>OV281287.1:10000000-20000000 GCA_923062465.1 Acleris sparsana | reverse complement strand
ACCTATTGTGCCTAGGTTATCGTAAGCCAATCGTGCGAAACGATTTAATAAAATGAACTACGCTCGTACACATATTGGTTACAATAAACTTCCTGCAATTAAATATACACTACGTTATTCAAAATACGATCGCGGACGCAATTTAATTTAATAAATATCACGATAACATTCACATGTATTTTATAATTGACTATTGAATTTTTATTATATGCATTTAAAAAGTTGACCGCTAGTCACACCTCAATGGTCAGCACAAAACGTTCGTTAACAATATCAGATATCCGCGATATTATTTTGTTTCTACAAAACAAAACACTGTAGTATAATACACAAATATTGTTCCAAAAACAAAAACAAAACACTGTAGTATAATACACAAATGTTGTTCCAAAAACAAAAACAAAACACTGTCAGCGGTCCGGCCGTTACGCGAGAACTGTCAATATTTTCCACAGAACCAGCTTAGCTGTGTACATTTTATCAATGTCCTAATGTGGTAATAATTGGTTCGTGGAGTGAAATTGATAGCAGTGATAACGTGGCAATGACTTGAGATGATTTGTGGACGAGTTGTTCAATGAAGAGAGATTGATAGTTCCATTGTCTGGTCTAGGTAAACAAATACTGATAAATATTTTCTGTTATTTTAAAACTTTGTTCGACTTTGATAAATAGCTGTACACATAATTTATCCGCCGATTATAATTAAAAAGGAAAATTAATTTTACGGTAATTTCTACGCTTCAAGACAAATTAATCCATCTTTGGCAGGAAATCTGTGAAAAGACGGTTATCTGAAGAAATGCGAGAGGTTCTTAGGTCATTCGTAAATGGTTGGTTCATATTCATATTTCATTGATTCGTTTTTTATACACAAAACGTGACGAAATCTAAGTTTGCATCGTCAATTTATTTTTTGTTCATCAGTAAGTCCAACCAAAAAATCATTCAACAAATAAACATATTGAACTTAAATGTAATAATACTAATAATATTTTTAAAAAAATTAAAAAAACTTACAGTCTGATGAATTTATTGCTTTTAAATATATTCGTATCACTAGTAAATGCAAGTTCATTCGATCGAATACTGCTCAATTATTTTTTTTAATATAGTGAACATGTTTCGTGAATGTTTCTATTTAATAACAATAAGATATCTAAAACGTTTATAAACATGTCGACGATAACATAATATTTTGCTCACTGGAAAAACCAAACTAGCAAGTAAGACAGGAAAGGTCAGCTAACTTGTTTTTTATAAATATTTATGACAAACTATCCAAAAGGTCGATGTGTAGGTGTGTGATGTTTAGTATAAAAACAAATGTTCTAATTTTCATTTTACATAACACAAATTGCATAACTTCGGTCTCTGTAATAAACCAACGATATAATAATCATGGTGCACAAAACGAAATGCATAATTTCATAAATTAAAAAATAAATATTTCTAACGACTAGAAGAAGAACTTAGAAGAAATTTACTAAAAATGAATAATACCAAAAAAAATTAGTTACTTATACTAAATGAGTGTTCGGTTATTCCATCGTATGCCAGATAAAATTAAACAATTGGTTTTTATGCTAAACGTTCATTATGCTTTTCGTGGCTAGTCAAATAAAATTATATATAAGCTTTTTAGACTGATTGGAGCGCACCTATGTGTATGAGATTGTCCTCAGATATTTATCCTTCATGAATTATGATGTTATTGAATTGTCAACCTTACGACAGCTCTTATTTATTTGACAGCAATGGCGGGCGAGTTAAGAACAATACAATAAATAAATCAAACGCAATATGGTGTTACGAATGACTTATAGAAGGTTATGGGGTTTTGAAGACTTGGAAGTCTTGGAACCCAGTTCGATGGTCGGTGGCACCTCCCCGAAGGATGCAGATGGTTTACCACTGGGTTTTTAAAGGGAACCGGCCTCGGTTGGTGAGTCCCACATAACCATCCCAGGTCTCCCTGGACCTGGGTGGTACGGGTAAATGCACTTCCCCAGCGTGAAAAAAAAAAGTTACTTTCAGAACAGATATTTCTTAAGAGCGCGCTTCAATCAATCTAAAAACCTTTTGAATAATTTGATTTAACTAACCACGATGGCATAATGAACGTTTAGCATAAAAAACAAAATTTGTATAATTTCATCAGTTATACGATCGAATACAATAACTCTCATTTAGTACGAGTATATCTGTCATTTTCTTGTTATTATGTTTTTTTTTTAAATTTCTTCTAACTTCTTGTTTCAGTCGTTAGAAATATATATATTTTTAATTTATGTCATTATGCATTTCGTTTTATTCACCATGATTATATCGTTGGTTTATTATAGAGATCGAAATTATGCAATTTGTGTTATGTCAAATGAAAATTAGACCATTTGTTTTTATACTAAACATTACACAGCCATTATTTTAGAGTTTTCTGTATTGAACAGTTATTATGTTCACGTATCGTTTAAATCGTGTGCATACTATCAGACCACGTTATCGACAGCTTAGGGCCTTAGTAAATTCTACACTAGTCATAAAATAAAATTAGCTTATCTTAATAATTTTAATTGCTCTTCGCTTATGACATCTTCGTGGCGACTTATCGTAACATGACATCTTCGGTTATAAGTTATAATCTAATCGTAAGACCAGACTTTCGTTGCTGGGCTATTTTATGGCAAGGAGCAGGTGTGCCTGCCAACAAAGGTTTGAGCAACCGATGCTCCGTGTTCCATATCCGTTGCTAAGAGGATTGAGAAGCTAACAATTTCCATACAAATTCTGTGGACATACCGTTAAGTTTTCAAGGTTTATTTTCTGGCTGTACCAATATCCATTTAAACGGAGTTAGATCTACTGTAGTCTTATCAGAAAACAACATAACTTGACCACAGGAAAGCCAACGTATGTTTGAATGAGTATGACCCAATAAGTAAAAAAAAACCGATTTCAAGAAAATATTTTTTGGAATGAACCAAATAAAAATATAATAACCCCATTGTCTCGACGTGGGTCCACTGTAGTGACTTGGTGTGAACATACTATATTTATGTTATATACAAGTGTGTGAAGTGACAATGTATAAAGCGGAAAGCGTAGGTACAACCCTAGATTTTCCAACTATAAAATATTTAAAAATCATGTAAATTGGACATGATTTAGGTTTAAGAGAAACGTTATGGCGCGTAGTCATATGTGTATGGAAAAAAAATGACAGCTACGTGATTTAAGCGCCGTTCCACATTCCTCTTAATTGGATAAAACAACTGTAACAACCTACAACTTTTTAAGCAAACCTCGCAGACTCGCTACAAAACCTCAACAACCAATTAGACTTATTTTTAACCCAGAATCTAGTTTCCTCATAGCCTGAGCTAAGCGCACTTTGTTGTGTCAGAAAGATGCACGTGAGACCAAAGACGAAGCAAATTCAAACTTATCACATCACTAGTAAGATCGCGTATTTAATAAAAGCCATATGAGTTGCGTTCTTTTTTCTGGGACGGCCATACTAGAAAAGTCAAGGCGCTGAGTTGACAAGAGGTGTTTTTATTTTGTAACGGCAATGAACCGAATAAATATAAACTAGCTGTAAACACTTTATTGTACAAAAAAAAACTAGAACAATACAACTTATCCCTTTAAGGTATCTCTTCCAGTTAACCCTTGAGAGATTGAGAAAAGTGAAAGATTGTACACAGGAGGAAGCAAGTGCACAAATTTATTTAGAAGAACATAAAACATTATGTACTACCTCACTATAACAATACATATGGAAAACGGATGTGGGAATATATGTTACCTTATATATTTAATCATTTGCCTAGTCACGTGTGTCAGAGCATATTTAATGATGCATATATGATGCATCCTAAAAAACATGTTCTTGTCATCTTAAATCAATTTTATTTAATCTACTTATCAATAATAAGTGATACTACACAAACACGTTGTGAACGAGCGCCAAACAGCGACAGATAAACCGTAAGCGGTTTTCGCTCGCTGTAATACTCCATGTTTTATATTTAAGTTACTTTGGATAAATAAATAAAAAAAAAAAAAAAAACATAAACTACCAATAAAGCCTCAGTGTGTTACTGGCATGAGGGCTTCTGCTTTAACTAACGATAATATGTTGTATAAGTAATTATCTGCAGGTGTAATTAAGTCGAAGTTAACTAACGTAATGCTGCAATTTAACTTTGTAGATTTTAACAACCATCAACGTATTGGAGCTATGTGTAATTATCGTAAACAGTATCGTTATTACTTGGTACAAGGCATACATTGGTACAGGGGCAACACATAGAGAGTTATTAATTCTCCTTGAATTTGTCAGATTTGCCGGTAACGCTCGTTCACTGTTTTACCACTTTAGAAATCTAAACAAATCTAAAACAATCCAACAGATACTATCCTAAAACAAAATAATTTTACATGCCATAAAGAATGGAATGATCCTAGCTATAGTCCATATGTCAAAGCGCAAGAGCAGTGAAACGTAACGCACGCTCACGCTTGACACGCGTCACACTCTTTCTCTATTCGTAACCAAAGCGAGAGAAAAGGACAGAACTAAGGGATTCGATCCTTGATTTTGGTCAGACGTAATGCTTGCAATTTATTATTTGTAAGAATACAAGTGACAAACATTTTTTCTTGTTTTAATTAAAATAAACTCTATATCAAGGAAAGCCCTCATGCCGGCACCACATTGCATATGAATAAAATATTACACTTCAATACCGACATATATATACAGATATACGAGGACTATTAACGTGATAATCAATAACAGATAAACGTACAGAGAAACAGACTAATACACATAAGTCCGCACAACATCTCTCTTTTTTGTAAAAGGGATTAAAATTTCATGAAATCTAGATCAATACTAACCGAACGGAAATCTCCGCAACGCGCAATTTTGAAGCGGAACTCGAAACGAATAGCCATATTTGAATAAAACAATTTATAATGAAAATCGAAGCTCAATTTTTCACAAAGTCGACAGTCTGCAGCAATTTCACACTTTCAATGCCAAAACACACCAATTCGGGTCAACTCTATACAGAAATCAGAGACGTTGGCATTTGTGTTACAGTAAAGAGCATTAACATCAGGTCGCGGTTGTATTAAAATTTGTACGTAGAGTGACCAGATCTCATCGCTCTCGATTGTTCAACTCGGGAGATAAATCAGTTAAACTCAATTCGCTGAACAAAAATTTAACGCGGACATGGGAGAGTCAGCAGAGTGAAATATTAAAACCTAAAAGTTTTCTTCCATTAGTAAAATTAATTCATTGGGGTTTATGGTTTGTTTAATGGTTTTTGTCGGCCAACTTGGAAATGTTGAAAATATTAATAACTGCGCAACTTTTCCGATGGTTTATTCTTTTTTCACCAGCCAGACACTAGGGGGCTTACGGACACATGCGGTACGATAAACCACGTGGACAACTGTCATGCCATACATTTTGAGCGATAAAATAAGAAGCGGGTGGTAGAACCTTTTGCAGGTTCCGTCCGGATCGCTACCACCATCTTATCCATTAACCTACCGCCAAACAGCAGTGTTCGCATTGTTGCGTTCCGGTTTAGGGATAAGACGCCTGGTGCAATGACTAGCATAGAGGCATTCCATCTTAGTCCTCAGGGTTGGCAACGCATTTGCAGTCTTAGGCTTGCAGTCTTGTGAATGCGAATGTCTATGGGTCAAATTTGCAATGTATACCGAAATCTGTCACGTGTCATTTTCAAAAAGGTGAAATTGGCAAGTGTGCTCGTATGCCTCCTCCATCTCAAAAAAAGTTAACATAAATTCGAATTGTAAAGCCACGTTAGCTTCAACACCCTTTCCTTTCCCGACCCTACCTAGGGATGGCTTTAAAAGTGATTGGGTGCCGACTGCCTTAAAACGAAATGGCGCGGCGCTAAGCGACTAATCTTTCCGGTCTATTTGCCAGCGCCCGATGTGCTATAAAACCGGTACGGACAAAGGTGTTACATCACTAAAGACCCGAGTAACATTATTGGTAAAGGTTCACTAATGTTTGACCAAATCATCATTTGATAAACGTATCATTTTACAAACTTTCATTTCACAAAGAGATACTTCCCGCCATATTATTTTTAAGGTTTTTGTGGTCGATATTGTAACCTAACCTAACTTATTTAATAAGCTCATTTAACCTATGCAATATGTAATGGTTTAAGCACAAACACGTTGCGAAATGAATGTTTGTAAAATGATACGTTTGTCAAACGTACTTTTGGTCAAATGAACGGACCCCATTGGTAAAGCATGGTAATAATTCTAAAATTGAGATAAAATGAAAATGAATTGAAAAATATTTATTGCCGCTGGATACAATAGGGAATATTCATCACAGCTTTAATAAAAGCTGATACATGTAACAAACAGATGAGAAAAATATTTATTGAATAGCTGGAAAAATAACAAAGCCATAAGCTAGTAAAGATTTGTTCCTATCTCATTCTAGCTAAACAGAATTTAACATGGAGTTTATATGCCGACCTGTTACATGATGTCGAAGTGCATTTTGGATCTCTCTGTCTAATCACTGTCTTAATAGAAGTTGTAAATGCTTGTATATTCCATATTTACATACATACATACATATCTTCACGCCTGTCTCCCAATGGGGTAGGCAGAGATTATGGAACGCCAGGTGCATCGGTCCAAACATATACACTTCGCTTCCTCTACATTCATCAATCTTTTCATGCACGTACGTCGGTTTCGGGTGCTTTTGATTTGGCCCTTAATCAGCACATCGCGAATCTGATCACCGTACGTCCGTCTAGGACGTCCCCTACCGACATCTCCGCTCACTCTCGCTCGCCATATCTCTTTGTTAACTCTTCTGTCATCCATCCTTTCTAAATGACCAAACCATCTTAGCATACCCTTTTCGATCTTAGTCACTACATCTTCTTTCAATCCACATCGTTCTCGGACCTCGCTATTTCTTACTCTATCAATTATCCTAACTCCACACATACTTCTTAGAGCTCTCATTTCAACTGCATTAATCCTGCTTTCTTTCTTCTTCTGCCATACCCAGGATTCACTACCATACATCTATGTTGGTGTCAATACTCCCTGAACAACCGCAAGGCGAGCTGAGGCGAGCGAGAAATTCCATATTTATTGGCCGATATTAATTTTAATTTGAGTTTTGATGATCTTGTTTACGGTATTTTCATTTTTTACCCATTCTTACAGTTTTTGTAACGTACAGAAAAGCTGCAGCAAAAGGAGCAAACTCAGCTCTGGTGCTGGCCGCAGTCTTGCGGGACTGCTGCGCAGCGCTGGTTTTCAGTTTGCTCCCTTCTGTACCAAATATTTACCGAATTTGGGTCGCTATTACACTCTTTTTATCGACATGAAAAGGACAAACAAGCACACAGACTGCATGAAACAAAGTGAAATCAGAGACCCAGATATTTGCATTCTTAAGGCTACAATCTCAAGACTGATAGATAGATAGATAGATAAGATAAAGACTGCAATTTTTGAAACGCATTGCCAACCCTGAAGACTTAGATGGAATGCTTCTATGCTAGTAATATGACTGGCTGTCTTTTGCCCATGCCGGAACTAAAAAACAATGCGAACAGTGCTGCTTAAGGCAAAGCTCCTTAGGTAAAGGATAAGATGGTGGTGGGATCTGGGTGTAATTTGCAAAAGGCCCTCTCAAAAACAAACTTAAATCATTTTGATTGAATAGCTACCTACAGCGTGGAAAGTAGAAAGGTGTCACTAATGGCAGATATGCCCCCACATGAAAATTAAATGAGGAAAGCATCTGAAACTTTTAATTTTTTGTGTCATTCATGTCTATTTCTACCAAGGGTAGACCTAATTCTCTTCTTTTTTGTAACCTACTGGAAGCTAAATTGCTAATTTTAAAGTGCGATTCATCGTTGGATTAGTGTTATTTTTAGACTCTGTTTTTAGGGTTCCCTACCCAAAGCGTAAAAACGGGACCCGATTACTAAGACTCCGCTGTCCATCTGTCCGTCTGTCTGTCACCAGGCTGTACCTCATGAACCGTGACAGCTAGACAGTTGAAATTTTCACAGAAGATGTATTTCTATTGCTGCTATAACAACAAATAGGCACAGTCCTGTAAAAATAGTTGTAAGTGTGTGTGAAAATAAAATAAATAAATAAAATAAATAAATAGTAAAAACAGAATAAATTAAATATTTAAGGGGGGCTCCCATACAACAAACGTGATTCTTTTGCCGTTTTTTGCTAGATATTAATAACGGCAACAGGTAGACACTTATAACATTCACAGAATATTTAGTTGTATATTTACTGTAAAAATAAATAAATAAATAAAAATAAAATAAATATTTAAGGGGGGCTCCCATACAACAAACGTGATATTTTTGCCGTTTTTTTGCTAATGTTGTACGAGTATATATAATGGTACAGAAACCTTGCGCGAGTCCGACTCGCACTTGGCCGGTTTTTTTATTATCATTCACCCTCACTTTCTTTGTTTCAATTCAAGGCATGAAAAAAACCTTTTCCAACTCTTTCCAAGTCGTTCCAGCTGAGGGTAGCGTTTTTCAGAACTTCTTAGACTTATTTCAACTACAGACTAAGTATTATAGAAATGTTTGAGAATGGATATCAAACAGCTAGTTAACTTAAGTCCCTCCCTAGCCCAATGCCAGCCCTTCGAAGGGTCGAAGGATTACAAAAAGGATAAAAACTCTTTGTTACCCAAAACTTGTTGCTAAAGTTGAGCTTCCAAAGTTCGAAATTGAATGAATAAAATTAATAGAATCCTCTGTATACGTCTCCTTTATGTCTGGGTTTGTGAATATAATCTTTATGGCAGAACTTGGTCAAAGGATGTTATGAATATTACTTTTAAGTTTACATAACTGTCCTTGGTTATACTACAGTAGGTACAAATGGTTATGTTAGTACCTAAAATGTTCTAACCTGGTGGTTATCTCGTAAATGAAAAAAAAAAAACAGGCCACCTGATGGTAAGTGGAAACTGTGACCCATAGACATTCGCATTCACAAGACTGCAAATGCGTTGCCAACCCTGAGGACTAAGATGGAATGCCTCTATGCTAGTCATTACACCGGCTGTCTTATCCCCAAACCGAAACACAACAATGCAAACACTGCTGTTTGGCGGTACGTTAATGGCTAAGGTCGCAAACGACAAACTTATATAATTATGTATATATAACAATATATACATAATTATATAAGTTTGTCGTGTGTAAGTATATCTGCGTATTAATTATCATCTTTATTAAAGTCCATGGGACCAATAATCGATTAGTTTACACATTTTTGTCATAAAAATCGGTCAGCTCTGAAAGAAGGGGTCACCAGGGGCGTTTATGACTAATCGGCCTTATAAGTAGCACGCTTGTGTACCTTATCGCTGTAAGGCCTTTGACAAATTAGTGCAACATTTCAAACATAACGTTAAAGTGACAAAGTAATAAAGTTGGCCAATTGTCACGGACGTCTGATGATTAGTCTGGTTTATTATAGAGACGGGCGACGATTCTCAGAAATCTTAAGAAGACTTGAAGCGGCGCTAAAATCGCGTGGCTGTCTAAACAAATCGATATAAATTTAACTCTGGGCGAAAACGTTTTCGCTCCCCCTAATACAAGTCTGATTTTCACCCTTTTTGAATATGTTGTAATTACTATAAAGACCTAGCACGTTCCTGTTCTTTGTTTTTTAAATTTGTTTTGTTAAGATTTTTTTTCTAAAGGGAAACGTAGGTACTGACCTAGTTTTTCATGATATCTACAACATGTTTAAAACCCGTAAAAATCTAACGAAGTTTAAGGAGAGAGAAACGTTTCCGCATTTTGAATAGAGATTTTTAGCTTCACAATCAATTTAAAAATAACTTAGGAATGAAGAAATGCTACTGGATAACAGATGGCGCTGTAAAGCATAGCCTCCAAGGCCCTCCATACAACGAAATTTGTCAGTGGAATATCTACTGTAAATCGAATAAAGTCAATTTTCTAATTCGATTAGTCATAAAAAAACAAATTCCACTTTACTTTCTTTGCACTAGATCTTTATTTCAAGGTATTAATATGTTCTATTTTTAGTAGGTTCGAGGAACCCCAGAGGTTAAAACTTGGTTATTATAACCGCTAATAATAAACACGCCAGCGAAGCCGCAGGAAAAGCTGATGAGGTTAATATTTTGACATAAGCCGGTTTTTGTATTTACCAAACGCGCGTCCAGCCAACACAAATATCGCATCCCTAAAATAAATTCAAACACGCAAACCTGGACATCGATTTGGCAATAGAGACATCCTATCACCCGTTTTAGCTGTATTTATATCCCACTGTACAAAAACACTGCTCAACCGATCAGAAAACAACACTGTTCACTACTTCACTTTTCCATATCAACAGTTAATCATTTTAAGTGATTCCAATCATTGAACCGATGGTGCGATCGTCAGCAACCAATAAGAATCATTTTAAACACAAGTTTGCTATCAATATGTGCTAAACGAACGCAATAATTACAAACAATATTTGTTTTGACATTTTTAGGTTATGTGGCGTGACGCGGATTCACCGCGCCTGCGCGAATACCAGACGGTCTTTTTTGTGAAAGCTTTTCGTAAGAATAATGACTGAATGAAAAACAGTTGCCGGGCAACTTTGGATTTAAACTGAAGGGCGTTTGGTTTTCAATGGAGTAGGGTGTAAGTTTGAGGTGTTATTTTTTGTTAATAAGCACAATATGCAATAGGGTTGAGGCCGATACACAAAATGCTTTTGTAAAGGACCCGTTGTGTTGTACATTGAGGCGTTTTAATAGGAATGAAATTGAAGCGACTTTACTAATACTTCAATGTAATTCAACATAAGCCCAGCGACTTAAACAAGTTTGAATACGGTCACGGATAGAACCTTATCGTATAAAACCTAAGATTAATTCCCATATAATTTCTATGTAGTCTCTTGATGCTGTCATTATGACAGGGTTCCATAGGGGCACAAAAATTAAAGTCCTTGACTGTACCTATGCAGGTAAATTGCTGTAAACAGGTTTACCCTACAAAACTTATTAGTTTGAAGTTTTCTTATCGAAAAACACGTTTATTGCGCGTTAATTACTTAAATAAATAAATGAGTAAATCTACCTTCTAATACATATTTAGGCAGAGAGCTAATTATTTAATTTATAACATGGTTATGACTCCATCTTGTTGGAGGCCTACCTACAGCTCGTCTTCCGGTCCGCGGACGCCACTCCAGAACCTTCTGACCCCATCGGCCATCAGTCCTGTGACGATCTCGTCAGGATCGCGGGACCGAGGTGGAAGCGAAAAGCACAAGACTGGTCTGAGTGGAAAGCCTTGGGGGAGGCCTATGTCAAGCAGTGGACGTCTTTCGGCTGACATGATGATAATGATGGTTATTACGAGTATAACATAGTTTTGACGTTATTTATATTTAAATATTTATTAACAAAATGCATGGTCTCTCCTAATCTATTCAGGCCAATCTAGGAATAAATTTAGTCTTTGTACATTACCTTAATTAAATTATGCATCTAATCACTGTACCACAAAAAAAAATTAAGAGTATTACCACAAAGTGAAGGAATAATTAGCTAAAGTGTGTGTGTTCTACGAAAATATAGCTTTTAAATTGTCTTTTAATGCAACGCCTGATGTTGAACGCCATAAAACACGCGAAGGCGACGTTGCTCATAATTAATTGCCAGGCGCTCTGCGATACCAGTTTACACTCGAACTGGAATTCAAAGCGCAACACGATATCTGTTTTACCCTTTCGTAATACTCGAGACAGAAAGAGATAGTATTAAAGGAGCTGTTTTTTTTAAACTATAGGGCATCCGATATTTTAGTATAATATATTACCTATACTTTAATTAATTATTAAAGCATCTACATCACCCCACCTTTTTAATTGCAACGACACTCCACCCTGCCTCGTGTTTAATTTTGTAAAGTCTGTATGTATATTTTATGTTTAATTTATTGCATTAAGTTACCGCATAACGCCCGGTCCAAAAATAAAAAAGAGATACATTTTGTCTCTAGGGACGTAAGTGTTTTTTTATTTCTCATTTACTTAAAAACCTTCTAACGGACAGCTTCTTTTTACAATTGCTCGTGTCGTCAGGGAGGTCCGGTGAGCGGTGGAGGTGCATAGCGCATGTAGGTTGGTCGTGTACCTCGTATTTATTTATTTCAGAAACAAACACGCTGATATGTATTTTTCTTCCATACTCTCTATTGGTCGTCATCTCGGTAGTCACTCCCTTTCTAGCTATATCATCTTTCAAACAGTTCGTCCATCGTTCCTTTGACCTTTCCCAACTCGTATAGCCATCCACATTCATACTCAAAACTTTCCTGACGATATTTTCCTCATTCCGGATCACACGCCCATACTATGACAACCGATTTCCACGCAACTCTTTAATCATGAATTAATTAATTATAATTTCAATATGGATTACTTTACTACACTGTGTGTAAATTGGCTTCAATATCTGCTAGAATTTCTGGCGGCGCTTCTTCTCCACATTTTATTACGTTGTCCGAAGCGCTAGTAGAGTCACCATCGCTAGGTGATATTACATTACTGACGTGTAAAATATTCAGTAAATAAGGGCTTCATTTACAGAATATTTCGAATTTAGAATTTGAACGAAATAAACGCACTTTTGAACTGAATTTTATACTTAATAGGTTTGGATTATAACATATATCTTTGTACTTACAAAACTAATACCGACTTCCATCCGCAAGACGTGGTTACGTCATCAAAGCCAGTCACGTAAAGGTGGTGAGGGTGCACTCGACGTGTCCGGAGTCCGGGTTCAAGTCCCGTCGAGTTAATTGGAACCAAACCCGCCACTTGGCTTTCGCCACTTGTTCTGCGGTTTTCGCTAGCTCCTCTGGATATTGATAAAATGTACACCTAGTGAAGAAAAATCTCCTGTGGTTTAGACTCTATTTGTTATGAATTAAGGTCGAAAAATGGGCATGGGCTGTTAAGCCAGCGCTGGTCCTCTGTTGGGTCCGCTCGGTGACAGCAAGAAAGATTACACAAACGATTCCAAAATAAAAACACTAAACAAACGAGTACACTTCAGAATGTTTCACCTCAAACTACGGATTATTTTTACTTCAGCGCAGTATTAATTTAAAAACCAATATCCACAAGAACCATCGTCCTAATTGCAATCAAAACATACAAAACTGCAATTCGTTTAAAATTCTATCTGCCGATAGCTGGCCGTTTTACAAATTTATATTTGCCGTTGGTAAAAACGCAGCTATCGCACGGGTACTAGAACTTTGTATGTAACATCGTTGTTTCATCTTTTGGACAGCGGATTTTAGAAGATTGTACAAAGTTTGAAAGGACACTACAGGATGTTCTGTACTGCAGTGTCTGCAGTAGATGGGTTCTGAGTATAATTAAAAGCGAACGTAAATTATTTTTTCTCGCTGAATTTTATCGTGGTGTCGAAACGAAAATCTTCAAGCTAGTTTTACATACATACTAATTTAAAGTCTACGTAGGTTACTTACTTAGATTTCAGGTTAAAGAGAAGCTTTATATAGACTTTTGGATTCTTAAAATTACAATCTGAAGCCTGGGTTGAAAACCGTAAGGACTACGGTGTAATGCCTCCATGGTAATCATTTCACTGCTGATCGGATCACAACAGTGCAAACACTACTGCTTGGCGGTAAGTTAAGGTACGATGGACGTAGCACCACTAAACAACGAAGTACATTCGGTCTTTCGTATCCCTAGTGCTGCAGTCAAAACGCACTACGCACGCGCTTTCCACGTTTCATGCACCATTTTATTTACAAGTTTTACAACCGAATCATTGGATTATGCAACATCACCGACTTGCCGATAAAAGAAGTGCAAACAAAATTAAAAAAATGGCTATTATGTATTCGCTTACACACATAAACACACCGACACACATACACACACACACACACACACACACACACTTACACACACACTTACACACACACTTACACAAACACACAAACACACAACACAACACACACACACACACACACACACACACACACACACACACACACACACACACACACACACACACACACACACACACACACACACTATTCTATAAGTAACCAAGTAAGTAACTAAATTCAATAACCTAATAAATTTTACTTTAATTTCTTAATGTAATCTTGCACACCATTCAATCTTGTATGTTTACTCCGTGTCTGTAGTCTGTTCACGCATCATGTATTTTTGATCTACCTCGGTAACGCATCATATCGGTCCTCACGACACAGGCCTGTCGTCATGTTACATAATGTTGAATTGAAATTGAACATTATGTTATATGATGATAATTTTGTAATCGATTTATCTCTATTATCCTCTATATGAAAACGATCGGAAACTATTGCTTCAAAATAAAAAGAGGTCCAGGGCCTTGAAAAAAAGTAAAGTGGTAAATACTTTTAATTATTTGCCTTCAACCTGCAAGTTTGTAGCAATATACCCCGACTAGTCAAAGTGGTTGATAACTCAATCAGGGAAATCGAACATCGCGGTGACACCGGTCGCGTCGCCCGGATATTCCGGAGTCTCGTATCGGCCATGTTTAGACGGCTACATGGGCACGCATTTGCGGTGAGATACAACGGAAAATTCTCGATTTACAATGGTATTTAATAGGCGTCACATACGGTTAAGATACGATTATATTTTAGCTAAATATAGGAGTCCATATTGGCTCATATACAATTTGTACTCCGAATGTATTGTTATTCATAATCATTGCAAGTCATAAAGTGTTTTTTTCTGAAATAGTTTTTATAAAACGAACCAAACCTAACCTTACCTCATTTATCAGCTATGCTAGCAGCGGATGGTATTTCAAAGATCCTGAAATAAAAGTACATTTTTTTATATGAACTTTGGCGCACCCTAAATATAGCTCGTCTTACAATTATATACGACAATAGACGACTTTGAACCTGCCTAGATAATGTATATTTTCATCTTACAGTATCTTCAGGTAGTGATATGAATATATCTCGGTTAAAATAAAATGGATGACATTTGGTGGAACAGTAACGAGTTAGAACCATGCCACTCCAAGTCTTCCCGTGGATGTTTTAACAGAAGACAAAGGGAATAAAAGCTTGTAGTACTGTTAGGCGATGGGCTTGCAAAATATCACTATTACACTATGGTTTTTATCAGCTACGATAAGTCCTGTGACAGCGCATATAAACACGTATTACACTTGTTTCTTTAACTTTGCATAAAATATATATATGTATATATCATGGGACAATGTCACACCAATTCACCTAGTCCCAAACTAAGCTCTAGGCTTGTAGTTACTGTGGGTGCTAGACAATGATATAAATACTTATATAGATAAATAAATACTTAAATACATAGAAAACATCCAAGACTCAGAAACAAATATTCGTGCTCATTACACAAACCCAGGACCGCTAGCTTCGTAGGCAGGGTCACTACCAACTAGACCAGCGCGTCGTCAAAACTACACTGGTACACCTACGTAGCGACTCCGTTCAGGAACTTAAATAATTAATCGCCTTTTTTTAAATACCTCGCATCTGAGTAAAGTTATTACGAAATACGGCTGTCACAGGACTCACCGTAGCTGAAATACACTGTAAACATTTTGGCCTAATTGTGCATAATGTGGTTACTGGATTATGAACAACTTTTTAGATTTGTTGGTAGTTCTGTGGCTCTGTCTACACCGCTCTGGGAATGAAGGCGTGAAGGTATGTATGTGTATTTATTGTGGAACAGAAATTGAAGCAGATTGTTACAATTTGTACATTGGAACATGTGCTGGATCTGTCAAGAGGTTATGGGATTTAGGGGGAAGGTAAATTGCGTGAGGTCTCTATTCGGTGGACTGTATAATATGTATATATATACATATAAAGCGCTTTGTCCTGAATGACAGACTGACTGACTGAAGGATCAACGCATAGCCTAAACCGCTGTTTGTAGAGTCCTGAAACTTGGAGGGTGCATTCTTTGTATGACGTAGGCATCCGATAAGAAAGGATTTTTTTAAATTCTACCCCTAAGGAGGTGAAAAAGGGGGGCATAGTTTGTATGAGACAACGTAACTTTAGTCCAATGAATTTAAATTTCCATTATCATTATCTTTTCTTCCGAAAGACGTCAACTGGAGGACTGAAGGACCAAGGTTTGCCACAAGACAGACAACGGGCACGTTCTGCCCACCACGAAAAAAGGGCGCATGTCTAATAGAATCACGGAAGCATAAGTGACCTTTTTTCTTAAGGCATAAGGTTTAATTTGCTTTGACTATCAAAATGCTCATGCGTCCTTTTTATTTAGGAGGGTAGCGTTGTCAGCCAGCTAGCTCTGTAATTAATAATACAACAATAAGTATTTTAGTGCGTTAATCTGTCCTTTGTTATTATAAGAATAAATGTTTCTTTCTTTGATTCCGGTTCGTTTCAGCCAAATATCATAATAACGTGTTCCTAGAATATCAAAATGTCAAAACAGAATATTCTCATAATGTCTAAAGATCGAAATGACTTACGCCTACTTCTTAAATTACCGTATTCTTAATATGACTATAATTCATTTAGACTCTATCTCGTTTTGATAAATTTTCAATTCTACCATTTCCCAAAATGTCTAAAACTTGACTTGATCGTGTTTTGATTAATTTTCAATTATACCATTTCCCAAAATGTCTAAAACTCAAATTAACTAGACACAAAAACGTCAGTAACTAAAACTCGGTATCTATGGAAAATATTTAAATTTATGTTGAAGTTTACAGTTTTTATGCAATGAATAATTAAATTAAATTATCAACGGCATCCCAATTACCACCCATCATCACGTCCTTTTTAAAATACGTTTAATCATGCTATTCAGCCGTTTCTTCCTCGCATATTAAGTGTACAAATCAATCAGACTAGTAGTTTCGAAACCAATCGGGCGGAACAAACGGTCGAACAGTCATACAGACGCACAAGTGATCCTATAAGGGTCCTTTTTTTCCTTTTGAGGTACGGAACTCTAGAATACTCGACCTCTATGCCACAAAACTTTACAAGTGTACAACTATAAAAAATTGTAGTTTTTCCATAGTAAAACATGATAAATTTGTTGAAATTTTACGTTTGTAAAGTTTTGTGGTGTTTGCAGGCTCCTGCTCACAAGGACTGTATTTGTTTGATCGTTTACAAAAGCATAGTAGTTATAAATTGCTAAACCAATTGTGATAAACTGAACGAATTATTTACATTTATAAATAAGTAACACAAAAATACTGAGTGGTTAAAATTTTAGGTATTATGAGACAGTGTCATTTTGATCTTTAGGCTTGTCAACAAAAGGCATTTTTGAATTTTGGTAATTTTGAAACTAATGCATTTTCACTTTCAGTCTTAATAATAATTCGGTATTTGAAGTTATTGTTCATTTTACCAAGTATACAATTTGGATATCGGATGTAATGTGTAAATGTTATTATGACATTTTATTGTATTGAAAATTAGTCAATTTGGGAATTAAGGCATTTTGGAACTAAGACAATTTGAGATTTAGTCAAATATGTAAAAGGGCATTATGATTTTTGGCTGTAATGAACCGGAATCCTTTCTTTCTATAATTATATCAGCTCAAATTTATAACGAAATGATAAACGTCACTCGATTTTAAAAAGTACGTGATTTTAAATATGCTTAAAAGAGATAGTAAAAAAATGGTAAATTGTTTTTTAAATATGGCCATTTTAATTGACGCCAACCTTACATATGTAAATACAATCACTATATCATTTTTATATTATACTTGTATCATGTGTGATTTGGCGCGTTTCGCGGTGCGTTTCGGCCGAAGTCGGGCTTGCAATGTGGCGTTAGCTTTAACCGCGAGCAATGCGGTAACGCTGCCAGCGTGACTTCGAAGAATTACCTTTATCGCAGTAACAGTGATCTATTGTACGGTACTGTTATTGAACGATCCAGGAAGTATGGGTTTTCTAGCTTGTACAATATAACAGCACTAGAGGCCGATCGTGAATATGTAGTCGTAGAATTAGTGAATTAGTTTATTGCACGAATGAATCTCCAAAAATCCCTTGGTGTACATCCAATGAACATTTCCTGCAAACAAGTCCCTAGGTTCAGTGGTTTCGGCTGTGCGTTGATCGATCAATCAGTCAGTTTTTCTTTTATATTATTGTTTATAAGACTGCCACAATACCCAAGTTGATTTGGCCTGTAATATCCATAAGTATGTTTACTTAAACATTCTTTTTAAGCTTTAAAAACGAGTAATTTCAGAAATGTGATTAGTGTAATTCTTTGCATTTCACGGTATTATTATACTGAGATATGCTTGGTTTAATTATGATAAAATCTCAACAGAACGATGGACAGACGAACAGGAAAACTCAAGCTCCGTTTTTCAGAATTTCCGCTTCAGTTACATACAATTAATTATTTCGACTCAAGTTATTCAAAAAGATTATTTGAAATAGAGAAATAATAAGCGCATTCCTATCTTCTAAGATCACTAGAAGCCTATTGTTGCTAGCTTATTTGTAGATATTGTAAATAATTAGCAAACCATTATACCCGAAGAAAGAAAATAAATGAGCCGTTTCACATTTAACGTTGACGAGTTGACGTCACACCTATTGTACACAGATGAGGGTATTATAATAAATCACTATGGTAATAATGGTGTTATTTTTAAACGTAAGAGTCAGATGAGGTATATTATTTACTTAGAGAACCATATTACTTTGACCCTTGCGCTGGCTACAGATGTTCAAAATTGGAGGATCAAGATATTTTTTTTGTTTAACAGCTCTGCAAACATACAATCGGTTTGGAAACGATTTTTTCCAAAGATGACATTGTTTTTTCGTCCCCATAAACACCTATACCGCAAATTTTATTGTAGTCTTTAGAGCCTTTTCGAGAACCTAATTACAATATATACTTATATTGCTCGTTTAACATTGTCAAGACCAATAAAAACGGGTCACTTTGTACGGAATTGCCATTACCACAGAAACTGACCCGTTTCATTGCGCCCGAGTGTAGTACAATACCAGACGCGGGAAAGATACGTTAATACATATATTAAACCCTTTTCTCTTGAAAGTTTATACACTTACCCCCTTACTAATAAACGTTGAGTAACGGTGGTATAGCTATACAATGTTTTGTCCTTATCTGACAAATTCAAACTGGAAATAAGCTGGCATTATATTGCGCCACGACGCGACGGTAGCGGAGGCTGCATTTTAGTACATACAATTATTTGAAATCATTGTAAAAAATATCATGTGCTACTCATACAAACCATACTGTTTTCAAAGGACCGTCGTTAACAAACAACTATCCTAAATGTTAACTCCAAACAAACACTTACCTTTAAACAAAACGCAACAAACCAATTACCTAAACGTCCCACAATTATCTACGAGTACAAGCGGTCTCATCTCGTGATAACAGCCTCATCTGCGCGTGCGACTCGGCCTTGCGCGCTCGCGTCGACAACCACTCAAACTATCACACCGCCGCGCTATAGAAAATTTCACCTACTTTGAAATTTTGAAATTGGAACGTTAGAACAGTCGAATTGTGAAAAAGTGTGTTTAAACTTGGAACGCTGTGATTTTTGAGAATTGTGTTTATTAAGTGCATAGAACTGTTGTGAAGTGTACTTGGGATGTTGGTTTGTCGTGGATGTGCATTTTAAAGTGGTAATTAACAGGTATTGTTCCAGGTGAGATACTTAAATAAATAAATAAAATAAGATAATAAAATATTCTTAATTGTTGTAGAAAGATAACTCTATTTAGAATACTGTCACATGTATCCGGTAATGTTCTCTGCAATTTCTTGAGGAGATTTCTAAACTTCTGGAAATGTTCTGCCCCTTGCTAGATAACGACGAAACGATAATAAATTATTCCTTCTGTAATAATTTATTCCTTAACTGGTTGTCATTGACAATGAACAAAATGATAATTCCGAGATACTTTTTTTTTTAAATTGTAATCACTTACTGAAGCGTCTTTATAAATGTCGCCTACCACTAAAAGATGACTCTACAGCTTCCATAAACAATAATCTCAGTTCATGTCATCAGATTTGATCAAAGACTTTGAATTAGTCGATTATTTATAGAGAAACCTGATATTGAAAGTCAAAACATTTCTGGGTTGTTTACCCACGTAACTTATTCATCTAATGCAGGTTTTTGATAAACAAACGAACTTCTGTAAATACGAATCGCATTTCTCTTTTAATTTTACCGCAAGAATTTAATGTTTGTTGACTAAATAATAAATGGAGAGAACGTACTTTAATTTAAAATTCTTTATTGGTCATCGCTAGGCCCGTAATTTTCATTTCCAAACGGTTTTATTGTAATTATTAACCATTAGTCGTCAATCATTTACTCATGTCAAAATGAGTTAAGTAATCTATTGACGCGTAGAAAAATAAATACCTAGGTACTTTACACCTAAAATGTAAATGAAACTATTTGATTGAGAAGGACAGTGAAATAAAATATTACGCTGCCGTGAACCTAAACCTGCTAAATGAAAACAAAGCACTCTGTGTGTAAAATTTCGTCTTTTTGACGTCATCGGCATCAAAAGTGGGACCCCTGAGTGTATACTACAACGCCCCGGTACCAGATCAGCACCTTTATTCTAGGCGGTAAAATCCAAAACGTATTTGATCTGGGCCTCTATTTAACATGGTATTGATAAGGTATTTGTGAAAAAAAACATTTTTGGGACACACTTCTGAAGCCATGTACATTTTTTTTTTTCAAATTATTTATCTGCTCATCAAGACCTAACTATTGAGTCCCGACACCGTGGTTCTTATAATAGCGAAGATCCTGTCGCCACCTTCCGAGTCCATCATCAGATCAGCTTTCAGATACCATGATATTGCATTGTTACCCTTAACGCTGATTACGTCAGGTTCAAAGACGAGAAGGGTGAGGTTTTGCGGGTGGTAGGACCTTGTGCAGGGTCCGCCCGGATCGCTACCACCATATTATCCATTAACCTACCGCCAAACAGCAGTGTTGCATTGTTGTTTTCCGGTTTGGGGATAAGACAGCCGGTGTAATGACTAGCATAGAGGCATTCCATTTTAGTCCTCAGGGTTGGCAACGCAATTGCAGTCTTAGGCTTGCAGTCTTGTGAATGCGAATGTCTATGGGTCACAGTTTCCACTTACCATTAGGTGGCCTGTGTGCTCGTTTGCCTTATACAAGTAGTCTTCAAATGTTCCAATGAAACAGTTGAAGACAGTGCAAAGTGATCTTAGGTCTAAGGTCAATCAGATATTCTACGGCAACAAGGTTCAGTTTCCTATAAGTTACAAAATTAAATGACTTGGCATCTCTAATGATATTGACGACTTGAAGGTTATTTTTTAATTGGCTCCTAAATTTACGTTCGTGACCGTAGGTACTCGTGCACAATTTAATACTACGTTTGCATGTCATGTCAAACCACATGCATTGTTATCACAAATACCAGAGCCATAAATATTTGTAACGATTCGATTGTTTGTCAAGTTTTCTCGTGTTCACATGAGTTTCTATGTTTCCATACAGCTATGTGTTAAAAATATTTTTATTGAGTTGTACAAATAATAGTTCTTATTAAAAATTAATGAACGTAGCATGGGAATTAACAGGTTCACTGTCCCCATACAGAACGATCTGACAATGTCACAAGTACAACTGTGCATTCAGTGTGGGGATGTGACATGTGACCCCATAGTGGAAGCAAGGACTTCTGAATAAAAGCTGCATGACCCCACGTTGGGGGCACCCGGACAGGGAACTTGTTAAGTATTTTGTCTAACAGTAGATACCAGAATATCTAAAACACTAGCTTCTGCCCGCGACTTCGTCTCATTGTTGCGGGAAATTTCGATTATCGTTGTTCCGTCGAGAATATTTAAAGTTTCCAGTATGACAAGTAGCCCATGTGTTAATCCAGGGTATAAGCTATCTCCATTCCGAATCCGTCCAGCAGTTGCAACGTGAAAGAGTAACGAACTAACATACAAACTTTGTCATTTATGATAGTAGTCGGATTAAACATATAGACAGAAGGACAAGAAATACTTACTATAAGGTGTTATGGACTTATGGATGCTAATGCTTTTGAAAACGAGTTACACAGGATGAGGTTCTGTCAAAATATTATTTTTTTGAGACCATGTTTGGTTAACTGTGGTACATATTTTCTAGTCATAATTCGCTTATCAAGACCGAACTAACGAGTCCAAAGCGTCCAAACTCGGTAGGTCTACGTTACAAATAGCTGTAGTCACCTTTCACCTCCACTTTTAAATCAGCTTAGACACCGTACGTAATCAAATTTCAACCCACAGCAACACAACCAACATAGTAAATAAAAGTTCACTGCCCACCACCCCGCCATCGTTTTCTCGTCTTTCCTTTAAACTATATCCTATACATTAAAAGCAACTTTCGCCGCTTCTTCTAACCATCCAAGTTGCTGAGCTTCTTCTCCGCAATGATGGTCTTGTCCGAAGCGCTAGTAGATTCATTCTATATTACCGACGTGTAAAAGACCCAATTTACTGAATTAATATTTTTATTTGATTTGATTTGACTGCAGGAAGAATCAAAAAGCAAAAATAACATGTTAATCCCAGAGATTATAATGATCGCGTTTACGAAAGACCTGATTAAGTAAGAACCATAAATTAACCGGTATTTCAAACTGTGCCCAAGCCCTGACGGCCCTGCCAAGATGCACTATAATTGCCGTCAAACTTCTTGAACATTAGGCGAGGTAGTGGGGGAAAGTTCGCGCATCGTACACATACGTGCAGCAGTGGCGAAGCGTCACGTAAATAAATAGACAAGCCGGAGCAAAAAAAGGTGTATGGCGTGTGTCGGTTTTACGTTTTGTTTTTATACCTACTCTATGCATAGGAATTTTTGGTAAAGCCGTAAATAATCGGCTTGTACGAACGCCTCGCGACTGACGTGCAGGGAGGCAGAGGGACGGGGACGCGGTGCGGGACGCAAACGTCAACTGTTTGACCAATGGGTGCGAACGACGCGTGCTCCCCCGCCGCCCGCTCCCAACGAAACCTAAAAATCGCTTGTGCTCTCTCATAGTCGTTCAAATATCTTAATCGAGATCGCCACCCTTCAAATAGGTACCGTTAAGGAGTTCCATTGGCCATCTGTGGTCTTCATCATCAGTTCCACTTCACTATATAGTACTTTCCAAAAGCGAATCGTAATAGCTATAGGTGTGCCTATAGTATTTGAGGATTGAGGAGGCCTTGATTTCTCTAAGATCCCATCATCAGATCCTGACCTGTTGACAATGGGACGGGTATATACATGAACGGAGTATACCTACACTTCAATCCTTGTTCACTTGATCTTCAGAGGACTTATACCCATTTTCACTAGGACCCGCAGCATCGGTTCAGCAAAAGCACGCCAGCAGAAGTACATTGCGTCGTCACAATAGCTCTTGCCTCGAAACGTGACAACGAACTCGTCAATGTATTTCAACTGGCACGCCTTTGCTTGACCAATGTTAATTCGCCATAAATTATTGTGATAAGGGCAAGATAATGATTCGAAATTGTATCCTATTCCAATAAAGAACATGTTCAATTTTGGCTTGCAAGATTAAAACAGAATAGTTAAACAAACAAACATGAGTTAATTATACTTGTAAAATGGGCTTTCAATTATTTGTCTTCCATATCTTAATGGGTTTGTTAGTTGAAGTGACAGTACTAAACCATTTCATAATTTAGTTTTACACAAGTCACGGAAAATGATGACAATTTTAAATCACTAAAACCTGCCATGCTATACCGGGTGTACAATCCAAATGGGTCAGTATGGTGAAGTCGGAAACTATGAGAGATAGCGAGATCTGTTCTTAGGAACCATGACGTCGATTTTAGATTTAATAATAATTACATTCAAACTTTTTTACTAACTCTCATACTTTAAATAAGATTCCATTAGTGTTGTGCTTCTTGCGAGTTGCAGAATTTATACACATTGATTTTGACCAGGTTCGATTCCCGGTTATGTATGAGAGTTAATAAAAAAGTTTGAATGTAATTATTATTAAATCTAAAATCGACGTCATGGTTCCTAAGATCAGATCTCGCTATCTCTCATAGTTTCCGACTTCTCCATACTGACCCATTTGGATTGTACAAATCAAATCAAATCAAATCATTTATTTGCTAAGAAACATAATGTTACAGGGTGGTAAGGAACAATTATGTAAAACCAAGATTGGCATGCAAAATAACATTTTACTTAGCAAGAGAATATAAACATAAAAAATAAGAAAATCTCTTGCAACAATAATTATAGAAATTAAAAATATGCATATACATTTATTACACTAGTAGTGACAAGCCTGGTCAAACATTTTACCAAAGTATTCTTCCAATTTGTAAAATGGCCTTGTCAATAAAAATAATTTAACCCTTTTTTAAAATTCATTTAAATTATTACATTGCTTAATATCATTGCTTAATAAATTATAGATTTTAATTGCATTATATTCTAAACTATTCCTATAATGTACATAATTATTGTGTATTGGTAATTGTATGTCAAAATTATTTCTAAAGGCGTGCCTTCTTGTTTCTAGTTCACTTTTTAACTTAAACCTAGTCTTATTTCTGAAAACAAATATGCATACTAAGTATATATACAGAGATGTCACTGTTAAAATTTCATGCTTTATAAATAATGGGCGGCAGTGGGCTAGCGGTTTTGATTTGCTTATGTAGCGTATGGCTTTTTTTTGCATTAATAATATTTTATTAATTTGTACATTATTTCCCCATACCTCCAGACCATATCTTACGATACTTTCAAAGTAGGCAAAGTAGACAATTTTTAATGTAGAGGAATCTAGTAATTTAGACAAGGTTTTCAAGGCATAGCATGCACTAGCAAGTTTCTTCCGTGTCTGCTGTATATGACTAGACCAACGGAGCTGTGTATCCAATTCAATGCCCAGAAATCGCACGCTTTCCACTTTAGATATTGGCAGAGGGAGAGAGTAAGATAAACTATTTGTATGTCTTTGGAATGTTACATAATGTGTTTTATCAAGATTCATACAAAGACCATTACTTTTAAACCACTTCTCTAGTTCAAGCCAGGTATTACTTACATTGGCTTCTAACGATCTGAGGTCATCATTTTGAAAAATCACACTGGTATCATCCGCAAACAGGTAAACCGTTCCTGATGTGAGATTGCATGGAAGATCGTTTATAAAGATGATGAACAAGATTGGACCAAGCACCGATCCTTGAGGAACGCCACACGTTATATCCATGTCATCTGAGTTTACATATTCAATAAGTCCAGAATCGTCATTTTTGGTTATTTGAACATATTGTGTTCTATTGGTGAGATAGGACCGTAGTAACTCTAATGCGTGACCCCTAATTCCATAATACTCTAGCTTATCCAAAAGAATGCCATGCCTAACACAGTCAAAAGCTTTGCTTAGGTCACAGAAAACACCGGAGCACTTCATTTTTCTATTTAGAGCATTTAAGATTTCTAGAACAAGATCTGTTAAAGCCATAGTAGTGTTCCGATTCTGTCTAAAACCAAATTGGTGAGGTGAAAAGAAATTGTTTTTATTAAAGTGATCAATTAGTCTTGTCGCAATGGCTTTTTCAAGTATTTTAGCGACGACAGAGAGAAGAGATATGGGCCTATAATTGTTTTTATCAGTTTTACTTTTTTTTTTTTTAACTGATCTGGGAAGATAGCTTCTTGAATACTAGCATTAAATATGTCGCAAAGTGGAATACATAATATTTCAATATTAGCTTTAATTAATCTAGAACTTAATTCGTCAGCCCCACTTGAATTCGTGTTGTTCATCGACTTAACAATTTTTATTATTTCTACCTCATCTATTGGAGTCATGAATAACGAATTAGAACTATCTACATCATGGTTTTTAAGGTATGTCATATGCTCTCGCTTTTGAGTTGAAAGTAAAGTTGAAACTTTTCCTACATTGATAAAAAAATTGTTAAATATGTTGCTTATTTGCTGATGATCAGTTATCAAAATATTATCCTCTAATAACTTAATGCTAGGAGATTTTGAAATATTTGGGTTTTTCCCTGTGTTTTCCTTTACAACTCTCCATATAGCTTTACTACTGCCAAATTTAGCTTCTTTAACTACATTTCGCACATGAAGATTTTTTGCAGTAATAAGTACCCGTCTTAACACTTTATTGTAGTTATCAAAGTACCTTTTCAGACTTTTGTCGCGTTTATGTTTACGTGATCGAAATTGAAGAGACCTTTTTTTTCTGCAGGATATT
Source organism: Acleris sparsana (assembly GCA_923062465.1). Taxonomy (NCBI): domain Eukaryota; kingdom Metazoa; phylum Arthropoda; class Insecta; order Lepidoptera; family Tortricidae; genus Acleris; species Acleris sparsana. The sequence continues at coordinate 19,973,467 of OV281287.1, read as the reverse complement.
TTAATTCCTTTTGTGATCCACGTTTTATAATTGCTTCTACTTATTACCTTTTTTAAAGGAAAATGTTTGTTTAAGAGAGAATTTATCACTGCGTAGAATAAATCAAGTTTTTTATCTGTTGTTTCCTGTTTAAACAAATTGACCCATGTAACATTTTTTAATTCTTCATTAAATTTGCGAATGGCATGGTTTGGGTATGTTCTTTTTATTCGAAACGTTGAATAATGTTTGGTAGGCATGGCATTTGGCACGTCAAAATACACTAGTTGGGCATCATGATCTGAAAAACTACATGGTACCACCGCTGCACTTGAAAAATCCATGTCGGATACTATGTTGTCTAACAAAGTTTGACTGGTTTCCGTTAGTCTTGTAAAATCAACGATTGTTGGTTTTAAATTATACTCAAGAAATATTTGCTGAAATTCTCTTGAAATACTATTACTTACTTTAAGGTCAATGTTAAAATCACCGCAAATAATAGAATTTTCAGATTTAATATCGTAAAGGTACGACTCTAATTGCTCAAAAAAAGTTCTGACGTCGCTACTGGGACTCCTATATACCGTACTTAAGCTAATGCGTTGTGTCCTTGATAGTTGTATTTTTACACTGCATACTTCAAAGACTTTTTCTATACAGTGTTTCTCATCTTGACACCCTGTGCATCTATCAGTCATATTGTTATTTGCAAATATTGTACAGCCACCCCCTCTATTTTCCGTTCTGACGTAGTTTGCTACAACTTCGTACCCCGGTAAAGAAATGCACAGATGTTCATTGTCTTGTAGCCAGGTTTCAGTAATACATATAAAGCTAGGTTTAACATCAAGTTCTGTCTCTATAAGGACCTCAAGGTCTAGCAATTTATTACATAGGCGATTAATATTAAGATGAAATACCGTGAAGCACGAGTCTTTTACACAGGCTGGAATTTTACAATATTTTTTACCCACGAAAAAGCTGGCTGTTTTCTTGAGTGATGCTTTTAGTGATGCTTTTTTTAAGGTTTAGTTTATTAAAGTAGTATTCAATTGTACCCTTAGCAGGATTCTTTACTTTATCGCTAATTGAAACTTCCTTACTTTCAACCTGACGAGGGAGAATTCGTTTTTTAAAGTAGAATGGGATCGTTCCCTTTTGTGGCTGTCCACTGACAATTGGGTTTTCTTGAGTGATGCTTTTAGTGATGCTTTTTTTAAGGTTTAGTTTATTAAAGTAGTATTCAATTGTACCCTTAGCAGGATTTTGTGGCTGTCCACTGACAATTGGTTTTAATGATTTTAAGTCCTTTTTACTTGACCAGAACTGTATATATTGGGCATTATATTGTAAATAGTCAATTCGTGAATTTATCTTAGTACAAATGTCATTGAGATAATCGGTTTTGGAATAAAAGTACACCCGGTATAACCTAATTGCTAATTAACATAGAGATTAATATGTACCTTAAAACCTTATCTGTATAGCTTAGTTACCATCTACGGAAGAGCATACGTTAAGATAGATACACGATACCCACGATATAATGGTAACTTTTTTTTTCAGAGCATATCTCTTTAACGGCTCAACCGATTTGCATGATATTAGCTTAGAACCGCCGCTAGAAAACCTGCTTACAAATAAAATAATCCAAATCGGTTCACCCGTTTAAGAGATACGGTGCCATAGACAGACAGACACACACACATTGCGGTCAAACTAATAAGCCCCTCCGTCCACTTGGACCCATTGCATGGCTCCATTGATGGATCCTAGTACACTTTTTCCTCCACCTGAATCCATCGTACCAGTCAGTTCCAAATAATGGATTCTAAGACATTTTAAGGTGCACTTGGATCCTCCGAATTAATCAAACGAAGTATAATTTAAATGGCCGTTTCCTCGTGGTCCTACTATTTTTGTCCTACTGACTTTCGACGGAGCCCCGCCCGGGGCGGGGCTCCTACTTCTAGGTGGTTTTGCCCTTCGGGCATCTGAAGATACCTAACGAACCTAACCTACCTAGTTTTACAACCATAATTAGTATTTAAGTAAGTGGAGGATCCAAGTGCACCTTAAAGTGTCTTCGAATCCATTATTTGGAACTGACTGGTACGATGGATTCAGGTGGAGGAAAAAGTGTACTAGGATCCGTCAATGGAGCCATGCAATGGGTCCAAGTGGACGGCACGCTTATAAGCCCTCTTTTGCGTCGGCAAAAGTGACACCGACCTGTACTACTATATAATTTTAATTAACTGAATATATTTTGTGGCTCTTTAAAACTAAGTCCGCCGCTGCGTGTCTTTCTGTTTGTATGTTCGCGATTATCTCAAAAACTACTAAATGGATTTTCATGCGGTTTCACCGGTTTATGTATATGAAATGGAAAATGTTTTATGTAAGTTTACATTGGTGTTACAGAAAACTGACGCAAACCGAAGCGACACTAGTTTTATAATTAAAAAAGAATTGCTCCTTAAAGTTATTTTTACGCAATAACATTTATTTCATTTTTTACTAAGACTCGGCATCACGTAACGACTCTGTATTCTGTTTTTTTTGGCTTATAACGCGATATCTCAGGCACCAAGTTGCAGCATTAATTAATCTATCGTAGACTAGCCCGTGACTCCGTCCACAGAGTAATCGATTATCGCTACTCGCGGAAAAATCCGTTCTTCCTCGGGGCTCAAGCTCACCAAACATTGAAATCAGAGTGGTTTAACCATAAAAGCGTAACAGACAAACATACAGAGTTACTTTTGCATTCATAATATAGTCCATTTACTGCGGCAAATCCCAAAAAGAGGTGTTATAGGCTGTATTAAAATTATTTAAATGTGGAATTGGCGAAATAAAAATAAATACATAATAAGTAACATTACTTTGACGAGATTTTTCCCCTTCATGGCTCAGTAAACCCTTCAGCGGTTGAGAGTGGTCGACTGAACCCGCGGGCTCAGTAAACCCTTTAGCGGTTGAGAGTGGTCAACTGAACCCGCGGGCTCAGTTGGCCAGACAGGCGGAATGACTCACCCACGCAAAAAATCGAAAGGGGTCATTCAGCCCGCGGGACGATTTTTATGTGGGATCAGATGACCATGAAGGGGTTTTTAAGCTTGCCTTTCGTTAGACTTGTTTACTTGTATTGACAGCATATTGACAGTAATGGCGGCCGATTGAAAAACGATCCCGTTACAGGTCAAATACGATATTGTTTTTACAGCCTAGAACAGACACGCTGGTCACACACAGGTCAGAATGATAACTCCTTAAAGCCAATAAACGAGTTGGGAATTATCTAAACATTGCAACAATGCAGCAGAATATATGCTAACGCTGAAACAAGAGATAATTTCGCTAACCTCACCTAAGTATACAGTCAAGTATGCGATCGCTGTATGCGCTCTGGTGATAATAAGTGTGTCGTGTGCTGCCTCTTATCGAGATACCTGACGCAACACATTTACATGCTTACTAGATAATATACAGGTATGTCTATTAAAAGATGTAACTTGTGTGTTGCTTCACCTTATGGAGGTTTTCTAGTTTATTCCATTCAGTCCTAGTTAGGTTCTAGTATACTTGGTGAAACAATAAATAGCTTTTGATGTGTTAAGGTGTTGTTGATAACTCTATTGTTTTTACTGTCATGTTAATAAGAGTTATTATAACGTTGACATGTTATCTTAAAAGCAATATGGTTATCTCGAGTAGAATAGATCCCTTGGTACAGTCTAGGAATTTAATTCCTATACCGCTTTGGACTATGGCAAAGTGACACTGTAAATAAAATCATAAGAAGTCTCTTACGTTTTGATTGATTGCGTCACTTTGACATAGTCCAAAGTGGTATAGGAATTAAATTCATTGATAGTACCTACTTCGATCCTAGTTAGATTAACCTTTTCACAACAAAAGATTTCGATTCAATTAAATCTGACACCAACCGATCCGTAGTCACACCAATTGGCCACACTGGTGTGACTATGGTTCATTTTATTTATAAATCCGTAGTCACACGAACACATAAATAGGAGGAAGGTTTAGGTTAGGTTCGTTTTTATATCAGGTCCGGAGAGCCAGAACAACCCAGAAATAGGAGCTCCGCGTCAGCGCAGCTCCGTTGACTCTGTTGAGTTTGATTTTGAAAGAGAAACAGACGCAAATTCGGTCTTGGTGTGACTACGGGTAAATAAAATGAACCGTAGTCACACCAATGTGGCAAATTGGTATGACTACGGATCGGTTGTGAATCTGACTCGTCTGATAGTCTCATTCATTCCGATATATAAATGAACTGATTTCTAAGACTAATGGATTTATCTTCCTTCTGCAAATGCCCCTAAAATGTTATTTCATAGCCAAAGCCTCTTTTAGTTTACTGCAATAGCCAGCATGCTTCAACTATGCTGTCCTTATTTGTCATTATGATAAATAGGGTTATTATGCGTTTATTATAAGGGAATAAGACTAAAAATAAGAATAATCGCTTTACTTCTGATATTATTACACAAAAACTTCTAAAATCTTCAAGTTTAACAAACAACTGGAACTCCTTTGTCTTCATTGTGGAAATCTAGATAATTAGCCGCGATAAACCGGCTAAAACTTGTGAGAACCAGATTATCTGGAAACTTGCGACAGCTGAAAAATTAAAATTCCTAATGGATATTTGCGTAGACAATGGAAGATTGTCTATTGCAGAGATTGACTTTTTAGCAAACGGAACTTCACTCAGAGCCCGCTCTATAATTAGGTATCATATGTTTCACCATCTGTCTGTCTGAATTATCTGGTAAAAAGCAGATTTTTTTACGATGATAGCGTCCTATATGTCGTGACTTTGTTCACGTAATGAGGTGACGTGAACATCAGCCTATTTAGCACAAGGCTTTCCAAACGTATAAGTCTTCCTGGCCTCACATTCTACACAATAAAAGCATATTGTTTTTGACGTGTTTCCATATTGTCAACGTTGTGATAGCTCTTATTTACTTCACAGTAATGGCAGTAAATAGATGCCCAGCAGTCATAATGGGTAGGTACAGTTTATAAACACTTATAAGGTGCATCGGGTTTCTACTTCTCTCTTACTCGTTCTTAATAAGAGCATATGAGAGCGAGTGAGAGACAAGCACAAACTCGAAGCATCTTTTAAAAGATATCACACTACATTCAATATTTTTCACCTACCTACAGCTACACTCAGGAGCAAAAATAACGGATCAGAGTGCGTTTTTCATACTAAAGAGGCTATTTCTAAGCCTTGGTTCCTCGCCAGGGAATGCTTTTAGTGAAATCTGATGATGAATACCCCGAGCATCGATACAGGACTTCCAGAGTGCCTAGGATACCCAACTGAATGAATAGGCGGTTAACGCCGGAATAGTGCATGTTCAGAAAAACATCTAAAATGGCAATAAAATGTAAGGAAATCCAAGTTCTGACCCAAACTCACCCGCTGTGGTGTTAACTGGTTGTGGTATCTTAAGAACTTTTGACCTCCTCTATTGAACCTCGCAGTATCCACCATTAAAACTCACTCAAAACAACCCCTGCCGAGGAACCAATGCTTCGAAATAGCCTCTTTTTGTATGAAAGACCGACCCGGTATTTTTGCTCCTGAGTGTGCTATCAGGATTCGAAATACTAAAATTACAACCTAAACAGGAGCAAAAATAATAGCTTGTAAAACAGTGCTCTTCGGAGCTAATTTATTTTCAAACTTAACCCATTTGATTGCTAGCGCCCAAACTCTTCAGCCTTGATGATGGGCATCTGTTTGACGCCAGACTTGCAGACCATGCTCACTTGGAAATTGGGCAGCTTGATGCACAGCCTCTGGTTGATCTCCTGCACGCATAACTTCAGGAGTTGATAAGCTTCTTGCTCTGTCATCGCTGTCAACAAAAAAAAGTAAAAGTTACCAGTTAACAAGACTTCATAGATAAATAAATATCATCAATCAACAGACAATATCACACCGATTGACATAATCCCAAACTAAGCTCTTGGCTTGTACTATGGGTACTAGACAACGATAAACATACTTATATAGAGAATACTTAGAAAACAGCCATGACTCAGGAACAAATAGGCAGGGTCACTACCAACTAGGCCAGCGCGACGTCAAGTAAAATAATAGCCTTAAATATCATTCCATAGTGCAAGCCTAAATCTTGTTTCGAACCATGTTAATTTGTACGAGATTGTTCCACTGATACTTACTTATTCACTTTTAGGTATTCTTTCTCCATGCTATAAACAAACCCATTATGCAGGCACCGTCCAATTGGCTACCACCACCTTGCTTACTATATCGTACTTGCTATGTCGTTACCACCAAGCAGTGTTTACGGTGTTATGTTTCGGGGTAAACTATAGAGATGACTAACATAGAAGCATTTCATTTGCGTCCCCAGGGTTGGCGATTTAGGCGACTAATGTCGGTAAGGAAAAATTACAAGGTATAAAAATGTCGAAATAATGTTAATTGTCAATAATAAAAATGTCGAAAATGAAAATTGACGAAGTATATAAATATCGAAATGTAAAAAAGACGTGATATAAAAACGACAAAGTATAATAATGTCGAAATGGAATTAAAACGGCGGACAGCGGAGCTCCGTCGACACTCTTATTTCAAATCAATTAGACAGTGTCGACGGAGCTCCTACTTCATGGTGGTTGGGCTCTCCAGGCCTGCTGCAAAACTAACATAACCTAAACCTACCTAGCCCCTGTTTCACCTATCCCTTATTATACCTGCTCTTCTTAATTCCATTTCGACATTATTAGTCTTCGTCATTTTTATATTTCTTCGTCATTATTACTCGACATTTTTATACTTTACTTTTGGAAAATTGGCATTATTATATCTCGTAATTTTTCATAATAGACATTAGTCGCCTAAAGCGAATTAAAAACTATTTTTTTATGAAAAAGTGACGCAAATTCCGTTGTCCTTTTGCATGGACTTATCTAAGTTTGAAGTTCAGCTACTCTGATATACTCAGAGCTCTCATTTCAACAGCATTAATCCTGATTTAATTCGTTTTCTGCCTTACCTACCGTCAATACTTACTTGGTTTGTGGTACCGCTCCATGACGCTCATGCTCAGGATGCCCCCCAACCCATGGGCAGCGTAGGGCACCTTGACGCAGGACGCGAGGAAGTCCATATAGTAGATCTGACCCCCCAAAGTCTCGTCGAAGCCGGCGAACATCAGATTCACCATATATGGGGACTGGGGGGAGAGGTTAACAATTATCTTAGGAGAGAAGTGTAAGAAAACATGGATGTACGACTATTACTGTGTTAGTTTCTGTTTGATTATTTGGTCGACTGGTAGAGAACGTTCGACCTACCCCACTCTTCTCTTCGAACTCCCGCGGTCACCATGTACAGTCACGAGCAAGGGATAGGAGTTTTAGGTCCACATCTCCATAGGGCTAGGGAGCAAATACAACCAGATCGCTTTTCGACTACATCTCTATCTGACTACATAGTTTTTTGCCTAGATCGCTATACGATCAGATCGCTTTGCAACTACATCTCAAAAAGTCCAAGTCACTAAATGGCTACATTTTGTTTTTTCACTTTATGTCTGTCTTAGCGCTTTGGGCATATTATACCTACTAAATTGCGTTGTACCTCTTTAGCAATATTCCGAGATCACAAAACTTCTTGGTTTCATAATACCTAAATTGAAGAATGCCTATTTTTTTTCTTAAAACACCGGAATCTTAATGTGGCCGAACTTCAAAATAGCTTAGTCTCATAATGCCTAAACTTCAAAACACTTTCATATTTTTAATATCTTGTCATTTCTATCATTCGGTATTTGAAGGACTTGTGCATTTTAATCTATTTTCATGTTTAGGTATTTAGAGGAATTACCTAAACATTAAAATGAAGGAATTCCGTTCATTTTAAGAATGAGACAATTTGACTTTTAGGTATTATGAGCCCATGATAATTTGAAAATTAGGGGTATTAGAGAATAAGGTATTGTGAAATTTAGTGATTTTAAGCCTAAAACGTCTTAGCAAAGTTAACGGAGCCCCGCATGGCTCCTATTTCTGGGCAATTTATTGTTACCTTACTAACCTAACTTACCTAGTACGCAAACGAAGTGGTCATTTTGCAACTCGGACTTTTTGGGATGTAGTCGCACTGCAAAGCGATCTGGTCGTATTGCGTTCTTGGTACAAAGCGATGTAGACAGGTCGAGATGTAGTCACACAGCGATGATCTGGTCAGACGCCCACCTACCAACTTGTTTTTCTGACTTAAAGTACCTACATTACCCGATGGTCTTACGGTGACGGAAAATCATCCTGACGAAATCTGGACTTTCAAACAGCTGAGTGTGTAAAAGGGTAATTGTACAAAAGATCTTGGGTCGAAGTGTATTCGAAAGAGCTCATCTAAGATAAATACCCCACTCCTCAGCGAGTCAGCAAGGTTCCTCCTAGTAAAGTGCACAACTGGGTTTATGTCCAGTGGGTAGAGGTTCCGCATGCGATAGAGCTGGATGTTCTTGGCTATGTACTGCGCGAACTGCGCCGTGTCGCCCCCGTCGCCGTTCACCCCCATCACCAGTTTATCGGATACCCTGTGGAGCTTGTCTTCGTCTGGAAAGAGCATTAAGTTTATAGCCTTAAAAGCCAAACGGGCAGACGGGCGAACTGATGGTAAGCAGACACAGCTGCATGAACATCAGCAGTTCCAGGGGCACAGCGAGGTTGATTGCCTTTCAGTGAATACTCTTTTAAAGCCTTATTTAAAGAAAGACATGCTGAGGAAATGCCGATGGGAGTTCATTCCGTCTGTTCCTCTGTATGTATGTATGTTAATTTCTCATAGAAAGTTTATTTATCAAAGAAAATCTGCTTGAAGATGTCATTGTCATTAAAGATGCCAAGTTATATGTAATTGATAGGAAACTCAACTTTATTGCTGTAGAATGTCAGATTGACTTTGGACCTAAGGTGCTTCACAAAAATTATTTGACTGTACGCTCAGATCAGTTTTCGTCGGTAGATAGAGTGATTCAAGAGAGTTTTTACATATAATAAATTCAAGATTATGTACCGGTGTTACAGAATTCACATAAACCGAAGCCAAGCGAGGGCGGGTCGCTATTTCTCTACACAACTATAGTACAGTTGACTCCAAAGACCTGCATCAGCTTTTGCACCTTCAATGGAATAATATGCAAAAGTGGACACATGTCTTTCTAGTCAACTGTACAAGCCTAGAACTCAGTTTGGGACTAGATCAATTTGTGTATAAGTATCTCCTCTTTTTAGGGTTCCGTACCCAAAGAGTAAAAACGGGACCCTATTACTAAGACTCCACTGTCCGTCTGTCTGATTGTCACCAGACTGAATCTCATGAACAATTGGAATTGTCACAGACGATTAATTTCTGTTGCCGCTATAACAACAAATACTAAATACTGATTAAAATAAATATTTAAGTGGGGCTCCCATACAATAAAAGTGGTTTTTTTTTGCCGTTTTTTGCTAGATATTAATAACGGCAACAGGTAGACGCTTGAATAGTCACATAGTATTTAAACATAAATAATTTTAAAATATATATATTTAATGATTTTCTATAGATATGGTACGGAACCCTTCGTGCGCGAGTCCGAGTAGCACTTTATACAACGTGTTACAAAATACCCCGTAAAAAATATAATAAATTATCAAAGCCAAAAATATTGTCAACCCCAGTAAGCTGTCATGTCAGGGAACCGGAGTTAGCATAGATTATTTAACAGAGAGGCCTACCTACCAATTTTAATAATTGTCAACTTTAATGGTTTTTCTGTTTTTCATCCACAAAGGTTTAATACTACGATATCATTATGCTTAAAGTACTGGCTTTAAAAAATGTCAAGACGAAATAAAAATTATGTTGTCAATTTCAAAACTTCTTATCGATATTCTACAATTGTTTCGTGTTTTTCCATATTTTTTTCCAAAATGACGATGTTTTCTAACTCAGAATATTACGATATGATGTTATGCGTAGGCCATGAAGATAGCAATTTAAATCGTGCTCGCGAACTGTATCGGCAACGATTTATCGATGGAAGACCACCCGCTGAACAGCGACGGCTACCTTCGTACCAGTGTTTTCTCATCATGTCAAGACGCCTACATTCCATAGGCTCCTTTCATCGGCCTTCTGGAAGTGGACGTCCAAGCACAGTCGATGCCAGGCAGGCTGAGTTAGTGTTAGAGCATTTTGAAGAAGAGCCAACCACGAGTACGAGACGAGCCGGAGCAAGATTCGGTATGAACCATGTTGCAGTTTGGCGAATTCTTCGTGACGACAACCGTCACCCTTATCATTATCGCCGTACACAGGAGCCCCCTCTGAGCCCCCCAGGAGTACCCTCTGATCTTGCTCCCAGGAGGAACTTCTGCGAATGGTATCTGAGGCAGTTAGAGGAGAACCCTAATTTCGTAAACTATGTTATGTGGATGGATGAGGCAACTTTCACGAGGTCAGGACTTTCAAATGTGCATAACGATCACGTTTGGGCTCGCGAGAATCCACACGCTTCACGGCAGGGCAGATTCCAACATCAGTGGCGGCTGAATGTGTGGGCTGGCATTTATGACGGGCATGTCGTTGGTCCCGTCATTTTGCCATCACGTCTGAACGGGGGCAACTACCTAACGTTTTTACAAACGGAATTCGAAGAGGCGATTGACGACTTTCCTGTGGCTGACAGGGATTACTTTGACAACCAAAGGAACATGGTGTTTCAAACCGATGGAGCTCCGGCTCATTTTGCTCGCGGAATGCGAGAGTATCTCAATGTTCGCTTTCCACGAAGATGGATCGGACGTGGAGGACCGGTGCTATTGCCCGCTCGTACTCTGGACATCACACCCTTGGACTTCTTCTTATGGGTTATGTGAAGGACAGAGTCTATTTCTCCGATTGCCCAACGGTTTTCGAGATGGAGCAGCGTGTAAGATCGGTGTTCGCGTCAATAACACCAACGATGGTGCGACTTGCCACACAAGCCATATCCCGACGAGCGAGGTTGTGCATTGAGCAAGGCGGAGCTCACTTTGAGCCGTTCCTGTAAATTTGACGTTCATTAAGAAAAAGTGTTAGTTTAGGTTTCTTCGTTTAAAATCTTCCAAAACTCGACTTGTAATGTAATATGTATCTAATCGAATTCTGTTCATTTTGTTTCACTTTACCGTTTCGCGAATTGTACTTAACATTCTGCGTAGTTTAGTGTTTAATTTTACTGAAATAGGGTTAGCAAATTAATGAAAAAAAATATGTTTTTTTTTTGGCGGTAAGTCATACAGTGATAGTACGACTCTCAAATATTGTAAATGGAATTGTTATAAGGCACCATTTAACCTCCTTTCGGCTTTACGGGTATTTTTGTAACACCCTGTATAAATAAAAAAATATCAGGCAAAATACTGACAATTAAATAATAAATAATAAATAAATAAGGGGACAATGTCACACCAATTGATCTGGCCTAAAACTAAGGTCTAGGCTTTTGCTATGGGTACTAGACTACGATATATATATACTTATACAGAGAAATATATACTTAAATACATAGAAAACATCCATAACTAGCGCTCATCACACAAACATCTGCCCTTACCGGGATTTGAACCCAGGACCGCTAGCTTCGTAGGCAGGGTCACTACCAACTAGGCCAGCGCGTAGTCAACTTTTTTCTTTCATGACCACGATCTGCAAGTAAATAACACAGCCTTACCTTCCCCATTCATCTCTGTCGCACGTCACCGATTATTCACCGACATATAATACCCGTTCAACGTAATTCACATTCATAATGTAGGCATTACACGAGACAGCATGATTGATCGCGAGGTGACAAAACCGGGGCTGACAGGCGCAACCACTGAGACAAAGAGTGCCCTTGCTTTTAAATGGCGTCAAAATTAGCTGGTTTGAACAAAATGACCGCGCTCACCTATAAGTAGGGCTTGGAAACTAGGATAGATATTGACCTAAACTTTGGCGGCGGCGTTGTTCTTCATTAGTATGGAAACCAGGGATGTAACAGAGCTCCGGTTCCGCTTCCGTTAAGTCGGAACTTCCGTTTCGTTTTAAACATCCGCTTCGGTTCTGGTTCTGTTACTTCCAAAACGGCTTTAAAGGCTGATGATTCATGTTTGGAATTTTTATTATGAATAGATAGACTTAGCTTAGACCTACCCTTAACATCTCATCCACCTCCATCCAATCCACCTATCACTCGGGTTCCGCTTCCGCTTCTGGTTCCGTTAAACTAAATTTAAAACATCTGGTTCCGGTTCCGGTTCCGATATAACCACATCTGTTACATCCCTAATGGAAACCAATTTTTATTTATTAATAATATTCCCTGAATTTCTAAATAAACCAATTACACTAGCTCTAGCATATACATATTCATATTTAAGTGTTTACTTTACATTCACTAGGGTAAAGACACCAGTAGTCAGCCAGATACCTGTAGGCCTCTGCCTATACTTTGTATGAATGGAAAGAGTACGAAACATATATTTCCCACTCTTCGCACTCATATAGGTCGACAACTGATCTCTGGCTGACCACTGGTGACTTTACCCTACTTGAAGTCATTTTCCACTTTAGTAAATGTTACAATTCAATAAAACGAAGTTTTAGGAGCAAATTGACAAAACGTTTTATCCCAAATGAAAAATAATTCATAGAAACGTTTTGTGGAATCCCCGAATTTCGAAATGTATATTATTAAAATATGTGTGCATATAAGCCACTCGAAGGAGTCTTGGTTCGAAGATGATTTTTTCTTAAAAACCTGTGTCAAGCGGTCGCAGTGAGCGAAGTCGTAGGAACCGACTTAAGGATCGACCACACCAGTGTTCAAAATTCGCAGACGCAGTGACGTGACTTGCTTGGCGTCGACGGTATGCGTTAAAAACCGCTGGTATTGATATTTATATACCTAGGCCCGTATTAATATCCTGATCTCAACTCTAACGCTCGTCTCGAGATGCGTCTAAAATGACAGTGTTCTATGGTTTGGCGTTTACTTTGACGTATCTTGTGACGGGCCTCACGGTCAAGATGAGTTTATTAATACGGCCCCTAGTAAGCTGAGATTGCACGCTCATGTTGTTTAATATTTAATTTTATTTTTAAACAGCATTTCTCAAAAAAATTACAAAATACCGGAAAAGCGATCACCAAAACAACTAAAACTGATATTAAAATTAAAATCGGCCAAGAAATACGGATGACACGAGCGTTTAAAACGGCTGACTAGACAGATAAGTAGATCCGATGTGCACTGTGACGTCATGTAACAGTGTAACAGGTCGGCCACATAAAATGTATGTTAAATTCCGTTTTTCTAGAAAAAATATGTAGGAACAAATCTTTGTCGGTACATCTTGGTGATTTTCATGGCTATTCAACAAATAATTATTCCCAACTGATTGTTACATGAATCAGCACTGAATGAAGCTGTAAAGAAAAACCGGCCAAGTGCGAGTTAACTCGCGTGGACTGGGTTCCGTAGAATAGATAGAATTCTTATAGGTTTTCTTGTAGGTAATATTATACAAACAATGAAATAGTTCATTTTGTATTTTTTTCAAAATTTTAGGCTCAGGAGTTTCGGAGATCAGGGGTAATGGTCAACTTTCATCTCCTTTCATGAATAAAAGCATAACTATTTATTTTACAATAGTAACAAAACTATATTTGAGATCCTCATAACGATCCCTTTCATTTGATATATGACACAGTAAGGTTTGCAAAACTTTTTTTTTAATTTCCTAATTTGTCCCTGAAAATGACCATTATTAAACAAAAAATATATTTCCTTTGCACATCTGTGTTTGGGTCATAATTTACATATGTGTACCAAATATCATCGCAATCGGTCCAGTAGTTTTGGAGCAAGTTGTCTGTCACAGACGGACGTTCAGACAGACGCACGAGAGATCCAATAACGGTTTCGTATTTTAATTTTTTGTATGTACGGAACCCTAAAAACCATTAATATTTCCTATTTAATGCTCTGACGGGACAGCTACCAACACACCGGTTAATAGTATGTCCGTCGAGTTCAAAAACGCGTTAATTACTCTAAGAAAATCATTATGTATCTACCAGATAAGCAAGTTCCTTGCAAAGCAAATTGTACAGTGAAAAGAAATCAACTCGATCCTCTACAACCGTCAGGTTTATCCAATTTATCGATAACTAAGAGACAGATTCATTTGTTCGTGGTTTATTACCGGCGTTAGCGCACGCAATACTTTATCATCTTCCACCTTATTCTAGTTGAATTAAGGCGCAGTTTATTCTGTGTACCTTACGACGTTTTCCAACGCGCGCTCATGGGAAATCAAGAGAAATGCTATTGTCAATAAGAATCTAGGTCGAGATATTTATAGTCTGCTGAATGACCTTGCACTTGTGCGGCTGACTGGGCCTGACGAGTGATGGATCGCATGACTCGACTGATTATTAAGCTGACTTTCTAGGTGACAGGAAAAAATATTTCTATTTTGAGATAACAAAGGCAATATTGTGCTTTGGAACGTGAGTAAAATATATCTATATATAAATATAAAAATGAATTGCTGTTCGTTAGTCTCACTAAAACTCGAGAACGGCTGAACCGATTTGGCTGATTCCTTTTCGGTTGTATTCGTTATTGTCAGGGCAAGGTTTGTATGAAAGAAAAAAAACCACCGGGAAAGTCGGAAATTTGCAGCGGGCGAAGCCGCTGGCGGGTCACTAGTAGCAGATAAAATTACTATTCTTCACATTTAATTTAACCAATATGTTAGGCACAATCAGCCCAATGGAAACGTGACCATAGAACTGTCACGGTGACGTTGTTATTCAAGTCGTAACAAGTTTCAAACCAATTGTTTTTTAATGCCACTGTGACACCGTTCCATGGTGTGTCACGGTTCCATTGGGCTTATAGTACAGAGATGATTTCATAACCAGGGCTCGGACAAGTCATCGCAGAAACTGATATGGACATGGGACAAGACTATTGTAGAGTCGCGACATAAGATTATTATTTATTATTATCTAAAGCTGATATATTAACGTAATTTATAATTTAACCTTTTTAGTCGCATATCTGTCATCGGTTTGTTCCAGACAATGCAGAAGTTAATGGTTGCGTATGTGAAATGCAACCATCAGCATTAAAAAAATGTTATAATGGAAATACCTTCACACATGTATGGTGAATTTTGGGTTGCAGTAATAAATGTCATTAAAAAATATAATTTAATAATATTGTACATAATGCGGTTCTATTAATCTTGTGCTGCCGTCTTGCGATTGTTTTGCGATGACTTGTCCGAGCCCTGTTCATAACCCAGAGACGGTGTCCCCTTGAATAACCGAAACTAATTTGATCGAATGTATCATTTCATGTTGTAACCTTATCTTAAGTATGGGTTACGTAAGTTAGGTTAGGTTAGGTGAGGTTAGACTTGTGACCACCAAAAAATTATAACTCCACCTGCCATACAATTAAAATTCGGCAAAGTAAAACATTATATGAAAAATAATGTCAGTGATTTAATGGTAAATCTTCGGAGACATACAAAGGGTACTCAAAAAAGCAGTCACAAAGTATAAGGTCATATGGATGAAGTAAACTGACAGTTCATGTATGGACTATTTTAACAACAGCCATTTTGAACGTAAAAGCGACTTTTTGAACAAGGTTTGTTTCCATTTTCGGTTTACTTCGTCTAATAAAAAATATAACCTTAGCAATGTCATAATTAGAGTTAGGACTTTTGGTGGCAAAACGTGGTTCCAGAATCCATGGAGTCGCTATTTCCTAATTATTATAATACATAACACTTTGATTTTGACCTTCAGTATTTTAATATTTCAAAATTCATTTATTCGTTATTCGGCCGCACCAATTTAAATTAATTTTGGTATTGAGGATATCTCTGATGTGAAAGCGTTACAAACAAGCAAATATTAATAGGTATGAAATAACCGAACTAAATATGTATTTAGTTCATTTTCGAATATGATAATACCCAAGGTCAAAATCAATGTGTTATGTATTATAATAATTAGTAAATATCGACTCCATGGATTCTAGAGCCACGAAATGCCACCAAAATTCTAACCCTAGTCATAATAGTACTTTGAATCGTCACAAACTTTAATACTTATCTTTTAACTAAAAATGGAATCTAGAATTAGAAAACTACAATAGATCACGATTCTCTATTAAAGCGCACGAGGAAAAGGAGGAAAGCCGAATAAAATCCACTAGCCATCCTTGCGTTTTTTTACAATACAGCGAGACCTTATTTTTATCTTTGAGATCGTTTCCTTTGGATGTAAGCTAGGTGTACACAGGCAAATTTACCGTTTATTTAATTAAATTTGGAACGCAGTCGTTTATTCCCAAATGAACACATTGGCTCATCAAAGCGGCAAATTCGCAGGCAGAAGTTAATAAGGTTCAAAGTCAAATCGTTTTATGCTTCCGTACCCAACGAGTGCCAAAGGCTTCGTCTGTCTGTCTGTCAGCGCGCTGTATCTCATGAATCGTAAGAGGTAGACAGCTGAAATTTACACAAAGTGAGTAATTCTATTGCCGCTATAACAACAAATGAAGGGAACGCTATACGGAATCCTTCATGTATGAACCAGACTCGAACTTAGCCGGTTTTTAATTACACTTTAGCTAGGAAACTGGCATGTCATGTGAAGACAATAAAAAAAATATCGGGGTAATAAAGAACCACACAGAAGACATACTTAGATATCTACGTGTGAAATACATAACCCCATTTTATTATCAAAACACATTTTTGATGAAATCTATATCTGTACACCCCCTTTACTTCCTAAGGAGGGCCTTCAACTGAAGACGAGGGTTAATTTCTCATCTCGAGACGCAATTAAACACAGACTTAGTGCTTTCAGCCAGTCACTGTTCCTCGACAATCGCTTCAGCGGAGTAATTCACTGGCAATAGGAGTAGGTACAGTCAGTCATAACGTCACGGTTTATCAACGTTTTGTACTATAAATAACGTACAGTAGCCCAACGAAAATGTTAAGCACTTTATTGCGCTGTCATAATAAACTTCAAACTGAACATCAAATGACAAGCATGACAATAACAATGGCAGACACAATGACAAGGTTCTAAGTATGCTCAAAAAAAATATTGGGTGACTGTACCTAATTTCTAAACTATTATTTATTTATATTGTAGGATATTTTGTTTTTCTCTAATATCCCAAGAATAGACATTTAATATTTATATTATACACCGTGTTTTTTTTTATTTACGATAACTTTAAGGGAACGTTCTTTAGGTCAAAAAAAGTTAATTTCCCGAAGACAGACAAATGATAAGTCTAACGGTTTTAAAGATATTTAATTTTTAAATTGAATCAGTTAATTACGTTAAACTAGTGTAAAAGGCTCTTAATTCATAACAACAATTTTCTTTTAATACGTATGAGTAAAGAGTTTCCAGTTGTTAGGTTTGTATAAGGTACGCGTCAATCTAAAGTGACTTGTACCTGTCAAGTGTTATCTTTACTTGTGTGTGTATGTCACGCCAACATAGACGTATTTGACACTGATTATTAGCTAGGTAACTCTAAAGGCCCTTTTAGAATGACCAAAGATAAAAGATTTCATTATTTTGTTCCAAACTGAAAAAAAATTTTTTTTTGCAATATTTAAAAATCTAATCTACCAATTAGTTTCTATAGATATACCTAGTAATATGCCAAAGTTATCGTAAATCAAAAAAAACACGGTGTATATGTTTCCAAGACGTCGAAAATAGCGGCACGCTCCTAATTCCACTGACGTAAGGTCCATGTATACATATATTTGAAGCAATGGTCGAGTATTAGTGGTTTTAATGAACAAAGGTGATGTGAGACGGGTTTATATTGCTGGGGTGTTATTATCTTGGGGTTCGATGCATGAAGCTAACTTTTTAGCATACCTATTCCTAAAACTTACAAATTAATTGGCATGCTGCCGACGCGATAGATCATCGCGCTTACGTCAATCCTGTACATTTTGTAAGTTTTCCAATATCGCTAGCGTTAGTTGTATACATTTATTTTTATTAATATACATAGATACAAAAACTCAACTAATTTGCGAGCCTAAGCATTCCCACCAGAACATTATTAATAATTCAGTATTTATATTTTTACTTTCGTTGCAAGTTTCGATTTTATTGCAAAAAATTGCCCTTGCAGAACCCAGGACCGCTAGTTTGGTGGGCAGGGTCTCTACTAAGGGCTAACCGCGGGTTCAATAAACATTTAAATTAATTCGAGGTTAATAAAGATTTATCAACAAAATTGTTGGTATTTGCAAATAGTTCCTAAACGCCCTTACTAAGTAATTGTTTCTATACGCGCTCCCATTCCTGATATTGTACGTATTAATCACGTCGGTAGCATCTGCCACCGTTGCTGCTAATGTCTGTTTCCTATTAATATTGGAATACTTCCTCTCACAAAATATGTGGTACATGTAGTAAATCATACTAAAACATCCATACTAATAATATAAATGCGGAAGTTTTCGTTTGTTTATAACGTTTCCATCATCATGTCAGCCGAAATACGTCTACTGCTGGACATAGGCCTCCCCAAGGCTCTCCACTCAGACCGGTCTTGTGCTTTTCGCATGCACCGCGCTCCCGCGATCCTTACAGGGTCGTCACTCCATCTTGTTGGTGGCCTACCTACAGCTCGTCTCCCGGTCCGCGGACGCCACTCCAGAAACTTCTGACCCCAGTCCTGCGAGCTATGTGCCCCGCCCACTGCCACTTAAGTTTAGCTATTCATCGGGCTATGTCGGTAACAGCATACCCCTCTCCATAGCCCTCTGAGTGACTTTGAGCTTCCTTATGAGGCCCATTGTTAGCGCCCACGTCTCAGATCCGAAAGTCATCACTGGCAACACACACTGGTCAAAGACTTTTGACTTTCATAGCTAATCAATAAATGTTCAATACCTCGTACTTATTAGATACTAGCAAACTAAAGATTTCCCACTCGCTACGTAGCAGTAAAGAAAAAGTGTAATACAGCTCTTAAGCCGAGCTGTTTCGTCAACTAAATCTCTATCCAAAAATATTCCCATCTTCAACTTTAACCATAGCACAACAATGTAAAAAATTGCTAGGCGGCACGGTAAAGCATAAGATTATATAAAAC
The DNA here is from genome assembly GCA_923062465.1 of Acleris sparsana. Taxonomy (NCBI): domain Eukaryota; kingdom Metazoa; phylum Arthropoda; class Insecta; order Lepidoptera; family Tortricidae; genus Acleris; species Acleris sparsana. The sequence continues at coordinate 19,954,214 of OV281287.1, read as the reverse complement.
TGATATCTTACCATCTTTCATGATGATGACGCTGGTGGTGTTGACCTGGTCTGCGGCAATCATGGCGAAGTTATTGCAGCTCATGCCCAGGAGGCATTGCCACATCAAATTACTGGACATGGTTCAGGACGAACTACTGGAACTACTGGTATATGGCACTTATTTTCTTTATGGTCTAGAGGTTGTTTAATTATTTAAAAAGCGTGCCACCATTGAATATATTCAAAATTCTCAAGCAATTATGCTTTGGAGACATAAATTCAATTTGACAGTGTCATAATATTATCATAGGGATACGACTATTTTCTTTGAAAGACTCTTTGTGTTTTTAGATATACAACCTCAAATTGCTGCTGAAATAGTTAAGAACATGTTAACAACTAAGATAGAACGTGTAAAGAATGTTGTACAATATTATAATGATCCCCGTATAAGGACCTTGTTGACTGGAATAATAAAAAATAAATAAATGGAATAAAAAATTAAATCCTTTTATTGTCTTATTTATAATAATTAATAATGCCTTATTTATAATATCCTAATTATGACAGTGAAAATAAAAAAAAACTCGAAAAACGTGTTGCGTTACATTTAATAATAAGCTAGTTGCGAGCAGTTGGTGAGTGGCGACCACGGAGCTGAGTGGTCCCGAGGGTAGGTCCTGTCCTCACCTCACGCTTGCCTTCGCCGGCCGGCTGCAGCGTACAATGACGAGGAACAGACCCTCACCTCCGGCTTGCCTTTATTGGCCGGTCAGAGTGGAGTCGCAAGAGCTATGCTCGAAGGGCGGATGTGTTGCATAAGTGGCGAGTGGGCACCTTATGGTCGTTTAAAATCCAGAAGCACCTCTCCACCCTTAGCCCCTCTGGAACTGTTGCCTCCCTGCTGCTATATGTATGTGGCTATTTCGGGAGGTCCATTCCATTGAGTTGGCGAGTCACCGCCTGCCATTTCAACCAATGTAATTAGCATTGGCCAGGCAGGCGCCGTAGTTTCATCAATAGCCTAGTTCACCAATCCATATCAGTTCATTCATAGAACCTATTATTAATATTCCCATCCTTCCCAAATAGATAAAAAGATAAAAGATAAAGATAAAAGAAATTTATTTAGTAAGTAGGCCGCTCGGGCACTTTTACACGTCAAGATACTACCAGCGCTTCCCAAGAGGAGACCACTGCTGAGAAGAAACGCCGCAAGAAACTCAGCAGTCAGTCATTTTTTAAACTTATTTCATATTGCATATTACAATGGTATGTACAACTTAATCTAGCATTATATAAAGCTACAAGTATTAAATTAAATATAATATCAAATAACAGTAGTTCAGCAGGAAAACATGCCAAAAATCTTACGGGAGAGAAGGATAGAAAAGAATAAAATAAAATAACTACAACTACCTACTTATATATGTGTATATGAGATGGTGCAAGATGACCACATAAAAGTTTCGATATGTTTTCCTGCATCAACGGTGTCCCCCAGACAAGAAAAAGCAGGATAAAGCCTTTGCATTTGAACAAATTACTATTGACTAAGTTTCGGGTGTAGGCCATGCATTTTTGTCTGTTAGATAGTCCTCGACCCTATAATACGCTTTAGACATACTTCTATAGTTTGAACTAAGGGACAATCGCCGGTTGGTGTCCCATAACTTTACTAAATTAAACTTGTCTAAAGGGCTTCTGCGTGTTGGCTTCGGCTCCATGTACGCCTTCCAAAGGTCCGGGACTCCCATAGTCCCGTGATTGGAAAGACATAAACAAATAAAGGCAAATCTAACATGAACAGAAGTATTTACCCTAACCGGGAACCTATGATGATGATGATGATGATGAGTGGGGACGCCGCCGAGGCAGGCGGGCGGTCGAGTGGCTCTCCATTCATTCCGCCCAGTTCCCCTTGATTCAGCCTCAGGTTACTGGCTCTGCGGCGCTCCCATCCAGCTCTGATCCCATCTTCTTGTTTTCCTACAGAACATTAGTACGTCCTGAAGGTTAATGCTTTTAAGTGTCTCTACCGATAGCACGTCCTCACCGAATGTGCGATGTCTCAGTGACGAGTACATTACACACTCGGCCAGAACGTGCTGACTAGTCTCCTCTTTGCCGCAATGTGGGCATCGAGGATCCTGTTTGACTCCTATAACCGTCAGGTGTCTGTTAAGTGGACAGTGTCCAGTCAAGATCCCTGTCAGTATGCTTAGGTTGTACTTACCAAGATTTAGTAGATACCTTGTTCTATTTCTATTTACCCTTCCTATCATGAGTTTGGATTGTCTGCACCCTTGTGTTGTTATCCACGCCTCATTTGTCTTTGTCTCTATTCTTCTGGCGATGACTCCTAACCGGGAACCTAACCCGAGACCGCAAACTTCCTAGGCACTAGACAGTGTCACCACATAAGTACTAACTAACCTAACCCGCTGCGGCAGGTTCTGAGCACTATTCTCTCTAAGCCTAGAGTTTATTAACACCATTTAATAAAATTTCCATTTTATGTGAAATGAAGAGAAAGCAGTGTTTTTACATTCACCATAAAATTAAACTATAAACTCTGATGTTAAATGCAGCGTCATAAATATTTACATCGTGATCTGTACAAATAATTGCACAAGATACACCATCAATAGTAAGTAAGTAATTATTAGGCCTATTGGAAATGACATGTTTTACTTTAAAAAATCGCAGTAAAATTAAGAGGCTACATATGCAGAGGTTAGTTACCTTCACAGAAGATTAGCATTATTCATTTGTTTTGTAACACTCAATTTATCACCGTATGATCTTCGAATTAGGAGTCAAGTGCCCATAATTGGTGCATGTCAGCTTAAAGTGTCGAACACTGGTGCCATTACGCTAGTGCTCCGCGATCTGGATCTCAATAATCAAAGTATGTTTCTGTTCTTTGAGTATCGTAAACATGATTGTTTTACAAGCTTTTATCTGGCAATGTATGTTATGTATGTATGTATGTAACTATGTAGGTTCGCGTCTAATCTTTAAATTTCCACTTCCTGTTAACGGAATGGGCTGCAATTTGAACCACATTATGTAAACTATTAAGGTATCTAAGAGGTAGTTTGATGATGAAGTCGAAAGGGGGCGAAAGGATCTCCGCTATTCTTAGCAAAAAAAAGTACATACCAGGGCCTCTATGCCCGACGATAAAAAACATATCGTCTTTCATCTGTTATCATTGTCTATTATGGTATTGTTTTGACGTCAGTCGCCATTACATGAAAACATAGTTTCACAATCTACAAGTACATAATTGTATATCTCACTCGTTCTTGCACGATGCCAATACACACTGTTCCGACTATTCATGACGTACACGTATTGCCATATGTAAGCTGTTTGTAGCGACACTATATCTGGGCTAAATTGGAACTTATCAGGCTTTAAATAAGAGCTATCAAAACGGTGACAATACTATAACAACTCAAACACGATATGGTTTTTACCGTCGGGAACAGAGGCCCTGACCGGTTAAAAACAATACGATTAACTAAATTTCAAAGGCAATACGAAGTTTTTTTTATAGCTCCTTAATGCAGCCTCTTCAAAGGAGGCCCTTATCAGTTATCATTATCATTATCGCCTTTATTCTTATCTCTTGTGTTGCAAAGCAAACATTGGCTCGTGATATCATTCAGTTAGTCAGGGCCCCCATACAGGGCCATCTTCTAGCTTAATATAAAAACATGCCCTTTTGTGCAGCCTGTTAAAATTTCAACGTGCCTCATACATAAGTATTTTAGTTTTTTTTTTAATTATTTTGCAATTACTTGGTTCTATTTTAGGCCCGATTCATGGATTTTTTTACTTATTAGATATAAATTTAACGTTTTTAAATGATTTAAAATGCTTTAAGCCCTTTTTGCGAAAAAAAACAATAGTTTAAAGTTAAAGTTTAAGTTTGCCTCTTTTAAAGTGTTATTAGCCTTATACGTTCGATCTTATCGAGAGAAGCCCTGCTGCCTAATTGAGAATGCATGCGCTAAAATGTATTTTGTACGCTCTGACGGGACTACTTAAATTGGCCGGTTCGCCGCGTTCACTTGTTCACTCGTTCGACCGACAGAACGCCGTTTGTAAGAGAATAACTGACACCCCTGTACTAGTTTCCACGGTGCCTCAAACACCTATTCTGCTGCTAAGCCAAATAGCAGTATCTCAGATAAAACTCCTGTAACAATCACAACCTCATTACTAAGAAAATAGGATTGAATCTAATTGGGCAATTTAATGTGAGATACTCCTTATTAGCTTAGGAGGGCAGTACTATTAGTAGCTGTTGGACTTTAGGGTGAAGGAATTATAAGGAAAGTCCTTCAAATCAATTCACTTCCTATGTCCGAGAAAATAAGATAACTTGATAAATGGCTGACAAACGAGATATTTATACGCAGGAAATTTGTATTCATTCGATGTATTTTCCGACAGTTAGATAACCGTATGTAATATGGGAGAGAATATGTAAAACTGTTTCATACTCACCACGCCTTGTTATGAATATTGATCGAGTTATTTTTGACGTCGTGATTAAATATTTGATATTTTTATCTTAATTATTAATACATAGGTATATAAATAAAAAAACGTGGAGGAAGAGACGGGTAAAGCGGGTAAGCCGGTAAGCTGAGAATGCAAGCTCTTAAATATTATTTTTACTGACGGGACAACTTCAACTCACTGGTTAATATTTGCTGCGTCGAGTTCACGAACGAGTTGTTTATGAGTATAACCAGTCTGGGAATCCTTTACGCTAACAAGCGTTTTACGCGGTGGATGCGAAAAGCACAAGACCGGTCTGAGTGGAGAGCCTTGGGGGAGGCCTATGTCCAGCAAAGGACGTCTTTCAGCTGACATGATGCTGATGAACAAGTGTTTTAGTGCTCTTGGACTTTGTGCAAGATCCGTTACCACCATCTTATCCTTTAATCCCGCCAAGCAGCATTCGAATTGTTGTGTTCCGGTGTGGGGATAAGACAATCGGTGAAATTACTAGCATAGAGGCATTCCATCTTAGTCCTCAGGGTTGGCATAGCATTTGCGCTCTTAAGGCCCGGCTACACGCTCACTCATACTTGCGCAAATTAATATGAGTTAAGACGGCAAAACGGTATACCGCACAATTCCAATTTTGGCCTAAACCATTTGCGCATGCAAGTCATTGCCTGTAGCCGGGCCCTTAGGATTTCAGTCTTAAGATTGTAGTCTTGAGAAAGCAAATGTCTATGGGTCACAGATCCTACTAACCATCAGGTGCCTGTGTGATCATTCGCCTTCTCCGTGTTATAAAAAAAAACTCGCTAAACGTTTGTCGTTTGTAATCATAACTGTTGCAGGGATTGCCGCATAAGCCTCGCATCAAATATGCAAATTTAGGTTATAAAACCAATGGTATACGTAATCTATCGAAATCGTGGGACCTTCCATACTAACGAGCTGCTAACGGATAAATGACAGATGTAGCGGTCATGTATTTTTTTTAAATTATAAACAATTATGGCTATTTTATGCATAGGATAAGAAGAGCGTATTAATTTTGGTAAAGTCACCAGATCTGACACGTCTTTGTTACTGGAGGCATAAAAGCGTGTCAGATAAAGATAAAGATAAGATAAAGATAAAAGTCATTTATTCAGTAAGTAGGCCGTACGGGCACTTTTACACGTCAAGAATTTACCAGCGCTTCCCAAGAGGAGACCCCTGCTGAGAAGAAACCAGTCAGTCAGTCATTTTTTGAACATATTTTTATTACAATGATACTTAGTCTAAGCATTATATAAAGCTATAAATATTACATGAAATATAATATCAAATTACATGAGTAGCTCAGCAGGAAAACATGCCAAAAATATTGGGATAGAGATAGAGGAAGAAAAGAAAAAATAAACACCTACTTGTGTATATAAGACGTTGCAAGACGACGAAATAAAATTTTCGATATGATAAAAAAGATAAAAAAGATAAAAGAAATTTATTCAGTAAGTAGGCCGCTCGGGCACTTTTACACGTCAAGATACTACCAGCGCTTCCCAAGAGGAGACCACTGCTGAGAAGAAACGCCGCAAGAAACTCAGCAGTCAGTCATTTTTTAAACTTATTTCATATTTCATATTACAATGGTATGTACAACTTAATCTAGCATTATATAAAGCTAAAAGTATTAAATTAAATATAATATCAAATAACAGTAGTTCAGCAGGAAAACATGCCAAAAATCTTACGGGAGAGAAAGATAGAAAAGAATAAAATAAAATAACTACAACTACCTACTTATATATGTGTATATGAGATGGTGCAAGATGACCAGATAAAAGTTTCGATATGTTTTCCTTCATCAACGTTGACCTCTAGACAAGATAAAGTATTTTTGCATTTGAACAAATGATTATTGACTGAGTTTCGGGTTTAAAGCATGGTATAAAGGGATATCGCAATGTCGGATAATATATTGTTGCTGGTGACTGCACTGTAAGTAATCTATAAATGTGAAATTATGATTAAGCGAAAAATCGATTTGTCAAGTTGTCATTTTCGGGAATATTCGTTATCAACCCGAGCGAGGCTCGGTCACCGGGTAGCTACTTATAAAAAAAGAGTCATTTATCTCAATCTACAGCTTGATGTCGAAAGTGAACTCAACGGCCATGTTTAACTTACACAGCATGTGGCAAACTTGACGCCCAATAGCGAAACTCGTAACACTAGAGAGTTGAAAGGTGAGATCTTCCGGCCGAAGTGTGAGGCTGTGTTACCCATCTATACGTTGACATAATTGCTCAATAGCATAAACATTTCTCAGGGACTGACTGCAGCCTTGTATTATGGATACAAGACAATGATATACAAGGATATACAATTCGCGGGTGGTAGGACCTTGTGCAGGGTCCGTCCGGATCGCTACCACCATCTTATCCATTAACCTACCGCCAAACAGCAGTGTTCGGATTGTTGTGTTCCGGTTTGGGGATAAGACAGCCGGTGTAATGACTAGCATAGTTAGAGGCATTCCATCTTAGTCCTCAGGGTTGGCAACGCATTTGCTGTCTTAGGCTTGCAGGCTTGTGAATGCGAATGTCGATGGGCCACAGTTTCCACTTACCATCAGGTGGCCTGTATGCTCGTTTGCCTTCTCTATGCCATAAAAAACAAAAAAAAACAAGACAATGATGATTTATTAAGAAAAATACATAAACACATTTTTAGGAGTGGTAGAGACATGTATTTAATCGTGACGAGTGCATGAAACAACCGGGGTATTACCACCCTCCCACAGAATACGAAGTAAAGTAGCAGTAACTGCGTTTCGTCTGGTCAAGTGAGAGTGCCGGTGGACATTCCATAACAAATTCGTTCTTCCATTCGCATTTTCATATATCTTCCCAGCAATGGTTTCCTCTTGGGCGCTATAATAAATTTTGACATACTCACTGTATAAACATAAATTATCTCTATCATTAAAATGTTTCCCAGCAATTTGTTACCACCGTTGTTTTTAGACTATTTAAGCGTCATCTTGCGAATTAGCATCGCAAGAAGGTCAACAGTGCAGTTCCCATGCATTGTGCGCGTTGTTGCATTCAGATTTATAACCGTGCTGTGTGAATGGGGATTAACCGATAGCGCATCAGTTAGACCGGTAACTGTTTTGCACAAGAGTTAAGAGCGGGACTAAAAGTAGCGGTTAGTTTTCTGACACATTAACAACTGTGGAATTTGAGTGTCAAATATGACAACAAAATTCCAGAGGCCATTTGCAACGTCAAAAGATGGCGGATGTGTAATTTGTTTTAGTTTTTATTTTTGTGTATTTAGGTGTTCAAAGTTCTTTTTGTTAGTGATTTGTACTTTTAATGCCTTTGTGTTGCACAGTGATAGAAGACTTTGACTTATTTCGTGTAAACTGGCATCTTACTTCTCGTTTCAAGTGGACTCGCAGTGGTACAGAGGTTAAAACTATCTTGGCCTCTGTCCTACATATCACCGTACAACGTTGCCACCAATCTTCGTAGAGAAGATTGGATTGTGTTTTATTGCTATATTGATTTATACTTATATACTTGACACTGGCGAAATCACTTCATTGTGGAAACGCCATATTCCCGCGGTAGTAGCTGTTCAAGTCGCCGCGGGGCGAAGAAAAAAAATACTTTTTTCATTCGCTTCAGTTTATTTGAATTTTCTTTAACACCGGTACATAATTCAGAATTTATTATACAGAAACCTACCTCTTGAACTTGATGATGAAGTGTACCCTACATACGTTGTTGAAATACTACATACAGATAAAGATTTCTCATTATCTCATACTTAGACTCAATACCGCTTCTAATTATGCACATTCACGACAAGAAACATTTTATAACTACAGTGAAACAAAGAGATCTTTAAAATGTAAACTATACTAAAAAACATTTGCTCGAACTTATCATAAACCAACCAGTGAAAGTGACCTTTGAAAAGCAGTGTTTGTTCAAAATCCGTGTCTATCAGCTTCGACCTGAAGTAGTGCCAAGGATGCCAGACACGCTGTTCCTCTCGACGGGCGTGAGCCTGGGCCTCCTGGCCGGGATCGTCTCCGGAGTCTGCTACATCATAGCCAATGGAGTCACCTGGCCCAAGTGAGTTTTAAAAATAATCAAACTGTATTTTTCCAACGCCTAAAAAAAACTTTGTAAATGTGCGGTCGGCCTTAGGTATAAGTACCTACTACTACACTACACACTACTACACTACACTACTTACTTACTACTTATACTTTGGTGCCTTGTCACTTTAACGTCATATTTGCACTGCTGTATTTATCTTTCAAAGGCAAAGAAACGACAAGGTTCTAAAGCGTGCAGCTGCAGCTGTCCGAAAAAAGCTTATTTTTTTACAAAAAGATATCCAAATTTTGGGTGCAGATCTGCTCCTAAGCATATGAGAGGTTAAGGCCAACTGTAGGTACCAGTACAACGTCCCAGGTCTCAGGGACTTATTAATTACACTATAAAAAAACCTAATTAGGATGTTAGATATTATTGCACTTGATATACGATTTACAATGGTTAAATATAGTGGCAAGGATCTGATTTAGGATCTTAGTTATTAACAAACACACACACCTATTGTAAGCACTTTCAAGAAAAAAGAAATACAAAACACAGGCAATAAAAATACCAGTACCTATTAAGATTTTCTTCCACTATTGAAAAAATAATAAAATAAGTAATAACTAACAAAAGTATTATGAACTTAAATCCATTACTTATTATAAATAAAAACAAATATTGACCTCTGTCTCACCCGTTGGCCCTGTTGCCTTTATTCTACTTTACTTAGTCTATCTTGCTTCGATATCCCTATCACACTGTTGTCGTTATAACAGCTTTTAATGTCAAGTGAATGTCGTCAACAATATGATTACGATATCGAAACAAGATTGGCAAATACAATATGGAATTAAAGCCTATGCAAACCTAGCGGTATCGATTAACTTCTCCTGATTCCGGTAATGTTAGACAGATGGCGCTGTTAACAATCTCTATTTATCAACGTCCAATGTTAATGTTTTAGCGCACGCAAACTTTCGAATAGTTGTCTTCGTTTTTCGCTAGATGGCGGTATGCACCAGGTTTGCTTATCTCTAGGGAGTTGTTTAACTTGTATTTTCATCAGCATAATGTAAGTCGCATATCCCAAATATTTAATTTACTGTGAAATGGAATAAGGTTGTACGTTTTAGTTAGACCTTGCATCAAAGAGAAGGAAATTCCTATTTCCATGTTTGTACCTACTAAGGCCATAATTATTATGTCTAAACATTTGTATGCAAATAATAATAATAATATAATTGTTTATCAAGATCTGGCCTTAATTAGCCGAAATGTTTGTGTGTCATTGTGGTACTTTAGTACGTGATTTTGAATCCTATTATAAAAGTCTGACGGTTAAATGTGGGTCAGTGAGCCTTTTCCTCGGAATGGCTTTTTAATTAACGACTATGGTGTAAGTGTTACAATAAGTCGCGAAACGAAATGCAGGGCTTCTGAGGGAACCGGGAGCAGCGAGGTGGAAAAATTGAGTTAAAATAAAAATACAACGTTACTGGACTTTTAAAGATAAAAAGATAAAAGAAATTTATTCAGTAAGTAGGCCGCTCGGGCACTTTTACACGTCAAGATACTACCAGCGCTTCCCAAGAGGAGACCACTGCTGAGAAGAAACGCCGCAAGAAACTCAGCAGTCAGTCATTTTTTAAACATATTTCATATTTCATATTACAATGGTACAACTTAATCTAGCATTATATAAAGCTACAAGTATTAAATTAAATATAATATCAAATAACAGTAGTTCAGCAGGAAAACATGCCAAAAATCTTACGGGAGAGAAAGAATTAGTAAAAGAATAAAATAAAATAAAATAGAATCAACTACTTATACACCGTGTTTTTTTTGATTTACGATAACTTCAAGGGAACGTTCTTTAGGTCAAACAAAGTTAATTTCCCGAAGACAGACAAATGATAAGTCTAACGGTTTTAAAGATATTTAATTTTTAAATTTAATCAGTTAATCACGTTAAACTAGTGTAAAAGGCTCTCTTAATTGATAACAACAATTTTCTTTTAATACTTTATATGACTCTTATGAGTAAAAAGTTTCCAATTGTTAGGTTTGTATACGCGTCAATCTAAAGTGACAATCTTGTACCTGCCAAGTGTTATCTTTACTTGTGTGTGTATGTCACGCCAACATAGACGTATTTGACACTGATTATTAGTTAACTCTAAAGGCCCTTTTAGAATGACCAAAGATAAAAGATTTCATTATTTTGTACTAAACCGAAAAAATTTTTTTTTTCGCAGTATTTAAAAATCTATTGTACCAATTAGTTTCTATGGATATACCTAGTAATATGCCGAAGTTATCGTAAATCAAAAAAAACACGGTGTATATGTGTATATGAGATGGTGCAAGATGACCACATAAAAGTTTCGATATGTTTTCCTGCATCAACGGTGTCCCCGTGGTGTCAAAGTGTGATAATGTATACCTATAGGTAGGTACGATTAGGAAATTATGTAGGATTATTTTAGACACAAAAAATGTAACAAAACCTTACAGTCAGGCATAAGCTTTGATTAAAAAACAGAAGGTATATTAACTTAGTTAAATAGTTAGGCAATTGTATATTTTTCACATTTACATAATATGCATACTAACTAGAATTTTATGGTTAATTTCCTTCTAAAATGGTATTGAGGTTGTTTAATGTATAATTTTGTTTATTACGCATTTTATTGACCGGATCCTTTCAATGCTATGCTAAAATGTAGATAGTAGACAACATAATTTTAATATGAATTGTTCATCCTTCCGCAATGGAATATTTTTAAGTAGAACAACGCTATAGTGAATGGAAGAGAAGATGAAAGAATCCTGACATCTCAACGCAGTATCATTTATATGCTACTAGCAATTGCCCGCGACTCCGTCTGTGTAGAAGTCGTTTATCACTATTTCCTGGGGAACTAACCAATTTTCCGGAATAAACACTACCCTATGTTCTTTCCATGGTTGAAGCTGACTCCATACCAAATTTTACTTGAATCGGTTCAGAGATTTAGCTGTGAGAGCGTTACAAACATATAGACAAATATAGTTTATTTATACCAAGGTATAGGTATTTTTATAAGTATCTTATGTTATCTTAGGTATCTTAAAAATGGGCCCATTCGGATACTCTTCGACCGCTTTGAGGATCTTCTGTGCAACTACTCCCTTACACATAGCTGTTCCAATGTGCAGGTTTCCTCACGATGTTATTCCTTTACCGTCAGGGCATCGGGTCATGTACTTAAGTCAGAAAAACTCACTGCTATAGTCTGTGTCAATTAAAATTGCCACAGATGTAAACAAATCGGTACTGTTTGACACATAACCTCAAATATTCATCAAGCGTGTTTTTATTTATAATATTGTATACTTAATTTTGAACTGAATGTGAAAGTAAAGATCAAGTGTATAAATTATTGCTAAAACCTGTATTGATCTATAAAAGGACGTGATTATCGATTCATTATAGTGATAGTCGGAGGCTCTGCGCTCGAAGTTGTTGACGACTATATTTACCTGGGACAAACGGTCCAGTTAGGTAGGTCCAACTTAGAGAAAGAGGTTACTCATCGTATCCGACTCGGCTGGGCAGCGTTCGGGAAGCTTCGCAGCACCTTTACGTCCAAATTACCGCAGTGTTTGAAGTCAAAAGTCTTTGACCAGTGTGTGTTGCCGGTGATGACTTACGGATCTGAGACGTGGGCGCTAACAATGGGCCCCATAAGGAAGCTCAAACTCACTCAGAGGGCTATGGAGAGGGCTATGCTCGGGGTTTCTCTGCGTGATAGAATCAGAAATGATGATATCCGCAGTAGAACTAAGGTTACCGACATAGCCCTAAGAATAGCTAAACTGAAGTGGCAGTGGGCGGGGCACATTGCTCGCAGGACTGATGGCCGATGGGGTCAGAAGGTTCTGGAGTGGCGTCCGCGGACCGGAAGATGAGCTGTAGGTAGGCCTCCAACAAGATAGAGTGACGACCTCGTCAGGATCGCGGGACCGCGGTGGATGCGAAAAGCACAAGACCGGTCTGAGTGGAAAGCCTTGGGGGAGGCCTATGTCCAGCAGTGGACGTCTTTCGGCTGACATGAATGAATAGTGAATTGGTTCCTTTGGTTGTGTTTACATCTTCACCAATTGAATAACAGATGTCGCGTCACGTCATGTCACGAATCCACGTACTTATATGAGCATTTTGAAATACAGGGCGATACACAAGTCATAAATATTCACTAGCAGTCTGTAATAGTCATAATTACCCAGATATTTACTCATTTAGGATTGGATGGGTATCGTTCCAAATGGGGGAGTTTCGTCACATCCGTATGAACGTTACAACAAAGAGTACAGAAAGCGCACACCAACCGTAACGCCAGAAACAATTTCATATCCATGGCTAGCTCATTGGTATAGTAAAGTCAACGTTACAATACATTTGAACCCCTTTATTCACACATGAACGTAGAACGATTATATTTTAGTAAAAGTATGCTTTTTTCTTTGCCCCGCGGCGATATGGCGTTTTCACAATGAAGTGATTTCGCCAGTGTCTAGTATATAGAAGCATAAATCAATATAGCAATAAAACAAGAACTAGGAAGATTGGAGGCAACTTTTACGGTGATATGTAGGACAGAGGTCAAGATAGTTTTAACCTCTGTACCACGGCGAGTCCACTTAAAACTAGAAGTTAGATGCCAGATAGGTACACGGAATAAGTCCAAGTCTTCTATCACTGTGCAACACAAAGGCATAAAAAGTACGAATGACTAACAGAAAAGAACGTTGAACACCTAAATACGCAAAAATACAGAACTATAACAAATTACACGTCCGCCATCTTTTAACGTTGCAAATGGCCTCCTTTGTCACAGTTCGAAGTATGCTTTGTCGATTTCTGTCAAATTCAAATGTCACAATGAAATACAATACCAAAGACCAAAGCATATTTTATTGCATACTTTAGCTAAATGTGTTCATGAATAAAAGGATAAGCAATTAATTATGACACGATAAAGATGTAAAACAAATGGCGGTAGGACCTGGTGCAGGGTCCGCCCGGATCGCTACCACCATCTTATCCATTAACCCACCGCCAAGCAGCAGTGTTAGCATTGCTGTGTTCCGGTGTGGAGAAGACAACCGATGAAATTACTAGCATAGAGGCATTCCATTTTAGTTCTCAGGGTTAGCAACGCATTGAAGTCTTAGGATTGCAGTCTTGAGATTGTAGTCTTGAGATTTCAAATGTCTATGGGTCTCAGATCCCACTTACCATCAGGTGGACTGAGTGCACGCGTGCCTTCACATTGCCATAAAAAAAAACAAGCCTATTTATAACATTATAGTAATGTCTTGCTTTTCCTTGCGACTATTTTGTATAGTTATCTCGTTGTAAAGTACCAAATTTATGGGATGGCAATTAGCGTATATTTTTACTACTTCACACCGAATTTTATTAAAATTATCAATACTTAAGTTCCGTCTGTATGACTGTCTCATGTTCCGAAGAAAGGAAAACATAATATGTCCTCAGAATTTAGTGGTTACAAAGAAAAAAAAAGATAAGCGTAAATCATCACAATTATCTTGGTTCAGTTGGCTAGATTATTATTCATTATTCTTTATCTTAAGTGCTATAAGTGCCAAATAATTTTAATTTCATTTCATTTTTCATTTCAACTACTTCTACTACTTCCCCTATTTTTTAACGACAAAAGCCGTTACAATAATTTGCAGTTGATCAATTTGATATAATAGGACAGGTTTCATACACCAACGGAATCGACCTGCAGCTATTAGCTGATGATAAAACTAACAGAGGGGACTAACTATATTTAAAATCAACTGGAGATGTATAGTCGAGTACTTAAATTTGGGACCCACCTTAGTTCCAAAGTCAATCCGACATTCTACAACAATAAGGTTGAGTTTCCAAAAAGTAACAAATGACTTGTCATCTCTAATGACATTGACAACTACAAGCATATTATTCTTGAAATGGGTCACGAATTCACGTTGTTGATAGTACGTACATAACCAAAATGGAAAAGAAAGAAAAGTGAAATTGCAACAAAATTATCCAGTAATTAATTTTAAAGCTATAGACGGACACACAGGCAGAGTACCTAGTTGCTAAAGAAAGAAGATACTCGTACCAATATTAACAGAAGATATAACTCTCAGTCATTTTTGAATTGGAATATTATAATTATCCAGCCATTACGAAAGAACTTGATTTTTGTATGACAATCATTACGGGGAAGAAAATTAATTATAATAACATACCTTGAAATGAAATGAAATGAAAAATAATTTATTCGGCACATAAATAAAAAAAAAAACAGTTTACAAGGAAAATGTCTTAACCTATTTTTATTTTATTTTTTTATTATGGCCAAAATGGTCTCCGCTCAGCTTTATGCCTCTGAATGTTGGTAAAACATACACAGGCGCTGGTTTTCAGTGAGACCTTAACAAAAAAAATTGTTCACTTTCCTTTCAGTTGAAATGAAAAGAAGAGTGTTTAACTCATAAGGAAAGGTAACTGTCCGGTTCTTCAACGATGAGAAATTAATAACTTTGAAGGGTGTTCTTTTGGAAAATATGACTTTGAGCCGATATAAAAAAACACGTTATTTTTTTATGTTCACAAACGTATAATCAAACCAGTAATTAACTAGCAATTTGCCTAAACAAAACCCTCCACAGAAGTTAGTGGGTTGTCACTTTTTAGTACCTTGGAAGACCATTTCTCCGAACAGGTTAAGATTGCGCAACTAAAAAAAATACATCTCTATTATTTTAGACAACTCTCTAACATATAAAAAATTATCAAATCGGAGCCGGATAATTACCCAACTGTCCGGCTCCTTGTCAGAATAGGTAGGTCACCAATATTCTATTTCAACATAACGTCGCTTCTGTAGAAAATTATTCTCGAGCCATGACCGTCATAAGCTACGTCACGCCACATTGACCACCTGTCATAAGTCAAAAGGGAGGTTTTTGAACGCGCCAGCGAACCACAAACGTACCTGACCCAGTAGCGAAAACGGGAATTAAAATCGCCCCATACTAATTTCACGGCGATTAGTCGATTACAGCGCCATATCCAACCGCATTATTATCTTTGCAACGGTATACATAGTCAGTCGGTTCGCGCCAATCGTAATTTCGAACGCATTTTCGGCGGCCATTTTAAATTCTTTTGTTTTTAATTATAAAAAGGCCTTGAAAGTTGTGGAAGGTTTTTGTTTTAATTTTTGTTTTCGCGTGTGCTGTGTTTTGTGAACTTTTGTGTCAGTGTTTTTGGATATTGTTTGAAAGTGATTGGACAACGGATTTAAAAGGTAATTGATCATTATTTAATGTTCAAATAATTATGTGTTTCCAAAATTATAGAGCTAATCATTATTAAGTTTACTTAGAGTTAAGTCCATGCATTGTGCGTTGCTTTATCTCCGCCATTAAAATTTATTTGATCTAAATTCAAATGTAACGGTTAAAAAGTCGTTAGGTGCTATGCAATATTTAGTCGTTTATTATTTTCATGACCTAAAATTGTTAGTCAGTGTGCTTAATTTAATATTAATCTGGCTTTGTTTTAAATAATTGTCTTAAATAAACAAAATCGTAATTCTAGAGTGGGCCATCAAATTTCACTGTGTCTAAATAATATCCTGAGTTCGATACCACAAAGAGGTAGGTACTTACTTACTTACATAGTTTCCCTGTTTAATAGGCAGTCATTATAATAATAGTTGTCGCAATACATAAGGTATACGTAACATTATTTTAAATTAATAATGCCTCGTCGTAGATGATTACAGTTATAGTGAATAATCAAATTACCTACCTCGTGTTTTGTCGGAAGTTCGTATTTGTCTCGCTTTCTCTCTTCACTTATCGATGCTCACTAAAGGTAGCTGAGAAAGCAAGATAAAAGCTAAACTATCCGACAAACTACGAGGCCTTTTACAGACTCGCCTTATCCATGTGGTTAAGTGTGGATAAAACATCTCTCTCTTTCTAACCAGTATGTAAGTGATGAATGCTTTATCCATCTATCCACCGCAATAAACGCGACCATAATACGGGACAGTGACAATATTATTATTTTTTCCCGATAAATTACAACAAACTAATGAAGCTCCCTCGTTTCGGTAATAAACGGTAAGGCTGCAATTTACAATGCACCTGCGCCGCTATCCCATGTGCAGCAAATCCTTAATTGCTAAAGTTATTCCAGCTTCGGAGTTTTTAAAAGGGATTATGAAGTTTGTTTTTTATTGTGATTTGGTTTAATTTAGGTGTAAAACTTTATTTTAAAACTTTTGCGTAACACTGAATACTTCCTACAACTGTTTAGAAAGGTATTTAGCTTTTTATAAGTATTGTTATAGCCTTTTTCCTTCAAACTATGACATTATTATAATTCTAAAACCACATTTAGCACACATAGGCCGAGATGTTTGCCAGTGTATATTAATGACAGATTGGAAGCCCATCGCCTAACAATACTACAAGCCTTTAATCCCTTAGTCGCCTCTTACGACTTCCACAGGAAGGCATTGAGTGGCACGGTTCTAAGCCGGCAACCACACGGATTCGGCGTCAAAAGTAAAACGTCAAAAGTTGTTTTATAATGTCACTGCGACACCGTTCTACGCTGGGTCAGGGTCCCATTGGACTGTACATCTTAACTACTAAATTATCAGATTCTGATTATACTGGGGGTCTATTCCACTGGGTTAAAACATTTCGCTTTTGACATCTAGGGTTAGGATTTTGGTGGCATTTCGTGGTTCTAGAATCCATGAAGTCGATATTTCCTAATTATTATAATACATAACACATTGATTTTGACCTTCGGTATTATCATATTCAAAAATAACTAAATACATATTTAGTTCGGTTATTTCATACCTATTAATATTTGCTTGTTTGTAACGCTTTCACATCAGAGATATCCTCAATACCAAGATTAATTTAAATTGGTGCGGCCGAATAACGAATAAATGAATTTTGAAATATTAAAATACTGAAGGTCGAAATTAAAGTGTTATGTATTATAATAATTAGGAAATAGCGATTCCATGGATTCTGGAACCACGATTTGCCACCAAAAGTCCTAACTCTAGACATCACTTATGATAGCTCTTATTTACTTGACCTAATCCCAAACTCAACGCATCTACTATGTTAATAGGGTCTATATCGTCTGCCATATTTATTTATAGTTTTGGTTATGTCAACAAAAACATTATATGACAAACAAAAAATTATAATTAAAAGCTAAACAACGGGCTGGGTGATTATTCGGCGTTTTAACCGCCGTCATTATTGTCTTCGCATATAATCATAATCATAATAATTTATTCGTAAAGCCAATTTACATGTCAATAAAATGTGGTACAAGGATATCAAAAAGTAAAATAAATTAGGCTACATAGGTAGCTAGCAAGCAAAAATAGTGATAATCATTTTGAGTTACATAATTAAAAACTACGACTTCAACGTCATGAACTCATTGTAGCTGTAGAACGACTGCTCAATAAGCCAGCGCTTGAGGCGGCTCTTAAAACTAGATAGGGTCGATGCTGCGATTATGTTTGCCGGTAGCTTATTGTAGACCGCGGGAACCATGACATGAGTGAGCTTAGTTGAGCATATTATCCAAGATAAACTTTTGAATTGCTACCCCCGGGTCCGTTGACTTTGACATCAAAAGTTGCTGGTAATTATCATTGTTCTCGTCAATATATTGAAGACAACAATGACGGCGGTTGAAACGCCCAAATATTCACCCGGCTACCGTGTCACCGTGTTAATTACATTATTATGACAAGTTTTGTAACCATTGAAATATTGAATATTGTTCACTCAACGCGCACTGTCCTGGTTGCAACATCAGGCCGAGGCTACACAGATCACGTATTGCCATCCAAAGTTAACGTCTATATTTGTATTTACACTTCAAGATTTATTACAAAATAGTAAAACAGAAACCGCGTACACTCACAATAGTTGCCAAATGTATCAAAGTTAGTTAATCTACTGAATAAACCTAGTTAACCCTCCAGAACTAAATAAGCATGAAACATTACACAGGATTACCTAACAAAACGTGGGCGAGCACTAGAACATTATTTTTGATAGGGTAAAATAAGAGACAAATGTTTGTACGGAAGTTCATGTTTATACTAGAGGATTCCCGCGACTTCGTACGCGTAGAATTATTTTCCCGCTACTCCCCCTACTTCTTCCCGGTGGGGGTGGATTTTCGGGAAATCCTTTCTTACTGCACCCCTAGACCTCAGAAGGAACATAATGTACCTTTGGAATCTTTAGACTCAGCGGTTTGGGTATTTGCATCGCAGCTCACCCCCAAAATAAATGTCTACCCCTTTTTCACCCTTTGGGAATGAATCTCCATAAAATACGAAACATGTATTCCATCAATTCTGTTAAAGAATGCTTGTGCAAAGTTTGTAGTAGATTGGACCAAGGAATGATACAATTTCGGGAACTCCTTTCTTATCGGATGCGTACGTCATACCATCGCCCACACTGTTAACTGTCCATCGGTAGACCTTATGCATTTTGTAATAAGGTCCACCGATGTTCAGTTAACACTGTTGCTGTTTGTACAAAGAACACACCCTCCAAGTTTCAGGTCTCTACGATCAGCGGTTTAGGGTGTGCGTTGATCCGTCAGTCAGTCAGTCAGTCAGTCAGTCAGTCAGTCAGTCAGTCAGTCAGTCAGTCAGTCATTCAGTCATTCGAGACAGAGCATTTTTTACCTATAGATAGGGTTAAATAAAAAGAAAAAAAAATGTACGGAAGTTTATGTTTATATAAAGGTTTCTAAGATGATGCCGATGCTGAATAAATTGAAGAAATGCTAGGTTCTGCCAGCGACTTTGTCCGCTTAGAATTTGTAATTTTGTCGTCCCACGGAAACCGTACATTTTTCGGGATAAAAAGTAGCCTATGTGGTATTCCAGACTAAAATCTATATCTATGCCAAGTTTTATCCGAATCCGTATAGCCGTTCTGGCGTAATTGAGTAGCATACATCCAAACTTTGGCATTTATAATATTAGCAAGATTTTTTACCCTCTACGAGACTCCAATACTAGTTTGTGTTTTTGTGCTGATAACTTAAATTTCTAAACCGATTTTTATGAAATTTTGTAAAAAGCCACCCTCTGAAAACAAGCTTCCAAATAATATAGTAAATGAAAACCAAATTGCAAACCTATTCAGGGTCTACGCGATGACAAATACACAACGCACCTGTTTGTTGAGAGTTACAAGCAATCTCAATTATTACACAAAAAAAGCTGGTTAAATCCAAACGGATTACCTACAATTGTAATGAATCAGGTCCGAACTGTCGTTAAAAAGATTAAAACAGTATTCGAATGACATCCGACAATGGACAGAGCAAATACGTAATCACTTTTGCAACTGTCTGCTTCCTAACGGGGTTATTTAGAAACAACACTAACTCAAATTACACCGCTCCGCTTCTCTTTTACAATGTTTTAGTGGTTGGAGTGGATTTTTAATCCCCGAAGGGACAAGAGCGTCATAATTAATTTGGATTAATTGTAATTAATTAATAGTTATTAAAATAAAACATAATGTAAAACAATATGGTTTTTGACATGTTACTATATTCCCAACGATACGATAACTCTCATTTACTTAACAGTAATGGCGGCCGAGTTAATGATACGGTAACATTTTCAAGGGCAATGTTTTATACACTCAGGAGCAAAAATACCGGGTCAGAGTGCGTTTTTCATACTAAAGAGGCTATTTCGAAGCCTTGGTTCCTCGCCAGGGAATGCTTTTAGTGAATTCTGATGATGAATACCCCGAGCATCGATACAGGACTTCCAGAGTGCCTAAGATACCCAACTGAATGAATCTGCGGTTAACGCCAGAATTGTGCATGTTCAGAAAAACATCTAAAATGGCAATAAAATGTAAGGAAATCCAAGTGCTGACCCAAACTCTCCCGCTGTGGTGTTAACTGATTCTGCGATCAGTTAGGTATCTTAAGAACTTTTGACCTCGACTATTGAACCTCGGAGTATCCACTATTAAACCTCACTCGAAACAACCCCTGGCGACGAACCAAGGCTTCAAAATGGTCTCGTTTGTATGAAAAACGCACTCTGACCCGGTATTTTTGCTCCTGAGTGTACATAAAGCGTATTATAGGGTCGAGGATTATCTAACAGACAAAGATGCTCGGCCTAAACCCGAAACTTATTCAATAATAATTTGTTCAAATGCAAAAATACACCGTTGATGTAGGAAAACATATCGAAACTTTTATTTGGTCGTCTTGCACCGTCTTATACATATACACGAGTAGGTGTTTCTTTTTCCTTTTCTCCCTCTTGCATGTTTTCCTGCTGAACTACACATGTTATTTGATATTATAGTATATAATTTCATATTTACAGCTTTATATACCATACCTAATGCTTAGACTAAGTAGTAGGTACCATTGTAATATGAAATATTTAAAAAAAATGACTGACTGCTGAGTTTATTGCGACGTTTCTTCTCAGCAGGGGCTCCTCTTGGGAAGCGCTGGTAAATTTTTGACGTGTAAAAGTGCCCGTGCGGCCTACTTATGAATGACTTATCTTTTTTATCTTTACGTATGTACTGTAGGTTGTTGCTTTGCTGCACCGTTCAGTGCAGTTAGATATGTGTGGCTTAATATTTAGCTGCAAACCTAATTAAGTGTATAATTAATTAAGCACTAGGTGCATGCAGGATGTGAAAGTCAGTGCAACAATCCCCAATTACTCGCGTTTCGCTAGCTAGAAAAGAAGAAATGCACCACAATGTGGATTTAACTAAAACTTGTCTAACAGACGAACAGAAGCAAGCTTAAAAAATCCCGGCTGCATGCTTTGTTACCACCGACAAAAAAAACCGGTAATATACGTTTTTCTGTGTGTATCTGTGGCATCGTAGCTCCTAAACGAATGGACCGATTTAGACGCTGTTTTTTTTAAGACACCTTCTAAACTAGTATCAAGAAAATGCACAGTAGTCTTAAGTAATTGCTTATTTTGTGCCAGATACATGGAAAACACGCTCAAGGCAGAGCACTTACAACATTGAGACATTATCAAGATGGCACGTAAAATAATTAATTACATCACAGTGCTCGTTACACGTACAAAGCAATTGACACAGTGTTAGAATTTAGAGGCGGTGGTGTATAGTTGGAAAACAGACTCCTCAATAGATCGTGACATTGGTTCGGTTCCCTCATTACGTGACTGTGGGTATTGGAGAGTTGTTTTGACGGGTTTTACTGTCTGTTGTTATGGCCAATCAAACGATAATGAAGTCTGTAATTGAAATTTTCATTCGTTGTTTTGTAATTACGGAACGTGATGTCCACTGGGACACAGATTATTATACTAATTACTTCGTCACAGATACGTCACTCGCCACCGCGAAGTAGGGGCTGACTCGTGGTCACACCAGTTTGTCACACCACTGCTATTCGCTTTAGTCGGTTATTCGTCAGAAATCATTTTTATTCCGCAAAAGTAGGTAGGTTAGGTTCGTTAGGTATCTTAAGTAAGATGCCCGAAGGGCAAATCGCTCAAAAATGAAAAGAAAAGAAAGGCACTGGTGTGACAACCTGGTGTGACGACGAGTCTGCACCCCGCGTAGTTCAGGGGGTGATTTGCGAGTCGGTAGCCAACGGTATAAATAGTTGGCTCGTTGGCTCGCCGACTCTCGTAGTGATCCATTGGCGATCAAAACAGACCCTCGACCGCGGATTTAAGGCGGTAATTTATTGGCGAGCAAAACCGCACGAGCCAGCGAGCCAAAGGTCTAAAAGTCAGCGGTCTCCACCTAAAAGTCCGGGGTCTTCAGGCACTCCATTGGCGGTTTAGACCTTTGTTTAGACCTTTGTTTCACCGGCCCGTGTGGTTTTGCTCGCCAATGGATCACCCCCTTTAGACCTTTGTTTCACCTGCCCGTGTGGATTTGCTCGCCAATGGACCACCCCTTTAGGATTTCAAGCATGCACAAAGAACCAGCGAGCCAATCCGCCGGTTTTTCAGCGGACTTTTAGGTGCTCCATTAGCAGTTTAGACCTTTGGCTCGCGAGTTCGTTGGCGTACCGGCGGTTTGGCTCGCAAATGGATCACCCCCGTAGTTACCTATCAACCGGTTCCCTTGGGAAACAAATGTCAGTTGAGTGTCAAAATTTGCAGGTTACGTACGTCTTAATATTTTCAATGTTTGCCTTTTTATTCAAGTTATTATATAGTTGCCAACCATCACTTAAGAAGTTAATGACATCCAGCGATGGACTAACGAATACCTAATATGTACTTTGAGCGCACGTGAATAAGCACATTTTGGCGCGTATCATGCAAGTTCTGGTGGACGAAGTAATAATTGTAACAAACAGCCGAGAAGTACAAACAGCAACACTCT
Source organism: Acleris sparsana (assembly GCA_923062465.1). Lineage (NCBI taxonomy): Eukaryota > Metazoa > Arthropoda > Insecta > Lepidoptera > Tortricidae > Acleris > Acleris sparsana. The sequence continues at coordinate 19,931,098 of OV281287.1, read as the reverse complement.
TAACTGTACATCGGTGGACCTTATTATAAAAGACATAACGTACACCGATGGACAGTTAACAGTCTGATCGCAACGCTATATCAAAAACAAAAGACGTCACTCACCCGCCAATGACAGCTTAAACAAGAGCGAATGTCAACGTTGCCTCATCGACGAGACTAAGGTTTATTTTGCGCTGACGATGACGGAAATATCCGTGGTTGGTGTTGAATTAGTCTTGAAGATATCCCGAATGTCCATTTCATTATTTATTGTTCTTAGGTAGTCCGTGTATGCGTATTATTATTAAGTATCTGGAAAACCGAGCGTCGCTCGGGTCGAAAACGAAATTTTCCGTGGAACGAAGAACTTGGCAGATCGATTATTCGCCCCCGTAACGTTGGACGCCTTTTCCGAGGTTCAGATTATACGTACATGTATATACATATGTATATATATACAAGAATTGCTCGCTTAAAGGTATTAGATGACTGACTTCACTGAGGTATATATATTTTTTATTTAAATTTGCTTAGAATGCTGTGACTTTAACAGATTTTCATTTGAGAGGCAATTAGTTTTAAATTAACAAGCAGAAAACTATAATTTATCTCATAGTTTCGTCTCAGTGTTTGATACAATGAAGTGCAGGTAAACTGTCTTTTGAATAACATTTTTGATGAAGAAATCCAAGAAAAAAACGCCCTAAAGAAACACTTACACGGGCACTTTTATGAGCAATCATTGCCCATCCACAGTACAGCCGTCTCATTCTATTACCCCAAATTAGAGTAAGATAGCATTGTCGACGGGCATTGCTCAAAACCTTTGAAACCTTTTTTACTGGAAAATAATTTGAAGCATTTTACATGGGCTTAAGGGACCAAAGTGGACATGAGGACTCGTATAATTCGCGGTAGTTCCTTTAGATGCTCCTTCGAAGGAACTGTTGGGTTTTTTTTCGCACTAGTTCCTTCACAAGAGATGCAGTACTGCGACTTTTCCTTCGCTTTTGTTCCTTTGCAAGAGCTGAAGGAACAGCCAAGACCTTTTATTCGCACTAGTTCCATTCTAGAATGGAACTAATGCGAAAAGAAGGTCTCGGTCGTTCCTTGAAAGTTCCGTTCCGTGAAGGAACATAACTTGCATAAGAGAATCACATGGGCGAGTGGGGCACGACACGACAGCAAATGCATTTTATTATATGCTTAACTAATTCTAAATCTGACGAGCCTACACTGTAATGTGAAGCTCCCATCACGGCTGTTGGCCACGTTATGCGGAGGCCACGCTGATTCACGCCGAACTGTACCGTCTGACGTTAACCTGGTCTAGTTCCTCATTGGTCACTTATGGTCAACTATACTTTTAAAGCCATCCACATACGACCTAGTGCATAATTGTTTTCCTTCGTATTTTCACGGAAACGTACGAACGTGTCTTGTTATTTCAGTCGGTCACAGTACAAAAAGTACTGAGGTTGACTGAAGTAGCATGACACGTTCGTACGTTTCCGTAAAAATACGAAGGAAAACAATCATCTGTATAATTGCCGTCAAACTTCTTGAACATTAGGCGAGGTAGTGGGGGAAAGTTCGCGCATCGTACACATACGTGCAGGGAGGCAGAGGGACGGGGACGCGGTGCGGGACGCAAACGTCAACTCATTGACCAATGGGTGCGAACGACGCGTGCTCCCCCGCCGCCCGCTCCCAACGACACCTAAAAATCGCTTCTGCGCAAGCAAGGTTACGTGTTCAAGAAGATTGCCGGCAACTATACTTGATGTTTGCTGCAAACAGTGCAGGACGCAACTATATGTTAGAGTGAGCTCGATGTTTTTCCATCTCCCTCCAACATATGGTTGCATCCTGCAGTGTTTGTGGCCAACAGCAAGCATTTGGAGCCGACATGCACACTCATGTTGACCATTGTCAGAACATGTCCTAGGGCTTATAATCTACTTGGTTGACATGTTGTCGCATGTTTATTTGCGATAGCTCTTATTTACTTCACAGTAATGGCGGCTGAGAAAAAGCAATACGATAACATTTCAAAGGCAAGATGGACGCAGTGATCGCTTCCGAAATCTCTATATATTTCGCTCTAATGAACAGGAGAACAAGATGAGTTATTCGTGGCATGTTTAGATGTCAAATTAGGCTGGTACAACGTAGAGCCCGCTGACCTTACCGTTCTTGCGCTCAGGATAACATCACTTCATGATGCTAATGAAGTAGGTAATGATAAAAACAGGTTCTTATCATTCTTGCCATTCATGAATAACAACCACTATAGCCCATAACTTATAACGCTTAGAATAATAACACATAGAATGATAGTTTCCTACAGCCAACCCGTCAAAAGTGTCGCACAAAATGGATTCATGTGGGCGTAATCAACGCGTACTAACACACGACAACACGCACACAAGTAAACAAATAATGTTGCTAGCGGATTACATTTCCCCCTAAACTAGGGGATTTTTTTCATAAATTCATTTTTGTTAAATTCGATCATTTTTTGTAGTTACTTAGTAATAATACAAACGTTTATTAACACTTATGTAATAAGAAAATGTTTTGTCTCTTTCTAATTCGCATAAAATATCATATTTTAAGTAGGTAGTTTAAATGTTTTAAGGTACTTTTTTGGCCGGTGGTTTTTTGGCGGACTAAAATTCAATTTATCCAGGGACACCCAGTATATACTCGCAATCACCTTAGTAGGAACCACGTCCCGACGTAGTCTGCACAAGCCACCTTTAGTAAGATATTTGTCTGTGTCATTAAAATGTACAGAACATATTTTTGTCCTCCTAGACGGCTTCCACCAGCTTTCATTTCGATTAAGCCTAATTTTTTTCAATCCAACGTGCGGCAATAATCGGATTAGAAGGAAATCTTGAACGAGAAAAACAAGTAATTCAATTCGTATCACAGAATATCACAAAATAGAACAAGTACTTACTATAACAATTTAGGGGGAAAAATTTCGTTATAATGGCAACATTTTCATGTAATGTCGTTAGAAAATAATTTAATATTTTAGTGAATGTTTTACGTAAAATAACAAGTCAAAACATATTACTTACACGTGGAATGTTATTTTATAGTGTTTATTTTCTTGGTCTGAAGTGTTGTGGCACCCATTAACAATACAAATCGTCATAATTAATAAAAATCCGGGAGCTGTTGACGCTGTGTGACGTGATTGCGACTGACAGGCGGCGATCGCTGAGTACACCAGAATGGTGTAGTTTAAGTCTGACGGTTTTGGTGCGCGGACTAGGTTTCTATGTGTTAAGTATTATTCTAAGTTATAACGTATAAAACCACTGCTCTGTTGGTAACAGACTGACAGACAACGCACGCTATGAACAGTAATGTGGGCCTATAGTGAAAATGATTAACGCTAAGAATAGCTATTTGCGAAAATCGAATGTATCTGATTGACGTAAACCTGATGATGATCGCGTCGACCGCTATGTCAACTCCATACATTTCGAATCGATAGAACACAGAAACGTTAGTCGCTTTGATATCTTAGCTACGCCTACTGAAGATATTGATAATATAATAGAATTCAAAGATATCTATCTCCTTCGTAATAAATATTCTCACTCCATTTGTCGTACCGATTTGTATTCGCGCCGCGTCGCCCCAGATCGCTTCCGGTGCTTCCTGACGCGTGCCATCCGGCGCGAGCGCAGGATACGTTTCCGATGACTCAATAACTTGGGTTTGCTTGGAGATTTTTTATTTTATTTTAATGCTTCGTTTACACTTTGCCAAGTTCAAGTGCGAAGTTAATACATTTGCTACTTGACAACAAGTGATCCTAACTAAGTCCTAGGATTTAGTTACTAATATATACACGAACAATGAATCATATAAAGATATTTTCTTTATTTATATTTCTAATGAACTCAGGGGCGTGATGTTTAGTTTGCCAAAGTGTGCCCTCATATTTAGAATTACGTAACAGTGCCACAATACCAACCGATCCGTAGTCACACCAATTGGCCACACTGGTGTGACTATGGTTCATTTTATTTATCCGTAGTCACACGAACACATAAATAGGAGGAAGGTTTAGGTGAGGTTCGTTTTTATATCCTCCGCGTCAGCGGAGCTCCGTTGACTCTGTTGAGTTTGATTTTGAAAGAGAAACAGACGCAAATTCGGTCTTGGTGTGACTACGGGTAAATAAAATGAACCATAGTCACACCAATGTGGCATATTGGTGTGACTACGGATCGGTTGTGGCCACAATAGCATCAAATAAAACGGTCCTAATTCTCTATACACTTAGGTACCCCCTCCATTGCTTTAGACCCACTACCGCCCCCTTCTGGAAAGCTTCAGCGGCCATAAGTGTGGCCTCAGACAATAGTTAATTATTTGTGCATCATGCGTTTCGGCTCTGATTAAAGGGCGAAATACAACGGTTCCTGCTCGAAATAACGGATTATGCGCGCGCTAATTTGTTCGCACCGCCCTCCACCGCCATCGTTATCTTGTTTACATTTTCTTGAGCTCAAGCAGGCCTTCTCATATTTTCAGGAAGAAAAAGTACCAGGTTGATCGCAGCGATCATACATAACCCTCGCGAATCGATTCCGCTCCGAGCGAGTGTTTACGAAACACCTGGTATTTTTCAAACCGTTGTTCCCAAGCCCTGCCTGAGCGCAGCGAGGGATTCAAAGACACGAGGTGCAAATTAGTGTGGAGTGTGTATAACCTACCCATCCACTCATTTATACCCAGCACTGTTCTAGGCTCTTTTTTCCCCAAGTTACGTTCTCTCATCTCACGCTCGCAGCAAAGTCGAATTTCGCTCACTGTATTTAAGCACCATAACCTACCTTTTTAAGGTCCTGAGGTGAAAAGTGAATGTACATACATTCACACTATGTATGTAAGCACAAGAAAACAAAAATAATACAATAGATAAAAAAATAATGTACAAAGGTGAAAATGTTCCCTTCGACATAATTGGTAGTGGTCGCAGCATGCCTAATGCTTCATTATCCCGCCACAATGACAGTTTGTTTACCTTCCGGTGGCTCTGTACATGTACTGCCCGTACGTTCGTCGGCCTTATAAGTAGCTGCACACTTTACTGCTTTTTAGGGTTCCGAGCCAAAATGGTAAAAAGGGAACCCTTATGGTGATACTTGGGTGTCTTTCTGTCTGTATCTCACAGCAGTTTTTCTCTGAAACTATAAAAGCTTGTGGCATACCTAATTGTATTTTTCTAAATATTTGAAAAGAGATCTAGAATAGAGTGCTAAAAATATAAGTATTTGATTATAGCAAACGGGGTGTGATATGAAATCAATCTGCCAATTTCAAAACCAAATATAGTTCATAATAAAATGAGTATTTTCTTTTGCGTTTTTAACCATATTATCTTAAATATGGAATCCTCGGTGCGCGAGTCCAATTCTCACTTGGCCGGTTTAATTTTACTCTAACGTCATGTTTGAACGGCTGCACTAATCTGTCAGGCATTAAAACAACAACTACTGTACGCTTATTCACTAATAGAAGGCATACTTTACTTATTTTTTTTTTTAATTTTAAACAGATTATTATATGAATTAATAATTATAAAATGGATAAAAATCCCCGTTGTAATGGCGCCCCCCTCCTACCAGAGCTAATTGATATCTCTCAAATGGAAAAAAAAAAAAAAACCCGCCCCGCCCGCTGTATGTTTTGAGCTTAAACCCTATATGGCAATGCTGCCCATCTACGAAAAAAAAGCATATCTATCTACTAAATGAATTGTATTGCACATCCAACCTTATTATAAACCTTTTAAAGTTTAATGTGCTTCTTTGAATTGACTTGTGCCTTTTCTCAGTAGAAGGGCAGAATGAGATGACGAATGTTTATACGATACATCCACTCAAGTTTGAGTTATGTGGCCTGTCATTGACGGCGAAGGGCTTTGCAGGGGATAATTTATTTATTTTGTTGACTATAAATACTTTTAGCTGATTAAAATGCTTATTTGTAGGTAATCTATTTGTGATAGCCTCCTACTACCCAATGTTCTTCAATGAGAACAAATAGATGCGTGCATATAGTACGTTCTGCCCGGTAATTTGAATTATCCATAAAAAAATGTCCTACATGGAGAACGTTGCTGCTTGGGCAGGAAGAGGATAGGTCACCTACAAATAGGCATTTTAACCGATTTTAACATAACAAAACTTTTTTCCTGATCCCATTATCTTAGTAAAATGTTTAAAGAGATACATAAAGAATTTGTAAGTTAGGTTAAGTTTTATTCATAACGATAAGGGTTTAAAAAATAATACTTTCCTATTTATATACAAAAATGTTCCTTAGAGGGAACAATTGCGGCTTTTTTTTCGCAGTAGTCCCTTCACAAGAGATGAAGGACGTAGGTACTGCGACTTTTATTTCGCCTTTGTTCCTCTACCCTCTACATCAACCATAAATTATGACGTACTCCTAAGTGGTCTTTGATGGTTAATTAAAGCTTATTACAAGCCAATCTAAAGCATTGAAATTGCATCAACGATCCTCCATTTGAACTCTGTATCCAATAATAACGCCTATTGAAACCCTCCATCGTAGGCACTGAGTGGTAATTCGCGTGCTTGAATAATTGCTATAACACTTTGTGCAGGCGCTTGTAAATAAACAAGAGATTAATGTTATGTTCGACATACATTTTTGATACAATATATTTCGTTATTTCGTTGATATTTTTTTTACGTTAAAGAACTTGTGTTAAATTATGTAAATTGGTAAAGGTACTGAGTTCATTTAAGTAAGTTAAATTTCCCTATATTAACCTGAGGGGAGAAAAAATGGGGCCATTTAAGTTCGTATTTTTTGTTCAAATAATTCACTCGGTGAATGAAGTGTGTGTACTGTCTAGCTGTGTGTAAGCTTTTCTCTTGTATGTTTTTTATACGATTGACATTTTACTAAACACAATTATAAAACAACTCTAAGTTGTTATTTTACTATATTTACAGATTCCAATATGGATATTAAATACCACAATAAACAAAATTCCAGATAAAACTTTACTGACAGACATTACTCGTAATATTCGATTACAAATACCTATAGGTATAGAGGCATAGAGGCATTCCATCTTGATCCACAGGGTTACCAATTTTGATGCGGTCTTAGGATTACTGTCTTAAGATTGTAGTCTTAAAGATGCAAATGCCTATGGATCACAGACCCCACTTACCATCGAGTGGCCTATATTGTGGCCTAAGAGATTTGAATAATTGTAAAAGTTTAACTTGTAATAAAACTAACCATACAAATATTAAAGTGCAATTTCAAACGGTAATACCTCATTTTAAACCGGTAACCTGTAACCGGTAACCGGTTACCGGTATATTAGATAGATAAATATATATAACCCCAGATATTATGGTGACCCCTTCTTTCAGAGCTGATATCTCTTAATCGACTCAACCGATTTTCATGAAACCTAGCTAAGAACCACAGCTAAAAAACCTGCTTTCGAATAAAAATAAAAACATATCCGTTTAGGAGCTACGGTGCCACATATACACACGTCGAAGTTATAACAATACACCCGTCTTTTTGCGTCGGTAGTTAAAAACCGGTAACGATCCCTGATACTCTTACACTGCCTTTTCCTTTCAAATGGCATTCCCTACAATTTTTCAATTTCCTTTCAATGTCCAGCTTTCCCCTTCCCTTTGGGCTTCAAAATCAGCGGCGAACCCTTGCTGACGACGGAGGCGCCTCCCGGAGGTGAAGGTTTCGCTTGGGGCGAGCCTGAGATAAACTGGTTGATCCTGGTCTTCAGGTCTAGGTAGAGCCAGTTCTCGTGATTCAACTGGGGCAGCACGGAGATACGTTTGCTCTCGAGTTCCTGGAGGATAATTCAGACAGTTTACAATACTAAGAATAACGCAATTGAACAGCGCCTGTGTCGAAGAGAGGCCCTGAGGTGTGACTTGGCTAGGCAAGACGATCGCACACCTTGAAGAACCTTGTCTATTTAACGTCATGTTCAAACTGCCATATACGAATTATCACAGCGATTAAAGTGACAAGGTACTAAAGTGTATATATATTTATGAACTCGACTATACATGGTCGAGGGCGGTTACAGGGTGGTGGTCGAGATTAGGTCATATATTGGCGGGCAGACCATATCGGCTCGTTGGTCTGATGACATTTGGCAGACAGTTGGGAAACGATGGATGGCGTTAGCACGAGACCAGGCAAAGGCGTGAACATGAAGAGGCCTTTACCCTGCAGTGGGTGGAGGTGGGCTAGAATGATGATGTCTTGAACATTAGAAAACGCTATATAAAAATTCGCTACATGAAGAAAAGGGGTCCATATTGGCTCATATAATTATTTTTTCATCACACTTGCTCGGAAATGGTGTTATTCCATGCCTGTATACAGAAGGACAATGGCCTAAATTGTTCCCGCGGGAATTATGGCGAGTTCGTCATCCCTAGGGAGTAATGACTTTCTTTTTAAAATTTGCAACTCTTTCGTACATCATTTCTGACTAAGGAGGTTTAATTTTCAGCCAAAAATTAAATCGGTTTCTAATTTCATCTTTAAAAATTAGCTATAGACTAACTTACATTACACAAAACCTATACGCTTCATTAAACTTCATTATTTTTATACCTATTTCAAGTTTATATCAACATTTATCATTAATTTTAGTAATTATACATTTTTAAATTGGCTAAATCTGGCTCGAATCCAGGTCGAAACTAAACGCAGTTATTATCTGTGGTAGAGGTCACAAAAAATATCGTTTCCATTTACGTTCCCGTTCGTTAAAAGTTATTTCTTTATATTTTGCAGAGTTAAAGTGTTTTCTCTTTGTTTTTTTTCCTCGCAAATGTGATGAAAACCATTGTGTGTATCACAGGCAGTAAGGGGATTACTAACTCGAGTCATTAAAAGCCCTCCGCCTTCGGCGTCGGGCTTCTAACACTCTCGTTAGTAATTCCCTTCATACTACCCTTGATGCACAATGTACTATTACTCAACGTAACTCATATCGTAATTTTTTCACCAACTGTAACTTTTTCAGGATTTTTGTAAATCAAACCTTACCTAACCTAGACACATTGAATAGTTCAGAATTTCTGAAAACTTCACACTTCCAGCGGTTTTTTATTTCTATATTCGGAATTCCAACAATCGGAATTGCAATTTTATATAACCTTTGGCGCACCGGAGAAAGAAAAACGATTGTGAAAGAACGCAATGTGAATATTCACGACTATGAAAAGATGCTTTTGTGAATATGATCCAACAAACCGGTCCGTAATCTTTCGTGAGCGACTCTACACACGTTTTAGACTGTATGTGTGTTACATTGTCCAAAGGCCATGCTAACACATTAGAGCCTCGTGCTTGGCTTGTAATTGCTAGGGCCAAGGGCGGCAGTTAGGTCGGTCGTAACAAAGTGCGCGTACGCAGTAACCAGCACTTAAGTATTGCTGTAGGCGTAATGAGTAGGGGGCTTTATCAAGGTAATTTCGACCCCAGACGCAAACTAAGGGGTGCTACTATATACTATTAAACTAGCAATATTTGTATATACATATACAAAACTGAATTCGGCATTTGGTATAAATATTGTTTGCGAAAGTTGGATTACCTACAATTTTAGAAGAAATTAATCATCATCATCATCATCATGTCAGCCGAAAGACGTCCACTGCTGAACATAGGCCTCCCCCAAGGCTTTCCACTCAAACCGGTCTTGTGCTTTTCGCATCCATTAAATCCATGAAATTAATATTAAAAAAAAACTTTTTAGCGATCTTAATAAGCTGTTATGCAGTCCCACTTGTCAATTAATATGAAACTTTAAGAGATTTTAAGCTCGCCGCAAGCAACGCCGCGGGAAAGTCATAGTCATATTTAAAACAATTAAATGTTCTTCATCTTATCGCCACCCTTGAAATGGATACCGTTAAGGAGTTCCGGTAGCCATTTGTGGTCTTCATCATCAGTTCCACTTCAGCCTTTTTTTTAATCCTACTGTTTGAATGCAAATGACTGGTTCCTGAAAATACTCGTACTAAAATTGATGTACATGCCTTTAATATTTGAGGAGTTCCCCTGTTTTCTCCAAGATCCCATCATCAGATCCTGACGTATTAACAATGGGAGCAACAAGAAAGGAGTGTGGCCCATAATTTTCGCAAATCAAATTTTATTGGTAGCAGAATTTTCATTCTCATTTTTCCCCGACCCTAATTTTTCACAGTAGTGTTTTTTCACTGCCTCGATCGTTGTTCCTTGACAATTTTTTAACATTCCAGAAATGAATTTGATAGTGTCGACGGACCTCCGCCTATTTCTGCGTGGTTTGGCCCTTCGGGGCTGCAGCAAGGCTAACATAACCTATACCTACCTTCTTTTTTCGACCAAATTATAAGCGAAATATGCGATCGCAAAAAATAAGATTGGGGAAAAATGAGAATGGAAACTCTGCAAGCAATATATATATATTTTTAAATTATTATTATGGGCGCGTTCCCCATTCAAGAAAGTATATCCTCTTAAACGAAAAAATGTATTTTCAAACCGGTGTCGATCCAGCGATATTTGAGTAATAAAAACATATAAAAACGGGGTTTGCGGGTGGTAGGACCTTGTGCAGGGTCCGTCCGGATCCGCTACCACCATCTTATCCATTAACCTACCGCCAAACAGCAGTGTTCGCATTGGTGTGTTCCGATTTATAACGTCTCGACGCATACTATCCAATACGCGTCATGTCCAATACGCGTATTGTCCAAACTTGGTACTTGATCCAATACGCAGTATATCCAAATCGCAGATCATCCAATACTCAGAATGTCCAATATGCAGATAGTCCTGCACGCAGGATATCCAATACGTAGAAAATCTAACACGCAGGATGTCCAATACAAACGCAGAATGTCGTTTACGCTGAACGTCCAACACGCAAAACGTCCAACACGCAGAACGACCTCTACGCTAAACGTCCAACACGCAAAATGTCCACTACGAAATTCAGTACCATCACGTTCCACAACCAGTTATCTACGATGATTTTTTGGTATTTCATGGCAACTAGTTGTGATAGAAGAATATTTTATTTATGTTACGCAACCAGTTGCCGTAACAAATTAAAAAATATTTTTTTTCATAATATTTGACGTAACGCATGCACAACTTATTCCGACGACAGTTAAATAACTACTGTTTCGTCTAGCGGACGAACATTCATATTATTTATGTAATTGTAAATGACGGTTTTTCGGAATCGCTTGACATAGCGTTATCGTCGTCACCTGACCCATCATCCGCCCCATTCTTTTGCCATGCCTTCATTTTGGCACAATCCGTCTAAGACAGAAACATTGCAATCCTTTGTATTTGCTCGTTCTTCTGATTCTGTGCTCTATAAACAGTTGCAAATTAGTCTAGTCAATTTTTATTGTAGTTGAGGACTTTCAGATGTAATCTATACCCAACTGAACGCAGTTAATTAAAGTTGTTTTATTTAGTAACAAGTAATATATATATAATATTGTTAATCAGAGGTGTTAGGACACAGGTACCGAAAGGTTCATGGATTATTGGAACTGGGATGCCACCTTCATAGCCATCAAAATACGTACTGTACTTCGTAAAATAAGTACTTCGTCAGCATAGGAAAATTACTATAGGAAATTCGCTACAAAATTTGTTTACAAAATTGTACTTGTTACTAAATAAAACAACTTTAATTAACTGCGTTCAGTTGGGTATAGATCCTTTCGGTACCTGTGTCCTAACACCTCTGATTAACAATTCCCAAAATTCACACTTACCAAAATACCTATTCATCTCTTACACATTTTCTATAATCACTACTGCCTATAAATGTCATTTCCTAAAATTCCCACTTTTTTAGGGGATTCTTCCTTTCGGTACATTTATCCTAACTCCTCTGATCAACAGTTCCCAAAATTCACACTTACTAATATACTACTGCCTATAAAATGAGGTAGGTTTAGGTTATGTTAGTTTTGCAGCAGGCCCGGAGGTCCAAACCACCCAGAAATAGGAGCTCCGCATCAGCGGAGCTCCGTCGACACTCTTATTTCAAATCAATCAGACAGTGTCGACGGAGCTCCGCTCACGCGGAGCTCCTATTTCTGGGTGGTTTGGCCCTCCGGGCCTGCTGCAAAACTAACATAACCTAAACCTACCTCATTTTATAGGCAGTAGAACTTCGTGCTAGATATGAAGAGCTTCTTAGAGGCTTAGAATGTATAGGCAGAATAGTCCGTTTATACTAAACAGACATTCTGTTATACATATGTGTTCTTTAATAGATTTGTTATTGCTCCCTCAATAACGACGTATGGACTGAGAATTTTGTAAAAGTGGGAATTTCGGGAAGTAGATATTACATGAAAGTGGGAATTTCAGGAAGTAGATGTATTACTTGAAAGTGGGAATTTCAAGAAGTAGATATTACTTGGAAGTGGGAATTTCAGGAATAAGATATTACATGAAAGTGGGAATTTAGGAAGTGTCCAAAGTGATAAGTACGTTAAATAAACCTTATGTGAATTTTAGGAATTGTTGATCAGAGGAGTTAGGACACAGGTACCGAAAGGATATGTTGACCAAAAGAGTACCATATCCAATTTTGTAACATAAAAAGAAAAACTTAAACTGCTGATTGAAACTATTTATGAATCTAGGAAAAGCACTTCTTGGTGCATTAGAAAAACTTGAAAAAATACGTGTTGGGCAAATTGAGTATTGGAAAATATGCGTAATCAAATTTGACAATACGCGTATTGCTCATGATGCGTGTTAGACATATTAACTGTTGGACATAAGGCGTATTCTACAAATTAAGTATTGGACAAATTGAGTATTAGAGAAAATGCGTAATCAAATTTGACAATACGCGTATTGCTCATGATGCCTGTTAGACATATCACTTATTGGACATAATGCGTATTTGGCCAAAAGCGAATTGGACATAAAGCGTATTGTACAAATTGAGTATTGGACAAAATGCGTAATCAAATTTGACAATACGCGTATTGGATATAACGCGTATTGGATAGCAAGCGTCGAGACGATTTATAAGGCAGCCGGTGTAATGACTAGAGGCATTCCATCTTAGTCCTCAGGGTTGGCAACGCATTTGCAGTCTTAAGCTTGCAGTCTTGTAAATGCGAATGTCTATGGGTCACAGACTCCACTTACCATAAGGTGGCCTGTGTGCTCGTTCGCCTGCTCTATGATATAAAAAAAACCTACCCAATTAAGAAATTCCTCCTTTTTTGAAGTCGGTTAAAAATAATAGGTTCCCAATCTAAGAACTGTACCCACCGTCTTCAAAACGACGAGGTAGTAGGTCTTCTTGTGCTCGAACCGGTCCGTAGCGTACTCATAGGTCTCCATATTGAACAGCCCCTTCAGCACGCCGCTCTCATCGCATAGGTCAAAATCGGTGAATATGCCTAAACGACACTTCTTCCGGATGTACTCCAGCATTATACGGACCTGCAGAAGAACACAATAAAAGTTGACGCGCGAGTAACCGGTCGGCACCGGATCGGCACCACCTCAACTCGAGCTGGTCAGTATTCTTTGTATGAAACTCCATACTGTAACGCACACTTATCGGCTTTGGAGCGGCAACGCCTTGCCTCGGCAAGCTAGCATTCGTCCACTGAAAAACTGAAAAATGTACCGTACTAACACAGACCAAAGCTCACTTTTCAATGTCTCACTTTGAGCTGATCGACCGAGTGGTTATGTCTAGGCCAACCTTAACTGTACCTCTCACACGCCAGTTCTAGTGGAAATGGTGTAACCTTTCATAGAACATCGGCGTCTCTATTCACTTTCCAATTCATCTTTATTGTGGTTGTTCTGTACCACCATGTCACAGCTAACCGTTCAAGGAACTAACGTCGATAAGTGTCTTAATAAGGTTTTCGGTTTCGGGTAGGGAAGACGAACCCAGAAATGAAATGAAATGAAATATTTTATTTGCCAGAATACTTATGCATAATGTACAAGGTGTTAAGGTAGTTTGGTATCAAGCATTCGGCCGAAAACAATCGACATGCAAATGTTAGGAGAGCACAAAATATTCTAGTAACAATAACATAATTTTATCGATGGCATATACTTTCCGATTCTTGAAACTCTTTCACACTATAAAAGCAATGTTCAAACAATAATTTATCGAGTTTCTTCTTAAATTCTAAGCCCTTTGACAATTTGATTTCATCTGGAAGATGATTGAACAATACTATGCACATATTGTAGGCATTTTTACTATAACCCCTATATACCAGCGAAGCGAAGACTAAAAAGGTTTAGATCTATTGAATGTACCACAGCATTAATATCTACACAGCCATCATGTCAAATATATTATGTATTCAATATTGTTAGTGGCAAATAAACGTGTAAGTAAGTACTGATGTAGTGAATAATCCTTTCCCATCGTTTTTTGTCGGATAAAGCATGGTTCATTTAGAATTGGCACGAATAAATTAATTTAAGAAAAATGTTTCTTGAATTCTTATTTCAAAAGCGACAATCACGGTTTGTTGACAACGTTTTGATATTTAAATGGTGCAAAAATTATAGACCTTGATCTATGCGTTTAATAGTTATCGACAATGGAACTTGAAAAAAGGAATGTAATTGTGGACAAATACTTGGAAAATCCATCATGGTCTGGGTCGAAGATAGCTAAAGCACTAAATTTCCACAAAAGTACTGTTTGTAGAATTATAAAACTATATAAGGAGACCCTGTCTTGCCGCAGAAAGACCCAGGTCAATCGTAAATTGGGTACCAGGGATAGAGACCTTAAAAAGAAAGTGTTGAGAGCTGTTGAACAAAATCCAGGGCTGTCCGATTACGATCTGTCCCGTAAATTAAAAAAAAAGTCGCAGTACTGTGAGACGGATTCGCCTTCGAGCTGGTTATAAGAGCTATAAAGCTATTAAGAAGCCAAATCACACCATGAAGCAGAACCTTCAAGTTAAAAAGCGAGCTCGCTTGTTGTATGACAAAGTTTTAACAAAATTCAAAGGGTGCTTCTTGATGGACGACGAAACCTATGTTAAACTCGATTTTAAGCAACTGCCCGGTTCAAAGTATTACTTGGCTGATGCTAGAGGAAATGTTGAAGAAAAATAAGTTCGTTAAATTGGAAAAAATCCCAAAAAAATACATGATATGGCAAGGGATCTCTAGTTGTGGCTTAAAGACCAACATTTTCGTTACGTCTTCTACAATGACGTCAGATGTTTACATGAAAGAGTGCCTGCAAAAACGAGTTTTACCTTTCATTCGAAACCACCGTCTTCCAGTGAAGTTTTGGCCAGATTTAGCAAGCTGCCATTCAGGTCGATTACGTGCCTCGTGACATGAATCCTCCAAATTGTCAACAGTTTCGATCAATTGAGAACTACTGGGCAATTATGAAAGGGAAACTCAAAAAGAGTGGCAAAATGATCAAAGATGTAAATTCGTTGCGATCTACATGGAATCTTCAAGCCAAAAAAGTAGATTAAAGCACTGTTCAGATGATGGGATCTATTACGAAAAAAGTTCGGAATTACATACATGGTTTTGACAACTGAATATTTTTAGTGTAAAATGTAAAAAAATAATATACCTATATTTTTCAATTTATAATACTAACTGTTTTATTTCATTATTTATTTTAAATTTTATAACCTTGGTAATATGTACCAATTCTAAATGCCCTATGCTTTAAGCTCGTATTTATCTTGCTTTCTCAATTGTCTTATTGATGGGTACTAAAGCTTATTGAAAAAGCAAGATAAATGTGAACTTATCCGACAAAAGAACGACGGGAAAGGATTACTCACTACATCTGTACAGATGTAGTGCATGCACAATTGTTTTCCATGGTATTTTCACGGAAACGTACGAACTTGTCTTTCTATTTCAGTCGGTCACAGTACAAAAAGTACTGCGGTTGACTGAAGTGGCATGACAAATACGAACTTTTCCGAGAAAATACGATGGAAAACCATTATGCACTACATCTGTAGATATTTTTAACGTCTTGGGAACGTGGCCGTGCACATATTTGTGACTTTGACTGTTCTTAACATTATTTTACTTCTTCATCCAGCACCGTATCTGTACAGTAACATGACAGTAGCTCAATTCCAATTCCAATTCCAGTATTCAATTGTAGTAGGTCAATTCACACCGAGACGCGACGCGACTCGACGCTGCGCGCACATGCGACTCAAAATGTACTTTAAATTGTACACGAAAAGGTACGCATTTCATCGTGAGAATTCAACGCTGCGTGGTGCAAATTGTTCTGAATTCCCACAATTTTCGTGTAGTAAATAAAGTATATTGTGAGTTGACACTTAGGCTAAGTTTCATTGGTCTATAACCTGCTTGTAGCAATCCATTGACGGGTTGTTTTAATATTTTTGATCCGGGAGCTATTGCAGCGACGCAATGTATCACGAAAAGCATGCGGGCTATAAAACTACGCCTTACGGGACAGCGAGGGTTCACGAGAAGTTGTTTCTCCAGCGACATGTCGGCTTCTTGGGTGGAGGAGGACGAGCTCCGGCGCAGCACGAGAGCGGACAACTCCGGCGCATCTTTGTACGTTATGCTGATGAACATGAACAACAATGTTTCTTCTCAATTACTCTTTGCTATGAGTACAGATCAGAGATATTCTCTTTTTCAGTGAAGTAGTTTTGTTGATTTCGTTAACCATTGGCAACGTCGTTCAAAGTTGACAACTGTTTGATTTTTTACATTGGTTTTTGTTGTAGCCTCTTTAGTGATACAAAGAACGTTATGATACAACCTTTTCGGCATTGGCGACGGATGTGTATAGGGTTATTTTTAAAGTAGTAAATAAAAGATATGTTTACACTTTTGCATCTTATTTCAATGGAATAAAGTGAAAAAACCTAAATATATCTTTACGTCGACCGAACAAACATTTAACAAGTTTAACAAAAACCAATCTTTAAAAATCCAACTGTTGCTAACTAACTTCAAATCGTTATAAATCCTCTTTTTTTTTGCCCCGCGGCGACTTCAACAGCTACTACCGCGGGGATATGGCGTTTCCACAATGAAGTGATTTCGCCAGTGTCACGTACCTACCTATATTATGTATAATTATATATCAATATGGCAATACAATACAATCCAAGTATCTAGGAAGATTGGGGGCAACGTTGTACGGTGATATGTAGCACAGAGGTGAAGATAGTTTTAACCACTGCACCACTACGAGTCCACTTGAAACGAGAAGTAAGATGCCGGATACACGAAATAAGTCCAAGTCTTCTATCACTGTCAGAAAAGTAATACAAATACAAAACTAAAACAAATTATATATCCGCCATCTTTTAACGTTGCAAATGGCCTCCCTTGTCATAGACTTTTTTTCTTTTTAGGATTCAAAATGGCCTCTGGTTACCGCCATATTGAATTTTGATAACTGTCATATTTTTACTCACATAATTAAGACAAATCTACTGATATAAAAAGCATCAAATACACAGGCCGCTAAACACATTCCTCTCCTCCCTCGGCAGTCGGGTATACCTAAAGGTCCATAAATGGAATTATACTTACATTATTTTCAACAACACGCGGTATTCCGCGTACGTTTCATCTAAAATACAAGGAAAATTACACTCAATGGCGAGGTTAATGGTATTCTTGGCAATAATAAATATCAGATAAAGATCTTGTCATGTGTTTTTATTGCTAAATGGACGGAAAGTCTGTTTTTTTTCCTTTTCTGCAAGTAGGTATATTTTAGTCGCCCTCGGGGCCTACACACGATGCATAATGTGACGTAACAAAATAATGAGCTGCTGTGATTGACAGTTTACGTCAATATATAATAGTTATTTTCATAATCGTGTTATAATAGAGAGCTTTTTAGTCGAGTACCGTGTTTAGGCCACGAAGCTTGCTGAGTGGCCTAAGTAAGGTACGAGATTAAAAAGCTTGATTATGACACTATTGTGAACAATACTTTTTGTATGAGTTCATTAAAATTAATAATTTAAGTCATGAATACAATCACCACCACATCGACATTTGTATCAAACCACGGCGTCCGTAATTGTTGCAGTACTGTGCGTAGTTTTTTTATTTTTTTTATGCCCTGGATACAGAAGCAGGTTTAAATAGATTTTTGACAGATGACGCGACGCTGCTACGTTCCGAAACGCCATAGATTGGCAATTTTGTATCGGATCGAGTCTCCTTAAACAGGGACACATATTATTGAAATACGAAGTTCTATTTTAAAATTTTTTTCAGTGTTCTTGAGCGTATCGATCGACGAGTACAAAAATATACATTTCATCAGTTTTACAAGATTTTTCAAAATTTGAAACGTTTGCGTTATGCATATTATTTTCTAGCCTATCAGTTATTACAATTAAGTACAAGAAATATCTAATAAATAAATCGCTTATCGCCTGTTTCACAATCAAAATAGACATAGACGAGGAGAGAGCCAACTTTAAATGACAGATAAATTTACTCGTCGATCTTCAGATAAATACTGCCATTTAAAGTTATCGCTTCCTTTTGTTCATCATATGAAAGAAAAGGACAAAGCTACAAATTAACTGTCTGATAGTTTAATCTTGAGATTGTGAAATAGTAGACCCTTAATTACCTAAGTATAATCAACAATTTAAAAAAAACTTTTCTTGGACAGTTGAAAAGACCAGTGTAATAAATTCATTGCTTATATTATTATATACCTGAAATACCTGAATAAATAAAAAGTTTTCATTGTCATTATAAATAATAACAAATTTGCTAACATAGTGACATTTATTGTACTTAATCATATTTGCAGCATAGTTTATCTCTAAACATTGAAATCTGGGTCGTCGGTCATGTCATTACATATAGACTCATATTTGTGTTTTTTTCCTGCATTGAGATTCAAGAATAATACCAGCTTCTTGGACAAATGAATATTAATATGTATTCCTAATTTAATTTGTTTATTTGATTTAAAACATAATACTAGTAGTGTACTAAGATGCATTGAAGGATTGACATGTAATTAAGTGTGCAGCAGAATCCAGTGATGGATCCCTGCGTATTATAAAGTATAAATTATAAAGTGTTTATAAATAAACGACTCCAAAACGATTTAAGTGTACCTACAACATTAAAGTCCACTCGACTCTAGTAACGGATTTGAATGTACAAAAAGTCCACTTGACCCCATGAATGAATCCTATGAATGGATCCTATACTATCCGCAAAATTAAGTGGCGAGTTGGGTCATAATTGTCATAAATCATCGGAATCATGCTATCACTTTCGCACCTGTACGGCCTTATGCAGCGGGCCGTGCAACAATAGTGCAGGTAGCGGTAGGCACAAAAAGGAAGGTAACTGACGTTTATTGCCCGACTCGCCACTTAATTTTGCGGATAGTATAGTGGACGGGGGGCCGCATGCTTTTAGCAAACCATTGACAAGTTGTTGTAAAAAAAACATGACGCAAAGAAACTGAGACAACATAGATGCAGGTGCATTAAGATACAGGTTTCTCACTGTAGGAAACTTGTGATCTGCATGTAGATAAAGTTATTAGGCATCAGTCGAATAAACTACTAATAAACACGTTGACAATACGGAAACATCAAAAACAAAGAGCAACGTGTAGAATCTCAGCCCAGTTGGCATTTATTTATATTTAGTATGTATTTCCGCCTTTCCGGTGCGGAAGACTGAGTGTGCCTATTGAAAGCCGCACGCGCCCTTTGAAGGTGTTCGTAGTGTTGTAACACTTCCTAAGGTAAGGTTATTAAACTTACAATCACTAACGGCCATATTCAGAGTCAGTCGGTCCTCAATGACGACATTTACACACAAATTTGAAAAAGGAACATTTTAATGGACCCTTAATGAATGCTTGTTTAGTGACGTGTTGTCTTATTCTATTGCTATAGAAAGAAAGTGACACCTGCAAATTTAATCAAGCGTTAAATTTAATTGACGTCTTTGAGTGTGGAGTCAGAGTACGTACAGTCAAGGAATTTAATTCCTATACCACTTTGGACTATGTCAAAGTGACACTGTAAATAAAATCATAAGAAGTCTCTTACGTTTTGATTGATTACGTCACTTTGACATAGTCCAAAATGGTATAGGAATTAAATTCCTTAAGTCGTAAAAAAATACTTGAGTCGCTTTTTTTACATTTAAGTCCAAGCCAATAGACGTGCTTCTTTTTTTATTTATTTTATGAAGAATCTTAAATAATGAAGAACCACCATAACCAAATTACAAAGCCTCGTTTTAATAAACAAACAAAACAATAAAAGATCGTTACTTTCTTTGTGACAAGAAAAAACCGATCAAAACAAAACGCGATCGATACACAAAGGTCAATCACTGGCCGGCGGCCTTGACCGCAAAACCGTTGCGTTCACATTCAACCGTTTCCCAACGATGGAATCTAACCAAACGATTCATATTTCATAAGAGTTGCAACAGCGCCCGCGCAGCGTGCTACGCTGAAAACGCTCAGTAGTTTCAAATTACTCGCGCGATTTACACGCGCCATAATCGATATCGGTCACTGGGAGTATACGTCGATCAATGCGAAAAATCGACTTCCTTTATCAATAAAAAGGAAGACAGTGCGACCAACCTTACAAACGATTTCAATTCTCAATTAAATTTAAATTGAACATAGTCGAACAAAAGAAAATCGACTGAGGAAATGTGAAAGAAAAAACGAAGCAACGAAATACGACTTACTTCGATCACCGAAATGAATTGTGCAACTCTAGTATGAGTCTTTCAAGCGTATCCCATCTCTTCACCCACGGGATCTCGGCATGGCCGCCCCCGGGCCCGATCCCCAGCTCCTTCCAGTTCCACCACCAGGGATCCAACTTCGCCATCTTCCTCATATTCTTCGCGTTGTGCATGATGGAGGTGGTGGTGCTGAGGATCATCACTGAGGAGCAGGCGCGAAGCGAACGAGGCAGGAGTGTAACTTCCATGTGGTTTGAAGATGACGATCTCTGATGTGATTAGTGCTCAAAGTGTATAAACTAAGTCTGAAATGTTTAAGTGACTACATCAAACTATAAACGAGTTTCACAATGTCCTCAATTAGTTTGTTGTTATTGATTGACGTGACAATCAAGAATGCTTGAAGGCTCCTGATATTTTTCAACCTGGTAATCATATTTATTCTCTCGTCTGTGTTTTACAGTTTCAACGCAAATAAATTAAAATCAAGTTTATTCATCTCAACATAACACATAAACAGTGGCGAAAAGGCTCGTGGCTCAGCAACATCTTATGAATATTTAACTTCGTGACGCTGAAATTCTGCCAGGATCTTAAAATACACAGACGTAAGGATATAGAGGTTATATTGTTTTTAACAATTTTTTGCGTTTACTCTCAAAAAATCTACATCATACATCCATTCTTGTCATTCAAAATACGTCTTCTTATCCAAGTCCTTGACCTCTTAGTCAAATTAGTTATGTAGCTCTCGTTTTTTATCTTAATTTTAGATTATACAGGGTGTTAGGCAGAAGGTTGGACAAACTTCAGGGACTAACTCTGTAGGTCATACTCATCAACTTTTATTATGGGACCAACATCCAAAATTGCGAAAAAAAAACAGCTTTTCCAAACAAACTTTGAGATCTAAATAGCCGAAATGTATGGAACAGGTGGTTTTTTTTTCGCAATTTGGATGTTGGTCCCATAATAAAAGTTGATGAGTATGAACCTCAGAGTTAGTCCCTGAAGTTTGTCCAACCTTCTGCCTAACACCCTGTATATTTAGATACCCAGAACCCAAGTTCTGACGCTATCCTATTCGCCCTAACTTCTAGTTTTGTTAATACCTACATCGTTCCTGAATACTTAGTCTAGTTACTTTTCGACAGTGATACTGCAATTCCGCGTAACAAACAAATTGAATAAGGTGCAAAATACACCTTAGCATGTAATACTGTAAAGTATATTTTGCAAAATAATTGTGTTAGTATCACCGACGTTTTGCTTCTTAACGTAGTATTTGCTTTTATCTGCAATGATGATCATGATCAGCTACTCAATATTCCTATGCCAACAAGTTTGAGCTGTTGTGACACGTCGCCTTGCAATACGAGATTGCAACAAAACCCTCCGTCCGCGGTCTACAATCTCTCGTTGCTAAACTTTTAATTCCATATTACATATTTCGGACATTCACATCGATTTAGCTAATGCCATTTGGTTTGACAAGGCACTGAAATATGCATGCCTTGACTACCATTCAATATTTGATTTCACGCGTTCTTAAGTTAGGTATATTGTCTGTCATAAAACAAAAGTTTCTGAGCATTTCGTCTAAAAACAATATACTTAGGTAATCTACAAACACACAAACAAACCTAACACCCCATCTATTTAACATTATCAATACCGGTGACTCACGTCACACGGGGCTGTGTTCCACTAGGTAAAACCATAATATATTGCGTTTCACAAAAATATAGCATAATCAAAACCTATATCGCTTTACCGAGCAAAGTCAAAATCCAAATTGCATACAGTCACTAAGCTATTGTATACCCGTTAAAATCCGAGCATCGGGGCAATATCATTTTCTCGGACTCTCTCGCTCGCACTCGTGGGGCTTATGACGAGCGTAAGGGATGCAAGACAACGCTACTTCACGCATCTCTTACGCTAGCCATAAGCCCCACGAGTGAGCGCGAGAGAGTGCTTTATTGCCCCGATGCTCTGATGCTAGTGGCTATAGTGGCAGTGAAAGTGATGTTGTAATTTGACAGCCGTCAAAACATGGCCTTGAAAGGAACCAGTTCCGAATCTGTGCGCTTACGCAATGCTGACCCGGTTCTAAGGACGGAAGTGGCCTTGAACTTGCAGAGACTCGAGAGGATTGTGAAGAGCCGCTAAAATCGAGTGGTGGTAAAAAAAAAGTACCAGCTTCGGGTAAAATAACGTTTATCACCCTAAATCAAGTCCGATTTCCACCATTTTTGTATACGCTGTAGTTATTGTAAACAACTAAGCCTGCACGTTTGTGTTGTTTGTTTTTTAAATTTGTTACATTAAGAAATATTTTCTTGGAAAGGGAAACAGACATAGTTTTTCGCTTATGGTTTATGGAGTAGTGAACGCCGTTGAAGATATTATGTATTTTTATTTGTATGTATAGTGAGGAATAAAATAAAACATACAAAAGTATAGTGAGTTATTATTTAATTAGTGATAGAAGAACAAATCTAACGAAAAACAATCTTTAAAAAACCCAACTGCTGTTTGGATAATGTCGTCAAAGTAATGTTACTTATCATGTATTTATTTTTTATTTCGCCAATTTCACAAATATTCGCGTATTTTGAATTCGGTTTATCTGTTTAGCAGTTACAAGCGGACATTAAGTCGGACATATGTACAGCCCAAACACATAACCCTCCTTTTGAGCTTTGCCGAAGTCGGTGTATAATCTGACTAGGTGTAGGTAGGTATGGAGAGAGAAACCTTATCGCAATTTGTATGGAAATTTTTAGATTCTCAATCCTCTTTATTTTAAGGAATAAAATAAAACATACAAAAGTATAGTGAGTTATTATTTAATTAGTGATAGAAGAACAAATCTAACGAAAAACAATCTTTAAAAAACCCAACTGCTGTTTGGATAATGTCGTCAAAGTAATGTTACTTATCATGTATTTATTTTTTATTTCGCCAATTTCACAAATATTCGCGTATTTTGAATTCGGTTTATCTGTTTAGCAGTTACAAGCGGACATTAAGTCGGACATATGTACAGCCCAAACACATAACCCTCCTTTTGAGCTTTGCCGAAGTCGGTGTATAATCTGACTAGGTGTAGGTAGGTATGGAGAGAGAAACCTTATCGCAATTTGTATGGAAATTTTTAGATTCTCAATCCTCTTTATTTTAAGGAATAAAATAAAACATACAAAAGTATAGTGAGTTATTATTTAATTAGTGATAGAAGAACAAATCTAACGAAAAACAATCTTTAAAAAACCCAACTGCTGTTTGGATAATGTCGTCAAAGTAATGTTACTTATCATGTATTTATTTTTTATTTCGCCAATTTCACAAATATTCGCGTATTTTGAATTCGGTTTATCTGTTTAGCAGTTACAAGCGGACATTAAGTCGGACATATGTACAGCCCAAACACATAACCCTCCTTTTGAGCTTTGCCGAAGTCGGTGTATAATCTGACTAGGTGTAGGTAGGTATGGAGAGAGAAACCTTATCGCAATTTGTATGGAAATTTTTAGATTCTCAATCCTCTTAATTTTTTCTAAACCACACATAGGTATTAGGGTTTTTATTTTTATTTAGTTTATCAATACTAGCGATACTGGCTTCGCGTGTATGGGTTCAATTATGTGTTATTGACATGAACTCTCGGGAGACAAAAATCGAGGATAAATGACGATAAAAATTGCTAAATCGTATCAGAATCTGTAACGTTTTAATGAACTAAGAACATGAGACAGGACATGAGTAGTGCTTGACTGTTTAAAATAATATGTAGGACGTCCAATCGAAGCATACAAATTATCTTTTTATGTTTAACAATAATCATGCTTGAATAAAATCATAATATACTTAATAGGGAATATTCATTTTATTGACAGCTTTAAAAAATATTTATAATAACTACATAAATAAGCGAGATATTAAGCCAACAGAGATTTGTTGCTATCTCTTTCAAGCAAAACAGAATTTTAACGTGGAGTTTAAATGGCCGTAGTGTTACATGACGTCGCACGGCTCATCTGACCTCTTTGTCTAATTTCTGTCTTATTAGCAGTTTAAAATGCTTCTATCATCCATATATTGGACCGATTTTTTTTTTTGGTGATTCCTTTTACGTTATTTCCATGTTTAGTTAAGAACTGCGATGTAAAAAATCCAATGCATATTCCCTCCTATTATAATTAACATATTATCTCACGTGCATACCAAATCTTACAATACAATACACCAATACAAACGCTTTATTGAAAGAAAATAAAATGAAAATTACACAGTGAGTCAACCAAGAATGGTTAAAAATATACATAAGAAATAGGCAGGCGGTGCAAACTGAATTAAACAATTTAAAAATACATTCAACAAAGAAATAGCCAAATCAGCTAGTAAATTAACAAGTGGTTTTCTGAAACCATGCATGCCTTCAGTCGTTAATATTTTAATAGGAAAATTAGTCACTTTACAATTTTGATGGCATGCCAATCATTCCAACTGCAATAAAACTAAAACTGACGACAAACGAGACACTACGCCCCTGTGGGTTTAGAAGCGTTGAGTTTTGTGCAGGCTATTCATTCACCATTCATTCATTCATTCATTCATTCATTCAGGCATTCTATACACCTTAGATGAGTTCTTACGAAAATACTTCTAAATAAATATAACTCATCATCATCATCTCCTTGCCCTTGTCTTAATCATCATCAAAATTAAAACCCCTATTTCAGAGCTAATACTAAAACGTCAAAATAGCAAAATAGCAATGTAGTTCAGTTTACGCTGAGAGAAAAGGACAGAGCTATACTTATAACTGATGTAGCTCTGTCCTTTACGCTCACCGTGAAATGAACTGCATAGCTATATAGCTGCATATTATGATGGAACGGGTACCACGTTCCATCATTTTACCAATGGGTTAGTAGATTGTTCAGAAACTGAAGTTTCTGATTTACTGTAGCTTATACTGTATTATTACTATTTATTACCAGCGACTATAGAACCTTATCGCTTGAAACCAACGATTAATTTCTATGTAATTTCTATCTTGTCACTTGAGGCTGTCATTGTGAGAAGGTTCTATGGTGGATCAACATTTAAAGTCCTTGATGGTACATTATGTAGGTACACTCTTTATTGCTCAGAAACAATTACAAGATATATTTGCACTGATATATTAAACGTAGGTATACAGGTGAACTTATCCCATATGGAATCTCTTCCTGTTAACCTTGGACCAGAATGAGCAAGGACAATGCAAGAGACAAATTTACAAAACAACATAAAAGAGCAATGATGAGTCAAATTGTTTTGTATTTTGTTTAAGTAACTTAGTAAGTATTTTGTTTTGTTAACGTAATCCGAACTTACAGAAATATTATAAAAATGGCTATTTAAAAAACACTGTATTTAGGCGTATCCTAATTTAGCCACTTTATCTCGGAATTTAAGGCCTCATTGTATGTCATTCGAATTATATCAAATACACCAGTCCCTTATAAACTTACAATGTACCTGGCTCTGTATTTGTTTGGAATAAAATACAAGTAGATTACCTTAACCTTTTATTTCCTCAATCTTTAAGTATAGGGCTTTATCCAAACTTCATCTTGTCTCTACATAATTATGCTACTCGAAAAAACAATATTGCTTTTGAATTCGGCTGCCATTTTTGTTAAGTAAATAAGAGTTATCATAACGTTAAGAATACGATATCATGTTAACAGCTATATTGTTTTATCGAGTAAAACAGAGCCCAAGATCCGTTCGCCATATTTTTCTTAATTTTCAAAGGTTACATCAGTTGGACATTATGTCACTTGTCAAATATTTTACAAAAAACATTAATAATTAAAAACACGTTGAGCGTGACAACTATTGATTGGTAATTTATGTAATTTTATAGCAATAGATTTGGTATATATATATTTTATGGCATAGAGAAGGCAAACGAGCACACAGGCCACCTGATGGTAAGTGGAAACTGTGACTGTGACCCATAGACATTCGCATTCACAAGACTGCAAGCCTAAGACTGCAAATGCGTTGCCAACCCTGAGGACTAAGATGCAATGCCTCTATGCTAGTCATTACACCGGCTGTCTTATCCCTAAACCGGAACGCAACAATGCGAACACTGCTGTTTAGCGGTAGGTTAATGGATAAGATAGTATATATCAGGCAATATGCATTGGCCGTCTGTTTCGCTAAGATCTTTTTGTTAATATCAAACAAAAGGTAATCGTAAAACTGCCATCGGTCTTCAAACAGCACAGTGGCTTGAAAGGTTAAGGTTAAAGTTAGGTCCGGTGAGTCTTAACGCAGAAGAAATGATCGCAAAGCAGATAACATTACCCTTACCACGAGTTACAATGACCGACTCGACATTCGACTCGGTAGCGAGTACGGTAACTGTAACTCACGAGTACAGACGGCCAAATCATAAAAGATAAAAAAGATAAAAGAAATTTATTTAGAAAGTAGGCCGCTCGGGCACTTTTACACGTCAAGAATCTACCAGCGCTTTCCAAGAGGAGACCACTGCTGAGAAGAAACGCCGCAAGAAACTCAACAGTCAGTCATTTTTTAAACATATTTCATATTTCATATTACAATGGTATATTTCCTGAACTACACTTATGTTTTTACCCAACTAATGTTTTTGTTCTGTGAGGCGAGACAAGGTTGTTATCGCTATCGTTTTCGATTTTCGAAAGCTGACAAAATGTATAGGCGCTCGTCAATCCTATTGGCAGAGTGCAAAGCGGGTGGAGGGGGTAGCCTAAACGATCACAGCGCTCGCTACGGCTAAAATTGTCATTTTTGTCGCTGACTTGAGCTGTCAAATCCATATTGCAGTAAACATTTTCTAATCGTTTTTGAGATAAAAATATGGCACTCGGGCTTTGATAATACGAGTCATGTCTCCTTGGCGAATGTCTTCAACCTCAAGGACATGCCCAGCTAGCACCAATTTCTTGCTTTTATTCATCGTCTCCGGTTGGAAAATGATTTCGTGGGTGATGGCACGAAACCCCGTTTTAAACACGAGTAGGCTCATTTCTCACTGAAAACAACAATTTTAATATTATTGGCAATAATGTTACTGACTACCATTGTCCAAAATTGTGTAATATAGTAAAATAACACAAGATTTAATTAATATTTTTCACAATATTTACTTACTTCTTGTTTGACAGCGGTGACAATATTGTCCATAATGGCCGCCTGTCACGTGGCGCTGTCGTCGCGCTCGGTCCCAATACATTTTGGACGACAATGAACGCCAAATGCATCTTGTCTAGAGCCTCTAACTCTACTAAATTATTTAAAACAATATTGCGTCTAATATCTATGTTTTAAAGATAAATTAATCAATTTGAATTTTTTGAATGTTGTATTTGACATACTACATTTTACCGTGTAGAATCTCAGCCATGGGCCTCTATTCCACTGGGCAAAACTATTATTTATTTATTTACCAACTGAACTGTATTGCCTCTGAGTTCTGACATGTATCGTATTGTCAACGTTTTGATAACACTTATTTACTAGACAGTAATGGCGAACGAGTTAGAAATAATATTATAACACGTCCAAGGCAATATTGTCTTACCGAGTTCCTATTATCTATCTTTATATATTATATTTTCATTGTTATTAGTAGAAAGGCAGACTAAGGTCATCACTTGTCTTTTGACATTGAAAGTGTCTTTCAAGCAATTATGTAAAATATTCCATTCGATCCAACAAAACACTGAATTACATTGTAAGCAAATGTTACGTCAATAAGCAGACATTGTAATTATTTACAGATTGTACCCTTCAACTTAGGGTTATGTCAGCAGAATGCAAAGATTTATGCAATAAACATGCATCATTTTATCTTTTGTTTTATTTTATAATACCCTCTGTGACCTATGTAAACAAAACAAATGATTTTTATTTTTAAGCCCTTTGTGGTGAGAGAAGCGATCGACCCCATATTTCGGCGATTTTGTGGGCGCAGGCTAACAGATATCGCGAATGTTTATTATAAGTAAAATATCGTTATGTATGTTAGTCTGTAAGGTATTTATAAATATTAATCTTGCTGCCGGATATCAAGTTATTCTTCTCTACAAGTTAACGGCACTGAAAGAAAATAAATTTAAAGATTTTTTCTTTGACAGAAAATAATGACAGAGTTACTTCTTTCTTCAAACTGACTCTATTTGCTTCGTTCTATTAACACAAATAAATAATACATTATGAGCACATACCCAAGTAATTGATCGACAATTGCCTAATAAATTCAAATGAAATCTAATTGTTCTCCTTATAGTATGTTTTGGTAACACTATTCTCAAATATGGCCAAACATAGCCTGGGGTTACGAAATGTTTCGTTTTGTCACTGCATCAGCCCATTTTACAAGTGGAAGTAAGATCTACATAATATAACCTGACTCACTGACTTATATATCAACGCACAGCCAAAACTACTGTACCAAGAAACTTGGTTCCTTTCATGATGTAAGTGAGCACTAAGAAAAGATTTTTGGAAATTCACCCCCTAAGGGGTTAAATAGGGGGAGTAGCAGGAAACTAATCCTACGCGGACAAAGTCGCGGGCGTCCTCTAGTAGAAAATATAACGGTTTGAAATTGTTCGTTGTAAATTTTCATCATGTATGTAAACCTTTGTCTAACCTGCGGCGCACGCTACGCACGCGTATGTCGTAAAAACAGATAAAAGAGGTTTATCCAGTAAGTACGCCGCAAGGGCACTTTTACACGCCAAAAATCTACCAGCGCTTTGCAAGAGGAGACCACTGCTGAGAAGAAACGACGCAAGAATCCCAACCCATTTTTTTTTTAAATATTGTTTATGTAAATAAATAAATAAATAAATAAATAAATAAATAAATATCAGGGGACAATGTCACACCAATTGACCTAGTCCCAAACTAAGCTCTAGGCTTGTGCTATGGGTACTAGACAACGATATAAATACTTATATAGAGAAATATATACTTAAATACATAGACAACATCCATGACTCAGGAACAAATATTCGTGCTCATCACACAAACATCTGCACTTACCGGGATTTGAACCCAGGACCGCTAGCTTCGTAGGCAGGGTCACTACCAACTAGGCCAGCGTGTCGTAAATGATAATACTTAAACTAGCATCACATTAAAACAAAAGGTATGTAACGTATCTATTTAGGACGTAAAAACATCAGGCGATGCCGTTAATTTGTTAGTGCCTCTGCCGTACTAACGAAGGTAGCGGATCCAGTTCGATTTCTGGTATAGGCAAATATTTGTGTGTTAGTTTTTTCCTAAATCTTAGGTGTTTTCCATGTCTTTAAGAACGTAGTTGGGTGAATATTTGGACGTTTCAACCGCCGTCATTGTTGTCTTCAATATATTGACAAAAACAATGATAATTACCAGCAACTTTTGATGTCAAAGTCAACGGACCCGGGGGTAGTATTAATTAAATTT
The DNA here is from genome assembly GCA_923062465.1 of Acleris sparsana. Taxonomy (NCBI): domain Eukaryota; kingdom Metazoa; phylum Arthropoda; class Insecta; order Lepidoptera; family Tortricidae; genus Acleris; species Acleris sparsana. The sequence goes on along the minus strand of OV281287.1, from coordinate 19,900,757 downwards.
AAAATCATAAGACAATAAAAAAGTTTATCTTGAATAATATGCGAAGACAATAATGACGGTGGTTAAAACGCCGAATAATCACCCAGTTACCTATATAATTAATGTTGTACAAGCCTAAACCAAGCCGAGCTTAGTTTGGGACTAGGTCAATCGGTGTAAGGTTCTCCCTTGATTATTTGTTTCTTTCTTTATTTATTTATCGATTGATCTCCTATCAGCAGTGACATTTGCTCCATATTACACTATATATAATACATCCTGTTTGTACCTACCTCTCTAAAAATATAACCTGACAAGGATAAACACAAACAGCTAAACACGACACAGTGACAAAGCATAAATAATAATGAAAAGTAAAGGAATGAGACGAACTTCCAGAGATTTTTATTGATTGATTGAGTTTTTATAGTAATAATAATTATTTTAGTGTTTTAAAAACAGTGAAGCGACTCGCAAGCTATTAGGTGTTCGTTTAACTCTCTATTGATCCTATGACCAGACCTTGTCGAATTTTTTTCCAGTTTATAAGTTATTGGTTAATTAAAACCGAGCTCATGACTGCAATCTAAATCACGCAAAGTTTATTTCCTTAAAACCTGTTATTTTTCCAGATTAAAAAGTTCCTCGTGTTTATTTCCAGGCTATAAACAAATATCACAACAAACGGTTGATGAGTTGAACAGTGAATCGGAACTAACAAACAAATACTCATTTAAAATATTAGTATGAATTTATCTAAACCCTGACCTGAAAAGAGCTTGAAGCGTTTACTCTTCATAGATCACACATTATTCCACACATAGTAGTAAAAATAAAACATTATGTTATCGAATTTGCTTCAGTAATACCGTTAATGAGAGTTTGCGCAAGAGTTGCACGCGTGGATGCGTTATGAAACTGTACGGCAAGGAGATCGAGTCCGGACCGTAAAAGGATCAACATTGTTTCTTTTTGAAATTAACCGCTGGAATTATTAAGTCTTGACACTTTCACGGTTTTTGTTTTGGATATGTCTTTTTCTTCATCTACACGTTACATCCATAGTGTAAGAGAATACTACAAGCAAATATTTAAGGGAACTTCATCAGTCTTCATCTTCATCTTCCAGTGCTACTCAAATTATATCAGATCTTATCACGATCTTATAGATTTCAAGAAAAGATTAAAAATAAGAAATAGGTGCACTTCAGGCTTTTTACACTATGATAATAAAAGTTTAAAATTAACGGTCAATATTTCAAAACCTTGGATTTTTTATTTTTTTTTAATTAACATTGTACTTTAATTACAGTTACACAAAAATCATAATCCGTTAACTCGACTATCAGATATCCTGTATGTCCTCTCGAAGAATGTTAATGTTATGTTCTTATGCGTAAGCTCCGTGTTTTTAAATTTAATTCATAGGTAGGTTATGGAAGTTTACGTCTTTGTTTTATAAATTTAAATAAAAGACCTAGTACATTGTTATTAGTAAACATGCATAATTACGGTAAGCTCTACGTACAGAATTAAATAAACATTTTATAGATATTTTGAAAGTAATTAAATTTATTGAGTCTTCTTAGTTAACAGATAATAGAACTCGTATAGTTCTGTTTTTAAGGTTTAAATTAGTTCGTTTTTGCAAATTTTTGAGTAACCGGTAAAAGGTTCATTTTCAATAGCATATAACCCGCAGAATCGTATCATTCTGTGCTGTAAGGAAAACGAAAAGTTATCAATTTTCTAACGCTCTAAAGTTTGTTTTAAGTTGGAGGCTAGGCCAGTGTAAATCACCCACGAATGTCCACATTGACACAGATTCCGTATTAAATGAAGCCGACAAGTTTCCGAGTAAGTGCATTGTGCAACGCTGCAACTACGCCGTTGCAAGCGATCCGAGCAATTAACTGCAAACTAGATCAGTCAAACCACTGCAAATAAACGGCGAAAAATATTAATACGATCTATAAAAATATAAGTAAGCCGTTTTGAATTGTTTTTTGCAAAAACTAAATTTAATGTTGACTTAAAAAGGTTGAAATATGCTAACTACTTTAGTAATTAGATGCTGATTTATCAGCATATTGCAACTTGTTTCAAACTTAAACAGTAAATAGGTTCATATATTTACTTAAAAGATTATCTTTCTCTCTACGTAGATACCCTACAAATTGTTCCTATTTCACGAAGTTTTTTTACACACTCTAAATTCATTTGTCATACAAAATAAAACAAGGATTGCATCATTCATTACTAACCACTTAAGTATATATGTCTACACATTTTAATAAACATTTCACTTATAATAACATGAGCGTCTATTTGGTCGAGTGCTCCCGCTGCAATGCGTTGTGCCAACATTTGCTAAGAAAGACTAGGAAAGGGTAATTTTTTTTGCCATTGGTGAGTGTCGTAAGTTAAAGTTGCGCGTTGCATGAACGACTGTAACATAACCTTTATTCTGTAACCGCTTGGGAAAGATTTAGGGTTCCGTATCGACCAGCCTGGGTCCTAAAGCTGAACTTACTCTTCTCTTTCTCTCTCTATCTACTCGCTATAATTCGTTTATTTCATCAAAATAGGGTAGTAAGGTGGCAATATATTGTCAAATAGTAACAGTAAAGGAGAATTGGGATAGACCAAAGAAAAATAACTCACGACTTTTACATTCTGAATCGAGAGAATATGTAATATTAAGAGACCAATTTCATTAATTTTGTATTTGACCCAATAGTTTTGTTTTAATATTTTTATTTATTTAGCAGACTTTTATGGACGACATTATTATTTTAAATTAGGGTTGGCTGTTTCTAATAAAATACAACAATTAAATATTATAATAGTGTATTAAAACACACTATTTCAAGCGGTTTTCGCCTAGGAGGGCTTCAAGCCGAAAACGAAAGTCAAACAAAGGTTAAATGTTCTTTTGTCGAAATATCCGAAATAGATAAATATTTCAAAATTGTAATAATGCAGAACGGCTTTAAATTCCTCGAAATGGTTTTCGAATTAGAGTTATTGGAAAAATATAAACAATCCCAATTATGATATGATCATTAACAGGAGCAGAGCCGACTCATGAAACACGGTGGCGTGTTGCGTAAACAAAAGAATGGGTCATAGTAATGGCATAGCGTCAATTTTGACGGACCGTAATTCTGCCCTGGTAAGACAAATGGCAGTATCTCAGACAAAACTCTTGTAGCAAATGCAAACTTGTTTCTAACGGAAGAAGATTTAATTTGCTTTGGCTATGGAAGTTGAGATGCGGCCTGGCTTATGAGGGCAGAATTTACCAACCAAATTTATTATTATTAAAATTAAAGTAATCAAAATTATTATTTTTTTACAAAAAGCAATCGACATTCTATGAGAAAATAAAAATAAGATTAAAAAATAAGATTAAATATAGGGAACGTTATTATATCGTTATAGCAAATAGCGTTAAAATACCGCTCTGCAGGCATCCGTCACTGCCGTGATTATTTACTGCTTATATAAGTGTCAGAAAGTGACGGTTGTTTTATACACATTTGGTCACGCGATAAACGCCGCCATATTAGGCCCCCTGAATCCGAGTTTTAAAACGTTATAAGTGTTATAACGTTTGAAAAACGATATAATTATAACGTTATCGTAAAATAGCGCTATTCGGAGATCTGTGGAAAGGTTCAGAACACGTGATCAGAGTTGATATGTTCATTTGCTTGTTGTTCCAGGAACGACCGAGAGCCCCGCCGCCTGCCGCCGCCCCGCGACATCTGTCCCCGATGCGGTGGGGACTCGCTCGGCGGCCCCGTGCCCTGCATCTGTCCGCCTCATAGGTACGTTCTATGATCTAATTAGGGCTTCATACAACTACCCAAAGGGTAAAACCCTTCTAATAAACCTACACATTGATAAAAAGTTGAATAGGTTGGAATTAGTCGACCAAGAAACTCCTTAACATAATACAAATAGAGTCGAAAAGTGGTTTCTTCGTCGACTAAATATATAACTAAATTACTCTGATGGATTGTCAAAAGTACGCTCTAGGTGGGTCTGGGTCTGAGTCTACGAAGCTAGCGGTCCCAGTATTGGCAAATATTTGTGTGATGACTAGAGTTAGGACTTTTGGTGGCAAATAGTGGTTCCAGAATCCATGGAGTCGCTATTTCCCAATTATTATAATACATACCACTTTGATTTTGACCTTCAGTATTTTGATATTTCCAAATTCATTTATTCGTTATTCGGCGTTACAAACAAGCAAAAATTAATAGGTATGAAATAACCGAACTAAATATGTATTTAGTTCATTTTTGAATATGATAATACCGAAGGTCAAAATCAACGTGTTATGTATTATAATAATTAGGAAATATCGACTCCATGGATTCTAGAACCACGAAATGCCACCAAAATCCTAACCCTAGTGATGACCTAGAGTTTGATCCTGAATCTCGTATGTTTGCTGTGTATTAGTATGTATTTCTCTATATAAGTAAGACTATCATTGTCTTTTACCCATAAAACGAACCTAGAGCTTTGCTTGGGACTCATCATCATCATCAGCCCGGAGGCGTCCACTGCTGGACAAAGGCGTCCCCCAAAGAGCGCCACAAGTCACGGTCTTGAGCCGCTCGCATCCAGCGGCTCCCCGCGATCCTAACCAGGTCGTCAGACCACCGGGTGGGAGGCCGTCCAACACTCCGTCCACCGGTGCGGGGCCGCCACTCGAGAACTTTTCTTCCCCAACGGTTATCAGTTCTCCGAGCTATGTGGCCTGCCCATTGCCACTTCAGCATGCTAACTCTCTGAGCTATCTCGGTGACCTTGGTTCTCTGGCGTATTACCGTATTACGGATCATATCGCAACAGTAACAGCTTGCTTGGGACTATTACGGTTAATTAGTGTGAGATTGTCCCCTGGTGGAACTAAAACGAAGGATTCCTTCGGTTAGATATGTTAAATTTCAAGCGCTTTACACTTAGAAGTGCTCAAGGGTTTATAAGCAGGGCTTCGACCCAAAAAAGAGGTGAAACCCTTCTAATAATCTACACTTAGATACAAAGTAGCCTATGTTGATCACTCTTCACCCTGACCGTGTTCTGTTGGTAGTCTCGTGGATTATCAACGGTGCACTTTCGGTCTATAATGAAGGAGTTCTTTGGACATGTTACGTTGTTTAAAGAGTCTACTGTAATTCCAGGCCGGTGAAGTTCGAGTCGGGCGCGTGGTTCCTGCGGCAGGTGCAGCGCGCCGCCAGCCTCATGCCCTGGTCCATCAGCACTGAGAAACTGGAGCAGATCGGTCAGTGCCGTCCACAGTCCACTGTAGATTAAAAAAAGGGACAACACTGCATTATGAATCGATGACTAAGTATGGGATGATGTGCAGAAATGTAAAAGGACATGTATCCCGTGACGATTAGAGGGTGGGGACGGGGTCCATACAAATTCCCCCATCACGCTGGACGATGGGCAAAAATGTCCCCACGCACCAACAGAAATGAACATGACTCAGTTTATAGATTTTGAAAACATGATGTATTTTAACTATGACGACGATCGCCGTACTTATTGGGTTTTCTTGGAAAATCATAACACTATCGAATACGATTTTTTTTTAAAAATAATATGTCCTTACCTTGCTCACGGCTTTTGCAATTAAATTAGATATTTTGTCTTTTTGGGTCCTAAAACTCCTAAAGAACATATTGACATGCAACCATGACTGCTGGAGAGTGGGAACGGGGCCATACAAAATCCGTGGTTTCACTGTCATTTTTGAATTTGAGCCTTTTGGGGATATTCGCTGATCCCGAATTCAATGCCTAAGGCACCCAAAATCGTTTCGGACCTTCATCCTGATCTCCTCTTGATCCATCCTTCTTTACTTCTTCCAGAAGAGGAATGCGAGAGCGCCGAAGGCTCCAGCCAGGAGGGGGGGCGGGAGCTGCGCGGCGTGCGCGAGTTCCTGGAAGCGCTGTCGGCGAAGCTGGCGGGGGGACCTCTGGAGACCGCCAGCGTCGCACCACTCTACGACCACCCTGCTTGTAAGTACCGTAGTTTCTGTCAGGGCTTAGAAACCTGGATTATTTTTACCAGCTCGTTAGAAACGCCTTACATTTCAAATAGAGTATTTTCATTTCGATTCCGCTCGAACAGAATCGATATTACACTTCTTATCTAAGAGCAAAATAAAATTGTCGCTGCTCGAAATTAGTTAATTTTGGTCGTTAATTTGTTCGCACCGCATCGTTTTTTTATCTAGTTGCATTTTAACTTGCTCAGCTTGAAGTCAAACCGGCTTTATCATTTTAAGCCACCAACATTTTACGCCATCCTACTGTACCAATCGATTCCGCTCCAAACGAGCGTTTACGAAAAACCTGGATAAGTATCATAATTAACCGGTACTTTTTGTACTGTTCCCAAGCCCTGGTTTCCGTCAGCGCTGACAGGCTGCTGAAAACAGCTAGATTTGCTGCAAGTTCCGCGTGCGCTGCATATATAAGTCTTTTGGAATACTTGACTACTTGACCACCCATTTTGTAAGTTTCTGTAGCTCTTAAAACCGAGGCCGGGCGGTCAATGCGCTGTTAGCAAACTAAACTAGGCTCAAGAACCACTCGACATGACCAGCGTAGCACCGTTTTACAACCTTGTTGACCATAAAGTGGCTACGTAGCCGGAGGTCGACCCTATTTCACCATCCCGACAGTAACACGGTGACAAGTGATATTTCAATGTACATGGCGTAGCTTAAATGCAATCCAGTGATGTATCAGCTTGTTAACTTTGCAATGTATACCGAATTGTCAACTGGCTGGTGAAGATTCATAAAGGTAAGTTAGCGATTTGCGAAAATCGATAAAATGAATAGGATTGACGTAAGTAGTGACGGATCGAGTCGCCGCTTATGTCAACTCAATACATTTCGTTCGAGTTGATAGAAAATAGAAACGTTAGCAGCATCGTTTGTATCTTCGCTACGCGTACTGGAGACCGCTAGCGCAGCCTTATACGACCTCTGGGATCCTAGTGAAAAGGGGTATAAGTTGACTTAACTCGTACTAAAAAGGGTACAATGTATATATAAACACAGTATACTAGAATTAGTATGATTTTTTTGACATCTACGCGATTTAAGTGACTGTTCACAGTTATATTAAGGACTTGACGTTTGAATGATGAATAAGAATTTTGTTATTACTTACCTACCCATAGGCAGTATTTACAACTTTTCTAAAAAAACACACATAAACACATTAAAAACCATTAGCTATTCTGACCTTCAACTTTTAACAACAAATATAATCAATCTTCCGTTTGAATTCATAAAAACAAGTATTAAAGATGTAGCTTTGTAAGAGTCGACATCTTCCATCGATATCATTTAAATATCGCTTAGGCAAATGCTATTTGTTATCCCTTAATGTATTTTGTCTCGGGCAATAATTTTATACCAATCCAACATTTGGAATAAACTTTGCTTCGATAAATATAGGTATGAATAATTTGATAAAGAATTAATAAAGAAATGCTGAATTGCTTTGGTCATGTGGAGAGAATGGATGAATTGAGACTAACAAAACATGAAGCAAGAGTAAATGGGAATGTTGGTTGGGAAAGGCAATTGCGAACGTTCCAGGATCAGATGGGGGACGTATTAAGAAAGCACGTGTATGAAGAGACGTGTGTGGAGCGAGCGAGGGAAGTTTGTCTGGATCGTAACAAGTGGAAGGTGATTGTATCTACGTAATAAGTTGATATTCGTACTTCAGCGCAATAAGAAGATTTGTCTTACCTTTTTTTTATTAAATACTTTAACTAAATTATAATACGACGACCTTACCTTACCTACCACGCGATTTAGTTTTTATGTCGTTATACTCATTAGAAAAAAAACTATTTTATGCATAACTTCCGAACGACTGCGGTAAATTGTTTTTTTTTATTTTTTCGTTGTTTGTACAAGGTTTGTATGACCGAAAAGACAGGGACAACTTGTTCATTACAAATAGTAGTGGCCTGCCATTCCCCATACCCGGCTCTGCTTTTACAGTACATAACTATCATTGCTGTAAAGTTAATACTTATGACTAGGCATTTAGGCATTTAGTCATCACCTTTCTCATCACTCATCACAATTCTAGATGTAGCCATGTTCGAGCGGCATCACCCCGGCATCCGCAACACGCTGGCAACGCTCGCCACTGCGCTACGGGACGCGCTGTCACGTAAGATACTTCGGGCATGCACTGTGATAAAGTAGCATGCACTGTGATAGAGTAGCATGTGAAAGGTATATGCAGTGGTTGGAATAGAAAGAAAGAAAAGATAAACTTGAACTAAATATACAATTATTAAAACAGCTGCATAAACAACTTTACCACAACAAGAAAAAAGTTTCGAGCTCCTGATGCCACAATCTAACCTTAAATGTTTACTGTGATTAAATAAATACACGTGTATTCAGCTTTATCGCGCAATACGAGAAATCACTATTTTCAATACTAATGAATCTAGATTTTACACATATCGCGAACTAGTTAATAATAAATTATATAAATTAAATCAACTCTACTTATTCCGACCACTGGATATATAGCAACATACACTGTGATAGAGCAACATTCGTAATGATAGTGATGCATGCACCGTGATAGAGTGGCATGCAATGTGATTAAATTACACAGAGTTGTGATAGTGGCGCACATATTTTATTAGTGCTAGCACTGTGTGTATTAAAGATACAACGATGTGATAAACCACCATTGTTGAAAAAAAAGTTATTGTGAGTGTCGCATGGACTATAATAAAGTTACAATTTATACACTAAAAGTTTGCATGTATAATGCAGCACGCACTCAAGAGCACTCTTTGGCAGAATTTAAATATGCCATGATAAAATTGCAAAAACAAAACATGACGTAAATTTATAGCTTACACTGTAACAGAGTGGTTGTCTCTGGAATAAAGTGTGTGATAATCAATAGTATTGACGTTCCGTGGCAGACTTATTGCTTTGCTAGACCCGCAATAGTTAGTGCACTGTTAAAATAAAGTGCAGTTTAACACAGTTTCGCCACATTAGTAATTGCACTAAGTGTACAACGAAGCAAATAAACCACGTGCACGTTACGATTAAGACTATTTGTGGTTATCTATCTATCTCTATATATAAAAGGCAAACATGACTGACTAATATATCAACGCACAGCCGATACTAAATTTGGTACAGGGGTTCCTTTTATGACGTATGATGATGATGAGTGGGGACGCCGCCGAGGCAGGCGGGCGGTCGAGTGGCTCTCCATTCATTCCGCCCAGTTCCCCTTGATTCAGCCTCAGGTTACTGGCTCTGCGGCGCTCCCATCCAGCTCTGATCCCATCTCCTTGTTTTCCTACAGAACATTAGTGCGTCCTGAAGGTTAATGCTTTTAAGTGTCTCTACCGACAGCACGTCCTCCCCGAATGTGCGATGTCTCAGTGACGAGTACATTACACACTCGGCCAGAACGTGCTGACTAGTCTCCTCTTTGCCGCAATGTGGGCATCGAGGATCCTGTTTGACTCCTATAACCGTCAGGTGTCTGTTAAGTGGACAGTGTCCAGTCAAGATCCCTGTCAGTATACTTAGGTTGTACTTACCAAGATTTAGTAGATACCTTGTTCTGTTTCTATTTACCCTTCCTATCATGAGTTTGGATTGTCTGCACCCTTGTGTTGTTATCCACGCCTCATTTGTCTTTGTCTCTATTCTTCTGGCGATGACTCCTTTCGTTACCGTTGCAGATATCGGGAGTGCTGGTTCCGGACCTAGGTATTGTTGGTCCGCCCCTGCTCTGGCCAGCTCATCAGCCTTCTCATTACCTATTGCTCCGCTGTGTCCCGGCACCCATGCCAGTGTTACTTTGGATGCTGTGCCTAGGTTATCCAGTTCATCCTTGCAGTCCTGCACCAGGGAGGACTTGATTATCGGATTACCTAACGCTTTTAGTGCTGCTTGGCTGTCTGAGTAGATAATAACGTGGTGCCCCGCTATATCGCTTCTTTCCTTGAGGCTCTGTGCACACTTCATGATGGCATATACTTCTGCCTGGAACACACTAGTGAGGCCTCCTAGTGGTATCGCTGTACACTCATTTGCCTCCAGGTAATATATGCCTGCCCCCGCTCTTTTTGTTGAGGACTTCCATGACCCATCCGTGAAACATGTCATTCTGGGTTCTGGTATCTCCGTCTCCCAACTGTCTCTCTCTCCTATATGGATTCTGTATTTCTTGTCGAAGATCTTCCTTTTCTTCATAAGGTCGTTGTTAATCATGAGCATGTTCATGCTCACCATTGACTCCCTTTGTATGCTTGCGTGTCTCTTGTCCATCTCGGACCCGATCCACTCTCTGCTCATTTTTATCCTGTACCACTGTTCTGTGGCTCTCTTTTCCACTTCAAGGTGTACAGGGTTCAGTCCTAGCATTATCTCCAGGGCTTGTGTAGGTGCTGTCCTCATAGCCCCAGTTGTCATTAGACATGCTAGTCTCTGAACCTTCGTCAGCTCCTTTTCTACGTCCTTTATTTTCGCTCTATGCCACCACACTATGGCTCCATACAGCAGTCTGGGTAGGACCACTGCTTTGTAGATCCATTGTGTTATCAGTGGTCTTAGTCCCCATCTTCTACCTATTGCTTTCCTGCATTGCCATAGGGCTGTTATTGCCTTTCTGCATTGCTCTTTTACATGTGTCTTGTATAGCAGTTTGCTGTCTAGTACTACACCCAGGTATTTTATTTCCTTAAGTGTTTCTATCTCCTCACCTTTGATTTTGATGGGTGTCAGAGTCGGCAACTTCCTTTTATTGGTGAAGAGTACTATTTTCGTCTTGGTCGGGTTCAGGTCTAGTCCTCTGCTCTGACACCAGTCTAGTACCTGCTTTATTCCTCTAATCATGACTTCTCTCATTACGCTGAGGGTTTTACCCCTTACTAGGAGTACCCCGTCATCTGAGTACGCTTGCATATGTATGCCTCCTCTGTTTGTTTCTCTAATGAGCGAGTCTAGTAGGAGACACCACAGGAGTGGTGACAGGCAGCCCCCTTGCGGGAAGCCCCTGCTCGTCTTTATCTTTATCGAGTCTCCCCCTAGTTGTGCCGTGATCGCTCTACCTGTTAACATGGCCATGATCCATTTTCTAACTGCTGGGTCTATATCGTCCCTTCCTAGACATTTCTCTATTGCTGCAAAGGTAGCTCTATCAAATGCCCCCTCCACATCGAAGAAGCAACCTATTGCCAGCTCTTTATCTTCTATTGCTCTTTCTATTCTTATGGTCAGGTTGTGAAGGGCTGTTTCTGTTGATTTCCCTACTATGTAAGCATGCTGATGCCCGTGCAGGGGCCATCTACCTGCTTGCATGCTTGTCCTTATCTGTGCATCTATGATCTTCTCTAGTGCCTTCAGTGCAAATGATGAAAGGCTAATGCTTCTAAACGATTTGGCATCTTTGTAGTTCTTCTTTCCTGGTTTAGGTAGGAATATTACCTTTACCTCATTCCAGATGATCGGTATATGACCCAGTTCCAGACTCTTTTCGTAGATTTCTTTTAGGCTGTTCCATATGTGTTTCAATCCCTTTTGTAGTAGTATGGGTATCACACCATCTGGGCCTGCCGCTTTGTAGGGGGCAAAGGAGTTTATGGCCCATTCCCCTACCTCTCTGCTGATTCTTAGGTTTAGTTTCTCCCCTGATCCTGTTGTCTCAGTCCCGTTATCCTTTGCAGCCTCATGTGTGCGGTATTCCCTGCAGTCGGGGAAGTGTATGCTTACCATGTGCTGTAGTACTTTTTTGGGGTCTGTTAGTTCGGTCGGCCCTACCATTAGGCTACCTAGTTGGCAGGATCTCTCGTTCGCCAGTACCCTTACTATTCTTGCCGCTTCTGAGTATCTTTGGATTTCTCCCGTAAAGGTCCTCCATCCTTGTGCTCTTAGTCTCTCCCTTGTATTAGTGTATTTGTTCCTAATACCTCTATATTCGTTCCAGCCTTGATCATTGCCCTTTTTTAGAGCTAGTCTTAGCGCCTTACGAGTTCTTTTCCGTAGTTTCTGTATCTCTTTGTTCCACCATGGCTGTCCTTTATCTCCCTTACACGTTCTCTCTGGACACGCCGTCTGGTAGGCTCTCGATATGGCCCTGTTCAGATCCTCAGCGGCTCTGTCCAGTTCCTCGCTAGTTTTAGGGCTTCTGTGGCTCGGTGTCCACTCACTCAGTATGCTGTTATATTTCTCCCAGTCTGTTTTCCTTGGGTTCCTTTTATGACGTAAGTGAGCACTCAGGATTTTTTGAAATTCACTACTTATGGGCTTAAAATAGGGGGAGTAGCGGGAGAGTAATTCTACGCGTACAAAGTCGCGGGCGTCCTCTAGTATTATATATAACCATCAGTCGCGAGGCGTTCGTACAAGCCGATTATTTACGGCTTTACCAAAAATTCCTATGCATAGAGTAGGTATACAAACAAAACGTAAAACCGACACACGCCATACACCTTTTTTTGCTCCGGCTTGTCTATTTATTTACGTGACGCTTCGCCACTGACAACCATTGTAGTTTAGCTCACTCATGTTTACCAACCTTTGTCACGCCTAAACTTAGTTAGATAGCAAAAGTTTTTGCTAAGACTTTAAGTTACATAGTCAACAGGTGGATTCATGTCGGATATAAATATCCGACATCTTTTTATTTGCCTCACTCTCTTAAGTAGCTTATCTATGGGTACTTAAGCACGAACTCTTCCGACAAGCTTGTCTGTAAAATATTTTTTTTACAGAAACTTATTGGATTTAGACGCTTATGAAGTGCGGTGCCTTTAGTTAATGTAAATAAAAATAAGCGCCTATTATTCAGATTGAGCTGTTTGCTGTTTACAGAAAAATATTCCGCTATACGTTTAAGTATAGGCGCTTGATTCTTATTGTAACTGCAGCGTTACTTGTTGAATATTCAACTAAGTATTCGAACATTTCGAACTCTTTACTTTGTTTGTAAAACTTGATATATTTTCATTTGTGGAGTAATTTATTATTGAAGAGCAGATATTGAGTTTTACAATTGGAGAATATAACTTTTTTTAGGGTACCCTAAGGTAACAAGGTAGTTATTCAAATATTTTATACATATTTTGAACGTTTATATAATTATTGATGATTTTATTAAAGTACTTTTATTATAGATGATGTTCTTTACTACATATGTCATTGTGACATTTGAATTTGACAGATAAGGACAAAACATTGTATAGCTATACCACGGTTACTCGACGTTTATTAAATTATTAGTAAGGGGGGTAATGATTAGACATTTTCTGCAACAGGTTTCTAACAAAGCAGCCTACACTTTTTTCCATTTGACGTCAATGTATTCACGACAAGTTTAGTACATTCACGTCATCTGCTGTTAACGTTCTGGAATTCCCGCAATGATGCGCGAAGTAGGTAGGTATCATTAATTTCTAACTTTGGAATATTTTAGCGACCATTCTTACCAAACGTAACTTCTGGACTCCTCTTGATCACTCGAATTAAGAGAAACAATAATTGGTATATATGTATATTGACGACCCTCTGTACAGTCACCCAACCCAATACAAATGTTGAGCATACTTAGAACCTTGTCATTGTGAATGTCATTATCACTCATCATTTGATGTTCGGTTTGAAGTTTACAATGACAACGCACTATTTATTTACTTGCCTTAATTTAACTATTTACTTCTATATACTTTCTTGTCCCATCTTAACTTTAAACAGCTGTATATATTGAACCGTAATAGAGCGGATTGTTTTTTTTTAAATATGTGTCATTACGGCGGATTTACTAACCAATTTAAAAAAATAAGGAAAGTGGCATAGGGCCATACAAGACTCGTAAAATAGTAGAACATACAAGCGTCAATTATGGTACGATTATATAACAAATAAATGAAGAAAAACATAAAATACAAAAAAATGACAAGTGCAAGTTGGGATCGTGCTGATTCGATTCAAATCGAATTTAAATTGGAATATAATAAGACCTATTGAGCGACTCGTACTTGACTGTTTTTTTGCCGTACTGTGTATGGTACAGGGACACTACAGGGACAGACGGGACTCCATAGCTTGTTCTTTGTTACCCGACTGCTGAAGAAGGTTATAGGTTCATCAGCCTATATATGTATGTATGTTTGTTCCTTTGTGGCGCTCTAGAAATTAAACGCGTGGGCCGGTTTTGATGATTCTTATGCCAATCGATTTGTCTTAATCTTGTGAGTGACTAAATATATAACAGAAATTAATATCCAATACGGCGGTAAACAGACGCCATACTGTAAAAAAAGGTATTTAAAAAAAAATCTGTAATAATTTATAATTTTGATTTTTGGCATTTATAACGATTTAAATTTAAAGGTTTTTAAAGCTTACTTTTTGTTATTACATTTGTGCTTACCACAGAATTAATAATAACCGTATAATTCATAAATTATATAATTCCATCAACATCACGTTGATTCACTTCCTATATCCCCTCCTGCGCAGAAGATCCATGGTTTCCGTCATTGACCCGGTGTGAACCCGACTTTAACACGAAAAAACACCGACATCATTATTTGCTTAGCAATACAGTTGAAATTGCAAAGCCACTTTTTTAACAATTACAAAAACTACCACTTACATTAATTAACATTGCACTTAAATACTTAAGTATAGGGTTTAAAATGGCATTTTTAAATGTTGGTTGTTCCGACCGACTGCGCGTACGCCGTCACGGTCCATTCGATGATATTAACATACTAGTCAATTTATAATTCAAATTTTCTACGGTTTATTGTTATTTAACTATTGTTATGTAAGATATGGTAAGGCGTATTGTTTTCCCATGATTATCGAATTTGTCATATAAAGTAAGGTTGAGTCAAGAATTTACCAGCGCTTCCCAAGAGGAGACCCCTGCTGAGAAGAAACGCCGCAACAAACTCAGCAGTCAGTCATTTTTTAAACATATTTCATATTACAATGCCACTACTTAGTCTAAGCATTATATAAAGCTATAAATATTAAATTAAATATAACATCAAATAACATGTGTAGTTCAGCAGGAAAACACGCCAAAAATCTTGGGAAAGAGATAGAGGGAGAAAAAAAAAACTTTTTTAGCCTTGTTAGTTTTTCTGTAGCTCTGCCTAGCCCACTCTGGGAATGAAGGCGCGAGTTTGTGTATGTCGTACTGAGAGTCAAAGCCATGCATCGCAGAGATCAAGCATCAGACGAAACATTTTATTTCATGTTTGGAAAAGTCAAAATAGCACATTTGCAATATGAAGCTTAAACATAATAAAAAACAACGTCCTATGTTAGTAATTTCACACACCAACTTATGACCTACTATATTTCTGCATAGAGAAATCTAGAAAACGAATTCTACATCAAAACAAACTTTACGTCAATTTATTATTCGAAAGGCTGCAAATTTGATATTCGGCGTGAGTGGTGGCTCTGAAACCGGGATGCTACGCGTAAGGACGAAGTTAAAGGCCCAAGATATAAATAAAATTGCTGGCGTGTAATCACTTTTTTTGGCCGCACATCGCTACGAAACAAAACACCAGGTGCTAGAAACACCAAACAGCAGTGTTTGCATTGTTGTGTTCCGGTTTGTGGAGAAGACAGCCGGTGTAATGACTAGCATAGAGGCATTCCATCTTAGTCCTCAGGGTTGGCAACGCATTTGCAGTCTTAGGCTTGCAGTCTTGTGAATGCGAATGTCTATGGGTCAAAGTTTCCACTTACCATCAGGTGGCCTGTGTGCTTGTTTACCTTCTCCATGGCATAAAAAAAAAAAAAATAGTCCGAGTAGATTGTTAATCTAGGGACGAAAAAGTCAAGCCCTCAAGATATTTAGCGCCTAAAATTGATACTTTAATCCGAGTGAAACTCTCTTACATTTCGACTGAATAAACGAAGATGTTGTGTTATTATAATAAAGTTTGTCTTTAGGTATTGTTTTCAAAAAAAAACAAAGTTATTTCGTAATGGCTGTATACTCGTAAGATTCTTCCATGGTCTAGAAAGCAGTCACAAATGGCTGAATGTTCTGACCTATTATTTTTTGAAAATCACTAACTTCACGGATGAAAATGAATTGCAAGAAGAAATCCTTATAGTTTCATGAGTATTACAGTTTGTACGCCACTTCAGCCTTCGTTAACACAACGACGAGGTTTTTAATTTTCCCCCAAAGCGGCCAAAGTGGACTTTGCGAGTTTGTGAGGTAAAAACAATCATGTAGCAAACCACCTGATTCAGCCAGTACGTAGATTATTATTAAAAACACAACACAAGGTACTTGGAAAAATCCAAGCCGTTAAAAAATAATTACGACTAAATCTAGTAGATACTATAATAGCAAGCGCCAGGTCAAGAATGAAACGATTACAATGATGCTCATTAAACCACAATTAGCTGACCTTTGGCTGAGTAGTTATTACTCGACGATAGGGCTCTGAAGTAACACGGAATAGATTTAACCTTAGGGTACAAAGTTCGTAATAAAGCAACAAGAGAACAAGAATTGTAATTATTATTTATTAAGTTTAGTTTATGGTTTTGTGTTTCGGGTGGAAACTGGGATTGTTCATATTTTTACAATTTCTGTAATTCGAAAACCATTTCGAGGGATAGGGTTTTAAAGCCGTTTTGCATTATTAAGTTTTTGAAATATTTATCTAAGTATATCGGATATTTCGACAAAACTATATTTAACCTTTGTTTGACCTTCGTTTTACGTATCTTAAGGGTAATCGCTTAAAAAAAACGTTATAATATACTAATGCAATCACTTTTTATCATTAAATATAATTTAATTGTTGTATTTTATTAGAAAATGCCAACCCAAATTTAAAATAATCATGTCATCCATAAAATGTCTGCTAAATAAATAAATATATTAAAACGAAACTATTGGGTCAAATACAAAATTAATGAAATTGGTCTCTTAAAATGACCTATTCTTTCCAATTACAATGTAAAACGCGTGAGTTTTTTTTTGGTCTGTCCCAATTGGTAGTTACATACTTACATACATAAAATCACGCCTGTTTCCCAGAGGGGTAGGCAGAGACGACTTCTTTCCACCTGCTACGATCCTGACAAATGTCTTTCGCTTCTTCCACATTCATACATCGAGTCATGCACGCACGTCGGTTTCGGGTACTTAAGATTCGGCCCTTTTCCAGTATTTCTCCGATTTGATTCGAAAAAGTACGCCTAGGGCGGCCTCTTCCGACCCTTCCACTCACTTCCAATTGGTAGGTAGATTTTTGATACAAATTTAAATTCTCCGATAAAAACCGACGTCATAGTTTTGAAGTGTGTATAGTGGCCGGCAGATAAGAAGTCAATCCTGACATAGCACAACCATGAAGTTTCTAAATATTGACAATGTGGACAGCAGTAAAAAATCCTGTTATTACTTTTCCGTTACACGCAACAAACAAGTTTAGCATTGTTCTCCTGCTGTCAACATTATCAATATTCAGAAACTCTATGGTTGTGTAAAGTGTCAGGATTGAGCTGTTATCGGCCGTTTACTGCAGTGGCTTATTGTGATTCGTAATTTTTGTAAGGTTCCTTACTCAATTACCCCCCTACTTTTTTTCTTTTTGCCAGCAAGCTACTTTTACTCCTGACCGGGTCATTCCAGTCCACTCGACCACAATTTCATACGCAAAAAAGCCGTAAAAAAAAAAGATTTTTTCTCCACATTAACCGTCAGAGTACGCGCTCACAGGTAATGCATAACAATGCACTTAGGGCCGAGAAAATGGGCGAATTTAATTTATTCTTATTTTAACTCTATGGAGGGTTGTTTATAAGATTCTGAATATGCATATCAAGCCGCTCTCAGTAGGGTAGGGGGAAAGTTTAGTTTAATTTAGCATAATTTACTCTATTATAATAAGTTAAAATAAGTCAGGTATACATTCAGGCAGAGATTTTGGAAAGATAGGTTAAACCTAAAGTAAAATAAAGTCACTGAGTAGTACATAGGGTTGTTACGTTATATGTTCTTTTAGTTTGCGGATATCGCCAATTATTCGAACAAGTGAATCTTTTATATCACAAAAGAAAAACATGACATTGCTTACGCCCATAGGCGTCAATCATGTTTTTAAAACACGTACATCTTCAGGGCGGTCTTACTTCGGGTACTGTAAAAGTGGGACAATCATTTACAATACGGCCGCGAAGCAGCAGTGTTCGCAATATTATATCATAGTAATGGTCTCTATAGGCTTATGAGGTGCTGCGTAACAACAGATCAATTCAACTTACTTATATGAAGAAAGACATACACAAATACATAGAAAGCATTCCAAGACTCAGAAACACTCGCATTCCTCACACAAATATTCGTTCTTACGCGGATTCGAGCCCGAAAACACTAGCGTCTTACCAACTAAGACGGCTTACCACGTCGCCAAAGGGCCGCAACAGCTGCCTGTGTGCTCGATTGGCTTTTCGATTACTTAAAAAATAGGGTATAATTATTAGGGGATCGGGATGGGGCTTGTGTCCCGCTTCGACCATTGCTGATCTTTTGTGACAGCCTTTTTTTGAGAGCTCACTGCAAAGGCCCTTTACGTCCAGGGATTTAAAGATGGTTTGAGCAGTGAGGAGTTGTATCTCTTGTGGATCGCGATGAGATGTCACCCTAAGAAGATACTTCTTTTGCGCATTACTGGTCCGCATGAGCAGAGGATGTACATCGCTGTCTTCTCTGTCTTCTGACAGAACCTGCATGTCGCGTCTTGGGTTTAAAAATAGAATTACAGCACCTCATCTACGACGAAGTACAAAGGACGAGTCACGCATAAACACGTAATTTCCACGCTCAACTGGTACACACCTGACGACGTTACCATCGTAGACGAGTTCGCTAGCGTTATTCAAGAGATCGAATAACACGGCAGGTGTTTGTTTTACTTCATAGTCCAACCACGCAGTAATCTTGTCCAACTAAATGTAAAAGTATTGTTTTTTGATGAATACAATAAGAGGGCTCGGGTTTCTATTAGATTGTCCACTTTCCTTTCGAAGAGCCTTCACTTGTTACGTCAATCGTATAAGATGTCATTGACAGAACGTCAATCATCATCAGTACCGATTGACAGCGCATCTATATTTTCGTTAGGTATTCTTTATTTTAAATTATTTAAAACAGTACCAAGACCATGGCTGAGTGACTGAGTGACAACGAACAACCCAAACAACAACTGCTAGACCTAGGGACTTGAGTTTTTTAGTGTGTATTCTTGGGGTACCCTAGGGATGCAATAAGAAAGGATTTTCCGAAAATCGACCCCCAACGGGAAGAAATAGGGGGAGGAGCGGGAAACTATTTCTATGCGTGCGAAGTCGCTAACGTCTTATAGTTAATGATAAATTGTTGAGTAATAATTATTATGTCGTTATGTTCGTTGAATTTTAACTTTCATGTATGAGTTAAAAAAAAAGTATGTGTGTGGAGTGGCTTAATTCTATATTTTTGAGAATGATATGAAAATATATTATATTACAAATGTTACCACGATGTTTATTTGAAATTTATTTGACGACATCTTATAAAAATACTGAACTTGGATCACCTTCACACGTCAAGAAGAGTACATACTTTTAATAATAATTCAATTAATTGTCAAGACCATCAAATAAAATGCTAACCAATTTGCAGTGCAACAAAGCCTGTCGGTATAACATTTACAATAAACTTATTTATAACTTTTTTATTGTCCGCCAGTGGCTCGTTACCGGCCATAAAATGCACGATCGCCTAGGCTTCAGGTTAAAAACGTTCCATGCCAGCGACACACAAAGTACATTAAAATATTACACGATTTGCAGTCGGTGGCATCCAACAGTTTAGTACTTGCGCAGCGGACCGTGGGAGCGACATAAAAACGTTAAAAGTGCTTTTTGCTTTTTTTTCACTGACTCTATATAGCGTCAATATCACATGAGATGTTGAAAAGCTGGCACTGGAAGTATTGGATAAAGTAGAGGTGTTATTCACTTACCATCGACACAGATAAAAGAATTCAAGTACAGATACCCAATCCCATACAGCAAAAGCGTGCCGTCCTAAAGTAGGCAATTCTGTAGGCAATTTTAGTCCCGTAGTCACACCAGTAGATGGCGTATCTGAGCCACCACTACTATGACGCTGGCAGCCTACCTATTCGTTTTATTGAGATATTACCAGATGGCGTTGACTTCAAAAAATATATTTGACTTTAAAATTGAGGCATCTAGAAAATTGTTGTACTTAGTAGAAGATCCGAATAGAAGAAGATTTCCACCGGGCTGTTTATTCGATAAAACGTATTTTATATCAAATTTTATATGCTTAGTAATATACGGCGAATAGTTAGGCTAAAAAAATTCAGTCCAGTAGGTATAGGTATAATTAATTAAAAAATAAAATAACTTTGTACTAAAGAAATGCAAATTGCTTGTTTATTAGACAAATTGCATACTAATTTAATATGCAAACGTTAGGTTGAATTTTTTTTTTCCCGTCAAACTATTGGGTTGGCAGGTATAAACAGCTAAGTCGGTAGGTACTAATAATTCGCACCAAACCTAACGTTTACATATTCTATAGGACTTGTATTCTTTTATCTGTGCTATAGGCTTCATACTTTCGATTAGTACCTATATAATTTGCCTTTAGAGCCGCGTCCGCTGCGCCGCGTTTTTGATATTTTTAACATCTATCATGTTATTCCGAACAGAAAAGGAGCGTGGCCAAAATGTTTAGCCGCGTCCGCTGCGCCGTGTTTTTGATGTTTTTAAACATCTAGGTACTTAACATGTTTTGTTAGTTTTTCAGCCACAACCTATTCGCCACATATTATTTAGCGTAGGCATCTAATTTGACATAAAATAGGTAAGTTCTTTTCATCGAATAAACAAACAGCCCGGTGCAAATTCTCTCCTATTCGGATATTAGACCATTATAAATTAATATCTAATCGCTATATTCCTACCGGTCACATTGTAGTGGCGTTTTATTAATTCACGGGAACTGCCCTGACTATGATGTCCAGGATAAAATAGGAATGGGACATGTTCGGGAAGTTTTTTGCTGACATAAAATAAAAGCAATAGGTAAAAATAACTGGTTTATTTATTATATAACGTACTTATATAACAAGTTCTAAACAGTAGGACCCGAAGAGTAGGACAGGGTACCTATTTACTTATTCAGTTTACGAGTATCTGTGTAATTACTACACTTTGAAATAGGTAGAGGAGACCGGGGACAATTGAAACACGTCATGACTGAAACAAGTCAAATTTCTCAAAAACTATAATACCTACGAGTATGACGCAACACTCAGGACTCCGCCGGCCATATTTTAATCTATGGTCAGTAGCGCGCGAGCGACCGAGTATCGCAGCGGTGTCACGGAGCGATTTAATTATTTCGCGGTCAAAAGTAAGTATTTCTCATCTTGTATATTTGTTAATAACTTTGTTTGTTCTTGTATTTTAACTGATTAAACTATTTTAGCGTGATTGTGATAAATTAACGAATGTTTATTATTGCCAATTATCAGTGTTAGAGTTGTTTTTGCGTTTAATATTTGACCTTCAATTAAAAACTGTGATTTGGGGATGGTAGGAACAACTTGTTTGAACAACTTGTAGGAACAACGTTTCAATCGTCCACACGGACGATTGAAACGTTTCATTCGTCCTGGCGTTTTAATCGTCCCCAAATGTAGTCGCCTTTAAATATGAGGAGGTTCTGTATTTGACGCATGTTTTTGTTTGATAAATGTGAAAATGAATATGCGACAATGGCTTCTTTTTTATGATGATTTCTTTCATGGTCAATAATTATTATACCTACACTAACTTTTGCCCGTGATTTGGATAAATAAACCAATAGACAGAGTTACTTTATTTATATTAATGTTATAGAAGCATAGATATAGGTGCCACTTTTGGTATTAGTCCGGTATGTGTCCCTACTAGTATCATTCTGACGAATAGGTGAAAAACTTGAGTAACGCTCCTCTTGCATGAAGTTGTGTACAAAACTAGTATGGAATTTATGTCAAATTTCAAATATAGAACGTCGAACAGTCTACATATACAACTGATGTGTTACAACTATATGCAAGAGGAATTTTATTTAAGTTTTTTAACCATATCCTTACTAATATTATAAATGTGAAAGTGTGTTCGTTTAATTTTTGTTACGGTTTCACGTCTAAACCGCTAAACCGATTTTGATCAAATTTTGATACCTGGGGCCTTCTCCAGGACAACAATTGTGTAAGAAAATGTTTACTTGTGGGATGTATGTATGTTCGTTATTCTTTCATACAAAAAGTACTGGACAGATTTTGATGTAATATATATCTTCTTTAACGACTCCTATGCGGATGAAGTCACGGGCAAAAGTAATATTAAATGTAAACTTTAATTGTAGCCAGGCGATTATTTCGTACATATGACAGCTAGATATCTGAAAACTTTAGACTGATCTGATATTAAAAGCAGCGATGGGCATTAATCGATTATTTTTTAGTCAACCAATTAATCGAATCGAAATCCGAGTCTTCGAATAACCCATTTTTGCCCATCACTGATTAAAAGTACGTTATGCAATTCACATTACATTTTTTTTCTATAATTTTTAGATTCCCCGAAAACGGAAGCAAATAACTGGATACTTCAGTATTAATCTGGCCTGATTCGCCTATAGTTTATTGTTTGCAAGACTGATTGTAATTTTAATTAACAGGTTGATTATTACTAAAATATTTTATAATTATTAATAAAGAGTCAAAATACGTTTTTGATTTTATTTTAATTCGGCATATAAGTAGCCGTGGTATTATAATTATTGAAACTGTTTTTGTTTTATAATAAAACGATCTTAACCGATTATATTGTGTATATTATTTAAAATCCCGACGTTTCAAGTTTATCCATTCATTAAGTTATGATTGAAACACTGTTATAATTGAAACAAGCATTTTTGTATGTAGCATAATTATGTGTTTTTAACACAATTCCATATCATTATAGCTTATTATAACATTAAAACTATTTTCTATTAAGCTTTATGTATAAGGTAGCCAGCAACAAAGAAAGCTACAAGTCATATTTATTTTTTTATCTGCGTTTGATGATCGAGATTTTCTGATGCTTATAAATGACGATATGTTTATGTTATGCTTGTGAACTTTTGATGGTCGTATTATATACCAATATAGCGATGAAAACGAGTAGGACTGATAACATTACTTTCATTGTGTTAAAGATATTACGGTGTTTCAATCGACCTTATATAGTGTTTCAATTAACAACGGTGTGAGGTCAATTGAACCACATTCCCCCATTCTCTTTATTACATTATTGTAAAATAACTATTAATGATAGACTAACCAAATATACTTTATTTAGGAACCAGATAACTAACCTTGAAATAATTACGGCAAACACCTTTCTAACTTTAAAAATAAAACGGCAACAGGCAGTCAAAGTCAAATCGTTTCAATTGTCCCCGGTCTCCCCTACGCTCAATTTTTTGGAAATATCAATAGGTACCAATCTGATAATTGAATAAGTATATAATATGTTCTGTGAATAAACATTTCATTGCATTTCATTTCATTTCATTGATCATGTTAATGTATAATCGTTCCGTGTTTGTACTAACATTTAATACACCAAAACCGTCAAAACAGTATTTTGTAATGGCCATCTATGTTTGTTAAGACATTATTTTATCTATTACGTTTTTTTTTGCTTTTAATATAAAACTAGTATTTTGAGACAATATTACGCATCACCCAAGAATTTACAAAATCGAAACGCTTGGAGTCTGTGATTCCATAGTTTCTAACTTTCGCGATCCGTGATGGCGCCATCTAGTGAAAGTACCCAATAAGACGCAGTAAGCTTGAAAGCTCACACGTATTGTATGAGTTAGATAGTGTTCATATAATTTTTATTGCATTTATTAAACTTATAAAATATACCCTTATTTTATGTAGAGAAGGATGTTTTTTAATATAATTAAGATGCGTTGAATTTCTTAACGTGTAAAAATCATTCAATCATCACGTTTACTGGTTCAAATGTTTCGATCGATACCTGTGCCGCCATCTATGAGTTTATTAAAGTAATTAATTATACGTTGTTCGAGTTGGGAGGCCATGCCATCGATACTGATTCAAGCCCAAAAAGGTGTGCTATACTCAAACCGCCGGTTTTAAATCTAGGTATTTATTGTCAGGAAAAGTAGGTATGTTATAAGTACTATTTACTTGAAAAAATATATAGTTTAGTTAATATTGTTGAAAATCTCCTTCTGACACAGGTTTTCTTGTAAACTTAATAGGAGATCTCAGAATGTTCTTGTTGTTGTGATTTATAAGAATAAATATATATACACTCAGGAGCAAAAATACCGGGTCAGAGTGCGTTTTTCATACAAACGAGACTATTTCGAAGCCTTGGTTCCTCGCCAGGGGTTATTTTGAGTGAGGTCAAATGTTCTTAAGATACCTAACTGATCGCACAACCAGTTAACACCACAGCGGGAGAGTTTGGGTCAGGACTTGGAATTCCTTACATTTTATTGCGATTTTAGATGTTTTTTCTGAAATGCACAATTCCGGCGTTAATCGCAGATTCATTCAGTTGGGTATCCTAGGCACTCTGGAAGTCCTGTATCGAAGCTCAGGGTATTCATCATCAGATTTCAGTAAAAGCAAACTCTGGCGAGGAGCCAAGGCTTCGAAATAGCCTCTTTAGTATGAAAAACGCACTGTGACCCGTTATTTTTGCTCCTGAGTGTATTTTAATACGTTTACAAAATTAATCATATTATAGTTCCGTTTTGCAATGCTAATGTTTCACACATTTACCCGAAATAAAACAGGACACTTAATGAAGAATAATTTTAGCCATAAAAAAAAACTCCCTTTCCGTTTCCTGATATATTTTTTATTTATTTCAGTTCTTGTATCTGAGGTCAATCAATACATTACGACCAAAAAAAAAATATCTGAAAAATTCGACCTCTTTTTATGGTAACTTGAATCTTTATTTTACCAACTTTCCATATGTACCTACATTTGGTGGATAAAAAATAAGGCATTAGCAATTTTTTTTTTTTAGCAATGAAAAGTCACGCGAGCACTCAGGCCACCTGATGGTAAGTCGGATCTGAGACCCAAAGACATTTTTGTGTGTCTTGGGAGGGTATGTAGTAAATGAATATATAAGGTACTAACAAATTAATCACGGATATTTTTACAGGTGATAGTACTCGGTTCTCGGAGTACATTTAAGTATGAAACATCATAGGTTTTCTTATGTTTTTTTGGAGAAAACTAGGAAACAAATTTGCTACGTTAAAACACCCTGTTAATAAGATAATTAAATGAGACCTCTTTAGACATTCTAGAACCTCTTTAAACTATCATTCAAAAGGCCTCTTAAAAGTTTATAATTAAAATACTTGACACTAGTATTTAATAACCTACAGTTTTCCCGCCGAGTCATAATGACATTTACGAAAAACAACTTTTGACGTGACACGACAGACAGTGTTTAACATCTTGACAAGTGCATAATAGGGTGATTATTTTAAAGATTAATTATAATTTATTTTTTTTGTTCGGTAAATTAAAACAATAAAATGATATACAAAGGTTCCTTAATTACAGTTAAAAGTTAATTGATTTAATGTAATCTATTATCTCTTAAAATATCCGTGACTAATTTGTTAGCACCTTATATTACTCTTTCTTTCTTTCTACTTTTTTGAGCTTGATATCGAATTATTCCCAACAAAATCATAAGTGGCTTGGGGTATACGCGTATGTCGTACATGTCGAAATCCCACATTGTTTCTAGTTTAACCCAGTTAAAGATATCACAATGGCACATGGGACTGTGGTGGTAATTGTTATGATATTCTCATCGTTGGCAGCTCTCTTCTCGATAGGTTTACGGAAAACTTTCTTAATGAAAATGAGAAACGGTTGTCGATTCTGTAAATCTTAAGCTATTGGTGTGACATATGGTTATACATGTTAGATATTATTAAGATTAAACTAACAAAACTCTGTTTTAGTTAGCATTGTTAGACGTAATTCCTGTTCCTGAACGTTTGACAGACGTCAAACGTCAATTTAAAAAAAAAAAGTTGTTGGCAGAGAGTTTGTTGGCGCGTAATTGTTTTGTTAAGAATTGCTTTTATCATGAAAAAATATAAGGTTCCGCTTAAGTCGGAAGTTTTATTGTAAAACTCTTTTATACAGGATGGCTCATTTAGATCGGTCAGTATGAGAATGTCTGAAACTAAAAGACAGGAAGATCTGTTCTTAGGAACAATGTCATACATTTTAGTAACAAGAAAAACTGAGTTCATACATTTTTTTAAATGTGCACTCAGCTCGGCAATAGAACCAGACTTTGAAAAATAAAACTAACACTATTTCTTTTAGATATCGATTGTGTAGGTCTTAAGCAGCAAATGTTACTGTGAAAGATGATGTCTGAAAGTAGTAAAATGCATTGTTTTCATGTAATTTTATTTATTTTAGTAGGTGTTCGAAATTACTTGATGGCAAGCCTATGCCATATGTAAAAGCAGTTGATGTAAAAGGTTGCGATACTAGCAAAGAGCCATAAGACAACAACCTTAGAGATAATTTTACGCAACCAAACCGACTTAAATGTTGTAATTAAAAAAAATGGTAGTCATTTTGAACACCTACTAAAATAAATGTGCCATAATCACAACTATTATTTTAAGTAAGAAACATATTTGTGAGATTATGTTAGTGTGAAATGTTATGATACCTAAGTATTATATTAGCTATAAGTACTAATGTTTAACATTTAAGTAATTGCCACGCCCTTACAGGGTTGTACCTATGTACTGCAATAAATAAATAAATAAATAAATAAATAAAATAAAGGATATGAAAACAATGAATTTTATTAATTTTAGACATCATGTTTCATAGTAACATTTGCTGCTTAAGAACTACAAAATCGATATCTAAATAGAAATAGGGTAAAGTCACCAGTGGTCAGCCAGAGACCTGTAGTCGGCCTCTGCCTATACTTTGTATTAGTGGGAAGTGTACGAAAGATATATTTTCCACTCTTCGCACTCATATAAGGTCGACTACTGGCTTCTGGCTGACCACTGGTGTCTTTACCCTGGTGTTAGTTTTATTTTTCATAACGTCCGGGGTCGATTCCCGAGCTGAGTGCAAGTTTTGTTTAAATATATGAATGCAGTTTGTCTCGTTATTAGTAACAAGAATCGATGCCAATGGTTACGAGTTTCCCATACTAACCGATCTAAATGAGCCACCCTGTATATCGGTACGTTTTTGCGGAGTATTTACTAAGGTTAATTTTGTTAAATAATTATATTTATACTGTCTACATTCCTGTTGAATTTGCTTAAAGGCCGCGATCCTGCTGTTTTCCGCATTTCCAAAAAAAAACATTAGATTTACGTAAGTATGCAGAACGTAAGTACCTAGTCGGGCCATAAGTTCTGTTACTAAAGTTTATTACAATTTAAAAAATAAATTAAAGGAGTTTTACGTAAACCTGTATATTAATCAAAACTTTGATTTATAAAGAATAAAAATAAAAATAAGGTATTCTAAAACTATTGCAATTGTTTGATGTACGAGCTTGAAGTATTCCCATTCGGGACTAGAAAATTATAGTTAAATTTACGCACGACGATGATACTGATAACGGCCACAACTTTTGTGAGAGTTCTTGCAGAGAGAGTTCAACTTTGCGTGACATATTGAACAGACTTTTAGCTTTAAATTCTGATACAAATGTATTTCAAGCAACTAAAGATCCGCTTGTACACCGGTCAATCTTGATGTCTCATTAAAATGACTTTACGATTTCACGACAAATTGCAGTAATACGAAAAACACACCAAATCTCTTGCTTCATAAGCTGGAATTGAGTCTTGTTGAGAAATATAATGTTGGTCTCTAAACATACACAGAGATAGGAAGTTTTATAATATTAAACAAAAAAAGTTCCGTGGTTAACAAAAACTAACTTTTAAGCGTTTTTAAAAAGTGAAATTTACAAATAGTCATGCGTAATTTTATCGATCCCGGCTGTGATTGCTAAAAGATCGTATCAGAAATTGCGGTGAATATATAGAATGATTATTTGTTCTTAACAAGGTACATTAATTGAGCTTTTAATTTTTATACGAATAAAAAATAAACATTAGTTAGTTTTATTTGACTCAACCTTAGTAACAGAACTTATGGCTAGACTAGGTATATGTATAAATTTATGGCTTGTCACTATGCATAATTATTGAAAGTAATAATTTACAAAGCTGAAACCGTAAAATACTTAGATGAAAGGTGGTTTTAGGGTCGTTTTGTAAAAATCCTAAAAGTAGACGGTTTTATAAAAAATACACTTTATAACTTTGCTTGACTATTATAACATCATAAATATTGTCATTAACAATAATTATGGCCAACAATATAAACCCCCTGAGGCCATACTATGAACTGTTAAAACCTCCCAAATTCCAGACAGCGAAAGAGACACTGCTATTACGACTGCTATATAGCTCTTTCCTTTTCCCCTCCTAGTCCTTAGCAGGCTCTTACGCAACGTTGGCCCTTCTACCAACAATTACTAAACTTTAGCTAACAGTTCGCAGACAGGTGTCAAAGTCAAACATTACTCAAAGTAGACCGCGTGGTGTCGTCACGACAGATTGGCAACCTGACACCCGCGGGCATGTTTGGGGAAGGTTCAAAATGGGGTCTTTTAACACCGATTCGTAACGATTCCTCGATACGTGGGCATAATGCGTTGACGTCTGCCAGCCGATTTTGGCAGGTCAGCTAATCGTTTTCGAATAGACCTACGAGTATACAGATAGCTGTATTTTTTTCGGCCTATCAGTCTGAAGAGAGTTGGGACAATGCGCGGGGCCCGCGTGTAGAGTCGACTACTGTTATATATTTACATGTGTTACACTTTGGCACCTTCTTCTATTGAAATAAGAAGGTATTGGCTTACCCTCTGAAACGGTTGATAGCTAAAGTATACTTAAAATATGGTTTGTCTTTATTGTGACATTTGAATTTGACAGAAAGAGACAAATAATACTTTAACTAAAATGGGTTTATAGTGCGTTTAGGAATAAGGAGGTTAGTTTTGTTCGCGCTAGTAATATTTCCAGCTGCTAGTCCTCCGCATCAGTCCACAACACCATGCTCATCTGTACAGGTATTCATTTATTAGAACTTATCCGGTGTTAAAGCAAATTCATTTTGACCCTTCCATAAATTCATTTTTACCTCGTATTTCGGACCATGTTATCTGTAATAATTTTTTTTTTTGGTAATCAAGTAAGTTTTTAATGTGTCCGTGTCCGAAGCGCTAGTAGATTCAATCCATACTAATGAAGTTTAAAATAGTGCATCTGTGGCCAGTTAAATGTTTTTTTACTTACGGCTTTAAATTACTCTACGGTGTGACAGGGGGCGCGTAATTACGTGAGCTTTTACGGCATCCGAGCAAAGGTTACGTAACGTATTAGTTTAACGATTATATCAGCTGATGAACCGTACGACTAATCACTAATCAGGTCGAAATCTGCGATTCTGATCGGCGAGCGAAAGAAATTATAATTTATTTGCATATTATATTCAGTTTAATGAGCTGAAAATATATTTTATTAACAAAGAACGCTAAATAAAATTTGTTGTAAATGAACCTTATTGTAGAGTCAAGTATATTTTAGAATCTTGTTTCAATGTACTATCGAACCAACGGAACCCTGACCCACCATAGAACCTTGTCACAGTGATTGACGTTAGGACTGTCATACGAAGCTATACGACAATCGTACGTCAATCATTGTGACAAGGTTCCATGGTGGGTCAGGGTTCCGTTGGTTCGATAGTACATTGTACATTTGTTACTTCTTGAAAACTTGGACAGTGGTCATGATCCTGAAAATTTTAACATTACCTATTAAACCTGATATAATTTGGATGACATCCGATGCATTTAAAAGCAATGTATCAATTAATGTCCATTCGAACTTACTTTTCTTATTTGGTAAACACTTTTATAAGCACAAAATGCACAGATAATTCGATAACAAAATCAACTTATTACAAAAATTTACCTAAAATTCGGTGGCAACCTTTTGTGCCCTTTTTTCTGTGGCAGAATGGGCAAAGTTCTCTTAGCCTACTGCGCGCTCCATGGCCCTTTTATAAACATTCAATATAGACTCCGGAGTTTTAGTAAATGTCCACGTTATATTCGGTTATATCTCCTATTTCACATAATACGTGCACAAGAGGAATGTGACGCTAAAAATATGCACACAAAATGCGATAAAGAATTTTACAATTTTTGAACATGTTGTAGGTATCATGAAAAACTATGTTATTTTTTATTTTTATGGCATAGAAAAGGCAAACAAGCACACAGGCCACCTGATGGTAAGTGGAAACTGTGACCCATAGACATTCGCATTCACAAGACTGCAAGCCTAAGACTGTAAATGCGTTGCCAACCCTGAGGACTAAGATGGAATGCCTCTATGCTAGTCATTACACCGGCTGTCTTATCCCCAAACCGGAACACAACAATGCGAACATTGCTGGTTGGCGGTAGGTTATGGATGAGATGGTGGTAGCGATCCGGACGGCCCCTACACAAGGTCCTACCACCCGCAAAACGTTGTACGCTTTTTAGAATAACAAAAAAACAAAAAAACTAAAAACAGACACGTACGTCGTGGAAATCTGACTTAATTTAGGGGGTGAAAAACTTTATCGCCGGGAGGTTTTGTATGAATTATCTCGACAGCCACGCGATTTTAGCTTAAACATTCTCCGGAAAGGTGAAGTCACTAACACGTAACACAATTAAAACCAAACAGACATAAACACCGTCATAAACAATTATTTGCAATTGGTTTTACTTTCATAATCAAAACAACCGTTTACTTTCGTGGATCAACTTTGAACTGGTTATGCAATGGATAAGTTATTAGATGCGTGATGCATACATTTGCACAAACATGTCGGATTAGCGAATAATTAGTAAGAATTAATTAATTAATGTATCTTATGATATACAGCGTGTTCGGTCGGTATTTTTGATCAAATCTCGGGAAATGCAAGATTTATGCAAGAAAGTTTCATGTATTCAGATTTTAGTTAACATTTTGGATTATTTATTTATTTATTTGAGCGTAGATTTATTAGCGGAAACTAGTAAGGTGGGCTTTCAACCTGTCACTAACTTTTGAGGATCGTTATAAAACAAACAGTTAGTTTTAAAATAATTATTTATTACTCTATTACCTTGTAATGTTACTTTAAAGTATTATTGTATTTTATTATGGGAAAAAATTGCCTTCTGCTGGAGTTTCCTGCGGCGCTTCTTCTCCGCAATTATGGTCTTGTCCGAAGCGCTGGTAGACTCACTCTATATTACCGTCGTGTAAAAGAGCCCTCATGTGGCCAATTTACTGAAAAAATATTTTGAATTTTGAAACTTTTTTTTTTGATGCGGGGGAAATGCCTATGCATTCCGCCCCTGACGGGGGCCAGGACGGGTTATGTCCGACTTGCACGGATCAAAACCCCCGGAGCTTTGTGCCAATCGCTTTAGGAGGGGGCTACGGGAGCGCTGCAGCTCCAAAACGTAGCCCCCCAATAGCGAATGCCCTTTGAGCTTGCCTTCTGGCGGTGGCTTTTACAAGGCCCCTCGCCTACTCCGCTGAGGCCACCCTGAAACACAGCAGGGGCCTTCCAGCTCAGGACCTTTTACTACGGACCCCCGTTACGGTGGCATGCGGTTGACATAAGCTTATAAATCAAACCTAACCTAACCTAATGGGTTTGTAAACCTGAAAAGTTTACAGTTTCAGAAATAAAACCACCATGTATTATGATCCTCTATGTATTTTGATCTTTATATATTATGATACGATCCCTAAACCTTTGATGTTATGTATGTTTTCTGCATGGGATTCTAAACTTCATTCCTATTTCGTTATCTACGCTGTCCTATGAAACTATGTTCGTGACTATTTATATTACGATCGCGTAACGACTTCGCAATAACTGAGATAATATAGGCTTGCTTCATGTTGAAGGACATTTTCAGTATTCAAACACAACACAAAATCCATTTAAAAAAGAATTGTAAGGCGCTGTGATTAGCCAGGAACGGTCTGACGTCTTTAAGACTAGGTAGTTAAAATAGGAATGGTAAGGCGACACAAAAAAATTCAATCAGGTTGTTTTTCTATAAGTACATGTGAAGACTAAATATATCTTAAAATTTATAACCTACAAATCACTTTTGCCTTTCATCTGCTATATCGTTTATCTTGATTTTTACCGCAAAATCAATAGGTGAACGCTAATAATCGATTAGTCTCGCACGTGGATGCCTATATGACTAACAGATCTATAACAATACTTTCTACTCTATGTTACGTAAGTCCTATGAAAGTTAATTGGTGATATGTGATCGGTTGTGGCGTATGGTTAATTAAAGCTGTATGTTAATTATTATCAAGTTTTACGACTTAGAATCATCTAGACGCGGTCGGAACTCAGTTACTTCGAGAGCGGCAAGGCAGTGGTGACGCCTCCAGTGTTACAAATGTCCATAGGCGGCGGTGACCTGACCACTTCCCATCAGGTCTTCCTGGACGTATTTCCGTTGATGCCAATAAAAATCAGATGAAAATAACGTAACTCAAAACTTAGATTTCACTTATTATTAGCTACGGTAATGTACAGTCACGGTAACTACCCCATTTGTTTGTGCGCGCGACTAATACGGTATAATTACAGTTTACTTACATCCTTCCTATTCTTACTAATATTACTATAACTTACTAATATGTATCACAAACGTGAAAGTTTATAAGTATGGATGTTTGTTACTCTTTCACGCTGCAACGGCTGGACGGATTTGGATGAAATTTGAAATAGAGATAGCTTATACCCTGGATTAACACAAGGGCTACATTTAATTCCGGAAAATTTAAAAGTTCCCGAGGAAATAACGATATTTGAAATCTACGCGGACTAAATCGCGGGCAGAAGCTAGTTTTAGTATATTTATTGGTTTATGAGACTAATACTAGAATGAAAGCAACAAGAGAGAAGTACAAACAAAATGGTCCTTCTATATAATTGGTAACGCACTATACCGAGGGGTTCTCTGCCTTTTGGCAAAAGTTTCATTTGCCGACCCGCTTTTGTTTCTGTAAATGTAAATATTTCATATTTTCTATAAAACTAACCTAACTTATAGGGTTCTACACGACGGTACTGAAAGAAACCTGAAATGTTTACAGTTACAGAAAAAAAGCGGGTTGGCAAATGAAACAGTTGGGAAACGATACATTCGGCCAGACATATTTCTGCCAAAAGGCGGGATACCAGCGAGGTTAAACAGGGTGGAAAAAACGAACACAACAGGGACGACCTTTTATATTGGAAAAAATTCTACGCAAAGGAGAGTTAGTTTCATTTTTGAAAACAATAATTACTGCATTGCTGCATTCATGGATTTTTGATAATTCATCTGCTGTATCCGGGAATCAAACTGGCCGGATATGACAAAATAATAAAGTCGTGTTTTATTACGCTCTTAATTTTAGTTTAAAGATGGATGTTTGTAGATGAAAAAATGTTACTATAAATGACCCTTTCGATTCCCGGTTAAGGCAGACTAATTTAATAAAGTACATATATGCTGGGCCTCTATTTAACACGGTAAATACAATATCGTTTCTAATCTGTTATCGTACCGTCAACGTTTTGATAGCTCTTATTTCCTTGACAGTAATGGCAGCCGACATATAAATAATACCGCGTAGAAAAGAGGCGCAGTATTTATTAATTTAAAAAAAAAGTAGCTCCATGTGTAGATTTTGGCCATAACAATATTTGAGGTAGTTTTGCCATCCATGTGGCGTTAGTTTTTCCACTGTGTATAAGTAAGTATAGCTCGCTAGACTCCTACGTTCAACCTTATCCAATGTCACACACAACTCTTCATTACCTCTTCATTTCTATGATTATGTTATCCGTAATCTTCCCATAAACAAGCCATTACTTGTCGGGTACCAGCCGAGTATAGCGTAGCGTACGGTCACGCCACCATGTGTTTACGGCCACGTGTACCGGCGCGTGCGCTGATACGGCTGTTTTGTCATGGAGAATACTGCACTGCCCTTCTTGGAAAACATGGCGTATGTATAAAAAAACCTTATTTCTTAAGATAGAGGGCTATGTTTTTTGACTATCAAATGACGAATGCGTGCGAATATGCATGTGTTTTTTAAATAGCATTCCTCAACATAATATAAATATACTGTAAAATAGATCACCAAAAGTGAAATTAAAATTAAATTTTTAAACTGTTAATTGCAGACAGCGATTGGACGGAGAGATCCGACATGCACTGTGACGTAACTTAACTCGTCGGCCATATAAACTTCATGTTAAAAACTGTTCTATAAAAAAAAAAAAATCTCAACTGTTTGTTACATGAATCAGCTATTATTGAAGCTATGAAATGTCATGATTAGTCATAAATATTTCCTATTGGGAATGCACGATTGCACTCCCTATAATGTTGTTTGTACGTTTTGATGGGACAACTAAAACTTGTCGGTTAATCGTCTGCCGATTAGAAAAGTGCGTCAATTAGGACTGTCAAGCTAAAAATTTTCATAACCCCCCCCCCCCCCCCTGGGGGTTTAGGGGGTAAATGTTCATATACCCGCTAACCCTAAACTAGTACCTTTACCTTTTCTAGAAAA
Source organism: Acleris sparsana (assembly GCA_923062465.1). Classification (NCBI taxonomy): domain Eukaryota; kingdom Metazoa; phylum Arthropoda; class Insecta; order Lepidoptera; family Tortricidae; genus Acleris; species Acleris sparsana. Next base: position 19,865,814 of record OV281287.1, on the reverse strand, counting down.
CGTATAATGGAAAGAAACAATTGAAAAAAAACCACGCACGGCAAGCGTCAAAAATCGAATTCCAAGGTTTGTTAGAATTACGCACAAATGTCTACACTACATTATACTGTGTGTTGAAGGTAGTAACAGTATTACTAGAACAAAGTAAAACAAATAAAGCACTAGTACCTAGCTAGTGTCAACAGGGCTATCTACAAGATAACACTGACTCACGTCTACTGAATAGTCACGTCTACAATATTCTCAAAGTAACTTAGATAAAATAGTACACATTTTGTCTTCGTTAAAAAACACATACAAATTCACCTACACTCAGGAGCCCTGGTTCCTCGCCAGGGGTTGTTTTAAGTGAGGTTTAATTGTGGATACTCCGAGGTTCAATTGAGGAGGTCAAAAGTTCTTAAGATACCTAACTGATCGCACAATCAGTTAACACCACAGCGGGAGAAATTGGGTCAGCACTTGGATTTCCTTACATTTTATTGCCATCGTAGATGTTTTTCTGAACATGCACAATTCCAGCGTTAACCGCAGATTCATTCAGTTAGGTATCCTAAGCACTCTGGAAGTCCTGTATCGATGGTCGGGGTATTCATCATCAGATTTCACTAAAAGCATGCCATGGCGAGAAACCAAGGCTTCAAAATAGCCTCTTTAGTATGAAAACTGCACTCTGACCAGTTTTTTTTGCTCCTGAGTGTAGTTCCAAACTAAAGCTCAAGCCTTGACGACGATAGGTAAACATACATACACACATAACGCCTGTTTCCTAGAAGAGTAGGCAGAGACCACTTTTTCTCTAACTTCTTTCGATTCTTCCACATTCATACATCGAGTCGTGCACGCACGTCGGTTTCGGGAACTTCGGATTCGGCTCCTTTCCAGTATTTCCCAAATCTGATTCGAAAAAGTACGCCTAGGGCGGCCCCTTCCGACCCTTCCACTCACTTTCGCTTTGTAAACGTTAACGCGATCTTAAATTTATTTTAGACGCGTATGTATGTTTGGGTTGCTAATATCAAATAATTTCGATGCATTACATCACGATAATAAAAAACAATGAATATTTTCACGCGACACGTGTTATAAAACTTTAATTAAAACAGTCAGTTTTGTTTTAATTTTGTTTACAAACTATCGTCTCGTAATGTTTCATAAGTTGTACAGTTAGGCGCAATGATTATACAATGAAGAAATAAATAACATGTCACAACAATCTCGCAGTAAAACACATTAACTGCCAAGAACCCTACAGGTGAGTCCATTTTGTATGAAAATCAGAGCTCTTGGCAGTGAATGTGTTAACCTAGTCCTAAACTAAGCTCTATGCTTGTGCTATCGGTACTTAGACAAGGATATTTTGTGTGTGCTAAAACATAGAAAACATCCAAAACTCAGGAACAAATAGTAAAAATATTGAACCCAGGACACCTAGCTTCGCAGCCAGGGTACCTACTACCAACATTACCTTCAAAAATATTGAATGCTGCCCACTGCTGCCCCCAGTAATAGAAACAACTTTCGAGTTGCAGCTGTAGTACTATACCTTCCAACTTTGCTTGTAGGGTATGATTTACCCAAATCCGAAATCCAATGTTTTCTTACGTTCATTTTAACCACTTCTTTTTGTATTTTTAGTTACAATTGTTATTATTTCACATCCCTCTTAAGTGTAAGTACTTGCTCAGCCATGCGTTCTCTTAACGAACTGATATTTAACTCGACGGACAAATTATTAATCAGCGAGTTTAAGTTGTCCCGTCAAAATTGTAGGCCATGTAAGTTAGGTAGGTTAACCGTCGTTACTCCTATTAGCTCACTCGACAATCGACCGAAGAAGCAGTCAGAAAATACATTCGGTCGACCACATTGGGATCGTTAATATAGTTAATATTTTATAAGTAGCACTTTTTACATATACACTCAGGAGCAAAAAAAACGGGTCAGAGTAGGTTTTTGATACTAAAGAGGCTATTTCAAAGCCTTGGTTCCTCGCCAGGGAATGCTTTTAGTGAAATCTGATGATGAATACCCCGAGCATCGATACAGGACTTCCAGAGTGCCTAGGATACCCAACTGAATGTATAGGCGGTTAACGCCGGAATGGTGCGTGTTCAGAAAAACATCTAAAATGGCAATAAAATGTAAGGAAATCCAAGTGCTGACCCAAACTCTCCCGCTGTGGTGTTAACTGATTCTGCGATCAGTTAGGTATCTTAAGAACTTTTGAGCTCCTCTATTGAACCTCGGAGTAGGTATCCACCATTAAACCTCACTCAAAATAACCCCTGGCAAGGAACCAAGGCTTCGAAATAGTCTCGTTTGTATGAAAAACGCACTCTGAGCCGGTTTTTTGCTCCTGAGTGTATGTGTAAAAGTATATCGATTTTTATAAACGGAAAGACATAATTCCGGAATCATTCCGGAATTGGCGCCTAATTTCGATAATCTATTCTGGAAATGACAACCATTCTATATTGCATGCGATTGCACGGGACAACTTTTAGGACATCTGTTTAAAAATGAGTCGAAGAATTGAGAAACACCCTAGAGGATCTGTCTATGGCACTGAAATGCAATTTAATACCTATGTAAGCAATATTTACGAGTGGAGAAAGTTCTAAGACATTCTCAAATATTAAGTAATCATTAGGAAACATAAAATTAAAGGATTTACACTGCGAAATCCAATTAAACCAAACAATAATTCAGAAAAACGGCTAATTTATTTCTTACTTGATCGGATCGGTGATGGGTGTGAAAAAACGCCGTGAAAACTAGCCCGGTGTAGCCGAGTTAACACGCGGATTAAACTCGGATTAACCAAGGATTAACTAACTAATGTTTCACAAGAACCACTAAGATTCTAGGCTGTTCAAAGAAGCAGAAGTTTGGCATTGGCTTTAGGTATGGTTTAAGATAAATAAAAAACTTCCTGTGTCCTTAAAAACACCGATTTTATCACCAAAATTGGCTATCATGTTGTAATGAGTAATGGCATACAAATACAAGTTGTTTCACTGTGTTTTCCTTGCACTTAAGGAGTCACTGGAGATATACATCACTTATGTAATTCGACAGAAGTTTTAGTTGGTCATGGTCGACTAGCATTGCTAGCTGGTTTCCACCGAAATTACTCAAGGCGTTCACCAATTTTAAAAGCATGTAGTTACCAGTGTACGTGCCCAAATACAACCCAAAAAGCAGAATAATATAACAAACCTTATTACGATGTTTAATAATCTTAGCTAAGTTTATCATTTGTATGCAAAAAGCGAGCTCTGCCAATCAACTTCATTTGAATATAAACGCCCGCGCTAAAATAATTTAATTAAAAATAAGTATTGTTTTCACAGAAACGTTGAGAAATACTTTATTCTTTTACTTGTTTTATTTATATGTCACATGCCAATAATAATTCATATTTGCTGTAAAACGTTCGCTCGTGACTCTGACTTAATACTAGCAAAAAAAAAAACCCGTATGCCATACCTCTTTATTTCACATGGTAAACATCGTGAAATAGAGGTTTTTTAAAATAGGATCAACGCTGCAAAATTCTATTTTTAAAATTAATACTCGATTACAAGCTTATGATAGAAACCGTATGAACGAAAGAGTTGTATTTGTTCATAACAAGACTTTTAAAGTAGGTGTACAGCAAAAGTAAACAAACCACTCCGGGTAGATATTCATGACACAATTTTGTTTACGTTTTTGTAATAAGATTCCAAACAAATAGTTTATTTATGAATGACATATCTACCTATATACGCAATATAACGCACGCTATTCAATCGAAACATCAATTATTTTGATTATAATTTCGCCCGCTAATTTTAACAGTCGCCGTTAACTGACGCGAGGTAAACAGTGATTTAATATTTATTATCACTCAAACCGGCTCAGTTTCCACCGGGCGGCACGCATTATCGTCTGCGCCGCAACACGCGACGCGCGCATCCGTCCGCGCGTTTCAAATATTTCGCGGCAACGCGAATTCGAATTTCGAATTAATTTTTAATTTCTTTTCTCAACTGTGATCGTCTATGATTTTTCGGCGCGAAGTGATTTTGACGTTTTGAGGTTATTTTATTATTTTAGTGTTGTGTGTGGTGAAGTGTTACGTAGTATGGGTTATTGAAACAGGTGTTTTGTGACGCTATGGCTGAGCTTGCTGATAATGGATAGATAACAGGAGTCGTTACCGTCACAAACAAAACTGAAATAATAGCCAATTTGTTAACAAAAGTTATTTTTTCAGACAATGGAATAAAAGACAGAGACAATAAAAAAAACATAGTTGTCCTGATACAGTGCTGATTATGCATGAAATGAGGCTTATTCTTCGCAATATTATTTATTGTTCAATACTTACTTACGAATTTTTTTGTAGAAGTTATTACAGTTATAATTGGTATCAATTTATCTAACGTAATACTTTAACTAGCAAACCAGTTTTGTGATGTTTCGTTGTATTGTACTTCATAAGTTACTACTTAGTCATTATCTTGCACATTAATGAAAATTGCACAAAAATATATTTTTTACACAAATACTTAATGCCTAATGGTATTATTTTCCAGTAGAGAAGACCCAGACCAGACCATTATTTAAAAATTAGTACTTTAATCCTTAAATCTACACTTTTATTAACTAGAATTTGTTAATCGACTCGGCTGTAAATTTAATTTTTTCCTCAAAATCCTTCAACCCAATGACGAATTCAGTTTTTTTCGTTTCTGTATGTTGTAAACACAATATAACAGTAATCTTCCACGTAATTTTAACCTAAAACGAACTCTTAAAACTTCCTGATGTTAAAGTGGTTGTTAAAACAAAACAAGTATTACTACACTGTAGTGCTTGCCACACTCAGTAAATAAAAGTTTTATGAATAAATTATTATTTCAAAACAATGTAACTTGCTTTATACGATATCTATAAAACAAAACATCGCTTCCTCAAGTGATGAATTAAATAACTATCATGGGACAATATTACATAAATAGACCTAGCCGTTAACTATGTTAGGTATTTAATAGTATTGGTAGTAGACGACAATAAAAATACAAATAGGTAGAGAAATTTATACATAAATACATAGAAAACATCCAAGACTCGTAAACAATGACTCCGAAAACCATCATTAAAATATTATCTATTAACCCGTCGCCCAGCAGCAGTGTTCGCATTGCTGTGTTCCGGTGTGAGATAAGACAACCGGTTAAATTACTAGCATAGAGGCATTCCATCTCAGTCCTCAGGGTTGGTAATGCATTTGAAGTCTTGAGTTAGCAGTTTGTTGTCTTGAGATTGCAGTTTTGAGATTGTAGTCTTGGGATTTAAAATGTCTATGGGTCTCAGATCCCACTTATCATCAGGTGGCCTGAGAGCACGCGAGCCTTCCCAATGGACTAAAAAAAAACCGACTCTAGACCGCTGGCTACATAGGCAGGGTCACTAGTGTCACTACCAACTATGTTATCCGCGTGTTTCATATTTTTATGCTCACTTATGTCATAACCTCCCCTTCAGTCTATTCTATATCCTCGTAGTCGTCTCTATGTGGTCTGCTTCATTTTTCATACGGCATGAAAAGCATCTCCGAAGCCACACTTGCGAGGATCTCGTAATACCTCGCAGAATATCACATTCGCAAAACATCCTATACGCATAACGTCATACAAGCGTTATGCTACTAGCAAAACAAGATATTCGCAAAATATGATATTTACGAATAATCTGGTTTGCTTATAGAATCGTAGGTAGGTTTAGGTTATGTTAGATGAACAGTGCAGTGTTCGCATTGTTGTGTTCCGGTTTGGGGATAAGACAGCCGGTGTAATGACTAGCATAGAGGCATTCCATCTTAGTCCTCAGGGTTGGCAACGCATTTGCAGTCTTAGGCTTGCAGTCTTGTGAATGCGAATGTCTATGGGTCACAGTTTCCACTTACCATCAGATGGCCTGTGTGCTCGTTTGCCTTCTCTATGCCATAAAAAAAAAAAAGAAGAACTGAGGCCAGGGGGCCAAAGCAACAAGAAATACTTAGTTAGGAGTTTCACGGTAGCAGAGCTCCGTCGACGCTGTCTTTTATGTCTTACTAATAATGATGTTTTGCTATTGTGATGTTTTACTCCCATGATGATTTGCGAATGTCATGGTTTGCAAAAATGATGTTTTGCTTGTATTCAACGACGGAGGGGGTAATACCTATTTGGGTAAATAGTACATATTTTAGAGCCACGCTGTTGTCGGCTCAGTAAGGCGGCTAACTGCAATTTAAGAATAAAGAAAAACATTATTTTTCTTTATGTAGTGGTCGAAGCATTGTATACCTTAATGCAAACCATGCTGAATTAAAATGCTTATACTATTACTATGCCGTTTCGGCCTTTTTGAGTAACGGCAGCACTCCAGACTTCCATCAACTGCCTTTTCTAGTCGAGTTAGGCGATTAATGTCTATATTGAAAAATGACGAGGTATAAAAATGTCGACACCTTATACAGGGTTATTGGTAAGTCGACCTATTCCCGTTAGGAGGTGATAGGGGTGACTATTTGCGATAATTTTGACCCCAATATGCATTATGCAAAAGTGAACCATTTTTGAGTTATCGCGATTTTTAGTTTTTTTTAAAATTAGTCGGAAATTCAACTTGAAAAATTTATTACAAAAAAAGTATCAATTTAAATCTTTTTTTTTCTTCTGATTTACAAAAACGATTAAAAACTAGTTATTTTTCAATATTAAAACAATAATTATCGGCCCAAATTTAAAAAAGCGAGACCGAATACGAAATTTTTTCAATATTTTTTGCTGTCGCTTTCCACTAAAATGCCTTAAAAACAAAAAAAAACGTTATGAAACTTGGCTTGCAGATTATTTTAAAAACTTAACTGTTTTCTTAGCTCTCCAAAAATGCATAACAAGTAGGAAATTATTTGAAAAAAAACTGAAAAAAATCATCAAAAGGAAGCGGGCGGAAACTAAAGTCACAAATGCCACTTCAAAAAAAAAAAACACCGAATTTAAATCAACTTTTTTATTTGCTTTTGTACAAAATGAACTTGTTTTTCTTATGCAATATTAAAAAAAAAATATCTGTAAACGTTTGAGAATGCGAGGCCGAAAACTAAAAAATACATGTTTTTTTATCAAACTCCAACATAAATTACACGAAAACAGAAAAATTTACCAATACATTTGGCTGACTGAAATTAGTCTGACTAACTTAAAATAAAACTAAAAATCGCTTACTTTTTCCATAAGTTAATGTTGTTATTTGTGTTTACGAGTATAACAGTTAGTTTTAATAGCTCGTTAGAAAGCTGGAAAACGTCAATGTTTTATGTGTAATCTGCACGCCAAATGTATTGGTAAATTTTTCTGTTTTCGTGTAATTTATGTAGGAGTTTGATAAAAAAACATGACATGTATTTTTTAGTTTCCGGCCTCGCATTCTCAAACGCGTACCAGATAATATTTTTTTTAATATTGCATAAGAACAACAAGTTCATCTTGTACAAAAGCAAATAAAAAAAGTTGATTTAAATTCGGTATGTTTATTAATTTTTATTTTTGAAGTGGCATTTGTGACTTTAGTTTCCGCCCGCTTCCTTTGAAATGATTTTTTTTTCAGTTTTTTTTCAAATAATTTCCTACTTGTTATGCATTTTTGGAGAGCTAAGAAAACAGTTAAGTTTTTAAAATAATCTGCAAGCCAAGTTTCATAACGTTTTTTTTTGTTTTTAAGGCATTTTAGTGGAAAGCGATCGCAAAAATTATTGAAAAAAAATCGTATTCCGTCTCGCTTTTTTAAATTTGGGCCGATAATTATAGTTTTAATATTGAGAAATAACCAGTGTTTAATCTTGTTTGTAAATCAGAAGAAAAATAAAGATTTAAATTGATACTTTTTTTGTAATAAATTTTTCAAGTTGAATTTCCGACTAATTTAAAAAAAAACTAAAAATCGCGATATCTCAAAAATGGTTCACTTTTGCATAATGCATATGGGGGTCAAAATTATCACAAATAGTCACCTCTATCACCTCCTAACGGGAATAGGTCGACTTACCAATAACCCTGTATATAATGTCGAAAAATAACTAAGACTAGAATTATTTTAGTCCATGTATAAAAATTACACTGACACTCTTATTTCAAACGAATTAGACAGTGTCGACGGAGCTCCGCTAACGAGGAGCTCCTATTTCTGGGTGGTTTGGCCCTCCGGGCCTGCTGCAACACTAACATAACCTAAACCTACCTAGCCCCTGTTCCACTTATCCCTCATATACCTCCTCGTCTTAATTCCATTTCGACATTATTAAACTTCATTTTTTTATTTCGTCGTTATTAGTACTCGACATTTTTATACTTTGAATTTTTTATGTTTAGAAAACCGGCATTATTATTTTTAAATATAGACATTAGCCCCTTTCTCCACCTTAGTTCCTTCTCGTTTTCTTAATTTTCCTCTTATGCTTCGTATTTCTTAATGGTAGTGAAGTGTCCACTTTCGGATTTGTTTATCCTTCTTGACCTTTACAAATTATTTGATTATATTTCAGCATTCTCTATTTGAAATTATTAGTCTTTCCTTAGCGATATAACCTTTAATGATATTTTTTAATCCCCGACACAAAAAGAGAGGTGTCATATCATAAGTTTGACTGCTATGTGTGTGTGTATGTATGTATTTGTCTTTGGCACCATAGCTCTTAAACGGGTAAACCGATTTGAATCCGGTTTTTTTATTTCAAAGCAGGTTATTTAGCGGTGGTTCTTGGCTTTATAAAAATCGGTTGGGTTGTTTAACAGATATCAGCTCTAAAGGAAGGGGTCGCCATTGTATCAGTATTTCGCTTTTATCTATGTAATTGTTTATACTGTTTTTATCACTGCCATCTCCCGGTGAACTGGTGTACTAGGTTCCGCGTTATCACGCATGCAGCAATCTCTCACGCGCAGAAACGTGCCCATTTCTCATACTTCGTCTATTTATGGCTTATCATTATCAAACTCATTAAGCCACTCTGACCCTACCAAAGAGTTATGTCAACTTTCTATGTAGGCATATACATACATACATAAACTTACGCCATATTCCCAGAGTGGGGTAGGCAGAGCTACAGAATTACTTACAACTCTAAAAACATGTTGATAATTCTGCAACCGCATTTTGCACAATTACACTAAGATGTTTTTTGGGGCCCATAGACATTTGAAATCTCAAGAACCCTGAGGACTGAGATGGAATGCCTTTATCCTGGTAACTTCACCTGTTGTCTAACTCCACACCGGAACACAGCAATGCGAACAGTGCTGCTTGGAAGTGGGTTAATGGATAAGATGGTGGTAGCGATCCGGACGGACCTTGCACAAGGTCCTTCCACCACTAGACCAGCGTACCGTGACCAGACCAGTGTAGCGTGTTTACCAGGGTATTAGTGACAGGTTGCAAGTATCGCCTAACAATACTACAAGCCTTTATTCCCTTAGTCGCCTCTTACGACATCTACGGGAAGACATGGAGTGGCACTATTCTAACCCTGGAACCACACGGGTATGTAGGCACATATGGGGTCACAATGTCAGTATTGACTTTAGTTTAGGTACTTAATAAAGTACTCCTTTATTTGACCAGTTTTAAACAAAATTCATGGTGATTGCCAATATATAGATTACAAATCTGTAGGTACTATTAAATTCAGAGCACTTCCGGACTCCGGAACTGTATGAAAGTCATTAAGTCAGTGCTTTTGTCTATGAAATGGTACTTACTTTTATCGCAAACTGGATTTTAAAGTGACGCTTCACCTGTTCTTATCTCTCGCGAGTCAAAATTGGTGAGAGAGATTTATAAATTAAACTAAGCTAAAATTACAAAAAATATAATACCAAGTTAAAACGTTTTTTCTGGAATCTGGTAATACGGAAAATATTGCGTTTTGTTTATCTTAATTAAATGAAACAGGTGGCATTGTTTTGAACAAATAACAATACAACCCGTGAATAGTAGAGATCATTTAGTAAGGTTTTTTTACGACGCAACAACATAGGCGAGTAAATCGTAAAATAAAGTTGGTGGGCATATTCCTTATCAGTATGTTGAGCAACGCAGTGAAACAGCTGACGTCGATGACCTTGAGCAAGATCAAGACCCAACATTATAAGGCTATAAGCAACTGGAGGACACCCGCGACTTCGTATGGTTAGTTTCCCCCCTATATCTTCGGGTCAAAGTTTCTTAGAGCTTCCCTAGGGTACCCAAGAAATATTTACATTTTAAGTCCCTACTTTTAGCGGTAAAGGCTATGCCTGCATTGTCTGTCAGTACGTTAGATTATATAATATAGATAGAAGATTACCTTTTCCCCGGAACTCTATGTACATCTTTTGGAACTGTCCGTCTCCTGGCTCTTAGCTGTTTCTGTACCAACATATTAGTTGAAGATAGTAAGAATGAGGATGACGATTTAAAAAGGTATATTAATGACAAACTTAACATGGATTATGTACTTTGGAAATGGAAATGACTGACGTAGGATCATGTCAATCAATTGTCAGCTTTAATTAGTGACGTGTGCGTACGTGTGACGTTTCAGGGTATAGCTAAAAGTAAAATAGATTCTATCAAACTGACGGAATATGTTATTTAAAATAGCTAATATGTGGGTAGGGCACCTTCAGTAACCCTACCTATACCTGTTCGATTACCAACTGAACAAAGACACTACATGAGGAACTGGGGAAATATACAAAAAAAAAACTTATAATCTTCCCGTTGCGTGTGTATCTGATGAAGATGATGACATGACAAAAAAAAGTAAAAACACAAAACAAAGAAAAAGAAAACACTGACAAGATATTGCGTTTTCTAAACTATGGCTAAAAAACTTGGTCTGCCGCGCCTCGGCAGTATAACCGTCGGTGCTGTCTTTAGAGAAACCAATGACATAGGGACAAATGTACGTGTGATCATTTCTAAAATATAATGAAATAAAGAGAAATGTTTATTCAGATATGTAACAAAATAACAATAAAAAACAAACGAAACATAAAACTTTTTGACCTAAAATAGCCAGATGCGTGAAATAGTCCTAGTTCAGCATTTTTCTGGCTATCTTTTGGATCTTAGTGGATTTTATCTCCTTTCAATACCTTTATTCCGGATGTTTTATTAATTGCCATTGTGGATTTCCATTATCGTGCGTGCGTACTTACCGTAATTCTGGTGAAGGAATTTAAAACATTGAATAAACTTTTGGAGGACATTTGCGAGTACTGACGCTGTCGTATGTATCTAATGATGATTCAATAGGGCTTCGGAAATTTTATTTTTAAGAATAGGCCTGAGTCTTTTAACATAATTTAATTTTATATTTTAAACATCTGTAAACATAAATTAAGTACGTCAAACTTGGCTCTAACCAAAATTTAGGTTTACGATACTTAATCCGAATCGTCCCCAATATTTTTTAAACAATTAATTTGTCTTCTAGAGCTAGGTAGTAGAAGTGATGACACTCTTAAATGTAATTAATAATGTTCAAAGGTAAAAACATTTTCAATCACTTTTAATATTTCATTGAATTGTTGTACCATTGCGTCCAACATAAGATTTCCTATAATTTTCAAAATTTTAACGTTGAATTAAAACCTATTTTATCTTACCAAAGATCGTATTTAAAAACAGCACCTAACAAGTTTATCCTCAACATAGGTAGGTACAGGTATTATGTCAACTAAAAATTGTAGCGTTAAGATTTACCTCAAAATACAGGTTCTTTTAAGGCAAAACGTTCGTTTACCTTGTACTTTGGCCACACCACTTACAGAAACGTAGGTATACTTAAATTAACTGGAAAATAACTCTTTAGTAAACGGCTTTAAGAAACATTTTGCTTGAAGTATCCAGTGATGACGTCAGATGCACCAGGTAAATACGTGTAATATTTCAAGAAAAAACTGGAAAGGCGTCATATTTTAATATTTACAATAATAAAAACTTCATCATACATAATATTTACCTAACACCGACCGAAAGACGTCCTCTGCTGCGATGTCTTCATAAGAATGGCGTCTAGGACTGGTCCCGTCTCTGGACAAAACGACTCGAAACGAATTCACTTTTTTTTCAAATATATCTTCGTCTTTGTAACATAGTACTTTTTTTTTTTGTTTTGTCAATAAAGTATTTACATACATACACTAACGAGCCGCTCTCGCTTCGGTTTATGTGAGTTCCCTGCAATACATAAACCAGAATTAAAAACCTTCCGTAAAAAATATCTAACTGATGGTGACAACCGCATAAATTCGTTGCGATATACCAGACAAACAGAAAGACAGACAGACACGGAAAGTGATTTTGTTTTATATAATATAATAAAACAAAGTAAGAAATAAAATGCGTAGGTACTAAATGCGCCTGATCCAATTTTGTAACTATATTTACTAATGACTACAATAGAAATGCGTTTTGAAGAAACATATTTCTGCTAATGGTTAAAGAGCTTAAACGCCACTAGGAATTTTCTACGTCACAGCTAGTGCTAGACTTAAAAAACAAAACACGGCTACAAAAATTACGACGTAAGTATCGTAATATTAATCAAAGTAATATTGAAAAAAGAAATGGTTTTGAAACAAACCTCTATTTATACACCATGTAAATACTTTTTGTCTATTTTCTTCGGAGACATCTTTAAACTGCAGCTTGGTTAATAAGAGTTGTTTTGTAAGAGTTCACACGATTCTTCATTGTTGGCATAACAGCGTGAACGCTCATTCTGAATTTCTTTTGGAAACTTTCTAGACTAGTTTTTAATAGCCCTTAATTGCGCACAGAAATGGGTATGCTTTTATGTAACAATAATGTATGTAGCTGGCTACCACCATCACCATGTGATCCTATAACCTACCGCCAAGATGAAGTAAGCCAACGCTTACTCGTAGTTGTTCCGTTGTGGGGATAGTACGAGGGCTGTTTGATAAGTACCCGTTTTCTAAATATATTCATATCACTGGCTGAAAATAAGTATACCACCTTTTTAAGCCATTTTTCAGAGGCAGGAAAATTAAAAAAAAATGGCGTTCTTTTGTTTTTTTTTTCTCATTTGACAGCGATTCAGTGGAAGCGTGAACTTAAAATTGTTAAAATGGAGAAAGAACAGTATCGGTCTGTAATTAGATTCTTGTTTTTGGATGGAAAAACATGTGATGAAATAAAAGTAAGAATGCAAGCGGTGTACCATGAATGTGCTCCTTCTATGACAACCGTCAGATATTGGTATAACGAGTTTAAGCGGGGGAGAGCAACCGTCTTTGATGAGGATCGCCCAGGCCGGCCAATTGAGGTGACTACAGACGATATGGTTAGGAAAATTGAAAATATCGTTTTAGCCGACCGCCGAATTAAACTTGGAGAAATCTTTGATGCTGTAAACGTTTCAATCGAGAGGGTTCAACACATATTAGAAGTAAAATTGGGTATGAAGAAAGTATCGGCGAGGTGGGTGCCGCGTTTACTTACGGATTAGCAAAAACGGAACCGACTGACTACTTCGGAGCAGAGTTTGGCCGTGTTCAAACGTAACCTGAAGGAGTTTCTGCGTCGTTTCGTGACCGTGGACGAAACGTGGGTTCACCACTACACCCCGGAAATGAAAGAGCAGTCGAAGCAGTGGATTTTACCGGGTGAACCTGCTCCAAAGAAAGCAAAAACTGTCCCATCGGCTGGAAAGGTCATGGCGACTGTTTTTTGGGATTCCCAGGGTATTATACATATTATTGACTACTTAGAAAGGGGGAAAACGATAACAGGGCAGTACTATGCCAATTTATTGGATGAATTTGACACCGTGTTGAAGGAAAAACGACCCCATTTAAAAAAGAAAATAGTACTGTTTCATCACGACAACGCCCCGGCTCATTCGTCCAGAGTTGTGATGGCTAAATTAACACAGTTACGCTACGAACTATTGCCTCACCCCCCATATTCTCTGGATTTGGCCCCATTTGATTTCTTTTTGTTTCCCAACCTAAAAAAAATGGCTCGGTGGTAAGCGATTTGGATCAAATGACGAAGTCATTGCCGCCACAGAGGCCCATTTTAATGACTTTCCAAAATCATACTTTTTGGATGGTTTATTGAAGCTTGAGTATAGGTGGAACAAATGTATCGACTTAAAAGGTCACTACGTAGAAAAATAAATGCATTATATACAAAAAAAAATTTTTTTTTCAAAAAACTGTTACTTATCAAACAGCCCTCGTATGTGACTGAAATTACTAGCATAATATAAAAAAAATAAGACAATACATCCGAGACTTCACAAATACTCACGTCCATCACAAAAATATTCCTCTTATTATCGTAGGCAGGCTCCTTCATTACCAACTAGGTTAGACTAGGTAGGTATGCATTATAATGAAAAATAAAATAAAATAAAAACGTTCTCCTGGAATTTCTTGCGTCGCTTCTTCTCCAGAATGATGGAGTTGTCCGAAGCGCTATTAGATTCAATCTATATTACCGACGTGTAAAAGAGCACTCATGCGACCAATTTACTGAATAAATATTTTGAATTTGAATTATAGAAAGAAATATAAACACGGAAAAAAATGCAATCGTAACATCTTAATTCTACTTATCAATCATTTTCAATTTTTTTGACGTTTACATGTTGGCTAACCTTTACGTACGGGTTATTGGACCAGTTATCTAACTTGCATTGAGACGTTACATTATTCATATTGAAGTAAATATACCTTTTTTAGACTCAATTAGGTAATAAATGAGCCAAACGCAATGTTAAAATGATACAAGAACAGGTTTTAACTTATGAAATGTAATCGGGAGTGGAGTTTTGTGGCAGTTTGTACCAGTTTTACTTTTAAAAACTTGCCCTGAGATCTGTAAGTTTGCCCGTTTTTGTCAAGTTAATTACATCGAAGCATATCGACACGTCTTGATTACAATTATCATTTTAAAATGTTGACACGTAAGCAAAAAGCAAGCTAGAAAAACTCAACTGCATGTTTTTATTTATGATCTAGTTATATATTTCAATTTAGTTAATATCTTTTTAACCGTCATTTTGGCACTTTTTTTTTTATGTACCCAGTTACAATCTAACGACACCTTGTTTAGTACATACCTACTTCTATGTATACATAAAACCTATTTCGTGACAGACTGACTGATGGATGGATGGACGACAAAAGCTGGGCTAGCCTGAGCCTAAGGAGTTGAAATTTTGAGGGATATTCCTAGGGGTGCACTAAGAAAAGAATTTGTCGAAAATCGTCCCCTAATGGAAAGAAATGGGGGGAACGGGAAAATAATACCTACTAAACGTACAAAAGTCACGTCGTCCTCTAGCTCATACATACATCGACGTAGACGATTAATTATAAACAAAGTCTTAAGAGATTTTAAGCCACCTAAGGTCCCACGCCCCCACAATAACGAAAAGGGAGGGCTTTATGTGCTTCCGCGCCAGGAATGTGAGATGGAGATAGTTCGTACATCAGTTACACAGTTCATACTTTAAAACCACAACATATATTGCAAAAAAGATTTGCCAGGATTAAGAAGTTACACATACTCAACTGTTGAATCGAATATCATCGTAAAAAACCATAGGGTTTCGAAGATTCAACCAAAAACATACAAAAGAGGTGTCATGCTTGAAAAATAAAACTATCGCGGATTTTATTTCTAATCGTGTTTTCACGTTTGCCAGTCTGAAGCAAATATGATCAAGTTTAATATATCCAAAGAACAGATACAAAGGCGTTATGGTTATCGAGATCCAGATCGCCGAACACTATGGAATTTATCATAGACCACTTAAGTACCATAAGTATATATATCGTAAGTTCATCATTAAAGTTTCACACTTCTTTGATCGCGGCAATAACGCGCAAAAAGTGTTCGCATACTAGAATATTATTACATCAACCTCTCACGTTCTTGTGTGACTTGTATGGGATCATACACGTGCAAATTAACGATAATACTATAGGATTTGACAAGTCGATGAGGCAGATTGCGATGTAGCCTAAGACATTTTTTTGGCATTAACGTCCCGTTTAGGCTAGTAAAGGCTACACTATCCGTCCGTCTGTCCATCTACACCACCTGTAAAGAACTGTATTTTTCAGACAATTATGACTTGACAGAAGTGAGTGGAGCTAACGCCATGTCCTTTTGTTTAGTACACCCGAGAAAATACTCTTTCACTGAACAATTATCGCACGTGATATCCAATAATTCCATGGGAGTTTCTATAAATAACTCGGGGTAGGTGAAATGCAGCTTAACAGGAATGAAAGCCATTAATTATGATTAAAACGAATATATTTTTAATAGAATATGACTTGTGTTTAGCCGAACGATTTCCTAGACATCCACTGCAGAACAAAGACCTCCCCCAAGGATCTCCACGTTACTAGAATCCATTGGGTTTCCGCAATGTTTTAGCTTCAGTACAAAACAATTAACATATGGGATCGCTTTCAGATTCGAGGGTTTTATTTTAATTTTAATAATAGTCAAGCAACGAGTGATATATCTTGCTCTATACACACGCAATGACGTTTAAGTGAATCACAGAATCATCTAGCTATGGTGTTAGCAAACATAACGAGTATTTAAGTAACCGCTCGGTTGCTGCAACGGCAGGTTTGTTGCCAAATGAGATATTTTGGGGTGCCCATATTCGTTTGCTTATGTAACGTAGGTCAAGTATCGATTCGGTCCATAAGATTTAAGTTGTAAATTATGTATGTACTTAGAAATAAATGGAGTTACAGGCGGTACGCATTTTTTGCACATAGACGGTTGTATATTCACGTTTAAAAAATGCAGTCCGGTTGGGGAACGTCATTCTGGATAATACGTACATTACTAGGTAACAAAGTTTTACTATGTAACAATTTGCAAAAATGACCTAGTTTGAATATGTATTTTTTTTACTTCTAAAACAAAATCATGGTATTCAAAGTCAGAAGGTAGAAGCATTCCACCTTAACCCTCATTTTAGGCAACGCAATTGCAGTCTTATGGTTGTAGTTTAAAGAATGTCATTTAATATGGGTCTTCGACCCCACTTACCATCAATTGATCTGTATACTTGTGTACCTTCTCCTCGCGATAAAAATTGCTTATACATATGCGGTGTCGGCAGCGCACGATCTCCTACAAAATTCGTTTACAGTTTCTATGAAATCTCAGCTAAATCTTCTCAGTGCGTTATCTTTTACTCATATTTGTGTACTCGCCGTTATCAGCCCCAGCTACTATGGATCTTATCTGCGTAACCTTGCAAATGTAATTTAAACTTAGTTAATACGAAAATTACTCCAAAGGTTCTGTCTACGTTGTGATAAAACCCACGCAACAATGATTTTGAAACATATTTCAGAGCTAAATGTCTTAAACGGCCCAATCGATGTATATGAAACCTAATTAAGAACCATCCTGATGAAACTAGCTTCGTTTTAAAAAAACACCATCATTTCTGTCCATCCGTGTGGGACCTTCGATGACACAGACAAACCCACATAAGCAGATAACTAACTAGTAACTACACACATTAAACTTAAGACACGCCTCTTTTTGTCGGGGATTTAAAAATTGACGCAAGCGTATCTCACGGCTTGTATGTGAGTTTGAATTTAACATGCGATCATCATTTCTTTCTAGCATGGTTACACGGATAGCGCTAGGACGCGTTCAACTCTTCCTAATATCAGATATTTTTTGTTGTTAGTTTCCAAATGTCGCATAAAATGATTAATTAACTGAGAAATTTCCTTAACAATAAAGAAAAACACTCTAAGTCAAAGTAGATAATAGAAATCCATGAGTTCCATCACCTTCAATACAATTGCTGTGTTAATTGCCAGAGACCAATCCAAGTTCAGACAGTTTCTTGTTGCCATGCTTTTCCCGACACTCGTGTCATTAGAAATCAGCTGTAATTCTCTACCGCATCTTAGTTCGATGTAGAATTTGACAATTTATACCATCTAGCATGTACATAGGTAATACTGCTACAGGATGGTGCTGAACAAATATGTTTATTATTCTTTTGCGACTATGCGACTATGCCCAAAAGAGCCGCATCCCTGGTGCGCCGGGTGCGTGGCAGTCCCATTAATATCTAAGTTACTACCAAGATTTAATTCAATGTTATTAATATTCTGATGAATGTAAGGACTTACGTTGTCTGAAAATAAATCATTTATTTATTTTGATTTTACCCAACTGCTCAGTTCCCAAAAGTATCTGGTAATCTATCTCTGTTTTAGTAACCTCTTGTGAACTAAACAGCTTGATCGATTTTGAAATGCAAGGCCTTCATTGGATTTTGTCCAAGGAGTACCGTGGTTCTGTTTTACTAGCTTTTATATATCTTGCACTTTTCGTATGTTATGTTAATGTTAGTTGTCCGCTTCAAATCTTGCAAATCAATGTTAAATCAATCCCCCATTCATAGTATATGCTGAAAATAGAAGCATGTATTTAAACCCGATGACAATGGACGGCGACAGTATCTCCGTTATACTTAACGTTGTCCTACCGTGTTGGGGCTCATTCATTAGTTTGGTCATGATAAGCAGATAATAAATTGTAAGAAAAAACGTGCGTCTCGGGGCGCCCGACAGAAGTGATAACTTAAACTAATCTAAGTTGAACTATTTAATATTGAAATTGTTTAACTGACTGTAAAGTTCCGCACACTAATGCAGAATGACACACACTAAAAAAAACAAAAAAGTGGTACACTGTTAAAAGAGGTCATACTTGTATATAGACGTCTCTTTTTAAAGTAGGGCATTTGTAACAGGTGCGAGATCAGATTCTATTAGCTGTTTTTATACTCCCTCTATGCTGGCGCCGTAACGCGTTACGTAACGAAGCGGTTTCACCCTTCCATTTAACCTTTTGAACGCCAAAGACGGCAATTCACGTCGGCAGATTTTTGTGCCGTGGACGCCAGACTGTCAGCGAGTTGTTCTAACCTTCATATATTTTGTTGCGGCATATGACGTCCGTGGCGTCACGGGCACGTAAAATAGCAATCGATCGTGGCGTTTAAAAGGTTAAGAAGTTATCACTTTAAAAAGTACAAACGAAAATATTTTAATGACAGAAACTTATTACATTTGATTCTCAAATTCCGATGATATCTGCCAAATTTAGGACTGAAGGGTTTATTCAAACTTAGTGGGTTTACGCTAACAGCGCCGATTCAAATGCCATCTTCCGACTCCATCATTCAAATACACGACACCGTAATTAAAATTCAACAATGAATCGAGGTGATCGAGGTAGGTCTCGATCAGTAATTACCTCTAATCTGTAATAGCATTATTATCATTGCATGAATTAATTAGGCATTCTACGATCACTTCCCTTGCGAGGTAATAATCGGAAAGAATCTCATTGTGTCCCGGTTATTTATTACAATCACTGGTTATTATGATAAATATGATAATAGAGCCTTTGAATGGCTTGGCAAGACATAGTGGCATGGTGACGTGAGGATCTTCGATATTTACAATTGGCATTCAACCAGGTTAGGTTAGGTTAGCAGTATTTAGGTAAAAATTAGACAATGTTGTCAAATTTCAGTCCAAACAGACAGATGCCATTTAGGGATTTGAAAAGTCCTGACAAAAAGCCGGAATATTCGATAAAAGTCTGGAATTTCTAGTCACAAAATGGAAACATTACCCACTTACAGTAGTATGGTAGGAATTATATGTACTTAGTTTAATTACTCATACTTTATCTAATTTAAAAAATGCGGACGAATTAAAAGGACAAAGTCTAAACTTATCCGGACGGATGATAACCGTCCCGGATGATACGTCTGTATATCTCTGTATCTGTGTAGTGCCTGTGTATCTGTGTCTGTGTATCTGGTAGTGCCTGCGTATATGTGTGTCTGTGTATTTGTGAATCTGTGTATCTGTTTAGTGCCTGTATATGTGTGTCTGTGTATCTGTGTCTCCGTGTATCTGTATATCTTTGTATCTGTATGTCTGTGTGTCTGTCTGTGGGTTCCCAAAGTAATGGACCGATTGGTACCTGGTTTTTTGAGAAAGAGCTTAGTTAAATTCGGGATGGATCTATTTTAGGTTTTATAAAAATCGAGTCTGCCGTTTAAGGTATACGCATGAGGGGTTCATTATTCATTAGATCGTATTTATTAATTTATTTATTTAGTATAGTTGTCAATGTAGGTTCTATTTAAAAAGGCAAACGGTATCGTGTTGCACATTCACTTATTCAATGGTGAATTTATTATGATTAAGTATTTAAAAGTTGATCAAGCACAGATTTGGACAAGAATGAAAGCAATGATGTAATTTAGTGTGGAGATTGAAATAATGGCGAAATTGGACCAAACCGAATGTTGTGGTCAATTGAAGCTGCCACCTGCTGTATAATAAATATGGATCGTAGCAGGTGGAAAGAAAGATGTATGTATGGTTTTAATTTATTTTGTGATATTAACGTCGACAACGTAAATTGAGTTTTACCTGATTTGCTGCCTTTACAAATAGAGTCGATATTCAGATATTTAAAAACAGCTTATTTATCTTCATTGTTGATATATCCATATTTGCCTGGACCTCTTGACACGCCAAACTCTTTTGCCAAAATGAAAAAAATATGAAAAAATCAATGGTCATTGACCATAGATAACAACATGTACTTTCGATTGAACCTCTTTTCTGTGAACTCGTACGTAGTTATCAAACGCGTTTCCAGCGAAAGTGAAAATATCCCGGAGACGCCATATTTGTTAAAGTCATTACAAACTTAACTCTGCTGACGGATAAACACGGAACTAAAATATTGACTTACTAATTACAAGTTGTCGCTTGACAGTGACGCTGCCAACGAGTGAACCTATGACTTTGTCGTTACTTGCGTATGAGAGGAAATGTAAGATTTCCAATAAAAAAGTATGGCCGTTCGCGTTGCTAGCGGAAATACTTAGAATGTTCATGTTATTAGTAATGTAACTGGTATAGCTTTAATTGGCGAGTAATGCGATACTTTTACGTAGAATAAAACTGTTTTACTCGTTAACAACGATTTTAATGTGCTGTGACACATTTTAATACAATTTTAATTACATTTTTCCTTTTACAAACCGTAGAAGAGTAGATACAGTTTTTTTTTGTTCCTGTTTTTTAAATGGTTGTCGTTACTTGGGCGTTTCTTTAAAAGGTTTTACCTAATTAAAATTAAGAGACGTTAACTTTTCCGCTGTAATACGAAAATTAGCTAATACCTACTGTTATTAGACAAATGGTGGTATCTCAGACAAAACTCTTGTAGCAAGTGCAAGCATATTACTAACGAGTGAGGATTGAATCTACTTCATTTATTGAATTTGAGATATAGCTAATTGGCGTTGAGAGGTACGAGTACCTAGTAATATTAATGTACCTACGACTAATTTTCGTAACTCAGCGGAAAAGTTAACGTTTCTCAATTTCAGTCCTTAAATTTTTCATACACTTTGAAAAAGGAACGATTTAATTGTCTCTTAACTGTCTCTAAGTGTGGCTGTTAGTCATACTAGTACATAATAGTAAGGTTAGGTCACACTCGCTAACATTAGCCTGTGAGAAAACGCAGGTCCATACCAACCTAATAGCCTATCGCGTTTAGAATAATCTATCAGTCTTTGACAGTGTTAATACATTCAGTAAAAGTTTTTATTTAACTGAACGCGTTTGTCCGTATTTTTATATCAAGTCTTTTGAGTCAAATGTAGACAGTTTTTTCGTAATTGGAAGCGGGCATGGTCATGTCATCTAGTTATTTTAAATAGAAGATATGACCATGGTTGTAGATTGTGTTGATGGCTATAAACTCAAAGATTTGAAAGGTGGCATGGGATTTTTGCTGTAAATTCTTAACGCAGATAAGGCAGAAACAAAAAACAGTGTGCCAGAAAATACACAAATCCTGTTCTCTTAGTTTAATTTAAAGAGATCTATTCCTATCTTGAAAGGTAGTGTAGTCCTCGGATCAAGACGCATCACTGTGGTATTCTGTGCATTCATTGTTTTTTGACATGTACGCAGTATTATCAACATTTGAATTATTATTATTATTTATTTCTTTAATGGCGTCTACATAATAACGTAATTTTGCCAATGTCAAGTATATATAAGCAACGTTGTACGGTGAATCCTGTCCGGTCGTCGAAGTCTTCCAGTCATAGTCGTTATGACCTTTGAAGATGGTGAGCATCCACTACATTGGCTTGGTATGATCTTGACCGCTTACTAATTTGAAACCATCTTTTCACTGTTATTTTATTCAATGCAATTCCTACATCAATGTTACAAGTTGTCCCACAAAACTGCTCTGGATTTGCGAACCAAAATCAACGATAAAGCAATTTACAAAAAAAAAAAAATTGGACAAGTGTTTTCAGAATGACAGCCAGCCATAGACCAACATTTTAATTTACTTGATTTATTTATTTGATTGCAATGGCGGCCAAATTAGAAACCGTTTTACCGATTTGAATAGAGTCCCGGACCATATTAGCCAATCACGCAACTCAACGCCGCGCCGCGCCGCGCAGCTAGCAGGTGGCTGGTGCGCACCTGATTTCTCATTAGCTTGCTCTCTCATCCTCAATCGAAAGTGGTTAGTGCACGTGTCAATACGCTGCCCGCCTTAGCCAATAAACAGTATGTCGAATTCAGGAACCAAAGCAGTTTTAGCTCTCGTGAGTTTGTAATAAGGTTGATATTGGTACGGGAGTTTTATCTGAGATACGCCTATTGGCTTAGGAGTTATATGGTAGTGGAGATGCAATAGGAAAATGGTTTATGAGTAAAAGCCAACTGACGTTATAAACGTCATTAACGTGTCAATGATACTCGGTATTAGTAAAATCCAGGTCTGAAGTTTCTTGTGGCGCTTCTTCTCCGCAATGATGTTCTGTCCGAAGCGCTAGGAGATTCACTCCATATTCCCGACGTCTAAATAAGCCTTCATGTGGCCAAGTTACTGAATAAATATTTTGAATTTTTGTGATCATTGTGGCGTAAAATGTTACAAATATTTAAATAAGTAGGTATATGACGTTTTGTGCATTAAGAAAGATACGAATACGAATGATTCCGAACAAAAACCGATCTAAATTTGTACAGGGCTTCTACTCTACGCTACAGACCGTAAGTTTTTAAATTGTGAAACCATTTATCCTTTCCTTGACAGTAATGGCCCAGCGGCACTATTCTACACGGTGGAACCATATTGTTTTTGACAAGTTATCCTACTGTCATCATTACGATAGCTCATATTTTCTTCACAGTAACGGCGGCCTAGTTCAATACATTTTTTTTTTATGATATAGAGTAGGCGAACGAGCACACAGGCCACCTGATGGTAAGTGGAAACTGTGACCCATAGACATTCGCATTCACAAGACTGCAATCCTAAGACTGCAAATGCGTTGCGAACCCTGAGGACTAAGATGGAATGGCTCTATGCTTGTCATTTCACCGGCTCTCTTATCCCCAAACCGGAACACAACAATGCGAACACTGTTGTTTGGCGGTAGGTTAATGGATAAGATGGAGGTAGCGATCCGGACGGATACATTACGATATTACTGTAACTTTTTCCTTTTTCAAAGGCAGTAATATAAATATTTCGTTAAAATCTGGATAGTGGTATCCATGGAAAGTCAACGGCGGGGCTGGACAAGTTGGCCATCCAATACGAACGCTAGCGTTTGATGATCTGTCACTTACAAAAAAGTATGGAATTGACGTAAGTCACGTGATATATCACTCGTTACGACTGACACACAGTAATGTGATCACTATCACTCGCGCTAATCGAATACTGATAGTTTTGACGTTTTGTCCGTCGTTACGCGGAACTATTTTGAAAGGTTGAATTCAACACAAGCACTATCACGATATAAACGTCGGTATCTAAGTGCATCTTGGCTAGCTTTTTCATTTTTTTCATCACACTTTCACGTAAACAGTATCTAAACATACAGGTTAACTGGGCCGTAAGCCATATAAAACCCTCGACCTCATGAAAACCTAGGTCGGTAAGTAATTTTTTTTTTATTTATAGCGCAGCACACCGTTCATGCAAGTTCAAGCAAGGAGTTTACACGAAATTGAAAAATGGTTTTAAAATGTTATCTAAACAAACAGTAATTTCATTGCAATCTCGCTACATATTATAAATTTTAATAAATAAGTTTTTTCTGCCCTATAATTTCATTTATTTACTCGCAAATGTGATGAAAAACATTGTATGTTTCACGGGCGGTACGGGAATTACGAACCTCGACTCAGAAACCCCTGAGTCTTCTACTTCGGGCTTCTACTAGAGCCTCGGTCGTAATTCCTTACTTACCGCCCTTAATACACAATGTACTATGACAACGCAAAGCGATAGGTGACCTCCAAACGCTAGCGTTTGTATTCGATGGCAACTTGTCTAGCCCCACAGAACTCTTTAATAATTCAGAGTCCAAAGAGAGAGCTCTATTTCCTTTAGACGGGGAAAATTTAAACTTTTCCATTATCCAGTTACGCGATCACTCACCTCAGTGAGGAAATATTTAAGGAAGGCCTCAGTCAGTTGGAGGTATTAACGCCGTCATGATGACAATATAACAACTTTTCGATATATCCAATCTTTTATAATTATTTACAGAGATATACAGAGCGAAAGTGAGTGGAAGGGTCGGAAGAGGCCGCCCTAGGCGTACTTTTTCGAATCAAATCGGAGAAACACTGGAAAAGGGCCGAATCTTAAGTACCCGAAACCGACGTGCGTGCATGACTCGATGTATGAATGTGGAAGAAGCGAAAGACATTTGTCAGGATCGTAGCAGGTGGAAAGAAGTCGTCTCTGCCTACCCCTCTGGGAAACAGGCGTGATTTTATGTATGTATGGTATAATTATTTAAAATTAAAATTAAATTTAGTCGTCTTCTCACTTAGGCAATGTCAAATGTCTCGTCCAAATGAGTTTTTAATGGTAATTAACGTTATAAATCGCATTAACCTCTATAGCATTGAGGTTGCAATACCCGTGCCCTTCAATAGCGGATAATTCCACGAATCGCAACGAAACTAGCACGCGTACAATCGATGAATCCGTAATGGGTATAGTCGGGAAAGAATAGCCTTTTGTTTTACCAATAGAATAATGTCTTGATAATACGTAATTGGGATACCTACACCACAGAAAGTAAACAATCCATGCGTCAGTTTTTATCCGATTGCGTCAGATGGAGGATTATGTTTTTCGAGTCTTTTAATTTGGGTCTTGGTTGTGGGAGTGCCATATGAGATAATATTTTAATTTAAAAATCTTTTTTCAACATAATTAATGAATATGTCATAAATGCAGTCGGATTCTTAAAGCTTGCTTTTTTTATTTACCTACTGTTTTTTTTGGATTTTCTATCTTTTATCTATATATAAAAGACAAAACTAACTAACTTAGTTATCAACGCACGAAATTCATGAGTTAAGTGAGCGCTAAGAAAGGATTTTTCAAAATTCACCGTCGAAGGGGTTAAAGTAGGGGGGGTAGCGGGAAACTTATTTTACGCGTACGAAGTCGCGGGTGTCCTCTAGTTTTTCATAATTTAAGTCATTTGTTCGACATTTCGACGATTTTTATTATATCCTTCTTGCAAAGATAAAACCCACGTCATTCTAGCTTAATGTTGTGTGGATGTTTGGTTTTTGGCCTTTCTAGTACACATACACGCTGAACGGATTGGGATAAAACATTGTACACAAATACGTGGTAAAAAAATTGTCCTATACTAAGTAGGTTGACTAGGTGGTGATCGCAAATAATTGAACGTACGGTTTCAGCCGTTTGCCGAGGTATCTGAATAAGAGAACGATAAAAATAAGATAAAATATGACATTGTAAAACGCTTCGAGTCTACTGGTCATAAAGCTTGCTAAAAAAAAGATTTAGTTTTATTTGTTTCATAATACAAGTAACAGTTGTAAACATGTCAATTTTAAAGAATTCCTATTATTAACTTCAAAAGACAGATCAATATTAACTGTAAAAAAATTACACGACATTTTTATATACATTAACATTAATAAGGAACGCAATGTCAAAAATAAATGGATATAACACAAATAATGATCAAACACACAAGTTAAATGTTAAAATGGTAATAAAATAAACGGTGTACCCTTGTTTTGTCGACAACCTTTTCATCGAATATTATTTCATCGACAACGATTCATCGAAACTTTAGTACTAGTAATATTGTTTGGCGTTATCTTATTTCAACTACTATTTATTTAAATTTATCTTACTACGTGGAAATACTAATCAACGAATACTACTTAATCGCAGATTTGTTTCAAATTATCTTAATTGGTACAACTACAAAACATTGCAATTCATTTCTTCGACGTATTACTTTAATACAATTTTATATGTCCAATTGCACATTTATACATTTCTCAAATTATGTAGTGTGACATACAAATATGTATAATAAAACTAAGATATATTGGTGTATCAAAGTAGGTTAGGTTAAGTTAGGACTGCGACCCCCAAGAAAACGAACTGTTGACAGAAGTGGGTTAGGTTAGGTTAGAACTGCGACCCCCAAGAACACAAAAACATGACACATTACAATAACTTTTATTATTATTATCATAACATTATTATGTATAAATTAGGAACATAGCTATAATCGCACAGAGTGACTGATTGCGTTTAGTTTTGATAGCAAGATATTACCAATTCAAATAATTTTATCCGGAATAAATGTTATTACAAGTAAAAAAAAACAAATTAAAAGGACCCGAAATGATTAGTCATGACATGAATTTTATTGAAATATGTGAACTACTAATTAAAAGACCTCGGTTAAAACTACCTAGTATCGAGTCCACGACGCAATGACTTGTCGATGAAATGAAAATACTTGAAACGTTGTCTTTGAAATAATATTCGATTAAAAGTCTGTCGGCAATTCAATGGTAAACCAAAATAAACAATCCCAAAAGTAAAACTTGGAATGCGAACAGTAGGTACTGAGTACGTAATTAAATTAAGGTAATATCTATTCACCAAATGTCTCCTCGAAGGTCGCACGCCATTGATTCGAGCGATAGCGGACCGTTGACACACATCACTACCGAACGAGTATGTAATATGTTGTTATTTTCATCAGTAGTGAGCTCGTATGAACTGGCTTTACTTGACCCTTACTAGGCTAGGATGGCGTAGGCAGAACGGGTCTATGACGATGGTACAGCCTATATTAGCAAGATAAGAAGTCTACCCTGACATGCTGTCGTCCTAGTGCAATTTTATAGGCATCAAAAGTCAAACACTTATACATACATAGGGTAAAGTCACCAGTGGTCAGCCAGAGACCTGAAGTCGGCCTCTGCCTATACTTTTTATGAGTGGGAATAGTACGAAAGATATATTTTCCACTCTTCGCATTCATATAAGGTCGACTACTGGTCTCTGGCTGACCACTGGTGACTTTACTACATACATTAAATCACGCCTGTTTCCCAGGGGGAAAGGCAGATACCACTTCTTTCCACCTGCTAAGATCCTGACAAATCTCTTTCGCTTCTTCCACATTCATACATCGAGAAATGCACGCACGTTGGTTTCGGGTACTTAAGATGTAGTTATCAAACACTGGAAAACGGCACATATTTTTTGTTTTAAGTTTATCTGTCGTTTAGGTAATAATAAATAATTAATTAATCGGCCACAAATTGACCTAGCCCCGAATTAGTACAATCGCATTCGCCGTAAAGCAATAACCCGACTGGTTAAAATTACACACGTGAGGTGGTTAACTGTATAATGTACCAAATGTTTTCACGCCCAATCCTTTATTTATGTAGAACCAGTTTGAATGTTTACGAGGCCTCTTTGGTGGTTAAAGGCCTTTAAACTCACATCGTAAAACTAACGCAGTATTTAAAACGAGCGTGCAATGGCGCCTTCATTACTTTTTTTTTCTAATACACTCAAGTGTTGCAAGGGGCTAATAGAAGTACATAGGATGGCACTTGCACGTGCCGCCTTACTGTTACATTGAGAAAAAAAAACACGGCTACATTTTTTCCATTCTCATTCTCTACTCTATTGGTGTTAGTTTTAAAATAATTATTTATTACTTTATTACCTTGTAATGTTACTTTTAAGTATTATTGTATATTATGGGAGAAAATGACCTGCTGGAGTTTCTTGCGGCGCCTCTTCTCCGCAATGATGGTCTTGTCCGAAGCGCTAGTACATTTATTCCATATTACCGACGCGTAAAAGCCAATTTACTGAATAAATATTTTGCATTTTGAATTTTGAATTTAGAAAGGGGGAGGGCGGACCAATTATCCGCAATGAACATGTATCCTTTCTAGGTCTCTAGGGAAACAAAGGAAGTAACAAACTAACACAATTTTGATATTGACGTATTATGAATTACGACGAATTATGTAAAGTTTACAAAATGGCAGCCAATCCAACAATCGGCCGGGCGGCCAAACAACCTCGTGGGTTACATAACAAACATCTTAGTCCTCAGGGTTGGCAACGCATTTGCAGTCTTATGCTTGCAGTCTTGTGAATGCGAATGCCTATGGGTCACAGTTTCCACTTACCATCAGGTGGCTTGTGTGCTCGTTTGCCATCTCAAGGCCATAAAAAAAAGCTAAGTTCACTTTTTTGTCTAGGATAACATTTTTACGGTGATCAAAATCGATGATAATTGATCACGGAAAAAAAACATACAGAATAACTACTTTCAAACCGATGGATTGGTTTTTACAAATGTAAACGACTGGTAAATTTTAAAAAAGCCGCCCCTATGCGAGTCGGACGCACACACTCTGGTTCGTGTTATGGTGCATTCGCCTATGTCAATATATGTATTTTAAAAGATCTTCCGACTTCACGGCATACGATAAGTTTATCCCGTGGCTTCGTGCGGGCCTATTATGGTTTTATTTATCGATGCAAATAAGCATGGATAAGACATCTGTCACTTTCTGACCAGTATGATAGTGCGAGAGTGACGGATGCTTTATCCACCGCGAGAAACATTACCATAAAACGGCCGCTGTTCCCATTATTCATCAAAAAAAAAATTAAACTGTCGTCTCATAAAATGGTCGCATAGTCACCAGATTTAAGATAAAAGTTAAGTGAAAGTTAAAAATCATTTAAAAGATTTATTGTCCATTGTTTGTGATCTTTGATATCTTGATTCCGAACTAGGTTACCGCAGAGATATTAATTATATCCCAAGTGATATAATCGAATATATTTTCTCTTCATTTATAGTAAATATTTTACAAAAAATGTTTAGTCGTGGACGGAATATAACTCATACTATGTAACACAGCCATAGACAATGCCGTCATCCAGTATAATGATGTGTGTGATTCTAAATAATTAATTAAATATATTTACTCTTCATTTATAGTAATACGCTACCACAAAATTGACTCATATTATGTACCACAGACAGTCATAGATAATGAGGTCATCGACTAGTGATGTGCAAACGTAACGTAAATAAAGTGCTAGTGATGCGATAATCATGTGGGAGTACCTGGCAGTGTTGCTCCTCGGTTTCTGGCTTGGAATTGCCATATTCCTCTACGTATCATGCTACTGGCTGGAAGAGATTTTGGGTAAGTTTTAAAAATAAGAATTTAGTTTAACTTGTTTTTTAATAGAAATAGAAATAGAAATATGTATTTATTCGGCGAGCACAAAAAAAAACCAGGGATAAACATCATGAAAAAAGGATTGCAACACAGAAATCAAAACAAAAAAACACTTTTTAACTGTTGAATTCCGTGTGACATAAGCAGTGCTTTACCAAAACATGTAAAATTCTCAAATGTAAAACTGTAATCTGTAATCTGTAAACTGGTTTATTTAAATTTATAAAATGCAGTATATAAAATTTATAATACATTAAATTATAATAATTAAACAAAATGTGATGCGTGTACAATCCACATCATGCATAACAAATTAATTGAATTAAATACAGATTCCAACACTTTAGATGCATAGCATTAAAATATTAAATTTAAGAGTTTCACTCAAATTCATTTCAATAATCAGAAAAAACCTCATATCGTGTATCTAATCGTGCAATTTTGTCAGCTAACCTAACCCAGCTTAGCCAACATTATTGCGAAAACTCAGTCACCGTTTAATTCTCACATATTTTAAGATATACCTAATTACTTGCATAATTAAATTACGACCGGTAGTAAAGACATTCCTTGACACATAAATGTCAGTCACTTACATAATTATAATAAGTGAGAGCAGTAAATTTATCTGCGAGATGTCCTTGCCATGTTTTTCTTATTTCCTTAAAGCCTACATGTACAGCCTTCTTAAGCAATCTTTTAAAAACAAAGTATGTTCAAAAATTAGGTATAAATTTGAAAACATATTTATGCGCACATTGTTTTTGCTTATATTTTGTTTTGTGTGCAATAAAAATGGTCACGTGTATATTTTCCTGTAACAATGGAAATTTTTAATCCTTCGACTTAAAACAATTGACAACAGAATTTTCAGCTTGTATATTTTCCTTTTTACATTGTGACGAGGACCGTTACAAAACGACCTTTTACCTCGGGGCAAAGTGCAAACTGCCTCAGTATAAGATAATTGAGCAAAATAACTAGCTATATAATTTATTAAATCTGACTTGTTATGGAAGTATGAACATTGCAAATAACTTATCGTTATTAGCCAGTTCAGAGGTAATAGAGAAAGTAATATTTGACTTAGGTAATAGATGGCTCGGTGGTTGTGTATTATTCCTACTGGGACTTAATCTATTCTACTGCGTAAAAACCATAATGTCTCAAGAGCGTCGCCAGCCGATGATCATGGGATAGCCAAGTTAGAGGATGAAAAAATATCTATGGCGGCACTCGAATGTCAACATTGACGAAAAATAAAGGCTCCATTTTTTCGATTTTGATCTCTTTCATTTGTTATATACAAAGTGATCCTAAGCGGTATGGACATACTCAATTGAGACGTAGGGTTCGGCAAGTCGCTCTAATGTAGAAATTCTTCAAAGATTTCAAAAGTCTTTCTAACAATAACAAATGCGCCTTGGTTAACCAAAACAAATGAAAACCATGAGTATTTACCACAATAAGCATGAAGCAGCAAGAGGCTGGATAGCCACTGCAATTAACTATCCCAGAATCTCTAAAAGGAGCAACGTCTAAATCGTCTGAAGAGGCGACCCCTAATGCTTCATCATCATCATCATCATCATCATTTCAGCCATAGGTCGTCCACTGCTGAACATAGGCCTCTCCCAAAGATTTCCACCTCACCCGGTTGGAAGCGGCCTGCATCCAGCGGGTCCCCGCGGACTTGACCAAATCGTCCGTCCATCTCCCTAATGCTTGCTAGAGATAAATAATGAAGAATCTGCAGTCACTCGACTTCAGATCCAATGTCAATAAGATCACAGAGAAGACTTGCTCTTGGGCTTGGCGACAGCCGGCCGCTGTTACTGAGGGCCCTGCCAAGAAGCACTATGCTAACTAGCGCGATAGCGTTTCTATTCGTTTGGTTTTTAACCAATCGCGTCACTGGTAGATGACGTCATCTACCAGTGACGCGATTGGTTAAAAACCAAACGAATAGAAACGGTAGTTAGCGTAGTGCATCTCGGCTTCAGTTAGTTATTTCGGTTATCGTTCCGGACGTAGAGACCTCGTCATGTTGTTCTCCTAGTCACTATTTTTAATTTAATGATATTGAGCTTACATTTGTAATGATTTTGATAGTGTTGGTTTTAAAATAATTATTACCTTGTAATGTTACTTCTAAGTATTATTGTATTTTATTATGGGAAAAAATGACCTTCTGCTGGAGTTTCTTTCTGCGCTTCTCCGCAATGATGGTCTTGTCCGAAGCGCTAGTAGATTCACTCTATATTACCGACGTGTAAAAGAGCCCTCATGTGGTCAATAGAAACGCTAGTTTGCGTAATGCATCTTGGCAAGGGCCTCTGTTAAGTAGATAAGAGCTATCGTAACGTTGACATACGATAACGTGTCAAATCGATAGTAATATACGTTTACCCTGTAGAAAGGCCCTGTACTAAAAGTTGCGAGATCAAGTCCCGCTGTTGACGATTTAATCTAAAAACATAATTTGTTCAGGCCTAGGTCCCTACTTAACTGCTGTAGGTTTGACGCCAAAAATTGTAGTAAAAAAATAGAAGTTGATAAATACAGAAATATGATTATAAATTACATTAAGTACATATTTTGTAGCATATATTATTAGTAATGTTGCTCATGCGTGAAGATATCGAATTTTATTATTTACGATGAATTAGTCACTATGCACATATTGAATGGAATGCTAAGTGTGTGTTCACAACAGTGGAATGTTATTGTCTGTGGCACGTTTTGTTTTTTTTAGCTTTATTAGGACTAAGATTGTTACCCTTTTGTTTTGACTAACCTAATAAAAATATTAGTTGCGCAAGTGCTAACTATAAAAATGATGATATAATCGATAGTTTTACGACTTTCTTGTGATGGCGCTTCAATAAGGTGTTAGGATTTTTTGCCATAATTATAATCACATATCATCTCTATTATTCAGTGTATAAAAGATGAGAAATACAGAGCATATTTTGACAAATACTGCCAAATGATATGCCTCCATTAAGTGCACCCAAGCACGGGTCGCAATATTCACTTACACTCAGGTGTCTCGCGTACTCGTCTATCTCCCTTTTCACATTAAATAGCTCAATTCTGAGTCCAAAACTCATTTCAAACTCGTTAGATAAACTTTCATTGTCTCCCCTCAGACCTCCCGCCGGTGGCTCCGCCCAGCAGTGCCCACGCGCAGCTCAAGCGGCTGGTCTCGCGCGTGGTGGAGGAGGCGGCAGCGCTGCCAGCGCTTGCGCGGTACGCGGCAGAACCTGCGAGGACGCCCGATTCTAACACATACGAGGATCTGCTGGCCACGGCTATACTGAACAAGGTATGGTTTTTTTTGTGGCTCTACAAAGGTAAAGAAAGAAAAAGCATTTATTCGTCACAAGCAGACGTACAAAAAGCATCAAAATATTGACTTAGACAAGAGGCCTGTTGTAACGAAATGGTTCCAACTAAGCGTTATGCCGGCATTAAAGCCAGTGCTGGTTTTCCGTTGGAACCATCCAGTTAAACCACGGTAGATTAGGTACATACAAAACAGCAAAAGACAGCAAGCGGCAGCAAAAGGTAAACATGTACTATACTATAGCTATAGTATAGCTTTACCACAAATTAAATTGACGGGAACAATGAGTTTCTTAATCGCTGGGTTTCTTACAAGCCGTTTTATCCGCCTATTACCTCTTGCAATCTAACAACCAAATAGAGCAATTACATACATGTGGTAGGACATTGCTTTATGCAGGGTTCGTCCATGGTTTGACCTGATCGCTACGTCGTCTTACCTTTTTAACCTACCACCAAACAGCAGCAACGTTGCTGTGTAACAACATAGGCAACGCATTTGCAGCCTTAGGATTGTCATCGTTAGATTGCTAATATCTATGGGCTTCAGAGTCCAGTTACCATCAGGGGACCTAATATGGCTGCGTTTAGCGCGTGACGTCATGTGGATTAAACATGACGGATGCTTTATCCACATTTAGTCACGCGATAAACGCAACAATACTAGATACCCTTGTGATATGTCCGTTTGCCTTCTCAATACTTACTATAAAAACACGTAAATGCAATACAAACTGCATATTAACTCTTGGCTCGAGTAAATATTCCAAATTTGTAAGTAACGGTTCATAAAGGGCACTCAAAACGCTACAATTAGTGGATTGCCACAAGTATGCGCGGGCGCCGACTACCGTTGGGTTCAAGCGCACAGTTACTCTAAATACAGTAATAATAGGCTAAATCTGAATGAATTAAGTTCACAGTCATTCTGCTGTGTGATAAAATCAAGATGGCGGTTGAAACTGCGTTTTGCAGCTATTAAGTTGGAAACTGTTGCTGTATGTTTTAAGAAAGCGCAGAGTAAACTATTTTCTCTTCGTCTTTCTCGACATTTCGGGATATTAAGTATTTGTTCTAAAAAAACAATGTGTACCTACACATTAAAAACACACACATATAGGCACCAAAAAAATAAATGTACTGCTAATGTGTTGCGTACATTTTAAAATAGTAAAATAATGTAAGGATATTTTTATCCCGGAACATTTTTGATGTATGTAGTTGAATCAACCATTTTCTATTGATACAAGGACTAATAAATAATAGATTAATCTTTCGCGTACTAGAAATCATAAAGCCCTTGAAACATATAACTAACACGTACATTAACATGCTATGCTAGATGGCTATACTTGCATAATTACGTAAAATCAGTTTATAGCAATCGACGGGAACACATAAATTAAAATAACAACCTCGGTGAATCCGTACAAGCGTTTCCTAACTCTTTTACCGGCAAATTAAGGGCTACCAACAGCTAGGAAAAAACTCTTTTAAAAATAAATATACTTGGGTCAATTTTGGTTGAACACTTTGACAGTTCATGTAACAATTATTACAGGGCCACTATTCTACGATGTAAAACAATATTGTTTTTTATGTTGTCGTATAGTTTTTAACTCTAGCAAAGATGCAAACGTTACTAACGTTTTTCTTTTCAATCACTCTTCGATGACAGTTGATAACATGGTTTAGAGTCGTACGCACGAGAATATCATCCCATACTTTTGCGAGATAGAACAGAAAACGGGTACACTACATACTACATAATAATCATAATTCAGAATTGAACAAAAATCCGAGGTTTCATAGTTGCGAATGCATTTTTTTATAGAAGAATATTTTTTTGCTATGGCTTATAAATCAAACCTAACCTAACCTACGTATGAGAGATTCGGATAAATTAATACGGAATTTTAAAAACGTAGTATCTTTTGCATCATGGCTAGGCCAGGGCCTCAAAGGCCCTTGCTAAGAGCATTACGCTAACTAGCGTTTTTAAACCAATCGCGTTACAGGTAGATCACGTGACTTTTCGTATTACGTCATCTACCGGTGACGCGATTGGTTTAAAACGAATCGTATAGAAACGCTAGTTAGCGTAATGCGTCTTGGCAAACGGCCTCAGGTCAATTTTACGTCGTAGAATAGTGGCCCATTGTAGTGAAAACATACATCGTAATTAGTCGGAGAAGTTCGTTATTATCGTGCTTTTTACCCTTATTAGTGGTGGTAGGACCTTGTGCAGGGTCCGTCCGGATCGCTACCACCATCTTATCCATTAACCCACAGCAGCAGTGTTCGCAAGGCTGTGTTCAGGTGTGGGGAACATAAGACAACCAATGAAATTACTAGCATAGAGGCATTCCATCTCAGTCCTCAGAGTTGGCAACGCATTTGAAGTCTTAGGATTGCAGTCTTGAGATTTCAAATGTCTATGGGTCTCAGATCCCACTTACCATCAGGTGGCCTGAGTGCTCGCGTGCCCATTGCGATAAAAAAAAAAGTATATAACCGGGGGTCGCGCAACCCGGTCGCCTTCACCGGTTGCGTTGCGGTCTCCAAAAACCGTCGACCGTGACTGTGTGAAGGAGGACCAACGATCGAAAAGATATACTTTTGCATTTATAATTACTTTTGTCACGGAGAACCACATTGATTTTAGCGTTGCCTTGTATAGTGACTTGTTTATATTTACTTCCTATTTAAATAATTTAACTGCGAGAGCGAGTCATTCTGTCTAAAAGTTTATAAAAACTAATTCTGGCCCAATTTCGAAGTAAAATAAGTTAACAGCTTAAAAATACATTGAATACACTATTCATCTCGAGAAATTTTAAGAATTACGATTTCTATGAAACATAGTCGCGGGGAGATATTTCCTTTTACTTCATTTAGATAATTCTAATCAACATTTTACTCGAAAGTAATGTGTACAACTTCCATTGCTACGGAAGTTGTGGTTTAGCTGCTGCCGATTGATTGAAGTATCGAGCTGTTTGTGAATAAATCGATCACTCTGCCTTCAAAGATACTTTATCAGAAGTATTCACAGATAGATCGATGGATTAAGCTTGAAGGCCAATAAAGACTTGATTTCAATCAATATGCCTTCGGGTTTGAACTACCTTCTCACCTGATCTTTTGCATCGAGATTTTAAATCAACCTTATTTACACAAACCCGAATGTCTTTCCAATAGGTATGTGACGTCATCTATTTGCTCTAGGAAGATCCTTGTGACTGCCAGTGCTTTTTACAACTAAACCCTGTTCAGACTTACTTGTTTTATTTAGTAACTAACTTGCTAACCTCAAATATCAACTTCTTTGTATGAAACAGCTATTTTAAATAAAATAAAGCAATCACAGACAATACATTGGCCAAGTCATGTCCAAAATGTTTTCTCAGTTTACTTTATTTACGATAAAAGAGCTGTTTTAGCCTAAAATGAGGTTAAAAAGTTGTTTACCATATAAGACAAGTAAGTCTCAACAGGGTTTAGATAGATAGGTAGATCGTGCGACATAAATATCATGTATATTTCTGGGGACCTAGTGAAAAGAGGGTTCTATATGTCTAGTAGTCTCCGCATATGACTTACACCCTTTTTATTATGAGCCAAGTTGACTTAAGCCCTTTTTCTCTAGGACCCCAGATTTGGCCAAGTATCAAAAGCGCCATCTCTCAGATTTCTTACAAACTACGTCGCAATAGATAGTAGTATTCCTCGTGCAATGTTTCCCATTCCAGAATTTTTAATAGTTCGCAGAGCCCCTTTGGGTGCTTTGGCACTTCAGACCTGCTGTAAGACTAATAATATCCTAAACTGTACTACATATTTCGACCTATTTATAAGTGGAAAGCGACTGGGGAAATCTGGATCGGAAAATATGCGACTAGAAATATAATATTCGGAAAAAATGTAAATATATACATTTTCTGTCAACTGATGCATAATGAGAGGCCTTAAAATACGCGTGTGGTTTAATATGATCACACGAGTTTTTTAAGGCCTAATTATGTACAGTTTCATACACCACTTTATCTACACACATATCATAAATACTCTAAGATGGGTTCATAAGCCGACGTATTGACGACAAAAATGGCGGCAAAACAAACTTGTGCTGTGTCAGTATAGAATATGAAGGGTTTTATTAAATCATAGACAAACGAATGAAGTCCCTATTCTCACGTCACTCGAACTGAAATGTCGGGCGGATTATATTTAAAAAATATACAGATTTGACGTTGCGTATCGATAACTGTTTTAATGTCTATGAATACTAGAATAGAGACTCTCTTGAGTTTTGACAGCTGTTCCGATTTTAAACTATAACGTTACGAAAATTAATACTGTTATAATATAACATTACAGTACAGATTTTACCAACTACCACAGACAAGAAAGTTCTCATAGTAAAATAGGTTATAATAATGCTGGTCATTTCCTACGCTTTCTGAACGCATAATAGAGGGCTTATGACATGTGCGTAGATAAAGTAAATATTATGATATTATAAAATAAGCTAACAAACCCTCCATGTCACCAACCAGTACTACCAAAAAATCCTTCACTACATAATTTACCTAAATACCTATCAATACGAATACTTCAGGATGTACCAAAGATAACGTTTATACCAAGTTATCTAACGCTATTTATGTTGTTTTGTTTGAGGATATTACTTCATATTACTAAAATCCTGAAAGTAATTATCTTAAGCCGATATACTAATGAATCAAGGCGTTACTATAAATAAC
The DNA here is from genome assembly GCA_923062465.1 of Acleris sparsana. NCBI lineage: Eukaryota > Metazoa > Arthropoda > Insecta > Lepidoptera > Tortricidae > Acleris > Acleris sparsana. Next base: position 19,827,905 of record OV281287.1, on the reverse strand, counting down.
GTTAATTACAATAATAAACAAAAAATGTATTAATATTACTAAGTTTTGCAGGGTTATTATATTGAGAAACACGACCTTAGCTATTAGATGCGTATTTCGACACAGGTTTTCCAGGGTTGTGGGTACCTACCGCTATATAATGCTTACAAGTAGACGAAAGAAGATATTAACTAATCGATTAAGAAAAACCTCGAACACTGCATTAATCTGCACAGTAATTGTGTTACGCATTGCACTTGATAACAAATCCATGAGAGATTATGATAAAAATATATATAATATTTAATGACCTACTTAATTTGTTAAAAGTTACGCAATTTTATCATAACTCTTTAGTCCGTGTGTATAATCAAATTCATGCCTTTGACTTGGTTTTTGATAGACTACGCAAGATGTAGGGTATTTTTTCTCGTGTTTAATATGTCTGTATGTAGAAGAAGAAAAGAACTCGCGACACACCAAATACCGGAGAGTTGAGGATCTCACCTCAGAGCGTAAAAATCCAAGGGTGTGCATTCTCAACTTAACCGCATCAACTCCGTTCGACAGAGAGTCGTTTTTAAGACAATAGTTTTGTATAGTAGGCTAAAAACGCCATGACGGATTTTAAAGTGCCAATAATCAGTTAGTATTCATTCGCCCAAGTGTCATAGCTATAGCTAGTTAGTTATAAATAGAACCTCTTCAGTCCTGATGCTGCAAGGGGTCGTCGGGCTACCAAAGCTTGCGAACCTAACCAAAAACCATCATAAGATAGTAGAAGAAATAAAGATGATCTGAGACAAGTCAAGATCCATTTCTGAAACACCCGTATAGGTAGACAGATAAACAAATTAGATCATTTTTATACATCCGGGGCCTTTCATAATCCAAAAGAATAGATAACAAAGATCCGTAAGCATGTCAATGCAGTACCAGGGTACCAGAACCAAACAGATTTCACGATAAGTACCGCCCAACCAATGTCACCTGTCTTTCTCGCTCCGTTTATCTCTAGATAACAAATCCGATAAAGTTAGTCTTCAGCGATAGCGAAACAAATCGGCTGTTTATAAAGAAATGGTGAGTTATTTACCGTGCATAATTACTTTTTTATTGCACTTGAAAATATGTGACGCGGCCGCCATTTTGCTGTGTCAAACTCGCGCCAACTCGCAAGTTCTTTATAGTAGCTACGTGTGAAAAAGGTGTTTTATCGTGCGTGAAAGACATTGAAATAATTATTCGTAGTTTATTTAGGTTATTTTTTAAATTCTCTTAACGAAATTGATCTCAAACTTTAATCTCATTATGGTGGTGTCACTCGCAGTTCTAGTGTATTCTACAGTGATTTTCTTATATATTATTGCATTTGTAAGTAAATTGTGTGTGTCTGTGTATGTGTCAAAGAATGACATCAAAATAATTTTTGTTTTGAAGAATTCAGTGTCAAATTGGGAAACAAACAGTCAACACAGGCCAGTGTTACCATTACTGACGGCAAAATTGTAACTTAAAACATCATATTAACAGGCCTCTGATGTTTAAAGTTGTTTTTTTATGCATTTGAATAATAACCTCAAACAAACATTATTTTCATTACTTTCGTAGATGCATTTTATATACTAACTTACATCCATAATATTTAAAAAATGGCTTCAGATTCACTTTGAGTCGCCGAATACAGTTAATTCCCTCGTATCGCGCCGTGGCTAAATATAAAACTACACTTACGTGCTTTTTCCTGTATTTCAGATGCATAATTATTAAGTTATCATAATTATATCTATAATAAATGGACAGAAAATAGTGAGAAAATTTATACATACATACTTTGTAAGTTTTACGCGGGCATTCAATATTACTAACATGCTGTTTTTAGACTTCACCAAAAAAAAACAACAACAAAAAAACTGATTAGCGTCAACGTTACGTGTGAAATAAACTAACATAGAGAAGCAATAGACACTGGAAACTGGAAAATTACTTTTTTTTTACAATAGTACTAATGATGTTTGCGAGTTTTTGTTTCCACCCGGATCCGTCTGCGATAAATTGACGTCAGCAGGGGATTAACAAGTAAACTGTACAGCAGATAGTACGAAGGATTAGTAGGTGAAAGAACTTTCAATAAGGGTAATAAATAAAACTGTAATGCAGGTAATTAAGTGATTTTAGTGGGAGTGAGCTGGCCATATCTGTAGAAGAACTGATAACCGTTGGGGTACACGTGTTCTTGAGTAGAGACCACGGCTCGGGAGACGTAGTGTAGGACACCTTACGGCGAGATGGAGTGATAATTTACGAAACGCTGATGGCAGATGTTGGATGCGACAAGGATATGGTGAAATACCGCACTTTAGGGAGGCCTACGTCAAAGATTTTAGATAACAAGAGAACTTCATGTAGCGTCTCTGAAGATTGATCTTAAGATGAACATCCATGACCAAGATGACTAGTCATTAACTAATTCAACCACAAGTTAGATTAACTCTTATGGTCAGGGCGTGAATGACTACGTTTATCTTGGACATCCCCTACCCTGTTAACCAGGACACTCGGGGAAAAGGGATCGCTAGACGGAACAAGCTAGGATAAGCATTCAGTGACCTGAAGGATGTCCTGCAGGCTAAGATTCTTACCTATGGCTCACAGACGTGTGTGAGAACCAAGGGGGTTTTACACAAAGTGCGAGGAGCACAAAGTGCCATGGAAAGGGATAATGCTGCTAATTTGCTCCGGGGATCGGGTTCCAAATACCGACATTCTTAAAGATCCGCGAGTATATATATAGACCACCTGCGCGGTTGCTGGATTTTAGATACCTAACCATCAAGCTTTAGGCGGGTTAAAAGACTTGAACCTAAACGGGTCGGATTTCAGTGCATAGAATGTTTCCACTTTAATAATGTTTCATTACAATGCAAATTAATTAATTCATGCAATTGGCCATCGTTTTAAAACATTCAGCACCGAAAAAGTGAAATTCATAGATTAAATAACGTTGGTTTCAAAGCTTCATGTGTACATATGTAGGATATAAGCACGAGCAATATTTTCAATTAGGTAAATACAGCTCATACACGGATAATAAAAAATATTTTTAATTGAATAGGTGCCTATTTTGCACAAGTATACACTTAAATTTAAAGACAAAATAGCTTAAGTTTATCACTAATTAAATTTTATTTTATTTTTTGCTAGGTACTTGGGAGTTGTTGTTTTTATTTTGATATATTAATAGCCTATTAATTATCTAAAACCCCCCTTTTGTAAAAAAATGTAAAAAGATATAAAGACAAATTATCAGAGGCAAACAGGTACATCTGTTAAAATGTTTTCGGCAAAGTTGATGTATTTTATTATTTTTACCACTATACTTACAAGGAGCTAAGAAAAACAACATGAATTTATAATTAATAATTAAATTCGAAACTTCGTGACTGGTTTACGCACACCTTTAAATATTTGAGTCGGAAACATAATACGCAATTATCATTTATGACATCACTTTATTTTTCAACGCTCATTATATCTTTCTTTATTTACTTAATGTTACTCTGGAAATACATAGTTCATACATTATTGGTAATTTGATTAAAGTTCAACAATATGTAAAAACAAAAACTCTACCGACTACGAACCTATAAAAAACCTTTTAGACGGTCACGCTACCAACTTTAAAAAATTAAAACCATAAATTATTATTATTATTTTAAATGTCGAACGTGCTACCTGCCAGCCCTATTTCCAGCCAGACGGTCGGTCTTCACTCACGACGCAGTGCGAAAGCTACTGTCTCTATGAGAACTTCTCATGGCAAACGCAAAGTCTTATTACTGTGGATTAAGTGTTGTAATCCTGTGTAAAAATGTACAATTTCTTCAGTGGAATTATCGGCTCTCGCGATAGTGATGTCAAGGTTTTCTTTTTTTTTCTTGGAAATAATCGCTAGCTCATTTTGTACACACTCATACGTTAATCATAGACACGAAAAGAAATACCTGTTAATACTGGTGCATTCAAGAAAATGTAGTCGCTCGTACTACCTTAGAACCCTTTCGCAATGACAGTTGTGACAGGGTTCCGTGGTGATATGTTTTCAAGCCACGATGTCCCGCCCCGCTACTTCATTTCCAGGGTTCAGTATCCGAAGGGTGCCCAACGGGACCCTATTAATATCCCTACCCTGTCTGTCTGTCCATCCTAACGTGTTTTTCAACACATTTTTTTTGTATCCTGAAAACATGCAAGCGTCAAATTTCGTATGATTACTTATAATACAAACCCTGAAGAAACAACAAATACTAAAAATGTGAGATGGGCTGACGCTGACGCGATTCGAAATCGGATTAAAATCGGTATATAATTAATACCTACATTTGTGGCGTACGGAACCCTCGGTGCGCGAGAAGATTTCATATTGACGCAACCATGCAGCGTCAATGTGACTGGCGGTACGCGCCATCGTTTCCTCCTTAACTTCAGAAGAGTATTGATAATAAATAAATCCTATCTACATCCTTCTACCCATCAACTCTCAGTTTGATACTTGAACTATTAAAAACGTTTTGACGTATAAACAAACAGCTAAGCCAAAGACGAAACAAGAGTTTTAAATATTTCGTATCTAGACGAGCAACAACAGTCTTCTATTGTTATAATTGATTGTTAACCAAGGGATTAAAGTGACCAATTGCATCCCGAGATATTTAGCTCAGAGTTTGAGAGTGCAATCGATACTTGCACCTGAGTTAAACACTCTATTTTTCATTTCGACTGAGAGGAATGTAAACAAAAGCTCATTGTTATGAATTTGCTACTCCTAATTTAACTTATCATGTAAGTCTTTTTAAGTCAAACCAATTCTTTTTACAAACCCCTTTCCTCTCTAGGGATGTAAATGTGAAAATCTTTACTTTAGCGGTGAAAAATAGTAGATTGTTCAAGGGACTAAAACAAGATATAATGACACAAGATGTTTAAACTAATTGGACCTTGCATAATAAAATGAATTCCTCCTTAATATAATAAAATAGATTCACGAAATTAAATCTTTTATTTGTATTTTTTTACAGTTCTCATTATGAGCTTATTTCCACGCCCTAAAAATTGTCTATACACAATCACTGAAAACGGCGATAATCCTCCATTCAGTTTCCAAAATAAAATAAAAAACTTTCCGAATTCCAATGTGCAGAGATTAAAGTAACATTTTAAGAGCATGAGATGTAAAAACGTTTACACTTACGTCTACATGCACAAAGTTAAGTGGTTTAACTTTTCCTCTGTGTTTATCTCAAACAAGACCTAACAGCTAGTTATCAATTATAATTGTTGTCATATTGTTATTAATTAGCCCCAATAACCTTTGCAATCTAGTTCCAAAGTTCTGTTTATGTACATGTATTTTTATCAACGAATTATCATCGAGCTTATACCTAGCGCCATCTACGTACCTATAGTTCGTTATTGTATCTATAGGTAAGTAGGCCGCTCGGGCACTTTTACACGTCAAGAATCTACCAGCGCTTCCCAAGAGGAGACCACTGCTGAGAAGAAACGCCGCAAGAAACTCAGCATTCAGTCATTTTTTAAACATATTTCATATTACAATGGTACTACTTAGTCTAGCATTATATAAAGCTACAAATATTAAATTGAATATAATATCAAATAACATGCGTAGTTCAGCAGGAGTTTTCCTGCAAACATCTTACGGGAGAGATAGAGCAGATATAAACAATAGAGTATCAGATTTCATAGCACTTCCCTACGTACCTATTTGGCTTTCGAAGATATACCTAGGTATGGCAATAACATATTCAACTTGCGGGTGGTAGGACCTTGTGCAGCGTCCGTCTGGATCGCTACCACCATCTTATCCATTAACCTACCGCCAAACAGCAGTGTTCCATGGTTGTGTTCCGGTTTGGGGATAAGACAGCCGGTGTAATGACTAGCATAAAGGCATTCAATCTTAGTCCTCAGGGTTGGCATCGCATTTGCAGTCTTGTGAATGCGAATGTCTATGGGTCACAGTTTCCACTTACCATCAGGTGGCATGTGTGCTCGTTTGCCTTCTCTAAGCCTTAAAAATAAAACTACCTATTAACTTAATAATAATCCTAGAATATCCGTCCGGGGCTGCCATTAAATGAACTAGTTTTTTTTGCAGCTTTATTGTAACGTAAATAATTTGAAATATTTGATTGCTATGCTTATTTATATTTACTTTTGATTGGTTTCCACAAACAAACAAACTTCCTGTCACCCCAAACGCATACACCGCCTCCGTACCGAGGGTAAATATGACTTTATTGGCATTACATCATTAAAATTTGCAACGCGACGTTGTTATTGCAAATGTCAATGAACCTTAAAGCCCACTTGTCTTAATTATCAGGTGGTTTGTGTCAAAGTAAATACAGAAAAGTAGTTCAAGTAGTCAACGCTCGGGCAGTTGTGCGGAATTCTCTATTTCCGTGCCCAATAATATGCCTACGCTGTCCGTCTGTCCGTCCGTCGGTCCTAACTTTAAGGAGCTGTATCTTTGCAGAATATGTTATTGTTATTACAAAGGATTTACTAACAAAACAAAAAGAAAGAAAGTTGAAGAACGTGATTTAATAAAGGGGGTCCCCATACAAGAAACGTATTTTTTCATTACATTTTTATTTTTACATACATAACTTCACGCCTTCAAGATTATACAGGTGTAGTGCATAATTGCTTTCCTTCGTATTTTCACGGAAACGTACGAACAAGTCATGCTACTTCAGTCAACCTCAGTACTTTTTGTACTGTGACCGACTGAAATAGCAAGACGCGTTCGTACGTTTCCGTGAAAATACGAAGGAAAACAATTATGCACTACATCTGTACATTATTTTATTTTTATTGATTCGTAAAAACGGTTAAAAATAAAACGTTGCTGATTCGATTGGAAATCGATTTCAAATCTGAATATAACAATACCTACCTATCTACTGTGCGGCAGCACGGAACCCTCGCTGCGCGAGTTCGACTCACACTTGACCGGTTTTATTTCTTATGGCGCGTCGGCTACGTACAGTCGGTCAAATATCTGGTTAGGTAGGGTTTGGACGTGATCTTCCTCTCACAAGTCTGTTTGTATATTCGCTAACTCTTCCTGAACCACGCAAAGGATGATGCGGTTTTCACCATCAGTTAGATATTTTTTCACGGAAGTTTGAAATGTTTAGTAAATTCAGGTTTATGTACCACGCAATGTACTATCGGATGGATGGGAGCGCCGCAGAGCCAGTAACCTGAGGCTGGATCAAGGGGAACTGGGCGGAATGAATGGAGAGCCACTCGACCGCCCGCCTGCCTCGGCGGCGTCCCCACTCATCATCATCATCATCATCATCATCATCATCATCAATGGAACCCTGATCCACCATAGAACTGTGTCACAGTGGTGATTTAAGTCGTAGAAAGTGTCAAATATTTTTTATCAACAAATTTTTAGACTTTATCTATGTTCACTGTGACGTTCTATCGTGGGTCAGGGTTGTATTGACTGATATAGTAGGTACTATCAGGCCATTGGAACCGTAACTCACCATGGAACTGTGTCACGGTGACATTTTGATTCAAGTCGTAAGAAGTCTCAAACAAATTGATTTAAAAAGTCACTCTGACACCGTTCTAAGGTAGCTCAGGGTTCCATTGAGCTGACATAGTACCTACCACGCACTGTTTAAAAAAAACTATACTGTATACTATAAGTTCTCCTTCTTGACCTGATCATAACCTCCCTTATCTTCAGGTGATCGAGCGCTACCAGACCGAAGGCTCCGGCGGCCGCAGCAGCGGGATCCACTCTGCCAGCAACAGCCCCTCGCCCTCAGACCGTTCCTCGCCGCGCTCCGTCGGCTCCAGGGTCATCAGGAACATCAGCCCGCCGGTACGTCAACCAGGAACAACCAATACGGCCCTCCCAAACCAAAAGAAAGTATGAACATGTGAATTTCGTAAGAACACTGCCTTTCGTTTTGGAAAGCAGAGTAGTGGTTTGATAGTTATTCGCTGACCAACGCTTCCTACATTATCTGACAAATATGTGGGTATTGTGGGTATAACAAAGCGAAAAGAACGTTGGTATTTTCTTATATGTTAGCTTCCGAAGAAATAAGGGACAACTGCATGGACGAAGTCACAAGCAGGGGTTACCTTTGTTTCGTCAAAATATTTTTGGTCAAATGTATCATTTCCCAAATTTTAATTTGCCAAACCGCTTTGTTTTCTGTAACCGTAAATATTTCACGATTTTATAAAAACGAACCTAACCTAACCTATAGGGTTCTACACGATGGTACTAAAGTAAATTCTGATAAAAATATATAACATTTGTTTGGCAAATGAAAAATTTGGGAAATGATACATTTGACCAATAATATTTTGACGAAACGGCAAGCTCCCCACAAGCAGAGCTATGAGCTATGTATATAATATTTACAATCTATAACACCCCACCAGTCGCACTTGACTCAGAAAACTTACCTCATTGTTCCAATAAATGGCAGCGCCTATCAGTCTATGACTACACCTTACTATATGTTAGCTTAGCATTACTCAGAGATTGTCCTTTACAATGAGATGCAATGTTGATAACAATATATACAAACGAACTTACATTTACATTAGATTTTGAAATACAGTCTGTTTTCAGGTGTCTTTTCTACCCCTTAATTTAAAAACTATGGAATGAACTCCCCTCCATGGTGCATGGTGTTTTCTTAGCTGATGATATGTTCCCTGGGACTTGATAAAAGTATTCCCCTATTAGCAGCGACTTGGTCGTGCCCCTGGTATTTCTGATGCATATGGGCATCAGTGACTGCTTTTTTTGCCTTGTTTTTTTGCATTTAATCACTATAAAGAAAGTCATGGCATTCATATAGTTTTTTTTTGGCAATTTTAGTCCAAATTGAAGTATCTTCATGTTGTATTTCAGTTGCGCGAAGAAGAAGATGTTTCTGATTGGGAGGAGGGAACAGCGGAGGAAGCGCTGGAGTTGCGACGAGCGCCCTTCCCTGACTTCAGTGGAGACCTACATCACATTGGTAAGCATCAAAGATTGAGTCCCATTTATATAGAAAAACCAGATACTGGCGCTGAATGCTTCCACTTATTTACCGCCCATGACACATATGATGCCTCCTAATTCTATAAATATGACGCTGAAAGTCAACAAAATTCATCCCCGACGCAGGTCTTTAACCACTTCAACTAGGTTACAGTTTATAACAAGTGTCCTTAGAACTTATTAAAATTATCTGATTGATGTAGAGTTAAGAGTTCCAATTTGGGGAATAAAAGAATGTAGAATAAATATATTTACTCTACGGCCTGCCTACTAGCGCTTATAGAGATCATTATCTATAGAGAAAAAGCACCGCAAGGAACTCTACAGATTTTTTTCGATTATAATTCTTTACGTAATCATAATAATATAAATGTCTTAATATAAAATACCTTTTGTAAGTAGTTCATTTATTACAAATAAAATGTTTTAAAAAGATATTAGGACAAAGAATTGACGCACAAATCTCTCGTCAAAAAACTGATTGATGACTGCAGTTTTGCAATGTCCAATAAAAAAGTGATTACATTACATTTGGTGTTAAAGGGATTAAAGATAGATTACCGGTTGATGATTTACAATCCGTATTCAATATCTATCGATTACTACCATGAGTCAAAGCGAAACGTGAAGGCCTTTGGCCTTGTTGTGTTGTTATAAAACAATACTGTATGCATAAAATATTACTTGAACTTGACTCTTAGACAGTCATTGAAATTATACTCACTGACAAAAGTTGGTAAACATATACATTTTTATTCATAATAATGTCCTTACTTTTATAGATAATGACGAGCGAGATTTCGACGAAGTATCGGGCAGCGAAATTCAACCCATCGATGGCTCCTGGGAAGAGAACTGGCTGTTCCAAAAGAAAAAGATAAAAACCATACAATCTGTACCAGTCCCCATGCTGGTACCAAACTCCAATACAGAATACAGAGCCATGATAGGGGATAGAGACGCAGACGATACTACAGACCTCTCAGATAACGCTAGTGAGGCAGAAGAAGAAGAAATAGATTATAAAAGCGATATTAAGAAAGTATTGGATTTCAAACATGTTATAGGAGGAGCACCTACAGTAGATGACGTTCATGACTTTGAACCTGATAGTTTGACAATTATTGACGGTTCAGATGATTTTGAGAAGATTGACGAAATAGAATACATGCAAAATAAATTGGTTGATGTTGTCAATAACGAAGTTAAAGGGTACGATGTCAATGGGGAAAAATTAAACGGGAATGTGAATGGTAAATTAGATGAATCTGTTTTAATTGTTGGCGTAGACAGCGGCCCATTGACTAAGGCGGAATTCTCTTTGAAAGAAGAAATACACAGAACCATTCTGAATGGAAATACTGACTCGTATATTGAAGACCTAAAGATGAAAGAAGACAATGATGCATTCAAGAATGGCCTGAACAAGTCATTGAATAAAAGTAAGTAAAATTAAATGGAAAATAATGTGTATAAACAATGTGCAAAAGCAATAACCCAATTTAAAAGAAATGTACGAGCTGAGATGAATTTTAATATTTTGTTTTTAGGCACGGGTCCCACAAGTACCCTTAGCCGTCATGAAAGGGAACAAGAATACGAAGAAACAGTAACTCTTCCTGTACAGAGATACGCCGATAGCTTGCGAAGAAAACATTTTGAAGATGACCACCAACAGTAAGACCATCATTCAATTATTTTTAGTTTACATCGGAATATATTTCATTGTTAAGCTCGAAGTTCTCACATGTTATTGTACTAAGAACAAATTGTTTTTAAACGGTGTTAGTAAAGTCTTAATAAAAACGTGTGTTTTTTGCAGAATACCAACTCGTGACACGGATCATGAAGATGATCTCATACCAGGTAAGTCCATTGCGGTTTAGAACTTAAACTCGTTTTACATCACGTTTTGTGAACATGAGTAACAAATGTAGCGAAGTAACCAACAGAATTCTAGACCCCGGATAATTTAGAAATTTACTGACTTTTGTCGGTAGATTTTTTTGGAAAATTGTAGTTCCTTGATAAGTTATTCAGTAATGCTAATTATAAACCGAAAATAACATAAATCCTGATTATTTTTAGGATCCATAGCGTACCGGGAGCGTAAAAAATGGTTGAACTTCGTCGAAATGCCCAACAACCCTTACTCACCGGAAGCTATTCAAAAACGACTGTCATCAAAAAGCACCTCCTCACTATTCGACACGCTGACTTCCAAATCGAAAATCAGTGATGATCCTGAAGACGTTGTTGATGGAAAAGAGAAACAAATAGATGATATCCCTGATAAAGAGGACGGCAAACCATCTCTGAATGTTAGTTCTGAGGACATTCATATGAATGGAAGAAGATCGAAAAGTCCATCTCCAAGAATTTTAAAAGACGTTTTGGCAGAAGAAATTCCACAATATAAACGGTACGGTGCATGCTAAGTATATTATTAAGAGGATTATGAACATACGTTTAAATCACGTAGCTGTCAAAAATAATGCATACAAATTTAGTTCTGGACGATAACGTTTCTCACCTCCTAAATCTCGTCCGATTTCCACGATTTTGGATATATTGTAATTAGTAAAAAAAAGTAGGTTCGGCCGAAAAAATAACGTTTACGCCTAGTTTTTCATAATATCTATAACATATTCAAAAATCATAAAAATCGGACCAGGTTTTAGGGAAGAGAAACGTTATTGTTGTGTATGGAAATTTGCGACCTCACAATCCTCTTATGATAAAACAAATGCATAATCTATTATTCATGTTGCATCTTTAGAATTATAGAGACCTTATTATAAAGTAAAAAGTAAAGCTAGATGCATAAAATTATTACTAAACATCGAACCCTAGATTTTTAATAAGATCATCATAAATTCTTAAGCGTACCTATTAATTTGCTGCCTGATTTATTTTAAATTCATAAGATAAGTGATATAGTGAGTTGACATTGGCTTAATACACCTGTTGAATACAGCCTTCGCGTGCCTTCTCTTAAACAAAAAAAAACTCACGTAACGCGCATTAATTTGGTTTGCTTCGCAGCTACGGCAGAGATTATTACCTGAAGGAGGCAAAAGTCAGTTCAGGCAGCCGCAAGAAGGGCAGCGACGCGAGTTCCATATCCTCCATGAACAAGTCGACGAGTTTAGATAATTTCGATGTAGAGCTGACTACGCCCGTAAGTGCCAGCTCGTCCCTGAGTGACCTGGAGGCCTGCTCCCTACACCAGAACATCGTCCGGGCCGTCCTCAGCCCCAGAAACGCGAGCCCTAACTTCGCTATAAACCCCATATTCGAAAACCCCGAAAAAAACGATAACGCTGACGAAAATCATGCCGACGAATCTAACGGTCGATACCACGTAAGAGAACCAAGTAGAGTGTGCAACGGTGACGGTTACGAAAACGAGGATATAGTTAGACTTAAAATACCCGTAAAACCAGAAATAACTGAAGATCTATTCGAGAGTTACACGAACGTTAGGCGGAGCGACTCCTTGCGAAGCGAGGACCTGTGCGTGCGGTCCAAGCGACGCCCCGGGCTTAACTATACGTTCGGTGGAAGCTTGCGACTCAGTAACGGCTTCCAAACCGACCTATGGTGAATAAACACCCTCATAGACCAACCTAATACACCTCAGACCTGCGAAGCACCCTATAACATTAATATTAAACTTCCATGAATCTATCACTATGTCCGCTACGTACATAGCGTAACAGATGACATAAATTTCTGACATCATCTTTCATTATCAAAAGGTGAAAGAATTAACTTAGATTTGTCAAATGTAAATCTAAAATATCTTCGTTTCGAGTTACGTGTGGCCTGCCGCGTGTACAAGGCATGCTCTGTAAAGCTGACTAACAGCACTGCACAGATTAACGAGAACTCTAGTTCTGCACTATAGTATGTGTCCTTCTTAATAATTTTTCAGTACTTTTACTACAGTAATACTCCAAGCCGTTAGTGGTGAGTGTACGATTTTGGCAGTTTATGACTAATCGCATTGGAGCTTGGTACTACTAACCGAATAACACTGGACAAACTAATTTCTAATACTGCATTCAATTTCGCTTTACTACTTACATTGACGACCTCGTATAGTCCTAACATCGGAACTACCTTTGTAAAATATCAATTTACATAGGTTTTTATTTATTTACAAAGTTGGTTTTACTTGAATTTCACAATGCACGATTTGTTCTGTTTAAAAGCACGCGTCTGTCACGTTTTGACTAATTGGGGATGTTAGATAGAAAATGTAAATTATCCTTTTATCGATAAGCATTGCAATTACACGTATAAATAGATTATCAGATACCTAATTTTATACTGATATTAAAATTTCAGGGATTACTCATAAAGCAATTCAACTCAATTGCGTCCAATCAACAATACAAGACGTTCGCTGTCAACGAAGCGACTATAAAACCTGTGCCTAAATCAGAAATAATGATAGAATACGAGGATATCAACGAACAGACACTATTCTCGGCTAAACCAGTTTACTTAGACGAAGAAACTGATAAAAAATTCGAAGAAATATTACATAACTACGAAACACCAGTAAGTGTCACTATAGACAACAAAGTAGAGGAACCACAGAAATCTCCCAGCAATCTCAGCATAGACAATTCGTATTTAAGTTCCAGCAGTTTGGAAGACTCAATCAAAATATACAACGTGCAAACAGGTGAGATAGTTAAATGTAAACCTGAAGATAACGTATCAGTTTCGCCAAGATACGAGACTGACAGAAATGACAACATTGATATATCAGATAAGGAAGAAGAAGTTGATAGTCTCGGTCCAAGCGACGTGGTGATCGTTGAAAATGATGTTAAACACGAGAATCTAGAGAACATTAGTGAATTAGAAGAGATATTAGCACAGTTACCCAAAGTTAAGGAATTGGCAAAGAAGTTTGTGAGCATGGACAACTTAAGCGAGCCGATCAAGGTTAGTAAATTTGACGTGGACGTTATCTATTAAAGGAAAACCAGTGGATCATATCGTTGATGGATTTACCGGTAAAGGTGTGAGTTAACATTCGTTTTCGATATTAAAATAATTTAAATGTAGGAAACCTAGTGGGGCCTAACATCTGTCGTTTTTATTAATAATATGCGAAAGAGGATTATGATTTCGATAATTTGCCTTAGATTGCTGAATTTCTAGTGGAGAAGCACTTAATAGAAGTTTTCTCCGAATAACAGAAGGTTATTTTCCGAAGTTCATAGGTTAACCTCAATGGAATACTATACCTACTTTTATTGATTGATTAATCATTTAGATTCATTCAAAAAAATCAGAAGCCATGTGTAACTAATACCCTATACCTATCAAAAAAAACTGAAGATTTGTGTAACTAATTTACTGTTTTTAAATCCACAGCCTATCCAACCCCCACCCTTAAAAAGGCAAAAGAGCAAAGACAACCTCCTATCAGAGAAAACAAGCAAACTAATGTACATGCACAGTCTAACTGCCAGAAGTATCTCCAAGGAGTTTAGGCAAGAACTCAAAATGTCTATGGCTACACCATTGAAAGTCCCTGGAGGTTCCAAGGAGATACCTGAAGGAGCTGAGGTCGTTATTAAGGAATCCAGCAGACCCAGTAGTCCGTTGCCAGAACCAGGAACTATCAAAACTAAACTGGCATTCTTTGAGAGCTTGAAAAATAAATTTAGCAGCAAATAGTTTTGAGATGGGTCGATTTACTTTGTACAGTTTAGACACTTGAAATAATAAAACCGTCTCTGAATGTATTATAACTACAGACTTAAGGAGTTTGTGATACAAATCAGGTAATATTAGAAACAGTTTCAAGTGGGAGGTTAATACATCGAGTGGTAGCCACAAACAAAATGGTTGAGAACTAATAGCAGTAAACGATTAGTCAAGGAGCTCGCTACTTTATTGCCATATCTTTTTCGAGGTTTACGCTGGAATCACCGATATAACTTCATAGAATTCTAGAATGTGCTACTTCGCCGAATTTTTATTTCATTGACAGGTATTTACCCGTGCAAGAGTTATAATTGTTTGCTGGTCACAGGCCTGCTTTCGATGAAATGAATGTCGGTGGTTCTAGGGAATTCCCTTTTTCAAAGATGAGTTTCTGTGTTTAATAGTCGCTATAAACCAAACACAAAATACTGAGCGGTTTTAAAAAAAGTGTACATTGTTAGGATAAAATCAACAACCAGTAACTGTTCCATTTTGTTACGAAAATTAGTCATATCATATTCCGCCCACATAAGCCAATATCTCAAATCTTTACTTATCATTAATATTATTGTACTTATTACAAGAGTTTGTCGGAGATACCAACATTTTTCTAATAGCAGTATCATTAATTTTCGTGACAAAATGGAAAAGTTTAGTCCCATATAGGTACAACTACTTTTGAAAACCGCCCTACTACCAGCTTCTTAATAGCGATCGGCAATCTTCGTCTACATAACACGAGTGACAAATATAATAAATAATATTTGCGAGTGCAAGTGGGACAGCTAGCAAGCCGAACGCTGTTAATACGTACTGTAGAAGTAGGTAGGTACTGTGACTCGAGCACGATTATTTCCTTCTATCGAGTAAGCAACGATAACGTAACTACACCTAAAAGTGTATTGTGATTAGAACCAGCGCCGTCTGTCTGTAATTAGTACCCAATTTTGTGGGTAAAAATGTCACATAGCCCTACGTCTCCCAAAGATGCTGGGTATCTTGCAGAAGATTCCACGAAAACAAAAAAGGGGGTAGCAGTAAGGTAAAGCTAAAATGATGTATGGAAAAGTTACGTTAGGGCTACAAATAGATTCAGAATACGTTTTGTATAGCCAAAGGCACTTCGAACACGTGATGCTTGATTGAAACTTTCGTGCTAGAGTTATTGTACTGTATTTGCAAAGATCTGTTTATCATTATATTCAGAATCATATTTGTCATTTTAGAAACTATAATTGATTCAGTAATTTTGATTGAATTGTCGAAACAATCCCATTATTTATTTAGTTTTGTTTGTTGAAACAATGTAAATGAAGTAGGTTAGGCCTGGCATGATTTTCTGTTCATTGTGTTTATGTATATATTCATATAGACAAGAGCGAGTAGACTACGAATTGTTTATATTTTTTTGTAAACAAATTATGTAGTTTTAGCACTGCTCCAAATAATTTATTTTAGTATAGTAACTTTAGTTTCTGTCCTTTATTATTTATTTACATTTTCATTATAAATCTTATTATTTTAAGCTTATTCATACTTAAAGCTCGAGTTCTCATCATAATCGATGTTTTTGGGAAGTTGATGATATCGGTTGTTGGATATTTCTTTTATATAAGATCATATAATCACTAACTAATGTTTCACTTAATTTCATATCTTTTCTTGGGTGCTTTCGATATATCATAAAATTGGACGTTAACTTACTTGGAAATTTAAAATCAATTATTATCTTAATGCTTATTGCAAAATAGGTAACACGGATGAACTTGTAAATATAATAGTAGTGCCATTTTGTAAAAAATAATGTGTTCCCCAATATTATAGTAGCTAACGCCAAAGTTGTAATTAATCATTAATTTTCTTAATAGGTGCAGTTGGCGTCAAAAATATTTGAGAAATATGATGCTCTATTACTTATAACGCTGACTGTATGCTTCTCTCGAGGTTGTGTCCATATAATAGAAGTACGTTAAAGTTCTGGGTCTAAGATATTTAACTTAATTAAATATTGCAATAAGTTTTCACTACTTACTTAAAAAGCAATATACAATTTTTGGTCTATGATTGCCTGTGAACCTTTTTAAAATTGATTATTGGCCAAATACAATTATAGGTCTACAATTGCCTATGGACGTTTTAAAATAGTTGTTAATTGGTCATATACAATTATGGTCTATGATTGCCTATGATTCTGTTATAGTAGTTTATGTGGCTGTACATAATGAAGGGCATTAAACACGAGTGTGGGTTTATGAAACGAGCCGAAGGCGAGTTTCATAATAACATCACACAAGTGTTTTAGTTCCTAATTAAATATGTACAGTTACATACACTACTTTAGCTACCCACATATCATAAGCCTCCATGATGCATTCAGGAGCCGCATATTATGACCGTCATCGCGGCGTTGTTCAGGGCCACTAACAGTATTTTTTTTATGACCTTAGTTGCTTTTTCACGGATATCAGGAGCAGGATTTAGCAAAAATAACATTTTTACAGATAAGACATTTGTTTTAACAAAATAGTATATTTTCATGGTGGTCCTAATGTGCGGTTCTTGAACATGGAGGGTTTAGGATATTTGGATAGATACAATTTGTATATTTTATGGTAAATCGTATTAACATCATCATTACATAATAAGAAATGAAAAATGTGATAATATAAGGTTACTGGACTTTTTAGTCTGTCTAATGAAAAATAAACCTGAAAAAACGCGGCAAATTCAAAAAAACTTTATTTGGAATTACCGATCAAAGTAGGAAAAACGATTTTGATACTTTTCTTATTTTGTTTACTTTGTTGGGCACTAAGGGAGGAAAAACGCGACTTCTATTCTATTCGTACTTTGATCGGTTACATATGAAGGTTTTTTGAATTTGCCGCTTTTTATCAGGTTCAGCTTTCATTAAACAGACTATGTATATTTACGACGCTCTAAGCGACTGATAGGGCATCAATTCGATTCAGGTATAACTTAAGACTCTGTACATAGGGGGTGTTATGTAAATCTAATAAGGAATAATAATAAACAATATTATACCAAAATCTATTTTATTTTTAATAAGATTTGTCCTTAAAAGATATACATTATAGTTTGCAAAATTAAATTCAGATTTATAATGTCAAAATTTATAATTTCTCAATCACTAATTAATCTTGTACTTAATATTTTTTAAATATTTTAAATACATTTGTCTTTCCAGCAAAGTCTGTAAAAGACATATTTATATAACTCTATTAAGATTTACCTCAGTAATATATTCCCAAAGTTTTATGGAACGGCACCAATTCCACTGCCTCAGCATACTTCCTTCTGTAGCACCACAGGTAGTAGTCGATCAGGCTCGAGTTTATCTGGACTGAAGGTGCGATTTCCCTCAGTTTGTACTTCAGTAGTTCCACACAGTGAATAGAACAGCCCCGGATTTCCACTTCCTCATTAGACCCGCTTGGCAAGAGCTCATCTGGACGTATGGACATTTTGATTAATGACAAGGAGAAGGTACACGAGCACTCAGGGGAACTGATGGTAATGTCTACACATTTGAATTCTCAAGACTTCAATCTCAATACTACAATCCTAAGACTAATTAATATTTGGAGAAGGCAAATGAGCACACAGGCCACCTGATGGTAAATGGCATCTGTGACATATAAATTTGCATTCAGACTATCATAAGACTGCAATCCTAAGACCGCAAATACGTTGACAACCCTGAGGACCAAGAAGGAACGCCTCTATGCTAGTATTTTGTCTTATTCCCACATCGGAACACAACGATACGATCACCGCTGCTTGGTAGTGGGTTAATAGATAAGATGGTGGTAGCGATCCGGGAGGGCCCTGCATATCCACCTACTGCCACTAAAACATAAACATTATTGGTTTGTAGTCATAATAATAATTATTATTCACAGTAAACCCAGGGTATTGCCTATAATAGTACTCCGCTGTTTGTCTCTTTCACACTGTCTGGCATAACAAATACACTAACAGATGCCAGAGAGTGACAGAAAAAGACAGCAGAGCATTTTTAACACTCCGATATTTATGGTTACCCACACTAGCTGTTATAAATGTTATATAAAGTTATAAGTAAGATAACATTTTGTCACAAATTATAACAAAAGTTATACACATTGTTATCATGTTATATAACTTTATATAACTTTTTAAATGTAATATAACGTTATATAACAAATTACAACACGGTTACAAAAATGTTATAACTTTTTACAGCGTTTGAAACATCGAATAAGTTATAACGAAATGTTATGACGTGTTATATAGTGGATGTTATCGTGTTTTATAACGTTCCTTTTATCCTTTCACCGTCACGGGTGACATAGGCTACCTAAACTGTTAAAATTTATATATAACAAAAATGGCAAAATGTAAATTATTAGGGTTACCTTTGTTTCCAACTGTTTAATTTGCCAACCCGCTTTGTTTTCTGTAACCGTAAATATTTCAGGAGTTTATAAAAACAAAACCTATATGATAAAAAAAAACTTACTCAATAAACATCTTTTTTTTTTTTATGGTTATACACGATGGTACTGAAATAAATCCTGAAATATTTACAATTACTGGAAAAAAATTGGGTTGGCAAATGAAACGGTTGGGATACGAAACATTTTGGCAAACATATTTCAGCCAAACGGCAGGCTCCCCGTTTATTATTATGCTAGACTAAGTAGTACCATTGTAATACGAAATATGTTTAAAAAATGACTGACTGCTGAGTTTCTTGCCGCGTTTCTTCTCAGCAGGGGTCTCCTCTTGGGAAGCGCTGGTAGTATCTTGACGTGTAAAAGTGCCCGAGCGGCCTACTTACTGAATAAATTTATTTTATCTTTTATCTTTTTATTAACATAGTTACAGCGACGACAATAATAAAAAAATGCAGTCGGCTTTTTTAAGCTTGCTTGCTTGCTTGATTTAGATATCTTGTACATTTATTTGATTCATAGGTACTTGGATGGGGAGCCTTCCAAATTTTCATCTACCAAAAAGCATAGTGTAATATTTTTGTTTCATATCCGGGATGTCAAAACCGCTTGCTACGTCTATTTGGTTACACTTTTGACTACATAAAAATAAACAATTGCGACGGGAAACAATTTTTTGGGAAATGATACGTTTGACCAAAAATATTTTGGCCGAACCGAATAGACCCACCTGGAAGAGGTTCCTTAAAATTATAAGTCCGCGTTTGCACAAACATCATCTTCATATGAGTATATTTTGTAAAACAAATATTTTTGAGTAATAAAGAGTACTTACATACTTTATAATCCAAATATATATCTGCATTGATAGCTCAGTATAAATAATAGAACAAAGAAAAAAACTCACAAGGAAAGGTACCCAACTGTCCGGCTCCGATTTTGTTGATTTTGATATATGTTAGAGAGTAGTTTAAAATAACAGACACGGATTTTTTTTAGCGGGCCGAACTCAACCTGCGTGTAGAAATTTAATAAAAAAAAAACCCTTCAAAAATCATCGAAGATACACTTTCTTTGGTATTTTATTTTAATTTTAGCCGTTAAACAAAACACGTGCTCATTATTTTTCCATCTTAAACATTTATAATCATACCACTGATGAA
Source organism: Acleris sparsana (assembly GCA_923062465.1). Lineage (NCBI taxonomy): Eukaryota > Metazoa > Arthropoda > Insecta > Lepidoptera > Tortricidae > Acleris > Acleris sparsana. The sequence goes on along the minus strand of OV281287.1, from coordinate 19,807,458 downwards.
ACTTGCAATAAAAAATAAAATAATCTCTATATAAGTTAGATGGTTTAGTCACTCTTCAGTACTTTGGAGGTCAATTTCTCCCAACAGGTTGAGTTAGGGCCGCTAAAAAAATACGTGTCTGTTATTTTAAACTACTCTCTAACATATATCAAAATCAACAAAATCGGAGCCGGACAGCTGGGTACCTTTCCTTGTCAGTATGATGGATAAGCCACTGGAAATATAGCTCATTCATTATGTCGAAACTCTTTATTACGTCTAAACACTGGTGCGCTTACTTATAAACGTGGAATAACCTTATAAAGTAGCTGAACGATTATTTGTCCTTATCTGTCAAATTCAAATGTCACAAAGATAAAGCATGGTTTAGCTACCCCCCGGTTTGTCCACGTTTATAACTAAGGGCATAAATGTAGAACGTTTAAAAGGACTAAGTAACACCGAAACGACTAAACGATGTGTGTATGTGTGTGTGTGCTCGTGTGAGAGTTAGTTTTTGTTACTTATTCACGCTATAACGGCTGGATGGATTTCGATGAAATTTAAAATGGAGATACCCTGTATTAACAGATAGTCGAAATCTACGCGGATGAAGTCGCCGGCAGAAGCAAGTTTAAATAAATAGATAAATAAATATCAGGGGACAATGTTACACCAATTGATCTGGTCCCAAACTAAGCTCTGGCTTGTACTATGGGTACTAGACAACGATATAAATACTTATATACAGAAATATATACTTAAATACATAGAAAACATCCATGACTCGGGAACAAATATTCGCGCTCATCACACAAATATCTGCCCTTACCGGGATTTGAACCCAGGACCGCTAACTTCGTAGGCAGGGTCACTACCAACTAGGCCAGCGCGTCGTCAGTCGTCAGTTTATAATATAAGTAAGTTTTAAAATGTGATAAGACCAACCTTTTTTCAACTTTTCCATCAGATGGTTGCTGTAACTCATTGCTCCGAAATAAACGAGGACTTGCGGCACCCTATAGTCAGCAAACATCGTCACCCGATCTATGTCCTGAAACTCCCCCCAAGATTTGCCTTCGAAGAAATTCCAAAGATCAGCGATCAAAATCTGCGCCCTTTTATAAATGCCCACTTTCTGTTTCCTGAAGAGAACCTCATCTCTAAAGCAAGGGAAACTTCCTGTTACAATCTTTAGCAGATTAAAAACGGATTTGTCGGCTGCTTGGATGCAAGTTTTGAAGGTTCCCTTGTGTTTCTCTAGCAGTACGTTGCCAACTTCGTGCAGTACGTATAACCGTTGTTCGAACAGAGGTATCTCCACATCGTTGTCGCTTCTCAAGATGAAGCGAAGTTGCTGTGGGCTTACCTTCGAGTAGACCCGGGGGTCTGTCATGTCAAAGCCATCCTGCAAAATGTTTGGTATTATTTCTAGGGTTCCGTAACCAACAGCCCAACGGGACCCTAATTATATGCTGACGCTATCGGCCCGTCAGCCCGTCCTAACTCTAAAGCGCTGTGTCTTTTAATATATAGCGGTAATAAATAATATACCAAACCCCATACAAGAAAACTTATTTTTACTTACTTTAGACGGGTAAACATACAAGCGTAAAAATACCCTGACGAAAAACCACAAATAACACTAAAACTTGGCCAAATGTGTGTTGCATATTGAGCAGGTTGAGCACGCATTTGTTTTTATCTACATACATATAATTAATCCTCTATTATGCGTTCGAAACCCGTAGGCAATGACCAGCATTACCTGTGGTAGTAGGTGACAGCGATGACAGCTGTTAATTTTGGAATATGTTCCAAATTTGGGGCTCATTACTTTACAATATTCGGTAACGTAATTTCATTACGTTACAGCTGTCATCGCTGTCACCACTGGTCATTTGCCTTTCGGCTTCTGAACCCATCTTAGAGTACTTATAATGTACTTTATGTACAAGTATTGTACGCGACTCTGCGTAATTGGCATTACGCAACCGTCACGTAAACTACTATAGGATCCGTGTCGTACGTAACCATCAAGAAACCAACCATTACAATACCATCTAATTAGACCTTACACCAGTAAAGATGATATGGATGTTACGAATGTCATATTTTTCACATTAGCAAGAGAGAAATGCTTTCTATTGGTCTAACGAAACACATGAACCGGCTTATGCGCTCATGCTCGTACGGCGTGCGAGTCACGGCATGATCTGCACACTTTCGCATTCGCTAAACATTCGCATGGATTTTATCAAAGATTCTTAGTAGTCTTATATTTAAATCTAAGTGTGCTCCCTCAACTACCTTAATCGAGATATCTTATCGCCACCCTTCAAATAGGTACCGTTAAGGAGTTCCGGTGGCCATCTGTGGTCTAGATCGTCAGGTCCACTTTAGTACTTTCCAAGAGCAAATGCACAAGCTACAGTGAAAAATACGCCGCCATAGGTGTGCCTATAATATTTGAGAAGTTCCCTTGATTTCTCCAAGATGACCAAGATCCCATCATCAGACCCTGACGTGTTGAAAATGGGACCAACATGAAAGAATACAATTCAAAAGTAATCGGGGAACTTACGAGTACAGTCAAGGAATTAAATTTGTCATCAACCTTAGTTCCAAAGTCAATCTGACATTCTACAACAATAAGGTTGAGTTTCCTATCAATCACCAATGATTTGGCATCTCTAATGACAATGACATCTTCAAGCTAATTTTCTTTGAAAAGTAGGTAATTAACGTCCGTGACCGCGCATTAAAAGAAAACCCGACGAATTGAGAACCTCCTCCCTATTTTGAAGTTGGTAAAAAATTGTTTAAAGTACCCTTATTGCTCTATGCAAAGCAACCTCCAGCGCATAGTACCCAGTGTGCCCCTCAACGGTCCACGTGTCCCCGCCAGAATAAGCCCAGAAGCAGAAGTTCAGGGCATCACAAACAAACACCCAATCTACTGCCCTCGGGTCATCTTTAGACGGATAGGTGATGTTCGCACCCGTTTCTGGGATCTCGAGCTTGTTGTCTCTCATTGAGAGACACATCTGAAAAAAAAGACAAAGGCATAATATCACGTTTATTGACCTAGTGCCAAAATAAGCTCTAGCCTTGTACTATGGGTATTAAACAACAATAATCATACTTTAGTATAAAGAGAATTAAAAACAGAAAACATCCTACAGAAACCACACTCAGGTCAAATACTCATACACAAACATTTGGTGTTACGGGGGAATACAAACTAACTTCATAAGCCGAGTCACTAGCAAGTAACTAGCATTGTCATATTCATATTTACGAGGGGCGATCCAAAAGTAATGAGATGAGAATTGGGTATTTACAATATCTGAAAAATGAAAAAAGAGGTTGTATCAATTAAAGTATATACACATAAAAAAAAAATTTAAAAAAAAGTCAGTTAGTTGCATCTGAACGTTAACGAGCTGTTGTGAGAACTACGAAAAAATGGAGAAAACCAAACTGAGAACAGTAAAAAAGTACTTTTGTTGGAAAAAAAAAGTATTAAAGATATTTATGGCGATTTGGCTCGCTGGTGCAAGGAGTTTAACTTAGGTAGAACTGCCACTGAAGACGAACACCGCGAAGGGCGCCCATCCATCTCCCTCACCGAGGAAAACGTAAAAAAAAACACGATTTAGTTTTAGCCGATCGAAGATTGACAATTAGGCATCTAGTTTTAGTCACAGGCATCTCGTATGGTAGCATTCAAAGGATCTTGACCAATGAATTACACATGAAAAAAGTCTCCGCTCGTTGGGTGCCTAGAATGTTAACCGGGGAACAAAAGAACAAACGATACGAGATTTCAAAGTCAAATCTCGAAAAATATCAGGCTGACCCCGAAATGTTTTTGCGTCGTTTTGTGACCATGGATGAGTCTTGGATCCATCACTTCGATCCAGAGACTAAACAGCAATCCATGACCTGGAAGCGACCGTCCTCTCCTACGCCGAAGAAATTCAAAGTCGCAAGCTCAGCGGGAAAGGTCATGGCTTCCGTGTTCTGGGATGCTGAGCAGTCGCGAGGCGTTCGTACAAGCCGATTATTTACGGCTTTACCAAAAATTCCTATGCATAGAGTAGGTATACAAACAAAACGTTTTAGGTAACCCGGTATACAATAGCTTTACCCACCCGTTGACATAACACAGTATTAATATAATACGATGCATAAACAAAACGCCTAATGCCGCAATTCCAATTTACCAATGCGCGCGAAATCAAAAAATTCTTACCAAAGCAGATGGCTAGCGCAGGACAGTCCGCACACATTTACTAATTTTGCACACAGATACATTTTACTCAACTTGAAGTTACACCCACATTTAAAAACCCCATACAAGCCGCTTGCTCTTCGCCGTACCTGCACAAACACATACAAAGATTTTCCTAGAACTTTGACCTCTCACACCAACACAAATCGACAGTGACACTCCGTAAAACTGCGTACAATAGTTTCGCAGGTCCGGCGCGGCCATTGCGGCTTATTGCATCCAAATTTAAACTTTATTTGCATGTAGTCATAGTCGTTATCACCTTTGCCTATTTTCGCGAGGAAACGGCACCTGTCGCGCAACTCGCGCGTGACCTCGAGCCCAAATTTCTAATCAAAATATTGTTGCACTTACTATGCAGTAGTTTTCATTACGTGCGCCATTACGCGTCCTCTCACATTAAAACACTAGGTGATGTTTTAAAGTTGTGTTAAATTGCGTTTTATGAGTGAAATATAGTTATAACAAGACTCGAAATGGTCGCATTTTAAGTTCAAAAAGTGTACCTATTTATCTTAGAGATTAGGTATCTGAAAAGGTTAAAGAGTTTTTCCAAGTCATCTGTTAAGTATCGGGAAATGATTTTAGTTTATACTAAGATTAATACAGTCACCCTGTAAACATACCTACTCTCCTCACGCACCGAAATTAGAAATCGAATTAGCGTGTGGACTCTAATGATGTGACTGTAGGTAGGTAGGTACTTATTCTTTAAACTTACTTACACTTCCACACTAACTATTCTAGCAGTATTGGGACTTGAAACAGGCTTGTTAGATATAGATACCAACATTTTTCGTGTACTTTACTTATCATAATGTTAGTAGTTAAATAGCAGTTGTTAGTAATTAGCTAGGTACCTATATCATGAAAATAAGATGAGGTTAGATTTTGACTTTTTATTAGGTAGGAGGTACCTATGAGGTCTGAGGGTACCTATTATGTTTCTTGTCTATCTATTTCAGGTGGCTAAAACTACTAATAAAACATACCTATTTGGAACGTGGAAACAAAAATATGAGATAACATTAATCAGCATACGTTGATAGCGCGGGGGTCTAATTTAGTTGGTACTTTTCTGATTGCGTTTTCTTTTATTTTAATCGATTTTATGCTTATACCTTTGTTATACCTTCAAAATTCAACGTTACATCATGTTGACGTGAAATTTGAGACAGAAATAGGTAGGTACCTACCTAGTTTATAACCCGAAAACGGCTATAGTTATTTCGGAAAATGGACTAGATCCCGAGGAAATAGCGGTACTCTACTTTGTCGTGAACGGAGTCGTGGACAAAAGTTGGTTGGTAAAAAAAAGGTTATTTACTAAACGGAAACCTAACAGTGCGTAGTCCACCTCGCACTTGACTAGACCGGGTTGCCTACTGGTTTTGGCCACGCTTCGCCACTGATGCTGAGGGTATATAATGGTAGACGATCTGGAAAAGGGAGCCACAATAACGGGCTCTTACTACGCAGACCAGATAAAACGATTGCGAGAAGCAATAAAGGAGAAACGGCGGGGTAAACTACGAGCTGGGGTTCTGTTTCACCAGCATAACGCACCCGCTCACAAGGCCGGTGTTGCAAAGTCTGCCATCCGTGATGCAGGCTTCGAATTGGTGGAACAAACCCCCGTATTCTCCAGATCTGGCTCCTAGCCACTTATTTCCACGGTTGAAGGAAGATCTCAGGGGCAACAAATATTTAAATAATGATGCGGTCATGGTCGCCGTGGAAGCATTTTGGGAGAGCCGAGAAAAATATTTTTTTTTAAAGGAATTAGTGGCTTAGAAAAAAGATGGACCAAGTGTATCAACCTGTTAGGAGACTATGTCGAAAAATAAAATTAATTTTTAACCACTCGAGTCACTTTAATTACTCATTATCATTACTTTTGGATCACCCCTCGTAAATGACAGATTCATAAAAATCTACACTATTATAATTATAATTTTATTTTAAGATGGTGTTTTATCTTCACACTATAATATTTCTTTGTGCAAAATCTTCGCCATCTATTATCGATCACTTCTACACAACAGAATCTACTGATGCTTGGTATAAATATTTAATTCTCATGACAATGCAATATTATGATAACTACTTCAATTTGATTTTTATATCCTGATGCTGGATACCTTAACCATAAATTATAGGAATCTGTACATTTTAGAGTAAGTCTAACAATTTAGTATGTTTAGACCTTAAAGACTGAATTTAGGGGTAAGTGGGGCACATTCATGCAAGGGGCACAACGATACACCAGTACTATATCTTTAAAAACAAATGTTAATAATATCAAAATATCACTAAAACATACCTAATACTTAAGCGGGCTTGATATGACAGCTGTAAACGCTTCTGTAGGTGGTTTTTTGGGATTACATGAGTAATATACCGTTTTTAGTGTAGGTAACTAAAAAGTAGTCCCTTATGTAATAGTTCATAGTAAATAGTGTTTATGCGTTTATTGAAGATTTTGACTGATTTTATTGATATTAAAATATTTTTCGAAAATGACCAAATGGGGCACTTTGATACACAAAGGCACATTGGTGCTATCAATATTTCGTAAGTATTTAGGGTTCCGTACCAAAATGTTAAAAAGGAACCCTTATGGTGCGACTTCATTGTCTGTCTGTATGTCACAGCAGGTTTTCTCAGCAACTACAAATGCTAACAACTTGAAATTTGCATAGTTATACAACATGCTTGCTGCATCTGCTTTAAGTAAAAAATGAAATTAATTTATAAAATAATTAATTAATTTTATAAATAATTGAAAAGGGGTCTAGAATGGGGGGTTGAAAAATAAAAGTGGTTCGATTATAGCAAATAGGGTGCCATTTGGAAGGGCTCAATCTGTGCATTTCAAGCCTTTTTTTCTGTCATGTACTTTTGGATTTATTAATAGAAAAATATGAAAAAATCCAGATAATTCGTGGATGTGTAATGTTTAGTATGAAAACAAATTATATAATTTCGATCTCTATAATAAACCAACGATATAATAGCCATGACTCATGATGCATAAAACGAAATGTATAATTTCAAAAACTATAATGTTCATAAATTAAAAAATAAATATTTCTAACGGCTTTCATTACTATTTATGTGGACACAGTTCTAACCTAACCTAACCTAGTTAGAAGAAATTAACTAAATATGCATAATAACAAGAAAATGATAATTATACTAAATGAGTGTTATATTATTCTATCATATGCCAGATGAAATTATACAATTGGTTTTTCTGCTTTTCGTGGTTAGTTAAATGAAATTATACAGATTTATTTAAGGGATTTATTTTAAGGGAAAAATAAAATGAAGTGTTAATTATTTACAGTTATTGAGATATAATATAAAAAAATAATTGAAGATCTGAATTTAGGCTAGTCAAAACGGACCTTATGGCATAGAGAATAAATGAGTTTTTTTTTTTTGCAGCTACCAAGCATATTATCTTAAATACGGAACCCTCAGTGCGCGAGGCCGACTCGCACTTGACCGGTTTTTTTTAATGTGTTGTTTAAGTGTTTAAAAGTGCTTTAGGGTTTCTTTACCCTATTTTATTATACATGTTGAAGTTCATTTAAATAAATACAGAAATATTCATTTTTAATTGGTCATAATGTGAGTTATAACTATGAGTAAAAAATATTTAAAAAATGCTATTTGACATCTTTTACAAATAAAATAGGTTGCCTTTAAACTCCTTGAAAAATGGAACAATATTTTACTGAACGCTGGCATTTTTCAAACATTTTCACGTAATTAAACATGTGAATCAAGGTGCCCCATGGGCGGGGTACAATAATATGAATTCCATTTTTACACGACTGCCCAGAATACAGAGTGTAATGTTTTCACGGTTCATGTATGTATGTATGCACAATTCTTTATTCCAACATAACATCTAAACGCCTGGGCCTATTTAAATATGTGTGGTATCATTAGAATCATTTAACCATCCGGGATGACATAGGATACCTAAACTGTTAAAATTGAAAAAAAACTTTGGCAATCAATTATTAACATAGGTAGGTGCATCGACAACAATATATAAAAAATACAGTCTGGTTTTTAAAGCCTACTTCTCAATTAATTATCCACTCTTGTGTGATATCATTATTTCTTTATCTTTATTACACTCAAACTTTGAAGATTAATTTGATGACAGTTTCCAACCCAATTAGGTTTCCAAGATAAAAGTAAAAATGGTATAATATTAATGATATTTACTGCCCAAAAATAGTAGAAATTTTGTACCAATCTGCCCCAATTCCCCATATTTTAGTAGGTAGTCAACAGGATGTATTATTGACATCCAACACTGTGCTCGAACACATCTGCCACGGTTTTATGCCTAGGGTGGAATAATATTAATGCTGGTGACTGTACTACAGATTCATTTGTTATCTAAACTGTAATTCTATGGAACTTGCTAACTATGTAAACAAACAATATATTGAAATTGACATCTAATGTCAATTTTAGTATGGCGGCTTATTTACATAGTTAGCAAGTTCCATAGAATTACAGTTTAAATAAAACAATATTTAATTAAATAAGAAATTAGTGTTTAAGTAGCTATAGGTACCTCTTGACACAGTCTAGACAGTCCCTCTTCATGAATCCTGACATGTTTCGCGTTCTTCGCAATATATTCACCACCTTCGGCGAAGATCAGCATCTTTCTATAATTATAAACACGTCTTGGTTAGTTACAATGTACAAATATTTTTCTTGGTTGCATGGTGAATCGATAAGAAATGTACTTACCTATGTATAAGTTCTTACCTAAGCTCAAATGAAAGCCTCAAGTTACAAATGCAAATACCTAATGATGTTAAGGTTTAAAAAAAACAAAGGCAATCACTTAAATTTATCTTCTTTGTTTATGGCACTCCTTATTCTATTGCGCCATAAGTTATTTTGCCAATATTGCAAATGTCCGGTGCACCACTACTCAGCTCCTATTTTGACATTGACAGATACGTCAATGAAGTACAACTAGTACAAGTGCACTAGTGCAGTGTAAGTTTGTGCATTGAGAATTGCATGCGTGTTATATGGACGGATACCTACATATTAAATTAATGTATGCTACGAATTGGAATGGAACTTCAGCGATCGTAATCGATATGTAAAATTAAGAAACGAGATACTTGCATAGTGGCATCGGTAACTCTAAAACCTACAGCACAAAATATTATATAATAAACTACTTGAACAAGAGCGGTTGCAAAACTTTAAGGTGTATTTTTCAAAGTTTCTTAAGTTTAGCGTAGCGAGTGACTGAAACAGACAGACTCTTCTATCCAACTTAGATTATATTAACTCTGTATACAAGTAAGTATATTTTAAATAGATTAGGATTTATTTAAAAAAAAAAAGTTTTTTGTTTCAATTTGTAAAGAAACGAAACAGCTACAGTTGTTGATAGTTTTGCCATTTAAAACACTTTCCCATATACTAGGCGATTTAAGTAGTTATAAAAATTACGGCAAACCAAAAAAGCATTGGCACAAATATTATCTTAATACCTATAGTAGACTTTTTATTTGACTGATTTATTGAGTCTCAGTAGAGATTACAACATTCAACAACCTTACACATACATCATTATTATTCTTTTTTTGAATAGTGGTTTATCGCAATATTCCGCTGCCATTTTGTGAAGTGAGTGAGATGATACTTAATTATTTGGGAGGTTGAAGCAAACGTCTTGGCAGCATTGTTTGATTTGACTGATGGTTGACAGACTTACCTTATAATCTGTGCAGTTGACAGTGTTGACACATAACCTAAAAGTGCAAGAAACGATTGCATAGCGTTTCGATAGAAACGTTATTCAAATTTGAAACACTTATTAATTATTATAAAACGGGACAAACAACTTTATCTAAGCGTCATCAAGCCAAAATGTCCCTGGACGTACAAGGCACATTCGTCTCCCAGAAAATCAACAAAGTTCGATGGATTCCCGAACAGTATGTAGAAACGAAATGTTTCTTTACCGGTAGTTGGGACGACGACGTGAATTCGGTTAAAGTTTGGAGTTTTGAGAGTCCGAATGACGAAGAAGTGGAGTACCCCAGGTGCCTTTCGGAGTATAAAGTTGACGGGGATGTAACGGAGATTAAATTTACCGACAATAATCGAATAGCTGTATCGACATCAAACGGCGATGTGAAGCTACTAGAAGTTAGCTTGTACGAGAGATCGTCGCCTTTGAAGGAAGTTTTCAAATGGGAAAAGCTGCACAAATTCGGGTAAACTTTCAAACGTCCTTTTTAAAATCTCATTAATTATTTTGTAGGAATGTACAGTCAGTCAGTACGTATATACGTTCCCAAGGCTTCAAAAATAGTGACATGCCCTAAACACAATAAGGACTGCCCTGATGCTTTGTCTGTATGTACAGGTTTTTTTTTATATCTTATTGTGCTTGTGACAGATGCCTTTTGACAAATTTAGGGGGCCCTTAGCATTTTGCCTTTCTCTAAATACGAGTCCTAGTGGTCGCCACGGCCAAACACGGTCAGAAAGATCATCATCATCATATACGGCTGCCAAACTTAGGCACTGGCCAAGGCACAGTGTAAGAAATAGAAGGTAAGTCAAAGAGCCATGGAAAGAAGTATACCTACTTGAGAAGAAATTTAGTACTGTGAGATAGATAGATGAGAATGGTACCCAAGAGGCTGTCAGAGGAAGAGAGGTAGACAATTTAAAAGATGGGAGGACGAAATAGTAGACATGGTTGGAAGGACATGGACCCGAGTGGTCACAGACAGGGAGAAGTGGAAAAAACTAGGGGACGCCTTTGCCAGAAGGCATACATAAATATAAACAACTGAGTATTTTAAAGTTTTTTTGTAAATAAATAAATAAATAGCATTTTGCCTGCTCTGACACTCTATAGTTATGTCACTGACTACCAGTTTCCTAATAATGGTGGTAATGGTGGTAATTACACATTAAAAAAAAAGTAGCAGGACCCACATGGACATGAACAACAAGGAATAGGGAAAATTGGAAGATTGTAGGGAAGGCCTTTGCCGCGAGGCAAGTCGATCATACTGATGTCAATGATAATCAAGAATAATTAATAATTAATAATAATACTATGATAATATTGTAGTAATGTAAATGAAAGGTTGGAATAAATGGCTATTTTATTTTATTTAGTGGTGGTAGTGTATGTTAGTTAACTAACATAGAGTGTACTTTTGTAAATTTTATACAACATCTTAAGCTATTCTGATTTCTGCTACTCAAAGTCTTGCGCCTATTTTGCATATGCTCAAAGTAAGGAACAACTTATTATTATTTATCCTTTTATTTTATTCAGGGACGACAGATGTTGTTGCACTGCACTGGCCACAATGGAAACTTCCATTGCAACCGTAGGAGAGGATGGTAACATCAATTTCTTAAATGGACACAGAGGAGACGTGACTCGCACTGTTGCAGGTGCCGACAGCTGTTCTCTGCACTCAGTATGCTTCACCAAGTACAATGAGGTATGTTTTACTCCACGCTAATATTCTTTAATGTTTCTTTAGTGTTTGTTGCAATGGCTGCACAGACTTTGATGAAATTTGGAATGGAGATAACTAATACCATTGACACATTCAATCCCAGAAAATTTCAAAGTTTCCGAGGCTACAACAATAATTGGAATGTCCTTCTCCTGGAAACATCATATCTTCATCAAAAATTTAATCAGTGGTGTAACTACGAAAGTGCTCAGAAACAAACAGAGTTACTTTGACATTTATAATATTGGTAACTACCCTGGTATGCTTACAATGCTGATAACAATACAATATACAATGCACAGAAGTATCTAGAAACGTCAACAGTAAACGAAGAAGCAAAACGTCTCAATAGCTCATCCAAACCCACACGCTACAACAGCCGAATCCATATAAGATAAAAAAAAAACAAGTTATTTATTTTCAACAAAGTTTTTGCAGCGGTGTTGAATCCTCTTTTTTAAGCTAAACACTTGTATTAGACGGAATTCGCTGTTACATACAGGTTGATGATGAAAAAAAATTTTTTTGAGTGTCAATGTGCTGCCTGTCTGAGGGCAGCTGGGGCAGTGGCCCTGTGTCACGAAACCCCCCTTGAACTACAACCCACCTTTATGATAGTCTAGGGGACAGATAGCACGTCTAAAAGAGGTTTTTTTTGATTGTATCTCTATATGAACACTCAATGACATTTGAAATGGCGTCATAGATAGTTAAAAAAACACTGTCAAGTGCGAGTCGGGCTCACGCACCGAGGGTTCCGTACTGCCGCACCACATATCCTGTTTTTATTAAAATCAATTACGGTTTAAAAGATTCAGCTCTTTAAAGTTAAAACGGATTGACAGCATAGGCATTAAATAGGGTCCCGTTGCAGTACTCTTCAGGTATGAAGCCCTAAGAATAGATTATCATTAGATTATTAAGTATATTTTCTGTATTCTAGATAATAACTGGAAACCTCAGAGGCCACATGAAAATTTGGGACATGAGATCTCCAGAAAACAAGCCAACAGCATCATTCCTTCTAGCCGGTGACGAGTTAGCGGCCACTAGTATTGTAAGCCATCCAGCGCAGCAACACATCATTTTAGCAGGCAGTGAATCCGGCTCTCTAGCAATATGGGACCTGCGTATGAATTCCTTCCCTACATCACTGCTAAGCGCTCATGCAGCTAGCGTGACTGAATTGCAATTTCATCCCGTTAATCCTTCCAAGTTAATATCTTGTTCAGTGTCTGGTGAAATTTGGGAGTGGAATATGGAAGCAATGATCAAGAGCACAAAAGGGGCTGACAGCCAGGTTGCTACGTGGATGCCTTTGGAGGATAAGAATACCATGGTGGTGAACTCGTTGATGCCAACGCTTCACAAGGCAATCAACACAGTGCACTGTGACCGTGGGAGAATTTTGTGCGGGGCAGATAACGAGGCTGTGTACCTGATAAAGAACTTTAAGTATTAAGTGTAAAGAGTAGTGAATACCTAGTCGGTCCATAAGTTCTGTCACAAAGGTTTAGTCAAATAAACCTAACTTCTGTTCATTTTTTAATTTCAAAATATATACAAATTAAAAGCTTAATTAATGTTAATTTTTAAAAACTAATGATGATTCCACATAGTCGCCGCAATTTTCGATACGATCTTTCAACATTCACGGCCGGGACCGATTAAAATCGCACGAGGTTTCTAGAAATTTCACTTTTTGAAAAACGCTATAAACGTTGGGCTTTGTTAACCAAGAAACTTTTTTATTTTATTGTGAAGCCTGCCATCTCTGGGTATGTTTAGAGGCCAGCATTTTTTTTTAACGACACTGAAAAACCGGGTGTGTTTTCGTAATGCTGCAAATTGATGTGAAATTAATGGTTGATTTAATGAGACTTGAAGATTGATCGTTGGATGTTTAGTTACTTGGAATACATTTGTATCAGAATTTAAAGATAAAAGTCTGATCAATATATCATATATCACGCAAATTTCGACTCAATACGAGAACTCTTACAAAAGTTTCACCCGTTATCAGTATCGTCGTCGAGCGTGATTCGACCCAAGCTTTCCTGCCCTGAATGGTAATGCTTAAAGCTCGTACATCAAATTATTGCAACAGTAAATAATTACGCTTCTTTTAATGTTATATAAAATAAGGTTTTTATTTGTTTACTACAGGTTTATGGACCTCTTTAATTTATTTTTTAATTTTTTATAAACCTCAGGTACAGAATTAATGAGCCGACTAGGTAGTGTTAATTAATTGGGTAATAAGTGTAATTGGATCACTTTGTCTGTTTGTTTAAATGTGCCGTTGAGTTTGTAATGTTTTGATAGCTGTCTTGAAATTTACTGGTCAAACACTGACCAAATTGTCTAACCTACAGTGATCGGAATTAGGCGAGCTAAAATACCAATCCTTTCCGAGAGGACATAATAATGGAGTGGTTACAACCGGATAAAAATAAATATTTTTTGGATTCCGGGTATTTGATATTCATCCGGGCACTGCAAATACTAGCCGTATTGTTGAACGTCCTTTCTTTTCCTTATAGAATGTTTGTAAAGTTTGTAGTAAAAATGGTAACATTCTGGCCATAAAGTTAAAATTATAAGGAATCCGAAAATGTGAAATATGTGGTAAATTAAGTAATCTGTGTTTTCCTATTAATTGTCAGTGCTTGTCAGATTGGCGTATTAGCGTCAAAGTAGTGTAAGCTACTAGTACTATAAAGATAAGAAATCAAGTACGTATAGGGTTATGTACATATTCAGGTAAGCGGGTGTACTCACTCGCTTCTGAAGGCATAATATGTGGTTGTACATATTAAAATAGTCCTTGTGGCGGATTTGAGGTGGTGTAATAAAAGGTAACATAATCACGAGAAATCACACACGCACTACACAACTGACCAGGGTTCAGGAGCAAATGAGCCCATTTACCTACCTTGTACTTGACCTTTTATTATCTCCCTTATCTTTTGAGCACGAATTGTTTACACCGCTTGGCTCTAACACGCCCCTTTGCAAGTCATAAAAAAACAATGCGTGGGAAAACCCATATTATTCGTTATACAACTACTTTTTAGAAATCTTGTACAGTCGCCATCAGATATATCGGAGCGGCCGAGGTATTCAAATATTTCTGAGCAGCAATAAATTTCAATAAATTCTTTACGGTAACTAAGGTCAATAACATCTGAACATCCAATTCGTCATATATATATGAGCAGTGGTTTTTCAATTAAATCTGAACACACAACGAGACAATAATATCTGAAAGCACAACTCGTCAAAGTTATCTGCACAGACAGGGTGATCATAAATATCTGAACATTTAGGGAAAATATACCTTAAATCACTTAGCATACAGTTTAAAATTATATGCAATGAATTATATGCAATGACAGTTATGTTACCGTTTTTGTGAATTGCCAAATATTTTATTCAAATGTGTCTCTTCTCTTGTAACAAGACCGTGAAGTTGCTTTTCGCAGATTTATATTTTGTATACCTACTTATTTTGTAAAAGGAAAATTCATTACATATGTACGATTACATTTAAACTGTATGCCTAGTGCTTTAAGGTATATTTTCCCTAAATGTTCAGATATTTATGATCACCCTGTCTGTGCAGATAACTTTGACGAGTTGTGCTTTCAGATATTATTGTCTCGTTGTGTGTTCAGATTTAATTGAAAAACCACTGCTCATATATATATGGCGAATTGGATGTTCAGATGTTATTGACCTTATTTACCGTAAAGAATTTATTGAAATTTATTGCTGCTCAGAAATATTTGAGTACCTCGGCCGCTCCGATATATCTGATGGCGACTGTACATTCCTTCTTTTGTCTAGCCCTTTTTACTAAAAACTAACATTAAACATGCCGTACTTTAAACAAAACATGCCATGTTTAATATTACGACAGTTAACCGAATATCCGGATATCCGGAATCCCAAAAATATTTTTATTTTTATCCGGTTGTAACCACTCCATATTATGTCCTCTCGCAAAGAATTGGTATTTTGAATAGTAAATTAGCCTTGTGTTATGCATGCAGTGTTCATTTTAATGGATGTAAAATCAACAGAACTGTAGCATATAAGTGCCTTTAAAATTTCATAGATGTACGTTTTGTGGTGGATTTTTACTTAAGTACTTAAGTTAAGCTAATTATATTTAAAATTAAACATCGAGAATTTGTAAATAATATGTATTTTATTTAATTATTTAATAATGGAAGTAAATACACCTTAAATAATATCATTAACACATTATCTTATTAATAATACACCAAGTCAGTCTTTGCTTGCCTAGTCAAAGTATTGGTAATTTTACAATAAGTAACTAATTGTATTTACATCTTATGAATATTTGTGTAACGAAATGATTTAATAAAAGGCACCATGGTGATAAAACCAAGACATTTTTTAAAACGGTAGCTAGGAATTCGAAACAAGCCGAAATAATGGCACCATAGATTTTTTTCTTGATTTTTACGAGCTTTCGTCTCCAATCAAAATGAAAAATAAAACTAAAGAAAATATCCGAAAGGTAAGGTTAATTTTTCAATAACTACAACTGGAATTATTTCACTTATCAAGATGAATATTTGGCATCCCACAATATATACCACACTAAATGCGTTAACTAAATTAACACGGAGTATATTTATGCGTTAATATTAAAATATCATATCACTCGACTATAATAATTGTTCAAGTGTATCCTTACAGCACCATTGACTGGAAGTCTGCATAACTTCAGCGCTGCTGTCGTATATTAAAACTTAAATTTAAATTATATCCAAAAGTAAGAAAACTGTGGAAGTTAGAATTTCTAGAGGTATAGTGGAGAAAGATAAGATATTTTTAATATACTCTTAATCTAGAAGACGTTTTGTTCTCGCTTCAGAACTAGTCCTAAGGTGCTCTTAATACCTAAGCTTTCTGACAAGGAAACTTGACGGTACACAACAGTGACGGTATTAAAAACATCAAGACCAAAATACAAATCAAAGATTCTGTTCTTATTGGTCAACTGAATCATTGATTTTAACTTTATATCATCCTTACAAATCGTTTCACCTTTCGGTTTATCGAATTTTCGCCAAGACAGACAGACAATTTCTCTATTTATACAGACGCCAATAACTACGAATACGAATACATTAGCAGAGTCACGCATATCTTTACGGATTTCACCGATTGTGGATTCGGCGCCGTAATCGAACAAAGACTTACTCTACGTCTACACTGGTGCCAGCGGCAAACCACTTCATAAGTGATCACGGGCCTATTATAGTCGTGTTTATCGCTGTGGACTAAGGTCCATAAAACACGTCACTTTCTGATCAGTATGTAAGTGCGAGAGTGACGGATGCTTTATCCACCGCGATAAAGGCGACCTTAACGCGGGTCCAGCCGTTATGAAGTCAATCCTGGCAGCTGTCATCGCAGTACAATTTATAACCTATGATGGGTTTGAGGTTATAAATAGTAGTGGAATGCGAGCTGTCGCTCGTTACCGGGCGGGCACCGTGGTAGGTATGTGGAGGAGGTTATGAGGACAGCGCCGCTACGTGGCCGAGGCGGGGGCGGCGCGGCGCTGCGGCGAGGGCTTGCGCTGCGTGGCGGCCAGCAGCGCGGCGGGCACGTGCCACAGCCGCTCGCCCCAGCGCAGCAGCGCCTCCGTCACGTGGCAGCTGTTCGCCGCCGTCGCCAGCTGCGTCTCCAGCCCGTCCGACTGCTTCAGCAGCAGGCTGTGCAACAAACCGTATGTACCGAGCCGAACAAACATCTCATTCTAGCAGTTCTGGAGGGGGACACACATTCTTTGCTCATACGGACCACTAATGCTATATACCTAGGGCGACGTGTCATGAACCCGCAATAGATATAACTCCTCCCTGCCCAAAACATTTTGCCACCAGATGGTAACCCATAGACAATCTTAAAAATATGAAATCTTAAAACTGCAATATTAAAAACTCAAATGCATTTATAAATATGTTCTCCAACGAACCTGGGCGGGAAGAGCGTCGGCGCGATGATCATGGCGACGTTGTGCTCGCTCATCTTGTTGGTGTGCGCGTGCGCCACGATGTCGCGCGCGAGCCGCAGGATGCTGCGCAGCGTCGCGCGCTGCTCCGCCGGCAGCAGCAGCACCAGCAGGTTCAGCGCGCGGCCCTGGCTTGTGCCTGTTAGTGCTGCAAAAAAAACTTGTCATTTTTCACAAAATATGATCTTTACTTCTTAGTCCTAGAATCTTTCTCCTAGAATTAGAAACATAATTAGATTCCAATATACGTCAAAAAACTACCAAAGATGGCGAAATGTCACAGTTACACGTGTCATCATCATTTTGACGTTTCAGGAAAAACCAACCTTTTGGTACAATAATTATGTTAAAATAAAACAATATAAGTTATTAATAACAATATAAGTTATACGTATTAACAATATAAGTTATACGACCATGAATTTCTCCGAGACACTCGTATGACTTTTAGGACGCTTTTTTGGTGGAGATATAGGATCATTCTCTTTGCTGTGAGAGGAACCTGGTACAGGCTCCATTTTACTTGCGATAAAGCAAAACCCACGAGCAAAACACAAACTTGAAACAATAACGAAATGAAACAACAAAAACTTAACGGAAAACAAAAACTTAACAATGGAAATCACCACGGGGCGAATAGGTACCTACAGAAAACATTCGAGCTATCCAAACGTCAGATGTCGAATGAAGTGACAATAGATGTTATGGCCGCTCCAGAACCACCACACCATGACCACCATAAAGGTTACCACGGTGTCCTGCCGTTTGACCAAAAGTCATTTGGCAAAATTACACTTGACAAACAACGTTTTGCAAAAAAATGTTTCGCCAATTGATCATTTTACTAGTTGTCATTTTAAAAATGGCTCACTTATTCAAATGATCAACAGTTAAATTTACATTTTATAAGTAATTATTTGACAAAATGAACATTTAGCAACGGAGTTATCAGACAAAATTTTAAATGCAACGAGCAAGACGAATCCGGGCAGAACTGACTCGGATAGGTTAGGTTAGAAGGCCAAGGCGGGAGCTTTGCTCCCGCCTTGGCCTTCGAGGTTATTTTTTTTCTGCCCAGAAATAGGTAAACTACAGGAAATAATATTTGGTGAAATGGAAAACTGTCAATTGACATTTTATTATTTAACACATTTACCAAGTGTAGTGTTTGCTATTTGATCATTTGCTAATTGAGTTTTTGCAAAATGATACTTTTGTCAAATGTCACGTTTGCCAAATGATTATTTGGTGAAACGTTGTTTGTCAAATGATCATTTGTCAATATTTTTTTGGTCAAACATTAGTGAACCGGTTACCACACATGTAATCGCACATAATGAGAATAATAATTAGTACCAAATGTTATTAAACCCTGAGTTGCCATTGTTATTTAAACTTTTCTCCTATAAAACAATTTAATTAAATATCTTTTTTTGCGACGAGTATTTAAATAAAATATTATAAACTTTAATATTATAAATAAAATAAACAGCTACCTACCTATAACATTAACAGAAGTGAAAATTTACCGATCCACCTAATATGTCATTATAATGGCAACACTTTTTTGACGTATGTTGGAATCTAATTAGGATTTTTAGTATAGACAGTGATAAATATTCACATAGGTTTACCAGGAGGCCTAATATGGCTGCGTTTATCGCGTGATAAAATGAAGATAAAACATCCGTCACTTTCTGACACGTATATAATTACGAGAGTGACGAATGCTTTATCCACATACTGGACCCGCAGGAGGCTAGCGCAACTTTCTGCAACTTGTTTGTCGGCCAGTAATCGCTCTCGCAACGTGTTTAGAACCAAATATCCTGAGATAAAATAACTTTTGCTAGCCATAAGTACCTATTGGAATTTCAAAAAAACCGGGCATATGTATGTCGGACCATGCTCATGTATAGAATTCCGATGTCGTTACTACAAACACAAAAAACTATCTCAAAAACAACATGTATCTCCGAACAAATTTTCTATGTAAAGTTATGTGGATGGCCTTAGATGATCCCCAAAATCTAAAAATTGATCATGACTTGTACATCGGGCTGTGCATCGTCTTCAGAGTGGTGGATAACTCTAAATTTAACGAAACGAGACCTGACCTGAGGTTCCCCCAAATGAACACTTGGATTCACCCCTGGCTCTGACGGTAGCGTTATCCTTACCGTAGGTGTGGTAGAAGAGCCGCATGAGCTCCTGCGTGAGCGGCGGCTGCGGCAACGAGCGCAGCAGGCGCTTGAACACGGCGGCCAGGTCGTGGCTGCTGGCTGCCTCCAGGGCAGCTTCGGCAGCCGCGCGCTCGCCCGAGTACCATGAGCGCTCGATCAGCTGGCAGAGCGCCTCGATCTATAAAGCGAAAGGTAACTGTTTAGATATAGGTCTACGCAACAAAATAGGCAGGATTTTGAAAATAAACAGTCATAATCAGAAACATTAGAACAAAAAGGTGCCTTAAGCCTTGTAACTATCTGAGCAAGCTCTAACAGCTGTGTTAAAATTAAAGTTCGGACCGGTAGGCCAAGCCAATTTACGTTTTCTACCGATTTAAAATGTATGGGATTGACTTGAGCGGTCGACGAGATCTATAATCAGCTTAATACAATCCAAACCAATAAATCCATTTTTGTAAATCGGTAAATTTGCGTTTTACATCTTGAATAGGCCCCCTATTTTGGCTCTTTATTTTTCTAATATTTTCTAGTCTTCGTGAATTGAAAAGACTTCTTGACAAGATTTTTCTGAAATTTCAGACTTACGAAATTGTTTATTGATAGTTTTAGTTCCACAAACATAAAAGTTCCCAAACAATGGTACAGCCATAATATAATAAGCAGAGGTGTCGACTCATAAAGTGGAGTCCTAATTTATCCACGGAATATGCAACTTGAAGGGGAGTTGCAAGTATGGTCCATCGATTTAGGATATGCATTGTTTGTTAGTAGTTGTTTTTTGTAGGTAGATGATTTATGACCGATGGTACCTTGTGCTTGTTCCCGGGCACGCGCAGCAGGCCCTCGTCGCCGGCGCGCGCGCGCAGCGCGGCACACAGCGCGCGCAGCACGCCGGGCACCGAGCTCCACGTCTCTTCCCACAGCAGCATGTCCTTGCGCAGCAGGGTCTCCAGCGATACGCCGAACACGGAGCCCTCTGGAATGAGGGGGGTCATAGTGTTGAAGAGATGTTTAGGGTTCTAACAATACGGTCCTACGCCACATAATACGAGTGGTATAGTTATAGTACACCTATCTTTCTATGGTACTTCAGAAAAATATATATATATATATATATATATATATATATATTTGCTATGCCTTTCTTTTTCTTGGCTGTATTTTGCCACCACAGGGAAAAATTTCAAGTAGCATAAAACGCAAAATTTAAAATATTTATTCAGTAACTTGGCCACATGAGGGCTCATTTACACGTTGGTAATATAAAGTGAGTCGACTAGCGCTTTGGACAAGATCATCATACTAGCCGTTCAAACAAAATACTGTAAAAGAACCAAAAAAAGCATATCTTTGTTATTGTTGAAAAAACCGTTAACATAGTGTTAGAACGGAAGTTTTAGAAATGTTAACAAACTGACTTAAGCAGAAGAATCATTATAATAATATCATTATTATAATAATAAGCTTTACGCAGGGAATATAAAGACACTGGGCATAGACTACCCAGTTACATTCTGAAAATGATAACTGAAATAAAGAAATTAAGTAGTAAATAATAATATTGTTTTGTAAGTTGCGTTCAGTCACATTAACGTAGTCTATACATAAATTTTGACAAAGTTATATAGAGATAATGTTCGAATCATTAAGAACAATCTTCTATCTCGGTCCCTTACTACTGATGATCACTATTCGCGACCACAAGTTCTGCTTCATCAATCTGTTTGATCGTATTTTCAATGTCAATTATAAAATAACAATTGACAACAGGAATAATTTAAAAAGATGTTCTGATAATTGTACCTCCCTTCTTTCATTATACCGTACCTTCCTTCCTCTTCTTCTTGGGCGGCTTGCGCTTGTGGAAGGGCAGCGCGTACTTGTCGAAGAGCGCCGTGAGCTGCAGCCACAGCAGTGGCGGGAGGCGCTTGCGCTGCGGCTCGCCCATGCTCTCTACGTCCGCCGCACTGCCCGCCTCCGGCCACTCCTGACCACACAATACTAATTAACGGGGGAGGAAGGCTAACCAGGCTGGCCCGTATTCTGCCATACTACCGTAGACAACTGGTGGAATGTCTAATACTGATTAATAAATAAATGAATTTATTTATTTATAAATCAGTTCTATTCTAGTCGTTTCACCAGTCTCACTCTCCCACCGTCAGCACAGCAATATTTATCGCGTTGCATTAAACAACTTATAGCTTAGTATTGCAGTATAAGACTGAAACTCCCATGAGCCTCAGGATCATGTTCTCGTTTGCCTTTTCCATTCCATATAAAACAACTATCATCATCATCATCATCATCATCATCATCATCATCATCATCATCATCATCATCACCATCATTAACATCATCATCATCATCACCATCACCACGATCATCATCATCATCATCATCATCATCATCATCATCATCATTCATAGGACTATGAGACCGTGTGTTGTACTCACCTCCTCGTGGTCCATCATCTGCCGGTCCAGGTTGAACTTATGCTCGAAGCTGAGCGGTTGGACGGACGCCACGCTTTTAGCCCGCGACACTGTCGTGTGCTTGCTGCAAAAGAAGATGAACTTTAATTCCTAGCGGATATGGCCAAAAAGTCAGGCTCTTTATCACGATTCTTACCATCGCATATTTTTTGTTTTATCACGAGAAGTCTTTGTAGAAACAAATAAAGACGCGTACAGCTTGGATTAAAAATGTTGGTCGTAGTCGAACTACATTGTTTTCATGTGGCAACTTATAAACCTATTATTTGCCAAGCTCAGGGGATTGTCCTACTTTGGAAAAAAGACAATTGTCAGCTGGATGGTTGAGGAATGCGAAAAAGATAAATCTTCATTTTCGCTATTTTAAGAACATGAATCTATCTTCAATGTAGAGGTCAAAGAGACTTGCGAAGCAACTTACACGAAAGGGTCGTTGTCCTTCAGTATTGATCCATTTATTCGCTCCTTGCCTATTCTTGGCCCCTGGACGGTCCCGTATCTTTGGTAGCCTAGGAGTTCAATTCCTTCTGCAAAAAAAAACAAGATTCCAATCAGTTCCTTTAATTATTATGCCGGCGATATTCTTATTTTTATCACAGAACATCGTATTCTACTACATTTATATCTAGCTAAATATCAAGAAGTTTTAGATACGTTCACCCTTTTGCTTTATGGTACCTATGGAGAACGCAAACAAGGACACAGCCACCTGAAGGTAACTGGGATCAATTGCAATCTCAATCTTAAGATAATCAAAGACTGCAAATGCATTGCCAACCATGAAGTTCCTCGTGATATTGAGATAAGTAGGTAAGTGGTCTTCAGTTTTGACTTTAAGGGCTACTAAATTTTAATTTCAAGTTGACGATAGCCCGATAAAGTTTTATCGTCACTAATACTCATATGTTTAAGCGAGGCGGTTTCTAAATCCCAATTCCGTTTCAACCTGAGTACCCACCGGTATTAGTAGCAATATCAGCCCAGTGTAAGTCATTCGGTTTGAACAGCTCGTGCATGGGCAGCGGCGGCGAGTGCGGCTGCGCGGGCGGCGAGAGGCGCGCGCGGCGCGGCGCCGGCGCCGACGGCGTGCGCGCCAGCGGCGAGTGCGTGCCCGTGGGGGGGAAACTGTCGCTGGAAGGCAGAACGATCCTATTAGGTAATGGTTCATTAAACGATTAAAGACTTGCTGAAATCTTCACCTCAACTACTCTTTGAATGGCCTAGTAGTTGACTGGCAGAGAATGCCTTAGACATTAAGTCCGCCATTTGTATTCACTTTTTATACTGTGCAATAAAGATAAAAGATAAAAAGATAAAAGAAATTTATTCAGTAAGTAGGCCGCTCGGGCACTTTTACACGTCAAGAATCTACCAGCGCTTCCCAAGAGGAGACCACTGCTGAGAAGAAACGCCGCAAGAAACTCAGCAGTCTGTCATTTTTTAAACATATTTCATATTACAATGGTACTACTTAGTCTAGCATTATATAAAGCTACATTAAATAAATAAATAATATATTCATAATAGATGGACAATTGTAAGAATTCAGTACATGTAGGTACAAGTATAAAATAATTTATCTGTGTCTCTGCAATATAGTCTGTTGGAGATCTTGGTGACGTGATTACTTGGTAACGTGACTAGGCTCCTTAGGTAAATATATAAAATATTATTATATAATGCGGTCTCAATTTTAAACTTTGTTACCATAGATTCGGAACCCAAAGATTTGATATCAATTTTGTTTTTACAAAATCTAATTAAAAATTACTTGCAAATTATTCAGGTCGATCCCTGAGTCCGCTCCATTATCAACCAAAAACAAAATTACGTGTTACTAGCCCTACATAATCGATAGCTAAAGCAAAGGAAATCAATTAGTTTCGACATGTCAACTGTTTTTCGCGTCACTGAAGCGTGTGAACGCTGCGCAAGAGTTGCAGGCACCATTTAATGACAGGAAGAGTTGTCACCGATTATCGACGCTGACAATTGATTACAGGATATCCTAGTGTCTTCTTGCTCCACGGTATGCTTCCGTTACCTTCCATCAGAAATAGAAGCACACCGAAGTTAGGGAGTTGTGTTTAGAAATGTGGCGAGTGATTGAAATGGATCTGACAACGTGTTGGTTTATTGCATCCGTGTTTAAGCAGGATTATAATATTTTGTACCCGAACTAAGTACCCCGCAATTGAAAAAAATATGGAAGCGAAATCAAATGCGCTGGTTAATCATCTATATATATAAAACGCAAAGGTGACTGACTGATTGACTGACTGATCTATCAACGCACAGCCCAAACTACTGGACCGATCGGGCTGAAATTTGGCATGCTGATAGCCACTACGATGTAGGCATCCGCTAAGAAAGGAATTCCCGAAATTCCCACGGGAACGGGAATTAGCGGGAAAATCCTTTTGTATGAAAAATCTAAACCACGTAAGATAGATGATTGAAATTTGGCATGCAGGTACCCTAATGAATCTAAAGCTTACTTGCAACGCGATATTGCAAAATTCCCATGGGAACGGGAGTTATTGGGAAAAAACTTTTGTATGTAAAAATCTAAACCGCGTAAGATAGATGATTGAAATTTGGCATGCAGGTACCCTAATGAACGTAAAGCTTACTTGCAACGCGATAGTGCAAAATTCCCACAGGAACGGGAGTTATTGGGAAAAAACTTTTGTATGTAAAAATCTAAACCGCGTAAGATAGATAATTGAAATTTGGCATGAAGGTACCCTAATAAACGTAAAGCTTACTTGCAACGCGATATTGCAAAAGTCTTACGGGAACGGGAGTTATTGGGAAAAAACTTTTGTATGTAAAAATCTAAACCGCGTAAGATAGATGATTGAAATTTGGCATGAAGGTACCCTAATGAACGTAAAGCTTACTTGCAACGCGATATTGCAAAATTCCTACGGAAACGGGAATTAGCGGGAAAATCCTTTTGTATGAAAAATCTAAACCGCGTAAGATAGATGATTGAAATTTGGCATGCAGATACCCTAATGAACGTAAAGCTTACTTGCAACGCGATATTGCAAAATTCCCACGGAAACGGGAATTAGCGGGAAAATCCTTTTGTATGAAAAATCTAAACCGCGTAAGATAGATGATTGAAATTTGGCATTCAGGTACCCTAATGAACGTAAAGCTTACTTGCAAAGCGATATTGCAAAATTCCTACGGGAACGGGAGTTATTGGGAAAAAACTTTTGTATGTAAAAATCTAAATCACGTAAGATAGATGTTTTCAATCTAGCATGCATGCATACCTTAGTAAATATAAAGTTTAGTTATGGATGTATTTTAAAAAATTAAGTTAGCGAGAAAAAAATGTTGTATGTTCGAATTTCGGAGACTACAATTTCCATTGAAGGTATGTTTCGCCATGATCATTAATAAGTCGCAGGGTCAAACACTCGCGCTAGCAGGAGTTGATTTAAGACAGCCCTGTTTCTCCCATGGTCAGTTATATGTGGCGTGCTCCCGCGTAAGTTCGCCATCCAGTCTGGTCATTCTCGCACCACCCTCCAGAAAGACCAGAAACGTTGTTTATAAGGAAATTTTATAAATAATATGTTTCCTAAATACATTTCCCATATCCCGGTTGCACCAGCCACCCACCAACCGAACCACTCTTCCATGCTACTCTTTTTAGGGTTCCGTATCCAAAGGGTGAAAACGGGACCCTATTACTGAGACTTCGTTGTCTGTCTGTCAGTTGAAATTTTCACAGAATATGTATATCTATTGTCGCTATATCAACCAATACTGAAAATAAGAATAAAATAAAAAATAGGATATAATTTTGTACGGAACTCTTCGCGCGCGAGTCCGACTCGCACTTGGCCGGTTTTTAGTTTTCATGTGGTCAAACTTTTACTTTCATACCGACTGACATCCACATTCTCACCTCTGAATTCCAGACGAAACCCTATAGGTACTTTAGGGTTAGCCTCCACTGATCGTATTTTCCTAAATTTATATCAAACCAAATTATCATAAACTAATAATCTAAAAATTAATAACAATTCATTATTCAACTAAGCTTTTTATACTATAACCTCATTTAAAAATAATAAAATTAAGCATTTTTCAACCTTTCTCCCACACACACAAAGATCTCTCTTTTATAACACGCCACGCGGACGAAGTCGCGGGCAAAAGCTAGTATCAGTATATAACTTACTCGTTACTTGGGTTTTGAGTCAGACGACATCAAGCGTCTATAATTCAGGTCGAAAGAACGGGAGTATAGTCTTAAGACTCTCTGTCATTGTGACATTTGAATTTGACGGAACGGGACAACGAATACTTTAACTTAAATAATTAATAAGGCTTAACGAATAGTCTAAGTAAATGAAACCTGACCTGAGAAGGGCTGGGGTTGGAAGTCCTGGTCACAGTTATTGAAATCCCTAAATCTCTGAAGTGGTTCTCTTCAGGATGTCGTAAATGTCACATTACATAATACTTTTCTTAACCTAATGGTCAAGCTAGGCCCAATCTTATGGCAAAACACTCGCAGTTCGTACTTACACGAAGTCTGGGGGCGTGTGAGCGTCTGCCCACTCGGCAGGGGGGCTGCCGGAGCCTCCGCTGGGCATGGAGTCCAGGGAATCCGGCGTTGCGCTTCGGGACCTGGGTTCACTCCCGCTGGAGTTCTGTAACAAGAAAAATAGGCGTTTAGTCATTTGAAGCTGGAATAATGTGTGTAGCTTAGTTAAATAAATGTGGACACAAGTGAAACTACAATTTTCTTAAGTGGCATCCAAAACATAAAGCTCACTCGGGAAGAAGAAGCTATACCTACGTATCGCTACGTAGAATAAAGCCATCTGTCCCTCTATATGTACGCTTAGAACTTCGCAACTAATTTTAATGCGGTGTTCATTATCAATTAGACAATTTGTATGTATAATATGTTCTGGTTTACGTATGAGTGTTACGGAAAATACATAAACCGAAGCGAAGCGAGGGCGGGTCGCTAGTTACGTAGGAATAAATTTAATACTAGGATACAAATAGGTAACCAAATAAAAGAAGACTAGCATGACTAGCATCCGAGCATAAACCCAAAGAGGAGTCCTCTTTATATTTCCCTGTTCAATAAATTATTAATAAACATAGAGCACGTCTGTTTAGAGGATTGTAATGCTAAATAAAACATACAAAATTTGATAACGTTTCTCTCCCCTTAGAGTTGACGACGCGCTGGTCTAGTTGGAAGTGATGCCTATGAAGCTAGCGGTCCTGGGTTCAAATCCCAGTAAGGGCAGATATTTGTGTGATCAGCGCGAATATTTGTTCCTGACTCATGGATGTTTTCTATGTATTTAAGTATATATTTATCTATATAAGTATTTGTATCGTCGTCTAGTACCTATAGCACAAGCCTAGAGCTTAGTTTGGGACTAGGTCAATTGGTGTGACATTGTCCCCTGATATTTATTTATAAAGTCCATTTTGGAAGAAACTCTGAAGTTACACGATCAACCTCACTGTCCTTACATATAACATAATCTCCTTCACAAAATCCCTTAAAAAAAAAGAAAGATAACCTAAAATCTAGGAAGCAATTTGGAAAGTCACTCGTAAGTCTCGTAACCTCTTAACGACGGAGAAGGCAGCTCCGATTGTTTGAAGTGAAACTCTGATATATGCCTCATTGTCACCGGCGTTATGTAATTATTTAGTTAACTTAACAGGTAGAAAGTCACTTGAGCTTCGCGTTTACTGGCTCAAAGTTTTTACTTGATTGCTAAGAGGTAAAAAGTCATAAGTGTATGAGATAGTCTGGAATAAGAGTTATTGTGTTAAAACTAGAATACTTCCGTTAATGAGTGAAGAGTTAAAGACGCACCAAAGATAAAATGGTTAATGTGACGTAGGTACTAGGTAAAAACATACACATATGTAAATAATGAATAAGAATAAGAATAAGAATAAGAATAAATTTATTGCATAACCATGTAACATCAAGGTGGATAAATTTGGTACATTATAGTTCCAATGGTGACCCATTCTGGGTGTACAATATCAAAATAAAATTAACTTATGTACTATGTTTCCTAGTCTTTAAAGGTGAAAAATTCCTTTAGATTATAAAACACTTTATTGATTAGCCAGGTCTTTAAGTGGCGCTTGAATTTAAGACCATCCAATAATTTAATCTGATCGGGGAGATTATTATGCACTCTGATCGCGCTTATAAAAGTACTATTATAGAAAGCTTTATTTTTAACTCGTGGTAATAATAATTTATACTTATATGATAAAGGACTATTAATAGTACTCCTGAAAAGCACGGCCTCGCCCTGCGGCAACCGTAGGACAGCGTTTTTTCACCCGACTACGACGAAACAAAGGACTATTAATGATAATTAATATTTTTGTAGGAGTATTGTTTATTCTACTTTATTATTATATGCTACAGAATGACAATATTCATAAATCTTTACATAGAAAGACACTTTCCGCGTCTGTTTGTTTGTATATCCGCTAACTCCTCCCAAATCACGCAACGCATTTTGATGTCGTTTTCACCATTAGTTAGACATTTTTTTTAGGGAGGTTTTTTATGTATAATAAATTCTGGTTTACGTACAAGTGTAACAAAACTCACATTAACCAAAGCGAAGCGTGGGCGGGTCGCGATTGCATTCTAAATATAGAGATATAAGACAACTTGCGCCGAAATAATAATGGTGTAAAGAAACTGATAGGTACTGGCAAGGTTGGGCAGTATTTGAATTACTTGTAATTAACATAAGAAATTGAAATACAAATACCTACGTGTTTAGTATTTTTATTTCAAATACTTGCTTAAAATGTAATTTCTAATTCGTATTTCAAATACCTGCCGCCGAGGTATTTTGTAGTCAGTATTTCAAATACTTATGGCTTCAAAATACATTTTAACATAAATACATTTAACCTACCTTCTTTTAGCGATCTTATTAATGGATGCGTTATGAAGAAAATGGCGCTTGATAGCTTTCGTAAGTAAAATGTCGACCGCTAATATATGTCGATCTTTAGAGTTGGTAACACAGCCGACTTTAAAAATCTAGTGTTCATGAAAGGAAACTCTGGATTCACTGATTAATCTTCTTTTACTCATGCTGGGCTGGATTACTTTTTATTTTATACTGTATTTTATATACTTATTATACATATAAACCTTCCTCTTGAATCACTCTATCTATTTAAAACCGCATCAAAATCCGTTGCGTAGTTTTAAAGATTTAAGCATACAAAGGGACATAGGGACAGGGAAAGCGACTTTGTTTTATACTGTAGTGATAATACATTAGTTACATATATTTGATATTTCGTATTTTAAATACTTGCGAAATAGTAGTATTTTGTAATTTGCATTTCAATTTAAGCAAAGCATGTATTTTGCCCAGCCCTCGGTACTGGCAAACGAGGCAATCCAGCAAACGCATAGCACCATTAAAAATATGCTCTACTTATATCGACGTTAGCAGCTTTGAGATATTGTTCCAGCGACCCTTATAAGGTTATTAAGGCGTTATTTATTTACAGCTATCTTCCGCCGCAGCTTCTTCCCTATAAGGGCGTATACAACTGTACTCTGATTGATTTGTGATTACTATTAGCATCTAGGAAACCCACTCGAAAGCAACCGTGATAAAACGAAGGGATAGTGGTAATAAATTGGTTTTATATACTAGTAAAACAATATAAATTTATACGTAGGTTGTTGAATTGCGGGTATTTGCAGTTTACGGTTTGAAAGTGCTTTATTTAAAATACAATAGGTACTAGTCACTAGCGACGAGCATTTCTAACTCCAATAGTACATATACATATAGATCAGAGAAACTGTTTAATGTGTTTTGCCTTATCAAACAAAAGAAAAGAAGTTTGGCTTACTAAAGCGGCGGTGTTTTACCAATATCAGTTAAAAATGGTATACCACCTACACAGTAGTAGTTTTCTTGGAAAGAACAAGTACAGACCTAATTTTACATAATATCTACACTCAGGAGCAAAAATACCGGGTCAGAGTGCGTTTTTCATACAAACGATACTATTTCGAAGCCTTGGTTCCTCGCCAGGGGCTGTTTTGAGTGAGATTTAATGGTGGATACTCCGAGGTTCAACAGAGGGGGTCAAAAGTTCTTAAGATACCTAACTGATCGCACAATCAGTTAACACCACAGCGGGAGAGTTTGGGTCAGCACTTGGATTTCCTTACATTTTATTGCCATTTTAGATGTTTTTCTGAACATGCACAATTCCGGCGATAGCCGCAGATTCATTCAGTTGGGTATCCTAGGCACTCTGGAAGTCCTGTATCAATGCTCGGGGTATTCATCACCGGATTTCACTAAAAGCATTCCCTGGCGAGGAACCAAGGCTTCCAAATAGCCTCTTTAGTATGAAAAACGCACTCTGACCCTTTCTTTTTGCTCCTGAGTGTACATATTCAAAAATCTAACTAGGTTTAAGGGGAGAAAAACATTAGCATTTTTGCTGGAAACTTTCAACCCTGTGAGGATGATCCTCTTAAATGATATAGCATGTAAAGTTGCTATTAATAAAAACCGCACAAATGTTATATACTTACCTTCGATTTTCAAAATTATACGTTACTAGGCCTTATTTCCAATCATTAAATTACCGTAAGGTGTAATACGG
Source organism: Acleris sparsana (assembly GCA_923062465.1). Lineage (NCBI taxonomy): Eukaryota > Metazoa > Arthropoda > Insecta > Lepidoptera > Tortricidae > Acleris > Acleris sparsana. Next base: position 19,776,211 of record OV281287.1, on the reverse strand, counting down.
AAGACTTGTATTGAAATATGCCGATCTATCCGGTGGAACTGGATGTAATGTCAGTCAGTAGGAGCAAGGAACCCGTTTACAAGTTACAAAGTTATTCAAACAGCCGCGGTTGTCGCTTCTGTGCGACGTTTAGAAGAAGTATATATGAGAGTACTTTAGTTTCAGAGTTTACCACTTGCATTGATAACTCTGTAAGGACTCAAGGGACCTACAGGTTTTTAGAGATAATTTATTTATAAGTGACTTATGCTATATTTGTTTCTTCCGTATAACGTTTTATCACCTTTCTTGAAGAACAAGGCAGCGTTCGAGAAACTTCGCAGCACCTTTTCGTCCAAATTACCGCAGTGTTTGAAGTCAAAAGTGGCAGTGGGCGGGGCACATTGCTCGCAGGACTGATGGCCGATAGGGTCAGAAAGTTCAGGAGTGGCGTCCGCGGACCGGAAGACGAGCTGTAGGTAGGCCTCCAACAAGATGGAGTGACGACCTCGTCAGGATCGCGGGACCGCGGTGGATGCGAAAAGCACAAGACCGGTTTGAGTGGAAAGCCTTGGGGAGGCCTATGTCCAGCAGTGGACGTCTTTCGGCTAACATGATGTATAACGTTTTAAACAGCGTAACGTACTGCATAATTATTACGATATTATTAATACCTAGTTATCATGTAAGTTACGTCAGTTTCATAACTTGCCTGAAAGGTTTACGGTTTGAGTAAAAACTGTTTTAATACCTTATAATTATTACACGCAACATAACATAACGCGAACCGTTACACGCATTTTAGATTTTTTGTATTTCGTTAGTTAATAACTGTTATTCTACTAACTGGAACTACTCCTGTCCTTCTAGTTTTTTGGGGCTCTTCTGCATTTAAGATCTTTTCCTTGTCTCATGTGCTAATTTTAAATTATTTTAGTTTAATCTATCGAATAAATTATTTGAAACAAAACTGCCAATACGGCCCTTTGGCAAATCTAGCACTGACAGTTCCGTCTAAAACTTCTACTGACACCGACCCACTATGATTCCAAGTACAAACTGATGCGCGAGAGTTGAATCTATAATCGTAAAACTCGGGTTATGTTGTTTTCAAATCATGCGCATACTAGGAAACGAGTGGTAAAGGCTATCAATGTTTTACGTGCTCGTCGACGTGTCGATGATAAGATCTAATAGAATTGGATAGGACATGAACTTAAAACGAGTTTGAAGGAGTTAATATCATTAAATGAAGTGGTTCGATGTCCTTACTCAAATGAGGACAGGTAACGCAATGTAGGATGTACTATGTAGAGCGATGGCTCTAGTGGTGGACGCTACTGTGACGCTGCTGACTAACATCAATTATGGACGCTTAACTCTAAATTCTAAGATCAACGATGATAAATTGATTGTTGCAAAACCAACTAAAAACCCTTATCTTCTGGTTGGTTCCACAATGAGCTTTGTCATATCTACTCCCACCTAAGAGTTACTCGTTTTACTACTCTATTGTATATTTCTCTCATTTTACGTTAGAGTGACAAAAACAATGAGGTACAATTTTTTACCAATTGAAGTGTTGTGACAATCTATTGAAGTTATAATTCAAATTATATCCACAACACACGTTTCGTCAGGTACACAAACACTTAAGCACTAAACGCCTTACCAACTACTACAAAAAAAACAAAACAAAACAAAAACCAATCAGCAACAAGTTCGTCACACATACACGCACACACCCTAATTTCCCCCGCGAGGCAAGTCAAAAGTGCCGAAATTACTTGCAGCATTGCCCCGCTGTATGGCTAATGAAAGCTGTTGGACAAGGTATGCCCCGGATTGGGGGTCACAGCCCCTATCCCTCAATCTGCGCCCTAGGTCCCTAACAAATCGCTTAGCTTCAGCACACCAAGTCTCAGTCACCAGTGGCACAAAGTCATCAGTAAATATTAAAATTTAAAAAAAATCAGAAGCCCTAGATACGAAGCTTAATGCTAATTGCTAACGTAGGTAAACTGTTTAAGAAAATTGGGAGAATATAGACCACGCGACCATCCAAGGCAGTTTCCGTCAATCTTATACATTTTCAATACCGATAACTAGGGCCACGGAACCGTTGCAATGCCTAACGGGACATGAAATAGCATAATATTTAAATATCATTAATTATGTGTGAAGTCATTTACGAAAGTAACTTAGGGCCGTAATAATAAACGGATGTTTACGATGCTAGTCTCAAGACACGTTATAAATGGCAGATTTGAATGAAGATTCGTTTACTTTGATATGTTGATGTGCTTTCCAGATCTTGAATTAGATGGACATAGAGACAGATAAACTAAAATCAACTCGGATGCATAATGAGGCGGGCAAATCACTCGAAATCAGTTTTAATATATATAACCAGCTTTGATCGTAGTATTGGTCCTCTCAACTAACACGCCGCGGCGTCGACACGCTAAGAAAAAAACGGCCCACAGAGAATTTCACAAATTCCAGAGGGAGCTGCCAAGATGCATTACCTACGCTAACTGGCGTTTCTATTCGATTCGTTTTAAACCAATCCCGTCACTGGTAGATGACGTGATACGAAAAGTCACGTGATCTACCAGTGACGCGATTGGTTTAAAAACGAATCTAATAGAAACGCTAGTTAGGGTCTTCATCTTGGCAAGGTCCTCTGAACTTTTCACCCCCTTCGGTTATCCGTCCCTCAAACAAGCCGTCCTCATCACATTAACCAACTAAATGCGAACAATGATCAATAATCATGAATCTTGATTCGTAACTGATTTCGCAACGATAATCGCGCTCGTTAGTTGGCATTGAGAATGCGCAAAAAACTAGAAATCGTTAACAACACTAGTTTCCTGCACGGTAAAGGGCCACTTATAAGTAATTATTATTTAAATTATATATTTAAGTTATTTTTAATTGCTACTCATGTGACACATCTATTTTAGGGTCAGAATTATTAAACTGATCTGGGGCCGTATACCTAACGCTAACGTAAACTATATTCGAAAACTGACATACCTAATGTATGGAATTGACGTAGGAGCTCGGCGCGACAATCCGGCAGCTTACCTATTTTCGATAACAATAACGTTCGCAAAAAGCATTTTGACGCTAACTTCAAGAGACATCAAAGTGTAGGTATACAAGTTACAGAAAACGGTCATAAGCGCATAATTCACCGCAACGTAAATGTAAAATGAAGGTTTGACGACGCGCGGGCCTAGTCGGTAGTGATGAAATCCCAGTAAGGGCAGATATTCGTGTGATGAGGGCGAATATTTGTTACAGAGATGTTTTCTATGTATTTAAGTATATATTTCTCTATATAAGTATTTATATCGTTGTCTAGTACCCGTAGTACAAGCCTAGAGCTTAGTTTCGGACTAAGTGAATTGGTGTGACATTGTTCCATAATAATGTATTTATTTATTTATTTTACTCGTATTCATGTGTGTAAGCAAAGCAGATAGATGCCATTAGCAAACTACGCAAATGCTTTGTGTGTGCGTCAATTCTGTTCAGAATCTTTGTGGAGTTAGCTTTAGGTACCTGTAGGTAGGTACACATAAAGAGCGCAAACCCGATTTTTTGACCGTCAAACGATTCTCGCGAGCGAAAATAATTAGATCACATTGTATTGAACTTGTTAACAGCGACCTGATATTTCTGCACTCCCGCCGGTGTGGTGTGGGCCGCCCCCGTGCGGGGGCTGCGCCTCTGAAGCCCATTGTAGAGCGATTCATATTTGTTTTTGTTGGTATCCCTTTGAAACGCATTTAATTGTTCTTCCTAATGTATTATTTTGTCTTAAATATTTTCCCCTAACATTAGGCTGATATTACAGAACTAAATTAACTTCTATTGTGTTGATTAGTTAGGTTAGGTTAGTTTTTATAATAATTAAAAAACACTTTTTTGTACTTGTCGATTAAAATCTGTGTATTAAGATTTAATAGAGAATACTGCAACGTCACTCTTTTCGTCGTTGAATAGTCTATGTTACTTCGGAAAAAACCGAAATAATCGTTTCGATACGCTCTAGACAACCGTTTTTTTTTTAATGGAACTTCGTATTTCAATAATATGTGTCCTGATTTAAGGAGACTCGATCCGATACAAAATTGCCTATCTATGGCGTTTCGGAACGTACCAGCGTCGAGTCACCTGTCAAAAATCTACTAAAACATGCTGCTGTATCCAGGGCATAAAAAAAAAGAACTACACTTTGTGATTGGCTGGTATTTAGCCAATCTCAGCACAGTAATACAACATTACGGATAATAAAAATGGCCTAATAATGTTGCAGTATGAATTGGATATGAACAATAAAAGATTGAGATTTTATGTTTTATTTATTTGTTCACTAGTAGAACCAGTATTGCATTAGGTTACCGCGCTGCAGGTTACCAATGTAACTAGTATTATTTCATATCACACGTATTATTTTTTCAATTATCTTGTGTAAAAGAAGTCGGATAGTAGAACTAGACAATATAGTACTTACGATATTTAGTTTTCTTATAATAATATACTCATATTAATTACATAAATTATATTATATTAGTTTTCATGAACTCGTACAAAAAGTATTGTTCACAATAGTGTCATAATCAAGCTTTTTAATCTCGTACCTAACTTAGGCCACGAAGCCTTCTTGAACTGTAACAATCTTTTTCATCACACTTGCTCGTAAATGGTGTTATTCCATGCCTGTATACAGAAGGACAATGGCCTAAATTGTTCCCGCGGGAATTATGGCGAGTTTGTCATCCCTAGGGAGTAATGACTTTCTTTTTAAAATTTGCAACTCTTTCGTACATAATTTCTGACTAAGGAGGTTTAATTTTCAGCCAAAAATTAAATCGGTTTCTAATTTCATCTTTAAAAATTAACTATAGACTAACTTACATTACACAAAACCTATACGCTTCATTAAACTTCATTATTTTTATACCTATTTCAAGTTTATATCAACATTTATAATTAATTTTAGTAATTATACATTTTTATCAAATTGGCTAAATCTGGCTCGAATCCAGGTCGAAACTAAACGCAGTTATTATCTGTGGTAGAGGTCACAAAAAAATATCGTTTCCATTTACGTTCCCGTTCGTCATAAGTTATTTCTTTATATTTTGCAGAGTTAAAGTGTTTTCTCTTTGTTTTTTTTCCTCGCAAATGTGATGAAAACCATTGTGTGTATCACAGGCAGTAAGGGGATTACTAACTCGAGTCATTAAAAGCCCTCCGCCTTCGGCGTCGGGCTTCTAACACTCTCGTTAGTAATTCCCTTCATACTACCCTTGATGCACAATGTACTATTTCATCACACTTGCTCGTAAATGGTGTTATTCCATGCCTGTATACAGAAGGACAATGGCCTAAATTGTTCCCGCGGGAATTATGGCGAGTTTGTCATCCCTAGGGAGTAATGACTTTCTTTTTAAAATTTGCAACTCTTTCGTACATCATTTCTGACTAAGGAGGTTTAATTTTCAGCCAAAAATTAAATCGGTTTCTAATTTCATCTTTAAAAATTAGCTATAGACTAACTTACATTACACAAAACCTATATGCTTCATTAAACTTCATTATTTTTATACCTATTTCAAGTTTATATCAACATTTATCATTAATTTTAGTAATTATACATTTTTATCAAATTGGCTAAATCTGGCTCGAATCCAGGTCGAAACTAAACGCAGTGTCTGTGGTCACAAAAAAAAATCGTTTCCATTGACGTTCCCGTCCGTCAAAAGTTATTTCTTTATATTTTGCAGAGTTAAAGTGTTTTCTCTTTGTTTTTTTCCTCGCAAATGTGATGAAAACCATTGTGTGTATCACAGGCAGTAAGGGGATTACTAACTCGAGTCATTAAAAGCCCTCCGCCTTCGGCGTCGGGCTTCTAACACTCTCGTTAGTAATTCCCTTCATACTACCCTTGATGCACAATGTACTATTTTGTTTAAGTATTAAATAAAACACGTTTCGGGTAGGTAGCCGAAATTCAGGGACGTTTGTCTTTATGGCACGTGTACCGAATTTTATTTACAATCAATCCAACAAACTATGATTTGTCTATGCATAGATGGAAATTCAACGGTATATCATAGCAATTCTGTTTACATAACACAAATTTGTATCTAATTGGGTTGCATATCTTATCAGATCGTTTCGGTTCGCTTGGGCACTTGAATTCTGCTCATTATCCGTATCCTGAATTATTTTATTGGATCATTAACTTTAATAGATACATTCGGTGCCGTTTGACACACTAGGGTGTCTAAATAAAGTACCAATTAGTGGCAGCTAAGTTTTAGATGAGAGTTAACAGTGTCACCGCCCTTTTAATCTCCTTTTAAAGCTACTTTCCTGAATTTCAGCACTAGGATTTTTGAAGTTACTTATATCATAAACAAAGACATCACAGTACAGACCAAAGTTACAATAGAATTGTATTAAAAATAATTTTCGTTTTGCTTAAATATGGCCTTAATTGATTAAACTTTGTATGACAATGGACGATGCAGGAGCTGAACACACTCGTAATATTAATTTAAATTTAATTCGTTAAAATTAATTTTCGTTTGACCTTACCTCCACACCACTTCGCTTAGTGAAAATATTAACATATGGTGCATGACTGAAAAATTATCAATTTAAAGCTGTATGTAACATGACCTTAACCTATAAAACAAAATTAAAAATATTCACTCAATATTACCATGGCTTCGAGATATGTTTTCAGCAAAGCCAGCCCTTTACAAGTCACCATTTTCTCGGAAAGTTTCAACCTCACAGTATCACAAATCATGTTGGCAACACAAAGAACAACAACTGCACACCCGAACACCAAACTGCACTCTGACTAAAACAACTGATTTTTTACCGGACGCCCATTAATTTGTGTTGGCGCGAAAATTTAGAACGTCCGTTTGAATAAATTCAACACAGCTACTGCAACTTGTGTAATAAACGAGCATTTTTAATTTAGATTTTTAATCTGTATTTTATTGAGTAAGCTATTCGAGCTATATTTTTGAACCCGTCCGTTATCCGGATAACGTTTAACTGAATACGTTACGTTTGAAACAGTCCCTTGAAACTTAATAGTTATTTTATCTAATGGCCGTCCATTTTAGTTATCTATCGGCCTTAATTCGTGTCCCTCCTTACACAGGGCATTAATAACTGGCTTGTTTTGAAACTATTTTAATGGTTTCTTACAAAATTTCGTTAATTACGTCTCATCGATTGACATTGTGGCTAATGGTTTTTGCAATACACATTTAGCTAAGTAGACTAGCCGTCATGTAATTTATATAAATTAAACTAATCACGTCCTGTTTCTTATAGAGATTCGTCTTCAGGCAGAGTTGACATTTAAAACTGAATGGAATATAAATTCTGCTTGCCGTGAGCAGTTACAGAAGAACAGAACTAAAACACCTAAACTTTCCAAAAAACAAAACCTAGATGGAGCTACATGTTTACTACAACGTACGCACCACAACAGAATGAACACTGTCATCCATAAAGAGTACTTAAGAGTACCCATCGATACTGACTCACTTCCTTCAAAGTTACAGCGTTGCAGGAAGCTTCATTTCCACTATTACATAGTATTGATTCGTTTAATACAGCGTAACAGAACTCCAAGCCTACAATTTGCAGTGTCGGCACTTTGGCGAGGCAATCGATTGGAACGGATACATGTGGAAGGCTTAAGAGAATTAAACGTTGTTTAATTATTGATTGAAGGATTATTTGTGAGTTATATAGACCAATGTATGGCCTTCATTAGATAAATTGTCGACGAGTTAATTACAAAGTATTAAAGCTGGGTCAACTGGCGTCGAGTCACTGATGTCGTTCGGGAGGGCACGAGAAGGGTATCCCTTGTAGTGTAATTAACAAAGATTGAGACTAGAATTATTTCGGTAGTGACCTCCACGCTCAGAAGAGCGTTTCTGCCAGGTATTAAATCAATTTTTAATAATCCCGTTGCTCGGGGCTTCTCTGCGTGATAGAATCAGAAATGATGATATCCGCAGTAGAACTAAGGTTACCGACATAGCCCGAAAAATAGCTAAACTGAAGTGGCAGTGGGCGGGGCACATTGCTCGCAGGACTGATGGCCGATGGGGTCAGAAGGTTCTGGAGTGGCGTTCGCGGACCGGAAGACGAGCTGTAGGTAGGCCTCCAACAAGATGGAGTGACGACTTTGTCAGGATCGCGAGACCGCGGTGGATGCGAAAAGCACAAGACCGGTCTGAGTGGAAAGCCTTGGGGGAGGCCTATGTCCAGCAGTGGACGTCCTTCGGCTGACATGATGAATCCTGTTGAGGCATGATTAAAGCTTTACAGTCGAAGCACGTGGCTGTGATAATATAATGATATTATGTACCTACCTATACTGGTACCTAATATTAACAAGCGTGTTGTTTGCGTGTATTTCTTTATATAGTTTTTATTTTTTGAAATACGGAAAATAGTTAGAAACATTAACTGCGCATGTAATTCTACCCGGAAGGTCAACATAACAATATTTTTTCCTACTCATTAGTACTGTTACATCAAACGTTCGAAAGAATGTATCGAATTCTTTCTTCAAACCAGTTGTTACTTATGCCCGTTACAAAACGAAGAAAGTAGCGCTTAACTATTTTAATAATAAGTAATGGTAATCCCAAAACGTTATTAGTCATACTAAACACATTTTGCATCTCACCTAACAGGTTCAGATTTATATATCGTTTTAACGGTTAATTTGGAAATTTGACATTCTTAAATCAAATCATTAACTGGTCTATAAATGCATAAGCATATTCCCACGAAAACTACCTATAACTTTAAAAAAGTAAGCGTAAAGTTGCCGTTAGCATTCATAGCAAAGAGTATTTTTTATTTTATTTATCTGTTTCGTTTATAATGAATTAGTACGACGATCAACGATGACAACATAGCGATATCTAACTGCGTCGGTTGTGTTTGTTACTGGCTGGTGCAAGCTAAGATTCCATAAAGCATAAAAAACAAATCACACTTGAACAAATCGCGTTCGATTTTCAAGATGGCTGAATGACAGGCGTGAGTCAAGTTTGGTCGGCTTGTCCGTCACTTGTTTTTTGTGAAAGAAAGTTCTGGAACCGGCTCTCGCCACCATCAGGTCTGCTCCGATTCCTCTCAGGGCATTCCTAAGTAATTTATAATAAGTTTTGACCTTGGCAGCGCATGTAACCGGTCTCCGAGCTCTTGATAATTACTTTTTATAGTTTTTATACGCTGTCCGTCAAACAATCTTCGGAGTGACGGGTGCGGTCAGTAACTTTAGAAAAGATTTGGAAGTTGCTTGAATTCCGGTTGGCGACTGTACGAGTATGAACACATCATGTGTCAATGTTCAAGGTGTGTAAAAGGTTGTTTTCGAGAAAGTAAGTGAGAGGTGTAAAATATTAAACGTACCTTTCAGAATCGCAGAAGCGTTTTTTTTATGCAGTCAAGCTTATTATTGACTACCACAAAGGAACCACAATCAAAGTTATTTGCTTATGAGAAGTATCACTATCAGCTTCATCACTGCCGCCAGAGTATCATTGATTTGTTTTGTTAGTGTCGAAGAATATGACTTCGGGTTTCACAAAGGCAAAATAAAATATTGAGGTAATTTCGACTTACCAAACCTAACAATTGGTTTGATATTTTGGTAATGGAATTTTGCAGTCGAGCTTGACACTCAAGTTATTTACCTAAGAGATCTTTAGTGAGATCAGATGTCATTTCAAGACAAGTTGAAGTAAAAATTGAAATCGTACAAAATTATCATTTGTTAAACGTCCTAAGATAGGAATCTCAGTTAACATTAATTTATTAATACGATCCTTAGTTAATTGCCCTACTAGGGTTCCTTAACCCATTATCTTCATTCGTAATTTCCATTCTAGCAAGAAAGCTATATCTTTAACACGTATTATTTTAATTGGTCTATCTAGATCAGGGTTTCTCAACCAGTGGGGCGCTCCTACCCAAATAATGTTATTAATATACACTCGGCCTCTATATAACTACAAAACTTCGTCGGTTGATGTTTTTATATTAAATTGAATGTACTTACGTTTGTTTTTGGTCTCAAAAAAAATCAATGGGGTGGGCCCAAAAATATTATTTATCCAAGGAGACTCGACGTAAAAAAGATTGGAAAATTGTCGTTTAGATATTGCTCTTCTTTTTCTTTTTCCTCACGTTTTGCCTTGAATTACCATCTGGGTGCACTCGACATGCCGAAACAGTTGACCAAAAATCTTCCATTATCTACTTATTGTGTGTAATGTATTAAAGTTAAATTTCAAACCTACCTCCAAATCCCGGAACACATCTCTAATATCAGGTTTCCTAGCCCTTGTCGCCGCACGCCGCCGTCTCACGGTCCTGTTAAGCCTTCGGACCCGTCTCCGGACTGCTGCGGCCTGCTCTCGGGGCAGCGGCCTCACGGCCTCACCCAGCTGGGCCTCGGTGACTTCGAGGCCGGCCTGGAAGGGTGCTGCCAGGGAACCCAGGCCGGCAGCTTGCAGCCATTCTGTTTCTAGTTCGCCTTCTGTTGACAAAGAAAGGGGATGGTTAAAAAAATCTGGTAAAATACTTGGACCAGTACCTGGATTTACCAAGAAAGACCAAACGGATAAAGTTTTCAGAAATAGTTGTGAGAGTGTATAAAATTATGTGTATGTAAATAGAAAAGTGTAATATATATATCGATATTTTGACTTGCTCATACACTCTCTGATTGAACACTTAATGAATATGAATGATTCATATTCGAGTAAATTACATACAAATTTGGATTCCTTTATAAGAGTATATATTTTTAAATCACTTGAGCTTATATTCAATTCCGTTCCCATTTTTATCCAAAAAAACTACGTAAAATTAACATGTTAAATTGCTCATGGCAAAATAATTACAACCATTTTATTCCAATTCGTTCTACGGCCAACGCAAAGTTCCCATATTCGCGGAACCACGGAACAGTAGCCGTCGACAAAAAAACCAATAATCGTTTCAACCTTCGTTCGTCACACCAATTGGCAGATACATCATAACTTTTTGCTCAAATGAGCTTCCTCGAGTTTTTATAGTTATATCAACATTGTTTTGTTACCTAGTGATCCGCACCAAAATGTACCTATCGCATTCAATTGGTTGGAAAAATCATATGCTCTGGCTCTGAAATCATCAACCAATAGGTACGAGTAAGTACTCGTAACAAGCACAAAAACAAAAACAAAGAAATCAAAAAGTGTAACTGTAGCCGAATCGTTTCAGTATTGCTTTAGCGAACGTGTTTTTATGGCAAGGAGAAGGAAAACGAGGACACGTAATGTTAGGTGTAATCTGAGACCCAAGTACAATTGCATTTTCAAGACTACAATGCGTTGCCCACCCTGAGTACAAAGATGAAATGCTTCTACGCTAGTAATTTCCCCCGGTTGTCTTATCCTCACACTGGAACATAACAATGCGAATGTTGCTTGGCTGTAGGTTAATGGAAAAGATGATGGTAGCTATCCGGATGGACCCTGCACAAGATCCTACCACCGCTAAGCATACGAGTCGAGAACGGCCATCCAATCTCATACAAGCACCTTTGACGTAGCATTTAATTTTGTTTTTAATCATTGTTGTGCTGATTGGCACGGGCAGTCTTGTAAGTTACTTTAACGTCATGTTTTAACGACATAGCACTAATATGTCAAAGGCGTTATGTGACAAGGTACTAAAGTGTACAGCTTGTAAGGCTAACTGTAAACCCTCCTATAACTTCAAGGCGCATGACTAAATCAACAAAATTGGTAATCTTGTTCCATTGCCTGATTCAGCTCGTGATTGAGATCAACAACCGCTGTTACCACATCGATATAACTCAAATAATAACGAATGAGTAACAATCACCGTTACAACTGTTTCGGATAATTTGGAGTATGGTTACACCCACGCGTAATATTATAAAGGTAATTGACAAAGATCAGTTTACAAGTTATAACGTTTCTTTAGCGTCTTTTGGGTCAAAGAAGGGCACACAACATAAGGTACCTTATAATATACTAAAATCAGGTTAGGTCTTATAAGGAAGTGAACCTCAAGCTGTTTTGTATTGTGGAATACGAGCAAGCGGAGACTGAGGTCAAGCGCAAATTAAGAAGAAAAAAACTGACATCATGAGCAAATGACGAGTGTTAAGCAACACTTGAACTTAAATAGCACGAGCAAGTACTAATTTAAAATTTGCTTAAGAAATCATCGTTAGCTTGTGCAGCTTGTGCTGCAAATCAACAGCTGAAAATCCTTCTCTCACAGTGAGCACCAAGCGTTCTTTGTACAATCTTAGCTAGCAACCACTTGTTGTATATTGTGTTCTGTGTAGCCTCATACCAAAAAAAATATTCTTACTTGGAATTGAATACGTCACTGTTTTTGTGGTCGCTTTTTATGTTGTAAATTACAGTATTACACAGAAACAAAGGTCAACCTCCTGCTGTTTTTTGTGTCCCAAAATCACCATCGTAAACATCTGCTGAATCTCAGAAATAATCTTTGAGATAAATCTTGGCCTAATGACGGGACATTAGAGAAAATGAGACATCGCCTAAACATGCTGCTTCTTCCGTTTCAAGAAATTATTATCGTTTCGAGCTAAATGTTTGAATAGATATACATTCATGTTTTGAAATAGTGGATTTTCTTCATAGCCTTCGGTATTAGCGCTTAGGCCAGTCATAGGAAAGGTATTTACTTATTAAAAACAAATAACGTTGTCTTTGCGTATGTTACAATAGTATGTTAGCACATTCCCTGCAAGATTTGTTGCTCTATAAATTTAACGTTATTTTCCGTCTGATGTCTTGAGGTTTCAATTTATTTTTCAAGAAATGATCTGGTTCAGTTTGGTTTTCAAAGGATCCATCTTTCCTATCGGAATAGTCTTCCTAAAATGAATTCATCAACATTCACAGAACGGTTGAGATTCAACAATTGATAACGACAGCACGTAGGACGGTAGCGTCAAACGCGCTTGCATTAAACAGAGATGGGTAACCCGTCAACAACAATCCCTTTTTAGAAAACATCGTCACCATCAATTAATTAAACTCAGTGACTAACGAGACGTTATTCGTTTCACACATGCCTTAATATAGTGCTGTCTGGTTGACTCAGCGAACTTCGTTTGGTCTTAAGATTCTTTTTGAGTTTTAGAGACGGTTTACTGTTTCGTCTGATTCACATCTCGCCAAGACACTGTAACTTAAACGAGGTTGAAAGCAAAAACATTATTTGACAAAAAGATTGCACCCTTAATATATTTTAACATGTTTCAATTCTGTAAAAAAATACAAAAGCTATATTGCTAAATATTGCCAAGTTTAAGCAAGGATTTTGCTGATTTCGTTTGAGTTATTTATTTATTTATTTATTTATTTATTTATTAAGGAAAACAAACAGCTTATATTATACATTAATATTACAACAGAGGTGAGTTATTCATAAGCCAACAAAGTTTTCACCACTGTATGTTACACATTTAGGAATTATAACTACACAAAGCTAGCACCTTATATTAAAACATGCACTTAAAACAGTAACTTTCTAGACATGAAAAAGAAACAAAATTCATAACCGATAAAAGGTAAAAGGTAACTAAACTAAATTAAATTACAAAGTCATTTTAACTGCACTTACATAGCTGCCAAAACTGTCATGGAATATGTCAGTATGGATATATTTGTGATTGTGAGTGGAACACGCCCTTGTAAGGAAGCGATTTTTCGAATAGTTGTTCCTACAAAATTTTATGGCGAATATATTTTTGGACCGAGTACTTAAACATGAGCACCTCAATGAAATGTTACTGAGGAGATATGGAGATTCGACGATGTTGTTCAAAATTTTATAAAGTAAAATTTGGTCATGATGTTCCCTACGCATTTTCAAGGGGACAATGTCTTTGAGCTCAAGGTTTTTAAACTTGTAAGCTAAACGTTTCGTAAATTTCCTTTGAATGCTTTCGATACAATCAATGTAACATTGGTATTGAGGATTCCAAGTTGCAGATGCATACTCCAGATGAGGACGAACAAGTGCGTTATATAACAAGATGAAAGTGCTAACATTTTTGAAATCGCTACCTTGCCTAAAGATAAACCCCAACATCCTATAAGCTTTCGCAACTATTCTGTCAATATGTGATGAGAGTAATAGTTGTTGATCAAGTTGAACTCCCAGATCCCTAATTTCAGGTACATTTTTTAAAGCGACGTCAAATATTTTATATTTAAAAATAATAGGTTGTCGTTTTCGGGAATATGAAATTGTACAACACTTATCAGTATTTAAAATTAGTTTGTTAGCAACACAGTATTGACCCAAACGATTCAGATCATTTTGAAGGTTCACACAATCATGTTCGGTCTTAATAATTTTAAAGATTTTAGTGTCATCAGCGTAAAGTAAAATATGAGAATCCTGTATGCAATTAGCCACGTCATTAATAAAAATGTTAAACAGCAGGGGTCCGAGGTGGGACCCCTGAGGGACCCCGGAACTAATAGGAATAAAGCTCGAAATGTAACCTTTTACAGCAACGGCTTGAGTTCTGTTCCGAAGATATGATTCAAGCCATCTCAGGAGGTCGCCGTGTATACCGATTACTGCGAGTTTTTTAATTAATAAATTATGTGAAATTTTGTCGAAAGCTTTTGAGTAATCGGTATACACTGCATCCACCTGATAGCCATTACTCATAGCTTCTAGAATGATGTCCAAAAATTCACACAAGTTGGTTTCTGTTGAGCGTCCTCTGATAAACCCGTGCTGATGATTGGTTAAAAACGTTTTGACGGCCGGGAAAAGGCAGTCATACACAATCTTTTCAAATAGTTTGGGGATAACAGACAACTTTGATATACCGCGATAATTCTTAACACAATGCTTGTCACCACTTTTATGGATGGGAACAATAAGGGACCTTTTCCAAGTTTTTGGTAAAATACCATTTTTTAAAGAAGCGATAAATAAAATTGATAAGGGTAAAGCCAATTGCTTAGCACACTGCTTTAAAAATATGGGATGCAGTCCATCTGGACCACTACCCTTAGTGACGTCAAGTTGCGTCAAATATCTCAAAACTATATTTGGGCTAATATCTACCACACTAATAAGTGTTTCATTAAACTCTGGGACGGATAAAGAACAGTCAGACGTTGTGTCCACTTCAAATACAGATTGAAAAAAGGTATTAAAAACATTAGCCATGCCCTGGCCGTCCGATACTATTTGATTATCTAAGTATATGGAGTCAGGGATGGCATTGTTGCTCTGTTTTGATTTCACGAAAGACCAAAATTGTTTAGAGCTATATTTTATATTACTTTCAGCACGCGATATATATAAGTCATAACAAATCACTTCTAAACCTTTAACCTCACGTCTCAATAAGGAAAAATAGCTGTAATCACTTTGTTTTCTATATATTTTCCACTTCTTATGTACTTTAAGTTTTTTGTTAATTAATTTAATTAATGGTCGAGTAAACCAAACTGGATACTTGCGACTTTCTGTGATGATTTTTGAAGGGACGTGTTTGTCCACAATCCCATCTACCACTTGATAAAAACACTGAACAGCCTTTTCGATGTCGTCAATATTCAAATGAGAGTCCCAATCTACTTCAGATAATTCCGCATTGATAGCATCATAATTAGCAGCAAAAAATAGTCGTGAGACACGTGACGCAGGCCGAAGCAAGGAATCACTGCACCCAAAATCTGTTTTTAATATTAGTGAAGGATGATGAGGGTCTTCCGGGAGGGAAAGTGGTTCAGCGCGTGTAACAGAACCGGCATTATTCGTAAAAATCAAGTCAAGGCATCTATTATTCGCATTCTGGATGCCATTGTACTGATTCCACCCCGTAAAGCACATAAAAGTAAAGACTTGAGAAGTCAACACATCTGCAGAAGGATTTTGTATAACGAAATTTGCATCCGCAAATCTCGGGATCCAAACAGCTTCCCGTACATTGAAATCTCCAGTCAAAATAAACCCGTCACCTGGGCAATCCATATAAACATCGGATATATGTTCAAAAAACGTTAATTGTGAAAGAGCTTGATTACTATTTTGAGGGAAGTAACAACAAAATACGTGCAAACATTTCTTAACGGATCCAATGGTAAGAGAGATATTAACGTAGGTAATGTCTGCATCAGGAAGCGGTGGTAGGATGCTTGAGTTATGCATGTCTACGCTGAACGGTCGGCGCACCGCTATAAGCGTGCCGCCGCCCAGGCTCATCCCGACACGCTGGTAATCTCGGTCAGTCCGATAAATATTGTACCTACTATCGAACAACTCGGCATCAAAGATACCTGGGAGCAACCAAGTCTCACTCAAGCATATGACATCATAATCAGAATTTAAAAGGTTTCTAAAAAATGATTTAGTTTTTGTCCGCAAACCGCGAACGTTTTGGTAATAGACATTAATCTCCATGTTGGTCCCTAAGTAAGAAATATATGCTCATAGATAATAACTTATTTCCAATAATATAAAATCCCATTTGAATTACCAAATACACTGGAAATACAATACTGGTAATACATCTATGTCTAATAAGTTGCAGGCACCATGATATAACCATAGTTATGCGATTGAAGGCATAAATGTATGCAGTCACTAATACACGTTCCAATATTATATATTCCCATAGGTTACAGACAGTTATAGGTTGTCTTGTACTAGCAGCCCGACAAATATAATAGCAGTGAATGTATAACAGATAAGCTGAGGTTACGAGTACGAGTAGCCAACCGTAATAATAATAATACATTAGCAGCATAAATGACGTTACAAACACGAAATTTAAACATAATAATATTATCACGTTAAAACTATCCAAAACCAAAATCGCAAAAAAAGGTGTCTCGACTTTAAAGTATACAGGACTAACAATTATAAAATACAACAATTTAGTCGTATAAAAAATATACGTGACCCTTATTAAGTAATTTTTTTTAAACTGTCTTCCGACATGATATGTATAACCGGTGATTTGTCCGACCGACGCACCATTATTGTACAATTTCGCACCCAACAGTAGGCATAATTCTTCTCTTTAGCTATGTTTTTAGCCTTTAACAGTAGGGATTTGTTATGAGCTGATAGGTGGTCGTTAATGTAAACGCGTTCATTAGCTCTGCTTCCTGAAAAACCCAAATCACCAGCCTTGAGATTTTTAAGTTTCCGAATAGTTGCCAAAAAATTGTCCTTTTTGTACCGTGCTTGAAATTTGACAATAATTGGTTTTGGTTTCCTGTCCGCGGAGTCGTTCTTGACAGCAACGCGTGTAATAAAGTCAATATCCGTCTCCGTATTGATAGGGAACCCGCTCTTATTAGCAAGGCTCCGTATTACCTGTAATAGGTTTTCTCCTTCGGTTTGGGGAACTCCATTTATTTGTATATTAGACCGGCGAACCCACTGCTCGTTACGCATGTTCTCGGCTTTAATAAGCTGAAGATTACTTTTTAACTCGTTCACCTCAGACAGTAGGGTTTCCCGTTCAGATTGCAACTGAGTTACTTGGTCCGCAACTGTGTTTAAAGACGACTCGATCCCGTTTATTTTTACTTCCCATGTACTCACTGTCAAAGATAACCTGTTAAGTTGATCAGTTACATCGGACTTAAACGACTCAATTGTGTCATGCAAAACATTAAACCTCGAGTCGATATGAGCCATTATTGACCTCGCTTCGATATTCATTATCGAGTGAGATGGATTATTTTCATCGGTGGAATTATCCTTGTTAACCACTGGACTGGAGTAGTGACTGCTGCCTTTTTTGTTTTGCTTACAGGAGGGACATTTCCATTTTAATTTATTCATTGGTAGAACTTTTTTGAAATCTGCTTCAGACAAACCTACGCAATGATAATGGTATAGGCCTGGGCAGGCAGAACATTTCATTAATTCATCCGATTTTACAAGTCCAGAACACTTTGCACATTCCATCACGAGTTATTTATGTAGAAGGGTTAAACTTTCTTGACAAACTGATTTAATCAATGTGTGATTTATGTTTCTCGTTCTTTATAGTTTTCCTCATTGCTTGGTTGACCGTTTATGGTGTGGTGTCATGGTATGTTTTCCGTTTAAGACATAACCGTGAGTCTTTGTATTTATTCACTTAGATTGAAAATCACTATTGACAAAACGATTTTTTTCTGCTCTAGTATACCACATCGTATAGGTTATAGGTTATGGCGGGCTCTTTTCCGCAACTCGACGACTTAAACTGCGCCTATTTTGCGTGAGGGGTTGGTGGTGTTACTCCTGCCAACCCAGTTCTACCAGAAAGCCTAGCAGACCCTTGACGTTGCCGACGGCGTCTGGTAGCGATCTCGGTGTTCCGAGATGAACCATACGTATTGTAGCTCTTAAAGGATATCGGTTAAATGATAACCTCGTACAATCGTACATAGCCCTACGAAAACCCTATCAACAAAAAAAATGTGCTTGTTCTATGCCAAGAATCATATCATCGGGTATTCACAATGATTTGCAAATAAGAGAATACGGCACTTTATTAATTGTGCATACGAGATAAAGGTATTTTAATAGTTTACTACTTGAACAGATTACCAAAGTTTAGTTCTCAAACATTCTTCTTCATTGTTCGAGGAAATCAATAAATATCACACATACATTTACAATATCGAAAAATGGTAAACTTCACGTTTGTCTGACTGTCGATAATTTCCTAAGTGTCTGCCCCCGTAAAAAAGTAGAGTCACCCACGTATTGCAAAGTGAACGTCCTCACCCCTTGACAGACATTCGCTGCAGAAATTGAGGACATTGGCCCAAAAACTGGCATAAAGAGAGTTCGCTTAGTAAAAACCGCAAAAGAGACTTAACCCAAGCATCCTAATTACCAAAAAAGAGAACAGCCCAGCAAATGCATCAAGATGTTTAAGGAGTATTCACGGTCTTCAGCTTTTACTTGAAAAGTGCGAATACCATCGAGATTACCCTTTAAACTGATACCTAAATAAACAATTGTACAAATCCGCATCTAGAGTGTATGCTGCGTAGAGTGGTTTATATTTGGAAACGGATGCCGCTTGTTTAGACGCAATATTTATAGAAGGGAACGTCCGGATCGGGAATAGGATAGCGTAGCTTAATCAACTGTTGCAGACTTTATAAAATTTCAAGTTACAGTATAATGTTATTATAGCAAGCAAGATTTTTTAAGTGACATCGATCTATAAATTTGTTATTATTATTGGCCAATTGACATGCATGCATCTAATTATAAGGATTGATTTATTCGTTCACTTGTATTTTTTTATTAAAAAAGAAAATGTTACTACATGTATCTACGTGATATTGATATTTGTATGCCAACAGGCAAAACATAGTGATACACGCTGTATTTTTCTTCCACCTGTATTTCTCTACCTGTGTTTTACAAATAAATAATTCTAATTCTAATTCTAATTCTAAATACTTTATAACGACGATGCTTCGACCACATACTTCTTCTTAATTGATCAGCAATTGTAACCGGTTAAAAACAAATGACACTTACCTACACAACTGCATCTAGAGGTTGTTAAATAATTTCAAGACAAACCAAGATATTATTTGTATTTTAAAGGTTAGTTATCTGTCAAGCTAGAAGAATAAAATTACAGGGTTTTAACTCATTACTTCTACTTAGATTATAGAGCGTCTTCTAAGGTAAATCGATGCATATCAATTTTAAGCACATTAGTAAGTAAGTATACATTGTTATTATCAACATTATAACCATCTACGATTGTCTGGCAGATCGTTATCTATCTACTCATATCGATTTAGTTGTGTACCGTGCACAAAATTATGTTGATCTTTCCTATTAATGAGCTTTATATTTTGCGTAACCTTTTCAAGGTTAGTTTTTACTTAACTTTAGCAAGAAAATGGCTTGGCTATTGTTTACAAACAATTACTCAATCGCGAACTTATTCTATTGACTTTTCACAAGGTTATTACTAGTTGCCACGAAATGTGTTTGCACTGTCATATTATCTCGACCGTGGTGTGAAGTGTTCATGTGATTTCGCCGACTAGGTCACTATTTCTATACTAAATGTTTTGATTTCTATAGTTTATAGTTATAAAATTAAATGAGATATTCAGCGAAAAGTTATCTGTTAAGGGCTATGTTCTGTAACTTCTAAAGATTTCAGAAGAGCCGCTCGGCTCGGAAAGTTACAGCGTATGTATTTTATGAAATCGGTCCATACTACGTAATTTTAAGTACGTTTACGCAAACTTGTAACGTCTTAAAAGAGGTCGGGTATATCTTCACGCTTTTTTTATCGCGATCAGAACCACAGTGCGGGTCGTGCACTGTACTAATTCCCCAAAGATGGTCTACCATAGAGTCCAAAAAGTGTCAATTATTTTTCAATTTAAATTGTGATAAAAAGTTTAAAATAGAAATTTCCAATAATCTCCACACACGTCCACTTGTCCCTAGCGCCGCTATAAACGTCTATTGGTGAATAAAACCACGGGATGTAGCGTAGCCACTATGTGTTGACAGCTCTCGGTAAACATCCTGCAGTTAGCACTTTACTGCCGCTCGCGTCACTATTAACTGCCGCTTGACGACCCACTCGGTTTGACTGCAGTTAAATTTTGGATTAAGATATAAGCTATATTGACCAGATGGATAATTTTATGTTACCATAATACTATAACTTATTTAAAAGTTGGTTTGACAGTATGGTTTTAGTTTCCTTTACCTGAATTCATGGAAAATATAGAGATCTGTTCGCTTACCGATAACTAGTTTTGCGTGAAACCAGCATATTGCACCCATAATACATCCAATATAAATATATAAAAAACTGGTTAAAAGCAGAACTGACCACAATGGCTAATGTAACAAGAAACTTTTTCACTTTTGAAAATTCATATTCAGAATATGACTGCGCGCACTCTAATACTAAGAAAAGGAAACACTTCAAAATCCACTATTAGAATCATTACACACAGTTGAATTAAAATTTTAGCGAAAACAGAAGTTTGTTCAATTTAACGAAGGCGGGAAATGTCACTCAGATGATACATGACAAATTGCAGGTGTATTTTTCTAAAATAAACGCACTTCAAATTTGTCTTGTCGAACCATTGTTTATACGTTGTGTTTTATGTTGTTAACAATTAGTTGTTAACGCGCCGCGACGCGCGGGCGACTGCGGCGCCGGCGCATACACTGCAAGCGCCCGAGTTTGTTATGTTCTTATACTTATTTTTAGATCGAGTCTTTGGTTCAAGATGGTATAAATTTTATAAGGGAAATTATACATTTCAGTAGTGCTGGTAATTTTATGATTATTAATGATGATAAAAAACTATCCATATAGGTAACTAGTTATCTGTGTGAAGTAAACAGTTAATACAGCATCAATTTTGGAGGAAAATATCTGGAAGTTCTAGGTGACCTACTTCCTAAGCAGTTTATTTATAACAGTCTTTAAAATTGTAGTTTCCGACCAACATTCTTAAGTTCTGCATAAGCATTGTACCTAAGTAAAAATAAATGCATTTACGTACGTCTACTAAGTACTCGGTATTTGTGTCAGTTGTCTAGACGAGCTAATTTAATCCTGCTTTCGTGTATCGTTTAAGAAACCCTAAATAAACCCAGTGACTCGGGGCTTAATTTTCATAGGTATTTTCATAAATGAATTAATGTCGTTTAAACTTAACTGCTACGATAATATTATAGAGAAATATGATACATTTACCTACAATGAATTTGCCGTAGTTTTCATTTATTTTATTTTATTTATCGTTGTAATTTCACTGTAGTTTGCTTATGTTAACCAACCAATACCATTTCATATAATCTATTTATATTACAGCTATATATACTAACCAAACTCCATGTCAGATATGGACCACGAATCCGTGTCTCGAAAAAGTCTAAAACTTAGTAACACCACCATTTTAATTTTTTAAACTAAACACAACAAGCACTACACACGCACAACGACAGTTCTAGTATTTTATCATTTTCACCGTTGAAATATTAACAAAAATACACCTCCGAAATGGAATAGTGTCATTTGAATCACTGACCGCCGAATCGAGAAGTGTACTAACTCCCAAAATCATGTTTTGTGCTCATTAGCCCCACCAAGTACAGATTGTGGAATATTTACCTAATGAGTTCGAAGTCAATGCGGTGTCATTAGGAAATGTGTTTTACTGGTAGTCAAAGCACAAAAATATTTTAAAGATAAGGAAGCAATGTTCATTCAGAACATATTAAAGAATTTCAGATAACATTGGTTGAATGCAGATTATGCTAATGTTATAGTTACTGATAGTTTCATTCATTACTTTTTTACGCAATTTTTGTAGAATTTTATGAAACACAAAATTTGTACAATGAGTAGGTACCATAATTCACGTACGAACAAGTAATATTGATCATTATAAATATGTAAAAAATACTTCAACATTACTCTACACGAATTAAAACTGCCATGCTCATTATTTTACACCTTACCTAATATTTAAATTATCTACATCGCTATACAATACGTTCCTAAGCAATTACACTTCATAATAAATCTTTAAATACTTAATCAATTATAAATCTAACCACACTTACTGATAGGAAACACCGAATTTAACATTTTCATATTGGAAGAACATTAAAACAAATGGATTCGACAATTAATACAACACAAGAATCTCTTGCGAAATCGACTGCGCGATTAATCCGACGCAGTATTTTTCTCAAGTTTAACGTCAGATAAAGATTTAAATAACATGTAGGCAGGTGACAATATTTGTGTCGCACATATTTAAAAATAAAACACTCGTGATGATTAAATCTTTTGTTTTTATCTGTCGTTTTACAAGTATTTCTTACTTAGTAACAGGGTTACATTTATTAGAACTATGACGATACGATTTACAAGATAAATCCTGTGAATATTCTTTTAGATGGAAGTTGTTAATCTTTTAAGGAAAACAACACAGGAAAAACAGCGGTTAAATTGAAATTACTTCTGGCCTTTCAGGGCTTTCGGAAACATTATATATTTAACCAAGAGCTTTTAATTATATCATAGTAAAAATCTAATAAACTTTCGATTTCAAAAGCATTATCATATACGGAATTAAGTGATGTTTCACAATAGAGGAAGAAAATAAATCTCTTAGTTACTGGCTTTTACCAGTAATAGTTGAACATGTAGGCCGATACATTGTCGACACCTTTTAAAAAGGTCCAAAATTACTTATCAATTTAAAAAAAAAATCATTACGAAAACAGATACTAAGCACAAATTAACAAAACGTTTACTTTATCAAAATGTGAATAAATATTCACGCAAACATCCTTAAAACCTCTGATCAGTAAATAAAGTTGGGAATTTCGGATAAATAAATAAACTGAATACGATTATGGTAACGATTGTTTAAACTATGCTAATGGCACCGGCATGTCGTTTGTCTTCTTTGGTAAACAATTATATAATTAAGGGTTTGATACGAGATTGGTTTCGTAGAGCTCGTTGTTTAATCTATTTACCCTTAAACGAACGTCATCTACCAGATAATGTCTTGAATCACAAAAAGCGAAGTAAGGGATGCGGTTCCTTCGTGTAACGTAGCGTAGTTATAACACATAATAACACCCCTGAAGGTTGTATTGATATCTACATTATAAACAAGCCTTGATAGCCACAAAACCATATTTTAGGCAACTGAATAAAATCTCATTTTCTATACAAATATAATTCTAGGCGAGCGCGGTGTTAGTGATATGACATAAGTACCTACCTATAGAAGACCTAAATTTGCATTTGAAAAAAGGCGCGAATCAAGTAAGTGCAACCAACATGGCAAAACAAAAATGGCGCATTCAGGAAGTCTCAAGCCATTCGACTCGTTTGTATGCACGCCGTGCCCCGCCACAATGGCTGGATGCATAATTTAGCCATAAGTATTTTTCCATTCACAGAGAAACACGTGTAGATCACGATAATGGCGATTCAATCGTCCACTTGTTTACAAATTTGTGTGAACTATATCTTTGCACAGGTATTTGAAGGCTACTGTTTTTTTTAAATGTTTATTATGATTTGCCTATGGGCTCCGTAGTATTAATGAAAAAGTTCACGTCATCGGGCGGACCCTCATTATGTTCATATTTGGAATGAGAAATATACCTTTATCTCATTCCAACGTAAACCTGCCTAAAGCTTCGTGTTTGTACGTCTCTCTCACTCTCTCCCATGCATTTTGCGAGTGTACCCGACTTTACCCGAACCCGAGAGACTTAACATCTACGGCTATCGCGCTTACTTCTTACAATTATTAATTCCATCAATTGACCGGTTTAAAGTTATACGCAAAAAAATAGCATATTAATATTTAAATTGAAACTTACGCTACGCCCACGGCTATTGTTACAGTGTTGATAGCTAAGGCTGTTTTTAAGGCTGGCTAAGTTTTTCTGTGTATTAAAAAATGTTATACGCACTGCTAGCCCAAAACAGCATCACCTTAAAAACTTGTTAGTTTGGTTTCAAGTTCATAGAAGTTGTATTAAAGTTTATTTTAAAATACAGCTGTATTTTGAGTTGATACCATTTTTATCTAACAGTCCGAATACAAAATTACCAATAACAAACTTTCGAAGAATGCTGCACTGTTAGAACCTATATAACGTAATATTGTTTTTCGTCGTAGATTGGAGACCCTAGGCCGGGATTCTAGGCGGTAAAAACCACGTCGTCTTTAGCCTTATCCATTAACCTACCGCCAAACAGCAGTGTTCGCATTGTTGTGTTCCGGTTTGGGGATAAGACAGCCGGTGTAATGATTAGCATAGAGGCATTCCATCTTAGTCCTCAGGGTTGGCAACGCATTTGCAGTCTTAGGCTTGCAGTCTTGTGAATGCGAATGTCTATGGGTCACAGTTTCCACTTACCATCAGGTGGCCTGTGTGCTCGTCAGCATACCCTATGCCATAAAAAAAAAAAGCCTGTTATCGTATTGTCACCCTTTAATAGCTCTTATTTACTTGACAGTATGGCGGCCCGGTCAAAGACGATAATTATGGTTTTTACCGCCTAGAATAGAACCCGGCAATCTTCCTAGCTCTCAATTCTAGAATAACGATGAACTTACGATTTAAAATGATCTAAACGTCAGGTTGTTTTAAAATATTCTGACAGTCAATCTTTATAAAAATAAACACGCATTTTACTAGAATGCTTACGTGCCGGTCTGAGATTTGTCTTGATAGAGAATTCAGTGATTTCAAATTTATCTCGGGATTTCCTTCAGATCAATCTTTTCGATGATAATGATAAAGTAACTTACATGTTTTCTTCGTTAGCGTCATAGATACGAAAATTTGTGGCGTTTACGAATTGTTAGGTAATATTTGTATTAATAGCTGTTGCTAGTATTGTTGTAAAAACAATTACACATATTTTTTCGCTAATTTTGACTTAAATGATAACTTTTTTTATTTATATTTAAATGCAAAATATTATGACAAATTTGTGTTCTCTTCTCTATTTTTTTTTTCAAATGAAATAATACAATCTACATACGCTGCACCTATTTATATCCGCTGTGACTCCAAAAACAGAACAATGAAACTGAATAAGGACGCGACCGTTACCGGAGCCGCCGCGTTGCGATGCAAGCGCGATACGTTCTCGATTTCGCCGCCCGTCGCGAATACGGAAACGATTCCATTTTCAAATGTTAATGGAACGAAAGAAGTCCTAGTTGCATAACACAGGGGCATGTCTGTCGGATGTGTTTGTCTCACTCTTTTGTTATAGAACGGGTCATCAAAGTCAGAATACCTAGTCCGATCATCGGCAACGAGTCGATAGAAAAGAGAAAAGTTACAGCATTTGCATCAGTTTATTCTACTATAATAGGGTTCTATTATATCCGCAAATGTTTCGAATTTTAACCTATTTGAAGCCAAATAACCACCGTAGTAAAAACAACCGACACGCTTACTCAAAACTGGAGCAAAATATTGCCGTGATTTTTACCATAGAGTTAGAAAGTCAGATATTACTTAGATTTACTGGCGGAAGTTTAATATAAGCGATAGTTTCTGTCTGTTTTCCAGGTTTTGAAACCAACTCTACTCTGACGGAGCCCCTGGTTTATACTCACGGTAAAAGCGAGTGAATGTTAAATTAACTTTAACCATGGGCTTAAATATAACGGTAAGGGATACTTATAATACAATGCATTAAGCAAGGAAGGACGGCTGATCGATTCGATTGATCTACCGCATTGCTGTGGAATGCGCGGCTAGTGTAAGGTATGTCCATGGTATAACGTTGGATTCCGTACGTACATACCTATTATATATTTTGCAACAACAAGGACTTTTTGCTCTTATTCGTTTCCTTATGTATTAAAATTAAAGCAATTAGGAATAACAATAACATTAAAAAGGCTCAGTAGTTAATCATTAGTTTAAAAACGACGCTGATTCGTAATGATGCTAACAATGTAAGATACAACTTGTGAAATAAAACATGAAATATAATGATTTTTCGTGACATGGACATAAGGAAAAAATTACTAAAATTCAGTTTAAAATTATCAATATCTCCGAAACTAGTTAAAATCTCGGAACAGTTCCCCGTCGCATGGCACTTGCGGCTAAGAACCCGCGTGTAATCGGTCCCACATTCTATGAGCGTCTACCCGCTAAACTTAAAAATGTAACATCCGACGAAGCATTTAAACATCAGCTGAGAAACCTTTTATTGGATAATCCATTATACTCTGTCGACGAATATATGCAACTTAAATTGTAAAATTATTATTGATATTTGACCTTTATTAGTTTTTGTGTATTGACATCGGAAACTGACCATTTATTACTTGTTTATCATTGTTGTTTTTGATTATTTGAGTGTTTTATATTATTGTATTATTTTAATATTATTTTATCAATTTGTATTAATGTTTTGTTGACGATATCAATGTAATTTCGTATTTTTTGACATGCAATGCAATCTATATTGTAACATTACATTGATAAATAAATAAACTAAACTAAACTAAACTACATACGTAAATCTCGGAGGTTAATCGGATAGCTTTTTAGCTGCTCTATCAGCCCACTTTTGGCGTTGGTTTTGCGGACATACCTAAGTATAGCTTAGCTTTGTGGAGATGCCCTGACTAGTGGCATAGTCTAGTGCCGCTCGAGGGCAAGGTACCTCTACTAGCTACACCGACTGCTGCGTCTCTATACCTATCTATGATAAATCATTCTTTCAGTGATAAGGTTCTCAAGAAGCTACACAAGTAGACGACTAAAAGAATTGCGTCTTCGTGGATTATAAACGAATCAAAACAAGATTTAACTTTTCTGATCTCGCATTTAACGCCCATTTGTATGGATATAGTTAAATGCAAACAATTCTAATGCAAATAGCATTCCTGCGTTATTTATGTATTTATGCGGCTCGAGTGACATCATTCGTCGAGAATGTCAACAATGATGACCGTGATAATCAAGAGCTTAGATTAACGCATGTTGCTAATCGCCATCTTGATTGCTATCGTTTGACGTTTCAAATAGCTATTAAACGTATTTTTTGCGTTTATGACATTATTGTAATATTTACAATCGCTATGAGAATCGTCAAATTTGTCAGTTAGAAAGTATAAGGATATTTCTGGTCTTTTAACTGAAAGAAATACAAAAGATAAAACAAGCAATAAGCTCGTTCTTTGGATTTTTATCGCATAGTGTTAAATAACTGAAGAAAAACAGTATTAGCAGTTCCTCAATTATGAGTGTTATGAAGGTTTAAGCTTCTAGTACTGTCTTGCAATAGAAAATCAAATGTCATTCATTGGTCAACTGTTGTTCACACGAAACCAATAACAAAACATGGCGTCAAAACAAGTCTCGGACTTGACAGAAGTGCGTGGAGCTAACTAACATCATGTGTTTCTCTTTTAGTCCACAAGAGAAAATACTCTTTTACCGAAGAATTACAGTCCTCGCGTGTGATATCCATGGACTTATTTCTCCAATTAATCAATGGGAGAGTCTTTAAATAACTTGATATTACTACAATACATCTCAACCGGAATAAAAGCCATTAATTAAAATTAGAATTAGTAAACAAGTGTCACATTAAAGAAATTGCGATAACGATTAACTCGTGTAATATGTCATATTTGTTTACCTATAGTGACGTGACTCATTGGGATTTTTAATGCAAATACGCTCAAAGCCTTTATTACCAGCAAAAGCAAAGCAAAGTGTTTTGAATGCTAATATGGTATCTAATTAACGTATTGCTTCTCTCTCTAACAAAGCTGCATCACTCAATCTACCTATATGTATATAAAAGTCGAAACTGACGTCGGCTGATCGATCAAAACATAGCCAAAAAAGCTGGACGTTGCGACTAGAATTTTGGAGAAAATGTTTCTTGGATATCCCAGGGGTAAAGAAGGTATTTTCTGAAATTCAGGGATGGCTTGTTTTAATCTTTCGTTTGGTTAGAACTTTGCTAAAGATAATGAATTAAAAAAAATGTATATTTGATTAATAACTATTTAGGATTTAAAAAAGCTATTAGAAATTAGGTGTTTTACAAAAAACAAGCAAGCGATACCTAACCTAAATTGATGGATGGATATTCATATTCCTCTCCTTGGACAGCTATTGTCACGAACAAACCTTCAAAAAGAGCCATTGTACAATAACGTTATTACTTCTTAAGTCGAGGGGTTTAAGTTTAAGTGTTAGTTGATATTAATTTCCGGTTGAAACCGACTTTTCCATCAAATTTCAAATTCCTACTCCGTCCTTCGGTTTCCGTCTTTTCATCCTGTTTACAAATTAGAAAACGATTTTATTCTTCACCTGTGTTTTAGTTTACAAAAGTAGTTTACACATTTTGTTTATCTCTAAAACATAATTCAACTACAATATTAACTTATCACGACACAGATCCAGTAAATAAATAGGTGTGAAAAACAAAATGGCGTCCCAGATTACTTTCATTCACTATCACGACTAACCACTTAGATAACAAAAGAAATAAACACACGGCCTTCACGAGCGAGTGTTATTTTCTACGAGTTTCTCAACCGATGTAAGTTGACCTTTGGGATCGTAGAAAGTGTTTAGAATCAGAGATCAACTGTTGGCTGCAAGCAAAATGTGATCCAGTTTATTTTGAGCTTCCATTTTGAGCATTGAATACGAGAATAGGGGTTCAGATAGTGTGGTGAGTTTGGAAGTAGGGCAAACGTATACTAGCCAAGTGTATAGTATATTTAAATGTGACATTATAATATAAAGCAAAGTTTAATATAATATACATAAAGTGATAAAACATTATCGTAGGTATTTTTGAATGATTTAGGAAGACAATCGAAATAAGATGTATTTTGACGATATTGTATGGTCTAAATTATACCTAGTAAATGGCTGTGAATCAGGTAATTTTAAGTAATATGATTGTATTAAATGCTTATATTAAAACGTATCAATGTATTTAATAAATAAATTACATTAATTGTTGGAGCGAAGCTCCCTTCTTCCCCGATTCGGATTTTCGTTAGTCCGCATACTCCACCCAAACTATTACAGGGGGGTTATTATGAAATAGCTATGCAGTTTAATTTACGATGAGCGTATAGGACAGAGCTATAGCAGTTATATAGCTCTGTCCTTTTCTCTGAACTGCATAGCTATCTCATAATAACCCCCCAGATATCAGGATCAAATAGCATTGGGTAAGTTTGTATGAAGAAAATGACTTTGTATGACTTTTTTGTTCTCAGCGGCCACAGATGATTTTCACATAGTTATTAGGAGGACCTCTAAATACAGATACTTAGATATTTTTTTTTTTGGCGTAAAATAATATTGAAGCGGAAAAATTAAAGATAAGTATTCAGGTTTTGGTATTAAAAGTAACCCAGGTATGAATATTTAAATATCTCGGCTCCGATGCACTTTAGAGATTACATTACATAACATTTTTTATTTTTTTTAATAAATCTAATAATATTTACCACTTTTACGAATGGCCGATCACCTCGAAAATGTATGACTTTTACAAATGACAAAACTTTTACCTAAACCCTTTTAGCGATAGACATGCCATAGATGGTTCAGAAAAAAAAAATGTAAAGCGGACATACCACGGAGGAATATCAACCGAAAATCTGTTTCCATAGACCTTCTACGGAATACAATGGGAAAATTGCTTCGCTCCATTTAGACATGCCCGTAGTAGCACATACGCAAGTGCACCTAGTAAGTAGGTATACCACTGCAGGGCAAAGGCCTCCTCCTCCCCTCTTTTTCGCCATTATTACCTACTGATTTTGATTACCTACTTATGAGGGATTTCTAAACGAGGAAAATTAACCGTTCTCGTTTTTTTTTATTTGACGACGCTTTGGACTTGTTGGTAGTGACCCTGCCTACGAAGTTAGCAGTCCCGGGTTCGATTCCCAGTATCGTCAAATATTTGTGTGATGACTAGCGATGAGCGTGAGTATTTGTTTCTGATTCTTGGATGTATACTATGTATTTAAGAATTTGTTTCTCTATGTTAGTATTTATAGTACACGCCTAGAGCTTAGGTCAGGTGTGAGATTGTCCCCTATTTTTTATTTATTTAAACATAAAAACAAAAGATATTGAAAATACCTATCCAAATATAGTCGTTATAAAGATAAAAAAAAGATAAACGAAATTTATTCAGTAAGAAGGCCGCTCGGGCACTTTTACACGTCAAGAATCTACCAGCGCTTCCCAAGAGGAGACCACTGCTGAGAAGAAATGCCGCAAGAAACTCAGCAGTCAGTTTTTTTTTTAATATTTCATATTACTATGGTAGGTACTACTTAGTCTAGCATTATATAAAGCTACAAATATTAAATTAAATATAATATCAAATAATATGTGTAGTTCAGAAAACATGCCAAAAATCTTACGGGAGAGATAGAGAGAGATCTGGGTTTCATGAATTTATTTTTTATAAAAAATTGCCCATTTCTCAAGGGACGCGAATTGCGATACTATCTCGCGGGCATAAACACAGAACCAAGTATTAAAAGAAAAATACACTTCACATACTATTATAATGTCTGGAATTATAACTAGAATAGCGAAGTGTATTAATTTGTTTCCCATAGGTGTGGGGAGCCAGCAAGCGTGAAGGGCCAGGAATCCAGGGAACATGGGAACGAACAAGAATGGGTACCTTCATGAGAATAATTTGTATGTATGGTAGCTTAGTTACTTTTTCTCCGGAAATAAGGTTCAATCGTTGATGGTAAGTGGTTAGTATAATTACCATCTCGACATCCATAGTTGTGTAGTCGGCGACAGTGGTAAGGTTCGAAATATTGTAGAGTTTTTGATGCTGCACCGATGCCAGATTAATAGAAGTAGGTACGTGGAACACCGAACATAGCTCGAGTTTAAAACAAATCCCCCCCCCCCCCCCCCTTACAATCTCAAGACTGTAAACGCGTTACCAACCCTTAGAGTCCAATAACCCACTCGAAAAACCGATATTTAAAAAAAAAGTTTCCATTCCGTATAGAAAGCTTAGACCACATAGCATTATTTAATTCCTCCAATCAAGCACCAATTAAACCGAATTGACCACAAATTGCAGTGACAAAATCGATTTCCTAAGAAAGTTAGAACAATGCGTGGAGTAGCCATTACTGTACAATGGCGGTCCCACGTGAAAGTCTGCGCGGGCGCAGCGTGGCTGCCGCTGGACAAACAAACAAACTTAGCCATTGTTAGGGTTGATAATGATGATAAATATAATGTAGTATTCTTACGTGGGGAGGGGATTGACCAGGCGCTAATGGGCGAAAGTTACTTCAAGGCGTTCAAGATTGTTTAATAGAAAAAATTAACTGCGAATTCTTAAGACAGTTACTGTAAGTAGTTTGGAGTAGAAAGTATTGTTTATCATAATTTTGTAATCAATTAGTATATAATCATGTAACTCAAAATAGTTTAAACATATAGGCTTAATTACACTTTGCTCAGATCAAGTTTAAATTTGTGGACTATGAGTATGAACATAAGTATTGAAAATAAGTAAGAATTGTTAGTTGTTCGGAGCATTTCGAGCGGCAGTAGACTAGCCGAGGGCTAAAAATTCATTTATAACTGTAAATACCCATACACATATAT
The DNA here is from genome assembly GCA_923062465.1 of Acleris sparsana. Taxonomy (NCBI): domain Eukaryota; kingdom Metazoa; phylum Arthropoda; class Insecta; order Lepidoptera; family Tortricidae; genus Acleris; species Acleris sparsana. Next base: position 19,743,883 of record OV281287.1, on the reverse strand, counting down.
TAAGCAATTTCCTGCTTTAATTAAATGATCTGCATCTCGCTTGCACGTGCGCGAGACAGCTTGGTTAGCAATGTTAGCGTTCGTTCACACATCATCTTCGTTGCTAAAAGAAGAATCACGCCGTACCAGCTAAGACACTGAATAAGAATGATTTTTGAGATTAGCTGTTCAAGGAAAGGAATATGAATATCTCCCAGTTAACGTAAGGTATACCTTTCGCTTTCTAGTTTTTTGTCATATGAAAAAAAGGACATAACTACGAATTAACTTAGTAGTTAAATTAGTAGTTATAAATAAAATATAATATTTAAAAGTGGCTAATTTTCAGCAAAATTCTCGGTTAACATAATAAGCTTCAATGAAAATAAAATCACAAATTAAAACAAAGTGTCAACCCTGTACGAGTATGTAGCGGTCATGTGAATTCGCGTGAATAGGTATTTTTTCAAATTGATTTCCGTCATCAGCTTATTAATTAGCTAGACTTAGCAAAAAATAGTGTCAAGAGTATTTCTCACTATTATTTAACTTTTAAGGGGGAAAAACCGGAAGGTCATTTTATTTATACTACAATTTATCAGCAATTAAAGGACCACTAACATTTAATTTAGCATTATTATGAATAAGGAGATACTATAGATAAGAATCCACATATGAAAGATAATTTGAGTACAAACGGACGCAAAGCTAATACAATCTACGCAGTAAAAAAACTCAAGTAGATACTTAATAAATGAACATACGATAAAACATGATGCTTCGCGTCATTCACACCTAGAATAGACCAACAGGTAACTAGGTAGCTAACGATTGCAAATTGCAAAACATTCCCCACAAATTGAGAAGGCGCTAAGTTTCAAAATAAAGAACATATTGGCTGTAATTGAATGTAATGATAAAGCGCAAATTATTGTCCAGGGGGATAGTAAGCAACACGCCTTTCCCGTTTTATAGTCAGGTAATGACATCCTCGACAGGATACCGCAAATGTCTTGTGATTATTGGGTATGACTATGAAGACGTTCTGTTAGACACGTTAATGGCTTCTAAAGGATGTACATAAATGGTAAGATATTGGCAAGCTATATTTTTAATGTTTACACTAATCCCTTTAAAAAAAAGAAGCATTGAATAAAACTAAAATTTTCCTTATAACATCTTTTTCTGAGAATGACAGAACAGAACATAAACACAAAATCAAGGACGCTACTTCATTTACATATAATCCTGCGTCAACAACTTCCAATCGAGATTGTGAGTCAACTAGAAAAATAATTGGCGACATAATTTAATAAGCACAGACAAACTAACCCAAAAAAACAACATCAACGATGATCCCACGTTAGCTAAACTGGACGCATACGCTTTTTATTAGTTGATGAACTACTCAGTAATTACTACAAATTTGGTAAAAAAATTAAACCTGCCATTTTGACCTTGCCTTTCGAATTCATCAAAACAGACCTTAACGCATTGGCAGAAGTATTACAAAATCTGCATGGATGTAACGTCCACGTCCCACATTGTTTCATAAATGTCAAGAGACGAAGGCGTGAGGCCATTAGAACAATTACAATTTGGAGTAAGTGGGCCATCTCCCAGGACGCCGGCCGTCATAATAACACAGATAGATGTTCGCAGTTTATGAAATAATGGGAATATTGTTAGTTCCGTTTGTTAACTTGAAGTGGGAGGACAAGATACCCTAAGGTAATGGTCATTGTAATTTATGATGAATTGTTTAATAATACAAGCTAAGTAAACACAGAGGAATAAGCGAAAAACTTCTTCCAACTTTGCTATTGCTGTCATAATACGATTTCTTCTTTTTTAACAGATTAAGCGAGCCTTCCATATCGTTCTGATAATACGGTTAAGCATTACATCTGCCGTTCCTGGTAACTAATTTTAAGAACAGCGCATATCCTTTCCAGTCGCACTTAATAAACAAAATTAAAACGATAATTATCAATGTACCTGAAGAATGTTGACCCAAATCTATTGCCAAACCAATAAGCATTCTTTGATAGTGTCACTATGATACAGATCTACGCGCTCTATGCGGTCTACATATCTTATTGTCCATTGTTTGACCCTGTCACATTCATTTCACTCAGCATCATTTAAAGTAGCACACTGTCAATATTATCATCATTGTGTACGCTTTCCTAATCATTAATAGCATTAACTGTGACGACCACATCAATCATTTTACGCTTCGTATTGTGGCCAATTTCGATGGTAAATACCGACGCTGCATCCCGTGGCGTATGCATCTGAGTACAGAACGGAGCCACCAACCTATGTAAGTGGATGAAATTGGTACTAACGTTAGGATTGGTATTAATTGCACATCCACCGTTAGAAGGCATCGCTTTCACTGGCACCGATAAGTTGGTTTTGCTAACACTCACATGTTTTGTCCAAAAACTGGGCTTCTAAAGGACAAAGAGACAACCCGGATTCGCAATTTAGATTTTTTTTAATCCTTTGAAATAGAAACTAACGCACTTTCGATTGTGACGAATGTACAAATGACCGGAACAAATCTTGTCCTCAATTAATCTATGAATCATATCGTTGGAAACCTAATTTATGAGGAAAAAACATTTTGAGATATTGCAAATGCAATTTCAATTGAAAAGTTCAGTATGATCAATTATCTTACCCCACACGTAACTTTCAACAAAAGAAATCTATTGACCCTATTGAGCAAATGCGGTGACATTAGAAATCGCTAGAACATTGCATTAATGCGGGCTGAATCCACAATGCATAGATAACATCTGCTCATCATCTATTCTTAGAGCATAAAGTTAGGAATTACGAAAATTCTATTTATTTTGTAATGTTGGAACTTGCAACATTGATAGTGGATAAATCTTGACTAAGTAAAAGAGTTCTTTTTGTTTCTTTTATTGAGACGAAGCCCTAGATTTTTCCATTCTAGTAAAATACAATGAGAAAATGTTTTCTCCGTCTCCAGCGCTTATTTTCATTCTTCTTTATTTCGATGTTTCAGATAGCAAGCAAATTTATATAATATAATTCAATTACCGGCTCCCTAAAGTTAATTAACATGAACTAAAAGCCCTTGATTTGTGTATACGAGTACACTATTAAGAAAATGTGCCTAAGCCTTCTGTTTAATGGCAATCTTCTTCTTCTTCTTTGTCGGTATCACTCTTGACAGAGTGGTCGTGGTCATCACTTCAGGTGTTGGTGGCAAGCTTCACAACACGCCGCCACTCTTCTCTGATAGCTGCCTAATGGCAATAACAGACTGCAAATTTGGCTATTATATCGATGACCATATTTTTCAACTTAGTCGTTTTAAAACGGAAAGTAAAGTCGTATATCATTGCCACCAAACGTAGGATCCACAACCGGTTTATACTCGTAATTTTCATTCTTCCACCTCTACCTTATGGTAATATTTGTAATGTATTCTCTACGTGATAGTATGACGTTTATGCATGAAGTTGTTAACCAGTTTAGGTAAGATATCTTATAGATCTGTTGCAAATTTACATTCTGTTCATCTGCATCGATCCTTAGATACATTATTGCAAAAACTTAACATTACGGTCTTATTTGGCATTGACATGAATTCAATCCTCTTGAAGATGTCTAATATTAGCAAAGTGTCAGGGTAGTGCTACTGCACATGATGTCATTACGTTTGTTTTAGAATTTAAGTTGCACTTTAGTTAAGCCGAGGATGATGTAATTTTACCATATGTCTTAGTCGAAAATATAGTTACGTGGTTAGTTGACAAAGTTATACTAATTTGTTAAGATTTTACGACTATTTACCAAATCATGAATCCGGATGATCTCTATATTAAAAAAAACCGTGACTGACTGCTGGACCCAGAGAAATTAAAAATGTAAATCTTCAACGGAAGAAATAGAGGACGAAGGGGAAAACTAAGTATACGCGTACAAAGGCGTGAGTGTTTGACTTACTTAATTAACCTACTTTATAAAAAGGACGAGGTTCTATGTTCCACTGTAAGTATATTTTTTGGTGTCCTTTCATTTCCCGACTGTTTCATTTGGGCAAATGCTTTTTTTTCCAAAAACTGTAATTATTTCAGGATTTATTTCAGGACCATCGTGTAGAACCCTATAGGTTAGGTAAGTTTAAAAAAAATAATTCACCGATTTCTCCGTCAATTATGGTCCGATTTCAAAAATTCTATTTATGTTTCATAGAGTATACTTTCGAGGTGGTCCCTTGTCACCAAAGTGTAATCTGACGGACCTATACCTACCATTTTAAAATATATGTTTGCGCTTTTGAAGGCCGTTTTCTGTTTTTTATTTTTATAAGCATTTTACCTCATATTGAGTTACAGCTAAAGTGTTATTTAACCGTAACGAAACACATGCTGCATTCATTTGATACCTTAGCGTCTGGTAGCCAAAGCCAACGAACGTGACACCACCGTTATCGACCACATAAAAAAGCTACCGCCGGTCATCCTCGATGACGGTAGCATTAGTGTTGACCTACACGGTTGGCTGTCACTCGAAAAGGAGAGCATGATTTGTTTGATTGTCTCTTACTTCAACTCATGGTATGTTGATGAAGTGATGTACTTTTGGTTTTCGAACCAATAGGATGAATCTGGAGTATTTTAATCCTTATCGTATTATCTCCTATTTAAAGCCGACGATGAGATGAATGTAAAGACTCAACTTCTCAACTTTATTCGTCTATAAATGTTGAACTAAACAAAATTGCAAATCTTTTCCAAGAAATCCGTCTGAGTTTTTATTGGTAATCACAGGAAGATCTACATTACTAACAAATTCAACTTAACTATTAACGCTCAAGTATTTAGTTGCCACATGACATGCCTGCACTACTTAAGAGCCAGTTTCGCGTTGAGTCAGATGTCTTCCGTCAACTTAACATTCGCTGCCACCATCTGGAGATTGAAGTGATTTTTATACGTCAGTAGTGTCATCGGTATAGAATGCGTGGACATATTGGGCGCTAAGAACTTAACATTGGGTCAATTTTGTATGGAAATTTCAGAGCTTGGCGCTGGAGTGTTAATTGCTTCGTTTTAATTAATGGGATCATCCAATATAACCGACCGACCGTCTCGTCGGGTTTATTTTGTGTATGAGAATGAAATGGTCGAGTGAGTAGAGGACCGTTGTACCGGTTTGAGACGACGATGAAGTTATTGATTGGGTATTTGATGCATTTGCTGAGCAATGTCTCAGGCTAGCGCTACCTACTGCACATGATGTCATTATGTTTATTTAATCATTTTACCATATGTCTTAGTCGAAAACCAAGTTACGCGGTTAGTACAATCATAAGAATTTGAGTTCTATAGAGATATCAAAGTGCGTGCTCTTCTATCTATAATAATTACCCTTCCTTTGCTTCGCCTTAGTTGGGTAAAACCCAAGACCAATGATCCTCACTTATAAAGCAGTTTTCCAATCCAAATCCAAAATCCAATTTTATTAACCACCTTCAAAAAAAGGAGGAGGTTGCAATTCGTCGGGATCTCTTTTTTTTAATGTATGTTTCCCGATTACTCGGACACCACTGGACCGATTTTTTTTTTTTTTGAATAAATATACTTTCTAGTTGTTCCCATTGTCAACACGTCATATCTCGATTAAGATATTTGAGGGACTATCAGGGAGCACATTTAGGTTTACATATAACTATGACATTCCTGCGGCGTTGCCTGCAGCGAGCTTAAAATGTTCTATAGTTTCTCATTAAATGAGAAGTGAGACTACATAACAGCATAAATAGGATCACTAAAAAGTATAAAATAAAATAAATGTTTATAAAAACAAAAACCCGACATCAAAAGTGCAGGAAATAACTTCTTATAAAATGGTAGGTAGGTCAGTCCAACTGAAGTCGGCGTCCCACATACCATTTTATAAGAAGTTATTTCTTGCATTTTTGAAGGCGGGTTTTCGTTTTTTTAATTTTAAATACCATTTTGTTTTATCGTTATATATTGCTAAATCATTTTTGCACCTATTTGGTAGGTTTTTAGTTACTATCATGTTGTGTTTGTACATTGCGTACAATCCCCAAAAATAAAAATTGCAGCCGAAATCACTAGACATTTACATCATCGGTGCTTACTTCTTTGTCAACAATCTTATTCCACCAGCTGGCATCATCAACCACACATAAAGAACATAATTGCCAGGCTTCCTAATTTGTATCCCAATCAGACCTAATACGGAGTTTTCGGCGCTCAATATATTTAACAACAGCATTCCTGCCTTTGCCTCACTCATTGTCAAACCTGAAAGAGAATAATTGGAGACTGACATGCTTAATATATTGATATATTTCTTACATCCGTCATCTTGCGTCCGATTCCCTTTCACTATGATTTTACTATTTTTATTAGACTTTCTATTTAATACTTTACGTGTTCCTTATTACGTAAGGTGATACCAATTGGCGGTGCGATGGTAATAAGGTAATCGAGATTGGTTCATTAAGTGTTTTTGCACATAACGTCTTATGCATAACTATATAAAAATCACATCTCGAGAACTCTCACTTTCATGTTAATGTTTTACAAGTCCTTATTCAATTCATTTCACTTCAAACTTAGTTTCGTTTAGAGTAGCCTTTTCATTGAACGGCTTGTCCTGTTGCAAGCTCTGCCATCTTAAAGTTTCTATTTTCTCAAAATCTACATGCATCACATAAAAACTCCTTTGTCTTTGATCTCAAATCGCTATCACACTTAATAACGCCTCAGTTAGCGTGTAACGAGTGACCGTCAAACATATAGCCATAGATGTCGTAACGAAAATTACGCAAGCCGGTCTGTAATTGATTGTTCCATGGGCGCGAGTACGCGGTTCGAGCTGATGGCTATCACAATTTAACTGTCAAATCGATGTTAATTGGTCACTCGATCTAACATACGTAATTAGTCAGTTAAATTGTAATACAATAGTGTTATTCGTTAACATTGTTGACATGTTTTTGCTAAGTACATGTTTTTTTTTATCTTCGACCGAAGTGTAAACAGCGAGGGTTACAAATTTAACGTATGTACAGAGTATATGTGCATCTGCCTGTGGGATTGTAGCTTCCCTACGAATGGACCGATCAGAACGCATTTTTTTAATATGAAACTGGTTCGTCTGGGAAGCTTTTAGCTTAGTTAAGCCCTAAGGGCGACAGTATAAACTGAAAGACGTACCTTTTTCGCTATTGTCACATTGTGAAAAAGACAAAAAGATACGACTTTCAGTTCCCTTACTGTACATCATCCCAAACCCCACCCACTCATCACGAAAAGATCCTGTGCCTATGTACGCTGCTTATTTCAAGACATATCTTTGTCTTTGCCTCAATCATAAGCTACTCATTCAGCTTCTTGGATCTATGACCGCTAATTCCAAATATCTAGTAATATCTCGTAATGTTCTCTAACCTCTTTTGACTCCCCGGCGCTATTACAAGTGTCTTCTACTGTAACCTGTTACTCGTAATCCCACGTAACATGTTCTGAATGAATCTTATTCATTGAATAAACCGCTGACTCACTTTCGATGTGAAATTCACCGAATCATCGGATAATGATTGCAATGGCATAAAGTTGTGCTCTGGCTCAGTTTTCTTTTTCACGTTGATTTTTAACACTTTTAATTTTAATTGCTTTGACGAATTTGGAATTTCTAACGCAGAATCTATAAGCATAACGCTATAGTTATAGAATCTATAACGCAGGAATATTGTTGACGTTCGTTTTAAACTGAGAAGTGAGGCGAGCTCTATGTCGTATAAAGCTACGCGGTAAAAAAATGTTTTGTACGATCTGACGGGACTACTTAAATTCGCTGGTTGATATTAGCTGCGTCAAGTTGCAAAGTTATAGGTCCCAAAGACAATCACATCCCTGGACAACTTCAATCAACATACTTATTAGTGCCTATGTTGAAAAGAGCTTTTATGTTGTAGAACAATCAAACTTTAATTAACAAATATGAATAAAAATAAATCTTGATTACTTATTTTAATTACTTGACTCTTTCTAGAAGAATTTTAATATTGATATATCAAGACAATATGAATCACATATCAAATACTAGAGGACGCCTGCGACTTCATACGCTTAGAATTAATTTCCCGCTACTCCCCCTATTTCAACCCATTACGGGATGAATTCCCTCCCTTATGATATCTAAGGAATATTCTCTCCAAATTTCAAGTCCCTGGGTGCAGCGGTTTCAGCTGTTCGTTCATCGATCAGCCGGTCAGTTACTTCTTTTATTTATAAAGATCCAGATATTTTGAAACTTTGATAAGCCTCATAGATTCAAAAACAACTTACAGCCCAATCCAAGAACACATGAGGCTGGCATTGAAAGGAAAGTGTTAAACAAAAAACACTTTTCCCAGCTTCCTTGCACTTTCGTTAATCCATCGATTGATCGATACGCAAACATTTTCTGAATAATCGTCAGTAAGCAGTAATTAGAGAGGGAGAAAGTGCCGTGCGTGTGCGTCGACCAATCGCAATCGGACGTCGCGATACTCTCGATTGTGATATCGACTCGCAGAATCGATGCTGGATCAATGATGTTAGTTGTACTGGCTGCCAATGATCACAACATGTATTTTTCTTTGTTTCTTGGTATAATGGATAATGGGTCTTAACCGTAAATGTGTATTATGTTGAAAGTAGCATTTTTCACATTTTAGTTTCAAAATCAATTTTGTGGCAAAATCAAGTTTAATTTTTTTTAGGTAAATTTTGAGAATGCAGTCGGTCAAGTTTTCAACATGTAATCACCTTCATTGCGATTGCAGAATCTTAATATATGCAATTATAAAAATATCCCTAGTTTCACTTTGCTTGCTATTATTTAATTTTACGTCAAAAACCTAATGATTTTTAAAAATTAAAATAGATTATGGGTTAAACTGAAAGAAGAACATTTTAAGGTTAGCTGTAAGAGATCTGTAATAGGGATAAGTTATACTTAAGTGTCTTTTTATGAAACGATTCCTTTTTGTGCAATAAAGAATTTACATACACTACATTACTTACTTATGATCAACAACTGACCTAGGAATGAGAAACGATAAAACCATAGGCAATACGAGTACCTATACATCTTGTTAATCTGATAACGTTGTTATTTCCTTGCAATACAGCAACTTTTTAGTGAGATAAACCCTTGTACGAAGCTTACCTATAGCAGTAACGGTTCGCAGAAGCGAGAGTGCCTGAAGCCAGGGAAGCCAGTCCCGTATCCCTGAGTATATCTACAATGTTGTTAATTGCTTCATAACTCGCGCTAGCGGGTGGTTTACATTACAATCCTGTTTTATTAGATTCTTCACATGTATAGGGAGTTCCACCTTTATCCTTAACTGTGGTTTTAGATATTGCTTTGTTATGGTTGAGTGTGATTCCAGAATTATCTAGTACAGATGCAACATCATAAAGATTTTACCGAGTAGAGAAACTATCAGTAACTTTGTACACGCTAGTGTTACTACAAATGATGCCTTAATTTTAAGAACGGTTTCTTCAATAGTTAATCGTACCATTTATAAACATTCCTTTACTTATAATGGAGTTAACGTCATTGTATCTTAACCATTGACAACAGTGTTACTCGTGAAGTTAACAACAATGACATCGTTCGCCTTCACAGTCTTATTAACATGCAATTTCGGAATATCCGAATGTTAACTACCAATAAAAGTGCGGATGGCAAGCGCATTCAAGGTCCAGTAAAAGTCTCGACGGACGAAGAAGGTCGGTTAATACTTTTACATCGCAAGGTGACTATTACACAACTTGACATGCTCATACGAAGCTTTGGCATCGCGTGACAGTCTTTGCATACATCTAACAGCGTGCATAGACTCATCGAAGAAGGGAAATGGTGCGGAAGAAATTGTCTTTTACTTTCCCAGTCGCACAATGTCGCTTCGTTGATAGTTCGTGACGCCGGTGAGAAAAATAACGATGTTTTCTAATAGGCAGAGTAAATGCATTACAAAAGAGCAAATACAATGTATAAGCAATATAAAGCTGATACAAAGGATCGTAAATCTTTTCTAGACAAAGATTTTGTCGCGATCATTTGCGCTACAAATTGGCGAGACGGACACCTATACCGGCACAAAAACTTGAAAATAATTGGCGGTAAATCGATTATTCGAGAGGCCTGTGAATAAGATACCTACAAATGAGTTTCAAGGTGATCTGGAATCAAATTGATTTTCTAATTACGGTTCAACAAGGTAACTTTGCATATCAAAATAACTCGCTCCATTACTGTTCTAGTTAAGGCAGCGATTGAGCGATTCGAATGCTTGGTAGGCAATAAATGCTTATGACTATCAAATTATGAATTGAATTGTAAGGCCATCCAAATAAGTAGACCTCTGTCTTGTTGCTGCTAACGTAGGATTAGATGCCTTGTTATTATAGACTGTTAAATTGTAACATCATTGGCAATGGTCCAGGTATGTAAATTTGGTGATAGTTAGGACAAGTCGGAAATCCTTGGTCTGATCGGAGCAAAAGATTTCAGAACAGCAACAGGTTGAAGAGAACGTTGGAGCATTATTTGAAGGTTTTCGGAATTTGTTAAGGGACATAAAGTGTATTACTAAAGCAATTTACATAATAAATAGGAAACATGTTAGCCAATCAATAACATTGAACTGTCGGATACGATGATGCAATGGTTATTCACCTTTTTTCTAAGAAATACTCTTAACGAGATGGAAGAGGTAGTCTTCGCGGTCGGTAAATTGAAAAACGGGAAAACCGGTAAAATATGTCGTACCTTAAGCCAACATATCGGAGACATCAATAATCGTTTATTACTATTGCCTTTTACATTAATAAACGGGTATTTTACCATTTTAAGTACTAGCAAGAAGTCACTAATTGGGCTAAATACATAGAGTATACTACTTATTGAAATGGTACTTTATGTTTTTAAAAGCTACTGTCTTCCGATGCATGGTTTTGATTCTTCATCATGAAATCATGATGCATAGTATTGTATGCATAATTACCACTATAATAACCAGGTATAATAAGAAAGTTACTTTGGAATATCACTTCAGACCGATGGCAAAACGCTTGACGTTGATGACGTGTTTAGCCTAGTTGTTCCTTTTGAGTCTTGGTTGTTTTCATGTATTTATCTATATAAGCAACTTAATCACTGCCTAGTACATTAATATGACAATTGAAGGAAAAATAGAAGGGAAAAGGAAAAGAGGGAGACTAAGAAGAACTTACTTAAAAGAAAAAGAAGGTGTGCAATCAGATTGTGTGAGAAGGCTCGGAACTGAAACGACTTTACCGACAAAAGCACACCTCTTAAGGTAATTATGATGAGTAGGAAAAAGCCTAGACTTAGTTTGGAACTAGGTTAATTCATGTAAAATTGACCCCTAATATTTATGATACATAACATCATCAATGTAACAGTTCTACCTGGAATCGTGCACCATTCTAGTCCAAGCAACTGTTACCGAGACCGTCCTTAAAGCAAAGATCATAATGTTCACGCTGTCCAGGGCATTCCAGTTAAATTGGTCCGATTAGAACTGCTTACGAGGGCACAACTGGCTAACTGTACGGTGGGTAACAAGCTGCGATTCCTGGATTCTGGTTTAACTGTACATTAGATGATACAGTTGGATTTAGCCCCCTGTTAATGTTAATAATACCCAGAAGTCTTCATATCACATAACCTTGCAAGGTAATGGAATTTTATGAAGTATAAATATTCAATAATCAATGCCTATAATTTGATTTAAATGTAAGTAAAAAAATTGAATGCATTAGGGACGTTCATTGTCTAGCCACTGTACCACCCTTTCATAATGAAAACATCAAGTAGAGAGAAATATTATCATCGAAGTTAATCATTGCCTCTTTGCGACAAGGTTCTACAATGGCTCAATGATTATAGTCGTCGACCGTAAATACTAAATGTCATTTTATACATCGTCCTCATTCAAGAGAGAATTAGAATTATTAAAGAAGATTAAACCTAAATTGATGTTAAAAACTTGACAGATAATGCAGAAGATGTCGAAAGCGTTATTTTTAAAATGTCAAAGAAGTAAAATGATATCCTATTAAGAAACAATTTATAGAGACAGTTGACTTCATTGAAAAAAAATAGTATCTACTACTACTTATCCAAATAACAAAGAAGAAAATATTCAACTACTACTTATCCAAATAACAAAGAAGAAAATATTCACAGCCAATATCTTTCTTGTATACGCATATTTGCACCTTATTTGTGAAAAGACGAAGTTGCATACGTACTGCATTTCAAAACGCTGCACTAAAGGTGTTACGAGTATAATAGCAAGTGCAACACATGACACTAACAACCCACTGTGTAGATGTTTAACTTGAACGTCTCCTTTGTATGGTCTCTATAGCAACATCTCTGGCGAAACTTCAAGTACTTCGTATTGAAAAGGCAACAATATGTAAATTGGTAATATGAATTTAAACAGGCAGAGTACGTGTGTATAGCCTATTGTTTAAATTTCCTTATTGACCGTTAAGTTTCAAGTAAATTTGCATTTAAGGGCATGACTGGCGAAGAAACAGTCGAGAGAATCCATTCGTTGGACGAAGAGTCATCAAATTAAATACGATATTAAGTCTTTTCAAAATAAAACCATATAAAACCTATTACAAATTCAATGTTTAGCTACTAATTACGCTGTACGTTTGCAAATGCAATGGACGTTTTTTTAGAATTGATTTTGCAACACTGACTACGGATGTTTAACCGCAGCTAACCAGAAAGAAAGATTGCACGAAATGTAGTGGTTTAGAAGATATTATTCTTTCACGAGTATGAACGGTTGGCACTCAGAAATCATTCTGCCATTTTATTTTAGACAGAAGTAATCATTTCATCATCAAACCGCCCTCGATTTTTTAAAGCTATTTACCTATCTGAGCACACAGATTCATGGCATTTATGTACAGATAGGGCATTGCGTACCAGCAAACTATTTGGGAAAACGCGCCTGGACAACATTCTTAATTTATCAGTGATTTCGGGATCTTTACTTTTCAAACACTATTGCTTTAAGAGACATTAATGGTAGGTAGACGCATTTTCCCTTAGGTCGCACTTGTCCCTTCCTTATTTTTATCACGCATGCTTGACAAGCATTCATTGCTTGTGCAAGTAACGTTGGGTTTGTCAGAGGACGTAGCCGAGGTGCAAACGCTGCTATCTCGTGGGCTGTTACCTTACTACTTAGGTTCACAAAACTACATGCCAATATAATAAAATTCTTGAAATGACCCATATTTTAAATTTACGTTAGAAAAATATATTAAAATCATAAAATCGCGTACTATTTGAACTAGCTAGTACTAGCCGTAAATTTTAGAACCTTGCCGCAGCTTTCATTGTCCTCTCTCGCTTTAATACATTATTGTGACAGAGTACTAAAACGTACAGCTACTTCCGAGTTTGATTGTACCCTCAGTAAATATGCATACACTTCCATACTTCTTTTACTCCATCATCCAACCATTTCCTCCTTTCCCATCGCCACATACCTCAGCACATCACAACGCGGCCGCGACCTCTCGTAAGCCAGTGATCAACATAGCAAATTAGCACGACAATCGGCGCGCGCGCAGTCCCGTTACGAATCTCATTCCGATATAACGGGCGACGGTCAGTGGTGGACTCTTGCGCACGCTAGTTCAAACAAACTGACGTCGTATTATGAACTGTCAAAACTAAGTTCCAAACAGAGGATGGGACAGTTAGAGCAGTTTTATGGGTGGAGTTGCTTCGCATCATTATTTTTTATTTCATTTTTCGCGGGAACTATATCATTTATAATATCTATTGATCCTCATTCATATCAATGTTCTTTAATTTTAAATATCTGTTCAACTAAAATAAATAACCCTCGATAGGGTATAGTCGGGTAAAAACGTCATGATCCGAACGAACGAACATGATCCGAATTAACCCCATTATAATATAAAGATTAGGTTAAGTTAGCATACTACCGTTGGACGATAAGATGATTGTGCGTAATATTATATTGAGAAACAAACTAATTACGCGAGCAATTTTATACCTTTGTGGATTATGAGTTCATACCCCTCCCGTAGCCCCCTGTTAGCCCCTGGTATAACTTGATATCTGTAATACAGAACACGCATGTCTCCTATGCTGGTTAGCCCACAAATTCGCTGCCAACAACTAGAAATTGCAAGTAATTATAAACCATCATTGGTCCTGAACGTTTCAAGATTGAGTCGACTTTGCTGTAAAGAGAAATAACACCACACTGCGCGCGTACGTCGCTGCCGGGTTGACGAAGAAATGCGTTAGTAGTAAGTTGAGTGGTAGCTGAAGCATTGACGTAGACGTAAATATTGAATTGTACAGATATTAATAACACAGTCAGCTAGCGAAGTAATGATTAATGTATTGACATATAACTATGTATTCACGTAAATGTATGTATTTGTTTGATAACTCTATTCCTAGGCATCCGGCCGGGCCGTAACTAAGATGCAAACGCTACTAATGTTTTCCTTTTCTATCGCTCGAAATGTATGGGATGTACTAATTATAAGACTGAGATTTTAACGTAATTTTTCATGTCTTGTTCTTATTAGTAACAAGTCATGACTTATTTTAAATTGCATTTCGTCGGTGAAACTGCAATACCGCGTAACTAACAAATTAAATAAGATGCAAAATATACCTTAACATCCAAGCCAACAAGGTACATTTTGAAACTTATAGAATTTGTTAGTTACGCGTTTTCGCTTCACCGACGATTTCTATTCACCCTGCGAATCTCGTAGCTGCGGCTAAGGCCCCTGTACTGCCTTACTCAGAGACATTTTAGAGACTCGTTCCCTTTTCAAACTCGTGTATGTTAAACCGTTATTAGCCGATAGACCAACAGTCAGACATAGGTAGAGAGGTCCGCAACGATTTCTTAGGATAAGAAAGTTAGTCTGACCAGCAAGTCTTGACACA
The DNA here is from genome assembly GCA_923062465.1 of Acleris sparsana. Taxonomy (NCBI): domain Eukaryota; kingdom Metazoa; phylum Arthropoda; class Insecta; order Lepidoptera; family Tortricidae; genus Acleris; species Acleris sparsana. The sequence goes on along the minus strand of OV281287.1, from coordinate 19,728,823 downwards.
AGCACTTTTCTGTAATTCTTCACATGGCAACAATTTTACCTATGAAACAATCTGTCACATTATGCTTACCTATCCAGTCGTTATGCATTTCGTGTTACCAGCTAGTGATATCTATTTTTTTGTGTCATCGCTCACTGGTCAGACTACTGCTGTCATTCCATCTGCGGCCTGTCAGCCCAGCGTTTAGTCTATGGGACCCTTTAATTTAACCTTCAAGACACTATTATCTTTCAAGTCCCATGATAAATTTGCAATCACCATATCGTTATCAAGTTGAAAGTTACGTAGGTACTAAGAACCCGAGAAATGGCAATGTCCGGTTCGACCAACCTGCCCGGAATGCGGCCCAAGGCTGCAAGAAAGTTCCACTCAGAAACGATCGATTGTTAGTAATCGATTGCGTTAACAGCTGACTCGATTGTTGAGTCGATTGCGTGTGGATGTGGTTGTGAGATTAGAGATGAACCAATTTAAATATCGGCGTTAATAGTCTTCACTCAAACTAGGGTATGAAGATATAATAATAATGATCAAAATTTTACTTAATTGGGGATTCACAAAGTTTAGGACTTTGAGAGATTTGAAAATATTTTTTCCTCTAGTTTAAAATCGAATCAAAAATCTACAATAAGGATGACTAATTCACTCTAATTTCTAATTCATACATACCAAGCGATTAGTGATGTCATGCTAATTACTAATGATGTCATATTCCACTAAGAACCAGATTGTTATGATAGTGCCTAACTTTACTGACTCTAACTTGTACTATTTATGATTATGTGCTCTAACAGACTACCATTCGTTTGGTATTTACTGACTTCAAGACGTGTCCCAATATCTCGCTGCAATTCAGTCTTGTGATCATGTCTCAAGTAAATGACGTTTCTCTACTACTCATCAACTGCTAATTCAAAGTTCTACTTTTACTACTTAACTAAATAAGTCACGGAATGTGTATCGATCGAGTCGCGTGAGTTTTGACGGACTGCGCACGAGTCGCACGACAGGCGCAGGCGCAACAGATCGGAAACGGAAGAAAGTGAGTCGATAATTTCTCGCGAATCGAGAAATCGATGAAACTTGACAATAGGCGAGAAAAACGTGTGGATTTAATAATTAGATAGACCTTTCGGATAATGCATTGTTTTTATTTACCCTGTAATTATTTATTGTGTGGTAAAAACCGCAATCTTATATTTATTTTTTGTTTTTGTTTTGTAATATTTGTAATCATAATAATAAGTCAACATTAAAACATAAAGACTCATGCTGATACCAGATAATAATCAATGTACAGACAATGTAGTTTTTTTCATCTTAAGAATTATCTAACTTACCTATATTATTTCTAGACCTTTATTAAGGCCATAACAACAAGATGCCGGAAACTATAAGAGAAGTTAACCTACAGTTAGTTGGATAAATGGAGGGTTATTCCTGTGACAGTTCATATAGACCCTTATTACTCTTTCTTAGACTTTTGATGGATAACTAGACTAATAATTCCAATGAAAGCTAGATTAATCTCCTCTTCTTTTTATAAATGGCTGCCCCAACTATTTGTATCCTTTGCTTGGGGATCCTAAAATGGGTGAATTATAGTGCAATAATACAACATACCAAAAATTAAAATAGCTTTGTAAGCGCATTTAATGATAGAAAAATGCTATACGAGTATTATTCAATAACTGAATGAATACTTAGATGTGAAGAATAAAGGGCCATTATATTTTTAGCAAATAAGCGCTCGTATTATTTTATAAGTTGCTGTGCCATGGGTCAAAGTCAAAGTCAAAGTCAAAGTCAAAGTTCTTTATTCTTCAATTTAGGCATAATATTAATGCACCTATGAATGTCAAAAAGCATTACCACCGGTTCGAAAAATAAAACCTTTGCCCCGAGAAGAACCGGCGTAAGAAATTCGGCAAGGTATATTTTTTCAAGAAAAAGGTTTACATCATTACATTATAATTATAAATAGTTTACAATATCACGGTATTTTTGTACAGTAGGTGCACCTTTTTTAAGCGTAGATTACTCATGCAGGACGGACGACTCACCGCCAAACATCCCTATCCATGATATAATCGTTTACTTTATAATATGCTCGGGAAATTAGTTTTTGTTTTACGACAGATTTAAATTTAGAGTCAGTAAGTTCAGTAATACTTTTTGGAATTTTATTGTAGAATTTTACACAATTTCCCAAGAATGATTTTGAAGTTTTGGCCAGTCTATAAAAAGTGGTTTTGAGCTTTCCTGTGCTCCTGGTTGCTTTTGGCTTATCAATGTTCGTTGGGAAATTATGTAGATTCTTCCTAACAAAGATGATTATTTCAAATACATATAGCGACGGCAGTGTTAGAATATCTATTTCCTTGAAGAATTCCCTCAATGACACACGCGACCCCAAGTTATAAATAGCTCTAATAGCCCTTTTTTGCAAAATAAACACTGTACCGATATCCGCAGCCGATCCCCACAAAATAAGACCGTACGTAATTATACTGTTAAAGTAAGCGAAGTAGACCAACCGTGCCGTCGCTACATTGGTAAGCTGCCTGGTCGATAATGATCTCCTAACTTTTAAGTTAATGAAGAACCACCTGTGTGTGTATACATTATGGAATGCAATAAGAAAGAGTACAAACAGTTAAAACATGTAAGCGACATCTACTATCGCAAATACAATTTAAAAAATGCGCATTGACGTGCGTGTTTTACAAGTTTGCTCTCGTTCTGAAATTCCTCGTAATTAAAGAAACAACGGAACTTAATGTACTAAATGCACTTGAGTGCATTCTGCAAGCGTGTCTTACTGCACTCGATTCGGCTGACCCAACTATTTTTATTGGCGGCGGAGAAATTAAATTCACATGAGTAAGGACTAAGATTTATGCACTTTCAAATATGCAGCTACATTAACAGAAGTCTAAACAGGAAGGTGAAGCTAAAAAAAATCCATACAAAATGCGAGAACGTTTTTCTCTGGTTAAGCCTAGTCCGATTTTAACGATTATTGAATATGTCGTAGGGTTCACTAATGTTTCACCGAACAACGTTTGGTCGAATGTATCGTTTCGCAACCGTTTCATTTGGCAACCCACGTTTATTTCTGTAACTGTAAATAATTCAGGATTTTTATAAAAACTAACCTAACCTATAGGGTCTTCGCGAAGGTACCGAAATAAATCCTGAAATATTTACAGTTACTGAAATAAAAGTGGGTTGCCAAATGAAAAAGTTGCGAAACGATACGTTCGACCAAACGTATTTCGGTCAAATGAACGGACCCCATGTCGTAGATATCATGAAAAATTATGCGTGTACCTACGTTTTCCTTTTAATGAAAATATTTCTAAGAAAGAAATTCATGATAATAACCACAAAATATTGAAAAAAACTTGGTAATCGGATTTGATTTAGGGGCTGGGAAACGTTTTCGCCCGGAGCTAAATTTGTATAGTTGTTTTTTGACAGCGACGCCATTTTGGCGGCGTTTCAAAGCCTTCTTAAAAGTTGATAATAAAACAAATACTTATCAGGAAACAATCTCACACGACATGACCTAGTCTAAAACAGAGCTTTAGGCTTGTACAACCGGTAATAGACCACACAATACACTACAATTTCGGTCTTATCACTTATGTCTAGCATTGTACCGACAAGTAACTTCTCAAATTGTGCAGTTCAGTTTCGATCGAGAAATTCTCGGAAACCTCTAAGAATATTCTTAAATTTTGTATGGAAAGGGATCATTCTCAATGCTCTCTAATGCTTCCGATAATATTCTGCGAATAGTGTTCTGCAACTTTGAAATATTTCCGAAAATAGGAAAAATCGCTGAACACACATAGGGGTTAAATCGATAGCTTTTTAACTGCTTGTCAGCCCTAGTCGTTTTTTTGAGGAACGTCGATCAATGGGACACCCTGTATATTTTTAATCTAGAACGTTAAGTTACTAAGCAGCCCAACAGGTTATGTGCAAGCCTCAATTACACCGTTCGTTTGTCACCAAACAATGCTAGCGCACACCTTCCTGTCTTGCGTAATTCATTGTGTCTAAAGCATTGTAATGTTTAAAATGTCACTCAAAAGGACGTGTCCCAACCCTATAGGGCCATGGAAGTACGCCGTGAAGGTTGCTGGCAGCAAAGAATAGCCATTTAAAAATAACTTAGGCTTGTGAAAACGGAAGTGGTTAATGTAACCTATACGATACGTAAATGTGTTGACATTTTGAAAGTGTAATTAAATGAAACGAAATTTGCAAGAATTTATATAGGCATTGTCAATTGTCCTAATGCATGCATCGTTTGTCCTAATTTTTGTTTCTCCTAAACCCATTTCTGAGTCAATTTTACAACAAACTACAAATAATTTAAAAACTTTAAAAAAATATGACTGCAGTTTGGGAAAATGCCTCCTTTATGATTGTCTAATTTCCCAATCTCATAACACATAATTACCAAAACCAATAGGTATTAACTCAAGCCACAGAATAGGTGCTCAAGCATCACGTCTCTTACGTCTTTAAAGACCTGGTACAAATCCATATTTAAACTAAAATTGATTTCTGCAGAGTTTTATTCTTAGAATCTAAAAGATCGTAAAGGCAGAAATTTGCAATGCATCATCAATTTCATTAAAATAAATAAGTATTTTATTGCTAACCAAGTTATTAAATATAATTGCCTCGATGCATTATTTTTATCCAATCAACGAATATAAATTGGGAGTCACATGCCAATTAGCTAAAAATTGCCAGATTAAAGTCCATAATTTAATTGAACTTTTCAGCAGTTTTCCCAAATTTACAACATTAGTATATGTATATCTGACATTTTACTTCATTTAATTATGGTTTTGGAGTCTTAAAAACTATAATTACCATAATTTCATAAATCCATTAAGTATGCTCACAACTTGGCACTGTTTTTTTTTATTAAAAAAATGTAATTTAAGAATTTGGTAATAACTTTAAGCATCCTAATAGAATGAGTAGGTACCTACACTCACAATCCCTAAATTATTTTTTAGCACTGCTTATATGTAAATTATGACAAATTTATATTTGGTATCGGAATTTTAAAATCTTCCGTAATAAAATAATAACCTAAACAGCAGACATTAACAAATGCATCAGAATAACGACCGCTAAACTAAATTATTTGCATAATTTACACGAAACCTCCACAAATCATAAATAAATGATAAAAATAAATCAACAGCTGTTTCAAGGAGAAATTGCAAAAACTTTACAGAATTCCGAAAAAAACATATAATTATTTCGTAAGCAAAATAAGTGAGTAATTAGAGAACTAGTGGCATTTGGGTGTCGTCAACAGCCTTGGTGGCGATCCGTGCGGCAAACCAGTCGCGGCAAGTGTGAACAGGGCATAATTTGGCATGTAAACGAGTTTTTGTTCTTACAGCAAGTGTGGGCGCGCCTTAGCGAGTATGTAAGCGTCTCGAAGTGTCGAAAGATTCCTTCGCATACATTTATAAATATTTATGTACATTAGCATGATGACAAGCAAGGTTTTACTAGTCTTTGCCGAGTTTGCAATTTGCAGTTCTCTGAAATAAAACCCAAGATATTAAGCATACAAAAACTGAGGTCAGGAAGGTAAGGATACGTAGCCGAGGATCTTTAGGAAGCTGGTCTACATAATGGGTGGCATGTGAAATAGAGGTGAGTTAAAAAAGAACATAATCGACCAAACGATTCACGAAGTGTATACATATTATGATCCTAAGGCTCATACTTTTACGAGTGAAATTATCATATTGATTAACTTAGAAACAACAGCAGCGAAATAAAAAACTAAACAACATATTGGAAACCAGTACCCTTTTCTCAGTAAACATTTAAATGACATGAGAGACAGGAAGTCGTTCCCAGTTTTACTTCTCTCCTCGTGCAAGAGGCGTCTCTGCCCATCCGATATGGAGTTACAATCGCGATAAGTTTTCTCCGGAACTGGTCCAACCAGCCCCTGTTCAATGCCACAGTTTTTATTCACATGGCTTCCGACTTTCAGATATCGCCGCCGGAAGAAAGTCGAAATGGATTAAATCTTCAAGAGAAAGCTTTAGTTTGCTGCGAAAACCATTTCTAAACTGTCCCATGAAATCTCAAATGAGAAGACGTAAGGAAAAAATATGAGGAAAAATCAAGGATTGGTCAACACAACGCAAAAACTAGAAAAGTTTCCTGGGACAATCTGAGGTTTCTTTGACAAAATGGTCTTAATCAAATATCGTAAACCTCTCGCACGTTATATGGATGACATGGTCCTGCTAAGATTGTGCATCAAAAATAACATGAATAAGACGACAACGTGAAAACATAATTTACGACCTCGATGAGTAACCAGAGAAAGTGATTACCAACCTGTAACTACATCACCTCACAGATGATTACGTAATTGGTTAACTTCCCTTTAATGGTGATGACTGTTGACTAAGGGTAAAGTTGAATCAAGACACATATTATGGCTTCTGTTCTGCTAAGATGCTTCGTAACGTGAAATTTGACACTTTGGAAACTCTATCGCATCTTACGCTTCGATAGTAACAGAACTGGAATGTTGGCAAGCACTAGATGAACTGACATGTATTATCATAGAAGACAGGTAAACATATGGCACGTCACTAGGCTGTTATTTGTCAAATATTTTTGTTCGCAGTACTGTAAGGTCAGTAATTTAGTACATACAACAACGGAAGTGCCACCGAACCAACGCCACCAATCGGGAAACATTGTATATGTCTGCTGTAAGAATGTAATTGTGAAATTGAATATCCAAAGTAGATTCAATCCTCTGCTGTTAGCAATTTGGTAGTGATTTCTACAGGAGTTTTAAGAGACTCGCTGTCATACACTCTTATTTAAGCGACTTTACACGAATCCGAAAGTCGTTTATGACGGTGATCGGTATCTTTATCGATTTTCTCTTCATCGATTGTATAATTTCATCGAATTTTATTTCGATGAACGTTATTTTCTGCTGATACCATTACGTTTTCAGGATGTTATGTAGGTTAGATAAGGTTAGAAAACTCATGCCGCGAGAAATGCCTCATGATTCGAAAATTCTTGACTACTTGATACGTTCTTTGAAAGGTGTTTCGATTAAATAGTAGGTACCTTTACCTCTTTTATGATATTGTTCTTTCTATAGAGAAATTTACTTATAACACTAAGTTGTTAATTATGCAGTTTAAATTCGTTGTCCCTTTCCTTTCGTCAGCCACGGCGGCGCTTGACCTGTCGTGGCATTCTGAGAAAGTCAAGTATGTTGTGAAAATCGCGAGAGGAAATAAAAATGAACTCCAATGTTAATGTTGCGACATTTAACGCCATTGAGAGAAAAGTTCACTAGTATTTATTACTATCAAATTATACAAAAGAAATGTCTGTGGGCTTAGACGAAGAAGTTGAATATAAACTTCATGTTGCTCAAACATTTTATTATCGCTTTGATGATACATTTTTCCCCATTTTTTGTATTCCATTAACGGTCTGGCTATCAGACTCTTTTGCCGCAATGCTTTACAAGTTTACAAGTCAATAAAATTAATAATATTTTCTTTCGAAAATCGTACAATATTGTCAAATTAAACTCTAAGTATTTTTTGTAGGATAGGGAGCTTATGCAATCAAATAGTAATAGTATAAATTGACCATTATTAATTTACTATCGTATCAAATGTTAAGTAATTTTGTTATTAATTACTGATAATACCTTAATCAGTTCTAGATTGTAATTTTGTTGCATTAGTAGATAAGAGACAAAAATACGGAGAAATCGAACTAGAAAACCGTATATCTTTATTTTAGGTTTGTTTTGTTTAATAATTTATTATGAATAAATAAAGAGAAGTTTTCGTTAAACAATATATTTCATTATTCTAAGCTATACAAATAATATAGTATTTTCCTTTCGTCCAATATCTTATCGACATCGTGTTTTCCTAATTAAAATTCGATAAAACATCACCCGATCATTTTGATTAGGTAACAAAGATTATACATTTCGAGACATCTTTAAGAAATCAAGTATATCGATATTTTGAATTGGGAATACGGGCGATACTGGTAGTAAAACTATAATATTGATTTTGACACGTTAATACTGCGATGTAAATAAGGGCGGTATCGTAACATATCGGCAATCAATACGATAGTGTCAATGGCAAATCGCACACGTTGTTAATACGATATATTCATGCGATACACCTATGCAAGATCATCGGACTAATATAAAAATAATAAATGTTGTTTCTCACGGTCGTCGACCCTCGCTAAAGTAGTAATGATGCAGAACCCAAATATAACAATATTCGTATTCCGCATTATTTTATCTTATCTTGCCATTATTAGTTCAAACACGGAGCATGACGGAGCAAAATTGGCTTATGGTTTGTTACTTCGTAATTGTTGAATATCGCTCATCCCTGGGGCTAGGGTCAAGATGCAAATGATACTAAAGTTCTTTTTATTTATATCACTCAAAATGCATGGGATAACATTCTCGTGCGTTACGAAAAACCACGTGGTCAACTGTGATTCTATACATTTTGTGTGATAGAAAAGAAAAACGTCAGTAGCGTGGGCAGGGTGCGGGCCAGCTCCAACAGCATCTTGACGATGTTCATGATGTTAGTGGTTGACCGGTAGAAAACGCCTCAAGGCATTAAGTCCGCAATTAATACTTACACTGTATATTGTGCAATAAATGTTCGCCCCGAATATATTCCATTGTAAGTATATGAATCATTGTTTGATTCACTACTGGCATACAATTTAAGTAGTTTAACTTAGTTATGTGCTCAGTGACACTATTGCTAACATAAGGTTTAATTTTCAATTTAATTTACTAACTATACTGGACCGCAAAAAGATGTATCACACTTTATATGACACGTTCTTTAAAAGTGTGATGCTTAGTTTTGCGGTCCAGTGTATGTATATCAACTAAATTATATTTGATTTGAAGAGATTGTCTAACCTCATTACGTTGCTATAGGCACTTTTTGCCGTCATGAAACTGTACGAAATCCCTTCGGCGGTATTTCCAATCAGTCCCTAACTAGCCGGCAACGCACGGACAAACTCTTCTTGAGTTGCTGTTGTTAATGGGTGGTGACTACTTCCCATCAGGTCAACTACCCACACCTACATGCTTCTATCTCTTACAAAAAAACACTAGCTCTCAAGCTTAAGAGTCTTACCTTCGTAGAGGTTCTCGTCATCGTCAGTAGGATGCGCCGAGCTGATCTGCCGGCACAGGTCCTCGTACTCCGCCCAGTACGCCGCCAGCGCCGTGGGGTCCGGCGCGCGCGCCGACAGCGGCAGCGCCATCCGGACTTCGGGGGACACCTGCCAAAGAAAAAGACAATTTGTGAAGATGCTTTTTTCTAAATGCTAAACCGTCGAGTGTACCCACTGGTATTACTTCTCGGACGGAGAGCCGTTGTAAGAGGATTCTAAAGCTAAAATCACCAAACAAAATGCGTAAAAGTTTTTCTCCCCTTAAACGTCGTCCGATTTTTACGATTTTTGAATATGATGTAGATATCATGAAAAACTATGTCTATACGTTCTCCTTTTCAAGAAAATATCTCTTAGAAAAGACAAATTTAAAAAACAAAAAACAGAAACGTAACTGCAACATATTCAAAAACCGTGAAAATCTGACTTCATTTAGGGGGTGAGAAAGTTATGGTTTTTTTTTTGACGGCTACACGATTTTAGCGGCACCTTACAATCTTCTTAAGACAATAAACACCTAGGCCTAACCAAGAAGCGAACGCTGATAACATTTCCGCTTTCTATTGAATAGAAATGTTTAGAGTAAGATAGAGTACATATGCGACTAGCGATCGACGCGATGTGTCACCATAACCAGCTTACGTCAGTCGTTTACATAGCGCATAGGTGGATATCTGTAATTGGCACTATTGTCTTTTTAAATTTACTGTATTTACGAATAATGTGCTGTGTGCTAAGTTAGCTATTTTCGAAAGTCGACCATATATATACGGCATTATTTTAGGTAATATCCTTTACTGAACTACCCGTAGTTATGATATAAGTAAGTAACTAGTCGCTGTATCTATTACCCGAGTTAATCAAATTTGCATTGCATTAATTTTCTTGATGCTTTGTTTAAATAACGCGAATCCCATTGTTTTTACGAAACGTTACTTCATACGAACAAAAAGAATGCGTTGCGACAGTATTATGACGCGAGATGGTTATCTACGTCGGCATTGCGTAAGTCATCATTCATTAAATATATTTACTCATCATTTGTAATTAACATTTGATTATCTTCTCTTTTTATTCATTGGATATGATCATTTAATGAAATGGTAACCCTTCCCCAATCCCCACTCTATTGTATATACAATTCAGTTACTTCATATATCTACAACTATGGTGATAAAAGTAAAAAGACTCGCTTAAACTTCAAGAGTACGTGATAAGTAATGCATCTTTGCCCCCTCCACACTCCATAAACCATTAAATGCACAGTATACGCTAAATTATATTTATCTCAACCAACGGTTCAACCGCCCGTAAACCCTCACAAAGGCGCCGCAAATTGATTTTCCTAATTGCTTGCTATCTCTACGTTACTTAATCGGCGATAAACCTATCCATATAGCGTTGCAGTCCAAACGAGGTAAAGGCTTAGCTAATGCTTGTTTCAAATTAACTGTTATGGTACATCAGTGGAATTCCAAACACATGTGGATATAGCAACCTTCAAAAAGTGACTAATGTTTTATCCACATGTTAGGGCCCAGAATGGATAAGGCAGCCGTCACCTTTTGACACGTAAATAAGTACGACGGTGACGCGGATGCACGATGCCACATAATTCGATAGAATAGTTTGTCAGATAGTGTTGGATATCAGTCGTCACTTTCTGACAAGTACGTAAGTACGAGGGTGACGGGTGCTTTATCCACATTTATCCACAGCGACGAACGTTATAACAGTAAGATGTGTATAAAAATTAGTAGGTATGACTGTATATTTTAGTTTTTATTGGCCATGATCATACACCGGATTGACGGGGGCAAAAATGTACCAGTGCTAGTGATTCTTTAAATATCGACTAAGTTTATCGACAACTTTTTTCGTGACATATGGATCTTACATTTCTTGCAAAAGTAGGTCGTACCTTTATCTTCTATATTTGAATGATCAGCTTTCCATTAAGATAAACGATCTTTTTTCTTTCGAGGCATTTTTAACCGACTTAAAAAACAAAAAGCTTCTCAATTGGTCGGAATGCTAAAGAATACTGTTGTACTGAATGTATTTGGTATTCAATGTAATTTTAAGGGTTGTCAAAATTTATTCAAGTCCAGATTCAATGTCAGATACCGGTTGTTCATAGTTGCGATACTAAAAGACGTTTGCTTATTAAAAGGTATTCAAACTTGGTCATTACTTATGATAATGATGCTTAAAAATTGCTTGTTATCGATGTCGATTAACTTAGTCGATATTTAATGAATCACTAGCACTGGTACATTTTTGCCCCTGTCAATCCGGTGTATGAAAGTACAATTTGGACTGCATGCGAAACTCCCGCTAGCTAGGCCTCTTTTCTGCTGGGTAAAACCATATTACCTTTGGCATGCTGTCGTATGTCACCTTTAACCTCTCATTTACTTGACAGTAATGGCGGCCGACTTAAAACAAAGTGATAACCTGTCAAAGGTACATTTTTACTCTAGTTAGTGGCTAGTTGTGCTTATAAAACGCGACATACCAATAAAATTGGTTAATAAGCGAAAACAAAACTGTAAGAGGAAATCATAGCACAATCAACATAAGAGCCATTATGACAATTCACGGTAAAATGTGTTATCAAGGCAAACCCCATTCAACCACCATGATTCACCGCTGACGTCCGGCCATCTTGTTTGAACAGCCAGTCGATACTTATACATATAATATTCCCAAATGATTCGCCACGCATTCAAATCATGGTCACATAAAGAAATGTTTGCTCAATGAAATTCATTATAATTTAAAATTGGAATTTCGTTGTTTTTGTCTATGTTGCTGAGTAATTGAGAATGTAATTGGGTCATTTCTGGGTTTCTGCGGCGTGAGGGTGGCAAGGGGAGCACAGGAGCGTAAAGGACAGAGTATAAGCTGATATACCTCTTCTCTTAAGCTTTGTCCTTTTCTCTAAGCTCAAACTGCTGCATATACACTCAGGAGCAAAAATACCGGGTCAGAGGGCGTTTTTCATACAAACGAGACTATTTCGAAGCCTTGGTTCCTCGCCGGGGGTTGTTTTGAGTGAGTTTTAATGGTGGATACTGCGAGGTTAAATAGAGGAGGTCAAAAGTTCTTAAGATACCTAACTGATCGCACAACCAGCTAACACCACAGCGGGAGAATTTGGGTCAGCACTTGGATTTCCTTACATTTTATTGCCATTTTAGATGTTTTTCTGAACATGCACTATTCCGGCGTTAACCGCAGATTCATTCAGTTGGGTATCCTAGGCACTCTGGAAGTCCTGTATCGATGCTGGGGGTATTCATCATCAGATTTCACAAAAAGCATTCCCTGGTAAGGAACCAAGGCTTCGAAATAGCCTCGTTTGTATGAAAAACGCACTCTGACCCGTATTATTTTTCCACGAGAGTACGAGTATATGCAAATCTACCGTTAGAAAAGGAAAAAGTTACAGGACATTTTTTAATTTTTTGCCATATATAACTTAAAACTGTCTTTCCCTACCCCGAAATACAACAGTTTCTATTCAGTTACTGCCTTACTTAATCCCGCGCAACAATTTAAGATAGAACATTTTGCAAATTCAACTAAATATCATCGAATAAAACTGTTACCTAAGACTTACTTCCACGTTATCCTTGACTGAGCAGCCGGCAGTTAAATTTTAACGACAAACGTTTGATGAGATCGATAACTCTTATCTTTTGTATGGCGTAATTTACAAATGCAACAGCTTCGAGCTCGATAAACTGCGTAGAAAGAACCGGAGGTGGTATAAACCTTTGTAATCTGAGATTCAACCCCCGATTCTCTAAAACAACTCCTTCTTCAACTCGACGACTAACCGACGAGTTGAAGTTGTCCCGTCAGAGCATAAGAACCATATTTAACGGCGCGCATTATGAGTTTTCCTGCTTTACCGTACCGTAGAGAATTTTCGTCGTTGCCAACCCTGACAGGGTTGGCGACGTATTTGCAATATACGATTCCAAATATCTATAAACCTCAGAGCACACGTACCATCAATAGGCTATTTGACTAATTTTAGTAAACCTTTTTAAATGATTCTTTTTTACTACGTAACAAGCGCACTACATTGATATTTCCTTGACATTTTACTCTATTATGAATTAAACTCTATGGCCCTGGCCATATGACAAGTGTGACGTCACATGCAAGTAAACAATAACCAATGATTTAAAGAGATTATGATCTGTGGTTACTTGCGTGTGACGTCACCAGGAAGTAACCACAGCTGCAAACCAATCACATAGCGTTCCTGACACAGAAAAAAAATATTTTTTTTTAACTCGTTTAATTTACAAAAAATATATACGTAATTTATTTTAAAATAATTTGACATAATGTTGTTCTACTCTATTGTGTGATAGGATAACCAAAATTTGTAGTATATTTTCAATATTGTCAAATAGCAAATTGAACTTTATGTAAGTAGGAACATGTACAAACAATTATTTACCTTCTCCATGGCCTAAAAACCCGAAGAAAAACATCTGAACAAAATATTTACCATTTTGTCGTCAACGTGTTTAATAGTTTTAATATCTTGTTTGACATGAGAGCCATCTGCATTTCCTGCTCACGTGAGCATTACGCAGTATCAGTTGATCTCTAAAACAATGAGGAATGTCGAAAGGCCGTAAACTTAATCTCGACGTTCATAATATTTGCGACGTTTCGAAATCCGTTGTTTGACTGGGTTTTAGTTACATTCCTACCAAATCATAATAAAAATGATAAAGTTTCTGGATAAATTAAATTCACCAGGGTTTGAAGAAACCCACGCTTAAATCACGTAGAGGTTAAAATATTTCCATAAACATTTAAAAAAATCTGGGGCCTAAATCGGTCCACAGTTTTTGAATATGTTGTAGTTATTGTGAGAAACTTTTTTTTGTTTCTTTCCAAGAATTGTTTTCATCGTAAGAATCGGATGATGTATATGGGGAGAGAAACTATAAAAAATAATAAACCTATGTCATTTATCTTTATCGTAATCACATAGCTAATTTTGAGGTTATGGTAATACCAACTTTAAAGTGAATCTTTAAACGTGATCAATAAAATTACCATATGGAAGAAAAATGAAAAACATAATAGAGCCCAAGACTCCAAATGTTCATTGCAATACTTGTTTAAAAGTTCCCTTTATAACCGGTTCTTGACGATGTAATATCAACACATCCTTACTAAGACATATCTTAAGCATAACATAGTAAATATTTCATTCACCTGTCTCTCCTATCTTACAAAATACAGATCAGAAGCTCCATCGGAAGCAGGCTGTCACACAAATGTAAATAAAACACGATGTGCACCGCCCTTTCTGTGTCCAGCACAAACTAGTTTTATGAGTTACAGCTAGCTTGGTGAATGAACTGACTTCTCACAACGATGCATATGCCGTAAGTCGTAAGTGACAGGTGACTAGAATATTCTCAAGTGGTAACCCTAACCACCACAGCAGTGGAAATTGGGCCATGTTGCCAATTTCAGTTCCAATTACTTTAGTTCGACTAAAAGATCTTGGAGTCATTCCCCAACCTGTACATATATTTGATTATTTTATGGAAGTTTTCAGTTTTTGCATTAAACAACGATATGTTAATTTAAAAATATTACGATAATGATTATATGATCAGATTAGGCCTTATAAAAATTAAGGAATACGTCACGAGTAGAATTATTAATTTAAAAAACGAACGACCTGTTAATTCAAGCCGGAATAAAAATATAATAACCATAGAGACGATAACCTCGGAAAGATCATAAACTGATATCACATCACATTAATACTGAATTATTTATAGTCATAATAGTCTATTTTATGGCTACAAATTCCATTTCGAAAAATATACAAACCCAACGGTCTACGGACCAAATCGGAACTAATCTTATGTCATACTTTTATTTTATTTTACAATCGACGGTGGCGACATCGTTGCTAACTCTCGTAATTTAGTAAACTTAAGTACGTGGTTGTTTAAAAATATTTAAGTTATGGCATCTGACGTCAATAGTGCCAAGACTATACTTGACTTGACATTGAACGTGGAAACTTGAAAATTTGCATTTTGCTATGGAGTATAATACTCGACCTACAACTATAAAAGATGATATTCTAGATTTTTTTTCAGAACTCAGAAGAAACACGCTTCCGATAACGAATGACTGCTAAATTTTCCAAATGCTGATGACGTCTCTTACATTTGACGGACCAAATGAAAAATATGCAACGTTCACCAGATACCATCAGAGTGGCGTCGCGTCCTCTACCTGAATACAGAAACGTTGGCCGGCAAAAGACAAAATGGACGAATGACATCACCAAGATGAGGATGAGGTATAGGAGTGAATCAGAACAGAAAAATAATGGCGGTCTTTGAAGGAAATCTTCACTGTAGGGTGTATACTACGTATGCAAACTCATGGTAATGACTTTAAAAAAAGAAGATATCATTAAATCTTTAATGGCACAGAGAAGGCAACAATCACACAGGGGCTATTTTTCTCGATAAAACCATATTGCTTTTGACATGTTATCATATTGTAAACGATATCTCTTACGTATTTACTTGACAGTATTGACGAATGCTCCATCCATGTACTTGCCTAATGGCACCCTGGCCCTCCATAGAACGGTATCACAGTGACATTATAAAACAATTGGTTCTGCACTTCTTACGAAATGAACTATAAGGGTCTCCCCAAACCAGTCGACTCGGAGTCGGCTTTCGCCGAGTGTTTTACACCATACTATTCGCATTTAGCCGATCGGCCGTCTCAGCGGTTGTAAACCTACGTTCATCCGTCCCATCTTCGGTACGGCCGCTGATAAGCCCGATCGCCTGCGATTTGCTATCGCAGCAGCTGTAGACGTACGATTGGTTCCGTACGGCCGTCGAGACGACGGATAGCTCTCTATGTAATAGTAAGCGTCTCCGTAGCTACTCGGCCGTGGTCGAAACTGTTCAACTCTTGCCGGCACCGAACGGCGGCACTCGGAGATTTATGAATGCGAACGTGTGCGGTAGGCTGCTAACACCGTCGTACAGATGCGAACAGCTTTATGGCAAAACGCCGTTTTCCCGTCGAAAGACGTCGTTTCGCGTCGGCCGAACCGATTGACGTCTTATTCGCTCTTATTGCGTTGACATAAAGCTTTTTCCGTACGCGATTCGCCGAAACGGCGTCGACTGGTTTGGGGAGACCCTAAGGCGACTGTGACACAGTTCTAAGGTAGGCTGGGCTGATAGCGCATTTGCAAACTCAACACAGCAAAGGCGCTGAAAGCCTTACGGCTGAGACAGCTTCCGTTGAGTAGTCGTAGTAAATAAGGAAAGGGCACCTGTTAAAACCCAACGTGCCCTCGCAAAAACGTGAAATGTGTCGCAGTTGAAACCAGGATAAAACCAAGACCAATCCAAGATTTCTGAGAAACGTATATTGCATTTCAAAGAATCCTTGAGGCAGTTAGCCTTCACAATTTACGTCCACCGCTTTATTGCCACTAAAAAAGATATGGACCAAACCAAAGTCCCGTACATTCGATTTTGAGTAGAACCGATCTCCGATGAAAAAAAAACAATAGATTGACTTTACCGTAAGGTACGTTTAATCGTACATTTTATCTAAACACTGCATCCTCCAAGTGATTTGATTTACTTAATGCTTACTTAGTTATAAACATAAATATTTAAATCCAAAGCTTATACGCGCACGCGCCAACAAGTTTCTAATAAAAGCCATCTCATATCGTTTCACCGATTACCTAATGCGTGGTTCCGTCTTGTGAAACAAGAGACAAAATAAAAGACGGAGGAATGTCGGAGGTGACGTCAGGGGGCTTCGCCCGGTGCCTTTGTTCAAAGTCGCTTTACACAAGATTAAAAACAAACAACTGTCAAACGGGTGGACAGTGTGAAAATTAAACAGCCAAGTTTGTTTATTAACACTGGCAACACACGAACACCTTCGATTGCTTAATGACTTTAATTAATTTAGTAACCGCGTATATTAACGTCTATGTATTAGTAAAAGTTGACCCAGAAATAAGACTGACTCATGTTTAAAGGTATATAGTTGGAAAGGAGGACGTGTAGGTAAGATAATTGAGGTTAAATAGAATATAATTTTACTGCCACATATTTGGTGAAAGGATATTACCAGAAAAAAAGGTAATAAATCAATTCAGTATTGGCTGCGTGTGGGGCCTGGCCGGGAGCCTGCTGATTGGCAAAAACCTGTTTCCCAAATTTATCATTTGCAAAACCAATAATATACAATTTTTTTCAGTATTTATTTCAGCTAGTGTGTAAAACCTCTGTCACTTTCTAACCTGTACGATACGAGAGTGACGAAAGCTTTATCCACCACGATAAACGTGACCATAATACGAAGAGGCTAATAGAGATAATAGACAAAACTGACACGGAAGATGATGCGAGGTGACTAAAATATCTAACCTTTCAACGTTATGAAACTTATGAAATACATAAGAAAAACTGACGATTTGAGAACCTCCTCCTTTTTTGAAGTCAGTTAAGATACGCAAGCATCATAATAATAAGCATCTATTTAATATTGACGTATGATTGTCAAAATCAAGATAAAACTAGACGTTAGACGTTTAATATAACTACACCAATATTTTTTTTTTTGGGGGCCATTTGCTACGTCAAAAGATGGCGGATGTGTAATTTGTTTTAGTTTTTATTTTTGTGTATTTAGGTGTTCAAAGTTCTTTTCTGTTAGTGATTTGTACTTTTAATGCCTTTGTGTTGCACAGTGATAGAAGACTTGGACTTATTTCGTGTATCGGGCATCTTACTTCTCGTTTCAAGTGGACTCGCAGTGGTACAGAGGTTAAAACTATCTTCGCCTCTGTCCTACATATCACCGTACAACGTTGCCCCCAATCTACTGGATTGTGTTTTATTGCTATATTGATTTATACTTTTATATACTTGACACTGGTGAAATCACATCATTGTGGAAACGCCATATCCCCGCGGTAGTAGCTGTTCAACGGGGAAAAGAAAAAAAAAAGACACCTACTAAAGTTAAAATGGGGTTATTCCGCGATTAGAATATTTTCTGAATTCCACTTATTTCCAAATTGTATTAATAACAACCGCGATAGTTTAAGAATTGTATATTATATCTTTTTAGACCTATCCTGAACTTATTGTTCTTCTTTACAATGTAAACCACATTTAAATGCAGGTCCGTTTCCATAAGCTTTACTTTGTATGGCAGCCTGCCATTGCCAACGACACACATGACGTGTCAAAGTTACATACAAATTCCTGTAGGTGGCATCGAAAGTGTGTGCATAGTTGCATACAAACCGACGTGTATGCGACATGCGTGGCAATGACAGCGCGGTTCAGCGTTCATTGGACCGGACCTCACCGGGTTCATTTTGTAACTCGAACCAATTTGCAACGTGGAATAGAAATAATACTTTAGAATATAATCTACTAGCGGCCCTCGGCCCTTCGCTTCGGTTTATACTGAGTTCTCTGTAACACCCTACATGAATCAGAATTTGCAATTTGGTAAATAAATATATAAATATCAGGGGACAGTGTCACACCAATTGACCTAGTCCCAAACTAAGCTCTAGGGTTGTGCTATGGGTACTAAACAACGATATAAATACTTATATGGAGAAATATATACTTAAATAGGGTAAAGTCACCAGTGGTCAGCCAGAGACCTGTAGTCGGCCTCTACCTATACTTTGTATGAGTGGGAAGAGTACGAAAGCTATATTTTCCACTCTTTGCACTCATATAAGGTCAACTACTGGTCTCCGGCTGACCACTGGTGACTTTACCCTACATAGAAAACATCCATGACTCAGACACAAATATTCGCGATCATCACACAAATATTTGAACCTAGGACCGCTAGCTTCGTAGGCAGGGTGACTACCAAGGAGGCCAACGCGTTGTCAAAAAAAATCCTTCCGTGAAAAATTCTCTATACAGACAGACTGACGCGGAAAGAGACTTTGTTTTATAGAATGTAATATAATGTAAAACATGAGTCACGCAAGAGGCATATTTAGGACCGGAAACGCTGTCGCAAAAAGCTGTTGGTGATGGACAGGTGGCTGGTTGGTGGAACGGATAAATAACTTGAATAGACCAACCGATGTCTAAACTTAGTTAACAATCTCATCACATTTTTTTTTCTAGGGAGTACAGTTACGCCACCATATGCCAAGAATGCGACAAACAAAACGACCAAGTTTACGATTTGGCCTGGTGGCCACACTTGACTGTTAACTCTAACAAGCATCCTGGGCTCTATAATACTCTCTGTTTCTTCTAATAGTAGGAGATGCGCATGGGAGCCGATTTGCACTGGGCTGTTTATTCGATAAAAAATATTTTATATCATATTTAATATGCTAAGTAATATATGGTAAATAGGTAGGCTGAAAAATTTCAGTCCAGTAATAATTAATTAAAAAAAAAAAATTAACTTTGTTTTAAAAAATTGCAATCGAAAGTATGAATATGCAAACGTTAGGTTGTCTTTTTTTTCCCGTCAAACTATTGGGTAGGCAGGTATGCTTAAACAGGTAAGACGGTACAAATAATTTGCACCAAACCTTACGTTTACATATTCTTTAGGCTTCATACTTTCGATTAGTATGTAATTTGTCTATTAAACAAGCATTTGCAATAAATAAATAAAAAGTTCATTTTTAATTAATATATTAATGATATAAGTACTGTTATTTAGCGTATTAAATTTGATATAATATACTTTACCCGGTGCAAATCGTCTTCTATTCGGATCTTAAACCATAAGATGAGTCCTGTGACAGCCGTATGTCGTAGTTTCAATCACTTACTATGCTCACATACGAGGTATTTAAACATAGGCGATTAATTATTTAAGTTCCTGAACGGCGTCGCTAGGTGTGTAGTGTACAAAATACAAATGTAGTATTTATGTAAAGTTCACGAAACAAGTGTAATACTTGTATATGAGCTGTCACAGGACTCAGATGAAACCGAGTGTGCATCCGTCACCTTCTGACACGCAAATAAGTACGACAGCGACGGATGCTTTATCCAGATTTGACATGCGATGTAGACGCAGCCATACTAGGCCCACTGTTAACGTAATGTTTTTACCTCGGTCGCCATTATTTTCAAGTACATAGATCTACCTTAATGTTGAATTTACTATAACATGCCAAAAGCAATTAACTTTTACCGAGTAAAAGAGCCGTGCTGACAAAGTACCAACGTTTTAAACGCTGTTTACTTTTAGTTGAGAAATCTTTGCGCGTTTAATATTGCTAAACTGTTTTGTATTATCTACAGTATAAATAATTATCTCCTTTTTTATCTCAAACAAGAACCACAAAGAACGACCCCGTGACAGTTTGCTTTTTTAATTGCCACACGATTATGGCTGTGCGGCTAAACTGCCAAGTTAACATATCCCAGGTGCAAAGCTAGGGTTGCCATAGCCAGTGCTATGCTGATTATGCCACTCATGCCACACGTGGTGCGCTATGTTGTAACGAGGTCATTGACCGGAATGTGTACAATGATAAGTGATTATGGCCTGTAATGATATCAAACAGGATGCCTCTTGCCCAACTAGTTCAAAAAGGATGGAGATAGCTTGAACACCGAGGATAGTTTATTTAAAAATAACATTACATACATACATACTCGTACTTAGGAATAGCTAATGCTATACGTGCAAACTTGATGACAATACAATATATTATCTTATTGTTATTATTATATAGATATTTATTCGATTTACTATGAGTTAGGTTTTTTACAATAAATATTCAATTATTTATTCAATATTATTTTTTCCTTTTCTTCCTATATATCTATCTCTCTCCCAAGATTTTTGGCATGTTTTCCTGCTGAACGACGCATGTTATTTGATATCATATTTAATTTAATATTAATAGCTTTATGAAATATGTTTAAAAAATGACTGACTGCTGAGTTTCTTGCGGCGTTTCTTCTCAGCAGGGGTCTCCTCTTGGGAAGCGCTGGTAATTTCTGGACGTGTAAAAGTGCCCGTGCGGCCTACTTACTGAATAAATGCCCTTTATCTTTTTTTATCTTTTATATCGATATAGCAGGAAATAATATTGAACCAGATCAATTTTGTAAACTATGATAACTTTTACCCCTGCGTTTCGAGTTACGAATTTTAAACAGTAAACACATGTAGCATACTTATTTAATGGTCGTCGTTTGAGAACAGTTAAATATTTCTTCATAATAATTAACATTTTGCAGTTAACTTAATTATCAAGGACCATTCAAGATCACGGCGGCGGCGCGCTCTCGAACTAATTAACAACTAAAGTAGGTCAATATTGTATTTATTTGATAAGTCAAAGGTACAAATTACGAAGGGGAGATATATTTTTTAACAAAAAAAATATCTTTAAGTTGTAGTGTTTGATTGTCAACCAATCGGCAAGAAATTTAGCCGTAAACAACCATTTAATTTCAGAAAATTGAACAGTTTCTGAGGGAACAATAAATGACTTTTGTTTTATTTCATTTCTAAGACTTACAAGGTTCTAAATATTTACATAAGGTGCTAGTAGTGCTAGTAGGTATAGTTACCTAGTACACACTGTTGATTTGGTCTAGGAAATTGAACAGTCAAGTTCATAAATATGTGTACACTTTAGTACCTTGTCATTTTAATCACTGACAAATAATATGGCTGGTTAACCATGACATTAAATGACATATTTATCCACCACGTCCGTACGGTGCGATACCCCTCGAGTTTGTACGTCCTAATATTGACAGGTCAGCAATTCTCTGTAATATTGAAGCATGTAACGATTCGGAAGATATATGGATTCTGTTTGTATAAAGTAAACTCACCGTTACACAAGACCTAAGACTAAAGATTAGAATGTTTTAAGCTTTAACAAAATCACGTAATAATTTTAATCAAAATTGGAAAGGCAATTAGTTAATTAAAGCTTTATTAAGTAACTAATTAGCACTAGATTGCAAAACTCCTTTTAACTAATTGGGTGCTAAAATTTTAATAATCAAAAAATAATAAGTCGAAATAAGGACTAATTACGTGGAGGCAAATAATATTCATAAACAATTAGAAAATGCAAAAGTAAGAGAAAATTATTACCTATAATTATTGTTAATATCGATACATAAAAATCAATATCATCTTGGTCGAAATGTCGGAAACTCGAAATAAATCCATTATAGGTAACTTATATTCTACCTGTGAAGACATGGGTTTTACAGGAGAAACAACAAAAATGTTTTCCTGATATCCCAATTAAAAACGACTCAGCAGAATAAGTTCAAAACTCAAGCGGGTCGGACATACAAAGAACTTAAAAGAACCTCAAAAGATGGCGTTGTTATGGATAGGATGGCAATAAATAAACGTGGTGACAAAACTACATGTACAATATTCGCAATTGGTGGTTACCACGTTTAGCAGCAGTTGTATTAGTAAAAATTGGTTCAAGTTGCCAATTGTAGAG
This sequence comes from Acleris sparsana, assembly GCA_923062465.1. NCBI lineage: Eukaryota > Metazoa > Arthropoda > Insecta > Lepidoptera > Tortricidae > Acleris > Acleris sparsana. Next base: position 19,705,980 of record OV281287.1, on the reverse strand, counting down.
CGCCTTCATTTGTTCCAAATTCTTTGTAAACCTATGAGAACTTTACAAGGCGAACTAACGATCCTATAGAAGGTTGCTGGAATCTATTAGATGAGAACAGATAAAAACTGACAAGTCCCAGTGAGCAAAAGGTGTGTTACAGCAGATATATAGCTCATTCTCCTTCGTTGCCAAGATACAGACCCGGATCAGTTGAAGCCACCAAAATAAACATACCAAGCTCATTATTCATAATTTAAACATAAAGCTATGTTAATAAACATATTAACAATTATAAAAGCACGTCAAAATCAGATGACAGAAAAATATGTAAAAGAACCAGCCACATAACCAAAGAATTCGGAAATGATTAGCAATTCCAAAGATGCACACGAGAATTAACTGGGCTGTTACAATATAATAATTCACGTAACAACATTAGATATAATCAGCAGCCACGGTTGTGTAATAGTTTTGTAAATACGCATTAACTACCAAGCTCACTTTCTATTTGTTTTTTTGGTTCCCAAAAGTTGTAGTTGCTTCAATAAATCTTTGATAATCTACGGGGAAGATCGTGCGTAGTGCAAGTAGGTAGTCTAATTTAATCATGGTTATTTGGTTGCTTGCTAGCAATAACTTCTGATTATGATTAATGAGTAATCGTAAGTTCTCCTTTTCTGTTTTCATCGTCTTGTAAAGGTACGATCACTTTCCCTTCCTTCATTATTCTTTACTCTATTTTAATAATAATTACGAATGTTGTTTACGCCACTTCTATAGTTTTGCTGCGTTAAAATCTTGATAAATCATGCATCGACAAGAGTCAAGAAGTTAGTCACACAAATCCGTTTGAGTTTCAGTGCAACAGGACTCTAAAAAGTTTCGGGGTTCTTTAACAATAGATTCGTCATCGTTGTTAGCATGCACCGTTTCTTGCGATTCTTTCCCGTTCCTTGGGCACGGCTTAACTTAAATCCGAACCGTATCTTTAATATTGAATATTATTCCAGTGTACATCTTATACTCTGTAGTTTCTCACACGTTACTTAAGAAACCTTTAGTCTCAATTTAAAACATGACCGCTTACTTCTGTTAACATCAAGTCATCAACACGCTTGCGGTCAGCGACAGCCACTCATGGTTCTTTTCACAACACTTCTCTTAACTCAACATACATTTCTTGTACCGGACAACTGAATAGCTAAATTTGAAAGACAAAGGGCAATGTATGTTAAATAATAGTTACTATCATTCACATTTTTTTGTTTGAGACGTGGTTATCGGGTATCGCGTAACGCACATAGAAGCACGTCGGAGTGGCCGTTACTCATATTCTTGGAACAATATAGAATTGCAAATCGACAATGCAGCAGGACAAAAACGTCACATTTGCTTGTATTTTAAAGTACGATACAAGACTTTAGATACCAAGCATTAAGGCATAGAGTTGAAATATAAATGAGGTCAGTTAGGAGGTTTCGTTTTTGAACCATAGAAATAATAAGTCAATGGACGAGATGTCCGTATTAAAGTGGAATAATTCATTCAATGCTTTGGTCTTTATGTTTTAAGACAATCAGTTTTAATGTATGAAACTTTAGGAGTCTACTGAATTGTTGTTTTTTGATTCAAGTTCATTATGATCAAAATATGGATACAAAACCGAAAAAAAAAAATGTTTAAATTTATCATTATACCAATATTTCACAAAAATACTAACGAAATGTAACCCTGTCTCCCTAAGCATAACGCAAAACTGTCGATTTTCTAAAATCAACAAATGCTGATGGATGACAAATCACTCGACGGCTTGTGCTAACTCCATACATTTCCAGTCGATAGAAAACAGAAACGTTAGTAGCTTTTGCGTCGTGGCTACGCCCTCTGGTACTTAATATAAAGCTTTCCACGATGTAGTGTTACATGTACTTATTACCAATCTACGCTAGTTTTTGTACAAATCTCTTTGGGATACTTCTAGTCTCGAAAATTTGAACACAGCTATAGGACAGCGGGAAAATTACAATCTTTGTTAACATTACGGGTTAACATTGAAACTTGCAACGTAAAACCTCAAATGTACTCAATGGTTTTTGTGGTTTTCTGAGAAAAATCATAAGTAAACGCAAATAAAAGAGATATTCACTAAATACAGCGGGTTATATAACCTTCAAATATTTTTTAATTCTTATCTAATTAACACAGCATCATCGCGAAAGCGTGACCTAAAAACCTAACCAAATAGATAACTCCACAATTAAATTAGGCAATACGATCACCAGATAAAATTAACAATAAGCCAATAACCACTCATGCGCGAATAGATATCAATCAGAACCCAATTGAATAATCTCGATTATGACAGCGAGCCGTGAGAATGGCGAGATCAATCGATTAATCGATCCAACAATCGATGTAAATCGGAAAACAATCGAGTGCGCGATTGTTTCCGTAAATCCAAGGATATTAAGACAAAGGCCATTCATGTGTGTAATTAAAAAACCAACTTGATTGTCATACAAAGTATTATGCTGCTTCCTGTCATAAAGATTACTAGGAAACTAAATATATAATATATTATATTAACTCCGTGATCAGATCACATAACATTCTGTAAAAAAGGAACTTGTGGTTTGGTTGCTCTGTTTTAACGTACTGTAGCATACAATGACACATTCACATTTATTAACTTTTAGGGGGTGTAGGGAAGAAGGGATTTCTTATTATTGGTTCATAAAACCAGCAAATTGTGACGCATTCAGTAACAATCAGAGTGCTGCGGATACTGTAAATTACTCGTACCATACAAGTCGTATAGGATACATAGAAAAGAAACGAGGGATATTGAATAAATTTAGATACAATATCATTTTACCTATGGTTCTTAATATGTTGACTGGTGTTATCGTTTTTTCTAATTACGAGTCAACAAACCACAATTTGAATAGCCTAAAATAACAAATCTAATTCAACATTATGCGCAGGCGTTAACTCGGACACCTGAAGATTTGTCACATGTACTTACATTTCTAAAAAACTGCCCCCATAATTGCCAATTTTATATCAATTTACAAGGCGAGATTATTAATAACAGGTTATAATAAAGACCAGCAGAAAGTAATTGACATGACATTCACCTTTGCGAACTTAAGGGACCGTGAATTGCCACCATTAAAATTCGAGAGAAAACGTTGCACAACCTAAACCAAAACTCGATCATCATAACTCCACAAAATTTTAAAAACGTAAATGTAACTTAAAAGAGTGGAATAAGGCGCAAAATAGATCGACTAGTTTCATACGTAGTACAGACCAATTTTCAGGCAGTGGTCTCAGTCTATTTGGCCAAGAACAATAAGTTGCGCAAACGCACGTGCCTTGTCTCATTGACGATTATAAGACCAATGCAGTCAGGTAATAACTAACAAGCCTACACGCGTGATAATTTTGAAACGCAATGTCAAATTTACAATGCGTGTGGATATGCAAGTATATATATGTGTGGGATTTTGATAATGACATGAAGACGAATGGATAGTATTGACTCGAAACTTGAAAGGGCATAGGTTATACATGATTATAACCGTCACTAAGGAAAAGGTCTGGTGTCCTACTGAAGGGAAGTCTTAAAAGTAGCTGTACAAGTCGCAAGAGAGTCTTCACAGAGGGCCTTCTCACATGACGAGAGGAATGATACATAAATTATAGCAGCAAAAATGTCAATACATTTAAAATAACTCGACGTAACACACACTGCACCCAGTGATAAAGCGATAAGCCAGTAAATGCAAGTACTTTATTGTTGACTGTATTTAGGCTATCTGTTTACCCTTGTAACAGTTATGTCGTTACCATTATACTACCATTCAAATTTAATGAGAACCGAATTAAAATACTAAATCATGAACTGGATCAACGACAGAAAAAAAGTCCCGAATCATTACTCAATTACAAGATAAGACTACGACCGAATATAAGAACACACATAGAATTACAGAATACATGAAACGTAGGCAAAGAGTGCAACAAACAGTGCAAATGATCATCAAAAAACAATTACAAGAAAGATGTCATCATCACGTCAGCCGAAAGACGTCCACTGCTGGACATAGGCCTCCCCCAAGGCTTTCCACTCAGACCGGTCTTGTGCTTTTCGCATCCACCGCGGTCCCGCGATCCTGACTTTGAAAGAAAGATGTAAATAATATATTTTACATGTACGTCTTTAAGTATCTAATAGTTCCTTCTCATGCGGATTTCATATACCTACTGCTGTTAAGTAGAAATGCCTTAACAAACGCTATATTTCTACATAATACTCGTTTATAAAAGAAGAAACTGATTGTCTGATTGATGAACGCACAGCCAATATCACTGGACCTAGGAATTTTAAATTTGGAAGAAATAATCCTTGGATATCTTGGGGGCGCAACACTACGAAGAAATTTTTGAAAAATTATCCCGTAAGTGGTTAAATAGGAGCAGTAGGGGAAAAATAATTCCAAAGAAGTCGCGAGGTCCTCTAGTTCTAAAGTAAATCTGACTTCGTTTCCTGATATTTTTGAAAATCTTATAAGTCTTTCGCTCTTCAGAAATTTTACACAATACGCGATTGAGTGGCTGGTAAGCTGGTTGAAAAAAGACCATAACGGCGAAAAAGTGAAGGCCATATAAAACACTTACACTCAGCTACGAGTATGTGTTGCAATTTACGCTTAACCTATCGGCGTGTCCATCAAAGTAACTTTAACGGTCACACCATGCAATCTGCAAGAATACAGTTCATTAGATTCAAAGTAAGTTGCGAAGTCGCACGATTCGTCATCAATGATATGTCTTTTGTCACAGATTCAAGCAGAGTTATCTTTCACAATCTGTCAAATGATATCTGCCATCGATCGATCGGTCTATGACTTATTTCTTTAATGATTGATGATTCCACGGCCAATGTTTTCTTGAGTGCTCAGATTTCTACCAGATTTTCTAAGGCAATGTGTTAATAAATGCATTATCATGATCAATCGTTACCATTGTTATTCCGGATGCAATTCTATGACAGGTGATCTCACAACCTGTCGTATTATACTTCTAATTGTATAACATTAAAGAGAAAATTTCAATTGTCCGCGTCTCACTTTTGCGTCATATCTTTTTCATTCAAATGATTCTGTAATAGCTGGAGCATAATTAGGGAATTATCTAACTGCTCGTAAGTAGCCGTAATGGCCGAGTGCAAATTAACATGTCGCTAGCAAACGAAATACGAGCAGCTATCATCGTCGCTAGTAATTAGACAAAAAAATATCTTAGCAGGGTTGCCAAGTTGATAGAGTTTGTCAACAATATTTCTCAATGTGAAATATGTACTAAAATATTTGAAAACGTCATACTTACCTTTAATAAAGTAATAAAATATTTATTCTACATGTTAGTCATAATGAAGGGCAACTGTCTTTCTACCGGTCATGGTAATTCTGTAGCTTTTGGGTGGGTAACCCTGATTTGAAACTAGATCAAGGATTTTTCTATGATTAGTATTTTTACTAATCGTGGATTGATTACACTGTTTGATTGATTGGATCTTGATACTTTAATCCTTGTTTCTGTCGCTTGCCTTCTATGGCGCTAAAGACATTGTGGGAGTGCGTACTGATGAGTGAACGCGAAGATGACGGTTGATACTCGTATTAAAATAAACACCAAAAAAATGCAAATGAGACTAAGGCGTGTGACTAAGCAACCAAGACATAAATAGAGAGAGGACGACACAAAAAGGTTAACAAAAAGATAGGTTTCATCAACCCTGGCGAAGCGTATAGAGAAACTGCGTATCCAGTTGATTAATGTGGCGATGCATTAATCCATTATTACCGTCGCACACGCACAACATATAGGTGAGTGGGGCAGATGTAATGATAAATGTCTAGACAAAGAAATGCTCTGTCATTTGCGGAGATGAGAAAGATAATCCATGTCGAGAAAATGGCTTGATAAACTATGGTCGTGAAGATAAAAGAGAAATGGCCAACGCGAGATGTCATTGAGATGATTTAGATTACTCGGTTTTCAATGAGCATGTACTCAGGCAGGATGAACTTCCTGAAATGAACATTATTTCTATGTTCATGTTGGAGATAAAATGCAGTAATCTACGATTTCAAAGTAATGAAGCTTACAATACAAGAAGGTAATTATAAAGCATTTAAAAGAGATTGGTTTTCTAAGAATCGGGATCCCCTTGAAATATCGACAAACGCTGCATCGAATGTGTCTTTTCACCGAATTTCATTTCATCGAAAACTATTCGTTTTCGTTACGTAGGTTGGGTTAGGGTAGACTTGTGACCACTAAAAAATAAAGCTATGCACTTGAAAATGCGTGTCGATGAAATGAAAATTCGGCGAAGTGAAACGTTCTATGAAGTGAGTTTCGATTTTCCAAGGGTAAACCCTAAGAATCAGCTCAAGTGGAATCTCAAACTAGAGACCAGTTCCTTCACTTTCAATACTTTCGAAAGAGTCAAGTATCTACTACAAGTTTATACAAAAATATCTACTCGGCCCTTTTACCGACGAGGTCTGGTTTTGAAATCAAGAGTTGACAGTCAAAGGGCGTGTCAAATGGTATTTGGTTTGTTGACCAAACACGGTTTTTGTTTACCATTGCAACGAAACCTTCTGAGCCGAGACAGATTATTGAGAACCTTGCTCAACATTTGAATCATGGTAGAATTGTTATAATCATTCGCCATTTACAGCGGGATTAGCTCGCAGACTGAGTGCAGATTTTTTTAGAAGGCTAATTTACTCTTATTTTTGATTTTCAAAGAAGGTGACGATCCACGACAATCTTCAGTGTATCTAGGTAAATAGAAATAGAAAGCAATCATTCGGAAAGGTGCTGGTGAGAGAGAGACACGAGTACACGACTAATATTGTTCCTAATTGGTTTAAATATTGATTTTACACCATTTTACGATCTTGGACACTATAAAGCTCTTGTATCTCTAACTTTTGTTTTGAGGAAAAAGATAGTTGAACAATCCTAAGTGGTGTAGGTATAAAAAATATACTATACTTATACTACCAATTTATAGCGATGTGCACTCCTGGTTGACGTTAGCTATCAAAAATGATCAAGTTTGATACACGAGATGAACGAAACCTTTAATGGCTGATTACAATAATCAATATTTTAGTTGGTTAAACTTACTGAAGATAGACACACAGTGACATGTTTCGTACCTATATTAAATTTTTCGTCTAAAACAGGATGAGGATATTGGACTCTTTAGGTAACTGTAGATAGGCAGATGAATAGGGATTCCAGACGTCAATTGTATTGTAAATGGACAGTTTTACGATGTGATGCTAAACCCTTTTGAGTGCACTTTACGCCTTAGATGATGAAATTATTCTACGATTAAGAAACGGGATCGATTCGATTTCGAAATTAGTTTCTAAGGTTTCCAAAAATACCTGCAGTTAGGTTAGGTTAAAGGTACCTATGTCATAACAACATTTAAAAGCTTAAAAATCTGGCGGAAGTGGCTGTTAGGACTGGATTAGGACAAATTACGATTAGGACATTCGATATTATGGATTCCAATATAGACCCTTTTTTTTAGTTAGCGTGGTAGTACTAAGCCTTGCACTTTTATTCAAAGTAATTACTTGAGTAAGTACCTAATAGTAATTTTAAAAGTCATTTAATTATTGTTATTTAAGTCATAAATTTTATTCAAGTAATTACTTTTCTTGTCTATAAATACGGGAGTCAGTATCCTCTTCGATACTTTCCGTTAGACGACGCTGTGTTACCTACTTCCCCGCTTATCTCATCTTAAATCTTGTATTTTAACTGACAAGACGTCTCCTTACATTTTCATTTTGAACTGCTTTGATCCGCATACACTTGTGAGCTTTGTCCAATTGTCCATAGAACGCATGTCAAAAGTTAAGAGCACACATGTTGTAGCTTGCAATATGCAAGCAGGTGCTGCACTATTTCTACTTGCATCTGCTTAACAGCTGTCTAAGATGCACCGGCCAAGCGAACCAACCACAATGACGTGACGCACAAACCAACAGATACTGCAGATGACGAATTAAGTAAACAAACTGAATGTTTTAACACAAACGATACTGCTACACATAAGGGCAGAAACAACAAACCAAATAAGCAGGAAGTTGCGAGGCTGAGAGAATAAGCAGAAAGGTCAGGGAACAAGAACGATCAAAAGCAATTTCATTCTGCTTTGTAAATACGGTTATCGAGTTGCTTATCTTTGGGATAGATACGGATAGGAATGGGTACGAACAGTAGCGTAGGAAGATAAAGGAATACCAAAGCACTAGCAAGTGCCGAAGCATCGTGTGTTTTATTTAGTTTACCTCGCTAGAGCAAGGATTCACTTAGACGACTTAAAAATGGCTTCTAAGGGAATATTCAAGCCTTTAATTTTGATGAGGTTTTGATACATATGCGGCGTAACACATCACGCTTCGGCCACCGCGCTCATTCTAAGAGGAAGCGTCACAAAAAGCAAAACACTAACCAGCTTCAACATCCTCAATTCCGAAACTGCTCGCGAGCTGTCAGTACAAACAAAACAAAAGCCTAATCCAGTTCTAATTGAACCATCAAGCGTCCACAGCACACACTCACTTTTACCAACTAATTACTGGAGATCATTCGGAACAGTGTTTTTGCGTTCCGCCACGCGTCGCTTTTCACTTGTTCACAGCACTATTCGTTTCGTCAAGACAGATTAATTCGTTTGTATTCGATATTTGAAATCACTCGGTGTTCGATAAGTTTTTTTATCGCGATAAAACTTTTTAGAACGAGTGGCACGGGCGGCGTCGTCAGCGGTTCGCGCGGCACTAGCGTGCGTGCCTCTCGCTCGCTCCGGTCTCCGCGCCGCGACCTCACGTGCGTTTTTTTGCCATCTCTGGATTTTGAATCCCACACCAAATCAGTATAACGAAGCTGTTGGATACCTGTTTGAGGATACTTCCTTAAAGCAGCCAATCACAAAGGAATGAAATAATAACTTAGGCATCGGGAATGTACAGTACAGTAAATCGATTTTAATCAAGTTCATAACAAAAATATTATGTAGAACTTGAATTAAATACGATTAAACACTTATTATTGAAACAGAAGCAAATCAAATCAATTTGCAATAATTGCGAATAACGAGATTATTTCATTAAACTACATGAAGATAACATAACAATGATCCTCAAACAAAACTTTTGCAACTTCAATAAGCACGAACGCTAGCCACTGAGCATAAAGGTGGCATGACACTTGTGTCAATAGTCAGCCATTATTATTCCTGGCCAGTCAAATTAATTACCTGAATGACTACAAGCAAAATGATGTCATTTAATCTGTTTCTAATATAACAGCTTAAATATAATAAAAAGACAATCATACATACAATTGTGCATTTTAATCGTTTTTTTTATTTAACTATTCTCAGCATTGGTTTTTCTTAGAAGAAAAAATATATACATTTGCATATTACTATGATTCAATCCGACTTTTTGCTACGAACGCTTGCTCATAATAAAAAGTAAAACAAAAGAATGTCGGTACAGTGAACCAATAAGCAAATTAGTAGAACGAAGCTATGGAACGAGCAAAAACTAGAAATCTGTCTAAATCTACGAATTGATGAAGACGGACGCCCGCTTTTATTAATCGGTTGAATAATATTGGAATTCTGCAGTAGAATACACTTGTCTAGGTCCACATATATACTGTAGGGCCAGCATTTTATGCATGTAAAATCCGCCATGACGGATTTGATACGGAACACTAAGACGAAGTCAATGCTACGAGGGAACAGGTATAAACAGCTTAAATCATAACTCTCCTTTTATGCTTCCCTGTAGTCGGGTAAGAATCTAGAACTGATTCTGCTCATGTTCGAATTTGAAAAATGAATTTGCCTCGACGCCCCTGCATCAAATTTCACCAAGAACAGATCAGCGATATGCAACGAATACCGGCTGAGTTCAGTCGATAGTCCTATTTGTTTGTAATCATTAAAAGAAGGAACTTTTCCACACCTGTCAATCTCGTCCTGATAAACATCGTTAGCCGCGGAAGCCAAAACAACTTGAGCGTGAGTTATCTCTTACTTTTCTTATATGCTTAGATCATTCCTAAGCCTAGATAAGCCCTTTAGGTACCTTAGTACATTTTCACGTAAAGGATTGTATATTCGAACGTTTAAATAAAAATCTAAAACATATTTTGACTGAACCAAGCTCTTTTTGAAAAATTAACTCGTTATAATAAACTTTATACTCCCTTCGTTAATTCCCAAAATACTCTATCGCAACTCAGTTTCACGATAAAAACCTAGGATATAAATATAAATATGTTTCTATTCAGGCTGGCAAATTATCGATTAATAACTCATAATATGTACAAAAGTTATTAATTTACTAAATCATTTATTTCATGCCCTGATTTGATTTTGTTTTTTTCTTCCAAATGGTTTTACCTGCTCAAACCCATTTAATACTGCTTCAAATATTATTCCAACCATATCTAAGTATTTAATCTACTGTTTCTAAATTCATTGCAAATACGAGATCTGCTATTTTGTTGTTATCTTGTTATTTTTATACTATTAAACGACAAGACTTCCGTCAGAAATGTCCTCGAATATTAAAATAGACTTTAAAGAACAAGATAAAAGCCATTCTTGCTTCGTTGACTATTATTTCTTAGTGGTTATGGGTAAGGAAACCTTGCCATTATTCAATTTGTTACATTTGCAGTCCGGATGCTTTTACAAATCTTAGTGAGGAATTCATAAGCCACTTATTTTCTTGATTAACTGAAGTATTAAAAGCCTAATTTCCAAAACTCTCTTTTTTTCATTTTAACAAAAAGGCTTGTTGAAAAAGTAAAATTTCGAGAATTTCCTTTCTCACTTTTGATATCATTTTTATACCCCTTGAGCTATACGCCGAGGACCGTATATAACTGGTTGGTTGAGATTCCCATCTCTAGACACTATTTTACCTAATCTCATGATTTATCGACCTCAGTGACGTTCCCCAAAGTACCTATACATAACCCAAAGCCACAATGCTTTTTATGCATGCGTTAGTTTGTGTCATACATAAAAAAACAGGATGACGCATTATGTTGATGTTTTGTTTTGACCCAATGACTTGTGCAAATATTTACCTGAGCTGAGCACCAAAGGTGTCAAAAGGTTGCAATATTTTTATTATTATACAGTTTCATAATATTTTGTTTTATGTTCAAATATTGCAGGCACGCTATTTATTTGGTATCTAACAAGGGAAAATATTGTTACCTTTTAACTAAAACTATCCGAGGCAAAGTGTGACGACCTTGTGCAGGAGGTGTCCCTCGGAAATCCTAATTATGTTTCTACTAACGTATCATTTATCTGAATTTTAATTTTTCCTAATCTAGTTTTCAGCTGTGGTTGACTAGGTTAGATTAGGGTTATATTATAATATCATATCTCATCAATTTTAAAATCAGGTCGAACAACGATTTGAAATGACGATAAGAGATTCCATGTGGCAACCTTGTGCAGGGTCTGTCCGGATAACAGCCATTTAGCCGTTAACCTGCCACTAAACTGCATTGTTCGCATGTTGTGCCCCAATGTGGGGGGAGGGGGGGGTACAACAGACGGTGAAATACGTAACTAGCTTAGAGGCATTCCATCTAGTCTTTAGGGTGGCCATCGCATTTGCAATCATAGCACGAAACTTCCTTACTAGTTACGTTGTCAAGAAGACATATCAACTAATCTTCTTTACATGTCTGCATTTTTAAACCACAGTCATTGAATTTCTGGAAAATAAATGACATATTAATGATGTAAAAACCAACACCATTTTTATCAAATTAAACATCATTATAAGCAGTTGAAACTAATCTCGTTTTACCGGAGCCTGAGTCATTTGATTCGACTATAGTTATTTAACGTTCTGTATTGGGATTAATACTAAACAAATTAGTATTTCCATTATCTTCTCCACCAGGGACATTAGACGAATTAAAATCTCATCAGACGTCGTTCTGTAACTGTACTGTCTGGTTTTAGCGACGGATGATTTTGAGACGCACGAAGACGGCCAAATGTTAGTCATTAATGAAGATGTTGATAAAAAACTCTTCGTCTAACGATTTAAGATGAATTAGCTTTGCACGATTGCATGAGATCGGAGGTACAGTCAGGGGCATTCCCGGTCGAAAACCTCTAGGGTGATATTCGTTGGCGCTTTCAACGCGTAACGATCTGAACGCTAGGATTAGCTAGGTGCAATGAACAAGCCAAAATTTTCTCAAGTGGACCACGAATGCCCCTGACTGTACAGTAAATCCACAGTTTTAAAACTGTCCTCCTGAGCTAATAAACAGTATCTCAGATTCAATTGCCAAACTAGAAACAATCCTCTCCTCCTAGAAATGAGGTTGTGATTGCTACAGGAAATGCCAAGATGCAAACGCTATTACGTTTAAACGCTAAAACAAAAGTTTTCAATCGCTCAAAATGTATCGGATGACAGTTGACCACGTGGTTTATAGTTACGCACGAGAATGTCATCACAAATTTTTTGAGCGATTTAAAAGAAAAACGCCTTTGCATCTTGGCTAGGGCTCCAGGAGTTTTATTTAAGATGATACTTTTTGACAGCAGGGCAGAATAGTTCTCGGCTGACTACCCCTTTCACATTTTTTGGATACACTGCGTCTTTCGAGTTAGCAAGTTAGTCTGAGAGATTTTACACAAAAGATCCCATTTCAGAGTGAAATTGTTTCCGTAAGGAACCCACCAATAAGATAAGATAGTCTGTAAGGTTACTATGGTCCTAGTCGACCGCATTTCTTTCTATTCCAAAAAAAAAACCAAACACTTACTTTACAGAAATCGATAATTCCAAATCGTGCGGTGTCGCTCGTTCTAGCACTTGTATTCCGAGTGACGTCTGATTCGCACATCATTTACAAATGGCGTCCGGCTATTCAAAACGCAGGATGTTTGTCAAGGAGCTGACGGCAAAAACTGGCCGTGATTAATTAATCAACAAACAAGTATCTCATCATCATGTCAGCGGAAAAACTGTTGGATATCACACGCTTAGTGTGGGATTTTTGGAAATCGACAATATGTATAGAATCGACGTAAGCTGATGACAGATCACGGCGACCGCTTATGTCAACTCCATACATTTCGAGTCCATATAAAACAGAAAATTTAGCAGCGAACGCTCATTTCGATTAACAACCCCCCTAGGGTTTGTAATTTCCCAATCATCGATATTTTTCTTCTTCTCCATCAGTCAGCTCCGCAAATTTATCTTTATCTATCGCGAGACAAAAAGGTTGGACAGCACTCGCAATGCCAGTCCTGATGATTCCATATCCATGACCATGACTTCTTTGCACATGTCACCAACAAATCTGCCTACCATTGAGCATAGTGCAAAACAAAAATAAAGTGTAACATACTAGCCCGGCTCCTCGCCTACATTTCCCAAAATCCGTGCGCAACCACAATCAAAACAATCAAACACCATTGTCATCGAACAACGTCTGTAATTTCCTCAAACCGTCTAGAACAATCCTTGACATTTTCCCGCGATAATGACCCTAATAATCTTCGCAACACTTACATTACCAAGTCTATAATCGTGAGATCGAATTGACAGAGGTGACAGGTCAATGCACGGTCAAGAAAGAAGTGGTGGAAAAACTGCGATGCTAATCGTTCGATAAGGTTCAGCGGGGTTTTGTTCTTGGAAATATTTTGAATGAATAACAGAAAAAGTTCTAGTACGGAAAAAACGACAGAAAGGCAACTAATTTATTTTTGAACTCGTCGGTTCAATGGTTTCATTAAAATAAAATCCCGGTAGAGCAGTTGTTTATTTATCGAATGCAAAAACATTTGTACCTATGTGCTTCATTATTGTGACTTTGAATAGCTAATATTTTTGGATGGGAGCCTGAAATGACAAGATGTTAAATCAACAATCGGGGAGCAAAAAAGGTCCAGAAAAAAGTATTACTTCTATCAGCGCCACAACAATACGTATCACATCAATCATAACATATCAGCATTCAAGAGACGCCTACTACTGGAAGTGACCTTCCCGAGGACTTTCACCAGATCTTCGATCTATCAACTTATAATGTTCTTTTCAACAATTGCGTACAAGCGAAAGTTGCCAATCAGACTTGTAAATAAAATTAGCAGCTTTGTCACTTCTTAGTTATATTGTTTGTGAAAATTTTATTTTATGTTGACTTATCGTTATTTTTTTCCAAGTCCTGTTAGAAGCGGGGACCGCGCGGCATTTGCGGTATAACATACGAAGTGCGAAGAAGAAGAAAGTGTAGAAAAAACACCAAATATTTTTAAAATCCCACTATACCGAGATTTTGACCGCTGAATAAAGGGCGTCCTGGATTGACTGGATTACTCTATGCAGGAGCCTAAAGTTAAGTTTGGGAGTATGTCCAATTTGTATCGGATTGTCCCGTTATTAACTTTTATTGTCGTTTTAGCCACACCACACGACTTTCTTTCTTGATCGGCAATTAACACATTTTCAGCCAAAGCATGGTCCATTACTCTCACGTTCGTTTCCCAAACGGTGCACGGCACGGTATCATTCAACCACATTCCACTTTCCTCGTCGCATTCCGTGCACCCGTGAAATACGATGCAGCTGGTGCAACAGGGCTGCCAAAATCATGTAATGTGTACGCTCTCAGGATATTGAAGATAGGTGCTGAAGCACGTCTCTCGATTCTTTAAAAATATCGAGAACAATACGATATTCTCTACGTTGGTCTTTTTTCAACTTTTGCAATGAAAACGGGTCACTTTGTATTGAATTACCATAGAAAGTGAACCGTTTCCATTGCTCCTGAGCGTAATTCCTGCCAGATCACCAATTGATTCCTCTCATAGTCATAAGGGACCCCCTTATCCTTAAGTGCCTGAGCAGTCCAATAGGTAAAAGATTCGCCCTACACGTAGCCTTACTTGGCAAAGGTCGCAGGCATTCGACTGCAATAGCCTAAGGAGCACCACGGACTTACATACAGTCCGTCACCCTATATTGGCCTGTCAGGTCATCGTTCAACACAGACTATTAGTTTTTTAGTTTCATATATTTATTTACTGACTATGGAATGTCCAAAGGCCTGAAAGACTTGCGGTACAAGTAAACTGTGTGACTCTCATTACAACAAATGTCGTGGGTATAATCGGGACCTTTTCATATTAACAAATAATTTTACCATTGTTACTCCATAATCACGTACTTTTGAAGGTTGAGCACGGTCATATTATTTATTAATACACTTAATCATTATTTTCTTGTCCATTTTGAGATAGTAATCTATATTTACTGTCGTATTTTTGATGAAAAATACTTTCGGTGAAAATACAATTGGACTGACAGATTCTTGTCATAAAGATTTATTTTACGAACTATTTTTTACATTGAAATGTAGAGATGTTTTGATTGATAATAGAGGTTTTCGCCTCCGTCGCACCCGCATAATAATACGATGATGATGATGAATATACATTCAACCTTTTTAATAAACTAATTAGAGGTAACATTATTCTCATTACTTTTTTAATCCTCTATCTAAAGACAATTAGTCAGGTATACTTGTTATTGTCATCGGCACTGGTCTGAATAGGAACAGACTTTAGTTAGTCAAATTTGTGGTCCGCCTACCTAAGATTTAACTTCGTTTGCTTGTCATTAAACAACTACCATTTTTAGGGCCAACTTCAGCATCATTTTCATTTCCTAAAAAATGTATGCCATTATTTAAAGTTTTCTTACTTTTCCAACTTTACTATATTGAGTTTTTTTTTTCTGTAATTCCCACTAAACATTGTTGAAAAGGTCCCCACTTCGGGTAGTACAGTCACGAACCGGGATTGTTGAGCCACTAGCTTATCATCATAACTTGGTTGTGTTACACGAATGCCGCTGTTTTTCATTACTTAAATGTGACCATAGCAACCCTTGTAACTACCAATAAAGACAGTTCAGTTTGAACCAATAGTGGCTGTTGTTTAAACGTAACCATAGTAATCATCAAAACAATATTCCCTCTCTCCAGCTCTATTTCGGTGAAATGATCGTTAATTTAAGCGAATATATCCGACTTTGGCCGATCCGTGTAAGTAGGTAACACAACCAAGCTGTGACTGCAACACGGGAATGTTAAGTCACTCACGTCAATATTCTTCATAATTTAGCAGAGTTATACATACTGGACATACGAGTATAAACGACTAAACCCGATTTGCATTACACGGCCAAAATACGAACAGTGGCAAGTGGCTCAACAATCCCGGTTCGTGACTGTACAATATCATCAGACATCTACAGATGTAATGCATAATTGTTTTCCTTCGTATTTTCACGGAAACGTACGAACGTGTCATGCTACTTCAGTCACCCTCAGTACTTTTTGTACTGTGACCGACTAAAATAGCCAGACACGTTCGTACGTTTCCGTGAAAATACGAAGGAAAACAATTACGCACTACATCTGTACTTCTCATTTGCTCATTTCCAATGTTTAAACCGCGTATAGATACTTTGGCACTTTTGGCTTTGATATCTTGACACATTTTGTACATGACTGCATTGCATTGATTTATAAATAAAAAAATATCACATAATGTTCGGTCAAGCAAAATTAGCGCCATGTTTAAAGCTTACAAACTACTTCGCACTGTCTATGGGCTAAAGATCCATTTTTAACCCGAACTATCCATATCTATCTACGGACTGAATATTAGGAACAGCCGTTATGTATGGACCATATTCTCATAAACTGGGAACCCTGCAGCATCGCGAGATAAATTGTTCGATTAAACGCTTTCACACCCAATTCAAGCTGAGTAAATAATATAAATCTAACTTATAATTGTTGTAAGCTGCTTCTACGCCATTAGCGATTTCTCCAATTAGTGTAATCTCTCTGTCTCTGTGTATGACTCTCTAGTCTCTGGTGTATAATGGCGCATGTCTAGCCATTATATTTTTTGTTATCGTTTGCCACAGACAAATTATTTTGACGTGTGTTTTACTTACTTTTTATAACGTAGTACATTTTGTCGTTGTTGTAAAATAGGCTTATTAATCCAGTATTTATTCGATCCGCGGTGGCTTTTGTATGCAAAGAGAGGACATCCTTCTTTACCAGCTGTTTATTTATGCTCTAAGTCAAAATGGTACATTTAATAGCTAATGGCACATAATTTAAGGCTTAATGAAACAAAATCGCGATTGCGTCCTTTGTGTAACGAAAGTTACTCATACAATCTATATGGGTAACTTTCGTTACACAAAGGAAACCATTAAGTTTTGTTTTAATGAAAGCACTTAACTATGTTTTTTTTTAAAACAACCCGTATGGGTTCCTATTTGGGCCATGAAACCCTAAAATAAGGTATGTCCGTTTAACTATTTCCTGTCCTGGTGAAAAAGGGTATAACTCTCCTATAAAGATCAAGTGGAAAAGGTTGTAAGTCTGGTATACCGTATACTGCGTTTATGTGTAGTGGTAAGTCGACTTGTACGGTCGGCCTTATAAGAAGCTGCACACTTTAGTACTCTGTCACTTTAACGTCATGTTTGAAATGATGGACTAGTCTGTCAAAAGCGTTTCAGCGATAAGGTACAAAAGTGTGCACCTACTTATAAGGTTGACTGTACCCTTTATCACTAGGACAGAAAATAGTTAAACGGACATATCAAAATCGCGTTATTACATAGAATAAGGGAAGTTTTGCTACGGCAGTTACGGTACTCAGACTCGAAGTACAAAAACCAAGAACAAAGACGTACTGTACTTTAAAACTCATCTTCAAAACGTTTACCTATGCCGTCCTTAAACGAAGGATGCGTTAAATGTAAACTTCATATCGATTCTATACCTTATTCCACACACGAAAAGATCCATTTAACTGTTTACGATCTGTAAAACAGAACGTTCTTCGTAATTACAATGAATTACAACCATGCCTTATGGTTCATTATTAACGCCACTTAACTTTAAATGTTAACGTAACAATTTTAAGGTTGTTTTTAGCTCGTCTTATATAACTTCTCGGTCATGAACTTAAACAAGTGTTAAGCAGCGGTCAAGGTGGTAACAATAAGGAATGCCACGAACGCCATTCGGAGTACGATATGCATGGAACTGAGGGTTTTGGTACTGAATGAGTTTTTGCAGATGTTAACACTTTGTTTGTTTGTTACTTACATCACAGTTCAGATTATTTTTTATTCGACATGGCCGTAAATAATTGGTTAATGGCATACGTTCTATAATGGTTAGCTTACAATTAGTTTTAGAGTGGTAGGACCTCGTGCAGGGTCCGTCGGGATTGCTACCACCATCTTATCCTTTAAGCTATTTCCAATCACAACCAGCAGTGTTTGTTTACATTGTTGTGTCCCGGTGTGGGGATAAACAACAGACAACACGTGAAATAACTAGCATAGAGGCATTCCATATTAGTCCAGTGTGGGCAACGCATTTGGTGACTTAGGAGTGCAGTCTTGCGATTGTAGACTTTAAAAAATGTCTACGAGTCTCTGGTCCCACTTAGCATTTAGGTGGCCTGTGTGCTCCTTCGTTCTATCGACTTTCAATTAAATATAAGGTTTTTTTTTTCTTTGCCTCGCGGCGACTTGAACAGCTACTACCGCGGGAATATGGCGTGTCCACTATGAAGTGATTTCGCCAGTGTCAAGAATATATAAGTATAAATCAATATAGTAATAAAAAACAATCTAATCTTCTCTAGGAAGATTGGTGGCAACGTTGTACGGTGATGTAGGACGGAGGCCAAGATAGTTTTAACCTCTGTACCGCTGCGAGTCCACTTGAAACGAGAAGTAAGATGCCAGGATACACGAAATAAGTCCAAGTATTCTATCACTGTGCAACACAAAGGCATTAAAAGTACAAATCACTAACAAAAAAGAACTTTGGACACCTAAATACACAAAAATAAAAAATAAAACAAATTACACATCCGCCATATTTTGACGTTGCAAATGGCCCCCCAAATATAAGGTTGTAATGACGCTTTATTTCAGTAAATACCTATCACGATAAGTCTAGATATAAGTAGGTCGCATTACTACGCATCGGTGCAAGAAATAGAACGTTACTCCTTTAATCATAGCTAATAACAGTAGATAAGATTGCTATTGTTATCCTATTGGTTGTATAACAGCTGTACAATAGTATGTTATATCAAAGATTATGTTTAAATCTTCCTAAAAACAACGTTTAAATTGATAGAGATGAGCTGTAGAGTACAGAGAAAATTTAGCAATTTTTAAATACACTCGAAAGCAATGAAGCTCTCACTTAGAAATTCTATACAAAATGACCCGTTTCCATTGCTTTTGACTAAGTTTTTCTAAGCCTCTATTTCTTTTGACATGTTATCTTATTGTTTATAACTGTGCCGCTAAGTACATAGTAGGTAGTAGTAGTAATAGTAAATAGAATATAGGCTCTGGATTATTAGAGATTCATATTTTTCTACTCATCAACTTCGGATTGGAGGACACGGCATTTTTTGTAAATAATTTGAGGTTATAAAATAGAAAGAACGTAAAGAAAATTAATTTAAAAAAAAGTTTTGCATGTGATGAAAAAGATATAGTAAATTTATTTTTTTAACGTTTTATAGACTTCTTTTCCAATATCTATACACAAAAATAAGTTGAAAACTTTTTAGGTCCTAGTAATAACTGCTGTAACAGACAGATTTCGAAGTCCTAATCCAAAAAACCATAAGTCCAGGCCATAAAGAAAATGGTAGGCCCACAAGCGTTTCCATTTTAAAATTTAAGACACCCAAAAATAATCAGTCTTACCCAGTCTGTCTTGAGCTCCCGCCAGGATAAGAGGCTGCTGCTGCGACGCAGGTGCCTACCGCTCTGGTAATCCTGGAACGAACGGGAAACGGTCAAGTCACAGCCGGCACTCAAGGCGAGCGGTGCCTTGAATCAGATCAAGGGTGGGGAAACTACGGCCCGCAGGTCAACTTCGGCATACTAGCGCCTAGCACCTGATTCATAAACCGCGATAAACCTATTTTAGTTAAAGTATTAATTATCCCTTTCTGACAAATTCAAGTGACATAATGACAGATAAGAACAGAGCATATTTCAAGCACACTTTACTTATTGCACGTTTCTCATTAAGAGGGTAAGGGTTTGGGAAATATAGTCAGACAGCATCATCAACACCAAATGGTGTTAAAAAGAGTAGTACAAGCCGTAGTAGGTAGTTTAGTTCCTTAATAGTTATAACAAAAAAAAACAAAAAAAAAACCCGCCCTTAATTTTTCTGGTTTTTCTGGCGCATCATTAAAAAATGTTGCTCCGTAGCTGTAAGTGCCGCTTCTTTTATTTCGTTGGTAAAAGATGCGGAACATGGTGAAAGACCTGGCCAAAGGAACAGCTGCGAATGCGTTCATTCCTCTCGTTACTTGTAAACATACATAATATAAAAGACCTACCTAATAATATTAAGCAGCATTTTCATATCATCAACTGGCATTTCTCGCCGCATGACTTTTTTTTTTGGCAGTCACTAGTCTAACCTAACCTAACCTAACCTACATGATTAATGTTTTAAGATATCCTGAAAACAACATATGTTCACCAGAAAACAGCGTTCAATGAAATAAAACCATCGATAAAGTGAAACTCGATAAAATTATGGGTAACCACAACATAAATAAATATCAGGGGACGATATCATGACACACCAATTGACCTAGTCCCAAACTAAGCTCTAGGCTTGTACTATTCGGTACACAGACAATGATATAAATACTTATGTAGAGAAATATATCCTATAAATACATAGAAAACATCCATAACTCAGGAACAAACATTCGCGCTCATCACACAAATGTCGGCCATCACCGGGATTTTGAACCCATAACTACCAACAATACCAACTAGGGCAACGCGTCCTCAGCAGACATCGTAGATGTAACGCGGTAAAACAAAAACAATTACACTAATTCTTTGTTCTGAACCATCACTTCGCCGGCCTTGCGAAGATAAGACAACGGAAGTCAGACATAGTGAAGTACCTATTGACTTTAACAAGCGACTGTAATTAATCCGCGGAAGAGCTGAAGGGTACTCGTGAGTGTGTTATCGACACACTCAACTCATGAAACAGACACGTGATGCTTCCTTCTCCATTTTGTAATGAACACATCCATTTTTGACAACAAGTAGATGCCTATAGCCTATTTTGTGCAATGTGTGATGTGTCAATCCTGACACATTGCACAACCATGAAGATAAGTATCTCATATAAAATTGACACAACGCACAGCAGTAACAATGCTTATCTAATTTGTTGTGTGTACAGGAATAAAATAAATATCAATGGACAAACTAAGCTCTAGGCTTGCACTCGATAAATTTACCTATATACAAAAGTACATACAACAGGTAAATAGTTATAGCAGTATTATTTTGTAAAGTATATAAATCATTTGTTGGTCAATGCATTCATTTCTATAATAAATTACCTGAAGTAGTTTTAAAGTTACCCTTTCCAGCACTTAAAAAATATTTGAACAGGTCGTTAATGTCTAAAGCGTATTATAGGGTCGAGGACTATCTAACAGACAAAAATGCATGGCCTACACCCGAAACTTAGTCAATAGTAATTTGTTCAAATGCAAAGGCTTTATCCTGCTTTTTCTTGTCTGGGGGACACCGTTGATGCAGGAAAACATATCGAAACTTTTATGTGGTCATCTTGCACCATCTCATATACACATATATAAGCAGGTAGTTGTAGTTATTTTATTTTATTCTTTTCTATCTTTCTCTCCCGTAAGATTTTTGGCATATTTTCCTGCTGAACTACTGTTATTTGATATTATATTTAATTTAATACTTGTAGCTTTATATAATGCTAGATTAAGTTGTACATACCATTGTAATATGAAATATGAAATAAGTTTAAAAAATGACTGACTGCTGAGTTTCTTGCGGCGTTTCTTCTCAGCAGTGGTCTCCTCTTGGGAAGCGCTGGTAGTATCTTGACGTGTAAAAGTGCCCGAGCGGCCTACTTACTGAATAAATTTCTTTTATCTTTTTTTATCTTTTGAGGGAGTTAGTCAAGGCGAGCCACAGAATGGGCAGGCCCAAACTGAAGAAGGAAGCAACTGGATGCCACTGGGTCCGGAAAATTGCGGGCAAGGGCTGGAACCAGTAAAGGATCAATGGAGACGGTTAGAGAAGGCCTAGTACTAACAGTGGGGCCATGTGCCATTTGTTACTCCTTCACGCTGCAACGGCTGAACGGATATCCATGGATGAAAGGAATGGAGATAGGTTATTCCCTGGGTTAACACATAGGGTAATTTTTATCACGGAAAATTTAAACGTTCCCGAGGGAATTACAATCAAAATCTATGCGGACGAAGTCGCGGGTAGAAGCTATTTTTAATAGGAGTAAAATGTATATTATTTAATCTTAATAATAGTACATTGTGCATCAAGGGTAGTATGAAGGGAATTACTAACGAGAGTGTTAGAAGCCCGACGCCGAAGGCGGAGGGCTTTTAATGACTCGAGTTAGTAATCCCCTTACTGCCTGTGATACACACAATGGTTTTCATCACATTTGCGAGGAAAAAAACAAAGAGAAAACACTTTAACTCTGCAAAATATAAAGAAATAACTTTTGACGGACGGGAACGTCAATGGAAACGATTTTTTTTTTGTGACCACAGACACTGCGTTTAGTTTCGACCTGGATTCGAGCCAGATTTAGCCAATTTGATAAAAATGTATAATTACTAAAATTAATGATAAATGTTGATATAAACTTGAAATAGGTATAAAAATAATGAAGTTTAATGAAGCATATAGGTTTTGTGTAATGTAAGTTAGTCTATAGCTAATTTTTAAAGATGAAATTAGAAACCGATTTAATTTTTGGCTGAAAATTAAACCTCCTTAGTCAGAAATTATGTACGAAAGAGTTGCAAATTTTAAAAAGAAAGTCATTACTCCCTAGGGATGACAAACTCGCCATAATTCCCGCGGGAACAATTTAGGCCATTGTCCTTCTGTATACAGACATGGAATAACACCATTTACGAGCAAGTGTGATGAAAAACCAATTGTACTTACTTGGTTTAATGAGGATTTGAATAAATAAATACGTATTAAAAATGCACAGTCACTAGTGTTTAGTTTAGTGGCTAGCTCACGTGCGTCCACATAACGGCTAATTTGATTGTTTGGTCCGTCGCAGGCGCACATTATATGACGAGTTAGGTAACAAGGACGTGTACGAGAAAGCGCGAGAAAGCGCATACGCAGAACACTCCGTTTTGAGTTAGGCGCTGTGGTCAGTGTGTGTTTGGTCACAGGTCAGGTGAGTTCATGTCTTGATAGCAGTATATTTTGGGTGACGGGTAAAACCCTGAAAATATCAAATAGCTAGTTTAAGTTTTGCTTACAAGCCGTGACGTCACGCATGTGCCGCGGTTGCATTCCAACGACGCCTAGTTGGTATGATAATCTTTATAGTTTTTGTTGATTTAAAATTGTCAACGCCTGCGACAATGCGCCCGAGCCTGGTGTTTTACGACTATTTTCGAGAATATTTCGTGTATTGTGAAGGGTAATTTTTCTTGACTTACCTAATAGTCATCATCCCTTTATATGGATGATGAATACGAAATTAATTCTTCTTAACAGAGTTAAAAAATGTCAGTGTGGTAATCAATCGGGTACCTACATTTTGATAGCTCTTGGTAATAAAAATGGTGGTAAGTGGAGTGGAGACCCATAGACATTCGCATTCACAAGACTGCATGCTTAAGACTGCAAATGCGATGCCAACCCTGAGGACTAAGATGGAATGCCTCTATGCTAGTCATTACACCGGCCGTCTTATCCCCAAAACGGGACACAACAATGCAAACACTGCTGTTTGGCGGTAGGTTAATGGATAAGATGGTGGTAGCGATCCGGACGGACCCATCAAAAGTTCCTACCACCCGCAACATAATACATTAAGTACAAAACAATAAATCTAAGACTAAAAAATAGATAAGAAAAATAGACTTACACATTAAATCTAAGAATGGCCCCTGCGGCATTGTACCAAGAATTTTCGTCCTAATTAAGTAGATTAAGAAACTTCATACTTTTATTTATTTTAATAATAAAGTATTCCTCGCGTTCTATTCAGCCACTTGAATCACTAGAGGCCTCATTATGACACAGTTGCATAAATAAGTACATTGATGACGTGTTTTATCTTATTACAAGCATTTTTATCACAGCGGGATTTTTGACATATCTCCTAAAATAATACATTTATCAAATTTCTTGAAAAGTGACTCAGGATTCTTTTACTTGACAGCTCTCAAGCCAGTCAATTATTATCATTTACAATGATGAATGAAAACTACATCACATGAGCGGCCTGCGCACGTAAAGTTCGGACCGCGGGAAACGCCACGCGACGTTCCAATCTTCGTTCCGAACCGTACGTGTAAATGCAACTGTAATAGTAAAATTTAAAAGAATGTACGGTTTGGAACGAAGACTGGAACCGGAACCGGTCCGAACTTTACGTGTAAACCGCAATGCAACAGTGATAGTATTATATTACCTATCACAGTTAATATACATTTGTAGGATGATTCACTACACAACGAGGTTAGTTCTGGGGTCCCAGTGTAAAAGGGTATAAATCTCCTGAAGATCAAGTGAAAAAGGGTGTAAGTCTGGTATACTCCATTTATGTGTATACCCTTTTAAATTACGAGGTAAGTCGACTTGTTCAGTCGATAGATTCATAACGCTAACGTTAAAGATTTTAGAAATCTGTAATTTTTTTTTAATTTTAGTAGGCGGTCAAAACAACCGTCAGGCAGTTTACGTCACTCCTTTATATTTCCTATATCGATAATGTTCTCGCAACGCATCTTGTCTTTGGGCTTTGGGAGAGCTTTCCGTTTGATCAAAATATTTTTGGTCAAATGTATAATTTCCTGAAAAGCATCTTGTATAATTTTTGTTTTACATCCGGGATACCGAAGGCGCTTGCTATTTCTATTAGATTAGGTTACACTTGGACCCTAGGTTACCCTGCACGTTCACAATATAGAAATAAATTATTCGTGCCATTATCAAACCTATCATCTATCTATCTATCCTTGTATCTAAAAACAGTTACGTGACGTGTATAAAGATTTATAATAAACTGCCGGACACCCTAAAAGATTTAACTTTCCGTAAGTTTAAATTAAATTTAAAAAAGTGGCTAAATGAAAAGTGCTTTTAGTTTACAGGAGTTTTTTAATTATGATCTACATAATGTATAATTAAGTAGACTTTAGTTTATCTTTAAATTTCGCATGCCTTATTTGGTAGATTTTAGTGATACTTGCCTAATGTTTCTGCCATTGCAGTCTCAGTCCACCTAAAATCAAGTTAAATAAATATTTTAACCTTTGACTTTTGACTTTTACATAAAAAAAGAATCAACTGCGATGGAAACAACTATTTGGAAAATAATACATTTGACCAAAAATATGTTGGCCAAGTGGAATCCCTCTATAGTTTCAGAGAAATTCTGCTGACATACAGACAGACAGATACCGAAGTTTCACCATATGGGTTCCTTTTTTAGCATATTGGTACGTAACCGCGATATGCGGTGTGTGTCTGAACCGTCCCATCTTTATTCTGTGCGGCGGTGTCTTTTAAACTCAATACATGTACAGTTTTCCGCTCCGAATAGGAAATAACATTTTGTAACAGTTACAACCATGCCTGTGGTTAGATCGGACGATTTTATTTGTTCTTTAGGTTTCACTCCTTGTTAGACAATCACCATGAACTTATTAGAAAAACAAGTCCATAGCTTCTTGATAATTATTTTATTTTTATTTGTTTCGTTGCCCTCCTGAATTGGCGATATATCAAACAATATAATAAAAATAAAATAAAGTTCAAAATTAAAGTTTTTTTTTTAATATACCAATGTTTATTCATAAGTGATGTAGCCTTTACAAAGTTCCCACCCTTCAAAATAATTACGTGTTTTATATGTCACACTTGACCTTGGACCTAAAAGGTAAATTGATACGTGACAGGTGTTGACATGAATTAACCATAAAGAACCTACGGCCTCGCTCTGTACTTCCATAGATGGACCGGATATCACATCGGAGTTATAAAACATATGTTTTAGAATGGGTAGTGCAAGGCCAAGTACAAAATTTAACCTTAGAAAAGTAGCTCAATACGAGGATTTGGTTCCAACTAGATCAATGCGTGTTCTAAAATCTCAGTAATAAATATGAAGTGATAACTTCTTATGGGAGGGTAAAACCGCTGCGTTTCGTAACGCGTTACGAGGTTACGACGCCAGTCTGTCTGGCTACCATTTCTCTCACACATACGGCAGCGGTAGGCAGGCTCCTCTCTCACTGTAACCCGCTAGCTAACCGTATTTCGGACAGACGCTTCACCCTGTCTCTACTCAGTGGTTAGTGTGCGATAGACATATACTGTTGACGGTTAAGTTAAACAATTTCAATATTAAATAGTTCTACTTAGATTAGTTAAAGTTATCACGACTGTGGGTGATCCCGAGACACACTCGTTTTTTTTTTTAATGGCATGAGTAAAGCCACCGGGCATACAGGCCACCTGATGGTAAGTAGATAT
Organism: Acleris sparsana; assembly: GCA_923062465.1. Classification (NCBI taxonomy): domain Eukaryota; kingdom Metazoa; phylum Arthropoda; class Insecta; order Lepidoptera; family Tortricidae; genus Acleris; species Acleris sparsana. The sequence goes on along the minus strand of OV281287.1, from coordinate 19,679,179 downwards.
TCCTATTCTCAAGACTGCAATGCTAAAACTCCAAATATTACTAATAATGCTAATAAAATCCTCGCGCATTATTTATTATATTATGTGGCGTGAAACATTTTTTTTTAAGAAACTGAAATAATTAAGGGGGAATGGGGTACATACGAGAAACTTTTTTTTCTGAAAGACTGTAAATACTAAAAATAGGTCAAATGTGAGTTGGATTCGGGTTTTTCTATGAGACAAATTCAAAACGAATATAATAATACCTGCGGCAGTACGGAACCCTCGGTGCCCGAGTCTAACTCGCACTAGACCGGTTTTCACACTACTCCTAGTACATCCTAACTATGACATCAATTAAAAATTTCGGATCGCAAAATCGGCATTCAGCCTAACGAACGATGAAGTGAAACGGTCTTGACGTAAACCGACCTGCGCCCGCGCTGCATGCTAATGCAGCCCTAGTCTACTTGCAGGCTTCCTAAACAATAAGTACATTTACAATTAGATTTCTTTAAAATTGAGCTCAATGGAGTGATATTTTGACGCCGTTAGCGTAGTTCGTAGTTCTTATCTTACAAATGAGCCGTATCGGATTCACTTCGATTCACTCATCATCACTCAGCTTTTCAGTGCAGGTTTCCTCACGATGTTTTTCCTTCAACGTAAGATCATCGGAAAATGTACTTAAAGATAAACTCGACACATTACGATCACGAGTGAACACCCTAAGGCTTAGGGGGTAACCGGACACGGCAAATAATTGTTTAAAGGGGCGAATAGGTGAGTACTGACTGAGTATTGTCGTCCTGGATGTTTTTACAAACCTAAAGCTTTGTTTAGGACTAGGTCAATTTGTGTAATATGTTCCCTTATTGAATAAATGCTGGTTACCAGTAACAACTTGCAGTCGCCATAGGATCTCTCTATTAGTAGGTTGTCTTTTTACAATAATTTTAACCAAATACTGAGAACATAGTCCACATCGCACACTTGGATTACATTCAATACAAAATCACATCAAATGTAGAAAAAAAAGCTTTTTTGAGGCTCTAAAATCTTATCCCACACACAGCGAACAACCTTGTGAAATAAAAACAATTAAAGTTATTAAAAACAAAACGTTTAACAATAATTAAATAAAGAAAGCGTTCAACTTTCACCCTTTTATTTATTTTATCGTTCCTGTTCAAAACAATTATTCAATTATTATTTTCATAAGTGACCTAACAACTGCACAAATTTGGGCAACCGCTAGAAAGCGTCGCGTCGTGGGAGTCAGATTGTTAAATTATTTGTCACGTATAAACGATGCCAAAACTGGCCAGTATGATTTCTCATGACAAATATAGTCCGAAATATATGACCCTAAACTACCTATGGTGATTTATGATATCGAATTTTGAAAATAGAATATAATTTTTCATCACACTTGCTCGTATATGGTGTTATTCCATGCCTGTATACAGAAGGACAATGGCCTAAATTGTTCCCGCGGGAATAATGGCGAGTTTGTCATTACTCCCTAGGGAGTAATGACTTTCTTTTTAAAATTTGCAACTCTTTCGTACATCATTTCTGACTAAGGAGGTTTAATTTTCAGCCAAAAATTAAATCGGTTTCTAAATTCATCTTTAAAATTAGCTATAGACTAACTTACATTACACAAAACCTATACGCTTCATTAAACTTCATTATTTTTATACCTATTTCAAGTTTATATCAACATTTATCATTAATTTTAGTAATTATACATTTTTATCAAATTGGCTAAATCTGGCTCGAATCCAGGTCGAAACTAAACGCAGTATCTGTGGTCACAAAAAAAATATCGTTTCCATTTACGTTCCCGTCCGTCAAAAGTTATTTCTTTATATTTTGCAGAGTTAAAGTGTTTTCTCTTTGTTTTTTTCCTCGCAAATGTGATGAAAACCATTGTGTGTATCACAGGCAGTAAGGGGATTACTAACTCGAGTCATTAAAAGCCCTCCGCCTTCGGCGTCGGGCTTCTAACACTCTCGTTAGTAATTCCCTTCATACTACCCTTGATGCACAATGTACTATTAAAAATGGTACGCGTTTTCATAAAGTACCAGCCGGGGTACACACCAAGAGCAAAAATGTCATAATCTTCACAAACATATACTGTTAACTCCAGATTTGTCAAAATTAAAAGAACTGTGTAATTATTTCTAAAAATCTGCTTGTCAATATGCTATTGGTATGTGAACTTAAACATAATTCCTGTTCAAAGTTAATAAGCAAGAACGAAATTAAGGCAAAGAACAAAGCCTAAATAAAATCTGCATAACGCACAATTGCCATTTTACCACAATGCGTCCTGCTCGTGAACATTCATATGGGACAAATTTATTCAAGCAGTTGACGGTGCCGCTGTCACGGTGAAAAATCGTATAAAACTGCATTACCTGCTCAAAAAAAAGGCAGATATGAAACTTAATGGTAACATGAGATTCCAACTTTTGCAATTAGAAATACGGTCGTAAATTGAGAAAAAAAACTCAACAGTTACGACTTTATTACCGAGGTTAGTACATTAGTTCAATTTTTGGCCACTCGATTAGATATGTTTGTAACTGTAAAACAAAAGCGAATTCAATCTGCCACCGAACTACTGAATAATGGGGGTGTTTGTTACGCTCGTTTGGCGCAAATTGGCGTAATCCAGCGAAGGCTGGCGGCAAATGGGCCGGAAACAATTGAACAGCGAAATATGATGGTTATTGGTTATGGGTGGAACCGCGCATTCAAAAAGCGTATGATTCGAAAGTAGCCTTTGTTTAGAATAAGGAGTGTATGATATTTGAAATACAACAAAAAGGAAGATACGTAAGTGCATGCAATATTTATTTAATTGAAATGGATTTTTAATGACAAATGATAATATTTTGACGAAGCGGTAGCCTAGTCGGTTGTGACCCTGCCTACGGAACTCGCGGTCCCGGGTTCGATCCCGCACGGGTAAATATTTGTGTGATGAGCGCGAGTATTCTATGTATTTAATTATGTATATAAGTAAGTTTATCGTTGCCTAGAGCTTAGTTTGGGGCTTGGTCAATTTGTGTGAGATTGTCCCATGATATAATTATATTTATTTATTTAATAAATTGTAAAAATATTGCAATTATAATGATCTGATTAAATCTGTTTGTAATACTAAACATGAGCTTAATATTGCATTTCACTTCTAGCAGACTTCTGAAAATCAGAATAACTTACTTTTCCCTATCCCTGTAATAATATAATAATGTAATGTACCTTATGAATACCTAATAACGTCTTTTTGTTTTAATTAGTTTAATGTGGATTTAATAAGGACTGTATTTTTGTTTACGTCTCATACTCGAATCTGATGTTATACAGTGGTATTCTTTTAAAATATCTCTCGTCTTATATTACCTTTCAAGAAACACAGCGCAGCGATTGTTAACAATCGAAGCCGAAAATTCTAACAAAAAACACGTTACTTGTGTATTTTTAACCGACTACGTCAGAAGGAGGTGTATGTTTTTTGAGCATAACTATGTATTTTCATCATCATTATTAATGTTGTTGTAGCGGCAATACAAATACACATTCTATGAACATTACCCGCTGACAGATACTCGCGGCGGACAGGGTCCCATTGTTGGCGCCTTTTGGGACGGAACCCTAGGTCATGTTACTGACGTAATTTTACGAACAGCATTTTGGGGTAAGGTCGCCATTTATTACGTGTTCCGGCAATAACATTTTTATCTCGCGCTTTAAGTAACGCCATTAGTAACACGGTCCGGTCCGGAATAGCGATTTGCAACACCGCACCGCAGACTGATGCGACCGTGTATTCCGCTCACGAACAAGGAAGTATGCGGACGAGGACGTTTAAGTTAGACCAAATTCTGTCTGCGGCGCGTGCTGTTTCGTATCTCTTATATATCTCTTAAGCGCCAATTAAACTAGCAATAAAAATTGCAGAGGTTAGTTGATTGCTGTCTAACTTTAAATTGAGTTCTATAGCAACAAGCACAATAGGCTATTTGAATAATTTAAAAAACCCTTTGAAATTTTTCTTTATTACATAACAAGCACACTACATTAATATTTCCTTGAGATTCTACTGTATTATCAATAAAAATCTACCTATGTTAAAGTTGAAATTTTCAAAACCGCGCTAAAAACGCTGTTTCTATCAGGCGCTGGCCATATGACAAGTGGGACGTCACAAACGAGAAAACAATAAACAATCATTTGAAGATATATCTTGATGATCTGTGGTTACTTGCGTGTGACATTATCAGTAAGTAACCACAGCTGCAAACCAATCACATAGCGTTTCTGCCACAGTTAAAATAATGTAAATGATTATTATTTGTAATCGTTTTTCCATCCTTCCTATGTTTACAGGACGAAGAGACCAATACTGCAGAATAACACAAAAAAATACAATGGACTGAGTTTTCACTGCTAAAACGCGAGGTTTTTTTATTTCTTTTCACAATTTCTACTTGTCAACTTTTGATACGATTAATAACTTTTACTAGGAAACTTCAGGTTTAGTATCTGTCAATCAAAATCATTAAAAAAAGAAAACAAACACCTACCTATTACACCCCCAACCTAACTTTTAATATTTTACGCATTTCCACGGAAACAGGACGACCGGAAGCACATTGCTAATTAAAGAAGCCGCGAGATTTGAATTTCGAATGTGAGTGTTCCATTTTTGAGTTGCATAACGCGATTGTTATCGTAACGCGTTGCGTCAGATGAGAACGGTAATTTCAGAACGTATCTTTTAGTTAAATAAATACGTTTGATTTATTTAAACAACTTTTCGTGCATTTTAAATTTATTCAGCCTTGGTTATAAATTATAATGATACTGACTAGCTTTTATGCATTGAAATAAAACTGCATAGAACTCAAAACAAATTTGATATTTACTTATAGGTACCTAATATATCCTTACTAATATTATAAAGGCGAAAGTTTGTATGTATGGGTGTATCGATGTTTGTTGCTCTTTCACGCTATAACGGCTGGAGAGATTTAGATGAAATTTGAATTGGAGATAGTTTATACCCTGGATAAACACATAGGCTACATTTCATTCCGGAAAATTTAATAAATTATCTTTAGTGTCAATAGATTTTTTTATAAATAACTTTTCTACAGTTTGTGCATGCATTCCAAAGGACCAGGCTTTTACCCAATTATGCCTGTATATTTTGATATTCATTTTATTTATTCATTTTATTTCATAGATATCTCCTCTGAAGCAGTTGTAATAAAACCGACGTTAAAAAACGTTGTCTGGCCTTTTTCTCTACGTGAGTCGTAAGTCGTAGAAGTGGTTAAGTCTTAATTAAAATCTAAATAATTGTAAACAAAATCTTACAAACTACTTAAGACATTCCAAACTCCCGATACACTTTTATCCTAACGCGTTACCAAAGCTAAAATACTTTGTAGCTCTACATCGCTTTGTATTCAAATTTTATACGAAGGTCATGTTACTCTGATGTACCGGTATTCTTCCTTACTTCTTTTCCGGTTACTTTTCCGTCTTCGGTCTTTGACTTTTGAATGCTCAAAGTAATCCTGCGGCAGTACGATATTGGCCACCTGCCCAGAGAAAGGTAGCAGAATCGTTCCACGTCGTCGTGACAAATTTACGAAGGTGCTTTGCCACTGCTGTGCCAAGTTTACTTTTTCTTTCAATATAAAAACATTTGCGTTTTTTGCGTTGTTTAAGATGTTTTTGCAGCTGTCTAAATTAAAATGAACTATAAATCCTGCCCACGATTGTCACGTTATTAAATTGCAATGACCCCTCTACACGTCGGCGGATCACTGGCGAGCGTAAGGGACGGAGCAATACGTTAGAGTGCGCAACATATTCTTGCATATCACTTTTACGTATTACTCCGTCCCTTACGCTCGCCCATGATACGCCGACGTGTAGAGGGGCCACAAGATTTTGTCCGCGTAGAACTGTTTATCGCAATTTTTTCGGGATATAAAGTAGCCGTAGTAGTAGATGCTGCTATTCCAGACTACTTATAATCTATCTCTGTGCCAAATTTCATCTAGATCCGTTCCGCCGTTCTAGCAACATGTAAGATACAAATTATGTGACATTGAAACGTTTGTTGCGTATTACCTAGATACCGTAAAAAGCTGCCTAATTCAAAATGGCCGCCCTAAAGTGTGTGCTTTACTCTCTGACGGCACATCTTAAACTCATCGGTAACGTTAACCAAGCGCGTCCGCAATTGTGCATGTCATGTACTAAGCCATTAGGGAATGACCACACCGATGCTTAAAATGTGGGGTGCGTAACGATCGATATAAAAATATTTTCTATAATATCAGTCGATATAACGCTCATTTGATATAATAATTAAATCATATAACAACATTTAATATATTTAAATATGATATAATTATCATTTTATATAACGATCATTTGTTCTAAAAATATTTTATATAACATGCATTAAGTATAATGCATATTTACTATAATCAACTTATGATATAAAGCTAATTTCATATAAAGTACAGTTGGTATAAAAAAATATAGTAACCCCTATTGTCGAAGTTGTTGACCAAAAAAACACCCTGTATAGGTTAGGTTAGGTTAGAATTGTGTCAAGGCGCGAAGCGCCATAACTACGCGGAATAGGAGCTCCGCAAAGCGGAGCTCCGTCGACTTTGCCTCACTGTCAGCGTTGTACCAAAAAAACATGCGACAAAAAAAGTTATTCCAAAGAAATATACTTAACAACTACCAGAAAAGTAGTTTTGGGGCAATAAAAAATAATATACCACTTGATAGTTATACAATATGATTTTTATACAAAATGATGATTATACCAAATGATGTTTATAATAAATAAACGATATACCAAATGATAATTATAGTAAATAAAAATAGATATTTTGATAATATACCAATCGTTTATTATATAAAATGAGTGATTATATCCTTTAAAATTATATCAAATGTTATTATATTAAATGAAATTATATTAATTATTTTTATACCGATCATTACACACCCTAAAATGTGACGTGACTAAGAGACTGGTCCCACAAAAGGCGAGGAAACGATTAGCTATCGGCGATTTTCATGCCCAAGAAACGAACAAAAGATCCCCTAAAAGAGAGTTCTGTTCACACTGCCAGCAAGAACTCGTTCCACTAGTTGGTCAAAACCAAAATATAGACCCCGTGAAGAAAAGAGACACAAATATTAATAGTTTATCGCTGGCTGTCCTCGCTTCCCGCTCATCGTCGGCGGTGGGACCAGTGCCTCCGTTCCGTGCACACCAGTGGTCAAAGTACGCTACGTAAACGCAGTGACATATGCGGCACGTTTTTAACGCATAGCGTCCACACCAAGTCACGTCACTACGTTTACAGTGTGTCAGCGTATTTTGTGCACAGGTGTGAACGGTATGCGTTTAAAACGTAACGATTAAGTCACGTCACTACGTATAGGCATTTGTGCTACCGCCGACGGTCAGCCATGTACTATTGACACACACAATATTTATTTTCGAGGAACTAGTGGAGAGAGTTCTCGCCGACAGTGTGAAGGGCGAGGGATCAGCTATTAATATATGTGTCTCTTTCATTGACACGGAATCTATTCTTCTTTTGTTCGTTATCGTTAAAATAGTCGGTAGCTAATCGCTTCCTCGCTGGCAGTGGGACAAGTGCCATACAGTGCGTTAGCATAATTATGTTGAGTACCGTACACTTAGCATGAGTTACAATTAACTTACTCGCAAGCGAGTGGAAGCTCTATCCCTCGCAGACCTCGTAATTATTCTTATAGAGTGCGCGGGACAGAGCATTCGATCAAGGGTATGCCGGTTTTTTCAGTACCGGGAAATCCCAGGAATTATCATTCCAACTTTCGAAAAAAATCCCGTTTCTTGGGTTCCTTCGGTACTGAGTTTGTGACTAGACTAATGGATATTATTTCAATTCTAAACTACGTGCGGGCTGGGTAAGACAGGGTGACGCTTTCACCAGGCTGATTCGCACAAGCTCGTTTTTATTCGGATGCGAAAGACTTGTTAAAAATGTTAATTATGTGGTTTTTTTATTGGCCTATTTTGTCATTTGTTGATTTATTTTGCCCTTTGTTGATTATTCTGCATTAAATACAAATAATGCAAACAAAAAAAGTACAAATAGTGTACTCAGTACCGAAAAGTACCGAAATCCCGGGAATTCCCGGAAATCATACTCCCGGTTCTGGAAATGGCACCGGTACCGCATGCCCTAATTCGATCGCATTGGTAATTGTAACTCATGGTAGGGGTACCGGTGTGGTCGACACGCCGCCATTGACCGAGTTCGCGCCTGCGTATTAGCCGCACGTCATTTGCGATGACTTGATGACTGTGCCAGAGGTTATTAGTTGTACAATGTATTCGTCCAGCCAATGAGAGGACCGACGATCTAGTCAAACAGCCGGTAGAAATTGGGTAAGAAAGACCCAAGACCGAAGTAGAGTGGAGTGCAATGGAAGAGGCCTATAATCAGCATTGGGTGGCGACAGGCTGAAAAAGAGAAGAGAATGTATCAGTCCAATTATTGGATTTATTGGGTTTATTATAAACCATAGAGTTCTATTTAAAACATTTAGGTGTGACACAGTTGCTTTTTAAGCGGAGTCTTCTAACACAGGTTTATTAAACCTACTTAAAAGGAGACCTCTACCTTGTCTGTAGCCATGTAAAAAAAGAAAATAATAATACGTTTTTATCTTATCTATCTTTTATCCTATTCCTCAGGGTTGGCAACGCATTTGGAGTCTTAAGGCGTAGTTATAAAGTGATCTGACTGTAATACTCGACTCAAGATCGGTCAAAAATGATAGTTCTCTATAGTTTGACATTTACTTTGATGGTATCCTGTAACAGACATAATTTGAAGATCAGTTTATTATTACGGCCCTTAGGAATCTTAGGTCCGTATTAATAAACTGATCTCAACTCTAACGCTCGTCTCGAGATGCGTCAAAAATGTCAGTGTTCTATGGTTTGGCGTTTACTTTGACGTATCTTATGACGGGCTTCACACTCAAGATGAGTTTATTAATACGGCCTTAGGATTGCTCTCTTGAGATTATAATCTTAAGAATGCAAATGTCTTTGGGTCACAGTTCCCACTTACCATTGGTGATTTATGGCAACCCGTCAAACGTTGCCACAGTCGTAATTTCCATAAATTATATAACCAATCGATTTTTAATAACCTTTCGAGCACTTATTACTTAATTACGTCACCGTGACATTTCGATTGTCGTCACTTATCATTAGTTATTATTGTGACTTATTTGAACTTATTGTTAGACAAACTTATGTAATGTAGTAACCAATGACGCTACCATGCAGTGTTCATCATTATGACTGCCAGCAGTCCACGTCGACTGCTAAAAATAGATGTCCACGATCGGTGCCTGTGCTAATCGTAACCACCTGCGAAACCTTTAGACAGTCTCCCTACCTAAATAGGGGGGCTGCCAATGCCACTCCAGTAGCATTCTGCTCAAACTGCTATCTACTATGGGGTGACTCTAATTATTTTATAGGCTATGGCCCCCTCTCGTTCCTACCACCAGTTGTGCAGGGTCCGTCCGGTTTGCTACCACATGGATAACAGTAACTGTCAGTCAATGCTTCATCCTAACACAACTAACACTAACACTCCAAAAAAAAGGCAGCTGCATAGCTGAATGGTACTTACGTATTACCTGTTTTGGCCACCATCAATATTAACTTTGTCGGTTTATAATTTATGCTCCTAAGGTCATGTTTCGGACGCTATGGTGTAACAGATACATCTGCTTAGAAAAACGGAAATGACGTAACGAAGGTCAATTTAATTTGTTATGTACCTAGTTGGCCTATTTGCCCATTTCTGAACGAAAGTTGTCTATGGCTTCGCTTAGTTCACACGGGTGGGAAATGAAACCATAGATTGTATAATTGTTGCCTCACGTCCTGTGGTTAGGCTGGTTAGTTAGGATAAGCATAATAACCGAACCTACTTACAGTAGTTACCTAATATTGTGGGATAATGAATAGTTTAGTAGGCGTAGCAAAAATGTAAATGCTGCTAAAGTTTCTTTTTTCTATCGATTTGATATGTCATCAACTTACGTGAATCCTGAGGGCCCTGCCATGATGCACTACGCTAACTAGCGTTTCTATTCGTTTCGTTTACCAACTGGTAGATGACGTGATACGAAAAGTCACTTGGTCTACCAGTGACGCGATTGGTTAAAACGAAACTTGGCAGGGCCCTCTGTATATTTGGTCGGTTTTCGAAAATCACTAACTTGGCGTTAGGTATGTATCTTAACTTAGTCCCTGTTATATAGGTATAATTACAGAAGGTAATTAATGCACTTTTACACCACTATGACATTAGTTTAAGAAAGTAGAAAACAATAGTTGAGAGGTACCTTATTTTTAACGTATAATTAAGTTCAAAATATGTTGACAACGTTGTTGGCCTAGTTGTTTATTTGTTTGTATATTTTTTATAAGTAAGTTTATTGTTTCCTAGTACCCATAGTACAATCCTAGAATTAATTTGGCACTTGTTCAATACGTGTGACTTTGTCCCCTGATGTATACCTATATTTATATATATATATATAAATTTAGAATCACCAACAAGCCGTTGATAAACACAGTTTATGAACATGTTGAAGTTTCTAAACGGTGAAAAGGCAATAAAGGAGCTATTAAGTTTCAACAGATAATGCGCCGGAGTGTTTATTCTACGATCACTCAGCCTTAATAACTATTTTCATATTACCTATGAGGAAATGTGTTTTCCGTTGTTTCCTCTTTATACTGAAGTAAAAGATTAGGTAAAAACCCCTTTTAATAGCGACCCCTTCTTTCACAGCTCTATTTCTAAATATCTCTAGACAAATTTTCATGAAACCTGACCATCCCGAACGAAATAGCTTTCTTTAAAAAGACCGTATCTAAATGGGTTCATACAGATAGCTTTTTTTTTTCTCGTGTAAGATTCAAATAAGGTAGAAGCATAATAACTTGTTCATTTAACATTACTTACTCGTAACTAGCACAAACCAGAACCGTGTTTTGCTCGTCGGCGTACAAAGGTTTGTTCACTTGATCTCGTGCTTATGACAAATGATGTGAATCGTTACATAACAGTGACATCACCCGCTGCGCTGATTGGATCTAGGGACCCGCGCTGCGCCCGCGCCGTGGCCATTGTGTGCTTGCTTATACAGGGTGTTTGCAGTTCTTCTTAAACAGATGCTGGTCTTTTCGCTGGGAAATTCCATCACATATTTTGTTAGGACTTTTCTTTTTTTCAGTTTTTCTGCCCATGCTAAAGCAGACACTGATCCAAACTTGAAAACCTAGTTAGTTTTGGGATACTCAATCTTTTAAAGAGTAACGGTGTTATTAATTTAGACACGCCTTAAAAGGTCTAAAATGACAGTTTTCTATGGATTGACATTACATAAACAAGTGTGGAATGGTTGTTAAAGTTTTAAGCATGAGGAATATTATTATGAACATTTTCCACAAAACGTTGCGATTCGGATTATGGTTGTCTGAAGCTGATTCTTCTTTCGAACAAGCGGTTTGACGAAAACCTCTTTCATGAACTCACTTTTAATAAAAACTGACAGAGATTTAAATACCCAGAGCGTATACCGAGCTTTTCTCTGCATAAAAACGGTTTTTATGTTCTCTGAACCCATCTCTGACCCCTAAAACACATTTAAAGACAAAAGCTATAGGTATTCATGAAAGGACATTGACCGCTACATTGTTAATCATTTTAACATCCTTGTAAAAAATAACAACAAACAGCCTGTACAAACCGGGTGTCCCAAATACGAAGGTTCGCTGACCTTCGAGATTATCATCTTATTTAATAAGACACCATGTATCTTACGCACGACATTATGGTTCTATGAATACATTAAATTTTAACCTTAACTTGATCGATTAAAGTTCATTTTAAAACTAATTAACTAGTATACATGCGAGTTTTTATAGTCGCGCCTATCTGAGAGGCCCGATTTGACAGCTGTCACCGCGTGTATTCCATATTTAAATATTATAAATGCGAAAGTTGGTGTGTTTTAGTTTGTTACTCCGTCACGCCGCTGCAACGGCTGGACGGATTTGGATGTTTGAAATGGAGAGCTTATATAATATTCCTTTCCTAGATTAACACATCTATAGACTACTTTTCATTCCGGAAAAAATAAAAGTTCCCGAGGGAATAAAGATATGTAATCAAAATCTACGCGGACGAAGTTAATGAAATATAACCTCAAACGTGCCTCAAACACATATTTTGTACGTAACTGACAGGTGTCAGAACGGCACGAGTACACTGATCTACGCAACTTTGTCGCAGTTAGTATGGCTTACAAACATAGGTAAAAGAAGAGTTATCATGACAAAGTACTTAAAGGATGGTATGGTCTAATAATGTTAATGGCTTGTATGGAACATGGTATAGATTTCATTTTTTATCAAAGTTAATTTATGAAAGCTTAACTAAAAGATGCAACATAAAATGACTCGCAATTATTGTCAACTGGTATTTGTTCGCAACTTACTGCCGCACTCAGAGATGTCAATTAAATTGAATGCTTGATTAAAGTTGCTGCTGTCACTTTCTTTGCTATAGCAATAGAATAAGACAACACGCCACTAAACAAACAAGCATTAAATTGGGTAAGTAAAGTTTTTGGAAGAGATGTAAATAATTTTTTTTCGATAGTCGTCATCCTGAATATCATGGAACTGCGGCTCTTTTATTTTTATTTCCTCTAATATTTTAGATATCTTTTTTTTAGTTATGAAGTTGACATTTGTAAACTTTAATGACCGACAAACTTGTGGCCTTCGTACTTAAAGAAAAAGAAAAAAAAACTGTCATTTCTATAATTCTGTCATTGTCAAGTCAAATCTATCCTATAATCTGTGGTCAAATCAAAGTAAACAAACGATTGAATTCAACGGCTCTTTTCTGTTTGCTTGCGTTCGTTGTGATCAGTGTTTTAGAAATAATTAGCCATGAGAGCACGTTTGAATCGTACAATCCACGCGATGAATTCCGGCAATCCCACTTTGGAAATGGAGTATTACAAAGATTTACTCAGATGCTTCGTACCTTCTTGTAAAAAATAGACGAGACTTTCCGAACTCGGCGTACTTGAGCATACCACCGTCTTTGCAAGCAACTTGGTGCCATGCTTTGGGGATGAATTGCCCAAAACGCAACTTACTTTGATTTCAAGTTCAATTCAATTCAATTTTTATAGGTTATGGCTCCATCGAAACTGACAATGAGAGGACAGATAAAGAAGGGACAGTTTTTTTTTTCTTTTTCATTAAGTACGAAGGCAACAAGTTTGTCGGTCATTAAAGTTTACAAATGTCAACTTCATAACTAAAAAAAAGATTTCTAAAATATTAGAGGAAATAAAAATAAAAGAGCCGCAGTTCCATGATCTTCAGGATGACGAAAATGGAAAAAAAAAAAAATTACATCTCTTCCAAAAACTTTACTTACCTACCCAATTTACTTGACGTGTCTGAGTGCGGCAGTTAGATGGAGTTTTTTATGTGTAGGTTCTACTTATTAGCAGAAATATCGTTCAACGGCAATATCATTTTACCAGTTGGGCTTCTTTATGATAATTTCGTCATCACTGCACTGCCAAAAAAAGTTTAAATTCCTCGCAGTAGTTGAGCATTGCAGTCTTAAGATTGTAAAAAATGATGATGTGATGCAAATGTCTATTGGTCAAATTTCCATCAGGTGTGATAAATGTTTGACTTTGTCCTTTACAAGCCTAGTACTACTTTGTTTGGGACTAAGCCATATAGACACTGAGAATATAGTTTCGGAAAATGGGTTAAAAACTCAAAACAAACTAAAATAGAGGCCCTTGTTGTTAAGTTTAATTATTTACTTGTTCAACGTTCTCATAGATACATTATTCAGTTCATTCATTACGGTTGTTTGAATGTTATCTCGTGTCTCAAGTCTCGATGCGTTAGGAATACGCAAGCAGAGAGGCAAGGCCGTGTCAACTGAGACTGGGCGCTCAGGTGGCTAGAGAGGCGGACACAAAGGTGCATTTTTATTTTTATTTTTTATGCGACAAAGGAGGCGGATGAGCAAGTGAGCCTGATGGTATGTGATCATCGTGTCCCATAAACACCCGCAGCACTCGAGGAATCGCAGGTGAGCTGCCGGCCTTTGAGAAAAGAGTATGCTCTTTTATTAAAGGCTCCGAAGTTGTATTGCGTTATGCTATCTGGCAGAAGGATATACATAAGTAAATATCAAGGAGGAGGGACAACCATGGACAACCATCCATCCGGATCACAACCTTTAACTTCCCACCCAAAAAGGGTTGTTAGCATTTTAATGATATGACAATCAGTTTACTAGCTTAGAGGAATTGGCAACGCATTTCCAGTATTAGTATAGTAATCTGGAGTTTGGACCCGATTCTACGTGCACATCGCTTTTGACTAATTTTTAGACATAGTTTAGACGGCAGATTTAACGAGTGCTATTCCAGAATGTCAATGTAAACTTGAATGGACCGCCTAAAATAAGAAGCGTCAAATTCAAATTAGCGCTGTCATTTGACTATGACAGCTGGTCATAGAATAGCAATGTGTTTTAGGGACACCTAAATAAAATTAGGAAGTTTAAAGGCCATTGTAGACTTAAAATTGCAAATGTCTCGACCCCACTTACCATCAGTGGGCCTCATATGTCTCCGTTTATCGCTTGATAAAATGTGGTTATCCACACCACATCCGTCACTTTTTGACACGTATATTAGTACGAGAGTGACGGAAGCTTTATCCGCATTTTGTCACGAGATAATCGCAACCATACTAGGCCCGCAGGCAGGTGTCCTGTGCGGTCTGAGGCTTATGTTACCGGCTTTCTCTCGTCCCCAAGAGAACGGGTAAGATGGTGGAAGCTGTTCCGACCGTGAACAAGCACCATAAGATGACGCAGCATGGGCAGGCTAGACTGACAACTGGCGGGGGTAAACGGCAAGCTAGCGTTACCTACCAAGTGAGAATGCACGCACCAAAAAGGTCTTTTGTACGCTCAGACGGGACAACAATTCACCGCTTAATAATTTTGTCCGTTGATTGTAATCGAGTTGGTTAAGGGAATCAGCTACCTGGTGAAGGTAGCGGGAATCGGATGGATGTGGGCGGCACGAGACCAGGCATCGGCGAATCTTGGGGAAGCCGCGGTTAGCCTGGTTGGTAGTGACCCTGCCTACTTAGCTAGCGATCCCACGTTGGATTCCTCGTATAA
Source organism: Acleris sparsana (assembly GCA_923062465.1). Classification (NCBI taxonomy): domain Eukaryota; kingdom Metazoa; phylum Arthropoda; class Insecta; order Lepidoptera; family Tortricidae; genus Acleris; species Acleris sparsana. Next base: position 19,663,802 of record OV281287.1, on the reverse strand, counting down.
GCATGATTGTCCCCAGATATTTATTATTATATTATTTGTTATTTCCAGCAGGGATTGTTTCTTGTAGCAATTTATTCCGTTTATGTGGACACGACTTTATCAATGTCAAGCTCGTCACGACGGTCGTGTATGCACAGGATACGCGATAATTGTTAACATGTACTAATCCTTTGACAAGCAATTCACTTGCGAAGTATTCACGCAGTTGCTAGTGTGTCCTAGCGGTTTATTACTTTATGTATGTACATATGTAATCACTTTATTGTACTAAAACAATTATTTTACATGAAACCAATATCGAAATAAAATTAGTAAAAAGGCGAACGTATCGCTTTAAGGGATCTCTTCCTGTTAACCTTGGTAACCTTTTAGTATCGAGAACTTAATATTTTGATGTAAAATTGGCAATGAACAGAAACGTTAATTACCAAGTGCCTATGATTCAGAACGTTCCTTAGTTTGGAAATCTTTCTAAGAATTTACTGAAGACACTCTCGGTGGCAAAACAAGATCATTGAGATGTTCTCCTTCATACGAAAATAAAAGTACCTACTTATCGATTTTACCGAGAGTTTATGACAGGAAACTCACAATTCGCAAAGTATTTCGTCGGTAAAAATGGTACAATGATATGATACCTAAAAGAGCCCCAAACAAAATCAAACAATTGAAGTAAAAGCTAAGTAGGTACGAGTATTTCACATCCTGGAAAATCTAAATAATAGAGATGTAGGTACTGTCACCTTATGTTGAGCATACTTCGAACCATTGTGAATTGCATTGTAATTTTCATGCTTGTTCAGTTTGAAATTTATTGTATGATAATTAATAATGCACTAAAATTCCTAACTTCTCCGTTGTACACTTCTGCCCAAACTGAATTGCGGGCAAAAACAAGTACAGTCGGCCTTATCAGTAGTAACACACTTTTGTACCTTGTCTGTTCAAACGTGACGTTAAAGTGACAAAGTACTAAAGGATGCCGCAAATTTTAAGGCAGTCTAAATTGTATTATGTTTTTACACAAGCATCATACTTATAAACGTCCGCCGCTAATTTGACCATTGTTTCTAAATCTAAATGCATTAATAATGGAGTTCACACATTTGCTACGGCTCTCAGTCACACTCAGTGACGCAATTGCAAAACTGGCTGTAAACATTTATTGTGCTTCTAGAATGAGGTATAAGCAGATTTACAAAGACGGTTTTAAGAACCATGATTTTATAGGAGGTTAATATCAAAGCGGACGAAAATGGATGGGCGATGCTCGGAGATTCTCTGCGAGATCAAATCAGAGTTGAGAAGATCCAAAAGACCAGAAGAGCCAAAGTTCCCTACGTTGTTCCGCGAATTTCCTCAAGTAGCAATGGGTTGGACACATAGCTGGTAAAACTGATGACTGTTGGGGCGGAAAGATTCTAGAATGGTGACCGCCTGCTGGAAAGCGAATTGTTGGCCATAGGCCTCTACAAGAGACCGACGATTTGTTGAAGATCGCTGGAAACTGGTGGCTGCGCCGGATGGACCGCCGTGGTGAAGGTCCTTAGGGAAGCAGCAGTGGGAGAACTATGGCTTTATCGCGGGGGATAAAACTTTCGTCACTCTCGCACTTACGTAGGTCAGAAAGTGACAGATGTTTTATCCACGCTTATCCACGTCGATTAACACGGCCATAATTTTCCCGCAGAAGACGTCTTTTCGCTGATATAATGAATGAATTATGAATTATTTGAGGGAATATTTTGAATAACTAACGAACCTACGGCACGATACCGCGTGGTGTCAGGCAGAGTACAGCAGCACCAACCCATTACACTTTTGGGTGTCGTACAAGGCGACTAATGTCTGAAGTAGGACAACCTAAGCTTCAATACACCAGAGAATGGGCAGCAGCGTTTTCTGGTATGTGTTTTACTCACTGCGATCGCCAACGTCTGCCCAGCGTGGCGAGGACATTACCTCCCCATGATAAACACACCAAATCAATAGCATTAGAGGGCCGGCAGCGACTGGATGCATAAAGCATTAGACCGGGCTCTGTGACGTTCCTTGGGAGAGGCCTATATCCAGCAGTGGACTGCAACGGGCTGATGATGATGATGATGATAACGGCACGATAGTTTTAAAAGTTGGGATTTTTTTCCATCAAAAAAAGAGTATTGGAGTTGTGATACAGCAATTGTTTCAGATCCTATAACCACAGTATTACTTTAAAATATACCTTGAAGGTTTGTCGCACTTCGTCTGAAGCGTAAGTTCGACTTCCCTTGACAATTCAAACGTTAACCAGAGTCACCTAGATTTAACAAATTCGTATTTGTAGTTAAAACATAAACTAAAACCTACCTCAGGAGAATCAATTTCACTCTGCAACATGTTCCAAAAATTTAAACAATCACTTCCCGACCAAAACGCTACGTGAACTGAGAAAATCCAGATAAGACTCGAGATGATACGGAGATACCGTATCTGCGGAAAAACAACCCAATTGTCTTCACATCACGAGATAACAGTTCAAGGGCTTGAGTGCATTGTGTACCGATATAAATGTACTTATAACTGAGTCCAGAGGTTTTATTATTTATAAACTGTCGCTGCCGAACAGTCGATCGAGCGAGCGAAGTAATACGACCGGGGTCACTCGAGGTAAAGTTACCTAATTGAGAAAACACTTAAATGTTGTGTGTATGCTCACACGGGACAACTTAAACACCGCGTACGATTGTTTGTCCGTCGAACTCAAGACCGACTTGTTTAAGTGGATCACTACTGCGGTGGTTACTTAGAGGATTGTGAAGAGCAACTAAAAATGATGAAATTCGATTTAAACTATTTTTTAAATTATTTATTTATTTATTTTTAGTTATTATAAAGGCCTAGGGCTGTACGTTTTTGTTTTTTGTCTTTTAATTTTGTTTCTAAGAAATGTTTTCTTGGAAAAGAAAACGTACATAGAGTTTTTTATGATCATTTTTATGATCTACATCATATTGCAAAATCGTATAAATCGGACGGAATCTAAGGGGAGAGAAACGTTTTCGCATTTTGTAGAGATTTTTAGCTTCACAATCCTCTTAAATCAGTCCTGCGAGTAAACATTGCTCGCAGGACTGATGGCCGATGGGGTCAGAAGGTTCTGGAGTGGCGTCCGCGGACCGGGAGACGAGCTGTAGGTAGGCCACCAACAAGATGGAGTGACGACCTCGTCAGGGTCGCGGGACCGCGGTGGATGCGAAAAGCACAAGACCGGTCTGAGTGGAAAGCCTTGGGGGAGGCCTATGTCCAGCAGTGGACGTCTTTCGGCAGACATGATGATGATCCTCTTAAATGTAGCCGTGTCATACTTTCAATTCAAATCTTCTTAAATAGAAAACCGTTCATTTTCACATTCAAACCAAACATCGATTGGATCCATTGATTAATCTAAACTTATATGGAACAGGCGTACCTATTAATCTTATCCTACGAATTACGATCCTAAGTATAAAACAAAGTCTGTTCCCGCGTCTGTCTGTCTGCTTAGCCGCCTACGTCTAAACTACGCAACGGTTTTTTATTCACTATTCACTATCATTTAAAAATCGTATGTATCTTGCTTTCTCAGTTAGCTTATCGATGGATAACAAAGCAAGCTGAGAAAGCAACACAAGCATATCCGTCTAAATAACGATGCCATTTGATAATTCACTACATCTGTATACGCCAGATATGTATGTCTGATGTTTCAAGCTATAGATATATAAATTGGTCCCAGGCGGCTGCTGTGTATGTAATTGCGCCGACGAAGGAAAGTGGTGGGTGCGCCAACGCAGGCAGGTAGCTATTTGGGTCGACACTAACACGCATCTAGACGGTGAGATGCCTTAATGAATTTATTAGCATCTAGGCACTACGGTTATAGCCGGTTTAGGTCACTTTGGCGGGAAGTAGCGGCTCTAGGCCAGAATCTATAATTGAGTGGAGTAGTTTGACAGATAAAGAGTTGTCATGTATAAATTAATAGTGATACAGATAATCGTGTTTCAGGTGTTTTAGTATCGATTTGACCTACATAGTCTGTTGAGTCTTAGAGTTAGGTGTTATGTATCGCGTAACTGGCCATTCATTAGTTGTTTTTTGTTGTTATAATTTTTCTTGTGTCACTCTTATTTATGTTGACGATCTCAATGTTATTTCGTATTTTTTACTTCGGTACAGTTACCTACCTAAACGAAAATGTTAAGCACTTTAGTGCACTGTCATAATAAACTTCAAACTGAACTCAAATGACAAGTACCTATGCTAATTTTTTTTATTAGGTGACTGTTCATGGTACATACCCATTACATTGATGAATAATAAGATATTTTCAAAATATAACTGATTAAGTATATAATTGAACTTCTCTGAGATGGAGTGCCAAGTCCAAGGTTAAAATAAAATGAGCACCAAGTATTTGTTATCTCTACTACTTACCTAATGGAAACTTCGACCGAAAATAGATACGTCGGAAGACTCGGAGATTACTATGGTCCCTTTTATATGATCACAAAAATACCCTATCAATAGTTGAAATTTTAATTTAGGTACGGTGAATAAAATGGACGTAGTTAAGGGAAAAGGACTCAATCAACGAGACAATCGGAAGTGGAATTAAGTATGCCACGATGGTCCTTAGGGTCTAGACAATCAATCAGCTAAAATGATGCAGATAATTACTGAGGCAAGTTATTTTAAAACCACATGGGAACACACCCACGTGTATGGAAGGGATATTATTTTAAATCGGGAAATGAGATCCACTTGGTTGGATCGTTACTGCTGAGAACAAGCTAGAACCAGTCACAAACCAAACCACTTTTCTGAAAACGGATCCAACCCACTTAAGTCCTAATATCTCGTAAACAGAAATCGATTCTCCCTCTACTACTTTAACTTTTTGGCCATTTTCTGCATAGTATAATTTTGTGTAAAATCCATCTATCATTGTTTAAATGTTTAAATGCTCCGATAACTTAAAACTGCAAATTACTCAAGTGCAAGTCACGGTGGATTGATGCCTTCTCTCTTAACTACGTCCTGTATCCAGTTTTGGACCTTAAATACATTTCAATATGGTAAACAAGTAGTTAGGTACATTTCTTTGTACCTGCCTAGACATTGCATCGACAAAGTTGTAAACATTACTCGGAATGCAGTAATCAAAACATAAATTCAAAATAAATCCTTGGATTTAAGCGTATGGCGGCGTGACCATAGCCCAGAGCCTCGAAGGAGACCATAGAGAGCACTTCCGCGCCCTGTTTGGGCAAGTGGCGCGGGCGCCGGAAACGCGTGCGCGCACGCAGCGAGAAAGAAGCAAAAGTAGCTTTGATTATTACTAGCGTTTCCCCGCGACTCCGCCAGCGTGTTTTTTTAATTGATTTTCTCCATAGAACCGAATTTTTGGGTGGGATGAAAGTAAATACCTAAATAGGCATTATCTCTATAATTATGCTTTTCCTCGAAGTTCAAGCTATCTACGTATCAAGTTTCACTAAAATTGGTCCAGCGGTTTAGCCTTGAAAGCCTAACAGACACTTTTGCACTTATTATGTGTCAAATAAGTGGTCTTTTTACGATGCCATATCCTAGTTGGTACTTGGTAGTGACCCTGCCTACGAAGCTAGCGGTCCCGGGTACGATTCCCCATATGTGGCAAATAGTGGTATTTGTTTCTGAATCATGAATGTTTTCTATGTATTTAAGTATATATCTCTCTATATAAGTAGGTATGTTTATCGTTGTCTAGTACCCATAGTACAAGCCTAGAGCTTAGTTCGGGACTAGGTCAATTTGTGTAACGTGACGAGACGTGAGTAAGCCAAACCTAAAATTAAATTCAGAGTGTAAATTAGCAGATCTAATTGCAGCGTCGTAATACTTCCTGTGGCCCGTTTCACGAAGCTACAAATTACAAATTAGGTACAAGCGGAAGTCTCTTTCTAGCAAAATTTGTCAGAAAGAGACTTCCTTGTAATTTGTAACTTATACTAGCTTCATGGAACAGGCCTCTGGTAGACTTTTAGACCTCTTCCTGACACCATCCATTCTCTGTTGGCCGCCAAGGCTGCCCCGAGCCGACAGTCAGTCCAACCGCGCGCATTTGCATGTCGACAGAGAAAAGAATAATGACTGCGTTTTCCTTCTTCCTCGTTCATTGTGCTGAGCCTACTTAGTGGGTACTTTAGTAAATATGTACATCGTTAAAATTAGACTACTTTACTCTTAAAGAGCGATCTGCAATACCTTTAAGACAAATTAACCTAAATAACAAACGTCACTTAACATACCTACCTAAAAATATATTTATTTTTATTATCGATTAGGAACTAACATCAAATCCAGGGTCTCTGTTATGGGTAAGTTGAAATACTTGGGGATAATTAGCAAATAGCCATATTAATCACAAGCTGTAGAATATATAAATAACAATGGACTCTGAGACGTAATCACCTTCGATTTATGCAGATAATATGTACCAACTTGTTTTCATATCTTTTTGCAGTGTTCATGCAGAGTTTATTAATGGCTTTGTATGTTTCATGATAGCAAACTGATTAAGTATAAAATGGTATTTGTTTATAGTTCGAGCGCCTGCAATAGTTATAATAGCAATGTCATAATGATTGTTCGAAGCTATTCTGCTATTACTTTGGAAATGAAATGAAGTGAAAAGAAATTAAATTAAATTAAATTAAATTAAATTAAATATTTTATTGATAACACTCGTTACAAGTCAGAGAAAATTAAGAATTAGTGTACAAATCAGATTGTACTGCAATATATAAATTACAATTATTTTAAACTAATAATATAATATATGTATATATATGTCTATACGTCCGCGGACCGGAAGACGAGCTGTAGGTAGGCCTCCAACAAGATGGAGTGACGACCTCGTCAGGATCGCGGGACCGCGGTGGATGCGAAAAGCACAAGACCGGTCTGAGTGGAAAGCCTTGGGGGAGGCCTATGTCCAGCAGTGGACGTTTATCCAGCGTCGCTATTGCCTTACGCACTCTCAATCGCAATCGTCTTCAAAGTAGAACGATTGCTTTCATTTTCTATGCAGACAGCCTTCGACTTTCAAAATGAAAACGATTGCTATAGCCCCTCAGGTTTGGACCTTATTATATTACAATGCCATAAGGTGAAAAAGTAAATAAATCTCTTTGTATTCGACTGTACTAAATTGTTTGGTCTTTCCAGGACACATTATGACAGTCAAGATCACTCAGGGAGGATTAAGATTAAAACATTAATAAAATAAATAGTCTGTTAAATAAAGCAAAAAAAGAATTAAATTCTTTATTGTTCGTTTATTAAAATAAGTATTGTTAAATTATAAACAATACAGAAATACAAGGTACACCTTGACTAGCTTCCCATGTTGGTTAACAAATAAGGATGTCTACCCACATACATTACGCATTTTTACAAATTATTTTTTATTTAAGAGGCCACATAATGATGCCACACCCACAGAAGAATCAAAAGTAATTCTTGTGTCAAGGTCAAACTATCTTCATCTCACATTCTTCCGCGCGAAGAACCTGAGAAGGAGATAGTTTGAGCGCGTCTTGATTATGTTGCAGAATCAGATCCAAAGATTTGCAGTTCACATAACCACAATATTTATTTGAAAAAAATGGTTTGCCTCAATTAAGAAGTTCTAAGTACTCAACTGTAAAATCAAATAACATCGTTAAGAATAACAGAGTTTCGAAGATTCAACCAAAATCATGATAAAAACGTGTAATATGAAAAATATTACTTTGAAGGTTTTGTTTCTAATTGGGTCAATTGGGTTTATTGTAGCTCGTTGCCACGGTGACGTCTCCTGGGTCACTCTTGAAAAGTATGATTTCAAAGGTCCACTAAAAATCAGTTTTATTGGCAATAATAAACCCACTCCATTAAGGTTTTTCTCCTGAGTGTGCTAGAAGTTATTAAAACATTTTTTCTAAGAAACTCTATCACTGTTGTCTCCTGCCTTACGGGACAGGATACGTTTAAGTTTCAAGGGAAAATAATAAAGTTAAATATATACCAAAAACAGACTCATAGCCCTTATGGTTATTGTACCAGATCGCGGAACTACACCGAGTGTAGAATATGTGGCCTTAACTTGCTTCGTTCGTTTGTCTATCATTCAGGTTGAAATCTCGCAAGTTCATTTTGTACCTCTTCCCGCAGAAATTAGAAATTTGGAATACATTAGTAAACCCGAGGATAATATAATGGAAAAGATCTAGTATCCGATCTGATGACGGTGTTCACAATACAATTTCCTCTGTACTGTAAGTAGACCCACCGAAATGGGATTCGTTATTTGAGTCAGTCGGTTGCTTGGTCGGTTTTGTAAATCTTTTGAGACATAAACAAATTAAACCATTAAAAGGTTTCGAAAAGCAGATGAAGACTGTAAAATAAAAGTACAGTTGGCCATTATAGCATGCCGTTGTTAATTGTTATGGTGAGAGGAAAACATTTCCATTTGCATTTTCTAACTATGTCATTAATTTTACTACGCTTGGAGGATGAAGGACTAAAGTTACAACGAATAGATAGATCGAAGTTGAGGGGGACGTGTCTTTGAAATACTACAATCGAAACTTTGGACGTTTTTTTCTGTCATAGTCATATCAAAAGAAAGAGAAAGCAAATTTAATTTCGACCTTGTATTTATTGATAATCCCCAGACCTACGAAATTATTGCTTTAAAGTACACCCATTTCGAATACTGGTTATTTTAGTAATTAGTTAAGTAAAGTATTATATCTTTATTCAGTGATAAAACACCATTACTCAAGCCAGCCAATAAAATAGGCAATACGCTTAAAAAAACCAATTCATCAATAATGTATAATATTGCTAAAAGTAGCTTCGATCTTCAGCCATTCCTTGGTCCAACTTTCAAGGTTATACTATACCAAAGACATAAGAACAAGAAAGAGTATATACATAGTAGTGAAACTCCTTTGTGCGTGCACAAAACGCCGCAACAAAAATACCTCCTTCCCCGCTCCGCCCGCGGGCCCCTCTGTCGCCCTAAGCACACCGCCAGGGTTGTCACCTATTCAATATTTATAAACTAATCATTACATTAGGATGGTATGCTATGAAGTATGGAAACGAGCAGACAGTCCACCTGATGGTTTTGCATTCTTAAGACTACAATTTTAAATCTGCAATCCTAAGACCGCTAATGCAGTGGGTTAAAGGATAAGATAGTAGCGATATTGATCTCGTCTACAAAGTCTAAATTCACATCTAAACATCTTGCAAATAAAGACAAACATCTTTCCATTTTACATGGTGCCAATGATCGGTTCGGTGTGGATGCTGCACGTTGATTTGTTGATAGGCAACCAAGAGCAATCTAGGTTAGGCCTCTATTTCACTTTGTCTTAAACTGTATTGCAATAGTTTCGTTATTAAACTACCTTTACACTCAAATTAAGAAGGTTTTATAACGTTAACAATGCGATGAGGTAAAAACAATGTGAAACAGGGGCTCTCATCGTTGTCAAATAGCTCTCAATAGATAGCATAAATATTTTGCTACATTTTCCTTTTCTTGTCAAAGCTAGTAGTCAAAAAAGAATACAAATATCGACCCAAAACAATAGTTTAGAAGTTGACTAAAGACCCTGCTGGCCTATTGCCTAACGCACTAGCAATCGCAATCGACTTCAAAGTGGAATAATTGTTTTCATTTTGTATAAAATGTCTGAATGCTGAGTTTCTAAATGACTGACTGCTGAGTTTGTAGCGGCCTTTCTTCTCAGCAGGGGTCTCCTCTTGGGAAGCGCTGGTAGATTCTTGACGTGTAAAAGTGCCCGAGCGGCCTAGTTACTGAATAAATTTATTTTATCTTTTTATAGTGACTCTGCTTCGGATCGGACTGTCAAAATGAAAACGTTTGCTATTTCGTAAGGCAATAAGCCTGCCGGTTAGAATTTCATATATTACGACTATAACCTCGTAGGGCCCAGTGAACAATAGAATTAGTACATAATCAAGGTAAATTAATTTGAACTGTCTTAAAACAAAAACATTTTTTTTTCTTTGCCCCGCGGCGACTTGAACAGCAACTACCGCGTGAATACGGCGTTTCCACTATGAAGTGATTTCGCCAGTGTCAAGTATATATAAGTATAAATCAATATAGCAATAAAACACAATCCAATCTTCTCTAGGAAGATTGGGGGCAACGTTGTACGGTGATATGTAGGACAGAGGCCAAGATAGTTTTAACCTCTGTACCACTGCGAGTCCACTTGAAACGAGAAGTAAGATGCCAGGTACACGAAATAAGTCCAAGTCTTCTATCACTGTGCAACACAAAGGCATTAAAAGCACAAATCACTAACAGAAAAGAACTTTGAACACACAAATTTAAATACACAAAAATAAAAACTAACAAATTAGACATCCGCCATCTTTTGACGTTGCAAATGGCCTCAAAAATAAAGTAAAGTTTTCCTATAACTGAAAATGGCATTATCGAACAAACGTATTTGAACTTTATTGCTTTGATGATGGATTCAAAGTCCCACTTACAAAAAAAACCCTATTTGTAGTATGGTGAGATGTAGCCTTGGTTTCGAGCGAGCGAGTTTCACTCCATACTCCTCCTTGTTCCTATACTGAAATTGATGATGTTCCGGTATGAGCACTCTCGCCCTGAGGGTCGCTAGCTGCGGTTGTTCCGGTTGCCCCAGCCGCGGCGGTGGTCGTCCTTGTACTCGTCCATTTCGCGCTGCCGAGCCAGCTGTTCCTCGTCATCCTCTTCCTCCAGCTCCTCCTGAGACAGAGAGGTATACATGAGCAAGGACTGAGAAAAATTTAGTCGGGTATTCTATTTTTCATTTTTTTTATTGGAAGGAGAAGGCAACGGTAAGTCTAATCTAAGAGCAAGAGAAGACTATTAAATGCTTTGGGATCCCTAATCGCGTCAAATATATGTGTACATAGTTAGACCTTATTGTAAATGAAATAGAAGCGAGTAGATATTATTGACCTCTTGGAAACATGTATATATTCATGATTCTAACTGTACAAGAGTGTGCAGCTACATTAATTTTAATTTAATTCATTCCTTACCTTGTGGATCTTCTCTGCCTCATCGTCAGCCTCGTCCGTGCTCTCGATGGTGGCGTGGGTGATATTCGTGCCCGACTTGGGGAACCTGGTGGAATTGTTCAATAAACCATTATATCAGGGGTACAGTCAAATCAAAAATATATGTTACATCGGCGACCTTCTTCCGCACAGACAGGTGCTGAGTAATGCCGAAGATAAACGAACGTAAACATCAATTGAACACAGACCTTGTTGTGTTACGCGTAAGTTAGAAGTATGCAATGACAGCAAAAGTCTAAAGACAACTGACGCGCCGCCAAATAAAATGGCGGTCGACGGTGACGCCGTAATGACTGCCAAATTTTTTAACCACGCAATAATTGGCTAAAACGTTCTCGCGCCTTTTAAAATAATGCTTACTGCGTAGCTACATCGTTTAAACTTATATTTGTGGACCCTTGCAGGACATCATTCTCCTGCACTTATCCCAACTTATTTAGGGTCGGCGCAACATGTATTTTTCTTCCATATTTCTCTCTTAGTCGTCATCTCGGTAGTCACTCCTTTTCTAGCCATTTCATCTTTCACACAGTTCATCCATCGTTTGATCTTCCCCTACTCGTATAGCCAACATGTCAATGACAATGGCAACTAGCAGAACGCGGTGTTTAAAATTCATGACTAATAGCTAAGCATTCGTGCTGGTTCAGAAAAAAAAAGAGAATAAAAATAAAAGAAGGTTAAAGGTTGAGCACACAACCGGTCGGCACCGGATCGGCACGACATCAAACTCGAGCCGTTCAGTATTCTTTGTATGAAACTCCATACTGCAACACACACAAACGTATCGGCAATGGAACGGCAACGCCTGGCCTCGGCACAAGCTAGCAGTCGTTCACTCAACAATGTATCGTACTAACACAGGTCAAAGCTCCCTTTTCAACGGCTCACTTTTATTGTTGATCCGTCGATTTTTATCAACAGACATTGAGCGTACCAGAAACGTACCGTGGCAGACATAATAATATTCTTCTGCATGGCCCGTCTCTGTCGGCGTGTAACGATATATTTATCTATCGAAGTATCATAAACCCTCCATGATGCGTTCAAGAACCGCTTATTATGACTACCATAAAAATAGACTGTTTTGTTAGAACAAATTTCTTATCTGTAAAAATGTTAGTATTGCTAAATAATAACATCAATTTCGATATTGTTATTTCATTCAAATTTCGAATATCTCTGAAAAACAAAGAAATTTGATTTGACTTCTATTACAATATCAATCGAGATGAATCGAAATAACTGTCAATTTGCAAGCAAATTTGACAAATGTCGCACGTAAGTAAGATATCGAACGATATGATAATTGGAACCGACTCTAGTTTGTCTTTGAATTAAAAAAGAACTATGACAGCTGCCAAACTTATCAATCTTTCCATTAACGGTTAAAATTTGTTTGGTTGTATAAAATTATTAGATTTGTTGAATTTAAACCATAAAATGAGCGATCAAGATGATATAGATATTTCGGCGAAGCCTCCTGATATCCGTGACAAAACAACTAACGTCATAATATAATTACTGTTAGTGGTCCTGAACAACGTCGCGATGCCGATCATAATATGCGGCTCCTGAATGCATCATTGAAGGCTTATGATAAAAACACGTGTGGGTAACACGTGTTTGTGGGTAAATTAGGGATAAAAACACGTGTTTAATGCCCTTCATTATGTACGGTCACATAAACTACTATAATATACACTGTATAGAAGAATACTATTATTATTATTATAATAAAAGGTGTACTCACACGCCGGCGCGCACGCGGCCGTCGTAGAACTCCTGCACGGTGAGCGTGGGCAGCGACGGGTAGCCGGCGCCGTACACCGCCTTCTGCACCGCGTCGCGCGTGATGATCACGGGCTTCAGCGGCGGCCCGCGCACCGGCTTCGGCTTTGGCTCTAAGAGACGGTTCCGTCACACGACTAGGAAGATCCACGGCCGATGCGATGGTATAAAGCATATATGCGCCGCGTCCGTGATTAGCGACTCAGCCGCGCGCGCTTGTCGCATCGGCCGTTCTCAAACAGAGACTAGACTAGACAAGAGTTGCGTGTCTAAGGCCCGTATTAATAAACTGATCTCAAATCTAATGCTCGTTTCGAGATGTATCAAAAATGACAGTGTTCTATGGTTTAGCGTTTACTTTGACGTATCTTGTGATGGGCCTCACAGTCAAGATGAGTTTATTAATACGGCCCTAAGAAGTGTTGAAATGACAGATGCGCGCGAAGCGACGCGAAGCTTGTTTTTTTCGCGCGAACTCGTTTGCAAATAAATGCAATGCAATGTAGATAGTCGGGTACCTACTGAGTTTAAGGATAAAGAAATAAAAGCTATATAACATAATTTGATTTTTTCGTGCAACATGTATTTGCTTTACTTTCATGTATTATTACTGTATTTATAGCAATTTTGTATCTGACGTAATAAGACGCGGTTTAATAAAAATATAGTTTTATCGGAATGGTTTGGGCCGTTTAAGAGACATCAGCTCCGTTTTTTTTTAGTCCATTATATTTCTTCTCTAAGTATGTGACCGGTCCATTCCCACTTAAGCATTTAAATTTTATTTTTTAACCAATGCTTGAAAAGTGTTTGGACCTTGAAGCAAGGTTAACCTAAAAACAAACACTACTCCCTAACAGTCAAAAGAAGACTCTAATCTGCATCTTAACTACCCTCATATTATTTTACACAAAAAATCTCAACAAAACCTTATGACCTATCAAACAGTATGGAAAGAAACATGACGGGATGATGTCATCTTATAAAAATAGTACATTATTGCCTAGGCCGGGAAAGTAGGGAATTGTCTGACGAGGTGGTTGGCGGGCCGAGCATTGGCGAGGCCTGCTAAAATCCGAGTCAGGCATTCCCCGTTTCCGCAGAAGCATATATACTGCTTTACCTCCGCCATGTGTCTCCATGTACTCCAGCAGCGGCCTCTCCCGCTCGATGCTGCACAGCTCGTCCAGGGCCTCGTTGATGTAGCTCCGCAGCATCGTCAAGAAGTACTCTCGCTTGGTCTCGTCGTCGACGTTCGGCCGCGCCATAGCCTGGGAGAGGGAACTCAGCTTCTGCTTTACTTCCTTCATCTCTAAGAACCGTTTGATTTTAGCTTCTCGGGTCATTAACTGGAACCATATAAAAAAACCCTCAACATTGCGATCTGCTTTTTAAACGACTTCAAAAAAAGGAGGAGGTTCGTAGGGATATTTGTTTATTTAGAGCTGAGAACTCGAAAGTACAAGATGCATATATATTTATGAAATTTAGAGTATAGGTGTCTTGTATAAACCGCTACTTCGTTTGGTAGGACTACATGTAACAGAAGATAAAAATAAAAATTCTTTGATACCGTAGTAAGTCCAATAAATTACATCGGACATACCATTTTTGAGTTATAGCCGAAAAAAAAACGACGTAAGTGCGGCTTCAGACTACCCACAAGGTCGACCAGGCCATGTCTGCCTCTCAAATAGTATGCTTCCTAGGGATCCATTCCCAACAATATTCACATATTATCTGCTACACCTCAATAATTTTAACCATTTTAAACTGACTAAAAACAGGGGTTATTAGAAGTGGACATTGTAGGAAACGGGTTTGTAAACCACAAGTAGTGGACACTAAAGAAAACATATGTTGCGGGAATCATAATAAGTGGACATTATAGGAAGCAGACTTTTTTCGGAAGTGAATATAGTATGCAGCCAACATTTTAGGAAAGTACCATCATAGGAAACAAATAACACACATTATAGGAAAGAGACGTTTGATGGAAGAAGGCCATTTAGAGAAGAAAACATTTTAGGAAACAGACAGAAGGACTGCCATGATATGAAAGAAGACAGCTATCTACATAATAATAATATTAACATTTTTTTCTTTCTTGGTATAACAGCAGAGCCAAATCATCTCATAAGGGTCAGAATTTCAGGTGGATGAGAAAAACATTGAACCAATAATTGTTCACAGTTTTGAGGAAGGTCTATGCTCAGTCGTAGATGTGTCGAATAATGTTCTGTTTATTATAATCACATCCTGATAAACAAGGTTTTTGTCACACAGTGTCTCTTGTTCTATCTAGTCCACATTGGAAATTGGAAAAAAAAAAGTATATACCATTGTAGCGATTTTGGCCTGTTCAGTGACCACTCGCTCAACAGCGGGTGTGTTCAACGATGATTGTGGAAGTTCTACATCTGTCACACCATAATCCTTGCATCTTTTTATGAAGTCTCTGGAATACAAAACATAAACGTTATCATCACACGAAGAATTGATCACATGGTCTCTTAAAAATATTCATGCATGACCATAATATTACATTTTAAATGTACCTGTACAGGTTTAATTCCAACTCAGGAAAACTGCTAAACAGATTTTGATGAGAACACAAACAACCTGGGCCTCTATCATAGGACATTAAAAGCATATCCTATTTGATCTGTTATGGTATTGTTTTTATATTACATTCTGAATCTTTTATATTAGTTACGCCACAATCACAAAATTAAAATGTTTCTTCATTAAATTAAAACAGTCACTATTATTACAAATTTATCATGATTATATTGTTATAATTGTTAATTTAATCTAAAACTATTTCCCTGTTTATAAGGGTGCATCAATTTGTTTACCAACCTTTCCAGACGGGATTTTTCCCATTTGTAATTTTAGCAATAGCAAATCAAATTTTTCCCCTTTCTTAATTTTTCTACGTTGCATATTTACCAATCTGGATTTCACAATCTCAAATTTGCCCATTTTAATTAGGTTGACTATAATGGAAAATGATGATATTGGAATTAACTATGCTGCTGAGAAAAAAAAATTTAGCAGTCAAATAAACAAATCCAAAGGCAATTTAAAACAGTAAATAATATGCTACCTAAAGTAAATTTCTGCAATATTGATAAGCTCCATCCGGGGTAATCCATAGCACTTGAGCGTGAGTGTACCGAGTAGTGCAGGTAGAAGCATGTATGGCAGGGTCTCTGTGGGCAGCTCCTCCAAGCTCTCGTTCCGACTGAACATACCCGACATGGACACGAGGTTTGTGGCCTTCTCAAACTTCTTAATGGTTGCTTTTATGGTTATCTGAAAAAATTAAAAATAAGAATAAACATATTCTGTTCTGCACAAAAGTAAAAATACACATAATTAAAACAATGACGTCAGAAGCAAAATTTAGGTGCTAATTCATACCAATGTAATGCGTGACTTACATTTCACACGAGAAACAGGCAGTGCCGATGATAATACATGGTCGAATCAAGAATAATTTGATTACATTAAATTAGCATGGACATAGTCAAGCCAAATATCAACTTTTATGAGACATCAATCTAGCGAAACATTAAATAATTCTAAGAATGGAATGAAGTCTATAAAATAACGCTTACTTGAACCGAGTCGCTATTAGTAGCGTCAGTCGACTTTTCTATCTTTTCGAACAACTTCATGGCCTCGTCGTATACCTCTCTTAGCGGCTCTTCGTCGGTCGATTGGCCGGCGTCAACTTCTTGAGGTTGGGACATTTTCACTGTAAGAACTTTTAAGACTGTAAATAAAATAGACTGCAAACTTTGCTTGCAAGTGATTTGTTTTTTCAATTTTGACGTTTTGCAGATGACATTAAACTGACGTTTAATATGGTCCGAAAGGACGGTCCAAATTGATCAAAGTAACAGTTCAGGCAGCAGTTCTAAATTGTTACAGTCTCATTGAACCGACGAAACTGACAATGGCAGGATAATAGGCATATATTTTAAAAAGCACGAATTTAAAAAGTCTAGAATATCAGGAGCTCTATTCTTCTCGGTGAAACCATATTGCCTTTGACACGATACCGTATTGTTTTTAACTCGGCCGCCATTACTGTCATAAAACTATCGTAAAGTTGACAATACCAAAGACAATACTCTAACATGTGAAAAGTATTAAGGTTTTACCGAGCGGAGTTCTATTGTAAATGAAACAGTAGCGTAACTATACCAACTAAGGCCTGTGGCAAATTCATCCATCAGACAGTGCGATTCCTTTATTTAAAGATTAAATACCTACTTAAATATCAGGTTCCTCCTGTACGCACTCCTCCTTCTCCTCCTCCTGTACACCTTTCGGACCGGGGGTCCGGGGGCCCATAGCATTTTGCCAGCTCTGCCACCCTATAGTTACCCCACCGAAATACTAGTTTTTTTTGTGCCTTTTTTAGTCCCCCACTGCATGGCAAAGGCCTCCCCTATTTTTCGCCATTCTGCCCTACCGATAGCACTTTGAAACGCCCAAATCATCCCGCCACCTCCTTTTTGCTCTGCCTCTTCTCCGGTGGCCATCCTATGGCGTGCATTCGGTGATCCATTATCTTTTAGAAATGATTTGCGCAAAAATTCTTAAAGCCAAAGTTTATAGAGTCTGTCTAATGAAAGCTGAACCTGGATTTTTCTTGGCTGACGAGTCTGGCAACACTATTTAATATGACGTTTGGACTTTGTTGTTGTTAAAACTTGTCAATTCGAGATCTAAATTGATAAAAATACGGAGTAATCATGCCGTCGACGATAAGAGGCGGTGTCCGGGAGATTCTGTATACTATTATACAGAAGTACAAAGAAAAACAAGAAGAAAGAAAAGCATTATTGATGCAAAAAATTAATTGTTTAGTTACGGTGACCAAATTTATAGGTTAGTACGGCTTTAGTACGGCATGTTCATTTTGATACTTCTTATTTCTCTATGTGCAATCCTAAGTTTAATTTACCTTTTTCTGTCTATTATACGATGAGATTAAGAAATTAAACGAAATTAAATTCGTTTCAGAAAACCTGGACGTGCACGTTGACAAAAGTGTGCTGGAAAACGTAAAGCAGCTGAAAGAGGTTGAGGAAACTGAGTTAGCCTGCCAGACTCAGACGAAATATTTGGAAGAAGTATCTTCAATGACCGGTAATTACTAAAATTATCATTGTCTTTCCCTATGTAATAGGTGTAGGTACCTATTGTCTGTCCCTATATCATGTTGAATCTCTTAGCATTCACAATTTTATTAAATTAATTTAATAGACAGATGATTAATGTAACTGACACTCATAGTTTCAATAAAACAATAAGGAGGTGTTTAGTTAAAAGATATCATAGCATCATAGCATTTTGTTGTTTATGAACCAAATGTACACTGTACAGTCGATTTCATAAATATGTGTACACTTTAGTACCTTATCTATTTATTTAATGTCATTTTTGATCGGCCAGATATAAAAGATGTTCGGGTTATATGAGTCTTCCTTGTTCTTAAACCGTTGCGATTAGAACCTCACCGATGCAATTTCATTTCACCTAAACCCAAAATAATGTTTTTAGGGCTGTCGGACTGTACAATGGGGCTGTACTGCGCAACCACACAATGTATTTCTAAATGGTGTTCTGTTTATTTAACACTTTCTTTCTTCTTACAGATATCAGTGTTTCATCTTTAAAAAGAATAAGTAATGAGGGAAAATTAAACAACGGTGTCTTTAGTACTCCCGGAAAAAAGCGACCTCACAAGGCCGGTGTTGTCAGTGGGGTCCTGTCTGTTCACGCTTGCAAGAACCTGTGTGCCAGTTAGTTATTTTAGTTATCGTTCCTGACGTAGAGACCTCGTCATGTTGTTCTCCTAGTCACTATTTTTAATTTACTCAATGTTATTGAGCGTACATTTGTAACGACTAAGTTTGTGTTGTTAGAAATAATTATTAATTACTTTACTACCTTGTAATGTTACTTTTAAGAATAATTGTATTTTATGATTGGAAAAAATGATCTGCTGGAGTTTCTTGCGGCGCTTCTTCTCCAAGATATAATTGTCGTTAGATAGAGGTGTAAGGGTGATGAGAATAATGTTACCTCTAATTACTTTATTAAAAAGGTTGAATATAATATTCCTCATCATCATTGTTTTATTATGCTGTGTGCGACACAGACGAAAACCTCTCGTATCAATGAAATCTATCAACAGCACGACTAGCACAAGTTGCTCGTGACTTGTTTGTCGCTCGGATCTCCCTTACTATCTAGTCTGTTACGATAGAGACGCACAGAGCGACAAGCGAGAAAATACAACTTGTGCTACACGTGCAGATCACTATATTTTCATGTCAAATATATTTCGAAAAACCAAATGTGCTCCAGTCACTGTCATCGTATTTTACCTAAAGTGCTTTTCATCAAAATATAGCGCTCGTAATAATATATATGAAAATATAGTACGCGTTTCCTCTTCCTTTGTGCCCACCAAAATAAATAAAATAATAAAAGTATCAATATCGTTTATTCCTTCATTGATCGGTAATACCATATCAAGATTTTTTGAATTTGCCGCTTTTTCCCAGGTTCAGCTTTCATTAGACAGACTCTAACAATGAGAGGTACGGTGGATCGATATACTGATTTCAATCCACGAAGCACAAGAGAAGTACTTCAATTTGCATCCATTGACGTTGCCGTGCAATTCAGTGCCTAAAAAATATTTAACTTAAATACATATTTTTTGCCATAATGTCTAATCAGCTCTGCTTTGAACGACAGCATTATCATGTTAGCCGGAACACGGCCACGTCGGCCACTGTCTTCATAATTATGGTAATAAGCTGAAAAGTAAACCTCTTCTGCTTGAACCTTTGTGTTAACCCTCCAACTGTCACCATAGACCAAATTACGAGATTACCCATGCTTTTTAATAATACGTTGTCCACACATTTTGTCCAGTAGGGTTTATCTTTTATTACGTACTCGTGGCTTAGCACGACTTAGCGATAAGATAACCGTAAAAATCTAAATTACGGCTACTGTGTCGCTAATACCCGTTAATGACAAAAGTTTGGTGTAAGCAAAACAAAGTACATTATCAATTTTTTTTTGACTAGGAGTTAATAAAGAAGAAAGAAAGCGGTAGTTAGAAAACGAATATAATATGTATATGTGTTTCGTTAGAAAAGTAAGTTTATCTTGGCAAAATGTTATTTAGAAATAACATTGCCCTCCTTGTTGTGCAGTAGGGTAAAAAAGAGAGTGGCTGTTCGAAGTACCTACTTCGAAGCACGTGAACCTACTATGACCACATTAAACTCTTTTCGGTCAAGCTAATAGTAAATTTATTCTGCTTTCACGCATTTAGTCTTAAATTTTCGTAAATTCTGAACCAAATAGTTCCGTTTCAAACGGCGTTTCTTTTTGGCCTCATAACGACCGGTACTGACATAAATACCTTTATTGGATTAACGCCTAATTAAATTATAGAGCAATATGACTTAGCAAACCACCCATATAGCCATTTTTGGTCGCAAACTTTTCAAAGCAGTAACAAGTCACAACAGTTTCGTAACTGCTCCGGCACATTGTGACTGTGTAAGGGTTTGGTTTCTAAGTGTAGTAACAGTTGATAAACAATGCTACCACAAAAATTCTAGTAACTATGTTTAGTCGTTGCGTCCACACATAACGTAAACATTTGTATCACACATTTTTATACACTTTGCGTCTAGTTTGTGACTAGTCTACAAACTAGGAAATAATGTGTAGTAACCGTGTGGTAACTCTGTAACCACGTTATAAACAATAAACGCGAAGTGTAGTAATGTTACGTCAATGTTTCGGAACTTTGTAACGGTAAATGACAACAAAAAGGCTTCATAAAATCCAAAGGTTCTCAACATACTGTCCCCATTTCCCCATAGTTAACGTTGCCATGTGATAATTATAGCAAAAGTTGCGTTTAATCATGAGTGAACCAAACGAAAGGAAAAAACCAAAACCATACAGACACTCATCGGACTTCTACCGAAAAGTAGCAAAATTAAAGAATGTACACAACAAAATCCCAAGTAAGTAGGACTTTTCCTGATAAATAGATTTAATTAGGTACGCGTTATTACACTTAATACCTAGTAGTTTTTGAATTACTAGGTGGTTGGTGTGATTAATAATTTAAGGAACATGACAAATTAAATTTTTAATTATTTCTCCAGGTCATTAAACAAACTCATCGTCTTCATCGAGTGACAATCAAGGAAACAATATTATAGTTTCTGGTGGCGATGACTTAAATGCCGAAACACCTAGTGCCTCGTCTTCCGTATCTTCAAAGGAAGCAAATAAATTTTCTATTTGCATCCCTTCTGCAAAGGTTTCGAGCCCGTGTGCTTTAATTACATATTTCATTTTCTTCCATTCCTTGGTAGGTGCTCTTTGCTCTCTTCTGAATCGATCAATTTCGGGCGTTTTTCTTGTATTAGGCCAAAACAGAATATTACCTTGAACCCAGTTACTCGGAACTAATGAGATAAGCTTTCGCGAGTTTTCTTCTGTTAAAACTACCGAAAACGGCATGATTGACGATGTTCGTGAAACTTTGAGAATCTCTGTAAATAAAAAAGTACATGGGGCCATTTTGTTAATTCAGTAACTTTGTTACTACTTTAAGTTACACGTCGACACATGTCGACACAATCTAGTAACTGTGTGACCACTTGTGACTGCAATGTTTGTCCATCATAAAAACATATTTATATCATAATTAATAAGTTTTATGGTTATTCTTGCTTTTATATTTATTGTTATTGATAAAATATATTATTCTGTGTATGCAAACTCAAGAGATATTTAAATTTATAAACTTATTCAATAATGAAATAATACGCAGTACAGTCATGTGTTTCGCTAAATTGGCTAAATTATGATTTTATGATGGCGCGTTGATGAATTTCAACCAATATGATCAAATGACACGATGAAATTATTTTCCCATTGATATTTGAACACAACCATAATGAATAAACACTAAAACCAAATACTTACGTCGTCAAACTTTTTTGTAATGGCTTCTCTTCTTATATTTTTAAATCACAATAAAACGTCATCAGACACTTCAACGAGTTCCATTAAAAGAGTGAATGAACGAATGATTTCTGACGAACTGGTTTCAAACTCGTAACATTGTTACCACACAGCGACGGAACGATGAAACCAAAAGTTACTGTGTCGACTCTTCCCCAATTTTAGTCGCGGTTACGTAGCAGATACGAAGCTGCTACCAAACGTCTTACTAGAATCAATCAGTGTCTACACATAAGTGTCGACAATTGTCGTAACGGCTACCAAAAATGGCTATATGGGCAGTTGATTATTTGTATGTTACTTATTTATAAAAACATAAATAAATGTTTTATACTTTATTCGTGAATAGAGATGGTCAGATATACACGGGAATGTAAACGTTAATAAGAACATATACCTAATTTCTGCAATTAGCTGAATGGGTATAGAATAGTTTTAAATTTAAATTGAGGTAACGAGGCCTTTACAAATCACACATAACGTACAGTACTGTACTGGTTAAAAATTAAAACAGTCTTAATAAATAACTAATATGATGATTAATCACTTTAAAAGCAGTTTCCCCGTGTCAGCTAACCGCAATATCGCCGACATTATGTCTCCCCTCTGCCGGAAATACTCCCTTAAATAGGTTCACTTGTACCACAAGAAGTTAAAATTCGCCTAGCAGCAATATCCCATTTTGGTTAATTCAACAACGAACATTGTCGCATAAACATAAAATCAAGCTCAACACAAATACGTAGTTCCATAGAACAATAGGACAAATCGTTGCATCCATCAAGAGCGTAAAAGTTTACATTATAACCTCTTTGATCACACATCTACGGCAGTTAACAGTTTATCTGAGTGGATTTGTGTCGCCGAGTTAAGGTGGACAAAGGCACGGTTTATTTTTGTTGTGTAAAGAAATACAAAAGTCTCACTTATATACTATAGTTTCGTTTGACTGAAGCAGGATGAAACTTACTATAGTTTCCGAACTATCTAAAATAAGCTATAGATTACTATTAATTATATACCAAAATACTTAATTATGAATGCACAGTTAACTTGAGCCGCGACGCGAAACCGCGTTGGAATCGTTCTATTCACTTAATACGAATTTGAACTCTATATGCTACAGAAGTTTTTCTAGAGGTACCACAGATTGCCGCCGTAGGTAGGTACTCACTTTCTTGACACAATTAACTCGTTCATTTTACGAACTTGTAGAAAAATCATCTATAACGAATAGAACTGAACCGTGATCTTGACTCTGAGTGCAGGCGTCAGTCTACCGGGCGAAACAAAAGACGCATATCTCGCAGATTAGTAGGAATGAGTAGGTACAAACGTTTATCTCGCTACAACTCATACATAAATCACCATGCATGAAGACCGGACAGCCGCTAAATAAATAAAACACCCATATCGATTCAATGTACAGCACTAGGCGATTCTGCGACCCAGCTCTGTCCTACACTCAGTTGTGAGCGAGCCGCCGAGTAATCCACGTGCCGCGTAAGTGCAACCTAGTATATAATGCACCGGAAAAATAGCGACCTCGTCTGGGAATTATGCAGTTAACCTATCATAAAGTCAATTTATATGTTCTTTAGAACGTTTAACTTTAAGCAATGTTCCCAGTTGGGTTCGTTCAAGTTTGTTTACATAGTGAACGTGATATTTTTGTAAAGTACCTACGTTGTAACTTGTAGGGCGCTGACGGGGCTCTTTTGTGTGGTGTTTTCGAATGTTGTGTAATGTTTTGATGTCGTTGTTTTATTGTTCTCTAGCTTCGGACTTCGTCCGCGTAGATTTCAAATATCGTTATTCCCTCGGGAAGTTTTAAATTTTCTGGAATTAAAATGTAGCCTATGTTTTAATCCAGGGTATAAGCTATCTCCATTTCGAATTACATCCAAATCGAAAGAGTAACAAGCATCCATCCATACATACAAACATTCGCGTTTAAGTATAATGATAAATGGGTCAACGTGGGGTCAACAATCTCTTGTTTTTCGCCATTGACAAATTAGTCAAGAACATGGCTGCTCTTGTTTACTTCAAAGGGAATTTAATGAACTGGTTTACGTAAACTAAATAAATTCTCTATTCCCTCTAAAAAAAATGGTAAAACGAAACTAAGTATTATTTTGTAAAAGAAAAGCTCCTATTTAGTCTCGGTGTGTTTGTTCTTCCTTGTTTTCAAAACCCTTTCTTTAAGCTGCTCGTCTACTTTATGTTATAAATCGTCCAACATTTTACACACTTGTATTTTTCTAGAGTATTCTAAATCCACCGGTTTATGCTAAAAAATAAATCAAAGGTTATATGCTACACTGACTTTACACCTGTTGATATCATATTGTCATCATTATGTTAGCTCTTATTTACTCGGTAGTAATGGCGGTAGAGTAAAAACAATACGATAGCAATACTTGTAGAGTAGAGACGAAGTAGAATAAAACCCCTGTGCCAATTGTCTGCCAGCAAAGACCTCTATTCTGCCGTAATACCAAAGAAGGCGGCTAACTACATAGTAACAGGATAGGGTGACGGCACCAAGGACACTTTTAGCTGACAGACACCAGCAATGACTGACAGCAATGGTTGACTTGCTTGAAATAAACAGCTGAAATTTTGAATTTTTTTTTTTGAATCTACACTTCGCTCTTAATTCAAATTTTATACGGTCCTAAATTCTGTTGATCTGGTGAAAAATGGTATAATATAAGTCAACTTATCTTGGTCTACAAAACTTACATAAACGGAGGCGGAGAAGTACCTATACTAGACATAAACCCTATTTCCCTTGATTTTCAGGAGACTTACCCCATTGTTCACTAGGACCGCAGCATTGATTGTTGCAAAACAAATGAATAACCATTATTTACTGTAAAATAAGAATCGGAGGCCCGTTTCATGAAGCTACAAGTTACAAATTACAAGCGGAAGTCTCTTTCTAACTCCTTTTGCTAGAAGGAGACTTTCGCTTGTAATTTGTAAGTTGTAGCATCGTGAAACGGGGCACAGGTGCCTTGTCCAATGGTTCCAATAAAGGGTTACCAATAAAGTTCATAATGCTTCGACTACAACATTCATCAAGCCGCTTCTTTGGTAGTGGGGCAGTGTTCTACTCGGTAAAACAATGTTGATCGTATTGTTCTTAACTCCGCCGCCGTTACAGTCGAGTACATAAGAGTTATCGTAATGTTGGCAATACTATAACATGTCGAAGTCTATATGGTTTTATAGCTAAGAGAATAATGGCTCAGTGTTAAGAATTATGTGTAATGTGTTATATAAGTTCCGAAACTAATCTCTGACCTTATTGCCCCAATTTGTTTGAAGTTTTTTGCTCTTTCTTCGCAATGCAATTTTTCTTATTTATTTATTCATTTATTTATATGCACTAATAAATATCCACACACTATAATATTAGGTAGAAATGTAAAAGTGTGTTTGTATGTTTCCGTCTTTCACGTTTCAAGGCAGTTGTTATCCCGGAAAAATGAACGGTTCCGGTGGGATGTCAAAAATACGAATCCTACGCGGACGGAGTCGCTGGCAGAAGCTAGTTTATTATAAAGTTGGTGCTGAATTCCATGTTAGGTATATCTTTTATCACTTCAAAGTAATAAATGCAGTTACGAATAACTTACACGGGGATAATTAGAGGCTAGCAGCTGCTAATAACAACATAAAAACTGGTCAAGTGCAAGTGGGACTTGAACACCGAGAGTTCCGCATAAGTTTTATTTGTATGAAATATTATAAACCCAATAAAGTCTGCTGCCGGCTGTCTTCGTCTTAAGCCCCACCACACGGACATAGGTATTTATTTACGCTCTTTAAAGTAAACAGAAGAAGTCGTACCAGAAGAAGTCGTCGTTGTCTTTTTGCCGACATATAGGTATTATACAGAGCCAAGTCCAAGTTCTTATGTTTAGTTCTGCATTACCGGTTCCTACTTAGGTACAAACTACTTTACCCTGTGACAGTATTAAAAGATAAAAAAGATAAAATAAATTTATTCAGTAAGTAAGCCGCTCGGGCACTTTTACACGTCAAGATACTACCTACCAGCGCTTCCCAAGAGGAGACCACTGCTGAGAAGAAACGCCGCAAGAAACTCAGCAGTCAGTCATTTTTTAAACATATTTCATATTTCATATTACAATGGTACAACTTAATCTAGCATTATATAAAGGTACAAGTATTAAATTAAATATAATATCAAATAACAGTAGTACAGCAGGAAAACATGCCAAAAATCTTACGGGAGAGAAAGATAGAAAAGAATAAAATAAAATAAAATAGAATCAACTACTTATATATGTGTATATGAGATGGTGCGAGATGACCACATAAAAGTTTCGATATGTTTTCCTGCATCAACGGTGTCCGATATTATAAATGTTTTTTTTTCGTATTTGACATAAGCTTTATAATACATCAACATTTTTGGGTGACGAAATTATTTGATACGTAATCATTTTAATCTCTAATTTCTAATGATGTGGCATTTATTTGGATAGCTTTAACCGTTTTAGATAGGCAGATAGACGGACTGAAAGACCGAGATGGACAGACGGACAGAACATATAACGGTTCCGATTTCAAATATTTGGTACGGAACCCTAAAAATTACACCGGTGACATTCACCCGTACCACTTTGTGAAGCAAATTGCATTTAGCCATCCATCTGCATAGTCTGTGAGCACTTGGAAAGTGTTTCGGGTTTGTACTCCCGTCTCACTCGCTCGTAATAAGAGCATATGAGAGCGAGTGAGAGACAAAGTACAAACCCGAAGCACCTTTTAAGAGCTATCGCACTGTAAGTATATGTCAGTGGATTGGATAAGTTCGCCTTTGTACTTGTTTTTTTTGTTTTATTGCCTGTGTTTTGTATTTGTTTTTTTATTGTTGTGCAATAAAGAGTATACATACATACAATACAAAACATTTAGCCAAGTGTACATTGGGCTTGCGCTAATTTGATTCGAAATCGAATTCAAATCCCTACGGAACCCTCGGTGCGCGAGTCCGACTCGCGCTTGACCGATTTATATATAAAATGTACCTCTATATATCGACATAAATTAATATAGAGTTATTTTATCCATTATATCTTGATTGTTATTTGCAAACCGATATAAGTGCATAAGGCCTTAGCGTTCACCCGCAGCAATTTTAACTAAATACTATAATTCAGTAAACTCCGCGTCTGCCTACGAGTAAATGGTAGTTTTCCAGGTCTACATCGGTTTGCCATTGCTAGCGATATTATTTATTCACATATTTTTAGGGTTCCGTACAAAAAATGAATAAAACGGAACCCTTATAGGATCACCCGTGCGTCTGTCTGTCACAGCCAATTTGCTCCGAAACTACTGGACCGATTGAGTTGAAATTTGGTACACATATGTAAATTGATGACTCAAACGTTGACGTACGTTTTTTTTTTAATAAGGGATTTTTCCGGGGGCTAATTAGATTATTTTATTCAAGTATTGCATACCTTACTGTGTCATATATCAAATAAAAGAGCTCGTTATGAGGATCTTAAATATACTTTTGTTATTATTATAAAATAAATCGTTTTGATTTTATTCATGGAAGAAGACGAATATTGACCATTCCCCCCAGATCTGCGAAACTAATGAGCCTAAAATTTTCGAAAAAAATATGTAATATAGTTCATTACTTGTAGATTACAAGAAAACCTATAAGATTTCTATGGAAAAAATAGTATACATGAACCCCATACGTCAAACCATCATAAGTATCAAGATCTAATAAATCGGGTCAGAAACCGAAAATATTCAAATTTTCAGGTACCTTCAACAACAGCAAAAATATAGGAGCCCAGCTTGCACGGAGTCTGCTTCCCGACTCGGGAAAATCAGGAGTTTTTGACAGATATTACAAAAATTAACGGGATATTTCATTTCTGTGATTATCGAATAAACCTTACCCAAGTCAGACTCTAGTGACAAAAGTGTTCTAAGTACTTCTTCCCTCATGATAACGAGGAAGTCTCCCAATAAAAACAAGTCCCTCTAGATGCGAAATGACCACAACCCACAAGTCTTGTTGCAAGTAGGTATTATGACGCATATTAAATGTGCAATTATCTTGATTTTGATTGTGCTCGGTGAGTCACTACGTCAGACATTTTTCTCGTTACTTCCTCACAATCGTCGAGTAAAACGTCATTCCTAAGTGTACGTAGAAGTCGAGAAGGTCTTCCTTTAGACGACGACGTGGTGTAAACTTGTTGGGCTCATAATCCTACCTTACGTCAATAAGCTTAAGCATTTTTCTATCATGTCAAAATAGAATAATTGGCAAACGTCAAGTTTTGTACAGTCTTGTTTTCAAAAACTTTGCTTTGCGAGATATATTATAATCGACGTCAAAGATTATGTTTAAATTTTTTCACCTTACTTATTCCTTTAAAATAAGAAGCAAAAATGTAAACATATCTTTAACGTGTAGTGTACCTAATCGTAAAATAATATAGGATATTTTTTACATTTTGGTTACATTTTCTCATTACTTTTACCAAAATAAAGACTCGAGAACAGTAATTTCTCTTCATCTAACATTTTTTTTGGTGTCGGCACAATCATTTCTGGTTGAATGCTATTAAGTACTATATTTTACTTTTCTGATAACTACCGAGAATTCCAAATCAACTTAACACTGCTACGTGACAAAATATCACGTGATGACAAGATGATACACGATTTCTTTAGAACTCGCATAAACTTCTTAAAATAATATTACAAAATTGAGTTGCACTCAACACGAAACCCATAAGATAGAAAGGGACAACGCACGCGTGACCCATCCATTATTGAAGCTTCTGGAAAATTCTGGCGGGAAACGACTTGCGCCGGACAGGATGGCAGCCATTACGCGATTATCCTCTCCTCAATGTCCGTTTTAATTCAAACGGGGAACTTTGCCCTTTTGTAGAAAAACAACAGGGTTGATTTGGATTGATCAAATAACTCGTGTTTGTACAGACGCTTTTGGCAGTGGTTTCGGAGCTGTGATTAGACCAAGGAGCAAAATATAAGTTCTGCAAGTTTTGGAGGCCTGGTTAACAATTTATAGCTTTGCTCTTATAGGAATTCTACATTATAAATTTATGGATTTGGAACCAGGGATATGTCAACGACCTTGGCACATTTAGCCTTGCGTAACCAAGGTTGTGGACACGGATATTTGCGCGGTCAAAGCGCGCACAGATCAAATTAGGAAAGACGGTACTAAATGCGTTGTATATCTGCCATTGGCTCGAACTATAGCTTAGTTTCATTCAAATATTAACCAATTTGCTCATAGGTGTCAATACGATTATAGCATGTTTACGATTATCCAATGCTTATTCTACTTTTAACGACGTAAGATCTAGCGCAAAACAATCAACATCGCACATGTTACACATTTGTCGTTCTCATTATCGACATACATCTAACAATTACTGACATCATGATCTATGAGTAACATTTCAGTGCCGAGGCTTATGATTTCTATATGAAACACCTGATAACGAACAACTTAGGGCTCTGAACATGTGTCCTTTAAAGTTCTTGCACAGCTTGCTCTAAACTCGTACCGTTAGCGTGAAATAACTCTTCCTTTCATCTACTTGCGTGTGGCTTCCCATTTTACTTTCTATAGCCTCGAGTTGTGGATCTACCTATTTATTCCACGATAATCTGGTATTTCCTATTGGTTGACAACCTACGTTCATTTATACGGTCCTGGATTCTAGAATTTTATATCGTGACTTCCTCTTCAATTTACGACTTGAGCATCAGCCCATTTTCATTATGTTGTGTGTTCAAATATTATGTTATATTAATTCATGGTAAGTTTTCTAGTCATGGTTTCAAATTTGATGTGATTGTGCAAAGAACTACGTTCAAAATATAGTCCTAATATGTCAAAAAATGTTGACAAAAAATAAGGCTCTTGGCAATTGGTAATTTTAAATACTGCTGCTGAATTTTAGTGACCGCGTTTTAAAAATATTGTACTTCCACCATGTCGGGTGTCTAACCTCTTTTCCCCATGTTTCAAGTATTTAATTTGTTAATATAACTTACTCCTTGCAACTTGAGTTTGTAAATTCTCACGTATTGTGTACGGTCTCTCTCTTCTAAAGTCGTTGACTTTACGTTTAAATTATCGGCAATTTATTGTAAGTACCCTTCTCAACTACAGGTACTATGGGAGATCAAGCTTGAAGAGCTCTTGACGACCGCACAATGGCCCGGCTGCCGCTAATCTTCTGTCTGATCGCCATCGGTTACACCATCGCCTTCAATGGGGACAACTTCGAGCTCGAATGTCCTGACGAATGCGACTGCCACTACTTCAGGATCAACTGGGTAACAGATTGTTCCGAAAGCAACCTCACTGAGGTCCCGTACGAAGAACTGAGCATGAGCGTGTATATCCTGGACTTGAATGAGAATAACATCACGACGCTCAAGCCGTTTCCTAAAGACATCAAGATGAGGAGATTGCAGATAGCCAATAATCGGTTGACCAGTATAACGAAGGAAGCGTTCATGGGTTTGGAGTATCTTATTGATGTCGATTTATCTGGGAATAATATCAGCTTCATCGATCCGGAGGCATTCTTGTAAGTATTACGTTTGTAAATAGTCTATGTCATTAATTTCTTTCTATATAAACGGTGAGTGAAGATGAGCAGACGCGAATAGAAAACAACCAATCATTACCATCAATCATCATCTTGTGTAGTTCCGCTAGTGTATTTATTAACGCACCTTTTAAGGCTCTGAGATGACTTACTTTAGTAGAATGTACTTTTAACCTAGATACATTTACTTAGGACACCTTTAGTCCACCCCTCTCGCCGTCTCGTGGATCTAACCTAAACAATAAACCATAAAAGGAACCGTTAACTCTACCGTATATTGGGACTGCGCCGATAACAATCATGTGATTCAATCACGAAATGTTTGGTGCAGATACAAAAAACGTTATTTAATGTTAACCGGTCATTATTTTACGCTTTAGTGGGTTTATTTTCTTTTTTTATACGGAGTTTAATAGATAGTTCACCAGTAAAGTAGCCATGGAAAATTTCACTGTTTCTTTTTTAAGGTGCAGACCTCAGAAATGTAAATATTTCAGCTAGCCCTCAAGGGGTCGACCACAGTAGAGTACTTTTATATATACTGTAGGGTCGACGTGAATTCAAGTCTGCCTCGGTTTAGCTTACGCAAACACTCAGTGTTTATATCGGGGGACTAGGTCAAGTAGTTCTTTGTACGCCGCATTTATGTCACGTTTATTTTTAACGAGGTGCAGTTTTGACGTTAAACTGCGGAAAATGGGGGTAGCTTACACTACGTACATGCTGAACTGAAATAAAACGAAACTCAAAGGAAGATTCCGTTGCGTCGACTTGTTTGCTCGAATTTAATGAACATTAGGCGGATTTTTCATCACTTTAAGGTAGACGACTGACTAAATTAATAATCAGGTTAATCATAAAGACTTGATTACTATAACCTATATATGATTAATCCCAATGATTGGGTTTAGAGCAAGATGATGATGATTGTGATTTGATTATTTTTATTCAATTTATTGTTATTTTTAATAAGATCCCTGTAGATGTTCGATTTTTACTTAGTGTTTACTTAGTTTTTTTTTACACTTTTACTGCTAGAATATTGTTTCAAACGGGTGGTTCCTATCGCATACTTAATATTATCACAATTATGATTAAATTATCAATCAATCAACCCTTAGGCACTGTAATAAATATCAAAAGAGGAACAGCGAATTTATTATCAAGTTTCAAAACATGTTTATCCTCGCTTGTTGGGTCACCCACTCTAACAGCAGCAAATCTACCCAATCGTTGCTATTTTTCCGCAAACTCATAATAAAGACACGCCGACATGGTCAGTGAGTCATTGTTTACCTAACACTAGAGCAGTTTTTCCCACGACGAACAATGCTGGCTTCACCGACATCCCTGAGCTCACAAAGCTGATTATAAAATTGTACCAATTGCTTTTGAACTTGTTGTGGCGCGGCCGCCGCCAATTTACTGCTCGTGCTGCCAACTATATTAGATAATGGCAGATGCAAATTGGATATGGTCAGTGGAGACCCATTTCCATGTATATTCTATCCTGAATTGGCAAATGCTCGGGATTAGAAGTAGCGCGTGTAGAATAATGAAGCAAATCAACTTAAAATCTTACAAAACGAACAATTTAACAATGTATGAAACCATCAAAACCATTTTGAGGAATGGGCTTCTCGAACTAATCAGTACTTAAATTTAAAATATATGTTACAGTGAATTAATTATATTACAATAAAGAAATGACCTTTGATTTGAATTATTTAAAAACAGAATACAGATAATAAAAAATCGTCTATCATGATCTAAATAACTCCGCCATTTTTGCATAGTAAGTATTAGGTGAGGTTAATTTTATTTAATAAATTATTTTAAATAACAATAACACTCTTAATCATGAAATGCTTAAAATTAGATACTTTGATATGGCTATTATTTCGAATAAAAATGTAAAGAACAGTGAAGAAGAAAATTCTGTATCAAAAATGTGTGTTTTATTAAGAGGATTGTGCAAATTTTTTTTGAAATTTTTTAATACGTACCTCCCCTACACGTATTGTGAGGATGTATTTTTTCTCGTCTACCCCGTGTGTCGTCGGATAGGTATTTCAAAGATATTGTGCGTTTGTAAATTTTTCGATTCGAAGGAATCATCTCTCACGACTAAGTAAACTTGATTGGTTCCTGAGATACAGGCGACTAAAGTGTTTATAGGTATCTACTAAAATCACCTGAGAAAGCACCAATACTTTAAAATAGAGAATTAGTTCATAATTGTTATTTTTTGAGATACTTTTTGTGTAGCAACGGTTTCGAAACCCTACACTGAGCATGTTCAGACATTTATTTATTTATTTATTTATTTATTTATTTATTCAAGGCTCACAAAACAAGTTACAATCAGAAATAAAACTAATATCTTGATAAAAAAGAATACATGAATCTAGACTATAACTCTAAACTATGTGTGCACAAAATGATTAAAGTGTATGTGAATGTTTGATGGTTAGTGGTATTAGTTAGGTATCTTATACAAAGTTAGTCAGATTTATTTTGTAAGTTAGTTTTACAGAGAGGAATAATATTATATTAATTATCATTATACTCTAGTGAATTAAGTACAGAATATATTGTGAATTTGGTTTTTAAAAGAGGGCAATTTACTGTTAAAAATATCCAAAGAAGAATGCTCGGTCACGGTATCATTATACAATCGGCACATTCGGGCATTCATGCTCTTGTCCGGATTTTTTGATTCTTTCCTAGTAATATTTTCGGAAATACAGACCTAATTTTCATAATATCTACATCATATTCAAAAATCGTAGAAACTAGCCTATCCGATCTAATGCTTATTTATTTTATTTAGTGGTCAACTGTTTTTTAATTTCAGGGACTCTCGTGGATTACTAAACGTTGAACTCCAGGACAATCCCCTCGCAGCCGTCGAGGGCCCCTTCCTCGTGTCCGGAACTCTGCAATTCCTCGACATCAGCTCCTGCAAACTCACTAGCATCAACTCCCAATTTTTCCACAACGTCACCTCCTTGGCAACCCTCGATGTTTCGAACAACCCGCTCGGCTCCTTAGAATCAGGAGTTTTCGATGTTCTCACCAGCCTGGACACCTTGAAACTCAATGACTGCAAGTTGAAAACTCTATCGGATAACGTTTTTACATTCCTCGTTAATTTAAAGAACTTAGAGCTAGCGGGCAACGAGCTGGCTAACACATACTGGCCAGAACTACTGGGATCTTTGACTAGATTAGAGTATTTGAACCTACGTAAGTCAGGCTTGACCTCCCTCTCCGAAGACACCTTCTCGAATTGCACTAACTTGGTCTCTCTGATTTTGGCTGACAATGAACTGCGGAACCTGGACGTCGCAGCAACCCTGGGCAGCAGCGTGGAGCACTTGGAATTGTTGGACCTTTCAAACTGTAAAATACAAGGACCCATATCTGGTGACGCTTTTGCCAATGCGACGAAATTGAAAAGTCTATATCTCTCAGGCAATCCGTTGTTCGCACCAGACTTGGAAGAGGCATTGGCACCTCTTCCAAAATTAGAGCGGCTATTCATGAGCAACTGCGGGCTCCGGCGCCTCCCGTATAACTTTAATGTGTTCGATAATCTTGTAGAACTCGATATCTCGCACAACCCGCTTGTGAACGTGTTCGCGAAGTTGCTAGCTCCCCTTGAAAAGCTGGAGTATCTAAACATGGGTTACAGTAATCTATCCTACATCGCTCCAGACTCGTTTTCCAATCTAACATCATTGAAGCGGCTTGTGCTATCCGGTAATGACCTTATGTCCCTTGAAGCGGGACTGTTTGGAAACCTCACACAGCTAACTACAATCGAACTTGAATTCTGTGGTCTAAAGAGGCCGCTATATGCCAAAGCCTTTTTCAAAAACTTAACATATATGGACTTGCGGGAGATAAGACTAGGAGGTAACCCGCTAATCATACCGGATTCAGGACCGATATTTCCCAAGCAACTGTCTCAAGTCACCATACTCGATCTGAGCAACTGTAATATAACGTCACTAACAATCGACTCTTTCAAAAACACAAACAATATAACAGATCTAAACTTATCTGGCAACAAAATCAGCTCCAAAGAAGGTAGCCTACTATTCTTAGATACACTTGAGCAGCTAGAGAAGATCAATTTGAGCAACAACAACCTTACAACTATTGATCCTGAGATATTCGTTAACAATCCAAAGTTGCATTCGTTGAATCTGATTGGAAATCCATTCATATGCGACTGCAAGATTGCAGAAATGTGGGACTGGGCGAACATGATCAAGGGAGACTTGGACGTGCTCATCGGAGCCAAGAGCGCAGAGCAGGACATCGTAGTGAAGGGAAATAAGAAGAAGAAGCACCTGCACTGCCGGTACAACGAGACGCAGCTACGTAATATGTCATTAGCTACAAACAGGACGGTGCCAGGGAGAAGACCTTTCGCTAAACCGCGAGAACTTTCCTATGCCAACAGGACTTGGGCTAAGTATGTACGAGAATCCGGCTGTGAGCCTGTGGTAAAGATCTTGAGACCTGTCGCATTGGTCAGCCAGATGTTTGACGCTGGGTATTTGTCGAAGGGCGTTCTCATCTTGGCCGCGGTGGCCCTCTGCCTGGGAGTCGCGACGCTCCTCATGACCGTAAGATTGTTCAGAAGGAAAAATAACACATATGAGGACACAGAAATTAATAGGAAACTGAGATAGCAGAGAAATTAAGGCTCATAGGGCACGTCGTTTGCTTTCATCCGCCTTAGGCTTCGCGCCGATTGACGGTCAGTTATATAGTATTACCTTTATTTTTTATACTTTCGATTATTATCATTATTCCTATTAGTATGGTCTCTCTAGCACGTCCACTGTAATGAAGTAAATTAACTAGTCAGACGAGTATCATTTCTCACATAGAGCGTGACGGTTTTTAATTTTAATTTAAGTATCCTTATTAGTTATTTTAAGTTACCGGACAGTATTCATTATCCAATTTAATTAAATTAATAAATACCTACCCAACTGTATCAAGTCGTTTCGCTTTGTTACTCTGCATGATTAATTCTGCAAATTATTTCTTTACATTTTCAATTAGTACCCCTTTTGATTTAGCAAGATGCAGTTTAACTGTTTTTATTAACCGTTTCTTCATGGCCAAGAGGCGCTGTCGCAATGGGAGTAGAAATAGAAACCACCAGCAGTATCATTTGCTTCAGACATTTCAGTGATGCAACCGTTTTTTGCTAGTTTCCTCAGCATCTGTCCATCCGAGAGCATGCTAAATCGAATTCAGGAACTTTTTGCATTCTCTACGGTGACTGGGTAAAGCAACACATTTTTATATCTTTTTGTCCAACGAGAAAATTGAGCAAAAAATTGTGTCACGTAACACATCGGTTATGGCGAAAGGCGTTGCGCAAGAGTAATGCGCGGCCGACAAACAAAATTGAAAACAAAAACAAAAGTTTTATTCAATATTTTATTAACAATAGATTAGTTTTATTAGCAAAAAGTAAACTTAACAATACAATACAATAAATACTATCAGCTAGGTTTGCTCGACGTGCTTGTTTTTTTGATGTACCAGTTTTCTTTGTAGATCTTTTTTCTAGTTCCGGGCTTTTCGCTTTCGGGACTGACGTTGCTCGCCATGGTCTCGAGCTCGCGGTCTATCCTAGGAATTGCGATCGGCTCGAAGCCATATTGGAACTGGGGCTCGACGAAATGCGTTCTCCCTTTATACTTTAAACTGGGTATGGACGCGTGCGCGGAGCTGTCTCGAGAGTCCTTTAAATATTCATACTCAAATGGTGCGTTTTTGTACTGTGAAGATTGCTTGGATTTTTGCCTAGGCGCTGAATCAAAAAAAGAAGGCGCTATCGTATACTTGGCTGCATGTTTCTTTTTGTCTTCGCTTAAATGGACATGCTGTTTCTCAGGCTTTTGTTTTATAAACATCTTGTAGTAGTTAAGTTTACTCTGATACCGATCAGTCATACTTTCCGGCTTATTTATAGAGTAATCCAAATAGTAATTATCTTTTACCTTGTCTCTGTCGTCTTTGTAGCCTAGACGTGCGAATTTAGGGAACTCGTCGCCCTGCTCTTGGTACTGCTCGAAATGCGAGTGATCGGCATTTTCGTCGTTATTACGGGGTACTCCGTAACTTTCTGGGTTGTATATTTCTTCTTCGCTCTCAGCAGAATCCCTGTCGTATGCCGGGAATCCGTACGCAGCGTCCTTGTAAGACTTTTCAAAGTCTTCTTCGCTATTCTCTTCTTGTCCCACCGTCTGGGCAGTAAGCTTCTCTTGGTGCGAGTGCATCTCATCGGGTGTTTCTTCTTGAATTATAATTTTCTTGGATTTTTCGTAGATCACGGGCTCTGATGAGAGTTGACCCTCCGATCGCGCATGAGGCGTGGTTTGCTGAATGTAGTATTGCGGCTGCAGAACCTGCTTATTTTGCTGACCTTGTTGGTTGGGATTTATCCGTATCGCACCACTGGCATAGGGTGAAAAGAATTTCAGGTTATCCATGAATTCTTGGAGGGGAGTTAGTTGTTGTTGGGCGTGATACTGAGGTTTTGGGCTCACTGTATAATATGCTTGCTTGGGGGTGTAATTATTTTGATCATTGTGATCGGAATTGAGATGTTGGGGATGAGACTGATGAGAATGAGTCTGTTGAGAATGGCTTGGTGGGTGAGAATCGCTCGAAGGATGGGAATGGGTTGAAGAATGGGAGTGAGTCGAAGGATGAGAATGGGTAGAAGGATGGG
This sequence comes from Acleris sparsana, assembly GCA_923062465.1. Lineage (NCBI taxonomy): Eukaryota > Metazoa > Arthropoda > Insecta > Lepidoptera > Tortricidae > Acleris > Acleris sparsana. The sequence goes on along the minus strand of OV281287.1, from coordinate 19,626,305 downwards.
AATGGGTTGAAGGATGGGAATGGGTTGAAGGATGAGAATAAGTTGAAGGATGAGAATGGGTCGAAGGATGAGAATGGGTTGAAGGATGGGAATGGGTTGAAGTGTGGGAATGCGTTGAAGGAGGAGAATGGGTCGAAGGTTGAGAATGAGTTGCAGTATGGGAATGCGTAGAAGGGTGGGAATGAGTTGTAGAGTGAGTTTGTGGATGGGATGGATGGGAGTTATAAGTATGAGAGGGAGGATTAGCCTGATGAGAGGAAGCCTGAGAATGGGCTGGTTTATCGTTCTGGTTGTCATACTGAGAATGATCGTAAGAAGGGCTCTCGTCTTCAGCCTCAGAAGATTCACTCGAATCATCAGACTCGGACTCGGGCGCGTCATTAGGGCCTTCGTGGTCATGCACATTATGCTGAGGAGGCAAATGGTGAATTAAATGTTTCGGCAAAGGGTCCTTTTTGACATACTGCACTTTCTTAGTCTGACCTGGATCCTTTGAGCTATGAGAATAGCTATATGTCACTGGCATTTTCTGAGTATCCTTCTGATACGTATAGGTAACCGGGTCACTTTGGGTTGCCTTGTTGTAGCTCACAACTTGTTCATTGTATGTTTCTTTGTAATTCGGCGAATTTATTTCGTAAGAGTACTCAGGATCATTAGGTTTCCCTTTCACTTTGATACTAGGCTTTTCTGTTTTCTGTTCATAGTGAATATGAACTTCGGTATCCTTCTTCGGCGGTTTCTTTTGTTTCTTCTTCGGTTCAATGCTCTGCGGCTTACCTTTAATAAGACCGCTGTCGTAAGACTTGGTTTTGGTCACGACGAATTCGGTGTGTTTCTTTTTTTCATCTAAATTATTTAGGGGTAATTTGTGATACGTCACAGCGTTTATCCTCGGTAAGTAATGTTGCACTTGGGGCACGACGGGGTTTGCAAACGTCAAGGGTTGCAATAGGTTAAGGTCTAACAGTGGTACAGATGGTTTAGTATCTAGATGTACCACAGTGTCTTTTCCGTTGTTTGTCAACGTCACGGCGTGTTTGGTTGGCGCTTGGACCTGAGCCACTGTGCTCGGGGCTAGCTGCTGCTGCTGTCGGGGAGCTTCATAATGTTCAATATGATGTACCGCTGGTGCCTGTTCCGACTGGAGATTGGGCTCGCTTTGAACCTGATTGTAACTTTGAGTGGAATAAATTACCTGCGGGTTGTTATTGGAGGACTCATGGTGAGCTTGAGCAGGTGTAGCAAATTGGAATTGTTGGTCTGAACCTGGGGTCAGAGTCTTCACATTTCCAGCGTAAACGAAGGGCTGCGATACTCCATACCGAGTAAACGGCGACGCAACGGCATCGTACGCAGGAAGCCGGAACTGACCTCCAAAGAACGGTTGCTGCGGTCCCTGAGTAAAATGGTAGTTAGGAGTCACTGATAGCGGCTGAGCAAGATGTGCCGGTAAATGCTGGAGTTGCACAAACTCCTGCGGGAACGTTGTCTTATAAGCAACAGCCTGCGGCGTCTCCACAAACTTATTTCCATAGGAGTCCTTTAAGAATCCGTTTGAATTCTGAACGACGATGCTCTCTTGTTTCACTGGGATAAGACGCGATGACTTTGAAGGTACGGAGGTTGGAACGTGGAACGAGAAGGCCCCGTGGGGAGCCGCGCTGGCGTAAACACCGTAGGGCACATTGCGGTACAACCGCGCACTCTCTTCACTTATATTGTCTTGTATCTTCGCACGAATAACATTCGCCGCGCTTGCTTCACTAATCGCCAGCCAGCACAAGACAGCATACACCTGAAAAGGGAATGGTATGAGCATAATCTGGAATCGGTAAACCCGTGTGAGTCTCTGGGACTAGTACACAAGCCAACATAACGATGATTTGGAACAAAATTAACATACACATATTAGCCATAATCGGAGACAATTTCCAGACAGTAAACTCGTACCTTTTTCAAAATATTGTATGAAAAATTCTCACTAAGGAACTTAATCGTAATTTTCTGACTCTGAGTGCGGCCCGAAAGAATGTCAATTGACAAGAGGAATTTTCGTAAAAGATGTTTTGAAAAAGATCATGCTAAGTAAAAGAGTTTTTTCTCAAAAACATACGATTTTTTTTGTTGATTATTTTCTGAGTATATAAACCGATTTCCGCTATGCCATAATGGCTAAAATACTTAAACGCCGCATGGTCTTTTCTACGTCACAGCTAGTGCTACACTTGAAAAAAAAAGCGGTTTAAACAAAATATCCTCATTCCGACCACAAATAGTGTAGGCAATAGTGTAGCCTAGTAGTCCCGACACGTTGGCCCAATACTGGCCCAACCCATTGGCCCAATGTGTACAGGGCCCATAACACAAACCTCTCCATAAGCACTAATTCAAAAAAATCCTTTTGGCAATTGCGTCTGTCACCTACCCTTTTACATGCTTGTACAAACACGAGACTGAAAATATTTAACTATCGTAAGTAGTTCTGTTCCGGTGCGGTGTCAGCGATTGGAAAACGGAAAACGTTCATTCGACCGAGGAAATTTAAATACACACTGCACGCACATAATTAAGGCAAGAATCGGTCAATCTGTTAGTTCTACATGAGAGTTTTACGTAATGTTTTAATTTATTCAATGATATGATTATACGGAACTGGAAGAAACGCACGATAGTGAATTAAAGTTAGTTAAAAAAAAATGAATAAGCTAATTAGGTACTCCTACTAACATCTAACTAACTCCTACTGATAGGGTAGATTTTTTTTTAAATGTCATTTTAGCTTGAAACAATTTCCCAGCCGAAATCCCAAAATTTTAAGAACCTGATTCTCAATACACTGGAATTCCAAACTTAACATTTAAAATTAAGATATTGTTGATCATCCTTACCTGACATTTCTAAGGTGGTGTATTGGGAACCTGGTAAAAAATCTGGTATTTTGGCAGTGAGCGATAAATACTCTTATGCCTAATTGAGAGCTAAATTAGAAATTAAAGTCTTACTTAGCTTTATCAAACGAAGTTATACTGACAGTTCATGGTCGTTGGTCATATTTCGACAATACATTGTCGTGTTATTTGCAAAAAATATGTTAACTTGTGTAATTAATTATAATTACGAATTTATTGAAACAGTGTTATTGAAATAACAAGTTTTGCTTACATTTTCTGTTAACTTTCACCAAAAATTATAACTGGTGAACTGTCTGTTTATTTCATCTGATATAAAATAAGACTCAATAATTATGACTAGACTTATCAACCTACATTGTTAGCTGGTGATAGCAATTGAACAGCTAAACGTTATGAGTTCGATTCCTATCAAAGATACAATTTTAACGTATCGTATAGATTTCATCTATTGTTTTCACGGATCCACACAACTACACAATTATATGATCACATTAATTTATTCGATGATTTATCGATCTTAATCCCGATCGAAGACTTACCTTCACCCCCATCTCTTGCGCTGCTTCCGAGGCACAACACAACACTGGCTGCGCGCGCCGAGCAAGCGCACTTATATCGACGCGACACCTGCGCCGGCGCCGCCATTATATCACCAACAATCCCAAAACTTATTCCATTTAATAAAACAAATCATCCATCTTTACTCAAATAAATTAGATGTTATTCAATAGTAGAAAAATCTATTACGGTCTGCTAACTTATAAAGTAGAGGTTCATTCAATCTGTGTGCTGTTAATTTGTCGGATATTGGCGGAACATAACGCAGGTGAATCAAATCACGGAGGACCCGCCCGTGCATAACAAAATTATTCTACTGTCTTGTTTCGCTTTTATTAACCAACCGAACAAATCGAGAAAACAGTAGTTTTAAATAATGGTTCTTACGACAGGTTCATTCGAGCTAGACCGGATTCTTGGAGGAACGCTACGTTTACAAATGGAGGAATGGGTTACCTAATTCAATAAACACCCGTCAATCAAATTTATTATATTTCTTACTGGGTTAGGCCGGTTGGTCGGTTTCTACATCGCAGTGCTGTGTTAACTTTGGAGAAGGAACCCTTTCCTTCTATTATAAATAAGACAACGTTGCGAAGAACTTTCCTAAATTCATAAAGTGATCTTTGATATTATATATATGGGTAAAAAACATAATGTTTGGATACGTAGGTGGGATTGAAAGATGTTTCTTTGATTATAGGTACCTAGGTACCTCAAACTAGGACTCCTCATGCTATGAGTTTTAATAAAATATCCTGCAGGGACTAAATGTATCCGTCATCTACATTCAAACCCTCTAAATATCTGTACGTACGGCTATCGCGCCAAATACATGAACCTTATGTTCAGTAAAATTCCAAAATGTGAGACATTTGATTCAAATGTGGATGATACGGTTGTGATTATAACTTTTTTTATGGGAATGAGAAGGCAAGCTAGCACTCAGTTAACTGTTAGTATATTCAACTAATGTTTTTTTTGGATTTTCAAACGAATAAAACAAGTTAAAAATTAGTGGGGTCCCCATATAAGGAGAGATTTTTAGAAGGTATTTTTATTTTTGTTCTAACGTAAAAACGGTAAAGCATATACCTACAAGTGTTGAATTTGGTATAATTATAGTTAATTTTGTACTATAACCGTACAAAACCTTAAAGAAAAACAACAGATACTAAAAACCGATCGAGTGTAATTATTATTTGGTAAAGACATAAAGTTTAAATAGAAATATATACGTAGGTATCTATAGTATTTTTATATTTGCTAAAGAATTATAATAATACCTACTGTACGGGTACGGAATTCTCGACGCGTGAATCCGACTCGCACTTGACCGGATTTTCGGGGCTTTGTGATTGTTTTCAAAACATTTTAAGTACGCCACTAAGTACGGTCTCTACAAAACTAGCAGTCCTGGGTTCAAATCCCGGTAAGAGCAGATATTTGAGTGATGAGCACGAATGTTTGTTCCTGAGTCATGGATGTTTTCTATGTACCTATTTAAGTATATATTTCTCTGTATAAGTATTTATATCGTTGAATAGTACAAGCCTAGAGCTTAGTTGGGGACTAGGTCAATTGGTGTGACATTGTCCCGGGTATTTATTTTGGTATATCCAGAACCTACTACATTTTCATTATACCTTCATCGCGGGAATTCTTTCGAAACCCGTTTAACCTAATGTCTCAAGATATGTCTAGATATTTTTGCCAGTAATCCTCGTATCACTTTCCCGACCCACTGCTTTCCTTCACGGCGAACGGGCGGGTAATCTAGACCTCGGGACACCGTAGACTACTCAGCGAAAGTGCTGTATCAAGTTCACAGCAGTGTGCATGGTGTTCATACTGTCTAACGCTGTTAACGTGAAAATAATCTCGGCAGCGACAAAGCAAGTTATTTCTGCAACAAGATAACAAAGTTGGTTAAAAAAAGGGAATTCGGTACGTACAGTCAAAGAATTTAAATCCTATACCACTTTGGACTATGTCAAAGTGACAATGTAAATAAAATCATGAGAAGTCTCTTACGTTTTGATCGATTACGTAACTTTGACATAGTCCAAAGTGGTATAGGAATTAAATTCCTTGACTGTACATAGTCCGCACGGAAATTTTTTACATGTCAAAAATCAAAAGAGGAGACCTGCACTGCTGATAAGAAACGCCGCAAGAAACTCAACAGTAAGTCATTTTTAGGGTTCCGTATCAAAATAGTAAAAACCGAACTCTTATGGTGAGAGTTCGTTGTGTCTGTCTGTATGTCACAGCAGGTTTTCTCAGCAACTATAAATGTATAAACTTGAAATTTGGCATAGTTTTAGAACTTATTTGCCCGCCGCATGTTTTTAAGTTAAAAAAGTATAAATAATTGGAAAGGGGTCTAGAATGGGGGATTCAAAACTGAAACATGTTTGGTTATAGCAAATGGGGTGTCAATGAAAGGGGTCAATCTGCACATTTCAAAACTTTATTTTTTCTGGTAACTATGTACTTTTTCATTTATAGCAATAAAGTACAAAAATAAACATTCCCCCTCCTTATCTAAGAAGTTTATTGATCAAGAAATCTGAAGAAAAAAATATATATGGAAGAAATCAAATGAAATATTAATTATTTACCATTTGTGAGTAATAACCAAAAAAACTTTCATAATTTGTATTAAAGTTTAGGCTAGTCAAAATGAATCTTATTGCATAGCTAATAAAGTTCTTAACAAAAGGAATATTTTCGTTTGCGTTGTCCAACCATATTATCTTAACTACGGAACCCTCGGTGCCCGAGTCCGACTCGGACTAGACCGGTGTTTTTAAATATTGCTTATTCAAGTGAGTGTACTGTATATTCCGGAAATCGTTTTTTCCAAGTGGCGATTAATACCATTCGCATAATATACCACTTTTTTTTTTCAATAGCTACTTTTCCCGAAGGACTTTCTAACTCGCATAAACCACTATATTTATTTTTCAATTGGGTTTTTCCCCAAAGCTCAACTATCATAAATATGAGGTAGGTTTAGGTTATGTTAGCTATCGAAACCACCCAGATCCGTGGACTCGGTTAAATTTAACTTTGATATAAAAAATACTTCGGTCTGTTGTGTGTTGAGCACTTCAGTTGAGCAGTGGGTAAGGGGAAAATAAATATAGTGGGAAAATATGCGAATGGTTAGAAAGCCCTTCGGGAAAGTAACTAGTAAGAAAAAATAAAGTGGTAAATTGTGCAAATGGTACTAATCGCCATTCGGATAAAACGGTTTTCGGTATATACAGTACACACATTTTATATTCAACTGTTTTCGGCATTATTATAATTCTTTTATCAAAAAGTTAAGTATTTTGTTTCACGCTCGCAGCTCGAATAATGCTCCATATCACTTTCGCTCGCAGCAAAATCGAATTTTGTCCACTGTCGTCATTAAACAACAAAACCTGCCTTTTTGAGCTGCTGCTGAAGTGAATGTATTATCTTATCTCGGAACAGTCTATCAGTGTAATCGTCTACACCGTCTACACCGTGTTGAATTCTTCGACATTCATTCTCACATTTTATTGCATGATTAGGTACACTAAAGTTGAAGTTCTCAAGACGATGCAATCTGTGAAGCATTGACCCACGGTTTGAGCTGAAATTTCGTATAAAACTCCAGCCCAAGGCCAAAAAATTACCCAGATTTACGGTAATTTTGCCATCACATTTTTTCTACATCTTATTAGCAACCTATTAGTCAATTTAACAAGCTTAAAAGATACGGTTCCGGAGTCGTGGTCCCACTGCTTCTCAACAGAGCCTTGCCTCGCGGCAGCTTAGGGCTCCTATTTGTGGGCGGTTTGCCCTTCAGGCATCACTAAAGTACGGGATAGACGTGCGAGCAAGTACGTCGTACTTATGGCCTCGGCGATCTTATTCGCCCGAGTGTCACCCTAAGTACGCGAAATTCTAAAGGTAAACACGGGCGAAAAAGGTCATCAAGCTTTAAGTACGCGTACTTACTCGCCCGTCTACCTGGGCCTTAAAGATACCTTAACACGAACCTAAACTACCAACTTTTGCGGAATAAAAATTTCTGACGAAAGCGAATAGCAGTGGCACATTTAAGTGGGGAAAAGTTTTAGTGGTGGTACGACGTTGCGCAGATTCCGTCCGTATCGCTACCACCATTTGATTAACCCACCGTCAAGCTGCAGTGTTCACATTGTTGTGTTCCGGTGAAATTTCATGTTAGCCTACTTTTCCGCAATAATTGGCTTGTACGAAGCGTTAATACCAGTAGATTCACTCAATATAAGTTACGCCCTCATGTGGCCAATTTACTGAATATTTTTTTTATATTTTAGAGCCCTCAGGGTTGGCAACGCATTTGAAGTCAATGGAGTAGTCTTAAGAATTTAAAAATGTCTATAAATCAGGTGGCCTGAGTACTCGAATGCCTTCTCCTTGCCATACTTAAAAAATATATTAGATTTTTAGGAATAGGAAATGAGAACATAGATCGGTTAGGTGCCTTAACTGACTAATTCCGTTTTGCACACTTTCCATTCGCATTTTTCCCCCATTTTATTTTTCCTCTAATCGCATTTCTTGCCATTGCCTTTGTCTTTACCAATTGCATATTTTCCATCATCGCTTTTCCCACGTGCACGTTTTCTCAATTCAAAATCAATTTGACTGAGTCGTTGAGCTCGGCGGAGCTCCGATTTCTGGGTGCTGTGGCCTTTCGGACTGCAAAATTAACATAACCTAAACCCATCTATCTACCTATTTCGATCTTTTTGAGTTAATTACAATGGGAAATTTTGCGAGTGCGGAAAATCCTAAATGGAAAATATGCGATTGGTAAAAATTCAAAATGGGAAACAACTGCGGCTGGAAAGGTTGCTACGCGGAATTAATCAGTTCAACGAACTGATCTAAGTATCCACCCAAATTGCTGGGAAAAGGGGAAAAAAATCCTATATAACATTGTTTATTTATTGAGAATAAAATTCCTTTTTACATTTTACAAAATACAAATAACTTACGAGCAACACTTGCCGTTACAACTTATAGCTACATTTGTTTCCTATGTATAAATTAGCAATTTACATTTATCAGTTAGTTTTATTGGTCGATATTCTCCGCACGCTTGTAGCAATCCATTGACGGGGTGTTTTAACATTTTTGAGCCAAGAGCTATTGCAGCGACGCAATGTATCACGAAAAGCATGCGGACTACCGCGCAATGAAACCGAGCCCTTCGTAAGTACAACGAACAATGATTCGGGATTGTTTTTAAACATTTAGCACCCATGATAATTTCCATGGATATTTCACACATTTTCAAAGTAGAAAATAATAATCAGATTAAGTGGTCCTGCGAGCCGGATCCATTGAATTAAATTGTCCAATCTGAACAGTTTTGATGTCGCGGACATTCTAACTACTATAATGGTTATTCTATAGCAACTTCTGTACCATTTTATTTGTTAAATCAATATAAAACCCTGTTGCAATGGCGTCACATTCAACTGCAAGGAACATAAGAGTCAAAATTATAAAATTTGACTTATGCGGCACGTTTCTGCTGACAACAAACAAATACCAAAAAAATGCAGAACACATAATTATAATAAACATAATAATAAAACAAATACCTAATGTTACGCGTTATCACAATAAGGTAAGGTTTTCACGAAGTTTGTTGACATCTCATACGTAAGTCTACGTAACATAATAAATCTTAACAGAAACAGCGTCCTTTTTTTTAAAGTCGGTTAATAAAATAGTCACTTAAGTTAAACCTCATTAGTTTAGTTACTTAAATGTAAACAAACCAAACCACGTGGCTCTGTCAAACAGCCAAGCAAAACTAGTTTAGTCGAGTTTTGACGTACAGTCAGCGTCATGTTGTTGGTAGCATCCAAAGTAGCCAAATAGTTCGTTACACGTCATTTTTACCGTAGTAACAAGGGCGTGTAACGAACTATTTGGCTACTTTGGATGCTACCAACTATATGACGCTGACTGTACCAGTGTTCTGTTTCTATTGAACTATATCACGTGGTTTTTTGATTACATTTAGTTAAGTACTTCCTATAGTCGCGCCATTCTGAGAGGTCAGTTTTGACAGCTATCAACTCAGTACAAAATATGTGTTTGAGGTTAGCTTTCATACTGTGATTGTTAGATGTCAAATCGGGCCTCTTTGAACAGCGCGACTATAAACTAATGGAAGGTAGCACACAATAATTGGCATTTTTGAGGCACATTTCTTTACGTTCTTGACTCGTAAATTTAACTGAAAAAATCGGCGTAACGCCTGCATGAACCTAGTTTGTCACAAGTATTCAGTAAAACTGGTATTGATTGAACGATAACTGCTAAATAAATAAAACCAAGTGGATAACACTGTCGCTTCCATTATAGGTATACAACTTAATTTGTGAGCCAGGGCAGGCATGAGGTGCAGGGAGAGGGACACGGTAACCAGTCAAGATGTTTCATACCTCAACCCCGCACCTGATGCTTATCCCGGCTACCAATTAAGTTGTCCGCCTATAAATTATCTTAGGTCCACATCTCAATTCTCAATTATTTATTGCTTCTGTAAGTTATACATCTTATACATAATGTACAGGTGTTAGGTAACTTATAAGGTGTGAGATCTTTATGGACCCTGGTAGGGCACAGCAACTTACAAACCAGTGAGGGGCTAAAACTTAGCAAATACGACTAGATCGCTGTGACTACGTCGCTTTGTGCCTTTATCGAAATACGACCAGATAGCTTTGGGAGTACATCTCAAAAATCTTCAAATGCCCGCAAGGCAAATTGCCCAGGACCCGGAGCTCCACCATCGTCGACATTGCTAAGACTGGCATAAAATTAAGAAAAAAAAATTGGTCATTTAGCGACTATTGACTATTTTGAAATTTATTTGAAATTGAAATTGCCAACGATGGTAAACAAATTAGTATCGTTTGACACATAACCTCAAATATTCATCAAGCATGTTTTATTTTAAAATAAAGTTTAATTAATTCTTGTTTTATTTAAAACTTAATGTGAAAGTAAAGATCTAGTGTAAAAATCATTGCTAAGACCTCACTTGATATTTAAAAACATGTGATATCGAGTAATAATGGTAAATTGGTTTGTTTGATTAACGGTAAAGATAAAGAGACATTTATTCGCACCAATACCAAATTACATCACATAGATAAAAAAGGATGACACAGAGAAATTGATGCGAAACGGTCCCAACTCAGCATTCGCTAGCCGTAAAGCCAGGACTAGTCTTCTGTTGGAACCGCTTAGCTCAAAACAACGTTAAAAGGCAAACAACATGGATTAAGAAACAATCATTAGTTCGAGATTATCTCGAACATTATCTCTCTGGTTGTGTTTACACTAGGCTCAAAGCTAAGTAGTCGCGTAGTAGATCGAGATGTAATCGCAAATCGATCTGGTCGTATTTGCTACCTAGTCCAATCGAGATGTGGAACTAAAACTGCTATCCCGCCTGTAAGGACTGATAGGTTTGGAATTCTAGAAATTACTAACCTTTTTACCTACCTACAGTGTTATCAATATCATTGATTATGAGACATTTCATAATGTATAAATTATGAGAAACCTAATGCACCATTCCTCAAGAGTGAATCTTTAGCATATGCATTTCAATGCTCAAGTGAAAGTTAGAAAAACGATTATCCGTTGCTGGCGGTGATAAGTTAATAGTACTTGGCTGATAAAATTACAAAAGGTATTGCTTTAGTATCCTGCGGCACAAATAAGGGGTAATATGTGTATAAGAAAGTGGGGGGAGGTGTGGAGAGCCACTATTTGCTACAACTTTTTAAGTTAAGTAGTTAAAGGCTTAGAATTCACTATCCTGCAGAACAACTAACCTGGGGGAGGCCTCAAAATTTGGATCAATTTGTGCCACAGGGTACTAAAGCCAATCCAAAATCAATATTGATACTATAGTCTGGTCAATCTAGCATGATCACAGTGAGAGTAGTATTTCATATATCTCAAACACCTACTTACAAGCAATGTATTAAAATATGTAATTTACTATTTAAATTACTTCTCAATGTTTGTATGAATGTAGTATTTATAAAAGTCAAAGAAACAAGTGTAATACAATGTGTTATACAATGTATTAAACATGTCATGTTTTTATGAGCGGTCACAGGCAAAACATTATGATTGAACTAAATGATTGAGTATAGAGTATCACACACTTGATTGACGCAAATATAACAAGAGTATAAAACTATTATTATTATTACTGTGTTTCATCTATCTATATAGGAGCGACCTCATTGAGATTCGCGAGAATATTCGAGTGGCGTGGACGCGAAGCCAAGCGTTACAAAGCTTACACACCAATCGGTGTTCGCGCCGAATGCTCATTACAAGCGAATGCTCTCAGGTGAGGACGCTCCTTGCTATCTACAACGTTTTTACTGAGACCATCCCCAATTACTTGTGATGTAAATATTCACCATATTTCTTGGTGATGTAACTATTCTTTCCACTCCAAGCAGTCAGCACCTTTACGTCAAAAAATTGAAAAAATAACCTTTCACACACCCAACCTCTTGAACACATTTTTAGTAATTGTTAAATTGGTGGCTTTAACAGTATTAGTACCTTTTACACCTAGCCTTGCCTTGACGGTAGCTCCTTCAGGCATAGACAACCGCCTCTCTGGTTTATTGAAAACAGTTTGCGTTTGCTTCGGCTGTATCTTTGTTTTGACTAATCTGTCTTGCACCGCTTCTATTTCTTTATACTCTACGTGATTAGAGAATTTGACTGATTTAGACTTCGGTAGTGCTAGTTTCTTCTTGATGCTCATCGGCTCCTCATCAGCCCTCATTGTGCATCCCATAGCTATTTTCCTCATGCTATTCTTTGATGTGGTTATTGTGACCACCTTCTTGGCTGTAAGAGGGGGGCTCTTGAGTATGCCCTCATATTTGAGAGCATCTCTTTGCACTGGTAATGATGGCGTGATCTTGTCTGGTGCTTTGGATCCCAGTCTAGCGTAGATTGGTTTGACCTCTTTAGTGGTTATGGCTGCTGTACTTTGGACTGGCTCTGTCTGGCCAAGGCGCGCGAAGACCGTTTGTTTGATTTGTGCCACTGAAAAAGCATAATTTTAGTCAGACTTTTAGGATTTATATAAAAATATATTTAACAAGTTTAAAAAAAATTTGATAGTTGCCTTCTTTAACTGGTAGTTGTGGTGCACTGAATCTGATGAGGCGAGATTTCTTGACATCTGGCTTTTCAATCCTGCAATGATAGAAAAACGTAGTATCACATAAAAACATATTATACTCTATGATTGTGAGGCGACGCTTTTCCGTACAAATTTAGCTCCAGACGGTCGGTAGGGTGATTATTCGGCGTTCCAGCCGCCGTCATTATTGTATTGGCATATTATTCAAGGCAAAATTAATAACTTTCTTGTTCTTTTAATTAGAAGGGAAACTACCAGTGGGGGGGGGGGGGGGAGTCTGCTATTTTTGACATCAAAAGTTGCTAGTTAGTAGTTATCATTATTTTCGTTAATTTATTGAAGACAACAATGACGGCAGCCGAAACGCCCAAATATTCACCCGGTAATGTTTCTCACTCCCTAAATCAATGCTTGATTTTGAAGTCCTAATCTTAGAGAACATTAAGGTTATAATTAAAAGGTAATTGAATAGAAATAGAAACAGAAAACATTTATTTCTCTTTTTACAAATTTTAAAGCTGTAACTTACTCAACATCCAGGATCCTCCTCTTCTTCTGATGGGTGGGGGAGGTGGGAGGACTCTCCTTTGTGTTGCGAGTGTAGTGCTCCAGAATGCGACTTGCAGCTGTTATACACATTATGAATTTTCCATCATTCATATAAACAAATATTGCAAAACTATTTGAAACTAGTACAACAGTAAAGTTGGTAGACTGATAAGTAAAAGCTTTTTATTTAGTATTAATACAAACACTTGAAGTGTCTTAAGACAAGGAGACAAGGAGTAGTATAGTAATAGCTAAACCCTAAAAACTATAATAAAATATAAATATTTGAATAACATTCATTTTATATTTTTTGTGTCTAGGTTTTATTGTAACTAATTTAAAAAGCTTACATCAATTAGGGATAACAGTAAACCCAGAATAATCACCTTCTGGCTTTTGAACAATAAAGCCCTTGCTTATTTTATATTTAAAAAAAAGGCTTACGTGATGCAGGCTTGTTTTGTGTGATGGTGGCCCGGCCAGTGATAGCGGCAACAGGCACCATGTTGTTGACTATGCTGTTCCCCAGGACTTTGTCTCGGGCTGCGCTTTCATGTACTTGCTTTGCATGACTAAAACATATATTAGGCACTGGTATAAGGGTAACTTTTTACAACCACACAACTTCAGTCTCCACATATTATTTTACAATTTGAAACAGTTCACAAAAGGGATTAGAAAATAAAAGTATTAATGATACTTTTATTTTCTACTCCCAAACAAAATTGTGGAGGTTGATAAATGACTAACCCATAATAAAATACACTACAGTTTGGTCATTCTAAGAAGGTCGATTTGACAGCTGCCAAAACCTAACATCTAGGAATGAGAAAAAAAATTGGTTAAATAAAATACCGATTCTCAAAACATATTGATTTTTATCACTAAGGTTATAAAATCGATTAATTATAAAGTTGCGTATTATGCGTTCATGTTACTCATATAATTTCATAACCAGTCCAAGAGACTGGCTATTAAGAGTGAATCTTCATTTTGGCATATTGCCAAAGTTCCCAAAAAGAACGAAAACCACAATCACAAATGGCAATATCAAAGTCCAGATTAAACAAGCCGAGGTCAGCGAGAGTAGCAGAAGCAGTCCAAAAGTACTAGCCGAGGACAATGAGAGTAGCAGAAACAGTTCAAAAGTACAAGCCGGGTCAAATAAAATCAATAGAACACATAAACTTCTGAAACAACCGACACAACAGACACGAAAAATCGTAGAAGCAATAAAAAAAAATCTTACTGCTCGCTCTGGATTCGTCTTTTAACCAGAGTAATAATATGATTCATGGATTATTTTAAAATTTAAAATTCATAAGTAATGGTGTTCAATAAAAAAAGATAATAAAATAACAATAATCTAATAATTTTTGGTACATTATTACGGTATTTGACACAGTACATAACATTGTAATGGCGTCCTGCCAAATTAGGAGTCTATGGTAAATTCATGTTTCTGAGTGTATTTTAACAACATAATGTTACAGTTGTTCCTTCAAAATAATATTCAGTATTTGTAATGTATAGGTAACATTGTAACTCAAATTTTTAATTAAATTTAGTAGACGTCCGCATAATGTTATCGCGGTATGAAAACCAACAAATGTCAAATCAGCCTTCTTAGAAGCAAATTGTACAGTGTATCATTTTGTGATTTAGGCAAACCATCCAGGATTCAGTCTAGGCCACTCACTTGTAACAGTTGGGATTTATAAATTAGGTATAATGTTTTATTATCGCTTATAAATGAAGAGACTGGCCTGATTTTGCACAAAAGCAACTGTGGTGAGGACAGAAACAAATGCGATGCTATGGGAACTCTAAGAAAATAAATAAATAAATTGCTGGCATGCTTCATACATCTCTATTCTATTTGTTGCTTGCACCAGAGTCGCCTATTGTATCCTTGCACTATAAGCCTCACTCACCGCAGTATTGCGATCACGTCCCCCATTCTTGTGATCCCCATGTCCCTGAGGTACTCCTTATTGAGATCTAACAGCATGTCGTTCTGTATGCGGTTCTCCGCGAACGTCAGCGCGTAGGTCGCCCCCACATCCGAAGGGATCCCTGCGGCCGTGAAGAAACTCACCCACATACCTAAAATACGATATCAAAGTTTATTTTTACACACGTTCTATTTAATAGAAGGATGGTAAGAAGTGTAAAATGCAGCACAGTTGTAAACGTACTTGATCTTTCGTAAACGAGCACCTGAATAAATAACATATATAATACCATAACAAAAATAAACTTGAAGAGTAATATGATATTAAAAGCCTTGAGAGCTTTTTATTTTAGTGTGCTTTAGAGTAATGCGTAATAGGTAATAGGTACTTACTAGTAAGGGTAGAATCCATTTTATTCATGATGATTGTTGTCAAAATTTCTAGATTTTCAATACCTAATCAGCAAAATTCTCTAAACACAACTGTTACCAGTCGTGGCCATTTTTATTTTACTTTTGTTTTTTTTTCCTTGCTGGCTGGCTGTGCCCATACCTTATAATCTGTGGCTGTGCCTGTCACAGATTAGTATTTATTAAGGTATGGTGCCTGTGTGTGACGCACCTGTTCAAATTGTCGAAATGACGTTGGTTTTCAATCTTTATTGTTCAAATTGTCGAAATGACGTTGGTTTTCAATCTTTATTTTTCAAATTACGCATAAAAATTGCGGTCTTAAAAGTGTACATGAAACGACTTGTTACCTCCAGCCTGAGGTAACAAGTCGTTTAGTCTACTTTGACACGCCCGCATGTGAGGTCGTATGATCGTATGATACGATTCGTATCTGTCTGTGTATTCTGTGTCATCTTGGTGTAATGGTGTCATCGATCATCGAAGAAAAACAAATTTCAATGGAAACATGCCGAGTTGCGTAGTGCTCTATTGTAAATCTCGATATGGAAAATCCGCTGGACGTGATTTTAGTTTATTTTCGTAAGTATTTTGTGTATTTACTTAATAAATCGATATTATTCAAATATTTTCAGGGATGGATCAAATTAAGATTTTGTTATAAGCGCCCTCTGTTGCTGACTAGATGTACTATTTCTCAAATAGGGACCCGTATTGCTATTATCGTTTTTTATCGATACGTCTTGCAAGTAAATAATACGAGTAGGTACTTTTAAATGGGGGTATTATCTTTTGGTTTTTGACAAGATATTGCCGCTTTTTTATCTGTTTCTATTTTTTGCATATTTTGTTGTTTAATGGATAGTAATGGTGTAAATTAATATCCAAATGTGCAGTATACCTACTGAAGAATTCAAATTTGAACACGTATCCCCTTCGGAAGGCTTGCGCCAAGAAAATCCCACCTGAGGCTCTTTTTATGAAACTACAAGTTACAAATTACAAGCGGAAGTCTCTTTCCAACTCCTTTTGCTAGAAGAAGACTTCCGCTTGTAATTTGTAACTAGTACCTAGATTCATGAAACGGGCCGCTGGTACCGGGCCAATCTACATCGCTTCACGGAGACTAGAGAATCACCGTACAATGTTGTCTTGTGATTTTTTTTGATATGTAAATTTAAAATATGAGGTTGACATTGGCAGAAATGGTTGCTCGATGTTGCGACCGCTTGCCATAATTTTAAATGTGTAATTACTTATTAAATAAATGCAAATACAAAAATAATTAATGATATCATTTTAATATTAGTATGGAATGACTGTTTTTGTTAATATATCGACTCTTGTAGATTTCCGCCTGTCAATAATACAGCACGTGAAAAATGGATACAGTTCGTCCAAATAGAACGCCGTGACGAAAATTGGATTCCATCTGCTGCGTCGAAATTATGCTCGAAACATTTTTGCAGCAACAATATATACTACGGAGAAAAGGGGCGACCGGTTTTAAAAAAAGGATCTGTTCCTTGTACGAAAAGTGAAGTAAGTTAAGTTTCTTTCTCATTCTTGAATGTTAACATTTTATACCTTTATGTAAAATATATTTTTTTAAGTAGTTCCGTAGTCCAACCCTTATAGTTTCACCATGTCCGAATGTCTGTTTGTCCGCTTTATGTATGTCATACTATACTAACTGACCTTTTCCAGAAACTGTATTTTTTTTAGACAAATAGATATTTATGCCGCTCACTAGGAATAATGATGAAATAAGTGACAAAAAAATCAGTGAAACCCAAACATGTAAAGTCGCCGTCAATAGAACTTGCAAAAGATGTAAACAAAACCAAACAAACCAATTCACCATGATTACTCCATAATCACGTACTTTTAAATATCAAGTGAGGTCTTTTCAACGATTTATACACTAGATCGTTATTTTCATATTAAGTCAAAGATGAAATAACTATACATTATACGTTATTTTTAATAAAAACACGCTTGGTGAATATTTGAGGTTATGTGTCAAACAGGACTAATTTGTTTACATCGTTCACAAGTTCTATTGACGGCGACTTTAGTCTAAGGGTTTTTTTATCTTTTCAGAGGACGCCCACCATCCAGTTGCGCCCTCATTGCTATTATTGTGTTTTCTAATAAACTGAAGTATTGTTCTGAAATAGAAAATTTATAGCGTATATGACACAACTTAATAACAAATGAACTATGTGTAAGTAACTTAATGGAAAAAAGTGGCCATCTTTGACATTCATTTGTACGATAAAAAACCGTCCTTCGATTTCAATACAATACTTTGATTAATAAGAAAACACGATAATAGGAATAAGGGTGCCACTGGATGCTCGGTGCAGACTTAACATTGAGTGAGGTAACGTTTGACGCCATACTATGTACCTATAGTTCGTTCGTTCAAATAGCGTGCATTGATAACCCTTGAAGTCGCTGACACCGCTTTGTGCCCGCGGCGGCGGCTTCTTTGTATGTAAACACTTTTTTGTACAAAAGAAAACAACCAGTAAAATCAAGATTTAAAATAAAAACAAAGGCAAACTTATCCCTTTAAGAGCCTCCAGCAAACCCTTGAGAGATTGAGAAATCTGAACATTTGAGCATCGAGTAGGCAACTCTACAACTTTATATAGGAAAAGAGTATAACAATTCAACTAACCAATAAAACCTTACTATAAAAAATAAATCCATTCAAATATCTACATATACATAATAAATTTATACATACATACTTAAAAACTATATATAAACTACACTTATGTAGAGGACGTTGATACAATATTTGAGAGCTAGAGTCAAGCCAGAACTTCTTCAATTTGTCTTGTACCGATTGAGGAGGCACAACAAAGCATGCAAATGATTTAAACGAACGAACTATATGTAATCATATTTTTTTGATTTGGCAGGCCGTTTAGAAAATATTGATCTTTAAAAGCGTAATTTTCGCTAGAATTACGTGTCCCCTACAGCAAAATTACAAAAACTTAAACGTTGAAAATATCTTAAACTAACGCCTAATACGAGTAAGGAAATTAAAAGGAAAACCAACACGACTAAGTACTACGGCGACTAAAAGTTAAACTTAAAACGTTTCGTAACCGACTTCAAAAAGCGAGGAAAACATTACTATATTACAGTTGTCTAAAGGGCCTCTTCAATTAAGCTATGGCTCCATGTGCCCCTACCGAAGGTTCGGGACTCTCATAGGCCACAATAATGTTATTGGTAAAGGTTCTCGATTTTTAGAAATTAAAATATCAAATCAATTAATTTAATCCAATAGTTTCATTACACTTATACATAATATAATATTTAAACAATCCCTGTTTTTCATTCAATACCTAATTTCATTTTCATTAATATTTCTTTATGATTTCAGGGTGATGATACTGATGATGATGAAATCAACGTCGAAACAAACAGAGCTACACCAGTGAATCTTCATGTATCAGGAACGGATTCAATCTTCGACAGTCCAAGAAAAATAACTTTAAATTCCCAAATTAAAAAACTACAAATACAACAACTTAAACATCAGGCTAAAATTAAAAATCTAGGACACGAAAATAGATATTTAAACCATAAAATATTAAGCCTATCAGATTTGGTTAAGCATTTGGAAAAGAAGTTTGATATTGAAAAACACGTGACAAACACTCTAAGAGCCTCAGCGGAAACACAAGCCCTTTTTGACAGACTGAATAAGAAATCGAAGAAGGCTGGATTATCACGTCAAAAATTTAGTCCCAGTCTTCGAAAATTTGCATTAACACTACATTATTATTCTCCTCCTGCGTACAAATATGCTAGAAAATGTTTTAATAACGTTTTTCCACATGCAAGAACATTACACCGATCGTATGTCAGTATAGACGCACAGCCTGGATTTACAAGTGAGTCGTTTCGCGCTTTAAAATTAAAAAGATGTAAAACGGGAAAAGAACTTATTTGTTCGTTAGTTTTTACGGAAATTTCAATAACACGTAAAAAAATATTACATGAAAAAATGAATGAAGGTTTTGTCAATTTAGGTTTTGGAGATATAAGGGAGGAAATAGCTTCGCAAGCGCTTGTTTTTATGGTTGTGTCTCTAGATCAAAACTGGAAAATACCAGTAGGATATTTTTTGATACATAGTATGGCAGCTGAGTCTAAGGCTAAATTGATTAAACAATGTTTAAGTTTATGCCACGAAGCAGGCGTTAAAATAGTCAGTATGACTTTTGATGGTGCTCCAACAAATTTGAATACTGCAGAAATACTAGGTTGTAAATTGAGTGACCCAGATAAGTTAAAAACAGATTTCCCCCACCCAGATAATCAAGAAAGTGTCGTAATATTTCTTGACCCTAGTCATATGATGAAATTAGTTAGGAACACATTCGAAAGCAAAAATATATTTTATACAATACAATACAATACAAATACTCTTTATTGAACACCAAAAAACAAAAAACACGGAACAGTACATTTTAAACTATAGGTATACAACAGGCGGTCTTACCGCTAAATAGCGATCTCTTCCAGACAACCTTGGACAGAGAAATCATGAAAGACAAAGATACATGGCAGGTGGTGTAAACTACCTTCTTCAGAACCCAAACTAACACTTTTATGATAAAATCTACTTACACATATATAAACTACATACACATACATACATAAAGTAAATGAGATTAATAAATACATACTCAATACACACTAAATACATATTATTATACATCAACATAATATACACATACATAAATTATAGAAATCAGCCAAACAAAGATAACACCCGAGGTGATAGTATTTAAGAAAAATAAAAGGAATAATTGAAAAACTACGGAAGCGATAGATAGTGATCCTTTAGCTTGCTTTTAAAACTGGACGTAGACTGAGCACGCCTTACTTCTACAGGCAAAGCGTTCCATAGCCTTATAGCCTGAATTGTGAAAGAATTGGAGTAAAATTTAGAGGAAGAAAAAGGGACTGACAAAAGAAGGTTTTGGGAAGCTCTGACTGAGTTAAAATAATTGAAACGCTCCTTAAGGTAACGCGGGGTAGCGGGGTTGAAAAGTATGCTGAAGAGGAGATTAAGAATATGAAAGTTACGACGAGCACGGATTGGGAGCCACTTGAGTTGATTGCGAAAAATGGAGACGTGGTCATACTTGCGTAATCCAAATATGAACCGTATGCACAAATTTTGAATACGCTCAAGCTTATTTAGTTGCCCCTCAGTAAGATCCAAATAGCACACGTCAGCGTAATCTAAAATAGGAAGCAGTAAAGTTTGAGCAAGCGCAATTTTAGTAGCAAGAGGCAGAAAGTTTTGAAGACGTCTTAGAGAACCTACAGCTGCAAACATCTTCCTGCTAGTCTCACTAACTTGAGGCGCCCATGACAAAGAGCGGTCCATAATGACACCAAGATTCTTGACCTGAAGAGAGTAAGGAATCTGAACACCGTTGAAACAAACTGGGGGAAGATTTGCAAAGTTGACTCTAGAAATAAGTTTGGGGCTGCCAATGACGATAACCTGTGTTTTAGTAGGGTTTACTTTTATAATGCAAAAAACGAAAAGATAAAATGGTCTTTATTGGTATCTTTACATAAGTTGAAGGCAAATGAGAAATTACATTTTGCCAATAACTTGACTAGTAAACACATACATTTCAGAAATCAAATCATGAAAGTTCGATTAGCGACAGAATTATTAAGTAGAAGTGTCGCAAAAGCGTTGTTACTTTGCAATGACTTACTAGCAGGAAAAACATTTGAGAACGTTTCTGCTACGGTGGAGTTCATTACCATTTTAAATGATTTATTTGACGTAATGAATTCTAATAAACATGGAAAGTATGGATTTAAACAGCCACTAAATCTGGAAAATTGTTCCACCTTGTTCACATTTTTAGAACTAGCGAAGAACTATATACTATCTCTGAAGCAGTATATTAAAATAAGAATGGAAATAAAGCGTCGCAATCTCCCTAATAAAATAATTTTAAAGATAATAAAAAAAAGGTTGGTAGATACTATCAACAAAACTGTATTTTTGGGATTCTTAATCAACATTCAATCTCTGCAATGTTTGTTTGAAAAAGTAGTAAAGACGAAAAAAATCCAAAACCTGTCATCTTATAGGCTTAGTCAAGACCACCTCGAGTGGTTTTTAGGTTGCATACGAAGACATGGGAGTCGTAACAATGATCCGAATGCCATACAATTTAAAGCGGCATACAAAAAAGGTTTAGCTAATTTAGAATTACGCGATTCTTTTTCAGGCAACTGTGCTCCAATGGACAATTTTACTATCCTTACTTGTTCTTCCGTAGAAACAGTAAATAAAACTTTCATTTGGAGTAACAATGAAGGCAATCAGTGGAACGAGGCTCTAGAGAAGGAATTTGAAACAGATTTCATAGCTAAACAAAATTGTAAGCTTTTAATTGGAATTTTATGCGATAGATCTGTGTCTGTAGCATCTTACCAAATTATTGGCTATATTTCTGGTTATGTGTCTCGTGCACTGAGTAGGAAAATAAAATGTGAAATTTGTGTATCAAGCTTGCTTTCAAGTAAGAAATTAGATTTTCATAAATTAATTACAATAAAAGATATGGGTGGATTATGCTTTTCTAGCAAAAGCGTTTTTGATATATGTAAAGCCACAGAATTTTTCATCCGAAAATTGATTAATGAAAATGGTGGCAAAGGCGTATCAGCAAAGCACGATATTGATTTTATTAAAACTAAAGTAATGAAAGTATTTTTGAACTCGAATATTTTTGAGGGTTTATTTATTCATTCATTTGAGGGCCCTGCGAGGCTCAATCACCGACTTTATTTAATAAGATCTGTAATTGAAACTTATGCTTATATAAAACTTCGATTCGTTGCAAAGTTCGACCCCTGTCATCAAAATAAATCTAAAAGGCAAAAAAAACTAATTCTATTTTAAGGAACTTAAAACATACAAAATAAGGCTAACAATAAGATTTTTTTACTAGTATGATTTGATCTTCGTTAGACCTTTCTTTATTTTGGGAAATTTTATTGCGACGCTTCAGCTGTGATTGTGTTGCCCATACTAAAAGTTGGCGACGCACACATAATCCCCCGGCACTGGATTTGCACCACCTCAACTCGAGCCGTTCAGTATTCTTTGTATGAAACTCCATACTGCAATGCAACACACTTATCTATACTAATTCAAAATATTCATTCAGTAAATTAGCCAAATGAGGGCTCTTTTAGACGTCGGTAGTGAAATGTTCTATTATAAAATGTAGCCATGTAAAATGTATGTTTTACGTTACGTACCTTCCCTAAAGGTACACTAAAAATTTTTTTTAAGATAGACAACTTTCTAGTACTAAGAGTCTCTGAGCTAGGCTGTGGACATGGCGAAACTATAAGGGTTCTTGTGGTCGTTGATCTGTAAAGTAATAAAAAAATGTTTGTTTTCCGCCCATTAAATAGATTTAATTTCGCATGGTCTTTGTAGCCTGGTATATAGCAAGAAAAAAATTTAAGCGTATCGTTACACTATGGAGGAATTATAATTAATGTATATTTATATAACATTAATATAGAGAAATGAAAAATAATTC
This sequence comes from Acleris sparsana, assembly GCA_923062465.1. Taxonomy (NCBI): domain Eukaryota; kingdom Metazoa; phylum Arthropoda; class Insecta; order Lepidoptera; family Tortricidae; genus Acleris; species Acleris sparsana. The sequence goes on along the minus strand of OV281287.1, from coordinate 19,603,055 downwards.
CGATTTAATTTTATTGTATGTATTAAAGTTTCTGTTTGTTACGCTTTTATAACTAAAAGTTTGAATTTCTATTTTAATATTTTTTGTATGAAGATAACTTTATCCCCCAAATAAGACATGAGATACTTTTAAATTGTACGTTTTTATAGTTCTTGATGAAAGAACGGCAAAGGCTTTTTCACGAAATAAAGTAGCCATATATAAATTTTAATAAATCTTTTATTTCTAACAGTATTTAAAACAAACAACATTAAATCTTTACGCAAATATTTGAAAATTAAAATACTATATAACATTTTAAGGAAACCCTTATGCTAGACCAGGCACACGCGAGTCGACGCGAAGCCGAGATACACAGTCACTGCCGTCTTTAAATACAAGACGGACTGTAAAACTTTTATAATAACATCAATGTATCTCGGCCTCGCGTCGAATCGAGTGAGAGTATCGGGCATAAGATTGAGCAACTGCTTGACCTTTTTTCGAATTAAGCGACTTCGTACGCGTAGAATTAGTTTACCGCTACTCCCCCTATTTTAACCCCTTAGGGGTGAATTTCCAAAAATGCTTTCTTAGTGCTTACTTACATCACGAAAGGAACCCCTGTACCAAATTTCAAGTTTCTAGGTAAAGTAGTTCCAGCTGTGCGTTGATATATAAATCAGTCAGGCGTGCCTTATTTATATATGGATAAGTGAAAATTATGCAGGTCTAGACTGGCAACACTGCTCAAATGGCTGGTCGTCATTGGTCGAGGTTGTGTTAAATGGAAACTGGTGACCTGTAAATTGTAATTTGTAGCTTTATAAATCAGGCCCCTGCCATCAGCGTACGGACTGAAGTGTAGTGAACTGACGAGCGGAAGCGTTCCACATTTTTTTCAATTCAGCTTCACTGTCGGCTACTTCACAGACTAAAGGCATGTATATAATTATGTAAGCCAGATTTTATGAAGCTACTTTATTTGGTGAACAATCCTTAGTTCTACGGTGAAGTCACAATTTTTCAAATTAATCCTTAGTATCTTATCGATAGTATTAATACCTCAATATCGAATTGGTTACATCCCTATCAATTAGCGTCACCTACCGTCCTTTAGCAGAAATAAGTATTCTTATAATATGCCATGCGTATTGTCATTGTCATGCGTGTTTCGCTACGGATGTTATTCCATGTTACTGTTTGTTCGCTACTAAACGCTAGATGGCATTCCTGATGCTTATGATCAAAATGATAAACGGAAAAAAAGACGAAAAACCGTAGAAAAACCTCAGGCTGTCAAGTGTCAAAACAATATCCTGACTGAATGTGTTCCGCCTCGTCCATGTTCTCCTCTCCACATTCACACCTCATAGCAATAATAGAATCTTTGATCCACAGGATCGCCTTACCCTTATAAAATAATCTGTGGTCACTGTCGTCAGTCTGTTGAGTCTGTTCTGTTTTAAAATAGGTAGTTATACAAAAAACGAATGAATGAAGATTTCGTATTTCTTTAATTACTTGCCAAAAGCCAAAACCCCTTTCATCATCATCATCATCATTATCAGCCGCAAGACGTCCACTGCTGGACAAACCCCTTTACTAATAGCTAATCAATTAAAAAAATCGTTTTCCGGTGAGTTGCCTCAATACATCTACGTATGTGTAGTTATGTGTAGTGGAACAGTACCTATACAATCTTAACATAATTTGACATAACCTTTGCATAACAGTCGTTTTTAGGTTTTATTTTGATTCTAGTTTAATCAATATTCTTTTCCAACAGCTTCGAAAGTAATTATGACCACACCAACGCTGGAAACTTTGCAAAAAGTCGACATAGACGGCGCCGGCGTGTTTAAATATATTTTGATGAAAGTACATGACAAGGGTCACACGACCGAAGCGGCGCCTGTGACTATTGTGAGGGGTTATAAGAGATGCGAATACCATTCCGATATATATGAAGAGGTAGGCTACATTTTTTATCGTAGTTATTTTTGCTTCCAGGGATGAGATATACAGATGCATATTTTTTATTTAGAAGTTGGCAAAATCCAGGATAGAAAATATTGTTACAGACCGTATATAGTTTTAATGGTTTAACTTGCTTATCTTTCAATTACTTGAATTTCCAGTATAATATGACCTTAACCTTCTAACTTACCTTTATTTGGTTTGGGCCCATCCCACTCGCAAAACGTCCCTCCACCAATTTTGTCCTATTCGGAAAACGTCTTCTCTGCAAATGGTCCCTTATGTAAAATACCCAAAATTTCCCATCTGGAAAAAGCTTGTTTAAATAGAGACTAGGAGGAAAGGATATGTTTTGCAAACTGGTCATTTTGGGAAAGGGAAGTTTTGCGCAAAGGACATTTAGGCAAGAGACATTTCGCGAAAGGGACAGGGATATTCTGAGAGTGGGATGTTATGCACCCTAATCCTTTATTTGCCTTAAGTCATTTCTGCCTGCTCCTTCTGTCCTAGATGTCCATTCCAACGATATATTTTTATTTTTATTTTGAATTGGTTCTTTTATAGGTTCAACAAAAGCTTCATCCCCTAGACTGTGAGCCGATAGGAGGGGGCAGAATTTCTCATGAAGCTGATGAGAAAAAAATCCATATCTATGGTTACTCTCAGGGCTATGGCAAAGCGGACCATGATGTAGCTGCGAAGCTCATCAAGGAGAACTACCAAGGTTACACCATCACAGTCAGTGATGAGGGTTATTAACAATTTATGGAATTATGAAGTTTTCTAATTTTTTATTTATTAAAAACAAACTAAAGCAACTGTTTGTATTTTATTTGATACCAGCCACCACAGTCTAAATATTGAGAGGTTGCAAAGCTTGGTCTCTGACCAACACCATAGAGGTGTGCCAGTACCCTGCCAGAAGGCTATGGAAAGGAGCACGTCAGGCATTAAGAAAAAGAGACAATGCAAAGCTCAAAGATAAGGGAGACATTTGACCAGCTAAAGTTAAGATGGACAGGTCACATGTTGTGAAGCAAACAAGGTAAATAAAGAAAAACAGTAATAGAATGGTACTCGAAGAAAGGCAAAAGGAGAGGCGGTAGACAAAACAAGATGGGAGGATGAGAAGAAGCTAACAGCTGGCCCCAACTGGAGGAGAGTCGCTAAAGCAATGGAAATTGTTAGATGTGATAATTTAATATTAACTTATTTAATATATAATATATATTCAGAATAAAAAGGCTATTTATTGATTGGTTGATTGACCATATTCAAAGTCAAGAGCCGACTAGCGGGACTACATATGCCAGAAGTGTATGTATTTATCTGTTTACCTATTTTATAGAATTTTATATTGACATTGGAGAATTATAGATGATTACGCAAAATCGTAATAGCAACATGGGCAATAGGTACAGAATAAGGACTATCCTATTTCTGAATGATTTCATAGCCCTACTTCGAAAATCGAAGTTCGAAGTAAAGTTAGCTCCATCCCTTTCTCTCGACCTTGTCTCGAACGACATAGAACTCTTAATGTCTAGCAATAGACAGTGACGGACATCTACTGATCTTGGTTTTTGGGGATATAAATCTCCTGTTTCTGTATATTTGATACGGTACCCTAAAGTAATGTCCTACGCAAGCAATTCGCGCGAATCGCTTACTTATGACACTGCGTTATATATTCTAAATATGTCGAGTTCTTCCAGACAAGGCCGTACTTTTATAGTCTTAAACCGGCCCACATGTTTGGTGTTTGCTACAAACAATGCAGGACGCAATCACACGTTGGTGTGAGCATGCTCACTCTAACATATAGTTGCGGCAAACGCCAAGCATGTGAATTGTGATACGGCTTTAGCTATCATGCGGACGAAAGAAACAAAAAAAAAAAACAATTTGACAGGACAAGCAGTGTTGCCAGCTCTCCTGATTTATCAGGAGATTTACAGATTTCAGGGTAGGTCTACAGATATACAGATTTTTATAGAGAATCCCCTGATTTTTTGGAATATTCCTCCTTTTAAACATTTTATTCGACCTTTTTAACTCGGATGCAAACTGAGACGTTTCTTTTTTCGTTGAATTGGTCGAGGTGTCTGTGATCAAATAGACCAATAGCGTCAATTCAATTTAATTAATAGGACTGAATAGGACTGTCGCACTGTCTGTCACGTGTCATCAGGTGTGAAGCGTTAATCAAAACAAAACTAACATCTTCAAACCAAACTTCCGATAACTTTTCGAAGCTCGAGTTGGAATCTGGCCTACTACTTTGAAACCTGTAATTCGAACTTCGAATCGCCCAGTCGCTTTCTTGCGAACTATTAACGCTTAGAGAGCAAAAGGGATAGCAATAGACGAAGTTCAAATTACGGATTTTAAAGTAGAGCCCCTGTGTATATCTGATGTATGCTTTTTTTTACATGAAAACAAAATATTCATCTAAGACAAAAATCATGTTCATACATAAACTGATTAATTTATATTTGAAGTCAAGAAACTTGATTAAAGGTAAGATATTCGACTTGTAAAAATCTACAGATTTTTTCTCTCAATCTCCTGTTTTTCTGGCATTACGTCTTCTGACTTTTTCAGATTAGACCTGGCAACACTGAGGACAAGTGACAGTGTGATATTGAGGTTATGTATTGGTCTTATTATTGTTTTCATTTCGTAAATAATGGCTAACTTTACAACGGACGCAGAAATCTGCATTAAACGGGAGATTGAAATTACGAACAGCGACACGCCGCTCGATGACTTGGTATCGCGCTTTGACATCGTTCCATCGTGCAAGTGGATCCAGGACAACAAATATGAAAGGGTAATCAATTAGCTTTTGTGTAACTGCAGCCATTAGAAAGGGAGCTTTAGTTTGAAAAACGAAGTTATGTTATCTCTTCTTCAAAATTTAGTCTCGAATGAGGAGTGAAAGGTAAAGCGCACCCGAGGTTCAGTACTTCATAGTAACGACCCTGATGGCTTTACTGTGACCTTGCTAGTATAGGTACGTGGAAGATTACTACGTATTTTCATTGTATTTTATCACTAAACAAACCGGTCAATTGTGGTCGGACCTACGCACCAAGAGACCCAAGATTTTGGGCGGTAGCCCGCCTCTGGCTCGGCCGCACGAACCGCTTGGACGGATTGATGGATAGATAAAAATTTAGTTGTTAATTTTAAATTGGGGCCACTGTTCATAGAAAGATAACTAATAAGTGGGATACAGATAAATATGATGATGAACTTACCTACCTAACTTAAATGATTTAATTAAAATGATGTATGGCATGTAATGTTAAAATCCCTACATCACTCATTGGAGAACTAGGGCTTGTAGAAGGGAAATCTATTTTGCTTTAATCTGAGCAAAAGCTTCTATCTCATCTGTTCTATTATTCATATATCTTCATTCAGTTATCTCTTTATCAACAGTAAAGATGCTTTAATAATTATTTCAATACATTTCAGGTTTGTCTTCAGTTTCCCGATGACTTATTAGGAGTTAGTGTTAAGATATATGAAGAAATAAAGAACAGAGTTGATGTTGACCTATACATACTCGGTGACACATCTTACGCAAGGTACTAATTGATTTTTGTGTGACTTATGATTTCAACTGACTCATTAAATTATAATGTATTTATGCTTATACCTTATACTAACATGTGGCAAAGCTGGCCGATTTCACCTGACATTTCTGGCGACATCGCGCGACTTATGTTTCAAGTGACGTCAGGTGAAATTGTGCGACTTCGTGATACATGTCGAGCGAAGACCGGAAACGCGCCACTTCACTCGAATGACAAGTAAACTTTCATACAATGTTTCAGTTGTTGTGTTGACACGGTAGCAGCTATGCACGTAAAAGGCGATGCTGTAATCCACTATGGCCACAGCTGTTTCTCTCTGTGGAACATACCCGTGTTCACAGTGCTACCAAAGAGAGATTTAGATGTGGAGAGCGCTTTTGATACCCTACGGCAGCACTTTAGAAATGATGATGTGAAGCTTTGCCTATTCTATGATGCAGAGTTTGAACATGGTGAGAGGGAATCCAATTATTAATTAAGTTTATGTTAAAAAAGTTGCTAGAATATGTGGTTAAGAAATATAAATAGAATAGTTTGCTTTTTTACTTGTTTTTTTACACTATTATCCACGGGACCCCTATCTTTGTCCCATCGCAGAAAAAGTTGCAAGTCCGTTTTTTTGTTGTTATATTGCCTGTATTTCTTTTTTATTCTTGTACAATAAAGAGTATACCTACATACATACATACATACATACATAAACATGGTCCCTGACCCCTGGGTCTCTCCTCCTTAGTTTCTCACCCCCTAAATCAAGTACGGTTTCCACTATTTTTGAATATGTTGTAGTTATTTTGAAAAACTAGGTTGGTAGGTTTCTTGGAAAGAAATAAATAAAAAAAACCTGTTTTTTTTTTAAATATTTATTTCCAACCAATGTTTTCTTAATATCTACAAAATATTAAAAAAATGGGAAATATTAAGGACTAGGTTAAGGGGACGAGGAAGGGGTTGACGCGTTTTGTACGAAAATTTCAGTCTCACAATCCTCTTAACTATACGCAGACAACTTTTTTGCAGTAAACCTGTCTACCCGCTGGTTCTCGCAGTACCCGCACGGCTACCTGGCGCGCCCGTGCGCGGCGCCGGGCCCGCGGCGCGCCGGCCGCGTGGCGCGCGACGCGGCCGGCGCGCCCGCCGACCTCGGGGGCTGCGTGTGCGTCTACCTGGGCTCCAGGGGACAGACGCTCTTCAATTATACGATATCTGTTGCAGGTCATTTTTAATCATTTCTAACCATATTGAAACAAACACGTCTAAAGCTTGTCATTCACCGTCAGGCCACCGCGTCAGTTGGCGATCGTGATTATCAAATCTTCAATGTTGGTCTCATTTTTACGTTTACGTTACATTTTTACGCTATTTCATCATGAGTTCCAAATATTTTCCTAAATGAATGAATTGATATCCTTTAGCGTCATGCATGAGTATGCTAAAATTTTGGCGATTTTCGAACGGTACGAACATTAGAACGGGAGTTGAAGCCACTTGATGTAATAGCCCCGCTTGACCTTTTCTTTACCACTGAGGCGCCTTCTAGGACTGGCGCCTGAAGCGACTATTCTGTTCACCTTACACAAGACCGTTGAAACATGAAACTTTTAAATTTTACAGCTGAAGACTGGTATCTCCTGGACCCTGGAATAAATACAGTAGAACGTATAGACGAAACAGCCTGGTTTAAGCGTCGAAGGTTCCTCGTGGAGAAGTGCAAGGACGCCAAGGTGGTGGGGATACTGGTCTGCCAGCTCTCTGGGGCTCACACCAAGGACATCATCAGCCGTTTGAAGCAGCTGTGCCGGGTCAACGGGAAGAAGAGCTATATTGTGTCCGTGGGGAAACCCAATGTGGCGAAATTGGCCAATTTTCCTGAAGTGAGTTGCTAGTGTTTTTAACCCCCAGTAAAAGTTATGTCATTTAACCTCCTAGGTCCCAGCGTACTTTATAAAGAACAAATTACCAAAGACTACAGATACCCCATACTTTATTTTACTAGGGTGCTTTTACAATCCTACTAAAATAGGTGCCAGGACCCACGAGGTTAAATCGATGGACCGAGTTCATGCGTTTGTTTTAAATTGTAAGGTAATTGGGCTCTTCTGTAGTTATCTGCTCTATAAGAATTCGCAACTACGGTAGCGGTTGTTTTATGTATGTAAAGTTATTTCTAGGGATGTTACGGAGTTTCGCCTCCGCATCCGTTAAGCAACTTCCGTTTGGTTTTACACCTTCGGTTTCGCCTCCGCCTTCGCTATTTTTCATTTCCCACCTCCGCCTTCGTTAATTTTTTATCGAAGTTATACTGGAGCTGAAGGTATTGTATTTGGCGCGGCAGCGCGGCCCACGCCTACATGTTTTGAATGACTTGTCCAGGAATTACTTACTTATCACTCACGATCGGCCGCATTGTCTTATAAATCGATTCATCCCGGCTCCGCCTCCGATAAACCTCCGGATACGGCTCCAACTTCGCCTCCGACTCCGTTAAACAAAAAAATTAAACTCCGGATCCGGCTCCGGTAAAGCCACCTCCGTAACATCCCTAGTTATTTCGATTTAGTTATCGTTGTGCATACTGTAATGCTGAATGCCGCAGGGGCAAAAAGACTTCTTAAATGGTGACCGCGTAGAAGACACAGCATGCGCCCCCACAAAATTGATGGACGACCTTGTAAGCAATCTGGGTCCGGAAGTGAATGAATTTTGGCAGATATGATGATGGCAATGAATTGCAGTTCCTAAACCTTGTAAATCTTTACATACAATGCGAAATATCATGATCGTCTACTATCTAAACCGACTACATTCCGAGAATTAAGTTATTATCTTTTGTTTCAGATCGACATCTACGCGATGGTAGCTTGTCCAGAGAATGACCTCTACAGCACCAGAGACTTCTACAAGCCTATCGTGTACCCATTTGAATTGGAAGTGGCTCTAAATTCAAACAGAGAGCCTTACTTTACCAACCACGTGACAGACTATGGAGAACTGCTACCGGGGAGGAAATATTACTGTGATATCGAACCAGTGAAAGAATTAACCGACGTCAGTCTCATTACAGGAAACATTAGAGAGACCAAAGTTCAATCATCAGATAGCACTAGCACAGAGTTAGAAATAAAACAGAATTGGGCTCTGGAAAGGATAGGGCAGAGCCTACAAGACAGGTCATGGCAGGGCCTTGAACAGAAGTTAGGCGAGACGGAGGTGAAGCTCGCCGAGCGGGGACGGTCAGGAATACCACTGCAATACACAAACGAGCCATGATTTGAATTATTTATATTTTCTATTTACAGTGCTTATTACACTTACAAATTGGTTCAAGTCCATAGACTATTTTTAACAATAAATTGTGTGAAGGATACATAGTTTTTTAGTTACTGAAAAAGGTATGAAGCATTCTAGGCCTCTATTCTTCAGGGTATGTGGCCTGTGACTCATCATTATAGCGCTCATATACGTGACAATTATGGCGGCCGTATCTCGGCCAAAACAATGCCATAAAACGTCAAACGCAATATTGTTTCAGCGAATAGAATAGAGCCCCGATTTTCATGCTTCACGGGACAGTCGACCAATCACAGCCTAAAGAGCTTTATCACACAAGTCTAGCGATTTGCCAGCGTGATTCTAGCGACGCCATCTATCGATACTTGTGTCAAAAGCGCGCATCGTACTGCCGTGGTATCGAAGTCGGTTGACTACATAGTAATAGACTAATAGTATTGGCATTTTAGGTTACCACTGCAGTATAGAATGCTTCGACTACATTGCAGTTACCTTGCCTTTGTTATTACGACAGATTTTTCGATAATATTAGTAGAGAAAGTACAATGTCATGCGAAACCAGGCTTGTGGTACGAGCTGTGCTAAAGTACAGGAACTATTACAAATAGCCATACTAGTGTGATAAAACGCATAAACATAACACCTAACTTCTGATACAATTTGTATGACTGATCAACTTTCTGTTGCATCCATGCTAATCTAAACTTAAGCATTAGTTTTCTGATTGAGAGGGTTCTGTGGGGACTTGAGCCACTCTTTCCTGAGCAGCTGTTTGAGTTGCGAGAGTCTCAGAGTGGGATTCTCTGCCTTCAGTCGCGGGAGGGTGACTTCTTCAAACGCTGTGTACGCTGCCTTTAGCCTCTTCTCTGGGTGTCTGTCGATGTCTGCTTTATCACCGAAACTGCAAAACATATTTATTTGTTAATAAAAATATGATTGTATCCAGAAGCCTAAGTTTCCTATGCCTATGGCTTGCCTTAGTCCTGACAGATTATAGTTTTCTGGGGATTGTGAAACTACCCTGCAAGCGACATCAAATGGAATATTCAAATATAAATAATGTCATTAAATTAACAACAGTATAGCCAAGGAATTACGTCACTATGACATTTACAGATTTGAAGTTGAATTTAAAGTAATGTTGACGGTTTTCATAAGACTACAAAATTTAAAATCAGAATGCTATTTACTTTAAGTTTTAAATCCAACTTCATTTGTTTTTGATTTGTGGCGCCTTAGTATTTAAGCAGCGAAAAGTAAGAGCATTAGAACTTTCTAAATTCTTGGATGTTATGTTTGAAAGTAGCCATAATCATATGGATTGACCGAAGTTTTTTTCCTGTTTTGTTATTATACTGCAGCATAAGAAAACAGGAAGTTAACCTTTTGAATGCCACAGTTGGCTCAGGCCCACAACTAATGCCACTGACGCCACCGACGGCCACAGCCGATGCTAGTTCAAGATTAAAAGAGAATTTGTTTCATATCAACTAAACTGAAGTGGCAGTGGGCGGGGCACATTGCTCGCAGGACTGATGGCCGATGGCGTCAGAAGGTTCTGGAGTGGCGTCCGCGGACCGGAAGACGAGCTGTAGGTAGGCCTCCAACAAGATGGAGTGACGACGTCGTCAGGATCGCGGGACCGCGGTGGATGCGAAAAGCACAAGACCGGTCTGAGTGGAAAGCCTTGGGGGGAGGCCTATGTCCAGCAGTGGACGTCTTTCGGCTGACATGATGATGATGATTATGTGATGATCAACTAAGGCGTAATTTGCATAGCATATTTGGCGTGTGAGTGACGTGACACATTGTGTATATGACATAAGGCGTTCATAAGGTTAATTTTCCTGGTTGTTTGTTACCTCAGGACGGAGATAGCCTCCTCCACAGACTGCGCCACCTCCCCTTCCAGCTGTATCCTGTTGAGATTCTCCTCCAATGGTGGCTCTTCGACAACTACTCGAGCAGGCTGTGATCAAAACAACATGGATTAGAAGTGAAAACATTTAAGTTGCCTGGGAAATGAATTATATTTTTTGGCATTTTTTGCTAGAAATATTTCCTTGATTAACCAATTGCTACAATCTGTTCTGTTCTGTTTTGAGTAATGATCATCAGGCATCACCAGCTTCTAGCAATAACTGATCCACACCAATATTAGAAATGTAAAAGTCTGTCTGTTTGTCTGTCATTTATTTACACACTATGTTCTGCCGCAACTTCTACTGCGTAGGTTGTGATTTTATTGAATACCTTTTTTTATTTTTCCAGGATGAAATGTAGCCTACGTGTAATCCAGAATACACTATTTACATTATTCATTTCAGCCAAATCGGTCCAGCCATTGCAGCATGAAGGAATAACAATAATAAATAATACATAATGTTTAATGAATGTAACAAACCACTGGTTTAGGTGGCTCTGCCTTGGCACTCTTCTCTTGGATCTTTGATATCTGTGCCCTGGTGATCTTGGGCGCTGGTGCAACCTTTGTTGGCTTCATGGACTCCATCTCCTGCTCTAAAAGAGCCTTGGCCTCTTGTTTCTTCTGCAGCTGTTCTAGACGCTTCTTCTCTTGTTCGTCCTAAAATTTAGAAGAATGAATTCTAAGATACCTATTCTATTTTAAGGGTACGCAGAAAGAACATGTTGGCACTTTAAAAAAAGAGATTTGTTGAACATGTACAGTTTGCAATGGACTAGTATTTTCCATTTAGTTATTTTAAATATAAATAATTATTTTATTTTTTAGTTCTAATCAAACTTGTACATGAAATTAATATACAAATTACATGGTTCCTAACTTTCAAGATGGAATATCTCAGAAATTTACTATTAACCATACACCTATTTTAAAACCTATACAAATCTTGAATTTAGTCCTTATATGTGGCAAGTGGACATTGCCCTTTGCATTTTCCAGTTAAAACATGAACTACACTTAAAATTGATGAATGAGACAGCAGCAAATGTGATCAATACAATATGAAAAGCAGGTTAACATATTCACTGGCCCTTTACAAAGTGATCTGATAATGTCACAAGTCCAACTGTGAATTCAGTATGGGGATGTGACCCCATAGTGGAAGCACGGACTCCTGAAAAAAGCTTCATGACCCCACATTGGGGGCATCCGTCCGTATAAGTCATTGGTTGGAGTGAACTAAGAGAATGAATCATACAACAGAGTAATTGTCAAGACTACATGCAGTTCCAACCTTTTTCTGTAGTTTCTTCTTTTGCTTGTCATCGTTATCTTCCCAAGCTGCATCTTCTACCATTTTTTTAATCTTGGTCTCCTTTTCGGTCTTGGCATCTTCTTTACGTTGCCGTGCTGCAACTGCCTTGCTGTTTTCACCAACGAATTTCTTCGGCATGATTTTGGGTAAACTTTAGCAGGGTGCTAAAAAGTCCCCGAGTTGTTCAAAACTGTAGAATGTAAAGCGGTAAGTTAGTAAGTAGACGACATAAACAATACCATTTTTCACCATTTATTGTAGGAAGAACATTATTAGCTTACCTTATGTATAATAAGATTTCAGACTCTGTTTAATTATATAAGCGTTTTATTCACTTTGTTAAAACTGTAATCTCGGTGAGAATTTAGAAATTTCGCGAAAGAAAATGATTGTTGACTTGTTTTTTTTTTCTAATATTTGGTTACTTTACTTTCAGTCAATCCGACAAGTCAGTTTTAGTTACCGTGAAAAATGCTCATGTTTAGGCTAACGGCGAACATTGTGCTCATTTGCTTGAAAGGGACATTACTAAATTGTTGATGACGTTTCTTGCTTCTCTGTGATTTAGAGGCGCGGGAACGCCAAACGAGTCGGCGGCTTTTTAACTTTTTGTTCGTAACACAAAATCAATTGTTGTAAATATTAAGTAATACCAGTTCGTTAATGAAACTCTAGTTTAATTTTGTATATATAATTTTATTTCATAAGAGTTAGTGTAGTGTACATAGTGTAAATTTCAAAAAACTTTAACCCGTCTGTAGTCTTCCTCGGCCGGGAAGATGGCAGCTAAAAAACGGAAGAAACGCAAGGTTGATGAGGCTCATAAAGAGGAGGAGGACTCGAAGTCTGGCTCCAGCGTTGAGTCTAGCGACTCTGACTTCGCGGATTGCGCTGTCGAGGGCGACAACAGCGAAAAGGATGAGGAGAAGTATATTCCTTACAGGGTAGCTGACTACAATAGGCGGTACCCTGAGGACAGTTCTGCAGGCAGCGAGTTCGTTGTGTTTGTCGAGAGTACTATTGCAGATAATCCCATAGGGTCCAGAGATATGATGTATTTAAATGGGAGCTTTTCGCGGTTCGTGAAGGGCATTAAATATTTGAAAAAAATAAACAAATATAAGATTGGGGTAGTCTTTGATAGGCCCAATTTGGCAAACGCCTTCTTAGATAATACAACTTTTCTGAAGGAGCAGTCGATTAAAGCTCAAATACCAGCTCAATCAACGGAACTAACGGGGGTTATAACTTCCGTTCCCACGGACATGTCCAATAAAAAGATATTTAAAGTATAATCTAGCTCAAAAAAAATAATTTGTGTCCGGCGAATTCTCAAAAAGGAGAAGGGCAGTCTGCAGCCCACTCAGACTGTCACAATAACTTTTGCGTCTTCGACGAGTCTCCCTGATTATGTGTTCTTAAAAATGTGGAGGATTCCGGTACTCCCTTACATTCCACCAGTCAAACAATGTTTTAAATGTCTACGATATGGTCACATGGCCAAATTCTGTAAAAACTCGCAACGTTGCTCGATTTGTACTGAAAATCATTCATTCAAGACATGTCCAGTCAAAATTGAAAATGCCACTTGCATACATTGCAGTGGTAATCACATCTCGATTTCGGGTCAGTGCCCCATTAAAAAACAGAAAATTCTTGAAAATAAAAACAAAGTCGCTCCAACACCTTATGCTGATATGTTAAAATCAAGAAAATTCCCTTCTCTCGACAAAACGGAAAACACCCAAGATCTGCTAACTTCATTGTTGGCTGATCGCAGAGCGCTCACACTACTTATGGAATCTCTCATTAAAGTTATAACTAACAATAAAACGCAAAATACTAGTATAAATACCCAAGTCATTGCAGATTCCATTAAAGAAATCATTCAGAAAAAAAATACTGAACCTTTACATTCATGAATCAAACTTTAAATATAATGCAGTGGAATGCTCAAAGTCTGTTAAGTAATCAACTGGAATTTCAAAAGTTTCTCTATGACAATCAAATTCATATTGCTTTAGTTTCTGAAACTTGGTTAAAACCACATATAAGAATTAATATAAAAGGTTACTCTATTGTGAGAAATGACTGTGGTAATGATCACAATGGAGTTGCCATTTTAATACACAACAGTATTAATTACACTAAATTAAATACTTTTTTTGACAATTCTTTACAAAATGTTGCCATTTCAGCAAAAATTAATAATCAACACATATCTTTTGTCAGCTTTTATAGTCCAGGGCTATGTACGCCTTGTTTTGAGAAAAGCAAATTTGATAACCTTTTACAAGCTATTCCAAGGCCCATGTTAATTGCAGGAGATTTCAATGCACATCATGTAGCATGGGGATGTACCAGCACTGATAGGCGGGGCAGAGACATCATGGACACTTTAGAGGATGATGATTTGTTATTAATAAATGATGGAACACCAACAACCGTAGGTTCTCATATAAATAGGCCAAATGGTCTTGATTTAACCATTGTTTCCACATCGTTAGTTTTATCATGCGATTGGCAAGTTTGCTCGGACTCTTTAGGCAGCTATCATCTTCCCACTATAACAAAGTTCACTCCTACTCCTGTTTCACATTCTTCACAGAGCTCTTCTAATATTCCTCCTCATGTTAACCTGAAATTAGTAGATTGGGATCAGTATGAAGAAACGGTTAATGGATTGCTTATTAATTTTCAGGTTGATGTAACCAATATAATGGGTACGTATTGCAATGTCTAAAATTAAAAAAACTAACGTTAAATAACCTACGTTCAAAATACCTAAAATCTAAATACCTAATGATTTTAAATACCTAAGCAAGTAACACCTACCTACGAATTACCTAAATTTAAAATGCCTATTGGACTAAATATGTAATGTTTAAAATACCAAAAGAAATGTCACCTAAATTTGATACACCAACATTTGAAATACTCAATGGTCAGAATACCTAAAATGATTCATTTGCGAGCTATTTGTACGAAGTACTAGTAGGTCAGGTTCCGCGACTGTAAAAGAGGGTAGATTGAACAAAGTTTAATTATTTTCTGTTAGTTGTTAGTCACCCACTAGATTGCACAACAAATAGATATTCATTGATAAGTAAAAATGACTGAACATAGTATTAGTGTATTTATAACTCAAAAAGGTGGTTACAAAGTCTACGTGGATGGTTTTGCGTATGCAAAAAGTCGTGAATACAAGAACAAAGTGTATTGGGAGTGTGAATGTAAACGAAATGATTTATATAAGTGCACAGCGCGGTTAACGACCAATGTATTTACAGAAGGCGAATGTGTATCTGTGATAGAAGCAGCTGGGGAACATAATCATGAAGGCAACCCTATGAGAGTGAGCGTAGCTAGTAATGTGCAAGAATTAAAAAAGAAAACAAAAGATCAGCCTACGGTGAAGACGTGTCAGATACTTCAAAATCATATCGCATCTACCAGTAGTGATGTTGCGACAAGTTTGCCATCTAAAGACTCGTTACGACAGATGATTAATAGAGAAAAAAAAAAGGTGCTAAATGTACCAAAAGAGCCCACTCAATATGATTTTGTTATTGACCACCAATAAATGAAGGTAATTAGGTAATAGGTTAAATGATGATAATTTTGTTGTCAAAGACAGAATATTTGCCCAAACTAAAAGAGTCGTCATATTTAGTACAAAACAATTGGTGACATATTTAAGCCAAGCCAATTATTGGTTGATGGATGGAACGTTCAAGATCGTCCCAATAATATTCCAGCAACTATATACGATACACGGTTCAGTGCACAATACCGATAAAACATTTCCTTTAGTGTTTGTCCTATGTACGCACAAAGATAAGGCATCATATGACGTCATGTTTGATCTTATAATCGAATACAGTACAGAACAAGGAATTGCATTGAGCCCATCATTTGTAATTACGGATTTCGAAAAGGCCGCAGCTTTAAGTATTCGTCAAAACTTTGAGACAGTAACCTTGAAAGGTTGTTTTTTTCACTTGCGACAAATTTTAATTCGGAAAATACGAAGTGAGGGGTTAATTAAAAAATACAACAGTGAACAACAATTTAATAAGGAAGTCAAATGTTTGATGGCATTGTGCTACGTTCATCCGGATAACATTTTGATGTACTTCAATGGTTTACTGGAAACATTGGCTGATGACAGCCTTAAAATTGCTAAGTGGTTTGGAGAAAATTACATCAATGGAGAAGCTAATAAACCACCAAAGTATCATCCCAGCTTTTGGTGTCTTAATTATCTAGCTACGATTCCACGCACACAGAACAGTGCAGAATCATTTCACCACCACATAAATCAAATCTGTTCTAAAAGACATGTCGGATTTTATCGTTTGGCATCTGAATTAATCAAGGAAACCAAGGTGAATTTAATTGAAATTCAAAAAATAAGAAACGGTGAACCAGTACTTAAAAAACGGATGAAAAAGGGACATTACAAGTTAAATAATATTAACAACGTATTACAAAATATTCCTGAATACAATAATGTCGATCTATTGAGAGCTATTGCAGCAAATCTGTAAAAAATATTGTGAACTTTAATATTGTTTATTGCTTGATTATTTTTGACAAATTATTTTATTTTGGTTAACTTAATTAATGTAATAAAGATATGATTAAAATTGATTATTATGAATTATAGTATAGGAATTATAATTATTTGATTACTTTTGTAGTAATAATTGTATTTTTATTTGGATTTTGTACTTTACATAGGCACTTAGATGGGTACGTATAAGTATAAGATTACAATGTGTAATTTATAAGTTTACAATGTATAAGTTCAATTATGTTTAAAATCCATACGTTCAAAATTATTTTGATTTAACCTAGCCAACCTAACAGTTACCAACTAAACATTCGGCCCGTGTTTTATAACGTCAATTTTCAAAATGCCACCTATCATGTTGTAGACTGTTTTAGTTGGCATAATATGTTGGCAGTTGGCACACTTAGTGGTTTATTGTTCACCAATTTTTTTTTTAAAACATAAAAATGACTTCACATAATATTATGATGCTATGCAAGCAAGCAAGTTTTTCGGGAAGTAAAAAAAAATAACCTCGAAGACTAAGGCGGGAGCGTCGCTTCGCTTCGCTCCCACCTTAGCCTTCTAACCTAACCTATCCGAGTCGCTTCTGCCCCGTCCCCACTTTCTCGCTCGCTTCGCTCGCTCTCTTATCGTGAAACATTTGACAAATGATGAGTCTGCGAAAAGGCAGAGCACTGGTCAAATTGCATAGGTACCTACCTACAATAACAAAATAATTATTTAATTCAGTATTGCCGTGTTTTGGTCACAATTGAACCTAACATGCTCCTCCTCGCTTCGCTCGTCGTCGCACCTAACCAGGTGGTCAGGACTATATTTTAAAATAACTATTCAAGATTCTGAGTAATCTGAATGTTTAAAATTGTTAAGTTTCTGAGCAATCTGAACGACGGGTGCGACGACGAGCGAAGCAAGCAGGAGCGTGTTAGGTTCAATTGTGACCAAAACACGGCAATACTGAATTAAATAATTATTTTGTTATTGTAGGGAGGTACCTATGCAATTTGACCTGTGCTCTGACATTTCGCAGACTCATCATTTGTCAAATGTTTCACGATAAGCGAGCGAGCGAAGCGAGCGAGTAAGATGGGTCGGGGCAGAAGCGACTCGGATAGGTTAGGTTAGAAGGCTAAGGTGGGAGCGAAGCGAAGCGTCGCTCCCGCCTTAGTCTTCGAGGTTATTTTTTTTTACGTCATGGAAAACTTGCTTGCTTGTTATAGAATAAAGATATGATTAAAATTGATTATTATGACTAAGTATAGGAATTATAATTATTTGATTACTTTTGTAGTAATAATTGTGTTTTTATTTAGATTTTGTAATTTACATAGGCGCTTAGATGGGTACGTATAAGTATAAGATTACAATGTGTATAAGATTATAATCCATACGTTTAAAATTGTTTTGTTTTATTTGCCAACCTAACAACATTTGGCCCGTGTTTTATAACGTCAATTTTCAAAATGCCTAGCTTGTTTAGCTATACATTATGACCATTATGCATTTTAAGATTTTTTCAGCTTTTGGTATTTAATCATTAGGTATTTCGACTTTAGTGATTTTGGACGTAGGTAAATTTACTTTAGTGCTTTTAATTTTAGACATTATAATAGGCACCCTTTTAAACTTTCGATATTTTGAATATAAGTCAAAACACCATTAGGTATTTAGATTTTAGGTATTTTGAACGTAGGTTATTTAACGTTAGTTTTTTTAATTTTAGACATTGCAATACGTACCCAATATAATCGATAGTTATAATCAATTCTGTTATATTATTATAAGGGCTGTTGATCTGTCAGTTTTTAAGCTGACTAACAATAAAAATAATAAATATGCTTACAGTTTTCCTAAAAATAAAAAAAGAACACCTTTGGTTTGGTGGAATGCAAATTGTGCAAAAGCAGTGGATGACTGTAAGCAGGCTTATATTCAATTTAAAACAGATCCTTGTTTGAATTCTTTTGTTAGGTTTAAACGTGCGCAAGCACTGAAAAAACGTATTATTAAGCAGGAACGTAAATGGTGTTGGGAAAAGTTTTGTGAGTCTTTTTGTAGATTAACCCCTATGAATCTAATTTGGAAAAAATTGAGGAGGTTAAATAAAACATTTACTGTACCAGCTGAATTTATCAGTTCTTCTTGGGTTTCTCAATTCTTACATAAATATACACCAGATTCTGTAGAAAGTTTGCCACCTAGTTTCTCAGATAATATTACCACATCTAATAATTTTTTAATAACCCCTTTCTCTATGTCAGAGTTAAAAACTGCTTTAAATTCTCGGAAAGATTCAGCTTGTGGTTTGGATTGGTTGTCATATAAAATGTTTAAATTATTGAACAACCTAAATAAATTGGTCTTTTTGGACATTTTAAATCTACTCTGGTGTAATTCAGTGATTCCTGAGCAATGGAAAATCGATTGTTTTGTTCCCATTGTAAAACCCGGCAAAGATGCTGGTATGGCAGATTCCTATCGTCCTATCACCTTAAGTTCATGTGTAGGAAAAATATTTGAGCAGTTACTTAAACAACGCCTTGAATTTTATGTAGAAAGTAATCACATTTTACCATTTAATCAGTTTGGTTTTCGTCGTGGCAGCTCTGCTCGAGATAGCTTAAGTCATTTGTATTTGGATATTCATGGTGCTCTGTCTCGTAATGAAGTGCTTGCTTGCGTTTTCTTTGACGTAGTTGGCGCCTTCAATAATGTAAATTTGGACATCCTCTCTTCTGTCTTAAAATCCATGCACCTACCTGGAAAATTTATTAGTTGGATTTACAACTTTTTACATGGAAGACAAATCTTTGTTAAATATAATAATCAGCTATTAGGACCAAGAAACTCGTATAAAGGTGTCACACAAGGGGGTATTTTAAGCCCCATGTTATTCATATTATATATTCATAAATTAAATATCATACTGGGTAGTGATGCACTAAACCTACAATTTGCTGATGATTTAGCAGTATATTGTCATGGTCCGAATCTAACAGTTGTGTCACAAAAAATCAATGCTGCTCTTCAAAGACTTCAAGGCTATTTTAGTGAAATTAATTTAGAAATTAGCAATGAAAAAAGTAAATGTGTTGTTTTTAGTAAAAAATCTGTTCAAACAACTAGAGTTAATCTCTTTTATGGAGGTAGTAAATTACCAGTTGTAAATTCTGCCAGGTTTTTAGGTGTGACATTTCAAAATAACTTTAAATGGAGCAAGTATGTTGATTGCTTAGCAGACCGAGCATTAAAAGCTTGTAACATTTTAAAATCATTAACAGGCATCTATTGGGGTGCTGACCCAAAAATACTATTGATTTTTTATAAGTCTATTGTGCGAAGCCACTTTGAGTATGCTTTTTTTTGTTATTGTGGTAATAATAATTTGGTTGAAAAATTGGAAAAAATACAAAATAAGTGCTTACGTATTATTCTTGGCGCAATGAAATCCACCCCTATTATATCCATGCAGGTGGAATGCAATGTGCCAGGGTTGATGCTCAGATTCAAATTCCTCAAGTTCAAGTTTGTTTTGAAACTGTCTTCAATTACAAGACATCCTCTTATTCTAAAATTGGAAGAATCATTCTCCAATAGCATTGACAGTCGTCCTCCATATTTAGTAGTTGATCTTCCTGAAATTTTAAAATTCAAATCGGATTATAATTTATATGAAAGTCATCTTTGGCCTTGTTATCAAAAGTCTTATCAATCTAAATTTTGTCCCATCACAATTGTCATCAATGAGTCATTAAAATGCAAAGAGGATGTTTATCTAATGTTGGAAAATTTTGAAGGTTCTCAGTTATTTACAGACGGTGCGAAAAATAACAATGCTGTAGCTGCAGCTATATATGATTCGCAAGTTCGTGGCGGGTTTGGTTATAGATTACCTAGTGATACTAGCATTTACACAGCTGAGTGTTTGGCTATTCTGATGGCCCTAGAGTATATTGAAGGACAGGAAGCTAATAATTGGTTGGTGATATCTGATAATATGAGTGCTCTAAGGGCATTAGATAATCCAAAATTTCAGGCTACTACAAGTTACATCTTATATGATATTAGAGAAAAATATCTTAATCTACTTTCAAAAAACAAGAATATTATTTTTTTCTGGACACCTTCTCATATTGGGGTATTAGGCAATGAAAAGGTTGATTATTTAGCCAGATGCATTACTAATAATCCTCATGATCATACCATTAAAAATATTTTCATCCCAGACTCTGACGTTTTGGTGCTCATTAAACAGAATCTCCGTGAGGAATTTAAAGTAGCATGGCAAAATATAGTTCAAACTAAAGGCAAGTGGTATGCTGAAATAGAAAACAAAATTTCCTGTCCTTGGTTTGTCAAGGGAAATGTATATATTGATAGAAAATTTTACACTACCATTTGTCGTATTAGGTTAGGTCATTGCCGTTTTAACGCCCATTTATATAGATTTAATATTGTACCCTCCCCCATCTGTAATTTTTGCAATAGTGAAGACCAAACCTTGGATCACATAATTTTTGATTGTAGTAGCTTCTTGATAGCTAGAATGCTGTTAATTGATAACCTGTTGTGTATTTTTGGTAATGCTGAGAATATCTCGCGCTCCCTTCAGCAATTATTGAGGAATCGAGACTGTTTTAGACCAATATTTGAATTTTTAATATCAACTGTTGGAGAAATATAATGAATATTATTTATTTTCAAAGAATATTAAGTATTATTAAATTATTCTATTTAATCTGGATTTGACATTTACGGATTATGACATTAGTACAAAGATAAAAGACTATATATAATTTACTAAAGACTTGGCTTCGGCCTTTGTAAACATAACTTGGATTGGATATATTATTTACATAAGAATTGGTTTCGGCCTTGAGTAAAATACAAATTCAAGACAATTATATTAAAAAATGACTTGGCTTCGGCCTTAAAATACAAAAACTTTCCAGGAAAAAAATAATACATAAGACTTGGCTGCATGGGCTGTGTTCCCTTCGCCTTCCCCATGTGGGGTAAATTAAACAAAAAAAAAAAAAATCTCTGTGATTTATGTCAAAACTGTCAAAAACGCTAAGTTGGGAATCGAAAACAAAATACACCTGGAGATTTATTAAAACAATTTCTGTATAAATAAGGCGAAAATGGCTTTAGTAGCTTATGACAACAGTGACTCCAGTGAATTCGAAGACGAAGAAAATGACTCGTCTACTACTCCTGTTGTTCTATTAAACAAGAAAGATGATGGTGAAGTTTTTAAACGTATTTATAATAATTTCTTCACATTACCATCTTGTTAACTGGCTAGTTAGTTAATCAAATCTTTTCCAGTTTCAGAACCACCCGTATCAGATCCTACAAAGCAGATAGAGGAAGAAACTTCAAGTCAAAGTCTTTTTAACCTTCTACCTCGGCCATCGCACAAAACGTCTACAGTTTTAGAAGAAGACGACGAATTTTTGCATAAAAAAGAAATTGTGACTCCTGCAGTAAAGGCCAAAGCGAAAATAACTGTGCCTTCACTCAGTGATGTAAGTAAACTGAAATTTTCAGACTTGCAGCAACATTCAGCTTTAATATTATTAGTATTTTATTATTATATAGTTTGGACCATAAATTCCAGTATATCTCTAATTTCTCAGTTTTATTTATAGGGTAAAGTCACCAGTGGTCAGCCAGAGACCAGTAGTCAGCCTTATATGAGTGCGAAGAGTGGGAAATATATCTTTCGTACTCCTCCCACCCATACAAAGTATAGGCAGAGGCCGACTACAGGTTTCTGGCTGACCACTGGTTACTTTACCCCATGTGACGTTACAAAAATAATAATTACTTCAGTTATATATTATAGCTAGCGACCTGCCCTTGCTTCACTTTGGTTAGTGAGTTTTATGTAACACCTGTACAAAATCCAGAACGTTTTATACTTAAAAGCCTTCCTCTTAAATCACTCTATCTACTGCTGAAGTGATGGAAGTGACTTCATTTTATGTACTATCTAAAATCTATTCCAATGAATAGGTTATGTCTCTTGTAATTAGTGAATCGTGTTAGCTAGCTCAGTCCTGCAACATTCTACACATAGGGTGAGTAATTCTGCCATCATACTGGAACAGTAATTTATTTATTTATGTGTTATTTCAGGGTGAAAGCTATCTTCATTCCAAATTTTGATCCCAATTCGCCCAGCCATTTTAGTGGAACCAACATCTCACACAAACTTTCACATGTATAACTTACTTTCAGTTCAGAGATGTAGGAGACACTGTGCCGGCTGCCAAACCCAGGAAAGTCAATGGGGTAAGTATATTTTAATAATATATTCAAGAATATCTACAGTATTTGGAGCTTCCTTACAGCTTTCTGCTGTATATCGCTATCATGCTTGCACTCGAAACAGACAGTTTTTCACTTGTCATAGAAAAACAAAGATTTATCTATTTACTGTGATGATGATGACACATGTTAAGGTAAATAGGCATTACCTAATCAAATTACTGATTATATATGACAATTTATTTACTATATTGGAGTGTTTTCACCATAAAGTTGTATGATAATTTATAAGAAAAAAGCATCATTTGAATAGGGTAAGTTAGATGCCTTCTAAAAGTGAGAATTAGGATTTTTTGAAATCAGAAGAGAGAGAAGTGAGTTACTCAATGTAAATTGGTAAATAGGAGTGTACATGGTGACAGATGGAACTGTTATATTCTCAAGTGCAGCAAGCCGTTAAAATCAGTACATTTTGATTAAAGAGTCCTTTTTTTTGACAATTTTTACTTACACACCCTTAATTAAATGAACAATTGATTGTACTAACATTAGATATTGTTTTCCCATTTTCAGAAGAAGTCCGGCCTGTTAAGTATGCTTCCTGAACCCAAGAATGCAGTCATGGCAACGTCAAAATCATTAATACCTCATGTATTAACTCGGAAACCTATCCCGAATGTCACACCTGTAAAGAAAAAGCTCCTGCCATCAGTTAAAAAAAATAAACCTGACACACTGGCAATAGATTCTGACGATAGTGACAATGATGAGGTGCAAAATGACTTCTTCTCCATAAACAAACCTGCTGACTTACCAGTTGAGGATATGCCATTAGATATTGATGAAAAAACCAGTTTGAAAAAAGAACAAACAAGAAATGTCAATCCAAGTATACAAAAGCAACCAAGGGATATTCAATCTTATTTCAAACCGGATCCAGTTGAGAATCATGTGCAGGAAGATTACTCGATGTCGAGTTCCAGTAGCATGGGTTATAATGGCAACTCAGGATATGGCAATCAATACCCAGTAACTCAAGAAACAAATAATGCTGTTTTAGATGAAGAAGCTGTAAGTGTAGTGCTTTTAATTTTGGTAGAACATTAAAATGAATTAATGCATATTTATAAAAAAAAGTGCACATAGTTAAGGACTAGAATTAACAACTAAATGCCTAGCATTCACACGCGCGCGCATACGCCTGATTTGTGCTGGCGACAACTCTGCCGACAAATACGCGAGTCACGGCATATAGTTCACGGACCAGTTGTTTGAACTTGGCCGGACACACTACCGTGTGTCTTGATTTAAATGTGTACATATTTTGCTGGTTTTTTCAGCCATCATATGGTCCACACGCGGTTCTTTATTTAATCTGTTGAAAACGAGAGCAATTTTAGTGCACTTTGAAAGCACCCGGTGGCATAATCTAGTTTTTCGGTGCTTAGTTCACCAAAGTACACAAGCGACTGGCGTGTAACTGGGCGTAGTGTAGGCAATGACGGGTTTGTCAACTGGTTTCAATGGCGGGCTTAGTAATACATTTAAAAACTGCCCCGATATGCCCAATAGGAAGTATCTCAAATTCAAAAACTGAATCAGATTCAATTCAATCCTCACCTAATAACATGATTGCTTGCAACAGGAGTTTTTTCTGTGATACCACCATTATAGCAGTATAGCTAATTTTCGTGTAATGGAAAAGTTATCATTGTTAATACTATTCCTTATTTAAATTTTCCCCATAACATAATACTTACTTTAGATTACTTATATTAATTCGTTATTAACATTAGAACCTAAAACGTTCTACAGGGTCTAACTTTTTACCAAGGGCTGGTGATTAAGACCTCCCTACTTCATTTTTTTCTAGGGTGTTGCTCAAAACCAAAACCATTTTAACAGTCTTTTCAAGTGTAAGGTGTAGCTCCAGCTTTACTTTCCTAGATTCTCAAACTCTGTGGTACGCGCGGCAAGCGCAAACGGGAGGACATCCAGATAGTGGACGTGAACCAGCAGGATGTGCTGGCGGACGCGCGCGAGTGGCTCGTCAAGGGTCTGATGGACGACACCACCAAGAGGATGTCGAGCAGCAAGCGCCGCGGCGACGAGCCTACTAACCAGCAGAAGAGGAAACACCAGATCACGTATCTGGCGCATCAGGTATGTAGTTATTTTTGGGTAGCAGCAGGAAAGTTTCATTTTTTTGTACTAATATTTTGAGCAGCAGTGTGGTCTTTTAAAGGCTGTAACGAAAAAAGCTGTTAATTTCGAACAACTGTAATTTCGGTTCCACACAAGATAGCTCCCTTTTTCTTGTCAAGTTAAGAACAACTTATATTCATTTTAAAGTTTTTATATAAATTACGTGGATAATAAAATCTAATAAGTTGACACGATGAACAGAAGTGAACGCCGACAAATGATTGTTTCCAAATGGCGGCGTGAGAATCTGCAACGTTCAACGAGTTTCGTCGCAAAGGACCTGAAACTACCTCGAAACACTGTAGCTTTCGTGTTGAGAAACTATTTTACCACCTTATCTCTAAAAGTTATCTTTTCGTACCTCGAAGTGGAAGACCTCGTGGTCCAAACGACCAAAGGCTCCAAAAAAGTCCACATGTCGGTTAGTTGAAAAGAAACGTTCTGTAATAAAAAGGCGAGCTCGAAAAGTATAAGATTTCTTTCGTGCAAAAAAAACGCATTTCATAATTGACTATGAATCGTACAGTAAAACCAACTTTTCAACCCTTCCTGGCCCGCAATATTACACAGCCAGCAGAGACGAGACTCTCCCATACACGAACGACCGTGTGCGTTGGAAATTTTCATAAGAAATTTCTCGTATAGCAGGCCATGTGTGAATATGGCGAAAAAATCCCTACTTTTGTAACAAAAGGTTCAATCAACCGGGAAATTAATATAAAAGAATGCTTAAAGAAACGACTGCTGCCGTTTATCAGAAAGACGTCCGTACGTTGTTCTGGCCTGATCTCGCTCCAGCAGATTACGCCAAGAGCATTGTTAAGTTCCTAAAGGAGAACAATGTAGATTTCGTACCCAAGGATCTTAACTCACTGAATGTCCCGCAGTGCCAGTAGTGCCACCCAATCGAGCATTATTGGGCCCAAGTCAAGGGAATCTTAAGAAAGACGGGAAACCTTGCCAGGGACATGAATAACTTCCGCAGGCAGTGGAATGCTGCAGCTAAGAAAGTAAAAAGAAGCTCGGTAAAATCCTTTATGGAAGGGGTCCGGAAGAAGCTGTATAATGAGTACAGAAAGTACAGTAGTGACAAAATAGTTTAAAATAGATAAATTTGAATTCTCCTAGTTATTGTTTTCGTAGTAGAAAATATAAATACCAAACCATATTGAACCAATTTTTTCATTTTAGATTTACCTACAGTTTTTTCTCGATACACCCTTTATATTACACTTTTCCCTAGTTGGTTCTCAAGTCGTATCTTTTGCATGGGCCTGCAATTTTTCCCATGCACCTTGTCATTAGTTGAATTTAAAACTAGGGCATTTGGTGGATACTTAACATACTATTGTAATAAATGTTACGGACACTCAGTTCATCTAAATATCTAAAGGAAAACTAGACCTACTAGAGACCCACTACTGGTTATCCTTTTTCAATAGAGCGATTGCATCGAGATCACAGTTGGCCATATAAGTAGCTGTACACTTTGGTACCTTGTCACATTAACGCCTATCACAGATTAGTGCAGCCATTCAAACATAACATTAAAGTGACAAAGGCAGCAGATAGAGTGTGCAGCTATTTCTTGATAATGTTGTTTTAATTAGGATTTGTTTGTAATGTCTTCTTACTTTAACTTTCAGGCCAAAGCCAATGAAGCTGAGCTGCAGAATCAATGGGCAAACAACAGGATGTCAAAGCGACAAACCCAGTCCAAATATGGTTTTTAAACTACTGGAGTTTAATTTAAGATTGTATTTCATTCAAGCTGTTTTTGAACTTCCCAGCTTGAATGAATACTTATATTAAGGACTATAAGGATGTAAATAAATATCATAATTTTCTATACTTTGGTTTATTTATGAACATAATTATTACACTACAAGATTATCTAACTTTAAATTACAATCGCCTTGCTTTCCTCGGCCGAGGTGGATTCCATGACACAGGGGTAGAGTCGGTGATAGACACTATCTGGAGGCCACCCATCTGAAGACCTTTGATTGCAGCCTACAATATAAATAAAAACATCATTAACTAAAGTTGAACATTCGCCTTTTTTATAGTTAAGTTAAAAAATAAATTGCTTTAAATCATTTCAATAATCAAATTGATATTTTGCCTGGGAAGCTAGTCCTAGCACCATTGAGTCACAAAACCTACCAGTCTGCCAGGTCCCAGGCCTCTCACTCGAACTCTAATAGTCTTGTAACCTCGATCAATGGCTTTCTGGAAATAAATAGCATAGAAAATGTGAAGAAATTACATATAGTTTACACATTAACAGTCCCTATACAAAATCTTTAAATTTCCTCATAAGCCTCAGCAGCACATTGTTTGGTTGTTTCTTAGTGACCCATATGTAGGGCATGGACTTGTGGAGCTAGTTCTAGTGCATCCTTAGTTATTATTTATTGCTGTTGATGTCAAGCAAAGCAATGATAATAATAATAATAAATGTCAAAAATTGTATTTATAAAATCTTACACTCGCTAAGCTAATAGCAGTAGTCTGTGCAGCAATGTTAGTTCCCTTCTTGGTGTTCTTGAAGCCCTCCATGCCGCAGGACTTGATCAGCTTCACTGCACCAGCATGGTCCGTCATTGTCACAATGGTGTTGTTAGAGCTCACACGGATATTGCAGATCGGAAGTTGCTTATATGGCAACCCGTCAAATAACTCGTTGTCTGATTCTAGGGTTGGGAATAGGTTTTGTTTCCTGAAAATTTGAGTAATCTAATTAGAATAATAGTTGAACAAAGATAAGAGTCAAATTAACTAGAGTTTAATGCTTTTGCATACAAAAACTTACATCACCATAACCATATAAAAGTTTTAGATCACCATAGTCATACAAGTGTTAGGATAGGTCTCAGGAAATTACTCTTTTATCATTTAGTACCCCAGATGTGACTGAGTTTTAACGTCTGATGCTTAGGCACGAATTTATACTTTTTTGTATTACATCAAATACTGAAGAGACTAGAAATTGGTATTCTTTACCCATTACCATACGCGGAGTTACAGCACGCTAGTTAATAAGCTACGCTATATAATTGGGCAAACCGAGATTAGAGATACACAAGACACATTTTTATAATAAAGATAACCATTCCTAGAGGTCAGGTAATAAATTATTGTTGTAGTCATTGTCACAATACGTACTGTTTTAGCATAGAGTCTAAGTCGACGAGCTTTTCTCCTTGAACACCTTCGTCAGTTGCTGGGATTCGTTTGTGATCAAATTTTTCGGTTTCCCTTGCCGCGGTAGTTTGAAACAATCTAACCATATTATTCACAGGAACACGCAACGTATTTCTAATTGAGGCTAACATATTTACTGCTTGGTTCCTCTTATTATATGGGTTTTTATTTGTATTTAATTAGGATAAAAAAAGTAGGAAAAGTAAAAAACATAACCTACAAATATTGACATTCGATTTGACAGCTGCGTTTTGTAACTGCTCAAGGATAAATACGGCTCGACAAAAAAAGTTTGGATTACGAATTTACTTAGAGAAAACTCGAAAAAAATATTTTTTTTATCTCCGGGGCGATCGTAATAATAAAAAAGATAATTTATCACGAAGTGAAAAATAAAGCGCTAGTACATTTCTCAAAGAATATCTCAAAACCCCCGGGAGAGGTGTAAGTATAGCTTAGCTTTGTGTAAAATCTAGACGAAATTAAAAAGAAATAATCCGATTGCACCATTTAATTATTTAATAACTTACTAATACATTGATAAATTATTTCCTATCATTATTGTTTATTTCTTAAACATATTCTTGCAATACAAAACCGTTTGCGTGAATCCACGCAAGGAGGCTGGTACCCCCATGGTCAACAATTGTAACTGGCCAGCTTCCGTGAGGTGATTGGCTATGACGAGTTCTGCAATGGCCCATTTGACGTTATAGACGTTGTCGGCCGGTTCCCCGACAGAGGTCTCTCTGGTGACGATGTACTTTATAATGGAGGCGTATAGGGGAGTAGGCACCAGTCTTAGGAACATTCCGCAATCGAGAAGTTCCCTGATAAATTCGTCGTCTATTTCCTGTTTTATTATAAAGTCCTGAAATCAAGAGTTTTTAGGCGTAAATATTTACATTTTCCAATTTTGATTACAGTTTTATACATAGTGTATCTTATATTTAGATTAAGACTGACGTTTTAAATTGAATTAAAGGTTCTCTAATGTCGTGCGGAGATTAAAATCACGGACCGGAACCGCTTACCATTAATGAGGATTTTAATCGGGTTTTACAAATGAAAGGAGTCGCTAAAAGTATCTTAGACTTACTCCAATGAAAGGCTAATCAAATGATACAGTTAATAATATATAAGCTAGCACTTAACAAAACCAAAAAACCCAACCATGTGTTTGCCTTTAATCTCTATGTGCAAGACTTATAATTGCGTGCACTATATTATTTTTAATTTATTATTGTGCCTGTGAAGGTCGTCATTTGACAAATTCAGTGATGTGGCTAGTGAAAATCGCATACATTTCTTTCGATTATCGACTCTGTTTATAAAGGAAATGTAATCGATTCATTTACTATAAAATAAGGTATCATAAATCGTCTAACATCACGCTACAACTGTAACCATCGTATGGTAGTCTGGATAGGTGTGTACCGCGGAATAAGACCAAGTTCGGCAAGAAAGAATTGTGGACTTGGAGGAAGCACATGGAGTTAGCTCCACGCGCTTCTGCGGATTCCGATCCGATCTTACAAAATAGAAGTGATTCGGTAGAAGAACGAAGTTATTGTCAACGCGCACAATTTGTCAGAAATCGTTTATAAAAGAGCGTTAAACCAAAAAAAAAATTGTTTTTTGAAACAAATTTACTACAGATACCTTTTTTTTAAAGTTAGTTGACCGCTCAATCTGTTGAAACAACTTTTGCGTGACATGTAGAATCACGATCACAGGCACAATATTAAATTAAAAATATTATACAAAAACAATATTTAATTAGGTATCCGGAGTATGTATATATACGAGTATATATAATAATAACAAACAACAAAATAGACGGAAACACAAGATGTATGTACAAAGGCGAACTTTTCCCTTTAAGGAATCTATTCCAGTTAACATTTGATCGATTGGGAAGTGTTTGAAACAACAAATAGCCAAACGAACAACTAAAGGAAATTGTTACCCTGTATTCGATCGCCACGGCGACAACATCGTCCTTAGCCGACTCGCACTTGGTGATAAGTACGATCCAGATCATGTTGAGCACCGACTCGCCCGTAGCTTTACCTATCAGCCATTTTATTTCCTGAAAAAAAATATATTTACAGCATTTCAATTGCAATTATAAAATTGCCAATGAGTTCTCAATTTTGAGGACTAGATGGAATGCCGATATACTATTCATTCACCGGAACACAATAATGCGAAAACTGTTCTGGTACATTGGTAGCGAATCGGATAGACACTGGACAAGGTACCACTATCAAACTAAACTTTTCGGGATATCGCTAAAGTTGTAATGTGCAACACGACACCAAAGTTATTTGCATCTCGTATCTTTGAATCCCTCGCTGCGCTCAGGATTCCAACATAGAACCACACGCTACGCTCGTAATTCAATTATCGACTCCTTCGCTTACTCGGGATTCAAAATCAACACTCGCAGCCAGAATGCCTTGCTAACCCGAATACACTCGTAATTTAGTACGAAATAGTAGTTTACGGAATGCCAATTACGTAGAGTCGTGGATAACACTTTATCTATACCCATATTGCAAAACCTCTATGACGGGTTCAGGAACTATGGGTTATGATTTGCATGCATGCCAATCAGAAACACCACTAGTTTTACAATAAAACACAAATCTAAATAAAGATCAAAATCGAAATTTAGCCGATTTTTTAGCAGTCACGTTGCATAAATTGCAAAATATTCCTCTTCTGATTTTTTTTTAAATGTTAATTTCTGAGCTACAAAATATGAACGCAATTGGTTTGATTTAGTTTTTTTTTTCAATTCGAATTTGCGTTCCGATTCACACAACAACTTCATTTCAATCACGATATTGAAATGAATTTCTAACATCATAACTACAGATAAAATACCTTACTATTTGGCGTAATGCTAGTTCTAATCTGACAGTTTCTGGACGTGTTAGAAAGTTTTTGCGATATGGGTGTAGATAAAAAGTATTTAGTACATTTGATTCACTTCTGCTGTCCCGATTTTTTCTTACCATAGAATAAAAGGAGCCTTACGAACATGAAACTAATTGTAAGTAGATCTGCATAAGTTTAAAATTAAATTATACGAAGAATTTACACAAAACCAAAAAATTGACAATGGCAAAATAGTTTTAAAATAAAATCCTAATGGTTCCTATGACAGTTTGGCTATATCGTGTATGGTTTTGGACATTCCCATACTTTCCCAGTTAACACTGTAGAATATCTCAAAAATAAGTACAGCATACAGATGTAGTAACATTTTTTTCTCGGAAACTGTCGTTATCTTGCTTTCTCAATCAACTTTAGCAAACTTAATTGAACTAACTACTTAAACTTACTTGATCGATAAACTTAATTGAGACAGCAAGACAAATACGAGGTTAACCGACAACATACGACGTCGTATGCATCTACACGATTATGTCAGAATCAGCATTACCTCTTCAGTAAGCAGTGGCCGCCTCATCATCAGCTTGATGAGCGTCAGCCCCTCCTTCGGGTCAGGGTCCGACAGCAGCGCGGCCAGGTACTCGCAGTGGATACTCCGGGACTCACTGCAACAAGAATAAGGACGGAATCATCACTGTTCACTCCCTTGCAGAATATCGCCGTGATATTACTTACTAATACAATAGTTAGGAGAACAACTAGGACAGGAGTACCACAGGGGAGCATTCTTGGACCTCTATTATTTCTGATCTATGACTTAACAACTGTCACAAGAAACAAGAATGTTTTGTTTGCGGACCATACGTCGCACTCCAGCGGGCATTTTGCGGGCACGTCATTTGGTATGGTTTACAAAAAATATATCTGAGTTTACGAGTACACGTATTTAGTATTTGTAACAGATGTTTTTATATTTTTTATATTTTCAAGCAGACGAAGAACCTTGACTGCGAGTAATTTAGAGATATATTAATCATATATTCGCTTAATGTACCTAAATAAGTGGTTAAATTCAAATATTACATACTATTCAATCATAAACACTTGTTTTATTTAAAAATAAATGACGTCCGTATACTCGACTTGGAAAATGTTAACGCAATCACATTTGTAGTCATTATTATAGATTCTCATACCAACTTGCATTACCATTTGACTCTGATCATGTCATCTCCAAAAAGTAAAATATGTAGTCCTTTTAATAATTGAACCCATAATACTAATACGAGTATAATGACATTAATGACTGTAAGTATTAATTGAAGATTTTACATTAAAAATAATACATTTATTTTATTTTATTTGATCAATAATAATGAATTTTGACTCTTACAGAATATCGCCAGAAAAATGACGTAGGATACGCCGGGACGATCGAAGATACGATGGTATAGGTGAAATATCAATGAGGGATGTGTTACGCTGCACATCGGTACGCGAGGGAGCAAGAATCTACTGCAGGATATTGGAAGATGCAACATTGTTTCTAAATGCGCAAGGAAATAATAAGAAACAATTGCTCAGGGATAAAAATAGGGTGAGGTGGTTATCGACAGTGTTCCATTTTGTCAAACACATCTGTTAAACTTTACTTGACGTTACCTGTCCCTGATTGCCGGCCAGCAGTTAAGAATGTCGACGAGCGCCTTCTTCCTCTGCCAGGAGTTGGCGAACTCCAGGAACTGCTTGAACACCTCGCGCCTGCCTTCCTCGGTTAAGAGCTTCTCATCTGGTAATAAAGCAAATGCGCAAAGATATAAGTTAGATCATTCGATTCAAACGAATATAATCACACTTACATAGTAAATGCAAAAGTTCGTGTGCGTGTTAGTGTATTTTTCCCACTTCACGTTTAAATGGCCGGATAGATTTGGATAAAATTTGAAATAGAGACAGCTTATATCCTGAATCCACGAAGTCGTGGGTAGAAGCTAGTTGAAAAAGCAAAAACAATATAAACATACACTTTTACATAACGAAATCTACCCCGACTCTCGAAACTCGAAAATTACCCCGTTGATATTGACAAAACTCTCTCCTATTCTTTACTCCTTCCCTTCTTCTCTTCCCAATTTTAAAACATACTCAAATCTGCCTACCCGATTCTAAAGAGATATAACATCGTCCTGTGCCGGGAGCCCTAGGTCACCTCGAACAACAACCCTGAGTCACTGACCCGTCAGGTCGCGGCCGCAGGCGGTGTCGGCCCACTCGGTGCGGAACAGATCGGCGGTGTACTGCGCCAGCTTGCGCATGTCTCCGCTGTCCCGCGGCTGTCCCCGCTGGCTCAGCGCGAGCAGCCCTATCTGCTTGTGCGGCGGGAGCCCTGACTCGGTCGCTTTTTGCATCACCCGTTCCAGTAGGTCTTCGGGGAGCTTGACGCCTTCCTTGTGGTATTGGGTGACCCGAGTGACGAGCTCTGAGACTTGCCTAGAAATAAAGTAAATTAACTATAAAAATATGCTCTCTAAAACAATTGACTGGTTTTCTGAGCATCCAGGAAGGGTAAGAAAATATGTCAAAATAAGTTCGAGAGCAGAAGGCATTGCAACGCAAGTCGGTCACTCGGAAATCATGATATCTCTGTCCAGACAGAGTTGGTAATGTATATAGTGGTGGTATGCCCTGACTCGGGCGCGCAGGTGTCGGCCACGTGGAGCAGCACGTCGGGCGCGGCGGCGGGCACGTGCAGGCACTGCAGCAGCGTGGCCAGCGCGCCCGGCCGCAGCTCGCGCAGCACCAGCCGCGCCAGCCCCGGCAGGATCGCCTCCAGCGAGCCGTGGCTCTGCTCCACCTCGCTACAAACACCTACGGTTCATTACTTGCTTCTTACAAAGGCTACAAATAGATGGAAAACTCACGTGGCCGCACTGTAAATAATTTTTCATCTCTCCTGTTCGGAAAGTTTAATTTGAATGGGTGGATAGCCGGGTGGAAAATTGCGTTTTCATCTCTAGGGTGGAAAGTAATTTTTTTTTAATAGTTACGATTGGCCACGGAGTCTAAGATAATTGAGCTACGTCATATTATAATCATAAAAGATTTTCATATATCTAAACTCGGCTATACGTTAAACGATGTATTTATTACGGCCTATAGGTTCATATGAAAATCATTTTAAGACTGGTCTATTTTTTCGCAATTACAGAATATCAACATTTGAAATTATTCCTCTATTCTGCTGCCCGCCATAATGCCGTGATAGCATAGCATGACACTTTTTCTTTCACGTTTCGGCATGGCCATCTAGAAAATACACTACTGCCAACATTAGAAAAGTTTAATCGAGTTGGTCACGACCAAGGAGCTTATTATACAACAAGGAGGTTGAACACCGAACATCCGTTCAAAACAAGAAATTTGACCTTTATTACGTCACGAATATATTCCATCTCTTTCTTTAGTTAGGGTAACAATGAGATGGAAGTCATGCTCCTTGGCCGTGACCAACTCGATTTAACTTTTCTAATGTTGGCAGCATGTGTATTTTAACTTTTTTATGAATCTAGAAAAAAAAGTTTTCAATAGATAAAGCGGGAAACGAGATTAAATATATTTAGGTATACCGTGTCTTTTTTCCTCACAGTCGAAATGAAAAGTAGAGTGTCTAACTCGGGTGAAATTACCCATTTCCCCTCGAACTATTGGCGCTCTTACTTCGTTCGAGCGCCAGAAATATCTCGGGTGAAATGGGTCACTTTCAACCCTTGGTTATCAATCTACTATTTCATCACACTTGCTCGTAAATGGTGTTATTCCATGGCTGTATACAGAAGGACAATGGCCTAAATTGTTCCCGCGGGAATTATGGCGAGTTTGTCATCCCTAGGGAGTAATGACTTTCTTTTTAAAATTTGCAACTCTTTCGTACATCATTTCTGACTAAGGAGGTTTAATATTCAGCCAAAAATTAAATCGGTTTCTAATTTCATCTTTAAAAATTTGCTATAGACTAACTTACATTACACAAAACCTATACGCTTCATTAAGCTTCATTATTTTTATACCTATTTCAAGTTTATATCAACATTTATCATTAATTTTAGTAATTATACACAGGGCTCGGAAAACGGTATTTTTTTCGAAACGGTTTCGTCTTAAATGCCTAAGGAACGATTTGTTTCGGTTTCGTTCGCAAATAACGTTATAGAAAACGTTTTTGAACAAGAACGAAATTTAAATATTTTTTGAGCCATATAACGTTTTTAACCGTTTTTTTCCATTTGCTGGGTTCGGTAGTATCTAACATTACTAAACAAGTTCATGCTTGTCGCCGCTTTGTAGCCGAACGCCGCGCGCGGCCGCGTCCCGTGGATTAACCGGTTTTTGATAACGTTCTCGTTTCGTTTCCGTTCCGAACAAAATGTTGAACAAAGAACGGTTCGAAACGTTTTTAAAACGTAATTTTGAATAACGTTTCCGAGCCCTGATTATACATTTTTATCAAATTGGCTAAATCTGGCTCGAATCCAGGTCGAAACTAAACGCAGTTATTATCTGTGGTCACAAAAAAAAAATCGTTTCCATTTACGTTCCCGTTCGTCAAAAGTTATTTCTTTATATTTTGCAGAGTTAAAGTGTTTTCTCTTTGTTTTTTTTCCTCGCAAATGTGATGAAAACCATTGTGTGTATCACAGGCAGTAAGGGGATTACTAACTCGAGTCATTAAAAGCTTCTAACACTCTCGTTAGTAATTCCCTTCATACTACCCTTGATGCACAATGTACTATTCTAGCTGAAGTTCTCAAACTGAGTAATTTTCGTGATAACTAATGCTGTTATTGTGAAAATCTGCACATTCCCGCCAACTCGATGTGAAACGGCGATTGTTTGCACACAATAACAATCAATGTCCAGAAGACCGTTCTGTTTAAGATAAGATAAGGCAAAACGACAATGCATAACGATACAAAAATACAATACACTTATTTTGACTTCATAATAAAAATTTGCAGATATTCTAGGCCTGTCACATCGAAAACCTAAACTCACATTATATAATTAAACGATTTCACCCAGAATAAACTTACGGCCATATCTCGTCGCGCGGCACTGGACTGTTGTCTATGATGCCCTGAATGGTGGTGGAGTGGAAGTTCTCCAGGAAGCGCGCCCAGCGCGTCAGCTCCTGCCCCACTTGCGTCCAGGACATCTCGCTGCGGAGAGGAATCAACTGTCATCATCTTCAACAACATAAGAGATAATTGTTATTATTTCATAACATAACACCAACAATATCATCATCTACTTCATTATAGTCATTATCATTATCATTATCAACTCCATCAACAGCATAATTATACACATCATCAACACTAATTGAATAAAAAATGAAGTGTAGAAAGATTAACACATGAAATAATAGACCGACCAATAATGCATCCGGGCGTTTGACTGCTTAATTTAAGTAGGTAGGTATACATTTTGTTTAATACTCTTGTCAAGAATTGCAACCCTGAATTTCGCCTCTATTTCACATATCTTACGTAATACAAGCTTACCCAAGCTACAACGCTTCATTTAGTGTTGACAACTTACTCCTTGGTGAACTTGAAGTCGTTTTCCTGCTCCTGCTGGCAATAATCCACCGCTTGCATCAGCATTAGGCTGCGGGTGCCTGACGGCACGCTGCAACATCCCATCAATCAAATAATCAGCTTTACCTAACCATCCTCAACATCAACAATAACATCTTCAACGCTACTAACAATGCTAACAGCGATAATATAATTATCGTCATCAAGAATATCAGGAACATCATGATTTACGCCATCTTAGTCATCATAATCGATATTAACCACATCATCATCATCATCATCAATATCATCATTAATATTATCATCATTATCCACACCGTCACTACCAACATCGTCATGTGACATGAACTCACCGACGCAAAGCTTGTTCGCTGAAGCACGTGTCAGCGAGGAACCGGAGCAGTTCTCTCTTGGCGAGCTTGTTGAAGTAACTCGCGCACTGCCTGTAGCGTTGCATCCATTTCTTGTTGCTTGTTCCTGTCTGCGGTTCCTGTACAGACAGCATCGTATGTCTTATTTGTATCAATAACGATATGTTTTTTAAATTATTTTAATTAACTGGCGGACAAAATATTCACAGTTTTATTAATTTGGACAAACGCAATTTTTTATTCTTCTTCTCGGAACGGGTTTATTATCAAAAACGTCATCATCCTTATCAAGGGCGTCATCAACAGCAACATGATTATTTTCAACAACTTCAACAACAGTAGTATAGGAAATATCATTATCATCAACCACAACAACAAGTTACAAGTTTAACCTACCCCATGTAATGTTGCCTTTGGTACCTCAAACATTGTGTCATATGTTTTCACTACTTCCACGACAACAACAACAACTGCACATTTATGGTCCTCGAAAATAAATGAACACATAACCCGATGCCGCTAGGTAATGTCCACATTATCCTCCGTCTACGGCTGATGTTTGCCTTTCCCACAGCCTTACAAATGAAGCTGTTTATAAGCACGTTAAAAACTAAATTAAATCTACTTACACTAAAGAAGTATTTAGTAAGCCACATGGTGTAGACAGCGTTGACGGGGACGGGCAGCTTGAAAGCCGGCGGCAGCGTCCGGAGCAGCTTGGTGACCATGCCCACGTTCTCCGGCTTGATGATGGCCAGGATGTGGGCGGAGAACTCCTCGGTGGAAGGCTGCGATAGCAGAAGCTTGTAGTCCAGTTCTGAAAGATACATCCAAGTATTATTTTTTGGTATAGCACACAAGCCAACTAAAAGAATGGTACGATACCTCTTTATTACTCGCACTTATACCACGGAATAGGTAATAGTATTAACGTACAGAAGCATCACTCTGGAACAAACAAAGGACTCACCATTAGAAGCAGCCTTGACTTTCTTGAGCAGCTTGACATGGTCCGCGGCGGTGAGGCCCCACAGCGCGGGCCGCTCGTCCACGCCCCGCAGGATGGAGAACAGGTTGATGAGCGCGTTGTGATCGGAGCCAGAGATCTGGGGCCACAGGGCTTCCCGGATGCTGGACCACAAAAGTACATTGTTAACAGAGGAATGAAAGGGCTTTTTGTCACGGTCTCCAATAGTTTCAAAGTAACTTAAGGAACTTGATAAAATTTATGACTCCCGCAGCTCCGAGATCCACGGACCTTTAGCTACTTACCTTTAGCTATTTTCCATCCCCATACCACACAAAAACAACAGCCGAATTACATACGTATGACTTTAAACCTAGAGTTTGGGTCTAGAACACTTTATATAAGATGACCTCCAATATTTATTTATTATGATATGGCCACGTGAGGAGGAGGCCTCCTGACTACTTTGGGATCTTGGCATTAGATCTTGCTGGTCTCTTGTCGGTCTGGTCGTTAATCCTGGGATAGACCCAAAGCAAGGTTGAAAGATGTAGTGCTGAAGGACATACCTGACAGCATCCGAGGACGAAGTCGAGGACAGAGCGAAGTGGAGAAGAAAGATCAAGAAAGCTGACCGCACCACCACGTGGGATTAATAATAGCTGGGAAGAGAGAGAGAGATTACCGAGCATGTGTAGACGCGTCACTGGCAGGCACGGTGGCGGCGGCTAGGTTCACCAGCGAGGGGTCGGCCTCCGCGTGCTGTAGCCACACCTCCAGCTCGTCCAGCTCGTACTTTCTGGCGAGGGAGCACGCCAGCTCCAGGTGTTCCTGGGTGGGGGACCTGGTGGCAAGAGATTGTTGCTCAAGAAATGACAAAAGACGTAAACAAAACCAAAAGTAACTAATTTACCATACGTACTTTTGGACATCGCGTGCGGTATTTTAA
Source organism: Acleris sparsana (assembly GCA_923062465.1). Classification (NCBI taxonomy): domain Eukaryota; kingdom Metazoa; phylum Arthropoda; class Insecta; order Lepidoptera; family Tortricidae; genus Acleris; species Acleris sparsana. The sequence continues at coordinate 19,563,906 of OV281287.1, read as the reverse complement.
TGATTATCATGCTTAATTACTAGTTTTAATATTCTCTTTAAGATTTAATCACTATTCATATATCTAAAATATCTGTTTTGCTGATAATATTAAAGATTACCTAATTTATTTACATCTTTTGACGCCGAATATGAAAAAACATTAGATCAGGAAAAGGCTCTAGAAAATAATCAAATTTTCAGTTTTCTGTCACCATCTGTGTCGTTAGCTTAAGAGCTACTACTAGGCTTTAGCCGCACTTCTTGTATATCTATAAGATTAACTGAGATAAAACCAAATGAGCCACTTCTATTTTAGGCCGCGCTTGTTTATTGCTATTGCGTTGAGAACTGTTCGATTCTACGATCCGTCTCCAATCCTTATTTTTTCTGGGGGTAAATTTTCATGGATTTAAGCGGAATAAGGTGCAGAGGTTATGGCGGACTCCTACTGGCTAACAATTCTCGGGTGTCCTTCCTTGTCGCTGTAACCCCGGGTAACTGGTATTCTTCCTTGACACTACCAGCTAAAATCTGCTTCCAGACCAGCTCTGGCGGACCAATGCGTGTCCAGGATACAAGTGCATCCTAACTAAACTATGTCCGTACCAATTCCCTAAGCAGATTACAAACCCAAATTAAAAAAACCGCCAAGGGCGTGGACTCTCACACCGAGGGAGTACTACCGCATAATAGGGATTATAATATGCCAATCCGAGGTCAACACACAAACGACATTTAAAAAAAAAACCATCGTTATTTCTATAATCGTACAAATTTTGACGCTTGTATGTTTGACCGTTTCTACGATAAAAGTAAAATATAAATACGCAGAAAAATGTTTGAAGACACCCTAAATTATTTAACTATATTTATTTGTTCGTAAATCAACCGTAATTCTGGAGAGAAAAATCAACACACTATCTATTACGGTACAAAATATACAGCTCTTTAAAGTTAGGTCGGATGGACGGATAGCGCAGACATATTCTAAGGGTCCCATTGGGCTACCTATCAGTTCCGGAACTAGCCCTGTGACTAACCTGGCCAGCCTGAAGATGATCTCCCGACGGTAGTCCGCGTCAGCGCCGAACAGCAGGCTGTTGGCTGTGATACCGAGCGCGCGGACCTGCTCCACCTCGCTGCAGCCGCTGAGCTTGAGCAGGCATCGCCGGATCGTCTCCAGCTGGTCCGAGGCGGTGTTCTCGGATTCTAGTGTCAATCGGACGAGCTGCGAACACACACTTTTAGGGTAGGAGTCGTTAAATGGGTAAGGGCCGCCCATTTACTAAGTAACAAACCACAAAAAGTGAGAAATGTGAAACTTTTTTTGGACAATTTGACTTTGGCTCCTAGGGGAGGAAAGAAGGTGTAACTTAACAACTTTTCTTCTAATTTAGAAAGACAGCACAGAAAAGGACTTCATCGAAACCAAACCTGTAACGCTGTATACCTCTTTTACGATTTGTTCTTTTCACCCTCCGCTTGAGTGCATTGAAAGTTTGAAAGCCCTGTTGATACTTATTCCACAGGCGCCAAGCAGGAACTCCTCTTTTGACTATTTTACTCGTAGGTAATCCGGTATAGGTGGGTCTTCAATGATTGAGTTTTATTGTACAATGAGAAACGATTTATTACTTGCTTAATTACAGTAAATTCGAATCAAAAAAATAACCAATGCACACATGGGTAAGGTGTGTCGCATAATGGCAGGCGTTCGCCGGCTTCCGACTCATAGGGCTGCCCACGCCGTTCATAGATGGCGTTATGCGTTAACAAGCACCGTACTATAATTTGGTCGTTCTAAAAGGCCTGATTTGACAGTTGTCAACGCAGCACAAATTAGTTTTTATTTATTTATTTATTTATACTCATTTGCACAGAATACAATAAAGTACAAATGGCGGATTTAATTGGCGATGGGATTTAATAAAAAGGCAAACCCGAAAAAACACCAAGTTCAGAAATTACGTGTTTGGGGTTATATTTTGTACAGCATTGACAGCTGTCGGTGCTTCCAAACTTTCAATGTAAATTCAAATTAATCCTTTTAGAGCGATAAGAGATTAGTCTAACTGCCAATGCACTGACCTGCTCGGGCTCAGCCAAGTACGCGTGGTCTCCGAGCACCGGCGCGGCGCCCGCCAGCGCGGCGGCGTACAGCGCGGCGCTACCGCCAGCGCGCGAGTGGCCCCGCGCGCTGAGGGCGCCGACGCGCGCCGCGCGCAGCAGGCACGCCACGCTCAGGGCCGTGTCCTTGCTGAGGAGCTCTTCCCCGCAACGTTGGACCACTGCGAACATCCAGGTGGTCTTAGGAAGCTTTCATCGTTATTCTGACCAGTTTGAAATTTTCGAGGCGTTTCTAATCCAGCTTAATTTGCGCGAATCTCTAATATTATACCAGCTAATATGCAGCAGCACCAACAGCATAAGCAGCAGCATTCGTACTGTTTTTTCTGTGTTAAGGTAAGTCAACCAGTAAAATGACTGGCACAGAGGTGTACCATCCTTAGTCTTCAGGGTTGGCAGTGCATTAGCAATCTTAGAATAGTAACTACTGATAAGCTTCAGAAACCTCTTTGGCTATGGTATTTGTGCTATATGACTCCTCCCTCGCATGGAGTGCTATACCTTGAACATCGTGTCTTTTGCTCGTGTTCCTACCTTCCCCCATCAACGACTGGGCCAGCCCCCCTCGAGACAGCTCTGCTCGTAGCACCACTGCATCGCTTGGCACTCCTGGACCGCACAGTCCAAGCTGAACCGCGTGTACGAATAGCTACTGTCTGATGTCTGATACTCCTACCTTCCCCCTCTAACGACTGTGCCAGGCCCCCCTCTAGGCAGCTCTGCTCGTAGCACCACTGCAGCGCCTGGCACTCCTGGCCCGCAGAGCCCAAGCTGAACCGCGTGTACGAGTATAGCTACTGTCTGATGCGTCGTGCTCCTACCTTCCCCCTCCAACGACTGCGCCAGGCCCCCCTCTAGGCAGCTCTGCTCGTAGCACCACTGCAGCGCCTGGCACTCCTGGCCCGCGGAGTCCAAGCTGAACCGCGTGTACGAGTAGCCACTTTCTGACGTCTTGTGCGCAGGATACAAGGAACGGTAGAACTCCAGGCAGTAGACGGCGTGGTCGACTGTATCTGATGCTTCGGGTTTAGCGTCACTGGAAAGATATTAAGACTGGAAGTTGGCAAAGTTATTACGACGGACAGATTATAAAATTAACAGGGTAGATACCTAGCAGAGACGCCACGCCTTGCTATTAAGCGAACCCCCTTTTTTATATGGTTTTTAGTCTATTTACAAGAACTTCCGTATTCTGTGCTGTCATATGTTGAGTATCCAGTCATGTCCATTTTAAACACTTTGTCGGAATTTTGACTACTAGTACTGAGAAAAAAACAATTGCTAAATTAGTAGTAGGTAGTGGTGTTCTCACCTTGCAGAAACTTTGTTCTGGAACGAGTCCATTATGTAGTTGAAGAGTGGTATTTTCTTCTCGGGCTGCTCTGGCGCTACCAAGTCCTTCTTCTCGATAACAGGCTATAAAAAACAAGTTTAATAAGTAATCAGAATAAAGAACAACGTTGGGGTCATCAGCTAGCACCTTTAACTTTCTAGTTGCAGGTTTAACCTGTAACAGCTGGAATAACACCAGCTGGCATGACACGTACCGTGGTGATAGCGTCGGCGAACTCGTCATCAACTGACGTCCAGCGCTCGTTAAGGTGTTGGTGCTCGCGCACCGCCGCGCCCAGCACTTGCAGGCCTTCTAGCTCCAAAGACAATCTGCAGAATATGAGGACTAGTAGGTATCCAGCATATTTGGTTATGATTTAGCCATTTAATTGGTACGCACCGGCCGGATATCGGGCAGTTGAAAATAGGAAATGTTGAAATAATAATGTTAATTTTTGAAACATGATTTTGTTGCTATTTTCTTAGCATCATATTTAGATTTGGATTACTTATCGCTCAATGTAATATTACTTTACAAATTAGATAGCATGTCAAATTATCATAAATTCCATTGCGGTCGTCAGAATTACAAAAAGAAAGAAATAAAAACAATAATTATCTCTTAGAAAATACAATTCAAAATATGTTTTAAAACTTGAATTTATTTGCATTTTAATCGACTTAGTATCAATTTCACTAAACGTTTGAAATGTTAATCAATGTTATTCGAGTGTTAGGTCATTCATTTTGAAAGCTGTTAACACTCTCATCGTCTGTTAAGTTGTTCGGGAAATGCGACAGAAGTCTCATTCCATTAGATACTTAAATTATGTATAAAATAAATAGAAAAATGTAAACCTAAACAATTGTGCTTCTTTAATCTAGATGCACGGCAGTTTTCAGGAAAAGTTAAAGTGTAATATTTACAGAACCCATTCTGACCCTAATTCCAAGCCCATCCCATATTTCCCATGCATGTTTAAATTGAAATTGGTTGCAGTCGCGATGTGGTGGCGTGTATGTGGACTGACCGGTCGTTGAGTATGTCCTCGATGAGGTCGGGGTGGCAGCAGGCGGCGGCGGCGGCGTAGAGGTGTCGGCGCGCGGCGCGGTCGGCGTGCGCGTGCGCGCGGCGCGCCACGGCGGCCAGCAGGCGAGCACACGGCGCGCGCAGCCCCGCCAGCCGCCGCGCCGCGCCCGCCGCGCCCGCCATGCCGCCCGCGCCCGCCGACAGCGCGGCGTCTGCTACCAGCTGCAGCACGGCCGATTCCCTACAGTAAACACTTCATATGTGTCAACTTTCCTTAATAGTACATTATGATACAAGTGTGCTAAGTTGACCATTGTATACAAGGCGCTATTGTGTGCGCACGAGCGAAAGCGAGTGCGCCACAAGAAAGCCGCGTATATTATGGTCACAGGCACACGTGTTACATACGACGTTTTTCAACACACTTGCGAAAAAAAAACAAGACTTCATTTAGTCAAATTTTAATTAATTATTAAAACAGTTGGTAAAATTACATTTTCGTTAATATTAAACTTCACAATAATTAATCCAAACTATCTTCGTCACAGCCGTCAATTATTTACGAAAAATGGCGGCTGGCGCGTTGTTTTTTTTTCTTGCCGCGATACCGATGCGCGCGCAAGGCTAAGGCGCGAACGAGATCGGCCAACAGCCAAATTTAAAATGTAATAATTCATGTTTAAAACACAAATTACAGAAAAATTTAAATGATTTTAATGAAATTGAGTTATTTTTTAGTAATAAAGCTGATTTCACCAATTTATTGAAATAAATATGTAGATAATGTTATTTGCTGCATAAAAACTGTATGTAAACGTATGTAACGCGTGTGCCTGTGACCATAATATACGCGGCTTTCTTGTGGCGCACTCGCTTCCGCTCGTGCGCACACAATAGCGCCTTGTATACAATGGTCAACTTAGCACACTTGTATCATAATGTACTATTGACGCATAAAAACTGTTTGTTGCTAAGAAAAAAAAAGTTATAACCCGATTAAATTATATCGCTTCTTTTTCGTACTTACAACTTGGTACTAGGCTACAAATGTAAATTGTTTGGTTTAATAAACTAAAGGCACTTGTGCGTAATATACTGAAAAAGCACGCGTGTTTAATATCTAGGTTTATGAGCCAAAAATCGGTGGAATAAAAAGGTCGTTTTGAGCAAGTGTGTTGAAAATACTATTCTGTTTCTGTTCGGAAAACAAAACGTGCTTGTAAAGGTTTGTCTAGAAATATACTGAGCAAATAAATTAACAAATTTCTGCTAATAACCAAAGAGCATAAACGCCACATGGTCTTTTCAACATAACAAGTAATACTAGACTTACAAAAACAAAACGCGATTACTAACAAAATAACGTCATTTCAATCCACTAGTCGAACATAGCAGTTTTTTTTTTAGTCAGTACATTTTCTTACACTAAAGCATATTACAAGACATATTTGCATCGATATAGATAATACACATAGGCGAAGTAATCCCTCCCCGAAAATTTTCGATATTTTATGAAGATTAAAATATAATGGGGCCATCAATTTAAATTACTAACTGAGCTCTCACACAACAATCCCCGCAGACACTTCTTATGTAACAGAGTAGTGAAAGCATGGAACAAACTACCAGAACAAGTAGTCTCAGCACAGAACGTCAATCAGTTTAAAAACCGACTAGACCAATACATTAAAAGTACAAAGAACACTTGATCAAGGGACAGCTGGATACAGGCATCTATCAGTTGTTACAACTGCCGCCTGATAAATAATAATAATAATAATAATAATAATAATAATATAAGTTAATTCGAAGTTATCAAAACAAAATTGTTTACATTCGTATTTTTGAAATCAAATATAAAATATTTCGAGAGTATGAAGAATGATAACCCGTGCTTTTATGTATTGTTTTTCCCTATACACGTCGTAACTTTTAGTAATACATAATTATATCTCACCTAGCATGCTCATCATCGCCCGCCACCCTCAGCAGCTTGGCTAACTTCAGCAGCTTGTGGCTCGCCATGAAGGCGTTCGGGTCACATTCAAGACACTTCTCGATCAAGGTCAGCCTATCCTCACATAGCCGAACTACAAACAAAATAAACAAAATAAAACAACAACAATTATTAAAACTTCACCTGATTTCAAACATAACTAACGTTATCCTAAACTTCCACGAGCGAAATGGATTTCATTTCTACGAGTCTTATGTCCTTGATTATGTCCTTGATTATGTCCTCGTTAAAGGATTTCAGGACGACGCGCTGGCCTAGTTGGTAGTGACCCTGCCTACGAAGCTAGCGGTCCTGGGTTCAAATCCCGGTAAGGGCAGATATTTGTGTGATGAGCAAGAATATTTGTTTCTGAGTCATGGATGTTTTCTATGTATTTAAGTATATATTTCTCTATATAAGTATTTATATCGTTGTCTAGTATCCATAGTACAAGCCTAGAGCTTAGTTTGGGACTAGGTCAATTGGTGTGACATTATCCCCTGATATTTATATTTATAATTAAAATAATTCAGTTTTAATGTTAACGGAAAATCACTTGGACCGACAGAAAAACAGCCCATGTTAAGAGCCCCGCCATGCGGAGCTCCGTCAAATTTGCTAAGACAAGACAAATATTAAAAAAAAATGTTATTTTGCGACTCGAACTTTTTAAGATGTGGACTATAAGCGATGTGGTCATTTTGCAATTAATTAATTCTGTGACCTATTCATTCTAATACTAACCCATTTTTTACGTCACAGCCCACCTGATAGTAAGTGGAACCTGAGACCTATGGGTACATTTACATTCTAAATACAAAAATCACAATACAGCAATCCTTAGACTGCAAATGCGTTCCCAACCCTGAGGACTAAGTTGGAATGCCTCTATGCTAATAATTTCACCAGTTGCCTTATACCACACTGGAACACAACAATGCGAATGACCCTGCAGAAGGTCCTACACCCACTAAATAAGTAAACATAATCGCGGTTTAGTTCATCAGATAAGGGCCCTTAAGAATCTTCAAGCGGCCTGGAAATGTGAAAGGGAATTTCTGAGACAAGTTTTACAGTTGATGCATACCACCCTGCACACACGACCGCTCGGCACCGCATCGGCACCACTTCAACTCGAGCCTCTCTGCAATCTTTGTATGAAACATCATACCAAGGACCATATATACTAGGACTTACAATCCCATACAAAAAAATGTGACTCTTAAATAGCTCAAAATTCGGTATTAAAACTAGATCGCGCTGTTTTGTAGCCTGGAAGTGGCAAAAATGTTATTTTCACAAATACTTTCTCGTATTTTTTTTATTTTTTAAGAACAAACGTCCAAGTGCTTTATTTTAAAACCATAATATCACTTATATACACAACTTATAAATATTATATTTTTTATTCGTCAACAACGTGAAACATGTCGTATTTAATTGATGGCACTACCTCTGGAATCACTGATTGCTCAAAGCTGCTCGCGGGTTTGCCAATTTTTGCTACATTAAATAACTAGATGGCGTTGGTGCACTGGTAAAATGTGGATAAAATTGCGTATCGCGTAATTATTGACAAATTCAAAATTCTCCGCGAATAAAACAGTCACTAACGTAATTTGGCGATGTTAGATAAGTTTTGTTTGTAAGTACGTAAGAATTTTATATTTCGTAAAATATGGATGTAATAATCAAGGATGCAGGTAATAGTATAATCAATAATAAATGAAAACCTTGGGATTCCTCTCGTTTCCCGCTGCCGCAAATATGGGTCAGATTCAAATGTTTTTATTTTCAGGGTTCCGTAGTCCTACAAGAAACCTTTATACCTACTTACCTAGTTTCGCCATGTCCGTCCGCTGCTTAAAGCTGTAATTTTGCGTCGGTCAGTAGGTACCTTAAAGGTACTACCTTTGCAGTAGGTAGGTACGTAAACCTACCAGGACCAAATATTTTAACCCGTGCATGTTTAGACGAGAAATACGGTTGGAGTAATTAGCTTTTTGAAATAGGTGCAGAGTTGCAGACACTACTTACTTATAACTTTTAATCTATAAATAATGGTAACTTAATTATAATCTTGTAACACCCTGGTATTCATTCAGTAAGGATTTACATACAATAGTGAATAGGATGTTACTAAACCTACTACGTGGGTACGTCTAAGCTATTATTAATAAATTATATTTTTATAAGCCTTTAATATTATTACCACTGTGATGACATCAAATTGCATATTGCTATTAGGGAGAAGTATATTGTCTTAGGTACCTACCTAAGTGTTATGTTAATTAAATAAATAAATGTTATGACGATTAAACAAAATACGATTCAACGAAAAAGTTACCTTACATTGAGTTCTATTTTTACCCAAAATCTTGAGAGAATACTCTAAAGTGACATCACTGGCATCACTGCTTCTCTTTTATAACTTTATGAGGTTTGACGTTTCAATTTTCATTTCAACTCGCGTAGGAACTAAACTTTCTTTTAATATTTTTAAACTAAAATATAATTGCGGACACTATTTGGGTTCCGAAAATAAACTATAAATAATAACGGACTTTGAAATATATTTCATTTGTAAGTATTATGTTAGTACAAATAACAGTTTAAAAATAGTGAAGTGAGCCGGAACGGAACGTAGTAATACAACATCGCACCTAACGCCATCTATTCACTTTTTACTGTATCAATTGAAATGTCGTTGAACGCTCGATGGCTCGTTTGCGGGTATAGATATTGTAAAATTACGACTTTTGAATGAATTGGTACTCTTAGCGCCATCTAGCCACTTAGAAAGATACTAACTAACGGAGTACGGTGCGTAGTATGAAGATTGTAAGTCCTAGTATATATGGTCCTTGATCATACTGTACTGTACACTTGGCATCGGAACGGCAACGCCTCTCCGAGGCACAAAGTAGCAGTCGTCAAATGAAAAATGTATCGTTCTAACACAAATCAAAGCTCACTTTTCAATGTCTTACTTTGAGCTGATCCGGTGTAAAGTGGTTACCTTGTATGGGCAGTATGTCCAGGTTGAAAGCGCTCAGTATCTCCAGGGATGCGATGAGATCGAGCTCTTTCTGTATCTCGGCGTCTTCAAATTGTATCAACAACAGTGCACACCTTTAAAAAATGATAAAGATTTATTGATCATGATTAGATCTATTTGATTCAATAGTCTGATAATATAGTCAGTATGTTTGTTTAGATTATTGAATTAAGTTTACTACATTAGGCTAAAATTTACAATACAAAATTTAAATTCGATGTATAGTTGACCAAGAAACCTTTACCACTTTTCGACTCTATTTGTTTAATGATAAGGTCCAATAGTGGTAACGGACTTTCCTAGTCTAAGAGTTGATCGAGTCGAGGAGTCGAAAGATAGCAATAGAATCTACATTGCACTGAACTTAAGACTCACCGCGTTCGGTTTAAAAAAAAAACTCATTTTCATTTTTGTCGCTTGAACCTTTTGGATGTTTTGCAAAGTCCAGTCTAAGGACAAGAATCGCTTATCATTAAAGAGGTTTTCGATTAGGTAATTGACAGAATTGTTTTCTCAAGCTCAAACGATTTGATTAGCCTATCATCGATTTACTACTTTGAAAGCAACATAATTATATGGAAACCGTAACGATTGGGTTGCCAAACGATAGGGTTACCCTAATTGTAATCAAATGAAGGGGTTTTCCGGTCCCCGGTCCCTACTGACTCCTCTAAGCTGTCCTATTTCTCGAAACTCACTAGACTAATAATATTAGTCTATGCGGTACACTTCACTAGTAGACTATTAGAAGAGTAGTAGAAAATTGTATCGAGTAATAGTACATTACTGCAGAGGCCGGGGAATTGGCTGTTGCGGGACGAGTATGAGTTATACGAAACGAATCCAGCAACCGCCCTTCCCGCTGAGGCTTGTATAGTGCTTTTCTCCAACAATGCGAGCGAATATAACAAAATTGTTAATAATATTAAACACAGCCCCAAAATTTCCTTGCAAATATTACCTACTCACAAATTTGTTTACATTCAAAACTGGTACGAGTTAGTACGAAACTGAAATAAAATATTTATTAAAATCACAATTTTAAACGTATTTAATGCTATTTAAATAAAATATACATAGTTCAAATTATAATATTTATAACGCGTTTATGTTAGGAATTTCGGCAATTTATTTTGTTCATGAACGCTATGTCTAACTATTTCATACACAACTAGCGTTTACAGTGTATTTAGAATACGCTGTAAACGCTGTTTGAATAGGTTTACCTTTTAAGTTTATGACATTTAAAAAGTAAAATTAACATGGAAGAATTTTGATTGTACGACTGTTTGGCTGTATCGAGTTAGTTATCCAAGGCCAAACATGGTTTCATAAACTAAAACATCGGGTACGTAATTAAATGTCATACATTTTCGAGGCCCGTGCTGTTGGTAAATAATAACTTTTTATTTTTTATTTGCCTGGTCCTTGAACTCAGAATTTCGCGGTCAGATTTTACAACAGTAAGGATAACATTCTCGAGCATGTGGGAGAAAAGGAATATAATTAGTGTAGTGAGTTCGGAGAAATGGGCCCTTGTTGTCCCCACTGACTTGGCTAGATTGAGCGCGGGGTCCCTGAGCGCGCTGGCCGAGTTGAAGTACTCGCGCGCGCACGCCAGCACGAGCTGCGCCGCGCGCGCCGCGCCCACCAGCCGCGCGCCCCCGGGCCCCGCCCCGCCCGCGCCGTCCGAGCACGTCAGCACCGACACAGCCAGCTGGATGCTGCTCGCGTCGCCGGACGTCAGGAGGGATGATGCGTAGATCTACCACGATATAGGTACAACTCAATCCATCACGAACTACGATTTTCGAGTTGACAAACCATAAGAAATCCAACGCATTCGGTTTTGTGGTGGATTTTCAACTACCATCGCCTTGAGTGAGAATTTTGTTTGTTTAGGGCAAGAAGTCTAAGATGAGTTTAATGTTCTTAACTTAATTAACGATAAGTACCCTTTTTTGTCAGTTCATTCTAAACAAAAAATGTCTCTACTATGACTGGTAAAACAATATTAGAGTTACTCAATTATAAGGAAGGACCAAGAATAAAGCCCTGAGGAACTCCTAGTTCAACTGCAGTTTCAACAGACCACTAAGTTTCATTTACAGACACTATTTACGTTATTGTTTTTTTCTTGAGATATGCAGAGTTTAACTTAAATAACTTTATTGCACCGAGCATTGTATACAAATTCGTAAAAGTATTTTGTAATCCACGCAATCAAACACTTCCAAACAGTTATGTATCAGTCTCGTTGTAACGTTGAACATGGAAATCACATGATTAATTATTGTTCGTTTTAGTTATAATTTGAATGTCATAACATAAGTCACATCTTTGCTTCTTTAAAACATTAACATCTCAACTATGGATCATTCGGAATGCTAAATTTAAAAGTTGCCAACCTATCAAGAAAATTGTCTAAAGAAGTCCTTACTATGACCGCTAGATGAAACGTTAGTTCAATATCTACGGTTTAATATTATAGATTGTTATTTATTTTAGAACAATAATTAAAACTCCGATTTAGGTGAGTTACCAAAAGCGGAATTAAAGATGCAAGACATTGTAACTAAAGACGAACATTTACATGGTATCTTAGGAACAGAATGAATTAGGACCTCTAAATATAACACGGTGATTATGATGATGATGATGATAATATTACATACTCACCTCATAAATCTCTTCCTTGGAAACGCATTCAAACAACGTCGACTGTAATTCCAAAAGGTCTTTCAACAGCTTCTCCCATTCTTGTTGGGTACATTTGTCCTCCCGATTGCTAAAACAAACGATGCCTAATTATGCACGATTTAGGGCCTTATTAATAAACTGATCTTGTCGGTAAGTCGTCAAGTCGGCAAGACGTCATTAATGTTAGCTGAAATATCCGCCTACTTCGATTTACTTTGACGTATCTTCAGACGGGTATCTCAGCTAAGATCAGCTAAATAAGACGCCAAGATGAAAAAGTTGTACAGTCTGTGAGCACTTAGAAGATGCTTTGTACTTCTTTCTCACTCGCTTTTAATAAGATCGTATTAGAGCGAGTGAGAGACAAGTACAAACCCGAAGCACCTTCTAAGAGCTATCGTACTGTATTTAATTTTAAAATTCTCTTCTACTTAATCAAAGATATAATATATTTTCTTATAAATTTACATTCAGTTTTGACTGAGTTATAAGAACATAAACTTAATTAAAGACGTCTGTTATGGGCATGGTAGTCCCTTAAAATGGTTAAACATACAAGCTTCAAGATTGGGTATGATGATTATATTACAAACCCTGAAAAAAAAACAACAAATACAAAAAAAATGTCAGTGATTTGGGCTCGTGTTGATTCGATTCGCAATTGAATTCAAATTGTGCGGCGGCATGGAAGGCTTGTGCCCAATTCCGAGTCGCACTTGACGGGTTATTTTGAATGTAGGTACCCGGCGGGGTCGGCGCGCGCCACGCGCATGAGCAGCTTGCGCGCGCGGCCGTGGTCGCGGTGCAGCTCGCGCAGCTCGCGCGGGGCCACGCCCACGCCGCGCCAGTTGATGAGGCTGCTCGCCGCCACCAGCCGCTCCAGCTCCTTCACGCGCCGGACCAGCTCGCAGGGGGATATGCTGCCGTCACTACGACAACAACCAACTTTGAATAACATAAACATGAAAAAAATACACATTTCAGGCAACGTCGTCGTAGTTTTGAATGGCCCAACCCATTTGTATGACATTATCCCCCGATATTAATTTAATTATTTTTTTTGCACTTCGTCTGCTTATCTAAACCAAGCTATTGAGTAAACTCGGTGGATCTAAGTTAGGTTAGGTATAGCGCATATTCTGTTGCATTGTATTGTGGGCATTGTAGTGTATTGTCATAGGGTTTACATTATGTATTTTCAATTTTATTACTTTCCAATACGGGAACTGGTTGTAACCAGTATATTGGAATATACTGTCAAAATTTGGATTAAATAAACATACACATACTAGACAATACAGTCGCCATCAATAATATATGAACACACCCTAACCCGTTTTAACAATAGGCTTGTCAGATATTTTTTAAGCACCTCAATGTTCCTATACATGTGATAGCGACTGTACAATCAAGGAATTAACATGTTTAACAATTTGACGATAAAATTTGCCGGATTATACATTTTCCTCGTGTCATCAGTCGTGTCACGTCGGAAAATGTATAACACGGGTAATTAACGTGTTATGGTAAACTGCTAAAAATTGATATTAATCGATAATAAGTACGTAATATTAAATAAAACCTTGTACAGACGAGTCAATACGTCCGTCACTGTCCCCTACTAGTGTAACAGTTAGCTTACCTTTCCTTCAGAATGGTGTCGAGCAAGTCGCAAGCCTTGTCAAGTTGTTCAGTTTCCGTGTACGCGAACAAACATCTCTCGGCGAGATCCAAGTGGGTCCGAACGTCGAGCTCGAACTCGTTCGGAGATTGAAGAACCTTAAGAAATGTAAATCTATAAAGAACTTAACAATCTATTCTATGCATGCAAATGGCGCTGGACCGGTCCTTTAGGCAAACCTTGGAGAAGCCTATGACCAATAGTTGAGAGAATAGCGAGTATCGACTTCTACGCTAGTGTGAGAAATTAGTTTTTTTTTAATGGCAATAATCCAACAATCATAATGACTTCAAATCATGGCCAGTGAAGTTCGAATCACTAGCCAAACTTACCAATAATATAGGCGACAGGTCCTTCACACTGATGCTCTCCAAGTACTCAATGAGTCCGTTCAGACACGCGTCAGTCCGTTTGGTGAGGTTCTCGACGCGCTTCAGGAACGGGATCACGTATTGCTTAAGGTCTGAGACGAACGTCGCCGGCGTGGACTGGTGAAAGTTAACAGTTACTGTTTTTCATTCATTTTAAAACTACATTGGCGCAGCTGGTAGGGTCAATCACAAAGTTTTGTCTACTTAGAATGAAGGCACCATTTTAAGTTACATGTGATGTTCTATTTCTGAGGAAGCCCTTTATTTTAAGTTTTTAGAGTAACTTATTTGAAGAGAGCTTAAGTCAAAAGTGTAGGCATTTAGTTAAAAATTTGTCAAGATGATAGCTCACACTTGAAATTGACTTTTGGCACTAATACTTGATCTTCAACCTTCCGTTTTTTATGGTAAATATATGGTAAAAATATGAAAAGTCAACTGTCCTGCCATTATTATTCTACTGACTCCGCCAATTAAGAACTAGATTGCAGATTAAATACCATCATGCGCTATCGGTAACAATCGTAAACAGGATTTTTAAATAATAACAATATTAATTGATATACATCACGTAAAACAGTGTCTTGTACAAACTAATAATTGAACAACACGTAATATTCGACTGTTAGTTAAAAAAAATAAAGATAATGAATAAACTGAAAACATTTTAACAATACCATGCAAAAACTCACCATCTTCATCAGCAACTTGCACGTCTCCAACGGATTCAACTTCTCCAACTGATCCAAGGTGACTCCCTCCACATTGAGATCATAGATGAGCGTGTCCAGGGTGAGCAGGTTGAACATGAGGTCGTCCAGCCCCTTAACCCCCCCTCCCACGGTGGCAAGCGTGGCGAGGGTGAGCGCGTGCGAGACGAGGCCACTGTTGGCCTCGATCTCGCGAGCGCGCTTGTCGTACCATTTGGATATGTCGTCGTCAGTGGGGATACCGTTCTCTGAGTCGGGCGTGCTGTCTTCTGACCAGTTGGAGCTCCATATTGACCTAATCATACTTTCATTAAGATTGTGGAATTAACTTCATCTGTCTGTTACGCTTTCACTAACCACGACCAAGCTACTGCATCGCTGTCAATGAAATTTGGAACGGAGATAGCTTGAATTCCGAGAAAAGACATATGTTTTAAACAGTAATAAACTGGTACATATATAGTGAATACTCAAAAGACATCACTTTTTGCCAGATAATATGTTCGCATTTATTCTGCTCACTCAGTTACCTAGCTTATTACAGAATCAAAATCTAAACTGTTTGCGTATAATATGCAAGAGAGTAGTCTTTATTTTTTTATCCACACAAACGAATTAAAAAGTATACACTGCACATCATCAACATAAACTTACCTAAAAATCTCCTTTCTGCACCAATCATTATCATACTCCGACGGAATAACTTTCACTGGACTCTTTTTCTCAAACCACATCAACGCCTCTTTAATAGGCAGTAGATGCTGATAGTCTAAAGGATTTATTGTCTCTGGTAAACTCTCCAGAACTGCCAACTGCATGGCGACGGTTTTGATGTGAGGCCATAGACAATTGAGTGCCTCTATGCGGCCTTCTTTGGCGATCTCTATGGAACTGTGGACCAGGCTGTTGCTGCGGATTCTGTGGTACTCGTCTTTGACGTAGGTTGATTTTTCGCAGCGTAGGATAGCCTGGGAAACAATGCTTTGCTTGAGTAAAAGTAATTCATAGATTTTGCCGTTATAATGTTTTTAGCCAAAATATTTACATTTGCAGATTAAAATTGACAAAAACACGACACAGTATGTGTAGGTAAAGTAGTTTGTATGTTCCGACTTCACGGTTTAATGCCCTTACCGATCGTTTCGTTATTTATCGAAGGTTTGAATAGTGGCGAATAGGGCATTAGTCCGCCGTTACCTCATAGAGCGTGACCCGGTCCCGGTAGAAGAGCATGACGTGCCGACACCGGAGCAGCTCGCTGGTGTACGCGTTGAGGTCCACCAGCACGATGTCCTCCGGCTCCGTGACCTTATCGTCCCGCTCCTTGTTTATCTCTGTAGTAATTATAGGTAGTTTCACTAGAGCTGCGATTAATGGAACAAACTAGACTAATGTAAACTAGTGCAGCTCTAAAGAAGAAAAGCAAAAGGTCAGCTTTTACGCTGCAATATAAAAAAAAAAAGTAAGACATGCACAAACCCGAAGATTATTTTAATAGCTGTTGCACTGTACGATTGTGTGTAAAACACTATATTTAATTTGTATACTTTTATTTGTAGCAGTTCCTGTAAATTAGGCTTAGATGTTCTAGCAATTCTAGTAACTACAAGACAAGATGATAAACTGTTAATGAAACCCTTCTTTTTTAATTCGGATTAGTTGATTAGTTCCTGAAAAGTTCAACGGATTTGAATGTCACTTAGGCATAAATAATAGTACATTACTTAACAAGGGCTGTAAAAGAAAGAAAGCCCGAAATCGCAGGTATTTGAGACCCGGGCCGTAGGCGAGGGTTGTAAATATGCGATAGAGGGCTTTCTTTTTTACTGCCCGTGATGAGTACACAATTTTACGTCTTCACCTGGCCGTAATGCGAGTTTTACCGTGCGCGCAGCGTGCGATAAAACTCACATTATGGCCAGGTGTTACGTAAACTTATTAATGTGGGTGATTATAAATACCTTTCAGTATCTCGCTGTTGGTGAGAGCCAGTCCAAATTGCAAGAGCTCCTTAGCAGCTGGAAGGGTCTCTGGGAGTCTGTCCACGCACTGATGCACCGCCCAAATTTTCTTCGACACTTTGCTCTATTAAATATAGTATTTATTATCTGCATACATACATACAATAAATCACGCCTGTTTCCCAGAGGGGTAGGCAGATACCACTTCTTTCTACCTGCTACGATCCTGAAAAATCTCTTTCACTTATTCCACATTCATACATGGAGTCGAGTCAGGCATGCACGTCGGTTTCGGGTACTTAAGATTCGAACCTTTCCCCGTACTTACTAAATGCAGTTGCTTAAAAAGTAAGTTTATTATTGTATATTTCATAATTGTACAAAAAATACAAATTCAAAATACAAATGGGCGATATTCATCGAAATGGCAGTTCTGGGACGAGACTTCAACTCTCACCGGCAGAAATCACATTCGAATGGACTAATTGGATGATGGATGGATGAGTTTGAAATCTCACCAAATACTTCTGTATGGCGTCGGTGGAAACGGGGTTCTTCCGCCATTGCTGTTGGTAGACCAGGTCGCTGTCCAGGTTGAACGTCTCCGCCAGGGACAGGGCGTCCACGTAGTTGCCGCTTTCAATCTACCAACAAACCAAAAGTTCTTTTACGAAAGTACCAGGGTACAACTAATGTAGAGCCATTAGCATCTGAGCATCGGGGCAATAAATCATTTTATCGGACTTTCTCGTTCGCATGAATAGGTTATAGATATAGCAGTCTTATAACTCTTTCGCACTCGCTGCCTGGAACTTGCAGGTTTTAAGAGATCATACGGCTTTTTTAACATTGTCTTAGAGGGAGTGAAATTTCTCCATTTTACCACGGGAAGCCTCTATCCTCTAGCCTCTATCATTTGCCCGAATTTCAGTTGCTAAATTTTATCACTTGCTATAATATATAATATTCACTATGACAATTGAAAATCGGGCAAATGAAGTGATGCGGAAGCCATACCTTTCTCGAGAATAGCTCTTCAGGCGTAGTGCTCCTGACCCCCAGCAGCCGGTACACCCGAGAGACGACGGTGATCCTCCGCGGCCGCGGCTGGAACGTCTCCATGTCCGTGATGGCGAAGAGGACGGACTTAACCATTTCCTTGGTCATGTCGAGCATTGTGTCTTCCGTATCAGCTACCACTTGTACCACCTCCATCTAATTAAATAATTATAATGATGACTTTGATGGCTACCGACAAATTTCACAGAGGAGAGAATTTATCATTATCATCTATTTGTACCATTTCTGCTTCATCAACAAAAAAAAAACGTTGTAGGTCATAATTAATGCGAAACATATGCGTACCTTTTTTACAATTTGTAAGTCTAAATTACACATTTATACATAAGTGAAACCTCATTGGACCTAAAAGCTACCCTGAGGCACACCGTTCATCAAATATTCAGAACTCTCAAGTGCTTGAATCTGAATTTAATGAGTATGATTTTATAAATAGTTCACAAATTATTCAAGTTTCGGACTGTTGAAGTACAATAATATTTGCTACAAAACACATTAAATAAAGTTTAAGGGTTTGAAAAGGCCTTACGCTCTCATCACTGCGCATCTTCTTCGCAGGGAGCACGCTGGACTCACACTCTAGCACCATGAACGTGCCTAAGTGCGCGCAAGTCACCTACACACAACAAAAAAAAAATAAGAACCGACAAAGAATGAACAAAAGAATCATCATAATCGGTTGATAATTGAAGGAGAAATCTAACGCTCGAGTCGAGAAATCTTGAAGTCCGTTAAAAATAAATACTTGCCCGAGGAGCACCCTGAAAGAACTCTGGCTTCTTCCCGAGTATGTTAACCATGTTGTCGATATTGCACACCGAGACCGCGCCATTAAATCTGGATACGATTATTTCCTGAAACCAAACAAATTAAATACTGTCACAACATTTGAAGTAAAATCCTAGAGTAAGTTTAAAGTAAAAGAGATTAATTGGTACAATATGAGGGCTTGAAAAGGTACGATAAAGTTAAGATAGAAGAAAAGTGATAAAGAGGTAGACCAAAAATAAGTTACATGAATCAAAAAGAACAGCTAGCTGTATAGAGTTCCACATACCTCAGCGGTCCACCAATTAACGTCACTCGCATGGTACGCCATGGCGTCCTTCCTGTCGTCCGCCACGAGCGGGTTGCGCAGGTCGTGCGCGGGCTGCGCGGCGAGCGGCCAGCGCTGCAGCAGCTTCAGCAGCGGCAGGCGCCACGCCGTCACGTCACCGTTGCAGTGAATGCACACCAGCTTGGAGTTGTCGGGGGAGATCACCATGTGCACTATGAAGGGCTGGGAAACATATATATAAGTTATTGTAAAAACTCACATTTTTGGGTCAAGCTTTTGTTACGTTTTTCGAGTATATGTAAGTCTATTTTTGAGCTCGTTCTGCGGACTAAGCAAATTGATGGATTTTAACATTATGTCGTTATAGTCAAGGACAATTGAAATTGCGAAAGATGTAAACAAATTAGTAGGTATTAAGACATAACATCAAATATTCATCGCGCGTGTTAACGTTTAATTAATAATTATTGGATCTTGAACTGAATGTGAAAGTAACGATCAAGAGTATAAATCATTGCTTAGACCTCACTTGATCTTTAAAAGCACGTGATTATCGAGGAATAATGGTAGATTGGTTCGTTTGGTTGTGTTTACATCTTTGCCAATTCCATTTGCCACTGATTAAAGATTAATCTTGGTTGCGTAAGTGACATAGGCTATAAGAGGGGAATTATTTTATTATAACATATTTAGACTATAATATGAAAATATATCGTCTGGTTTTCAATGATTGCTTTTACTTACAAATATTGTTTTAAGCGTTCCAGCGTACTTACAACTGGAAGCGCTCGTTAGCGAGCTGGGTCTCCTGCTGGTCCGTTACCACCGACAGCTTGCAGAACAGATCATCGTTCAGTACACATGTCTGAATAGACACTCACCTAATTCTCAGCAGACACGAAGGGTACTTACAGTTGGAAGCGCTCTTTAGCGAGCTGCGTCTCCAGTTGGTCCGAAACCACCGACAGCTTGTCGGATCGTCGTTCAGTACACATGTCTCAATAGACACCGTCCAAGTTCTTAGCAGACACGAAGGGCACATACAGCTGGATACGCTCGTTGGCGACCTGCGTCTCCAGCTGATTTGACACCGCCGACAGCTTGTAGAATGGATCGTCATCCAGTACACATGGCTCAATAGACACTCACCAAGTTCTTAGCAGACACGAAGGGTACTTACAGCTGGAAGCAGTCACTGGCGAGCTGCGTCTCCAGCTGGTCAGACACTACCGACAGCTTGTAGAACGGACCATCATTCAGTACAAATGGCTCAATAGACACTCACCAAGTTCTTAGCAGACACAAAGGGAATATACAGCTGGAAGCGCTCGTTAGCGAGCTGCGTCTCCAGCTGGTCCGACACCACCGACAGCTTGTAGAACGGATCGTCGTTCAGTATACGCCACGCGGTAATACCAGCGCTCAGTGGAGAAGACGGATCCTGTCAGAAGATGATAGTTAATCATATGGCACAAGTAATTGGATTCCCTAAGCCCATACAGAGTAGCGTGCATACAGCGCTCAGAGGATGACACCAGGTGACCGTGGCGCTTGCTAGCTGTTCAGCATTTCCCAATTCCTATTGATAGGTTTCTTAAAGAGAGTTTGGCCCTGCCGCCTCGACGCCGGGTCATGGCAGCTCACAGACAAAGAATACTTTGGAAAAATGAGGGTGGTGTTCGGAATTAAATTGGGAACATGATCCAATATTTACCATAAACATGCTGCTTAATGTAAGTGCTACTTGAGAATATTGTAGATCCACCACGCCACTTCCTCACCTCCCAGTTCCTTTTAACAGATTCCGTAAAGTGAGGTGTACTGTTACGAGTTGGGTGTCAGTCTTTTTAAAAAACACTCTAGGGACTTAGAAATGAATTTTAATAAGAAAAATATAAGTATTACAAAAAGAGTGACCTAAACTCCTGTTTCTCACCTTAACACCAGGTCTAGGCAGCCCACACACGTAGAGCGTGGCGTGGGGCGCGCAGTACGTGAGCGCGCCCACCCCGCCCGCGAACCGGAACGAGTGGTGCAGCTTGCAGCCGTCCGTCGCCGAGACCAGGTAGCCGCGGAGCCTGCCGTCGAACGTCACCACCAGCACTTCCCAGTTCCTGTCCAATATTAAGGTTAATAAGCAACAGACCGTGAAGTATTTATTTAGCTGCCTGAGATGGTACATAATGTCTATTTATATGAAACATTACATAACATATCTAGACTTCATTTTGAAACTGTAATCTCTATAGTTTGATTTATTTATTCGCAGATTAGATTACTAACCATTTGTTATCCTTGACCCTTAGTGGCATAAATATGATGTCTGCCACCGCGTGCGTGTTGTCGGTACACTCCAGGCCGCCGGGCCTCGTGCAGTCCTAAAGAAAATATTATTACAACTACCAAAGTAATCAGTGAAAAAGTAGATTGCTTAATTGTTGGTAAAACTATTATGCTAAGCGGAATCAGTAGCGAATTGTACCCGTATCCGTTACTAAAATTAGCTTCTAATGGAGAAGACTCGCGAGCTACACGCATCACAATGTTACGTGCAACAGTTACAGTTTAAGCTCGCTAGTGAGACGACCTAATGGTTATTAAAGTGTACCTACCTATGTTAGATAAGAAATAAAGTTGTATGTTAACTTACAACACAATATACTCTTACACACTACTCTACTCTACAAACATAAGTAGTTTCAAGAACAAATTAAAAGAGCTAGCTTTGTCGCTACAAATAGACGGTTGCACAGATCACTTTTTATGATATGGTTGTCTTTGTGGTTTATTTTTAACTATAATATTATTATTTTTTACTTTTTTTATTGTTGTGTTTGATAAATATTTAGTTATGAATGTAAGCAAATAAGAATGCGTTTAGAGCGCTAGATCTCACTTTGTTGTTATGTTGTGATTTATAAGTATTTATCTAGATTGTATTATTATTTTAACTGTGTGTCCAGAATGTTTTTTTATGTGATTGTTATATTTCATTTGTTGTTTGTTTGCTATCTTACCATCTCCTACGGGTCCAGCTGAAAATCAGCGCTGCGGCTCCGTGCGACAGCATATGCTGAGCTGGCACTCCGTTTCGACTATCTCATTTTAATTTTAATTAGTTATAAATAAGTTACTTTTGTTTTTGTTTTGTCAAATGCATGTGTTTTTTTTGTTTTATTTAATAGCCGAATAAATGAATCTACCTATCTATCTATCTACTGCAATGGTTGCATACTCAGACTGCTTGGTCCAAGATATTGCCAGTCAGTATATGCGACTTTTACTGCCGCTCTAAATAAAAAGGTTTTATCAAATTAGTATAAATAAATAAAAAAAGGTGAATATTAACTTACAACAAAACTACACATTATATTAACAAATATTAACTGACTTACAGTTGGTATATTGAACAGGTTGGAAGCAGTGAGGTCAAAGAAGCTGACCACTCCGTTCCCATAGGCCATGGCAAGGAAGGAGCAGTCTGGGCTCCAAACCAACTTGCGCCACTGTGGGTAGCCATCGCGGGACACTGTTGGAAAACAAGATTACAATACTATGTTACAACCTATCTATTATATATCTTTTGAATATATGCTTCTTATATTCATGAACTTTCTGAATGATGAACCCAACAAGATGAAAAAAAACTATCTATGTAAAAAAGTATATACTTCCTATGTTTTCTTTTATATTCTAATTTGTTAATTTGTTAAGAAACAATTTCTTAAAAAAAAATACTTTGTGTTTTTGCTATATTAGAATATATGGGTACCTAGTCATTTTTATTTTATTATTATAATACCTTGAACTTTGACAAACAAGTTTTTTACTGAACTTTTTCAGTTTAATATTTTATTCATTCGCATTATACAAAAAGTTACCTAAATGAGAATCCAACAATATAATCTAATTTGAAATTGGAATACTTTTCACGGTTGATCCAAACATTAAACTAAATGAAAAATCATAAAAACCTGTAGTTCTGGCTGCAATGGTTGCATACTCAGACCGCTTGGTCCGTATCTCCAAGATATTGTCCGTCAGGATGGCTATCACCTTTCCTTCATCTCCAAGAGATATATGCCACTTTTGCTGCCGTTCTTTACATCTAGAAATATTATTAGATTATTACACCTTTTAATTACTTATTTCAATATTATTTAAATATGCATTAAAAAATGGAGATACTTACGCTGCTACGCTGTCAATAAGGCTTTTCTTGGGCCCAAAAAATTTCAACCATCGCCAGAAAGCAGATATATTTTCGGGTAGAATATTATCGGATTTTTGCTAGTGAAACGGGAGAAAAAACACTTTATAAGTAAATCTAGCAAACTCCATACTATAAAGAATACTGTATAAACAAAATAAGGCATTCAAAAATTGCTAATAGCTGTAAAAACTTACGATATATTCAGGTTCCGGTTTCCACTCCGAAAATACATACAATTCGTGTAAAATGGACTTGTTTTCCTCCATTGTGGGATCTATTACACGCTACAGAGTTAATAAATGTAGCTGTCGAGAATTTTGTGTGGATAAAGCTTAACTATATTTTACTAATAAACATTTTTCTTGTTGACGAAATTGAACGTATGTTTATGACATTGACAGAAAAGTATTGACGTGATCCAACTACATGATAAGTTTAAGTAGAACCGAATAGAAAAAGTATTTTAGATTTTTAGGCAGGATATTCACGGTCAGCCCATCCGTTTGCGCGGCGTCTTACAAAATTTTGGACTCATAACCCAAGGGGATTTATCTTTTTAATTTTTTTCATCATGACATTAGATCGTTACCTAGTGTGAGTGTATCGTAGGCCGTGGTGTGTATCGTATCGTAAAAACTGTCGACGTGTTGACTGAGAAATGTAATGAAAGTCATTGCATTGAACTGAAGTTGTCACAAAGCTAAACAGAGTCAAACGGATTCAGCTTCAATTTCTTACTTTATACGTTCAGTTCAGAAATAAAAGGAAGGCCTTCACTAGAAAATGGTCTCGTTAAACTTGGGTGTGATGAAAATTCTACCTTGCTTGTCAAATTGTATTCATTTTCCATTCTTTTCTTTGTTGTATTCATTCGCACGTAAATAGTTATTTAAGGAAACAAAAGTCCAGAGATTACGTTGAAAATAGCATAAGTGTATAATATAGCTATCATCTTTTTTGTTCCGTTACTTAATTCACGTTTAAACAATGAACAACCTTTCGGATTTGTATTTTAAGGTAAAAATGAAACCTTTTCTTCACAACTTTCATAGGTAATGTCTTATCTAGACTATCTAGGCAACAACTAATTTTGTTTACTTTGTTTTTCTAGAGCTTGGCCAGAAATGAGGAGCAACTACAGTTCTGGCAAAACTCTTTGCAGAATCTCAAATCACTTGATTTTTCTATGTATGCTGATAAATTGAAAGTACCTGTTTTAGTACCCATTGGTAATACAATTCTGTTCAGGGGAGAATTTAGGCAAACTAATCAAGTTACATTCCGTGTGGGCAATGAGTACTTGGTCAAGTGCTCTGCGAATCAAGCAGATGTGATACGGCAACATAGGATCAAAGGTACACTTAGCAACTTATGTAATTGATAAAAAAGCATGTGTCATAATTATAATGGTATGTATTAAATCTTTGTATTACCGTTACCTATAGTACAAATTAGAGTTAAGGTGTGTAATAGAACGAAACAAAATATGGAATTGGGGCCTATGTTTATTAACATCAACACAAGAACCTCTGGGGTCGCTTAGGAGGGAAATCTATAGTCCTCAGATGCAACATTAATTAATTTTAAGTTTTCAATATGAAACTGGATGTCGAAGTAAATGAAAACAAAATAATTTATTTTGTTTTTATTCAGTCTGTGTTATTAGTGAAAGTTGTTATTGATCTTCATTGCAATATCTATCAATTGTTATTCAATAAAGAATATTATCTTGTTATTTTGCAGTTTTCACATGTTTTTTTTGGTTATGTTTGAGGTAATTAAAAAACATTATATTTTGAACTACATCAATCCATTAAGAAAAAAGGGTAGCTGTGTCAACGTATAACCATTTATCTTAATTAAAATTACGCATTTATGTTAACTTTCCTGATCCTCAGACATGTTATAAAAATCGCAACATAATAGAAGTGTATTGTAATAAAAAGTTTTTTCAGTCGCCCAATCAACTGTGGAAACCCTTCTAAAAGAAAGAGAACTCCTCGAACTACAAACCCCATTTATCACAAATACTGCTTTCAATGAGCAGGTACCAGAGATATTTGAGGAATTCTCTGAAGAGGAAGATTTAAAGTGGAGAAAGAAGCATAGAGAAAACCTGAGGGAATACAAACAGAGGAATAAGACTGAAATGCCGAAAGAAAAGACCTCTGATGAAGAACTGTGGCAAAGATTAGAGGAACTTGAGCTCCAAGAGGAGTTAGAGCTGGAGGTCAACAAATTGGACAAACCTAAAACATCATTAAAAACAATACCTTGCAACGAGATTGGTTCAAAACCAGAACCAGAAAGCGTACATAAAGCAAAGCAAGAAGAAAGTAATAAGACATCGATACCTAACATTAGAGATGTACAAGTTGATAATAAAAAGTCAAATACCATATCACCTGATAATAACAGCACTTTAAATCCTAAACATACAGCAAAACGAGTTACAGTTCACAAAGATAACAAAAAGTTAGATATGAAGGAGCTAAAAGATGAGCAGAGTGAATTGAAAGATAAGCAGAATGAATTAAAACATAAGAAGATTGCATTAAAAGACAGACTTGCTGATAAAACCAAATCACCCGCTCAATCGATAATGGATTTGTTAACTAGGCTTGATGAGATGGAGAAGTTGGAAGAGCTTGAAGATGAGATGGAAAGGTAATTGGTTTACTTTTTTAATGTTCTCTACCGAAAGGGTGCAACCAGACCCTGTTACTCAGCCTCCACTGTTTCTGTCTGTCTCTCAGTAAGCAGATATTACGCGCGCCCCATCCGCTTGCTCACTATGTTTTGTTAAGAACAATACTGTACAATCTTACTCACAAACACCTCGGGCGCAAAACGGGCGTGGCAGAAGCTCGGGCGCTTGCTATGATTCGTACCTACGTAGACTTCATTGGTTCCTGAGATACAGGCAGCTAAAGTGTTAATTGTATAGGTTCATACTGCGCCGATTCGTCGCGTCGCCGATTTAACGCCGCCGCTAAAATCGGCCTAAAGTTCGAGGCAAATCCGTGCGGCGGTGTATACCTACTAAAAATCATCTAATACTTAGTAATTAAATAGAAAATTTGTTTATACTTGTACTTTTTAGAGGTAGCTCTTTGTGTTTGTAGTTATAGCGTTAGAACCCTGCACTGAGCATATTCCGACAGGCTCGTGTCCAGTAAAAATAAATACAACTAAAACTGGTAAACCAACTGCTTAAGGCCGAGTGTCCACAACTTAATCGCGATAGTGCCGTAATTTTGTACTTTTTACAAATGTATACTTGATTAAAGTCAAAGTCAAAGTTCTTTATTCTTCAATTTAGGCATAATATAATGCACCTATGAATGTCAAAAAGCATTACCACCGGTTCGAAAAATAAAACCTTTGCCCCGAGAAGAACCGGCGTAAGAAACTCGGCAAGGTATTTTTTTTTTTTTTTTTATCACTTTTATCACTGATGTCAGGTTTGAGTATTATATTTATTGTAATGTAGGAATAATTATTTATTATTCTGAAATTATAAAGAAATATAAAAGAAATAAAATATTTAAAGAAATTATTACAGAGATTGGGGCCCTTTACCACGAGACTGGTTTCTAAATGTTTAATATAGCCTATTATTCTTTTGAATTTCATTAATTATGTATGATTTAAAAAATAAATAAATTGCAGGTTGGATTATGATTTGGAAGATGACAATGTTGAAGAGTCAGAAGATGAAGTTGTAACTCCCGCAGGCGAGATAAAAAGAACTGTTTCGTTTGCTGATGACAAAAACAGCAAAACATTACAGTTGAGATTCAGGCATTCTCGAGTAAAACCAGATACAACACCTTACGATGAAGCCAGGGGAATAACTAAACCTAGTGACGTCTATGCCGCTTTTTTTCATCTATGTAGTGAAACTAAGTCTATTCTCAAGAAATCAAAGTATGAGAGAGATTATACACCTTCCGGACCAAGAGTGGGGAAAAGGACCAAGGTCGCTGATTTTCAAGAAGCAGCAGATAATCGGCGAAAAAATAAGACTATTGTATTAAAAGATGTAGTCGAGAGAGTGGAATTAAATGACAATAAATTTAAATATCAAAAAATTGTTGAGAATGATGACAGGCCCTTGAGCGTGTTTAAGAAACGGAGGCAACAAAACCGCTGAATTGATACTTGCACGGGCTACTTGTAAATATTTTAATGAAATATATAAATGTCTGTCTTTACTTGTTTTCCTTCCAAATCACGCGGGACGCTGGCCAAGAGTTTTACCGTCGGTGATAGTACTTATAAGTAATACCGCATATAAAGCAGTGTCTACGTAAGCGACGCGAAGAAAGCAAACAGCGGCGCGTCCTAGAAGTGTTCTATTTGACCAATCATGGATGGGCTGAAATGATGATGATGATGATGGATGGGTGTGAAGCGGCGCAAAGCTTGATTTTTCCCGTGAACTTATTTGTGATTTCAAATGGTCGGCTATTGAATTATGTACTCGTATACAGTTCAGGAATGGCCTATATCTTACCAATATTATAATACATATAAATGTGAATGGATGTTTGTAACTCAATCACGCCAGAACGGCAGAACGGTTGTGGATGAAATTTGACACTGAAATAGATTATCCTGGCTAATTGGACATTTCTCAATGGAATAGTGATAAACAACTTCTACGCCTGGTTGTAGGATAAAGGAAACTACCATAACCGGTTTTGATCTCATGGTATATGAACAAAGTGGTTTGAAAATGTGCATGATAGTAATAATGAAATGTAAAATATTATATATATATCAATAAACGATTGCAACAAAGAGTACCCAAGTAAAAATAATCCCAACTAAACGTAAATGTGAAAAACGGCCAAGCAGATCTGAACGGATGCCGAGTTCCTTAGCACTTTCTTATCAATATCTATAAAAAGAACAACGTTCTTACTTAATTTAACATTTTACCAAGGTTTTATTGCAAATAACTTCCGGCTTTCATTTTCGTATCTGTTAAGCAGATTTAAAAAAACTGGCAACGTTTAAAATTCAACATAAAATAAGTAACTAATTTTCTATTAAATAAATTTAAGAACTTAACGCTATTATTTAAAAAGGTGCTATTCTACTATCCTACTAATATTATAAATGCGGAACAAGTTCGTGTGTTAGTTTGTCGCTGCTTTAGGTTGCAACGACTGCACAGATTTGAATGAAATTTAAAATGGAGTAGCTTATATACCTACTATAGTTTACGGTCGGTAAGTATCTATGATCAATTTAAAATGAATTATTAGGTAAATTGTATTGTCATCGAATAATTATCTTTACTGATAATAGTGATAATACTCTAAGCACAATAGAAACTCAATAAGGTCGGGCGTGGTCATTTCCACGTGGGCGGTATTCTAACTTTTCATACCATTTAATAGTAGAATACGTGATGCGTGTTACAATGAGTAGTTACAACTTGTCCTTATTCAAAATAGCCCCGCTTGACCTTAATGTAAACTCAATAGGTAATATGGAATAACAGAACGGCTAAATAGGGTATTCAGGGGGTTTCAAAATTATTGTTTTATTCTTCAAAGTAAGTAGATTCAATCATTTTATTTTTTTGATTGTTGATGTCGAGTCCAAGCAAGGCTCTATGGTAATTTAAGAACGAGTCTACCGCCTCTAAGCATCATGCTTTGTCAAAGTAAAAGATGACGTGCATGAAAATGTCTGGGTTTTTAACACACTTATTTTAGATACACTTATAAATAACCAATTAATGAATAATAAAGTCGTTAAAATTAAAGTATAAAGTCGTAAGTGCAGTGATCTCCAACAATTAAAAGGACGGTTACCGGTTTAACGGTTGTCAAATGTATTGACGGCTGAGTAAGCCTTAACCGCCTGTTAATTTGGTTTGTGAACTCGGCCCTTAGAAGACGATTTATGAACCTTCTTATCTTAGCTTCTTATAATTTGTCGGACTGACTTTAATTTTGCATACTTACTAGGTGCCATCGATGTGAAGAAGAAGAAAAAGTAGTTTCGTTATTATTCAAAAACTGATAACCGACTGTTAAGTATTAAATCTGTACCTACTAAGGTTTTTTTTTGTTTTTTAGAGATATCTTTGGATATTTTTCTATAGAGGAAACTATATACGAGTAACCGTATTTTTAAAGTGTAGAGTGAATCATTTGATATCTTTGATTAGCATAACTAAAGTATCATTAGTAACGGTACAGCAGGGAATCAAACGAATGCAATTATTTGGCAAATACGTCTCGCTGCCTCGGCACACTCTTAAGGTAAGCAATTATTCAAAAATCAGTGAATGCATTTATTCTTATTTCTTAAAATATAAGAGTGTTTCACTTGAGTACAATTTGCTACCTTATTTCGGGTAGGTATTTTTCCCTCCAAGGTCAAGGTCCAACTGTCTCGATCACCTATAAGAAGGTGAAATGTTGGACACGTTAGAGTGAGATGGAGTGAGATGGGATGGGCAAACACCAAGCTGAGATCCGGCTTCACTCTTCTTGTATCTATCAGACTGACAATACATTCCTATCTCGAGTCACCGATTTTGTACATTTCTGAACGCGTTCTCTCTGTTAGTGCCATTACACTGACAGTTCTTGAACTTTTTGAGGTTATGTTGTGAATATAGGATATTGTCGCAAAAAAATATATATAATAATTTAGTATTATATTACTAAGTGTTTTGGTATAAATTAAGATAATGTTGTCTCGCAACTTTAGGCACCTGTGCCGACGGTATTCACAAGCTGTTAACTTTAGGACTTCCGAGTCGTCACCCGTAAGTATAAATATATATTCTGGGTTGATTTTTTAAAGTAAGCCTGTAATACTACTGTATCAATCAGATACAGTAGCCAATTTGTCATGGCTTCGGCTGCTTTTAAATCACTTCACTTACAAGTGAAACTTATAAATTATAAATCTAATGGCGGTGTGTGATATTCTAATTGGGTTAGGTTTACTAAATTCGGAATTGATAGTAGTGGTCCCTCAGCAATACAACCGATGGTTATGGTTATGGTGATGGACTCCTTTTTCCGCACTTAGCCCGTGTATGTCGGGCCATTGTGCGTGGTACCGGCTAGTGATCTAGCCAGCCTAACTCCGACCAGAAGCGCAGGATCCTCCTGGTATCTCCACAGGCTTCTCGGAGTGACCTCGGTGACTTGAGGATTTCAGTCCGTTGAGCGGCTACACCTACGCATTCCAGGATTACGTGGGGGGCTGTTTCGTCGGCCGATAGGCATCCCCTGCATAGGGGGCTGTCGGTCATACCTAGAACATACAAATGTTTGTTAAGCGAGCAATGTCCAGTAATGTTTCCTACAATTATTCGTAGGGCCTGTCTATCTAATGATAGGAGACGCTTTGTTAGACGCGCGTCCGGGTGTGGCACGGTTTCCCTAGATTGCCTACATGTACTGGTATTTGCCCATTGATTAGCATGTTGTTCGAGTGTTCTGTGACGTAACCATGACCTAAGCTGGCTGAATGCTAAGGGAAGCATTGGAGCGGGACCGCTCGCTGGGCGATCCGATCCTCTCCTGGCCAGCTGGTCAGCCACATCGTTACCTAGAGATCCACTGTGCCCCTTTATCCATTGTATCGTGAGTTGGTTGTTTAGACCTATCACTTCCAATGCTGAGTGGCACTCTAGTATGAGCCCGGATTGTATTATTTTGTTGTCTAGAGCTCGTAGTACTGCAGCGCTGTCGGAAATAATTCGTATCTTTTGGTCTTTGATACCCCGTTTAGCCACTGCCTCGGCAGCCTGTAGTATGGCAGTACATTCACATTGGTAGATGGAACTGTATTCGCCTAAGGCTGTTGATATATTAATGTTGATTTCGGGTGAGTACACTCCTGTACCTGTTCCCATTTTTGTCTTTGATCCGTCCGTATATATGCGTAGTTCGTATATACTGGACTGGTCAGTGGGTTCTTCAGCAAGCTGGATGGTGTAGCTTTTGTTGAAGTTGTGTTGTTTGGGTACCTTGTCATTAGGAGCACCTATCAGAGGTTGATATGTGATTGCTTCCTGAAGGATTTCGGTATGAGTCCCGCTTGTTGCTCCCCAGAGGTTGAGAGATTTCAGTCTGATGGCTGCTACCGCCGCCTCCTGTTGGATGCTACCGCCGCCTCCTGTTGGATGAAGAGGTTAAGGGGCGGTAGACCCAACAGTATCTCCAGCGCCGCTGTGGGTGTAGTTTTCATGCAACCTGTAATAGCTACGCAAGCTAGTCTCTGAAATTGTTGCAGTTTATTTTTGGCTGTGGTCAGTTTAGTTCTGGGCCACCAGACCACAGCACCATAGGTGATAATAGGCCTGATCACAGCCGTGTATAGCCACATGGCAATTCTTGGGTGTATACCCCAGGTTCTGCCAAGCAATACAACCGATTTCAGTGTAAAAAATATTAGAGTACGTAAATCGAATATTATACCATAGTGAAGTTTTATGTGGCAAATTGCTCAATCCTTATTATTTATGAGCAGGTTCTTGTGTGGATAACGTTAGTGATGCAATGTCCACAGTTCTCTCCTTCTATTCATCCATCTCCATATAAATTAAATTAATTAATTAATATCAGCAGTCAATCTCATACAAATTGACCTAGTACCAAACTAAGCTCTAGGCTTGTACAGTCAAGTTCATAAATATGTTTACACTTTAGTACCTAGTCTATTCTTACTAACTTCATGTTTAGACTGCCATATTATTTGAATTGTCACAGCTATTAAAGTGACAAGGTACCAAAGTGTACACATATTATTTATGAACTCGACTGTACTACTAGACAATAATAAACTTACTTATATAGTGAAATACATACTTAAAGAAATATAAATAAAAATCATTGTTACTCTTTGGACCAAAAATACTGCAATGCAATGCATGCCAGCTAGTTTTAAAAAACTACATGGCTTCTTTCTAGGTGCAGCACAATGAGCAACAGATAGGGCTCTTTTACACTCTCCAGCCAGAGCTTTGCAAGCAGCTGTTTGGGCAGGGGGGCCTCCCGAAGAGCTTCATGAAGCAAACCAAGACATTTACAGAGACCACTATCATGGTTCGCCAGCCAGCTCTTGATATCATGGAGTGTATCAAAGCGACAGACTTTGAGAAACCTGTCATTAGATATGTTCTTTGTATCCTTTTATAAAAGTTTTTGGGATCAGATAAAACAGGAAAAATATAAAAAAATCTTATAAAATTGCATTTGGTTCTATTGCAGGTTGGGTTAAAGTAGGCATAATTGTGCTTGTACCCTTTTTATTATGTGGTTATTTGAACTGCTATTTACTGTAAATGCTGGGATACAAAATAAAGATATATTATAGTATTTCCCAAAAAAAACAATTAACAACAGAAAAATTATTTACTGAGAAACTACAGAAACAAATTTCTGCTAATAGCTAAAGGGCGGGGCACATTGCTCGCAGGACTGATGGCCGATGGGGTCAGAAGGTTCTGGAGTGACGTCCGCGGACCGGAAGACGAGCTGTAGGTAGGCCTCCAACAAGATGGAGTGACGACCTCGTCAGAATCGCGGGACCGCGGTGGATGCGAAAAGCACAAGACCGGTCTGAGTGGAAAGCCTTGGGGGAGGCCTATGTCCAGCAGTGGACGTCTTTCGGCTGACATGATGATGATGAGCTAAAGGGCTATGTAACGCACAAACAAAATGATGTCATTCTAGCCACTAGTCCAAAGCTGGCATAGCAACCGCTGATAGTATTCTTTTTTTTCTCATTCTATAATAACAATAATAAAAAATGCTATGCTTTTGAGGCAAACCTGTATAGGCATGATTTTTTTACGAACACCTTTTAAAAAAGTTCTTGTTCCTAATTGGACTTTGTATTTATCATCAAAAGTTTCACAATTATTTTTTCCATGATCATTTGACATGACATGACAGTTAATCATACAAAGTTACATAAAAACTGTGTCCATTATTAGTTTAATGTCTAATTTAAGGAGTATCAACTGGACATTGGGAACACGGAATATGTTTTAAAACAATATTTCCTTAGCAATCGTTCAGACGGAGAGAAGGGTGCTGGCAAGTCTCTCACCTTGGCTCACTTGTTGCACTACGCACACACTGAGGGCTACCTTATCGTCCACATACCTTGGGGTAAGTCAATAGATACTGACTGATACAGTTGTTTTATCTCACGAAAGCCGGTGGGCCATACTTGTAATTTTAACGAGCATAGACACGCACACTACGGCGACACTTCGCAACGACAGCTACGCACTCAGAGACAACGTGCACG
The DNA here is from genome assembly GCA_923062465.1 of Acleris sparsana. NCBI lineage: Eukaryota > Metazoa > Arthropoda > Insecta > Lepidoptera > Tortricidae > Acleris > Acleris sparsana. The sequence continues at coordinate 19,530,307 of OV281287.1, read as the reverse complement.
TACACACACAGACATGATGTATGTCCTAACCGCTTTCATGAAATAAAACAACTTTACTTTTGCTTAACTTGGCTTTTATTTATTGATTTATCTGCATATATAAAAACAATGAGAGAAAATTCACGAGGGAAAATAACAAAACTTTTTAAACTGAATCTAATTAACAAAGACTATATTTTCTGAATATATATATTTTTTAATTATTCTTCCATATGGGGTTTTTGGGGGTCAAACATGAGCATTTTTCGAAATTCTCAATTTTCACTGCTATTTTTCTGTTAGAATTATTATTCTAAAACGATAATATTTATTCTACAGAATCAACAAAACTAGTACTCTATATTTCGGAATAAAGTTATCCCTAAAAAATTTGCAAAAAATTACCAGTTAACTACCAAACATTTCAAATGGACACCATTTTTTTTGTAGTCAATTCAGATAACTTTTTTCATACAGTATGACATCCACATTTCTTACCTAATCAAACACAGCAAAAATTATTTCGTTATCTTTTCAAAAACAAAAGTTAGACCGTATTATATGCAAGCAGGAATTTAACCCCACTATTTACTTCGAATGAGTAAAACACTGAAACGAAAAAATAAAAAATAATAATGGTGGTGGTTCAGCACTTCTGTCACCATAAAGTATATCCTCAATTTTTTTTATTCAAATCAAAAGTCATGCGGCACACTTTTTAATTCAAATTTGTTGAAATCGCATGGAATGGCCCTCTTAAAATAAGGATATAATTACTTTGAACCATTCGTGTGTCTGTATGCAAATAGTCAGGTTGAAACTAGCTTCTTTTATTTCTTAAGTGGGTTTCTCAATCTAACGTTAGAATTTCCGCAGTGTCCGAATGGCTCCGCCGCATCTCTCGTCACAAAGAGATGGCTAACTCCGCGTCACGCGAAGGTGCCGTCGACCTGCCACTGGACGCCACTGCCTGGCTCCTGCACTTCAAGAACCAGAACCAAACGCTGCTCAAACAAACAGACGTAAGCCTCGTCATCGTGTCTTGATCTGATATGGGGGTGGTAAGGCAGAAATTGTTGATTAGGGCTCATTAGGTGGTTCGGAAAACGACCCTTCGTTTAAATTACGTCCCATTCGCAAAAAGTTCCTTTTGTAAAACGTCCCTTTCTCAAAACGCTCCATTTTTTTTCCCCAGGACCTTTCCGCAAAATGTTTCTTTCACAAACCACCCCATAACTTTCGCTGAACGTCGATTTCGCAAAAGGTCGTTTTCTCTGAACGTCACATCACTTTCGCAAACCGCCCTTCTGCAAATTGTATTTTTCGCAATACGTCCCATCGATTCCGCAAAACATCCCTTTGGCCAAATGTCTCTTTCGCAAAACACCCCATAACTTTAGCAGATCTTCCTTTGCAAAATGTCTCTTTCGCAAAACACCCCATAACTTTAGCAGATCTTCCTTTGCAAAACATCTCTTTCGCAAAACGTCCGGTCTGTGTAAAGCCCCTGCAGTACAGTCATGTCTGAGGGTCGTTTTAATGATCTTGAGTGAGAGGCTCGTCTCAAGGTACGTCTGAGATCACAGTAGTCTACGGGTCGCATAAATAAACTATTCCTGTGTGAGCTGACAGTTTTCTTCTTAACCCTTCGTACTTAGGCGGCTCAGAAAATGAAACATTTCTAGACATGGACAGATGAACTGATTATCGATGATCGATTTGGATTGTGATCATAGATATTGATCTCGGAGAGCTATCAAGATTCGGTGGCTACGGCCGAACTACACATGATACAGCAATAACGATTGTCCACAGCTAGTCCTATCAAAGGATTACATCTGGAGCAAACGCGAGAAGACTGAAGCGGGGTCTCCGCTATCACAGCTGGTCGAACACGGCATCAACAGGGTCAAGTACGCGTGCGACGTGGTCGACGCGCTCGTGTGCGAGATCAAACAGCTGTCCAGCAGCAAGCGGTGAGGATACAACACTGTTTCATCAACATAGCTGCCATAGCTGGTCCAGCTGGTCAGATAGCATACAGGCATTCCATCTGTCCTCGGGGTTGGCAACACATTTGCAGTGTTAAGTTTGCAAATGTCTATGGGTCATAGAATTATTTATAGTTGCTACAGACAGATAGTTATACAGATGTAGTGAATATTCCTTTCCCATTCGTTTTTGGTCGAATAAGTTCGTATTTATCTTGCTTTCTCAATTAGCTTCAGTACCCATCAATAAGCCTACGTTTGCGGTTATATTTTTTACTGATTTGACAGCTGTCAATACGCACTTTTTATAACGGCGCGACTGTAGAACCCACCTTCAGTGCCATAACAAACAGGTTTTTATTGATGACGCCTAACGACCTTATCTACGATACTGGCTCGATTTCGGATAATATTTGTATGATGAGCACAAGTATTTTTTCACATCACATTCGGAAAGGGGACTTTTCTTCTGCTAGGAGGGAACAAAGTGGCACTTTTCTGTTCAAGGACATTGTTAAATTTGATATTGTCCTGTGTTAAGTTTGATAATTTCAGCAATTTTAGAGAGTGTAAATAAGTAATTATATTTGTTTCATCACTAAGATTTATTATTTCCCTCATAGGTGATGTGAAAAGCGGTTTGTGTCACACGGTAGCAAAATTATCTTCTCCACGCTCAGGATTCAATGTACGCAGTCGCCTTAAATATGTAATTTTTCTCCCTTGTGACACAATCTACTATTTCCTAATTCTTTTATTTATTAACGTATTGATTATTTCTCCAGGTGTAAAACGTTCGTGGCTATAGACGGCTTCAACGGTTTCTTCTACCCGCTCACGCGCCTGCGCACTCCCACTAAACGCGAGGTGAAACCCGAGGAGGTGACCCTCACGCAGTCCTTCCTGAACCTCACTACTAACGACTGGGTAAGGCACTTGGACGAGAGAGGTCTTTACCCAACTGCCGAAGGAGGAGGGTTATGTGTTCATCAGCATACGAGTATATAAAATATGTATGTTTGTTCCTTTGTGGCGCTCTAGAAACCAAACGCGGGGATCGATTTCGATGATTCTTATGTCAATCGATTTGTCTTAATCTTGCGAGTTTCACCAAAGACATGACAGTAATTAGTAATTCAACATGGCGGCAAGCAGCCGTAATGAAAAAAAAAACAAAGTCGCCTAACTATGACAAGCGGAGTATTTCAATTTGTATTCAGAAATCATCTAATGTTTCTTTCATAATTTTTCATTTGGAAATATAATTTAGGATTTATAATGATTTTATGTGGGTTAGCAACAGTTGGGTTTTTTAAACCTTGTTTTTGGTTAGACTTGACAAACATATCAACCATAGATTTGTTGTGTGCTGCTCTGCCGTAGCGCCGTCTAAAAATCAATTAACAATATGGTGAAATGATGTACGTTGAACGAATACAATATACGTAGGTACGCTGTTTGGAAGTAAATCCTGACAGCTGTCATCCCAGTACAATTTATAACCTATTCATGGGTTTGAGGTTATAATTTGTACTGAAGTGACAGGTGTCAGGATTGACTTCTTAACGGCCGGGCACTATAGGGAACGAAACAATGGGCATTGACAGAACAGAACGGGCAGAAAGAAAATATTTTTACTACTGCAAAATGATACATTTTTCTTAAAGCTAACATTCTGTACTTAATTATGGTAGAACATTTAAAACTTAAGCTTAAGGTAACTTAGCAAATAAGCATGAATTATATTATTTATTTAATGTATAGGTAACAATTTGCTAAAACTCAACCGACTGAGCATGGTGTCGCGGCACTCGGGAGTGTCACGACGCTGATCTTCCGTGGAGCCAGCATTGATACACGGGACAGCAATCGGCAACGCGTAGTTTAAATATAATGTTTTCGTGTCGTTTGTTAGTAAGTTAATCAGTGTGTAATGCGTAGTGCGAGTGCGTTAAAATTAATTGCAATGTTAGGGTTAGTAATTAGGTGTGTTCTATTATATGCCATTATACTATGCTATGCACCTGCTACTAATGTTATCCTAAATAAGAGTAAAATGAATTTATGGTATAAGGTGAATAAATATAAATAAACATAATCAACAGTTAGTCATGTATAGATGTAAATAAGACGGCTATAAGCAGTTTCGTTGTAGACTCATCAAATGACTTTTTAATTTATTTTGATACTCTGTAGCAGAGCCATTTAGAACTCGTAGTTAGAAACTATATTACTTAGCTATTATTTTCTTTGATGTACGAATTCTCTTTAATGTGTTGTACGTATTGGAAATAAACATCATTTTTAATTCGTTTTATTTGCTTTATATAATTCCGCGTTCTGTCTAAACGTTATGAGCTGTAAGAGAGGTGCGCGGGTGAGGGAGATAATTCAATCTTTTCCATACTCCCGCGTCCCGCACGATATTAAAATATATTTGTATATTTCCAAGAGTTAAAAATCAGTAACGGTCTGCCAAGTGGGATGGCGTCACCTTCGAATAGAGATGGATCGATGATATGATGAATTTATTCTTCAGACAAATGGCGTCGTCGTGGTAACAGCAGATCAGCTAGCAGTTCCGGACGACCACCAAGAATCGCACTTTCCTAAATACTTGTTGTACAAAAAGGTGAGCCCATCATATTTGTAAGTGACCGTGGTATTTGTAAGAATCGTGTTTAGCTACGCGGTAATGACCACGAAACAAGCGGTCCCAGGTTCGATTCCCGGTAAAATCCACTATTTATTAACAGTAGAAAAAAAATTTGATCTGAAAAGAAATATTTTTTTGGGGAAAGCTTTTGTTGCCCACTGTACTTTTTTACAGTTGATCATGTGTTATTTAGGAGTTCCTATGGCCCCCTTGTCTCCATCATCAGACCAACTCGATGGTACTACAAATTTTCAGCTTCATACGACACCAGGAAGTGGGTCAAATTTAATTTGCAAAAATTGACGCGTACATACATACATACATACATCGCAAGTTAAATAAAAGCTTAAAAAAAATTAGTGTGATTCAAATCGTAATTGGGAATATAGCAATAGTTTTTTTTTTAACTTGACCTATTTCAGGGTTTCGAGCACTTGGACCCCTTCGTCCCCGTGTCAGTGGGGCGCTACTCCTCGAAGGAGTTCCTCGCGTGCGCCAGCTATTACCGCGACCGGCTGTGGCTGCGCGGCCCCGAGGACCTGGAGATGGAGCTGCAGTCCATCAGCGTCAGCAACCCCTACAGATTCATGGAGCTCTGTGCTCCGCTCTAACTTAGACAATTAAAATAATATATGAGTAGTTTATTTAATAGGATTTGTTTTATTTTTCTTATCAGCTAAGTATTTGTTTATTAATTGTTTTAGGCATTGGTTTCAAGATGCAATCCAATCCAATTTTGGGTTTAATGGCAATTGGTGATAGTCTCAGCGACCATTACTCCCAATGACCATGTTTTGGTAACAGCACAGCATATAAAATGATAAACAACAATTAAAAGAGGGTCCGAAAACTAGAAGACGACGATGTTTATTGTGGAGCCTGGGGCGAACACAATCAACATATAGACTTAATACACACAAATAGAAATGAGAACATATACATTTATAGTTTAATGTTTTGGGAATTAATATATTGAATAAGCTTAACTAGCAATTTTTTATCAGTCAAGGGTTAGGTTTTGGGATGGAGCAAGGGAGAATATCGTATAAAGGAACTGATTACTTTGGGCAGTTGAAAAAATATCGTAAGTGGGTTTCAAGGAGCAGTCTGCAGTAGGTGGATAGTCAAAGCCCAAAGTTGGGCATCCTAACTCACACAATTAAATTTTCTATGAAACTTCCCCTGTGACACGAAAATTAATCATGCAATTGTAGGGATACTTTTTGTCGCACAATGGAACTGCTTTTCGCCTTCATTGTTTGTATGGTTAACTACACTTAACCATTGTCCAACTTTTTGGTCCTCACCAAGTGAAAGCATAATAAATAACTTATCACAACTTTACACTGGAATGATTCCTGAGATACAGGCAGCTAAATTTGTTTATACATAATTGTTTCAAGGGTTCCATAAGTATTATCAAAAGGTTATATTAAGCATAGATGTTTCTCTGTATTTAATGACCTTGCTTTAAATTTAAGAAATTTGAAAACCTTGTCATTTGTTTATAATCTAAACTCAAGGTTATCTATCAGTAATTTCCATCAAACATATAATCTTATAGAACTATACTAAATAAAGGAGAACATGCGATTTTAATGATTTATTTTGCTGACTTTACATATATCTACAGTATCCTTAAACCGAAACTTAAACATCATAGCCGACAATGTGGCGCTTGCCGATGCATTCTCCAACATAGAACCAGAACAGCACTTCCATTCCGACCAGGGTGTTTAGGGTTGCCTGCTTCACGGTCTGCTCCTTCCACGCGCCAGTCTTAGCGGCGGTGATGAGTTTGCCAATACCAGCCTTAATCTGAGGAATCTCACTCAGCTTGGGAGGTGCCAGTTCGACCTTGGCGTATTTCATGAAAATCGCGAATTGGGGGCGGGCACCGGCGATTGCCGCTGAAATAATAAAGAATACTTATTAGCATTAGTGTTGGAGAAAAAATTACACATAACCTCAATGATTAATTTTTTGTAAATAATTTATTACCGACATGGTTTTGATCCAATAACTCGATGGACTTATACTTCAACTTTGTTTATGTGATCATTTAATAAGAAACGCATAAAATAATCATTATTAGAGCTATTTTATATCTATTACATAACTAAATGTTATACCATAACATTAAATGAACGTTAAATAGATGTTGTTTACTGTAAGTAGGCACTTACCGTTAATTAACGCGGGCACCTTAGCAACTGCCATAGTAGATTTTAATTAAAGCAATTGAAGGAGCAGGCCGAAACCAATTTTTTTGGTTTTGGAATGAAAGATGATCAGAATTGATCTGTCAAAACCAGACAGATGGGCGATGGCCGCCAGTGTGTCTGGAACAGACTTTTAGTTCAAGTAGACCAATATCAATAAAACAAAAAAAAAATCGGTTCCTTTTTTTCTCTGGCAACATTGAATGCTACGTCGATCGTTTTCTGTCAAGCCTAGCCGGCGATGAATACATTTTTATTTATTTCCTAACAATAAATTAGTAAAAATTCAACGGGAAGTATAAGAATTCGTTGAAATCAGACCCATTGTGCTTTTACAATGTACTTTCGTGGTATGTACCTGTGTTTAAAGTAATTTAATCGTACATAACCTAACTCTGTAGTAAACCGCAATCTACAGCTCAATTTCGTGTTTAAAATTCCATAATTCACGCTGTAATGTATATGTTATTAATATATATCACAAGCGTTGGTTAAAAAAGCAATGAAAACTGCGTTGTTTAATCAGCAAGTGCATCGCAAACCTGTAAAATGCTAAGGACACGTCATTGTTATCAGTGACCGGGCGGGCATCATACCAAAATTAATTCTCCAAATTATTTACAAATATCTCATTTCCACTCAACTGAATTACCATAGTACTGTAGTTGGGTCAACCTGAAATGAAATGATCTCTGCAACTGCTCAAATAAACTTGTATTAAACTTCAAGGAACTTTCATAAATATATATTTTGATACATATAAACCTTGCGACGGCGAACAGTAAAATCATTAATCACCTTTTTCTTGACGACGCAGTAAGTATAGTTGTTGGTGACCCTGCCTGCACAGCTAGCAGTCCTGGGTTTCTTTCCTGGTCAGGGCAAATATTTGAGTGATGAGTGCGGGTATTTGTTTTTGAGACTTGTGTGTTTTCTATGTATAGGTATAAGTATGTTTATCATTGCCTAGTATCCACAGTACTAGCTTAAAGCTTGTCCCCCATATTTATTTTATTTATTTCTATATAACTTGAGAGCTTGAGATTATAGTAGTTGTCTGAAACTATGAAACATTTCAGTCAATATCCTAATTGTAGTTCACCCCTTGTATGCTTGTATGAGGAAAAAAAAACAAGTTTGATTTTCTTCAGATTATAATATAATCCAAAAAATAAGCTTGAAAACATATGAGGTATCCAAATTTTGAGCACAGATTTGTGTATAAGCTTATGAGGAATTTAAGGTATTTTTCTGCCCTTCTGTATCTTTATTCTGATATGTTTGATTTCAGCATTTTTATTGTTAAGCATCCTAGCAATAAGCCATGCTAACACATTGCAAGGAACAATAGACTTGAAGCGCCTGGAAGTGATCCTGCAGGAGAACCTGAAGAGCAAGGACATCACCGCACTGTACTATGCAGTCAAAGGGCTAAAACAGTTGAATGCCAAAATACCTAATATCTGTGAGGTAAATTTCTGAAACAATAACTTAGAGCTATTGATTATGAAGTTGATCTTAACATACTTCAATTACAATTGACATTATCCCACTAGTTAACTCATCAATCCACCATGACAGGTCATGCTTCTATTTTCTCAGTAGTCCCTGAGTTTTTTTGAATGTGTGTGGAGACCTTTTTAATCGAACGAGATAAAAGGATTGTTATTGATATCGTTTGACCCTTTTTTATATCTAGTAAATTTTTTATTATTTTGATTTTATTATTGTGCTGACAATTCTATGGGTTGTTTTGATCTGTAGCATTGAGTTAAGCTGTGACTACAACCATAATTTTCCTGAAGAAAGTACCTGGCCAATCACAGGCCCTCCATGGTTGAAATAACCTGGTTAGATTTTATTTAGGACCTTTACATAGTAAGGAAAGAGTTGTAAATGTTTATTAAAATCATTCCTCCATTTAATAGGCAGACAACACTATTTTAGCACACCAAATTGATTACACCTAAGTGTGTGCCATGAAAAAACATTAAATTGTTGTTCCCAGGACCTTAAAACAGTAAGATACGACCTCAAGAACATTGAGCATGTGTTCTACCTCACAAACACCGCTGCTCTGTCCAACTGCCTCAACTCCCTAAAGCCGGAGGTCCTCGGCACTCCTGCCCAGACCCTGGACAAGAAGGATGTTACCATCCCAGAACTGTACCATGCAGTGTACGCACTGAAAGCTCTTGGAAAGGGCTCAGTGTATGATAAATTGGATGCTCTCAAGAACCTCATTCAGTTGCTGAAAAAGGATGACTCACCAGCTAAGTATGTATAAGAAACATAATTACTTTGGCAAAACCTTGAACCTTCTGAAAAAAGATTTATATTCTCTTCAGATTATTTATTTATTTATTGAAGATATATTAATTTCATTTAATTTTTTTTTATAAATACACAAAACTGTATTAAAACAAAAACAAAAAAGTGCTCATAAATAAAAAATGGTCCTTGTTATGTCCATAGGCAAATGAGAATTTTAAGTATTTTCAGTAGAAGAATTAAAAATTAGGAAATTATGCCAACTTTGAATTATCCTTTTGCTTATACAAATTGATTTCCAACTGTTTTAGGACATCTAGAAAAATAATTATGACATGTTTCTTGTAAGTGCCTCAGTAATCTATCATTACAACAAGGGTGCTTTAATCTCTTTTTTGAAATAGATTTTGTATTCTTGTGTTGTAAGATAAACTTAACTTAAAAAAAGTCCTTTGATGACAAGCATATGCTTGTTCACTAAAACAAAATTTTTACTCAGTAAATTGTCCACATATTGGTAATACGTAGTGAATTCAGACAAGTCTGAACCTTGGTTGCTTTCTAGGTATTGTACTACATATCAATTTCTCTATGTAAGGATGTTTGTCATTCTCTTGTAATAAACTTGTTGTGTAACATTGTCCTCTGAATTGTATTTTTTGTTTTGTTAGCTATGGCTATGTGTTTGCCCTATGTGAGCACATGGGCTGCCAGTCGTGGACCGAGCAGCACGCTGAGGGCGTGCTCCTCGCGGCCGACGAGAGCGACTCCAAGGCGCTGCACTTCGAGGGAGGCCTGCCTGTCACTTCACTGGTGCTGTCCACCATTTTCAGGTGACCATAAATTTTAATATGTTGATTCAATTGATACTATCAGAACTGATAATTCTTGAATCTCTCAATTGATGTATATAGGAATTATTAAATTGCGTTTCAATACCAACGGAATAAAAATATAATTTTCTACTATAAGAAGGCTACGGTTTCATTCGCACACAGTTAAATCCGCGGCAGCCAATTTGGAATACTATAACTACACGAAAATACTCAAACAATGTATTCGCAATTCTCAAAAAAAGGAAAATACTATTTATATTAACAATTTTATTTCAATGCAAAGCTTCATGGGAACTTATTCAAAATAAAGTGTACAAAAATTATAAGCCATGACACTTACGAAAGATCAAAACGGGGGGCAAAATACTTACTAACTCAAAAGAAATCGCCACTGTTATTAATGAATATTATATAAATCTAACTAAAAATAAGTATAATCGCAGGGAACACCCATTAATATACATGAATACTTGTTTCCAAAAAAATATTGCTTACAAAAGAGCTAAATAAATACTACGTTAAAACTAAACATTGCATAGTTATCACAGCATTTTAAGTCACCGACACACTCATAGCGGAGGCGGCGCGGTGCGGTGCGTACTAAAAAGCGAGCCCAAAGATTGGCCGAGTCGTTTTCACTACAGAAAGACTCTGACAATGTGTATGTGTTCAGGAGCTACAAGTTCCTGAAGGCGCCGTCCCCGCTGTCGGAGCCGCAGCGGCTGAAGTTCGCCGCCTACCTCGTGTCGCGCCGCTCCGTCAACACGCCGCGCGGCGCCGCGCTGCTGCTCGACGCGGCCTCGGCGCTGGCCGACGACGAGGTACGCACCCGGGGTCCTCTCTTACTTCCAGATAATCAACCGCCAACTAATCTCTATCAACATCTTTAAAAAACAACCAATCGACTCCAAATTAGTTACGAGTTCCGTTGAGTCAACCATAAGATAAGATTCACTACAAAAACGAAGGAAGTTCTCAGCTAGTCGTAAACTTTTCTTTTTACTCCTCGATTACTCAAAAATGGCTTTACCGATTTAGGAATATGTTTTTTTGTTTAAAGAAACATAGTTCAGGTCAAAATCTGATAATGGGATCCTGGAAAAATCAAGGGAGCTCTTCAATTGTTATAGGCAGACCCATAGCTACAGATGTAATGAACAATCCTTTCGCATCGTTTTTTGTCGGATAAGTTCGTAAATGTCTTGCTTTCTCAATTCCCTTCAGTACCCATCAATAAACCAACTGAGAAAGCAAAATAAACACGAGCTCATCCAACAAAAAACGATGGGAAAGGATTATTCACTACATTTGAACTTAATTTTAATCCAAACCAACTTAACTACGTACTAGAACTTCTCACCAACTCTGTGGTCTGTGATATTAAAACAATAACTGACTCTGTGACTCTACCTATACGTAGTTGCATAAATGACTCCATGTATAATTTATCGTCCCCCAGCCATCTCCAATCTCCATCACCATCAAAGGCAAGAAATACATCTCCGCTGACTCAGACTCCATCGAGATCTCCATCACGGACCTCATTGGCCGCCCCGTCCGCGGCCTCAAGGCCGACCGCGTCATCGCCCAGTCCGGAACACGCCTCGCAGACGACGTGGTCGTACTCTCCAAACAACCCTTGACGCAGAAACCGAATGAACCTACAACCTTCGTCCTCAACCTTAGCAAGATCAAGGCTCAATACGGACTTTACAAGATAGCGTTGAGTGCCGACACGAAGACTGCCAGCGTTAATATAGCCGTGCTGGGAGAGATCCAAGTGAGCAGTATCGAAGTGGGGGTTGGGGATGTCGATGGAACGACCAGCCCTAAGGTCACGACGATCGCGTACCCGAATAAGCTGACGGAGAAATTGCAGGCGGATCATTTGCAGAAGTAAGTGGAGTTAAATGTGCAATCAATAGCAAACCTCTTTGGCTTGGTTGTTTATATTGTTTAATAATTTTTGTACTTGCAGTTAGATAGTTACTATTTGGTTTTAAAAACCATGGCTGCTTTAACGTTTTTTTATATAAATCTTTTAACTTAAATTTCAATTCTATGAAGTAAATTTTCTTTAAGTATTTAATTCATAAAAATTTGAAAATATCACCATGTCACAAAGCATAAGAAAATCGTATTCTTAGTCTATACTAATAGATTTAAAAGAAATCTTTAATATCAAGTTAAAGTTTAATCTAAAACATTATTTAATCAACATTAGAATAAAACGAAATTAAGTAATTCACGTTTAAATTAGGTATGCATTGTCAATTTATTTGACCTTGGGTTTGAGTTCCAGTATGTGAGTCTTTGATGTTTTCTGTGTTTAAGTATGCTCTCTATACTGGGTGTCCCTGGACAAAATTGACAAACGAAAAGGGATGATAGAGAAGCCAAAAAGCTATCGATTTAACCCCTATGTATGTTCAGCTATTTTTGTAATTTCCTCTTATGTCCATGTCACGAAAAATCATTAATTTCATGTTATAGTTATTATAGTACAAGGAAGCGTAGTAGGTAGGGCTTTTTTATGACTAGGTCAGTATGTGTGAGATCGCCCCCCTTTTTACCCGAAGGAGGAGAGTAATGTGTTAATAAGTATGTATGTATGTTTGTTCCTTTCGAGAAATCCTGTTCTAGAAATGAAACGCGTGGGGCAATCTTGAAGATTCTTATGTCAATCGGTTTGTCTTAAATCTTGTGTGTCACCAAACATATGACAGTAATCTAAATTCTGGTCGTCGCTATATTGTAAAATGTATGGTTAATTTATCGGTTTAACATCTTGTTTTACACATATTTTAACTTTTTTATATAGTTTGGGTACCACACTTACTTGTGATGGTGTAACTTTTGATCTAACCGCCCAAAAAAGATAAAACAAAATGCATAGGATTGGCATAAGTTAGCGTTATAATAATTGATAAGAATATTAGACCAATAAAAAAAACTGATTAGCTAACTGCTTTTTTTGTGGAAAATTACTGCAAAAATATTTTTTTGTTTTTATATAAACACAATTGTCTCAAAATTTTGCAGATATTTTACTATTTTTTTTATCGGGTTTAGATCTAAAATTAAACTAGGAATAATAATAAGCAAACAAATGGTGAAATATCTGTAATTTTGAGAAAATCGTGGTTTTATGAAAACACAATTACATTTTTGCAGTGCTAGAATCTGTAAAAAAAATAACGTTTTACCGATACATTAACCTTAAATTTCATCATTCGACTACCACTCTGTATAACAAGTTTGGTATCAGTAAATAGGTATTTATAATCCTCTGTAGGTTTCTTTAATTTAAGATTTATAACGTTTAAAGTTGGTTAGCAACATTTAAGGTCGGCTTTTTTAAAGTCTGCTTTTTGTTGTCTATATTAATAATTTCGTACCGGTCTACGGTAGACTCGAACGATATGCACATCAAATTGAAGAGCATAAAAAATTAGCCGATCCGAGTCGACAACTTGAGGCGGAAAATTCGGATTATTGAGTATTTTCAATATAAAAATGAATAAATTGCTTTATAATGGCGTTGCAAAGTAAACATGTCAATGTCATTAATGTGGCGTTGGCGTCACGTCATCACGTGTCACAGGTGTCACAGGTTCGTATTCCGTTCTCGATTGTGACCTCTAAGATTTAAGTAAATAATATTTAGGAGAAATATCTACTGGTGAAATATGAGCCTACATTTTACCGAGCGAAGCCGGGTTTTCATCTTGTATTTATTAATATGTATTCCCCAGGGTGACCCTGAAGTTCTCTGTCCGCGACAAGTACAACAAGCCCGTGCTGGTGCAGCAGGCCTTCGTGCGCGTCGCGCCCGCCGCCGGCCAGGACGAGGCCATCTACGTGGCCGAGCCTGATACCGCCAAGTCGTATAAGGTTGAATTGGTGAGTGGGTTCATTTCTTACTCGTTCCGGTACCTGGTTGGCTTTTATAACTCTTTAAAAATATTTTTTTGAAGAGTTATAAAAGCCATCAAAGATTTGTTCTTATTTCTTCTTAGCAAATCAGAATGGAATTTATATGGCCGATGTGTTACGTGACGTCACACGGGCGCGGAGCGGAGGCGTTTTTTAGGTTTCGCACTCGAAGGGTGCCATGGGCTCTATTACTGAAGTTTCGCCATCGTCGGTATTTTTTACATGTAATAGCTAGACACTTGCAATTTTCTCAGAGTGTTGGTGTGTGGTGTGTGGGCCACTATAACAACAATTTAATAATAAAAAAAAAGTCTCAAAATGTATGTAAACACTTTATTGTATAAAACACAAAGTCTCGCCTCCGCTCTCTGCTTTTGCACCTTAAGTAGATATCGCAGTTGACCACCAAGACTAAAATGTCCAGGGCCTGTAGTATAGTCGCCATTACATATAGTGATTTGGTAATAACTAAAGGTATGTGTTGTTGGTACAGAACGTAGGCGCGATGTCGAAGCACCTGTCGCACGCGTCGGGCGCGTACTCGCTGACGCTGCTGGTGGGCGACAGCGCGGCCGCCGCGCCCGTCGCCTGGCGGCTCGGGGACGTCGCGCTCAACTTCGGCCGCGACAGAACCGGTCAGTATTTACCACCGAAATATACGCTATTCTATTTAAATATAACCATTGTATTGTTTATCTACAAAACAATATTGTGGAAAAGAAGAAGTTGAAGTGTAATTATAACGATTCCTAAAAACATATCTACATAATATAGCCTTGGAGTCCGTTTCGTGATTACAAGAGGTACCGAATGCGTCTATAGCAAGAGGTGTCGAATATTTTTCATTTCTCTCGTTCGGAAAGTAATTTTTTCCATTTCAATAGCAGGTTGAATATAGCATTTCTAACCATAAGGCAGGGTTCTTAAAAAAAAATTGTGGCAGTAATTAACATATTTGTTTACTTTTTTCTCAGTTAGTAGTTAAAAGGTCCTCCTTTTAAAGGTAAAATATCAATCCTTTTTGTCCTTATGACAAATAAAGTTGTCAGAAAGGGATCAACAATATTTAAACTAAATTAGGTTTATTGTGCATTATGAATAACTTGTGATTCGTAAGTATGTCAGGTGTAATTGATTGGTGTATTGAGGTGTGTTAACTGGTTGAGTTGATACAGAGCCCACGGCAGTCCCCCGCGGGCCGCGGGCCGAGATCGCGCACCAGTTCCGCAGCGCGGAGCCGCGGCCGGCGCGGCTGGTGTCGGACGTGTTCGCGGCCGCGTGCGCCGCGCCGCTGCTGCTGCTGCTGCTGCTGTGGGCCCGCCTCAGGGTTAACTTCCGGCTGTTCCCAGTCGCCCTCAGCGCGCTGCTCTTCCATGGGGGACTTGGAGGTTTGTTTTTATTGTAAACAGGTGTTTTTTGATGTGAGAACGTCCTGTGGTAATTAGAGACAAAATAGCTAACGCTACATATCTTCGAAGACTATTATTAGAATTGTGAAACTCATAATACTCTCAGGTAGTGAAACTGAAAATGTCCATACAAAATGATAAAGTTTCTGATCGCTTAAATCCAGTCCGATTTTTCCGATTTTTGATTATGTTATGTGTAGATATTATGAAGTCTGTACGATTTGCTCTCCAAGAAAATATTTATTGGATAGGAACTAATAAAAAAATGTAAAGAAACGTTATAACGGATTCATTTTGTGTAGAAAAAAATTGACAGCTACGCGATTTCAGCGTCAGTTTACAATCGGTTCCAAAACCATCCGGAAGCTTGAATCAACTACATTTTTGATAACTATAACGTTGGACGTTATATTAAATTTATGGAATATCCAAGTTGTAGCAGATTCGAAGAGCCATAGTGAGCCTTCCTGGACTAGTCTGATGTGCAAGCGAGGGCTTTTCTACATACGAGTCCAGGATGGCTCTTAATGGTCGAAGCATAAATACTCCGCCCGACTCACGTTTAAAAAAATATATTAAAGGATTCACAATGTGAAACTCGTCAAACCGGTTGAAAAGTACTAGGCGCGCATAAAACGAAGATGGTGCGAGCGACGACGTTCTCGTAAAGCCTTATTATTAATATCAGTTAAAGATAAAGTTAGTAAGTACTAAGTAAAGATTTTATTTAATTAAGTATTAGCTGTACAATTACATTAAAAAATACAATTATATTCAAATAATCATTTTTTTAGTTTGACGTTGATTCTGGACCGAGTATAAAAAGGAAAAGAAGTTTTTTTGGAGTATGCACAGAGGATAATTTGCGGTTACAGTAGAATTAATAAAAATTGGTTCATATTTATGAGTGGCATCACCCTCTGGCCCCTGAAATATAATTTAATACGATAATAAAAAGTAACCTTACAGTAACAACCCACATAATTTAAAACCATAAATAGTTTAAAATATAGATACATTCGAAAACTATAAAAAACATTCTCACAAAAATAAAAAATAAATCAACTGTGACAAACGGACAAACAATGAGTGAGCATTTATAAGCTCACCCTGATAAAACCCCCTTATGGGATCCGTTTTTCCTGTTAAAGTTTGTTAACCTATAATTAACAGCCCGTTTCTACTCCACTGCTACCTTGTTTCAGCCAACTTTTTTTTTAATCGTCATATGAAGCTTCGACCGAGTAATTGATATGTATACATCACTGATTAATGTCCGACGACAATTTAAGGGACTGGTGTGTCAACCGCAGTGTATAGACTGAGCAAGTCGAAGCATAATAGGGTGAAATAAGATGCAGCACTGCCATGTTTGGGCATTTTTGCTGTATGACGTGATTTGTCCATGGCTAAAAAAGGTGATTGAATAAAACTATAAAACGGGACTTAATCGCGTACTAAAATAAACATTGACCTCGACGACGTTAATTAAATGATTAAAAACTTAAAATTGGATTTAGAATGAGGAAAAGTGCGACGTGACAGAAAACAATTCGTGAAAATTAAATGGACATTCAGCTACAAGTAATAAACGACTGCGCTAAAAAAAAACCCATTCCAAAACGACTTGACTATTCCCTACACCACCTTAGTACAACATATTGTCATTGCAGGTTTCCTGGCCCTGTACGGCGTCCTGTGGCTGCAGCTGTCCATGTTCGAGACGGTCCGCTACCTGCTGCCGCTGGGCGCCGTGACGTTCCTGGCCGGCCACCGCCTGCTGCGGCGCCTCGTCAAGGACAAGCAGGCCCACTAGCGTCCGCGCTGCCGGAGGAGGAGGTTCACTACACGGCTTGTACTGCACATGCTGGTATAGAGCCACACGGCTCATCATGTCCGATAAATGATAAACATTTGTGGGTGCTGCCACTTCATACGCGTCATTACGGGAACTGAATTTTACTGGATTAAAATGTTTTTTTTTGATCCAGGAATTAGACTGTTTCCTCAAATTTTCCAAATCAGTTTGTGCGTGATTGACTTACATTCAAACATCATCATATTAGTAGGATTAATTATTCACGCTGTTATAGAGGGTTTTTTACTATTTACATAGCAGATACTCGATGTGCAAGTAACGAAAATCTAGCGCTGTAGCAAGCATTTGGCTAAATCAAGCAACCCATTTTCTTCAAATACCTAAGTTATGTCATTATAGGGCGTTTAGCGACTATTATTAGCGTTAAATATAATTGTTATTAAAGTTGAAAAAGTGTACTTCGGCGTTAAAGGTATCATTGATGTATCGATAACACACGAAAAATGTATTGAACGATTTTTGTGGCTAGTATATAATTTGTCAGTTATTAATGACAAGTTAAACCCATATGTATATACACAAAAACGTCAACAGCTAATAAAATAAACGTTTCAGTGACTTGGCTGTATGTATGTAGGTTTTGAGGATTGACTTGGGGTAATAACGAGTGGCACAAGGAGCGGTCAGTTTTCATAAGTGTACGTAAATTTTATTAAGCAATAGACATACATATTATGTTATGGCAACATCCTATTTTTGGCATCCAAAAGAGTTCTTGGTACCTGGTGATTGTTAAATTATCAGTTTAAATAAATTCCATGGTGCCAACAATAGGACTGTTTCCCCTAATCGTTTTATTTATGTAGAATGAATATATTGCATAAGAGTCCTATACGTCTAACTAATCAGCGAATGTAATATAACTGAAAAGCTGTGGCTTTACAACTATTGACTTCATGAACGGTCTTGAAAAATAAATATCTTTGAATGGTCAGATTTATGTAAGAATTTCTGTGAGATTGAAAATGTTTGTACGCCACAAAGTAGATAGTTTCGGTATGTTTATCGATTTGCGTGTAAATGCAATAAATTAATTGTATATTTGCTGTTTCAATCTGTGGTTTCAAATCTAATTTATTTGAATTGTCTGTGCACTGTATTTCTCAAATATATTATTTTATTTTAACAGTGCAAGAATTCTGATCCCTTGATGACTATAATTTATGGTTCCGTTATATACATATATCCATCCTTTTCTAATTTTTTAGTTATTCATTCCCGTCTGCTCGGAAGCATATTTCTCTGGAAATGTTTCGCTGGTGGAATATGCTTTGGAGTTTTCATATTAGATTAATAATAAAGATGTTGGTTCTTTTATACAAGTTTTATTCACCCTGTATCTTATGCCCGCGCAAACAAATTTTCCAACTCTACGGAGTCCAACCCTGCAAAAGTCGCGGCGCGGCAGTAAAAGTGCGCCCACCATGAGATAAGAGTCAATTGGCTTATACAAGCAACTAAACTAAAGCTAACCCTAGTAACCGTCCGCCAAAAGTTTGTTCTCGCGGGTGAACGCGATTGCGACATTGTTTGGTAGGTACACGTCCGTAGCGGGCGCCCGCACCCGTGCACCCTCACGTGGTTTATCGGACGCTCTCCGGAAGCATAGACTCGAAGCACCCACCTGTCGGAGCATGACAATGAGTGGGTGTTGAGTTTACGGTAACCTATCGCACTTCAGACTTGCTTGCTGTGCAGGGTTGTGTAGTCCATGTACTAAGAGCCAAAAAGAATAAATTCCCGTCACTGTACTAGAATGAACTATTCCGTAAAGTTTCTGCTATTAAGCCATTTAGTACACGCGGAGCAAGAACCGAACAGACCAGGCAAAGCAGCGAGCGAAACTGACAGATCACAAATTAAGACCATGAACAGACTAGTTTCTTCCAGTGTCCTAGTGTACTAAAAGACCTAACTACTACATTTGAGCGATCCGCTCAGTGAACGAGCGCGCCCAACCCTACTGCAATTGCATGAAAATTCAAAAATGATAAATTGTGTACGACGACCGTTAGAACATTGCAAGAACAATTCCATTCCATCCTTCCCGTTTAGCCATTTACGATAATGATAACTCCGAACAAACGTATGCAGCACCAAGCCACTAACTATCATTAGTTCCAGCCACCAAGGTAAAGTAGTTTGTTGGAATCACAATTCAGTCATTTAAAACTTAATTTATTAACATTATTATCACACAATACCCAATCTTGAAATGATTGTGATCTTAAATACAAAATAATCTTAAAACAAAGTACAAAATGCAGCGAATAAGTTCATTCTTAAATCTACATACCTAGTCTCCATATATTCTAATTATTTGCAGGTACTTATAATTAAGGTCACTTTACAAAGCGATATTTATCATTATTCTATGAGATGTCAATATAGGAATTTATGAAAAGATATTTTCACATAGTTAATAAATAGCCTTACCGGCTCCACCGGTACTTTTATAATCAATTATCTATGAGAAGAACTTTGCTATTGGAATAAATAATACTGTCAACTTCACTAACGTCTCAACCAAGTCCACTGAAGACCAAGATATCTCTTAGGTTAAGGTTTGGAATTACATTCTCCATTATACTATCTTACTGTGATTAGAAGTACATTGATCTTAAAGCTAGTAATTTAATCTAGGAGATACAATTATATCAAAACTCAGCATCCAGTGTGAAGACATTGTCCATGCGACTCGCCATCACTCCCCACTTCTGGTATTCTCCAACTTTTTTCTCGAAGAAATTGGTTTTGCCTTCCAAAGATATCAGGTTCATGAAGTCAAACGGATTCTTGGCATTGTAGCACTGTGAACAAGGAAACAATAGTATATTTTTAGAAAACTACAAATGGAATGTTTTGTTAGCGATGCGCAACTTTTGATTGAACTATTCCCTTACCTTTTCTCCGATCAAGTCCATAAGTAGTCTGTCAGCTACAAACTCAATGTACTCTGACATAAGTTCGCAGTTCATTCCCAGTAGCCTGACTGGCAGGGCGTCAGTGAGGAACTCTTGTTCGATAACCACAGCATCCTTAATGATCTGTAGTACAAGCTGCTTGCTTGGCTTTTGGATTAAATGCTTGAACATGAGGCAGGCAAAGTCTGTATGGAGACCCTGTAATAGAAAATTATATTATAGGATTAGTAGATGAGTAAGAGAAACTGAATGTCCCTAATAACTTTTCCGTTTAACTAACAATAATCACCATAAAATAAAACCTTAATGACAAACAATAGCAAACTTGTGCAAATATTACACTTACAGGTTAGCAATACATTACTGTGCCTTTATGCTGATAGCTAATCTGCAGCTTTTAACTGTAACTATTTTATCAGCAACTATTAGCCTACTTAGCTTTGAGATAACAAATATGTGAAAATACAGAAGTGACTGATAAGTGTCCTCATTTACCTCGTCTCTGGAAATAAGCTCATTGCTGAAAGTCAGGCCAGGCATGAGACCTCGCTTTTTCAACCAGAAGATGCTTGCGAAACTGCCAGAGAAGAAAATGCCCTCAACTGCGGCAAAGGCTACAATTCTTTCACCAAATGTAGCAGTCTTGCTAGCTATCCATTGTAATGCCCAGTCAGCCTTCTTTTTAATGCAAGGAAGAGTTTCTATTGCATTAAATAGGAAATCCCTGAAATAACATTTTTGTAAAATATTAGGAATGTATACATGAATAGACTACTAGCCAGGCAGGAAAAAACGTAGGTTTTAAGGTAAATTTTCCCAAGATTGTATGACAAGATGACTCATGCATGAATAAAAAATACAACATTGATTAACTAGGTTGTAACTTTTTAGTTCAAATATGATTAAGAATAATGTATAGTATTTTGATACAAACCTTTCTTTAGGATCCCTAATGTATGTATCTATTAACAGAGAATACATTTCTGAGTGCACATTTTCCATAGCAATCTGGAAACCATAGAAGAACCTTGCTTCAGTCACTTGCACTTCCTGCGAGAAACGCTCTACCAAATTTTCATTGACAATACCATCTGATGCAGCAAAGAATGCCAATACGTGCTTGATGAAATGTCTCTCACCATCCTTCAGGCTATCCCAGTCGGCTAAATCCTACAATAACAATCAAAATACATACATGGAGGTTCAGAACAGCTGATAGTTGTTAGGTTAGAAAAAAATATTGAGTTCTATAGCAAAATAAGGAAGCATGTAATAATGGTAAATACAGGAAATACAACATAACGTTGCCATTGTCTAATTTAACAATACAAATGCCAAGTGCTGTTTGAAATATGAACTATGATATGATAGAAAAAAGGTTACCTTTGAGAGATCGACTTCCTCCACGGTCCAAAACGACGCCTCGGCTTTTTTGTACATTTGCCAGATGTCGTTATACTGGATAGGGAACACGACGAAGCGACGCGGGTTTTCGCGTAGTAGGGGCTCCAGCTGGGGGTCAAATGCGGCCACGACCTCCGCTTTCTCTATTTCCATATTTTCTTCTTCTTTGACGTTTCCGTTTTGTGTTGCGAGCACGTTATTTTTTACAGGCGACTAAAACGATGAAAGATATATAGTTTGTGCGAAACAAATTACTAACGTCCCAAGAATAGGTTAGAAAATATAAATAAATTACCTTGATATGCACGTTGTTGATTCCATTGTGGAGATTTTCCTTGTCATTAATAAGAGACATTTTTGCTGAATTATAGCACTGCTACAAATTTAATGAAACAACTTAAATTTGCAATGTTGTTACTGACCGACACACTTGAGTCAGTCAACAAGATCCGCAATACTCTCTAGAATAACCAAATGCCGCTAAAATTTCCACCGATGATGCCCTTATTTATATTTACGAGTAGCTAAATGGCGGGAAAGTGACACGACCGTTCCAAAATAAAGTGAAACAGGGGTAAAGCGTAGAAGATAATTTTTATTTTGTTCCATTAAGGTTCTTTTGTACATATCTTAATCTTACCATTTACAAATTGATTAAATCCATAGAAATTGTAGGTAAATCATTTAAATGCCGATAATTTTAACATATATTATAACGAAGGTTATGTTTGGAAGGGTCATCGCAGTACAATTCGGAATAAAAAAAGTTGCGGCAGAAACGAACCATTCACAATTTACTTCCAAAAACGCGGGATTTAACAATAAATCTGTACTTTTTATTTTAAACTCAAGAATAATGAATGTTTGCAACCATCATTTATAAAATATAATAAAATGTTAATTAAACCAATTCACGTCGTTATACCATGTAAACATTTGGAAGATATTTAGATACAAAGTTGATCTGTTGGCTACCAAACTTGCAAATTTAGCAAAATCTAACTTCCTGTTGGCTAGTTCACTGACCAATCATTGTATAGCTAAATATGCGGGAAACCTTAAGTTTTCTTACCGTGTATTGGTGGACTGCTCAGCTTTTACAGGTGTGCGCAGATTTTTTGATATTACGTGACTTATTAATTTGACGTACAGTTTAATTTTGATGTACAACAACTTTGACAGATCACTTGACGGGTTAAGATAAAAAAAAATCAGTTCTACTGTTCTACTGACAGTACTGACTAACAAAATATAAACATAACTTTTACGTTTTAGTTTTGTTTAATTTAAATAAAAATCTTGGTATCATTAATGTCTCGTGTTGTGTACATGCAAATGTAATGGTTAAGAAAGTTTAAAAAAAAGAGGGCACTGTTCGGAGAAAGTAGGCACTTATGTTTGAAAAAAAGTACTTTAGTTCAACCGCTTGCATTTCTACTCATGTCCAGATATACTTCGATATTTCGGTATGTTCCCACAACCGTCTAGTTCAACAGGAGCCGTTGGTGTTCACAAGCAAAAAGTGGTTAGATCAGTACCCATCGGTTACGTTGTGTTGTCAATATTATATTTTTCGTTATTTTTAAGGTGATGGTACATAATAATAATATTCACTTACCATGAATTACCATATAAGTAATCTAAAGACAATTATTATCCTTGTTAATGGAACAGAAGCGGTCGTTTTTTGGGCAAGCTTATGTTGGTGACCGTACTTTTTTTTGCAAAATCTTTATTCGAGTATCAAGACCAAACTATTAAGTCCTAGCACGGTGGGTCTACGGTCAGAATAACGGAGATCCTGTCGCCACCTTCCGACCCCATCATCAGATCACCTCTTAGGTTGTCATCGGGTTTACATAAATGGTCCAAATTTCAACCCAAAAAGTGGGTCAAATTTAACTTGCAAGATGTGACCCATACATAAATACCAAGATTGAAAGTTAAATAAAAGCTTATAAAAGAGAATGTCACTGTGGTTAGGGCCACTAAACTTTGGAACGGTTAATAAACTCATCTTAGCCTATATAGATACCCGTCACAAGATACTTCAAAGTAAACGTCAAACCATAGAAAACTGTCAGTGTTGACGCATCTTGAGACGAGTATTACAGGCGAGATCAGAGAGGCCCTACTTTTGAAATCGAAGTTCGAAGTTACGTTTGCTCCATCCCTTTATCTCAATTTAGTCTCGAACGCCGAGTGACAGGAATGGAGCTAACGTAACTTCGAACTTCGATTTTCAAAGTAGGGGCTCAGTTTATTAATACGGACGTTAGTCTTGAGATTTCAAATGTCTATCACACTACTCTTTTCCAATCCCACTTACCATCAGGTGGCGTGAGTGCTTGCGTGCTTGTGCTTGTGCTTCTCATAGCCATAAAATCGGTGATATGACACTGCAATACCACGTCGTAACTAACAAATTCAATAAGTTGTAAAATGTACCTTACTGATAGTAAATCACCGATAACTGGCCAGAAAGTGTCATTCAGTTACTAGCCATCAAATGTATTTACTGACGCTGTTAGTAAAGATACTTGGTCAGTACTCTGGGTAATAATTCAGGATCTTGGTATTCTACTTTAACCGCAAAAATATCATCATATTTCTTGCTTCACGTACACATGTTATTGCAAAGTGACCAGTTACCGGAGGGTGGCCAGTAATAGGCGATTTACCCTATATTTAATTTGTGGCATTGCAGTATGCAGTATTATTTAAACGTTGCTTATATTTTGCGTCGCATTACCCGCATATCACTCATTACTCACTAAAACACTTAGTCAATTTTAAAAGTATTTATATTTTTTGTTCATAGGAAAATATTGTGGAAGGTAGCATCGTAGCGTCGCTTTTACCGCGCTTGCATCACAACGCAGCTCGGTGTGTCCAGGTAATATTACCGACGAAACATCAACAGTTGCCAATTCTATGTACCATTTTATAAAAAACCTTACGAAATATCAAATAACTTAAATTTCATAATTCATAACTGCAGAACATTAGCGTCACAACAAATTTACTGATCCCATCACAATTTGGACTGAATCAAATCACAAAATCTATACAACTTTTAAACAATACACGCTCACTCAGTTATTGTATTAATTTGCGGCTGCCGAGTTTTGCAGGCATATGTAGGGCGCCAAGCGTTTTGTATATTTACAACTCTATCGGATCTATCAAGCGTTTCTCATTAAGAGTTCAAAGTTCATTTACAGCCAAAGACACATCGTATCGCATCATCATAACGAACAGTTTCAAAAATACGTTTACACGCATAACCTTTATTGCACAGCCCATTAAACGGTTATAATCACAATGCCTAAAATTATATTACCAAAAAGATAAAAAGAAAAACACGTTTTGTCTTCAACTTAAAATTAACTTAAACTGGTAACGTCCACAATACGAAATGCTAAACATTAAAGTGACTAAATCCGTACCAGATTTATTTAGAGAACAGAAAAAAAAGTGGCATTAACAAATAACTCGTGTTAAATCGTATCATTCAACAGATGTAAAATATCTGAGAAGTTTTTGGAAGATGAACGTGCACTGACTGCTTACTATTGAAGTAAGTAGGGTAGAAGCCCTGGTTTTGGCCACTGTACCCTTTTTGGCCACTTAAGGTTGAAATTCGTGTCAAAATACTGTTAAATTAAAAATAATACTCATACATAGTTAAGACTGAAGATTAATATTAAGATCAAATATAAAAATATTTCTGTATATTCATAATGCTTGAGATATTAGTTAACATTTAGAGTGGCCAAAACAGGTCTTAAGATGGCCAAAACCGGTGTTTCTACCCTAATAAGTAAAGTAGTAACTTTACTTACTACTTTCGATATTATTATTTATTATACTTGGACGAGTTGAACTTTAGTTATATCCAACCAAAGACAGCATGCTTCATTACATTCAAAATGCAAGGGATTGTATAATAAGACGTTTTGCAAAATTAAAATAAATATAATCAAGGCAATCTGCATTTTAGGCATGGTGATCACGAACGATAATTTTGTCAACTTTTTCTGCTACCATATTATGCATGCATTGACTGTACAGAGTAATGCCAATTTGGTGTTGGAATTGGTAACGAAGTTAGCAGGGCTACCAGACTAATTATAGGATAGGGATACCATATGTATCTAAACTCTCAACGCCATACATATAACCTTATGGTATATCACAAGCTAAACCATAGAGAACATCCTTTTACTCAACTCTTTCTTGGCATTAAGTTTTAAAACCAGTTTCTTATACGACAACGACGGAGGCAATATTCAGGCATCCACATTTGTTTACAACCTCAGCTTTAAGACAATTCTATTCACTTATACTTAACAAACCAAGTATTTTTTCATTTTCAATCTCTTTATAATGTGGAATGGACCGTCCTTTTTTACTTTCCGTCATAAAACCAACCATGAATTGTCAAAGAAAACTGAAAATGGGCTTCACGGCGGTTTACTTTGTGTACAAGACCCTGGCACTTCCAAACGACTAACATGAGCGCTGACTTTTAGAAAGTCAAGGTTATATTGATTACAATTAATAGGTAGTTGGGTACAGTGTACGTACAACTCAATAGCTAACGGCAGCAGGTGTAGCGCAAAATATTAAAATTAATTGCACTATTTCAAACTTCGAATTAATGCAGTAAAAATGAAGTGTTTAAAATACATTTTTTTACGCTTTACTGCATAATAATTGTATACCTACTTTATATATATATTTTTACAAATTTTAAACACTTCATGATATATTTACGGGCATACTGCCTCGTTTTGTATCAGCCTGTATTCTGTGAGTTGCCTTTGCTCCAATAGTGCAGCGCTCATGTTTATATATAGCTGGATGTGTCATGTCATGTCAGCCACCACAGATAAAAAACACTAGCAGGCGGCCGAGTAAGCTCAACGCAAAGCGATACACGCACACACTAGTACTACTTATTTACAAGAAGTTATGTACATTCAAGTTTACTTATCTCATTTAGTAAACTTTATAACCTCAAAATGCACCATTTTGGTTAAAACTACCGTTACGTAACTAAAATAATTAGATACAAATAATTTTACACCATGTTGGTTGGGAAATGGTTGTTAACAAAAGGAACAGTTTTAAGTTATTAAAGAGTTTACTAAATAAGACGATTAAATTTGAATAGATTTAATATATGTATCTTTATTGGCCAAAGAATTCATAAACACAGAAAGAGTTTAGTATATTATAGTGCAGCAAGTTTTAAAACGGCCTTTGGGTTTGTACCTACTTCTCTCTCTCCCTTACGCGAGTCTGACCGATTGTGCCCACATCCCAGAAGTATATTACCTCCTATTTGGCTGCGAAACCTGCGTAGGGAACCACCAATGAATTCGATTGTTAGGAGGTTGATATAATACGCAAATTAGCCGTATTATATATTTCCCGACGAAACTACTAATGACCCGTGGAAAATGTATAACCCGGCAAAATTACGTATGACGTCAAACTGCTGAATTAAATTCCTTGATATTACATAGCGTTAGTGCATGCGTGTAGTCGATGGATAGCTATTAACGGCCTTTAGAACCCTGTTTATCAAATTAAAATTAATTATTGAACTCTTATACTAAGTACATAATAGTAACATTTCCCGTTTCCTCTTTTTCATTACGAGCGGCCACCAGGTTATCTTATTTCATGGACTATGTAACTAACAATTCAATTGGATAGTTCCCGATTCCTATATTCAAGAAACGAATCGTTTTCCTTACGAACCGTAGCGTTATGACATTTGCTACGTACAAAATGTGTCATATTTTAACGAGGAGTAAGGAAAACGATTCGTTTCTTGAATACAGGAACCGGGCAAGAGTATATAAATATTACTAAGTGCAGTATTTCAATATATTTTTTATAATGCAATGAAATGATAAGAATGGGTCGAGTAACATGGCTCTGCTCAAGTCATTTATTTAAATACAATTCAATAAACAGGGCTTCGCTAGTAAAGGGCTTGATACACTATACATCCAGCGAACCAACTTAGGCCAGTGTAACATAACCTGAACGGACCCGGCGCTAGACCTTCTCAAAATCTCAACAAAGACCATATGAATGCACTTGCAAACCACTGCTCGCTCCAGATTAAATAGAAAATCCCTTATTCTTATTCTCTATTGTCACAGTATCCACCAGAAAGCTTGGACAAATTGTATTCTATTCATCCGATCGAATGTTGAATGGACATGTAAGGAATCCACTTAGGAGTAATAAGTATGTACAGCAATTCCATACAATAAT
This sequence comes from Acleris sparsana, assembly GCA_923062465.1. Classification (NCBI taxonomy): domain Eukaryota; kingdom Metazoa; phylum Arthropoda; class Insecta; order Lepidoptera; family Tortricidae; genus Acleris; species Acleris sparsana. The sequence continues at coordinate 19,502,503 of OV281287.1, read as the reverse complement.
TAACAATCGACGGAATGCAACCGGGGTCTACCGTCCAAAAATGACTCCTAATTTCGATATACAACGATACACACCAAATTCCTTCATCGTAGGACTACTTATGCTAGTATTAGCGTTGACAATCAGCCTGTATTTGTTGCATCGATCGATTCGAATTTAGAATTTGGAATCTGTCAAACTGTAGCGTCTGTTGACGGCCCCGCTCGCGCCGAGTCGCGGGACTCGCTCCCCCGGGCGGGGCGTGCGCGCGCGCCGCTACGCCATCTTGTTGACGAGCGCCAGGTGCAGCGAGGACAGCTGCGCGGTCCACTTGTCCAGCGCCGAGTACCGCGCCGCGCCGCGCGCGCCCGACTGCAGCTCCAGCACCGAGTTCACCTGGTCGATGCGCCCGCTTATTGTGCTGGAACACATGCACGCTTACTCATTACATTTCATTACCACTGACGTTTAACCAACTGAAGTATTGGATTTTTTTAATTGTTACATCCGTTAGTGTTACATTCTTCTCAATTCTCAACAGACTTCCCGAATGTTGCTAGTGAAAAAATTCAAAGTTGTTGCCATAGACTGTTTTGGATTTCGCCGCCAAATGCGATATCTTCGTCTGTCCGTCAGTCCCTATATCCGCAAACATTACACAGATGCAAATGTTTAAATTTAACATGTAATTATATCTTGTGACCCCGCTTCAATTTCCGCCCCGTCATAAAACATCATACTCACTTATCCAAAATACAAGTGACTAATAGATTCTCGACCTCCTTCTCGTCTATGTTGAGCTCCTTGGAGATGAACGGGATGTGGATGCGCGTGTAGGGCCCGATGAGCTTGATGAGCACCTGCGTGCGGATGTTGCGGAGCAGGTCCTCGATGTGCTCGCGGATGAACGGGTCGTCCATGATGTTGTTCCGGTTGTGCTTGAGGATGGCCTCGAACTCGCTGATGTCGTTGTTCTGGTAGGCCGACACCAGGTTCGTCATGGCGAGGATCTCTGGGTCGTTCTTGTACGGCTTGGCTTCTTGTGAGTCGAATGGGTTTATTCCGGATTTCATTAGCCTAGAACAAATTGGAAGATACATGTAGGATATAACCCGTGACATATTATTTATTAAATAAACCCTATAACAAACACAGAGATTGATTCGATGGTTGAAGCGCATAAGATCTTGTTTGCAAAATGCTTCTTCTCAAAACGCAAATAATAAAACAAAGAATGCCAATGCAGTCACTAAGAACAACAATTACTTATTACAATCCAATCTAATTTGTTTACTCCTCATGCAAAAATCATAACATATTAGACCCCAACTTCTTTCTAATCTAACGGCTATTCCAAATATTCAATATAAAGATATATAACAACCCAAATTGGCAATAACTATCTTTTCAATTAATTTTAATAATTTTGTCGATACGATATGGCAAAATTAGAAATACAGCCTTTTCTTTACCAATAGAACTCAACAACGTGAACAACTGCGACAAAGTCTATCATTACCAATGCAGGAATGCGTTTTTTTTTCAAGTTTACTTACATATTAGCGAGCACGAGGTACTTGAGGCAGGTGGTCCGACGCGGCGAGCCAGACTCGTCGTAGTTTTTAAAGGCCTCGAAGAAGTCCGTATGTGCCTTTTCAAACTCGCCCTCGCGCAGGTGCATCTTGCCGCCGCATTCTATCAAATGGATAAGGGTTATTTTTAGGGCTTTGTTAATGATTGGTATGAATGTAGGGCTTCCCTGTGAATTTCAATTATATTGTAAGTAATTAACATAAAATAAACATAGGATGGTCAATGGCATTCGGAAGATCATTAATAATAAGTGTGAAACATTACTGGGCCTAACACGCTTCCCTGTGGCACGCCAATATCTCTAAAGCCCCAAGAGTTTCCTAAGTAAACCAATATTAGTCTCTAGCTTAATATTCTCCCGAGTCTTTGAGTCTGAGGTTGTTGCTTGAGGTTATAATAGCAAATATAAAAGGCAACTTATATTTAATTCGACAAAATTCAATTACAATACTACTAAAATAGGTATTGGTGTCATCCGAGGTTAAAAAGCCTATTAGTTTTCGAATATTTAACATTCACTTCTACATTCATTCTCAATTTCTCATCTATCCGGCTTGTAATGGTTACTAAGTAATATGGAATATCCCAACAGCACACGCTAATCAGTAATAACCCACACAACAGAGGAAAAAAAAATGTTTCGTACCAAGATGCATTTAGATACTCCTACAGTAGCAAACGCACGAAATTACGTCAGGGCTAGAACAATTGATCCTCGAGGACTCGTGTCCTGCGTGTGTGCGTAGCGTACGCCGCACTGTTCGGGCTGTATTTAAATGCAGAGTTTCGTACCTCGTATAACGCCCATGATGAGCGGGTGAGGGATGGCAGACTTAATGTGCAGCGACTGTTCGTACAACGCCTTTAGCTTCTTATTGTTTTTCTGCGCTGTGTACATTTGTATTTCTAACGCGTATATTTCTAGAAGCTGGGTACCCTTTTTCAAGTCGTCTTCTCCATCGTCAGTCTGAGGAGTAAAAAAAATGTTGTTTAACTCGCAGATATTAGCCAAATATGAAAACTGTAAAAGTTTTGCTACACAAGCCTTAGAACTTAACATGCTCAAGAAAACCTTAATTATATTATAGACATTCTCTTAGGAAACGATGTAACTATTAGTCTGGTCCAAACTAAAGCATTCACTGCCAGCATACATATAAGCGTTTTCCTGACTTCCACCCAGTGCCCTCAACGCATATGAGCCTTCTTACAGTAGGCAAACAAGCTCAGTATAAAACAAAAGCTGGGACACCTGGCGAAAAGCTGTGTCGAAAGTTCGAAAAACAGTAGTGAATATAATGCGTTAAGCAAAAAGTGGTGTTTCAAATTTTCTATGAATTGTCGAAATACATCGTCAATATACAATGATAGTTTGATAAAGATTACATGTTGAAGTTTGCGGATCAATCAGTGAAGTATTGATTCTTGGAGCAATGTATTCGGTCTAAACAATGCTCGGTTCATATTTAATAGAATCAAGTTACAGGGCTTCTTTTCTACTTCAGACTACACAAAAGTAATGGTGGCCGAGTCATAAACAATATGATATTTTTTTAAGCCCTGTATCAACTAAAGGTAGCCTCGGGCTGCCCCACTCCGAGGCCGCGCAAGTGGAGACGCTGCCTCAACCTGAGGCACGCCGCGACACGAGGCAAATTCCTCGCCGCGAGCCGAGGCAAATTCCTCGCCGCGAGCCGAGCCATATTATTTTGCCGTGCTCAAAGGAGCCTCAGTCCGATCAAGCCATGCATTTGATGGAGACGAGCGTGTAAACCGCGCACATTGCGGATCAAGCAGACTCGCTTCGAGCTGATCGAGCTTTGCTTTAGAGCGAGCACCCTCAAACTGAAGCTGTTTGCCTCAAGTCAAGGCTGCTCAAATGGATACACGGATCGTCATGGATGAGGCAAATGACCAACCACACGACATCTGATAGGTAAGTAGGATCTGTGACCCATAGACATTTGCATTGATTGTAATAGAAGTAAAACCAAAGTAGAATAGAAGCACTGTATTCACAACACTGACGATGACGGCCATCAAAAGGTACGACCTTCATCATATTATCGCGCATAGAATAGAGTATATTGATTAAACATAAGAATTGGCCACGACACATGCACCATAGACCCTTACAATATAAATTACCAACCAGTTCCATGAACCACTGAGCGTGGCATACCTGACAGCTCTGGTGCAGCTGCTTGAGGATCTTAGCGAGCTTGTTGAAGTCCGCGCGGTCGTAGTACAGCTTGCCGAGCTTGGTATTCGTCTTGAACCACAGCCGGTCGTTCTTGGCGTCCTTTAGCGCCTCCAGCGTCGTCTCGTAGAAGTCTTGGAGTAGTTCCATCTGGACGAAGGAAATTAAACAAAATAACTGGAAACCAAAAGCACGACCTAGTCGTGGGAAAGACAAACTACAAACAGCAAATTTTGAGAAAATAGATGTTATTTGAAGGATTCAAGGCACAGAACAATATTCTGAACATCATTCAACAGGAACAGCAATGCTGCAGCCGCTGCATTTTAATAACTTACTGCCGCAGTCAGAGACGTCAATCAAATTTAATGCTTGATTACAGTTGCTGCTGTTACTTTTTTTGCTATAGCAATAGACCAAGACAACATGTCTCTGAGTGCGGCAGTTAGTGATAGTAATGAAGTTAAAGATCACATCTTTACACACAGTCACAGACGTATATGGCTACAGTGTTTCAATGAATCCCCACACAATTTCTTAATTTTACGCTCTGTGACGCAACCGTTCAATGACAATTTAAATAGGCATCGTGAAAACACCACACAATATTAATAATAAATAAAAATACGTATTTTCACAGAACATAATGGGACATTTTAGCACCGTGTTTATAACATTCACTTACATTTCTAGAAGTCGAGATGTAGTCTAGAATAGAGTTGATGGACTTCTCCGAGTGGTTTCTTGTGACGGCGCTCTTGATGTAGGTCAGCAGCTGTTTGTACCGCGACATCATCTCCGTGAAATTGCCCTGCAACAAGTAATATATAGTGAAAATACGCGGAAAGGCGATATTTGAGGACAGCATAAAACTGTCAGTAAGATCTTGATCTGGAGAACCTATGTCCAGCAAGTAACGTCTTTCGGCGGATGTAATTATGATGATGAAAACGTAAACGTCCTGTACATTACGATTACAATACTTGGAATATATGTACATGAATCGTCATGATCTAAAACCTGGTGTGAAAGACGTTGGTGCAAGATGTGGGTGCAAGACGTGGGTGCAAGACGTGGGTGCAAGACATCTAGGCGTTGGCGCGGATGGGTGGCGTGAGGAAAAAGAAACGCGTCGCGCACGCACTTGGCAAAGTATATTTTTTCGCGCCTTTCAATAATTTTACTTTAAAGGAAGATTACAAATTAGATTATGTTTTACCGTGCGATTCGTAGCATGTGATGTCATCTTTTTAATGTAATGCAACATTCCAGGTTCCCAACGTTTTAATAAGGAATTTACGTTTCCCAATTTCAATCTATCAGGTGAAACATTTAAGGCCGCGTTCCCACTTTGTCTTCACGACATATAGTCGTGCAGTTTAAAATGTCGCATCTTGTAGTTATATTGGAGTTGTTCACATATAGCACAACACGATTAAACTGCCGTTCACGACTTTTTTGATGTAGACAACCGACTGTCAAGACAATGGTAAGAGCTAGAACGACAATCATCAGCGATAAATAAATCGTCACGATAAAACACGATAGTCGTTCAACGATAAACGACACAATGACGTCAGACAATCGAGATATGAGAAGAGCTTAGAAATTGATGAGATGTTTTTTGTGTGCCTTATTGAAACAGCAATGGATTTCCTTAAAAAACATACCAATTTGAAATTGATCTTAATCATCTGCTTGAGTGCCTTGAAGCCCCATTCCCCCTTTTCACCCCCCTCCAGCTCCAGCACCTTCTGGAAGCTGAGCAACGCCGCCTTCGGCTCGTCCTCCTTTAGCGCTTTGCTGTTGTAGTACTGGTTCTCTAGGTCGACGTCCGGCTCCGAGTTGCTGTCTTCTGAGTATTCCTGTGATGTGTAATAAGAATAACACGTTAGGGTGTTGAAGTCTTTGATATTGAATTAGAGATGAAATCCAGTTTATCCGGACAACAGGATATCCGGCCGAAAGTTGCCGATTGGGGCATCGTAACAAACAAGCTCGCGTAGGCGGCGAACGTACGATCGGGCGGACTCGGGTGAATGATGGGAGAGTTTGCAAGTCTTTAATTTAATTCTTAAATCGATTGCACACCGTTTGTAACCTATTAATGCAGAGAAATTGGTATTTGCTTTCAACAATTTGCCCTTAATGCAGTCATCATCATCCCAACTTTATCCCAATCATTTGCCCGTAAAAAAAAAGAAACTGCTGACTGATTCACTTAGGGAACATACTACATGATCCATATTTTTTAATGGTATGTATTTTATAGCTTATTTGTAAGGATTTATGATGTGCATTTCCATGTCTGATACTCTAATGCTTTCAAGCCAAGTTGTACAATCAAGTACAAAAATATGTATCGAAAGAATCCTCTCAAAGTTCTTATTTTTTATAATGTTTCCCCATGAAATTTTATATTAAGTATCTGTACTATGCTTATACTAAATAAATTCAAAACTAGTTACTAATTACTACCAGTTGCTATATTGCTGTTATTCTATAAAAAATAAATAATTATGCAGGCAACATATCTATTTATAAAATATAATTGAATTGCCCTTCGTTGTAAACAACTCTACTCATCTGTATTAAGTAGATCTACAAATCATGGTGATTATGGTCAGGGCCATCTTAAACTATGCTGGGGCCCTAGGGCACCCAAGAGTTTGGCCCTTTTGGGAAGTAAACAAAGCAAATTATTACTAGGGTGATTCCACAGGCGTTTCAGCCACCGTCAGTCCCGTGTTATAAATATTAAAAGAATGAGCTACACCAATGCGGTAACATTCACACAGAGCTATACTGTTATCATAAACTTGCCACAATTGAGCGAATTTTAAGTATAATATCGACTATTTCCTAACTACTTAGGACAGCAGACTGACGGCGGTTGAAACGCCCGTGGAATCACCCACTAACTTTTTTCTACTATAATCTTCTATTTATTATGGGTAGTAAATTGTTGGTCCTTCAGGGGCCCCTAAGGATGGGGGCCCTGGGCACGGGCCCCGTGTGCCCTTATAGTAAAGACAGCATTGATTATGGTTTGGGTAAGTTATTTTTCAACTCTAATTCTCTATCAATCAATTAGTAATTTTGTTGGAGAAGGCTGAATGTCAACGTAAAGTACCAAATCTAATTGCAGTTTGAATATAAGGCATCAGTGTTAACATGTGAAGTTTTGAGCCCCAGCAGGCACCATGTACCAATGAGGTTTTCTTTAGTACCTGAGTGCTAAGTGATACTCATACAGTGAAGGGAAAACATTGTGAGGTAACCTGTACATTCAAATACCTGAGCGTACTAGAGGGATGAATGCATTAATACGCTGATGTTTATCTGAAATGGGTCATAATCTACACTACTATTATAAAGAGCAAAGATTTATATTTTTGTATGTTTAAAACAAATAAAATCAGAAACTATAGCACCAATTTCAAAAATTATTTCACCATTGGAATGCTACATTATTCCTGAGTAACATAGTCTATGTTTTTATTTTTTTGATGCTAGCAACTAAATATAATGATAAGAAAACTTTACAGTACTCAAGAATTAAAACATATTTCCAAAAGCCCTATCTCCACGCGAACTTCTTCTTTATCTGCTACTATTTAGTAGCTGTTTTATAAGTTTTTTTTTTTAGCAAGAACTTATTAGATTTTTTTTGATAGGTTATGGTTACAAAAGCAAGTTTTTTTTATCAAATGTAAAATAATACTTAATATGTAAGGTGGAAACATCTCCAGATATTATCCAACGCTAATCTTCTATCAACCTTTCAAACAAATAAGTAAATTATAGGTTAAGTTTTGTGACCAAACAGACAACTCTCTATTATACAAAAATTATACAAAAACTGTATTAAAACAACACTATATCGAAAAAATATTTTACTATGAGATTCTTGGCTAGCTACGAATCATAACAGAAAAACAAAGTGTAGTGCAAATGTCATCACTTACAATGATGTTCCATGATCAAAATAAGTACGGAACTCACCAAGCCGTAGTCCTCTTCCTCCTCGCACATGAAGTCGTCGTCATTGTCGGACATTATTATTGAAATTTACTGCTTACAAAAGGTGAATTTAGGAAAATTGGAGTGATTTGGATGAAATAAACAGCCGCTGACGTGAGAAAAGTGACACTGACGTTTATTTTTTTATTCTTACGACAGGCTATACCTTTGCAGGTTACTAAAAAGCTGCGTTCACTCTTTAGACATACCTTATTAATCTGTGGTTCACTCTATGTTTTAGGCATTGGACTGAGTACTAACTTTTCCTAGCCAATCAAAATTGAACCATGTTACAAAGCAAGACAGTTTCAATTATGTGATGATAGGAGATGAGGATGAGCGAGAGCAACCAACCCGAGGACGGTGTCCCACTCACACAAGTTGCCAATGTAAAAAAGGTAATGACATAGTGGTATTAAAGAATACTGTAAATAATTATCAGCATATATACTAAATAGGTACATTTATATTAAAAAAAAAATGTTTTACCTTATTTGTAAATGTTTAAGATTTTAAGATTATTTACTGATTAAAACACGTTAATGAATAAAATATTGCGGTAATCAAGTGGTAATTGTAAATTTTGTCTGGTATCCCCAACGTAGACATATTCAAAATTTCAAAGACTACTATCCATTACTATCTCTTAGTAGTCTGTGTTGTATACTGACATATTTCAAATTTGTTTAATGCATCGACTTGTCGACTAAAAAATAAGCTAAAAATGGTGAAAATATGTTGTGTGAAGGGTTGTAGAAGTGAAAGCTTTGGTAACTGTGGAATATCATTTCACAGGTAAGGAACATTTGGCTCTATTTTACAATGAAACGAGAAAACCATAGAAAACCATTATTAGGGTGGCTATGATTTGGGCCGGTGTATGTATACGAATGCAATTTCATAGATAACTTGGCAGAGAATTTATATTTGGTACTTAAACACTATACAAATTCTCGATATTTAAAATTTTTGTGTACTGGTAGTATGAAAATATTAATTTGTAAATGTATACTCGAATGCATGGACTTATATATAATATACCTAAATAATACCTTCTCAGTAGCTAGGTACTTAAACGTAAATAGTTTAAGTCCATAACTCAAATAATTTCTGTTTGAGGACGCGAGTGCTACGTGTTTTATTAATATAATAACTAATTTCAGCTTTCCAAAGGATGAATTATTAAAGGCTAAATGGATAGAAGCCATAGGCAGTGAGATAACCTGTATAAATCCAGTTGTTTGCAGCCGTCATTTTAAAAAGGAACATTTTAAAACTACTTCTAAGTTGGCTAGGTTAACTGATGATGCAGTTCCATATGTAGTGGTAAGAAATAAATTAACATATGTTTCATAAAATCATATTCAAGTATTCACAGGCTAGGGCTACTTGCATTGATCAACATTCTGGCTGATATTGGATTATATAGGTGCCATCATTTGGGTGGCTATGATTTGGGCCGGTGTATGTATACGAATGCAATTTCATAGATAAGTTGGCAGAGAATTTATATTTGGTACTTAAACACTATACAAACTCTCGATATTTAAAATTTTTGTGTACTGGTAGTATGAAAATATTAATTTGTAAATGTATACTCGAGTATGCATTCGAATGCATGGACTTATATATAATATACCTAAATAATACCTTCTCAGTAGCTAGGTACTTAAACGTAAATAGTTTAAGTCCATAACTCAAATAATTTCTGTTTGAGGACGCGAGTGCTACGTGTTTTATTAATATAATAACTAATTTCAGCTTTCCAAAGGATGAATTATTAAAGGCTGAGTGGATAGAAGCCATAGGCAGTGAGATAACCTGTATAAATCCAGTTGTTTGCAGCTGTCATTTTAAAAAGGAACATTTTAAAACTACTTCTAAGTTGGCTAGGTTAACTGATGATGCAGTTCCATATGTAGTGGTAAGAAATAAATTAACATATGTTTCATAAAATCATATTCAAGTATTCACAGGCTAGGGCTACTTGCATTGATCAACATTCTGGCTGATATTGGATTATATAGGTGCCATTGTGAATAAACTTCTAAAAAAGATAAATTGTGAAAATTGCCACAAAGCTTTATTAACAAACAAGAAAGAGAATGACCATTCATACTCAATTGATTTGCAAAACTTTTCAGCATTCACAACATTTGTTGATCGAGGTGGCTTGAAATATGTCTCACAATTTCCTTTTCAAGTTGTAGTTGTGGCAGAAAAGTTATTTACTTTGTCAGTAAATACACAATCCATGAAGGACGTCACTAGAAGTAAACTTATGGTTTTAATGATGCAACATGTCATATCTAATTTGCACAAATTTAAGATGGCTGATCACCCTAAAGGATCTATACTCACAGAAGATCAACACGAAATCCAAATTATAAAGGCTATTGCCACGTGTTTTTTTAATTTACGCATGGCTCATCACGGAAAAACGAAATTTTTGAGAGATTTGGGAAATAAGGTAGGATTCAGGCAAAAACTACACAAGACTATATTGTTTAACAATATATGATACATGTATAGTAATCTGTTATGAATAAATATTTCTTAAATAAATATTCTTATTTTATTTAACAATTTAGATTATTTCTTACTTATGTAAATTGACACATTTATAACTTTAAAAAAATCCTGATATCCGCAGATGTACTTGGTCACCCTAATTAAAACGAGATGCAATTCTCTACTTCTCTAGTATGGTTTCCCTGTCGGTCACTCTTTTTTATCGCAGTAATTTAGGCATCTGACTTGCTTGTCTGTCTTTTTGGTTTGTCAGCGGTTTAGGTATATGCGCTTAAGTATTTCGCGGACCAACCTTAGATTAAAGTAAAATAGCTATTTTACTTTCATCTAAGGGACCAACACGCATGCGGGCTCTACGGCGCTACCCCGCCGTGTTTATGTCATCTGAATGTTTTGAAATAAGTAGAGGTAGCTTAAAAAATCCATACAAATGCTAGTCAGACTCGCGCACCAAGGGTTCAGTACCACCACTCAGTAGGTATATTAAAATTTGAAATCGATTTTAATTGTAACAGCGCGAGCCAATACTCACACTTGCCCATTTTTTTTTATATTTGCTGTTGTTGCGGTCCCGGATTTAATTCCCCGTATGGGCAATTATTTATGTGTTGAGGACGAGTATTTGTTTCCGAGTCTTGGATGTTTTCCATGTATTTAAGTATTTATTTCTCTATACATATAAGTATCTATATCGTTGCCTAGTATCCATAGGACAAGCCTAGAGCTTAGTTTGGGACTAGGTCAATTTGTGTGAGACTGTTGATATGACTTATTTTCTAACTTTCATTTATTGTACCATTGACATGCAGTACACAATAAAAATGCATTTCTTTAATATATTTTTTATTTCATACACAAGTAGATCAATTAAATTGTATTTCAATTGGACGGACTGGTATATATCACAGGTTAGTCGTATAAACCGTTATTACAAAGTATTTATGTTTATAAAATAGTAGATTTAAAAACATACACCTTAATCATAGAATAATTAACTCAGATTTCATTTAATAGAATACAACAAAACAGTGAATCTGAGATTATATCCCCAAAAAACATAGTATTAAAAAAATAGCGTACAGTTTTATTATAACTTAGGGGTAATTTAAATTTCTCAACACCATGTCAAGCAAACATCATCATTCACATGCCGATGACAGCCAAAAAGAAAGTCAATGTAGACTTTTATTTAGGTAAACTTGTTTGACGAACAGTGTAATAAATTTCATAGAAGTACTTTTTTTTTGTAATTGCAGCAAGAAACAGGTAATTATATTTGGTATCCAAAGCTGTAAATTATTTCTTACAATCAGTGCAACCATTTTTAGCTGTCAAACTGGTTCGCTTAAATAAAAAATACATTTTAAATACGTTCTATTTAGAGCTACCGGGACGTATTTATCCTTTTTATTTATGATAACTGTGATGCTTAAGTAAATTGTATAAATATATCATATCTATTTCACGCAATAAAATGGTGTTGAAAAAGTTAAATCAAGTAAATGACAAACGATGGCACTAACGAAATTACGAAAATAAAAGTAAAGGCAGTTTCACAAAAGATTTTTTCGATTTCAATCACCCTGTGTTGTAGAGTCACTAGTAATAATATCTTATACAACACTAGAGGGCGTCTGCAGCTTCGTACGGGTAGAATAAGTTTCCTACTACTAGTGACCTATTTATTGATCCCCTAGGGGGTCGTATTACCAAAATTCCCCTTCTTAGTGCATCCCTAGGATATCCAAGGAATATTCCCTCCAAATTTCAACTCCCTAGGTCTAGCGGTTCCGGCTGCGCGTTGATCGATCAGTCAGCTACTCAGTTATTTCCATATGTTTACTAATTTTATGAAGAGGAATGACTTATATATTTTTGTATGTTTGTAATTAATAAACACAAAAGAAACTATTGAACCAATTTCAAAGATTCTTTCACCAATAGTATGCTACATTATCCCTCAGTAACACAGGCTATGTTTTATTTTTCTGCGCGGACGAAGTCGATGGCAACAGCTAGTCTTTTATACATATATACATAGGCGACACTGAAAGTTTTTAGAATAGACCACTTATAATTCGTTTAGAAAAAAAAACAATTTGAATTTTAAAAATGGAACTTTGAAAGTCTAACGCCGTCAACTTTTTTAATGTCATTTGTTTTGTAATTTTGGCGGCAATTTGAAAATAGAGTGTTTGCTTAAAAATGAATCGTGCCTTGATTTTTTACGACTCGTTGCGGACTAAATCAAAAACAAAGTTATGAAAGACTTATGTTAGCATTTAATAATGAAGCCCCATCTATTGCCACTATTTATAACTGGTTCAATGAATTTAAAAGAAACCGTACCCAGCTCAGTGACGCTGAACGAGAAGGTCGTCCCTCTACGGCGGTGACCGAGGAAAACATTGACGCTGTGCGGCTCATGATTGAAGAGGAGAGACGAACGACATACCAGCAAATACGGACATCATTAGGGATTGGCATGAGTCAAGTTCTTTTTTTTTTACATGATCACCTGCAGGTGAGGAAGCTTTATGCTAGGTGGATACCGCACAATTTGAGCGAAGAACAAAAACTCTGCCGTGTGAATTGGTGTCGCCAAATGATAGAAAAAATTAACAGTGGTCTATCAAATTCAGTTTTTGACATCGTCACAGGCGATGAAAGTTGGATTTATTGCTATGAGCCCGAGACTAAACGACAATCAGCTCAATGGGTCTTCCCTTTCGAGGAATTACCAACAGAAGTGAAACGAGGACGCAGTGCTGAAAAAAAGATGGTTGCCTGTCTTTTTGGTAAATCGGGTCATTATGCTACAGTACTACTAGAAAATAAAAGAACTGTTACTGCTGACTGGTACGTGAATAAATGTTAACCTATCGTCTTACAAAAAAATAAAGAACGACGCCCTCGCAGCAGAGTAATCCTCCATCACGATAACGCTCCAGCCCACGCCGCCAGACAAACAAATCAATTTTTGAGTTCTGAAAATATTGAATTGATGGGTCATCCGCCTTACAGCCCCGACCTTGCAACTTGCGATTTCTATTTATTCGCAAAAATCAAGGATAAGCTCAGAGGAATATCTTTTATGAATGCAGAAGAGGCTGTAGCGGCTTTCCAAACGGCAGTAGAAGAGGTGCCTAAAGAAGGATGGGCTGAATGCTTTACTCAATGGTTTTATCTAATGAACAAGTCGTTGCTTTAATACAAAAGCGACGCAAAATAAAATGTGTCTGTGTTGCATTTGAAATCGGAATGCTATATACTTTCAGTTTTAAATCAAACTATATTTGTTTTTGATTTGTGGCGCTTTTGTATTTAAGCAGCGAAGTGTATCGATTGTTGTGGAGAATACTTTGAAAAACAATAAAATAGTTTACATCTTTATATCATGTTTAATTTTTTTCTAAAAACTTTCAGTGTCACCCACGTAGTTTGGGATGTGATACGCTTTGGCTTCTTAATAATTCACCCCCATTTATAGTGTAAGATATTTCTGAACCCATGTTAGATAAGTTATTGCCAGTGAATATTCATGTTTAAACAAACTATTGTACGCTCATACGATCCACTCGTCCTCTTGTGAAACGACCTTTACTTAATAAAAATATTACAAGAGATTCAATATTATTTATTCGCCTATAAATTAGAACCAAAGGTTCTAGCGCACGACTGCTAAAAGACCTTATTCGTAAACGCAATATAAACCTATTTTAGTTAAAGCTATTATGCGTTTTTGAATGAGTGGATTATTATTTACGCACTTACTGTCCTGTCTCCCTGTGGCATGTGGCACAGTCATACACTATAGACTATAGTTTAGGTTGGGATAATACATTGTCGAAATCCGAAAATATTACTAAACCCCCAAACACTGTGCCTAGATTTCTCTAATAAAATAAATAGCATATGTTTGCTTATACATTCCGATATTAATGTTAAAATGATTATATAACATGTTTACTGCATGGAATTAAGACGGTTAATGATTAAGTAAATTGTAAAAGGATATCAATTCCATGCGATAAACTTTAATTGGTTTGTTCTACTAAGAACCAAGTAGGCATAAAGTGTACTTATAAGTAAGCTTCTGTGTTTTAACCGCTTTAGTTTCGGTGATTTTGAGCTAAGACGGGAAACGCTAGCGCAGTTAGAAGCCGGCCACATAATGCTAAAGTCGGTAGTAATGCGAGATCTGAATCTTAATAACCATATCGCCTATGTATCTTTACTTTTGACACACATTAAACTTGATCATTTGTCCTTGAAAAATGTGAAAACACGATTACTAGCATCAAAAACGTTGTTGATTGAAATTTTTAAACATTACATTACAACACAAGCATGTTTTTGGTTGACACTTCAAAGACGACGTTGAACGCTGATTTTTGATTAAATAATTGAGTACTTCTTAATTCTGGTAGACAATTTTTTTTAAGAATTTTGATAGTTCAATAGTAAACAGCAATTATTTGAATTTTTGCAATCAATACTGCGAAAAAGGAACCAGGAGAAAACCACGAATGTAAAATTAAACGCGGGAAAAACGCGAATGGAACTTCTGCAACGAAAAAATTGGCGATTTAAGGAAAATTGTTTTAACATATCTTGTATTTATAAACGTAACCAAGTGAGATGCTATTTGCAAGATATATCAATGTAAGTTATAGAAAACTTTGTGAAACATCTCAACTAAAACCAGTTAATTAATACAGCTCCTAATATACTTGTTTCAGCACATATTTCCTGCGCAGGCTTCAGAGCTTGTTCCTCAGCACCTTGTCATGCAGCCATGCAGCCACTTGTGCATGGAGGTTTCTGAGCCTAGTCTTCAATGGTTTCACTGCTGATGGCCAATTGCAGTTATATTTACCATCGGAACGTCTCAACTCCTCAGTGTTTCTCGTTCAGCCAGGGTCGAAAGATGGGAAGCGTGCTGGGGTAGATGGCGGGCGCCGCGCCGGGCTCCGAGCTGAACGGGTACGTGCCGAGTAGGATGGGCAGCTGTAGTTTTATCTCTTTCTCGAGGCTCTTGGGCTCGATAATGAACTGAAAAGTTTTTTTTACGAATTAAGTTACGTCCATGTAGCATGCACCCATATGCATCATTGGATTCGATTTAGAAAGGAACATAAGAATCGTAAATGGGATTTTTGGGAAAAATACATTTTACGTAAGAGTCGTTATTATGCGAAGGGACATTTTGTGAAAGGGATGTTTTTACAAAAGAGACGTTATTTTGTGAGGCGACATTTTGAGACGGGTCTTTTTGCGAAAAGGACGTTTTACAATATTTGAGGTGGGACTTTTAGTGAATGGGACGTGGGACGTTTTACAAACGATGCATTATTTTACGAAGTGATATTTTGAGATGGGTCCTTTGTGAAAGCGACGTTTCTATAAAAGATAAGTACCTAATTTTGCGAAAAGAGATTTTGAGAGGGGACTTTGTACAAAAGAGACGTATTATTCTGCGAAGGGACTTATTGCGGAAAGGACGTTTTACTAAAGGACTAAGGAAGGACGTTATTTTGCAAACGAGATCATTATGTCTTCACAACATTCAACAAAAAAGTCATTTCTGGTTCTGGCTGATTCGACAGCTATCGTACCTAATGTAAAGTTGAGAGACTTACAAACACATCATACTGCACCGAGATGAGGTGGCAGCCGCGCAGGTTGGTGGGCGGCAGCGGCGGGATGTAGAGCAGCTCGGCGCGCCACGAGTCCGTGCCGCCCGCGCGCACCTTGCCGTGCGCCAGCGACGCCAGCTCGCGGACCTCCTTCGCCGCCAGCTTGCCGTGCGCCGAGTACTGGATCGTCTGCAACAGCGGCGCTGTGAGCACCTGGCACGCAGGCGCCGCGGGCCGGCGCTACGCGGCACTAGCTAGAGACCCGGATGGCCCCTGGTCCAGGCCCTACACCCTACTAGACTCGCCTCAGTGAGCGCGGCGCGCGTAGCTCGCAGCGTAGTGCGCGAGCGGTTAGCGACGGTGGCACTGAGCGCGATAGTCTCGCCCGGCACGTAGGCGCCGCGGGCCAGCGCTACGCGGCACTAGCTAGGGACCCGGATGGCCCCTGGTCCAGGCCCTACACCCTACTAGACTCGCCTCAGTGAGCGCGGCGCGCGTAGCTCGCAGCGTAGTGCGCGAGCGGTTAGCGACGGTGGCACTGAGCGCGATAGTCTCGCCCGGCACGTAGGCGCCGCGGGCCAGCGCTACGCGGCACTAGCTAGGGACCCGGATGGCCCCTGGTCCAGGCCCTACACCCTACTAGACTCGCCTCAGTGAGCGCGGCGCGCGTAGCTCGCAGCGTAGTGCGCGAGCGGTTAGCGACGGTGGCACTGAGCGCGATAGTCTCGCCCGGCACGTAGGCGCCGCGGGCCAGCGCTACGCGGCACTAGCTAGGGACCCGGATGGCCCCTGGTCCAGGCCCTACACCCTACTAGACTCGCCTCAGTGAGCGCGGCGCGCGTAGCTCGCAGCGTAGTGCGCGAGCGGTTAGCGACGGTGGCACTGAGCGCGATAGTCTCGCCCGGCACGTAGGCGCCGCGGGCCAGCGCTACGCGGCACTAGCTAGGGACCCGGATGGCCCCTGGTCCAGGCCCTACACCCTACTAGACTCGCCTCAGTGAGCGCGGCGCGCGTAGCTCGCAGCGTAGTGCGCGAGCGGTTAGCGACGGTGGCACTGAGCGCGATAGTCTCGCCCGGCACGTAGGCGCCGCGGGCCAGCGCTACGCGGCACTAGCTAGGGACCCGGATGGCCCCTGGTCCAGGCCCTACACCCTACTAGACTCGCCTCAGTGAGCGCGGCGCGCGTAGCTCGCAGCGTAGTGCGCGAGCGGTTAGCGACGGTGGCACTGAGCGCGATAGTCTCGCCCGGCACGTAGGCGCCGCGGGCCAGCGCTACGCGGCACTAGCTAGGGACCCGGATGGCCCCTGGTCCAGGCCCTACACCCTACTAGACTCGCCTCAGTGAGCGCGGCGCGCGTAGCTCGCAGCGTAGTGCGCGAGCGGTTAGCGACGGTGGCACTGAGCGCGATAGTCTCGCCCGGCACGTAGGCGCCGCGGGCCAGCGCTACGCGGCACTAGCTAGGGACCCGGATGGCCCCTGGTCCAGGCCCTACACCCTACTAGACTCGCCTCAGTGAGCGCGGCGCGCGTAGCTCGCAGCGTAGTGCGCGAGCGGTTAGCGACGGTGGCACTGAGCGCGATAGTCTCGCCCGGCACGTAGGCGCCGCGGGCCAGCGCTACGCGGCACTAGCTAGGGACCCGGATGGCCCCTGGTCCAGGCCCTACACCCTACTAGACTCGCCTCAGTGAGCGCGGCGCGCGTAGCTCGCAGCGTAGTGCGCGAGCGGTTAGCGACGGTGGCACTGAGCGCGATAGTCTCGCCCGGCACGTAGGCGCCGCGGGCCAGCGCTACGCGGCACTAGCTAGGGACCCGGATGGCCCCTGGTCCAGGCCCTACACCCTACTAGACTCGCCTCAGTGAGCGCGGCGCGCGTAGCTCGCAGCGTAGTGCGCGAGCGGTTAGCGACGGTGGCACTGAGCGCGATAGTCTCGCCCGGCACGTAGGCGCCGCGGGCCAGCGCTACGCGGCACTAGCTAGGGACCCGGATGGCCCCTGGTCCAGGCCCTACACCCTACTAGACTCGCCTCAGTGAGCGCGGCGCGCGTAGCTCGCAGCGTAGTGCGCGAGCGGTTAGCGACGGTGGCACTGAGCGCGATAGTCTCGCCCGGCACGTAGGCGCCGCGGTCCAGCGCTACGCGGCACTAGCTAGGGACCCGGATGGCCCCTGGTCCAGGCCCTACACCCTACTAGACTCGCCTCAGTGAGCGCGGCGCGCGTAGCTCGCAGCGTAGTGCGCGAGCGGTTAGCGACGGTGGCACTGAGCGCGATAGTCTCGCCCGGCACGTAGGCGCCGCGGGCCAGCGCTACGCGGCACTAGCTAGGGACCCGGATGGCCCCTGGTCCAGGCCCTACACCCTACTAGACTCGCCTCAGTGAGCGCGGCGCGCGTAGCTCGCAGCGTA
This sequence comes from Acleris sparsana, assembly GCA_923062465.1. NCBI lineage: Eukaryota > Metazoa > Arthropoda > Insecta > Lepidoptera > Tortricidae > Acleris > Acleris sparsana. Next base: position 19,484,134 of record OV281287.1, on the reverse strand, counting down.
GTGCGCGAGCGGTTAGCGACGGTGGCACTGAGCGCGATAGTCTCGCCCGGCACGTAGGCGCCGCGGGCCAGCGCTACGCGGCACTAGCTAGTGACCCGGATGGCCCCTGGTCCAGGCCCTACACCCTACTAGACTCGCCTCAGTGAGCGCGGCGCGCGTAGCTCGCAGCGTAGTGCGCGAGCGGTTAGCGACGGTGGCACTGAGCGCGATAGTCTCGCCCGGCACGTAGGCGCCGCGGTCCAGCGCTACGCGGCATGCTACTGCGCCTCCGCCCACGCAGCCCACGCCCAACCGGTGTTCCACGCTGCATTCGAACTCTTGCTGGGAAAACAAAAGATTATGTATATGTCAAAAGCAGTTCCAGGGAATTTCGACAAGTCGGATGACCTCTGATATAGGCAAATGATCGCATTTGCCAAAATCGGCATGGATAGGATTGAGTTGACTTGAGCCAAATTGAAATCAGGCACCTAAAATACATTAGAGGATGCTCCCCTCTTACTTAACCCTACATCGCAGTTCCTACTATTTGGACAATGTTTTTGAAGTGAAATGGAGTCTCTTTGGATCTGGCCAAGGCCTTCGACACTGTGTCGAGACCTATTATTTCTTCGCGAGCTTAAATCTGTGGAATTCTGAGTATTCCTCAGGCTTAGTTTGATAACTACCTCTCCAATAAATAGCAAAAAGTCACGATTGGCTGCAACAAGGGCTCCACGGAGTCTATACAGTTTGGTGTCCCTCAAGGCAATAACCTTGGCCCCTCTCTTCTCATAGTCTTAGAAATCCAATGGCAGAAAAAACAAGCATGACAATGCCTCTGATAAGCTAAGCAGTAACCTCCTAATCATTAACCAAAACAAAAATAAATTTATTTGGTTTGACTAAAGCGAACGCCACTGTGGCATATACGAGTTTTCTTTAGGCCAATAGTTTGCAGCGCGGCGACCTGTTTGGCAAACGAAAATAGACATACTATAGGTACAACATGGCAAAGCAGACGTAAGCTACAAGCTGTTTACTTAATGGGACCACAGCTTAAGGCCAAGGAGTTCAGGAGGCCAACGCCTAAATGACTTTCAAAGCTTAAACTTGTAAAACTGCAACGAATCCAACGACGCATTTATAGAAATCGTTCCTATAGTTCAATGGTACAGTACTCGCAGCCTCTAAATGCCAGCCACACTTGACTTGTAACTGACAGTAAGTATATTAGTCCGCTAAAACACAACCCTCCCTCGACTTGCTATAGTCGAGTAGATAGATCTGATAGATAGTCGTCCTGTAGATACCCTACTTACACTTTTCCGCTTTACTACGGGAACGTTTTAGCACGTCGCAACTCTTGGGGAACTGATCTATGCACTCATATATTGATGTAACATAAGCTAGATTGGTAAATATTCATCTCTCCTGTTTGGCAAGTAAAGATTTCTATATCTTAATAGCGGAAAACGGTATTTACATCCGCTTGGGAAGAAAGTGACTTTGAAAAGAGCATTAATAAACATTCAACAATTTTTGACTCGTTTCTACTTTATTAAACCATGGAAGAATCTTATAGCTCTTAAGAAATAAATCGGACTTTGTGACAATAACATAGAATATTTTTGTTTATTTACTTTCCTCTCAGTAGAAATGAAAGTAATATATATAAATTTTATCACTTTTATCCCTTGTTTAACAATCTACTAATATCTTCTGTGTAAATCTAGCGGTCATGTTACCTGCTCCATTGCTAACAATAAACACTACTGTACCTCTAATTGCATTGACATTGAACAAGTCATGGTCAGTAACCACGTTTATACCGGATCGAATTTCGCGTTACTAACATGCAGTGCACGCCCAGAGCTCCACATGTAGTCTACTTTGTATAGAAAATTAGGAAGACAAGTACACAATGTGTTAATACGTTTTAAATGCCAATGACACGCAAGAGTGTCCAAATAACATACAACTGATATCTGGTGGCAGGGAAAGTTGTACGTTTGGACGTTTCGTGATCTACAATCGTTAAAGCCATAACTAGTAATTGCATGTACAACAATTGACAAGTTAATATGTGCAATTACGTGAATGTTCATCTTTTCTTGTACAATTCAGTAAAAGTGTATGGTAAAAACAATGTTATGTATTAGACATAATAATATTTTACGATTGTTAGCGATACACTCTTATTACTTGGTCTAGGTTCAAGTTCCCGATATTTAAGACTCTTTTAATAGCGAGTAATTGGATAAACGGATTTCTTTGCTATCGTGATTCGGTGGGATAACGTTTATGAAGTTTCAATTGAAGATCATGGTTAAGTTTTAAACTATTATATTTGGTAACGTCCATAAAATTTACGACAAATATTTATTTTTCAGCCTGATTGAGAGGTTTTTCATTAAATATTATATCTGTGTCATCTGTGTAAGAATACTAATGACCACCACCTATATTACAGTTAATCAGTACAATAATTTTAACCAGGAAGAGAGTAGGCCCAAGAACACTCACCTGAAGGACACTGAAGGCGACTAACTTTTCACAGCTGAAGTGTTTTTAAGTCAATATCAGTAGGTACGTCTTGAACACGTAGTAAGTTAAATATTAACACGGCTAGCTAAGTATACTTACAGACAGCACTGGCGGCTCCTGGTTCAAATCAATAGGGTTCATGACGATGAAAACCTGCTGATTCTTGTGCGTGAGCCCGTTTGGCTCACGCAACGCCGCCTTGCAGTAGTACTGCACCCAGCCGTGGGTGCCCAGGAACGTGGACGGGAGGCCCAGAGGCAGTCCCAGCTTAAACGGGAAGCTGTGGATGCCGGGGGAAAGTACCGACGCCCCGTTACCTGCAGATTGATTTAGATTATTAGCATCTTCTGGCGAAACACGTTTATTGAGCTAGCACATTTAGCTGAGTAGGTTGTAACTCAGTTATTCCCTACAAAAAGGTGAGTTACACACGAGAAAAAACTAGTTTTGCTAGCTGTACTGCTGAACATAAGCTTTTATCAGTCCCGTGCCGCTATCATCCAACAGATACCTGCAACCTTTATTAGCGGTACCTCTAAACACCTAACGGCCTGCTTACGCTTGGTCTCCTAGTACGTGGTAGCCATTCGAGAGTTCTTTGGCCACATCTGCAATTAAATAGCTATTTAAGTATCTTCCTAGCGATAATTACACGAACTACTGACTGAAATAGGTATGTAAATTATACATTAAAAAAAAACGCCGTTATTCATTCCACATTCTGTTCAAAGCCTAAAACTAAAGTCTTAAGGGTCCCATTCTACCAGATCTGTGCAAAAGGCACCACTAACACGATTGCTTCATTTTCCTAGCCTCAAAAAGCTTCAAGCTCTGAAAAGAAGTTTGCTTGCGAAGAATGCAAGAAAGTGCGAGTGTGAGTGCAAGTACGAAGTCCATTTTTCGACTTAGATTCACAGAGCAGGTGGACGTTAGAGCTCACCGTAGAGCCACAGGTCCACACACGACACCTGCTGCTTTGTGCACCATTCGTGGCGCATGCTTCGCGAAGTCTTCATGCGCCTTGGTTTCCTTGCTTACGTTACCTGGCTCCCCAAGCAGCCTCATCCGGAAGTCTATGTAGTTCTCCTTGTCGTAGAGCCGCTCGTGGCGCCCAGAGCCGACGCGCACCACGCCCTCGCCCACCACGTGGAAGTGGAGTCCTGGGGGCAGGGAACGGACCAACGAAATTAGGTCACTTAGTAGAACCAAATGGTTCCGTGATAGCAGAAACTGTTTATACACTACCTGTCAACCACTAGGTTAAACAGAAAAAGTTATGGGTGCGAAAAATTCAGCAAAAGCCGTCAATTGTATGTGTAATTATTTTTTGGATTTCGTCAATTTAAAATCACTGGAACTTGGTATTGTATCCATATAATAACATCCTGCATACATGTGGTCAGGGTCTGTATAAGGAATTAACAGTTTTATAATGAAAAGCAAGCATTAAAAACCAGACTGCATTTTGATTTTGTTATTAAACCCGTTTATGGGCCGTTATAAAAAAAATTGTACATAATTAAAGGCTTATTGAAAACAAAATCACGATCGCTTCCTTTGTGTAACGAAAGTTAGTCATACAAACTATATGGGTAACTTTCGTCACACAAAGGAATCAATTAAGTTTTGTTTTAATTAAAGCCCTTAACTATGTACATTTTTTTTGAAAACGACCCTTATGAATACTAGTATTTTCTTATATTGAGTTTTTCACATTAAGTTCTTTTAAATGATACCTATATTGTAATAATTAGAAAACTTTTTTTTGTTGACATAAATATTTGACATTTTGCCATTGTTGTTATTTAAATTATAACAGTTTTGATATCCTATGTCACCCGGGATGGTGAAAGGATTCTAGCTATACCACACACATATATCAGCACAGGCTTTTAGAGGTTGTGGTGTAATAAAGAATCATTACATACACACATACATGAACCCTAGAAACATACCATCCTTTTTTAAATATGTTGAGTGATCCAAGTATTATTAGAAAAGCAAATTCACTAATACTTGTTTCTCTTCAAAAGTGATATGAGTACTAGGTATAATGAGGCTCTTATAAAAAGAGAGACTAGGTCACAGCTGTCACAACCAATGATACATTAAAATAATGTTAAGACACATCGGATACATTGCATAATCAGTTTTGTTGATTTAATTTTGGTTACATGTTCAGCTGTTTCAATATAAGTGTTAAGCAATCAGGAAATTTATAATCAAGTTGTGATAAGGATCTTCAGCTCATATTAAGCTCAATGAGAGGATACAATACTCCTAAAGTTATTTATATTATTAAAGTCAGAGTCGGACTGCCAGCCATAGGGTGAACTGCCCTATTGTTGGCCACCTACCTTGGTAATTTAGGGGCCAGTAACTAGGTGTTTTACCCTACTAAAGAGCGAAAGGAGCACCAACTCTAGGCGGAATGTTTTAGAGGGTGCCTCAGTGGTAAAGAAAAATAATTAGCATACATAGGCAAGCAATTGAGCAAGCCATAACTGGATCTTGTTCCATTCTGAAATCTGCATAGATCCAGCACTGATTACAGTTGATTACTACTACAAATTCGATATTTTAAAAAGGTAAAAACCTGTGTTTGTAGAGAATCACCTCAATTGACTTGAAATAAAATGTTCCAATAATCAGTATGGTGCCTACAGGCTACAATAGGGCAATATCTACATGATCTGAATGAATGATTTTCAAATCTTGCTCTTATTTCTAAATAAACTTAACATAAACTGGCAATTTCCCCTGGATTAAAAATTACTTCCAGATTTATAAAGTATGTATTGAGGATTAAAAACCAGTGACTTACCCAGAACCGGAGTGTCATCCTGCAGTTCCATCAGGACCTTCCCTGACAGGAACTGACCAGGGAAGTACAGCAGGGAGGTGTTGTCAAACACGATCAGGAACTTGAGGAGCTTCCGCGGCATTTTGATCAAGCTAGCACCTAATTAAAATAGTTCTAATTTACTAAGTCAAACAGGTTACACTAGCTAGCAGGTTTCACTCACTAAATAATGCAACACAGCCGCTGATATTATTCATGATATCGTTATTTGTGTTTAGTATTAGTATTCTAACACATGAACAAACACATTTACCAAGTAGGAAATCATACGTTGTAGATACACTTCCTAATTGGAAATTTAAGTTTAATCCATTAAAGGAATTTTGAGAAACCTTGCGTTACGAAAGTCCCACCCACGGTGACATTATCCTCAGAAGTTATTACATCGTAGGTTGGACAACAAAGTTGAGAAATACAACCGAAGGCCATTGAGATGTGTGCGAGCATGTAATGAATGCATAATTACCTTGGAATTATTACAGCATTTACAACTTATAACACTACAACTGTATGTTTTACCAATAATTAAGTATAGAATCATTCATGATAAAGCTAAATAATCACACAAAGTTCAGTTTTAAGAAGAACTATTGCTACAAATTGCCCAAAACTTTACGAAACTTTTGACATTTAAGTTATGGAATCATTCATGCGAGAAGCATACATTTTTTAAAGGATTTGCTGTAAATGTATAGATTTGAAAGATTTAGATGGAAACAATATATAAATTGTTCGTAATCTTACATTCGAATTGCAAATAAATGGTTATAATAATAAACATCTATCAAGTTAGTCAGTGTATTTCCTGCGGAACTACACTTTACAAATTATGAACGTTTCCATTTCCCATTTTGCTAATCTGTAGGGAGGGGGAGGGCCTCTTTTATCTGTCAAATAAACGTCAGTTGGTTCGGTGGTAAATGGAGTTGTTTAGATTTTATTTTGAATGAAAAACGTAATAATTGTTTTATGATATCAAAATAACGAGGGGTAATTTAAGAAAATCAAAATGCCGAATGAGATGATAACACTGCAGCTGGGCCAATGCGGCAACCAAAGTGAGTACAAATCATAACAACATTGTTCAGTTAATTTAAAACCCATGAGTTAATTATCGCGTTTCCTATCTTAAATATGTGGGTATATAAGCCTTTAACCATATTATCTTGTTATCATTACTGTAAAGATGTGTTATGAATGCATCTTTGTACTACTATGGTTTAGAAACACTAACATTTCATCGTAAAATATCTCTTCCCTAAAAGCATGTTTTGGTATTTCAGTTGGCTTTGAATTTTGGAAGCAGCTATGTATAGAGCACGGAATATCCCCGGAAGGCATCCTGGAGGAGTACGCGTCGGCTGGCCTGGACAGGAAGGATGTTTTCTTCTATCAGGCTGATGACGACCATTATATCCCTAGAGCAGTATTATTGGATCTTGAGCCCAGGGTTATACACACTATTATGAACTCTCCTTATGCTAAGGTGAGGAGAGGAAGTCAATATTGAAAATTTAGAACATAGTTATTTTATTCAACACAATATTGTTTGCATTCAAATAAAACAAATGTTTGTGTAATGTTCAAAAATGTTATAATATTAATATCTGATATATTGTGGGTGATACAGTAATACCGCGCGACGATTAAATTAAATAAATCTTAAAATACACTTTAGTTAGAGCTAAGGTAAGTTTTGCAAATTACTGGCAGTTACAAGGTATTGCAGTATTACTGATGATATTGTATTACTTCTGAAATCACTAGCATTCTTCTTATATAGTGTTTTATTGTAATCCTCATTTAATAGGCTTTCAGCGCAATATTCTATCTGTTAACTTATTCCTTGCTGACTGAATCCATTAATATTAGTTTGTTTATTTCAGCTATACAATCCAGAAAATGTGTACCTATCAAAGCACGGAGGTGGTGCGGGCAACAACTGGGCGTCTGGGTACTCACAAGGGGACAAACTCAACGAAGAGGTGTTTGACATCATCAACAGAGAGGCAGATGGCAGTGATAATTTAGAAGTATGCCAAAAATCCATATAGCTTACCTATGTTAGGAATGTTTGCATTTATTTTATAGTTAGAATATTTGTTTGTATTTGCCACCTTGTTTTCTTTTGAGGGCTCCTAATTATATTCCCTCAATCACAAAATCTTCTATTTTTCCGATAAAAAATACTTTTTTATTAAACAGGTCTAGTGTTGAGAAGTTTTTGACAAAAAACATCCTGTTACTCATAGATGACATTTGATATTTTTTATTTATTTACAATATCACAAATTGACCTAGTCCCAAACTAAACTCTAGGATTGTACTGTAGGTTATAGACAACAATAACAACAACATAGAAAGAAATAGTTGTTTGTATAGATGTAGTGCATAAATAAGTTGTTGTCTTGCTTTCTCAATTAAAGCTGACCAAAAACGATATATGTATGTTTACTAGATCAGTATTCACAGTATTCTATAGTTAACACCATTCCATATAAATCTTAACTTGCCATGGCTTTATGAAATCGTGACTTTTTCCACTTGTTTAAAATTCAAAAATTAATATTACGAGTTTGTAATCAATGTGTTTATTGCAGGGTTTTGTGGTTTGCCACTCAATAGCCGGTGGAACAGGGTCAGGCATGGGCTCCTACATCCTGGAACACCTGTCAGACAGGTTCCCTAAGAAGCTTGTGCAGACTTACAGTGTCTTCCCTAATTTAGATGAAATCAGGTATGTTGTAATGCTGTATTTGTATTTCTTTCCTCTAACTCGCAACTTCGTCCGTGTAAAACTTGTTTATTGCTTTTTCCTTTGGGAACTGATAAATTTTGTAGAATAAAAAACTTTATACCATGTTATTACTACTTGTCCTTGTTACCGATTACCGACATGCTATATCAAGTGTGATGACAACAAAATACTTGTGCTCGAGCCTCAGGTACAGGTTGGGTCATTGTAGAAAAAAAATTCATGCATCACATTCAAAGTGTTTTTCTACAGGTAATTTTCCACCTTAACAATGTTGGCTGTGTGTTGTTGATGCTGTACATAGAGGCTCAGCAACTTTTGCAAAATCCGTGCAATAAACAAATTTTTATACAGGATGTATTCGAGCAGCTATGCATTATTTGTGGTTTAGAATAGTCAGCTAAAAATACCGAATAATCGGAAATTTGTAACTTACAGGAAAACAAAAAAAAATCGCCAATACTTACTAAGAGTTATATTTCAAGATTTTAAAGTATTTTAATTTAATATAACCAATAATCATCATACAATAATAGGAACTTTTTATTTTTATTATAAAGAACAATTAAATAATCACAAATGACAAGTACTTAGTTTAGGTGTACGTTACTTTGACCGAAACGTAGGTTCCCGATTGCACCCGAACTTAGCCGAAACCAACATTCGGCGTTGCTGACTAGTCGGCCGCCTCAGCACCGATTAGTCGGCTAGTCGGTAAAATCCATAGTCGGCCCATCTCTAGTGTTAACCTTCATTATTTTTGCCTACAGTGACGTAGTTGTGCAGCCATACAACTCCCTTCTAACCCTCAAACGGCTGACAGAGAGCGCGGACTGCGTGATGGTGCTGGACAACACCGCTCTGAACCGAATCGCCAGCGACCGGCTGCACATCCCTAACCCCTCCTTCACTCAGATCAACACTCTCGTGTCTACCATCATGAGCGCCAGCACTGCTACACTCAGGTGAGTGTGGTTATTAGGTTAACATTCTTCTTAGTCAATTCAATAATGACTAGATGTAATATTTTTTTAACATTCTGGGGGAGGCCTACGCCAAGAGGCAAATTGATGACATCACACTCTCAAAAATAGAGACACGAAATAATGTGTAACTGATGTATTGGAAATATAAATAAAATAAAATGCTTGAATAGTCAAGCAATAATTTAATTTAAGTAGTAGAAATGAAATGAAACTAAGTTTGGTGTAAATCTCTAAATAATAATGTAATGTAAGCAATTAAATTACCTAATTTATTATATTTATCGTGTAAATAATTGTAATTGTCAACAATAAAGGCTATTTCTTTTCTATTCTATTCTAGATGTAATTTTCCTCATTGTATTTCGATTGACGACAACTTCATCATCATCATCATGTCGGCCGAAAGACTTCCATTGCTGGACATAGGCCTCCCCCAAGGCTCACCTCTCAGACCGTTCTTGTGCTTTTCGCATGCACCGCGCTCCCGCGATCCTTACGAGGTCGTCACTCCATCTTGTTCTCGGTCCGCCGGACGCCGAGAACCTTCTGACCACATCGGCCATCAGTCCTGCGAGCAATGTGCCCCGCCCACTGCCACTTAAGTTTAGCTATTCTTCGGGTTATGTCGGTAAGCTTAGTGCTACTGCGGAAATCATCATTTCTGATTCTATCACGCAGAGAAACCCCGAGCATAGCCCTCTCCATAGCCCTCTGAGTGACTTTGAGCGACACCACAACATCAACTTATCGACGGCTAAATTCATTTGCGAGATTCGGGAGCTTGTTATTCCCCATATTTTTTATTGGTCATAATAGCTTTGATTACATAATTATTGGTAATCATCGTTTTTATGTCGCTGGAACCGTAAAATTATCAGAATTTCTTAAATATCGAATGTGTATAAAAATAATTATGGCAGAAAAATATATATCCCTTAGAATCAGACGTTTCACAAAGTATACCCCCTCTGCGGAACAAGGCTATACAATAGTTGACGAAACTAAGATTTGTCTATGTCTATGATTATCTGTGGCAGTGATGGTACCTATACTGGTGTAGAAGTTATGGTACCTATAGATGAACTCCAGGTGTGTTCTTCAGGTACCCCTCGTACATGAACAACGACCTGATCAGCCTGGTGGCGCCGCTGATCCCCACGCCGCGCCTTCACTTCCTCATGACCGGGTACACGCCGCTGTCAGCTGACCATGACGTCACCGTGGTACGTAATGAACAAAACAACCTCAACGAAATCTAATTTTTCGGTTTATAAGGTTTTCTGGTGAACTTGTTAACTTAGTTTTGGGTTGTTGCTTCCTCAGGCTCCGAAAATCCGCAAGACCACGGTCCTGGATGTGATGCAGCGGCTGCTGCAACCCAAGAACATGATGGTGTCACTCAGCCCCGACCGGGCCAACCAGCATTGTTACATCTCCATACTAAACATTATTCAAGTAAGTTACAGGAGTTATGACTCTTCTAATATTCATGAAAAATATTGTAATGTTTTTTGTAAATTTTCTACAGCCTTTTATCATATTTCTATTGACCTGGGCATTTTTGGAACTGCAATATTTATAAGCAGCAACCACATCATGCATCAGTAGCAAAATTGCCTGAGAACAGTACCATAATTTTTCCAATCTTCATTTTAGCTATTTTGAAGCCGACTTGATAATCAGCTAGTGACAGGCTGTGAAGAGAGTGTGATTCATGCTTTAGTTATTTTCTTTTTTTTCAGGGCGAAGTGGACCCCTCCCAAGTGCACAAATCTCTACAGCGGATCCGCGAGCGAAAACTAGCTAACTTCATCCCGTGGGGCCCCGCGTCCATCCAAGTAGCGCTGTCGCGGCGCTCGCCGCACGTGCACTCGTCGCACAAGGTGTCGGGCCTGTTGCTGGCCAACCACACCAACATCAGCTCGGTCAGTACTCTTTCACTGTGCCGCTGTCAGGGCATACATGTGCCGCTGTCAGGGCGTACATGTGCCACTGTCAGGGCGTACAGGTCGCGCTATCGGTGCGTACAGTCGCGCTATCATCAAAGATTTAGAAGCATTCAAAGAACCGGTAGTGGTCCGATTTCTGCCTTACACACTGATGATAAAACTTCTATTGATTTACTTATCGACACGTGCAAGGAAAAACTGTATCGCATGTGCAATGACATCATTTGAATCTGGCTATATTCTTCCAGCTGTTCGACCGCTGCCTCCAACAGTACGACAAGCTCCGCAAGCGCGAGGCGTTCATCGACGTGTTCCGCAAGGAGCCCATGTTCAAGGACTCGCTCGACGAGTTCGACGAGTCGCGCGCCGTCGTCGACTCGCTCGTGCGCGAGTACCACGCCGCCGCCACGCCGGACTACGTGCACTGGACGCCTGGTGAGTCGCTGGCGACATCCACCAGTAGACAGTCACTGGCTGGTGACTTGCAAGTTTGACTAGGAATTTTCCCATTCTTCCCCTGAATTGATTTTTCTTCTGTTCGAGGAGTGATTGTGTAAGATACCACAGATTAAATATCAGTTGCTAGAGTGAGACCAGCAAGTGGTGACACAAGAATTTAACCTATGAAACAAGCTGTCACATTATGAGGACCTTTCCAGTCGCTATGCATTTCGTGTTACCAGCTAGTGAGATTTCAATTTGCCACCTTATTTTGTATCCCCACTCGCTGGTCGGACATGTAAAAAACTTAATCCTAAATCTATTTACAGAGAGCGGGCAAATATAAAGCAAATCGAAGATCTGAACGAGCCACGGATTCCAAAGGTGCAAGTGAAAGTATTCTCAAGTCACAAGTTACTTTAGTTCTCTAACCAGTGCCATTGTATTATTGCATTCATCTCATTAACTCGAATAACAGACTGGGGCTCTATTCCAATCGGTAAAACCATATTGCTACATGTTATCGTAGTTTTTAACTCGACTGCCTTTATTGTCAAGTAAATAAGATAAAGATTTAAAAAAAAAGAAAGATGTTTATTCAGTAAGTAGGCCGCACGGGCACTTTTACACGTCAAAATCTACCAGCGCTTCGCAAGAGACCACTGCTGAGAAGAAACGCCGCAAGAAACTCAACAGTCAGTCGTTTTTTTAAATACTTCTTATGATATTATACAATTATATAGCTTAACCTAGCATGATATAAAACAATGACTTTAACATAAAATAAAAATAAAAATAAAAAACATTCAAGCGTAGCTTGAGCAGGAAAATGTGTCAAAACTAAGAATTTTCATAGGGAGTAATAAGTAGTAGTATTAAAAAAATAATATAAAACATATATATTAAAAAAAATATATACCTTCCTATGACAGTGCAAGACAACCATCACATACAAAGTTTCGATACATTCTCCTACAGAAACCGTGTCCCCTAGACAATATACAATATTTACATATTTTTTATGCCTATTTTATTAGTCAGTTATTTAGGTGTTTAGTTAAGTTTAGGCCAAGCATTTTTATCTGTTACATAGTCCTCGACCCTAGTAAGCTTTAGACATCAACGACTTTTTCAAGTAACTTTTAAGTACTGGAAATGGTAACTTTAAAACAGAGTCAGGTAATTTATTATAGAAAAGAATAAGAGCTATCGTAACGTTGACAATACGATAAAATGTCGAAATTAATATGGTTTTGTTGATTAGGATAGAGCCCCTGGAGTCGAACTTATTGTTAAATCATCATCATATTCATTTACACATTAGAAGTAAAAAGATTGCTGGAAGACAAAAACATTAGCATTGTCTAAAAAATCCGTTGAATTTATTCGGCGCCAATGACACTTGGCATGCCAATATAACGCGACCTTTAAATATGTATTTCATATAAACTGGTTTTGTTTTTAGTTTTCAACTTAGATTATTGATTACTAACCAACCCACTCATCATCTTTATGAAAACGTTAGAAGCAATGTAGATTGATAAATATTCCCAAATTACCAGAATTTCAAAATACCGGATACTCATTTTAACGGAATCCCATAACTGAACATTCAAAGTTAGTATTACTTTATTGTACCTACCTACCCAAAATAATCTGGTATAAAGTGTAATCTGGTAGAGTCTGGCAAATGAAAGATGAGAATGAAAAAATAGCAACACTGTAGTGTCATCCATTTCAAACCAATCTCCGAAAATAGGGACGACACTACAGGGTTGCCATTTTTCATTCTCATCTTTCATTTGCCAGACTCTATTTTCAAATTATGGTATTTTGGGAATTAGCAATTTTGAGCACTTCTCCACTGCTCTAGATTCAGTGTTATTCTCTTCCAAACAATGGATCTGATAGAATGTGTTCTGTTGTGATTTGCAGGGCTCTTTTTATCTTAAAGTATAATTTCGGTGACCAATGTATTTGAGGATTCTAAAGCCAGCGCCCTATTGTTGAAATCATTCATAGACAGCAGTTTTTTAAATAAGAACTATCCGTAATATTTTCACCACCGAAATTAGACCAGATGAACGGCCTTGAGAATCGTCTCTAAGGGGTTTGGTCGCATAAGTCCCAGTTGCAAAACCTCCCTCCACTAAATTTACTTCCTATTAGCAAAACGTCTTCTCTGCAAACGGTCCTTTGTGCAAAATACCCCATTCGCGTTCCTTCTGTAAATGCCCCTTTCGCTGATAGTCCCCCCTGCAGAATGGCCATTTCGCAAAACGTCCCGTATGCAAAATGTCACAATGCTAAAAAATACGATGTAAATTAAGGATTTTTATTTACATTAGAGGAGCGGATTTAAATTAGAAGTTAAGTTAAATTGGAATTGAATTGTAATTATGTGACGGGACATTTTGCAGAAGGACCGTTTTGGGAATAGGTAATTTATAAAAGGGACCATTTGCGAAAGGGACAAAAGGACATTCTGCGTATGGGACATTATGCGCCCAAACCATCCAAGGGTGTAAATACACGCATCCGACCGAAGTTAATCGAGAAAATGTTGGATAAAAATCGAAACGTTACTGTGAAACGTAAAGTGTATTCGATTAGATATTTGCGTTTTATTGCTTTTGCGAGCTGTCGATCAACTTCGGTTGGATGGGTGTGTTGACATTTTATGTCCTAATAGGTTAGTTCTTGCCTGTAATATACATAAGCAATTAAATAAAAGTTGTGCTTTTTTTTACCAAGAATTTATTTTAATGGCTAAACCTCTTTAACATTCCTTTACATCTAACGTGCCAACACGCGGTGGTCTCAACTCCACGAAGCGGATTGGGATTTCGTTGCAACATTACATTGAAACACGTGGAATAATATAAAACAAATTGATGCAAAAATGTCCCAATACAAAAGTTAACCCTTACAGACTGCATGACGCATACGTACATTACAGAAGCTGATTGGGTTACACCCATACAGATTGATATAATGCTACTTTAGTAACATATAAATTTGGAATGGGATGTTTTTGCATCAAAATACAAATAAATTTTAAAACATTTAAAAAAGTATTTTATACGTGACCCATTTTATCAATAACATTTTAAAAACAACTGTCATTATTCCTGATTGCCTAGCTCAATTTTGTAACCAATATAGGTCATGCGAGTTATAGTGACATTTAAATGCTTATAAAAAATCTTTACAATACAAAAACAAGTTTTGTCAATTATTTAAAACGTTAAAGTAGTTAACAAAGTTGTGATCAAATGACATACACTACAAACTGGGGAGTATGCTAGTTGAATGTTACAGATCATATCACAATCATACAACTAGTTATGGCATTTCTATGTACAGGGGCGAAGGTAAATAAGGATGAAGAAAATGTGTAGCGGCTGGTAAGATGTATTATATACTTAAAACGTTTTAGAATTATAAGTTCCGTATACTATCCAAGATTTCGCTAATATAGCAACCATACAAACTCTGAGACAACTATATTGAGGAAAGGTCTTTATTTTATAATTTATGTATTGCCTTACAAATCCTAGTAAAGGTCGTAAACGCACTCACTCATACTAAAGAAAAACTCCTGATGAGTCCAAATACCGTTCCTAACTTTAATGGCGGTAACGTATAATCAGTAAAGAACATAAATCGAGCATTTTCAATCAGCCATCGTCCCTCCCTGAACTTTACCGGAATCCATTCCTAACTTGTAATTATGAGTCACCAAGTCATTTAAATTTACCTCACGAGGGCTTAAATGTTACTGCCTAAAATTATATTCACACAACACATTTCCTCCGACCTCATTTATCTAAATACTAGATCCCCATTATGAACATTCAATCATATCGTCTGATATTTGTGATTTATTGAATGCGCTAAGGGCGTCCTAAACATAGCGTCACGATTAGTTGCCACATGACAACTGGCTCACAAGGTCGCCAAGCTACTGACAACTATGTATATTTATGTACATTTAATTTTATATGACATGATGGCAAGTATTTAGATAGGGGATATTATTATTATGAGTGCCTTAACGATATAGATGCCTGTTGATTAGGATCACTCTACAATAAGGTAATTAACGATGATAATGCGATGACATTTATCTACTATCTGGGTTAATGAATAATATGGAACTAAGGCCTGACCAATAGTAAGAGAGTCAAGTGTTTGGCGTTTCAGAGATGTGATGGAAACATGTTTCTGTATTGCAGAAAGAAACAATAAGATTAGGAATAAGCTATCTAATTTGTATAGCGCTATTTATCATAGCACTTCACAAATGTTTGTTTAATCTAGAGCTCTGCAAATTCGATAGTGTAATGTAGCTTTATCTAATTGATTTATTGACACTTCAGGAACTAGTGACTCTTGGAGGCCAAATGTGCACTGAACTGCTAGCTATGCGGCCAGACCTCTAAGGTATTCAACTTTCTAGTATGATATGAAGATGACTTAAGCTCGACACACAGCTCGTTAAACACGAGTTGTTCATACGGACAGCGACGCGTCGACCTTGCTGTATCTCAAGCTAACTTTACTAATGATTCTAACATAACATCCTCAGGAAGCCAGCAAGCTCCCCTACAAGCTACAAGCACTAAATGGAATGAAACACGCCATGACAACAATGTACACAAATCCCAATTACTATGCCTAAATTATTTTACATAAAAATATAACGTTTGTTCTTATAAGTTTAAATTTTTCGCATACATCCTAGTTATGAACAAACATTTTTAAATCACATGTTTACAGTTACCATCAATCTCTCAGTGCTTTTATAGAACGGGGTCAAACTTAATAGATTTTCAAGTTCAAGCGCCAATACTTGACCCTAACTTCTTCAGGGGTCGGTGATGTATTTAGATTTTAGACTAACACAAAGTGCATCTATCCTAAAAGCAGTAGCCTTAGCGTAACATAGTGGAATAATAGTTAACTTCAAGCCTTGTTTCGTGTATAAATTTCATTTGCTGCAATTATAAGATGTTTGAAAACAGGCTCTATTTATACTGAAATAATTTGTGCCCCAATTCTCGATGACATTGCATACACTTGGTAAATCTTGAACAGCAAATATAAATATTTTTTCATCAAATTAATAGGAGTGCTATGGAGATCATAAATTAAATATAACGGCTTTCGCTAGGATAACTAGACTCATATGTATAATTAAGTTTGAAAGTGGGTTTTCCAGCCAAGTCATGCTGACTCATCAGCGATATACCTCGCGTCACGTAAAACGAGGGCTGATTTTAAATATGCGCACCATATTTCTTTTCATTTATGGTGTGGTTGGATACAGATTTTGACAATGTCAAGTTAGTGAGAGTATAATTAGCAAAGAAAATAAATCAAAATCAATCCCTGAAGGTTTCATAAAGGTCAGCACTATTTTTATTATGTGACGCGAAGCATACTTGGACATAACTCAAAAATCTGAAGATAAAAGTCTGTCTAATTTCGTAAGCCCTCTTAAAAAATGAAATCCTGTAAGTTATAAAGCAAATAAAATCCATACAAAAGTCCGGTCACAGGTTAGGCTTCGGCTTGCAGCCCAGGAGCGGCTAAGAGGTCTGGCTCGACGTGAACTTGGGCTGGATGATGGAGGTCTTGCGGATGGGCACGGTCTCCGGCGTGGGGATGGCGTCACCAGTGGGGTGCTTCGCTGGCACCGCGGGAGCCTTGAACTGAGCGGACAGGTTTCCCGGACGCTGCTTCGCCATCTGATAGTCGCCCGAGTCGAAGAACTTTTGCTGCACAGATAATTTAATGGTTATATTATGGTATGAAGAAGCCAAACCTGATAGTAAGTGGGATCTGTGACTAACCTAACCTAACCTAACCTAACTAAAGGCTTTATTTCAGAAACTAAGAAAAGCATTTTATTTCTGGAAACTGAACAGCCATCATCAGCTATTCAACTTGCTACATGATATCGTTAGATTCACTAGATGGTGCTATATGAGGATGTTATAGCGAGCATGATATAATAATTAGTCAGCAGCAGCAGCCATCTGTCATATCTTGATGTACTACTTGACCTGATTGCGACGTTACATGATGTTCATAGCTTAGCGGACATGTTGATTCAGCGCTGCCTCTGTTGGCGATACCACAAAACAATCATGCTGGCAATTGACTTTAGGACAGTACCATTTTTGATTCACGAACAAGTATCTGAAGAGTATAGTAATCTGTGACCCTACTATAGTTTAAATCCTATCGTGTTTGTAGGAAGAAAGAGGTTATTGTCAAACAATAATGGTCTGTTTCACATATAGGAAGTAGTTTAATTATTTTGATTTTAGTTCCATGAAATTTGTGCATCGTCTTTCATAATTTCTTTTTAAAAGTGTATAAAACAATTGTTATTGATTTTTGAAAGGATATTACATACATATTTTTCAAAGTTAATTCACATATTTACATACATATTTTTCAAAGTTAGTTGACTGCTCAATTGGTTGGAACAATGTTTGCGTGAAATGTTAAATTTAAATCTATTACAGGCACAAAAAGAAATGAAAAATATTATAGATATTGATAATCATAGTGGATACCTATATGCCAATGCCAATGAAACTGAACATATAAAAAAATTAGCAATGACAATGTGTCTTACTCCTTTGGCAAGCCTCTTTTGCAGGAATGCAGAGTGTCCTCCTGGTCCTCGCCCCAACATGGCATTGGGGAATTTGGCCTTCAGCTTAGCTTCTTCTAGCTTCTCCAATTCTTTAGGCTGTAAATGCACAGTTTAGTAAGTAAAACAGTAAGTTTTTACAAAATTTCTGGTGAAACCTACAACTACAAAAGAATGTCTAAAAAAAGTCAGACTCGCGCACAAAGGGATCCATAACATTATCTATACAACATTAGCAAAAAATACGGGAAAAAACATGTAAGTTTGTTAAACCCCCTTTTAAACATACAACTAAATATTCTGTGAATATTTCAAGTGTCTATCTGTTGCCATTATTAATATGGAGCAAAAATGGCAAAACAAATAACGTTTGTTGTATGGGAGCCCCCCTTAAATATTTAATTTATGCTGTTTTTAGTATTTGTTGTTATAGCGGCAACATCACACATACATCTTCTGTGAAATTTCAATTTCAATTGTCTAGCTATCATGGTTCATAACATACAGTCTGGTGACAGACGGACGAACAGACAGACAGAAAGACAGAAAGACAGACCGACCGACCGACCGACCGACCGACCGACCGACCGACCGACCGACCGACCGACGGACGGACGGACCGACCGACCGACCGACCGACCGACCGACGGACCGACCGACCGACCGACCGACCGACCGACGGACGGACCGACCGACGGACCGACCGACCGACCGACCGACCGACCGACAGACAGAGTGGAGTCTTAGTACTAGGTCATGTTTTTACCCTATGGTTATGGAACCCTAAAAAGACCTTTAATTATGTTTAATTAAGAGTAATATCATATATCATACGCTTTATAAAAGACTTTTGGCCGAGTTTTTTTTATCTGTAGGGACTGTTACATGGATTTTTTTCACCTCTGGCATGGAGGAACAGGGACTAACTCTTATTGTACTAAAGTTTTTGATTACAATATGTAAAATAGTAGTTCCATACCACAATCAAATAGGTGGAAAAGAGAAATTAAAAATTACTTCCAAATTATAGGGTTATTAGGGTTTTAAGATTGTAGTAATTTCAAATCGGTCTCGGATCCCACTTACCATCAGGTGGCCTTAGTGCCTCCACTCTCACATGCCTTCTCATAGCCATAAAAAAAAACATTTTACTCCACCAATATTAATCACCAAGCTAATAAAAAAGCCTACCTTTCCTATATTTGAAAGAATTAAAACTACTTACATCCTTTGGGGGTTCATTTTGGTCCTGAGAATCACCCATTGTGGAAATCTGAAACAAGTAATTTTATAAAATAACAAAGTAGTTTCAATTGTTAGTCTAATTACACCAATAATTACCGCTTACGACACAACAAAGGCAACTTGAATACAGAGTGGCTTTTGCTGAGCAAAAAGTACACAAATAGACTGTTTATAATATGTTTCGTAGGGGATATGGGATGATGAAGGGCAACGCAATACATTGAAAAACGAATTTGATCTGCGTCTTGAAGCCTACCCCCACAACCTTAAATATAACTAATCAATTTCTAAAACTTATTTCTTAGCAATTAGGATACAAAGTATAAGAAACGTGGATAACTTTTCATAAATTCGACAACCGTTACAAAGAATATCACGTTTGCTTTCACATGGTTTGTTATTGAGATCTAGCATTCGTACCGAGGTGACGACCAATGTTGTTTACCTTGACTTTGCTTTCTTCCTAACTGCTTGAATTTACCACTTCTGGACACTAAAAGCGTCGACTAAATTGTACACACGAAGAAATTATACAAAGAAATAATTGGAACAAGGAACAACGACCAAATCCAAATCGTCAACAATCGCTGATTTTCTCCAATCAAAAATGGCGTTTTAAGTAGTGTTACCAATGTTACCATAGACCATACCAGTCAACCAAAAAAACAATTTTGATGGAAAGTACTTCATAATACTTATGTTGGCTAACTTTAATTTATACATGATTTTGGTCATCTCTTCTCGTAACACAAGACCAGAATGAATACAAACATAAGAAAAGTAAACCGAATTTAGTCGAGTACTCGAGTGAAAATTTTAGCCCACTCATGACTTCAGGCTTTAATATCTCGATCAACGATCCTGCAAATGGATGAATGGATGGACGGACAGCAAAATTTAACTGACGCACTATATCAGTCTAATTTAAAGTGACGTCGCTTACCTAATCCCAAGACCAAGATATCACAACATACTACCAAAATACACGATAAATCGATGGTGTTAATCTCAATTTGGGTCAAGCGAAGGCTCGAATCCCTAAATTTACATTATTTTGTCTCGGTCGATGAACCCGGCTGGATGTGGGTTTGTCCATTCACGGGCAGCGTAGCGTGAAACGTAACCATAGCCCACGGCTAAAGGTTTTCGTATTCATGATTAAACGAATGATACGTATGACGTATTATTCGTCATTAATTAATGATTACGAATTCGCGGCGCTTGCAGTAGAGACTTTGGGACCTTGGTCTGCTGACATGAAACATTTTATAAAGACCCTGTCTACCAAGCTTATCGACGCCTCCGGGGATCCTAGAGCTGGCGCTTACCTCTCCCAAAGGATAGGTTTAACTATCCAGAGAGGTAACGCAGCCAGCATCATGGGTACAATGCCGCGAACAGATTTATTAGAGGGGGTATTCTTTTTGTAATTTTAAGTAGATAATAGGTTACACTAGTTTTTAATTATTCTAATTTTTATTATTGTACAGTGTATATAGTGTATTTTTTACCTATTAGATTAAAAATCATCTTTGTTATTATTATAATTGCCAATAAACGAGTCGATACGTCATAGGCGCGCTACATTCGCACGCAATTCGCGGGCGTGAATCACGGCGCGTGAAGTATCTCCATCTCTGTCACTCGTTAATCGAGTGAAAAGGTTAGAGCTAACGTAAATCCGAACTTCGATTTTAAAAGTAGGGCCTCAGTTTTACCGAGTTCGGAGTTGTATAATCTCCGTAATCGAATCGGGCAAGATGACATCAATTTAATCCTTTGATTAAATATTCAATCCCTTTACAATCTGTGCATGACATTTGCGCAAGTTATTTGCTATCTGTTTGTATTGATTGTATTGTATTTTATTCTGTTTCTGTTTTGTTCACGTTGTGTTGACGAGAAATGTGATTTTGGCGCAAATTACGAGCAAAAATTGCAGAAAAATGGAAGAGGAGGTTATTGACGCGGACGCCGACGGTTCTATTTGTAGTATTCATGTCGTTAATTTTTTTTGTCATGAAAACTTGAGAGTAGATCTTAACAAAAATGTTAATTTCATTGTCGGGCGCAACGGTAGCGGTAAAAGCGCTATTTTAACTGCTTTAGTAGTCGGTTTGGGCGGGAGGGCAGCCTCTACAAATAGAGGAAACAATTTGCAATGTAAGTAACTGACTGTTTTAATAAATTAATCCGAATTTATAAATTTTTGAATTCAAACGACCTTGACAGGATTGTACATGCCAGGAATTGCACTCAGGAGTCTGAATAAATTCAAATCTGTACTTAAATTGAGTCTGACTGTTTGCAATTATGCAGGCGAGGCGCTCCACTTGGGTGTCTGTCTTATTTATTACAGTTTATAAAGTAAACCAGGAGGGTTTATGATATCAACCAAATCAAGTTGATATTGCTTGCTATAAGCATTCCCTGCATAAGGTTGCCTACCATACTATAATATTTATATTGTATTATATTTTGGATCCGCATAACATATATAGTACGCAGAAATACTATATTTCAATCACTCCTTAGTAAGAAGTAAATTTAGTGTATTTAGTTAAATATAACTAGCAACCCGCCCTCGCTTCGCTTGGGTTTATGTAAGGTTTCTGTGACACCCGTGTATAAACCAGAATTCGTTATACATAAAAACCTTCCTTGAGAAATTATCTAACTGATGGTGAAAAACTGGTAACTTCATTAAAATCCGTTGCACAGTTATAAATATCTAAGAGTGTTAGCGTACTACACCCAGAACGACAGACGGAGGAAGGCCTTTTTTTCATAATTTAATAAATATCAGTGTACTATATTATTTACACCTAGGCCTGGAAAATACTATATTTGTCCAATAAATACTTGGCAACCCTATCGCTGCATTTGGATTTGGATATTTATTTGAGATATTCCTGCCACCTTTAGTTTTTTTTTTAAATATTGTTTATTAGTACACCCCTACAGCAACAAAGGATTTTTCTCTCCAAGTTTCAAATCCCTAGGTGTAGCAGTCTAGACCGCATTGACAGTCAGTCTAAAGTTTTCTATGTATGAGATAGTAGATGTAATGGTATGTGAAGTAGCAATACAGTTAAATTTTATTAGTAAACCTTATGTTCTTGTCTGATGCGGTTTAATACAAAAATGCTGCATTCCACTGCAATTTTACAAGTTAAAAGTTCATGTGCCTACTCATAATTCATAATCATACCGCATTGAAATCTTTACTGAAAGTTGCACAACCATGGAACAAAAATCTGCTATTGTATATTATTGGTGGGACATTCAAAAAGTTTAGTCAATAAGAATTATATTTTTACTTCAGCATTCATAAAGAAAGGAGCAAACTCAGCTACAATTGAAATAAAGATCAAAAACAGCAGTGGCCTGGCATACAAGCACCATATCTATGGAGATTACATCACTATTTCACGACACATCAATGCATCTGGAGGCTCTAGTTACAAAGTCAAGAATACAGCGGGTAATAATTGTCTTTTTCTTTATTGTTCATTTTGATATTATTATACTTAATATGATATGTTACATTATATAGTATTTTCAATGAAACCTAGGTTCAGAATTGACATCTTATCTACCTAGTAATGTAGCTAATAAAGAGCTATACTATTTCAAATTTTGAACAGATCATGATGATCTCTTGAACTGTGATTTGGCACTGCAGACGGGAAAGGACATCTCACTGTACATACTTTTTAAACTAAAATGTATGAAAATAATAACATATATACCTCTTGTTCCAGGTGAAGTGATCTCAACAAAGTCTGAAGAAGTGACAAATATAATCACTGCTCACGATATTCAAGTAGAGAACCCCATATCAGTCTTAAACCAGGACAATGCCCAAGCTTTCCATGCCACAGATGCCAAGAAGAAGTTTCAGCTGTTCAGGAAAGCCACTAACATGGACCGTACAGAGCAAAACTATGATGTCACCCTGGAGGATTGCAAGAAAGCCACTAACACCAGGGCAAGGAAATGCGAGGTTTGTTTTATTTATTTATTTATTTTATTTATTTATTCGAGGA
The DNA here is from genome assembly GCA_923062465.1 of Acleris sparsana. Lineage (NCBI taxonomy): Eukaryota > Metazoa > Arthropoda > Insecta > Lepidoptera > Tortricidae > Acleris > Acleris sparsana. The sequence goes on along the minus strand of OV281287.1, from coordinate 19,460,650 downwards.
GAACCAACAGCTTTACAAAACAATATAAAAACATAAGATAGCATCAACTAAGCCAGTAACAGGATCTCGCTTATGGAAACAAAATTAACCACCAAACAAGGTGCCACACAGACACCACGACTCATGCAAGAGATTGAGTTAAATTGATAAAGTAGTTACAGTTAAAGTACTTACAAATTAATAATTTATAAATTAATATTTTAGTTGCGACTTGACAGAATACAAGTGAAAAGAAGATACTTACATATACCTAAAGCAAAAACAACGCTAACCTACCTACACCGAGAGTTAATTCGCTTAAGGCGCACTCAGTCAAAACACCTCTCAGCTAAAATCCGCCTCACCGAAGGTATTTTAGAATTAAAAATATCAATATCCAGTTCATTCGCTAAAATATTTAAGTTACGGCTAGCACGATTTAGAAAACTATTCCGCCTGTAATTGGATGATGCAGGTTTCACAGAAATTGGGGAGTAATGTCTTCTAGAGCGGACGGGGGCACTGAAAGAGAGGCTGCTAAGCAGCTCGGAACAATCGGTAACACCATTGGTGATGTTTAACATATAGACAGCATCAGCTATTTCACGTCGCTTTTTTAGCGGAATAAGATGATGCTTCTTACACACATCGATATAAGATTTCGTACTATAAGGGCTTTTTAGTTTAAAACACAGATACTTCACGAATTTTTGCTGTACGCGTTCAATTCGATCTATATACTTATTGTAACATGGGTTCCAGATTTGAGAAGCATATTCCAGCCTACTCCTAACGTAGGTACAGTAGAGAACTTTCAAAGTTTTAGCCTGAGTGAAATTGGTAGAATTCCGCATAATGAAACCCAGTGCTTTAAGGGCACCTTTAACAATGCTGTCAATATGTTTGTCAAAAATTAGTTTGCCGTCGTATATTACACCCAAATCTCTCATAACTGAAACATTCTGGAGGATTTGGCCCTTCAACATATAAGATGTAGAGATTACATTACGTTGGCGCGAAAAAGTCATAGCAAAGCACTTGGACGGGTTAAGATCCAATTTATTAACGAGACAGTACTCATCAAGGCGTGCGAGATCTGATAGCAATAATGTTGAATTATGGTTAGAGTTTACTTTAACAAAAATCTTCATGTCGTCAGCAAAACAAAGAAGTTTAGAGTGAATCAAACAATTACTGATGTCATTAACAAATACATTGAACAATAGGGGCCCGAGTAAGGATCCTTGAGGGACTCCACTCGGTACCGCTACCCACCCGGACATATAATTATTAAGGACAACAGCTTGAGACCTGTTATCGATGTATGAAGAAAACCATCGCAGCAAATCTCCATGAATTCCTATGTCACACAATTTGGAAATCAATATTCCGTGGTCAATTCTATCGAATGCCTTACTATAGTCCGTGAAGACTACATCCACCTGGTACCCACTATCCATAGCTTCAGTAACATATTCATTAAATAGTGCCAAATTCGACACTGTAGATCTGCGTTGCAGAAAGCCATGTTGGTTGAGACTAAAGGAATTTCTAAAAGTCCTATAAACTTGATTATAAACGACTTTTTCTAGTACTTTGGACAGTATGCATAATTTAGAGATGGGCCTGTAGTTCGTTACGTCAGTTTTAGATCCCTTTTTATGTACAGGAGTGATGTACGCAGATTTCCATATGGATGGTATATAACACTCGGAAAGAGAACGCCTAAACAACAATAAGATTGGCTTAACTAGGCTTCTCGCGCAATGTATTAGGAACTGGACAGGCAGTTCATCAGGGCCGGCAGACTTAGAGGGGTCCAATTTTAACAGTATATTCATGATAACATCTGGGTCAACCTCAACACTGTTTAAATTAGCTGTAGAGTTGACATTAGAACCGTTTAATTGATTTGCGTTAGTGCTGTTCGACGTCGAGAAGGTCGTAGAGAAATAGTCCGAGAAAGCATCACATATATCTTGACCGGTATTGACCAACCTACAGTCATATTTTAAGCTGCTGGGCAAACCACGAGAGGTTGAGCGCGATTTCATAAATGACCAAAATTGCCTTGGGTTTTTAGCGATATTATTCTCCACACTATTTATATACGTAGTGAAACAAATCTGCTCTAATTTCCGTACCCTACACCGTAACAAGTTATATGAAATGTAGTCAGACTTGTTATTATAAGTTTTATATTTTTTCAAATATTTGTGTTTTTCTTTCAAAGCTTTCTTTAAGGAGCATGAGTACCAGGCAGGGTATGAATCGAATGTTATCTTTTTACTGGGTATGAATTTGGATCTCAAGTTTTTAAAAGTCATGTAAAAATAATCAAGTGACTGGTCTAATGTTCGATTAGAAAATTCCTGATCCCAATTTATAGCCGACAGCTCACCATTAATGGAAACATAATCACCTTTATTGTAAAAGTATTTTAGCTGAGGGGCTGACTGCAGAGGATCAAGTCTAGTATAGTTAATACGTACAATTAAAGGCATGTGATAGGGATCAATAGGTACTAAGGGATTACCACATTTACTGACACTAACAACATCATTAGATATAACCAGATCCAACAACTTGCCAAACTGATTCAAGACCCCGTTATATTGAGCAAGATTAAACGTAAATAGTTCGTCAACGAGATTGCACTCATCATCGCTAGCATAGTCAGACGGAACCATTGCCGAGTCACGGGGCATCCATGCAATGCCACTCATATTGAAATCACCAATCAACAAAAATTTATCATTTGGAGAACTCAACATAGCGCTGCTTAAACTACTTAGGAAATTAGTTAATTGCTCCGAAAAAGTCTTACCATTATTTTGTTTGCATAAATACAACACGCATAAGTGGACTTTAACCGGCTTGTTGGACTTATCATTTAGTGACAGCGTAACCCACAGATCTTCCGCTGATGACTGATAGGTCGGCTGCGGAGTTACGGATAGCTCACGACGAGTAGCAATAACCACACCCCCGCCACGGCTCTGTTTAGTTAAGGCGAGATCGCGGTCCCTCCTCCACACGACGTACCGGTCATCAAACAATTCGGAATCCAACACTCCATCAACCAACCAGGTCTCTGTTAAAACAATTATGTCAAACGTAGCCAAGCTAAGATTACGGTAAAATAAAAATGTTTTAGAACGAAGTCCGCGTACATTTTGGTAATAGATAGATGGGTAATTATCTGCTGCTATTTGATCATCCATTTAAATGTAATTCGACAAGTAAAATTGAATAATATCCGATTACCTAAGCAAATAAAACGTTGCATAATCCAATAACACGACCAAAACACTTTAATAATGGACAGAATACGTGCGTTTGAATTTAACTCCAAATAACACATAGAACAAATAACACGCGTGCGAAGGAACTGGCAATTAAGCATAGTATTAAGTAAGTGCGAAGAAAAGAGATAAGTACATATCAGTAAGCATGACTTCGGTGAGTTAACGGGTACATCACAGCGACTGCAAGCAGCGATAAGGCCGGGCAGTGAACAAAAAAAGTGGATTGACGAGATGCGGTCGTCAGCGGTACTCAAACATATGTGATTCTGGTTAATTACAATAATAATATTAAGTACACAAATTATAGTTAAAGTTACAATAATAATTATAAAGAGCAAAAATATAAAGCACAATGCAAGTAAGTGCGTAATAAAATAGCAAATACGCCATTTTAGAGGAATTTGTTTAAATCCTGTTCCGTGTTTATAATGTGAACTTTAGAGGTATCGTCCCTGCGAACATGGATCTTGCAGTACTTGACCCACACATAAAGGAAACCTTTCTGTCTCAGTGAGGATTTAGTAAGCGTCAAGAGTTTCTTATTTTCGGGGGTCAGGTGGTCGTTTATAAAGACCCTTTGAGTAACGCCATGGAAACCACTTTCCTCCGCTGTGAGTGTTTTCTTGATTCTTGCGTAGGCTATGAAGTCCTCCTTCATATATCGATTTACAAACTGAACAATGATCAGTTTTTCTTTCGAGTTATGGATTGGCACTCTTGATATGTAGTTGACTTGATTCCTATCCACCCTAAAACCCACTGCAGCACAAACGCTGTCCAGGATTGTGTATAAGTTTTCATTTTTCTTAAGAGGAATTCCTTTTATTTCAACATTGTTGAGGCGTACCATTTGATCGTTTCGCGCGAGTTCATTCTTAAGAAAGGTGACCTCGTTGGTCAGTGCTTGGACTTTGCTCTGCACCGCATCAATCTCTGGAATTTTCTGCTCCATTACAGCCAAGCGTGACGAGCACTCGTCCAGCTTGGTACTCGTGAAGCTGCAGGAATCTTTAACTTCGGATATTTCGGACCTGAGGATTTCCATGTCTTTTACTAGCCCCGGCAGGCACGAAAGATGATGTCTCATATCCCGTAGTTCGTTCATGATAGCGTCAAGATCTGTAGGTTTGGCATGGGCCGATGGAGCCTCTCTTCTGCATGTATCCGGATCTACGCGTTTTGCCTGGGCTGACGGAGCCTCCCGCCTGCAAGGATCAGGATCTGTACGTTTCGCCTGGGCAGGCGATGCATCCCTTTTGCATTTAGGACACTTCCAATTCGCCCTGCGTTCCGGTCCAAGCTTCCTAAAACCTTGCTCGGTGATATTCGCACAGCAGAAACCTAATTCCCTCCTACATGCCGTACACTCAGCACCGTCACTAACAATGTTATTACAAATAGCGCACTTCATAGCAAGTAATTAAGACGCAACCAAAGTTTGAGAGTCACTGGAAAAAGTAAAGTAAACTAATAATAACTCAAGCAGCGCATAAGTGCGACCGTCGCGAGTGCGCACACCTGACTGATTGATTATGTTTAATTTATATTTTATTTTGTAATTATTTTCTGGTATTACATAGTTGTATTAGTATAGGGGAAGATTAGATAAGATAAGCTCTCTAATTATATGTTTTTTTTATTGCTGATTGAAAAATGTGGTTTTATGTTTGATTTATTTTATTCACTGATTATACTCTCACTCACTTGACCTTGACGAAATCACTAACCCCTTAATATTGAAGAAAAAGAAGCATGATTTATGCTCTCTTACACTTAAAGATATATACAGTATATCATTAAAACTTGAATAGTTTAAAAATCGTTCTTTGTCTTTTTTTAATGCAAGAGCATCATGAAATCGAAAAAACTTTAAAAGCATACAGATTAACTAAACTATGAGGGTTCGCCATAGCCTAGTAAGTGATCGAAAGTTAATACATATAGGGGTTTATTTTCAGGCACTCCAAGTTTTAAAAAAAGAATATGATAAGCTAAAAGCCATCCATGCCAGGCTCCAGTCACACAGTGTGATAGAAGCCCAAGAGAAAGCTCTTGAGAATGAGTACTACTGGAGTGAGATTGTTGAGTATGAACAAGAGGTGTACCTTATTAAAGAGAAGTACAACAAACAGAAGGGGAAGATTGATAAACTTGTTGAGAAACTGAGCAAGATGGAAGAGAATTATGGGAACAACAATGGTGCTATTGAGTAAGTAATTTTAACAGTAGTTAAGGCGGCGGTTGCCTTTTTTTTCTGCCAAGAGAAGGCAAATAAGCACTCAGGCCACCGGAATGTAAGTAGAATCTCAATCTCAAGACTACAATCCTAAGATCCTTATGTTGCTAATCCTGAGCAATAAGATCCTCCAGCCTCTATGCTAGTAATTTCACTTGTTGCCTTATTCCCACACTTCAGGTGCAGTAGGGCAACATCATTCCATATTATAATTGAGCAAGATTTTCCTTTACTTTGTATTATGTAAAAATAACCCCATGTATATTTACAGCTTTCTTGTTATTGTTAAAAAGTTACTTTGTTTTTTGCTCGCATTTTGCTGATTCTCTATTCGACAAGACTGCCTTTTTGAGGTCAAAATTTAATTCTCAAATAATTTTTGACCTTGCGTTATAGAGAGTTTAAAATGAATACATGTTTTACTTTAGAGCTCTAAAAGCCCAGCTCGAACAAAGCACCCTGCGCCGCAGAATGCTCGAGCAAGACTTGAATGAACTCGAGAGCCAGTTGAGGCAAGCGCAGACGGCGTTCCGCGGGCTCACCAACACCAACAGCAAGCACAGGGACTTGCTGAAGCGAGAGATGCGCAAGGTCGTAGACCTAGAACGGGAGATTGAAAGTATCGAGTGAGTATTTAAGTTCGCTTTGACGTTTTTTGGCAGTACAAAAACCTACCATATACAGGGTGACAGGAAATTCGTCGTATTTCTTGAAAGGGGTTATTCCTACAGCTCATTTGTAATGATTTAAGTCCAGTCAACCAGGGGTCAAAACTCATTGGTTTTCGAGTTATTCACGTTTTTAGATTTATTTTTAAATACCTGCCTTTCGACCTTAAACTAGTAATTTTGTAAAAACTTCGTCATTTAGAAATAAAAAAAAGCATTTGTCGAATAGCAAATGAACCACTGATTACGAAAAATAAAAAAAAATGCCAAATTTTGCAAATTAAAGGATTTGAAGTTAGAAGTTCAAGTAATTATTTTCCAAATTTTGTAACATTTTAAAGCATAATTAAAAAAAAAAGTATGACACTTCGCGTACAAATTACAGGAATAATTTTCTTAATTCATAAGCTTTCTAAAAAGGTACAATTTATGACATTGTAATATTAATTTTATTTAAAATTTTACAATTAACAATAATAGCAGAAATGTTTGCGGTTATAAGCTCCATCGTTTCAACCATAAAACACGGGAAGCGTTGTAGTAAAATGAATTTAGAACACAGTTCTCTTTTTTAAATTCAGCTATGGGCTTAGTGTCCTATTTTTAAATAAATTTTCTTTTTAAAAACCTAAGGTGCGTTCCATTTTTAAATTTAGAGCATCTCAATTCGTTCTCTTTTTTAAATTCAGCTAATGTCTTACGACGTTCTATTTTTAAATCATTTTGCTTTTTAAAAACATAAAGTGCGTTCCATTTTCAAATTTCGACACCTCAAAGTTTTTGAGTGACCTACGTAATCAGTTAGTTTCAACTTTCTTTTCAATTCGGAGATATTGATAATTAAGCTTCTTTCTCAAATGGCTGCTTACCAATTTGAAGAATACGCAGATATCGTTTATTGTTACGGACTCTGCGATGGAGACGCCGCTGCAGCTAGAAGAGAATACCAACGTCGTTACCCTAACCGCCGTTTACCTCACGTGAGTGTGTTTGGTTCATCGTACCGTCTTATTCGGGAAAGAGGATCAGTTCAACGCCGCCAAGCTGACGCTGGAAGACCTCGAAATGATACTGCTGAAGAAGAAGAAATCCTTCAGTGTTTCCAGGCAGATGGCACTACTTCGACGAGAAATGTGGCTAACCAGCTCGGTATGTCGCACTGGAAGGTGTGGTTTACACTGCACTCAGCTCGGCAGCACCCGTATCATTACACTCCAGTACACGCTATTGAAGAGGGAGACCCAGCGAGAAGGATAGATTTTTGCAGATTCTTAATTAATGCAGATATCGAAGATCCCGAGTACCTGAAGAGAATTTTGTGGACAGATGAATCCAATTTCGACCGTAACGGGATGACAAACTGCCACAAATTGCACTTTTGGGCTCCCAAAGGTCAAAACCCAAAAAAAACAAGAGAAGGAGCTCACCAGCAAAGATTTTCTTTGAACATGTGGATGGGAATCGCGCACGACAATTTGATCGGACCTTTCTTTCTGCCAGCACGATTGACCAGCATCGCATATAAATATTTTTTGAGGGATAAGCTACCGACGCTACTTGAAGATGTGCCGCTTGCGACAAGAAGGAACATGATTTACCAACACGATGGCTGCCCCGCTCACTATTACCGGGGCGTACGACAGTGGATGGATCAGAACTACCCAAGAAGATGGATTGGTCGAGGCAGCCCAACCCCTTGGCCAGCCAGAAGCCCGGATTTAACTCCATGTGACTTCTACATCTGGGGTCACATGAAGGCGTTGGTCTACGATAAACCGATACGTAACGTAGAAGAGTTAGACAAAAAATTGTAGAGGCGGCACAGACAAAGAAAGATGGGCTTTCGAGGCGAGTAATAATCACCGAGGTACGAAAAAGGCTTCGTGCTTGCATTCGAAACCAGGGCAAACAGTTCGAGCAAAATTTGTGATGTAATGGATTTTAGTTTTTAAGATTAAAGTTTATTTGATAGTGAAACTGTTTTTTCCTCATTTTATCCTAACCTTGCTTAATCACTTATCAAAGTATCACTTAAGACTTAAGACAGAAACTGAAGGCAAAAAACCCCACGAATTCGAGACACAAACAAATTAAATTAATTAGACTAATGACCCTTTGTTTGTGTCACCAAAGGCAATCTGCTGTGCCTTCTACATCAAGAAGATAAGTTAAGATAAGAAACAGAAGACAAAGTAAGCCCTCGGAGAATTTAAAACGACACAAACAAACCCATTAGAATCAAGTTCGCTAAGTAAAGTCTTCTAGCTGTTTTGCTATTATTATTATTAATTGTATTTTTTTTGTATTAAAATGTCACAAATTGTACCGTTTTAGAAAGCTTTTTTTTTTAGCTATGCTTTAAAATGTGACAAAATTTGGAAAATAATTGCTAGAACTTCTAACTTCAGATCCTTTTATTTGTAAAACTTTGCATTTTTTTTTTCGTAATCAGTGGTTCATTGGCTATTCGAAAAATACTTTTTTTTTTTCTTAATGACGAATTTTTACAAAATTACTAGTTTTAGGTCGAAAACAGGGTATTTTAAAAAATAGATCTAAAAACGTGAATAACTCGAAAACCAATGACTTTTGACCCCTGGTTAACTGGACTTAAATCATTACAAATGAGCTGTAGAATAACCCCTTTTAAGGAATACGGCGAATTTCCTTTCACGCTGTATAGGCCGAGCCGCCCGAGGCTTGTATAGTGTTTTTTTTCCAATAATGCGAGAAAATATAATATAATTTTTAGTAATATTATACACAGTTTCGTAACCTCCTTAAAAAAAAGAACACTGTCGCTTATCATCACCATTACTCATAATGCCATTGACATTTTAAACAGGTACGATTTACAATAGTCGTTCCGCATCGGGCTTTTTCCCGGTGTACTGCGTAGTGTAGAGTATGTGGTTTGTGCGACAGCGCGGGCTCGGCGGCGGCTGCGCGCGCGGAGCTGGAGGCGGCGGCGGCGGCGGCTGCAGACGCGGCGGCGGCGGCGCGCGCGCGCTACGGCACGGCGCAGCACGACGCCGCGCAGGCGCGCCAGCACGCCGCCCGCGCCGCCGCCGCCCGGGACGGCGCCGCCAGGCCTCTGCAGCAAGCCCGCCAGCGACTCAGTTAATATTTACTATTGTCCCCTTATACTTTTTATTATTTATACTAATTGCACAAGTTTTGCTCTGACTCGAATTTTCAAAAAGGCATCTGATTTTCTTCATGCATAACGATTATTTTCGTGTTTATAAATTTTCTATTTTAATTGCTAAGAATAGTGTATCTGAACATTCTGAACGAATTTTCTATTGCACGAGTGTTTTGTTACACCTTGTATATTCATAGACCAGGAGACGACAGCGATGCTGACTAGTCTCTATACTTTCCTTTGCCAAAATTTTAGACATATCTCATATCTCAACATATATTTGTGACAGAAACGCAACCAGACCAACCCATATTTAAAAGGCTTAAATATTTAGCCACCTAGTCTTTCACATAGTAGTTAATAGACACCAGCTAACTGTGCGCAAGATCTCTTCAGGCGTCCCCCGAGGTACCCACCTTGGACCAATTTTATTCAACTTCTTTACCTGTGTCAATGACATGCCGTTTTAAAAATTACTCTTCTTTTTTACACAAAGAGAATCCAGAATTTTAAAGAACTATCAAGTGTTTTAATTATATTATTGTGTTATAATATAACTTCAACATGACCTAGATCGGGCTTATATGTAAGGCATGTATCAATGAAAATATTACTACAAATGTAGACAAGTAGTAAGTAACATACTACGGAATAAACTTGTTTGCAGGGGATCTAAAACAACAACTGCAAGACTTGGCAACGCGTTCCAACGACTCAGTAGCAGTGTACGGAGCCAACATGGTGGCTCTGTGCGCCGCCGTCAAGCAGGCCTCGAAACGCGGGCAGTTCAGCGAAATGCCGCGTGGTCCCGTTGGTTAGTCTCACTCTTTATTTATTTAAAAGAGGTACTAATGGTGGACTTGATTAAGGCATTCTTTACGAGTTAACCAATGGGGTAAACATTTTGGTAATAATTAGTATTCATTATTTATTTCTCTCTTCTTCCCTGTTTCACGTTTTTTGCCAACGGGTCTATCTACACTTACACAGTTTTAGAGTGTTGCCGGCACACGACCCGCTGCATTAATAGTTATATTGCAAGCTTTTTTCTCGAGCACATCGTTCAGTATATCATCCCTTTACTTTTTCAACCTCTTATTTTATCGAATATTTTGATATGAAAGTAGTTATTATAAATCTTGGAACATGAGTGTTTTTTCTATCTAACTATTCGATCTGGTAAGAGGTTGCGAAAGTAAAGGGACGATATCTTCTTAATATATCAATATATATAAAAGGCAAACCTGACTGACTTATATATCAACGCACAGCCGAAATTACTGTACCTAGAAACTTGAAATTTGGTACAGGGGTTCCTTTCATGGTGAAAGTGAGCACTGAGAAAGGATTTTTGTAAATTCATCCCCTAAAGGTTAAAATAGGGGGAGTAGCGGGAAACTTATTCTACGCGTACGAAGTCGCGGGCGTCATCTAGTTCCATTATTTAAGTGTAACGTGTGAATCTGTCTGTGGCATCGTAGATCTTAAACAGATAAACCGATTCGAATATGGTCTTTATAAATGGAAATATTAAAATTGGAGAGGTTAGATGAAAATTGGTTGAGCCGTTGAACAGTAATTAGCTTGGATTGGCGTAGAAAATATCGGTGGTCAATACCTATTTATTTTCCTCCCCTTATAAAAAAGGCATTGTTGTGTACAGGTTCCTACCTGAAGGTGCGCGAGAAGCGCTGGGGCGGCGCCCTGGAGCACGTGCTGGGCGGCGCCATTCACGCCTTCTGCGTCAACACCGACCAGGACCTGCGGACGCTCTTCGACATCATGGGCAAGGTCAGTACAAGCGCGGTCTATAATGTCTAAATCGTATTAATCGTCCGACATACACATGAACGGTTTCTTTAAGGAATTTTAGGGACTATGGTTAATGCTATAGTCGGTACCTTTTCATTCTGTCACTCATATAAACAAATCAATACTGTTATTACTCTATATTCGCGTGCTTTTCAAGGTTGAGCATGGGCATATTATTTATACACATTTAATTATTGTCTTCACGGTTATTTTGAGGTAGTAGTCTCTCTTTAATCTTGTATTTTTTGATGAAAAGTTTGGTGAAATTACAATGTGACTGACTGACACCCTTGTTCACAATCGTAACTCTGACGTCTCACAGTGCTCACGAACGCACAAAAGACAAACAAAAAGGACAAATCGCAAAGCTGTATTGAGCGCAGTGCGTTTACTCAGTGAAGGATCCCTTAAGTATTGTTTGTGAATATTGGGTGTGATGATGTCAAATACATTTTTTTTTCCGAATAATATTTGATATGAAAATGTAGTGATGTTTTGATAGATTTCGTTGATTAATTAGATAACAGAAGTTTCGTCTCTGTCGCATCCAGTATATAATACGATAATGATGATGAATATAAATTCAACTTTTTTAATAAACTAATTAGAGATAACATTATTCTCATCAATATTTCTTTCTCTATCTAAAGACAATTACAGTCAGGTATACTTGTTATTGTCATTGGCAGTCTGAATAGGAACAGAGTTTATTAAGTTTGATAGGGCGCGCTAACTCACAATGGTCCCGCAAGCGCCTCTTTCCCGGCGTCTGCAGCAAGATGTGTGGGCCCCCAGGTGTTCGGCAAGGCCCCGAAGCCGAGCGTGACGTGCAGCCGCTTCCTGCCGCGCCGGCATGACGTGTCGGCCAAGCGCGTGCGCGTGGGGCAGCACGCGTCCGCGCTCGACGCGCTCGTCGTCGACGACCCCGTCGTCGCCAACTACCTCATCGACAACCTGCACGTCGAGAGCATACTGATGGTGCCTGAACACGGTAACTACCACCTATACTCAGTTTTTAAGTATCAACGCATTGACGTGTCGTGTCCGTACCGTTTTTATCGCATGCCCTTCACATCGCTGCTTAAAATACGGTGACGTTGCGTAAACAAAAGACGGGGTCATAGTAACAACATGGCGACTTTTTCGACGCACCGTTAAGCAGCGGTGTGGAACGAAAACGATACGGATACGATGCGTCACTGCGATTTCGTTCCGTCGCCGCATTTTAAGCAGCGGTGGGGTTTATCAAATTAATATTAGGGAGACAATTGGTACACAAATTGACGTAGTCCTCAAATTAAACTCTAAGCTTGTACGTACTTGCCTATACCGAGAATTGGAACCGGATTTGTTAGCTGCATGGGGAGGGTCACTACCAACTAAATTACTAATAATTAAGAACACTCAAATAACTATGACAGAATTTGTCTTATAACATAATTAAGGGTTTCCAGGCAAAATCTAAAAAAAAATGCAGGAAACGTAACAAACATAACAATTATTACTAGATATTGATATGGATAAACCTTACTAACATTGTCTCTAGTTTAATTTGTAATATGAGAAGGTCAAAGTCAAGGTGGTAAGTGTGTATAAGAATTAGGAAATAACGATCATGGATTCTAGAACCACGGTTTGCCACCAAAATAGGGAATTGAGTTTTTTTTATATCGCATTTCTCAACAAAATATGAAAGTACCGTAAAAAATATCACCAAAATTGAAATAAAAATCGGCCAAAAAATACGATTGAAACAAGCATTTTAAACTGGTAATTAGACAGAGAGATCCGATATGCACTGTGACATCATGTAACAGGTCGGCAATATTGGCTAGCGGTACGTCGGCGTCGTGTGTTTCGTGCAGTTGTGTATTGGAAAAAGGGATTAAAAAGTTCTTGCTGCCGATTGAATCCAAAATCGAGTGTGTGCTTGCGGATTTGAAGAAATTAAAAAGCAAATTAGGGAATCTAAAACCCCAAAACTTAAATTTAAAGTGCAAGTACTCCAGCGTCAAGCAGAAATGGCCCGAACGAATCGGCGGTGGCGAAGTCGTGCGCAATAAGTCCTGTCACAAAGGCCGCTTGTGAGACTCAGCTGAACGCCGTCGCCGTGCGCTCGCTTAGACGAAACTCCCTACCGCCCCTTGTCAAAATAAATGCCAGGACCCATACAAACACACAAACAAATGCAAAAATGGGCACGGAGGTTTCAAGACCACAGGCATCAATGACTGTAACCACCGCTCCTGCGTGTTCAAATAGTGATGTCGCTTCGGTTGCCGCGATTGAAAATAAAACCAACCTCCCATGGCAACTAGTACACCCAACAAAACCCGCAAGCAGATCAAGCAGCTTATAGCCGTTATTAAAGATAAAGATAAAGATAAAGAGACATTTATTCGCAACAAAACAAAACCATATTACATAGATACAAAAATAACAAGACACAGAAAAATTGTTGCGAAACGGTCCCAACTCTGTTTTCGCTAGCCGTAAAGCCAGCACTGGTCTTCCGTTGGAAACCCTTGGTGAAAAAACGGAAAGTGACACACTTAACACAAAACAGCGCTAAAAGAAAAACTTCAAGGGTGAAATGTAATAATTTGTTCGAGATTATCTCGAACGTCTCAAAAGCCCATAAAATTTATAGCCTGGTAAAGTTAGCAATTATTAACTTTCAAACCCCAGAACAAGTAAAAAAAACCCACGCTCGTTTCCTCAAATACGATACAACTGCCGAGGCTATTAAGACGTACATAAGGGAAGGCAAAAAGCCCGCCATCCGCTTTAAAAGAAGTTCACGTATTTCGGAATAATGGTTGTGCTGACTCGTGTAGCTAAAGCTATAATTCATAATAATTAACATTGATAAGCCAAAAGCAACCAGGAGCACAGGAAAGCTCAAAACCACTTTTTATAGACTGGCCAAAACTTCAAAATCATTCTTGGGAAATTGTGTAAAATTCTACAATAAAATTCCAAAAAGTATTACTGAACTTACTGACTCTAAATTTAAATCTGTCGTAAAACAAAAACTAATTTCCCGAGCATATTATAAAGTAAACGATTATATCATGGATAGGGATGTTTGGCAGTGAGTCGTCCGTCCTGCATGAGTAATCTACGCTTAAAAAAGGTGCACCTACTGTACAAAAATACCGTGATATTGTAAACTATTTATAATTATAATGTAATGATGTAAACCTTTTTCTTGAAAAAAATATAACTTGCCGAGTTTCTTACGCCGGTTCTTCTCGGGGCAAAGGTTTTATTTTTCGAACCGGTGGTAATGCTTTTTGACATTCATAGGTGCATTATATTATGCCTAAATAGAAGAATAAAGAACTTTGACTTTGACTTTGACTTTGACTTATTTTGTATTAAAAAATCATTTGTCTTAATTTTACTAATTGTGGAGTGACTATAAATTTTAATAAATAAGTTTTTTCTGCCCTTTAGTTTTTATTTCTTTACCCGCAAATATTATGAAAAACATTGCATTGATTGCTAAAACAAAAGCGTACTCAGTTCTATTCCGATCAGACTCGTGACGACCCAAACAAATCAAAACGCATGTGGAACTTGGATGCGGTCCCCGTGAGCGCGTGGACTTCATCGACATCGTAAGGGACTCCGATGGGAACCCGTTCCCGTCTAAGATAGACCTGGTCAACGTGATGAACGCCGAATTCATAACCGCGGCAAGTGGTTGCGGGACCCTCGCCGCCAGCCGGGCATGCGCCGGAGCCGTGATCGCGGCAGCCTCAATCGCCAGTGATGTATCATTGAGACTAATCCCGTCACGCCAGTCGAAATTGTGGAAACCTTGTATGGCATCGCGTCAAAGTCTATCATCGATTGCTACGGATTATCGGCTAGTGTATAGTATAATATCCCAACTGTGTAACGGTTGCGCTCGGCAGTGTAAATACCCGAAGGCGCTCAAAAAGGTAAAGATACGTTCGTTATATAAACGCAAAGGAAGCAAAACGGAAACAAAATCCCACCGTATGTCATCGTTGGTGCCGGCGGTCAGTAAGATACTGGAGGCGGGAATCAACAAACGAGTACTGAATGTGATTGCTACCCGCGATGTCGTTTTGGACAGGCCATATGCGTCCCGGGCCGGTGCGCCGCCACGTCGCTGTGACCGCGCGCTCCGCGACGCCGACCACGCCCTCATGCCTGACTAACTCCAGTTTTATGCCATATTCATGTACAAAAGGATCCAAGTGGTAGGGTGGCGGAGATCGCGTGATCTCGTCAGAAGTGGAAAACGGGCTGGGGGTGCCACAGGGATCATGTCTGTCCAACACACTATTTAGCCTGCTGCTGAATGACTTACCCGCATCGATCAGAAAATGATGATGTTTCCGCGGTAGTCAAACAAATTGAGGGTCTTGCTCTACATAAGGACAAAACATGTTACATAACATTTAACCTAAGCGTAAAGGTCCCAAAAATGCTCAAGGTCAATGCCGATAACATCACTTTAAAACAAGTCCGTGCCACGAAATTATTAGATTTAAACGTGGACGACTCTCTTGCCTGGTGGTCTGACAACGTGGAAAGTACATGCAACTTTAAAAACACATGGATTGTCATTGTCAGACCAAGGCTATTTGCTATGTTCCGTACGGACAAAGAAGGATTTTCCGCTATTAAATCCAGGACATTTTCACCGTCTCCCTCCCTCGGTCTACCTTCGCTATGTCCTCCTACACCCTGGCCAAGAACTCTGCCTTCACTGTACGCGTTATGGATGCGAAGAAAAATCCGGTAATCGGGATGGCGTCTGTTTGGGTAGCGTTCAGCGTACAAAATCGCAGCAGCACTAGCGTTGCCTTGGCACTCGCCATAAATGTAATGCTTTTGAGCATATTCATTGGACGTGTATTGTGTTCTAAACATTAAAACCAAAAAAATCAATACCACAATCTAAACACAATTCCCATTCATTACGCAATAATAGCGAAATTGAAAATCGAATTCGAATAAAAAACAAAAAGCAGGCGGCATATTTTTTAAATTTGGAATAATTGGCATTTAAATTAGTGGCCAGTAATGTTAATTTTGCAACAAAAAGTTTTGAACTCTACATCCGGGATAAAAAAGTAAATCGGAAAAAATGGGAGTGGGCGTGTATTTTATTTATTTATTTGGCTTTTAGATTTTAAATTCAAAAAGTAGTTACTATTTTAAATTCGGCAATAAATTGGCATGTTTTTAAGCTTATGGGCAACTAGACGGTGGTGTATTTTTTTTTCACCATGAGAGTTGAAAATGCAAAATTCATGTTTGCGATTTTTTTTTTTTAATCTATTGATGTCTCACGAACATGGTGATTCCTATCTGATAACACAAGTATTCAATAATAATGAGCAAAAAAAAAAAAAAAACCTTATAATGGTGCTATAATCGAAACATTGAACAAGGGTGTTCATTTTCGAAAAAAACCTAAAAGTCCAAATATCTCGAAAACCGTGCGACTTTTACTAGACCTATTTTAGCTTTTTCATAACGTCCTAAGTGCCCTCAATCCGTAGTTCAAGGATTATCCACTCATTACCTAACACCCTGTATACTACCACATATCTAAACAGCAATTAAAACCTACAACAGGGCAAAGGAACAACACTCACGAGTCACGACTCATCCTGTACATTTAACCACAACTTCTTTAACTTTTCCTTAAATGAACCGACAGATCCAGATTGCCTCAAGTACTGTGGAAGCCCATTCCATAACTGGACAGAGTGTACCGTGAAAGATTTAGCATAGGTACGAGTCTTGTTGGATGGAACGGTAAGGGAAAGGTTAGCACTAGACCGAAGGCGGTGTCCACTACCATCGGCCAATAAACTAAACCTTTCGGAGAGATAAAAAGGAGCGGAAGGAGTGAAAAGTACATTGAAAAGGAGCGACATAACGTGCACATCCCTACGACGACGGATGGGCAACCACTTGAGTTGCACGCGATATTGGGATACATGGTCATATTTCCGCAAACCGTAAATGCATCTTATACAAACATTCTGGAGACGCTCAAGCTTGTCAAGCAGTTCCTCCCTGAGGTCAAGAAACGCAATGTCCCCATAATCTAGGAGAGGAAGTAGTAAGGAACGAGCAAGAGAAAGCTTTGTGTTAAAAGGTAGAAAATTTTGCAGACGCCTCAAGGAATGTCGGGAAGCAAAGAGTTTACGGCTAACATTATTAACGTGGGCTGTCCAGGACAACGTCTGGTCCATTGTGACACCCAAGTTTCTAACAGTAGAGGAGAAGGGAATCGGAGTCCCATCATAGTAAACACTAGGTGTCACAACTCCAGATAGGTTAGCAACGTAATGAGGGCTGCCAGTGACATGTGTGTCATGTGACCTATAACTATGGAGTTATGAATAAACTATTGTATTGTATATAAACTCCATGTTAAATTCGGTTATGCTAAGATCGGACTTTTGTTCCCATAGAAAAAATATAAACAAAGTTAAGTCACTGTCCAAGTGATATTTCAGGGGATCTCAAAGGTTGGGCCACTTGGGCCATCAAGACATAATATTATTAAGTTATCATTTCGCTCGAACCGTGATTTTAAACATAAGTTTAAGAAATAAATGAAATTAAATCGCACAAATGAGTCACTGGAAAGCAATTACAGTGAGGCCTCGAATTGTTAAGCGAAGCGACGTCTCACATAAATCAAGCGGCCCTCAACTTGTTGACACGGGTGTATCGAGTCAATGATACCAGTGCAATGAATAAATTATGCGTACAAAAACAGTATTGTCGTTTTAAATTAATACAACGAACAGTTTATATCAAAATAAAGTTTGCTATCAAGAAATTTTTCAAACAAGCTTTTTCTAAATGTGGAAAGTATAAATATTTTGAATGCTGCAAATGTTTTACGTTAACAGCAACACCTTTGTTTATATTTTTTCTGTGGGAATAAAAATCCGATCTTAGAAAGAGATAGGAATCTTTACATTTTGGTTATTTTTATAGCTAGTCAAAAAAATACTTTTCTCAACTGATTGTTACTTCAATCAGCTTTCATGAAAGAGGTAATTTTTTTTATTCCGTATTCGTTATTGTATTATGAATGTGTTCGTGTGTGTAGCGGAGGCGCAGCGGCTGTCGGACCGCGTGGAGAACGTGCCGGAGAACTGCCGCAAGATCGTGACGCTGGACACCACGGAGTACCACCCGGCGCCCTCCTACCGCAGCTACGGCGGTGCGCCGCGCACCTCGCGGTTTCTCAACATCAGCACCGCCGAGCGCAGGAAGTCAGTCCACACACTCACTGTATCTCTGTTTAAGGGCTCCGTACCCCACAAGGAGCTCTAGTTTCGCCAGGTCCGTCTGTCCGCTATTTAACGCAACCAGGCAAAATATTTTCTTTAATTGAAATACAAATTACAAAATACTATCTCGCAAGTATTTAAAATATGACATACAAAATATGTTTAAGTAATGTATTTGAAATATAAATTGTAAAATACAGTCATTATTTCAGATAGAAAACTGTCTTATATATGCACACAAGCCTTTAACTATTTACTATACAGAAAACAACTTGTTTTTTCAAGTGCATATGACCCATTTAAATTACGTCGACAAATAGGTTTTTTTTTCTGGTTTGGACTTTGAATCTGATGTATAGTGTAAACCTCGCTTGACAATGGACATTTATTTAAAGGCAATTACTAGCTGAGATAGCTGAAGCGGAAGCACAATTAAGAAATATGGAAGCTGAAGAGGAGAAACTGAGCAGCGAGTTCAAACTAGCGAACGAGGCCGAGCGCGCCACGGCGCGCAGCCTACAGGCAAGTTGTTCCTTAAATCATTAATAGTATATTATTGCAGAGGCCATGAAGTAGGGGATTGCTGGATGAGTTTGGGATGAAACTAGTCCTGCAATCCCTGTTCTGGCCGAGGATTGTATAGTGCTTTTCTCAAGCAATGTGAGGAAATATTAAATTAAAATGAGTATCAGGTAATCAATTAAATAATATTTATTAGGAAAAAATAAATGTAAAAATTGTTTAAATTTTAAACATGCCATTTGAACAAGCTATTCGAGCACCATGTTTAACCGCACATAAATGTACAGTCACGAGCTTTAATTTGGGACCCATTTCAAGAAAAATATGCTTGAAGTCATCAATGTCATTAGAGATGTCAAGTTATTTGTTATGCCATCGTGAAGTTATTTAAATTTGCAGTATAATGGCATTCACGAGCATTTACGAGATTACACGATTAATCACGAATACGTATGACGAAGACAGTAGTAGCATTTTTCTTACCACAATCGAATATAGTCGACTTTGTCCGATTAGCAACGAATGAATCAACCTATTCATTGGTCAACACCATGACGAACGTTATTGGCTGTTGCTATGGGTGATTTATCAACGAATTAATCAACCTACCTATTCATTGGTCAACACCATGGTGAACGTTATTGGCTGTTGACTTCCTATTTAACTGTTGGCTAATCCGAAGACCAAGCCTGCCAACCTGACAATAGAGTAATTACACCCAAAGCCAACCAATTACAGGTCTAGAAACAGTAACCTAGCGACGATTGTTATAACATAAGGTAACGATAGTTTCGACCTTATTGCATTATGAATGAATATAGACGTGTCATCATTCGTTATCAGTCGTTCACGACGATGTCACACGAGTACGCCCGAATTGCATTACATGGCTAAATTATGAGGCTCAACAATCCCGTGTGGTGACTAACTTTTAGGAAACTCAACCTTATTGTTGTAGAATGTCAGATTGACTTTTGACCTAAGGTGGGTACCAAATTAAATCCCGTGACTGTACCAGGTAATCAATTAAATATTATTTATTAGGTTTTTTTTTTGTTAAAATTGTTTAAATTTTGAACATACCATTTGAACAAGCTATTCGAGCACCATGTTGAACCGCACATATAGCATTAGAGTTGAGATCGGGTTATTAATATGGGCCTTAGGATTGCAGTCTTGAGATTGTAGTCTTGCGAATTCAAATGTCAATGGGCCTTAGGCCCGTATTAATAACCTGATCTCAACTCTAATGCCCGTCTCGAGATGCGTCAAAAATGACAGTGTTCTATGGTTTGGCGTTTACTTTGACGTATCTTGTGACGGGGCTCACAGTCAAGATGAGTTTATTAATACGGCCTTTAGATCCCGCTTACTATCAGGTGGCCTGAATGCTCGTGTGCCATAAAAATAGATATAAAAAAATTACTGTCATAGGCATGAAAGATTAGTCAGGAAATAAATATTAAGAATTATAGAGTATAATTTGAATTATAAATAGTAATAATTATCGGCCAGGCTCTGCTCGGCGACCGGCATGCCAAGGAGGAGGCGGAGCGCCAGGCCTCCGCCGCCCTCGTCATGCAGCACCAGCCGCACCACGCCGTGCTGGTAAACACACACCCTCACACACACACACACACACACACGCACACACGCACACACGCACACACACACACACACACACACACACACACACACACACACACACACACACACACACACACACACACACACACACACATATATTTGTTTTAGCAAATAATCAATTGTGCGATAATTATCATATCGAAATAATACATTATACATATGTTTCTTATAATTAAAATATGAACTACATTCCTCACTATTGTTGTATTTATTTCCCATCAAGGAATTTATTTTTAGCAGGTTGGCACCATACGTAAGTTTGCCGGGAAATGTATATGCAAATTTACGAATTTTGAAAATCTCCTCACATTAAAATATGTTATTTTTAAGTTTTTATATAAGGTTACTTATTTCAAAGATGACTGATACTAACTACTATATTACCAGGAAGAAGAGCTAAATGTATCTAAAGAGAAGGTGGCCACGCTCACTCAGCACGTGGAGGCGGCCGAGGAGAAGGAGCGAGAACAGAAGAACAAGATCGACGACCTCGAAGCCAGCGCCCACAAGGCCAGGGCGGAATTGGCCACGTTGAACACCACTTGCGGTAACTTGGACGTGAGTATATGCGACGAGTAGGCGATATTATCCCCAAAAACTTTTTTTCTGGTACAATCTCTCCATTCGCAATATTTACCAGACTTTATTTTTTCAGTAGCTTATTTTGTGGAAGATTGTTTTCTCAGCAGAAGTAATACCATTACCATAATTTCCCATTCTGTATTTATACGAATAGTTCTATCATTTCCACGCAGTCGACGGAGCGCTGTTAGCGCGGAGCTCCTACTTCTGGGTGGTTTGCTGCTGCAAAACTAACATGACCTAAACCTACCTACCTACCTATTTCGGCCTAATTACAATGGGGAAAAAATCGGATGAGTAAAATCGCGAATGGGAAGAATTGCGACTGCGAAATTTTTTTATGACAAGGAAAAGGCACACGCGCGCACGCCACCTGCCGTTTATTTCGCCACCCGGTCAATAACAGGTGACGGGTGACATTTCAGTGTACATGGCGCGGCTGATATGGGCCTTACTCATGTGAAAGCTTGTTAACTAACTAAGACTAAGACTAAGATGGAATGCGTCTATGCTAGTAATTTCACCGTTTGTCTTACCCTCATACCACTGCTGATTGGCTACAGGTAGCAAGTAGGGTGGTGAGAGCGATTCATCCGGACACAATTTAGGCTTCCAAAAACTCTGTCACAATTTGTGTAGCCTTGGCGAGGAGACGTGTTACCGTGTTTGATGACTTGACAGAATACCCTCAGTGTGGTATGAAATACCCCACCTGTTTGACCGCGCAGCACCTCCCCGCTCCGTGTGTTGTTCGCGTACTCTCGCTGTGTTACTGTTAAGTGTTACAAGCTGTTTTATTTTTAATTGGCCACCTTATAACACGATTCCCTAGTCAGATTTTAATATACCACTTTCACTAATAGGAAGAGATACAACAAGAGCAGCTGAAGCTTGAACAAGGCGTGACAGAGCGACATACATACAAGCAGCGCGTCAAGGAGGAGCGCGCTAAACTTGCGCACATACAAACTGCACTGGACGAGAGGAACATCGTCATACACACCAAGATAGCTGAAGCAGAGACGCTCTGTCCGAGAATCAACAACCCTAGGTGAGTCACGGTCGTGCGTAGACGCATAGCTGACTGCCCTGAGTCACTGTACACATACCAAGACAGCTGATGCAGAGACGCTCTGCCCGAGGGTCGGGAACCCTAGGTGAGTCTCGGACGTGCGTAGACGGATAGCTGACTGCCCTGAGTCACTGTACACACACCAAGACAGCTGATGCAGAGATGCTCTGCCCGAGGGTCGGGAACACTAGGTGTCACGGTCGTGCGTAGACGCATAGCTGACTGCCCTGAGTCACTGTACACACACCAAGACAGCTGATGCAGAGACGCTCTGCCCGAGGGTCGGGAACACTAGGTGAGTCACGGTCGTGCGTAGACGCATAGCTGACTGCCCTGAGTCACTGTACACACACCAAGACAGCTGATGCAGAGATGCTCTGCCCGAGGGTCGGGAACACTAGGTGAGTCACGGTCGTGCGTAGACGCATAGCTGACTGCCCTGAGTCACTGTACACACACCAAGACAGCTGATGCAGAGACGCTCTGCCCGAGGGTCGGGAACACTAGGTGAGTCACGGTCGTGCGTAGACGCATAGCTGACTGCCCTGAGTCACTGTACACACACCAAGAGAGCTGATGCAGAGATGCTCTGCCCGAGGGTCGGGAACCCTAGGTGAGTCTCGGACGTGCGTAGACGGATAGCTGACTGCCCTGAGTCACTGTACACACACCAAGACAGCTGATGCAGAGACGCTCTGCCCGAGGGTCGGGAACCCTAGGTGAGTCACGGTCGTGCGTAGACGCATAGCTGACTGCCCTGAGTCACTGTACACACACCAAGACAGCTGATGCAGAGATGCTCTGCCCGAGGGTCGGGAACACTAGGTGAGTCACGGTCGTGCGTAGACGCATAGCTGACTGCCCTGAGTCACTGTACACACACCAAGACAGCTGATGCAGAGATGCTCTGCCCGAGGGTCGGGAACACTAGGTGAGTCACGGTCGTGCGTAGACGCAGAGCTGTCTACCCTGAGTCACTGTACACACACCAAGATAGCTGATGCAGAGATGCTCTGCCCGACAGTCGGGAACACTAGGTGAGTCACGGTCCTGCGTAGACGCATAGCTGACTGCCCTGAGTCACTGTACACACACCAAGATAGCTGATGCAGAGATGCTCTGCCCGACAGTCGGGAACACTAGGTGAGTCACGGTCGTGCGTAGACGCATAGCTGTCTACCCTGAGTCACTGTACACACACCAAGATAGCTGATGCAGAGACGCTCTCCCCGACAGTCGGGAACACTAGGTGAGTCACGGTCGTGCGTAGACGCATAGCTGACTGCCCTGAGTCACTGTACACACACCAAGACAGCTGATGCAGAGATGCTCTGCCCGACAGTCGGGAACACTAGGTGAGTCACGGTCGTACGTAGACGCATAGCTGTCTACCCTGAGTCACTGTACACACACCAAGATAATAAATAAATAAATAAATATCAGGGGACAATGTCACACCAATTGACCTAGTCCCAAACTAAGCTCTAGGCTTGTACTATGGGTACTAGACAACGATATAAATACTTATATAGAGAAATATATACTTAAATACATAGAAAACATCCATGACTCAGGAACAAATATTCGCGCTCATCACACAAATATCTGCACTTACCGGGATTTGAACCCAGGACCGCTAGCTTCGTAGGCAGGGTCACTACCAACTAGGCCAGCGTGTCGTCTAAGATAGCTGATGCAGAGACGCTCTCCCCGACAGTCGGGAACACTAGGTGAGTCACGGTCGTGCGTAGACGTATAGTTGACTGCCCTGAGTCACTGTACACACACCAAGACAGCTGATGCAGAGACGCTCTGCCCGAGGGTCGGGAACCCTAGGTGAGTCTCGGACGTGCGTAGACGCATAGCTGACTGCCCTGAGTCACTGTACACACACCAAGACAGCTGATGCAGAGACGCTCTGCCCGAGGGTCGGGAACACTAGGTGAGTCTCGGACGTGCGTAGACGGATAGCTGACTGCCCTGAGTCACTGTACACACACCAAGACAGCTGATGCAGAGACGCTCTGCCCGAGGGTCGGGAACCCTAGGTGAGTCACGGTCGTGCGTAGACGCATAGCTGACTGCCCTGAGTCACTGTACACACACCAAGACAGCTGATGCAGAGATGCTCTGCCCGAGGGTCGGGAACACTAGGTGAGTCACGGTCGTGCGTAGACGCATAGCTGACTGCCCTGAGTCACTGTACACACACCAAGACAGCTGATGCAGAGATGCTCTGCCCGAGGGTCGGGAACACTAGGTGAGTCACGGTCGTGCGTAGACGCATAGCTGACTGCCCTGAGTCACTGTACACACACCAAGACAGCTGATGCAGAGACGCTCTGCCCGAGGGTCGGGAACCCTAGGTGAGTCTCGGACGTGCGTAGACGCATAGCTGACTGCCCTGAGTCACTGTACACACACCAAGACAGCTGATGCAGAGATGCTCTGCCCGACAGTCGGGAACACTAGGTGAGTCACGGTCAGGAGACAAATAAACGTGATGCAATAAACAAATGAATGTAATACATTTTGAAAATAGAATAACAAACGAATATAAATCCATACCAGCCAGCATTATTTTTGTATATATTTCTGACCAAGGAGATTACTTATCAGCCGCCCCTCGTAAGGTCTTGAAATTTAAAGGGATATATTAAGAAGGAATTTTTGGAAATTCAGCCCCTAAAAAATAGAGCAGCGGTCCTGCTTCTGGGTAGTTCAAGTAACTATGGTCGCGCCGCTAAAGTAATCCCGAAACGACGCAGTACAGAATATAACCTCAAACATGCCTCAACATACATATTTTGTACTGAGTGGACTATAGGTTAATATTTATCAGGTAGGCAGGTAGTTAGAAGTGAACTCCAGAATTCGCTGCGATACCATCCGAGTATACAATGTGTGGCCCAAAACCGGGGCGAAAAATTAAAACGTAGATTCTACTCCTCAAACTAGACAACTTTTGTTTAGCAACTTTTTAAAATCATAAAGTTTTTAGATTGTTCATTTTTCAAACAAAGTAAATAGTATAATCAATGTACTTAAAACTCCGTCTAATTGACATCGCCTGTCAGTCTAGTCACTCTACAGACATAACCAATTTCATAGTACATTGCGTGTTCGAATTAACTTTATAATGTAATAAAATTCAAACCGCAAGTTTTTTTTCAAAGTCGTCAAACAAACGTTGCGTAGTTTGAGGAGTAGAATCTACGTTTTAATTTTTCGCCCCGGTTTTGGGCCACACATTGTATATCCCGACCCTGCTTCTCCTTTCATTATGCTAACAGTAATATTAATTTTTAAATATTATTTAACTTTTAATAGTATTTCATTTGTTTTTTTTGTAACAACTTCGTGCAACGTTAATTTCACGCGTCGTTGTGGATTGAAAACTTATTAATAAACGTGAGGTAACCGTGGAGTAGTTGAAATGAAATGAATCAATTGTATAAGATGATAGATTTACTTGAGTTTTTCTACAATAGATACATCGAATTCAAATTTCACAATGCAAATAAGGACAAAGCATGGCTTACACTCTTTTTCTACTAAGATGAGTCCAGTGACAGCCTTATTTCGTAATTTCAATCACTTACTATACTCACATGCGAGGTATTTAAAAATAGGCAATTAATTATACAAGTTTCTTCGGCGTGGCTAGATGTTTACCAGTGTATTTTTTATGTAAAGTTAAAGAAACAAGTGTAATACGTGTTTATATGAGCTGTCGCAGGACTCCGATGAAAAAGAGTGTAGCTACTTCACGGTTACTCCACGTTTATTCGTAAGTGCTAGTGTTTTTAGTTCACATCATTGTATTTGGTTTCTGACCATATACAGTCATTTGTTCTCGTTGTTCTCTGGCCCCGGCAGTTGCTATTCGGCGAATGTTGACTTCTGCAAAAATCAATTCAGTTATAGTTGGCTTAATCTAGGATGATCAATGTGACAGCTCATATATAAACACTTGGTTTTTGACTTTTTTTAAATACTACGTAGATTCAAACTTCACCACGTTCAGTTATTTAAAAGATCAATCAATCACCTCTTTTTATAATTTAAATTTATGTCACAGCGATTGTGCTACGTTGACCGAATTAAAGGAAACAGATGGTTCAATTCCCAAAATTACAAATTTAGACACGAGACATTGCATAAGCGACCCTCTGTCGCCACTAATATCATAAAGAGGAAAGTACTTTTGTAACGAAAAAACTCAAAAACTTCTGGACCGATTTCAAAAATTCTTTCACCATTATAATGCTACATTATCCTTGAGTTAAATAAGCTATATTTTATTATTGACAGCTAGATAAAAATATACTTCATGTTTTTCATGCATGTTTTCTCGAGCTTTATAAATATAGCTATAAAACCAATGAACTGCGCAGCGTCTGGAGTCGAACATTACCAAACGTTAATCCAGAGCGCATTGCAGAGACAAGGAGACCGTGAAGCGCGAGATCGAGCAGGCCAAGTCCAAGCTGAGCTCGATCCGCAGCGAGGGGCGCAGCAAGGCCGAGGTCGAGGAGGAATTGCTGCGCATCGAGCCAATGTACAAGACCACCAAGAGCAATCTGGACACGCTCAACGATATCATCACTAAGGTAAGTGCTTGGAGACCTTACAGTCAATCAAAAATGTATACGCCTCCACGCCAGTGACTGTTAGGATAGAAGTATAGATGTATACGTAGAGATGGGCCGACCATGGATTTTATTGACTAGCTGACTAAACGGCGCTAAGGTGGCCGACGAGACGGTAACGCCGACTAATGGTTTCGGCTAATTTGTGGTTGCAATGGCGAACCTTCTTTTTCGTCAAAGGAACGTAGTACACACCTAAACTACTTGTCATTTTAGTTTATTAAACTATAATTCTAAATGATGAAACTAAAATGTTCTTATTCTTGTATGATGAGTATTTAAACAAAATACTTGACAATCTAGAATGATGATTGAATATTGGTGATTTGACACCTAAAGTGAATATTGGTGATTTGTTTTTTGTTTTCCAGTAAGTCATTAAGTCCTAGTTATTTATTTATTTATTCGGTATCTTTAGCCGAATATTCGCCGACTATAAATCTGGCCGGATAGTTGACTTTCCCGGTCAACTGACTAGTCGGTACACCACTGTGAATAGATATTAGTGCTTTCGACTGTACATAAAGTAAGTGCTAAAAGGATAGGTAGCAGAAATATAAATGTAGATGTTATAGAGCAGTGGACCTAGATGTGACCCCTGTGGGACTCCAGAGAGGATATTTATGCGGTCAGATTTAAATACGTCAGCTACTACGGCTGGAGATAGATTTGATAAAAACTATTTTATCCAATTATTTATTATTTTATTTATTTTTGGTAATTCTGTAGCTCTGGCTACCCCTCTGGGATGAAGGCGTGACGGTATGTATGTATGTATGTATTTTATCCAACGTATAAGGTGTCCGTGGTCTCCTCTAAGTGTTGGAATTTGGTAATTACTAATTAGGATGACGTAGTCCACACAATCAAAAGCTTTCTCAAAATATTAAATCCCCAAATTCGTGGCACTAACGCCACAAGCCTGAGGCGTCGTGAGACACGTCGTATTATTTGGCTGCATTGCATTCAAAATATTAAAGTCGCGAAACTACAAGCTTACTTCGCCTGTCTTTTCAATAGCAAGCAGAGTAGATACGTTCTAAGAGCACCTTCTGTACTCGTACTATTACGTAACATTAAATATTGTATGTATGTATGTATGTATGTATGTATGTATGTATGTATGTAAACTCTTTATTGCACATAAACAATTACAAAACATTTTGCATCACTATAGATAATGTACATAGGCGAACTTATCCCATATGGGATCTCTTCCAGTTATATTGTTGCAGTTATTTAAAAATACTTAGTGAAGTTGAGTATATGTCTGTTCGTATCCAGCTGGAGAATTCAGCGACGACGCACCGCTACAAGGCGGAGCGGTGCCAGAGCGAGATGGCCCGGCTGGTGCAGCACTACTTCAACGCGATGCTCACCGTCAACGGGTATAGCGTGAGTCAACCTGCTATTACACTAAACCTACTTACTTCAACCAACAAATATTTGATTTCCCAGATCATTTTTTGTCATGACTTGTAGAACGCACTGATAAATATTAAAAAAAAAATTTTTTTTTTGTTCGCCTTGAAATGAAACACGTTTACATAATAAAAATAAGGTAAAAAAATAATAATGCGTGAGTCAGATGTCATGGCATAGTTATAAAAGGGCGCCGACTCAGCATGTGCTGCGCGCATGCAGAGAAACCAATTCATTATAGCCTATTTTACATATTTAAATTACCCTGATCAAACTTTTGTATTTAGACTCTAGAGAAGATTCGACGTGAAGGTTAGACGGATGATTTTTTCATAAGCTGCACAACTCAGCTGTATTCTCTTTAGGGTTCCGTACCCAATCGGGACCTTATAAATAATGTGCCTACGCTGTCCGCCCGTCCGTCCTAACTTTAAAGAGTTATACGTTTTGAACCGTAATAGGTAACGGGTTGTTTTTTAGAATTTGTTATTACAGCGGATTTACGAATAAATAAATGGAAGTCAATAAAGACCGAAGGACTGATGGCCGATGGGGTCAGAAGGTTCTGGAGTGGCGTCCGCGGACCGGAAGACGAGCTGTAGGTAGGCCTCCAACAAGATGGAGTGACGACCTCGTCAGGATCGCGGGACCGCGGTGGATGCGAAAAGCACAAGACCGGTCTGAGTGGAAAGCCTTGGGGGAGGCCTATGTCCAGCAGTGGACGTCTTTCGGCTGACATGATGATGATGAAGTCAATAAAGGCTGTCCCCGTACATGAAACTTCTTAACGTATTTTTTTGGTATCGTAAAAACGGTAAAACATACAACATTAAAGTGGTTATGATTATAGTACAAACCCTGAATAAAAAACATAAGTACTAAAATATGGTCAAGTGTGAGTTGGGCTCGAGCCAGTATCTGGGTGTGTGTTGCCGGTGATGACTTACGGATCTGAGACGTGGGCGCTAACAATGGGCCTCATAAGGAAGCTCAAAGTCACTCAGAGGGCTATGGAGAGGGGTATGCTCGGGGTTTCTCTGCGTGATAGAATCAGAAATGATATCCGCAGTAGAACTAAGGTTACCGACATAGCCCGAAGAATAGCTAAACTGAAGTGGCAGTGGGCGGGCACATTGCTCGCAGGACTGATGGCCGATGGGGTCAGAAGGTTCTGGAGTGGCGTCCGCGGACCGGAAGACGAGCTGTAGGTAGGACTCCAACAAGATGGAGTGACGACCTCGTCAGGATCGCGGGACCGCGGTGTTTGCGAAAAGCACAAGACCGGTCTGAGTGGAAAGCCTTGAGGGAGGCCTATGTCCAGCAGTGGACGTCTTTCGGCTGACATGATGATGATGATGATGATGATGATGGAAATATGGTCAAGTGTGAGTTGGGCTCGCGTTGATTCGATTCCAATCCAATTCCAATTCAAATTGGAAAATAACGTGTTACAAATACTGTTGTTTTTCTTGTTTATTTGTTAGTAAATCCGCTGTAACATATTCTGAAAATAGAAATTAAACCTCTTGAGTCTGACCAGCAAGGGGTGACATAAAAACTCGGCACATACAAAATATCACTAGCTGGTAACACGAAATGCATAGCGACTGGTTAGGTCCTCATAATGTGACAGCTTGTTTCATAGGTAAAATGTTGCCATATGAAGAATTTGAGAAAAATGCTGCAGTCGCTGGTCGGACTCTACCATTACGGTTCAAAAGATACTCCTTACCTTAATAATGAGTTCTCATTCCCAGGGCCACATGGAGATAGACTTCAGCCGCGGTGCGCTGAACATCCAGTGCACGGGGCGCGAGAGCAGCCGCCTCGCGTCCACCACGGCCTCGCTGTCGGGCGGCGAGCGCTCCTACAGCACCGTGGCCTTCATCATGGCGCTCTGGGCCTGTGTCGAGGTGCCCTTCTACTTCCTCGACGAGTTCGACGTCTTTATGGTAATAACAACACCGTTTGATGATTGTACCACCGAGTTGGCCTAATGATGGAGACGTAGTGGTCATAGGAATGATACATGATAAACCCATCGTGTCAGGGGTCGAGAAGAAATTGCTTGTGATGCGACACAACACAAGGTCAGACAAATGTGAACGTAATATTAAATGTATTAAACTGATACTGTTCTGTCGCATCACAACACAACCACACAACATGTCAGAAAAATATAAATGCGGCTTTATTTTTAAATAGCTTCTGCCAGCGACTTCGTCCGCGTAGAGTTCGTATTTTTGTCATCCCACGTCAATGCTCATTTTACCGGGATAAAGCTTTCGAAATCGAAAAGAATTTTTGAAATCTGTCCAATTATCGTTTCGAGTTGATTGGTTCCAAAAATCCAAACGTTTCCGCATTGTGTTGGTGCGAAGGACAACGTGAACCGGCGCAAGGTGATGGAGGCGCTGCTGGGGCACGCTGCGGCGAGCCCGGCGCGCCAGTTCGTGTTCCTCACGCCGCAGGACGCCTCCTCCGTCAAGGCGGGCCCGCACATCAAGATACACGTGTCAGTACACCAAACTACTTTATTTATTACTTCCTATTTTTTACCGACATTAGCCTATTTCTCATAAGCTTATTGATAATGTTTTTCGTGTTTGATATACGTCCATATTTTTATTTATCTACTAAGTAATTTTCTTTACAATATCGTTTTTCATATTATTGCCGGGACAGACAATCTAAAAATTGGTCTCGGCTAAAAAGGCCACTCTGTCACAATGTTTCTGGTAACCGCATTAAAAGCTGGACAGGAAGCATTAATTACACTTGAATTTTTATAAAATTGCTTCTGCCCGCGACTTCGTTGTAGGGTTTAAGCTATCTCCACTTAAAATTTCATCCAAATCCGTTCACGCGTTGCAGCTTGAAGGAGTAACAAAGTAACATACGGAAACTTTCGCATTTGTAATATTAGTAGGATCGAAGTTCCCCGCCGTGTTCGTTTCGCATAGGCTATTTTTAGGGAAGTTTATAACAATAAAACATTGCTTTTTCGCCGGCATGAAGTCGGGGGCGGCTTGCTAGTCTGCAATGAATCTCAGTACTTACATCTAATAATAGAATTTATTTTTCCAGGATGGAAGCCCCGCGCCCCTGAGGCTAGTATGTAAGCTTTATAATGTAATTGAGTTGATTATTGTTTCGTTTTTAAACACATTTGCGATTGTTGCAAATTCATTATATTATAAATAAAGTTCGACTTTAATTTCATAACCACAATAAACCCTGCTCAAATCAAAACAAAGTGAAAAAAATAAGAGCGTTGCTAGTTAACTTGGCAACACTATGCCGAAAACTATTTAAGAAAATAACTTTTTCATCCCGACGTGTAATGCAGTCAAAATAATAAAGAAAAAATATGGAACCAATAAGAATGCTTCAATAATTCTTCAACACCATTTTATTTAATACTAGATCGCAGACATTCCAAATTTACATAAATGTAGTGAAGATGAATGCATTGTTATTGCACAGGTGAACGAAACAGAATGTCAATGAGATCACATGCACCTCAGAGCCACAATTTTAGACAAAAGCAGTGGGCCATTCATACAAAATACAGTCAGAATCGCAAGCACACGTACAAGCCGTAAGTTTCTAAACTCAAACTACTCTAGAAACTGACGGCACGTATGTGCAAGTGCTTCGCTGCAAACCGACTGGCCAACCAATAACATCCACGAATTGCGTCTTAACGGAATACAATTGAAAAAGGATACTACTATCATTAGTTATTTATATTAGCTTCAAATAAATTGATATAAAAATAGCTTACATCTAAAAGCGCACTATTTACTTCTACGAATACGATTAAATTATTCTGATATAAAGTAACAAATCTATCCAAGTCTTATTTATAAGGCCAGAGCCTTAGGTAAGCGTAATCTTCCACTAACTAAGATCAATATTCTAAACATGAAATACCCGCCTAGTGTTCATATGATACTTCAATTACATATTAAAACACATTCATTCAGAAGTTTCTCAAAAACGTTTGTGAAGAAGAGATAATTATAGAATTCAGTAAAAATAATTTTCAACAGAAATAATTTAACATAGGACTTTCTACATTGGTTATTATTTTATTAAAAATAAGCTCAAGCTTGCAGTCGATTGGTGGCAACTCGTCTCACGAGATGGTGAAAATCGTTAAATTTAAAAATGCCAAATTCATCATTAATTAATTTAACACACTGCTTAAATAGATATTTTACTATAAAAAGAAGAGTTGTCACCACTCGGCCTCCATTTTCGAAACGTCTCACAGAGAACAGATCAGTACAATTTCCTAGATCTCTTTGCCCAGTACTTAGGTCTCAATTGGCGATCACTTAAATTATTAAAAGTATGAATACAATTATTAGTCGCTTTGATATTTTTATATTAATTTGAGTATCATCCCACATATTATCAATCAATAAATCGCCAATCGGTTAGCTTAGCAGTCTTTGGTTAAAATTAATGACATGGGCATCTTATTTAGCACTAACCAATATAATATTAGGCTAGCCGCAGACATACAATTTCATAACTTGAGACACAAAAACCACTGAACGTCTAAAATAAATGCAAGTCTGCAAGGTAAGCGCTCGTGTACCAATAGCCAATATTACGGTACATTATTGTTTAATATTGTATGTTCGCGGCTGGCTTTCAATTTTTATTTGTGGACAAAGTCGCACGTCAGTCGTGTGAACACTCACTTTGTTCATCAAGAAATAAATAAGAGAAAGAATCATATTATTTACACAAAAAATAAACCAATCGCTCGATTATAACTAATGAAAATGCTTACGTATCCAATTTGATTTGAACAAAAGTGATTTATGAATAAACAAAAAGTTTTGATGACTTACAATTCTGAATTACAACAAAAAAATATTCGATGCCTTTATGATTAGTAGCCTAACGAGTTTTAAGTAGAAAATATGATTGAAAATGATTGGTTCAATGCATTTTTATATACACTTATAAGATAACACATCGCGCATAAGTAAAGAAACACAAATTCTCACAAGTTGATAATTAAGTAAATTCTAAAGATGATAGTGAATATTTGTGACATTTCATAATGAAATACCTTTCGGCGAAAATAATCCATACATAACTTATTAAACGGCGCGGAATATTTTTATAAAGAAAGAACATGTTGAATTCGAAGCGTTTGGAAATTACAGGACCCTAAATTTATTATTCCAAGCTTAGTAAAAATAGAGTATCTCTAAGCGACATTTAGCTGTAAAAATTCATGCACAACCCTCCCGCGGCGTGCAGCAGATAGCGGGTCGAGGCAGTTGGGTGTTAGCGGGGCAATACGGTACAGCGAGGAAGGGAAGTCGAGGAGCCTCCCCCCGCGTCTTACCCCGCGAGACGGTCACGCACGAACTTGTTACCACTGAATTTAGCCTCGATCTCCTATTGCACAAAACTTGCATTAGTCCTGTCAATTTCTTCAATGGAAAACCGTTGTCATACTGAAACTTGTTTAGATTTGTGGGATATAGGGACAGGTGTCTTTGAGAAAGGCGACCGTATAAAAAGTATTTCTTATTTTGACAGTATCTCTTAAGAGAGTACCACCATTCGCCGTAAGGTATTTCCGTGTCACTTGTATACATTGCTGTCTTGGAATGTTTAAATATTCAAACAAGGTTATTTCACCGCCAAACGCAGTCGTGTTATTTAAAACGTAGATCTATTTATATTTATCGTATTAGGAACAATCTTAGTTGATTTGTTTAAACTAAACCTATTCAAAGGTAAGTTCTTGTTACATATTGTTGATTATTTTTAACGCTACTCCTTAAAATGATAAACTTTAGTAGGAAAGGTTATGGATTTTATGATTTGAAGAGTAGTATTACTTTGAGTTGTCTCGTTATTTCAATGTAGTTCAATTGTAATTTGGAAGCCTTGACAAATAAGACAAATTAATTTAAGAAAATTCATAGATTTTATTTGATGGACATTTTTCACTCGTGGTTACTGTACTTTGATCCTGTACTTAGACTCACCAGTGCTAATCATTTGAAGTATTAGTTCCATGCATCACACGGCTTGTTAGTTGGCGTATTGATGACCAGTTCGCATCAAATGTTTTGAAGCTAGCATAAGAGGAATAATATGTAGCGTTTAAAATGTCAAAAACACGTTCGCGCTCCTAAGCTCAGCTTAGTTTAGTAACGGACGTAATTTTGACACCATCGCACTACCTGGGCTGTAACACTATATAATATTTGAGAATACGCCTTTTTAGTAAGCTTCCACACTCTTAGTATGTGTCAGTGGTAGACATGCAGAACGCATTAGTTTCAGAAGACTAGCGTAGTGAATATCAAAGTACCAAATGTACAAAATGGTTAGACATCTCAAAAATATGTCCAAACGACTCGTCTGGTTAGAAGTTATCAATTTTTGTCTCAGTTGTCAAGGATTTCTCTTTGTTTCAGTTCACACTTCGGTAGGTACCTTCGTTGTCAAGTCCGAGCAAATGTTTTACTTTTAAGACGCAGGCAGCAGTTTCTATTAGCAAAAATCCTAAGGACAATATCGCTTTGCCTATTTTGCCAAGACGAACTCTGAATAATTCCAAATATAATGATTTTTTTCTACAAGACTGGTAGAAAAGAGACACATCAGCATCTTAAAGGTTGGATTTTAGTTTCATCATATGTATATAATAATTATATTTTCAAGTGTCATTGCTTAAACAACGAACATGGACTACCTATTTCAAAATGGTTTATTGCCATTATTACTAGCAAGCATACATTCAATAGCAAAAACATGGTAGCGAACAGGCAAAAAAAATCCACTCAACTCAAGGAATTAAACTTAATCTCGAGCTATTGCACTCGCACCATCGTTCAAGTATTTCAGGCCTTATACGACCGAGCTCAAGAGGTCCCTTGTCTGCTACCATATTTTTGTCCTTGGATGTACCTCACTCAGTAAAGTTTCATTTAGATTTCTCAAGCTCGTATCCTAAATAAAAATAAGAAAGTGAAACCTTAACCCCATTATTACTAAGCTCGAATTTCGAGCAAACTTACACGATACGAGCTTGAACATAAGAGTTTGTTTTAACGCCAGCAGAGAGGTTGAAACAATCAATGAGGTTGGATTGATCTTCATCCTGATTGGTCGTTTACTCCTCTCCGTCCGCTTGGCGAAGACAATATGTCAGAAACGATTGTTTGTCACAACCCAAAACGGTATCTTCTTTCTCCGGTTTATAAAAAAAATGTCGATACGACATAAATATCCGCATGCAAAAAATAATTAAAAAAATACAATTACCAGTCACAAAAGTAATGTTCATACCTACAATTAGGTATTTTAAAAAATGGTTCAGAATCTATAAACAGGTCTAAAATTCGCCTAAACAACCAACCAACGCCGTAACAAAATTTCAACAATTACACATAAAAAAACTCACTCGTGTGCGAAGCTCAGTGATACTATTCTGCTGTTGAACATTACACCCTATTATATTTTTAGATCAACGTCTAAAATATGTCAGATCATATAATAATAAAGTATTACGGCGGAGCGGAGCGGTCTTTGTCAATTTAATTTAAGTAACCGTCCAAAACCAGGTTTCATATTGATGATCACAAGCGGCTGTTGAATGATTACATTGATCACACGATGGTAAGTGATCACCGCTGCCGATAAATACCCGGAATACCAAACGCAAGGGAAAGCGCCAAGGAATGAGTTTGAAAATTGGAAGGTGAAATGATTTTGCACTAGCAGATAAGGGAAGGCGATTTCACTGACGGAACAAAACGATGACATTTCCAAAAGAAACACTTCGTAATATGGACGAAATTAAACTATGTAATTTTCGAGGAGCAAGACATTTTATGGCTGTATCTTTGTGCCTTTCATTACCGATAAAGCCGCAAAAGCGGCGGCGCGTTCTCATACTAAAAAGCGTGTTCAGAGTGAACGCGCTGCACCGCGCCGTCTACGCTGCCGCTCTCACTGTGCTGCCGTAAGACTAAATCAGTCTCGATTTGCGAACGATTAAGGCACTTGTCCCATTGCCACGATAAGCGAGAAGAGAGTAGGTCCAGCGATAAACTATTACTACTATTTATATCTATTGTTGGAGAGAGTTCTCGCCGGCAGTGTAAAAAGCCAGCAATAAACGATACTATTCGCACTGCTAGATCAAAACATTAATAATAAAACAACGTATGTTAAAATCAACTCCTATGAACTTGAAACAAAACTAGCAAGGATTTTGAGTTGATACTAGTTTTATCTAGCAGCGCAAATATGTGTCTCTTTTGTTCGTTACTTGAGCAAGAAAATAGCTTCCTCGCCGGCGTTGGGACAAGTGCCTAAATCGCGCTGAAAACCCGGTTACAAATGGCCAGTGTAATATCACATTGCTATAGTTAGTCAACTAGCTAAGCACACTCGTGACTCCAGGCCCTACTCCTCCCTGGCGGTGAGGTCTGTCCGCGTGGAGGGCGTCTTGGTGGGCGTGGCGGGGCTCTTCTGGTCGGACTGCGGCGGCGTCAACGGGAAGATGCAGCTCGAGGCCGTCGGTGTAGGTTCCGGGAGTAACTGGAGGACTTTATCCTGCAAGAAAGAGGGATCACAATTGAAACTTTAATTTACAAAATAACTAGAGCTCTCTGGCCTTACACAAGATGCTTGACGCTAACGGAAAACATTTTCGAAAACTGTCCAAATGTATAGAATTGACTTTAGAATTGTCTTTCGATCGAAATCGTTCTCCCGTCTTGTCATCTCTTGTCTAAGACCACTGGGCCTTTATTCGGAACGGCGACACTTTAGCGCAGTTCAGGATTTCTTAAAGTGGGGTCCGCGGACCCTCTAAGGGTAGCATGTGTATCAGGTGTCCGCAGTATCTCAATTAACCTTAACATATTTATTAGGAAATTGTGCTGGTCGGTGGTACGATAGATTTTTTTATATCCTGAAAGTGGTCCGTGACTAAAAAGTTCAAGAAAGCCTGCCTTTGTTGGTAATTACCCTGCCTACGAAGCTGGCGGGATCAATCTTAAATCCCGCTAAAGGCAGATAATTGTGCGATAAGCGTGAGTTTTTGTTCCTGAGTTTTGGATGTTCTTTATGTATTTATTTATTTATAAACCTAACCTCATTTACAGGTTCAGTAAATATTTAACTGATTGAAAATTTCGACTTATAAAAAACATGACGTTCTATGATCTAAATTGTCTGCTATAATTATTTCTGTTTTAGGGCCTAATTATCGCAAATCGCAAGTCATAATGTATTTCATTAATCAAACCTAACCTTAACGTAGCCTTATCTACACGTAAAATATGTAAGAAATTCTGAAAAGTTAACGGTTCCAGCGATATAAACACATGCGACCAACCAATAATTATGACAAATTGGGTTTTTAAGCTTAAATCAAATATTAATTTATTATATTTTTATTTATTCATCTATGTATAAAATTGTCGCTAGTGTTTGTAATGTTACCTGTTACCCGTTTTTTTGTCTGTTTTAGGTTAGTTTTAAGTCAGGGTCCCTCTGAAAATCAGCGCCGCAGTTTAACTGCGGCACAATGCTGAGAGGGATCCTATTCAACATATTATTATTGTCTCCCTTTCTCCTTTAATTTTTTCCATTGTTTTTCTTATGTGTGTTGAATAAATATTTTCTATTCTATTCTATTCTAAATGAAACAGTTGGAAACAAAACTTCGTATTTGCGATAGGATACTCTCGTTAAAATATTGAAGGTATTTATAAATAAAGATTAATTTTAAGGTAAATCTAACGGTATCATTGGTCAATATCCCGTCGAAGTTTACGTCTACTGATCGACAGGTTACATGAAAAAGAGATCACGACGCCATTAGGATGGAGTGACCTTGAACGCCGTCACACTTATAAATATGAAATTATTCGCCCTATATGAGCCTCTAAATGCCTGTAAGCAGACCATATTTTCTACAGATTGTTTTAAAGTTATTAAAAGCTCGTTTATAATAAAAACAAGATGTTATATACTTGCAATAAAAAAGGCAAGCATCGTTAGATTTGTTTTTATATGTTCATTCGTTTTTGCTTTGCATATTTAAAATAAATTTTGCACATCCCGTAAACCACATTATTGCAACTCGTTTCGCCGACGAGGAAATTAAATATAACTATGCAAAAAACAAGGGTGTTTCCAATTCCAAGCATTTTTTTTTCCTATAAACATGCCATTTGAATAGTAAGTATCACCTATTACACCATTTTTTTTAAGCTAGTGGAATATGTCATTAATGCTACGGCTTACAATAAGTATCTGTGTCTGTTATTAAACCACTCCCAAGTTAGCTTTGTGTTCTAAATTAGCTTCATGTATCTTAAGAGACTTTATTATGTGATACTTTCATCATTAATTATTGAATTCATCGTCATCTCAGCCGAAAGACATTCACTGCAGAATAAAGGTCTTCCCTAAAGATTACCAACAATATTGGCCCTATGCGACTCATATTCAGCTGTTTCCTGCGAGCTATTAGAGCATCGGACCACCGGACAATATGGCGTTTTTTGGTAGGTGTTCACAAGTCTAGAATCTTTCCGCTCTATTGAATTAAAGTCGCGATAATTTGCGGTGAAAGCTAGGCGTCGGCGAAGCGGCACGGTCTACGCCAGAGGCCCCATTGTGTGACCGAATGCCATGAACTCTAAATATAACATAAAGTAGTGAAAGAAAAGGGCCTCGCCGATGCGAGTTCTCCCACGGGCGGCGTGACGAGTCCACGCGACACTTACAAACATGTCGAGCGTGACGTTGTGCGACTGTATGCGATGGCTCTCGTCCACATTGAGGTCTGGGCAGATGAGGTCGAGGCCGGCGGCGCGCTGCAGGAACTCTCCGTCGCCGCCGCGCACGGCCGCCACGCCGCCGTCGGCGCGCACGACGCCCACGGACGGCGCCAGCCAGCGGTAGCACGGCTCCAGCGCCTCCCAGCTGTACCCTGCGGGGAACCAACCTTCTACTCACTGCCTGCTGCTTATTGTCTCCCTTATTGTATTTCTAACAGGCCTTTATTGTCTGCAATATATACTTTAAGTTATTGTGTTTTAAGGCATAATTATCATACATTACATTCATGAGATTATAAGGGCTTTTTGTTCTCTTATCTTATAAGTGTCTATTAATAATGTAAGTTTGTGAAAATATCCAAATTACTGATACTTAATGACTTATCAACTCTTAAACAGAAACAAATACCAAATAAACATACTCTGACCGGTATAGGAAACAGTATCAAAATTGACACAATGACAATAGATAAAAAATAGTAAAATATAAATTTCTAGACCCCTAAATAATTCAATATTTAATAAACGAAATGTAGCAAATATTCTAAACAAACTGACATATAATGTAGTTATTTGATAAACGTGCGTCCCTCTGGCTGTGGTTAAGCTACATCCTGCATATATAAATCAAACCGACATACAAGATAGTACTTTATAATATATATTTTTACATTAAATGGAAGTTAAAAAGGTGACCATTAAGGTAATTTAAGGAATCTAAAAATTGAGATGTAAATGTGACTAATAACGACAAGCAAGGTCACTGGATAGCTGGTAGTCCCTTTGTTTTGAAAAAGTTATCGCAACACAATGGAAAATTTCAAATGTAAAATCACAAAAGCAGGTGGATGTTTTTGTGACCTAGTTCAACCATTGAAATTTCGCACAGCGATGACATTTCCCGCCATAAAATAGGATATAAAACATAATACTAACTATCCGATAAGACATTGCTGATTGCTATGGGGCTTCATAATTTTCTGCCCATCTTTTGATTCAATTGACCACTTACCTGATACCCTAAGAGCGAGCTCCTTATCAAACGCATGCGCCATAGCAGCAGCAGCCACGGAGCTGTACGCGAACTGGTTCACTTCCACATGCAACACCGCCAAGTCTATCAGCTGTCCACACACCACAAACTCCAGCGAGGAGTACTGGGGGAACACGAACGTGTACCCCCTCAGAGCGTTCGCGCCTACATCACTTTCACTGATCAGTCTGCGCTTGGCACTGCGCGCTTCACTGGCCAACTGCATGTACACGTTGAGCCAGCTGTTGATGGTGATGGGGGTGATGTTCCAGGAGAGGATCTTGAGGATGAGCAGCTCCTCGAGGAGGATCTCGTCGGTGGTGCACGCGCCGTCGGTCACGTAGGCGAACTCGCCGATTTTGGGCGGGTACACTTCTTCGACTTTAGCGGCGATGAATAGACATGTTATACCTGGAAGTTTTGGATGTCTTTAATGAAGATTTTTTCAACGATATATCAGTCTGTCTCAGAGAGACATCTGTCTTAATGAGGGGTGTTATACGTTTAACGTGTGTATCGTAGCTCCCAAACAGATGGACCGATTCGAACGCGGTTTTTTTTAAAGAAATCCTGTTTAATGGGATGGTTTCGAGCTCGGTTTATTGAAAATCCGTTGCGCTGTTTAAAAGATGAGGGAGGGGTTGGGGGATTAAATTCCAGTTTTACGATTGCAGTTTCAACTTGTGTTTATAATGCAGTTGTCTGTGTCTCAGGTCATCAGATGTGGTTGCAGAAATATCAACAAATTTTGAGTTGTTGGTAATTATGTAGCTCTGCCTCTGGGTATGAAGGCGTGAAATGTATGTATTTATACTATGAACTTACCAATGAGCTGCAGCCGTCCTTTCTGCACGTCGTCTGTGTTGGAGAGATAGCGGTCTACATAGTCCACGGTCAGGTGGAAGGTCTCTCGGTGCAGCTTGTATACTTCGCACACCTGCACGAGAATGTGGTTAGTTCTGTTTGTCAATGGGGCTGGGCGAACTATCTGACTCCCGGTCTTTACATCACAAGACTTTTTAATATTATAAATGTGAAAGTAACTTTGTTTGATACGCTTTCATGGTTAAACTTTGCTATGAAGATAACTTGAAACGTAGTTTTACGGCCTCGAGTTAGCCTCATCCTTTTCCTTCGGTTTTTTCACCGTTTAGGGATAATAGAAAGAGACGCAGAATCTGCTGTATATATTGTTATTAGTTTAGTATACAACTAGGCAAGAGGCTTTACTTAAGCTTTTTACCTATACGTCGTTACCGCGCTGTGGTTCGAACGAGTTAACAAGACTAGAGGTTCATTTGTGCCTGCGTAGAAGTTTTTTATGTAAGGAGCCAACGAGCAAGCGTACCACATGGCCTTTCTATGGGGGACAGTGAAAGCGTACAGCGATAACGATAGCAGAGTGTTAAAGGTAATAAAGATAAACGCTTTTTCTTTGATATCGTTCCAGTCATGGGACTTTGATTTAGGTGAATGGGAGTGGGAGTGGGAGGATTAAGTGTTTATTACCCGCCTGCGGTGAAGCCCGAAAGAAGGGTTATGTTTGTATATATGTATAGCCGTTCCTATGTTCCCTCGTAACTACTAAACGGGTCAACCGATTTTGATAAATGATACGTCATTAGATTCGTCTTGATAACGCGAGTCACTGGGTACTGTTTTTTTATTATTATTGGGATTGTACAGACTAGTGAAAAAATATGGGAGAACGCAACATCTCAAAAATATGTCCCAATGCACCGTATTCCGTTGTAATAAGAACTTCGTAATATTTATAAGAGGATTCTTCCGATACATATTTTTGCACTTGAATTTATGTGTTTTAATGTTTTTAATATCGACGACAGTATGTATTAAAAAAATCGGAACGGTTTTTAAAGCTAGTTTACTTTTTATTTTAATCGTTTTAGTTGGTAAACAGGACCTAATCAATTATTAATATGCCGTCCCTTCAGCTTGTAACCAACTGTAACAGTCCTTATATCATGAGGAAGGCAAATTCATT
Source organism: Acleris sparsana (assembly GCA_923062465.1). Classification (NCBI taxonomy): domain Eukaryota; kingdom Metazoa; phylum Arthropoda; class Insecta; order Lepidoptera; family Tortricidae; genus Acleris; species Acleris sparsana. The sequence goes on along the minus strand of OV281287.1, from coordinate 19,418,416 downwards.
AATTCATTCATTTTTTACGTAGTTATTTACGTAAAAAAATGAAGAAATCGTCTGTGGCGATTTTCCGCGTTGAGGTGCACCTAGTAGTTATTATTTACATTAGCAACGCGTCTAGCCATTTTTTAGCCGAAAATCTCTAAATACGCTGCAAACGCACAGAGAGCGAAGAGTATTGTAAAAACTGACCAAGTGCGACTTGGACTCGCACACGGGTTCCGTACCATTCATGGACCTTTCATGTTCATTTTTATTTTGTTATTATAACAGCATAGGGCAAGAGAAAATTTCACCCTAATATAAAGCGGTCCCAAAGCGTGGCAGAGTTTCTAAAAAAGGAATGCATGCGCGATTCTGTGTTTAATAAATCGTGTAACTGCACTTAATACCCAGGAACTTAACCCTTACGGTCGTAACTGCGAGAACCAGCAAACACCTTTTCATTAATAAACGCAAGTGTGCATGAAATATGCTTTGACCTTTATCCTTTTTTTATGGCATAGAGAAGGCAAACGAGCACGCAGGCCACCTGATGGTAAGTGGAAACTGACCCATAGACATTCACATTCACAAAACTGCAAGCCTAAGTCTGCAAATGCGTTGCCAACCCTGAGGACTAATATGGAATGCCTCTATGCTGTCATTACACTGGCTGTCTTATCCCCAAACGTGAACACAAAAATGCGAACACTGCTGTTTGGCGGTAGGTTAATGGATAAGATGGTGGTAGCGATCCTGCACAAGGTCCTACCACCCGCAAAATCTTTCCTTCAATCCTTCATTGTCACCATTTGAATTCGACAGAAAGAGACAAAGAACACTAACAAAAAATATGTTTACTGATACGATAAGAGAAACGTTATGTATAATAGGTATGAAATTGTACTCAAGCTATTTTGAACAGCTTTTTATACGGGATCCGTTCATTTGACCAAACGTTTGACAAACGTATCATTTTAATTTCAGTTCGCAAAAACGTGTTTGTGCTTAAACCATTACATATTACAAAGGTTACATGGGCTTATTAATATATTTAGGTTAAGTTAGACTTTTGACCACATAAAAATATAAAACAATGCGACGGGAAGTATCTCTTTGCGAAATGAGAGTTTGTAAAATGATACGTTTGTCAAACCTTTTTTGGTGAAACATTAGTGATATATTTTGAAAGTTTATGTATTAAGTATGTTAAATTAAATATAATGAAAAATTACACAGTACCAAGAATGGTACGTAACCCCTCGTGTGCAGATCCAACAAGCGCTTGGCCGCTACTTAATAAACATTTGACATCCTAAAATATCCCTTTCACGTGTTTTCGTTTAATTGAAAACATCCGGAAACCCGATTTATTTTGTATAAAAGTGACTGTTATAGCGGTAAAGCACCGAGGCCCGAGCGGGGGCGGGCGCAAAAACTAGTCTTCGCTAAACAATAAGGCTTTAAAGGTCGTTTTTTGTGTGGTCTGATTCACTGAGGTCTATAGAAGGTATTAGTAGATGGGAACCTATCTATCAGCTGATTAAATAATGGCTTGTACACTTTTTACCCGACTCGCGGAGAAGGTAAAAGATAAGATAAAAGATAAAAGGTAGGCCGCCCGGGCACTTTTACACGTCAAAATCTACCAGCGCTTCGTTTTTTGTGTGGTCTGATTCACTGAGGTCTGTAGAAGGTATTAGTAGATGGGAACCTATCTATCAGCTGATTAAATAATGGCTTGTACACTTTTTACCCGACTCGCGGAGAAGGTAAAAGATAAGATAAAAGATAAAAGGTAGGCCGCACGGGCACTTTTACACGTCAAAATCTACCAGCGCTTCGCAAGAGACCACTGCTGAGAAGAAACGCCGCAAGAATCTCAACAGTCAGTCGTTTTTTAAAATAGGTACTACTTATGATATTATACAATTATAAAGCTTAACCTAGCATGATATAAAACAATGAATTTAACATAAAATAAAAATAAAAACAAAAAACATTCAAGCGTAGCTTGTGCAAGAAAATGTGTCAAAACTAAGAATTTTCATAGGGAGTAATAAGTATTAATATTATATAAAAAATAATATATACTTTCCTATGAAAGTAGATGCTTTTGAACCGGGGTGTTGTTTCCTTAAAAAACCGACCTAATGCGAGTCGGACTCGCGCACGAAGGGTTCCGTACCATTATCTATTATAAAAAACACGTTTGCTGTACGGGATCCCTTAAATGTATTTTTTTAAAGTGAATAAACAACTAAATATTTTGTGAATATTTCAAGAGGCTACCTGTTGCCGTTATTAATATCGAGCAAAAAAATCAAGTTTGTCGTATGGGAGTCCGCTTAAATTATTATTTTATTCATTTTAGCTTTGTTGTCATAGAGGCAACAGAATTACATCATCTGTGAAAATTTCAACTGTCTAGCTATCACGGTGCATGAGATACACCTGGTGACAGACAAACGGACGGACAGTGCAGTCTTAGTAATAGGGTCCCGTTTTTACCCTTTGGGTACGGAACCCTAAAAACGGCTCTCTGTGCGGGTACGCTGAGAATGCACGCCCTTAAAAGTGGTTTTAATTTTTTTGATAGGTTGTGCCCCCACCGCTGGGGCTCACCACCCAAAGTTCAAGTGCTGTCACAGTGACAAACGCTAACAGCGAAGGTCGCTTAAAAAAAAAAGTCACACCGAATTTAAAGCGTTTTTTTTTTTGGAAAAACTATAAAGTACTTTTTTTTTACAGAAATAAAATTTGAGATAAATTACCCTTAATCTTAATTTAAAAGTGGAAGGGGGGGGGGGGGGGGCAAATTTAATAACAAGGTTGATATCATAATATTTATTACTAGCGTCTGCCCGCGACTTCATCCGCGTAGATTTAGAATATCGTTATTCCCTCGGGAACGTTAAAATTTTCCGGGAGGAAATGTCGCCTATGTGTTAATCTAGGGTAAACTATTTCCATTTCAAATTTCAGCTGAATTCGTCTAACTGTTGCGGAGAGAAGGAGTAACAAACTAACACACACACAAAGTTACGCATGAATAATATTTATAGGATACGGCCGCCTTTGCTGTCAAAGTCTGTCTGTTTGAAAAAAAGTGGAATTAAGTTCCGGGCCAAAGCTCCCAAATATACGGGGGATTTTTTCATCGTTGATATACAATTTAAGTTTGATTTGCTTATTGGATAAAAAATATTTACTTGCACTAATTTTATCATAGAAGGTAAATATTACATTTACGTTGATTCGAGATTATCATTGTACCGACAAATGATTTCAAATTGTCAAAATTTCTTATGAGATATTCTCGGTATCTTGTTAGAATATTTATGTATAAAAAAGGCATTTTCAAATTTGTGGCCGAAGGAGACGACAGGATAAAAGACGGAAACACTTTCGGCGCTCGAGTTCGACTCGCACTTGACCCGTTTTTGTTCTGGAATATATTTATCCTTGTCTATAAAAAAAAGGTTACGTAGAGGTCGGAATCGCGACCGAGAGCACGCAATGCTTCGAACAAGCGATATGACGTCACAACATGCTTACGAGGTAAAAATACTATCGCGTACCCCTTCCTTAAAATAAAACGAAATCTGGAAAAAACACGTCACTTTTATGCTTATTTTAACCTGTCATGAAAAAAGAGGGTGATATTTAGATTATTCGTTGTTGTTTAACGTGTGTATCTGAGTATGTATACAGCGTGTCCCAGAAACCAACGTCAACCCGCCTAGGGCTGATAGAGCAGCAAAAAGCTATCGATTGAACTAGCGATGCATCCGATACCGATACCGATACCGATATATCGGCGATACTTCGGGTTAGCCGATATATCGGTATCGACGATATTTTTATGACCGATTCAACGATACTTTTTAATTTAAAAATGTAGTGTCAACGAGCGATTACTTTGTTTTTTAAACAAAAATCTTATCAATGTTAATTTTAATTACTAAAATTTTTAATTATCTAATATTAACCTATGTATCTACTTCTTATATTAATAAAAAGAAATCTGTCTTGTGATTTATTTATTATACCTTCATTTTTGAATTCACAAAAAGCGTATCGGTATCGGTATCGCCGATATTTTTATAAGAGTATCGGTATCGGTATCGTATCGGCGAAAAGGCGTATCGATGCATCCCTAGATTGAACCCTCTATGTATGTTCAGCAATTTTTACTAGTTTCGGAGATATTGATCATTATAATCTGAATTTTTGTAACTTTCCCTTATGTCATATCACGAAAATGAATTTCACGTTTGATTTCACAAGTTTTTCAGTGGTATCTAACACAATTCGAAGTTTTTAAACAAATTTGGCATTTCAGTTTTTTTAAAGTAATCACATAACGTTTGTTTCTCCATACTAGGTGTCCCGTGTTTGCTTTTCACTTTGTATGGAAGAAACAACTTTATTTGATTACTTATTACGATTTTTAAGACAATATGAAATGCCGCAAAAATCGCATTACCGTCAAAAAAATCCATGTAACCCTGTACGTTTCTGTTTTTTGTTTTTTAAATTTGTTTCATGCTAAGAAATATTTCCTTGGAAAGCAAAACGTACAGATATCGTTTTTATGATACAAAATACACAAAAATCGTAAAAATCGGACAAGCTTTAAGGGGAGAGTAACTTATTGCATTTGGTATAGAAATTGTTAGCTTCACAATCCTCTTAACTATGGTGATTGCCTTTATTCTACTGGGTGAAAACGAGCATCATGTTGTTCTCAACTCAGCCGTAATTACGTCGTAAATAAAAGTTATAATAACGATGACGATACGATGTCGAATAAAAAGTAATAAAAGTAAAAAAGTTATTTATTGACAGAAACTTATAATGTGTCACAAAATAACTATACACTGTTTTAATAAACTAGCTTTTGCGTAGTTAGTTCATCGCTATCCCTGTATCCCTCAGGAACTGTCCAATATTCCGGGATAATTTCACGCCGATCGCTTGAGGTGTTTAACAGTAAAGATGGAACTAACAAACATACCTTTGCATTTATAATATTAGTAACGGGCTACGCAATCGATTTAGACCAGTCAGTTCATCGTATTAGCACATAGACGTATTTAACTTCCTAATTCTAACAGATAACGTACCTCTCGGCCTGTCAGTCTGTGTAGCCTGGGGTGCCCATTAGGATAATTCCAAAACCATTCTACGTTTTTGGGATCTAGGCATTAAAACCCTTTAATTTGACACTAAACTCGCTCAGCATGTTATTCATGTCTACCTATTCGCCATGTTAGGTTGACTTTAATATAACGTCACATAACTAACCTATGACACGCGAAACACTCAGGACAAACTAATGATACTTCATTTATAAAAAACCGGCCAAGTGCGAGTCGGACTCGCGCACGTAGGGTTCCGTACCACTATACATCAAAATAAATGTTTTTCTTTATTCTTTATTATATTGGAGTTGATTAAATGACAGGTAAAATGCGGTTTACGATTTATAACGTATTAAAAAAAACTAATTATTAGATCTCGTTCAAACCAATTTTCGGTGGAAGTTTGCATGGTAATGTACATCATATATTATTTTTACATTTATCATTCCCTTATTTTAGAAGTTACGGGGGGGGGACACACATTTTTCCCCTTTGGAAGCGTCTCTCGCGCAAACTATTCAGTTTAGAAAAAAATATTATTAGAAACCTCAATATCATTTTTGAAGACCTATCCATAGATACCCCACACGTATGGGTTTGATGAAAAAATAATAATTGAGTTTCAGTTCTAAGTATGGGGAGCCCCAAAAATTTATTGTTTTTTTTTCTATTTTTGTACGAAAATCTTAATGCGGTTCACCGAATACATCTACTTACAACGTTTCCATAGTATAGCTCTTATAGTTACGGAATAAAGTGGCTGTGACATACGGACGGACAGACGGACGGACAGACATGACGAATCTATAAGGGTTCCGTTTTTTGCCATTTGGCTACGGAACCCTAAAAAAGCTGTTCGTGGCCGGCGCCGTCCGGGTGTATTTTTAAATACAAACCTTGTCCTGATACTTACGAACACAATTAAAAAATAATTATTCAAATCGGTCGAGCCATTCTCGAGTTATAGCGTGACCCAGGGAAACAGGGATTTATTTTCATATATAGACAGATCAAGTTCGTTTCAGACTCTCAAACGAAGGGTTCCGTACCATTATTGTATGGCCCTTTATTAGATTCAATTTTTATTATTTGTTTTTATAGCGGCAATAGAAATGCACTTTTAAAAACTGTCTACCTATTACGGTTCATGAGACGCTGACAGACATACAGACGGACTGACAGCGGAGGCTTGAGACCCTTTGCGCACTCAGCGCCGCCCTATCAGCCCACTACAACTTAATCATAACATAACTGTGACACAGCTCTATGGTTGTTCAGGGTTCTATTGGGCTGATACGTAACCCTAAAAATGATCGGTTGTCGTCTAGGTGGTACAAAGAAACATGTTTTACCATCATTCGGTAAAAAACGTTTCACAAACTGTTTCATTTCACAAACATATCGTTTTGCAAAACGCTTTGCTTCCAAAACTGTAAATATTTCAGGACTTTTAGGATAAGTTGATCCTGAAATATTTTCAATTTCGGAAAAAAAAAAAAAGTTTTGTAAAATGATGTTTAGCAAGTGACTGGATACCTAACATACACATAGATAGGTAAAATCACAAATCTCCTTTTTCGCTTCGCCGTAGTCAGATCCAGATCATATTAACATTATAAAAGCGTAAGTGTTTGCTGGTACGTCTTTCCTTCACATAGCAACTGAGTAACGGTCGGCATCGTTTTTTGTAACGTCGGCTTATTTTCCGAGAAATTACAGGTTATTCAAAGCTGTTACCAACCAATTTTACATGCCAAAAGCAAAAGTGGTGATTACAGATGGCAGGTAATGCGCGAAATTAAACACGTTCCCGCGGACAAAAACTAGGTATACTAAATAGTGTATTTATTATCTGGGTGCCATTAGCTTTTGCTTTAATCGCCAATAATTATTTTAGATTACTTCCTCATGAAATGCACCAGATAATAGTGAAAACCTCAAATCAATGCAGCAGTTGCAAAACCTTGGCAAAAAAAAAACGTAACGCGGCAGACGACTTTATTTTACAGCATTTACTGATTTAACGCCCAAATAAGTGAGCGATATTTTACAACAATGACCGCCATTAAATCAAAAAAACATTTTTGAGATAAACTTTTGTTGCCGACTGTACTTTTTTTGGACATTCACCGTCTGCTTAACAAGACGAAACTATCCAGCCCAAACGGCGCGTCTACGTAAAGCACTGTGAAGATCCTATTGCTACCTTCTGACTCCATCATCAGATCAGCTCTTTAATATTGCATTGCCTTCGGATTTACTTGTGTATTCCAAATTTCAGCTCATTACGATAACGTACCTACGTAGTTCATAATTGACTTGCAAAATTTTAATAACAGACATACCGACGAAACAAGTCAAAAATAATGAAAAAATCCAAGCTCTTTTTTACAGCGTCGGTTAATCAACATTACAAAAATAATATTTGATTTTCATTACGCAATTAACAAACGTTAGCTTACAAATAAAAACCATAATGACGGCCGAAACACGTTGGTTCTGAAAAGGTCAATGTACCTACTGTGCAAAAACTGAGGTCAACGCCCCCCATATTACATCAGGTTCTAGACGTTCCCTATTACTTTATAAAGTGTTGAATTAAACGGTATCCCGGATAAAACACTTCTGCCCAGCAGTGGGACTTGGGAATACAGGATCAATTTATAAGAAGACCGTGCGCAATTTTTCCCGTCGTTAAAATACACGATTATGCAACAGATTTTATTAATGGCTCCTATAACCTTACACTATTGATATGGATTTAAAATCATACGAAAAAATGACTTTTGAGGCCCCATAAATAGGGCGCGGAGACATTACACATTGCGAAAATACGTGTTTTCATATTTATGAATTTATGACATATGAAATAACGAAAATCAACTGAAAAAAAAACAAATCTTGTCCAACATATGTTGCATCTATAAATAATATACAATGAGTATTCTTTTATTGGCAAACTTATGCGAAACAGGAACAGGAGAGTGGGTGGGAGGAATAAAGAACAAATTGTTAAAACAAAACCACTAATTTTAGATAGGTTTGAAATACACATGACATACAAGTTTACTCTCCAGTAAAACAATATACACTTAACTCAAACAGCTGTTCAAGACAATACAACTTACCTTTCGTTATCACTATTTGCAGCATGAAATCATCAATTTGAATATTAAAATTTAAGTAAACCATGACACAAAATGTTTTTAAAGTCAGCAGTACCAAAAATGTCAATGGTGACAATAAATTTAATTATGAAACTGCTCTATAGCATTAGCAAGTGAATTGAAGTGAATTCTTGACCAATGATGTCTTTGATCATAAGTGACATATCAGCTATTTTAACATGGTGGCCAAAGTTCATGTGACAGCCTAGGAAATTCACATCTGCTCAGATGTTTGACAATTGTGATAAATGCACATATTTCATCTTCATCACTAAGATATTTATTTAAGTTACACCCTATAGTAATAACTGCTGTATGAGTATGTGTAACAGCCTGTATGATACAGAGCTAGGTATATTAAAGTAGTTTATTATATTTGCCAAAGAATTATAGAAAGGTGTGTAAACACAATGACACAAGGTAAACTGAAATGTATTGCTGCTTTGAAACAAGACCTTAACTTGAATGTTATGATGATTCATCGCATCATCACTCTCATATCATAAACATTGATAGCTGAACATAGACAACAATTATCAGCTGTGAAAAAAAAACAAGGGAGTATTTAAAGCTCTTACCTCATTCAACCAGTCCAATAAGATGGCCCTCATCCTTGGCTGAAGATTGGGGTGATTGTCAAACATATGAGGGTTCTTCCTCATGCTAGACCTGGCATCACACTCGCACATGCCCTTCCAGACCTCTGTGGGGTCCGCCCATGACAGCCCAGGCAGGGGGCACTTGCGCTTAGGCTGTGTTGGATATTCCAGCTTACTTGTACTAAAATAAAAGCACTAGGTTATAAATTAAGACTAGGTAATAATAAAGTGTATTTTTGCTATGTTATAGACTAATTATCAGGTTAACCAGGCTGTGTAGTGAGTTGGTCTTGTTGATAACTATCATTGCAACTGCTTACAATGTATACAAAGTCTTTTTATACCAATTATCCAACAAAGTAGGTATAGTATTCAAATTTAAAGTGATAAAGATGTCAATGCATAGCAAAAACATGGCAGGCTTTCATCTACACAGGAAAAACTGCTTTATAATAGTCACAGCAATTTGTAGACAACTAGGTTAATAGTGGTTGTTATCACGGAAATGCTATGACCCAATTGGCCAACTTATATGTTGCTCTAGAATGCATTCCTGTAAGATAAGTGTCAAATATAGTGCCAAGTGTCTCACCTAGGTCTCTTATTAGAGTGTGGAGTGGAGTCCCCTCTGGCAACATTTTCTAGAGGGCTTAGCACACAATTTGGTAGTTCAGGTATACTCGGTGGGCTTAAGAAACTATCAGCATTATATTCTAAATCTGTAAATACACTCCTCGGTTGCTCTAAGTTTCCAAACTGGGATTCTTCATCACTCGAGGATGTCGACTCCACCACCACATTGTGAGCTGGTTGGTCAGTAAGTTCTTCTTCTAATTTAGTTGCTATTTTCAGTGGTGGCATGTTCTCAACCTCCTAGAAGAAAATATGCTCAGGTAACAGCTGTTTCAGGGCTTTATATTCAAAGGTAAACAGACATTGCCTACCTCATCGTCTGTAGAGTCCCTTTTCCTTTTTAATGTCATGCGTTTTTCACTGCACTCACTGGGGGAACTGCGAATAATTGTCAGGTGATTTTAAGTAAACAAACTTAATCAAGGTCAGCTCAAGACGAGACTGAAGGAGCGTGTTGTACTTACTCAGTTTGCGCCATGTCGGGCGGGGCTGCTTAAGTGGCACACGGGCCCCTCAACCTGCAACATATTGCTTGTTAAGTATATGCAACAATTTCCACCGTTAAGTACATCGCAGACCTATATAATGGCCCAAAATTACCGCATGTCATGTTCACCTGCAAATAGGGTTATGTCAGTTGACAACCGCAATTGAGACCATATTTCTATATTTAACGCGAAGAAAACACTTCCTAATGGTACAGGTGTCGTTGTAGGAACGTGTAATCGCGAGAAATAAGCGAAATACAGCCGCTAAAACGACCATCTAGGCCGACATTTCTACAGCGTGCCCCCTACTGGTTGGCGGGAGATTTTTTTTCACGGAGTATTTTAGGAGTTAAATTAACGTTATTTTACACTATTCTTATTTTTTACATTCACGACAGAACATAAACCGTCATTAGAGATCATAAAATTGAGGAATTCTAACAATCAGCTGGCTGAAAAAATGCCACGAAACCACCGCGATCGGGCGCGAAAAGCTCCGTCAGCGCCATTGAGACACGTCGCGAGCTAGCCAATTCACGGGCCATCCGCTTTTGGAAATTGATATTAATAGCACAGATGTGTTACATTACGACCTAGACACACGTTTTAAACATTTTCAATACGATTAACACCGAAATAAAAGCCTCACATACATCAAGTAACCGTTGACAGTATTGGCTTGGCTTATCGCCCACCAAAGGTTTCTAACCTAATTAGGACCCAACAATAAAAATCCTTTTGCGATGAAATACACTAAGACTTTGGCTATACCCTTAACATTAAAATTATGGGATTAGAAAGTACCTGATCATTCACAAAATATTCCAATTTGCAATGAACAAAATTTTCTTGAGCATCAGTAACGATCAATCGTCTACCAACACAAAATCACTGTTTATAAGATTATTTTTTTGCGTAAACGTTCCTTATAACACTAAATAAGAACTAAGAAGTTTCACTTATGCTAATTTTCCAAATTTACATGTTACTTTTCAGTTTTCACGGCTCAATAACGCCCGGCTTTCCGCGCGAAAATGTCGCGCTAAAACCCTGGTACCCCTGCAGGAGGACAAACGGCTAACTTCAGGTTTGTTTCTTCTGAATACGAACGTCAGCTTGGCATTGTGTTCCGTTTTACGAATACTGCATTGTAATAATAGATATACAGATTTTTATTAAAAACGCTTGCTTTGAGTAATATTTTACGGATCAAGAGCAATAAAAATATATGTTGTTTCAGTTGTTTTTACATGTAAGGCATAAAAAAACTACATACTTAGTGTAAAACTAATAACGAGGTTTAAAAATCATATTATTTTCAAGATTTTTCTGTAAAGGCTATCATTTATTTATTATTATTATTTATTTATTAAAAACAAACAACATAGTACAATAATAATATAGCATGCCCTGCAAAACTGTTGGAACAGTTTGACTGCAGGATTGTGTCCATTAATTAAATCTGTTTTATCTTACAGTAGGTATGTCTAAATCTAAATTATCTAATATGGAAGTGACTCTAATAAAAAAATCTTGACTAGCCTCTTAAATCTATGAATATTTGGCTCCTGTCGGATATATATATATATTTTACATTTGTTGTAACACACATTTAACATTTCACTGCCGTAGAATGGAAAATCTGACTCTAACCGATGCTACTCTCTGATTGGTTGAGTGACGCATCAAGCGCTGCAACTCCGCGGCTTGGCAGCTGCGCTTTGTTTTTTATTGTTGGTAGCATTGAACCGGCTAATATCATTCCGTACTACAGCTGGGCGCCAGCTGATAGAAAATTGAGCGAGAAAAGTCAATAATGGTGCGCATTTAATACTATTGATAACGTGGCGATAAAGTGAAATTACAAAGGAAATGTGAAAAGCAGGTGTTGTTTCTGTTTATAATCGATTACAATGGCTGTTCAGAACATCGCTGTAAAACTATGCGGTATCCTGCAAGGACAGAGCGAAGAAGGTTGGTGCTAGTTTGAAACACTTGTTATTTTATACCTTAGGGCAGAAACCATATACAAAAATTGTTTGCCGTATTGTTTCATCTAAAACCCTAGCAATTATCAGCAAACATTAACTTTACATGCTAATTCCTAAGGCTAATTCAAGTACTTAGCCTGTCGTGAGGAAAATCTTGTATGTTCTATTCATTTGTTCCAGTTAACTTTTGTATTTGGAATTTGTTGTTTTTATATGCACGTTTCTGAAACACAACTTGATGTAGATACTTGCGTTTATTTTACAAAACACAAGAGCTAGGGTAAATAGGCAAACCTAGAACAGAGCTATTGATAAATTGTTCTCACGAAATCCACGAAATCATGTTTTGATATTTGTCTACTGTGTTTTCAGAAGTAACCGCTAGAGAATGGAGATTACTTGGTCAAGAGGAAGACGGCTCACAAGTCTTGTCCTGGATATCAACAAAAGATGGCAGAGAAGTGCTCAACATTGGTGTATACACCAATAAAATAAAATCACTTGTTACTCTACACAGTTTTAATGAAAAGTTAAACATTATTCAAGCGTCTGTGAATGCTAGCCACAGTTTACTTGTTTACATTGTTAAAATCTTACCAAGTGACGAGTCTGAGATAAAAGAGTCTCTATACTGCCCATTTTTAGTATGTTTACTCCCTGATAAAGATAGGGCTCCGGAGGAGGTCGAAACAGGCTCTACGAAGCAGGTTATGGTGCAGTTTGTATACGGGAAAAGCAACAAATATAGCCCGGGTATAAGAAATGACAGATTTTTGCTTTTTAAGCATTTGGAATGTAAGTTGAATGTTGTAGTTAAAAGAATATTATAATTCATCAACAATTTCATCACAAATGTTACGCTTAGCAAGTTGTTAAATATATACTTGTAGGAGTGCTGGTCGGTGGCAGAAAGTGTGTTTATTTAATTTAAAACGTAAAATATGGATAGATATGGAAGGCAGTAAAAAGTAATGTTGCATATAATCTTCATTATCTGAAAACATTTTAGTGCCTCATTGCTAAAGTATTGTAATAGAATTTTTCATGCATTATCATAAGTAGATTTTGCCGTGAGTAGATTTTGCCTTAACTAGATGATAATCTTTGTTTTACTATAGTTAAATAAAATTACCTTTTGAATTTTATTACAAGTTTCAATATTTATCCTATATTTTAATTACAAGCAAATGCTCTGATCTTCAGATATCAAGGTGTACCGTACACCATTATTCCTGAACGAGTGTGATGATGGCACGGAGAAGTGGAGCTTCGATGGCATCTACACGGACCCTGAGACTATTGTCAAGGTGTTTTCGTGGGCACAGTGGGATTGTAGCAACCAGGTAATGTCTTCTTTAATTATTGTTACTTTACTTCACTTACCAAATGCACTCTTGCATGCCTTCGGACCTAGCGGTTTCAGGATTGATTTCTGATAAGGTAAATATTTGTGTGATGAGCATAAATATTAGGTGCCCATAGAATACAGGGGCTGTACATTTTAGAACTTTGTTGCAGTGAAATATTAAAATCCGAGTGGTTTTATGTTAGTTTATTAATCATATAACTTACTCTTAAAATCTTTCGGGTTACTCGAGCCCACGGTGTATATATTATACAATGAACTGAACCTTAGGCTTCACGTTCCAGGTGCTGTACTACATCCATTACCGCGCCCCGACGCAGAGCTTCGCGGAGGGCGAGGAGGTGAAGTCCCCCTCCGAGGTGACGCCGACCCTCTCTGCGCTGCAGTTCCACGCAGACCTGCCGCACGAGACTGTCGTACGTATCGTTTTTATCCCACTGTTGAAGGAGGAGGCGCAACAAGCAAACCTCTCCTACGACTGTCCATTTATAGGACTAATTTTCTTATAGGAATCTTATTAACGATTTGACTTTGACCACTTATCTAGCAACAGCAGCTTTGGTAAATGTGAGAACCTGTAATTGGCTGTGTTGTTAGTCTTAATTCTAAATTGTTATAAAGCTGTTGGTTTTCCATGGCTGCATAAATAAATAAATAAACATCATCTTATAAGTCAATTTGAGCTACAAGACATTTCAATCCTATAACTTAGTCTCATAAACGTTTACAGGATATAACTTTATAAGACTCTTACTTACATACATACATACCGTCACGCTTCCATCCCAGAGTGGGGTAGGCAGAGCTACAGAATTACCAACAACTCTTAACAACTTGTTGTTAATTCTACAACCACATTTTGCACATACAAGCCAAGATGTTTACCAGTGTATATTAGTGACCCTTACTTAACCCGGGCTATGTGATTATTAGCCTATATATGTTTGTATGTATGTTTGTTCCTTTGCGGCACTCTAGAAACTAAACGCGTGGACCGATGTCGATGATTCTAACGCCAATCGATTTTTCTTAATCTTGAGTGTCACTAAGATATGAAAGTAATAAAAAATCAATATGGCAGCAACGAGACGCCATATTGTAAAAAAGAAAAAAAGTCGACACAAGTGGGTTATCATTAAATATGTCCAAATAACCAATACAAACCTCATGTATACCACGTGAAAGCTAGTTACATAAGCTTCATTTTCTAATATGGGCTTCATTTTCTAACTACAAAAACGCCGGAGAAGAGAGCTATCAGCCTTCATATATCCACACACACACAACGTTTGTTACTGCACTAGCTGTGCCCCGCATGCTTTGTAATGTTATTTTCCTTATATACGACACACGCTTAAACGATTTCACTATTTACAACAATTACAGCAAATTGTGGGATCAATAAGCCCAAATAAGTTATAATTATATTGACGATTGGGCTGGGTTCCAAACATTTATGCCCATCATTCTTTATTTCATCATTTTTAATTATCCTAAATATTTATACAGGTTAAAAGTTTGTTAGCAACAGTCGGGTTTTTAGCTTGCTTTTAGCTATTATTTTGTCGTACCTTTTGAACGCTACAGTCGGCTCTGGCCAACAAATGAAACTCGTGCCACTGACGCCACCATCACAGCCACAACTTCAAGATTAGAGACACCAAGTCCTACCCAGTTTTAAAATACATTTGTCGTGACCCCTACGACGGTTGTGGCAAAACTAATCAAGTATATCAGAGTTATTAACAATTGAATATTACGGGAAATTTGAAAGGTTCATTAACTAATTAACTTTAGACTTAAGTACTGCAAAGTTGTTATTGTAGGTATTTTGTGCATGTGGGGTGAAAAGTGACCTTTATTCGATTTTTATGCGTTGTGGGTCATGCATGCAAGGGCCATTTAAAATAAGATACTGTTAGAAACTAGGAATTTTATTATTGACATGTTTAAGAAAAGGATGATAGAATTATTATTGGAAGAATTTTACTGTAATATTAATGACAAGACCAGATTTAAGGAGCTGACTGCTAACCTTTAGTAAATAAAGAGGAACCATAAGAGGAAGAAAATGAAAATAGTTTTTAAGCGTTTAGTGCAATTGTTTAATTTATTTTGATTTATTAATTCATTTGTAAAACAAGATCTTTTAAATCATGTATTATTCTATTATATTATTATTGTTAACTTGATTTTTTACGCCGAAAGGCGAAACATAACGAAGATTATTGTAAATTTATGACAATTGTATTTATAAGCTTACTCATGTTTACAAATAAATTATATCTTTTCTCGTTCTACTTTAAAATCAGTTACTTTTTTAAATGCCGTCTGGAAACTTTATGACCGTAGTTATAGCGTAGAGACGTTATTAACTATTATATGGACTGAGTTATTGTAAACTTATTGTTTATGGTACTTGATATTTACTAGCCTTTTTCTAATATTCTTACTGTAATATTCTAAATAGAAAAGTTTGGATGTTTGTTACTCAATCACGCCAGAACGGCTGAAAGAATTCGGATGAATTTTGGCAAAAGATAAATAATTATAGTCTGGAATAGCACTTAGGCTACTTTTTATCCCGGAAAATTTGTCAGTTCCCGAGGGAATATCAATAAACGACTTCTACTTGAACGGAGTCGCGCGCAAAAGCTAGTAATTATTAATCACAACCCTTACTTATCAGGACTAATTGGAGGCTTACAAGTCAATGCGGTTAAAGTCATTGAAATCATAAATAGATCCTGGGGGAACCAAGTGACAGCTTGTCCTAATATACTCGTACATACACCCAGCGCCATCGACCGGTAAAAATAAGTTGGAGTAACTTAATCTTCATGGTTGGCAACGTATTTTGCAAATTCAGAACCTACTTACTGTGTGTTCTCCATGCTATAAAATAGTACATTGTTGCCTAGGCGCGGAAAGTAAGGGTTTTCCTGACGAGGTGGTTAGCAGGCCGAGCAATAGCGAGGCCTGCTAAAATACGAGTCAGGAAATCCTCGTTTCCGCCGAGGCATACATAATGCTTTCCCAAACATGTGAGGAAATAATACAAATACATTTTTAAAAAGCAAGTAATTTAATTATGCAGAATGAACGAATGTTACCGACTGTCAATTGTTTTTAAATACTAACCATAGAAATCGGAATGCAAATTCAAAAAGAAACACACGCACTGTGCTAAAAAGCGAGCAGTTACCTTGGCTGTTTGGAATTTTTGTCTTGGTCCTTACAGCATTTTTAAGAAAAATATAGACATGGACGGAAAGTGTTTTCATATGGTTTTTTTACTCCTAGGAGTAAAATGAGGCTCTTTCCGTCCTTGTCTTTCAATCGGAAAACCGTTTTTTCCGAGCATGTTTGAGAAATAACTATTAGATTGATAAATAGTAAACACGTCCGGTATAATGGTGACCCCTTCTTTTAAAGCTGATATCTCTTAAATGGCCAAACCAATTTTCATGGAACCTAGCCAAGAACCACCGCTACGAAACCTGCTTTCAAATTAAACAAACCGCATCCAAATCGGTTCATCCGTTTAAGAGTTACGGTGCCACACACATAGCGGTCAAACCTATCACACCCCCTCTTGAGTCCATTGTTTGTGTAGTTGAACATCCCGCTAAGCCTGCCACACCTGACGGCGGCGAGCGCGTGCGGCGCGTACGAGGACGACCCGGTGCCGCTGCGCGTGCACGACTGCTCGCTCGACCTCAGCATCGCGTGCCGCGCGCTCGGCGTGCTGTGCGTGCTGCACCACTACCTGTACAAGGTAACTGGTCAGCCCATGTGTTGATAACTCTGAATCCAAATTATTTTCGTCAAATGTAGCTATGAATTGGTTTTTATTGATTTGGGAGCTATAATGCCACAGACATACCAACATCTTACACTTATAACATCCCTCTTTTTACGTTGGAGGCTTTTTTGTTGCGAAAAGTGATGTTCTAAAAAGCGTCTCTTCGGTCTCTTGGCGAATCCGTTGTGCCAATCCCCATTCGGAAGTGAACAGGACGTGTCCTATACCCTTTTACAACATTTTTTGCAGCCACTTGACGACTCCACAACCTCCCTGGTGCTAGAAGACAGCGCGGACCTCAAGGACTCCGGAGTGAACTTCGCGTACTCCATCACGGTGCTGCGTCACGGCGTGGTGGTGCACAGCGTGGTGCCGGACCTGCCCTGGGCGCTGGCCAAGTCGCTGCGGCCCTCGTACACACTCTACAACGGTAACTTTTGGACAAGTGTAATATAAAAATGGACGCGTTGGTTCAGATATGTCAGATCACCAAAGACCATCACT
This sequence comes from Acleris sparsana, assembly GCA_923062465.1. Lineage (NCBI taxonomy): Eukaryota > Metazoa > Arthropoda > Insecta > Lepidoptera > Tortricidae > Acleris > Acleris sparsana. The sequence goes on along the minus strand of OV281287.1, from coordinate 19,400,740 downwards.
GACATTGTTCATGCGCGTAAAAATTTATAACAATGCTATAATAGTAATTATAAAAGCACTGTCATTACCATGGCAACGCTCATTATAGTAGAACTGATTTCACGCTACGGTTACGTACGCTATAGGTGGTATTCTAATGGCCGAACCCTATATTCAAACCGCGGACAGATAGGCTTACATCGGATTAAATATAAGGACGTTGGGAAAAAATGTCCCCACCCACCAATAGAGATGAAACATAACATGTACCAGTTTATAGATCTTGGCCACATGGTGTATTTTTACTATGGCGACGATCAACATATGTATGGGATTTTCTTGGCAAATCATAATCGTATCGTATGGAATTTGTTTGAAAATGACCACATATATGGATGATTTGCCTTGCTTGGCTCTTGAAAGGTTTTTTTTTCAATAATAATACATTCCCATCGATTTTGCTACTAAAATACACTAATGACACATTTTGTATGAGCAAATATCAAATTTTAACCCGAAGGCCTATCTGTCCGCGGTTTGAATATAGAGTTCGGCCGTAATACTGTTAACAATATGACTTATTTTGCAATATTTGTACAGACTCGCACCTGCTGGTGCACATCCCGATGCTGTTCACGCACCTGATCGACATCAGCCCGCAGCACGAGCCGGCCTGCCACGTGCTGGTCCCGGCGGAGGGCCCGGGCGGGCCGGCGCTGGCCCCGCTGCTGGGCTGGGGCGCGCACGCCGCCGTCGACATGAACACGCTCGACGTGGTCACCCTCGGCGTCTCTGAGAAGGACTTGGTCGCCGCCTTCAAGACCACGGCGGCCGAGAACAGGATCGCCATCGTGCATTATCTGGTGCAGCATGAGGGGAACATTGAGTTGGCTGAAGAGGTACGTGCTTAAAGGTTGACCAAAGGGTGTTTTTTGTTTTACCGACAATTTTCTGCCCAAAGCTATTTTCTACTTAAGCCATGTTGTTATTAGGTTATCTTGAAATATAATTACGTATCTATTACGTCTACGTAATTATTAGTGCGGTTAGACTTGTGTCGTTGAAATGAAAATTCTGCGAAGTGACACGTTCTGTGAAATATGTTCACAAAAGTAGGGAATCTGAGCAAAGATATTGAGTTTTTTCTTTTGTTAAAAAACGAAACGTATGTAGAGAATTTTCGGCCGAATTTGAAATAGGTAATTATACCGTGTTCAATGAATGAGAGTTATTTTTTTATTGTGCTAAACTACTTTAATCTTACTTTATGTCGTATTCACCTTCTTAAATTACAGTTGATATCCTGGCTCTGCTTGAATCAGCGTCCAAACGAAGGAAACACGCTTCACCGCGTGATGCAAGAATACCTGATAGCGAGCGCGTTCATAATGACGCGGCGCTCGCTGCCTGCCAGCGCCGTGCCGCTCACGGACCTGCTGCCCAGCGTGCTGCACGCCGAGCAGCACGACGTCAAGGTACGTGACGGTGCTTAGAACATTGATAGCGATCGTGTTAATACTGACGCTAAACAACACGACGTCAAGGTAAATGACGTGATGTTTAGATCTGACAGCGAGCGTGTACATTCTGACGCTGAGCTGCACGACGTCAATTTACATGATGATGCTTAGTCCATCTGATAGCGAGCGTGTTTATACTGACGTCGAACAGCACAACGTCAAGGTACATGACGTGATGTTTAGATCTGAAAGCGAGCGTGTTCATACTGACGCCGAGCAGCACCACGTTAAAGTATAGTCAGCGATATTCGAAATCCTCCACTTTAGAATTGTTAGCATTGTTCGTCGCAGCTAACTACTCCTAAAGCGATCAAACCGTAACGTGTCGATCGGGAAAACAAATAGGTATTGCACTATGGAGGAAAACAAGAATCATTAACGTTCAATATTTTTATTTCGTGATCAGGTCCTCATCGAACTGGTAAGGTATTTATTACTTCGTTCAACCAAGGTATCTTGTCCGCGGTTGTGGTAATGGAAACCTTTTTTTTTACCGGTTTTTACTTCTGATACACTACACCCACAGCTAAGACGTGGTTCAATAAGTCTCGACACTAAATACTAAAACAAACACTTTTTCTTCATTTGAGGCCGTTTTGCCGCGATTTCGTACTTTAATCGGTCCAATAATGCCATGTAATATTCGCTATTTATATTCTGCCTCTTACCAAGGTAGTCGATGAAGAGTTTGAGACCTTGCCGGCAGATTTTTGTGTCTTACGCCGTTTCGGGCGGCTTTCACCATCCGCTCTCCACTCTACTGATTGCTGATTGGATTCCGGAGTGAAATGGTGAATCCATGTTTCATCCATTGTCACATATCGGCGTAAAAAACCCTTTTATATTTCTATTCAACAGTGCCAAACAGCGCTCTGATATCATTGATACGTTGTTGCTTTTGATCAATTGTTAGCAAACGCGGCACCCACTTGGAAAAAAGCTTTTTCATGGCTACATTTTAATGTAAAATAGTGAAATCAATACTAGTACAAATCTTCAGTATCCCAGCTATCTCACGCACTTTTACCTTTAGATCTTCCGTAATCATTTTAGGATTTGGTTGATATTTTGTTAAGTCACTGCTTTATTTGGATGACCTGAGCGTTCAGCATGATTCGTGTCCATACGCCCGCGTTTGAAGTCGGCATACCACCGACAAACGGTTGGCTTAGGGAGCAGATTCCGAATAACATTTTATAAGCCACTGCTGTGCTTCAACAGTATTTTTTCCCATTAATAAACAATGTTTTATCAACACACAGAACTCGTTTTTTACATTGTTTCAGAATAACAAAAGAACTCCTCATCTGGCTAAATTAGCGAATAGACTAAGTTCTGCAGCTTTTGCAGTTAATAAAATTCGGAATCTAATAGACTTGAAAACCGCTCGATTAGTTTATTTTAGTTACTTCCATAGTATAATGTCATATGGTATTTTACTATGGGGTAGTGGTGCTGACGTAAACAGCATCTTTGTTCTGCAGAAGAGGGCTATTCGTGCTGTTTACAAGATGGGTCATAGAGACTCGCTTAGAGATAAGTTCAAAGAAACGAATATATTAACCGTATACAGTCAATATATTTATGAAAACATTATGCATGTTCATAAGAACATCAGTAATTTTAGAAAGAACTGTGACATACATAATGTTAATACCAGAAATAAACATAAGCTCGCAGTGCCCTTTACACGGCTTCACAAAATAAAAAACTCTTTCATGGGTAATTGTATAAGGTTCTATAATAAGCTCCCAAGTAGTGTTACTCATTTATCAGTAAATAAATTTAAGAGTTACGTTAAACGTAAACTAATTTCTAAAGCTTATTATAGTATTAAAGATTATATGAATGATGACAATGCTTGGGACTGATTATTATTATATTATTATTTTTTTGCTATACAATTTTATTATTAATGACCGTGGAGACTATATACATCTCCCTGTACGATTACCTATTATTTTAATATGACATCTGGAGACTTTACATCTCCAAAATTGACCGTGGAGACTTTCTACATCTCCCTTATTTTATTTTTTGTGTTTTTTTTATTTTTATAATTGTATTTAATTTTAATTTGACATCTGGAGACTCTTTACAGCTCCAAAATTGACCGTGGAGACTTTCTACATCTCCCTTGTTTTGTGTTTTTTTTTTAAATTATATTTAATTCTTAATTTAAATTTCACATTTGGAGACTGTTTACATCTCCGAAATTGTATTATTTAATTTAATCCGACATTTGGATATATTTCATTATTATTACTACTGGGACCTGTACATCCCTGTGACATTTAAATTGTGTAGCTTAAGTTTAGTATTGTAATAAGAGATTTATTTTAAAAAAAAGGCTTACTGTTGAGTTTCTTGCGGCGCTTCTTCTCAACAGTGGTCTCTTTGGAAGCGCTGGTAGACTCAGACTTGTAAAAGTGCCTACAGGGCCTACTTACAAAACTTTATAAATAAAAAAAAAATAGAACGCGTCACTTAAATGTCTGTCACCCAATATTTACATGTTCGATTTTCAAAAAAAATGAATGCGAATCACTTGATAGCCAGTACTTTCCAAAAATCAAAAAGTTTTAACTACATGCGCGTTCTCTTAGTAGTTAGTCTCGGGACTTATTGAACGACGCGTTTCAACTCCAATTTTCCACAATTGCATTAGATATTCCTCTGGTGTTGAGGCTGATTATAGTTCCTGGGCACTTAACATCAGGTGTCCATTAAAAAAAGTATCCCCCCCAGATCCGAGACATGTGCGTGAGCGTGAGCCAGGAGAAGCTGTGGTGCGGCGCGAGCGTGGTGCTGGCCCCGCGGCAGCGCGTGAGCCAGTTCGCGGAGGACGCCTGGACGCGGCTGTGGCGCGCGCTGTCCGCGCCGCCGCCCGCGCGCGCCGACCCGCGCGCCGTCACCAAGAGGCTCCAGGTCACGCTCAATTGCTACCAGGTCAGTGTTACAGGTTCTTGAATCACCGCCACTGTGATTCATATGTTTTACTTCGTCGAATTTTCATGTTAGCGTTTGTTACAATTTTTAGGTGGTCATAAGCCTAACATAACCTAACCTATACGTAACCCACGGTTAAGAACCTCAAAATAATAAGGTTTCATCAGAAGATTTGCAGAAGAAAGAAGACGTTCCAAATAAGATTGATATTGTAATACATAAGTATATGACATGACTAGGGTTAGGATTTGGATGGCATATTTTGGTTTTAAAATCCATGGAGTCGCCATTTACTTATTATTATAATTCCTGAAGACCGAGCGCCGCTCGGGTTAAAAACGAATTTTCCCGAACATGACAACATGACACATCGATTTTTCGCCCCCGTAAACTATAACTATATATTGGCAAGTTTAAAAGATGGTGAATGTGTAATTTGTTTTAGTTTTGTATTTTTGTGTATTTAGATGTTCAAAGTTCTTTTCTGTTAATGATTTGACCATTCTATGCCTCTATGTGTTGCACGGTGATAGAAGACTTGGACTTATTTCGTTTAGCTGGCATCTTACTTCTCGTTTCAAGTGGATTCGAAGCGGTAAATAGGTTAAAACTATCTTGACCTCTGTCCTACATATCACCGTACAATGTTGCCCCCAATCTTCCTAGAGAAGATTGGAATCGTTGGAGCCGTTTCCGAGATTCATATTCATATATACAAGAATTTCTCGTTTAAAGGTATTAGATAGGTATATACATACTCTTTAATTTTGATCTTCATTGTGGTCATATTTCAAAATGAACTAAATACATTTTTAGTTCGGTTATTCCAAACTTACTAATATTTGCTCGTTTGTAACGCTTTCACAGTAGAGATATCCTTCAAACCGCAATTTATTTAAATCGATTCAGCATTTATCTTTTGATTTAATGAATAAATGAATTTGGAAATATTAAAATACTGAAGGTCAAAATCAAAGTGTTATACACACCGTATTATAATAAATAGGAAATAGCGACTCAATAGATTCTGTAACCATGATTCGCCACCAAAAGTCCTAACTCTAGACACGACGTTCCACGGGTAAGTATATGGAGTTAGCGTACCACTGGTCATTTTCCTTGCTCGTAAATTTCAATAATTCACAAGTTTAATTATTTGACAGTTTCTGAATTCGTCAATTTCCTTATTTGCCAGTTTCACTAAGTTGTCAATTTCCCTATTAAGTTGGTTTCCTGGTTCGCAAGTTTCCTTGTTCTTCAGTTAGTTTAGATTGTCAGTTTTACTATTTCGTCATATTCTTAACCCGTAACTTTCTTTCTTTGTCTGTTTCCTTGTTCATGAGTTTCCTTGTTCGTCAGCTAGTTTAGATTGTCAGTATTGTTATTTCGCCATGTTCTTAACCCGTTACTTTTCCCTATTCGTCAGTTAGTTTAGATTGTCAGTGTTGCTACTTCGTCGTGTCTGTCATATATTCATGTTAAGTTCACATTGTCGAATTTAACATTTGAAATTATTATATGTCGAGTCAGTTTAATAGTAGATTGTACAACAAGCGCATAAAACGAGCCATTTTACCCAAGATGTGCATATAGCCACACGAGCAGGAACGGCGCTTTTCACTTCGATTGCAAGGAAAAGGAAATCAACACTGATAATGTAAAAAACTTACATGAATGAGAGTGTACTGACTTGTTCCCTTTTTCATATTTATATAATTTTCTCAAATTTCAAATAGGTACCTACATTTTCTTGGATTTAGGCGGCAAAGTCTGTTCAATAAGTTCCTGTGCATTTTTTCTATTTAGTGTGTTAGGTGTAAGCATTCATTATTTGCTCTTCACTAAATTCCGTAACATCACAAGTTTTGCAAAGAATAAAATTCATTTAGGTAAATTGTAGACACTACGCAGTGTTTGTAATATATATGATGAAGTGGTTTGGTTGTTGCAAGACACCTACCACGTGTTGTAGAAGACCTACAACTTGGTTCACTCCGAGACGGGGTCCATCCCGAACCATATCACTACCCACACCGCACCCCGTTCACGACACGATTAACTCTGACCAGGGTGACAGGAGAGACAAATAATATGTCACGAGCGAGCGACAATCATAAAGCGAACATGAATAACTAGTGCAGATGACAACCTGACCCACCTACCTATCTACCAACGAAAAACTAAACTAGTACACAAGGAAACTAGCCAATTAACGGAACTAACAATCTCGCAAAACTAGTGAACGAGGAAACTGAACAATCAGGAAAATGCTTAACTAGCTAAATTGTCAACCTACTGTAACTGACGAATAGGTAAACTGTTCGATTAGTGAAGCTGACAAATAACAAAACTAGCGGATAGCAAAAATGGCAAATTCACGAAACTGACATGCTAGCAAAACTAGCGAACGAGGAAACGGACGAATCAGGAAAATGACTAACTAGTTAAATTGTCTACCTACCGAGACTGTCTAATGAGTAAACTTGTGAATTAGTGAAATTTACGAGCAGGGAAAATGACCAGTGGTACGCTAACTCAGTATATGTGTTTCTAGTTTGAGCGTTTAAATAATCGATGGATAGCTAATCGCTTCCTCGCCGACGGTGGGACAACGGGACAAGTGCCTTGATTATAACATTTGGTCCCAGCCCGAAGCCCTCTCCCGCGGCAGCACCCCGCTGTCCCCGCTGGCGCCGGGCGGGCTGTTCGGCGCCGCGCTGCCGGCCCCGCGGCGCACGTCGGCGAGCAGCCACGACGCGCTGCCCTTCGTCGAGCTCGACGTCTGCACCGCCAGCCGCCAGGAACACGTCACGGCCGCGGTCAGTGCCCTCGGGTTGTGTTGTGCTGCGCCCATGCCTCCCAGACGAGTCATCGGCCTGCCAACTAATTGCTACTTAAAGTCGGGAATACACATGCCTGTCGCTGGGACACTTGCATTAAAGCTTCTTGCATGTAAGGTCGCCGTCAATAGAACTTGCAAAAGATGTAAACAAAACCAAACGAACGAATTCACCATGATTACTCGATAATCACGTACTTTTAAAGATCTTTGCAACGATTTATACACTATACCCTGTCCACGATAACGAGCTAGTACTAGAAAACTTAGACAGCACGTCATTGGTCAGCGATAAGAGCGATGCACGTGCACCGGGTGAGTTTACATGGCGGTCGAAGTTCAGTCAACATCTGTCTCTTGCACGGTGCGGACGCGTTATAGTGATCTCTTTTCAATTTTTACCGGTTTAATCTGTGACTCGGCTTGTTTACTGGACTATCTTCTACTGTTTGAATAAATGAATACATAAGTAATACTTATTGGGTCCTTTATTATTTAACTAAACCAGAAAAATCATAGGGGATATTAAAATAAATATTTCGAGCGACGGAGCATGTAAGCCGAGCATGACAGTGAGGTGCCATCGTTCACGCCCACTCTCCTTTTTTGTCCCTTTCATCTGCATACAAAAGTGCAAAAGAGAGAGCGCTATACTAGCTCGTTATCGTGGACAGGGTATAGATCATTATTTTCATAATATGTTTAAGATGAAATAACTATTCATTACATGGTATTTTTTTAATAAAAACACGCTTAGCGAATATTTGAGGTTATGTGTCAAACAGTACCAATTTGTTTACATCGTTCACAAGGTCTATTGACGGCGACTTTACCATCTACTTTCATGTGTATACACTAACTGGCATGCCTGTATCTGGCAAGAAACTAGATCACAAGCAATTTGATTTACTGGCATGCAATATGAGGGAGGGGCTGCGGGGGGCTGCCAACCGAATGCTTATGGCACGTGTGAATGAACGCGACAACTAGAGGCAGATCTGCCTGGATAAAATTGCATGCAAGTTAACTTGAAAATGTATTCACTGTGTGCCAGTTACTTGTACTCGCCGTTAACTAGTATGTAAACTACTGTTCCGTTTAACAGGCATGTCCCGACTTAATATAAAGCCTATGTATTAACAAATAGGAAAAAAAAACTGTTTTCACAAGACTTCTCTCGTTGACTCTAGCTTCTAGCTACAAGCGAACAACGTATCTTGAATACCTGTACCCCATTACAGTTTACTTCATTATAGTCTGATTCCACACGATCCTATGCAAGTCTTATACAGTGTTCTACGTTAAGAGATTCGACAACAGTCACGTAGAATACTCCTGAGACGCGCCCTTCTTTGATGCGTCGCTTTGCGTTCGCGCGAATGTTCTGGATTCGATCTTTGTGATTTGTTGCACTCTACAGCGAAAATATCTGTTTTACAATAATAATACGTATTAAAAAGAGACTCTTACCTATAACACAACGTGTAACCTTTTTAGAGAAGGACTCTAGTTACTTAAATAGATGTTTTTTCCATACATAAGCGCAGTCTTGCAGTATTTGCCTGTCTCCGACTAATTCTCTACGACATTTCAATAATAGAGAATGGGCCTTAATTCATACCTTTCAATTGGTTCTTTAAAGACCACCAATGTTGAAAATCCGTCCGCTGCGTTACGAGTATTCATTTGTAACCTATAACAACTTATGTAACCTATAACAGGGGTGTTTCAGTGGGAATAATGTTTCTCCTCGGGATACTTTAAGCTATACTGAATAGGCATATGCAGCAGTTTTTCAGCACTTTTCAATTATAAAAAAGTAGTAGCGTTGTCCACAACAGAATAATTTAGAGAACTACAGCAATGAATAAAAAATCGCGATTGTGGGTCAGAACCTGCGCAGTGTCAGCACGCACCTAATGCGGGGCGCCAGCGGCGAGCGCGCGGAGAGCTCGGTGCACGCGACGGCCACGCGCTACGTGAGCGCGCAGCTCGACGGCTCGCGCGCGCTCTGCCGCGCCCTGTGCAGGGCCGTCGCCGCCACCGCGCAGCACCAGCAGCGGGGATTCACATTCGTGTATGCTCCTGTTGTGTTTCAAACTCGATTAACGCTCAAAGGATGTTGATATTTTGCTGTTTCGTTTGTTTTGTTTTAAACGGCATTCGGGGGTGATTTTTGAGAACTGACCGATCGACGAGGCTCCTAAAAATAGAATACGAGCGTATTACCCGGATATGATAAAGTGTTATAAATCTGAAATTGAATTGTAGCATCCATTGTCAATTTTCATAACGCGGTCCTTGAACTGGACAGGTTTTATTTTTCAATTATACTACATGAGACTCCGGTAACCCTCGCGAAGAGAAGATGGCCAATTGAAATATGTCCGGCTTTTATTTTTGATTGATTCTGCTTACTCTTGACTTTGGCGCAATCACTGCGTTATCGTGAATCGCCATTAAAAAAAAAGAAGAATTATAATACAAACACTACATATTAACTTATGGCCAGTTCTCCATTTATTCGGAAACCATCTGATTTCACGGAATAAAAGTACACTATGTCTGTTTCCGGTTTATTAACTATCTGTGTACTAAACAGAGACACGTTCGCATTTATAATCATCTATCAGAAGAACAGTCGACTCTCAAACATTAGCCCCAACTCTAAATTAGATGATACCTATATAGATAATTTGACCATTATTAGGTCAAGATACATTTTAAACACCAATGCGTTAATCGATTTTAAGTTCTTTTTGTTCAATTCATTTCGTTTTGGTTTCGTTCTGTAGCGCTATGTCACCGGATTCCTTGATCGCATTCATTTTCATTTGGTTCATTTATTTTACAGGTGTTTCGTTATTTGTGTGTCCATTAATTTCTTTTGTTTTTTGGTTCATTCCATTAATTTTGTAGGTTTTCGTTTTTTTGTGTGTTTTTAGGGCGGATTTTGTTTTTGCTTTCAGTGTGTTCATCCTCATTTGTTTTTGTGTTTCTAATATTTTTCGACAGATGGTGTTGGATGATATGAGATTTTGTTAATAAGTAATAGGATTATGGGTTTGTATTCTTTAATTAACGATGCGATTATGAAACAATTAATAGAACATTTTGTTTAACATTTTCAACAGCTAATTCTTAAAATACCATCATTGTACTCATCATGTTAGCCGAAATATGACCTTCCCCGTAATCGGTCGTGTTACTTGCATCAAACTTATATTTGTGCCTCCCGCCGTTTTAACCGTCAAACGTTTTCTCACATTAAATTACTTTTTTATTAAACTATAGTCATTGGAATACATTACAAGGTATTTATTTTGGTCTTAATACTATGTTTTAACAAAAAGACCTTAAGAAGCGAGATTTAATGACAACCCTATTTATCCCTGATGTAACCACGGTGGTATTGTTTACCGCATAAAGTTGTTCGTCAAAAACTAGAAAAATATTTAATTTCCATTTTATGAAATTTATTGAATACTAAGTACTGTTACCCTGCCCCTTTCATTCCCTGTCAGGGGAATAGTAACAAGCCAAGACTAAAACAGGATTTACCATTTTTGCTGGATGTCTATAAAACATGAGGCCACCTATGCTAAAGACTGGAGTGTTCCGCGATCTGGATTTCAATAACCATAACACCTTTGTATCTGATCTTTGGATATATTAAACTTGATCGTGTTTGCTTGACACTGGCAAACGTGAAAACACTATTAGAAATAAAATCCTCAATAGTTCTATTTTTCAAACATCTTTTTTGCATGTTTTTGGTTGAATCTTCCGAAACCTATACTTTAACTATAATTTTCGATTCAATAGTTGAGTATATTATGTATCATTTTTTCAATAAAGTAAACAACAATTAATTGAATCTGACGCTGCCATCAAGGCGCGCGCGAACTACCTCCATCTCTCTCACATTCTTCGCGCGGAAGCACATTTTGCTATCCCTTTTCATTCATGTGGGGGTGTGGTGGTTTCTTAATACTTAAATGATTGTATTATATCTCCCAATTCCCAGTGATGACATGGATCCGACGCACGCGTTCATCGTGTTCAAGGCGCTGGAGCAGTACTACCTGGCGGCGGAGGGGGTGGCGTTCCCGCTGCCGCAGGGGTTCAGCTCCTTCTTCACGTACCTGGGGTACCGGGCGCTGCCGTTCCACGCGTTCACGCAGTACGTGCATCGAGGCGTGTTCGAGCTGCAGATCGATGTCATGAAGGCGATTATAGCTTGTGAGTATTGTACTATACTACCTGGCGCCGTGGTGAGTATTGTCACTATTCTGTTTTTATTTATTTATTTATTTAGAAAACAAAGAGCCATTTAAAGTAAAATTACGTTTAGCAAATTACTTATAGTTATAATACCTAAAGTTTCCATATTACTACATGTACTTCATTATGTTTAACATAAAAACAAATGTTAAGCTACGTGTGGTCAGGATACAGATAAAATAATTGAGAAACAATTTATGTTACCTAATTACTATAACTATTATTAAGAAAATAAAATATGTTTAATTTGGCAGATAGATCAAGTTCATCATGCGATTTATTATAAAGGCTTGGTCAAACACACGGCGCGACGCAGCGCCGCGTCCGCGCCGCGCGACCGCGGCGGCTTTAAATACATGCTAACAGGTTAGCGACGTCAAACATGGGCGCGATGCCGGCGGGACGCAGTCTGTTTGACGTCGCTAACCTGTTAGCATGTATTTAAAGCCGCCGCGGTCGCGGCGCTGCGTCGCGCCGTGTGTTTGACCAAGCCTTTAAGAGTGCACGAGTACCTGAAAAACGAATTTTGTGCATAAATCATGCCACAAGGTCCCACCTTGTGGCATGAATATAGTCGTTGCCGTAGAAGGCCGGCCCTCACGCAGATCATCGGTGAGATTATTGCGACCACGTTTAAACTCATTAAACCAATTGTAAACAGTGGCACGAGATGGGGCTTCATCGTGAAAGGCCAATCGTAGTCTATCATAACTTTCTTGTTGACTTAAATGACATCGAAAGTCATAAAAAATCATTGCACGAAAATTTTCTCGCGTTAAATTCATGCTGACGTGACACAGACAACTTTCAATTTGCCGCCGAATCGTAAAACAAATGACAAATGAATAAAATACATACTCAATAATATTAGCAAAGAGTTCCATTTTCAAAATTTAAACTTATTTTTTTATTATATTGTTTACATGTGGCCAGATCTAGAAACTTTCAGTGTCGCTCTCGTGTCGTCGTAGACGACAGTATCAAAACATGTCGGGTTTTCAAATCTGACTTTTTACTCGATTGGAGGGTAATGTGTTTATCAGCCTATACATGTATGTTTGTTATTCTGTGGCGCTTTAGAAACCAAACGCCCTACGCGTTTGGTTTTTGATGATTTTTATGTCAATCGGTTTGTCATCTTGTGAGTGTCAGTAAAGAACTATGACAAGCGGGGTATCATTGAATAGGTGTTAAAAAAAAAATTGAATTTGAATGTTCATTTAGGATTTATGAAGAGTTAAAGTCGGCTAGCAACAGTTGTGTTTTTAAAGCTTGTTATTATTGCAAGAGTTGATGCGCGATTGTTTGGCTGAAGGTCGCGACGAGGACAGCAAGTCGCGGGTGAACAACAAGCTGCGGCTGATCCAGCTGATCGGCGAGGGGCGCGCGCGGCGCTCGCTGGCGGCGTGGCCGCACCGCGCGGCGCTGGCCCTGCGCGCGCGGGACCACGCGCACGCGCTGCTCACCGGCCGCGGCGCGCGCCACCCGCCGCGCCCCGCACCCCACCCCGGTCACTCAACATTATAGCTTTTGCCCAACCGACTAAGCACACCAAGGGACACTTTTGTATCACCTTGTTCGTAACGAAACATAACAAACATCCAATCTGCTGCCGCCAAAGGGTCGCGCGACGTCCGCGTCGAGAGCGAGTTTGTACAGGGTCACATACATACCTACATACATTAAATCACGCCTGTTTCCTAGAGAGGTAGGCAGAGATCACTCCTTCCACCTGCTACGATCCTGTACAAAATTATATTTGACGAAACGTAGTTAGCAAGCAGATCTTACGTGCTGTTTTTTTTAGCGTTTGATATTCTTAAAATACCTCTCAAACTTAGTGAAGGTTGGCTATCAGATCCTGGAATCTGTCCCTATCTTTTGCCAGGGGGAATATCTTGGAAGCGCTCGTGATTTCTCGTGAAGAACTCTTCTTGTACCAGAAACTTTGCCCATCATAATTAGTTGCTTAATTAGTTAAAACGCTTGAAATCCAAAATCACCCAATCTGAAAACTCCTGAAAGGCCGTAGCAGGATAAGGGAAAAAAAATACCCTTGACTTGATATTTTTCAATAATTTACTATCGTCATTAATTATTTATTTGAGATTTTGACACAGATATTTTGCCTTTCATATGTTTTAGATTAAGTAATTCTAAGATTCAGTCATATCAAAATTCCGGTATTGTGTGAATCAGACGTTTTAAATCAAATTCATTATGAAACTTTATGAATACGGCTTTTTTATAATGTATTATTTTATAAGTCAATTTGAGAATTAGGTCAATGAAATATCAAGGTAAAGCCGTAATGAAAACTACTCGAATAATCTATTATTTTGGGCACCAGGTATTGCAGCGCTGCCAACAGGCGAACGTCTGTCTCCCCTCGACACTTTCTTGGACCTTCTGACAGCCAAAGCTTCCCTCAACGAGTTGGATTTTAACCTCATCATAGAAGCCACCCTCGCGTTGGTTCAAGACGCGAGAGCCGCTTAGATGGAACTGAAAAATTCATCAATTTTCCTTAGATGGCTACATCTTCCATTTCTGGATTAGAAACTTTTAACTGTATATCTAATTGTGCTGATACTGTAAATTATTTTATTGGAATGCAAAAATCTACTTCAAAAACTAGTCTAACATTATACTGTTTCTTTGCCCTATCAAGTGCAAGTGTAGATGTAATACCAAATATGATTGTTAGGAATAATATATCACTTTTCCAAATGTATGATCCTGCAGTAGAATTATCCAGAATCAGCTCTAATTAAGAAGCGTGTTATTTTGAATTTAGAATAAGCCATCAGTATAGAATAAATTAAAACCAATAATGTTTTGGACGATGTATTTTAAAATCGCGTTAGTCTGTAGAATGTTACCCTCATATTACCTTAGTTTATAAGATAAGCTTGGTGAGATCATGTACATGTTTTTTTCTGTTGTTCTTAACATTATTTAAATCATAAATTTCACGCTATATTACCAAAGACGTTATCAAGAAATTAAAACTGCCAATGCTTTTGTCATTGTATTTGGACTGCCATTGCGATGACGCTTTTAGTAATGACACTTACGAGTTTCAGATTAAAGTATGCGTCTATTATTTTGGGTGCTGTTATATAAATGGTGTTTGTCGTTTTTAACTGCCGTTGTTTCCGTGACAATCCGGGATCGATCATTGGGAGGGGTTCTTTGGACTACCTGCAGGTGCTTAGGTTGCTCCAGTACCACTGGTGCTGTACCTTGGTTGTTGGTTGCAGTTTGTTATGCAGTGAACCGAACGCGAGAGGCAAGATAGGGTCTGGACCCACTGCAACCATATCTGAGCTCTTTCTCGCCAGCTCTTCGGCCGCGTCTTTACCTGTTGGTTGCTGTGTCCCTTTATCCAATGTAGCGTGATGGGGTTGTTGTTGCTTACCTGCCTGGAAAGCTGTGGTATGGGCCGCTAAAGGTGTTGAGGTGTCTATTTTTAAGTCCTCTGAGAATGTGCTGGAGCTGGAACTGGACCCTAACCTGGTTTTGGATCCATCTGTAAATATTCTCACTTCCCTAGGGTTCAGGCCATCCCATGGGTCTTCGTGGAGCTGTATTTTGTACTTCTTTTCGAAAAGAAATGACTTTGGCACTCTGTCGGTCACCGCTTCTGTAAGTGGACCCCTTATATTACTTTAGTAAATAAAATGGTGTGATTTTTCCTGTTGTTCTTAATATATTGAAATTATACATTCCATGCTATTTTTCCAAAGATATTGCCAAGTTCTTGAAACAAGCACAAAACTGTAGTTGACTTTGAATTCGGATTAGGTACTGTGTGTGCAATTTTTTAGTGCAATATATTTAAAATGTGAGATAATTTAAATAAACCATGAAATTTTCAAATGTGTTTTCTTTCTTACTAATTACTATTATTAGTGGGTAGAATATTTAGCCACGTATACTTGACTGACAGCCACAGCTGAACTTGGTGGTATGTTCGGAGGGAATGCTGTTTTACTGCTCCCTCGGTGGGAGGAAGACAAGAGATATCGGACGTGATGGTGGCCACCGATTTTCAAGATTGACTTAGGTAGGTATTGAGGGAGACCTCTTTCGCTGGAACCACATACCACCTCAAGACGCAGGTTTCACCTGCCTTTTGTACTCGGGGGTGGTGGAGGCAGGGTTTGAGAATTTGGTTACAACTTCCTAAAATAAAGACTTTCAAGAGCGCCCTCGTGGCCGTAACACCATAGTAGCGAAATACCAGATGCCAGGTGCACCACTTTCATTTAATATCGCAATCCCATAGTACCAATTTTCTGTGAAATGTGAAAGGAAAATGTGGTATTATGGGAATGCGATATTAAATGAATGTGGTGCATCCGGCAATGGTATTTCGCTACTATGGTGTTACGGCCACGAGCGTCTCGAAAATTATACAAGATATTGGGACCTTCAAAGTATGCCCTCAGATCAAAGACAGTGGTTTTTACCACCTACAGAGACCCTGTAGGATAGGATAGTACTGACTGGGTCCCACTTAGTTTAAAAAGACAGTGGAACTTGACTACGCTCAGTCATATACTTAAAAAATAAACAAAATAATTTATTTGTCAGAATACAGGTTTATAAGGTGCTATCATTATTTTTGCACTTGTATTCAGCATGCAAGCAGGCGTACAAATTTTAGTCGTAGGTATATTCAAATTCTATTTTATAATTTACATTTAATTTAATTTATAAATAAATTGAATTACGGTCAATATCATCATTTAAAGTATTTGATTTTATATTTCTTTAATATTTATATAATCCTACTGTAAAAACATTTCTCCATTAACCATTTTGTTAACCGACATCTATTTCCCGACAAAAAATTTAAACTGTTTGGTAGATTATTAAAAATATTTGCGACACGGGGGTTTATACAAAAGAGACATGATATGTGCTCTTGTCTTCCTCGGTATCACTTCACTGCGTTTCTTAAAGTACGCATTCATTTTTATATGTAAAGAATTTGAATTATATGAAGCAAATTGAATACGTTTAGTCTTATTAATATTAATATGTGAATCATTTATTTTCATTCAATTCATAATGTCAAATAATCCCTTATTAATATTTAATTCGAAAGTGTCAATCTTCTCACATTTTACCACAAGTGTCTTTTAGCTAAATCATTGATGTAGAGGAGGAAAAGCAACGGTCCCAGTATGCTACCTTGTGGAACTCGAGTATTATTAGCTCTAAATTGTGACCTATAAGTCTGCTTTAATATTGCTTTACTTGATCCACCTGATATAGTTTTAATTTCTACTGATTGTTTTCTGTCAGCCAAATAACTTCCTATCCATTCGAGCACTTTCCCTCTGATCGCATATACGTCAAGTTTATGTAGAAGTTTCTCATGGTTAACATAATCAAAAGCCTTTGACATATCCAAAAAAACGGATACTACCGGGGTTCCTTTATTTATATTCTCTGTTATGAAACGTACAAGGTCAAAACATGCAAGTGTGGTTGAACAACCCTTGCGGAAACCATATTGTTCTGAACAAAGTAAATTATATTTATTTAAAAAATCATTTATCCTATTATATACTGCTTTTGCTAATATTTTTGAGACCATAGGGACTCATGTAATGGGTCTATAATTATCTGTTTTAACTTTATCTCCTTTTTTGAACAATGGCTTAACTACAGAATATTTAAATTGCCATGGGAAGATTCCCTCAGAAAAAGATAAATTAATAATGAGTTTCTTGCGGCGTTTCTTCTCAGCAGTGGTCTCCTCTTGGGAAGCGCTGATAGTATCTTGACGTGTAAAAGTGCCCGAACGGCCTACTTACTGGATAAATTTCTTTTTCATCACACTTGCTCGTAAATGGTGTTATTCCATGCCTGTATACAGAAGGACAATGGCCTAAATTGTTCCCGCGGGAATTATGGCGAGTTTGTCATCCCTAGGGAGTAATGACTTTCTTTTTAAAATTTGCAACTCTTTCGTACATCATTTCTGACTAAGGAGGTTTAATTTTCAGCCAAAAATTAAATCGGTTTCTAATTTCATCTTTAAAAATTAGCTATAGACTAACTTACATTACACAATACCTATACGCTTCATTAAACTTCATTATTTTTATACCTATTTCAAGTTTATATCAACATTTATCATTAATTTTTGTAATTATACATTTTTATCAAATTGGCTAAATCTGGCTCGAATCCACGTCGAAACTAAACGCAGTTATTATCTGTGGTAGAGGTCACAAAAAAAAAATCGTTTCCATTTACGTTCCCGTTCGTCAAAAGTTATTTCTTTATATTTTGCAGAGAAAGTGTTTTCTCTTTGTTTTTTTTCCTCGCAAATGTGATGAAAACCATTGTGTGTATCACAGGCAGTAAGGGGATTACTAACTCGAGTCATTAAAAGCCCTCCGCCTTCGGCGTCGGGCTTCTAACACTCTCGTTAGTAATTCCCTTCATACTACCCTTGATGCACAATGTACTATTATCTTTTATCTTTTTATCTGTGAGCCAGGGGTAAGGATATTTGGCGAGCACACATCTTCATAATCCTTGTGGTGATGTCATCGTAACTACCAGATTTACTATTTTTTAACGACATGATAATGTTGTAGATTTCATTTTCGCCAACAGGTGTTAAGAACATTGAATGGGGATTCCAATCACACAAATTAGATTTATAAGATGAATTATCCGAAGTCAAGTTTTGTTTTCATGTCATATCTATAAAAAAAATATTAAAGGTATTGCATATTTCAATAGGATTACACAAAATAACATCATTATATTTAATTTTATTTATATCGCCATCGTGTAAATTATTCATTATAGTTGAGGATATAATAGTATTCCAAGTAGCTTTACATTTATTTTTGCTATTTGGTACGTATTTACAGTTTTTAATCTTTTTAGCATTATATAAGCATTTCTTTAAAATATTATTGTAAATTTTCAATCTATTTTTATTCAGGTATTTATTATGCTTATTATATACATATTTTAGGTAAAGAGTAAGTTTCATTTTACACGATTTTTTCAGACCCTTACTGAGCCTATTGTTTTTTTTAGAGTTATTGTTAATCTTGACCTTTATTAAAGGGAAACAAGTCTTACAATAGACGACCCAGATCGTAAAACGAAGTGAATGCGTCAGATACATTCATTAAAAGTCTGACTTCGGAAAACGAAAGAGCTGATAGACATTAACAGAAGCTTTGTACATTATCAGGACTATAATTCCGCTTGTACTCATAATCCTACTGTAAAAACATTTCTCCATTAACCATTTTGTTAACCGACATCTATTTCCCGACAAAAAATTTAAACTCTTTGGTAGATTATTAAAAATATTTGCGACACGGGGGTTTATACAAAAGAGACATGATATGTGCTCTTGTCTTCCTCGGTATCACTTCACTGCGTTTCTTAAAGTACGCATTCATTTTTATATGTAAAGAATTTGAATTATATGAAGCAAATTGAATACGTTTAGTCTTATTAATATTAATATGTGAATCATTTATTTTCATTCAATTCATAATGTCAAATAATCCCTTATTAATATTTAATTCGAAAGTGTCAATCTTCTCACATTTTACCACAAGTGTCTTTTAGCTAAATCATTGATGTAGAGGAGGAAAAGCAACGGTCCCAGTATGCTACCTTGTGGAACTCGAGTATTATTAGCTCTAAATTGTGACCTATAAGTCTGCTTTAATATTGCTTTACTTGATCCACCTGATATAGTTTTAATTTCTACTGATTGTTTTCTGTCAGCCAAATAACTTCCTATCCATTCGAGCACTTTCCCTCTGATCGCATATACGTCAAGTTTATGTAGAAGTTTCTCATGGTTAACATAATCAAAAGCCTTTGACATATCCAAAAAAACGGATACTACCGGGGTTCCTTTATTTATATTCTCTGTTATGAAACGTACAAGGTCAAAACATGCAAGTGTGGTTGAACAACCCTTGCGGAAACCATATTGTTCTGAACAAAGTAAATTATATTTATTTAAAAAATCATTTATCCTATTATATACTGCTTTTGCTAATATTTTTGAGACCATAGGGACTCATGTAATGGGTCTATAATTATCTGTTTTAACTTTATCTCCTTTTTTGAACAATGGCTTAACTACAGAATATTTAAATTGCCATGGGAAGATTCCCTCAGAAAAAGATAAATTAATAATGAGTTTCTTGCGGCGTTTCTTCTCAGCAGTGGTCTCCTCTTGGGAAGCGCTGATAGTATCTTGACGTGTAAAAGTGCCCGAACGGCCTACTTACTGGATAAATTTCTTTTATCTTTTATCTTTTTATCTGTGAGCCAGGGGTAAGGATATTTGGCGAGCACACATCTTCATAATCCTTGTGGTGATGTCATCGTAACTACCAGATTTACTATTTTTTAACGACATGATAATGTTGTAGATTTCATTTTCGCCAACAGGTGTTAAGAACATTGAATGGGGATTCCAATCACACAAATTAGATTTATAAGATGAATTATCCGAAGTCAAGTTTTGTTTTCATGTCATATCTATAAAAAAAATATTAAAGGTATTGCATATTTCAATAGGATTACACAAAATAACATCATTATATTTAATTTTATTTATATCGCCATCGTGTAAATTATTCATTATAGTTGAGGATATAATAGTATTCCAAGTAGCTTTACATTTATTTTTGCTATTTGGTACGTATTTACAGTTATTAATCTTTTTAGCATTATATAAGCATTTCTTTAAAATATTATTGTAAATTTTCAATCTATTTTTATTCAGGTATTTATTATGCTTATTATATACATATTTTAGGTAAAGAGTAAGTTTCATTTTACACGAATTTTTCAGACCCTTACTGAGCCTATTGTTTTTTTTAGAGTTATTGTTAATCTTGACCTTTATTAAAGGGAAACAAGTCTTACAATAGACGACCCAGATCGTAAAACGAAGTGAATGCGTCAGATACATTCATTAAAAGTCTGACTTCGGAAAACGAAAGAGCTGATAGACATTAACAGAAGCTTTGTACATTATCAGGACTATAATTCCGCTTGTACTCAAACTTGTATACTTTTACGACGATGTGGATGGAGTAAGCGAACTCCATCCACCCCCTCCTCCTCCTCCTCTGCTATCAATAAAATTTTAATTTTAATTTTTTTTTTTCTCCCATCATCATTCAAAAATGTATCTCTTCGTGCCAAAGAGACATAGGTAGGTAAATTTTAAGGATATAAGGATAACCGCTCCGCGACCCTATTTCTCTGAGGGAACACTTCCGATTGTATGCTTGATGCACGTAACAGCGCCCTCTATTGAGCTTATGAGTAAACAATAAATAGAAATGGCAGAAAAAACCTTTCTCCTCGCTCACATTCTTGCTAGGATGAGTAAATTAAGGGTTCTCTCCACTTTCGATGCGGAATCGGCGTTAGCTGATCAAAAAACTCCTTCGGTTGATTCGTATCACCGAATCCGGCCAAGCCGAGCCGATTGTTTCGCTCTTATTGCGTAAACATAGTTTTTTGATCAGCTAACGCCGATTCCGCGTCGATTGATGTGGGGAGACCCTTAGGAAGGTGTAGGTAATAGCGCTATAGAACTTTTTGTGTGAAGTATTATTATTATGAAATATCTTCTTTGTTTTGTTTGAGTCTTTCTTTTTCTGTGCACTACTTTTGCTAGTTTCTATATGATTATTTGACTGGTAGAGAAGTCCGCTTTTATTTATTTTCACACTTCTTAAGCGGCAATTCTAGAAACCTTGTCTGACGCCCTATCTACCAAGATACTTGTTTCCTGAATTAAAAGAACAAGGCTATTTTTCAATTTTAGCAGACTTTACCAAGCTGCGGGTTTTAAAACATTTCATTTTCTAAAGATATTGCCAAGAAATTGAAAGTAAACAATGTAAGTCCTGCCTGCACGTAAGTTTAACCGTAGGTTATATTATTTACGAATGTCAGATTTGTATGAGAACTGTCAATTTTAACGAATTAATCTGTTAACCTAGGATTAACCTGGGGTTAACATTTACGTGCAAGCAAGCCTAAGGGTAATTAAATAAATCATGTAATTTTTAATTTTTTTATTTTACCATAATAATAAGTATTTGTGGGATATAAAGCCACTCATACAACAAACACTACATTCACATCAGAGACACATGATTAAGCTATAAATTTTAATAATTTAATTATAAAATGGGTTATATGTAACCCAATGTGCTCTCTGCTGATTCTGATCGCTAGTATGTGAAGTAAACAATGACTTATATACCTCTGAAGACTGCGGGTCCTTGGCTATACTGTAGTCTTTCTTCGTCTTCTTATATGACGGGTCCTGGACTAAATCATTGGACCCAAATGCACGCTTGTTGGACCCAAAGTGACCACGAGGAACCTTGTTCGGGTTGTACTTTGGTAATGACAGAGGTATTGTGTCTATTTCTTTCTTTGCTGCTTGACTGGGCCCAGCTTCAGTTTCCTCCTTTACTTCCACTTCTTCTTTTATCTCTGATGAAGAGGACGGTAGATCTTGCGACGTAACTGTACAAGTTGCGCTTCCTGCTTCTGTTTTGATAGCTTTCTCTGTCTTAGATTTCTTTGTTTTTCTGCTGGCGACACGAACAGACATTTTAACTTTGAGCAACTCAATGTCGTCTTCGTTTCCGTTGAGGACTATGACATCGTTATCCGTGAAGGGATATTGACACTGGGGATTAAGGGCAGCCATTATTATTTAACTGGCACAATAAAGCACGCCCTAATGTAAAATTTATGTCATGCATTAAAATAGAATAGAACATCTATCAACCATTTATATCTTAACACCATTTATATCTAAAGCATTATGAAATCACAAAACTATTTTTATATTTTATCTTAATATTGATCTTCAGTATTAACTATTTATGAATATTATTTTTAATTTTACTGTATTTTTGATGCCCATTTCAACCTGAAGTGGCCAAAAAGGGTACAGTGGCCACAAACAGTACTTCTAACCTAATTGGGCCATATGACAGCTCTTTTACATGTCGGTAATACTAATATGGAGTGAATCTACTAGTGCTTTAGCCAAGACTGATGGTCTGCAGAGAAGAAACTTAGCAAGGAACTAGTTTACAGATAAGCGAAGTTAGTTTGAACCAAATGTATATTTAGCATTTGAATCAATAGCCAGTTATGTAATAATATTGTATTATCTCCTGCATACTGCCCAATGGCTCAATTTTTTGCACTATTTTTGAATCACTAAATTTTATGCATTATTTTTGATAAATAATATAGATAGATAGTTCAAAACTTCTTTGTTGTGGGCATGAATGACATGCCAGCAACTGTCTTATTTACACAGATACACACTTAAGCCAAAACCAACTAAATATGCAAATCGTTAAGAGCAAAGCTGCGTTTCCACCAGTGCTGTGCAAGGCAGCTAAGTGGTGTGCGAGAAAAATCCACCAATATGATAGTGAGTCCAGTAAAAGAAAATAATCCTATTGGTTTAATTTTTTTTTGCCTTGCATAGCTCTGGTGGAAATGCAGCATCTGTGTAAAAATAGTTAAAAACCATAATCAAAATCCTTACCATGTGGCAGAGGTTTTGTTTGACCTCCTTCAGCGCCCGCTCTGCCAGCACGCAGCCACAGCTCCACAGGAACACAAACCGGAATTTTCCGGTCATCTCAATGCCACTGATTGGGCAGATGTACGGGGCGGCACTGTCACCAACTGCTCCATCTGTATGATCTGTGGCTTTGTATGCTGGGTTCTTTATAAGTGTCAGGTCTTTCATGTCCTGGAACATTAATTTGTATTTTTCAACATAAACGTCTTATGAATAACTTATAGATTTGAGGAGGCTCCACAGATCAACAATTAGAAGTAGAATAGCAAGATGCTATACAATGTGGATGAAAATACTACTTTATTTGGCGTTAGGAAGCACCTCAAGCTTACAAATGAGTTTGAACTAAATATTATAGCTAAATGACCCCCCCGTCATCATATAAATGTTATAAAATAAGTAGTAAGGAAATATTTTGCTGCACCTTCATATTCTTAATATGGCTGATGGACTCCGGCTTCGTGTCCTTGTCCAGTAGGGACTCCAGCACGGAGCTCTTGCTGTAGAGGCGCCCGAGAGCGCACGCCACCACGGGCTCCTGCAGCGGCTGCTGTGACAACGCGCAGTTGCGCCATTTGAACGATCGCTCAGCATCCTTGTCTTTCTAAAAAACAAACGTAATTTGACAACAAGTTTCGTTAAGTTATCATTTCTATATTTTAGTCTAGTTACATGGACATTATGGACAACTATGAAAATCAGTAACATAGCAAGCAGGGATAAAGTTGTGGAAAATACAGACTTGTTCTGGTTTCTTCTTCATGCGAACGAGCTCATCTCGACGAGGTATGGTACCGCCATCGCAACCCATTATGGAGATATAATATAATATTTATGATTCGCGATAGAAACAAGATCACTATGAAAATTGTCGTGAAATATTAAATTTAATGAAAGCAAAGCACAAACACAAATAAAGTGACACTATGTGACGCACACAGATTATTAGTCTGCCTATTAATTAATCTGTGGTCGTTGTTATAAACAATAGACAATATTTATCTTTTATTTATACCATAGTGCTGTAGGAAACCGAAAAAAATGTCAATTTCATTTATCCTTATTAATATTTATTATATTATTGACGTGAATACTCGATCTTCGCGCCACCGCGAATTTCTTCTTTCATACAAAAATTGCCCTGACAATTACAAAAATAACAAAAAAATATCAGCCAAATTGAGCGAGCCGTTTTTAAGTGATCTTTTGTACATGCGGCAATTAATTATATTTGTATAGATTAAACTTAATAAATTATCAAAAACTATACACTTAAATTTAATCATCACAACACCCACTAAAAAGTAACCAAAGTCGATATAATATTTCGAACGGAACGATTCCGAATATTCCAATTGATTGACACTTGAGTCACTTGAAACTTGACGTAAAGTAAAACGTCAATTTCACGTGTTTACTAACCAATTTAAAAATATTGAATTCTTATGTGTAAGCGTGAACTAGTTTTCTAGAATCACTCGGCTCTAGATTATGCTTGATTTAAAGATGGATCGGGTGCCGGAAAATGGTTCCGACGCCGACGCAAACGCCCTAGACAGCGCAGATAATAATTCTCTTGCCGACTCAGGAAAATTAATCAATAAGAAGAAAACCAGGAAACGTGGAATAATATTTCTCTCAACTATTCCTCCTTACATGAACGTTGCTAAAATACGTGAAACGTTTAGCAAATACGGTGAAGTTGGAAGAGTTTATTTGCAGTCAAGTGCAAGTAAGTATTTTGAGGTTAAGTTTATGAATTTTCATTAACTTTATTTATTTTTAGAGATTTAACAGGTTCTTTTTTATTATAGAGCCTGGAGAAAAGCGTAGGCGCATCCCTAATCAATTTACTGAAGGTTGGGTTGAGTTTCAAAAGAAAAAGGTAGCAAAAGAAGTGGCTCAACGTTTGAACAATACTAAAATCGGTACTAGGAAAAAATCACGTTACTACGATATGATTTGGAACATTAAGTACATTCCTAGGTTTAAGTGGATTCATTTGAGTGAGAGGTTGGCTTATGAGAAGGCTGCTATGAAGCAGAGATTGCGAGCGGAAATATCGCAGGCTAAGAAGGAGGCGCATTATCTTCAGAGCAATGTTGAAAAGAGTAAACGGATGAAGAAGAAGAAAGTGGAGCAAAAGGAAGACTAGGTTTAATGTATCATTAAAGATTTATTTAGGATGTTCTTTGTTTTAATTAATACAATTAACTGTCTTGAACCTATCGGGCCAGTATTCTATTGAAAGATGACCATGCAAAAGAACCTCAATAATTCTAAATTTAAAACTATACACCATGCTAAGGAAAATATTTAATTTAAATTTAATGAAAAAATGAAATTTTAAGAAAGCTGAATTTGTCCTATGTTAATATAACATGCCCTCCATGCGCTGTTGAAATCCTTCGGGTACGTCCCAGGCATGGTGTATTAGTAAAGTAAGTCAAATTTAACCGATAGCATTGTTAATTAGAAATGTATCTGTGACTGTCATTATAAATTTTATTAATAAACCTGTCCAACAGGACCATGTCATCAGAGTGTACTGATGATGATTGAAATCTTCAAAAATTGTGCACCATAACTGTTGGTATGGAACCCCATTTGTGCTTGAGTAGGTACTCGTATTTATTATTCAAAATACATTAAAATTTTACAATAACAAATGAAAGAACTTACAAACTTACTGAAAACTACACTAATCTAACAAACTGATACCAGTAGGCATTGTTCCAAAAATGTTGGCAGCATTGAATGGCAATGCTTAATCTTTGTGCCAGCATTTTGGTCATGAGTTGTGTCAACCAGGTGCTTAGATAACCCAACTTCCACGGAACAAGTCATCCCATCTGGTCTTTTACCATCCAAAATGGCCGCACAATCTGCACTGGTAAAAGCCCGGCGGATGACATCATTAAGGCTGGAGTGACGGGCAAATCTACCACCACTCCGCGTACAGCATAAACCCTGGTGACCAACCCGATCGACACTAGCACCACACTGGCAGCGGTGAGGAGCACAACATTGTGCACCCAAGCAGAGTGAAGTACTTGGCCAGTTATTTAAAATAATTAGATTCTACTATGATAAATTTGAGGGATAATTTGTAGCAGGATCTTGTGTTCTGAGAAACATAGAAATGAGAGCAAAGTTTTAATTGAATGCTTGCAAAATGTGTGCTGTATTTTATTCAATAGCCTATTGATCCTACTTATATTTATTATCCCGGCTCATAAACACCTCCGGAGATCCTAGAGCTGGTGCTTACCTCTCCCAAAGGAGCTAGCTATCCAGAGAGGTAATGCAGCCAGTGTCATAGGGACCATGCCGCGAGCGGACCTGCTAGAGGGGGTGTTCTTTTTATAGTGGTGATTATTATTTACATCTTAATTATTTGTGTAGCTTTTAAATAATAGGTACTTGCCTGAATCTGAACTTTTAAGTCCAAATTAGCTATCACATTTAGTTATTAATATATATTTTTATTTAGTTTAAGCACTTTTTGTAGACAACATAACTAACAAGCAACCCATACACTGAAGTCAATATTACGAATACAAGGAACAAAGGAACCATACACAACAAAAGGTAATTATTGAAAACTATGGGTAATAGTGTTATTCTCATCAATTTAAGTTAATTTACGGTATATTTTAATTATATTCACAATTTGTTTCATGATTAATCCGATTAAATGTCAAAATAATCTTGAAATAAAAAATGAGGTTGACTATGAAGTTTTTTTTAGTAGCTCAATCAATCAATCAATCTTATGTCAATCATTATTCTACTAAAGATCAAGGGCAAAATTAAAATACCCATGCCTTTTTTCTGACAGCTGTATGTAGCTAGTAACGAAGTGCGAAAGAGAAAAAATAAGGGCTCATAAATATCTGATCACTGATCACGCTCTAACGCCGCCCGTGTCCGTGTCCTTTCGAAAACAAAATGGTATTTTATAAAAAAATACCTTGAATGGTTCTTATACCTATTCTTTAAAATATTTGTCTTTGTTGACGATTGCCTTGCTTCTGTATTGTAAGCACATATACTTAAGCTGAATTGACACGAAAGTACTACGCTAGGTAGGTAGGGCAGTCCTCAAACGAAATATTTCCTTATACGCAACTTATACGATTTCCAATCAAATTTTTCACCGTATTAAAATAAAAAAGGAGGTTCTCAGTTCGACCCGTATGTATGTATGTTTGTCCGCGATTATATTGCGTTTGGCTGAACCGATTTTGATGCGGTTTTCACAAAATTGTTTGGAGCAGGTTTTGATATTTTAACTTAAAAAAAGAGGTTCTCAGTTTAAAATGTTTTAATAAACAAAAAATCGCCTTCAAAAACGAAGGTCAGTCCAAATGAAGTCTGCTTTTGGTTAAATATTGTGAGTCGCCGACTTCAGTTAGACAGACCTATTACCCATGGGATTTTAAAGGAAGTTATTTTTCGCATGAAATAACATTATTAGCCGTTATTACCGTCATCTCTCAACTTAGTTACGAATTTCGTACTTACTCCTTAAGTACTGAATTTTAAAATTCAAATGTTTGCCTTTCACTCATATTCTATAACTGAAGCGTGAGAAAGGGATGGAGGCAACCTAACTTCTAACGTTGTTTTTGAAAGTAGGACCCCATGTCTGACAATCTTCGATCAAACGGTAACCATAGCTACAGCATCTCCTCGCTTCCGACCAATTGTTACATTCTCTTTGTCCCCGCTTGTTTTGGTTTTCCCACATATTACCGTCATGGCTGAAGTTCCTCCAGGTCCAGAAGATAAGACGCGGCGCATTCCGCTGTACCCTGGATTCCCGGAGCTCGCTAGATCAGATGTCAGCATCCACCCTTCCTACTGCAAGCTGTCCTTGGCCTAGTAAGACTCCTTAACTAATTATCATGGTCATTATAGCCTAGATTAGTGGTGTAACAATACCAACTGCGGCCGCGGCAAATTCGTCGGATAGGGCTCTTCCTTCTTCTCGTGCTCATGGCCTTGCGGACCGGGGGACCCTCACAGGCCGGGGGCCCGTGGCATTTTGCCCGTTCTGCTACCCTATAGTTACGTCACTGCGAGAGACGTCCACTGCGTGGGCAACGAGGTCTAAGTCCAGCAGTAGAGTATTCTATTTTATGGTAATTAAGTAAAGTTCGCTTGTTATTTATTTATACTTGCATACCTCTTCATTATTTAATTTTAATTGTGTTATTATGTTTGGTGTTGGTGTATCTTACTTAGCAATAACGTTTGTCGCTATTGCCTCCGGAACTGTGTTATTATTTTCCAGACTAAAACGAACTGCTGTGACATACAGACGGACACCGGACTCTCACTCAATGGCTCATCACAATCGTAATGGCACACATAAAATAAGAGTTACTCGACAAGGGTTCCTTTTTTTACCATTAGTTGTACTGAACCAAATTCTAATACTTCCGCACTGTCAGTAGTCCGTGAAAATTATTGTTCTTTACACAAAATTCTACGAAAAATATCCTAAAAGGTTATTTTATTTTTGAGAAACCAGGACAGCTAACGCCATCTATGGCTGTTTATTGTAACTTGGTTAAAGAAAAGGTCCTTAGCTTAGGTTTAAAGTTATGATCTACTTGCTGCAAATTTATAATTTTAGGATTGTAATATTACAACTATTACAAGTAGATACCGTAATTCCTATTCCTACTTCTACGTAGAAATTCAAGGCTACATGTAGCTCAAAAGAAAACCCCTAATAAATTTATAGAGTGCAGATATGATTGTAATCAATGAGTATAAACAACAAAACGGTACAATTTTTATCAACATTGTTTATCGCATAGAAATGATTGCATTATTTTTCAACACCTTATATGTATGCGAATAAATGGGGACAGCTAACGCCATCTATAACTCTTTTGCATAACTAAACTTTAATAATTATATTATTTTGTTACTGCGTAATTGCTTCTTTAGTTCAATTTTCGAATTTATTTATTTACTTATATTATATTATACTACCTAATACTAAATTTAATTGACCAGTTATATGCACAAGGTCGTCGCCCGATCGTTAATTAGCCAGATCATGAAATTCCTAGGCATAAGGTTACGTTAGGTTAGGTCACGATCATATGCTTAGTAATATCACGACTAAAGTAGGGACAACGAGTGATGGCACTTGACACATCTGACAATAGTGTTGTGAAACACTCCATTTAACTATCGTAAAAATTCTGTCAAGTGCGAGTAGTGGTTTACCATTGAATTGCCGACAGACTTTTAATCGTATATTATTTCAAAGACAACGTTTCAAGTATTTTCATTTCATCGACAAGTCATTGCGTCGTGGACTCGATACTAATTTGAACCGAGGTCTTTTAATTAGTAGTTGACATAATTATTTCAATAAAATTCATGTCATGACTAATCATTTATTTTATTTGTTTGACTGTTTAAAACAGTACTTTTCGTATGTTTGGGCATAGTGACGAGATCCACATCAGAAGCGTAAACGGAGTCGAAATAGAAAAGCAATGGTCAACAATTAAGGGCAGTATGGGTGTCCAAAATTTAACGCCAGGTAAAACAGATTCGGATCACATGTACGCAATACGTAGTAATGTTAAGACAAAACTGACAGCGAATGAGTGACAATTTAATAAAAGAGGATACAAAAAAGGATTTATTTAAAGTACTTATATAAATAAAAAAAGCGTATTAAAAGCGTGAAGGGTAAAGTATGGAGGTGAGTTCAGGGCGTGGGTTAAATATGGAGACGTTTTATTGTATGCCAATACAGTTTTTAGATCAAACTCTGGAAATAAACTGTTTGGCTCGAAGAAGACGACATTGTCAGAAATTTGAAATATTGTGTCAAAATATACAAACTAAAAAAAACATAACAATATATATGTGGTTACCTATATAAAACTTCATAGGCTTACATGTAAATTGCGGTGGAAGGGGCGTCATTTTAACTTAGACGAGCTCTACGTTTCAGTACCTTGTTTATTTAATCATGTTAAAACTGCCATATATATAAATCTCACAGCGATTAAAGTGACAGGGTATACTAAAGTGTACACATGTTTGTGACTTTGAGTGTACCAGTCAGCGATCCTTTGTTATCATCACGCGAATTGTTTTTTTGAGATGTTTTTTATTAGTTATGATTAAAACGATGAACGTAACGAAAAGCAAATAAAAACGATCTCAAGATGAAGCTAGTTACGATAAATGCGTTTCGGTAAATTACAGCCCCAGCGGTACATCACTATTCCGGTGCCTGCAACAATGAAGTTTGACATCTGTTCCTTTATACTTGCTGTCAATATTTAGGGAACTTCATGAGCGAGCAAACGTCAAGTCAAACGTCAAGTGCCATCACTCGGTGTCCCTACTTTAGGCGAATTATACGATCGGGCGACGACATGATATTGCAAGGATCTTACAATACTTACAATACAATGTTTTCATAATCATAAAAAAGCGCCGTAATGTTTTATTAGTGACGCGGGAAGCGTTGTAGTAAAATGACAGGAACATCGTTTTTTTTTTAAATTGAAAAAATGGCTTATGGCGTTCTATTTTTAAATAAATATGCTTTTTAAAAAGATATAATACCCATAAAGATATAATTTTTAAATTTCGAGCATGTCAAAACTTACCGAAACCTACGTATTGATGATTTAAACAGATGTTAGTGAAATTTGGTATAAATTTAGTCCGGTGTTCCGGTGCTGGGATAAGACATCCTGAAATTACCTACTAGAGCGCACATGAAATGCATATCGATCATAGATATATGTTTTCCTACCTCAATGATATCGATTTGATAGGTACTCATTGTAAAATTGTTGCCATATGAAGAGTTTGGGAAACATGCTTGTGTCACCACTCGTTGGTCGGACTCTAGCATAGAGGCATTCCATTTAATACTTAGCAGCTTAGTCCTCAGGGTTGGCAACGCATTTACATATACAATCAGGCCTGTGTATGCCTTCTCAATAATAGTACATTGTTGCCTAGGCGCGGAAAGTAAGGGTTTTCCTGACGAGGTGGTTAGCAGGCCGAGCAATAGCGAGGCCTGGTAAAATACGAGTCAGGAAATCCTCGTTTCCGCCGAGGCATACATAATGATTTTCTCAAACATGTGAGGAAATAATACAAATACATTTTTAAAAAGCAAGTAATTTAATTATGCAGAATGAACGAATGTTACCGACTGTCAATTGTTTTTAAATACTAACTACAGAAATTGGAATGCAAATTCAAAAAGAAACACGCACTGTGCTAAAAAAGCGAGCAGTTACCTTGGCTGTTTGGAATTTTTGTCTTGGTCCATTTGATTTTGTATGCAAATTGACAGCATTTTTAAGAAAAATATAGACATGGACGGAAAGTGTTTTCATATGGTTTTTTTACTCCTAGGAGTAAAATGAGGCTCTTTCCGTCCTTGTCTTTCAATCGGAAAACCGTTTTTTCCGAGCATGTTTGAGAAAAAATAATTCCTTTCAGCCGCGTGGTCTGCCGCCACCGCTACCACTTCTCCAAGGTTGCGCAGCGCCGGCAGTTCATGAAGGAGCTGCACAGCTTTGAGCAGCTGCAGCCCCTCGCGCTGGGGGGCGTGCGCGTGCACCGCGAGTTCTCCCAGGGCATCCTGTCCCACAAGATCCCGCCGCGGCGGTACGTTCAGAAGCTCACCCCCGACCCGCTCAACTCCCATCAGCGCATGCGAGTCGAGTCGATCATCAGCGGCAACGCTAGTTTTGGCTCGAAGTAGGACGGAGATTTGGGAGACGGGTTGGTCTTGGACACGATGGCTTAGTTAGATCAGTTAAGTTTAATGCAGCTTGAGTACCGAATAGATTGTTTTCTCATAGGAAGTTACGTTTGTAATATGACCATTTTACTCCGAAGATTTGACTTATAAGCGGTACAAATACTTATTTACTGGAGAGCAGCCACGCTAGATTTTGCAAGCACGAGGAACCTCGTTACGGTATTAAAGCTTGGTTACTAAATTGTTTTTGTTTCCCTATACCTACTTGATACTATGATAAATCAACAACTTCGATGTTTCCCTGTGAAGATGACAGGGCAAGGGAAATGGAATAAAACGCGTACCTGGTTCTATGGTGCTACGCGTTGGCAGAAGATGGTGTGGCTGCCGGTCTTACGCACTTCTCTTGTGTAACCTTCTGCGTTGAATTGGCGTAACGACGCCCGGTGTACGCGGCGGCGTAGCTGATGTACCTTACGTTCGATATAGCGTGAACTTGAACGAATGGCGGAATGGAGATCGTACTCGACATTGACCGACCCGTACCGTAGTCTAAGCTGAACTGTCAGTTGTTGGAGGGCAGTCAGCGCTGTTAGGTTTCTACCCGCGTTTTCCATAGGAAAGGATATGAGTGGGATAGGGGTAGATGACACGCGACTTGACGTTTAAATTCAGATGATGTTTATAATGAACATAACCGCCCCCCAAAGAGCTGCCAAGCTCTTTAGATGATATCGCAACATGATGATTTTCCCTGAAATTATATATATATTTATGGTTGAAGTTTCCTTGAAAATATCGTAAAATCTAATGTTCTAAAGCTAAGTTTGTATGATTTTTTTTTCTTCTAATTATCATAAGTCGGTAAGGGGCACACCTTAGTGGTTGATCTGAGGCAAGTACCGGAACTCGTTTTGAGCTCTACAACGCGAACAACGCCGTCTGTGCCCGGATGGAGCTTGGATACTCGCGCCTTTCGCCATTGAAGTGGTGGCAAGTTGTCCTCTTTGATGAGGACGAGATCTCCTAACTGAAGGTTGGGTACTTCCTTGCACCACTTCTTGCGCTGTTGGAGGTTATGCAAGTATTCATGCTGCCATCGGCGCCAGAAATGCTGTGAAACTTGTTGAATAAGTTGCCAGCGATTGAGCTGTGGGATTGGAGTATGTTCGAAGTCGTGTTCAGGCAGGCTTACTAAGGGATGTCCTATAATGAAATGGCCAGGCGTCAGTGTTTCAAAGTCGTTCGGATCGTCAGACATTGGACACAGAGGCCTGGAATTGAGTACTGCCTCGACCTTTGCGAAGATTGTTGCCAATTCTTCGAAGGTGAGTACTTGTTCCCCAATAGTACGTTTGAGTAAGTTTTTGGCAGACTTCACGGAAGCCTCCCAAAGTCCACCCATATGTGGTGCGTAAGGTGGGTTCATGTGCCAATTGACGCTGGCCCTCGCGAGAGCGTCAGTTAAATCTTGTTGATGTAGAAAGGAGTCTATTTCACTCAAGTGGCGCTTGGCTCCTTGGAAGTTCTTACCACAGTCCGTGTAAACGTCAGAAACCATGCCTCGTCTTGAGACGAACCTATCGAAGGAGGCCATAAAAGAGTTGGTTGTCAAATCCGAAGTTACCTCTAAGTGTATCGCTTTTACGGACAAGCACACGAAGACACAAAGATAGGCCTTAGTGACCTTGGCCTTGCGTATCTTAGAGGTCTTAATATTGAATGGCCCGGCGAAATCGATCCCAACCTTGAGAAAGGGGCGTGCTTCGCGCACACGACTGGGCGGGAGATTACCCATAAAAGGCTCTAATGGTTTCGCCTTCAAGCGATGACAACGATGACAAAGAAAAACCCGGTGTCGAACGACACGCCGAGCTGATAAAATCCAAAACCGTTGGTGGAGAATGTTGATGAGCTCATTGGGTCCCACATGAAGGTAAGCCAGATGATGATAATCGATGATGAGATCCGTAACATGGTGTCGCTTCGGTAAGAGAAGCGGGTGCCTTGCAGCGTATGGCAAGTTAGAATGCCTAAGCCGGCCACCCACGCGCAGAAGCCCTGAACTGTCTACGAAAGGATGCAGGCGAGCAAGTGAAAATCTTAAGGCGTGCTTGTCCCGGAGGAGTTGCAGCTGATCGGCGAAAGCGTCCTCCTGAGCGAGCTTGACAACTCTATTAAGGGCACTGTGCAAGTCATGAGCACTGAGCGAACCCTCAATTTTATTTTTGGGATGGCGAGTGTTATGGAAAAAGCGCAACGACCATGCGAGAATTCGTTGAAGCCTCGAGAGAGAGCTATACCGGTTGATGATGATCGAGCCTGGTGGCTCTACATTCGCGTCAGTGACCTTGAGCGTTGAATTAACTAAGGGTTTAAGTCCAGGAAGGTCCTCACACAAAGGCTGGATTGGCAATGGCCAAGAATACGGCTCTTCTTTTAACCACGGTGGGGACCACCACAGCTCATGAGCCACGAGGTCTTGTGGTAACAAACCCCTACTGGCACAATCTGCCGGGTTAAGTGCTGAGGGCACGTAGCGCCAGGTGACGGATGGGACAAGGCCTTGAACTTGTGAGACTCTGTTCGCCTCGAAAGTCTGCAACCTATGAGGTGGGGTACGGAGCCACGATAACACGATGGTAGAATCGCACCAAGCTATCGTGTTAGAAATAACGGTCTTGCCCTCCAAAACCTGCGCAACATGGCTGAGTAGGCGAGCTAGGAGCACGGCTCCCGACAGCTCGAGCCTAGGGATTGTAAGCCTTTGTTTTATTGGTGCGACTCTAGATTTGGCCAAGAGTAAATGAACTCCTACCTCCCCGGTAGAGTCGAGCACCCGGAGATAAACAACCGCGCTGTAACCAGCCTCCGAAGCGTCACTGAAACCTGAGAGTTCGCAGCGCGCAGGCTGATTACTTAGAATGAATCTAGGTATTCTAGGAATATTTAGAAGATGGAATCCATCCAGGAAGGCATTCCATGCTTGAACGCTTTCCTTAGGGAGTGGATCATCCCATGAGAGGTCGAGTGCCCACAGGCGCTGCATGATTACCTTTGCGTAGAAGGTGATTGGTGCCAGATAGCCGCATGGGTCATAAAGTCGTGCAATATTGGACAGAATGTCACGCTTTGTGTAACATTTCCCAAGTTTCGAAACGCGGTACACGAAGCTGTCTGTACTAGAGCTCCATTCGATACCCAAAATTTTGAATATGTTATCTCCTTCTTCGAACCGAAACGGAGTTTCGAGGTGATCAGAAGGATGAACATCCAGTAAATCTTTGCTATTGCTGGCCCACTTCCTTAATTGGAAACCCCCCTGAGCCAGTACCTCTACTACTTGCTGCTGTAGGACTCTAGCAGACTCTACGTCATGGCTACCACTAATGACGTCATCAACAAAAGTGTCCTCCTGTAAAACGCGTGCAGCTTCAGGATGCGTGCCCTTATTAATGATAGCTAACTCGTGTATAACACGCATGGCCAGATACGCTGCACTGGATACACCATAGGTGACCGTCGTTAACTCAAATTGCTGGAGCGACTTGTCGGGTGATTCCCGCCAAAATACGGTCTGAAATTTACAATCGTCGTCGTGCATTCGAACCTGGCGATACATCTGTTTGATGTCGCAGGTGAATACGACTGCATGCATCCTGAACCGCAGGATGATGTCCTCGATGTTCTGCTGTAGCTTGGGACCTGGCATCAGGACCTGATTGAGAGACACTCCTGAGCTACTGGCAGCGGAAGCGTCAAACACAGCTCGGAGCTTTGTGGTACTACTGCCTTCTTTAATCACCCCGTGATGAGGGATATAGTACCTCGCCTTAGATAGAGCACCCGTTACTGGTCGCATGTGTCCCGTGTTAAGATAGTCGGCCATGAACGCCACATACATCTCCCTCAACCTAGCGTCCTTAAACAGTTTGCGCTCCAAGTTGTGAAATCTTTTAAGAGCGTTATTGTATGTGTCACCTAATGGTTTACACTCAGTTTTGAACGGTAGCCGAACGATATATCTCCCTGTCTCATCGCGCGTGTGCGTCTCTACAAAATGCCTTTCGCATTGTAGGCTCTCCGGGTCATGTAAGGTTTTTGTCGGAGCCTCTTCCACCTCCCAGAACTTGTTAAGTGTGGAGTCCAAATCTGTCGCGCAATGTAGGGCAACAATATGATTGGAGACAACAGAGTCCATAGGAGCAGTGCCCATCAAAACCCAACCGAAAATAGAAGCGTATGCAGTAGGTAAGCCTTCCCCTAGCTGCAGTCTCCTACCATCAAAAACTCTATCATACAGGTCTACACCGATTAGCAGGTCAATCGGACCTGGAATGGAACATTTAGAGTCCGCTAGAGAAATATCCCTACACATCTGTAAAACCTTTGATGATACCTTAATGTTGGGTAGGTCCCCTGTGATCCGTTTGAGAACAACCGCAGTAGTCACCAAAGCAGGTTTGGAAGGTTTGGCTAGAGAATTGATAGTGCACTCCACACTGCCGCTGGTGTGATGCGTGTTTGAACCTCCCAACCCAAATAGGATACCAGAAGTAGAACGAGGAAGACGCAATTTCTGAGCTAAATTTTCTGTAATAATTGATACTTGTGACCCGCAATCTAACAGGGCTCTTGCAGTATGCAGATGCCCGTTGATATCCCGAAGACCGACCAAGGCCGTACCCAACATCATAGTGGATTCATTGCGAACACCATGACTGCGAAAAGGTTTGACAGCAGAGCTAACAGTGGTGAGTGTAGCATCTGAGCATGAAGACTTGGGTGCGGGTGCTGATGTGGATGCAATAGCAGCATCATCCATAACCTTGTGTTGATTGGAAAGTTGATTCATGTGAAGCTTAGAATGGTGACGACCATTACATACTTGACACCTGCTTTTAGACAAACACTTGCTAACCGAGTGTGTCCTCAGGCAGTTGAAGCATAAGCGTTGTTGAGTTACAAATTCCCTACGTTGAATCGGTGACATGTTGTTAAACTTGTCACATGTATAAAGCACATGCTCACCGTTACAGCAAACGCAATGTTGAGAGGAGTTAACGGTGAATGTGACCTTAGATATACTACTTTGTACTGTAGTAGCTGGACCCTTCGCTCCACTGACAGTTTCCAACACCCTAAGATGAGTATCCAAGAAATCGATAAAGTTCTCAAATGTTGGAATGCTATTTGGGGAACTACTATGGGCCAGCTCAAATTTACCACGCAGCTCTATAGGAAGCTTTCGTAGAACAATGTGTAGCAATAGAAAACTCCATGCCTTAACGTCAAATCCTAGCGCATGAAGAGCTTGAGAATTTTCCTTAAGAGTGTTAACAAACTTACGCAAGTTAGCCTGATTCTGTTGATTTGTCAATGATAAAATAGCCTCTAAGTGTTTGTCTGCTATAAGCCTTTTGTTTTCATACCTATCTATCAACAGCCTGTATGCTATGGAATAATTGTCATTTGAAAGTTCTAAATGTTTAACTAAACTCAAAGGCTCTTTCTCTAAAACACTAAGTAGGTAATGCATTTTTTGTATTTGTGATAATTCTATATTGTTATGAATCAGACTATCGTACAAGGCTCTGAAATTTGGCCACTCAGTGTACACTCCAGAAAAGTGTGATAATGTTATTTTAGGTAAACAGACTTGGTTCGACCTTGAAAGACATGGTGTTGTTAGGATAGATTCCTGTAATACTTGAACCGAGTAGTACATATCGTAAAATTTATCGAACAGTGCCTCAATGCCTGAACGTGTATTCGCATCCTCACATCTCGACATAAAAATGTTATAAGACTCTTGAAAACGATCCCGAATGTTATCAATGTCCCTATATTTAGCTCTAAACTTCGCTACTCGTACCGGATCCTTATCAGATGAACCACTAATTTCACCCGCTAAGTTATACAACGAAGTCATGAAGTTACCTTGAACATTCATTGAAACAACGCTAAGTTTTTGTTGCGACTCATCCAAAGAATCTGTGGGAGCATATTGAGCAGCATTTTTATCCGTAGACATCGTTTAAAAGTGGTTTAAAACAGCAAAATAAACTATTTATAATGTCTTGTTATTGTTAAAGAATGACAAGTATGACAGCTGACATAAAGCGTCAGTGTTGCCAGTGGAACTATAAGGGCAACCGTTTATAAAGTTAAGTCTGATTGCTGGTCGTTTTGCTGGACGACCAAGCATCCAACAAGTAGTGTTACTGCAAGGAATTTAATTACCGGTTTTGTCTATGGGAACAAGATATAAAGTCTACCTGCGAAATTGAAGGAAAAAAATGTAATTGATGATTTGCAAATTTTGATAAATTAGGAAAAGGTGATTAGTAGATATTGTATTAGGTTAGAAGGACCAAAATGAAGATGACAGGGCAAGGGAAATGGAATAAAACGCGTACCTGGTTCTATGGTGCTACGCGTTGGCAGAAGATGGTGTGGCTGCCGGTCTTACGCACTTCTCTTGTGTAACCTTCTGCGTTGAATTGGCGTAACGACGCCCGGTGTACGCGGCGGCGTAGCTGATGTACCTTACGTTCGATATAGCGTGAACTTGAACGAATGGCGGAATGGAGATCGTACTCGACATTGACCGACCCGTACCGTAGTCTAAGCTGAACTGTCAGTTGTTGGAGGGCAGTCAGCGCTGTTAGGTTTCTACCCGCGTTTTCCATAGGAAAGGATATGAGTGGGATAGGGGTAGATGACACGCGACTTGACGTTTAAATTCAGATGATGTTTATAATGAACACCCTGGCATTTCTGATGTTTATGGGCGACGGTGACTGCTTACCATCAGGTGGCCCGTCTGCTCGTTTGCCTTTTACGGCTATAAAAAAAATGCATAAAAACTAAATTGCATCAACCAGTCGATATCTGGAAAACTAATTTGGTACATGGTAAATTTAGATTAGATCCTTTACCTCTATTCCTATGTCTAGGACAGATACCTAGAGTAACCTAAAATTTTAGTGGATATAACATCATGTGATAGAACCGGTGCTGAACACTTTTAGCTGACGAGAACCGCAAATGGACATTTACTTAACTCTTAACCCTTTATAGGATAGCGGTCTTGTTTGAGACTGTATGTCGTGTTCGAATGTGCGATTTACTGTTCTATACATTAGAATTAAAAATAAATTGAAATAACCAAATAATTTAGCTTAAAAAGTGTTCATTCAATGATAATACGGACATAAACTGACCATCGCAAAACAAATGAATAACTTTGTATGTAGGTAATTAGGTTTTGTATAATCCTTCTGTGAAATAGGAATCAAACGTCTATCATTGGTTCTTGTACATTGCTGGTTTCACCGTAATTTACTAATTTCTATTTAGCTCCGTACACATACAAAAGATCTATTGTAATGCAAAATTTCAAAGATCTAGCTCTACTGGAAACATTATAAAAGTTGATTTTAATGTAACTAAATCTGTACTGCTAACGCCATCTATGAATACTCTTGTGTAACTAGGGTTTAAATGAAAATTCCTTATTTCAATTTTATTGTAGATCTACTGCAAATTTATAATTCTCGCTTATAATAATAATAATTACAACTATCATAATTTCTACTATTACTACGCTAGTATTCTAGGCTCTAGCTAGATCAAATAAAAATAACATTACACTGCTGCTGTAGCTTCTGTAAGGTGGTAAACAATGGGTCTTTACAACGTATTATTTATTACCTATTGGGGGTTGAGGTGGACCTTGTGTGCCACTTCGACCATTACTGATCTTTTGTGGCAGCCTTTTGTATACAACGTATGTTTGGCATAAGGCGCTTCCCTTAGTGCAAGAATTCCTAAAATCGGTTCAATAGTTCCAGAGATCACTCAAACAAACAAACATGCAATTTTACCTTTTTGTATTATAAGTATATAGATTAGATATAAATGTATAAATTACTAAAATCGTATGTTATCAACACTGTTGTTTGTTAAGATATGCAGCCTACCAATGCCATCTATGACTCTCTCGCGTAAACTATGTATAACACGTAGTAGTATTTAACTGCCTACTAACTTGCCCCTCGTATATAGGTGAAAAAAAAATACCGTGTCCCTTCTGACTATAAAAAAAAAAGTAAAATAAATTCAAAAAGATGTTCAAATTTTGAGCAGATCGACAAGAGACATAAAATAAGTAAAAAAAATGTATTTTAACGACGCTGTTAGCTAGTGGGTAGTGAGACCACGCCTGCGAAACTAGCGAGGTTGGATATCCGGTAAGCGCAAATATTTGTGAGATAAGCGCGAGCATTTGTTCCTGCGCCTTGGATTTTTTCAATGTAAGTATGCAAGTTATTATATAACTTTGTTTATCGTTGTTGCATTTACCTAGGCCTAGCTGAGATGCCAACACTGCTAATGTTTCTGTTTTCTATCGACTCGAAATCCTGAGCGGTCGACGCGATCTGTCATCAGCTTACGTCAATCCTATAGGTTTCGTTGATTCTTCCGCACAAGACCAAGGGATCAACCTCGACGGAGCCATTTTATCGCAAAAAAAAAACGATTTTCTAAAACTGCTAACTAAGCGTTATGCATCTTTAATAGGCCCCCAGCGCCAGCGCTCGCTTCTCTTCCGTTTTATATCAAAATAAAATATAACCTTGATTAGTCAGGGTTGCATGCATTAATTAATTTTCTAGCAAAGGCATATTAGGAAAACAACAAATTTATTATCACTAAATATTGAAAATCAACATTAAAATAACAGTTTATTCATACAGCAGTATTCATTAAATTAATCTACTTCCCCAGCCGCAACCATTTGTTAGTTTTAGTTACAGTAACTATATACATGATAACTGGCAGAGAAATTTGTTTCTAGACATTACAGCCGCATACAATGTAATAGCTCCTAAAAATCTTTCAGGTAAGTATATTTGGATAGACTCGCATAAGACCTACAAGAGTGAGAGAGAGACAAGTACAAACCTGAAGGATGTTAAGAGCTATTGCACCATACACAGTTTCAATTTAACACACTTATGTTTTAACATTGAGCTCTAATACTATTTCTGAAAAATATCTTGATTTATAGCTGTCTCAATGATAAAAAAAAAGGAAAAAAATACTTAAATTGCAACCATACTTTATTTTAATAAAATGCTGTAACTAGCTATATACGAAAAACGAAGAACAACAAATATGGTTGATATTGATAAGATACATTTGTATCTTACAAAACTATACTATCAAGACAACATTACTTTGTTTAGACAAAAGCTTAAAGTAAAGGTTGATATTTTAAATGACATTTAATATGCCCTGCCCTGATTTTATCACACAGAAAAACATAAAAGCAATGTCTCGCACATTTCCAGGTTACAGACGTTGCTGATACTCGTTCATTTTCAATACTCAAATCATGGATAGATTTGAGACTTCAGGATAAAAATAACGTAGTGGCATGATCTATCTATGGTTTGATTATTGATAACGGACTTTAGTACAACAGCACACGCGATGTGTTTACGGACTAAAGTATTTTTTATTTGCAAACATTAGTGTGCAATTACTAAAAAAGACATCTTAAAAATCAGCACAGTGGTTAAAATTATTGACCATCGAAAGTGAGACCAAAAATTTGACAGGAAAACATAGTATTAGACTTCAATATAAATTTGACAGGTGTCAAGTTGGAACAGAGAGGCTAGGAGCGGCTCAAGAAGCAGTCACGGCAGCGACCCGGCTCTTGCACACACAGTCATTGAATTGGTTCACTAGCACAGAGCACAGCAGAGACTTGCCGGGGTTCTCACCGTAACACTGCAACACCTGGAACACCCGGATATTTCATTAAATTATTAAAAACAAAAAGGGATTTCATTCAAATTTAGGGGTTAGTCGAAGCACTAAGAGCTGGAATCTCTTCACATGTCAGGGTAGGTTGTGAGGCGGCAGAGAATTCCTGATGTCCATATTTTACTGGCAAAACTGTTCCTGTATTACGAGTCGTAGTCCCAGCGGGAGATTACGGGTATTGATATATGGAGGGTAGTCAAAAGCAACTTTGTAATTGTTAATTAGGATTGTGTAGTACATGTACTAAGAGCCAAAAAGAACGAATTCCCAACGCTGTACCAGAACGAACTATTCCATAAATTTCTGTTAGTTCATTTAGTACACACGGAGCAAGAACCGAACAGAGCAGCGAGTGACACTGACAGCAAAGTGATCCAAATAATGACCGCCCGGCCATACAACAGACGAGTTTCTTTCACTGTACTAGTGCACTAAAAGAACTAAAAGGCTGAATTAGTACATTTGAGCGATTGTACTGGTTTGGACGGTTCCGCTCAATGAACATGTGCGCTCAACTCTATTGTTAATAGGGCCACATAAACAGATGTATTATACTGAAAACCTAATACAGATTTATATTTGTTACAAAATGGAAAAGTACAAACAAATATAAATAAATTTACTTACTTAAAAAAAAAAAAAAGTATTCCGATCTCTACTTATGATGTTGAATATGATTCCAATCAAGAAACAAAAAATCCATTGATACCAATATTATAAATGTGAAGTAGCCATGAACAACTTCTCAGAGTAGACTGACGAGATGAATTATGAATTACAGACCTTTCAAGATTTTAAGAAATATGTATTGCACTCTACTTATCAAACTATAGCTTTAGGTAAATTTTAATTGATGCTTTACTTGACTTTACAGGTATCAATATACACTTTCCTTTAATCTAGAATCTAGTCCAGTGATAGTGTCTGGAAATAATGATTCTACTTATGTATAAATTGTACTGAAACATACATAAAATAAAGCTCAAAGATTTGTGATAGATATGTCCACAGGCATATAAAAGGCTAATCTTTGTGGATTATGTTTGCCACTATAAAACTCACAGTCTTGTATACTTTGTTATATCGTTCTACAATGGCTTCGGCATGTGTCATTCAAATGTAGGCATGCAAGTCAAATAAATTAGTACAGCTGGCCTTATAAGCAGCTCAGCACTTAGTACCATTAACACCTTGGACAGATTAGTGCAGCAGTTCAAACATGATGTTAAACTGACAAAGCACTAAAGAGTGCTGCTACTTATAAGCCCAGACCGTACCAGTTATGCTCTAGGCTAGGGTTTTTACCTAACATGCCACGTACAAGGGCTACCTGAATTGTGTTTATTGACTATAGTAGTGCGAATACCGAAAAAATAAAACTAAGAAAAAAATACTCAGCATATCCTGCTACAAAATTAAGTATTTCATATTTTCCTATATCAAATGAGATTTAAAATCATACCTTAGATTTCTCATCTTGACATGGTGCAGTCTTATGAACAAATTTTTCCTGCTGTGAATCATGGAACATCTCATTAGCTTCTTTCAGTGTCTTCTGGTACTCCAGTTGCATGCTGCTGTTGATATTCTCGTGAGCCCTCTTCAGGTTTTCAATACGGCGGACCCAGTAGGCCTCCTCCGCTGCGTGGTCTGGTTGTGGCCTTCGGTGCTCGTAAACAGGAGGAGGTGGTGCGTATTGAGGAATGACTTGTGGCGGCGCAGGCTCTTCAGCAGACTGCAATGGACAGTATTGATTATTGCAGGTAACTAAAAAATATAAAGTTGTCTTTGGATTGAGTAAAAATAGTTCTCATGTTGAGTCTCAACTTACAACAAGTTGACACTCAATAACACGACCTGAATGAATGAGTTTGAACCAGTTATGCAGTTTTTACGACTGAAACTAACCTACAACTTCAAGGTTATCCATAGAGTATTTACACTACACAACAAAACTTATCGATCTTGAGGACTGTATACAACAATAAGAGAAGGAATCTACTATTATTTTTCACGGGGTCTATAAACAAAACAATGGACACCGTTTGTTTAAACTAGGCGACACTGAAGTAAATTATGTAATTCAAATTGATAATCACTTTTGCGGCCAGTTGAGCCTGTATCCTTTCTAGGGCTTCTTGAGAAACTTGGATAGCATTTTCATTATCCACACTCAATTTTCGCGTACTCTGCGAGCCTCCCATGTTCATAAAAAAATAAAATCGGGTAATTTATTATCGGCAAGTCGCGTCAAAAAATCATCTTTTGACAGCTAAGCTACAGACAGTGTCAGACAGGAATTGCTACAGATTAGCTATACGACATACGCAAGATATACGTGATATACGGTAGATTATATGTACTATAAGTGTTACTAAAAATGTGCCGTGATGTCCGAATTGGAGACGATTCTATATTTGAAATATAGTCGTGATAATAAGATAATGTTACAACTATGCAACCTTAGTATGCAACATCTTATGGTGATAAAAAAGGAACATTGCTACTGTTTATTTAATTGTTTTAAAAACAACACCGCACTCAACAAACTTGTCTCGTTATCTTTTTTAAAAATGTGGGCTAGGAATTACAAGCTAAGTTCTAATAGTTGACGATAGATGGCGAAGCGAGTATCGTTTCCTAAAAAGAAAATTGAAGTAGAGTCCATTCGTTCTATATTATAATTATAATTATCTTAAACTCCGTGACTCCGTGATTCCTTAGGAGAACTTTTTAAAGAAATTAATATTTTTAGTAAGTAGCGTCAAAATTTAATAAGAATATTGTTTATATTATAAA
Source organism: Acleris sparsana (assembly GCA_923062465.1). Lineage (NCBI taxonomy): Eukaryota > Metazoa > Arthropoda > Insecta > Lepidoptera > Tortricidae > Acleris > Acleris sparsana. The sequence goes on along the minus strand of OV281287.1, from coordinate 19,356,104 downwards.
AATATGAAGGAAGATGTGTGTCACTGATTATTAAGTTCTCATAATAAAAACGTAGGTAAAATGGGACACAGTAAAAAAAACCAACCAACGCCATCTAAGACTCATTTGCGAACTAAGGTTCAATGGAAAATGGGGGATGTGTTTATTTTACTCGTCTATATTATCATTATGTGGGGTGTCGTAGAATATATGTTTTTAAATATTGGGGATATGTCGAAAACATTATTTCGATTCAAGGATTTATTATTTATTATTTATTAAGTTTTAAAAGTGACCTTATTTGTAAGAGTCAAGTCATCAAGTGTCCCTACTACGAGCTAAATGGTTGATTTTAGATATATGAGAAAAACACGGTATTTATTAATGGCATATAAAACAACTCATACTTTTAGTGTTTGGGGATCAAATCGTGGGTTTGTCTTTATATTAAATTAATGGTAATGGAACCATAAATACATAATAATATTTCAGTCAGTAAGTACTTTAAAAAAAATACTGCACCTAATTAAACAACATATACATATATTTACGTACAGTAACAAAAGATCAACATGCAGAAATGTAAGGTTCTATCTCTACGGAAATTACCCCGAAAAATTCATTTTAATGAAGAAAAATCGGGACAGCTCACGCCATCTATGACCGTTGAGTGCAACTGAGCTTTATAGTAAAGTACTTACTTTATGTTCATGTTTAGATTAAACTTGCTGTAAGTAAATGTATAATTTTCGGATTTATTTATCATAAGTATCGTAGTTCCTATTTCTACGCCAAACTTCAAGCTTCTAGTTCAGCACGTAATATTCTATAAATGTACAGTGCGCATCTTAAAAGTATGGTTGAAATCAAAATCTATCGGTTTATTCTTTGCACATTGTAATTTAAAATGGTCCAGATATATTTTAATGATCATTTATCATCTTAAAAAAGTTTGCAAATTATTTTCAACATCTGTTGTTTGTGAAGATATGGGAACAGCTAACGCCATCTATGTTTCTTTTGCGTAAGTTAAACTTAAGGATTTTTTTCCTTACCGCGGCCGCGTACTTGCTACACCTACAGTGTATGATTTCTGGATTTTTTACACTTTTAGCATAGTCACTTACTACAACAGGTTTTAATAGACGAGTGATAAAATAACCTACTTAATTTTTAACCTACAACGCAATACAACTCCATTGAAATGTTTTTATAATTTTAACATACCTACCCTGCCTTGTAAGGTCCAGTAAACCAGGGTGTCCAAGTTTTTCGTGGAACTGTTTTTTAAAGATTTTGTAGTTTTATGTTGGAGATTTATTAATTTAATGAAAATCTTTATAAATAAAAATGAATCTATGAAATGTATGTGCGCGCATTAACTCTCGAACGACTATATCAAATTGTTTTTTTTTTGTTGGTGTGTTCGTTATTGTCAGGACAAGGTATGTGTGTATGTTTGTATACTTTCAATTTACAAAAATAAAAAAGAAATATAAAACAAATTGTTTACATAAGTACCCTAATGAAAAACACAAAACAGAACAGTTTGTATGACAGAAATGGAAAATCCATGCGGGAAAGTCGGAAATTTGCAGTGGGGGCGAAGCCTTGAACTTACCTCATTTATCGGTATCCGATTGTTTATTTATTTACTACTTTTAACTCGTCAGTCAGGTTTTAGTTTATATGTAGGTGTAAATGAGTAGGTACCTAGGTATATTCGGATTTTCTACAACCATACAAAACCAAGCTGCGCTCTAGCAATTACTTATTATTTCAAGTTAATATGTTGACAGCTACGTTGATATAACAAAGTGATCTTATGAGGGCTTTTAAAGAACCTGAACATGGTAGTGTGGTAGAGTCTGGCAAATGAAAGATGAGAATGAAAAAATGGCAACACTGTAGTGTCGTCCCTTTTTTGTTAGATTGATTTGAAAGGGGGGACACTATAGTGTTGCAATTTTTTCATTCTCATCTTTCATTTGCCAGACTCTAGAACCTTGTGCAGTGCACGGTCCACCCGGACCTACCACCTACGGATGTTGGTCCATCTTAATATCCTATAACCTACCGCCAAGCGGTATAGCGTTCGCATTGTTGTTTCGGTGTGAGGATAGGACAACTGGTAAAATTCCAGGGATAGAAGAATTCCACGGTGGTCCTCAGGGTTAGCATTTAAAGTCTTGGGACTATAGATTTAGATGCCCCGTGAGCTCGTTTGCCTTTTCCATGATATATAACGGACACGATGGGAGCAATTAACCTCAATAACCCCAATGAGTCACAACCAAACTAACTAAGCTTTGTAATTAGACTGATGCTGCTGCCATCTGTAATTAGGCGCCCTAAACATCCCCAGTGTTACCATGCTGTGAAAGTGTTGTTAAATAAACGTGCGTTGATTGAATGCGCGGCACAATGGGCGCGCACAACCGGTCCGTCCGGGCGCTATCGTCGCGGGCTTTCTTCTGTCTGATCGGGGCGCGATCCGGCACGGCGCAGGTAGAAAACAAGATAGTAATAATAAAATTGATAGGTATATTCTCTGGGTTTTCCGGCGGCTCCGTCTGCGGAGGTGTTTATTGCTATTCGCTAGGGACTGTTTGTTGTGAACTTTTCCGTTTCTGGGCTACAAACTATTTCTGTATATACCAAATTCTGTGTGCTTACCTACTTAAGTTACGTTTGCAAGTCCTTTATCACCTTAGTTTACTCATGTATTTTTTATTTTTACGGCTTAGTGTTTTGGTTTTCCTTCTCCTCAGACTAAAGTATACTGTAGTTTGCATCAATAAATAAACATGAAATACAAAAACCCTTTGTCTTGGTCTTTACTAAGTTATGGCCAACTAGATAAGATAAATGCTACCCGTGTCTGTCTGTTGCTTCGCAATTATCATTCTCTCCATCGAGAGCTCTCATATTTTAGTCTTTTATTATTTGATTACACTTTTATGGTCTCAAGATTCTGATATAAATATGTGGTACTCTATTTCCAGTTGTGCGAAATATAGTTTTTAGATACATACATAGATCGGGATCTCCTACCTAACCTATCATAACGCAACGTAGAGATTAATAGAGAGTGGTTACCGGCTAGTAAATGTCACGAGATATTATATCAATACTTTTGCTATCTTGATTTAACAATCAAATAAATTTACAAAACATCAAATAAATTTAAACAGCAACCTTTCAATATACAATCATAGGTACTTTATACTTTTAATGAATAATTAATATTTTTAATTAAGAAAATTTGATCATAAAATCTCGTAACTCCGTTGTGAGATGAGATAATTCGTCTCTATAATCCAAAAACAAGAATTCTTGATAAGCTTATTACAGAGCTAAGACGGGACTTAATAAACTAAGCATTGTTTAATTTTGTAAGATCTACAAAATTAAAGCCAGCGTGATAAATAAGTTGAAAATATGCCAGCCGGTACTGCTAATTGTTAAAATCAATCGTCTCTCCTGTTTACTTAGGTTTTAATTATTGCTGTAAATGAACGGATCATTAGTTTTTGGAATTGGAAACGTGCAAAAGGATGAAAGAGGTTTGTGACATTGAACTAAATTGTATCCATCTGTCATACTCATACATTATTATTATTGTCATCCTTTTAGTTTAGTTATTATATTTTCATGCGTGAATATAGCTTTAAAACACAAATATTTTTCTTGGAATATGTCTTTACCCTATCCTATGACACTATTACTTATTCTATTATTGTATAAAAGTTAATTTTTATATGTAGTTAGAATCACTACTAGTTTGTGACCTTTATTTTCAAAATTGTGCGCGGTGCATGTGCTTTTTTTGTGGGGTGAGGGTATTTTGTGGGTGAGTGTTACCACGGTCTTCTTTTTTCTTCCACGACGTTTTAGAACTACGGCTCGCACCTAGAGATCTAACCGAAATACTGCAAGAGTCGATGCATGCAGGTAGATAAACGATAGGCAGATCTTGGGCCGGCAGAGATCTATGATGTACCACCAATTGATGTAGCGACCCTCAGTAATAAGGGAACGAGGAAGAAGAGCTAATATAAAACTCTTGCAAGCACTTGTGCGAAAGGGATAGATGTTATAATTGGTAGTGATAAAACAAAAGTCCCCTGAGATATAGCTAAAACGTTTTAGTTTAATAAAAACAAAAATATGTTGGTGATATCATTACATAAATGATATGATATTGCACGCGGATGCCGGATCGCGTAGCGCCCGGTCCAGCCTCGCATTATCAGCGCGCCTTATTCGAACTTCGAATACCGGTAATCACCCATTACAGCAAGAGCGGGCGCAGCACTAAGCAATCTACGTGATTGGACGGAGGATTCGAATTTTTGAACTTCGAATTGTTGTTTTTTCGTTTGATTCCTGGAAAATAAATAGTTGTTCCAATATTAAATTGCCCGCTGTATATCTTTAAATTATTTTGCATACAATGCTTTATACTTTGCATGTATAAAGTATATTATATCAGAATAAATAAGATGCAGCGTGATATGTCAAAGGTTACAGAAAGGCTTTTCTTTTTCGTTGGTAGATATGGTAGAGACAGGCAACAAATTATCACGTCAACATTATTGAAAACTGTTATTACGACTGTCATGAGCAGATGGCGCTGTCAAGTCGTGAATTCGAAATTCGAAACAAATAGCATTCAACCGCGACTCAACCCGTCACGTCAGATATCTGTTAATATGAAAAAGATTTAGGTAGACAGTAAATGACGTTGGATTTGATATTTCAAATCTTATTCCGACAAACTAAGGAGCTCCTCTTTTTTTTGAACTCGGTTTAAAACAAGATAAACACAAATGACATATGCCACAAAATAAAGATCTACCTATAAAAGAAGATAAGAAGTCAAGCCTGCGACACCTGTCATTCCAGTAGTTACAAATGTAACCTCATACTTAAGAATCCATACTATACAATCCATACTAATATTATGATATGCGAGTGACTCTGTATGTCTGTCTGTTACGCTTTCACAGCTAAACCACAGAACTGATTTTAATGAAACTTTGTATGGAGATAGCTTAAGCCCCGAGAAAGAACTGAGGGATTTTTTTATCCGCAACAAACAACTTCTAAGCGGACAGAGCCGCAGGCAACAGCATAACAAATTCAGTAGGTGATATGAACTTTATACTATAAAGTCAATATCTCAGTGTCTGGCCTTAACAACATTTATCATAAGAAATAAATGTTTGATGAAATGATGACTCGCAGTAGAAACTGCGGAAATGTAAATTTAATTCCGGATACTATTTACAAACGCACTATGATTTATACTTGCGCGTTTAAAATATCCTTTCCATTATAAAGTTATTATAACGGTAATTGGTTGCACTGGAACTTCAACGAGCTTATTTCTGAACATACAAACAAACAAACATCAAAAGTTAAATGAAAGCGTGTATATAATTATTGCGATAAATCGGGCGCAATAGAAGACTTAATTTATGTAAAGGCATTTAAACATTTCCAGTTTAAATCATGTCTATACTTAATTCTAACATTAAAATTGAATGAAAACTAAAGTGGCCTGCGAGGAACGTATAATTCCAACCAAAGATAGAATACTAAAATATAGTAATAAAACCTCATTCGATATAAGCCACACCTTAAGAAACACAGCGCTCTTACGTAAAATATTGTTAAAGCATTTTTATATTGTACGCGAGGAATTCTCTTGGTCTCGGAGTTGATGCATCCTAGGAAATGCATATAAAATAAATTCTCATACCTCCACGATGCAGTACAGGTACCAACTGCTTAATGGAAGTCGGGAATGTTAAATATAATGTATATATTAAATTGAAAACTACGCTTCTCTGAATTTCTTGAAAGCTTTTGAACTAAGTTAATGTTTATAAAGATGTTTTAGTTCTATGCAGAACGTAACATTTATTAGAAACATTAGCGTGATTTCGTAGGTATTATTGTTGAGTAATAATCGTTGCTAATAATTTTATCGACAATCTGTGACGGGATCATCGTAAAGTCACATTATTTTCCAAGGAACTCTGTACCCAAATTTGTACCTACGTCAGTTAAGTCTCTTTCCTGCGTCACGACTCACGACATGATTGAATCACGACTCCAGAGACACATGGGTCTTTTAAGGCGAATGCCTAACCTGGCCTAAGTTAGTGTTATGTCGCGTAAGGGGGTTAAAAATGTCCTGCCACTAACTTCGATATAATTTCAACATTAAATAATTATTCAACAAAATAGGCTATTCCAAATAGATGGTCGTTGTTTTGCGCGGCAGTTGTTTTTTGTTTTCTTTTTTACAATTTTGTGATTATAGATTTATGTGTTTCGCTACATTGAAGACGAATTACATTTACTACATCATCAAATCATAATTTTATATAATAATTCAAATATATTTACATGGTTAAGTTATGGCTGATAAACAATAAAAAAAGTATGCGCGTCACAAAGATATAACCTTCTTCGTTTTATGAAGTAGTTTCAAAATCCCCATTTTTGAGGATTGTAAATATACTTTCAAACTTTAAACTGACCGCAATAGAGTTTTAAAAGTTATGAACGAAATTTTATCCGGGCCAAACCTTTTAAACGGATCGCCTACGACGACATATTCTCTCTCAGTGCGTATGTAATGACATTTACCCAATCCTCCAGCATGAAATTAGTAATTGCCGACAACATAACTGAGAGAATTCATACGTCACCCGCAGAGTCCGAGTGACAGCCAGATGTACCAACCTTACGGGCTTAATTGCAATTTATGGATGTTGCCAGCAGCGCTAGGACTACAATGTAATGGAAACTCATTGGGTGAATTATAGTAATTGGTGTTGCCATTTATCGCCGAGTTTTCCTCAGGTGTAATAATGTAGGTACTTCACCTTGTTTTAGGGTTATTTTTACAGACCCTTTTTTTACACTTGTTTGACGATACCTGTGTAAAAATGTCACAAGTTAATTTTTAACTAGCTTTTTCATCCGCCATCTCCTTGGAACTAGATGTCGTTGATCGCTATTTTGGGAGACTTTTTTAATCTCTCGAACGCTTATACGATGTAATAAATTTGGTGCAGATCTTTTGTATTTTCTAAGTATACGGAAAGTTGATACATACGTTTAGGGGCATAACCAGAGGTTTCTAAGCGAAAATACTTACCTACTTAAAAACGAATAAACAACTCACACTATAATCCTAAAGCTAAATACCGCACCGGTTTGAATTTATTACACATTTGCCTTCGCCTTACAAAATGGACACAGCATTAAATGTGTTAACGCCCCAATCACGACCTTGCAGGGACCCTGCACGCAGAACACTCGCGACCTGCTTTATCAAAACACTCCCGCCACTAATGCATCAAATATGTTAATATGATAAACCCTACGCTAGCGTAAACGAGTATTGGCTCAAATAAACGACCGGTCAAGAACCGCAATAAATCTACGAGACTAAATGAACGTACAGATAACACAACGTCTGATATACCGCGAGTGTATTCGGGGGCTTAGGGCGCAACAACAGAATAAATAACAAGTTATAATAGGCGGTATAGCTCGGTGAAAAAGTGTTTGACATAAATGAGTGAAATTGGCAACATGTTCCGATTTTTCCCATAAACTGGTGCTTATTCGTACACATTTTAGGCTTTAGTTTCGAACGTGTCGTAACCAAAGTCTGACAGCCGAGGGTACAAAACAGTAGCACACGGGATCTGTTTAGATTTTCACAAATAATTTGAAGCTAATCATTATCATCATCATGTCCGCTGAAAAACGTCCGTCCGACGGACCGATGATCTGATAACCGCCGCCGTAAACAGTTCAATTCGAGTAGCAAAGGGCCAATCATGCTGGAGATCTTTGGGGAAGGCCCATGTCTATACACTTACTCGTAAAATTATGTATCTTCGTATGGATTTGCCTCTAGGAGAATACATCTGGCCAGCAAAACGGTGTACAATCTATAGCTATGTCTCCGTGACCTCACAGTGATTTGCTGTCTCTTGGAGATTCTGAAATCCGAAACAGCTGGGTTATTAGTTACATTTAAAACTATCTTCTGCCCGCGACTTCGTCCGCGTAGATTTTTTTATTATTATTAAAGTGGCGAATTGTCTTATTTTGAATTCTATGTGTGAGACAGTGCTAAACAGTGGGAAACCGCTGGATGACAGCAGCAGAGGACCGATCGTTGTGGAAAACCTTGGGGAAGGCCTTTGTCCAGCAGTGGACGTCTTGCGGCTGATAATGATGATGATGATGATGACAGTGCTATACATATGTATAGCACTGTCTCATACATAGTAGTAGACCTATACTCATAGTGCGACTAAGTAAGAAATCTGGCATTTAATGCTATTATTACTTGGACAAACATGAATAAGATAAATAACTAATAATTTACCGTTTAAAAAATCGTATTGTAACGAGCCGATTCCCACAAATTAGTTGTAGATTTAAATCTCAAACTACAAAACAGTTCGAAATTAGTATTCAATAGCATTATTATAATCAGCCATAATTATTACCAAACTCATTCACTGACGAATATCTCACACCATCGATAAAATCAAACCTAACGTATATTTTTTGCTTGGAATTCGAAATACAAACTTATGTCTACCTTCGACACCGTCGCTGTGATCTTCGAGTACCTGAAATTTTGAATGAGTTATCGTTAGTTCCAAATTTTCCCACCTGTTTAGATAAGTTTGTATTCTGTACAAAAGACGTTACAATCTTTATGGTACCGTTTGCGCAACCATTAATTGACCAGATTGGGACGGTTTTTTGTTAAGATTTTAGGGTTCCATAAGCCGTTTAGCGATTGTTTATTTACAGCTGGGGTGTTGTTATTACGTTCTATAGAACGCACTAAACTTGTTTAGCCTGATCATATTGTAATAACTCTGAGATTTTATATAATTTTTACAAGAGGTAGGTATATAAAGCGAATTTAATGCAGAGGATATTATTCATACCAATGCACTTTGAAAAATAAATATCATTCATTCATTCGTTAATTCTTATGGAAAGTGTTCCACCACATTCCATAGTGCTTTTTTAGGCAATTAGTTTTTTTAGAAAAAATGTAACACTACATTGTAGGTAAATTAGATATCAAGAGAACACCTTACACATATTTCAAACACCCATTCAAAACCTAAGCACTAAACTACGATATATATTAATACTTAAATCTTGACCAATTCATACATAGAAAACACCCAAGACAGAAACAAAAACGAACCGAGGACCGCTAGCTTAGTAGGCAGGGTCTCTACCAACCAAGTAAACCTCATCGTCAACACAATATGTGTCAACCTGAAATTTAAATTATGAAAAAATACTGTGATCCGTCTTGCGGGTTCTTTTTTAAAAACTTAATCCTTGTTAAAAAAATACCTTAGACGGAACCTTCTGTAACATCCTAACTCGCACTTGGCTCGTTTTTTATTGAACAAGCACCTGTGCCCAAAAGCAGTCCCGAATCATCCAATGACTAGAGATTTTAGACACAATTACCATTCCAAATCCAACCCTATTGCTACATCTTTTAAACACAACTCCGCTAAGCTATTCCCGCCCTTTTTTAAAAGGGTGAGATGAGACCACTGACAACGCAAGCAGGTAGAATTCGATTGATATCCTACAAAAGACCGTACCAACTTAATTATGCCGGTGGTCAAAATTAGCACCAACACACGTCCTACAAATTTCAAAACAAACCTGTCATTTACCGCCAATTTGAACTGTATAGTTAAGTTGGTAATATTGTAAGGGTTTCTATAAGGGAAGTCAGTGATGTTATTAATAATGCTTTGTCTGATATTGAATAGTATTGATTTGAAATACGCATAATAGGAGAGATACTGTGATCTGTGGTATTCCCTTGAGGTATTTAGAGGGATCATAGGCTTATTGTTTTTAAAGGACGAAAGAAAGGCGAAAACGTTTATCTGATTTACTATTATAATATAATAACAGAAGTGTATCGTTGATTACAGCTAATATAAGCCAACATGGATGGATGTACGATATACCGAAGGTTATGTATTTTTTTGTAGTGTAATTAAAAAGTTCAATTAGAAACTAATTTCCCCCCAACTTTGTAAACTGATAGCTCCTGTTCAATCTTTAAAATAAAACCTCTACTACGATGGCCATTTGCAACGTCAAAAAATAGCGGACGTGTAATTTGTTTTAGTGTTTATTTTTGTGTATTTAGGTGTTCAAAGTTATTTTTTGTTAGTGATTTGTACTTTTAATGACCTTGTGTTGCACAGTGATAGAAGACTTGGACTTATATTGTGTATCCTGGCATCTTACTTCTCGTTTCGACGCAGTGGTACAGAGGTTAAAACTATCTTGGCCTCTGTCCTACATATCACCGTACAACGTTGCCACCAATCTTCCTAGAGAAGATTGGATTGTGTTTTATTACTATATTGATTTATACTTAGATATACTTGACACTGGCGAAATCATTTCATAGTGGAAAGGCCATATTCCCGCGGTAGTATCTGTTCAAGTGGCCGCGGGGCAAAAAAAAAAACCTCTACTACTCTTCTACCAAATTTAATAAAGATCACATCAAAAACACTCGTTATCACCGGACAAACATACAAACAAACGAACGCGGTGCCGTCCCAGTTGACTCTAGATCTCAACTTTGTTTCGCCGACTAAACTATGACTTAAAAGTTAGTTACATATTTAAAAACATTATAAAATGAGCTCATTCTTGGACACACTCGCTTTATTTAAGAGTCAAGCTCTTGTCGGTGGAATTATCTAACCACTATACTACCTTGACCTTCTTTTTTACTTGCTCAAAGTATTTTCTTTTCTAAAATTCCCCTGTCTCTTCTTGTTTTTGGACATTGTATAGATAAAGATAATTAAGTAAATAACGGGGGACCATCTCAAACAAACTTATATAGCCTCGAAATAAGCTCTAGGCTTGTACTATCGGTACCAGACAACGTTACACATACTTATATACACTCAGGAGCAAAAATAACGGGTCAGAGTGCGTTTTTCATACTAAAGAGGCTATTACGAAGCCTTGGCTCCTCGCCAGAGAATGCTTTTAGTGAAATCTGATGATGAATACCCTGAGCATCGATACAGGACTTCCAAAGTGCCTAGGATCCCAACTGATTGAATCTGCGGTTAACGCCGGAATAGTGCATGTTCAGAAAAACATCTAAAATGGCAATAAAATCCAAGTGCTGACTCAAACTCTTTCGCTGTGGTGTTAGCTGGTTGTGCGATCGGTTAGGTATCTTAAGAACTTTTGACCTCCTCTATTAAACCTCGCAGTATCCACCATTAAACCTCACTCAAAACAACCCCTGGCGAGGAACCAAGGCTTCGAAATAGTCTCGTTTGTATGAAAAACGCACTCTGACCCGGTATTTTTGCTCCTGAGTGTATAAATATAAATACATATTTAAATATATAACTTACAAGACTCGGGTACAAATACTCACGCTCATGACACAATCTTTTACGCATGGAATCAAACCCCGGACCACTACATCGTAGGTCAGCATCGTCAAATAAGAAATTACTCATGCAAGTCATGCAGACAAAGTCGCGGGCAAAAATCACCTCAAAATAGTTGTGCACTGCAAGTCATAAAGTTATATTGTATGCCTGGACACGGATGTATGTGACGAAGTACAATGAGACATTACAAAGGGACTACGGGTACTTTAATGTAGTAAAGCCATAGATGAACGTGCAATAGTTCGTCCATGCATAAATCACTTCATGATCTCGCATTTGGTTGCGTATCGATCCATATAACAACAAATTATATGTTATTGCACCTGGAGGGCTGGTACATGTTTTCCGTGACTTGTTTGTCGTTTGGATCCTCGTTCTATCTTGTCTGTAACGATAGAGGCGCACTAATTGTGCGAAAATACAACATGTGCTATCCGTACCAGCGTTCCATAGTCAGTTTATACAGACAGCTGTGAAGGTATGTATGTATATTATATATTATTGGTCAGTGGCGAAGCGTCACGTAAATAAATAGACAAGCCGGAGCAGAAAAAGGTGTATGGCGTGTGTCGGTTTTACGTTTTGTTTGTATACCTACTCTATGCATAGGAATTTTTGGTAAAGCCGTAAATAATCGGCTTGTACAAACGCCTCGCGACTGTTATTGGTTAATATACAGTACAATGGATATGATGCGACATTTTCTTGTAGTAGGTACAGTCGAGAACTTAAATTTGGTACCCACCTTAGGTTCAAAGTCAATCGGACATTCCACAACAATAAGGTTGAGTATCATGTTAGTTACAAATGACTTGACATCTCTAATGTAATGACATAGACATTTTTGTTGAGATGGGGTCACAAAGTAACGTTCGTGACTGTAGCTATAGATTATTTGAAATACTTATCAATAAATGAGAAGAGAAGCTTGTTAAGTCGGTCAAGTAGGTACACCAATTGAGATTCTTTCTTCTCTTTGACATCGCGAGGCGCGTGCCTTCTTATTAAATCAACTATATCGTTATTTATACAAACATACCTACATTAAATCACGGTTTCCCAGAGGGTTAGGCAGAGACCACTTCTATCCACCTGCGACGATCCTGACAAATCTCTATAGCTTCTTCCACATTTGTTGTTTATCCTGATTCTTATCAGGATATCAGGATATCATCATACCATATTGGACGCTTTTATGTTTTACTGTTTTTATGATACGACCAAAATAACACATTTTCTGAAACAATTAAATTGTGTCACGTGACGCCCGACAGAAGTGATGACTTAAAGTAATCTAAGAAAAATCTAAGCTTATTCATTTTTAATATTGAAATTGTTTAACTGACTGCAAACTTACGCATACACTGTTGAAAGAGGTCATATATAGCCGTCTCTTTTTAACGAAGGGCATTTTATAACAGGTGCAAAGTAGTATTCTATTAGCTGTTTTTATCTCTCCTCCTATCTCCCTCTATGCTGGCACCGTAACGCGTTACAAAACGAAGCGGTTTACCCTCCCATAAGATGATATCTCTTCAAAAAAAAACAACCCGGTATCTATTACAGTTCAAAAGATACTCTTTAAAGTTAGGACGAACGAACGGACATCGGAGGCATGTGTAATAATCATACACCGGATTGACGGGGGCAAAAATGTACCAGTGCTAGTGATTCATTAAATATCGACTAAGTTTATCGACAACTTTTTTCGTGACATATGGATCTTACATTTCTTGCAAAAGTAGGTCGTACCTTTATCTTCTATATTTGAATGATCAGCTTTCCATTAAGATAAACGATCTTTTTTTTATCGAGGCATTTTTAACCGACTTAAAAAACAAAAAGCTTCTCAATTGGTCGGAATGCTAAAGAATACTGTTGTACTGAATGTATTTGGTAACTATTCAAAGTAATTTTAATGGTTGTCAAAATTTATTCAAGTCCAGAGTCAATGTCAGATACCGGTTGTTCATAGTTGCGATAAGTATAACTAAAAGACGTTTGCATAATTAAAAGGTATTTGAACTTGGTCATTACTTATGATCATGATGATTAAAAATTGATTGTTATCGATGTCGATAAACTTAGTCGACATTTAATGAATCACTAGCACTGGTACATTTTTGCCCCCGTCAATCCGGTGTATGGTAATAATAGGGTCCTGTTGAGCTGCCTTCGGGCAGGGAACCCTAAAAATGCACAGAATTAGATTTCTTGAATAGTTTCTAAAACAAACGTCTCTAGATTCTCCAGCATACAGAGGGATAAAGGCGAAATGTGACAAAGAAATAGTGAACATAGCGAGCGTGCCGACACTGCCGACCCGAGGGTCGGGTCGGGCGGGCCGGCTAATTAAATCATTTACAATTTAAACCGAGCCTTGATTATGTGGGGAGTTTCGTTGGGTCGTGATGTGCGATTGTGCGATTTCAGCCATTAGGGTGATGGCACCAGTTTTGGACACTTTAAGCTCATAGGCACCAATAATGGACGCTTAACTCTTAATTTAAACATACTACGGTCCTAAATTGATTCTTGATTCAAAACAAATAAATAATCCTTACCTTCTGTATTATAAAAATCAAGGGTCCATCATTGGTCCTTCACGTCCTTGTCTGTCACCCTATATTCTTTTAAGGAACTACTTTTCAACTTTATGGACGATTTTAAGTTGTCCCATCAGAGCGTACCTACACATAATTTTTAAGGCGTAAATCCTCAATTAAGTAGCTTTAAATTCGCTTATATGAGTTCGCTCGCTCGATCCACTGTTTGACGAGAAACCTTTTTTATAGCGGAGCTTAGCAGGGCGATGCAAAAGCTGTATTTTGATATTTTTTGACCAACTGCGGAAGGAGGATTATGTTTTTGAACTGTAATGCATGTAACTAAATACTAAATAACTAAATACCTGTATATGGGTAGGTACCAATGCATGCGTGTTTGTTTTCCTCGTAGAACAAACTTCGTTGTTGTTTTAATGGATGGTACGAATGGAATGTACCAAACAAGGTGTCGTCAGATATGCTTAAGCGTCTAGTGTTAAATTAAAAAAAAACCTATATGGCGGATTGAAAAATAAAAAATAAACTAAAAATAAAATATAAAAAAACAGGTTCTTAATGCTCTCAGCTTTTTTAAGCCTCATTTTTGCTAGACTTGTTTGTCACATACATATTTTACAAACATAGACTTTGAGTTGTAACCCTGCTTTTACTGTTGCTTCAACGGGTACAAAAAAAAGAAATAAGGTGATATTTAAAAGATGATAAAAAAAACCTAAAATGCACAGCTAAAACTAAACGTTCATCAGAAGTATAGTTTGGTGTGTGTGCGTTTAGTTTTTGGTTGAGCAGTTATTTTGTCATGGTACAGTTTTTATTCCTAGCGCGCCAATGAAAACTAACCCTAACCTCCCCTCGAGAGGAACCAGCCATTAGTGCGGAAACACGAGATCAGCGCGGGCTTTTCACGTTGTCGAAGCTTCGTTACTGATATTATCTTATGTTTACTTAATACAGTTTCCCTTTTTGGTACACTTGAACTTTATAGATGCCCTATCGAATCGTTGTGTAGGTATAGGGTATATACCTACTTACTGGGGTCCCTTATTTTGACCAAAAGTACGTTTGACAAACGTAACATTTTACAAAGTTTAATTTCCAAACAATGTATTTGTGTTACAATACTACATGGGTTTATTAAATAAGTTAGGTTAAGTTACAGTTTTGACCACATACAATTGTAAAATGTAAAATAATGTGGTGGCCAGAAGTACCTATGGCTCTTAGAAAAATGAAAGTGTTTAAAATGATATTGTTTGCCAAATTATGTTTTGATACTAAATTAATGAACTAAGTATACATAATATTATAATAATAACAGAGGAAATCTGGCACAAATTGGCCTAGTTCCAAACTAAACTCTCTCGTTTGTACTTTTTCCGTCCCACGAAAATATTTCTTAGAATGAAACAAATATACAAAAAACAAAAAAAACAAACGTACATACCTAGTTTTTTATAATAAGTACAACATATTCAAAAATCGTGGAAATCGGACTTGATTTAGGGGCTGAGAAACCTTATCGCCCATGCCTAAATTTGTTTTTTTTTTGACAGTTACGCAAATTTAACAGCGCTTCACAATCCTTTTAAGAAGTTGGGAGTACAGGTACTTGTATGATTGCATACAAAAGAGATCAACGCGCGACCGGCGCGGGCGCAGCTACGCGCTTATTGAGCTGCTTAAGACTTTGCATAGTGAAAAAGGGTACAAGTCGACTTAACTCGTAATAAAAAAAGGGTATATACATGAACGGACTATACTAGACTTAGACCCTTTTTCACTTGATCTTCAGAAGATTTATACCCTTTTTCTTACAAGCTATGTTTATATACAGCTTTGAAAATGTACAAGATTTAACTTCGCTCTAAGGGAAGAATGCTCGATAATGTTTTTTTTGAAATCTAAGAACGGGCATTTGTAATAAAAATCTTGGACTTTGGT
The DNA here is from genome assembly GCA_923062465.1 of Acleris sparsana. Lineage (NCBI taxonomy): Eukaryota > Metazoa > Arthropoda > Insecta > Lepidoptera > Tortricidae > Acleris > Acleris sparsana. The sequence continues at coordinate 19,340,083 of OV281287.1, read as the reverse complement.
ATAATTACAGCCGGTGTAATGACTAGCATAGAGGCATTCCATCTTAGTCCTCAGGGTTGGCAACGCGTTAGCAGTCTTAGGCTTGCAGTCTTGTGAATGCGAGTGTCTATGGGTCACAGTTACCACTTACCATCAGGTGGCCTGTGTGCTCGTTTGCCTAATCTATGCCATAAAAAAAAAAATGTATGCAGGTCCATCAAAATCGGATACCAGTCAGTTCATGTTGACGACCGCCATGACAATTGACAATTTCTAATCATGTTTAATTGTTGTTGAACTACACTTACAGTCACCTACATTTATAATGACGAGGCAAAATACCACAACTCGTTTATCACCCGACTGTACATGCTTAGCCAACTAGTCAACATTAAAAATGCAACACGAATAAGCATACGCTACATTACACTAATACAGTCCAAATGAAAAGGTTTCATGTGTTTTAAAATATTATTATTATTACACATGCGACCTTCTGAATATTTACACAGGGTTTATGCTTCGGGTACTCAATTGAAGATACGTCATTTTTCTTTAGCAAGGCAGTGTACTTCCCTTCCCTGCCCACTTGAGTTCCGAACAATACCTGAGTTGGAGCTGAAGCGCACTCAAGTCTGGAGACGCTCTCAAGCCCACGCTGAAGCGCACCAATGGCGAAATGAGAATTTTATCTTTGAAACTCAATTGAACAATTGACAGTCTAGGAAATGCCAATTATTTTAAAGTAGCGTTTGTTTCAGAATTTCCATTGGCATCAAATAATGTCAGGCGAATAATTAAAAAACATACAAGTATTTCAAAAAAAGAATTGAAAATAAGACTATTCCTGCAGTCTTAGGACTTAGGAGTTGGTATTTGAAATGTATTAGCTTTTTCCGCGTAAACCAAGCCACCCCATAGGAAGTGGTTTTTCAGGATGATGGGTAAGTAATATACTGTGTTAATTTAGTGTATTAATTCTATCTAATTTCATATAAAACCGTCCAATTGTTTCATCGTGAGTGGGGACCGCGGACGCGGAGATCAAGTGTCGGCAAGCCTTCCACAAGGTGGACCGACAGTCTGATAAAGGTCGCGGGAAACCGCTGGATGACAGCAGCAGAGCATCGATCATTGTGGAAAACCATGGGGAAGGCCTTTGTGTAGCAGTGGACGGCTTGCCACTCATGATGAAGTTTCGCATTTTTAGGATTTAGTATGATTCAATACGAAAGTACAAGGATAAACTTAAAGACACTCGCTTGTCCTAATCTTTCAAGGCAACAAAGAACTCTACATACAGGGCTGAGATTCTACGCGGTAAAAAACTATCGTCTTAGATCTTTTAATGTATTGTAAACGTTTTGATAGTATAGTTTAGTTTAGTTATTTATTCATCAATGTAATGTTACAATATTAATTGCATTGCATGTCAAAAAAATATGAAATTACATTGGTATCGTCAACATTTATACAAAAATAATAAAATGTTAATAAAATAAAAATAACACACAAATAATCAAAGACAACATTAATAAGTACATAAACAACTAATAAATAAATGGTCAGTTTCCGAAGTCAATATGCAAGAAGTAAAGGTCAAACAAACAATAATAATTTTACAATATAAGTGTCATAAATTCATCGACGGAGTATAATGGATGATCCAATAAAAGGTTTCTAAGCTGATGTTTAAATGCTTCGTCAGATGTTACATTTTTAAGTTTAGCGGGTAGACGCTCATAGCATGTAGGACCGATGACACGCGGGTTCTTACCCGCAAGTGCCATGCGACGGGGAACTGTTCTCAAACGCCCGGTGAGGTGTGGGTGATAGCTCTTATTTCCTTGACATGTGATGGTGTGGATGGACTGTGTGAAGAATTATGTCTATGAGAGGTGTGAGAACTGAGTTAACAGCAGATAGAGGAGAGTGGAGAAGACATGTTGCACCGACCCCACTTAGTGTGGGATAAGGGCAGGAGGATGATGATTTCTTTGACTTTAATGGCGGCTGGGTTAACAACAATACCATAACAAGTCAAAGACGATATGGTTTTTATGGTTTCTATAAAGGCCCACCCTAACTCACCCTAGAGAGCCAAGTGTAAATTAGGTCTGCATTTCCATTATTTAGCCTCTGTCTATGTATAAAGTAGTTGAACGTCGTGTTGAACATGTTCGAATGTTACGTCAGTATCAGCGCAGAAACTAATAAGTAACTATTCTAACTAATAAATAACTATTCTACAGTAGAAAGTATCGCTAAACGGCATTAAATCCTCTACCGATAATGGCGGGAATTATCGATTCGCACCAGTTTCCCCCGGCCGCTTATATGAGGTTATGGCTAGAAAAACAATATTAAACCAATCGCGTGTACTTCGTAATCTTAACTTCTTTAGAGACAAGTGTGTTAGAAAATTCCTTTAGCACCAAACTTGGGTAATTAGAGAGTGGCTACTTTTCATCCCATAAAATAGGCTATCGATAAATGTGAACCTCTTTCTGGACTTGTCATGACTGAGAGATACTATATTAAAAAGATACTATATTAAATATAAAATATCCGGGTACAATGTCACACCAATTGCCCTAGTCCCAAACTAAGCTCTAGGCTTGTACTATGGGTACTAGACAACGATATAAATACTGATATAGAGAAATATATACTTAAATACATAGAAAACGTCCATGACTCAGAAACAAATATTCGTGCTCATCACACAAATATCTGCCCTTACCGGGATTTGAACCCAGGACCACTTGCTTCGTAGGCAGGGTCACTACCAACTAGGCCAGCGCGTAGATATCGAACTTATCCGCTGAACTTGCCTTGTTGAAGAAAGGGTCCTTCAAAATTGACTCTTAATAATAGGGGAGGGGGGGGGGGTACGCGAGAGATGTCGCGAGCAAACAAATAAGTGCCATATGTGCATCAATATGGTTCTGAACCATTTTTCTGTTACTGCATCCCTCATTAACTCTATACCAGTAGGTAAAAACTACATCCTCAACATCGTTTTGGAACCTAAACTCCCTTTAAACTCTTTAATCGAGGTATGTTAGCTGCAAAATGTGCAAATACAAAGTCAAACCAAACACTTTTGTAGCTTGCTTATTCTAATTCTAATATCCCTAATAGATACAGATTTTAGCCCCCAGAGATGAACAAAGGGTAAATTTTATGCCGGGAATTTAGACTTCCTATAAATATTGTGATTAACAAATTTTGCGTTGACACGGAGTCATGAGCAAGAGCTAGCTCTTACTAATAATATTATAATTGAAGAAGTATGTTTGTTGGTTTGTTCCATTATCACGATTTCAACGACAAGAAGGTTTATACAAAAATTTGCAAACCACGAATTTTACGCAAACAGAGTTGCAGACAATCGCTAATGAATTACTAAAGTTAATTAACAGCGTATAAACGCAAGTATACAAGAACAAGACAGAACAAAGACTTGTTCCTCTTGTACGTTTGTGGTACAGAACCTACATCGTCGCGACTATGCGCCGGCGCCGACGATCGGCCAGATTACCCGGACACGACGCCATTACTGCTTTACTAGCGAGTCTGTACCAGATTACCTACTTAGTACTTGTATTTGGAGATAGTATTACTATTAACGAATAATGGTATGTTAGTAATGGCTTACTGATATAGAGTATTGTTTACTGATATTTAGTAAAGGTAAAGTACAAATTGAAAAGTAGTTCATCTCGTTAGGAGTTTCTGTTATCTATTGCCACTCGATCGCTAGGGTTGCGTCGATGCGCGTTGCTCGATACTTAAGTGGTCTGAGAAACTAACTCAATAATTATGGATATTTTTCAACAGCAATTCGATTTAAGCGGCGGTTCACAATCCTCTTAATCAATATGTGCCCAGTGGGTCTTTTCGACCTATTAAAAAAAACACCCTTTCCCCCCCACACTCCCCAAATCTTCAATTAGAGTCTTCATTAGTACCGTTTGACACCAAAAATAGTTCTGGGCATATATGGGTTATTATGGCCCCTCTACACGTCGGCGGATCATGGGCGAGCGTAAGGGACGGAGCAATACGTTAGAGTGATATACAAGTATCACTCTTACATATTGCGCCGTCCCTTACGCTCGTCCATGATCCGCTGACGTGTAGAGGGGCCCTTACGCACGCAACCAAAGACGGCTAGATCCGTCCTGTGGAGTTTGCTTGTGGTGGCTCGCGGCGCGTATGTTCGAGGCACGCACACATGCAAGCCGCGCGATATACTTAGCATTGTCTGAGGATGAACTACTATTTATACTGTGGTAAAGGGGATACATTTTGCGGGTGGTAGGACCTTGCACAGGGCCCGTCCGGATCGCTACCGCCTTATCCTTTAACCTACCGCCAAACAGCAGTGTTCGCATTGTTGTGTTCCGGTTTGGGATAAAACAGCCGGTGCAATGACTAGCATAGAGGCATTCCATCTTAGTCCTCAGGGTTGGCAACGCATTTGCAGTCTTAGGCTTGCGGTCTTGTGAATGCGAATGTCTATGGGTCCCAGTTTCCAATTACCATCAGGTGGCCTGTGTGCTCGTTTGCCTTATCTATGACATAAAAAAAATTAAAAAACGGCTTCAAATGATTTTCATTAAATTTAACTAAGAACCATGATAATTAATCGAAACTGTGCCTCTTTACAAGAAGCATTGCGATTTGCGAGGACGTTATCGCTATCGAATGTGTATAAGATTGATGTACGAGTAAGCTGCGGGAAGGTTGCTTTGAGCTCTTGTAGGTATGTCAATTCCATAGATTTTGACAGTTTTCGAAATTGTAGTATTTTTATAGCTACAGCATTTTTGGTTATAATAGGCCTCTGCCAAGAACTGCCACAAGGACAAAGATCCTGCGAGGACTTCACCAAATGTCGTCGGTCCACTTTGTGGGGGTCTACCTGTCATATCGTTAGTATAATCAGAATAAACCCTTTATAAAATTATTTCAGAAAATAGAATAGACCTACATACTGGTCGTTAAAAAATTTCTTTTAAAAAAGTTTCACGTCGAAACATTTATTTCTCCAAAAAAGACCTAACCGAATCAAAATATTGTCTCTTGGTTGCACATAAAAACACTTAATTTTGCTCCAAATAATTTCGTTCCTTGGTTTCGCTGCCACTTTAAAAAAAGTTAACTGATCGATTCCAGACTGTACCCGGCTACACTAAAAAGGTTCGATAGTGGATCTTGAGTGAAAGATGTAGGAGTTATGGGTGGTTTGGCGGGCTGTGTTGTTATGTTGGTAATTTGTAACATGTTTGGTCGAGGTGGGGGGAAGCGAACCAAGGAATGCGGTCTTCTGTGGGACTAGCATGGTTATAAACTTTGACGTGCAACACTTACTTTAAGTCAATCTTTAAGCATAGATATTATTTTGTACTGTTTTTAATCAACGAATTAACACTCCTTACTTAATTTTTCGTATTCCTACGACGTAAACCTAACAAGGTATCATGTACCAACTGCCTGATTAATAATATGTGTCGTAATGAACACATAATATGAATTATAGTGAATAAATAGATATCGACGAATGTAGAAGCGTGGTTAGCCTAGGCGGCAGTGACCAACGAATCTAGCCATCCTGGGTTCAATTCCCTAAGCAGTACAGTCTGTGAGCACTTAGAAAGTGCTCCGGGTTTGTATTCCTCTCTCACTCGCTCTTAATAAGACTGAAAGAGACAAGTACAAACCCGAAACATCTTATAGGAGCTATCATTACTATCTAAATTACTTAGTACAAGTAGGTACCAATTTAACAATATTAAATTTAATCGATGTTAATCGACTACACATTTAGACAACGGTTGACGCTCTAATCGTCTGTTAAGTGGTTAACATCGTTTGGTGAAATTGGTACAAAAGCTTAGTTTGGGTCTCAGTACGTGAATTTTTGTAAGATTGCTCCATGACGCTGTCGCCTGATTTTTACCAACGGGATATTTAGGAACGGGTTTTCTTTTATTAATGTTTAACATTTTTCTATTATCTGAAATATAAATGCATTAACATTGTTTAAAAAACCGATGAAAGAGAAAATGGGTTGTTCTTGCACAACATTTTATTTTTGCTTAATTGGCATGGAGCCTTTTCGCTAAAAACAGGCTGCTGTTGCTACGGGTATGCACGTTAATAATAATAATAATTCCCGAAGACAAACCTCTTTATGCTAGCCCCGTAATACCCCCACGGGCTATAGCCCCCTCGAAACTAAAACGACTCAAGTTATCAGCAAATCCTTATAGTTTTAGACTTTTTATTTTATAGAAAATTCCAACATTAATATACGTATACCTACGGTGTATTGGCTTGCATCGTAATATTTTAATTAGTAAAGAAATTTAGTGAAAATCAGTGTTTTGTTATTTATTAGTTTAACAAATTGTATCCACAAAATATTTTTAATTTTATGATGTGTGATGGTGATTTGGAACACGTTTATTTTTTATACGCTTTTAATACTTCCCATGTTGGTTTTTTATAATGTATAGTTTGAATCTTGCGTGTCAATCAGAAACAGTAGGTACTAAATATGAAATACCGATATCAAAATGGTTTTCTAAAAATTCTCCCAACTGCATAACGACGTTTATCCTTCTTCATATTTAACTTCATAAAGGTTTAGAATTATGAAATCACAGATGTGAATTTATTGACATTTGCAATTACATTGCATGTTCTAAAGATCTTGTTGTAAGATACTATTGCACTTTGCTGTAAAGCAGTTTAACATAGGTATTAAAACTCAAGAGTCATCTCATCAGGCACAAAATGTAAGAGCCTGTATTCTGTGGTAAAAACCTTATCCTCTTTGAATCTAGTATTGTTTTGAACTAGGCCGCCATTACTGTCAAGTAAATAAGAGCTATCAAAACGTTGACAATACGATAACAGATCAAAGGGAGGCCATTTGCAACGTCAAAAGATGGCGGATGTGTAATTTGTTTTAGTTTTTATTTTTGTGTATTTAGGTGTACAAAGTTCTTTTTTGTTAGTGATTTCTACTTTTAATGCCTTTGTGTTGCACAGTGATAGAAGACTTGGACTTATTTCGTGTATCCTGGCATCTTACTTCTCGTTTCAAGTGGACTCGCAGTGGTACAGAGGTTAAAACTATCTTGGCCTCTGTCCTAGGTACATATCACCGTACAACGTTGCCACCAATCTTCCTAGAGAAGATTGGATTGTGTGTTTTATTACTATATTGATTTATACTTATATATACTTGACACTGGCGAAATCACTTCATAGTGGAAACGCCATATCCCCGCGGTAGTAGCTGTTCAAGTCGTCGCGGGGCAAAGAAAAAAAAAAAAACAGGTCAAAGACGTTATGGTTTAGACCGCCTAGAATGCTGATCTGCCCAGGCCTGTCGGGTCGAGTGTTGGCCATCATTGATACCCCACTTCCCCCAATATTTGTATCCCGCAGGCGCGCCACGCGTGAATTTGATGGGCGGCAAAAGGACTTGAAAGTTAGGTACTATGATACTGCAGAAGTGTCATTTCGATATGTATTCATTTGTGTCTTATACTTAAAGACTTCAAGTATCATTTTAGCCTCTTCAAATGAGCGATGTAGCACTTATTACGTTTTTTGTAAATGGGCTGTAACGATGTGCAATATACTTTATTGTAGGGACCTGGAAATTAGTGGATTGTCTGACGAGGCGTTTTTTTTAAATCAAGTTCTTTGCCTTGGCTGTTTGAAAACTTTTCGTGTTGCTTTGGTTTTATGCAAAAGACAAATATGTAAAAAAAAACTCAACGTACTCTATGTCTCTCATATGTAACTTTTTTTCAATAGAAAAGCCACCATTTCCAGTAATGTATGAGATTTTTTTTTTTATTATTTGCTTGATCGTTTCTTAAAAAGTAAGTTTATTCCGTTTTTTAAGGAAATGTATAAGGAGTTCATAGTTTAATTGTGATTTCAGAAATCGTTCGCAACGTTAATGATTACACAAGACCACTAGTAATTCCTCTTATAACATTCTGTCTGTAACCCTGTACCCCAAATCGCCTCAGGCAGGTCCACTTTTTTGGCCATCCGAGTGGCCAAGTTCACCGACCTTTGAAACAATCGTCATCAGAACCACAAACTTATCAGTGCTTACTACAGTGGCGCCACTGTCAAATATCAAACGTGATTTGGTATGAAACTGTTTTAGTTCCATCTTCCACCGCTTGCTTTTGTACGCTTGCGTCCAGTCTGGGTCGTGCTTGATCTGTATCTGTGGTATTTGTTATCTGTGGGATCTTTGACGTTTCGTTATACGCGGACTGATTGTGTGTGTTTAGGTATTGGTTCTGATAGACCGTTTAAACATCTAGTTACTCCGTAGGAAGTTACAGCAATCCCAATATGATAACTATGTATATTTTAAACATTTAGTTTTGATTTTACATACTTACTTGTTTTTTTTGTAAACATAAACTGCAGCAGCAGCTGCAGATAAAACACTTTTTTAAATAATTGTATCAACAGTAACAATAGTTTTAAAAACTGTTTCATCTGCATTGAGTCCAATTTATTTATTATCCAAAGAACATGTCTGACTGACTTGATGCCGTCAAACGCCCTTAAGTGTCCTAAAAAAAAACTTTACAATAAGTATCAATACAAATTGTTGTATACACATCGTAGAGAAAGAGGTTTCTACCTACTATACTATAAAAAAAAGGACGCCCGCGACTTCGCATACAATTAGTTTCCCGCTACTCCCCCTATTTTACCCCTTAGGGAATTAATTTCCAAACATCCATCCTTAGTGCATCCCTAAGATATCTAAGGAATATTTTCTCCAAATTTCCAGTCCTTTTATTCTGGCATTTAAATCAACAACTACTCATGGGGAGTATCCAGTTTCTAATCTATCTATCTGTCGAGTTCTAAGTTATGAATATAATCAAGATTCATTCGTTCGAATTGACTACAAATTTTCCCAAACATAACTTGTGCCTGGGCAAAATTTGTGCGCCAGAAATGTTAATTTTGAAATTATTACAAAAGACAAATCAGAAAACGATGTTCTTTTAATCCGACATCTTTGGAACTCCGAGCGAAGCCGCAGGCAACGCTTCTAAAACTCATTCTTCTGGTAACATCTGGTGACGTCACAGGTCATGTCTACGTCGTGACCAGACGGCGCATGCGCGTCGTGCCATAAGCTGTAGTCTATGGTATATGTAGGACCCCCTGCGACGCCACATGTGCATAGACAAAGGTGGTGTTAAATTGTTGCTGGATGTTGAATATATTCCGTCGTTAGTAACCGAAAATAAAAAAGGGAAGAGATGATGATGGAATGTTTTCTATGTATATATATAGGTAAGTTTATCGGTCTCTATACCCATGGGTATAGAGAACAAGACAAGCCTAGAGCTTAGTTTAGGACTAGGTCAATTTGTGTAATTGTCTCTGGTATTTTTTATTTATTTTAATTCATCGGATCTAATTTTTTAACAAAATACAAACTTATTTTAATAGGGTTATTTAAAGGTTTCAAAAATACTGATGATTTTGTTCTAATTTAAGAGTATTTTGACCATACAAGAGTAATGACAAAAATATCTTAAGCATACGTACATAGGTTGCAATCTTAAGACTGCAAATTCTTTGTCGATCCTGAGGACTAATATGGATTGCATCCATGCTAGTAATGTCACCGGTCGTTTTATCCCAGCACCGGAACACAACAATACGAACACTGCTGCTTGGTAGTTAAAGGATAAGGACATTAAATCACGCCTGTTTTCCAGAGGGGTAGAGGTCACTTCTTACCACCTGCTGACAAATCTCTTTCGTTTCTTCCACATTCATACGACAGTAATCAGTCATCTTAAGCAGATTTGCATAATGCCAGAATTAAGCACAACATACAGAAGAAGAGGATTCTATTTCAAAAACCAAATAAATATATCTTCAAACGTTACGTGTGTACATAAAATACGGTCAATATTTTCAAAAGAAGAATATGAATATGTCCTAGCCGCAAATAAAACGTTTCCTCAAAAAATCTAGCCGTTTCATGTTGGAACTTTGTCCACTCGAGTCACGTACCGCTGTATGTGTATTTACAATGTAATTGTCTGACGTGGTTATTTGGCAAAGGTTCCGACTTCCTTGTACGTGGATGACATGCTGTCAATCAGTGACATATAGTGATGACGTTACAGACCATTTGGTAGCGAGTAGCGACCCTGTCTACGAAGCTAAAGGTCTCGTGTGCGATCAAATATATGTGTGATGGGCACTAGTATTTGTTCCTGAGGCCCAAGATAAGATGCATTCGGCGTACGTTATCGCTATTCGAAATGTATAGGATTCACGTAAGCTATCAGACGGTCGCGTCGAGCGTCTACGTCAATTCCATATATTTTGTCAGTTTTCGAAAATCGTTTACGTAAGCGTTAAGCATCTTGTCTAGCCCCATAAGTTCTTGAAAGTTTTCTTATCATTATGTCTAAGGATCAGGAATATTACTACATTCATTTGATATCTTGCTATGTATCGCAACGCAATACATTTGTTAAGACGTTTTGTAACACGTAATGCAATAAATAATGACTCTGCTATGACTAGGTTAATTAGTGTGAGATTGTCCGTTGATATTTATATATGTTGGCGTTTCGTTGATGTTAACCGAAAACCGTTAGTAGAAAAAAACGCGAAATAGGCTCACCTTTCATGGTTAGATTTTATTACGAATTATTCCGTTAATGTCAAAGTAAGATCTTAAATATTGAAACTTTCGTTTTTGTTTGATTCAGTTCTTTTGTTTTTAAATGTAAGTAACTATATAAATTAAATAGTTACTTACATTTAATAAAACAAAAGAACTGAATCAAACAAAAAACAGTAAACTACCTTTAAATTCTGAATAAAGAAAAAATGTTAATGGCGTTAGTTCTTTCCCTTTGGGACCTACCATTACGACAGACATTTATCAAATGCCATTAAAAGTTAGTTAACCTGTAATTATTCTTGTTTTCTGTGCGTCATAGATTTGGCTATCCAAGTCACGTAGCTGTAGAAGTATTTACATAGCAATTTTGTCTTACGTGGATTTTGGCAAAGGTCCAAATTATACCTTCTTTGTTGCGGCACTAAAACATGAATAATATAAAGTTGGGGTTAATCTGTGGTGTTCGATTGTAGAACGAGGTTGCACGTGTCAGATGAAAATTTATATTATGTCAAACAGTCATAGTGACATTTTAGAGACAATTAACTCGTTCCTTTTTCAAATTTGTGTATGGAATATTTTCAATAGGAACCACTTAATTGTTATTAACTGACTGAGTACGGCCGAAAGTGACTTTATAAATTAAAAGTTATAAGGATTTTCCATCCAAAATGCGATAACTTTACTGAACCTAGTCTGATTTTAGAGATTTTTTAGGGGGTGAGGCACGTTTTTTTAGCAGCTACGAGATGTAAGCGTCACATCACACTGCTCTTCCTAAGTTTATGAAGATTTTATGAGGGTATACGTGGATGACATTTGGTCAATAAGGAAAGTAAAAGCCAAAACAATATATAATATATATAATGAGTTGCAGTAACTGTATATGATTTTAAATTTAAATTAGTCTTAGTATCTGTTACTACAGCGTCATATCACACACTCTGTTAAAGTATCAACCGTCTATCCACTACGGTTCATGAGATACAGCCCGCTGACAGACAGACATACCGATAAAATGATGAACAGCGGAGTCTTAGTAATAGGTATTGAATTGATGTTTTAAGTTCGTCAAAAAACCTGCACCTAATGCACTAGGGGAACGATTGAACAGATTTGTTATTTTTTTTTAATGTTCATTATCTATATGAGGCAAAATTTGAAGGGGGAAAAATGGAATAGACAGTTTCCGAAAAAAAAATGAACTGCTATATTATAACTAAACTACTTAACTACTGAAACGTTTTGTTGAGATCTCTTATGGAGATAGGTTACGAAGATAGACATGGGGTATTTTTTACCGGCGATAAATGACTTCTCCGCGGACAAAGTCGCGGGCAACTGTTAGTTAATAATATTTTATTTAAAGGTTGGTACTAGTCGTTAATCAAGTTTTAGTTTCTAACGTTCTAAAATGTGTGGTCATTGTCTCGTAATCTGCGCGTGGGCAGTACAATATATCGATAAGTATCTTTAGAGTGACCTTAGATACGCAAGATCAAGGTTATGTAGACTAAAGCTCAGCTACGGAAAACTCCATAAATCAAAGTGGAGCGAGGACGAGTCGCTAGTTTCATATAATAATGTATCAATCAATCAATAAATATCAGGAGACAATGTCACACCTATGACAGAGTCCCCAAACTAAGCTCTAGGCTTGTACCTATTTACAGAAATAAATACTAAAATAGGTAAGTATAGAAAACAACTATGACTCCTAAACAAATATTTGCGCTCTTCACACAAGATGCCCTTACAGGGATTTGAATCCAGGGCCGCTAGCTTCGTAGGCAGGGTCACTACCAACTAGGCGTGGACCTTTTTTTAATTGTACTGAACCCTAAAATGTCGTGTGTTTGTAATCGTAACATTTTGAATCTAAAACACGTATTTTATGTTATGACATCACTGTGCTACTGACTCACAGGCCATTTAAAATCATAACCGTTCTGAAACTATTTAGGGTTCCGTACTAAGACGTGGGTGCTAACAATGGGCCTCATAAGGAAGCTCAGTCACTCAGAGGGCTATGGAGAGGGCTATGCTTGGGGTTTCTCTGCGTGATAGAATCAGAAATGATGATATCCGCAGTAGAACTAAGGTTACCGACATAGCCCTAAGAATAGCTAAACTGAAGTGGCAGTGGGCGGGGCACATTGCTCGCAGGACTGATGGCCGATGGGGTCAGAAGGTTCTGGAGTGGCGTCCGCGGACCGGAAGACGAGCTGTAGGTAGGCCTCCAACAAGATGGAGTGACGATGAAGTCAGGATCGCGGGACCGCGGTGGATACGAAAAGCACAAGACCGGTCTGAGTGGAAAGCCTTGGGGGAGGCCTATGTCCAGCAGTGGACGTCTTTCGGCTGACATGATGACTAAGCAAATCCGAGCCTTAATAACACTCTGCTGTGCATCTGTCCGTTTATATACTTGTTCGTAGACGGAATGAGTTATGTGTAGCCTTGAAATTTGGATATTGTTATGGAAAGTTTTAAACGGAACTAAACATTAAATCAGACATTTCACAAACAAAATCCTTCCCAACCATGTGGGATGACATTACTGGAAGCTTATGTGCAGCAGAAATATTTTTTTTTCTATTTTTTAACATAAAAAGCAGCCTTAGCCTTACACAAACACTGAAAAAGATTCTTAATTTAGTTTGTGAGAATTATAAGCCGTAACCATAGCTAATATCTCTGATTTCAAACATTCCTTACTGGTCCGTAGGTTTAAGTTTATAAATAATTTACTTGATACGATTTCGTTATGCAATTGGTTATAAAAAATATATATGTATACGGAACCATAATATTACGGAACCCGGCTCGTGCTCAGCCGATTTTTATGAGTTGCTAAATTATATCGTGGGAAGACGATCAATTTATATTAACAAAACTATAAATTTGAATGAACGGCAAATGTATAATCTTTTTTCCAAATTGGGTTTTTAAGGCAGTGTAAATTGCAGCCAAAACTAAAGAATAAAAAAACATGAACACTGGTTCTTAATTTTAATTTAGTTCGAACGGAATTAAAACAAGTTCTTAATTCAAATTTATTATTTCTTTAATTTTAACTTCATGTTGACTTTCCTGCCAGCATTATTTGTTGCAAGTTTTGTATTGGCATTTGTTTTTTTTTCTGCAACAGGAAAGGCCACGCTAAAGCTGGTTTGCCCATACAATGTTAGCATATAACACGTAGCTAAATAAAAAACGATCGTTGACACCTCATGCTCATGCTAGCTACTAACAATGTCAGAACTATACCCATGCTGCCAACTCGATATATGTCCATTTGAAACGTCAAAAGATGGCGGATGTGTAATTTATTTTAGTTTTTATTTTTGAGTATTTAGGTGTTCAAAGTTCTTTTTTGTTAGTGATTTGTACTTTTAATGCCTTTGTGTAGCACAGTGATATAAGACTTGGACTTATTTCGTGTATCCTGGCATCTTACTTCTCGTTTCAAGTGGACTCGCAGTGGTACAGGGGTTAAAACTATCTTGGCATCTGTCCTACATATCACCGTACAATGTTGCCACCAATCTTCCTAGAGAAGATTGGATTGTGTTTTATTACTATATTGATGTATACTGATATATACTTGACACTGGCGAAATCACTTCATACTGAAAACGCCATATTCCCGCGGTAGTAGCTGTTCAAGACGCCGCGGGGCAAAGAAAAAAAAAAGAAAAAACTCGATATATTGTCTTTTAAAAATTGGCCAAAGCATAAGCCACACTGCACTACACATACATACAAACAAGCTGCCATTGCTACAAATATTAAAATAGGTACAACATAGATTCGAACCGGACCAGAGACTAAAATATAGGAGTGGTGTACTTTTTTTAGTAGCGTTTAGCTTCGAGTTTTTTTATCCATTGACCTTATCTTAAGATGTCTTTTAGTTAAGTCAATGAGATTGAATTTATCTGAGTATTTTTTCCTGGAAATATTGAGCGTAAGTGTTGGTCTCATAGTGAGTCATTGGAAAGTAGGTAATACTGGTGAGTCGGGCATGACGTCATCCCGGATTCTATTATTGCGAAGATGCTTTGATCATTTCATTGGCCTTATTGCACGATTAGGCTGCCAGCGCTATGGGAATATTTGAGCCAACTGCCATCCGGAACATGAATTAGGGTTCTGTATTTTAAAATCAGCGCGAGTGTAGAAAATAATCCGAAAACAGTTAATTTTACCGGTTCTCTTACCCTCCGGACGGTAAGCAAACTGAGCCGCTGGCTAAAAGTAGTGGTAAAATTTAATTATTGAGACCAGTTTTTGTGGTTGACTGTACTTTTTGC
Source organism: Acleris sparsana (assembly GCA_923062465.1). NCBI lineage: Eukaryota > Metazoa > Arthropoda > Insecta > Lepidoptera > Tortricidae > Acleris > Acleris sparsana. The sequence goes on along the minus strand of OV281287.1, from coordinate 19,325,065 downwards.
TAATTATTTCCTTATTAAGGCTTAACTTACGGGCCCCAATTAATTGGATCTATGTTAAGGGGATATCCTGATGCCAGCTTCCGTCCCCATCATCTGATCCTGTTCTTAGACAATATATTACATTGTCACCGCGGCTGTTCAAAATTTCAGACCATTCCAGTAACAGAAGTTTGTCCAAATTTGACTTGTCATATTTGACTAACAAATCTAATATGAAGTATAATAAGACCTTGATGAAAATATTCAAGCCATTAAATAAACACTTGTGTATTTTTAATCATAATAACTCCTGCATTCCCTAACTAATAAAGAAGAACTAGCAAGTTAAAACTTATACTAAAATTCCAACTCGCAATCTGATCCTTACTAAGTTTGCGCACGTAACAGTGTAAATAAAGTTCCTAATTGAAATATGATCATCCTATTATCTTGTTACAAACTTTCGCCCATAAATATAACTAAACATAAGTTTCTTCAACAAATTATAAACATGTTTCAACTCACAACCCAAAGGGTTAAGAAATTGCAACATTGTAAGACTGTAACACGAAACAAATACTTAAGTATATTTATTTTTGCAACAAAAACTTTTCGGCTGGTATTAATTTCTTGGTTCGTGTTTATTGCTGCGTAAAAACGACCCTACTCTTTTTAGTGCTGGCCGCAAATAAAAGTCACAATTTAAAAATAAAACCCTATTAAACAAAAAAACAATTGGAGCACAGATTAGCATATATTAATAATTCTTACCAGCCAGTATTTTATTTTTGATTAGTAATACACTACAATCTCAGAAAAGGTATGGTTAGGTCCTGTTTACACTCTCTGTTATGCAAATGATGCTCTTTCATGCGAACTATTTACATCTTTCGTTTCAAAGTATCTGAAGGGATTTCGTGTAGGTACGCCGTGAACACCCTATCGCGGTTTACCACAGTGTGTATAGCCAAACAGTAGTTTCATTTCATTTTATAGCCTGTAAAATACCATTTAAGGGCAACACGGCTAATACTCCGTTGGCTGATATTGGCCTGACGATACCTTCGAACTGCGAGTGTCGGGCGCTGGGCGATCTTTATTGTTTTTATTTTTTTAAGCCACATAACCCGTAATGACGCGATGGTACCTAGTTAGTAAATGTATTCACTAAACTCTGACACTGGTGTTTCTTAGAGAAAAATTGTTGATGCGAATGACGGAATTTCGTAAAAATAGCATCAGTTATTTTATCCTCATGAACCACTGTTCCAATGTCTTGTCTACAACTAAAGCCTCTAGATCTATACTGCGGTTTGAAAATACGAAACTCCTTTAGCGTAACACGAAACGCCCTTTTCTGTTACAATGTTATATCCCATTCAGCATATCTATACACTTTAGTCATTTTCAAAGCAAGTTATATGCTGAATACACCAAGCGTTTAATTTCTGAGTTATTTAATAAGATATTTGTATGCTCTTTGAAAGGATATTAGTTTTAGTTCATGAAGCGAAAATTAAGGTTTAATATGTAAATGGCGAGTTAGACTAAGCTACTTTAAATTATTGGAGGAATAAGTTAATTTACTGTTGTATGAAGAGTCGAGAAACTGGCGGAGATAGATAGGATAGCACTACACCGACAAAAAAATCGCTCATAAATTATCAATAAATAAAAATTAAGAGAGTAGGCAGATAAGATGTAAATTCTAACACATTGCACGACCATGAAGTTTACGAACGAAAAACGCTAGAATTATTTGTTGCGTGTGATGGAATAGTAATAACAGTATTGCTAACATCGATGTATCAATATTATCAATATTCAGAAACTTTTTGGTAATGCAACGTGTCAGGACTGACTTCTTAAACTGACCCTTGAACTGACTAGGCAGAAGCCTAGTACTGTAATTCCACATTAAACTACGATTTTTTAAAAATAAATATTAAGATACATAGAAAATAAACCCAGGAACGAACACTCCTGTTCTCATTGCTCCAATTAAGTATGACTTTTACAATTTTACATATTTTTCTCAAACATGCTCGGGAAGAACGTTTTTCCGATTGAAACACAAGGACGGAAAGTGCCTCTTTTTACTCCAAGAGTAATAAAACCATATGAAAACACCTTCCATGTAAAATAGAAAGGACCGGGAAAAAAATACCGTACACCCAATTTTTGGGTGCAGTGTGGGGCGGCGGCGGGCCGCGGCGGCTCGCTGTGCGTGAAGCTATCTTAAGTCTTAACTAACTCTCGGAGTTTTCGAACAAACATTCTCTCCAAACCTGTCAAAGGTTTTTAAAAACACACAGCCAGCAAATACACGTCGTCAGGAAATCCGTTACTTTGCGCGACTAAGCAATAATGTACTATTGTTTTAGTAGATATAATTGAAGCGTTCACATTTATAACAAGCAGCATAATAATCTCCATTTTTATGGGGTCTATATTGAAAGTCCTAATGCATCGTTAGTCCGAATTATCTCTTACGCTAATCTATATCCACTTGAATTAAAAAAAAACAGCTGAACACCTCCTAGAACAAATGATAATTCAGACTTCCGCCGCATTAGGACGAAAAATGTTTTGACCAATAATGAGTACCCGGTTTTATACCATAGCAATAATCAATGCCCCAACATTTCCATAGAAAAAAGACAAAATATCGAATTCTCTGAATTTAATGTTTTTAAACATGAAATCTCAGCATAAAATTGCAATAACTACAAATCTTAGGTATCCTACGACACTTTGATATATGTACTGAGTTTGATTCCGTATCTGTGACAATTTATCGAGCGTGTACCGAAGTGACAGGCAATTTCGAGATATTTCGAACTGTCACTTAGCATGGCAACCCTGTTGCATATCATACATAATTTATGCTTTTGTGCCGACTTGGGATTGGCTTACCCTGGATAAATAATCGACTAAGTGGAAAAGACGCATTGCTAAATTCAAACTTAATTAAATATTTCTTCAACTTGGCGTTACCAGCGTATAACTTGTTACTTTGAAGAAAACAAAAGTCTGCAACCAGTGTGTGTGTGGCCAGTGATGAGTGATGACTGATGACATATGGTATTAATAATAATAATAATAATAATAAGGCCGCAAGGCAGCTAGTGGCGAGCTGTGGTGAGTGGCGACACCACGGACCTGAGTGCTCCCGAGGGTAGGTCCTGTTCCTCACCTCACGCTTGCCTTCACCGGCCGGCTGTGGTGTGCAATGACGAGGAACAGACCCTCACCTCTGGCTTGCCTTTATTGGCCGGTCAGAGTGGAGTCGCAAGAGCTATATGCTCGAAGGGTGGATGTGTTGCATAAGTGGCGAGTGGGCACCTTATGGTCGTTTAAAGTCCAGAAGCACCTCTCCACCCTTAGCCCCTCTGGAACTGTTGCCTCCCTGCTGCTATATATATGTGGCTATTTCGGGAGGTCCATTCCATTGAGTTGGCGAGTCACCGCCTGCCATTTAAACCAAAGTAATTAGCATTGGCCAGGCAGGCGCCGTAGTTTCATCAATAGCCTAGTTCACCAATCCATATCAGTTCATTCATAGAACCTATTATTAGTATTCCCATCCTTCTTAAATAGTCTTTACACTGACCGATGATTGTCCGTGGGAGCATACTTCTTTAGTTTGAACTCAGGGACAATCGCTGGTTGGTGTCCCATAACTTTACTAAATTAAACTTGTCTAAAGGGCCTCTGCGTGTTGGCTTCGGCTCCATGTACGCCTTCCAAAGGTCCGGGACTCCCATAGTCCCGTGATTGGTAAAGACATACAAATAATAATAATAAATTTTTAAGCTTTTTTTTTTTTTTTTTAAGATGTGGTCTCTCACGCTGGGTCTCATAGGAACAAATGAATCTTCCACGTTAACCAGTTGACTACCCCATTCTTAAACTTACAGCAAGCACTAGACAACGAAGAGAGAGAACACAGAAATGTTCAAGGTCATTAATAATCCATGTTTTATTGATAGAAACCGAATCAAAAACGAGTTGATTGACGGAAGAGCCAATTCGAATTGTAAACCTTAAGACGATTGTTTTTCTCTCCATTATTTTTACACAAATTTAGCTCCGTCTGATAAACGTTTCTCCCTAAATTAAGTCCGATTTCCACGATTTTTGAATATGTTGTGGTTTTTATGAAAAACTAGGTTTGTAATTTTCCTTTTTCGGTCGCTTTCCTAGAAATATTTTCTTGGAAAACAGACCTAGTTTTTCATGATATCTACAACATATCCAAAAATCGTATAAATCGGACTAGATGTAGGGGGGGGGGGGGGGGAAACAAAGTCAAAGTCAAAGTTCTTTATTCTTCAATTTAGGCATAATATAATGCACCTATGAATGTCAAAAAGCATTACCACCGGTTCGAAAAATAAAACCTTTGCCCCGAGAAGAACCGGCGTAAGAAACGTTATCGCATTTTGTATGAACATCTTTACCTTCACTATTCTCTTAAGTGGTCGTGGGCGATTTCTTATATTCAAGCAACTGCAGACACTTGTTATTAGACAAATATACCTATTTCCAGTATGTTTTTTAGTTTGCTCTTCATAGTAGACATAAAACTTATTTTCATTCGCCATCATCATTACACGTATAGCAGTCATCTTGCTGTCCAAGTATTCCACACTTTGCAGTCACTTCACGGCAACTAGTTTTATTTGTGGACGGTGAACCCTGAAATCGGTTGGTGCTTCACTCTTACATTTACCATTTGTAGCTAATAACGAATAGGTAGATAAGGATGGCGAGATTGAACCCTGATGGGTGCGCGGGCGCCGTCATGCGGTTTAATCGATGACTCGACACGCAACACGCATTCTGCCTTCACTAGAAAATGCCCGTATGACTTATAGAATCGTGATTTTATTAGTGACCGTATTTCTTAACAGACAGGGTTCACTTTTCTTTGACTATGGAATTGCGCATGCGTCCTTTTTGTTTATAAAGGCAGCATTCCTCGGCGCACGCGCTTTGATGCTGTTGCTGCACTTGCGTCGAAAACTAACCTTTGGCCAGCCAGCCAAGATGCAAACGCTATAGTGACGTTTTTTCTTTTATATCACACAAAATGTAAGAGATGACAGTTGACCACATGGTTTATCGCTACGAACGAGAATGTCTTCCCATACATTTTGAGTGAGAGAGAAGATAAACGATAAGCGTTTGCATCTTCGCTGGGGCTTTGATCTTCTAACGCTTGCAAAGGATTCGATTCACTGTTGCCCACGTTCCGCGTAAAAAAATAAAACATAGGCTATGTTCATCAGGGATAACGTATTAGGATTCTAATGGTGAAAGAATTTTTCAATTCGGTCGTGTATTTACGGAGCCTATTCAATGCAAACAAACAATCAAATCTTTCTCCATTACAATATTAAAGTAAAAAAATAATAATTGGTGGTCGTGTCTGACTCGCACTTGACCGTTTTATCTTAATCACCAGTTTGAATCGGGTCACTTGAAAAAAAAGTCTTATGTCATTAATAATGGTACTGGTGATCCATTGTCTACCAAACTGGTACAAAAAACAAAAAACCTCGCATTGGTCAGCCCAAAGGCATTCTGCCAGCTGTAAAAAAATACCGTTGCGGCCAGACACCATTTATAATCCTTTAATGAGAAACTGTAGTTATTAATAAAGTTTTTTTTTATTCGCTGAATTGGGTCCACGGGCGGCTTAGTGGGACCAGTCTGGTTTAGATAGGTATTTATTAATCATTAAATTTCCTCATGCGTAATATCGGAGAATACGCTGATGAACAGCCACAATTAAAGTATACCGGGATATATTTGTACTAGTTAGTAACAATCGCATAACTAGAGGCCAAAACATTTTTATTACCTTGGTATACATTATATTCATAACAGAAGAAACTAACTGGCTGACTGATCGATTATTGCTCAGCTGAAACCGCTGGACCTAAGGACTTTAAATTGAATTGACTGAGAAGATTTTGTTTGGAAATTCATCCCTTAATTACAATATCGGGAGTACCAGTAAACTAATTCTACGCATATCATTTTAAACACAGCCAGCAATATTTGAAACAATATTTAAAACACGCTACGCTCCGTTTGAATTCGAACGCATTTATTCAAATTTTAGTCAGTTAGAACAAATTTAAAAAGTCGATGTTAAAACGTTCCACGCTTCACGTCGGCCCAATTTGAATCGGCAAATGGCGGTTGTTGGATAATCGACCAATCAGGACACAATGCACGCGAATACGTCGTTACGTCGCGATTGTGGTCTAACGAACGTTTAAGGCAACGCTAATGCGGTTACAGCTTTGGTTTTAGATTTTCAATGAGAGTATGCACTCCCGTTTTGATTAGGGATTTGATGAATTTGTTGTGTCAACACATACAGGTGAAAGGATGTGAACCTATAACAGTTCCAGTTTGTCAACGGAACCACAATAAGCTATAAGGGTCTGTTAGTATTCTTAGGTCATGCAGGGTTCATATAGATGCTACTACCGTCTTCCCTGCAGTCAGGCAGCTTAGCAGCACTATTGGTTGTGTTGTCGTCCATTGTGACGTTCAGACCGGTTGAGTATGACTAAAGACTCCCATCTTAAATGGTTGTTACATTATCCTAAATTTAGCATCCTAAATGAGTTAGGATCCTAATTTAGGTATGTGTAATAACATTTAGCAAGTGACCTTCCTAACTAGCATCCTAACTAGGAAGCAAGGACGGTTTCTGCCGTCCTAACTGAAGTTAGCATCCTAGTTAGGAAAGGAGTTAGGAAGGTGTAATAACATTTAGGAAAGCCAGTCGTCGCGCGCCTGACTGAAAGGACGTAGGTACCCACTTGAATCATAAATTCATAAATACCCCGAAGATTATAGGATAATGTCTAAAGTGATAGTTAGTGACTAAATTTAGGAATAGTGTGATCAGGAGCTTCCTAACTATCCCCTCCCTTGCAAGCCAGTTAGGACGACTAAATTTAGGATAATGTAATACCCCTTTTAGTCCTTTGTGTTGGCAATCTCAATGTCATAAACATTTGTGATCAAGTATCTGGAGTTAACATTTCTTGATCATGGGTATATGATACGTTGTAGAAACGTTAACTAAATTGAATTAGAAAGTATCTGTTACTGGTTTCAATGACTTGACCGTTCCAAGTTGAGGCGTAGCCTTAACAAGTAGTCTCTCTCTCTCTTAAATAAAGGTCCCGTCTAGAACAGGTTATTTAAATACCAAGCAATTACACTAATTGATTCTGTAATGATTTAAGTCCGCTCATCTGTCACTATTCTTTAAAATACGATACTGTTGTGTATCTCTCGCTTTATCTTAGGCATTGGTCACGCAGTTGTCAGAGATAGAACTTCGGTGTTTGGAGTACGTCGCTGTCACTGCGGTTATCCTGAAAATAAAGAACATAGATTATAAATGTGTTAAAAATTGTATATTTTAAGAAAATGTTTCCAGATAATCCACTTCTGCATAGAAACTCTTTCAAAGCTGCAAAAGATACGTTTAAGAACTGGCAACACTAAAGTGCAAATATACTCGTTCTACGAGAACCATCTCCAGTGTTGGCACTTTTTACCAGTGGTAATTTGTTTAAAATGTGCTCCTGGCATTTTCCCTCTAATTCGTTGGATAAAACTTCCATTCAGGGAGTGAATAAAACCTCTATTCAATGTTATCGAGCGCAGTTTACGTAAATTTGCATTCGAGCTATGTAAAGCCAGGGGTTCTAGCTTTTAAGCCAGGACTTGTATTAATTGAATGGACGATGTTAACAAGCATCCGTTGTGCGATAAAATGGATATTGGTTTATAAGATAAAAATACGGAGGGAAATGTTTTTGCTTGTTATAATTAAAGTTTGTATAGCATAGCGAAATTGATGAAGAGAGCGACGATGTTTTCTAAAAGAATACGACCACACCACTATGAGGCCCATCAATGTCCATCAGCCCCTGTATTAAGGTCGCGTTTATTGCTGTGGAAATGTGGATAAAGCGTCCCTCACTTACTTACTGGTCAGAACTTGACAGATGTTTTATCCACGTTTATTCACATCAAAACAGTCTTATTATATTTTTCTACTCGCGTACTATAAACTATTGAGATCGTAAATGATATCACAATACTACCTATAGTGTAAACTAAACGTGAGAAAACAATTATATAATGAGCGTTGCCATAGTAACAACAATTCTATAATAATTGCGCTCTCAGTTCTATAATAACTCGTACCTTAAGAAGCTTCATTATGTACCAGTTACATAAATAACTAGCAGAGCTATTCATTTACTAAGACCTGTAACATTATGATATTGCAATAAATTATTGAGTATTGATGTTAAAACGACCATGAACTAAGACGTGACCGTAGGTACTTTAACACTTAACTTTAAAGTAAACCGCATAGAGTTTAAATTACTAAACCAGATTATAATAAGCTAGGCACCGTGCTGTGTCAACGAGTGATACCGAATCATTAATTAATCTATCGACAAAGGATGATTAATTGTATTAATCCGCGTCCGCATCTGACTCGATGATCGAGTGTCGGATGCACGAGAATAGGTGCCTTAGTTACGATAGATTGTTGTGAAAACAAGCTTTTGTTCGTGTAGAATTTGATTGTTGGAGTAAATTTCGGTACCGTTTGATTTCATTTTATAATAACCCTCTTACCGACCTAGATCTCAAAACGACTTCGTTGAGTAACAAATACTACCTGTTTTTCTTTCAAAATACTGGATGCCTAATAGATGACTAAAATTCATAACATTTTGAAAACCGGTGTTCATCGGCATCCCTAATAACGTGTATCCTAACGCATCATTTATCCGAATATTTTTTTGTAATAAACTGGTTATCAGCAGAGTCAGATAACTTTTTAAGTTATCCTAAAATACCCGCAACAAAATACGATGTCGATTAACTAAATTAGTCCCTGGAAGAGCGAGGAAACGAATTTATCCCGCAGATGACAACATGACAGATCGATTTTCCGCCCCTGTAAACTCACATATTGCATTTTTTTTATCATAGCCGTTTTCGTGAACGTGATATAAGTGATAACAATAATATTGTTCGTGACAAATATTAATCGTGTTATTATAAGGAGATACACAGGGCCCAGTTTGGATTGTGTTCTCTAACTTTACCTACATATCTGTAAAGTTAAATTTGCAAACGTCAAACTCGATTCTATTCTAACAAGAATAGAGTTTAACGTTTATAAATTAAGGTTTACAGTTTGCCTAGCCACGATGCAAACACTGCTAACGTTTCTGTTTTCTATTGACTCGTATTGTATGGAGTTGACGAGGGCTAGACAAGTTGCTGAACGCTTAACGTAAACGATTTTCGAAAACAGATAAAATGTATGGAATTGACGTAGGCGCTCGACGCGACCGTCCGACAGCTTAAGGAACGCCGCCTCTTATCTAGGGCCTTAGTTTACTTCCATCCTTTACATTTTGTCGATATTTGAAAATCGATAGCTTTGCACACCCTTGATGTTTAAAATTAGAACACGATCCGAATTGACTCCTTTATCTGATTAATAGCTATTGAAAGGTCTCACCAAATCCTGTCTAAGCCGAATGTAGTCCTATAATTCCTAGAATGGCTGGAGTCAGCTGTCTAGCGATCGTCTAGGCAGCAGTTAACCCCGTCCGTCAGTCCCCTCGCTACACGGGTTCTTACTTAACCGGGGAGAAAGGGTACTCGACGAGTGACGGCTTGTTGGCGTCGTGAAATAACGTCACTGAGAAGAAACTGATGTATCAAGGCGCTTTTCAAATCGGGAAACTAGAAATTTCTTCTCTCCCTTATAGGGGATAACTTCGTCTATGTAATTGTTTTTCGATAATTGCCAGTGTTTTTTTTTCTTATTTATTGTTGTCCAATAAAGAGTAAAATTGATTAATACTTTAATATGTTTAGTTTCATATATTTAATTTTTAGATATAGCTTCTTAGTTTTACTTATGGTGTTAATTTTCATTTGTAAGTTTTTAGAGATTGTCTTACCTTGCTATTAAATGTGTTTATTCAGTTTTTACTAGACGCAAATCCTTTCTACTGAGATTTTTTGCAACCAATCTAATGAGGTAAAAAAGAATAAAAATACCCCTAAATACAACTCAAATGTAGGTTACATGTTGCTTCAGTAAACGTAAATAAGGCCTGATTTTGCTGACAACAGCAATTTTATGAAAATCACACTTGCACTTGGCAAAGTGTAAATACAGCATAAGCAGTGATGCGACTTCGCAGATTTAAAATTACATTAATTTGTCGACCAAATACAGGATGTGGCGAAAGCTAATTATCACACAATTGAGGGAATTCAGCTGTTTATTTAATCCCGTCAATCGACGAGTACACGGTTCCTACTTAGCAGGAGTCCTCGGGACTGCGGGATTGTGGGCGAACGTGAGAAGATGTCACGACCTTTTTAATTTATACAGTGTGTAAATGGTATACGGGCGTTCCTTTTAACTGTGGTTAGTATAACCCCTACTTAACTGAGCACATTTAGGCAGCTTTTGGCAAAATTTAATTTAAAAAAAATAACCATACAAAATAATTTAACACGTAATGTATAACGAACGCAATTAATTAAACATTACGTACTTACCTGACAGATGGACTTCGAGGTACATTGCGGGTCGATAGTATGTTCAAAAATTAATAACGGTGTATACGTTAGCGTAATCAAAATAATTATTTCTGTTAATGATTAGTAGTCTTAATCTATGTCCAGTTTTAATAAACGCCCGTATACCATTTACACACTGTATAAAACTATCAGCACTCGCTTCGCTTCGGTTTATCTGTGTAGTCTGTAACTCCCGTACATAACCCAGAATTTATACATAAACCTGCGTTTTGAATCACTCTATCTAATGATGGAAACTGCATTGAAATCCATTGCGTAGTCTGGAAGATCTAACCGTGTAGGTACACATACAGAGGGGTAGGCGGGAAGCGACTTTGTCTTATACTAAGTATGTCAAGATAATGTTTGCAATCTTGTGAATGCGAATGTCTATGGGTCACAGTTTACCGCTTACCATCAGGTGGTCTATGTGCTCGTTTGCCTTCTCTTAGCCATAAAAAAAATAAAAATGTTTTGTTCATTGTATTATATGCATTACAATAATATTTATCAAATAAGTTTAGAATTTTGGCGAGTTGTGAACTAATGTCAGTTAATCAGACATAATCGAGATGCAAGTTTTTTTTTTTTTTCTCTTCCCCGCGACGACTTGAACAGCTACTGCCGCAGGAATATGGCGTTTTCACTATGAAGTGATTCGCAAATTTTCTCTAGGAAGATTGGTGGCAACGTTGTACGGTGATATGTAGGACAGAGGCCAAGATAGTTTTAACCTCTGTACCACTGCGAGTCCGCTTGAAACGAGAAGTAAGATGCCAGAATACACGAAGTAAGTCCAAGTCTTCTATCACTGTGCAACACAAAGGCATTAAAAGTACAAATGACTAACAAAAATAACTTTGAACACCTAAATACACAAAAATAAAAACTAAAACAAATTACACATCCGCCGCCATCTTTTGAAGTTGCAAATGGCCTCCGATCCAAGATTCAAAAGTTGGTATACGCAGACAGACAGGAAGGAGCGATGGTTTAGTCTGTTTAGTAGATCGACGAGAACCCTAGAAATGGCTTCTCGGCTTCCGGTAACCTTCAGGGTTCTTCTGTCCGGCACTTACTTTTGATTTATTCTGTTTACTGATTTACTCTACTCACTTGACACTAGCGAAATCACTGCGGAATACCGCGGTAGACCGCCATTAATAAAACAAGAAGAAGAAGAAAAATGCCTTCCCGTCGATCCGTCAATCGAGCAAGCAAGCGCATTCGACGGTAAAGCTACCTAATTGAGAATACACCCTCTAAAATGTTGTTTCTTCAATCTGACCGCACAACTAAAATCATGTGACTCCTAGAATAACATGGCATTATCATTCCCTACTACCTAGTTTCCAAAAACAAACCTAGAACTTTATCCAATCTCGTTAAGAATATTAATCACAGTCAATGGCCAAGTTGAAGAGCTAAGTAAAGAGACTTGGAAACTTAAATAATTAGATGAGAGTGGTTTGAGGAGACTTGTGCCATTAATTATTTAAGGTGACTTTATATTTTACTGTGAACGTGTTTTATAAAATGGCTTGTTGTAAAATGACGAGTTGCTTGAGTATGTTTTTAGGGTTCCGTACCAAAATGGTAAAAAACCCTTATGGTGAGACTTCGTTGCCTGTCTGTATGTCACATCGGGTTTTCTCAGCAACTAAAAATGGGAAGTCATTTGAAAGGACTCACATAGCATCTTTTTTAATTACTATTGTGCACTTTTTGATTTATAGCCAAAAATGAATAAAAAATGACCGTCCCAACCTTATCTCCGAAGTTAATAGATCAAAAAATCTGAAAAAATCCTGGCGCTTAGATAAATATTTATATTTTATGGGAAAAATAAAATGAAGTGTTAATTATTTATAGTTTTTGAGAAATCACAAAAACTTGAAAAAACTGTTTTAAAATTTAGGCTAGTCATAATGGACCTTAGTGCATAGAAGATAAGGTGCATAACAAAATGAGGATTTTCTTTTGCGGCTACGAGGCATATTATTTTAAATATGGAAACCTCGGTGCGCGAATACGACGCGCATTTGACCGGTTTTTCTGTATGACAGAGAAGGCGAACGACCACACAGGCCACCTGATGGTAAATGGGATGACCCATAGACACATTCTCAGCATTACGATCTTAAGACTACAATCCTAAGACCTCAACCTGCGTTGCCTGAAGACTAAGATGGAATGCCTCTAAGCTAGTAATTTCACCGGTTGTCTTATCATCACCGGAACACAACAATACGAATACTTGGCGGTAGGTTAAAGGATAAGCTGGTGGTAGCGATCGACCATTATAATGAATGTCAGGTAGGTATGCGATTAATAATGTAGGTAAGTGTTTAAATCTATACTAATATAGTACCTTAAATATATTCCATCCCAGTGTATTTGTTTATTTATGCGTTGGCGAACAGTTCGGTATGATTCCAGGAGAGATGTTATGATGTTCCTTTTACTTAACTCTACGATTTGCATTACAGAATAACGGTACTGATCATTACAATGAACATAGCATTTGTAATTCAATTCAATTCAAAACGTTTATTTCAGGTATCTTGACCCATATTGGTTAGTATGCTATACACTGTTATCTTACTATCTAATGTTAGTACTGAGGAACAACTTTAAAACTTAAACTCTAAATTCGACTTAACTAAATTACACATGCTTAAGAGTATATAGGACAGTCGAATCTACTTGCAATCATTTCAAGGATCCTATTGGAGCTGCCTCGCATTCTTCTAACAAGTGATGCAACCTTTTTTCTACGAATTGCATGGAAATCATCGGTGCGAGCTTCCGCAAACATAGTCGAGGCGCTACAGTAGCGAGGCAACCCCATCAGAGCCCTGAATCCATTATTAAATTGGACCCGCAGAACACTGTATGATCTCTGCGAATATTTGACCCATAGGCTGCTCTCGTACATAGATGTACAATAAGATTTAAAAAGTGTTATTTTTACCGCGGTTGAACACTTAGCAAACCTACGAGCCAACATATTAGCTTTAATTGACAATGCTCTGCGTTCCCTCTCAATATCAGCCTCATCTCTAAGATCTTCGGTAACATAATGTCCTAAGTACTTGAACTGGTTCACTCTTGTTAGTGCAATCCCGTTTAACGTCACAGGTGGAACTTCATTTGGACACTTCTTCACTTAATGCCTAGGTCACACTATGCTAGTTGGTGTGATCCATGTGGTCAGTACCTAACTGCAGTCAGGGGGTTAGGAGGTCTTGTGTTATTATATAATCTGTGCTTCACATTAAAGACCCTTTATTCATGAATGACATGACAGGATCATTCGAGAAAAAAACCGGCCAAGTGCGAGTCGGACTCGCGCACGTAGGGTTCCGTACCACTATACATCGAAATAAATGTTTTTCTTTATTCTTTATTATATTGGAGTTGATTGAATGAAAGGTAAAATGCGGTTTACGATTTATAACGTATTAAAAAAACACTAATTATTTGATCTCGTTCAAACCAATTTTCGGTGGAAGTTTGCATGGTAATGTACATCATATATTATTTTTACATTTATCATTCCCTTATTTTAGAAGTTACGGGGGGGGGGGGGGGGCACACATTTTTCCACTTTGGAAGCGTCTCTCGCGCAAACTATTCAGTTTAGAAAAAAAATACATTAAAAACCTCAATATCAAGTTTGAAGACCTATCCATAGATACCCCTCACGTATGGGATTGATGAAAAAAAAATGAGTTTCAGTTCTAAGTATGGGGAACCCCAAAAATTTATTGTTTTTTTCCTATTTTTGTATGAAAATCTTAATGCGGTTCACCGAATACATCTACTTACAAAGTTTCCATAGTATAGCTCTTATAGTTACGGAATAAAGTGGCTGTGACATACGGACGGACAGACGGACGGACGGACAGACATGACGAATCTATAAGGGTTCCGTTTTTTGCCATTTGGCTACGGAACCCTAAAAATGACACTGTATTGTATATTTTTATATAACTCGCATGTTCATATCTCGCATGGGATGAGAATCGGAAGCCTACTTGCACCGTCTGTTGAGGAGCTTTGTATCTCTGTGGTGTGTGTTTGTATGAGTTTGTCGACGAGTTACAACCACTTACCAGGTTTTTAAACTATAGCCCACAGAACCATCTTATTAACCGAAAATATCCTGACGTTTGCTACATTAACCAGTTAATACTACACTGTATTGTGGCTGAGAATAGCCAAGCTACTAACTTGCAAGTAAACAAGGGCAGTCAGGTTAGTAACTTGCACCGTGTGTGCCAGGCTTCTTGTTTGCGTGGAACGCAGACAGGATGCGATTGGGCACGGCGGGCTCATGCAAGATCATTAATATATCGCTTTAAGCTTTCAATCCGGTATAGGATATTGGCAAATGTTTTTAAGATAATATTTTTATTAAACACTGAGTAAAGAATTAAGACGGAGCTGAAACACTGTTTAGAAAAAAGTTTTGAGACTTGACTATTTAAAATGCATCTGTCCAAAAACAATGCAAGAAAACTGAACCTATACCTGGTTTACATGCATCTGTATGAATCCAGCTGTTGATATATTTAAGGAATCTTTGATTCGTGTTGCCAAAAATATATGCATCATATGGATGACAATCGAAGGGAATAATTGTTGTATTGCATACGGACTGCAGTCGCACCCAATTGTTAGTAAGTGGTGCACAGTTTCAAGTTTCCATATAAGGTCACGCGCAAACGCTTAGCATTCCTAAAAAAAAAAGGTGTTTTTCGAATGATTGTCTTTCTACTACGGCTCAACGGATTTGGACAAAATTTGTCACACTTATACACTATATCCAAATTTAGGACATGGGACACATTTAGTCTCGGATAATTTGATAGTTCTCGTGGGAAAACGATAAACATTTTCAACGCGGATGAAGTCACAGGCAAACGCTAAGCTATAAACATTAATCAGTGACACTTAAACAAAGGCTCGAACATCGTAAACCCCATTTAAATAAGCCATTAGTATATTCAGGCTTACTATAACCCCGGGCTATACATAAAACAGGCATAAAGCTCTCACAACGGCAGTATATTTAAACTATAAGAAGCCTGTGTTTAGTTTTCATTTGCTAGTTTATCGGAGAGTTGGCGATTCGGAAAACATAAAGCATACCACTCCCAACTTCTTAAAAGGATCGTAAAGCGCTGCTCTAATCGCGTAGCTGTCAGGAAAAACCATACAAATTAAGGTCCGGGCGATAACGTTTATATCCCTTAAATCTAGGTCTGTATGTTTTTTTTTTTTTTTTTGTTTCTATAAATTTGTTTCGTTCTTAGAAATATTTTCTTGGAAAGGCAACCGTACAGACATAGTTTCTCATGATATCCACAACATATTCGAAAATCGTAAAAATCGGACGAGGTTTAACGGGAGAGAAACGTTATCGCATCTTGTATGGAAGTTTTAAGCTTCACAACCCTCTTAATAGCTTTCGGCTAGCTATTGCTTGCTGAGAAACGAGTCTCATCGAAAAACGAAGAATGCCGATCTCTATTAAAACATTGTTTGGTTGTACTGCATATAAATCTACGATGGTAACGTTTGACGTGGTTTGCCTGGCCGGCAGTGATCCAGTGGTCACCTTCTTGCAAAGGTGTTTTTTTTCTTTTGGCAAACGAGCTCACAGGTCACCTGATGGTAAGTGGAAACTGTGACCCATAGACATTCGCATTCACAAGACTGCAAGCTAAGACTGCCAATGCGTTGCCAACCCTGAGGGCTAAGATGGAATGCCTCTATGCTAGTCATTACACCGGCTGTCTTATCCCCAAACCGCAATACAACAATGCGAACACTGCTGTTAGGCGGTAGGTTAATGGATAAGATGGTGGTAGCGAACCGGACGGACCCTCCGGTCAGGTGTATCATGCCCAATAAGGGCATGAATACTTATCTCTGGGTTTATATGTTGTCCAGTACTCATAGTAAAAGTCTAGAGCGTAGTTAGGGTCTAGGTCATTTTTGTGAGATTGTCCCATAATTATATAATATTCATTATTTAAAAGGCACCATAGATAATCCACGGCCGCTATTGGCCTGTTACTTCATCGAAAGTGTTTTTCGTCAATAAATATAATGGACCCCAGCCGTTTGGCCGAAATATGTTTCCAAATGTATCGTTTACCAGCCGCTTCATCTGCCAACCCATTTCTTTCATGTAACTGTAAATATTTCAGATATTATTTCAGTACCATCGTGTAAAACCCTATAGTTTATAGGTTAGCTTTCATAACTACCTGAAATATTTACGGTTAGAGAAAATAAATTAATATTCATGTCATGTTCGAACTTCGAAAGCTTGGAATATTAATAGTAAATTTGTCTGTTAATACATGTACGAAAACTAAAGGACCCCGACATAATGAACGGTCCATTAACCTCAACATAAACTCATTGTCCGGGAATAAACTTGAAGAAACATAGTGTGTTCATATTATGCAAATGAGGCAATAAAGTTAATTAGTCCCTAAAACTATACAGCTGTGTAAATTCGGTACATTGTTGCACGCCAAACACCTCAGCTAGTACTCGAGTATTTAGAGGATTGTGCAGCCAGCTGTTTTGTTAGACCTTGTCCAATTTTTACGATTTTTGAATATTTTGTAATATTTTTGCTCAAAAGAAAAAAAAAACGATCAACGTAGTTTTTCAAATTACAACAACCGTTATTCGACGACACGTTAGCCTAGTTGGTAGTGAGCTTCGAAGCTAGCGGTCCCGGGTTCCAATCCCGGTAAGGGCAGATTTTTGTGTGATGAGCGCGAGTATTTCGAGTAGTTCCGGAGTCATGGATATTTTCTATGTAATTAAATATTTATTTCTCAATATAAGTAAATTTATCGCTGTCTAGTACGAATAGCACAAGACCAGAGGTTTGGAGCTAGTTAATGTGTTAGAATGTCCTCTGATATTTATTTATTTATTATTATTTATCTTCACCCTTTATAAGGCCTCTCCAACTAGTGAAAGTTGGCAGTCAGCTTCGCATATTTGTTTAATGTGTATAGAAACAAAGACTTACATTATCATTTCATTAAGGTAAACCTTTTGAATGTAGAACTTTATCTACCCAAAACAATAATTCTACAGGAAATGTAGGAAACTAGGTACGTCCAGAACAGCGGCACTCCACAATCCTCCTAATGAACTGCGCTACTCAAATTACAGTACTTTAGTCCCCAAATTGTTCCCAAAACCCTGAGAATTAAGGCTTATTTGTCCCCATGTAGTAATAACGTTGTGTAACGATGGCTGCAAGAGCGTTAGCGATTTCGGCGAATTCAAAAATCCGTTTCAAATTTCGAATTTTCTGCTTTTGGATTAGGGCGCCATTTTGTCAAAAGCAACTGGTTTAAAATGGTAGCTGAAAGTTAGGCACTCTTTACACAAAATATAATACTAGTTTTTAGGAATTTTTATACTCAGTTTTTAAAAACAAATGTGGATAATAAAATGAACGTAATTCGGAACCTCAGGCATACCAAATGTCAACAGATTCTTCGGTCTTCATCGCTGTTTTTTTACACCATCTAAAGCATTCCTGCCGTCTCTGTGTGAATAGGCATATATGTAGATTTTGTAGTATTTGACACATAACCTCAAAATTCATCATGAGTTTTTATTTTACATAACGTATAATTAATTATAACTTCATCCTTAACTTGATTATGCAATGATCAAGAGTATAAATCAAAGACGTCACTTAATCTTTACAAGCAAGATTATCGAGTAATAATGGTAAATTGTTTCGATTGGTTTTGTTTACATCATTGCCAATCTCAATTGAGACAAACTATAGGTATAAATGTAAAAAAAATAGACCAACTCAACGTCGCATTTATAATCCAAGGACGGTGTTCTTATGAAAATATCTTTTCGTGGGATTGTTTTGGAGGATTTATTGTGGCAGACTGAATTATCGTTTTCCCTTTGTTTGTGAAAAGTTTCAGAGATTGGGCAGATAAATGACTATTGTGGCGAAATAAGAATATAAAGTTTGTTCGTTTCTATGTTTATATTATCTAAGACTTGGAATGATGTTAGCTGGAATTGTAGGTATTCTGAGCATTTTGAAATGGAAAATGGCTACTTTTTTAACAAGCTCGTCGTCTGGCCTGTGTATGACCGCTTGTAGTCAAAGACGAGTTTGCTCGGCCATACCGACTTAACTTGAACCCTGGGATATTATTATTCTCAACTACCTACTTGCCTTGTCATAAATTGCCAAATTATGAACAGGCAAGTTAAGCTCTTAGGCATGGGATACGTAATATAAAAGTAATATTGGTTGAACTTAAGTTGTTCTGTCAAAACGTATTAATAATACAAGCAATTCTACGAGTCGATCGCAAAATTACCGACTCGCAAAATTATCACATAAAATGAATGCTATTTTAATTTTTACTATGTCATAGGAAAGTCGACGGAGCCCCGCGCGGCGGGTCTCCTATATCTGGGTAATTTGCCCCTCGGGCGTTTTTTTTTTATAAGGGTCTAAACCTGCGACTCAGACATTGTGAGATGTCTTGTGGGTTCCGTTCAAGCATATTATAATGATATTTATGTGTGTATTTTGACTTTGGTTGCAGGTTTTATTTTTTTCAACCTAACTCTGCGTTGACTTAAACTCGTGGGTCCTCGAAGAATTGAGAGGTGCATTTACGCGCAGTACAAGCGGCGTCTGCGCAGTGCCGGTGCTACAGACAGACTTATTTCGAGGACCGGTCCCGGCGAGTTTTTGCGCGCGCCCTGCCCGGACGAGTTTTTGATACTCGTTACGTGATCGTCCTGTATATACAGTATAGTGTATGTATTCTATTGATCAATTCGGTTTTCTCTATATTTATCAACCTCTACATGCATGTACGTCGGTTTCGGGTGATTCGTTTTGGCTCTTATTCAGTAGATCGCAAAGCCATCACTTTATCTACGCCTAGGACGTTCCCTCCCGACATCTCCTTCGCAACCGTTCTCCCTTCTCGACGAAGATTATTTTTCCTTTAATGTGTTTGTCCTTACATTTATAATGTTTTTATTTGCGCTAGTTCTTATAATGAATATTTGGCAGAGTTACGAGTACTTGCGGCGCTACTTCTCCGCAATGATGGTCGTGTCCGAAGCGCTAGGAGATTCACTCTACATTACCGACGTGTAAAAGAGCCTGTACGTGGCCAATTTACTGAATAAATATTTTGTTTTTGATCTGATCTCTTCACAATCCTCTTGAATACTTACTGCGAGGAATAAACTCCTTGTATCGCTGTACTCCAATATAATTTCTCCGGCGCGGTGCGATGACTCCGATGGACCATTTAGCCGCGAACTCCTATTATTCGTACTCGTGTAGCCGAACGGGTTCTGCGCGTGTCCATTGCACCTGATGCGTTTTGGATTAGAGCTAGTCTATTGAAATGACGTGCCCACCGAACATCATATATTATATATTTTGTCATCATATGTTTTTTTTGCAGTGGCAGTGGGCGGGGCACATTGCTCGCAAGACTGATGGCCGATGGGGTCAGAAGGTTCTGGAGTGGCGTCCGCGGACCGGAAGACGAGCTATGGGTAGGCCTCCAATAAGATGGAGTGACGACCTCGTCAGGATCGCGGGACCGCGGTGGATGCGAAAAGCACAAGACCGGTCTGAGTGGAAAGCCTT
This sequence comes from Acleris sparsana, assembly GCA_923062465.1. Lineage (NCBI taxonomy): Eukaryota > Metazoa > Arthropoda > Insecta > Lepidoptera > Tortricidae > Acleris > Acleris sparsana. The sequence goes on along the minus strand of OV281287.1, from coordinate 19,304,712 downwards.
GGGGGAGGCCTATGTCCAGCAGTGGACGTCTTTCGGCTGACATGATGATGATGATGATGATTTTTTTACGTATAAGACTAGAGCACTCTTGACACGATTGAAGAATCGACAGGCGTCAGTGTTCTTACAGTCAACACCATCAGGATCTCTGTACTTCTGCAAAACCATATGGGTTTTGACATGTTATTGTACAATTTTTTTAACTTGGCTGCTGAAACTGTCAAGTAAATTAATAAGAATCTAAATGTTGACAATACGATACGATAACATGTCAAAAGGAATATGGTTTTGCCGAGTACGATAGAGACCCTGAACTGAAGCTAACTGCGTGAGGTTGTCGAAACAAGTGAAACAAAAAGCAAGCTTATTAACCGACTGATAAGCTATAGTTTATAGTTTCTCAGCAGTTATAACTCTTCTTGAGTTGCTGATTTATATGCGTTTGCTGGTGTTGGTGGTGGTGACTACTTCCCATCTGGGCCGAGATTCTAGGCGGTAAAAACCATACCGTCTTTGACCTGTAATCGTATTGTCAAGATAACTCTTATTTAAGTAAATGGCGGCCCAGATAGCCCGCGTAACGACTAAAAGGCATGTTTCGAAGAAAAAGACATGCTGCGCCGACTCCAGATGATTGGGATGAGAGCAAGATAATGAGTCAGGTCGGTCTCGGTAAGCAGATAAATACAAAAAAAAGTTATACTTTATATTGATTTATTGCAATCACATAATTGCATCTAAGTACACCTTGATTACTATCGAGTTGACGAAACACGCAAACCCTGATAGGCACAGCAAGTTTAGTTTTCTTCGCCGTCAAAAAATTCTTGTCAATAGGTTTTATTTACAATAAAATCTTAAAAGCATTAGTATTTTTTTTATACGGACTTTTTACATTTTATTCTATCCTTAATTTTGTTAACTTTGACAGACGTTATATTTGTCCTGTTGCAGTATTTTTTTTGGATAAAAGATAAAAAAAAGATAAAAGATGTTTATTCAGTAAGTAGGCCGCACGGGCACTTTAACACGTCAAAATCTACCAGCGCTTCGCAAGAGACCACTGCTGAGAAGAAACGCCGCAAGAAACTCAACAGTCAGTCGTTTTTTTTAAATACTACTTATGATATTATACAATTATAAAGCTTAACTTAGCATGATATAAAACAATGAATTTAACATAAAATAAAAATAAAAAACATTCAAGCGTAGCTTGAGCAGGAAAATGTGTCAAAACTAAGAATTTTCATAGGGTAGTAATAAGTAGTAGTAATAAAAAATATATATAAAATATATATATTTGAAAAAAAAAACTTTCCTATGACAGTGCAAGACAACCACCACATACAAAGTTTCGATACATTCTCCTACAGAAACCGTGTCCCCTAGACAATATCAATATTTACATATATATTACAGTGGGTGCTAGATTATATTCGTATCTTGTTTTAAAGCGACGTCTTTGTCATGTCAAATTGGTCCTATCATCCGTCATTTACCTAACCAAATGGAAACGCGCACAAGCAAACGTAGTTCACCCACACACGCCCACCGCACACACGCGCACGCGCAGCCCAAGTCACGACCAAGATTGTCTTCTCATGTACCCGCATATACAATTATACGTCTGTGTATATAGGGCTATTGTCTGATACTAGGGGGCCTATTATGCTGATTTGTTTCCTATTATTGAAAGTTTATACCGTTAGTTAGACTGTTAAAAGTTTACGTGGTTTTTATTCGACTATGGCGAAGCAAAATTATATGTTCGTTTGTGTTTTTGTTGCGTATATATTGAGTGCGCGTCATATTTATGTGTGTAGGGGGTTACCTTTGTTTCTGCGAAATTCCCAACCGTTTCATTTGCCAACACGCTTTGTTTTCTGTAACCGTAAATATTTCAGGATTTTATAAAAGCTAACCTAACCTAACCTATCTAGGGGTCTACACGATGGTACTGGAATAAATCCTGTATTTTTTTATATCATTGGGTTGGCAAATGAAAAAGTTGGGAAACGATACTTTTGGCAAACATATTTTTGCCAAACGGCAGGCTTATTGTAACTTTTAATTTTTCCGAGATGAAAGAAGCTTATGTGTTGATTAAGAGTATAATAAGCTATCTCCATTCCAAATTACATCTCAATCCGTCACGGCGTTGCAGCGTTTTTATCCCGTAAAATTGTAAAATTCCTGAGGACTGTCGATGGACGAAGTCGCGGGCAGAAGCTTGTAATATTAGAAAGAGGCGTATGAGTGGTTTTCTCCTACGCAATAATCTATTTCACCATTTGGAAGGTACTCGTTGGTACTTTATTTCGGATGGAAATATGCAATCTTATATAATTGTTTCAACCGGAGCGAAGCGAGGGCGGGTCGCTTTATATATATGTGCTATATTATATTAATACACTTATAATCATGCTGTTTGTTTGATGTGCTTTATTTCAACAATCATTTAACTGGCAAGTTGATACTACCTAGGAACCCTAGACAAACTAGAATAATAATTACCTACATACAATATACCTATACATAAAGTTACTATGTATAACCAGATAGAAGATAAAACGCAGGATATTGAAAAACCTGTCCCAATATCCGGGCATTCAAGCGGCTAATAAAATAAAACTCGTACTTCAACTGTGAAAAAACACAAAGTTACATTGTAGGACTTTGTCGCTTGAACAACTTCTCCTCCTCGTGTAACTAGCATGGGGATATTAACTATACAAAACACGAGACAAGGTCCTTGCTGGCCCCATACAATGACAAGCAGTTATATGAAGGTTCGATTGAGATGTATTTAACATTAATATTTTGAATGTTGTTTAATGCTGAATAATGTGATTGGATTCATATTAGAGAACACGATGTTGATTGATTTTTTTTATATCGATTGGGATAAATCGATAAGAACGCATTAACTGCCCTAAAGGGTAAGTACTTGCCTTTGTTGTCTCTTTTTTACTACACTACAACAATAGAGATACAATAAGCATCTGATTGATCCTGGACTGGTTCATTTTCAACCCCCGATGCAAATAGAGGAGTGTTATAGTTTAACGTATGTATCTGTCCGTCTGTCTATGGCATCTTAGCTCCCAAAGGCTAGTTTAACGGGTTGGTTCATACTCCTACCTGAAAATCGAGATATCATCTCTGAAAATAAGGGTCGCAATTCTACCCTACCTACTTAGCAAAAATGAAATATCTAAATTCAATAGACAAAACAGGTTCAACTCTGTTCTAACTTTATCAACATTAAGCTTAATAGGGCAGAATAAAAAACCAAGCTGTTGCTAGCGACTCCATCCACGAAGAAAAATAAAACGTCTATCTTACTTAGCGTTATAATGGTAAAAGAATTTTTGAAAACGGTAGTTTTTGATTTTATTCTTTACAAACACAAAAATACAAATCTTTCCTCTTTATATTAGTGTTGATGGCCTAAGCCCCTCCAAAATAGTGCATCTTGCAAATGATAAAAAAAACGATAAAGTTCCGTGGTTCGATAATTACCCGTTGAATGGACAAAGTCACAAAATTCGCACTCTTTATAATATTAGTAAGTACCTAATATAAAGCTTTATCCTGCCTTGTCTTGTCTAGGGGACACCGTCGATGCAGGAAAACATATCGAAACTTTTATGTGGTCATAAGTAGTTGATTACATTTTTTCTTTTTTCTTTTTCTCTCTATCTCTCCCGTAAGATTTTTGGCATGTTTTCCTGCTGACCTACACATGTTGTTTGATATTATATTTAATTTAATATTTGTAGCTTTATATAATGCTAGACTAAGGAACTGACTGCTGAGTTTCTTGCGGCGTTTCTTCTCAGCAGTGGTCTCCTCTTGGGAAGTGCTGGTAGAGTCTTGAAGTGTAAAAGTGCCTGTGCGGTCTACTTACTGAATACATTTCTTTTATATTTTTATATTTTTATAAGGTATAGGCCTTCTATTCTACGTGGTAAACCAATATTTCTCTTAATATGTTAGCGTATCGTCAACGTTTTGATAACTATTATTTACTTGGCAGTCATAATGACAGCCGAGTTAAGAGCAATATTGAATTGTAGAATATAGATTACTATAATATTATATTGCCGAAACAATTCTAACCTTTAATTTTTACAGGGAATTTTTTTAATTGTGTTTTTATCGTCGTATCATCGTGTAAGTTTAATGTGATTGGCTGTTACTTAAGGTGTTATGCTATTATAATTCACAAACTGTCGCCCGCGTCTTCGTCCACCTAGAAGTCGACATACTCGTACATACATATTCAGGACGCCGGTAAATTTTATAGAAATCGAGCGCTTGAGAGTATCAAATAAATCGCATACGAAGGGCCGTTACAAGCAACCGCGGACTTTACAACTTACGATTCTACCGTTCCTCGTTCGATTTCGAATGAAGTTTGTTGAGTGTTCGATTGTTAAAATTCGACTAACTAAGTACTGTGCATATAATTATAGTTATTACACCTACACAGGAGCAAAAATAACGGGTCAGAGTGCGTTTTTCATACTAAAGAGGCTATTTCGAAGCCTTGGTTCCTCCCATGCTTTTAGTGAAATCTGACAACAACCCCTGGCCAGGAACCAAGGCTTCGAAATAGTCTCGTTTATATGAAAAACGCGCGTGTATAACTCTGTCCCGTGTAATGATTGGAACTTGAGTGTTTTTGATTCTTCATAATCTTTGTTTTAGCTAGTTGCTGTTTTGAGATTTTTTAGAGGATGTAAGTAATTGCATACATACATATTAATAAGGCCTCAGATCTCTAATATAAAGAGGATGCCCAGTAGTGCTGGTACTGGGGCAATGCTAAATTATACCTTACAATTCTAGCTTCAGACGGTTATTTCTGTACTAGACTAGTTTAATCCGGTTTTGGTACGAGTCAGACTTTCTTAGAAATCTAGGGAACGGGAACCCGCTTTGATTTAGAGCCGTACTAACGGAGAGACTTGGATACTATCATTCGTAAATTCTCATTAATTTATCAAACGTAAAAGATTATTTTTAATTATTTCAATAAAATAAAAAATAAACTTATCTAATTAAAATAGCCTATTTAGTGTCCCACTGCAGCTGGACAAACGCCTCCCCCCATTTCTCTAGTTATCTCTAAATTAAGCCAATTCTTGCTATGGATTTAATTTATCGATATCGTTTCGCCATTTTGAGTTTTGTCAAAATAACAATAAATATATCTGTGTCGGTCTGTGGCGTTGTAGCTCCAAAACGGATGATTTTGGAGGCGCTTTTTTTTTAAAGAAAGCTAGTATATTTAGGGTGATTTTTAGCTAGGTGTCATGAATATCGATTATGTCGTTTGAGATAAATCAGCTCTAAAAGTAGGGGGGGTCCACACTTCTTCGTTGGTAATTAAATGTCCAGTGTAACTAACATTGAGGAGTAGGTGCGTATAAAGTCGCAGAGAAGTAGTTTTTTTAAGTTACTCGACAATAATGTAAGGTAAAACTAAGCTTGTGCTATGCCTAAGTAATTTAATAATATCTAGTGACGCAGGTGAATAAGAGAGACGATAATACAATAACAGTAACTAATCAAATTACCGCCACCGCAAAAATACGCTGTGTTACATAAATCCAAGTTGAGGTAAGGCACGGTACACATACACATTGGTTATTATAGGGGTGTTCTCTTAAAAGTTGGGTGTAGTCGTGACATAGGCAAGTAAGTTAGAGTTAGTTAGTACTAGGGATGCATCGATACGCCTTTTCGCCGATACGATACCGATACCGATACTCTTATAAAAATATCAGCGATACCGATACCGATACCGATACCGATACGCTTTTTGTGAATTCAAAAATTAAGGTATAATAAATAAATCACAAGACAGATTTCTTTTTAATAATATAAGAAGTAGATACATAGGTTAATATTAGATAATTAAAAAATTTAGTAATTAAAATTAACATTGATAAGATTTTTGTTTAAAAAACAAAGTAATCGCTCGTTGACACTACATTTTTAAATTAAAAAGTATCGTTGAATCGGTCATAAAAATATCGTCGATACCGATATATCGGTATCGGTATCGGTATCGGATGCATCGCTAGTTAGTACCTACCGTTTTAGCCAATTATATAATGCTGGCATTATTTTGTAGCGTTAGTGAAAACAAATGAAAAACGATTTACCTCGTAATAAAAAAACCGGCCAAGTGCAAGTCGGACTCGCGCACGAGGGTTCTGTACCATTACCTATACAACATCGACACTTAATTAGTTTGTTGAATGGGAGCCGTTTAACTGTCTAACTTAGTAATAGGGTCCCGTTTTTACCCTTTGGAAACGGAACCCTAAAAAGGATAAACATCGTCAGTGGTACGACCTTATGCAAGGTCTGTCCGGATCGCTACCACCATCACATAATTAACCTACCGCCAATAAGCATTCGCATTGTTGTGTTGGTAAGATAACCAGTAAAATTAATAGCATAGAGGCATTCCATCGGTCCTCACGATTGGCAACATTTGCGGTCTTAGGCCCGTATTGATAAACTGATCTCAACTCTAATGCTCGTCTCGAGATGCGTCAAAAATGACAGTGTTCTATGGTTTGGCGTTTACTTTGACGTATCTTGTGACGCGCCTCACATTCAAGATGAGTTTATTAATACGGCCGTTAGAATTGTCTCCCCTTAGATTGTAGTCTTGAATCTCAGATCCATTTTTACCATCAGATACTCGTTTGGCTTCTCCATGGCATTAAAAAAAGATTAAAAATACAGAGTGAACTAGACTAGTATTGTTTTTCACTTGAACTTCGGAAGACTTGTATCCTTGTTTACTAGGATTATTAGAGATATAAGCAGGAGGTCCCAAATCTTAGTTTTAATAATGCAGCAACAGAGCTCCAATTTCTGTCAAAGGACCCAATTTACCTATTTTTTTTACGAGTGTTATGACGCATTATAATAACTAACTAACTAATAAATTTTAAACATGTTAAACTTAGTAGGTAATAAGTTATTTCGAAACTTAAATTAAGGTTTGCAGAAACGGGGTTTTTGGAATTTTCGAGACCCGCCTATACAAAATCGGTCCTAAAATCCAGGGTAATTCAAACCATAACCGCAAAAGCATAGCCGGTACTATAGTTTTGAAATAAGTTGTATAAAAAAATTACAAAAAAAAAATCTCTTGTGCGACTCGCTTACCGACTAACGGATTGAAGGACAACGCACAGCCTAACCAAACCTAACTTACACTGGACCTAATTACTTGGAGGAAGGTACCCCAGGGCACTAAGAAAGAAGTAGAAAATAATTATACTAGTATGTTGTACGTTCTTAGTATTACCTACCGACCGCACAATCGCCAACGCATCAGTTTATGTTTTATGTTAATCATGCATTTTACCTTACTTGACTTCACTTCGAATATAGCTATTAAGCGACACGCTTGTGTTTATCAAAATAAACGTTTATTAAATAACTCGTGTATCAGTTATCATCAGTATCAGTCAAATATCATACTCGTCTAATATCAAAATATCAGTGTACTTCATGCTACCAGCAGTGCAGTACTATCAAGAATAGGACAGAATATCAAGAACCTATAGGTATCATTATCAATATCAAATAATACAAAGATCATCAAGCATATATCACAAAGGATATCTGAGTGTAACAATAACCCAGACATATGTTAACAAAGAAAGGACGGTAATTAACCCCCGAAATGTAGTAACGGGGTAACTTTGATGCACATTAAGACAGACAATAAAACTAAATTAACATTACCTTACCGCAACGAAATTACTAGTAAAAATAAAGCGTGTTACACACATATCCGTGTCGAAGTAAGGCACGGCCCAGACATCGATAAAAGACGTCTACTTTCTACTTGATCGATGGGCGGATCGACCTTCGCGGTTAATGCTGGACTGTGCTCAATCGAGATTTGAACGGGTTGGGAAAGGTTCGTAAAAAGTGACGCGCATAAAGTTGGTATTGGCAAAAAAGGGGTGTAGCAGATCCGAATAGGAGACGATTTGAACAGGGCTGTTTATACGATAAAAAAGTATTTTATACCAAATTTAATATGTTAACTTATAAAATTTAAGCCATCAACACCATTACACATACAGTCACATGCGAACACACACACACACACACACACATACACACACACACACACACACGCCCACACCCACACACACATACATACACACAAACGTGCCATACCTATTGTCAAATTAGATTAAGATTACCTATTCTTAGTACATTATATCCAATTTTCTTCGTTATTAACTGTAGACACTAGTAGACACTAAGTTACATTTATTTTAAAATTTGTATTCCGAATCTGGTTGCCATTTGACAGGCATTGCCTAGTGTGGGACCAACAGATATTTCCAATATGTGTATTCGTTATTTTAATAAAGAAATTTAAATTTTAATTTAAATTTATTTTATTTTTAATATGGCGAAACTTTTCAGCCTATTCGCCATTGGCTTAAGCAGGTATAAACAGGTAAGTCGGTACTTATAATTTTGTACCCAACCTAACGTTTACATATTCTATAGGCTTCATACTTTCGATTGTATGTAATTTGAGTATTATACAAGCATTTGCAATTTAAAAAAAAGTGAGTTTTTAATTATTTTTTGATTGATATACTTAAGTACTGGACTGAAATATTTCAGCCTACTACGCCACATATTATTTAGCGTATTAAATTTGATATAAAATATTTGTCATCGAATAAACAGCCCGGTGTAAATCGTCTCCCGGATCTTAGACCACCAGACCTGGGGGGGGAATTGTAACTACAATTCAAGTAATGGTAGTAGTGATCGTTTAAAAAACTTTATGACGAGCTTTAAAAAGAACGTAAACGGGATTAACCTTTTGAACGCCAAAGACGGCAATTCACGTCGGCAGATTTTTGTGCCGTGGACGCCAGACTGTCAGCGAGTTGTTCTAACCTTCATATATTTTGTTGCGGCATATGACGTCCGTGGCGTCACGGGCACGTAAAATAACAATCGACCGTGGCGTTTAAAAGTTTAAATCGAAAATAGAGTTAAATTATTAGGCGATATGAAGATGACGTGTAAAGATGGCCCCAAAAATACCGAAAAAATATAGCACCACAAAAGTTTTGTATAAAACGAGTTTCGTTTCGACGTAGATAATTTAAATATGTATTACCCTATATAAGTATGTTTATCGTTGTGTAATACCTAAATTACAATCCTTCAGCTTAGTTTGGGACTACGCCAATTTATCTGAGATTATCTCTTGACATTTATTTAGTTATGTAATGTACGGTCACGGAAGTTGATTTACTACCCATTTCAAAGAAAATCTGCTTGAAGATGTCATTGTCATTAGAGATTCCAAGTCATTTGTAATTGACAGGAAACTCAACCTTATTGCTGTAGAATGACATATTGACTTTGGAACTAAGGTGGGTGACAAACTTGATTCCTTGGCTGTACTACTTTTGGAGAATTCAGGCTAAATTAAAAAAGTATTGTTTGTATGTTTATCTTAAACATAGAAAGATTTATATATGCCAGTGTCTTCTTTATTCGACGAGGATTTCAAAAATTGAACCAAAAAATATTAAGTACTACGAAAGCGTCCTGCATACTCTTTTAATGGAGTGCGCCCGAGTTGAGAGTCGGTTGAATCGGGAATCGGGATCAGTCGGCGGAGATCGGCGCGTTATGTGTGGAGCGCGGGCGCAGCGCCGCTTACGTAGGGCTGCCATCCGGGTTAAACTTTAATTCGTTGTTTTGAAACATGGCTTAACATATTATTTTATTAGTAAATTATAAAGTAAAAAAAATATAAAGTAAGGACAAACGTAGCAAAAACATTTTGAAATTAATGTCTAGTTTTAAAATGCATGAAAGCTATCTTAGATAACGTTGCCTCTTTAAATATCTGACGCGTCTCTGTTATCAGTGGAATTGGAACATGTCAGGTATTTTTGAGTCCATTATAAGATATTAATATTAGTGAATGTACCAAATGTATTTATATATATATATAGTATCCATTGTGCGACATCTAACTTAACACAAATAATTTAAACACGTATCTTACCTGACTCTCATTATTCACAAAACAGTCCTGAAGAATAGTTTAAGAAAGAAAACAAGTCCTAAAACATAAAAAAAACAGAGTAACTTTCTATTATTATAATTATGACACAATTACTCGTTCATAGCCAACACAATTCCAAAACGGTGCCAACAAAACCAAAAAATAAATAAAAACGTGTCGGCACCCCTACCCATCGAAGGCTGCCGCCAGGAATGCAGGCTCTTGTTCGTTTTGGGAGCGCGCGCGCAGGTAGGCGCAGCCTGCGGGGTTGGGGGCAGGGGGAGAGGGCTGTTGCTAGGGGCAGTCGGCCGGCGGGACGTGTGGTGCGAATTGTACGGGCACTGGTCATAGTGCCAGGGTTCGTGGTTTCCATATGAAATGGACTCAATGCGGAGTTAGTAGTACTGACTGTGACAGTTTTATTTGGTAAAACATGAATACGGTATTGTAATTAATTTGGTAATGTTATTTTATTATCTTAATATGGTCGTTGATCGGTATTACCTCAAGAAACGAATTTTATGGGACGACCGCGATTTTCCTGCGGCTCGAACTTTTTCAATACGAGTAGGTAAGTACTGGAAGTTGTTTCCAACAGTTTCGTAGAAAAGGCTTGAAAACATCGTAATATTGTCAGCAATGAACGCGGACTTACTTTTTTTAGGTTAATGGCAACTATTTTATTCATTTCACAATTGAATGATAGTCTTAGAGTCACAGTGGGCATTCGTATGTTTGGAATGAATCCATCTTGTCTAGTTATTTGGGTCCTCAGCGCCTTTTCATTTCTTTTTGTGTGGGTAGTTGTGTGTGTAGTAAAAGTTTCACTGCTAATCGATCAATACGATTGATCCTGGCAAAGGCCGTGGGCGTCGGAGGAAAATGGTCTGCCATGTTACTTCAATAATTTGTCGGTGAACGAAGATATAGTGGCTGACTCAGCATGTAAACATTACCTGTCCGGACGTGTTAACTGTGGTTGAATTTCGACGCAACTGCAGAATATTTTCTAAGAGAAAAGGATATCAAGAAGATATAAGTTGAAAAACACATTTAAAATTATGGTCAATAAATTATAAGCAAAATATTTTTGATGTCTGATAATGTTTTTTTTAATACACTAGCAACGTTGCAACCGGAGGTAAGCGATCCAACAGGACACGTGGTAGAAAGTAACCACCACCGGCCCTGGACATGCCATACTAGGAGAGGGATTGTAGATGCATAGCTGGCATTTTTGAAAAGAGTATATGCTCATCTCTTGTTGGTGATCGATCGTACCAAATCACGTTTATAAAGATCGCTGGGATATGCAAAAATTCAGCCATATCATGGTCATACTGAAATAATATCTAAGCAGCAAAACTTGGAATCGGTACGGGTTGCTAAGAATCTTAATAAAACCGCAGCATTCATAAAGATTCTTAGTTTTGCTGTATGCACACCGACCTGGGTGTGTACCTGATGATTTCAATGACAGCCAAACCGTTAAATTAAAAGTTGACCATGCCAAAACTTACTCTCTAGTGGCCAAACATTAACCATCCACATTTTGAGAAAACACAGTTTTTTCACCTTTTGACCGATGCCGAAGGTTCACAAATGTTATAAATAAGCCTTTAAATATCTTAATAAATAAAATGAAACTAAATCAATCACAAATAAAAGTAAAGGGCTACTACCTGCGTCGGGTACCTGTTCTTTTTTTCTTGTTCCCGCCGGAGGTCAGACTTGTAGTTAAAAAAGCATCGGCATAAAACGTGGCCTCTTGAGACCCAAACCGGGTCATAAACTGCTGGCCAGGGCTTCAGGTTGGCCTTTGATTGGTGATCAGTAAAAAAAGTCATTCCGAGGTTCGCGAGGTATCTTAACAGAAAATGTGCAGAAGATTGTTATGGGCAGTGCGATTATGGTTGAAATTTGGAATCCAGGGGAATTTATCCTGATATTATTCCCATTTCATCCCACAGGATAATGGCAACCATATATCCCTCAGATGTCTCACGCCTCCCATTACCTGGGTTCGTCTTCGGGACAGTCAGCAGCATAAATGGGAAATGCGTTCAAAGCCTACATATTTTAATAACCGCGACTAAAATTGGGTATGATGGGTAAATGGGCTAGCGTGATTTTTTGTTGTAAAATTGAACATAGTTACAATGTATAGCATATTATGACATGTTTTAATAATTTTTGACTATATTTCTTAATCAAAATCCACGTCCAACAGTTGAATGAAAAAACGAACTAATACTTACGTAGTAACTCTTATTTGATCTGTTCTAATACTGCCGCATTTATAATATTAACAAGGATTTGGACAAGTTTTGCCTAACTTGCCAGTAACTTTTAATATGGTTGCTGACTGTAGATCCAGTTCGAGATAACTCATTACTGGACGTCTTTATAGCTGCCGGGGCAATTATAGAAATAACTGCGGCCATCGTGTTTAATACTTATTTATAAAATGGTTTTATGGTTGAAAGGTACATCTTCATTGCCTAGGCCGTTATTTTTTGCCTATTTTAAGAGTTATAATAAATAAACGTGATGTAGTGCGAAACGTTTAGATTAGTATGTCGTTTGCCTATTTATTATATATATATTTTCTTTTTTTTATTATACTTATAAGTACTGGACTGAAATTCTTCAGCCTGTCTATTCGCCATATATTACTTAATATATTAAATTTGATATAAAATACTTTTTATAAAATAAACAGCCTGGTGCAGGTCATCTCCTATCTCGGATCCTACTATAACGTTTGTCTTTTCTATCATTGAAAATGCATGGGATGAAAGTTGACCACGTGGTTTATCGCTACGCACGAGAATGTCATCCCATTTATATTGAGTGATAGAGAAGATAAACATTAGTAGTGTTTGCATCTTGGTTAACGCCTCTGAAGACGCATTTAGCGTAGTTGGTAGAGCCTGCCTACGAAGGTTTTATTCCCGGCATGTGAAATATTAATGGCAGTAGAACTAGGGTTACCGACATAGCCCGAAGAATAGCTAAACTGAAGCGACAGTGGGCAGGGCACAGTGCTCGCAGGTCTGATGGCCGATGGGGTCAGAAGGTTCTGGAGTGGCGTCCGCGGACCGGAAGACGAGTTAAGGTACTAGGTAAGCGTCCAACAAGATGGAGTGACGACCTCGTCAGGATCGCGAGACCGCGGTGGATGTGAAAAGCACAAGACCGGTCCGAGTGGAAAGCCTTGGGGGAGGCCTATGTCCAGCAGTGGACGTCTTTCGGCTGTCATGATGATGATGATGATGTGAAATATTTGTGTGACGAGCGCGAGTGCTTGTTCCTGTGTCTTGAATATTTTCTCAACTACGCATGAATATATTTATTTCATATTTTATGTTATATTCTTTGTTTTATATAATGCTAGGTTAAGTTTTGTAATTGTATCATATGGTAAGCTATAATTAAAAAACGACTGACTGTTGAGTTTCTTGCGGCGTTTCTTCTCAGCAGTGGTCTCTTGCGAATCGCTGATAGATTTTTGACGTGTCAAAGTCCCCGTGCGGCCTAACTTACTGAATAAACATTTTCATCTTATTAACTATGTTTACTGTTGCCCAGTACAGTTGCATGTAGATTGGTATTGATTTTTGTGTGAGACTGCCCCGAGTTTTTTTCCTTATGACTTTTTTCCTTTGGTCTTGATGATATTTTGCTAAGAACTTGTGTTACAACTAACACTAAAGTATCTATTATAGAATCTGTGATATCGATAGCAGGCGTGGTTGAAATCACATTGCAACGGACCCAGTAATGGAACTAATCGCGAATGGATAATTTAATTAAGTCACTGATAACATTAATTCATTAAATCGGTTACGCCTAAAGCTTGTCGGGTATTTTATGCGCAATGTAGCTTGATTTTTATACTTGTGCCTATGGATATGGGCTTGGTTGACCCAACAGTGTAATTGACATCTGAGTACCCTGTGCACATCATTACAGTGCAGAAAAGCAGCAGAGCGTGTTTCTACTAACGTATGTAACTTGGTTTAAATAATATTTTGTCGCAAAAACATTTTTAAATGTTATTATTTTGGATAGAGGTAGATACCCATAGGGTAAAACATTCAATAGGCAGGCATAAACCAGTAGTCGACCTTAAGTGAGTGCGAAGATTTCAAATTTAGCAGAACTCCCTACATTTGCGTTAAAATCGATTTCAAGATCTTACGAATTATAAATATATTTTATCCTCTAAACTTATACTATCGTCACGACAGATAAAAGTAACAGCCAGTACCGAATGTCACAAATATATTTATTGCACCAATAAAGCGACATTAAAAAGAAACCACGACTTAAGTGCGCATGCACATACTGCCTGTAAATTGCAAGGGGACATAATACATGTCTTTATATATTTAAATTATATGTTGTCGTTAAAAGTACAAGATGCATAAATAACACGACCGTGCGAGAAAAGTAGATTATACAACAAGGGCATAAAAATGCGAGTGCTGCTATTTAAGTCGAGGATAAAATGACTTTTATTAACCAAGTTATGCACTTAGCTTTTCACATTGATTGCGAGAAAACAGAATTAAATATAGCTAAGACAAGAGAGCTTTTTGCTTTGCCTCTGTACTTTCTACCTTTTGTTTAATTTCTACATGAGCTTGAATTCTGGATTTTTATTCTACTGGATACAACCATGTTGCCTTTGACAATTTTATAGTAGTGTTTTTAACTCCGCCACCATTACTGTGAAGTAAAAGAGATATTGTAACGTTAACGATACGTTAAGATGCAATATGGTTGTATACAGCAGAATAGAGCCTGACTACTAGTGATTTTTACACCATTGTTTTTCGTTGAACGATTTTGTCCTGTTGAGCCTTTATCGAGAATCGTTGGGTGCAGAGTTCGATTTCCAGTGGCCGCCAGGGATACCAAACCAACGTTTTTTAGGGTTACGTAGACAAACTAGGAACCCTTATACTCTTATAGTTTCGCCATCTCCGTCCGTCCGTCCGCAGCCTAGCTCAGAGACTGTTAGTACTAGAAAGCTGTCATTTGGCATGAATATATTTATTAGTCACGTCAGTAAAGTGATAAAATAAAATCATGAAAAAAAATGTTTACCGTCCCACCCCTGCTCGTGACGTGGAGATATTTTTTTTCTCTTCTACCCCATAGTGTGGGGTCTCATTGAATTAGTCTTTCAAAAATCGATGGTCCCGCAGAACAAAATGATAACAGCAAAATCGTGTTTTTTCAGCAAAAAATAAAAACATGTATTGATCGATTGTGTCGTTAAACCTGAACACAGACAAGTGGTAGTTACCTTTATACAAAGCTAATTTTTTTGCGTTCCAAATGATTTAGTGACATGGTCGTAACATTTTACCAAACCAAAAATATTTGAAAAATAAAATGTTAGTCAAAATTAACTACCGGCTGTGATGTATTAAGTCGATTATCATTTTATTCGTTGTTTTTCCAGACTAAACACAAGTATTGTAACATCGTCGTAACATTTTATTCTACCGGTTTTTAGGGTGACCGGTGCTGAAATTAATACATGATATACTTTTATTCTCGTAACTTATAGGAAAGTGGTTATTGCCAAAGGCTTTTAAGTTTTTTTAAAATAAAACAGCGAATTGATATTCAACTTTGAGTTTATTAAACAAATCACTGAACATCAAATAATTAGAACGTCTCTAGAAAAAATCTTCAAAAGGGAACAAAAATCATCACATAATAGAAAAACAACGCTTGTTTCTATTAAAAAACGTAAATCTCAATGATAAAATATTTAAAAAAATAACAAAAGCCTTGTTAATGATATAATTTCGAAAGTAAAAAATCAACATTAACTTCTTAATATACTCGACGCATCTTGTTTCAGACTCAAATTCTAACAAATCAGCGTAATAGGTAAAACCAGGTTATTAATTAATCTTCATCATCACCTTCCTCCTCGTCATCATTGACTCTAGAGCAGCTATTGGTGTTTATTTATTTAATTTTAATGAAAATCAGGCTTATGATTTTCATCTTACACTTAATAATAACTAAAACAGCGTCGCGATCACATAAAATCAGTCTTTAGATCACCTATAGCTCAAAAAACCAAATAATACTCTACACCGTCATAAGCCTAATCTTCCTCATTATCATCATTGGTTCCAGAGTAGATATTTCCATAAGTCAGCGACTCGTAAAAAGCACGATAGTAGCTTGGAATATCTCCAGCCTTACAGAGGTTTATAAGGTCGTCATATAAAGCCTTACTTATTGGCAATGGCTCCGTGTAAAGTACTTGCAGTTCAGGTTCCGCTGCAGGACTTGGGTTGGTTAAATGAGATGCTGCCTGTCTAGTGCCCCGCTTATTTCTTAATCTTTGGACAGCATCTGTAGCTGATTGGGAATATTCAGCATCGAAGTCATATTTGTGTCTTAAAATTTATGGTTGTAAATAGGAGACACTTACCTCCATTATTTGAGTCCATAATATTTTCTGACCTTTCTCATCTTTGACCCAGTTTTTATTGTTTATCAACTCCTTTATATTATAAAACTCATTTTGCGTCATTTCTGTGTCATTATATTTTTCGCCATTTACTTTCGCGTTCATAATGATAGCGTATATCTGGTCGAGAGTGTATACTACTCTATTCTTTAATTCACGCTCGACGTTGGAATGCATCGAATCCTCTTCGCTCTGGCCATGGCAAGTCTCAAAAAATCTATAAGTGATATTTAATTGAAGCTTCTGTGCCGCAAAGATGTACAACGCAAATATAAATCGGTTTTTATTTTGACCACAGCACCCGTCTGAGTAAAAATGTATGTTTAGAACGCCTCTTTGGTTTTCATTAAGTAAAAATTGCCAAAGGCAACTGCCAATTTCATTAGCCCCTCGTTTTGCAATTTGAGCATGCCAAACATAACAATACCCTTACTCCGAGTAGCATAGCAGTAGTAGCACTGTAAAATTGTAAATAGGAAACTTTCTTTTATAGTGAAATGCTCCGACTTCAGACTGTGGGATGTTCAAAACCTTTTCTAAATCGAGGATTGCCACCGTGGTTTCTGAAGGGTCGACTGATTCCTTTTCGTCTCTTTTAATTTGCCTTACTCTTTCTTTGTTTTTATGATGTTTATCATTTCTTGGAGGGTTTCTTGAGTCGTAGGGTCAGCCTGTCGGTATCGAGAACATTTAGAACACTGGTCTTTTTTAGGTTTGTAAAATGAAAAGTTGAAACTGGTGTTAAAAATTGTTTCGTATTGGCGTTTTGTAGCCATAATACAGTCAAAGTTTTCATGTGCAAACCAGGCTTTATAAAGACGATACATTTTCGATATATTCAGCAGTTCTGAGAGGTACTTTTTCGTGGAATTTTGTCTCACGTAATGAGCTTCGACATAAGGAGACAATTGAATGTGCCTTATGATATACTCTTCCGTCTTAATAGACATTCTACGTGGTATATTGTCATGGTGTCCTCGTTTGTCGATTAAGCTTTCATCACATTTAATCTTTTCTAGTGCTGTATAAACAGTTTGATGTGAAACGCTCAGAGTGTTAATGAAAAAGGTTTTGAAAGAAGGGGATGACAATACGTTTTACTGTTTAGCACCAATAGAGAAGTTTTACTAAACGGCGTTATCCGATTAGCCGGGCCAGTTTTTTGACGTGAAAAAAATTATAACTGCGGTTATCTTTATGGCGTAGAATTATTTTCACGCGAAGATTATGGTACGAGCGTTTGTCAAACTGAGGGCCGATAAATATTTATGTTAATATCACCATACAAGTATGTTCTGGTAATTTTAGGCATGAGCAAAATCATTGAATAAAATTGCATTATTTTCTAATTTCGTAAATAACCGTACGAAAATTTCAAGAAAAATGTACTCGATGCATTGGCACCCATAGATTTCAAATATAACATAACACTAAAACTATGATAATAGCAATTATCTTAGTATTCTCCGGGAGCGGCGAAATATTGCGGGTTTGTGCAAACAATTTTCGATTAAGCCACTAGACCACTATAGCCAAAACTACAAATACAAAAACTCTGAAAAATACCTTCAATGAAAGCGCATATAACAAATTTAAAAGAAAAAGTAACACGACTAAGTAGACATCATTGGTTTTTGAGATACAGGCGATTAAAGTGTTTATACCTACTGAAATCATCTAAAACGGCGCCAAATGACTTTAAATAGAAAATGAGTAATTACTTGTTGTTTTTATGTTTGTAGCAGTTAGCGGCTTCGGAACCCTACACTGAGCATGTTCCGATATGCTCTTGCCCGGTTTTTTCAAACTGGAGTATACTCCCTAAATGCCTTCAGTGGTAACCAATGCTCTTACCAAGCTCTAGACCATGAATAAGGTCTAGACCATAGAGGCCCAACACACAGATCCACATTTGTTCCTTCTAATCATAAACAATACCAAGAATTTTAGCAATTTGAGTCCTGATGATGTGTTATTTCCAGGATCATAAAGCGTTTACTTTTTAACGGCTAGTCCGCGATCGTTAAACGGGTCGTTAATATCTGATCTACGATCTATGCACAAAAACAAGAGTAAAAAATAACTATACCTACAGTGATAAATCTGCAGAAAAGGTCGGCTCAAATGATCGTTAGTCGCTGCTCTATGCTACATTCATATACATAAACTCAAGCCTTTATTCCTAGAGTGGGGTAGGCAGATCTAAAGAATTACCTACAACTCTAAGAACGTGTTGACAATTCCGTCACCACGTTTTGCACAACACTCTATGCTAGTATTCTTAAAAAAATAACAGAATCAAATTTGGAACATTCCATATAATAGATTTAAATCATAGATTTAATTTAAAAAGCCGGCATGAGGAGTTTTATAGCAGTCCTAGATTTTCAAGCAAGGTTTTATCCGAGATATAAATGATTATAACAAGTATTTACGAATAATCAATTTTCTTTCGAATTTTAGTTTTTTGGAAGCACTTTAAAAATCACGACAGACGATAACGTTTAAAATTGTGATCATTCTTTGCAACAAACCCCACTCAGTGGCCATTAAAAACAAAATCATTTAGGTATCTATGCGCGAGCTTAAACGAGTCATTAACAGCAAGTAGCACTCCCTCACAGTATCTTTATTCAAATTCAAAAGACTTAATTCACGACACCGCCATTACAATAATAAATAAAAAGAAAACAAACGCGAAACAGCCATGGCAACCACAGAGAAAACAACGATACAGACAATGGGCAGCATAAATAAGCTCGAACCTATATGTTGGCTGGCTCGCGAAAAGATAACCTTGGTCTTAAAAATATGTGAGTACGTGGCCGCGGCCGGTATTTTTTTTAAACGTGTTTTTCTGATGCTCGTTTTTTCGCCGCCACGAGACGGCCGTTAAGAAGCGTGACTTGACCATAGACGAGGCCGCGTAGACGCGACTTTGTTTGTTTTTTTAAGATGTCTGTGGGTCTTGATCTGGTTTATGGTTGGTATGGTTTATCGTTATTATTTTGCTGTAGGTCGCTCGAAAAACTAGGCATAAAAAAAACTTGAGTTCTATTCAACACGGTAAAAACTATATCGTGTTTGAGCTGTTATCGTATTGTCACCGTTTTGATAGCTCTTATTTACTTGACAGTAATGGCGACTGACGTCAGAACGAAACCATAACAGATCAAACACGATATATTTTTTACCGTTGGGAATAGAGACCCGGGAGATATGTCTCAATTTTATCCTAAAAGGCTACATTTTCTTTGCGGATGACATTATTATATACTGAAATAGGTAATGCATTGTAATTTTTCTAGTTGCTTCAGCAGACGGCTAGTCCAGATAACTTATTTTATAATAATCTTTTCTTATATTCTTTTTATTATAAAATAATTGTAATGAGTGATATGGTATTTTAAAAACTTTGACGGAATGGTGACTAACAAATCTGTTTAAGCACTTACAGCATCCAAAACAAATATTCGCACCAAACATTGACTAATCTTTGCCTCGCCAATTTGGACGCCATTTTGGCTCCCATGTAGCGTTTAAAAAAAAGAAATAAGGCTTAGGCTTCAATGAATCCGACAGTACAATGCAAGTACGAGCCGACAGTTTTTTTTCAGTCGTTAATCATTGGCCCCACAAATTGATTTGATAAATTATTGCCGCATATTATGAATTACCGGTAACAGTCTTTGGAAGATAAGGGTTGCTGATTTCAGCGACTACTGAACTCCAAAAAACGTTTAATGTAATGTAATACAAAAGGCAAACGAGCACATGCTCTATTATTTTTGTTTGCAATACGTTTGCCTACCTTGAAGACCAAGATGGATTGGTTTAATTCTAGTATTTCAACAGATTTTATCCCTTCATACTGAAACAGAATAGTGCAAATACTGCAGCTTGGTGGTGCAGGATGGTGGTAGCGAAGCAGTAGGATTGTGCACAAAACCCTGCAACCGCAACATTTTGTTACAAGAAAAAAACACTCTAAGTACGAGTATAGTCTGTCAGACCGATTAAGTGTGTTATGATATTAAGGAATATTACTAATTAAAAACGCATAAAACATGTCAGCTATAAATACTGCCCTGATAAAGTCAGTAGTGTTCCTCGATATGGAGCTCAATAATCATAACGCCTTTGTCTGTTCTTATTTTTTATTTTTTTTCGTGAAAACAATATTAGAGACAAAATGCTCCAAAGTTTTATTTTTAAAACATGACACTTTTTCGCATATTTTTGGTTGAATTGAAAACTGAACGATCTTTAACGATGATTTTTGATTGGATCTTTGAGTGTTTGGTTGTAAAGTAAATACCTATTATTTGAATTTGACGCTGCCATCAAGGTGCGCGCAAACTATCTTCATATATCACGTCCTTCGCGCGGAAGCACCTAAAGCTTTTTTTCATCCTTGTGGAGCGTGTCAGCCTGTAGTGGCAGCATATGTGGCCTAATATGAGACATACTTAAGTAGTTAAACAAAGAGAAGAAACTGACTGACATATCAACTCACAGCACGAACCGCTGGGTCTGAAGATTCCAAAAATGACGCGTAGGTTCCTTATGAGGTCTAGGAGAGCACTAAGGGGGTGGCACGAAACTAATTCTACGCGTACAAATTCGAGGGCGTCCTCAAGTACTCAATAAAAATACGCAAAGCGTGCACGAGTACTAGCAGGAATCGGACATTCCAGGTACGTATTCAAATGTATCCACAACCGGTCGGTTAGATATTAAATCAGAATACATTACAGGTCATTGACTCCGCGAGTAAATTAGTCTTCGCATACTTAGTACCGATCCATCACAGCGTGATCAAGCTTCGTTGTGCCAAAACACTGATTAAATACTTATCTTTATAATTTGACTTGCCTAAGTCTATGAGCTTAGGCTTGTTTTTTAGGCATAAATAAGTTAGTTTGTCTAACGTCCGTACTCCGAGTTAGTGAATGATGATTAAGAATTTGCATAGTGACGACCCAGGAGCCAGGTCAGGAGTACCTACCCTAAACCGACGCACGTATGAAAATACGTATGAGTGTGGAGGAAGCGAATGAAGTTTATCTGAATCGTAGCAAGTGGAAGTGGTTTCTGCCTGTCCCTACGGGAAAAGGCGTGATTGTATGTATGTATAGTTAGTGTCGTTAGCGACGATCTCCGAAATGTGACTGAGTACGGCGGTGTTTCTATGAAGTTATAGATAACAGAGAGTATGAGTTTAGAATTCACGTATAGGTCACATTTATATATATAAAAAACAATTGATTAGAAATAAAGCGAGTGGTCACTAGATAATATTGGGGCTATTTGTTGTATTCTACAAACGTGAACGACTATCTAATTTAAAGAAGCATATTGCTCACGGTTTAGAGTCTCTTGACATCTATCGACACCGATTTGGCTTTTCTCCATGCAAATCTTTTTTAAAAATAATTGACCTCTTTTTTTTAAGAGGCTGGGCACGCATCATGTTGTTCCTCTCCTTGTATTGAGGTGCGTCCACGGGCCGTGGTGATCACTTTAAATTTAAACTAAGTGAGCCGCTTTTTCTTTCTCTATAATAGAAAAAAAGATTCACGTAAGTTGTGGCGTTATCTATACACTATGACAAAGGTGTACCGCGTCGGAACGGATTTTATTGACTGGTAGTCTTACTAGCGTATTATGAAAACACATAAAACTTGATCGAGCACAAAATAAGCACGCAGCTAATCGTGGATCTATAAAACATTTTATAGGGAAAGTACCAGCGCTATCTAGGTGAAATACCGACCAGTAACTAAGGCTTAAACTATAGTTAGATAACCTGGTAACAGAGGCGAACTAACTGTCCGCTGAGATAAAGTAAGATTGCGATAGCGGATGGTATTCTTGAAGTATGCGACTTTATCTCGAATGAAGAAGCAATGTAGATAAATTTGTAGTCGGTGGGTAAATAACCGACCCAGTAGGTCTAAGCCAAGATGTCCATTTTCGAAAATTTCTAACTTAGCCTTATGCATCTTGGCGTCCAGGAATTGGCTCTGTTTATACATATTAATTGTTTTACACAGAGAAGCTTCAACGACAACATTAAGATGGATATAACTAAACTAAAGCGTTTTTGTTTTTATCTTCACAGCTCAAGGGCTCAACCGAACGAATCTGGGAAGTCTCCCAGATCCCGGAAACTCAAACGGCGCTGCAGGAAATTTTTACTATGATAATGGCAAGGAGTCAATGCAGTAATGCGATGTTCCAACGACTGCCCCAATGTTGGGTCCACGTCTAAATGACATAACGTTGCGATGCGTTGCGCCTTGCCCTAAATGTTCCAAGTTCTAAGAAAAGCCAAAACTCAGTTGCAACTATAAAAAAACAAGCCTCCACTTAAGCAGCTCTGCATCTCCCCTAAATAAAATCTCTATAGATTGTTAATCGAGAAATTCCCACAGGGTTCAGAATAGCCCCCAAACGCCTCGACAAAGGCTGATATCGCGCTACCCGCACTTCAGAGGTAGTCTGGAGATTGTAATCCTGTACTCTGTACAATTTATAGTGTCTATTGAAACTGTTCGGTTTTATGAGGGCTATCGGGTAGCACAACGTGTCCGATCACTTATTCCTTGACGTATGCCATGTTTCTCATTTTCTATTAAATTTGACTCTATATAGAGTCCGCACTGATTTTTTTATAGCTGAGTCTTAAAGTTCTTTCTCTAGTTTTCCTACCTCTGTGTCGAATTTTATCAAATTCCGATTAGTTATTGAACGTGACTAAAACACAAATATTTTCACTATCTTTTACGATATGTAGATAAGAAGGAAGTACGACTACGTCATTATTATTTGGTGTACGGGTTCACTAAGAAGGGATTCTTGGAACTTCATCCAATAAGGGAATAAAATAGTGGGAGTAGAGGAAAAAATTACATTACTTATCATTTACATTTCCATACATACATATTAGATAACTAATGTTCTCGACTTTTTTTACATGTTACTGATGCTTACTTATTCAAAGTAAAAATTTGTTGTGCAACTTAAACCCACAGAGACCAAATCTTTCACTTCCAACCAAAACTCCTAAGTAAGTTTAATTACTTATGATGTGGGTGTAGAGTATTTTCTACTTGTTCTTCACATCCAAGTCCACCAACGTAACGACGAGATTAATAGAGCCCCGGTTAATGAGTGTAGGTAACGGGACGCAAAGGTCATGCGGCTGCTCCGGCGCAAGTGGGCGCGGGGGGCTATTTTAGAGGCCATAGAGTTCTTCTCGATCGAAATTTTTGTATTATGGTAGTAGTAACTCATATTCTACATGAGAATGAGAGATTTTTGAACTAATTCAAATAGTGATTCAGGTATTAAGTGCTCTAAAATTAACAGAGGATGTGAGATGACATGCATGCTTAAACAATGCGGTCTTTTTTTTTCATAGCCGTTTTGACTTTGTCAAACACGGCTTCGATTCCAGACATGGGAAAGTATTTGTGGATGAGCGCAAGTATTTGTTCCTGAGTAGTACATGTTTTCTATGTATTTAGGTTATGTGTTTCTCTTTAGAAGTGGGTTAGTCGTTGTATATTAACCATAGTACAAGTCTAGAGCTTTTTTCATATTAGATCAAGTTGTACGAAATTGTCTATTGATATTTATTTATTTTATTTAGTGTCTTGAAACTAAGCTAATGTATTGCTAATTGATAAATCTATCTGTAACGATGTTGAACTCTTATTTCCCTAGCTGTACTATACGAACAAGACAGCTACAGTTTATTTTATCTACACACATATCATAAGTCCTCCATTATGCGTTCAAAGCCCGTTGGCAATGACCAGTATAACCTGTGGTAGTAGGTGACAGCAATGACAGCAGAGCTGTAACGTCATTTTAAAATTAAGTTATCGAATATTATAAAGTACCTAATGTGTTTCAAATTTGGAATATCTTCCAAGAACCACTTTAAATAGGCCCAATTCTAGTATCAATTGAAATTATATTTTTTAATACAATATCGTAGGTACGACACTTGATTTCGAACGACCTGAGAATAAGGACTTTAGTTTTCTCTGATTTAGAAAACATTCATATTCGTCACAATGACACTGCACAAGTTTGTTTTGCCGCCATTTTTGTCGTCAAGTAGTCGGCTTCTGAACCCATCTTAGAGTACTTATAATACATGCGTACGAAAAGTAATGTATGCAATTGTATATAATTAAGACTTAAAACACTCGTGTGATCTTATTATGAAACTAGCCAATGCGCTTCCTCTAGCTTCATAAACCTTAATAGTACACGCGACCACGTGAGATGACAAGAGCAGTTTTGAGAATAGCCCTTCGAAAATATATTCGCAAATTTACAGGTTCACTGAACTTTGAACACCGGCTACTGTTTACAAGAAAAAAACATTGATTTTCCGTAATTACCTATAGATTATTTTTTACCTATGATTTAGTGTTTTTCTGTTTGCTTGGTAAGTATTTGAGGTTCTTTTTGGTCATCAAATATGTAAGCGCTTGATTCTTATGAGTTCGCTAATTTGTTGGTCGAATAATGTGTCATCGTAAAGTCGCCGTCAATAGAAGTTGTGAACGATGTAAACAATTTGTACTGTTTGACACATAACCTCAAATATTCACCAAGCGTGTTTTTAATAAAAATAACTTATAATGAATCGTTATTTCATCTTAAATAATGAAAATAACGATCCAGTGTATATTATAGAGTAATCATAGTGAATTGGTTCTAAGATGGAATACCTCTATGCTAGTCATTACACCGGCTGTCTAATCCCCAAACCGGAACACAACAATGCGAACACTGCTGTTTGGCGGTAGGGTAATGGATAAGATGGTGGTAGCGATCCGGGCGGACCCTGCACAAGGTCCTACCAGCAGTACCAGCGACAAAGCACCGGTTAGTTAAATCACAGTATTTTTATTTAAAAAAAAAAACATTAAGTCGACTATAATATATTATGTACAGTCACGAACCGGGATTGTTGAGCCACTTGCCACTGTTCGTATTTTGGCCGTGTAATGCAAATCGGGTTTAGTCGTTTATACTCGTATGTCCAGTATGTATTACTCTGCTAAATTATGAAGAATATTGACGTGAGTGACTTAACATTCCCGTGTTGCAGTCACAGCTTGGTTGTGTTACCTACTTACACGGATCGGCCAAAGTCGGATATATTCGCTTAAATTAACGATCATTTCACCGAAATAGAGCTGGAGAGAGGGAATATTGTTTTGATGATTACTATGGTTACGTTTAAACAACAGCCACTATTGGTTCAAACTGAACTGTCTTTATTGGTAGTTACAAGGGTTGCTATGGTCACATTTAAGTAATGAAAAACAGCGGCATTCGTGTAACACAACCAAGTTATGATGATAAGCTAGTGGCTCAACAATCCCGGTTCGTGACTGTACTATATTGCTGTGTTTAATTGTGCCATTTTATACTGTAACTCTTTTGATCAAATAAAAAATAATTTTAATATCGTGATTTTCTTAACAGACTATTCTTTTTAATCACGTCTGTTGTGACGACGTGCGGTCACGTCTAAAAGAACGTCATGTATTTTTTTTGTGGTTTTGACGCAGCTTAATAATGGGTACCTAGTGAAAAAAGGGTATATGTTGACTTAACTTGTTCTACAATATGTTGACTTAAACCCTATTTCACTTGATCTTCAGAAGACTTACCCCTTTTTTATTAGGGGCTAGATTAATTTGCAGTGTATTCAAGTCGTCAGTATAGCCGATCTTTAAATAAAAAACAAAATTAAGATGCATAACGCTAAGTTAGCGGTTTTCGAAAATGTACAGGATTGACGTAAGCTCCATACATTTAGAGTCGATAGAAAACAGAAACGTTAACAGCGTTTCCATCTTGGTTAGATCTTGGCTTGACCACATGATTTATCGCTAAGCACGAAAATCTCATCCCATACATATAGAGTGATACAAAAGAAAGAAGTAAGAAGGGTTGGCAAGTTTGAAGGGGTTGGTTGTGACAGTGCGATTTTTATCTCCGAGCAAAAATTTACCTACAAAAATCTAACGTATGAGTTGTTATTTTTAAGTAATAAACAAGAATACAATATTCCCCAACATCCCAACTTTTCCAGTTAATCCCCGAAATGCTTGTTTCGTTCAAAATCCGTGAAAAGTTGAAGTAGAATTTAGGTACGTTCGGAATTCCGGAAAGTTTAGCCGTTAGAGTCATGTTACAAGCACAGCTAGTCGGTGCTAATGTTACAAGTCATGTTAATTATGAGTTGTTAATTAATGAAGTTAGTAATTTAGGTACGACGTTGATGAAGTTCGCAAAAAATAATTAACACCCTCTTTTTGTTTCGGGAATAAAAAAGGGGTGTAATGTCATTTTAATTGCTCGGGTTAGCCTTGTGGTGCGTTTTTATAACAATTCTTTTGTCAAATAAATTTAAAAATTTCGTAAATCGAAGGTAGAAAGTAGGTACAGATGTAGTGCATAATTGTTTTCCTTCGTATTTTCACGGAAACGTACGAACGCGTCTTGCTATTTCAGTCGGTCACAGTACAAAAAGTACTGAGGTTGACTGAAGTAGCATGACACCTTCGTACGTTTCCGTGAAAATACGAAGGAAAGCAATTATGCACTACATCTGTACTTAATGTCCTTTCTCGGATTTTAAGCTATCTCTATACCAAAGGACGATGGGCAAAAATGTCCTCTCTCACCAACAGTTTTTTATACAATGTCGACGATCGCCCTATTTATGGGGTTCTCTTGGAAAATCATAATCGTATCGTATGGAATATATTTCAAGATAGACACATTCTTTCCTTTGCTTGCTCTTGAAAGGTTTTTTTTGATATTGGTATTTTTTTATGGGTCCTAATGAACATATTGACATGCATCCTGTAACTGTTGGAGGGTGGGGACGGGGTCCATACAAAATCCCCCCGGACACATTCATCGAAATCTGTTCAGCTGTTTTCTTGTTACTTTCGTTACTTTCGCATTAATAATATTACTTAGTATGGATAGTAACAAAACCACAACAATATACATAGTTGTTAACCGACGCCTTTCCGTTGTCCATGGTCGAACGTTCGAGACGTCGAGCCGGGTACCTAATGTGATTTTTTACTAATCTGATTCGAGAGGTCAATGACGCGGACTTGCCATTTGAGTTCATGCTAGAGCAACAGCAATGTGGTAAGACAGGCTGTTTGTGAAGTGTCCAATAACAAAAACAAGTCTTATAAAAAGCGACGTTTTAAATCAGACGGTTTTTTTTTCTCATCAAAATACCTCCTCTCATTACTTAGATAAAAATATTACAGGGGGCCTGATATGGCTTTTTGACACTACGAGAGTGAAGGATGTTTTATCCGCATTTTTTCACGCAATATACACAACCATACCAGGCTTGCAGGCTTTATAGCATAGACTATAAGGCCTGCAGGCTTTATAACATAGACTATAAGGCCTGCAGGCTTTATAGCATAGACTGCATAGACTATAAGGTCTGCAGGCTTTATAACATAGACTATAAGGCCTGCAGGCTTTATAGCATAGACTGCATAGACTATAAGGCCTGCAGGCTTTATAACATAGACTATAAGGCCTGCAGGCTTTATAGCATAGACTGCATAGACTATAAGGCCTGCAGGCTTTATAACATAGACTATAAGGCCTGCAGGCTTTATAGCATAGACTATAAGGTCTGCAGGCCTAGTATGGTTGCATAGGTCACTCCCACAACTAAGAATAATCCAACAACACCTCATTATGTTACAATCCATCAAGACGTTTAGGCTGCAGTGCGTGTCAAATAAATAGACTCTTACATACATACATTCGATAAATATAACGCGGGAAGTCGGGTAAAACGTATATGCTTAACTACGCTCCAAAACACGCATAGCTGACGTAGGAGAAAAAACCGCCAGGCTTAAGTGGGATTGGGCCGGTCACGTCTGCCGCATGCACACGAACCGGTGGGCTAGGGTAGCCACCAAGTGGGTGCCGCAAAATGGGCGGCGTAAACGGGGCAGGCCTAGACGGAGATGGCGGGACGACTTGGACGCATTCCTCAACAACTGGCCGGAAGAGGCACCAAATAGGGACTCATGGAGATCAAGGGGAGAGGCCTTTGCCCAGCAGTGGGACACTCATACAGGCTAGGAAAAAAAAAAAGTGAATTTGTTTCTTCAGTTTCACGCTTTAACGCCTTCACTTAACCGACGTGAATTTAAATTTGGTTCAAGAGGTTTGGTACAGTCGTCCAAAAATGTGGTCTACCACCCTAGGTTTGAAGTTCAATTGAACGTCATGATACAACAAGTTCGATTTTCCCTTGCAATAATATTATGACAGTGACAAGTGTCAACCTAAGCGATAATTGGATCTCATAGAAACTTGTCAAAACTGGTAGACTAAGTCTCTTGGCCGACCGTGCAGTCCAGAGATGAGCATAGAGTATGTTTTACGCAGAAAAGATAGTTTTCGATGAAACAGTAATAAAGGCGTTCTACGTGGACAAACGGAGTCACTGGTAAATGCTAGTGTTTATTTTCGATTCCCGATTAGATAACAGGAGTTTTATAACTTTGAGGCCTATGTCTATATGACAGTCGTTTTCGAATCTATCGAAAGATAGAAATCGAATCGAAAGCTAGCTTAATCAAAAGAGTTTTAGCTAGTTTTGATGGAAAACGGACACCCTTAATTCTTTAGTCTTAGTATGACGCGACATATTTTAAAGTATATTTGAATTTATAACAAGGCCTTTTTATTAAAACATAAAAAGCTTAACAAAATCCAGATATGCCGAAAACCGTCTGATTTCGCGACGTTATCGATGCGTGTGTTGATTGTGTTGTGTAGTGATGCAGAATCACAGCAGACAGACAGCTGACAGATCCGATTATTTTGATCAAATTTTACGAAAGGCACGAACTTTGTAGGGCTTCTCGCCATTTCAAGATCCACCTTTTCTTCCAACAGTGACTGCAACATATCTATACAAAAGCTAAAAACTATTAGAGTTACTGTATTGTAGATTGCCTGAGTGGGTCGGAGATTGTCAATTAAAACAGTTATGTGTTTTTTTGCGCCATTTTTGTGTCAATTTAACCGCCGGCCTTAATCTTAAAGTATGTTTTATTAATCTTTAAATTGGCCTTTTAAAATTTTAAACACCGTTCTTTGACCGTAATATAAAGCCCAGGTTCAATAAAAAGTCTTAAACTATTTAAACAACATAATAAATCAATTTTTATTAGTTGCAATATTCCAATAGCATTCACAGTAAAGTCCTTTTTAACCACGCATGCCGAAAATGGCAATACCGCAAAGTATTCCACAAAGTGTTAGGTAATGTTGCCACTTTACACGTCTAGAAGTGTAACTTATAGCCTTTGCAACTAGCCCTAGGCAGTTTAGGGTTTTGTATTGAATTCCGATGTAGACATTTATCCTACGGCGGTTATTTAAGCGTTAAACCTTGACGGCCTGTTGAAAGCTAAATGTTTTTTCTGGAATAATAAATTTTCACATAATTTATACCAACAAACAAGCAACAAAATAAACTCGGTAGTAAATAATTATGATGTCAAAACCTGCATGGGTTTTTCTTAATTTAGCATTTATGCACTTTTATCATATTTTTAACTTCCTTCCAAAAAGAGGTGTTAGAAACTTAACTAACCATTCTATGGGGAAACGATTTCAAGGCACTGGCATTCATTGACTGACATTGTCTGATTTCTAGTGGAAAGATGCCATTGGTTCGACGTGTATCCCTAAGGACCCCACCAATTAAGATAAGATAAGATGACAACACTGAAAATAAAATACAGTTTTAAATAACTGTTACAAGTTTTACGCATGTTTGTGGCTCCGTAACTGCTAAACGAACGGACCGATTTTAACGCAGTTTTTGTATCAGTTAATGGAAAGAGGTCGCAATAAAATTACGTCGTTACCTTTTAATATATTTAAAGTTATTTTCTATCAAATCTCCCTGCAAACACATAAAACCTGACATAACCCAACTCGTATATTTTACGAACTCGTGCGCAATCTATAGATCCATTTAGTATCTGTATCGTGGACCAGACCAACCGGGCCAACCTGTTCCTCGAACTTATACCAAGTCACCACTGCTGTCGGAAAACTCCCCAAGCACCAACTAACATTAAAAAAGCCATACGAATGAACGTTAGCTCGATTTTATGGAATGCAAAAGTAATTTTGTAGCAAGACATGTACCTAAAGAAGGGTAATATATTCTGAATCTATTCCGCCGACAAAAGCAAAAAAGCCGTATGTGCGTATAGGCTTAATACTCTTTTACTGCCTTTTTCTTTTAGGCAGTATTCGTCTACGTCGTTTTTTCATAGGTGCGTTGTTTTTTAGCTCATTTTTGATTAGTTACGCGTGTGATAGTAACGGATATTAGTTGCTGACGAGGAGACTCGCTTTAAGGAGTTTCGAGATTCCTCTTATGTATTTTATGTTTGTCGTAAATGTAACTTAACTTTTGCACTTGAGCCCTTTTGCATAGTATCGGAATCGAGGGATTATTTCGGCAGTACCTTTGAAGGAACTACTGCGACGTGGGAAGAGGGGGGGGGGGAGAATACGGTAATGGAATTAGTGTAGAAAAAAATCGCAGTTGTTTCTTCAGCTCTTGTAAAGGAACTTGTTAGATAAAAGTTGCGATAAGAAACTATCCTTTGAAGGTCTAAGGATTTTAACTAATATGTTACTATATGACTTAACAGAAACGCGCAGAGCAAACCCCATATTGAATTTCTGTTTAGTCCACAAGAGAGAAGACTCTTTCACCGAACAATTGTCCTCGTGTGATATCCATAGTCCATCGAAGAATCTGTAAATAACCCAACATTGTCGGAATACACTTTAACAAGAGTGAAAGCCATTAATTCATCGCTGTAAAAAATGCCAGGGTCTCTCACAGAAGCGCATATACTAGGTAATAATAACTTTTGAAATCTTCTCGACTGAAAATACCATTGTCCCGAGGTACCATAAAAAACGAACTGCATAGTAATAGTATGCGCATTTTACATTTTATATCGTTACTAATAGAGTATATAATACTTCGGCTACTACATTGCAGTTATAGCAACCTTTGGTATGACGGCAGCATTATTTACGTCTTTTCTAAACGTAAAACATCTTGAACCCTGTCCTTGTGCTTAGAAAACTGGGCGGTACACTCCGCCATGACTATAATCGCCTCACAAATCTTCCTAGTCACAATATATGCATCCAGCGGGCCGATTATGGTGACACTTATCGACGCGATAAAACGTTTTTATCTCAAGATCATCGACATTATATCACTGTCGACGTAAGCTAATATGGTGGCATCGGTTACATTGCATTATCCACTTTTGACAACGATATACGACAAACGTCATATTTTATCGACTTTGCTTAATATGGGTGGCCACTTTGGATCGACTTTTGACATCTCAATTCGATAAGTTTATACAAGTGCCGGGTTGGTGACGACAAGACATTTCATTTGGAAAAATACTCAACTCATGTAAAATTTAAGCGTAAGTATTGGTTTTATAATATTTTTACTTATTAAAAACCGTTTAGTTACTTATAATAAAGGCGTTTTACATTATAATTGGTATACCTAAGCTGTATTTTTTCGTAGAATGTCTAGATACTACTACTACAGTCTCACGCTGCAAACGGAGAAGGAAAGGCGAAAACTACAGCGCAGGACGATTCGAGACGCGTCGAATCCTTTCGAGCTTCCGGAGGAAGAGTTCCGGCACGTCTACAGTCTGTAAGGAGATGGCTCTCTATTTATGTGCCGAACTCGACGTCGACCTCCAGCCGCACAATAATGACGGTTTACCCGTCTATATTAAGGTAATATTTATTGTTTATCATACATATACATAATGTTACTTTAGGCACAAGGTGAAGAGCCAGAAAATTATTGTTAAAGCAATTCGTAAAAATGTACCCTTTCACAGGTTCTAACATCGTTGCATTTTCTGGCGGATGGTAATTACCAACGCAGAACAGGGCAGGACCACGGTTTGTGCATTGCACAATGCACTGTGAGCAACTATCTGGCTCAGTTTACGGACGCTGTAATCAGAAGGTAGGCATGAAAGTTGAAATAATATATAACATTATCGTTTTCTAAATTGTTAATGACCCATTGGACCTATAGTTTTGAAGTGAAGTTTATTTACTTACTAACATTTTCATATGTGCTACTTGCTTTAATTTTTTTAATTAAAAAGTCCATCAGTTATAAGTCTTCCTCCGGGATATAACTATCTCTGTACCTATCAAATTTTTATAGGTATATTTTAAGGCTTTGAACAGTATAGACCAAACAACAAAACAAACAGGCACACTTACACAATTATAATATTTGATTTAACCAGTGCACAGTGCTGCAGTGTTATTAACACACCATCCCGTGGGAAAATTGCTTTTAATTTATTTTATATTTTGTAACTTTTTAGTGTAATAGTACTAACTTTTGTATATTTGGGTTATCTTTTATTTCGTTTTCAAAGTTGCTATACCCTAATATGGTTCATGTTTAGCACTATATTACACTCATTTAATATATAAATGAAAATTTAATTACTGTCCTCACATTATGGCACATATATTTCAGACAGGAGTTGTTGTCTTAACTTAGCTCCACATGGATATCCTGCAAGGGAACCACAAATAATATACCTACTCAAGTTTTAATACTAACATCATTTAATTACTACAATAAATGGGAATTTGGTTTTTACATAAAACATAAAAATAGTTAAATATGAACTTATAATTATTCACAAACTTGATGTTAAATACAAATGCAATTACAGTAGGTATAACTAAGTATTATTTTCAGGCTCATGAGAAGATGGGCAAAGTTCCCTGGAAGAGACCCCAATAGACAAGCTGTTGCTGGGGAGTTTAGCGCAGCTTACAGAGTGCCCAATGTGTTAGGGACCATTGACTGCACACACATCAAAATTTTCCCGCCACCACTTCCCCACAGCATAAACTACCTCAATAGAAAGGGGTTTCATTCCATGAATGTGCAGTTGGTAAGTAAAAAACATTAAGCAGGTCAAAACCCCCATGTAATTGCTCCTATACCCCAACAGAATTTTATCGTTCTATAAAAACAAGTTTTTAATTTAAATTAAAATGCATTGAAATCCATTCAACCTCAATCATTTAATATAATTTAAAAAAATAAAGAAATAAAAAAGATTCATGGCTCCTCCTCAGTTATAATTTGCGTGTCCTCCAGCCTGAAAAGAAAAAGGATATCATTTTATATTTTATTGTTACATTACATTATTATTAATTGTTACATGTAAATTAATTTGCCATAACGATAGAGAACCGTTTTTTTTTACCTATACCTAAGTACATACATATAACTTGTAAGAGTTTAGAATTTAATTTCTTATTTACATATTATTTTTCAGAACACTTGATATGGAGCTGGCTGCCACAAACAGCAATGAAATCCTCACCACCCAGCAGCTACCGGCAAATGGGCTTTTACTAAGAGTGGCCCAAGAAAAAAGGGCCACCATAGTAAATAATTATTTTGCTTACTATTGTGTTTTATTCCATTCCCAAATAAACAGTTAAAGTAGAAAACTATATTTTAACAGTATAAAAAATAGGATCAAGCTATCTGTACCAAACTCAATCTTGAATTAAGATTAAGGTTCGGTTCAGCAGTTTAGCAGCTAGAACGTAAAAGACAGACTGAGTTGAGTTACCTTGCATCTACATATTAGTGTGGATTATAAATGATCTACCACATTATGTTTGAGTATGGATAAAATTAAAGCTTGCTGGTTTCTCCTTAAAATCCTATTCTGCTCCCTCAGAATGTCATTATGTTCTGACTTGAGCTGATTCAGTTTTACTAGTTCTTCTATTATATTCTGTAACATAAAATACAATTGCATTACTTTTATATAAAAAAAGTCATTATGAAACAAAGGGCATTAGGTAAGTTTGTATGGACAATATGGTCATATTTTTTCCCAGCGGACATGGATAATTTTCTTAAAATAGTTTAGAGGACCTCTACCTACATATAAATATATGACATTAAATGTCTTTGATAATATTCGAGCCAAAATATTAAAAAGATATACATTTCAAGTTTTCATTACTAAAAGACAGTATTAATAGATAGAATATATAGAATTTTGAATAGATCATTCTGTCATAATAATACCTTCATAACTTTTAGGTATGCCCTTCATTTTCTTCTGTTCTTTGTGTGCAATGTAATGTGGTAAATAAGGCGATGTAGGCTAAAACGTTAATGTTACCCGAAAAATATGAATGTATAGTTAATAAACAAAATACTTACGATTTTCCATGATGCGACGGATTTCTCCGGGCTAAACTCTCGCAACATCGAAGCCAGATTTTGCCACTCGGACTCGTGTCTTTGAGATCCGAGTGGCCCACTGAACTCCCAGTTTGCGAATAAGGGGTGGCTGGCCATATATTCAATATTTTTTCTTTATTGTACTGCTGTACAGCGACTGTAACACAACATGATTGTTTTAATCATTAACAATAAATAAAGAAATTGACAATGCACTTAAACTCATATTAGTTCACAGTGTTAAACTTACACTTTTGTTGTTTGTCTCATTTTCGGTTTATCCAAGAACAATTTCGGACCGAACTAAAATTCCAATACAAACTTTAAACTTTCGTAGGTACTAAACTACTAACCATAAACTAATAACCATAGAATATAGAACTACCGAATCAAGATGTCAACATAACCCATATATTTTTAATAGTATGGCGTCCGCCTTCTTTCTATGACTAATTTATAACTTCCCATTTTAGAAGCATTATATAAAGTCCGCCATTCAACATCCAACATGTGCAAAAATGTATTGATTTCGTGACACTAGCAACTTTTTTGCAAATTGGTAGTAATCTCATGTGATTCTTGTCACACTGGGCTTAAACACAATAGTCGTCGCTTTATCGACGCAATAACTTTATCGACATTGTCAACCATATTAGGGATTTCGATAAAATAGACGACTTTGTTAAAAATTTATACATATCCACACGATAAAAAGGTGCCACGCATAATTGGCCCGCTGAGCAAGCAAACACTCGGTTCTGCATACAATAGGCCTGCGCGTAGGCAGCGTGACTCAAACGACGGCTTAACGTTGCGTGCCGGAGGGCTCCATATCGTGTCAGTTTCGTTAAGATGTTTAGGGGTCCGGTTTGAACGCGTTAAGCCTCTTTGTCGTGTTGGTTGCTAGGACATAGTGGAGGTAATAACTGGGTACGTAATGGTTTGCTTAAGAAGAGGGAATAAATGGCGCTTATACAATTTAAATTAAAAAAAAAAAAGATCAGTAAAAGTATCAATTGAAAAGCGAACAAGTCTTACAAAATGCAAGTTTGAAAAAACATTGATGAGCGCAATTTTGTATTCGTTTCTGAGTTTTTCTTCCAAAAGTATTATTTTAAGCTGTATGCCCTACAGCCTTTAGTTTTAACATTTTAAACGCTCATTGGCAAGACAGCTTTGCGGCAAAAAATACGCTTATAACTCCTTCCGACGAACGCTTATAAGGTTTTCTTAGGAGTAGTCTATAAGGTGTCTTCAAAGCAGCGACGAATTTTGTAGTCAGTTTTTTACCTGACTTCAGAAGAAGCGTTATGTTTGTATTGAATAATCCGATTTTGATAATCGAGGTGTCATTTGATTTGTCTATGTGTTGTGATTGCACTCGTAGTGAGATACATGTTACAAAAATATCCCAAACAACAATTTATAAATTATAAAAATTTGTCATATATGATGTCTGATATGACAGATTACTAGGGTTGACATTATTTTAGAAACTTTAGACTAGTAGACGGTGGAATTCGTTAATGTTTTGTATACGTCGACGGCATTACTAGTAAATATTTTGCCGTCTATCTAGCTTCCGCTACAAATTAAGGAAGGTGGCATCAGAAATGTTTTGCCACATTTCGTGATCGTTTTGCGTATTTTAAATCAACGGTAACTTTTGTTTTATTTGGAAAAGAGTTTAGGTATAACAATGAGTAACAAACATACCCAAATAAAAAGTCAACCTTGGTAAGCTGTCAACTCAGACATACAACTTCTAAGAATGAGAGGACAGCTGGTGAGCTTGATTATTTTTGTGGTTAACTTTTTAATTGGGGAGGCCATTTGCAACGTCAAAAGATGGCGGATGTGTCATTTGTTTTAGTTTTGTATATTTAGTTATTGTGTATTTAGTTGCTCAAAGTTCTTTTCTGTTAGTGATTTTTACTTTTTATGCCTTTGTGTTGCACAGTGATAGAAGACTTGTACTTATTTCGTGTATCTGGCATCTTACTTCTCGTTTCAAGTGGACTCGCAGTGGTGCACAGGTTAAAACTATCTTAACCTCTGTCCTACATATCACTGTACAACGTTGCGCCCAATCTTCCTGGAGAAGATTGAATTGTATTTTATTGCTATACTGATTTATCCTCATATACACATAATACTGGCGAAATCACTTCATTGTGGAAACGCCATATCCCCGCGGTAGTAGCTGTTGAAGTCGCCGCAGGGCAAGGAAAAAAACTTTGCTATTTTTACTGTTTTGATGGTTGTAGCAGAACCAACTACCTACCTAATACCAAAACGCAAAAAAGTGTCTAGGCTTATGAAATTGATATCCAATTAAACTGGCTGGCGGTTGGGTTGTCACTTCAAATCCAATCAGCACAAAAATTTGAACGAATACCTAGGTTTGTGTTGGAAAGGAGAAGACACGAGCACACATGCCACTTTATGGTGCGGTGGCTGATGCCATAAACATTTACAATCTCATGACTGGAATCCTAAGACTTCAAATGCGTTGCCGACCCTGAGGACGAAGACGGAATGCCTCTATGCTAGTAATTTCACCGGTTGTCTTATTCCCTTACTTAAACAAAATAATATGAACACTGCTGCTTGGCTTAAATGATAAGATGATGGTAGCGATCCGGACGAACCCTGATAAGGTCCTCCCCTTAAATATTTAAAAAAACATGGGTAAGTACTAACTCGGAATCGAAACAACACATATCGTTTTATAGCTAGGGAATTGATAGGGAACGATTTGCAGCATAAGCGTGGACTTGCAAGAAATAAACAAAAACGCAAGATATCGCAGGAAAAGAGCACTGAACTGCTAGGCCTCAGCTGATTATAGAGCTGTTTAAGTAGCTGGCGACATCTTGTTTAAAACCTTATAGTCAATTAACCTTCTAATAATAAGCTAGTTGGGCTGGTAAACAAACTGCTTAAATTGGCCTGGTAACCGAACATGTACCGGAACGGACATTGTTTCACTGCCTCGTTATTATCCCACGCCGCCATTTTGGGCTCGGATTTCGGCGTGTTTTGGAGTTCTGTAGGAAGAATGGTTAGTTAAAAATGGTGATGTGAAGAATGAAAAATTGAAGTGATGTTTTTGATGGGAGGTGGAAGCCGCTATTTAGCGATAAGACCGCCTGATAACTCACTTAACTTTATTTTTATATTCCATGCCGTTATTATGTGTAGTGTTTGTAATTTGATTTAATTGGCTTTATGCTACTGGTTCTTAGCCTATCTTTTACTGGTAATCAGCAATCACATTTATTTTGATTTTAATTCACCCCCGACAAGAAAAGGAGTGCTGTCAGTTTAACGTGTGTATCTGTGTACTTTTGTGTCTGTCTGTGTCGTCGCAGCTTCCAAATGGGCGGACGGAATTGGACGCGGGTTTTTTTCAAGTAAGTTGCGGGGTGGTTCTTATAGCTTATAGTTCCTATAGCGGGGTCACCATACAGAGGTTTTTTTATGTAATAGTTCTATCTATTTGATATTTTCTTTGCGTATATTATTAGTACAAGGAGCCTCAGGAGGGTATTTGTACACACTAAAAAATCAATATAACTGGCCATACAACGCGGTAACGCTGTCTGCGAAATGGGGACAATTATGCCACTATCGATCCGGTTTCACTGATAAGCTTGCTTAAATTAAAATTTGTTTCTTTGACCTGAAACCTGTTGCAGATTATATTTTCTCAGTATCTAATAAGATTATTTGGATTAATGGAACTTGAAATTCTCCCAGTTACTATATGTGACATCTAATATTTGGCGTTGTTTCTTATTCTTTTGTCATATGTGGTTGGTGTTGTAACGGAACCCTCAGTCGACTGTCCCGCCCCCTGCTCACCCGCCGAATCAGTGGCAAGTGTAGCGCGACCTTTACGCTAGGGCTGCGTTCACACGACCAAGATTGTCTATGATACTGCGTTCTTTTTAATAAAAGGGGATTCCAAGTGTTTCCGCCTTTTCATTAGCGTGTGTATTTACGCTGGTAATAGTTTTGGGTCTTGATTTATTATCTTTGAGATAATTTAGATATTTGAACTACACGAAAGACATTAATCCAATAAATCCAAATTCGGATTGTGTCATAAAATCTGATTTCGTTTTTTTCCATATTTGAATCATAAGAAAAACTTGCAATGAAAACCCATATTGTCGGACACTATTTTGACGAACAAATATTCGTTTTAAGTTTAACTAAAGCTATGCTACCTAGTAACGTCGCATAAAATTGAGAAAAATTACATTCAGACAATGATAATTCATATGAAATTCGGTTAGACTAATCTAGAGGAATAAAGAATAATAATAGTGATTTATTTATTCCTAACCTAATAAATGACAGTTAAAATTTAAAATGCCAATTCTAAATAAAAATACGTGCCACACGGGCGTTAGTAACGAGAACTCGACTCATAAACAACGGCACAACTCACAATAACATGCCATTCTGATTCAAACCATACCCTTTCCGCTAAAGTTATAATTTCATTTGCGGCGTTTCTATTGATAATTTGTGACATTATGCGGACGATGTCGCGTTGTTTTGAACAAAGTGTGAAAAACTGCGGCCATTGACGGCTGCCATACAAATCAAGTCATTAGTCATACGTTAGTAGCTCCTTATTTAGTGGCAAGAGGATCCAAGAGGTTCAAGGTAGGGTTCAGTTGCTATCACCATATTATTTTAACTACCAAGTAGCAGTAGGTATTTTTAATAATAAATAAATAAATATTAAGGGGACAAATCTCACTCAAATTGACCTAATAGTCCCAAAATAAGCTCGTTACCTCGAGTGTAAGTTGCTTTTCACGCGGCAAACCGTCTCGAACGCGAGAGTGACCATGTTATTCATACGAGAAACGCAAACGCGAGGCGTTTTTGTCCAAGTAAAAATACAGTAGAGGCTCTAGGGTAGAATAGACAACGATTACCATACTTATATAGAGAAATACATATTTGACTAAATACTTACGCTTATAACACAAAATATCTGCTCTTAACTTGATTTGGACCCGGGACCGCTAGCTTCGTAGGCAGGGTCTCTACCAACTCGGCCAACGCGTCGTCAAAGTCAGCATTATTCGCATAGTGTTGCGGTGTGGGAAGCTTCTAAGTCCTCAGGGTTGGCAATTTGACAACAATTCATATGTGCTAAGGTAGTAAAATCAAATACCGTTTGTAGATTTTACACTGCTGTTAGGAATACACTTATACTGCTCTTAGTGCATTTATTACCATAGGAATTGAATAAAATATACAACTGTCATCTCAGTTTTTAATCTGTCTGACGGATTACTTGATTCTAACGACATACTTATAAAAGGATCTTGGTTTCTTCCGGTCGTCATTAAATAGAAAGAAAAACAAAGCAGTAAACGCAAAATAACTAATTCGTAAACGAATGGCAACCAATGGTTGACAAGTGACATTATGACAGTCAATTCTGTTTTTGTGTAAACTTGTTTATTTTATTTTATATCACGACATCAGTATTCCTAACTTTGTATACGGTCTTTTTAATGACTATTTCTTTAATAAATTACTAACGACGAATTTAAGTTAAATAAAAAAAACCGAGAAACACGGTTAGTCTAACTTTTAACCAGTTATAAGCGCGAAAAAACAAAAATGCTTTTTTTTTAATGTTGTCAATTTTATTGTCTTAGTAGTCTTTAGAATGCAAATGTCAAAGGGTCTCAGATCCATACCTCGTAAATGACCTAATGCTCTTAGGTGCCGTCAGGTGGCCCTGTGTACCCGGGTGCGTTCTCCACGCTATAAAAGAACAGACAGTTTGCCACAAAAGAAACCTATGCCCTAAGCTGTAATTGGTATTAAATATTTGGTGTACCAAAACGGTTCCGTCGATAAACAAGCTGGAAAAGAAGTCTGAGAGATAAAGTGTTATAAACTTATAAATTTAATCTGTCTATGTCTCCCTGAGGCATCGCAGGTTCAAAACAGATGTTGCGATTTCGCTTCCTACGTTTGTCTCCTCACTAGTTTCCCATAACCTAACAAGATCATATTGTGTGACCCTCCGACAGGTGCAGGTGGTCTGCCTACTGGTCCTTTGTTTTGACCAATTCTCTCTCTGATATTGCCGTAGTCCAATATTAGGTAACAGATTCTTTTTGGATCCTATTGTCATCCAGAAGCTTGAAGATTGAGAGTCATTAATTGATTTCCTTATTTTTACTCGTAAGTATCATTATAATTTTCTAAAGCTATAATAGCTGTCATCTATAACGTTCAAAGGCATATTAAAACATATTCAGTAATTGTTTTAATTATCATACTATTTCGTTGCCTACACCCATGAAGTGAGCGAGCGCAATTAGCGAACAAGTGT
The DNA here is from genome assembly GCA_923062465.1 of Acleris sparsana. Classification (NCBI taxonomy): domain Eukaryota; kingdom Metazoa; phylum Arthropoda; class Insecta; order Lepidoptera; family Tortricidae; genus Acleris; species Acleris sparsana. The sequence goes on along the minus strand of OV281287.1, from coordinate 19,263,299 downwards.
GGTCAATGCAAAACTGACTGTTAAGTTAGGTTCAAAAGGCTAAGCCGAGGGCGTAGCGTAGTAATTATTTTTTAGCGGAGTATTTAAACTATAAATGGGCGACATGAGCGTTTCGGACATGACCATTTTAGTAGAGAAAGTTGCGGCGCTCTTTCTGCTCACTCAGAAAGAAGCGGCGATACGCCCACGGCTCCTCGCAGCACACTTTGACAGTAGCTGAATTGAGTTAACGTCTGCGTAAGGTTGGTGGCCGCCGGTTATCAGCTCGGTGTGAACAGACAACGCTGACATTGTGCATCGCGCGGCCTTGCCCGGCCGTGACTCCCCGCCAGACGCGCGATTTAGCACGCGCGGACTCTAAGCCGTTTACGCAGAATTCGGGCGACCCTGAGCGTTTTGGTTGAAAGGTAGCGCGTGTATTAGATTTGACTATGATGGCTGATATACATTGGTCCAGCAAAAGTATGCCAGTGTACATTGACGAGTTGGTTTTCACGTTTGAGGCGAGAGCTATTGTAACGGGGCAATGTACGTCTACTAGCATGCTTTTGCTCGAGCAATGTAAAAAGGATATACGTTACTAAACTCGTTATAAAGCAGCAGCATTTAGGATGTTGACATGTGGTTGCAAGGCCAATATTTTACTAGCTTCTGCCTGCGACTTTGTCCGTGTAGAGTTTGATTATCGTTATTTCCACTGGAACTTTTAAATTTCCATTTCTTTCATAACGCATAAACTTGCACGTTTATATTTTTACGTGTAGGATAGGTTAAAATACATTAACATACTAGGGTTACTGGTAGTCTTAGGGCCGTATTCATAAACAGATATAACCTTAGAAGAAGTCTTAAAACTGAAAAAACAAGTGACAGTTTTCTGTTACAAATCGTTTTTTTTAAAGATCTTAAGACGGTCATTAAGCTGAGATTAGTGCGTTAATACGACCCTTAGACATTTACAATCTCAAGAATATAATATCAAAACTGTCTTATAGGACTGCAAGCAGCAAACGTGCTGCCTTTAAGACTAAAATAAAAACACTGCTGTTTGGTGGTATTTACGTTAGGATAAGACCTATAAAGATCTATAAATATAGTCGGTTATATGCCAAATCCATTTTGGTTTAAATAAGGTAAAAAATGTGCCATTCAATTATCTTGGGAAAATAAATCGATATGATTCCACCAAGACCTCCATAGTTATAAAGTAAAGTAAAATAATGTTATTTTTTCTAAAAAGTAATTATACGGCGGACCCCAAACTATAGTCAAGAGCAGTAAAAAGGGTGCATTTTGTATTGAATTAAGTACCATAGAAGACCCGTTTTTGTTGCTCCTGAGTGTAGACAGAACGTGTATCTTGTCTGCGCATTTAGTTAGTAAAGTTATGCGCATCATGGTCAAATTTAAATGAACTATATGAAGGGTCCACGGAAAGAACATGTCTAGTCACTTTTTTTTGATAATGAGTTTTGAATCTCGAAATGTAGAGGACGAAATTAACTATTACCTACACACAGTTTCAGATATAAATCTTCATATAACTTGTATTTTTTCACTCTTAAAAAAACCTCTACACGAAATTTACGTACATAATGACATGGTTCCCAACTTTCAAATCGCGATATCTCAAAAAGTTACTGACGTGACTAGACATGTTCTTTCCGTGGACCCTTCATATACATACTAGCTTTTGCATGTGACTTCGTCCACGTAGACACGCCATTTCCTCAAGAACTGTTCAATTTTCTGGGATAAAAGTAGCCTATGTCCTATTCCAGACTATAGTCTATCCAAACTTCTTCCAGATCCGTTCAGCCGTTCTGGCATGATTGAGTAACAAATTTTGATCCCCTTTGAACCTATCTCTCACAAAATCGCTGAAAACGAGAGAAACAAGAGGCAAACTTTACTGTAGGTATTCAACCATTGTTATTATATTTAGCACGAAATACGAATGGCGTGACCGAACCCGACTCTTCAGTTAGTCAAAATACAAGAATACCAACTTATCTGAGACACCCCAGAAAGGCGCCACTATCTACTTTAACTTCTAATGTAATACCTACTTGTTAACATTTAAATTTAGCCCACCCGCAAATGTAAATTTGTACAACCATGAACGCGTCACAACAGCGATTGACGACCAGTATACTTGAGCTCTGTGACCAGAAAACTTGATAGAATTTGTTGCAGTTACTTCTCAACGTAGAGGTCTTTGTACATGGTCGGGATAAAGCACGAAAAAAATAGCTTAACGGTACTGTATTGTGTAATAAATTAGGTTTTGTTTTCTACAAGGTTAAGTCGTTCCGAGTCAAGGGAGGCCACTGACGATATCGTATTATGCCCAAAATAAGTTATTCTTCATAAAAACTCACGCCTTTATTCATAAACGAATGTAACGTGCGAGATAAGTTGTTAAGAACCGTATTAAAAAAAAAGACTGATTGCTGAGTATCTTGCGGCGTTTAGCAGGCGTCTCGTCTTGGGAAGCTCTGGTAAATTCTTGACGTGTAAAAGTGCCCGTGCGGCCTACTTACTGAATAAATGACTTTCTCTTTAGAAGTGTGTGTTTTTAATAATATGCATATCAACAAGTAGTCTTTTTTTTTTCTTTTTATAGTGGTGTTTATGTTTAATTTTTAATATTTGAGTAGCTTAGTTTTATTTTATTTTATTTTAAATAAGTTTAGTTTTAACTTTAACTTTTAAATTTTAATGTAAAGTTGTATTAAAGCATCAATACTTAGTAGTCTTTTATTCTACTCTACGATAATATGTTGTATAAGTAATTCTTTGCAGGTATAATTAAGTCGAAGTTAACTAACGTAACGCTGCAATAAAATTTAACTTCATAGATTTTAACAATCATCAACGTATTGGAGCTATGTGTAGGTATCGTAATCAGTATCGCTATTACTTGGTACAGGGCATACATTGGTACAGGGGCAACACATAGAGAGTTATTAATACTCCTCGAATTAGTCAGATTTGGCGGTAACGCTCGCTCACTGTTTTAACAATTTAGAAATCAAAACAAATCTAAAACAATCCAAAAGATAATTCTAAAGATACTTCATGAATCGTGAAACAAAATATTTTTACATGCCGAAAAGTATCGAATGATCAGAGTCATAATCCATATGTCAAACCGCAGGAGCAGTGAAACGTCACACTCTTTCTTCATTCGTAACTAAAGCGAGAGAAAGGCAGAACTAAGTATATTGCTAATGCTTTTTTTTCATCCGTCGTTCGCTTGCCACCGCCACTGTACCTGCTGTGTTAGAACCAGCTGGCATGATCAGAGACGATGGTAAACGCCCCGACGGAGCTACATTGGTGCCGTGGAAGGTTGGTAGGGCTCTGGTGTGGGACGCAACTTGTGTCGATACTTTTGCCCTATCACACATACAAGCAACCCGAAATCAGGCCGGCGCAGCAGCTGATCAGGCCCGGACCCTCAAGCGTCGCAAATATTCGTCATTAATTAATGATTACGAATTCGCGGCGCTTACCAGTGGAGACTCTTGGACCTTGGTCTGCTGACATTAAACTTTTTATAAAGACCCTGTCTGCCAAGCTTGTCGACGCCTCCGGGGATCCTAGAGCTGGCGCTTACCTCTCACAAAGGATAGATTTAACTATCCAGAGAGGTAACGCAGCCAGCATCATGGGTACAATGCCGCGAACAGATTTATTAGAGGGGGTATTCTTTTTGTAATTCTAGTTTTAAGTAGATAATAGGTTACACTAGTTTTTATTAATTCTAAATATTATTACTGTACAGTGTATATAGTGTATTTTTTTATCTATTAGATTAAAAATCATCTGTGTTATTATTATAATTGCCAATAATAAAAAAACCAGTCATGTCACCTTTAAATCAAGAATATAACGTAAAAAAGGTAGCCTTGTGAACATGATGAGATTACGTTACTAAGATTGTGTTTTTAAAGTGCAACTATTCTTTTGGAGCTATTCTAATTTTTATAAACTTATATGTAGGGTAAAGTCACCAGTGGCCGGCCAGAGACCAGTAGTCGACCTTGTATGAGTGCGAAGAGTGGGAAATATATCTTTCGTACTCTTCCCACTCATACAAAGTATAGGCAGAGACCGACTACCAGGTCTCTGGCTGACCACTGGTGACTTTAGGTACCCTATAATGTCCAACTTACCAACATACCAACGTATCACCAGTGACATAGTACACATTGCGTCGTTATATTCCGGCATTTCTCCATTACCTCTTACACAACAAGCAATCACACATCTGTAGATTTCTATTCAATCGGCTTACGTAAACGCTAACGGCTTAGTCACTACTCACTAATGCCAGCGTGCGCGTTTGAGGTTAATTGGTAACATATTTATTAGGCACTTATCGGAAATCTTGTGTAGTATTAAACAAATATGTCTGTGTGTTTGTTGGCTCCTTAATGAGAAAGGAATTGCTGTAATTGCCTATTTAATTTGATTAAATTTAGTTTATTTGCAGTTTACGAGTAACAACATTGCATGAATTTCAAGTACATTTATACACTCAGGAGCTAAAATACCAGGTTAGAGTGCGTTTTTCATACAAACGAGACTATTTCGAAGCCTTGGTTCCTCGCCAGGGGTAGTTTTGAGTGAGGTTTAATGGTGGATACTCCAAGGTTCAATAGAGGAGGTTAAAATTGTTAAGATACCTAACTGATCGCACAACCAGTTAACACCACAGCTGAGAAGTTTGGGTCAGCACTTGGAATTCCTTACATTTTATTGCCATTTTAGATGTTTTTCTGAACATGCACAATTCCGGCGTTAACCGCAGATTTATTCGGTGTCCTGCCGTTTGACCAAAAGTCATTTGGCAAAATTACACTTGACAAACAACGTTTTGCAAAAAAATGTTTCGCCAATTGATCATTTTACTAGTTGTCATTTTAAAAATGGCTCACTTATTCAAATGATCAACAGTTAAATTTACATTTTATAAGTAATTATTTGACAAAATGAACATTTAGCAACGGAGTTATCAGACAAAATTTTAAATGCAACGAGCAAGACGAATCCGGGCAGAACTGACTCGGATAGGTTAGGTTAGAAGGCCAAGGCGGGAGCTTTGCTCCCGCCTTGGCCTTCGAGGTTATTTTTTTCTGCCCAGAAATAGGTAAACTACAGGAAATAATATTTGGTGAAATGGAAAACTGTCAATTGACATTTTATTATTTAACACATTTACCAAGTGTAGTGTTTGCTATTTGATCATTTGCTAATTGAGTTTTTGCAAAATGATACTTTTGTCAAATGTCACGTTTGCCAAATGATTATTTGGTGAAACGTTGTTTGTCAAATGATCATTTGTCAATATTTTTTTGGTCAAACATTAGTGAACCGATTTATTCAGTTGGGTATCCTAGGCACTCTGGAAGTCCTGTATCGATGCTCGGGTTATACATCACCAGATTTCACTAAAAGCATTCCCTGGCGAGGAACCAAGGCTTCGAAATAGCCTCTTTAGTATAAAAACGCACTCTGACCCGGTATTTTTGCTCCTGAGTGTACATAAATAATCAAATCTACTTAAAATGTCAATATTGTATCGAAAATGTTATCTCATCTATGATATAAAATATTTTTCGGTAATTGGTTAAAAACCGTGACTGATTGACAGACAACACAGCCTATACCTCTGGACGCAGGGACTTCAAGTTCTGAGGGAATATTTCTTGGCTACCCTACCCTTTTCGAATGTCGTCCCCTAACAAGAAGAAATAAGGGAAACAACTAGAAACTAATTCTAGAAGCAAGAAGTCGCGAGCGTCCTCCTCATTTAATAAAAAGGCTTGGAAACGCATAAAATCTTTGTACTAAAGTATTGTTTGGTCTAAAATCTTGTCGCCAACATGTTCCAGGCTGAAATTACAGAGTTTATGTAACATCCATTTTGCAGCAAAGATTCGATTCGATAAGATTTAAATTTCAAATACCGTTTCAATTGTTAACCATTTTAGATCATACTTCGCGATATAGAGGCGTTAGAAGCTATTGATTGATTTGTTCAGTCGTAATTCCACTTACAAATTGATTTGAGCTTAGATACTCCAACTGTCGGCAGCAGAAAGTTACCCCATCAATTCGTAATACAATAGTTTTAGTCAGAAACTTCACGAAAGTATGGAAAGCAGGGTTCGCACAGCACACCCTGATTAACATAGTTTTATATTACTTGTGTCTTGTGCTGGCTGGACATGGTTACAGAAATAAATTGTTTCCTCTATAACAAGGATACAACCAAGACAGTTCAAGACACACACAAAGCATTAACCTGAAATTTCATCCAAACCGTTCCAGCAGTTTTAGCGTGAAGGACGAACAAACTAACACTCACATATCTACATAAAATCATTCTCAATTATCACGACGTACCCGGGACTTCGTCCACCTAGATTTTGACAACACAAACAAACACACACTTTTGCATTTATAACATGAGTAGGATACGAGTACATTGACGCAACTATGCCGTTGACAAAAATTGGAAACACTGTTTTTGCACAATATAAAACTGCTGACAGTAGCACTCTAAATAGGCAATATTAGGCATATTTTATGATTTAAAAAATATCCTAATGCGAAGTAAAACATTGTCGTTGTACCTCGTTTCATGTTCATCTATTGTTAAAAGCTTTAGAGTTCCTTTTCCTTTAACACCTGGCTTGTAATTCGACCCTTGCATTATGTCGTTTTACTGAGCTATCTGAGTCGTGTACGTAGAGCTATGAATGAAAAGGTAAAATAAGACTTTTCCTTTTCTGCCTATTTTTTGGAGTCTCTGTGCGGACACTGTTCCTGGCACACAGGCGTAACTCTCTAAAAGTATTTAATTATGACACTTACCTTTTGAAAAATGCAAGTATTTTATTTATCAGTCGCGATTCCGACTTAATGATTTTTTCATCATCATGTCAGCCGAAAGACGTCCACTGCTGGACATAGGCCTCCATCAAGGCTTTCCACTCAGACCGGTCTTGTGCTTTACGCATCCACTGCGGTCCCGCGATCCTGACAAGGTCGTCACTCCATCTTGTTGGAGGCCTACCTACAGCTCGTCTTCCGGTCCGCGGACGCCACTGCAGAACCTTCTGACCTCATCGGCCATCAGTCCTGCGAGCAATGTGCCCCGCCCACTGCCACTTCAGTTTAGCTATGGCTAATCTTCGGGCTATGTCGGTAACCTTAGTGGCCTGCGGATACCATCATTTCTGATTCTATCACGCAGAGAAACCCCGAGCATAGCCCTCTCCATAGCCCTCTGAGTGACTTTGAGCTTCCTTATGAGGCCCATTGTTAGCGCCCACGTCTCAGATCCGTAAGTCATCGCTGATGATTTTTCAGTCAAACCATAAAAAAATGACAAACTATGGGCCTCAGTAAAAACCGTTTGATCTGTTATCCTATTATTAACGTTTTGACAGCTCTTATTTACATGACAGTAAGGGCGGCCGAGAGAAAAACGATTCCGTAACAGGTGAAATACGATATTGTTTTTATTGCCTAGAATAGAGGCGCAGCAAGGTTGACAATACGATGAACTACTTTAATGCATACTCTATGACGTCACGTTCTACAGTAATGATGGTTGGTCACGTGGGCCCTTTAAGGCGCCGCTTTCTCCGGAAAAAGACACAAGTCTCAAATATCAGACAAGCTGATATTGAACCAAAACCCTATGGAATTGGGTTTAAAACCTTATGGCAGTTTGTGAATTTACTTGAATAAAAGGGTACTAAACATGGGTATTGGAACTGTTGAGAGGCTGAAGGGAATCAAGCCTGTATTATGACATCAGGGCAAACAATACATTTCAACTAAAAAACTTGCAACTTTTTCAAACAGTTTACATTTTAGAGTACATTGAGCAGTTCATAGGAATCCTAGTGATCTAATAACTTGATAACATTTGCAATGTATGCTGAATTGTAACCCTTCACCTATAATTACGAGATTTCTGGAATAGAACTAATTTTAAATCTTAGGCAGACTCTAAAGAATAAGATGCAATGCTATGCTTGTCTATTTACCGACTGTCTTTGCACTCTAGAGCCCCTTAGTGTAAGTTACTAATACAAAAACTGGGCAAGAGCATGTTGGGACATGCTCAGGGTAGGGTTCCGACGGTATTAATACAAACACAAAAACGAGTTATCTCGAAAAGCAACAAGCAAGGACGAATTTCGCATTCTTATGTTATTCTGTGCTGACTTAGATGATTTTTATGTAATCGTCTACTTACTCGTGACAGTTTTCTTATTAAATTCGTAATTTGTGCTTTCATTAAAAAAACCAGAGAGCATTTGCATTTTGTCTGCAGTGTGTTCAAAATATCGTAAACGGTCCTCCAAATAAAAATAAATGATAATGACGTACAAAATGGATTTTTAACAGCTATCCAACAATATTTCGCACGAAATATAATAATAATAAATTATTTATTCACAAGAACATGGGTACATTACATGATGGTACAGGATGGTAAGGAGTTCCAACATATTCTGCCATAAGACGGCGTGTAAATATCTAGTAATTAAAATAATGTGGCTTAATTAAATGTCAAAGAATAATGTCAATTTTCATTTTTTAATTAAATAAGATTGTATAGCTATAGCAGAATCACAGAAAATATATATGTTACACTTAAGGATACAAGGCGCTCCGTGTAGTTATAATAGATCCTTATCACCGAATAGTAACATTTCTTAAGAAGTAAATGAAATAGCCTACTTTTGAAAGAATTTAAAATCATATCTTTAAATGAATCTGGTAAATGGTTGAAAATCCGAATAGCCATACAGTAAGAGTTCCTTCTGCATACTTTTAGCTTTTTATAAGCCTTGTTTAACACGTAGGTACCTACTAAAGGTACCCTAAAAAAATCTTCACTTATCTTATCATTGATCTTAGTGCATATACATAATACCTACATACCTGCACGCCTTCAGTCCCAGAGTGGGGTAGGCAGAGCTACAAAACTACATTCAACTCTAAAAACCGGTTGATATTTCTGTAACCATATTTTGCACAATCAAGCTAAGATGATTACCAGCGTATGAGTGACAGGTTACAAGCCCAACTTTTATAGTGTCTGAGAAAAAGTGAGTGCGACATACAGACTTACAGTCAGACGGACATGGCGGAACTATAAGGATTCCTAGTCAATACAAATTTGAACGTCCTTTGAATGGCCATAACCTTGAACGTCCATTTCCTTGGACGACCGCATATTTGAACGGCCAAATTCTTTGAACGACCGTTCTTATAAGGGCCACATCCCTGAACGGCCACGTTTCTATACGGCCACTATTCCTCGAACGGCCGTTATCACAAGAGCCACGTACATTTCTGAATGGCCACAATCCTCGAACGATTGTTCCCTTAAAGGCCATGTTCCTGAACGGCCAATCACTCCGGAACCCTAAAAACGTATCTAACGCTTTTGCGTTTCCTGTAAAAATAACATGGACGCAAACACTCAAGGCTCACACAACAATTCAACTTGGCAAGTAAATGTATTTGCTCAAAGGACTTTTGATGCGTTTGAGTGAATGAGATGTAAGTAAGCATACACTCCACTGGCTACATCCACTGGTTTTCTGTAAACGGATTGGTTCTCAATTTGGCTAAAACGCATGTTCTCCATTTCCACCTAGGCGGTCGGCCACCTCGTCCTCTCGCAATCGTAATAAACGATATGACCCTCCCACAAGCCCTCACCGCCAAGTTTCTAGGTGTAACACTCGACTCAGCACTGAAGTGGGACACCCAAATAAACATAATCTGTTGCAAACTTTCAGGTGTCTGCTTTGCTCTAAAGCGACTATCTTTTGTACTGCCACCATCCCATACTCGTAGTAGTTACTTCGCACTCTTCCACTCAGTCATAAATTACAGCCTGGAGTTTTGGGGAACCGCCGCAGAATGGCGCCGCGTCTTCATCTTGCAGAAGCGAGCAGTCAGAATAGTAGCACGTGTCCCTCCGGGTACACCTGCTCGTGAGCTCTTCATCTCGTTGCGGATAATGACAGTGGCATCACAGTACATTTTCAACATAGCGTGCTACATTAGAAAAAATATTAACTCTTTCCCAGTAAGATCCGACCCACTCATAGGTTTAAGAAATAATCACGCCGGAAAACTCAAGACGGTGACCTGTAAACTGGCTAAGTCTACCAAAAACTACCCACGTAATCGGCCCGAAAATTTACAACGCCTTACCTGACGGCATCAAAAAATTGTCAAACGAAAATTCCTTTAAAAACGCATTGAAAAAAATACTTACTAGTAACGCATTCTATGAAATATCAGAATTCTTCTATTTTACTAGTAATATGTTATAGTATTAATGTACCGGATAAATATCAATAATATATATATTACTTAATCATTAATACCCATTATTGTACCTTGACTTTAAATGAAATATTTTTGTAATGATTGTGACATGTAATATTCTGTAAATATTATGAATAAATGAGTATATGAGTATATGAGTATACAACAACTGCTTCTACATCTTTATTATTTAGAAAATTTAACCAAAGAATAGTAAGCATTCTTATGGCCTGTTTCACAATCAACATGTAAATTTATCTGCCATTTAAAGTTGGCTCTCTCCTTATCTATTTTCAAGTACAAGAAAGAGGCTAAATTTATGTGCCAAATATGCTTTACTCGTCGTTTATGAAACAGGCGGTTAATGACATGATTAATTACCTTTTTAACATCACTTGGTATAATGGCGCCCCTGCTTTCAGAATGGACAACTTTTAAACGGCTCAATGGATTTTAATCCAAGCTAAGAACCACTTTTTAAAAAAGACACGCCAAAATCTGTTTTTCTTAGGAGCTAAGATTCCACAGACAAACACTTGGGGGGTTAAAGTACAAGGGCCTCTATTCCACACGGTAAAAACCATATCGTGTTTGAGCTGTTATCGTATGTATTGTCACCGTTTTGATAGCTCTTATTTACTTCACAGTAATGGCGGCTGACGTCAGAACAATACCATAACAGGTTATAAGCATGCTAAAGACATGCATGCATGCATGTTATTGTTTTAATTTAAAACAGAAATCGATAACAGAAAGAACGAGCCGCAAGATCTTGATTAGCCGAACAAGCTCTGCTAACTAACTCTAATTAACGAAGCAAAGGTTAGAAAGCGAGGGCGATAGGTATAAACTAGTGAATACGGGTGATATAAGCGAAAGTTCTGGAAAAACAATCGCTATAAAATTAACTAGTTAACCCCGAACAGAGATATTCATCATCATGTCAGCCGAAAGACGTCCACTGCTGGACATAGGCCTCCCCCAAGGCTTTCCACTCAGACCGGTCTTGTGCTTTTCGCATCCACCGCGGTGCCGCGATCCTGACGAGGTCGTCACTCCATCTTGTTGGAGGCCTACCTACAGCTCGTCTTCCGGTCCGCGGACACCACTCCAGAACCTTCTGACCCCATCGGCCATCAGTCCTGCGAGCAATGTGCCCCGCCCACTGCCACTTCAGTTTAGCTATTCTTGCAGAGATATTGCATGTCATCAATATAGCTATCTTCAAATGTAAATTAAAGGCATTTTGCTGCCAAAAAGCCTTTTACTCTATCACAGATTTTTTTGACAGTTGAGTAAATGTGTTCAATAGTCTAAGTACCAAATGACATAGTAACTTAATAAATTTATTCAATGACATAATGCAATTAAATTTATAATGATAACAAGTTTATTATGCTATTGAATATGATATTATTAATGTAAAAATGACGATGTATGATTATTACAAATAAATAAATCTTATCTAATCTTATCACTCAACATTTTGTCGAACTGACATACAGTCGAGTTCATAAATTTGTGTACACTTTAGTACCTTGTCTATTTAATGTCATGTTTAGACTTCCATATAGGAATTATGACAGCGATTAAACTACTAAAGTGTATACATATTTATGGAATCGACATTACAATCATAGACACATACGAAAGCACACTGAGTTGACTCTAAGACCTTCAACTGGCCGGGAATATCGAAGTTAGAAAACCCAAACCATTTTATAAGAACGTTTGTTTTATTTTATACTTTTTAGTGATCATGTGTAGTCCCATTTCTCAATGGATGAGAAACGCCGCGGGAAACTCATAGTCATATTTAAACAATTAAATGTGCTTCGTTATAGTCGCTCAAGTACCTTAATCGAGATATCGTATCGCCACCCTTCAAATAGGCACCTCCGGTAGGCAGTTCCGGTGGCCATCTGTACCGTGGTCTTCATCATCAGTTCCACTTCACCATATAGTACTTTTCAAAAGCAAATGCACGAATAACAGTGAAAAATACCGAAATAGCTTGATTTCTCCAAGATCCCATCAACAGATCCTGACATGTTGACAATGGGACCAACTAGAAAGTATACCCATTCAAACAACGAAAAAAAAAACATGTCGGTCCAGTGGTCTTCGAGTAATCGGGGAACATACATTTAAAAAAAACATCCCGACGAATTGAGAACCTCCACCTTTTTTTGAAGTCGGTTAAAAATACAGCAATAATACCTAGTGATTGTTTTTAGAAATATGTTTGTACTGGCTGTTACCTGCGAGTCCTGCGACTTTATCGCAGTTCCATCCGAAACTGACAAATTTTCCTTTCCTGGGGTTCAAGCTAGCCCCAAACTAAATTTAATTAAAATCGGTTCTGTGGTTTAGCTGTTAATGCGTAAAAAATAAACCAGAGTTACTTTCGCATTAGTATGGATGGATGATAAGTATTTAAAGTGACTGATGGCTACGAGTCCATACAGACGGACAACATCAAGACTGTGAAGTCATCGTGTTCTCTTTACTTACCTACATCCTCAAACAGCCTCTTAATAAATTAAAACAACAAACCTGACCATCAATCCAGCAAAAAACGAACTTAAAATCACGGGTCAACTTAACTCAGTTTAAAAAAACCTCTTATCTTTATATATTTCCGTTGTCAATGAAAAAACGCCATGGAAATTCGTTGCGATTCAAATTCCGAATTCAAATTTAAAACGGTGGAATTTTGCACTGGCCGAAACGTGACCTTCTAGCGTCGGGTCAACGACCGCAAGCAATGCAGATGCGTTGGCTCACACGTAGCTATACAACCTCCCACGCGAGCTTGGTGCAAGGTATAGGAGGCAGCGGGCCCCTGTAAGTACCCAGGAGAATCTAACTTCTTACGGGCTGGCCAGGACTTCCCGTTCGTGGCCGCTGCTGCCTTCACGTGTCGCATAATGTTAGCAAAGGTGTGACACAACTCAACCCACATGCTACGAATGTGTATTAATCCCTAGTTTCGGCCCAGGTTAGGACATCTTACATCGCCTATACATGTTTGCTACAATTGTTAGGTATTTATGATTTAAGAATCATAACATGACTCATTTGAAGCAAATATGTATGGACGATGTTAGAGGTTTAATGATGCAACACTGAAATAAGTATTTTTATTGCGCTATGGAACTTTCCTATTTTGTTTGTTGTTTTGTGAGCCTATAGATGTTTAATAGTCGAGGATTGACACTTCAGTTTTACATCTATGAAATAATAGACAATTTTGAATAAGTTCCCGTAATTAAAATAGCTGACCAAATGATGGAGTCGGAAAGCGGCAACAGATCTTTGCTGTATAAAACAAAAATTCAACAAGTTTTGACTTGAAAATTTGGCCACCATAAGAAAATGATGACTGTGCAAAGATGGTCTAAAAATTTCACAGAAAGTTATTCCTAAAATGTAACAAGATTGTGACTTGCACCAATCTCTAAAAGAAGTCCGACTACACTCGGTCTAAATCCGACGCGATTCGGGAACTTTTTTGTTTGTATTCAAATACAGCTCGTTATAATGTAATAGTGCGGCTGATCCGATTGGGCGAGCCGTATTAGCTTTCTCATTAGATTTCTCATATGGAATTAATTGAAACGGAGTTCACAGTTTTTGTGGTTAGTGGTCTGCGTATGACTTTGAAAGGTTGAGCTAGAGTAGGTTGTATGTATAAGATACTGTACAGTCAAGGAATTAAATTTGTCACCCAACTTAGTTCCAAAGTCAATCTGACTTTCTACAGCAATAAAGTTGAGTTTCCTATCAATTATAAATGACTTCTTATCTCTAATGACAATGACATCTTCAAGCAGATTTTCTTTGAAATGGGTAGCATATTAACTTTCGTGACTGTTCCTACTGAATTGTTTACAGCCAACTATTATAGACCCTCTAAATAAACAGCTGTTTCTGTCAGATTTTGATATTCGTAGCCTATATGTCAATTGTTTTTGATAAAGTATTGACACGTAAGGCAGAAGGTATAGCAAGAATTATTTCAAATGTCGGAATCTACTTCGGAGCTTCCCAAGTGAATTCCAAATTTATTTATTTTTTATTATACCTACTGTTTTGGTCGAACTGCGTCGACGAAACCTGCGACCAAATTGAAAATGGACACACTAAATGCTTATTAATGCCCGCGTGAATTCCGCATTTTGCATGGAAATTTTCAGTCATACAATTCTTTTAAGAAAGTCATCTACCTACTACAACTAACAGAGAGATATAGCTATGCATTTTATTTGACAGCGAGCGTACAGGACAGAGCTATAGCAGCTACATAGCTCTGTCCTTTTCTGTCAGCTAACGTAACCGCCCGAACATAGCTAATTAAAGATAGAAGCCCCTGATATAATGGCGAACGACCTATCTATACATGAAATCTAGCTAAGAATCATTTGGATTAAACAAACTCTCTTCTTTTTAAATCATGTTCAAAATAGTCCATCCATACCTACGATGCCACAGGCAAACCCACGAGTACAGATACAGTATACATAGATACACAGATACATAGTTACCCTCTCCCCTTCTTTTGTTTGGGTATTAAAATGGTGATCTTCTCCGCAATGATGGTCTCCGAAGCGCTAGTAGATTCACTCTATATTACCGACGTGTAAAAGAGTCCTCAGGCCAATTTACTGTTTTTTTTTTTTTAATGAACTTTTTTTTGTCACTGCCTCCTAATTTACCAGTGATGCTCAACACAATCAGTTTGGTTTTAATTGTTCATATCGCAGCTTAGTATTTCCCTACCTTCATTATAATCCTCTTGAATATTTAATTCCGCCCACAAAGATAACATTTATACAGAGTTAAGAGGGGATTAATCGGACATTTGTTTTTTTTAAATACTCCTGCGGGAGGTAAAGTGGTATTCATCTAATATTGGAGACGATAGCCGCGTACATTCAGCCACAGTGTATCGAATAAACAGTAGGGAAGAAATGTTTGTGCAATTATTGGGAATTGTGGCATTTGAATTTGACAGATAATGACAAACCGTTTAGCTACACCACCATTACTCAACGTTTATAGAAAGGAGGAAAAAAAATTGCCATAGTTTAATTTGAAAACGGGTTTTACTCATAGCCTCGTCTTTCATAAATGGAACTTTTTAGGGACTGAGATTTGGGTGAACAAAAACCAAAAAAAACTTGTGAGAAAGTATTTAGCTAATTTAAAATTAAATATACTCAGGTCTAATATGGAATTATAACTAGATTAAGCTGTGATAGGCAATTAGGTGCGGGGGGGGATGAGGTACGATAAAACTCATATAATTTATACTGTTAAAAATATTAAAAAAAAGATAAAACAAATTTATTCAGTAAGTAGGCCGCTCGGGCACTTTTACACGTCAAGAATCTACCAGCGCTTCCCAAGAGGAGACCACTGCTGAGAAGAAACGCCGCAAGAAACTCAGCAGTGTTATGAACTTATGAACCTAAAACGGGACTTAATGGCGTAAAAATATTACAATTACATACCTCGACGTTCGTCGTATGTTTTAACGTAGCGAAAGTTTAAAACAAACAAAAGCTCATACAGTCACCAGGGTCCCCGCACCTCATGCCCCCAGCTCTCAACTAGGTAGTACGCCTACAGTTAACATATACCTCGTAATTAATGACCAATATGGCCATAGGTTCAAAAATGTGGTGTTTTTTTATTAGACCAAGTTTCAAGATCAATATGAGATTTAAACCTCATTGCAAAATGCAAAGCGTAGTCATCTACAATCATAATTACGATGTACTTATCCTCATGTCTTTATTTAGTGCAATTTATGTACTAAAGTATTGTTACGTACGTGGGGGTAGGTAACTGATAGAAATGCACTAAAACACCGATAATCAAAAGTAGACTTTAATGACGCACTCACAAAATCCGTTACAAAACAATTAACGCACAAAAACTTCGAAGACTTAGACTTAGATCGCACGGGTCGCTCTTGATCGCATTGTTCGCTTTCCAAGTAAAGACTGACTGCCCACAACCGCGGTCCGCCTTTTATAGTTCCCACGTTATTCCAGAACGTCTTCCATCCACCAAATCTTCCGGAAAGATCGACTTAGTTTGCTCCGCCGAGGACGAGCGAGACTATTCGTTTCTGTATTGTTCTACGCCTTGCTACCTTCTCGCTCCGTTAACAATGGCGACGTCCTTGGCACACGAGGTCTGGAAAGTCCTGCATATCGCTGTCTCATTCCCAATCGTGTTATCTCTTTCGTTCTTAGTGGGTAATGAAACGCCTTACCACATCAACAGTATTTATATAATTCAATATAATTGATATGTAGGTGTATATGTATAATAATTTATAAATAGTTACACCTTAATACCTTACGATGCACCGCGACCACAATCTCTGCACTGCCTAAGGTTAACTGGAACAGAACAGTTCGCCTTTTGTGTATTAAGGGTATTCCTTCGTGCAATAAAGATTAAATAAATAATAAGTCTTTCTCCTTTAAGGTATCACTCCACGCTCGACCTCCCACTGCAACATTGTCGCCGTACTCGGCTGTTATTTTACAAGATTCCATACAAACCAGTTGCGTCGCCGCGGTCCACTGCCTGCGGAGCACTGACTGAGGTCGACCGTGGATACCAAGTAATTTTGACAAAAACCGTGCCATAAACATTTAAAATCAAATCGGACATATCAGAGGCTTCAATGAGACGAGCAGTCTTTTTTCTCAAAGGTTGACCACGTTTCGATTTTCCTTCTAACCAAAAGTGACGCCAAGAGAATAAAAACACAGTAGCGGCCATTACACGTAAAGTTCGGACCGCGGGAAACGCTACGCGCCGTCCCAATCTTTGTTCCGAACCGTACATTTTTTATTATTTTACTATTACAGTTGCATTTACACGTCCGGTTCGGAACGAAGATTGGAACGGCGGGTGGCGTTTCCCGCGGTCCGAACTTTATGTGTAAACGCCGCTTATGGCCGTAGAAGACAAAATGCACTGCGAGAACGTTATCGTTATCCTAATAATCCTGAGGGGCTAGACTAGTTGCTTATCGCTAACGTAAACGATTTTCTAAAACTGACAAAATGTATGTCATTCGAGCGTTTCAACCGCCTCAATTTTGTGGCCATATTTTTGAAGAATTGGGCGTATATTTTGAAGCCGTTTTTGGATATTTGTATGATGTCCGGTAAACTAAGATACCTAACCAAAAATGAAATCGAAACCTGCAGCCACTTCTTCAAGAATTTGACCACGAAAGTGGTTCGGAACAAACGCCCAAACAATGACGTGCGCTCGACGCGACCGTCTGACAGCTTACGTTAATCCAATACATTTTGGATAACGATAACGAACGCCAAATGCATCTTGTGACCCTAGACAAGATGACGAAATCTGCTAAATGGTCGTGTCAAGCGCCTATGTCAGTTCCAAACACATTGACAGTGTACGAAAATCATTTCTAGGGCTTCGGATTGACGTAAGTGCACTTATAATGTAAATTCCGTATATTATGTTAAATTTCAAAAATCGTTTACGTTAGCTGCATGCTTCTTGTCTAGGGTGTCTCTATGCATATTGTTATCGTATTGTTTTCAAGTCAGCCGCCGTTACTGACTAATGAATGTCAATATAATAGCAATAGGTGTAAAGTTAGTGTGGAATAAGACATCTGGCAATTCTTAGTTTGTTATTTGAAGTACTGGCCGGTTAACTTTACTGCGCGCATGAGGGTCAAGATGGCGACCCGAAGATGCCCGAGCGGGCCCGAGGCACGCCCGACGCGCCGACGACTCTTTTATTATTTTTCGAAATGTCTGAGCTATGTGAAAAATGGCCAGTGTGAAAACAAGGGATTTCGTCGGTATTTTATGCGAGCAATGGATTTAATATGCTTTTTTGCACTTGTAAAGTATTTCAGGATTATCATATTTTGTTGGTTTTTAAGTTTTAATGTAGTATTTATACACTAGTGTTTTTATTAGACTTAAAGGATACTGTCAGGATAGTATATTGTATATATTATTAAAAAAACTAGGTAGACGTACAACGTAATTAAAAATCGTGGAAAGCGGACTGTTTTTTTTTAAAGAGTATCGCCCGGTGCTATATTTTTACGGCAAACTTCAAGACGATTTCACGAAAGTACGTGACAGCCATGCGAATTGCTTAAGGTTTATCATCGTAGATAACTAAGTAGAATGATGTGACAGAGTTTTATAATAGAAGTATTTTTGAAATTGCCTTTGCATAAGTTGACAAGAAAATAAAGTTTAAAAGAAATATAACACGAACAACAATTTAAAACACGACGAATTGTTAACTGCTGAGTTTAAGCCGTCCCATAATTTTAAGGCGTGCATTTTTAATTAGGTAGCATAACCGTATCGATAAACAGTACTGTAGTTCAGCTTCAAACAAAAGTATATAACGCGGCTTGCATGTGTGCGTGTCACGGCCGCTGAATGCCGTCGCTGCGTTTGGGTTTCGAGAGACGCCCATTGACGCAACCCTAGCTCCTGAGTGGCAATAGGTATCAGAAACTCCTACAGGACTGAAGACGAACTTTTCTTTTGATTCTTTGGTTTAATCTACCCTCGTATAAGCTCGCTCGCTCCATAGTCCTTGCGTTTTGCGGGTGGTAGGACCTAGTGCAGGGTCCGTCCGGATCGCTACCACCATCTTATCCATTAGCCTACCGCCAAACAACAGTGTTCGCATTGTTGTGTTCTGGTTTGGGGATAAGACATCCGGTGTAATGACTAGCATAGAGGCATTCCATCTTAGTCCTCAGGGTTGGCAACGCATTTGCAGTCTTAGGTTTGCAGACTTGTGAATGCGAATGTCTATGGGTCACAGTTTCCACTTACTATCAGGTGGCCTGTGTGCTCGTTTGCCTTCTCTACGCCATAAAAAAAAAGTCCTATTGAGAAGTCATTCTAAGAGAATTCCACCTCTGAAGGTTTGTGGAAGGTCCATTGATAACTAACTCTAAGGGAGGCCTAAGATAATTTAGTTCCGTTGGTACGTGACCCTGCCCGCGCGGTCCGATTCTAGGTAAGGGCGAATGTTTGTGTGGTAGTGAATAAGTCTTGGATGGCTATTTTTTTTTATTTAGTACAGACCTTAGTACAAATGGTCCCCTGATACTAATTTTGTTAAAGAAGCGCTAGGCATTTGACTGTTTTTCTTACTCCAGAACATCACACTCCAAACACTGCTGCTTGATTAGTGGGAATAATGGAAAAGATCCATCGCATATTGAACCCCTGATCCCCCTCTGTGTGGTCACTTGGCGCAACCACTAAACATTCCTTACACTTTCAGTCCTCAGTCTAGTAAAATTTCAAACCAGTATAACATTCCTTTAGGTAATTTTCCCAAACTGAAATAACTATAAGTCACTTAACCATTAACAGCCTTGAAAGACTTAAAATAAGGTTTGAATTTTGAAATCATTAGGCGATAGATACGAACTCCTGAAAGTAACTAGGCGATTTGCTAGCAATGTTCCTGTCAGACTAATGCGTACATGTAATCTGTGATTAAGTAGAAAAGGTCTATGTGCAATTTTATAGGCAACACAAAGTAAACCCTCTTGACTTTTCAATAACGTCTCATATGCAATGAAAGCTCGGTGACTGTTAATACGTTGTTTAAAGAATTGTGTACAATGGCCGTGTTCCCACCATAGGGAACCAGTCGTAAACATAAACAATAAGCGAGAAGTAACCAAGAATGTTAAAATAGAATATTTTGTAGCACAAAGCATTTTCATGGGGTTTTATTTCACTTGTCCGTTTGTATGTTGGAAGGCATGAAAAAGGTTGAAACAAAAGTATGTATAAGTTTCTTGGTTTTTTTGTGACGTAGAAGTTCTTGTACCAACTCGTACTTTGACGATGTTTTAAAAGGTAATATTATTTTAAGAAAAAACAAACTCGTTTTCACGATGTGGCCTACACATTACTTAAATCAAATATTATTATTTGTTTATTTTTAATTTTATTACAATAGAATTTAAAAAGGTAGCCGTTTGAATATTGCCGATATCCAATCTCGTTTCTCGTTTCTCGTTTTGCGTCTAACGTTAAAAAGTGTCCGACTCGCACTTGCCCAATTTTTATTCCCCATACTGTAACCGAACGATGACTAAACTAACTGTAACACGGTAACACATTTGTGCCGACATTTATAACACGAATCACGCCTCAACGATGACATTTTGACGTCTTTTGTCTAAACGTCAATCTGACAATCTTTGACAGCCAGGTGAACCCACTGGCAGTTCCACTTAGGTCCAATGAATAGGCATTTTGCTAGAAGGATTTGACAGCTCAAGACCGGGCCGTAGAGCAGATACCATAGACAAGATGCATTTGGCGTTCGTTATCGTTATCCAAAATGTATAGGATTGATTTAAGCTATCAGACGGTCGGTTTAGTCAGTTTTAGAAAATTGTTTACGTTTGCGTTAAGCAACTTGTCTAGAGTCTGGCAAATGAAACATGAGAATGAAAAAATGGCAACACTGTAGTGTCGTCCCTTTCAAATCAATCTAAGAAAAAAGGGACGACACTACAGTGTTGCCATTTTTTCATGCTCATGTTTCATTTGCCAGACTCGAGTTTCCTAGGACCGAGATTCTATTTAGACGGTGAAAACCATATCTTCTTAAACGTTATCGTATTTTAAACGTTTTGATAGCTCCTGTTTACTTGACAGTAATGGCGGCCGATTAAAACACTAAACCATAACAGGACTCTGGTCAAAGAGGATCTGGTTTTTACCGCCTAGGTTAGAGGCCCAGGGCATCTATTCTACTGGATGAAAACCGTATCGCCTTTGAAGTGTTATCCTCAGGGCTCGGACAAGTCATCGCAAAACAATCGCAAGACGGCAATAGAACAAGATCAATAGAATCGCATTTGTACAATATTATTTAATTATATTTTTCAATGACATTTATTACTGCAACCCAAAATTCACCATACATGTGTGAAGGTATTTCCATTAACATTTATTTGCACCATATTTAAAATATTTATTTTTTAATTTGTATTAGTTTAATTTGTTACCACAAAACTGTTTGAAGCATGCCACTTTGACAAATCCATGACAGGTATGCGACTAAAAAGGTCAAATGTTAAATTATAAATTACGATAATAATATATCAGCTTTAGATAATAATAAATAATAATCTTAAGTCGCGACTCTATAATAGTCTTGTCCCATGTCCATATCAGTTTCTGCGATGACTTGTCCGAGCCCTGGTTATCGTATTCAACGTTTTGATAGCTCTTATTTACATGACAGTAATGGCACCTATAAAACAATGCCAAACCAAGTCGAAGGCGAAGGTTTTTTACCCAGGCTCCGTAGATTGCTACCGCTAGCTTATCATTTAAAGTACCGCCAAGCAGTAGTACAATCGCATTGTTGTTCCGGTGTAGAGATACATAAGCTTATTAGTGTAGGGTGAATTGACAAGCATCTCTTTGTCTCTGATGCATCCCATTGTAATCCTCAGGATTGGCAACACATTTGCAGGCTTAGGTTAGGATGTAGTCTTGAGATTGTAATCTAAAGATTTCATATATCTATGGGTCTCAGATCCGGGTGTTCGTTTGCCTTTCCCATGCAATAAAAAAGGGTTTATAAATAAAACTGGGTGTGCTCAACCGAGCGCAGTATTTTCAGTATGCGCATATGAGCTTTGGTTCCGCCTTATGCGTAAGACCTCACAATCAAGTTCAATTTAAAAAAAAACAATTTATTTATATTGTAAAGAATTTAGGTACAGTACATACTCGTAGGTGTTCAATAATTGCACTATTATTATAAGGTCTCACTAAGCTCTTACCTTCTCAGGCGTTCACATTTTTTGCTTAAAAACTGTAATCGAAAAAAATAGATATTACAATTGTTAACAACGAGATTAAATTAAATGTCACAATACAATTACATTATTAATACTAGTTATAATTCAAATGGTCATCAATAGATTAAAAACATTTTTCATTGGTCTTTTTCTTAAATATACCTAATTTGTATTCTAAAATTCAAAATTCAAATTCAAATTGTTTATTGGTAATATATACATTACATGTCAGTTTACAATTGCTTGTTTCTTCATGACGACCTCGTCAGGATCGCGGGACCGCGGTGGATGTGAAAAGCACAAGACCGGTCTGAGTGGAAAGCCTTGGGGGAGGCCTATGTCCAGCAGTGGACGTCTTTCGGCTGACATGATGATGATGATGGATTCTTCATAATCGTCAGGTAACTTATTATAAATTTTGATACACACAGTGTAGGATTTTTTGGATTTTAGGGCCAGTCTCACTAAAGATTTATCAGTAGATTCCTTAAAAGGCAAATTGAGGAAGATCTTGTTTGACTTCAATAAATATTGTTATATTTGTTCTTTATTGCATCGCACAAAACTAATATTTGAATACAAAAGGTGGAATAAATACCTAATGCCAGTAATGCCATTCTCTACCATTTGATCTGTGGGCAAACGAGCAAGTTTAATTGGTTAGTTTACTTTAAATAAAGTTCTTCTAATAAAAATTTTGCTCGATGCAAAATCTCTCAAGGGTGTAAGTACTTACATACATACATTACACACTTTGGTCACAAGTGGAACCCACCTGCGCCTGAGTCACTCGCGCAGGTCCTCACGATGCGCCCCCGCCCTTTATCTAGAAAGCTGTTGAAGCTTCTCAAAGCTATGAATCACGCCTAGCTTACGAAAGTTTACCTAGACTTGTTGTGCAGACGAAGCTTTTTATTGGCACTGGATTCATTTCCTTTTATGGCTGACTGTATGTTTTCTTGCACACTAACCCAAACTCATTTCAGTTCGTTCCTGCCACATTCCGACTCCATCAGATCATGTCTTAGACCAGGGGTTCCCAAACTTATTTTTATAACACCAAACTTATTTGTTATGTCATCGAAAAATGTGTAGCAACCCGTATCCCAAGTTTGTAAACTAAACTTGTAAGTAGCCAATTTTTAACCTTATAACCGTGCAATAAGGGCATAAAGTAAATATATATTTTTGTAATCGACCTGTACGGTCACAGACTTTAATTGATCGACTATCGAACCTTGTCGCATAAACCCTACGATTAATTCCTATGTAATTTCTATCTCGTCACTTGACGCTGTCATTATAATAAGGTTCTATGGTGGATTAACAATTACAGTCCGTGACCCTACCTACAGTCAACCAGTTTGATTTTTACGCCACTATGGACTATGTTTAAGTGATGTTGACAACCAAAACGTAAGGTAAGCACTTTGATAACGTCCATAGTAGCCTAGAAATCCAATTGGTTGAGTGTACCTACGAAATAAAGTAAAATTCCACTCTGTATTACTTTGATTGACATTAATACAATTCAATATTTTAACGGAATTTCGCTCCTAAGAATTTAAGTAGGTACGCGCACCCCGGGGGGCGCGCCCTGCACTTTGAAAACCTCTGCCTTGGACACTTAAATATATTACTTTGTCATTGGATTTATAAATCACAGCGCACTTAAATACCAGAAAGTGGATTCTATTTTGGATTGCAATTTAACTAAACAGTAAACAATCAAATAACTATGCAAGTTGTAAGTTAAATAGAAAAGTAGACAAGGCACCCTAGCAAGTTTTTAATTATGTAGACAGACTTCCGACGTTAACGTTTTAAAACGATATCATATCGCAGATTGTCTGTCAACCAGCTTGTACCAGTTTCTTTAAAATCTGTGATTTTTGTACTAAGTGATTCGATCAGGTTTGGGTATTGGGTGAGGTTAAGGATCGCAACACACGGACTGCGGATCGTTGATGAAAAAAAAAACCAAAGAGCGTACATCATACAAAGAGTTTTTATGGCTGTGATTGTTAACTTGGTAGAAATGGTTGCAACAAACTATTATGATGGTAAACAATTTATTTCCACTGATCTCACAGAAAATGTAATAAAATATTTCGATGTAGATTAAGTCCTCGATCGGTACTTGAAGGCCATGTGCTCATTACGATGCTTTGGTCAAGCAAGGCATGACCGGGCATGCTGTTAATTTATGTTAGTCTGCCTGAAATTAAAGACAATATGAGCGAGGTTTGAAAATACATAAAAACCGCTAATGACAACGCCGCGCCCGTCCTGCAATCTCTCTGTTAAGGCCTTTAAGGGCGAGTTGTGAATTAACCTGCTGCAAGAGAAATCCATGCCGTTTGGGTAAGTGCTTCTGGCCTATCAAAGTCTCTACCGCCTTCACAATACGCTTTAATTTTGAGTACCTCCTGTTTATTTCCCAACTGTACGTATGTAACCGCGAATTCGTGGAAGATTGACCGAATATAAAACAGAGGTCCTCGACCGGTTTGCCGAACTGGATTCCAGAAAAAGAAAATGCAATACTTACTTAATAATGTCTTGGGAACCGTAGTGAGGTGACTCAGGAATCGATATTTATCGGTAAATATTGTACAAATGATATTTATCGGTAAATGTTTTGATAAGAATGAGAGATATTTGCGTAATTTTATTTATTTATTTATTATCGATTTCTTTATATTTGCTAAATTTAAGGTTGTGGCAATAAAGATTATTCTTATTCTTATTCTTATTCTTAATATCAACAAAGATAGGTCAAGGCTGTGTATAAAATAGATTAAGGGTATCTGTTAAGTATCAACCGATTTGTTTTTAAAAGTACATTTTGAAGCAAGTGTATATAAGTGTGTTATTTGACACTAGTCCGGGAAGAGTGAAAATGACAGTTCTGCATGCCCGTGTATCAAACAACGCTTTTTGTTTCATTCGCGAAAAAAATAAACAAGAAAAAAACAGTATAAAAGTGACTATTTTACTTTATTCTTAGTGTGATAAAAATGCACCGTGCAATTGGAACAATTAAAAGGAAAAAAGAAAAAACACTATAATGCGAAAAACCTAACTTTCCTCACGATGTATAGCTACAAAAAGTACCACTTCTTGGGCAAAAAGATTATTATTATTATTAAAAAGGTTGTATTACTTGAAATGGCCAAACGAGATAGATGCGTATTATTATAAGAAGAGAACAATAAGTCGTCTTAGGGAAGGGAAAAGTTTATTGGACGTTTAGCCAGCACAACACCACAGGATCTGGCAATCGAGAAAGCTCACTCGATGGTTAAGCTACCGTAATGAGAATGCAAGTCCCAAAATGTTGATTGTACGATCTGACGGGACAACTTAAACTCACCGGTTAATAATTTGTTCAACATAACGTGGCTGCAACTGATGCGACAGGAGCGGTAAACTGCATTCAGTGTTCGTGCCCTACTTTTGTACTACTATGGTTTTCACTAATGAATAAATATATTTCCTCTTATTTATAAACGCACATCAGCTAAAGTAGGCTTGAAATATGTTCTGTCGTTATCTGTCATTTTTTATTTATATTTGTTATAAAGAGACAACGCATACTTTAACCAAAATATGTTTATAGTGCGTTTATAAAGGGAAAGGATTTTGGTACCTGCTATATTCATAAGAGAAAATACCTGGCAGAATGACTCATTGGAAACCAAAGGCGTCACCATTGCCTATTAATGTTAATATCCGATAAAACGGCGCCATTATTTGCAATTTACCGATTATTATCGGTTCATTAAAGTCACATCGCTATTTCAGACACACCTCATTGGCTTGCATACAATCAAATTTGAACCCTATATTTTAATATTTAAGGGTGATTAAAATGGCCATCTGAAATTGTCGTGCGGTGTTCAAAATACAATTTTATTCAATGCAGGTGGCGGAATTCGGAACTAATTCTATTAACAAGTGAACCCGTAAACTATTGCGATGTTCACACTCAAATTACATTTAAATCGATACTATGTATTCGTTACTATAAGTGAAGATACAAATATCGTACAACACAAAGTTATTTTTTCTTTTAAACGAGTCAAATAACAATATTTATTATTAGTATTATTACCTAGCCTCTTTGATCTTATCACAACGCCTGTAGTCACTAGAAAATATATTTTCCTTTAACGTTTTGTATTGCGCGATACTAGCGCCACCACTGGGCGTTTTTGTAAATTGGTAGTGGTAGAAAGCTTGGGAAATGGCGGGCGAAATTGACAGTTTCGGCGCAGGCTGCATTCCGCGGGTTATATTATGCGTCTGCGCTGGTTCTTGAACGTTCCATTTATGAATCGCGGGGTTCTTTTAAAATTTGCGTTTTTGCTTGTCTTTTTAGAACTTTTATAACTCTTTCTTTCTTTTTCATATTTTCGGGTAACTTATTCAAATGGTGGGCTATGGAGAACATTGAAAAAAATACAAATTTGTCCAGCCGTCCTCAAATGATGCGGTTGCCCATCAATTTATTTTAATTTATGTGCGAATAGGTTTGAAATTGCAGATTTGGGAGGGAAGATCGCCAAACTAAAATGGGACAGGGCTGGACATTTCTGCAGAATAAATCTGGACAGATGCACCACAGATCACAACCGTCCAACATGGAACGGCTGTCGAAGTAGAGGCAGACCAATAACAAGATGGGGGACGGTTTGGATAAATTCAATCTAGGCTGTCAAAGATCACCTAAATCTCGAGATATCTGGAGAACTGAGGTGGAAGCCTTTTGCCCAGCAAGAGAGTATATAAAATTAAATATATAATTACTTGAAAATTGATAAATATTTAAAGAGATAGATGTCGCTTTTTGACTTTTTAAACAGCTGTATCAAAATAAACAGTTGTTTTTATTTAACTGGTAATACGGCATACAGACAAACAAACAAGTAAACTTGAGTATAGGTAATAAAATGTACGAAGAACCCGGATCCATGACTAGGATTTTCTTCCGGTTTGAATCAATATTTTAAAGAACCCAGATAGCCAGGTGGCAATTATATCGATCGATAGATAATTTTTTTTAAAACAAATATACATACCTACCTGCTGAAGTCAAGGTTTTTCAGATATCTTGAATCAACATAATTTTGGCTCTCATGTAACTCCCGTAATTAATTTAAATTTAAAAAAGTTATAGGTATGACGATATTATTTAATATTATTTAAAAAAACGAGAGTTACATGGAGACGACAGTCTAGCAATGATAATTATCAAACGTATAATACGACCACAGATAATTAATAATCTTGTCTAAGCCAACCTTTACCCTAGAGTTAAACAGATCCGTGTGCCCACACCATAGACACTAAAAAAATAGACCCCCTTAAAAACGAAGGTAAGAAGTGAACCCTTTTCCTTTTTTGTGGCCCTTCTTACCTGGCCGAATCTCCACTTCGGTTGAAAATGCAAATCATTGTTTTTTTAAAGTCTAAGAATTTGGCGTAACGTTCAACAAAACCTTGAAGGAGTTCTTGACCTTACTAGTTATTTAAAAAGTAATTTTCAGTGCAAAGACAACGGCTGAAGTGTGAAGACGTGAAATTTTAAGTGATCTTATTGGAATATTATTACTGGCCAGATACAGTTTTGAAAAGAAGGTAAATTGTAACTGGCTAGCCATAAAGGTTTATAATGGATTTGTAGCAGATATAATTTCAAAACAAAATAAAAGTAACAAGATAAAGACAGTACATATGGGTATTAGATTACTAAAAGATAAAGAAATGTGTTGTGTTAATGAACTAAAAACGTATAAAACTTCTTCACGTAGGTATTTTGTCTTTGGATGCTATTTGTTTTCTAAAGTTTCGCAAACAATTTCAACAAAGAAGAAAAATCGGGCTAGGTCAATATTGCTTTTAAATTTAAAATATTGTTTCTCTGGACCCCAGTTCATTCGACCATATTAGTTACCTATTTTGAGAACTCTAGTATTTAATTCCATAATATTGAGTGAAGGTGTGGAACTTAACGCTTAAAAGCCACAAGGAACTCTAAACCTTAAACCAGTTTTGCCGCAGGAAGTGGTCAATCGTTAAGAAATTTGGTTCTGTTTTTTTGTTCAAAACTTACTTCATGTCAAAACGAAACTTAAAAATCATTATGGAAATAAAGGTTTACATCTTGATATAAGCAAACATACAATCATTAAAAAAAAACTTACTAAGAAGTTAAGAAGCGGTAAAAGATGCTATGTTTTTGTTACAAATGGCTACATCTATAGCGCAAGAGATCTTCACATTGAAATTCGTAGGTATTCATAAAAAGTCACGTCTGTTTTGGTCTTAGTCATCAAAAACCAGGAATAGTATTCGAAATTCAAAAACCGCAGAGTTCCGCCGAAATTCAAACTTCGGGCGTCTCCGCGGCGGCTCGGCGCTCGCGTGAATTTTAATTCGTCGCGCGGTGACGTCACGGAGGCGGCTGGACCAATCGCGCGCGGGGAGCGGCGGCGCGCAGGCGTCAGTCGCCACCGCCCCACAGTGCGCGCGCCGGTGCCGGGAGCCTTCCAAATTCAAACATCGAACTGGCTGGAGTGAACACTTTAGTGTTTTCAGCCAGGACTTTTTAATCCACGATTTTCGGTGAGTTTTTATTTTTATTTTTCAAGACGTTTATGTGCCGGTTACATACATCCGGGTTCGCGTCGCCTTGACCGCTCCGAACTCGTTCACGTGTCCGTATAGATTCATACACGCCTATTCATATCCTTAAAAAACTGATCTCGAGTGTCTTACCTACTTGTCATTAAGCAAGCAGTTTTTTTGCGTTGGCTTATTTGGTAAGGCCTCTTTAAAAATTTGATTGAATTGTTTAAGCAGTAGGGTATACTGACGATCTAAAAGTACCGAACGTTGGAATTTGTTGAGACAAAAAAAGTCTTACCCGAAAATATTTAATTATTTGGTGAAGGTACGCTTAAAAGTGGATATGTTAATGGTTTATTACTCCCATATCAAGCCAGTTTATTTAATCTTCTTGTTATAAATTGAGCTGTTGTCAGTAAAGCTAAAGGTTCAAATAATATCAATTAAGAAAGAAAGTATGGAATAAAAACGTACAGCGCCCGTTGATGTCTTTATAAAGAGGGTAGGGTTCAAACGTTTAAACAAGGGTTTTCTTTTGAAAAACCCTATTTAGTTGCCTTGCTTTTGTAGAATTCTTTAAATATACGTTATTGAAGCTTTTATACAAATTTGTATAAAACCTCAAATACATTCCGTAGTATTATTTCTTTAATGTAGGGTAGACTACTTAAAATCGAACTGTAGATTTTAAAATTTAACCAATCTAAAAGGTGTATCCACTTTAAACTAATATGGACATTTAATTGTAAACTTTTTTCTTCAGTTTAATTTATTTAAAAGAGATGAATAAACCTGTATTGTGATAAAAATAGATTGTAAAAGCAGTCTGCGTCTCATTTGTAGGCAGACTGCAAAAAACGTGTTTGATACGGTTATTGATTTTGTCTACATTTTAAAGCCTTCGATTAAATTACTCATTCTAAAACGTAACTCAATAATAGATTTTACATTTAAATAAATTAACACTATTTATCAAGGTTATACATACAAGTGTGTATGAGTATTCTAGAGTAGGTAATCTAGGTGTTGTACCTACTGGCAAGTCGTTAAGTCGCTATCTATCTGAGGCTAATGATATTCTGATGAAGATGCGCATATGATAATAAAAAAAATGATTTCGTAATAGAGGCATTAGTGTAAAAGGTTTTTTTTTATGTAGGTACAGTTTTTAACGGATAAAGTTTCATAAATAAGTAGCTAACTTATGCAATCGACTTACATCCACTTAAAACCACTTTTCAAAGAAATTGATCGAGTTTTTGAGATCATTCAGTGTACTTGGTGTTAAAAATCATGGTAGACTCATATTTGTTAGTGCCTGCAGTGCTAATTTTAAAAATAAAATTCACTATCCCATTCCATTATATGATAAAAAGGGCCAGAGTTTTTTAATTGTGAAGTTCCCAAAAAAACCCTTAATTCCTACTTCCTTACCATAACCGTCAGTTCTATAAACGCCACTTCCCTCTGCCCAATATTTTTTTTACCCTCAACACAAACAGATGGGTGTTTAGCTTACACGTGTACCTGTGTATCTGTCTGTAGCATCGTAACTCCCAAACAAATGGACCGACTTATACACTTTTTATAAGAGTGTTAGTTGTTAGGGTTTCTAGCTAGATTTGATACGAATTAGTTGGGCCCTAATAGTTAACTTAAGGTTTTAATCATTTAAGTTATTTCACCAAGTAAAGGTATCAAGTTAAAATCAAGTTAAGCAACTAAGAGCCGATTAAATCCAGTCTCCGTAACCGGCTAAAACGTGGACAGTTCTGTAGTTAATTGTTTAATGGCGGCGGTTTCACACGGGGCGTTGCATCATTGGTATTAGCTAGTTTCCTAAAAAGGAACTTTATATTACGCTTAGGTACATGAAGTACCAGTATTTAAAAAAGTATTTTAAAAAAAAACTGCTGCTGCGGTTATCGCGTGACAAAGTTCGGATAAGGCATCCGTCACTTTTTGACACGTAAATAAGTACGACAGTGACGGATGCTTTATTCACGTTGGACATGCGATATAGACGCAGCCATACTAGGCCCATAGCCCATAGGGTATGGTCTTCTATCTGTAAGTTAACCTTTACTTACTCGTTGAGGACGGCCAGTCTTGTTCAGAGCAAGATTTTCATTTGTACCATTTTGAAATGTCAGTTACATACCAGGATGTTGCTCACAATTTAAGTCTACACTGATTTTTTACATTAAATCTGAATTTAAGTGTTTTTTCTAGAGCTTGAATAGGTCTTGAAGTTTCAATTGTAAAATATAATACATTACTTTCATGTTATTTAATCAGTCACCAAAAATCATCAGCTAGTGTACCTAGGGCGTAGTGCCAGAGAGGGATGGTAATTCGGGTGCATGTATGTCCGTGGGTATAAATTTATGTATGTCAAGTTTCTGTGTGTTCTAAAGACTAGACGGTAAGGTGGATTTTGAAATGAACAAGAGTAGTTACATTACACACAAATTATAAAATTACTGCTGCACTTTGATAGCGGGATTT
Source organism: Acleris sparsana (assembly GCA_923062465.1). NCBI lineage: Eukaryota > Metazoa > Arthropoda > Insecta > Lepidoptera > Tortricidae > Acleris > Acleris sparsana. Next base: position 19,231,891 of record OV281287.1, on the reverse strand, counting down.
CCGATATTTGCATTCAAGATCATCAAAGTTCATTCTTCAAAATCAGGTTCTCAAAAACTTTATTTCTTAAACTTAATTTAAACTCAAACGCCTTCCCTAAGTTAATTAGAGTAATTATGACATGCCCCATTAATCCCTGATAAGAACTTTCCCGTTGCTATTGTGTGGATTCAAAATTCCTCATTTACATAGCCGCTGACCGTGGCAGGTGGCAGGGCTGGCAACATTCTGTTGAAAATCACTTTATATTAATTTATAGTAGGGTAAGGAAACCAGCGGTCAGCCAGAGACCAGTAGCCGACCTTATGAGTGCGAAGAGTGGGAAATATATCTTTCGTACTCTTCCCACTCATACAAAGTCTAGGCAGAGGCTGACTTCAGGTCTCTGGCTGACCACTGGTGACTTTACCCTACGTTGTCAAAAAATATTACTGTTGTGTTGGTCAAAATTTTCGCATATTGGCTCAAATTCATGGTGGTCGTGTTTGTGTTCTGTTAATGAATAAGTTAAAAATGTGTCTAGTATTTTCTAAAACCGTTTATAATTTTCTTTGATTGTTATAAAACAAACTTAACCTACACGTTGCCTTTAAATATTTTGAAAAGTTAATGGTATCTGGCTTTTTTTCCATCTTACAAAATTTCTGACAAACGAAATAGGTAGCGGGCAATTTTTTTTCCTAGTGAAATATAAATAGTAATAGTAAACTAATTTATATTTACTCGCACCTCTTTATGAACCTTTAGTAATTATATTCTACATAATAACACTGATGTCCCTACTGTACTCCTGTGGGCATGTGTCTGTGTGTGTGTGCATGTGTTCGTGCGTGGGCGCATGTGAGCGGCCGTGTGAATCCGCCCGGCCAAGAATGCGGTTGAAAATCTGACTATCATTCCCGAGGTGACCATCATTTAAGAATTAATTAGCTATAAGGATATATAAACTCAATTTAATTAATTATTAATTTATTAATCATAATATCAGAAGCGACGTTTTTAATAATACTAAAGAAATCAGAACTGTACATAAGATCATATTGAAGAATTATAATTGTCATTGTTTTGAAGAAGACACGTTTTGATTTAAATAAATTTAATTAAAGTCTCTTTTAAATGAATTGTAATTGAGATTATTTTTTAACAGGACAATTCCTACACTATTAAAATTATTAAACCTACGCAAACAGTCGCGTGCATGCAATTTTTTTACTAAACTACACTGCCTAGTACGGTGACTAAGATTAAAGTCGGTTAAAACTTAAAACCGACGCTAGTAAAAAACAGTTTGCATCAAACATAATTGGCAAAACACGTCTTTCCACAATCTCAGGCTAATATGACATCATCAATATTTCAACATACACTCATACATTACTATGAGTTCGTTGGCCCCAACAAAAAACCCGCAAATCCGCCATTTTATTTACTTATGACACTTACAGTTCCACGTTATTGGACAAAGCCGTCTAGACAGACTATGGTTTGTCTATGGTAGACTTTATGGTGCATTTTACAGGTTTGTTCTGGCAATTTAATTGTTTAGTGACGTTTTGGAATTCTTGGTTTATTAATATTTAATGGAACTGGCGTGTTTTTAGCGACCATGATGGTTTATTTTCAGTGTGAGTCTTGTTTCTTGAAAGCTACATTATACTGTTCAATTTGCAAACCGCTACTTACAATTTAGTGAGACAGCATGTAATGTTGTTTAAACAGTTAACGACTTGGCTGTTCAAAAAGCATAATTTGAGTAAGACACATGTGACATGTGATGAGCGCTTTAATTAGTAAATTCATTGTTTTGTCTTAATTGTCAATTTATACGTGAGCTTGTTAACAAATGCATGCATTTCTCTTCATTTTTAAAGTGAAGAATCTTTGAACTGTTTTTTTTTTGTATTAGCGCCAGGTAAATAAACTCACCGAAAATATTCCGTTTCCAATAAGAATGGCATCATTCAAATTTCAAGGCCATTACTCTGAAACATTCAAATTTCCTACACGTTCTTGATTTGCGTGAACGTCGAACATTCTATTGTTTCCCAGACTACGCTAACTGTATTTCTTCTAAGTCTAGTAAATTAGTCGCTGGCAAATATGAATCTTACTCCGTTAACTTAAGACGCATTAGCAGGAAACATTTACATAGTCAGTGACCGTAGATTTCTCGTGTGAACAGTGCAAGCCGACGGAGCGTGCAGACACTTTTTATTATGTCCAAATTAAATTAGAATTTTGTTTCGTTTTAAAACGCTTTTTGTGTTTCGCGATTTGTTTGGTGTTTTGTCTTGAGATTGAGCTTGATGAATTAAAAAAATTGTCTGTAATTAAGTTATTTACGTTACGTTACGTCACATGAACATTCCAATAAAAATGGTGGGACGATTGATTACTTCTAAATTGAACTCCAAACAGCAAAGTCATTTATATTTAAAAGTTGGGCGAAATCTAATATGATAATATTAGAAGTGAAAAACAAAGTGAAACATATAAATATAATAACTGATTATATATCTCGCTAGACTGTGAACAAGGGAAACATAGCCAATAAAATATACTATTAACCTTCAATATTTAACGGGACGGTCCCCACCCTTAGCGTAGTGTGGTCACCACGCGGCGTTAGGGAGTGTGGTCACGACGTACGATTCTACGTACGATAAAGCCTTCCATTGCCGTTTATTGAGCAAATGTGCCGGGAATATATAGAGGAAAACGATTTAAAAATCCTTACTATCCAATATCCACAAATAGACGTGCTGTGCTCAAGAATTCTCGGGATAACTCGACAATGGCTCGCAATCCTTATAGTTTAAAACCCTCAGATAAATAACACTATTATTAGCCGAGGACGGACCGAACTAACTATACAATAGCCTCTTATCATTTAAAGACGTGTTACTGAAGAAATATATTTAAATACCAAATACAAAAGGTTGTCGAACCAAAACCCCCAATCAAGAAACGCGTAAATAACATCGTAAACCAAAAATGACACTTCAAACATGAAAAGAGCTATCGACAACTTCTCAAACTCAAAACTACCTGGCGTAAAACCTTAAAACACAAACTTATCCACGCTCATGGGCAAAAAACCAACTAAAATTCTCTCGTACTCATTTTGTAACGTGTTTAGACAGTGGCGACATCGAGGACGGCAAATATAATTTTGTATCTATAACGAGCCTTTGTCTGAACGTTTATTTTTACTTTTAAGTTCGAAATTTGAAGTGGGTTTTTGTTTTTTTATTTTACGGCGATTGGACAAAGGAAATGGGCGATCAGACTGGCTGGTTACAAAGGATGCTGCAAGATAATTACTGGGATTACTGGTATTGTCCAGTTTAAATGTTTTGAAGTATTGAAAGGGATTTAAAACAATAAATGGCGGTTCATACTTCCTGAGAAGGGAAAGCCAAGCAACTTGTGTTCTTTTTAAATCTTTATACTTTATTCATTACTGAACTAACCTAAGACAAAATAAGCTACAATAGCAGTTATAAAAGTGATTCTAATTTTGAGATTGGTAAGTAAAAACAAACTTTTAACAATTATATTATACCTAGCAAAAACTCACTCAAAAACCTCGTTTTTGACCATTTATAACTCTGTCTCAGCTGTTAATTTGGACATTTTTACCCTGATTCTTTTGTTTCAATGCAAATTCTCGTCACGGTCAATTAGCTTCCGACCCAATGACTCGTAGAATCCGAAAAAGGGCGTATTGATGTCATCAGACATTTACGTGGGAATGAGGTACAAAAACCTGCTGGTTTGTGGTAACCTTGCCATTACGACAAGTTTTGTCTATTGTTTAGAATACACAATTTACGGATTTGCCCGGATCTCCTACAAAAATCAAAGATACTTTTTCTTAATAATTGAAGTGAATTAAGGTGAAATATCTAATTAATACTATAATAAACATTTTTTTTAAAGTCATTGTTATGGTAGGCCTATACTTTCGAAGTAACATTTATTTAGTACATTTAAACTTTAAAAAAATTTACGGGTTTAGAGTCTAAACGTCGTCGTCGTATTTTTTTAAAGTTTAAATGGACTAAATAAATGTTACTTCGAAAGTATAGGCCTACCATAACAATGACTTTAAAAAAAATGTTTATTATAGTATTAATTAGATATTTTAGAGTTGGAAATTACTCTAAAATTTTAGATTTTATGTTTTGTTCTGTTTGAAATATGTTTTTTTCAAATGTGTGCTTGCGTTGAATAAATTATTTCTATTCTATTCTATTCTATTCTATTCTAAAATGGCATGACAGTTAAATGTAAACTAATAAGCGTAGGCAATTGTTAACGAAAACTTTCTTCTATTTATAAGACGAGAAATTTTTAAATGCGAAACATTATCTTTTATCTTATACCCATTCTTACTAATTGAAAATGTAAAATGTCAAACTCTTAATTAAAAGATACAACGCTGATAATATTGACAATACCAATTACAATATTCGCTAACGAATTCGGCGAACTTGTTCGGAATTTAAACGAAATAGGTAATTTGATTTCGCGCGATTGAGTTCGTTTGGAGAGTTCGAGATAATGAATTGTTCATTGCCGCCATTTTTGTTGGTTGAGCATTTTTATAAGCGCTGTGTTTTTATGATGTCGTGTAGGTATTTAGTCGCCGCAAAATAGAATACATTACTCATGATAAAGTTATAGTTATGCTTTAAGAGGTGCAAGTGTAGGTAGGTATATTATATGTTCCATTACGTAATCATAATTCTAGTGCCCTAAGTAAGATGTGTTTGGAGTTCCTACAAAACCGCCAATCCAAAATAACCATCGCATTACCGAGCAAAATAAATAAATGCCTCTCTAACTTGCTAAAAGACATGATTTTAATTAACACGCCGAATACTTAACGAAGTTCTGTGTTTAATTTGTTTTGTTTTGAAATTTCCTTGGTTTGGGAGACAATAATTTTAACAAACTTAGCTCTCTCATAAATACCAAACCCGATAAAACTTCTTACTTGCAACCTGCTCAGATAAACCTTTTAAAAATAAAACATTCCAAACTCATCTCCGGCTCGATTCCCCCTAAGGATTCAATTCAAATTTCGAACTGGATGTTGGAATTCTTTTTCTTTTATTCGAGCAGGTAACTGGCCGGTGTCAGTCCACCTGCTGTCTAACCACCGATTCAAGGTCCCCTTGCTTGTTTTGCTTTCCCCTCTGTCGCCCGAGCGTGATACGAGCGAGGGGGGCAGGGTAGTTTTTTATTTGTTCCTCAGTCCAGTGCAGCCACCTGTGAAGTTTACACGGGTCGTTCTTACTCTATTGACACTCCAGTGCCTTATTGTGTGAATCATCTGCCAGACGTTCTCAAGGTATTAACAAAAATGCTTCAGTCGATGATTTATGACGTGTTATTATAAAAGACAGGTAAATGACTAACATTTTGTGAATTATTGCATGCAAAAAACGAATCCTTAGTGGGTTTTTGTAAAGAGTTTTTCTGTGGTAGCAGCGAGCGTTATTTAAATGTCCTTTCTATTGTTCCATCTGAGCTATGTCCCATCGACAATCGACAACCTTAATTATTGGGCCGTAGAACCCTATTAAAATGATAGCGACATGTAACTCATTCTTTACCAAGTGTTTAAAGGCAGGGTTTATTTAGTGTTATTTTAGAATATGTTTACCTAAGTGAGATTTTTTTTTTAAATACTCCAAAGTCATGTCAGTAAACCAGTCTAGTCATAAATTTAATCAACCTACTGACTTGGAAATAACAAAAAACTTAACATAATTCAAAAATTCAAATTGCACTATCATCGTAATTATGATGTTTTAAGTTAACAGCGGAACGATACAACCGGGGTAAATGAAGAAGTAATTCTTAATGCATGAGTTCACAAACAAGATTGGTCTTTTGTTTTCTTACGGCTAATACAATGGTAAGCGGTAATGAATGAACCTATTAATGAATGATGAATGAGTGTGCAATAATATAAATTATTTTTTGAAATTCGAACATTACTGCCGGCCAGTCGTAAAGAGAATACAAATATTCCATTTATAAATTTGAATTCATGTTTTGTAATTAATATTCGAATGTAAACCGTATTCGCGTGTTCACTTTTTAAAATGGTTGTCTAAACGAAGCACCACAAAGGAATAATATGAAAATTGTTTGTTTTACAATGTATCTTCTACATTACGGTTGAGGAGTTGGCGTTTTAATTAAACTTGTTCAGTATCTCCAGACAACTCACTTTGATCTTGACGTTGCGAATAAAAACCCTTCTCTGTGAAAATACTGAATACAATGTAGTTCCCCCAGTTTATTGCTGGCTTCAAATGTACCCTGGAACCTCAAGCTTATTTATGTAAACTTAAATGATAAAAAGGTTAGCATCGCGTAAAATGATTTACTACATTTACATAGTTCAAAAACCGTGCAGTTTAAATGAAACAAATGTCATTCCAAATTTAAAACTTCAAATTGAACGAACGTTATTTCGACTGCCTCATTTCTTTTGAAATTTGGACCATGGTTTTTCTCCCAAACATTCTCACTTTGGAAAGATATTGCAATATGTTTGCAGCACCATTCGGCTGTAGTGGCCAACCGGTTTCTAAATAAGCCATTACTACTGGCTAGCAAGGCAATTATAGCTGCTATAAATGGCTTGGACTAGTCCGGCCGTTTAATATACGCCGTGTTGTAATGTAGTCTACGGACGAGACTGACTCCATAGAGATCAAGATAGTCCTTTTTATACGTGCTTAAAATGGTTGTATAAAAGACGATACCGATTATAATAATAAGGTATAATTTCGGATTAGATTCTGATGGTCTAGTGGTACCTACCTAGACTAGAGTGTGTCTTTGTGTGTGATAGTTAACTGTTGCTGTGACGTTTTTATACCTATGATAATATGTAATGTGAAAGGAAGGAAACGCAACATATAAGTCACAGTATAAATATCGAGAATAATAGAATTTGTGGTGTTACACTCGATCAAAACTGTAATGTTATTCTTAAGTTCTTAACCCAACTCACTTTGTACCTAATTACACAGACGAATTATTAAACTATCCATGTCTACTTTATTAGAATTTTAAAATGCGAGGTTACTTTCGATTTAGGAGTGCAAGATAGCAATATTTAACATAAAAAATGCTAGTTTGTTAAATTTAATTTCGTATTGAAGATGTCAAGCAAAGACTTCCCCTACATTTCAAGTCTATGGCCAAAATGCAAACGTAACGTTTCTGTTTTCTACCGACTCGAAATGTATAGAGTTGACAAGCGGTCGATGCGATCCGTCATCAGCTTACGTCAGTTCGTCGATTTTCGAAAATCACTGATTTAGCGTTTTACTTCTTGACTAAGATCTCAAATGCTGCAAGGGTCAATAGGTATCCTAACTCTTAGCAAGTCAGGTTCATGAAGCTTGCTGTTGACTTACCATTACAAACACTCAACACACACACAAACTTAAAATTGTACAATCAAACGAAGCATTTAAACATCAACTATGAAACCTATTATTGAATAATCCTACTAAAGAAAGAAAGAAAAACATTTATTCGTAACAAACAACAAAGAACCGATAAATACGCACAGGAAGAATGTAGCCGACGAGGGTGAATATTATGGAAGTTAATTATTATTGTTTTACCCTTTTTTGTATATTTACATTGGGTAAGTGACCAATTCGTTGTTTATTAATGTACTTTTAATTATTCGAGTGTTATTTTTTAATTTAATTATAGGTAGGTGTTTATGTTGCGGATTTCAATGGAATTTCGTTTTTTTTGTCGTATTACATTGATATTTTTTTAAACTAAACTAACCTATGACAATAGTTACGTATTATAACTCATTACGTATTATTTATTTAGGTTTATTACGTAAGCGACGTGCGTAGATATCTTAGTCGTTCCCTCGTGGCTGCGGATCGTGACTGAATGCAATTTTCCTCCAAAGATATAAAGAGACGTTGCTTAACCATTTCAAATATAAGTACAGAAATACGTATTAACGAGTATTTTTGTATAATTATGTGCTTACAGAACCATTCCTTAATTTAACGTACATAACTTTAAATCACCGCCAGGCGGCAGTGTTCGCGTCGCTGTAGTGAAATTAGAAAGATTTTTTTTTTGTTACGAACTTCAACAAAGAACAGAGAAATACGCACAAGAATAATGTAATCACGAAATGGTCTCAACCCAACTCAGCGTAATGTTACCAGCATAGAGGCATTCCATCTTATTCTGCAGGATTGGCAACGCATTTCGTCGGGGATAGTGCAATACTGCGTCACAAACACGTTTAATAAGTTGCTAAATGTACCTTACTGTCTTATTTGCTAAGGTGTATTTAGCACCTTATGTACATAACAAAACAAATTAATTAATTTGTTAGTTACGGGCTATCCCCGACGATTTGCTATTGTCTATGGGTCACAGATCCAGCTTACCATCAGCTGGCCTGTGCAGTTATTCGCCTTCCTACTCGTAATGCGAAAAAAAAAAGATTATTTACGAAAATTGAATGCTTTAGCGGTCCACTATTCGATCCATGATATGATAAGCAACATTTTGTATCCGAGTATTTGAAGTTTTCTATTATTTCTAGTTTTATACCAAGCCAACTAACTTAACTTCGCCAATCGCATAATCAAGAAATAATTTATATGCCTTTAAAACGGCTTTTAGGTTTTGTATTTCTCTTATGCAAGCCTTAACGAATTTAACCGAATCTGAAAGACTTTTTTATAAGTCCCCTTGCACAGTATATTTGTAACCGTTTGTACGTTCAACTAGTGCCTCCTATTAACGAACATCCGTCCCGAACATCTTGTCATTCTACTCGTTCAATCGTGAATGGCATTCAATATATTCAGCGCCGACTCCTTAATTGCCTCAAAGAATAGACTCCGAATGGCATCTTTGGCTCTTTCACGTACACTTTCACTGCCAACGACTCGTCTGGCGTGTACAATTTACATACAATTCTTAGACTGTGGCACCGAATGTTAACATTATTCGATTCCATTGGTATTCACGCGCTGAGGCGTTTTTGTAGGAATCGCCTTGTGTGAACGTGACGAGAAACGCTAGATGTTCCTCGAACATTAAGGCCACATCTTAGTACACGTTTTCATTGCATTTGCGACCTTATTTTATTGTTGAACTGGTTGAATCTGTCTTGGCTGTTTATTGGCGAATGCGTCTATTGACTAGGGTAATGTGGTCTATGTGCCAAACGATAAGGTTCCGAGAACTCAAGTTTAAATATGTTACGGTTAATATTTAACGGTTAAGTAATAGTAGTGGGTATTGTCTACGGAACTCTGGTCTCATAAAGTCCTGGTTTTTATAACACACTACATGAAAAATTAAACAGTTATGGATTAGGATGGACTCCACAACTACCCTGCCCTGCTAAGCGAAACAGCAGTATCTCAAATAAAACTCATGTAGCAATCACATCCTCATTACTAAGAGATGAGCGTTGAATCTACTTTGGCGATTAAATCTGACATACTGCTTATTAGCTCAGGAGGGCAGTACCGTGCACGTGATGTATTATAGGAAAGTTTTGCTACGATATAATTACAATAACAAATCAATCACAAATTATATTATATTAATATAATGTTAGGTATAGGTGAAAAACGTATGTAAAGGATCTGTTGCATGTAGTTGTGTACAAAACTAATATGGAATTTACGTCAAATTTCAAATATAGAATGTCAAATGGTCTATACAGATGTGTTACAAGTACATGCAACCTGGTCCTTTACTTAAGTTTTTCATCTATACGATGTTATGCTCACAGTTTAATTTGTCGCAAATAATATTATAATAATTACAAGGTGTGTACCTACTTACAAACTCTTATTTATAAAACTCTTTGTTGATTAAACTTCACATCTTCTCAAGCAAATTTATATCTTCTCTGTGGCCATCGTCCTACTGCGCCTTGAATCGCCCTAACTTCAAATTGAAATCAACACAATTGCAGTTTTATTCTATTACTCATAAAGATCTAAATGGTAAGTCTCTATTTTGGATTTGTTTAAATCTGGCGATCAGTAACTTAAGTGCCAAGTACACTAAAACGGGTTGATTTCGTAGGGGAAATGTAGATGTTGGTATTGAAATTTAAGGCATCGTTGGTGACACTCGAGGTCGTCTCAGGCCGGCACGTGACTTGGTTTCCATTTGAATAAACGGCAAATTACATCTTATCTGCCAAATACAGGTTTCTAAGCGCTGCAGCCGTATTATGGCCGCCTTTATCACGGTGGATAAAGCATCCGTCCCTCTCGAACTTACTTACTTGTCAGTAAGTGACAGATGTTTTATCCACGCCATTCCACATCGATTAACACGAGGAGCAGCTCTATTAGGAGTCGAGACTAGATAATTGATATTACCCAACTAACAATTTAACGTCGTTCAAAAGTTTAGCAAACGTTATCTTAATACCTTTGATCGTAATAGCTAAGTCATACTAATGTTTTAATAACGTTTACTAAACGCGAAAATGGCCCCAGTTATACGACCTACTTTGTCGTATAATAGTCATACAGAAGTCACAAGCCGTCTTCGTTAACGTCATTCAAAAGTCATATAAACGTTATGGAATTACCACTTTTGTTGTATTGTGGTCGTACAGGTGTTTTTGAATGACTAAAACGTTTTATTTGAGTCAAGGAACACAACACCTGTAAGACTTCTTATTCATTTTTCTTGTCAGTGGCACTTTGTGATTGTGTTTCGAGATTTGAGTGCAAAATAAATAGTTTCAACTTTCATATTTTACTAACTTTATCTGTCTCTTATGCCGTTTAATTCGACTGGGAATTGAAGTTTTATGATAATATACCTATGTAAATACTATTCAGATTTTCATGCCCCCTCGTAATTTTGTGTTTAAATCATTATATTTTTATCAATAAAAATATGTTTGTATCTAAAAATGTAGGAAATTGTTGCTTTTGTCGTACACTTATCTCTTTACGATGTTGTAAAAACATAAAGTCATATTAAGGTTATTTTAAAACCATGCAATACGCCATGACAGCTAGCTATTAGGGTCCCTTAAAAAACTTAAAACCCTTTTCAAATTGTCAATATTCACCAAAATTAATTATCTTTAAATTTATTTCAGGAAATAACTGGTCATAGTAAACGTGCAGTGCAGTTTTCAAAACATTTAAACATTCAATATCAATTTCAAAAACTACTGATTAAAAACGAATCAATCTAGTAAAAAAAATTGATACTGAACCTTCTTTTTGTTCATGTGTTTTACACTTTTTTTCTTCAACATTTGTGACATTAGTCGCGGTGGTTGGCATTGCATTTTTTGATAACAGGAAATCCCTATTAACATTCCTTTTGAAAGTTCCACTACGTTTTAGTTTTCTCCACGTATTTTTTGCTTCCATTTTTCGTAGTTTCTATACAGCGTTCCGTAAAATAATGGCGGCCTAGACGTTTTAAAGTCAAAACCTGACTAAAATGCGACTACAGGTTAGATTAAAGTCAGGAAATGACATTAAACGGCCATCATGCAAATAAACGTTATATTTAAGTTTTAAATAAACAACTAAGTCATTTAAAAGTCGCTTATTAACCGCAGAAAAACAAGATAGTGGTTGGTTTATAAACGTCACTGTAAAAACGTCTATACAATGCTACATTATATAAATGTCATATAAAGGTTTTTCAAACACCTAATTTGGTCAGTTCAAATCGTTTAATGGACTATAACGTTAGTATGACAATTGCGTTGTCGTACAAACGTTTAAGCTAAGACTGTAATAAAACGTCGTATAGTTTAGTCTTACCGACGTTGCTAAGACCAGTGTATTATGACATATTCGTCGCACGACTAATAGGTTAAATTAAAGACGTCTATAGGACCTAGTAGTCATCTCATTACCATTATAAGACTGCTATCCAACTTTATGTCGTACAAGGCAAGACTTATGCGACGTTTTTGTTTGTTGGGTAGTCGATTAAAACACGTGACATCGAATTTTGACATAACCGCAGATAATTTTATTACATACCGTTTATTATTTTTGTGACCTCTATATATCTTTATTTTAATTTCATTGGTACTAAAATGTACTGTAGGTAAATCAAGAAACATTTATTTTATAACATGAATACAATTAAATTATAAATAATAGTAAAAACTCAATTGATCCAACAATTAATGTACAAAACCGATTCTGAACGGTTTGAATCGGACAAAACAGCCGTATAAAAATGTTAATAGGTTTTCGATTTTAGAATTAACTGTGCATTGGCCCAACTTTTGAAAGGTTTTTTTTTTAAATCTGAAGATTAGCATAAAAAATAAGGAGCTAAATTAAAATTATTATAGACCTTTGTGACGTATAAAAATTGATAAAATTTAATTGTGTAAAAAATACTTAGCACGTTAAATCCAAGTGACACTGGAAAAAAGGAATTCGTTCAAATGTTAATACGGTCACTATTCAAATACTTTGTAAAGTATATTTCAACTGCTCTTGCACTAATTTGCCAACGGCATTAAAGCGGCAAGGTACCAAAGTGGATACAGATAAGTTCTTGTTTATCTCACTATCTCAGTTAGTTTAGCCCATCGCTAAGCTAAACTGAGAAAGCAAGATAAAGACGAACTTATCCGAAAAAATACAATGTCGTTTGATTGTTCACTACATCTTGGGCTCTATTCTACTCTGTAAAACATTATCGCATTTGACATGTTATCGTATCGTAAACTTAATGATAGCTCTTATTTATTTTATTTATTACCATGTATGCGATTTTAATATGAATATGTATATGAGTACTTGACAGTAATGGCGACAAACTTAATGCAAAACCATTGTACCCGACTATACGTGTTTACTATTAAATCATTCAGCTTGTTGATAACCGGTATAAAAACAACCTTGGAGTTAATTAACCAAATCGTGATAATGAACCCTAAAGAGGTAACGGCAGGGTTTGATTTCCATGAAATACTATTTCAAGCCACATTTTTTTCTTAATTGCATAAAGATTATATGGAAAAGAGACCTACAAGGGAACAGTTTAAGAAAGTCTTCCTTTACAAACGTGCGACGATGTTTCCTTGCCATCTTTGACATTGAAAAAAATATAAAAAGAACGTAATTATATGTACTATACATGTTAAATTAATTTCGTTTGTCACTCAAAAAGCACTTACAGTGAAGTTCCCTTGATAAGAAATACGGTATTAAAATATTAATTTCACGTCTATTGCCTTTCCCCAATATTGGGGTTCCGTCGGGCCCCAAGGGGCGTTATTTTTCTGCAAACAACAAATATTTACTTGGGCTTGAAAGTAATATATCGCGGTAACAATGTTATATTCCAATTTTTCCAAATATGTGGATAGGAAGAGTGGAATTCTTTTTTGTATTTTTTTGTGATTCGGTACATAGTAAGACCGCAAAGAAGCCCGTAGAAATAGGTTGCATTTTACGTTTTTAACAATTGCTTTAATTTTTAATTATTCATTACTAACCTTAAAATTAAGTTCACAAATATTAATTATGACATACATTCATAAACATAGGTAACATTTACAAATGAATATCAGGGGACCATCTCACGTAAACCCTGTCCAAACTTAATTGTCTTATATGGTAAACAACTTTCTAACTTCAAAATGAAACGTTTTTGGCTAAAACAGCTCTTTTATCGTAAATAAAGTAAACTGAGAAAACATTTTGGACATCACTTGGCCAATGTATTGTACGTGATCGATTTATTTTATTTAAAATAGCTGTTTCGTACAAAAACGTTGCATTTTGAGGTTAGAAAGTGGTTTACTACTTAAGACTAGTAAGTTTGAAGAGGGTGTAAATTGACGTAGTCCTAAACTAAGCTCTAGGCTTTATAGGTATACGACGTTAAATCTACTTATGCATAAAGAGAAATACATACTTAAGTCCTTTTAGTATTGACTATCGCTCACTCATTCTCTCTCAAGGCGTAGAACTATATTTGTTCCACAGGTCATTCCTCTTCGTAATACGTCTATGACAACGCATTTACCTTCACAGGTACTTACGTCATTTTAGATCTTTACCTAATATGAACAGACAAGATGAGTTTTCCTCAACATCGCAGCTTGTTTAAATATACCTTAACGTTTTGTTATAAGGTTTATTTTTCTTTAATTAAAGTTGAAGGCTTGGCAGGCGGTCTCAAACCATGACATGGTGGTTTACTCAAGTATACATACTAGATACGACGTGTGTATTTGACTGCTATTTACCAGAAATAGGACCTTGTCGGCTTTTGAATAGAGCTGGTTTTTAAAGGTTAACTGTAACCGTGATTGTTATTGTACCAGCATTTGCGGCTACAGAGTTTTAGCATTGATTGAAATAAGTTAATTGGGAATCTTCAGACTTTAATTGGAACCCTGTCATAATGACAGCGTCAAGCCACATGAAAAACAAAACACTAACATTAATGATTAACGTTATGCGACAGAGTTCCATGGTAGCTAAACAATTAGAGTCCTTGAATGTACCTATTGCATGTGCAGAATCTAAACAAAACCTAGTTTTGAAACGGTTTTCGAACCCAATAACATATATTGAAGAATTAATCAAACCCAAATGTAACTTGCTTCACTTGTTTATCTCACGAAGTGGCTTTGCCATACTTGTAGTAACGCGTATAGACACGCGCACTACGGCGACAGCTACGCACTCAGAGACAACGTGCACGTGCATCTACACACACAAGTATAGCCCAGCCGCTTTCATGAGGTAAAAATAACTGGGCCTCAATTTAACACGGTAAAAACCGTATCGTATTGTCAACGTTTTGATAGCTCTTATTACGTGACAGTAAAGGCGAAGAGTTAAAAAAAAATCCATAACAGGGCCCTGCAAGATGCACGCTAACTAGTAGATGACGTGATACGAAAAGTCACGTGATCTACCAGAGACGCGATTGGTTTAAAAACGAAACGAATAGAAACGCTAGTTAACGTTATGCATCTTGACAGGGCCCTCAAGTCAAATACGATTTTAACGCCTAGAATAGAGGACTTGTATGATCTAATGAAATAACCATAGGAATGTGCTCATCTATACCTTGTCCACGTTAAAGAGTTAGTACCAGAAAACTTAAAATGCATGTGATTGGCCAGCGATAAGGGCACCGCTTGCGCACATGATGGGTTTACATGTCGGCCCAAATCAGTCGACATCTGTTTCTTGTACGGTGCGGACGCGTTATAGTGCTTTTTTTTTGTATTGTTGATATCACTTTTAACCTTGCTTGTTTATTGGACTGTTTTCCGTTTAACCTAACCTGCCAAATCAACTTACGAACCAAAATCATAACAAAAACTAAATAAACAAATATTCCGAGCCAGGCATGTAAGCCGGCCCCGCCAGTGAGGTGCGATTGTTCACGCCTACTGATGATTTCTTGTCCCTTTCATTTGCATACAAAAGTGCAACAGAGACGGCGCTTTGCTAACTCTTTAACGTGGACAAGGTATAGTAACCTTGGAGATAAAAATTAATGGCAATATTTCCAAATCCAACAATTTGTAGTATTTCACAATTTCCTCACAAGTATTAACAATCAGTCGCACAAATCTTTAAAAGGAAGGAAAAACCTATTCTAGGCCGCGGCTTCCTCCCAGCCACGGCCGCTGACGTTAGACACCTTGTGTTCTGTCCAAACATTAGCGAAGGTTCTTTAAAAATAAGGAAAACTGACTCTAGAACACCATTTAAAGTTGGAATTAAGATTAATAATGTGAAGGTTGAATTTATTACTGTTTGAGGAGGATGTTTTATGATCAATTCGTAAACAAATTGGGGTATTTCTCGCTGCAGCATTTTGTTTACTTGTAATGGTACATACCGGGTGACTCCTCTAAGTCGTAAACCAAAATATGTTTTTCCGGCTCTTTTCCGTTAGTAAAAGCACTCATACTATGCAAAAATCTGTAAATGTGTTTTGTAATAAATACTAAAATAATTAATTTTTAATTTACTAAGTTTCATCGTTCGTTACCCTACTTACGTTGAACTAAAAAACTACATGACCATGAAATAAATGACCATTCAAAAAAATATATTGAAAGGTAAGATGATTTGATGATGATTGACCTATTAATCAGTTTCCTGAATTATACAATACTTTCAAGTAGTTTGGGACTTTTAATTTGTATAAGATTGTCTGCTGATAAAAAAAATCTCGTTATGAATGGAATTAACAAAATTTTAGTAAGTCACCTATGATAGTGTACGTGCCGTCTTTATGAACATAATTCGAATTTTAAACTCAAACTCTTTTGTTTCAATTGATTCGTGGCTCTTGTAAATCGACCTGTACTAATGTTATCTATACCTAACCTACGTGACTTTAAACCGGCGCAGGCGTCGCGGTGGGTCTTCTTACGCTAGTTGTTGTTGACCTAAACGGACAGTTCCGTGAAGCGTAAGTCTTTGCTTTACTCATTCACACTTCAGTCTATTTTTGTCTTATGTTATTTTTTTCTACAATCTCTGGGAGTTCTGGGGGTCTATTATGGTCGCGTTTATTTAGTGGATAAAACATATGTCACTTTCTGGCAAATGTGTAAGTGTGAGAGTAATGGATGCTTACGTAGCTTACAAAATACTCCGAAATTTGAGGTTGCTAAAAGCAACAATGAATATGGACAAAGAGTGTGGAAGTGTCTTCTCCCAAGTACCTTGAACCGATTTCCTGATGATCTATCTTGCTCAATAGAAGGTAAAACCGCTGACCAAGTCAAAAACATAGTTAAGAGACACATGTTAGGCAAAAACAATTGTAAAAAAAATGATAACCATACATTACAAAACTAAGCATATACCATTTGCATATAAACCTATGTGTAATTTTTTATAACAATGAATTTAGATAAGTGTTTTTAGTTAAGAGTCCTTAACTCAAAAAATCTTTTATATTTAAGATTAGTAGATTATTATTATTATTACATATAATAAGCCCGCTGATCTTATACGTAGCACCTTTTTATCAAAGTATTTATCGCCAAATTTTGGATACTTCGTGAATTTCCAAAACGTTAATAACAGGGCTCTCTTGAAGCGAAGTATTCGTACTTTTCTTTACAGTTGAAACCAAATCCAGAAACTTAATTAATTAAATACATTTAGCCGAGTATTTTAGACTTGTCGATTAAATTAAAAGGCGATCTCGTTGCTTCCTCTGTAATTTCACGACCGTGGTCCCTCGGTATTTGTAATGCGAGGGGGAAATCTTTTTGCTCTTTCTCAAGCCGCAGGCATTTCGCTGGCTGTTTTTGTGCGGAGGTTGGATGGTTATTAAGGGTTTTAAAACCAATAGAGTCTTGAGTTTAGTTCTTTTTAAGTGCTTTTAAAATGTTAACGTCCGTACTTTTTCCGTTGTGATTGGCATATCTTCCAAAATTATTTTGAAGCTCTTTTTATCGTAGTCGCAATAGGAACTGGAAGTTCTAAGAATCTGTTGTCAATTTTTGCTCAGTTTTTTACTGGAATTATGTGTCTCATTTCAGGTCACTGCGTCACAACGACTACCTATTGCGGAGTCTGAGGCATCGGTGTCAACGCAGCCGGCACCAAAATTCAAGGACTCAACTCAATTTTCACGAGGGATTGGGAATATCGAGAAAAATCGGTAATACAAAAAAGGCAGGTGTGTACAACAGTAAAAATGCAAAAGGCACATTCAAATCTAAATTTCTAAAGGGTAAGCATATCGATGAGTAAAATGCTACCCAAACTTTGAAGAAATGTACTTTGCAAGTTTTGATGACTTCATCGTGCTGTTTCCAAACCGCTGATTATATTCGTCTAATAAATCTCGTTTTAAGACTTGCTCTTTTAATTGAACACGATCATTAAGAACTGGTTTTCTTGACATTATTGTTGAGATGCAAATACGCCGCCATTCGAATTAAAACACTCTTCGTGTATAATTTACGATTGTGCACAAAAGTAGTTTTTAGTTGTATTATGTTTTCGTGGCTAAAATACCTATCCCAAAAATCAACGTCTACATAATGAATGAGCAGTTTTGTTAAAATATATCTATACCTGATGGACTTGTGGCGCTAAATGTTAGTTTAAGAGATGGTTTAGTCAGTAATTGGTAACAAGCGTGGTTTAGCGTTGTACCAAAAAAAAACATTATTAAATTGTGTAGGTACCTTTCCCGTGGAATATCTCGGTCACTTCTAAAAATATTCTTCACTTATTTATGTTTTTTCGGCAACGTTCACAAAATAGCATCAAAATATTTTTTTGAAAATATTCTGCAACTTGCACATTGATAGGCATGCATCCACATGAAACTCCAATCCAATCATAAAACTGCCTCACATCGTGTCACAGTCTGTTACTTTTTCACTCTGAACGGAACTCTGGCACGTATTTCAGCAATATGAGATATTTCCGGAATACGTGACAAAGCGCTCCGCAAAGTTAATAGCCAGCAAAAAGAGTTCGGAAAAAAACATGGCGGCGTTCAGAGTATGATAGTGTCATTCGTTTTTTTCGAGTTTGTATGTGTAGGCATTGCTTACCAATTTATTAATGTTTATCTTTTACCTTCTCTTCCTTGTAAAGTTCTCTGGAAGCTATTTTTTTTTATTTACTTTTCATGATGTTATTGTTAGCCACTAGAATACTCTTGCAATTTGTATTGACAGTGTTTTTAAGAAAACAAGAGCTTATTATATTGACGACATGGTTAGCCTAGTTGGTACTGATCCAGCCAATGATGCTAGCGATCTGGTTCTATGTATTTAAATACGTTTTTTCGTTGGCTAGAGGCTAGTTTAGGAATACGAATAGGTCAATTTGTAGAGTGTCCTCTGATGTTTTATGCATTGCGGATCCGTAAGTTTTGTGTTTACACCGTAAAATAACTAGTTTAGAATGTTATTTTGTTGTATTTTTGGGAGAAACTTGCGAGATGTTTACGCACTTTCAGTAGTTTTACTTTAATTGTGGTCCGATGACAAAGCAAACAAAGTACACGCGACAAACAAGATTCTCACAAACTTAACTCTATTCTTTACTTCTAACTTCCCGATAACTTGAGTCCACTACAACATTTAGCTTATAACGCTGACACATCAAGAGGAAATCACTAGAAAAACAAGGCTAACATCAAAACAATAATCAAGATAGAGTACAAGAAAAAAGAAATGCTCGAGAAACAGAACATCAGAAAAACATTACGGAGAATGACGTATTTAAAGAGATTGGTGAATTATCTTTGGTTATCTAGCTGTATGAGTTTTATGAACGTCATAAAGCTAGGTTACCGGAGTTAAGGACCGTCTATGTCGACGATTGCGATTGAAGTGGAGCCGAAGACATTGGAGAATTGAAGAGAAAATGCATTTGTTCAACGGTTTTATGATTTGTTTAATGTTATTTGATTTTTCACCACTGTAATCTTGTGTAGTGTTATTGTAAAGTATTTATTTCTCGGTATACGTATGTTTATAAGTAGTTCAAACCTAGAGCTTAGTTTAAGACTAGGGCCATTTGCAGGAAAGTCTAAATCTAGATTTAGGTTTGAGTTCAATTTAGTTGTCAGTGTAAGCAACTGTTTCACTTAAATCTTGATAAGACTCCTAGGCCCGTATTAATAAACTGATCTCAACTCTAATGCTCGTCTCGAGATGCGTCAAAAATGTCAGTGTTCTATGGTTTGGCGTTTACTTTGACGTATCTTGTGACGGGCCTCACAGTCAAGATGAGTTTATTAATACGGCCCCTAGTTTTCTGTTGCACGTAGCCCCAAGAGTCCAAGACCTTATTGTCCCTTGAGTTTTTTACATTTAAATATATGGGAAACTAGCTTCTGCCCACGTCTTCGTCCGCGTAGATTTCGAATATCGTTATTCCCTCGGGAACTTTGTGTTAATCCAGGGAGCTTTCATCCAAATCCATCCAGCCGTTGCAGTGTGAAAGAGTAACAAACATCCACCCACACATACAATTGTGTTATGAGCGCGAGTTTCTATTTTTATATTATGGCTGATTATGGCTTGGGACTATGTCCATTTTATTAATTTATTATTGTCCTCATATCCTATTCATAATATAATAGGCATCCGTGACGACGTACCTCGTACATGTAACGGTTAAATATTGAATAAATATTAAATATTTCACCAGCGCGCTTATTTAATAAAGCCGTCGATATTAATTACGGGGTTGGGTAGCGCCGGTTACCAGCCATCGCTAACAGGAACCGCAACATCTCGTCAATGATATTACATTAATAGCTTACGTCAGCGGCTCTCAAAGTGTAGCCACGGATCCTGTTTTTTTTAAGCACCTCGTGAGATACGCCAGATATTTCAAATAGAGCATTTTATTTCTATTCCGCTCGAATGTAATCTATATTCAGTAATCAGTAATTTATTGCAATATCATGTTTTGTTACAAACAGTTTGGTTAAATAATAGCTATAAATACTATTACGTCAATTCATTATAGGCAGTATTAGCGAGAGGAGGAATCACTGAGACGTACGAACGTGTCTAGCTATTTCACACAGTACAAAAAGTACTGAGGGTGACTGAAGTAGCATGACACGTTCGTATGTTTCCGTAAAAGTCAAAAGAAAACAATTATGCACTACACCTGTACCAACATTTGAAATTCGTCATTAAGGTATTGATCGAGTAATAACATTTATTAAGCAGTAGATGTGTCAGTTTATTTCATCTTTTTTTCTTTTTTCTTTTAATCCTGATCATAGATCAAAATAAAACTGTCCCTGCTCGAAATAACGGTTAATTTTGCTCGTTAATTTGTTCGCACCACCCACTACTGCCATCGTTTTCTTCTTCTTTAATAACTAACCTATAATCTAGCTCTTTAGTTGCATTTACAGCTCGAAGCCGGCTTTATTATTTTATTTGCGACGCCATCCGATTGCAGGAAGTATCAAAAACTATAACGCTCGTGAATGGATTCCGCTCCAAGCGAGTGTATACGAAAAACCTGGTTAATAGGTATAGTTATAATTACCCGGTATTTTTTGACCCATTCCTAAGCCCTGGTTGTAAGACCTTGTGTAGGGACCGTCAGGTTTTTTAAATGATATAGGGTCTGCTCTTGACTAAATCTTGCCCAAAAAAAAACATAGGAAAAAAAGCCTCATAAAATTACCGTTTTTTTTATGTCGGAATTTTATGGAGCCTCGAAATACATCAAAACTTGTTTATTAGTTCTACAAATTCTCTCGAAAAAAAGGAATAACAAATTTGTTAGTAGCTTTTGAGTCGCATTATACAGCTATGTCGCAAGACTTAAACGTGCTTTGTTCTTTATCGTCTATCACGGAGCACAGTTTGAGAATAGGTGCCTTACATATCCCGCCTGGCGGAACCGTCACTTCAAACAACCTGTACGAATATCAGAAGCCGTATTGTAAACTGTCAGAACCTATCAAGGCTTAGGCAAAGAATAGTATATGTGACTGCTATAGCTCTGTTTTAGTCACTGATTGAAATTTGCCCGGCTTTAACTATCCTTAAAAAGTCTCAGGTGACCAGTGTCTACAAATCTCAATTGTTTACTATTGTTATATAGACTATATGAATTTATGTAAAAAGTAACACGTATAAAATACTTATCACAATTTTTTTTTAGTGTGACCCAATCTGCAAGGCAAAATAAGATTTTTTATTCAGTTATCTTACGTATTTCACCTTCCAATTTTTGAAGCTATTATTTTAGATCTTAAAGAAAGCAAACACTGTCCAATTACTCAAAACATTTCAAAGCAACGTGAACCTCTATTTAGGATCCAAAACGACACAACTCCAATAACAATTTCATACCATTTTCAAACCAAAAGCTAAGCCAAAAGATTAAAAATTGAATAAGTTATCCAGGCTTGTATTCTCTTTCGTTCTTAGAAAGAATTCTTGTGTCAAAACTTGCCCGAGGGCATTACCCTCGTTGAGTGGACATTTATATAACCAATTTGAATTTGCCAGTAAAAATGAACCCTTTTGCTACAGTTTTCAAACGTCAGAGAGTTTTTCAGCTGCGAATGTAATATTGTAAATTGTCTTTTAACATTGTCTTGTAACCCTAGTACATTAGGGTAACTTAATATTGTACCTAAGTGTATATTTAGGCTGTATGAAAAAGCTTTTGAGATCTTCCGAGAGTTAAATCAGTTCCTTTTCACGATAGATAATATGAAGTTTTCTTTGAAACTAGAGGACACCCGCGACTTCGTAATCGAAGAATTAGTTTCCCGTTACTCCCCCTATTACTAGCCGTTGGGGGTCGATTTTCGGAAAATCCTTTATTAGTGCAACCCTTTATACCCAGCGGATTGGGCTGTGCGTTGATACGTCAGTCAGTTTCTTTTTTTTGCGTGTCACTTTATAGTTTTTGTTCATTTAATTAATCGGATTAATTGGTACAATGTTGGGCACATTGTACCAATTATTCCGATTAATTATTATTCGGTCTTAGGTTTTAAGTCTATTTAGGAGAACTTTATTTCGTAGTTTGTGCAGAGTAGATGATTTATAATAAATTTATTTTGGCTATAGTTATCATACCAATTGTAATTACAGATTGTAAGGGTATGTCTAAAGATTGTCTCGGATGTTAAGGGTATGTCTAAAGATTGTCTCAGGTTGTAAGGGTATGTCTAAATATTGTCTCAGATTTTAAGGCTATGTGTATACACTGTCTCAGATTGTAAGGGTATCTCTATACATTGTCTCAGATTGTAAGGGTATGTCTGAAGATTGTCTCAGATTGTAAGGGTATGTCTAAATATTGTCTCAGATTGTAAGGGTATGTCTGAAGATTGTCTCAGATTGTAATGACAGACGTTATGTGTCAGTGCATTTTTGGGTCGAAACATTTGGCACAGTGCACATGCACTCACTTTTTTGTGCCCATTTAATAATTATGAGTTTTACAAGTTTTGTTCCTGAACTACGCATTGTATTGTCGGTGATAATACAATTACCGCGTAACTAACAAATTCAATAAGTTGCAAAATTTCCTTACTAGGGTTGTAGGTTACAGAAACTTGGCAAACATTAATCTTAAAAACTTATTCGAAAGAACCTGGACGGACAACGCGATGCGTGGCGCGTGCGAGTCAATTTTGGAATATCATCCGATGACCCATGTTTATTGAACTGACAGATTTTTACTGGTTTATATATCGAAGGGAGGGAGGGGGTATGGGGGAGGTATACTTCGAGGGGATTTCCCCTAACCTAACCTAACCTAGAAATATCTCTGGTGAAATGGGTCACTTTCAACCCTTGGTTATCAATCTACTATTGAATCTCCCTGATAACTCGAACGATATACCGAGAGACTTAATTTTCATTATTAATACGAGTATCACTATGTTATTACTTACTATTAATTTCTTCGCATAACATACTCATACATATAACTTCGCACAAGTTTACGCATTCAACTTGGCAATGCTGCAAGCATTTTTGGAACGCTGCCTACTGGTAGCGGTCTATTAGATTAGTGTTATTTATGTCAACTATTCTTATTATTATTGAAAGTACTTAAGCTCGTCCATGATCATTCTAGAGAGAGCTCGTTTGACACTGTTGTAGCTCGTAAGGGATATCTTCTCTTCAATAAAGACCAATGCTTGGATCTGTATTCCTTTTATTTCCTCCATGGAGTTAATTAGGAAAAAAACATCGGTCTGGAATGTATGTGATTTTGCAGCTTGTTGCTTAGACATGGAAAACAATGTCTTGTATTAGAACAGAGCCATACAAATATTTTATGCAAATAAAAAAATATGTTCTTGATTTTGAACAAATAAATTAAACAATGCATTGTTACGTTATATTTGCGTATTATATACATAGTTAATGTTGATAAACTTTGAACTAAGTTATCTAGAACGGCAAACAGGATCTCTACAGACTTGCTGCGGTATCTAAACCCACATAGCCTCACTTAATAAACTGATACCGGAATAGTGATGTGTCAGTGGCTTACTCAGGGCGAATATTTTACCAGTAACGCTGCCAATATACTTACGATTATTTTAAAAGATATATATTTAGCTTTAAAACGTAAAGAATTAAATAAGGATTCCCCTGAATAGAATCGATATCAAACTGTGTTAATAATGAAAGTTGCGTCTTTTCTGTTTTATATTGAAATTGTTAAGCTATACGTGATTAATTTTAAAACTGATCTTATGGGGGTACCTACGGGACCATTGAGCATTGGGAAATCTCCCGTCTGCCCAATGGTCCCTTACCTCCCCTATTATAAAATGAAAATGTCGAAAATAAAAGTATTCAAACAAGTACTAGAATCTGTAACTAAGATTTGTTGTTTAATGTTCCCAACTTTTGGGAACATCACTATAGCGAAACCACAGAGAACCTTCACGGAACGTACAATACTATAACCAAGATTGACTTAGAAACTGTAGTAGTCAGGTACGAACTGCATAGATCAAAGAGCTACTCAACTTTGGTACGTCTATTGAAACTAAGACAGCTTTAATTTAATTAGGTAGACAAGGAATTACGCTTCTTTATAATATAATTTAATTTAAATGGTATTTTTGATTTTGAATTATCTAATGACATGGTGAAGATCAGTCAGACAGACCTTTACGATCCCAAGATGAGGAAGAAAACAAGCAGGAATGCAGTCTTATGATTGTTAATGTAAGTCATAAAATAATTCAAACCAGTTCACGATTGTAAGTTCCTATTTTAAAGATTTTTCACGACTAAAAGCATGGTTCAGTATAATAATTGAGTATTTTTGTGTAATTCTTTTCAAAACCCTGTTACCATTACTTCCCAGAAACTTTTTACAGCCAAAATGCTTCCCAATCCGCAACTTAAATACCAGTCAACAGAAAAGCTAGAACTTTTTGTTTCCCTTTATACCTTCAAAGTGTTTTAACTTCAAAGGTCCGACAAAGTTTGGGATCCATGACAGGCCGGTGCTCAAACTTTCACAGGCAATTAAATATTTTGTGCCTTTTTCTTTTTCACTGTTGGCCCACTTTATAACGAGTTTTCAGGCGTTATCGAGAATTGTTAACTTTTGAGTTTAATTTCTTAAGACAATTGTGAACCGACGCTTAAATCGCGTAGCTGTCAAAAAATCCCTAACAGATTTAGCTCAAAGGTTTGTAGGTCACATCACGCAAACGTGAAGCCATTTCCTAGTTTTCGTAATTTAGCCGGGTTATACATACAGCATAGAACTGTTGGAAGGTGCTGGCTGCTAATACTTGTCTATGGTTTTATATTCAAAGATGTGTTTGAAGTGACAATGTTTTATTTTTATGATTCTCATACTGTCGTTCTATGAACATGTAAAATTACTTTCTCTTAAATTATATTATTGTGAATCAATATGTTTATTCATTCCATTGTTAGTTTCCACCATCAGTGGTAGCAGAGCGTGGTTGGTAAAATAAATAAATATGGAAGAATAAAACGTATAAAAGTGAGAAAATAAAATGGGTTCGAGTTTTCGTAATATAGAAACGTTAACGAAATCCAATTACGATACGTGGTGCCTTCAAGCACAAGCGATCCTCATAAAAAGCGACTTGTGGGAGTACGCGAGCGGCGAAAAAATTTTAGTGGCAACTGCGACTGCCGAAGAAAAAAATGTTTTCGAGAAAGAAGACAGAAAGGCAAGATCAGAGCTATTGCTACTTATATCACCTGCAGAATTCAAGCAGATTAAAAGCTGCAACACGTCAAAGGAGTTATGGGATAAATTGAAATCTATCCATCAAAGCTCAGGACCAGCTAGAAAAGCTACCTTGTTAAAGCAACTAGTCTTAAAGAAGATGACACCTCAAGAAGACGTGCGGGACCATCTAAACAACTTCATGGATGTCGTGGGTAAACTAGAAGACATGAGCGTCACTATCAACCCAGAGCTATTGAGCATTATGATGTTGTACAGTCTACCTATAAATTTCGACAGCTTTAGAACGGCGATTGAATCGAGAGATAACCTGCCTAGTCCTGAAACTCTCAAGGTAAAAATTGTAGAAGAATATGAAGCAAGAAGACAATCTGAGCCCCAGACTTCAGAGGCATTATATGTAAAGGCAAAGAAAAAAGGTTCAATGTGCAACAACTGTAACAAAAAGGGCATTCAACAGAAGATTGTTGGTCGAAGAAAAAACAAAAGAAATACGTAAACGTAATGTACGCAGGTTTAAACCTAGGGCGATTGTGCCGCTGCACCGAACCGCGGCGTTTCGGGGTAGTTTCAAGTTCGCGGCGTCCAAGTGCTGGAATGATCTACCCCCTCCCATCCAAGGAGCGCCTAGTAAGTACACCTTTAAGCGTAAGCTTAAGGGTTATTTGTTGACGCTCCAAAAATCCTATTTCCCAACCAGCACTTTGTAAATCAGATTTTAGTTTTCTTTTGTTTTTGTTATTTGTGCCAAATTGTCGATGCTGTATACTTGCTAAGTACGTACTCGTATTTCTACTTTAAATATGTTTATGTAAGGTATTTGCATGTAGATTTTGTATATATTTTGCCACCAACTGTAAGTATTTGTTTAATGGTATCTTTATGTATGTATATATATATATATATATATATTCTATATTTTCTTTTAATTACACTTTGTTTAGCGTACTGTCCGCCTGTCACACTCGGAGCTGGCTGAAAATCAGCGCTGCAGGTGTTTAACTCCTCAGCATTATGCTGAGCCAGTGTCCGATTCACTGCCGCGAAGACACACTCACTACTTGTTTATTGTTGTTACTGTTTTCAATTGTTTATTTTTCTGTGTGTCTTGTATGTGTAGTGAATAAATGTATTTTTCTTTTCTTTTCTTTCTTTCTAAACAAAATTCAACAAAAGAGCTTAAATGTCTGTTTGACAACTGAAATACCAAAATCAAACAAAAGTGGATCGTGGTGTCTTAACAGCGGCTGTACGTCGCATATGACAGGAGAAGAAGATTTGGTGACAAACCTAATTCCTGCATCAGATACATTACGATTGGCGTCAGAGAAGCATACTGCAAATGTTGAAGGTAAAGGAAAAGTTGTACTACACGCTGAGGAATACGACTACATATTAAATAACACACTTTACGTACCCGATCTGACAAATAACTTAATGTCAGTAAGCAAGATAACTGATAATGGCTTAAAAGTTATATTTGAAAAGAATGAAGCTAGAGTACTAGAAGAAGGAAATGTAATCCTAAAAGCAAAGAGAAGAGACGGGTTATACTACCTTGAACTTGAAGAGCCGAGAGAGACAGCAAATTGTACGTCTGTAGTAGAAAGCGGAATTATGAAGTGGCACAAGAAATTAGGTCATGTTAATGAGAGAGACCTGAAAATAATGCAAAGAAATGGGATGATCAGAGGAATTAACTTCAAAGAAAAATCACCTGGACCATGTGAAACCTGCATCAAAGGTAAAATGTCCACTCTACCATTTCAAAGTCATGGTGAAATATTCTCTACTGAACCTCTACAGATAATATACAGTGATGTATGTGGTCCTTTCGAGCATCAATCATTGGGCGGTTCGAAATATTATGTCACGTTCATAGACGATTTCACAAGATACTGCTGTGTATATTTCATGACAGAAAAAAGTGAAGTTATCGAAAAATTCAAGGAATATAAGAAGAACGTCGAACTTTTCCACAAATCCAAAATACAGAACCTTCATACAGACAACGGAGGTGAGTACCGGTCAAAAGCTTTCGACAATCTCCTAAAAGAATATGGTATAAACAGAAGGCTGACCACACCCTACACTCCTCAATCCAACGGTTGTAGCGAAAGGAAAAATAGGTCTTTGATTGACAAAACTAGATGCCTAATGCTTGATTCCAACGTTCCTCCACATCTGTGGGCAGAGGCAGTGAACACTGCTAACTACCTGATAAACAAAAGTCCAGCAAGAGCTTTGAAAGGAAGCTTACCGTATGAGAAGTGGACAGGAAGAATACCATCAGGAAATCACCTACATGTATTCGGGAATAGAGCGTTTGTTTTGAATAAAAACCGCAAAGGAAAATTGACTGAGAAAGCTATCGAAGGAGTGTTTATAGGATATGCGAGAAACGCAAAAGGATTCAGAATATACATACCAGTGAAAAATGATATTGTTGTCAGCAGAGATGTACGAATAATGGAGAAGATGCACTATAAAATTAATACTGCTGAACAATTTAACAATATTCAACGGGAATGTCTGGAACCTAAAAAAGAAGAAATTGAAATTGAATTACAACCTTTTAAAACTAATAATAACTTATTTTTTCAGGAGTCTAATCCTCTTTCTTCTGATTCAGAGTCTTCTTTCCAACCTGCTAATGACGATCCTGAAATTCCAGAGCCATCTGAGATACCTGATTCTGTCTCAAGTGGAAGACCACAGAGATCAGTGAGGCCACCAGTATGGACACGTGATTATGAGCTAAGTCGTTGCGTTACTATGTCTGCGTCTGAAAATAAAAATGACCGCTCTTTACTTACTTATGAAGAAGCTGTGACAGGCACGGACAAGCGAAATTGTGAGAAGGCAATTCAATCAGAAAAGGACTCACTCGAAAATAACAACACGTGGGTAATAGTTGAAAAGTCAGAAGCCAAAGGACACAAGATTTTGTCCAACAAATGGGTATTTCGAGTAAAAGATGACGGCACATACAAGGCAAGATTAGTTGTACGTGGCTGCGAGCAAAAGGGTAACCTGGATTTCGAAGAAATTTATAGCCCAGTCGTAAGTCAATCTGCTCTAAAGACATTATTAGCCGTTGCCGCATCTAAAAATTACTACTTAATGACTTTTGATGTCAAGACCGCTTTCTTATATTATTATGGCGAACTGACAGATGAAGTTTACATGAAACTACCTGTTGGTTATGCAACTGGCCGTAATGAAACGGAAAAAGTTTGTCGACTACGAAAATCATTATACGGATTAAAACAAGCTCCATTCACATGGAACAAAACTTTTACCCGAGCGATGTTTGATTTAGGTTTCAAGACAATAAAAACCGAAAGATGCGTTTTCGTAAACGAAGACAAGTCAATAATAATCGGATTGTTTGTCGACGATGGATTGGTCATAGGAAAAGATCGAAAAAAGATAGACTGCATATTGAAAAAACTTGAAACCAAATTCGAGATGAAGAGAAATAAAAAGCCAAATACTTACCTGGGTATGGAAATTCATAATTCTAAAGAAGGAATAAGGTTGACGCAGAAGACCTATATTAACGATATTTTGGAGAAATATAATATGGAGAATGCAAAATATTGTGACACACCTGGAAGCAATGATGCGAAGTCGACACAGGAATCTCCCCAGGAGAAGGAATACCCCTATAGGGATGCAGTGGGGAGTCTACTGTATCTATCGACCAGAACAAGACCTGACATAGCACAGGCTGTAAATTTAGTCAGTACAAATGTTGAGAATCCGACTAAACAAGATGTCATAAAAGTGAAGAGGATTTTCAGATACTTAGTGGGAACTAAGGAGAAGGGCATACTGTTCAAAAGAAATAGTCCCTTGGAAAATATAAATGCTTACTCGGATTCTGATTATGCTGGAGATCCGAAGACGAGGTGAAGCACATCAGGGTCAATAATTATGATAGCAAATGGACCTGTTTCATGGGCATCCAAGAGACAACCGATTGTGGCTCTTTCATCTACTGAAGCAGAATATATATCAGCAGCTGAATGCTGTAAAGAAGCGTTATATCTAAAATCGGTCTTAAAGGAAGTTACAGATATAGAAGCAAAAGTAAATTTGTTTGTCGATAACCAAAGTTCAATACAACTTGTAAAATCTGGTTCCTGTAACAAAAGATCGAAGCATATAGATGTGAGATACCATTTCATACACGAACACTTTGTGCAAGGGATAATTAATATAAGCTACTGCCCCACAGAAATACAGCTAGCAGACATAATGACAAAACCATTGGCTAAAGTGAAGTTTGCTAGACATCGTGAAGCGTTGATGTGTGGATAGTGCCATACCGCAGTAACATAAGCATCCATCAGGAGAAGGTGTTGGAAGGTGCTGGCTGCTAATACTTGTCTATGGTTTTATATTCAAAGATGTGTTTGAAGTGACAATGTTTTATTTATGATTCTCATACTGTCGTTCTATGAACATGTAAAATTACTTTCTCTTAAATTATATTATTGTGAATCAATATGTTTATTCATTCCATTGTTAGTTTCCACCATCAAGAACGACCCATCAAGGTAAAGGAAAAATCTATAGAATATGTCCAGAATTACATCTATCTAGGCAAACAACTATCATTTTTGAAAACGCAGAATGAAGATGAAATTGAAAGAAGAACAAACATAGCCTGGAAGAAATTTTGGTCACTCAAAGAAATTCTAAAAGGAGACTACTCAATAAACCTTAAGAAAACGGTATTAGACACCTGTATACTGCCTTGTTTACTGTATGGCTGCCAAACTTGGATATACACGACAAAAGCAAAACAAAGAATCATAACAACACAAAGAGCTATGGAGAGAAGTATCCTAAACATAAGAAAAATACAAAAAGTCAGGAGCAAAGTAATTAGACAGAGAACTAAGATAACAGATGCCCTCTCACAAGCTCTAAAATTGAAATGGCAGTGGGCAGGTCACGTATCGAGATACACAGACACCAGGTGGACAGTTAATACTACAAGGTGGAAAGGGCCAATCGGCAAAAGAAGGGTAGGGAGACCGAAAAAACGTTGGGCTGAAGATATTACCGAATTTATAGGGAAAGACTGGCAAACTATCGGCAAGGACAGAGATAAGTGGAAAAGACTGGAGGAGGCCTTCACCCGAGGAGGGGTCCATATCGAATAGCAAACTAACTCTTACTAATAATTAGAAAATAAGTAAATAGCTAACTAAACACTAACAAACAAAATACCACATTTGAAATGTAAATTAAGGATATGGAAATAAAGGTTTTTTATTTTATTTATTATTTATTTATGTACATACTGGATATCCGAGTGATAGTGACTAAACTCGATCTGCATTACACGGCCAAAATAAGAAAAGTGGCAAGTGGCTCAACAATCCCGTGTTGCGACTGTACGTTTCCGTTCTAATCTGTTTATTTTTTTTAACGTATTCAGAAATCGAAAAATTCGCACTAGAGAGAGAAACGTTATCGCATTTTTTTTGTTTTTTTAGCTTCTCAATCCTCTTAAAGCATTTAAGGAGCTGTGGTAGGAATAGTCCAATTTTAAATGTTATAGACCCTTTGGGATCTTTTGTTTTCCCTCTTACACACTTAGCTGTTCCAATCAGTCGAATGTGCATGTGAGAGTTATGCAGCAGGAAACGGTTGTGTTGCTCTAGTGTTGCCACACTAAGAAACTTCGGTTCCAAATAAATTACCACTATTGATTGGTGCTGATATTTGTGACGTCATCTCTTTTTGATTTAGATTTTTAAGTCAGGGTCCCTCTGAAAACCAGCGCCACGGCTTGCCGAGGTACAAAGCTACTCGGGTTCACAACGCCATGTTAAATGTTTTGTTTGGGTTGAGTACATTATTTCTATTCTATATCTAGGCAGCTATGGAGGGTTCGAACTCATTACCTTACGATCACGAGTGGACACCTTAAGCCACTAGGCCGCCGATGCTCTGATTCATTTTAAATATAATTCTCGATAAAATACTTGACAAACAAATTCCTATCATTCATTTATAATTTTATTATTCCTACAATCGTACATAATTATGTCAATTACCATTTAATCCTCAATTATCTCCGTAAAAGCTTTTTCATCGTAAACATGCACCAAGTCATAAAATACACAAAGAACACGTTTCACAATCTTTCAGGTTGTTATTTGAAATGAAAATTATAATAAAGTAAATTTTTGGGATTTAATAAACCGAGGCAAAAGAATTTGCGAGTCAAATCTGGAGATCTTCAGCACACCTGTTGACTGAGGGGAGCGACAGGATCGCTAGTTTAATACTTTTTAGAGCTGAGAGAGTAAGGATTCTAAGGTAAAAGATGTTTAAACAAGAGAATGACGGTTTTTCGTTGCTTTTATTACTGATAAGAAAGCCGAAGCATACATTAATACAATTCATAGCAACAATTGCGTATTTAATTTAACAAGGTAGAAGGAAACAAAACCTACTAGCAGTCAACACATACACAACGATAAACTCACTTAAATAGGGAAATAGATACTTAAATGCATAAAATATCATCGGGTTTACATTTTATACAAAACTTGGCATAATAGTTGGTGCCCGGTTCACTAATGTTTCACCGAACAACGTTTGGTCGAATGTATCGTTTCGAAACCGTTTCATTTGGCAACCCACGTTTATTTCTGTTACTGTAAATATTTCAGGATTTTTATAAAAACTAACCTAACCTAACCTATAGGGTCTTCGCGAAGGTACAGAAATAAATCCTGAAATATTTACAGTTACAGAAATAAAAGTGGGTTGCCAAATGAAAAAGTTGCGAAACGATACGTTCGACCAAACGTATTTCGGTCAAATGAACGGGACCCCTTGGTGCCCGAAGTGGTTTCATCTACTTAACAATAATGTTTTGCCGCCTGTCAATAGTGTCAATCTCACCTTTTTTTTTTCCAAGCTATATTTTCATAATTTAATACTAAAAAACTTCTTTAAAGTTAAATGGTTACATACTAACTTACCAATCAAACGAAGTTAAAGGAAACCTTGCAAATTGTATAAATAAAAATAAACATTGACAATCCTCGCCGCTTCAGTTATTATGATAAAATTATAAAGGTGTACTCGAGTCAAGTTATTCTATGAAGCAGAATCGCCGAGGGCTCGGCTGCTCGTCAGAGGTTCATTGTTGGACGAACCTTCGAGCAAATTGACATAAGAGATAAGTAAGTAAGGAGGGAGTTCTAGAAGTCGTTTGATTAATTGATTAATTAAATTAAGTGTTAGAAGTATGTTTGTTTTTGGGGCGTTTTTGTTCTGTACTGACAGTAGCCTGTCTCCCATCTTATTAAGCGTCCCATTAGAGTATTGATAATACGTATGCCGTGACAGAGTGGGCATCTAAAAATTGGTCCGAAAACGGCCACTCTGTCACAATGTTTCTGGTAAACCACATTAAAAAGAATAAAACATTATCTGCAAGACAGGGAGCACCGATAAGTATTAATAAAAAATAATTTCCGCTTTGTTGAAATCTAAAAAACAGGAAATCGTTGGTTTATTGTCGGTAAAGAAGAACGACCCTTTTAACCGACTAGAAAGGTTGTTTTAAGGAACGGAGAAGGGGTAAGAGATCACAGGCTACGCGATGGTGGGCCTCTATTCAACACGGTACAACAATATTGATATATTATCGTATCCCGACCAACTAACCAGGAAATATTTTTTGGAAAGGAAAACGTACACACCTAGTTTTTCATGGTATCCACAACATATCCTCTACCCTCTAATGTATCCAAATTTATTTGTGCTGGGTATGGTTGGGTACAACGAGCTACGGGTGCGCAGAGAGCTGTGCTTAGCAACATACGTGTTTAAATTAATAGTGGGCAAAGTATGCAACAGTCAGGTGTTGAGTTGCTTGGGGGTGTGTGTTCCCGATGGGTACGTGTGGCGCCGGCGGCGGCCGCGGCTGCTGGTCGAGCCGCGCGGGCGCACCAACCTGCTCGGTATGGCTCCGCTGACGCGAGCTGTGCGAACCCTCAACCAAATTGCGGAGAACATTGATTTGTTTTCATGTTCTCTGAATTAATTCACAAAGGCGGCATTGTTTATATTATGTTATAGGTGTAAGGATAGAGATTAGTTGATATATACTGTACCAAAAAGTAGCTACACTATTGTCTTAGGGCAAGCCCTGTAAAAATAGTTGTAAGTGTGGAATAAATAAATAAATAAATAAAATATTCAAAAATCGTAAAAATAAGTAATGTAGGTTTTACGGGGAGAGAAACTTTATCGCATTTTGTAAAATAAAAAAAAACTAAATGCGTTTATTTGCTGGAATACAGACAAAAAGGTGTTAGGTACATGTTTTGGGTACAGTGTATCCAGCCTGCATGCAGGCGTGCAATTTTTTTATAATAACAGATTAATTTATAAAGTCAAAACCATACAATAAAAAGATATAAAAACTAATTATAAAATTAAAATAAAATGTCAACTTAATTTCTATCACGCTCGAGGTACATCTTAACACTATAAAAACATTTGTCCAGAAGCCATTTTGTGAGCGAGCGCTTAAAGTCGTTACCTTCCAAAGTTTTCAGGCTTCTGGGTAGTTTATTAAATATGAAAATGCACATATACACATATAAAACATTTGCACATATAAAACATTTCTTTTATAAATGCACTTGTGGCTTGGAGGTTTATGTAAAAGGTTCATAATCTTTTCCCTAGTCCGTCTATGCAAGGTTTCACTTCGCTTCTTAAAATATGATGGGTGAGAGACGACAAAAAGATAGATTTCTCTTACATACAAGCAGGGCAATGGGAGAATATTTAAGCATTTAAAAAGAGGAACGCAGCTGTCGTCCCACCATGCATTACCATGTATGTACATTCTCAGCTTGATATTTCTCTTGAGTGTTTATTAAAACTGCCTCAAACCTTAATACATACATACTCGTAAGTAGTATGTATTCGCCGGTACTGGCCCCACCGCCGCTCCCCCCGAAAAAAGGTGCTCTGACGGCCGAGGGGCGGGCCTTCGCGGCAAAAAAAAAAAAAAAAAAATTTACACTTTTTTTCGGTGTTTTGGGGGCCATTTAGAGCGTTTGGGGAGGGTCCCGAGGCTCTCAGACCGCTCCTTTCCATACTTAGCAATAGCACCTGTATTAAATAGAAAAAGGTTATCAACTACCTGACCCTTTTTCTATTACCGGGCAAGCTCTCTATTGTGTGTGCGCGGGCGTTCTCGGGGCTTTTGTCTTGCACCCATCGACGCGTTTCCACCTTTTTAATTGTCTGATTATGCACTATTAACTGCTGTTATGTGATTTTTAATTTACCTATGTGTTTTTCATATCATTTAATTAAGTAGCAATAGTTACTTTCTTAACATATTGTTCATAGGGTCATAGTTCTAACCTAACCTAACCTACGTTGTTGAAGTAAACCTAACATCATGAAACCTATCCTAACTTAACATAATTATCTAATGTTTTTAAGGATCATACTTCTAACCTAACCTAACCTAACCTAACCTAACCTAACCTAACCTAACCTAACCTAACCTAACCTAACCTAACCTAACTTGTTGAAGTACCTAAACCTAACATCGTGAAACCTATCCTAACTTAACATAATTATCTAAAGTTTTTAAGGATCATACTTCTAACCTAACCTAACCTAACTTGCTGAAGTAAACCTAACATCGTGAAACCTAATATAACTTAAAATACCTAGCGTTTTTAATACTTTCGGAAAATAAAGATGATTCAATCAAAGAAGTAGCTACACTTGGTTTTATATTTGAACAATCATACTCAACTGTTATTAAGCATCGCCTAACTTAACCTAAGCTAAGACCTAATTTAATCATAGCTTAAGTCCTAAGCAAAACTTAATTCAATTTACCCATGATAATCTTAGTAAACCAAGCTAAAATTAACATTTATTATCTTGCATATATTTCTAAATAAATTACCTACACTTAGGCTGATAAAAATATGGTGATTAAATGTAATTTAATCCGCGTACGGGTATGTATCTACCTCTAACATTAACTAACATTATCTATTCGTAGTAGATATATTATATGGGGTTCAGCTTCACATACCTACATGTTTAATTTTACTGTTACACAGTAGTATGTAAAACTAAACCGAAGCACGTAAACTGGTTCCGTCTTGCTTGATTCAAAATACCTACTATGGAGTATATCAATCTAAAAAGCCTGTGCCGACAAGTTTTGTGTGCCCTAGTGAATGGTTTTAACGGCTTACTTGTTTTATTGGTAGCAGCCTATTATGTTTTATGATCACAAAGGATTCGTTTTATTATTTTGGGTTTTGATGAATAATACGGCGTCTGTTTTACCTATGAGTTCAAACTAAACCGAAGCACGTAAACTGGTTCCGTCTTGCTTGATTCAAAATACCTACTATGGAGTATATCAATCTAAAAAGCCTGTACCGACAAGTTTTGTGTGCCCTAGTGAATGCTTTTAACGGCTTACTTGTTTTATTGGTAGCAGCCTATTATGTTTTATGATCACAAAGGATTCGTTTTATTATTTTGGGTTTTGATGAATAATACGGCGTCTGTTTTACCTATGAGTTCAAACTTGTCAAAAAAGCCTGTACCGACAAGTTTTGTGTGCCCTAGTGAATGGTTTTAACGGCTTACTTGTTTTATTGCTAGCAGCCTATTATGTTTTATGATCACAAAGTATTCGTTTTATTAATTTGGGGTTTTATGAATAATACGGCGTCTGTTTTACCTATGAGTTCAAACTTGTTTCTAGAAAGTTTCTTAACTTACGAATGGTATAAAAGCGGTGCGCTATTGTATATCGGCAAGTATTGGCTACTCAACTGTGCTCGTTACCGGATCTCCCTGTACATATAGCAGTATATAGACTTAACAGTGTTGTTTCGTGCAGTGAAGTGTTTATACAAAGGGCTAATAATGGATGTGAGTATGTACAAGTATTATAACTTAACTGTGTGTCTTTTAGCATTTGTTCAGCGTGTTTTTATTAAGAGTAGGTATTGTAAACAGTTGTTTAATTTATTGTTTGATATTGTTGCAGTTCTCTGAAAATACTTTCAAAAACTATTACTACCCGGAAAATAAAGATGAATCAACCGACGAAGAAGGCACGCCTGGTTTTAAAGTTAAGCAAGCCATGGCAAAAAAGCGTTTAGCAAATAACATCGACAGCTTCTTTGAACATCCCAAGAAGAAAACTAAAGCATTAAAACGATCTTCGAATGTTAGTCAAAGTTCTCCTGACGGAGTGGGTTATATATCAACCGGACAAGATGACGGAGCATACGCTTCTCACTTGATTAAAATCGAGATATACGATATGCAAAAAATTAAAAACATTCCTCCCACTGAACACTGGAAACACGCTGATGTAAGATTAAAATTCTACACGTGTTCCGAAGAAGACATCCAGCTCCAATCTACACGTGATGTTATATTTAACATCACAAAGCAAGTAGCTTCTAAAGACAGTTGTATGAAATATTTTATTGACAATAAGAAACAGTGATAAAAAGTGTTTGTGTAGGTTAAACAAAAGCTTGTTATTGTATTACACCTTTCAAGAATTCAGCTTATTATCTTTTCTTTGTAAAATTACTTTAATCCCTAGATAAGCGTATGCAGGTACCTATTAACATGTTTCCCATTTCTTTTATCTTATCGCAATGTCTTACGCGGAATTTTTAAACTTGAATGAATAACTATTGGGTGTTCCGGATTGCAAAAATAAAGCATGTGGTGATTTTGTACTTTGTAATATTTGTAAAGATAACAGTCCCCACCTTGTTTTAGAAATCACACACCTACCTGTACTGGGTCTATTTAAACTTAGGGAATCAGTATAGGGTTAGCTAGTTCTTGCTTTCATTTCGCAATGGATAGTTTGAACTGCGATATCTATGATCCTGAACTCATCAGGCTCTGTGAGGAGCTTGAAGAAGATCAAGAATTACACGCCATCGGGGAACTTATAAGCCAACTTCATCGTGAGGCGTAAGTTATATTTTTTTATTTAAATATTCCTGTTCTAACCTGTTTAAAAGTGCTTGAGCAATACTTATCAAAGGATGAGTTTCTGACTCGTTGTGACTTGATCTTATTGTTATTGAAACAGTTAGGAGGGGTGTCCCTTTATAAATGTGGTGTCCGTTGCAAAATAATTCATTGTTTGGGTTACAGTGTTTGAGTTACTAAGTGCTAGTTTATTCCATCATGGTGTTCATCATTATTAATTTAGCTCGTGATCAAATTGAATGTTTAAGCAAACAGTTTATTATAGCTAATTTCCATAGAAGCATACGGCTGTGGTTTATATCAAATCAATTACCAACCACACTTTTAGAAGATGCTGATATAAGACCTTATTTTACACCATGTGATGGACACATTAAAGATAAACAGAACAATTCGTCGTCGGATGTGATTGATGGAGTTTTAACAATGCAAGCATACTGCCAACAATGTAGTCAAGATTTAAGTTAGTATAATATCGCAACCAATTATACCCCAAGTCTGTATTTGCTATTAATACATACGGTGTGTTTAATTTCGTTTTTTTATTTTTTGTAGATCTTCTCAAGTCGGGCGTGGAGTAAAAAGGACAGCTACGGTGTCGGAAGCAGAAGAAGTGCCCACAAAGAAAGCTCGTGCTTCAACTAGTCGTGATGCAGTATCGATATTAGATGAAAATGTAAGTACAAAAAATAGTGATAATATTGAATGTTCTGTGTGTAGTAAGTTTGTGTCCAAAAGATATTTCTCCAATCATTTAAATAGCAATATACACAAAAATAATGTTTTAAGATCTGACACTCAGTGGGTTAACGTGCAGTTGATTGAAAACGCATTTAGGAATAGGGTGGCTACCTATAGAATATTGCTTAGTGAAAATGTTCACAATTCATTTACCCCCGAAATAATTTTACAAAAAAATAAAGAAAAAATCTTTACATTATTGGATCGATCACTTACTGATCACTGTGCTTTAAAAGTAAATTTTATTCTCAATGCAGATTTTACTCAAGTAACCAAACAGCTACATAATACGTTTGATTTTCAGTTTAGTAACAATATAGTGAATCTTAGCAGTGACAAAAATGATATTTTTACAACTATAGTTAACGAAATTTTAACAAGATTATCTAACTTTGAAAGGAAAGATAGTGGTTGGAGTTTAGTAAAATTCAACCATCTCGATGTGAATGTTAATAAATTTAACCCATTACGTGGTTCTTCTTATATAGAATTGCCGCGAGATATAATGAATAAAAAGGCAGTTATTAATGTAAAAAACAATGATCATGAATGTTTTAGATGGAGCATATTGTCAGGCTTATATCCACCCACAAACAATCATTCAAACAAATTGAATTCATATATAGCGCATAAACATAAATTAAACTTTGAAAATTTGACTTTCCCATTTAAATTAACTGATATTCATAAATTTGAAAAAATCAATAATATAAGCATAAATGTTTTCGGGCTTGAGTACAATGCACAAAGTAAAAAACACGAAGTTATAGGACCATTACATTTAACTAAATGTAAAAAAGTTACCCACTTAAACTTATTATATATAACCAAAGGTAGTGAAGCACATTATTGCTTTATCAAAAATTTATCAAGATTAGTATCTAAACAACTATCCAATATGCAACATGCTGTACATATTTGTGATGGTTGTCTCACAAGTTTTACATCAAATGAAAATTTAATAAATCATCAAAGAAACGACTGTTTCCATGTTTGTACAAAGTTACCTTCAGAACAGGATAAAAGGAAAAACTGGTTCAATGAAAATGTATCATCTAACCTACTTACCTTCAATAATTATGATCGAAAATTAAAGGTACCTTTTGTTGTTTATGCCGATTTTGAGGCATTTTTAAATCCAATTCCTTCATGTTTCAACAATCCTAGTACATCTTCTACAACAAATGTACAAAAACATGAGGTATATAGTTTTGGATACTACATAAAGTGTTCTTATGATGATAAGCTATCTATGTATAGAACATACAAAGGTAAAGATTGTGCGCAAACATTCATGAAATACATTAAAAAAGATTTAGAGAACATTTGTAGGAGCAATACCTTTGTAAAAACCCCTTTGCCTTTATCTGAGGCAAATAATTTAGATATTGCACAGAGCAACACGTGCTACATTTGTGATAAAGAATTAAATGGTGATTCTACTATTTCTTATAATCATCATACAGGTTTTTATGAAGGAGTAGCACATCAATTTTGTTCTGAAAAATACATGACACCTAATTTTGTACCTGTATTTTTCCATAATTTGAGCAACTATGACAGTCATTTTATAGTACATGGGCTTGGATTTGAGGAAGGCGACATTGAGTTGATACCAGAGAACAAAGAGAAATACATTTCCTTTTCCAAATCTTTGCAAATAAATAATCGCACAATCAAGTTAAAATTTGTTGATTCATTTAAATTTATGAGTTGTAGTCTTGAAAAATTAGCCAAAACCCTGACACCTGAACAATTTCGTGAATTAAAATTGAGTTTTCCGTGTAAAGAGGATTTTAAACGATTAATACGAAAGGGTATCTATCCATATGAGTACATGACATCATATGACACGTTAAAGTTAACTTCTCTCCCCTCTCAAGATAAATTCTACAGTTCCCTGGCTGATTGCAACATTTCGGATGAGGATTATGAACATGCGAGAGATGTTTGGACTCATTTTAATTGTAAAAATATGGGGGATTATTCTGATTTATATTTAAAAACTGATGTTTTGTTACTAACCGACGTATTTGAAAATTTTAGAAATGTATGTCTTAGGACATATGGGTTAGATCCAGTCCATTACTATACTGCTCCGGGATTAAGTTGGGACGCGATGTTAAAAACCACAAAAATAACTCTAGAACTCTTAACCGACATTGATAAAATAGCTTTCATAACCAAAAATATTCGAGGTGGCATCTCGCAATGTAGTAAAAGGCACGCAAAAGCTAATAATAAATTTATGGCAGATTATGATCAAAATATTCCTTCTTCATATCTTATGTACTTGGATGCAAATAATCTTTATGGGTGGGCTATGTCTCAATGTCTCCCTACTGGTAAATTTGAATGGGTGAATGTAGATACTGATTTCAATGTTTCTGATGATGCCGAACATGGTTTCATTTTAGAAGTCGATCTAGAATACCCCAACGAATTGCATGACTCTCATTCGGATTTGCCATTCTGTCCAGAAAATGTTTGTTTAGGGAATTCCAAAGAAAAAAAATTAATTCCTAATTTAAATGGGAAAACGAATTATGTTCTACATTATAGAAATCTAAAACAATGTTTGAAGAATGGTTTGAAATTAACTAAAATCCACCGCATTTTGAGATTTGAACAATCAAAGTGGTTAAAAAGTTACATAGATTTAAACACTCACATGCGATCGCAAGCAACTTGTGATTCTGATAAAGACCACTATAAAAGTATGAATAATTCAATGTTTGGTAAGACCATGGAAAACGTTTTGAAATATGTGAACGTAAAATTGCTAAATCATTGGGAAAATCATGGGAAATCACAGGGAGTTGAAACTATGATAGCCAAACCTGAGTTCCACAGTTTATCAATATTTTCGGAGAACTTAGCTGCTGTCCAATTGAATAAAACTAAAATATTTTATAATAAACCAATTTACTTAGGATTTTGCATTTTAGATATATCGAAAACTTTCATGTACAAATTTCATTATGACTACATGAAAACAAAATATCAAGAAAATCTAAGGCTTCTTTATACAGATACAGATAGTTTAGTATATCAAATATTCACGGAAAACTATTATGAGGACATAAAATCAGACCTTGATTTATATTTTGATACATCAGATTACCCATCGAACAATGAATATGGTTTACCATTATTAAATAAAAAGCGGTTAGGGTTTTTCAAAGATGAAAACAATGGTAAAATTTTTAAAGAGTTTGTTGGTCTACGATCTAAAATGTATGCTTTAGACGTTGAAAATCATGGGCTTATATCAAAAGCCAAAGGAGTAAATAAATGTGTTACTAAAAAACTGACTCTCAACGATTATAAAAAGTGTTTATTTGAAAAAAATGTACAACATGGCCAAATGCTAAGATTTAAATCAATAAAACATGTAATATTTACCCAAAACATAAATAAAGTATCATTATCTCATAATGATACAAAACGATTCTTGTTAGAAAACTCTTCGGACACTCTTGCGTGGGGACATTATAAAATACCACATCAATCATCACAAAATTAATTTGACATGTAATTTATAATCACAGAACATTCAAAAATGTCATCATTATTTTTTGTATACCTAATTGTAGAAATGTAAATTAATTTTAGTTTTTGTAAATATTGGTTGGTGAAGCTGAATCAAAAAACAAGTGGTGGGGCTACTAATTGTAGAAATGTAAATTAAGATTAAGTACTTATATTGTAGAAATGTAAATTAATTTTAAGTTTTGTAAATATAGGTTGGTGAAGCTGAATCAAAAAAGCATGTGGTGGGGGTACTAATTGTAGATAATGTAAATTAGTTTTTAGTTCAACTATTAATTTTTTTTATTGTTGGTATAAAAAAAAACTTTGTTGAGTTTTTTGCGGCGTTCCTTCTCAACAATGATGTTCATTTCCGGAGCGCTGGTAGATTAAAAAAGAACGGACAATTTCGAAATAAAACATATTTTACAATGATATCTTTGTTTTTTTTTAAAGGTGTTTACCGTTGTTTTAGTTGATTTATTTAAAAAGTAATTGAGCTCATAATATTACATCATTTCACTTTTATCTGTTTACATATCAACACGTATTACTAGTTTTAATTATGATACATTTTTATCATCCTTTCACAACCATTGTAGCTGGTCCGAGTGGGTGTGGTAAAACTCAATTTGTAACAAACTTTTTAAATAATTCCAAAGAAGTATGTAATCTTGTATTTGATGAAATTATTTGGTGTTATGATGAAATGCAGCCTCTTTACAATCTGGAAAATGTAAATTATAGTCAAGGAATACCAGATTTTTCAATGTTTGATGGGAAGAAACCTAAGCTTCTTATAATAGATGATCTGATGAGAGAATCGGATGGACGAATCGTAGACATTTTTACAAAAGGTAGTCATCATAGAAATTTAAGTGTTTTTTATATTACACAAAACATATTTCATCAGGGGAAAGGCCAACGTGATATTTCGCTGAATACAAGCTACATTGTATATTTTAAGAATCCCAGGGACAAAACACAAATACGCTACTTGTCACGACAAGTTTACCCAGAAAACCCAAAATTTGTAGATGAAGCCTACAAAGATGCTACTCAAGAACCACATGGTTACCTCATGATTGATCTGAAACAAAATACAAATGACATATGTCGTTTTAAAACAAAAATATTTCCGTTTGATGGGCATTGCACTGTGTATGTCCCTAAAAAGGGGTTTAAATACGATAAAAATCAGCAAATTTTAGTCAGTTCTACATGATGCATGCGAGAGTAAACACATATAAACATTTACTTGAAGCATTGCAGTTGCTAAAACCAAAATATCGCACGGCGTTACTTAAATCTTGTGATGACGATGAGATCAACATTATTTGCGAGTGCATTTATAACGTTCTAAATGGAAAAATTCCATTAGAAAAAAAAGAAAAATCTAAATTAAAAAAACATTAAGCTTCAGTACCGTTATTCGAAGCCTAAAAT
The DNA here is from genome assembly GCA_923062465.1 of Acleris sparsana. NCBI lineage: Eukaryota > Metazoa > Arthropoda > Insecta > Lepidoptera > Tortricidae > Acleris > Acleris sparsana. The sequence continues at coordinate 19,188,347 of OV281287.1, read as the reverse complement.
AATATTTGAGAGTGGCAACACTGTTTGTTGAATGACGTAGCGGCTACTGATTGGCTGACGTTTCCCGCTCTATCCCTCCTTCTCAGGTTTCCCTTGTCTACCACCAGGGGGCCGCGGCGCCTAGGAGGCAAGCGCGGCCTCATCCCTCATTGGCGTTCTGTTTGTCGAAACGTACGGGTTACTGCAAAAATTAGAAAATTTTTGTAAGTACTGAATAATTTTAAATATTTAACGGTTTTACCGTTCGAATTTGTAATATAAATTTATTTTACAGAATATGACGCACTCTAGCTCAAGTTCAAGCTCAAGTTCGTCATCAGAATCTGATGAAGAGCTGACGTCCGCCGCGACTACGTCGCAGCAGCAACCGCCGACTGCGCTGCCGTCAAAAAAGCCTGCAAAGAGGAAGGCCAGGAAGTCCAAATCGGAAACCAAAAGTAAGCGGCGGCGGCCCAATGATTACAGCAAGGCAATTCGCCTTTTATCTGAACAGGTCAGTGAGATCAAAGATTTTGTTGGGAACAAAATCTTCAAAAATCGGCAGCCCCTATGTCTCCAATGGCAAGTCCTTCTGAAATAGGTGACGTAGTTGACGCTAACGTGAGTGGCGAATTGTATTCTGATAATGCAGAGGAGCCACCGACTTCCGGTGAAACAGTAAATGCTTTAAAATTGTCATTAAACACTGTCTTAAAAGAGCCAGCGATACCCAAATCCTCAACCGCTCACGTTAGTTTCTTAAACTCTGTCCACCATTTTGATTCCGAAAATTGGTCAAGTGTTCGTTATTCTGAAGTGCAAAAGCAATATTGTTCCCAACCAGCCTTTACCGATCTAGAGTCGAATGAAGAAATAAAGCCCTTTGATAAGTTTTTGAATTTGAGTGTCACTGAACGAGGTTTTGCTTCGATAACACTGGCTCTCATAAAACAAAGTGAAGCAGCCGAATCCGCTTTTGATTCCCTGTTGTCGTGGTCTCGTTCTACGGCAGAGTTGTCCCCAGAATCCTTACAGGATAAGCTAAAAGAAGTTTTTATTAAAGGCAATTTTCAAAAAAAAATCTAACGATGCTCTCCAATTAGCATGTGGGCATCGCGCTGATCTCATTCAACAAAGAAGGGATGCAATTCTACGCTCAGTAAAAGATAAATTTTTCAAGGAGACGTTACGAAAAATCCCGCCCAGTTCTCAGTATCTCTTCCAAAAAGAGGCATTTTCGTCGTCTATTGAGAAACACGGCGGTGTTTCTAAAGTGTTTTGGCCAGCACGCACGTTAAACCAAACCAAACCTGTTGCGCAAGCAGGTCCTAGTCAAACGAACTATACTCAAAAACTGCCTCCGCAGGGCGTTTATGATCCAAGTAACTTTAATATGGGTATGCCCAGACCTTATGGTCCTCCGCCTGCGCAAGGCACTCGGAATTTTTGTCCTATGGGTTGGCCGAACATTTTCCGCCCACAAAGACCACCCACAAACCCTCAGGGGAAGCTTAGCCGATCAAAAGGTATCCGAAATGCAGGCCCTTACCAACAACCAGCCCGTAGCCAGGGTAGAAATACAGGTACCAATGTCCCGCGCAGGGAGTACCCTCCGAAACGCAAATTCTGACTTACACACGTTTCAAGCGGGTCAGCTGTCAAGATTTGTAAGGGAGTGGGAGTCTCTGCAGGCCCCTCCAACCCTGATAAAGCTGATTCAAGGGTTTCGAATCCCTTTTGTCATGAAACCTCCGCTGTGTTTGCCAAGTTTGGGCATTTTACAAACCCCCTTCTCAAAGGACATGGATCTAGAGATTCAAAAACTAATGAAAATGGGAGCGTTGGAACCTGCGGCCCCCAGCCCCAGCTTTATTTCCCCAATGTTTTTGACGCCCAAAAACGATGGAACCTTTCGCCCCATTTTCAACTTGAAAAATTTAAACTGTTATCTCCCCGTTCAAAAATTCCGTCTTGTGAACATGCACAGAATACCCACTTTCCTACAGCCATCGGACTGGCTTATAAAGATAGACTTGGCAAACGCATACTTCCACCTGCCAGTTGCCAGAAGTCACAAACGGTTCCTACGGCTGATTTTCAACGGCAATTTAATGCAAATGACATGCCTCCCATTCGGGTTGGCTTGTGCTCCGAAAATGTTCTCCACATTGACCAATTGGGTAGCCCAAGTCCTAAGAGACAGAGGGATTCGAATCCTAGTTTATCTCGACGACTTCCTGTTAGCGAATCAGAACCCTCAAGCTTTAAAAAAGGAAGGTCTGGAGACTGTGCAGCTTCTCCAGAAATTGGGCTGGCAAATAAAATACGAAAAGTCAATTTTAAGCCCTCAAAGGGCGATAGAGTATTTGGGCATTTGTTGGGACCCGCATTCCAACCTAAAATATCTCCCGACAAAGAAATGTTTCGATCTAACACAAAGGTTAAAAGTACTATGGAAACGAAAATCGGCAAACCTAAAAGAAATTCAGAGCATTGTGGGCTCTATAAACTTTGCCAGTTTCCCAGTCTTGCGTGGGCGCCTGAACCATCGAGGCTTGTTAAAACATTGCCAGTCCCTACTAAACCAGAACCCCCGTTATCGCTTTCCGATTCCTCAAAAAGCTCTAATCGAACTGAATTGGTGGGTGGCCAATGTCCACGGCAACTCGAGTATTCATCATCCCCCAGTGTCCCATTATCTGGTGACCGATGCCTCAGAGCGAGCTTGGGGAGCCCAGATAGACAACATGAGAATTTGGGGAATATGGTCTCGTGCAGAGGCAAATATTCACTCCAATCAGCGAGAAATGCGGGCCGTACTATACGCCTTAAAAGGTCATTGTCTGTACCTATCCAACTCGTCGTTAATGATTCAAAGCGACAACAAGACTGTAGTCTCATATTTGAGAAACGAAGGCGGGACGAGATCCATCGCCTTGATGGATCTTTGTTACGAAATTTTTCATCTCCTAGATTTGTACAACATTCTTATCGAGGTGCATTACCTCCCCGGGAGATTCAACACCGAAGCGGATCAATTGTCTCGCTTGTGTCCCGTACCCGAATGGCATCTCCTTCCCGGGATAACAGAGATGATATTTTCAAAGTGGGGCACTCCTTGCATAGACCTATTTGCCTCTGTGACAGCTCACGTAGTCCCCAACTATGTCTCACTGGACGTAACCGATCTGCAAGCCCAATTCCACGATGCTTTCAGCCAGATCTGGGATTACCAATTGGCCTGGCTATTCCCTCCCCCGTTCCTACTCCCTCGAGTGTTAGCCCACCTGAACACCTCAGCGGGGACGTACTTGATAGTAGCCCCGCGGTGGCCAAAAGTATTTTGGAGACCCGATCTGAAAAACCGATCAATAGCCCCCCCGTTTACAATTCGAAACCTGGATCGAGTACTGATAGATACAGCCACGGGCCGTCCACCACCCAAGGTCCAGGCAATGACCCTAGAGGTGTGGAAATGTGGGGGTGGGGGGAAAGTGTAAAAGATTGGTCTCAGGACCAAAAGAATATTTTACGTGCTAGTTGGCGAGAGTCCTCCCTTAAAACTTACCGTCCTGCCTGGAATAGATGGAGCTCGTGGTGCCAAAAATGGAATGTAAACATTTATAACCCCACTGGCTCTGATTTAGCTAGGTTTCTGATAGACTTGCACCAAATTCAAGGCTTATCGTATGGTACTATTTTGGTATATAAATCCGCGATAGTCACACTTTGCGATCCTAATCATTGTATTAGTTTAAGTTCACATGTCCTCGTAAAGCATGCGTTAAAAGCTATTTCTAATCTGAATCCTAAAATAAATAAAGTCCCCATATGGGATACCGAAGTTCTAGTAAGATGGTTACAAAGCCACCCCATTAACGAAGAAAATCTATTCGAGTGCTCCAAGAGAGCCGCAATCTTGCTTTTGTTGTGCTCGGGACGCAGAGTCCATGACCTTACTTTGTTAGCTGTTGGCCCTGATAATTATTTTGTCGATGAAAATTATATCACATTTTGGCCAATTTTCGGGTCTAAATCTGACACTGCTAGTTACAGAGAGTCGGGATGGCGACTATTAAGAAATAAGGATTGTAAAAATTTGGATTCAGTATACTGGATTAACAAAGTGATTTTACTCTCAGCCGAAAGGCGTAATTTGTGTAAAAGCAACTCATTGTTTTTAACTGTATGTGCCCCCTAAGGCAGCGTCGCGGACAGTTGTCGCGAACTGGGTCAAAAAGGTACTCCTGGAGGCAGGCATTCGGGCCAGCCCCGGTAGCGTGCGTCCAGCAGTAGCCTCGAAAAGTTGGGTTCAGGATTGTCCTTTAGACGAAATTCTAGCTCGCGGCAACTGGCGCTCGCTAAATACTTTTAAGAAATTTTACTGCAGAGAAATAAAACAATCTAATTCTGAGTCTAGTTCTGTTCCTACTATTAGTAATTATTTTAACCCAGTAGATAATTAACCAGTCTATACGTTATTCAATGCATAAAAACAACGGAGGTTTTTATATTCATCAGGTAATTTTTGAAAACTTTGTATTTACATTAATGAAACTACTAGATTCATTTTTATCAACATGTAATAATAAAAGCCATGTTACAATATGTATATTTATACAGAAATCATTAACTAACGTGTCAAGTGATTGTTATTATTTTTCTGGTTATATTCAGCCTTCAGGTACTTAATGCCTGTATGTACACTTACGTTTCATGTAGGAGGTTGTCGATTAAATAAATGAAAGACATTTTGATGTGTTATATATTATGTACATTATAGTCAATATATTTACTTTGTTTACAAATTGTGGTTTCTGTTCCAATAAACCCTGTCTTACCTCTTTTCACAACGTGAAGCAGTACCATTATCCTATAATCACTATTAATCACAAAGGTACACCTTTCTTGTTATTTTCAGTTTTTCATAGTGTATAAAAACTCGCAATGTTTCGTGCAGGTGCACTCAATACTTGCGTCACAGTTTTCAATTGTCACTATTTAAGTACCTACAAAGATCACATTGGCGTCTGACCACCAGGCGATAACAAACAGATCTCAAATATTATTTTAGGCTTCGAATAACGGTACTGAAGCTTAATAGCAGCGTTTTACCTTACAATAAAACGCTTATTAAGCGAAATACCTTATTCGAAGCCTACACTTTTTATTTCTGCCTGGCGTAACTTTAAACTTTGTTTGCAATAAACCACAATTATTTTATGTGCCAGGTTGTGGGTAGATTTTTTCTTGCAACTGCACATAAGTTTAACACCTTCACTTTCACTCACTTGTAGTTCACTTTACATGCTTACTCGTAAATTGTAAAATAAACATGTTTCTGTGTTTTATTGCAAAGTCGTTTACATAATGTAGTTAAACTTAATAATATATATATGTTTGAGATCCAATGAGGGATGAGGCCGCGCTTGCCTCCTAGGCGCCGCGGCCCCCTGGTGGTAGACAAGGGAAACCTGAGAAGGAGGGATAGAGCGGGAAACGTCAGCCAATCAGTAGCCGCTACGTCATTCAACAAACAGTGTTGCCACTCTCAAATATTATTTTAGGCTTCGAATAAGGTATTTCGCTTAATAAGCGTTTTATTGTAAGGTAAAACGCTGCTATAAAGATATCTTGCGAAAATTAATTTCAAAAGGGAAACATAAAATAAGAAAAACCGTTATAATTCAAAAGGGAGGTGCATTTCTACCTATTATATTAGGAGCAGTTTTAAGTGCCTTAGTAAACTCATTATCATAATCATAATGGAAAATACAAAAAAAATGCTATTAGTTGAATCAGATTTTATTGAAAGACTGAAACGCAATGAGAGTCTACCTGAAAATTCATCATCCCGCCTAGATGGTGAGATGCAAAAAATCCTTAAAAGTAAAATGAATGATCGTGAAAAGTGGACATTATATTCTCAAGCATTGCAACGATTTTTACATTTTATTGAAACAGATCGAAAACCGTTTAAAATACCTATCATAACGGAGGGGGAGCTTCAAGTCAACAACGAAAGTAATGATCTAAAGTCAAAAGTAAACAAAAAGGAGCTTAATGAATATAATGACTCAGTTGCAACTCCACCTTTGCGAGAAGGAGATGTTACTACACCAGTTACACCGATTGATAAAACAAATCCAGAACCGATGCCAATTAGTCCATCTAAAATTATAGATATATTACCCAAATCATATGAGAAAAAAACTCGAATTTTGTTGGATTACATTGTTTTGAGTAGACCAAAAATTTGGTGGAAGCCAACTGGTGAAGTTGTAATAAACAACCGCACTATTTCAAATAGTAATATTACTGATCTGGTCAGCGACACGATTAGATCTCTTAAACGACCTAAACCAACAGGATGGGAAGAGTTTGCGTTACTGTTAAGAGATATAAGAGTTCCTTTAAGCTGCATAGGTAATCCCGCAAACTTGGAATTCATTAAAACAGCTCAATCGTTTGAACCATTATCTGCATCTACAAGTACGAGATCATCAACAGATAAAGAAAAACTTAGAGCTACACCACTTACCACAGGAGTACTTAAGCGTCAACATAAGAAAATAGATTGGGAAAAATGGACCCCTTATTAGATATTAATAGAATCTACTATGATGTCTCCAATCCAGCTGGTTACAGTAGTTTAAATAATATAGCGAAGGAGATGAAAGAACAAATGAACAAAGAGGAAGTAAAAAAATGGCTACAATCTCAAGATACGTATACGCTACATAAACCTATTCATAAGCGATTCACCAGAAATAGATATATCCTATCTAACTTTAATGAACTCTGGCAAGCTGATCTAAGTGACATGAGTACATATACTGAATATAACCATGGATACAAATATATTCTTTGTGTTATTGATGTGTTCAGTAAATATGCTTTTGCGAGGGCTATGAAAAAGAAAGATTCATCAACAGTTAAAGAATGTTTTGAAAGCATATTTACTGAAGCCAACTTTGTTCCTCGTCATATACAATCTGATAAAGGTACAGAATTTGTTTCAAAGGTGGTAAGAGATTACTTTAAAAGCAAAAACATTAATTATTATACTACTAATAATCCCGACATTAAAGCAAGTATAGTAGAAAGGTTCCAAAGAACTCTTAAAATGAAAATGTGGCGTTACTTCACTCATAATAATACATATAATTACACCGATATTTTACAAGACCTTCTTCATTCTTACAATCATACCTATCATACTAGCATTAAAATGCGGCCAATTGATGTTAACTCTAATAATATTATGACCGTTTGGAATAATTTATATTATCGAAAAAAAGATAGGCAAATTTCATTGGAAACCCCAAAATTGAATGTAGGCGATCATGTTAGAATAACTAAATATAAACATGTATTTCAAAAGGGTTATGAAAGTAATTGGAGTGATGAAATATTTATAATTAATTCAGTTATTTACAGATCACCACGAGTTGTTTATATGTTAAAGGATTTGCAAGGTGAACCCATCATTGGTACATTTTATTCTAAAGAGTTACAAAAGGTGACTTACCTCCCCTCCACCGAGTATAAAATTGATAAAATAATACGTTCGCGTCATATTAGAGGCATAAAGGAAATACTAGTGAAGTGGCAAGGTTATCCAAATAAATTTAACTCTTGGATACTTGCATCAAGCTTGAAAAAAATATGAATGAAAACAGTTTTTATTTAACTTTGTTGAGCAACAGTTCAACGGATTACTATACTGACAACACAACTGCACATTTTCTGACTAAATTACCTAAGAACATAAAATTAGAAGGGGAGTGGGTAGTTGGATTAGTGGAATTTCAATACCCGTGTTCCATGTATAATGTTCAAGATCATGAAAATATAATTTACATAAAGAAAAAAGTGGTATCACCCAACAACAAATCAACGAAAATTGTTGATATAAAAACCCATATACCAGCCACTACATATGATAATATTGATCATTTCCTTCAAGCATTTAATGAGAACCCACAACTAAAAAATAATGTCAAATTTAGATATGATACATTGACAAAAATGGTTGGAGTAACAACAACAAATAATGAAATAACCTCTATCATAACAACCCCGATACTAAGTCTCCAGCTGGGTTTCAAACCGAGATCAAATTTGAAACAAATTACATATGGAAAAAACCCTGCCAATTTATATTTAGGATTACCACCACAAATATTTGTTTACACCGATATAATTCATCCGCAAGTAGTTGGGGATGTTATAACAGCATTGCTTAGAATAATACCACTAGATCCAACTAAGTTCATTTATGGTGCATATAAAACTCACATTTTCTCACCCGCTCACTATGTACCGGTTTTACGTAGGGAGTTCGATACTATTGAAATAGATATAAGAACAACTACTGGTGTTAATGTACCATTCCAATTTGGTAGCTCTTGCGTGAAACTACACTTTCAACGAGTAAAATGAATTATAACAGATCTTCAGTCTCTTGTCCTTACCAGCATTATTATTCGCATCAGGCCGGCTCTGGTGTAGGAATTGTCTATAAAGGAGTTCCATTTCAACGAGGGCATGGTATAGGTAGTTTTTTGGGAGGGCTATTTAGATCAGTGCTCCCTTTATTATCTAGTGGTTTGAAAACCATTGGAAAAGAAACCTTAGGTGCAGGCGCTGGTTTGTTATCAGATATGGTAAATTCACGCCCTATGGATAGTTCGATTAGATCACGATTCAAGGAGGCAAGTGCTAATTTAAAAAGAAAAGCCGATGAAAAAATTGATTCCCTCATGTCGGGATCTGGGTATAAAATGTCATCTAAAAGAAGGGAACCGCTCATTACATTGAAAGCATCGAGACGAAGAGGAAGTAAAAAAAATAAAAACAAAAATATTGAGGATATATTTACAAGCTAAATAATGTCATTCCTACATAGTCATTCCTGTGAATGTGCAAAATCTGAATTAGATATATTTGCTCTTCCATCGACTCAAACAAGTATTGAAAGTGGACAGTGGGTTCATTACAAACCAATTTCATCTTTAAGTGATGATGCTCCCATCGAATTTCAAGTTCCTGGATCAGGAGATGACTATGTTGATCTATCACACACAATGTTACATATTAATGCTAAAATATTGAATCAGGATGGTACAAAATTAAAACCAGATACCGTGGTTGCACCCGTCAATAACTGGTTACATTCCCTTTTCAGTCAACTAGATGTATATTTAAATCAAAAACTAATATCACCCCCAAACAATACATATGCTTACCGTGCTTATATGGAAAATCTTCTAAACTATGGTCCGGCAGCCAAAGAAACTCATCTTACTTGTGGATTGTGGTATGAGGATACTGCAACTCATATGGATACCGTTGATGCAAATAACAAAGGGTTTCACAAAAGACTAGAATTTGTCAAAGAGAGTAAGGAAGTGGAAATGATTGGTCATTTACACGCTGACATATTTAACCAAGAGAAATTCTTAATAAATGGTGTCGAAATACGTATTAAGTTAGTACGTTCCAAGGAATCATTTAATCTCATTTGTCATCAAGATAAAAAATTCAAGGTACAAATAATGGATGCTAGTCTCATTATAAGAAGGACACGAATTAATCCTAGCGTTTTGTTAGCACACCAAAAAGTATTGGCAACAACGACTGCAAAATATCCTATCACAAGAGCAGAAGTTAAGGTGCTTACATTACCGTCGGGGATACAGGGTAAAACATTGGATAATATATTTCTCGGACAAATTCCTAAAAGATGTATTATTGGTTTTGTATCAAATTCGGGGTTTAATGGCAATTTAGCTATGAATCCATTTAATTTTCAACACTATAATATGAATTCATTTAGTTTATATGTTGATGGTCATGAAATTCCTTCTAAAACATTACAACCATCATTTAGTTCTGGTTCTGGGTTAATAGCATCGTCATATCACACTTTATTTTCTGGAACTGGTATACATTTTCACAATGAAGGTAATGCTATAAGCAGAACTGAATATGGAGCAGGTTATTGTTTGTTATGTTTTGATTTAACTCCCGATTTATCTGCTAGTTCAACTTCACACTGGAATCTTGTAAGACATGGAAGTGTTCGCTTAGAAATTCGCTTTGATGTAGCTCTACCCTCCACCATTAATTGTATTGTGTATGCAGAATTTGATAACATTATTGAAATAAACAAAAATCGTGATGTAACTGTAGATTACAACAGTTAGTAAATACATAAATACAATGTTTTTACCTATTTACTTTATTTCATTGTAACCATTGTTGACAGCATCAACAACTTATTCATTTATTTTATTTTATTAAATATGGATACCAATGAAATTCAATTTTGTATGAAAAAAATCAACCCTTCGTTTGAATTCAACGTTTTTGCTGCTAACAAAATTCCTATTTGGGTTAATCTTCCTGTCTTTATTGTAAGTAATTTGGACCCAGACTCGAAACCAGGCTCCCACTGGGTTGCTATACATATTGACATTAATGGTATAGGGGAATACTTTGACTCCTTTGCCCGGAAACCTTCAGGTTATCATAAGTTATTTTTAAAAAGGAATACGAAGCGTTGGTTTTATAACTATAAACCACTTCAAAACCATTTTACCTCAGTTTGTGGTGAATATTGTTTAGTATATTTGTATTTTAAATTTCATGGAAAAACTATGAAAGATTTGCTAAGTTTGTTTTCTGAAAATTCTTTATGTAATGATCTTATATTAAGAAATATGTTTAAGACATTTTTTGTGAAATAAAAGAATATGTGAACGAAAATATGATTTTTATTTTTATATGTAATACAATATTAACCTTTTGTTTAATTTACACATTTCTAAAACAAGGTGGGGACTGTTATCTTTACAAATATTACAAAGTACAAAATCACCACATGCTTTATTTTTGCAATCCGGAACACCCAATAGTTATTCATTCAAGTTTAAAAATTCCGCGTAAGACATTGCGATAAGATAAAAGAAATGGGAAACATGTTAATAGGTACCTGCATACGCTTATCTAGGGATTAAAGTAATTTTACAAAGAAAAGATAATAAGCTGAATTCTTGAAAGGTGTAATACAATAACAAGCTTTTGTTTAACCTACACAAACACTTTTTATCACTGTTTCTTATTGTCAATAAAATATTTCATACAACTGTCTTTAGAAGCTACTTGCTTTGTGATGTTAAATATAACATCACGTGTAGATTGGAGCTGGATGTCTTCTTCGGAACACGTGTAGAATTTTAATCTTACATCAGCGTGTTTCCAGTGTTCAGTGGGAGGAATGTTTTTAATTTTTTGCATATCGTATATCTCGATTTTAATCAAGTGAGAAGCGTATGCTCCGTCATCTTGTCCGGTTGATATATAACCCACTCCGTCAGGAGAACTTTGACTAACATTCGAAGATCGTTTTAATGCTTTAGTTTTCTTCTTGGGATGTTCAAAGAAGCTGTCGATGTTATTTGCTAAACGCTTTTTTGCCATGGCTTGCTTAACTTTAAAACCAGGCGTGCCTTCTTCGTCGGTTGATTCATCTTTATTTTCCGGGTAGTAATAGTTTTTGAAAGTATTTTCAGAGAACTGCAACAATATCAAACAATAAATTAAACAACTGTTTACAATACCTACTCTTAATAAAAACACGCTGAACAAATGCTAAAAGACACACAGTTAAGTTATAATACTTGTACATACTCACATCCATTATTAGCCCTTTGTATAAACACTTCACTGCACGAAACAACACTGTTAAGTCTATATACTGCTATATGTACAGGAAGATCCGGTAACGAGCACAGTTGAGTAGCCAATACTTGCCGATATACAATAGCGCACCGCTTTTATACCATTCGTAAGTTAAGAAACTTTCTAGAAACAAGTTTGAACTCATAGGTAAAACAGACGCCGTATTATTCATAAAACCCCAAATTAATAAAACGAATACTTTGTGATCATAAAACATAATAGGCTGCTAGCAATAAAACAAGTAAGCCGTTAAAACCATTCACTAGGGCACACAAAACTTGTCGGTACAGGCTTTTTTGACAAGTTTGAACTCATAGGTAAAACAGACGCCGTATTATTCATCAAAACCCAAAATAATAAAACGAATCCTTTGTGATCATAAAACATAATAGGCTGCTACCAATAAAACAAGTAAGCCGTTAAAAGCATTCACTAGGGCACACAAAACTTGTCGGTACAGGCTTTTTAGATTGATATACTCCATAGTAGGTATTTTGAATCAAGCAAGACGGAACCAGTTTACGTGCTTCGGTTTAGTTTGAACTCATAGGTAAAACAGACGCCGTATTATTCATCAAAACCCAAAATAATAAAACGAATCCTTTGTGATCATAAAACATAATAGGCTGCTACCAATAAAACAAGTAAGCCGTTAAAACCATTCACTAGGGCACACAAAACTTGTCGGCACAGGCTTTTTAGATTGATATACTCCATAGTAGGTATTTTGAATCAAGCAAGACGGAACCAGTTTACGTGCTTCGGTTTAGTTTTACATACTACTGTGTAACAGTAAAATTAAACATGTAGGTATGTGAAGCTGAACCCCATATAATATATCTACTACGAATAGATAATGTTAGTTAATGTTAGAGGTAGATACATACCCGTACGCGGATTAAATTACATTTAATCACCATATTTTTATCAGCCTAAGTGTAGGTAATTTATTTAGAAATATATGCAAGATAATAAATGTTAATTTTAGCTTGGTTTACTAAGATTATCATGGGTAAATTGAATTAAGTTTTGCTTAGGACTTAAGCTATGATTAAATTAGGTCTTAGCTTAGGTTAAGTTAGGCGATGCTTAATAACAGTTGAGTATGATTGTTCAAATATAAAACCAAGTGTAGCTACTTCTTTGATTGAATCATCTTTATTTTCCGAAAGTATTAAAAACGCTAGGTATTTTAAGTTATATTAGGTTTCACGATGTTAGGTTTACTTCAGCAAGTTAGGTTAGGTTAGGTTAGAAGTATGATCCTTAAAAACTTTAGATAATTATGTTAAGTTAGGATAGGTTTCACGATGTTAGGTTTAGGTACTTCAACAAGTTAGGTTAGGTTAGGTTAGGTTAGGTTAGGTTAGGTTAGGTTAGGTTAGGTTAGGTTAGGTTAGGTTAGGTTAGAAGTATGATCCTTAAAAACATTAGATAATTATGTTAAGTTAGGATAGGTTTCATGATGTTAGGTTTACTTCAACAACGTAGGTTAGGTTAGGTTAGAACTATGACCCTATGAACAATATGTTAAGAAAGTAACTATTGCTACTTAATTAAATGATATGAAAAACACATAGGTAAATTAAAAATCACATAACAGCAGTTAATAGTGCATAATCAGACAATTAAAAAGGTGGAAACGCGTCGATGGGTGCAAGACAAAAGCCCCGAGAACGCCCGCGCACACACAATAGAGAGCTTGCCCGGTAATAGAAAAAGGGTCAGGTAGTTGATAACCTTTTTCTATTTAATACAGGTGCTATTGCTAAGTATGGAAAGGAGCGGTCTGAGAGCCTCGGGACCCTCCCCAAACGCTCTAAATGGCCCCCAAAACACCGAAAAAAAGTGTAAATTTTTTTTTTTTTTTTTTTGCCGCGAAGGCCCGCCCCTCGGCCGTCAGAGCACCTTTTTTCGGGGGGAGCGGCGGTGGGGCCAGTACCGGCGAATACATACTACTCTCGTACCTACTTTACATAATATAATACCGAGTAAAGTGAAAAAGTGCAACTCTTTAGCTATGTTTTAAACTAAGTTAAAACAATTTATTAGAGATAAATGTGTCGATTAGCTAGAATAAGTACATTAATTTTAAGGCATTGTATAATTTTAAGCTCATTATAAGTGAACTAATAATAATAATAAGATATAAATATACATAAATGTACATAATTAAACTTACATAAACTTATATACAACTAGATATATAAAGTGGACAGATGATACCATATTTAGGAGATAGAGTAGCAAGCCAGAACTTGTTCAAAGGAAATAAAGAAGTTTCACTTGTTTTAAGGAACCTACCAATTGGAATATAATTGTAATTTCAATATCATCTATTTCCACCTACTTTTACCTTTGACTCTCGGTACAGTCGGCCTTATAAGTAGCTGCGTACTTTTGTACCTTGTCACAATAAAGTTGTTCACAGATTAGATTAGTACAGCGGTTTAGACATATTAAGGTAAAAAGGACCAAAGTGTGTAGCTATAAGGTCGACCGTCACTACGGGTGGCAACCCTACCTACAGTAGCTATATTTATCTGAAGTTTTAACAGTCAGCACTTGACTGATGTTTTATCATATTTTGTAGGCACAGACGCTAGACGCCTGCATATTAATATATGCAAACAGATCTGCAACAAAGCAGAGTTCAGTAAAGAGCGAGTTGAAATGTTCTGATTTATTCACTAAGCGCTAAAGCTGTCGTGAAAATATGCGGGAACGAACCGTATCTGAGTGCTTTTAGTTAAAATATTTGAATATGTTTCTCTCGTTGTTTGGTTAGGAACTTAGGAAGTAACGGTTGGAATGCAATAAAAGAGGAATAAATTGGAGCGTTGTTTTAACAATTTTTGAGCTCGTGCCCGGTGTGAAAAATGATGACTCAAAACGAATATTCAATGAGATTTTGAGGTTTCTAATAATTATTACGTCTTACATAATGCTTAAACTATGTTCGATGGTTACCCAATCATAGGAAACAACTACTCACGCTAGTGATTGGACAATGGCATGCATCAAAAAGTGTGATTACAGTGAGACTACAGTTACAAGGTTTTATAGTCAAGAAAAAGTAAAATATATAACGTTGTGAGCACATAAACAATGGGATTGTGATGTGATTCACTTAGATCACCCAAAGACACTTCCAAAAGATTAATGGCGATCATATTGGATACATGTATTAAACCTGAAGAACCCTCTAGAAAGCAAATCAGATTCTAGTGGATCATGCAAAACACAGCGTGGCAATATTTTGAAATATTCCCAGTTCACACGGTACATTTTGTATTCTCTTTGTTAAATTAACCCGTGTAGTTTCGCAACAACACATCTCGTTTGACAATGTTAAACCTACGCGTTGCCCGAGGGGCAGTATTCAGCTGCAGTGTTTTCTCATTACCCAGTACATTTAAGGTTAATTAATATACAGCTGTTCTTGTAATTTGAATTATACGCCGTTTAAACGAGTAAAGGCAAATGTGTTACAAAAGGGTTTGTTGCGGCGAGTTTTTTGGAAGGCGCTGTGAATGACAATGTTATTAAAGAGATACATTTTGTTTTGTTAGTAAATCAATATTTATACTAGTATTATAACGAGGTACAAAAAACAGTGTTTGAACTGTTCTTTTTAAAGCATTTTTCGATGTCTTTCTCTTTCCTGTTTCGTGGAAACAGATGTCAATCAATCAGTTACAGTATGGTAACGATCTATGGAACTAGGTACTGAAGCCATTTAAAAAAATCTTGTTCTAGAACTCACATTATCCCTGTTGGCTATATTGTATCTACCTAATGAACCGAAGCAAAATGGGAGCGGGACCTTAGTTGTGAATATAGTTACACTTGTACGGCTCGCGAGACTTGTATTCTCTCGCTTGTTGCTCACTGCGTTAGCGAAACCTGAAAAAAAGGGTGAAAAAAGGTTACATTATTTAGCATTAGCACAGTCTGATGAAAGATGGCTAAGAACCATTGCTAGAAAACTAGCTTTAAAAAAAAACCGCATCAAAATCGGTTCACTTGTTTGAGAGCTACCACCACAGGTGCCACAGATAGACACACACAAATAGCGGTCAAACTTATGACATCCCTGTTTGCCTCGGGGTTTAAAAATAAGTAAAAGTCAAACAAAAACAAAAGTAATACCGACCTTATGTTAAAAAGGGCCCTTCTCAGCATTATCCCGCGCAAGCTGCGAGACGCTGGTACTCTGAGGGACCCTGATTAAAACTAACTTAAACTGAATGTGGTAGCCGCCCTTTTTGTTTTTTCGTCAAGGAAAATAACACATTCACATGAATAAGGCATTTAAAAGGAAAGACATGCAAGTGAATGTTAAAAAGACAAAAGTGATGGTTGTGGAAAGGGATGAAACTGTTACAGATTGTCAGATAATGATTGGAGATGAAAAAGTGGAGCAAGTGGATGAGTTTGTGTATTTAGGGTCTATGTTTACGAGAGATGGGAAATGTGACGGGGATATTGAAAGAAGAGTTAAAGCGGGAAATATGATCAATGGGGCGTTACACTCAATCTTGGCAAACAAGGTCATATCGAGCAAAGCTCGCCTTGCGATTGTTCAGGGAGTATTGACACCAACATTGATGTATGGTAGTGAATCCTGGGTATGGCAGAAGAAGAATGAAAGCAGGATTAGTGCAGTTGAAATGAGAGCTCTAAGAAGTATGTGTGGGGTTAGGATAATAGATAGAGTAAGAAATAGCGAGGTCCGAGAACGATGTGGTTTGAAAGTAGATGTAGTGACTAAGATCGAAAAGGGTATGCTAAGATGGTTTGGTCATTTAGAAAGGATGGATGACAGAAGAGTTACGAAAGAGATATGGCGGGCGAGAGTGAGCGGAGATGTCGGTAGGGGACGTCCTAGACGGACGTACGGTGATCAGATTCGCGATGTCCTGATTAAGGGCCGAATCAAAAGCACCCGAAACCGACGCACGTGCATGAAAAGATTGATGAATGTAGAGGAAGCGAAGTGTATATGTTTGGACCGATGCACCTGGCGTTCCATAATCTCTGCCTACCCCATTGGGAGACAGGCATGAAGATATGTATGTATGAAAATAACACACAAGCCATCTGATGGCAAGTGGATCTAAGAACCATAGACATTTGCATTCTCAAGACTACAATCACAAGATTGCAATCCTAAGGCTGCAAATGCGTTGCCACTGAGGACTAAGATGTAAACCACAGTGAAAAACAGTGTTCTTGGCGGCAGGTTAAAGGATTACAGTGGTAGCGATTCAGACGGACCTTGCCAACTATATCGAGAGTGGTTGACTGGCAGAGAATGTCTCAAGGCATTAAGTCCGCCATTTACATTGTGTATTTTTTTTTCTTGGCCCCGTGGCGACTTGAACAGCTACTACCGCGGGAATATGGCGTTTCCACTATCAAGTGATTTCGCCAGTGTCAAGTATATATAAGTATAAATCAATATAGTAATAAAACACAATCCAATCTTCTCTAGGAAGATTGGGGGCAACGTTGTACGGTGATATGTAGGACAGAGGCCAAGATAGTTTTAACCTCTGTACCATTGCGAGTCCACTTGAAACGAGAAGTAAGATGCCAGGATACACGAAATAAGTCCAAGTCTGCTATCACTGTGCAACACAAAGGTATTAAAAGTACAAATCATTAACAGAAAAGAACTTTGAACACCTAAATACACAAAAATAAAAACTAAAACAAATCACACATCCGCCATCGTTTGACGTTGCAAATGGCCTCTGTAATAAAGTTGAAATAAATAAATATATTATAGTTGCTAAGAATTCACCAATAAACAGATAATTCGGGTAGATTGTCTAAAAATAAACCTTACTTCAATATGACTCACTCCATTGCTGGCATAGATAATCCTCGCGCCTCCATTTTCCCTACGCATCCATCACTCTGCCAATATTTACTGACATTAACTGACGACTTCTGAGTATTTCCAGTTCATTATTTTGACTGTTTATTCGCTTACTAATGTAGTTTCTCCGTCAATTTGACTCATTTTTTATTTTTTTACTGACTTTTATTGACCGGCCTTACTTTAACTATTACCTGTAAAATTTTAACTGTGCCGTGCCTGTATATATTCTAGGTTGGTGTGTGGTGGGATATACATATATATCTTTGTGTAACGTTAGGATAGTTAGTCATTAAAGAATCTTCATAGTGTCAACACGTCTATAATTGCGCATCGAACCCCCCCCCCCCTTTCCCTCCTATCACCACACCTCATGTGTTTTTGTACTTAAGTACATGAATTTGTTTAATCTAAAGCAAGAAGTTACTAAACGTGCATTGAGGTCTCATTTTAAGTACAAGTTTCACAGGCCACTTACGCGGCTGAAACTCTCATCAAAAAACAGTTGATGTGCCGGACAC
Source organism: Acleris sparsana (assembly GCA_923062465.1). NCBI lineage: Eukaryota > Metazoa > Arthropoda > Insecta > Lepidoptera > Tortricidae > Acleris > Acleris sparsana. Next base: position 19,170,212 of record OV281287.1, on the reverse strand, counting down.
ATTCAAGGAAAATTATCTGAACACGTTTACAAACTTGACAAAACAATGGCTGCTCGACAAATGCTATTATAGTGTTAAGGATTTCTTTAATGAAAATGATTAAGTATTGACATTAATTCGTATTATAATTGTATTAATGAGACATGTTGATGAAGTATTCGTATTGATTATTATTATAATTGTTATATTGTATACTTAACATTAAGAAAGTAATTAACTAGCAGTATTTTTTGTGTAACTGCGTGTACACCTGCAAAGGTAGGGTTAAATGAAACTTAGATGTAAGCTCGAGTATCTGCAATTTGTAACTTTAATCTACACGCAATAAAGTATCATTTCGTTTCATGTAATATGGAGCGAATGACCACGCTAGAGATGTATCATTTTGAGCCACCCTTTGAGTTAATGTTTCTCTCTCCTTAAATTTAGGTACCATTTTAAGATACTTAAATATGTTGTATATATTATGACAAACTACTTCTGTACGTTTTCTTTTTCCTTAGACTGAAAAAATACAGAATAAAACCTCCTTTTTATGATAGCACCAACATTGAAAAATCGTAGAAATAGTACTTGACTTAGGGGGTGAGAAAATTTATCGCTAAATTTGTATGGATTTTTTTTACAGCTACGTGAGTAAAGCGTCTCTTTATAACCCTCTTAATGCTACAGAGTTCTCGGCGCGAAATAGCAACTTTAAAGGAGGAACAAACCGAAGCTAGAAAAACGCTGACCGCGGTATGCTTTTCAAACGCAGCTAGCGCCGACTGGTGTGGTTACGTTTAAAAGAGTTTTTGCGATTTTAATGCCGACACGATACCGTCAAATTGTTGGTAAAATTACGAACAATTTGACTAGATTGGCAATTGAATTGGCATAGACCAAAAAAAATAAGTTGCGGTTTTTATATTCAAATTCGAAAGAATAGGTAATTTTAAGAAACCTATTTTGTTTATTTTGTATTTGACCCAATAGTTTTGTTTTAATATTCTTATTTATTTAGCAGACATTATATCGATGACATGATTATTTTAAAATTGCAATGGAATTTTCTAGTAAATAACAACAATTTAATGATATATATTATTTATTTATTTATTTATTATGATAAAAAGTGATTGTAATAGTGTATTAAAACATACTATTTCAAACGGTTTTTGCCTAACCCGAAAGTTACTCCTAGTAAGGCTTCAAGCTGAAAACGAAAGTCAAACAAAGGTTAAATATACTTTTGTCAAAATATCCGAAATAGATAAATATTACAAAAACTTAATAATGCAGAACGGCTTTAAAACCCTATTCCTCGTAATGGTTTTCGAATTACAGTAATTGTAAAAATATGAACAATTTCAATTGTGTAAAGAAATATGAAATCGATGGTCTTCGGTTGGTCAGGATTTCAGGAATGCTCGACTCGATTGTGTTCAATCAAGTCGGGTGGTGTGGACGCCAGTTGGTAATTTTTTTGACGCAGTCACCGTGCACCTTTTCGCAACTGCGTTCAGCAGAACGAACAAAATAAAACTTAAATTGGCGGTCTTCAATGTACGTGTGCACGGACAATCAGATTGTGGCTAATTCAATTGGCAAATATGATTCGCAATCAAATTGTAAGTTTAAGATTCGGTATGGTCGCTAGGGAGAATTGAAACAAATCCAATATTTGAATTGCATATCAATTAATTGAAGAGTAGGACGCTGAACTCAAACTTACCTCGTATACACGCTAAGAATAACTCTCACGAACCATTACACGAGGCCCGCTAGAATGAATTTCCTGCTATGGTAAAGTCACCAGTGGTCAGCCAGAAACCAGTAGTCGACATTATATGAGTGCGAAGAGTGGGAAATATATCTTTCGTTCTCTTCCCACTCGTACAAAGTATAGTCAGAGGCCGACTTCAGGTCTCTGGCTGACCACTGGGGACTTTACCCTACTCCCCCTATTTTAACCCGTTAGGGAACAAATTTCCCAAAATTTCTTCTAAGTGCACCCTTAGGGCATCCAAGGAATATTCCCTCCGAATTTCAAGTCCCAGTGTCTAGCACTTGTGGCTGTGCGTAGATGAGTATTTGATAAAACGCTGTCGGTATTCACCAGAAAAAACAATTATTAAACTAAATTTAAACTAAACTAACGTCATTTTTTAAATTGTATTGTTGTAAACTTAAAAAAACCGTCCATCTTTGCATATGTGCACTTTGCACATAGTAAATGTGCTCAAAGATGTTGTAAATGACCTTAACTATCATCCCTTAACCCTTTACCGCATCATCATCATCATCATCATCATTTCAGCCTATTGCAGTCCACTGCTGGACGTAAGCCTACCCCAGGGTTTGCCACAAGGCCCGATCTCCCGTTTTCGCCATCCAAAAGTATGATTTAAAAGCTACCTACTACACTGGGCGGAAAACGCTCTTGTTCCAAATTTGACCCAATATGCGGTAAAGGGAACCCCAAACTGCCAAATACCCTGTAAATATAGATTATAAGGGGTTTCATCTTGGAATTTGTGCCAATGTTTTCCTCAACCGACTCATTGGAGACCTAGACGAGATTTCCCCCGCCGCTGACAGAACAAATAATTAAAACTGTAATAGGACAAGAACCGATCTAATACCGGAGCTTTTCATAATTAATAAAGGCAATTATTTTGACATTTTATTGTTGTAAAAATTCTGTTGGAATTAATATAATTTTATTTCAAGTGATACGATTTTTTTAATAGTTTTATAAGCCAAATTTAAAACGGCGTTGTTTGACGATGGCGGTATTCGGCACAGATATTTTAAAAGTAAGATGACAAAAGATTCAGTTTTAACAATTTAACCAACTTTGTCGATAAATATGGGTCTCAAAATACAAAATAATGTTTTGTTTTTTTTTTTCGATCTAGTTTTCGAAATGACGCAATAAAATTCTGAAATGTCAAATATACTGAAGTGACGAGTTTGAGATGGAACTGTAGCGGTCGTTGGTACAGTGTCACAGCCGAATTTAGTAGGAGAAAACTGTACATCGTTTTTGCAATATAATAGGAAATAAATACTTACTTAACTTACAGTGCTACTATAGTACTTTGATATACGAGTAAAAAGTCAATGAGTCAAATTAAGGAAACGAAGTAACATTATTTATTTTCTTTTTCTTAATTTGACGTGCATCATTATCGGAGTTCGGAAAAATGGGCGTCATTACTTGCAATAATGTGGACATGACTCAATGATTTTAATTATACAAATTATAGTACCACAATTTTGATTACTTACCCTAAAAAATATTTTGTACTTTTGCAAGATAAATAAATAAAACAATATAATACAAAGACATGAGGAGTGGCCATTAATAGTAATCTACTTAAGTTGGCTCCATTAACATCCGTGGATTTCGAAAGGAGCTTTTCACCTCATAAGTTCATTATTGGCCTGGAAAAGGAATAACTAACCTAGTAAAATTTATATAAATTATTGGTTTTTTGCTTTTATAAATAAACACACTAACAAGTAACATTACTACCATATCACAAATAAACAACATAATAGGGTATTTAAAATGGAAGCCTCGGTAATTGTCAACTGAAACTTGGCAACTGGTCGGTGAGAAATACGAGAAGCTCCGAGACTCAAGGAGTGGCGAGTGGCGGCTCGGAGTGGACGCGCCCGAGGCGGCGGGAAATTGCCGGCATGAGTGGTGCCGAGTGTACAACCGGACTGGCAGACTCATTAGTGAGTCTACAAATAGATGAGTTTTGTGCAATAAAAAAGAAAGAAATACATTTATTCACTACAATAAACACATTAAGACTAGATCATTAAGTGCCGTAAATACGCTTTCCTACATGAAAATTACTTTTTGCGGCAATTGAAACATAGGGCCCGTGGTCGTGGCTGGTGCGGAGCTCCTACTTCTGGATGTTTTAGCCCTTCGGGCCTGCTGCACAACTAACATAACCTAAACCTACCCACCTATTTGGGCCCAATTACAATGTGAAAAATTCAGAATGTAAAATAAGCGACCAAGAAAAACTATAAATGGTGAAAAATGCGATTGTGTCAAACCACGAATGGGAAAAATCGCAAGCTACAGATACAGACGAGAAACTTCGGGGGGACTTAAGGTGACATTCAATTTAATAAAAGTTTCGGTGTATCAAGGCCTTAACGCGTTAGAGAAAGTTTATATGATCTAAAGAAAATGCTTAGTCCCGTTTGATTCGTTACTCCGCTCCATTGGACAAAGGATGAGTCGGGCTTTGAGCTCGGCCTTCAAATAAATCTAACGATCTCACACGTGCCTGCCATCAGCCTGTATACAGGGTGACATCGAAGACGTGATCAGAAACTAGTTTTTCAAACTTAGTAATTGATGGCCAAGCAATATTAGTTATAAGAAGCAAAAGTTATTTATGGTTTGGTGTTTTCCCCTTTAATAATAAACCTAAACCTTTATTATGGTGTATAAATACCGATTAAGTTAATCATGGTTACCCTATTTTTAGAATCATACTTGCCCTCTACCCTCTATGGATGCTATTCAGACTATTTTAATTAAATGACTTTTCAGGGCCTCTATTCCCGGTAATTAACGAAAAGTAAGCTTTAAAAAAACCCAAGTGCTGTTTGGATAATGTCGTCAAAGTAATGTTACTTATTACTTACTTTTTTTTGTTACCTATTTTCACATTTAAATTATTTTAATATAGCCTATGAGACTCTAGTGGTTAAATCGAATCTAACCACGTATAGTTTATTAAAATCGATTTAGCCGTTTACTAGTTACACACATAACGTTCCGTTTGGGCTTTGCCGCAGTCGGGTAAAAAAATATCGTCTTTGACCTGTTTTGGTATGTATGGTTTTGACGGCAGTCGCCATTACTGTCAAGTAAATAAGAGCTATCAACGGTGACAATACGATAACAGCTCAAACACGATATGGTTTTTACCGTGTGGAATTAATGCCCAGCTACAGAGACAGTTCAAGTCAGTAATTGTTAATTATTTGCTTGTTTCGTGGAAATGAGGCAATTTCTTTTTGTCAAGTAGGTTAACCACACTGTTTACAATAAATTATTTAATTTTAATCATTACGAGATTACGTGTGAATTCTACATCTAAATACCAACATACCTATATTGTTAGGATCCCACTTTAATTATTATTCTTAGATATTTATTTAATTTTCTGTAAATTAGGTTTTTTATAATAAACATTCAAATATAAAAGTAAAATAACAATACCTTAGAATAATAACACATAGAAACCTAATCCGCGCATCAAAACCGTCAGACTTAAACTACACCATTCTGGTGTACTCGGCGATCGCCGCCTGTCAGTCACAATCACGTCACACAGCGTCGACAGCTCCCGGATTTTTATTGATTATGACGATTTGTATTGTTAATGGGTGCCACAACACTTCAGACCAAGAAAATAAACACTATAAAATAACATTCCACGTGTAAGTAATATGTTTTGACTTGTTGTTTTACGTAAAACATTCACTAAAATATTAAATTATTTTCTAACGACATTACATGAAAATGTTGCCATTATAACGAAATTTTTCCCCCTAAATTGTTATAGTAAGTACTTGTTCTATTTTGTGATATTCTGTGATACGAATTGAATTACTTGTTTTTCTCGTTCAAGATTTCCTTCTAATCCGATTATTGCCGCACGTTGGATTGAAAAAATTAGGCTTAAATAATAAATAAATAAATAAATGACACAGACAAATATCTTACTAAAGGTGGCTTGTGCAGACTACGTCGGGACGTGGTTCCTACTAAGGTGATTGCGAGTATATACTGGGTGTCCCTGGATAAATTGAATTTTAGTCCGCCAAAAAACCACCGGCCAAAAAAGAACCTTAGAACATTTAAAAACTACCTACTTAAAATATGATATTTTATGCGAATTAGAAAGAGACAAAACATTTTCTTATTACATAAGTGTTAATAAACAATTGTATTATTACTAAGTAACTACAAAAAATGATCGAATTTAACAAAAATGATTATATGAAAAAATCCCCTAGTTTAGGGGGAAATGTAATCCGCTAGCATCATTATTTGTTTACTTGTTTGCGTGTTGTCGTGTGTTAGTACGCGTTGATTACGCCCACATGAATCCATTTTGTGCGACACTTTTGACGGGTTGGCTGTAGGAAACTATCATTCTATGTGTTATTATTCTAAGAACAATACTAATACAAAAAATATACATTATAAAAAACCTAACCTACGGGTGCCGCCGGCAGCGGGGCAGGGCTCAAGCTGCCGGTGGTTAGGGCTGCAGAGAGAGGAACCTCCTCACAATGCGTGCCGTGTCGAGGAGTACTGCCTTCTGTATCTGGCCCTTGATCCAGCAATCTAGCGAGAGTCTCTTGAGGTGTTGGTCGAGACTCTTCGCTATAAGACCGTTGGCCGAAACAACTATCGGGACAATGATCGTCGAGTCAACATCCCACATGGCGGTCACCTCGTGAGCCAAGTCAAGGTACAAGGTAATTATTATTATTATTATGAATTAATTGAATCATGTCACTTTTGATAATGTCGTCGATTTCTGTATATTCTATGATGCGGCTCTGTTCTACCGGGTAAACCCATATTGCCTTTGACCTTATCTTATTGTCAACGTAACGATATCTCTTATTACTTCACATAAATGGCGGCTGACTAAATTTAATTATTAGTAATAATAATTTTCTGTACATTATGTTGTTTATAATAAATATTCAAATAAAAAAGTAAAGTAACACTGCCATCACTGTCAAATATAAGAGGGGTCTTTTGTTTCGGCGAAATATGTTACACAAATTGTATCGTTTCCCAAACGTTTCATTCGCGAACCCGCTTTGTTTTCTGCAACCGTAAATATTTCAGGATTTCATAAAAACTAACCTAACCTATAAGGTTCTACTCGATGTTACCGAAAAAAACCCTGAAATGTTATAGTTACAGGAAAAAAAAGTGGTTGGCAAATGAAATGGTTGGGAAACGAAACCTTTTGGTAAACACATTTCGGCCGAACGGCAGGCTACATAAGAGCTATCGAAACGTTAAAACAACGATAGCATATCAAAAGCAATATGGTTTTATCGAGAAAAATAAAGCCTCGGAGTTAATGAGCCCTGTTATTTGGTAACCACAGCAACCGCAAACCCCTATTTGATGGCATCTGTGTGCTAGTAGCACCACAATTCGCCATTTGCATTTTCACACCAAAGAATATAAGACCATATGTATATTGTTTATGGCATAAAAAATCAAATTAAATAATTAATGTGTATTTGAATCAATTGTTATTTGTAAAATTCCTGACAAATTTAGCTATGTGTAAAACTGTTTTTCTTTTTGCATGTCATTATATGGCAAAACTTGTGACACTCACCTACTTGCTAGTATTAAGAACTTTGTAACCATGTAATCAAGCAAATAAAAAAATAAAAAATAAAAATATCTTGGGCATCTATACCATTTGTAACCTAAAATTAAAATATGAGTTTTCTAAGTTTAATGTGTGAGTAGGTATTAACGAGTTTCACATTTGAATGGAGAAAATAAATGTTTTCTTTTTTGCAGGCGTCGTTTACGCCCTTACTCTATTTATTGTAAAAAATCAAAATGTATAGTTTCAAGGTGAATGGACGAAATTGAGAGGTATCACAAATTGACCACTGAGCCCGTTTTATAATATTTTTTATTTTTTCAAAAACAACAAATAATTAACTATCCTTGTCAATTTATCTCAAAAACTAATAATATATTGGCCATAATCACCATTCGAACGTTGCGGCTTTGGAGAAAATAATTGCAGAAATAATCATGCAAATTGATTTTAAAATTGACAAAGTGTGCAACCTCAATATACCAACTAATTGTATTATAATTTGGAATACTGGTCTTACAGATAAGTATGACCAGAAATTCGATCAGTTTTATAAAAAAAAAAAATTTTTCGTGTGTGTTGATTGAATACTTTAAAATAAATAAATAAATATAAGGGGACAACGTCACCCCGATTGACCTAGTCCCAAACCAAACTAAGCTCTAGGCCTGTACTATGGTTACTAGACAACGATATAAATACTTATATAGAGAAATATATAATTAAATACATAGAAAACATCCATGACTCAGGAACAAATATTCGCACTCGTCACACAAACATCTGCACTTACCGGGATTTGAACCCAGGACCGCTAGCTTCGTAGGCAGGGTCACTACCAACTAGGCCAGCGTGTCGTCGTTCGGGGTGACTTTGGCAGATAAACGACTAATCAATCGCCGACGAAAATTGCTGGCACCGTCCGCGCCACTCGCACAGATTAGCCCCTTATTAAGTTACTAAACTCATTTCATAATGAATAATTCATTTGGTAATGAGTTTTCTAATGAAACAAAATGGACGCTGTGGGAACAAAATTCTTTTATACTCGTTTACTAAGTTAACTTTGTTTGTGATTTAATTAGATCCTATTAATAATTACGAGCTTCCAGAGCCGATATATCTCTTGAAAGGCCCACGGAAGCAAACCGATTTGTACATACATACATAAATAGGCGAATTACAAACAATACCATAACAGACCCTATTGCCCAACGCACTCGCAAACGCAATCGTTTTCATTTTGAAAATCGAAGGCTTGTCTAAGTCCATTGCGATTGCGAGTGCGTAAGACAATAGGCCAGCAAAGACGATGGTTTTTGCCGCCTAGAATAGAGGCCCCCCTGGTACAGATGGCAAGAATAAAGAGTGACCTAAATGCTGCCGTGTGAAGCCAAATAGCAGCATCTGAAATAAAACTCCTGTAGCAATCTCAACCTTATTATTAACTCGAGAGGTATGCATCTATTTTGGAAATTGAACCTGACATACTGTTTATTGAATTAGAAGGGCAGAATGGATCTCTCGTTGGCGTCTAATCATTCCAAAGAAGCGTATAAAAAAAATGCTCCGCCGCGTCAGTGTATCACTGCCGTGACCAGGATTCGAACCTGGGTTACTACGGCCACAACGTAGGGTCCTAACCACTAGACGATCACGGCTGTCGGAGCTGGTGGCAGAGGCGGCGAAAAATGTATTCGCTTTGGTCTTGAGCGATCAATACTTTCACTTCGCGCAGTCTTGCGCAGTTTTGTAATAAGTTGACGTTTTTTATCGCTAGATGTCGCTATGATATAACTTCGGCCTCAATGGGTAATAGCTGCAGGCGATATTGTAACATTTGTAACCGATGATCGATCGATATCATTTTACTGTCTCGTTCTTCGCCTTAGTTTTCTTATTATATCAGAGTGAGACAAAATATGATGATAAACCAGTTGTAAATTAAATTATTTCGAAGTTTTTGGAAAATATGGTTTGTTTTATTTAATATTTTATTGTTTATTTGTAAAATACTCTTCTACTCGTACTTATTAAGTATTTGACCAAAGTGTTTATTCTTTTAAATATACATTCGCTTTAGTCTTGAGATATACTTTCGCTTCGCACACTCATGCGCTGGTTTTAAATTAGTTTACTGTTTTTCCGCTAGATGGCGATTTGGTCAATAAGAAGTGGCTATTGATTTGTTTTAAATGTTGATGCAATAAAATTCTACAAAACGGTCGTGTAATCGTTAAAAGTATGATTTTGACAATGTTCTATGTAATGTATTTATCTTGTAACTTTACTAGTATGTTTGTTGTTGTTAAGTTTCCAAAGTAAAAACCTCGAGCTTAGTCCCGGTCATGAAGATCAATTTGAGTGTGATTATCCTATTTTTTTTTAATGAATAGCCAACAATGGTTGGCAAAAGACCCTCTATAAGTAACTAATTTCTATTTTAATATTGTGGTTCATAGATTTAAAAAAAATATAATAAATAACAAAGGGTTCAAATTTAATAAGCTTACAGTCAAACGATTTGGCATTTAAATAGGTTGAAATTACGTAACCGCGTAGCGATTACTCGTAGGCAAGCTACGCGTCGTAGGCACTCAAGCGCATATGAGATATGGAAAATGGAACGTGTGGGGATGTGTGTTTCTGTCTCTTTATTAATTAAACTTGCATTATGGTAATATAAATATATTCGTAGGTAAAATAAGTTGCACGAGTGTTGTGTTGTTTTTTCACGATTTAATTTATACAAATGCTTACAAAACGCGATTTTGGCGCCATTTTTAAGACTTAATAGTAATAGTCAAGTGGTCATCAAGTGTCTTAAGCATACCCATTTTAGTGTAAGTTCTCAGGTTTAAAAATGCATTAGCAGTCTTGAGATTTTCGTCAAAATATTCCAGTCTTGAGATTTTCATTGCAAGTTTGCAGTCTTGAGATTTTCATCTTCAGATTGAAGTCTTAAGATTTCTAATGTCTATAGGGTAAGAGGTCACTTACCATTAGATGGTCCAATGTATGCTCGTGTGGCTTTTCCATGTCATTAAACAATGTATATTTGTTCTAATAAGTCATTGAGGCCATGTTTACATCATAGCGATATCTAGTGACAAAAAACGTCAACTTATTGCAAAACCAGCGCAACACTGCGCGAAGTGAAAGTATTGATCTCCCAAGTGAGTAACGAATGCATTTTTCGCAGCCTCTCTCACCAGCTCCGACAGCCGTGATCGTCTAGTGGTTAGGACCCTACGTTGTGGCCGTAGTAACCCAGGTTCGAATCCTGGTCACGGCAGTGATTCACTGTCGCGGCGGAGCTATTTTTTTTAGGATTTATTATCGAATTCCCTGGAATAAATGTGATGTATACAGGTCACATAACGCTAACTAAATGAGTGTCGAACACTCTCAAAATGTATGAAAAATATGTTAAAAATCTCTGGTAAGTTTATATGAAATATTTCAGTGGATATAGCATGAATCTGCATCCTGCAGAGCTAGGACACCCTGTGTTACAGGACGCAGTTTCATTCGTCAATTCGTTTTTACGATGAATATCACAATAACACTAGTTTGGGTATCGATATATGACAGCTCTGAACAAAAGTGTTAATTTTCAGCTGCGCAAATACATTGCTGCTTTAAAAATAAATTACACTATAGGACCTATTAACTCAAATGCTTCTCTATATGATTCGTAGAGCTATAACCTTTGTTTTGTTTAAATATTTGGCATTAGAGGCCCTGAATGCCTATAGAGGCCCCTGAGGCCGTAAATAACATATTATTATTACTTTTGGCATGTTATCGTATTGTCAAAGTAACTAGCTCTTTTACTTCATCATGGCGGCTGAATCAAAAAAACAAGATGATTTTACCGAGTAGAATAGAGCCCCAGTATTATGGTAATAGAATAACGTGCAATATGAGCCACATGTGCTACGCGGCATTACCTACGACGCGTAGCTAAACGACACGTGATCTACGACGCTACGATGTACAACCTTGACCTTTGAACTTTGAGCGAGCTTGTAATGTTTCGCTAGTAGTTTCGCTCGCTGCAATTACAGAAAGTTTTTTTTTTAATGATTATTTTTCCTTTAAAGCTGTTGTTTTGGCGCTTATTTATAACTACCCCGCCATTCTGTATTCTTTTATATTTTTTAACATGTACGATTATAAAATCGTTTAATAATATACCTTTTAAGTAATAGTATTCGTAACAAAAAATATTTGGAATGTCTAAATTGCTGAATAGAAAAAAAAATGCTCCGCCGCGACAGTGAATCACTGCCGTGACCAGGATTCGAACCTGGGTTACTACGGCCACAACGTAGGGTCCTAACCACTAGACGATCACGGCTGTCGGAGCTGGTGAGAGAGGCTGCGAAATGTCTTAAGATATTCGACCGAAACTGGAGTACTCTCCAATTGGTTGTGTAATGTGCGCTGGCGCCAACAAAATAAAGCAAACTGAGGTCAGTGACCTAGATGCTTCACATTGAGAGACTAGTTAAAATCATGAATAGACCCCGTTATCTTCTCGCACTGAAATTGTTTTTCAGTAGAGCGTGAATGTTTATTTTATCGATATTTATATAATGCAATTGAATTTTCGCCTTTTAGTTAGATATCCATGAATGTTATGTGTTATGTGTTATTACAAGGTATTAGGCTGTCTGCATTCCAAATTTCACCATAATCCATTCGTTAGTTTTTGCGTGAAAGAGTAAAAAACATCCGCATACATACATACTCACAAACTTTCGCGTTTATAATATTGGGAAGATATATTTTTATACAGAAAGTAATAGAACCTAGTGACTCCTCTTTGAAATTATTAGTCCCATACAGTATTGACATTTAGATAGTCGATAAAATTTATGATATTGTCCTCAATATACGTTAAAAAATTGTTACCCTCATTACTTTGAATAAAGTATTGTGTCCTATATTACTCCCACAACCAAGACGAATCTTGTTATATGTTAAAATCCATGGAGCCGTATAGGCTGCAGAGCGTGTCAAAGAAATAGACATAAATACACATACACTCGAGAATGACTGGCGAGTTGTAACAATATCTTGCCTATATATATATATATATATATATATATATATATATATATATATATATATATATATATATATATATATATACATATATGTATATATCTAAGAATACATGCATAGTTATTCGACCAAAGCTGACGTACTTTCACTGGGTTGCGCCAATGCGAACGCAACTTTCCAGGAGGGCCTATATTATTACGTTGTTAATTATAATTGCTCCGTCATGCAACCGATTAGTCACTTTATCGCGTTGTTTTGTGTCATTCTAAGACCAGATAATGGTTACAGGATGACTTACCTAATAAATTCCAGAAGATCCTAGCTCAAGTGTTAATACATAAATTTAAACCTCATTGTTATGTAATAAATAAAGTGAACACGGGTATTTCAAAATTGAGTTCTGATCTGAGGTCAACATCGTAGCGTTAAAGGTCACTCGTAGACAGGCTACGCGTCGGAGGTCGTGCTCGCGTAGCATCACCCTAAATGGATGCAAATAGCCTACAATCATGCTATGTGGTGAGTATAATGGAAAGGTATCTAATGGACCGTGGTGATGACTTTAGGTATAGCTGATGATGATGATGATGAGGATTACAATAAAACTAAAATTGAATTGATGTTATACAACACTATTATTTTAAAATTGAAAATTATATATTTCATAAATCATCAAACTTCGACGGCAAATATAATACGCTGTCAAAGCAACAGCAATCACGGTTAAAATTAATATTGTTGTATCAAATTCCTTAATAATTTTAATAAAACGAGGTTAACGTTCAATCAAAAACAAATTAAATTGACAAGGCTTGGATGGTATTAACATGAGAATTAAATCGCAATCTAAAAGCAAGTCCAACATCAAGCAATAAGGCTGAAAATACTTTGTGGCACGTATGACATAGTATCTGCGTTAAACTCATACCGTCAACAATGATCAATTTAGTACTCTGTCGCTTTCACTTGTTTGGTCACTTTGTATCGGTATTAGAAATAGACGTTAAATCGACAAGGTTCAAAAGTGTTCCTCTACTTATAACATTGACTGAACAAACTAAAAGCAGACTTGCTTCACAGGTAATACGATTGGAAATACTTTCAAGCAGCCATGATACAGTATGATCACGATACAGCGGATTTTGGAACTGCCACGTCTTTTCAGGTAAACACAATTTTCAGACGTAATTGAAAACAAATCCATGCAAAATCCTTTGGTTAGAAGGCTGTTGGGTGTTCAGTGGACATTTTTACACATTGGCTGCCGGCTGAAGGCTATAAAAAGATAAAAAAAAAAAACATACAACACGCTATTGGGATACAACATATCTTTATAATGTTTGCCCGTTAGAGAAATAAGGCGAGGCTTTGAAATTATAAGACTTTAAAATATGTTTCTGTTCATATTTTGATTCTGATTTATTTTTATTTTTGTAGTAAGTATATGCGGACACAGACATTAGACACAAATGACGATAATTTACTTATGTTGACGATGTGGAAAGAAGAAGTGATCCGGAGGCTACCTTCACTTGAAAGAAAAAGAAAGAAAAATATTTATTCGATTGATTCCTTTTTCGTCGTATTCCTGATTGGACATATTCTTGTGTCGGCACATTCCTGTTCGGACGTATTCCGTTTTCGGCATATTCTTGTTTCGGCACATTCCGTTTTTTGGTATAAATCATATAAATACAAAAAAAGAAATCAATCCTAGGTATCGTTATTTTTCATTTTCAAGAATTTATTCTTGCCTAGGAAAACGGAATACGTCCGAACAGGAATGTGCCGACACAAGAATATGTTCAATCAGGAATACGACGAAAAAGAAATCAACCAGCGTAATGCTGGCATTAAAGTCAGTCCTACCTCTGATATTTCCTTACTTACTGTAAAAAGAAATGGCTATAAATAAAATCCATTCATACGTACATAAATCAGCGTCCTAGTTTCTCATACAATGTTTTCTCTCCAAGGAGAATTCCAATACGTCTGTTTGTTTATCTACGTTATTGTTTATCAGGGATAATACAAAGAAAACAACGAACGAAGGTATTGTCTTAGCATCCTGGCTTGCTAGCGAAGTTCCGGTTCTCTTGGAAAGTATAATGTGCTTCTGAGCTTGTATTTATTTTAGTTCAGTAACTCATTTTTACTCCTTATTCGCTTGGCAATTATCTACAAAAGGTATCTTCTGTACGGTATATGCAATTAATGTGTTAATTTTTTTTTTAATCATTTAGCTTTGTTTTGCCGTAAAGTAAGTATGTATAGGTAGATTCACTCGATATTACCGACGTGTAAAGGAGTGGCTTCATGTGGCCTGTTTACTGGATTTTTTCTTTTTTTTCTTTTTTATGTAAACTCTTTATTCTTCTTCTTCTCAGCCGATGCACTCTTTACAGAGCGGTCGTGGTCAACTGCTAGTACTATCCGGCACAGATGTCGCTCGCCGTATGATATCTCGCCACTCTTTATTGCACATGGCCAATTACAAAACATGTTTGCACCTGCATAATATATAGATAATGGATATAGGCGAACCTACCCCTATACTTTAAGTGTTTTGTATTCCAGTTGGTCGCCCTAATTATTATTATGTATATGACGGATAAGGTATTTATTTTATAACTGTGCTTGTAAGTCTTGCGTCGTTTGCAGGTGGTAGGACCTTGTGCAGGGTCTGTCCGGATCGCTACCACCATCTTATCCATTAACCTACCACCAAACGGCAGTTTTCGCATTTTTGTATTGTGGTTTGGACTAGGGTTGGCAACGTATTTGCAGTCTTGTGAATGCGAATGTCTATGGGTCACAGTTTCCACAAACCATCAGGTGGCCTGTGTGCTCGTTTGCCTACACTATGTCATAAAAAAAGTCTGTATGGAACACGCGCAAATTTACTACAAATAAATTATTAGAATTTAAATTGATTCGATTACCCCAAATTACTATTTTACAATAAAGAGATATAGATATTTTATTAGGCAAGAAAGTGTTACAAAAACTTAAAAAAATATTTACCAGTACTAAGTGCCGTGTCATGTGTATTGTTTTATACGTCATATTAAAATATTTAAACTATTTAACATTACCTAGCCTTCAAATTATACGCATGCTGAGTTAGCCTATAAATAAACGTTAACCATTGCAGAGTGAGGTTATTTCTAAAACTACGTTATTTCAGCATCACAATGTCAAGCATCGGGATCACTGACCTCAGCTGGTTTTTGTTTGGCTTGCGCCAGCGCATTATACACAATCAATTGGAAAGTACTCCAGTTTCGGCGGAATATCTTAAGGCGTTTCGCAGCCTCTGCCACCAGCTCCGACAGCCGTGATCGTCTAGTGGTTAGGACCCTACGTTGTGGCCGTAGTAACCCAGGTTCGAATCCTGGTCACGGCAGTGATACACTGTCGCGGCGGAGCTTATTTTTTTTTATTTTATGACGTGTCGTTACTGTAAATTCTTATTATTTGGTAAAAAAAATAGTAGAAGTCGATTTTCGTTGTTCTCACTGAAACTGCCTGTAAGCCTTTAATCTATCTCTGTACGCAATTTCATCCACATCCGTTCAGGCATTCTGGCGTGAAGGAGTAACAAACATGTAAACTTTCGCACTTTTCTACATTTTCTGCCATAATTATATTATAACGTATTATTTTTTGGAATAAATACTTTTAATTTTACCTTACCAAAGCGATGTTATGCGTAGGTAAAGTTGATAAGTTTATTGTCTAAAACTTGACATAAATCAATTCTAGTAGAATATATCTTCGGTTACTTTTTCATCGTCTTTAATACCCTTGATTTATGGTACTTGTGTTTTTTTTATTCACTCGTGAATTTTACACAAATGGTCAGATTTCAACGAACGTGGTGACGTCAGCGCTTCAAGCTTGTTACAAATACTGAGTCTAATCGAACTCATAAATTGTCGTACATTTTTGTACCTCGTCGCGGCTATTGATTGGCTAAGCTTCTACGACGGTACTAAAATGTACACCTACTTCTGAATTAGACCGTAAATACTTTAATTAATAAAAAATAAAAGAGTCGATTAAAACAGGTCGTTAGTTATAAGGGTCTCTATTCTACATTTTGCGGGTGGTAGGACCTTGTGCGGGGTCCGTCCGGATCGCTACCACCATCTTATCCATTAACCTACCGCCAAACAGCAGTGTTCGCATTGTTGTGTTCCGGTTTGGGGATAAGACAGCCGGTGTAATGACTAGCATAGAGGCATTCCATCTTAGTCCTCAGGGTTGGCAGAGCATTTGCAGTCTTAGGCTTGCAATCTTGTGAATGCGAATGTCTATGGGTCACAGTTTCCACTTACCATCAGGTGGCCTGTGCGCTCGTCAGCCTTCCCTATGCCATAAAAAAAAAATGCCGTTTTAAACCTCTTATAGCTCTTATTTACGTCACAGTAATGGTGGCCAAGTTAAAACCAAACCATAATTATACTTAACATGTCAAAAGCCATATAGTTTATCATCTGGAATAGAGATACAGATTGGCGATTAAAAAAATATATACCTTCATCATTGTTGACATCTTAAGCCCGCACTAAGAAATAAAAATAAATGATATTGCGTTTTTAAACGTGAGTTTTTGTCCGACTTTGCTACCTTTAAACAGTTTCATTCAAGGGAGGTATTCAGGGACTGCAAACATCCGCGACACGTTGGGATCAGAACAAACATACTCAGCGAGGGAAGATCCTGTTTGCTGTAGGTCTCGTTTGGGATGTTTACCGTCTGACAACTTTTGAAATTGTAAATATTATCAATAAAGAACATTCATTTCGGACTTTTACTCGAGGAAAGTTACGATTTCTTTCTATGGGGACACTTTTTATTTCAGAAACATATAAGCTAACTGTTACTACATCAAAACGCTTATACATTAAGACAAAAACAGTACCTACACGTATTATAGCTAATAGCATTGAAAACCGGTCACTTTGTATAGAATTGCCATAGAAAGTGACCCGTGTTCATTGCTTTTGAGTGTAATAATATGTTGAATACGAGTAACTACAAAACTTACTAACAGGCAGAATACGATTTAAATATCGACGGTAATGTGTCTCAACCTCGTATATTGAATAATGTCCAGTATAACCTGACACGCACTAAATATGCACTCGTGTACTTAGTGAGTGTCAGTTTATACTGGACATATTGTATATATACGAGGTTGAGTCACAGAACCGTCGATATCAACTATTTATCTTTATTAAAAAAGAAGCCGGAGTATATGCCGATGAAGAAGCTGGTGTAATATGTCTAGGATAAAGTAACCAGTGGTGGTCAGCCAGAGACCTGTAGTCGGCCTCTGTCTATACTTTGTATGAGTGGGAAGAGTACGAAATATACATTTCCCACTCTTCGCACTCATAAGGTCGACTACTGGTCTCTGGCCGACCACTGGGGACTTCACCCTATATCAGTAATTTTATTGCGTCAAAAATTAATATTAAATTGGCAAGTAGTTGTGAAACTATATATAAGATGTATTTATTTTTAAATAAACTTGTTTGTGATTTACTTTTGTATGCATAACGTTTTTTAACGTAGTATCACTATTGGATTTGACATGCGTGTCAAGTTTAAAAGAAACAAAGCAAAGCTATTAAATAGCCCGACTTCCATAGCAAATTGATAGTTACGTACAGACTTAAACCAGGCTAAATAAATACTGATAAAACTTGCTAAAGACGTAGGAAACTTAGTTTCTAACTACACTAAATTACTAAACTAACATCGGCTAGCCACGTGACCTATATCCGTTATCGGTAACCCAAACTTTTATTTCTCCAGTACCCATACCATGAGTAACGATTACCGAACTCGCTAGCGAGTCGAATGCTCTGTCCCTCGCACTCTATAAGATTACTGCGAGGTCTGCGAGTCGAATGCTCTGTCCCTCGCACTCTATAAGAATACTGCGAGGTCTGAGAGTCGAATGCTCTGTCCCTCGCACTCTATAAGAATACTGCGAGGTCTGCGAGTCGAATGCTCTGTCCCTCGCACTCTATAAGAATACTGCGAGGTCTGAGAGTCGAATGCTCTGTCCCTCGCACTCTATAAGAATACTGCGAGGTCTGCGAGTCGAATGCTCTGTCCCTCGCACTCTATAAGATTACTGCGAGGTCTGCGAGTCGAATGCTCTGTCCCTCGCACTCTATAAGAATACTGCGAGGTCTGAGAGTCGAATGCTCTGTCCCTCGCACTCTATAAGAATACTGCGAGGTCTGCGAGTCGAATGCTCTGTCCCTCGCACTCTATAAGAATACTGCGAGGTCTGAGAGTCGAATGCTCTGTCCCTCGCACTCTATAAGAATACTGCGAGGTCTGAGAGTCGAATGCTCTGTCCCTCGCACTCTATAAGATTACTGCGAGGTCTGCGAGTCGAATGCTCTGTCCCTCGCACTCTATAAGAATACTGCGAGGTCTGAGAGTCGAATGCTCTGTCCCTCGCACTCTATAAGAATACTGCGAGGTCTGAGAGTCGAATGCTCTGTCCCTCGCACTCTATAAGAATACTGCGAGGTCTGAGAGTCGAATGCTCTGTCTCTTGCACTCTATAAGAATACTGCGAGGTCTGCGAGGGATAGAGCTTCCACTCGCTAGCGAGTCAAATGCTCTGTCCCTCGCACTCTATAAGAATACTGCGAGGTCTGCGAGTCGAATGCTCTGTCCCTCGCACTCTATAAGAATACTGCGAGGTCTGCAAGTCGAATGCTCTGTCCCTCGCACTCTATAAGAATACTGCGAGGTCTGCGAGTCGAATGCTCTGTCCCTCGCACTCTATAAGAATACTGCGAGGTCTGAGAGTCGAATGCTCTGTCCCTCGCACTCTATAAGAATACTGCGAGGTCTGAGAGTCGAATGCTCTGTCCCTCGCACTCTATAAGAATACTGCGAGGTCTGAGAGTCGAATGCTCTGTCTCTTGCACTCTATAAGAATACTGCGAGGTCTGCGAGGGATAGAGCTTCCACTCGCTAGCGAGTCAAATGCTCTGTCCCTCGCACTCTATAAGAATACTGCGAGGTCTGCAAGTCGAATGCTCTGTCCCTCGCACTCTATAAGAATACTGCGAGGTCTGAGAGTCGAATGCTCTGTCCCTCGCACTCTATAAGATTACTGCGAGGTCTGCGAGTCGAATGCTCTGTCCCTCGCACTCTATAAGAATACTGCGAGGTCTGAGAGTCGAATGCTCTGTCCCTCGCACTCTATAAGAATACTGCGAGGTCTGAGAGTCGAATGCTCTGTCTCTTGCACTCTATAAGAATACTGCGAGGTCTGCGAGGGATAGAGCTTCCACTCGCTAGCGAGTCAAATGCTCTGTCCCTCGCACTCTATAAGAATACTGCGAGGTCTGCGAGTCGAATGCTCTGTCCCTCGCACTCTATAAGAATACTGCGAGGTCTGCAAGTCGAATGCTCTGTCCCTCGCACTCTATAAGAATACTGCGAGGTCTGCGAGTCGAATGCTCTGTCCCTCGCACTCTATAAGAATACTGCGAGGTCTGCGAGTCGAATGCTCTGTCCCTCGCACTCTATAAGAATACTGCGAGGTCTGCAAGTCGAATGCTCTGTCCCTCGCACTCTATAAAAATACTGCGAGGTCTGCGAGTCGAATGCTCTGTCCCTCGCACTCTATAAGAATACTGCGAGGTCTGCGAGTCGAATGCTCTGTCCCTCGCACTCTATAAGAATACTGCGAGGTCTGCAAGTCGAATGCTTTGTCCCTCGCACTCTATAAGAATACTGCGAGGTCTGCGAGTCGAATGCTCTGTCCCTCGCACTCTATAAGAATACTGCGAGGTCTGCAAGTCGAATGCTTTGTCCCTCGCACTCTATAAGAATACTGCGAGGTCTGCGAGTCGAATCTTCTGTTCCTCGTACTCTATAAGAATACTGCGAGGTCTGCGAGTCGAATGCTCTGTCCCTCGCACTCTATAAGATTACTGCGAGGTCTGCGAGTCGAATGCTCTGTCCCTCGCAGACCTCGCAGTAATGTTATAGAGTGCATTATTGTAACTCATGGTAAGGGTACTGACCATCTAGCTTATTTAAATGGTTTTATATATTTCATACTTCGTTTTATATTTCGCCCCTGCCCCAACATATTGGAAAGTTTTATGCAAACAATTTTATTATAGCAAGTCGGTTGCCCCTACCTTTTCTTGTGTAGTTTACTTCCTAAAGGAATGAAGCTAGTCTAGCCTTGTTATATGTTTATGTGTGTCACAAACACGCCCCGACACCAATTTGTTAATCACAAAAGTGTACATCGAGGCCGTTTAAGGAGAAGTTGCAGCGCTCGGTTTCCATAACTTATTGTATTTAAACTTTTTTTTAAATCTTAGATGGTCCTCAGGGTTGGCAACGCATTTGCGGTATTAAGAGTGTAGGCGTGAGAATGCAAATGTCAATGTGTCTCAGGTCCCACTTACTATCAGGTGGCCTGTGTGTGAGTTCTACCAACATAAAAAAACCACACAAACAGCTGATATTTATTTAGTACTAGCTGCACTCGGCATGCGTTGCAATGCCACGTAAAAAAAACCGGTCAAGTGCGAGTCGGACTCGCGCACCGAGTGTTCCGTACCGCCGCACAGTAGTATCTATTATATTTCGATTTCAATTCGATTTCGCATAGAATTCACACTTGACCATTTTTTAGTATTTGTTGTTTTTCTCCAGGGCAGCATATTAATTAGGTCCCATTGAGCTCATTCTGGCATTGAACCCTAAAAAGTGTTAATTTTCATATATGTTTTGGTCGTGGAATCCTCGCGAGCATACACTGAAGATCTCACCAAAGGACGATGGGCAAAAATGTCCCCTCGCACCAACAGAGATGAAACATGTGCCAGTTTATAGATCTTGGCCACAAGATATATTTTTACTATGGCGACGATCACCATATTATATGGGGTTTTCTTGGAAAATCATAATCGTATCGTATGGAATTTGTTTGAAAATGAACACATATATGGATGATTAGCTTTACCCTTGTTTTATTAAAAAAATCCCATTGATTTTGCTACTAAAATTAGGTTTTTGTCTTTTTTTGGGTCCTAATGAACATATAGACATGCATCCCGTTACTGTTGGAGGGTGTGGACGGGGTCCATACAAAATTGCCCATCACCCTTTTCATCACAATCGGATCAAGGTATATGAATATACGGAGGACGAACATACAAATATAATATTTTTATTTATTTACTTGGAAACTTTGAGGTACCCTTAACTGCTTTCCCATTAGTGTAATTCCCCCATTTCCAAACAAGCAGCGCGCCTTTGAACTTTCGTGAAAAGAATTCGGAAGATTTGTTCTAAATGACAACGAGATCGTTTAGCTCTTTAATCTATGTCTCAGTTAATTAGGGAAAGTACCTAAACAAAAAGGAAAAAGGTTTTTGCTTTTATTCTTATTAACGCGTCATTTTATAATAATTGAGACATTGAAGTACTGTCAGCCCAAGGGAACTCTGACCCACCATAGAACTGTGTCAAACTGTGTACTACTGTTATTTGATATTATATTTAATTTAATACTTGTAGCTTTATATAATGCTAGACTAAGTTGTACCATTATAATATGAAATATGTTTAAAAAATGACTGACTGCTGAGTTTCTTGCGGCGTTTCTTCTCAGCAGTGGTCTCCTCTTGGGAAGCGCTGGTAGTATCTTGACGTGTAAAAGTGCCCGAGCGGCCTACTTACTGAATAAATTTCTTTGATCTTTTATCTTTTTTTTTTATCATCGATATGAGTCAAATCGTAAGAGGTGTCAAACAAAGTGTTTCATAATACACTCAGGAGCAAAAATACCGGGTCAGAGTGCGTTTTTCATACAAACGAGACTAATTCGAAGCCTTGGTTCCTCGCCAGGGGTTGTTTTGAGTGAAGTTTAATGGTAGATAGTCCAAGGTTCAATAGAGGAGGTCAAAAGTTCTTAAGATACCTAACTGATCGCACAATCAGTTTACACCACAGCGGGAGAGTTTGGGTCAACATTTGGATTTCCTTACATTTTATTGGCATTTTAGATGTTTTTCTGAACAGGCGCTATTCCGGCGTTAACCGCATATTGATTCAGTTGGGTATACTAGGCACTCTGGAAGTCCTGTATCGATGCTCGGGGTATTCAGTATCAGATTTCACTAAAAGCATTCCCTGGCGAGGAACCAAGGCTTCGAAATAGCCTCTATAGTATGAAAAACACACTCTGACCCGGTATTTTTGCTCCTGAGTGTATGACTGTGACACCGTTCTATGATGGTACACGGTTCCATTGAGCTGAGAGTACCTGCATACTTTAGTGCCTTGTCGGTTTAAAGCCTTTGAAAGATTAATGCAGCAGTTCAAATATGACTTTAAAGTGACAAATGAGTAGAGCGTGCTACCACTTATAAAGCTGATCGTACATACGAGTCATGTAATTAGAAACTTCAGTTAAAGAAAGTAAGAAGTCAATCCTGACAGCAGAACTGTCATCATAGTAAGGTTACGGACTTTAATTGATGTACCACTATGGAACCTTGTCGCCTAAAACCAACGATTAATTCCTATGTAATTTCTATGTCGTCAGTTGACGCTGTCATTATGACAAGGTTCTTTGGTGGATTAACATTTAAAGTCCTTGATGGTACCATTTGCAATCTAGCTGCTGCCCGCGACTCCGTCGGATTAGACGTCGTTCACTTGTATCGCTTTTCCCTTGGGGACTGTCTCATTTTTGGTATAAAATGTACCATATGATCAAGTACAGTACAGGTTCTTTTTACCTAAACCCGGGGTTCAAGCTATCTACCAAATTTCAACAAAATCGGTTCAGCGGCTTAACCGTGAAAGCCTGACAAACAGAAAAAGTTTTTTTTTTATGGCATTGATATGACAAATGAGAACACAGGCCACCAGGTGGTAAGTGGGATATGTGACCTGTAAACATTTCCATTCTCAAGACTACAGTCTCGAAACTACGGGGCTTCTAAACAGGCCATATTTTGCTGCAATTTGTGGCCGGCAACTAGTGCTATCTTACTCTTACTTCGTATGTTAGAGCAAGATGCGTATAGTTGCCGGCCACACATTGCCGTGAAAATGTTGCTCGTTTAGAAGCCCCCTAGACCTCAAATACGTTGCCAACTCAGAACTACGATGGAATGCCTCTATGCGAGTAATTTCCCTTTTTTCTCACCACCCTCCACCCCCGCAAGACTGTTGTTCTTATAATATTATATTTTCTTTCTTCGCCGATAAGCTTGCACTTTAGTTTTTTTTATGTTCCAAATGGGACATTACACCGTTTGCTGAAACCGACTCCTCGTTAGCTTTGAGACGTTGAACAAATTTGCTCACTGTAATGAGCTTTAGAAAACAGCTGTCGTGGAAAAGCTTATTTTTTTCTGTTTTTGTGTCTTACTAGAATGATCTGTTAGGGGTCGGCAAACCTTTTGGCGTGCAACGGCCACATAATGTTTAATGTTTATTTGGGCACAAACGGTACAAGTAAAGAATAAATATTACAGAAAAAGTTACATAATACATTGACCAGTGAAGTTGCCACAATTAACTAATGCAGTACAGAGTAACACGTCAAAAATGTGTCTAGTATTCAATTCTAGTACAAGTATTAAATTCAAGTACAGACAACACTTAACGTTTAAACAATGCAATTTTAAATCCACGAAGGGAAAGACTAAATATATCTAAGTGGGAAAATGAGCTATTTTAGTTTTTACAAGTTCTGCATAATAATGAATTTGACGCATATTTGTTACGAGTAAAGGGAACGTGAAACAAATTGTTATTACTTCGAGCATTAATACGAGGAGTCCTTAGACTAATTTTGCCTAGCAAATACGGGGAATAATGTGATATAATGTGAAGACGGTACGATATTTTTTTAATAGGTGTGCCTATATAATATAATTTACAGTACATTAACCAGAATTTATTATACATAACAACCTTCTATGAATAATTATACGTTTAGGAGGAGCAGACAGACAGATGCGGAAAACGACTTTGTTTTATAATATGTAATTGTGTTCTTTGATGAGGATTACAAATATAATAACAGGCAATTCACTCACCGTCGCGGCTTGCCAACCGCTGTTGCTCTAACAGCTCTAACTGATAGGTACGTTAAACTATTCATCGCCATCATCATTTGCAAAGCCATCATCATATGACCTTAAAGTAGAATAACAAGTTGGATGGAGGCACACACACACACACACACACACACACACTGGCCTTCCTTCAGCCTTCCCTAGAGTCTCCACGTTGGTCAGTTTTGTGCCACTAGCATCAATTTCGTCACCATTTAAAGGGGTCCTAGTGACAAAGAGAAACTCTTCTGAATATCAAGTTAAAAAATACTCCGTTTATATATACCTATATACCCTTTTTTAGTACGAGTTAAGTCGACTGATACCCTTTTTCACTAGGACCCCCAGGACTGTCGATGAAGGAAGTCACACTAGCGAATTAAAAGCTATCTAATAGAGAACAAGCCCGATTTAAAATGTGTTCGTACGCTATTTCGAGAAACCTATAACTCACTGGTTAATAATCTGTTTGTTGAATTGTAAAGTGAGTTGATTAAGAGGATCACCTAGAGATCGTCGGTCCAACTTGGTCTCCAATCTAATCGCTTAATATAGCGACGTTGGTGTTGCACCTTAAATTGTTGCTTTTGAAGTCTATTAGAACGTCAAAGAAAACACTTGAAAAAAGTACGTCTGAGAGTTGAGACTATATTATTTAAAAAAATATGTTAAAGCAATTTAATCCTACCATTTTCCAACTCTTTTAAACTTTGTACGGCTAATACATTAAAACTTTTCTTGAGTGTTCTGATAATAGTTTAAGTACTTTGTCCATCAAAAGCCTAAGAGCTTTACACTTTACAC
This sequence comes from Acleris sparsana, assembly GCA_923062465.1. NCBI lineage: Eukaryota > Metazoa > Arthropoda > Insecta > Lepidoptera > Tortricidae > Acleris > Acleris sparsana. The sequence continues at coordinate 19,144,798 of OV281287.1, read as the reverse complement.
GAAAGCTTTTTTTTGATAATGGAAAAATCTGAACTTTTAATAACAACTGAAGTCTCACTAAAGAGGTTTATTAAATTTAAGAATTGTTGAAGTGATCGTTACAATTTGAATTATTTCAGTTGTTCTGTTTGAGTCGTAGCTTGTTTAATTTTGTACGTGCTTCGGATATTTTAGCAAACCTTTTCTATTTATACAGGGTGTTTTGCGTTAGATGTTGACTTCAGAGTTAAAGGGTGATAGAGTATCTCAAACCAAACCTGAGGTCCTAGCTAAGATGCAAAAGCTACTGACGTTTTTCTTTTATATCACTCACGCGATGACATTCTCGTGCGTTACGAGAAACCACGTGTTCAACTGTCATTCTCTAAATTTCGAGCGATAGAAACGAAAACCGTCAGTTGTTTTTGCATTTTGGTTACGGACCCGTTTATACCTTTACAGTTTTTACTGTCTACATAATTTTACTCTTAATTAAAATGTAAGATATCCAGGGCCTCTATTCAAGACGGTAAAAACCGTATCGTGTTTGATCCTTATCGTATTGTTAACGTTTTGATATCTCTTATTTACTTGACAGTAATTTATGGCGGCCGAGTGAAAAATGATTCCGTCATATACGATATTGCTTATACTGTCTAGAATAGAATTCTTGGCTTCGATATCGTAATTATACTGTTGACATTACGGCCGCTATTATTGGAAAAGGCAACGATATCAAAGCAAGATAGGGTTAGGTATACTATGTGGAAAAGAAGCCCTAATGTTTCCTTCTTAACTTAATGAAAGTAACAATCAATGTAGGTACCTACCTCAATAAAATTTCCGTGTAAAAACCTAAACGTGATTCTTATAACAAAGACAAACCGCTGGGGTTTTTGCGACATATTTTTTTAATCGCGCTGTGAAATCTTGCAGAAAAGATGAAAAACTCGAAGAATTGTACATTATCAACATTGATTTACAAGTTGCTGGTATTGCACTCCTTCAAAGGAATAGGAGGAAGAAAATATTAATCAATATTTTCTGATCTTTTCACAGTTGAAAGATGTCAAAGGTTGATTTTATCTGAGTAGGCTTTTGCTGTAACTTGTCTGTCTTTTATTTGCTTTACAGGGATTATTCATGTTTTTTTAAATAAAGATTTGGCTTCAATAAAATGATTCAAATAACAAACAGCTGAGAAAAAACATTATTTCAATACCTATAAAAATAACCAAATAAAAGCCAACAAAGATTTGTTTCTTTCTAGCAAAACAGAATTTAACATGGAGTTTATATGGCCGACCTGTTGAATGACGTCACAGTGCATATCGGATCACTCTGTCTAATCGCTGCGCTGTCTAGTTAGCAGGTTATAAGTTTGTATCATCCTTATTTCTTTCCCAATTGTAATTTTACTTTTGGTACTCTCTTTTACGGTATTTTCCTATTTCTTTAAGAAACGCGATTTATAAAACTCATGCATATTGGAAATGGCAAAGATGTAAACAAAACCAAACGAACTAAATTACCATTATTGCTCAATTATCACGTACTTTTAAAGATCAAGTAAGGTCCTAGAAATTATTTATACATTATACCATTACTTTTCTATTAAGTAAGGATGAAATACTCATTACTATAAGTTATTATAAATAAAAACAGGCTTGATGAATATTTGAGGTTATGTGTCAAACGGTACTGATTTGTTTACATCTTTGCCAATTTCAATTGACAGACTATACATAATTACTTAATCAACTTGTTTTTCAATCATTGCTTTCAGTTTGATTGCTACTTCAATTCCTTACAACATAGTAAACCGAAAAGAACATTGTTTCACGATTGCGAATCTTTTACAGGCTTTTTTATTATCTTTTTATGCCGGTCAGACGCCTGAAAAATGGCCAGCAGACAACACTAACGTTTCTTATTGCCGTCACGTTTACACACTATGTTTTGTCTTATTTATCTTACAGCAATTTACAAAGTTGATGTCGTTTTAACTGGAAATATATCTTCTAAGACAAGACACACACGATACGTTAGCCTAGCTTACGGTCCCGGGTTCGGTCCGGAATTTAGTTTATTTCACACTTTCCAATAAGAATTAAACTTAACATTTATAGTTCGTTCGTTCAAATCGTAAGCATTGCAACCCTTTAAAGTCGCCTTGTGCGCGCCGCGGCAGTTTCTTTGTACCAAAAGTGGCGGCACATCAAAGCATGCAAACTATTTAAACGAACGAAGTATACGTACTTTTTGATTTTCTTGTTAAAATGATAGCATCATTGTTATAATGTTTTCACTTCTCATGCTCTTAAAATGTTACTTTACTCTCTGCACATCGGGAGTAAAGCTCCTTATTAATCCCTAGGGATTAAAGTTTTTTTTTTTAGTTTACTTTGGAAACGTCTAAACAGCCAACCACGGTGTTTGTGAATGGAGAATTATTGCCATTTTCAGTCATTATGTATAGACAATTTTAGGGCGTGAAAATAACCTCAAAATGGGAACTGCGTAAAAATAGAAATACACGATTCAATTTTGTGAAACACGATTATTAATTACGAATATGATTCTAATATTTAATTATATTAAGGATGAATTCATTTTATTATGCATGGTCCAATTAGTATTAAAATGGTGTTCAAGTTTGATCCTGTTGGCTAAATATGCAAGCATTTAAAGCATCACATTACAAAAAAAAGTTTTTTAATATTAAGATGTGTCATCTGCGCGCAAAAGCGTTCCTTTAATAACAAAGGTAAATTGCCTTACTACCGTTTAGTTACGCCGCGACCGCTGACACGCACGCGTCAAAGATAATAAAGTTTTATTACCGAAAAGTAACATATGTATTTCATAAAAAATGCCTCATTTCATTCGTAAATATCTACCGTAAATATTTTACACATTTTGTTTATATACATCGCTTTTATTTAATTTGCACCGGCGTCACTGTTACCTGTGAAACATGAGATACACAATGAGATATTACATGAGTGCGATACAGACGGGTACCTTAATGGCGGGAATGGCGAGCGAGCACCGGTATCTAGGCACGCTGCGTCATTCGGGTACGCAATTTGTAACAACTATTTATCTCTTTCTAACAATAGCGTTCGCTACGGATTGCCGTCTTTGTCTCTAAAAATATGTTAGTGATTGGCGACGGGTTTTGAATGCGTTTCGTATGAGCATGACGTATCTAAATTTATAAAAACTATAGAATACCTATTCAAATAGACACATATTTATGTACAGTCAAGGAATTAAATTTGTGACCCACCTTAGTTCCAAAGACAATCTGACATTCTACAGCAATAAGGTTGAGTTTCCTATCAATTACAAATGACTTGGCATCTCAAACGACATATTCAAGCAGATTTTCTTTGTAATATATAGTTCATACAACATTGGATCACCTTCTTTTATTTTTTGATTTGCGCAAAGGTCAAATGGCAGAGAGTGCCAATAGGAATTAAGTTCACATTTTTACTCAAATTTGTATTTTTATGCAATAAACATTAAATAAATAAATAGTACGAGTATACTATCAAAAAACAAATACATTTGAGAAAACATAAAGCTATTTATCACTATCAGTTTCAGAATCAATTGAGTTCACTTACAATACGCATATCTTCTGTTTAGATAACAAAGCTTGCGAAGCTAAAAGGTATCAAGTGGAACTTTCGCGCAAAAGCGTCAGTGCCCGCCGGCCGCCCGCCGAGCTTACACGCCGCCCCGCCCGCCCAAACTTGGGCGGAGATCGCACGAGAGCTTTGTAGTCGATAATACTTGTTAAAGATTAAATTATTGAGTGTTAATATAGTCACTTCGAAACTAAGTGGAATTTTAGACGTGTTTGATTACAAATTGAAAGTGATGAGTCCAAAGTTTTAACTTTTTCTATCTTATTCAGAATCTTAAACTACACAGGTTATATCAATTGATTATATTTTAAATAATGTTGTAAAACTTGATTCTCAGTGTTGTGTACATTGTAAAATTCAGTGTGGGAACATCAAAGTAAATGGTTCTCTGGATCATCCGGATTATCCGATCAGAACAAATGGACTCGGTTTTTAATACTGCTTGAGGTAAGTCTCCGCTTTTTTCGATTATTCTCGATTTGGATTTTATTTTATCATAAGAATTGTAACAAATCGAAAACGTTTATTAAACAGTTATACGATTGAAGGTGATCAAATATTTAACCACATCGTCGAAATTGTTTAAATGATTTTGTTTTTAGAGGTTTTGTTCCATTGCCTAAATACAGGGTTTCAAAGCATTATTTAAGGTAATAATATACTAAAAACGTTTTTTATTATGCTAAAAACTTTACTTATAAGATGCCACTTGTTAAGAATTACCAGCCTACGAGACTACTAGAGCAGCTGGTTTTATCTTTAACATACATACATACCTTCACTCTTGGCTCGTAATAACCCTATTACGAGCCAAGAGTGAAGGTGAAGGAACACAGAGACTGGAACGCCATGTGCACCGGTCTAAACTAAACATACAAACATACGCTACCCCTACTTAATTTTTAACATAGTTTTAAAATGATGATAATAACAACACTAGTTACAATAACATAATTGAATTGACCTGCTGTGAACGCCCCCTATTATTAATTTAATAAAGAAGATCGTCTAATAACATGAAAATAATATATTGTAAGTACGTCATGTACACTATTATAGTATAAGTAACATACCTATTTATCATACTCGAAACTTTGGTACACTACTTTTACACCAATATATATATTCCTTAATTTATTACCGACACTTTAAGTTATTCCCTTGTAGTGTAATATAGATTGTTAATACATAAATACAATGGACATATTATGAATAAGAAGAATGACACTAAAATTACACATAAGTACGTTACCAAAACATGTGAGCGTTGCAGAAAAGCAAAACTGAAACGGCTAAGCGTATAGCTTTGCTCATCATGAGCAAAACGCTAGTACTCTGCCACAATATGATTCTTATAAAGTCTTTCTCATCATACTTAATATTAATTACGATATTAACGTGTGTATGTATGACTGTGCATTCAAGGTCATAAACGGGCAGACCAAATCGGACGCGGTGTTTTTAGGGTTCCGTACCAAAATGGTAAAAAAGGTTATGATGGGACTAAGTTGTCTGTCTGTCTGTATGTCACAGCAGGTTTTCTCAGCAACTACAAACGCTATTGTGGTTTTTACCGCCTAGAATAGAGGCCCTGGTGTGGCGTATCAGATTGAGAACACTATAACAGTATAACCTATTCCGGTATGCCATAAAACTGGGTGAAACCTGGGGCAGGATGACTCAATCGCTTCGTCTGCGGTAACTGCAAACACAGCGAGTTGTACAAACATAGCGTTTCGATGGCGGTTGTTTTGATGACGTAACGCTTCAAAGGCAATACAGAGTTCGTTCGAATAGTCAAGTTGTTTCGCACAAACCACAAAATAAAGTTGCAAATATACTAAAAAGCTAAAACCGCTCGATTATTCGTTGACAAAAAATAATAATAGTGCTGCCTTCATAAGCCAAAAAGCGGTATCTCAAGCAGATTAAATCCTCTCCTTTTAGTAATAAGGTTGCACCTACTACAGGAGTTTTGGCCTAGATACCGCCATTTTTCTTAGCAGAGCAAAGTGTGCGCTGAGAAGTGAGTCGAGCCATAGGCTATTTGACAACATTGAAAATATACTACAAATTGTGGTCATCCTATCTGATACTAGCGTAAAATAACGTATTTCACTTTATTTCGCATTAAATTATGTCTATTTTTTTGGAAATCAAACGAAATAATCAGGATTTTTTTTTTAAATTTAATCTGTGGCTAAAACGCTATGTGATGTTAGAAAAACTTTATAATCTGTGATGTGAAGTCACATGCAAGTAAACAAAACAAACCCCAAATTCACTTCATATGCTAAGCTGTCAAATAAAAAAAAAAAAAAAAAAAAAAATCTGGGGACAATGTCACACCAATTGACCTAGTCCCAAACTAAGCTCTAGGCTTGTACTATGGAGTACCCATGGGTACTAGACAACGATATAAATACTTATATAGAGAAATATATACTTAAATACATAGAAAACACCCATGACTCAGGAACAAATATTCGCGCTCATCACACAAATATCTGCCCTTACCGGGATTTGAACCAAGCCTGCTAGCTTCGGAAGCAGGGTCACTACCAAGTAGGCCAGCGCGTCGTCACAATGAACTTGTTTGTTTACTTGCGTGTGGCGTCACACTAGTCCGCCATAGATAGAAACAGCGTTTTTCGCGTTGTTTTGAAAATTTAAACTTTAACTTACATTTTTATTGATAATACAGTAGAGTCTCAAGGAAATACCAATGTAGTGTGCTTGTTATGTGATAAAGAATCATTTTAAAACGTTTTCTAAAATTAGTCAAATAGCCTATTGAAAATGTCTTTTTTTCGCTTTGACTTGACTAGTACTTAAACTAGCCGGTTTTTATGAACTGCGTCGAGTTGAAAAGAATCACACACCGGGTAATTGTTACGATTTTAAATTTAATTTGAACTGTGAAGGGAAAAAAATGCGTTATTGCTCGGCATGACGAAACAGCATGTTATTTCATAGCGTACACAACTACCGTTCGGTAAATCGAGAATCGCTATGACAGTTCGTAATAACAACTTTATAAATACTACATGGATTACAACTCTTTTTCATATGTTTTCCTGCTGGCCTGTTGCTCTCGCAATGGCAATCGACTTCAAAGCGCAACAATTGTTTTCATTTTGTATGCAGAGCCTTCGATTTTCAAAATAAAAACCATTTTGATTGCGAGTGCATTAGGCAATAGCGCCTCTGATTAGTAGGTACGAGCATAAACAGTTACTTAAGACAATTTGGCAAATTAGTAGTTAAAAATTTCGAGTCAATATAAAGTAACCGATTACAGATTTAGTGAATAAACGTATTGTGTCGGATATGTCCGTATCATTTTTTTTATGGCAAAGAGAAGGCAAACGAGCACACAGGCCACCTGATGGTAAATGGAAACTGTGACCCATAGACATTCGCATTCACAAGACTGCAAGCCTAAGACTGCAAATGCGTTGCCAACCCTGAGGACTAAGATGGAATGCCTCTATGCTAGTCATTACACCGGCTGTCTTATCCCCAAACCGGAACACAACAATGCGAACACTGCTATTTGGCGGCAGGTTAGTGGATAAGATGGTGGTAGCGATCCGGACGGACCCTGCACAAGGTCCTACCACCCGCAAAGTATCGTCTTAAAATGTCGTCGTATCGTCTTGCTATCTCAACTAGTTTATCAATGGGTACTGAAGCTGACTGTGAAAGCAAGATAATGACGATGTAGCGCATGTTAAATCCAAAAGTGACTCTATGCAAACAAGGAACTCATACAAAAGCTAATTCTTTTTAACTGATTGCAGTTAAAAAGAATTAGCTTTTGTATGAGTGTCACTATTATAATTAACTAATTATTAAAATTAACTAATTTGAATGTCACTATTTAAATAGATTTTTCGTAATTTACTGTCGCAGTTGGATTTAACATTGTTTATTCATATAATACAGATGTACTATTAAATATTCCGGTTAATTAAACTCGTTAATATTTCAAATACGGTCCACACTTTCCAAAGTTTGAATCGAATCACTCATTTCTGACTTGAACGAACAATAAAACAGACCGTAAGTCTCAATCTTCGACGTCGTAATCAAGTCTGTCAAAAAAGTTTGTCTGTTGTTAATCGTGTTGCCGCGCCTCTATTTTAGAATTACTCTCGAAGTCTGAAAACTGGCCGCAGTGTACGTAAATTTGTAAGCACAATGACCCGATTTTAATTATCGATAGTGTAGCTTAAGCGAGTTCTTCGAAAAGTAATCTGTGAACAGTTGTAATTTTAATTCAATTTTAGTAGTACCTAGTTAAAGGTTGGTAAAATGTCACACCACTTGAGCTAGTCCCAAACTGAGCTCTATGCTTGTACTATGGATACTAGACAACGATATAAATACTTACATAGATGAATATACAGTGTGTGGCCCAAAACCGGGGATAATATTAAAAACAGGGGCTCTATAGATCACCGGTAATTACATTATAATGGTCTTACCTAATTAAAATCAAAACTTAGCTTTCAGTTTTTTTCTAACAAACTTAATCGCAAATTCAATGTAATGCAAACACCGCTAAATTTACCGCGTGTTGTCAATGGCACCCTGTACTCAGACATACCGCGTACCAAGTGACCAAGCGACGATATCGCGACGGGAAAATACATTACCTACGATTTTTAACTTTGTAGGCTCTTTTCTCCAAAATTATAGACTTTGTAATATTAGATTCTTGTGATAGTTAATTGAAATGTTCTAAAGAATCCCCATTTAATTTTTTCGCCCCGGTTTTGGGCCACACACTGTATACATCCATGACTCAGAAACAAATATTCGCGCTCATCACACAAATATCTGTCCTTACCGGGATTTTAACCCAGGACCGCTAGCTTCGTGGGCAGTTTCACTATCAACTAATCAAAAGTATGTACATATATTCATCTTATGGGACTTTCCAAGAACGTTCCACAGATCTTTTTTTTTTCTTTGCCCCGCGGCCTCTTGAACAGCTACTACCGCGGGAATATGTCGTTTCCACTATGAAGTGATTTCGCCAGTGTCAAGTATATATAAGTATAAATCAATATAGTATTTAAACACAATCTAATCTTCTCTAGGAAGATTGGTGGCAACGTTGTACGGTGATATGTAGGACAGAGGCCAAGATAGTTTTAACCTCTGTACCACTGCGAGTCCACTTGAAACAAGAAGTAAGATGCCAGGATACACAAAATAAGTCCAAGTCTTCTATCACTGTGCAGCACAAAGGCATTGAAAGCACAAATAACTAACAGAAAAGAACTTTCAACACCTAAATACACAAAAATAAAAAATAAAACAAATTACACATCCGCCATCTTTTGACGTTGCAAATGGCCTGACAGATCTTAATAAATGAAATAGTAAAAATATCGAATGACAGCTACGCAACGCCGTCATGCCCGTAACAAAATGGCACGCTCATGTTTTTGTTCATAACTCCCGTCGTAAACATAATTTTGTAGATCTTCTGTGTATGCGTGGGTCTCAGTCGACTAACTGAATGGCCCAATTTGGAAGGGTTTTTTAAAGCGAAATGGTTCTTAGTTGGTTAGTTATACTAAAATTGGTTAAGCCGTTTAAGAGATAATCAGCTCTTAAAGAAGGGCTCACACTTATATAGGGGGATTTTATTTATTATTTTAAAACGCCCGGCCGATATAAAGTCAAACCTAACACATTGGTCAACCATGAAGTTTTTGAATATGGATAATACATACATACTAAAGATGCCACGAATATTCGGCAACTATTCGGTATTCGGCCTATTCGGCCACTTTTTTGCTATTCGGTATACGGAATACCGAATAGCAAATCATGTAAAAAAAGACACGTTATTTTACTCAAAATTATGTATTTATTTCCAAATTACAACGTACTTAAAATTAATCAGTGGTAAGTTGTGATGGATAAAAACGAGCATTTCAGCATTTTTTGGTAGCAAACGATTGCGCTTTTCATCGTAAACGTTACCAGCCTCAGAAAATAACCTCTCACTCCAAGCATTCGGCGGCCGAATATTCGGCGCTTCGGCCGACAGCGTTGCCGAATATTCGGTATTCGGTATTCGGCCAATTCACTATTCGTGGCATCTCTAATACATACCGTCACGCCTGCATTCCAGAGTGAGGTAGGCAGAGCTACAGCATTACCAACAACTCTAACTTGTTGTTAATTCTATAACCACATATTGCACAAACAGGCGAAGTTTACCATGACGTATATTAGTGACAGGTTGCAAGCCCATCGCCTAACAATACTACAAGCATTTAATCCCTTAGTGCCGCCATAGACGGACTGCTGTAAGCAGCCAGGACCGACAGTTCCGTGGTTGCAATTGGGCAATCTACACTTTCAATACGAACCTAGAGCGAGATTGACCAATAGCAACCACGGGGCGGTCGGTGGCTGCTGCACTGGAAGACATGGAGTGGTATTATTCTAAGCCGGCAACCCCGCGGATAATGTTGCAAGCTTTAAAATAATGATGTTACTACTATTCCTTCACGCAATAAATAAGTGTGGCATTGTTTTTCTGGTGTTAAATTATCAATATTTAGAAACTCTATGGTTGTGCTGTGTCAGGATTGACTTCTTATTCTTCTAGCACTGTAAATAGTTTACATAACTAAAGTACGGCCAATGAGACGAGATAAAAAATGTAAACAAACTGACAGTTGCAGAGTTATATTGCGATAACGAGCGATTATTATATCTGTCTTTATTTCTCGTACGCAATAATATCTTCAGTTGGTCAATGACTGCTGTCGGTCGTGCGACTCGTGCGTACAAGAAAGCTGTCAATACAGATGTTGTCATAATTAGTGCCGCCATTTTGTGAAGTTCATTCCCTTGGATTGTGTTCGAAGTGACACGATTTCAAATAAAAATGAGAAAGCTTATTTACATTCTTTATCTCATCTCGTTGGCCTTACTTTAAAGGCTAGCGTCAGTTTCTACTGTCTCATATTTGGTACACTGCAATAAGGTCCAAAATTGGATAGATATCTTTGTAGTCGACGGTGCATCTTTTTCATAAATAACACAAGTGTGTCGGGAGCAGATGTTTGCACCGCGGTACTTCGGAGTGAATTTCTCGAGATATTTCGGTTTGCATACAGGATGTTGACGTTCGTTTGTAGCGTGTAGGTATTGATGTCCGTGAAAAGATCTCGGTCACAGCAATATTATTGTTGCAAACGATGTATTCGTTAATGAGCTGTACGTTCCAAACCAACTTGGCTTGTTCTTTTCCTCGCGGCAAATCAGTCAAGTTAGAGGCGGACTCGCACAAGGAGGTTCTGTAGCTAGCATTCTTGTATGGAGACCGCACATGCTTGAAAACTAAGATGAAATCCCTATATGCTAGTACTCTACCGGTCATCTTATCCCCACACCGGAATACAACAAAGTGAACACTGCTGCTTGGTGGTAGGTTAAAGAATGACCAGGTCCTACCACCACAGTCATGTCATAACCCGAAGTGACTAGAACTTCGTATTTTTTCTTCGGTTTTAGTGCTTCAAAAGAAGTAACTTAAAATTTGAGTAAGTACAATCAAATTGCCTTGAACAGTGAAACTGTGGTCGAACTTTGAAATTCGAATTTGAAGTTACGTTAGCTCAACCCTTTCTCTCGTTTTAGTCTCGAATGACGAGTAGCAGGGATGGAGCTAACGTAACTTTTTCAAAATCAGCGTCGCTGATTGTATCAACGTCATTCGGAAGCATATCACTGAGTGATCACTTACCATCAGGTGAGCCGCCTGTTCGTCTGCCTCCCTCTATTATAAAAAATAAACTAAGCGGAGACCATTTTGCCCGTAAGTAAAAAAAATACATAGGTTGTGAAACTATGTGCGACTTTTTTTTCATGTCATTTTGTTTGGTTTTTTATATTTATGGCATATATATTTGAGTAGTACTCTTCGAAAGGGACAAAGTATTATTATTATTATCCAACCAACTTTAGCTACCCTAACATGTCGAGGTTAAGTAAATAACCAACTATCCAAATCACTGATTACAAAACATGGTCCTTCTAACCGGATTATGAATAGCCTGCAAGCACAAATGCCGTTAATGCAACGTTTGAATTACAACATAGTTCATAAATCCGAGAGGATCAAAATGGCGGACGCTTTAATTAATAGTAGGGCTCGTTCACAGTAAAGCTACTGATATTTATCGAATAAAAAAACACCGTATTTTTATGGCATGGGGATAGCTATTAAATAAACGGCCACGGAAATCTGTGAACCATAGACATTTGCATTCTCAAGACTACAATCTTAATATTCCGATTCTAAGGATCGTTTTAATAAAACCATCTTCTCTGTGAGACCCGTCACAAGATACGTTAAAGTAAACGCCAAACTATAAAACACTGTCATTTTTGACGCATCTCGAGATGAGCATTAGACTTGAGATCAGTTTATTAATGCGGGCATAAGACCGCAAATGCGCTGGCAACCCTGACTAAGATGGAATGCCTCTATGCTATTATTTTCATTGGTTGTTTTATCCCCATATCGGAACACAACAATGCGAACACTGTTGCTTAGTGATAGCAAAGGATGAGATGGTGGTTGAGATCCAGACCTGCACAAATTCCTACCACCAGTAAAAAAGTATATTCAATTCAAAATAGATAATTTGAAAATACATAGGCAGAATATAGCAGTGTGAATGCATCCTAACATCTGAACAAGGTTTGCACATAACGTGAGCATTCCCTATCCCCTGTGCATCCTTGTTGCCAATATATTAGTTTGTTAATAGATACCTTGTTTCAAGGATCTAAAAGCTATTTTCCAATAGCAGTAATTACGTTTGTATGACGTAAGACGATTGGCTATTGAAGCGTTTTTAAGATTAATAAGTAATATTTATCGGAACACAATTAATTCAGACATAAATATTAATAAAACAATCATATTAATCATAATTTTTACTAAGTCACATACGAGCGAAACAGAAAAAAACTGCTCGATAGATGGCGCTGTTACGTGCAGGGAACACGCTAACGACTTGTTCCCCGAAAATCATGACGTCTGCAAACCAAACGCGTATCCACATCGTTAATCATAAGTTTCATATTTAAATTATTAATTTTTGAATGACGTACGTCCTTTAAGACATACGTCTTGTATAGTTCATTCAATTTATAGACTAAGCATAGACTTGGTTGGTCTCTCTCTCTCTCATTGATATTGATCAATCAATCTAGGCCCGTAATGCCCATGTTTTACTCGGTAATTAGGGTAATATTGCCTTAGACGTGATATAGTATGGTTATAAGTCAGCCGCCATTACTGTCAAGGTAATCAGTAATTTATTGCGCAGTTTTTATTTATTATCAGGGGACAATGTCACACCAATTGACCGAGTCCCAAACTAAGCTCTAGACTTGTGCTAGAGAAATATTATACTTTTCTCAAGCATGCTCGGAAAAAACCGTTTTCCGATTGAAAGACAAGGACGGAAAGAGCCTCATTTTACTCCTAGGAGTAAAAAAACCATATGAAAACATTTTCCTTCCATGTCTAAGTATATTTTTCTTAAAAATGCTGTCAATTTGCATACAAAATCAAAAGGACCAAGACAAAAATTCCAAACAGCCAAGGTAACCACCTCGTCAGGAAAACCCTTACTTATCGCGCCTAGGCAACAATGTACTATAAATACATAGAACAAATATTAATATTCGCGTGGCGGTCATCACACAAATATCTGCTCTTACCGGGATGTGAACCACAGGACCGCTAGCTTTTAGGCATGGTCACTACAGACTAGGCCAGCGTGTCGTCAATAGTAGATTGTGTCACAAGGGAGCAAAATGACATATTTAAGGCGAGGGCGTACATTGAATCCTGAACGAAGCGAAGGATTCTACAATTGAATCCCGAGCGTAGCGAGGGATTCTAAAATATAATCCTGAGCGTAGTGAGGGATTCAAGTGTTAACGCCCAAGGTGGAAATAATTTTGCTACCGTATGACACATACTGCTTTTCACATCACCTATGAGGAAAATAAAAGATCTTAGTGATGAAACAAATTTAATTATTCACACATTCTAGAAATGCTGAAATTATCAAATTTAACAACAGGAAATTATCGCACTTAACAACAATTATCAAATTTGGCAACAAAATGTCCTTGAACAGAAAAGTGCCACTTTGATCCCTCCTAGCAGGGAAGAAAAGTCCCCTTTCCGAGTAGGTGATATGAAAAATATTATAACGTTACAGAGATCTAGAATATTTATATCTATACTATATCATCAGTTCATTATGAACTCTGATGGGTTTTGTAGTATTAAGGAAAAGAGAATTACATTGACTACAAGGGCTTAAATTTTTGAGTCCCCATGAAACCCTGTCACAATGACAACGTCAAATCGCATGAAATAAATTACGTCTAAATTGATGATTAACGTTATGAGATAGGGTTCCATAATGGCTCAACAATTTAGAGTCCTTGAAATTTGATATTATAATTGAGCGAGTAATTAAATTTAATCAGTAGTTGCTTAAGTTTGTTTACGAATTTGTTACTCGTTTCTTCTTTTAGCGGTTCGGCTTGTTTGGTTGGGCCGGAAGGTAAATGTTTAAGTTTTGAAGATGGTGTAATTGGCTTATTTTTGACGGATCGAACGAGACTAGGATAATTGTCCTCTCTTTTAGGTTTCCGTGTTCAAAGGGAGCCCCGACGGGGCCCTATTAATACTCGTATGCCTACGCGGTCAATCCGTACGTCCTAAAATTAACGAGCTGTTTCCTTACCTTAATCGGTAGCGGTTTGTTTTTTTTCAGACCGTGTTGTTATGGCGGATTCACTAACAGAAAATAATAATTAAAAACCTGCCAAGTGCGAGTCGGACTCGCGCACGAAGGGTTCCGTACCATTATCTATACAACATTAGCAAAAAACGGCAAAATAAACACATTTTCATCACACTTGCTCGTAAATGGTGTTATTCCATGCCTGTATACAGAAGGACAATGGCCTAAATTGTTCCCGCGGGAATTATGGCGATTTTGTCATCCCTAGGGAGTAATGACTTTCTTTTTAAAATTTGCAACTCTAAGGAGGTTTAATTTTCAGCCAAAAATTAAATCGGTTTCTAATTTCATCTTTAAAAATTAGCTATAGACTAACTTACATTACACAAAACCTATACGCTTCATTAAACTTCATTATTTTTATACCTATTTCAAGTTTATATCAAGATTTATCAATTTTTTTTATTTTTTTTAATTTATTTTTTCAAAGGCACATATACATAGCTAATACTAAAGTTACTCGCCAAACTGCTTACGCAGTTTGTTGGCGAGACAGCGCTCATTCCTTAATTACTATGCACCTAAATTAGTCAAGAAGGTACCATACACTAGAGTAGATAGAATAGAATAGATCCAAAATTAAGCTGCCACTCACAGTAGCTGAAATCAAGGCAAGTTATCTAATTTTAGTAATTATACATTTTTATCAAATTGGCTAAATCTGGCTCGAATCCAGGTCGAAACTAAACGCAGTTATTATCTGTGGGAGAGGTCACAAAAAAAATATCGTTTCCATTTACGTTCCCGTTCGTCAAAAGTTATTTCTTTATATTTTGCAGAGTTAAAGTGTTTTCTCTTTGTTTTTTTTCCTCGCAAATGTGATGAAAACCATTGTGTGTATCACAGGCAGTAAGGGGATTACTAACTCGAGTCATTAAAAGCCCTCCGCCTTCGGCGTCGGGCTTCTAACACTCTCGTTAGTAATTCCCTTCATACTACCCTTGATGCACAATGTACTATTGTTGTATGGGAGGGGGGCTCCCATAAATATTTAATTTATTCTGTTTTTAGTATTTTTTGATATAGCGGCAACAGAAATACATCTTCTGTGAAAATTTAAACTGTCTAGCTATCACGGTTCATGAGATACAGCCTGGTGACAGACAGATGGACAGCGGAGTCTTAGGTCCCGTATGATACAACAAAACGGTAAACGGTAAAACATACATACAAGCGTCAAAGGTATGATAGTAATAGATACGTACTGCGCGACGTTACGGAAACCTCGGTGCGCGAGATCGACTCAGTCGCACTGGTCACACACCGTCCCGTCGACGTGAGGGTGTTTGATCTGTCAGACTTTGGCAACAGAAACACGATTGACACTCGTATCAATGATATTGTAGAAGATCTGGAACATTCGCACATAAGGTCATAGGCGGTATTACCCAAAGAGCAGGTAAGATACTCTCTAACTCAACATTCACTACACAACTTTGCCATGTTAGTTAACTGCACCCTCTACTGGTGGATAGTGTCTTTCTGCTATCAATATTGGTTACTTCTATTACTTATCGTTAGCTGCCGATAGATGCCGCTATCTGAGCTGCTAACAGCACCCTCTACCGGTAGGTAGAAACTATAACATCAGTATCGATTACCCTTTAGCTGGTTGTCGATAGATGGTGCTACTCGCACTAGATGCATCTGGTTTATTTAATGAACCTATGTTATACATTCAAGAAAAATAAACAGTTACATAGGTCCTTTAGGACGTACGTCTCGTTTAAACTGTTCAAACTTTCAAAGCACTGATATGGTTGTTCCTGTGAAATCCTTCTGATTAATTTTTAACAACGTGTACGTGTATCTACTGTTCATTTATTGCCTTTGATTCGTAACTGTAGTTTTAATTCAGGTAGTAAACATGATTTAAAAAAAAACGATAAATGTCATTTATTCAGTAAGCAGGCCGCACGGGCACTTTTACACGTAAAGAATTTACCAGCGCTTCCCAAGACGAGACCCCTGCTGGGAAGAAACGCCGCAAGAAACTCAGCAGTCAGTCATTTTTTTTAAATATATTTCATATTACAATTAGTAAATTAGTTGGTAGTAGTATTTAGTTTTGACGACACGCTGGCCTAGTTGGTAGTGACCCTGCCCACGAAGCTAGCGGTCCTGGGTTCAAATCCCGGTAAGAGCAGATGTTTGTGCGATGAGCGCGAATATTTGTTCTGAGTCACGGATGTTTTCTATGTATTTAAGTATATATTTCTCTATATAAGTATTTATATCATTGTCTAGTATCCATAGTACGAGCCTAGAGCTTAGTTTGGGACTAGGCCAATTGGTGTGACATTGTCCCCTGATATGTATGTATATTATTATGTATTACAATGGTACTACTTACTTAAAATAAATATAATATCAAATAACATGCGTAGTTCAGCAGGAAAATATGCCACTTGTGTGTATAAGACGGTGCAAGACGACCAAATAAAAGTTTCGATATGTTTTCCTACATCAACGGTGTCCCCTGGACAAGATTAAGTATTTTTGCATTTGAACAAATTATTATTTTCTAAGTTTCGGGTTTAGGCCATGCATTTATGTCTGTTAGATAATCCTCGACCCTATACGCTTTACACATTAACGACTTTTTCAAGTAATTTTTAAGTGCTGGAAAGGGTAACTTTAAAACTACGTCAGGTAATTTATTATAGGAATGAATGCATTGACCAACAAATTAGTTATATACTTTAACTATTAATACTACTGTTACTTTATACTTTTACTACGTGTTAAAATGAGACCAGGAGAATTTTTTTTTTTTAAAAAAACCTAATTTTTTACACAGTTTTTTTTTTTTGTACTTTTTATTACCTAGTAGTACATTAACAGGTTTTTTTTTTTTTACTAATAAATAGGTACAATAACGATTCATCTCCACGTTTTGAAGCGAGTTGTTTTTTATTCCTCGGATTTTGTAAAATAATTTTTCGATGTGTATGAAGCACAACATTATTTTTTTTTTTATTAAAATAAGAATTCTCCTTTTATGCGCACTTACTAAAAGGCTTGGCTTGGCTTGGTTATGACACGGTTGAATTTATAACACAAAATAAAAGCAAGCATTTGATTAGAAGAGATTTATAAATACGGAACCCTATCTATCTAAGTATTAGTTCCTCCAATGCCGACACTTAGTCATAAAATGGCATCGTCATTCAGCAAATTTCTAGGAACAATATATTATACTTTATCAAACATTAATTATGATGACGAGCGGTATTCGTTAGTATATTGCGCGCCAAGAAATGGGAGTGGAAAAATACAATGGAAATGGAAGTAGGCAAATGTTTCTCCATTCCGAGTCGTACTCGTAAAACGCTGGAGAGGGTTGTTTTTATCTCTGTTTAGTAGTAGACAGTTATCAGGAGAAAATCTTATAATACCTAATATTAATATATAAATTACTTAATATAGTGACTTAGAAGAAAACGCGAATGAATTTGAACTAAGTAGTATAACTTTTTCAATCACAGATTAACTTCAAAAATATTTAACCAATTTTGATGTAGGTAAATTGTAGTGTTTTGTTGCTAATTAACATAGGTTCAAAAAAGCCAGCAAATATAATATTTTAAAACTCGTTCAAAGCTGACATGTTTAATAAATTTCCAACATATTTACAACTATAGCTCAAAGACAACATTTTTGTAAATAAATAATAGAAAACTCTGACAAAAAAAAGTTATTATATAAGGCCCACTTGCACGTAAATGTAACCCTAGGAAACTTACGGTTAAATTATTTACGAATGTCTAAACCTAAGGTTGACCTGAAGTTAATATTGACGTGCAAGCGGGCCTAATAGAATAATGTATGTCCACTAAACTGTATAACAAAATGACTTTAGAAGATTAAATATAAACTATTGACATTTTATGATATTGACTTGACTAGGTTTTTGATATGTAAATTAGGTTTTTTACAATAAATATAAAAGTGTAATCAATAACAATGGTAATACATCGATTTTTGAGCAGCGGTGTGGAGGGCATGCGATAAAATCGTGACGCTTTTGTTCGCTCGATATCGCTCGTGCAGCCTAAATATCTCGGGCGCATTTGGGCACTTTCATCCCTTAACAATCTACTATTGGTTCATTGGTTCTTTCTTTTTGTTTCCTTTGCACAATCGGAATATCACGGAACAAAACGTGGAAATTACTTTAAATTTACGATGTACTAAAGGTATAAAGGAACAAAACGTGAAATTAATTAAAATGAAGGTGTGTTGTCATTATCACAATGAAAATTTTCATAAGCTCTTCCAGTGCCGAGGACGCGCATTGGCGTCAATTTTGTAAGGGAATCAAACAGTCCGGCGCTTGAGTAACTCGATGATTTGAAGTTTCGGCCGATCATTTATTCAAAGGGAAAATGGTTTTGCCCCAATATTAAATGTTTAATTAGAATCTGTGAGCCGAAATTAATAATTGAAATGTATTAGCCGTTCGGTTCCCAGATGTCAAAGGTCTTAATTTAAGTTAGTTGTTGAAACAAAGGTACCTGTACTGAATTTTAATGGGTTTTCTTAGTTTACCATCGTCGAAGGGTCATGCGCAGGGTCCGTCCGGTACGCTGCCAACATTTTACCTGGTAACTTAGGTAACTTAGGTACTACTTATTTATTCACAGTTTTGTGTTTCGGTATAGGGGTAGCACCAGTGAATATACATAGGTACAATCATGCCTATTTCTCGTAGGGGTAGGCAGAGACCACTTCTTTCCACTTGCTACGATCCAGACAATCTTCCCTCGCTTCCTCCATACCCATATACGTCTCTTCATAGACGGTGCGTCGGCTTTGGGTAAATCTGCACTGATATTATTAAAGATTTGTATTCTTGTATGTTTGTAACAAATAAACTCAAAAACTACTGGACTGATTTCAAAATTTCTTTGACTATTGGAATTCTACGTTATCCCTGAGTATAGGCTACTTTTTCTCCCGGAAAAATGAACGGAACAAAGTTTACATTTAAAAATAAATTACCTATGCATTGACATTAACCCAGTTGCACACCTGTTAGTTAGCAGTGTTAGCACTAATGACCCATTAAAACATAATCAGCAGTTTCAAATTCGCTAAGATATAGTGACAAAACGCGAAGTAAGGCGCTACTTTTAAACAACGTTTGTGTAACTGCGCGTTCATCTTGTCGATATAGTAACCAATAATTTCTTGAGAGTTGAAATATAATATTCGAAAACGATCTGAAACTCGTTAACTTTTAGAGCGCATTCGTTTCAGCACTAAACACCTTTTAACAAATCCCTCACGTTAGCAATGACGCCACAGCTCCACAATGGCATGACTGGCCGGCCATCTTTAAATGGAGTGCCACGCTACGTCATCCAGTGACGTCAGCACTCGTTCATTGGAAATTCCTGGATCTAGCGGTCGTGTTTATGCAAGAGTAGGGTTGGCACTTCCTAAGGTATTCATTGAATTGGTTCCAAGTAGTCCGAAGTAGTAAAGTAGATTTACTATAAAATATAGTTTACTTGACGACACTAGTTGGTAGTGGCTTTGCCTGATAAGGACAGATATTTGTGTATTTGTTTCTGAGTCTTGGGTGTTTTCTTTGTATTTGAGTATGTATTTCTCTAAATAAGTAAGTTTATCGTTGTCTAGTACCCATAGTTCAAGCCTAGAACTTAGTTTGGGACTCGGTCAATTTGTATGACAATGTCCGCTTGTAATTTTTTTTAAATATTTATTACTTGCCCTATACTCTATAGTAAGTACAGTTCAATAAGTACTTTATGGAGAATGGGCACAAGTATGGATTCCAGTCGAAGAAACTATATAGGTAACCTAAGTGATATCTAATCGGAAAGCTACTTTTATATTCTACAGCTTTGTAATGTCAAATCACTGTGCGTAGTAATTTTGATAGCCAAATAAAAAATTATCTTCGAAATTCAAAAAATATTATTTTATTCGCTATGAAATTGTCAAATACTTGTAGAATTAATTTCATTACCTTACCCCCCCCCCCTACTCCTTTCTTTTCGAACGCACTTTTCTTTTACGAGTTTATTCATGTAAACAACATCATTGTTAGGAATCCTATCTTGATATCTTTAAGCACTCAGTGCAGCGGAAGTAACAAAAGGGGAAGTCATCGTCCTGTTCACGATCATATCCGATGCACCCATTCTTCCTCCAACGTTGTTTACAATAACCAACGGTAGATGGCGCTAGCAAACCATTTTGGTCACATAATATTATGACATTAGCACAGAATGCGTAACAAAACCGCGTTTAGGTACGTCAAAAGTACTTTACTTGGTTTTGCTAAATAAAATATTTCAACAAAAATACCTAAAGAAGAAAACGTCTAAGTCACCCATATTTTTGCAGTTAAAACCCTAGTGATAGCTGTATTTTTTATTGAAGACATTAAGATTACCAATGTTAGCATTATAATGGGGTATACAATACCTTATAAATATTTTATTGTAATTGTATTAATATGTTTGTTATTGCTGTACACTTAATAAATAATAATCAAAATATTATTTATTGAACACCACAGACAGCGCCGTCCGAAACTATTGGGGTATTTACATATACTAGCAGCGTAAACTCGAATTAACGTAGAGGTTATAATTAAAACCGATTATTTTACCCGATTTAGTCGTTTACGCACATTTTGTTCTTTTATTATGATTATATTCTGCAACAAAGATGGTTTACTAACGCCATCTATCGCGGTTTTTTTTAAACTAACGTTAGAGGTTGAACCGTTGATTAGCATTAATTATTGTTGTAATTATAAAAAACCGACCAAGTGCGAGTCGGACTCGCGCACGAAAGGTTCAGTTCCATTATCTATAAAAAAACACGTTTGTTTACACTTTGGGTACGGAACCCTACAAAATATCTGTCTGCCTTCGGTTGAACGATGATCGATCAGCGAGTCAGCTTCTTTTTTTATTTGTACTGATAGATGGCGCTGTTATTTGTTACTGTGTTTTGGGTGTTTTCTTCATAATTATAAAGGTATGTTTTTCTCTGTAGTTGCTAATGACCCTGCCTATGAAATTAGCGGTCCCGTGTTCGATTGAAAATACTTGTTTGATGAGGGCGAATATTTGTGTCTGAGTCTTTGAAGTTTGCTATGTATTTAATTAAGCATAGATTTCTCTATATAAGTATTTATATCGTTGTCTAGTACCCATAGTACAAGCCTAGAGCTTAGTTTGGGACTAGGTCAATTAGTGTGAGATTGACCTCTGTTTTTGTTTTTTGTTTTTTTATATATATATATATATATATATATATATGTATGTTAATTGTTGTCCATACAAACCTAGCGCTTAGTTTGGGACTATTTTAATTTATGTGAGAATTTTTGCACATTTTCACTTTTATGCACCTTTTCACGTGAAACAAATCTATCTCCGTATCTTGCTCTTCTTCTGACTGTAAATTCTTATGTATGCGTGCACGTGCATTTTATTCGATACTTTCACGAGGCCGTAAACATTTAACGACTTGAGAGATTATTGCCGAGCAGTTGCCTTTCCGCTGCGAACTAGCGTTTTATGTAAAACTGGGGAATTGCTGCGAAGGGGTTGAGAGGACACAGGGCAGCTGATGATGAGGGGTTCTGTGCCTCACAGACATAAAGCATTCCCAAGCTTTAATCTGAAGGCCGCAAATGCGTTGCCAACTCTGAGGACTACCTAGGACGGAACACGACAAAAACTGCTGCTGATAAGATGGTGGTAGCGATTCGGACGGAACCTGCACGGAACCTACTACACCTACCTATTTTTGTTTGTTTGTTTAAGTGGATACTTAAACATCGAAAATTAAAAAAATACTTGTTTGTAACTCCCGTTGCAAATAGAGTGTTTTAAGTTTAACCTGTCTGTGCCGTCGTACCTCCCAAATAGAATGAATTGGATGCGTGTAAAATAATTTTGTTTATTGGGAATATTATGAATATTATGATTATTAACTAGGTTTCCTAACAGTCGGTTAAGCCATTTAAGAGATTTCAGCTCCGAATGAATCCTCCTTCATTATGTAACGATTATTACAACTGGCAACTATTGCAGTACAGTCGGTTTTTGGTTGCAAGCCATGACGTTTTTGATTGGCAGTTGTTTTTGCCACTAACTCGTGGTTGGCTGTCACTGTTTGACAGCATAGAACAGCCAATCACGAGCAGGTGTCAATGTTATGTAAAACGTACCCATTCCTAGTTTGGCGGGATTTGGTAGAAAAAAAAGAAGGAATGGCGTCATGTAAGTTCTGTTGAGACTTGAGAATAGCGAACGAAGAAAAACAAGCTTTTGTTACCTAACGATTATTCGATTGTATTGTAAGTAATTAGCGCTCAGTCGAGGAAAAGTTGGATTTGAATACAATATTGTTGACAACCTAATGTGTTTGAATGGTAATCGAGAATACCTGGACCCAGTAAGCTGAGAATTATTTAACAAATCAGAAGAGGGGACGTAACCTGCGGATCCTGCATTCAGCAATCCCACGCGTTGACCAAGGTAATACCACCGCCCGCTAATAAAGTAATGATCAAACGATATTTCACATTTTGTATCAATATTACGTTTCAAGCCCAATTTCAAATCATGGAAACATGACGCTTGGGTAATTTTTCTTGTTGAATTTAATGATTTCTTTATTTTCTCTTTCATGTATACCTACTGACTGCAACGGACGATGTACGATCGTTGCTCGTTTCGACTGAGTATCGTACACCTTGACCCGCGAACTACGTATGTTCGCGTTGATGATGATGATAACGGTTATGTGTGCCGTATACAACGGGCTGTACGCTCGTTGCTACTGGGCTATGTATGCCTCGATTTGCGAACTATGTATGTTCACTTTAACGGTTATGTGTGCCGTATACAACGGGCTGTACGCTCGTTGCTACTGGGCTATGTATGCCTCGATTTGCGAACTATGTATGTTCACTTTAACGGTTATGTGTGCCGTATACAACGGGCTGTACGCTCGTTGCTACTGGGCTATGTATGCCTCGATTTGCGAACTATGTATGTTCACTTTAACGGTTATGTGTGCCGTATACAACGGGCTGTACGCTCGTTGCTACTGGGCTATGTATGCCTCGATTTGCGAACTATGTATGTTCACTTTAACGGTTATGTGTGCCGTATACAACGGGCTGTACGCTCGTTGCTACTGGGCTATGTATGCCTCGATTTGCGAACTATGTATGTTCACTTTAACGGTTATGTGTGCCGTATACAACGGGCTGTACGCTCGTTGCTACTGGGCTATGTATGCCTCGATTTGCGAACTATGTATGTTCACTTTAACGGTTATGTGTGCCGTATACAACGGGCTGTACGCTCGTTGCTACTGGGCTATGTATGCCTCGATTTGCGAACTATGTATGTTCACTTTAACGGTTATGTGTGCCGTATACAACGGGCTGTACGCTCGTTGCTACTGGGCTATGTATGCCTCGATTTGCGAACTATGTATGTTCTCTTTAACGGTTATGTGTGCCGTATACAACGGGCTTTGTATGCTCGCTACTACTGGGCTATGTATGCCTCGATTTGTGAACTATGTATGTTCACTTTAACAGTTGTGTGTGGTATATAACATGCTATGTATGCTCGCTGCTACTGGGCTATGTATGCCTTGATTTACGAACTATGCATGTTCACTTTAATGGGTATTTGTGTTATTAACAATGGGCTATGTGTGCTTATTTTACCTGTGTGGTGTATGTCACAATCCGTGAATGATATATGTATGTTAACCTTCTCAACGATGTGTGAAATTTAAAACAGGCTATGTATGCTTGTTTTTTCTATGCTATGTAACTCTTAAGTTGCAAATTATGTATGTTTGCTCTCATGTGCCACCTTAAATGGGTTAATGTGTATTTGGAGGATTCTTGTTTATTTATTTATTATTTATTTAATCTTTATTGCACAAAAATACAAAATTTGAGTACAAAATGAGCGATTTGAGTGATTTGTTTGTTTCAAATTGACTAATTATAATTCGACCCTTGACTATGTATGTCTGAATATACGTATGCTTGGTTCTTGACAATATGGTTATAGGACATATTAAGAGTATAAAATATAAATGACAGTGATTTATACACACATTCTCAGCCATGGGCGATTCCGAGGAGAGTGAACAGCCACAGACCCCGCCGAGCAGACGCGGACGTTCTAAAAAGCGAGAAAAGAGAAAACGATCCCGGTCACCGGAGAGGAGAAGGACACGGCATCATTCGCGTCACAGTTCACGAGGTCTGACTGCTGAGGATTTACTTAAAATTCTGAGCGCATGGAAAAATGAAGGTACAAGCAAGAATAATCCTACTCTTCCCAATAGTCACCTGAATAATGTTGTACCCGAATATGATCCAGCAAATAGGGCTCAGAGCATTGAATGTTGGTTACGGAAGGTAAATGAGTGTTCTCAGATTTATGGATGGGATGACAAACAAACCATACACTTTGCTTTGCAAAAACTTGTAGGTCTAGCCAAAAAGTGGTTTCAGACTCTTCCCTCTGTAGTCTTTACATGGGATGAGTGGCAAGCAAAGTTAAAAAAAGCTTTTCCTAGTGAAGAAAATTATGGTCGCCTTCTAGAGGAAATGCTGGCTCGCACATCACGTACAGAGGAGAGTTTAAGGGAATATTTTTATGACAAGCTTAGCTTTGTAAACCGCTGTGAAATAGTAGGCAAAAAGGCAGTAGATGTGTAATACACGGCATTCAAGATCGATCTGTTAGGAACGGTGCGCAAGCATTAAATTGCTCAGAACCAGAAGAACTGTTGAACTTTCTTTGTTCTCAGCGTACATATGCGCCCATAACAAATAAGTTCAGAGAGCGGACTAGCCAGAAAACTTCATCTACATCTGTGTCTACTTCAAATGCAACCGTCACAAACGAAAGGTCCATTATTTGTTTTAATTGCCGATTAAAGGGTCATCCCTATCATAAATGTTTGAAGCCCCTAGTTAAATGCAAACATTGCAATAGAATAGGTCATGATAGTGAAACATGTCGACTTCAACCCATGACGTCATCAATAGTTCAAAATGCGGAAAAAAATGTATTAAAAGTCACTTCATATGGTAATGCTAGTGAAAAATTCTTGAAGACCGTTTTTATTGATGGAAGGCGGTTATCAGCCTTTATAGATTTCGGTAGCGAATGTAGTTTAATAAGGCAGTGTGATGCCGAATCATTAGGTCTCAAGAAGTTTAACGATAACATCCCCGTAGTAAAGGGCTTTGGTAATGCTTCAATATTGCCACTGTACAAGTCGTTTGTGGAATTAACACTTGATGACATCGAAACTTCATTAGAAGTACTTGTAGTTAGCGATCAATACCTAAGAAATTCAATGCTTATTGGTCAAAATTTTACTGAACTGCCGTACATCACAGTTTTAAAAAATAGCACAAATCTGTCATTTTTTTAAGACCCCCATTGAAGATGTAATTATTAGCGAAACAACTTGCAAACTTTATGCTGTAGATTCAATAAGTATTACTGGGACAGGATTAGTTCCTATTACCGTAAACGATTCTTCGTTTACTGGTGACGTGTATGTAGAAGGATACAACTGTTATGAACCTGGGCGTGAGTATCGCTTGTTGCTAGGTGCCTACCATATCCTAAAAGGGTCAGGGGCAGTAATTGTCACCAATTTGTCAAAGAAACCGTTAGAGATACAAGCGAAATCTTTAGTAGCACGCTCAACTCCTTTTACTGAGACAAATATATGCCATGTTAACCGTATCGCGACAGATATTTCGAAGGTAGAACCGTTAGATAGGACACAGATTAAAGTAGGTGACAACGTTGCTTTAGTTTATAACATCGAAAGTAGCAATTGGATTCTCACCCTCCAAATGGCAGACCCAGACATTTCGCGGATTGCTAAGATATTAAAACCCAACAATGATGAAGAATGTAAGGAAATAAAACGGAATTACACGATTAAAAATAGTGCTGTACATAGGAAGGTAGACGGTGACGAGTTAAGGTTAGTCGTTCCTCGTAGTGCAAGATGGCAAGTTTGTAAGGCTAATCATGATGATATCGGTCATTTAGGTTATGCTAAAACACTCGAGAGAGTCCAAAGTCAGTTCTGGTTCACGAAATTAAGACGCTTCGTTAAGAAATATGTCGATGCCTGTATGGAATGCGCCTACAATAAGGATAATGCAGCTAGGAAGAAAAGGGGCCATCTTTACCCGATAGAGAAAATAAGTATCCCATTTCATACGGTGCACATTGATCACCTCGGCCCCTTTATCAAGAGTAGAAGTGGTAACACCTATATCCTTACGATTGTTGACGGTTTTACTAAGTACCTGTTTGTGAGAGCAGTTAGGGATACTAAAACTAAAAGCACGATTAAGGTTCTAGAAAAGATTTTCTATGATTTTGGTGTACCAGCTAGGATCATTTCTGATCGCGGAACATCTTTCACATCGGCAGCGTTTAAGACTTTTTGTGACCGGCATGGTATAAGACATGTACTTAACGCAGTCGCCTGTCCCAGGGCGAACGGTCCGGCTGAAAGGTATAACCAAACGATATTGAATTCATTGTCAGCTCAAAACAGTACTGGAAACGAACGTGACTGGGACAGGTGCTTGGGAAAAGTTCAGTGGGGTATTAACAACACTATTAATGCCACCACTCAAAAAACGGCTACAGAAACGTTATTTGGTGTGAAAATGTGTGACAGTCTCACAAACAAACTTGGTATTTCTGTCGGTACAGCGAGCTCTGACTTAGCACAAATAAGAGATAGCGTTGACCACAATATTAAGGATAAACAAGAACGTATTAAACTTAAACATAACTCAGAGCACGCCCCAGCGCCAAAATACCAAGTTGGTGATTTAGTCAAATTAAGTAGAACGAACTACTTTAATAGCGGGAAAAGTTCCAAGCTTTTGTCCAAGTTCATAGGTCCTTACAAAATAATTGAAGTCTTGGGCAACGACCGGTACAAAATAAGCGATGTCCCAGGCTTTAAGAATAAAAATGAAAAATACGAAACTGTCGTAGCTGTGGACCGATTGCGACCATGGATACATTTAAAAACATTAGAGTTAGACGAAAGTAATGATGATAGTTCTACTGACTCGAATGAGGAATAAGTTAAGATGTTTCAATACATTTGGACAGGTGTAAGATGTATATTATTATTATTTTTTCCATGAAGGTGTATGTGTAAATTGGATACCTATGTAATACGTATTGCTAAATATTCAATGATTTTATTTTTAAATGATTCTTTAAATATAATAATAATAAAAAAATGTAATGCATAGTAACTCGTGTTTAGAAATTGTATGTACTCATACTTGAAAATTAAACAACGAAAATGTTAATTTATTGAACACCATGTTATTTACTATGGTTGACATTCAAGCTAGTAGCAGCCAAAGAAACGCGAGTTTCAACCTTGTAAAGTTGCATAGGAAAACGCATTACATTAATTGAATTCTGACGGATTTATTCGTCGTTGAATAAGTTAAGCATAATTCTAGTTAGTTGGTGTGTAGATACTGATTATTGATTTGATGTTAGTTTCGGTATCCCGAAATAAGTAAATTACTAGTTCCTATTACTTTTATTATTATTTTATTAGTTTTATTGTGCTAAGTGCGTCAGGAGCCGCACATAGTCGGATGGCCGAATGTAACGATTATTACAACTGGCAACTATTGCAGTACAGTCGGTTTTTGGTTGCAAGCCATGACGTTTTTGATTGGCAGTTGTTTTTGCCACTAACTCGTGGTTGGCTGTCACTGTTTGACAGCATAGAACAGCCAATCACGAGCAGGTGTCAATGTTATGTAAAACGTACCCATTCCTAGTTTGGCGGGATTTGGTAGAAAAAAAAGAAGGAATGGCGTCATGTAAGTTCTGTTGAGACTTGAGAATAGCGAACGAAGAAAAACAAGCTTTTGTTACCTAACGATTATTCGATTGTATTGTAAGTAATTAGCGCTCAGTCGAGGAAAAGTTGGATTTGAATACAATATTGTTGACAACCTAATGTGTTTGAATGGTAATCGAGAATACCTGGACCCAGTAAGCTGAGAAAGAATTATTTAACAATTATCAGGAGTTTTTATTAATAGTTACTCCTACTAGCTTTTGCGCGTGACTCCGCCCGCCTAGAAGTCGTTATCGCTATTCCCTCGGAAACTCCAATTTTCCGGTATAAAAAGGCAGCCCAGTGAATAGAATATATGAAATTCTCGTGGCACAGTGTTTGTAACAGAACTCCTCCGAAACGGCTTGACTGATTCTTATGAAATTTTGTGCGTGTATTCAGTAGGTATGAGAATAGGACGTAAACTATTTTGCACAAGAGATTGTATGAAAAAAAAATACACCTGGGCGGCGCCGGGCGCGGACAGCTTTTCTGTTAAACCTATTTGGGGGGTTAAACCTAACCTTTGCTAATCGGGGCACTTCATAAAATACGTACTATATCTCTATGCTTTTATCTTGATCCGTTCAGCCTTTCTGGCGTGATTGAGTAACAAATAGCCAAACTGTCGCATTTATAATATTAGTAAGAAAAGAAGTAAGATTCTCTATACTTCTTGTGAATACGAGGGCGACACTGAAAGTTTTTAGATCTGGCCACTTGTAAACAATATAATAAAAAAACAAGTTTAAATTTTGAAAATGGAACTCTTTGCCAATATTATTGAGTATGTATTTTATTCATCATTTGTTTTACGATTAGGCGGCAAATTGAAAGTTGTCTGTGTCACGTCAGCATGAATTTAACGCGAGAAAATTTTCGTGCAATGATTTTTTATGACTTTCGATGTTATTTAAGTCAACAAGAAAGTTATGATAGACTACGATTGGCCTTTCACGATGAAGCCCCATCTCGTGCCACTGTTTACAATTGGTTTAATGAGTTTAAACGTGGTCGCAATAATCTCACCGATGATCTGCGTGAGGGCCGGCCTTCTACGGCAACGACTGAAGATAACATTAGTGTTGTGCGGCGTATGATAGAGACTGATAAAAGAGTGACCTATCAGCAGATTCGTACAAGCTTGGGCATCGGTATGAGTCAAGTGCACAAAATCCTCCATGAACATTTAGCGGTCAGGAAGCTTTGTGCCCGGTGGATACCTCATAATTTGACCGACGCCCAAAAACTCCGTCGTGTTGATTGGTGCCGTGAAATGGTTTTAAGATTTAACGGAGGTGACTCAAATGCTGTGTTTTGATTTTTTAAGAACTTTCAGTTTGACCGTCGTAATCATCATCAAGATGTTGTTGTTTACGAATGAATACCCAATTAGCTAAATAATAATGCCTAAAATATCTTTACAGATATTCAGGTCAATAGTTAACACGAACGACGCTCGCTTGACAATATTCAAATGAATCCCACGCACGGGGTAGGTTAATGACTGTTAAGCCAAAGGTTCTTCAATTATCATTTATTTGTAAAATATACGTGGTTGTTTTACTCTTGGCCACATATCAGAAAGTCGGTAGTATTCGGCGATCTTAATAACCATTACGCCTGTGTGTCTGTTTTTAGATAAACTTGGTCACATTTTCGGCTCAGGGCGACTTTG
The DNA here is from genome assembly GCA_923062465.1 of Acleris sparsana. Classification (NCBI taxonomy): domain Eukaryota; kingdom Metazoa; phylum Arthropoda; class Insecta; order Lepidoptera; family Tortricidae; genus Acleris; species Acleris sparsana. Next base: position 19,114,652 of record OV281287.1, on the reverse strand, counting down.
TCTACAGTCCTATTTCGTCACCTTCCTAACTCGTCCGCAATGCCATGTCGTCAGCATGTAATTCCTAAATTGTCACCTTCCTAACTCGGCCACATTTTTGTATCGTCAATTTCCTATCTTGTCCAAATTCCTATATTGTCCATAGTGCTAAGTTGTCCACATTCCTATATCGTCCACAGCGCAAACTCAAGTTAGCCACACAATATTGAAGAAGTTGACCACACAATAGAAATGTGGACGAGTTAGCACTGTGGACTATATAGGAATGACAAGTTAGGAAGGTGACAATATAGGAATGCCGACGAATTGGGATTCTGGGCCATATGGCATTGTGGACGGGTTGAGAACGTGACGAATTAGGACTGTAGACAAAGTCGCCCTGAACCACATTTTCTTGCGACTGTTACGAGTATAACGTGCAAAGACGATAGAAACGAAATCTTGGAGTTTTATTTTTCTAATATGACACCTTTTTCCCGTGCCATTATTGTAATAATTGTTGTGAGTAAGCAGAGTTTTTTTTTTGGTATTCTGTCTACCATGCGCAATTACAATATCACAGATTATGCAGGTCTTAGTAAATAAAATATATAATGAACTAATAGGACAGCTACTTACTGGTTGACACCACAAGCACATAAAACTAGGCAAGCTAGGTAGATGGCGTTATCGACGACCTAGTACGAGTATGTTCGTCGATTTGACGCTGCAATCAAGGCGCGTAACTATCTCCATCTCACGTTCTTCGCGCGGAAGCATATATAGCCATCCTTTCTTGGATTGGATTCTTTTCTGGGCCTACCTCATATTATGGCCTCTTAAAAAACCGGCCAGGTGCAAGTCGGTCTCGCACACGAAGGGTGCCGTACCACGCCGATAAAAGCATGTGTGTTGTAAGGGGACCCCTTTAATAAAAATAAAAAACTCTTTGTACCATACCAACTACTAACCATATTTTTAGCATTTGATCGTATTGTGAACATTATGATTGCTCTTTTTACCATACATTAACATATGGTTTTACCAAGTGGAATAGAGCCCAGTGACACGTATAGCAAGACACAATTAATATGACGCGCGGATAACGCAATAATAGACTCTTGGTCAACAGCGTAAGAGCTTTGACACCCGCCATACTAATTGTGTCCTGCTATACAGCATTCGATGAATATTCAAACGAATCCCACGCATGAGGCGAGGTTAATTACTATTAGTGCGAAACCATACGTTCATCTCTAATTACTTTGACTTTGACATTCATAGGTGCATTATATTATGCCTAAATTGAAGAATAAAGAACTTTGACTTTGACTTTGACTTTTTGACTTTACTTATATATAGAGTTCAACGGTCGAACTCACATCTGTACATTTTAGTACCTTTGTGGCGACACCCCTAGTGTATTTGTATCATTTGCCGATCACGATCACGCGTATCGTATCGAGTTCGCGTATCCTAAGTACCTACCTATGCACGCTCACTTTGGGCACACCGTATCACTACCATCTCCCTTTGATGAGCGGGGAAAAACGCCTCAAGAGCGATCACGGCGTATCGCGTATCAAATCATTACTTCGTATCGTGATAAAATATCAAAATCCGATCGCGATCAGATACGGCGCGCCGCATGATCGCGCTGATTTTGCGTCCACACTAGCGATCTTGATACGCGTCGGTGCAACGCGACGGAGATACGATACGACGAAATGATACAAATGTGGACCCAGCTTAGACGCGGCACAGAAAAGCCGAAGCTGAGAAACGCTAGTAGCTTTCAGACCTCACTCTTAGTAACACGCACTTTCTGCATGTGCCATGTCTGGCGCTCACATTCCTAACCGTATAAAAAGTGTAACTTCTCCTTCTTTCGTGTATATCGGTGGGAGTAAGTAATAAACATTTACATAAAGATAAAAGATAAAAGAAATTTATTCAGTAAGTAGGCCGCTCGGGCACTTTTACACGTCAAGAATCTACCAGCGCTTCCCAAGAGGAGACCACTGCTGAGAAGAAACGCCGCAAGAAATTCAGCAGCCCAGTCATTTTTTAAACATATTTCATATTACAATGGTACTACTTTGTCTAGCATTATATAAAGCTACAAATATTAAATTAAATATAATATCAAATAACAGGAGATAGAGAGAGAAAAGAAAAAAGAAAAAATAGAATCAACTACTTATGTGTGTATGAGATGGTGCAAGATGACCACATAAAAGTTTCGATATGTTGTCCTGCATGCATCAACGTCTAGGGGACACCTAGACAAGAAAAAGCAGGATAAAGCTTTTGCATTTGAACAAATTATTATTGACTAAGTTTCGGGTTTAGGCCATGCATTTTTGTCTTTTAGATAGTCCTCGACCTTATAATACGCTTTAGACATTAACGACCTTTTCAAATATTTATTACGTGGAACTGTTTTTATTTCACTGGCAAAGCGAACTCCTAGACCTCAGCTATTGATATACCTACTTAATAGAATACAGTTTCAACAAAAGCTGATTCGTTTAACACACAGTTGAGAATAGTAGATTGAAAACAAGTGCGGAAAGTACGTCATTTCCCACCAGTCCCGAGTTGTCTTGGCCCGAGCTGTAAGCGAGGGATAAGACTCGGGATGAGTGAAAATGACAGTTCCGCACGTGTAACAAACGACGGTTTTTAATACATTCGCGAAAAAATGTGTATCTGTGAATATGTGTATGTGGGTATCTGTGTATCTCTCCTCTAGCCCCGGACCTTTGAAGTGAGCTTAACGTGTGCACACACTGTCCGAAATTACATTATTTTTAATCAAATACTAGGAAAGCATAAACATTAGAAGTACCTACCTTACCTACAACCCGCGTTGTGTCGGGCGCGACCGCCCGGGCCCGCCCGCCGCTGCGCCGCACCGCGCTACCCTCCTAATTACCTCTGCGCTCCTGGTACTTTATTTAAACATGCAAAGTCTTTGGTTGGATGCACGGCCTAGTTTATATAGAAAAATTTAAAAAAAATATGGAAAAGTAAAAAACACTAGTTCGAAAAAACCCAACATTCTTTCTTGTATCAAAAAAAAACATTATTAAATAGCTATATAAATATAACCAAGATGCCAACAAAGATTTGAGATCTCTTTCTAGCAAAACAGAATTTAACGTGTTTTAATATGATCTTAATGGATCTCTCGGTCTAATCGCTGTCTAATTAGCAGTTTAGAATGCTTGAATCATCCGTATTTTTGATTTTACGGTCTTTTCATATCTTGTTTAGAAACGCGATTCAAAAAATCCATGCATATTCCATATTCAAATCACAACTCTAATACGTCACTGCGACCGTTTCGCGTTTGCGAATCGTTTTCATTTTGAAAATCGAAGGCTTGTCTGCATACAAAATTAAAACAATTGTTGCGCTTTGAAGGCGATTGTGATTGCGAGTGCGTTAGGCAATAGCGACGCGGGTACTAAAATGTAATGGCGATGCAAAAGATATCGGTTAATATCGTTCTTAAAACCGGTATAATTTCGTTCATCCCTTGAAAGGGGTAGCGGTAAATTTAGGTTACCGGTAAATAAGAACGAAATTGAAGAACTGTTATAAACCTGTATCAAACCGGTTAAATTCAGACTCACGCCGTCTCGCCTCGCTCGCTTTGAGTGACTTAAAATTGGAGCTAGTGTGTGATTAGATAGGATACGTCGCTCTATCTATACCGTAGTGTCAAGTTCTAATCAACCGAATATTTTCGCTCAACTAAACGAAATTTATAAAAAACCGCTTTCCCTATTATACTATATTTTTTATAACACACAGGTCACTTGATGGTAAGTGGAAACTGTGACCCATAGACATTCGCATTCACTTAACTGGTAACCGAAACCCACACCGTAATCGTTTCAGGTTTGGGGTCAATGACCGAAACCGATATATTAACCGGTTTCCGACCCTTATGATGTACACGTTCTACCGATTCCGATGCCAAATATTACTTATATAATTTTGACGAGATCTCTTTCAATTGATTACTTTCCAAACTCAATCAGGCGTCCAATCTTATCTCAAACTACTCAGTTACCCGCTGCTTCAGATATCTCAGATAATTCCACCCGTATTTGATTACATGCCGACGCTGATTACTCTGTAATCAACAGCCTTATCTAGATCCAGCGCTTTTATATAACATTATTGGAAACTATACCGCTATTGGAGAAAGGTGTTGAGAACAAAATGCTGGTTTATGTATGTACTATTGTACTCTTATGTATGTATACTCTTTATTGTAAAAGAAAAAAAATACAAAACCGGCAATAAACAAAAATAGAAGCTACATAAAAAAATAATCGTTTCAATGGTGTTTTTCCTAAAGTTTCCTGTTGTTCCTACAAGTTATTTTTAATAACTGTATATATTAATACTTTGATATCAGATCCACCTGTACCCATATCTTGAGTCACAATTAACGTAGTCTCTACCGAGTGGAAGCTCTATCCCTCGCAGACCTTGCAAGTATTCCTATAGAGTGCGAGGGACAGAGCATTCGATTCGCTCATGGTAAGGGTACTGCTAGATTGTGTTAAGCTAGACTGAGTGCGGAAAGGGACAACCTGAAAACCAGCGCTGCGAAGACTCGAGCACTCGCCCGCGCTCGCAGCACGTGCTGAGTGCGGCTTTTGTCACATATTTTTTTATATACCTAATATTTTGTTAGGTTTCTGTGACAATAAATACTTCTAATACTTAAAAAAAAACAGTACAAAGGCGAACCTTCTTTTCATAGGTTTATCACCAAGAACCCCTATCCCCTCGGAAAAACGCCCGTCATTTTGAAAACATAACCCTGTTCCGAAGAGCTGAGACTTCATCATGATGTTAATTAAAAATATTATTAGGTATTTTTTAGATTTATTGTTCAATAATTTATATGACCCCGGAATGGTAATGCAAAAACACAAACACACACAAACAGTAAACCAATGTCAACGATTAAATATGCCCAATGACGTCCCGTAGACTATAAACGAACTTTTTCGACTCTTAAATAGGTCTAAATTCATATTGTTATGGACAAACAGGTAATTTAAAAAAAGAAAGACATTATTTTTGATTGGCGAAAGTGTTTTTTTTCATAACCATACCGGTGTTATTCATTAATAATATTATCTCTGAATACATATAAAATATTGTATAATAAATCTTCAAAAGTAGTCTCTGCTGGACGGAACAGGGTTATGTTTTCAAAATGACAGGCGTTTATCCGATCCTTGTTTATCACATTTAAAAGCTAATATAGTTGTCGTATCTAGACGTTGTTAACAGTGACAAGGTTTCCTAGAAATCAGTATAAAATTGCAATACGGAAGGCCATCTTATAACTGCGTCTCTGTATTTTACTGGGTAATTCAATATAGCTTTTTACGCTAGAGGGTACAGTCAGCGTCATATAGTTTGTAGCATCCAAAGTAGCCAAATAGTTCGTTACACGCCTTCGTTACTACGGTAATAATGACGTGTAATGTACTATTTGGCTACTTTGGATGCTACCAACTATATGACGCTGACTGTATAGTTGCCGGCAAACTTCTTGAACACGTAACCTTGCTTGCGCAGAAGCGATTTTTAGGTGTCGTTGGGAGCGGGCGGCGGGGGAGCACGCGTCGTTCGCACCCATTGGTCAATCAGTTGACGTTTGCGTCCCGCACCGCGTCCCCGTCCCTCTGCCTCCCTGCACGTATGTGTACGATGCGCGAACTTTCCCCCACTACCTCGCCTAATGTTCAAGAAGTTTGACGGCAATTATACCTACCTAGCTCTAGGATAAAGGTATGCGCCTCTATTCTAGGCGGTAAAATCCAAATCGTATTTGACCTGTTATGGTATTGTTTTTTAACTCGGCCGCCATTACTGCTTTAATCTAGGACATCAAGATTGTACCTACCTATATATTTCAGGCGTGGTGTAATTTGCGAAGTACGAATATTTCTCAAACTCAAAGTACCTACCCGTAGAATGGAAATTCTAATGTAAATTCTCTAGTTTGGCTTTGGAACATTTAATTTCGAGGAAGATTTGCGAGGCGCCGTACCGCGACAGAAATCTGGAACGTTCTGGGCTGACTCTCGTCGCTATATAAGTCGCTAAATTTAAAAAAACCGGGCAAAGAATATTTCTGACCATGCGCAGTGTCGGGTTCCAAAGCCGTTGCTACTTATACGAATACGAATAGCCGATACTAACATTTCAACATGGTGTTGAGGAGGTAACATATTTTATCTTTCAAGATTTTATTTTATTACATTGTTGGCTTGACTAATATGTATATTCATGCCACATAACTGCTTTCCAGAATTAAGAGTCTGCGCTAAGCTGCGGACGGATGGAGATTTTAGTTAGAGTCAAGTGTGTCCCCCCATAGCCTAAACTACAAATACTAAAAATCGAAAAAATATCTTAAATGAAAGCACATATAATGAATTTAATAGGAAAACTATCACGACTAAGTAGACTTCATTGGTTCTTGAGTTACAACCGGTTTAAATGTTTATATCTACCGAAAACGTGTTGCGGTGTTGGTAAACTGATCGCGACCTCTGTAGATGTATGGGGATAGCAGTTTTCCAACGGCAAAGTTAAGTTTGTCACGAGGTGTAATTTGATTGTAGTAGCGGCTTCGGAACCCTACACTGAGCATGGTCCGAGATGCTCTTGCCCGGTTTTATACACTTAAATACTTTCTTTAACCACATCTTAGCGTACTAGACCCTGCGTACGATCTTGCGGTCCCAGGTTCAAATCTGACATCTTCTGAGAGCCGTGAAAGTTTTCGTTTCTTAAGTATGTATGTCTCTATATAAGTAAGTTGGCCGTTGTCTAGTACCATATAGTACAAGCCGAGAGCTTAGTTTAGAGTAGGTTCAATTTGGGTTTGTTTTTTTAATATTAAATAAATTGTACAAGAATGACACTTAAACTAAAAAAATATTATTAAAAAGTTAAAAATCCCCACATAATAGTTACATTTTTTTTCCGTATCTCATTTCTTTCAGTGCCAAAAAAGTGCATCCACATAGACACACAGATCAACACTACACAATAAAAACAATGAATGTTCTTTTATTTAAATGCTGTAGCAACTTCATCCTTCTCCGATAACGATCAAAATAGAGCTTACATCATGAGCTCTATCAAATGGCGTGCCCTTTTATGATGAAAAAGAGGCTCTGCGGTCTTTATGACTTTGTAAGCGTGTTCATAACCGATTTAAACATTGTAGGGCACAAAGGAACGACGGGATGAAGGGCGCAATAACGTGTGATCCCTTTCTTTCCTGTCTTTTACATCTGTTTGGTTAGATCGTCGATTGTTCTCGCTTATTCATAATAATCATTATATAGACGATGGGTTTTTATAAAGGTGTTTTAAATCGTGTATTTATATCATACGCTGTTCTTTCTAAACACGTATATACTCGTATTAGTGTACCCTACGCATGTTATATAGATTTCTATGCGAGAAATGTTACTATCATGTTATGGAAATTCTAAATGACGATAGCCTACCCTCGTAAACAATAATCAATCGTTCAATCAAATGATGAAAATCATGTTTATCCTCATATGCAACAATGACAGAGCGATGCACCTAGATATTGTCTTCTGATATTCATATTATTATTAGTGTTATTTAAATGTCAGTTGGCATTATCCACGTCCACATAGCTCTATTTTGTTCCTTATTTATTTTGTTATTTAAGAAAAAACAGCATATCATTTTTTACACCATAAATTAGCCGTGTTAATGCCTAGTGAAACTTAAATATAATTTCTATCGTACGTGCCTACGTAAAACACATTTTAAAATACTCCGCGAAATAGAATAAAACTTAAATTGTACGCTGTTAAATACGTTTCAAACTGAAATACGGGTGAAACAGTAATATTTTTAAAAGCCTTCCTACATTCGCGCTACTCTGTGTAACCAGAGAAACATTACGGGTGTTTGAAACTTACCTAGTTTTTACATTACCAAGCACATTTTAATTAGGCGCTAATGGCATTTTTGAAGCCGTATAATCTACTCGTTCAAGCGTAATTAGCATAACATAGCATAGGTTCTGGTTTATACAGTTCCTCAAGAAACGTTAATAATATTTGTCCATAGGTTTTTCTCAATAGACTATCAATTTAAACAATATATATTTCAATCTAATTACTCAAGGTTTTTCAAGAATCAATGGAGCTTAGCTTACTAGTCCGAAGATCGGACAGGGTGAGGAATACAGAGCTGCGCTCCAGAGCTGGTATTGCTGATGTTGGGGTGAAGACCGCAAAGTTGAAGTGGGACTGACCGCATGCACGATGAGATATAGGCCAAAAATACCATCAATTGGCTTCCACACGACGGAAATCGTAGCAGAGGTAGACCCAGGAGATAGCGGGATGACCTGGGATGACGAGGGATTGGCCAGAGTGCGCTCTGGATAGGGACGAGTGGCGAAAAAGGGGAGGCCTTTGCACAGCAGTGCGACACAAAAATGTGGTCGGTATCACAGAACTATATCGAGATAGAAGGAAAGAGTGTATGAACCACGCGTGCTAAAAAGCGGTGCTGAGCGCCTACTTGCACGCCGCGATGCTCAGTCCGCTCTCGACCGGTGTTCGCGTGTGACGTTCGAATATAACAACAAAATGCCCTCTTGCTCGATAATTAACTGTACAAACACCACCAAAAAAGTAGGAGCTGTAAATCAGGATATTTCCTTTCATCGGTAAGTACTCTTTGCCCTTAAATATCTGTTATTATTTATAAAACAATTTATTTTGTTGCTCGATATTAATTTCATATAAACAGTAGCGGGCGACTCTATGTCTAATGCTACTTTTCCATTGCTGCTTTAATTTGACGCGCCAGACTTGGCATGCATTGAAAATCAGCAACGAAAATTAATACAAACCAAACTGTCGAGCACTTGTCGAGACGCGTTCAAGGTTAAATTCTCATTTTTCTGTCAAAAGTAAGATGTAGTGTTGTACCCTGCGATTTTCAATGCCGATTTCTTAATCGATTAAAATCGATTTTGAAAACAGAAAAGACGATAATTATTTTTACAAACTTTTATTTAACTTGCAATGTATGTAGAATATGTAGATCTGTATGTATGTAAGTTTGTATATATGTACGGGTCCAACCTTACAAATTAAATTTGACCCACTTCCTGTTAACCGAATGGGCTGAAATTTGTACCACATATGTAAACTCGATGACAATGCAATATTATAGTATCTTTGAGGTGATCTGATGATGGAGTCGGAAGGTGGCGACAGGATCTCCGCCATTCTTAACGTTGACCCGCCGTGTTAGGACTCAATAGTTTGTTATTGTTAAGCCGGTAAAGATTTTCCAAAAAAAAGTACAGTCGGTAAAAAAAGCTTATTTAGACCTACTATTATGTAGCCGTGTGATGACTGATGATTTAGTAGGTAGTCAAAAAGAAATAGATAATAATTATAGTTATATCGATAATTTAAAAATATAGTTAGTCGAAGTCTGTTGGCTCTCTGACGCTCTTCCGTTGCGATCGATGACACGATTCGTAACGATTCTGTTTTAGTTGTGCACATCACTAAAAGACTGGCGTGACTTCAAAGTACCTACGCAAAATGTTACACGCTCGGTTCTCATATAAATCGACGAACTCTCTCCTTCTATCTCGATATAGTTCTGTGGTCGGTATGATGTAATGTTGTATGCAACCGCGTTTTTTTTTAAATAGTACTAGCTGTAAGGTAGAAAAGAGCATGTGGCGTTTAAGTTCTTTAGCCATTAGCAGATCTTTCTATTTATTAACTCAGTAAATAATGAAAAAAAAGTACGCATTTGAGACTAGCATTATATTTACAGAACGCTTTTTAAAATCGTTCCTGTTGTCAATTGAACTTGAGAAACGTTAACGTATAAACGTTTTATCAACGTCATCGAGAAAAATATCTTCTCTTTCAAAAAAAAACAAAGATAGGCTGTTTTACAAAATTTCCTGTAACCAAATTGAGTTTATCCCGGATATCCCCTTTTAAGAATCAGGTCAGTCCCAGGGGTGTAAATTGTCTCCTGATAAAAAGAGGACACCGCAAATGTATTTAAGGTTAGGTTCTTTAAAAGAGATACGTGTGTAAAATGGGACAAACTTTCGCGGATAGTCATAAGGAAAAGTACCCAAATTAAAATAAAATAAGCAATGTCTCGAAAACTATAAGAATTTGCATAAAAGTAAAACATGATCAGAAATATATTTATATTGATCTCTGTTATACCTAAAATTCCTTGCACTCGACTAACAAACATCCTGTACCTAAAATTTATTATCGAAGTCAAGCTGTCAAATTCCAAATCTTAAACGTTCGTTTTTAACCAATCACGTCACTGGTCGATCAAGCGACTTTTCATATCACGTGATCTACCAGTGACGCGATTGGCTAACGAAACGAATAGAAACGCTAGTGAGCGTAGTACATCTTGGCAGGGCCCTCAGGACCTTGTTGCAGGGTCCGTCCGAATCGCTACCACCATCTTTGTTCGAGCAAATAGTACGTGTGATGCGTGCGAGTATTTGTTCTGTCTTGGATATTTTCTATGTATTTATCTATTTACGTACTTAATTTTTGTTTATTGTTTTCTGGTACAGATCCATATAGTAAAAGCGTATAGATTAAATATTTTTTCCTGTGATTTTTATTGTTTAAATGTAAATAATTCTTGTCGCTTAAATCCTCCCTAAGTAAAAAGAGGACAATAACCACCAGAAAATGAGATTATTCGCATGTATCGTTAAGTATGGTCCCCATTAACACGTCAAAAGTATGGAAATGAAGCTCAAATTATACAGAAAAATGGTTCCGGAATAAATTGCGATATTACGGGAATTATTCCGGGATTCGCGGGATTTGCATTAATACTTTGTTGCTACAGGTGGCGGGACTGAATCAAAAGAGGTTATTTACACTGCCTTTTAGCCTAACCTTCGTTATAATTATTTAATTTTTAACCACCAATGCAAAAAGGGGTGTTATTAGTTTGACCGCTGTGTATGTGTCTGTCTTGTGCAGGGCCCGTCCAGATCGCCTGATCTTATCCATTAACGCACCGCCAAGCAGCAGTGTTCGCATTTTTGTAGTCCGTCGTAGGGATAAGAAAACTGGTGAAATAACTTGCATAGAGGCATTCCATCTTAGTCCTTAGGATTGACAACGAGTTTGAGGTCTTAGGATTTCATTCTTGAGATTTTAATCTTGAGCATTCAAATGTTTTGGGTCTCAGAACCCACGTACTATCAGGCTGCGTTCGTGCTCGCGTACCTTCTTCAAAAAACAAATAAATTAAAATTGCTACTTTTTATCATTTTCACAACTTTATTTTCTAACAAGAACCTACCACACAACATAAAATTAAATGTCGAAATGAAATTCGTATTAAGTCAGCTTAATAATTCTAACAAAAATTTCATAAAAAGTAATGCAATTTTAAAACCCGTCGTACGGGAATGCCAGACACAGTAACGATCTCTTAATAACATAAGTATAAGATTATAGATTCGGTGCCAAAAACGGAATATCGAGACCATTTTATATGGGCATTGCAAGAACTGGTCCTGAATACATTATCTCTTTAAGAAGCAAGCGATTGAGGGTTCACAGGTCCTGGTAAATTAGGCTTATTAAAAATGTTTAAGTCTGGGGTCCAAGTGAAAAAGGGTGTAAGTCTCCTGAAGACCCAGTGAAAGTATACTTTGTTTATATATAAACCAGTTTCTTAAAAAAGTTAACGACTTATACCCTTCTTCACTGGATCCCTATGGAGCACTAGCAGTTCCTCGCGACCCCGTCCGCGTAAAATGAAACATCGTGATCTGAAAATTAGTCCTTGTAAAACTAAATCGACGAGGTTCCAGATTATGATGATGATGATGCTATCCAGCCAATTTCGACCACGGCGACTGCCTTAAGTCCGTGAAAACTCTCGATGGTGAGCTAACGTAGCCAACACTTTTTACACGACTGCCCAAAAAAGCTGTAATGTTTTCAGGGTTCATGTATGTATGTAATGATTCTTTATTCGACCACAATTTCTAAACGGCTGAGGCAATTTAAATGTGTGTGGTATCGTTAGAATCCTTATACCACCATCCCGGGTGAGATAGAATAAACTGTTAAAATTGAAATTAAAACAATGGCAAAATGACATTAATTTTATATGTCAACAAAGAAAAGTCTTCTAATTATTACAATATATTAATAATAATATCAAAAAATGCAGTCTGATTTTCAAAGCTTGCTTTTCATTGGAAAAATCTTTCCCACAAAGTAAGCATGTGAGCACATCATCAACACAGTTATAATTGATTGCCGCGGGTGGTCGGGCGGTCTTTCAATTGATCCCGTAAGGCGCCCAGTTCGGAACACCGAAAGGATTCAAAGTCATGGACATTGGTTTGAATCAGATCTCTTCGCTCTGACCACCGGTTTGAGGCCTGCTGCTTTCATTGCGATGACACAAGGCAGCCCTTTTTCATGTACACTGACAGGCTGACACATAACTCCCACGATAAGGATTCCTTTTTTATCATTTTGGAACGGAACCCTGAAAATATTACTCGTAGACATAGTTTTGCGTTATATTTGTTTGTCAAATATTTTTGAAGACAAAACGTAAATTGAGATATTCAATATAAAGGGTGCAAAAGGGAATGGGACAAATATTTTACGGCTCGTGGATATCGGGCTCATTGGATATATACTTATTTACGCTTCACGGGAACAAAGGGCTAAATTTGGCTGAGGCATAAAGGAATTGGAGACTTATCGGGCAAAAACCCTCTTTATTATAAGAACAAAAGACAAAATTGGCTTATGGGATCAAATACGTAACTGCAATTCTATCCACAAATAAAGGGTGGTCCAGACATAGAGGCCGCCTGTAAAAACACAAATTAAAAAAAAACTAATATAGTTATACAAAATCCGAGTTTTGTTTTGAGATCAACATTTATTTACATTAAAAATATCAAAAAATTATATTCCAACGGGACCTTGTTTTGCACATTTTAATAGTTTGGAACGGAAGCTTTTGAACAGCGATTTTCCAGATTTGGCTGCGATCTGCTTGGAAATCCGCGTCCATATTCGCTTCATACTTGCAATGTTGGTCGCCGGCTTATTTAACTCGCAATATCGTTGCTTACAAAGAGCCCAAAATCTTTCAATCGGCCGAAGCTGGGGCACATTCGGTAGGTTGTCTCGTTTTGGTACAATAGAGATACCTGCCTTCTTAAGTTCATCAAGCACAGGTCCAACGTAATGTGACGTAGCGAGGTCTGGCCAAAACAAAACGGGTCTTTGTACATTTATCTTCCGAATAAAAGGCACCAGCCGTTTCTTAATACACTCTTTCAAGTATATTTCGCCGTTTACTGTGCGGTTAGTAACGAACGGCTCGGATATGTGCCCACCTTCGGAGATGGCCTGCCAGATCATATAGCGGCTCTCAAATTTCCCAGTCGGGAGTAAAGTGTCTTCGACTGGTGTTTCTTGTTCATCATCCGATAAGTAGTATTTGTCTCCCGCTACTTGAGTCGGATCTAACGGCACGTACGTTTCGTCATCCAGAACAAAGAAAAAGTTACGCCCGCTGGGAATACTGTCCTTGTACAGCTTAGCTGCACCTTTAATGCACCGATCTATTTGACCTGGATTATATTTAGGACTACGTCTCTTCTTTCTGCTTCGAATCCCGGCTGCTTTCTTTACTCGCCGATAAGTAGAAAGTGTCAATCCGAGCTCGCGTGACGAGACACGGTCAGATTTGCTGCGATCTTGTCTCGCCTTCTTCAACACCTTTTTCTGTAATCGAGGCGTATTTACAGACGGTTGCTGCCCAGGAAGCTGCTTGAATCCTACTTGCCCATCTTCTATGTATCGCTTTAACACATTTCGGATGGTCCGGTCAGGTACTTTTTGCTGGCGGAAGTGGTACAAAGTGTCAAGACGATTTTGACAATGGCTTTCGTAAAATTCTATGATTGACCTAGCTCGACATTCGTGCTCGATACGTTTCATTATGAGCGATTTTTTATGATTTCAATACCGAAATGCAAACTAGGATAAATTATATTTAAGATACTTTTGACATTTGATTCAATTGTTTATGCTTGTTGCCATAGAAACAGTTGCAACAAGCGGCCTCTATGTCTGGACCACCCTTTAAATCCTAAATGTAGATTATTGAGATTCTACGAAGTTAAAACGAATTACACTTATACATGATGAACTTTTATTTTAGAGGCATTTTAAGTTATGTATTTTATTACTTACCCATCCTGATTCAAGCAGCAAGGGAAACAAAACCAAGGGTCATAGTTTGCTACCGCTTTCCTACATCAATAATCCAATTCGGATTTGAATACCTAATTATGACCAAACAAAGGTGAGCGGTTTGGGTCCGTATTGGACCCAAGTAAGCCGCTCTAAGTGTCCGCTGACGTCACGCTGGGTAAATTTATATTAGCACGGTTCAGGGATCTTAGTTCAAAGTTTACCTTAACAAAGCCATTTTGGGGATTCAGTGTATTATAGTATTATTTGCTTAGCAAGGGTGTTCATTATTGAGCCCCTTTATTTGCATTAGTAAGTCATCCTATAGATAGGTGAAACGTTAATTAATAATTAAGAAATCGTTTTGATCCTAATCTGTATCTCTGTTGGTACTTATCTATACTATCGTGAAGATGAGGGAGAAAAAAGTATCTACTGTGTATTTTTCAAGTAATTAAATATAGGTGTATACATAAAATAAAGTGCGTTGTTTTCAGCCGTTGGTGCTGATCAATTAAACATATATTTGAGTAAATAAATGGATATTATGGATAATGATAGTCCTCTACAGGACTAAATGATAAATACGAAAACGTACCTACTCTACATAACTTCAATTTATACGTCACGTACGAGTATAAATGGGAAAAGGTAACGCAAAAGGAATAATTTAAGATCAAATCTCGGTGTAAAAAGGGGCGTAAATGCGTTGTTTTCCACATGGGCGGCGATGGCTGCCAGGACCGTCAGACTGAGCGACGCCTCGTGATATACAGGTATGAGGGAGAGGAATGACATCGAATGACCTTCTCGAAGTATTGAAAAGAGATAGCTGGATGCTGTTATGCAACTCGAACAGGAACTTTATAGCGT
Organism: Acleris sparsana; assembly: GCA_923062465.1. Lineage (NCBI taxonomy): Eukaryota > Metazoa > Arthropoda > Insecta > Lepidoptera > Tortricidae > Acleris > Acleris sparsana. The sequence goes on along the minus strand of OV281287.1, from coordinate 19,099,431 downwards.
TCGACAGGGAAATCTGAAATAAATTGATTTGAATTTGATTAGTATTAAACAATTACTCGTATTTAACTATTTACATCAGTAGCTACCTTTAAAAAGCATTTCAAGAATTATTTATTAGCTTCTCAAATATCTGGATCATAAGCAGTTGTACACATACGCACATGCACACGCAGGCACACTCATACGCACACACACACATACACACGCACACACACTCAAACTTACACACATACACACAGATATACAAGATGTATTTAATTTTTTGTTATTGTATGCTTAATTTGATCTCTCTAAAATGATCTTAAAATAGTAGCGATATTATTTTAGGTATTTGTTTTTTTTTTTTAACGCCTTCGATTGCCATAATATCTACTCTCCCTGGTCTCACTGAAAACCAGCGCCTGTGGATGTATTACCAACATTCAGAGGCATAAAGCTGAGCGGAGACCATTTTGGCCATAATAAAAAAAAAATAGGATAAGACATTTTCCTTGTAAACTGTTTTTTATTTATGTGCCGATTAAATATTTTTTCATTCATTTTCATTTTCATACATGGATGGTATTTTCGATATTATGGCGATATTCATCTTCTATTAAAAAACGCCCCATTCAATTACTGTAAAGCTGTTGAATAAATCAATTAACCTCTTACACACTCATCCGTTCGAACCTCTAAGATCTATCTACTCTTCAAGTCCATCATTGAAGGTATGTTTTTCATTTAGAAGTATTGAGTATTAAGATTTCCAAACTTCTGAGAATGTTCTACAGCTTGCACATTGTTAGAAGCATAGTCCTACTTACTTTACCACGTAGGTATATTTCCAACGATAAGACCCAAGGGATAACCGATAAATTAGTAAAGAATTGCTAAATTATCCAGTTTTAGCGTCGAGTGTCATTTTAAAATCCACGACGCAAGCGCGATCTATCATCTTGCCTTATCCAGCGTCATGATCCGAATATTAAGGACGTTGTCCACTAAAGGGTGTTATTATCGCTCGCCCGGAGTTTCCAACCTTACGTTTATAAAGCTATAAACAGAGCATGCGATATTAAAAGCTTTAATGCTGGAAAGGTAGAAGAAGTTGTAGATAATTGGTTTACTTCACTGACCCATGCCGAAACCGAAGAACTCTTAGAGATTGCAAGTGCACACCACACACACACACGCACACACGCATACCCACACACAGAGAGCCTAGTTGCAATTTTTTTTTTTATTGTGCATGTTCCTCATTAAAAAAAAAAAAAAATTACTTGACAAGATACATAATGCCAACTAGCGTTTCTATTCGTTTCGTTTTTAAAACCATTCTCGTTACTGGAAGATCACGTGACTCTATTATTAAAAGCTATTATGTTAACTAAACGATTGACCTGTCATTTTAAACCAAATCCTGTACGCATTTGAAATATATTATGTGGACCCGATGACAATGCATTGTTATGGTATCGAAAAGCTCATGTGATATTTAAGTGAAAGGTTGTGGCAGGATCTCCTTAACGTAAGAGCCGAGTTGGGACTTTTTGATAAGCAGATGATGAACGTGCAAAAAAATAGAACAGTCCGCAACAAAAAATTGTCTCAAAATGTGTTCTTAAAAGGACCTTTTATAATTGAAAATAGCGATTCAATATCTAATACCACTCGATTATCATCAAAAATGTTTAAATTGCTTTATTTTTTTTAGCGTATGATAATGCTTTTTAGAAAGCTTTATGTAGATCGAAGCCAAAACTACGGATTATATGTCAGAAAATCAAAATGCAAAAAATTTACGCAAAATATTAAGCAAATGTAAAATATCATATACTTATCTCAAAATTAAAAAAAACGAAATTCATTATATTTATTTAGTATATTGGCCACATGAGGGCTCTTTTACACGTCGGTATTATTGAGTGAATCTACTAGCGCTTCGGACAAGCCCATCATTGCGGAGAAGAAGCGCCGCAAGAAACTCCAGCAGAAGGTATTTTTTTCCCATAATAAAATACAATAATCATCATCATCATCATCATCATCAGCCCGGGGGCGTCCACTGCTGGACAAAGGCCTCCCCCAAAGAGCGCCACAAGTCACGGTCTTGAGCCGCTTGCATCCAGCGGCTCCCCGCGATCCTAACCAGGTCGTCAGACCACCGGGCGGGAGGCCGTCCAACACTCCGTCCACCGGTGCGGGGCCGCCACTCGAGAACTTTTCTTCCCCAACGGTTATCAGTTCTCCGAGCTATGTGGCCTGCCCATTGCCACTTCAGCATGCTAACTCTCTGAGCTATGTCGGTGACCTTGGTTCTCTGGCGTATTACCGTATTACGGATCATATCGCGCAAAGAAACTCCGAGCATAGCTCTTTCCATTGCACGCTGAGTGACCCTGAGCTTATTTATGAGGCCCACATTCAGCGGCCAAGTCTCTGAAATACAATAATACTTAAAAGTAACATTCTAAGGTAATAACGTAATAAATAATTACAAATGTAACTAGGAGATCAATATGACGAGGTCTCTACGTCAGGAACGATAATAGAAATAATTGACTAAAAAAACAGGTCGTTGCAAGCGTGAACAGACCGGACCCCACAGACAGCACCTGTTCACGAGTATGACGCGTATATAAACTCAATGCTCAATACCAAAGGGTACTCTTACATGTACAATGAAACGCAGAGAATAATATGTCTTTATTTGATTTCATGCAATAGAATACGTACGAGACCCCAAAAAGTTGCTTGTGTAATTGCACCTATAAACACGTCTTTATATAACCGTGTTACCCCGACCTTTCTCGCGTAATACCACCATTAAAGACTTATTAGGGTCTTTATCATGGACTAGAACAATAACTCAGGGAATCCCCGTCCTCAGGCAGTATATGCATTGACTTTATACTCTTTTTACCGGCTGACTTTTAATTGATCGCAAAATCATTGTTTTATGTGTCGTTTTACATATATATTTCCTAAACTAAACTCCTCCTTAGCCTCAAGCTCGAGTATAAAAAAAAATTAGTTAAATTTTTTCCCATATTTCCTATGTCACTTTTACAATTAAGACGAATCGAATGACATCTCATATGTTGACATTTGTCAAGCCGTTTGAGCTGCAGCGGTGCCCATAAATAGACATATACAGATACTAACATACATACCCTCGAAAAACATAATCCTCTTTCGGGCAATCGGGTAAAAAACAGCTTTATCCTGGCCGACAAAATTACGATCCGAATATTAATGGGGAGCAGTTGAGAAACTATCCTTTTATGAGTCAGCTTAGCACTTCCTGGCGGATTATGGGTTGTTAAAACCGACAAGAAAGAGGTTATAACTCCTATAGCTTCACCCCTTTCACTTACTGTGAAGTTTTAATAGCATATCATTTACCTGCGGGACTATTACGTGGATATAATATCCGTTCCTTTTTGACCAGTACGTAGTACGGCAGTACGAGAATGACGGTTTCTATGTTTACATTTACTTTGTGTTTTAAATAACTGTATATTAACTAAAAAATAATTCGTGGTTAATTTCTAAGTATTATATTTTTGTGCTCTTCTCATCTTCGGCAAGTGAACTTGAGGGTATGCTGCAAGAACTCAGCACTGTAAGCTTTGAGGTTGGACTGACAATGAACAGATCCAAAACTCAGTTGATGACCAACTGCAAAAAACGTAGGGTCATGGTTGATGGGCAGGATATGCAATATGTCGATGAGTATACCTACTTGGGCCAGATAGTCTCCTTCACAAACCGGCAAGACAAAGAGATCGATAGGCGGATTGAAAATGCCTGGAGGAGCTACTGGTCCATGAAGGAACTGATGAAGGGCAGCCTTCCTATCACTTTAAAAAGAAAACTCGTCGACATGTGTATCCTGCCCATCCTAACATACGGTGCCCAAACGTGGTCATTAACTGAGGCTCAAAAGTCCAAACTCAAGGTTTGCCAAAGAGCAATGGAGCGTAGCATACTGGGTGTCCGAAGATCCGATAGGGTGAGGAACACAGATCTGCGCTCCAGAACTGGTATTGCTGATGTTGGGGTAAAGACCGCAAAGTTGAAGTGGGACTGGGCTGGCCATATCTGCCGCATGCACGATGAGAGATGGGCCAAAAATACCACCCATTGGCTTCCACGCGATGGATATCGTAGCAGAGGTAGACCCAGAAGGAGATGGCGAGATGACCTTGAGTCGTTTGCGCGGGATTGGCGGGAGTGCGCTCTGGATAGAGACGAATGGCGAAAACGAGGGGAGGCCTTTGCCCAGCAGTGGGACACAAAAACAGGCTAATAAAAAAAAAAATTTTTTTTTTTTATATTTTTATATCTAAGTATACCTGGGTCAACTTAAAAAAAACTTACTGAACTTATGACATTTCCAGAAGTTCGAGAAACTTTCACAATTGAAGGTTTCTCGTCGGTTTAATGCTAAGTAGTATCGATAACGTAGCTTTCTAGACCTCGGTCCTTCTCGGTAAAACCATCACTATCAAGTAAATATAGAGCTATCATAAGGTTTCATAAGGTTGACAATACGATAACATGTCCAAAGCGATAAGCTTTACCGCCTAGAATAGAGCTTAGGCCTACTTAAATGTATACGTTTCAATTATTTACTTAATTACTTTAACTATTAACTTTTAATTATTAGCTGGAAGAGATCCCATTTAGGGATAAGTTCGCCCTCGTACATTAGTTATAATATTAATATTGTAATATTGATATTTTCGCGCAACAAAGAGTTTACATACGTACCTACATACATACATCTACATACAATAGCATAAAACAACAATGGAATTTCCAACAAACAGTGTGCGTTCTTATTAACTGAGGTACAAACACCCCGCACATGACCAGCGAAAATAACAAACTGGATTAGGACTTTTTAATTCAAAGGAACCACAAAGGTAACCACAACTCTGTGCACACAGCAGAAAAAAATCTCCTTATTACATGAAAAACTAAAAGTTTAAAAAACCAACACGCCTTCATAGATGCAAAAAATAACTTCTTATTAAATGGTAGGTATTTAGAGTTAGTAACAGTTTTGTTAATAGTTTAATGAGAAAAAGCGACTGCGACATACGGACAGACACATGGGGTAATTTATAATTCTATTGATATCTACTTCATCTTTTGTATCATTCCTTCGAATATCATATCATGGAACGCTGTTTTCTGCTGAAACCATAAAGTTTCAGGATATCTGAAACATCATTACGTAGGTTAGGCTAGACTTGTGACTACCAAACTAACTCATGCGGAGCGAAATGCCTTCCATGAAATGAAAAATCTCCGTGGTGATACGTTCGTTGAAAGTTGTTTTCTTGTAAGTATAGTCTCGGAGAACTGATAACCGTTGGGGAAGAAAAGTTCTCGAGTGGCGGCCCCGCACCGGTGGACGGAGTGTTGGACGGCCTCCCACCCGGTGGTCTGACGACCTGGTTAGGATCACGGGGAGCCGCTGGATGCAAGCGGCTCAAGACCGTGACTTGTGGCGCTCTTTGGGGGAGGCCTTTGTCCAGCAGTGGACGCCCCCGGGCTGATGATGATGATGATGATGATAGTATCACTGTTTTTGCAATTTAGTCTTAGCGTACGATAAAATATGTTGTTAAATGTCTTTTTTTGTAATATTTCGTTTGTATTCATTTTTTATGTTAGGAAGTTTTTTAATGCATGATACTGGCGTAAGATTTGGTTTCCTATAACAATGTAAGCATCGATCTAGATTTTTAAATAGATATACCTAAGCTTAAATAAGATCTGTAGGAAATCCTCAATAAACAAACAAATAATTGAAATGAGATTTCCTAGCTTAATTACGGAACCTTAAATAACACTTTAGTCTACAAAGATAGAGTGGTGTTAAAAACGCCTTTTATCTCAGGGGCGGTGTTAAATCTAACCGGGGCGGCGAAATATGATAACAGTTCTCTAGAGCACTAACGAGCGTTCGGACCGCTCTTGGCGACGTTACCACTACTTCAGGGTGAATATTCGGGCGTTTCAACCGCCGTCATTGTTCTCTTCAATGTATTGACGAAAATAATGTTGCTTTTAGCAACTTTTTATGTCAAAATCAGCGACCACACCCATCAACGTAACTCCTAAGTACGTAAGTAGGTACACAAGTTCAAAGTTACATTTGCCCTTTATTTCGAGCACTTAATGACTGTAATATGAAAGAAGCTTCTATACTGCTTGTACTCGACTAAATCTTACTAATTTGGATGTTTGGATGTTTGATACTCAATCACGCTTCAACCACTGAACGGATCGCGATGAAACTTAGCTCACATATCGACGACCGTAATCTAAATTGGCGTAAGGGACAAAAGGGCGAAAATGAGTTATGAATGGAGTTGTATTCAGTTTTTTTTTCTCTTTCGAATGGTATAGGTTACATCTCGATAGCTTGAAAAAACATGCCCCTTACACCCTTAAAAAACGGTTACTTCGACGCAGTTTTTGAAAAAAAATAGACGTATCAAACATAAAGAAATAATATTCAAATCCATCGTGGTGTAACTGTCGTCTTCGCAATTCACCTAACGTCGTAAGGAGCCATCAAATAAGTAAAAGGCCGATACACCATTTTACGTTCTCAAAAAGTATCTACACAATACATTTGATTAAATCACAAAAAGATGTAACTATCATTTTCTTCATTTACCTGAGTCGTAAGGGACAATTCTGTTAGCAAACATTTCTGCGATACGCAGTTTTGCTTTTGCAGATGTAAGACAATACAGACCTTACGCCCATCTGTCATTGTTTCAAATATGTGTTCATGGCATATACGTAATTTTTTCACTACTACAAGCAGTAAACTACCGGCCCTTACGTTAAAACATAACTGCCTAATTTGAACTATTCCCATACATGTTAGCGTTATCTCTTTCATTAGATGACAGACGCAGTGTTCGTTGATATAGCTGAATTACTCGCAAGCATTTTAAATTGCTTTCGGGTAAAAGAGATATCACTTTGGCCATGTTTACAGGAAAGTCCCAGATAGACGTGCGAGTTAGTACGTCGTACTTATGGCTCGGCGACCTTACTCGTCCCTGTATTATCCTAAGTAGGTACGCGAACTTCTAAAGGTAAGCGCGGGCGAAAAAGGTCGTCGAGCTTTCAGTACGCCTACTTACTCGTCCGTCTATCTGGGACTTAAGATGTTGCTGCTGGTTTTAGCTGAATGCTGTGATGCTCAGTTCTGTTCTTCACGTATGTTTGTAAAGACGCACGCTTCAAGTACTTTTGGAAAATTAATGAGAAGAGATATACTATAATACTCCATACAGAATCACTCTTAGCTCGAAGCGATAAATTACTGCGAGCATAAGACAAGTAATTGCAGTATGTATCTTATATTACTCATATTATGAATGAGAAAGTGTGAGTGTTTGGATGTTTGTTACTCAATCACGCTTCAAACACTCTAAACGGATTGAGATGAAACTTGGCACACATAGGTTAGGTTCTGGAATAGAACATAATCCCGAAATTTTTAATCAAAATCTACGCAGATGAAGTTGCGGGTAGAAGTTAGTTTTTAATAAAATATTTCATTTTCGGTGGCACGTAATAACCGGGTTTGTGTTTATTTTGCGAGTCTTTTAGTATACAAAACAAGTTCCCAAAGCGTTATCACAACGAATATTAACCCAGTATATTCTTTGATTAATCAGTACTGATACTTCTCTATAGATATAAAAGGCAAATCTGACTCACTGACTTATATATCAACGCAGAGCCAAAACTACTGTACCATGGAAACTTGAAATTCAATACAAGGGGTTTGTTTGATGTAAGTGAGCACTAAGAAAGGATTTTTGGAAATTCACTCTCTACGGGGTTAAAATAGGGGGGGAGTAGCGGGAAACAAATTCTACGCGTACGAAGTCTTGGGCGTCCTCTATACAATTATGTTAATGTTTCGATATTTTGTACTCGCTTTTACATAAAATAGCGTGTTTAATTTTATTTTGTTACTTGTTATTAGTTACTTGCATATCATTATGATAATGTATGTACCTATGCCATAATTAATCTTTTAAATTGTTCAATATTCTACTAAATAACACAATTACATTTATGATTTCGTGTATTATTTCAACAAATAATAAATTCCATGTACCTTTTACACCATGTAATAGATCAGTTTAAATGGAGTTACATCCTATTATTTTTAATTTCTCTTAATTTAGTTCTTGATACGTCAAATTTACCCCGAAGTCTAATATTAAAGAAGGGTTTATCGGACATTTTAATTATTTTTTTGACGTAAGGGACATGCTATCTCGGTAACTAAGCGTTAAATGATAAATTGAGTTATTTGTACTTAAAGAGTGAAGAAAAATAAATAATTGGCTAATTTTAGTTACATGATACGTTAACAAACAACAAAATTATGAATTTTAAAAGAAAAAAAATACAGTTTTTTGGCTCTCCTGAAAAGTAGCCATTTGTCCGTTACGTCAATTTAGATTACCGTCGTCGATATAGGTTAGGGAATAACGATTAACGCAATCTACGAATCTAGTGTTAACATTAATACCACGTAGGATAGTTCGTTAGCCAATAGCTACACAGCGGGGCTAGACAAGTTGCTATCGAATACGAACACTAGCGTTTGGTGATCACCTGTCACTTATAAAAGTGTATGTAATTGACGTAAGTCACGTGATATATCACTCGTTACAACTGACACGCACTAATGTGATCATTATCACTCGCGCTAATCGAATAGTGATAGTTTTGACGTTTTGTCCGTCGTTGCGCGGTACTATTTTGACAGGTTGAATTCAACACGAGCACTATCACGATATAAACATCGGTACCTAACGGCAACTCGGCTAGCTTTTTCATTTTGGACAACGCAAAGCGATAGGTGATCACCAAACGCTAGCGTTTGTATTCGATGGCAACTTGTTAGCCCCACTGAACAGACAAAACAGTTTTCATTAGCTGCTGCTGTTTGGAAAGTTGGGCGTATATTCCCGACGGTAAAAAACATGTCGTCTTTGATCTGTTATGGTATTTTTTTGACGTCAGTGGCCATTATTGTCAAGTAAATAAGAGCTATCAACGGTGACAATACAATAACAGCTCAAACACGATATGGTTTTTACCGTGTTGAATCGCTATTCAACACGGAAAACGTAAAGGGGCCTCTGCCCTGGTTAATTGTTGTAAGCATAGTCCACTTATTTCCACCTGCTACGATCCTGACAAACCTCTTTCGCTTCTTCAACATTCAAACATTGAGTCATGGTGCACACCGGTTCGGGTACTTAATATTCGGCCATTTTCCAGTATTTCTCCGATTTGATTCGAAAAAGTACGCTTAGGGTGGCCCCTTCCGACCCTTCCACTTTCGCTCCCCGTCTTTTGTTAACACAATTAACAAGTATAACTTCAAAAATAAGAGAGTATCTTCAAAAATAACAAAAGAATTTCAATTTAGGTTAGAGTGTTATTTGTTGCCATTTAATCAAGGACTAAAATGGCTACCATTTCTTTTAATTCGTGGCTCTTTCCGAAGGAACCTGAAAGATCAAGAAGATTAATTTGAAAGTCGTACAATACTCAAAAAAGTTCCTTTGGGTTCTTTGAAAAAAGTTACGAGCTTTAGAAATTATATTTGGTGGCCATTTTGGATTCAGTTTTTCTGGTGCAAGAATTAATATTTGTATACCAATGTATGAACAAAAGCCGCGAATAGGCGAGTATTTTTGCCTGTGAGTGAGTGTAAATAACTAGCAAAGTTAAATTTAACCTAACCCAACGCATTGTAACATTTTTATCAAAACGTTTGGTGGAGAATAAATAATTTGAGCGTGTCAAGCATCCGTTTGTGGTCAACCCTTGATTAAGCACTCCAACGTTATTCTCGGCGACCCATCAGCTTCACGATACCTACGAGAAACGTTCTGAATTTAAATTCGAATGCTTTATTTGTTAAATTGTGGTATTTGTGGCATTGAGGCATTCCATCTCAGTACTTAGGGTTGGCAACGCATAGGTAATGCGTGGTCTTAGGTTTGCAGTGTTTACATTGTAGTTTTGAGAATGCAAATGTCTATGGGTCGGGTACGTATCATAATATAGTCAAAAGCAATGAAATCGTCTCATATTTTTTTTAACTACCATAGAAAGTGACCCGCTTTCATTTCTTCTATACATACATAACGATCATAATATATTCATATGGATTTATGAGTGCAAATAAATATTCAAACGCAATCAACGATTTTAATCCAAAATATAACACAAATCACAACTCTTTATAACTACTTAACTCTAATAACTAAACCTAGCTATGGAAACCTAGTCATAATAGCTATATCGCAACGTGGAGCCTAACTAGTCTGGATTATGGTCCGATCCCTATCAAGTGCGCCGCCGAAGTGAGTGTCGACCTCGGGTCTCCCATCCCCGTCAGCCTGGTGCGCGGTGACAGATCGTGACGTGTTACTCTGACGTTGGCGTAGCGAGAAGGAGGAACGATCGTGTCGTCTCCCTCTTTCCTTAGTGATTCAGTAATAATATGGGTGCCCCTTGAAATCTCGACAAACTTTTCATCGAATTTCATTTCATCGAAAACGATTCATAGAATATTTAGTATAAATATTATCTCTTGTGGTATTAAGGCTTCATCGACTATTCATTATAAATTAAAACAATTATTAGAACAACGGTACATGGATTTTTAAATGCTTAAAAATACATTTCATAAACTATTTAAGAGACAGAACAACTCAATATAATTACTATTACTAAAAACTAGTTTGAATTGCAACACATTGATATGTAAACAGAAGTTTGCTATGCGACAGAGTACAAATAGGTGCGACGACGAGCGAAGCGAGGAGGAGTGTGTTAGGTGAACTGCGAGCTAACAGCGCGCGAAGCCGAGCGAGCGAAGCGAGCGTGCCGCGGTAGCGGCCGGCGAGCGTCAGAACCGATTTGTTTTATTCCAAATAATATATTGGATAATAAAGTATGAAATAAAAATCTGTCAAATAAAATATCTAGTTAATAATATTTATAAACATTAAAAATCGGTGTTTTAAAAATACATCATTTAATTGTTAGATGTAAAGAATATTCGATCAAATGAAAATAAGCGAAAAGTTGACTTTGAACTGAAATTCGATTAAACGTTTGTCGATATTTCAAGGGTAAACCGTAATAATATGTATAATAGTTATTTTTCGGAAATCGTCAACTTTTCCGGATTGTTGTAAAACAAGCCTCACCTAACTTTACTAATGGCTTTTTAAAAATACCAAAAAAGTTTACAGTAGAAAACAAACCAGTATACAATATTGATGACCATGATGTATTATGACTTATTATGTAATTTGAACTTTATATTTAATTGTGTGCGTGCGCTCGCCTTACCTATGCTATGAAAAAAAAGCTGTTGTTTTTGATATCAATGGGGTCATTGATGAAATAAATTTGCTAAAATGATACAAACGATAGAATGGTGGGGTATTTAGGGAGATAAGAAGTCAATTCTGACACATAGCAGTATTGCACAACAATACTAAGCTATTTATTGCGTGTGAAGGAATATCATTACAGGATTTTTAAGTACCATAACATTGCTACGGAGTTTTGACTAAACATTCAGACAAAAACATAAAGTCAAATAAAAACAGATTCATCTAAAAAAGTTGGTTTAAAATATCACAAAACGATCGTAGCCTTTGACGTCAATTAAGCAATTAGCAATTTCAATCACTGGCCGAAAACAAAATCAAATTGAGATTTCACCCTCGAATTAATTAAACAGAAAAAATAACTCCGTTCCATTTACAAATAGAAACGTTTGATTGGTCATTTGTTGGCGTGGGCATGTAGGGGAGTGTTTGTTGCGTAAACAAGACCACAGATAACTCATACTCACAGAAAATTTACTTTGTACTTACTGAATTCTTATGCGTGCACGTCTTTTAACCGTTTTCGAAATGAAATCAAATAAGAGACACTACAGAAGACGGGGTTGTTGTTTTTATTTTATTTTGAATAATACTTTTCGTCGTTTTTATTTTATTAGTACCTATAAACTGACCTCATGACGTTAGTAGTACCCCAGCCTTCGGAGCTAGCGGTACTTTACCGGGGAAATAGGTACTAGTTAGTTGAGCAGGAACATTTAATTTTTACTTTATTATAAGACTGTTATCAACATCGACGAAACTTATCACTTTTTTAATATTAAAGAGCCGAACTTAAACGAACCAGTTGGCAATGGGTTATAACACCTATTTGGCATTACTTGTATCTCTCTTAAACTCAAAAATTGAATTTGATGCATAAAATTAAGAGGTTCAAGGCCTCTAATCTACTAATCGGTAAAACCATATCGCCTTAAACAATGTTATCGTATTGTATTTAACTCAACCGCCATTACTGTCAAGTAAATAATATCAAAAGCAATATGCTTTTAACGAGTTAAATAATAGAGGCCCTTCTGTTTCAATATAAGCTGTGGTCAGAGCGATCGCTAAAAATATTTGAAAAAAGAAAACGCGCAAATGGCTGCATCGCGAACAGTAGAAATACCAGCCAGTGTTATTTTAAATGTTTATTTTCCCTTGTTTATAATTTAAATAAAGAACCGACTGTTCTAAAAGAGAACTGGATTCGTTTTCTACTTTCCTTTAGTGTTTTGTAGAACAGTGCTTAGTGGGAAAAGAGAAAATAATTTGTTAGATAAATACAGTGGCGTTCTGTATAAGGAAAATGTGTTTATGTAACTCATTTGTATTAGTCAGTCCCAATGCACATTCAATGGACAAAGACATAGTTAATTGTTTCAAGTAAGGAATGGACTGCATCATAAAATTACTAACCAACTGGCAACTATTATGAATAGAGCATATATTATGCAAAATACGAAAATTCCGTAATAGAGATCACCATTATCAGATCAGAGAGATCACCAGATCAAATTAAAATTAAAATCGGCTAAGAAATACGGATAATACAAGCATTTTAAACTGTAATTAGACATCGATTAGAAATAGATATCCAATAAGCACAATGACGTCATGTAACAGGTCGGCCATATAAACTCCATGTTAAATTCTGTTTTGCTATACGTAACAAACTTTTATTGGCTTTTATCTTGGTTATTTTTATAACTGTTCAAAAAAAAGGAGTCTCAATTGTTTGTAGCATGAATTAGATTTTATTGAAGATGCGAAAATATTACATGATTTATTTTTTTATGACATAGAGAAGGCAAACGAGCACACAGGCCACCTGATGGTAAGCGGAAACTGTGACCCATAGACATTCGCATTCACAAGACTACAAGACTAAGACTGCATATGCGTTGCCAACCCTGAGGACTAAGATGAAATGCCTCTATGCTAGTCATTACACCGGCTGTCTTATCCCCAAACCGGAACATAACAGTGCGAACACTGCTGTTTGGCGGTAGGTTAATGGATAAGATGGTGGTAGCGATCCGGACGGACTCTGCACAGAGTCCTACCACCCGAATATTCCCTATTAAGACAATATTTAGCCTCATCCTTCTTTCTAACTAGTTTGTCCCTGTCCGTTTGGGAGCTGATACCGCAGATAGACATAAAAACATACATATATATATACAACATACCATACACCCCTCTTTTTATGTTGGAGGTTAAATAAGTCATAAAATCATAACTGTATTGTAGCGATATATTACACAATATTCCGTCGTCACAATCGACTAAGAGAAAGTTGCTCCAGTATTGAATGTATATCGATGTTTCGCAGCCTCTCTCACCAGCTCCGACAGCCGTGATCGTCTAGTGGTTAGGACCCTACGTTGTGGCCGTAGTAACCCAGGTTCGAATCCTGGTCACGGCAGTGATACACTGTCGCGGCGGAGCTCTTTTTTATTTTAATAATCCGATCGTGATTCTGTTACTAGAGTAATTAGCAGAATATTTTTAACTCTTTTTGGTTTTTGCCACGGGTTGACAAGAATTTTTAAAAGGTGAAAAAATTTAGGTTAATCTCTTTGATACGGTACATGCGACATTATGAGTAAAATTACACTTTAGTACCTTGTCGCTTTAACAGTGTTTATGGATTGAGTACTACAGTTCAAACATGACCTTGAAGTGACAAGGCAAGTGTGCAGCTACTTATAATACCCACCGTATTAAACTAAACCCGGTTACAAAAAAAATATTGACGTTATTTCTTTGCAATGACTTGACGATATCATAACGACAGAGTTTTATGGTAGCTTAACAAATAAGGTGGTTCACTCCACGTGTGCAATTTACATAAGCTACGAAATGACTACGTTGAATGCGTAGCGTACGTGTTCTATGTTTGATAGAAAAGTAGCTACGAGTCAGCTACGCCGCTATACAGGGTGAGTGCGGGGTCGTGTAGCTACAAAGTAAACTAAAACTCGCTACACCGTTACAAATATAACGTAATAGATTTAAAAGTGAAATCTTTTCATTCAGGATCATGGCCACCCTACATACTCAATTTCAACTTGTCAGATTGGTTGATTTTCGAATAGGAACACGAAAATGTTGGGTGACCATTATTTTAGTATTAATTAGGGAAATGTAATATTATTTTGAACAATGTTAATCTTTCATTGTTACTCAAACTACTATACTAATAGAATCTCAATCATTTACTAAGTTGGAAAAATTAAGGATCACAACCCCGCAGTCACCTGTAGGTCCACGCGGAGTTTAAAGGATATGACGCAACTTTTAAACTACTAGCGTATTACTATTGCTCTAGTACTAGAACTACTAGACTGCTGTATGTTTTGTGTATGATTCTCAACCGATTTTAGAGACTATTTTTTCATAACTAGAGTATTATGTGTCCAGGGTAGTCCCATATAAATTTCGTGGTATTTTTGTTGTATCGTAAAAACGGTAAAACCCTGAAGAAAAGATTAAATTTCAAAAAACGTCCAGTTTAAGAGTTATGTCGCTGTCACGAAACTCTCCATTAACGTCAAACATATACATTTTTTAGTGAAATTGTAAGTTAAAAATCAGTTAAGTGACATTTAAATTGCGTCTTATTTATTTTGCAATTTATTCAAAAAACAAAAAGTATTCAAAAAAATATCAAGTGTGAGTTGTGTTGCCGTGATTCGATTCGATATCTAGTATACATCGGAATATAATAATACCTAATGTGCGGCGGTACGGAACCCTCGTTGCGCGAAACCGACTCGCACGTGACCAGTTTTTTTTTTCGATTAATTAGCTCATGATTTGGTTAAAATTATGGATAGATTAAAATAATTGCAACCACTCCATGGTTAACTTGAAGAGATTACATAAATAGTAAAACGATTTTTTTACTCCTATATTTTGTCTCAATTCCACTTTGCCAAAATAAAAGAGACAAAACAAAACTCTTGATCAATTTAGAGTCGCGTCGGCGCGGTCAGTTAAGTGAAAGTGCTCCAGTATTGAATGTATATCGATGTTTCGCAGCCTCTCTCACCAGCTCGGACAGCCGTGATCGTCTAGTGGTTAGGACCCTACGTTGTGGCCGTAGTAACCCAGGTTCGAATCCTGGTCACGGCACTGAATCAAGGAGCATGTATTTTTGTTTTATCAATCATATGCTATTTCTGTTAATGAGATTCAAAACGTTATTTTTGTTTTTCAACATGCTTTTATACAATAATGGAAAGTTTGTTTGTTTGTCTCTCCTTCACGCTGCAACGCTTATACATAGCTTATACCCAGGGTTAGCACACAGGCTACTTATCATCCCGTAAAATTTAAAAGTTCCCGAGGGAACAATGATGATGTAAATCTATGCGGTTGAAGTCGCGGGCTGAAGCTAGTTATTATATAAACTGCCCGTCTACTATATCTATGGGTAAAGGTTAAATCCCATCTATCCCATTTGCCCATTTGGCTATAGGTATCTGAAAAATCAATATTCAGTATTTACTACAAAAGTCACAGTGGGCTACTCACCTAGAGTAAAAAAAAAATATTGCCACCTAAAAATTATCTTTCCGCAAATTTTATTTCCGCGCTAGTGGCACGGCTAACATTTGCAGCTAATATAACACGCGGAAATCTCTCCGCATCTCCAACCCTTAGAATTCATGCTCGTAACTACGGCAGAGTTGTTTCCGTCCATTTCAATAAAAAACCTTTAACGGTGCTGTTGGAGTTCCAAGCCAATTCATTGATGTTTGAACTGGCGTTCGCAATTTGTTAGAAAGCGTATCCAGGTCGCGCTTGTGGCTGCGTTCTAAATACAATAATACCATAAGTAGTAGACACAAACAAAAAACATAGGAATAATAAAAAACATAACTAAAACTAAATACTTAAATAAATTAACTTATTCTAAGTACGGTCGACCAATAAAGCGGTCTACCAGTTTTGACAATAGTTTCTGTGAGATCTAATTATCGCTAAGGTTGACACATGTCATCGTCATAATATTAATGCAAGGGAAAATCAAACTTGTTGTATCATAACGTGCAAATGAACTTCAACCGTAGGGTGGTAGACCAAATTTCAGCTATTGCTAGCCATTGGCCGAGGAAACAGCCAGCCCTATGGTCACCTGAGGCCTGCATAAATTTATTTTTTAAATTCTTATGAAACTTCCCTGCCTCCGAGACCCACGGTCTAAGAGTTTCTACGGCATAAGCCAATTAAGTCTGAATTACTCGAACAGTTAATTAGTCACTGTCGTTCCAACTTGACGCGACACGGGACACCCATTTGGATTAACAAGATAGCTGCAGATTAGTTTAGGATCCGGGCAGTTCTGTCGACGTCACCATACCACAAGAGAACCTAGTGAAGGCCGAGAAGGACAAACACAGCAAGGTCATTGGGAAAAGTATCAATAGGTCATCCCAGGCCTTTTAATGGTTTCTAAATCAAATTATTCATTGCATATCACATTACCATCATCATCATCATCATCATGTCAGCCGAAAGACGTCCACTGCTGGACATAGGCCTCCCCCAAGGCTTTCCACTCAGACCGGTCTTGTGCTTTTCGCATCCACCGCGGTCCCGCAATCCTGACGAGGTCGTCACTCCATCTTGTTGGGGGCCTACCTACAGCTCGTCTTCCGGTCCGCGGACGCCATTCCAGAACCTTCTGACCCCATCGGCCATCAGTCCTGCGAGTAATGTGCCCCGCCCACTGCCACTTCAGTTTAGCTATTGTTAGGGCTATGTCGGTAACCTTAGTTCTACTGCGGATATCATCATTCCTGATTCTATCACGCAGAGAAACCCCGAGCATAGCCCTCTCCATAGCCCTCTGAGTGACTTTGAGCTTCCTTATGAGGCCCTTTGTTAGCGCCTACGTCTCAGATCCGTAAGTCATCACCGGCAACACACACTGGTCAAAGATCACATTACATTACAATTAAAATTACAAATGGCATTACGAGCAGGTATACATGTGACATCCTGCAAGGGTACAGAAACATAAGACTCAAAGGGCTAACTAGGTAGCCCTAGGTAGGTAGGTAGGTAGGGCTAGGATTGAATTTTTGATTGAAGAAAAATAAATACACTCTGTAGCAATAAAAACGGCTCACTTTCTATGATAATTCAATACAAAGTGACCCGTTTTCATTGCTCTCGACTATACTTAAACAGAAGCGCCTGCTACCACCATTATTTTTACCGTACCAAAACAGCAGTGCTCGCATTGTTGTATTCCAGTATTTCCAGTGTAAAGATTAGACAACCATTGTAATCACTGGCTAAGTTTTATAATTAACTCTCTCACAACTGCTCATCTCTCTCTGGTATGTTATATAAGAAGTGAACTCTGTAGTACAGTCGTCTCCGTTAACGCCCCGCCCCACATTACACTATGTAAGCCGACTTACGTAAAAAAACTAATAATTTTGCCGAAATACGAAAATAATATAAATTATTGTAATTCATGAAAAATCAAAATAAATGCAAATCATTTTTAACAATGTACGAGTACCTCTGCGAACTCACGAATAAAGCACTTAAAACACATACAACACTAAGCACGTCCTTTATCACTTTAATGGCCGATGTTTCTCAGTTACAGCAGGTATACACGCCTCTGAATACCTGCCATCACCGCTATCCCTGGGATAAAGGGATATAAAGACGGATTTAGCTACTTAACAGTTAAGTAGGTGAGTGCGAACGCGAGTTTGTTACGGCAGGATGATTAAGTTCCTTGTTATTTTGCGTGTGTAAGTTTTTCATATTTGCATGGACCAAATAAATGTCGTTATATGTATGTATCTGTGTGTCCGTTTATCTGAGAATCTGTGTGTCTGTCTGTACCATCGTAGTTCACGGATCCGGACAGGTTTTATGGTATTTTTCTAAGAAGGAAGCTTTCTCGAACGCATCGAAAATCAAAAATATCGACTCTCATATATTTTTTTTGTCATGAAATGTTTTAAGTCATAATTATTGGAATTCATAACGTATTTATTCAAATGTTACTTTATAAATCAAACCTAACCTAACCTAACCTTATCTGCACGTTGAATATTAATGTACTCCTGAAGAGTTACGGTTCCGGCGATAATAAAAATTATAAATAACAGTTGCATGAAAACCACATGATTATGAACGAGAAAGTTATTTGAAAAAAATCGCTTCCAGTAAAACCATATTACCTATTTATTTTATTACATACTATCATATTGTCAACGTTAATATCACCATATGGCATAGGGAAGGCCAACGAGCACACAGGCCACCTGATGGTAAGTGGAAACTGTGATCCATAGACATTCGCATTCACAAGACTGCAAGCCTAAGACTGCAAATGCATTGCCAACCCTGAGAGCTAAGATGGGATGCCTCTATGGCTGTCTTATCCCCAAACCGGAACACAACAGTGCGAACACTGCTGTTTGGCGGTAGGTTAATGGATAAGATGATGGTAGCGTTCCGGGCGGACCCTGCACAAGGTCCTACCACCCGCAAAACCAAATCGTCAATACTGTCTTCCTACACTCGCAATAGTAAGGAAAATATGGAAGTTCTATACAAAGTGACCCGTTTTAATTGCTCTTGACTATATCACTACATAGTATAAAAAAAAGTCGCTTTCTCTGTCCCTATGTCCCTTTGTATGCTTAAATCTTTAAAAATACGCAGCGGATTTTGATACGGTTTTTTTTAATAGATAGAGTGATTCAAGAGGAAGGTTTAAATGTATAATAAATTCTGGATCATGAACGGGTTTTACAGAAAACTCACATTAACCGAAGCGAAGCGAGGGCGGGTCGCTAGTTAATAATAAACAAAGACTTGTCTTTGTCTTTGTCTGACGTGTTGTGTCGTGATGCGTCGGAACAGTATCGGTTTCATACATTTAATATGGTTGCGTTTGCGTTCACATTTTATCTGACGCAGTGTGTTGTGTCGCATCACAAGCGATCCCGGTCCGCGTCAGAACGGGTGAGGTGCGGGGGGCGGTGCAGCGACACGACACAGCGCATCGGACTAGTGTGCACGCGCCTGTGCTGTGTTGTGACGCGTCAGAGCCGCACGTGAAGTATGGACGATGAGAGCCAAGACGGCACTGATAAAAAAAGCGTCATAACACGTCAGATAAATGTGAACAGTAGCCATCACGACAGAGAACATCACAACACAACACGTCAGACAAATGTGAACGCGGCTTTAGCGTGTAGCTGTATATATTCTTCAAAGCCGATTCCTCAAACGAACCCCAATAGTAATATGGGGAGGGCTCGGGGGCTATTTCCATGTTTGTTTCTGTTTGTCATATCTCTTTGTCCTCACTCGTTCGTACAAATTCAGGCAGTTTTTCAATTTAAAATTTCGACTGAAACAACAACAGCAGTTCCAACATACGCCGGTCGATGTTATTCCGTGCTTAACTTACTGTGTAGTACACTGCCACGAAACACATTCGAAGCACTGCATTGCGATAAAGTTAAATTTTGATTAAAATATCTGGTTTCGGTCCGGTGGCGGTATTTCCGGACCGCTTTGACTTGCGGATATCCACGAGACGAGAGATATTTAATGGGAGATAAAGAATAACTAAATGAAAAGCAAGCTTAAAAAACCTATAAATAAAATAAACCTATACTCCTTTATATTTATTATCTTGTAATAATTAGGAGGCTGTTTTTTTGTTGACATAAATAATTGTCATTTTGCCATTGTTGTTATTTAAATTTTAAGTTTAGGTAGCCTATGTCACCAGGGATGGTGAAAGGATCCTAACGATACCACACACATTTAAATAGGCTCAGCCGTTTCGAAGTTATGGTATAAAGAATCGTTACATACGTACATACATGATCCCTGAAAACATTATACTCCTTTTTTTAGGCAGTCGTGTAATTACACTCCTTATTTAGGGCAGTCGTGTAATTACACTCCTTTTTTAGGGCAGTCGTGTAATTACACTCCTTTTTTGAGGCAGTCGTGTAATACGCTTACTCCGTACAAACGCCCCGCACGCGCTTCGTTTCGGTGTATGTGAGTTTTCTGTAACAGCTGTACATAATAGTTATTTATGTGAGTGGAGCATAATGAGAGGCCCTAATACACGAGTGTTTTAATGCCTAATTATACGTACAGTCGCATACAAAACATTATCTACATGCATATCATAAGTTTTCTGCAACATGTACAATATGGGGGTACCCCTTGAAATCTCGACAAACTTTTCATCGAATTTCATTTCATCGAAAACGATTCATAGAATATTTAGTATAAATATTATCTCTTGTAGTATTATGGCTGCATCGACTATTCATTATAAATTAAAACAACTATTAGAACAACGGTACAAGGATTTTTAAATGCTTAAAAACACATTTCATAAACTATTCAAGAGACAGAACAACTCAATAAAACTAATATTACTGAAAACTAGTTTGAATTGCAACACATTGATTTGTAAACAGAGGTTAGCGAAGCGAGGAGGAGTGTGTTAGGTGAACTGTGACCTAACAGTGCGCGAAGCTGAGCGAGCGAAGCTAGCGTGCCGCGGCAGCGGCCGGCGAGCATCAGAACCGATTTGTTTGTTTCCAAAATAATATATTGGATAATAAAGTATGAAATAAAAATCTGTCACATAAAAAATCTAGTTAATAATATTTATAAACATTAAAAATCGGTGTTTTAAAAATACATCATTTAATTGTTCGATGTAAAGAATATTCGATCAAATGAAAATAAGCGAAACTTTGACTTTGAACTGACATTCGATTAAACGTTTGTCGATATTTCAAGGGTAAACCACAATATGGCCTACATTTTCAAGTTGTAGGTTACTTTATTATCTGTTTTTCGGAACTATTCGAAAGTTCGAAACGAAAATGACTGTGTTAGGTTAGGTTAGGTACTTCTAATGTTTATGCACTCCTAGTATTTGACGTTAAAAAGGTTGTTTGTTTGTTTGATTGTGTGAAGATTGTAATATTCGAGATTCATAAAAATGTATAGACCAAGAATTTCTCACTAAATGAAATTACAAATCGACTAATTCGATAATCACTACCACCAAATATGATTCCTTTTCTTTAAGATGTTCGTAATTTAAATTTGATTAAAGTTACAGGTAGCCACACAGGTACCACAGATATAGGTTGACTAATATAGGTCATTTGCTTATCGTTTCTGAACATATATTATAGGGAAGTTATGCCATGGATGTAGATAAACCATATTTTATAATATATCAAAACATTCCTCTTGAACTCAATGTTTTAATGAAAATCGCATTAAAATCTGTTTTCTAATAGTGATAAACGAGTTCTCCATGGGAACTCGCAAGCATAAACTAGCTTAGTACCTACATATTGTGTGGGCATCCCTGGCATTATCTTTCACGTCTCAATGTATTTTTCGCACCGCTCCCTAGCCCCCCCCACAACATGACATCCAACGTTACGAGTTTTCTTGTTTCTCATCCGAGTAATATAAAATAAAATATCTTAGGGCGAAGAGAAAACGCTGGAGTTTCAAATAGCTTTGAAAAGTGCTAAGAATTTACTTTGTAGTTACGTTCAAATATTAATTAAAATTACACAAAGTACAGTTATTTATAGTCTAAGAGCGGTTACCTCTTTTATGGTGTTGACTTGAGCACATCCGCTGGAATGCTCGCCGAAGTAAGCGTTTATTGTTCAATTTGAACGCCCCAGAATGCATATTTCGGCTCACATACTACAGCAACTTAAGGAATCTCTAAACGCTAAGGTAAGGTTATGTTAAAGAAGCAAGAAGTACCTTAGCGATGAAAAAAATTGTATAAGTACTTACTGGCATTATAATTCATCATCATCATCATTAT
The DNA here is from genome assembly GCA_923062465.1 of Acleris sparsana. Lineage (NCBI taxonomy): Eukaryota > Metazoa > Arthropoda > Insecta > Lepidoptera > Tortricidae > Acleris > Acleris sparsana. The sequence goes on along the minus strand of OV281287.1, from coordinate 19,077,084 downwards.
CAGCCGCAAGACGTCCACTGCTGGACAAAGGCCTTCCCCAAGGTTTTCCAAAACGATCGGTCCTCTGCTGCTGTCATCCAGCGGTTTCCCGCGACCTTTATCAGATCGTCAGTCCACCTTGTGGAAGGTCTGCCAACACTTCGTCTCCCGGTTCGCGGTCGCCACTCTAGAACCTTTCCGCTCCAACGGCCATCAGTTCTACGAGCAATGTGCCCCAACCAACGTGGGCATTATAATTATAAATTTAAAAAATCAATTACATAATAAAGAAAGACAAAAGTGAAAAAAAATCTCTCGAATTTATTATTATATTAACCATTAAACCTTAAGGTGGAAAAATGAAGGTCACATCGCACCATGGTGGTTTTGCGTATGAGAGGTATGGAGGTCATGTTGCACCCCGGTATGGTTAGTAGGTATATGGTGCCACATTAAACGTTTTAATATATTTATAAGGAAACTTAGCTATTTTAGTTTCTAGACCCACTATAAAACGTTTTTGCAGATTGCAAATCAATAACTTTTTTTGGGTTTAATTTTGGTTGGGTTGTTGGTTTATTTTTCTGGTCTGGTTTTTCTGGTTGGTTGGTTTTGGTGGTCTGGTGGAAAAATAAACCTCGTCATATTGCGGAAATATATACGAACTACCATTTCTGTTGCGATTCATGAAACACAGATAAAAAAGTATTATTGGCGACCCCCATTAAATTAGAGGTTGCTTATTTTCCTGGTCAGGCTATCTCTTCTTCGCGTTGCGTTTCGCTGATGAAGAGAACAGATAAGATCTGTGGAGATATTGAAAACAAAACTTTGTGTACGCTCCGCAAGTGCTTTTTTATGGCTTTCGCTCCTTGCTATTTTGGCAAAGTTTATTATGCCAATGTCGAGTTGTTGATATAACGAACGTTACGAGAATGTTCGGTGTTGGTCGTTAATTAAAGTATCTCAAAGTACTGGTGCACTACCACTGCATTTATAAGCAATATAACCACAGTCCACCTACAAACGTCAACTTCTTTGTCATAATTTCTCGAGACTTAACACAGCTATTCTGTAATAACTGGGTAATATTAAAAGTAGTTGACACACAGGTCAATACAAACTACTCGACTCGACTCGAGTGTTTATTATTGTTGTCTGAAACTATCACGAGTGCCAGTAACTACCACTTACAATTTTACAAACTTGCAATTTTACAAAAATAAATCCTGAACACTGGCACCCAGAAGAAAAAGGCAATAAAAGAATACGAGGTTCATACGTTCGTACTACCTTCTTCTTCAGAATAAACGTTGTTTTTCTCATTTAAACTCGGTAACCGCTGCTCTTAATGAGTTCTCTGGTCCGACCATCTGCGTCGAGATTATTGAAAAAGTTCATATTCCATGATGTTTCCATGATTGTGTTTTGAACTTGTAGCTTTGTAATCAAGTGTAGTCTAGTAAATACAACTACAACTTTACTGTTTTTATTCTGACTGATTTAAAGCATCTAACTAATTATTATTATTATTATTTTTTATGACATTGAGAAGGCAAACGAGCACACAGGCCACCTGATGGTAAGCGGAAACTGTGACCCATAGACATTCGCATTCACAAGACTACAAGACTAAGACTGCAAATGCGTTGCTAACCCTGAGGACTAAGATGGAATGCCTCTATGCTAGTCATTACACCGGCTGTCTTATCCCCAAACCGGAACACAACAGTGCGAACACTGCTGTTTGGCGGTAGGTTAATGGATAACTAACTGGCAAGGTCTATAGTTCGAGGGTTCAATTGATACTAGAACTAGCTTATACCCGTGACCACATCCGCGTTGATTTCGATCATCGTTAGTCCCTTGGAAACTGTCTCCATTTATTTCATCAAAATCCCTCCCGCCATGGCAGCGTGAAGGAGTAACAAACAAACACAAAATATCGCATTTTGTAATATTAGTAGGATAACACACGCGTCAAACTTGAAGCCACAAATGGAAACTGACAAATGTTTCTCTAACGAATTTATACAGTTTCATCCACGTTTATCCACATTGATAAACATGATCAAAATAAGCAGACAGGCGCGTTTAAACAACATTGTGGGGGTGCAATGTCAATAAGGTTGCTTTACCCGTCAAGCTTGTATGACTTCGCTCACTCGATCGCCCTGTCTATGGAGAGCCGTTTTAATGAGAAACAACAAACCAGGAAATAGTTTAGAGACCTATTTACACTGTCATTGATTTTCGTCGTCAAATTGTTCGACATAATCACTTACCGGCCGAATCTCAATGACAGATTGCTTTGCAAATGGCTCCCACTGGAATAGAAGAAGCTGAATAATGGATAAAACATATAATTTCACTTACATTACCGAGGACCTCAATATATCGGAAAAATAAATTCCGTACAACTGTGACGGGAAATCGGGGCCTTTCAGCTAAAGTGCTTCTATTCTTGAGGGAGAATGGTTTGCCGTAGTTGGAGAATAGCGATGAAAAATGCTATCGAATTACGCTATTTTGATCTATCACTTTAGGCTCCACGTTACCGATTTAAATGATAATCCATAGAGCATAGATAGCAAAGAGGCATTCCATCTTAGTCCTCAGGGTTAGAAACGCATTTGCGGTCTTAGGGTTGCAGTCTTAGGAATATAGTCTTGAGAATGCGAATGTCTACGGGCCACAAGACCGCTTAGCATCAGGTGGCCTTTGTGCTCGTTCACCTTCTCTATACCTAAGAAAAACCCTGGAGCCCTAGAGAAGATTCTCAACGCTAACGTATATCATTTGCGAAAACTTTTCAAATGTATCGAAAAGATATTGAGTCCTTACATATGAAATTGGCGTTTTGTTGACCTGGCCACTTGGGTTTAAAATATCTGGTGTATGGCTAATGCATCCTCTACACGTCTGCAGAAGCATCAGCAGATGTTGTCCGTGAATGTATCCGCGGACGTGTATAGGGGGTAATTTGCTCGTCTTTGGTAGGTATTAATTAACGTCGGCAGATGCATCTGCGATGGCTGTCGGTTTTTGTGACACGGATCAAAGGGTTTAAGCGCGAATGCAAGGCGTCTGTCCACACGTCTGCCGATGTGTGGGCGGATCGCGAATTAATCCGCGGATACGTTTGCTGATCTACCGGCTGATGCGTCGGCAGACGTGTAGAGAAGGCATAATAATTCTAAATTCAAATATATTTCAAATTTTGTCTCATGTATTTGTGCTTCGAATTTAGCGATTCATTTGCTATCACGATTTGTTTTTTATTTGACATCATTTTGCTCACAATATGGAGAACTTAAAATATCGCGTTATTTACGAATACGCGTTCCATCGTGGCACCAGTGCTGCAGACAACAAACAAAACCTTGTAAATTTTTGATGATTGTTCGATCTTTGCCAAATGAGGGTAGATGAATTTGTTCTCCTCTCATTAGACGGCGCTTGTCACTCGCTTCGGCGGATAATCTTGCGCTGGTTGGGCTACAGTGCGACGTTGCGGTGCGTGTGTGCTTTGTGTTAGTTTCCGGAAGACTAGACTCTCGTACTGGTCTCCGTGTAACTACAGAACAGCCATACTGTGTTGTCGAGCTTGTAGCTCCAAACCCTCAAACAGGAGCAAACCCCCTGGAGGTTTCCATGCCCAGAAAGATGCCCAGAAGTACACTCAGGAGCAAAAATAACGGGTCAGAGTGCGTTTTTCATACTAAAGAGGCTATTTCGAAGCCTTGGTTCCTCGCCAGGGAATGCTTTTAGTGAAATCTGATGACGGATACCTCGAGCATCGAACCAGGACTTCCAGAGTGCCTAACATACCCAACTGAATGAATCTGCGGTTAACGCCGGAATGGTGCATGTTCAGAAAAACATCTAAAATGGCAATAAAATGTAAGGAAATCCAAGTGCTGGCTCAAACTCTCCCGCTGTGGTGTTAACTGGTTGTGCGATTAGTTAGGTATCTTAAGAACTTTTGACCTCCTCTATTGTACCTCGCAGTATTCACCATTAGACCTCACTCAAAACAACCCCTGCCGAGGAACCAAGGCTTCAAAATAGTCTCGTTTGTATGAAAAACGCATTCTGACCCGGTATTTTTGCTCCTGAGTGTAGTTAATATAAAGTATATGTCGCAGCGACTAAAGTGACAAGGTACAAATGTGTATACATACATATTTTATGAATTGGACATATATACCTATATCAACTGACGCCTTCTTTCCCAGACTTGGTAGGCAGAGCTACAGAATTACCAAAAACTCGAAAAACTTGTTGATAATACGACAACTAAGCGAAAATATTAAACCGCGTTTCGCTCATCTAAATCTGTGTACAACAAAGCAAAATATTTCCACGTGTATCAATTTAATACATTAACAACAAAATGTCCCCTTTGTCAACATTTAACGAAAACAAAGGCATAGGCCGTTAGCAAAATGGCTTCAGCAAACACGGAAATGTGGGGCAGGTGGCAGTATGCAAAACACGGCTGCGGTGTGGCCTTTACCTTAATTGGGTTGCGCTAAAAGTGTGTCGATACCTTTATTGTGCTCTCCAACTGCAAAAAGTTTGAATTGCAGCGGAGATAAGGAATGGAGGTTCTAATATTTGGAGTTTACTTGGATAAAAGTTTGTACAATCCCACCAAAGCTCTCTCTTTCTTTAACATGCATGCATTTAGATAACAGTCTTTCACCGCGTTTGTCTGACTGTATGTTAGCGATGATCTCAAAATCTACTGAACGGATTTTCATGAGGTTTTCACAGTCAGTTACTTAGATATTTTTTCACGGAAGATTTTATGTATAATTAGATTTAATTAATGTCACTTTATTCTGCTCATCGTTTCGGTTTATAAGAGTTTTCTGTATCACCCGTCAATAATTTAAGTACATAAGTACATAATTAAGATTATACATAAAAACCTTCCGTGAAAAAAAATCTAAGGAGGAGTTAGCGGATGTACAGACGGCCATCGCAAAACGCGATTCTAAGTAAAGATAAACATGTGTATGAATTTGGTAAATTTCTGTAGTTCTCATATCCCTAGACCGATCTCCAATCCCAATTATATTCATGATTTCTTCTTTATTTATTTCTCTAACTTTACATAGTATAAGTAAAATGAAGTTGCTTCCGCTGTCTGTTTGCCTTGATCTTTAAACTACTTAACGGATTTTAATGCAGGCTCAGCAATAGCTATAGAGCTGAAGAAGGTGTACATGTATAATAACTTCTAGATTATTTACGGGTGTTTCAGAAAACTCACATAAACCGAAGCGAAGCATGGGCGGGTCGCTAGTAAAGTATAAAAGAGAGTAAATAAATCAAGCACAAATAAACCTACTTAGGCCCAAGCTAAAAATTAAATAAAATAAAACTTAAAACACGACCCCATGGCAAAAAGTACCACAGATGCTGTCAGCATTTCCTCGTTGTATATAAATGCTTAGGCGTTGCCCGAGGAAGCTGCCAGCTCTGTGGTTTGCGGTTGTTTCTACTAACCTTTTCGAAATTTCCTAAAAGGCCAATATCACCAGATTCCCTCAGACCAAAGGTCTCAGTGCCGAAAGGAACGAAGTTATATACTGCGCCAAGGCTCTTGTACTTATTCTTAATTGTATGGTTGGGTTTTTATATCTTTATCTTAATATGCGTTGTGCACATAAAACTATGATGACACACGCGTATAGCCTTTAACTATCTATTATAAAGCGTTTTACGAGCCAGTTAAGTGTCAGTTCGCTGCCACATAACGAATTGGCTTGCAAGATGGAAGCCGCTTTGCTATTCTTACGCAACTGAAAAATATGTTACTGACCTACTTAATTCAGATTCTCCGTAATAATATTACTTATTGTAAAAATAAAGAGGACATTTATAGCTCAGATATGTTAATTATCGCAGTTTTTTTCGGATATTATAAAGGGTAACATTTCAAAAGTCTTCATTATAAGCCATTATTGTAAACCGAGTTGGTTTATTTAATAGTGCGCAAGATCTCTACGTCACGCCGTTCACGTAATTCGTTACGTCATCTTAGGATTTATGATCGTAGGACCTTGTATAGTCCGTCGGGATAACACCGCTTCGTCATATAGCTAAGCAGCAGTGTTCGCACGATCTTGTCCCGGTGTTGAGTATGACCGCTAAATAATCTTAAGGTTTACAACGACTTAGCAAACATGGAGTTACAAATATCCATGTCTCTCAAAAGCCCAGTTAACCCTCTGTGAGGGGTGGTCAGTCAGACTGAGCTAACTCTGTCTGGCTCAGTTCCTGGAACGGATCGCGCCTAGATCGTAAAGTTTGAGCTACTTTACTTCATAGTTTAGACTTTTGGAGAGACAAATACGAACTTCAAGTGTCACAAACTTTGGAACAGACAAGGCCTGATTCAAACAGATGCCATCTCATAAAGTTATAAAACTTCAAGACGTACAAAGAGGTCAATTGTTACCTTTTTACCTGACTGCGTCAAAACGAAGGTTATGTGTTTCGAGCGTATGTATGTATATCTATTTCTCTGGCATGCTCTGCAGCCTAAACGACTATGGATTTTAACTTTAGAGGTGTTTTTAGATTGATTGATTATGGGAGTGACCATATAGGCTATAATATTTTAGTGAAAGTAACGACACGGGGAATTATTTACCTGTTACCTGTTTACTTTTACCCTTGTTTGTTTAGTATAGGTTAGTTTTCTAGTCCGTCTGAAAATCAACGCTGCGGTTTCACTACGGCACAAACAATGCTGAGAGGGATGCTGTCAAACGTAATGTCGTTTTTTACTTTATATTTTTTCTATTGTTATTCTACTGGTGCATTGAATAAATATTTTATATTCTATTCTATTCTTTCTATTCAAATATAGACGACAATATTAAACAATGCAGTCGGGTTTTCAAAGCTTGCTGATTTTTTAAATGCCTTTTATTATTTTGCATCGGTCGTGGTCACGGATAGTATCATGGGCGTCATTTTCGTAGTGCATGTAAAAAATAAAGTTTCACATTTTGCTATAATATTTTTCATTTATATTGCGCCTGTGACAGATCGAGATTCTACATTTCACGCAAAAGTGGTTTCAACACATTGAGCGGTCAGCTAACTTTAAAAAACGTCTATAGTAAATTAGAACCAAAAAACAATATTTATTGTTTAACGCATTTTTATAAACGAATTCTGAAAAATTATTGAAGTATTATACATGGAATTAAAAAAAAATTGTTTAACTACTTTTACATCCTATATGCGAAACGGACCGTTAAAAGAGTTTAACAATAACCTCTTTCTTAGGCCGAATCGAATCCATTTTGTTGTTGTAAGATCGGATCGGAATCGGAAGAACTAAGTGCGTGTGGTTAGCTTCATGTGCTTCCTCCAAGTCTACAATTCTTTCTTAGTGCAAGAAGTCATTAACTAACAAAAAGTCGGCTTAGTGCAAGAAGTCATTAACTAACAAAAAGTCAAGTCGGAGAAAAACGGGCTCAAAGTTTTGACACAGTCAAATGACCATAATTGTAATAGGTTCGGTTCTAGATTTAAAAATTAAACATCAATGGTTAGCTAAATGTATTTACTATTAAATCCAATTAAAAACTTTGTACAATAAAGTCAAATAACTTTTTTAAAAGCCTAAATATGTAGTTAGTGACTTTTGGTCTTTCTCGCTCTTAAGGGACCTTACAATTAGTTATTTTTTATTTCCATTACAAATAAATCGGGAAACATAGTTTTCTATAACGAAATTGGTTTAATCAGTCGTAATTATTAACTTAGAAGCATTATAAATATTACTTATTAATCAACAACGAATAAACAGATTTATTTAATTCTACTTCACAGATTATAAAGTCTACAAGACCACAAAAATAACACAAAATTCTCGTAATGACGTTATTTTTAACTTCAAACTAAAATAATAATGAAATATTCATTGTTGATAGACGAACTTAATATTATAATAATTCCAGACAACAGCAAGCACTATTAGTATAGGTAAAACGTGAAAACTTCTAAAAATTTAAATAAAGACATCAGCTTTTGATTGAACTAATACAGTAGGTACGAAAAAGAGTAAAAAAAAACCCTTGACGTCCATCTTTGTTACTCTACGTCTTCTGAGTTAGAAGACATTTCTTCAGGGACATAATCACGACACTCTTTGGCTGGCAAGTTCCGGTACCAGTGGTGAAGTTCCGCGGGTATTATTTTTTCATTGCACATTTTTAGCAAACCGTAAACTGTTCTACTTCCTTAATATTTGTAAGAAGGACTGGCGGCGTATCTTTCTGTGCTTGAATGTGTCTAGGTGACTCTAAGCCATTTTTAATATCCGACAAAGACTGTAGTTTCAAATCAGCATTCTGATTGTCACCCATTAAGATCAAAAGTAAAATACATTTTATACAGGGTGGCCGGTGGCAGATTTTTTATATTCTCAAAAAGTCATTTTTATAATTAAAAAAAATGGGTTTTGACATTTGGCGGGATTACACGGTTCAATATTGCGAATTTTATTTTCATCTTGTTTCAATGGTCAGAACGCCGTCATTCTTATGCAGTTGAAGCGTTTGCACGCTATACAATTTCGTTAAGAGACGGGCCGAGTGTAAAATTTATTCGGTCATGGGTGCAAAGGCTCCGAGAAACTTCTTCGGCACATAATATACCGAGATCAGGCCCCAGCACACACGGAGGCCGGAACACATATTGAGTGTGCAACGGAGTTTACAGGAAAATCCACGACTTTCAGTGCGGAAGAGAGCAGCTCTCTTTAAGACTCCTAAAGTTCTCAGTGCATGAAATATTGAAAAAATAATTGAAGTTTCATCTCTATAGGATTCAACTGGTTCAACTGAAACTAATGAAAGTGATTTAACCAAACACAAAGTTTTTTGTGACACAATGTTGCACAGATTTCGTACCATAAATTGCATTTTTTGTAGTGACAAGGCCCATTTTCACATGAGTACTCATGTCAACAAGCATGTAGTAAAGCAAAATTGTCGCTACTGGGGCCCGCGATAGTCTAATCCACGGTTAAAACACCAAAGACCTTTGCATTGTCTAACAGTTACTGTTTGGTCTACCTCATCCTTGAATATAATTATTGGGGGTTATTTTTTTGAAAATGCCTAGCAGTAAAATGTATATAGGTAGTGAAAACTATAGGAAAATGATAGCTGATTATTTTTTGCCTAAATTGCTTGTACATCCGTCCTATTCATCACACGCCTGGCTTCAGCAGGATGGTGCTACACCACACATGGCCACAGTGTCGATAAACGTGCTTCGCGAACATTTCCCTCGAAAATTAATAAACCGCTTTGGAGAAATCCGTGGCCGCTGAGATTGCCCGATTTGACCCCTATGGATTTGTTTCGATGGGGATATCTCAAAGCCAGAGCTTTTAATAACAACCCACGGTCTAAATATAGGTGATTTCCAAAAAAATATTGCTATCGTAATCAACAACATTACGCAGAATATGCTGCGATTGGTACAAAACGCGAGGCTCCATTTTGATGAATGTGCACGTGTAGGGGAACGACATTTAGAGGACATATTTTTTAAGTAATTAAATCCGCATTTGTGATCTTTATTATGAGACATAATAAACACTATTTGCCTCAGGTGATGGTCAAAACAAAACCTAGGTACCTATACAAAATCTCGCCCATCGTGTAAAATCAGTCTTTTGCAAATGAAATACTTAACTAAGTACTTACTTACCTACACTATAACTTAACAGCATAAGCAAATTGAACGTATCTTATTATAATTTAATGACAATAGGTACAGACGCTCTTCATTCGCTTTATTTAGAATCTTTTCTAGCATCAAAGATCCTCGTCCTGCCTTAATGTTAATATTATTTCGCTTCATTTTGTAAGAAGTCACTACCTTCTCGCATAACGTCCATCCCTGGTCGCCGCTGCAACGGTATGACTTCGATCGCGATGACCGAACGAGTGGCGGGTTACCGCGAGAGCAAGACGTACTCGTAGGTAGGCATAAAAGAGTTGAAATATGAACTTATCAGAGCAAGAATAATTTCACTAAAGGTGTTCAAATTGAAACAACTTATTTGTCAAAAGTCAGTAACCATAATTTAATCACTTGAATTACGTATCTTTGGACACAACTAAAATCGATAACTATCATTGATTACTTTAAAAAATCATTCTGGCTGCCATTAATGCTGTTTCCTATTTTTTTTAAACTATATAATGCACTTTAGTTATTTTATACTAAAGTAAAAGTAGTAATATGCATCCAATGCTTATTTTGTTAAAAATCATTAAAGCGTTATAATAAAAAAAAAATTCGTTTTACTGTTTGCTAAAAGTAACTATATGCATATAATGAATTCTAGCTCAAATACTTTCAGAGCGATATTCATATTATTTTATTTTTTAAAGTTAATAAGTAACATTAGTGAATATTCAAACGTAATAAAATGTGTAAAAATAAAAAAAGATGTTTTGATTAAAGTAACTAATGGTCATAAACCATTTCCGTCAAATCAATAAAGCAAAAATTGAAATTAATGACTTAATGTCATTGCTGTAACATCGAAATTACTTAACGTAAAAAGAAATGGGTCAGTGCGTTAGAAAGAGTAAGTCGTGGCGAATCCGCCTGTGTTTGTACCTGTACTTAGTAACTTTATGCCTTTAGTGACTTCTTGCACTAAGCCGACGATATAGGCTATAATATTTTAGTGAAAGTAACGACACGGGGAATTATTTACCTGTTACCTGTTTACTTTTACCCTTGTTTGTTTAGTATAGGTTAGTTTTCTAGTCCGTCTGAAAATCAACGCTGCGGTTTCACTACGGCACAAACAATGCTGAGAGGGATGCTGTCAAACGTAATGTCGTTTTTTACTTTATATTTTTTCTATTGTTATTCTACTGGTGCATTGAATAAATATTTTATATTCTATTCTATTCTTTCTATTCAAATATAGACGACAATATTAAACAATGCAGTCGGGTTTTCAAAGCTTGCTGATTTTTTAAATGCCTTTTATTATTTTGCATCGGTCGTGGTCACGGATAGTATCATGGGCGTCATTTTCGTAGTGCATGTAAAAAATAAAGTTTCACATTTTGCTATAATATTTTTCATTTATATTGCGCCTGTGACAGATCGAGATTCTACATTTCACGCAAAAGTGGTTTCAACACATTGAGCGGTCAGCTAACTTTAAAAAACGTCTATAGTAAATTAGAACCAAAAAACAATATTTATTGTTTAACGCATTTTTATAAACGAATTCTGAAAAATTATTGAAGTATTATACATGGAATTAAAAAAAAATTGTTTAACTACTTTTACATCCTATATGCGAAACGGACCGTTAAAAGAGTTTAACAATAACCTCTTTCTTAGGCCGAATCGAATCCATTTTGTTGTTGTAAGATCGGATCGGAATCGGAAGAACTAAGTGCGTGTGGTTAGCTTCATGTGCTTCCTCCAAGTCTACAATTCTTTCTTGCCGAACTTGGTCTTATTCCGCAGTACATATCTTTTCACTCGAATCACCTACGCCTATTATAAATTTTCCTCTCAAGGCTCTGTCTCAATATGAAAGTGAATAAAACCTAAAAATAACCTAAGACTTGACCATAATATGATGGTTATAGTTGTAGCGTGATATTAGACGATTTATGATACCTTATTTTATGGTAAGTTAATTAAATTAAGTTAGCAAAACAATATATAGCTTTTCATGACACTGAAGCCCAATTTCCAAGTGACAGCATGCTAAGCAAAGATAACAAGCTAAACAAAAGCAATCGGCAAGTTTCGGAGCACTTCGGCCCGCTTCGTGTAACCGAATAACGGTTTAAACTTAGACGGCCAGTTTGCGACATCTGCAATTGACACGTCTTAAAGACGTGTCGTAAGTGAGCAATATTGGTGGAGCCCGCGGCCTTTTGAGGCGAGTTGAAACTTTCGGCACTTGGGCATGAATTCGTAAGCGAAGTCTTAGTATATTCCGAATTAATTATTTTCATTATTGAACTGCTGGTTAAGGCAACAATGTAAAAAAGGTGAATTTAGTTTAAGTTTTATTATCTTAATTATTTACAAGAAAAATAAACACATCGCAAATCTTTTTTTTACTACATTTGAATATTAAACAACACCTAATCTGTTTAATTTTGAGGATCACGATATGGGTTTACAATACGTTCCATTATTCAACCACTATCAGTTATTTTGGCTAAACCAATATTTTATATTTTTTGATATTTCTTAATAATAGCTGAATATATTATTTAAAATGCATTTAGCATTTTTTTTAGTAACAAATTATAAGATTTAAAAATAAACATTGTTGCGAGGACGACCAATATTTAATTTCCTAATTTCCTAATCTATCTCTTCCACAAAAACTTCTTAAGAACATGCCTGTTAATATTTTTTTCTGCTAAGTTAATTTAATGAACGTAATTTCTCTACAAAATCGAATGCGAATCGAATTAAATATTACACTCTCTGGTCTATACTTAAAACATTTAATTAAAAAAAAAAAAAAAACTTAATACGTGCAAGGTGGGCCTAATTGTTGGTTGGATTTCCCCGGGCTGTGTTGTTTCACACGACGACGCAAAATGTGCAGAACTTTTTATGAAGCAGAAATTACGCTCGTTTGGCTTCACCCTAACAGACCCTGGAGTATCAAACAAATCAAATTAATATAACCTCAACTGTTGAAAGCCATAAATCCAAGTTACAACCTACAAACTTGAATAGTTTGACCAACATTTGACGGAGAGCTACCCTTTTCAATCAGGCAAACAATGCTGACCGACTTGGTGTTAGCTGACCTGGCTTTGTGTCAAACTTCGTTTCGTCGTTCGTTTTGCGGGTGGTAGGACCCTGTGCAGGGTCCGTCCGGATCGCTACCACCATCTTATCCATTAACCTACCGCCAAACAGCAGTGTTCGCATTGTTGTGTTCCGGTTTGGGGATAAGACAGCCGGTGTAATGACTAGCATAGAGGCATTCCATCTTAGTCCTCTGGGTTGGCAACGCATTTGCAGTCTTATGCTAATGTCTATGGGTCACAGTTTCCACTTACCATCAGGTGGCCTGTGTGCTCGGTTACCTTCTCTATGCCATAAAAAAAAAAAAAAAATAGTAGGGGAGCCCGCGACACTAAACCTACTACTATAAGACTACCTGATGATATATGTATATATTTAGTCTCGCCATTAATAAGGGAACACAAAAAGGCAATACTGCAATGAGAAAAATCTGTCGCACCTTTTTTTTTAGAGTTAAATTCGATGTCTAAATGCAGCAATGGTTTTATTTACACAAAAATTCATGATCTTTCAGATGAGCGTTGGTTTTTTGAGGAGATCGATCATAAAAGATACTTAAGTACGAGGCGTCGCGTATCATGCTGCTGCAACTGATTAGGCCAATCAGAGGGGCTTGCTGCACTGCATAGTCGTATATTCTTACCCCTCCCCTGTTCCAAAGAATAAACGAAACTTGGGAGTCTTATTATCATACAAGACGTCGGAGTTACAACTAAAAAAAATATAGCTTAGCCAGATTTTCCCCCCATTAATGACGAGACTAAATATATATATATATCTATCATTCGGTAGTCTAATCGTACTAGGTTTAGTGTCGTGGGCTCTTAAAATATTAAGTTGCAAGTTCCCTATCAATGGTGGTTTCCATAACGCGGATAGATTTTTAGGGATCCTTAAGAACCCAAAGGGTACTAAGGTACTAAGTCTCCGCGGGTTGTATCTCATGAAAAGAAATTTGATTTTTTTACGTAGTGTGTCTACTATAATATAACCGCTAAAACAACAAATTATATAATTAAAATAAATGTGGCGTTTTTGGTCGACCTTAACAAATGCTGTATATTTTAAACCATAATACAAATGATAAAAAAAAATCATTTTAAAAATAAAAAAGTTTCATGATATGGACCCCCTAAATATTTGGATTCCTCGATACCCCGTACATCAATTTCGAGTTTAGTGTTAGGTTTGAGATTTTAATCTACATGAGGTTACACAGAAAGAGACATACATACCTTCATACAAACACCTTTCTTACACTTCTAGTTAACATGAAAACTCGTCGTCGGTTCAACACATGAAAGAGAATTTTACACCGTTAGAAACTACCAAAACTTAATATTGTAAAGTTCGAGTGGTTTTACATATTAAACTTTAATTAAGCAATGGAGTGACTCAAAATGGACCGCCAAGTTCGTTTGAGTTCGTGGTAAAACAGGTATAGCACAGGGAGTTCAGGAGTTTAATTTGGAGCTTGGCTTGTTTTGTAAACTGGATAATGTTTAACCAAGATAATTATTTCAACAAGGTAGCAAATTATTTTACGCCGCCTGCCATGTAGTTTTGTCCTTTCAATTTCTCAGTCCAAAGCTGCCTGGAAGAGATAGCTATTTAGTTGTGTACACATACCACTTCACTTGCTACGATCCAGACAAATAATGTTGAAAGTACAAAAAACTAAAAAATATTCTTTTTACGTACGTATTAAACTGTCACGCTGTAACTTTTTATTTAAAAACCGATTAAGGACTTAAACAGTTTATTATTTAAAGTAAGTACAGCATAAAAAATAATGCTTTTAAAAGTATGTTTTATCAGCTATAAATATAATATTTATCTTCAAAAATATAATGGTAAATTTTGAATACAATTGTAAAAACAAAACTGAAATAATTTTAATGTAAAGCTGGCTGTAAAGTTTGTTTTACTCGGAATACTGTGGTTGACAACCGCAATATTTTACTGAGACTAAAATAAACAGCTGAAGTGTCTTTAAAGTTATATTTTAATAACACAGAATCCATCGCTAGTATTACAACAAACGTGAGACTTAATTTATTATGTACAAACACATTTAAGTATCTATATATTTTTATTTTTATTAGTTCACTGCTCCATTCCGAATGGATGAATGCAATGTTTTGATAAAAGACCTACTTTTTTGATATCACTTTGAAATCAAACCTAACCTAAGCTCAGTATAGGAATTACATTATACATGTAATATACTAAAAGTAGGTCCAATAGGTATAATATAGGTTTTGAAGAAATTAAATTTCCAGCGAATATTCGAAAGGAAATAATTCAGAATATGCGGTCTTTGTATTTTGGAAATTGTAGAAGTCATTCCATTGTTTATAAGGGATATGCAAGTTAAGCATATCCGTGTATTGTTGTTTTTTAACATCAAATAAATCAACAGCTTGTTATATTTTCCAAAATACTTCGTACGTCTTAAGTCGAAACGACGTCAAATCGAAAGCGAACAACGGCTAACGCGTTGTACGCAGACGTTATTGTTATTTGCGTTAATGATGCAGAAAAGAAACTTGTTCCTTACGTAAATTGCGTCCACAAAGTTAATCCTGTGATTGCGATGAATACAATTGGGGCGTAACTCGAGTTTCCAAGTCATTGTTCGAGTTTCAAGGCAACTTCGATTCTTACCTAATTTCTTACAGTGCATTTTACGGCTTCCAATGAGTTTATGAAATTAAGAAAGAAGAACAAAGTTAAACGGACACAAACAGAAAATAGCTTTTTAAATTTGATCCGGAACGGAGACGAGGTTTCGCTCGGGGCGGCCGTTGTTATCAAGTAAACAATTTTTCGATGAATGAGCAGAGCTCTTCGCAGTTCTGGGACCTGATATGGCTGCGTTTATTGCGTGATAAGATGTGGATAAAACATACGTCATTTTTTGTCACGTTTATACTTAAGTACGAGAGTGACGGATCTTTTATCCACATTTTGTCACGTGATAATCGCCACCATAGCAAATGTTTCTATAAGAGCCGCGAAACGCCAGCGACGGTCGTCAAAGGGTACCGATTAGTTATATAGTACCTACCTTTTAAAGTAACCATTTGCTAACATTATTTCAATCTATCAATTTTACAGAAACCTGATTTTAAGATATTGACTAAGGCCCGTATTAATAAACTGATCTCAACTCTAATGCTCGTCTCGAGATGCGTCTAAATTACAGTGTTCTATGGTTTGGCGTTTACTTTGACGTATCTTGTGACGAACCTCACAGTCAAGATGAGTTTATTAATACGACCCTAAGAAAACCTCTGTCTCAAAGTCAACGTAGTAGGCAATTGTATGTTTGAGTATTTATAAGATCGCGGGACCGCGGTGGATGCGAAAAGCACAAGACTGGTCTGAGTGGAAAGCCTTGGGGGAGGCCTATGTCCAGCAGTGGACGTCTTTCGGCTGACATGATGATGATGATGATGAAGATAATTTGAGTATCGTGCATCTGGTTTTTATCACGTTGGTAGTAATGTTGTTAAGTTAAAACGGTTTTTTTTACTTTGATCTCTGGCAGGATCGGTCGCGGGGTTACTGAGTTAGGGGGGGAAACGTAGTCTATGTTTGGAGCAAACTATGCTAGTATAAGTAAGGATGTTTCCAACTATCCGAAGCGTGCGTTTTGGAGCATACACGTATGTAATTACACTGGCTTTAACAGCAGTTCCTGGCTGAGCAACGAAGTGACTATTGCATTAGACGTTTTTGAGATTGGCAAGAAAAACTATCGAGTCGTGCAAATTTAATTTATTTCTTATGGCAAAGTGAGCGCACAGGCCACCTGATTTCAAAACTACAATCTCGTAACAGCAATCTGAAGACTCCTAATGCATTGCCAACAAGGACTAAGATTGAAATGCATTTATGCTTGTAATTACACCGGTTGTTTCATCCCCACACCAGAATACAACAATGGGTATGATGATGGTTGGAGTCCGGGCGGACCCTGCTTATGGTCCTTCCACTCACTACCTACTGAATAATAGTGCAAGCAATAAAAAGGGTATATACATGAACGGAGTATACTACACTTAGACCCTTTTTCACTTGATCTTCAGACGACGACGACGAAATTGCGGAGTGACCTTTAAGTTTCATTGGTACAAATATTGTGTACACAATATCGCTAAAGGCGAAGTTTACACTTGCCACACGTTTCCGTCGTAGTAAGTTCTCAGACTCAGTTTGAGTTAACTTGTTCTAAACTAAGTTTGGGTGGGATGTCACTCTAACTGGATGTTTAGCAGTAATTTTGCATAAGTTTAGTTTTAGTTACAGTTACTCGTAGAGATAGCAAGTTTAAATTTAATTTTTATGTTTTTGCGGGTGGTAGGACCTTGTGCGGGGTCCGTCCGGATCGCTACCACCATCTTATCCATTAACCTACCGCCAAACAGCAGTGTTCGCATTGTTGTGTTCCGGTTTGGGGATAAGACAGCCGGTGTAATGACTAGCATAGAGGCATTCCATCTTAGTCCTCAGGGTTGGCAGCGCATTTGCAGTCTTAGGCTTGCAGTCTTGTGAATGCGAATGTCTATGGGTCATAGTTTCCACGTACCATCAGGTGGCCTGTGTGCTCGTCAGCCTTCCCTATGCCATAAAAAAAAAGTATATTCGCTTAAAGGCGTAAAAAAGGAACAAAGTACTGATAGACAAGAGCCAAGCTTGTTGTCACGAAATGGGTCCAGCTCAGCGTTATGTTGGCATTAAAGCCAGCGCTGGTCTTCAGTTGGGACCATCCAGTGAAACTACACACTAACTACAAACTAGCACCCACACTAAACTAAACTAAAGAGAAAAAAGATAAACCGCAATATAAGTAAAAACAAATTCTAGAAAAAATAATATACCTACTAGTGAAATAAAACACATGGGCCCTTTTGAAATCGAAGCCCGAAGTGACGTTACCGCTAGCTCTTTCTCTCGATTTAGCCGATAAAAAACTATTTTTTTTTTATAATGTCGTCAACATAAATGTTAGTTAACATGTAGATGTCACCGTACGATTGTAAAGATCGTTAGCACGTTAGTTTATAATCCTATCTCGCGAGATTGTGAACCGTCGATAAATTGTGAACTGTACAATATGACGTATTAATTTTCGATAGCTTATAATCCATCAATGTAAAACTTTTAAATTGTGAACGAACCTGCACTTTCCGACAGGGTTCACAATTTGTCTAACTTTATCACGTAAAATTGTGATCGGTCACTGATTAATCGGTCTTGGCACCTCGTTCTGTGTCCATGATTGATTGTGAACACCGTGATAGTTTGTAATCATTCTCGTGAAATTATAAATAGTCCATAAATTATAAACTGTACTGTACCATGCTTAATTAAGTATTTAAACCACCCAACCAGTGATACTCGCAACGTTACAACAAATTCGACGACCACTTGCTTGTCGAAATTGGGTCCATGTACTCGTATATCTATCACATAGGTAGGTATTACTATTTGTTCAATATTTTAATAGTTATGCGTTGTACGGATCATATATTCCGTAAACGCACAATAGATATAAGAGGTATGCTTAAAATATATTTTATTGTTGGGTGATTATTCGGCGTTTTAACCGCCGTCATTATTGTCTTCGCATATTATTCAAGATAAACTTTTTAATTGTCTTATGATTTTAAATGGAATTAATAGAGTTTGCCTGTGTGGTTGCCGGGTTAGAATAGTACCACTCCGTGTCTTCCCTCGGATGTCGTAAGAGACGACTAAGGGAATAAAGGCTTGCATTACTGTTAGGCGATGGGCTTGCAACCTGTCACTAATACGCTGGTAAACATCTTAGCCTGATTGTGCAAAATGTGGTTACAGAATTATCAACAAGTTTTTAGGGTTGTTGGAAATTCTGTAGCTCTGCCTACCCCACTCTGGGAATGAAGGCGTGAGTTTATGTATGTATGTATGTATGGAATTAATACTACCCCCGGGTCCGTTGACTTTGACATCAAAAGTTGCTGGTAATTATCATTGTTTTCGTCAATATATTGAAGACAACAATGACGGCGGTTGAAACGCCCAAATATTCACCCTGTTACATTTGCATCTGACAGAAGGCGACAAACACACTTTAACTAAAAAAGGTGTATAGTGCGTTTATGAATAAGGTTATGTTTTACTAAACCTTCAATAAATTAAAGATTCAATACTTCTGTGTCATGCTGTAAAAGAATTCCCACAGTGAAAATAAACTCTATCAGCGCTCATATTATATCGTTTTTATCGAGGTGGATAAACGTGGATAAAACGTCTGTCACTTTCTGATCAGTATGTAAGTGCGAGAGTGACAAATGATTTATCCACCGCGATAAAAGCGATACAATACGGTCGTTGTACGACTAGCACACGTAGAATTATCTCGCTTGTAGTTCATCGCTATCGATACGGACTGGGTAGAAAGAGAGATCCGAGTGACAAATATGTCGCGAACCACTTGTGCTAGCCCAGGTCACTTTCATTACTCTTTCTAGTTCGGTTGCTTTTAGGAGTTCGCTTAGGTAACGCAATTCTCTGACCCAAAAGCCTGTTGACTTTATTTATGACCTATACACGTGCAAGTGAAAAAGGGTACAAGTCTAGTTGACTCTGTATATGATTTATACCTGTTTATAACAAGCGAAGTCGACTACCCTTTCACTAATACCCTGAATAATTCTTCAACCTTCAGTCGTCAGTGGTAAGAGTTCTATTATGTAAGTTTTCTCTGGTATGAAATATGTTTGATTTCTAATGGTAATCAAATTCTTCAATCAATCGTCCTCGGTATATTGGAGTTTCTAGATACTGAAAAATGTATCTAATTTTATGTTTGTAGACAAAGTAAATGTGTAGATTAAGCTATTTACATGATAAAACACAATTTCAAGTCTTTTTAAAATCACTCTGTTGTAAATACATCCTCATAGACATACAAATGAGAAAATGTGTTCATCTGTTTTTTGTTCCGTCTTCACGGTCAACACCTCGAACGCTCGCGTGGTAGGTCCAGATGTAGTTTACAACCCGCAGAAGGACATAGAGTTCATTTTATTCTGGAAATTCAGTCGATTCCCGAAGAATTAACGATAAACGAACGCGGACGGAGCCGCAGGTGAAAGCTTAAATATTTAATTACATTAATCGGGATATTTACTGCAGAAGTGTTCACACAGTTTTGTGTTTACTAAACTTCATTACTTTTACGCACTAGTGCTTAAAGTTATATTTTCGTGTAAGCTTGAACTCGTACATGAAGAACATTACAGTTCACTCAAAATCACTAATAGATATCTATTTAGTCGGCCATCGCGCCAGATACATGTAAACATATACCTTATTATCAGTGGTAGAAGGATGTGTAGATATTTTTGACGCCTTAGGAACCTATATATATATATATATGATCTTGACTGTACTAACAGATCATCTAACGACTGAAGAATTGGACGGGATTGGTTCTTTTTTGTAAACAGACAAGTTTTCATTTTCAATTCAATCTCCAATGGGGAAAATTCTATAATAAGAAATCGCAGCTTTCTGAGAAAATATAAAAAGCTGTCATTAACAGGGGACAGCCCAATTACAGTTGACAAACCAATCTAGTACATAAATAGCTCTAAATCAACCACGCAATTTCACGGTGACGTCTCCATACAAGCTATCACGTCAGGAATTCACTTAATTCCGGATCCCGATAGGATTTGCCAGCTCATTTGTCTTACTCCGTCCCTCGGGGGCAGTCCCTGTTACTCGGATGCGGGATTTTTTCAGGGTTCCGGAAAACGGATGTTGTGTGCTGATTTATTGAGCGCTGCGTTTTTGCTGGCCGGCTCTTTTCGTTGGTTTTTTTTGTTACATCTGTATTCTTGAGTCCGCGAATTGGCAAACGTAGTGTAGGAGCCCTCAGACTACATAGGTCGAGCGACGATCTACGCAAAGTGGCTGACAAGAGCTGGATGAGCCCACGAATTGTGCTCGTTGGCGTGCAATGGGAGAGGCCTATACTAGTATAGGCTGATGATGATGATGATGAGATCTTTATTGACGTTTTATCTATGAAAGCCTAATCTGAAGTTCTCGCATAATGTTTTAAAAAAGTCTTCAGAACGTACTTTGTGTGACCCTTTGCACCCAAGCTGATATATGAGCTAGAATCATTACGCGTCAGCGAAGCTTTTGAACTCTTTTGCTCGTTTATTTTATAATAAACTTTCTGAAACTTTAATGATATACAGTTGTTTTTTTCATACAAAGTGAAAAACAAACACTATAGGACATTGAGCAAGAGTTTGAAAAATTGTCTGATTCGTAATGATTCTAATAATAAAGATATCTAAGATATCACTGAAAAACTTTTGAAATTAAAGATGAAATTAAGGATTTTACGTGATAAGGACATATCGGAAAATTACAAAAATCTGTTTATAATGCTCATTATCTCCGAAACTAGTAAAAATCGCTGAACATACATAGGGGTTTAAATCGATAGCTTTTTAGCTGCTGTATCAGCCGTAGGCGGGTTAACGTCAATTTATGGGACACATGTATAAAGCTGGACTAAGTAGTATCATAAGAAATATGTTTAAAAAATGACTGACTGCTGAGTTTCTCGCGGCGTTTCTTCTCAGCGCAGTCTCCTCTTGGGAAGCGCTGGTAGATTTTTGACGCGTAAAAGTGGCCGTGCGGCTTACTTACTGAATAATGTCTTCTATCTCTGTCTTTTATGAAACTAAGTACACGTAAAAATATGTCCTGCGGATCCCTAGTACACACGCTCGACTCGCCCTTAGACACTTTTTTACCGTCTGCCGCCGCCATTACCGAAATGGTTTTACAAAGACGTAAGCTTTTATCGGGCTGGGCGGCATCAACTCGCCGCAAGCTCATTTCCCTTGCCCTTTCTAGTTTTATTCGATTCCGGGGGATTGAAACATCCTTCCTGTTATATTAAACCTTTTTTGAATAACATCTTGAAGCCGTTTGAGGGAGCTGGCGATTTGTTTGAGGGGGTAGTTTTAAGTATTAAACGTTAAATCCTTTTTAACACGCGATAAAAAACGAGGTGTATAGTTTTAACGTGATTGTGTGTGTCTGTGTGTGGAAGCTCACAAACGGATGGACATATATTCGGAATGGTTCTTAGCTAAGAACAACAAACAAACAATAAAAAGTTTAAAAGATAATAACACGGCTGAAGCTGATTTATGTTTGATGAAAAATAAACAATTTATATCACTTTACTTGTAACTAAAATTATAATTAACAATTAATTTTGATATACAACCTAATCCATTACCAGATAACGTCCCCGTTTGTTTAGGCTGGCAACAATGCCGCTGGTTTCCATATAATTGGAAACTCCAATTTAAATACAACTGGGTTATTATGACACGCCTATGCAGTTCATGGTTACGGCGAGTGTAAATGACAGAGCTAGAGCTGTTATATAGCTCTTCTTTTCTCTCAGCGTAATCAGCGCAATAAATGAATTTGAATTTGAATTTTGAATTTGAATTTAAACTCAACTGCAAAGCTATGTCGTAATAACGCTCTAGGAGACTTGTGAAGGAGGTAAATTAAGATTAAAATAGCCTTAAAGATGCAATGTGCAAGTGGTCGAGCATTTCCAGAAGTTTGGAAATCTTTTAAAACATTACTGAGAAATCATTGAAAAAAATTAAAAGCGTTGAGAATGTTCTCTAATCAAACAAAAAACCAAGAATATCTAAGTCCAATGCTATACAGTTAAGGCAAAGCTTTATTCTATAGTTATATCGATACACAACGTAATCCATTACCGGATAACGTTCCCGTTTGTTTAGGCTGGCTACACTGTGGCTGGTTGCCATCTAATTCGAAACTCTAATTTAAATACAAGAGAAAACGACCGCTGTGAAAGAGGAAAGTAAGATTAAATAGTCCTCAGAAGCAATTCTGCTAGTCAGAGAGCATAGCAGCATCAAATTCAATTAATTGCTGTTTACTTTAAAACCACATCATTAATTGGTTTACCACGATTAAGTTACATTACCATTAAATCGTAAATCATAGTTAAAATCAGGTTAAAGATAGGGTTTCGAAGATTCAACCAAAAACATGCAAACAAGGCGTCATGCTTGAAAAATAAAACTATCAAGGTATTTTTTATTTCTAATCATGTTTTCACATTTGCCAGTTTCAAACAAATATAATCAAGTTAAATGAATATACCCACAGATACCAGAATAAAGCCAATTCCAGTCGATAGGTATGATCCCTCATTTCAGGAATAAATAAGTCTGCCGAGGGGTTTCTCTGCATGATAGAATCAGGAATGATGATATCCGCAGTAGAACTAAGGTGACCGACAAAGCCCTAAGAATAGCTAAACTGAAGTGGCAGTGGGCGGGGCACATTGCTCGCAGGACTGATGGCCGATGGGGTCAGAAGGTTCTGGAGTGGCGTCCGCGGACCGGAAGACGAGCTATAGGTAGGCCTCCAACAAGATGGAGTGACGACCTCGTCAGGATCGCGGGACCGCGGTGGATGCGAAAAGCACAAGACCGGTCTGAGTGGAAAGCCTTGGGGGAGGCCTATGTCCAGCAGTGGACGTCTTTCGGCTGACATGATGATGATGAAGCCTTTGTTCTGTCGAAACATGTAAATTATATCCAAAGAACAGATACAAAAGTGTTATGGTTATTGAGATCCAGATTGCGGAACACTACAGACTTTATCATAGGTGGTCTCTTGACGCTAACGTTAACGATTTTCGAAAAACAAATTGTACGGGATGGACATACTTAAAGCGCTCGATGCGACCGTCCGGTAGCTTACGTCCATCCTATACATTTTCGATTACGTTAAAGTTATTGCAATGTTATGCATTTTGTCAAGGGCCTTTGATTACGAATTAAAATATGTTTTAAAAATAATTGGCATCCGTTCAACACAATACCTTTTCGACTACACAATGTTCCTCACAATTTTCCTTTTTAATATCGTCTTTAGCAACGGCCATTGTGCACTACGTTTAGGCAAAATTCTAAAGAATAATATTGTTACCTTTTGCCTTTTTCAATCTCAACAGAGGCGCCGCTTTACTAAAATGAAAAAAGTGTAATCCTAAATCTTAAGGCTTACGTCTTGTGATTTAAAATGTGTAAATAGAGTAATGCAATAAGAATTTTTATTATAATGAAATTGCGAGGTAAATAAATATGATTCGTAGAACCTTTGCGTGTGAAGAATGACGAAAGAATAGCCCATCCTAAAATGAATGGAGGAAATTAGGGGAGACAGGAATATATACTTATTTCACTAGTTGTGGTCCGCGATTCCGTCTCGAGTACTGTTAAATTTTTTGTTTGTTATTTTTTTATTATTAAAACTCAGTAACAACAAAAAACTTAATATCTAATCACAATTTTCGCCAGATAAATTTCATTCAGAAATTTGTGTACTTACTTTTCCTTAACCTATCTACAGCCATACTCTAAACATATTCACATCTTTGTAAGTATTGGGATACCTATAGCTGATGTAACAATGTAAATGTAAACACGAAAAAAAAATAACAAAAAAAAACATAAAATATAAGAGGTTGAATTACAAAAGGTACTTTACGAGTAGTGTTTTTATAACTAGTTTTTTTTTTAATTTGCTTCGTCTTACAATTTATATCTGAGGGTATATCACTATTAATTATTCTCGGTGTTAAATAGGGTCGGGTTCTTTTGCCGTACCAATTACATGTCGGCTCGACATACTTCTTACGTGATATTATTCTTAATGATCGTGTATAAGTCTTAGGTATTTTAAAGGACGATGGGCAAAAATGTCCCCACCCACCAACAGAGATGAAAGATGTGCCAGTATATAGATCTTGGCAACATGGTGTATTTTTACTATGGCGACGATCACCATATGTATGGGGTTCTCTTGGAAAATCATAATCGTATCTAATGGAATTTGTTTGAAAATGAACACATATATCGATGATTCGCCTGGCTTGGCCCATGTTTTCACTAAAAGAATCCCATTGAGTTTGCTACTAAAATAAGTATTTTGTCTTTTTTTGGGGTCCCGTTACTGTTGGAGGGTGGGGACGGGGTCCATACAAAATTGCCCATCACCCTTTGCAAGATTGGTATTCATTGATTCCTAGTAAGTATTAAAATTTAATTTTAATTTAATTTTAGTATCCAATCTCCTTTTCCGTGTATCAAGCTATCTCCAAACAAAATTTTACCGATCGGTTCAGCGGTTTAACCGAAAAGCGTAACAAACAGACACACCGAAAGAAAAACTTTCACTGTATAAATATACATACCCCTAAAAAATCCATGGATTAAAAAATATCCCTACGTGATTTTGATCGTTAGACCTTTTTATGTCTGTAATATTTCTATGAAATGGAACAATGGACGATGCATACAACTTACAATTATTATTATTTTTAATCTTTTGGTCCAAAAAAGATAAAACAAAATGCATGGTGATGGCATCAGGTGTGTTTATAATAGAATTAATAACAATAAGTAACCGTCAACACAAAGAATCTGTAAAATTCCTTTCTTTTCTCGAATTATACTAAAAACACGTTTGTCTTTAAAAAACTGCCCAAATTATATTTTTTTCGTTTTGGTTATTATTATTCCCCGTTAAGTTTTAGACCTTAAAAGGGTTTTGGGTTGTCTCGACTAAAATAAAAAAATGCTCTAAAACTTACGACCATACATTTAAATAAAGTAAATTTAGCTGAAATTTCATCATTTTTAATACGTACAGTTTATCGAGTACCATTAAAAAATAATTTGACCATCACCTGATCGCCTGCATAGACAGATAGTAATTAGGCTAATTGGATTATTTTCAGTAAAAGCCATTATTTCACTTTCAATATAATTTAAATCCGAGGACGTAGAGTTTAATCCCAGGGGATTAGCGGCGGGTTGCCGTGATCAAACATTTACGATATTGGTTTAGGCTTTTTGTGGGAAATTGCAGGATAGGAAATTAAATGTTCAACACGGTAAGTAATCCCGAGTGAGGAGTCATTAATAAGATCATCATGTCAGCCGAAAGACGTCCACTGCTGGACATAGGCCTCCCTCAAAGCTTTCCACTCAGACCGGTCGCATCCACCGCGGTCCCGACATAGCCCTAAGAATAGCTAAACTGAAGTGGCAGTGGGCGTGGCACATTGCTCGCAGGACTGATGGCCGATGGGGTCAGAAGGTTCTGGAGTGGCGTCCGCGGACCGGAAGACGAGCTGTAGGTAGGCCTCCAACAAGATTAATAAGATAAAAAAAAAGATAAAAGATGTTTATTCAGTAAGTAGGCCGCACGGGCGCTTTTACACGTCAAAATCTACCAGCGCTTCGCAAGAGACCACTGCTGAGAGGAAACGCCGCAAGAAACTCAACAGTCAGTCGTTTTTTTTAAATACTACTTATGATATTATACAATTATAAAGCATAACCTAGCATGATATAAAACAATTAATTTAACATAAAATAAAAATAAAAACAAAAAACATTCAAGCGTAGCTTGAGCAGGAAAATGTGTCAAAACGAAGATTTTTTGAGGATCATGATTACCCTGCCATTAAGCAGCAATCGCATTTTTATTATCTGGGTGTGTCTAAGACAATCGTTGGTACAGGATATCACATTATATAAACATAAACATGATCACTAAGTCCGCCTTAGTTTTTATTTTCCTTCGGTATTTTAAAAATACAACTGTCAATTCAGCATTGGCAACACATTTGCAGTCTTCAGATTGCCAAATCAAGCAATTCTGAAGTTTTTCTCTGAACTGTTTTATTTGTCCGAAAATTCATTTGTTTGAATCTGTAGGTTAGGTTACGTTTGTCTTATTGTTTTTGTTTTAAAGTTTTCGGGCAAAAAATATTTTCTACATCGTAAAAATTCTGACAAACAAAACAGTTGGTAATTAAAATTCGACCTTGTCAATGCCCTAAGGGGCCGGTTTTCATCACGATTCCATATCCAGACCATAAAAATTAAAGCTATGTATGGTAACTAAACCATTATGTACGTTGCTAAGGTATACTTTGTTGCAATAATTATAACATAACTAACTCAAAAGAAGCTAGAACAATCAGTACAAGTCGTCTAAATAAGCTGTCGTTTCGCTTTCCATTCTCTATCAGTGCACCTTCTTGAGTACGCTGCGCTGTCGCACCTTTTGTGAAAGTGTTCCAATTTCACGCATAACTTAGCAAAAATGCCATCGGCGCAATTTGCACATTGATGTATTAGTTTTAAAGACCATTTTAATTTGATGGTGTTATTAAATTCGGAAAGCAAGTCAGTTTTTCGACGGTGTTAGCAGCAGCTCCGGTAGCCGTGATCGTCTAGTGGTTAGGACCCTACGTTGTGGCCGTAGTAACCCAGGTTCGAATCCTGGTCACGGCAGTGATACACTGTCGCGGCGGAGCATTATTTTTTGGGATTCGTTTTTTACGACGATTTAACGATTAATATCTTGAATTTATTTTTATAAGAAATATATTATCTTTCCTAAATATTCATTACATTATATGCGCGTTGCCAAAATAAATTAAGTATAAAACATCAACAAATATCGACCTAGGTATTTAGTTCAACTCAACATATATATATAATTAATTACCCAGATTATTTCTTACCTACGTGAGGTCTTAATAATACAGTATAGCTAGCTAGCTTCAAGATTAATTTACAAAAGCACCGAAACTAAAATAATTTAAACCCTTAAAAATCAACAATAAGATTAATTGTTAAAACATTCGGCCGGTGCCATCCCTCTTAAACGTATATTATAATCCAACCTTACCGCTTTAATTTTGTCTCTTACCGCAAAAATACTGCACACCGTAAAATGTTTCCCTAATGAACGGAAAAAAAATCTCGCTCATAATAAACGTTACACGAGAACGAACTTATCATATTCTGTGGAAATAAGGCCCAGAAAAATGAGGTTGCCTCGAGCTAGGAAATGAGGTTACTATACTACGTGCAGACAGATAAAATGAGTTTATTATTTGTACACACAGATTGCCGTCCCAAGAGAATAAAATAATATAAGAACTAAAAGGAACTTATAATAGTTATTATACGTGAATATGCACTTGCACAACTAATCTTTTTTTACTTCACATGCTCTAAAATGACTCATTATAGCCTTGTATAGGCAGGCTAAACTAATATATTTTGTATTTTTCATGGCATTGAGAAGGGAAACGAGCGGACAGGGCACCTGATTGTACGTCTGATCTGTGACCCATTGATATTAGCATTCTCATCTTAAGACTGCCATCCTAAGATTGCTTCTTTGCCAACCCTAAGAACTAAGATGGGATGACTTTATGCTAGTACTTTACCGGTTGTCTTCTCCCCACACGCGAACACAATAATCTATCTAGTCTCTAGGGGATAAAGTACTTCTTTTTATCATGGAAAACCATAAACAGCCTCCTGCAAAATGGAAATGGATGGGATACGTCGCTCCTGTAATCGTTGGACAGGACAGTGGAAGACAGGTTGGCTCTACAAGAGTTACACTACCAGCAGCACCTCCATCGCCCTGTCTGACAATATATGCAACATGTAGCTGGCTGTTTGTGGCACACCACCGCCTCGGTCTCCCTATTGAAAAAGTTGTTTTTATGTACCATTTTATTAGGTTCCCAAAGTAACCCCATAAACCACTGTTTTGTTGTGTCTTTCAGCATTTGAATGACAGGAGAGAGTAAAAATATAGCGCAATATATATTTTTTTGTTTTTCATTTGTGTTCGTTGAAATTATTTTTTGCACAATGCAAGTAAAAATATATTGAACTCTAGATCGAATTATACCCACCCTTGCCTTGCTCAGGTGGCTAAACATCTCGTGTCTCTATGGCCTATTTAGCTCTTTGATACACAATCTGCTAATTGCCCGCGCGGAAGTTTTATGGCGCCGTGACCCAGGAGAGTTCGCGGCTGGTAGTTCTTGACGTGGATAGAATCTTGATATTAATTAAATTGTATATTATGTTTTTCATTCTGTGAGTTTCTATAAAAAATACGAATATAAACTTATTAATCTATACATACTTTTCCGTGGGAGAAAAAGTGGGATAGGTTACTATTCCGAAAAAAATACGCGACCTCAGACAGCACCATGGACATTTTATGCTCTAGTTTCTATGCTTTGTATGTTTTATAAAAAAAAGTAACAAAGGCGTGTAAAAATACAGTCAAAATATGTAACGGCTCAAAGTTATACATTATTTAAAACACAAATGGTGTAAATTTCTACGTTATCTCGTAAATTACTCCTTATGTTTATTCTCGTTATACATTGCCAAGAGTAAGTTGCATAATTAAAGCGAAAGTGCTCCAGTTTTAATATATTAAGTAAATTCGCAGCCTCTTTCACCAGCTCCGACAGCCGTGATCGTCTAGTGGTTAGGACCCTACGTTGTGGCCGTAGTAACCCAGGTTCGAATCCTGGTCACGGCAGTGATTCACTGTCGCGGCGGAGCATTGTTTTTTGGGAATCGTTGTTTATACTTTTTTTAGTAAATTATTGTTTAGATAGGGAAAATGGGAGCAAAAAATAATATCTTGATTTTATTTTAATGAGATAATAGAAATATAGATAGAGATCTTTCCTAAATATTCATTACATTAAATGCGAAAAATATATAAATCATTGCCCAGATTATTTCTTACCTGCGTAAGGCTTTAATAATACAGTATAGCTAGCTAGCTTCAGGATTAATTTACAAAGGCACTGAAACTAAAATAATTTAAACCTTTATTATTAATTAACAATAACAATACGTCATGGCACTGACTTAAGACCATTGTTTTCTCCTCAGCTCAGATTTCATTGTTTTTCCGTAAACAATAAATATGCCTGGAGGAAATCTGTTTCCAACAGCTTGATCCTCTTTTTTACTGGAATAAAACAATATAATACTTAAGATGTTTCTTCCCATCTTTTTCCAGACAAGAGAAATGCAGCGAAACTGTTCGTTACTCCTTGAACGGAACGTTATTTGCTTCAGTAACAATCAAGTGGTTCTATTGTATTGATGCTGGCCAACGGAAATGGCATTTAAAAAACGTCAAAGACAAACTAAATGGCTTCGTCTAGACGCGAGCTCCGTACAATAATGCCAGCGTTTTTTTCAAGCATCTTTTTTAAATGGCCAGTTAGAAATGTTTGTAAAAAGTTCGGAACGTTTAACAGCGGGCCAATTATGCGTGGCACCTTTTTATCGTGTGGATATGTATAAAATTTTAACAAAGTCGTCTATTTTATCGAAATCCCTAATATGGTTGTCAATGTCGATAAAGTTATTGCGTCGATAAAGCGACGACTATTGTGTTTAAGCCCAGTGTGACAATAATCACATGAGATTACTACCAATTTGCAAAAAAGTTGCTAGTGTCACGAAATCAATACATTTTTGCACATGTTGGATGTTGAATGGCGGACTTTATATAATGCTTCTAAAATGGGAAGTTATAAATTAGTCATAGAAAGAAGGCGGACGCCATACTATTAAAAATAAATGGGTTATGTTGACATCTTGATTCGTTAGTTCTATATTCTATGGTTATTAGTTTATGGTTAGTAGTTTAGTACCTACGAAAGTTTAAAGTTTGTATTGGAATTTTAGTTCGGTCCGAAATTGTTCTTGGATAAACCGAAAATGAGACAAACAACAAAAGTGTAAGTTTAACACTGTGAACTAATATGAGTTTAAGTGCATTGTCAATTTCTTTATTTATTTTTAATGATTAAAACAATCATGTTGTGTTACAGTCGCTGTACAGCAGTACAATAAAGAAAAAATATTGAATATATGGCCAGCCACCCCTTATTCGCAAACTGAGAGTTCAGTGGGCCACTCGGATCTCAAAGACACGAGTCCGAGTGGCAAAATCTGGCTTCGATGTTGCGAGAGTTTAGCCCGGAGAAATCCGTCGCATCATGGAAAATCGTAAGTATTTTGTTTATTAACTATACATTCATATTTTTCGGGTAACATTAACGTTTTAGCCTACATCGCCTTATTTACCACATTACATTGCACACAAAGAACAGAAGAAAAAGAAGGGCATACCTAAAAGTTATGAAGGTATTATTATGACAGAATGATCTATTCAAAATTCTATATATTCTATCTATTAATACTGTCTTTTAGTAATGAAAACTTGAAATGTATATCTTTTTAATATTTTGGCTCGAATATTATCAAAGACATTTAATGTCATATATTTATATGTAGGTAGAGGTCCTCTAAACTATTTTAAGAAAATTATCCATGTCCGCTGGGAAAAAATATGACCATATTGTCCATACAAACTTACCTAATGCCCTTTGTTTCATAATGACTTTTTTTATATAAAAGTAATGCAATTGTATTTTATGTTACAGAATATAATAGAACAACTAGTAAAACTGAATCAGCTCAAGTCAGAACACAATGACATTCTGAGGGAGCAGAATAGGATTTTAAGGAGAAACCAGCAAGCTTTAATTTTATCCATACTCAAACATAATATGGTAGATCATTTATAATCCACACTAATGTGTAGATGCAAGGTAACTCAGTCTGTCTTTTACGTTCTAGCTGCTAAACTGCTGAACCGAACCTTAATCTTAATTCAAGATTGAGTTTGGTACAGATAGCTTGATCCTATTTTTTATACTGTTAAAATATAGTTTTCTACTTTAACTGTTTATATGGGAATGGAATAAAACACAATAGTAAGCAAAATAATTATTTACTATGGTGGCCCTTTTTTCTTGGGCCACTCTTAGTAAAAGCCCATTTGCCGGTAGCTGCTGGGTGGCGAGGATTTCATTGCTGTTTGTGGCAGCCAGCTCCATATCAAGTGTTCTGAAAAATAATATGTAAATAAGAAATTAAATTCTAAACTCTTACAAGTTATATGTATGTACTTAGGTATAGGTAAAAAAAACGGTTCTCTATCGTTATGGCAAATTAATTTACATGTAACAATTAGGTAATAATAATGTAATGTAACAATAAAATATAAAATGATATCCTTTTTCTTTTCAGGCTGGAGGACACGCAAATTATAACTGAGGAGGAGCCATGAATCTTTTTTATTTCTTTATTTTTTTAAATTATATTAAATGATTGAGGTTGAATGGATTTCAATGCATTTTAATTTAAATTAAAAACTTGTTTTTATAGAACGATAAAATTCTGTTGGGGTATAGGAGCAATTACATGGGGGTTTTGACCTGCTTAATGTTTTTTACTTACCAACTGCACATTCATGGAATGAAACCCCTTTCTATTGAGGTAGTTTATGCTGTGGGGAAGTGGTGGCGGGAAAATTTTGATGTGTGTGCAGTCAATGGTCCCTAACACATTGGGCACTCTGTAAGCTGCGCTAAACTCCCCAGCAACAGCTTGTCTATTGGGGTCTGTTCCAGGGAACTTAGCCCATCTTCTCATGAGCCTGAAAATAATACTTAGTTATACCTACTGTAATTGCATTTGTATTTAACATCAAGTTTGTGAATAATTATAAGTTCATATTTAACTATTTTTATGTTTTATTTAAAAACCAAATTCCCATTTATTGTAGTAATTAAATGATGTTAGTATTAAAACTTGAGTAGGTACATTATTTGTGGTTCCCTTGCAGGGTATCCATGTGGAGCTAAGTTAAGACAACAACTCCTGTCTGAAATATATGTGCCATAATGTGAGGACAGTAATTAAATTTTCATTTATATATTAAATGAGTGTAATATAGTGCTAAACATGAACCATATTAGGGTATAGCAACCTTGAAAACTAAATAAAAGATAACCCAAATATACAAAAGTTAGTACTATTACACTAAAAAGTTACAAAATATAAAATAAATTAAAAGCAATTTTCCCACGGGATGGTGTGTTAATAACACTGCAGCACTGTGCACTGGTTAAATCAAATATTATAATTGTGTAAGTGTGCCTGTTTGTTTTGTTGTTTGGTCTATACTGTTCAAAGCCTTAAAATATACCTATAAAAATTTGATAGGTACAGAGATAGTTAGATAGCTGACTGACCGGAGGAAGACATAACTGATGGACTTTTTAATTAAAAAAATTAAAGCAAGTAGCACATATGAAAATGTTAGTAAGTAAATAAACTTCACTTCAAAACTATAGGTCCATTGGGTCATTAACAATTTAGAAAACGATAATGTTATATATTATTTCAACTTTCATGCCTACCTTCTGATTACAGCGTCCGTAAACTGAGCCAGATAGTTGCTCACAGTGCATTGTGCAATGCACAAACCGTGGTCCTGCCCTGTTCTGCGTTGGTAATTACCATCCGCCAGAAAATGCAACGATGTTAGAACCTGTGAAAGGGTACATTTTTACGAATTGCTTTAACAATAATTTTCTGGCTCTTCACCTTGTGCCTAAAGTAACATTATGTATATGTATGATAAACAATAAATATTACCTTAATATAGACGGGTAAACCGTCATTATTGTGCGGCTGGAGGTCGACGTCGAGTTCGGCACATAAATGGAGAGCCATCTCCTTACAGACTGTAGACGTGCCGGAACCCTTCCTCCGGAAGCTCGAAAGGATTCGACGCGTCTCGAATCGTCCTGCGCTGTAGTTTTCGCCTTTCCTTCTCCGTTTGCAGCGTGAGACTGTAGTAGTAGTATCTAGACATTCTACGAAAAAATACAGCTTAGGTATACCAATTATAATGTAAAACGCCTTTATTATAAGTAACTAAACAGTTTTTAATAAGTAAAAATATTATAAAACCAATACTTACGCTTAAATTTTACATGAGTTGAGTATTTTTCCAAATGAAATGTCTTGTCGTCACCAACCCGGCACTTGTATAAACTTATCGAATTGAGATGTCAAAAGTTGATCCAAAGTGGCCACCCATATTAAGCAAAGTCGATAAAATATGACGTTTGTCGTAGGTATATCGTTGTCAAAAGTGGATAATGCAATGTAACCGATGCCACCATATTAGCTTACGTCGACAGTGATATAATGTCGATGATCTTGAGATAAAAACGTTTTATCGCGTCGATAAGTGTCACCATAATCGGCCCGCAGATGTACTTTGAAAGAAATCAAATTAGTTTTTATCGTTATTGAAAGGCAAATAAATTGTTGTTAATAAAGTTTGTAGACAAGACTTTTTGTAAGTTACGGTAAAGTTTTAATTCGAGGATTTGACTAAAAATTGGTTGCAAGTTTTTATTGTTGTAGTTCGTAATTTAATCACGGCTTTAGTAGTGAATTTAAATTAATGATACCTACAAGTAAGTATTTAGGAGAGATTACATATTAAAAGGATTTTCGTTAAACTTAAAACAATATAGTTCCTGTGAAATTTATAGCTATTTTGACTAAATTACACTAACTACTGTAACTATATTTTTTTTTATATTTGTCTGTTCTAGTACCGGGTCAAAAATACCTTCAAAATTTTTACGTTTTGTTAATAAATCTAATACGTATTATTATTAATTTTATAATATCCTAATTTGACGTTTTCGTCATTCTTCTCACGTCCCTACTCCTAATGGAACTCTTATAACTAAATTACGTATTGAGACTGAGTATCTTATCCTGCTGAGAATTTTAATGGAAAAATTCAAAGATAATTTTCTTAATACTACAGATTGATAAAATCCAATTTCCTTTGAAGGCATGAATAATTAAGACACGAGCGGCCATTCTCGAGGTGTCTCGAGCAGTTGAGACTGCAGGAGCTCTTAAATTGTCTCTCAATAGGTATGAATTGAGAGTCTATTTTTTATTACAGTATTAATACGGGGTTTTTTATGCGTAGACTTTTTGAAAATCGTCTGTTTGAAATTTAAGCCTTGGAAAACTATTAGAAATGCGAATTTTGGATAGCTTTTACCTATTTCATAAAATGGAACGATGATATATGGCAAAAAGGAGGTGTATTTTTTAAAAGTTAGGTTTTATACTTAACAGTTAACAGTTAAAAGTATAAGTGAGAGAGTTATATGTAGCTCGATATATCTAATCTTCACCACCCCCACCCCCCAACAGCCCCATCATCCCCATCTTACTCGCTGACCGTGGGATCTGGATTCAAGTTTGAAATACGAACCTATTTTAGTTAAAGTATGCTTTGTCTCTTCTTGTCAAATTCAGGTGTCACTATGACAGATAAGGACAAACCGTCGCGCCTTGATCCCAGAGTGGGGTAGGCAGAGCTACAGAATTACCAACAACATTTTGCACAAATAGGCTAAGATATTTACCACTGTATATTCGTGACAGGTTGCAAGCCCATCGTCTAACAATACTACAAGCCTTTAATCCCTTAGTCGCCTCTTACGACGGGAACGCATGGAGTGGCACTATTCTAAGCCGGCAATCACACGGCACATTTGAAGCATACTTTTGTGCCATTTTTTCTGATTATTCTTTAAGTTTGGTATATTTTCTTACAGAATAGAAAAAAAAAACGTTTTGTTTCTTTGTTGCAGTGTGGAGTGATGCGTGATGTACGGTAACGCGAGTGAGGGCGTGGAAGAGCCGACTCCTGCGCAGATCGCGCCGCTGCTGGCGCTCTATGTGCTCGTCTCGCTTATCGGAGTCATTGGTGAGTGAGTAGGACAAAAAAGAGAAATATAATTGTTTGAAATCCTGGTGACGGCACCAGTATTTCAACTTTATTGATAGCTGGGGTACGCATGAGCTGCGGGGATGACTCGACTCGTCACGGTTACCTTTTTCTCTGCACCTCATGCATACCCCGGCTCCCACTTGAGTTATACAGGTCTATAGTAGCAATACGAGGTGCATCATTTTACCAGTGATTTTTCTAAATAGAATTTAATCAAAAGTTTGACAGATTTATATCATTTTTAAGTTTCAATTGACGCTGTTATACTTTTCCAAAAAAAATGCCCTTTTGCAATCCATCTATACTACTTGCATTAAAAAGATTACGGACTCTTTGTGCTATGTATGTGGTTCCGTTACCTATAACTCTAGTAATAAGCACTCTACATTGTAGGAAAATAGTTTCATCAGTCCATTTAAGACATTTTATCAAAATCCTTGACTGTATGTATTAACCCTTGATAAAAAAGATGTGTTTTAAGTTAAACGTGTGTATATGTGTCTGTGGCATCATAGCTCCCAAACGAATGGACTGATTTAGATGCGGTGTATTTCAAAATAAAGCTAGTTCAATTGGCATGGCATTTTAAAATAGGGAACGCCATTTATTTTTTAATTTTCAACTATGCTTCTAGGCAATTTGAGTCTAATGGCTGCGCTGGCGTCGGGCGGCGCAGCGCGCCTGCGCACGCCGCAGCTGCTCAGCGCGTGCGCCGCAGACCTGCTCGTTTGTGCGGCCAGTGCGCCGCTCGCGGCCACTAGAGCCGCACGGCTACACGTGGCTACGTGCCATGTCGGGTACTATGTGGAGGTGAGATTTTACCATATCTCAAATTATATGAATGAAATTGTATTTGAAAAAAAACTCAAATTCTGTCTATATCTACTGAAATAACCAAATTAGCTTATGGTTTTTCGAATCGACTTAACCACTCATTACTGACTGTGTTATCGTAGAGTCAGTCAGTCAAAAATCGGGAAGGCGCATGTTAGACCTTAGGGTATAGGGTTCTAAATCCATTATTACAAACGCAAAGAATATATCTCAAAAACAACACTAACCTGGTGCTTGCTTTTATGTTTTTTTTAGTAGGTGTTACAACTTTCTAGTACTAAGAGTCTCAGAGCGCGGACAGACGGACATACGGACATGGTGAAACTGTAAGGTTTCTTAGTTTGACTTTGGAACCCTAAAAACTTACTACCTGTTCTTTAATACAACGTAGAATGTAAGCCCTCCAAAAAAGCTTTAAAATCTAAAAGAAATTCAATAACCTGACTTTTCCACAAATCTTACGTTCTTCTTATCCATTAGTAAAACTGCATGTAAGTTTACTTCTGTATGTGTTTTAATATATTATATTTTGTCTACAGTGTTTCCCAGTGGCTGCTAGCACGCTATCACTAGTAGCGATGGCAGCAGAGCGTTGTGGTGCCGTGAAGCGCGGACGCGGCACGTCGGTGTGCTCTCGTCCCTTACTCGCAGTGTTCGCGGTGTGGCTCAGCGCACTGTTACTGAGTAAGTCACTTAGCACACGCTTAGTTAAGGCGGAATGTTGCCTCTTATGTTGATTCATCATCATCATCATCATTATCAGCCGCAAGACGTCCACTGCTGGACAAAGGCCTTCCCCAAGGTTTTCCACAACGATCGGTGTTGATTGCAGTGAACCAATTCCTCACAGTTTGTGGTGTTGCTTAGGCTCAGCGCACTGCTACTCAGTGAGTCACTAAGTAAAGGTCGAATATTGCCACTGGTGAAGATTGCAATAGAACCTCCGACCCTTCCTCACAGTTTATCGTGTTGTTCAGCGCACTGTTACTCAGTAAGGCACTCAGTAGCACTCTCTTAGCTAAGGCGGAATGTCGCCTCTGGTGGATTGCAGAGGAGCCCTCGGCCATTCCTCACAGTTTGTGGTATTGCTCGGGGTTCAGCACTGTTACTCAGTAGCACACTCACTTAGTTAAGGCGGAATATAGTCACCAGTGATGATCCCGGCCATTCCTCATAGCATGCCGTGTTGTACAGCGCTGTTCCTCAGTGTCACTCAGTAGCACGCTTAGTCAGTAAAAGTTGAATCCCATCACTGGTGATCATTGCAGCAAATTCCTTGATCCTTTGTCGAAGAGCTTGTGATACCTAAGTCATTTTACTCAGTAGCAATTTAAGTGTAATCAAGACGCTGAAGCGTGGTAGTGCCACTTGCTTTATACTCTTTGGGATTATCACTGACCATAAGTAAACCATTATGTGTCGAATGGGGTCAGAAATATGTCAAAAATATCAAACAGTTAGAACTTTTTCTGATAACTTAACAATAAAATAAAAACCAGTGACAAAATACCATATTAAAAGTTGTTTTGATAAGTACTATGACTCCTCTCGAAGTTAACTTGTACATCTTAAAAAATCTATCATAAGTACTAGAAATGTATATACATACATTAACTCACGCCTTCTTTCCAAGAGTGGGGTAGGTAGAGCTATAAAATTCCCTACAACTCCAAAAACTTCTTGATTGTTATAGAATATATAACCACTTTTTGTACAATTAGGTTACGATGTTTACCAGCGTATTAGTGACAAGTTATAAACCCGTCGCCTTACAATACTACAAGCCTTTATTCCCTTAGTCGCCTCTTACGACATCCACGGGAAGACATAGGTAACTAGAAATTTAAACATTAAATAAATCAACAAACAACACTGGTTTGTCAAGCCTTCACCAATTGTACCACCAATTACTTACCAAGTACATGCAAATGATCACCCCTCCCCGGTCTCCCTTCCAACCCACGACCTGTTGAATTTCCAGCCCCAAGCTACAACAAACTTTTAAATTGAACCCTGAACTTTTATATAGCCCTCGAGAATAATTTTGCGACAAATTCTTCCCTTAAAATGAAGGTTTTAGACGTGTAGTAAAGTTTGATGGAAATTAGTAACGTGTAATAAAGTCTCTCGGAAACCTTTTCTAAACTAAAGACTCTGAAGTTATATGATACGTGGGCTTTTATGCCAAACCTCTTTATTTATAAACGCGCAATAGCTAAATTGTGCTTAAAATATGAGTAGTCCTAATCATAATGTATTTTTAATTTGACAGAAAGTTACTAGATACTTTAACTGAAAGAGTTTTATTGTGTGTATATGAATAAGGGGTAAAACTATACAGTTTATCGATATGGATACCCGGGATAAGACATCCGTCACTTTCTCACCAGTTTCTAAGAGTGAGAATGACGGTTGCTTTATCCTCACTTGTCGACCCTGGTATACGTGACCGTAATACACGTATGTCGTCGAAAACTTAGATTGGATACGTCATCTACATAGAGGTTCAAGCAAACGCACACAAAAACTGTGGTTTGATTACATATGACCTAGACATCGCTTTAATATGTCATAACTGTAAAATCGCTTATTCATACAATTCTACTACACTTATAAATTCGAAAATGCATTTGACCGTTCAACACCTTGACATCAACGTGAAATTTAGTACAGATATTCCATAGACCAAAGACGGACATAAATTTAACAGTTGCTAAGAAAATCAAGAAGTTATTTATAGACAATTTATGCGCAGAAAGTGTCGCGGGCAAAAGCTAGTATTATATAATTCCATAAATTGATTCTCTGTTTTTTTGCAGGTGCCGCCCCAGTGACTGCATACTGCGTGTCTTGGCCACCGCTCGCAGCAGTCCACGCGCTCTTAACCTACTGCTTCCCAGTAATGGCCGTCGCTCGCTGCCACTGGTCGGTCCGAGTGAAGCTCACAGCACTCTCCCTGACCGCCAGAGCAGCGCACGGGGAGCTACCTTTACCAGTCCCACTGATGAGAAGACCGACGCACGTCATCATCGTAGCTGGCGTCGGACCGAGGGAACGTCGAGACGCTGTCGATATAGGAGACGTCAGATCCAAGAAACTACAACCAAGTCTATTAGGTCCTCAACCTTTGACGTCGACGCTGCATTCTCGCCGACGTCTCGGCAATGTACTCATGGGAATTGCAGCTATTTTCGCTGCTTGCTGGTGTCCGCATGCAGTTATAGTGATCTTTGGAGCATTTGGGTTGCAAGCTCCTTTGATGCTGCAGCAGTATGCGCTGCTGATTGGACATGCGCATTCGGCTCTCAATGCGGCAGCGTATTGGGTGTTGAATCGCCACGCGTTGACTGCTGCTTGCGCGGCGTGGCGTCTGCCTCAGTTGAGAGTGCGTGAGGAAAGACCTTCTTCAACCAATGAGGCGGCTTTAGGTGCGTTTCACCCCCGCCTCGCTCGCCCCGCGCCTTCCCCGCGGCCACCGCCATCCAGTTACCTATATTAATGTCCAGCGCCCGCCTTGCTACTGCGATTTGAAATGATATTGTTAGATAGGTTATGTGTGTCTACAAGTGGTGTAACATTAAATGTGTGTTGTTTCTGCTACGTTTATGTTGAGGTTGCATCTTGAGGCAGTGCACGTAGAATTAGAGTAAGTGGGTGAAGGTTGACCAAAACTAACTCGAATTTTGTTTCGTATTAACCGCTTATGGAAAATTTACGATAATACTTTATTGTTCATTAACTAGTTGATGGGTTGATACCTTAATAAAGAATCATTACTTTTTTTTCTTTTTTTATTGTCTGTGTTGACATTTAATTCTACTATAGGTACATTGTTTTTATTGTGTGTTTTAAAATTATCTGGCTCCGGTATTAGGGTATATTGATCTATTTTTGCTGAATGTACTTTATAACAATTACTTAGCTATCTTATACTGAAGCTCTTAATGTCACTAGATGTTACCTTAACATAAAGCAAGCGTCTATGCTTCTATACTGTCAAAACTTGACCGTTTCCCGCAATTCTTATATCCTCTTCGTGTCAAGTTTTCTCAGTGTTAGACATAAGCCCCCAATTCGGAATAAAAGGGATCAAGTTACATTCGAAATATTAATAAATATTGTTCTTTAAGTCAACGACGTTGAGTTCACTGCTGGATTATTTGAAGACCGTTATTAGGTCTTGTAGCAGATTACAAACGAATATGATACGAATATTCAGTGTCAAACAGTTGCTTTGCAGTGAACTCAGATTTATCAATTTTCAGCAATACCTACCCATAACCCGCATAGTTTACGGGTCACTGGAGATGACCAATCAGCGTCCAATACTATTTAACAAGCTTTTGTTTAACCAGAAAAGTTTATTTTTTAATCAGTAGTATTTCTGCAATATTCCCATTCCCAGGAACCAATTTCGCGCACTGCGTTTGAGCTCGTTAGTTTGGTCTAGATAAAGCGACTGCAAATGTCTACCGCCAAAACTTATCCCAAATCATGATTTTTAGGAGAATATTGTTAAGTATAATATTATAAATGGGAAAGTTTGTCTTTATTTGCTACTCCTTCACGCTGCAACAGCTGGACAGATTTAGATATAATTTGAAATGGAGATAGCTTAGATTTACTCTATATTTACACAGGCTATTTTGCATCCCGGAAATTTTAAAACTTCCCCACGGAATTATTATAATCGTAATCAACGCGGACGAAGTCACGGGCAAAAGCTAGTTGATATATAACTTGCACTAAGCACATAGTACGAGAGTGCGGTTAATTTGCAGCGAAACGTCAATTTCGACCACTCGCTCAACTCAATAAAGCAGTCCCGCAAATTAATAACCGAATTGCGGTTCGACTGACAGGACAGTGCACCACTAACTGTGATTAGTTACTTGTTATAGCTACTCATTAGGACGCAGTAATCAACATAGGGTCTTTAAATACCCTATGTTGATTACTGCGCTGATTAAAAAAAAATGTTTAATTTCATTTCGAATGTAAACTTTGTATATGTAACCGTCTTTATCAAAAATGACCTAATGCGTTTACACTGTTCTAAGTAGGTATTTTATTTGCATAATATTTGTATTACAATGAAGACAAAAAAAGCGTAACCGCTTCAAGGTCGTTTTTGAATTGTACGGCAAGAATGGTGGGGTTATTCCCAACTGTTACCACTGGGATTTTTTTTCACACCTGTTACCACTGGTAACTACCAGGAATAAAAATTCCCAGCTGTTACACACTAACTACTGCGATTTTTTTTCCCCAGTAGTTATCACCAAATATTTTAGTGGTGACAAATGGGAAAAATATTCCCTCTTGTTACCACCGAGTATTTTTAGTGGTAACAGGTGGGGAAAAAAAATCCCAGCTGTTACCAGAGGTAACAAATTGGTGGTAACAGGTGGGAATAACCCGAACGGTGGTAAGTATATAAGTGTGACGCAAGCAAGGCCCCTATCTTCTAAGTTCTGTCGATCTGTGATTCCTGTTTCTCAGTGCCTCGTTACCCGGCTATCCGGGACTCCGTTGTAAACGTGTTTGTTTGAAAATTTTATGGAGACTATCTGTGAAGCAATAAAGTGTATGAAACACTTGCCTTTGTTTTATTATAGAGTTGACTTATAATGCCATATGCAACATAATAGCCACTAGAAATCCAACCATTTGGGGCTGAGATTAACGCTGCTGCAATAACTGTTTAATGACAGATGTGCCCTTAATCAAAAGAAAGTAACGTTTTAGGGCTTTGTTTTATTGTTGACCTAAGTTAAATGGGCGCATTTGCAACTTAATAGCCGAAAGATATCCAACCTTTTAAGGCGTATAAATAAGGTCAAATGTACAATAATACTTTTATGGCTGATGTGACATTGTTTGTTTAAGAGGTGTGTAAAGGAAATGAGTAATTATTTCCTATCATATCCCTGCGGACTGGAGATTTATCTTCACGAATTATGAACGCTTAGGTAAGCCGTAAAAGGACGAAACGTGGGTACAGTGAGCAGCAGAAGTAACGACAAATAAGGTGGTCAACATTTTACACAATCGCTCTTTTGTATCTGTAAATAGAGTCTTGTGCTACATGCTCTGCTTAGATGTTTTAATCACTGTTCAGATGTGAATATAGGTCTTTGATACATAACGTAATGAAATAGTGATTTTGGCATAAAGGTTATTTTAAATGCCACATTTTCTGTGTACGATTTTGTGCTCGTAGAGATACATCGACGTTTTCCACTAGAGCACAGGAAAAAAAATTTATACAGACAATTAATACGCTGTAGAATTTAGCCTTTATAAACCCAGAACATACCAAATCTAATAATTACTTTGTATAACTTGTTAATTTGGTCGTGTATACACTTTGTACGTTGCAACAAAATTAGCTGGAGGATATTTCATGAACGCGTAAGTAAACAGTTAGAACAATTGAAGTTTAGTTTGAGGAACTTTTAACGGAATGGGCGCTGAAGGGAATAAAAAACCGCAGGTACCTAATTAGTTGAACAATAAGATGATTATTTTTTCGAAAACTTTGCTTACGCAACGAATCTTTGTAATGTTAGAAAGGTGTTTGCAAAATTTTAAGGTGATACGACATTTATAGATTGCAAAAATTGCCCACATGGATAGCATACTTTTATTGCTTTTAGTTTAACCAAAAACCATTTAATAACTAACATTCGTGTCAACTTATGCCAAACGCACATGATCTCGATCATCATCAGCATTTTTTTGACGAATTGCATAACCAGGAAAACTAATACAAAAAGCAATTTATTTTATAATGAAAATGAACACTGGTCATTTAGATAATTAATATCAAAATGCCCATAAGAGCATTATCAAAAATTATAAGACCCTAACCCACATTTCCTCATTATGAATTCCCCTTGCCGATTCATAGCAATATTAACGCACGTTTGTGTGTGTGGTTGAATGTCTAGTGCAGTGCTATTATTGTCGTGTAACAATACGAACTTGCA
This sequence comes from Acleris sparsana, assembly GCA_923062465.1. Lineage (NCBI taxonomy): Eukaryota > Metazoa > Arthropoda > Insecta > Lepidoptera > Tortricidae > Acleris > Acleris sparsana. Next base: position 19,033,723 of record OV281287.1, on the reverse strand, counting down.
CACAGAACGCACTTGGAAGGGAGAAATTCTAAAGCTATAGACAGAAGCTTGGGCATATATCCACTAATTGCTTTGCTTGCTGAATTTGGAGCGAACCGAGCACTTACTGAATATATAGGACAACAGAATTGGTGATACAAACGTGCGACGTTTCACTATCTCACTGTAGGACATGACAGTAGCCTAAAGGTGTAGACAAGTCTTAATAGGATTAATGAGTAACCCACCTGGATCATTACATCATCATCATGTCAGCCGAAAGACGTCCACTGCTGGACATAGGCCTCCCCCAAGGCTTTCCACTCAGACCGGTCTTGTGCTTTTCGCATCCACCGCGGTCCCGCGATCCTGACGAGGTCGTCACTCCATCTTGTTGGAGGCCTACCTACAGCTCGTCTTCCGGTTGCGGACGCCACTCCAGAGCCTTCTGACCCCATCGGCCATCAGTCCTGCGAGCAATGTGCCCCGCCCACTGCCACTTCAGTTTAGCTATTCTTAGGGCTATGTCGGTAACCTTAGTTCTACTGCGGATATCATCATTTCTGATTCTATCACGCAAAGAAACCCCGAGCATAGCCCTCTCCATAGCCCTCTGAGTGACTTTGAGCTTCCTTATGAGGCCCATTGTTAGCGCCCACGTCTCAGATCCGTAAGTCATCACCGGCAACACACACTGGTCTGGATCATTAGTCAACTACATAATGTAAAAATAAAGAGAGTTCTATAATAGATCCCTTAGGCACGCCTAGTTAAACTGTGTTCTATCTAGAGAAAACATAGTTTCAGTCTTAAAACCCAATAAAACAACATTTAGCCACAGCAAAACTTTACATACTTAAAATTAAACCAAATATTCCTGTACAACTGCAATGAGCACAAGACTTAATAAATTATTATTTGACAGATAATGGGCCCAATTCGGATCAGTATTCTTTAATTTTGAATATACGTATATATTTAATTTAAAAACGTCATACTCTCATCTTGACGTTTATAAAATTTAGGTATAGGATAGGTATTCAAAACCTAAAGAGCACTGATCTGAAATTGCCCTACCATAGTTCTAACTTCAAAATAAAGTTCCCATGATCCACGCCAGCAAATACTTCAGAAAGGTCACAAAATATTTCCATCAAAAGCTTCTCCAAAATATTACATAATTATATTTAATGAGCACAAAGCCGATCTGGGTAATGTTAGTTTGGCTTCGCAGTTCTCTATGAGCACAAGCAAAATTTAAAACATTATTTTATAAAAGTAAAAAAAATAATCACAAAACAAATGTCACACATTGACCTAGTCCCAAACTACGCTCTAGGCTTGTTTTCTAGAGAAATACATAGAAAACATCCAAGACCCAAAAACAAAATATTCACGCTCATAAAGCAAATATTTTGTAATCAGTCATTTTGAAATAACATGAACCCGTCAACAAATCACATCATGCATTAAACACACACACTAAACTTCATACGTCATCTTCTTAATGAGAGACTCTGGGGCTCCGAACTTAACTTCCGCAACTTTTCCGCCCCATACGCGAAATAAAGCATAACTTTTCTTTTTCACTCCTTTGAAGTGTAATTTGGGCAATTCCTCCCCAAGTTCGCCCTTTGAGCCTGACGAGTGTCACGGAATAGTTGGCTTCGAGGAAAATCTATTTTATTAGGGTTATTGTCGCGTTTTGATTCAGTTTCCTTATTTCAAACGGCTTTGTTAACCGAGCAAGTGTCAACGGCAATCTTTTTTGATTCAAACTTTTTAATTATACTTTAAATAATACCTCCCTACAGTTCGTTGGAATTGTTATTTTTTGTGTAAATAGACGGCTTCTCTGCCCCCACCTAATTGGGAGCTTTATTGTGTCACGTGCCGTTATACTAAGGTTTCATGCCGGCGACACCCTGATACGCGAAGCCAGGCCAACACAACGCGTTACATAATGCGTATGATGACTACATTACTCTGCAGACAGAGCCGAAGGAGCTCGTAGAGTAACTATGTAAGAGATAAGATTGAAGGTACCCTGGGGGTTAAGTGGTTGCAGCCTTGCCACAAAGTGAATTTTAAATCCTTTGCCGTACGACCGACCAAAGATCGATCGACCTTTTTAGAGGAGGAATTCTGGTCGAGGGATGTCATATTTCGGCGATTAATGGGCCGCCGGCTACGTGACAGTGCGAAAGTAAATTGACGGTTTGTAATCATACATTTCAAAAAGTTGGTACATACCAGTAATATATAGGTACTATTTATTGATAGCAAAAGACAAAGCAAATGTAAGATTAGGCACGAGATAATAAGATAATTAGATAATAAGATAAGTAGGCAAGGGTAAAAATATGGCAGTGGTGAAAGTTTCAAGCATTATAATTACTTATGTATTGATACTATACCATTTTCAACATATCAAGTGACTATTGAAAAATAAATAGTGTAAGAATGCACAGTTATCTATTCAGATGACTGTACTTGAAAGAACAATAATGAAGCGGTAGAAGTATATTTTTGGGAGTTCCTAATAGCATCGCCTAATGCTATGGCATACACCGCGCGTGCATCTCTCGAGTACTCTCCATAATGGCGCGTATGTGAACAGGTTGCTATTCGTGTCAACTGTTTACTGTAGAGTTATGCCAACACATCTGTTAACACAGAGGTCACAGTAGAGCAGAACAGCGCCGCTATTGCATAACGAACTTAATCAACTTCAAAGTGGAACAATTGTTTTGATTTTGAAAGCAGACTCGCCTTCAGACTGTCAAAATATATCCGATTCATGACATACGGAGACGAAAGGTGTACTCATGGGAGCGCTGGTCCACAAAGTCAAAGTCGCTCAGCGAATGAGCTGTTAGGATTTTTTTCTGAAAGATCAGATCCGTAACGTCAGCCGTAACGAGGTGATCCAACAAAGAACCCAAGTCATCGACGTAGCTCATTAGTGACCTGAATCGGCACATGTAATTAAACCATAAAGTAGTTTATAAAGCAGTGAATATTGGTTATACATACTAAAATTAAAAACCACTACAAATAAAAGGTCGGTTTAAGCATCAAGAAATGTCAGTGTTTTTTATTTCATATTAATTTTATTATTTATTTATTTGATATTAAATTAATAATATAAACCAGTGGACTAGAATAGGCTGATAGAATGATGAAGAATATAATTTCACAGACCTATTTAATATTTGTATGAGATTTAGATTTGGATTATCAAGATTTTGTTTTACCACTTTGTTGGAGTGATTCATATGTATATTCATGCCAAATTACAGCTTTCTAGTACTAAGGGTCTCTGAGCTAGGCTGCGGACGGACGGACGGACGGACATGGCGAAACTATAAGGGTTCGTAGTTAACTAAGGAACCCTAAAAACGGTGAAATACTAGGCCCACAGGATTTTAATTTATATTATGTTGTAACAAATTGAGAAAAGTAAACCCACTCAGCATGGTGTCGCGGCACTCAGGAGTGTCACGACGCCTACTTTGACTGCCAAAGCTTTGTCTTCTACACTCATTGTTAAATGGACTTCATGGCCCCGCTGTGGTAACCCTAGAGGTAGGGCTACCGGCGGTGCCCTCTGGGCCTATTACAATCATTATAATTTTAAGCTTCATTTGCATGTAAACATGCTCGCAACGTAACCCTGTTCGCAATTAAGGCTGTTATTCATTCATTACGCAAGCAGAACTTTAGTTTGCGGCAGGTACTCCGATTAAGGCGGTGTAACTTCCTGTTTAAGGATTACTTAACTAAATTTCTGAGCAGTCTTGCTTGGAATAGCTTTCGGGCGAGGACTGCCACACAAAACGGTACGATTTTAGTAAAAATGTAGCGAAACTTGAAATGACTTTTTAAAACTATTCAGAAATTAAGGATCAGTAAAGGACTATGAAGATATGACAACAGATAAGCTGCCTGAAGAGTAGATGAGAGGAAGGTATAAAAAGCAATGTTTGCTCTTTTTTATTGATACTGAGCAGCTTCAAAATTTTAACTTTGTCTAAAAATATAAACTCTTAAGCATGCTTAAAAATGCGTTTCTACGTTGAACTAAAATCATATCTTTTTTTTATTTGTTCATTTGAATCCACTTTTATTGGAACGGAGTGAAATTTGGAATACATTATTTAGTAAACTTGATGATAATGCAATATTATCTGCCTAACCCCTAAGCTGATGATAGACTCGGAAGCTGGCAAACGGATCTCCGCTCCACTGCGCTTAACGGAGACCCCACGAGCTACGATTAGTTAATTTAATAGATAGATGATTATATAAAAATATCAAATCAACAACAAAAACCTTGTCTTCAAAATTATTATTTTTCACAGAAACCTATTTGAGGATTTAATGGAATAAAACGAATCACAAATATGTATATTTGAAGCATAATCCACGCAGATTATTCAAGAACTAAGTAAAAGCGAACAAAATAAGTAAAGACGAAATACAGAAAGGTTTTTAAAAACAAGTTTATACACAGCAAGTACCTCAATTTCATCATCAACATCATCGTCAGCCAACTGCCGTCCACTGCTGGACATAAGCCTCCCCCATGGCATGCCGGCAGCTCGGTCTTCAGTTTTTTGTTTCCAACCGCTCCCAGCCACTTTTTGTATGTCATCGCTCCAACTACCTGGAGGGCGTCCCACACTACTTCTTCTACCAGCCGTCGTCTCCGCCCCAGAACACGTGTTCCCCGGCGAATGTCGGGTCTGCGACATTTTACCCCGATTCAATTAAACCTGAGCACTTAAAATATTGAACATAAAACAAGCTTCACAATTTAACAGATCAAAATGAAGTCATCAAAATAATATGAAAAAACTCTTTGTAAGTAAATACAAGAAATAACCGTATCAAATGCAAGTAATAAAGGTCTCTTTTACCTCACACCGCTAGTTCTTGAACATTAAACCTAAGTGAAAGTGCTCTCGATTCCGAATAAGACCGTTGTTTTCGCAGCCTCTCTCACCAGCTCCGACAGCCGTGATCGTCTAGTGGTTAGGACCCTACGTTGTGGCCGTAGTAACCCAGGTTCGAATCCTGGTCACGGCAGTGATTCACTGTCGCGGCGGAGCATTCTTTTTGTTAAATTATGGAATAAGGAATAACGAAATGACAACAGAATAACTAAAGTACATACATAACCTATAAAATAATACTAAGGTTTTATTCAGATTTTTGACATTCATGTTGCTTCAAATTAAAAATTCTTATACGCGTCAACTCTTCGAGGCTTCGAGTATGACGAATCAACTCGTGATGTGTTAACATCGCGAAAGTTACTGCCAAGCAGTAGTGGTCGCATTTTTGTGCTGCAGGTGTAGGGACAAAACAACCTGTGCAATTATACTAGCATAGAGTCACTCCATCTAATTGCTTAGTAAAGGAAAGGTCACAAATGGCAAAAAAAATCTCCCCTAAATCAACATAACTTTTCACGATTTTTGAATACGTTGCAGTTATTACGAAATAAGTACCTTGTTACCTACTATGGATTCGTGCAATTTTTAGGGTTTCGTACCCAAAGGGTAAAAACGGGTCCCTATTACTAAGACTCCGCTGTCCGTCTGTCCGTCTGTCTGTCACCAGGCTGTATCTAATAAACCGTGATAGCTAGATAGTTCAAATTTTCACTAAAGATGTGTTTCTATTGCCGCTATAATAACAAATACTAAAAACAGAAGAAATTAAATATTTAAGGGGGCTCACATACAAAATATTTTTTTGCCGTTTATTTTGCTCCATATTGATGACGGCAAATGATAGACACTTGAAATATTCACTCAATATTAAGTAGTAAATACAGTTTCAAAATAAATAATTACACAACAAACGTGTTTTTTTTGCCGTATTTTTGCTAATGTTATGTAAATAATGACACGGAACCCTTCGTGCGCGAGACCGACACGCACTTGACCGGTTTTGTTTAGTTTCTTACCTAGAAAATATTTAAAAAGAACTCTCACAATCATCTTAAATCATCACAGTATTGTTTTTGTAATTTTACGTTTGCGTTTAGATATACCTAACTAAACATTTGTAAGGTAACCACTTTCTGCGCTCACGTCAGATAAAGCAAACTAAACGCAGAAACTCGATCTAAGTTAAACTGCAATCAGCCCGGGTCTCGAGCGAGTACAAAACGCTAACACGGTTACGAATTAGCGAAACGTACCGCGCGATGTGATTGGAAATTAAACTTACCAAGATGGCGGAATATCTTTCCGTAATGACATTATGGAAGTATAACTACATCCTTAATTTAATATAGGTAAGGCGTAGAACTTTAAATAATATCATCGGGAATGTATATCTATTAATTTCTGGAGGAGACGTAATTTTTTTTTTTAATTTGTATATTGTAGCCAAAGCTACACACATAACCATAGACTCTCAAGATAAAAATCTACACACTGCAAATTTATTTTTTACTTTAATATTTATTTATACTTACAAGGAAAATTACCCAACTGTCCGGCTCCGATTATATTGATTTTGATATATGTTAGAGAGCAGTTTAAAATAACAGACACGTATTTTTTTCTAGTGGCCCAGACTTAACTTGTTGGGAGAAATTGACCTCCAAAGTACCGAAAACTGACTAACCCTCTTGTTAAATCAATCTCCAAAATATTCTTAGAAAAAGAAATACTTAAGTACTTACTGCGGTTAATTCTTTAGACAAAACGATCAAACACATTTTCAACAGCTCTGTAGAAAATGTGGTTATAAGTAGGTATAATTTACTTACACGAAATATACATTTAGTTTTATTTGTATTTGCAATAGATAAGTTTTTCTAAGATATTTTTAGTAACTTTTTGTTTGAGAAGTTATTTTAAGTTATTTTGCTCAACTTTTCTAATTATTTGTTCTCTAAACAGCTGATTCGGAAATCTCTTCAGCCGTTCCTATGGCCGTTCTCTAGTGACGCGCTTAGAAACGAACCCCATTTCATTTTCGGGGGTCCGTCTGTCAGAGGGGGGTATTTCATTACTCGTAATACATAAACAAGTGAAATTACAGTGTTATGCCGCTATTACACCAAAAAACAAAATAAAATTACAGGTGGCCCCCATACAAGAATGGTGGGAATACTTCGTGCAGAGTCCGACTCGCACCTGGAACATTTTCATACTTACCCTCTTATTCATAAAAGCACTATAAACTTAGTTAAAGTATGCGCTGTCCCTTTCTGTTAATGGAAATGTTACAGTGACAACTGAAGACGAAGCATATGTCTAGCATACTTTAGCTATTTCGCGTTTAGTTTATGAATATGTCTGAAGGAACTCTTACTTATATTAGCACCAAAAGCAGATTCCAGTTCACGATTTAAGTACACGGAACTAATTCTAACTTGGAAGCGGTGCTGTCTTGAGTAAATTTGATCTATTGTTATCATTTCAACGGATAAACCTTCTTGGATCCGAGTTTGAGTAAACTTACTTAGAATCAACTTAGATAACTTTTTGAGGAATCAGCAGACAAACAAAACCGTTTTGGGTTAAATGGAGATTGTACAGGTTTATTATTGATAAATTATTTATCTGTTACATAATTATTATTTTCTTTTTTATGGCATAGAGAAGGCAAACGAGCACACAGCCACCTGATGGTAAGTGGAAACTGTGACCCATAGACATTCGGATTCACAAGACTGCAGACCTAAGACTGCAAATGCGTTGCCAACCCTGAGGACTAAGATGGAATGCTTCTATGCTAGTTATTACACCGCGGCTGTCTTATCCCCAAACCGGAACACAACAATGCGAACACTGCTGTTTGGCGGTAGTTTAATGGATAAGATGGTAGTAGTGATCCGGACGGACCGTGCACAAGGTCCTACCACCCGCTATAATTGTTAAATAAAATACTAGAACACTTACTACTTCTAGAACATTTACCAAATCTTTTACCGAATGGGAGCGACATGGTACTAATCTCTTAACCTTCTGAACGCCAACGAAACCTACAGGTTGCACCATTTTCTTAATATTCGTTTTTCTATGACACAAGAGTGACAAATATACTGTCAGTTGCGAGTGCAAGCGTGATAGCGATATCCAGCCGAACGTTATTAAGAAGTTTTTTTTTCTTTGACCCGCGGGAATTGGGCGTTTCCACAATGAAGTGATTCCGCCAGTGTCAAGTATATATAAGTATAAATCAATGTAGCAATAAAACACAATCCAAACTTCTCTAGGAAGATTGGTGGCAACGTTGTACAGTGATATGTACGACAGAGGCCAAGATAGTTTTAACCTCTGTACCACTGCGAGTCCACTTGAAACGAGAAGTAAGATACCAGGATACACGAAATAATTTCAAGTCTTCTATCACTGTGCAACACAAATGCATTTAAAGTACAAATCATAACAAAAAAGAACTTTTGAACACCTAAATACACAAAAATAAACACTAAATCAAATTACACATCCGCCATCTTTTGACGTTGCAAATGGCCATCCATTAAGAAGTTGGGGGTACTGTAATGTCGTCATTAGCTGTCATGCGTGGGAGCTAATTTTTTCACATTACTTTTTTGTTAATACTTAATTAGAAATCAAACGAACTTACCTACTGAAGTTCGATGTTAATTATGTGAGGGTGTTGGTCCTAGACGTTCTTTTTTTTTACAAGTAAACCTTTGAATAGACGTGGTTTGATGGCGACACAATGCGTCTACTACAAGTCAAGAATTAAAAGGAGGTCTTGGACCAACTCACGAACACAATCATAGCCATTTTGTTTTCATAAAATTGTTTTTCATGTTATTATTGCAGGAAAATGAAAATGAAATGAAAATGAAATGAAAATTACGGTATGGATTCCGATGATTATGAATTAAGACACTATGCGTAATAGTCAAAATAGACCTGTATAAAAAGCTCCGGACGCTTATAATTAGTTGTCACAGGTTCACTTTATTTAGATGAATATTGCGTAGCTTTTGTAACCTGCGTTGCACGTGAGTGACACTTGGCGTGGGGCTTTACAAATATTAATTTCTCTCCTCTCCATTCTTGACTATAGGCACCTGATGTACCATTTCTACTAAAGCGATTACTTACATATAACTTGGTCATTACGCGAGCAAAAAAGATCAACTTGCGTAAAAACTTGGACTTCGGTCAGATTATCAGATGCGTCAATGTCCGCCATTTTACCTTGACACCATATGTCAACACAGTGCCACAGAGTAGGTAGTACTCTGGTGGATATCAACGTGGACTAACCTTGGTCGGTTTAAGCTAAGTGGAGTGTATTTATCTCCCATATAATCAGTTTTTGTAAGATGTCAAAGGTTTTTTGTGTTATCTTGTTAATAGTGAACGCGTTGGGTGGTCTGAGGACTGCGGGTACGTATAATAAATTTAAAGTAGATTTTTTATTTGAGTGAACCAGTTTGACAAGTCAAATGTTGCCACAGTATGTTGTATGTATGTTTGAAAAAGTTTATTTAAATTCAAATTAATATTCATATAATTTATTATTAGTAGTTTACATTAAATAAAACATGTTTTAATGGTTATAAATACATATTTGGCCTGTATAGGTTACGTTATTGGGTTCCTATTTACGACTTGGGATTGGGACACAATAAATGTATTTACCTAATCGAGGCTGTAATTCAAATGGAATAATTTACTATTTCTCATAAACATCAGCTAAATTAAAGTAAAGTTCGGATTACTTCATTTAATTTACTATTATAATTTATCGTTTTTCTCACATTTAGTGACAGAGGAGCAATGCAGGCGATTCTACACGAAAGACAGGCACTGCCTCTTAGGAAGCGGGACTTGGCAAAGGGAATCTAATCAGATAAAAAGGTAATTTTTTACTTAATCTTGCTACTCTGGTGCCAGGGAGTAGTGTTCGCATTGTTGAATTGCGGTATAGAGGGCACTTACAACAACACGTAAAAAACCGGTCAAGTGCCCGTCGGAGTCGTTCACCGAGGGTTCCGTACCACCGCCGCTAATTAGGTGATGGTGGTAATCATTGCGAGCCCAAGTCGCACTTGATATTATTTGGCCCAGGAGGGCTGAACGGATGTGGATGAAATTTCAAAAGATAAAAGATGAGAGTCATTTATTTAGTAACTAGCCGCACGGGCACTTTTACACGTCAAGAATTTACCAGCGCTTCCCAAGAGGAGACCCCTGCTGAGAAGAAGCGCCGCAAGAAACTCAGCAGTCAGTCACCTTTAAACATATTTCATATTACAATGGTAGTACTTAGTCTAAGCATTATATAAAGCTATAAATATTAAATTAAATATAATATCAAATAACATGCGTAGTTCAGCAGGGAAACATGCCAAAAATCTTGGGAGAGAGATAGAAGGAGAGAAAAAAAAAACCACTTACTTGTGTATATAAATTAAGACGGTGCAAGACGACCAAATAAAAGTTTCGATATGTTTTCCTACATCAACGGTGCCCCCTAGACAAAATAAAGTATTTTTGCATTTGGAATAGCACATACAGTATCAATTTTATTTATATTTTTATCCCGGAAAAATGGACAATACCCGCGGAAATAGCGAAAAACCACGTCTACATGAACGGAGTCGCACGCAAAAGCTAGGAAATAAAGAAATAAAATCACACCCAGTTCATAAACATAACTTTAAGGGGGTAGGACTTTCTCTATGCCATAAAAATCCCTTTATCACAGTACTACCTGTGATTCACAGGTATGTCTACGACTGGGGCGCCCGCAGGTGCGTGGTGTGGCACTGGTGGACCGACCCCACGCGGTGCTCCATTCCCGTCAACGAGAACCACTTCAGCACTGAACAGGAGTGCCTCAACGCCTGCTCTGGTTGGGCTTGAGGAGCCTACGTGTGACGCACACATAACCGCTCGGCACCGGATCGGCACCACCCCAACTCGGGCCGTTTAGTGTTTGTATGAAACTCCATACTGTAACGCACGCTTAATGGCATCGGAACGGTAACGCCTCGCCTCGGCACATGGTAGCAGTCGTCCATTAAAAAATGTATCGTACTGACAGTACACAGCTCACTTTTTCAATATCTCACTTTGACCTGATCCAGTGTCAAGCGGTTATGTTTACGCCGACCTTAAGAACACGCAGCATTCATTTGTTTATTTTATATTTGTTCTATATATAAAAGGCGGTAGGTTCCTAATAAATATAGTTTTAAGGAACAGCTTTGTATCTCTGTTTAGTTTTCTTGTCAAGCCTTAGATATCATCATTTTTCTTTTAGCTAGTCGCATATTTGTATTTTACGTATATTTTATACTTATACTTAGACCCCGTTATCTTGTCGCACTGAATTTTTTTTTGTCGACCTTCTTGATAAGCGATATTTATATAATGCACTTGAATTTTCGCCTTTTAAGTTACATATACAGTAGAACCCGCTTAAGACGATTCTGAGGGGACCTAGCAAAAAAAGTGTCTTAAACGGGAAATCGTATTAAACGTGAAAATTAAACTAGTATTATTTCATGTACACACATTTACATGTAATTTGTTTATTTTAAATGGAAGATACAAAAAATTTAAAAAAATATGCTTATGTAAAAGTACATATAGCCGATCGCTTAGTCGCAACACACAAACTTACCTGGAGGTGTCGCTAGAATCGCGTCCCCTTGCGTAATATTAGTACGATATGCTTAGTTGCAACTCTTTTTGACCCGCGTACATAACTTGGTATTATGGTTTAGAAGACGTATTAAGCGGGACGCGAGTCGTATTAACCGTGAAAAAATGCATGAAAACAGGCCTTAAGTTGCAGGGACCGGCAGAAAATGGCGTATAATGCGGGAAATCGTATTAAACGTGATCGTATTAAGCGGGTTCTACTGTACATGAAAGGTAGCGTATGTGTTAATCCAAGGTATAAGCATTCCATATTTCGCCAACATCCGTCCGTTAGTTTTTGCGTGAAAGAGTAACAAACATCCGGATACATACATACTCACAAACTTTTGCGTTAGTAGCGATAATATTAGTAGGATATATTTTTATACAAAGGTAATAGAATCTAGTGACTCCTCTTTGAAATTATCAGTGACATACAGTATCGACATTTAGATAGTCCATAAAAAAAACATTCACGCTCCACTGAAAAGTCATATAATAACAGTGCGACAAGATAACGGGCTCTAGTTATACTACATTGTGGAATAATAATAACAAATCATAGTTCAACATATTTCATGATTTAGATAAATGTAAAATTTGTCATCTTATTGCACCTACATACTTGTCGATTCCCGTTTTATCTTTAATTTAACTGGTAGAGAATGCTTGTAGCGTAAAGTCCGCCTTTGGTATTTAAATAAAATTAACTAGTATTTAAATAAACTAAATAAAAATATGTGCTAAAATATCTCAAACAACAACCAACGCCATCTGAAAGTTGTAGTAAACTTTTAAAAGTAAGAATCAGTATTTTGACGATCTACCTATCGTGTCGGCCGATTATGTCAACTCCATACATTATATGTCTGTTTACGAGAATGGCTAATGTCAAAATGCATCATGCCCAGGGTCCATGTTAAGTACTGATGACTAGGGTTAGGACTTTTGGTGGTATATCGTGGTTCTAGAGTCCATGGAGTCGCTGTTTCATAATTGGGTAATTATCCCAACCACATTTTGAGCGGCGGGCGTGATAATTGGAGTGTTAAGTAGATTTATTTTAAAAATATTTATTTTATAAATAATCTTACTCAAAGTAGGGAAGCTGTTGTACCCCGGACAGTTTACATTTCTTTGATTTTTAGAAAAAAAACGAGATGCTTCAGAATTGCCAAATGTGCAAATATGTAAAGTTGTACTATTGTACTACATTCCGGGATATGATATTAAACGATCCTTTAGTTAGTTCAGACGGGACAGGTTGATAGAAAAAAAAGGGAAAAGTGTCCATGGTACAACACCCCTGATTTACCTTGGACACTCGGTGTTGTACCTTGGGCAAATACCATTTTTGCCAAGAAAACAGAAAATAATCATGTAGTTTTTAGTTATTAAGGATACAAAAGGCAACTCGGACGAAGACTTCTTATACTTTTTCATAGGTTCCTTAATAAAATTTACAAGAAAAGGCCATTTTCCCACTCTCCTAAAACAAATGGAAAATCTCCCTGAGAACAATTAAAAACATAAACAAAAATGTAACTAACAATTAAAATAGTAAAAAATATTTAACTTGTCATAAAAAATGCAAAATAATGTAAGAATTAGAACACTTTGGAACTTTTCTACCTTAGTCCATAGTCCAAGGTACAACGTAAGTTCGGTGTCCAAGGTACAACAAAGCAAGTTTTTTTTAAAGTAACCTTTGTAAACGCACTTCGTCTAAAAGTTAGGATGAAACGACTGCACTATCTGATAGCTATTTAATATAGTTTTAGCATGCATTATTCAGTTTTATCATTATATATACGAAACACTAAATAAACGGATTTATAATAAAGTTCTAAAAACTCATTTTCTGTAACAAATTTTATATTTTTGTAATTTTCGCGACGTACACGCCGCTCTCGAGTTTCGTGCTAACTTTACTTTCATTTTAATAGATAATGGTTCAAATGACATATATATATTTCTTTTTGAAGAATTCGGGATACTTTAAATATTGTCAACTGTCCGAGGTAAAACTATGTCCGGGGTACAACAGTTTCCCTACTATATTGAGCCGAAGTTAAAATTATTATTGACTTATTATATTTATAGTAAAAAAAAACTGTACTTGTCGCATACACTGAATTACTGTGATGCAAAGTTATTAAGCCTCAACTAGAATTTTATTTTATTTTTATTTTAGTTGTATGTATGTATTTTGTGTTAGTTAAGGTGTTTTATAATATATCAATTATTGTATTTGCAAATAAAAGGAAACTGGGAGCAGTGTAAATAAAACGGTCCTTGCAAAATAGTCAATTTTGGTGGCGGTGAATATTGAAATTGATTTTATGATCGAACGAAACGTGATTAAACAAACATATATGGTATCAGTTGTTAGTTCAGTTCCACTCCAGCAATAGACGAAGAAAGACTTGTACCACCTTGCTGCGTCTTCCCGCTAAGCACCAAAGTGTCTAATTTTGGTGGTATGAAATACATTTGTTTAATTGTGATAATTTAGATAAGTTATTATTTCGCAGAAAGTTATTGTTTGATAGTTGTTTCAAGTATGTTTATGGTGTCTTTTTAAATGTATTTAGTTAAGTTTGTGTTTAACTAAAAAAAATCGTTTTAAATAAAAAAAGTAGTATTATTTATAATTTTTTCCAGTACAATTTTGGTGGCTTTTCCGCAAACACTAAAATTATCAAAATTGCTCGACTCCACCAAAATTATTAAAAAGACTAATAATCTTTATTTATTAAACTAAGAAATATACTTTTTTGATTTTAAAACACGACAAGGATGATTCCCTACCGATTATATTATAATTAGCTCGATATATTTTTGTTGATTGTGTGTTTTACTTAGAAAAATAATTTTGGTGGATAATAGCTATTTTGGAGGTACATAATTAGTAAAATCGTTATATCTCAAAAACCACTTGGTAAAATAAACGGCCATTTTAACACTGTTTATATTATGACTAATGACGTCCCTTAAACGTATAATTGTAGACCCTACTACCAAAATAAAATATACCACCAAAGTTAGAATAATTTGAAGCTTGTTGAAATTCACCCAATTATTATAATCATGGCACCTTGATTTTGACCTTCAATGTTGTCATAATAATATTTCAAAATCAGTTCATTCGTTATTCTTTACCAATTTTCAAATATTAATAGTTATGGGTCAAAATCAAAGTGGCATACATACATACATAAACTCACGCCATCGCTTATTTACCAATTACCAAGAATTCTATAAACTTGTTGATAATTCTGCAACCACATTTTGCACAATTAGGCTAAGATTTATTGATAGGTTCCAATCACATCGCCTAACAGTACTACAAGCTTTTATTCCGTAAGTGGCCTCTTTCGACATTTACGGAAAGACATTTGCGACATTTACGGAAAGACATTTTCGACATTTACGGAAAGACGTAGAGTGGCACTATTCTAACCCGGCAACCGCACGGGCCTAAGTGGTATTATAATAACTGAGATTATAATAACTAGAAAATAGCGACTCCATGGATTCTAATTCACATGCCACCAAAACTCCTAACCCGATGACCTTAACAAAGACGTAAGGAAAGACCTTTGAATCAGCCCACGCAGCAGTTATTATCACTATTGAGGAATTAAAAAAATATACCACCGACGCTTACGTATCTACGTTGATGAAGACTGACTTTAATTACGAGAATGTCTGTCTGTAATACACCAGTAGTCATACCATAGGGGTTCCGTATTATTTTACTTTTTTTAACACATTTACAAAAAAAGGAAAAAGCATCGCCCAAGAGGGTTTTTAATAGCAAGGAAAAGGCACACGAGCACTCAGGCCACCTGATGGTAAGTGGGATTTTAGCATTTAAAATTCTGAAGGCTACAATACTAAGACTTTAAATGCGTTGCCAACCCTACGGACTAAGATTGAATTTCTGTGTCAATTTTGCCTTCGTAGGTTTTTGTTATTAGTTCAATAAAGTATTTACATACATACACTCCCTACCGGCAGCTGGGGAAAGATCTGGCGATCCATTCCTATTTGTTCAATCCCATCTTGCTCCAATATTTTAATCATTTAACTATAGTCCAGCCGTGGATATGATGATGATAATTTAGCCTAAATAGTTAACACTCCATTTTTGATAGGCTTCCTAAACCAAACAGGTTGCGCTATGTCCGTCCGTTCTTCTGTCTGCGGTATAGTTCAGAGAGTCCAGGCACTACAAAGCTGTTATTTGGCGATTTATATACATTTAAATGACGCCTGCAAAGTTGTAAAATAAAACCTTGAACATGTTTTTTTCGGATATGTTCATACATGTTATTTTTTTCAAATATTTTTTTGTTTGTATTAACGGCTTCGGAACCCTACACTGAGCATGGTCCGATATGCTCTTCGGTTTCGTTGGAAAGAAAGAGGAATAACTTGAACGCATTCCACGGACGCACGTAACTTAGACTGCTGTTTATTGTTCTGTGAGGATCGCTAATAAATATCGACGGGTATCGTCAAGACATGAAATACCGTCGACTGACAAGGGCGGGCCTATTAGTGCCGCGACTGTTATTGCCCAGAGTATGGAGGAGCAGAGGCAACTAATGTTTAATAATTAATAGGGAAGGTTTTTGGTTTGGTTTTTTGAGGTATAGTATTAAGTTCTGGGGTAATAGTTACCAATATAATATTAATAGGGCTCTTATAATTCAAAAAAGAGCTGTGCGTACCATGTTTCGCATTCCACAATGGGTTTCGTGTAGAGATTATTTTAAGAAATTAGGAATTCTGACGGTACCTAGCTTATATGTTTTAATTTTGCTCACCGAGTCCCTTAAAAATAATTCAAAGATAGAGTCCTCTGTGGAACAAGACTTACGACTACTTACACGTACGAAAAACAAAAGGTACAACTTCTGCCCGAGGCTTAAGATAGCAGTGCATTGTGCTAGTCATCAAGCTGTGAAACTATATAATAAGCTACCTTCTGATTTAAAAACGATAACGAACAAATCGATCTTCCATAGAAAATTAAAACACTTTTTGTTACGAGGATGCTTCTACAGTATTGATGAGATATTCAGAGATACACAAAATTCCAACTAATTTGTTATTTAATAAGAGAGTGCACTAAAAATTGTATGCCTGTATTTCTTTTCTCCGTTTTAGAGTTAGTTTTAAGGAAAATTATTATTATTGAATGTACTTACATATTTCAAACACAATATTTGTATTGTTTATGAATAAATGCTATGAACTATGAACTATGGAATAGCCATGTCTATTTTAAATCTATCTAAAAATACGAATGATACAAGCGATTAGACAGAGAGATCCGGTATGCACTGTCACGTCATGTAAAAGGTCGGCCGTATAAACTGCATGTTAAATTCTGTTTTACTTGAAAGAAATAGGAACAAATTGTTGTTAGCTTATATTTTGGTTACTTTTATAACTATTAAAAAAAATCAAGAATATACCCTATTCAAATCAGGAGTACACATACAACCCCTCTGTCCCCCCCTACTCTGTTTCAGTCACACCCCAATCCCGTCGGCGTTAATGCGCCCCTAGTTTTATGGCGGCGGCGGCGGCAACAGGCTGGCTGCCACAGACAGCCCAACGCTGGGCTTAGTGGGCATTCCACATTTTATAACGATATTGTTAATGGTCAGTTTCTACATAGCTAAGTTCGGAACCATACTTTTTAAGTCGTTAGCATTGTGTTGGAATTTTCATACAAAATAGACACGATCTCGTGTTCTTGGCACTATAAGTTTAAAAAACCGGTCAAGTGCGAGTCGGAGTCGCGCACCGAGGGTGCCGTACCAGTAGCAGCACAGTAAGTAGGTATAATTATATTCCGATCTGAATTGGTTTTTGACTCAAATCAGAGCGATCTCATCTCACACTTGACCATTTTTAACAAACAGTGTGAAAAAAAAACAACCCACTATCTATTACGGTTCCAACGATACCGCTCTTTAAAGTTAGGAAGAACGGACGGACGGACAGACAGCGTAGGCATATTATTGGGTCCCGTAGGGGTCCCTTCGGAACCCCTTAAAAGCATAGTGATCTAAAAACTTATTGGTTGTAATATAGCATAGGCAATTTCGGGATAGAGCCTGAACTTCGGGGACACTGAACAACAGTTGACCGAACAAATAAGTTGATCGAACATTCAGGATAGTTGCAAAACTAGTTAATTGTACATTCAAGAAAAAAAAAGGTATTTAAACAAGAAAAAAGCTACATAATTGCACTAAGGGAAAGTTAAAAAACGGAATAATTGAACAACGGTTACAGTAACAACGAGGTAACTGAACATTCTGAACAACAGTTGCCTAAACAACTGGATACCGGGACAACGGACCAGCTGAACAACGAAGTAATTGAACAACGACGTCGTGATCGCAGGCAGCATGGGGAACAAGGTCGTAACGTTCACCGAGCAACAGCTTGAGGACTATCAGGTGATTTGTAACAAAACTAACAAATAATCAAAGTCGTCTCCATCGGGCCTAGTATGGTTGCGTTCTCGTTGCATTTATCGCGTGACAAAGTGTGGATAAAGCATCCGTCACTCTTTTACTAATACGTGTCAAAAAGTGACGGATGATGAAGTGTGTATAACTTTGTCATGTGATAAACGCAGCCAATATGCGTAACGCTAAGTAAGCGATTTTCGAAAATCGATATTGATGTATTTTCTCGCTTATCGCTCAGTGCGTCTTTATCGTAACTGACTAAATCAAAAGGCAGATCCAAGCGACAACGAAGTCATACGTGCTACTTATGCTAGCAGTCCTTATGACAGATTGCTCGACCACTATCCAATGTCGACTCCATACATTTCGAATCGGTATAAAATAAAATCGTTTGCAGCGTTTGCATCTTAGCTCCGCTCTCTGGGGCCGTATTTTGGCCGCCTTTATCCTCGTAAGGCCTGAAGTCCTAAATCTAGGACATCTGCCATAGTGACTTTTGACTTTAGTTGACTGACATAACATTCTTTTTCGAACTAACGAAATTTGACGTGGGCCTCATGAGGTTAATGTGGTTGAATCTTCGGAACCCTACGATCTTCAACGATGATTTTTGATTCAATAGTTTATTATTTTTATAAATATTGTGGTTTTAAAGTAAACAGCAATTATTTGAATTTGACGCTGCAATCAAGGCGCAACTCTATCTCACACTCTTCGTGCGGAAGCACATAAAGCTATCCCTTTTGATTCTTGCCTGAGCGTGGCATCATATGAATTCTTTATTTAAGGATTGCTGAATGTTTTTCTTTTCCATATGCTTTAATTAATCACCTAGATGACTTTATCATGTTACTTGGCAAGTATTCCGAAGTGAGGACGCCACCCACAAAGTAGAAATCTAATTAAACATAGTGCCCTGTCCCTCGTCGTAAATAACTCATGGTCAGTAATTACGGCTCCGAAACACTTATAAAGACACTTTATAATTAGTCCACGGACTAGATTCGTATGTTAGTTAAGTAGCATAAAAGGTAAGAACATCTACATACATATTTATTATAACTCGACTATGCGAAACCTAAAGAAACTAAATGAACTTAACAGCATATTATTATTAATTTTATGGCAAAGAGACGGCAAACGAGCACACAGGCCACCTGATGGTAAGTGGAAACTGTGACCCATAGACATTCGCATTCACAAGACTGCAAGCCTAAGACTGCAAATGCGTTGCCAACGCTGAGGACTAAGATGGAATGCCTCTATGCTAGTCATTACATGCTTTGTCTTATCCCCAAACCGGAACACAACAATGCGAACACTGCTGTTTGGCGGGAGGTTAATGGATATGGATGGATGGTGGTAGCGATCCGGACGGACCCTGCACAAGATCCTACCACCCACCACTAGAAAAAACAGCTTAAATGTTACAAAAAATATTATAGTAATGTGATTAATACGTGAGCCACATTATATGCTCAGGGAAACAAAATCTTAAAGCAGATCATGACTTAATAATACAATTCATGAACGGAAGGAGTTAGAACGCAAATTTGGAAGAAGAGGAAAATAAAAGAAGACACAAAAAGATAAACACTAATATCTAGTTACAGTTTTCTGTTTTAACTGGGGTCAATGTGCGAGTGTTTGATGTTGAAGGTTGAGCATGCTCTGACGAGATAGGATTATTTTGCATATGTACCTGTGATGAAAAATCCAACGTTCCACTCCACCTTCTGAACTATTGTACCAATTTTAATAAATTGCGTGTCATAATGACTCGTGACGATCGATTGAGTGTCATCGCCTCAGTAATTTTTAAGACATATTTCGTTTTATTAGTTAAATCTTCTACAATTAGGGAATGAGATTAAAAGTGCTGAAATATACAAATGCAGTGCAATTTTATAGAGGCCTTCTTTTTGTTTGCCAACTGTATATTTATGTATATGGAGAATCTAGAGCCATCCTCGTGAGGCCCTCACACTACAAATAGGGAGATTTTCGTACGTGGCCGTTTGAATCTACTATAGCAAGTGAATACAGTTCGATATCCTTTGCTCTTAAATGCATTTTTCTATTTAGAAACAAATGAAAATGAAGTTTACACTCATTAAAATATAGTTTAAACGATGTACCTTTTATAGCACACCGGGTATCATGGGGATATAGCATGAGCTCCAGAAACAATGAGTTGTTGTGTCTATTGCTAAATGTATCATTTCCAAAACAGGACTGTACGTTTTTTACAAGGAAGGAAATTTTAAGGTATGGTATTCAGCTATCTGAAACTGTATTATAACATCACTATTATGTAATAGTGTCATAATATTTCATGATATTTTTTACACCTCTGAGTCGCGCGCGAACGCATCAGCCAGTCGGTACTTAGACACAATTGTCACCATAAGCTCTGTCCAGGTGTAGATAATGCCTTAGGTACCTTGTAATTTCCGCGGACCGGAAGACAAGCTGTAGGTAGGCCTCCAACAAGATGGAGTGACGACCTCGTCAGGATCGCGGGACCGCGGTGGATGCGAAAAGCACAAGACCGGTCTGAGTGGAAAGCCTTGGGGGAGGCCTATGGCCAGCAGTGGACGTCTTTCGGCTAACATGAGTGAATTTCTGCTGTATGTCATTTTCTCATTACTAATTAATACGTGTAGCATGGCTGTTAGTGATAATTAAGATAATATTAATAATAAATAAATAAATAAATAAATAAATGATTATTATCAAATTTATTACTTTGACGACGCGGTTAGTCTAGTTGTTAGTGACCCGGCCTACGAAGCTAGTCCGGGGTTCGATTTCCGGTATTATATTTGTAGTTTTCTATATATTTAAGTATAAGTAAGTGCGTAGAGCTTAGTTTAGGTCTAGGCCCATTTTTAATTTTTATTTGACACTCGATATTTATTTACTTCGTCTAGTTAAAAATACTTGATAGACGACTTTATCCTGGAAAATTTGACGTTACTCAAGGGAATAACGCAAAGCAAATTTTTCACAATTCATCGTAAATTACCTCAGGACACTTTTAGCGCTGTAATAGGGCCTTAGTGGATATAAATGCGTCCCAATCTCTCTCCAGGCGATACTACGCACAATTTTAATACCTTTTTCGCCAACCATAAAGCGGATTGGCGGAATGACGCATTAATTGGCATTTAATTCGATAAAAAGGCTTCACAACCAACAATTTTCTATTATACAGCTGAGGAAAGAAAGGAAGAAGTGTCGTCGACTGTATTGCCTACACACTACGTCTTACTTCAGTCTAATTACTGTGTCGGTTTTTTCCCCCAACAGTAAACTCGGGTAAACGTACGGTAATCGGATTGTATGTGGCGACAGCACGCTCTTTTTTTGAGTTTATTATTTGTGCTGTAACTACCGTTTGTGTTTGAATTTCGAACGCAACAAGATGGCGGATTATTGGGTATACACACTATTAGTATCAAAATACGGCATGTATAGCTTGGTCGCTATGCTACCGGCTTTATAATTATGTGTTAATATAATTTATAGGGCTTATTTTCCACTTTGCGTTACCATATCGATATCATATTTTAACATAATGGTAGCTGTGATTTCTTTGTCAGTAAAGGCCACCGTATTGATTATTTTTTATAATCCAGAGAGAGATGATAAAACAAAATAAGTGGTTATAATTAACAAAAAAAATAAGTACATCAATCAACTCAAGGGACATTCTCACACCAATTGACCAAGTCCTAAAACTAGGCTTGTACTATGGATACCAACTAGACAACGATAAACATACTTACATAGATGTAAATACATACATACATAGATGTAAATACATACATACATAGATGTAAATACATACATACATAGAAAATACCCAAGACTCTTGCCCTCCCCCTCGCGCCCATCACACAAATATTAACTAAAATATTAACCCATACATACCGGGAATCGAACCCGGAACCGCTAGCTTCGTAGGCAGGTTCACTAACAACTAGGCCAACGCGTCACCACCGCCAAATAAGCCTTTCATCTTTATTGAATATACTTTTTGAGTGATCTGCAGGGTCTTCAAGCGCTTTCGGGAAGTGAATCCCGACCTCATTCCGAAGCGGATGACAGAGAATCAGGCGCATACACTCTCCGTGCCAGTTGAGGAGATAGAGAAGCTACCTGAACTGAAAGTAAGTCCAAGACCGAAATCTGGAATATTACATAACAGCCTAAGCTAATCTAGTGGATATAGGCATTGAAAGGATTCTAACGATACCACACACGTTTAAATCGGCTCAGGCGTTTAGAAGTTATGGTGGAACAAAGAATCATTACATAGGTACATACATCCATTAACCCTAAAAAAAATCCACACCTTTTTTTGGGCAGTCGTCTAAAAAAAGGAGTATTAGTTCGAAAGAAGACATAAAGCCAAGTTTTTTTTTCACCCACAAATTAGTCATTTAAAAAACAATAAAAAACTATTAAAAAAACTTTTGGCAAAAATATGAAATATTATTTAGCACTTTCTCCAAGACTTGAGACTTGTAAATAAGCAGTCTTTGTTTTTGATCGATATGATATCAGTTTTATTATAGGTTTAGTGGGTAATAAATATAAGAACTTACCCACAGTAATAAAACGTTAACTAAAAGTCATCTACATGAACCTCTATTGTTATGAGCACTGTTATGACACCGACGCTCCTATTCATAACAGAGAGAAAACACCTTTATTTTAAATCCCAATTTGATACTAAAATATTTTACGCATTCCAAAGCAAAACTTCTCCGCCATCACGGTGCCACAGATAAAACCACACAGCTGAACCACAATCTAAAGGTTGTTTGCCACTATCGTAATGGACATTAATTCGGTACGTGTCGCGTTTGGGCGGTTTGATGTGTACCTGCCCTAATTTTAGTTAAAAACCCCCTGCTTTGCGTTTAAAAGCTTCTGTTTAATTCAAATTGTTGCGTCAGTTATAAGTTATGTAATGCATGAATTGGTCAATTTTCGTAATCTTTCATAAATAAACCTTTTTTTATTTTACATTTTAATAGCAAAAAAATATTTGGGATCCTCATAACGAGCCCTTTCATTTGATATATGACACAGTAAGTGGTATGCATTTTTTTTAAAGTTCTTATTTGTCTCCCGAAAATAACCCTTATTTAAAACAATGTATATTTTCTTTGCACATCTGTGTTTGGGTCATCAATACATATGTGTACCTTTCAACTCAATCGCTCTAGTAGTTTCGAAGCTAATTGGCTGTGACAGACGGACGGACAGGACAGGACATTTTTGTACGGAACCCTAAAAACACGTGTTATACAAAAAAATCAAAATTAAGTAGGTATGGACAGGCCATCTTCAGTAGTACGATTTATTTTTCAGGAGAACCCGTTCAAGAGGCGGATATGCGAGGTGTTCTCTCACGACGGCAGCGGGAACCTGACGTTCGAGGAGTTCCTGGACATGATGTCGGTGTTCAGCGAGGCTGCTCCCCGGGACATCAAGGCCTGGTACAGCTTCAAAAGATACTATTCTGAATGGTTCAATTTAAATTGTGTCAAATATATATAGGCTAAAGCGGAGTAATTTACTTTGTTTCTTTGGATACTAAACTAAATGTAACTTAAAAAAAACGGGCAAGATTTTTTCAAGTTTTTTTTTAACGTTTTGTTGACGTGTAAATGTCTAATTATGCCAAATTACAGCTTTATAGCACCAAGAGTCACTGAGCTAGAACGCGGACAGACAGTCACACGGACATGGCGAAACTATAAGGGTTCTTAGTTTGACTACAGAACCTTCAAAACTCAGTGATATAGGTAGTTCGTTAGCCATCCTGAACAGATGAGCTTTCATAACTGTTAAACAAAGCCACTAGGTTTGGGTTGATTACATTTAGTTAAAATTTAATAAGTTCATGAAAAAAATAGTGTCAAACTCTGCACTGAAAAAAGATGGTTGCTGGAATCACAAATTACCTTGCTTCCAATGGTTAAGCCTCGACTAGGGTACACAAATGTGTACCTTGCCGCTGTAATACTTTTAACAGATAATGCAGCATCAAAGTATAAAGTGTGCCTTCTTATAAAGCCACAGGAGTCCACAATAACACAGGACCCTAGATCGGGCAGTCGGAAAAATCCAAGTAGCCAACGTGGAATAGAAAACAGGTCCTTAATTAAATATTACACAAAGACTTTAAATTATATTTTAATGCAAAGAAAATACGGGTGAAGCAAACTCAGCGAAATGCTGCCGGTTAATTGAACTAGAACCCAGCATGCGCTTCAGCAGCCTTCCCAGCTCCCAGTAGGTGGGACCGACGCCTCAAATGACTTGATTATTTTTTATTTAGATGCCTAGATTGCCCAAACGTGGTCATTAACTGAGGCTCAAAAGTCCAAACTCAAGGTTTGCCAAAGAGCAATGGAGCGTAGCATACTGGGTGTCCGAAGATCCGATAGGGTGAGGAACACAGAGCTGCGCTCCAGAACTGGTAATGCTGATGTTGGGTTAAAGACCGCAAAGTTGAAGTGGGACTGGGCTGGCCATATCTGCCGCATGCACGATGAGAGATGGGCCAAAAACACCACCCATTGGCTTCCACGCGATGGATATCGTAGCAGAGGTAGACCCAGAAGGAGATGGCGAGATGACCTTGAGTCGTTTGCGCGGGATTGGCGGGAGTGCGCTCTGGATAGAGACGAATGGCGAAAACGAGGGGAGGCCTTTGCCCAGCAGTGGGACACAAAAACAGGCTAGGAAAAAAAAAAGAAAAAACCTAGATTATATTAATAACATTCTAGAAATAATTGAACATGGGTCAAACTTTTGGGCGCATAGAGTGCTCTCTTTTAGTAAGTATTAACTGGTTCAAATAAAGAACTAATATAAGCATTATCACAGAAAATAAAGCTTAGACGCAATAAAAAATCGGATCGCAGCGGCAGCTTTTTAGACCTATTATTGCTGTTCTGATAATTGAGTCAATATTCTTTTATGGATGACAATTCGACGAGTATTGTCTAAAATTATAATGCCAAACTATATTTAATCAAACAAGTTGTTATAACAACATGAACAGTTTTTTTATGACAATGTTACTCGATAATTTTCGCTACTGTCCATCTAAATGTTAACCTTTTATTACTATTCTTTTATTTTTAATTACCCTATTTGCAAATTGATGTCATGGGGACTAAAAGTTCGACGGCTGATTGTGAATATGGTTTTCTGTGAGACATTTATCAGGCACCATAGGTAAAAGTAATAGATAGCAGCTTAACTGCAGCTGTGTGTAGGTCTGGAAACACTTAAACAACACTAAATAAATCATTCAAGAAAAACAAAAGGATTAACAAAAATGCGAACGAGCAATGAATAAACACTAAAAAAAACCCAATATAGACCAAGAATTTTAAGTACATTCAACAATCGATATGTCATGATCATGTAACCTACACCCGTTTGCCTCCCACTGATATAAAAAAAAAATGTTCTTTTAAGTATTCAAAACTAGCTGCCAGTCAGCAGCTTCGACCCCGCTTTTATTCTGAGATTCCCGACCTTTCCGCTGGATTTAACTTTTTCTTTCAGTCATACAAAGCTTGCCCTGACAATGCCGAGCAAAACAAAAAAAAAAAAACAAATTTTGTGCAGTCGTTCGGATGTTATCCGCGTTACATTCAGCGATTCATTTATATTTAGGTACGAGTATATAAGAAGAGAAGATATAGAAGAGAAGGTTTCTCTAGAGATACATGATGATTATTATATTTGTACAGTTTTGTAGTAAGCATAATAAAACGCAAAAGGTAACCTAATTTTATCTAAAAAAGGGTTAACTTTTGCCTGTCGACCCTGTCACAAATAAAGGGCACCTACCAAAGGTTAAAGTGGGGATCACTGATCTCGCACAAGTGGTAAGTATATACTCCGAAACTAGGCTATTATTAATCCCGGAATACAAAATATGCTATATTTTAATGATTGTGAATCTTTAATCATAATAAGTAGTATCAAGTAAATTTCAAGAATACACCTTTATAGCCTTATACTACTGGGGAAAACCCTAACGAAAATCGTTGGGCAAACCGTTCCTTACACCCTAATCATAATAGTACCATGTAAATTTTAAGAACACCCATTTATAGCATTACACTTCTGGGAAAAACCCTACCGAAAACCCTTGGGTAAACCGTTCCTTACACCCTTTATATTGGATAATACCAATCACTGCACGGTTACAATTATGTTTGTTAATAAATAATCACCCCATTTTCATAATGAATACTCGCGTGTATTGTATTAAATTGATATATTTTACGGAGACACAATCCGTTACGTTGGAATGATGGAATGAGAAGCAAGAATAGTTTGAGTGAAGGGATTAATGAAATCTAACTGGTTCTACATGCGTACTTCGTTACAGAATATCACCACAATCCAATCGAGACTACCCGTAGCGGCCATTGTGAAAATACAAATACGGAGTGTGGTCGACCTCCTCGCGGCCTCCACCCTCTGTAACGTTGTTTGATTAGCACTGAATGGAACATCCTTTAGCACTCGTATATTTGAGGAGGAAAACCGGTTATTAAGTATAGGGGAAGATGGGGTGGCCTCGTACACTTTTTACTTTAAGAATTGTTAAAAAAAAACTAACTGCTATTTCAAAATGAGATGAATGCTACTTTATCATCCACTTATTTGGCTATAATAATTGTATATTTCAGTTTGGATACAAAGCAACTGTGCCAAGATATAATAGTTTTCCCAAAAAATGAGAATTGTACGAATGCACCCCATACGTGGGGTGGCTTCGTACACTATTAGTTTTTCCCAGGATTTATTAGATTTTCAGCTATTTCACCTGTTTCAGTCACCTTTTAGGCATATCTTACTGATCTGGTTTTGTGATTATAATTATTCTTGATAAGGTAAACGCAGCTATCAACGACCCATCGAAAATCTGCAGGTATTACCGACCCATAAGTGTAATTCGAATTTTTAACGTTTCTGCGACTGTTTGAGCCACAGGTAATAGAAAAAATACACGCGTTTGTTCGTTGAGCATCGGATACTCTGAAGTTAGTGTGCGTGGCAGTGCTAAAATGAGATAAAATACATCAGTTTCTGTGCGGCCGGCGTGGACGCAGGTCTTGTCGTACTGGCCCTTGTTCCTGCAGGTAAGTACCCAATTTTTCTGCTTAAGACATTTAATGCATATTATTGATACCTACAAGTATCGTGTAGAACTTTATGTATACATTTACTTATAAATTCTTGAATTTGTTATGCATTTAATTGAAAAAACGTCACTTTATATCATAAAACTTTAATTAAAAATAGGGCGGTGATAGCTTCTTCCATTTTACTAGTTGCAGCCATTACCGACCCATGAGTCGGTAATGGTCGCCACGTAGACTTACGTTTTAATATCTTTTCTGTTGAAATTTGACAATTATCCAAGCATTTGTATAAACCCTTTTAATAACAAATAATCAGCCTTTGTATAAATATATTAGCGTTATACAATAATTTGTGTAGTTTTCTTGTTTTTGGGTTGTAATTTTTTTGAAAATGACTACATTTTCATAACTCGATATAGAGACAATAATTAACTAACCATAATTTAATAAACATGGTTTTTGTAGTTGAATGTTGTATTACTTTAATCAATCACGGTCTCTTTTACAGTCAGGAAACTACCGATCATAAATATTATGTACTTTTATTAAGTCGGTAATACATTTTACTATTATACCCTACATATTCTATTACCGACCCATGTGGGTCGGACATGGGTCGGTAGTAGTAACAATGAGTAACTATTAGCGACCCTACACAAATTATTTAAGTATTTCATGTTAAGTAATATTATTTATATTGGTGTAAATTGTGGTCCAAGAATTTATGATATATTTAATTGAGAATCTAGATGCCTAAGCCGATCTGAAACACCCCCGTGTATGTCCAGCGATTTTCATTGGTTTCTTTGTTTTTTGAAACTTTTGGGAAATTTCAACAAGAAACAGAGTACTTACTTAAGTAATTCTGCGATAGTATTAAAACAGTTTGGTTTATGACAGTGTTTTTTTCTGAAAGTAGTCTAGTATAGTATTCATCGTATGAGATTATTTAAAAAAACTGCTATCTAACCGACGACGTTTAAATAGAATTTAAAGTGTCTAGCTGACTAAGGTAACAAGATTGGACCCCAAGAGGGATTTAGTTATACTTTTAGGTGGAGTAGTGGCAGGATCTAAGACCACTGAATGCTTATTATCAGATTCGATTTTCTTTTGTTTTGATTTATTCGCGAAAACGTAAGATATTGATTCCTAGAACACTTTGGACTATGTCATGTGTTCTTTCTTTCTTTCTTTCTTTCTCAAAAGTATAACCAAATCCCTCGTGAGGGCTAATCTTGTTAGCTTAGTCTGCTAGACCCTTTTTAATGCGTTTTTATAAATAAAATTAAGGCTCAACACTACACTTACTTAGATACTTATGTAGGTAGATGACCATATAAAACATACACTTGTAACGTGTATTGTTTTTTAAATGTTGTAGATTTCTTTTTTAAATTTTATGAAGATTAAAGTATGTTTCACCATTTACAGTTGTATCATTTTTTGACAGTCGTTAATAGCTGCAAAAAAAACGTTAATAGCTTCACAGCCGTTACTATGGGTCGGTAATAGAAACAATCGACTTACCCACTTTATTAATAATTTTTCACAAGAAAATGGTTTATTTTGAAGCATTTAACGTGGTAAATATAAACCCAATATTCAATATTACCATATAAAAATAATAAAAATACTGTGACGGCTACCAATATTCCTAATAAGTATGATCAGTTTCAAAATTGCCTTAGGAGGGTCGTTGATAGCTGCATTTACCTTATACATTTTTTTAACTTTCATGGGGTGCATTCGTACAGTATATAATTACATACATTTTGACTGTACGAAGGTACCCCAACCAAAACGAACCGAAAAAAAAACTAAATAAAAAATAACTGTTAAAGTTATCCCAAAACTATTGTTTACATATTAATCTCAAGCATCTAATTACAAACTATATATATATAAAAAATCTAATACGAGTAAAACTTATTAGAGACAGACACATTCAAAGGAGAACCAAAAATTACTTTCGGGTCGCGAAAACACATATTAATTATTTCTGGCAAAAGCTGCTGCCGCACTGCCATCGCTTTTTGAGGGTAGCCTACGCATATGAGCGGCAGTCACGCATACAAATATGAACGCTTCAGCATGTTGCATAGTCGAGATATGACCACTGTACGAATGCTCCCGTTGTACGAAGCCACCCCATCTTCCCCTACAGGGCTCCGTTCAACATTTTAAGCTTTTTATAAAGGTAATTGATATATGATAACACCGACATTCGTTTCAGCTAAATGCTTTTTTCAAAAACCAGCAAAATACAGACAAATAGACACGTTTTTTTAAAGGGAGTCTATCGTTTGACCAATTTATTTTTGGTCACATGTGTAATTTTCCAAATAGTTTTTTTTATCTTTTTTGCTTTATATCCGGAACATTGAAACCACGTCCTACGTCTATTAGGTAAGGTTACACTTGTGACTACATAAAAAAAAAACTGCGACGGGAATCAAGTTTTTGGGGAAACCACATTTGACCAAAAATATATTGGCCTAACGGAACAGACCCTTTTTGATGACATGGAGAGACCCTAGTCCCTTGATTCGACAAAAACTACTCTGTTTTACTCCGCTAAAGAATAGGACCGCAATCCAATGGAGACTGCCCGCAGCGGCCATTGCGAAATTACAAATACTTTGATCGACACACTCGTGGCTTTCTCGTCTCGTCTTTTGTAATGATGTGTGACTAGCACTTGATCAGAATACCCTTTAGTAGGGTTAAGAGTTTAATCAGCAATCGAGGACTACGGATAAATTCAAAATTCAAATTCAAAATATTTATTGCATATCACATTTACCGCTCATTAAAATGGAATATTATACATACACTGGTATCCATGTGACACCCTGCAAGGGTACAGCAATATTGCACTTCATTCAACATTAATTCAGCGCCTTATAATCTACGCGGTAAAATAATTTTGCTTTTGAAGTTATTAGCGTATTAGTATAGCGTTTCGGCGAAGTATGTTGGCCAAATATATCGTTTCCGGCCCGTTTCATTTGCTAACCCGCCACAACACAACAGTAATGGCGGCTGAGTAAAAACAATAAATAACATGTCAAAAGCAGTACTGATACTTGGAATGCTTTAATGAAAACACAATAAATCCATTCCATAATCACAATCCATTTGGCTTCCCAGGTACGCCTTCCGCATCTACGACCTGGATGACGACATGTTCATCGGCCGCGAAGATCTGCTGGAGGCCACCAGACTCCTCACCAGGGGGGAGCTGCAGCAGCAGGAGCGGGACGACATAGTGGCCAGCGTGCTGGATGAGGCCGACGTGGACGGGGACGGCAAGCTGTCCTTCATGGACTTCGAGCACGTCGTCGTGCGCGCGCCGGACTTCCTCTCCACCTTTCATATACGAGTGTGAATAAAACTGTTGTTTTTATTGACTAGGCTAAGAAAAGTTGTAAGTAAAATGAGGAAATACCCTATAAAGATCAATAAGCCCATTAAATTCGAAAGGTACGGTAACCCTATCGAATTATGTTCCAGAATTACAGAGTCACTATAGGGAGGATGACAAAAAATTACCATTAAAACTGACAACCCTGAGAATTACGTCAAAAACAGGTTAGTCTACGTTTCATACTGTTATTACTTGTATCATGACATAAAAATACTTCTGAATGGTACCCAACAACCCCTATCGTCATTGCCTTCAAAAACCTGTTGGAAGCCACCTGACTCCTCTCCCGGGGGAGGTGCAGCAGCAGGAGCGGGACGACATAGTGACCAGCTTGCTGGAATTCCAGACTCTGACAGAAAGGGTATGTAACAGCTATCCCGCTGTCCGTTACTGGCAAAAACTTGGCAGCTTTATAAGTTATGAATACCGCCGCACATATTTTAAAAATAAGTTGGTTGGGTTGGGAAAATATCTTTGCAAGGAAAACAAGACAAAATCATGCGTACCAAGGGTTTACTTACTGCCTCGAGCACGAATATTTTCTTCTAACGAATACTTGACGTTAATGTATCTTCATCTTCTATCGATGAAGAAGTAGTATGATGATTGGAACGAGTTCGTTTAGAGAGACCGAAAGAGAGAAAGAGAGGGGAGGGGAGAGCGAAGAACTTTTAAGTTGACTTTTTTTATCGCTGTCAAGAAGCAAAGGTGAAGTATTCATAAAATATTGTATGAAAAAGATTCCGTTATAGTTTTGAATTCCTAGTAAAGGCGATTCAAAATGGTGATTGAATTGTTACTGCTCGAGCTACAGTTAAGTAATAATAACATTACGGTTTTCCTTTTAATTTATTAACGACCGAAAATTCCATGATGTCACTGTCATCCTACCATCCCGCATCGTAAACTTAACATCGAATAATTAAACAACCTTATTTAAGGAGGAAAATTTATATATTTTAATAAAACACTTTTTACGGTTCCTTATGCAAGCGGTGTCAATGAACCATCTGAATACGCAAGGTCCGGAGAGATAACTTTTAGAAAGAGGTAAAAATATTATAATGCAGGTACAAATTGCTAAAGACAAGACGTATTACTTTAGCAATTCAGCAAGGAAATGCTGACACCATCGCGGGGGCAATGACGCAAGGCCCATTGTTAGAATTAGCTTGTTAGATTTAGGCAAGTTTTACATCGTAGTTTTTTTTCTCATGCTTAGAGAAGGCAAACAAGCACCTATGTGGCCTATGAGGGAAGAGAAATTGCTTCAGGCTAACGTGAACGATTTTCGGAGACTGACAAAATACGGGATTGACGTAGGCGCTCGACGCGAGCTTACGTCAATCCTGTAACATAATTTTGGATAACGAATGCTGAATGTATCTTGTGCTGGCCTCTGATGCTAAATGGGATCTGGGACCCATAGACATAATCCGCGCTATAGTTATTTATTATTTATAACTAGTAATTTTTGTAGTTGTTATAAGTAGTCACAAAATAATTGAAAGTCACTGCCTCTTCAAGTTAAACAGCTTCCATCCACATTGCATTTCATAAAAACTAGGGCATCCTTTTTTATCGACTGCGCGAAATTAAAAGGAGATCTGTGTGTTAGTTAGTGTAAGTATGTGACAATGCGTGCATGTTCCATTAGCTCGTGAAGTTAACGACAGATTTGAATAAACGACTTCATAGTTACAATGCGTTGAGAATGTGCAGAATGCTCGAACTTAGGTTTACTTGGGCGAGGTGAAGTTGTCTCTTACGCTCGTCGCACGTAGAGCAAAGTAAGGTTAGGTTAGGTTAGAATAAACGTGAATTAATTTTAATTTGCCAGATAAGGACAAAGCATGGTTTAGCTACCCCACGGTTATTCCACGTTTATAACTAAGGGCAGGTGTTTCGTCGACAAATCGATTAAATTAAAGAATCACGCACTAAAATGTTATTACTCTGTGGCGGGAGAATTTAAGCTGCGCGTCCACTGAGTCGGAATCGGAGCGGACGGAGCGGACGGATTGTTGCTTTGTATCGATTTCTATGTATACGTACAGATACTACAAATATGCAAATCCAGTGCATGCTGTAACGTAAAAGCCGACCAAGTGTGAATCGGGCTCGCGCACGAAGGGTTCCGTACCATTATCTATACAACATTTGCAAAAACTGCAAAAAGATCAGGTTTGTTGTATGGGAACCCCCCTTTAATTTTTTACTTATTCTGTTTTTAATATTTGTTGTTATAGCGTTTTCTACTGTCTAGCTATCACGGTTCATGAGATTTTACCCTTTGGGTACGGAACCCTAAAATCAATACAAAGCAACAATTCCGTCCGCTACGTACGCACCGATTCCGATATAGCTAACGCGCAGCTCTAGTGTCAGTTCTCAACTATCTTTTGAATTGCGATTTATAACGATTCCTTCTATTCGTCAACACGACTCGCACTTGGCCATTTTTTTCACGCGCGCGAACGTTAATGTAATCTCACTGAGCCTCCTTAAATCTAAGGTATTCACGTTCGGTAGATATAATTCGTTTAGCTTAGTTTGCGAAAAATGAGCGTCAAATTTAAAGATTATATTTTACTTTCATTTTAGTGTTGGGTTTATAAATTGTATGTGGCATAAGGAACCCTGAGGTCGGTAGCAAAAAAAATATATGTTTAAACTAAATTGTAGAATTAAGACTGACAGTTCTAATTTTTGACGCAAATGAGCTTTAGTCTAAAAAAGCTTGGGTAAAAGTTTTGTCATTATATAACTCACTTTTTTTGGGTGAGCGCTTATTTATAAATTGGTATATTAATGATAACCATTCAAAATATGTCATACATAGAAGGGATGTTTACAAAAACAACATAATTACATTAGACATGATTTTACAGGAAACGAAAAAAGGTTAATGTCTTCGTACATACTAGTTATTAGAGATAAATATTGTATAGGTGATTTTAGTAAGTGGCTAATAGTTCAGAAATATACTCACATTTCAAAGACCAGTATTTTTTGAAAAAAATTGAAAAATGGATTCGTCACTTATGCTGTTTTTTGTAAAATTTTGTTAGTTATGTTCTTTTTGTACGAAAATAAAACAACTTTCTCTGGAAATTTATATTCTTATTCTATGAAATACAGGCTTATTTTACTTTACTATTTAATCCTATTTAATCCTCACATCCGCTGCTATTGTCGTCACTATCTACCTCTAGAGACGACGATTCTTGACACGTTGGAGACAAAATGGATTGGTAGAATTGATGGCTCGTTGGTTTGACCAAAAATTGCATCAATTTCCTCAAGTCGCGTGCTTTGTGAGGATTTAGGGAAAGTGGAGACTCATAAGCACGTTTTAAATTCAAGTTCTCGGGCATTTTCTTCCTATTCCTAACGGCAATGGTAACCCAAGGTCCCGTGAATGAGCATCGAACCGACACATATTTTGTGTCGTGTTCTGTGTTGTGTTGTGTGTGTGTGCGTGTTCTATTTTTATCATTCTAACCTCTTTCAATTTCATAGCAGGCTTACTATTACGTAAAAATTAACCTGAAACAGCATTCTTGATATTGTAGAATGAATCATGGGTGATTTTTTTTACTATAAATGGTGATGGACGTTCGCGAGCACTTTCCATTATAGCATTCCAGTCATCGGGCACTTCTGGAGACGATGTCTTTTTCTTGTTTCCAATAAGGCTAAAATCCTGATCATTTGGTACTATAGTACCTAAGTATAAGTATAGGTAGTTATGTTCTTTTTGTAAAAAATAATGTAGATATATGTAGTTTTTGTAAAATGGGTATATTTTTAAGTGCCGATTTTGGACAAATGGGGTAACTTTTGGACAACATCTTTTGCAAGACTTGTAGCTTCTTCTAAGATGAACACTGTGATACCAATAACTCAAATCCGCCAAAAATGTTAGTTATGTTGTTTTTGTAAATATCCCTTCATATATACCTCTAAAATACGAAACTGGCAGACTACAACATTACAACAAATTATTCAATTATTTGCTTGTAGAGGCACAACAAAAAAACACTCCTTGATTTCAAGATGAAAAAGATTGTCTATTATAAAGTATAGAGGGCGCCTCGGCCGCTAGGTTCAGTCTTAATGTTCTCTGCCCGACATTGTGTACCTACCCTGTTTAACCTCAAAAGCTACTGTCCAATACTGGCTATATTATTACCTACTACTTGATATCTAATCCAAGTTGTTAGCGTGCTCAATTTTGTTTGAAGCCATCGTAAGTTCCATGTCGTTCATGATTATTCTCAATAAATACTTACGAACACAAGTAGAGTTTACGTCTCAGCCGAGATCGTAATTTGTACGGTGCGTGAAAAGGCGTTGATTGAGCCGGATTGTGTCTTGTTTACATTCAAAGTTAAGAAATCGGCCAAGTGCGAGTCGGACTCGCACACGAAGGGTTCCGTGCCATTTTCTATACAACATTAGCAAAAAAAACACGTTTCTTGTATAGGATTCCCTTTAATATTTATTTGTTTTTAATTTAACTATTTATTTTTAAAGTGAATATACAACTAAATATTCTGTGAATACTCCTTTTACAAGTATCTACCTGTTGTTAATGCCGAGTAAAACACCGCAAATAAATCGCATTTGCTGTATGAAAGCCACCCTTAAGTAAATATTTAATTTATTGTTTTTAGTTTTTGCTGTTATAGCGGCAACAGAAATACATCTGTGAAAATTTCAACTGTCTAGCTATCACGGTTCATGAGATACAGCCTGGTGACAGACAGACGGACAGACGGACAGACAGACGGACAGACGGACAGAGGAGTCTTAGTAATAGGGTCCCGTTTTTACCCTTTGTGTACGGAACCCTAAAACCGTATTGTTAGGTAAAACATTTTTTCCTGCACAAGGGACATAGCTTGGCAAAAATGATTTTGACGTGATTACCGGTACAATAATCTTTAGTGGCAACACATCAAACATCAGATATTGAGAAAAAAAATATCATGGTACACAGTCTTATTACACTTTTTTCCAAAGCGTAACGCGCGGTTTTCCGCGTTTATAGGCGTACAACTCAATTGAGAGCCGGGGTGTGCACGAGGTGCGGGGAGAGGGCAACGGTGACAATATGAGCTTTATCATACCTCACCCCCGCACCTATTGCCATCTCCGGCTGTTTAAATTATTCGAAGCACCTCAAAAAGAAAAACCTTAGTTGAAATTATTTATCCAAAAAACATTTTAAATAACATTATTCAAACCCGAAATATCAGCCTACAGACTTTTATTCATCGCAGGAGCCCTTACGGACCACATAAAAAAAAAAAAATTTGTTCAACAAAAACACGTAAAGTATGATCTAAGGGATGGAGCCTCCCTGTAAGCAAAACAAATGCCTGTGTTGGGAGACACCGCTCTTCCTTAGGTAAATCGAAGTAAGTACAGTAGCAATTAAGTATCTACTAGATTATTATTTATGTATCTTAGGATAATTAAAACAGTTAACAGTACAGAACTATACTAACTAACTATAGTAAGAGATAACACATTTTCTGAATATGAATAAAGTGCCTGTGTGTGTGTGTGTGTGTGTGTGTGTGTGTGTGTGTGTGTGTGTGTGTGTGTGTGTGTGTGTATGTGTGCGAGTATGTGTGTGTGCGCGTGTGTGTGTGTGTGTGTGTGCGTGTGCGTGTGTGTGTGCGTGTTTGAATGATTACCTAATACATACATACATAGGTATGTGAACACTGAGAATAGCTGGTTTAACGCGTCAAAAGTTGCTTAACTATATATTGTTGAGCCTCTTCACCTATATATTTGATCGCAGGCAGGCGGTTAGGTACCATTATGGCTCTTTGAAATGGAAATATACGCAGTGTATCGTAACGCAACAGCAATGTTATCCTAGCATATATTATATTACCATATTGTGAAAGCTTCAAAACACGTCGTCGCTGCGGCATGTAGAACTCAAAGCAGGTCGTTAGGAATTCGGGGGATATGGGCAAATTTTACTATGTATGAGGCTAATGGGCGTTCTGCTGAAGTTTGTCAAGGTACGAGGAAATTTTCATATCGGCATCGAGATGTTTCAACCTCTTTGGGTAAACTTCTTAACATTAGCAGTTTTGTGTCATTCATTAGCTATGCAGAAATGTTACATGAAGTAAGCTGTAAATCCCGACGACGGCCTCTTTTTTTTAATTTACTTGAAATTATTCACGCAGGCTGTGAATAGGCGTAGACAATCCTGGGTGCATCGGTGCGTTCAAAATGTGCACCTAATAACTATTATTAGTTTAATAAAGTTACCTACCTAGTAGATGATGAAACTGTGTAGGCAGATAGTAGGCAATCAATTTGAGCAAAGAGGAAAAATATATAATAATAAAACCTTTACATTTCAAACTCTAACCTTAGTCTTAATGCTGCAGGGGTCAACCCTTAATCTGACCCTGAATCTGCCTCCAAGCTACAGTGTTTGTATTTCATATTCCGCTGTGGAGGCGAGACAAGCCGATATAACATAGACACAACTGCATCTTAGTCCTTAAGAGAGGTTTAAACTTGCAATAAATATTACGGACGTTAACTGCTGTCTTACTCCATCTTTTGAATTAGAAAAAACAGCAAAATTTTGCTTCTTGCCTTTAGAACTGAAGTTAAAGTAAGACAACAAACAACTTCTGCAATTTTTATTGTCAGTCTAATTCGCGTTTTAGGGTTGGCAACACATTCACCTGAGTCCTCGTCGCCTCCTTATAGCAAAATAAAACGTATTTTACAAAAAAGTCTCAAAGCTGGTTTTTTGTTAGACTTTTTGCTTAAATCATTACGCCATTCACACGTCGATCTACATACGAAAAATACAGATAAGTCAACAATAGGGCAATCAGGGACGCTTGGGTTATCGCGCGAAATAGGAAGGTGAAAGGTTTTCCGCGAAACGATTTTCGGTTCGCGAATAAAATGCGCGGGAAAAAGTGCTTTCGCAAGAATGAACCGCTGCTCTGCTCTGTGGAGTCGTCGTTGTTTAAATTTATTATACTTATTGAATTCGAGGGTAAGTGAGGGAGTGAACCATTAATGTTTTATTAATTACCTATGCTAGGATAAAAGAACTTTAAAATCATGACATAGATGGATCGTAGCAAGTTGAAACAAGTGGTGGCCTTCGACTTTGGGAAACCTAAGGTACTTAATAAAATTAATCTGCGGAAAATGTCGAGCTCACTAAGTACAATTATTTGTAACGAGAAATGAAAGAAAAACCAACGTTACGCATTTCGTCGCTGCCTTAGTATAAACAGAACTGTCGCTGCGCATACAAAAGTCACCATGACTTGTTTGTTTATTCTGCTCTTTATAAAATTTAAAAACAAACATGGTTTTTGCATTGTGGCGATTTTCAATTACTCAATACAAAGACAGTAACAAATAAGAAATTAAGACTACTTTAAAAACAAGAAATGAAGATAAGCTCCGACATTAGGTACGTTTTCCACGGTCATCATCAACTGATGTTTAGGTACTTACGTTAAGTTGGTACCTAGGTACTGTCTACGGAGATCCTGTTGTCACCTTCCAAATCCATTATCATTATCAGCTAAGTAATTCTCTGTAGTATTGCAATTTCAATCCATTTCTATTAACAACGGGACTGGTTCAAAATCAAAATTTTGCACTACAATTCATTGTGTAATATTTTATCAAACAACCCTAGATATATTTGTTAATTTATTAATAAGTCACATGAAAGGTTACAGCATTTGCCAAATCACTTACACGGTTACACTTATACCATCTTCAGATTATATTATATAACAATGAATATTAATGTCGACGAAACTTTAAAAATGTATAAGTAGATGTTTTATCAAAGTGTTAAAACTTATAGCAAATATAAAACTTACTTATAGCATCAAATCACTCACACGGTTACACTTATACCATCTATATGACATATGACAAAATAAAAGGAAATAAGTAAACAACCACAGTAAACAAGCAATTTCCAGGATTCTGATATTAAAAAATACCTACAATGGAGTGGAATTCGCGGAATTACGTATTCAGAGCGGAAA
Organism: Acleris sparsana; assembly: GCA_923062465.1. NCBI lineage: Eukaryota > Metazoa > Arthropoda > Insecta > Lepidoptera > Tortricidae > Acleris > Acleris sparsana. The sequence goes on along the minus strand of OV281287.1, from coordinate 18,994,879 downwards.
AATCCTCGTCTTCATTTTGTCTTGAAGCTTAAGGCTATGTAAAAAATAAAAAAATAAAAAGATGCCATTTTAAACACTGATTTGAAAGCGGTTATGCAAAATGTTTACGTAACTACCTAGGTTTTCTTCATCAGGAAAGAAAATGTGAAAACCTAGTTTTATTGTTTGTTATTGTTATTTCTGGAGGTAAAGGGCGGAGAAAGAAATACACGGCTGTCTTTAACTGAGCTATAATCCAGACTGGTTTACGCGGGTAGCACCACACGGTGACATGCCGACGTCTGAACCCTACCCTCTATTCATTAACTAACATCCCTCCACCAATAGTTTAACAACCGTTACCAGCTATTTAGGAAATTATAAGTACAATATTTAACAAAGTAATTTTAACCCTAAAAGTATTTCTTATAATCTATAGGCTTCCGAGGTCGCTTAGGTCGAGCTGAAGGCTCGGTCTCCATTTGGGAAGTCTCTCTCACTGCCTCGTCTAGTGCGCCCGCGGTACTGCTCTGTGGGATAACTCTTGGGTCCGCGGGGTTCACCGTGGTTGCAAGAGCGTCTGGCTCTTGACAATCCGCCCAAGTCTCCGGCTCCGATGTTGCGGCACAGCCCACCGTTTCCAAATCTCGGGTTTCAGGAAGATCGATCGGAGACGGCCCGGGTATGCCTTTTGTTAGAATAACCAAAGGCGGCTGGTCGCTGGTTGACTCCGTAGACGGCGCCTGATTGATGCTTGTATGCCCGTAGTGTTCGCTTCTAACCGAATCCCCAACCATAACAGAGTCGCTCTCTTTTCTGTCATCACACTCACTCTCTCCCCTAAGTTGTCGTAATTGATTTTTGTGTCTTTTTATTGTTCTATGTGATGTGTCCAAATCGACCAAATAAACTGACCTTCCTAGTTTTTTTTTAATTGTTCCTTTTGTCCATGAAATATTTTGTCCGTTATACATTTTCACTAACACTAAATCATTGATTTCAAAATCGATGTTTCTACTGCCACGATGGTGTTTCACCTGCGAACACTGGTTCTTGTTGACCGTATCTGACAGTGCTGTGTCGGATGCGGCTGGCGGGGGCATTAACAGATCAAGCCGACAGCGCAAATTCCTACCAAATAAGATTTCTGCAGGAGATCGATTTGTTGTTGAGTGTTTGGAATTCCTGTAGTAGAACAAAAATTCTTTTAATTTTAAACCTAGGTCTCTGTTTTGTGTACCTGATAAAATAATTGACTTAAGCCCTTTTTTAACAATTTTCACGTAGCTCTCAGCTTGCCCGTTGCTAGCGGGATGATACGTGGGGCTTGTAACGTGAGTGATACCATTAACTGAACAAAATTTTTCGAAATCACCGGACACAAAGGAAGTTCCATTATCCGTACACAGAGTATGTATTAGCCCAAATCTGGCCATTAAATCACAAAGTATATTAATTACTACTTTTGTGCCGTAACCGTTGCTGACGTCAAAAACTTCCACCCATTTAGAATAAGCATCGACCGCCACTAGGAATGTTTTATTGTTTAGTGGCCCTAAAAAATCTAAGTGTACTCGATACCACGGTTCCGGCGGGAAGGGCCAAGGCGTGAGCGGCGCGCGGCGCGGCGCCGGGCGCAGCTGCGCGCACACGCCGCACGCCGCCGCCGCGCGCTCCAGAGCCGCGCCTTGTCCTGGCCACCAAAATCGCGCACGCGCTTCTGCTTTCATTTTAACGATTCCCAAATGACCGCGGTGTAACTCAGTCAGAACTGAGTCTGTAAGTGCTGATGGTACTACGAGTTTAAACCCTCTCATGACACAACCGTTCTCTAATGATAACTCGGTCCGACAATTAAATAATGGTTTTATTTCTTGACTTATCTTGCCGGTTGGCCATCCATTATTTAAGTATTTCACTATTTGCGATAACAGCGGGTCAGCTTCCGTAGCACGTCTGATGTCCCGCAGAAGCGCGGGCGCTGAACCGGTATCTACTACAAAGTGTACATACGTAGCGAGGTCCGAGTCACAAACGGCGAGCGGCCCGCTATCGCTGTGTGCTGTTAACGAATGTGGTGGCATGGCGCGGCTAAGAAAATCTGCAGAGTTGTGTGCACTACTCACATACTCGATTAAATAATTGTATGCGGAAAGAAATAACGCATATCTTTGAAGCCTATTTGCTGAAACTTCAGGTATGCCCTTACCAGGCTGGAAGATGGACAGAAGAGGTTTGTGGTCCGTTCTCAATATAAACGGGGTAGCTCGTCCGTATAAAAATTGATGGAACTTACGGACCCCAAAAATAATTGCCGTTGCCTCTTTTTGTATCTGACTGTAATTTCTTTCCGCCGAATTTAAACTTCTTGACATATAAGATACCGGCCTTTCCGCACCGCTGTCATCCTGCTGGGACAAGATGGCAGCTAACCCAAATGGTGACGCATCAACAGTAAGAATTATTCTTGCCTCCGGGTCAAAATGTGCTAATGTGTTATCAGACGAAAGGGATTGTTTAATCGATTGAAACGCGTCCTCCTGCTCCTTAGACCAATGCCATTTTTCTTTTTTTTGTAATAATTTATGTAGCGGGTACAAAATTGCCGAAGCATTATTAATAAAATTCCTATAATAATTCACGAGTCCCAGAAACGATTTTAGTTCTGTTACATTACGGGGGGGTACCGCGTTCACTATAGCTTGGACTTTTTCTGGAGACTTGTGTAATCCTCGCTTATCGATTACGAATCCTAAATAAGATACAGAGTCTTGAAAAAAACTGCACTTATCTTTTTTCAGTATGAGGCCGGCCTCACCTAACCTCTTGAAAACCTCCCGTACCCGCGCGAGGTGCTCTTCTCGCGAATTGCCCGTTATTAAAATATCATCTAAAAACTGAAGTACCCCGTCAATCCCTGCTAATATTTTCTCCAGAGTACGCTGGAAAATAGCAGGTGCGCTAGATAAACCGAACACAAGTCGAGTATATTTATACAAACCTTTATGAGTATTTATGCATGTCAGAACTTGCGAACTGGGGTCTAGTTTTAATTGATTATATGCCCCGGATAAATCAAGTTTTGTAAATTGTTTACCTCCGTGCAACCTAGCGAATAGTTCATCGATACGTGGTAACGGATACTTTTCAATGATCAGCTGTTTATTAAGCGTGGCTGAGTAGTCCGCGCACAAACGAATGGAGCCGTCTTTTTTTAACACTGGTACAATTGGGCTGGCGTTATCTGAAAATTTTACTGGTTCAATAATACCTAAGGTTTGCAGTCTGTCCAGTTCCTGTTCCAGTTTCTGACGTAAGGCGAATGGTACTGGTCTTGCCTTATGGAAAACGGGAACGGCATCCGATTTTAAATGCAGCTTGACTTCTACCCCTTGGCAACAACCGAGCCTATCCACGAACAAATGAGAGTTCTTGCCCAACAACGTTTCCACATCTGTCTCGATTTTACAATTTTGTACGGAACAAATTTCTAGGTTAAACTTGGCTATGAAGTCTCGGCCTAGTAAGGGAGGCCCTCCGTTTTTAACCACAAACACTTCTAAATCCTGCTTATTTTTTTTATAACAAAAAGGTAATCTTGTTGTCCCCAAGCAATGAATCAAAGTCCCGTTATAACTTCGTAAAATTTTGTTGTTTTCAGTCAATGGATAATCACTAAAATATTTGGCGTACATTAAGTCGGATATAGCCGTAACAGCTGATCCGGTATCAATTTCAAATCTTAAGCAAATATCATCAACAACAATAGATTCCTGCATAGGTTCTCCCTGGTGGCTGCGAATGTTACAAATTAACTGCTTACCATCGTCATCATCCGAACAGCACTGCAAGAAACACTGATTTGCATTTCCTTTGCTGGAGTTGCAAACCTTTTCCAAATGACCTTTCGAGCCGCACTTCCTACAAGACGAATTTCTAAATTTACACCTTTTACTTTCGTGTCCAAAATATCCACAAACCGAACACTGCACTTTAAACTTGGGATCCTGTACGGTGTGCGCGCTGCCGGCCGCCATGTCCCGTGGGTAGCGCGGCGAGCGAGCTGCACTAGCCGGCGCGCCGCCATTTTGTGCACGTCGATCAACTGCGCTGACGCGGCGCCTGGCGCCGGGGTAGCTCGCCCCGCTGTCTGCTGTGCGCCCTCCCGGGCGCAGCGAATACTCTCCGCTAGTTGTACTGCCTTCTCTATGGTCAGCCCTTCCATTGGTTCCCTGAACAAACGCTCCCGTTCTGCCCCACCGGCCATGCCCAGAACAAAACGGTCCCTTAGTGAGTCTTCCAAGCTTCCTGGTGCAAAACCACAGTACATAGAAAGACCACGAACGCGTGCTGCCCACACCGAAAACGATTCGTCCGGCATTTGCGTCGCACTAAAAAAATTGTGACGTTCTGCAAAACCACATGTTTTTACTTTAAAATGTCTATCGAGTAGTAACGTCACTTCGCTATAAGATAACGTCCCGATTTCCTTTGGAAGTGCTAATGACGTCGCGAGTCTGTAAGTAGTCTCCGCTAAACTACTTAACAATATAGCTCTGCGTTTTGCACCCGACTTGTCTGTTTCTCCATCTATTTCGTTTGCCAAGAACCATTGTTCTAAGCGGCCCTTATATAAACTCCACTCCTGCGTTTCGTGATTAAAAGCAGTTAGCAATCCAATAGACACCTTCGCCATCTTGCCTAAACTGTCGAAAGCACTTATCACACGCGTGAAATCCGTCTCGGTTCGTCGCCACTGTTATTTCTGGAGGTAAAGGGCGGAGAAAGAAATACACGGCTGTCTTTAACTGAGCTATAATCCAGACTGGTTTACGCGGGTAGCACCACACGGTGACATGCCGACGTCTGAACCCTACCCTCTATTCATTAACTAACAGTTATTTTAGTAAACTTCTAGATACCTTGGATGCAACAAAATCATAAAGTATTTTGTTGCATTCTGAACATTGAAAATGATGAATTTTCTTTGAAAAAATGTTTTACTAGGTCACAACATAAACAGTAGGACTTGAATTTCTGGTTAGTCAAAAATACCTGTCTAGCAACAAACGAACGATAAGTAGGTACAGATGTAGTACATAATTGTTTTCCATCGTACTTTCTCGGAAAGGTTCGTATTTGTTATGCTACTTCGGTCAACCTCAGAAGGTAGGTATATACAGTCCGTGAGCTCTTAAAAAAACCTTCGGGTTTCGGGGGAAAATGGAAGGCTTCGTGTTGTAGAAAATGGCAGTGCACTCGTTGTGTTTTCATTGATTTATATAGAGCAGTAAAACCACCACTAACTTATTTATTACGTTTGTTATTTTCGGAAATCGATTTCTGCCAGTAATACGCTGGTAAACATCTTACCCTAATTTAGGTAGTTACAGAATTATCAACAAGGTTGTAGGTAATTCTGTAGCTCTGCCTACCCCACTCTGGGAACGAAGGCGTGAGTTTTTTGTATATGTAAATAATGTGTATTTCCATGGGGAGTCAACTTAAACACGTATTCTTACACGTATTTCTGTAAATAGCTAATCACGGGAAATTGTTTACAATGTGCCTATACAAATATTTTTTAAGAAAGCTGAATTTTTTAAGAATAGGTTTGATTGTAATTATTTTAATAAGGTTCATCACCGTGTTATAGAAGCAGAGGGAATTTCGAAAAGTACATTAAAAATAAAATATATAAATGTAGTTTCTAAGAATCCGCAGGTGGGTATAACAGCTCTTTATACTTCCAAACTAAAGTAGTGTGTGAAGGCGGGGTGTTTTCTATTTAAATTAACGATGGAAGAATTCGAAAATGATGGTTTTGTTTGATTTGTATCGTGACAAAAAGTCATTTTGCATTAAAATTTTAATAAGATTATTAAACGTAATATTATTATGGTAAGGTTTATTTTGTACTGATAGTTATCGTATCAGTGTATCGAGTGTATCGTCAATACCCGAAGTATGCTTCTAAAATCCGAAGGTTTTTTTAGAGCTCACGGACTGTACTTGCTGTACTGCGACCGACTGAAATAGCAAGACACGTTCGGACGTTTCCGTGAAAATACGATTATTATATTACGAATTAGGGGAAAGCGGGGCAGTTTGATGCACGGGGCACGATAATACATCACCACTATTTGGTTAAAACAAATTGTAGGAATATCGACATATCCATATCACTAAAAAGTTACTATAGGTACATAAGCGGGCTTGACAGCTGTAAACGCGTCGCTAGTTTGTTGTACTTTAGCATTTCACAAGTAAATAAGTGTTGTTGTTTTAATGCAACTTACTAAAAATATTATGCTTTTGTAATAGTTAATTGTTGCACTGTTTATCTGTTTATTGGATATTTGATATTCCCAATATTAAGTTATTTATTTCGTTGTCAGGATTGCATGTTTAAAGTTCAGTGGTTTTATTAATATCCAAATATTTTTCGAATATGTCCGTTGGGGCACTTCGAAACACAAAGGTACGGGGCACATGGTGCTATGAATTTTTAGCCTATTTTCTCATACATGTTAAAGTTAATTTAAATAAAAACGTAAAAAAAACAAATTGAAATCGGTCATAATGTCTATAAGTATAATATGTTGAAAAAAAAAACTTTATGATACACAATAGGTTGCCTATATACTCCTTTAATAGAAACAAAACAACATTTTGTTGAATGTTGGCATTTTTAAAACTTTTCTACATAATTAAGCATGTATATCAAATCAAGGTGCCCAATTAAAAAAAACAGATTTTTTCTTTATTTTTATTTGGTTAAATTTTTTAAGATTAATTTTAATGGCATATTAATCCCAATTAGTTTAACTATGATATAAACAAAAATGGTATAATTTTAATCATTTTTAGTGCGCAAAATATAAGGTTAAATATTTCCGTACCAATTTGCCCCGCTTCCCCCTATGCGCTACATCTGTAATATGAATATGAAACATCTTTAGCTGGTAATCGCCAAATAAAACTATATACCCATTAACCATATAAGAGACAGTTTAAAATGTTTAAAGATTCAAACATTTGAAACCGTCTCTTATTCCAATTTACTCCGACTGACCGAACAGCGCCTGTCAGCGCCCTCATTTTCAAAACGTTTTTTTGTAAAGTATAGGCTTTTATCAACATTTATGCCATCTAGCGGATGTTAACTGAACTACGGCAAAGCGTGACTCTTGTAAACCATGTAACCATTAACCATGGCCGAAGTATTTGCTATCAACTTTTTTATCATTACTTCGATGAGTATGAGTAATTCATTTTCGGAAACAATAATTTAATCAATACTTCGTCCTTTTGATATTATTATGGTTTGACAGTAATATAATTTACCGGTTTTTTGCTTAGTCAATCACTAAGTCCATTGCAAGCGGAACGCACCCAATTCTATATTGCACGTGTTCTTTATGGTCAAAAGTCTATAGTCTACTACAAGAAAATTGAAGTATCTGTATCGCTTTTGTAGTCGCATTTTCAGCAATATCACGGTTAAAATGCTGTTATAATTAGTTGATTCTAAAGACGTGCCTCATTATCGTCGTAAACACGTGCAGTGGAAAGACAATTAGATATTTTATACAATTATATGATTACTTGCTTTCATTTGACAAATTGCGCTAGACCGCATATTTAAAATGGCAGCTTTACCACGTAGAATAATCAAAGAGACACAGCGACTGATGCAGGAGCCTGTGCCCGGAATCAGCGCGGTGCCCAGCGACACGAACGCGCGCTACTTCCACGTAATCGTGACAGGGCCAGAGGACTCGCCCTTCGAAGGAGGACTGTTCAAATTAGAGTTATTTCTGCCGGAGGACTACCCGATGTCGGCGCCTAAGGTTAGGTTTATAACGAAAATATATCACCCTAATATAGACCGACTAGGCCGCATATGCCTGGATATACTGAAGGATAAGTGGAGTCCGGCGCTGCAGATCCGTACGGTTCTCCTCTCGATCCAGGCGCTGCTGTCAGCGCCGAACCCTGATGACCCGCTGGCCAACGACGTGGCCGAGCTGTGGAAGGTAAACGAGAGCGAGGCCATCCGGAACGCTAAGGACTGGACGCGAAGATACGCCATGGACAACTAAGCGCCGCCGCGCCGCCAGTGCCTCCCGCCCGCGCGCCCCGGCCGGACGAATCTAATATATCATGTTTTAAGAGTGCAAGTTATGTTTGACACCCTAGACCTAGTAACTTGTGGAGAGACAATGAAATTTTATTATTAGCGGGCAGGACCGCGCCAGGCCCGCCTCAGGTTATCCTCTTGCATTTTATGTAGCCTCGCCCCTTATTTGTCTTAAGTGGACACAGGACCCTCAGGTTCTGTTCACATGTAGCTTCGTTGATACTAGGTATGCATATTTTTTTACTGTCACGGATGAGAATATCAAATAAAATGTACTTGGAGACTTAAATGTATATATTTCATGGTTATTGAATTTGGTTAATTTTATACAAAGATAGTGTGTATTGTCACAAAGTAAAGCGTCTTGTCAAATGGCCCCTCAGTGCAATGTACCCGCTTGGACCGTTGTGTTAGTTTAACTGCAGATCTCTAGTGATACTGATATTTAATTGGCTCCCTGGCTAATGGAGTGTGTAAGCATTATTTTCACTGATTCAGCAACTAAATAATTTCACTATGGATTTTTTGTGTACTATTATATCTTGTATAAAAGTTATCATTGAATTATATTTATGTAATTAATTTGGCTTTGTGAGCAAAACTCAGAATACATAATATACAAAATTAACCAATATTTCATTTTATGTTAATTTTCACTCCTTGCCTCTTTTAGTTTATGCATAATAACTATCTTGTTTGTCTGCTTCTGAGAAAAATCCTTGAGAAAGTGTACTCTTATTATATGTAATACTTTATGTTATATTATAATATATTGCGTTATGTTCCTAACAAGAGTGGAGACAAGCAGTTATGTTGCTTGCAAAATTAACATTTTATCTAGTGGTCTTTTATAATTTTAAGCAAAACTTTAATTTTGAACAACTAAACTAAGAGGAACAGTTATGTTGAACAATCCTTTTACTATGGTTGACTAGTTCAAATGCCTCGCTCAAGGCACATAGCACCACTTGTAATTTTTTATTGTGCAATTATTAAGTCCAAATAAATGAATAAATTATCGAGATGATATTTTGATTGAAGAAGCTTCCATTTGAATTAGTAGGGGACTGTTATCAACAAATTATTTTCTTTTTCTTAAGGAACTGTTCTACATCTTTAAAACTATCTCGGTACCATGTCTCACATCAATCGGTTAAAGTATTGAGCTGTGGTGACAGAACAAAGAAACTCTTGAGAATTAATTGTTGGTAAATAACCTAGACTAAAGCTTATTAACTAAACGCGACAGGACCTCAGGAGTACTGGGTTCGGGAGTTATAGCTCCCCTCGCCCATAATATAAATTCTGGACCTGTAATGTAAGCGCTGGTCTGATTCCTTACTGGGAGTCCAACTGTAACACCCTGTCAAAACTTTATCAGGCTTAAAGAATATCCTGGAGTCCTCTAATCTAACAGAGCTACTTATGCTGGTCACGTCCCAGTCATGAGGAAACGAGCAAGAGTGCGAGCACCACTGGACTGTCGGTACAACCATTGTGTCGAAAATGACTTATGTATTGCATCATAAACATGAGGCAGGGTTTGGGTTATGATAGATCTGCAAATGGCCCGAAGGCCCCAATCACACAGAAATAGGAGCTCCATTGATGCTTTTAAATTTGATTTTGATATATATCAATGGTCAGTTGTGCATACTATTTGGTCGGCGGGGAAGAAGTCGTGTCGACACGGTTTGTAGATCATGGAAATAAATACTAAGGAAGAGCGTCAATATAAATAAATAAATAAGAAGTCTTACAAATTGGTTATAAGCCGCAAACATAGTTTAAGTGGCGCTTTCCTATTTGAAAAACGCATTGGAATCGCAGTGCCTCCGCTCTCTGTTCGCTGCAACTTAAGTACGGGGCTTTACTTGTGCACTTTAAATGCGACAATTTTTGAACTAGCTCAAGTTTGTTGGTCTGTATAATGTTTAGTTAAATCAATTTTGCACCAGTTCCCGTTATTGGAATTGGCTGAAATTTGGAATAGGTAGGTAGGTACATTGGAAAACTCGGCATGACGATGACTGCAATATTATGGCATCTTTCACTAGCTGATTTGATAATGGAAAAGGAAGGTAGCTATCTTCGCTGTACGTACTAAACGACTAACGTTTGATTTCCTCCCAGCTGACATCGGTCGCTGACGTTGTTCGAGCGTACTGACGTATGATAAATCTGCCGCGGGCGTCAGCGTCGCTGTGCGGTGTCTTATAGAAAATGGTGTATATTCGTACGCTCGACCTACATGATCGTAGGAGGAAATCAAGCCTATGAACCACCGAATTTAAATTATCGGACTCCATAAATAGATGACTAAAAAAAAGTGCCCACAGTCGGCAACAAACAGCTCATCTCAAAAATATTTTTGACAAATTGTTGGTCTCGATGTAGCACACCTACCTACCTACATACTTATGTGTGCAATATCTTATTGATTTGATACTAAGTACCTACTCGTTCAAGCATCATATTCAGTTACATGTTATATTAAATAGATGTGTACTTTTTTGTACCATGTCACTTTAATCAATGTGACAATTCATAAATGGCAGTTTAAACATGACGTTAAATAGACAAGGTACTAAATGGTACACATATTTATGAAGGGTATCATTCGCGATCCATAATATCATTTATCCTAAACTGGTTTTCAGCTGAGTCAGACAACTTTTTATGCTTTCCAAAAATACCTGCGGTTACGTTAGTTGTGTAAAAAGTTTTAAACATTGTGCGGAAATGACTTTAGGACAAACGATGAATTAGGACAAATTATGATTAGGACAAACGATATTATGGATTCCAATATAGACCCATTTATAAACTCGATTATACCTAAAGATTATCACAGGAGATAGCCGATACCTCTAACCCTTGCTTGCCACTGGGTTAATTGTTTTGACCTATTCTATTCTCGGCGGTGAATTAAACATTTCTGTCAAGATAAAAATATCATTACTGCCTAGGTAATTAAGGCGTACCGATTCGAACATTCAGAAGTTCTGGAATGGAATTCCACGGTTCATTCCACGTTCCTTTAGGTACCTACTAACAAGCGGACTAAATTAATTAAGGAAGTGCTGTTTCAATTTGATTATTGTTATTTAACAACACTTAAGTACTATGTCGCTCTAACATCTTCTAACAGTTTAAATACCTATATCATTGAAGTGGATATAAAAATAGTACCGTGCGACAAAAAAGATTACGTACCTATGTACCTATCAGAGTATGAGGGCGCCACTTTCTACGAAACTGTCACATTTGTGACGTTCAATTCTTAAACATGGCAATAATTTAGTATGTTTTTTTAAAATCCATTTAATTTAAATTATACTCTTTTTTGTTACATTTTTTTTATAGGTTCGACTCAGGCTTCAACTCAATTATTTTTGTCATTGTCAACTTTATGTTAGCTCTTATTTACCTACTTGACAGTAATGGCGCCGAGATAAAAACAATACAATAACATCTCAAAGCAAATACAATTAGGCCGATAAGAATAATGCCCCTGATCTAGATCACCCTTCAATTCCATAACATGTAATAATTCATGTGTTTACTTCTTGCACCGACGCCGTCATAATATTTTGCGCCTAATCTCGCGACCTTCGCCTATCCGATAAGGCTGATCTCAGACTGATTTGCGTGAAACTGCAGTGTCCGATAGCGACGGCAGTGAATGACCGAAACTAGGGCAACAATTTGCGCATTGACTGCAGTTAACAGTGCCCGGATCTTCAATTCTGATGCGTAATTGAGTTTACATAGGGTTCTTTGTGCTGAATGCGTGCCGTGATGCGTACCTATATAACTGCAAGTAGGTGCGAGGTAAAAAATAAGGGTGAATTTCAAAAATATTGTGACTATTAAAGGACTCAATTAAAAAGGTATCTGTTCCTTTGTAAGTCAAAAAAATATAATGATGGTTGACTATCGATATAATGGAAGAAAGTTAACGTAACGTCACGTGTCATCTCAACTTAAAGCCCTTAGCAAAGTATCTGCTATATTTTTGGAATTCACCCTTAAAATGGTGACTGAGACTTGATCAATAATTACCAGTATTTTGAGCACGAACATTTCAATCATGCCATACTTATTATCCTTTAGCCTTAGCAGCAGTGATCGCATTGTTGTGTCCCGGTATGGGGGTACAACCGAAATTACTAGCAGAGGCATTTCATCTTAGTACTCAGTGTTTGCACGCATTTGGAGTCTTAGGATTGAAGTCATGAGATTGTGGTCTTGAGAATTTAAATGTCAATGGGTCTTAGAACTCTAAGATCCTACTTACCATCAGGTGGCCTGCGTGCCTTCAATTTGCAATAGTGTTTATTTTGCATTTCGTCACGGACACGTTACAGTGAAGGTCATACCTACGTCCCTTACGCCCGGGCTGGCCACGTCTGACGAGGGTAGCGGAGCAACGACCAAATAATGCAAAGAAATGTATGAAGCATGAGATGTGTCGCCGCGGCGGCCATGCGACGCTTTTTATGCTGTTTCAACTGCCCAGCGCTCACCGCTGTTGTTATTATTCGAAGCGTACCTACCTACAGACTTCATTCAGTATACCTACATACTACATAGAAGTAACAAAAAGTAACAAAAATCCTTAATTTGAGATTCCAACATAATTTGCAACCCATAGCCATAGTCTACTTTTTAAGTACCGGTAAACTGGGGGTACTTTGATTTACGGGGTAACATTGCCCGACCTTAAAACGATAACTGTTTTAGTTGTTATCTTCTTAAATTGTTGAAGTAATTATATAAATGTATAATCCCGCCGAGCTAGCTTAGCGAGTAGCTTAGTCCTGATGAAACATTTAATAGAATAATTAAATATCTATTAAAGATAGTTTTTGGGGTGGGCAATGTTACCCCGTAAATCAAAGTACCCCAGTTTACGGTAATTCTTTATTATAAGTAAGCGGTTCGTCTGTAAAATGTAAACCAACTCTCAGGGTCCCAAGATACAGGCTCAGCCTAGTTTGGGGTCCACAGAATATTGATGGTTCGTAAACCGTTAATTTTATTGTTAGTAAATTTATTTACTTTGTCTCGATTATTGTTCTTCAAAGTAACATTAATAATATAGTGTTCTAGCTTTTTACTTTAAGACGTTTTTTTTGTTGAAACAAGGTTGCCAAATTGGAAACTGTATTAGAGGTTTCTGAATGGGCTAAATTTATCTGCATTTTATTGCCGGCAATATTAGGGCATCCTAGTTCCGGCATACAGCTAGGTATTGCTTTCAGCTAGAATTAATACGAGAATTTAATCCTATTACAAGATATTTATAATTATAATGAATTTGAGCAGCACAAGACCGAGTATACCCAGTCCAACACTTAGTAGATGATGGATTCAGGTGGTCTCTTATTTCAAACAGTTTCTACGACACTTGAGGTCAATATACATTGCTTATGTACTTGCGACATTATTCAAACACAACGTTGGACAATAATTAGTCACTTGGCACAGTCACCAGCAATAATTTGATCCAACAAATTATTGCTGGTGACCGTAAATACTACTAAACCATATTAACTAATACACTAATATGCAAAAACATTTTACTCATTCAAATAATCGTACAAGGAAAATTATAGCTTGGGTAAGTAGGTAGTATATTATTTGTCATTGCATTACAAAATAACTATAGGTAGGTAGGTACTTACATACTACATACTGACCGCTATTTATACATACCTACATAGTGACCTGCATTAATGTTATTCAACAATGGGCTCGTTACTCGAGTCGATGTTCTTAATGTTTACATACAGCCAGAAGGATAACTGCAGAAAATATAACAGTCATAACTCGCCTCACACACGAGTTACAGTTAACTCTCAGTGCATCCTTTTCTTATAAAAACTTGCTAGATACAACCGCACTGATAGACATGCTTCAAAATATTGTTCGTAACTGGTCGAAGGCCAAACTACGATCTGCGATGCACTTCGCTGTAATAACTCCTGGCGATCGGAAGATGGAGTGCCATTCACAGATGATTCCTGCTACCAATGTCTTGGATTGTACTAAATTTATACTGTTCGTCGTCAAATATTATGAGAAGTAGAAGTGGTTTTATTCTAAATCAGATAGAGAATAGCACTTGATGATATTGATGATACATATAACATTCATTACAAAGGTCGGCATTTGTTTCATTACTTTTTTGTAGTCGGGTTGCAGATTAAAAAAAAAATCTTGCTTGTAGTCGAGTTTTATTGTTCCAAATCGGGAACAACTAACGCCATCTGTCGTCAAATAGCTACAACATAAAATTTAGCTTTTTGACGATATACAGGTGTAATTATATGTATTTATAAAATACTATAATACATGCATGCACAGGTACGGGTCAAACACGAATTCTCCTTTTTGTGTTGTTTGGAATCGTGTACATGTAACGCCATCTATTGTCTAATAGCTACAAGATTACATTTAACTTTTTACGCATTACCGGCCACACCGGATGCGTCCGCTTAGACGTGCACGTGCGTTGCGCGGTCTACTGCGTCGTATAGTGTGAATACTCATATTACTCATACAATATGCCATGTAATCCCTTTTAATTTAATTCATGCACTGAATTTATATTTTGTTGTAAGTAGGTACATTATTGAAATTAATAACAATATGTGAGATTGTGTGTAAGTACATGTTTATTTATAAGAAAAATAAACACGTAACAAATAGGGTGAAGACCTTAATTTTGTTCTTTGTAAGCCATTGATATTCAGAACTGCCGATAGATGAACATCTTAGGCCAGTCATATTTTACAAATAAAAGCCCATAAATCGCAAAACGCGATGTAGCTGAATATTATAATACCTAAGCCTTTTTACCAGACTATAGCAGTCTAGTAGCAGTATAGCAGTGTAGTGTTTATACATGAGTAACTTATTATGTTTACAATTATGTAAGGCAAGTTACAAATTGAATCTATTAATTGAACCATTGCATTTTTACCTCGAATCTGTCAAGAGGCAAGCTATTTGCTTATATAAAAACAAATTATGTTATAAAACTAAACTAAAACTTACAAAAAAAAAAGAATTAGCAGCTCAAAACGGCTTGCATCAATTTTGGATTCTATCATTATTCTCTGAAACAGGTGAAACTAGCGCCATCTATACTATAGAACTGAACTACTTTAGTCGTGCTATTGGCCGCTGGATGGCTTTAGCTGTCGCCGCTGTCGTCTTATAATTTAACCATTTTGGAGGTGGATCTTTTTCTTGTACCTATATGATTGTGCAGAGGGTACTTTCTTGAAGAAAAAAAGTAGTAAATGAAACCAAAAAGTTTTAAATAATCTCCACTATTACCAAAAAAAGCCCGAATGCACAAACGTCATGTTTTTATTATTTATGTCAAATAAAATATACTGAACAGAGAAAACGAGATCTAATGTTGTATATTTGGCTTGCGGGGAATACCTAGTTTGTGATTATTGGTTTGCCCCTGCCTGCAATAATTTACTACATTCAAGTTATAAATTTATTACAGTAATAAAGTTGAGTTGAGTTCTTATTACGCTACTTATTTTGCTTGCAAAATGACCTAGGTACCTCAATCTCCCCAATAATATACCAAAAATTAAGCTTTTCGTCGGCTCCTGTTATCCTATTGTCAACGTTTTGATAGCTCTTATTTTCTGGACAGTAATGGCTGCTGACGTCAGAACAATACCTTAACGGGTAAACTACGATATCGTTAATACCGCCTAGAATAGAGGCGCTGTTTTGGTAATATTAGGGTTTTTCGAATTTGATGAAATATATAGACAATGGAATTTGTTGTAACCCGGACTGTTTTGTTGTTAAAAAAAAACGAAACAATTAATAATCTGCGAATATGTAAAGATATAAAAAATATATTAACTACATTCTGGGATGTGACATTAAACGATCCTTTAGTTTAGATGGGACAGAACGATAGAAAAAAAGGGAAAACTGCTTACCCCTACTGATGATAGTTTTCACATCAATCCTAAAGTAATACGGGTCTTAACTCGGCATCAAGTATAAAAAGTACCTAGACCTAAATATTGACCGTTTTGTTCAGCATTAAAAGTGAAATACACGAAAGTTTAAAAGTAAGTTTTACATGCTAGTGTTTATTGTTTGTTGCTGATTTACGACGTCATCCTAGGAATCTGCGGAAAAGTTCAAAATACATTCAAATTAAACAACAACTACCAGTTTGTCCAATTTATTCTTAACTTTAATGCAGACTAGAATAATACTCTTAGAAATGAAAACAACAATAGTTATTCCACATGTTACAGTGTAGCTACCTTTCCTCCCTCAAGCTATAGATCTGTGTCAATGTAAATAAATCTTATTCACAACAGCTAGCAATATAAAATTACATCAGAAGCCCCAGCATGCCATTTGCCAAAGAACATCCATACTTTCTTTTCATCTAGTTAAAAATGACATGTACTTGACACTGACATCCTAAGACTCCGGATTGTGATATATAATATTAACATCAATAATGTTTGAATGGTGTTGCCAGCGTCCAAAATTATTTAAAATCCCAGGGAAATGGTGTTTTTAGTGAAAACACAAATAAATAATTTGTACTTATTGTTTTCACTAGAACCTTGA
The DNA here is from genome assembly GCA_923062465.1 of Acleris sparsana. Classification (NCBI taxonomy): domain Eukaryota; kingdom Metazoa; phylum Arthropoda; class Insecta; order Lepidoptera; family Tortricidae; genus Acleris; species Acleris sparsana. The sequence goes on along the minus strand of OV281287.1, from coordinate 18,978,120 downwards.
AATATGAAAATAATGAAAAATAAATACAGCTTTGAGATGAAGTTGGCAATAAAAAATGTGTAATGGACGCCAGCTGACAGGTGAAATTAATGATACTGGAGGATATAATTCTTTAAAAATTTCGTGGGAATTAGACAAGCAATAGGTAAAGGGGTCCTTATGGTCTTACTGTGACGATAAAGTCAAATTAGTAAATGTTTATACAGAAATAAATATTAGAGATGCTAACTTGCTAGCCTAGGGTATGTCTGTAGCTGTCCTTTTAGAGAAAGAATAAATAGAAAAGGACAGCCAGGATATCACCGCCAGTAAGTCGTCATCTTGACTCGTCCTCAGAGCGCTAAGCTTAGCTAAGAACATAGGACATACATTATACAATAGGTTATACAGTCATAGGCTATAGCGACACTATAAAATTTACAAAATATGATATATCTTTTGAAATGCTACACGAAATAATGCTTTTATCCAATACTATATCCACTAATCAATTCATTTTTAATATAATCACTTTGGAGCTGCGCTTTTTATTAAAACTGGTACAATTCAGATTATTAATAAAAGTTGTAACAATTTTCATAAAACGCGCATAAAACACATCGATATTCCTTTTCAAAAGATGGATAAAATTTATTCCTCCTCTAAGAATTTACACCAGTTTCATCTAACACAGTAATATAAACCAAAATTCGAAAATCTATACTTTATAAAATAAAATACAGAGCGTTCTCTCTTGTAAAATAATACAAAATAAAATAGAACTCTAAAGAATAAACTCATCATTTTTTTAGGTGGAATGATGAAGTGAATGATTTTTTGTATAAAACATTGACAGTGATAAAACTAACTAAAAAAATACGGAAAAATCTCGACTTAGTATGGCAACACAAAAAGTCTAGGGTAAAGATGGCGTAAATATATTATTTAATTAAAAGTTAAGTATTCTGTAACTAATTAATAATTATGTGTACATGTCACGGCATTTGTTGAAAAATATTTATTAACTAAGCAGATATGAGTGGGTACGTGATATTCAATATAGTTCATGGTAAACTGAATAAAGTAGACTGCGGTAATTCCATGTAAAGTTCAAGGGCAGGTACGCACTATGCGGTTGACCGCATGCGGCTAGCGGCACAGCTGATCAAAACGTATAAAACCGCGAAACCGGATCCTAAACGCACTGAGTGGTTAGCCGCAACCGCATGCGGCAAGCCGCGCAGTTCGTACCTGCCCTTATATACATAAACTAGCTTTTCGCCCGCGACTTCGTCTGCGGAGAGCCAGAGCTTCTGTTAAAACTACAGATATAGTTTACATCACCTTCAATTTCACTGCCTCTTTCGCCATTACGTTTTTTATACAACACTATATTAAATAGATTAATGATACGGTTATGTTTATACCTAATCATAGAAATACAATTTAATATCGGTGGTCGTAGAGTAGGTACCAAAAATCCTTTTTATTCTTGAAAACCACGGTATTATAAAAGTAACCGTATTTAATTTGAAAAACAATTAAAAACGACAAGGTATCCTGCAGCTGCAGTTAAGCAAATCTTTTGATTATTTTTTCAGCAATTACTTTATTCAGTCTACCGACATTTATACCTTAAATGGAGTACAAATACACATTTTCATGAAAATCGAAGAACCGACACTTGCGTTCTTTTACGAAAAAAGACGTTCACGATTTACGACTAAATGTTTCGTAAACGAACGCCAGTTTTTAGAGAGATACACAACTTACCCTAAATACTTTATTCGGCCACAAAAGCTATAAGCCTCCCGACTTTCTTTCATCACTTTGCGGGAGATGAGTATTTTGACAGCTAAGCTAGTTTTCTGGCCCTGTCCTCGCTTTTATTATTTAAAAAACCATTTTAAAAATTGAGATTCTTTTATTAGTATGGCAACACATTGTCTTTGGTAAATATAAACTGTCAGTTTCTGGCATTTGAAATCACTTTGTTAATGTGTCAAAAGTAACAAAATAGATGTTTTACAATATGTGGGCCTAGTATGGCTGCGTCTATATCGCTGTCATTTTAGCTAGTAAATTTAACACATCTGTAGGTACCTCTAGAATCTTGACACAGCTGTGATAAATGAGCGTTGAGTGCCCAAATTCCATAAAGCGTCTATTCTGAGGCCGACTGTTTTATTTTTCTAAGGCATTGCCTAAATCTTATAAGGGTGTTGACAGTAGTCCTCTTAGACAGGATAATTTCTAACCAAATTACTTGTGTCGTATGATTTAAAAAAATAGACAATACAAACTTAAGACGTCACGGTCCTACATAAAATCTCAATCCAAGTTCATGACACTTCATTCAAACCTAGATTTGATCGGTCAGTCATCATCTCTATTATGACCTTGACGCTTTCCTATTCGCAGAATTTCAACCAGGTTCCGTACCAAAATGGTAAATGGTCTGTATGTCTGTATGTTTTTGTGTTATAGCGAGGGCAGGGCACGTAGAGCGGTGTAATATCTTAAGCAGGCACTTGTGTGGCGCTCATATGAACACGGGGTTTTCCTGGCCGGTCAGCAACCGGAACATCGACGTGGGCATCGTTTTCATCAATATCTGGAATTAAAGAATATAATGGGTGTCGGAGAATTATATCAGGCGAATTATGTTGATGTTTATCCGTAGACAAGGTGCTTTTCCACGAAGTGAGGATTGGTTTGGAGTAGAATCAAATCAAATATATATATAAAAATATTCTCGCGATGATTTACAAGGACTCGCGTGACGTACTTGTCATGTCTATAGTTATTAATCGCAAACCGGCAATGGCTCGCGTTGGCAATTTAGGGTTCAAAACCCCAGCGAGTTAATTCTCGTCGCACCTCGTCGATGGAAACGCACCTGAACATTTAAAATATAGGGAGAAATAAGAAAACAAAACCTAAGGCAGAGCGTACTGAAATGAAAAAAAAAAATGTTTTTAGCAAACCATTTGATTTTTAACCGACTTCAAAAAAGGAAAAGATTCCATGTTCCATTGCATGTATTTTTTTCATGTATGTTTTTCATGTATGTTTTTCATGTATGTTCATGTTCACCGATTTCTCCGTTAATTATAGACCGATTTGAAAAACTATTTTTTGGTTTGATAGGGTATACTTTCAAGGTGGTACCATTGTCACCAAATTTGAATCAGATGAGGGAATCCGTGAGAAATTGAGGAAACTCCTCAAATATTATAGGCATACATAAAGCGATTTCAGTATTTTTAGTAACAAGTCCAGCATATGCATTCAGAAAGTATCATTTTGGTGAAGTAGAACTGATGATGAAGACAGAGACGGCCACCGGAACTCCTCAACGGTAGCTATTTCAAGGGTGGCGATAAGATATCAATTAATGGTTTAAAATAATATGACTATGACTTTCTCGCGACGTTGCTTGCGGCGAACTTGAAATGTTTTAAAGTTGCATATCAACTCATAAAAACACAGGTAACAGCTTTTTATCATTAATAAGTATAAAATAATACTTTTTTGCAAATAAAACCGCCTTTAAAAACGCAAACAATATCTTATTTTAAAACGTTTATGTTTTGACAGGTTTCACAGTAATGCGTCGTACCTCGCCCACGGAGGTGGCCAGCAGGTTGACGATGCGCTCGTGCGGCACGGCCACGACGCTCTGCGAGTTGATCTCGATGATGCGGTGCCCCACGCGCACCCCGCCGCGCTCCGCTATGCCCCCGCGGAGGAGGCTGCAGATCTGTACACACGTTCATTTCGTCTCAAGTGATTCTTATTCGGATCTATAAAAGCATTCTTAGTAAAGCTGAGTTGGCAAAGTTTTAGTTTTTCTTGATTAAATCAAAGAAAAATTAGTGATTTTATTAATTTATATCACACATAAGGAGCGTCCTCACTGAGAGCATTCGCGTGTAATGAGCATTTATACCGAACATTGAGTAGTGTGTAAGCATTGTAACGCTAGGCTCAACGCCCACAACACTCGAATATTCACGCTAATGGTCTGTGAGGACGCTCCTTTTGGTAATATAAATAAATAAAATCGCTTGCATTTCATTGATTTCAGTATTCCAAATAATAAACGGGTCTATACTGGAATCCCTAATCTTCATTTGTCCTAATGCATAGTTATTTCGAATTTTCGTTTATTCTAAAACCAATTCAGTCCCTTTTTTTTGTGTTGTATAATACAACCCTAGCCTAACCTAACCGCAGATATTTAAGGAAATCTGAGTTGTTATCTGACTCAGCTGAAAACCAGTTTATGACAAACAATAATTCGGACAAAAGATTCGTTAGGACAAACTTTATTATGGATTCCGAGGAACATCCGTCTATGGATATACAGTGTTAATACCCATAAAGTCGGGTTTTTACAGCTTTCTCTTGGTTAGACTTGAAGTAACGACGACACTTGTCTTAGGTATACTTTATCCACTCCATGATGATCCCTGTGACAGCGGTACTTCGTAATTTCAATCACTTAGTATAGTCACAAACGCGGTACTTAAAAATAGGTTAAAAATTATTCAAATTCCTGTACGGCGTCTCTAGTTCTGTAACTCTGTAGCAATGTAGTATATATGTAAAGTTAAAGAGACAACTGTAATACATGATTAGGTGAGCTGTCACAGGCATCATCCTAGATTAAACAGAGTATAGGTACTCACCACTCCATTCTGCACGCTGAACCCGAGCTGGTATTTGGTGTCGGGCCGCTTGATCTTCACCTCGACGACCGGCGCGCAGGGCACCACCGTCAGCTTCACCACCGTCTGTGTCTTGGAGTTCTTGATGTATGTCTGACACGTGGAGAGCGGGAGACCGACCAGGCTCACGCCGTTTATGGCGATTATTTGATCACCTGGTGACATTAGTGATAGAAGTTAACGTTTAAAACGAATGGTGAAATGTATACTAGATTCTGGCCTATAGCTTAGGTTAAAAACGGAAAGCAGAAGGACTGGATAGGTTTTTATTAATACTGTAACGTGTGATAGATAAAATTGTTGCCATGTAAAGAAAGTAAATAAATAGATTCTGCCCTAACTAGTTGGCCAAAGTAACTATGAAGCCCGTGTAAGTTGAAGAATGTATGAAGGAATGTTTATTCATGATTTGCAATGTCTCTAAGGGAACTATATCCTTCTCCAAGACATAAACTTAGTGAATGAAACAACTTGGCCGCAGTCGAAAAATCGTCAAAAAACTTAGCTTATTTAACCTGATGGGTTCTCCCCTAAAGACTCGCCGAGGATCTTTTTCGCTCTTATGGCACGGATTTTAACGTTTCTCTGACCAGCTTAAGGCAATGTCACGTAAATAGGCATGTGGGGACCCTAACTGTAGAGTTAGGATCATGGATGTAGATCCATGATAAGAAATATCAAATATATATGGAACATAACGCGATTTTACATATCACCTTACCTATATTAAGCTGTCCGCAACGCGCCGCGGCGCCCGCCGGGGCCAGGTTCGCGATAACAACCGTCGGCAGCATGGATCCCCAGCCCGACTCCACCACCACCACTCCCAGGATCTCCCCCTTGGTCTTCGGCACCACCACTTCCTTCTGCAACTCCTTCTTCGCAAACATCTGCAACTCGTCTCCGAAAATCTCCTGGCTGTTCAAAACCTCTTGGTAGTCCATCTCCTTGACGAAGCTGTGGTCTTCTATCCCGTTAGCCTTGAGGAACTCCATGTAGGCTACTTGGAAGGCTTGGCCTATTGATTGGGCTATGAACTGCGCCTGGAATAATTTGTTACGCTTAAGTAAAGTTGTGGGAAAGTCGGTTCAGGAACGTCAAATGCGTTGCACAATTTTCAAGCACCTGTTTAATGTTAATTTAATAAGTCCAACAAAAAACAAGCTTTAAAAATCCGGCTTTGAAATAGTCATCTTTGAATTTTAAATAGCCATTTTGGTATTTAATAAAAGTACCCAGTGACACTCTAAACTCTTACTCTACTACTTCTAACTCTTTTGTCGAAATCCATCCGTTGCTTCGGCATTAATCAAAATGTTCGTTTCAAGGAAACGAAGCTCTGAACCATGCCAATGCAATAAAATATCTACTTCGGCTCTGCTTTTTCTAATTTTCTCAATCATTCTAATTCTATCTCGCGAATCAATTCGAACTCACCTCTTCACTCTCAAAAACATGGCATATCATTTTCGGCGTGCGGTTCAACTTCGGGGGATCAGAGTCCGTCTCATGAGGCACGAACCTTCTCCTGGCCATAAGCACCACCAGGTCCCCTATGTCCGCGATGTATGATATGGTTCTCAGAGCGTGATCCATCATGATTTCCTTCAGCTCCGTGTTGAGAACCATTATTTTCTCCGTTGAGATGAAAAGGTCCACTTCGGTACTTGGCTGGTTTTCTCCTTCAGGTGCCTGAGGGCAAATAAACAGAAAGGTTTTACATTGTTTTCGCGACGTGTTATAGATAGTTTTCGTATGTTTTATATTCATTGAGGGGTAAACATTATTGCTTGGTATGTGTTAAGTTTATTGCGCAACAATGGATGAAACGAGACTTGTAAATTCTTCTCAAATCAACAATGCCTACTTATACGTAAGTTCACTTGATAAACTTTAATAATATTAAGACGCAGCATGATATTGGAAAGCAGATTAGGGCGGTAAAAACTACATTTTTAAAAGAGCATGAATTTCACAAATGGTGTACAAGGAGCACTTAGCTTGAAATAGTAGCTACACTACAAACACATCACAGCACAGCTTAGTTGTTATAACAAGGATTACAAATGCAGACATGATTGTGTGTAAGACTTTAAAAAGTACAGCAAGTTTCAGAATCATTTCGCGTTAATTCGCAAACGTTAAAGTGGTTTCACACCCACGTTGACGACCTGTTTTTTATATCACACACAATCATGCGATGAGTTCAATTTAGAATTTAGAACTTACCAAAGCCTGATGGTACCCCATGGTAGCGAAAGGAAAACATTTATTTATTAGTATATTGTTAGTGCGTACTACAGAACAAACTTTTAACCAAATTCTACATTGAAATTGTATCAAATGAAGATGGAAATACTGTTACTATTAATCCTGACCAGAAAATATATTAATTCGTTATTGAATGCAGCGGTTTTAATTCACTTTTCTGGTAAGTTTTAAGCAATATTACTTAGACGATTACATCAAAAATATTAACTATACACACATCAATTGGATTGGAAATTACTTTACTTACGTAGGATTTACATCAAGAAGTAGTTAAAAGTTGTGCTAATAATTCCTATACTTTAACGTTCTGGTCTCCTTACTTCCCGGAAGGCGTTAGCACTACCAGACTTGATTTAACACATCTCAAATTCGGTACAAACACGTTTCCTGTTTCAAAACAGGTATTTGAACTGCCTCACTTTTGATTAGGACGTTTGATCATTTACTCATTGTTTACGTGTAAGAACGTACTAGTATTACCTCTAGAAGAATTCTATTTCTAATACCCCGTCACTTGTCTGTTTGCCGTCGTCTATTGTCTATTGTGATAGCCAATCTGTTTCATAAGAGTTTAAAAACAAGGATCTGTGAATAATAAAAAAAACGGTAAGTATTTATTTTATTTTATTGGACAGATGACTCAACTTCTAAACAATATTGCTGTCTAGATGTTCTATCCATGATATATATATATATATATATCAATATATATATAAAGAGAAGTCTTGTATCACTGACTTGGACCAAAGCAGTTTTTTTACAATTTTTTTCACAGATGTTGTTTTTAAGACGTAGACGAGGAATAAGAAACGTTTTTCGAAATCCAACCACCAACGGAAAGAAATAGGGGGAGTAGTGGAATACTAGTACGACTCTTGCGAAGTCGCGGCGTCCTTTGGTATCTACCTACATAAAAAGTCTATACATTGCAGATATTTCAAAAAATATACTTTAAGGGGTAACAACAGAACACGTTTTGATGGTTTTGAATTTTTGTCTGTTCATTTGAGACACGATAACGCAAAAACTACTTTATTTTTACTTTTACTTTTTTTTATAATGATAGTGTGTACTTTGAAGTAGTATACGCTGTAGTGACATTTATTAAAATTCTACCTCTTAGGGGATAAAATGGGGATGGAAGGTTGTATGGGAGTTTGGTCATTTTAAAAGTAGGCAATATGGAAATCGGTATTTGAACCCCTCATTTTATTTATCTAGGTATGATAGTAACAAAACAAAGTTAATTTCTATTTATCTTCAGCTTAGTAGGTATGTAAAGCGTCTTTTTAGGCTCGTACGGAGTTCACAACAATCGCAATATTTTTAAACCGTTTAGAATGTTTTCCATTTTAATTCTCCTAGTGTAAAAACAGCCTTAAGTGCTAACCCCAACCAAAAAGCAAGCTACTTAGATTGGGTGGCCTTTAGGATGGGTTGGCATGTGTGAGAATGGAAACGAATTATGCGATAAAAAGGAAACACAGGCACGCCCGTTCCTACCCATACGCTGTTCTGTTAAGAGCGCCTTCTATACTTGAAGATAATACTATAATCTGTGTCCCAACCAAACCTTAATCTTATTAACGGCTTCTTCCACCATGTTTTTCTTGAGGCGCTTCTTGCGGCGCTTGTCCTCGTCCACCTCGACGGAACCCAGGAAAGTGAGGCGGAACACCGCCGCGGGCGCCGCGTACACTCCGGAGTACGGGCCATCGCAGCCCCACTGCGGACGGCTAGCCTCCTCAGACGCTCGCTCTCACATTCGAGTTCTTTTACCAACCTAACCTAAGCTAACATAACCTTACCTAACTGAGAATAGAACTTGGCCTTAAATCTTGCCGAATTTTGAGTTTGGAACGAATAAAGTGCTTTATTGTTTATCTTTTAACATCGTTTTAGATAGTCTGGAAGAGATCACTATTTAGAATAGAATAGAATTAGTGACAATACCGACTGTTGACTCTCTTTGCAACATTTCTTTTGTACTTATTTATTTTCCGTGATCGTATTGCATGTGGTGTCCAATAAAGAATCTTTGTATTACATGCCAGTCTTACTTTAATTGCATAAAATATCGATTCTTTTTGAGTATTCAGTACGATTTTGCAACGCGAAATGGAGTCTATTTTATTTAGCAATTAATTCCATCCGTTCCATAACCTTACAAGTGGATTATTACGTTGATTAAGAATATTGATGATGAAGCAGTGTTATCCAAAACACTTTCAACTTTTGCAGCCATTAAGTAAGATCTACTTGTAATTAATTTTGACGTTGTTGTAATTAACAAGTAATTTATGTCTTAGATGCGTCTCCAAATGCAGAACATTAAGGTTACCTTGCATTTTGTTCCCTGTGACATATTACAGTCTGAAATGCTTTACATTTATCCAGCTTCAGTCATAAGTAGCGATGCTGTGTTGCTACCAACATATGTTGTCATAGTATTATTGTTTACATTTTTAAGAACCAGACTCCCGAGTCAATTCTGTATGGAATCCAAAAAGGTTACTATAATTACGACTGCCTTCCCTACCAATCCTCCCGCCTATTCTTTTTTCAGATGAATCGTTCTTATTTCAAAAAGCACACCCACACAAACTCGGCGCGTAAGCAAGCAAAACAACTCGAATGAAACACACAATGATCTGAGAAGCGAGCGCCCCTGGTTAGTATGAAAGCTTATCTTATTCAGTTAGACAGAGGGTTTCGATTTGTGCGGCGTTGAAGCTATCGCGAGTGCATTCCGTTCGCCATGGTTGGCCACTTCGCCGGTGTGAATCGGGTCTAACATGGTGCTTAGAATGAAACGGTGCGTGGAAGCGAGACGCATGAACTTATTGAATGAGCGTTCCTTCCGTCCTTTTCTATCGTGCCACACAAATGTATAAATGTTTGTACGTATTGTCTGGAGAAAACATGCATGTAAAAACTGATAGAAAAGTACGACATTGAGTTAAGAAGTTCTTTGGCATCGGGTTGATTTCTTCGTAGCGCAGTTGTGAGCATGCCAACGGTACAAACTAGGAGCGCCTTACCTTGTACCAAAATGTGCAAAAAAGGGGTCAAAGCAGAGCGAAAAGCGGTAAGCGATAGACAATCCAGAGGAGGTTAGCCGGCCTTGACTATCGTCTTCCTGGGTCGGGTCGAGGGGTGAGGAGCACACTGAAAAAAATTCTCTAGTGCCATGTCAATAAGAGCAAAAACGGTTGGGACCACTTGAACGATTACGGTCGTTTTTAATACCAATTGGGCACTATCGTTATGTACTAAGGAAACAAGGATAACCCACTAGCATTCTCAAAACACTAAACCTAATGAGCATGAAATTACGTACAAATGACCATGAATAGAAGGAGGTAACATAGGCGTGCAATAGGTCCTCTCATCTTAGTTGCTTCTCGGATAAGGTATTCAAATGTGGACTTCAGAACTGTCAAAAGCTGTGCTGGCTGCGTTTCAAAATGAGCTGGATTGGTATTTATCCAAGTGTTATATATCTATGTATTATATCTAAAGAATTAGAATTTGAGCAACAAAGCTTAAATTCTATTGCTGTAGGTAGTACTGCTTTAAAACCTTTTACTTTAACCCGATGATTTGTTAAAAAGATACAACCATCAGGATTGTACCTATATTCAAAGGTAGTCAGGATCTCAAATTAAAAGAAATGTGCGATCATAAAGTCGACATTTGCATACTTTATTCGGAACAAACGCAGTGGAATGTTAGATGAGTGGACTTTTAAGACCTATCATTTAGCACCATCTACCAAGAAACGGTGTTGTAGTCTAACGAGACGAATAATCCACTTTCGACAAATAACTGCATGTTTATCATAAGCCAATAAATAGCCAAGTGCGGTGGGTAGGTAGTTATATTAAATGTGCCCGTGGCTTCAAAAGTGTTGAATTTAAAAACAAGAGTAATTTTGTAATTTATCTGTAATTTGTAAACAGCCAGTGTTTTTTTATGGATAAAAGTTATTCCAATTATAGACAATAACACAAAACACCCGGTAACTTAGTTTTGTTTAGTGCAATTAAGTACAGGCACGAAACAGTGAAGAATAGAAGTAATTCCATGCTCGTTTTAATCATATGCAAATCTACAAAATAATATTTTACATTTATACCGATTCACACTGGCAAATGTGGTGTTTGCCTCATATTATTTAAAGTTTTAAAATTATTATGAGAATGCATACTAGTTAAGAGAAAAAGTTTTTATATTTATTATGTGGTACCTGTCTATGAAACAGAAAAATTACAATTAGATAAGTTCCAGTCATATAAAGTAGTTAGTAAAGTATATCACCACATAATTCTCCTAAAAATCTATAAAATAAACCAACAGTAGGAAAACAAGACGAAATTTAAGACTGTCAAACGTAATTTGACATTTCAATTCATTTAGTCTATGGTCATCAACATGGCGTGCATTTCCCTCCAAAACTCGGTACTTTTTTTAATGTCGAAAGGACTTAGGTAGGGATGGTCAATGATCCAATGTTACCTTAATTCTAGAGACTGCTTCTTCTGCTTGTAACATTCTTGTGGCTTTAGTTGGTTGTCCTTCGCAAGCCAGTTGGGTGGAGCCCAGGTATCTAGCCCGGAACAAGACTCCCTCGATGAGAACTGAGTCTGAAAGAAAAATTAAATTGGTAAAACAAACCTTGGAAATGTATTTGATATTTATGCATTTCTGCCAGCCGATGCAAATGTTTTTTTTTAAAGCGGTTTAATTTATTGCTTTGAACTCACCGATGAAAGTCCAAGGGTGGCAGAAAATTAAGTTATAATTAGGTTTCATTTCAATAAAAAAAACAATGAAAACGAGACATTAAGTTATGTAATGAGACACCGCTTCAAAAATATGAGAGTATGATTTATAGATAATTTTGGTGTTGAAACATCTATTATTAAATATTCATATTTAGCTTACCCTCTTTATTTTTGCTTTTCTTTTTTCCATCCTTATCCTGAAAAGACATAACAGTTCTATTATTAGCATAATGAAACAGATATTATTGATTGGCAGTACGACCAGTTTCTTAACAGCGACCGGCAATTTTCTTTTTTTTTATGAAACACAAGTGACAAATATACTGTCACATGCGAGTGCAGTGATAGCGATCACCAGCCGAATAGCATAGGTAGGTAATCTGTTAGAAAATTTGCCTTATCTATGGCATTTTTAATAGAGTTCTTATTTTAAAGAAGGAGGTTCTATGTTTGACTGCATGAATGTTTTTGGAACGACGGGGCCGATTCGAAAAATTCTTTCGCCATTTCAAAGACTATATACAGGGTTGCATTGTTCTTGTAGTATTATAGTAATAATACTACAAGAACAATGCAACCCTGACCCACACAAATCCTTTTATAATGTCAATGCAGTGACACCTTACTAATGGTGGTTCAATTGGTTCGATTGGGTTTACGCTTGTTTTAGCAGAAAATTGCTTTCTATGAACGAACATTCTGCGAATTGATACGTTCTATTATGGTATGAGTGTCGGTGAAACAATTTTTTATTTGTGTATACTGAAGGAAAGCGAGAGCGAGGCTAGTATGCACATAAAGACGTACTTTTCCGTTGAGTTGCACGTCGTCCTGCGGATCAGCTTCGTGCGGCGGCGAGCGCGCGGAGCCCGACACGCTGCCGGCCGGCATCACCGTGCGCGACTTCGGCTTGCGCCATCCCTGGAAACAAACACGCTGGTATTATATTAGAGTAAGGGCCTGGCCACATCCCCACGGCACGGCGTCGTTAACGTGAAAGGCAGACCGCGTAATGCAGATTCATCGTGCCGTGTAACAACGCCTTCGAACTATTTGAATCTCTACGCCCAGGACATTTGACTTAATATTGCACTTTATAATGAAACTTGGCACCGTGTATCTGCACGACATGCGGCAAGATACCTTTTTACAGCGCCACGCCGTTTCATGTTGATATGGACAGGCCCTTAGAGTCTCAGTCTTATTAGTTACCGTTGTTTCATACATATAATCAGGGACCGTACTTTTCATGCCGTTGACGCAAAAATGACGTCACGCTACATGGAATATGATTCCAAATGGTTTTATTGTAATTGTTAACCATTAGTTTTCAATCATTTAATCATGTACAAATGAGAAAAATAAATACCTACTTCATACCTAAAACGTAAATGAAACTATTTGATTGAGAAGGACAGTGACAAAAATCATCGAGTAACAATATCATTAAAACCCGTTTTTATGTTGTAATAAACATTAATATAATTAAATAGTCATAAATACAATTATGGCATTGACATTCATAAAAGAAAATAGTGAAAAATAAATAAGATGGTGCCGTGATCCGTATGTTGATTGCGATTAAACTGTATTTAACTATAATCATTCAACCGCTTCTTATGTTAATTTTTTTAATTGTACCAGTTAACCTAAACACCAGCCAAATTAAAGCATAGCACCCTGTCTGTAAAATTTCGTCACTTTGACGTCATCTGCATGAAAAGTACGACCCCTGCATATAATAATAACTACACCTATATATTTCAACTACCCATGTTGCAATAATAATCCTCGTTTAGGACTTCGTCTTGTATTATTATTAGATTATTACGCCATGTTACTCGGTTTGCACAAATTGGAAAACCAACACATGTTACGCAGTGGTCTAACGAACTCCACATGTCATACACTTTGGTCTTATAATAAAAAGCTATATAATATTCTTTATGACAAGAAGACACACGAGCACTTAGGCCACCTGATGGTAAGTGGGATCTCAGACCCAAAGCCATTTGAATTCTCAAGACTGCAACCCTAAATCCCTAATTCCACTCCTGTTGAGGTGTATTTAGCCAATGTGGACTCATTTATAGACACTCGTATGGATTTATCAAATAAATAAATCGGTGAGATAATATTTTCTTTTGTAACTTATCGAAAGAGTCTATTATACAATGGAGGAGTTTTTTAATGATAAAGTCTAACTTTGTAGGATTTAGTACATAATTGCGATTAGAAATAAGTATGACATTGTATTCTTAATTATTCACAATTTTATATTAGCATTTGAAGTGTTTGTCATTTGTAGTAATTATTATTATTACTTTGACCTATTTTTTGTACGCCGTAAGGCAGATCACAGAGGTCCATTCTTATTGCATTTATAACACCTGTAATAACCTGTGTTTCATAAAATAAAGGATTACTGATTTCTGATTACTGATCACTGATTACTGGGGTGAGCTCCAAGTGCTTCTGTCAAGTACACCCAGACTGTCCAGTGGTACTCGCGCAATTATAAGAGGCCCACTTTGACAGCTGTCAATGCAGTACTTAATATAACCTCAAACATGCCTTAATCACATATTTTGCACTTCGTAAAATATTTTGGCATATTTTGCTGGTGGTAGGACTTTGTGCAGGGTCCGTCCGGATCGCTACCACCATCTTATCCATTAACCTACCGCCAAACAGCAGTGTTCGCATTGTTGTGTTCCGGTTTGGGGATAAGACAGCCGGTGATATGACTGGCATAGAGGCATTTCATCTTAGTCCTCAGGGTCGGCCACGCATTTGCAGTCATAGTCTTGTGAATGCGAATGTCTATGGGTCACAGTTTCCACTTACTATCAGGTTGCCTGTGAGCTCGTTTGCCTACTCAATGCCATAAAAAAAAAGTAAGTTTGAGGTTTGTAGTGAAATTATACTCAGGCTTTTACTACCAACTTGGCAGGCCTATTAAGGATAGTCATTATCTCTTTGGCCGTACTACAAACGAGTATACGCACACGTATATGGATGTTTAACGCCTTCATTGGATGTCACGTAAGTACCTATTGTGTCACTGATTCAGTTTCAAAACGGTAACAAAAGTATTTTTTGCCAAAAAAGTACCTACTTAGGTACATAAACACAAGCCTTGATTTTTTCATTTGTTTATTTATAAATAGCTTGAAGTCAATTTATCGTCATTTGAATAAGTATATGGGTAAAACATAACTGTGACATAACTGAAATTTGTTTGGTTACCTAGGTTTTTGTCAGGTACCCAAATTATCCTATCAATTTTTTTTTATTTAAAAAACAGTCAAGTAAGTAAGTGAAAAATAGTAGTTTACAGCTAAGAAGAACATGAAACGAACCTCCTCCTTTTTTAAAGTCTGTAAATAAACGTTAACAGGTTGGTCAAATTTCAAAAGTATGTGGTTAGGTAAAAACAGAAAAACGTTTTGTCTATTTCCAGCCCGGACTTATTTACATTCATATCAATTTCTCTTATTAATTTTACGTTTTAACAATCGTAAAATTTCTAGCACAAGTAAACATAAGTACTTAGCAAATTATTACCATGAATGGAATTACGTGTAAAAACCCGTATTGTTCTTTCTTATTATTAGCAACGAACCTTTTTCCTCGAATTCTCCGCATTTGTTATTTCCCTGTTGTCCGACTCACTCTCATTTCCCGACGTATCTGTTACGACACCTTTTGAGTCACATATTTCTTCACTTTCCTTCCTTTTAACGTTTACTTCACTTTCCTTACACACACTTCGTTCTTTATCATGAAATTGATTTCCTAACTGGCCAGTTTCACTTTCGATTTGCTTCACAATTTCATTATTATTCGTTTCCTTATCACCACTATAAACAACCTCAGAATTTTCCTTACGATCTGTCAAACTATCGTCGATGTCTTTAGCGATCAAGCAAGGTTCTTTTTCGTCGTCACTCATGTTGAATCGCTTGGAACGCGTTGGAAATGATGCATCAATAAGTCATTATCACTTGGTCATTTCCCGCGATATCGTATCGGTAAGCAAACACGCACACGACTGAACCGCACACTAGTGGCATTCATACTGGCCACTGTTATGATGAGTAAACACATGTGTGGGCAAAGATAATGGAAATACAATGAAGAATACCGTGTGAGCTAAATCTAGGTTGTGAATCCAAAATGCATCAAATATAAGTGTGTAGTTATTTCGTAAAATCTTGAAATACTTTTCTCCGACCAAAACCACAATTATGTACGTTGTTTTATACGCGCCGTGCGCCGAAAAGAAAAAACATAACATTTGACAAACGCAATATTATATAATTAAATGCAACATGATTGTATGTTTTCTTTTTGTACTCGTATTTTTATATTGAAGCTAGCGTTTAATTGTTTCTTAATTAAACAATACATTTTAATGGATAATCCATTATACTCCGTGGATAAATAATAAAGTATGAAACTTAAATTGTTGCCATTTATTAATCTTTGTATATTGACACGGGATAAGTGACCATTTATTAGATGTAGGTATATGTTGTTTTAATAATTGATTGTTAGTATTTATGTTAACGATCTGAATGTGATTTCGTATTTTTTGACATGCAATGCAATTTACATTATAGTATGACATTGATTTTATTTATTTTATTTTATTTATTTTTATTAATAAAAATAAATAAAATAAATTTATTTTTATGAAATAAACGAAAACAATAAGAACCTCACAGAGAACTTAACCTCGTAGGCACAACACTATCCTCCCACGCCATCGATACTCTTTGCAAGTATAATACTGTAGCAAGGTCGTTTGCTCTAAATCGTATGCGCGCGCGCCGGTGACCTCATACTTCTCACTCAGAGCGTATAATTAAGACTGATAATGATAAGTTTATGGTCATTTAAGTAAATAAACTTTATCTTTACGCAACAAAATAAAGTATTTTTGAAGTTATAATTAGAACTTATTATTTATACTAAAACTATAAATCGGAACTTAATCGCTTGATAAAATAAACATTATATTAGGTACTTACTAAAAATTAAATTTATAACCTCGCAACGTAAAAACAATTTAAAATCGTGATGTTTTTTTAGTTAACCCTGCCTATCTATCGTCAGTTTAAACTCGAGACAAGTTAAACACATTTGACCGGTTGACCTAGCTGAGATATTTATTAGGTTAATCAGGTGCAGTAATAAGTATTGGAAGTTGGCGACCATGGGTTTAACAGGGGGGTTATTATGATATAACAATGAAGTTCTCTTTACGCTGAGAGAACAGGACAGAGCTATATAACTGCTATAGCTGTCCTTTACGCTCAACGTAAAATGAACTGCATAGCTATGTCATAACCCCTCCTACTACTTGGTAAAACCATATTGCTTTTGACATGTCATGTTGACACGATTTTGTCTGTAGCTCATGGAAATCGTATCAACAACTTCAATTGTTGAGCACCTATAGAACCCTGTCGCAGAAAGACAATCTTTAATTTTGACTGGACGCTGTCATAGACGCAGGGTTCTAAAGGTGCTCAACAATTAAAGTTTTTGAATGTACAATAATAAGGGTGTTGCGTTGCACTAGATGGGCTTGTTCATGGCCAACAAGTGCTGAGGTTTTATCACAACCACTGAAGAAGAAAAATACGGGGTATCAGTTTTTCGGTTGTATACTTGTATCATGTATATATATATATATATATATATATATATATATATATATATATATATATATATATATATATATATATATATATGTACGGTCGAGGACGTTAATTTGCTACCCATTTCGAAGAAAATCTGCTTGAAGATGTCATTGTCATTAGAGATGCCAAGTCATTTGTAATTGATAGGAAACTCGACGTTATTGCTCTAGAATGTCAGATTGACTTTGGAACTAAGGTGGGTCACCAATTTAATCCAAAAATCCTTTAAAAAAAAAAATTATTTAAACGGTCTTAAGAGTAAAGCTTATAATATTACAAAATACATGTTGTATTCTTTTTGTAATTCTAGTTTTAATTAGATTAAAAATCATCTGTGTTATTATTATAATTGCCAATAATAAAAAATAATATGAATCAAACTGTAATATGTACTACATATGTAGCTTTACTCTTAATACCGTTAAAATATATTTAATTTTTTTCACAGTAGATTACATATTTTAGCTTAGGTAGGTACTCTTAATTATTACAACGTCTGATTTTGGTTGTCATATTTATAAACTAAAAAACTACCTACTTAAACGTTTTCGTCAAATCGACATATGTAGTCAAGGAATTTCGTTTAAGGAAAAGGGTATTTATATAAGAAGAGTTACGGAATTGTAATTTAAAAATTATAGTACAGCAGATACAAAATTCTATAAACAGAAATAAACCTAGTTAAAGGTAGCGACATTCAGATTGTTTTCGACGCGGTCGCATTTACTACCACAGTAGCAAACATCATCGTCATATCATATGTGGCGTTCGTTTTTCCACCCGACGGTCGGTTTAGTGTTTGGTACTTCTAGCGGTCATAACATAACGTACAATATATTAACGTTACCATTTTCACCAAATGGAGTAGAAGCCACGGGCTTGAGTCGTGTCCTAGTTCAGATTTTAACAACGCAATAAAATCGGATAAATACTTTTGTTACAATTTCAAACTGCGCTATTGTTAGCATCTTACCGCGTTAGAAAGAGGGTTATGTTTTTCGAGTGTATGTATGTATGAATGTCTATTTCTGTGGCACGCTTGGAATTATGACTCTTTAGAACTTTGTAGTATACCCATTTCAATATATGATTGCTTTTATTACACTTGTTTTAACAACATTGTATGGAAAAATAAATAATTAACCAACTTCAAAAAAGAAGGAGATTCTATGTTCCACTGTATTTTTTACGATTTCACCGTTAATTGTGGACTGATTTAAAAAAATATTTTTTTGTTTTTATAGATTATACTTCCGAGGTGGTCCCATTGTCACCAAATCTGAATCAGATGAGAGGATCCGTAAGGAATTGAAGGAACTATAGGAAAAATATTATAGGTATGTAGTAGCCATTTCAGTAATTTTTTCAGCATTTGTATTGAGAAAATATCATTCGTTGATTACCTTTCAGATAAATACGTTAATTGACATACATACTGGTCGGTATGCTAACAATAATTTGTATTTGGTCGTTTGTTTCTGTACTCCTAGCCCCGCTACACCAGAATTAGCTTGAGTATCACAGTGCAGTCGACTACTCAGATATGTGTCCACTTTAACACCTTATTGTATGGTTATAAGGTTCAAAAGTTGATAGATCTCTTTTTAGTCAGACTGTACTATTTCGTCCACAAATAAAAAGCTAAATATTATTATTGAAAACCGGCAAAATAAAACGTTCGCACACAAACGTTTTCGTGCTATAATTTTTTTTTTGTGTCCGTAATACACAATCTGTGAAAATTAAGGAAAATATTTCATGTTTTGTTTGTTAAGTTTGTGTTTGTTAGATATTAATTAAAAAAATATCTTTGTTTATTTGTCATTTTCACTAGATGGCACGTCGAACTAGACCAGTTCTAGAAAGACTTGTCACGGGTAATTGTGGAGAGGCCTGTCGAAGTCTTTTGCCCAGCAGTGGAAGCGGCCAGATAATTCATTAATATTTTTAATAACAATACCTTCGTTTTGATTTGTTCTTTTGTATCGATTGTTACGGTCGTATTTAATAACTAAATGTAAAATTAAACAAAGTTATGCGACTCTCATTACCGTAGTAAATAAAATAAATCGAGAGTAAAAGCATAAATCGATCAACTTAAAACAGCCGGTGTAATGACTAGCATAGAGGCATTCCATCTTAGTCCTCAGGGTTGGCAGCGCATTTGCAAACTTAGGCTTGCAGTCTTGTGAATGCGAATGTCTATGGGTCACAGTTTCCACTTACCATCAGGTGGCCTGTGTGCTCGTCAGCCTTCCCTATGCCATAAAAAAAAAAACTTACTTTATCATCGAAGAAGCCTTGGTCATCAGTCCTCTGCTGCCCTAGTAGTCTATCAGTTTCCAGATCCGTGTCCGCTTCGTCTGTAACATAGAATGAAACTATAACAATTCTACAATAAAAAGAAACGCGATGTTTGTTCGGGAAGAGAGAGTCTGATAAAGACCGTGTGTAGTTTTGGGGTTTATATTGGAATCCATAATATCGTTTCTCCTACAAAACCCATTTCCGCCCGATGTCTAAAACTTTTTAGTGCTGTTATAACACAGCTCTAACCTAACCGCAGGTATTTTTGGAAAGCTTAAAAACTTGTCTGACTCAGCTGAAATCAAGTTTAGGACAAACGATAAATTATGACAAATGACGATTAGGACAAACGATATTATAGATAGATCGCGAATGACACCCGTAGTTTTGACGTTAGCGAAAACTCCCTCTGTTATTTGTATATGTGATTTGTGAGCGTTTCTCTATTTTATTCAATAAGGTCCCTTTGAAATGTTAATTAATATTTAACTATATTAAAAAAAAAACCGTTTCAAAATTTCCAAAACAATCAAAAATGTGTTAGTTAGTTTTTTTAAGATAGCGTCTGTGATATGACGATATGAGTTTCATTTTCTTCTCTTCCTTATTCTAATGATTTTGGGTGAAATTGCGCTGTGTAATTGACTGGACGGAAAAGAAAACCAAGGAAGAGATTTTGAAAATGGTAAACAAGAGAAGAGATACTTTAGAAACTATAGAATTTAGAGGAAAGATGATGGGGCACATGATACGGCACGACAGTTTCCTATTTAAATATTTTGAAGGGCAAAGTCGAGGGAAAAACAGTAAGAGGAAGACCTAGGCTAACTTAATTCAGCCAAATAACAGGTCAATGTCATGTTGTCTCACGAGGTGAGAAAGCTGGCAGAGAACAGAGAGAAAAGTGGTAATTAAGCCACCGACAAGAGCCTAGATTTTAAGTTCCATAATGAATTTGGCTTTACCTTCATCTCCGCTCGCCGGTTTGATTTCGACGGAGTCTGCACTTTGAGCCGACGATGGCCTTTTCCTGCTAAAATGCAACATTATTTGTAAAAGGGTGAAAAGTTCACGAGTAAGCAGCAGATGGAATGAAATCTGTAAGGAGTTATAGGAATTGAACTTATGTACATGACTATGATTTATTTATTTATTTAAATTACACAATATTAAAGTTGGACACCAAGGCACTGTGAAATTATACAATGTAACAAAAAAAAAACACAAAATAAAGCATATAGCACAGTAGATAACAACATTAGCATTAAAGAAAAATTAACTGAAGACGGACGGTCATCCATCGCTTCATAGCTCCAAAAATATCGCAGTCATAACTCACTTATTGGGATACACGTCGTCATGCGTCACGTGCGGCGCGTGCGCGACGTGCGGCTGGTGCGTGACATGTGTTGTGTGCGTGGCGTGCGGCGCGCGGTCCGGCGGCGGCTCGTCCGGCGGCCGGTGCGGCGCCGGCGCCGGCGGCGGCGGCGATACTTCGCTGCACGCTAAAGAAGACACATAGACTAGAATATTCATATTCGTTATAAGAAATAATATCTCAAAATGGCGTCCGTAGTGTCCGTACTTCATTTTTTTTTGTGATCATGACACAGAAAACAACGAGTTAATTGCCTCTAAAATGTCTCTGAGAACGGCGGTTACGCTTTAGACATATTTTTGAGCGTCACCAATAATAACCACAAGCAAATAAAATCCGAAGTAATTGGATTTTTTTATTAATTGAATTGGAATTATTTTTATAACTTAGTTAAGTTATAACTTATTTTTGTAATAAATATTAGTATCTTCTTTTCTTAATGTTTTTACTTAATTTCCTTAAAGTATAATTATTATAATAAAATAACTTGTAAATAGGCTTTACAAATAATTCATTATCATTTTCACTATCACTAAGTATAAGTATAGCTTTACTGTACCTAGTGGGTCCAAGGAGTGCAGGTCGGCGTCAGACAACACGTGGGCGTCGGTGCTGGTGCCGTTCTCCACGATCTCTTCGATTATCACTGATGAGTGAGTCTGCAAGCATTCAAATATTAGCCGTGTCAATAGGTATCTCGAACAGAACGGCGCCTCGAACGAATTTTAGGCTGAAAAAAAAACACGTTTCTTGTATGAGGTGCCTCTTAATTTTTAATTTTATTTATTTATTTGTTGAATAATGAAATACAAACACACTGTTAAAAAAATAAGTGTCTACTATTGCCCGCTAAAGCTTAGTATTAGGACTCTTTGGCTACGAAACCCGCAAAACGTTTCAAAGCTTGTAACTTGTAATGCAAGTGCAAGTATCGTTTTAATTCATGTTTATGGAATAGTAGATTGATAACCAAGGGTTGAAAGTGACCCATTTCACCCGAGATATTTCTGGCGCTCGAACGTAGTGAGAGCGCCAATAGTTCGAGGGGAAATGGGTAATTTCACCCGAGTTAGACACTCTACTTTTCATTTCGACTGTGAGGAAAAAAGACACGGTATAGCTAAATATATTTAATCTCGTTTCCCGCTTTATCTATTGAAAACTTTTTTTTCTAGATTCATAAAAAAGTTAAAATACACATGCTGCCAACATTAGAAAAGTTAAATCGAGTTGGTCACGGCCAAGGAGCATGACTTCCATCTCATTCTTACCCTAACTAAAGAAAGAGATGGAATATATTCGTGACGTAATAAAGGTCAAATTTCTTGTTTCGAACGGATGTTCGGTGTTCAACCTCCTTGTTGTATAATAAGCTCCTTGGTCGTGACCAACTCGATTAAACTTTTCTAATGTTGGCAGTAGTGTATTTTCTAGATGGCCATGCCGAAACGTGAAAGAAAAAGTGTCATGCTATGCTATCACGGCATTATGGCGGGCAGCAGAATACAGGAATAATTTTAAATGTTGATTTTCTGTAATTGCGAAAAAAATAGACCAGTCTTAAAATGATTTTCATATGAACCTATAGGCCGCAATAAATACATCGTTTAACGTATAGCCGAGTTTAGATATATGAAAATCTTTTATGTTTATAATATGACGTAGCTCAATTATCTTAGACTCCGTGGCCAATCGTAACTATTAAAAAAAAATTACTTTCCACCCTAGAGATGAAAACGCAATTTTCCACCCGGCTATCCACCCATTCAAATTAAACTTTCCGAACAGGAGAGATGAAAAGAGATTTCCGCTTGTAATACAAGTGACAAGCGTTTGATAAACGGGAGCCAGTCGTTATTTACCTGTAAAGTTGGTATTTGGTTGTTATTGTCGGTGTCGGACGCGTGACCGGATGAGAGCCCGTCTTCCACGATGGGCAGGTGCGTCACCACCACGCGACTCGTGTCCATTTGCACTGAAACCAATAAAACAATAGTTCGTATTAAAAAAAGGTATAAAGGAAAGGCAGATGATGATGATGGTTTGGTATGTATATGGCAGGGGAAATGTAACCGTCCAGAGCAACATCTAGCCAAGATCAACGCACTGCATCTCCATTCGTACTGTTCTTAACTTGGCCATTACTGTCAACTTAGAGCCCCCTCTCACCTAGCGTCTTTCGAACGTCAGCGTCTCATTAACGCCCGCGCAGCGACGACGCCGCGTTCTCGCTGCGCCGCCGCGGCGCAGTGGCATTTATCAAACGTCGGCGTCTCAATGACGCCCGCGCATCACCACCGCGACGTCAGTGGCGACTATCGAACGTTGGAACGTCTTGTCAGCGCCCATGCAGCGTCGGGTAGAGGGAGAACGAACGTCGGAACGTCTTGTCAGCGCCCGTGTAGAGTCGGGTAGAGGGACAATAAACGTCGCAACGTCTTGTCAGCGCCCGTGCAGCGTCGGGTAGAGAGAGAACGGGCGCTGCGCAAACGCAGCGTCAACGCTGCGAAGGCGTTACTGAGGCGCTGACGTTCGGAAGACGCTAGGTGTGAGGGGGCTCTAATCAGACCTATCGTAACGTTAACAATACGATAACATGTTAAACAAAAGCAATATGGATTTACCGATCAGAATAGTGTTCCAATGCTGACGCACGACTAATGTCGGGTTCCTATATTTAAACGGCTAACTTCGGGTTAAAATTTGACATTTAACAGTACAAAATGTGTCAAATATAAATGTGAAGTAAGCTGTATCTTTCCGCGGTTTGAATATAGGAGGACATAAGCAGCTTATGTAAAAGCGCTCTACATTATGGAAATATCACCTGATATGAGGTCTTGTGCTGGGATAGCTCTAACTCCTGATTCGTTGTTACCTTTCATCTCGCTGAGCTCGTTCTCCATGATGATGAGCGAGAGGTCGCTGCCCTCGCTGGTGCCGGGCGAGAGCGCGCGCGGCGCGCGGCGCGGGGGGGGCGCGGCGGGCGAGGCCGAGCCGCTCCACGCTGCGCCCACGTGCAGCTCGGCCACGTTGGGCTCTGGGTAGCACGCACGTTGCTAGGGGATAACGGTTATGTTAGAGACCAAGGATGATTAAAAAATAAAGCTTTTAAAGGACGAGCAAGAGTTAGCGCGGCCGAGACACGAGTCTTACAACTGCTCTCAACGGAGGCAGAGGCTTGTATAGTGCTTCTTTCTAACGTTGCGAGGAACTTTAATTTTTTTTATTTTCGTAAAAAAAAATAACTGCCTTAAAAATGCTTACAGTAAAAGTTTACTTTCCCGTCTATTTTTTCAAGTACACCCCCTCTCTCATAATGCCATATTCATACTTGTCCTGCAACCGCTTTCTTCCAGGTCTATGCAGTAATATACTAGACTGGTTACAATCGGGCTGATATATTCGCCGTATAAGCAAAATATCTCGATATAGTATTCAAATTAATAAAATAATAGGGAGATTGACCGTGCGCTACCAATTCAAAAAAAACCTTCTTTGTTTCTCCAGCAACTTTGGAAACATAAGCTCAGACTATCTAAGATATGATTCACTCCAGCTATTCGAAAAATATAAACTTAATCCCTGCAATGGCCAAGTTGCCAATCTCCATTTTATGGCATAGCCATCCTTCAGCTCCGCTGCTGGGTGCCGGAGCTGGCAGAGCTGTAGTTGCCTCAAATGTGAAGCGAAAAGCAATTTGTGTCACTTAGTAGCAAAATTATGTTCATCCTAAGAACTTCTTTACTTCTCATAACCCCCTCATTCTGGGTTGATATTTTACGATACAATTTCCTAACAATTTACCTGCAGCCCCAAGAAGTTGGTATGGTTGTGAGCTGTGTGGGGAGAGTCCAGAGTGTCGGCGTGGGGCCACTCCGCGTCGCTGCCCTCCACGCCGTTCTCTGAGGGACACTCCTGCGTCTGCCTGCGAAGCTCGTAGTCTAACTCCTGCGAAGGATAAATTAAGGTGATGACCAAGTTCACTTCTTCCTCAAAAGGGGGAGATACAACTGCAATCAGTAATGATTATACTTTATTGATTTTTTTCTCTTTGCCCCGCGGCGTTTTGAACAGCTACTACCGCGGGAATATGGCGTTTCCACAATGAAGTGATTTCGCCAGTGTCAAGTATATATAAGTATAAATCAATATAGCAATAAAACACAATCCAATCTTCTCTAGGAAGATTGGTGGCAACGTTGTACGGTGATATGTAGTACAGAGGCCAAGATAGTTTTAACCTCTGTACCACTGCGAGTCCACTTGAAACGAGAAGTAAGATGCCAGGATACACGAAATAAGTCCAAGTCTTCTATCACTGTGCAACACAAAGGCATTAGAAGTACAAATCACTAACAAAAAAGAACTTTGATCACCTAAATACACACAATTAAAAACTAAAACAAATTACACATCCGCCATCTTTTGACGTTGCAAATGGCCTCCCATTGCAACTTTGGAGTCTTATATTATCTTAATGGCGGACCATTTGGTATGTGAGAGCGATTGTAAGCAGAATTTGTCAAATACTGCCACATGTTACTTCAAGGAACTTGCATCCCTAACAACTAGGGCTCTACTCTGATTTGTTATATTCCATCTTTGTCGTATGATTGTTGACATTATACTCCTTACTGTTAAACGAATAAGGAACTACTTAAAGTGTGAACGATATGATTTTAGTACGCTACGCGCGTTGAACCACTACTTTTTTCTTAATTCACAGTTTTCACTTCGTGTTTTTCGCCATTGTCAAGTTTTAGACAATCACCATAGACTTATTAGAGAAACAACTCCATGGATATCGAAAATAGTTCGGCAAAAGAGTATTTAATCTTATAGTCTAAACAGAAATCGACGGTACTGTGACTCAACCTCGTATATTGAATAATGTCCAGTATAAACTGACACGCACTAAGTATGCACTCGCGTACATAGTGCGTGTCAGTTTATACTGGACAAAATTCTATATACGAGGTTGAGTCACAGTACCGTCGAAATACATTTTCCGCGCACATTTGTCAAGTCCCAATTTTGTTTTTATGATTCTTACGGACGTGAGTGCACGTTTCTGACCTGGAAATTAACGATCTCTTCGTTGCTGTTGAGCTGCGTGTGCCCCGCCACGGCCGGACACCTGAAGAACTCCTCCAGGACCTTCCGCGTCTCCGAGAACTCGTACAAGTAGTCGAACGCTGCCGATCCTGACGGAGGAGTCACGTCTCTACTCTCTGTCACTATGCGCTGGAAGGACAGATATGCAATCATTGAAGATTGTTTCGAATTTTCTTTCTGGGTAAGTGACAATGACTGATATTAAAATTGGACACTTTATTAAGGTTTTACCCACTATTTTGGGAGTTTTATGGTTTCCAAGTTTAAGACAAAGCAAACCACATTATCAAAGTGTAGTTACCGTTGTAATGTGATACCTTCGTTTGAAGTACAATGAAACATGTAAACCAAAAAACTACGTGCTTATAGCATTATTAATATGTAGATGTCTATGTTTTTTAAAAATTCATTAACTAATTTACTTCATTTACTTAGTGTCATTATTTGTTTGTGTACTTTTCTATAACTTAATTACTTCTATAAGCAGAACCTAATGAGCTCAAGAACTTGAATTGCTTTTGACTTGTTGAAGATGCTCGATTGTTTACTCACCTGTGGAAAACCCGGCCTCGGCGATCTGTTAGTGTGAGCCTTTTGACTGCCAATCCCGTATCTCCTGGGTGACCCTTCGTACTCAGCAATAGGCAACTCCCCAAGCACCCGAGCCACTCTCCCTTTGTCTTCGTCCCCGGACATCCACACCCCCGAGGGACTCGCGTCGCTTCTCTCTTCTCCCGGACTTGACTCACTTTCACTCAACTCACTCTTATTGTTCATAACATCACTGTCACCGTTTTTCATATTGTCTAAAGTCCTTTTTACATTCAAATCGATCTCGTTATCACTTGCGTCTGGGTCCATCCGAAGACCTAGGGACACAGAATTCAATATCACTGAAAATAAATGAGAGAAAACAAAATGTGAATAATTTTGGATCAGGAAGGTCGAAAAATATTAACGCAAAGGAACGGGATTAAATAATTGTAGTAAGTAAAGTTATTAATGATTTCAAATCACTAAAAGAAAAGAAAAACTAGAATCTAGAAGACACAGACAATGCATCTACGATACAACAGACGGTAGGACGATGAACGATAAGATGAATTTGGAATCTAAAACAGATTGATCACTTAAAGTACTTATTAAAAACGAGCACTAGGACAAAGAACAGCAGGGATCAAAAGCTTAATAAAGCGAGCCCTTAAAATGTTTCTCTCTTAGAAAAACTTGAGCAACCACATCAAATCTATATATATCACCCCAAGATGTTAGTAAATCTATAAATCTACTATATTTCACAGTATTACTTGTTGATAAGAAAGATTCCGAAAGAGTAACGTTTGAAGAGCTAGCATGAATAAAGAAATTTCTATAATCACCTTTCCAATCCTCATTGTCATCAAACACAACAACTTCCCCGTCCGCCACCACAGCGATGGGGCTACTCTTTGAGCTGACGTCATTGGTTTTATGGGGGTCCAGAATGGGGGAACTGTTTTTGGGTATGCCCATGTTTCCTTCTAACATCGCCTCTTGGACTCCATTCGTGTAAGTTGGCGATGTGTGTCGTGATATCATTTTTTTCGGCTCATTGCTTATCCTGTGCAATGATATCTGGAAAGAATTCTAGTTTTATAGCTATTGCTAAATGTGAGCTTGAGGCTAGCGTTCTCAGAAGTTAATTGTATACTTTTAAAAAACATTTTGGCACCACTTGGACAAGACAATATAAGTCCAAATCCAATATGTAAACTTTGACAAAGATAATGTTAGCGTCAAGCTCAAATCGTACAATAAATAACAGCAGACCATCAGCCCAATGGTAAAATGATATGCACCATCAGCCGTGGCCATTTAACCTTTTAAATTAATATTAACATTTCTGGATGCTTGGTGTAGGGATGTAATACGAAATATTTAATATGCCTAGGTTAAGTTGACACAGCTGATAGTACCAAAAATAGGATAAGTCAAAGAGATTCAGGACAGGCAACGTGCAAAATGGGCCGATGAATACAATACTACTCAAAATGCTGGGGAAACTATTGAACACATTCTCTAAAAGTATTTTCGTGCTAGATTTCTTTCGGAATAAATCATATCTGTTAGCGGAGTTTGCCAAGAAATCTAACAGAAAACCAAGTTATTTAAAAATAAAACAACCCGACTGCGTTGAACGTTTCACGGTATGATGGAATTGAAGGAAATGAAAAAGAAACGAAATGTTATGAAGAAAACGACCAGTAATGAGTTATTTAATAAGGTAAAATACCTTATTAAGTAACTCGTTTCTGGTCGTTATCTTTCTGTCTTCTTGTTATGTTTTTCTGACGGTAAGTGATTGCCATGAATCATGAAAACATCATCGCAGGAATCGCACATGTGCTGCCAGCCTTTGAGAAGGAAGTATGCTCGCATCTTGAAACTCACGGCACACAATGCACTATGGGCGGATTCGACCACACGAGAATAAGGTCCTATACCTCGATTAAACGCCGCACTTGTATAGACGAATCTAGAAGTAAGTCTTATTCTAGTTTGGTGAAATGCGGCCTTAGCGTAATATTCTTCGCGGACCAATAATACCGTTTTTTTAAGTATAAAAAATCTCGATTCAAACGTTCACTTCCGCAGTCGGATAGGCATCACATAGGCATCTCATTTTAATCAGAGGTCCCGTTTCAAACACGACCCTCGATCCATATGCCCACTGGTTATAGGTAATTAGTAGTTTTACCTCATTGCTAAGGTTGTCCGAATACTCGATGGTGTCTTTCCCCAGCGACCGCACTTTGTTCCTCAAGTTGTGCTTGTGCGTGTTGTTGTGCCGGAGCTTCCGCACCGCCTTAGTCCGGCTCTGCGAGTACAACTCTCGACCTCCTGCTATTTCTATTATCCTGGTAACAATAAAAATCAATATCACTCCCTCGCAACGTTGGTACTCTGCCTACCTCCTAATTTTTACGTATTGGTAACTAAGGAGGAAAAGATTCATAATTAATTAAGCTAGTTAATTGGTTGTCTGATTGTTTTGATGAAAATCTACCAGTTCCACAGCGAAGACACTAAAAATGGACACCTACTTGCTTAAATATTGAATATTTCTCGTGATTCCATTTTTAAAACCAGAAACATTGATTGCTAGATGGTGCGGTGGCAGACTGTTAAAAAACTCGTTAGTTACAATTTAGCTACATATTTAGTACTTAAAAATACATTATTGAAAAAAAATCAGCAATTCTCTTATACCATAGAATTTATATTAAGTTTTCGTAACACACCAGTCGCAAATCGTATAAAATATTCACTAAGAAATATTGCATGGCATTGTTCTCCGGAGAGCCATTACAATCCAACTAAGTGCATATTGTACAACTAGCTTACAATTTTAATATTGGGGCCAATTCAGAACAGTGTTCTCTTTGTTTAAAAATAGCTTCTACCCGCGTCTTGGTCGTTTTAAAATCGGACAGCTCTTTAAAAGTTATGCGTTATCATACATAAATAAAAAAATACGGGTTGACTTGAGAACCTTCTCTTTTTTTTCAAGTCGGTTTTGAATTTGAAAACACTCCGATCCGAATTGGCCTTTTTTGTCGTTCTGTACGGTCGGCCAAGAAAGTGGTCTACAGTTTTGACAAAAGTTTCTGTGGGATCTAATTATCGCTAAGGTTGATACTGTTCACTGTCATAATACTATCGCAAGGGAAAATCGAACTTGTTGTATCATAACCTGCAAATGAATTTCAACCACATTTTTGGCCGACGGTACATTTTGCAAAGTCAATTTATTATTGAATACCCATTTCCATCTGTTTAAAAGCTACGATGCAACAGACAGTTACACAAATACACTCAGATAGACGGATAAACTCGTTTAACTAATAACATCTTACTTTTTGCGTCAAGGGTTGATAAGAGGGTTCGAGATAGACAAGAGATAAACGAACCGCATAACATTTTTCTAGAATTCTCCCCATAAAACTGCCAGCTAATAAGTTCATATTTGTTATTGAGCAGAAAATTCCAGTAGTAAGCCAATATTTTAGGAACAGCACCATAATGAGATTTGCTTCACCTTCGACGGCAAGTACCAGGTCTGCAAATTATTAATTTCATTTTGGTTAACGGTAATACACCGGTCTGGGCACATTGCCATGCGGCGGAATATTGCTGAGTTTATTGCACAGGTCTCATTAAAGTTAGTACGATTTCAAGCTATTAGTTACAATTATGTTTGTTAATGTCTGCAATAATTGAATAAGTCGTAATTCAGTATTTAATTCTGCTAAGACTCAATCATGTTGAGTGGTTTAACCCGATCACCTTATTTAAACTCGTCTAACTTTAATTTTTCTGCAGCATTTTATTTTAATTACCAGCTCTTTAAACTTAAACCAATTTCTCATATTTTTAGGATGTCTGGTTTAAACTGGCCAGCAATTTTTTTCACATACACTCAGGAGCAAAAATACCGGGTCAGAATGCGTTTTTCATACAAAGAGACTATTTCGAAGGGTTGGTTCCTCGCCAGATGTTTTTCTGAACATGCACAATTCCGGCGTTAACCGCAGATTCATTCCGTTGGGTACCCTAGGCACTCTGGAAGTTCTGTATCCATGCTCGGGGTATTCATCATCAGATTTCACTAAAAGCATTTCCTGGCGAGGAATCAAGGCTTCGAAATAGTCTCGTTTGTATGAAAAACGCACTCTGACCCGGTATTTTTGCTCCTGAGTGTAGTCATCTCTCACGTAATTGATGACTATTATATCAATCACTAAACGTTACTATTCACATTCCTACGTTTTGGACGTCATACATAAGTTTATTTGAGCTTTTTCATTATTTTCTTTTTGCCGGCATTTTAAGGTGGTCTTCTGAACTCCGTATATGTCAATCTCGTATGTTTTATAATGCTACCTAGAGTCTCTACGATGCTATTATAGTCACCTCTGACCAAGAGTCTTTAAGTTGTTATAACAGTTTATTATTTCCTAGTATTTCTAATTTTATTTTAGTCTTTTCTAACCTTGAGTCTCAAAGTTTGTTCTACACTCTGTTCTTACCTAGAGTCTCTAAGTTTGTAGGCGCCGCCCTTGGAGTTGAGTATGACGAGCTGGCTTTCCCGCTCCTCGTCCGAGGAGGCGTTGTTGAGGTTCAGCTCGCGGCCCTCAAGACCCGAGTTCAACCTGGAGCGAGAGGAAAAAATGATTTCAGCAATAACGACCTTAAAGTTACGTCATTTACTAGTGTTATGCTCTGAAGAATTCATTGGTAATTAAATATTACCTCTAAAGTGATTGACAATTTTATTTACTTGGTTAAGCACTTAGTTAAACTAATAATACTAGCACCAACATGTTGTGCTGACTGTACGTTCTGGCTAAAGGGCCAATGCGCTCTTCCCTCGTCCTCCCAGCTGCTGGCATATCGCGCATGCATACTTTTGGGCCCACAGAAGAGGCGCGTGATACGCTCGCCCGTCCCCCTCATTATCTCCCTATTAACTGTCTACCAAGGTGTCCACTAGTACCTATCGAACTAATGCATCCTGGGCCGGCACTTCGGGAAGAGACACGAGATGTGCTGGTCCCTCCTCCCCATATTTTTTCTGCTATTATCCGTCTACCTGGTTATCTACTAGGTTGGTACCCGTCGTGCCGATGCATGCTCCTGGGCCAGCACTTGTGGAAGATCCGCGTCATGTACTAGACCTTCTTCCCCACTCTCTTACTGTTATTATTCGTCTACCTGGTCTATGACAAATAGCAACATCTTTAAGAATAAACTTCGTGCTTTTTCGTCGGAAAAGTGTTTCTACTCTGTTGAGGATTTTATCGCTGAATGTACTGAGTAATGTTATTTGTAATGTAATTTTTATTTATTATTTATTTGACACCTGAATGTTCTTAGTCTTATTTTTAATCTTTTATTGTTTTTAATTTTATTTTTATTTTTAATCTTATTTTAATGTCTGAAATATTGTGATAATTCCTATAGAGAAATTTTATTATTTTCAACGAAAAAAATGTACCGACATATAAATATTTTTTTAAACATCTAATTGGCAGAAATTGTTACGTGTCTACCTAAGTAATTTAATTTGTTTCAAACACAATGTAAATTGTTAATTGAATAAATTGAAATTGAAAAATTGAAATTGAAACTACTAGGTTGGTACCTGTCGTGCTAATGCATGCTCCTAGGCCGGCACTTGGGGAAGCGGCACGAGATGTGCTTGTCCCTGCTCCCCACTTTCTTCCTGCTATTATCCGTCTACCTGGTTGTCTACTAGGTTGGCACCCTTCGTGCCGATGCATGCTCCTGGGCCAGCACTTGGGGAAGATGCGCTTCATGTACTTGTCCTTCCCCACTCTCTTCCTGTTATTATCCGTCTACCTGGTTGACTACTGGGTTGGTACCTGTCGTGCTGATGCATGCTCCTGGGCCGGCACTTGGGGAAGAGGCGCGTGATCCGCTCGCCGCCGTCGGAGCCGGGCGTGGAGTCGCCAGCGGCGTCCGCGCGCAGCGCGCCCGCGCTCATGACGCCGCCACGGTCACGCCTGCACCCGCGCTGGCACTGAAACAATACCACCAACCATGTAAAGTTTAACATCACCAATCACATCACGATTATCATAACGTGATAAACACTGTCAAAAACTTAATGGTGTCTCTGTTATTCGTTTTATAATGGCATCATCATCA
This sequence comes from Acleris sparsana, assembly GCA_923062465.1. Classification (NCBI taxonomy): domain Eukaryota; kingdom Metazoa; phylum Arthropoda; class Insecta; order Lepidoptera; family Tortricidae; genus Acleris; species Acleris sparsana. The sequence goes on along the minus strand of OV281287.1, from coordinate 18,945,125 downwards.
TCATTCGCCTGTAACATTCCACTGCTGGACATAGGCCTCTCACAATACACACCATTTTAACCTGACTTCGGCCTGTCGCATCCAGCATCTGCAAACTTATAGCACATTATGTAACAGTATATACGAATGTTCACGCTTAGAGGTAGGTAACACAGAATAAGGCTTTTTGAAATCTAAAACAATAATCAAAAACTGCTAGAAGTCGCGTACGCGGGCGCATGTAACACCAATACAGCAAGTCAATTACCTAGTTAAAACAAAATGTTTTGTAGAAAATAAATTAACTGGCAGTTTTGAAGCCTTTTATCCTCAGTAAAACGAATCGCCCCCAACTCACTTAGAATTAGAATATAGAATAATAATTTATTCGCAAGAATGTAGTCAGTACAATTGGAAATTAACATAATAATGACGCAGCATAATTCTACCGACGACACGGCAGTGGGTTTTTTAAGGGTTCCGTACCAAAAACTGAAACACGGAACTGTTTTCCGTCTGTCTGTCAAGAATTCAAGATCCATTTTCAAAATTACAAAATTCTTAAGACTAGCAGACCAGTAAGCTCTAATTTTTAATACTTTAATATCTTAGCAGAATGAAATCTTATGTAGAATAGAAACATTTTTCAGTCAGCAAAAAGTGCCTATTGCAAAATTATGCAATTTGAAATCGCTTTTTTTTTAGGTACCCAGGTATCGCATTAAATATTATCGAGGCCATGTACCATATAGGGTAGAAGTACCCTTTTTGGCCAGTGTTCCTTTTTAAGCCACTTAAAAAAACATAAATAGTTAAGACTGAGGATTAATATAAATATAAAATTTCAAAACATATGCGTAATGTTGTAATAATTCTTTAGATATTAGTTAAAATTTAGAATGACCAAAAAAGGTGTAAAGATGGCCATAACCTGCACTTCGACCCTACTTGTAGTGATAACGCGTATAGACACGCACACTACGGCAACAGCTACTCAGAGACAACGTGCACGTGCATCTACACACACAAGTATAGCCCACCCGCTTTTGTGAGAACAAACAACTGTAGTAAATAGCTTCGGTACTATTTTAGTTTAGGTCAAGCGCATATGTGTTGCTGATCTTATGACCTAACAAACCAAGAATTAGCCACATTTTTATTGATTTTTAACCATGAAACTATGATATTATCTTGCTTAAGAGGATTGAGAGGCTGAAAATTTCCATACAAAATGCGATAACGTAACGAGAATGACGTAGATATATTATAAAAACTATGTCTGTACGTTTTATTATCTAATAGTTATTAGTAAGAAAGAAATTCAAAAAATAAAAAACAGAAACGTATAGGTGAAAATCTTAAGTCACCTCACCTGTTGTATGTGTGAGTAATGTGTGCGAATAGACATTCCATTTTTGAAATTTGTAATATATGGTACGGTTTGCAAACTCATTATTTGCTTATCTTCAAAGTTTAATTAATCCTGTCCACTTATGATTCTATTGTCATGATAAGATATAAGTATGTAGTTGTCAATGTCGTGTAATTGTCTTCGTATTTTTTGCGTCGCTCATGAATAAACAATGATACTTACAGTTTACTACATAAGTAAATTGTAAAACATCGTTTTTGAATTCAGCTTGGCAAATTAATATGGCGCCATTTCCTGAAATTGGTAGAGGACAACCACTGCATATTCAAACGACAAGAGTTTTGTGTAATTTGTACAAACATTTCCAGGAGGTTTGCGATGAAGACTCAAATTGTTTATCAACACCAAAACAATTGGTCATTGAAATATCTGGTGTACCGAAAAAACTGGTTCTCAACACATTAAAAGAATTTGAAAGTATGCATTCCAATCAAAAAATTGAAACATATTATAAAGAAATATTGACCATTCTCCAACTATGTATAAGACAGAACTATACGATCTTGTACTCAAAAATAAGCAAAAATTCGTGGAATACAAAATTGATACATTTTTAAGTCAACACGGACATACGGCATTTCGCTTACCACCACATCATCCCCAATTCAATCTAATTGAAAACATTTGGGGAATAGTCAAAGGATCTGTTGCCAAAAAAACGTTCCATGAATATGGAGTCTATTAAAAGTTTAGCAAAGCCAAAAAATAGTATAATAACTCAGGAAGAATCCAAAAATGTATGCTTACATGCAATGAAGGAGAAGCAAAAGTATCAATTGCAAATGGATGCAATATCGGAGAGTTTCATTATAAGTGTTTCTTTGGAAGAGAATGACAGTGACATTGTTTCTGTACAGTCCACTGATGAAAGTGAGGATGACCAAATGGCGAGTGATTGATTTAAAATAAATGTACAGTATGTTATAAATATGTACAACTCATATTAAATATTTATATAATAATGCTTATGAGTTTTTTTGCAAACTGTACACAACTACATACAACAGGTTACATACAACAGGGGTACTTAAGTTTTTCACCTACACAGAACTAGATTTTCATAATCACTACAACATCTTCAAAAATCGGGGAAAATTGGACCTGATTTAGAGTGCGATAAACGTTATCGCATGGAGCAAGTCTGGAATAAACATTTGACACTCCAGAACCTTCTGACCCAATCGGCCATCAGTCCTGCGGGCAATGTGGCGTCCGCGGACCGGAAGACGAGCTGTAGGTAGGTAGGCCTCCAACAAGATGGAGTGACGACCTCGTCAGGATCGCGGGACCGCGGTGGATGCGAAAAGCACAAGACCGGTCTGAGTGGAAAGCCTTGGGGGAGGCCTATGTCCAGCAGTGGACGTCTTTCGGCTGACATGATGATGATGATGATGAAACATTTGACAGCTAGGTACGCGATTTAAGCGTCGCTTCACACCCCTCAAAGTGACATAATTCCCTTTTTTTACTCGCGTACTATAAACTGCTAATATTGATATCGTTAACGGTATCAGAATATCACCTATAGCCGAACCTAACCTAACCTAAGCAGGAAAACAATTCTGTAACGATGGTTGCCATGTTAATAACAGTTGTATAATAATTATTACATTGCCTACTTCATAAATAAAAATGACAGGTTATGTTAGAAAAACCTTATGAAAATTGGTCGACACAAATCAACTAGGCCTAGTCTAGATGCAAACGCAAACGCTGCTAACATTTCTGTTTTCAATTTCGAAATGTATTAATTTGACATCAGCTGTCGACGCGATCTATCATCAATTTATGTCAATTCTAAATACTGTGTCGATTTTCGGAAATCCTAACTTAGCTTTATGAATGTTGACTAGGCCCCCTGTTTGTCTCTTATCCCCCCCCTATCCCCAAACGCTATCGTTCCTGTTTTCCATCGACTCGAAATGTATGGAGGTGACATAAGCGGTCGGCGCGATCAAACCTGAGCTTACGTCATTCCTATATTTGTCGATTTTCGAAAATCGCTAACTTAGCTTTAGGAATCCTGACTTATCCCCTGAGCGCTGTACGCCTAGCCATTGTTCTGGTTTTCTATCGACTCGATATGAGTTTACACAAGCGGTCGCCACGATCTGTATCATATACATCGAGCTTCTCACGTCTCTTCCTTTCGAATTCGGTCACCTTACTGCTCATTGTAAAGAGAGACGAGCTCAAGGCCCGTACACCTGCGGCCATTCAATACAATGCTATACATTTTGTGGACTTTCCAAAATTGCAAACTTACCAATTTGCATCGTGACTGGGCCCGCAGATATCAAGCGAGTATTTTAAATACTAAATCCTGCAACTCCATCGGCTGGGTTATACGTAAGCCAGCTAGTTCCGAATCCAGTAGTGACGTGCCTCACGACACCGCAGCCGCTGCCAAACTTCGCGATCGATACAGCACTACGCTAGGCCACGAAAACAGCGATTGACATGAATTCAAGTTATTATGGCCATATTTAACGATGTGATAAACGTGGATAAAACGTCTGTTACTTTCTGACCATTATGCAAGTGCGAGAGTGACGGCAGGACAGAACTGCTTGCATTGAAATGGGCCCTATCCCATAAGGGATAAAAAACCTACGACAAGGTAAAGTTTGTCCGTCAATCCAGATTATCTTTTCGTGAGAGAAATGTTCAATGCTTTCATAGCTTAAATAGGCGAACTCTTTACATACCTACAAGTTTGTAGGGAACCCTCGCTGCGCGACTCCGAGTGGCACTAACCCGGTTTTTTATTTTTTATTTGATGCTATTGAAATCGTTATGATTATGAACTAGGATTGATGGAGTCTAGGTGAGCCGTTCAAGAGTAACTAGCTCTGAAAGTAGGGGTTTTTGAATTATGTCAATGTTACGTATTTATTTTGTTGCATATTTAGTAATTAATATATAAAACGCATCATCTTTCAGAATAACGGCTGGAGAGAAACATTTGACGACCAATGTTTCAAACTAACTATGTACCTACAGGGATAAGGAAGACATGGTCACACGTTTGGATTTGCCTTTGCGTAGCATTAAAAAGTTAAGTTGCGTTCTAACGTTTAATCTTATCAATGCACTAGGACGTCAGAGTAATGAATGTGTTTATGGGTACTTTAACTGTTGCACTTAACATCGTGATGTTTACGCGGCACAGGAAAATTATAAATAGTGCGAGATATTTTATCGAAGACATTATTACTAAACTTAGAAACGCTATGATCAAATTGAGTTTTTTTAAATCGCCTAAAAGAAGCGTTTCTTGGCGACCGAAGAAACCGGTTCCAACACTTTCAATTCGGTGGGTCAAAGAGGATACTGTTTTCACCTTGCGACTAAATCATCAGATCAGCTGGTAGTACCATAAGATTGCATCCTCACCGGGTTGACATGTATTTCAAATTTTATGATATCGAGAAGTAGTTCAAAATTGACTTGACCTGGTGCCAGATTTGACCTAAACTCCACGTGAAGTTAGTTGACGTACCCTGCTTTCAGAGTTGATAACTCTTAAAAGGCACAACCAATTTTAATGAAACCTTGCTAAGAATTACTCTGCCTGCCTTGCACTTTGATTTAACTAGCTTTTGAAATTATAAAAATCCGCGTCCGAATCGGTCACATGTTAAATACATGTTAAACTTATATACCTATAACACCTTTATTTTTGACTGGGGTTAAAAATACCAAACCCGCTAACCTCGTGGCCCCGCCGGCGAGGCCTGGCACGGTCCTACCAGCGTTTTCCTAATGTAGGATTTATGCCGCGTTTTTATTGCCCCGCCGATATGGAACCGTTCGGAATATATGCGTAACAAACGGTAGAGTGAGATGAATGGTTTTAACCCAAATTATGCCGCGGGCAATGCAGCAATGTAGCTTTGGAAGGACTAGCATAGAGGCATTCCACCTTAGTCCTATAGGTTAGCAACTAGCATAGAGACATTTTACCCTAACCCTGAGTGGCATCTGAACTTACACATGCCACTTAGCATCAGGTGGCTTATGTACTCGTACGTCTTTTCCTTTCCATATAACTATATAAATGTATTCAATATTCCATAGAAACATTAATTACAGACACAAGGGATTCAGAATGAGCTTCAGTCTGCAAATTCCGTCATATGAATTACACATTGGTCATTAAAAAATTATAGGTTGTTAAAAATGTTCGTCCTTTTTCGTGTCAAGATTCCATGATTTGCAACGGCTTCACATGTTGCAATTGTTTTTAATAAAGAAATATAGTTCAAACACTACTATAGTTGGATCAGTCTATATTATGGGCTCCGTAACAGTTCATACTTAGGTACTCACACGTGAACACGTATCTCACCTGTTTCCTTGATTTCTCATGTAGTATAATTACATTGCCACAAAACTTTCGACGACATTCAACAGTTTAAATGATTAATCTCCATGTAATATGCCTTGCTTGCAAGTATAGAGGTGTTTCCATAAATCACGAAATACGGCTATCACAGGGATCATTCTAATCCTTTTCTTTTTTAAAGAAAAACACATCCGCTAAACGTCAACAATCCACGAATTCAATTCATTAAAACACATTTCAAAGACGCCAATCATATTAGCGCGTTTCGCATTCCTTTTTCAAAACGTAACCGAGTAAATTAACGTTGCTTTCACAAAAGCCTAGCTTTTTAACTAAATTTACGACAGGGCAAACATTTCTAGGGTAATATTTAATTAAAAATGAAAAACTCCTTTTGTGTCGCTTGGAAATAATAATATTATGTAATTTACCGTTTAGTGAGCGACTAAGGGGTCTATTTTGCAAATGGCGCCATAATTACGGTTGAGAGCTGTCGACTATTCTTTTGAAATTCATTGAATAACCAGAGTTCTTGTGCAGGGTTGACAAGGACCATATTTCTACAAAACATTTTTTTTAATTAGTGCCAGGACACTTGTTTTTTTTGTATGGAGGCAAGTTTAAAAGAATGCTATATTTTTTTATATAATATTGAAGAAAAACGTATTTCAAGTTAAATATTTTTTCCACTTGCACTAGGGTCAGCTTTTTTTGATTTAGTGGTGTTTTTGTTACGTTTTGTATACAACGAGTATCAAAAACACCCACAAATATGTCATTATAAACATAATGACAACCCTGGTAAGCTGTCATCACAGACATAGAGGTTGTATGACTCGGTGAGATGACAGCTTACTAGGATTGGCATTGGTTTTCAATTTCCTTTTTTTTGTTAATTTTGTAACACGCTGTATACATTAACCTCCTTTTTGGGCAGTCAGGGTAGTCAGTGACAACCCTACATTACTGTCCTTTTATTGACGGGGCAAAGGCTTGACGCCTCTACGTGCCAATTAACTTGCATAAATTGAAATTATATCTTGCTGCGTACAACTTAAGTGTCCATTTCGATTGCTAATATTAAAGGTGATAATGGAATTCGCGAGTCTCGTAGGCAGTTTAATTAAATTTGGGAAAGATTCTGTTTTAACAGTCGAAGATTTGGGGGGGAAATGGAAGGACTATGGTCCTTGGTTTATGGTGAAGTGAGAACATATTTAAAGTGCTCAAAAGTAATAATAATTACAGGGGATAATCATAAACAGTTTTAGTGGCAGTAAGACCTTGTGCAGGGTCCGTCCGGATCGCTACCACCATGTTATCTATTAAAACACCGCCAAGCAGTAGTGTTCGCATTGCTGTGTTCCGGTGTGGGGATATGACAATCGGTGAAATTACTAGCATAGACGCATTCCATCTTAGTCCTCAGGGTTGGCAACGCATTTGAGGTCTTAGGATTGCAGTCTGGAGAATTCAAATGGTGGCATGAGTGCTCGCGTGCCTTATCACGGTCATAAAAAAAAACAAGTTAACCTGGTTCCAAACTGAGCTAATATGTATACACTTTAGTACCTTGTCTATTTATTATATTATATATTATGTCGTGTTTAAACTTCCATATATGAATTGTCACAGCGATTAAAGTGACAAGTTACTAAAGTGTACACATATTTATGAACTCGACTACTACACTCACAAATTAAAACGGGTCACTTTCTATGGAAATTCTTTACAAAATGACCCGTTATCATTGCTTTTGACCATAGACAACGATAAATACTTAGAAAGAGAAACACATTCTTAAATACATATAAATCATCCAGGACTTGAGATCAACTAGTCTCGCTCTTCACACTAATGTTTAGAGACCTCTTTTAGAGACCTACTTCTCCAAAATATCTAACTCTAACCGTGAATACTTAAGTAATTGTAAGACACACCAAAACACCCTTACAAATCACAGCATTACCGCAAGTGTGCCCATAACAATGACGTCATACCGTGTACAGCCACAGCATATGACGTCACAGTCTGAGCTCCTTAAGCCTTCATTACGACGCCGGCGCCGCTCGTCACCGCTATTCACCAGGGGTCAGGCTAATGGCATTATGACACTTCTTTTGCACTAAGTGTGCTAATTTTTGGTACTTGTAATTACCTAATTAATATCTTATTCGCGGAGTGGAATGCTTTCGCTGCGTCTGTATTCCCGAAATCGTACGAGTGTACCTAACCTTGGTGTTTTCAAGATCGGAGCCTGCCGTTTGGTATAAATATGTTTGCCAAATGTATGGTTTCGCAACTTTTTCATTTGCCAACTCAATTTTATATATCAGGATTTATTTCAGTTCCACAGTGTAGAACCAGGTGAGGTGAGGTTAGTTTTTATAAAATCCTGAAATATTTACGGTTACAGAAAACAAAGCGAGTTGGCAAATGAAACGGTTGGGAAACGATACATTTAGAAAACATATGGGTCAGCGTGTACCACCCTCAACCTCGTTGTTGCATAACATCAGGTGCGACTGAGGTCAAACGCGAACCAATTTTGGATTTAAAACAACATACTTTTGAGATACATTATCTTCTCTGGTGCACTAATATTTTGCCAAATCATTTGGCAAACTATATCATTTTATAAACTTTCATTTCGTAAACAGGTACTTGTGAAATGAAAGTTTGTAAAATGATAGTGTTTGTCAAAAAGTCCGGATACCATCTCTCTGCACAGTATAAAACGAAGTCGCGTCCCGCCGTCCGTCCTTCTGTATAATGTACGTTTACGTTATTTCCAACTACGCAACGAATTTTAATGCGGTTTTCATTACAGAAAACATACATTTTTTAACCGGGGGGAATCATAAGTTTGGCATGGTTGCTTCTAAGGTGGATTTAGGCCGCGGTTTTGGTAGAAAACTAGTATAACCGGAGTGGATCTAAGCGTTTTGTAACATATTTAGCCCAGGCTAGAAAATTGAAGTCGTTATACAAAGAAAAACCGCCCAATAAAGATCAAAACCAATCAAAAACAATCTTGACAACTAAAATAACACCACCTGTATAATACTTGAACATACCCCACGGTAAAAAGTAGAGGCTGTATTTTTTACCACTCATTTAGGTATAGGCGGTTTCAATCAATTTATTTCTCAAATTTAAACCGAATGCTAAAAATGTAAACTGCACAAAAGTTAATATTATGTCGAAATCTTTATAGTTGTTAATTATTTAATCTATATATTTGACCTTTATAGCATGAAAAAAAAGGCACATAATCATATAGAAACAAAAAAGTGGTGCACAGCAAAAGACAGGCAGAAAACAAAGCAAATGAAATATTTACAAACTAGGTACTTAATAATTCTTTACGCAAAAAGTACTAACAAATCAATAAACATAAATAAATATTAAATTAAATACAATAATTATTTTAATGTTTCAACACTGAACTCTGCTGGTATACAAATAACCCAACCTGTCTGTTGGTATATTCTCTCAGCCCCACAGTGCGCTGTTCGAGTATAGTAACACCCACTATACTACTAATGTTTGCACAGCACCCTAGCTCCCCCCTCACCTAATTAACGTTCACAAAGGTACACTTCTAAAGGTCAAAAATGGAAAGGTCACCCAGGCGAAGTTATTTTAAAAACACTTTGTGAACAAAGGGCTATAGAAATACAATACAACCTTTTTTGAACATCATATATGTCACTGACATCGTGAGGTCAGTCGGTGCCCTGCCTACGAAGCTAGCGGTTGTCATTTCGATAAACGGTTGGGGCAAATATTTGCGTAATGATCGCTAGTATTTGTTAAGTTTTGGAAGTTTTTCTAAGTAAAAGTATTTATTTCTCTATTCGGAGTTTTCTGCCGACTCGAAATGTATGGAGTTGACATAGCGGTCGACGAGATCTGGCATAGAGAAGGCAAACGAGCACACAGGCCACCTGATGGTAAGTGGAAACTGTGACCCATAGACATTCGTATTCACAAGACTGCAAGCCTAAGACTGCAAATGCGTTGCCAACCCTGAGGACTAAGATGGTATGCCTCTATACTAGTCACTACACCGGCTGTCTTATCCCCAAACAGGAACACAACAATGCGAACACTGCTGTTTGGCGGTAGGGTAATGGATAAGAAGGTGGTAGCGATCCGGACGGACCCTGCACAAGGTCCTACCACCCGCAAAACTAGTGTTATGCATCTTGACTACAGCCCCTGGTATCGTGTAGAATATATTTCGCTAATTGGGTAAGTAATGTAGACATTTCTTCATGATTTAGGGCCTGTTGTTTGATCAGTAGAGCAATGGTAAATCTCAAGGAAATGTGTCAAATTTTCGATTCATTTTTCAAATTTCAACAATTAGTCAAGTTACCTACTGACCAAACAACGGGTCCTTTAGTGAGTTAGTTAGTTCATGAGTTGTTATTCTCGTAATAAAGCGGCCGATGAATGTACGTCAAAAGTTGACGGTACCTAGGACTTTTCGATACCATCGATTCAATCGTTATTAGTTAGTTGCTGACATTAATGACTAAGTAATGACTCAGGCAATACTCGAATGTATCGTTGACTTGTACACTCAAGAGCAATGAAATCGGGTCACTTTCTATAGCAATCCAATACAAAGTGACCCTTTTAACAAGCTTGTAATTAACTTGCAATGTATTGAAGAGGAACTCATATGAATCCTTGGGCAAACGCCGCGACGCCGCGTGAGACGCAATAGTAGCGAGCGATCTGCCGTCTTTTTCTCTCTTTCCACCCCACCGACGCGCGGCAGCGTTCATGCTATATCGCGCGTGATTATTTAAAAGTATGGTGTACTTAGTGTCGTTTAGATAATAAACTTTTATTTGTACTTCGATCTGGGTTTCCTTTCAGTATGTATGTATGTACGGGTCAAATCTTGCAACTTAAATTTCACCCACTTCCCGGTTTTCGATGAAGCTGAAAATTTGCATACACCTTTAGTTCTGATGACAATGCAATAACATAGTACCATCGAGCTGGTCTGATGATGGAGACTCAGTGTGGCCATAGGAACTCCTATATTACAAATGATAAACCCGTCGTGTTAGGGCTCGTTAGAATCGTCTTGACGAGTAGATGACGACTGTGTAAGAAGAAGTACAGTCGGCCACAAAAGCTTGTCGCAAAAATGTATTTTTGACAGCACCTTATTTATTGCTCTTGACTATATTTTTATTGATATTTTTTATGGCAAAGGAAAAGGCGAACGAGCACACAGGCCACCTGATGGTAAGTATCTGAGGCACATAGACATTTTGCATTCTCATTACTACAATCTCGAGACTAAAATCCTAAGACTACAAATGCGTTGCCAACCATGAGGACTAAAATATAATGCCCCTAAGCTGATAATTTCATGGGCTGTCATATGGATATACCCGTAACTGTACACAACAAAGCGAGCACTGCTTCATGGAACCACACTTGCTTAAATATGCAAGACCGCAAGACGAAATATATCTTAACTTTCATTTTACTTATGTTATTAACAACACACATCCTGAAATATTTATTTAGTCGTAACTTTTACAAGGGTATAGAAACTGAACACAAACGTTTGTTGTATAAATACGTACGAGAAACGTTTCCATAATACAATTTATTTGTTAAATGTATACAAATTAAGACAAAAGAAATGTAACTGGCTTTAGCAGCAAAGTTGTTCTTTGAAACGAAACAATGAGATTGAGAGAGAAGCCAGCACAAAAAGCAGCAAGAGTTACTACGAGTATAATTTAAAGAGTTTAATTGAATGTTTCAGTGTACCCTTACTGTTTCAAATGTTTAAGTGACAGCATAGAAACGATACGGTAAACGATTTTCGTAAACTGACAATATATCTAGGACTGACGTTAGCTGCCTTTTTTATTTACTGTACTGTATGAGTTACAAAATTACCGTACCTACTCGCTATCGAGTCGAATGCTCTGTCCCTCGCAATCTATAAGAATACTGCGAGGTCTGCGAGGGACAGAGCATTCGACTCGCTAGCGTGTACGTTAACCGTAACTCATGGTACTTGGCATAGACAGTCACAATGTTTTAAGTGAGTACAATAATAATTAATAATAAGACTTAATGATAACTATTTTTGAATTTGGAATAAAGGAACCATAGAAGTAGGTTTTTATGACACAGATAAGATAAACAAGCATTGGCCACCTGATGGTAAGAGGGATCTATGACCCATACATTTTAGCATTCTCAAGACTAAAATTTTAATACTGCAATCCTAAGACCGCAAATGCGTTGCTAATCCTGAGGACTATGATGGAATGCCACTATGCCACTTATTTTACCGGTTGTCTTATCCAGGGCTCATAACCGATTTATAGAATACCGGTTAGTACCGGTTTTGCTCCGAACTTTTCTAGGGAACGCGAACGCTCTGAGAACTTTACTTAGAAACCAACGCGTTCATTGCAACTTATTTGTTTCACTTGTGATGTGACAACGCGCGCGTTATGCGTCTGGATTAACCGGATCCTTTAGCTCGAAACCGGTTAATTTGAAAGAACTTTATATAAAGGTTCTTAAAAAAAAAGGTTTATGAGAACGTAACGAAACGAAAAATCCAACCGGAAGACGAGCTGTCCAGCAGTGGACATAGACCTCCCCCAAGGCTCTCCACTCAGACCAGTCTTGTGCTTTTCGCATCCACCGCGCTCCCGCGATCCTGACGAGGTCGTCACTCCATCTTGTTGGAGGCCTACCTACAGCTCGTCTTCCGGTCCGCGGACGCCACTCCAGAACCTGGTGTTTAAACCTAACTCTAACTAATTATTATGATCATCATCATCAGCCCGGGGGCTTCCACTGCTGGACAAAGGCCTCCCCCAAAGAGCGCCACAAGTCACGGTCTTGAGCCGCTCGCATCCAGCGGCTTCCCGCGATCCTAACCAGGTCGTCAGACCACCGGGTGGGAGGCCGATTATTATGATGTTCACTCTTAATATGTGTCATCGCATTCTGACATTCTAATAGTGGTACGCGCTTTTCCTTAGCTGTAGCACAGATTAAATAAATAATTAGAGATAGCTTAGACAACTGTTTGACGATGCATGTGAGTGTAGATCAACTTACCTTTGTTTAACATTCCTTCTGCGTTACACCTGAAACAATAAAAGGTTTTCATTAATACATCATCATGATTGCTACCATGAGCGCCGATTAATTTGTACCATAACCATGTCCTCCATTAAATGTTTTGAACGCGTAACGCGTGTTTTTACAGAAACGTTACAAAACGTATGTATCAATTAAAAGACGCAACGCCTAGGGAAAGATTCGGGTGTCAGACGTATGTATAAAATACAGTATTTACAGAAAAGGACCTTTTTTTTTTCTTTGCCCCGCTGCGACTTGGACAGCTACTACCGGGGGAATATGGCGTTTCCACAATGAAGTGATTTTGCCAGTGTCAAGTATATTTAAGTATAAATCAATATAGTAATAAAACACAATCCAATCTTCTCTAGGAAGATTGGTGGCAACGTTGTACGGTGATATGTAGGACATAGGCCAAGATAGTTTTAACCTCTGTACCACTGCGAGTCCACTTGAAACAAGACGTAAGATGCCAGGATACACGAAATAAGTCCAAGTCTTCTATCACTGTGCAACGCAAAGGCATTAAAAGTTCAAATCACTAACAAAAAAGAACTTTGAACACCTAAATACACAAAAATAAAAACTAAAACAAATTACACATCCGCCATCTTTTGCCGTTGCAAATGGCCTCCGAAAAGGACCGTACAAAGGCGAACTTCTCCCTTTAAAGGATCTCGTCAAACGTCATCTCATCGAGATAATGTCATGTGTTTGTGTCCAAGTGCCAGCTCATTCGCACGTCAAATCGATCTCCATTGCTTGCATTACGTCGTGATTTAAAAAAAACAAGAAACAACAGGTAAAACGACGATGGCGAATGCGACAATTAGGTATCTGCTGGGGTCATAGACAAGATGTTCTTCTAATTCCAATTTTAATCAACGGCTTTCACTCCTGTTTGGTGTTTAGGTGTATTTCACCAATGTCGAGTTATTCATAGACACTCCCATGGGCTTATTAGAGACATAAGTCAATGGATATCACACGCGAGGACAATTGTTCGGTAAAAAAGTATTTTCACTAATTGGGATTGTTCATATTTTTACAATTACTAATTCGAAAACCATTTCGGGGTTTTTGAAATATTTATCTATCTCGGATATTTCGATAAAAGCATATTGAACCTTTGTTTGACTCTCGTTTTCGGCTTGAAGCCCTCCTAGGTGTATCTTACGGGTTAGGCGAAAATCGCTTGAAATAGTATGTTTTAATACACTATTACAATCACTTTTTATTATTAGATATCATTTAAATTTTGTACTTTATTAGAAAATGCCATCCAACATTTTAAATGATAATGTCATCCATAAACTATCTGCTAAATAAATAAAGATATTAAAACAAATTGTCAAATACAAAATTAATGAAATAGGTCTCTTAAAATTACGTATTCTTTCGAATTAGAATGTAAACAATGAGAGTATTTTGACTAAACAGAAGCACGTGGGGTTAGCTCCACGTGATGTTTAACGCTAACGTAAACAAGTATCGAAATATGTCAAAATCGAAATGACATAAGAGCTCGACGCGACCGTTTGGCAGCTCACATCAATCGGGGCCCACGGGCCTCGTTTATCACGTGACCAAATGTGGATAAAATGTCCACCACTTTCTCACACATGTAAGTACGGGAGGTAAGGATGTTTTATCCCATTTTGTCATGTGATAAACATTCTAGTCTAGCGCTAGAGGGCCATTGATCTCAATAAATTATTTGACCAGATGTCGCTAAAAATATATATGATTTTGTATAGGGATTACTATTTACTAAGAGGGGATTTACGAGGGGATTTACGAACCGTACATTTCAGGAAAAGCCACGTATCCATTTAATAGTACATTATGATACAAGTGTGCTAAGTTGACCATTGTATACAAGGCGCTATTGTGTGCGCATGAGCGAAAGCGAGTGCGCCACAAGAAAGCCGCGTATATTATGGTCACAGGCACACGTGTTACATACGACGTTTTTCAACACACTTGAGAAAAAAAAACAAGACTTCATTTAGTCAAATTTTAATGTTATTTGCCGCATAAAAACTGTTTGTTGCTAAGAAAAAAAAAGGTATAACCCGACTAAATTATATCGCTTCTTCTTCGTACTTACAACTTGATACTAGGCTAAGGCTACAAATGTAAATTGTTTGGGTTAATAAACTAAAGGCACTTGTGCGTAATATACTGAAAAAGCACGCGTGTTTAATATCTAGGTTTATGAGCCAAAAATCGGTGGAATAAAAAGGTCGTTTTGAGCAAGTGTGTTGAAAATTAAGTAATTAATTCGAAGCAACAATGTTTAAGAAACCCTAATCTGGGATCAGTTGGCGGGAAAACTGTTGTGTCTGTATTTTTAGAAAGGGTTACATAAAGGTTTGTCTGTTCTCTAAGCAGCTTGCCAGCACTAACTTGAGCTTTATTTTTGATTGGGCTTAAGTTGCATAGTGCTTTCATAGGTAAGAAAAGGGTAGGTTGGGTAGTGGTACCTATCTACCACTTATATACTGGAGCTCGTTTCATAAAAGCTTGTAACTTCTATTTTTTTATACTCAACAAGAGGACAGAGGACGCCCGCGACTTCGTACGCGTAGTAGTAGTACTCCCCCTATACCCCTCCCCCCCTCTTGGGGGGGTGAATTTCCAAAAATCCTTTCTTAGTGCTCACTTCACTTCAAAGGCTACTTTATTAAAGTAGGAAGAGACTTTTTACGTTTCTTTTGACACTTTGGACGCTTTCAAACGTATTTTAGGTACCTATCGTTTATTTTGAAGCTTGTGAAAAATACATTCACATGTTGGAGAGGCGTTTACATACGTTGAAAAACTTCTAAAGAAAATGTTGAAAAGAAGCATGAAAACCCCCAATCTAAAATCCAAGCGACAGTGAATTCATATTTGGCAGTGCAAATCCAATATTTTCAAACAAAAAATATTTTCAGCGTTCTCTTTTATCACACATTTTTGTACCCATTGAATCGCAAATCACAAATACATAACAATCACAAACAAAATACGCCTATGGATTTACGCATGTTGAAAATAACAGGTAAAAATACTGAGTACTTTTCTGTTTACTCAGTCTTTACTCCTTTCGCGGGGGATACATTGAGAAGATTTTAGCGGATTTCACGTCCCACTTAACGCTGAATTCCTAATACGTCATAAATATTAAATGGAGACGCTGTAATAATAACTGGTTAGGCAAATACGGTGTTCTGTAACGTTTACTTTTACAACCATAGATTAGATCACTAATTAATTACCGATTTGATTAATTAACTAAGAACATTGTCGGAGAATATCGTCAAAAAGGAAAAAGGCGACGAAGTTAATTCCTTAAAGGGATAAGTTAGCGTTTGTACATACTAGTAGGTACTTTTGTGTGTTGTTTCTTTTTGATATTATTTTCTGGTTGTTTATTACAGTTTAGTGTTTAACATAAGTACTTTTTTCTTGTGGCGCGTGACCCAAAGCTGCCTGGGATGGAAGAGAGTTCTTTATATTTTCTAATAATTAACAATTATTTAAATGACTGTTAGTTAACTAGCCATATCTATGTCACATTTTGCAAAAAATATCTAGTTTGATTTGTCAGTTGATTTCCCCTTTGACATTCGCGCGTCATTCTCTTTGATTGAGCGACA
The DNA here is from genome assembly GCA_923062465.1 of Acleris sparsana. NCBI lineage: Eukaryota > Metazoa > Arthropoda > Insecta > Lepidoptera > Tortricidae > Acleris > Acleris sparsana. Next base: position 18,928,573 of record OV281287.1, on the reverse strand, counting down.
TCTGTTGCTGTAGACTAACAACTCGGCTTTGATAGCTGTCATTCTGGTAAAAAAAGGCGCTAATTTGTAGTAGGTTCGAGTGTGACAAGAGTAAAAAAATATGGGAGTGCCACTGTCAAATCACAAATAGTTTATTATGGAAAATTGATTGTTGCTGGCACTAATAATCGTCTACTTATATAAATAATTGTTTTGTTGACTGCCATCGTCAAATTTATTTTTTAGCAATAATAATTTTGCTGAAGCTTCTTTTAACGTTAGGCAACAGACTTTGTTTACCACTGAAAATACATACATTGAGAAAATATTATCCTTGTTTTAAACACAGTATAATTTCCGAGCTTGTTTCTTTATGATAAAATTGAAGATAAAGGGGTAATGAAGACTCGCCGAAGTTTGGTAAACACCCCTCGGGCAGCCGGGGCTGAGTAAATAAGAAGTTTGTCTTTGAGAAGGATGGAGCGTTTGTTTTCAAATGTTTTTTATAGTATTGTTATTATTATGCTGAACATAAAGTATATACTTAATTATGAAAGCACGGTAAAGTCATGTTTTATTATACTAACGGCCACACTCAGTTAATGACAGTTAGTTGTTTCTTGGTGACGATTTTCTAACGTTTGAAAATGGAACAAGTATTTCAAATGTCTCTAAGGGCCTGTTTCACAATCGACTAGTAAATTTATCTGTCATTTGAAGTTGGTTGTTTCCTTGTCTATTTTCAAGTGACAGAAAGAGAAAGGACTAAATTGATCTGTCAAATATGGGTAATTTGTCGATGGTGAAACAGGCGATAAGGCACGGCAGTTACTAGAAAGCTCGTTGAAGCTAAAGTTTGCTATTAAAATAATCGTTTATTGTAACAACAGAATATATAAAAAATCTCTAATTTTATTTATTTATCATCGTCTCCGATCACTTCACAGTCCAAGAATTAACTAAAAGGTACCTAACATTGAACAGTAAATCAAGCCAACCTTTTACTAAGCAGGAATTAAATCATATTGCGATTAGGATGTACCTAACATAAACGTCAAAATTCAGCAGTAAAAGGGTGAAGGCCCTAAACAAACGAAACTGCGTGTACACACGCCCTAATAAGGCTCAGGGTGAAAGCACTTAACTGCTTTTAACTGTTAAAACCTTCGAATAAAGCAGTTAACGGAGATCGCTCATGTAGACACCAGCGAGGACAGACTATCCATTTAAAGATTAACGTTCATGCGTTTTTCCTGTTTTAAACTAACATTTCTATCTGTCAATATAATCAGTATATGATACGATCTCACAAAAAAAACTTCAATAACGGTAAAATTGCTATTGGTTTACAAGTTTAAGATATCTAAGAGACTGTTGTTTGATCAGTAGTTAAACTAACTAATCGTTAAACACCGTAACTAATAGTTAAATCTCAAGGAAAGGTGTTAATTTTTCGATTCCTTTTTGAATTTTAACAATTAGTTGAGTTAACTACTGATCAAACAACAGGCTCTAAATACAGTTCATTAATCATGGTGGAGTTACAAAGATTTACTAAATCATAAATATCATAATACATTAAATACTTCTTAGGCTTCTGAATCCGTTCATTCATGCCTGAGCTACATGTGTTGAATTCTGCTGAACTGGATTATTCAGCACGTTATTGAAAATACCTCGTTAAACTGTAACGCATTCTTAGCAGGGCTAGTATTTTTTTTATGGAATAGTGAATGCAAACGAGCACACAGGCCACCTGATGGTAAGTGGAAACTGTAACCCATAGACATTCGCATTCACAAGACTGCAAGCTTAAGACTGCAAATGCGTTGCCAACCTTAGTCCTCAGGACTAAGATGGAATGCCTCTAAGCTAGTCATTACACCGGCTGTCTTATCCCCAAACCGGAACACAACAATGCGAACACTGCTGTTTGGCGGTAGGTTAATGGATAAGATGGTGGTAGTGATCCGGACGGACCCTGCACAAGGTCCTACCATCCGCAAAACACGTAGCTACTAGAGAGCCGTAGTTACTAGACACTATTGATTTCCTTCTGACTTTGATATACTTATACTTTTAAACAAAGTGCATATCAGGGGCCGTAACAAGATGCAAACGCTGCTAACGTTTATCTTTTCTACCACTCAAAATGTATAGGATAACAGTTGACTACGTGGTTTATCGCAACGCACGAGAATGTCATCCTATACACTGATAGAAAAGAAAAATTTAAGTATCGTTTCTATATTCAAAATCAAAATTCAAAAAAAGAATCTTATCTGATTGGTCGTGTGTTCCGCTAAACTTCGAGTAGAAACCACTAAACCCGCGCTTTCCCGCACAATAAACGTGTTGCCCCGGCGGCACACTTGCAAATGTTTATTTACGACGTGTTTATTCCAAGCACCTCGGTGTTAGCGACGGTAATTTAAAAATTCGCTTGCAATTTACATAACCGTCCACACCAACCACCTCGGAGTCTGTGTAGCCTCGGGCATGACACGTTTGTTAGGATAAATAACATTATATTTTGTGTGTGGCCTTTTTTCTAAGTTTCTACTTTACATTCAGAGAATATTCGTTACGTTCTCTTTCATTATTTGTATTAAAGAAAGAGAAGCCAACACGAATCTTCGCTAAACTGTACATAAGGCCAGAATCAAACGTTACGTAAGAGCGGTAGACACAGCAATTCCCCGTCGGTTGTCATAACCTGTCCGATTAGTGTAGACGCGGCTACGAGATGCCTCTCTGGAGACGGCTTAATTTGTCAACGAACATTAATTTTTAAAAGGATTTTGATTGTTTTGTGGTTTTATGATGTTTCCGAATGTGATTAGGCGTATACAAGCAATTATGACCAGATTAAATTGACGCAAAAAATACATTTTAACCCAATAATAAGGTTCAAATTTAAACCATTAAAATTAGTCGGTTGTGTACATCTTTACCCATTTACATTAACATAATTACTTTGAAACACCGATGTCTTTGCATGGCGATTTTTTCACATAAAGATTTAGAAATAACTTTTCATAACGTTATTATAATGTTATTCCGGATTTGTTATGATTTTGATTTCGTTTCGATGTGAATTTATAACCGTTATGAAAACGTATCGTTATATTTATACGTAATTAAAAACACTAACCAAATGTAACGTTATGATAACGATATTTCTCATAACATTATGAAGGTTGTACCTATGCAACCGAGTGGTCGGCGGTCTGTTAATTATTCTAATATATATCACTAAAACAATACAACAGCAATTAACAGCTTGCACTAAATTCTGGGAAGGGCTGCGTATGAGCAGGCATCTGGGTCAGCGAGCAAAGAAAATAGAACAATAGGTACGCGCGGAAACAAAGAAATTGGGAACAGCGCCATCTATGTTTTGGTAGACCAAGTAATGAGCGGCGCTTTAGTTACCATCAAAAACCATTGCCAACCGGCGTCATTCATTTGTTTTCGAATTTTCATCCAAATAATTTTAAGCATTACGCTTTTGAACAAACTGAATTATTATCCGATAAACCAACCAAACGCGGAAATAAATTCGTTAACATTACATTGTTTTTTTTTTTAATTTACCAACCAACTTTAATCAAATTGTTCATGAACATTTTTATGTTTGCCTAAAAGATGATATCGAATAGCTACTTTTTATGTATAAACACAACTTAATTATAGTATTTTGAGGTAAGGTATTATACCGCAAAAACCATTTCCTAACCTCAAACTACGATTAAACCTAATGCTTAGAGATAAGTATACCTTTTCCCGCCCTTTATCCGATCCAGGTACGGTCGCCCTCCGTTTGCCCTTTGCCTGTTAGATATTATCGGAAATTTGTTAAGCTTCCGCCAATGAGGCCACTCTATTTTACGCATATTACATTTTAAGCATCTTTGGGTTAGTGGTTTTTACTCTTAGGAAGATGTAGGGTAATATTCCAAAATTGATGGAAGTAACAGTTGATTATAGCGTTCTAAATATTATTGTTGCAACTTGAATCGCTGTACATAATGCTTTAATAAAAAACCAGATTACAGATAAGGAAGGTAAGGTATATAACTGACAGACATTATTCCTTGCGTTTGGTTGTCCCGCCCTACTTACTGAATAAACATATTTATCTTCGTTAATTAAAACCAAGTACTACTCCATCACTGAAATATATTCAAAATAAAGGCGCCTATTTCTTTATAACAAGAAGAACAAAACAAAGAATAAAGCGGCGTCTAATATAAAAACTGTGTTTCTTTGTACAAGACCAGCTTAGTTTGATACTGCCAGTTGTCGCTGTCATCGTGCAAACAAATATTATTTCTCATGTTAGAACAAACCCGCTTTAGGCGGTCTGGACTGATTAAATTGCCGTGGGCCGCACAAATTTGGCTGTGGAAATTTGAAATGCTCTTTAGGCGCTTGGCTTGTTTGTGTTGAACAAACATTATCCTTCTATGAAGCCATAACCAGCTCCCTCATTACCGTGCAGTAATGGGGGATTCGTGCCAACAAGCCCTGGCAACACTGTTAATATTTCGGATGGGTACCGTTTAATTCGTTCTATAATTTAGAGATGGCGCTGGCGTTGATTAGTTTAGTTCGCGGATTAAGTTACAGATGGCGTTAGTAGTATTTTCTTACAGATACGGTAATTTTGTCAAGACATTGATTTACAAACATAAAGATAGAGATATTTACACAATAAAATAATGTTTTTCGTTATATAAGTGGTGATGACTTAAAAAAAGGTGTATCGAACCAAAACTTGTACCGACTAGAGACTTTTATTTAAAAATAATATCTAATTGCATTTAACCCTCCACTTATAAAAAAATCTAAAATGCTCTCTTACATTATGCGACATAAAATGTATCGGGAAATACAAAATGTCGCGACGATCACAAGGAACACTTTTCTTCATTAATAGATGATTGATGAAGATCCTCTCAAAGCGGATTCCAGAAAGAATTTATCTCCGTTTGCGGAAACATGTCGATGATGACTTATTTATAGACGGACTCGCCCGGCGAAAAGCCTCATTTTCATATTAGTGGTAGTTTAAATACCTAAACTAAACGCCTAAATAACTTAATAATAAATCAGTCTTAAAAAAAATTGTAAACATTGTATATTGTCTAGGGGAGACGGTTTCTGTATGTACCTATCGAAAGTATGTATGTGGTTGTCTTGAACTGTCATAGGTAAGTATAATTTATTACTACTACTTATTAGTTCCTATGTACATTCTGAGTTTTGACACATTTTCCTGCTCAGTCTACACTTGAAAATATTAATTTTTAATTTTATTAGATTCATTGTTTCATATAATGCTAGGTTAAGCTTTATAATTGTATAATAACATAAGTAGTATTTAAAAAAACGACTGACTGTTAAGTTTCTTGCGGCGTTTCTTCTGAGCAGTGGTCTCTTGCGAAGCGCTGGAATTTTAAGGTGTAAAAGTGTCCATGCGGCCTACTTACTGAATTATGCCCGGTTCCTATATTCAACAAACGAATCGTTTCCCTTACGGACCGTAACGTTATGACATTACATTAGCTACGTACAAAATGTATCAAATTTTAACGAGGCTTAAGGAAAACGATTCGTTTCTTGAACATAGGAAAGGGGTATAAACATCTTTTATCTTTTGTATTTCTTTTTTGTTTTATGACAAATTCCTGTCCTTTGCAATATTAAATAAAATCTTTCCTTTGCGTACAATATCGAAAGGACCAAGAAAGTAATACCATACAGCCATAGTATTTAAGCATTGATCTCGTCAACATATCCTTTATATTCTACAAAAATGTACTATTTTAACTCTACTATTAACAAAGGCTTCGAACAAGTGCCCTAGCATCGATTTTTCAGACTTACGCAACTCAAGGGCAGAGACCTAAATACTGTCGTTCCATGCAACGTGCCAAGAGCACACCATCGTAGCGACGCGGCTGTGTGCGTGGTTGTACGTACACGGTGATAGCGATCTTAGACTGAGTAAAAAATAGGGTTGTCACATTAAAGGGTATATCGAAATTGATTCCTGAGTTCGCACGATCATTATACGTTGTTATTTTGTTTTTTCTGTTAATTGGTGGTTAAATCTTTAGATTGCTAGCAGCAGTATCCGCATTGTGATTTCTGTGTGATAGGTAAAAATGGTAAAATGCTTAGGTACAAAAAAAATTAAGGTCCATTATGGTATGAAAAATAAGAAGGGATAAATTAATTAAATGAGACTGCAATTACACTGAATGTTATTCATACACAAATTTAAAGCCAACGATATCTTAACTAAAATATCAAAGGGTGCTTTTCTCCGTATTACAGAAAATTCTATAGTTTCTGAGGGGATGACAAAAAAGAGTTCTTTACTGCAGAAATGGTAGGTAAGTTTTAATTAATAAGCAAGCTATGTTACTTGTGAGTGGCAACTCTGAAGCAAGTTCATTTAACGATTATCCCTTGTACTCATGAAAAGACTAAAAACAATCCCAAATAGGCCCTTGTCAATGGCAGATTTATTCAAAAGCACAGGCCTAAATATCGGCTCGCCCATTTACATAATTGAGTAGCTTAAACTGTTTAAGTGAAGGAGACAAAACCGTTTAGGCTAGATATGCACATCTCTTTCCAACCCATGAAAGATAATTGGTGGAATGGTAACAGCGGATTTTGATTCCAATAAAAATAAAACGACCTGGGGCTTTATTGTAGTCGGAAAAACGATATTGCTTCTAACATGCTATCGTATTCTCAGGTATTGATTTAACAGTAATGGCGGCTGAGATAAAAACAATATTCTAGTACAATCAACGTCATATAGTTGGTAGCATCCAAAGTAGCCAAATAGTACGTTACACGTCATTATTACCGTAGTAACAAGGGCGTGTAACGAACTATTTGGCTACTTTGGATGGTACCAGCTATATGACGCTGACTGTACCTATGCATTTTTAACATTTTTTTGCCGAGTAGAACTGCATTTTTTTTAATGAAAATTAAGATTTGTTCTACGGAATAAATCCTCCCCTGGTCCTCCCCCTCTCTGGTCTCTGATCTAGTCTGCCTGCTCTGATTTCACAATAGTTGTGTAGAATTAATTTTGTTCTAGTGTTTAACACGGTATATAAATAGCTGTAACACAAAATTCGTATTCACAACATTTCGCCAAGAACAATCCCAATTAAATATCTTTCTTTTCCGCAACCAAATCAGTCTATCCGTTTACGAGCTACGATGCCTCAGACAGATACATACATACACATACACACGTTCAACTGACAACACCCTTTCTCCTTTGGTCGGGGGTTAACTAACAAATCGTATGAATAAACCTACTAAAAATGTTGCTCTACTTAATAAAGCTGCCCATGTGTTATATCTTGTGTAAGTTGTTGTGGCAGTAAAGCCGGCCACTAACTGGCCGTGTGATCGCATCATCGCCGCATAAACGACCAATGCATCAGCCGAGGGAGTGGGATAACCTGGATTAAGGCACAAGCGGTAGCGGGATGACTTTGATTTAATAATACACTATAATGCTTGACTTAAGGGGCTTAATATTTCCTTAAATAATAAACATAATAAAGTAGCGACCGGCAAAAAAAAACTGATATTCCTACTACTTTTTTTTTCTGTCATATAAACCTTGTCCTGGCAATAACTAACACAACAAAAAAACAATTATCCGATTTGGTGCAGTCTTTTGGTAGTTATGAGCGGACATACATTTCGGCGATTATTTTTATTTATTTAGATAAAATAAATATATTAGGGGACAATCTGACTTAGTGCTTAATTTAGCAATAGGTTTGAACTATGGCTCCTAGAACTCCTAGACAACGATAAACATATTTGCATAAAAAAATACACGCGTAGTTTGAAAGTTCTTAGCGTACATACAGAGGGACAGACGGCGGGAAGAGACTTTGTTTTACTATGTAAAGATATAAAACTTGTTCGCTCACGACTTTTTGCAGCGATTCGCAACACATACATTCCGTCGCAGCAATTCATATTCCTTCTGTTGTATTCACAAGTCTAACCTAATCTATAACAATAATATCTAAATTTCATGTATTTTGTGACTTGCACCGCGTCTTAATGAATTCAGGCATCTGTTATTACTAGAGCCTGCAAGCCTGCCTGCCAGCAGTGTCGCGCTGGATCGATTTAATGAACTCTTTGTAGGACAATGAATGGCCAGCCTTCCATAAGGTTTAACATACATTTATGGAAAGCACATGCAAGTGATCATGAATGTGGATTAATCAGCTGTTCGTAATTACTCCCAACTTGCCAATAAGAGCAAAAGTTTATAATTAAATAAATCATTATTTTATTACTAGCGTTCAAGTAACTTAAATTATACAATTTATTCCAATTTTAAACAAAAAGGTGTAACGATTATTATAACGGGCAACTATTTCAGTGCAGTTGTGTGTGTGTATGTGTGTTAGTTACTCATTCACGCTGCAACAGCTGAACGGACTTGATAGAATTTGATTAAGTTCGAATTAGATAAAGTTCGTTTAAACTACTCGTTTCCCGTAACTTACAAATTAAGTGACTTGTAAAAGATTTTTGTCATGTCGTTCAATAGTCCGCCTTTATAAGCAGCTGCAAACTTTGGTACCTTGTCACTTTAACGCGTTTGACTAGCTAAGCACAAGTGTGTAACTACTTATAACGTCCACCGTAGAGTGAGGGACATTAGCGGCCGTCCACTGAAGAGTATTTTGGCTTGTTCGTTACAGCTAGCTAATCCTACAGCGCTCAGGTGGTTACGCGTCGAACGCGCAAACGAATATTACCCTAGAGGTGGTAAACCGGGAATGCCCCTGACTGTACCTTGCTCTACGTGCCAACACTGCCATTCCAGAACCTATCTGCCTCAAGAGCCATCGGGTCTACGTCCAATTTCCAACCTTATTCTTTAGTGTAAATCTACACATTTTTTTCCACAAAGAGAGGTCATTTTATTAAGGCACTTTAGGTTATAAATGTCTGAAAATAAACAGGGTTAACAAATTGCTTTTTTTATTAGAGTTCGTTCTGTAATTGTGGATTTTTTACGAAACGGTCTAAGAAATGGGCCGTTTAAAAGATTAAGTTTTGACGCTTATTTAAATATAATGCTTTTGTTAAGAGCGATTATTTTGCTCTTGCTTTTACCTAAGTTAAATTCTAAGTATTATAACTTTGAAAGATGTCACTGAATGTATGATAAAGAGCGGAATAAAATCTTTAAAAAATCGACGTTGTATATATTTTTAAATCGACGTTTAAGGTCCTTTATTTACGTCACACTATAAGGTTGATTTTTTTACCTTAAATATGATAAAGTTTTAAGTTTACCCAATGACACTGACGATCACGACGCTATTGGCCATTTATTCAGACTCCTACATTATTCATAAACGCACAATAACTAAAGTACGCTTCAAACATGCTTTGTCCTTATCCTTCATCGGGACCATTAAATTGGACAGAAATATAGGTAGACAAAATACACTTGAACTAAAATAGGTTTATTGTACATTTATAAATAACGGGGTAAGAGTAAACAAATTATAATTTCTTAAAAAGAACCTCATCATGTTTCTTTGAAGTACGTCAAAAAAAACATTTTTCATTTTTGACTGACTAACAGACAACGTACAGCCAAACCGATAGACATAGGACCTTGAAATTTGACGGATCGAGCGAATTTCCGCTTCTTAAAGCCCTATGTCCCTAATGAGAGGTATAAAATAATTTCATCATCATAGCCATTTGGCTCACGTTCTCGCAAATGTTCTAACAATTTCGATGAAGTTCAAGTGGTAATTGGGAAAATTCGATTTCAACCCGAGCAACCAGCTTCCAGGTACTTCAGGGGTTACAGGTACAGGATAAGCCCAAAGGTTAACTGGTAGAGAATGCCTAACTAAGTGTATTCTTTAATAAATATTAAACATAAACTTACTGACTAACTGACCTTTCAACGCACAGCCAAACAGCTGGGTCTAGAGATTCCAAATTTGGTACGCAGGTTCCTTATGAGAAACTACGGGTGCACTAAGAAATTGACCCCCAACGGGAAGATATAGGGAGAGTAGCGGGAAACGTAAATCCTCTAGTAAATAATTAAATATTTTCTAGTTATATCAGTAAACGTGTCACCATAGACAACCGGAGCCGTTGGCAACCTTCCCGAACCGGAACCCGGTCAAGAACCGGCCGGGTCAAGGACCGCCGGTGATCTGCATTAGCCACGTTTAGTCCATAACGTTTGAGTTTATAGTTGTATGCACTTGTGGACTACCTAGTGGAGACATTTTTTGTTTATCCTGGTAAACCATCTTTTTGCTAAGTGGGTTATAAAGTAAGCAGCAATTATTTGTTTTTGAACCTGCAAAGGCGCGCTAACTATCTCCATCTCACGCTCTACGCGCGGAACCATATAATGCTATTAATTTTGATTCTTGTGTGGGCTTGGCAGCATATGTGGCCCTAAGGCTAACCCGTTGCCAATACTGAGGCTTAAGATCAAATGCATGATACAGACATTCATTTATTGAAACCTGGGGTCCAGCCAAGTTGTATTCTACGTTCGCCTAAACTCACAGCAGCTGACGTCAATCCAACATAAATTAGATTTCGCTGCTTAAATACAAAAGCGCCACAAATCAAAAACAAATATAGTTTGATTTAAAACTGAAAGTATATAGCATTCCGATTTCAAATGCAACACAGACACATTTTGTTTTGAGTCGCTTTTGTATTAAAGCAACGGTTTATGCATGCATGCCAAGTGCTAGGCCCACTGCCTGTGCGGCAAGCCCAAGTCGTATTATTCACGTGTCACTCTGTGAGTCTCTTTCGTTACTGACTAGGTAGAGTGGGATTACCAAGCGACGAACATGTTGCGACAAGTAAATTGCACTAGCCGCTTATCTTTTTTTATCGTAAGGTGAAAGCAAACGAGCACGCAGGCCACCTGATGGTAAGTGGGATGTGAAACCCATAGTAATTGGCGTTCAAAAGACTAGAATCTCAAGACTGTAATCCTAAGACTCTAAATGCGTTCCAAACTCTAAGAATTAAGATGGAATGCTTCTATGTTAATCATTTCATCGGTGACTTATCCCCACACCACAAAAATGCAAACACTGCTGCGGGACGGTATAGTATTATTAATGAGAAGGAATCGTCAACACCTGAAAATGCCAAGCATTGAAAAGGGTAGACATATACGTCTCCTATAGCTCTATCTCTTCCGATACAGGGCATATTTTAAACATAAGCCACTCCAAACTTGAAAATCCGAGCGAAACCTGGCATGTTGACGCAACGCCAATATTTGGAGCCAGACTAACTCACCTGCACCTAGAAACTGCACTTTATTGTCAAGAGTTTAAAACACATAATAAAATGCATCTGAGACTAAGTGCACTTATGCATGTTGCGATCGAGTTAATAGTTTGTTCTGTGCTTTCGCTTGGATGTTTATTTGTTAGCTAAATAGCATTAGTAAGTTAACTATATGAGAAATTAGTAACGTCTGAACTAAACCTTTTATTAAAAGTAGTTGTTTTAAACCACAGCCTGATCGCAGTTAGTTCATCCTATTATACACAATTGACAACATTTCATTTTGGTGACACCTGCAAATTACTACACGAATCGAAAGGGTTTTGCCTCCTGAACACGGCAAAATATTTACTTAGATTTATTTTTCTTGATTTACAAAATTACAAGTAAGTTAAAAAACATATCGAGTTTTACCAATACTATGCCTGAATAGATCTAATACCATTGCCTTTTTCACGAGAAAAAAAGCTGTCATACTTCAATTTTGACATTGACACTATTTTTTTTTTTAGTACAAATTGGACTTACGTAATATGTCCATTGTGTTACGACACAAATGAAGAAAATGAAGAATGATGAATGAATGATGTGGAAATGAAGTTACGCCATTTTAGAATAAGTACATCTTAATAAATTAATAATAAAATAATTATTCATTCTAGAGAAAATTTAAAACTATTAGTGTCTTCTTCCTTCCAAACAGTATCTACAAAAAGAATAAAATTAAAGTCTTGAAAATATGAAATCTTGTCAATTGCAGTTAAAGTTTTATGCAACTAGCACCCACAATATAGTTTATTTCCACGTTTTAAAAACATAATTAGGTATTATTACATATGACGAATACCAGCGTATTAGTGACAGGCTGCGCGCCCATCGTCTAACAGTACTACAAGTCTTCATTTCCTCTTACGACATCCACGGGAAGACATGTTAAAAGTAGTTTATGCAACTGATGCGTAGAGTACAAGGAGAACAAATGATTGGCAACTTTAGGCACTCGAGACAGTGTGGCTATACTTTAAAGCCGTCTAAACTGTGGATTTTAAATAATATGCTGTAATAAAGTGCTAAGGTATTTAAATGTTATCATACCTGATAACTATCCGGTAACTTTATGTATGGTTAGGCTAATATTAACTTGGCGGCAAAAAGCAATATGATTTCGAAATCAAAATAGGTTTTAATTAAGCCCAGCACTTAGGAGTTCGGTTGAAATGTGTGACGTTTATAACGTCACTCAAATTAAAATGCAAAACGTATCGGCACGACGTATTTCACATCGCATTACGTACCAGTTTCACGCGAAACGAGATTAACGGCCAATTCGTCGGCCATTTTGTGACGTCATCAAATTAGCTCGTTACAAGTTGATATCGACAAACTCTACCGTTAAGCTCATTATAATAATGAACTGATTGAATTGAACAAGTTATTAAAGTAAAAAGGACTTTGTTGTTCTTTCTGTTGTGTTGGTAAATTATAAATACATTCAATATATTTTGTTTGCGTAATGTAAAAAATAATTGCGTATAATATTATACAATTTCGGTAATTTGAGTTCGGCGATTTTACGTAAATATAAGTTTTTTTTTTTCACAAAAATGTGTTTACTACAGGACCTGTTTGATCCACTTAATTTTATTGCAGGACTGTGTCTATTCTATATACAAAAAATACACATGTTTATAGTGTTTTTATTCCACCACGAACCACTCCAATACTTAATTTTGGTGTATTAATTAATGTATGAACTAATTTCAAACACAATCATTGTATCGTTCATGAATAAATGTTGAATTGAATTGAATATTATTTAAACCGACTTCGCAAAGTAAACCCGAAAACATTTATTTCTATTAACTTGTTTATATTAAGGCTGAATCACAACAAATTTAAATTTATATTATTTTCTAAATTAGCGTAATAAAGGATAGAACTTTTTATCGATATTTAACTCTTATATCTTTTACTACTCCTAACCTCATAAACCTCAGTAAAAATGCAATGTAATCAATTCAACGAACAGTAAAAATGCAATGTAATCAATTTAATTTTGTAAGCGTTTCACCGTCGTATCCAAGCACTTTGAAAAACTCATTACAAATGTAATATCCCCGCAGCCCTTCCACATCGTAATCAATTAAATAACTGTTTTCTGCAAAATAATAAAAATAACAAGACCCCGAGACGGAACTATTTTCCTTGAGCAAGAAATCGCTCTCGTAAGTAAGCAGCGGCGAAATGTGAAAGTTTACCTTTTCTGTGGAAATGAGAAAACGTTATCAATTGATTTACGACAAGACGCTAACGGGAAAACTATTGGTGTTCATTTGTAAAGGGTTTCTATATTGAGAACTCAGATTGGAGTACTTTTTACCACGGTTACCCTGAAAACCAAAAACTATCACGTCCAAGTAGACGATTGTTTCCTGAGCAAACAACTTTAATTGGAAAATTTATTCATAAGTGTTATTGTTTGAGATAGTGTTTTGCGTCGGTGCGCCAAAGTTCATATAAAATTGCAAGTCCGATTATAGGAACCCCGAAAATAAAACATATATATCGCTGGAACCGTCAACTCTTCTGAAGTTCTGAAATATTCAATGTGTAGATAAGACTACGTTAGGTTAGGTTTGATTTATAATAATTCTGACTTACAATACGTTACGAGTAAAAATAATTATATGAGCCAATATGGACCCCTTTTGCGTCTCATCATCATGTCAGCCGAAAGACGTCCACTGTTGGACATAGGCCTCCCCCAAGGCTCTCCACTCAGACCGGTCTTGTGCTTTTCGCATCAATTTCGCTTTTCTTTTGCGTCTGTAGTAACGGATTCCGAAACAACACACTGAGCTAATCCGACATCATCTTGGCTGTTTTTTTTTTTCAACATGACACTGAAATAAATATAAACGTCTATACCAGTATTCATGTTCCTAAGTACTGTAAGCAGTAGGTAGCTGATTACATTCCCAAATCACGTACTACGCGACTACATTAAGGTAAGGCCATAAAATGTCCAACTTATAGCTTGAAGAGGATCACATAACCTACATTTCACCTTCGTTTATTACACCAAAACAGATCCTATCCCCTTTAAATAAGATCGTCATAAACATCCCATGTCATTGATGGTTTTCTTGTCACATCACAGGATCTGTAGGACCAAGTTATTGTTGCTGTTGGAAAAGTGTCGTTGCCATGGAAACGTTGTGAAATGATGCTAGTTTGAGATTTGTCTAAATGTACGCGATAAGTTTGTGGGGCTGTAACATATTGTGCAAAGGCTTTGGATTCGTCTTTATCGCATATACGTTCATGAGGAAGTAATGTTAACTCGTTATTTCACATGTTGTCGAATTATGTTTTAGATATCATAATAACAAAAATCAAGCTTTTAAAAACCCGACTGTTGCGAACAAACTTTAAATAGTTATAAATCATAAATGGTTAAACGAAGTTAAAAAATAATAATAATATTTTGATGTACATTTCTAAATACATACTCTCGTCTGGTGGTCGCCATTTTGAATTATGATCACTGTCATAATTCTGATGGCATGATATTATCGTTTTCACGCCACTGCTCGGAAATGTGGCGAAAGATGGTCTGTTCTTGGTCCCCAAAACAATCGATAGGTTGTACATTGAATGAGCAGGCCTACTATGAATTTAAACAGACCAACTATGTTAACATTGTTGGTCTGTTCCAATGACCAATAACATCGGTCCGCTGATCACTAATTCGACCAATCAGAACACACTTTGTGCTGCATATGAAATTAAATTGGCCAATGAGAAGTCGTTTTATTTTTTTAATAATATTCATCCCTTCACGGATAGGCAAAGGAATCAGATTCCATACAGCCATATATGTCTGCTTTTAATTATCTGAAATAAAGTTTTTGTCACGGTGAGAGTCGTCAGTTTAAAAAACGCCTTATAAGATTTTTTTTTTTTTACTCTCAGTGGTCGTGAAAACACTGTGTTAAGCCTCGGCCGAAAGTGCAATAGATGGACTCGTACTTTCGAGGGCCTCCGCTACATCTATTGCTTACTTTCTAACCTCTACAACAATGTACTATAGTGGCACAAGAAGACAAATCGATTGACATAAGAATCATCAAAATCGGCCCACGCGTTTCTCGAGCGCCACAAAAAAACAACCGCAGTCCGGTAAAAAGATAAAAGGTTAGTCTATCGCAAGCCCGTCCCGGACTAGACTATCTGTGCTTATCATCAATCGATCGGGGCGTCGAATCGTTAAGGCAGAATAAACGAACATACTTACTTTTGTCATTTATAATATAACTTGGGGACGCCCATCGTACGGGTAAAATTAGTTTCTCGCTACTTTCCCTATTTCATCCCGTTGGGGGTCGATTTTCAGAATAGTACATTGTTGCCTAGGCGCGGAAAGTAAGGGTTTTCCTGACGAGGTGGTTAGCAGGCCGAGCAATAGCGAGGCCTGCTAAAATACGAGTCAGGAAATACTCGTTTCCGCCGAGGCATACATAATGCTTTTCTCAAACATGTGAGGAAATAATACAAATACATTTTTAAAAAGCAAGTAATTTAATTATGCAGAATGAACGAATGTTACCGACTGTCAATTGTTTTTAAATACTAACCATAGAAATTGGAATGCAAATTCAAAAAGAAACACACGCACTGTGCTAAAAAAGCGAGCAGTTACCTGGGCTGTTTGGAATTTTTGTCTTGGTCCTTTTGATTTTGTATGCAACTTGACAGCATTTTTAAGAAAAATATAGACATGGACGGAAAGAGTTTTCATATGGTTTTTTACTCCCAGGAGTAAAATGAGGCTCTTTCCGTCCTTGTCTTTCAATCGGAAAACCGTTTTTTCCGAGCATGTTTGAGAAAAATGCTTTCTTAGTGCTGCCCTAGGGACGAAGGAATACTCTCTCCAAAGTTCAAGTCCCTAGCTCCAGCGGTATAGGCTGTACGTTGTATATGTCTGTCAGTCACTCAGTCATGGTACTGTTTACTAAGTTTAGACAAATAATATGTATATCTTTATACTACTATTAGTTTATTTGTCTACTGTTTTTTTCATTCTTTATTTATTGGTACGTACACATGACCATTTTTATTACATTAGAAGTACACCAAATTTAAGTTATAAAAAGACAATTTGGGAGAGTAGTAGGCTAACTAAACAACATTCAATTGTTCTTTTTAACAGGTATGATGGTTTAGTTTAGTTTATTTATATCATTAAAAAAATGACAATATAAGGTTGCATTACATTTCAAAATTATAAGTATTCTCAAGACATGATTAACCTCATCAAAATGATGAATAAGCTTTCGGAAAAACTTTTTCACTGATATCTTGTCTTGCTCCCCACCATGACATTGGCAGAATTGTCCCACGGGCCATATTACAAAAAATTGAACCTCTTTCTTTCAACATTGACTAAAATTCCGAAAACCTCACAAAACCAAATTACAATATGGCATCAGCAAAAGCCACACAGGCCTAAACGATCGGAGTATTCACCAATTGGCCTATATCGAATGATTGCTGCGACCCCACTTACGACTGATGGAAGAGACTTCATCAGGCAGCAATTTGGTGCGCAGCTTAACTTGGAGGGAGGAAGGATATTTTTATTCGATTCTGTATTTTCGTATTGTGAGCTATGATGCCAAACATAGATACACATTCACACGTTAAACTTATAAAGTTATTATAACCAACTGTTTCCATCGAGGGTTATTAAGGTGAAATAGGGGGGGTTACCTTTGTTTCGGCGAAATTTGTTTGCCAAATGGTATCGTTTCCCAACCGTTTGATTCGCCGACCCGCTTTGTTTTCTGTAACCGTAAATATTTCAGGTTGTTATGAAAACTAACCTAACCTAACCTATAAGGTTCTACACGATGGTACTGAAATAAATCCTGAAATATTTATAGTTCAGCGAAAAAAAGTGCGTTAGCAAATGAAGCGGTTGGGAAACGACACATTTTGGCAAACATATTTCGGCACGGCAGGCTCCCGAAGTAGGGACATTATTTCGAACAACACGTGTGTCATACGTTGTATACAAAGCCAAATTTTATCTCAGAAATAAGTCTCGAAATACATTTTTTTTATCCTAAATACTCCTAACATTCGACAAACTTTGAGGGAACCATTTATATGTAAGATAATCTTCGTTTTCCTAGGGCGTCGTTTGACAAATTCTGTTTCCCCTAAAATGTTGCACACACCGGGGAATCGAACTCAGGACCCGCTCTATTAGCACCTCTCCCCTGTTTATTTTCTTATATGGGGGAAAGTAATGAAATTTCGGGCGGTTTTTATGGCGATGCGGTAATTCTAGAAATAAGTAATGTCGACTATACGAACGAGATGTGGTTTTTTTATTATATTTACTGGTATTGCCGAAGGTATGTTAAATATATCTTTAAACTTTATTGCGAGGTAAAAATATGGTGGATTTAATGCCTGAAGGCAATCTCTACCAGTCAGAGTGCGGCGATGGTTTAGGGTGTAGATTCGTGATCGTAAAGTACCGAGTTCAAACACCCGCGTTTGCCATATACTAATAACATTATCTAACTAAAGCTGGGCATTCACCACCACTCCAACAAGCCGAATAGAGCAGCGCCGCGCAGAAATCGATCCGTGAATGTCAAAACTGTAGCGTTTAAAAGGTTTAGGTCTCATTTTACCTTGATTTCGTTATACCCTATTACCAACATACTTAGATCTCAAAATAACTTGGTGTCCAAATGGCTGAATCCCAAAATACCTACCTATATTTTTCCTCAAAACACCGGATTTTTAATACGACTGAATTTTAAAATGTCACTGTCTCATATTGACTAAACATCACAACACCTTCATCGCAAAACGAACCTTCATATATAGTTTTCTTGTTTAATGCTGCCATCGCTGGCCACACGTGAAACTAAAGTGCTATTATAAAGATTGTTTAGGTCACATTTTACCTTGATTTCGTTTTACCCTATTACCAAGATACCTAGACAGTTATCATGACAGTTAAACTAGATAAAAGCTTGTAAAAAAAAATGGTATTTTGAGACTGTGACATTTTGCATTTCCAGTGTTGGAAAGAAATGTACATATCAATATTTAGTCATTTCGGGAATTGATCGTTTTCGGTCCAAGTCATTATGACTTTTGTTCATTTTAATAACTCGTCAATTTGATATTTAAGCATTATGGAATCATGGCCATTTGAAATTTAGTCAAATTAGTTAAAAAGGCACTATGCAATTTTGTTTTAATGAACCCTAAGCTTTAAAAGTACTTGGCGCGGTTCGTTGGATTTCCAAATGGACGGAAAGCCAGCGCGACGCGCCAACGCGCCCTCCGAATAGAACTATCGTGAATGTCGAAATTCAAAGTTTCAACACGCCGCGCAACCGCGCCAAGCCAAATGGCATCGTCGTGAATGCGTTCTCTGGCTGCCACTCTCTAATCAGTCTGGCGCGCCCGTGAATGTGGTCAAAATATTCAGCCCATCTAGTAGTATGCACTCGATCTGTCGCAGTCACAAACAGCGCGTCTGTGAGTGCCCAGCTTAAAGTACAATATTCGATGCTCTATGGTGGAGGAGAAATATCGTGAGGTCTGCATTTTGAACAGCTGAGTGTGTAAGAGGGAATTGCACAACAGATCCTAAAGAGTCGAAGTATTATAGTAAGACCTTCAGGAGGTTGCATATCTATACATATATGTATGTACGAGTATGTATGTTATGTCTATGTTCCCTCGTAACTGGCAAAATAAACGGTGTTAGGACAGTAAGGTTTTTGTTAGCTTATTATTACATTAAAGGGTGTACTTTTTCTATAACTTGTACATTAATATAACGAAAGCAATACAGTAAAAACGATAAAAATAAACTGTTATAAAGAGGGCAACACCCGCAAAGTACTGAAAATAAAACAATTTATAGACTTAAAAAAATTACATTAATTTATGGTAACACTGAATATAACGATATATCCCAGTTGTTCTAGTTGTTATACTAGGCATTAGCCATTTTTCAAGAATACGTATATACTTATTATGAAATGGAGATCCATATAACCAGTGAAACGTTTAAATAAAATTAATAATAAAAATCAGGGAGAAATCTCTCACAAATGCAACTAATCACAAACTAATAAACATTTATATGTATTTCTTTATTATTTATCTTCCATGTGATGAACCATTACTTACTTGTTAATATTTACATGTCCTACATGTTATTATCTGAATTGATGTGTAACAGTAATGAAATGGCAATAAAGAAATTTGATTCTAAGTCTAGAAACCTTCCAAGATTCAAGAACAATCATGATTTTAATATCTATAGCTCATTTACAGGACCCACCAACAATATGCCCTCGTTCTTCCCCACTTATCAAAATATTATCAAGCTATAATAAAACAATTTCACCCCCTTGTACTACGGAAAGAACAAACCTGGGGAGTGCCCTCGAGTTTGTGAAGGACTCTCCAATCTGTGCAACCCAGCTGAGTCCGCTGTATAGGTATTAATAAGTTTATTGGACCTACAAAACGTACACGTTCATAGATTATTTAAAAAGGCAATCTTTTTTGGCCCTTTGCAGTATTTTCAATTTTAAGAAACCTTAAAAAAAGAAACCTTTAACAACCTATAAGGTCAAACCTGTCAAAATGTTTTTCTTAAATCCATAGCGAATGTTGATATTTAGGTGCGTGTAACTACAATTTGGAAAGAATATTTCTAGGGGTGTTTTATGGAAATGAATCCCTTGAGGGGTTGAAATAGGAGGAGAAGCGGGAAACTAATTCCTGTAGTAATTTAAATGCGTGTTAATAATGTTATACAAAACAATGTTACAAAAATAGAAAGTCTGGTGAGCCACATATTAATCAAGTGAACCCTCTAATACTCCACGCCGCGCTTTTCTCAATTTCCCATTTTCTCCCTCACAACACCGCAAAAAGACAAAGACAAAATATAATCCTGTTCATTTTTCCTGGATTTATTTAATTTTTTAACTTCGCGCTCGGGTTTCGAGGAAATCTCATCTTCTTTGATAAACCGCGGGTCTGTTTCAAAAGAGAATTAACTTTCGACCGACTCGTTAATATGGTCACATTTTTAGACGAGTTAATTCTGTGATGAGTCCATGAAAATAACCAAATAGGAGTTTATATTTACGAGTTATATTACCAAGAATGTAAGAGTAGGGTGATATTATTAGGAATTATTGAAACAAGTAGGTAATACTAGGCTATCCGCGTAAATTATAGCTAATAATATCGTTTTTAATTCACGGAGAATCGCTTAACTTTTAGACGCACGAATAATTAATTTTGTGACGGTACTAACTCATAGATGACGTTGGCAACTTAGATCCGATCACACAAGCGCCGCCGCGCCACGCCACGCCGTTTAATTTTGTTACGAATCATCGTAGAGAGTTCTTGCTTTAGTCGTAGTGCACTCGAATGGTACCCAAGGACTATTGTTTTTCTAAATTCCAAGTCCCAATGTTGAGCCGTTTAACCTGGGTCAGTCATTCGATTCTATTACTAAACACATAAGAGCTACCTAATGATAAAGCTTATGTTATGTAATTAACTAGCTGTTGCCTTACCAAATTTTACCTAAATTGGTTCAACGGTATGGGCGGTATGGATTCTTGCTTGTGTCTGTACACTTGTATCTGTTATAATTTCATACTATAGATTTGTTGCTGAGAGGAATTGTTTACTTGCCTTATTATTTCACTGGGTACACAGGGCATCCTAGCTCAGGGCTCAAAACCGCTGTTTCGTGGATATATTTAATGTGTATTTTTTTATGAATTAAACCATACACAAGACCCTGTATCCTCCTGTGTCCTCCAGTTATAAAATATCTCCATTACGTACACATTCGACAACTGTCGCGGACTTTATTGTAGGAACCCGCGAAGGACGTTTTGTTGCTTAAGAGCAGCGTATTGTAGAATAATCTTCTTTTTACGTTAGAAGGGTGCTTTTGTAAGTAACTGCTTTACGTCCAGTAGTAAAGCAGTAGTGTCTATGAAAATCTTGTCCCCCCATCCACCATAACCATAAAAGCGGCACTTTTCCCATTTCGCAGAACGAAACGTGTTTTCAGTTGGTAAAAGACTAAAATTACAAAACCTGCCCTAATTAGGCTTTGTTAAAAGTAGCTTGTTTTTTTTCTCGTAGTTTACTGTCCAAAACAAATGAGACTTACTGACGACAAGCCAGAATGAACACGCTATGCTCGCTGGACTGGAGGGGTGTCGGAAGGGATTGGCAGTATCCCTAAAAAAGGCACGCGGTCCGTCTGCGGTTGACATGGAACACTGACACGTCGCTATGGAATAAAATTAGAACGATAGATCAGGTTGAAGTTGCAGTCTTTCGGAACATATTTGGGCAACTAGAAAAACGTAAGGAAACTCAAGGTTCATTATCAATCATATGAAACAGAACGGAATGGAGATAATAACCAATTTAATTGTAGATGTGATTGTAAAAAATCGAACAATGTAAATATTCGTTTTTTACGTTCTCTGCTTGGTAGAAAACGCTGATTGTAAGAACTTTGGGGACATACATCTATGATAGGCAATGTTAAACGTAAACTAAAATATGCTAACTCATCCGTTCTTAATTCATTCGCAACCCCACAAAACATAACCTACCAAAAGTTTTAATTTGAACTAAGTTGCGGTCACTATTTTGCGTTTCACGAGCACCTGACTCACCTAGAGACGAGTCTCTTATTAAAGGATGACTCACCCATACATATACATGACTATCTAAAGTTCTAACCATACAGATCTATAGGCTGTCTGGGTTCAGTTCCGTTTAGGGGACAGAGCCGAAGTTTTCCGGGTGGAGGTTAATCAAAAATGTTCATGCATCGCCGCGTTCAACAGAATGAAAAAGTCACTAGTTTTTTATTTCCATTTCATGGGAATAGAGGGAGCCCTCTTTGCACCCTGAATTAGTTTCCGTCTTTTTATTAAACTATCTTTTAATATTTTCTTGGTACACTTATAAATTGCAAACTGGAAC
This sequence comes from Acleris sparsana, assembly GCA_923062465.1. NCBI lineage: Eukaryota > Metazoa > Arthropoda > Insecta > Lepidoptera > Tortricidae > Acleris > Acleris sparsana. The sequence continues at coordinate 18,906,139 of OV281287.1, read as the reverse complement.
TCATTTTTTGCCTATGATTAAATGAAAACTTGATTGCCTCTGCCCTTGTAAGCGATTGTAGTAGAATAAGGCTCTGGTTGGCAAATGCTGCGAGAATGCCAACAGCATTTTTAGGGTTCCGTGCTGGGGACTCTATTAATATGTCTACGTTGTCCATCCGTCCGTCCGTCCGTACTAACTTTTAAGAGCTGTATCTTTAGAGCCGCAATAGATAGCTAGTTTTTTTTTCTTTTTTAGAATATTTGTTATTTCCTACGGCGGATTAACTAACTAAACTACTCACCCTTGACTAACTAAAAATTGGTCAAGGGTGAGTAGGGCTCGTGCTGATTCAATTCGAAATTCAATTAAAATTGGAATATAATAGTAAGTCCGACTCGCAAGTGCCCGGTTTTTAAACCAAGTTGAGTCAGTTGGGATTAGTCAGTTCCAGTGACGTCATCAGAGCTTTGGCGACTAGCAGTCGGGTTTCAATTGCACCCCCACTAGAATTAATGAGGCGCCGGGTACCACTGGATGTTCAATGGATTGAGAGCGTTCATTAATGTCTTTCACACGTGAGTCACATGTTGTTCATGACTGATCTTATGGATGGTTTTCATTTCTGTGATCACGTCTTGACAGTTCGACATCTTCAGCTTTCTTTAGCTATTTCTTACAGTAAAAACAACATAAGTGTTTTGACTATTAATGTTTCTGAACACATTATATGCGTATAATATTACTTTTGACTTACTAATTTTGTTGTATCTATAGACATATGATGATTGATTGATTGATCCATGATTCGAAACAAAATTAAGGCAAATACGACACAGTGATTGTTTCAATTTTAATGTAATTTGCAGCTGCCATCATTTATCATAGACGTCAATAATTATAGTTGCGGCAAGGTTTATCACTGTTGAACCCTAACAGCATTGCCAAAGAGTTGAAGACACATTATTTCATTCTGTAACAGTTTTTTTATTTATCAAGACATAAATACACAAAAGAAAGGAAAGAGGCAGACCCTCCACAAGGTGGACCGAAGATCTGGTGAAAATTGCGCGAAGCCTAAGGATTCGAGTAGCACATAACCAGCCGTAGTGGAGAATTTCTGGGGAAAGGCCAAAGTCCAGCTTCGGCTGATATGATGATAATAATATACAATAATAGACTAATATTTTGTAATCAAAATGTCTGGTTAAAACGGAATTTGATTTATAAATCTATGTTTTTTATTTTTATTTTTATTTTATGTTAAATTCATTGTTTTATATCATGCTAGGTTAAGCTTTATAATTGTATAATATCATAAGTAGTACCTATTTTAAAAAACGACTGACTGTTGAGTTTCTTGCGGCGTTTCTTCTCAGCAGTGGTCTCTTGCGAAGCGCTGGTAGATTTTGACGTGTAAAAGTGCCCGTGCGGCCTAATTACTGAATAAACATCTTTTATCTTTTTTTATCTTTTTTATTCCATTATAACGACTATTGTCAAAATACATTTAAACACGGTTGGCACTCAATTTAATGAGTGACTAGTAGATCCATCAATAATGTGAGGTTCAATCACTTTTATAAGTGCATAAAAGATATGCCATATGATTGATTGATACGTGGGGTTGCCGTGACGTCATCCAGGCAGGAGGGGTCAAATGCACCCACTTGAATTGCTGAGAATTCATTATACACTCAGGGACAAATTAAAAGGGACGCAAAGTAACATTTTAATTTGAAAGGTGTTTTTTACTTACCCTATTAAACATAAGGTTGTTTTTTGGATTATTAGCGTCGACATCTGATAGATAAGTAATAACCCATTTTCTTTTCAATTTGAATTTTTAACGGATACTTATAACATAAAAAACCTTTATTTATAATCCAAAATTAAGTAAAAGATAATAATAACCCACATGTTTAAATTGCAGCAGTTGTTATTATTATTAACATCTGCCTTAAACCGTATAAAATACCATAATGTCATTTTTTTTGGGTTCCTCTAACTTTGTCCCTAAGTGTATTCCAGGATTATCGAACAGGGTGAGAGAGTGAATGGCTTTAGGAATGAATATGTCGAATTGGAATATGTTTAATTAGATTTATAGAGGGTTGAAAAGGATTGAAGGAATTGAGGAAAGGAAGGACGAATTGAATGCGTTAATCTCATTTTATTGCAGAAAGTAAGTAAATTAAATATAAATATAAATGCATATCAATGCTATTACATTACATCACAGGGTGATAAGAAAGTCGTGGTATTAATTTATGTTTTTCTATCTTTATAAAATCGCTTTTATCATAAAAGTCGTGAGTAAAAGTTGCAATAGACTTCAATATGTCGTCTGGAGTACCAAAAATTCGAGTAGTAAAAACATGAAAGCCAATTTCAACAACTCATAAAAAAATAATGAGTTACAAACGAAAACTTTTATTCGTGCGACCTTTGACATTTTCAGCAAGACAACGTTTCTTGTTAACAGTTTACTTTATGTTATTCGGACTTTGTAACGAGAACATATTATGTTTGTAACAATACTGATTACTTCAAATTGATATCATGTTTATACCTCAACTTTTGCTTTAGGACTAAACGATTTTAGCAAATAATCTTATTGCCTTAACTGCTAAACCTAGAGGACTTAATATTTGGAGGGAATATTCCTAATAAACAAGTTTTTTTCTAAATCGTGCGCTAATATACAGTTTTAAAAGAAATTACAATAAAGGGAAACTGATTCTATGCGTACGACGTCGTGGGCCTCTTTGAAACCCCAACGAAGATGTTAAGAACTTTAGTGCGTTTTCATAGTAAACCTCAAACAGAACATCAAATGACACACATGACAATGACAATGTCATTCAGAATGACAAGGTTCTAAGTATGCTCAACATTTTTATTGGGTTAAATAAATATAAAAAATACTGCTTTACGCTTACTAAGGTAATATACATTACAAATCTTTATTGAACGCAATAATGTAAGATACTGCATATAATTTTTAATGACAAAATTCTGATGAAACGCATATTCAAATAATACCTAGATTTAAATTAATACCATTATGAGCATGACTCATTGTTGATGGAAACTTGTTACATGATCAGACTAGGAGGCCCGAATAAGCATCCTTGCGGAACTCCAAAGCTATTATAATATAATCTCACTTATTTACTTTTATATTTAATGTATATCATACACCATATTTAAAATAACGATAATGATTTATTCAACCTTGATTTTAAGCATCAATGTCTCAAAAATTAACGTTTAAACCATCTTTCAAGTTGCAAGCTTACTAAAACGATGCTTCAAATTCCATTGCTTCAGAAAGCGGTATGGCTATTGAATTTTCGTCATTTCATAACAGTTACAACAAACTCAAAACGCTACTGTATCCTTAAGTACAACGTTACAAGCGCCGAGTGACGGCACCTACGTCACTGTAACGGGAACATTAGTTCCCCTGTCATATTAGACTTGGGTACGGGCGGGGAATTCACCCTCAAATTGGTGAAAAGAAAGCACTACAAAGAGAGTATGTGTTCTTGATACTTTAACTTTCAAGTATCTTCTGGATGTATCCAACTTCACTAAACTACTTAAACAATTTAAAAAATTCAGCATTAACATTGTGTGGAAATGAGACTAGATCGATTTATACGTTGACGTTTTGACTTTATTAATATAATCATGGGGGTAATAAGGGGTATTCTAGGACAAAATTGGCTTATCAAAGAAAAACTAGCGAATCCTCAACCATTAAAATCCATCAAACCATTTAGATACTTCGAATATCTCAATTCCGCTCTCCCAGAAAAAAAAACTGGACCAGTGCGAGTCGGACTCGCCCACCTACCGTTCCGCATATGACACGGTTAACTCAATTCAAAATTTGAACCACCGTTCCTTGCATAAAGACCCTGTTTTTTTGTGATTTCATTAAAAATATACATATTTCAGATTTTTCCCTATACTTGTAGTAAAAGACGGTGTTACTTGCTAAATTTCGTAGTTCTGGGTGAACGGGAAATCCCCTTTACATTTTGATTACCTCGAGAGTTTCGAAATATTCGTTTTTTGAGGCATAAACGTCCGTATCTTTTTTTACGTTAATGTAGACGTTTGATTTTTTTACAGCTTCAAGGGACTGTAGACCGGAGTATATGGTTTTAATTTCAACTCGACACCTCCACGCGTTCCCGAGATAAGGGATCTTGACAGACAGACAGACGGACAACAACGTGATAAGGCTTCCGTTTTTTCCTTTCGAGGTACGGAACCCTAAAAAGACTGAATAATCTGAACCCTAAATCGTTTCCTGAAGTGAATAATATTTTTAAACCAAAGACTATGTAAAATTAATGTAATTAAAATTATTACATAAATTACAGAGAACTAGTTAAACCAACGACACACAGACCGACGCACCCTCGTTAATGTGGACAAACAGACGGCGTTTGCTGACGCCCGCAACATGGAAGACAACGCCAACTACACGCTAGGGAATGGGCAAACACATCTCATATCTACATGCAAGGGCGAGTGGGCAAATACACAGAAACTCAAAATTACAAGACGAAGGGCAACCGAGCAAATATGAAGAGGAATCAAGTAAGATCTTTCGTTTTAACGAGATGAAAACTACGCAGTGAAATTAATATATTAAATACGAATTAGATCATGAAATGAGCTCAACATTCTTGCAAAAAGAGTTGGCAAAATCAACAGCTGGATTCGAAAAGACGCTAATATGCTTCTTGAAACTATCGTGGTCTATTCATGACACTAAAGATAGTAGAACTGGCACTAAATATTTCGCGCGTTCCTGATATATTGACGAGACTCCAGTTACACCGTGATCATGATGATTGGAACATCGTCGAAATACAGTCTAACTATCAATTGATACTGATACAATTAGTAGAAGTAAAAACATTATCTTTAATAAACTCTGACCAAATCCCATCGGAGCGGGACTGTAATTATGAGATCAATTAATAATCCATCAGTCCAGACTGGATTCTGAATCTTTCTACAGACCCAAAATCAATGAAGGAACACATGGAAATCGCCAAATCATAATACTGACGGAGGAAGCAATTAATCCATCGATAATATTTCATTCGGAAGCGTTACGTAAACGTGTTTCAGAAGCGTCGGCGAAAGGGCACGTATGGATCGGGTGGCTAATCGGGGCTTTGTTTTGCCTGGATAACGATGACTTTTACTTTTGATACGATGGATGAAATGTATTATATTCAGACCAGTTACACCGCGTTATAGATTTTAACTGTTACCTAAATTCTCGTTTGCTAGAGGTATTTTTAGGGGGTAATTGAGTCAAAAATTGTATTCAAAAACCCCCAATATTTTTGAAAGACCTATCCAACGACACACCTCACCATGGTGTAGGAATAAAAAGAAAACTCCCCACGGTACGTGTAGGGGAGGTACACCAAAAAAAATATTTTTCAATCTTTTAATGCTAAATAACAGCTTTCTTAAACTTAAGAGTCTCAGAGCTAAGCTCCGGACGGATGGACTGTTAAAACTTTCTAAAAATAATCTAAATACTACTCCAATTAGTATTTTTTGCTCTAAGTAACTTCGTCAGTTCAGCCGTCCGCAGTACATGAAGACGGAGCGACGCCTCGTTTGTCACCGTAATATGTGCTCATTAGGAGCGAAAGGAAACGGATGAACACCTCATACTCTATGCACATGGTACATATATCAAAAAGCTTCACAGCGCGTGGCAAAATCGCAATGTGTCAAGAATTATAGAATATAACACAGTGATTCTGGCACGCGCAGTGACGGTCGATATCAGTTGAAATCGCCACAGATTATAAACAAATTAGTACACTTTGACACATAACCCCAAATTTTCATCGAGCGTGTTTTAAAAAAAGTATAATTAATAGTTATTTAATCTTAAACTTATATGAATAAGATGGTCACGCCTTCATCCCAGAGTGGGGTAGGCAGAGCTACAGAATTACCACCAACCCTAAAAATTGTTGTTAATTCTATAAACATATTTTGCACAATCAGGCTAAGATGTTTACCAGTGTATATTAGTGACAGGTTGCAAGCCCATCGCCTAACAATACTACAAGCCTTTAATCTCTTACGACTTCCACAGGAAGGCATGGAGTGGCACTATTCTACGCCGGCAACCATACGGCACTTCAAGTGCTTATGACGATTCAATACTCTTCGACCATTTTCTAAACTCGTTTACGTTATCGTTAATCATCTTGGCTGAATTAACAAAGTGGTAAAATAAAATCTTGTAAAAACATTTTTACTGCTACCACCATCATAACCATTAAACTTCCGCCAAACAGCAGTGTTCGCATTGTTGTGTTCCGATTTGGGGATAAGACAGCCGGTGTAATGATTAGCATAGAGGCAATCCATCTTAGTCCTCGGGGTTGGCAACGCATTTGCAGTCTTAGGCTTGCAGTCTTGTGAATGCGAATGTCTATGGGTCACAGTTTCCACTTAACATCAGCCGGCCTGTGTGCTCGTTTGCCATCTCTATGCTATAAAAAAACAAATGACTTTTTATAGAAAATGAGTTATTACTTGTTTTTACTTAAAAAATAATTCAGAAGGTTTTGTAATTAGGTACTTACGATGTAAATACGCACTACACTTCAGCAAATAAGTTACTCGTGCAAAACAATAGAGGTCGCTAGAATCAATTAGTGACCCGAAACGAATCAAATATAATCAAAGCAATTGCTTTGGAAACAAACCACGCGAACCAATTATAGAATGTAGAGATACGGGTCCACGAAGATTTTTCTTCCATACTTCTCTCTTAGTCGTCATCTCAGTAGTCGCTCCCTTTCTAGCCGTATCATCTTTCTCACAGTCCATCCATCTTTTATTTGGTCTTCTCCTACTCGTATAGCCATCTACATTGATACTTGCGGGTGGTAGGACCTTGTGCAGGGTCCGTCCGAATCGCTACCACCATCTTATCCCTACCTACCGCCAAACAGCAGTGTTCGCATTGTTCTGCCGGTTTGGGGCTAAGACAGCCGGTGTAATGACTAGCATTGAGGCATTCCATCTTAGTCCTCAGGGTTGGCAACGCATTTACTGTCTTGTGAAAGCGAATGTGTATGGGTCACAGTTTCCACTTACCATCAGTTGGCCTGTGTGCTCGCTTGCCTTCTCTATGCCTTAACAAGAAAAAAAAACAAACTCATACTCAAGACTTAGCACCTTAGGTTTTAGTTTTTTTGTGGCTTGGAGATGGCAGACGAGCGCATAGGCCACGTGATAGTAAGATTGGTAAGTGGACTCTGAAGCGATAGACATTTTCAATCTTACGATGACAATCTCAAGACTTTTAATGCGTTGCCAACCCTGAGGCTTTACTCATCGGAGGACAACGATGCGAAGACTGTGGTGAAAGAGTAAAGGATAACTCCAATAGCGGTCGATGGGCAAGGACAAGGTCTTTTCACCACGAATCACGATTTTTGTTAATAGGTAACATGTAGTTCTTTAAGTTCTTCAGAGTGATTCATTCTGTTCACTTTATTCCCCTGTTCCTCGGTGCTGTTTCAGTTTTTTGTCTTTTTATAGACATCGCCTCGTCGCCGTACAGCCTCATGGCATGCTTCATACATTTGTATGCATTTGTTCGTTGCTGTCGCTGCCGCCGTGGTTCAAGGTAGCGGTGAGTCCACTTAGCACGTTGTGAACCGCGTAAGATCAAAGTTATTACTACTGTTTCCTGTATGAGCGGTTGCACATTAACTCTGACATTACAAACTATCTTCTCTTCGTCAAACAAACTCTTAGGTAATTTTTATCATTAACCTTATTAAAAACCTTAACATAAATACAGATTTTACACGAGAAGTAGCAACGGCCAAAACCATTAATCGTCGAGAGTCAGGTTCCCAAACCCACAATTTTCTTAGGCTATTTATGCGGATGTACAATCGGACACAATAGATAGTCAAAAATATCAATACAATTTCTTAAGCTTTTAATAATACAGGCTTGTCCATTTTTGACCACCACTCGATCTCAATTACTTGCGCCGTTGACTGTACATTTCCACGTTATCCTGACTCGCCCTTCCCCGTCAATAATTGATTTAGGAAAGCTCCCGACCTACACACACAACAAAACGCACACAACAATACGCTCGCATGTATTCATGTGTTCACGCACGCTTGCACACAATCACGCCTTAGTACCGTAAACACTGTAAAACTGGATGTGGCGCGGGAGTTGGAACGAATTAGGGTGTGTGATTTGATTTGGTATAGCAACAGGTGACGATTGGAGATATGGTGTTACGTTAGCTAAATAAATGCAATTAAAGCGTATTTGTCATTGTCCTTTGCACAAATGATCCAGACAACTGTCAACAAAAAAAAATGTTACGGACTTTTTTATAAAGCTGATTATTTGTTTATCTTCCTGCTAAATAAAACACAATATTCATGTCTGCATCTTCGATAATTTTAGGATTTACCTGAAATTACAAAATAAAAGCAATGTTAGTATTTTTTTTTAATAATTGATGGCGCACCCTTGCCCTTAATTCAACATTGTAAGTAGGAGGACAAATCTTCGTGAATTGATTACAACGATACACTATGCTTTTCAGCCACGTGCATATGTTTTGCTCCCGTGCTAACTCGGCAAGTGATCATGTGATCAACGAATCAATTGTCGCTAAGTGATATTAATTGCCGATCTATTATTCATTGACTTAAGCGATGCGTACTTGTCGATTCCTGCTTTAGGCTGGCATGTAAGTGGAAACGGGAAATTGACGTTACGACGTAAAGAAACGAAAACCAAAAATTACGTTACCTCAGTTACCGTCTTTTCTTTTTATGTCACTATTGTAAAAAAAGGTTTTTTTTTAACTGACTGCCCAAAACGGAAGTGTAAGCCTATTGGCCTGTATGGTTGTTTGCTATTTCGTAAAGGTTGAATGAATGACCGCAATCTTAGGAACAAAAGTAGATAAAAATATCAAAGTGACCACATCAATTGAGATTGTGCATATTTTTACAATTACTCTAATTCGAAAACCATTTCGAGGAATAGGGTTTTAAAGCCATTCTGCATTATTATGTAATTGAAATATTTATATATTTCGGATATTTCGAAAAAAGTACATTTAATTTAAGGTTCGTTTGACTTTTGTTTTCGGCTTGGAGCCCTCCTAGGTGTATCTTACGGTTTAGGCGAAAACCACTTGAAATAGTATGTATCACAATCACTTTTTATAGTTAGTTATCATAAAATTGTTTAAATTATTATTTTAATTTGGGATTGCATGTTCTAATTAATTACGTCATCTATAAAATGACTGCTAAATAAATAAAGATATTAAAACCAAACTATTGGGTCAAATACAAAATTAACGAAATTAGTCTCAAAAAATTACCTAATCTTTCGAAATAAAATGTAAAAACCGTGAGTTATTTTTTGGTCTATCCCAATTCCAGAAATAAGTTTATACTTTTCCCAAAAAATATCAAAGCACAATACTCAAGCAGTCGAGTTTTTTACAGCCTGTTTTTTAAATAGTCAACGCCATTTTAGATAAATGACAACCGCGATCGCATCCAGCAACTCTACGCGGCTGGAAAGCAATCCCACGCAAGATAATGCCCCTTGTCGGGGATTATTAAGAATAATTATCAAATCGAGGGGTGATGGATCACGCCAACCACACCCTCGCGGGGTTTATATTGCACGGGGATTTTTCATATTTAACGGTACTGTGATATAATAGGGGTTTTATTTTTTGTTTCAATTTGAAGGATAAAATGATAATGGATTTGCTATGAGATTTGCATCGAACATTAAATATTTCTTAACTCGATTAAGGAATTGTAGAAATCTATGAAAAATAAAGTATTAGCACGTTTTTTTAATATTTCGCTGATACTAGGGTATAGGATACATCAAAATGAAAGAAAGCATGTTTTAATGATATCAATCAACCGTAAGTTTTTATTAATGTATTTAATTATTTCTTCATTTAAAAAAATATAAAACACAACGCAACGATGGGAAAAGAGTTACGATACATATGAATGAAAAAGTAATAAAACAATGATGCCATTTTTCAAACATAGCTCCCAGTTTAACATTAACGCCAATCAACAACCAATCACAGTACCCCATTTAAAAGGTAAAAAACAAGAAACAACCGAGGTACTAAAAATAACGGAAGGTTCGTTTCAGAGAGACGTCAATCGAGTGCTTCGTTAGTTAGTGTTTTTTTCCTTTTACTGCCCAGAACTCAATTTTTTTGTTTAAGAATCACGAAACCGAGCGCTGAACTGAAGGTACTGAGATTTAAGGCTCACTTTCATTGAGCGATGCTTTTCGTGATACATTCCATCGCTATAATAGCTCCCGGCTCAATAATGCTTAAACAACTTGTCAATGGATTGCTACAAGCATGCGGGCTATTGACTAAAACAAGTACACGGAGTGGTACGGAAAGGAAGCCTTTTTCTATTTCATTTTTAAAAGCGATGTCTGCTTAACAGTATTTCGATGGAAACTGTATTTTTTTTGTATGATAGACCATTGCGTGCCACCAGTCATGACCTACGGTGCTGAGACGCGGACACTCACAGTACGGCTGGTCCACCAGTTCGCTCAGGTTCTCTCAAGGATAATCGTAACAAGGTTATCTGACAGAGAACCTAAGTCATCGACATAGCACACAGGATTATATTTGAAGTGGCAGTGGGCTCGCTGAGGTAAACGAGTTCTTGGCTGCAACTCGGCAAGCGTAGTGTAGGTGAAGTGACGATTTACGAAAGGTCGCCGGCAGATGCAGCACACAAAGCCCATCCCAAAAAAAAAGGCTCGCATTATATCGATGTTTATCTATTTACGAGTAATAGTTGTTTGTCGGGATTAAATCAATCATACCAAGGTCTAAGGTTAGTGACCGTTTATACTAACGTTAGCCGACAGCAAAGATGACTTATTGGCTTTCCGTTTACCCCGGGCGTTCCTGAAGCTGCTCAATTTCCGTGAACATCGACATCCAGACAAATTGATACCCGGTACACGGATAACCGGGTCTGGGTTAACGAGATATTCCCAAATCTGTCTGTTTGTATGAGCTCATAAGACCTTATTCATAAAGTGGGACATCATCGTCATTTGCTCTTGCTTTTGTCTGTCCGAATCTTCTTGATTCGTAAAGATATATCCACCTGAATTTTAAAACTTTTAATCGACGCACATATGCCATCCTTCCAGCCTTCTATTATGCGTTCAGAAATCGTAGGAAATGACTAGCATTATTACAACCAATTTTACTATGAGAACTTTCTTTTCTGTAGTATTAGGTAAAATCTGTACTGTAATGTTATTACAGTATCAATTTTTGTAACGTTATGAGTTTAAATTTGGAACAGCTATAAAAGTTCAAAAGGGTCTCTATTCTAGTATCCATAATAGTAGTTAATACAACTGATGCATAATGAGAAGCCTTAAAATACGAGTGTTCATAATAGGATCACACGAGTTTTTTAAGACCTAATTATGTACAGTTGCATACACTACTATTATGACACGTTAAATGGTAGCGGACACTGCCAATATTACTTGTATCACTGATAACAGTGATAGCTAACATATTGTTGATAAGGCAAATAAAACGAGTCTTAACTCGACGGACATGCGGACTACGGGCCATAAGCGTTTTCGGAGTTCCTATGATATTACTAGCTGTTGCTGTTGTACATTTATTCACTTGTCCTGACAATAACGTAGACGACAATTTGAATTTTTTTATTGAAATTGGTAGAGCCATTCTCGAGTTTTCGCGAGACTAATGAACGGCAATTGGCAATAGACCAATAATAATTCTAAATAATAGGTCATTTTAAGAGACCAATTTTATTGATTTTGGATTTTGTATTTGACCCAATAGTTTTATTTTAATATCTTTTTTTATTTAGCAGACATTTTATGGACGACACGATTATTTTAAATTTGGGTTGGCATTTTATAATAAATTACAACACTTAAATGATATCTAATCATAAAAAGCGATTGTAATAGTGTTTTAAAACATACAATTTCAAATGGTTTTCGCCTAACCCGTAAGATACATCTACGAGGGCTTCAAGCCGAAAACGAAAGTCAAACAAAGGTTAAATATAATTTTGTCGAAATATTCGAAATAAATGAATTTTTTGAAAACTTAATAATGCAGAATGGCTATAAAACCCTATTCCTCGAAATAGTTTTCGAATTATAGTAATTGTAAAAATATGAACAATCCCAATTGTTTTTGTATATATTAAGACAGTCAGAAGGTTAAAATCTGATTTCAAGATTGTAATACATAGTTGATTACTTGGCACTTAGTACTTAATATTGAGTCTTGAACAACCGATATAGATATATGTACACACAGTCGTCGATTCGTCGCTGCATACACTTTCACCGACAGGCGACATCGGTACGTTTACTCATACAAAGCTGCCGACAGGCGACATCAATACGTAATCCCATCCACGGTCATTAACAAGCGTCATTGATACGCAGTTTCATAGACTGCCATCGACGGGCGACATCGGTATGTCGTTTCAAAAAAAGCTGTCGACGGGCGACATAAATACGAAATTTCATCCACGGTCATTAACAAGCGTCATTGATACGCAGTTTCATAAACTGCCATCGACGGGCGACATCGGTACGTCGTTTCAAACAAAGCGGTCGACGGGCGACATCAATACGTAATTTATTCCACGGTCATAAACAAGCGTCATTGATACGCAGCTTTATAGTGCTATCGACAGGCGACATCGGTACGTAGCATTATCTATTGCCATTGACAAGCGACACCGAAACGTTGATGAACAAAGAAAACACGTGATATATTTTTTACGTAAAAGTTACATTATTATTTAAATATACCCATTAAAATGAATGTATTGCGAAGTAATAAATATCGTGTTACAGAGCAGTGAAAACACGAAAGAACAGAAAAAATCCGTTTATTCTAAACATCAACGTGATATTAATAATTATGAAAACTATGATAGGTTTTAATAATTATCTCTTCCGATACTAGAAGATACCAGAAGATCGATTATAATTGTTGTCCAATCGTGCAGTTCCTAAAGAAGTTAATAGAAATATTATACGATTTATTCAAAGCTAAGATACGTAACCATAAAAAAATGGACGTAACTACTTACGTCAAATCGTAGTTTTGATATGTCAATAAAACAATATAGGACCAAAAGAAAACACTTATTCATGCCGTTTATCTTGCATGTTTAGATTGTTTAGGTAATAACAGCCCATAAATTAAAAGACAGCTCAGACAACCTCTTCACATATGTACCAACACAAAGAAAAAAATGACACTTTCAACTTACATTTCCATACACCAGACAAGTCACTTAAATCCATACACTCATGTCACAAACACTGCACATTTAAACGTCACTGGCGTAGAGGGTCTACGTGTCGTAGCGGGTGCTACGGTGCCCGTAGGCTTGCTACGTGCGCGTCGCCCGACTTGTGGGGTAGAACTGCGGCGGTGTGGTTCACGCATGCGCCCTGCAACGTCCTTAGAAGCTGAAACTCCGATAACACTGACCCTTTCACTCTTAGCTAGTGATAGATTAGTGCGAGTGTAACGATTGAGTTTCGAATTGTGCGGGTGGGAATAGACCCCCGCGTAGGGATGGATTCGCAGTTGAACGTTTTTCGGTTTTCAATAGATTTGTGCGACGTGATATCAAAACAGTTGGGTTCCTATTGTAAAGGTAGAGGTCGCAAATCTACTTGAAATTATAAATAGTGCAGGCCAAATAAGTCGTTCGAAATTTAAGGCCAATGTTATTGGTCAAACGTATTTTTATACAATCAAGATCTGGTGCTTCTTCGGTCTTATTCGAATTTGTTTTACTCATTCATTCAACTGACTGTCAAGTGAAGAGCCACCGCAACGTCAGAATATTTTTACGACATAAAAGCAATTTTTTTTTCCCATTAGGACTACTGCCCGGAGCCAATTTGACACAACTTTTTTTTTTTACTTATATTTCTTCATATCGTATCTTTCCATTCGTAATAAATAGACAAACCTTATTAATGCTGAATGGGTTCGAAAAATACCTGAAACAATAAAATGTATTATTAATTTGTATAAAAGCAACACTCTAAATCAACGTCATGTCAGCAAATGTCAGCCTACGAAGCTAGCGGGCCTGGGGTCGATTCCCGATATGGGCAAATATTTGTGTGATGAGCGCGAATATGTATTGCGAGTCTTGGATCAGATGTTTTCTATGTATTTAAGTATGTATTTCTCTATATAAGTATGTTTATCGTTGTCTAGTACCCATAGTACAAGCCTAGAGCTTAGTTTGGGACTAGGTCAATTGGTGTAAGGTTGTCCCCTGATATTTATTTATAGTTTACTAGCGAGCCGCCCTCGCTTCGCTTCGGTTTATGTGAGTTTTCTGTAACATCCGTACGTTACACAGAATTTAATATTCATAAAAAACCTTCCTCTTGAATCACTATATATTAATGAAAATTGCATTAAAATCCGTTGAGTAGTTTCAAAGATCAAAGCGAACAGACAACTGAAGCGACTTTATTTTATACCAGGTAAAGATCAGTTTCCTAAATGTTACCTAAAGTTAACCTATTTACACAGACCGAATAATAAATACCAAATAAGTACCTTCGCATGTTTTCGTATTCAAGGATATACTGCCCTTCAAAGTCAAAAGGCAGTTTAAGCATATGGACTTGGTACTCTTACAACCTTTCTCTTTTGGGGAGCAGTATTGAGTTGTGGCCTGAAATAGCGCTAATCCCTGGAAGTTTTCATGCATACTAAGTACTTGTAAATAAAAGATTTCTTGAAAACGAAAAATCTTGGTTGCCTTTATTTAGGTTAGCTTTAAAAAAAATACAAATTTAATGTACAAATTCCACACCCCGCCGTAAAACGGAACTAATAAAATTAATTCATGTCAAAAACTGTAAGACTATTTTTGACATGTTATCGTATTGCCAAAATTATCGGGAAACTTCGCAGCACCTTTACGTCCAAATTACCGCAGTGTTTGAAGTCAAAAGTCTTTGACCGGTGTGTGTTGCCGGTGATGACTTACGGATCTGAGACGTGGGCGCTAACAATGGGCCTCATAAGGAAGCTCAAAGTCACTCAGAGGGCTATGGAGAGGGCTATGCTCGGGGTTTCTCTGCGTGAGAGAATCAGAAATGATGATGTCCGCAGTAGAACTAAGGTTACCGACATAGCCCTAAGAACAGCTAAACTGAAGTGGCAGTGGGCGGGGCACATTGCCCGCAGGACTGATGGCCGATGGGGTCAGAAGGTTCTGGAGTGGCGTCCGCGGACCGGAAGACGAGCTGTAGGTAGGCCTCCAACAAGATGGAGTGACGACCTCGTCAGGATCGCGGGAGCGCGGTGGATGCGAAAAGCACAAGACCGGTCTGAGTGGAAAGCCTTGGGGGAGGCCTATGTCCAGCAGTGGACGTCTTTCGGCTGACATGATGATGATGATGATGATGATCGTATTGTCGACGTTTGGTTAGCTCTTATTCACTTGACAGTAATGGCGGCCGATTTAAAAACAATACCATAACCTATCTATCTATCTATATGTATGTATGTATCTAGTATGTTTATGTGAAGTCATTAAACATATCGGAACCTATTACCTAGATCTATATGTATAAGAGGCAAACCTGACTCACTGACTTAGGGCCGTATTAATAAACTCATCTTGACTATTGAGGCCCGTCACAAGATACGTCAAAGTAAACGCCAAACAATACAACACTGTCATTTTTGACGCATCTCGAGACGAGCATTAGAGTTGAGATCAGTTTATTAATACGGGCCTTAGATATCAACGCACAGCCAAAACTAATGTACCTAAATACTTAAAATTTGGTACAGGGCTTCCTTTTATGATGTAAGTGAGCACTAAGAAAGTATATTCACGAAATTCACCCCCTAAGGGATTAAAATAGGGGGGGGGGGGGGGTAGCGGGCGACTAATCTTACGCGTACCAAGTCGCGAGCGTCCACTAGTGTCAGATGTATCTGAACAAGACTCATTTGTTCAAGGCGTTAGAACGTATTTAGATGTATCTAAGCATATAGAATCGGTGTTCAAAATCGAACCTTTCGCTGAAGGCTTTAAAGCATTAAGTCCGCCTTTTGTCAAATTTCACCGCATCGAATGATTAGAACTCCTGACGTCACTGAACGTTAAAATTAACCTATCCCGGCTAACGTAATAAAAATAAACCAATCAACGCAGGCACACCTAATTTTTACACTTCCTTCAGGCTAAATAATCGCGTAATGCCATGATGCCAAGATCCACAACGTTTAAAATCCACGTGTACGTTAAGCAAGGCCAGACAGAAATAGATTTGGCACCGTCGGCGTCGCAGCTCAATTTTTGTTACTTGCAAGAAAACCTAGGAAAAGTAACCTTGGAGTCGAGGCTTGAGCAATTCGTGAAATATGTGGGCGGTTCCGTTCAATTGGGCAACAATGTAGCATAATAGTTTTCGGAAACTGGAACAATCGAGACGGCCCAAGTGCCACAACTAGCCATGGCGCTTTTAAAATTGCCGTTAAAGCCAAAAAAAATATTGGCAACTGCAAATATATAAAAAAAACTGATTGTGTTGCAACAGAGCGTTATCGTAGAGCGAAAATTCGCAAATTTATAATGTAGGCCTGGTAAACGTTTTCAATTGAGTTCTTAAAATGTTTGATTGATGTAGGAGCCTTAATTTTGAATGTAATACTTGCAGTATTTGAAACAAAGTATACAGTGTGTGGCCCAAAACCGGGGCGAAAAAAGTAAATGGGGATTCTTTAGAACATTTCAATTAACTATCACAAGAATCTAATATTACAAAGTCTATAATTTTGGAGAAAACAGCCTACAAAGTTAAAAATCGTAGGTAATGTATTTTCCCGTCGCGATATCGTCGCTTGGTCACTTGGTACGCGGTATGTCTGAGTACAGGGTGCCATTGAGAACACGCGGTAGATTTAGCGGTGTTTGCATTACATTGAATTTGCGATTAAGTTTGTTAGAAAAAAACTGAAAGTTAAGTTTTGATTTTGATTACGTAAGACCATTATAATGTAATTACCGGTGATCTATAGAGCCCCTGTTTTTAATATTATCCCCGGTTTTGGGCCACACACTGTATATACAACTACAGTTTGGTTGATGTCGTCAATGTAATATTAGTAATCATTAATATATATTTTTTTCACCATATTTAAATTTATAGAAAACCTACCCGCCCCGCGTAGGTACCCAGTGACACCCGCGCCTCTGAGACGAATCTAACGACACCTCGCTTGTCAAAATCAGGCCATCCGTTCACCCTTTACAAGGGAACAAAGAATCATAAAAACATACATACAGGTTAAAAAGTTTACCCTCTTTTCGGCAGCCGGGTAAAAAAGAAACAAATTACAAAAACTAAGAATCTAATTACATCGTGGGCGTTATTTGGTTACTTTCTAACAACACGCCGTTAGGCAGCTATTCCGTTTCTCCCGACGTTCCCCTCTATTTATCACCCCCGGGGGAGACTTGGGGACTCTGTCCTCGGCCGTTAGCTAGGCTTTACAATCGAGGTTAGGTACAAGGGGCAAGATTCTAGAAGCTGTATTATCACAACGGGGATTTTAGAAATGATTTAAATTATGATTATAACGGTTACAAAAATTGTGAATGTAAAAATATATATAAGCAAAACAAAAGACTTACTTACCCCTTATTCATAAATGCACAATAAACCTATATGAGTTTTTTTTTGTTCTTTGCTCGCGGCGACTTGAACAGCTACTACCGCGGGAATATGGCGTTTCCACAATGAAGTGATTTCGCCAGTGTCAAGTATATCTAAGTATAAATCAATATAGTAATAAAACACAATCCAATCTTCTCTAGGAAGATTGGTGGCAACGTTGTACGGTGATATGTAGGACAGAGGCCAAGATAGTTTCTCTGTACCATTGCGAGTCCACTGAAACGAGAAATAAGATGCCAGGATACACAAAATAAGTCCAAGTGTTCTATCACTGTGCAACACAAAGACATTAAAAGTACAAATCACTAACAAAAAAGAACTTTGAACACCTAAATACACAAAAATAAAAACTAAAACAAATTACACATCCGCCAGCTTTTGACGTTGCAAATGGACGCCCCCTATTTGAGTTAAAATATTCTTTGTCTCCTTCAGTCAAATTCAAGTGTCATAATGACAGATAAGGACAGAGCATATTCAAGCATAGTTACGACACTAACTCGAGTTAGTTTAGTAACCCAGTGTTAAATTTTCTGTGTGGTCCTAAGAGGGTTTATTTACACAAAATAAGTATGTAGGTACTCAAACGAACTCATTCCTTTAGAGGCTCTCTCCAATTCAATTGAATTCAAACATTTATTCATAAAATATTACATTTTATAAGTCAATTTGATTATTAGTTGCATTATTATTACTCCATTACATATATAAAAATTAATTGTTACACATTATTTGATTATTATAATTAATTAATTAAATATTATCTACATGTCAATGTCACATTTCACACTACAAAAAACTCATCAATGGAATACAATGCATCGGTAATCAATTTCGCCTTCAGCAATCTTACAAAGGACCCGTAACTTAGGACCAATAAACTTAAGACATTTTTTAGACTTAGCAAGTCGCGTAAGGGGCAGGGACAGCTCATGTCTCCTTCTGGTATTGGAGCCGTGCGCGTCAGCGTTGGTGCGGAACTGCGCGATGTGACTCCTAACATACTTCGCGACCTACAATATGTAAAGGCTGGGTAAGGTTAACCTGCCCCAGCCCTGCCCTAACCCAGCTAGCCTGTGGCCGAAAGCAAGAAAAAATGGCACCGAGTAGCGGGGTATGAAGAGATTGCAATTACGGTAGATGTCTTAGGACCTGCTGTTTGGTCAGTATTGTAACTGACTAATCGTTAAAAACCGTAAGTAATAGCAAGATGGTGGTAAATGGTGGTAATGGTGCTAATGGTGGTTTGCGGGTGGTAGGACCTTGTGCAGGGTCCGTCCGGATCGCTACCACCATCTTATAAATTAACTTAATTACTGTGTTCCGATTTGGGGATAAGACAGCCTGTGTAATGACTAGCAGAGAGGCATTCCATCTTAGTCCTCAGGGTTGGCAACGCATTGGCAGTGTTAGGCTTGTAGTCTTGTGAATGCGAATGTCTATGGGTCACAGTTTCCACTTACCATCAGGTGGCCAGTGCGCTCGTTTGCCTTCCCAGTGCCATAAAAAAAAAACTCAAGGAAATAGGTAAAATTTTCGTTTCCTTTTTCGAATTCTAAGAATTAGTTGACATAATTACTGATCAAACACCGGGCCCTTAGAAAACTACTCGTATATTAAAAACGACAAAATTTGTAGTAACTGCAAAAGTAGACCTCAAAGACGACGAAGACGACGGCAAGACGATTTGGAGAAATTTAATTTAGGCTGACAAGAACTAGTTAAATTTATAGATGAGCTCTCAAATGAAGAAAAAAGTAAGACACTCGCAGTGGGACACTAAAAAGGGTATTTAAATTGGAGAATTAAGCCACATCTGAGTAACTGGGTTCAAGAGATCTAGTTCGAAAATCTACAAAATGTATGGGAATGACGTAATCTGCGGGCTTATTACGGTGGTATTTATCGATGTGGTTAAACTCCCGGGGCTCCCATGCAACAAACGTGATTTTCTTGCCATTTTTTGCTAGAGTTGTATAGGTTATAGTACGGAACCCTTCGTGCGCGAGTCCGACTCGCTCTTGGCCGGTTTCTATAACGATAACGATCTCGCCACGCATCTTGTCAAGTGCTAGTGTTTACCGTGAGATGGATGTAGTCAGACGTCGTGTTCCAAAAACTTACATGAAACTCCTGATGCCACCGTAAAATAATGGCTTCATCAGTTCAAGCCAGGTGTTCACAGACATGCTTAGAATATGTAACACTATTTATGTTATTTTTCTGATTTCAATAATATATCTCAACGACCTTGCCTCAATGCCGCAGAGTTCCCTGCGCGCTATCACGTATTAAACATATGCAACATTGTAGAATTTGACGTACCACATACAAACCGAGAGCTTGCCAAAAAGCTCAACATAGGTAATTTAGTAAATTATAAAATACTAGCTTTTGCACGCGGCTCCGTGCGAGGAGAAATCGTTAATCACTATTCCTTCGGAAACTGTCCAATTTTCCAGGATAAAAAGTAGCCTATGTGCTATTTCAGACTATAATCCATCTCTGTGCCAAATTTCATCCAGATCCGTTCAGCGGTTCTGGCGTGATTGAGTATTATTAAACATTATTTATCATCATCGCCGCGTGGTGGCCGGCAGAGTAGAGTAGCACCAACCCATTACACTTTGGGTGTCGTACAAGGCGACTAATGTCTGAAGTAGAATAACCTAAGCTTCAATACACCAGAGAATGGGCAGCAGCGTTCTCTGGTATATGTTTTTATATTCACTGCGATCGCCAACCCGCCTGCCCAGCGTGGCGATTAGGGCATTACCTCCCAATATGATATGAAATGAAAGACGTACGGAGCCGAGACGTGGACACTGACTGTGGGGCTAGTCCATAAGCTTAAAGTAGCTCAACGTGCTATGGAAAGAGCTATGCTCGGAGTCTCTCTGAAAGACAAAATTCGGAACGAAGTGATTCGTCAGAGAACCAAGGTGACCGACATAGCTCTGAAAGTTAGTAGGTTGAAGTGGAAATGGGCTGGTCACGTATGTCGCAGAACGGATAACCGCTGGAGTAAGCGTGTTTTGGAGTGGAGACCGCGTCTTGGCAAACGTAGCGTGGGACGCCCTCTGGCCAGATGGCGGGACGATTTGCATAAGAGAGCCGGCAGCGACTGGATGCATAAAGCATTAGACCGGGCTCTGTGGCGTTCCTTGGGAGAGGCCTATGTCCAGCAGTGGACTGCAGCGGGCTGATGATGATGATGAAACATTATTTATCATCATCATCATCATTTCAGCCTATTGCAGTCCACTGCTGGACGTAAGCCTCCCCCAGGGTTCGCCACAAGGCCCGTTCTCCCGTTTTCGCCATCCAGTCACCACCAGCCACTTTTTTCAGGTCGTCGGTCCATCTGGCTGGAGGGCGTCCTACGCTACGCTTGCCGAGCTGTGGTCTCCACTCGAGAACCCGTCTACTCCACCGATCATCGGTTCTGCGACAGATGTGACCAGCCCACTGCCACTTCAGTCTGCTACACTTCTGTACTACGTCAGTGACCCTGGTTTTATGCCGGATCATCTCATTCCGGATCTTGTCCCTTAGCGAGATTCCGAGCATACACCTTTCCATAGCTCGCTGGGTGACGTGTAGTCGGTGGGCTAGTTTCACTGTCAGGTTCCACGTCTCGGCTCCGTATGTCATGACCGGCAGGACGCACTGATTATTATAAATAAAAAACATTCTAAAGTAACAAATTATTATAAAGGAGAAAACGGATGACTTTACATAAGAAAGACTCGAGTAGCTTCGTCTCAACGAAAAGAGGCAAATCTTGGCAAGACCTCGTAATGATTATAAGTAAGTCAAAACACAGATTGTTTATTACTGATTACTTAAATAAGTATTAAAATAATCCTCTCTCAAATATGTTACGAAGTTCTTATTACACTGGAACAAGGTACGTTACGACATATTTTTGAGATCTTGCGCTCTCCAATATTTTGGCAACCCTTTGTTTTCCGTCCGTCCCGACGAAACGACGACGAAACCGTCCAAACGATTTTTATGAAACCTATCCTAACCTAAAATATCTCGATAAATAATCAGTCTATTGGCAAGTTCCTATGCCACAGACAGGCAGATAAACACGTTAAACTTATATCACCTTTTTTGTCTGTGGTAAACAGAAACTACCATTTTATCTGCTATGGTATTGGTTGTAATAACAACAAGCCGTTAGGCCCTTCGGGATCAGGCCTTCTGAGAAACTGTTACCGTCTACAATCGTTATGGCAATGCGTTTTACTGCTTACGAACCTTATTATATTACCGGGGCTCTTTTCCTATTGGGTTATCCCATCTTGTTTTTAAATGGAAAACATATTGCTGAAGTAATTGTTGATTTTATTATAACCAGCGATATGACTAATATTTAGATGGACTAAAAACTATATGGTATGGTTTTACCATGTAGAAAAGAGCCTTTAGCTAGACAAAGATAGTGTTTCATTAAGGGCGGGGTGGAATCAAATTGACTCTGATGAAAATCGGAATAAACTTGTACAGTCTAAATCGTAAAAATTTGTTTATCGATATATTTTTAAAGAGATTAGATGATCAATGAGATGAGAAAAAGTGCTGTTATTACTATTCCTTCACGCGCAGCAAATAAGTTAAGCATTATTTTACTTCTGTCATCGTAAAGTAGTATATTTTATCACCTATGTATGTTTTTTTTTATGGAATTGAGAAGGCAAACGATCGCACAGGCCACTTGATGGTAAGTGGAAACTGTGACCCTTCGACATTCACAAGACTGCAAGCTTTAGACTGCAAATGCGTTGCCAACCCTGAGGACTAAGATGGAATGCCTCTATGCTAGTCATTACACCGGCTGTCTTATCCCCAAACCGGAGCACAACAATGCGAACACTGCTGTTTGGCGGTAGGTTAATGGATAAGATGGTGGTAGCGATCCGGGCGGACTCTGCACAAGGTTCTACCACCCGCAAAATGTATTTTATTAAAGCAGATATTGCTTTTTAATTTGTCTGTTATTTTGTAAATTTGGGTATCCTCTTGCATTGTCCTTGCTCATTCTACTCCAAGGTTAACTGGAAGAGTTACATATGGGATAAGTTCGCCTATGTACATTATCTATAGTGATGCAATTTCTTTTTGAAATTGTTTTTGTGCAATAGAGTTTACATACATACATACATTATCAATATTCAGAAAAATTATTGCTGTGTAACGTTTCGGAGAGACTTCTTATCTGCCTAGAAACGCAAAGGTAAGAGCAATTCTTACACTCTAGTTCGAATAAACACCGGTTTTCCTTCCTTTTTGTTCCTGCACATGCTCAAATACATTCTATAGCCACCTTTAGATAGCGTGGACTTCGCTCTGGAGATACATTTAATACGGTATCTACGCGAAACTCAAAGTGCCTTTAAACTGTTCAAGAGAATCCATTTTCCCCGCAGTGGACTGCAGCTGAAATATTCAGTTGGGGATTTGTTTACTGTTCTCTAATGACAGTGTAGCATGAGCTACATTGGACTGATTTAAAATTCACGAGCTGTTTTTATAAGTTGGTGCGATGCGCCTTTGAGGGCGTTCGGGAAATAAGTTACGGTTTTTTTTATTACTGTAAAATAAACATTTTTGTTCTTGGGACTTGGATTAAGATTGTATTTGCGGTCTGAGGTGGTATTAAAAAACTGATCCTGTCTGAGATGGCCGTCTCAAGATTTATCAATGTGAATTTCAAATCATAGAAATCTGTCAGTTCTGTCGTATTTCGAAACTGGGATCTCACTTGAGATCAGTTTATTAATACGGTCCTTGGACTACAGTCTTGAGAATAGAAATATCAGTAGGTTTCAGATACCACTTACCATCTGGTGGCCTGTGTGCTCCTTATCTTACAAATGCAAACACAATCTTGAGAGGCCACATAATAGGACGATTATGCTGACGATAACGCACGAAACGTTTGGCAAATTGAACAACCGTTTAGTAAATTAAGTTTGACCATTTCAACACGCCGCTCAATCGAATAACGACTCATCTTAATAAACGCCGAACATTCACAGACTGATCTATCATGCATGGTTCACTAGGCATTGTTTGCCGCATATTGATTATTTATTAACATTAACATTAACATTTATCATACCGAATGAAATCTAAAACACGCTAATACGCTATCCAAAATGGCTACCATCAGCCGTCAAAGAAACCTTGTCGCTATTGAAAAAGCCTGTCTTTGAAGAACCATGTGTCAAACCAACTTAAGACCTATTACGAAGTCGACAGTGTTATTGGCATGTCTAATTCATAACTACATTAATTAATCACGAATACGCAACACTGCCGAAAAGTAATCGCTCGGTGGGAATGACCTCGAACCTCTTCACAGAATTCAAATAGAGCTTGCCTGACGATAATAGGTGCATAGACAATGTGGATTTTTTTTATATGACTAAGTGTTGCCAGCGACTTCATTAGGGTAAAAGTTGTTTATCGCAATCCCTGCGGGAAATGTTCAATTTTTCGAGTCAAAAAGTGCCTGTCCTTTCCGGGGGTTCAAGCTATCTTGTATCCAACATACATACCGTCACGCTTTCATCGCAGAGTGGCGTAACCAAATAAATAAATATATATGGACGATCTCATACACCAATTGACCTATACCCTGTCTATTTAACAGAGTTAACAAAGCGTTGTCTCTGTTGCACTTTTGTATGAAAATCAAAGGGACAAGAAACTGCCAGTGGGCGTCAACAAACGCACGTCGATGGCGGGCTCGGCTTACATGCCGCCTGTTGTTAAAATATTCGTAATATTTCTCGTTATTATTGTTTGTAGTTAGAGACACCTCAAATAATTAACTTACTGATAACATGACATTGTCATGTCATGTTAATTCATCTATAAATCCTAATTATTTAATTTAAAGTAGTAGATAATAATATTTAAATATGTGCCCTGCAGTGCAGTGGGACGTATAGTACAGGCCATACATGTATGGCCTGTACTATACGTCCCACTGCACTGCAGGGCACATATTTAAACGAGCCAGGTAAAAATTTGTAACCAAAGATAAGCGCTTGAAAGCGTCCGCACCGTACGAGCGACAGATGTTGACTAAACTTTGACAGGCATGTAAACCTACCTTGTGCCTGTGCATCGTCCTTATCGCTGACCAATTACGTGCATTCTCTGTTATCTAGTATTAACTCTGTTAAATAGACAAGGTATAGTCCCAAACTAAGCTCTAGGCTTGTACTATGGGTAATAGACAACGATATAAATACTTATATAGAGAAATAAATACTTAAATACATAGAAAACATCCAAGACTCAGAAACAAATACCTACTCCTGCCCACCGGGAATCGAACCCGGGACCGCTAGCTTCGTAGGCAGGGTCACTAACAACTAGGCTATCGCGTCGTCTTTATTAAAATTGGTTCAGTGGTTTGGCTGTGAAACAAACAAACAAACGAATAAACAGAGTAAGTTTCGCATTTATAATATTAGTATGGATTAATCAAGAAAGTAATTTAATATTTCAAAAAATCTATAGGTCAGCTTCCTATTCAAAAGGCCAATTATAAAACTTCTTGTTATAATTTGATATTGATTTTTGAATCAATTTGAGAATGATATTCATGATATTGATGATAGTCAAGAAACAATGACTACCTCCAGCTCCCCTGAACCAAGACCTAGTACCAGCGCTGGTATTGACTTAATGGAAGGAATATCCTTTTTAGTTCAAGACTAATCTATTTTAATTAGTTTCCTGTATGTTTTAGTGTTATTCTAATAATAATATAAACTTTTTTTTTCACTTGTGTATTATTTATCCTAAGATTTGAAAATAATCTGTAACAAAAATTAGGTACTTTTTTTTGCACGTATCTGTACGATGCGCGAACTTTCCCCCACTACCTCGCCTAATGTTCAAGAAGTTTGACGGCAATTATACATAAACGGAGTAGGTATACTAGACTTAAACCTTTTTGTAACTTAATCTTCAAATGACTTATACCCTTTCTCACCAGGACCCCAATCTACTCGGTAAAACCATAATGCCTCCGACGTTTTATCGTATTAAATGGTTTATAACCCGCCGCCATTACTATAAAATAAACAGAGTTATCATACTCCTATCGTTGAAATTACGATAGCATGTACGAAGCAATATATGGATTTACCTAGAAGAATAGAACCTGAGGTACTCTTAGGTACCCAATTGCCTTTCTTATGTCACAAAAAGTAATCCAAATCATAGTACAATTTTTCTCCAATAAAATAAATACGTCCTTATCACGTGATAACATATCCTCTTTAAACACGATACATTTATATGCGTCCTTTGGCCAATGCGGATTCAGGCCACATTCTGGAGTTAATCCGGAATGACTGTGGACGCAAGATACGGCTAACACAAGCATTCAAAGCTGCTCCACGTTATTGTAGGGAAAATTATTAAATTTACGCCTCGAAGTTTTAACAACTTCACGTTATAAAAGGGATTTCTACGGATAGGAGCCTAATTTGACTGCTATACCTTTGCAAACGTATCTGTAACCCTAGTAAGATTTACATCCTACTAAAATTACAAATAAAAAAGATTTTGTGTTACTTGTTTACTCCTTCAAGCTGCAACAGCTGGACGGGTTTGAATGGCTTGAAATTATGGCTTGTACCGTAGGATTAACACGTAGGCTACTCATTCCAGTTCAAGCTACCGAGGGAATATCGATAATCGTAATCTATGCGGACGACATCGCGGATCGAAGCTATATTTACATAAAAACACTTCCGTGAATATATATTTTTTAATTTTAACAGGAACGTCTGTTACGAAATTCGAAACATTATAAAGCGAAGAAAATTCGTCGGTCTTAGATAGGATTCGAACCTACATCTCCTTTGGCTATCCGGGCCGATGCAGGTGCATTACCACTTACGCCAACAAGACCGTACTTGAGATCGACGAAATTAGTGATCGCTTGCTTTTTCATACTCAGAGGGTGTGCTGACGCCATCTATCGTTTACTACCGTGACTAACTGACATACTGGACTTAGGAACGTGCAGGATCTATCCGGATCCCTGCCACCATCTTATCCTTTAACCTACCGCCGAGCAGCAGTGTTCGCATTGTTGTTCCGGTGTAGGAATACGACAACCGGTGAAATTACTAGCATAGCGTTATACCATCTTGGTCCTCAGGGTTGGCAACGCGTTTAGTCTTAGGATTGTAGTCTTGAAAATTCATATGGGTCTCCGGTCAGACTTACAATCGAGGCCTGTGTGGGATCTAAAGCTGACATTCACTACCGCTCTCCAATAAGTCGAACCGAGCCGCGCCAAAATCGATCCGTGAATGTCAAAACAGTAGCGTTTAAATTTCTTGACGCGGTCCGGTGGATTTCCAATGGACGGAAACCCAGCGCGACTCGCCAACGCGCATTCCGAATGGAACTATCGTGAATGTCGAAATTCAATTTTGGAAGACGCCAAGCCAAGTGGTATCGTCGTGAATGCGTTCTCTGGCTGCCATTCTCTAATCTGGCGAGCCCGTGAAGGTGGTCAAAATATTACCCCCATCCAGTTGTATATACCTACACGACATCTGTCGCCGAGACAAACGGCGCGTGGGTGAATGCCCAGCTCAAGAGTTTTAAGACCCAGATAGGTGGACCTGTGGAATATCTAAACTGAAATAAACACAGACTCGTCACTAAAATGAAACTCACACCCTTGTAACAGTCTTGCCCTTCCCTTATCAAATACATATAATCTTGTAAAGTATCCAAAGGACCACTGAACTCGGTCAGCTGCGAGGGTGTTATTCACCCAATCGAGAAAGGTATCAACTTCATACACACACAACTATACTTGCACCCCTTTGGAACGAGATTTCAAATATTGCAGTGGGGACCAACTTTATGTGGGGAATTCCGCACGCACATGTTTGGTTTCACGAGAATGTTAGGGTCGAGGCTATTTGAAAGTAAAAGAGAAAAAAAAGTAATAAATAACCGAAAGAGTGCAAGTGCTATAGCACTCCTATTGCAGATAAATCCTTTTGGTTTAGAAAGAAGCGTCAGTTACCGAGTTTTTATTTACACGGACATTTATGCGCGGTTTATACCATCTGGTATGTTTTCGTATTTGGCTTGTTCTTGTGCGAAACTCGTGTTATTCGTTCCGAATTGATATAGATTTTTTTTTAATTCATTTCTTTTGTTTTAATTAAGGGTTTTAGATGTTAATACTTTACCTAAATAATTTAAAAAATATTGGAGAATTAGTATGCTATAGCTAATTACAGGATATTCTCTGGGCTAGTATAAATAAAGACCAACACTGTTGTCGTTTCTGGGATTACAGCTAAACACTATTTTTAAACTAATAGCACCCTAAAACTGTGAGGTTTTCGAGTAAGAAAGAAAAGGCAGAAAAAATATTGAATCGAGACAAACAGACAACCAAGAAGGATAAAACAGCTTTCTAGGTCCAAGAGTTTAGGCTAAGCCTTGATGAGTCAGTGAGTCAGGCCTTCTATTTAACAAACTTCAAAAAAAGAATAGCTAATGTCGAGTTTTGGCCAATCACCTTGAACTTAAAGAAATATGTCCATGGATATCACACGCGAGGATAATTTGTTCGAGTAAAGAGTATTTACTCAGTCGCACTAAACAGAAGCACTATCAGTGTACAACCATATCGCTATTGTATTGTTTACACCATCCATGGTTATTTGTATTCACTTAACAGGGTCTGTATTCCATTTTGTTTTAGTTTATAATATTTTACTTTTAAGGTATACTCGCGACGCGCCCTCGCTTCGCTTCGGTTGGTGTGAGATTTCTGTAACACCAGTACAAAATCCAGAACTTAGTAATAATTAAAAACCTTCCTCTTGAATCACTCTATCTATAGCTGAAAACCGCATTAAAATCCGTTGAGAAGTTCAAAAGATGTAAGCGAACAGATAGCGAAAGCTACTTCATTTTATACTTTGTAAAAAAAGAATAAAGAATATAAAGATTGAAACGCTATCAACAAGTGTTACGGTATCTACCTCTTCATATCTTTGCTTGGCATATTGGGGACTTAATCAACATCCCCAATATGTTTAAGATTTAAAAGTAAGATGCGCTTCAACAAACTAAACTAGTCAAGTCACAGGTTAATCTACGGATCGTTAAATCGATCGAGTCTGGCGCAAGTTTACGCCCACTTAAAAGTTTGCCGGTGCGGTTACGGAGGTATTGGGAAAGTATATACAGATATGTATTAATTTAACTCCCTAAAGGAGCTAAGTACCTACGCACATACACGCAATCGGTGTAGCCACGACTGACTCAGTGTTAATCAGCGTTAATCAGCCTTAATCAGCTTTATCAACGTTATTTCACTCCCTACAGGTCTTTAAAATGTTATGGTATTTTTTTAATTCGACCGGCTATTAATGCCAAGTAAAGAGCTATCAAAACGTCGACAATACGATAACAGGTCAAAGACGTTATGATTTATTTTTTTTATGTCGTAGTGAAGGCTGACGAGCACACAGGCCACCTGATGGTAAGTGGAAACTGTGACCCATAGACATTCGCATTCACAAGACTACAAGCCTAAGACTGCAAATGCGCTGCCAACCCTGAGGACTAAGATGGAATGCCTCTATGCTGGTCATTACACCGGCTGTCTTATCCCCAAACCGGAACACAACAATGCGAACACTGCTGTTTGGCGGTAGGTTAATGGATAAGATGGTGGTAGCGATCCGGACGGACCCCGCACAGGGTCCTACCACAATAGACATCTTACAGGCATACAACAGACGATCATACTTACTGTTATAGCATTTGAATGTATAGCTTGTGATTGATTATAGCAAATGAATTTTGAGAAAGTGTAAATATAGCCATTAATTAGTATAGTAACCAATAGTAACCATTCGACCGGCCATTACTGCCAAGTAAAGAGCTATCAAAACGTCGCCAATACGATAACAGTTCAAAGACGTTATGGTTTATACAGCCTGCAATACTGCCGTCCTAAGTCAATAGGCAGTATGTCAGATAAAACTCCCGTAGCAATATCAACCTTATTGTTAACCGAATAGAATTAAAACTGCTTTGGCTGTTGAATTTGGGATACTGCTTATTGGCTTAGGAGGGCAGAATAGACATCTTACAGGCATACAACAGACGATCATACGAACTGTTATACCATTTGAATGTATAGCTTGTGATTGATTATAGCAAATGAATTTAGAGAAAGTGTAAATATAGCCATTGATCTTATAGTAACCAAGGGGATACCTACGATAACAAGTCAAAGGTAATATTGTTCCACCGCGTAGAATAGAGACCCATCTGGTTTACTATGGTCGTGTTTATCGATGTGGATAAACGTGGATAAAGCATTTGTCGCTCTGACGAGTATGTAAGTGCGAGAGTGACGGATGCACTGGGGCTCTTGTGAACAAGACGACTTAACTCCTTAGACTAAAAACTAGACTTGTACCCTTTTTCACTTGATCTTCAGCAGACTTATTCACTAGGACCTCAGCAATATCCACCAAGAAAAGGCACTGTCGAACTACTCGTCATACAGCCAGGTTCCATCATCACCTTGATGGTTTTTGCCTCGTACAGTGAAACTGTGGAATGAACTCCCTTCGGCGGTATTTCCAACCCGTTATCACATAGGTGCCGTCGTGACCGGCAACTCTTTTTTGCTGTTGTTCAAGGGCGGTGGTGATTACTTCCTATCAGATAACCCGCATACTCGTTTGCCAGTCTCTAAGAAAACAAAAATGCAACCATAATACGGGTCCAGGTTGATCCTTGGATCGTTAAATCGATTTTGTCTGGCGCGAGGTGCCGACCACTTTAAAGTTCGGCCGCGGTTCCGGAGGTATCCGTGTTTTTGTTGATTGAGAAGGGCTGGTATTACTTGAACTTGATTAAAACTTTCAGCAACTCTGTGTTTTATTTAAATTCCAGAAAATCTTGTCAAACATTTGTTAGCATTGTGATCTTTTAAAAGTCAATTACTACAGTATAAAACAAACACGGTACAGCTCGGACGGACTTATCGCTAAAGAGCGATCTGTTTTAGATCAAGATCAAGCTAAGACGGAGAAATAGATAAGGACACAAATATGGCAGGAAGTTGAAACTGCTTTAAAAGTAAAGTCAAACTAAATTACAAGAAACTTAATATGCCCTAATAAACGAGGAGTAACTGTGGAGTAGCTAAACCTTATCTGTCGAATTCAAATGTCGTAATGAAAGATAACGACAAAGCATGGCGCCAATATTTGTTCCTGATTTTTGGATTTTTTTCTATGTACCCATAGAACAAGCCTAAAGCTTAGTTTGGAACTAGGTGATGTTCATTAATTTCATTATTAACTCCACCAAACCTCCGTGGAACCATTTCTCATAAACCCAATGCTTGTATGACGTCTGGTTTGCGTGACTTGACGTACCTACGTCATTATGACGCGGTTCTATAAAGATTAACAATTAACTCCCGTGACTGCTGCGTTAATATATGCCTTGAAAAGAACAGAAGGTAAAGAAAAGTGTCCACTTTTTAAGGTTTTCTATTGTTTTACTCGTGACTCGGTCCGCGCCGAAGTTTTTTTTATCAATATTTACTTATGGACACGAAAACTTGAGACCACATTAGCGTCGTTGGCGCTCATAGGCTCCATTTGATAATCAATCACAGAAAAAGATTACCTAAAACCTGGCAAGAGCATGTCCGACTATGCTCAGTGTACGAACATAAAAACAACAAGTAATAACTAATTTTCTATTTTAAAGTCATTTGGTGCCGTTTTAGATGATTTTAGTGGGTATAAACGCTATAATCGCCTGTATCTCAAAGACCAATGACGTCTCCTTAGTAGTGATAGATTTTCTTTTAAATTCGTTATACCGGGTGTACAATCCAAATGGGTCAGTATGGAGAAGTCGGAAACTATGAGAGATAGCGAGATCTGTTCTTAGGAACCATGACGTCGATTTTAGATTTAATAATAATTACATTCAAACTTTTTTATTAACTCTCATACATAACCGGGAATCGAACCTGGTCAAAATCAATGTGTATAAATTCTGCAACTTGCGAGAAGCACAACACTAATGGAATCTTGTTTAAAGTATGAGAGTTAATAAAAAAGTTTGAATGTAATTATTATTAAATCTAAAATCGACGTCATGGTTCCTAAGAACAGATCTCGCTATCTCTCATAGTTTCCGACTTCACCATACTGACCCATTTGGATTGTACACCCGGTAGGTATATATGCGCTTTCATTGAAGACATTTTTCAGATTTTTAGTATTTGTAGTTTTGCCTGTAGGTTGGGGGGACACTTGACTCTAACAAAAAATTGCGTTTTAAAGCTTAATATTTCATAAAAGGATCACTTAATTGATTTTTTTTTCACAAGCCCGCAATGTTTTTGAATGACCTACCCAACCACACCCCACAGTATGGGGTAGACGAGTAACAACTTGGCGTGACTAATATGTACATTTATGCCAAATTTCATCTTTCTAGTATTAAGAGTCTCTGAGCTAGGCTAGGCCTAACTATAAGTGTTCCTAGTTTGTCTACGGAACCCTAAAAACGACGACGAAGCTTTTGTTTTTTTTCTCTAGAACTTATTTTGAAAATATGCGGTTTTTTTAATAGATAGTAACGTAAGAAACTCTTCACTATTTGAAAATAGTGCTATGGGCAGCATTTGGCCATAAAACTCCAAACCCCGACTCCGATTGACTCCTTGTCAATTTCCTTTATAGGATACAAACCAGTCTCAATCCAGAAGTAAATTTAAAAACCTAAGCTTATAAAGAAATAGGTAACACCGCAGCGTTCTGTAACCATTTCCTGTTCAGTTCCGAGCCGTCCCCAGCTCAGCTGGCGCTGGGTCGTCGGCCGGCTGGCGCCGCGATCGCATCGATTCCGCACCTTCGCCCTCGCTTACTAAGCAGGACCTAGATTCGACCTAGTCACTCGACGTACAAGCTTGCTCGACGTTTTTACGATTCGAGCAAGTTTGAACGCGTCCAGTAAAAAGCTAGCTTTATTTCTCAGACCAGATTCAAACTGACAAAGGGTATTGGATATTGTCATTTTATTTTTCAGCGGCCACGGATGATTTTATTATAATGGTTTAGAGGACCTCTACATACACAAATGTATAAAATTTAAAGCGTTAAATAACATCGGAGTGGATATATTATAGATTTAAATATTCCGTTTTTGCGGTATTAAAAGTACGCCCAAGTATGAATATTTAAATATCTCAGCTGCGACGCACTTAAGAGTATTACATTAAGTAACAAAATATGTTTATTTTGAATAATTCTATCATAATTTACCACTTTTACAAATGGCCGCCCACCTTGAAAATGTATGACTTTGACAGATGACAACACTTTTACCCAAAACTCGTTTTGCTTCGTTCGATGTTCAAATTCAATTATTTTGAAATTCAATTTTTTATTTACTCAAAACAGTCAGTAACATAGGTAGGTGCTTACAGTTAATAAAGTAAATGCCATTAAACTTTATGACGATAAAGCATAATAGGGTAAAGTCTCCAGTAGTCAGCCAGAGACCTGGTAGTCGGCCTCTGCCTATACTTTGTATGAGTGGGAAGAGTACGTAAGATATATTTCCCACTCTTCACACTCATATAAGGTCGACTACTGGTCTCTGGCTGACCACTGGTGACTTTACCCTAGTCCCTTTGCTCGATTTAGTACTTTTAGTGGTGAAAGGTCCCTCCGGTTCGCTATCACCATCCTTTTTAACATACCATCAAGCAGTGATCGCATTGTTTTGTTCCGTTGTGGGGATAAGACAACCCGTGAAATTACTAGTAGGTATTAAGGGTTGTCGCAGATTGTCATTGAAGTTCATAGTAGGAGATCCGAATAGAAGGCGATTTGCACCGGGCTGTTTATTGGATAAAATTATTTTATATCAAATTGAATATGCCAAGTAATATAATATGGCAAATAGGTAGGCAACTGCTTGTTTGTTATACAAATTACATACCAATCGAAAATATGAAGCCTATAGAATATATTAGGTTGACTATTGTTTCCCGTCAAACTATTGGGTAGGCAAGTATAAACAGGTAAGTCGGTACTAATAATTTGCACTAAACCTAACGTTTGCATATTCTATAGGCTTTATACTTTCGATTAGTATGTAACTTGTCTATTAAACAAGCATTTGTTTTTTTTTAAAAGGACTGAAATTTTAAATACTCGACTGTTATTTCTCAGCCTACCTATTTGCCATATATTAGTTAGCGTATTAAATTTGATATAAAATACTTTTCATCGAATAAACAGCCCGGTGCAAATCGATCTTAGACCATCAGATTTTCACTATGCTTTCACAGCTTACTTAGCTGAGCGTCTGTCGTTAGATTTTCTGCGTCCTTCTCTGAAACTTTGATTTTCATTTGTTCATAGCGGTAAGAAAATGGCATTTTCCTGGGGAGTAAAGTGATAGTGAAAAATAGATTGGTGAAAATCTTACCGATTTTCTTGGTACTTCCACATGCAGCCATTATGAAAATATTCTGACTTTTTCAACTTTTTTATGTGTTAATAATAAAATGACACACAAACTATTTCTATGATAATAAACTTAACGATAATTAAATTCATAACAGTACCTACATAACGTTTTGTTGAATTTCCTTTCAGTGGAAGTGAAAAGTAATGTGCATAACGCGGGTGAATTTATCAATTAGACCTTCTCTCTATTTCGAGGTACAATTCATTTTTAGCCCTTGGTTAGTAACCTATCATTTTTACCTCTTGAACAAATCTAAATCATTGTTAAATAACCCATTTCGAAACCCAGCGAGAAAAACACCACTGATTACACACGCTACACAATTTCGAAACATTCGAAATTTAAAAATCGGTCCCATAGCGCAAAGTTCCATTCGTTACAAATGTCACCGTAATGTCCGTAACAAACGAAACAGGTTGCGTCATAATCATAAGGCGCGAAACTTTTTAATTAGCCGTCAAAGCTGTGGTAATTCCCTTAATGCCGCTATAAAGACTCTGTGCACCGAGGGGACTGATCAAAGAGTGAAAGAGCACGCGTTGCAGTTCGATGACCTCAAAAGGTTGAAACAAATGTTTAGAATATTCCATATTCCGGGAATATAGCTAACGTGAATACGGGATTATTCCAGGGAAAATACAACATGCTTGCGTTGCGAGCAACATTGGAAATATTAATATTGATACTGACCGCGATTATGTTTTGGTTCTGTTTGTATTTGCTGCGCAAAAAATACTAAGTTGTTTTGTTATAGTCGCAGACCACAAATGCATAATGTAGTAACGGTACTTACATAAGTTTTACGCGCTTTTAATAAACTTTAGGAAAATCCGTTTAAATTTGAAATAATTTAAACATTATACAGCATTAAATTAAATGCCATAAAATTGCCTCTTAAGCGCTATTTCAGCTCCATGGCGCCCCTGATGCGCGATTATAACACTAGCTATGCCGTACATTTTTCGAGCTAATTTCACGAGTTTTACGTGCTAAAAAGACTGGAATATCAAGATGGATGGATTTTGGATTTAAGCACATTTAGTTCGCAAAACTTATTTAATCAAGAAACAAAACTCTGGAACTACCTTTGTATTTTAAACTTCGTGCAATTCGCATTCTATATTTTTATTAACTGATTCTTATAGCCGTAAGCTGTTTTATATTCTAAATATTTGGTAATATTGCTTTGTTGCATTCTTAATCTTACTTTATTGATAAAAGGAAGGGAAGAAAGGAATAAATATAAACGTACCGAGCATTTGCAAATATTGCTTTAACAATCTCGAAGACAGTTCCCGGCCACTTTAGCGCTCCGTGGCACCCTGTAGCGCTATTACAGCACTATATCAGCTTTGTATAAAGCTAAACAGATTTATTCATCCGACCTAATTATGAGGTAATTGCGTGGAAAAAATATTGACTTTTAAATCTTCGATGCGGTCGGCAATCGACTACTTAATAGTGGAATAATTAATATAATGCAATATTAGCGGTCTTTCTTTAGCATCAATTTGCATTTAGGTTATATAAAGGGGATCAAAGCCTTTTTAGGTTAGTTGTAGTATGTAGGGCAAACCTATTGATTTATTTGTTGCCCATAAACGTTATTATCGCATAGCAGGGCATAAGTAGGTAAGAACTATAAGATTAAGCATGACAAAAAATTACGGAGCTGCTGTTCGGAGTGACATTACAGACACACTAAAAACTTTTTTGCCAAGATATGGCTTCTAAAAGATAAAGATATCAACAGCAGCAGGATTTTATTGGGTTTCTAATATTTTATACAACTGTACGCCCGCTAAGTTGCATTCTCTCGTTAGTCGCTCAGTGCGTCTCTATCGTTACCGTGGGGCTAGACAAGTTGCCATCGAATACAAACGCTAGCGTTTGGAGCTCACCTATCGCTTTGCGTTGTCAAAAATGATAAAGCTAGCCATGTTGCGCTTAGATACCGACGTTTAAATCGTGATAGTGCTCGTGTTGAATTCAACCTGTCAAAATAGTACCGCGTAACGACGGACAAAACGTCTAAGCTATCGCTATTCGATTAGCGCGAGTGATAGTGATCACATTACAGCGTATCAGTTGTAACGAGTGATATATCACGTGACAAACGCTAGCGTTCGTATTCGATGGCAACTTGTCTCCCGCAGACTAGATAGAAAGGGAGATCCTAACGACAAACAAGTCACGTACAACATGTGCTAGCACTACTGGTTAAAATCATCTAAACACTTTATTTGATTACAAAGATCAAGATATTAGGTAAATGCCAGATGAAATAAAAGTAAAGTACGGTAAGACCTATTATCAGCATAGCTCGGACAGGTCATCGCAAAAACAGATATGGAAATAGAACAAGATTCAATAGAGTCGTGATACCCAAGATTATGATTATCTAAAGCGGATATTATAGTAATTTAACTTTTTACTTGCATATCAGTCAAAGTTTTGACAAAGTGGCCTTCCTGAAAAAGTTTTGTGGCAATTGAAATTAGTAGAATTATTTACTTCTGGTTATTTCTAAATATTATTGATATATAATTTAAATTAGAAACTGTTAATAAGTGGATTAAGAACTATCCCGAGCTTTCTAATGATGATTATGTCTGTGAAATGTTGTGTACAGCATGTGACATTCGTATTAAACAGTTAAAGAAAGATAATATTACATAAAGAAGTTAATGAAAGTACCTTAACAAACATATGGAAAATTTTGGGTTACCGTAATCTTACTGTACATAAAACGACTCTATTATTCTTGTCCCATTACCGTGCTGCGATTGTTTTGCTATGACCTGTCCGAGCTATGATTATTAGTAACAATAAAGTAGCCATCCCGTTACGTAGTTTTAGGCCAAATAGGGTGAGGTGAAATATTTCCTTCGAAAATGTGTACTTAAAAGTTATAACTTATGAAATACGTTAAAGTAAAATAAATAACCACAAGGGAGTGGCAGTTTTTATTACCAGCCCTTTTACAGCTTTACTGGTTATTTAAACAGCCGACGGCGAAATAAATAACTCTAGTTTCAAGGTACTTATACGCACAGTCGGCGTTATAAGAACCTTGGCGCTTTAAAACCTTTGACAGGGTAGTGGAGCAGTACAAACATGACTTTAATGTGACAAAGCGCTAATGTTTGCAGGTACCATCAATGACTTTAATGTTGATCCACCATAGAACCTTATCATAATGACAGCGTCAATTGAAGAGATAGAAATTACGTAGGAAATAATCGTCGGTTTAATGCGACAAGGTTCTATAGTGGTTTATCAATTGTGACCCTACTATACACTTTAATATCGTAAGTACACTTTTGACGATATCGCAGCCTTATCCACTTGACCATAAGAGCTGATATAACTAGGGTTAGTTGGTGGCACATCGTGGTTCTAGAATCCATGGAGTCGCTAATTCCTAATAATAGAAACGCTTTGACTTAGACTTTCAAGTATATTTAAAAATGAACTAATTTTTTTTTACTTCGGTTATTCCATACCTACTAATATTTGCTTGTTTGTGCTTTCAAAGCAGAAATATCCTCCAAACCCAAAATTAATTTTAATTGATTTAACGGTTTAAAGAATAAATAAATTTTGAAATTTTAGAATACTGAAGGTCAAAATCAAAGTGGTAAGTAATTTAATACATAGAAAATAGCGAGTCCATGGATTCTAGAACCACGACTCACAACGTCAACCGTATGATCGCGATATCGAAGCAAGATTGTCTTAACAAACAGAATAAAGGCCCTGGACGTATTTAGATTAACCCACTTTACTTTGAAAAATTTGCGTTTTTGAAACACAACAGATGATCTACATTTGGAGGAGGATACAAGCAAACAGTAATATGAAGATTTGGATGCAGATTTGGTACCGTCGACGTAACTGTATCGAAACAATTCAAAACTGCAACTCAGTTTGGTTGCAGTCGTATGCAAAGTTATTGTGCACTCACTGCAAGCTGAATACATCAGTTGCACAGTGGTAAACTGCACTTCGGGAACATTTATCCTCCCTCGTCCCTCGGAAAATAATGATTTAACCATCTGTCTGCAATTCAAAAACTATACCTGTTTTAAATCTAACTTGTATAGGGGTCAATTATTGAACCGTGATTACGAACCGAATGAGTAAACACACTTATAATGTAAAAGTAAGGATTTAACTATATACTTGATGTGTCAAATACTTTTCAATACAAACACAGCGAATCATACAAAACACATTTTAAAATTACATAATCTTATTACATTACTTTCTAACGACACAAAACTAGTTGCAATTAAAACAGTTCCTCAAACTTACAAACCATAGTCAAAAAAAACTTATGCAAAAAGTCTTTAATGAACTTGTTCACAAAGGGGGCGATTATCACACCTCCGCAAGCACGCGTCGAAATTTCAATAAAATCTCTCTCATAATACAGCCCTCAGCCGAGTTATACCGCCGCTGCGGGTTAATCAAAAGGGGCTCGTTTGGAGCTTACCGGGACATGTGATGAGTCCTGTGCATATGTCAACTCCTCGTTTTTTCTCTCCTGCTTATTTAAAGCATTTTTTTTTTTTAATTAAAGCTGCGCCGTAATTATAAAAGGGCTTACGCTCACGATTATAAGTCGGGAGTGGTGCGACTTTTTCCAAAGCTATGCTATTTTAAGAACATTAGTAGGACAGAACATAAAATAATAGTTTTCTCCTATTATCACAGGTAACAAGATACGAATAAACAAATAATGAAGTATGCCAATTTAACAGTCATAAAGTGTTTTACCATCCCAAAATATGGACAATCGATGCATTCATCCATATTTTATATAATATAAAAAAAGTTAATCTTTCAACCACATTCTCACTTCCTTCAGTTCATAAATCCTTAAATTCAATCAGAAAAAAAATATAATTATATGCATGGTTGGAGTATTCGATAGGATCTCAAAAAATTACGCCACAATCGACATAAAGATTGACGTCACGCTCCACTAGACTGTCAAACAGCTGAATAATCCGTCGATACGTCATTGTCTATGGTTGAATCATAACGTCATAAATTCGATAGGTATTGATGCACGTTGAGATACTGGCGCGAGATGTCGTAAATAGCACTACCACTATACTAATCCGACTTGTCATACCATATCGTTATTACAGTTAACTTTATGAATTATTTTATTTATTAGTCGGTAAAGATCGTTGTCGAAAAAAAAGCAGTGTGAAACGAAAGTAAAGTAGAGACCTAAGCGCGATCATTTCTTAACCAAATTATACAAATATCAAGAGACAATCTTATATAAATTAACCTATCTGGATATAATATTATTACTAGGTAGGCGTTGCCAAACATTAAAATGATAAGAACTTTCAATAAAAAATATATCCCTTGCCATCATAATATTTATAATACAATAATAAGACTAAACTAAACATCAGTACCTTTTCCACGAAATAAGCCATTCATACCGCCGATTTTACGCCTACAAGCGGCATAAAAAAAAATTCATAACGCACATGTCTAGCCATTCATTAAGTATAGGTACAACATTTGCATCCTTATATCCATTATCAACAAACATTTGCTACCGCAGAATAACGAGTTAATATATTACGTAGGAAACCCGTAAATATTTCCACTTTCACGGATTTCATTACAAAACAAAAAGATCACAATCCCGTTCCCGGTGTCGCTACCATCTAACCTTACAGGTTAAGTTCGTAGGTAAAGAATGTTAGTTCCAGATTTTGCCACTACGTTAAATAAGTTGGTGATATTAAGGGTCGACGACCCAGACGTAGGGGAAAAATGGCTCGGAACGAACATAAATTACAATCAAACATGTTTGCCAACCTAACGCGCACCTTCTAGGAATTAAACTTATTTGAATGGGCACTAACCTTTTTATTGCTGTTGGCTTTTTTAAAACATCAGCGTCGCCACGATCTGAAAATAAATCATGGTTAGTAAGAATTGTTCTTGTCAAAAACGTACGCACAATTTGAATAATTTCTATAACCAAAACGTTTCGTCTTAACTTTCAACACCTTTATTGCACCACAGATACGAAACTAAAAGCACGTTTAATTCAGTGGTCTTATCTGCAATGCATGCAACCACCCTACAATTCTACCAACAACGCGGACTGAATTTAAAACACGAATGTCAAGGGGAAGCTTCAACTTTTTCATTTCAAATTAAGAAAGGAAAATTCCAACGTCTAAAGCAGATACGTTGTTTCCTTACTTTAAAAACCTTTGGGTTGTTAGTTCGCTTTGCATAAAATATGTATAAATATTCAGGCGGTTGCCAGTTTTGCACTTTTAAAGCACCTGCTCGTACTTATACTCTTAGTAGAGACACAAAGTTACTAAAAGTTTCAAGTATTAAGTCTAAGCTTTAGGTTATAATAATAATAACACATCGTATAACGCAAAGTAACTCGATTTTTAACTAGTCTTAGCGAGAGAAAACAAGTAGGGTTGAATATTAAAGCGATCGAATCAGTAATGGACACTTGATTCTTATTTTACAGAAGATAAGGGTTATTTCTGCTGATTTAGGTTAGCCTAACAATTTATCTGTGAAATAATCGAATGGAATCGAATGACTTGAAAGTAACTATTGAATAGATCAAAACCCGCGACACAATAGTGAACCCTTCTTTCACAACTAATAACTCTTAATCACCCTCACAGATTTTTATAAAACCTAGCCATAAACCATCAAAATTAAACTAGCTTTCTATTTTTAAAAAACCGCGTTTGAATCGGTCGAACCGTTTCCGCTACGATGTCAAAGCCACAGATAAAACACGTTTAACTTTGAACACCCGACTGGAGCGAGAGTCTCGTCATTCGAGATTAAATCGAAAGAAAGAGATAGATATCTTTCTTAGAGTGACAGGAATGGAGCTAACGTAACTTCAAACTTCGATTTTCAGAGTAGGGCCTCTGTTCGCGTCGGGGGTCAGAAACAGTAGTTGCCGACTCACCAAGCGGTCAGTATAAGGCAATTCTCAGAATACACAATATTTCAATTGAATTACGGCTAACTGAGATATGACGTGTGCGAACAGTTGGGCACAAGGGAAATCATGCTTTCTGCTCGATTTCGGCTTGTACTCTTGCTTGCCACTGCCTAGCCTAGCGTGATTTTAGGCACATCGATACCTCAGTGATTTATTCGCCTTAAGGTATGTACATACAAAGAGGAATTCATACGTTTATAGTTTATGATATGGCGAAGTCAAACCACCACAGATTTACCTGATGGTGAGTGGGTTTAGAGATATGATATTTCCAAATGGCAATATCAAGACATGCAGCCTTCAAAATCTGCAAATGTGTTGCCAACCCTGCAGTTCCGGCCCGACGAAAATCCAGTTATGGCACCTCTTCGCTAGACCCTTATGTTGTACCGGTTACTTTTCTTTACCAATGTGTATTAGTAGAACTGGCTCTGCATCCCCGAGGATTAAGATGAAATGCTTTCTAGTAAATTCACCGGCTGTAACACCACACTGATCGTGACGGATCACGCTTGATTCGTAAAGGCAAATGTTCATTGAACGTTGCTTGCACCGAAAATCATGAGGCATATACACGTATCGCTGTTTTTATAGCTCAACATTTACAAATAATTCACCTGAAGTATCACAATAATCAGACCACAAATTTCTTGGCTTGGAGCTAAAGTTTTTAGCAGCTTGTTACTTCCGATAATAGTTTCGGCTTAGTTAGTGCAAGCAGCAAGAACCAGAACAAGTGACAACCAACGTGGTCACCTCTTCAAGTTGCCTCTCTACTAAAACATTCCTAAACTAGAACTATCTAAATCTTGCTCCGCGAAACCGCAAGGCACCAACTAGGCAAAACCTAGCTTGTGCGGAAATGCCAACACAGCCGAGTGGAAGTACTGCGCCGACCGCAACGTTGGTAAAATGTAGGCATACAACTGGCAATCTAGGCCAGGGGTCACCGCTAGACCAAAGTTCACCTATTTGATGTAACTCTAGTTGTTAACGGAAAATTAACATGTTTTTATTTATATATTTTATTTTCATATAATTGTGTCGTGTCTCAATAAGTTGTGGTGTCTATCGCCGCCCTAATAACCATAGACTACTGAATCTAGGTTATATAATTTTGAGCTGTCATTGCTTTGAGGTTATAACTCTTCTCCGGTCAATTTAAGGCACGTACGGGCGCAAATATTCAATCATCACAGTATTTCATGTTTAAAGCTAAGTAAAGGGATATTAAGGTATGTGAAAATCAAGACGTGTTCATATTCAATGCCAACAACACCCAGAAACCTCAAAAAACGACGCATTTGAAACCGCCGTCCATTTTTTAGGACAGGTCAATCTCATCATCATCCACAGAGTTCATCAGTAATACAGCCGGTCAGGATCAGGCTGGCGAGTGTTACGCACACTAGTTATAATTCCGAAAAACGATTAACTGATTCTTTTAAACACAATCTTTCGGTATTTTAGCCATTAAACAAATAATATTTCACTGCATGTTCTTTCAATAGTGTTTTTCGAGGAAAAACGCTGCGATTTTATTGCTTTTTTTCGTTTCCCCGCGCCGCGGTTTGGTTGGTGTGGAATTATTTTTAGAAGTCCTACGGATATTTGATTAATATTTATGTATTTTTGTAGAATTTTCCGAAATAAAAGTGGCCTATGTATTTAAGGAACTGTATTCGTAAACGACTATCCATGAGAAAAAATGTAGTCAGTCTGTTGGTGGTTGGTGGAAAATTGATAAAAGTTTTATTCATTATACAAAGACAACATCAAGTGACATAAAATATCGCAGTATAACAAAATATTTCATTCAAAATGTATGAATATCGTAGGAAACATATATCGACCGTTCGGATTTCGAAATTAACCCACTACAAAGAAACCAAATATCAGATCTTCAACTTAGTAAAAACGGTTTGACGAGGTGACGCGGTGGCAATATCCTCCAGAGACGACCACCATTTTCGGATTATAATTGGATCATGTGTTGTGAACAATATGCCTCGGAATAGTTTCTTAATTTTTTGTAAGATTTTAAGTTATCTGATTCTCTGTAGGACCTGCCAAGATTACCTACCTTTGACGTTTCGTATTTC
The DNA here is from genome assembly GCA_923062465.1 of Acleris sparsana. Taxonomy (NCBI): domain Eukaryota; kingdom Metazoa; phylum Arthropoda; class Insecta; order Lepidoptera; family Tortricidae; genus Acleris; species Acleris sparsana. The sequence continues at coordinate 18,862,543 of OV281287.1, read as the reverse complement.
TAATACGACCGAAGTGCGAAAAACAAAAAAGGTCCATGGCACCAACAACCCCCTTTGAACCAAAAGCAGTAGGTATAAGATTACATTTCGTTTGTCAACAACAACCCCTCTCGGCTATGAATCAGACGCGCTCTGACGTCGGCAAACGAAGCCAATCAATGCCGGTTGGATCATGACTCCAAATTTAAATGGTGATACGTCATCGACTTTTAAACGAGTTTTTACTCTCGAATTTAATTTTAAAACAAAATAAAAATAAACGTAGAAGCCTACGTCCAAGAAAGCAGTCTGTATCGATAATTTAAAATACTTTTATTTAAGAAGGACTGACATTACAAAAAGTCCTAATAACATTTTTTTTAAATTTTATTGACCAAGCAAGTTTTTATTAAGGTGACTTAATATTTTAATAAATACGAATAGTCACTTAAATTATAAAGAAATGAAAATGAAAATAAAAAGTTTACATATATTCAACAACAGCAAAGGTTACGGACCTATTGTATTTATTGTTAACACTTTATTGTACAAAACGTAAAATCTAAACAAAACATTTACAAAGTTTAGTTAATAATTAGTTAATTTAGTAATTTAAGTTACAATTAAATAGTTTTTAACTGTAACTTGTCTGGAGTGCGGATTTGACGTTAAAATATGTTTTCTTCCGTTAATCGTAAAAACAATAAACGAAGCGAAGACGCTGTACAAAAACAATGTGCACTTTGAACTTGCCAAGTTGTGCAAAGTAGCTACATTACGAGCTGAGTGTACCTTGTGCGAGCTCGGTAACTACAGGTACCCTGGCGGGTTGTGTAATTACACTCGTTGGTTTCATTACCGTGGCGAGACGCTCTCGGCAGCTACTCGCGCAGTCGTACCGCGTAATTTTACAATGTAAAACTTGTTAGTCGGCTATCTAGCTCAAAATATATTTCGCTCAAAGTACCTATGTGCCTTGTGACACACTGCACATAGTTACTTACTATACTTTGAGCGTAAAGTACTAGTAGATTACACACCGAGAGGTAAAGTACTGTTTTACGTCATGAGCGCGATATGGAATCCTGAACGTAACGAAGGGCTCCAGACCGAGCGTAGCGAGTGTGTTATCAGTTAATGTGTGGTATAGGACTTAATCATGAGTGCAGTAAGAGATTCAAGCGCACCCAAGACAAAAACAGCTTTAACCCCGAGGAATACTCTACTTTTCTCACCTTTTGCGAGATAACAAAAGAAGGGTGGCTACTAAAAACAGCATTATTAAAAGTTAAAATTGATTAGTGTGTAGTGAAATGACTTTCGTCACTTTACATTTTATTAGATTTTTTTCTTCTATATGTATAGAATCGTTACGTAGGTATAATGCAGCGTTTTTATCTATTACTCGCGTATTTTTGTTATTTAAATTTAAAATTATAATATTTTTGAATTAGTTCGTTTTTCAAATAAATTGATTACAATACACTTTGTTTATTGAAAAACGCCAAAAAAAATACATTAAAAATAAAACCATGACTCTAAATTAAAACTAATATTAAAAAAGACTAAATCTAAGGCTAAAGAAAATAGATTAAAACATTAAATCTAAGAATGGCCCCTGCGGCATTGTACCAAAGATGCTGGCAGCATTTCCTCGTTGAATGGCTAAACTAGTCTAAGATCAGAAGCAAGAGTCAAGCCAGTACTTCTTCAGCCTAGAATGCCTTAATTTAAGTGAAGCAACAAGTTAAGCATTCCAAAAACGAACAGAATGTATGTACCGAGAAGATTAGTAAATAGACTCAAGTATTTTTAATTTTGATTTACTTAAGAAACGAGAGTGATTTATATAGTGGTATACTCGTATATCTACATACCACATACATGATGTTATCCTTTCATCACCTAGCGATTGTTTCTATAGCAAAGCAGGTTAGTACCGTATTACGACTTTGAAAGACGCATCATATTGTTGTATTTATTTCAACAATGAATAAGAAACAAAACCAGGTTAACTCCACTCATACCGAAGATATAGTTTCCGAACGCAATTTCACTCGGCTTAACAGCTGACAGGTGTGACAGCCGCGACAAAGAGAAAAATACGCAATAAACAATTGACAGTGACACTGACAAGTGAGAAGTGACGTCATTTGACAGTGACGTTTAGTTCAACCAGATTGATCATAAAAAATATTTAATACCATTGTGTGTAATTAAATGTTGATTGAATTAATTTAGCTGCAGTGTTGCAAACTTTTTCCTTCCTTTTATTTGACGATTCGTTAGCTCAGTTCAGTTAGATTTCTGCCCACGAAGCTAACGGTCCGGGGTTCAAATCCATATATGGGCAGATATTTGTGTAATGAGCGCGCGCGAGTATCACGAGTCTCAGATGTTTAAGTATGTATTTCTCTATTTTATACTCGGTTAATTTGTGTGTTTGTCTCCTGAACTTTATTTATTAGATAGATAAAAAGAAAAACATTTCATTACACCTCCACAAACATAATAATGTCCCCATCATTATTAATTCTGCCCTCCTTAGCCAATAGGTAGTATCTCAGATATAACTCTTGTAGCAATATCAACCTTATTACTAACCATAGAAAGTTCAATGTGCTTTGGCTATAGAATTTGGGATACTGCTTATTGGCTTAGGACTGCAGTATTAGTCCTACACTAACCGGTGGTAATCCGTGGGAGCATACTTATTTAGTTTGAACTCAAGGACAATCGCCGGTTGGTTTCCTATCTCTTTACTATAGTAAATCTGTCTAAAGGGCATCTCCGTGTTGGCTTCGGCTCCATATGTGCCTTCCAAAGGTCCAGGCTCCATATGCGCCTTCCAAAGGTCCAGGCTCCATATGCGATGTGCCTTCCAAAGGTCCAGGCTCCATATGCGATGCGCCTTCCAAAGGTCCAGGCTCCATATGCGATGCGCCTTCCAAAGGTCCAGGCTCCATATGCGATGCGCCTTCCAAAGGTCCAGGCTCCATATGCGATGCTCCATCCAAAGGTCCAGGCTACATATGCGATGCGCCTTCCAAAGGTCCAGGCTCCATATGCGATGCGCCTTCCAAAGGTCCAGGCTCCATATGCGCCTTCCAAACAAAATGATTGGCACTAGACATATTAAGAAGAAAAAAACAGCCTAATAATGGTATTAGCGGAATGTGACACCGCAATAAAGGTACCACTCAGCATGTGTTTTTGGTTCCACGTTGGTTATGTACCTATTTATTGGTTATGCCTCTACTCTACAAGGTAATCCCATATTGCCTTTGTCGTGTTTCCACATGGTCCACGTTTTGGTAGCTCTTATTTACTTGACAGTAATGACGAACCAGTTTAGAAACAATACCGTGATTGATCAAAAACGAAATCAACAAGCATATCGCCTAAAGCGTAAGAACATTGTCACCGTCAGTTAATTATTAAAGAAACAAAATTATCTGCCACGTGAACGCTAAACTTTAACCGACTAAGAAATGTTTCATGTTGGAAATTGTAAAGGAAACCTCGTAAAAAGTTCTAGTAGTCAACTTAACAGCAGGCACGGTTACGGGAAGTGAATCCTTAGGAAACGAAGAGCGAGTTTGAAATTTACGAGTTTTCTGGAAATCTCAGCTGAAACCGGGTCAGTGGCTCCTTTTTATACTATTGCTATAATATTGCTTTCTTTCGCATCTTTAAGTGCAGTCATGATTATTATTTTCCAAGTTTCATAAAAAATATTTTTTGTCTATCACTCTTTTGCATTCTTACAAAAAGGAACAAATCATTGATTCTACTCAGAACTCAATATTTTATTGCATGTAGTTTGTAACTCTTTGGACATCACAATTTGACAATATTCGCTCACCGGTTTCCACAATGCCACAATTGAATTTCCGTTTTCACAATTTGTTTTATGTTTTTACGAATACTATCTTACGAATAAGTTATACCAATAAACTGGATTTTACCTTGGGTATTAAGGAAGTCTCCAATCTATTCTCTGACAGAGGTTTTTCTATGGGAAACAAATGTAACTATTGATCAAAATACAATTTAATAAGGTATTAAGTGGCCCATCGTTCTTAAAGATAAAAACTATGTATGAAAAACACCTCATAAATACTTTTTAAATTAAATAGTATCTACACTATTCTGAGAAAGATGGAAAGTCATTGTACCGTCACGTCATTGACAAACAAAATCGACCCTAAGTAACTATTCGCTCTTTACTATAGGTAGATACTCCTAATTCGTAATATAATAGGATACCGGACTGGCAGGTTGAAGAAGCCTATTATGAAGTGCCAAAACGGTAGCTTGTATGGAGATTTATATTGCAGTACTTACTTATGACGTCATAATTGTGGTCGTTATGATTCCATACCTACTCTTTAAGCATTCCTAGAATTTCAAAATTTAACAGATCACAAAAACACGTTCAGTCTTCATAATAAAACTTTCCTTGTGTTGTGGGGGGGGGGGGGGGGGGTGTGTGATACCAGTACTTAATCTGTATTATGTAAATATACTTACCCATAGATAAGCACTCTTTACAGATTCCCCAACACCGCCTGCATCAATATTGGAACGCGCAGGCTGCGAGTGTATAATTGATGGTCCCATTTGCATATTATCGCGCCAAATTAAACTAATTGCTGCCTGCAGATTACTGCTGACGAAATGTCCTTAGTCAACTAGCAACACTGTGGCAAGTGTTGCCACATTACATTATAAAGGGTGAATTGAAAGAATTTGCCTAGACACCATAGTACCTTTTTGAGATATCGCGATTTGAAAGTTCTAAACATTTTCTAATAGAGGTTTTTTTTGAAGTAAAAATATAAATTATATGTATATTTATGTCTGTAACTGAGTAGTTGGTAATATTTAATTGCGAACTCTACATTTGAGATTTAAAAAAAACATTTAAAATAAATGTGCTTCCTTATGTTGCTCGTGATAAGTACCTAAGACTTAGGTCATAAGCGTGTCTTGATAAGTAAGCAATAATCAGATTTATTCCAGCTTATCTATCTATACATAAGTAAGTAAGTTTAGCATTGCTTAGTAACCATAGTAAATGCCTAGAGCTTAGTTTTGGGATAAGGTCAATTTTTGTCAGACTGTCTATATATATATTTATATATATATTAAGTACTAAAATTATGATAAGAAAAGTACACGAAAAAATTTGGTACCTAACAAGCCTGTTTTAGTCCCAATACTGCTAGAATAGTTAGTGTGGAAGTGTAAGAAAGTTTAAAGAATAAGTAAGTACCTACCTACCTACCTACAGTTACATCAATAGAGTCCACACGCTAATTCGATTTCTAATTTCGGTGCGTGAGGTGAGTAGGTATGTTTATAGGGTGACTGTATTAATCTTATAAACTAAAATCATTTCCCGATACTTAACAGATGACTTGGAAAAACTTTGTTAGTTCATTCATTACGTCTGCGTAATGAATGAACTAACATAGTTTTTCCAAGTCATCTGTTAAGTATCGGGAAATGATTTTAGTTTACTTACCTATTTATCTTAGAGATTAGGTATCTGTACCTAATCTCTAAGATAAATAGGTGCAGTATTTGAACTTAACATGCGACCCTTTCTACAGACCTACTTACATTTATTTAAGTAAACAAACGAACCACCGCCGCCTTCACCACAGTACAAAATTACAATAAAACTACACTACACACAACACTACGACAATACCTACACTTAACAAGTTATATTTCACTTATAAAACAGAATTTTCATCACACTTGCTCGTAAATGGTGTTATTCCATGCCTGTATACAGAAGGACAATGGCCTAAATTGTTCCCGCGGGAATTATGGCGAGTTTGTCATCCCTAGGGAGTAATGACTTTCTTTTTAAAATTTGCAACTCTTTCGTACATAATTTCTGACTAAGGAGGTTTAATTTTCAGCCAAAAATTAAATCGGTTTCTAATTTCATCTTTAAAAATTAGCTATAGACTAACTTACATTACACAAAACCTATATGCTTCATTAAACTTCATTATTTTTATACCTATTTCAAGTTTATATCAACATTTATCATTAATTTTAGTAATTATACATTTTTATCAAATTGGCTAAATCTGGCTCGAATCCAGGTCGAAACTAAACGCAGTATCTATGGTCACAAAAAAAATATCGTTTCCATTTACGTTCCCGTCCTTCAAAAGTTATTTCTTTATATTTTGCTTAGTTAAAGTGTTTTCTCTTTGTTTTTTTCCTCGCAAATGTGATGAAAACCATTGTGTGTATCACAGGCAGTAAGGGGATTACTAACTCGAGTCATTAAAAGCCCTCCGCCTTCGGCGTCGGGCTTCTAACACTCTCGTTAGTAATTCCCTTCATACTACCCTTGATGCACAATGTACTATTAACACAATTTTAAAACATCACCTACTGTTTTGAGGCACGTAATGAAAAACTACTGCAAAGTAAGTGCAACAATGTTTTAGAATTTTGGGCTCGACGTCACGCGCGACAGAGGCGCCCGCGTCCCGTGCGTGTCCTTGCGAAAATAGGCAAAAGGTTATAACGACTATGACTGCATGCAAATAAAGTTTAAAATTGGATGCAATAAGCCGCAATGGCCGTGCCGGACCTGCGAAACTATTGTACGCAGTTTTACCGAGTAACATTGTCGATTATTTTTGGTGTGTGAGGTCAAAGTTCTAGGAAAATCTATGTATGTGTATATGCAGGTACGGCGTAGAGCAAGCGTTGTATGGCGTTTTTAAATGTGGGTAACTTCCAGCTGAGTAAAATATACCTGTGTGCAAAATTAGTAAATGTGTGCGGACAGTCCTGCGTTAGCTATCAGCTGTAGTGAGAAGTTTTTGATTTCGCGCGCAGTGGTAAATTAGAATTGCGGCATGTTGCGTTTTGTTTATGCATCGTATTATATTAATACTGTGTTATGTTAACGGGAGGGTAAAGCTAAAGATATTGTATACCGGGTTACTTAATGATGTGTTTTGTTTATGCATAGGAAATTAACGTTCGTGTTGTATGAGCACTACGCCACTCTTACTTAAAATTGCACTAATCTAACAAACCGCTTCAAATAAAATTGCTTGCCCCTCACTTAAACTTACACTATTGCCATTATTTCCTCTAGAGAAATTGTTCACTTATGTATTTCAGAGTCTTAATCGATTCATGGCAACATTAAAAAAATGTAATTCGTTTTGGTTTAGTAAGTATAATCGAGTCAGAGTAGATCCGAATACGAGCATGTATGCAATCAATGTTTGTATTAAAAATAACTTCAGAGGCTTCCGATCGCACAAGCGGGTAAGCCGTAGAACAACAAGTTACGTAATCATTCACAAATTTCACAATATATCCTAGACCGATATGAATTATTAACCCTACTTGATAAAAACTAGCATAATTCTAGGAAACAATAAGGGTGTTGGTGTTACGTATAATTAAGAAAAAATGTTTTACACAAACCACGAAATAAAGCTCTCTAAAATAGACTGGAAACCAATCGCATTTTTTACTAATTTTAAAACCAGTAAAAACTATAAAGAGTAAAGAATTGTTCATAACAACACACTCGTTATCGTTTCTACACTTAAAAAATTAAATGATTCCAGTCAACTAGCCTATTAATATTAACAGATCATTAATTTAATTAACATTTTTTATACTCATTATTTAGTATCGGCCACTCGTATCGCTATAAATATTAAGTGGGCAACATTACCATTTGTAACAAAGTAATAAATTGACAGACGTCATCGGCAGCTACAATACAGTCGAGATATATCGAGCCAACTGACGCGACTGGACGTGACATTTGGCAGCAACGAGCTGAATACAGATGTGCCGAATATACCTCGCTGTGATATAACTGACTAAGTGGCTGTAAAATTAACGTTAACACTTAATCAATAAACCTATTAACATCTGCTTATAACAAAGAAAGAAAACAACAATTCAAAATATATTAGAGCGTCAATGCATTAAAATTAAAGGACACTCCGTTTAACTAACGAATTAAAATCTAACGGCAGGCAATTTTTAATAACTGGTCCTGGCTCACAACTGTCAAAAACTGATCTACATTTTCACCAAAACCTTGCCAATGGCAACTCAACTGACGTAGGTCATACCAACCTACATTTTGTCCATCTGTCACATGCAGGCACTCAACACGGTCTCGGCTCCCCATTTGGCACGGCACGGTTAATACTACACGAGGAATTGCTGCTGAATATGGCAGCCGTAAAATCTAGTTTTCTAGGAAAATACTGATATCGCGCTGTAAATTGAATATTCAGTCGATCAGCGATCGTCCTATAAATCTCTACCGGTTAATTTTCCTGGTGTAACAAAGTGAAAAATCGTTTTCAAAGCTGATAGAGTACGGAGGCCCTACATTGAAAATCGAAGTTCGAAATTACGTTAGCTTCATCCCTTTCTCTCGATTAAAACTCGAATGACGAGTGACAGGGATGGAGCTAACGTAACTTGCAACTTCGCCACTGGCCACTAACGCATTCCCAGCTTCTTAATAGCTTTCGCTATCACACTTGCACTTGCAACTTTCAGTATATTTGTCACTCATGTGTCATTGAAAAACAAAGATTGCCGATAGCTATTAGGAAAATGGTAGCACTGTACACATTAAAAAAGGGATGTGACGACTCGCGAAGGAACTGTTCAAAAGAATTTGAGTTATTACTTACTGACTGTGTAAACTGCATTTTATGCTAATTACATAACTCTAATAAAGGATAATGTACAAAAGGATAAAATGTGTTTTTTCAGTAAGTACACTTCAAAAATCTACCAGCGCTTCTCAAGAGGAGACCACTGCTGAGAAGAAACACCGCAAGATAGTCGACAGCCAGTCATTATCTCTAATTTTAATATTGCTTAGGTATGGTAATGATAATAATTAAACTAGCATTATTATATAAAATAATGAATATAAAACAAAAATGTAGATACAATGTCTAGCACTGTTTTCTTTTAAACAGACCTCTACCCTATAATAAGTTTTAGTTACCATTAGATCCAATTATAAACATTTAGAACTTGCATTGTCATCTCATCCCTCGCACTTGAACCGAACAAACACGGTTCCACCCTGCTACGTGGAACTTTCTGGAAAGTTTCATTAAGGCCATTAGGGCCCGCAGTTTTACGCGGCAGGCAGGGTATTGGCTGGCCGGATTTATGGCTGCAATACAATTTATCGACTAAGACAGGCACGGCCGGGAATGTCGCCACGTGATGCGAGACGAATAAAACCAGTACGAACCTATTAACGTACGTATTGGCTGTGTGATCGTCAACGTAATATAGCATCTAAACAAAACAGTCTGATTAAGGGCCGTATTAACAATCGTGGCTGAGGTGCTAGTTTTTGTTATCTTAGTCAGAGATGACAGTTGTCTATGGCTTGACATTTGCTTTGACTGTTGATTGACAGGGATCTCATTCAAAATCAGTTTATTATTACATACCCAAGAGACGAAAATCGCGTACACAAAAAATACCCCGAATAAGGTTATGTTAACAGCGAGGTGTTGTTGGTAGAATAAAATTGTTCCTAACGACACATGCTATTAGCCTTGGCTTTCGTATCTTGCATATTTTAGACCATTTCGCAAATGGGCCTTGCGTGATACCGACGAAATGTTTTATTTTCTATGCGGCAGGATTTTTGATGGCTTCAATTAGAAACTTTACTTTAATTAAAAATATAATTTCGGTAAGAGTATTTTAAAACGCACTACAAAATGTTATAATTTATGGATTATCTTAAAACCGACTCTCGGAGCACAGAAAAAGTGTAGTGTACGTAATTTGACTGGGTCGATGGTATTTCAAAACAATGACGTGATTATGCGTAGAACTAATAAAATAATACTTTTCAAGTAATAAATGACATGGTAAATTATAGTAAAGTAAAATGAACATTTAATATAGTTATGCAATCAATCAGATTAAAAATATTATCACCCGCGGCCTGGTGCCTAAAGCGAGTCTATATTAAACTTTAAAAGCCGACTGATGCTGCGGCTCGAATTCCCCAAAGCGAAGCGTCGACAATAGCCTGAAATCCAACTCATCCCAATAGATTTCAGAGCTATCCGTAAGCCAGCAATCTATAGCAGATTGAAAATGTCTGCAAACACATTTTCAAGTTTAAGCAACATTTATCACAATAGCCCCACGTTGGGCGCCAATAAGAAGTGTTTGATCTTTATTCGTTTCAGAGAAAGCGTATTTATTAACCGAAATAAATTAACAATCAGAAATGGCGGACCATTCAACGTAATTTCCTTTAATGACCAATTGGTAATTGTGTTTAATCAAGACAATGGTAGGTAATCGAAATGTTTGTTTCCTTTCACCTGTTTCATTTTTAAATTGGATTTTAAATTTCAAACGGGACGCTTTGAAAGTCCAGAGAAGTAAAAGACGTTTTTATAAAGAGCGGTTATTTGCAAAGCTGCGGAGGATTACATGGCATCCGAGCTCCAAGTCTGAACAAGGCGCGTTTGCATATTTTTCATGTTATTCACATACACGTGTTACACGATCGGCTTACTGCTTGGCGTGGTTGCATTATGCGATTGACGGGTAAATACATGAATGTTATTTGATATTTTTGTTTCCATACATACGATACCGCATCATCTTTTGCCATAATTAAAAGGTGTTAATGTAAAAATAATGGTTCCTATTAACCCTTAGAATATCATTTGTAAAAATGTATTTATGATTCACAAAGGTGCTAGTTAAGTTATATTACGATGCCGTACTGCGTAGCTCACAAATGTAAACTACAATACTTATAACAGCGGTTCTTTTGTCCTCTTTAAAACCCTTTGTTCTTAATGAGAGTAATGGCAAGCTAAAGTGTACACTTAATTAATTTTGCAGATAAAATTGCACTGCAACAAGGACAATGAGTCAGGAAAGCCAACATATTTTCAGGTACAAAAGGCATCCAAGAAAATTGCTTGCGGAGACTGTTTATTGTATTCAAAAAGATTTAATGAAACAATTAGCAACGTTTGACTATTAAAAAGTAAGTAATAAATTTTTGCTAAAATAATAATTAGATTGAGCTTTTAAAGTCAATAGTGATAATTATAAATGTACCATGGATACCAATTTTCAGTTCTAATTCTGTAGGATGGATTGAGTAGTAATTATACCATTATGATACAATACCAAAACGAACAAATATGATACTTATTGCAATTTTTCACGTAAATTTAATTCCATCTCGTTGTTTCCCGCCCGTCATTTATTTTCCCGAATAAGCGGAGTAGCAATCGGCGATGAGTCTCCAGTCGTAAAAACTTACGGCCGGATCACTGAAATACAATCACAACAGAGTACGTAGTAAACAATATCGAAAAGTTATCCCTTTAACAATTGCAGCTTGTAACACGGCTTGTTTGCGAGTGTGGGCGGCGTGGATAGAACTGACCCCTGCAGTGCAGCCCTTTTAATGTTTTAACTAATATTTGTGAGTGTCATAAATCCTAACACCATTTTGGCCAAAATTTAAAAATGTAGACCTGGAATTTGTTTTACTTGTAAGGTGAATAAAATATTAAAATTAAAATTATTTTTTATTGGCAACAAGCACAATCTCCTCATTGTAGAAAGGAAGTGGTAATCCACTTTCGTTTCCAAGGTTATAGCAACCAATTATGAAGCAAAGCGTGCGTTTTGAAGCGTGTTGCCGATGATCATTCCTATGTTAAACGTTTTGACGAAGCCTGTCGCTGATAATATGTGAATGTATCAGTTATTTTCCTATGTGTTATACTGAAATAAAAGAGATAAAGATTACCAATTAACTAGCTATTTAGGCATACTATTTAACCACTAACTTGTATAAAACATCCGATTATTTTCAACTAAAATAACAGAATGCCCGTTATTTTTGTTGACAACTTTTACCTTGAAAACCTTTTTTCATGGTGCCAATAATCCTAAGACTGTTTGCCTTCTTACTTAAATTTTAGTCAGGTCCATTTTTTAATAGTCTTAGTGCTAGGAATATGTTTCATTCTAAGCATAATTTTATCTAAGATCCTATTACTCCACTCACGTTGACTTTCATTTTTAAACATAAGCAACAAACCTAAAATATCACATTTATTCTGCAACCGCTATTCAAAAGCAATATGCGTGTAATCAATCACACTGCACAATTCCGTGGAAACTTCCATAACATTTCCATATCCCCGTATTTTCAAGCTCCAGTCAATAAAGCAGGAGTACATCCGTCTTCCCGGCCCTACAGCCCTGTCCGGGATAAAATCTATCGGCGACATAAACTATGTAGTTCCAGGGAACTCGTAAAGGGATTTTGAACTCGCATGTATCTTTGTTTGGAGTAAATCGCGAGATCACAGCGGGCCCATGACCTGTTAAATCGGATCGATGTTCAATGAATTACTTGGATATTGCATTTTTTAGAGCTTTATAAATTAAAGCTATCATTTAGTGGATATCGCGTTTATGAGTAACAATAAACGATAACTGACTGATGATAACGGTAACGCTTTACAATAAGTTTTAAACCTAAACATTACACATACACATTATTAAACATGAATGAAATTAATATCCATGAAATTATTGACCGAGATTTTTTTGCTCTAGCCTCACTCAAATATAAACTGTTTGATAAATCAAAATACCTATAACAGAAAGACTACTCAAATAATCGTATTTAAATCATGAATATTCTACGGGCAAAATACAGCGACTTTACCTACTATGTAAACATTTGGACGGTAAAAAAATATAGATCGTGACAAGCCAAAGCCTGTCAATCTTCGCCTGACATGACATTACGAACAACAAAGAAAACGACATCGTAAATAGTAACGGTGGAAGTTCATTCTATTCTAATTCGCGAACACTGCAATAATATGAAAAAATAAACAACTTGCGTGAATGCTAATTTCCTCAATAATTTAAATTCAGATTCCCGAATCAGTCTTATATTATGTTAGCTACTTACTGTCATTAAGAGTGGCAACACTGGTTCGCGTGTGGTAACACTCCAGCGCGGGAAAACTTGGCGTCGCCGCAAGTCTGTCGCTAGTCGCAACCAGCCCGGCTGAGTTATTGCTGACAGTAAGTAACACCGAAAAACGGGCGAGACAAGACAACGGCGAAAAGCGTGTGCTTAAGTGACAACGTGAAATGAAATGCCACTTTTTTTGTTTTGGATTTACCATTGGACATTTTGGGGCTGCTGTTATTCTGAAATCCAATAAAAATTTACTTGAGTAGATACATGCTCAAAATACAAGCTCAAGGATAACATGAAACACTAAGCAGTAAGACCAGTAAAGTAAGCCACGTTGCTTACTAAAACGAATGTCTGTAAAAATGTATGGAATTGACATAGGTGATCGCACAACAGCTTACGTCGGTCCCTTTTTATTTTTATTGATTTCCGCAAAAGTTTTATCGTCCGCAGAATGCAGAATGAATGCTTGTCTAGCTTAGGCTTTTTGAGAGCTACATTCAAGAAAATAGGGTGCAAGAAATTTTGTAGCATTAACAGAAGCAGCTATATTTTTATTGTATAAGTCTCTTTGCCAAACAGAACTGTTGGATTTATATCAATTGCTTTTGTCAAAAGCCTCATATAAAGTATAAATTTAAAGGGGTTGTACTTAATTTCTTGTAATTATTCTCATGTTGTTGAATCTGTAGCAGTTTTTGGCACTTTTTTACAATAAAAATGAGGCCTCAGAAGTTATAAGTAAGTACATCGCTTTAACTTGTCATTGAATGTAACTTGAAACCTGCGCGTCTCAGAGCGCATACTAATTCAATAAGCCGGAAACAAATTACGTCGCCAACTGTACGAAGAGTTGATAGATGAAGCAAAAGTTTTACTAAATACCTTGCATTTGAAGTTGAAGTTTTACTAGAGCGCTAAACGGTGACAATTTAAAAAGGATTTTAAAATACGTTCTTTACAGGTACATACCTCATACTTTGCCAAATTTTATGGTTTGAGACGTAACTGATAAAGTTCTTAAAGAAATTAGGACTATACCTAGTTACTGATCTTAATTATGTAAATAAATGCGACAGTTGATCAACAGTTGTTTGTGCGTAAACAATGTTCACGTTATCTATTGTTCAGAGATTTGCACAACGCGCCGCTAATACTGTTTACATTTCATTACTCGACTTCGAACATCTCAAAATTATCAGGACTCGAATTTGTCTGTTCGTAAATAAATCATTATAATAAATTAATAAAAAATATATGACTTTATTTATATTATGAAAAAGAGGCGTAACAAATAATTTTAAGTAACTTCCGTTTTTTTCATAGTTTCTTACTTATATAATGTTGCCCTACGTCAAGATCATAAGATTTTTAATAAGATATTCGAAAATCAAGAGCAAAATTATTCAATTCCTCTTCAAAATAAATACTAATTACTAACGAAAGCGCTGTTTAGTTACGAAAATTACAGGAAATTTCTTAATGAAATATCGTAACATTGGTAACCCTTAACTGACATAGGTTAAGTCGAAATCATAAACGGGATTAATTTAAAAAGGTTTTAATATCAGTTCTGTAGTAACAAGTTTTTTAAAGCACATCATTAAAATTGGATCTAGCAAAGCCGACTGAAGGGATTTTTGAATGGAATGTCGCGGTTTTCGTTTTCCATCTAGCAACACCGTAGCGTTATCGCACCCAGCCAGATGTGGAATCCGATTTAGCGACACGCTCGAGTAGACGCTTCGCTAAACAAAAACTGCGAATCCGGGGTCGTTTGGGCTTACTACAGATCTACACTTTTGCCTTTTGTAATGTCGATAGCATTTTATTTCATTGTTTGAAAGGTATTTGAATAGAACATAACTATTATAACTCGAGTAAGCAAAATATACTATTTCCTCGTTGTCTTTAATCATCTTTGCAGTTTGATATCACTGTAGAGTTTTTTAGATTTTCAAACTTGTCGAGTGTTACCAAAAACAGTGGAACATACAGAGGGCAGCCCCAACGCATACTTTAAAATTATTTACGTGTCGAAACTCAAAAATGCATTTGTATAGAAAATAAAAGAGTTGCCGGTAAAAGTAATTGTAGTTCTGATTCTCTACTGTTCGGTCGCACTGTGCAAATAAGTTACGTAAGGTAATACAACAAGCAAAATTCAAGCGAATTTCAATATATAACTTAATGATATCACTGAGTAGTACTAACACGGTTCCACTTAATTATTAAATGTTTATGTAAGAAACTTGACCCTCGCATACTAATAAAATGAGAGGCGGAAACAATGACTCGAAAACACGACAGTATCGAAATCTATATGCCAACCGGTTCGTTGATTGCAGCAAATGATAATTAGGACATGGACGCAAATGGAGCGAATCGAATCAATTCAGCGTTATTTTATTTTCCTGTTAATTGTCACATAGTTATATTGAAACAAGACTCAAGAAGGGTATCGCTGCGCTAATATATAAATAACATATGACACGGTCCAAACTATATTATATCTAGTTACAAATATTAAGTGTTGCCAGCAACATAAACTAATACCTGACGCACTATTAAGCACATGGCCGCCCCAACAGTACGTCTAGATTATTAACTCGAAGGCCATTGTATTTTGGAAACAAAGACCTGACTTAGGGCTATCGATCGACAAATGAATATTTTATACGTTACTTTTAACGGATCATTGTCTGTGTTTGTTTAAGATACGAAGTCGTGTTCTAAATTTAAATAAGTCCAGTATTTAAGTTTGGAATCTTTCTTTTAGTTTATTAAACTCAAACAGAGCGAAAACGATTAAATGAGAGAGAGCTAACATATAAAAAGCATTTCAGAAACGTTACAGAGCTTAGATATCGTATTCCCTTGAAAAATAAAAGATAGACTTCAAACTTGGAACACTAGTTGATGCAAACCGAGTCACTTGAAAAAGTTTGTGGAACCGCGGTCAATGGCATACCTAATAGAGAGCACTCCACGAAACAGTGCTCGGGTTTAAAGCAATCTAAATTGTACTCAAGCATCTGTGGAATATGCCACAAATTGCATTACACTGGACGGTTGGTAGAAGGGTAGATAAGTAGGTACTAGGAAATAAATGATGGGGGAGAAGCGGACATCGCCCTGTCCAGTAACTAGATTACTTCCTTCTATTAGCTTGGAAAATAGTTCCCTTCTCATCATTAAGATTACTTTATCGGGTATAAAATCGGACTGATGGTAATAATTTTCGATCAAAATAAGCGTTACACGAAGAAGGATGATATAAAACTTTATGAAGGTAGTTAAAACTACTGTTTCAGAGTAAACCGAGGTACCTACATCCACAAATTCAATTGCTACTATTAGTCAATAATTTTAATCATACAAAAAATCTGTTAATGTCGCCCTTGAATATAATAATTATGAATTTGATTTGAATTTAAAGATACGTTTACTGCAATCGGTTTTACAGGTAGTATGTAAACACTGCGGAAAGCCCACACAGTATGATCAATAAAAAGTTTAAAGCCAATATTTACCCAGTCGGCGGCCCTCCCGTCTAGACTCGTCTTTAGTGAACGATAAGCTCGTAATAAAACAAATGGGAAAACAAAACAACAATTTATAAAGAACGATAAGGGTACACTAAAATTAAGAATCGCTGAAAGCAATTTAACAAAACAAAATTTAATTTACCAAAACACTTGTACCGTTGATGACTACAAAACAATAAAGCTAAAGAAATTGGGAGGGCGTAAATATCGCACAAGACAAAATTTGGAGACGAAAATTAGATTCAAAGAGCGATACACCGCGAGCGTTCGCAAGCGCTTTGACGAAATGAAGTTTGATCCCATTTTTATTAGAGCTCAGATGCGGAGGAAAGAATCAAGTCGCAACATTAACCGGGTCACCGCCCTTACCACGATTTTAACGCATTATCATAGGATGTTTAAAATTAAAATTAAAAAGTCTGATATTTTCTTATATTAAATCTTACTTATTTTACAAATTTCAATCATCATCCTGCAATAATTCAATCTTCTTCCACAACATCGTCCGTTAGATAATATTATAAATTAAAATCCGCAATAAGAAATACTCTCCCCGAGTATACCTCGCCTTTCAATATTCGCAATAAGTAAGTGCAATAGTGACACTTCTAGCAAGCCATAGACAATAAGTAGATTTCTCACTATCGGATCGCATCTGGAGGTGCAGCATCGAATCTTACTCCAGTTAAATCGAATCAAAGCTCGGAATCTCAGGCTTGGAATTTAATTTTACTATTACTAGCTGAAGATAAGGTGGAAATTCTGAATGTTTAGGGAAACAGTTTTGATGAAATAATTATCAAGTGCATTAATAGTAGATTGTGTCACAAGGGAGCAAAATGACATATTTAAGGCGAGGGCGTACATTGAATCCTGAACGAAGCGAAGGATTCTACAATTGAATCCCTCACTACGCTCAGGATTCTAAAATAGAATCCTGAGCGTAGTGAGGGATTCAAGTGTTAACGCCCAAGGTGGAAATAATTTTGCTACCGTGTGACACATACTGCTTTTCACATCACCTATGAGGAAAATAAAAGATCTTAGTGATGAAACAAATTTAATTATTCACACATTCTAGAAATGCTGAAATTATCAAATTTAACAACAGGAAATTATCGCACTTAACAACAATTATCAAATTTGGCAACAAAATGTCCTTGAACAGAAAAGTGCCACTTTGATCCCTCCTAGCAGGGAAGAAAAATCCCCTTTCCGAGTAGGTGATATGAAAATTTTTTTTAAGGTAACCAATCATCTAGAGTTCAAAGCTTTATTTTTCTGTACTGTGGTAAATTTGGGCTGGGATTCTACACGGTAACACCTTATTTTTGACGTGTTTCCGTATTGTCAACGTTTTGATAACTATATATTTTGCATATTGCAGTTTATTTTTCACGTTTTCCATTTTCTCTTTTCTTCCTTTACAAGCGTTTGCGAACCGTTCATCCACAAACGGCCCTCCAACGGCTCTAACAATAGGCTGAAATTTCCAACAGCGTTCCGGCGCAGGCTAAAAACTGTTAAAACCTACATAATGAGAGAACTATTCAGAAAACTCGGAGAACACGGGCTTGTGCTAAATAAACCCGCTTTACGTAATTGCTGAGGAGTTGCTATTTATCATGGTGATGTTTAAACTTGTCTCTATTTAATTAAAATTGTTAATTAGACTTTCAGTAAAGTTGTATTTCTTAGGTTATAATGTAGGTACGAGTACAAATAACGCGATAATGATAGGTATCCATAGAGTAAGTGTCGGTTAAGATAGATTTTTAACCAAATTGTACCAACAGAGCGATAATTTGCCTAAATAACATTTTGCGTAAATTGTTTCGGAAGTGATAAGTAATCGGTAAAAAATTGGCGATCGGTAGTCGAACTTGAAGGTAGATGAACTTACTGTATTACAAAACAGTACGTAGGTTATTATAACATCATTAAATATTTTGTATCGGAACAATCGGAACGTGTCATTGATATGACAATTTACCTAAGGATACCTAAATACTCTAAATCACTATCGAATAAATCGTTCCAAACCAAGTATAAAATGGTATAAATCGCTACACTTTAGCTTGCCATTGAATACATTAAAGCACTCGCCCAGTTATTTAGCGACTCACCCCTTGAACAGAAACGTAATTCTTCAAAAGGGTGCCTTTATTGCCAGGGGAATATAAGTCAAATATTAACCAATGTTAATAATTCTACTTCTATCACTTATACACACACATCCTACAGACTGTGGCGGCGCGCCTAGTTGGACCCTTCCCGCTCCGATAGGACAAGTAGCACAGGGCGTCTAACTGATAAGTTTTACCCAGTAGTAATGCAACACTAACTAACGTAGTCTTAGGGCTCATTGTTACTTACATATTTTATGGAAATTATGCTGAAATTAAACAAATAATCATTAAATAATTAATGAATTAAAGACTTGTTTTTGTTTACTTCTGCCTCAATGCATTCTGTATGCCAAATTCAAGTTTACCATAACTCAATGCTTGAGAAAAAATCGGGTTCTTATCGTTGTCGGATCTCTTGTTTCAATAAAATAAAATAAATACAAAGAATCACTTTAGTCCGCCCATACGTCAATCAAAATATTCGCCATTTTGTATTCGAAGCTATCCGGTTTTTATATTTTCAGTAAATAAAAATGAAAGGATGAGTAAAGGTATGTAATAAAGTGCTAGAATCCACAATATCGTTCGCAATATCCGAGGCGGCAGAATTTCTAGTGAACTGCGGTAGTTGAACTCAACAAAATTTCCTAGACAGCGAAGTTTGTTCTAAATTCAAGACACCGCCTTTATATGTGGACTGAGCTTAGGATAGGACTATAAATCACAATGGAGAGGGCAAGAGGAAGGTAACCTTACGCGAGACAAAAGAAACGCGGTCCCCTGGCCGCTTGATAAATGGCAAGTTGGATATCCGAGAATATTACAGCCAGAAAGGGGCCTTTTGTAAATTATAAAAATAACAGTTTTAAAAGTGATATATTGCTGAAAGGCTGAAAAATATTACTGCACTTGTTGACTAAAAACAAAGACGACTTATTCAAAATCCCAGATCCTGAACTCGTTTTTCAACATACCACCAAGGTTGACTATGTTTATAAAAATGTGATTTTTAATCTTGTTGAAGTTAAGTACTTTAAGTTTTACAACAGTAGTCCACCGCCGTTGCACGGGATCTGATAAAGCCGACACGCACGCGAAGTAATTACCAGCCCGATCCCCTTTTAGCCGCAAATCGATAATTTCGTGTAATTTCTTCACGCTCCAGGGGTTTCTTTATATTTAATCAATAAATTACTTGATTGATGTACCTGAATGCCTTTCTCGGGGGTTTTATTGTAAGTAGTAATTATATTTTCACTTTAAAAGCCGTTTTCGTGCTTCTTTCTGTTTGAACCACTTTCTGTCATTTAATCTTTTCAATTCAGACCATTTGATCCATTCAAAGGCGTTTTTCTATTGTATTCTTAAGCAGCGTTTTAAATTGCGGGGTATTATTATTATGTATGAAGATACATGTATTTTTTAATGTATATATAAACTTCTATATAATTACAGAAGTAGATACCCGAGGCATCTTCAGGTACTTAATTTTGCAAGGTGATATTCTGTGGGATGGGTATTAATGTGATAGTAAAACAATGATTTGGTTTAAGCTACTGCTTGCGCAATGCTGTATGCATCACTGTTTTTTCACAAAACGCTTCACCCAAGGGTCCTGCTGAAAATCAATGTCGAAACTCAAACGAAACGCAAATGTCTGTATTCCGTGCGTTTTGTTTGCCACGGTCGTTCAAACGCTCGTTAGTGCAACTTTACGAACGCGATTAACGTTTACTACTTTTTATGACTTTGCGCAACTTGCAGATGTGCTAGAGAAATAGAGAAATTTAATGCCTTTAGCAGATAAGTCAATATCATATTTGCATAATAGTCAATATCATAATTGGCTTAGGTTTCCGCCCCAAACGTTATTTTAGTGGAAATTTCATTGGTACTCGTGGTTTACATTTTATAAAGTGGTTTTAATTATGAAATCAATGATATACTAGCTTCTGCCCGCGACTCCATCCGCGTAGAATCCATGATTTTGCCATCCTACGGGAACAGTGATTTATTTCCGGATTAAAGGTAGCCTTTGTGCTTTTCCAGACTTTGATGCCAATAATTCGATGTTTTACCCGACATCGATATTCGCAATGTAATAACATAATTAATTACAGTGGAAAAAAAATAGTAACTAAACGGTATCTCGCCTTTTAGAAATGTGTTTGGCCGAATGTATCGTTTCCCAATTGTTTCATTTGACAACACGCTTTTTTTCTGTAACTGTAAATATTTCAGGATTTCTTTCAGTACCATCATTTAGAACCCTATAGGTTAGGTTAAGTTAGTTTTATAAAAAATAAAATAAAATACATTTACAGGTGGACTGACGATCTGATAAAGGTCGCGGGAAACCGCTGGATGACAGCAGCAGAGGACCGATCGTTGTGGAAAACCTTGGGGAAGGCCTTTGTCCAGCAGTGGACGTCTTGCGGCTGATAATGATGATGATGATGATGACAGAAATAAAAGCGGGTTGGCAAATTAAACAGTTGGAAAACGATACATTCGGCCAAACATATTTCTGCCAAAAGGCAGGGAACCTATCTAAACATTATTTTTCTGGCTCGACTTAAGAGTAAGAATTTAAGAAAGTGTCTTTGAAGTTTGCCAACATCTTAAGACGTTAGTAGTAAATTTATGATTTTTTAACGCTTTCGTAGATATTCGTAACACCTCACAGAGGTTAAATTTACTGAAAGTTTGTTAAGCTTTGTCCTGTAGCTAGGAACAAGTTGACGAGAACAAAGAGCTTTGTGCCTTAAGAAGGAAATAAGCGAAGTTAAACGCTACCTAAGTCTTTAATTAGTTGTTGAACATTTATCATTAAAGTATTGGGACGTTTTGTTAAGCTTCGGAACAAAATTGATACAGTTTTATTAATGGGCTTCAAATAATTAAAAAAACAATCAGCTGAATACGTTCGCCCACAACTACCCACACCAGGATGGTGTTCTAAGGAAATATAGATGAACAAATGCTTGCAGGGGCTCCATTTTAATCGGTAAAGCAATATTGCTTTTGACATGCTATCGCATTGTTTTTTAACTCGGCGGCCAATGCGATAACATATCAAGTCAGTATGGTTTTACCGAGTAGATTTTTGCCCCCTGATCACGTGATTTTATAAATACAATGATTGATTCCTTTTTCGGCACATTCCTTTTTGGACATATTCCGTTTTCGGCATATTCTTGTTTCGGCACATTTTAGATAATAAATTATACTACGAAATACTTGTGACTTTGCTTGCGTAATAAAATAAAATAATATTTATTAGTAAAATATTATATTTTATTCAATAAAAATAAAAGACAAATTAAACAGTACCTACACTGATTGCTTAAAATAATTGGGCAAAAAACTAATGATAACCAACTAGGTATCTAAATTCATATGCTTCATGGACCCGTCTTTTATAAAAGTTGGCAAAGCCTATTTAAAAATTCCGTTACATTTAATTTTTTATTTACAAAATTATCTACAACTGCCCGCTCCTGATGAATTCCATATCTTTTTTTCGCCGTAAACGTGTTTCATCTGAGCAATGAATCTGTATTTTTCGTGAAATGATGTCTTGGTATCCAGCTTCCGATCTCAGTAGTTTTATGAATAAAAACAGTGAAGGTTTTTTTGGGATTCGGTGGTTTATGCGGTTATTCCATCCTTCTACTGCATTGTTTGTTCTAAATTCATCCTTATTTACACAAAATAATGATCTAGTCACTTTCCTCATTCCAAAAGTTAAGAAAGTAGTTATGAAACTTATTAATAGGTTCAGAGTCCGTTGCAAGTTCTATTATTTCCATATAAGCAGACAGACGGTACATCTTCTTTCGGTAATAGTGGTAATTTCGAAAGTGATTTTTTGAAATGAAAATAACATCCAGTTATTGTGGCCCATGAAAACTACGCTTTCAATGACTGGATGGCAGCGATTTCAAAATCACACTTAAACTTGTTTACTTTGAGACCAAAATCATTTTTTTGGAATTGAAAATAGTCGCTGGTATGTATTTGAATGCTTTTTGGGCAGAAGTGCGTACAAAACAGGCATAAAACAAGATTTGCCTGGGGTTTTGTTTAAATTTACTTGCAAGGTGTACAATTGCATAAATGGCGGCGGTGCAACTCTAAATGTACCGTCTGCATAATACTCGTCTTCTTTTGAAAGTATATCGAGGGCAGAAGGTGATGCGAACATCAATATTTTCTCATGATCACCATCATTACTTATCAAAAAGGTATCAGCGAAAGTTCGTAGTCGTTGACAAGCAAAGCGAGCGAGCGAGATAACAGGAACTTACATCAAAATACGATGTCAAAACATTATTTACTACATCTGTAAAATATTACTTCAAGCAATATTTATTTGATGAGGTATTTTTAGTCATCACCATTGGAAAATATTTTTCTCAAAAATGACAGGAAAAGTTGACATTACTATCTATATATTGGGATGCGAAGTACATAGTTTACTGACAGATCTCAAATTAAAAAAAAAAACATTGCGTGCTCGCTACACAAGCACGCAATGTTGCATACAAATTTCATTACCATCTAGTATCTAACTTTTTAAAAAGTGAAAACGGCCTTAATAAAATGAGGGCACAAGTCTTATTACATCCAAATTTTGTTCGGAATATAACTTTTTTATCTGTATCTCGAATAGCTTGAGTAGTTTTAAAAAAAAGCTTGCGTTTCTCCTTGTCATAAACAAAAGACGGTAAAGAGTAGGTAATATATTGTCTGTATAGATTGTGTGGTATTTCTTTCCTTAATAAAGTACTTTACTCCAACATAATTTTATTCTTGCGATTTTTGAGAAAAGCACTATATATGCCTCGGCAGGAACGGCAATTGCGGGCCTCGTATTTTTAAACGGACTCGCAAGCTCGTCCGTTTAAACCAATCCTCGCCCCGCAATTGCCTACTTCCGTGCCTAGGCAATAATGTACTATTATTGTATTTCATTCTTGCATGCTATTTATATATACTTATGTCTTGAAAGTAAAAATAAGTATACCTAGGATTGATTTCATTTGTTGTATATAATGATTTATGCCAAAATCGAAATGTGCCGAAACAAGAATATGCCGAAAACGGAATATGTCCAAAAAGGAATGTGCCGAAAAAGGAATCAATCAATACAATGAATATGAATGAAATTGTAAAGAACGAATTCATAGAAATTTGGGGCACAGATTGTTAATCTCGTTAATGAGCACTTGTGTAGGTTACTTTAAAAAAACTTTACTTTGGTCTTATTCTGCTTTTATTATAAGTAATAAAATAAGGACTAGCTCACAATTTCATGCTGTCATCCGACATTTATAGGACCAACTAATTAAGCAAGAACTTGTACCTTAATTTCCTAGGCTATTCCTCTTTATTAACCTTAAAAAAACCTTCGGTACAAAAATAGATCGATTTACCCTAGAAAGGTTAATCACCACTTACAGCTAAGCTGATTGCTGAATCGCCTGACGGTACTCAGGGTACACGGAAATCTTCTCCGAACTCAACAAGTGTTTACTGAAAGATTATATTGTTTACTTGTTTACTTCAGATGTTACCAAAGTGCTACGAAGCTTATTGTTTACGCAGTAGCATTCTGTAACCAATTTTTATCAGGGCGCTATTGACTACTGATGGGGTCTGAACTGAACGTGTTATGTTTTTACCAAATTGGTAATTATATGGTTTTGACGTTGTCATAAAAAAAATTAATTGAGTTTAAAAGCGGGAAAGAGCCATTAGGGCCATTTTTTAAATTACGCTAAAATAATCTTACTCCTGACACTTTTGATTAATATCAGGAGAATGATACGCCATAATGTGAATTTTTTTATTCAAAATCATTAATGTAATCGATAAACAGGATTATTGATCAGGTTAAAAGGAATTTTCATTTCAGTTGGAATTCAGGACATCAGGGCAGGAAGGTAGAAAGGATATTCTTATAATATAAAGTTAATTTAATCTTCATCTAGGTCTTCGACGGGATATAGGATAGGACAGAGTAATAGGCAGTCTGAAACAATGATGATAACGTTATATTTCCCGTATGTTTAGTTAAACAACAAGACAGAGCAACTTACAGGTCTACGCAATGTAGCACACGAAGCGGAAACTCTTATCTGGAACAAGAAAAATATACATTACTTTACTGATTACAAAGTACATAATTTCATGGTGCATTATCATAGATACTGCCTAACGTTATAAGTAACAGCCAAATTAAAAAAAAAACTCGAAAACATCAAGGTACACTTTGATGGCGCCGTAAGCTATTGAAGCGAAATTCATTTCAACAATCAAGCGTGTTTAGAGCCTCCTGATAACTCCCCGGAGGCCTGCACAGTCGGCAACAAAACGAATAGGAGTCCTTATCTCTTTGGAGTAAGAATGTTTTCTAACGTACAGTTGAGTGGTGTACTGTACCGGTGGTCGACTCGTGAAAGGGACGGATGTGTTTCCTAAACATAAAGATAACAGTTTGCCCCTCGAGCCGCTTCAATGTTTATATGTATAAAATGATAGCAGATGCCAGGTTTTTGTCCAAATAGACCCTTCTGAGAATTTGATTTATATCATCTGCTTTCGCAAATCGGAATTTAGCACAATATTGGTCGTTATTCATTTCTTTATTGGGTTGGGTCCCTTTTTAGAACAATGGTTTTTACACCCGACCCAGAAATAGGGGGTTACGCGTTTTAATCATTTATGTACCTGTGTGTTTGTCTGTTTGACGTCGCCTTGGGTCCGAACGAATGTTTTTTGTATTTTTTGTTAGTTGATACTTAGCTAATATTTATGTCAATCGCCTGATCTGCACTCGCGTCGGAGATATCTTCAATTGTCTATTTACATTTATGGTTTTAAAATTAAAACTTTTTCAACAATCAGAAGCTGGCGTATTAGATTTCTGTCCAACTGTCAGCAAAAAAAAAATGGTTGCCGAAAACGGAACTTGAGAAAGCGTTCTGTTAAAAGTTATGTTTACACACTATTTAAAATGCAATGGTGTTGTCATCACAACGAGTACATCGAAATAGAATCTGACCCACATGTCTTGATACTTATATAAGATGGACTGACAACTGTAATTGTCATTTTGATGCTTCCTAACACAAGCAATATCAAGCTTAATGGGAAGCTCCATCCATTAACCATGTAATCAAGTGCTTTTTATGAAATAAATAATTTTGTATTTGTATTTTGTATTGTATCTTCTCGTACATAGTATTAAACACGTAAGCAGATGAGTCCCTGTAGAGAAACTATACCGACCACAACAATAAGTCTTCCTCTTCATAAGCTCAACGCCGTGAACTCACGAGGAAAAGTTTCAGAAGCGGGACCCTTTTTCGTAAGTACTTATTGGTTGGAATTCGGGTCGATGCCGTCAAGTCTATTAAGGGACTTACGGTGTCTCCGGCCACGTTCCTTTTTATTCAGTTGGACACTTTAACTGCCGAAGTGTCAAACGAAACCGATCTTTGTTCGAGTTTCACAATATTCTGGCTTATTGTGTAATTGGGTTCGTTTAAAGACAATTTGACTGGATAGTGTAGTGGTGTGGTCTGTGTAGGATGGTGTCAGCAAGCTTAAAAACGACAGCATGATGATTAGACAGAAAATTAAATATTATATTGGGAATAGATTGGCGATAGCATTTTTTTCCGACGAAGTACCTATTATAAATTTGATTTTTTTTTGTGTCATGTGCCAACACAAGTGAAAATATAATTGATATTACAGTGTTACGTCAATGTAGGCAAAATCAAGTAGTCGGGCGGGACTTCCTCAATTTAAAACCTGTCTATATTAATTTAGAGGTAACCTACCAACAATCTCATTATTGTCGCACAGTTCTATTCGTTGCACCTACCTACTCGAAATTCGAAAAGCACACGACAACCACTCTAACTCATCTGACATTTCACGGTACTCCAGATAGCCGATAATCTTATCAGGATTAATCTGACAATAGGAACACTAGCGTTCTGATAAAAACAGACATATATACAACACTCTGAACAAAACGTGATGTAGTAGAGATAAAGTTAATTAGAAAGAATGGAGCCAGTAGGTGACATGAAATAGGCGCATAATCGATATTGAAAAAATATTAAATCGTAATTACTACAAATTTAAGAGCTTCATTACGGAAAGCTATTTCACGGAGAAAAACATTCTGCACAGACAAAATGGCGGGAAATCGGCAGTTGAAACAACCCTGGTCAAACGGTCGTATTATTGCGATGGCCTTTTGTTTTTGCGGTATCGCATGTGGGCGGTTTGCGAATCGCTCAACTACAACTGATACCGCCGCGCCGCCGGGCAAATATTTCGCGAATAAAATGCGGGCACAAAACTTCACATTTAATGGTTTCATTTTAACGTTTACATTTACGAGGTCGCCAACAAAGTTATATTGGTCTAATAAGGCCTCAAAGGACATTTGGATAAAGTAGTTGTAAAAGGCTGGAGGACGTTAATACCTCTGCGGTTCGGCAGTAAACCTTCTCAAAAGGGGTTGCGCTCATGCGCGAACTCTACGTCTCGAAACATCCAGAACATTCGAGTACAATAAAACGAATTTGGCACAAAATAACGCGCGTGCCACAGCACTCGCTAAATCTTTTACTACAGAGTTCTTTATGAATAAATTTCCCGAGTACAGGGTTTTAAGCTCGTTTTACAAGCAGTAGGTACTCGGTGAGTTCACAAAGCGAGAGCTGCTAACCTCTCAACACTACTTTCGAGCTCATGCCTCTATGAGAACCCGTGGAAATGTTACTGAAACATGAACTTTTTAGTTTATTTAACACACTTTAGGTGGTTAAATTGTGGGTTGGCAGTTTTATTTAGGAGTGATTCTGCGTGGCGTTCTGTGACCTAGTTTATGTTCAAAGGCGACACAGCTTTGAGTTGGAAGGGATTCAGGATTAGATAATTTTAATGCATGAATTTATCTGTCAGTGAGAATGTGAAAATACGCATCTAAATTATTTCAGACTTCCCCAAGCATTATCTAGATAATAGACAAAGAACGTAGCATCATGAATTTCTGCTGCTTTTGCTTTACTTGATATCAGATCTTCAAAAGCTTTCCTTAGCGCCGATCTTCAAACAGGTGCTCCTTAGAGACTCATCATAGCTTAACAATTCCAATTTACCGGAACTAGAACTTGATCCCGATGCACCGGTTAATTCCGGTTATGAGCGTTCAAAGAGCGCCGATATTGAGCTTGTTTGCGATGCGATTATACAGCCGATCGGCGTTTAACTTCATCGGCACGGTGCCTTTGTATGGAAATGTGATGAAAAGTGGGAAAAACTGCTTTCTTGCATGTTCCGTTCACCAAGAAGCTGGCATCTTAACTAGTTTGTTACTCGGTTGCGTAATTCAGTTTTAAGCAAATTTGAAACGGCTAACTTGTCTCCCCTACTCATGGGATTTTTTTATATTGTGTGGTAGTATTTTTATCACATGTAAATTATCGATATTTATTAATATCTGAGGTAGATATGAGACGGAACAGTTGTTCCATTTCTCACTGTTTGACTATCTATAAAAATAGGTAGGTCATTTAGAAATTATACCTACTCTTGTTGTAATATTAAAAACGGATTTATGGAAAATTAAAAAAACTTTGTAGTAAAATGGCAGTTACTAGATAAAATAAAGATTAACCCGCGTTATTTATAAATGACCGCTTAATGAAAGTAAAGTCAATTAAAGTGTATAGTGAAATAAAATGCTCTGAACTTCTGACACTCTTCAATTCTATGACTAACAAACAAACAGAGATAACACAGACAAACAGAGGACTCCTCATCATTTAGTTATAATATAAACTGAGAAGAACTATTCTAAAATCTGATATCCGTTTTCAACGCAGTGAACGGAGATAGTTTAATCTATCACTTAACCTCGCAAGACTAAACAAAGACATTGATGTGGCGAAATTTATAACAAGAGGGTTTGTTGACCCTTAATTGCTTTTGTATTTTAACGAGTCATATTATTGTAATGGAAGGCGCCATTGTTAAGAATAATGCAGCCTCCTGCAAGTAGTAGGATCGGTGATCTGTAGAAGTCGCGGGAACCGCTAAAAGTGTATGTATACAACAGGACCAATCGTGGAAGACATCTGTTGAGAAGGCCTTTACCCAACAGTGGATTTGCTGTGGCACTGGTAAGCGATGATGATGATGGTTATGAAGACGCACTTACTCAACTAATTATAGTAATTATCACAGACCTAGTTGTAGGTGCAAAAAACCGAAAGGAACATGATGGCAATAAACATCCACTGACGACGAAAACTTTAAGTGACATAATCAGTTCTTAACTGAATTAGTTGTAGCAACTGCATCCACTAACTTGTATGCAACAAACTCCTGCAGGTGTAGGCGTCAAGAGTGGAGCGTTGCATAATAAGCAAGCAAGCCTCGACATCACTAGAGTAATTGTGACCGTATAGCTACGTGACTTACTAAGGACATGCACTGGACAATGATTGTAATTTGCCTTTGTGACCAACTGTTATGCAGACTTGTAGTTATTATTCAAATTATACATAGAAAACACTACATCTATAAACTACAGTAACTATTTAAATTTTATTTTGGAAGTAGGTAGTTATTAATCTCCCTCAAAATATGTGTAACTGTTACATTTCAACTCTGTACTTTTTTTACATACTAAATGATAATGATAAGGTAAATTGAAATAATACATAATCTTATTTGACAAAACATCAGTCCTACCTAATTAGCACCAGAACCGGATCAAAACAGAATTAATAGGGCTTACAAATTAAACCACTAAATTTTGAATACGTGAACACGTGTGTGTAACGAACAAACTTGACGCTAAAAAAATACGTATGATTTGAAAACCATTCTACTAAATACAGGCCTCCGGATAAATCTTAATAACGACTCTTGACAATCTTAAGAAAACCAAAAACTTTTACCAAAAGTAGCTTGTTTTATAAAGCTACAAATTACAATTCACAGGTTACAAGTTTCCATTTGACACAACCTCGACCAATGAGGAGCAGCCATTTGAGCAGTGTTGCCAGTTTAGACCTGTAAAATTGTCACTTGTAGCTTTATAAATCGTGCCCCTGGTGGTGGCCGCGTTGTCCCAACGTATTTGCGATAGTGTCGATAGTGCCGTGATTTTATATTTTATTCATTTTAGTGTAAGTATAATAAGTTCATCACATGTTAATTTTGGTTGTCATATGTAGCTATATTTATTTATTGTTCTTGCACACTTACATTACATTCACTATTTTTATTTATACATTTACATTTTATCTCTTCACGCGTTAGCGTTCTACGAATAGGTGAACACCAGGGTTCAGCTGAAAACCAGCGCTGTGGTTCCAGCTGCAGCACATGCTGACCTGAGTCCTACTTGACTTCACACTACAGTGCAAAGATTCTATTTCTGCTCTAATCCTGTTTCTTTTTTTTACCATTTCTTTTGTGTTGTAGTGTGTTTTTGTCAAATAAATGTTTTGAATTTGAATTTGACTCTTCACCTCTAGTACCTTCAGTAGTAGTATCTTTCTGTTCTGTATTTCCAAAATTAGCCATCACTGGTTCTCCAAATTGCTGAAAAAGTCAACGTAATTGGCTATTATTTTATTTGATGCCTCTTTTAATTGATCTCTTGTAACGAAAAGGCCCATTTATTATTACATGTTCTTTCCTGTTTAAAAGACGAAATTAGAACAAAGATTGGTTTAAACTCTAAAGAAAAAAGCAAAACAGATATATATTGTAAACTTCTTTATAAAACTGGGAACATTATTTTTCACAAACATTTTTATCATGACAATTTAATACATCCGATCTACGAGTAATAACGGTGTCCCGAGGTTAAAAATTTCTAATAAGGTTGTTGTGTTTTGTTTCTAAAGCTAAATTGTCTTCTCCGAAACGAAGACCGGAACACTGGCAGGTCAGAGTACAATATACTTTTCGGCTCTTTATAATTAATTAGATTTACGAAGAATATTTAAATCAGAATCAGTGATTTTTTTAGCCAAGAGCAACTTTTGATGTACGAAAATTTTACCAAACTGAAATGATTTTAAAATTCTATGTCTACGCTTTGTTTCTAAAGACATTTTTGCATCGCATCCGGGAAAAAATATAAAGCCACCCGTAGTAATAGTGATTGCGGACTAGAATCGTGATTTCGGATCGAAATCACCATAAAAAAAACCCGTATCTGATAGTAAGCGATGGAAAAACGAAAACAGTGCCAATCTGGCAAAGTTGTACAAACATTTTTCCAAATACAAGACTCCCTAGAGTTATGAAGTCTAGAAAAACCTAGCACGTTCGGAAGCTAAGTAATGAAGTTACGCTCAGTGTTCCGTAACTAAGTTTAACTCAGGAACTGGTTCACTACACTGTCAGTCAGCAATGCGCTTTAATTTCTGAAACTTTGCTGGAACACTTCACCTGCACAGGACAAGTTGAGCGTGAAACATTTACTTCAAAAGTACAAAACATAGCTAGGAGCCATTTAAAAGTCGAAGTTGGGCGCCTCTTACGTAAAAGGAAACAGATATTGGAAATATTTGTATTCATTTGAGGTATTCGTATTGTTTTTAGTTTTTTAGATACGCAATAAAAAAATCAAATCAAGATAAAGATTAAACTTTATTTGACCACGAAAAAGTTTGTTCCATTTTCATATACATGTCATTAGCAGATTCTATAATAGGCTATGGAATTTCATGTTACGGAAGAACTTATAAAACGTATCTGCAGCGCATCTACAGTATTCAAATAAGACTGTTAAAAGCGATTGTTCCTCTAAAAGTCAAATACCAACATAGACACAACTATGACAGTCTATTTGAATACTGTAGAGTGCTGAGTGTATTCGATAAGGTGAAGCTAGCTATGGTACTAGAATACAGAGATGCTATGGGGGAATTAGTTAAATATAGAAGATCTGATAATCTGCGAAATCTAAAAGAAGGAAAGTCATTTATCACTCCAAGAAGTAATAACCTGTACGGGTCTAGAATTTGGTCAAATCTCCTACCTCATATTTTGAATAGTTTCCCCAAACATGTATTAGAACGCATGGAAGCTAAACCTGGGTCTACCAAAAATATAGTTAAAAGATTTCTTATGTCTTGTAATTAATTCTAATTAATTCTTATAAATAGCGTCCTCACTAACTTAGCCAAATAATCTTAAATAGATAAAGATTTAGGCTAAGTAAAAAATTGTAAACCCAACACAAATTTTGAAATAAACAGATTTTATTATTATTATTTTTATTTATATATCAAATAGCAATCAATGTGGTTGTTTTTTAATCAGTTAAAACATTGGAACCTTATATTATTGGTTATTGGATTTAATAAAAGAACGCAAGAAAAGTTCATATCAACGAAATAACTTGGCTAATGGTTATATCCACCCATCCCAAGATTTCCAAAAGTACTGACAAAATATCCACATGCCCCGTTAGTCTACTAATTCCAAAACCAGTAATCAAATATGGCGCTGTATCTAATATCTAGATCTAATTAATTCCCCGTTTCTCACGCAACACCTCCGCTGTAGCCTAATCACATAATTCAGCTGTTAACTGAACACTTCCTCGGCACATAAACTCAGTCAATAGACAGATTGATCAATGCAATCCGGTTAAAGCCAGATGGTCCAATCATAGATGGATTACGTATATTAGGTATGTCAATAATGTCAATATTCTTGGATCATGATTTCATGAAGCATTAAATCACAATGCAGTCCATCTCTAGATTAGATAGCAAGCCTCTTTCACGTATATATTTCTTTATCTAGTATAAAACAAAGTCGCTTTCCACGTCTGTCAGTCTGTCTGTTTTGTCTGTATATTCGCTAACTCCTCCTAAAATATGCACCGGATTTTGTTGCGGTTTTCACCATCAGTTAGATAATTTTTCACGGAAGGTTTTTATTTATAATCTATTCTGGTTTATGTACTGGTGTTAAAGAAAACTCACATAAACCGAAGCGAAGCAAGAGCTGGTTGCTAGTACAGAAACTATTCGCTTTGATTAGTTGCTTCGCTTAACATTTGGCATGACGAATCAATTAATTTATATGCGTTGTAGCATGGTGATTAAATATTTAATA
Source organism: Acleris sparsana (assembly GCA_923062465.1). Lineage (NCBI taxonomy): Eukaryota > Metazoa > Arthropoda > Insecta > Lepidoptera > Tortricidae > Acleris > Acleris sparsana. Next base: position 18,829,658 of record OV281287.1, on the reverse strand, counting down.
GATTCCCTTGAGGGGAACATAGTAGACTTGATTTGTAAGAAACAAGCAAGCAAGTACCTATTCATTTTAAAGTTTATTAATTTAACAAGTGCAAATTCCAAAAATAACTTTCTTTGTTCACAAACTGTTAATAAGGCTAAAAACATGGTAAATGGTAGGATATTACAAGTGATGAAGTAGTAATGAAATCTGCGTTAATTTTCCAAGTTAATTTTGGTAAAAACCCTAAATTATCTGGAAACACTAATGGTAGAACAACGGCAATTTCGATCGACATGACCTTGCTTGCTGCAAATTCCCCCCTAAGAGAAATCAAATTATCGAATAAACAATCATCCCTGTGTTTATTATGCTTATGACGAAACTCATTGCTTTAAGTACCATTTTTTACCAGATTGTTTTGTCTGAGCATTGAGACTGACAGACAATGCTTAGCCAAAACCAGTTAAAGTAAAAGATTAAACTATAATTTCGTTTTAAACGAACAGTAGATGTTTCCAACAATCAATCCTCCCTTAAAGTGACAAAATTCGCCCGAATAGCGCGAAACACGCAGACAAATGGGTCAATCGAATTGAGATATTCATTCGATCCACTAGGCCCACGTATTTGCATCGATGTAATTTGTTAGACGCTGTTCAAACAGCTTTATGTTTCCATGTTTCAAACTGTTTGCTTTGTCGGTTTGATTAATTCACCATTGCATCGGACTATTTTAGGTTCAGTTAGGTTAGATTAATTATCCGCATTTTTTTAAATGACTTTCTATAATTTTTAGTTACCGTTTGCACAGAGATACAAAAAAAAATGCCTTTGTAAACGTTTGTTTTGATGTAAGTTTTACTTGAGCTGAATCAGAAAGAACCAGCTAAATTAATAACATCACCGTGGACATATCTACCAAAAAGATCAGATCAAAAAAAATCTCCACCAAAATGTAAATTAGGCCCGTATTTTTACATTTGCGCAATTTTTACTACAAAGCAGCTGATTTCCGTTTCAATAAATAGTATAAAATCTGCTAATTGATTTCAAACGGTCGGAAATGCGAAAATATGGAACCTAATCTTGTCATAAATAACGTTTAAAAGTTTCGACGCAATAAACCGGGTTTTCAGCGTTATAATTACCGTCGCCATTGTATTACACAATACGAGTTTCAATGCGAATTTAAGCATAATGGCCGTTTGAATTGAAATCGATTATAATCCAGTGGTGTCAGTACACAAAGCTTGGTCGCTCAATACCCTGTTGGAGACTTCGTTTTTCAAATCGAAGGGCGTCGAATGCAAAGGCTTTGTACGGGAATCAATGACGTTTAAGTTGAAATTATAATCGTTCAATTCTTGATGTTGGTAGTAATAACATTGAGGAGTGGGATACCAAGTTGAAACTAGCATTTATTTGCACAAGTTCCGAGTGGACCGATGGTAATAATCATTGAGAAGCTGATGCACGAAAATTTAATTGAGTTCAATGTTCGGCAGAGCTTGCAGAGTAAAAGAAAGGATGTTCTGTGTTTTAATTTACAAACGATATAGAGATGAAAACTAAATACTTACGCTACGAATTTTGCTGCATTTTTCAACGGAAACAATCACTAATGTTTTATTTCACCGTTGAAATTGGGATCATCATTTCACAGTAACATACTTAGGTACATTATCTAAGTTACCAAGGTAACCCCTTAAGCAACTCTAGCCCGATCGAATTCCCCACATCTTAGCCGTCTGATGTATGTAACGGTAGAGTATTGTGTTACTAGTAGTTAAACTCCAACGGGGCGAGCGCGCGACAGGCTTTTGCACTCACCAAAGAATGATTAATACGTTAGTTTGTCTTTCTTATTTTTCACATAATGACTGCTGCTGACACGATGGTCTTTCTTAATAAAATATGCGTTCGAATTTTTCCTTCTTCTTAAATTTAAGAGCTGTGCTTTTGTCGTTGGAGAAATTTCCTTTTTCAACGTGCTTTATTTATACACAAAGCAGGGACGCCCCTATTTAAAAAAATATATTTAGTGACTCTTTTAAGACAAAGAAACACAGGCTATTGGAAAATAACTGAAAAACTATGGCCGCCTCTAACAAGATTGTGATTGTGCATAAGCGTCTTGATTCAATACGAGCTTATATAGATACATCAATTTAGATGTTACTTGAATCACTAAAGAACTTGCTGTTGTTACTACCTTTGGTTGATATAGCTAATATCATAATTATTGTATAATTTTTTGGTTATCTAAGAGAAAATCTATTGATTGGAGATCGTTTTTAGGGTTCCGTAGTCAAACTAGGAACCCTTATGGTTTCTCCATGTCCGTCCGTCCGTCCGCAGAGACTCTTAGTACTAGAAAGCTGTAAATTGGCACGAATACACATATTAGTCAGACCAATAAAGCGGTAAAATAAAAGCTTGTATAATCTTTTTTTTTTAGTGTACCTCCCTTACACGTAACGTGGGGATGTATTTTATTTCATGTCTACCCCATAGTGTGGGGTTTCGTTGGATGGGTCTTTCAAAAATATTGCAGGTTTGTGGAACCAATTTTTCGAGTAAGGGATCCGTTTATGAAAAATCAATCTTTAAAGCGCAAAAGTTTGTTAGAGTCGTGTGTCCCAACCTGCAGCCAAAAGTTTTTTTTGAGTGGTTCTGAAGCCCATGGATTTTTCCAATCGTAAATGCATTCCCATTTTAGGACTTCCTAGCTGCTAGTAACTTCACCGGCTGCTTTGCCCTTCCCCTACGCGGAAACACAACTGCAGCAGGCAGGATATCGGGTAAGATGATAGCAATCCGGAAGGACCCTTCACAAGCCACTCACCATCACTCTCTCACAAGTATGGCCGTATTGACAAGTTAAAGCTTCAAAATAATATTATCCGTGTTCTAGTTTAAAAATACCGTGGCATAAAACAAGACTATCCTATAACACTGGTAGCTTTGCCCCAACATGACAATATACTAGACAGTGTTACTACGTAACCTAGTTTCACGCCCCCTCGATCTCATCTCCCAGCGCCTCTTCAAAGTATTAAAGAGCGAAAATTTCATGAAATGAAGAGCCATAGTTGCTCTGCACCCTGCCATTATTTCAGTACGTGATCAAAATCTTGTGAATATGAAGTTGTGATATATTAAGTATTCAAAGCGGGTAGGAATAATATAAGTATAATAAAACTCTGGCCGTGTACGTTATTAAGGATTATATAGGATTGTGATAGTCCTTTGCAATTAATTATGTATCTTGGTATAGGTAAATAATTTATTGTGTGTAATATTAAAGTCAACACTTCAATGAATCAGAAAAAAAGTAACTTCACGTCCCTACATACACGCTACCATACTTAATTGTGTGAGATTTAATATCAATTGCGTTTGTCACCTATTTGTACAAACTTACCTACATAAATACAAACGCAAGCATATATTCCCGTTCATAATCCAACACGAATAAAATATAGCATACGGACAGCATACGAATCGAGCATTGTTGACAGCTGGTCAAGAAATACGGCGTCGTAGAAACGGGCATATTTGCATGCAAACTGAACTTTATCTATTCAGTAACCATTGCAGACAAATGCACGAGACGAACAACGGTTAAAATGACAGTTATTCATGTAGCCGAGACTCAGGCTTTCACCGAGATTAACTTTCCATCCCATTATATATGCAGATTTCTGATCCGGACCAATCCTGTTGACGCACGGTTCGTTAGTCCACCTATCAGCGAATAGTGAAAAGGAAATCAAAAAGCCGCGTAATCCACTTCCCATTGTGCCGGCGACGCCCGTTAATCAAGCAGCTAACTTCCCACCGTTCGCGGGACGTTTGCTTAATAAAACAGATGGGGTAATAAAACGAAATGTTAAAATAAATATAAGGAAGAAATTCAGCGGCGCAAATTTTAAGAATTCAACCGATTCTGTTGCCTTAGTACAATTATTCGGAGCAAGTTTCACAGCAGGTTTATAACACGTTATTTATCGCGACTCCGAACCACCTGCTCGCCTATATCTAACAATTTTCTTTAAACTGAATTCATTTTGGGCTGCGAATGGAAATTTCCTAATTAAATAAGGAGAAATATCTTTGTTTTAAGGTTTGAAAAGTCATTCATATTAATTATGCTGATTTTATCGGTAGAATGTTGAGGAAAATGTGGGAACAATATGCGCGTTTCCGAGTTCTAACTCGGCGACACCAATTAAGGCGTACCTTCTCAAGCGTACCTTCGTGTACATCTTAAGTAGTACATAAATCTTAGTACAAGCGGCGCCTCGATTTCATATACTGGCGTGTACGTATTCGTGTAAGCTCTGAAACAATTACATCGATCGGCTGCGATCATTATTCCGACATAAATTCCGGTGTCGCTAATGTATTTGTTCTACGTTGTTTGCGGAGTCGTTCATACTTCGCCGTAACAACATCTAACATTTCAACTCTTACTTATCGCTTGCAATTCTGTTCCGATAATTTATGCGAAGAGTTTCGCTCTGGCTGCCGTTGTCCGGAAAACATAAAAGCTTTTAGCGTCATCTCTGTGCGCCCTGAGTAATTTCTTTCGCTGCTCAAAAGCTATTATAGTGTAACTGAATGGAGCAAATGCGAAGAATATTTCGAAACATCATGTGCATGTTCGAAACATCAAAGCAGTTATTTCAGTTGTATAATAAATCGTTTTTAGGGTTCCGTAGTCAAACTAGGAACCCTTATAGTTTCGCCATGTCTGTCCGTCCGTCCGCAGCCTAGGTCAGATAGTCTTAACACTAGAAAGCTGTAATTTGGCATGAATATACATATTACTCATGCCAACAAAGAAGTAAAATGAAATCTTGAAAAACATTTTTTTTAGTGTACCTCCCCTACACCTAACGTATGATTTTTTTTCTCATCCACCCCAGGGTTTGGGATGCCGTTGGATAGGTCTTTCAAAAATATTGCGGGTTTGTCGACTAAGGAAAATTAAATGTTTTGAAATATTAAGCTTTAAAGCGCAATTTTTTGTTACAGTCAAGTGTTTTATTTGCATTGTGCAAATCCATTGTTACTAAAAGATATTACAACTGGTTAATTCACAAATCAACCCTGTATATTTCGGAAAGACGCTAAGGAAGAAGACGGAAAACTAAAAAACTCTTCGGAATGATAAGTTTGCGTAATAAGAAAGCTTTATCGAGTGCTTTTTAATATACCCACGGAGCGCAATAAAGCTTGAACGTTTTACTGGTCCACACGTATTCGAACTAGCTCGAATGAGCGTAGAAACGTCGAGCTAAGCTTATACGTGAACCCAGCTTTATGAGTCATGGAAGTCGAGAAAAATCGAAGAGAAAAGCCAACGCCACCAAGAATAAATCAAGAGTCAATAGGCATGGACGCAACAGTATTCAACGGAATAATTAACACCATGGCACTCAGCAGTACAGGAATATCGTAACCCAACGCGGGTAAAACAAGGTAAAGCCTTGTTGGAACTCCCAAAAAAGTTAATAACAAACAGCAGACATTCCGGAGTCAGCTAAACTTAGAGGGCCTTTCACTTAGCACGTGTCGGGTACTCGACAACTATTAATCTTGCAGATGCTCCCGAAACAATTTATAACGTAACAAAGGAACGGTAGCCGTGGACTTAGCCATGTACGTGGGGATTAAATGGGTGACTATAACATAAATGGAGAGACAATTTTATAGGATGAATGCTTCGTGTGACCGCATTATAATGCTTGATTATTATTTCGAGCCTGTATTGTAGAGAACAATTTAAAACAGATGCACAAATTTTAAGAATGTGAAATCCACGTAAGTGTAAACTGTTTTGATTTGTGATTCAAGCTGACTCTAATTAAGATAAAAGCTATTCTGGCAAACAGGTGCCTCGGCCAGATTTTTTTGTCTCAATATTTAAAAAAAAATTAACTTTAACACGAATGACGACACGAAATGTGTGTTGATACGTGTTATTTTTATAAACTGAAACGATATTGTAACACTTACGTTCAAACTTTGAAGTCAACTGCCTAATGCAAACAAAGCTCGAGTTAAAGTTTTAATTGGTGTGGCGGACTTGGCCGTGCGTCATTCTTCGAAGCCTTGTATAGAGCCTGTTTTTTTTATTAATTGTCGCACTAAACATATAAAAAAAAACAAACTTTCAAAACAGAGACACAATTAAAAATTATACAAGATAGAACCTGATTTCTTTTTATTAATAGTAACACTAAACATTAAAAAAAAATCTATCACTCAAAGCAGAGATCAAAGTAGACAATTTTCGTATATGTATAGGTAGTTTGATAGGCTTTTGACCTTATTAATAAGTTATATTATAATACAGTTATAGTACAGTTTTTTACCGCGGCTGAAATAAATTGGAGAGTATTCGTTATATCGACGATGTTGCAAAAGTTCCATGTACTTCGTTTAACTTTTGTTTCAAAACAACCCTTGCCGTAAATAAATTACAGTCATTTTGCGCTCTTGCGACCCGATATACTAGCTCGTAAAATACAATTTAATCAGTCGAAAACATCACACTCGTTCGCTCTTGTCAACTGCGGCCGAAACAAAATGCTTAAAGCACATTTCAAACGCATAATAATCGTGAAACTGCGGTCACTAAAGCCTAACCAACACAACTACGTTCTAAAACCATAACAAAGCGTTTTGGCGAGTCACGTGTGTGTAATTAAAGTTCCTAAAGCGGGGTTCTGTTCTGAAACCGCGCTCAGAACTAAATACACCCTGCTATCAAAAGTGCTGGATAATAGTGGCTCAGTTTATCATACAGCACGTTAATGAGTTTACGTCGGTTGATGCATAATTACTTACGTATCCGAGACTTTCCTCTTTGAGATTTCCTCGGAAATATTATGATATTTATGATATTTCTCCGTAATCACGTAACGAGACTTAAGAGATAGGATGGAGACCTCTTTTGATTTGTTTTCGCTAATGTACCAGCATTTTGAAGTAATCTTTATAATTAAGGAATGGCACGAGCAAAAATGAAACGTCCAATTTTAGGAAGAGCTCGTGAAAAGGGGTTACTATTGAAGCCATTTAATCTCGCGTCTATTAAAAAAGAAATCTGAAAGAAAAATCAGATTAGAATTATAGCGAAGTAAACGGAAAGTGGAAACTCGAGGGCCGTTAGTGGTGGTTTTGTCAGGGCTTTCAGGGGTAATCAAACGAACAATCTTCCAGCTCATGGCCTCTCAATTAGTCCCACTTTGTATCCCATTACAAGCGAATTTGAAAGAGCAAGGGAAAATAAGCTGTCTTTACTAAATAAACCGTGCTAGGATTGTTTCTTTTAAAATGGCTATTGAATTATGGACGAAGTCGGCGGAACTTTTTTGATGAAATTTGTTGGGTGATTCGGTCAGCCACAGAAAAAGTCTAAAGATGTTAAATTAAATATGAGGCAATATTAAGGGTATCCAGGAGTGATGATGAGGAAAGTGTCCAAAAAGGCTTATAAAGGAATAAATAAATTCGTTTAAAAACGAACTATTTCATTTGGAACAGCAAATAAATCCAGTTTTCAACATGTTTTATTGCCCACGATTTTCCTTAACCATAAATTGCTTTTACTCGTAGAAATAAAACCAAACACCATAGCGATTCCGGTCACACTTCTCAAAAGCTACGACATAATTAATTAAACCGGCAACATACTTTATTATTATTACGGGACGAAACCGTAAAGCATTAAGAACTTGTAACAGTGGATTTAATGGAAAGTAATGGTACAATAACAAGAAAGCCCGGAGTAATGGCTTATTCAAATTTAATGTCGGAAAAACCGCAGTTTGGAAAACGATCGGAGCCAACGAGCACCTGCGTCGCAACCTTTAGAGTTAGACATAACTTGGTATAGAACCTTAAGGGTTGTAGAAACAAGATAGTTTTATCCTAGTGTTTTAATATAGAACACAATCGAAGGTTCTTGGAACCATCAAAAGCCGTAATCACGCAGGCCAGAAGGTATAAACGCTTTGTTCGGAAATTAATTAACAGTGTAATGAAATACCTACGTAAGATTAAATTTCACGCGTTTCCCACGTCAGTTTGCTAGCGGGGTGCTTGTCAAGTCAAGTTTGACAATAATTATTGATGGGTTCTTTGTTCCGTTAGATTCAAATTTAACACGTACCATCAAGAACGTTAATTTGTGACCCATATCAAGAAAAATATGCTTGAAGTCCATATGTTATTAGACCATAAACCTTATTATTGTAGAATGTCAGATTGACTGAGGAAAAGCGAAAACGTACAAAACTATGTAGGTACCTTAAATAAATCCTTAATCCTGTTGTTATTTGACGATAAAGAAAAACCGGGCAAACAGTTTTTGATACATTTTTCCTGACGATTAAGCCATTCAATACTTCTCTGACAGCTTATAAGTTTTGTTTTAACATGCCTCATTCATTATATCTAGACAACACTCCCTTGCTAACCCAAGTTTAACGGCATCAAAATTATAACCTCTTCAATAACAAAAGAAATTATATAAAACCTAAATAACGGCCGGTAATAAAATGTCGTAATTTCATTTCCATTACACGTTATAATAAAAACAGTATCATGTGTTTGCGTGACAGAGACATCCGAGCGAATAACACGATGCGACGCGGGATGGTTTTTAATGAGTTACTTCAAACAACATGTCGGTTTTATTACGCGTTTATAAATATATAACTCGAGAGGACTTTTGCATATAAAACCCTTTGAAAACATAAGATGTTTTTCTAATGGGGACCGGAAAAAAAATGGTTTGTATATACGTTTCATACGTTTCTTCTGTGTCAAATTCTGAAGCCGTATTGAGTATGCATAAGGAATAAGATCTTTTTGTGAATTCCAATTTTAAAGCAACGGGTATAATTATGACCCCTTCAGCGAAAGGCATGTAGTGCCCTACACGCCAGGCTGATGCCGACACAAATCTAGGGGCATAGAACAACTCAACTCACTACAGTTGGACGTGGCCGTGGCACGATGCGTAAGCGATTACAAATGTTAATGTGTGTTTGAACCTAGAGTCACGATCGCTGCGTAACGAAGTAGATATTTACACTGGAAAATGAGTGAGCCCCAGAGTAGTGGCGACTCTTTGAGCTGCCAAGTAAAAACGAGGCTTTTTGTGCAAAACAGAAACCCAATAAACTTCCGCATATTTTTTCCCGAATACCTACAGTTCGTTCGAAAAAAAAAAACGAACCGCCATGCCAATGTTTTTCTTTCAAGATTATAAAATTTCGATTAGGTAGGTACACACGATGTCTATTTATTATGTTTATTACATCAATTCTCAATTGAATCTTTTGGACAAAAAATCATTCGATTCTCTACATCATCAGAATTAGAATAATCACATAATAAAACTATTACACGGTTTTTCATGTTGTGTGACCCATTTGGCGATCTCCAAGCCAAACCTTTACGTTCACATAGCCGTGGAATGCAAATACGTGTGACTTTATTATGGAACCAATATCGGTGCGTCTATTTGCCCTGGGATGGAAAATATCTATCACGGGGTTGAACTCGAACATGCATCGGCGGGATAGCATTTGCCTCGATAAAAAGAGAAAATAGATTGTCTCGGTGACCGTGTAACGATAAATAAAACAGAACATGCTTTACTATCATTAGTATAGGTAGTAGTCAGTGACTAAATAGGGATACAACAAAATTAAAAGGTAGGTGGTAAGTATACCTAACTATAGGTGTATTTGGAAGCAGCATCATGAGTGTTATTGAACTGCTGTATTTTTGATGTGGAGCAAGGTAAAGTATTTTTTTCTTGGTCCGAAAAGTTGGCAATGTAATTTATAGATTGCACTCGCTACAATCACGAGCTGACTCGACGAAGATTAAATAATACTTTTACGCGTCCAAAATCTACCCAGCGCTTTCCAAGAGACCACTGCTAAGAAGAACCGCGGCGAGAACCGAATACTTAAATCAATAAAATAAATACCAAGGGACAACCTCACACAAATTCTCCTAGTCCCAAATTAAACTCTAGGAGGCTTGTTTGGGCTTTAGAGCCAACCCATCACAATCAGTATAGTCAAAAAACAATAGGACTAATTTTGCTTCTATTATAATAATATTCCTCGTGTTATACCAAGTAGCTCTTAACAGTAACAGTTATTGTAATGCCAACAATATCATTACGATGTAGCAGCAAGACGGCTTAAAGGAAGTGTACCTAATACAGGTTCAGGTGGGCTGTGTTCGTTTTCCCTCTTCATGCAAGATAAAAACCGATGCAATTGCTTTTGTACCGGTATCAAATTTAAGACAGTTTAATCGTTAAAATTAATGAAATAAATTTACTTTAATCGCAGCCGAATTAAAAACCAAGTGCTTTTCATTGATCCAACCAGACGATTAACTGATTCAAAAGGCTAAATAGAATTAATATCTGGGTGCCCTCAATCTACAATAAACCAACATTCACAACTATTTCATTGTTCATCATAAATCCATCCACTTGGATTTATTAAACGTCAGATTTTCACCAGGCCGTTGTGGCCCATTATTCATAAATACGACCGATCGCCATTTCCCATTGAATTAACGTGTTCTGCCCCAAGTTCTCAAATTCTCATATCAAATCGACCCTTTACCGGGTCACTGGCAATTATGGTGTTAACAATAAATTACGCGCTAATGCCTTGTGCCATTACGGAGCAATTAATCAAATTTGGAGAAATGAAAGTCCCAAAAATAAGACATTCAGGACTACTGATAAACATCGTTAGGCGGCTAAATATCCGGCAAGTTATGAATGCTACAAAGGAATGTTATTCTCGAATGCCGATGAAGACTTGAGGATCAATCCGGTTAATGATATTTTGTATTGCTATATTATCAGTATTTAAAGCATGTTTTCTGAATTATCGCTTAGTCACAATAACGTTTTAGGTATTTATACTTCAACAGTTTCTCTCTTTGTGAGCCACTTTTCTCAAAGCATGTCTATATCTTGGTATTAAAGCAATTCATTGTTCATATAAATATCATACAGTCTATATCTCATCTATTGTCTTTGCATCCATTCTTAATGTCGTGAAACACAGCCCAAATTTGCTACTTAATTGAATGCAAACACCCATAGCTCTCATCCATAGGCGGTGGTAACCTTTTATTTCATCAGATTGTCGACATGGTTGTTCTTCCAGTTTCACTACACTACACTACACTACTGAAGGTTAGTAGCCAGTTCCGTAAACATCTGCTCAAACTCAAGCCAAAGGAAACCGCTCTTCATCGTAAAATTTCCTCCCTTAAGCCTATTAATTATAACCATGGAGTTTCAATTCCAACACAATATGAAGCCAATCCTTCAAGCCTACGGCCGGCGGATCATAACTGAGAGAGATGTGACACCAAAATGACAAATTCTAGAGAACTGTAATCCTTGTCGCGTCTTGGGACAGTCATCTCACTCAAGAACTCAAGATAAGACTTGTTATAGGTACGGCACTAGCAGTGCCTACGCAAGCTTTCATGACTGCAATCGTTTGCGTCCACAAAGTAGGAATGAAAAGTAGTCCGATGGAAATCAGATGTTTGGCGTCACGCCAAATGTTTTCAAGCAATACTTATATGCACTGCGCAAGCGCAAATCGGCATGTCTCTAAAGGGATTTGTCTGTAGGATCCTTCGCTTCAGACCGATCGAAACGACGAATCGAAACCCATGCAATAATGAATATCGTAACGATGAATGTATGGCTCTTTACGGTCAACGATTCGATTTTGTCTGACTCTGACAACTCTGAAACGTTTATTTTCGTAGTTCGTATCCTTCGTTTCAAACAAGTTAATGGCCGATCGTTACGACCAATCGTTTCGTGTATGGGCGTCATTTTTGATGCGATCAATGGTCACGATTTTCATCAGATCGATCGTACAGACGAAGCCCTTAAGAGCCCTTAAGAGTTGGTTCTTTAACATAAATATTGGCTACATTCGTGCTAACTGTGAGTAAGCTAATTAGTTAATTTTGTGGCAGAATTATTTCTGACTTAACCTATTAGTTAAACTTATCTCAGAATTAAAAGGAAAACAGTGTTTTTTTAATGCAAACGTAGACTGACACATGCATAGTCTAGGTTAACATATAGTTGCCAAATACAAGAACAGAGTAAAATGGGAAAAATATACAAATAAGTCAACATACTCGGAGCATAGAAATAAGCATGCTCAATATCAAAAGAAGAAAAAAGACAAATCTAATAGGACAGGTGTTTCTGTTGCGATAAGAAAATTTCACCGGAGATGGGCCTTCTTATGCTATGAAGCACAAAGGAAAAATGGTCAAAAATAGTCACCCCAAAGATGGCAAAAGATAGGCAAATGGTAGCAATATTAACATTGCACACAGCAGTAGCAGTATTAACACAGCTGTAACAATAATAAAAATAAATGAGCCTTTTATTTGGATGTTTACACATTAAATACTTTAAATGAGATTTAACAGGAATAAAACACATGATTCTTACATTCTAGAATAACATCTTTACACTTATATTTCTTCTCTTTCTGCTGGTACTCCATAATTTGTTGCTTGCTTCATTTTTGCAAGTCTATTTCCAAGTCAGTAAAGCCAGCCTTCCACATCATCATTCCCCCTTTTCTGTGGCTTGACTCTGCATTTGCAAGCCTTCTCTTAAATTAAATTGGCTTAATCTTGTGCTCTTTCACAAAATCATTGAGCAGGGAAGATATAATTCAATTTCAAATCAAGTAATTTAATATTGTAAACCAAATGTAAGGTCACAATAAATGGTTACATATTATTTTGTTTATAAGACAATTTTTTATGTTGTGGGACTTAGGTCCATGTCCTAAAATTCAGCCATATAAATGCCAGTACAAACTTTACATTCATGATCAAAAAATGCATTTTTTAGATCTGCTTTCTCAATTGAGCTTACTGATCGGATTGGTCTAAAAACCATCACTAACCTGGCAATAGGTAAGTACCCAGGAATTCGTCATCATATAACAAATTAGTTTACATGCATATGGGATATTAAAATCTTATAAATAAACAGATAGAATAACTATATGATTTGTAAATGGAATAAAGTTTTGTTCATTATGAATAGTAAAGGACACATATTGATGCATAACTCTGTGTCCCAATTGATCTTATACGTACCCCCACAGCAATTTATATAGAAAAATACAAAAATCTGTTGAAAAATTGGCATAGGTTCATGCCTAGGCATATCAGGGGTTTAAAGGTCAATTACAAACTTGGTTTTAGTAAATAAATATATTTATAAAATAATTTATTTAAACTTTACAATATGAACCAACTGCATTAGGAACATCAATGTCACTAAGTAATTTTGCAACATGAAATGGTGACTAATGGTTTTAAATTACTTTTGAGAGCTGGCCAACTGCCGTCAAGCAGGTCAGCAAGCAAGCTGGAAATGTGTGAGAGACTCGTTAATAAACGATCTCCTCTCTGATAGAAGGAGTGTTACCAGCCCACAGGGCACTAAACATTATTTATTATATTTTAGTTTCACATAAACTATTTTTCCATACTGATAAAAATTGAACTTAACCTCTCATATGCTTAGGAGCAGATCTGCTCCCGAAGTTTGGATATCTTTTTGTATTTTTTTTAGCTTATTTTTTCGAAATATATCGTAGTCCAAAGATCCGAATTTAGTATTTTTTTCACCTCCCGCATATTGGTGTTTTTGAGTTTTTGATATCAAGTCAATTTATTATGTTGATAGTGAAAGTAAATTTCAGAGTAATGTTTTGCATAATACTTCTCCTTTCATTCACTTATGCAAAATCTAACAATAATTTATTTTAAACATGGACTAAATCAACCAATCTTTATTTTTAAAACAACCTTATTTGCATCAATATTATTTATAGAATCAAACATAGTAAGTACCTATTAGTTGGTTTGTTTCCATTCGTGCAAACCGCGGCGCAACGGCTAATATATTATAATTAATTCAGGTCTCATTCTAGAATAAAAATATGAATAATAAATAATAGGTCATACCACTATAAATAGGTTACTGAATGATCCTGCAGTCTAAAAAGTCTGGGTCTTCAATAATACGCAAGACATTTTTATAAACGCGGTTACGAAACTTGTTTTGCTACCAGATGTCTTGTTATACGAACTCGCCCTGTAATTTGGTATTGCTATAGAAAGTTGTACACACAAGCAAATTATAAATGGGTCATCATGTTTCACTGCATAATATTGAAATATCTACAGTTGTTCTACTAGATTATTAATAATTTCAAGTTCAATATGTAATAAAACATAAGTTTTCTCTAATATCGATCGGTTTTTCTAACAGAAGGCATAATACGTACCAATAACCTCGTCGGAGTTGTATCACCGGAGAATTTATTTGAAAGTTCCAGTCCAGATGTAACACTCAAAAACAAATACACAGCGCACTAATTCAAATTGCGAATTTTAATTGTTTTTTTCACAAACCACAAAAACGCGACGACTAGCGAAACGAAACAAAACTCTTGGCGGCGCCACTGAGCTATTAACATAAAGTGACATTAGTTCGTAGTGTTGCAAGTGATAATAATCTAGATGAATAAAAAAACTAATCGAGACTCAAATAAAATCACAGAACTCTACCGTTAAATCTCAATGGCAATAATTGCTGCCGAATACTGATGATTAAATACTATTGTTTGCCATCCATTTCATCTATGTAAAACTCATGGTTCCATATAATTACTTTTGGGATAAAAAGTATAATCTTTTCTTTAATCCTGGTAAATTAGATTTCCTGTTCTAAATTGAAACAAATCTGTTCAACCGCTGGAAAGGGTCAACGTCCGAATATCCATACAATTTTCGCATCTTTAATACTAGTAGGGTAGGATAATATTACATCATCAATATTATCATCTACAACATCATTATTGTCATCATCATAATGCTCTTGTGGATTGAGTAATTTTTATTTTTTGTATTATGGTACAAAATAAAACACAAGTTGTAATTAAATCATTTTAATTTTATATAAAAAGTAGAATTCTTTGGATAAATATTACAATCACAAATGTCATTTTTTTTTAAAGCTAGTACAAATTTCTTGATACCTGCTTGTTTTGCAAGTTATAAAAGGGCGGGTTTGATTCTATCTCTACCAATCGGAAGTAAGTAGATGGTCCACTTACATTAGATACTCTGTCAGACCCTTTTATAACTAAATAAAGTAAAAAAACCGGCCAAGTGCGAGTCTGACTCGCGCACGAAGGGTTCCGTACCATTATCTATACAAAACTGGCAAAAAAAACTGCAAAAAAATCAGGCCCCCCTTAAATAGATTATTCTGTTTTAAGTATCTGTTGTTAGAGCGGCAACAAAAATAAATCTTCTCTGAAAATTTCAACTGTGTATATATCACGGTTTATGAGATACAGCCTGGTTACAGACAGACGGACAGACGGACAGACGGACAGACAGACGGACAGCGGAGTCTTATTAATAGGGTCCCATTTTTAACCTTTGGGTACGGAACCTTAAAAACAATGTTTTCGCTCCGGGGAACGCGTCAGTAACTGCAAGCGGTAGGGTAGGCATAAATACACACTCGCGGTCGAAGTGACAAAGCCTGTTTCTACTCGAACATTAATATAGATTTCACTTATAGACCAACAATTTATTGTATATGCTGAATAGTTTAACATAACTTATAAATATTTATAACTATAAATTTAAAATATAACAATTTTCACACTTCTGATTATAACAGTAAGGCACATTTTTACACACGATTACCATTTAAAATTGAGCAATTTTTTTATTCAGTCGTTTAATTTTAGACTTAAACCATAACAATTATACAATTTTCAATATGTTTCACTATTGGAATAGACAAACACAAGTATAAAAATAACATGACAACCGGTGTAATGACTAGCATAGAGGCATTCCATCTTAGTCCTCAGGGTTGACAACGCATTTGCAGTCTTATACTATAATGTCTATGGGTCACAGTTTCCACTTACCATCAGGTGGCCTGTGTGCTCGGTTGCCTTCTCGGTGCCATAAAAAAAAAAAAAAAACATGGGAACATCTCTCGAAAATTGACCTAGTCCTAAACCAAGCTCTAGGCTTGTAATATGGGTATAAAACGACAATCACGCAAACTTAGGAACTACTCAAAATCGGTGTTGCAACACATGCCGAGTGGACGCCTATTAGCGTCACGGTGCAGCACCACCGATGCTTATGTAACGTTAGGTTTCTTACGTTTAAGTTAATTAAGTTAAGTTTTAAAATATTTTTCTTTCTTTTTATCATATTTATATGGAGATATATAATACATAGAAAACACCAACGACTCCAAACTAAACCAAATCCCGGACCGATGCTAGCGAAACAGATTTATTTATGCTAGCCTCGTTAGGCTTATATAAATATATATATATATATATATAAAAGGCAAACCTCCCTGACTTATATATCAACGCACAGCCGGAACTACTGTACCTAGAAACTTGAAATTTGGTACAGGGGTTCCTTGCATGATGTACGTGAACACTAAGAAAGGATTTTTGGAAATTCACCCCTATTGGGTTAAAATAGGGGGAGTAGCGGGAAACTAATTCTACGCGGGCGTTTTCTAGTTGTACATAAAACAGCCATTGGAATAAGGCTGCGCGGCTCCACTGAGGCGGAGTTGAGCGGAGTGGAGCGGAGCTATGCCAATATTAACCAATAGAATCTGAACTAACGTGCGCAAGGCGCGCTGTACGTGACCGCACACGCTTTCTATTGGTTATTATAGATTTTCCTTTGTTTTTATTATGACAATAAATCAAAGTAGAAAATTGACACACACCATGACCGAACTATGAACGTATCAGAGCGCCCTCATGCCCTGCCAAGATGCACTACGCTAACTAGCGTTTCTATTCGTTTCGTTTTTAAACCTATCGCGTCACTGTTAGATGACGTGATACGAAAAGTCCTGTAGTGTATTAAAATGTTGGTCGGTGACGGAACGGTCTAGTGAGCAGTCTCATACTTTTCAATACAAAGAATACTTTTTGTCTGACACGTTTTACGGTCATGGTATGATACAGTGTAGTGGGAAGACACCTTAATGTGAACCTTGAATTGTCACCTTAGTGGTCGGTCCGTTCACTGTGTTGCTGTTAGTACATCTATAAAAGCTCATTTGACATTAAAACCGTTAAAAAAATAATCACTTAAAGCTGTTCAAAATTGTCAACACCACATTTAGGGCCCGTTGTTTGGCGAGTAGTTAACACAATTAATTGTTAAAATTCGAAAAAGAAATCGAAAATTTGACACATTTCCTTCAGATTTAACGATTAGTTACTATTTTTAACGATTAGTTACTTTACCTACTGATCAAATAACATGCCCGAGTCAGTTAATAACGATTAAGTCGTTCCTTAGTGACGCCTTTTCACAGACAAATTTGAAAAAGGAACGAGTTAACCTCTTCGACGCTACGTCAAATACAAAAATCGTCACTCACACGCCAATGACAGCGAAACACCAGAGCTAATGTCCTAACCTCATAGACACTCAGGTCTATTTTACGCTGTCAAACATAACGGACATATTGTGTATATTTGTCGAAATTTGATACAGTAAAGCTCTGCCTCTTCCATTATGGGAAAGAAAACTAAATTCCTGGCGGCTAAATGGAAGACTATTACCAAAATCCTTGTTATTTAATTTATTTAATTCTATAGATGGAGACAACTGTACTAACTTTTATAAACCATGCGAAACCACGCTGACTACTGTTAAACACGTTTCTTGCGCGGCCACACGATAGAGCACTCGCTCTAGAAGTCAGGTCATGACTACGCAAAAAAGGATTGTGGAACTGTCTCAAAACATTATAGTACGGTCGGTCTTATAAGTATCTGCACTTTAGTGCTCTGTCACTTTAACGCCATTTATGAACTACTGCACTAATCTATCAAAGGCGTTAAAGCCACAAGGTATCAAAGTGTGCAAGAAGTTATAAAGCCGGCTGCCCTTCTAAAGGGCACATGCGCCATTCGGTAGTCAAAGCAAAATTGAGCCTCCTACCTTAGAAATAAGGTTAGTTATTCGCGGTTCGATGGGACATGCGCCCTTTTTTCTTAGGAGGGCGGTATAAACATGCTCTAATATTACTGTACCATGAGAACATCTACATAAAGCGTCTTTGTCTGTTCTAACTTTTCCTTCGCACGCAATCAAGCCCATACTACTCCGTTTGTTTAGGTACTTTACTAACTGTAAACAAACCAAACCACGTGGCTGTGTTAAAGAGCCAATCAAAACTCTTCTGTCAAACTTTACATAT
Organism: Acleris sparsana; assembly: GCA_923062465.1. Classification (NCBI taxonomy): domain Eukaryota; kingdom Metazoa; phylum Arthropoda; class Insecta; order Lepidoptera; family Tortricidae; genus Acleris; species Acleris sparsana. The sequence goes on along the minus strand of OV281287.1, from coordinate 18,811,270 downwards.
CAGTGTGCTTCTATTGGCTGACGAAGTAAGGACATGATAATTCTTTTGTTTGCAGGTAACCTATAGTCCATACCATTTGACTTGTCTTTATTTAGTAGGAACACTTTGATAACCTCAAAATGCTCCTCTTTCACCTAAATCAACAATTGCCTCATAACAAACAACAATCCATGATATAACATCGGGAAAAATTATGTGCAAAATGTGACCTCTATACTGGAAAATCGAATTTAAGACCAAAATCTGACAGTTCCTATCTTGATTATTTCGTTATTTTAACATTATTTCATAAAAACATGAATGAGAACTCGTGTAATTAGTAATATTAGGGTAAGTTTTATCCGATAAAAAAGGTTTAAGTGTAGGTAACTTAAACCAAAATGCAGTAATCACGGCGAATGTGCGCCCGTTGAGGTTAGGATTTTCTTTCTTTAATTAGATTTTCGAGTATAGTTGGATCAGTTATCAGAAATTTGAGGTTATAAAAGTGTGTAGTAAATAAGGTAGGTCAGGTAGTATAGACTTTAAACAAATAGAATACAGCTTCGCGCCGAAAACTGGACCCTATTCTCCTCACTTCACCCAAAATCCACTCCGGTATCCAGCAGGTCCCGCACCAGCACTGTGGCCTTCCTCGGCAGCATCCTCAGTAGGTGGCCCAGGAACAGCAGGTGTTTGGGCACGGAAGCCTCGGGGCAGTTCCGCCGGACGCTCTCGAGGATGCTCGCAGCCGCCTCGGTGGGAGATATGGTGCCGAAGTAGCTTGGGATCCTGGAAGGTATGCATGTAAACAACAATGTACAAAAGACAATCAAAACAAATACAATGAAGATTATAAAAATAAAGTACAAAGGCGAAGCTTCTGGGTTTGACTTACGACCTTAAACTTAGATTAAAAATTAAGGATGGTGCCGTGCGGTTGCCGGCTTAGAATAGCGCCACTCCATGCCTTCCTGTGGAAATCGTAAGAGGCGACTAAGGGATTAAAGGCTTGTAGTATTGTTAGGCGATGGGCTTGCAACCTGTCACTAAGAACGATGGGCAAATTGGCCCGTATAACCAATACAAAACGTATACGTATACCACGTGAAAGTTAGTTTTGCGGGTGGTAGGACTCTGTGCAGAGTCCGTCCGGATCGCTACCACCATCTTATCCATTAACCTACCGCCAAACATCAGTGTTCGCACTGTTGTGTTCCGGTTTGGGGATAAGACAGCCGGTGTAATGACTAGCATAGAGGCATTCCATCTTAGTCCTCAGGGTTGGCAACGCATTTGCAGTCTAAGTCTAGTAGTCTTGTGAATGCGAATGTCTATGGGTCACAGTTTCCGCTTACCATCAGGTGGCCTGTGTGCTCGTTTGCCTTCTCTATGTCACAAAAAAAAAAAAAGTTACATAATCTTCATTTTCTAATACGGGGACAAACTACAAAAACCCCGGAGAAGAGAGTTATACACACACAACGTTTATTACCACTGGCTGTGCCCCGCATGCGTTGCAATGCTACAGGTGTAGTGCATATTGCTTTCCTTCGTATTTTCACGGAAACTTACGAACGTGTCATGCTACTTCAGTCAACCTCAGTACTTTTTGTACTATGACCGACTGAAATAGCAAGACACGTTCGTACGTTTCCGTGAAAATACGAAGGAAAACAATAATGCACTACATCTGTATTTCCCGTATATTCGACTCACGCTTGACCAATTTTACTATTTACAAGAATTACAGCAAATAGTGGGATCAATAAGCCTACGTACGTTATAATTCTATTGGTGATTGGGCTGGTTCCATATATTTTTGCCCATCATTCTTTACGTCTTGGTAAACATCTGAGCCTGTTTTGCGCAAAATGGGGTTACAGATTTAACAACAAGTTGTTAGAGTTGTTGGTAATTCTGTAGCTCTGCCTACCCCACTCTGGTATGAAGGCGTGACGGTATGTATGTAGGTCAAAATTAAGGAAACTTAAACTATTGGAATCGTACTAACAATGGAGTAGAAAAATACAAGTCATCATCATCATCCAGCTTGAACCAACTTCTCAATTAAGTCTGACATTGGCCGCGGCTGGATACCTAATCTATTATCTTAATGATCTTGACTTTAAACTTGACCTTGAGAACTAAAACCCAAGAGCTTAACAATAATACTTTCTCCGATTATTTAAATCCACTACTGATAACAACAGTTATCAATATGAAAAAAATGCAGCACATTTTACAATATCGATATGATTTATTTAAATTGTTAGATTAAGAAAATTAGGGCATGCAATCCCGGGATTCGTTTGTACGCAACTAGCGACCCACCCTCGCTAGCTTCGGTTTATGTGATGTTTTTGCAATACCCGCACATAAACTAGAATTAATTATACACAAAAACCTAACTGATGGTGAAAACTGCATCAAAACCGGTTTCGTGGTTTAGGAGTTAGCGGATAAACAGACAGACAGACGTTGAAAAGGACTTTATTTTATACTATGTAGAGATCCCGGAACTGGTGCCGGTATTGCATATAAACTAATCAACGAATTGCATACCCTAAACAAAATTAACATGTATACATAACGAATCCGTTTTGTATGTTTTTATGTATTGCAACACTTTATTGTGTACAAGCAAAAGAGGTAACAATTATAAAATGGACAAAAATATAGCAGGGATGTACAGAGGCAAACTTATCCCTTTAAGGGATCTCCTCAAAGATTGAGAAATAATTAATAAATAGTGTCGATCCAGTTTCCATCTTTTCACCATCGTCTTAAACTTCACATGATTGTATTTTTAAGTAAATACAATCATGTGAAGTTTATCAAAAGCTTAGTTTCTTAGCAAGAACATGTCGGACAGTTCTCGTGGCGGGGACAGGTAACTCTGAAGAAAACTACACTTTTCTATTCTATTAAATATTTCCTGAATGGCCCAAATCTAAACGTATAATTATTTAATAACATAAAATACCTTTGCTTCACTTGTATAGGAGGTACCCGATTCTTTTTATCTCAACCAATATCAGCCGTTTAATACAGCCCTGAAACTAACTCGAAACCAACCTTAATCTCAAGTCCGAGCTGTCCTCACCCACGATAAACGGGTAGATATGGGTCAGAGTGACGTGGACACCATCTATCTTGTTTATCCTGAGGTCTTCCATCAGAGATTCGGCGAGGCCTGGAAAGAGATAACCAAAATAAATAGTTTATTTTGTGAACCAATTGACCTAAGCTATAAGCTCTAAACTTGTACTAGACCACGACATAAATCTATATAATAAATACTTAAATACATAGAAAACATCCAAGAGTAAGAAACAAATACTCCCACTCATCAGTTCATCACACAAATATTTCTCCATATTATATTTAATTTATCTGTCTTGTTCTTTTTTGCATTTATGTGATGTAATATTGTATTGTTGCGAATAAACGTATCTTTATCTCTTTTATCTTTTATCTTTTATCATACCGGGAATAGGAACGGGAACTAGGCTAAAGCTTCGTCGTCAGTTGCAAGAGGTACAGTAGACACCACCACTGTAGAACCTTGTGGCAATAAGATGACGTACAAAACGCCACACTGCTTAAAAATGAGTGCATCTTTGCGACAGGGTTTGCACCATATTTTTGTTGACATGCCAAATTTTAAATTGTACTGAAATAAAAAACCGGTGATGTGTATTGGGTATTCCCCCTTTAATTTGTAATTTCATTTCATTTTTCTTATTTGTTTTTATAGTAGTAACAAAGTAATATAGTAAATATTTCATAGACACTAGAAATAACGATTCATTTTCATTAGATACAGCCCGCTTACAAACAGACGGACAGCATAGGGTTAGTAATAGGGTCCTGCTTAGTGACACCCGTTTGGTATGGACCTTAAAAACTCTCTCCTCGTCAGGCAAGGCTAATCATCTAATAGCTCACGTAACAATTTCATCAAAGGATGTTAAATGATAAAATTATAATCATTGTTAATTGTCTGTTAGTTCACACATTTAGACACATGTCAACACTATAAAATTCTGTTATGTTGTTGGTCTACAGACCTTGTACTGCGAACTGCGCGACGCTCAGCGGCATTTGGTCCTTGATGTGGCTCAGTCCAGCCACTGACGTCAGTGCCACCACATGCCCGTGGTTGCGAGCCTTCATAGTTGGCAGGAACTGGTCGATCAGCTGATGACAAAATAGAGTAATTTGTGCTTAGTTATAAATATGTATACTTTCGGTATTAAGTCGATTCAGGGAGAAATTCGCTGTAAATCCCGTATAAAGATCTCCAAGAGCCTATCTGGTGTCTCTACCTCCCAGTTGCTGAAAGACCCGTCCAATGCATGCCACCTTCTATGTTTGCACCTGGCTTGAACTACCATATAAGTAAGTAGTTGCTACGCTAGCCGTGGCTACGAGGAAGACGTAACCAGTTAAATCCAACTTAAACCTGGCATTTTCAATCCAATACGAGTTATCTATTCACGTTTGCACTCTGGACTTTCAATGATTATTCATTATCGGCGAAAATCGTACAATTTCTAACGAAACACCACATACAACCTACGCGAAAGTACGCTACGCTAGTTTCAAATATGTATGAACAGACACGCACCCAATAAAAAGAGGTGAGGGTGAGGTCCAGGGTCACGTGGATGTCCTGCGGCGGCTGCGTCAGCAATGACCGCGGGCTGGGGATGCCGCAGCAGTAGAACAGCATGCTGACGAAACCTATCTCCTGAAACACGTCCAGGAATATGCTATATGAATACAAAAGTTAAATAAACACAAACAATAATTGCCTGGGACCTCTAAAGTACAGGGACAAAGTGAGGAAAAAGTAAAGGAATAAACATAACCAAAACCTGGCAAGAACCAAATTGATACAAGGGATTGAACACATTTAAGGAACAACCTTAAGGAATTTGGTTACCTGAGGAGCAGCAGATTTTGTTAGCATATACATACTACAGCAGTTAGGTATACATCCAGCTGATATGGAAACCATGGCACAGTAGACTTGGTCCAAAAACATATTGCTACATAGTAAGTAATAAGTACCTTCTTCACTTCCTTAGCTAATTCCTCTACATTCTCCTTTTTAGTTATATCACAGGTGAAGCTCAGGGCAGATCCACCTCTAAACTTAATGGTGTCCAGCGTCTCTGCATTGTTGGCACTGTTTTTGTCCACACACAGCACTATGGCACCTAGGCCCGACAGCTGGATCGCTAATTCGCGTCCGACTCCTCTACCGGAACCTATAACCTGGAGTCGTAAACATTCACGATCAGTAACAAGTTTGGTTAAAACAATGGGCCTTAAGACCCACTACAATCAGGTATTCTGTGTACTCATTTTACTCCTCCATAAAAAAGTTGGTATACAACATGTCCAGCTTAAATTACTGAAAATTCTTAGTAAATCTCAAAGAGGTGAATTTTTTCAACACAAAAGGTTTCTAGAATTTACATTGCAGCCCGCCATTAAAGGAACTTGGTCAACTTAGAATTATTTCCCTCACTTTTACAGTAAAAACAGAAAATTGCAGTTACATCAGGGGAAAAATTGGTAAAGTAGTGAACACCAATTTATTTATTTATTTTGCTTGAATTATTTATTAACAAGAATACTAACCAAAGCAGTTTCCATGTTTAAAGACTTCATTGGCGGTGGCCGGAACAGTTCAAATGCAGACTGCACAATGGCAAACATAGCATTGATGATGACCCAGGACAGGTCTATCATAAGGATGCACAGTGAGTACACACGGAGCAACATCTTGATTGGGAACATTATGTTCAGGATCATTCCAAAAAACGTGTCCAGTTGGCGGGGCTCCTAAAACAACAAGCAAAACAGTAAGAGGAGGGTTTCCATCTGTTTGGGTTCCAGGTTTCTGTTCAGGGGGTTTGGTCTATGTAGGATGATCCCAGCACCAGTGATTTCATAATTTCAACCACTAACTCAGTCAGAGTCCCTTTCAAAATCAGCGCTGCAGTTTCACTGCAGCATGTTTTCTTTTTACTTTACATTATTATTACAATATTATAATATTTTGAATGAATTATATGTGCTGTCACAGCAGCATTGTAGATTGACCCAACTATAGTGGAATTTGTGAATTGCATCAAGTTAAACTTGAGCCAATATCTATTTGCTGTGTTATTGGTTCTGGTGTTCTACTTAACCTCCTCCTCTCCTTGACCTGTGCTGATAAGCCTTATTATTAATTGGCACAAGAACTAACTGGTTACAGAATTAACAACAAGTTTTTAGCGTTGTTGGTAATTTTGCCTACCCTACTCAAGGAATGAATTTGTGAAGGTATGCATGTAACTAACTGGAATAATATTGTATATGTTCACAATTCTGCTGTAATACCAAAAGCAGTATATAACAATGTAGTAGTTGCAGCATCCTATAGTTCATTTGTAACAACATTAACTTTAAAATGCTAATATACTATGCACTTAGCCGCCTTCTTTAATATTACGGCGGAATTACTAGTAAACATTACTATTTAAAATCAATATCTTCTGACAACCAAGTTTATTTGGGTAATTTAAACTAGTTTGAATAATAAATCAAGTAATTTTCAAGTTATTGAAATTAACTCACCATTTCAGAAATGAGTATACCTTCATATAAACAAATTAATTCAAAAAACCCACACTCATAAAACTTTAAGATGCCACTGTTGGAGCATTTAATTTTAATGATAAGCGTTAATACGCTAAAAGAAGTACTCAGTCAACGGATTTGACACACGACACGGAACTAAATGAACTTATTGTTTTGATAACTGAAACAAAATACTGATAAAATTAAGGCCTGATAAAAAAGTTTTAAACCGCACGTACTAATTTTATGTGACATTGACATGACAACAAGATCAGTGACAGACAGAAGTGACAGTACACCGATGGCGACAGTCAGTTCTGTCATAATACAGCTGTTATTACTACCTTGAAATTGACTTAGATAATAAAACATGTCGTCTATGATAGTAAAATGTTTAATGATCACATGGTCCTAGTATAGCTTGGCGATTCATAGTTTGGCGAAATGACGAGTGGAATGGTGGCGGCAACCACCACACCAAGCGACAGTTTTTTGAGTTTATTATACGAGCCCATAAAAAAAAAAAAAATACGCGCCCGGATATTTTTAGATTTATTTGCCCGATACCTACTCCTACAACTCAGCACAATAACTTCTTCAATAAAATATAATTTACTAATTTTGTTCGCCATAGGCAGTATAGTACTAATTGCTAGTCTACCATAAATTAACGTGTAATTTAAAAAGTAATGACTAAATTAAAATATGTCAAAGTCAAACATAGTTGTCAACAAACGTCAACACGAAATACGATAAACGAAATTCACTGATATCCGTCGGATAAAAATAAGCTATTTATTTTATAAAACAAGATATCGCGAAGAACAGATCCGGATCCAACCCCAGGAATAGTGATTACTTCAAAGTATAATTAGATATAAACTTAACTTGATCTGATTACGTTCTTTGCATAATGTCATTTGTTTATCAGGGGGACCCTGAGTTGGAAGTCAAAGCTAAAAAAGGTAATCATTTCTACTTCTTACCTTAAATATTCGAGCATACCGTACCCCAGTTTGAATAGAGGGTCTATTGTTTTTGAATTCTATCTAGTAGGTTGCAGTCAAAATAATTGTCATTGTTCGGTAGCAGTGTAAACTTTTAACGCAAATGCGGGTGTTTATGGGTCGCGATTATCACTTTCCATCAGGTGGCTCGCTTGCTCGTCTGCCACCTTTTTCACATAAAAAAAAAAATAAAAAAAAATGTGAACATGATAATTCTCACATACATTTGTCTCAATTCCAGCTGCAGAGCGTATATCCGAGAACATGCATATTGTGGCCAATGAGCCCTCGCTTGCACTGTACCGGCTGCAGGAGCATGTGCGGAAAGCCCTCCCACCCATGGTGGAGCGGAGAGTGGAGGTGACCAAGCTGCAGCATGAGCTGCAGGGACGGTGCTATGATGTGGAGTATGCTTTGAGGTGAACAGCTTTACTTTCCATTAGATGCTTTGCTAGTATCATTTAGATGTTACATATAAACAAAACTACATGTTGTGGATACTTTATCCTTATTTAAAAATGCTATTGTGAATTTTTAAAACATGCATTAATTATGTTGATCTTGAATAATATCAAGCATTTGCATTGGGATTGTTTAGAACAGTTGTACATAATTCCAAGGCAGCTTGCATAACTTGCACCTGACTTGTTTGTCACTCTGTAATTTCCTTTCTGTCCAGGTTATATAAAAGTGACACAGTAACAAGTAAAAAAATATCATATTACCAACTTAAATGAAACCCTTAATATCATATCTGTAAAATTAAAAATAATATTATAACTTGTACTATTTTACCCTTCCAGCGCAGTGAAATCAATGGACAGTGCTGTAACCAGTTTCAAGAATATACAAGACATGTTAAAACACTCTATATTTCTTAAACAGCAGTTGAAATATGAAGAGGGTAGGAGAAATAAAAAAGATTCCAGTTCAGTTTACAAACGTCTCTCTGCGCACATTGTGTTAGATCTTCCGGATCTCTCTGAGTTCTCTATGGTCCGGGAGACCACCAACAGGATAGAGAATATGATGGCTCAAGCTAGAGGCTCAACAGCCGAGTTGCATAGGTCCCATACTACCTTACATTAAATGGAAATGTTCCTGTTTGCTCAATGCTTAACCTTTTCCATGGTCTTGACGGATTGACCTTAGGTTCTATGCCAATGAAGGATCAATCTGTCACATCAGCCAATGCAAAATAGACTTTCATAGAGTTATAAAAGGTTATTGGACCTTACGTCATTATTAGGTTTAAGTACCATTTGATAATAATGAATTTAAACTGAATAAGAGGTAAACTTAGAACTCTCTTACTCGTAGATTGTTGAACCTCGCCAAAAGCATTAATTGCTGTACTAAGTAAAACCGTGGATTATTTATAAGTATAACATATTGCAAATTAACACAGATCTATGCAGTTGCTAACATAGTTGCTAAACACTGAAAGTACAGAATAGAACTAAAACAAAAAGTTCATAGAATCTCATGTGATAGAAAACCATTGATATAAATCTGAAAGGTCACGGTATGCATCAGTTCTTTGCTAGGTAATGGTAACATGGTGTTGCTGGGATCTGGTGTTATTTCACTTGCTAACAAGGGCCGCAGTCTTGTTTGTATGTGATATTAAAAAACCCAATTGAGAGTGTTGTTATACATTAATTCTACTGCATGGTTCGTTTATTTTGGGTGTTTTATTCATCACAATCACGGAAAGGCTAAGAGTACTGGTAAGAGTTACTAACACTGGTTATTAACATGTATACACGTAAGTCTCTGTAAAAGCGTGGAGTGCCTCATGAATATACATTCCGCATACTTAACAATTTCAACGCCATAGACGGATTCGTCCTCACAGGTTCACCGCAACAACGGATTTTTCCGTCACATTTGGCAACTTAAACGTAATCTACTTACATCCTCATATTTATGTTTATCTTATTATCTCATTGGACATGGCGCTGAAAAGGTTAAAAAATGCCTTACTTTCAGTATATTGACACAAAATACAACCGCCTTTTTTGCTATGTTTGTGTGTTACGCATCCACCGTGAGCCCGATATAGAGTTATTGAATGACGGGCGTAACATCGTTTTCTTTTCAACAATGTTAATAGAATGGTTTTTCTAACACTTTGGCAAGTATGTTTAGAAATCGCAACTACTTAGAAAGTGTTCACCAGGTTTTAAAAATCAATAACTAGACCATCGCAGTCTTTGACATCTTTAGGCGCTTGGTTGTGTTATACTATAACCGCCATGTTCAAATGATGCGTGTGACGCACATCTTTTTTACATCAAATATTAAAAAAATACGCGTAGGACAATCTATAGTAATTAAATTATCTGATGTAAAATTATGTGCATCATCGTAGCTTTTATCGCATAATTCAACCGAGCGCTTTAAGTATAGCACGCGCCGCCATTGAATTTTTGGTCTAGACTTTGCCTCAATGTACAAAAATAAATGTGGTGAGCGCTGCTATGGGTGTAAAACACTATCATAAGCAATTCTGATCATAATCCCTGTGGAATAAACAGGCTGCCTAATGCAATTAATTGTTGAAACTAACTTAAGTAAAGACTATTCGGAGTAAAACAAGCAAATAGATAAATAAAACAAATAACTCGACATCCTTAAAAAAACTGGCACATATTTAACGGTAATGAACGGGATAAAATCTGTTAGGGTTGGATTTCGCAATGCCTTACAGCTCTTGTAACGTGGTGTGTTATTTAACTTAGCTTTAAAAAATATTCCACTTTGTTTTTACCGCTATTGCTATAATATTGTTTACATTATGATAGCTCTTACTATCTTTACAGCAAAGGCGGCTGTCGTTAACATCAATATTACAGTAGTTGTATATTTCACGTTTCCGCTTCCTACTTTATATATGCAGTGAAATAGCGCCTTCATTGTTTTACACCGAACAGTCAATGGTTTTTTTAATGTAAACTGCTTCCGCTTCAATCATTTAATTCTAGTCATTAAGGTGAAGTAAATAACATGTACAATATAACATAAAATTGCTTTTATTTTCATTGCACTAACACCTTCTATATACTTGCAAGTGGTTTGGTTAACATTCGATGTCGACGTCACACTCATTTAACCGTTGTATATGTAGCTGTAAACTTTAGTACCTTGTCGCTTTAAGACAATCGTGAACAGACTTAAGAGAGCGGCTCCACTGAGGTGGAGATGAGCGGAGCGGAGTGGAGCTGTGCCAATATTAACCAATAGAATCTAAGCTAATGTGCGCAAGCCGCGTTCGACGTGACCGCCCGCGCCTTCTATTGTTTAATATTGGCACAGCTCCGCTCGTCTCCGCCTCAGTGGAGCCGCACCCTAAATCGCGTTGCTGTCGAAATTCTTCCATACAAATTCAGCTCCTTACGAACGAATCATAAGGACACTGTGGCATACTTCTATGCTGGGTCCGTGTTTCATTGGGCTGATATAGTACGTCATAGGTATAGAAATAAAGCTAACTTGGCGGTGCCTGCACTCGCCGTTTATCGCCCTACGGATACTTACTACTTACAGTTATCGTAAACTATTTACGAAAACTTCCTATGTATGGAATGGACGTTAGCGCTTGACGCGACCGTCTGGAAGTCAATCCCATATATACTATATATTTTCGATAACGATAACGTAAGCCGAGTGCATCTTGCTTACCTATAATAATAACAAAAAGCAAGTTTTAAAAACCCGACTTTTAACCAACTTTGAATCGTTATAGGTAAATTCTTAATGACCATTCATATTGAAAAATGATGAAAGAAACCTAATGATGAATTTTAAAAACCTATTCAATGATAATCCACTTGTTATAGTTACTCGACTTTGTTTTAGTCCGGTCAAATTAGACTAAAAAATAATAGTACATATAAAGGTACATAAATTTACAACAAGCTGCAAATGCGTGTAATTGTTTAAAACATAATTAAAAAGAACATTTTAGAATTCCGAATCATTGCGATGCCTGGGAAAAAAATTATTCGAGGTCAAAGGTCAAAAATCTTGAAAAAAATTGGTTTTTCGCGATTTTCAGCAAAACGGTAAGGTTTATCATAAAATTGCCTCAAATAAAAATTGTAGATCATAAAATTCTCTACAAAAAATGTATCAATACTTTTTTTTCTCAGAGCCACCGTTTTTGAGATAGAACGAGTCAAAGAGTTGTAAAAGTTGTAATCGTCAAAATATGCTATATACCTGCTTTGTGCTAGTATGCCCAATAAATAAAATACCGTTAGTCTTGAGCGCCACGCCGTAGTGAAAACACGTGTTTAATCTAACCTATTTCGTGCTGTTTTGAGTTTTATAATAAAAATGTCAGAATTTAGATTAATTAAGATTTAGTTCAATGTGCTGAAGTCTTCAAAAAAAGTAATTCAACTCAACAAGAAATTATCACGAACGGGATTCGGTTTCTCCTTTCTATGTACAGAGCTCCGAAAAAAACCACCTGCTTAGATAAGTATCGATATGCATGTTTCGTTAAAAACACTAAAAATAAGAAACAGGTGCAATTATCTTGTCTTCCTCCAACCTCAGTTGCTGCACATCAACATCTTTTCCGGGTATATTACCAAGTTCAAGTGTGGCTTGGTTATCAGCTAGACCCAAAAGACTGGGGTTGGAAGTTGGTCGACAATACATTAGAACCTATTCAGACTTTACTCCCACCTGCGCCGGAAAAACTGCTGAACACTATTTTTTGCAACTGTAAAAAGGGATGCAGCGCTAAATGTGGTTGTAAAAAAGTTGGACTGTTGTGTTCTCTGGCATGTACACATTGTCAAGGCCAGTCATGTTCTAATGCTGAATCACCAATAGTGGAAGATTCGTTTGATACCGACGAGGAAACATGCGATACATCGCTATTGATGGAATTTACTTACACCCAGGATGAAGAAAACGAACAAGACGAAGATCAAGAAGAAGAAGAAGAAGATCAAGAAGAAGAACAACTAGAAGAAGTACTTGAAGATTATGAATCAGATGAATAAGTTTCTATTTTTTTTTAGTTTTAATCGCTTTTATCATTTCCAACCAACGTGTGCATATAATGACGATTACAACTTTTTAACTCGTTCTATCTCAAAAACGGTGGCTCTCGAGACAAAAAGTATTGATACATTTTTTGTAGAAAATTTTATGATCTACAATTTTTATCTGAGGTAATTTTATGATAAACCTTACCGTTTTGCTGAAAATCACGAAAAACCATTTTTTTTCGAGATTTTTGACCTTTGACCTCGAATATTTTTTTTTCCAGGCATCGCAATGATTCGGAATTTTAAAATGTTATTTTTAATTATGTTTTGAACAATTACACGCATTTGCAGCTTGTTGTAAATTTATGTACCTTCCAATGCCTAGATTGACCGGACTATTTCTTTTTTTAGAATATGGCGTCTGGTTGCCGCCATATTGAATTTTGATTATTGTCATATCTTTAGTCAAACTCACAAGGTTAAGACAAATCGATTGACATTAGAATCATTGTAATCGGTCCTGATAAAAACATTACCCTCCTCCTTCGGCTGGTGGGTAAAAATAAATTAAGTGGCCACATTTAGTCGTCCGCCGCATGTTGGATCGGCGACCGCAACAGTGTAAAGCCAGGATTCACTAGGGGACAAACGTCCCGCGACACCTTGCTTTGTCGGCGCACATTGAAAGGGAAGTCGAGCGACTTCATTTGAGCGACATCGACTGGTGTCGGATGCGCCACATCACGGCGACACCTGTCGTTCGACGTCTCCAACATAATTATGTTGTGCGAAGCCCGGCAACCTTGCGCCACTTCACCCGACGCTGCTCACGACACTTGTCGTCCGAATTTCACCATTACTTAGGTACTCTTCCTTATTGCAAGCTATAGTGGACTATTTAGGTAGTTACTATGGGGTTTTTTTAAGAACCGACTCCAATAAACTACCGTGTCATTTATTTTAGTCGGCCCCTACGCAAGCATATTAGTAATCAGAAGTGGGATACAATATTATACGCATCTGTTTTTCATATTTTACAACAAAAAATACAGCGGGAATTTAAATAAAAACGAAAAAGAGACAAGACTGGATAAAACGAGGGAGAGCGAGGGAGATGACACTGAATAAAAATAACAGCTTAAGTTAAACAAACTTTATTTACACCCTTAGGTACACAAATAAAATAATCTTATTCCATTAACTTAAATTAATACCTTATTCTCAATGGCGTCAGAACGAGGACTAGGAAAAAGGAATTCGTGCTTAAATAAAAAATTAAAGCCTGTATTCTAAAATTAAAAAATACAATTATCTACTTATAGTCAGTTCTAAGTCGGTAAAGTGCGAAATAGACCGGCAATAAAATTTGCGGAAGTTGATTGCTGTCTTACTTTGACTTCAGTTCTAGATCAAGAAGCATAATTTTGCTGTCTTTTTCTCACTTTAAAGTTAGAGTAAGACAGCAGTCAACTTGTGCAATTTTTATTGATAGTGTAAACCTCGCTAAAGACACGCATAAGACACATCCTAATGCAGACGACGAGCGGGAAGCTTGTAGAGCGCGAGCTACTATTAATATATGTCTCTCTTATTCACACGGGTTCTATATCTTTTGTTCGTCCGTTGAGCTAGAAAATAGTCTATAGCTAATCGCTTCCTCGCTGGCAGTGGGACAAGTGCGCACTTGTCCCTCCGCCGACGATGAGAGCGAAGCGAGTAGACCCAGCGATCAACTATTAATTTACGTTTCTCTTTTATCAACACGGGATGTATATTTTTTGTTTCAACAACTATAGGAGAGAATTTTCGCCGGCAGTGTCAACAGCCAGCGATCGACTTCTAATATATGTCTCTTTTATTGACACGGGATCTACCTATTATTTATTTTGTTCGTTTCGTTCGTTATGTTGTTCGTTTCTTGAGCGAGAAATTAGTCCATACCTAATCGCTTCGCCAGTGGGACAAGTGCATGGGGTATGAATGATAGCGAGTAAGAGGAATTCACTAACCCATCGGTCTGTACAGAGTCAGTTAACCGACCACTAAAGCTGGGTACTGACCAACGTTACGTGGTGTAATGTAACAGCGAGCATTCATGCAGTCAGCACGTAGTGTTACGGGGAAACCAGCGAGCAATTACATACTGACTGCATGAATGCTCGCTGTGTAACATGTTCCGTTACACTGCGAAACGTTGGTCAGTACCCAGCTTAATGAGTCTTATTGTAAGGTAACAAGAATCACATCTGGGAGTCGATTTTTGAATCGTACTTATGACAAATGTGTAATTTTAAGACACGCGGTGATTTCCTTTACATGTGGAGTATATTAACCGGTGACATTAAAAAATATGAACCTTCGACAAAAAGCTGTCATAAGTTAAACTTATTATGTTTTTTTTTAAATCAATCGGGATGTTTGAGAGATATCAGCTCTAAAAAAGGGGTCAACGTTACGTCGGGGGTTTAGGAAAATTTAATAGTTATGATCATACATAGCGGCTAGTACTGCCAGGGCTCCTAATTTCTGCGGGACGTCCCGGTTCTCAAGGGTCTATGGATAGTTGCCTATCTAGGTCATGTGCTTAGGTAGTCAAGATACGAACTTCGGCAAATGATGGACAAAGTTGCTGGAAGTTGAGCTGCTGGAATGCACTGGAGGCACAATTGCATTGGAGATTTTAATCTAGCCAAATACCGAATGAAATATGATGAGCTGACTGCCTACCTTCACTAGTTGGAGAGGCACTATAAGAAGAGGGAGCCCTTTGTTTCCCATCGTTTTATTGGTCATAATTTTGACATAATTATTGATAGTCATAACTTTTTATATCACTGAAACTATAAAAAAATCAGAATTTCTGAAATATCTCATGTGTACACAAGGCTAGGTTAGGTTAGGTTTGATTTATAAAAATCCTGAATAAGAAACAGTTTCTTAAAAAATACGTTATAACTTGCTATGATTATGACCTAAAACACATTGTCTAAAAATAATTATGGCAGACGATATAGACCCATAATAAGAAGAAGATAGATACGTCCCGATCAAGGGTAAATCGGGGCGCCAATTGCCTCGATCTCATCGCCACATAGTTCATATACAGTGGTTGTTACATATTTAGGGACACTTATTTTTTTCCCATAGGTACAATTGCCTAATAATATGACTTTTAAATTTTTACAACCAATCAAAAAGTCCTTAACAAATTGTATTTTTAGTCACACTTATCGTTTACTAGTAAAGTAAAGTTTAAATGTATTTACAAATTATCTCCGTTGAAATCGAATCTTTCATTATATAAGGACTTGGAAAATGTCTTTTTTGGCATTCATACAAAGTTGTAAAACTTGGATGCAAGCTTCAGTACTTAGTTTTTAAATCGCTATAAAATATAAAGTCCATTTTTAGGTTTCCGTACCCAAAGTGTAAAAACCGCGCAAGAGCATGTTGGACCATGCTCAGTGTAGGGTTCCGAAGCCGTTACTACAAACAACTATGCCGTTGGAAAACTGTTATCCCCATACATCGACAAACTATAAGGATTCCTAGTTTGACGGAACCCTAAAAACGGGATCCTATTACTAGGACTCCGCTGTCCGTCTGCCTGTCACCAGACCAGGCTGTATCTGATGAACCGTGATAGCTAGACCATATACATTTTTACAAAAGATGTACGGTCAGCTGCAGAGAAATGTAACCCCCTTTGCAAGGCAACTTGTATGCAGGGGGGGTTAGTTTTCTCTGCAGCTGACTGTACTTCTGTTGCCGCTATAACAACAAATACAGAATAAAACAAATATTTTAGGGGGCTCCGATACAAAAAGTTGTGCTCGATATTAATAACGGCAACAGGTAGACGCTTGAAATGTTCACAGAATAGTTACTTAAAAAATAAATTATTAAATAAATATAAAATAAATATTTAATGTGTATAGATAATGGTACGGAACCCTTCGTGCGCGAGTTTGGCCACTTGGCCGGTTTTTAATAGTAGTTTACTGTACATCAGTTTCAACCTTAGCTCACGATTTAAACTAAAGAGTATTTAGCAATAAATAACATTAATCAGGAACTTTTTGATTGGTTGCCAAAATTAAAAAGTTATTTGTGGGCAATTTGGACATGTTTCTGAAATAAATAATTTGAATTTGTATTAGGTATAACAACCGAAAAGGCTAAAAACGTTATGTCGCAAATTACCACTGAGGGTTGTACAGTCAGCGTCATATAGTTGGTAGCATCCAAAGTAGCCAAATAGTTCGTTACACGCCCTTGTTACTACGGTAATAATGACGTGTAACGTACTATTTGGCTACTTTGGATGCTACCAACTATATGACGTTGACTGTAATACGCGCGATTTTTTGTACCTATTGTCCCGATTTGAAATCCCAAGAGCCGATTTTTTTCTACCTCAATCCCGATTTATGACGGACTAGACCTGGCAACACTAATGGTTACTACCTAATCACCGTATGAGATTCAAGCATCGACCGCCTCGTTTGATCCCTGGGGTGGGGTTGTACTCACATCACTTTTGAAGATAACCGACCAAGGCAACATCCTCAAAGTAACAATATCATAATTATGCTCGAATTTTTTCAACGCGTTCACTTTTTCTGGGATTGGTTTTATAATCTTCCTATGTGTGTTAGTGACGTACTTCCACCCTGGAAACTTGATGAAGGACTTGACCGGCCTCAGGCCCTTGCTCTTTTTGAGGAGCTTGTTGTAGACAAAGTCCATGGAGATGGAGGCGATGACGTAAGTGTTGACCTCCTTGTTCTCTTTCACGAGGTTTTCCATCCGATCGAACATTTGCGAGTAGTCAAGCACGTCGAATATTTGCACGTTCGCCAAAACCTGGGAATACAGTACAACAGTCATAGCTGTATCTAGTATAGTTCAGGAAATATGATTTGGCCGTCTGTTATCTACTTTGCTATCTTTTATTCTTACATACATACCAAACGTGACTCCAGCATCAAAACCTTTCAACCCAATGTGTTGTTTGAAGAACGAGGGTATTTTTCCAAATACCTTTTGTTAGATATAACAAAAATATCTTAGCCAATTCATATTTCCAGAACTATAACAGTAGACTCTCATCATTTTATTAGCATCGATTTTAATATTAAGAAGATAGATAGTAACTAAGTACCTTATGTATGTATGTACCTAAATTATTTTCATAAACAGATTAAAAGAAAAAAGAAACAGATAGTAACCCATCCAGTTAACCTTTAAAGCGATCGAGAAATTCATAAAAAACGCTAAACGATAAAGAAACTGAAGATAAACATAAAAATTGCATTGCAAATAAACATTCAAAAGGTTCTGACACCCATAGCCATTTGCATTTAATAAACACAAGACTGCATTCAAATCCGTTGCCGACCCTAAGAGCCCCCTCACGGGGTCCGTTCATTTGACCAAAAGTACGTTTGACAAACGTATCATTTTACAAACTTTCATTTTGCAAAAACGTGTTTGTGGTTACACCATTAGTCCATTACATATTGCATAGGTTAAATGAGCTTATTTAATAAGTTAGGTTAGGTTACAATATCGACCACAAAAAACCTAAAAATAATACGGCGGGAAGTATCTCTTTGTGAAATGAAAGTTTGTAAAATGATACGTTTGTCAAATGATGATTTGGTCAAACATTAGTGAGCCCCCTCACACCTAGCGTCTTTCGAACTTCAGCGTCTCATTAACGCCCGCGCAACGTCGACGCCGCGTTTGCGCAGCTCCCGTGCAACGTCTATCCCTTTACCCGTCGCAGTGCACGGGCGCTGTCAAGACGTTCCGACGTTCGTTCTCCTTCTACCTGATGCTGCACGGGCGCTGTCAAGACGTTCCGACGTTCGTTCTCCCTCTACCTGATGCTGCACGGGCGCTGTCAAGACGTTCCGACGTTCGATAGTCGCCACTGACGTCGCGGTGGCGCTGCGCGGGCTTCATTGAGACGCTGACGTTCGAAAGACGCTAGGTGAGGAGCTCTAAGGACTGCCTCTATGCTAGTAATTTCACTGATCGTCTTGCTTTATCTTATACTGTATCGATGCTGTATCGCGACGGTATGAATGCTATGTAGCAATTGGCAGAAAATTGTGATAAAATTTCTCAGTATAGTATATAGTATAAAATATTTATATTATTTTATACAAAGCTGCATTCTTTTTGTTGTCTTATAAATATATTTATTTCATATATTGTTCAAAATGTTTTAATACCAGTACGTCCCTGTTATGTCGATGACGGTCATGAAATACAAAAATGTTGAAAGTGCCATTTCACCCTTGGAATACTAGTTGCTACAAGTAATAATATTTTATTTTGTCAATTGGTTATATCTTGGATTCATCACACTATAATGGTGGTTAAAATGCAGGTTGATCGAAAGTCGTAAAAGGTGGCATTAACACGTTTTGCTCCAAAATATCGAGTTATTCATAGTTTTATTTGAAGTAAGTAATATTTTAAACAACGCGAGTACAACCCTGGCAACAGAAGATGGTAATATTGTGTAGCGAATAAGACCGGTTCAAATAATAAAGACATATTTGTATCCTAACACTTTACATTTTAAACCAACTTACTATGAGGATAGGGTTGATAATTCTATGGACATTCAATGTAGTTCTAACTTTTTTGTATGTAATCGGCTTGCGGTTACGGAAACAAAGAAAGATAGTGGTATTGTACTCAAACAATGGCCTTTGTGTAGAAGATCGGCTCGCTAGAAATAATAAAGACTATAATAATGAACCAAAAAAGTACCTACCAATGCTTTTGAGACAATAGCTCTAATAAGCATGATTTTTTTAAGAACATCTAAGAAAAAAAAATCAGTTCTCAATTCATACTCACATTAGTGGTATCGTTGATCACGAACTCTTGGAAGTATTTAGTGAACAACTTCTCGACGTCGACCGGCTTATTGAGGTTCACCACCACGGTGTAGCCCTGCTGGCTGCGGTCGACCAGGTTGTCGAGGTGGTCGATGTCGTAGATGTACCCGTCCAGCAACATCGCCAGGTGGTTGGTTAGTGGTATCTGGTTCTCCACGCTGTTGAGGCATTAGAATGGTTAGACATTGAACTTATTTTTGTATTCAATTCTAATCTATATCAACTTTGGTCATGGCATGACAAGGAATATAAGATCACAATCTATGTAGTGGGGAAGCAGTATTTCAAATTCAATAACCAGAGCAAATTTAATTTTCCTTTGTTAGTAATAAATAGGGCCCGGTATTTTGGGGGCGGCTTTTGACAAGTTGTAGGCAAAGAACACTGCTGTTTATCGATGCTATCGACGAATCGATATATTTTTTTGTCTTAAATATAACCTCAAATTTTCCGATGACCTCTTTTGAAAAAAGTTCGAAACATCGGAAAGTTTAATCCGTTTAAAATTGCTTTATTGATTTCAATAAAGCAATTTTAAACGGATTTCAGTATAATGACGAAAACCCTTTAATATATTATTATATTAATTATATCCCTCTGAGACCACTCAACGTTAGGTAGCTTGTTTGCATACCCTTTGCTATAATAAAACGGAAAATATTATTTTATAACTTTCTAATATGATGGATAATATTTTTATTAAATATCTAGGACTATTTTTATATGAAAAAAAGTTGCAGTTTTTGATACAAATCAGTAGTCATATCCATATTACGGATATCGTTCGACATTATTTTGACATAAGTTGCAGTCGGAGGATAAAAATGGTTTTGTTGACGATGCCTAGCCTAGTTGGTAGTGACCCCGCCTACGAAGCTAGCGGCTCGGGTTCCACTCCCGTTAAAGGCCAACACTTTTGTGATGAGCACGACATTTACATAGAGTCTATGTAAGTATTTGTATCGTTATCTAGTACCCATAGTACAAGCCTAGAGCTTAGTTTGGGGCTAGGCCAATTGGTGTAAGATTGTCCCCTGGCATTTATTCGCATGACGGATGGAGTGACGACCTCGTCAGGATCGCGGGACCGCGGTGGATGCGAAAAGCACAAGACCGGTCTGAGTGGAAAGCCTTGGGGGAGGCCTATGTCCAGCAGTGGACGTCTTTCGGCTGACATGAATGAATGATTTATTCGCATACCTAAAGGAGCTGATCACTATGGCATGCCCACGCTTGCGCAGATTATGCAGGATGAAGTACATCGAGCGGACGACGGAGGGCTTCTGTTGGGCGGTGTACTCGTCCAGCACCAGCACGGGCGGAGCTCCAATCACCACGGCTGCGAAGTTAACCCGTATCATCTCTTTCTGGGGCAGCCGGCACACGTTGAAGTTCGCCTTGTCAGTCATTTCTGGAATCATTTTAGTTATTATCGTTATCGACGTCGTCCTGCAGGTAAAATAACTTGACTCATTCGCTAACTCTGACTGCGCAGATTTAAATATTAGAATAGCCGCATTATTCTATTGTTTTTTGAATGGTTCAAACTCAATTTTTAACCGTGCTAAGGCTGCGAAATCACCTGCAAGAAAATTTCTTGCTTGACATTTAACGTCTGACAGCCGGCGGCTAGCGTAAGTTTGTCACTTCCAAGTTTCATGCACGTTACTTGCAGACATTTCTCGCAGAAAAAATCTTGCAGTTACTATTGAAACAGCCCAGGTGTAAAACAAAATAGTTGCAGACCAAGCGCATCTATGTAGTCCTTGACTTCGGCGTGGGCGTATTTTTTAGGGACGCCGCGCAGCACCGCCACCATCAGCAGGGCGTCGTAGACCGTCATCCACGGCGGCAGCGGCACGCTCTCGGATGTGCAGAGCCCCACTTTTGAAGCGAACTGCAGAAGAAGAAACAAGTGAACTAAACGAGTGATTGTACCCGAAGTTAGACAACTTTTTTTATTTTCAAGGGATATCTATTCGAAGATGTCTTGGATCTATGATGTTCACGGGCGTAGCCAGGCATCGGGGAAGGTTCAAGAAAATAAAAGGGCACGAAAATATACGAAGATTACCGAATGCGATGCTGTAATCGATGGTGGCAGGGGAATCTAAACCACCGTATATTTTAATGTAGGTAATAGTTAATAGGTAATCAATGAGATATGCCGCACGGCGCACGCCTGTTCTTATTTTAATTCAATGAATATTATTATCTAAACTTTTCGGGGGTTGAACCCCCAAAACCCTCCCCCAGGCGGTAGCCTGTGATGATGTTATGTATATAGTTTCATATCACAGCGATAATGGACACCGAAAGGTCACCCAACTGCACCTTTAGAGCTCTCCCTAAAATATAAGTTTGTTTTGATTTACCGTCGAAATTATACGTCAATTCAGATAAATTACAAAAAGGAACATTATCCATCCTGAATAACATCTAAAATAGAATCATGTCATGTCCCATGTAAATTTTTCCAATATTTAAGTTAGGTATAGTTACAAAAAAAACGTTTAATTGTACTTTCGTACACTCAGTAATATGACCAATTGTAAATACGTCCGACCTGAAATATGTATTATTTATATTATATTTATATGGTCTTAATTTATATTATACTACATTCAATTTATAATCGACCAAATTCGACTCAGATTTAATTTATAACAAAAATAAATTTGGTTATAAATATTTCTCACCACAATTACATTTTAACTAAATTAATACAATTGATTTTGATCCATTCCGAATGATCATTTCAAGTGGACGATTTTCTATTTGTACCTACTTAATGATATGATATGACAGTAAATCGTATCATTTCATTACTTAACTGTTTTACCCTATGCCCGAGAGCCTTGTCCGTCCTTCCTTATCCGCGGTGTCCAAGTGTTCACTTGAAGCTCTATGCCCGCTGTCCATACGGAGCTCGGACACAACGTTCGGATGCCCAATACAACCTAGTCTTACCATATGGGGGTTCGTGGTGAGCTGCCACTTGGACTCGGCGTAGACCTCCCCGGAGCTGGGCAGCCGGTAGCCCGCGAGCACCTCGCACAATCTGATGCGGCCGTGGCGCTGCAGGCCCGTGAGCGCCACGGCCTGC
The DNA here is from genome assembly GCA_923062465.1 of Acleris sparsana. Lineage (NCBI taxonomy): Eukaryota > Metazoa > Arthropoda > Insecta > Lepidoptera > Tortricidae > Acleris > Acleris sparsana. The sequence continues at coordinate 18,788,607 of OV281287.1, read as the reverse complement.
CCGCGCTCCACGCCGAACGACACATCCCTGACTATGTACTTTCCGTTCTCCCGCAACGACACTCTGTAGGCGAGGAGGAGGCCGCCGTACGTGTCGTATCGCCTGTCTGATGTAATTATATAAAAGAATAGTAATTAACATTAACCTTGGGTAAACACGAAAACCACGCACCAATGCGAGAGCGATCAAACCAGACCATGCCTATATTTGTGCGCACTTGTGTGCGTGACTTACCTACGCGAAGATTAAGCCTATATGCTTCCATTTGTAAATTCAAGTTTGACGCGGTGGTTGTATGAAACATGAAACCATAATTCTATATGTGTTTTAGAAAGCAGAGGAAAATCTTACACAAATTGACCTAGTTCCAAACTAAGTTCGATGCTAGTACGGTCCGCCAAAAAAGTGGTGTACCAGTTTCTGTGAGATCTAATTATCGCTAAGGTTGACACTAGTCACTGTCATAATATTATTGCAAGGGAAAATCGAACTTGTTGTAATGAACTTCTTCTAAGTGGTAGACCACATTTTTGACTGTACAGTCAAGTAATAATATGGGAGAACGCAACATGTACGAAATAAAGCTTATTCCAGTATAATAAGAATTTCGTAACATATTTAAGAGAGGATTCTATCAATACATGTCATATTTTTGCACTCGACTGAACTACGAGTATACGAATCGTCGAATAAAAATCCAAACTATTTATTTCACAATAATTAGAAAAATATTTTTGGGATCCTCATAACGAGCCCTTTCATTTGATAAATGACACAGAAAGGCTTGAAAAACTTATTTTTTAATTTCCTAATTTGTCCCCCGAAAATGATACTAACTTAAAAAAAATATACTTTACACGTTTGGGTTTGGGTCATCAATTTAAATTTGTGTACCAAATTTCAATTCAATCGGTGCAGTAGTTTCGGAGCAAATTGGCTGTGACAGACGGACGGACAGATTTTTGTTTATTTGTACGGAACCCTACAAATGGAAGAAACGAGGACCTTCTCCTTTTTACGCTCAACACTGCCTTCCTGTGAGCGCCAATAATTACAAGTTGGTTCGATCTCAGAAGTAGCTGTCCTTATATTTTAATACCATCTCGCAGCTATTAATATACAAAATTCAAACCAGTCTCACTTACATACATTGACAAAGTACGCTACGCTACGCTTTACTGTACACTTAAGGTAATACTTTGTGAGAAGGGACTTATTCAAATGTACATCTACTTGCGAGTTCGACTGAACGCGTGTTTGTAACGCGACTGACCTAACCTAACCTAACCTAACCTAACCTATTCCGCTGTCAACAGCATATCCGTCAATGGCAACTAAACCTCAAAATCATAAATTTACTGTCGCGATTCACCCGTTCGCATTTCATTTCTTCTCTCGTTACGCAAAACCTCAATAGCTTTTTTACTTTAAGTAACTTTTCGTGTGGCTGTTCACATTAGTATATTTAATTAGTGTCATCTTATATTCCGAGTAGTGTTTTACCCTAGCGCGCTTCTCATCGCGATCGAGTTTTGTTTGGATCGATGTTTTATTTGACACGATATCTGCTATATGCAATTAACCTCAGTAAGTATTTCTACTGTTTTGTAGCTTTTGTTTTATGGTATAAAACGATCGCGCCGAAATGCTATTACAAAATAAGGAGCGTTCCCACAGAGAGCATTCGCGTGTAATGAGCATTCGGCGTCGAACATCGAGTCCAAACCACTCTAACATTAGACGCTGATGCTCTGTGGGGACGCTCCCACGCTCCTATATGCGAACGAGGCATAGGTAATAGATTAAGTGATCGAGGTGAAATGCGACTAAAGCTATTAGTGAACAAAAAACATGACGACTGTGACACAAAGCGAAAATAAAATACAAGATCAACGTGAAATGCGAACCGGAGGATCGTTACAAGAAATTTATGATTTTGACGTATATAGTTCTAACAAACGTCCTAGTCTATGACAGAAACGAACTTTTCTCCCTTTCGCCCTTCATCTGCATCTTCTTCGCTAGCACTTCGCTCATCTCTCGAGGGGGTTCGATTGCTCCAACTGGCGCCGGCTCCTTGTGAGTACGGTAGACAAATCTCGTGAAGATCATGGTCAATAGCCGCTGCATCCCCTGGTACTCCCATATCATCAGGAGACTCATGAAGACGATGCTGCTGACCAGAAGTGCGACGAGCTCGTATAGGACACCCAACCGGGAGAGGTAGGTGATGCGTGCGAAGCAGGGTTCCATAATACCGCATTTTGCTGGAAGGTTATAATCATATTAGATATGGGGAATGGAAGGACAAAGGCACGATAACCTAGAATTGCTAGGCTTAAGTATCAGTGGTGGGGCACATCGCTTGCAGAGCAGATGGCCGATGGGATCGAACATATCTCGAGTGGAGTCCGCGTACGGGAATAGGTAGCGTAGGTAAGGTAGCCTGACAACGTAACGTAAGTAGTACCTATTTTAAAAAACGACTGACTGTTGAGTTTCTTGCGGCGTTTCTTCTCAGCAATGGTCTCTTGCGAAGCGCTGGTAGATTTTGACGTGTAAAAGTGCCCGTGCGGCCTACTTACTGAATAAACATCTTTTATCTTTTTATCTTTAACGTATGGAACGAGAAACTTATGGATGCAAGCATCGCAAGGCTGGTCCTTGTGGCAAACCTTGGGGGAGGCCTAAGTTCAGCCGTGGACGTCTTTCAGCTGTAATGATGATGATGAACCTATAATCATCTAAACGTATAATTTAATTTTGAATTAGAACGTTCGGTGGAGCACAAGATACGGCTATTTGGTTGGCTCTTAAAAACCTGCCAAAATCCAGTGACTGAAGGGGATATCAGGTTTCAATTGCCTTCGGACTGATCTTGTGTTTCCCATTAGGATAACACCTCGCATTCCACAAATCCACTATGCTTTTTGGCCCGGTATCTGTGTTAAAGCTAAACTAGCGGACACCCGTGAAGAATTAGTTTCCTAGTACTCACCAATTTTTTCCCATCGTGCGTCGATTGTCCAAAAACCCTTAGGGTACCAAAGTAAGAACCTTCCAAATATCAAATCCCTACATTGAGTGGCGCAGGCTATGCGTTGTCTATCAGTCAGGGGTACCTATTTTGTCATCGAAACGCCTTTCAACGAACGAACGTATCATTCATTACGCAGAATTTTCATTTAATCGAAAGGCATTTTTCACCGCATGAGTTTTTTTTGGCAGTCGCAAGCCTAACCTAACTTAACCTAAGTAATTCACGTTTAAAATATCCTCATATGTTTCAGCAGAAAATAGCATTCAATTAAATGAAATTCGATAAAATGACTGTTAGTCAGTCAGTCATGGTCAGACATCGGAATTTTGGGGGCGAACTTGAATGTCAGGTAAGGAGTTCCTTATCGATAAACTCAATTATGGTTGCTTTTCCTCTCATGCATCAAGCATCGATAAGTGAGTTATAAAGATCGAATCGATATAAAGTCTGTTCCTATTCAGACTGCCATTGAAAATAACAAGTTTACCCGAGTAATTGTCTTTAGATAGAGGATGAAATAGTGATGAGTAAGAATAATGTTACCTCTAATTAGTTTATTAAAAAGGTTGAATATATGTTCCTCGTCATCATCGTATTATTATGCTGGGTGCGACAGAGACGAAAAAATCTCTTATCAATCAAATCTATCAAACATCACTACATTTTCATGTCAAATATATTTCGAAAAAACAAAATGTATATGTCAAGCACCAGTCAGTGTCATGGTATTTAACTGAAAGTGCTTTCCATCAAAAAAATATTCCATAACATGAAGACAATAATTAAGTGTATAAATAAATAATATGACTATGCTCAAAAGCACGCGAATATGGAGTTATAATGGTAAATTGATTTGTTTATAAGAGTGACGGAATGAATGGGAACAGACTGTACGAACTCCCCTATCGGTCATTTAATTTTGCTCCCACAATTCCGATGTTGCCAGTGAATAAATTATTGTTTTCCGACTCACGGCAGCATTTATGCAATGGGTTAGCTCCGCACAAGTTCATGTCGGTGAAGAGGCTGCATTCGCTGTTGTAGATGAATATCTGCGACATGCGGATGAACGCGTTGGCCACGTTGTACTGCGGCGACAGACTGAGGAACCGCTGAGCGTAGTCGAATATGTTGCCGTACAATATTTGACTTATAACCGTTGCTTCACCTGTTGATAGACAATTAAAAAAAAAATTGTAGATATTAAGAGAAAGTAGGTAGTTCTGTCTTCTGAGTCATGAGATTATGACTGAAAAGTAATAAAAATATGTTTTATGACTCTTGACAAATTGACCCGTGAAAATCGGAACTGCAAATGGTACTTATCCAATATTATGATTTTCAACATTACGATATGATTAAAACTAATTTTTACGTTTATCATTTTTAAATTCAAAACTTTTTCTTTATGGCGCACTAGGTAAATATCAAGAGAACATCCAAGACTAAAGAACAAAATATTCGTGCTCATCACGCTATTTTTGAATTAATCAATTTATACATACATACATACATGCCTTCACGGCTGTAATCCCAGAGTGGGGAAGGCAGAGCTACAGAATTACCTACAACTTTAAAAACATTTTGCACAAATAGGCTAAGGTGTTTACCAGCGTAGTGACAGGTTGCAAGCCCATCGCCTAATAGTACTACAAGTCTATATCCCCTAGTCGCCTCTTACGACTTCCACGGGAAGACATGGTGTGGCACTATTCTAACCCGGCAACCACAGAGGCATTAATTTATATTTCCTAATTTTTTAATTTATGTTTTTTACTTCAATAATTATGTGTGTGCACCCTTCCATGGTTTCCTGATGGTCCCAACGGAAGACTAGCGCCGACTTTAATACCATCATTACGCAGAGTTTCGTGGCTACATTCTTCTTGAGCATTAACACGTTCTCCGGCGGCAATGGCCGTAGCGCTCAAACGTAAGGTTCAAAGTTAAATGGAAAATACGGCTATAGCTTTTACCGCCGGTGAATGTGTTAATCTGTTCTTTGTTATGTCACGAATAAATCTTTTTCTTTTCTTTTACCTCGGGATTATAAATAACTTAAATAGATTAAGGTACTCTCTCACCAAAGACGATGTTAAACACGATGAAGATGACAGTGTTCAGGTGAGGGTTCGGCCCCAGGCTAAAGAGGTACGCTTGCGGTACGCTGCTCAGCCCGTATACTACCATAATAAAAGGCATCACGACTGAAACAAACGCAAACCCATTATTGTATAAAAAAAAACAAATTGACAATTAGTCCCTTTAAAGTCAACTCACACAGAGACGCGACGCGTCGCTACGCACACATGCGACTCAGAATATACTTAATTTTCTACACGAAAAGCTACATATTTCATTGTGAGACTTCAGAATACGTTGCACCACGCAGCATGAGTTCTGACAATTATATGAGTACCTTTTCGTGTAGTGAGTAAAGTATATTTTAAGTATCATGTGCTCGCAGCGTCTCGTCGCGTCGCGTCTCGGTGTGAATTGACCCTTACTTTCTCAACCTCTTATCTGATCGAATATTTTGATAGGAAAGTAGTCTTTATAAACCTTGGAGCATGAGTGTTTTTCTTCCAAAATATTCTATCAGATAAGAGCTTGAGAAAGTTAAAGGACGACTTCGTTAACCTCCAACAAAATTGCGACTTTTTTGAACTGACTACAGTAATCAATCATAATCAGAGGTCGGAAAACATCGCAAATTGCAAAACAATTTAAATACCTACGGGAATAGGACAAGATTTTAATGAAAGTTGCAGTCGTAATGTATTGTGCTTTTACATAATTTATTTTCAGGACAGATGTTTGAGATTTATGCTCAAACCAAACGACTATTTAATTTTTAAGGAAATCATTGAGGTGTTTTGGAAAGTTGGACTAAAAAGTACTCAAAGTAGTTTATTTAAAAATTACTCTGAGCCTGTTTACATATAAAATAGTGCCTAACAATTTAATTACTAAAATGATATAGATAATGAAGAGTCAAAAGCAAAATAACGTTATATGTTAAGCTGGGTATTCACGGACGCGCCATTTGTGTCGGCGACAGATCAAGTGCACAACTGGATGAGCTTAATATTTTGACCACATTCACGGGCGCGCCAGACTGATTAGAAAATGGCAGGCAGAGAACGCATTCACGACGATCCCACTTGGCTTGGCGCGGTGTCGTGAGCTGTTCAAAAGTTGAATTTCGACATTCACGATAGTTTCATTCGGGAGGCGCGCTGGCGCGTGGCGCTGGTTCTCCGTCCATTTGGAAATCCAACGGTACTTATAAACGCTACAGTTTTGACATTCACGGATCGATTTTGGCGCGGCGCTGCTCGATTCGGCTTGTTGGAGCCGTCGTGAATGCCCAGCTTTAATGGAATACCTCATGAACGTTTGGACTATTTGAAGTTGCGGTTAGATATACACAACATAATATGACCCTGTTACATCTTGTTCTATTTCCGTATAGACATTGTTCTGCGATGAGCTGTCCGAACTCTGTTATTTAATTAGTAGGTGAACCTTTTTTTCATTGCACGGAGAAGGCAAGTAAACAGGCCACCAGGGGCCTATCTTATAAAGCTACGAATTACAATTTACAGGTTACAAGTTGACACAACCACGACCAATGACGATCAACCATTTGAGCAGTGTTGCCAGTTTAGCCCTGTAAAATTGTTATTTGTAGCTTTATTCATATTTTCCAAAAGTGGGAACTGTCTATATTTAACAATTGAATTGTTATTGATTATACAAAAAAATATGGGAATTGATTTACTGCGTACTTATATACACACAAACACACACAAGTACGGAGAATCATAGATCTAGTGCACAGTTGTTGGGGGTTGGGACATTGAAATAGGCATAATTTATTTGGATAGTACACACAATACAATTTAATGATTTAATGTAGTTAGTTTCAATGATTGTATTTATAATTAATCAGACTCGGCGAACTCACGTATTGTGATAAAAACACAAAAAAAACATTTAAGCCATGACCGCAATATTTTATTTACGTCTCCAGATTATATTTCCAAAAGTATTCAAGCATCAAAAAGTTATTTTTACTTTAAAACTTTTATGCAAATGAGCTTAATTCAACTTTTGTTTTTTACCTCTCTCTTATATCCTCAATCCACTGTGTACCAGTTACACATGATCCAGTGTGTACCCTCACCCGATTCTATTTTATTACACCGTTTAGAAAAATAATAATACGGGAAGCAGTACCTATTGACTTTACGATATAAAAAAGCTTAATAAATACTGTTAAATTAAAATATTAACAATGGACACAACATTAATGGGTACCTTGATAAAAAACGTTAAAATTCACTTGTCTGTGACCTGCGTAGCACATTTACCTCTATAATACGTGAATGCGACAACGCAACGGCTTCCTGACAAAATCGGAAAAGAAGTACGACCAAGGGTATCACGAGAGAAAAAGACGGCCTCTGGCAAATTATTATTTACTCGAATACAGCGATAATTCACTGTTGACCCTTAAGCCACTGTTACCAAAACGACATTATTATTCTTCAAATCCGCACTGCGAATGCTCTTCTGACACTTATAATGGTGGACTAATCCCGTTGGAGGTTCCAGGAAGTTTCCAACATCAAACTGCCTTTCACTTACTAATGTAAACATATTTTGGCATGAACTTAACAAAACTTGGAGGCCCCCAGCACCAGAGGCGGGTCATACACACTCGAAAAAACAAAACTTGTCTTTCTTGTGGTCAATAGCTAAAGGCTTGAGTGCATATAAGTTATGTTTTTATCTTATAGGATTAAAGTAGACCTGACGCCGTTTATGTAGATGTGGATTCAACCAGAAAATTAGGACTTAAAATCATCAACTTCTAGTATGTGCACAGGAAAGACGGTAACTTAATTCTGTGTATGACCCAGGCCCGGTTGTTACTACACCTCCGTCCTCCGCTTTAAGGTGTCAGTTGTTAGCCGACTGCACACAGCAGCAGACGACGTGTCGTTGCTATACCTACTACTTATTTCTAAGTATTTCTATAAAATTCCCTCCGTGGCTAGTGACACGAAGCGAACGACGCATCTCCATAGAAATACATAGAAACCACGGCTGCTGCTGCGTGCAGTCGGCTACCAACGGACACCTTTATACTTTCATTTGAGTTTGCGTTTACTTACTCAAGTCTTTGAAACTGAAGTATATAGTACCAGTAGTGACCATATACGTGACAGTCATGAGTATTGAGGACATAATAAGGACGAGGAACCAGAACAGGATCAAGTCGCAAGCCATCAGGAAGAACCAGTAGCGACAGGGGGAGAAATTGGTGGAGTACGCCTGGAAATAGATAGTTTATCAAGCCTGGTAGGCCTAGTCAAGGTGCAAATGCTAATGGTTCTGTTTTTTTATCGATTCGGAATGTATGGAGTTGATATAAGCGGTCGACGCGATCTTTCATCAAGCATTTAAATTTTGTCATAGCGTTATGCATATGCACATTGAATAGGCCCCCGGATGAAGCTCACCTACCTATGTACTAATTATTGGTAGCAAAAATAGATGATCAGACGGAATAGTCAACGATGTCAACGTCATTCTCCAGATTTATGGTCTTACTAATGCATCGCTATTTTTCGTCTTTCTTTCTTATGCCAAATGATATATCCAACATCCAAACTTTAATGTTTATTCGGTAACTTAAGTAGTTATTATTAGCGGTTAATTGACTAGAAAGGTTCTATCATTTGTGTGACGAGCTATTTAGAAAAGCGACGCGTTTATTAAAATGTTTGCTTTTGAGCAACGCGTGAATTAGAAAAATGATACGTTACGTACTTATAACATACATTTTGTAAAAAGATAAATACGTGAAATGTTTTAAACAGATTTAGCATTTTACCTCAAGCGAGAGTTCTATATACATAAAAATGAATCACTAAAATTGTGTGCACGCGCATAATTTCCGAAAGACTATATCAAAAAAATTGGTTGCATTCGTTATTGTCAGGACAAGGTTTAACATAAACTAATCAAAATAGGACCTCACGCCGCAAGTGAGGCGTTATTTACCGAGACGTATATTTATCGCCGACACGTTATCTACTCAAGAGTATTGCTGTCGAAGGTTGTTATAATAAAAACAGTGGTAAAGTGTTAAAACCGGTTCTGACCTGGGTGTGACGAATAAGCCCATACTCCTTCGAGGGCAGCAGGGTGATGTGTGACATCGTCACAATAAGCATGAACTGTATGAAAAGCGGGGACACTACATCCGCATCCAGCGTCTGCAATTTTATTAAAGCAAAATGTGTCTTAAAAGGTATGGAAATATCGCTGAATTTTTGTTTCTTTCGGCGTCGAGGATTATGAGAGGGTTTTCGAGGAGACCGAGCAGTCTTTTCGCTCAACGCTTTGTTATAGCAACATGAAATACACTCAGGAGCAAACATACCGGGTCAGAGTGCGTTTTTCGTACAAACGAGACTATTTCAAAGCCTCGCCAGGGGTCGTTTCGAGTGAGTTTTAATGGTGGATACTGCGAGGTTCAATAGAGGAGGTCGAAAGTTCTTAAGATACCTAACTGATCGCACAACCAGTTAACACCACATGCACAATTCCGGCGTTAATCGCAGATTCATTCAGTAGGCACTCTGGAAGTCCTGTATCGATACTCGGGGTATTCATCATCAGATTTCACTAAAAGCATTCTCAGGCGAGGAACCAAGGCTTCGAAATAGCCTCTTTAGTAAGAAAAACGCACTCTGACCCGTTATTTTTGCTCCTAAGTGTAATAGCATCTTTAGAATTATAGTGACCTAATTAACAAGTTTTGGATTTCGAGTTAGGTCTCTCTAGTACCTAATAAATTTATGACTCGAAGTCGAAAGCTGAATTGTTGAATTGGGTCACTATAATTCTAAAGGTGCGATTTGATGAAACAGTATATTGCCTCTTTGGTAAGCAAGATCAAACGGTCCGGTGTTTGGTATAGCTTGGAGGCCGACCAGAAAAAAGCATCTCCTTAAAGGCTGGTAACGAACCGAAAACCTCTCGTGAGATACCACTGGTACCATGCCAGGGATTGCTCAACCGTTAATAGGGAATATGCATAGATTTAAATAAATTTTGTCAACAAAATAAGAAAATACCGTCGCCGAAACTGAAGCTCAAATAAAATCGGCCAAGAAATACGAATGATACAAGCATTTTAAACTGATAATTAGACAGCGATTGGGCAGAGAGATCCGATATGCACTGTGACGACACGTAACGGGTCAGCCATATAGACTTAATGTTAATTTCTGTTTTGCTAGAAAGAGCTAGGTACAGATCTTTGTTAGCTTGTGTCTTCGTTATTTTAAAACTGAACTGTTTGTTACATGAATCAGCTTTTATTAGATCAGGAAATAAAAGTCATGAATATTCCCTATTAGCAGATATCGTCAGGATGTCATCGGTCAACCAACTCATCATCACCACTTAGGCACTTCAGCAGCCTCCAGTTTGAGAGCTTCGCAAGAGACTTCTAGTGGCACAGTAGCACATTTTAGCGTGCGGCTCCACTGAGGCGGAGACGAGCGGAGCAGAGCGGAGCAGAGCGGAGCTGTGCCAATATTAACCAATAGACGCACGATAGCTTACATTCTATTGGTTAATATTGGCACAGCTCGTGGAGCGTGGAGCCGCACCCTTACAGGTGCGTCATGGAGCAACCGCGTCACCCAAATCGATCAGCAAATTTCATAAGCAGAGGTCAAACTGGTGCCGATGGCGTCAAAATGACGATATTTTGCACACAGGGTGCTCTTATCTAGCAGGTGTTTGGGTATTAACTAAAAACTGTTAAATTGTTAGAATTAATACAGTTTATTCGCTATCAAATTACTGTTCACAGCAGAAGCTTAATTTGTTTCACTATTCATATTCTTAAATGTGTTTTTTTTTTTAAACTGCCTATCTAGGGAAAAAGGTCGTGTATTCAGATTACGCGACTGTGAACTTGCGCACGAACAGAGGTAAATGCGTCTCGCACGTGTTGCCTAACTGGTGTTTTACTTACTCGTTATAATCTCTGAAGCTCTGGTTGATTTTGTAACGAAATCCGTCAAACTCGGCGCGCATACACTTCATTGGCGGCGCGCGCTCGACTGAGCCCCCCCGGCACCGCGTTATGTACGACCATGACTGTGTAGAATTGACTATAATTGATGACGATGATGATGATGATGATGATGATGATGATGATGATGATGATGATGATGATGATGATGATGATGATGATGATGATGATGATGATGATATTGATAATATTTTAAGAGTTACAAGATAAATATTATTTTTGGAATATACTTGCAATAGTACCTATTTAAATTGTTTTTTTTATTTTTATTGTCAATCTTCTTCCTTCTATAATATGAGACAGCGTTTACGAGTTATTTACGAAAAACTAAAAAAAGGACCTTTATACCCCGCCCCACCCGATAGCTTCACCCCTACTCATCAGTACTTGAATTATGTGGTTTAAAACACCATTCCCTACAACTATGCCAAAATTCGCTTATACACGAGTTTTTTCCCCTGATTTTCCTTCGTTGCTTAGGCTATGTTTACAATAATTAGGAAAAAGGGGTTATTCCCACCTGTTACCACCAATTTGTTACCAGTGGTAACAAATTGGTGGTAACAGGTGCGAATAACCCGGAAATAGCGACTCCATAGATTCTAAAACCACGATATGACCAAAAGTTCTAGTCATCATCACTTACGTCTCCAGACTCCAGCTCTAATGGATCATCCGTAACCTCAATGTCAGCGTCCAGCAGCCCGGTATAGTGGCGCAGCAGCGCCATGTAGAGCCGAGCCAAGGAGCGCGCCGCCGCTGCGCCATCTTGGTGGACCGGACTGTACATGGCGCTCAGCTGGAGTTACAAGAGTCAAGCTTGGTACATTTTCACAGAGATTATACAGCGGGTAACACGAAGAGGGGCGGATTATTCACAGTGACAAACGCGTCCATATAGTCGGACAGGTCCATAGACACCGTACTATGAACAACTATAACCCCTTATCCTGCTAATATTATCAGGTCCTTACATATGAAATTGGCGTTAAATATGGCAAAAATATACCCATTTATATTATACCCATTTTTCGAGCTTTTTCTTCTTTCAAATATTTTTCAGGTAAATTAAAACTGTTTAATCACTGACACCGAAGCCTGCCGCTAACTCTTACGTAGTTTGCTATGGCTCCGCTTCCACAATCACTTTTAATTCTTCGTTATTATCATGGGTCTCCGGCCGTCCAGGGGGCTTGTTTTAATAGACAAACCGGAACTTAAACATTGGAACCAAAGACGTACTTACAGTGTTTTCTTTTACAGTAGCTGTCTTTACACATCATTAATCCTTCGAGCCGTTTCTGCGGCACTGGTGCCACGGTGGAACTCGTACTTGTAACTAACGCGATATTTTAAGTTCTCCATTATTATATTGTGAACAGAATGATGTCAAAGAAAAAACAAATGACGCGATAACAAATGAATCGCTAAATTCGAAGCACAAATACATGACCTAAAATTTTAAATAAATTTGATTTTAGAATTCTTAGCCAAACACCAGATATTTTGAACCAAAGTGGCCAGTTCAACAAAATGCCAATTTCATATGTAAGGACCTAATATTATAAATCCGAAAGTTTGTGTGTGTATGTGTGTGTGTTACTTTATTACTACGTCACTGGACACATTTGGATGAATTTTAAAATGGAGATAGCTTAAATACCCTGGATTAACACATTGGCCACTTTTTATCCCGGGAAATTTAAAAGTTCCCGGGGAATTAACGATAATGAAAATCTAAATAAAAAGCTAAAAAAACTATATGTGTTAGGTTCGCTTTGCCTAATGTTAGACCAGTAGAATATAAATTATTTCTAAATGATGATTGTTTGGAAATGGTAGATAAGGCGCTTTTCTTAGGGATAACTATACTAGCAGGTAAATTAGGTTCGGCAGCTTATGCAGTTAGAAAAATCAGGCAACTTGCCAATGTTGAGACAGCTCGCTTAGTTTATTATAGTTATTTTCATAGTGTTATGTCATACGGTATTCTGGTTTGGGGAAAAGCTGCTGACAGACAGACTATATTCGTGTTACAAAAAAGAGCCATTCGTTCTATATATAACCTTAATTCCCGTGATTCCTTAAGATTACCATTTGAAGAAATTAGTATCTTGACAGAAGCGTCACAATTTATTTATGAGAATATTATTTATGTCATTAAAAATCAAGACTCTTTTGTTAAGAATTGTGATATACATAATTTGAATACAAGAAATATAAATAAAATATCTATAAAAAAAAATCGTGTCTGTAAGGTTTATAAATCATTTGTATGTCAATGCATTCTTTTCTATAATAAATTACCTGACGCAGTTTTAAAGTTACCATTTCCAGTACTTAAAACTGACTTGAAAAAGTCGTTAATGTCTAAAGCTTACTATAGGGTCGAGGACTATCTAACAGATAAAAATGCTTGGCCTAAACTTAACTAAACACCTAAATAACTGAATAATAAAATAGGCATAAAAAATATGTAAATATTGTATATTGTCTTGTCTAGGGGACACGGTTTCTGTAGGAGAATGTATCGAAACTTTGTATGTAGTGGTTGTCTTGCACTGTCATAGGTAAGTATTTATATTTATTACTACTACTTATTACTCACTATGAAAATTATGAGTTTTGACACATTTTTCTGCTCAAGCTACGCTTGAAATTTTTTTATTTTTTATTTTATGTTTTATATAATGCTAGGTTAAGCTTTATAATTGTATAACATCATAAGTAGTATTTAAAAAAAAACGACTGACTGATGAGTTTCTTGCGGCGTTTCTTCTCAGCAGTGGTCTCTTGCGAAGCGCTGGTAGATTTTTTACGTGTAAAAGTGCCCGTGCGGCCTACCTACTGAATAAACATGATTATTAGCTAGGTAACTCTAAAGGCCCTTTTAGAATGACCAAAGATAAAAGATTTCATTATTTTGTTCTAAACAGAAAAAAAATTTTTTTTTGCAATATTTAAAAATCTAATCTTCCAATTAGTTTCTATAGATATACCTAGTAATATGCCGAAGTTATCGTAAATCAAAAAAAACACGGTGTAGATCGGGATAAAACATAACCATTTCTGACCAGGGGGCCTAATATGGCTGCGTTTTTCGCGTGACAAAATTTGGATAAAACATCAGTTTTATCCTGCTTTTTCTTGTCTGGGGGACACCGTTGATGCAGGAAAACATATCGAAACTTTTATGTGGTCATCTTGCACCATCTTATAAACACATATAAGTAGTTGATTCTATTTTATTTTATTTTATTCTTTTCTATCTTTCTCTCTCGTAAGTTTTATGGCATGTTTTCCTGCTGAACTACTATTATTTGATATTATAATTAATTTAATACTTGTAGCTTTATATAATGCTAGATTAAGTCGTACCATTGTAATATGAAAAATGAAATATGTTTAAAAAATGACTGACTGCTGAGTTTCTTGCGGCGTTTCTTCTCAGCAGTTGTCTCCTCTTGGGAAGCGCTGGTAGTATCTTGACGTGTAAAAGTACCCAAGCGGCCTACTTACTGAATATATTTCTTTTATTTTTTTTATTTTTTTTTATCATCCGTCATTCTCCTACTTATACATACGTGTCAAAAAGTGACGGATGTTTTATCTACACACATACTAGGTCCGCAGAAAGCAGAGTGACGGATGCTTTATCCACCGCAATAAAGGCGACCGTAATACGGACCCCTGGAGACTCAAGAGGATAAACCTGCTGCTGCTGCGACTGCTGATAGATTTGTACATATTACTAACGTAAAGGGTGTTGTTTGTGTCTTGAACAATCAGCCCGTACGCGTACATATATACATAGTGCTGAGGAGAGTCGATTGCCCTGAGAACGAGGTACTCCGTTGCGCTCTGAAACAAAAATTATAGTAACAAGTGTTACCAGAACTGGCCAAGTCTGAGTAGGTCCTATAGGGTCCGACTAGCGAGTCGTGACACATTTTTTTTCTAATTCTTCACATGGCAACAATTTTACCTACAAAACAAGCTGTCACACTATGCGTACCTATCCAGTCGTTCTGCATTTCGTGGTTCCAGCCAGTGATATTTTAAATTTGCCGCTAGTTTTTATGCCATTAACTCACACTGGTCAGACTCTACCATCATACAATATTAAGATCGAGCAAAAACCGCGGAAAAATCTCGTTTTTTATATGGGGATGTAATGCTTCTAGTAAGGATTCTTACGGGTTTATCTCGACGGCTCCTACTTCCGGTTATCATCGAGGATTGGAAAACACCTGTCATTTTGAAAGCAGAACCCTGTTCCGTACAGCAGAGACTTCCTTAAGATGTTAATTAAAAATATTATTAATGGTCAATTTTCGTCTTCTTTCATGAGTAAAATCAAAACTATTTATTTTACAATAATAACGAAGATTCTTTCATTTGATATATCACACAGTAAGGTTAGCAAAACTTTTTTTTTATTCCTAATTTATCCCATAAAAACGACAATTATCTAAAAAAAAAAATTTCTCTGCACGTCTGTGTTATATATATGTGTAGTACCAAATTTCAACTCAATCCGTCCTGAAGTTTCGGAGCAGTTTGGGTTCCGTTTTTTCATTTTTGTACGGGCCCCTAACAATGTAGAGAACCTGCTTCGAGGAGTGACTATTTTGGATTCTCTTGCCATTAGTAAACTGTGCTAAAATAGACAGGACAAGGCGACTTAACGGTATTTTAACACGACTGCCCGAAAAAAGGAGTGAAATGTTTTCAGGGTATGTATGTATTCTCTATTCCACCATAACTTCTAAACGACTGAGCTGATTTAAATGTGTGTGGTATCGTTAGAATCCTTTCACCGTCCCGGGTGACACAGAATACCGAAACTGTTAACATTGATATAACAAAAATGGCAAAATGTCAATTATTTATGTCAACATAAAAAGTCTTCTAATTATTACAATATGGGTATCACTTGAAAAGCCTTAATGTGTCCATCTCAAATATATCAGAATATAGTAGCATTAATAAACGGGTTTAATAATTATATCAAAAAATGCAGTCGGGTTTTCATTGCATCAAGCTTGCATTTCATTTACATCCCCCAGACTGATTAGAAGCAGGCCGGCGAAGAGTGTCCGGTTTGGTGTCGAGCTCACGGTCAGAGGCGGGGCGGGGCCCTACATTTACCGGAAGCTAAAGTCTAATCCAGTCCTAACAATCTAAGCAAAGAATACTAAACTCAGAGTTACTAAATAATATTGTCATTATATCATTATTATTATATTCCCAAATATACCTTAGATTAGTCGATTCTAACGTCCTGTCTAACTCGCTTAAAGAATTTGGTTGCTACGTAAATAAAATAACACACAACGTAAATACGGTCCGTTGAACCCGGTAGACATCATGCCATTTCAATCAATAAAATATATTTAAACTTATAAATTACACAATGGCTGTAGGGCAGCATCGTACCTCCGTACTTGGAAGCGCCGTGTACGATATGTGGGCCACGTTGGCTTTCGACATGTTCGTGTGTGACAAACAATATCTGAAACAAAAAAGTGTGTGAAAATAACTTCCTAAATCCTGTAGTTTTTTCTTCAGAGAAATCTAACTCGCTTGTTAGTTAATTTAAGTAAATATCAGAGTACAATCTGACACAAAATGACCTAGTCCTCAACAAATCTAATCTATCTAGCCTCGTACAATGGGTACTAAACAATAAATATTTAAATGGGCTACTAATGTCTTGCACAATTTTTTTTGGCATAATTCATCATTTCGCACAATCATCATTTGGCATAAAGTCTTTTTTTCTGAAACCGTGTACTTTTCAGGATTGACATAAAATAAACCTAACCTAACCTATTGGGTTCTATGCAATGGTATTTTAAATAATCCTGAAAAGTAAACGGTTTCAGAAAAAAAGACTTTATGCCAAATGATGATTGTGCGAAATGATGAATTATGCCAAAAAAAGTTATGCCAGATGAAGGGAACCCTATTTAAATACATAGAATAAACAAACGTCCAAGACTCAGGAACCAATAATCGGGCTCATCACACAAACATTTGCCTGCTGCTTCATAGGCAGCGCCACTACTCAGTTCAAACTAGACTAAACACGGTGTCAAACACGTCGTACTTTTGAGCGGACTCGGTCGATTTTACACGACTGCCCTAAAAAGGAGTGTAATGTTATCAGGGTTCTCGTACTATGTATGTAATTCTTTCTTTATTCCACCATAACTTCTAAACGGCTACGGCGATTTAAATGGGTATCTTTAGAATCCTTTCACCGTCCCGGATGACATAGGATACCTAAACTGTTAAAATTGAAATAAAAACAATGGCAAAATTTCAATTATTTATATCAAAAAAAGGCCTCTAATTATTACAATATGGGTATCATTTGAAAGGTCTGAATGTGCCCATCTCTAATATGTACGAGTATACTCATCATCATCATCATCATGTCAGCCGAAAGACGTCCACTGCTGGACATAGGCCTCCCCCAAGGCTTTCCACTCAGACCGGTCTTGTGCTTTTCGCATCCACCGCGGTCCCAGTATACTAGTGTAATTAAAGGGGTTTAATAATAATATCAAAGAATGCTTTTTGAAGCTTGACGATCGCTACGCTTGGTGAGGTACTTTAAGTGATATTCAACTAACGCTGTAGCGATTTCAATGGCTTCATTGGAACTGTCGGCTTTCAAGACGAGAGTGGTTTCCACTGGGTATGCTTCCACCAACATCTTCTCGTCATGCATCCGCTTAGCTGTCATGGACGCGACCATGGTCTTGAGTTGTAAGGAGAGCGAAATGCCGATTATGCAGCCAGTCACAACTGCCGAAATCATCTGGGGAAATATGTCATCATCACATCAGTTTGAAAGCGATTATCACAAAAAAAATGTAGAATAGGCTCCTAAACTTTTTCACAATTATGATGAACATAGGCATTATTTTTCTGCGCGTTCGGACTCGCGGGCAACAGCTAGTTATTAATAATACATTAACCTAAATAGGAATAGAAAGATCATTAATATTCTAATTATTAAAATACCTACACTACAATGAATTTTTTATGACATATGTGTCGGGTTAGCTTTCAAAATCAAAGGAGTTTGCTTGGAATGAAATAATATGTAATTTACATTTACTTTTTGAATATGTGTTTTACCCACGCACATCTGTGTTATTCATAGTCATATAGGTCTATTGTAAAAATATGTCATTGTGGCAGGTGATAAACATTACTGTAAGGTGGGTTAATTAACCTGGAACACAGCCCCAGTATAGTTGTACCATGAACTTACTGTGATAATAAGCCATAACCGATAGTGGACGTAGAAAGCGATGAACTTCCACGCGAAAACTTTGAAGCCGGCCCAGTTCAATATCCAGGTGTTGACTCTCTTCCACTGTACTGGCTCTACAAAACACACACACACACAGGTATGTAAGGGTTAGTAGTAGAATGACTTTGTCGCGATATTTGACATTGTTCTTCGTAAGTCAAATGTCGTTAGTTCGAAAAAGAATCTTATGTCAGTCAACTAAAGTCAAAAGTCACTTTGACAGATGCCCTAAATTTAGGACATCGGGCCTTACGAGGATAAGTGTAGCATTTGAGCTATATTTATTTGGTTATTTTACTTTATATAACTATTAGAGGACGCCCGCGACTTCGTACGCGTAGCATAAGTTTCCCGCTACTCCCCTATTTTAACCCCTTAGGGGGTGAATTTTGAAAAATCCTTTCTTAGTGCTCACTTGCATCATGAAAGGGACGCTTGTACCAAAGGACGATGGGTAAAAATGTCCCCACCCACCAACAGTGATGAAACATGTGCCAGTTTATAGATCTTGGCAATATGATGTATTTTTTCTATGGCGACGATCACCATATGTATGGGGTTTTCTTGAAAAATCATAATCTTATCGTATGGAACTATGGAATTTGTTTGAAAATGAACACGTATGTGGATGATGATTTGTTTTCATTAAAAAATTCCCATTGATTTTGCTACGAAGATAAGTATTTTGTCTTTTATTGGGTCCTAATGAACATATAGACCTGCAGCCCGTTACTGTTGGAGGGGGGGGACGGGGTCCATACAAAATTGCCCATCACCCTTTCAAGTTTCTAGGTACAATAGTTTCGGCTGTGCGTTGATATCTAAGTCATTGGGTAAGGTTTGCCTTTTATCTTCTAAATATATAAAAGGAGAAACTGACTGACTGACTGACTGACATATAAACGCACAGCCTAAACGGCTAAACGTAGGCACTTGAAATTTGGAAGGGACGTAGCTTAGGTACCGTAGAGGTGCACTAAGAAAGGATTTCCCTAAATTCCCACGGGAACGGGAATTAGCGGGAAAATTCTTTTGTATGAAAAATCTAAACCGCGTATGAAAAATCTAAACCGCGTAAGATAGATGATTGAAATTTGGCATGCAGGTATTTTTAGTTTTCATGTGGTCAAACTTTTACTTTCATACCGACTGACATCCACATTCTCACCTCTGAATTCCAGACGAAAGCCTATAGGTACTTTAGGGTTTTGCCTCCACTGATCGTATTTTCAAATTAATAACAATTCATTATTCAATTGAGCTACTTATACTATAACCTCATTTAAAAATAATAAAATTAAGCATTTTTTAACCTTTCTGCTACACACACAAAGATCTCTCTTTTATAACACGCCACGCGGACGAAGTCGCGGGCAAAAGCTAGTATAACTATATACACCTTAGTAACATAATACCTATGCGAAATAATTAATAATAATGTACAATTCCAATATGAAATAAGTGACTACTACTACTACTACTAATTTTATTATTACCGATTTTTAAAATTACCTCATCGCTTGTAGCAATGTTTGAGTCACAAGATGACCACTGCTTTTCGTACTAGGAAAGGTTAGGTTCCCTAGGTATAGGAGCTCTGCCGTGCGGGGCTCCATCGATTTTGCTAAGAGAGACGTAAAATGAAAATAGCAATGTGCTACAAGCGATGTGATAAATTTACTTATAACGATACTAATTTGAATTAAACTGTCAAGAAATATTAACCTCCTTATAGGCACTGGTCCCACCGCCGACAATGAGCAGGAAGCTGTACAGCCAGCAATCAACTATTATTAATTGTGTCTCTTTTCTTGACACGGGATCTATATTTTTTGTTTCGACAAACTAATGGAAAGAGTTCTCGCTCGCAGTGTTAATGGGCAGCGATCAACTATTAATGTCTCTTTTACTGACAGAGGATTTTTATCTTAAGGTCGTTTCTTGAGCGAGAAAATCGCCGATAGTTAATCGCTTCCTCGCCCTTGGTGGGACCAGTGCCTTATTGCGCAGTCGGTGATGAACGAACACTGTATTCTACTATTATATAATTTCCATGTGTAGAAGACTATCAAGTAGTTTCATCGTTGAATAAATATAGAATGGTAATTTATCATCATTCTGATGTTTGAAATTGGGTATTAAATATTAAATAGGTGACTGCGTGGGATGAGCGGCTATGTTGGTAGTTATGCTGCGGTTTTTTTGGCGCGCGTAACGGAGTATCACTATTATGTATAATAATAGGCTTTATTTTTGTCTTAATCGAGTTCCTTACTTGTCAGCCTTCTGAGGGCTTCCTTGGTTATTTCCGGCATCCCTGTAACGTCATCAGCTTCTAATCTCGATGCATCTTTTGCTCTGTACGGTCAAAATACAATTTTAATTAAACTTACTATAAAATAAATGTAAAATATTACTATTTGGGTCATTGTCATAACCCTAAAAAAAACTGTTCATACGAATCATATATAAGCCACTTAGTAAAATGCGTCTTAATTTTGTATCATAATATTAAAGTAAAATAAACATAATAGACCATACTGTAACAGATTGACTATAAATTTATTTATTTTTTACTTTGTAACCAACCATGTAACCGAAATGTCCACTTCGGTGGACTGTTCGGATTCTACCTTTCAATAGAACGTAGCTTTTAATAAATACGTGTTTTTTACTATTTTACAAAAATGGTACGTTTTTCTTATCTACGGTATGTTTTCCATCTGACGTTGAAAGTATTAAAAAAAAGATAGAATTAAATAACACTTTTTGCATCATTGAATCTTGTTACAACATTTTTTGTCTTTCCGGTGGACATTACTTTCGATACTGACTAAAATTAAGTAAATGTCAAATGATGGAACGGAACGTAAAATTGAACGCATCCAATATCGCACTATCCCTGTCAGAGGCCATTTCACCGTGACTCGTACGCGGAAGACGTTGTTATTGTGTTAAGAATAATATTTAGTGCTGTCAAAGTTGAGTTGTCTTTCCGGTTACTGCTGTATTTTGGTAAGTAAACAACTATAGATTAATCAAGCATTGTTATTTTCTAGTCAAACAATGAAACTTTATGAATATACCTTGGCTTTTGACATAACCTATAAACGGCACGTGGTGTGAATGATTTTGCGAAAAAAGTCCATTCGGTGGACGTCTTTTCGGTGGAACTTTTGTCCACCGAAACGACAGATGTCCACCGAGTGGAATATTTTCTTGAATGTGGTGGGTTATTTAGTTAATATTAATTATAAAACTGCTTCTGATTATTGGTGTTTTTATCAGTTAAAGGACTAATTACCTATTTTTGTTTCATTTTTTATTTTTATGGATAAATATGTTTTGAACCACCACTTCTCTCACACCTTTAATAATGGTTGGAACTGTCAGCCTAACAAGGGGCCTAACACCTTTGCACCGTGTCGCATTAAACGTCATGTTAAACTGCCATATGAAGTTGTGAAACGAGTGAAAACGACAAGGCACTTAGGTGCCCAGCAACCTATGAGGCCGACTGTACCTGTAATGGGTGGCTTTAAAAAAAATATGTACTTAGTTAAGGACTAAATTAAGAAACAGTAACCTTAGTCATGCAAGTAACTAAAATAAACTAAACTGTTATAAAACAAATGGTGGTATTTCAGATAAAACTCCATTTGCAATTGCGATCATATGACTAACGAGGGAGTATTGAATCTGCTTCGTTTATTTTTAAGATACTGCTATAAGCGTTTGAGGGCACTATAAACTTATTACTAATTTTCGTTTCTCACATGACTAAAGTTACTGTTTCTTAATTTTAGTCCTTAACTGTACACCTTTTTTTAAAATCACCCTAATGCATTTCTTACGGCATGGGTGATAGTGATTCATCATAAGCGTTCGTTCGTTTCCCTCACAAAATCTCCTGCTCTTTCTTTGCACAGCTTTACCTTCTTTTCGTTGGGTGCATTATTGTGATTTTTCAGGCGATGGCGAAAACAAGAAGTAAACTTACCGATACCCAGAAAACAAAAAGACGCCGTGAGCAAAAAAAACTGAGTATGAGGAAGGCACGTGAAAAACTCAAACAGGATCCAGAATCCTTGGAAGAAAAGCGAAAAAAGGACAGAGAATATTACCATCGGAAGAAAGCTGAAGGGAAAATAAAAACAACAGAAGATTTACCAGATGTGAAAAAAAAGCTTTTGAGGAGGAAATGGAGAGAGGATGCAAGATGACGCAGAGATAAAGTCAAAATACAAAAAGAAGCTGAAAAGTTTATTGCACGCGAAACACCGCCCTCGAGTCCAGTAACCATAGTATCATCAAGAGCTGAAATGGGTGCACGTATTGCAGTGAGAAACAGAAGAAGGTTGAAAGTAGAGAATGATTTACTGAAAAAGAAGTTGATGAGTTTAGAATGTAAACTGTCAAAGTACAGAATGCGATTACACAGATTACGGAACAAGAAACAAAAGGCTGCAAAGGACACAAAAAAGAAAAGGAATGAAAGTTCTAAGAACGAAAAAGAATTGAGAGCTAACATACAGCAATATTTGCTTAACGATGAATCAAGTCGTCTTACATCTGGCAAAAGAGAGACAATAACACGCATATCACATAGCACGCAATAAACAAAAGAAACAAATGAGATTTCTCAACGACTCACTTATAAATTTGCACAAAAAATATATGGTTCAGACAGGCAAAACGATATCCTACAAAACTTTTTGCAGACATAGACCATTCTGGGTATTAGATCCTAAAACTGCAGCACGACGAAGACATATTTTGACCACCGAAATGAATTGTCTTTTCGGTGGACAGACACAAAACATTTTTTATTTACTTTTTGAATACTTTTAGGTGACTGATTTGTTTTTGATTATGTGAAGATAGCATTAACGTTATTTTTGTTCAAGATGTTAATCACTTTTTAGTTTTATTTTTTTTGCTAATTAAGATTTTAGTCCACTCGGTGGACATATTAGTCTTTTCGGTGGAACCGAAATTTTGCTATTTCCTTATAAATCGCCTTTTTCGAATTATTGATCTCAGACTGATACTCACTATTGTTGTAAAGTAACGTAAGAGTCATAATATATCTTTTATTTTTATAAATCACGTGTTTCATTTTTTCACAAAAAAAATCCCTAGGCTTGACAATGACCCATTTTATAGTTTCAAATGTTTTAAAAACGATACACCGACTCAAATTTGTTAACCTCCCGAGGCCCACCGTACTGAAAACAAGGAGATTATTGAGTGTGGGAATTCGAATCTATTTGTAAGGATATAAAGTTCATAACTTTACATACGTTACTATATTAAATTAAATTAGTTAGTTTAAATTAAATTACAATGATTCTGTACTTTGTACGGCACGCTGATAAGAGTGATAAGGAAGGAATTAGAGCGTAGGTTTTGGAATATATAGCTACCTTCTACATATCTCGTCACAATCAGGCAAGCTAACATGCAGCGTAGTGATGCCGTATTTATCAGAGTTTTTAGTGAGATCCTTTATTAAGTCTGCGGCGGTGGCGGTGGGCTGGGTGGGCATGCGCAAGATCAGGAGCGAGCCTAAGTGCGAGCGCACCTTGGCGCCCGCTGCTTCTATGCGCGCCTGCAGCATCGACACCTTCACCGGGTCTTCGCTGGACTCGTAGGTCACTGTGATACGGATGCGGTACTCGCGGCCTGCGGTGCGGACATTAATTTTACACAACTATAGTACTAGACAGATTAGAAGTCAATCCTGACACCTGTCATCGCAGTACAATACAATATAGGTATACATTACCCACTAGCGTCGGCTACTGCGACTACAGTATATGTCACTCGTGTGTCATCGAAAAACGAAGATTGCCGATCGCTAATAAGAAAATGGTATAGATAAATTATCGAGGGCGCGGAATTGCGTTATGTAGTGTTGATGTGAGTTCATACGCATTATAAATTTAAATTTGAATATAATTTAAAAGAAGTAAATATATATAGTCCTCCTCATCGATTTCGATGACGGCGACCCAGACTATTTTTTAAATTTAAAATAAATAATTAAATACTTAAATATACAATTTATTTCCTAGCGAAAAGAAGTAAATACAAAAATCATGACAGTCAAATTTTAAATAATATTTACCCACGTCACGTTGAACCAAAATATATGATTTATTTTATTGTATTCTCGCAATTCTCAGAATTTTAAACGCCAAATTCTTGTAAACTAGAAATGATGGATTGTTTCACAAAACATAACATTTCCTTAATTTATAAGTATGACTTACAAATTTGTATGTATGAACTAATTAAACAAAATTTAGAAAGATAAATCGTTCTAAATTACACTGCACCTGCAATATTATAATGCGTTCTGGGTGTTGATGGGGCTGCCCTGCTACTGCAGTCGGCTATGTTTTCCGTGGCGCGCACGGACGGCTTCGCCGCCATCATGCGCAAGAAGGCCGCCTCGCTGCGCAGCCGGGTGCGGGGCAGCCCGAATATCCTGGCAATGTTTGCTGGCAGGCTGGATGGGGCTTATCTCAACCACTGCAGTGCCATACCTTTTAGGTGTTAAGATTAAGTAGTATATAAATTTAACTGACATGTATTTTCGTATGTAATCTAATTCTAGAATAGTTAATTATCAAATGTATTTATAAGTTAATTTTAAATAAATCATTGTAGTTCGAAAATAAATGAAATATTTTATTATTATTTGTATGTCTTTACCAATCACGGGACTGTGGGAGTCCCTGACCTTTGGGAGGCGTACATGGAGCCGAAACCAACACAAAGAGGCTCTTTAAACATGTTTTATTTAGTAAATTGATGGGATACCAACGCGCGATTGTCCCTGAGTTAAAACTATAGAAGTATGCTCCCACGGATAACCACCGGTTAGTGTAGACTATTTAAGAAGGATGGGAACATTAATAATAGGCTCTATGAATGAACAGATATGGATTGGTGAACTAGGCTTTTGATGAAACTACGGCGCCTGCCTGGCCAATGCTGATTACATTGGTTGAAATGGCAGGCGGTGACTCGCGAACGTGTCAAGGTGCTTCTGGAGTTTAAACGACCATAAGGTGCCCACTCACCACTTATGCAACACATCCGGCCTTCGAGCATATAGCTCTTGCGACTCCACTCTGACCGGCCATTAAAGGCAAGCCAAAGGTGAGGGTCTGTTCCTCGTCATTGTACACCGCAGCCGGCCGGTGAAGGCAAGTGCGAGGTGAGGAACAGGCCCTACCCTCGGGAGCACTGCTGCCCTGCGGCCTTATTATTATTATTATTATCAATGAGTACCACATTGATGCAATTTTAAAGAACATGGTCATTCAGTTCTACGATTGCAACCGTATCACCCATCATTCAATCCGATTGAAAATATATGGTCTATAGGTAAAGGATATGTAGCGTTTTATTAGTTAGTTTTAGCGTTTTATTTAACGATAAATATTTCATTAAACATGCAAAACATTACTGAGTTTAGCTACTGAATTAATTAATACAATTACCTATACTGCTGAGGACTGGGGAAATATTCGTCGCCGTGTTGAAGTGAAGAAAATAAATATAGAAGAAGAGGAAATTGATCTTGTGACAGCTCAGATGGAGATTTAAATGATAGCGACTACAAGCAGAAAAAGGACATACTTATTCCACTTGTTTTGTTTGTTATCTCATTAAATTAAGAAAAAACTTAAGTTAAAAATTTCCTTTTCATGCGGACATTAGGGTAAAGTCACCAGTGGTAAGCCAGAGACCTCTAGTCTTTGCCTCTACTTTTTATGAGTGGGAAGAGTACGAAAGATAGATTTCCGACTCTTCGAACTCATATAAGGTCGACTACTGGTCTCTGGCTGACCACTGGTGACTTTACCCTATAACCATTACAAATCGACGGTTCTGTGACTCAACCTCGTATATTGAATAATGTCCAGTATAAACTAAGAACCAAAGCCACGCACTAAGAGTGCACTCGCGTACTTAGTGAGTGTCAGTTTATACTGGAAAATAATCTATCCAACGAGGCTGAGTCACAGAACCGTCGAAATGCAATTCCGCGCTCTCGATAATGTATCTATAGCACTGTAGGTAGCTTTAAGTTAACTTGCTTCGTATGTCTTTAATTTCTGGTCATTTCGGATTATATCTGCAAACTTTAAACCTATTCCGGATTCTCGCTATCGTAATGGGCTGTAATTTAAAATACATAAGTAAACCTGAACGCATCCATTAACCCATAGCCAATCAGCATAATTCGCATTGCTCTGTTCCGGTGTGGGGATAAGACAACCGGTGAAATTACATAGAGGCATTCCATCTCAGTCCTCAGGGTTGGCAACGCATTTGAAGTCTTAGGATTGCAGATTTGAGATTGTAGTCTTGAGATTTCAAATGTCTATGGGTCTCAGACCCACTTACCATCAGATGGCCTGAGTGCTCACGTGCTTTCTCATTGCCATAAAAAGGTGTCTAGGAGCTGATCTGATGATGGAGTCTGAAAGTGGCAACAGATCCCCCCAATCAGAAGCGTTACGTAGACCAACATAATTTATCACTCACCATGCTTGAAGAACATGTAGGCTGGCGTGCCGCCGAACGCCAGCGTCTTTTTATCAAAGAAAAATATACGGTCGGCGTATTCTAACGACTGCGTCCAATGACACATCTTTAAAATGGAAACGTTCCCCTTGGCTCTCTGCAAAAAATACGATTCAATGAACCAATTTTGGCGTTCCGATCCGTTCTGCATTCGCAATAGTCCCATAAAGTTCAAAATATTATATACATAGGTACCTACTCGTAATATTCTCAATTTTATTGAGGCAGTTTAAAACTAAACTGTTTTTTTTTAGCTTGACTCAGGTTTTTAGCACAGAGGACACTGTTTTGTTTTACGCGGCACTGTATTGTTATGTTTGTAAAAAATCTTACCAAGATTTTGTCATTCACCACTGCTATGTAAGAAGGGTCCTCCGTAAAATGCGTTAAGTATATAATCTGTAATAAGACATTTATTTATTTATTTACAATCATTAATTTAGCTTTGATCAATGTCACGGCAGCTCCGTTGGACAAAGCTATACAATAATAAAAAACAAAAACTTATCATTCAGAAAAAAAAGGAAGGGGGAAGAACTACTTGTTCAAAAATCTATAAACTAATTATGCATAATCTTTCGCTGGCTCTGCCAAAATTGACTGAAACAGTCCGATGTTCAATATATTCAAATTGAGTTGAACAATTAATAACATAATAATAATCTTGATAAAACGGTTATTTAATATCATAAAGCAATCGTAAAACAAGAAGAAGTCTGAGCTGTACTTATATGTACTCGTATACAGCCTATTTATTTTGTGATGGTTGACGTAAACCTTCTTTTTGGCTTTTCGTAGTCAAGGCAAGGATCCTACCTGTGGTTCCAGGAGAATAGCGATGGCCCAGCACAGCTGTGCCTGGTAGTAGCCGTCCAGGTCGCCCACGGTCATGTGCCGAACGAACTCAAGGTCACATTCCTTAACCACCCTCGCTATGTGGACCACGGAATATTCGTTCAGGTCGTCGCTGGACTTGTCCCAGAGGGAAAGCTAGAAGTAAAAGCTATAACTCATCATCGCTCAAAAGAAAAGAATAGAAAGAAACGATGGATGTACTGGACTGTGTAAAAGATGATATGGCTAGAAAGGTAGTGACTACCGAGATGACGGCTAATAGTATAGAAGAAAAAGACATGTGATGTAAAAAGATAATAATGATGTGGGTAACAGACAATTACCACAGGTAGGTACAGCTTAGTTAGAACAATGTGCTCAAGGGGAACATGGAACTTTAGTGTGGAAGGGAAGGACCTTGTCTAGGGTCCGTTCTGATCGCTACCACCGTCTCCTGCCAAACCGATTTTCCATTAGTGCACCGGTGAGGAGATAGACAACTGGTGTAATGACTAGCTTAGAGACATTCCATCTAAGTCCTCAGGGTTGTCAACGTATTTTCAGTCAATGTAATTCACAGTTCACTTGCCATCACGAGGCCTGCATGCTCGTTTGATAGCTGCATACATAAAAAAAGTATTGAAGCTTTCTTTATTACTTTGCACTATATTGACTCTAAAAAACCTTATTACTTTAAAGTTTAATATTTCACACACGGATTCTTGAATTGAAAAGTGTTATTCACCCCTACTATTTTAGTAAAAACTATCCAAAGACAAGTTGTCGGCGTGTGTAATATGTAATAATAAGTGATAACTGAAAGATAAATGGCATGGCGATACTATAACGGTTCGGTGTTGACTACGGAACCCTAAAAAGCCTTATTATTATTACCTATTAAAACCTGCAGATATACGACTCCATCCCTTACACTGAATGGAACTTGGCTGTTTTTTATTTAAGAATAATAGGTATGCTCTTGACTAACTCTTGCCGTTGGTGGACGAAGACTTTGTCGACGATGAAACAAGCTCACCCAGAAGATGCGTATTCACCCTAACTTTAAATATATTCAGATTGTATGCACTCGAAAATACAAACGCCGGAAGCGGTTTCCATTATTTTGCAGTACGCTTTATGAAGGATGATGCAAAGTTCTTCGTTCACGAAGGAAGTTCCAAAGTAGAAAGGAGACGGCGGTATTAGCAATTGGAGTTCTTATGCACACTCCCCCAAGTTCAGTCTGGTTTTACGAGTTTTAATAAAGTCAAGGTCAAAGTCAAAGTTCTTCAATCTTCAATTTAGGCCTAATTACACCTATGAAAGCATTTCCACCGGTTCGAAAAATAAAACCTACTCCCGACAAGAACTGGCATAAGGAACTCGGCAAGGTATAATTTTTTCAAACAAACTTAACATCATACATTAAAAGATAAAAAAAGATAAAGATAAAAGATGTTTATTCAGTAAGTAAGCCGAACGGGCACTTTTACACGTCAAAAATGTATCAGCGCTTCGCAAGAGACCACTGCTGAGAAGAAACGCCGCAAGAAACTCAACAGTCAGTCGTTTTTTTAAATACTACTTATGATATTATACAATTATAAAGCTTAACCTAGCATTATATAAAACAATGAATCCAACATAAAAAAACTCAGTATTTTCATAGGGACTAAGTAGTAGAAATAAAAAAAATATATATAAAAAATTACTTACCTATGACAGTGCAAGACAACCACATACAAAGTTTCGATACATTCTCCTACAGAAACAGTGTCCCCTAGATAATACACAATATTTACATATATTTTTTATGACTTTATTATTAAGTTATTTAGGTTAGTTTTTTAGCTTAGTTTAGGCCAAGCATTTTTATCTGTTAGATAGTCCTGTTAGTAGTCATTTATAATGTCACAGTATTTTTGCGCAATACCTTTTTTAAGCGCAGGTAGATTTAAGCGTATATTACTCATGCAGGACGGACGACTCACTGACAAACATCCCTATCCATGATATAATCGTTTTTTTAAATAATATGATCGAGAAATTAGTTTTTGTTTTATGATAGATTTAAATTTGGAATATTGACTCTAGCTTATTGTGGTTCAGTATTTATTTTTTTTACTTTTAATTTAGAATTTTAAACAATTTCCCGAAGCTTTGGCCAGTCCATAAAATATAGTTTTAATTTTTCCAGTGCTTTTGGTAGCTTTTAGGTTATCAATGTTCGTTGGGAAATTGTGTAGGTAAGTTCTTCCTAACAAAGTTGATTATTTCAAATACATATAGCGACGGCAGTGTTAGAATGCCTATTTCCTTGAAGAAATCCCTCAATGACACACGCTACCCCAAGTTATAAATAGCTCTAATAGCCCTTTTTTGCAAAATAAACACTGTATCGATATCCGCAGCCGATCCCCACAAACTAGTTCATTATAGAGCCCCTTAGAGTCCCTTAGAGTCTCACCTCCGTGAAGAACTGCAGCTGCTCCTGCACAGTAAACTCACTGACGAGCACCTGTGACTGGTGGCAGTAGCCGACCAGGTGCGGCATTGTGACCAAGGTCTTACCCTGGGGCAAGTCTGCGGTGTTCCGTCCGAATACCGTGATTGAACCTTTGTCCGGGATACTCAGACCTGGTATTACAGAACATGGCTGAATTGAAGATAAGATAAAGATAAAGATATTTAATACGAGTATGAAGGGGCTGGGGTTTAAAGAGTTAAACTGGATCCATATGCTTGTTCTTTGCCTCAAACACAACTATATGTTGAGTCAGCACGATGTATCTCCATCTCAATTTAATGTATAAAGTCGCCGTCAATAGAACTTGTGAACGAAGTAAACAAATTAGTCTGTTTGACACATAACCTCAAATATTTACCAAGCGTGTTTTTACTAAAAATAACGTTTAATGAATAGTTATTTTATGTAACTTAATATGAAAATAATTATCTACTGTATAAATCATTGCAAAGTCCTCACTTGATCTTTAAAAGTCCGTGATTGTCGAGTTATCATGGTGAATTGGTTCGTTTGGTTTTGTTTACGTCTTTTGCTAGTTCTATTCACGACGACTTTAGTTGCGTCCTGCAGTTATTGCGGCAAACAACGAGCATGTGAATCCGGCTTAAGACTAAAGAGGGATATGGAGTCGATATCCATGTAAAAACTTGCTTTCATATCCATACACACGCTTTCACATCATATCCATGTAAAAACTTTAAATACTCATACTCAATCACTTATAGCAGTTATAGCATTCCATAATTTATTATCATTAAAAAAAAACTAATTAAGGCAGTATTCCTTTAGCTACATACTAAAATGCTTTATTAACATGTTTTGTTGATCCAGTAATAAGAAAAACACTTAAAACGATAGTTGGTTTCCATTTTTCTTCTTATAAAATTATACAATGCAATAAAAAAATAGTATGAGTACGATGCGAGTTTTAATATTAAATGTCGGCTCCATATCTCGCTTTGGTTTTACCGCGCTATGAAATAGCGCCACCTACGTCAGAATGCAGGGAGATTTATTGACGTTATTTTTTTATAGAGATCAGTAAATACCAAAACGCATTTACGTTTTGACCGTTTTGGTCTTAGGTTTAGTTTGGCAGCGAGATCCACAGGCTTTGGACATAACTGCTACGTCTTAAGTTGATATAGGTATACGAGCAAATATTTTTAAATTACCCTGATTTTAAAGTTTGGAAATCTTCGGTTGCCGGATATGACATAGTACGTCCTTTACTTCCCCCACCACAAATGTTACCCGCAAGCTACGCACTAAAATGTGCCTTTTCATACGCGCGTAAAATAAACTTCGTGTCCACGGCTTGACGAAGTGCGCGATCCAGATGAATTACGTCTTGCACTAAGCAACCCAAGACCAGCCCGTCGTTACGGGCCACGATAGCGCCTTCCTAAGAGGGCAAAGCCCTGAGAAGCCTTCCCCAATTCCTTCCGCCCCACCTTCCTGACGCGAGGAGGCGTGTGAGACCCACGTATATGTTGCCGTACCAGTGACCATGTCTTCGACGGCATTGAGCAGCTTCTCCTGTGTCCTGTCCGCGTAGAACATGGTGAACTCGCCGCGATACGTGTCAAAAGTGATATCCGTCATCACCGGGACGCCCATGATGCTCTGGAGAATCACATAATTATATTTTCAGTTGCATATTAACCGCGGTAACTAAATTCAACAAGCTTTTTTCAGGAACTGTTTATTTTTTCGGAATAAAAAGTATGTAAGCAAGTCAGAATGAAACCATTCTGACTTACTAGTGGTAGTAGTAGCATGTCCATAAGGATTGCTACTACCACCTTATAACCTACCACCAACCGGCAGTATTAGCATTGTTGTGTTCCGGTGAGAGATCATCAGTGATCGGGGAAAACGGTGCAAAACTTTAACAAAACTTGTAATGCTGACATAAAGGAGAACTTGCAACCAAGAAAAACAACAATATTATTGAAAAGTAAGAATTATACTGGTAGATTAGTGTTCAATTTAACTCCATATCAGAGTCTCTGATTTGGTATAAGGATTATTTATAGTTTCATGGCTGTAATGTAAGTTTTGTTAAGGTTTTGCATCGTTTTCCCCGATCACTGGAGATCATAGTCCTCAGGGTAGGCCATTTTTAGATTGCAGTCTTAATAACGCAAAATGGGTCACAGATCCCACTTACCCTCGGACGGCCTGTGTGCTTGTTCGACTTCTCTATGCCATGAAAAAAACGCAATGTCCATCTCCGGGCTGTAAACTATCTCTAGTTATAGTTCAGGAAATATGAATTGGCTGTCTTTAATCTTCATTAAGATCTTTTTGTTAATATCAAACAAAAGATAAACGTACGTGCCCTCGTTCTTCAAACAGCACAGTGGGTTGAAAGGTTAAGCTTAAGGTTAGGTACGGTAAGTCGTAAAGCAGAAACGAAGATCGCAAAGTAGATGACCGACGGCCAAACCATATTTCCTGAACTATACTGAATTTCAAATCGATTGTTGCGTCATGCGTGTAAAGGAATTGTAATCGAATCTGTTATCTGAGCAGTGAGTGCAAAAAAGTGAGGAAAATTTAAAATGTCACTAGCTACGCATAATGTGACAGCTTGTTTCAAAGGTAAAATTGTTACCATGTAAAGAATTAGAAAAAACTGCTCGTGTCACGTCTCGCTGCTGGTCAGACTCTATCAGCAATGTTTCACTGCTGTCAACATTACCAATACTCGTATTCAGAAACATGAATGTGCAATGTGGCCTTTTATCTGCCTAGTAGTGTAGTCGATGGAAATGATAACTTGGACACGTGTCGGAAGCTAATGGCCTTGGCAACCATCTCACATTGGCCACGTGTCGGAAGCTAATGGCCTTGGCATCCATCTTACCTTGGCCACGTGTCGGAAGCTAATGGCCTTGGCATCCATCTTACCTTGTACACGTATCGGAAACTAATGGCCATGGCAACCATCTCACCTTGGACACATGTCGGAAGCTAACGGCCTTGGCAACCATCTCGTCCACCTCCTGCACCTTCTCGCGCTCCTTGCCGGTGAGGTGGTGGATCACCCGCAGTTTCGTGGTGTCCTGATTGATGAGCAAGTTTCATTTTAAACACTGTACAAGAACTGGCGGACAACGGATCGACACTCTTGAGATGTTGGTGTTTATGGGCGGTGGTGATTACTTCCCATCAAGTAACCCGCTTGCTTGTGTGCTTTTCTGTCTTATAACATATGTAACTTGTAACTAATAAGTTGGGATCTGAAATTTGGGGGCGGTTTTTGACAAGTTATAGGGAGAGAACACCGGTGTTTATCGATAGATTTTTTATTTATTTATGATTTTATTAAATAAAACCTCATACTTTCCGATGATACGTACTCTTTTCAGTGGTCGATGATGAAAAAAGTTCGAAATATCGGAAAGTTATAAAAAAATATTTTCCGTTCCGTTTTATTTTATCAAAGGGTAGGCAAACGACCCTCCTAAAGTGGTCGTGGAGGGATCCATTCTGAAGTTATAAAAATTAAGGGTTTTCGTAATTATACTGATTTTCAATAAAGCTATTTAAACGGATTAATCTTTCCGATATTTCGAACGACGACGACGACGACGAGTATATCTACTTGGGCCAGATAGTATCCTTCGACAACCGACAGTTTAAGAAAATTGATCGACGGATCCAAAACGCCTGGAAGAGCTTCTGGTCCATGAAGGCGCTAATGAAGGGCCACCTTCCACTTTCACTTAAGCGCAAACTCGTCGACGTTTGTATTCTTCCCATCCTAACCTACGGTGCCCAAACTTGGTCATTGACTGAAGCCCAAAAATCCCGACTCAAGATTTGCCAGCGAGCAATGGAGCGCAGCATACTTGGTGTTCGCAGAACTGACACGATCAAAAACACCGAACTGCGCTCCAAAACTGGTATTGCGGATGTGGGTGCCAAGACCGCTAAGCTGAAGTGGGACTGGGCTGGACACGTCTTCCGAATGCATCCGGAACGATGGGCTAAGGTTGCCACCGAATGGACTCCGCAAGATGGCCACCGGAGCAGAGGCAGACCAAAAAGGAGATGGCGGGATGACTTAGACGCGTTTCAAAGCGAATGGCGGGAGCATGCACTCAATCGGGACGAATGGCGGAAAAGAGGGGAGGCCTTTGCCCAGCAGTGGGACACCCGACTAGGCTAAAAAAATAAAATAAAAAAATAAAAACAAATAAACTATCGATTTATCGATAACTCCGATAAACAACGGCGGTCTCTCTGTACAACATGTCAAAGGCCGCCCCCAAAATTCCGGGCCCTACTAATTTTAATAGGGGATTCTCTTTGGGTTTTAGACAAGATAGTATCCCCTTCTTAATTGTTTTTTTTTTGTATATTTTGTTATTTAATGGTTAGTAATGGTGTATTAATCTGCAGTAAATTAACATTTAAATGTGCAGTATACTGAATAATTAAAGTTTGAACACGTATCGCTTTTGGAAGGATTGCTCCAAGAAAATCCTTACGAATACTAGATGTCTTCGTAAAGTTCTACCTACATCGCTTCACAGAGGCTAGAGGATCGCCGTACAACGTTGTCTTATTTTTTTTTGATATGTAAATGTAAAATACAAACTTGACATTGGCAGAAATGGTTCCTCGATATTCTGACCGTTTGCCATTAAATAAATAAATAATAAATAATTTTAATAAAACGTAGATCAGACACATCGTCGCAAGTTCGGAACATAAAGCTTCGCTTAGAATGTGTCACCACCGACTTCGCACGACATGTCTGGTGAGGCGATTTCGCGCGATAGATATTAGCAGCGACATCAGCCTAAGTCCAGCGACTGAACGAAACTTCTCACGACATATCTGGCGACGCGACTTCGCGCGGTAGATGTCGGCAGCGACATCAGGCGAAGTCCAGCGACTGAACGAAACTTCTCACGACATATCTGACGACGCGACTTCGCGCGATAGATGTCGGCAGCGACATCAGGCGAAGTCCAGCGACTGAACGAAACTTCGCACGACATGTCTGGTGACGCGATTTCGCGCGATAGATCTCGGCAGCGACATCAGGCGAAGTCCAGCGACTGAACGAGACTTCGCATGACATGTCTGGCAACATCGCGTGACATATATGTCTGAATGCGGAAAACTCAGAACTTACGATTACGACTGATATTACACCTCCGGTTCCGATACTTTTTAATCAGAGATTCTAATCGAAGATCGGATGAATATGAATTTAATATTTACAGCAACGTACCACAGCCTTCTTGAAGATGATTGACTTCCATGAAACCTGTCCGCCGATAGCGCGCTCCTGCCCGATGGTGCGCTGCAGCAGCATCAGCACCCCGAAGTAGAAGCAGACCATGAACAGCCACAGGAATATGGTGTTCACCTCCGTCGGCTGGGAGTCCTTCCTACCACCACCTGAGAGGTTTTCATTATACTAGCGCAAGTATTAGAGGACGCGGCTGACTTTAATGCTGTTAGTTGATGCGTTATACAGTGGGGATGGGATGGGATGGAGATGAAACTAGGGACACACTGTATATTGTATTAGTGAACGAAGACAGTGGTATTAGGGGGTTGATCGCTGGCTGTTTATATTTCCAGTTCGTAAAAACAAATGATTATAGATCCCGTGTCAAAAACACGTTCTTTATTTTGATATATTTTTTATAAGTTTTCCTGTAATCTACAAGCAATGAACTATATATTGTATTATTTCAAAAATGTAAGCGCTGTAGTTTCGTTGATTATGGAGGGGGATGGTAAATTTTCGTCTTCTTTCATGAATAAAATCAAAACTGTTTATTTTTAAATAATAACAAAAATATATATGAGATCCTCGTAACGAGCCCTTTCATTTGATTTATAACACAGTATGGTTGCGTTTCTTTTATATTCCTAATTTGTCCCCCGATAACGACACTTATTTTAAAAAAAACTTTCATTTCAGCAAATATCAATAGCACATCTATGTTTGGGCTATCAGTGTACATATTATGTGTACTAAATTTCAACGCAATCGGTCCTGTAGTTTCGGAGCACATTGGCTGTGACAGACAGACGGATAGACAGACGCACGAGTGATCCTATAAGGGATCCGTGTTTAATTTTTTTGTACGGAACCCTAAAAAACAGTCAACATATACATATATCCCCTCAGGTATCTCACGCACAACACGTGTGCGTAGATTTATTGACATTACGTGACTTATTAATTTGATATTAGTTTAACTTATGATGAACAACAACTTTGACATATCGCTCGACAGGATATTAACAGTTGATCGCTGGCTCTACTCGATTCTTGCTATGCGCTCATCGTCGGCGGTGGAGAGAGAGAGAGAGAGACTAGTGCCTCAGCCCGCCACAACACAGGGAATCCCAGTGTGGAGACTAGTTTTTTTGTAAACTGTTTCTTATTACCAAACAATTTATCTTACCTATCATAACACCCCTCCGTTTTAGGCAGGGAATAAACATAAAGATAAGCAACTCCTGCTGGACAAATAGGGAATATGCGTGGATTTTTTAATACGCATTTCTCAAAATATGAAAATACAGTAACAGATATCACTGAAAGTGAAATTAAAATTAAAATCGGCCAAGAAACACGAATTATACAAGCATTTTAAACTGTTAATTGGACAGCAATTAGATAGAGAGATCAGATATATGCACTGTGACAGGTGGGCCATATAAACCAAATAAATTAATAAATCTTGGCTGGCTTATATCTAGGTTTTTAATAGCTATTAAAAAAACTTTCTTCTCAACTGTCAGTTACATGAATCAGTTTTTATTCAATCTGTAAAAAAAGTAATGAACATTCCCTATTGTTCTCCAACTCCTCAGAACTCACGGCCGGTCTGCAGTAGCGCAAAGCTGTTGAACCCGTGCACCAGCCCCAGCGGTGGCAGCAGGATGTGCAGCGCGAACGAGAACCAGCTCAGGGTGACGAAGCCGTGGTGCACCAGCAGCTCCGCCATCGAGAGCTGCAGCATGGTCAGCAGTGCCGACCAGACGCTTGCCAGGACGCCTGGAACATAGGTCAGAACAGGGCTGGAACAGAGCTCGGAATTAACTTGACAGTTTTTAATAACGCTAGTGAGTTCTCATTTATCG
This sequence comes from Acleris sparsana, assembly GCA_923062465.1. Taxonomy (NCBI): domain Eukaryota; kingdom Metazoa; phylum Arthropoda; class Insecta; order Lepidoptera; family Tortricidae; genus Acleris; species Acleris sparsana. The sequence continues at coordinate 18,751,019 of OV281287.1, read as the reverse complement.
GCTTCCGTTGTACGTAATAATATATCGATAAAATAAAATACAGAAATAAAAACAAGATTTTTTGGTACCGGTTGGTAACAAAGTTTGGATAAGGATTCGTCACTTTCTGACATGTAAATAAGTACGACAGTGACGGATGCTTTATCCACATTTGACACTGGTTAGCGCAGACGTAATCACTCGGCACCGGATCGGCTCAAAGTGAGACATTGAAAAGTGAGCTTGATTTGTGTTTAGATTTAGAACTATACATTTTTAAAAGTTAATGTGCAAACAAAAGACGGGCGCGGTCCTCGCGTTGTACACTAAAAAATGTAAGTATTGTACTACCTAATACAAATTAAAGCTCATTTTTCAATGTCCCACTTTGAGCTGATCCGGCGGCGAGTGGTTATGTCTGCATCAACCTTAACCCTGGCTGCCGTAATACCAAAGAAGGCGGCTAACTGCAATGTTGTGGTCGGGGCATTCTATACTCTATTATCTATGCTTTTCCCATATACCAATGATCATGTCAATGTCAATGTCATTCTTTATTTTAAACGGATTTTTGAACCTTCACTCATTATCATCATATATTTTTTCCTCAGTGTGTATTTAAAATAAATAAATATCAGGGGACAGTGTCACAACAATTGACCTAGTCCCAAACTTAGCTCTTAGGCTCGAATTTCAGAATTACTGTCGCATTTAAGTAAAATAAACTATCAGAATAAGTTTCAAATTTTCTGGCGTTAAACTTCTCCATCTTGACTGATGAATCTAATTTCAGGTGGATAAAAAACTTTCCAATTTCTGTGGCAGTAGTAGGGGCGAAACAAAATAAAAAAAACATATATGGGAAAACCATCGATGATTGAGTTTATCGATATAGGCGACATCTAGCTCATTTAATTCACGATGGCGAGTGGGCTTTGTTAGTGGTTGAACGTGTACATGCACATTGCGGTAGTGTGCGTGTCTGACGGAGCGATCAGTCGCGGGCGCGCCGTCGCTCAACTCACTTGTGCATATGGTTTCCACGACGCTAACTGCCACAAAGTACCGTCAGCATGTCATCATGTTATTCATAGTGAGGTATAACAACGTATTTTTATTTTGAAATATGCTAAATAATAATAGTACATTTATTTAGAACTGTGCGCCTATCCGTGTTTAGCGCATGACAAAAGGTGGATTAAACATTCGTCACTTTCTGAAAAGTATATAAGTGCGAGAGTGACGGATGTTTAATCCACGTTTAGTCACACGATAAACACAGCCATAATAAGCACTCTGAAATAAAGAGAAAACCTCCGGATAGGTTTTAATAACCATAAAATTGTACGTAATTTAAGGAGAGGAAATACGGAGACATTAGAAATGTCATGTTCGTGACAAGATATCTAGGGTTACATCAATTTCGTAGGAGATGCAACCAAGAAGGTCGCTACTACATGTATAGTATACAAAAATAGTTTTTGATGTTTTATCTTATTCATTATTGTTTGTAAGGACGAGCAATGGTCGCCAAGGTCTTCCACTTTCTTCCAGACCAATAGCATGTTCGCTTTATATTCTTTATGCTTACAATACCCACTTTCGCTCTCACGCACACTTTGACATAAATACAGATATGTCTTTACCACAAGTGAAGCCGACTCGCCATCGTAAATTGCAAGAGCTATAACCACATAAAATTATTGGTACTCACGACTCGTATGAAACATGGCCATGATCAGTGCGAACATGACAGTCACCGCGACGTACGTAAACACGAACACCACGGCGAAGAACAGCAGGATCCAGCGGAAGATGATGATCAGGGCCAGCGAGCCCAGCAGGCAGTTCGGCAGCGCCGTGATGAACGCGTACGCCAGCCAGCCCAGGTACATGGAGGAGTAGTCCACGTCGCGCATGCGCAACCCACGCTGATTAAAACATACAAAGTTAGGAGACAACAAATAGTGAATATTCTTGTAATTTTTTCAGAGCTTCAATTAAAGCTGGGTTCATTAACAAACAGTTTCCTTTTTTGAATAGCTATAAAAATAACCAATCAGAATTGGAGTTAATATTGCTGACGTGTTACATGACGTCACAGTGCACAGCGGATCTAAAAAACAGTTTAAAATGCTTCTGTTGTATGGGTGATTCCACTGGCGTTTCCACCGCCGTCACACCAAGCACCTAACAATGACACAAAGCTATAATGTTATAGTAATTCTTGCCACAATTGATCTAATTTCAAGTATATTATCCCCTATATATTAAATACTTTGGACAGCAGACTAACGGCGGTTGAAACGCCCGTGGAATCACCCATCCGTATTTCTCGGCAGATTTTAATTTTTGATTTGGCGATCTCTTTTACAGTATTTTCGTTTTAGCTGAGAAATGCTATTTAAAAAATCCATGCGTATTCCCTATTGCCGTCATGTGATGTCGTACAAAACAATAACAAATTACAGTTATAGTTTGCTCGTGTTGCTCGTTCCAGTAACGAGCTTCAAGTGGAGAACAGGCTCGTGTAAAATTGTGCATAATATCGATGGTTCTGTGACTCAACCTCGTTTATATAATGTTGTCCAGTATAAACTGACACTCGCTAAGTACGCGCTCCAAGTTCATCTTCACGTGACCGTAAGCTTGTTCTTGACGATGCCATAAAAAGAAGAAGAAGAAATACATGTAGATCAGATACATCACTACATAGAAGACACACAAATACACAAGATGTCGCAGAAACAGCACAGTGTGTGTCCTCGCGGTAGGGAATCGGACACTGGCTCAGCATTATGCTGAGCTGTCAGACACCTACAGCGCTGATTTTCAGCAAGTACTGTTTTGGTGACTCACTCGATAAAACAACGGGTTTTCGCCTCTCGTCTTTGATGCGCAAGAGACTCTTTGGTTATCCTTAATATACAGGGGCTGTCCCAGAAACCGACGTCAAACCGCCAAGGGCTGATAGAACAATTAAAAAAGCTATCGATTTAACCGCTATGTATGTTCATCGATCTAATAATTTCATAAATTATTAATTTCATGTTTTATTTCATAAGTTTTTCAGTGAAGTTTTTAAATCTTTTTGCCCGTTTTCCCTTCAGGATTTCTTTAAAGTAATAACATAAAGGTTATTTCTCTATAGGTACTAGGTGTCCCAGTGTTTGCTTTTCACTTTGTATGAAAAATCTACTATGTGATTACTTTAAAAAAATACTGAAAGGAAAACGAGCATATAGTAAAAAAAAAAAACTTCGCTGATTCGTAATGATTCTTATTATGTAAGATACGACTGAAAAACTTATGAAATAAAACATGAAATAAACGATTTTTCGTGACAAGGACATAAGGGAAAATTACAAAAAATCAGATTAAAATGATCTATATCTCCGAAACTAGTAAAAATCGCTGAACATACATCTTCGTTTAAATCGATAGCTTTTCAGCTGCTCTAACAGCCCTAGGCGGATTGACGCCGGTTTCTGGGACACGTATAAGAACATCCATACCTTGTATCTGCTGTTTGTCTCTGTGACCACCAGTGCGGAGATCTCCATGACGGGCGGGATGAAGGCCACGGCGTAGAAGATGAGGATCCATGCGATGGTGGAGCGGACCTCGCGCTCGCGCATCAGCGGCGACATCGGCATGGCGACCAGGTTGACCTGAGGAAGACATGGTGGTTGGGTGTGTTATGCCTGTATGCATAGTAAAGGAAAATTATTCCTTGACCACTTTGGACTGTGTCAAAGTGACGTAATCAATCAAAACGTAAAAGACTTCTTGTGATTTTATTTAGTGTCACTTTGACATAGTATTTATGTATATAGTTCTTCGGTAGAATAGTGGTAAGTATCCCCGCCTGTCACGCGGGAGACCGGGGTTCGATTCCCCGCCGGAGAGCCATTTCTAGCGTTATAGTAGTAAGTATATCGGAGACTCAAGCTATTATTCACGATAATGTAGTATTGAATAAATTACTTTCTTTAAATATTGAGTGTTTAATACTTTTTGATATTAAAAAGATTTATCGAAAAATAACTAAATAAATAATAAAATTAAATAAAATGAGACACCAAGACACGGCAGCCGTGTCTGATACTTATCGAAATTTTTAAGAGCATCATTTTATCGATCGCATCAAACAGATCATGAACAAATTTGAATTTGGATAGAATTTAAACGAAACGTGAAAGTGGCCAGGAATGTAAAAAGGAGGTTATAACAACCTCGTTACAGTCTAAAGTAGTCAAGGAATCGGTTTCCTTGACTGTACCTGACCTGAATGCAAAACTGGAGCGAACTGAAACCAAAACGCGCGTTACCTGTATTGGAAATTGTATGGCGTATACCCGTTTTAGGTATCCACTGATGTACCCTACTCTATTTGTACTCGGTATGGTTGGCTATAACAAGCTAGAGGTCAGAAGGAACTTTGAATTGGCTCAAATAATATTCAAATTAATTAGAGGTAAGTCGCATAATCCAGGTATTCTTGTAATGGTAAGTCTATCTGTGCCTGATAAGTATATAATGCGGCGGCGGCGACCTAAGTTGTTCAATGTTCCGCGCGGCCGGACCAATCTCCTAAATAAGGCCCCTCTCACTCGAGCCTTATTTATTTTGAATCAAGTGGCTGAGAAGACTGATTTGTTCTCATGTTCTTTGTGTGAATTCACCAAAGTGACTTTTTATGTTGTAATGTACGATATGAACAGGCAGTGAGTCAGTTTATACGATGTCGGTATACTATCGCGTTAGGGTGTCCTGTAATGACAGTGTAACGTGTTACTAAATAAATAAAAAATAAATAAATAAATAAATAATAAATAAAAATAGTCACTGGGACCTCTGAAATTTCGCGGAACCATCTCACACAAATTTGCCTTGTCTCAAACTAAGCTCTAGGCTTATATAGAGAAATATGCACTTAAAAATACATTGAAAACATCCAAGAATCGGGAAAAAAAAAATTCGCACTCATCACACAAATATTTGCTCTGACCGGGAATCGAACCCAAACTTTATCATGTACTTATAACATTGGTATATTATAGGAGTATGATGGAACTTGTACTAATTTGAATTATTGAACTTTTTGTTTGTTTTTGGTCATACATCAAAAAGTAGATTAAGAATAATTATAAAAAATATACGCTATATTCGAATGGGCAAACTGTGCGCTTCAGAGTTAAATGAATATGACAGCCAATCTGCTAAGCAACCTATCCAGTTATACCACTGTCGTCGCACGGAACCTGCACAACACGTCACCACAATCAGCGAATGTAACTGTTTTATTGAAACTCTTCATCTCTAGTCCAAACATAATCAATGGACATAGTTATATTAACGGCCGAACCCTACATTCAAACCAGGGGCAGATAGGCTTACTTCGGATTAAAATTTGACAGTTTTTGAAAGGGCAAATGTCAAATTTTAACCCGAATAGGTAATAGTCAGCCTTAACTGTCCGCGGTTTGAATATAGTGTTACAATAATTGTACACCACAAAAAGTGTCATCAAAATCGGTTTAGTTATTTTTATAGTAACTACAGTAATAGGCATAAACGTATAACTCGTTGAAGGTAAACAAAAAAAACGTCCGATAATTTATTAGTTATTACGATAATAAACTCATCCAGTCACACGGTAAAAACCATATCGTGTTCGATCTGTTATCTTATCGTATTGTTAACGTTTTGACAGTAATGGCGGCCGACTTAAAAACGGTTCCGTAGCAGGTCAAATACGATATTGTTTTTACTGCCTCCCTAGAATAGAGGCGCAGTCTGTCAGCTGCGAGCGGCATCCTTGAGCGATGACGTAAGAGGTAAACTTGTTATCTTAAGTCGTTCGATAATTTCGCGCCTCTACGTACCGGCCGAAATAGCTCAGTTGGGAGAGCGTTAGACTGAAGATCTAAAGGTCCCTGGTTCAATCCCTGGTTTCGGCAATCTTTTTGTATTTTTGTTTTTAATTAAGAGAAACAATAAAAATTGCATTTGTAAATGTTATTTACGCTGTTTTGCATTTACATTTTTAGTTGATATGGTAAAAAAATATTGTCAATAAATCTAAGTATTGAGCAATTTGTATTTAAATTTTACATTGAGTTTATATCTTATTATCTAAATCTATTTGATATCTGTTGCGTTTTAACTATCGAGTGCACCATCCAACGTCAATTTGGCAGGTGGGGCGCGCCGGTGGGAATTAAAAATACTATAAAGCTATTTAATTAATAAAATAAATATTGACTTTGCTAACCGTGAATTTATGGATGGATGTCTGCTCCAGTGACGCGTTCTTTGCGCCACAATCTATTTCACTGGGATGGATGGATGGACTGATGGATGGATTAATGGATAGACGGGTAGATCGGATCGATGGATATGTAAAAATATGGGTTTGTATAATAAGCAGTGATCGGATCTCGGATGCAATTTCCCGGGATTTAAGTCCGTTATCTTAACATGGATATGACTTACAATCCCGCGAGTCTCTTTGATACCTACATTTATAAAAAGGTGAATAACTTTTAATTGTAAGTAGTTTACACTATAAAAGTAATAAAATAATATGTAATAACATAGTAGTTTTAATTTCATTTTATTTTTAGGTTAATTTTTTGTCATGTTACTATTTCTTTTGTCTAGGTATTATTGTAAGGGATATAATTAGTATGCTATTGTGTTGCATGTTATTAAGATGTTTATTTTTAAATTTTGTTTCAAAAAGTAGAGTTATTTTATATCTAAAATATGTTTTAAAAGTATGTGTCAAATAAATGACCTATTATAGATAGATAGCGAACATTTTCATTTTGTTTATTTAGTTTAACCCTCGACAAAAGTTATTTATTAATTATTAATAATAAAATAACCCATTTCCCAAAATCCCGGGATATCCCGTGTCACATCCATGTTAAGCATAACGTTTGAGGTCGTTCACCCCAAATTGCATCCGAGATCCGATCACTGATAATAAGGTTAAGGGGTTTAGAAGACATCCCTTAAAGGGATAAGTTTACCTTAGTAACTTTTATTTCAGTAACTTTCATATTTGCGCAGGTGCCGGATTCTGCTCCATTGACGCGTTTATCTTCGCCGCCTCTTACCCTGATCGATGGATGGATAAATGGATGGATGGTCGAACGATGAACGTAACCTGGTGGTGGGTGGCGAAGTTGCTGGAGCCGCTGACGATCGCCTCGGACACGGCCATTTGCACCGCGAGGAAGCCCACGCGCAGGTGCCGGTTCTGCTGCTCCGTCGACGCGTTCTTCTTGAAGTTCTTGGCCACCATGTCCGCCAGCTCTGTGCAGCGAATGCTGAACTTCCACACGTTGCCTATCTGAAATGTTCAAACTGGGTGTCGTTTAATGTGCAGTACCTGGAAGACCTAGGATATGACAACTTGACAGATCGATTTTTTGCCGCCTTAAAAACGGGTCTAATCATACTCTTGATGAAATTTGTAATACAGTGTGTGCCCAAAACCGGGGCGAAAAAATTAAATGGGGATTCTTTAGAACATTTCAATTAACTATCACAAGGATCTAATATTACAAAGTCTATAATTTTGGAGAAAAGAGCCTACAAAGTTAAAAATTGTAGGTAATGTATTTTCCCGTCGCAATATCGTCGCTTGGTCACTTGGTACGCGGTATGTCTGAGTACAGGGTGCCATTGACAACACGCGGTTGATTTAGCGGTGTTTGCATTACATTGAATTTGCGATTAACTTTGTTAGAAAAAAACTGAAAGTTAAGTTTTGATTTTAATTAGGTAAGACCATTATAATGTAATTACCGGTGATCTATAGAGCCCCTGTTTTTAATATTATCCCCGGTTTTGGGCCACACACTGTATAGAGGATATTACAAATTTCATCATAATCTTTAGACCCGTTTTCCAAAACGTGATTGTAAATGTATATATACTAGCGAGCGACCCGCCATCGCTTCGCTTATGTTTATGTGAGTTTTCTGTAGCATACGTAGTCCCGTGCAATAAACCTAACTTTTTTATACACTAGCTTCTGCCTGCGACTTCGTCCGCGTAGAATTCGTATTTTGATCATCCCACTGGAACCGTTCATTTTTTCGAGAAAAAAAGTAGCCTATGTTACTCAGGGATGATGTAGCATTATTTAGCAGTGTTCGCATTGCTGTGTTCCGGTTTGGGGATAAGACAGCCGGTGTAATGACTAGCATAGAGGCATTCCATCTTAGTCCTCCAGGGTTGGCAACGCATTTGCAGTCTTAGGCTTGCAGTCTTGTGAATGCGAATGTCTATGGGTCACAGTTTCCACTTACCATCAGGTGGCCTGTGTGCTGATTTGCCATCTCTATGACATAAAAATAATAATAATATTGAAATAGGTCCAATAGTTTTTGAGTTTATTCGTTACCTAAAAATAAAAAATCTTTCTTCTTTATAAAAAAGTTGAGAGGGATGATTGGGCCAACGGTACTCTCACTTTACCAGACGAAACGCAGCAGAGGTACAGCCACTACACGTCGGTATTCTGTGACATGCTGTGTGATTCTGTCGGTATGTATATTGCCCGACATTCTATATTTGAAATTGGATTTAAATTCCTTATTCGTTTTGTACACAATTATATGCTAGAGCTCAGAGGTTTACAGTCTGTGAAGACTTAAATGCTTCGGGTTTATACGTCTCTCTCACTCGCTCTTAATAAGAGCGTATGAGAGCGAGTGAGAGACAAGACAAACCCGAAGTACCTTGTAAGATTAAGTAGGCACCTTGTGAGTTTTTTAACTTTTAGTACCTAGTTATATTTTGTAATGGCTACAGCTGTGACCGTACCTTCGGCTTCCAGATGACCCAGATGACGTGGTTCTCCAGAGCTGATCCCGCAGCCACCGAATACAGCTTCTCGTTGAGCGCCTGTTCGCTGCTGGCCGTTATGAACGCTGAAAGGGTGTTAATCGTTTACTCTTAAAAACTTTTCCCAGTCGCGAGCCGTAACTGTAACTGTTGCACGTCGTGATACACGCGGCTCGCGAGTTTGTTCGCTACTAGGAGCTCGTTACTGTAACTGCTCGCTAGTAACTATCCGGATTTACGGTTGATCGAGCGAGCAAAGCTATACGAGCGCGAGTTTTAAGCTACTTAATTGAGAATGTACCCCCTAAAATGTCGTTATATACGCTCTGACGGAACATCGAAACTCACCGGTTAAAAATTGGTTCGTCGAGGTAGTTTAGAGAATCACTTTTCAGGAATCAGTAGAATAAAGAAGAGTAAAAAACGTGAATCTCATTCGCTATAAGCCGCGTCTCCACCAAGCGCACGCGCTCGCGCGGAAGGTTTATGTCTACTTCCAAAAAATAAATTCGTCTGAGTATATTCGTTAAAGCCAGGGTGATCAAACTTCCGAGCCTAATTTATCCGAAATATATTAATGTCTACTATCACAATTTGTACAATTAGAAGAAAACTTTCGTCTCAAATGAAAAATGACAACGTATAAAAGTGTCTTCTTTCAACCTTTTCAAGCTTACGTTATCTATACGGGTGGTAGGACCTTGTGCAGGGTCCGTCCGGATCGCTACCACGATCTTATCCATTAACCTACCGCCAAACATCAGTGTTCGCATTGTTGTGTTCCGGTTTGGGGAAGACAGCCGGTGTAATGACTAGCATAGAGGCATTCCATCTTAGTCCTCAGGGTTGGCAAGGCATTTGCAGTCTTGTGAATGCGAATGTCTATGGGTCACAGTTTCCACTTACCATCAGGTGGCCTGTGTAGGTACTCGTTTGCCTTCTCTATGCAATATATAAATATATATTCGGTCAAATATAATTCTGAATTAAATGAATGTGGACACTTTTATACTTCGACATACATACATTTGTCAAAATTATGCTGGGACGAAATTATTCAAGAAGACATTTTAATACCACGTAATTTTTTCTTTAAGTCCACAGTCGTATAAATCCACTTTTCCAGTACTAGATCGTTGAAGTAAATGGAGTAAAAGGCTAACTGCGTGGTGAAATACTTACGCACGCCTAATTTCTCGGAGGCGTTTTGCATGATCGCTATAAACGGATCTGCGTTTGGGGCGTAGCCCATAATGGTGCCTTTTACCAGGGACCCGACGATGTCTTCGTAACTAAGGGGTGGCTCTGGTGTCGCTTGGACCGACTCAAGAAAAACCTTCTGGGATACAAACACGGCACTGAGGAACAGGAGCCCCGCAAACACGTTCTGAATGCTCACGTTGACCCAGCGCCTCCTGAAAACAAATAGTTGTGATGTAAAGTGAAGTGATTGTAGGCCTCCCAAGGCAGGCCGCCAGGGTGAAATGTTACTGTTAGGAACTTTGGTAAATATCCGATTATTTGGTAGATTTTTTAATAGGTTAGTTATTACAAGGAAACGTTCTACGATCAGACCGAGGACGAAGCTATTATATTAATCCGTTAAAATTGCTTTATTCAAGTCAATTTAATTACGAAAACACTTATATTTTATAACTTGAGAATAGACCTTATGACTAGCATAGAGGCATTCCATCTTAGTCCTCAGGGTTGGCAGCGCATTTGCAGTCTTAGGCCTGCAGTCTTGTGAATGCGAACGTCTATGGGTCACAGTTTCCACTTACCATCAGGTGGCCTGTGTGCTCGTTTGCCTTGTCTATGACATAAAAAAACCCCTTAAGACCACTTAACATTAGGTGCTTGTTTGTAAATATTTCAAACTTTTTTATCATCGACCACTAAAAAGGTTTTATTTAATAAAGACATAAATATAGTCGATAGCAATGACGCACTTTGTATTGAATTACCATAGAAAGTTTGTATTAAGTAAATTCTTTTGAGAAATAAATATATTTAAACCGATGTGACCCGTTTTCATTGCTCTTGAGTGTAAATCAAAAAGCTATCGATTTGTTGACAACATCGATAAACCTGTTCTCTTCCTATAAAGTCCTTGTCCTTGCTTACTCTACTCCAAGGTTGACTGAAATCATCCATATGGGATGAGTTTTCCTATGTACATTATCTATAGTGATGCAAAATGTTTTCTAATTGTTTATGTATTTAACATAATTATATCTTGTCAAAAGCCGCCCCCTAAATTCCGGTCCCTACTAATTATGGCGTGACACGGACTTAGTAGGTATGTAAAATTAAACTGAACACTGACGTACCTTCTTTGCACAATGCTTTTCCATATTAACAGTCGTACATGCTTAAAGAACTTGTTTTGCACGTTTTTCTTATGCGGCTCGTTATCCATTGCACCATTTAACTATATTAATGAATTAACTTAATTTAAAGCTTAATAAATAACATGGGGTACAATTGACAACCGTGGCAATGTGACATAACGTCATTGACACGTCACTGAACAAGGAGGTAGCAGCTCTTGCTTTATTGCAATAAAAAAATCCATAGAATAGGTTCGTATCATCTCATCGAATATTGAACCTACTATAATCTTGCTGCTCTGGAAACCCCATGAACCCCATGAAAAAAAAGGTCGACAAAGAGAGTGTTTTGATGATGCGCTGGCCTAGCTGTTGCCTGTTAGTGACCCTGCCTACGAAGCTAGCAGTCCTGGGTTCAAATTCCGATAAGGGCAGATGTTTGTGGGATAAGCGCGAATATTTGTTCCTGAGTCTTGGATGTTTTCTATGTATTTAAGTATATATTTCTCTATATAAGTATTTATATCGTTGTCTAGTACCCATAGTACAAGCCTAGAGCTTAGTTTGGGACTAGGTCAATTGGTGTGACATTGTCCCCGGTATTTATTTATGATTTTATTTTTATTTCATTAGATTAACGTGTGAATCTTTGTAGCTGTGTGATTGAGCTACGATTGGCCACGGGTGGTCCGATTAGGACAGAACTGGACAGAAGGAGAGATTAATAAAGTTTTGGCAAGGTTTTAGAGTTTTCTGGTGATGCATATAACTAACAAGAAAAGGTACCCAACTGTCCGGCTCCGATATTGTTGATTTTGATATATGTTAGAGAGTAGTTTAAAATAACAGACATATTTTTTTTTAAGCGGCCCGAACTCAACCTGTTGGGGGAAATTTACCTCCAAAGTACTGAAAAGTGACAAAACCCTCTAACTTATAAGATAAAAAATAATAATTGCAAGTTTCATAGTGGTTTGATTATAAATGTTTAAGAAGATGAAAAAAAAAAGAGCACGTGTTTTGTTTTATCGGCTATAATATAACTAATATTAAAAAAAAATACCAAAGAAATCTTTGATGATCTTTGACGGGTGTTTTTTATTAAATATGAGTTTTAGCCGATTAAACAAAACACCTTGCTCGTCATTTTTACATACTCTCTAACACATATCAAAGTCAATAAAATCGGAGCTGGACAGTTGGGTACCTTTCCTTGTTAGTTAGCGATTTTCGAAAATTGATTGACATAAACTGATGACAGATCGCGTCGACCGCTTATGTCAACTCGATACACATCGAATCGGTCGAACATAAATACGTTAGCAGCTTTAGCATTTTGGCTAGACCTACAGCTCTCTATGAAGGGATCACCTCATTTGAGGCTTTTTATCTATTTAATAGTTTTTTATAATACGTATGTATTTCGAGAGAATTACACAAAAACTACGTTGCTTTTTCTCCCTCAACTGGCATGCTCCCAAAGAGGAGATCGTCTAATCTTTAACTGAAAACTCCTTCACGTGTTACTCAGCATGTCGGTATACGTTAAGTTTAGCAGCGGAGATCCTATCGCCACCTTCCGCCTCCATCATCAGATAAACTCATAGATAACATCATCATCATCATCAGCCCGGGGGCGTTCACTGCTGGACAAAGGCCTCCCCCAAAGAGCGCCACAAGTCACGGTCTTGAGCCGCTTGCATCCAGCGGCTCCCCGCGATCCTAACCAGGTCGTCAGACCACCGGGTGGGAGGCCGTCCAACACTCCGTCCACCGGTGCGGGGCCGCCACTCGAGAACTTTTCTTCCCCAACGGTTATCAGTTCTCCGAGCTATGTGGCCTGCCCATTGCCACTTCAGCATGCTAACTCTCTGAGCTATGTCGGTGACCTTGGTTCTCTTTCGTATTACCGTATTACGGATCATATCGCGCAAAGAAACTCCGAGCATAGCTCTTTCCATTGCACGCTGAGTGACCCTGAGCTTAAATATTTATGAGGCCCACATTCAGCGGCCAAGTCTCTGATCCATAAGTCATCACTGGCAACACACACTGGTCGAAGACTTTCGACTTAAGGCTCTGCGGTATTTTGGACGAGAAGATCCGCTGACCTCATAGATAACAAAATATTTAATTGTAGTTGGTTACATTTTGGTCCAAATTTCAGACCATTCCCTTAACTGATTCAAAACTGACTTGCAAGATTTGACCTAAACTAACATTTTTTATCACTTTGACTGTACTAGTTAGCCGTTGCCCGGCACGGCAACTGTTAACCCTTAATATGGCCCCAGTTGTACAGTTGTGTTTCGTAAAATTCAAATACAGTTTCAGGTTTGACACTTTTTAGGGAATCATTTAAAAGTTGGTCATTTTTCGTTCAAAATGTAAGCTCGTGTAGTACGTAAGGTTGAAATTCTAAATAAATATATGTGGTCGCTCAATTGCCTCTACCAATAAGGGTTAAAAAGTAAACCAAATGTTATTTTAATCTGCCCTGTGAGTTAGGTGCTAAAGCGTTACAAACAAACAGAGTTACTTTTGCATTCATATATTACTAGCTGTTGCTCGTGACTCCGTCCGCGTAAAATTCTTTTATCATCATATAACTCGCGGTAATAAGTTCCGCTATCTCCATACCAAATGTTATCGAAATCGGTTCAGCGGTTTTCCCGTGAAAGCGTTACAAACAGACAAGGTTACTTTAACATTTATATACTACCATTATGGATATGAATGGTACATATAATACGAAGTATAGATAAATATTAATTCAGCGCAAACGCGGGGGCCACGGCCTTAAGTCCAATGACAATGACTGTCAATGATTTAATCCAACCGTTAAAAGCTTCTGAGAAAACCACGACACAAAGCAAACAAATTACGGTACGTTATTTAGCAGTTTTCCTGCGAATTAGAAGTACTGCAGTATTAGAGATGTAAAGTGCCAGTTCATAACTATGACCTATGCTTGGATTTCGGACCCTGCTTCTCGGTACGCTGTTGCATGGTGACTAAAGACGGGTATCCACTAGCGAGCTGAAACTGTAACCGTAGCAGTAACGTGACGAGGTTCTCGTGCAGAATAGGCTGAGCCGCGTGCACATACAATGTTACGTGCAACAGTTACAGTAACGGCTCGCTGTCCTCGGCTTTAATGTGCATAGCGTCGTCGTGCTCGCACCACTCGCCATCCACGGATTACGGGAACAAATGGGTTGTCCTCTCGCTCCTGCTCCGCAGCTTCCATCTACATCGTGATGTACAGTCGAAGATCATGGCTTCCCAGCACCGTCGTGCTGGCGATGCTCGTCAGCAAGAGGTCCACTATGACCACCAGAGGGCATAACTGCTATATATAGTTCTGTCCCTTACACTCAAAACACCATTAACCCCCCCCCATAACCTTTCTAACTAAATTCCAACAACCCCTACTAGACGTAAAATTGGAAAGTGTATTGTGTGTTTGTTGGTTTGGTGGCTATTTTGCTCCAGCAGAGCACTTTCACACGGGCGTTGCCGGTCCGCTGCCACGCGTTGCGATGAAACGACGCGACGTCCGGTTATGGCAAGAAGGCAGGGAGACGAGGCGGGGTGGGGTGCTGCGGTTCGAATCGACGCGACGGAATGACAACGCAGAGCCATGCCACACAGGTGTTGCCGGTCCACGTGTCGTCGCAAATCAAAGATTTCAACGCACCGGGTGGCATGTTGTCCAGTTTTACATTTAGAACCGCTCAGGCGACACTGGCAACGACCAAGTGGCGCCTCTGGAATCGGTGTAAGCAGAGCAGCGTCGCGTTGCGACTTCGCAGCTTTCATGTGGCACTTAATGCGTCCAAAGTAGACCACTAAGTGCGCTGCGTCGTCGCAACGCAATTAGCGTTGCGACTTCGCAGCTTTCATGTGGCACTTAATGCGTCCAAAGTAGACCACTAAGTGCGCTGCGTCGTCGCAACGCAATTAGCGTTGCGACGATGCAGCGCACTGGCGACGCCTCTCAGACTAAATGTAATGTTTAAGAATTAAACAGTTCCCGCATAACGAATTCAAAGCGATCGGAGGTGCGAGTCAAAACGAGTTTGTTTGACATCACCAAAATTAACCGCAATATCAATGGTGGAACGTAAATATTTGATGATTTATATTTAAAATACAAACAAAACGTAGAAGGTAATCCCCAGGTCCCCCAGACCGAAACCACGTAAAAACAAACCAATTAACGTAGATCTTTGCACAACGGAACATGGCTCTTCTATCTTGATAAGAAAAGTCTGAAATACTTTGGGTTTTTTAGCAAATTATTAACCGTAAGGCGTAAGGTTGATTTAGTGGAAGCAGTGCTAAAATTCGTGTTTGTCGCGCTAACTCATTCGGTGCCCGCTCCTGCATTTATGTTGAAAATGGACCAAGTTTAAATGTCTGGTACGTGTCACGTGGTGTAAACGGAAGTGTGTACTTAGGTATATATGGATGATAAACGAGAAGAAGCGTCAGTGGTTAGAAGTCGGTCACTATGGCTTCATCTGTTGTTTGCTTGTGCTTGCTCGTCTGTCTGATTGGAGTATACTCAGGTTGTTTCTTTTGAACTTTCTAACTCAAAAAATCTTTGTTTAATTTCATTTTCGGCTGGTTTTACAAACCCTTTCCTTAATTATCATCATCTCCTTAAATCCTTTTATTTTAAGTATATTTTTATCGGCAAAACTTACTCAATTGTTTAAGTTATTTTACCAATGATTTTGAATCTTTCTACATACATAATCAGATCGGGGATATCGGAGGTGTACTCAATTTTAATTTATTGATAAAATTCGTGGATTTCTAAATTAATAAATAACGACAGAATAAATCCCAAATTAAATCTATAATTAAGTATACTATTTGAAGTTTTTTCTGTGTATAGATTTACCGAATGTAATTTAATTTACCGGTATATCATCCAACCTAACCTAACCTAACGAAGTTTGAGAAGTTAACTGACGGAACGTTTTATCCGTCGTGTAAAATAATTAACATACTTAAACGTTTTGTAGAATCCCCGAATCCCAATACTTACATCGTTACAATAATATTTTTAAGAAGCCGACGCCTTATTCGCTTACCTTTTTCCGGGTTTTTGACAACTTATCGTAACATGTACCGAATTTCCGATTCCTGCACATACATAATCGACCATTTGGACGTTTTGCCAATTTGTTCTCTTGTTGCGAGGACACTATGCAATATCTGGTTAAATGGGCTTGATTCGTGGATTAAAATCAATACCCTGACATTTATCGGTCAGCATTAACAATTGATGTATCCTCTTTCAGCTCCTCAACTGGGAGGGTCATTCAGCCAGTCCAGCGCTCAGGCTGGTTCTTTTCGAGGGATCCAGTTCCACCCTGGCTTCGGTGTCCAAACACCTTCGAGATCAAGAGGATTAGGAGGTCCAGGTGGCCCGGGAGGAAACGGCCCCAGCTTTAGGCCTCCTGGACTCCGAAGACCGGGAAACTCGAACCAAGGGACATCTATCAGCATATCGAAGAGTATAAGCATCAGTAAAGGTGGCGCTGGAGGTGCGCAGTCCAGTGCTAGTTCTAATTCTAGATCAATTGGAAAGTAAATGTTTGTTTTGTAAATAGTTTTTTTTTATTGTACAATAACATAAAACATACATGCGACGTGTGAAACAAGTAAATCTAAGATATAAAATAAATTAGAACATTAAATCTAACAATGGCCTCTGCGACGTTGTACTCGTACCGAAGATGCTGGCAGCATGTCTTCGTTGAATATCTAAATTAATTCTTTAAGCGAAGAAACTGCCAGCTCTTCGGTATCTAGTGACTTATTGAAAGTCTCTTTGATTACGCTTTCTTGGAATCATTTCGTGACTACTTTCTTCGTGTGCGTATTGATCTGTTCTTTGTTACGTAAGTAGCTGTGTCACGAATAAATGTTATTATTGCTTTCCGTCTATCATTTTGTCATTTCCTTAGTGTTAGAGCTTTTACGTAAAACCAGCGTCGCGCTTCCAATAGGTGGTACGGCATATAGCTGAGTGGATACCATTTTTTAACACTGTAATAATTGAATTTATAATTAAGCGAAATAAATGATTTTCTTTACTGTTACGTTTATATTTAATTCTAAATTGTGCCTTGCGAAGCTACTAATATACATATATTTAAAAAGAAATATCACAAGACTTTTGACTATGTGACAGTTACACAATAAAACAATTCCATAAGCCTTGACGGCATAAGAGATGAAATTTAATATTACTGTAGCATTCATACCATTTGGTTTAAGTTTTAAAAACACCAGTAGGACTGCATCTCCTTATGTTTAATCAGCTTTACCTGAAGTATGAATTAGGTGAGTGAATGTTAAGTTATTTAAAGAAATGGATTTTGAGAAGCTTACTTAGTTTTATTAATGCTTTGTTAGTGTGACCTTATTTATAACAACTTCTGTAAGTATAGTCGACGTCAAACATATGTTTACATATTTCACCTTTTTTTGAATTTTTGACGTTTGGGTTGCGCATCCGAATAACGAATGGCGTCTAAGTATATCTAAATTGAATAGACTAAATCTATGCCATTCTCACAAAATTTAGTCGTCGGGAAGTCGCTAAAACACTCAAGAGTCAAGGCGGCGGCGTCGAGGTTTTACATGCAAGTACTTATGTACTTGCATGTAAAACTACGAGCAGTCTCTTTCGTTTACGTTCTTCGAGCAGACTCTTTCAGACCTATATTGGAATCTATAATGTCGTTCGTCCTAATATTCAATTGTCCTAATTCAGTGTTGTTATAACACAAATCTAACCTAACCTAACCGCAGGTATTTTTGGAAAGCTTAAAAAGTGGCCTGACTCAGCTGAAAACAATTTTAGGAAAAACGATAAATAAGGACATAATTATGACAATTAGCACAAACGATATTATGGATCGCGAATGAAACCCGTCTCTTTCATTGAATTCAATAAAGAACTTCAACTGGAATAAAGTGAGCAAAAATCCAGAAGAAGTAAGTACATTGCGTCGTCACAATAGCTCTCGACTCAAACGTGAAAACTAACTGGTCAATGTACAGTCACGGACTTGAATTGATATACCACTATAGAACCTTGTCGTCTAAAACGTACGGTTAATTCGCATGTAATTTGTATCAAGTCACTTGAAGCTGTCATTATGACAGGGTTCCATAGTGGCATGACAATTGAAGTCTTTGACTGTAACTACATAATTCTACTAGTATGCTTTTAACTGGACCAATGTAAATCAGCCAGTAGAAGATGCGCCCTAACGTTTCATTTAACACCACAAATTCTCTGCAAGCGTCTTCTCTTATATGTCATCATCATCATCATCATCATGTCAGCCGAAAGACGTCCACTGCTGGACATAGGCCTCCCCAAAGGCTTTCCACTCAGACCGGTCTTGTGCTTTTCGCATCCACCGCGGTCCCGCGATCCTGACGAGGTCGTCACTCCATCTTGTTGGAGGCCTACCTACAGCTCGTCTTCCGGTCCGCGGACGCCACTCCAAAACCTTCTGACCCAATCGGCCATCAGTCCCGCGAGCAATGTGCCCTGCCCACTGCCACTTCAGTTTAGCTATTCTTCGGGCTATGTCGGTAACCTTAGTTCTACTGCGGATATCATCATTTCCGATTCTATCACGCAGAGAAACCCCGAGTTTAGCCCTCTCCATAGCCCTCTGAGTGACTTTGAGCTTCCTTATGAGGCCCATTGTTAGCGCCCACGTCTCAGATCCGTAAGTCATCACTCTTATATGTGGTGTTCATTAATTGCGATATTATTTCAACACGGCCAAAGACCATAATGCATTGGCAGTAAAAAATATCTGCACTGCGCTTCGCGGTATGTGTTCCGGCCCTAATTGTGTAAGGTTTATCGACATGTATTTATTAATTAGCCTTTATAACACTCTGGTTGAAGATTTACGTCTTGAGAAAGAGAGACGTAGTAGTCCTTAACAAGTTCACGGACACAGCACCATCCTCGAAATTGCATGATATGGCTATGGCACAAACAAATCTCATGCGACTTTTTCTACGACCATGGACAAACTGTCACATTTAACGTTGTGTCAAACATTGTGCCACATTATGACATTTATGACGGAAAATATTTGCATGTAATTTCATACAATAATAATATTACCTGTTGTGGCAGCTCGTCCACGGCCGTTAAGTCCACAGCCGCGATGTGCCGCAACACGAGTCGTTCCCCATTTAGAGTATTAGGTAGTGCATGAGGTTGAGGTTGCCCTAGAGCTTTTTCGCTGTGACACTAGCTGCTTGTATTAAAACCTAAAGCGGCATAGAGTCCGTGCTTCCTATAAATGCTATGGTATAGCCCCGGCCGTGGACGTAGTAGTCCGTTTTTGGTGTAATTAAAAACACCGGCCACAGCCGGAGCATCATGTCACGAGGGTCTAAGTTTACGTCTCTCGACCTATGTACTGTCCGTGAACGTGTTAACTAAGGAGTGTAATGGGATTCACTGGATACACTAATTCCAGTGAGCATCTAATATGAGCTCATAGAAAATGTCCGCAGTATAGTCAATCAATGGGGGAAACCAATATTTGACTATGGGTATTAAAAATACACAAAGGGGATTACCCCCAGAAACCACGAGATAGCAAATAAATGAATCATATCTCAACTTTGCACAACAGAATAAGACTCTTCTCTGTTTAACGATAGAGCTCGATTTGTTTTACGTCACTAGAACCATGTATTAACAAAATTCAAGAATATAGTATTTGTTAGCATAATCAAGAGCTGTGAAATAAAGTCACTGTAGGTGCAAATTCATACGTAAGGTGATCCGATTTAAATGTTTGTGAGTGTGTTTACCGCGTAAGTGCGATTTTATAGACATGGTGTTAAAGTTCTTGTTTGTCTGATGAACTCAATGGATGCCGGACTCTCCTTCATTTGTATTAAAAAAGACCCATTTTGGAGTTCTTGGTACGAGTGATGTTAACTGACAATGTGTATATATGGCTGATAGTCGAGAAGAGGCGTCAGTGGTTAGAACTCGTTTACTATGGCTGTATCTGTTGTTTGCTTGTGTCTGCTCGTCTGTCTGATTGGGGTGAACTCAGGTTAGTTTGAATAGGTTCAACAATTACCTCCTACCTCCCCAACTACCTGCTATAAATTCATTTGTAAACTTTTAAAATTACACGACGAAAATATTTTCAAAATGTTTGACTGTTGCAGAACGGCCCACTTTTTATTAAATAAAAATAAATAAATAAATATCATGGGACAATCTCACACTAATTGAACTAGTCCCAAACTAAGCTCTAGGCTTGTACTATGGGCACTAGACAACGATATACATACTTATATAGAGAAATATATACGTAAATACATAGAAAACATCCATGACTCAGGAACAAATATTCTTGCTCATCACACAAATATCTGCCCTTACCGGGATTTGAACCCAGGACCGCTAGCTTCGTAGGCAGGGTCACTACCAACTAGGCCAGCGCGTCGTCGTCGTCGTTATTGCCGTAAATTATTAAGCCCGTGTAAATAGCTCTTATTCTAAACATTAACAACAACGAAAAAAATATCTTAAAGTGTGCAACACTGGTACCATCGCGTTATACAAACGTCATAAAGCGACTCAACATTTTAAAGTCATTTTAAAGTTACGAATTGTAATTAATAATTATCCTATAATTTCCTTTCAGCTCCACAATATGGAGGTTCCTTTAGCCAAGCCAACGCTCAGGCCGGTGCTTTCGGAGGAAACCCTGGCTTCGGTATCCAAGGCGATCCAGGTTTTGGAGGTCCAGGTGGCCGCGGGTTTGGAGGTTCAGGCGGTCGCGGAGGTTTTGGACGTCCTAGGGGTCCTGGGGGTCCAGGCGGCTTCGGAGGACCTGGATTCCAGGGACCAGGAGGCTTAAGCCAAGGAGGAGGATCTATCAGCATATCGAAGAGTATAAGCATTACCAGAGGCAGCGGTGGAACTGCTCAGTCCAGCGCTAGTTCTAATGCTGGGTCTTTAGGATAGTGTATGTAGACTGACAATAAAATTAATGTTACTTTTGTGGTTCTTCAACGATAAGTGTCTGATGCGTGGGTTGTTTTTTTTTTAAGTTTTAAAGTGGACTTTCTTTATATTATCAAATTATCTTATTTGCTAAGGTTCTCTCAATTGCAGACGTATTCAGAAGTATTACTTTTCCTTTTTTTTAAATAATAAAACAATAAATGGATGAAAATAGCACCTGCCCGAAGGACCAAAAGCAACCCCAAAGCTGTGTCAACTGTTTCGCAAAATTGTTTTTGTTGATTGGAGATGGACACTAATATTACTTCTAATAAAAATAGCAAAACTCTAGATCAGAAAGTATGTAAACCTCCAGGTGAGAAACCACGTAAAATTGAATTTCGGAAACTTCCCACTATACTTACCTGTGTCCTTGTCAACTATAAATGTAAGGAGGTAGCTGCCTAATTAAAATAAATGTTTTTTAAGTCGTGGGACTGTTATTTGTGATTTGCGAGCACACCCTTAAAAACAAAGAAGAGAGGAAACGAACACTTTTGGTCGGATTTCACTATATCAATTAAAATACTGTTATTTTTTTAGTTTGTCTGTAAGTTGACCAGTTTCATTTGTTGTTAAATGCCGCATAGTAATTAAAATACAATAAATGAGGTATAAGGTTCATTTAGAAAACTTGAACTTGGCAGCATTTTTTGTCCTGAGTTATTTTTTAGCGTAAACTTTCAGAAAGCTTTGGCTGGACAAGTTTAAGTACGTGTACGAATGACGTACCTATGTAGGTCCTTCATTTTATGCAATGTTATGCCCGCCATAACATATTTATAGATACTGTCGAAGAGCTCTATATTATAGTTCATAGTTCATAGCATTTATTCATAAACAATACAAATATTGTGTTTGAAATATGTAAGTACATTCAATAATAATAATTTCCCTTAAAACTAACTCTAAAACGTAGAAAAGAAATACAAGCATACAATTTTTAGTGCACTCTCTTATTAAATAACAAATTAGTTGGAATTTTGTGTACCTATCTCTGAATATCTCATCAATACTGTAGAAGCATCCTCGTAACAAAAAGTGTTTTAATTTTCTATGGAAGATCGATTTGTTCGTTATCGTTTTTAAATCAGAAGGTAGCTTATTATATAGTTTCACAGCTTGATGACTAGCACAATGCACTGCTATCTTAAGCCTCGGGCAGAAGTTGTACCTTTTGTTTTTCGTACGTGTAAGTAGTCGTAAGTCTTGTTCCACAGAGGACTCTATCTTTGAATTATTTTTAAGGGACTCGGTGAGCAAAATTAAAACATATAAGCTAGGTACCGTCAGAATTTCTAATTTCTTAAAATAATCTCTACACGAAACCCATTGTGGAATGCGAAATCGTAGTCGTATATATCCATATACGATTCTTTGTAACGAGAATAACAGCGAGTATAGATAATTTAGAGCTCTTAGACTGTGAACCTACTCCCGAATTTTAACTTATTTTCCTAAAACCTATCTTTCGTCGCGACGATTTTTTGTTGCAAGTCTAATCGATACTGTTAACCCGAAAATACAACAAAAATAATAGGAAATAACATTTTGAGAATTTTTTTTTTTCGGAGAGCAACGTCGACGCCATACAAACCATAAATTTAAATAAAGTGGATTTTTAAGACTAATCTTTTAAAACTCAACTAGGCCACCACTACTTAGGTAAATATCTAGACAAGTACCACGTTACCTATTCTCTATTCTATATTCTTACACCGCAGCAGAGCTAAACATAGTTTTTCTGACAAACCTACCGCTTGATTCAAGGTAACTTTCCGAAATCCAAAATCAATATAGGCTTGATCAGGGCTATGTTGAGTGAGACCAGCATATTCAATTGACCTAGCCCCAAACTAAGCCCTAGGCTTACTACGGGTACCTACTAGACAACGATAAACATACTTATATAGAGAAATACTAAAATGGGTTACCTTTGTTTCGTCAAAATATTTTTGGTCAAATGTGTCATTTCCCACATTTTGATTTACTTTTTCGGTAGCCACAAGTGTAACCTAACCTAACCTAACCCAACCTGTGTTACGATATATCGGATATAAAACAATATTAGTAAATGATACATTTGACGAAAAGGAATTTGACGAAACGGCAGGCTCTGGACTAAATAAAATAATATCCAAGACTCAGGAACTTCACACAAATATCATCCCTTACCGGGGATTTGAATCCAGGACCGCTAGCTTCGTAGGCAGGGTCAGGTCACTAACAACTGGGCTAACGTGTCGTCAAACCCAATTTGTCACGATTCTACACTTAAAATAAAAATTTACATAAAGAATACACACGCTGTTACAGGTATAAAGTTTATTAACACTGGGAACACATGACATGTGACATAAGAAACTAAATATTTACCTGTTCAATAAGAACTTGTGTATTTGGTGTGAGTCCATTAAATTCCTCTGAGTTCTGAATTTTTGAGGACTTATAGGTATTCATTAGAACAATATATCTATGAAAACTACTCGTACTGCTTGCTTTTAAAGCTGTTATAATTCTTCGGTGCGCGTTTTAATAGCGTTGGTCAGAGACAGTCAGAGTACGATCAGCAGAGGCAACACAATCATAGCCCACTTCGACAGCCGCCTAAACCACTTTTCCCCCCATTCTGTCCACCAGCGGGGGGGCCACTCACTTGTTGTCCGCCGCTGCCACTGCGAAGCTTTCTCCGAAACCCGCCGCGTAGGAGACTGCGAAACCCTCCGCGAATTGAACTGCGAAGGCCTACGCGGTGAAAACTGCATAGGCCCCCGCAGCTGCCCGAAGGGCCTTCGCCTTTTTCTGTGGCAAATGATGAAATCCAGGTGATGGAGATGGAGGAAATGGAGAAGTGCCAGACCCTGAACGGGCTCCTAATGTGAAATGGTTAACGCTAAGGTTTCATGTTGACAGAAACGACGTAAATAAGTGAGAAGCTGACAGGCCATTTAGGCGCAGCCTACGAGATTGGCTTTGTGTACTTAAAAAAAACTGAACGGAGTGTTTTTTTTGCTAATAGATACATCCTAAAAGAGCCATTACAAAAAACACTAACAAGGTTTTAATCACCACTAATTTGTTTAAACTCCATTCGAAGTATTAAATATCTGTCTGTCCGTGTGTCTTAAAGTCACAGACACTTTTTCTCAAAACTATAATTAGTAAAAACCGATCAAGTGCGAATCGGACTCGCGCACCGAGGGTTCCGTCAATCGCACAGAGTGTATTGTTATATTTCGACTTTAATTCAGTATAATTGAATCAGCGCGAGCCGACTTACACGACCATTTTTAGTATTTGTTGTTTTTGTTCAGGGTTTCTACTACCTATATAATCATACCAGACGGACAGCGGAGGCACATTATTAGGGTTCCGTTGGGTTTCCTTCGGGCACGGAACCCTGAAAAAGGTATTATTTTGTACACATACAGCTATTTATCCCGTGCACAAAGATCAACAAGTCTAACGTGAAGCAAGCTTTATAAAAAACCCAACTGCTGTTTGGATAAGTCGTCAAAGTAATATTACTTGTCATCACTCTAGTGGTTAAGACGAATCTAACCACGTATAATTTATTAAAATCGGTTTAGTCGTTTATTACTTACGAGCGGATATAGAGTCAGACATATATACAATTCGAACAAATAACGCTCTTTTTGGGCTTTGCAGTAGTCGGGTAAAAATTAAATTGTGAAAAACCGAAATACACACAATAAATAACGAAATGATTATCGTCATTATAATGTCAGCCGAAACACGTCCACTGGACTGGACTGGAATGGACGAGGCCTTCCTCAAAGGTCTTTAGTCCTGTGCTATTTGCATCTATTAATTTCCCGAGAACCTTTTAACAGAATCAGATGGAAGTTTCACCTTGTGGGAAGCCCAACGTCATTTCTTCTTTTGATATGTACATTGTCACTCTTATCTCGATCCTTCCTCGCCGTGCAATAAAATACCACCAAAAAGCTAATAAAGTAAATAAGTTAATGCAAGGGTAAACTTACTATAATAATGTCAAGGAAAACGTGATTTTTTTTAACAGTCAAGGGCAATAATATCTATACAAAAAAATATACGTACCTTATTGCCAGTTCCATAAAGGTGTATAGATATTTTTGACTTCATGGGAACGTATCGCACCTTAAGAATTATAGTCACCTAATTCAAAATTTCAGCTTTTGATTTCGAGACTAATATTTATTACTGTAGAGATCTAACTAGAAATCAATCATTCGTGAATTAGGTCACTATAATTCTAAAGATGCGGTATATTTATGCCCGTTGACGTCAAAGATATGTTTATATTTTTGAACCTTATTTCAATGGAATAAGGTGAAATTTTTTAAACATATCTTGCAATAAAATATAGATAAATACGAAACATCTAAGGTAAATAAAATTACTTTAGAAGTATACCTACAACATACTATTGCCCATTTGCACCAAACTTGGGTTAGGCTTGGCCTAGTTAAGATACACCTACTCTTAAAAGCAGCCTCGGTAAAAAATAAACAAGTTAGACAAGAATTTACGCGATTCCTAAGTTTATTAACAAACTAAAATGAAATATAAAACATTGGTCAATCGGAGTGACATTAACCTTGATATTTATTTTAAAGATAAAGATAAAAGAAATTTATTCAGTAAGTAGGCCGCTCGGGCACTTTTACACGTCAAGATACTACCAGCGCTTCCCAAGAGGAGACCACTGCTGAGAAGAAACGCCGCAAGAAACTCAGCAGTCAGTCATTTTTTAAACATATTTATTTATTTACTAATCCTTTATATGCCCGCTTCTAGTCACCTTTCTTGAGTATGATGAACCTAAACCAACCAGTGTTACTACTATAATAAATGAAAAGCTTCAGGGCCAGATAAAAATAGGCTAAATAGTAAAAGAGGCTTATGTTGTCAAAAACCAGAAGTGAAAAGGGCTCCTTGTCGAACGGTCGATCGAGTGCCTTACCTAAGGGTGAAGCGGTTGAGTTGAGAATGCACGCTGGTAAATGTTACTTTTAACGTTCTGGCGAGACGACTAAGCTTCAATTTATCGTTAAAAAAATTGTGCTGGGAGTTCAAAATGTGAGTAGTTAAAAAGAATAATCTACCAATACAGGTTGTCACACAAGGTAGATCTTCTATTATATAACACGTAGACCTAGATGAATATCAAAAGAAATGCATAGACGTTTGCCATATCTTTGATTTACCTAGTTTGTAAACCTGGTACTCTAAAATAGTCAGTTTGTACGATCCAACATCGTACATTCTGCATCATCATCAACTTACGCCGACTTGCGTTTATGTAGGTCAATGCACGACAGTTCACCAATATCAGCCATTGAGTGTACTCGCTATCATTAACTTATTTTAATACGAATAAAGTTATCTTCAGAGCATCAGAACTATCATTTATAAGTTTGTACGTACCGTACATCTTTATGGTCCTTCGAACCGGATATATATAACTAAAGAGGCTACATAACCACAGAGCTAAATCAGCGATCAAGAAAAGTCTACATACAAATTCAATAATGGAAGACTTACTTTCAACGCAGTATAATCTCATGCAAAATATTGAGAAAATATTCATCAACTTCAAAAAGGATGGGCTCGAACGGAAGACCTATTCTAACATAAACCAGAGAATGAACATGCTATCGACGTACTGGAACGAGTTTAATAGCATTCACCTGCAATTGGTCGACTATCAAAACGTAAACTACGTGTACTTTCAGCAAGATTATTACGAAACAACCAAAAGTTTTTGTAAAGCATTATCATCTTATTTGCAACGATATTTACTTTATGCGGAAGCTCCATCCTCCCATGAAAAACCATTGCCACCTCCGTTGGAATTGACGACAATGTTGCAAGGATTTCCTAAATCAGAAGAAAAAGGAAAGCCATCCACTGCGTTATCTACCCCGAAACCTGACACCGATTCGGTGCTAGGTTCCTGGGCGCCTGGGTCTATTGCGACGACCTCGCGGCAGCGGAGCACCGCAAGCCCTGCGGATCAGGCCCCAAACGCCGCAACGCAGGCCGATGGAATTAGCGCGACGGAAAGTAGCGCCAAACACACGGGTACTTCGAGCAAGTTAGAAGAAAAACTTCGTAAACAAAAGAGCAATTTTAAAGCGTTTTCTCGTACTATTACAAACATCGACTTCGGTTCACTATCAGAAAAGTGGGAGTATGAAGACGTTTTGAAACTTATAGATTCGCGTTGGAATGCGATCGACTGTCTGCATTGGGACATCGATAGCGAACTCTATGAAGAAGATCCAGAGTATGAACGTATATTCACTAGGTATGAGAAAGAGTATAATGATATCAAGAAGGCGCTTAATGAGAAAATTTGGGCAGCATCATACAAAACTAAGACTACACCAACTATGGACATACCAGTATTCAATGGTGATTATCATAAATGGGTATCATTCAAAGATTTGTTCAGCGAAACAATCCATACCAATCGCTCCATATCAAACGCACAGAAGATGCAGTTTTTAAAGAGCAAGGTCAAAGGTGAAGCAGAAAAACTAATTCAGCATCTGAACATCAGCTCAGAGAACTATCAAGTGTGTTGGGATATTCTAAATCACAGGTATAACAACACTAAACTGATCTTTAGCTCACATATCAACATACTTATGACCTTACCAGTAATGCAACAGCAAACAGCAGCACTCATCAAGAAAATCCATGACAGCACCAAAGAGTGTTTAAATGCTGTCAAAAACCTGGGAGTCGACATCGCTACCTGGGATCCCCTACTTGTTCACATTCTATCGCAAAAGTTGGATGCTGAAACGCACAAAGATTACATTGAATCATTAAAATCGCCCCGAGATTTACCATTGTTATCAGATTTCTACGAGTTTCTAGAAAACAAGTTTACGTCACTCGAGGCATCTCGGCGAAAGCAGGACAGCAATATGCAGAAACCAAGCAATCACTATGCGACCTCATTCAGCATGAAAAAGTCACCTCAGCAACAAAATAACTTCAACTTTAATAAATATCACAAAAGCAATACCTACAACAGCAATAACTATGACAGCAAACCTATTGCGAAATCACATCACATATCGTCAGCATACAAGTGCCTATATTGCAAAAACAACCATTCGATTTTCTTTTGCAACGAGTTCATCAAACTGCCTAACGAAGCAAAGTTGAAGGTGACAAACGATTTACGGCTTTGTACCAATTGTCTTTATGATCACAAAGGAGACAAATGCATTTCTACGAAAACATGTCGTAAGTGTACAGAACCACATAACACTTTACTCCATGACGCAATGATAACAAAACAAAGGCAGAATAAAGACAATGTTAGCGTGTCTCAGAACAACTCATCAGAGATCCTACTTGCCACAGCACAAATCAAGGTGCTAACAGCAAATGGTTCCTATCACATCATGAGGGCCTTGGTTGACCAGGGCTCACAAATCTCCCTAATCACCGAAAATGCGGCCCAAAGGCTTGGATTACCTCGGCGCCGTTGTAAAGGAGTAGTTTTTGGCCTCGGCACACAAGAAAATAACTGCAAGGGAGCAATGAACATATCAGTATCAGCAATCAATGGAGATTATACATTCAATACAAATGTAGTAATCATGAACAACCTCATCAACAATCTCCCCAACCAAACATTCAAGAAACCTAATTGGTCATATATTGAAAATATCAGTTTAGCAGATCCACAATTTAATATCAGTCGTCCAGTAGATATATTACTAGGGGCAGAAATATACGCTCTGATCATGATGGGCGGAATCATCAAAGGTGAAGATGACTCACAGCCCATGGCTCAACAAACTCACTTAGGATGGTTGCTGTGCGGCAGCGTCAAGACATATCAGTGTAACGTCATCCTGAACAGTGTCGAAGAAATTCAGAGATTTTGGGAAATAGAGGACATCGCCGATAACCCACTAAACATGTCGACGGCAGATTATAACTGTGTAGAGCATTACAAGGAGAACACATATAGACAAGCAGATGGTCGATATGTAGTCAGGCTGCCTATGAAACCGGACACTCAAGAAAAATTGGGAAACTCTAAACAAAAGGCCATAGCACAGTTTCGTCAGTTGGAGAAGAAATTTAGCAAAAATCAGAAAGTATCAGAAGGTTACAAAGAATTTATAAACGAGTTTGTTAAGCTAGGTCACATGTACGAGGCAGTTAGTAACGGCAATAAGACACCGGCCTATTACCTACCTCACCATTGCGTGCTACGCGCAGACTCAAGTACTACAGCGCTACGAGTTGTATTCAACGCGTCATCGCCTACGTCAACGGGTCACAGCCTTAACGATCTTATGTACAGAGGGCCAAATTTGCAACAAGACCTTTTGTCACTTATTCTCAAATGGAGGCAATATGAGATAGCATTGACAGCCGACATTGAAAAAATGTTTCGGCAGATTTGGGTGCACCCAGAAGATCAGAAACTCCAAAGGATCGTTTGGAGAGACAACATGAATCAGTTTATTCGAGAATATAACTTAGCAACAGTTACTTATGGCACTAAGGCAGCACCGTTTCTCGCGATGATGACCTTGAAGCAGCTGGCGAAGGACGATGGTCACAACTACACGTCCGCTGCCAAGAAAGCATTAGAAGAAGACTTCTACATGGATGATCTTCTCAGTGGGAGCCACAGCATAGGAGCAGCGAAGCAACTTCAGTCCGACTTAATTAACCTACTCAAATCAGGTGGGTTCAACCTTCGCAAGTGGGCATCTAATAAACCTGAATTACTGCAAGGTGTTGAAACCACATTAAATCAGCAAGCGTTTGACTTCAAGTATCCTGAATCAACGAAGGCGCTTGGATTGCGGTGGAACCCCGTGGACGACTTGTTTTCATTTCAAGTCAAACTCAGCCCATCATCAAAATTATTAACTAAGAGGACATTATTATCAGAAATATCAAAGATATTCGATCCGCTTGGTTGGCTAGCCCCAGTGACCACTAAGCTGAAATTATTGTTCCAAAAGGTATGGCTCAAAGATATACAATGGGATAGCAACTTACCAGATGAGTTTATCAGTGAATGGCAGAATATTCGAGCCGAGTTGGAAAACATCAATTACATCAGAATAAAACGGTGGCTTGGAACTCAAGAAAGGGGTAAAATTGAACTCCACGGCTACTGCGACGCCTCTACAAAGGCATACGCCTGTGTGATTTATTGCAAGGTCAACAAAACAAGCCCTGACGGTAAACAACAATCATCAGTAACCATTGAAGCAGCAAAAGCAAGACTTGTACCTCTGAAAAAGGACATCACGTTACCCCGCTTAGAGCTAATGGCCTGTCATCTTCTTTCAAAACTCATGGAAAAGGTTATCAAGAGCCTACCAAAGCAATCAATCAAAATATTCACCTGGACCGACTCTACAGCAGCATTGGGTTGGCTTCAAGGTGACCCTGGGCGATGGAAACCCTTTGTAGCAAATCGAGTTGAGCAAGTAAAATCAATCATACCTTCAGATTGTTGGCGTTACGTACGGTCTAACGAAAATCCAGCTGATTGCGCAAGTCGTGGAATCACGGCAAATCAGCTTAAAGATCATCCATTATGGTGGACAGGTCCTACGTGGTTAAAAAACTACACATCAGAAGAAGAGAAAAGTCATCTAGTATACACAACTGATCAAGAGCTTAAGAAAAGCATTCATATAAATGTCACGACTATTAGTAATGATGACGTCATAAGCGGCATTGTAAACAAACACAGCAAATTCACTCGTGCAACCCGAGTGCTAGCAAGAGTACTTAGAGTGGTGTCACATAATCGACCTAAACAAACATTTTTAACATGCAATGAATTATTAGACGCACGGCAAAGGATAATACGCTATTATCAAGAAAAGGAATTTGCTCAGGAAATACATAATATCAAGAATCAGAAAAAGATCGATACTAAGAGCAAAATTCTTAGTTTAACACCATTCATAGATCAAAACGGATTGTTAAGAGTCGGTGGTCGTATCAAGAACGCTCAAATCAATGAAACAATGAAGCATCCCCTTATCATTCCCCATGAGGGTCATCTTACGAATCTGCTCATAGATCAAGCTCATAGTGACATTTTCCACGGAGGAGCGAGAATGACTCTGTCCCGACTTCGGCAGCTTTATTGGGTAATAGGCGGGAACAGAGCGGTCAAAAAACGACTTCGCAAGTGTGTTACCTGCAGACGACACGATCCTATAAAACAAACACAATTAATGGGGGACTTACCAGCAGCTCGTACTAACCCAACCCGTCCTTTCTACCACACCGGCGTAGACTTCACTGGGTACGTCGAGATCAAAGCTAACAAGGGCAGGGGAATCAAGACCAACAAAGCCTACGTTGCCGTTTTTATCTGCATGGTAACGAAGGCGGTCCATCTGGAGCTTGTCTCAGATTTATCATCATCAGCATTTCTAGCAGCATTAAGACGGATGGCGGCTCGTCGAGGGGCACCCCGGCATGTCTATTGTGATAACGGCACCAACTTCGTCGGAGCCAGTCGAATAATAAAGGAAGAGATCATCAACCTACAAGAGACATTAGACGACGAGTTCTACGCCCAATCAGCTGAAATGAACATTGAATTTCATTTCAATGCACCATCGTGGCCGAACGCCGGTGGACTATGGGAAGCAGCTGTGAAGAGTCTAAAGCATCATTTACGTAGAGTCCTCGGAGAACAAAAACTAACCTTCGAGGAATTTACAACGCTACTCGCACAGTTAGAAGCCGGCCTAAACTCCAGACCACTTGGCGCTATATCAGAAGACCCGGAAGATATAAACTTCTTGACACCTTCACACTTTCTAGCAAGCGGTCCTACGCTCACAATTATAGAAACAGAAAGGGACGCTAGAACACGATGGCAGCTAACTCAAAAAATATTTCACGATGTCTGGAAACGATGGCAAACGGAATATTTATGCCAATTATCAGAACGTAGTAAATGGCTACAACAGCAGCAAAATCAGAAAGTAGGAGACATCGTCATCATACACGATGCCAACTTGCCGGCCGGAAGATGGCCGTTAGGCAGGGTTATCGAACTGCACCCTGGAAAAGACGGACATGTGCGAGTCGTCAGTGTGAAGACGAAGAACGGCATAGTACAAAGGCCAATCGTGAAACTGTCACCATTACCTGTGCTCGAAGATATTAAACAAGATACTCAACAAAGTCAAGGGAACCCTAATCAGAATTTACAACGAAAAAGAAACGTAATCACGAGCTGCAAATCACTGTTAATTACATTAATTACAATGATGCTCATATTACCAACACAAGGCGCTTATAACATAGCGCAACTAAGCAATAATCAGAGCATTTATTTTGATAAGATCTCGGACATGCATCTTATCCGGGATGAATGGAAGCTGGTAGTTTACTACGACATGAACCCTTACTGGGCAGGTGTTGAAGTACTCACAAGGTGTATAAACAATTTTGGACATCATTGCAACGCAATGGACAAGCCCATGCTATGCGAAATAATCATGTTACAAATACGTCACAGTTACAAGGAACTCGACCTTTATAATCACATGTTGCTCGGTCAGCAGATTGACCACGCGCTCCCACGTGCGCGCCGTGGCCTTATCAACGGGGTCGGCAACCTTGCACATACACTCTTTGGTGTACTAGACGACCAGTTTGCAGATCAATATCAAAAAGATATCGAGTTAATTCGATCTAATCAGAAGCATTTGGCAGTGTTGTGGCAAAATCAGACATCAATAGTGGAAGCACAGAATAACCTTCTACAACGAGTTGAAAATACCATGGAGCAACAGCACAAATACATCAATAACCATATCAAGGAAATAGAAAGAATGACGAATCAACTAAAGACTGATATGCAAAGCACAGCTAATGGCAATACCTTTGCATTATCAGCGATTATTGCCAACACACTATTGGACAATTTACGAAAAATTCAAGACTACTTACTCGATACAATGGTCGATTTACACTATGGAACATTTAATATCCATCTTATCAGCCCAGAGCAGTTAAAGGACGAACTGAACGTCATTTCCGGTCAACTAGCAAATGATCTGTCATTACCAATCGACAACATAGTAACAGACTTGCCCAAACTCTATCACATGCTCAAGGTTAAGGCGAGGATGACAAGGCAATACTTTATTATAGAAATCAGAATACCATTAGTAGCCAGAGATCTCTACGAGATATATCGACTTATCCCTACTCGCCACAGCGTAAACAACAGCATGGTCAATATAATACCCGTATCAGATTACGTAGCTATGAACATCCAGAAAGATTTATATTTCACCATGACACAAGCAGACCTAGTCGGGTAAAAATTAAATTGTGAAAAACCGAAATACACACAATAAATAACGAAATGATTATCGTCATTATAATGTCAGCCGAAACACGTCCACTGGACTGGACTGGAATGGACGAGGCCTTCCTCAAAGGTCTTTAGTCCTGTGCTATTTGCATCTATTAATTTCCCGAGAACCTTTTAACAGAATCAGATGGAAGTTTCACCTTGTGGGAAGCCCAACGTCATTTCTTCTTTTGATATGTACATTGTCACTCTTATCTCGATCCTTCCTCGCCGTGCAATAAAATACCACCAAAAAGCTAATAAAGTAAATAAGTTAATGCAAGGGTAAACTTACTATAATAATGTCAAGGAAAACGTGATTTTTTTTAACAGTCAAGGGCAATAATATCTATACAAAAAAATATACGTACCTTATTGCCAGTTCCATAAAGGTGTATAGATATTTTTGACTTCATGGGAACGTATCGCACCTTAAGAATTATAGTCACCTAATTCAAAATTTCAGCTTTTGATTTCGAGACTAATATTTATTACTGTAGAGATCTAACTAGAAATCAATCATTCGTGAATTAGGTCACTATAATTCTAAAGATGCGGTATATTTATGCCCGTTGACGTCAAAGATATGTTTATATTTTTGAACCTTATTTCAATGGAATAAGGTGAAATTTTTTAAACATATCTTGCAATAAAATATAGATAAATACGAAACATCTAAGGTAAATAAAATTACTTTAGAAGTATACCTACAACATACTATTGCCCATTTGCACCAAACTTGGGTTAGGCTTGGCCTAGTTAAGATACACCTACTCTTAAAAGCAGCCTCGGTAAAAAATAAACAAGTTAGACAAGAATTTACGCGATTCCTAAGTTTATTAACAAACTAAAATGAAATATAAAACATTGGTCAATCGGAGTGACATTAACCTTGATATTTATTTTAAAGATAAAGATAAAAGAAATTTATTCAGTAAGTAGGCCGCTCGGGCACTTTTACACGTCAAGATACTACCAGCGCTTCCCAAGAGGAGACCACTGCTGAGAAGAAACGCCGCAAGAAACTCAGCAGTCAGTCATTTTTTAAACATATTTATTTATTTACTAATCCTTTATATGCCCGCTTCTAGTCACCTTTCTTGAGTATGATGAACCTAAACCAACCAGTGTTACTACTATAATAAATGAAAAGCTTCAGGGCCAGATAAAAATAGGCTAAATAGTAAAAGAGGCTTATGTTGTCAAAAACCAGAAGTGAAAAGGGCTCCTTGTCGAACGGTCGATCGAGTGCCTTACCTAAGGGTGAAGCGGTTGAGTTGAGAATGCACGCTGGTAAATGTTACTTTTAACGTTCTGGCGAGACGACTAAGCTTCAATTTATCGTTAAAAAAATTGTGCTGGGAGTTCAAAATGTGAGTAGTTAAAAAGAATAATCTACCAATACAGGTTGTCACACAAGGTAGATCTTCTATTATATAACACGTAGACCTAGATGAATATCAAAAGAAATGCATAGACGTTTGCCATATCTTTGATTTACCTAGTTTGTAAACCTGGTACTCTAAAATAGTCAGTTTGTACGATCCAACATCGTACATTCTGCATCATCATCAACTTACGCCGACTTGCGTTTATGTAGGTCAATGCACGACAGTTCACCAATATCAGCCATTGAGTGTACTCGCTATCATTAACTTATTTTAATACGAATAAAGTTATCTTCAGAGCATCAGAACTATCATTTATAAGTTTGTACGTACCGTACATCTTTATGGTCCTTCGAACCGGATATATATAACTAAAGAGGCTACATAACCACAGAGCTAAATCAGCGATCAAGAAAAGTCTACATACAAATTCAATAATGGAAGACTTACTTTCAACGCAGTATAATCTCATGCAAAATATTGAGAAAATATTCATCAACTTCAAAAAGGATGGGCTCGAACGGAAGACCTATTCTAACATAAACCAGAGAATGAACATGCTATCGACGTACTGGAACGAGTTTAATAGCATTCACCTGCAATTGGTCGACTATCAAAACGTAAACTACGTGTACTTTCAGCAAGATTATTACGAAACAACCAAAAGTTTTTGTAAAGCATTATCATCTTATTTGCAACGATATTTACTTTATGCGGAAGCTCCATCCTCCCATGAAAAACCATTGCCACCTCCGTTGGAATTGACGACAATGTTGCAAGGATTTCCTAAATCAGAAGAAAAAGGAAAGCCATCCACTGCGTTATCTACCCCGAAACCTGACACCGATTCGGTGCTAGGTTCCTGGGCGCCTGGGTCTATTGCGACGACCTCGCGGCAGCGGAGCACCGCAAGCCCTGCGGATCAGGCCCCAAACGCCGCAACGCAGGCCGATGGAATTAGCGCGACGGAAAGTAGCGCCAAACACACGGGTACTTCGAGCAAGTTAGAAGAAAAACTTCGTAAACAAAAGAGCAATTTTAAAGCGTTTTCTCGTACTATTACAAACATCGACTTCGGTTCACTATCAGAAAAGTGGGAGTATGAAGACGTTTTGAAACTTATAGATTCGCGTTGGAATGCGATCGACTGTCTGCATTGGGACATCGATAGCGAACTCTATGAAGAAGATCCAGAGTATGAACGTATATTCACTAGGTATGAGAAAGAGTATAATGATATCAAGAAGGCGCTTAATGAGAAAATTTGGGCAGCATCATACAAAACTAAGACTACACCAACTATGGACATACCAGTATTCAATGGTGATTATCATAAATGGGTATCATTCAAAGATTTGTTCAGCGAAACAATCCATACCAATCGCTCCATATCAAACGCACAGAAGATGCAGTTTTTAAAGAGCAAGGTCAAAGGTGAAGCAGAAAAACTAATTCAGCATCTGAACATCAGCTCAGAGAACTATCAAGTGTGTTGGGATATTCTAAATCACAGGTATAACAACACTAAACTGATCTTTAGCTCACATATCAACATACTTATGACCTTACCAGTAATGCAACAGCAAACAGCAGCACTCATCAAGAAAATCCATGACAGCACCAAAGAGTGTTTAAATGCTGTCAAAAACCTGGGAGTCGACATCGCTACCTGGGATCCCCTACTTGTTCACATTCTATCGCAAAAGTTGGATGCTGAAACGCACAAAGATTACATTGAATCATTAAAATCGCCCCGAGATTTACCATTGTTATCAGATTTCTACGAGTTTCTAGAAAACAAGTTTACGTCACTCGAGGCATCTCGGCGAAAGCAGGACAGCAATATGCAGAAACCAAGCAATCACTATGCGACCTCATTCAGCATGAAAAAGTCACCTCAGCAACAAAATAACTTCAACTTTAATAAATATCACAAAAGCAATACCTACAACAGCAATAACTATGACAGCAAACCTATTGCGAAATCACATCACATATCGTCAGCATACAAGTGCCTATATTGCAAAAACAACCATTCGATTTTCTTTTGCAACGAGTTCATCAAACTGCCTAACGAAGCAAAGTTGAAGGTGACAAACGATTTACGGCTTTGTACCAATTGTCTTTATGATCACAAAGGAGACAAATGCATTTCTACGAAAACATGTCGTAAGTGTACAGAACCACATAACACTTTACTCCATGACGCAATGATAACAAAACAAAGGCAGAATAAAGACAATGTTAGCGTGTCTCAGAACAACTCATCAGAGATCCTACTTGCCACAGCACAAATCAAGGTGCTAACAGCAAATGGTTCCTATCACATCATGAGGGCCTTGGTTGACCAGGGCTCACAAATCTCCCTAATCACCGAAAATGCGGCCCAAAGGCTTGGATTACCTCGGCGCCGTTGTAAAGGAGTAGTTTTTGGCCTCGGCACACAAGAAAATAACTGCAAGGGAGCAATGAACATATCAGTATCAGCAATCAATGGAGATTATACATTCAATACAAATGTAGTAATCATGAACAACCTCATCAACAATCTCCCCAACCAAACATTCAAGAAACCTAATTGGTCATATATTGAAAATATCAGTTTAGCAGATCCACAATTTAATATCAGTCGTCCAGTAGATATATTACTAGGGGCAGAAATATACGCTCTGATCATGATGGGCGGAATCATCAAAGGTGAAGATGACTCACAGCCCATGGCTCAACAAACTCACTTAGGATGGTTGCTGTGCGGCAGCGTCAAGACATATCAGTGTAACGTCATCCTGAACAGTGTCGAAGAAATTCAGAGATTTTGGGAAATAGAGGACATCGCCGATAACCCACTAAACATGTCGACGGCAGATTATAACTGTGTAGAGCATTACAAGGAGAACACATATAGACAAGCAGATGGTCGATATGTAGTCAGGCTGCCTATGAAACCGGACACTCAAGAAAAATTGGGAAACTCTAAACAAAAGGCCATAGCACAGTTTCGTCAGTTGGAGAAGAAATTTAGCAAAAATCAGAAAGTATCAGAAGGTTACAAAGAATTTATAAACGAGTTTGTTAAGCTAGGTCACATGTACGAGGCAGTTAGTAACGGCAATAAGACACCGGCCTATTACCTACCTCACCATTGCGTGCTACGCGCAGACTCAAGTACTACAGCGCTACGAGTTGTATTCAACGCGTCATCGCCTACGTCAACGGGTCACAGCCTTAACGATCTTATGTACAGAGGGCCAAATTTGCAACAAGACCTTTTGTCACTTATTCTCAAATGGAGGCAATATGAGATAGCATTGACAGCCGACATTGAAAAAATGTTTCGGCAGATTTGGGTGCACCCAGAAGATCAGAAACTCCAAAGGATCGTTTGGAGAGACAACATGAATCAGTTTATTCGAGAATATAACTTAGCAACAGTTACTTATGGCACTAAGGCAGCACCGTTTCTCGCGATGATGACCTTGAAGCAGCTGGCGAAGGACGATGGTCACAACTACACGTCCGCTGCCAAGAAAGCATTAGAAGAAGACTTCTACATGGATGATCTTCTCAGTGGGAGCCACAGCATAGGAGCAGCGAAGCAACTTCAGTCCGACTTAATTAACCTACTCAAATCAGGTGGGTTCAACCTTCGCAAGTGGGCATCTAATAAACCTGAATTACTGCAAGGTGTTGAAACCACATTAAATCAGCAAGCGTTTGACTTCAAGTATCCTGAATCAACGAAGGCGCTTGGATTGCGGTGGAACCCCGTGGACGACTTGTTTTCATTTCAAGTCAAACTCAGCCCATCATCAAAATTATTAACTAAGAGGACATTATTATCAGAAATATCAAAGATATTCGATCCGCTTGGTTGGCTAGCCCCAGTGACCACTAAGCTGAAATTATTGTTCCAAAAGGTATGGCTCAAAGATATACAATGGGATAGCAACTTACCAGATGAGTTTATCAGTGAATGGCAGAATATTCGAGCCGAGTTGGAAAACATCAATTACATCAGAATAAAACGGTGGCTTGGAACTCAAGAAAGGGGTAAAATTGAACTCCACGGCTACTGCGACGCCTCTACAAAGGCATACGCCTGTGTGATTTATTGCAAGGTCAACAAAACAAGCCCTGACGGTAAACAACAATCATCAGTAACCATTGAAGCAGCAAAAGCAAGACTTGTACCTCTGAAAAAGGACATCACGTTACCCCGCTTAGAGCTAATGGCCTGTCATCTTCTTTCAAAACTCATGGAAAAGGTTATCAAGAGCCTACCAAAGCAATCAATCAAAATATTCACCTGGACCGACTCTACAGCAGCATTGGGTTGGCTTCAAGGTGACCCTGGGCGATGGAAACCCTTTGTAGCAAATCGAGTTGAGCAAGTAAAATCAATCATACCTTCAGATTGTTGGCGTTACGTACGGTCTAACGAAAATCCAGCTGATTGCGCAAGTCGTGGAATCACGGCAAATCAGCTTAAAGATCATCCATTATGGTGGACAGGTCCTACGTGGTTAAAAAACTACACATCAGAAGAAGAGAAAAGTCATCTAGTATACACAACTGATCAAGAGCTTAAGAAAAGCATTCATATAAATGTCACGACTATTAGTAATGATGACGTCATAAGCGGCATTGTAAACAAACACAGCAAATTCACTCGTGCAACCCGAGTGCTAGCAAGAGTACTTAGAGTGGTGTCACATAATCGACCTAAACAAACATTTTTAACATGCAATGAATTATTAGACGCACGGCAAAGGATAATACGCTATTATCAAGAAAAGGAATTTGCTCAGGAAATACATAATATCAAGAATCAGAAAAAGATCGATACTAAGAGCAAAATTCTTAGTTTAACACCATTCATAGATCAAAACGGATTGTTAAGAGTCGGTGGTCGTATCAAGAACGCTCAAATCAATGAAACAATGAAGCATCCCCTTATCATTCCCCATGAGGGTCATCTTACGAATCTGCTCATAGATCAAGCTCATAGTGACATTTTCCACGGAGGAGCGAGAATGACTCTGTCCCGACTTCGGCAGCTTTATTGGGTAATAGGCGGGAACAGAGCGGTCAAAAAACGACTTCGCAAGTGTGTTACCTGCAGACGACACGATCCTATAAAACAAACACAATTAATGGGGGACTTACCAGCAGCTCGTACTAACCCAACCCGTCCTTTCTACCACACCGGCGTAGACTTCACTGGGTACGTCGAGATCAAAGCTAA
Organism: Acleris sparsana; assembly: GCA_923062465.1. Taxonomy (NCBI): domain Eukaryota; kingdom Metazoa; phylum Arthropoda; class Insecta; order Lepidoptera; family Tortricidae; genus Acleris; species Acleris sparsana. The sequence goes on along the minus strand of OV281287.1, from coordinate 18,710,719 downwards.
CAAGGGCAGGGGAATCAAGACCAACAAAGCCTACGTTGCCGTTTTTATCTGCATGGTAACGAAGGCGGTCCATCTGGAGCTTGTCTCAGATTTATCATCATCAGCATTTCTAGCAGCATTAAGACGGATGGCGGCTCGTCGAGGGGCACCCCGGCATGTCTATTGTGATAACGGCACCAACTTCGTCGGAGCCAGTCGAATAATAAAGGAAGAGATCATCAACCTACAAGAGACATTAGACGACGAGTTCTACGCCCAATCAGCTGAAATGAACATTGAATTTCATTTCAATGCACCATCGTGGCCGAACGCCGGTGGACTATGGGAAGCAGCTGTGAAGAGTCTAAAGCATCATTTACGTAGAGTCCTCGGAGAACAAAAACTAACCTTCGAGGAATTTACAACGCTACTCGCACAGTTAGAAGCCGGCCTAAACTCCAGACCACTTGGCGCTATATCAGAAGACCCGGAAGATATAAACTTCTTGACACCTTCACACTTTCTAGCAAGCGGTCCTACGCTCACAATTATAGAAACAGAAAGGGACGCTAGAACACGATGGCAGCTAACTCAAAAAATATTTCACGATGTCTGGAAACGATGGCAAACGGAATATTTATGCCAATTATCAGAACGTAGTAAATGGCTACAACAGCAGCAAAATCAGAAAGTAGGAGACATCGTCATCATACACGATGCCAACTTGCCGGCCGGAAGATGGCCGTTAGGCAGGGTTATCGAACTGCACCCTGGAAAAGACGGACATGTGCGAGTCGTCAGTGTGAAGACGAAGAACGGCATAGTACAAAGGCCAATCGTGAAACTGTCACCATTACCTGTGCTCGAAGATATTAAACAAGATACTCAACAAAGTCAAGGGAACCCTAATCAGAATTTACAACGAAAAAGAAACGTAATCACGAGCTGCAAATCACTGTTAATTACATTAATTACAATGATGCTCATATTACCAACACAAGGCGCTTATAACATAGCGCAACTAAGCAATAATCAGAGCATTTATTTTGATAAGATCTCGGACATGCATCTTATCCGGGATGAATGGAAGCTGGTAGTTTACTACGACATGAACCCTTACTGGGCAGGTGTTGAAGTACTCACAAGGTGTATAAACAATTTTGGACATCATTGCAACGCAATGGACAAGCCCATGCTATGCGAAATAATCATGTTACAAATACGTCACAGTTACAAGGAACTCGACCTTTATAATCACATGTTGCTCGGTCAGCAGATTGACCACGCGCTCCCACGTGCGCGCCGTGGCCTTATCAACGGGGTCGGCAACCTTGCACATACACTCTTTGGTGTACTAGACGACCAGTTTGCAGATCAATATCAAAAAGATATCGAGTTAATTCGATCTAATCAGAAGCATTTGGCAGTGTTGTGGCAAAATCAGACATCAATAGTGGAAGCACAGAATAACCTTCTACAACGAGTTGAAAATACCATGGAGCAACAGCACAAATACATCAATAACCATATCAAGGAAATAGAAAGAATGACGAATCAACTAAAGACTGATATGCAAAGCACAGCTAATGGCAATACCTTTGCATTATCAGCGATTATTGCCAACACACTATTGGACAATTTACGAAAAATTCAAGACTACTTACTCGATACAATGGTCGATTTACACTATGGAACATTTAATATCCATCTTATCAGCCCAGAGCAGTTAAAGGACGAACTGAACGTCATTTCCGGTCAACTAGCAAATGATCTGTCATTACCAATCGACAACATAGTAACAGACTTGCCCAAACTCTATCACATGCTCAAGGTTAAGGCGAGGATGACAAGGCAATACTTTATTATAGAAATCAGAATACCATTAGTAGCCAGAGATCTCTACGAGATATATCGACTTATCCCTACTCGCCACAGCGTAAACAACAGCATGGTCAATATAATACCCGTATCAGATTACGTAGCTATGAACATCCAGAAAGATTTATATTTCACCATGACACAAGCAGACCTACTTCGTTGTGACCGATACTACGACGTTACCCAGCTGTGCCCACTGCAGACGCCAGTGTACCACATGACATCAGACCAAAACATATGCGTCACGAATGACGAAACAAAGCAGTGCGCCATCAATACGGAACCCTGCAAAACCACGTGGTTCGAGCTAAATAGAGTGAATTCACACCTATATGCATGTTGTAAACAATGCACAGTTCGCATCATATGCAGGAGTCAGGTTACATCAGTACAGCTCACTGGAAACGGTATTATTACTTTAAGCGGGGATTGCACAATCAAGACCACAGATTTTACTATATTCTCCCGTAGCAAGCAAAGCAATGCAATGAACGTAAAAGCAGATGTATTAAAAATCGAAATACCTCCAATAAACCACATAATAGACTTGCCCATATCTATTATCAACGAGACGAGCATTACTGAACAAATAAAGTACGACAATCATACGTACCTTCATCTACAATTAAACGAGATAGGAAGACAAATTCAGGAAATAAAGAAGGATGGCGCAAAGGTCATCCTAAGTGACAGACCATCATCTCACGATGTCACGCAATATGGATTGATCAGCGCAGTAACAGGCATCATATTTTGTATGGGCTTAGCAATGGCATGGCGGCGACTACGCGCATGTCAAATGCGACCCTTCAACAGTACCAGCGCGCCGGAGATGCACAGCACGGTGCCTCCCGCGCCTCCCGCGCCCCGCACGCTGGCCCGACTCGCGGCGGCAATCCCAGCGCGAGCGCAGCAGACAACAGGACGGATGCAGCCTCACGCACTGAGGGAGCACTCCCAATCTTCCAGACAGGTCCCCGTCACAACGAACATTAATCTATCCGACGAGAGTGACGTCGAACTCACAAGTCCGCGCCATGCGACTTTGGTTAATAAGGCGACCTCGCCAACATTTGAAAAACACTTTAGTGTATAGTAAAATCAAACTATGTAAGAATGAATTTAATTAATATCCTTAAGATGACCTGTACAATATGTAAGATTATTAACGTTTTATTTGCTTTAAGTTGACATGTACAATATTTAAGAATCATTCACCGAATTCCAAAAATCATCGTTAGCAGTCCTATCAGCCCCTACATATTCCTTTCCCTCTCCTGGAACATGTACGATCCAACATCGTACATTCTGCATCATCATCAACTTACGCCGACTTGCGTTTATGTAGGTCAATGCACGACAGTTCACCAATATCAGCCATTGAGTGTACTCGCTATCATTAACTTATTTTAATACGAATAAAGTTATCTTCAGAGCATCAGAACTATCATTTATAAGTTTGTACGTACCGTACACAGTTATTAGTAGAGTTAGGACTTTTGGTGGCAAATCGTGGTTCCAGAATCCATGGAGTCGCTATTTCCTAATTATTGATTTGATTTTGACCTTCGGTATTATCATATTCAAAAATGAACTAAATACATATTTAGTTCGGTTATTTCATACCTATTAATATTTGCTTGTTTGTAACGCTTTCACATCAGAGATATCCTCAATACCAAAATTAATTTAAATTGGTGCGGCCGAAATATAATTAGGAAATATCGTCTCCGAAATATGGATTCTAGAACCACGAAATGCCACCAAAATCCTAACCCTAGTTATTAGTATTTGTTTACTAATAATGTAGTTGACTTGAGAGTCCTAGAATTTTGGACATAGTAGTTTTCTCCATTTTAATGGACCTCGTTGGTGATCTATATTGGATGTTTTAACTAATTGTTTAGGTCGTTTTCTGTGCAGGTATTACCTTTGTTCTGATTGTTTTTAAACCTTTCGCAACCGTATGGTCAACCGTATGGCAAAGACGGCCAAGCTATAGGCCGTCTTTGCTGTCATAATATGTTAATAACCACTATCATAGCGTTTACAGCACAATATTGGTAGATATATACTTTTTAATGAGGCCGTGTGGTTGCCAGGTTAGAATAGTGCCACTTCCTCTTCCTCCTGTGGAAGTGGTAAGAGGAGACTAAGAGAATAAAAGTCTCTTTGGAAGCGCTGGTAGACTCAGACTTGTAAAAGTGCCTACAGGGCCTACTTACAGAATAAATGATTTGAATTTGAATTTGAATTTGAAAAGGCGTGTAGTATTGTTAGGCGATGGGCTTGCAACCGGTTACTAAATACGGTAACCCATCATTTTATCGAATTTCACTTCATCGATTGTATAATTTCATCGAATTTTATTCTATCGTATAATTTTACTTGTGCCGTGTGGTTGCCAGCTTAGAATAGTGACATTCCGTGCCTTCCTGTGGAAGTCGTAAGGAGCGACTAAGGGATTAAAAGGCTTGTAGTATTGTTAGGCGATGGGCTTGCAACCTGTCATTAAAATACACTGTTAAACCTCTTGGCCTGTTTGTGCGAAATGTGGTTATAGAATTAACCAGTTGTTAGAGTTGTTGGTAATTCTGTAGCTCTGCCTACCCCACTCCGGGACGAAGGCGTGACGGTGTGTGTATGTATGTTATTTTATCGAAAGCAATTTTCTGCTGAAATCACAATATTTTCAGGATGTCCTAAACATTAATTACGCAGTCTAGGTTAGGTTAGATTTGTGACTACCAAGAATATTGCTAATTATTCAGCAACATCTTGCATTGAAAAAATAAAGCGGAATGTATATCTGACCTATGCCAAAAGCGGTCAAGTAAATAGTTCTAATTTTAAAGCGATGTTCTCATTACTGGTAGGTAGTAACAACAAGAAGACGGATGCTAAGAATGGTGAAAATTAGACGAATAAATAACGCGTCTAATAGAAATAAAGGTAACATTATACAAAAATCCCCGATTCCTAATGCCATGCATGTATGACATCATTCAACTCTATTAGATTTTTTACAAAATACATATGCACTAAAAGTATGACCACCGTGTGAATTTCTGCCATATTTGTGGCAAAGTAATATTGACATTTTTGATTTGCTTCCACATGAATACCTAACTATTGGTACCCGCCGCACTATTCTTGGAAACTGTTTATCACTAGCTTCTTCTAGTATAAATTAGGAGGCAGATGCTTTTCTATCTCAGAACAATTCGGTAGACGAACATGGCGATATCAACTGTTGTATTATTGGTCCTCTCCGCATTGGCGGTGCAAGCCGCTGTGCTTCACACCGAAGGTAAACAGCATTTTATCTTAAAATAATATTAGTTACCCAGAATACTGTTTCCAGAAGTGACTGATCACAAAGTACTACACTGACATTTGAACTGTCTCATTACCCAATAGCAACTATAGACGAGATATTTCACTGAATATGGTGAAATAATGTTGTATTATTATTCCAGATACGCTACTCAAAAGGGTAGCGCGTTCTCCAGGCTGCGACGAGTGCAGTGGTCACGGTCACCCCCCACCGCCACCATTTGGATTTGGCCCTCCACCTCCGCCCTATGGCCCTCCCCCTCCGCCGCCACCACCAGTGTTCCGCACTCAGAATTGGAGCGGGTTCACCAAAGGCACGAACGGTGCCGGACACGGAGTGTTCAGTGGCGCGGCTGCCGCTGCCGACGACGGCTCTCAGGCCGGTAGTCAGGCTTTCTCCATCGCTTCGGCTGAGGGTAATGCTGGAGCTAACGCCGGGGCAGCAGGAGGCATTGGTGCATCAGGAAGAGGCGATGTGGGATCAGGCTCGGCGGGTGGATATAACGCAGCCGGTTCTTCTGGAAGCGCTGGTGGACACTCTGAAGGGTCTGGTTCAGCTGGATATGGTAGTGGATCTGGGTCAGCGGGTTATGGAAGCGGTTCTGGTTCATCTGGTGGATCTGGCGGCCAATCTAACGGTTTTAGTGGCGGCTCAAACTTTAAATCTAGCCAATTCAAGGAATCTCATTACTCTTACCAGAGTGGAGGAGGCAAACATGTTGAAGGTCATGGCGGCGCATCTAAATTCCAAGCTCAAGGCGGCCAAGGTGGTCAAGGATCAGGTTTCCAATCAAACGGCCAAAGTGGATCTTTCGCGGGATCAAGTGCGTCTTCCAACCAAGTGGAAGACCTTTCGGGAAATCAACAGCAACAGCAAACTAATGGCGGATCATTCCAAGGAAACGGCCAAGGTGGTTTTGAAAGCCAATCACAGAGCAAGGCCTTCTCAGGTCACGGACAAGGCTTTTCAGGTAACAGCCAACAACAGCAGGCTTTCACCCAAGAAAAGCACGGGAATGGGTTTAACTCAAACGCTCAAAGTGGTTCTTCTTCTGCCCAGGGTGGTTACGGTAAACAAGCCCAAGGATCTGAATTCTCCGGAAACCAACAACAAGCTCAGTCTGGAGGTGCGTGGCAGGAGGGATCCAGTTCTCAAGGCTCAGGACAAGTTGGTGCTTCTCTAGGTGCTTCTGGTTCTGTTGGCGCAAGTAATGGTCAGTCTGCGTTGAATGGAGCTCTTGGTCTCGCGTCCCAGGGTCTTCAAACCGCCAGCCAGCAGACTGGGTGTAGCACGTGTGGCAAGAGCAGCTATGCTCTCAGCAACGCGAAGAGTCACAGTGGAAACGCGATAGCGCTCTCCATTGGTGGTTAAAACTTAGTACCTGATTGTTTTGCATAATGTATTTTGTCAAGCTTAATTATTTATTAAAGTGATGTATTTCTTGTAATGAAATAAACGATTTGTCATTTATTTTTTATGTTTATTTTCCTTACTTACAACGTAAACGTCATAAAACTACTAGCCACTAGAAAACGATAAACTAACTTATATAAAGATAAATATATACCTACTTACTTGTGGGTATAACTTTTATTTCATATAACTCACAAAAAATTACAAAACATCTTAACTAACTATAAATAAAATAACTTTTAATAAGCTTAATTAGGGGGAAATGATTCCGACGCAAGTTAATTAGATTTAAAATTCATGAAAAGTTTCCGTTACTCGCGTTGCCTACATCTCAAAACTACAGTAATTTCACTTTTGAAACTTACAGTAAGTCGTTATGGGACCTTTCAAGGGTTCCGTACCCAAAGGGTGCCAACGGACTCTATTACTAAGCCTTCACCGTCCGTCCGTCCGTCCGTCTGTTGGCTGTACATCATCAACTGCAATAGGTAGACAGTTAAAATTTTCACTGAGCCTGTATTTCTAATGCCGCTATAACAACAGATAATAAAAATTAAAGTGATGGTACGGACCCCTATGTACGCTAAATTTATCGACTTCTCTTTATGGGGTAATTGCATAGGTACCCCATGAGGAGCTCTATCCACAGCTTCATAACGATACCATCCGTCACTCTCGTACTTATTTACGTGACAGAAAGTGACGGATGCCTTATCCATACTTTGTCACGCGATAAACGCAGCCATGTTAGGCCCCTTGGTAAACGTTATAACGTTACAAATTGCGCACAGTTGCCAGTTTGTATTTTTAATGCCCCAATCAAAGATTCCACTCTTACAATGCGTATTAGATTAGTACCTAACCAGCGAAATTAAGTATATACATACAGAAAAATCCTTAGCTGACGTAAGTATAACGTTATTATATCGTTATTATGATATGAAATTATTAAGTTTAAATTGGTAGGTATGTCGTTATGATGGATCCAAGTTTTCTAACTTCGTCTTATCCTATCCCCACATCGGAACACAACCATGCGAACACTGCCGCGTGGTAGTACGCGAAAGGTGGTGGTGGTGGTGGTTACTCATGTGGTTTATCAATGACCCACCTTCGGCTTTGCAATAATATAGGTTAGTATTGTTTTTTAAATACTACAAGGGTTTTAATTAATAACTTTAATACGATACGAATTTTCATTAACAACAGAAAATGCATATTATATTCTTTAATACTTTAAGAAATTTATCTATAATAAGTATAGGTTAGGTTAGGTTTGTTTTATTACAATCCTGTGGGCCTAAATGTGGATAAGGATCCGTCACTGTCGTACTTATATAAGTGTCAGTAAGTGACGGATGTTCTATACACATTATTATTTTTATTATTTATTATTTATTAACCAAAAATTACATAATGTTCTTAAACAAATAGTCTGCAAAACTGTCAAACAGTTTGACTGCAGCTGAGTCCTTTTAAACTTAATAGTAACAATTGGTTCCTTAATACTAACTTAGTTTATAATTATTTTATAATTTTATCCATATTAGGCCTCCTGGAAAGTGAAACTGGGTTATGGAAAAAAAACATTTAGGTATGACTTAGCTACGACATGTCTACGAGACGCGTAGAGTTAGTTCACCGCTACTCCCCTATTTTAACCTTTTAGGGGACGAAATTCCAAAAATCATAAGGTTTTGGCTGAGCGTTGGTCAACCTGACGGTCGGTTTCTTCTTTACATTTACTTACCCCCTTACTAATAATCAGGGAGCGAAACTTTGATGCCGGTGACGTCATTATGACGCAAATTGACATGTAGGATGTTTTTATAAAATATACATGACATATTAAAATAGTGACATAGAGATGATATATTATTACGATACGTCTATCTTTTAAAAATACCTAACTTACTTTCTCGGTAAAATCGTATTTATCCTTCTCAAGAAGACTCTGAAGAAGTTTCAGTACTTAGGTGATGATTCAATATGTTGGCAGTTCTCTCCATTGCAATTTCTCGTAATAAATTTGGAACCGAATGACTTTTATCCATTCGCAATTCGCAGTTCTTAAATTCACGAATAAAAAATACTATTTAAACGGATATACATTATTATTGTCTCCGACAATTTTCTGATTAATATGACAAAGACAGTTAGGTGTAACTTTTTATAAGTACTGGCCGTCTCAAGTGTCAATAAAATATCCGTAAACTAAAGAGGCCAATAAGTTGTTAGTGATTATCTATAATGTAGATAAAAACACTCTGTATGAAGCTTGACGTCATACGGCTGTCACCGGAATCAAAGTTTCGCTCCCTGCTAATAATGGTTGAGTAACTGTGGTGTAGCTAAACCATGCTTGGTCCTTATCTGTCAAATTCAAATGTCACTATGACATCAGGACAAAGCATGGTTTAACTAAACCACGGTTTCTCAACGTTTATTAGTAAGGGGGTTAGTGTAAAACAAAAGTCGCTTCCAGCAGTCTATGTACACAGATCTATCAAACTACGCAACGGAGTATTAATGCTGTTCTTATAAATACAGTGACTCAAGAGAAAGCTTATTATGTATTATAAATTCTGCATTATGTACGGGTGTTAAGAAAACTTAAATTTTACGGGAGCAAAACGAGAGCGGACAATTCGGAGAAATAAAACTAAAATCAATACTGTGATAGATACCACATTAAAACATTATCAATATCAATGGAAAAGTACCAAAAGAAAACATCTATCCGGGGCCGTAAACCCACAAAGTTAACAAGGACACCAAATATTGCGACGATTGCCTCATCGCGACCACAAACAAATAAATAAAAAATAAAGCTAAAACTTGTGATTCACTTGAAAATTATACTTCGACGACAAACTGGGGCTTAGCGCGAGCGTTTGTTATTAGCACCTTCTAGATCCAAGGTAAACGAGCCAGTCAGTGGACATTTAATATTGTACGTTTAGTACTGCTGAGTTTCTTGCGGCGTTTCTTCTCAGCAGTGGTCTCTTATTGGGAAGCACTGGTAGTATCTTGACGTGTAAAAGTGCTCGGCCTACTTACTGAATAATTTTTTTTTAAATTTTTTTTACGTTTATCGTAAATTATATTCGGCATTTACGTATCTACAGTGTGTGGCCCAAAACCGGGGATAATATTAAAAACCGGGGCTCTATAGATCACCGGTAATTAGGGTAGGGGCACCAAAAGATGAACGACACCCAAAAGCTGAACACTCGATCGAAATAATCACATAACTAAATCGTGACAAATATTACATAGTTCGGAATTTATTTTTCTTAAACAGCAACTCTTTGCTTACACCTCCATTAAATCTTAACATAGTATTATATTCTTTTTGGCCGTGATCGGTCGTCGTTGTGGAGCTTCCCGCCGAAAACGTCGATAGTATGGGAAAATAGCTAAGGACAGTGCTCTCCAAATTTAAGCTTTTAATTACGTATAAAATTCAATTATTGTCAGTCTTAGAAGGATTTGCTTGGTATGTTTTCTTGATTAATCACTCTTTTATTGGAGTTATACGATATTTCTTTTTTCTTGTTAGTTAACGAGAAATATGCCGTTCAAGTAATGGTTTCAAAAATATATACCTAAGCCAATTCTTGAACGGTGTTCAGCTACTAGGCAAGGCGTACTTTTTTTAAAGCTTCTTAATAAATCGTACCAAAATGACAGATGGAAAATTTAAAACTTAAAATGATCGTTAAATGCTCTTGTATCTTTAAACCAAAAGATGAACATAGCTTTTGATGTCTAATCCAATGATTTTGGAGTTTTAAATACTATGAAAACTATCACTGTTCAATAAAAAATGTGTGCCTAATACTTGAACGAATTAAATTTACTAGTTCATGTTTTGGATTCTATTCCAATATGTGAACACCTAATTGATTTTGTTTGTTCATTTCATAAATTCTGTGTCCTAAAATTGAACTAAGTAAATTCAGTCGTTCAACTTTTAGGCATAGTTTTATAATATGAACACTAGTAGTAGTATACTAGTAGTATTTATGGAAATGTTTACTAATATTATAAATGTTAAAGTAACACTTTTTGTCGGTTTATCTGTTTAAAAAGATAAGTAACTAAGTAGTTTTGCTAATGATTATTGATAAAAAATACTAATTCGTTGTTTTTATGACACAAATAACATAAAAAATAGGAACCTTATGTACGTAAGTAATATTAAATAAATGTAAACAATTAAAAAATAAAGAATATTTCGTTAACTCGCATTTTATTGCTAAAAATGAAAAGAATTAAAATGACATAGGTATTTTATTATGTTAGTTCAACTTTTGGGCCCCAACCGTTCAGAATTAGGGCACGCTGTTCATCTTTTGGGCAAATCGGTACATTTTTGGTTTCAATGATTTTTAGAAAAATACGGAGATATAATAACAGGCTTTATAATAGTCATTTTCAATCTAGACCATATACTGTACCATATAAAAAAATTAAATAGGGTGAAATTTGTTACTTTCACTGAATATAACCTGTCTAAAGTTGGTGTAGTCGCTTAATCGTTCATCTTTTGGTGCTCTTACCCTACATTATAATGGTCTTACCTAATTAAAATCAAAACTTAACTTTCAAGTTTTTTTCTAACAAACTTAATCGCAAATTCAATGTAATGCAAACACCGCTAAATCTACCGCGTGTTGTCAATGGCACCCTGTACTCAGACATACCGCGTACCAAGTGACCAAGCGACGATATCGCGACGGGAAAATACATTACCTACGATTTTTAACTTTGTAGGCTCTTTTCTCCAAAATTATAGACTTTGTAATATTAGATTCTTGTGATAGTTAATTGAAATGTTCTAAAGAATCCCCATTTAATTTTTTCGCCCCAGTTTTGGGCCACACACTGTATATATGTATAAATAAATAATCTCCCCTATTTCTCCTCGTCACGCTGTAACTTGAGAACGGCTGAACCGATTTGGCTGATTTCTTTTGTGTTGTATTCTTTATTGTCAGGACAAGGTTTGTAAGAAAGAAAATAAAATAAAGATCTACCGGGAATGTCGGATTTGCAACGGGGCGAAGCCGCTGGCGGCCCGCTAGTATTAAATAAATATCGGGGGGAAATCTAACACTAATTGACCTACTCTTAAACTAAGAATTAGGCTTGAATGTAATATGGGCAACTAGGCAACGATAAACATAGAGAAATAAATAGGTAGGTACTTATCTGTATTTAAACTCTTTACTGAACATAAACCATTGCACAACCTATATGCGGTTATCATTTTGCTATGATTTTGGCTTGGGATATGTACTTGTGTACCTATGTATATATTGGTGTCATTAATAATATGAGAAAGTAGTACATAACAAACATCTATAATTAAACTCGTAAAAATAAAATCAAAATGGTTTCCTGTTTGGTGATCACTTGCCTACACGGTGAAACTTTAAAAATACAGGCACACGTAACGAGATGATACGGCCCAAGTCATTAATGCCGTTTTATTAACTTAAACAATATTATGTAAATTATAGTATCATGATATTTAAATAAATGCCAAAAATTGTAGGTAAGTCTTTAATGTTTTTGTTCAACTATTGTCGCATAAATAGCTTCGAGGAAAAACGTGTCTTAAATGAGTGTCCACCAACTGGTGGCTTTACCCGACGAGGAACTTCTGGGTATTTTCTAGCGATGTTTGCTGTATTCATATCGGGGTATAAATATGTTACATTGCAGAATAATGTCTCAAATTGGACCGGCAACATGTGGCGAGCAAGCATCGTGCTCCTCGTTTTAGTGATAGCGGAGTATTCTTCAGCTGATGTTCAATGTAAGTATCTTTCGGCCGCACTTGGACTCAGTTAATGACCCACCTCGTGATTACCAGGAGTACTTTTAATGGAATACCTTTTTGAAACTTTATTTCTATGTCGCTTGTACGATTTCGGGCTTGAGACCAAATCTCTCTCGTAAATGTGCGTTCAAATTTCCCGCGCATCAACTACTGATCCGTTCTCAAACTGAATGAACGGAGTGACCGAAAGAGCTGATGCTCTCGGTCTTCTGCCGCGACAGGGCGGCCATCTTCCTCTTCTCATCTCGCGCTAATGCCGGCCGGCGCGCGTCCTCTTAATTAATCCAAAACTGTGACATTTTGGAATGGAATCCATGTGAGAGTGGTGTGAAAGTGTCCCGGGACCACAGGAGCAGTCAAAACCTATGGAAAATGTGAGTGAGATATAATTTCTTTAGCCCAAATCTGTTTTTAAATATTTCAATACTGTCGTAGTTCAACCATTTTGGTCATTCGACCGGGATTCTCCAGTTTGTAAACCAGATACACTTTAACACACTCTAAAGCATCCAATTATATATTCCTAGTACAGTTTTTAGTAAACACAAGACTTTATTTCGAGTCTAAAGTTTGTGTAACTACGTAATTAATTTCAATAATTTCAATTGTTGCAACGCGTCGCGCGTGTCTATTGTTTCAAAATGGCCGACATTCTAGAACAACTTATAGATAAAAAGGAGATGTGTTTTTTACGTATTCAAACACTATTCGAATTATCCAAAGTCGTTGTCACCGATTCAACACGTAAATCGGAATTTAATTTACGTCTTAAGGACATTCATTCAAACCGCGAAGTATTCGAGCAAACCGTATTCGAAATTAATGCTTTAAAAAAGAAAGAAAATTCCAAGTACAAGTCTAATCATCAGGAAATTCAAACTTATGACGACATGTATTATCGGATTTTAAGCGTCGCCACAACTATTAACGAAATATGGCAGTCGTGCGAGAGCGGCAGTTCGCCTTCTACCGACGCCGTACGCCGCGGCGGGCTCGGTGACACCAACAATGATTTGCGCTCAGTTAAACCGCGTTTACCTAGACTCGAATTGTTTCATTTCGATAGCAAGTTGGAGAATTGGCAAACTTTCTATGATACATTTACGAGTCTGATTCATAACAACGAAGGCATTAGTAATGTTGAAAAATACTACTATCTACTTTCTGCCGTTAGCGGTTCCGCGTTAACCGTAGTTAAAGGAATGCCAATTACATCTGATAACTATCCAATCGTATGGGCGTTGTTAGTTAAGAAATTCGAAAACAAACGCGCCTTAGCTACCAGTTATTTGGACCGGTTATTTCAATTTAAACCATTGTTGGCGGAATCAGTCTCTGGGCTTAACACCTTTTTGCAAACCTATCAGGAATGTGTCCAAGCGTTAACACATTTAAATATCGACAATTTATCGAGCTTCATATTGTTCTACATGGGGTTGCGTAACTTAGACACCGTTACTAGACGAGAGTTCGAACAAACTGTGGAACAAACTCAAATACCTACTTACGATCAGCTGATCGCCTTTGTAGAAAAGCAAGCGCGTGTTTTAGAAATGTCCGAAGTTAAAAATTGTGTACAGAAGGGTCAGTTTACACCGAGGGCTGTTACTAACGTCGTATCAAAACCGAACGTATTGCGATCGAATAATAATAACTTCTATACCGGCGCAAACAAACCTACAACGAAACCGTGCTTGTCAGCTGTTAGTAAGGGGAGCAATGACCGATCAAACAAGTGTTTATTCTGTGACAAAACGCATTCAACGTACCGATGTTACGAATTTTTAGATTTATCACCCGCACAGCGTCTTGACAAAGTGAAACAGCTTCAATTATGTGAAAATTGCTTACGTCAGCATCAGCTGTCAGAGTGTACTTCAAAGATTAGATGTGTTTTGTGTAAACAACCGCACCATCATAGTCTACACTTAGATACAGTTTCAAGTGTACAAAATTCTAGTGGTAGTCAAGGTCCGTCTAGAGGTCAAGGTCAACTTCCTAACGTCGGCTTGACTTGTTCGTCAAATTCTACCGTGTTGTTAGGCACTGCCGTGGTGCACGTCGCAGATCGATGGGGAACTTACCACGCCGTGCGTGCAGTAATAGACAGCGGTGCCATGTCCGGTTATATGACAAATGAATGTGCTCAGCGCCTAGGTCTGTCGCGACGCCAGTGTCCGTTTGAACCCATGGGTCTGGGAGGTGCACCAGTGCAAGATTTCGGTTTGGTTACATGTTCAATTAAGCCACGAAACTCAACTGGTCCAGTTCTGAGTACTGAGACTGTGGTTGTAGGTAATATTACAAGTAGTTTACCAACAATGACGCTTTCAAATAAAATTATAAATAACTTCAAAAATCTCGAGTTAGCAGACCCTAATTACTTTTCGGCCTCTCCTGTCGAATTACTGTTGGCGGGCGACTTGTTTCCGTACATTTATGACGGTCAAAACATACTACCGCGAGAACCGGGTTTACCCGTTGCGATGCACTCGATTTTCGGTTACATCATAGCTGGCCAGACAGTGCTCGAAAGTGGTCGCGAATCGTTTAACTCTTCCCTCGGCTTGTTCTCGGCAACTAGTAGTATCGAAAAAATAATGAACTCCTTTTGGGAGACTGAAAACGTACCCTGTGATTTGATTAAAAATCCAGAGGACATTTATGTGGAAGAGTGTTTTCAAAAGGAACACAGCCGTGACAGCACCGGGCGCTACACGGTGACGTACCCATTCAAGTCTAACTGTGAGCTTGGTGATTCAACTCAACAAGCGTTACGTCGTTTCAAAAATTTAGAAACTAAATTAAACCGTATTCCTGAACTTAAGGAAGAGTATTGTAAATTCATGTCCGAATATGAAGACCTCGGTCATATGACTTGTGTGGGTGACTTAGGGTCTGTCGATTCGAAATATATTATTCCACATTTTTGTGTTTTAAGGCCTTCAAGCACAACCACGAAACTTCGTGTTGTGTTTGACGCCTCAAGTAAGACGTCAAATAATAATTCGTTAAATTCAATTGTTTACGCGGGTCCTAAGTTGCAAGCAGACATAAATGAAATCTTAACCAATTTTCGTATTAACGAAATTTGTTTGTCAAGTGATATTTGTAAAATGTTTCGTATGACCTGGATTGAGGAAGCTCAGCGCAAGTACCAACATATTTTATGGCGGTTTTATAAAGATCAACCTATAAAAGTCTATGCTTTAAACACCATAACTTATGGGGTAGCTAGTAGCCCTTATTTAGCGATTCGTGTCCTGCACCAGCTGGCAGACGACGACGCCGAGAAGTATCCTTTAGCGAGCAAGGTTCTAAAAAAAGGATTCTTCGTTGATGACCTTCTGTGGTCCGTAGGTACGTACGAGGAAGCAGCTCAGCTTCAAGATGAGCTGATTAATTTATTGAAAGGAGGAGGGTTCATTCTTCGGAAATGGGCGAGCAACTGTTCCCAACTTTTAGAACGTGTACCCGCTGATCATCGCGAAACGCCAGTTGCATTCGAAGATGATAAAGATCTATCATTAAAAGTTTTAGGTCTTCAGTGGCGGCCTGCTGAGGACGCGTTCTCATTTGCGACAAACTTACTTTCAGCTTCACAGGCGGTTACCAAACGCAGTGTCCTGTCACAGTTAGGTCGTCAGTTCGATCCACTAGGTTTCGTAGCGCCATGCATCTTCTACGCGAAATGCTTTATGCAGAAGCTCTGGCTCCAAAAGCTCGGATGGGACGAGAAACTTTCCCCGGAGTTGGAGAAAGAATGGCTCACCTATGTGTCTGAACTTCCACTGCTGTCAAACTTTAGGTATGATCGTCAAGTTACTGTCAACCATCACAATCACTATCAGCTGTTAGGTTTCTGCGACGCTTCTACTAAAGGAATAGCTTCGGTCATTTACTTGCGTAGCTTCAACAATCAAGGTCAAACCAAGGTCAGTCTTGTTATTGCTAAGTCTAAAGTTGCTCCCTTAAAAACCGTATCCGTGCCACGTCTTGAACTGATGGCTGCGCATTTGTTGGTCAAACTAGTCAAATACACTAAGTCAATATTACTTGCTCAAATATCGATAGATGACATATTTTTGTTCACTGACTCTTCTGTGGTGTTGAGTTGGCTAAACACACCCAGCTACACATTAAAAACCTTTGTGGCTACGCGTGTCTCCAAAATATTGGAGACCGTGTCTAGCGAAAGCTGGTACCACGTGAGCGGTGCGTCCAACCCCGCCGATGTGTGTTCGCGCGGCGCGCTACCCTCCGCGCTGCTGGCAGCGCCGGAGTGGCTAGCGGGCCCGAGCTGGCTCAACACGCCGCAGGAAAGTTGGCCAATTAAATCAATTGATCAATTTAAATCTAACAATGTACCGGAATTACAAATCACTGGCAAGTCATCAGTTCAAACGCTCGTGTCTAGTAATGATAGTACAGAGTCGAATTTTCTTATCAAATTGACTGAAAAATATTCAAATTTTGTTAAACTGCAAAATGTAGTAGCACGCTGTTTTCAATTTATCAATAATTGTAAGTCAATCAGATCAAAACGCAACTTGGGACCGCCCCTTCTATCCGATTTAAGGAAAGCGCACGATATTATTATCAAGGCAGTTCAACGTCAACACTTTTTCACTGATATCGATGCACTTAAAAACGGTAAATCTTGTAGTTTGTCGATTAAAAAGCTAGCACCCTTTTTGGACCCCCTTGGTTTCCTCAGGGTGGGGGGTAGACTGTCGCTGTCGGACCTGCCATATCAAATTAAGCACCCGTTGTTGCTTCCCAAAGTGGGAAATTTCATTAAAATATTAATCGACTATTTTCATAAAATGTATTTACATGCTGGACCGCGCACGCTTCATAGTCTAATTAGTCAAAAATATTGGATTATTTCAGCAAGGAGAATTATAAGGTCGCGATTTTCTAAGTGCCTTCAATGTTTTAAAGTAAAACCGACATCTTTACAACCCATTATGGGTAACCTACCGAAATTTCGTATTCAAGATATACATGCCTTTCACACTGTGGGTGTTGATATCGGAGGCCCATTTTACACGCGAGAGAGTAACAGGCGCAACGCCAAGATTTCCAAGTCATATTTACTGCTCCTCGTCTGTTTTGCAACGCGTGCAGTGCACGCAGAGGTTCTGAGTGCGCTCACAACTGAATGTTTTTTCGCAGCCTTTGACCGCTTCACGGCTAGGCGCGGACTTTGTCACACTGTTGTGTCTGACAACGGTAAAAACTTCGTGTCTGCTGGCAAACAACTTGCTGAAGTAAATCAATTTCTTAAACAACATATGAATAATATTTCAATTGCCTTTAATAATCGATTTGTTGAGTGGAGGTATAATCCTCCCACGGGCAGCCATTTTGGTGGTATGTATGAAAGTGGTATCAAATCCGCGAAACAGATGTTGAAGCGTGTCATAGGCAACCGGACATTATCATTCGAGGAACTTAGCACCCTCTTCGCTCGTGTCGAGGCCGTGTTAAATTCCCGACCTTTAACAAATATCTCGAGCGACCCGTCAGAGTACGAGGCGCTCACACCCGGACATTTCTTAGTCGGTCGCGAACTATTAGCCGTTCCTGAGTACGACCTTTCTGACGAACCGGTTCACAGTTTGAGTCGCTGGCAACTAGTGCAGCAGGCGTCGCAACGATTTTGGAAATTGTGGAAAAACGACTACCTTCACACGCTCCAGCAGCGACAGAAGTGGCTTAGCAATTGTCGTAACGTTAACGTAGGCGAACTCGTTTTGATACATTCCGACGCTCCTCCACTTCAATGGTCCCTTGGCCGTGTGACCGAGCTTCACCCGGGCCCCGACGGGGTAGTCCGGGTAGTCAAAGTACGAACTCAAAATGGAGAGTATACGCGACCCGTTGTAAAACTTAGTCCTCTTCCAATGGAATTGGACTCAGAGTAACTTCTTTTATTTTCATATTGCATAACTGACACCAGTGTCAAGTTTATGTTATTTAGTTAAGTTTCAAGTGCCTAATTACGGTTACACATCCTTCATTATAAATATTGTTTTCTCTACATTTTTATATCTTATCATACAGTCCACTGTCATATACACTGACAACCATCCCTGGTTTATAAACTGGGGAATCTGGGGTAGATTCCCGGTGGGGGGTTTATGTACGATTTCGGGCTTGAGACCAAATCTCTCTCGTAAATGTGCGTTCAAATTTCCCGCGCATCAACTACTGATCCGTTCTCAAACTGAATGAACGGAGTGACCGAAAGAGCTGATGCTCTCGGTCTTCTGCCGCGACAGGGCGGCCATCTTCCTCTTCTCATCTCGCGCTAATGCCGGCCGGCGCGCGTCCTCTTAATTAATCCAAAACTGTGACATTTTGGAATGGAATCCATGTGAGAGTGGTGTGAAAGTGTCCCGGGACCACAGGAGCAGTCAAAACCTATGGAAAATGTGAGTGAGATATAATTTCTTTAGCCCAAATCTGTTTTTAAATATTTCAATACTGTCGTAGTTCAACCATCGCTTATGGCTTAGTTTCCTTAGTCCAAAGAAAGGATGTAGGCACAAAGATGTATGTCGTTCCTTGGTGTTGATTTTTTATACCTACACATATAAAAAAAAAAAAAACCAAGCACGGTGATTTATCTCTAGCTTAAAAGTAGATGGCCTCTAAGGGAAGCCAAAGGGACCATTAAGGCAAGCTGCTTTGTCAGCTCTGTGCATAATCTTTCTTGACACGAGTCAGTTACTTAGAATTGCCTTAGGGATTAGTTCTCCTTGTGTTAGCTATGTCAGGGTCTACCACTGCAGGTCTAGATAAATTGCATCCTAGTAATATAATAATACGCGAAAGTTTGTGTTAGTTTGTTACACCGTCACGCTGCAATGGCTGGACGGATTTAAATGAAATTAGAAATGGAGTTAGTTTATACCCCGGACATACGCTACTTTTCATCCTGGAAAATTTAAAAGTTCTCGAGGGAATAACCATAAACGAAATCTAGGCGGCTGAAATCGCGTACAGAAGCTATTTTTCATAAGTTAACGATTGTATAGGAAGAAGTCTGGTTATAAAGTAAGGAAATTACTTGGGCAAAAAGTAGTTTAAATCGATTCTATGGTCCACTAATGTTTTACAAAATATAATTTGGCACGTTGTATTTTTCAAAAATATAATTAGTTCCCTTTTGTTGTTTTGTGATACATACTTGCTAATTTGCGTCATGAGCAATGTCTATCTGTCCTTAACGACCATGAAGTGTAATCCTCTCGAGGTTGTAGGTTGACGTAAGGAATTACTGAGCTCGTCTTTATCTGTAAACACTAGTTTTCCCCATTGTAATGAGGTATCAAACAAAATTTGCAAGGAAGTATAACGGATAGCTGGATATGTAACTATAGCGTCTATATAGCGGTGTCACTTTCGCTGCCAGGAACTTTCCAGTTCCATTCCCCACGTTTACTCATCCCTATGTACATTATTCAGTGTAAATATTGTTTATTTTCCAGATGGAAAAGCCTTACAACCCCTCAAACGGCTGAAACGATCGCCACATTACTATGATGACGATTGCCCACCGCAATATCATCATCGACATCAACCCCCATTTTGGCCCCCACCCCCTCCGCCAGGCCCCCCGCCGTACTGGCCTCCCCCGCCCCCTCCTCCTCCTCCGCCACCGCCGCCATACTGGCCGCCTCCGCCCCCGCCTCCGCCTCCGTCTCCGCCACGGCAGGAACCAATCAACCAAGAAAAGGCAGCGTACACCGATTCTAAATCTGTTGACAGCAATTGTTGCGGCAACTCTGGCAGCTCCGGCAGCAACGCAGTTAGTAATGCTCAGAGTGACACTGGAGAAGCCATTGCTGTGGCTATCGCAAGAGCTAAGACCAACTAAACTAAAAACAACTACCTTACGAGAGTTAATTTAAGCTGGGAATTGCCATAAGTTACTGATTCTTCGGCTGAAACTACCCATTGTTGTAGGTAGAAGCGACAAAATAAGCACTTGATTCTGACACGAAAAAACTTCTTATTTTACTGTGTTTTTTAGTTAATATATCTAGAACACAATAATAAATTATTGTTTAAATGGTTTGGTGTTTGTATCTCTACACCGTTGTAGCCACTCTAAATTTTTACTAATATGTAAAGCATTATGAAATTAAAAATGATTTTTGTATGTCATCTTTATAATAATCTTCAGTCTTAACTATTTATGAATATTATTTTTAATTGTACAGTATTTTTCATATTCATTTCAACCTAAAGTGGCCAAAAAGGGTACAGAGGCCACCAACGGTAGGTACTTCTACCCTATGCTATGACAATTTCTTTTGGCTGACTTGTATGTAGTCTTAAAGTAGTCTAACCGCCGCACTCAGAGACAATTAAATCGTGTGTGTGTTTATTTGTTTGTTTGTTGTTTTTATCTAGGATAGTACATAGATAAATTATCTATAGCCATCTTGTTTTTTTGTGGTTTCTTTTGTACCTGATTGCTTAATCCGTGTGAAATTAAAAATATTGATAAGATTTTTAATAAAATATGAAATATGATTTTGATAAATAAATAAATAAACAATATGTGTTTAATATAGAATATTTGTTTCTTTTTATAATGTTATAATATATATCGAATATTTTAGGATTAAAAATATTTGCTCTAGTCTGTAGTAGATACAGCCAGACTTAAATTTGGGACCCACCTTAGGTCCAAAGAGTTTCATATTACTTAGTTACAAAAGACTTGGCATCTCTAATGATAAAAAAAAAAAACACTAAGTAGGCCGCACGGGCGCTTTTACACGTTAAGAATCTACCAGCGCTTCCCAAGAGGAGACCACTGCTGAGAAGTAACGCAGCAAGAAACTCAGCAGTCAGTCATTTTTTAAACATATTTCATATTAAAATGGTACTACTTAGTCTAGCATTATATAAAGCTACAAATATTAAATTAAAAATAATATCAAATAACATGCGTAGTTCAGCAGGAAAACAAACCAAAAATCTTACGGGAGAGATAGAGAGAGAAATAGAAAAAAATAAAAAATAGTATCAACTACTCATGTGTATATGATGGTGCAAGATGACCACATAAAAGTTTCGATATGTTTTTCTGCATCAACGGTGTCCCCTAGACAAGATAAAGCAGGATAAAGCTTTTGCATTTGAACAAATTATTATGGACTAAGTTTCGGGTTTAGGCCATGCATTTTTGTCTGTTAGATAATCCTCGACCCTATAAAACGCTTTAGACATTAACGACCTTTTCAAGTAGGTATTTTTTAAGTGCTAGAAAGGGTAACTTTTAAACTACGTCAGGTAATTTATTATAGAAATGAATACATTGACCAACAAATGATGTATTACTTTACGGAGACGGAATTTTCGAATAGCGATTTTATTTTCATTTCTATTATGATATATTGACGACTTGAAGCATACGAGTATTGTTTTTGAAATGGGTCTCAAATCAACGTTACATATTTAGTACAACTTTAAAGAACGCTCTTTATTTTGTTTCGGGTAACACTAACTTAATACGCGCCTTGAATAATTTGCCGTTAGCAATAACCAAAAACATCGATTGCCTCGCTACCTCATTTAGAAGTCAGATCGTAATGGCGTCGCTCGTTGAAGCATCACTTTCATCGGCGGCTAGTTATATGGTTATTAAAATGTCCAACGATAATTTATGATACCAATACTAGTCCAAGTATTTTAATTAACTGTCTAGACTATCCGGTATGTAGGTACTAGATACCTAAATGTGTGTAAAAACTGATGTGTATTGAACCTGGGCGTTTCTTCCACTCTGTAAAACCATGTCTTTGACTTTATCGTATTGTTTTTAACTCCATAACTGTCAAGTAACGTTGACAATACGATAACATGTCAAAATAAATATGGTTGTACCGAATAGAATAGGGCTCCTGAATACTATGATCAAATCATATTTACATTACGCACAGATAATTAATTTCATCATCATCATCATCAGCCCGGGGGCGTCCACTGCTGGACAAAGTCCTCCCCCAAAGAGCGCCACAAGTCACGGTCTTGAGCCGCTTGCATCCAGCGGCTCCCCGCGATCCTAACCAGGTCGTCAGACCACCGGGTGGGAGGCCGTCCAACACTCCGTCCACCGGTGCGGGGCCGCCACTCGAGAACTTTTCTTCCCCAACGGTTATCAGTTCTCCGAGCTATGTGGCCTGCCCATAGCCACTTCAGCATGCTAACTCTCTGAGCTATGTCGGTGACCTTGGTTCTCTGGCGTAATGAATTTAATCTTTTCTAATTGGTATCTCACAAGATAAATATATAATAAACATACTTATTTAAAGGCCTCCGCTTTGGATATCATTTTCGCAAAAAAAAAACTCAATGTATCAATCATACAAGCAAAACATCATATTCACAAAACATGACATTCGCAAGTCATCATAGTAGTAAAACATCACATTAGCAAAACATTGTTATTAGTAAGACATGAATTAGACAGTGTCGAGGGAGCTGCGCTGCCGCGGGCCGCCTCCGGGCCTGCTGTAAATTAGAAAAGCTACGCTACGCCGCGCAAACAAAGGTCCCGAGCTCTAGTCAGCGGGCGGCCGAGCCAGCGATCACACCGCTGAGCAGGCCCCCGCCGGCGAAACCTGCGGCTCCCTCGAACTCGATACATTGCGATGCAGACAAGTCCGAGAATGCTAGCATAAACAATGTTTGGCAAGTTGCAAAACACAAATCGAAGCGCCCACCGCCGCGCCGCGCTGCCATTACCGGTATAGGTACTAATGATAACGAACTACAGACCGTAGAGCGAGTGCGAAAAATACACGCCTGTTTTTTCAAGCCCGAGACGTCGCCAGAGTCTATAACAACATACATGAACAAAAAACATCCAGGCGTACTATATCGCGCAGACAAACTAAAACTAGCGCATAATCATTATTCGTCTTTCTCAATTACTGTACCATGCAGCTCGTTCAGCTTCTTCATGTCGGCTGAGAACTGGCCTCGGGGCACCGAAGTCAGCGAGTGGTTTCGACGCGGCGACGGGCGCGCGCCCGGCGCGCCCACCCAGCGGACCCAGGCGCCGCAACGCAACGGAAACCCTCCCCGCGCCCCCGGCCCCGCGCGTCGCCAGATATGACTCCAACTTAACTTTGTGCCACCAAAACATCAGGTGTCTGACCAACAAGACAAAAAGGCTGGAGGTACTACTAACTGACGACTTGCACTGTGACATACTTGTATTGACGGAACACTGGCTTCAAAGCCACGAACTAGTGTCTGTTACTCTTAATAATTTTGACCTTATCTCAAGTTTTTGTAGACCAACAATCCGCCACGGGGGAAGTTGTATATACGTTCGCTCCGGCATCAAAGTGATAAATAAACCAGACTACTGCGATTTATCACTAGAGCAACTGTTTGACGTGTGCGCCGTGTACCTTGTTACAGAAAATATCCTTGTTGTCGGAATATATCACTCTAATCAAACAGACGACATTGCTTATATGGCAGCTTTCGACAAACTATTGACGAAAATATGTGACGAGGGAACAGACGCCCTTATAATGGGCGATATAAATATAAATTTCATTAAATCATCAAAGGCACAAAAGGAATTAGTAGATATCTTATCTAGACATAATTTTTATCAACTAGTAGAATCCGCCACGAGGGTGGGGGGCAACACAGCGACATTACTAGATCATGTGTACTGTAACCTCCCGTCGGAGCGCATCGCGGGTGTCACGGGCATCGCCACGCACCTTAGCGACCACGACGCGCAGCGCGTCATCGTGACGCGCGACAACGCGGCGCCGCCGCCGCAGTGCATAGCACGCCGCTCAATGACCAAGGCGAGCAGGGTAAATTTCGGCAACGCTCTAGAATCAATCGACTGGACTGCGGTGGTGGAGCGGTCTAGGGGTGAGTGCGAAGCGCTCGCACAGGCTCTTATGGTCACTATAGTGGACAAATTCAATACATGTTTTCCGATTCGTAAACAATCCTACGTCCCAAAACGTAATACGTGGATTGACAGCGAGATTAAAAATTTTAAAAATCTTTTATTTGATATAATTCCTTTAAAACAAAAATTTCCTGACAACATTCATCTTATTAACTTCGTCGAAAGATGCACCATAAAATACAATATTGTACTAAATGAGAAAATAACTAACTATTACTCTAAAATGATCCGCGACCACCCAAATAAGGCCAAATGTATGTGGAATGTAATATCTACCGAACTCGGAAGGCGAAGGTGTGATAGGGTCGACTATACAGACCTTTTACGTGACGCAGATGGGGCTGTTTTTCATACAAAGCAGCATCTGGTGAACGCACTAAATGGGGAGTTCACGGCGGCCGCGCGTCGGTGCGGCGCCCCGCCTGCCGACACCGCCCGGGCGCACGCCGCGCTGAGCGCCGCCGCGTCGGCGTGTGACTCTTCGTTGTGGCTTAGACCGTTCTCCCCACATGAGATAGTCTTAATCGTAAATAGATATATAGCCCCAAAAAATAGCACTGATTTATATGGCATATCACCGTGCCTACTTCGTTCTAGTGTTCAATCGATCGCCTTTATCGTGGCCTACCTTTTCAACACCTGTATCCGTGAGGGTGAATACCCTACCTCTCTCAAGAGAGTAAAAATATCCCCCCTCTACAAAGGAAAAGGCAAGAAATCAGAAATGAAATCCTACCGACCGATATCCCTAGTTCCCGCCATAAGCAAGGTTTTCGAAGTAGGTTTAAATAAGAGGCTTTTATCTTTCATCCATGAACATAACATCTTAGCTGATAGGCAATACGCGTACAGGGCCGGGCGTGCCACCACCGACCTGGTGCGCGAGGTGGTGTGGCGCGTGCTGAGCGCGCGCGAGGCGGGCCAGCGTGTTGCGCTGCTGTGCTGCGACCTCTCGCGCGCGTTCGACACCGCCGACCACCAGCTTATTGCCAACAAACTCAATTTCTATGGCATTCGAGGCCCGGCCCTGTCCCTATTAACCTCCTTCATGTCGCAGCGTGCGCAAACGGTAGTTGGCGAGCACGGGCGAATCAAATCATCCGAAATTGTAAACGCGATGGGAGTACCGCAGGGCTCGTGCCTCTCAAATACGCTGTTCAGTTTATTGCTGAACGATCTGCCAGGTGCTGTGCAGGACGCGGAAATATACATTTACGCCGATGACGTAGCTGCGGTTATCACCGCTGCGACGCACGGCGGGCTGGAGCGGAAGCTGAACTCTGTTGTGCGGAGGCTAGAGTGGTGGTTCCGAGTGAATGGTCTTGCCTTAAACAGGGAAAAAACATGTTTCACGATTTTTAATCTAAACGGCAAAGCATCACCACTCTGCGTAGTCACCGCGCAGGATACTGCACTACAGATGGTCCACACGACTAAGCTGTTGGGCTTCCAGATCGATAGCGGCCTTACTTGGAGCAACCACATTGACGGTCTCTGCTCCAAGCTGGGCCGCGCCTGCTTTGCACTGCGTCGTCTCGCCTGCACTGCGTCTCGCAGCGTGGTGCTGTCGTGCTATTTTGCGACCGTGCACAGCATCCTCACCTACGGTGTGGAGCTGTGGGCGCGGGCTGCGGACTCTGAGCGGGCCTTCAGAATGCAGAAGCGAGCAGTGCGCGCCATTATGGGCGTACCGGATGATGTGTCGTGCAGAGAGCTATTTAAAGAACTTAGCATAATGCCTCTTGCCTGCGAACTTATCTATCAGGTGGCTCTCTTCACGCACAACAACATAGACACGTTCCAGCAGAGAGGCGAAAATACGTCTCATGACCTGCGCAGCAATAGGTTCGCCCACCTCCTCGTCACGCCGGCACATAAGCTGCGCAAGTCAGAAAGGTCAGTTTACGTGATGGGTCCATCGGTCTATGACAGGCTGCCTAATGCGATACGTGATACAACTTCCACGATGGTGTTTAAGAGGAGATTACGCAAGTGGCTACTCGAGAGTATATTTTATTCGTTAGAAGAGTTTTACCAGTTGCCTTTATTGTAAAGCGTACCTATATCATAAATTTCTGTGTTTCTGTAATAATTACTAATAATTATAATAATTGTAATTTATTATTACATTCCTATTTGACATGTAACATGGCGTTATAAATAAAGTATTTGTATTTGTATTTGTATTTGTAACATGACCTAAACCTACCATTCTATAACCAAACCTGAATGAAACCCAAAAATGTCGTAAAAAGTAAACATATCATTAAGTTGCAAAACACTGTATATTAGAAAAAAGTGTGTTTTTATTTTATCCAAAAACCATTTATATTATACAATCGAAGAAGTGAAATTCGATAGGTAATTCGATTCGATTTTTGTTGCCGTAACACTCAGTTGGCGTTATACCATAACCGAAAAAAAATCTTTCGTTTTTTCTTTCCATCACAAATACCTTTTTTTTTAATTACCGTGGTGGTTAATACCTACTTGAATACTCCTACTCTCACTAACTCTCTAATTTTCTAAAAGCAATAAATTTTTATGTAGAAATTTACTTAGCTGAACATGAAATGGACCGATAATTTAGCTGTCGCAAATCATTTTTACGATCCGATTCGCCTATTTTATATACTCACGTATTCCCAAAAGTAAAAAGTAATAAAAAAGTTTATGATTCATCTGCGAATACAGCCTTTTTGCTCTGGGCCACAGTATTGAGGTCTGCTGATATACTACGAGTTCAAGTTCGGACGGTCCAAGGCTATAGTTATTACTTTAGCAAGCTTGTTGGGCAATGCAAGCGATACTATATTTGCTACATTTAGACCGAGCCAGCAGAATTCGCTCTCGTTTTTTTTGGGATCTGAGAAATTTTCTAAATAGAACTATGTATGGTAATCTCACGTTATATTGCAATAAAGTTGAGTTTCCCATATGTTACAAATGACTTTGCTTCCCTTATAAAATTGACTATAACAAACACACTTTTTTAACCGACTTCAAAAAAAGGAGGAGGCACTCAATATTGAATTCGAGACCGTAATGTGCGTCGAAAGGACAAACAAAGTAAACACTCTTTTACTTTTTGTATGATAGATCGTAGAGATTGTTGTTTTATGACGATATCCTTAAGATAAAATATGTGTCGACTTTAAATAATGAACGCAAACAGGTTTGTTTTTAAGTTTTGTTATGTACTTCTCAACTACACTTATCGGATTAATCCAATAAAAAACATAAGCTCTATGTATTAAACTCCTATGGCTTGATTTATACTGAGTATTAATTTACGACCAAAACTAACTTGGCATAGAAGACTGAAAAAGATACAGACCAAGAAACAGATGGCAAGATACACTGAATCAGACTGTCGAGAATGACTCATTAGTCAATGAATCATGGAGAGGCTTGAGAATGACACAGTGCGCAAAATAAAAAGATTAAACTATCTGCAAACAATATGTTTCCACTTACTCGTGTCTAATCTTTCTCGTATTCATTTAGAATATTGAAGCTGTACTTTAAAAACAGCGTAGTATTAGAAGTACTTCTAACTATTATAGCTTCCACTGATCAACCAGCAGGGTCAGACAACGCCCACGCGTCGCCTTGCTAACTCTTTTATAGTAAAATTTGCAATTTATGCAAATAAATAAAACTTTAATACCTAGCAAATAGGAAACCAGCAGCTTCCTCTTCCGGCAGTTTCTTGATGATACTGCCCGATACCATTGTTGTTATGGGAATGAAAAGGCCTTGAAAATTAGACGAAGAACAAAAGCCATGGAGAAAGCTGTATAATTTAAGTATGAAATATATTTTAGGTTTTTCATCGGTAATTGTTAAACCGGCAGATTTTTCGTTTGACGCACTCAAACTTTCAAAACATGACATCAAAACAAGCCAGTGTGACTTTTATTTTAAGTCACCTCCAGTTCCATGTCAATTTAATATCTAATCCTCATCTTCTAGCAATAGGTAAATTTATTCACTGACATGATAATGATAAATAATCTTTCAAAATCTGAGGGGTTATCTTTAAAAATTTAAGTGGCATAGCCACTCCATACCTCTTAGACGCCATTGCCTTAAAAGCCACCATCAAACCTTAAGCAGATCGTTACCGAATCGCATTGTTTACGAATTCACAAAAATAATAATCCACTTCCGATTCCGTGGGAAACATCAAAGTGAGTCAACGACCAAAGCGTGGGGGATGGCCTCGCCGCGACCTATAAAAACTATATGGACCCGCAAAAAACCAGCACAAGACAACAGCACCCGAGCAAAAACATGGCATTTGTTACGAGAGTGTTTTTATCCATGGCCCTCATCGGGGCGACCCTATCACAAGGTTACAACTCTTTTATTAAATTACAAACTTATTTAACACATTAATCAACAGCAATATAATAACTTTATTAACACCCATTTAGACCACATAACCATTGTGTTTCAATTCTTCGCCAAGAGCTTCTCGAACTTTGTCCAACTCGCCTATAATAAACGTGTTCTCTAATATCGACCTGTCATGATTCCGCGATAAATTTCGCTCGCCGATAAACATCAGCACCGTTATTTTATTGTCGATAATGGAACCCTTTCTGTAACACTTTTTTAAATTGCAGACGGAACTGGGGCATCCGAGTTAGTGAGACAGCCACGCGGCATCAGAAAGAGGTTATGTAGGAAGCACGGGATATGTGGGAACCAGGGTTTTGGGGGACAACAAGGGTATCAACAAGGCTACCAAGGATATCCACCAGCTATCAACATTGGAATAAGCCAGTCTCAGTCTTCTGCTAGCGCAGGAGGTGGTAGCTACAGTAATGGATACTATCCTAATAACTACCAGTACAATGGTAATCCCAATCAAGGTTATGGAGGGTATGGGGGCCATCAAGGAGGCTACGGAGGTTTCCCTAACCAAGGAAGACCCGGTTACTTTGGTAATGGACAGGGTGGCTATAACAACCAGTTTAATGGGAACTACTACGGACCTGGCGCTGGTAATGGAGGTGGATATGGATTGCAAGGTCCCATCCAGGGTGGGTACTACGATGAACCTCAAAATGAAAACGATCATGGTCATGATAGCAATGATGATCCTAACGTTCTCAACCAACACGGGGATGATCATGAGAACTTTGATGGCAGTAATAATGGAAATTATGGATCTCAAGGGCCTCATGGATCTTACGGGAATGAGGATTACGCAGTGTCCGGTTCCTTTGCTTACGCTGGACGAAAAAATAATTAGGTTTTTTGGTTAAGTTGAAAGCGAACATACTATATTTATGTTATTTAGATAAAGTGCCTAGTTTCAAGCTCTCTGTGATAATATTAAGTGTTTTGTAGTAATTACAAGGAATTTGTTCAGTAATAAATTAAATATCAAAATAACTTTGGTTTAATTTTATGAAAATCCTAAATTATTAAGTTTTCAAATAGGTACCTACCTACAACAATGAAAACATATGGGACCAACACAAGAAGCCATAGCTCATAAAACATAATTATCACTTCAAATAAAAATCTTTGAAGCTGTTATTGCTTGCAATAAAAAGTGCTCAGGTATTTTTTGTTGGGTTCTCATCAAAGGTCGAAAATAAGAATGAAAAGTGTTATGATAAGATTGAACGTTTTTACAACACAACCTATACAATTTATATGTAGTTTTCTGTAAACATGGTTTCCCTGCAGAAACGATTACTTATCAAGGAATAGCTTTCAGATCAGACTTGTCAGTTTGATAGATGATTAATGAAAAATAGCCAAAGATAAAAAACGATACTGACATTTTGGCACTGTAAAATAATGCTTCATATATTGGCCATACCACAAAGCACTTATAGCTTTGAACCTACTGACCCCTAACTCTCAGTTGAACTGGCCTAGCCTTGGCAATTAACCGTGATCCCAAATTTACGAGTCCTAGATCATACACCCATCTTATACCGTTCCGATAGTAAATTATGAATGTCAGTCGCATTACAGTGACCCAGTCAGCCATAGTGGGGGAATCTTTCTTGTATATAAACCCAGGGATAGCAGGCAGAAGCATCCACTTTCGGAGAAAGGTGTAAGCCAAGCAGTAACAATTAGAAACATTTAGAAATGGCTGCTAAGATTGTTGTGTTCATTGCAGCGATGGCGGCTTGCAATGCCGTGCCTGTCTGGATTGACGGTAAGAAATTCATTAAGACTTATTCCCATCAGTTTCTTGGATTTTAGATGCTCAGTTGAGAATATTACCCTTATATTTACTTTTTTGGCGTTTATCACATGATTATTATGTCTAGAAGAATTAATGTTCATTTAGTAGCATAATTTGAACCTTTAGTTAGTTGCAGTACTCTAGCTAAATTGTTATAATTTCCCTCAAAAATTGTGAATCTAACCCATAACTTTTTAAATTTCTCGCATCCATTTAAATATGTTGTTTCCTCAGGCAACTACGTCCCCGGAGTGGTGATGCGAGTCGGGCGCTCACCAAACATGGCCTTCGGGTTCGGCAGCGGCTTCGCCAGCAACATTGGCGGCATCAGCCACTCTACGGGCATGGGCACCTCTTTCCAGACCGGCAACGCTGAGGCCTATGGCGCTGGCATGGGGGGCAGCAACGGGAACTTCGCCCAAGGAGTTGGCATGGCCAGCGCAGGACCCTCTCATTACCCTATCGCCTACCAACAAGCACCTGCTTTTAACGGAGGTCTTCGCAACTCCTTTGGATCTGCCGTCTCCTCAGCACAGAACTACGGCGGCAACTACGGCTCAGCGGTATCTTCTGCCCAATCGCAGAACGGTCTCCAATACGGCACAGCATCTTCGGCTGCTCAGAACAACGGCCCACATTTCCAATCAGCAGTATCCTCCGCCCAGAATATGAGAGGCTTAGGCTATGAATCGGCCGTATCCGCTGCCCATAACAACGGTATGGAGTATGGATCCGCGGTTTCTACTGTAGAAAACGCTGGTGGATTCGGCTCCTCGATGTCGGCCGCTCAGACACACAATGGGCATGGAAACTTTGGTTCTGCTGTGTCGGCTGCTCAGAACATGGGAGGCTACAGGGCTAGCACTGCCCAGGCCATGCAGCACCGAGGGGGCGCCGTTCAACACAGCGGAGCCTCCAGCGTGAATGCCCCGGGAGTGCAGGCTGCTCAGTCACACGCCGTCAACACTGGTTTCTATTAAGCCTTCGTGATTCTCATGATGTAAAGACACCGAGACGACTGTTATAATTTCACTTGTCTCAGTGTCTTTTGTGTTATTTATTTATTAATAAAAAACTAGTTCTTAAATACACGTTTTATTAAAATCCTTATTTAACATTGGCTTAGTATTATAATAAATCACTTAACTTATCACTTTGAACTATAATTAAAAAGTAGTATATTCTAACGTAGCTTTTTTAATTTTTAGTCGTATTCTCATTAGCATTATCAAAAGTAATGGTTTTCACATTTCCATATACATGACCGTTATCGTTAACGGCTGTGACAGTGTTCATTTCTCCATTACCAGAATACATCGGTTCATAGTTTTCAAACCCTCTCATCCAATCAGGTCTCGGGATGCCAAAACCTTCGAAATTTAAAGGGAAATTGAAAAACGGTAAAAAGAAAGGGTTGAAGGAACCAAAGTTCCGTCCAGTGGAAGTATTAGTTCCTGCTAGTGCAGTACTGAAGGTTTTTTGGAACATGTTCGATGGGTTTTGTGAGCCGAAACTCAGCTCTTCGGGATTTTTCGTGTTGCCAGAGAAGTTTATTCTGAAGTATTTCTCAATGTTTGGGTCGGATGAGGATATGGCGACGACTGTGTCTCCAGATGGTGAATTCCCTGAAACATTTGAATGTTTTTAATACATAGAAGAAGCCGGTGCTAACATGGAGACGCAAAATAATATAAATTATCAAACATTTGTTCTAATACAACTATAATAAGACATAATACAGAAGTAAATAGTTCAAATTGCGAGAAATTCAAGTAACTACAATTACAATTAATAACACTTAATTACAATAATAAAGGGTGAAAAACATTGTCAAATACCGACCTTTTAAAACTATGGGGCTAGCCGTTGAAATAGATAACGCAACCAAAAAGAAAAACATAGACAATATTCCAGACATGGCTACAGTGTTCAAGCTTGATCCCAGTGCGTGGTGAAATGAAACAAACCAACATTCCACTGTCTTTTATATGCTTATTCATAATTTCAGTCATTACAACAATTTGTAAGTCATTGAACTGAACGTAATCGATATTTATAAAAGGACAGAGCTTGATTAAGGTGTAAAAGGAACTCAAGATAATGGTCCGAAGGTTTAAATTGACAATGCGATATCTATTCATCCTGTCAGAATAGTCATTTGCAAGGCATACTATAATTACGAGTGTTTGTGTGTACGCAGGCGTTTAACTGTGGATAGCATGCAATAAAAATAAACACCGTTCGATGGTAGGTTTGTAAAAAGTTGAAAAGTTGAAGTTGAGTTGTTGGTCGAGATTGGTTTTAACTACAACTACGTGATGTGGGGGGCAATGATCTGAGACAAGGTTAAGGGCGTCTAAGGCCCGTATTAATAAACTGATCTCAACTCTAATGCTCGCCTCGAGACGCGTCAATAATGACAGTGTTCTATGGTTTGGCGTTTACTTTGACGTATCTTGTGACGCGCCTCACGGTCAAGATGAGTTTATTAATACGGCCCTAAGCATAGTAGACTTTATACTTCATCATTATGTAGATGACGATGCTTTCACTCGATAGTAATTGTTATTGAAACAGTATTATTTCTTTCTTTATATTTTTATTCAAAAGAATAGGTAATTTTAAAATACCTTATTTTATTAATTTTGCACTTGATCCAGTGGTTCTTTTCATCGTCAATTTTATTGATGACCGCATTATAAGAAAATACAATTTTAATAATAACGAATCAGTTAATTAGTTAGAGTTGTTCTATAGGTTTACTCCTACAAATGGTTTTTAACCTAACAAAATTAAAAGTTTATGACCCAACTCGAGTTATTATAAAATGAATTAAATTCAAATGACCTTAATATTTAGATTTGTACGATAATGTTCAACTAGGAATAACTAATTACTTAAAAAATGTTATAAAATCGAACGTGATATGTTGTAAACGTGATCTATCCCAACTCGTGTGGAAGTTTCTCAGGGTTGCTTACCCAAACGGGACCGAAATACAAAGCTTACTCTATCTGTCCTAACTTTAATGAGCTGTAGGTATCTTTTGACCCTAAGACTAAGTTTTAAACCTTCATTCATTTTTAAAAAAAATTAAGGGATATATATTCCATAATAAAATAAAATAAAAATAAAATTCAAGAAACGTATTTCGTAAAAACGGTGAAACATACAACCGTCAAATTTGATATGGTTATAGCCCCTAACGAAAAACAAAAATTAATTTAAAAGTGAGAGATTGTTAAATGTAAAGACGGATTTTTGGAAATTATTTACCATCCAAACCACCACGCATAAACCGAAAAAAAACTGTCCATAATTAGTAGGAAAAGGCGCTTGCCCCCTTTTTGTCCACACCTAATTAAAGTGGTGAATCGGTTATAACCATTGACTAATTATGCGATATTCATAAATCATAAACTGTTGAATAAACATTTTAACTTCGTTTATAGAAACACGTGTGACCAGGTGTGTTAGAAAAGTTCAAAACTCTCGCAAATTTCATCATGACCACATAAAGACGCCGCTTTTAAGCTTTATAGTCAGCAGAATTTATATTTTGACCCCAAAATTAAATTATTTTCTACAAAGCTATATTTATTACCTCCAAAAATACTAACTTTAGATCCCGCCGGCTAAACACCAACCAAAACTAGTTATATTTTATGTCTTAGCAACACAATTCTGCCAGGAAGCAATTTGCCGCACAATCAACCTTTCATCTAAGTACAGTTACTTCAATTTATTGATCTTCACACCAATCAATAATCCAAATAATAATTACTTCAAACAATTGCTGGTATTATACCGCCATTACGCTTTTTGCCAAGTCGCTTATACTGGTTAATGTCTCACGTCAAAAATGTAATGACTCAGAAATTATAGACACAACGCGGCCGCGGCAATCGAAAATTGCCTTATGGTAATAGAAATTTCACAGTCGTTTACGACTTTTTAGACTAATGTAAGAACCCCGGTGAGTAGGAAATTGAACTGCCAACATGTTTCATTAATATTTATTAAGAACCGTTTTGAATAATAAAGAAAACTTGTAATTTTATCTGGGATATATATAAATGGGGGATGCGTCGGGCCGCCTGCATTCGAGTTGGGTTGGCCACCATGTTCACACTGGCTGTTGTGGTTACCCTGACTGCATTTGTGGGCAGAGCCTGTGCAGGTGAGACATGTTTTAACCCCTATCGCAAAGAGAGGGGTTACTAGTTAAAAGCGTGTATCTATGTATATGTATGTGGAATCGTATTTCTGAAACAGATGAATCAATTTGGAAGCGGCATTTGTAAAAATAAATGAAGTTTAATCACGCTTGTTCTTAGATTCGATGATAATTCTTTTGGCCGTTTATGAGCTATTAGCTCTGAGTATAGGATTTTATCGGGGGTTATTGTCTATTTAGTAGTTAAATTACTGTGTTTTTAATGCTATGGCGTAGCAGGTTCCGTTAAAACTGTCTTACTTACACAGAGGCTATTGTGACAATACAAACAATGTCTAACGTCTTGTATGAAATAAAGTGATGTGGATTCTGATTACAGCGTTGTTTTCTCAGTACCTATATATTTTATTATACTAGTAATTTAACGTAATTTGTTCGAGATACCCGTATAAGCCCTTTCAGCTTACTTTAACGTGTGATGACCTGATGACAGTATACTCGTATTAAATCAATTTTGGCCCATGACCTTCCTAAGGTTTTTTTAAAGCATATCCGAATAATCCATTAAGTAGTGTAATATTCTTATTTTGTCTAATTACAGATGAAACTACAACCACAAATTACAGACAAGAGCGGCAATCAGATTTCGACCCCAACATATTTGGAGTTGCATCCGTAGCCGGTGTGACATCCAGAAACGGCCGAGTATCCACCACCGGCGGCATACACTTCTTCCCTAACCCAGATGGTGTAATCACCAGCGATGGCCTTTTCAATCCTATAACATTTTCTAAGGCAATCAATGGCAAGTACGCTGCAGGCAGTGTAAATATTCAACCAGGCGCTTTAGGAGTCTCTTCGACCGCTCAAGCCGGCTACATTGACCCAAACATCTGGCTGGAAAACCAATGGCCCCAGAATAAACAGTGGCCTGTGCATAATAATCAATGGCGAGGAAGTAATGGGCAATTTCAAATTCAGAACAACCATTGGCCGTTGCAGGGCAGTCAATGGCCACTGCAAGAAAATCAGTGGCCAGTTCTAAATCCTTATCTGGAGCAGAGAAATCCGTGGTACAATAAGGTGTCGTTGGAGCCTCAGAGAGATGTAAGGAGATTCTATCCAAGTTTTAATCCCTTTTTCAATGTATGGCGATAATATATTATACGATTAGTCGATTAGCTATTTGTTGTTATTTATATTAACTTGAACCCCAGCAATTATGAATGTGTATTCCTTTCTTCCAGACTAAGCAAGAAGGGACACAATTTGGAATATTTTTACCAAGTCACATGCTCTCAACCTGCTTAAGTTTACCTTAAATTAGATTCGCTTCGTTTATATAACCTTAAACATGCCTCAAACACATATTTTGTTCTGATTTTAGAGCGACGGGGTATAATGGTTCAACAGGAATGAATAACTTTCACTCAAGTATCATAAATATCTTATATACAAATTATAAATATTTTTAAATTCAGCGACCATTCATCATGTCAGTCCACTGCTGGACATAGGCCTCCCCCAAGGCTTTCCACTCAGACCGGTCTTGTGCTTTTTGCATCCACCGCGGTCCCGCGATCCTAACGAGGTCGTCACTCAATCTTGTTGGAGGCCTACCTACAGCTCGTCTTCCGGTCCGCGGACGCCACTCCAGAACCTTCTGACCCCATCGGCCATCAGTCCTGCGAGCAATGCGCCCCGCCCACTGCCACTTCAGTTTAGCTATTCTTAGGGCTATGTCGGTAACCTTAGTTCTACTGCGGATATCATCATTTCTGATTCTATCACGCAGAGAAACCCCGAGCATAGCCCTCTCCATAGCCCTCTGAGTGACTTTGAGCTTCCTTATGAGGCCCATTGTTAGCGCCCACGTCTCAGATCCGTAAGTCCTCAGATCCGTAAGTCCTCAGAGTTTTTTTTTTCCCCCCGGCGACCATTAGGCTATTGAAATGTTTTCGTTCTGTATTCAACTCGGCGGCCATTTCTGTCAAGTAAATAATAGCTATCGTAACGTTAACAATATGATAACATGCCAAAGGCAATATGATTTTACCGAGTAGAATACCGAGTCTTAAAAAAAGTATAACGCCTACCAGTTATATTTTTTAACCTTGGTGAGCGAAAACGTGCTCGAAATAACGTCGTAATACGCTCGTCTAAATGTAAATGCCTTCTGAATCTAATGTAAATAAATACAATATGTGACATACATCACCGCAACATTACAGTCAACGGCAAATTACTTATGTGATGCTTTTAACACTTAATTATGGAAGGTTAGAAGAGCTGTAAGATATCTAGAGTAATTTTCCGAGACAAAATTTGTCGTGTTAGTTTAGTCTTTTTTGCGGGATTGAAAGACAAACATTTAAACATTTTAAACATACTTACAAACTTTCACATTTGTTATAGTAACAAGATGCAACTTTATACAGGCTGTCCCAAAAAATAGCACGTCAAAGTGACACCGAAGATTCCCCAGCCTAAGAACAACCAAACCAGCCTAACTTGACCTCAGTAAAAGATTCAACATTTTCAAGTTATGCTAATGTAAAGTTTTTTTCATATTATCACCTGTTTTGACATTGTAATATCCCGCATTTACTTGGATAGCTTTGTTTTTTTTTGTAAGCTGTCGTTAATACTGTGTGACTTAAATTTGCAAAACCGTAATTTCGACTTTGAACACCTTAATGCATATTTGCATTAAGGTGTTAACTTTTAAAAATGCGTATGTTATACCAATTTAAAAATGGTTAAACGGGATTCTTTTAATTTCCCAATAAGGATCCCTGAAAACCAATACTAATTATGTAAAAAATGATCGTGTACCTACTCTACGATATATATATATATATATATATATATATATATATATATATATATATATGTCATTTGTAGGGTTAGGATTTTGGTGGCATTTCGTGGTTCTAGAATCCATGGAGTCGATATTTCCTAATTATTATAATACATAACACATTGATTTTGACCTGCGGTATTATCATATTCAATAATGAACTAAATACATATTTAGTTCGGTTATTTCATACCTGTTAATATTTGCTTGTTTGTAACACTTTCACATCAGAGATATCCTCAATACCAAAATTAATTTAAATTGGTGCGGCCGAATAACGAATAAATGAATTTTGAAATATTAAAATACTGAAGGTCAAAATCAAAGTGTTATGTATTGTTTGTACTCTTTAGACGGATATCATAAATTTACAATTAATTTTCGAATTGTTTCCCTCTGATCCTAATGCACAAATGATATCTTCTGATAAAATTACGGTTTAATTTTCTTAAACTGTTTTCGGATGTGTTTCGGGCTGCGTCGAAGACACGTTGCCGTGGTTCTTCTTCGTTTCTTATCGGTTTTGAATAAAGTTTGTCTTTTAAACATCTCAATAAAAAAAGTCTAGTGGGTTATGTAGATCCGGGGAACGCGGTGGCCATAAAATTGGTCCCAATCGCCTAATCCATCTGTCATAGTGTCTCACACAGGGTGTGTTGTGTAGGCATAATAAATAAGCAAAAAAAGTTATTATTAATTCGTATGGTTTAGGTGCTCGCGGACTGAGCGAGCGTAGTTTGCACGGTCATCTTGCTGGAACCATCCATTGCCTCAATGCTAACGGCGTGTCTTCCAATAAAATAGGCAGATCGTTTTCTAAAATCTGCAGATAGTTCTGGCCATTTAGAATCGGTGGCAACGCGACCGGTCCTAAATAATAGGATCAAACATTGTTTTTTTTAAATCCTTGTCCTGGAACGCAGAACTTCGCTGGCTTTTTACAAGGTTAATATTTCCGAGCATGTCGGAGTAAAACTGTTTTTTTTTCTATATAATCCAAACTGAAATTCGTTTACATTTGAAATATGTAATTGAGACTGTACCTCGCATTGTCATATCAAGAATTTAAAGCATCAAATCATGTAAGTCACCGCCATATTGGTCCTTCGAGCCGGATAAACGCATTTTTAAGCGAATGCACCGATTTCTGTGAAATTCGTCGTTGATCTTCCGAGCACGTTCATTTTGATACGGTTATAGAACCATTTAGTCCGTTTAGCGGCGAGGATGTCCATTTTATCTTGTTTATATGGCAATTCTGGATCCTGAATTGCCCTACAAACAAGATAAAACAAGATCTTTTAAGATATTATTGTCACATAAAATTGCTAAAATATTAAGACCTTTTTCTGTTCTGAATTCTAATCTTTATGCCGATTAGGGAAGATTTATTTGTCTCCAAAATTCGGTGTTTTTCCAAAATTAAGTCTTAAGTTGATACCGTCTTAGTTTAACAACGTGTTTATAACTATTTGTGTCAATATTAAGCGTAGCGCTTGGGGAAAACTAACAGTTAACTAGAAAACAGATATATTTTCTAGAATCATTTTAGCTTTAATACTATTGACTTCCCGTGTCCCTATTCCTTAATGTATGAGGTGCGGTTACTACAGTTTGGTTAGCTACGAATAGGACATCGCGTTGCCAGTAAGTAAGTCGCATACCGAAGGTTGTCGAGTGGTTAGGGTTTACGTAATACGAGGTAAGTAATATTACAGACGTATCACGTCATCTTCCTTGGGGTAGTGTTGCAACCGTATTGCTGTCCTGAGCCACATGTTTTATTACGTAGAGAAGAAAAAACTGGTTGTGTAAGTCGGACTTGCGTGGAGAGTCCCGTACTGCCCAACTGACTTGGCCGGTTTTAATTTTTAGTCGTTTTTCCTTAGGTTTTGCCTTTACGTATCACTGTTTTGACGATAGAGCAGAAACAAAAACCATGCCATGTGGAAGGCAAGCATACACACAAGTCACCTGATAGTAAGTAGGACCTGAGAAACCTAGAAATGTGCATTCTTAAGATTTCAAATGCGTTGCCAACCCTGAGGACCAAGATGGAATGCCTCTATGCTAGTAAAATCACCGGTTGTCTTATCGTAATAACGGAACACAATGCGAATGCGGTTTTGCTAGGTTAAAGGATAAAATAACGATAGAGACGATCTCGAAATTTCAGTTTTTAAAAATAATGTTATAAAGAAAAGGGGAAGGAATTTAGCACTTAGAGGAGTAAAACTCAGTCAAAAAGCTGGGAGCCTGCCGTTTCGTCAAAATATCTTTGGTCAAATGTATCATTTCCCAACTTTTTCATTTTTGAATTTATTTCAGTACCATCGTGTAGAACCTTATGGGTTAGGTTAGGTTAGTTTTTATAAAATCCTGAAATATTTACGGTTACAGAAAACAAAGCAGTTTGGCAAATGAAAATTTGGGAAATGATACATTTGACCAAAAATATTTTGACGAAACAAAGGTAACCCCAAAAAGCTAGTTTGTAAGATCATTCATTCATACCTTCACGCCTGTCTTCCAATGGGGTAGGCAGATCGCCAGGTGCTGGTCTAAACATAAAACTTTATCTTCCTCTACATTCATCAACCTCTTCCTTACGTTAAGTGTAATTCATTAAAGAAATAAAATAATTTCATTGATCCGTTCTCGTATGCAAGGAAGTGTAGTCGATTCAAAGTGCATTGTCCTGCGTTGTAGAGGTTAGATATGTATAAAACGGCACTCGAACTTTTACGACTTAAGGAGAAGTTTTTAATTTCTAAATCTAAGTGTTTATTTTCCGAGTGTGCCCAGGAAATGTATGGCCTCAACCACCCTCCACTTTTTCCCATCGCACGTCCAGATGCCGGCTCCATCCACATGTAATCGAATTTCCAATGGTTCAGACGCAGCGGTTTGCAGCGTCATTTCTTATTCGCACTTCCAAGGATTTGCTCTCCCTGCGTCTGTTTCCGGAAGTATATAACATTTTTTTTTCCTAGGCAAGGCAAAAATGGATAGGCTTATTTTTGCG
The DNA here is from genome assembly GCA_923062465.1 of Acleris sparsana. Classification (NCBI taxonomy): domain Eukaryota; kingdom Metazoa; phylum Arthropoda; class Insecta; order Lepidoptera; family Tortricidae; genus Acleris; species Acleris sparsana. Next base: position 18,670,008 of record OV281287.1, on the reverse strand, counting down.
TAAGCGTGTAAAGTCAAGGGCATTTATATCTATACAGCCATCGTGTCAAATATATGCATACACGGACCTTATTGCCAGTGGCATAAAGGTGTTTAGATATTTTTGACGTGCTTGGAAACGTATATATATAACACCCTTGACCCATCCTTGACCTCGTGGTCACTTCACACCAGGTGAGGTCAAACATATATCTTTTTTGGAAAACAATCTGATGACGTAAAGCCTTGGTCAAAAGTATTGAGCACATCACTTTTCCTTTGTAACTTATAAATAAAGTATTATTTTCTAATTTCAAAAATAAACAATGATGTAAAATATAAAATGTGTTAGAATACGTGCAAATGATTAAGCTAGAAAAAATCGGGTTTTACAACCAAATGATTCATTTTATTTTTTTCCACGGAATTACCCTTAATATGACTAATTTTTCTGATAGTTACACAACCTTCTATAATGAAAGTTATAAATGCACCTTTTAAAGTTTGATTTTTATAGGAAAGACCAACGTTGTATTTAGCCTAGAAGGTAGTGACACTGCTTACGAATTTAGCTGTCTTGCCAGTGTGGGCAAACATATTTGTGTAATGAACGAGTATTTATTCCTGAGTCTAGGATGTTATCTACGTATTTCTCTATATAAGTTTGTTTATCGTTGTCTAGTACCCACAGTACAAGCCTAGAACTTAGTTTGGGACTAGATCAATTTGTGTGACATAGTCACCTGATATTTACTATCTTTATTTTCCATTAAACTGTTGAAATAATGTATTTCATTTGTTTTAAAGTTTGTAGAGGTGAGGTTGTGCCTCGCTATTCGTAATATCGTCACAGCGGTACAGAGAGTGCGCCATTGAGTGGAGGCTGCGCCGGCGCAGGCTAAGATTGGAAATTGCGCCCACGCTCTTATGCAACCTATGCAACGCAGGGGTTATTCTGCAAATTCATTCATTTTAAATAGAGATCAGACATTTAACTGTAACGTAAGTAGCACGCAAACAACCAAACTAAAAAACAAGATTGTGATTGTTGTGAATAAGCGTCTTGATTCCATACGAGCCTAACTAGACTTAAGAGATACATCAATCTAAGATAATATCAATATTATCTAAGATTAGTCAAATAAGAATCTCTCTTGGTTGGCGCACATTTTTTTGGTTGCGCAAATAACCAAACTAAAAAACAAGATAGTTTTTGTGGTAAGATTTTGATTTTCAATGGTCCTGCAATATTTACAAACAGTTTAAAACTAACAAATCTTTTATATCCTCCCCCTTAACTGAACCTGCAGAATAGACCCCCGGCGTCGTCGACCCACGGCGACATCTCACATCGCAGTCCGCCCGCGAAAGCGACACTCTACACTGCTACAAAAATACTGGCCATTTTTTACACAAAAAAAATAACGCCAAGAAAAGTCCCTGACATAAAATAGCACAGTTAAAACGATAGTGGCCGCTTGCACATTAAGAACAAGCAAAGCAGGATTCAAATTAAGAACACGTTTAGTAAACCATAGACCATGAAGGTTGTACTGCTGTTGTTGGTGGTGGTTGTGGTAGCAGCAGCTGCCCCTCAAAGGTCGACGTTGCAATCAGGACCATCAGGTAAAGTTTTTCAATTCCTAAAATCCTATTTGAACCCACATTTTAACGATCCGTTATATAAATGCAATTTATTATTTGTCAGTAATTCCGGTTTCTAAAAGTTACCAACAAGTCAAAGTAATTTTTTTTTTAGTCAGTCGACGCATTCGGGTATTTGCGACAAAATGATGTAACACGTAACATGTCAGCCAATTTTGACCTTCTTGTTGGCTAATGAACTTAAGTACTTATACGAAATTTTAAGCTGATAATATGGCCTTGTCGAATAATTTAACAATACCGCACAAGGATTTTTTTCTCGTGAACTACTTAATTTGAATTTCCGTGTAGTTATATACCAAAAACTAAAATTAATTCCAGCAATACTAAGGACTAACGAAAAAAACTATTAGTTTTTATCTTTAAATCGAGGATCTAAACAAAAAAACATGTTTGAAGAACATTTAATTATAATAATCACTTTAAACATGTCAGTCGGAAGACGAACAGCGTAACAAGCTTGGCCGTGACCTGCGTGAGCGCAGATAAAGAAGCTTGTTATTGTACCTACGTATAGACACAAACAGATGACTAAATAGTATTTTCAACACACTTGCTCAAAACGACCTTTTTATTCCACCGATTTTTGGCTCATAAACCTAGATATTAAACACGCGTGCTTTTTCAGTACGCAAAAGTGCCTTTAGTTTATTAACCCAAACAATTTACATTTGTAGCCTAGTACCAAGTTGTAAGTACGAAGAAGAAGCGATATAATTTAGTCGGGTTATACCTTTTTTTTTCTTAGCAACAAACAGTTTTTATGCGGCAAATAACATTATCTACATATTTATTTCAATAAATTGGTGAAATCAGCTTTATTACTAAAAAAAAACTCAATTTCATTAAAATCATTTAAATTTTTCTGTAATTTGTATTTTAAACATGAATTATTACATTTTAAATTTGGCTGTTGGCCGATCTCGTTCGCGCCTTAGCCTTGCGCGCGCATCGGTATCGCGGCAAGAAAAAAAAACAACGCGCCAGCCGCCATTTTTCGTAAATAATTGACGGCTGTGACGAAGATAGTTTGGATTAATTATTGTGAAGTTTAATATTAACGAAAATGTCTTCTTTAAGTAAAGAAAATGAAGAAATTGTAATTTTACCAACTGTTTTAATAATTAATTAAAATTTGACTAAATGAAGAGTCTTGTTTTTTTTTCGCAAGTGTGTTGAAAAACGTCGTATGTAAGGCGTGTGCCTGTGACCATAATATACGCGGCTTTCTTGTGGCGCACTCGCTTCCGCTCGTGCGCACACAATAGCGCCTTGTATACAATGGTCAACTTAGCACACTTGTATCATAATGTACTATTATTTTATCATCTTAATAACAATACCGAACCAAGATGGGCTAAACGAATTAGAAGTAGCCCCCCTAAACTTGTTATAAGCGCCGAAAAATAAATCATTGCCTATGTTACTGAAGGATCATCGGTGCAGTAGTTATAGAGTTTATTCGTTACAACCATCAAAATAATCTTATCGCGTCGGCTGCTTATGTCAATTGCATATGTTTTGCAAGTTATCGAAAATCGCTAGCGTAACCTTTATGCAATGCAGTAAATTCGAAACTTAAAATCCCCCATCCCTTTTCGTCATTAAATGACAGAAATGAGCTAACTTTATGTTAAGTTAGCTCATTTCTGTCTTTAGAACCTAGCGTATAACTTTGAAGTTCGATTCGTCGGGCGAATATTTGTGTGGTGAGCGCGAGTGTATGTACCTACGATGAAAATTCTGCGTAATAATTCGTTCGTTGAAAGGTTATTCAATAATATAATATTTAGATACCCGTATTTCACTTTATAAGTATGTTTATCAATGTCTAGTACCAAGATAAACCTAGACCTTAGTTTGGTACTAGTTCAAATTGTGTGAGGTTCAAAGTATCCTGTTTATCACCAGAAAGCGGCAGCCAACCCTTTATCGAGGAGGTGGTGGTGGAGTCAACCCTAAACGTGCGCGCGCCGGCGGGGCGCCAGGCGCGAACCAACACCAGGACTAACCTGCACCAGGGGACCAGGGTCTCGGAGAAGAACTGATCCTCACCTTTTCCTTCCACGTTCACCTATGATGCACCTGTAATACTTGTATGTAAATGAAAAATATACCGTAATCAGAAATAATATAACCAAACATTGGGTGTAAAAAAGTCGCGTGCTGAAACTTCCAGTACAGGGGCTCTTTTCTACTACGTAAAACCATATTGCTCTATCGTATTGCCTTTCTTCTTTACTTGATAGCAACGGAGATCATTTTAGTAGAATGGAGGGACAGATGTACAGTCATGGAAATCGAAAGACGAACCTTTTTTGCTCTGGTCATAACGTGAATAAAACATAAAAAGCTACGTCTTTCAGTTTCTCTTCCTGTACATTTTGCGATATCGTTTTTGTTTAAACGACACTCATTTAAATTCATAGAACAATCAATTCGCAGAATTTGGGTTTCATCCCATCCCAGAGTAGGCAGAGCTACAGAATTACCAGCAACTCTAACAAATTGTTGTTAATTCTATAACCACATTTGACACAAACAGGCTAAGTAAGATATTTACCAGTGTAATATTAGTGACAGTTTGCAAGCCCATCGCCTAACAATACTACAAGCCTTTAATCTCTTATTCGCCTCTTACGACTTCCACAGGAAGGCATGGAGTGGCACTATTCTAAGCCGGCAACCACACGGACGGACGGAATTTGCGGTCAACGGAGTTTGCGTTGATTTCAGGTCAACTTAAATATAATTCACGTAGGTTAGGTTAGGTAAGACTTGTAACAATCACAAGATAACCTGAGGCCGTTGCGTAGCGTTTCTATCCGTTTCGTTTTTAAACCAATCGCGTGACTTGGTAGATGACGTGATATGAAAATTCACGTGAACTACCAGTGACGCGATTGGTTTAATAACGAATCGAAAAGAAAAGCTAGTTAGCGTAATGCATATCGGCAAGGGCCTCTGAAATCAACACGGGTTCAACAGAAAATACCTTGCTATGAAACGAAATTTCTGCGAAGTTATCATCATCATCATCATCATCATGTCAGCCGAAAGACGTCCACTGCTGGACATAGGCCTCCCCCAAGGCTTTCCACTCAGACCGGTCTGGTGCTTTTCGCATCCACCGCGGTCCCGCGATCCTGACGAGGTCGTCACTCCATCTTGTTGGAGGCCTACCTACAGCTCGTCTTCCGGTCCGCGGATGCCACTCCAAAACCTTCTGACCCCATCGCCCATCAGTCCTGCGAGCAATGTGCCCCGCCCACTGCCACTTCAGTTTAGCTATTCTTCGGGCTATGTCGGTAAGTAATACGTTCTATGAAATATATGAGTGTCGGGGAAACAAGGGAACAACCAGGAAAGCAATATTCGAGTTTCTACTCGTAATGCCTTCTAAATATAGGCATAGGCAAAAGTCTAGAACTTTCTCTCCGATGTAAAATTGTTTTATGTTAGTTATAATATAACTTGTAAGTTATGAGTTCCAAGCAGCCGAGTTTGGTTATAAGTTTCGCCACTAACTTACGCACATGTGCTACTTAAGCAACAGTTACTTACAACTTACAAGTTTGGTTATTTAGCACACTTAGATGTACATGATCATAAGTTAACCGGTTTTAAAAGAACGCATACATCATTTTTATAAGGTCAATAAAGAAGTCAAAGTAATAGAACGATGTTTTTATTAAATATTCGATATTCGTTATTATTATTAAAATATTATTATTTAGGTTTAGTCGAGTCATATTCACATCAACGATATTTTTAACCTTATACTACCAAATAGGAATTATTATTTTATTTAAACTTTATTGCACGATATACAAAGTAATTACAAATGGCAGAGTTAATGCCTTGCGGGAATTAGGGGGAATAAGGTCTGTAATATCATGTTTTTTTGCATAAAAGAGTTTGGCAGAACTACCGTTCTCCAGGGACATTTTAAAGTAACATAGGGAGGAATTACGCGATTTTTGGTTCAATCTTTATAATTGACAAGAAGAACTTTTTTTAAAGATGTTCTGAAAAAGAACTGCTTACATAAAAAAAAAAAACAGTGTTTGCTACGCCGCTTTGAACTAGTGGTCAAAATGGTTAGTGACGTAGAGAAGACCTTTGATTATTTACTTTTCAGTTAAAATAATATAATAAAGTATAGTATGATTTTGAGACCAACTTTATAAGAATGTCTTTTTTTCAGAAAACCTTTAAAAAACTTCCTGCTGTCAATTTATTTCTTTTTATCCTTTACAAAGTAAACCCACGAAGTCGTCGATCACGCCCCATTACCATATTGGCACAATTCGCGTGCCATATTGCCGATAAACCTGCCGGGTACGTGGCGGCTGTCGGATCGACTCCATATATCCAGTCGATTATTCAGAACAATCGATTTATTCGACAATATGTCCGATCGAGAGCTACGGTGGCGCCAGCGTCGATATAAACATACAGTTACATAGAAATGGATAAACGTTAATGTCTGATAACGGTTTTGCAGAGTTCAATTTGCTAATGACCATACAAAATAACGTCTCGAATTAACACGCCATGGTTTTAAAATGTATGATATTTTTAAAAACCAACTCGAAGAACCGGGGCCATTTGCAACGTTAAAAGATGGCGGATGTGTAATTAGTTTTCTTTTTGTATTTTTGTGTAATTAAATGTTCAAAGTTCTTTTCTGTTAGTGATTTGTCCTTTTTATGCCTTTGTTGCAGTGATGGAAGATTTAGATTTATTTAGTGTATCTGTCCTACATATCACCGTACACCGTTGCCCCCAATCTTCCTAGACAAGATTAGATTGTTTGTTATTGCTATTTTGATTTATACTTACGTATATTGACACTGGCTAAATCACTTCATTGCGTAACGCCATATACCCGCGATAGTAGCTGTTGAAGTCACAGCCTCACAGCGATCCAAAAAAAAAAAAAGGCTGAGGAACAGGATTTCTAAAATCGACCCTACGGTAAGATTTTTAAAATATGTTACGATATATTAGTTATATTAAAATTAAAATGATTAACGCTTGACCCATAAAAGCAGATCAACATTTCATTTAAAAATATACTATGTCTATGTGGTACGTCGGCTGAGGCTCGGCTCATAGTCCTTAAACTATTTAATTTCCTTTCCACTCCGCGACTCACATAGCTATAAGTCTCCCCCCCATTCCTATCCCCCCTTTTTTTTTGGAAAAACCCCGCGGATAAGTAAACGGAGGAAGGACTTTCTCCTCCGGCCTTTCAGCACTGGCTGGGGTAGTATCCGCGGGAGTCTAAATTCTAGTTGGTAATAGGGGCATTGGTGTTTTTAGCCGGTGCGAGCCCGGCAGTACCTGGGCCCTCCATTCCCAGGTCTCCGGAAGGGATTTTCACCTCTGCCCCTTTTTCTTAAGCAAACAAAAGCAAGGACTTTTGTCTTTGGCCCCTCAGGCGATTACCAAAAAAAAAAAAAAACTATTTAATATTACTGCCTAGATATATAAGTTATATAACTATTATACCGTGAAAATCCAGCGACTGATAAACTGTGTTCAGTTTTCGCCCGCTGGAACTGTTATGTAATGTTACAATAACTTTAAATTTAAATATTGCTTTTTAATGGTCGTTTTTAGTAGTTGAGGTTACTTTTATTTAATTCATTAGTTGAAATAACAATAAAGATTAATCACGAAATGCTTTAAATAAGACTTTTATAAAAGGTTTTTATAACTAAAAAAAATAGAAAAATATTATATTTAGGTATTATTAATATTATTATACAACCTAATTGTAAAGTTAACAATCCACAAAGGACGCCCGGTGCTCAATGTGTGCTGTATTTTTTATGGTAACGAGCACACAGCACACCTAATGGTTAGTGGGATCTGAATCACAGGCATTTGTATTCTCAAAAGTACAATCCTAAGTATGCAATCCTTTCTTAGACTGCCATGCATTGCCGAACTTGAGGACTAAAATGGAATCATCATTATCAGCCGCAAGACGTCCACTGTTGGACAAAGGCCTTCCCCAAGGTTTTCCACAACGATCGGTCCTCTGCTGCTGTCATCCAGCGGTTTCCCGCGACCTTTATCAGATCGTCAGTCCACCTTGTGGAAGGTCTGCCAACACTTCAAAATGGGATGCCTATATTTAATTGACCGGTCGTCAACATAACAATACGAATGCTGCGGCGTGGCGGTAGGTTAAAAGATTTAATAGAAGTACCGATCCGGACATTGCAGAAGGTCTACATGAATGGAAGGAAGAAACCACTGTACCTACTGTGTGGTTTTATCTCACGAAAGCGGGTGGGCTTTACTTGTGTGTGTAGATGCACGTGCACGTTGTCCCTGAGTGCGGTAGCTGTCGTCCTAAGCGTCGCCGTAGTGTGCGTGTCTATACGCGTTACAACTACAAACTACAAGTATGGCCCGCTTTCGTGAGATAAACTGTACTTATGTGCTTTTGGTTAATGTACAAAACATTGACCAAAAGCAGCATCAAAACGCTGCCGATTTGCTCATCGCATTAAGAACTATTTCAGAGTGAGACGGCATAGGAAGCATAGGAATGATGCCAAAAAAAACATTCTTATAAAGTAAGTAAAACATGGGTAAGATCAGATTATATTCCACAAATTATAGATGATCATTCATTGTAAAAAAACATTCGATCCTCTGTAGTCTATTGTAATTTATTAACTTTAAGGTTACCTACATAGGCCGAAGAATAGCTGAACTGAAGTGGCAGTGGGCGGGGCACATTGCTCGCAGCCTTGGGGAGGCCTATATCCAGCAGTGGACGTCTTTCGGCTGACATGATGATGACTTTATTAACGCCTGTAGAATAGCCAAATCTCTTTAGAATAGTCAGTACCACTTTCCGCCAATCAAACCATAAGTAAAAGGTGTTCAAAAATATTCAAAATTCGAATAGCACCGTACGCAAACCACATACAGCATGGTCGTGCGTGTCGGTTCGTTTATCGCAGATGAAATAGTGCTAAAACTAATGCGTGGACAGTATTCATAGAGCGGCGCGCGCGCCGACATGACAATGAGAGGCGCACGCGCGCCGCATAACGTACTGCGCGCGCACACGGGGTGTAGACAAGTAGGTAAGTATAATGAGAAATTTTTAAATGGACATGTTGCTCAGGTACGCATACGATCTCGAGATTATGTAAAGAAATCTTATTATATTCACTTACACCCGAAATATCACTTATCAGTTAAAGTTCACAGTCCATTTTGTATGTCATAAGAACAAAAATTTATTTATAAGATAGTTATCAGGATATGGATTAGTCAGCGTAGTCTCTATCTTATTCTTAACTAGCGATCCGCCTTTGCTTTGGTTCGGTTTATTTGAGTTTTCTGTAACATCTGTACATAATGCAGAGAAGGACATAGAATACCTTGACTAAAATAGGTTTGTGAGTTCATGAATAAGGAGGCTAGTTTTTTTTTTGGATTAGTATGAATAACAAGTATATTAATTTCTTTAATGTACTTATTAAATTTCGACAACACACTGTATCGATGGGATAAGCGATATTTGAATACAATCACCGCTGGACCGCCGCGCCGCACTGTGGGAGCGCGTAGAACAAACGGTCGGACATGCTTGAAAATAAAATGTTTCACTTTCTTGCTGTTAAATGACTTTTTTGTAAACTTTAACGCTTAGACCATCATGTCTTATTATTATTTTTTCACTTATTTGCCTTGTTGGTGAATAGTACTCGAACAAACATCACTATCCGATAAACCCGTAAAACTCGACTATACTTCTAGGTACTATTTTAACTGTTGTGTAGTAGTTGAGGTCCTTTTTTTGATTTTATTACAAAGAATATATGTTTAAGTATCGCCACAACAAATAATATCTAGGTGTTTCATATTATAATTAATTATAATTGCTGTTTTATCATTCATGTAAAATTAAACTAGAAAGTCATGATTATAAAAAATGTGCCAAGCAATTCCAAGATACTAAGTATTACAAGTTATAAGTTAAAGATAATTTTAATACGCTGCATTTTAACCTTACCCGAACTTAGCCGAATTTTAGAGATATTTGCAATTGGAGGTCATTTTTCGAAAGCGCCTATTTAAAAGAAATAGCAATTTGTTTCTTAAATCTGCTAAGGCAGGCAGCCGAATAGAAATGCAGTTCTAACATCGAAGAATCGGTAAATATTTATTTATACATTAAATATTACGTTTTTTGTGTCAACCGAGCGCATGAATTAACTCCTTGATTTTTACAAATAAATAAATAAATTAACGGCAAATATTATAATTTGTACCTGGCACTTCAAAACTTATAGTGCAAGTAATTTCAGTATACCCGCAAAATTAAAAATGTCTTCACACTAAGCCGATAAATGTAGATTCGTTTCGTTTTTATACACGTGAAACTGCGGAGTTATACGTGCAATTGTATGGATGGTACTATATGCCCGTTACCATCCATAAAATATTAATTCATGGAGCAGACATTATAAAACACAACGCAATCCTGCCAATAGGTGCATTATCGGAAGATGCACAAGAATGCAATCATAAAATATTTCGATATGTGAGACTTCACCACACACGCAAAATATCTAGGATTGCTTGCAATACTGATCTGATACATGCATTACTTTTACGGTCTGATCCGGTTATCTCCAGTAACATTAAAAGGACAACGAAAAAAAAACTGTTGATCGAAGCGCAGCCACTCATCAGTGAAACCGAAACCCAAATTATAGAGTATGAGTAACCTTTTGTAATTTTTTATATCATAACCATAACGGAGAAATGATGAAAATATGACCTTCTTTTCTTATAAATAACAACAATATCTACAATAATTATTTACTATTTCGACAGTGCGCCTTGTGTAATTTAATAGCAATCTCTTTAGATGATATAATTTTAAATTGTAGGCGTAATAAAGAAATATGCATTTTTAAGTGAATCCTAAGCACAGGACCAATAAAAAACTTATCAAGGGATGTTTGCATGCGACCAGAATAAAATACTGACAAAAATCTTGCGTTTTTTTTTTTTTTTGTTTTTTGCTATATAATCGGAAGACTATTCTTTTCCCCTATTAATATGTTGCTAAAAATGCACTATACTAGCATTTCGTTATAATTTAGAGGCCATAATAATAGCAGTTTATCTGCAATAAACAGTTTACTGTCGCGCACTCGCATGTCCGACCGGTTGTTCTACGCGCTCCCACAGTGCGCCGTTACGCACGCTCGCACGCACACATTAGTAATTACTTATTTCGGCGCGCGCGCATCCACGCTGCCCTGCTAAGCCAATGAACACCAACTCAAACTCGATCGCCACAGTATATTCAACCTTCTTTGGTTAGTGATTAGGTTCTGATTGTTACAGGAGTTTTATTTGAGATACTGCTATTTGGTTTAGCAGGGCCGTACGGTTACCGCGGGAGCTTCTTAGAAACTAAACCTAGTGTCTGCCATGCTATATATGATGTGATAACTATCTCAATAAGATTAGTCCTCATGAAGCTTTTTTTGACGTTGACTTTACAAATAATTTGTTCAGTCTGAGTTATACTGCGCATAGTTAGGGTAAAACACCGAATTACTGGCTCCTAAAATACCAGTAACTGGTACCTAGTTATTGTTGAATTATCGTCTCTATTACCTTATGTTAAAGTTCATGGGTCCAATAATTGATAGGTAGCTAAAAATAGTTTACCCTATATTGTTCTTATATCGAAAAGTTCACTTTAAATTATGTTTCATCATCATCGTCAGTTGAAAGTCATCCACTGCTGGACATAGGCCTCCCCCAAGGCTCTCCACTCAGACCGGTCTTGTGCGTTTCGCATCCACCGCGCTCCCGCGATCCTTACGAGGTCGTCACTCCATCTTGTTGGAGGCCTACCTACAGCTCGTCTTTCGGTCCGCGGACGCCACTCCAGAACCTTCTGACACCATCGGCCATCAGTCCTGCGAGCAATATGCCCCGCCCACTGCCACTTAAGTTTAGCTATTCTTCGGTAACCGTAGTTCTACTGCGGATATTGTAATCTCTGATTCTATCACGCTGAGAAACACCGAGCATAGCCCTCTCCATAGCCCTCTGAGTAACTTTGAGCTTCCTTATGAGGCCCATTGTTAGCGTCCACATCTGAGATCCGTAAGTCATCACCTGCAACACACACTGGTCACTTATGTTTAGTGATGATAAATAACCAATAACAATCAATTGTATAAATCATACAGTAACATGCATTTACAATGTACATTTATTTAGTAACCTTATGAACCATAGTTATTGACCATTTCGAGGGTTTTTTTTACGGATAGGGAATATCATTTATTAAAGTTTTCATAACCACTGGTCGCTTTGTCGATGGAGGTTAGCATTCTCAGACCAGGGAGAGAGAGGAAATGATATTACATAAAAAAAACATTTCTGTAACACGAGTTTTAGTTGCCAGCTGTAGTTTTTGGTACTATTATTTGCTCAGACAATGACCATATTTTTTAGTGGCTTACGTAAGTACTAATTAACAATTTAAAGCATGACCCATTTGAGACAATACAAAACACTTAAAGCGCAGGTGCTCGCAACGAATTCATTAGCAATAAAAAAAAAATGAAAAATTCATTTAATTGCTTGTTCTATGCTCCATTGTCTAAGTCAGAATTTATTGTCCAAACCGACAAAGCGTTTTGCAATTTTTTTATAAACATTTTTCGCGACGACCTCGGCAAGGATTTACAAGCTGCCAGAACTATTATCTGTGGCCGTTCTTATGCGAATTTATTTCATCGGGTAACAATAAAAATGTACGCTGCTCGCATTTTAACCATGAGGTATCGATGAGGTTATAAATTAAATATGGTGAACTCGTTCTGAATTTAAATGCATCTTCCGTCGTGGTAATCCCGCCTGAAGATTCGTGCTGGCTGGCAAGAATGTTCCATGAGTAATCACTGATTCAGTATCCCGATAATATCTTATGCCAGTGCGTCATTAAAACCACAATGGCTTCACATGACGTAATTAGAGTACCGGACAATTGGAATATTTAACAAGACCTACGCTATTATCTACACCAAAATAAGACAGAGAATGAAATCATTGCAAAGAATCTAAAACTGGTGGACCACGTTCCCAAATTGTTCGTCGAAATTAATTTTGCAAACACTCAGTAAGGGCAACAAACTGTGTTTGCAACACAAGCAGATAGATGGTAAACGAGCTTTATAGAGACAAATACTACGTATGTGTACATTGCAATAGCTCTTAAAAAGACCGTTGGGTTTGTTTATTCTCTCAGTCTCAACAGTCTGTCCGACTTTAGCCGAACCGTCAAGATTTTTTAAGAGCTTTCGCACTGTACCTAAACCTTTTAAACGTTACCTTAAAAAACTTTATAAACTTATACTCCGACAAAATTGCAAGAGCTATTAGTTAGTAAATCAGAATTAGTTTACGTTTCACTTGATATGCAACGACATCAGTCAGCTATCTCAAACTGACAGAACCAAAACAATGCAGCTTTTGCATATGGTATTGTTCACAAATAGAACTCATCTATCTATAAGGAAAATGGAATATTGTCCCACGGTGACAACATAGTCGACTCCATGAGTCTTGTCTGCCAAGGGTCTGGTTCGCACGTTGTATTTGACGTCAGTTTAAATTTTCCTGCTTTATTGTCAGTGCATTTGCATCGATGCGTGCGACGTGACTAAGGTGGCAACAATTGATTTACTCGTTCGATGCGTATCATCCACGTTCTTACGTTTTCCTTGTTTTTAGGGGATTGGCCTTCTGTTTAGATGAAGTTTATTGACTTTTAAAGGTGATCTCTATCAATAGACTCTGATAGATATGAAGCCTCTTCAGAGAAAATGCGATGCTAATTGATTTCACGGGATATTGAAGAGCTGGTAACTTCCTCGCTCAACGCAATAGTTTAATGATACCAGCATCTTTGCTGGTTTTAGTTTATTTTTCAGATATTTGTATTTTTTCCAGATTATGTCCTATTTTAAATTTATATTACAAAATAGAATTAACTTCATTTTATTTTTAAAATCTTTAAAAATGCATGAAAAGATACGTCGTTTTCGTTAAAGATTTCTTCTCTCTGTAAGACATTGAACGACCTAATTTGAATGTTTTCACTTGGCTCAGAAGTTTCTATTGTAGGTCACTAATACGATGGAAAATTAGAGGAACGAAGTAGTACACTGCTCACGATCTGCAGCATCTTGTCGAACGATACGAGTAATCCCCATCAAAATTCACGTATATTTTCGTTCAGAAATTTTATACTGCAGACATCACGTCTTGAGGGCGCCCTGGTGTGCATAACTGCATAAATTTCCTCATCACCTCGGTTCGGGAGTACGTGGAAATGCGTTTCCTGGAATGCGACAGGTGGTCTCAATCTCGGAGTCAAATAAGGTACGATACGGTCACACCTGACCAAAATGTTGAAGATGCTGTTGAAGAATTTGAATATTTGGAGCACGTAGGATGTTAGCTGTTTAAAAGATCAAAGGACTTTAGGATTTTGGCTTTTTATGTGGTCACATGGTGGTAAACAACAAACATGCACCTGCATTAACAAATGCAAGATCAAAGGAATCGTAAGTCAGCCTTTCAGAAATAGATCAGAAAACAGATAGGACTGCAAGAAAAAACTAGGACGGATATAGGACGTTTTGATACCCATCCGAATAATTATAAACTAAAATGAGAAATGGCTAGCGTTGACGTTTATTTTCATTTAGTAACCGACTACATGGATATACTGCGCAACGAAGTCAACCCTCATCAAGCATTTTATGAATGATTACCTACTCTCTGCTTTTTTCAAACTCTACTTGCATTGTTGTCCAGCACAACAACGCTAGCTTTGCTCCTTAGTCTAAGCCGAAACTAACTGTATTTCTAACTACATTTGAATTTCGGAGGTCCTTGCACTGTCTGCAGTCTTATCAGATCGGATCTTTGCATATCTGCCATCAGTGGCGCGCCCAGAATGCATGGGTCGGAACAAACTAGATCAGCAGGAATCAGCTCATAGAAAGCTAAACGTTGACGTGAATTATGACCTGCTTATGGAGAACTTCCGAATAATGCAGTCGGTTCAGTGCCACTTAAGTCACCTTCATGGGGTAGGCAGACATGATGACATGATAGAACGGCAGGTGGACTGGTCTAAACATACAACTTCCGCTTCCTCTACATTAATCACCCTCTTCATGCCCGTACGTCGTTTTCGGGCCCTTTTAATTTGGCCCTTATTCAGCACATCGGGAATTTGATCACATCGTAATGATACTCAAATTTGAATCCTCAATGACCTATAACTCATATCCAATAAACATGCCAATTTATGCTGAACAGCACATATTAAGGTCTCCACTACGTGAATCACATACCCAGCCGAACATACTAATGCCCAATAATGTTTCCGTCTTACATTCATAATGTGAGTGTCAAGGAACCAGGCTCGTTCGCAGACGTTTATGAGTGTTTAGGGGTTCTGAGCCGTGGGCGCGATGCTATCGTCTAACTGGTACGAGAGATATCAAGCGAAGATACCGACGTGCACCCAATGCCTGATAGGCGGTTTGAGACCATAAAGTCATTCATAAACTCTGCCGCTTCTTGGTAATTTGCTTGAGGCTTGCGTTTTTTAAGTGTAAGTAAAGAGAATATGAATAATGATGGACAAAGTGAAAGAACACATTGTATGAATGCTATTCCCTCGCCGGGGTAAGAATGAAAGCCTTTGGCAGTGTTTATTAAGAACCATTCGCTTTCTGGAGGGGGTGAAGGTTGTCATGATGGATAATTCCACAAAAGATGCCATAGGGTCGAAGAACGTTAGACAGGACCCTACAAACATGATAGAACACAAGCGAATGCCA
Organism: Acleris sparsana; assembly: GCA_923062465.1. Lineage (NCBI taxonomy): Eukaryota > Metazoa > Arthropoda > Insecta > Lepidoptera > Tortricidae > Acleris > Acleris sparsana. The sequence continues at coordinate 18,654,434 of OV281287.1, read as the reverse complement.
ACTCAAAGCTGAAACGATCATTTCAGCATACCTACGTTTTAGGAAATGTAACGAATGTCCATAGGCACGTAACAGCAGTAGAATTACTAAAGGCTTATTTATTGAAAGCTATTTAAATTATTATTTAAAAAAAAACTAAGCTACAACTAAAACGTAATCTTAAAAAGGCCCATTGGCAAGACATTGTCCCGAAGATGCTGGCAGAATTCTCTCAGTTAAAGGCTCAACTAATGCGAGGTAGAGCGAGGACCCCAAGGACCAAGGGTCTCGGCGCTGAATGGAATATGTTACCCACATTGATGCTTTCATCCACTTTAGCTACCGCACCAGACCTTTTGAAGGTTCGGGGGATGTATGATTTTAATATTTTTCAGATGACAACAAGAAAAATGTATTTACAGGCCAGGTGGTACATTGGCTATAAGGCCCATAGACAAACACAACGGAACACCTTTTTTTGGCAGTACGTGTGAATTAGAGACCGATATAACGTAACTTTGAAATTCTGTTTGCCAATTAGGGCCCCTGTTACCACGACGATTTGGCAGCCCGTATCAGTCAATCAAGGTACACAAAATACAATACAATACAATAGTTTATTCATAATTCCACAGTTAGAGGTCACATGGTACAAAAATATATTTTATTACATAAGAGTCAATAAAAAATACTTAAACAATCGTTGCGTACTTACATAAATGAAAGACAGAAACGTATATTGCATTACAAAACATGAAATTAATAATTTCACATAATAACATTTAATACAATTAAAACATAAAGGGTCAACTCTAAGAGCCACTACTACATTATGTATTTCCTAATACCTGTTACCTACTAATAATATAAAATACCTTGCGTTCACATTACACTAAAAATATATTATTACCATAAATCAAGGATCAACTTTTCTTCGCAGCACATTTCCTTGCCAATTCTGATATCGGCGTTCACAATTCCAAGAACTACCAAAGCCTAGTAAACACTAGTATTATAAATCGCCATGAATGGGCCTGTTTAAGATGCGCCGGAGTGCCGTATGCGGCGCAGGCGCGCATATCGCTCCCTCGCACCTTAATACTCCTTATTTATAGCACTTTGTGTCTGAAGTTCACACGATTATTGAAAATTATTAGTGCTGGAATGGTTTGATGGTTTTGATGTTCCCGGGGGTTATATATTGACGATTGCATATGTGCAATAGCGATTTTAAAAAGAGAAATAAGGAATTTAATCAAGATATGTATTATTATGTACTTATACTTTCGTTTATTACATCGTTACTACTATCACCGGCGTTGTGGCACAATACCAGTGTTTTGCTCACTAGAATAATGAATTTTATACGCTGAGCCATGACCTTTTTGTACTGCTGCGACGCACACATGAGATTGAGATTCTACCTAGTTTGTAAGTTAGTTTGATTTTGTTTTTTTGGCTCAGGGCGACTTTGTCTACAGTCCTATTTCGTCACCTTCCTAACTCGTCCACAATGCCATGTCGTCAGCATGTAATTCCTAAATTGTTACCTTCCTAACTCGGTCACATTTCTATGTCGTCAATTTCCTATCTTGTCCACATCTTAGTCCATAGTGCTAAGTAGTCCACATTCCTATATCGTCCACAGCGCAAACTGAAGTTAGCCACATAATATTGAAGAAGTTGACCACACAATAGAAATGTGGACGAGTTAGGAAGGTGACAATATAGGAAAGTAGACAAGTTAGGAAAGTGACAATATAGGAATGCCGACGAATTGGAATAGTGGGCCATATGGGATTGTGAACGCGTTAAGAACGTGACGAATTAGGACTGTGGACGAAGTCGCCCTGAGCGTTTTTTTCCACTAAATATGACAATTGTATGTGTGTAATTGAAGCATCAAATGAACGTTATATCTATCAATCTATCTATCTAGCAAGCACTCTTACTGGTAGTAACGACCTAGGCTGACTTGGTAGCCTACCATGTACATAGGTGTACAGAAATCGAAAAATATAAATAGGTTTAAAAATATTTTTTACGAAATATTCATTATCCAATTTAACGTGTTTAGTTTAAAAGTTAGTAACTCGGGTTAATCGGCATAAATAAGGTGAACTGTAAAAATCAATCAGTTAAAATAGTTTTATGGGAACCATTTTATTGGTTGATCATAATTATGATAAATCCTGAAGTTAATCAGAAATTAAGAACCTTCGAGTAGAATTAAAAAGAGTATGCATATCGTCATACCTGATATCCACAACGTAAGAAGAATGGTTAAGTATTTCACAAACATTAAAAAACTAAAATTTTATATATTTAACACAAAGTATTGACCATGTTAATCGTCAATAGTGACAGCTATTATCAAATCCCTATTAAATTGATATAGAATATCAAATGATCGTAAATCATTTAAACTTTTCCAAAATTAAACCAAAAACACGTAAACATGTAAACAAAACCAAATGCCATAAACCGAACGGTGTTTTACGTGTGTCAGTTGCACGATTAGCACTAGGATGTCCACTGTCCAGCTCCCGTAACGGTCGGGTTCGAAGCCGCGGAGCCACTCGACGGGGCAGGCGTGGCGCGTGCTCCGTATTCTAATGACTCCCGATGCCTCCGATATATAACTCGGCGGAGGTGTTCAGCAAGCATTATCTTAGCAGCTTCTTTGACGACCAGTCTTCTGTTCCATGATGAGGTTTCTCGTTTTCGTGCTGGCGTTGTGGACAGTGGAGGCTTACCCTTACTATCCTTATTATGGGAATATGGAAACATGTAAGTTTTTTTTATATGCTGTTTATTTTAGGGTAATTACTATTGATTTTTTTGAAATCGGTTTATTGTTCTTTAGTTTTCTCTTTGTCTTGACTCATACGTAAGGAACATTTTTTCCAAAATGATCATATATCATGTGTAGGGTCACGAACGTACATTTAGAACCCATTTCATAAAAATTGTGAAGTGCCAGAAATGCCATTAGTAACTTACAGGAAACTCAACCTTACTGGTGTAGAGTGTCAGATTGACTTTGTAGCAAAGGCGTGGACAAAATGAAGTCTTTGACTTCACTATAGTAAACCCGTTGTTTTCGTTTACAAATGAAAATGATGTGTAATAAATTTTCATCATAAATTTCCTTCCTGCAGTGTCTTTCGGCGCAAGCGACAGCAGTCGCGGCGGCGTAGCGCTCAACCGATACTACAACCCGTACCTCACCCAGCGCGCCGGCGCCGGCATGGCCGCCTTCATGTTCAAGCAACCAGAGGACCAGCCCCAGCAGAGCCAGTACTACCTCCCCGACCGCCGCCGCCAAACCCAACCCGAACTCTCATACCTACCCCCACAACAAAACGAGGTCTTCTACCCACAACAACCTACAGAAGCAACCGAACTCTCAGAACCTACCGAAAGAATTGACTTACTCGTCCTTCCCACAACGGCTAAAACCGTCCCAGAAATAACTGAACCTGAGGTAGAAGATGTGGAAGAACCAGTGCAGAAACCGAAGAAGAGACTGCAGAAGAAGAAACAAGTTACACGACCGATTGAGGATGAAGATGATGATGATCTGCCGAGGATGCCGGCTTCTGCGTTCTTCCCGATGTTCTTCGGGTATGGTGGAAGGTCGAGCTCGGGAGGAATGCCAGGAGGAGCGACCGCAGTTGCCAATGCGTACAGCACTGGCCGAGGAGGAGTCGCCAGCAGCCATGCTACGGCTTATGGCGCGCCTAGACCGGACTCAAAATTGTAGGTTATTTTTAAATTTTTCGAGATGTTATGTTAAACCGATTTTATTAAATAATTACGACGCAAAAAATAATAATTTTAATTTTGATCACAGACAAAGTTTAGTTGTTTCTAAACTGAGCGATTTAATTGTTGTGTTGTTTTTTTGTCGGTTTTATGTAGCAACTTAATATTTGTTGTTATAGATACATTACATAGTTATATGAATGATATTGTTTAAAAATATATTTCTTATGCCATGCAGTATAAAATAATAAATTTAGATAAAATATTTTGATTTATTATTTTTTTTTTAACATATCGAACAGGTTCGTGCCATTTCAAGTGTAATCAAGAATCTGAGACCATAATTGTAACTGATCTTGGTTGAAATGCCAACCTCATGACAATTGAAATTTCTGAGTTGTTTTGACGGACATTTCAGCCGTTCATTTTATCTGTCATTCTGACATTTGCAGCTGACAGAAGGTGACAAAACACTACAAGGTCTAAAGGAATTTGTAATTATGGACCTCGTTGCCTGAAATAAAATGTCTTATTATTATATTAAAACACTACTACTAAACTACTCCTTATGCATAAACGCACTAAAACAAGTTGATAGTGCGTTTATCCATTAGGTTAGACTAGACAAATATACCTTGGTGTCATTAATTTGAAGTCGAAAGGGGCTTAACTATTAAAGCCTTTCTTACTCGTAGAAGCAATATATCTTGCTAAAACTAACCCTACTTTACACTTAACACGCCAGCTTAAGGTTTTTCTATTGTAAAACTAAAGCTCCTATTGCATTTTTTTAGCAAATATGTTGACACTAGAAACACGAACTAGAAAGTTAGATACTTCGCTTTTTAAAATTTTAATCTAATTTTAAAAAGTGGCCGTTATTATGGACACGTTTTCGCCTTCGAGTCAAATATAGAAATTGAAAACAATGTATAGGTATATAAAAAACTCAGTATTTATCTACGTTATTACAGGTTTTGCGAACTTGACCGTTACTTATTATTCTAATGTAAAAAAAACTAAGTATAACAAGCTCTAAATTCGAAACTTTGGTTGCTCTATCTCTTTCCCTCGTCATTTGTGGCTCAAACCCGAGAAAACAATCCTGCGTTACAACGAAATTCGTTTTTCAAAGCAAAGCGCCTGTAGCCTTTGGTAGGTTTGTTAAGGTTTAAGATCCGAATAGGAAACGATTTGCACCGGGCTGTTTATTCGATGAAAAGTATTTTATATCAAAGGAGCCATTTTTTTCTGTTTGGGGAATGGGTCCTCAAACACGTATTGCAACGTATATTAATAAAACATATGTCGATAGGTACCTCTTAACCTCTAATTACAGTGGTTAAATTTTTTTAACCGTGTCTAACCGGAATGCTAAAAAATATGACCGTTAAATTATGAATCTCAATACAAATGTGAATCAATAAACGCAACCGTTTCTAGTGGGGCCAAAGACAACGGACTCCTTTAATACGCTAAATAATATGTGGCGAATAGGTAGGCTGAAACATTTAAGTCCAAGTCCAGTTATATCATTAAAAAAAACAACTTTAAAAAAGAATTGCAAATGCTTGTTTAATAGACAAATTAGGTACATACTTATCGAATGTATGAAGCCTATAATATGTAAACGTTTTGGTGCAAATTATTAGTACTTACCGACTTACCTCTTTATACCTGCCTACCCAATCGTTTGACGGGAAAAAAATAGTAAACCTAACATTTGCATATTCTATAGGCTTCATACTTTCGATTGGTATGTAATTTGTCTATTAAACACCCAGAAGAAATTTAAAAAAAAGTTCCTTTTTAAATTTTAATTAATTTATTATTGAACAGGCACAAAGACTAAACAAATAAATTAAGATAAAATAATTAAACTAACATAAAATAAATGAAATGAAATTGGTACCTTAAAATTTTGAATTAGAATGTAAAAACAGTGATTATTTTTTTTGTATCCAACTCAATTTAAACGGGCCCCAATTGTACATACTCGTAGTATCAGTACCTACAGATAAATTAAAATTCAATCAAAACGTAACATGCTCAGTATTTTTTTTACATTGACCTTCAATGATATGAAAATAAGAACTTTATTAGTTTGTCTATGCTTTGGTTTTGATGGTTGCTATCTATGGTTTGGCTGCCATTTTTGTCGCAAGTGGTTTTTTTTGTGTCGCGCCTGACGTTATGATGTATTTTCCACCTTAGGACGCATTACTGGAATAAGTAATAGGTATCTCAGGCGCCTAAGCTAGTGTTATTTATCACACCAGTATTGAATATAAAATAAAATAAACTTAAATTATATTTTAGTTTAAAAAAAAACAAAATGCCAGCCATTGCAGGGTAAAGGCCTTATCATGTCTCGACGTTAATGTCATGTGCTGAAGTCATCTATTTTTTGCTTCCATCAACGAAATGTCATCAGACCAAAGTACTTATGTTCTAAATAATTAATCATCATCATGCTAGTCGGAATACTACACTCCTGAGCATAGGCCTTCCCAAAACCTCTATCAAGTTCAACATCGTTCCATCCAGCTGTTTCCTTGGACCATGGATTGGTCCACCTTGTGTGAGGCACTATTGCAAAGCTATATTTAAAATGGTCTTCAGAAATTACCAAAATCACTCTCGGTAACATTTGAGAGAGTTGAAAATCTTCATACAAATTAAGAATATTCTTAGAAGTTTATTTCAGACAATTATCACAGGAAAGTCGCACGAGAAAGTTTGTGTCGGCACGATCCAAAAACAAAACTTCTGTAAATGACCAAGATGGGAAGTCTGCAACTGTGCTTCTATGATATCACATTTTTCATTATAAATGCGGGGATTTCGGCTTATTATGGGTTTTTGTTGTGACGTCATAGCTTATTGTTTTTATACGCTCCGGTAAAGTGCACGCCAGTTCATCGCACGTTAATGAGATACAGTCAGATTCAGTAAAAAATAACTACGAAATAATTTAAGTCCGTTACGTGCACAAAAAACTAAAACTTTCCGGATAATTATGAAGCTGGGGAACATTAAAGTTATGCTGTTTTCTGGATTATAATCATTAAAATATCGTACAAATTAGTAGAAGGAAAATATAAAGTAAATCCGGACGAATCCGTCATTCCAATAAAAAATATAACCTGAAACCAAAGTAGGTATTCTAATCGGCTGATTCTAATCTTCCTTTTACCTACCTACCGTAACGATGCCTTATCATAATCGTGAATCTTCACTATCATTTAATTTGAGGTTCTCCTTCATTCTCATCAAAACGGTAGTAACGGTCTGATGATTAAAATATTTATTTAATCAGGCTAAAGCATCCTTAAATAAAATGTGGAACTCATCTGCTAACCTTGAAGTGCAGAAGTATTTGTCAGTGAAAGGCTTGCACTTCGTCGATAGGTGAGGGGAGACCCTTAAACAAGACATTTATTTGCTATTTTAATTAATATCAGTGTTTGGATGACGTCATTTTGTTTGTAACCGCGTTTTGTTTTTAAGTCTAGCACTAGCAGTTACGTAGAAAAGACCATGTGGCTCTTTAACCATTAAATAAATAAATAAAAATAAAAAAGTCTTTATTTCTTACAGAATCTAGGATTGCAAAAATAGTGTTAGTAACATTTGAAACTTAAGTAAATTTTTTTTTAAAGATAATTATATTGGTAGTCATTCTGCAAGAACCCCCCAAAGTGATCCAGTCTTCTCTGGATTTTGCTGAAATCATCCAGTTTGGACCCGCTGTGCGTTTTATTTCGTCCTCCCATCTATTTCGGGGTCTTCCTTTCCTTCTTTTGCCTACTGGCCCATTCCAAGCTGTCACACTTTTTGTCCACCGCTGGTCTTGGAGGCGAGCTACGTGTCCAGCCCACTTCCATTTTAGTGCAAGAGCGCGTGTCAGACCGTCTGTTGCTTTTGTGATATTGTCCGATGAGTGACCGTCTGTTGCTTTAACCATTAGCAGAACGTTATTCATTTATTTTCTCAGTAAACAATGAGTTTAGGTGTAGTAAGTAAACACCACGTAAACACCTATTTGAATAAGACGCTGCAATCAAAGCGCAAAGTATCTCCATCTATCGTTCTTAGTGGGGAAGGACATAAAGCTGACCATTATGATTTTTGTATATGCGTAGCAGGATAATACGTTTGGGGCCCCTTAAAATAAAGTTGGCAATGTTTACTTCGGTGTACAAGGGAAACATGACGTCACACCACTGCAGCACGGTCTAGACACAGCACAATATACGGTGCTCTCAGTACCCGCAAGGGACTAAAAAAAACTCTGACAGTTACTAACGACTGCTTGTAACAATGCACCGGCGAATATTAATTATTGTAATTAGTGACGTCACCGTCCGTCTCGCCGCCAGATTTGAAGTACATTCGGCGCGCCTCACTCTAAATTTTATATCACCATACATCTAGCAACTATATCAAGTTTGGTGACTTTTTCTTATATTTCGAAGAAGAGGAATTCGTTTCTGGAACAACATTTTTACACACATACAAGCAAGAGACCACTGCTGAGAAGAAACGCCGCAAAAAACTCAACAGTCAGTCGTTTTTTTAAATACTACTTATGATATTATACAATTATAAAGCTTAACCTAGCATTATATAAAACAATGAATCTAACATAAAAATAAAAATAAATATATATTCAAGCGTAGCTTGAGCAGTAAAATGTGTCAAAACTCAGAATTTTCATAAGGATACTTTTTAATTTTCATAGTAATAAAAAAAATGAATATAAAAAAAAAACTTACCTATGACAGTGCAAGACAACCAGAACAACCTAGACAATATACAATATTTACATATTTTTTATGACTAATGATTAATTTTCATAAGGATACTTTTTAATTTTCATAGTAATAAAAAAAAAACTTTTGCCTGTGTGGTTGCCGGGTTAGAATAGTGCCACTCCGTGTCTTCCCGCGGATGTCGTAAGAGACGACTAAGGGAATAAAGGCTTGCAGTACTGTTAGGCGATGGGCTTGCAACCTGTCACTAATACACTGGTAAACATCTTAGCCTGATTGTGCAAAGTGTGGTTACAGAATTATCAACAAGTTTTTAGGGTTGTTGGTAATTCTGTAGCTCTGCCTACCCCACTCTGGGAATGAAGGCGTGAGTTTATGTATGTATGTATGTAAAAAAAAAACTTACCTATGACAGTGCAAGACAACCAGAACAACCTAGACAATATACAATATTTACATATTTTTTATGACTAATTTATTATTCAGTTATTTAGGTGTTTAGTTAAGTTTAGGCCAAGCATTTTTATCCGTTAGGTACTCCTCCACCCTATATTATTGAGCTTTAGACATCAACGACTTTGTCATTAGAAATTCAAAAATGAAAAAAAATCCTTACACTTTCTTTTACGAAAATCCTCTCCTGATTTTGAACTATTGTGATTAGCTCCAGAAAAAAAATACTAGTAAATAGCTCAGTTATCCTATATTGAAAAATAAACTTATCACATTTTTGTCTAATAACAGTGTTTAAAAAAAAAGTGCCGCGCCGAAGTAGGTACACGGTGCAGGAATTAGTATTAGGGACGCATTTACATTGATACTCTATTACTACAAGTTGTTAATAAAAACATACGTTCTGTAACAATGTAATAAAATAAGGGAAATTAAATTTAAAATTATGATATATATAACTGAATATGGGATTTTCCTATGCTATAAGAAACCTACTTTTTTTTTTTAACTTTACAATCTATCCAAATAGGTCAGTCGTATGTTGTTAGAAAGCAAGGTCTTGATTGTGAAGAAACCGGTCACGTGCTTGTCAGACTCACGCACCGAGGGTTACGAACCGCCGCACATTAGGTATTCCTATTTGAATTCGATTTTGAATCAAATCCACGCGACCCACCTCTCAAATAACCATATTTTAGTATCTGTTGTTTTTTTTCAGAGTTTGTAGTATTATCATAATAAAAAAATGGCGCTTGTATAAATTTTACTGTTCTTTCGATACACCAAAAATAAAAATACGTTGAAATGAAACGTTTCTTGTATGGGGACCCTTTAAATTTTATTTTTGTATATCCGTCTTAATAATAAGGTGTGCGTCATTTTATATTGTACATCTTTATACATTTAAAATTGTATATTTATACATCGTATGTAAATAATAACATGGCCACTAAAGTTGGTTTCAGTAAACTAATCTATGCGCTAATCTAAGTGCACTTTTTTAACAGATTATCTAAGTTAAGATTGTATTAGTAGTTATATAGGAACTGATCTGCAATATCCGCAATTGAACTGTGCCTGTTGGAACTGATTATTTGGTGTCTTAAGTTAAGTTTTTCTGAATAAATAATTTTCTATTTCATTTTCATTTTCATATTATTAGAGTCCCGTTGGTCTTCCTTCGGATACGGAACCCTTAGGGATTTAAAAAAAATAAAAAACATACCCAGCGGTTGAACATTTTTGCATAATTTATGGATCTTGTTTATTTCGGAAACAGCTATTCCAATTTTAATTGTTGCTCACAACTTTACGCTATCAAATACAGCAATATAACGATGTGTGCTCATTCGGGAAACAGTACTTGGTTAGATTCCCATTTCCAAAACCAATGCGAAACCTTTAAATGCAATATTACCTCTTTTCCAAAATCAAGGCCTTGGTTCCTAAAAACAGATTATATTACTTTTAGTTTTCGAATTCCCCGTACTGACTTATTTGGATTGATCACCCTGTATACTTATGCGATATGGCCGAGAGAGCGCTGCCTACGAAAACTTCTCTCAACATGGTGTTGCTGACCGTAACGCTGCTGCAAGAGTTGAGAGCTGCATTGTAACAGCTGGTAGTTCATTGACTAGACCACCATGCTTGCACCAAGCACAGAAAAGGCGTCCGTTAAAAAAAGTTCATCATCATCAGCCTATACTAGTCCACTGCTGGACGTAGGCCTCTCCCATTGCACACAACCGACCACGACCTGCGGCCACTCTCATCCAGCTCAGCCACCTTGCGAAGATAACTCCAACGGTTATCTGCAGCACATGTGGCCGCCCCACTACCACTTCAAGCTGCTAATTTGACCTTATGGGCTCCTGAAACTGAAACTCCTAGAAATAGAGGCATTCCATGTTAGTCCTCAGGGTTGGCAACGCATTTGAAGCCTTAGGGTTGCAGTTTTGACGTTATAGTCTTGAGATTTCAAATGTCTTTGGGTCTCAGATCCCACTTACCGTCAGGCTTACCATTGCCATAAAAAAAATAGCCCAATAGAGAATATTAGCTCACTTCATAAGTACAATTTTAAAGGACATCATCCATTTTGGTCCAAAAGTGAAAGTGCCGACCAAAAAACAAAAAGGTTTATTCAGATACAATTTACCCGCCTTAGCATTTCTTACTATGGCACCAAAAAATGTTTGAAACCACCGTATCTTACCAAAATATGTTCAAATGTAAAGTGTGGTATAATTCATTTCATTTTTCTAACTAGAATAAAACGATGGATATTGGTACTACAGCTTTGGTGCCATAATAACAAATGCTCAGGCGAATAAGATCTAACAGAATATAGCTTCTTTTTTTTTGGCCGGCACTTTTTTGTTTGGACCAAAAATGTATGAAACCCGGATGATGTCCTTTAAATAAAACTAAGCTACTCAAATATTAAAGATATAAATTATAATCACCACCTTAAAAAGAACACCACCTCTAGCAGGTCCGCTCGCGGCATGGGCCCTATGACACTGCCTGCGTTACCTTATAAAGTGGACTAGTGAAATGCACCGAGTGGACTAATATTATTAGTCTAATGAGTTTTGAGATACGGGCCCCTGTTATCGTACTGTGAACGTGTCGTTAGCTCTTATTTACTTGACAGTAATGGCGGCGAAGTTAAAAACAATATCAAAACACGTCAAAGACAATATGGCTTTACCGAGTTGAATAGAGGCTCTGCCTTGTTTGTTTACGCACCGGACGATAAAACAAACAAAAAAACGAGTATTATATCACCAGTGAGCGTAGATTTTTCAGCAAAACCGGTGTAATGACGTCACGATGACATACGACAGTCACCTAGGGTTGTCGAGGGGTACAATATCATTGACTTTTAATAGTTATTTATGTGTCTGGAGCATAATGAGAGGCATTAATATACGAGTGTGGTTTTATAAGATCACACGAGTGTTTTAATGCCTAATTATGCGTACAGTCGCTTCCAAAGTTTATCTACACGCATATCATAAGTTTTCTACAACATCTACGATACATTTTCGAGTTGTACATAACTTTATTGTCTGTCTTTATTGTGTGTACACAGCACTGACGACACACGTTACACTGTATATTATTTATTTATTTATTACTGTCTTGCAAAGTATCAAAATTATTTCAAGCGTAAGTAATCAATTGATGTAATTTAATTTGTTTAATTGAAATCTTTGGAGTCATGTCCTAATTATTGCGAGTAATGACGCCCATAATTTATATCTCTGATTATTATTTAGTTCTAAATGGCTTTGATTTTATTTGGTTCTTGGTTGGCCACTGCTGTCAACCCTAGCACCAAAAATGCTGGAATATCTACGATCACTATATTACAAATCCTTGTATTCAACGACATGTTGATGTCATAGCAAACCAATACAAACAAAGCGTTAGTTTCTTTTGATTGTTAACTTACACACTCACTTCGATCAGGCAATCAAAATCCAAACTTGACATTCATTTGGCTGCATCAAATTGTAACCAATGTGACGGGATGTGGGTTTAGTTTGTATGGACATTATTGTCATTTTTTTTTCAGCTGCAATGGATGATTTTCTTATAATGGTTTAGAGAACCTCTAAGTACATATACATATAATATACCTTTCACTGTTACTATACTAGGGGCAGGGAGGTTTTTAATAATTTCTTTTCTTCACACGGGTGAATTTATGACGGCAAGATTTTTCTTAATTTCTATTTGATAATAATAATTATTTGGTTACATATTAAAATAAGAGTGTTAAATATACACGAGGCATTTACGTTCAAGGGGATGTAAAAACAATACTTTAGAATTAAATTAAGAAAAAGGAATACACCACCGAAATGACGGTAGTGACACTGAAAACTGAAAAACGGCTACTTAGAAATTATATATTACGACCAGATTTATAAGTATAATTAATAATACATTCTTTAAGAAGGCCTATTAAGTACATTTATAAGATAACGATAAAAGATAAAAGTCATTTATTCAGTAAGTAGGCCGCACGGGCACTTTTACATGTCAAGAATTTACCAGCGCTTCCCAAGAGGAGACCCCTGCTGAGATGAAACGCTGCAAAAAACTCAGCAGTCAGTCATTTTTAAACACATTTCATATTACAATGGTAATACTTAGTCTGAGCATTATACATATAAAGATATTAAATTAAATACAATATCAAATAACATGTGTAGTTCAGCAGGAAAACATGCCAAAAATCTTGGGAGAGAGATAGAGGGAGAAAAGGAAAAAAAAACACCTACTTCTGTATATAAGACGGTGCAAGACGACCAAATAAAAGTTTCGATATATTTTCCTACATCAACGGTGTCCCCTAGACAAGACAAAGAATTTTTGCATTTGAACAAATTATTATTGACAAAGTTTCGGGTTTAGGCCATGCAGTGCATAAGTTATTTGAGATTGTCTGAAGTGTTTATACTTAGTTCTGTTTTTTACTTAACTTTCCAATAATGTGACACAAATTTTCAGTAATTTTATATCACTTAAACGAAAAAATATACTGTTAAAAAAGGGGAATTGATTTCATCATCATCATTATCAGCCGCAAGACGTCCACTGCTGGACAAAGGCCTTCCCCAAGGTTTTCCACAACATATTGATTTACTCATAAACCATTTTAGAAATGCTCTTATACCTTGTTAAATCGTAGGAAACTCGGCAATAGCATTTTATATTAAATAATACTTATGATTATGTCAGACAAAAACCAACAAACTTTCGTTTTTAAATAGAATGGATAGTTTACGCAGATAGCGGCACAAACCATATATCACCTAACCAAATCAATCCTAGGCAAAAAACATGACGAAGGACGAGATATTCGTGTGATGAGCGCGAATATTCGTTCCTGAGTCATGAATCTTTTCTATGTACACTGGACCGCAAAACAAAGTGTCACACTTTTAAAGAACATGTCATATAAAGTGTGATACTTAGCTTTGCGGTCCAGTATATTCAAGTATATATTTGTCTATATTAGTATTTATATCGTTGTCTATTACCCATAGCAAAAGCCTAGATCTTAATTTGGGACTAGGTCAATTGATGTGACATTGTCCCCTGATATTTATTTATTTAAATTAGGTTTGAGAAAATAACGCTTATTGTTTTCCCCGTACAATTCCTACGAAGAGCAACAAGCGACGCATCTGCATCAATAACGAAGAGTTAGGTATATATATAAAGGGTGGCTGCGAGACGTTGGCAGTAGCAAGCGACCATGAAGCGAGGCGAGGTGTGCGTCGTGGCTTTGTGCCTTCTTGGATTTACAATCGCAAATCCCAAAGGTACGTCTCTAGTTAGATACCTACACGTGGAGCAAAAACAGGAGAATTTGTTTTTGTCGTTATTAAATAAGGAGCTGTTCCTACTTCGAGATCTTTGTAATGTTTTAAACAGCACTGGTTTTCAGCGGCAGAGTTATGTCTTTTAATATGTTGATTAATTAATTTGGCAGTAAGAAAAAACGATTGAGCGGTAAATTAATTAATAGTTAGGCAGTAAATGTAACTTTTGTTTGTTTTAATATTAATATAAAAATGGAAAAATAATTTCTTACGATTGCATGATTTAAAGCAGGGATGTTACGGAGGTGGCTTTACCGGAGCCGGATCCGGAGTTTTTCTTTTGTTTATGTGAGTCGGATCCGGAGCCGGATGCGAAGTTGGAGCCGGATCCAGGGGTTTATCGGAGGCGGAGCCGGGTACGATAGAGTCGATATATTTATAAGGCAAAATTCGGGCGATTATGAGTATTCCTGGATAAGTCAAAACTTAAAGGCGTGCGCCGCGCTGCCGCGGCAAATGCAATTCCACCATCTTCAGCTCCAGCTCCAGTATAACAACGGTAAAAAATTATGAAGACGGAGACGGAGGCAGAGGTGGGAAATAAAAAATAGCGAAGGTGGAGGCGGACCCGAAGGTGTCAAACCAAGCGGAAGTTCCGTCTTAACGGATGCGGAGGCGAATCTCCGTAACATCCCTAATTTAAAGTTAGGGTAAACATTTGTCAAAACGAAAATTACTAAGATAAGAGGCAGACTGTTTTGACTTTACCTTCGACTTTGGCACTGAGTCGAAGGGTCCCCGGTCCCCTGTTCCTGGGCGGTTTGCCGTTCAGGCGTAGGGTAAACAACGAACTTCCCTAACCTACCTATTTTTGGTCTTTCTTGTCATTTTTCTACGTAAACGTTTACTGTGAAGTTCGAATTTTGCAACTCACTGTGAACTGCCGCACCGTATTTCATCATTTTTAATGTCTATTTCATTATTAAACTACTTAGAATTTAATAACAGACCATTTTTCTTTTTATTACTGCTCATATATTACTGCCGCACAAGTCAACCAATCGTCGCAAAACTTTATTACTGTTCGTTTAATTATTCAACTGCTCATAAAAATTGGCAGCCTGCCGCTTGGCCGAAATATGTCTGGAAAATGTGTCGTTTCCCAACCGTTTCATTTGCCAACCAGTATTTTTTTTCTGAGACTAATTGTTTGAGGATTTACTACAGTACCATTATTATCCTGTTTCTGCACAATGTGGTTAAAGAATTGACAGCAATTTTATAAACTTGTTGGTAATTCTGAAGGTCTGCTTACCCCACTCTGAGAATGAAGGCGTGAAGGCATGGATGATGATGATGATATTTCAGTACCATCGTGTAGAACCCTATAGGTTAGGTTAGGTAAGTTCTATAAAATCCTGAAATATTTAAGGTTACAGAAAACAAAGCTAGTTGGCAAATGAAACGGTTGGGAAACGATACCATTTGGCAAACATATTTCGCCCATACAAAAAGATAACCCGATTAAATTACTGTTGTAAGAATTATAAGCCATCTTAAA
Source organism: Acleris sparsana (assembly GCA_923062465.1). NCBI lineage: Eukaryota > Metazoa > Arthropoda > Insecta > Lepidoptera > Tortricidae > Acleris > Acleris sparsana. The sequence continues at coordinate 18,638,553 of OV281287.1, read as the reverse complement.
CTATATTTTGTGTTATTTCAGTGAGAATTCGCCGAGGAGGCGTTGGTTTTGACGGCGGCGGCGGATACAGTGGAGGATATGGTGGAGAGATCGACTACGGCGGCGTCGGCGGCTTCGTCGGTCTCGACGATATTACAGATGGTTTCGGCAAAATAGGGAAAGTGCATGCTGGAATCAATCAAATCGCTAAAGCCGGTGGTTCCTTCAATGTCCATGGCAATGGAGCCGGAAGTGGCTCTGGTGGAGGTCTTGGTGGGGGGTACAGCGGCCGTGGAAACGAGAAATTTATATACTCAAAGGCCGGTGACGTTAATTCTGGAGGTATAAATGGAATGTTCGCAAACGGTGAATATGGCGGTGGTGGCGGTGGTTATATTGGAGGCGGTGGCGGCAGATTAGGAGACGGATTAGGAGGCGGGTTAGGAGGTGGTCAGGGTGGCGGCCACGTTGGAGGATTGGGCGGCGGTTCCAACGGTGGAGGTTTAGGCGGGGGTTCCAATGGTGGAGGACTGGGCGGCGGCTCCAATGGCGCAAGCCGTGGAGGTGGCTCGATCGGAGGCCATGGAGCATCAGGTGGAGGTGGGGGAGGATTTGGAAGAAGTGGTGGCGGATCTAATGGTAATGGAAACGCCGGATACACCATAGGTGGCAATAGCGGTGGCGTCCGTAGCGGTGGACTTGGGAATGGTATTGGAGAAGGAAGTGGAAGTGGTTCTAACGGTGGAGGATTGGGCCGCGGTTCAAACGGTGGAGGTTCGGGGGGCAGTTCCAATGGTGGAGGTTTAGGCGTGGGTTCCAACGGTGTAGGACTGGGCGGCGGCTCTAATGGCGGAAGCCATGGAGGTGGCTCGAGCGGAGGCCATGTAGCATCACGTGGAGGTGGGGGAGGATTTGGTGTAGGTGGTGGCGGATCTAATGGTAATGGATACGTCGCTGGATACACCGTAGGTGGCAATAGCGGTGGAATTATGGTCCTGGAGGAGGTTGGTTTTGGAGGAGGAAGCGGAGGTGGTTCTGGTAGCCACGCAGGAAGTGGCACTGGTGGTCACGGAAAAAGCAGTGGCTTATTAGGTGGCCACGAAGGAAGCATTAAAGGGCATGGAATTGACCTTGGCCACGGTGGCGGAGCCGGCAGTTGGCTCGGAGGAGTTGGTATATTCAGAACCGGCCTTGGTAGTAAAAGGGGCCTTGGAAAATTGAGAGGTCAAGCCGGCATAAGTAGCTTTGAAGTGGGCCACAGTGTAGGCGCTAACATTGGAAGTTTGGAAGGCCACGGAGGCACAGCCGGGTTCGGAATCAGCGTTAATTTTGGAAGCGGGGTCGGAGGTGCCCCCGGCAGCAGCGGTGGTGGCGGACAAGGGGGCAGTAGTGGCTACGGAGGTGGAACCCACGGAGGCTGTGGTTCAGGGCTCTGTGGTCCAGGAGGCCATGGCGGATCAGGAGCCTACGCCTCTGCTAGTGCAAAGGCGTCTGCAACAGCAAGCTCGGGTAGTTATGGTGGCTACGGGAAATAGAACATTAATTATGCTTATTATGTTGAATTACCAAAACTGTAATTAACATGTGTAATATTAAGTGGATATTAAATTATTTTATTTTTCCAGTATTATTTGTATTGTACTGTGTATCATTGATATGCCGCTGTTTAGTATAAAGCTGTACTATACTTAAGTGCAAATGTTGTGCAAACATTGTTCTTGGGTGTAATTATGAGTTCCGATTGATTCTGACTTATTTCAAAATACGGAATTTATTAAAATTATTCATTAAATAATTTTATTAAATCCATTAATTTAACCTGGGCATTCACGGACGCGCCGTTTGATTTGGTGACAAATGTAGTGTGTGAACTGGATGCGTGTGATATTTTTACCATATTCCCGGGCGCTCCACGCCATTTATTTTCCGCTTCTTTAAGTTTTAGGTGGTCATGTGTGGTGCTACATCACGGAGCAGACTGATTAGAAAATGGCAGCCAGATAACGCATTCACGACGACGCCATTTGGCTTGGCGCGCTGGCTTTCCGTCCATTTGGAAATCTGACCGCGCCACGTACTTTTAAACGCTAGAGTTTTGATATTCACGAATCGATTCTGGCGCAGCGCTGCTCTATTCGGCTTGTTGGAGCGGTCGTGAACGCCCAGCATTATTGAAACACTTCATTATAAAAAATTGGAATTACTCAAACTGATGTAGTTTCATATTTTAAACCCTTTTTTTTAGTAACTTGTATATGTGCCTAACATGCAAGGGGTATTTGTCTTTACTCATTTACTTTATGGTTGGAACACATTCTGTGTAGGAATAAGTTGGCCTTTGTACATTCATTCCATTAAGTGTGTTTCTTTGTGATAATTTTGTCTAATAAATATATTTATAACACGTTTTATTTCTACTTACTCGTATAGCTCTCGCAATTCACGATGGCGAGTGGGCTTTGTTAGTGGTTGAACGTGTACGGTCAGCTGCAAAATTGCATGGACACCTTAACGTCTATAATGCTGTGAACACGTGATGCCACGTTCGTAAGAAACAACCTAGATGGCGTTGTTAATTGAACAAGTTATATTGTTGTTTGCTTCAACTATATGACGTTTTAGTATTAGAATCGATAATTTCACCACTTAACTAGAAGGGCCGTTGGCTTAGTTAGTTGGCACTTCGATTTCGCGGAGTCAGTCCGTGGGTCGGGAGATCGATTCTGCTTACAATATCTTTTTTAATTTATCTTGTTTCACATAGTAATTAATAAACGAATGTATTATCTTTTGAAATAATAGTTTCAAGAAATGATACAACTTTTGTTATTTGAAATTAAAAATCTTTATTCCTTGTATAACATTTTAATTCAGTGAACTGTTTAGATAGTTTTTTTTACAAATTACCTTTGTAACAATGAAACGACTACCTACTACTTAACTTTTATTACTGAGGTAATAGCTTAAGTTTCGTTTCCGAAATCAGAAAGAAGATTGAAGCTATTAAACCACAATAACATATAGTAATTATTAACACATATTTAGAGACCGGGTTACCTTAACTGTCAAATGCATTATGTTTAACTATGTTATACAGTTAGGATCACTTATATAAGGATAATAACTGAAATTTCGTGTATAAATGGTGTGTGATTTGTTTGACTTTAAATATTTAAAATAAGATAATTATTAACTGCTATAAAATAGTATAGACACGTAAAAAAAGCGAAAATAATTGTCACTTTTGTATTAATTACTTACGTTAACCCGATCTCCACTTGACCACTGTATTACTATATATTAAACTTTAATACCTAGTATAACCCCCCCTCTGTTCGATTACCGCTTGCATTCGGGAACGCATTGAATCGATAAGATTCTGACACAGATTGGAACCTCGAATACTATCCCAAATTTTTGAACAATGTTCTTCCAAGGCGTTCGGAGTTCGCTCATTCTGGTGATCCCAACGTTGGACAATAATACCCCATAAATTTTCGATAGGATTTAAATCCGGTGACCTGGAAGGCCAGGGAATAACCCTTATATTATTGTGCTGACTAAACCACTCCCGCACACTACGTGAACGGTGTATTGGGCAGTTATCTTGCACAAACGTTATCACCGGCAACTCCTCCTCTGGATACACGTTGCGAACGGTGGGCAACATGGTGTCCTCCAGCATTTCCACATAATGAACACTGTTCGCTCGACTGGGAAGTTTAACCAGTTCTCCTGGGTCAGCCGCACTCATCCATCCCCACATATTTACGGTTATTCGACCAGATTCCATGTTGGGCACTACATGGTTGTCATTATACCGGGTATTGTTTCGGCGCCACAAGCTTAATCGTCCGTGTTGGCTGGATTTAAAAGTCTTTTCATCCGTAAAGATGACATTGCTCCAGTCGAAATCTAGATACTCCAAAGCGAACTCTAACCTTGCTCTTTTATGGCTTTCTGTTAGCAAGGGTTTGACAGCGTGCCTACGATGATGCAGACCCTCACTATGTAAAACACGGCGAATAGTATCTGCACTTGTATTGAATAAACCAGCGTAGTGGGTTGTTGGTTTGAATCCGTCTTCCTCATAATCCCTCACCATGGCTTGACGCTGGGATGTGCTTATGAGTAGTGGTCTTCCCGTTCTTTGCCGGGGTAGCAAAGATCCCTCCTCTTCGAACCGCCGTACCCATAAAACAACAGTTTTCCTCTGTAAAAAAAAACGGAAACTTATAATAACCATTAAAGATATAAAAAAGATGAAATAGAAAATATTTTTGTAAAAATCTGAGTACTTAAATAAATTACTACTTACGTTCACACCGGTTTCTCTTGCAATTTCTGACAAATTTCTGCCTTCACTGTGCAAGGCAATTATTTGCGATCTTTTGACCAGGTCAATATTGCAACGAGAAGTCATTTTTTAAGAAAAATTTAACGAAAGTAAAATCTACACAAAAGGCAATCGATTAAGCAGCTAACGAACGAACGAGCAAAGTCTTTGTAATAATCAGTGTAGTATTTATAAATCTTTAGTCTACCCTCCTTATAGTAATATTAACCGTGTTTCTATTTCATTGAATGCGAAAATAACCAAATCATAATAAACTATTAATTTCGACTTCATATTTAAATGTGTGATGGTCCAATGGCGTATAACGCCGCTCTCACTCACGACTCCGAGTATCGCGGGTTCGATTCCACGCAATGGAAAAAGTGTTTTTGGTAATTTAACCTCTTAGTTTGGAATTGACTAACATTTCATACTTCTAAAATCTTCTCTAAACTAAAATATAATAAACTATAAAATAAAGAAAAAGTGTTTGGCTCTGGTGTCAGTATGAGGAATAAAATATTTTTTAATTTTGTTTTTTTACTACAACGCCATCTAGTACGATCTTATTGAACCACTACGAGCGTGAGGCGTCAGTTTGCACCTCAAAGCATTATCTTTATGAACTGTCCATGCACTTTTGCAGCCCACTGTACATGCACATTGCGGTAGTGTGCGTGTCTGATGGAGCGATCAGTCAGTCTGGAAATCAGCGCTGTAGGTGTCTGACACCACCGTTTCACCGCTGCAAGGACACACTGCGTGCTATCTCTGTTACCTTCACTGTTTTATTTAATCATTTGTATTATGTGTGTCTTATGCTGTCGTATGGTTGTTTATAAATGTATTTCTTCTTCTTCTTCTTCTATCCGTGATTATCGCGTGACAAAACGTGGATAAAAAATTCGTCACTTGCTGACATGTATATAAGCGCAAGAGTGACGGATGTTTAATCCACGTTTAGTCACGCGATAAACACGAACATAATAAGCCCTCTGAAATAAAGACAAAACCTACGGATAGGTTTTAATTAACATAAAATTGTACGTAATTTAAGGAGAGAAAATACGGAGACATTAGAAATGTCATTTTCGCGACAAGATACCTAGAGTTAGATTAATTTGGTAGAAGATGTAACCAAGAAGATCGCTACTACATGCACCTACATGCATGACTAAGTAGTTCGCATATCACGTCCAGAACAAATTGTTTATGGTTTTCAATGTTTTATCTTGTTAGTCCCCAAAGTCTTTCATTTTCTTCAAGAAGAATACAATTTTCACTTTATTTTATTATGCTCACCATACCCACTTTCGCTCTCACGCACACTTTGACATGTATACAGATAATTGTTTACCAAAAGTAAAGCCCACTCGCCACCGTAAATTGCAAGAGACATATCATCAAACGAAAAAACGTAAATCATTTTTTTTTATAAATAACCTCGCCCAATAACAATTCTGCATGTAAAATTCCGGTGATTCCTCGATAATTGTATCAGTTGGGCTGTTAACAACAGCTGCAGCTTGTTTATAGGATTTAATTAGATTACAAGTTATACACCATTTAGTAATGGCACTAATGGCAGGGCTGAGAATCTACAAGGCTTTTTTTAGCCCCGCGGCGACTTCAACAGCTACTACCGCGGGGATATATCGTTTCCACAATGAAGTGATTTCGCCAGTGTCAAGTATATATAAGTATAAATCAATATAGCAATGAAATACAATCCAATCTTCTCTAGGAAGATTGGGGGCAACGCTGTACTGTGATATGTACGTTTGCTTTTATCGTATAAATAACATGGACGCGTTTGAGATGGTTTGCCGCGTCGACAGGAACTTACACTCAAGGGTCTGTTTATGTGTATCCCATACTATATGTCGATTTTTGATCGATAAAATGTATACGATTGACGTAAGCTGTTGACAGATCGTATCGACTATGTAATCTCCATCCATATATTTCGAGTCGATAGAAATTTAAACAGAAACATTGGCTGAGTTGCTTCTATGACTGAGATGTCAGTTTATTAAAGTTGACATTATTTTTAAAATTTCTTATTTTTAGGGGTATAAACAGGGACCGGAACCGCTTACCCTTTAAAGGGTTTTCGTTAGGGTAGATAATTGACTGGTTTTACAAACCCTAACGATGCGATAAGCATATCTTCGCCTTACCCCAATGAAAAGCTATCCCAACCGATACAATTAACTAAGCGCTTACCAATTCCTTAAAACCCTCGTTAGGCTTTCCCTATGAAGTGTTTATTGAACGACTTCAATCTATTTTAATCTCTACGCGCAGTCCATACAAAATATTTTTGCACAGGCTTGAAACCAACCAATCACACGAAGCTGCGAAACAGAGTCAACGGATAGGGTAACACTAAATTAATGTAAGTGCTTAAATCCGAAACCCTTACGAAACTGGTAACCTCAATGGTTGTAGTTAACTAGTTCGAAGCAGTTTCCATATCATTAGGGTTTGATAGACTTACTCAAATAAAGGGGTTTTCTGGTTCATGGGTACAAACCCTGTCGATTTCTGATGATTGTAATTTTTATACTTGTTCTATCTTATCCCCACACCGAAACACAACAATTCGAACACTGCTGCTTGACGGGTAGGTTAAAGGATAAGATGGTGGGCGATCCGGACGTACCCTACACTAGGTCCTACCACCATAATTTAAGGGATTCTAACCAGACCGTTCAAGAAGAGGTATTGTTTTCAATGTAGGTAGGTATATGGAGGCAGGACAATATTATAGAGAGATCTCTTTGCAGGACGGTGTTATGCCTGGGGACCGATGTCCGGGATGTAGTGAGATGGTTCAGATTCAGATTCAGATTTTATTACTCAATATAACACAGTATAAATTACATTAGATGTCAAATTATATGCAGTTACATTGAGATCGTCAGAAATAGAATTAAATTATAATAGTAAAAATAGTAAAAGGCAACACAAAACAAAGTACATTACAAAATAGAATAAAATAGAATAATGTAAAATAAAATAATAATAATTAAAAGTCAAACTAATTTACAAGTCAAGTTCCATATACTCATTTACCGAATATAATGGGTTATCCAACAAAAGATTTGTTTTGTGATGAAGTTGGAAGTTGTATATGGTTGGAAAAACTTCAATAGCGCGATGCAGCGCACTGTCAGATTTAGTTGCACTATTGGACACTGGTGACTACTTACCTAGGCTGACACAAACGAATGTATTTGGTTGGAAAACTATATGCCAATAACAATCAACTTTAATATTTTTGAAACCTCAAAACTCAACGCCGCCGTACTATAGCTCGATGTCGCCTAGGTGTGAGGTGTTGTCGCTAGATGTCGCTAGAAGTCACGGGCGCAAGCTATAATATTACAAATGTGAAAGTAACTCTGTTTGTCGGTTACAATCACGGCTAAACTACTGAACCGATTTTGATCAAATTTGGTGTAAAGGTAGCTGCAACCCTGCCTAAATTGATCGTGTATAGCAAGGGGTTTTGATTAAGCGGGTGCTCCGCCCCCCGTACCCCCCTCCGCTTCCACCAAGTCTTGCCTTTTAATGTTATCAATTATAGAGATATGAATATTAAAATCAAAATGGAAATAAAATTTCTCTGACTGATTATAAATATACCTTTAAATGTTTTGGCGGGTGGTAGGACCTTGTACAGGGTCCGTCCGGATCGCTACCACCATCTTATCCATTAACCAAACAGCGGTGTTCGCATTGTTGTGTTCCGGTTTGGGGATAAAACAGCCGGTGTAATGACCAGCATAGAGGCATTCCATCTTAGTCCTCAGGGTTGGCAGGCTTGCATTCTTGTGAATGCGAATGTCTATGGGTCACAGTTTCCACTTACCATCAGGTGGCCTGTGTGCTCGTTCGCCTTCTCTACACCATAAATAAAAGCGATATAGGGTTTTAATTACTTTTTTATATTGTATTTTTTTACATTACGGATTATTATCGTTCGAATTATAAAGCGCTATTACCTTAAATTCTTATGACTTCAGCTAGTTATGAACATAAATACTATGGGTACAAAAGTCTGACTTTCAATAATCGAAACATAAATATATGTATAGCAGTCAAAGGGATCCCGTCGCTCGATGCTTACTTAATGCTGAGTTTGCTTGTGGTGGCTCGCGGCGCGTACGGTCGAGCCACGCACACATGCAAACTGCGCGGCATACTTTGTTTGAAGATGAACTACAAGGTTCTGCATAATGTCACGGTATATGTATATTAATTTTATGTATGTGTATTTGCTCTCATACATTGATTAATGTGTATGTAATTTCTTAATTTAAAGTTTTATCTAGCAATCACTCTCTACTTGTTGTTTGGTCCAATGGAGCCGCTGACTGGTAGAGAATGCTTCAGGGCATTAAGTCACCGGCATTTATACTTACTTTGTGTAATGTGTAATAAAGTTTAAATGGCTCAGCTCAGCTCAGGTAGGCAACCACAGATTGTAAAGATGCATGGTAGTTGGCACAGTAGTCTTACCAGATAGACATCGTAAGCTAGTTCCTCTGGTTGCCACCTGAGCGCTGCCTGTTCTAAATAACCACGACACACTCGTTATGAATTCTTTTTTTATTTGATTTTTATTTTGTTTTGTTTGTACTTGTAAATGTTGTAAATGTTGTCTGTATCACCTTCCGTGTTTTCACCGAGTCACACCGAGTGGTCCCAACGGAAGACCAGCGTTGGCTTTACAGCCAGCACGTCATGCTGAGTTGGGACCATTTCGCAACAATTTCTCTGTGTCTTGTTCTTTTTGTATCTACGAGTATGTAATGTAATTTTTTGTATTGTTGTGAATAAATTTCTCTTTATCTCTCTTTATCTTTATCTAAATTAATAAATTATAACTACCTACTGTTTATACGGTGGCTGTGAGATGTGAGGTCATCTTCATTGAGTGCTGCCACAACAGACTGAACCTCTATACATAATGACGATGGCGAGCAAAAAGCGAGCAAACTCTTCAAGAACATTGGGTTTTTCCTGCGATATGGAATCAAAATTTATATTCAATTATATTATTATTAGGTTCCGTCGTTTAAGTAACCAAGTAGGTTAAATTACCCATTTCGATACCTGGGCTGGATTACTATTGGATACTAAAACAATTACATTACACGAATATTAAAATACCGTCCGTCATTTCAGTATGATTTTTTTTTGTCAATTAAACAAAAAATTACGAAGATAAAGCGCGTTGAAGTTTTGCGTGACGTCACAACGTGGTACACTTTATACCACGTTGTGACGTCACAAGTCCCCGCTCGGTTCGGGACTCAAACTCAAAGTTCGGGACTTTGATGCATTACATTTGTCAATTTTGATTGATTTGGAAAAGCAAAAAATACGTGTTCAATATTTTTTGATAATCTTACTGACGGACTAATTGGTTTTTTTTTTACCTACGTCACACCCCTATTGCAGAAGTAAAAGTATAACAAATTGTAAATAACTATGTTACTTCTTAGTTCCTCCTTGTATCCCCTTGGTTGACTATAAAGAGAGAAGAATCAATGTTACTATTAAATCTCTCTTTATCTGTCCGTCTCCTCCTTTCATCCCACTGCCAGGCTTCGAGTAGAGTTTACCGCTCGGTCTTTAAACGGACCGCTCCGATTTTGAGATCAGCAGGACACGCTTTGAAATAGGTACTTTTTGTCTCGTTCATATCGAGCGCCGCGCCGTGTGTTCTTTACTCTTTCGCTCATACGTTTTACAATTGCTACTGACCAATTAAGATCGTGTACGAATAACTAGTTCATTTCAGTCAGTGACCGACTGAGGCCTAGAAAGAGGTATATTTATGGCTAGTAATGTAATGGATCTGTTTCTACAATCCTCTGTTCCTCCTTCAAATAATGTAGGGCTCTGAAAAAGTCCTAGCGTGGCTCAGTTCAGTCGCGGGCCGAGAAAAAGCGAATACGTAGCTAAATATTAAGTACAAGTACGTAAGGTAGTCTTCCTAAAAATCAGCGTTTAGGTAGTTTGAATGCATTTCTCCTTGTATGGCATAATTCGATTATTCATTTGCACGCAACCAAGCCCATACAAAGCTCACTGCCAGTGTTGCAAGCCGCTGACTTGTAAATTTGCCTAAAGCGTGGTTTGCATCCGACCTGGTCAGGGTTTTTACCTCCAATGGATCTAACATCGTAACTACGGTACCCCAAATCACAATATCTCGAGAAATTTGGCATGAGTAAGTAGCTATTAATTATTAATCACATGAGCAGGGAAAATCAAAGTACCTATAAGTAGTACGTTTACCATCTTATATAAAGGGAGTCGGCGGGCCTCATATCCAGTGTAATTCAGGATGATGAAGCAAACACTGGTGCTTTTAGTGGCCATATTGGCTTTAGCCAGTTTTTGCGAAAGTGCTGTTATAAATCCAGGTAAGTGCTACGTTTTTTTTTAATAAATTTGATGATAATAGCGAAGCACACGCAAAGTGACAATACTCGTAGCGCAAATGACCACCCCATTGAAAAAAAAACATACTTCAGCTGGCTTACATGAAGCGATCATTTTATAGTAGCTTGGGGCCTACTTCGAAAATCGCAGATCGAATTAACGTTAGCTCCACCCCTTTCTCTCGATTTAGTCTAGAATGAAGAATGAAAGGGATGGGGTACTCGAAGTTTGTCAATTTATAGGTTCATGGTAACCATCCAGAGCTGGGTGTAATATTTTATACTGACCTGATACCACGATACAATGCATCCTTATTCAATCTCAATTTATTTCTAACAGTAAAAAAATAATTAAATAATAATAAATCAAAGAAACCATTTCTTTTGTGACTTGCTGGTTTTAAGTAGAAATGGAACTTAGCAACTTCGTTAACAATTCGTGGTTAAGCCGAATCACTGAATCGTTGTTGCATGCCGAAAGACGTCTACTGCTGGACATTGCCGTCCCGTCCATCCCCCCCAAGATTTACCACAAGGACCGGTCTTACGCCGCTTGAATCCAATGGTTCCATTTAAAACTTGATTCCTCTTGTTACAGAGCAAAGCATTCGAGTGAAACGCGGCTTCGGTGGTGGTGGCCGCGGTTTTGGAGGCGGAGGCGGGTTCGGCGGCGGGGGTTTCGGCGGCGGGGGTTTCGGCGGCGGAGGTTTCGGCGGCGGAGGTTTCGGCGACCGTGGTTTCGGCGGCGGAGGTTTCGGCGGTAGAGGTGGTTTTGGCGGTTTCGGCCGTGGAGGTGGCTTCGGAGGCGGCGGTTTCGGTGGTGGATTTGGAGGAGGACGCTGGGGCTATGGAGGTTTTGGAAGATAAAATTGCTGCATTAAACAAGGGACTTAAAAAAACACGGTATGTGTGTTTTTTTATTCAAAGTTATAGTACAATAAAATCGATAATTCTAATGTAATTATTACTTAATGACAATAGGGGTGTGTCTTGGGTCAAAAAATAATAATGCTAAGTCCGTCAGCAAGATCATTAATTTTTGCTTTTTCAAATCAATCAAAATTGACAAATATAACGCGCATCGAAGTTCGGGAGTGGGGGCTGGTGACGTCACAACGTGGTATAAAGTGTGCCACGGCGTGACGTCACGAGAAACTTTAATGCACTTTATCTTTGTCATTTTGTGTTTAATTGACAAAAGAAGACATACGTGTTTGATATTTTTTGATAATGTAAAAGGCGGACTACCTAATTAGAATTTTTAGGACACTAGCCTATTTGTCTCAGTTTAGTCAGCATACCTATAAGGTTTTGGTTTAAGTATTTAGAAGTTATGGCACAATTAAGAAACGATCAAACACATAAGACAAAGCTTTTTATTTTATTGAATACAATTATTCATTCTCAAAACATGGCACTTAGAATGTATGTTAGTCGTGCCATTCCTCCTTGGATGTATTTGTATTCAACTTCTCTATATATGTTAACATGCTCCTATGTTCGCAGGCGTTCAAAAAATTAATCGAAGACTGCACAACTACGCAAAACAATTGAAATAACTCGAGAACATGCTGTATGTCTGTAAAATATATGTCCATGTTGCAGCTTTTGTTTTTTTTTGTAACCAATGTAAGTGATGTATGTTTAACAACGTCACAAAAGAGGAGTGGTAGTGTAAGACCACGCCGAGCGTCCAGTGGCGCCCTCATCAGGAACTACGCTCAGGAACAAAAATACCGGGTCAGAGTGCGTTTTTCATACAAACGAGACTATTTCGAAGCCTTGGTTCCTCGGCAGGGGTTGTTTTGAGTGAGTTTTAATGGTGTATACTGCGAAGTTCAATGGAGTAGGTCAAAAGTTCTTAAGATACCTAACTGATCGCCCAACCAGTTAACACCACAGCGGGAGAGTTTGGGTCGGCACTTGGATTTCCTTACATTTTATTGCCATTTAGATGTTTTTCTGAACATGCACAATTCCGGCGTTAACCGCAGATTCATTCAGTTGGGTATCCTAGGCACTCTGGAAGTCCTGTATCGATGCTCGAGGTATTCATCATCAAATTTCACTAAAAGTATTCCACGGCGAGGAACCAAGGCTTCGAAATAAGTAGCCTCTTTAGTATGAAAAAGTTATTTTTGCTCCTGAGTGCATTAATGTGTTTTCTAATAAAGCAGTGTCTAGCGATGGTTTTTGTTGTACAAAGGAATACTAAATATAATTTACTATATATATGACAGAGTTTAATATCATTTAACCTTCGTGTGGCCCCTTATTTTTTACTCGCTCATAGATCTGTTGTTATTGAGTTAGTAAATAAGTATTATTATTGTAATGCGAGCGCCATTAGATGCTCGGCGTAGTCATAACTGTCTATTGCGTTTTAGCACTCAAACTGAGCCAATTGAGATGCGGTTTATAAAACTAAAAGGCTAGGTTTTGGAAAGGTCTATAGCTAGATTAGACGTAAATTAATTGGGCCGTTTAAAACTCATCTGCTTTAAAAGTTGCGGTCGGAATTATATACTTGTCTAAATATTTAATGTCAACAAGTTGACGACTCGTTGGCTTAGTTGGTAGGTAGTGACCCTGCCTACGAACTATGAAGTTAGCGGTCCCGGGTTCAGATCCCAGTAAGGACAGATATTTGTGTGATGAGCGCGAATATATTTGTTCCTGAGTCTTGGATGTTTTCTATGTATTTAAGTATGTATTTCTCTAAATAAGTAAGTTTATCGTTGTACTCATTTCAAGCATATAGCTTAGTTTGGGACTGGCCAATTTGTGTGGCATTATCCCCTGATATTTATTATTAATATTTATTAAGTACCTAGTCTTATCGCTTGGTTTCTCACGTTGTTCGCATTTATAGGTATAATACGAGGCAACGAACGAGGGAACCACTAAAACTATAAGATTGGTAAAAGTCAGCGATTTAAAGACGGCCCCTTCTGTCAGAGCATAAAATATATCTCTTAAAAGGCTCGACCGATATTCATGAAACCTAGCTAAGAACCATCGCTAGAAAACCTGCAAATATTTAAAAAATCATCCAAATCGGTTCACCCGTTTAAGAACTACGGGCCTCAGACAGAGACACATACACACCCACACTCACATAGCGGTCAAACTTCTAACACCCCTCTTTTTGCGTACTGGGATAACGTCGGCAGTCCGGTAAAAATCAATTGAATGGAAACGAGGTTGATCCTGTTTCTCACGTAGAATATCGTTATGCATTGCAGTAGGTATAACTTTTAAACGATATTCTATTCGTTATAAGTTATTCCTACTCCAATGCATACCGCAAATAAATGAACTTGAACGCGCAGTGACGTTATAAACCGTTTAAGTAAGAAATAATCGGAATCACAAACTGGATTCACATAATAAATTACCAGTTTAATGTTAACTATAATACCCGGATGTGGGGAGTTTTTGCATAGATATTACCTACATATCGATTGTAAATGATGCCTTTTTATTCTTATTATGGGAAGATCGTGACCACCCGCCGCTTCTTTTTAAACACTTTTGGGTTAAAAAGAGCTATTTAAAGAAGACAATTAAAATGTATATTAAATAAATGAAATGACAAATGTTTTTAGGGTTTTGCACCAAATACTAAAAAAATTAACCCGTATATTTATACTCTATATACCTGAGTACCTATGTCAAATTATCATAAATTACATTGACGTCGTAACAATTACAAATAAAAATATAAAGGCATAAGACAATGAATTAAGCCTCCTAAAATAACTTTGTTGTCCGTCTGTCTGTCCGTCAATCTGTTAAGACCCTTTTTCTCTAAAACGGCGGAGGTATAAGTATTTTTGCATTCTGAAAATTATCCCTCTATAGTCTATTTTTCCTTACTTGAGCTAAGTAGTAAACAAACATCACTCGATCGCATATCACGAAATTCCGTAAGAATCACTCAATAAAAGTTACCACAATAAGTGATAGACATTATTTTAAACACAAACGCATTCATTTGCACTAATAATAGCTTTAAATTATCCTTGCAAGTAACATATTTTAGCCAAATAATAATTTCCATAAAAAAAAATTTTTTTTTTATTTTATTGAAGCTTTGGCTACTAGGCCATATTAGCTTAAACCGAAACAATAAACCAGTTACGATGATATGTAGGACAGAGGCTAAGATAGTTTTAACCTCTGTACCACTGCGAGTCCACTTGAAACGAGAAGTAAGATGCCAGAATACACGAAATAAGTCCAAGTCTTCTATCACTGTGCAACACAAAGGTATTAAAAGTACAAATCACTAACAAAAAAGAACTTTGAACACCTAAATACACAAAAATAAAAAATTAGAACAAATTACACATCCGCCATCTTTTGACGTTGCAAATAGCCTCCATTTCCATAAAACTCCCGGTCACAGATTATCAAAACTGAATGTCAGTTTGGCATTTCATTGTAGGGATGGGATGAAGTGAATGAATTAATGATTTGTAACGGTTCAATTGTTTGGCAGTTTTAGTATACAATATTCCGAACATAAATTAATATAATTATCTTTTTGAAACTATATAGGTAGTTGGTAAGTGTTAATATGTGTATAAGGTAGTCTATTTAAATTACTTCAACAGATAATGATGATGATGTTGTGTCTACGGATGAATGAATAAAATATTTATAATAAAGCGTGTTGTGTTATTGAGTACTTACATTATATTGTCTTAAGTAGGTATTCACATGCAATAGTAGTCTGTGAAATTCACTATAACAATCGTACTGAAGAACCCAACCTATATATGTATTACGCTCATTTCATTCATTCACTAAATAAATTCACACATTCACTCTACGATTCCCAACACTATGAATTGTCAAACTTTATGGAGACGCCATATTTGTTTACTACTTAGCTCAAGTAAGGAAAAATAGACTATAATTCAGAAACTCATAACGATAAAAAAATCGAAAAATTACATAGTCCAGGGAGTAATATAGATATATTTCAGGAATAATAAAATAATTGCTCCGAACACCTATGATTTTTTGATGAACGAAAAAATATTAAACATGAACTTAGTCTTATCTTATCTTAACTTTACAGATGGGCCCTTTCAGATCCACTTCCACACCTCTAGGAACCATGGTGACCGCGGGGGTTCTAATTCGGTACCTCTCGATCACGAGTCGACCCACTACCCCACTAGGCCATCGACGCTCTGGAGTAAGTGAACATAATACCTACAATAACATGTAAAAATATACCATCCACCTTATTCCAGCGTAAAAAGAACTATGTAACATATTTAAGATCATTCTTTTGATACATATATTTGCACATGTACAGTCAAGGGCATTAATATCTATTCGGCCATCGCGTCAAATATATATTATACACGGACCTTATTGCCAGTGGCGTAAAGGTGTATAGATATTTTTGACATCTTAGGAGCGTATATATATTTATGCCCTTGGTTGTACTAAGTTTGGTGAAGTTACGGCTCTGTTTACTTTTAAGAGATGTCCTGTATGATACAAGAATAGCTAACTTTAAATTGAAAATTAGTTCACAGGCATGGTTTTTTGGGGAGCCTGCCGTTTGGCAAAAATATGTTTCCCAAATGTATCGTTTCCCAACTTTTTCATTTGCCAACCCTATGTTATATTATTTTTTCAGGATTTATTTTAGTACCATCGTGTAGAACCCTACAGGTTAGGTTAGGTTAGTTTTTATAACATACTGGAATATTTACGGTTACAGAAAACAAAGCGGGTTGGCAAATGAACCGGTTGGGAAACGATACATTTGGCAAACATATTTCGCCGAAACAAAGGTAACCCGGTTTTTTGACATAGTTTTTTCCGGTTGTAATGTAACGTATTCGGTACCCTACTCCATCCATAGCCTACACTGAGCATGGTCCGACATGCTGCCCTGTCTCTATATGTAGTGTAACTGATGATTATATCACGGTAATTAAACGTTTGTTATATAATACCGTGTACAGTCGACAATTTAAATTTGGGACCCACCTTAGGTCCAAAGTCAATCTGACATTTTACAACAATGTTAGTTTCTTATACTTAAGTTACAAATGACTTGACATCTCTAATGACATTGATGACTTCAAACATATTTTTGTTGAAATGGGTCACAACGGTCTTAGCGGCCAAACAAGCTGGCAACACTGTAGTGTCACCACTTTCAAATCAGTCTGAGAAACAAGGGACGACACTACAGTGTTGCCATTTTTTCATTCTCATCTTTCATTTGCCTGACTCTACCTACTTAGATCGAAACTTTTATAAAAAAGCTCATATCCGTAGCCGTTACACAAATAACAATTGGAAGTTACTATAAATAAAAACTATTGTATTACGTATACTTACATAATCGTACTAACGTTTATATGAGTTAAAGTACTTCTTAAAAACAGTTTAGGTCAAGTTTCCAAGGTCACGGCACTCGAGACCTCCCGCGGCGCAAACCATATATTATCTACTAACCAAATCAATCCTAGGCAAAAAAATGGTATAATGTGCTTTGAGAAAAAACGCTTATTGTTTTCCCCGTACAATTCCTACGAAGAGCAACAAGCGACGCATCTGCATCAATTACGAAGAGTTAGGTATATATATAAAGGGTGGCTGCGAGACGTTGGCAGTAGCAAGCGACCATGAAGCGAGGCGAGGTGTGCGTCGTGGCTTTGTGCCTTCTTGGATTTACAATCGCACATCCCAAAGGTACGTCTCTAGTTAGATACCTACACGTGTGGAGCAAAAAAAACAGAATTTGTTTTTGTCGTTATTAAATAAGGAGCTGTGCCTACTTCGAGATCTTTGTAATGTTTTAAACAGCGCTGGTTTTCAGCGGCAGAGTTATATCTTGTAATATGTTGATTAATTAATTTGGCAGTAAGAAAAGTAGGTAGTTGAGGTTGAGTTAAAAAAATATTGAGCGGAAAAATTTAAAATAAATGTTAGGTAAAAAAATCATCGCAGGCAGTTAAAATTGGCTGTAAATGCATGTTTACTTTGTTTCAATATGTTTTATGAAAATAGGAAAAATAATTACTTACGGTTGTACCATTTAAAGTTAGAGTAAACATTTGTCAAAACGAAATTCTCTACCTATTGACTTTACCTTCGACTTTGCCACTGAGTCGAAGCCGAAGGGTCCCCTGTTCCTGGGCGGTTTGCCCTTCAGTCGTAGGTAGGTATATAAACAACGAACTACCCTAACCTATCTATTTTTGGTCTTTCTTATCATTTTTTACCTAACCGTTTACTGTGACGAATTTTACAGCTCACTGTGACCCGTACCGTAATTACCGTATTTCATCCAATTTACTGCCCATTTAAAACTGCTTGAATATTTTATTGAACTAATATTATTAAATTAAATTATGGTTTAAAAATATATATTTTTTATTTTTATAACTGCTCATGTTCCACACAATTTAACCACCCTCGAAAAAAAAAATACTACCCGTTTAATTGTTCACCGGCTCATAATAATGCTCTAATGATAAAATTACTGTTGTACCTATTATGTAATTCCTAAATGACATCATTCGTCGGTCTCTTTCCCCAATAAGCGTGCCGGCACTTTTAGAGCCGACCGGCATTTGTAGAAATGATGGTAAGAGACATGATGGAATGTCCTTGGTCCCGTGGAATATGGGACGGGTGTGGGATGTATCCTGCATAGACCTCGGCACCGGACCCCTAATAGGGCTGGTGCGGCGGCTCAATCAGCCGAAAGCATAAAGGTAGGCAAATATATGTTGCCCAGAATATATGTTTGTTCCATTCGGCGTCGAGACCCTTGCTCCGTGGGTCCCTAGCGCTCAAAGCCTCTTCAAAGAAATTTTGAAGAGGTTCATTGACGTCACGGGAGACCGAAGAGCTGGCAGTTTCCTCGCTCAACGCATAAGTTTAACTATCAAGCGAGGAAATGCTGCCAGCATCTTCGGGACAATGCCGCCACCCTTTTTTAGATATAGCTTTTTAATTTTAAAATAGAATAAGATTTAAAAATGTAATTTTAGTTTTGTAATTATCATCCCATGTAATTTATTAAATATGTCAATGATTTTTAAACTACATTTATGTTATTTCAGTGAGAGTTCGCCGAGGAGGGTATGGGTCTGGCGGCGGCGTTGGCTTCGGCGGCGGCGGCGGTTACGGTGGAGGATACGGCGGAGACGTTGGCTTCGGCGGCGGCGGCGGTGGAGGCGGCGGCGGCGGCGGCGGCGGAGGCGGCTTCGGCGGCGGCGGCGGGTTCGGGCTCGAAGATATTAAAGATGGCTTCGGCAAAATAATAGGAAAAGTACACGCTGGAATCAATCAATTCGCTAAAGCAGGTGGTTCCTTTAGTGCCCATGGCAATGGAGCCGGAAGCGGCACTGGTGGAGGCCTCGGCGGGGGCTTCAGCGGCGGTGCCAGAGGCAACGGCGGCGGGTTTGGAAGTGGAAACGAGAAAATCATATATACAAAGTCCAGTGACGGCAGTTCTGGAGGTTTCGCATTCACTGGAATGTTCGCAAACGGTGGATATGGCGGTGGTGGCGGAGGTTATAGTGGAGGCGGTAGCGGTGGATCAGGAGGCGGATTAGGAGGTGGTCAGAGCGGCGGCCATGCTGGAGGATTGGGAGGCGGCTCCTACGGTGGAGGGTTGGGCGGCGGCCATGGTGGAGGATTGGGCGGTGGCTCCAACGGTGGAGGATCAGGCGGCGGTTCCTACGGGGGAGGATTGGGCGGCGGTTCCAACGGTGGAGGACTGGGCGGTAGCTCTAATGGCGGAAGCCATGGAGGTGGGTCGAGCGGAGGCCATGGAGTATCAGGCGGAGGTGGCTTTGGAGGTGGGGGAGGATTTGGAGGAGGTGGTGGCGGATCTTCTGGTAATGGAAACGCCGGATACACCATAGGTGGCAATAGCGGTGGATTTGAGGGTGGTTTTGGAGGAGGAAACGGAGGTGGAAACGGAGGTGGAACCGGAGGTGGATACGGAGGTGGAAACGGAGGTGGAAACGGAGGTGGAAACGGAGGTGGAAACGGAGGTGGAAACGGAGGTGGAAACGGAGGTGGAAACGGAGGTGGATTCGGTGGCCAAGCAGGAAGTGGTGGTGGTGGTCACGGAACAAGCAGTGGCTTAGGAGGTGGCCACGGCGGAAGCATTGGAAGCCATGGAATTGACCTTGGTCACGGTGGCGGAGCCGGCAGTGGGTTTGGAGGGGTTGGGGGCGGGTTAGGAGGCGGCGTTGGTTTTGGAGGCGGGATCGGAGGTGGCTCCGGCGGCAGTGGTGGTGGCGGACAAGGGGGCAGTGGCGGTCATGGCGGCAGCGGTGGTGGCGGGCACGGGGGTAGTAGCGGTTACGGCGGCAGTGGTGGTTACGGAGGTGGAACCGACGGGGGCTGCGGTTCAGGGCACTGCAGTACAGGAGGCCATGGCGGATCAGGAGCCTACGCCTCAGCTAGTGCAAAGGCGTCTGCAACAGCAAGCTCGGGCAGTTATGGTGGCTACGGGAAATAGAACGTTAGTTGTATGTTAAATTACTAAGACTGTAAATAAACATGTGATTTATTTTTAATGTCTAATAATTAATTAGATATTAAGTGCAAGGAAAAGCTACAGGTACAGTCGAGTTCATAAGTATGTAATCACTTTAGTGCCTTGTGACTTTCATCATTGTGACAATTCATATTTGGCAGTTTAAACATGAAATAGACGAGATACTAAAGTGTATACATATTTATGAACTCGACTGTACTCTACTCAATGGCAAATGTTGTGCAAACATTGTTCTTGGGTGTAATTATGAGTTCCCATTGATTCTGACTCAATTTCATAATACTGACGGAGATTATAATAATATTTTTATTAAATCTATTAACATATTGAGACATATGCAAACATATTGAGACATTGACATTATTAATTATAAAACATTGGAGTCACTCAAACTGATGTAGTTTCATATAGTAAATACTTTTTGGGTTTTTAATACCTATTATATGTAATGGTCTTTACTCAGTTACTTTATGTTTGGAAGAAATTTCGTTTAGGGGTAGGTTCGACTTTGTACATTAATTCAATTGAGTGTTGTAGTTGTGATAATTTTGTGTAATAAATATATTTATAAAAAGTTTTATTTCTACCTTCTCGTGTCATTAAACGTAAAACGTAACTCAAATGCGAGATTCGACAAAAACAATTCTGATTGTGAAATTCCGCTGAATCCTCGAAAATTGTAACAGTTGGGCTGCTAACAGCAGCCGCAGCTTGTTTATAGGTTTCAATCAGACAGACTACACCCGTTTAGCAAGTTACAAATAGCAATGCTGAGCTTCTACGCGATTAAACCAAATTGATATTGACGTGTTTTCGTAATGTCAACGTTCTGATAACTCTTATTTACTTGACTGTACTGACTACCTAATATGGTTTAAATATATGTGATATATATGGCAAATAAGTTCAAAAACTTAAAACTTTACTGATTCGTAATGATTCTAATTATGCAAGATACCACTGAAAAACGTATGAATTAAAACATGAAATTAATGATTTTTGTGACATGGACATAAGGGAAAATTGCAAAAATTCACATTAAAGTGATCAATATCTCCGAAACTTGTAAAAATCGCTGAACATACAAGTTGGGTTTAATCGATAGCTTTTTAGCTGCTCTTTCAGCGCTATCAGTTTTGGCGTTAGTTTTAGGGACACCAGTATACGTCTGACAGATGGTGAAATGCTTGCTGAAATGTGTCCTATTAATGATATATATATACTACGATATATACTTCAAATTGGTGTTAGCAATAAAAGACATAATTGGTTAAGAATTACAGAATAACAAGAAGCCGTTTTTTTTGTGTTTTCCACAACTAAGCACGTGGCTTTTTTAGTAATACGTCTCTTGTATTTATTTACACTTTTAATTTCAAAGTGATATATATCCGGAAGTCTAATCGTACTGGGTGTAGTGTCGTGGGCTCTTAGAATATATATGACATATTAAGAGATAATTCAATAATTTTGTGGTCATATTTAGTATCAATGCCTATCAATGAAATATTTTTATGTATAATTTTGGTGTCTACTGTTAAGTTATAAATGATCTAAATAAATAAATCAATAAATAAATCTAGTAATATTTTATGTAATCTCTTAATTTAACGTTTCATCTAGCACCAACCTCTTCTTGTCTCTGTTTCCTCCTATGGTTGGTACAGAATGCTTCAAGGCATTAAGAGGTTTGTGAAGCTAAAAATTTCGACACAAAATGTGAAATGATTTTTACGTTTTTTGAATATGTTGTAGATGTCATGAAAAACTATGTCTCTATGTTTTCCTTTCCAACAAAATATTTCATAATTTTTTTTTTTTTAATCAGAAACTTATAGACCTAGTTCTTTATAATAAATACAAAATATTCAAAAATCGTGGAAATCGGACTTGATGTAGGGGGTGAGAAACGTTATCGCCCGGAGCTAAATTTGTATTTGGATTTTTTGACAGCCTCATCATTTTAGCGGCGCTTGACAACCCTCCTAAGTCCAACATTTGTAATTATTTTGTTTAATGTGCAACAGTATTTAAATTTAAAAAACTACTGCGTACACGGCGGCTGTGACATGTGAGGTCATCGTCTTGGCCTAACCACAACAGACTCAACCACTATGCGAGCAAAAAGCGAGCAAACTCTTCATAATATTGGGTTTTTCCTGCGTATGGAATCAAAATTTAAATTATATTCCATTATACAGTATGTAAACTTACTAAAACCATCTCTTTCAACCAGTTGATAGCCTAGTTGAGTTAAGTGTTTTACCACATTTTGTGCTAGTGTGTGTCGGATATTCTTAATTTTAGCATTGCATAAAAATTATAAAATCTTACCTTTTTCAAAGTCGGTTAACCCTAAAAGTATCATCCTGTGTGTAATGTTTACATCGTCGTCTAGTGCCCATGACACGACCCGTATGTAATGTTTACATCGTAACCGATTATTGAACTTACGTTCAGTGCATTATTTGTTGATTAAAATAACTTCTTTTTTCATACCTGTTTTACGCTTTTGTTAAAGTCAGTCAAATAAATAAAAAAGCAGCCAAATTATTTTCAATTTATCATAAACATTATCAATCCATGCCATTACTTCAATTTCACTGATGTCACTTTATTGTCAATAGTTTTTTTCTTAATCATCAAAAAAGTTTGGACAGCAATCAAATGACAAGACGACAATCAATGTGACGTTTCTTTATTACAAACAAAACATTGTAGTTCATGATGCCGCTGATTTTTAGTGCTGCGGAGATAGTAGATATGATTCTTATTTACGGGGAGTGCAGAAATAATGGTGCGGCATCTCTTCGATTGTACGCCGAAAGATTTCCGCAGCGAAGACAGCCTACGGACTCGCGTGTAATTATAAGGGCGATTACCAGACTGCGTAACAACGAGAGAGCGGTTCCGGTTAGTACTGGTGGCCCTCGTCCTCGTATTGACGTCAGAACGGAAGAAATGATCTTAAACCATTTTGCAGAAAATCCTGGATCCAGCACTAGAAAAGCAGGGGGGTTGTATGATATTAGTCATACAGCCGTCCACAAAATTTTAAAACGGGACCAACAGCATCCATTTTCGGTGATCAAGGTACATGCGTTGAAACAAGATGATTTTTTACGGCGGGTCGACTATGCAAATTGGGCTTTAAGTAAGATTGCAGATGATGCTCATTTTATCAAAAAAATAATATGGACAGATGAAAGTTTGTTCACAAGAAACGCGATGTGGAATCGTAGGGTTATCCACCACTGGGCACCAAAAAATCAAAACCCTCATGTCGGCCGCGAACTGGCCCATCAGACTCGTTGGTCATTAAATGTTTGGGCGGGAATAAGAGGTAACGACATCATTGGACCCGTATTTATTAACGGGTCGAATAACGGGCAAAGATACCTGGAAGTACTGAACCAGTCAGTAAGCTGCTATGTGGACAATTTACCACTGGCCCAATTGAGAGAAACATGGTACCAGCATGATGGAGCACCGCCCCATGTTGCTATTCAAGTGAGGCAAAGGCTGAACCAAATCTTCGGACGTCAGTGGATTGGCCGCTTCTCTTCGGATACTCCATGGCCGGCTCGCTCGCCGGACCTCACGCCTCTGGACTATTTTTTTTGGGGTTGGGTCAAGCAGTTAGTATTTAAAAAAGAATCTAGGACGGAGGAAGAAATGAGGATGCGAATTGTACAAGCTTTCAACATAATCAAGCGACGTGCCCGGCAAAATCCAGATTTGATGCGTAGTGTTCACGAAAACAACCGCCGTCGCTTGGTTCAAATAACGGCTAATGGCGGACGCCACATTGAACTACGTCGCATTTAATCGTAAGTGTGCACATAGCTTTACTTACTTGAAATGACATTGCATGTGTTTGACACATTTGACCTTGACTTGATAACCGGGTAACAAATGTCACCATTGTAAACAAATAAAGGATGTTATAGGAACATGAATTAATTAAATTTTAATTTTCGTATTTTAATTGTAAATCTGAAAAAGCGTTAAGATTTCAATAATTTATATACCCTTACCTTATCTATCGCCTAGACATGCCCGGGTTCAAATAAATGGTTTTAGTAGGTTTACATACTGTATTATTATTAGGTAGTAAACTTTGTTAGTTGGATAACTAAGAAATAAGTAGGTAAAGCTACCATATTTTGATTGCTGGGCCAAGTTTGCTATGGAACTATGTATGTATGTACTATGTATGTATACTTTTTATTGTACAAGTATAAAAAAAGAAATACAAAAACAGGCAATAGAACAACAACAAAAAAAAAACAAGTATACTGCGAAGTTATCCCTTTAAGGGATTTCTTCCAGATAACTCTTGTATAAAAACAAAATGGTTAAATAATTACCCTAATGACAAGCAAACAGTATGTATGTATGGACACTAATTACATTACACAAATATTTAAATTGCACAATTAAAAGTAGTACAAAGTACGTAATGTACTCTTCCTAAAAATCAGCGTTTAGGTAAGTTGAATGTGTTTCTCCCTGTATGGCATAATTCGATTATTCATTTGCACGCAACCAAGCCCATACAAAGCTCACTGCCAGTGTTGCAAGCCGCTGACTTGTAACTTTGCCTAAAGCGTGGTCTGCACCGGACCTGGTCAGGGTTTTAACCTCCAATGGATCTAAAATCGTAACTACGGTAGATACCCCAAATCACAATATCTCGAGAAATTTGGCATGAGTAAGTAGCTATTAATTAAGAATCACATGAGCAGGGAAAATCAAAGTACCTATAAGTAGTACGTTTACCATCTTATATAAAGGGAGTCGGCGGGCCTCATATCCAGTGTAATTCAGGATGATGAAGCAAACACTGGTGCTTTTAGTGGCCATATTAGCTTTAATTTAAACAAAAACATTTTGTCTGTTTAGACAGCATATCAGGCTTAGGTAGCAAAACGGTCAAACACATAAATGAACTTTAAACGTTTTAATATTTATGTTGGGCCGTCGCATTAACATCTTAAAGAATCGTTGAACGTTAATACTCAATAATGGGCCGAAGAATGACCAAACATTTTGATACAATTATCCCTTCAAATCTTCTAGTAACACGGCACTGGCCCTGTAAGGAATGTTAGTCGTGTTGCTCCTAAAATATATTTGTATTTAACTTTCCTATAAACGTTAACATGCTCCTTTATTCGTTACAGGCGCTCAAAATAAATATCGAAGACGTGCTGGAAACGCGGGAAAACCATTGCAATAAATCGAGAACATGCTGTATTTTTTTTTAAATATGTCCGTGTTGCAGCTTTTGTTTTTTTGTAACAAATGTAAGTGAGATTGGTATGTTTAATCCCAACAAAAAACAGGAGTGTATTAAAAGATAAAAAGATAAAAGATAAAAAAGATAAATTAAATTTATTCAGTAAGTTGGCCGCACGGGCACTTTTACACGTCAAGAATCTACCAGCGCTTCCCAAGAGGAGACCACTGCTGAGAAGAAACGCCGCAAGAAACTCAGCAGTCAATAATTTTTTAAACATATTTCATATTACAATGGTACTACTTAGCATTATATAAAGCTACAAATATTAAATTAAATATAATATCAAATAAAATGTGTAGTTCAGCAGGAAAACATGCCAAAAAACTTACGGGAGAGATAGAGAGAAAAAGAAAAAAGAAAAAATAGAATCAACTACTTATGTGTACATGAGATGGTGCAAGATGACCACATAAAATTTATGATATGTTATCCTGCATCAACGGTGTCCCCTAAAAAAAAAAGCAGGATTAGTTTAAGACCACGCCGAGCGTCCAGTGGCGGCGCCCTCATTACTCATAATGTGTTTTCTATTAAACTAAAATATTGTCTAAGTTAGGTTAGGTTGGGAACTAAATCGGGAGGAAGTATGTATATTTGCGAAATTTTACAAATTTAATATACTTACTATAAGAATTAGGATTAAAAAAATACATTAAAAAGTCACACTCAATTCTCATCTTGCGGTCTTCAAATAAAATGTAGTCTCATACATCGTAAGCATTAAACACGTTTTTGCTATAGCGCTAAAAACTTATAACCTTGCTGAATGTTAATTTGCATTTATTGAGTTGTAGTGCTTACAATTCGCGCAAATGTAAGAGGAAAATGCTATTGGCCGTTCGCAGAAGTCAGGTTTGATAACCATCTCATCCATGCCAGTTTGTTATTGTTTTTGTTAAGGAAGCGATGGCCGACGTCATGAAAATGGGTATATAAAGGGCTTTGTAGTACCCACATTGCCTAAAGAAATACGTTATTCAGGAGCAAAAATAACGGGTCAGAGTGCGTTTTTCATACTAAAGAGGCTATTTCGAAGCCTTGGTTCCTCGCCAGGGAATGCTTTTAGTGAAATCTGATGATGAATACCTTGAGCATCGATACAGGACTTCCAGAGTGCCTAGGATACCCAACTGAATCAATCTGCGGTTAACGCTGGAATTGTGCATGTTCAGAAAAACATCTAAAATGGCAATAAAATGTAAGGAAATCCAAGTGCTGACCCAAACACTCCCGCTGTGGTGTTAACTGTTTGTGCGATCAGTTAGGTATCTTAAGAACTTTGACCTCCTCTATTGAACCTCACAGTATCCACCATTAAAACTCACTCACAACAACCCCTGGCGATGTTCCAAGACTTCGAAATAGTCTCGTTTGTATGAAAAACGCACTCTGACCCGGTATTTTTGCTGCTGAGTGTATATGGTACTTACTTTTGCGCTGTCCTCTTATAAAATGACGATTAGATCCGTAGGTACCAAAATACTGTAATCGGAACTGAAAGACTATCAATAAAAAATGCACAAGTTGATAGCTGACTTAAAGCCGTATTAATAAACTCATCT
Source organism: Acleris sparsana (assembly GCA_923062465.1). NCBI lineage: Eukaryota > Metazoa > Arthropoda > Insecta > Lepidoptera > Tortricidae > Acleris > Acleris sparsana. The sequence continues at coordinate 18,611,351 of OV281287.1, read as the reverse complement.
TGACTGTGAGGCGCGTCACAAGATTCGTCAAAGAACCATAGAACACTGTGATTTTTGACGCATCTCGAGAAAAGCTTCAGCTTTCAGCTTTCTCTGTCCCTATGTCCCTTTGTATGCTTAAATCTTTAAAACTACGCAACGGATTTTGATGCGGTTTTTAATAGATAGAGTGATTCAAGAGGAAGGTTTTTATGTATAATAAGTTCTGGATATTGTACGGGTGTTACAGAAAACTCACATAAACCGAAGCGAAGCGAGGGCGGGTCGCTAGTTACCTATAAAACGTGGTCTAACCTGAACAACAACAAATAATAATAACAATTGAATACCGAGAACAGAACTAAATAAAACAAATCGAAAGCAAGCCGCGGCCAAGCTTTTTATAGAGCACAAAAACAGTTCATAGGTACTATAGACGAGTTATCAACATAACGCTTGGTTAAACTGAAATCAAAAAACTATCGGGCATCTCTCATCGTGTCCATTACGATATACGAGTAGTGAAGGGTTCCTTGCCATTGTTAGAACATTATTTACTTAATTATGTTGAAAAAGAGAACTTCGGTCGGCCCTGATTTCCCGAGCCTCGCGCGTTTAAAAAAGCGGAGCCCACGGGTCGCGCAAATCTATTCAAAATACAAATAGGAAAAAAAAAATCCGCGGTTTTTTTGTAAAGTGATGTTTTAAATGCTTGCATATTGCAAACCATTTTAAAAGTAATTGGACCACGCATAATAAAAGAGTTCGGCCTATATGATTAAATAGATTCATATTCGTAATAATTAATCGTGTTTCACGAAATTAAATCCTTTTTTTTTATATATTTGCACAGTTGTCATTTTGAGGTTATTTCGACACCCAAAAATATGGTCCATACACAATCACTGAAAATGGCGATAATCCTCCATTCACAAACACCGTGATTGGTTGTTTAGGGGTTTCCAAAGTAAATTTTAAAAAATACTTTAATCCCTAGAGATTAATAAGGAGCTTCGGTCCCGATTCGCAGAGATTTAAGTAGCATTTTAAGAGCATGAGAAGTGAAAAAGATTTTTTTTAATTTCAAATCATACAGTAGATCTCATAAATTAAAAAGATATGTCACATTCACTCACGCAACGTTTGCATTAAATTCACCATGAGTTCACAAGACCATATTTAGATTTTTTCCGTTAAAGTGTTATGATTGGTTGATGTCCGTTTGTAGCTAACTTCACGTTGAATCGATTGGCATACAATTAATGTATTAATGTAAATTACTAAGGACTGAAAATCGAATAAGGACGTAGCGGCAAGTATGACTGCGGTGGGTTACATCCACAGATAGCTTTTTTCGGGCGGCAGCTCTAGCAGCCGGTGGGTGGGGCACAGGCGGTGAAGCACACTTCGGTGCTATATCACTCTATCACTGTACAGTGTGTTGATTAATACGGATTTAAGTGTACCATTCTTACCGACTGTGTTTATACTTGCTTCTCCTATCAATGGGCAGTGTTTTGTGAAGGTGTGACTGTAGAGAGGAAGCCTGTAACATAAATATACGGACGATAGTTTTCCTTTTAAGTTCAAGGCTTCATTTAAAAAAAAAGAGTTTATTACAACTTTGTATGAACGCCAAACATTAATTGTTTCATATGCTTATAAAATGAAAGATTCGATGTTAAGAGAGATACATTGTAACATTTAATCTTTAATTTTTAGATATAGCGCTTTAGTTAATAGAATTTTAGTTTTGTAACTATCGACCATATTAATTTTATTAATAAATGATATTTACTAGTTAACGATAAGTATAACTAACAATAAAATTGGTTAAGAACTTGTTTCTTTTATTGACACGGGATCTATATATTTTGTACGTTTCTTCGAGAACATAGTCGTTAGCTAATTAATCGCTTCCTCGCCGGCAATGGGATAAGGATAAGCCCAGAACGCCGCTGTCACTTATCATTCGAGACTAAGTCGAGGGAAAGTATGGAGCTAACGTAGGCTTTGAACTTCGATTGTCAAAGTAAGGAGGCCTCTGATCGCAATTAGCCATAGAATAAGAACTAGCAAAGAAGGAGTCATCAAATAAAAAACGACCAAACAATAGCTGTGGTCTTTGCTCTAAAGTGAAGTTTAAAGTGGTAAAAGAGGACACTATATGTCTTAAAAAGTAAGGCTGTACACTTCTTTGGTTTTTAAATGTAAATAGTCCTAAGCACATAGTAAATAAGCGTTACAACGTCCCTAAGCAATGATGAACTAAAATTTGTACAATCAGTTATGTTAACTGAATTTATTTGTCCTGAGCTGGCATATTTATTGGTCGTCGTGTAATTATCTACAAGTTGCCTCAGAATGACACTAATAACATGACCATTTATCATACAAGACGAAAAAAGGGATGCATTTACGCGTTGGACTGAGATCTGAGAATACGCGAAATGAGAAGTAGGTACAGTCTGTGAACACTTAGAAGGTGCTTCGGGTTTGTAACAAGAGCGTGTGAGAGTGAGTGAGAGACAAGTACAAACCCGAAGCACCTTAGAGCTATCGCACTAAATACTTCGCACAAATAAACACACAAGCAAATGTATAGGTACTCTAGTAAGGTAAAGTCGAAGACAATATGGTTTTACTCAGTAGAATAGAGGCCCAATATGTTAGTGTAAACCGTTTGGACAGTGGCGAGTCAAGTTGCTTGCCGGTAGATCCAAATTGAAGCAGTTTATATTTTTTCACTCCCTGTCCTTGTTATTGTACTTGCGACTGTCCTTGCTCAATGTAAATGGGGCTTACCGACCTAGTACTGGAAAAGTGGAGTTGTACGTGATTGGCAAATGAGAATTCGCTAAAGCCGCACTCACAATGGAGCAGGTAATCAGTCGGCTCTTACATTTGTACGGTGCGGACGCGTTTGTTTCCCCTCTTGCGACTTACGGTTTATCATATACCTGTGACTTGGGTAGTGAATCCGATCGATGTCTCCTTAATACTTTATTTTCAAATGACATTGCGAACGAGTCCTAAGATTATCGTTTGTAGCTGCCCACTTGAGCTGCGTCTATCTTTTGTCCTCGTCATTTTTATTACACTGTGCGAGTGAGAAAAGCCTATCCTATAGTACAGTGCGACAGCTCTTAGAAGGTGCTTCGGGTTTGTATGTACTTGTTTCTCACTCGCTCTTATACGGTCTTATTAAGAGCGAATGGGAGAAAGTACAAACCCAAAGCACATTGTAAGTGCTCACAGACTGTATCGATATTTTCAATTGATTTGACATTAATTTTGATGCGTATTGGCAGCATATTTCAGGTCTATATCAAATAATTGAACTTGAAGTTTCTAGGTGTCAATGCGGTCATCAAACCAACCTGTCAACTACTCTTATATACAAATCATTACCCAAATTTTACTATGTTCCGTATATAAACTATATGTAATATCTTAGACTTAGGATCAAAATATTTTGCAATGGAAACGGGTGCACTAGCAAAGGATGCGGGTGTATTGCAAAGATCTCTAAACATCTAGCCATCTGATCAGAAGAAAATGGAAAAACTTTATGTGCAACTTAAAAAAACAAGGCCGTAAAGAACACGGTCAGAAAATTTACCTGCTTATCCCTGCGTCCCTACTATTTTAATTAGTGTAATGATTAAAAAAACATGTTTGAGATAAACTTGTTTTGCCTGTGATCTGTGTTCATAACCGACTTTAAAAGGAAAGGAGGTTCTGTGTTGGACCCATATGTATGTATACACAGTCACCATTTGTTTATCGTGTTAAAACAACGAGACCATACCCCCCAGGTCATTTCAGCGGAGATCCCGTGCTACCCTATTTTCCGACGGAGTCGATCAGATCAGCTCTCAGACACAGGGTACACTACATAATTCCGAAGAGTCAAAATCCCGAATTTGCATAATTCCGATAGCAATTTTACTGATAGATGACTTTACTTTTGGATATCACTCATAAATCAAACCTAACCTAAACAAATCTACGTATAGCAATTAAATGATGCATGTAATCTAAAATAGCTCCAGCGTAACATAGCTTTCGGAAAAATTAATATTCGAAAAAAAAAACGGAATTTTAACGTTTCCCTTAGACAGCATAAAGCATTGTCATTGAATTTAAATAGTCTATTAATAACTTTAGTCAATTGCCATAACGGGACCAGCAGGCTTATCGCCTGACGCACTCGCTATTGTAATCGCTTTCAATTTGACAGTCCGAAGGCGAGTCAAACAGGCGAGTTAAAAAAAAGGCATACAAAATGAAATCATTTGATCTACTTTGAAGTCGATTGCGTTGGCAATAGGCCAGCTGGTTCAAACTGACTTGCAAGATGACTAGAATTCTTTCTATTTTTAAGATGATTCCTCTGCTAAGGCATTGTCTACTTCTGCAGTCTAAAAATTTCAAATGTCTATTGGATTTAGATTCCGCTTACTAAGATTCAATGGTTTGTAGGCTTGTTTAGATTCAGCATGCCATAAAAAACTCATGCAAATAAACAAATGAATAAATAAAATTATGAATGTGATTACCACGTGGTCACTGCTCGGGTGAACTACTAAATATTTGTTGTGATTTGTTATTCTCGGAGTGTACAGCCCCCACCAAACACCGGTTAGAATCCCGGAACTTACCAAACAACTTCGTACAAACACTATTGCAGACGGTTTTGAACATATTGCGCGATTGGTCCCAGTACTCCCAATTATGGGCCTCTTCTATGTCGAGTAAATTCGGCTCCGCGCTTGTCCCTGTTACCGAAATGAAGAGATACGGTTTGCCTAGAGTCTAGACGAGACTGGGGAAACCTCAACCAACCTCGCACTGGTCACGGGCACCGCACCCAATACAAGCAACGTTGCGGCTGGATCGACTTCCCCGCATGCGTGTGCGGCGCCGAGGTGCAAACATCGCTCAAATCCTTCTCGTTTGGTTACGCGATACGCCGGTGGCCTCCCCGAGGATCTCCTCTGCGTTCATGATGAAGCTACCATGTGGCTCAAATCTACCAAATTTAATGCCTGATTACCTGTACTTCTTTCTTATTGCCATACGATTTAAATAAAATAAAACTTATCCAAAATCAGCAAAAACTGTTCAATCAAACAAAAATAGCTAAGTATCTAGTACTATATTAATGTGATATAAAACCTCCCTATTGGTAACGAAACTTAAATAGCTAGAAAGAACCCTAAGAAACAAAAAATATTTGCAAAAAACTTACTCGGTAAAAACTGAAGAGCGTAGCGTACAAACATACGCCGGCATGACATAAGCCAGCCGGTATATAAGATAGAGCGCGCCGGTCAGGGGCACAGTTTAGCAGCATGGCTCGGCTAGTACTCGCATCTTGCGCCCTAGGGCTCCTAGTCTGCGCCCACGCAGCCCCAGGTAAATAGTCATTTGTTTTGGTCATCTTGTCATATTATAAGCCGTCAAGCATTGGTTCCTGTGTTGTATTCTTGGGCTTTTTTCGCAACTTGTGGTATTCACTTCGTGAATTTACCTGCCATTTCTGGCAGTGCGGTCAAATGAAGTATCTAAATGAAGCTTGTGATGTAACTGAGATTTAAAAAAAAGATATATATCTAATTTGAATTTGAATATCTCCTTATTTTTGGGTAAGTGTAAATGTAGTAGGTATATCAAATGGCAACTGTGTGACGATGTTGAATGTGTCCCTTTTCGGAAGAGAAGATCTTGTTTTCTTAGATCATGCTAGTCTTTACCATCTTCAGAGGGAGTTGAGGGAGGGGAAAGGACTTTGCGAAAAGAAGTACGGACAGAGTCGTAAAAATGCAATAGCTCTGTCCCTGTCAGTAAACAGAAGGCCATTGCTATGTCGTAGTACAATAACTCTCCTGTGCCTCGCATTGCGTGGGGCGTATATGTATAGGGATCTGGTACTCGTAATCAGGCTTTGAATTAAGTTGTATTAGGTACCTTATTTACGACTGAGTTGTGTACTTGGCGAATAAAAAAATACCCGGGAAGTAAGGAATAAAAACTCCAAACTTAAACAAACAATAATCCAATACCGTTTTATTTCGATTACAAATATGAGGTCACGCATTTCGTCATCAAGCATGCTTACTCTAAAAAGGAGGATAGCTTGTTCATCCTAAAAAAAACTCTAGGTACACGTTATTCATATAAGTGCTAATTAGTAATACTAGTGTAGCTAACCCCAATTTTCTGATTGTATCATCCGAAGATAAAATAGAGTTTAAAATCTTACTAACACCGCTATACCTAGTTTTTTTATTGATTTACTCTCGGGAGTTACTTATTATTAAACGCTGTAGGTAGGTAACTAAACAAAAACTTGTTATTCAATTGCCAGCAAAACTAGAGCTAAAGCTTTTCTTTTATAATCTAACAGGCTACGGCGGGGGCGGCAGCGACCACGGTGGCTCTAGCGGCGGCGGCGGTTTCGGAGGCGGCGGTGGCGGCGGCGGCGGCGGTGGATTCGGCGGCGGCGGCGGCTTCGGGGGCGGCGCCGGCGGCGGCAAGGGCGGCGGCCTAGGAGGGGGCAGCGGGGGAGGCCATAGCGGCGGCGGCGGCGGCGGCTTCGGTGGAAGCCAGGGCGGCGGCGGCGGTCACGGTGGCGGTCTCGGCGGAGGCCAGGGCGGCGGCGGTGGCCATGGCGGCGGACTCGGAGGCGGAAATGGCGGTGGCAATGGAGGCGGCCATGGCGGCGGGCTGGGAGGCGGAAACGGCGGTGGCAACGGAGGCGGCGGCGGTGGCGGCGGCTTGGGCTCTCAAGGAGGTCACGGCGGCGGTTCGGGTGGCAATGGTGGCCATGGAGGCGGTGGCTCTGGCTCATTCGGCGGCGCAAGCGCCGGGGCAAGTGCTAAGGCGAGTGCCAGCGCTAGTTCTAGCGCAGGCGGAGGCTATAAAGGTGGCTACGGGTAAGTTCAAAATATCATCACTTAAAACTATAACACCACTTTTTCAATAACTTTACAGTGACAATTCGACGTACATTACAGAGTCGTTGAGTTCCCAGATCACAGCTACGCAATGTACATCGGATTTCACTTTTAACGTCTTGATAGAGTGCTTACTCTTTGTTTTCGAAGCAAATCTAGGCCCTTATTGAAGGTCCCTGAATCTTCAATTACATATTAATTCAACGAACTGTTAATTAGTATTCAACTCCAACAAAGTTCAAAAATTGTTACGCGATATCCTCGCGGATTTTAAACCGATTTTAATGTCTTTTATCGGATAGGTTATATTATATCTCACATTGAAATTTCGACAAGATCTGTCCACGGGTTCCACGTTTAATTAGTTTATACGTTACTTTCAAGACCACGTTGATTTCCTCCAGGGGCTCAATTGTAATCGCCTAATCGGTGAAACTATATTGCTCTACATATATTATGACATTGTTTTTTAACTCGGCCGAAATTACTATCATAATATCGGAAATATGAGATATCATAAAGTTGACCATACGAGAACATTATGAAATGGTTTTACCGAGTAGAATAGAGTTCCTATTATTGTGGATTTAATGTATCCCGCCATTCTCCTACTTATATACGTGTCAGAAAGTGACAGATGTTTTATCCACAATTTGTCACGCGATAAATGCAGCCATATTAGGCCCCCTGGTAGACAATTATGTTGAGATTTTGATCACAGTGGAGTTTTTTTATTTAATCAATTTGTTTCCTTTTCAGGCGTTAACAACGTATGACGCACCAGCACCCAGGACCGGGATGAAAAACAACAACCAATGTGATAATTAATTAGATATATGTTGCCATAATGATGTGGAGTTATATATTAAATACATGCAATATAGTTTCAATCCAACTTTTTCATTTTATTTGGCTTAACTATGCAGTTCAATTGACGCTGAGAAAAAAGGACAGAACTTTATAACTGCTATAGCTGTGTCCTTTACGCTCGCCGTAAAATGAATTGCATAATAACGCCCCTCTTGTTATTACATACTAACACAACACAAGAAATAAACAAAGAAAGATAAAAACATGAAATCCATAATATATACGGTAGGCAACAGCCGGTCTTCTATTAGGCGGTGCACGACTAGGATTTAAAAAACAGGGCAAGAGCATGTCGGAACATGCTCAGTGTAGGGTTCCGAAGCCGCTAAGTGCTACAAACATAAACAACAAGTAAATGATGTCTACTTAGTCGTGATAGTTTTTCTTTTATTGCGCGTTTATAATTCGTTATATGCGCTTTCATTAAAGATATTTTTCAGATTTTTAGTATTTGCAGTTTTGGCTGTAGGTAACACATGACTCTAACAAAAGTTAGCGCTTTAAACCATTTCATAAACGGATCCCTTAATCGAAAAGTTTTCACAAACCCGAAGAAAGAGCTATCCAACGACACCCCACAGTACGGGGTAGACGAGAAAATAAATACATCCCAACCTTACGTGTACAGTAAAAAAAAAAACAAGATTTTATTATACCACTTGGTTGCCGTGACTAATTTGTATATTCATGCCAAATTACTAAGTACTAAGAGTCTCTGAGCTAAGTGTGACTAAGGAACCCTAAAAAGTGAGTAACAGACCACATTCAAGTTAGTTAGGGAAGATAAATAATCTTCGTATTAGTAGTCTTTATTGCTATAGAAAACATCGCACATCACACACATCTGTATGTCTCTGTGTGTCTGTCCGTCTGTCTGTGTGTTTGGGTCATAAATTTACATATGTGTACCAAATTTCAACTCAATCGGTCCAGTAGTTTCGGAGCAAATTGGCTGTGACAGACGGACGGACAGACAGAAGCACGAGTGATCCTATAAGGGTACTTTTTTGTATGGAACCCTAAAAAGTACCACTTTTTGAGCATCTGTATTAAAAATATGGAATTTTGCGTTAAGGATGTTTTGTTTTTTTTGGCATTTTTCGTTGATGACGATTTGCTTCAAGGGCATTTTTAATTGCGGACGATTTGCTCCCTGGGCTTTCTTCCCTGTGGTGCTTCTCAGGAAACAGACATTATACCCTGTAGACCAAATGCATCACAGGACGTTTTGCTCCCAGTACGACTCGATCTGAATTGCAACAGCGCCCCGTCACCAGATATGCACCGCCCCAGCTCCAAGTTGAAAATTGCCTAGGAGCCTTCATGTTAATACGTCTCATGCCAGTACGTATCTCCTCTAGTGGTTGGAGACCAGACAGAATCCTCGGAATGTCTGTCATAATTTCTGGCAACATTTTGACTATTTCACTATCCCCCCCTTATTTGAGTATTTGCCGAAGATATTTGATTACAACCACTTGGAGTTAGGTGAGGACTTTGGTGAGATACACAATCCAAGTCTGACATATGCATGGATTTCTTAAATGCATTTCACGTGCATTTCTCAACAAAATATCAGAATATCCTAAAACAGATCATAAGGGGCGTTTCACAAAAAGCGCGATTGGCTGTTCACAATGGAGTACTGGTCCCTACTCTGATGTATGGTAGTGAATGTTGGGTGTGGCAGGACAAGCATGAAAGTCGTATCAATGCAGTTGAAATGCGCTCTTTGCGTAGTATGTGTGGTGTGAAACTGATTGATAGAGTAAGGAATGAAAAGGTCAGAGAGAAATGTGGACTAAAAGAAGATGTAGTGACTAAGATTGAAAAGGGCATGCTTCGATGGTTCGGTCATTTGGAAGTGAGCGGGAGCGAAAGTGAGTGGAAGGGCCGGAAGAGGCCGCCCTAGGCGTACTTTTTCGAATCAAATCGGAGAAATACTGGAAAAAGGCCGAATCTTAAGTACCCGAAACCGACGTGCGTGCATGACTCGATGTATGAATGTGGAAGAAGCGAAAGACATTTGTCAGGATCGTAGCAGGTGGAAAGAAGTCGTCTCTGCCTACCCCTCTGGGAAACAGGCGTGATTTTATGTATGTAGATCATAAGTGAAATTAATTTAAGTAAAATCGGCAAGAAATTCGGATGATAGAAACATTTCAAACTGTTAATTAGACAGCGATTAGACAGAAAAATCCGATATGTACTGTGACGTCATGTACCAGGTCGACCATAAACTCCATGTTAAATTCTGTATTACTCGAAAGAGATAGAAAACAAATCTTTGTGGGCTTATATCTTGGTAAATTTTTACTGATTTTTATATGAATCAGTTTTTATTTTTGTTGTAAATGATTTCCAGACCGCCTCGTGTTAGCTAAAAGCTGTTCTAGCTTTATTAATGCAAGCGACGACGTCTACTTCATTGCCTCCTTAGCATCCATGATGATGCCCTAGTAGCAATACCCACCACCGTTCTACCTGCTCTACTCCGCCATCATGTGCAAAGGCTCTGAATCTTGGTTGTTAATCTTGGTTGTTTGTAATTGTGGAGCTAAAAATGTCCATACAAAATGCGATAACGTTACTCTCCCGGTCCGATTTTTACGATTTTTGAATCATCATCATCATCATTATCAGCCGCAAGACGTCCACTGCTGGACAAAGGCCTTCCCCAAGGTTTTCCACAACGATCGGTCCTCTGCTGCTGTCATCCAGCGGTTTCCCGCGACCTTTATCAGATCGTCAGTCCACCTTGTGGAAGGTCTGCCAACACTTCGTCTCCCGGTTCGGTTTTTGAATAAATTGTAGTAATCATGAAAAACTAAGTCTGTACGTTTTTCTTTCCAGGAAAATATTTCTTAGACATATATGAATTAAAAAAGAACAAAAACAGACACGTACAGACCTAGTTCTTTATAATGAATATAACATATTCAAAAACCGAGGAAATTGGAGATGATTTAGGGCGTGACAAACGTTTTCGCCCGGAGCTAAAGTTGTATAGATTTTTTTGACAGCCACGCGATTTTAGCAGCTCTACACAATCCTCTTAAGGCGTAAATCCTAGTACCGAACTAAAAAACCGGTCGCGCACCAAGAGTTTCGTACCGCCGCACAGTAGGTATTATAATATTATTACGAGTATCATCATCATCATCATCATCATCATGTCAGCCGAAAGACGTCCACTGCTGGACATAGGCCTCCCCCAAGGCTTTCCACTCAGACCGGTCTTGTGCTTTTCGCATCCACCGCGGTCCCGCGATCCTGACGATTATATTATTACGATTTCTAATCGAATCAGCGCGAGCCCAGATTGTATGTTTTATCATTTTAAGAATACGACCAAAATAAAAATATGTTGAAAAAGAACGTTTCCTATTGTACTTAACTTATCCCCTTATATTCAGTTATATGCAGTCTTGTCAATGCGAATGTCTATGGGTCACAGTTTCCACTTACCATCAGGTGGGCTGTGTGCTCGTTAGCCCTACACTATAAAAAATAATAATTCATTTTCCTACTTTTTTAAATAAATTCACCGTAGTAACACATTCTGATAAAAAAAACCCGCTATCGATTACCGTTCAAAAGATATAGCTCTTTAAACTTAGGACGGACGGACAGACAGCGTAGCCACATTAATAGGGTCCCGTTGGGCTACTTCCCGGCACGGAACCCTAAAAACACGATACATCGTTACTTGACGTTACAAAGGAATTATTAGATATCTAATCTGACAAGTATCACATTGTCTTTCCGTGCTCATTTTACGTAAATAGAATAAACATCAAATCAACATAGCCATATCATATCACATAAGTTGATAAAGGTCGTGAACGCCATTGTTCTGTCAAATCACCAAAACCACGGCATTGAGATCGTCCCATGGGCGACGCTAATGCAATACATCCTGCTAGAATTGGGACAGCTTGTCACATAAAAGAGGAAACAATGATGCAAATGTATAATAGTAAAAAAAAATGGTTGGTGGAGTAACGTGTGTGATGGTTTTGGTCCTGACAGCTGTGGTTGCCGTGGTGGCTGTGCCAAGTAAGTAGAACATAGTTAGTTAGAATTAACAACAATCAATACATACACACACAGCATTATAAAAATACACATGAATATGATATACAGATACAGCCAGACTTACTTGACTTTTATGGTAAACAACTTTCTAACCTCAAAATTAAACGTTTTTGGCTAAAACAGCTCTTTTATCGTAAATAAAGTAAACTGACAAAACATTTTGGACATCACTTGGCCAATGTATTGTCCGTCATCGATTTATTTTAATTAAAAATAGGTAGTTCATACAAAATAGTTGCATTTCGGGGTTAGAAAAATTAAGTCTGAACAGGGTTTACAGTTGAGTACCTTGTCACTCCAATGTCATGTTCTGCTGGTACACCGACCGAGGGGACACCCCTCTGAAATTTTCAAATGATAACAAAAATAAATATATTGCCGCATTAACAGAACTTTAATGTGGTCCTAGTTCCTGACAATAAAGTCCATTTTATCGCTCAGATTCACAAAAGCACCATATTTACAGGCACTAAATTAAGGCGGAGCTACACTGACGGCGAGTACTGGCTTGGAAGCGTGGAAGACGCGAGCATCGCTGGCGACGACGTAGGCGTGGCCTTAGCGGACTGCATTGACGATGATAGGTACCTATAGGTATTTTTATACTTTCCAAAAACGTAGTCATACAATTTATTTCCATAATCCAGTTAAGTTTACTTTGCTTCACCTACTAGCACATAATAAATTATATTAAGTAATTTAATTTAAATTACGTGCGAGTAAATCCAACTTACTGTTACTGGGTCACACATGGACCCAAAGCTAATCTTTCACCTACTGGAGACTCCGGGACTGCAGGCTGGACGTAGTGTAGCAGGTGGAGGAAATTAATGAAACGGTGTAACTTTAAGTGCATTTATTCGAGCACAAACGATATAAAAAAAAGTAATATAAGTGCGTCGTTGCGTTAGACCGTTCCGAAGGCGAGTGAGCGGCGGGGGTCGCCGCGCAGTGGAGATCTCGACGTGAGCATGTGTGTGTGAGTCGTATGCGTGACGGAGCACACACACACGCTAGGCGTTAACATGTTGCCGCCCCAGGAACGGCAGCATGGTCCATGAGCGGCAGTGGGCACAGTCGGTTGAACGCTCGTCGCAGTGTACCCGATGTGGTGAGTACGTCGGCGACACGCGCCACCTGGTCGGCGCCGGGGTGCAGGTGCGTCACGCGACCCAGCAGCCAGCGGTTGGGAGGCAGCCGGTCATCTTTGACCAGCACCATCTCTCCGAGTTGAAGTTGCCCTCTGTGAGACTTCCATTTATTGCGTTTTTGAAGCTCTGAAATATATTCTTTATAATATCTTGCCCAAAAGTGGGCCTTTAATTGTTGAGCTCTCATATAACGTGAGAGAGTAGGTATCGACGCAGGGTCTGCGTCCTGAGGAGATGGCAGTACTGTTAGCGTTCGTCCGATAAGAAAGTGAGACGGGGTAAGTGCTGACAAATCCGAGGGGTTTGATGACAAGGGAGTGAGAGGCCTAGAGTTTAGGATCGCCTCAATCTGTGTGAGAACTGTTGTCATCTCTTCGTATGTTAAGTTGGTTAAAGAAAGAACTCTTTTTAGATGATGTTTCACAGACTTTACGCAAGCTTCAGCTAGCCCATTAAAGTGGGGGCTATATGCTGGTGAAAATTTAAAGTTGATCGAGAGATTTGACGCTTCAGAGCTCAAGTAGTCGGAGTTAGATTTAAGAAACCTTGACAACTCATTACACGCACCGACAAAACAAGTACCGTTATCTGAATATATATTGATAGGTTTTCCTCTGCGAGCAATAAACCTGTTTAGTGCTGCTAGGAAGGTTGTACCACTTAAGTCGGTGACAAGTTCTATATGTACTGCCCGGGTAGCCAAACAAACAAATATACATAAGTAAGATTTTATTAATGTGCCACCACGGCCTTTTCGATTCAGTATCATGACCGGTCCCGCATAGTCGACGGCAGTGTTACTGAAAGGGAACTCAGCGTGAAGGCGATGCGCGGGAAGATTACCCATGATAGGTTGATGTGTTTTTCCTGAAAACCTGCAACATTTTACACACGCATGGACAATCTTCCTAGCTAAGTTTCTTCCATTCAGTACCCAAAATTTATGACGTAACGTAGCTAATAATGTTTGGGGCCCTATATGCATTAATATTACATGATAGTGCCTAAATATAAGTGTAGCAATATGATGTCTTGCGTCAAGAAGTATTGGGTGCTTAGTGTCATAGTCATAAAATGAATTGCTAAGTCTACCTCCCACTCGAATTAGCGCGTCATGTTCGTTATAAAATGGATTTAGGTTATTTAATTTACTTTTAGGAGGTAAAGATTTTTGGTTTTTTAATAAGTCATATTCTTGTGTAAAGTATTCATGCTGAGCAAATCTAATTAAAGAAGTTAAAGATGAAGTCAATTCGTGAATTTTTAGGTAGCCTTTACGTTTGTTTTGGCGATTAAAATAATTGAAGATAAATCGTTGTACATAGGCTATCACGCGTTGTAGCTTGCTAAATTCAGAGAATCGGTTAATGAACTCAGAGTAATAGGTAAAATATTCGTAATTATTTTTGTTCATATTTAAATGACATTGGACTTTGAACTCTGGTAGTTCTGTGTCCTTAATGTGGGATGGCTGTTTAGGCCAGTCTGATTCGTTTTGTAAAAGAAAGGGCGGTCCTGACCACCATAACTTGGAGGATTCTAACTGGGTGGCGTCTGCACCACGTGACCCTATGTCAGCTGGGTTCAGTTTAGTAGGTACGTAACGCCATGTACTAAATTCCGATTTTTCTACTATTTCACTGACTCTGTTAAAAACAAAGGGTTTAAGTAAGTGTGCCTTTTGTGATCGTATCCAACCTAGGACAATTGTAGAATCGCACCAGTAGGTACTTCTACTTATAGGTAATCTAAGTGAGGATTTAACTTTGTCGGCTAGCCGCACAGCAAGGAGTGCACCGGAGAGTTCCAACCGCGGAACTGTCATTGCTTTCAATGGAGCCACTCTGCTCTTGGCTGTCAGTAAATGTACAGATACATCACCACGACCAGAGATGCATCTTAAGTAAACACACGTGGAATAAGCTTGTGTCGATGCATCACTGAATGTATGAATTTCAGTTGATAAGACGTCATCGCAAAGAACATATCTAGGTATTTTTATGTTATTTAAGTCACGCAACGAATTTTTAAATTTGTGCCACAAATGTTCAATTTCAGAGGGAATAGTCTCATCCCACGTTATTTTTGATGACCATAATTTTTGTAAAATTACTTTCGCGATGAGTATACAGGGGTTAATTAACCCTAATGGGTCAAATATTTGTGACATTGATGATAAGATGGAACGTTTACTTATGTGGTTGGTTTCATCAATATTGACTGAAAACAGGAGTGAGTCTTCTCTACAAGCCCACAGTAATCCTAGTGTTTTATTATATTCATTATGGCATAAATTAAGTAATTCGTCACTGCTATTTTCGCCAATTAATTTTGATATGATCTGTGTGCTGTTGGAGCACCATTTGCGGAGATGAAACTGACCACTTTCTAATTGATTAATTACACCCTCGCAAATGTCTATTAGTTGATTTTCAGTGGCTGCCCCTGTAATTAAATCGTCTACGTAAAAATCACGAATAATAACTTCAGCAGCCGTTTTATTGGTACATTCGTTACCCAGCTGCACGAGACACCGGGTCGCGAGATAAGGCGCGGATGCTGTACCGTAAGTAACAGTGTTCAGTTTGTACTGTTTTAATTCTTCGTGGGGTTGAAACCGCCACAGTATTTGTTGCAACGGTTGTTGCGACTGGGTAACGTTTACCATACGATACATTTTCTCAACATCCGCAGTGACGACAAACTTATGTTGGCGAAAGCGTATTAGGATGCTGACAAGGTCATCCTGCACAGTCGGACCTATCTTTTGTATTTGATTAAAAGACACGCCAGATTTTGTCGCTGCAGAAGCATCATAGACCACACGTAATTTAGTAGATAAACTGGATTCCCGTAGGACACCGTGATGCGGCATTATGTAAGTGTAAGTATCATTTTCTGGGTTCTCATTCAATGACATGTGATTTAATGCTAAGTAATCTTTAATGAAGTTACAGTATTGTTCTTTAAATAGTGGTTCACGTTTAAATCGACGTTCCAACGACAAGAACCTGGACAACGCCTGCTCATATGAGTCCCCTAATTTATTGGGGGATTCCTTTAGAGGAATTGTAACTTCGAAACGTCCATCAGGTAGACGGATAGTATCGGCGGCAAAGCTTTGTTCACATTCTTGCTCTTCTTTAGATATTTGTCTACGATTAATGACAGTTTCTAACTCAAAGAACTGGGTTAATTTATTTTGTAAGTACTCGTCATTATCGTTAGTAATCATGTGATTGCAATGGACTGTATTAATTTTATGGTTATTAAGAAGTTTAATTGGGCCGGAAATCAACCAACCGAATTTGGTTTTAGATAATGTCGGTTTATTTTTACCGAGTGATATGTTTTGGGGACAAAGTACTGACCAAAACATGTCAGCGCCGAGAAGCATATCTATTTCGGACGGCATATGAAATGTGGGGTCCGCCAACGTAATGTTTGACGGTAATTTTAAGTTTTTGTAGTCAATTTGTGCAGTTGGCAACAGCTGTGTGATGTGGGGAACGACATAACAGTTTACGTTCTCACTATAATTGTTTATTAAGGACGATATAAGGACGTCACAGCGCTTTGACAAGCGTGAAGATTGAAAATTCAACCCTTGCACTACCGTTGAGGTTGAACGCGTAGTTAAGTTTAGTTTAGTGCACAGATCTTCTGTTATAAAACTGGATGTGCTGCCATTATCTAACAAGGCTCGCACTGTATGATTTTTGCCATTTTGATCAGCAACCTGCAGCAATACAGTAGACAATAGAACACAGCTGTCATGGATGGCGGATAAAGTAATGTTCTGAGAGATTTGACCTTGAGGTTCAGGCTGTGACGCAGAATGTAAAACAACATCACTATCTAAAGCTGCATGTTGAATTGGTGACGAGTTGTGTTCATGCAAGAGGCTATTGCGATGCTTATTGCAAACGCGACACGGACCTAGCTTACATACATTTACTGCATGACCTTGACGCAAACAATTCAAACATAATTTAAGCGCCTTGGCCTTTTCAACCCTAGCTTCTAAAGGAAGCGATTTAAATCTTTGGCAAAGATAAATTGCGTGACTACTCTTGCACAGTGGACAAACGAATGTTCGAGCCTTAGGCGGCGGCGAATTCGCAACAAAAGACCTTTGACGAACGTGGGTGGTATCACTGAACCTACGTTTCTTATGAGCTTCGTCGATTGTTTCCAATAAATCAGCCCGATTTTTAAGGAAGCTAGTAAAGTCGATGATTGTAGGTAACTCTTTTAAAGTATTGCGATGAGTTTCCCATTCACGATTCGTTACCGAGTCAAGTTTATTGGAAACAATGTGGATAATTATAACATCCCAGTGTTCAACAGGAAGTTTTAGGGTTTTTAATGCTCTTAAATTCCTATTTATTGTGTCTACAACACCACGCAACAATCTAGATGATTCTTTGGTCATGGGGTCCAAGCTAAAGAATGCTTGGATGTGGTTGTTAACAAGGAGCCGCTTGTTATTGTAGCGCTCACAAAGAAGATCCCAAGCTACGTCATAGTTGTCACTCGAAAAGTCAAGGGATCGGATAATTAATGCGGCACTGTCCTTTAAAGCTGCACGTAAATAATGAAATTTATTAATATTGGGTATTGAACGGTCTGAATGGATAAGACTACTAAAGGTATCGTGGAATTCCAACCAGTCATGATAATGCCCCGAGAAAGTAGGCAAGTGGATAGTAGGTAATTTAAGGTTTGGCCCACCTTCACGCACAGTACAACCAGAACCTGTGTCCGACGAGAGGCCGGCGCCGGCGCCGCCCGCGCCCGCCGGCGCCAGCAGCACCCGTGCGCGCGCCACCGCGCCGAAATACTGCGTCTCGAACGCCTCGCGCTCCGCGAACTGCTCGGCTGGAATATCACATATGGATTCGATATCACTTTGTATGTCATCAAAATTACCGTAAAGTTCCTCTAATTTGGATAAGCGGATATTTAGTTCAGTTATTTGAAGCGCACTTAATGTTTTACAACTATCTATAACTTCTAAATAGCTTTTAAAATGCGTAAGCTTAGTTTTGTATGTGCCACGCTTCTTAATTAAGTTCTTTATGTCCATGGCTATAATGAAATTAGCAACCAACTAATTAAGGCAAAACCTTGTACCTAGTTTAGACTAATCTAGGTTTAAGATGGACCTAAATAGAATGAATAGAAGCACAAGCACGATGTAATGAGTTGCTAGGAAAAATAAAAAAGATTATAATATTTATGCAAAAGTTGAAGAAAATAAAAGAATGAATTGCAATACTTAAATGAGCATAAATGAAGCGAAGTGAGGGTGTGCGTAAAGTACGTGCGAGATAAGCAAGGCGTGACGTTGCACGAAACCGGTCCGCGCGGCGCGTAGTAACAGCAGCGGCGGCGGAAGGTTCTAGAACATTCGAGAATAATAACGGTTATCAAACGCAACAACAGCCCGCACACACAACATTGACGTCCGCTACAACTAGACACTCTGAAATGAAATATTATTATCTTAATTACCACCTGATGGTAAGTGGAAACTGTGACCCATAGACATTCGCATTCACAAGACTACAAACCTAGGACTGCAAATGCGTTTTCAACCCTGAGGACTAAGATGGAATGCCTCTATGCTAGTCATTACACCGGCTGTCTTATCCCCAAACCGGAACACAACAATGCGAACACTGCTATTTGGCGGTAGGTTAATGGATAAGATGGTGGTAGCGATCCGGACGGACCCTGCACAAGGTCCTACCACACGCAAAAAATGAAAAAATGTAATAATGTAATATAGTAGTAGGTACCTAAGTAGTACCTAATAGTAGGTGCCTAAGCGGGATCTAGGGCCCATGGAAATTTAAATTCTTAGAACTACAAACTTTAAGAGTGTAATCCTAAGTATGCAAATATGCACATGAATAACGCGTCACAAAATAAAGGATTTGTGAACACTAATTAATTTCTCACAAAATAAGGGATCTGCGAAATTTAATAAAATAATGATTAAAGTAGAAGAAGGCGAAATCGGAACGAACTCACAGTACCGCTACTCTCAGGACTCACTGCGACCTGTTTCCCGTAGGCGCGGCTCCTCCCGTTAACGCTTGTTCTTGCTAGGTATCTTCTTGATTTTATTGTGTTATTGAAACACTCTCATAGCTTCGGACACCGTTGATGCATCCAGCTATTTACTTGCTGATTGTGACTCGTTAATCTTTCCCTCCAAGTAACGACCGCTTGACACGTCAGCGCAGTATTTCCTTTGTCTTGCTTGACCTTTGTTCTGTTCTCTGGTAATCCGGTTCGTATAGGCCCAAAATGGAGACTCCGGGACTGCAGGCTGGACGTAGTGTAGCAGGTGGAGGAAATTAATGAAACGGTGTAACTTTAAGTGCATTTATTCGAGCACAAACGATATAAAAAAAAGTAATATAAGTGCGTCGTTGCGTTAGACCGTTCCGAAGGCGAGTGAGCGGCGGGGGTCGCCGCGCAGTGGAGATCTCGACGTGAGCATGTGTGTGTGAGTCGTATGCGTGACGGAGCACACACACACGCTAGGCGTTAACACCTACTTATGTGTAAAATGCTAATGCAACAGGATTGGACACTTTAAACTGACAGGCACCAATATGAACAGATAACTCAATTCAATGGCATACGGTCATAATTTACTGTTGCAAAATAAATGAATAACCCTTAGGTATCTTCGTTAAAATTAGAATCAAGTGTCCATCATTTACTCCAGACTCCCCTGTAAGCTCAATTAGCTACCTAGCCCTATAAGTGAATTGTGGTGTAGGCTATATAAATATAACCAACAAAGTTTACTTTACAAGCAACACGAATCCAATCATATGTAATTTTATTATAGTGAAAGCGTCGAACTTGCGTATATTATAATCAATAAACGAGAAGCACCAGCTCCAAATCATCGCTCAACCGACGACAAGCACCACCAATCAACGCGTGTCGTCCCCGCTACCGCTCCCGCCGCCGCTTCCGCTGACACTGCCGCAAACAACCAAAACGCAAGAATGCAGCCTAAACTTGACCTTACACAAACACTTAGAGCTAACATTCATCATAAAGGCAACACATAGAGCACTAAAACTCTAGGATTAAGATTGGTAAAGTAAAGTTTGCATATTACAAGGTTGTGACTTTTGCAAGTGTGTTTTGATTCTAAACGAGCAAAAAAATGTTACGCGTATCAAATAAAACGTACGTTTGATCACAAAATTACTTGCTGTTACTGCCAGGTTTGGTTGATATTTAACTAATAATAGCTACTTCATTCAATTTATGTCAACTAAGAAAAAAACCGTAAGTTTGCTCACAGTTTTTTTGAGTGTTGAGTCACCAGTTACCAGTTGATGTTTTATACATATGTACCCATAGGTACACAGTACAGTCAAGGTATTAAATTTGTCACCCACCTTAGTTCCAAAGTCAATCTGACATTCTGCAGCAATAAGGTTGAGTTTCGTATCTATTACAAATGACTTGGCATCTCTGATGACAATGACATCTTCAAGCAGATATTCATTGAAATGGGTAGCAAAATAACGTCCGTTAATTATACGACATGCTTTTTATTACCAGTTTCGACTATCGGTATTAATTACCTACGTGCTGCCTTCTTAACAATGTCATGACAAAATATTTAACGAACTTTTTTGACCCACTGTTATATTACTTCATACATTTAGTTAACAAATGAACTTTAGCGCCACACTCAGAGACGTCAATTAAATTTAATGCTTGTTTAGTGACGTGTTGTCTTATTCTATTGCTATAGCAAAGAAAGTGACAGCGACAACTTTAATCAAGCATTCAATTTAATTAATGTCTCTGAGTGCGGTAGTAAGACATAAGTATTTTAAATATAAGGGTTTCAATAAAACAAATGAAAAATAATGCTTGAAGTCTTCATTTTTAATCATGTCCGTTCATTATGCTCGTTCTAAACTTCAATCAACTATGAAATATGACTTAAAAGTAACTTCGCGGTTATAAAAACTAATGAATATCCTATAACTAAGCAACTTTATTCTACAAATAATTCCACTTATGAAATATTTTACAATGGGAAGGACTTTGGCCGCATCCAACTCGGTAAATCGATATTGCTTTTGACATGTTATCGTATTGTCAACGTTACGATAGCTCTTATTTACTTGACAGTGATGGCGGCCGATTAAAAACAATAAACGTCAAAGGCAATATGGCTTTACCTAGTGGAATAGAGACCCAAGTTTCTCTAAATGGTTCAACCATTTAAAGAAAACTCCTCACTGGTCCACCACAAACTATCCACAAAGTATTATAATAAAAAAATTACAGATATTTTTAAACTGGTTATTTTTATTTATCTCCAATAAGTATATTTTCAGTATAACCTGACGTAAGTATTAATGCTACAATAAATTAAATAACATCACAATAAGTCCTCATTCGTTTGCCAAGGTCGCTTGGGGTTTTCGGTTACGCCGCAGTTCTGTAAGAGAATGAACATATTATTTTACACGCTTATTTTTAGAATCATACTCTTTCACAAAATTAACTCCATGAGTTAGTGTATAAATTTAATAACCTTAAAATAAAACGATCAACCGTCCCCAAATACCCGCTATAAGTAGGTGTGTAATTTGAAGAGTTTCCGTCATCAGATCCCATACTATAAAATATTCTAAAGCGGACAGCCGTCTTCAACTAATCGGGGAACACATTAAAAAAACCAACGCACTGAGGGTCTCAGTTCGTCGGGTCCTTAAAAACTAAAACACAACCGGTGACCTAGATCATCATCATGTCAGCCGAAAGACGTCCACTGCTGGACATAGGCCTCCCCCGAGGCTTTCCACTCAGACCGGTCTTGTGCTTTTCGCATCCACCGCGGTCCCGCGATCCTGACGAGGTCGTCACTCCATCTTGTTGGAGGCCTACCTACAGCTCGTCTTCCGGTCCGCGGACGATGACCTAGATGCAACCTTATAATTTTTACATATCCTATGACACTCACTCGTGCGTTCTTGATGAGTCTATTTAGAACAGCCCGTTACACGAAATCTGTGCAATATAATTCAGTAGCAAGCGATCTACATACACTACTCCTTACCCTATATACAGTATAAAAGCACTTTGATCACTTCGGCCGTATTAATTAACTCATCTTGTCTATACGTCAAGCCCACGTCAAGCCATAGAGAACTAATTTTTGAAGCATCTTGAGAAAAGGATTACTGTCGTTCAGTTTATTCGTTGCCGCTGCGGTGTTCTACTGTGTTCTAGGGTGACTTTTCGGCGTTTTAACCGCCGCCATTGTTGTTTTCTGGTGTCCCTCGAAATCCCTAACAACGCTTGTCCTAAACATCATTAGCCCGAATTTTCATTTGCCGTAAACTTGTTCTTCAAATGAGACGGGCAACTTTTTAAGTTGCGGTCAGGTTAGGTTAGAGTAGTATTATAACCACACTAAAAAGTTTTAAAATTGAAGCAGAAATTGCTTTAGGATAAATGAAAATTCGGACAAACGATGCATTAGGACAAGTGATGATTAGAGATTCCATAGAGGAACTAATTAAATTTCTTGTTCTTTTAAATGAAATGGCTACTACTGGTAACCCCGGGGCCGCAGATTTTGACATTAAAAGTTGCTGGTAGTTATCATATATTAATCAATATATTGAAGAAAACAATGACGAGGGTTGAAACACCCGTATATGCACCCCCTAAATATAAATTTGAACGACATACCGCACAATGCGTTGAAATACGTGCGTCGCTCTATGTTGAAATCACAGCGTTGCGATACTGCAACACACCAGCAACGCACGTGTGGCATCGCTGTAATCTGGCCCTTCATCTAGAATCATATAAATACTTACAAGTTCACCCTAAACCCACTCCTCCCGAGACAGAGCTAGAGCTGGCTGAGGACTTGGAGTAACTCTGCGAGTTGGTATGCGGCCCTAGTCCATAGTTTAGGCCGCCGTGTCCGCCCTGACCGCCGTGCCCGCCATACCCGCCGAAGCCGCCGCCGCCGCCGCCGTACCCACCTAAGTTGAGCCCGCCGTCGTAGTACCTTCTTACACGGTTGGGACCTAAAGACATTGGTCATGCTAAATTAATTGGTACAGTAAGGAAGAGGCTTAAAGGTATGCCTAAGATGTCTTTAGACAGACTATAAGCATGCGGACCGATTTTTGAATATCTTACGCTGGAAAGTAGAAAATAGATCACATGCTGAGATATGTCACAACACAACACAACTCCCCACTTAGAAACAGTCACCGACTAGAAGTTTATTTCCGGATAATATTTTCAAAGTGTTCGATTCTCAAAAATCGATCCCCAGTTCGTTTTAATATTATGTATCACATGTAAAGCAGGGTAGCAATACATTTTTTGAAAGAGTCCACTCTCTCCACTCCGTCCCTTAGAAGTAATATATCGCTATTCCCTTGTGAACTGTCCAAATTACCGGAATCAAAAGTATAATTTTTCCATTTACGGACTTATGCTATTTCCATACCAAAATTTAATTAAAATCGATTCAGTGATTTAGCTGTTAAAGCTTAACAAACCAACAAACAAAAATAATCTTGCATTTGTAACAGTATGAATATGGATAGACCTTAAACCTTATGCACGAACCATCCGAATCACTAGATCTGCTTCACTGCTGCATTGTTGTGATCTTAATTGTGGTTGCCGATTTATTTGCAAAATTATCAGATTAAAAAGGCCTCAGAGCCCAGTAACAGTAACTGTGTAGCCTGTCCATCCACATGCCACAAAAAAACTAATACTAAATCCGGAGCCCGACTCTCGATTGTCTCTGGTGACGGGATCCGATTTTTTATTTCAAAGGCTGTTATTGCAATCAATCTTAAAAAAATTACCCAAGTTTTTGTTATAAAAATGCCTAAATGGTCTACCATTTTCATAAATTAGATTTAGGTATTATGAATTTACATTTCGTTTTAGTCAATATTTTGCAAGGTTTGCAAGGATGGGCGTTGAATTCTTGTCTACAAAAACCTAAAGTTCAAATAAAAGTCAAAATCGAAAAGTCGATTTGCTTTGAATGACCGTGGAATGTATTAAAAATACCGAGCATCACAATTGAGCTTTCTTTTTGAGGTCCAAAATGTTCACACAGAGACTTCTCTTCGCAGACCAAACCGGTTCTATAAAGACTTGTCTCAGAAGTTATTGGATAGGGAGTTGCTGGGTGTCAGGCCTGAAGGAAGCTTTTGCCTTTGGAACACCTACCTGGAGCAGCAGCGACGCAAGCGACGAGAGCCAGGCAGAACAGAACCACGTATCTAGCCATGTTGCTAATCACTGGATGTTGGCTAGTTGCTGTTAAACACTGTGACAAAATCGACGAGTTCCTCGGTTTTATACCGTCGCCCAAACAGCAGTCACAGTTTCCGCCAAATTGACCAAAATACAAGTCATCCCTTTTTTGTTGACGAGAAACAGCAGCGTTCCGTGGGGATGTAGAACCTTTACAAGTGACACGGGAATTTGTTAACTACATTATGTTTCAAATAATGTTAATTTCTGGTTCTTTCCCACGATTGCCGTAATTCTTAGATACAGTCGAACTCAGAACTAGCTGTTAAATTTGGTTGGTTGCCGATTAAGTACCTACCTATACCAATGAAGCCACAAGCGATAAGGTAGGTACTAAAATGAATGGCTATTTCTGAGTTCGACCGTACTAATATTAATGCGTGTCTGTTTGTTTCGTCTTGATGGTTTAAAAGCCTACGTTTATGAATACCTAACGATACCCAAAAGACGGACAAAAGGTATATTTAATGCTGGAACAGCCATCAGTTCTCGAAGATACCACTTCTGTGCGGGAAATGTAGTGGGATGGGGCTAATCTAGTATACCTACTATATAATAAATAACTTATGTAGGTACATTTACTTTTAAACTCGTTACTTAATACCATTCATCCCAAATAAAGTATTTTTTTTTCATTTTCAGGTAGGACAAGCTTGTGTTTAATATTTAACCCCCGACAAAAAAGAGGAGTGTTAGGTATACGAGTAAGTTGCATTACGCTAACTAGCGTTTCTATTCGTTTCGTTATTAACCACTCGTCACTGGTAGATCACGTGACTTTTCGTATCACGTCATCTGCCAGTGACGCGATTGTTTTAAAAACAAAACGAATAGAGACGCTAGTTAGCGTAATGCATCTCGGCTAGGGCCCCTGCTCCGTGTGTATCAGCTCCTTTTGTAAAGTGTAAAGGCTAGTTCAACCGTGATAGTTCTTAGCTACCCGGTTCATGAAAATCAATGTTACACGGATAAAATACTCAACTTTAAAGTAACGAAAGTGATCTCGTTTATACAGTTAACTAAAATTGGTTGTGTCAATTTTTTTATTTTCAAGAACCAATTTGAGTTAAAATAATCTAAAAGATTTATTAATTTTTATGGGGTTTATTTTTAACATATGTAAACCATCTATTCATCCTTAGTTGTCTTATCATGTCAACAAACACTTCTCAAAGACACTGTCACAGTTTTCTCTCGGATTACACAAAAACCATCACTGAAAATGTTATATACTTAAAGAAACTCACGAAGTATAGAAATCAACCAAGTAGGTAACCTCTGAAAAATATCATTTTGTCTTCAATAATCGAAGGAACGAATGAATAACCTCAAAAATATCTGACATTGCGGTGTGTAGATTGTCTTTGCATCGTCTTGATCGTACGGTACGACACGTTTGTTAAGATGATAAGACAACTAAGGATGAGCAGACCTGGTTGCGTCTATATCGCGTGTCAAATGTGGATAAAGCGTCCGTCACTCTCGTTCTTATTTACGTGTCAAAAGGTGACGGATGCCTTATCTAAACTTTATCACGAGATAAACACAACCATGGTACGGCCCCAGACCCTGTGTTACATTTTAATTCTTCGAGAACTTAAAGCTTTATCAATTTTATCATACTTACGAACAAAAGGTGCGCGGTTCGCACTTGACTCCAAACTTTTTAACGCATTTTTTAGTTCCATTACATACCTTTTCCTGGCATGGTTGATAGTATTTTTTGGCCACAAATTTCCTGCTAAGGTGGGGTTATTGGCCGTACATAATAGATATCTAAAAAACCCGTTTATCCCAGTATTATGTTAGGTAAGTACTTAACTTTTAACAAATTTAAGAACGCCAATGTCAGGAGGATTTCCACTTGCAGACATGGAATCGGTTTGGGTCATGTTTGTGTACATACATATCTCCAAAGAGTCATAAAATTGATCAGAATCCCGATTTTGTATAATTCCGAATGCAATGTTTTAAAGGTTTTTTTATTTTTTTATTCCTTATTAATCAAACCTAACCTAACCTACGTATAATAATTATAATTATACTATAAATCCTCCAGCCGGAAAAATAAAAAATCGAACAAATGACTCATCAGGAAAAGAAAAATCGGAATTTTTGGGTGTTTCCAATCGGTCCATCCGTTTGAAAGCTACGAAGCCACAGAAAGACAGACATGAAAGAAAAAGTGATAGAATATTTTTGGTCGGGCATTAAAAACCTATACTAACTGTTCTAGGTATTTCACTTAATGTAAACAAAAACCACGTGATATAGGTACTCGTAGTTCGTCAGACTATTGAAGCAGAACACTAATTAATAGTGGAACGTCACGAGAATCAAGTAAAAAACAAATGAAAACAAAACAAACGACCAATATGTGCCTAAATAAGTTTGATTGACTTTAGTTGCGCTTCTCCGCAATGATGGTATTCTCTCGAAGATGCTCACTAATTCGTTTTTAAACCAATCGCGTCACTGGTAGATGACGTGATACGAAGAGTCCAAAAACGAAAAACGAAACGAATAGAAACGCTAGTTAGCGTCATGCACCTTGGCAGAGCCCAGTGCTAGTAGATTCACTCCATATTGATTCGTGTGAAAGAGCCCTCATGTGGCCAATTTACTGAATAGATAATTACTTTGAACATTGAATTTTGATTCACACAACAGAGAGTTGGTTTGTGATTCAGTTGAATATCACAACAAATAGAACTTGGTTCATATTAACCAAGTTCTATTATATAGGTAAGCCTAGGATATCCTCCCTACCCAGAAATCTTACTTTTCAGATCTTAGAAACGTAATATTGTATGTATAGTCAGTGCCGAATGAAATTGGCAAAATTGTAACCACAACCAAACGAACGGTTCACTAATGTTTGACCAAATTATCATTTGACAAACGTACCTATCATTTTACAAACTTTCATTTCACAAAGAGGTACTTTCCCGCCGTATTCTTTTGAAGTTTTTTGTGGTCGATATTGTAACCTAACCTAACTTATTTAATAAGCTCATTTAACCTATGCAACATGTAATGGTGTAAGCACAAACACGTTTTTGCGAAATGAAAGTTTGCAAAATGATACGTTTGTCAAACGTACTTTTGGTCAAATGAACGGACCCCCAAACGAACATTTTCTATTAGTACGCGATAATCCCATTCTTTTAAAGATCAAGTGAACCCTTAGCAATGATTTATTGCTACACTTGAACTTTAATTTCACATCAAGTTTGAGATTAGAAATTTCTATATACGAAATTTTGAATAAAACCTAGCTTAATGAATATTTGAGGTTATGTGTCAAACAGTACTAATTTGACACAGACTCGTAACTATCTAGAAAAAACGTGAACCAAGTGCCCGTGTTGCCCTAAATGATCGATACGCTTTAATGTAACAATAGATGCGCACTGTCATCGTGTTTACTTGGGCCTCGGTCGCCTCGGATGGTTTACAGGAAAACAGAATAAAAAACGTGGATATTGCGCTGTGGGACGTGAAACCATGAACTATGTTATATTGGTTAAAACTACCAAGATACGCTCGTCTTTGTCGCTCCGCATCTTTGTCTACCTTGTTAATAAGGAATGAGACGCAGTCAGCGACTAGTTGGAAAATACTCAGGTACTTTAAGACGCTCCCCGTTCCCCGTGCCCCGTTTTGCGGCAGCTTTTTCTGTATCGATATAAAACGACCAGAGAGCCCTGAGAAGGTGCACTACGCTAAACGTCACCAATCACGTCACTGATAGATGACGTGATACGAAAAGTCACTTGATCTACCAGTGACGCGATTGATTTAAGCACCAAACGAATAGAGACGCTAAGCAGTTAGCGTAGTGCATCTTGGCAGGGCCCTCAGGGCTTATACGGCTGCGTTTATCGTGTGACAAAATGTGGTTAAAACTTTCGTCCCTTTCTGACTCGTATACATACCTATAAGTACGAGAGCGACGGATGCTTTATCCACATTTTCTCACGCGATAGACGCAGCCATACTAGACCCGCAGGCTACTCTTATTCAATTTGTGATAGCCCATCTTGTTTTTAAACTTGACTAGCTATTGCCCGTGATTCCGTCCGCGTATAAGTCGTTTATCTCGGGTAAAAGTAACCAGTACTCGGGGAAAAAGACAGTATAATTTGTAGGTACTCATAGTATCAAAAACATAGTCGTCGTCATAATATTTATTCTTATGTTTCGCCAGGCAGAAGTTTTTATAATTTTAACGTGTATATCTTTGTGTCTGTCTGGCTCAGATCAACATCTGTTCGGCTGTTGAAGAGATTTTGGCTCTGAAAGTAGGGGGTGCTCTTATATTAAGGGGAAAATAGATAACCCCTATTACCGCCGTTCGTCCCCATTAAGTGGATGTGCCCACTCACTTTGGAAAATATTATACAAGGCTGAAAAATGGGGAGGCTTTTGCCCAGCAATGGGACCGCAATAAGGGCTAACCGTAGAAACTCTTCAGTGGCAGCTTTACCTATGGTACAGCGTTTCCAGCGCACACAGGCGCAGGGTGTAAGGGACCGGCGACGGCGCTCTCCAAGACCCTAGAGGGGCCAGGGTATTGATAGCAGACGAGCCCTACATGGGCCAGAGACGCCTGTGTCTTCGGCTGGTTTATTATATGGCTGCGTTCGTCGCGTGACAAAATAAAACATCCATCACTTTTCAACACGTATACGACGGATGCTTTATCCTTTTGTCACGGGATAAACTCAACCATACTGAGCCCGCTGTTAGATTTACCAACGACGGTACCCTTCCGGTCTTATAGGTTACATTTTGTTATTTCAGCCATATGGTAGAGTACTTACAATAAGGACTATATTCCAGACTATAAACAAGCCAAACCAGGGGGGCCTAACATCTGTCACTTTTTGACACGAACCATACCCGCAGGTAACCATGATACAGCCAATCAAAAGCGATTTGTCGAACATTGAAAATTTCAATAAACAAAAGACGAACAAAGTATATCACGTGGTTTTTGTTTGTTTTTAATTTGTTTAATACCTAAACAAATAGGGTATAGTCAGAATTATCATTAACTAGCTTCTGCCTGGGACTTCTTCCGCGTGGATTTCGGCTATCGTTATTCCCTCGGGAACTTCTTAATCCAGGGAATAAGCTATCTCCATTCCAAATTCAACAAATCCGTCCAGCCGTTGCAGCGTGAAGGAGTAAACTAATACACACACGTACACACTCTCGCATTTGTTCTATCAGAACCCCACCTAATGGAACCCTGAACGACCATAGAGTGATGTCACAGTGACATTATAAAACAATTTGTGACACTTCTTACATCTTGAATCATACATCTTTGCGGGTGGTAGGACCTTGTGCGGGGTCCGTCCGGATCGCTACCACCATCTTATCCATTAACCTACCGCCAAACAGCAGTGTTCGCATTGTTCTGTTCCGGTTTGGGGATAAGACAGCCGGTGCAATGACTAGCATAGAGGCATTCCATCTTAGTCCTCAGGGTTGGCAGCGCATTTGCAGTCTTAGGCTTGCAGTCTTGTGAATGCGAATGTCTATGGGTCACAGTTTCCACTTACCATCAGGTGGCCTGTGTGCTCGTCAGCCTTCCCTATGCAATAAAAAAAAAAAAACCTCACTGTGACACAGTTTTATGGTGGGTCAGGGTTCCATTGGGCTGATAGAATTATAATATTAGTAGGATTGTAGGTTGTTGTGGGTGATTGAAATGCAAATGTCCTTCATTATTTTTTATTTACAAATAATTAAAAAATACGTGACAGATGCCACAGTAACAAATCTATCGTTACCTAAATACAATATATTATGTAAAACAGTTCGCCGGATCATGTTAGAGTGAACATTATATTAAAATAAGATGGTATAACATGAATATTATAAAAGGATTCTGATTGTGAAAATATTAATAAAGCTTTGCAAAATCGTGGTGGCAGATGGAACTGCAATATTCTCAAGTAGGCCACACTGGCAATCACCACAGTAATTGGATCATATTGCCAAATTCATTTTAAACAATGCCGCAATTTTTCAATCTCGTTTTTGCAGAGCTTTACGTCAATACATAGAACAACACAACGAATATCCTTTGCTTATAAAAATCATATCATACAAGAGTTTTCTTGGAACTATATGGGGATCATTCACAAATACAGCTCAGTTCGCAGGACTTTAGCAGACTATCCGGTGTTTAAATCAACTTGCATTCCTCGGTTTAATAGTGTGCATCTTTTTCGTACTTGTAAAGCTAGATAAGGATGAAAGTATTCGAATAAACCAAACTCACGCCAACAATTAATCATGTCAGAAGGAAAATCCGTCCAATAATAAAACTCAGTTTCAAAACCGACTTGTAAAACATATAAATAGACTAAATTAGGAATGCTAGCAGAATAAACAATTAATTGCTGTATTTGCTGTTCTGAATGAGCGAAAAACTAACTATTGCTTTATCTTTATTGTAGAGGATCATTATAAAAAAAAATCTCCACAAAATGTAGGTTTTTTGGTACAATTTTAATTCTACTTATTCCTCGAAGAATATTATCCTTATTTAAGTAGATAAGGTAAAGAAATAAATCAGATTTAAAAAATAAAAGAGCAATTCTAATATTTGCACTACATATACGTAAAAATTGCATTACTTTTCTGCATATAAAAACATCCAAAACGGATTATTGCAAACCTCTTAAGTTCATATAACGAATTTTATTTACTATCCAGAGGTATTTTACTAAAACTAATCGTAGACTAGGAAACTGTGTTCGCTATATAAAACTACACGTAACCACAGACAAGCCGTATGCTACCGCTGAGATATCATACAACATATATTTATGCTATGAAGAAAACATAGATTATCAAAAGTCAAACAATCAAAAAAAAAATTCGCTAACTTTTAGCTTAGCTCATATAAAAATATCTAAGAACCCAGCTATTGGATACATAGACTGTACTTTGATACCTGTATTTTTTTATGTTCACTGTCTCTAACTAAAATATTTCTTGATTACATGTATTGGATTTCTATTATGGCAGTATTGTAGTATTACATATCATTTATAATTAATGGGTGACAACAAAATTGCATTAGTCCATTTATATTATCATTCAAATAATCGAAATAGAAAGGTAAATATTATGACGATATAAACATTAAAACATCGAAATTCATTTAAACATTTTTAAAGCGACATACACCAACATCATGATTTAAAAAAACAGTATTTAACGCCAAAACAAGAGACAATACATTTTCTTGATTTAGTAAGAGGCCACATATGATGCCACACCCACCCAAGAGCCAAAAGGGATGGCTTTATATAGTTCGCGGGGGCCTTGAATAATTCTTACCAGGATTAAGAAGCTATAACTATTGTACTAAAAAAACATCGTTAAATTTTGGGTTTCAAAGATTCAACGAAAAACATGCGATAAATGTGTCATGTTTGAAAAATAAAACTTCTAGTATTTTGTTTCTAATCGTGTTCGCACGTTGAACAGTCTCAAGGAAATATGAGCAAGTTTAATATATCCAAAGAACAGACGCAGGCGTTATGGTTATTGAGATAATATGTGGCCTCCTAAAACACCACAGACGCAATCTGTCGTTTTCTTACCGGACTAGAAAGAAATAACCGACGATACTTACCGCCCTTAACTTAATATTAAATCGTATTGCACCACCAAATTTAACTTTAGACGGATACTTGGTAAAAGGTATATTGGAAAATAAGTAGACATATAGACGAAACATTATGTTTTAACGATCACAGATCTAAAGGTTTCTGTCATTTTTTAATTTAACGTTTATGGCACGAACACAATTATCGCACAGGGACAAGTGTGCAATTTTAATATACGAAATAGTGTAAACGTTACACGTTCTGTCCTTTACACTGTAGTGTCACGACTGCAAAGCAAAGACGTTGCCGATCTTGAGGACTGAGATGAAACTCTAAACTATGTTTTATTAACTATAAACTGCTGCTCATATAAGTTATTACGTGATACTTTTTTATTGCATATAACTTGTATGGCGTAGTGCTTAATAGTGAAAAATATTTTCTGTACTAAGTACTAAGTTTGCCTTTCGTGCCACAAACGATAAACTCCGAAACGTCGGTAAATAACGACGTAACTTTGTAAAGGGTATTGTAAAGTAGTTCTTATGCCGACATTAAAGTTTAGTACATTATGGATAAACTGGATGCGATATTGCACATATTCAAGAGCCAGCGAGATGCCAAAACTTGAGGTACCATCACATACTTTGATTGACCGATACACCCTGTCGTCGTGACAGCGTCAAGTCGCAGAAATGTATAATTGATTTCCTGCGACTGGGTTAGTGTATAGTTTGTGACCGTACCTCATATAAGTTACGCATTTAAACAAATAACAATACCCAACGCATTCCTAACCCTACAATCCATCAGCTACTCTAAATATTAAAAAGTTTACACACGACCCAGCCTTTTTAAAAAGAAATATAATTCACTAAGCTACGGTTCGTTATACTTATAGGACCTCAACAAAAATGTTATCAACAATAATCTATTGTAAACATTTATAATCGAGCGAAAAACATTTGTTTCGTGATGCTAAATAGTGCAAAGTGCTCCAAATTTAAAGTGTCATAACGCCAAGACATGATTTATAAATACATTATCAAATTATACTATATTTTAACAATTACGTTGACGACATCCTCGTATTCCCACCATAGCTCTCATAACTGATGTAAAATATAATTCATGTAATAAGTATATTTAATATATAAAAGACAACAGACTTACGCTAAATATCCTTACAATTATCCTAAATGTATCATGTGATTATATAGTTTATTGGATTCATATTCACAATTTATAATTAATGTGTAAAAACTTGCACTTAACTAAAATAACGTCTAATCACTAGCCATGTAATTCGCAATAATCGAAATAATATAAAATTGGATTCACGCTAGCTTTAAAAAAAAAACACTAGAAATCTGTCAGAATTACTTTCAAAATTAAAACATTTCCCATCACATGATATATTCCCACCATTTCCTTCGCAAATCAAAATGTTGACGTGTATACACAAAAATATTATCAGATTTCAAAGATTTCAAAAAAAAAATCTTTATCTTTTATCTTTTTTTTATCTTTTATCTAGTGTGAATCCAACCTTAAAGCAAACTCAGTCCCAGATATATGTGATAGCTATAGTTAATATGCTACAAGACCATCAAACGTGTTCGGCGTTCAGAAACAGAACAGACACATTACTCGTCGCTCTAACTTATGCTCTTGTTCGATTGTCTTTTAACATTATTATGCAGCAGCATTTTAGTCGAACTATATTACACTACGGTCGCGACGCTTCGGCTATGTCCGTGAAACCGAACTTTTACGAGCGCCTACGGAAAAACGCGAAGTGTATAAAACGGAAATATATGCCGTATTATGCATTTCTAAAATTGCTCTTATTGGTTGCAATAAGCCAAAATTTGATCCCAGGTTATTTTTAATTAATTTATTACATTGATATTGTAGAATATTATGCTCGAATAATCAAACTGTTCCATATAAAATTGAGCAGGAATACTTATTTCATAATATGTAACTAGTGTATAAAATGCATAAATATAACAAAAAAAATGCAAACAATGATTGTTCATTATTAATAATAAATTTGATCTAAACTTACAATTGCTTCACTGGTGTGCGACGCCATGACCGGTCGAAAATGTTGCGTAATTTGATATTAATATATACATTGGATATATTTCTTGGCTCATCTACTTGGCTCATCAAAACAAGCATTTTTTTTATCCGCTTTAAAAAGATGCATATTATCTAAGACAATTCATTCCTAGGCGTATTTCACACGGTCAATCTGAAAATTAGATGTCACCACGATTCAAGACGGAACAAAATTTTCTAAACATATATAAAAATACATTCCATTTACGTCAAAACATCGTTTTCGTTGAGAAAAATACACCTATATTGATTATCCGCAGTAATTTTTTTTAATTCTGCCCTATAGTAATCATGCGCGTTCTACATCGTACAAACAGCAACACTCCTAACTGTACATCGGTGGACCTTATTATAAAAGGCAAAAGGTCTACCGATGGACAGTTAACAGCGTGGGCGATTGTACCAGTATTTTGTCGTTGCCACGGGAAATCACATTGCCTTACAAGTAGTAAACTGGATGAATTCCGTTGCCATGACAACCGAGCACTAATTATTCGTCAACTTTCTGGACCTTAGAGCCAAAATTACGCCTACTCCATTTGTTTAAAGTATATTTAAATAAATGTAAACACCTATCAGTGTTCTGTTTCTATTGTCTGACAAATTATACTACGTGGATTTGTTAGTTTACATTAAAATAGTTAAATTACTAAACAAATGTAGTAAAGCACCATCTTTTTAATTGCATAAATGCTTATATAAACTTAGAAGGTGTTGGCCCTTAGGCGTAAATACACTACGGTAGTTTTCACATGGTAGCAAAACCGACACGCTAAAACGTCGCATAAAGCGTTACAACGCATAAAGTAGAGAATGATTGTGGTTGGCATGGCAACATGAGTGTTATAAACTCACAAGGAATCATAGCAGCCTAGAGCTGCGACTCGTAGAGGTGTCAGAGCGCAGACTCGGGCGGGGCCGCGAGGGGCGTGAGGGGCGCGGCGCGGGGCTCGCCCGGGTTCATGTCGATACGGCCCGCGCGCGACCACACCAGCAGGTCCATGATGAAGGCCAGGAACATCAGCCCGGCCGACAGACCTGGAAGGGAAAAAATATTAGTGAGGTTAACGCATGACAAGCTGTCTTAAAAACGTCCCAAACAAATTCAGACGTCACAGCGCAATAACCATCGTACTGAAAATATAGTTGAAAGACAATGAAGTTTCAGTTATTGTTGTGGAAAAGTGAGTTGCGTTTTAGGATATTTTTTAAATGTTACGGTTACCTTTTAAATTATTAATTAATGAATAAGTTTGTGTGAAGAATTTAATTTTTGAGACAATCTTTTATTCTCTACCGTACTTTTTTTTACAGTCATCATCTGCTGCCTATCGAGACGAGTTCCAATTTGGGGAGTCTATGATAATTACAGCGGAGATCCTGTCGCCACCTTCCGGCTCCATCATCAGCAGTGCCCCTTGTTTTATAGACACTCATTTCATAGAACGTATCACTCCGCAGAATTTGCATTTCATACAAAGCTATTCTCAGAGCCTGTGTTGATTGCAGGTTATCTTAAATATGATTCACGTAGGTCAGGTTAGGTTATACTTGTAACTATCACAACATAAACTGAAATCAACTCGGGTTCAGCAGAAAATAGATATTTTCTCCCACATGCTTGGAAATGTTAACCTTGCTGTTGTAAAATCAGCCCGCGAAGTTCCGAGTTCCAGGCCCAGGCAAAATTAAAAAAGAAAAGTTATTATTTACCAGCGGCAGCGGCCGCGAAAATGTATACAAATTTCATAACGTACCCGGTTTTTAACTTTTTAAAACCATATTTGGACTATGATAACTAACTCCAAACAGCCAAACACTCGTACAATTCAAAATTCTTCCATGTTTATTTACTTTTTAAATGTCATAGACTAAAAAGGTAAACGCCGTTTATCGCGTTTACAGCGTATTTACCAAAGTGTCAAATAGTTTTACTTTTTTTAAAACATTCTGCGTTTAGAATTAAAAAATTAAGGCGGGAATCGGGAATACTTTTTTCTTAGGGAAGTTTAAGTACAGTACGTATTATTTTTGTTTCGCGAAAATACAAAAGTAAAATGAGTTCCAGTGATGAAGATGTGTTTCCTCGCATTGTTAGAGAAAAGCACTATACAAGCCTCGACCAGGAAGGGCGGTTGCTGGACTCGTATATAGCGTGGCCTCGACTGCGTCTCGGCCACGCTAACTCTACTCGTCCCGCAACGGCCTACTTCCTGTGCAGTAATGTACTATTATGAAATTAGTGTCTATAAAACAAGGGTAAACCCAATTATCAGATCACCTCATAGACACCATAATATTGCATTGCGCTCGGGTTTACTCATGCATTCGAAATTTCAGCCCATTACGATTACGGCAAGTGGTTCAAAATTGACTTGCAAGTAGTGACCGACCGAAACATGTTATTTTGCCGAAACCGAAACCGAAACCGAAGGTTCGGTTTCATTGTAGTTTCGGCCGAAACCGAAACCGAACCGTTTATAAAAAAAAAGTCCTTAAAAAGTCGAAAAAATGTTAGTTTGCCCGTTTTTTTCTAAAATTAATATCTCGCCGACCTGTAATTACAATTGCCGGCGGAGTCAGGCGAGCGACGCCATATTGCCAGCCGTGCCGAGCACCCCCGACGTTAGCCGAGCGCGACCCGAAGGTACGATGTTGTAAGTTTCGGCGCGGCCGAAGGGTTCGGCCGTTTTTGGCCGAAACCAAAACTCGGGCCGATACTTTAATTTTTTGGCCGAAACTGGCCGAAACCGAAACCGAAACTGAAATTTCGGTCGGACACTACTTGCAAGATTTGAAGCAAGACAAATGAAAAAACTCTATTTTTTAAATAATTTGTACTGCTGTTTTTTTATAGGTATAATAAAATTTAACGACAGATCGATTCATCATTCGTCACCGATTTAGAATACGCTACTCGGCTGGGAGAGTGAGTGAGGAGAGTTACCGAGGTAGAGATGGCGCAGGCTGTCGTTGTCGTAGGAGGCGCAGGCGCCGGCGGCGTCGCACACGAGGTCGCGCGCGCGGCTGGGAGAGTGAGTGAGGAGAGTGAGTGAGGAGAGTTACCGAGGTAGAGATGGCGCAGGCTGTCGTTGTCGTAGGAGGCGCAGGCGCCGGCGGCGCCGCACACGAGGTCGCGCGCGCGGCTGGGAGAGTGAGTGAGGAGAGTGAGTGAGGAGAGTTACCGAGGTAGAGATGGCGCAGGCTGTCGTTGTCGTAGGAGGCGCAGGCGCCGGCGGCGCCGCACACGAGGTCGCGCGCGCGGCTGGGAGAGTGAGTGAGGAGAGTGAGTGAGGAGAGTTACCGAGGTAGAGATGGCGCAGGCTGTCGTTGTCGTAGGAGGCGCAGGCGCCGGCGGCGCCGCACACGAGGTCGCGCGCGCGGCGGGGAGAGTGAGTGAGGAGAGTGAGTGAGGAGAGTTACCGAGGTAGAGATGGCGCAGGCTGTCGTTGTCGTAGGAGGCGCAGGCGCCGGCGGCGCCGCACACGAGGTCGCGCGCGCGGCTGGGAGAGTGAGTGAGGAGAGTGAGTGAGGAGAGTTACCGAGGTAGATATGGCGCAGGCTGTCGTTGTCGTAGGAGGCGCAGGCGCCGGCGGCGCCGCACACGAGGTCGCGCGCGCGGCTGGGAGAGTGAGTGAGGAGAGTGAGTGAGGAGAGTTACCGAGGTAGAGATGGCGCAGGCTGTCGTTGTCGTAGGAGGCGCAGGCGCCGGCGGCGCCGCACACGAGGTCGCGCGCGCGGCTGGGAGAGTGAGTGAGGAGAGTGAGTGAGGAGAGTTACCGAGGTAGAGATGGCGCAGGCTGTCGTTGTCGTAGGAGGCGCAGGCGCCGGCGGCGCCGCACACGAGGTCGCGCGCGCGGCTGGGAGAGTGAGTGAGGAGAGTGAGTGAGGAGAGTTACCGAGGTAGAGATGGCGCAGGCTGTCGTTGTCGTAGGAGGCGCAGGCGCCGGCGGCGCCGCACACGAGGTCGCGCGCGCGGCTGGGAGAGTGAGTGAGGAGAGTGAGTGAGGAGAGTTACCGAGGTAGAGATGGCGCAGGCTGTCGTTGTCGTAGGAGGCGCAGGCGCCGGCGGCGCCGCACACGAGGTCGCGCGCGCGGCTGGGAGAGTGAGTGAGGAGAGTGAGTGAGGAGAGTTACCGAGGTAGAGATGGCGCAGGCTGTCGTTGTCGTAGGAGGCGCAGGCGCCGGCGGCGCCGCACACGAGGTCGCGCGCGCGGCTGGGAGAGTGAGTGAGGAGAGTGAGTGAGGAGAGTTACCGAGGTAGAGATGGCGCAGGCTGTCGTTGTCGTAGGAGGCGCAGGCGCCGGCGGCGCCGCACACGAGGTCGCGCGCGCGGCTGGGAGAGTGAGTGAGGAGAGTGAGTGAGGAGAGTTACCGAGGTAGAGATGGCGCAGGCTGTCGTTGTCGTAGGAGGCGCAGGCGCCGGCGGCGCCGCACACGAGGTCGCGCGCGCGGCTGGGAGAGTGAGTGAGGAGAGTGAGTGAGGAGAGTTACCGAGGTAGAGATGGCGCAGGCTGTCGTTGTCGTAGGAGGCGCAGGCGCCGGCGGCGTCGCACACGAGGTCGCGCGCGCGGCTGGGAGAGTGAGTGAGGAGAGTGAGTGAGGAGAGTTACCGAGGTAGAGATGGCGCAGGCTGTCGTTGTCGTAGGAGGCGCAGGCGCCGGCGGCGCCGCACACGAGGTCGCGCGCGCGGCTGGGAGAGTGAGTGAGGAGAGTGAGTGAGGAGAGTTACCGAGGTAGAGATGGCGCAGGCTGTCGTTGTCGTAGGAGGCGCAGGCGCCGGCGGCGCCGCACACGAGGTCGCGCGCGCGGCTGGGAGAGTGAGTGAGGAGAGTGAGTGAGGAGAGTTACCGAGGTAGAGATGGCGCAGGCTGTCGTTGTCGTAGGAGGCGCAGGCGCCGGCGGCGCCGCACACGAGGTCGCGCGCGCGGCTGGGAGAGTGAGTGAGGAGAGTGAGTGAGGAGAGTTACCGAGGTAGAGATGGCGCAGGCTGTCGTTGTCGTAGGAGGCGCAGGCGCCGGCGGCGCCGCACACGAGGTCGCGCGCGCGGCTGGGAGAGTGAGTGAGGAGAGTGAGTGAGGAGAGTTACCGAGGTAGAGATGGCGCA
Source organism: Acleris sparsana (assembly GCA_923062465.1). Lineage (NCBI taxonomy): Eukaryota > Metazoa > Arthropoda > Insecta > Lepidoptera > Tortricidae > Acleris > Acleris sparsana. The sequence goes on along the minus strand of OV281287.1, from coordinate 18,572,056 downwards.
GGCTGTCGTTGTCGTAGGAGGCGCAGGCGCCGGCGGCGCCGCACACGAGGTCGCGCGCGCGGCTGGGAGAGTGAGTGAGGAGAGTGAGTGAGGAGAGTTACCGAGGTAGAGATGGCGCAGGCTGTCGTTGTCGTAGGAGGCGCAGGCGCCGGCGGCGCCGCACACGAGGTCGCGCGCGCGGCTGGGAGAGTGAGTGAGGAGAGTGAGTGAGGAGAGTTACCGAGGTAGAGATGGCGCAGGCTGTCGTTGTCGTAGGAGGCGCAGGCGCCGGCGGCGCCGCACACGAGGTCGCGCGCGCGGCTGGGAGAGTGAGTGAGGAGAGTGAGTGAGGAGAGTTACCGAGGTAGAGATGGCGCAGGCTGTCGTTGTCGTAGGAGGCGCAGGCGCCGGCGGCGCCGCACACGAGGTCGCGCGCGCGGCTGGGAGAGTGAGTGAGGAGAGTGAGTGAGGAGAGTTACCGAGGTAGAGATGGCGCAGGCTGTCGTTGTCGTAGGAGGCGCAGGCGCCGGCGGCGCCGCACACGAGGTCGCGCGCGCGGCTGGGAGAGTGAGTGAGGAGAGTGAGTGAGGAGAGTTACCGAGGTAGAGATGGCGCAGGCTGTCGTTGTCGTAGGAGGCGCAGGCGCCGGCGGCGTCGCACACGAGGTCGCGCGCGCGGCTGGGAGAGTGAGTGAGGAGAGTGAGTGAGGAGAGTTACCGAGGTAGAGATGGCGCAGGCTGTCGTTGTCGTAGGAGGCGCAGGCGCCGGCGGCGTCGCACACGAGGTCGCGCGCGCGGCTGGGAGAGTGAGTGAGGAGAGTGAGTGAGGAGAGTTACCGAGGTAGAGGTGGCGCAGGCTGTCGTTGTCGTAGGAGGCGCAGGCGCCGGCGGCGCCGCACACGAGGTCGCGCGCGCGGCTGGGAGAGTGAGTGAGGAGAGTGAGTGAGGAGAGTTACCGAGGTAGAGATGGCGCAGGCTGTCGTTGTCGTAGGAGGCGCAGGCGCCGGCGGCGCCGCACAGCACGTCGCGCGCGCGGCTGGGAGAGTGAGTGAGGAGAGTGAGTGAGGAGAGTTACCGAGGTAGAGATGGCGCAGGCTGTCGTTGTCGTAGGAGGCGCAGGCGCCGGCGGCGCCGCACACGAGGTCGCGCGCGCGGCTGGGAGAGTGAGTGAGGAGAGTGAGTGAGGAGAGTTACCGAGGTAGAGATGGCGCAGGCTGTCGTTGTCGTAGGAGGCGCAGGCGCCGGCGGCGCCGCACAGCACGTCGCGCGCGCGGCACGCCGCGTCCACCGCCGCGCCGAACACGATCGGGCACGGCACGTTGCCGAACACGCCGATCGCGAACTGGATCACGCCCATCGCCATCGCTTTGTCTGACAACACACTCATTCATTATTTATAAGACCCACTAACTAATCACAAACGCATTTACATTGTTCATACTAAGGTAATTATGTATATGACATCGAGTGTCCGTAACAACAATGTACAGCGTTCACTATAAGTTATCTCTGGCGCTTGATTACTAAATGTAACAGTAAAAACATAAATAAAAAATAACTACATTAATGCAAATTTATGATAACAATGCTAGTCACTTACGCGGATACGCTATTTTGGAATATTTTATTTTACTCCGAACAGTTTTCCACGGTTGAATTATATAACAGTTGCATAAAAAGGTTTGTTTAGGTTTTCTGTAAAAAATAAATGTTCCTTTCACAGAGACGCAGGAACCAAATGGTTACGTCTAAATAATTGAAAAATGTTTTTGGACGAACTCTTAATCAATAAGGTTGACCACACATTCGCAATCTCCAAATTGCTACGATTCATCTTGACCTGTTTATCTCCTTGCCATCAACCACTCACCGTGTTTATCCGTGCACCGTATAATGAGCAGCACCGCGCCGACCTCGCCGCTGGCATGCACGAACATGAGCGCGGCAAAGATGGCGATGAAGGCATAGATCTGCTTGCACGGGCCGCCGCACTCGCCCGACACCGCCGAGCCGAACGAGGAGGCCAGGGGCGGCAGGCTCTCCGAAGAGTTGAAGACCTCGAAGCGGGCCATGCTGTAATGGAAAATAGGTTTATAAATATCAAGTAACAACCTCAGTAATTGGACTTCTATCTTATTTATATGTATTGTAATGGCCACTGTCTCGCACCACTTATGTCGGATGAAAATATGTCTTCAATTGTACAGTTGTATACTCACGCGTCCAAAGCCCTGTTGGGCCCCGTCAGGTTGCCGCCCGCGGTGATGCAGGAGCAGTCGGAGTATAACCACGTGGAGTTGTCGAGCTGCCGGCTCGCCTGGCAGCCGGCCTGGCAGGGCGACAGGTACGTATACGCGTCCTGGAACCAACCACAAAACAATATTTACAAAAAAAATCTCAAACATCGGAAAAAAAACTTGAAAACGAAGACAGAAAGAGCCTCATTTTTTTCCTAGTAGTAACTTATTCAAAAATGCTCTCTATTGCATATAAAATCGAAAGGACCATGAAAAAAATCCCATACACCCAACTGGTGCCACCCCACCCGCAGTCTTGGGGGGCGACTGCGGTTCATTATGCGTGAAACTATCTTAATACTCGTAGACATTAACCTTTTAATTATACTTATAATGATGTATTTATATAATTTCCTCGCATTCATTATAATATGCCTCGGCGGAAAAAGGGATTGCCTGACTCGTATTTTACCAGCCAACCACCTCGTCAGGCGTCACTACTTTCCGGGCCTAGACAATAATGTTCTATTAAATCAAAAAACCTGATATATAGTGTTTTCAATATACGAAGTTCCGTTCCTCTAATTTACCTAATAATAATAGAATTTGTCACGATAGACTAGTTGTGTTGCAGTGACGTGACATAAATTAAATCGTAAGAATTGTATAGTAGGTCAGGGTTCCATTTTGTCGAGTTTACAATCTAACGATTACTAGATAAGTACATGTCATATCAATCATGGGATACCCGAAAAACATTACTCGTGTTTGCCTCCTCAGAATTATGGCGAGCCAGCATCCGATTCACTGCCGCGAAGGCGCACTTCACTACTCTGTCTATTGCTGTTTTAACGTTTTACTTTTTTCTGTGTATCTTGTGTGTGTACTGATTAAATGTATTTTTCTTTTTCTCTCTTTATTGTCTTTCTTTCTCCTTTTTGGGATGTCGATTAAAAAGGTTATACTGCTCACCTCCCCACAGACAGGGTTGTAGGAGATTCCATCGCAATGGCAGGAGTAGCTGCAGGTCAGCGGCGCGCCATCCAGCGCACGGTAGCTCTCCTCAGGACAGCTCACGAACATCAGCACCACCATGCCTGCCAGGAAATAACATGGCTTGGTCACCAGCTCAGCCTTACAGGGGGAACAGGGGGAACAGGCTCTATGACGCCCTCAAACCTTTATTTTTCAATAGGTGCTAACTTTGAACATCGTGTATTATGCAGATGTCGCCAAATAGTATGAAATTATGTGTCCGTTTGGTTAAATTATGCAATGGATTTGGATGTGGTTTTCACAATATAAGAAAAATATTCCTTGTTTAGAAAATGCCTTCTGGACGGTTTATGTATCTACACTGATATAATAAATGCGAAAGTTTGTGAGTATGTGTGTTGTTAGTATTTTTTGGCAAAAAACCACTTTTGTAGGATGATCAACGCGGACAAAGTAGAGAGCTGAATAAACCTAGTATATGTGTAGTGTATCGAGGTAAAACATGTCACATTAATTCCCATTTTTGATTTACACCAGCTTCTGGAACCCTCGTGAGAGGAGAAGCAGACCAGATATTGACTCACCAGCGCTATAAATGGCGGCAGTGGCGGCGGTCCACGCAGCCACCTGTCTCGCCGTCGGAACTAGCTTCAGGATCACCACTCCCGAGGTGATGATACCCAGACCCATCACGAGGATACCGCCCAAACCTGGAACGTAATATCCAATGTTAGTTTGAATAATATTGGATTTTTAACGATTACACAGGCCATCTGAAGGTAAGTGGTATCTGAGACCCATAGTAATTTGCTTTCTCAAGACTACAATCACAAGACTGCAGTACTAAGGCTACAAATGCGTTGCCAACCCTGAGGACTAAGATGAAATACTTTTATAGTAGTAATTTCCCGGGTTCCTCAAATTCCCATTCACCAACATCTCTCTTTAGTACCTATGGTGGGCCGCCTCACGAGGATATAACTTGCTAGCGAGTATAGTACAGTAGTTGTTTGAAGTTACGAAATACAGCTGCCACAGTTATTGTAAGCATTTGAACCTGTTGTAAATTGGAAAACGTGTATTCTGGTTTGGTTGGTCTTTAATTTGCAAGGAATTAACGTATTTTTTTAACAATTATATTCGGACTGGCATTGTGACATTGGCCACCTTTTATCTCAAGAAATTACACAGTTCCTAAAGGAGCTGGCAGTAGGTATCAAAATCTAGTAAAAACAAATAAATCGTGGGCCTCCTCTCCATAGTACCTCACCCGAGACAAGGTTGGCGTCGTGCGTTGGCAGCCGGAACTGCTTCTCCAGATACTTGGGGAGGAAGCTGTAGACCCCCGAGATCGGCATCAGGTGAAGCACCGAGCTGGCCGTCCGCCACATTAGGATGTCGTTGGTGAGCTGACGCTTGATGGTGGCGAAGAAGTCTGAAAGGAAGTTGAGAGAGGTCAGTCATGACATGATAGAAAGCCAATCAAAACTAAAAACACAAAATAAAACAAATTGTGCATTTTGATGCAAATGCGGAAATAATATAATTTTACAAAATTACAGTTTAAAATGACAGTTCCGCACTCTACTGCGAAAAAACCAACTTTACGCACCATATGCTGCTACATTAAGTACCACTTTTGGAGCAACTGTACTTAAAAACTCTTTTTCTCACTCATATAGCAAGGATAGGGTATACAAAAAGAAAAGCCGAATAGCGACTTTCAGACAACCTTACAATGAAGAGATGATCGAAAACAAACAAAACAATTTAGCAGGCGGTGCAATCTGAAATAAACAACCTAAATATACAAATAAATATTACATAAATAAATACGTATATACCATATTACATTGTACTGAGGTTTTAGTAATATACCGTCGGGTTATTCTCCGACATTACGCAAACATATTACAAGCTCTTTCAGAGTGCCAAGAAGCATGTATATATTTACTAACAAACATGTTCTGTTCTTATTTTACATTGACTTAAAAGTTCAATCAACTTCTTGTCATCCTGCGGGCCTATTAATATAATACGGGCCCTGGAAACGTTACAAGTTCGCGAGTATTTAAGTTAAAAGAAACGTTTTCTTTAAAATATGTGTACACAAGTTAACAGTGAATTTATTACTCCGGCAGACCACTTTATACTTTAAATTTTCTCTATCAACGACCACTGGGGTCCTAGTGATAAAGGTAGAAGTCGACTTGAATCGTGATAAAAAGGTTTACACTCGTACATGAACCGCTGGACCTAGGGACTTGAATTTTGAAGTATTTCACCCTGAGGGTGCTCTGAGAAAAGATTTTCCAAAAATTGACCCCAATTGACATTGATTGAAATATTGGGAATTGCGGGTACCAATTCCACGCTTTCTAAGTCCTATAATAATGAATTAAGGAACAATCAAAAGAATCACTACCTTTGAAAATGGGCTGGCTCTTCTCCTTGCTCTTTCTGATGACGGGCACCGGCTCCTGACGGATCTGCTTTGGGAAGAAGAACATGAGCGCCGACAGGATCACTATGAAGCTGGCAATGAACACCATGCCTGGAAGAAGACAATACTTATTGTTATTATCGTTGGTGACGACGATGACGATGATGATGGTGGTAATGACGGTGATGACGATAGTGGTGATAATGACGGTCAAAATAACTTCTCAAACTGCGAATATAATTTGGTACATATAATGTACAGTTTACTTTACACTCATGGGTGTTATGGACATACCATATACGGCAGACGTGCTACTGCACTTAAAGATGTAAAGTTTTCCATGTTTTTTTCGAGAGTCTTCCTAGAGCGGCCCATCTCTAACTGGTAGGTTAATAATAAAAAAATAACACTACGTCTCATAAGAAACAAGTTAGGTACAAGAATATTCTCGAAACTAAAACGAGAAGTCAGTGTACTTGAGTACATAGTTCTTTATTCAAAAAATTGTCTATTTCCGAGGCACTAGAACATAAGAACACCTCATTTGAATTTGAATCCTATCTTAAACGGTCATAGTTCGAAGTAACTTTGGTTATGCTTCTATTTTTAAAGCGGGGGCCTCAGGAGGCCGTTATCACACTTCGAAGTGTACAAACCTAGACAAGATTGATTTATACTTTGAAGATCCTTTTTAACCCCCGACTCAAAAAAGGGGTGTTAAGTTTAACATGTGTTTCTGTGTATCTATGCGTCTGTGTGTATTAAGATCGGTTGGGTCGTGAGATATCGGCTCTGAAAGTGGGGGTCGCCGATAGCCATTATATCGGGTTTTTATTTTATAGTTATTTAATTACTCGCACAATAAAAATACAGATGCTCTTTGTACAAATCATTTGGCTCTTCATTTTTTGTACCCGTTCAGAAGATAGGGAACAGGCGGTTTAATTATTCCTTAGATTACCCATAAGCGAAAAAACATGGTTTAATGAAGGTCAGATAATACGAGAACAAAATTTAACGTTCCGGTGGATGGATTCGGAATACGTACATCAAACTTCTGATACATTTTACAATATAAATAAGCAAATAAAATCATATTTTCGATGTCAGAAAATCTAAGTTTATTTGGCAATACTATCGGTATTCAGAGCATTCAACCTAACGGTATATCAATTCAATGCAGTATATACAAGTCTCCATTAAGAAGGATACGTTAATTTCGAAAAATTTCGCGCTCCAATAAACATGGGCACTACGGCAAACAAAGCATGCAAAAAAAAAACAAAAAGTTTGCGAAAATTCGCTAACTTTAATGTACATAGAGTTAAATTCCAAGGGCAGGAATCATAGTGTGTTAAAGAAATTATCTCTAGCCGTAGTGGAATATCTAATTATGGCAATTATCGAGGACTACGTACGAAGCAGACTTTACGAAGCGCAGACTAATTCGTTAGTGGTCATGTGCCGATCAAGGTCTTGGGTAGGGCTGGCAAAAGAAGAGTATATAAACGATTAAACACAAACCCCGCGTTTTTTATTTTCGAAAATCTCTGATAACTATGTAATAATTTCTGTAATAGGCAAACCAAGCCTTCTTAAAGAAATTCTGTTAGTCAAGCTATTCTATTTGTTCAATCATCCTGTCTGCTTCAAAGTGGCTGGCCTTAAGGTCAAACAGTAGTTAATTGAAATGTATAATACCCGAAGTGTAGGAAGTTGTATTTTTAACTAAAGAAACCTTTTTACAGAATCGCCGCATCAAGGACGACATGGAAATCCACGAAGGATACTAGCAACATATGCAGCTCAGTGGATAAGAGTGCTAGGAAGAAGTGCCAACCCTCGCCGAACCAAGTCTAGTTCACGGTCCACAAGACGCCACAAACCGAGACGAATTCGCGCTTATCCGGAATAATTCCAATACCTATACCCATACATCTGCTTGTGCACACAGAAAACATTTGCGCTCACAAGGTCGCCCGGTCGACGCCGAGTCAAGGGCGCTAGACTAAGGTACTATCACACCGTGTTTACTAATCCACGATAGAGCGGTGACGTCACGTTCCAAATTTGAAAAATAACCACAGATTGTCGAGAGGTTTAAAAAAAAGTAAAAGTGGCTAAGGCGACACCCACTAAATCCTCATTGCCGGGACAATTGTTGGGGCAGCCTTGGCCGTGACCGGCTGATAGCTATTTTAGTTTGTGACGCGAGGTGTGATGTAAGCGGTGGAGGTTTCATAACGAGCGTGCGCTCGGCGTGACGACGGCCGAGAAAAAGCGAAAGTCGCGTGGAAGTGCAGCGAGCGATGCGGTCGGAGGCGGTCGGCCCGCGCCCACGCCGGGAAAACCAGAATCAATACTTTTTTATCTACGGAAACGTTCCCGTGTACCTTGTTTGACTGGCTAGATGATCGTACCAAACAATTTTGAGACGCGGTTTAAACATACACCGAAATGTTAAAAGGAAGAAGTCATGATGATGCGTTTTGCGGGTGGTAGGACCCTGTGCAGGGTCCGTCCGGATCGCTACCACCACCTTATCCATTAACCTACCGCCAAACAGCAGTGTTCGCATTGTTATGTTCCGGTTTGGGGATAAGACAGCCGGTGTAATGACTAGCATAGAGGCATTCCATCTTAGTCCTCAGGGTTGGCAACGCATTTGCAGTCTTATGCTAATGTCTATGGGTCACAGTTTCCACTTACCATCAGGTGGCCTGTGTGCTCGGTTGCCTTCTCTATGCCATAAAAAAAAAATGAAAAAAAAATGATGATTTACCGAAACTGTTCAGTGGCAATGTAACCTGACTATTGTTCCGACAGTTCCGTTCTCAGTAGAAACAACTTTGAGTGATGCAAGCGAATGTTTATATCGAAGTCGTGGATGCTTATTTTTATTAAAGTATCGTGGCGTTCAGTCAGTGTCTAACTAAAATATAATTATACTTTAACAATGCAATAGGTACTCTATGCACACCACTGTTAAGTATGGGTAACTACAGTAACTACACAGGCAGTCTTATAATGAGTAAATAGCATTGTTGCTAATATATTTAATAGTTAACACTAAATATACCTATTATACGAAAACTTCAATATAATTCAATCTTTACGATAAACTGTATATATTTAGTCAACAATAGGTACACCACCAGCTAAGAAAATGATTAGTGATGATTACACACTCAGGCAAAAGTCCTTTGCAGAAGATGTCATAGCGTTTGCAATACAAAACCATTCACAGTTATCGCTAACTAAATACTCTCATCATAGACACCAACATCGCTATGTTTGCGTTCGCTAATTAGCCATCGACTTAGAGAACAAACAGTGTCAACGGCTTAAGCAAGCTTCCAGTATCTCGGATCCGCGATGCACTTAAAGGCATGTAAATCCAACAGCCGCACTAGCACCTTCCGCATACCTCGTTATACAATTCATATACATTTCTAAAACTATTTACGTAAAATTTCTCGACATAATAATACAATTGCAACCCCCTACATTCAGAGGTAATATCGCTTAAGCGACCCGACCGTTTTCGATCACTTCCTAAGAACCACTCCAATTAAATTAGCTTTCTATTAAAAAAACACAAATCAGACTGTTGCGTGTGGTAGGACCTTGTGCAGGGTCCGTCCGGTGTTCCGGTTTGGGGATAAGACAGCCGGTGTAATGACTAGCGTAGAGGCATTCCATCTTAGTCCTCAGGGTTGGCAACGCATTTGCAGTCTTAGGCTTCTATAGGAAAGTCTATGGGTCACGGTTTCCACTTACCATCCAGGTGGCCTGTGTGCTCGTTTGCCTTCTCTATGCCATGAAAATGCCTATGCTAATGCCTAGATATACACGTTAAACCTCTGTTTGCATCGGGAGTTACAAATAGATTGATGTGATCGGTGCTTAATTCCCCGTGCAAAATAAGAAGCGAGGCGCTAAACATAAGCTACATACGTCGCACTACGGACCTTACAGCATTAACTCGTTCCTTATTGTCACTTTTTCATACGAACGTTTGATAAAGGAACGAGTTAATTGTCTCTTAAATCTTTCTGAGTACAGCGGTTAGTCTCCAAGTTAAGGGTCTTAGCTTAGGCCATTTCTTTAGCACTATATATAGACGTCGTTGTAATTCCAGAAGTTCTACGTAAAGCGAGACGTTCATTCACTACCAGTAGAAGTGTTATTCTCCTACGAATCTCTTAGCTAACGATGTACCTAAATACGTCTGTCATTTCGTCTTTCATTATCACGGTATTGTCTCGATCCGATGAAGTTTGACAGCAAGGACGTACAAGTATACTAATGTTGTCACGCATTGGGCTAAATATGATACTATTTAGGAATTGTACGTAATTTGATCACGCCAGGCGTGTCGTGTATGCTGCATGTGTTGGGTCTGATAACCTGACACACATTTTACTATCCTTTTCTTTCACATAACAAAAGAAAAAAGGGACTGCATTAACTGACAGAGATGCTTTTATCTGACGGTTGATCAGGCCTTTATCAGATAAAATACCCTCATGAACTTGATTCTGTTTTGGTCTGCCCGCATGCTATGATAAGAAATATTGGGAGGAAATGCGGGTGGCCTTTTCTCCATATGAACTCTATGGAATGTTAACTATCTGGTTAATGACCCTAGCGAAATTTTTCAAAGAGTTATACAATATTATAGAGGACAGCGAATCTTGTTAAGTTTGTGTAGGCATGTGCACTACTAGAAAGGTACATTACTGGCTTTATAAAATATTTATTGCTAAATAGTTCAAACTGGGCGCAGTCGGAAGGGCCGCTTGTAAGTAATAAAAATAATCCCTCTCTTTAAGACTACGCCGAGCGTCCAGTGGCGCCCTCATCACCATTATTGTGTTTTCTAATAAACTAAAGTATTGTCTTGAGATCGACGGATGTATTTTTGTTGTACAAATGAATACTCAATTTATAGGGTATATGACTCAATTTAATAACCATTGAACTATGAATGAGTAACTTAACGGAAACAAGTGGCCACCTTTTCCCGTTAAGTTGACGACGCGAAGGTTAAAGGTTATTAAACTTGGTCTTATATGCTATACTTTGTGTTTTAATTTGTACAACAGAAACACATCCTTCGATTTCAAGACATTACTTTAGTTTATTAGAAAACAAAAAAATAGTAATGAGGGCGCCACTGGACGCTCGGCGTAGTCTTAAAACGTTGTCAACACAAACCTAGGTGTAGGAACAAGCTTGACCATATATGCATCTAAATCGAAAAATCTTGAAATATCTTATAAATTACTTTATTATGGAGAAAGGAATTAGTCGCGAGTTTAGAGGATTCCGAAACTGAAAATTTCCATACAAAATTCTATAACGTTTCTCTCCCGTAAAACCTGGATCGATTTTTACTAATTTTGAATATATTGTAGATATTATGAGAAACTAGGTTTGTAAGTTTTCCTTTCCAAGAAAATATTTTTTTAAATCAAAAGAAAAAAAAAACAATGGAAACGTAAAAATCTAGTTTTTTCAGAGTATCGGACGTGATTTAGGAGGTGAGAAGCGTTATCGCCTGAGGCTTAAATATGGTTTTTTTGACCGCTGCGCGACTAGAGCGTCTTCGCTTCACAGTCCTCTCAAACCTAGAATGAATCAGAGATGGAGTAGGCCTTATATTTTCAAAAGTCGCAAATAACATTAAATGATATATTTGACTAAAGATCCACATAGTGACCTACGGATAGGAAAGTAAAGTGAGCTGAGACATCAAAGCAGAGCCACTACTAATGGAATTGTTTTTGACATGCCAGACATTGCAATTAATCGTGTCACAGACATTTATAATGTTTTCAACTTCTAAATGATTACACGACATAACACAATCAAAACTTAATACTTACCTACGCACAACCGAACTAAATACAAGGATATCTTGTTATAAAAAAGTATTTTATGCGTTCCATAAACCTTAGTCAAGACAAGACAAGAGCCACTTTGTGTTCCGTCTAAAAAACCTAATCAGAATTCCGACGTCCATTCATGAACTCACCTAGCGAAATAGAACAATAAGGAAATACTCAGAAAACATTCAATGCGTATTCGCAAATTCGATATTGCCAGTCGGGGCACGAATACAGCAGTTTTCTAACGTTGCCAACTTTTTTCACAGCTCAATACAACAAAAACAGTAAATACTCAGCTTTATTCTTTGCACAAGAAGACCTAAGCGGTATTTCTATGGCGGTATGTTTCCGTCTCTGTTACACACGCAGCGGATTGGCAGGCAGGTCACGCGCGTGCTTTCTTCGTGGATTTTGCGCGCAAAATCTGCGCAAGCGCTTCGGTAACGGTTGATGGCGGTTCCGCGATGGAATGCCTCTAACACTTGTCGGACCTAGATATTTTAATAGATCTAGCTGCCGCTCGTCTATTTTTGACTTATTTCAAAAAAAGAGCAGGTTCCCAATTCGACACGTTTGACTTCAGGTACTTTTTGCTAGTATTGATAAAGGTGGGCATTGACTGTCAGTCCAATAGATTTAATCGCACCGTTGTAAATAAATTTCATTAACTACGAAATTCAATTCATTGATAATGATAACGATGCGATTACGATTTTGCATTAAACCTTCAGGTAAAAAAAGCAAATTACATAGGCGATTGAAATTCTTTTTTTATTAAGATTTTTTTTCTCTTAATGCGTCGACCTGGTAAAATTTAAGAAAAAAAAACAATTCAAAGTATGAAATGATACTAGAGCAATAACTCTTTACTTTTACTCAAAACCCGCGAAGTTACAGTTGGAGTTATCTAAAGTCGTTTGAAAGACGCGAATATCACGGCAAAACAAAACTATATCGTTGAGTCAATAACCTGTTAATTAAAAGTCATAATTGCTTTCGTACACGAGATTGTGGAAAAATCATGTTTCTTTGATTTGATTAGGTACAATTGGTACTAGCTTGTTACTACTGCGAAGTTATCTTAGAGTATTCAAGAATATTTAATGAATTCGCATTTCATTATATGAAAAATAGGCCCATAGTACGGTGATGACACTATACCTTGTCGCGTAAAATCAACGATTAATTCCTGTATAATTTATTATCTCGTCAGTTGACGCAGTCGTTATGAGAAGGTTCTATGGTGGATCAAGATTTAAAGTCCTCGATTTTAGGAAATCGCTAACGCTAACTTAACGTTATGCATCTTGACTAAGCCAACTGTAGACTTCATAATTTTTCGTGTTATTAAATAATATATCGAACTAAATCAAAAAGTCGGATTCAAGTACACTCATAACTTTATAAAACTTCTATATAATTGCTCAATATCCAGAACAATGTCCATTGCCCTGAAATCCTCAGATGCTATTATGAATATGTACACTTGCCTCCGAAGTTGGAGATTAATTTGCAATTGATAGGAGGCGTCAATTGGTTCTACAATCACATGTTCGAAGACTTACAGAATCATTATGGATATTGACGCCTCAAGGTACGACCGTATCTATAAAAATATACGAGAAGATTGCAATGAATATTAATGACATGTTGCCTAGAAAATTACACAAAAAAAAACGAAGAACTGTCAATGTGTTATTAAATAATAGTCGTTCGATCTTCACGTCAAAAGTGCAAATAATAATAACGTGTGCGTGAAGATGTGTATTACAGACCGACAGGCCGAGACAAGTTGATTGAAGCATTATGCAGAGGTGCAGTTAGCAACAGTGTTACGATTCTATTAAGTCAATAAGTTCGTTAACATTTGTATGAGGGATGAAACGGATCGCCGATTTTCCTAATTACGTTCGTTACGAGATTCCGCTTGGGTTAGTTAGTAATAATGGTATTTATTTCAATGGTTCCGCGTGAGATTAGCCAATTAGTTTCTAAGCTTGTTCGCGGTGATATTTGTTTATTACAAAGTATTCAGGGCGGTCAGAACATGCCCTTGTCGCTTGGTAATCATTCCGAAGAATTTTCGATATGTAACGTCTGTCTTTTGCTGGAAATGTAATGGATTATGGGGCACTTTCAGGGGGCATGGTTACTAACTATATCCGAAATGCTTGTTATTTTCTAGAACGATAATTCCTATCAGTTGTTTTCTGAAACTTGAAAGTAAAAGTAAGGTTACCCACCAAGCCACCAAGCGCCGACCCATCGCGGGTCGCTGGAATCGTAGCCAGGGTCCAGAAGGGGGTCAACGTAGACCCTGGTGCAGAGAGCGCCCAGAAGGAAGCCAAGTGCGGGCCCGATCACCCTGATGCCGATGGTAATCGCTGTGGACAAACAGACACCTCATTAATTCGTTACTTTAACTCCAATTTAACAACTAACCACTCACATTCCTCAGTGTATTAGCCGGCTTTCAGACTGTAATGCTAATGACTTAATCCACAGGACTTGCACGATTGAGTAAGATAGTATAATTTCCACCTTACTAACTAGGTTTATCATAGCAAAAGCCTGCTACTTCTAAATTTTGCTGTCTTCAACAATTTGCAAGCATGTCATCTACATAGTCAACTTCGACGGCATAAGAAGCGTGTTTGTCATCTTGATTATCAACAATAATCACGTGTTGGCTTCTGTTCAGTATTAAATCAGATTACGTTACGATTGCGACTATCGTGAACGAATCAACTTTTCCAAGCACGCGTTGGTTGGTATTAGTCATTCAAACACGAAAACCTAAGAATACATGCGACACATCTCTTTCTTTTCACAGCCTAATAACTATCTACCTTATAAGGCATGATTATAATGACGTCGATACAAAAACTCGATTAAAGGAATCTTAAACGGTCCAGGATTGATTCAAGGAAAGGTTCGTAATCGACGGTTGATGATGCAGTAAACTTTAAGGAGAGTAATAACGCGGAGGATAATAATTATGTTAAATAAGGACCTTCGCTCGTTTATCTAAATAGACCTAGGGCCGGTAATTGGCGAGCGTTCAACCCGGCAAATTGGCTGGCGCATGAGGAATGGCACTTGTCAGCGTCGGACTACTAGATGAGACTGCGGTTTGTTGGGGAGCAAGAACGAAATCATGATACGGATGACAGTCTTTACTATAGGGAGTAAACCCAAAAATAAAAGTTGTTCATACTTGTGTAAGAATAAAAAACTTGGAGAAAGACCACATTAATCAGCGAAAGTGGTTAAATATGTACGTGGATAAAGATAACGCTTGTTGCTGTTAATAACTATATGGAATGAAATTAGGAGGTATCAACTCTGGCACAGCATCCGGCGAACGTTTAAAGATAATACGCATATTAAACGTTACAATAATAAACGATAAAACTCCGAATAAGGGTGATTGACCGAAAAACAATCAGGTACTTAGGTCCCAAATGTAATCTTTCTCAGAAATCGACCGCTGCGGTTGCCAAAAAACACGAGCTCGCGTGCTCGAGGAAAAATAAAATATACCGACCTATCATCATGTGCTTTTGTAATAAATAATGGCCTCGTCAGGATCGTTTTTCAAAACGAGTGAAGCACGGGCTTTGCAGCAAGTTTTTATGATGTCCTGTCGTACACTCAGTAGCACACAGGTGGATAATATAATTTCTATCTTAAGAAGCTTCATATAAAGTCTCGTTTAGGCGCTCAGAAGCTGTGTGGCTAATTGTACAGCCTTACCGGTTCCGCCTGGTGCATCATTATCCGATGCTCTCTCGAATTAACGCTCGGCGATTGTCAAAATTGACGAATTACGCATTATGAAACTGGCTACTTTTTCCGCTCGGACCACCGACGGGCACATAAGGATGCATTAAGCGCAATCATTATAAAAATACTATAAATGTTGGTATTCATCGTAGAAAGACGTAAAAATACAAACAAGCCGATATGAAAGGCAGGCCCCGCCTCTAAAGATAACCTTGCTCAAGACGCCGACGTAAATAAGGTCATCGAAGTGCTACAATACAATCCCTACTGATGTAATATGTGGAACGATAATATAGCAATGTACAAACAATACTCTTCGTTTTTTACATTTTTGGAGGATTACAGTCATTCTTTTGTTTTTGCCTGAGGAAAAATAAACGGTCTTCATACTAGCGATGCTGTGTCAATTGCTTCTAATTTAACGAGATATATTCGTCCAGGTAGTATAACCACAAAACCACCAACCACCAAAGAAAAAAGGATAGAGACTGTAGGTATTCATCATTTAGGACCATATATTTTGCTAATGTGAGATGGCATCATAAAGATTGGTTTAAACGACTTTTTAATTAGAATCCAAAGCATACCTATCTAAATTCACACGAAATGCTACCAAACTAACCGCAGTTGTTGTTGTTGCGCGACATAATTAAGAATCGATCGGTCGTCGACCCGCGAGTGACTAATCTGAAGCCTTCCGAAACACCTGAGCAAGCCTTGGATGTGTGACGATGACTGTTTATGAAATAAAACTTCTTTTCTGGTTTAGGTAATAAAGTTTATCAATGACCTTAATCGTTTTTTTATGCTCGCGATTATCCCTGTGGATTAAGCGTCTATCACCCTTGCTCTTACGTCACTTGTTCGAGTATATTAGATTTTTTATCGACATTTATCCAAGCGATAAAGGCAACTATATAGGCCCGCTGATTACGATTGAGAATAAAAATACCTTATTGGCCAATATATTTGAAAGCATTGTCAAACAGCAGCAAATAATTTACCATCAATGTCAATAGCCGTTACAAGGTAAATATAAAAATTCTAGTTTTTTACTCGAAAGTAGCGCGAACACCTGCTCATAATTCATAGGAACTACCACGCATTCGCAATGCCTACTTTGTTTTATTAACATAGGTCAACTCTGACGAAATTTCCGCAAATTATACTTTTCCGCTGCGAATGTTTATGTAAACAACACATACTACGTTATACATTACATTACCATTGATTGCAAACTTGTGATAAGATTGCAATTTGTTAAATGTCGATTCATTTGTAATCTAATCGTGTAGTAGCGGAACTGACCTATGCCAACCACTAATGACTCCAGTGCAACACGATACCGACGTTGCAAAACGACGCAAACGCACGTTCCGTGCGTGTACTGGTGCCGATTGAAATATACAGACATATCATGAACCGAACAATTTAGTTATTCCATTAAAAAGTGAAGACAGACCTAAACATGACAATGAAGAATGCAGAAATTCCTAATAGACAACTACAAAAGGATACAGGATTCCTCTACGAATAATTGAAGAATAACCACTTGACCAGTCTTAAGGCGGGACCGGTTACAAGTTTATAACCCCAAGAAGGGTAATACACACCAAATATTTTGACAACGAGGTAGTATTTGGTGAAAAAACAAAACCAGACGTAAATAATTTTGCTATACGAGTACCGATACAGGAAGGAGTGGAAACCAAAAACCCCAGGAGACGTTGCTTTACAGGATAAACTAAAATGTTAGTAGGCATAACATAAGGACAACTGGAGGTTAGTCCTGTCATACGAGTGAAACGCGAATGATTCAATTGAGGAATCCACCCGGCCTACTGCCCTAACATATTAATAAACTTCGACCGTACGTTCCACACTCGAACTCATTCAGAACCAGACTACAAACAGTCCTGTGGAAACTTTTCAAATCCCGAAATATTCTGAGAAAACTGAATGAAAAAATCTGTCCACGTCCTAATTTCCAAAAATAAGTTTGTAAATAAACAACTACAGCAACTGGCGTGACACACGACACATGACTAAGAGAGAAAGATCATGTCATGTTAAACAATTAATGTGTGTAATAAAAATACTGGATAATATACAAGATGTATTAGATGAACCTAAAGCTACTAGCCAAGTGATAGATACTTTTGCATAGGGAACACTTAAATTTACAAATACTCCTTCAACGATAAAAGAAGATGAAGTGTACGCCATTGGTTCTAATCTATCTAACGCTTCTGATTCCAACGAAGTGGCATGGCATACAAGTAACAGCGACAACGATGACAACAAGCTCAAATGGTCCCGAGACATCCCGGCCCACTGACACAGTTGCGTTACTGAAATAGACTTGCACCCTTTACTTCTAAATTATATTGCTCAATTGAATGCAGCACGTGGTTTGATGCATGCCCTATTTTCTTTTGTGCAATCGATTGGTGGTAATTTGAGCGTCGGAAAGCACCTAAGTAATGCCCGAGTGAGCTCGGTGCAGGATATAATTTAAGTAGCCTTTATGACACGCCTGGTTCAATCAGATATCGAGAGAACATGGTGCCTAATAAATTATTTCAATAGCGCGTACAGTTGAGGTCGATATTCGCAATAAATTGAAATAACTTTCACTTGCGTGTTTATATTGTTGGTAGTTATTTCGTGGGACTATAGTTAAGAGAGCCCTCTCCGTTAACTAAGTCCGTCCCACGAAATAATTCCGAATCAAATCCTCAATACATATATTACTGGTATACCAACTCGTATAGTTAACTACTTTAATTAAAACCTGCTTGAATTTTTCACGAAACGTTAAACTAGTTGGTAGTGACCCTGAATACGAAGGCTTAAAATCACGGTAATGACGACCTAGTCAGGAACGCGGGACCGCGGTGGATGCGAAAAGCACAAGACCGGTCTGAGTGGAAAGCCTTGGGGGAGGCCTATGTCCAGCAGTGGACGTCTTTCGGCTGACATGATGATGATGATGATGATGAATTTTTCACGAAACGTTAAACTAGTTGGTAGTGACCCTGAATACGAAGGATTAAAATCACGGCAATGGTCGATATTTGTGTGAAGAGTTCCTGGGTCTTGGATGTTTTCTATGTATTTCTCTATAAAATTAAGTTAATCGGTCTCGTACCCATAGTACAAACCTAGAGCTGAGTTTGGGACTTGGTCAGTTTGTGTGAACTGTCCCCAAAAATTGTTACGCCACCTTTGAACCTTGGCGCAGAAAGGCAATGATTCATTTTGACGTCATTACTTTCTCGTACTATTTAAGTTGTTGTCTATATCTTCAACAGGTCAAAGTCATGAAAATACAAAATGTAAGTATCCCTTAAATTCCACATGGAACAGAACGACATATAAATAGAAGGAATGTGACCCAAATCTCATGTCATAACATAACGAACGAATCGATATCGATCGCGGAACATCCAGTTTGCTCCAATTCGGGTCAGCAATCGTTACCACAAATTGACGTTTGAATTAGCGATCGAGAGCGAACCAAATCATTAGGTAATATGAGACTTATTCAACTGGGACATGATCCTTTGATGGATACACGTGGCTTCAATTTGGAAAAATATTTTGAATCAATGAATTTTAGGTCTAATGATAACACGTTTCAATTCAATTCAATTCTTCTTATTTAATGTTCAATTGACGATAAACGTTTAACAGTTGTCAAAACATAGAGATAAAGAGGAAATTATGATTTAGAAGAATGTTTTATTGTTCAATAAAAGCCATTAGTTTAAAAAAACACCTTTTCCTTGTAGCGATGTCTCCAAAGTAATAAAGGATAAAGATCTTTAAGAGATTGTCAACTTCTGATTAGGATATAAATATAGCGTGGGGTTTTCCCTATACCTAGTGATCTCTTTGAGAACTAAATTGGTTGCCTAAGGAGCAGTGTCCTCCTTAATTTCAAATTGGCTTAAGTGGCAACTATAGAGACGGGGCTGTTCATTTGACCAAAATGTGCTTAAACCGTTACAAATTCATAGGTTACATGGGATTATTAAATAAGTTAGGTTAGGTTAGACTTTTATCCATAAACAAATATAAAATAATGCGGCGGGAAGAACCTCTTTGCGAAATGAAACTTTGTAATGTGATATTGTTTGCCAAATGATGATTTGGTAAAATATTTACAACCTTGTGCGGCTCGAAGGACCAAATAATTCAATTGAGTACTTAAATGTAAAATAAACTCTCATTTTTTTACTATACTTTGGTAATGATTGTAATGAATGTATGAACGATATCAATGATATCCTGTGTTATCGCAGCATATGGCACAAGGACGACTCGAACACGGTGTATACCGACTACGCAAAGCAAACGGAGGGTATTGGGGTTAGGCTTATTTAATTTTAGTTGTTGACTTGAGAAAAAATTAGATATCCACTTCAGTTCATGAAAACCTTGGGTATTTTAGAAATAAGTACCTATCATGAGCAAGAGAACAGACAATAAAATCGCAAACTGTCACAGTTGGTCATAGATAATTCCCTTCCATACAATTCCATGGATTTGAGTTTTAGAATTCAGTTACAAGTAGTTTTAGGAAATTAGCAATTATTTGTTCCAAATTAAACAATTGGCACAAACAAAATATTAGATATAACAAATTATTTATCTAATCAGCCACATTAGCTAACTGCAGATACAATTACGATATTAATCCGGCTCTTTCTTGATAACCTAACCAGATCATCTGACCTATCGGGCAGATGTTCTCTCAACTGACCGCTTCCCTTGCCTTAATTATCTTCTTTTTTATTAATAGCGGTCCACCGCGGTTCCGCAGTGATTTTTCCAGCGTCAACTGAGTGAAAGTAGAATTACACAAATTAAAAAGTAAAAGCCTCTCATTTTTCAATCGGTTATCTTCCCTCCACGAAGTTTACCAGAATCCTCCTTAGCCATCAATATTCTAATAAACAAGAAAGCAATGTCTCACGCGAAAACTTGAAACATTTCCTACATCAAACAAGTAATAGTGCACCTAGCTCGTCAAACAACAATAGTACAAGTCAACAAGCTTCGACCCTTTATAGCCGCGCGAGTTACAATACACTCGTGCGCAAGCGAAATGGAGGCTGCGCAGACACAACAAACGCGGACGAAGACATTTGCTGCCACCAAGTAGCTGTGTGTAATTTGATTACGCCAGGTACAATACGCAATGTAAAAAACATCGAGCCGACTTCGGATTGGGTTAGGTCAAGAAGCAAAAACATACTAAGCATGTGGATAGCTATCGCCAGCGACTACGTCCGTTTGTTTATACACTTGGTAGCAAAGAAATCGAGCCACTTAGTACTGAATTTCCATAGAAAGTGGCTCGATTTATTTGCTCCCAAGTATAGGCAAAAAACGTAAGCAAAGGTCTTCTTGCACGTTTTTTTTTATGGCATGGAGAAGGCAAGCGAGCACAAAGGCCACCTGATGGTAAGTGGAGACTGTGACCCATAGACATTCGCATTCACAAGACTGCAAGCCTAAGACTGCAAATGCGTTGCCAACCCTGAGGACTAAGACGGAATGCCTCTATGCTAGTCATTACACCGGCTGTCTTATCCCCAAACCGGAACACAACAAAACTAAATCTTTTGATTATTTTGGCATAACTTAGAAAGTTTTCAGAATACGGAGTTCTGAGCTTTTTCGCTTTCTAGGATAATTATTATAACTAGCCAAAGCAGAGCTTGTAAACTGTAATTCTTTATTGCTATTGACGTTTGGGCCTCTATTCTGTTGGCTAAAACCATCTGACCTTTGATATGTTATCGTATTTTTAACTCGGCCGCCATTACTGTCAACGAAATAAGAGATATCGTATAACGTTGAGAATAAGATAACAAGTCAAAATCAATATGGATTCCAAGTTGAATATAGCCCCAGATAGCTTGTCTATCGCTCGGCAATCCTTATCTATATAGTCTTTAACGAAAGAGAGCAACACTCGAAAAAGAACTCATTGAGGAACACTATACTCCTTTAATCCCTGTATTAAAAATTACAACGATCTTTACAAACTTTCTGTTAAAGTATTACAAATAAAGGCATGTTAACTACATGTATAATATTAATAAGGACTTTGAGTAATTTAAAAATGTTTATTAGACTTCAGTAGTACTCCCATATTTAATTCACACGTGTCAAAACAAATCAGCTGTTCCACATAACAATTGCCAATTAAGCACAATATTTTCCAAAATCAAACTCATAACCATTAATCACCCAACAAACATAAGAACAAAATGAATCAGTAGAAAACAAAGGAGTCTCGTTAAAAACCAAAAGCGCATTCAAAAGTGCATTTATGAGCAACGGCAATTAAAAGGGCGGGCGGTGTGGGCGGCGGCCATGATTGATTTTCCTTTATGCACTTTATTACTCACAAATCGCAACAATCGATGCAAACGATCTTATATTCCATAATTCAAAGCCCATAATGGCATTTTGTATGGGTTGATGACACACCGTGGGTGTCACGGGCGGCGAACGCATAATCGAAACAATTGCGCGGTGCAACGCACCAAGCTTTCGAAGCTCCACGAACTTCACGCCCCAATGGATCTAAATTGCTGTTAACAATCCATTATATCGAGATCTACACACCCGATCACGCGATGAGGGCATCGAAGAGATCCTAACGATCAATATTTATAGGAATTATGATAAATTGGTACTTAAATCAGTTAATACGTAAGATATTGAAGATGAATATATTTATTTTTTATGGTTTACCCTTGAAATATGGAAACTCACTTCGCCGAATTTTCATTTCATCGACAGGCATTTCCACGTGGTGGAGCTTAATCACGAGTCTAACCTAACCTAACCTACGTAACGAATGCTCAAGCTAACCTAACCTAACCTAAAACTATAAAGTTTCAGCAGAATGAAATGAAATTCGGTGAAATGACACATTTGATGAAACGTTTGTCGATATTTCAAGGAGATCCCATTTTTTTATATAAATAATATAAGGGTCCACAGATACAAACAACAACCATATAGTCACCCCCGGTCCCGGGTTCGATTCCCGGTAGGTAAGTAAGGGTAAATTATTGTGTGATGGGCGTGAGTATTTGTTTCTGAGTCTTGGATGTTTTCCATGTACTTAAGGATTTATCTAATCTTCTTAAATATATAAAAGGAGAAACTGACTGACTGACTGACTGACATATCAACGCACAGCCGAAACTATTGTACCTAGAAACTTGAAATTTGGTACAGGTGTTCCTTTCATGATGTAAGTGAGCACTAAGAAAGGATTTTCCGAAAATCGACCCCCAACGGGAAAAAAAGGGGGAGTACTGGGAAACTAATTCTACGCGTACGAAGTCGCGGGCGTCCGCTATTTTATGTATACAAGTATCTATATCCGTAGTACACGCCTAAAGCTTAGTTTAGGACTAGGCCAATGTTGGCGAGATTATCCCCTAACATTTATTCATTTATTTTTTCATTTTTATCTATAATTACAAATATCTATTTGCGTATGATCAAAGCTCTTACTTATGAATATAGACACACTAATGTATTGAAACTTTTCTAAGCTGTGAATACTAATCAAGTCTATTTAATCAATCGTTTTTCTCAACGAAGTATAAAAGTGTAAACTTACCCATATAAAGCGGTGACTGCCTGCTGCCGACGTTGTCATCGACGTAGGGAATGCCGAGCGTGGCGATGCCGGTCTGCCCCGCACCCACCACGAGCAGGCACACAAACAGCCACGGGATCACCACCGCCGTGATCGAAGACCTCGCCTCAGTATTTCTCATATGGGCCTCATCACACGCGCTAGACGTGGAGTTCCCGTCTGTGCACATAGGCGCCGCTCCTCCCCGGTGCGAGTCCAAGTGGACATCCAACAACTCCGTCCCATACATGACGTGGGGCACCACACACCCCAAAACCCCCACAGCGAGCACCAGCATCATGCACGCGATCCACCGCGGCCGGTGCCCTCTCCCCGCAAGATACGTCAGAAACAACGCAGTACATATCTGCCCGATCTCCGTCGCGGCCAACAGCGTCCCCGTCGTCTTCGATTCCACACGGAACAGCTTCTCTACAGTCGTGGTCACGCTCACGAAGTAAGTGAGGAACATGCCCTGCAGCACCCAGCCGGATAAGAAGACGAGCATGAAGACCCGTGTGGAATGGAACGCGGTCCGCGCACCGGCCTGCTGCGGCGCCGGCAGCTTGCAGTCCAAGGAGCCATTGTTGTTCCCAGTTGCTAGCTTTTCCTGCTCTTCGGGTGTCGCTTCGACGCCCCTCATGACGTCCTCGGCCGGCGGGCCTGCGGGACTGGCCTCCCCGCCCGCTGGTACTGGAGCGACCGCGTTCGCCCTGCGACAATACAAAAACATGCATCAGAAGCCGAAAAATATCAAGGTAATAAAATAACCAAGACAGCCGAGACGCTCATCCCTAAATTAACTCACTTCATAATCACAGTGCGCAAGCGACTGGCACAATTAACTGAATGCAACCCCTGATTTGGTAGACGTTACTCGGCGGAGCGGAAACTGATTGCACGCTAAGTAGTCGCGGTTAACGGATTCGTAAGAAAAACTAGGATCGTTGGAGCTTTGCGAGTAGTGCGCATAGTGCCGGGAGCGGGTGGGAAGGGAGGCTGCGTGCGCGCTCCAGCGCGGCCGAGAGCGACTGGCTGCGCCCGCGACGCCTGGCCGCCCCTCGGCTTCTCCCCACACAGGGTTTTTATTACTCGTCCGTACGTTTTTTCAAAGCACGTATTTACATACGATGAAAGCCGTCTGCGCCCTCCGCGAAAGATTCCCTCTCGTCTCGACACTACGGAATGTCTTTGTCTCAAGCTTTTTAAGTCCATATCGGCTTACAGCTAACACATAGGGTGAATTAGAAACAGATTCTAGGGGTATTTTTTCGTTTTTTTGTGTTCCTCAGCTATACGGAGGGTCGCGAATGACGTTCTTATATTCGAATGAATTTGAATCGTAACTGTCACCGTATTACAATTTCATTGATGGGCGTCGGTGCCTACTAGCTGACGCTAGGTTCGCATTAACGGCTACTGTAGAATATTAATGTGAAGCGAGTCATACAGATAACTGGACTTGCGAAACTCACCAACGGGGGCCGATGACCAGAGGCGACACCGACTGTCTTACAACGAGTCCACTTAGATATCCACACAATTTGGGACAAAAACTACAGAGAGTTGAAGAGTTGAGTGTTTTTTCACGACCGGCGCTTAATGAAGCGCACTGGTAACTGCATTCCGAGATACGCCATAGTTGTGCAATGTCCGGATTATCGCGCGCTATCGCTCCGGTGATAACGGGACGGCATAGAGCAGACCGGCGCGGCAGGTTGCTGGGCTAGACTTCTACCCGACGCAGACCCAATTATCTCAGGACACGACCTCGCCACGCGCTACGTTCTGGACATAAATCACAAAACAAGACATTCAACGACGAACAATCTGTTTGATATGCTGCCAAAACTTTAGGGTATGCGTGATCAAATGTATGTTGTTCCACCTTTAAAGGAATCTCACGACAGATTTATGACACGTATTGCTAAGCAGAAATTAGGATTGGTCAGAATGTAGTCTGGTAGAACAAATAAAGGTTACGTCCCCAAGAGCCAAAGTGTCGCAAGCTAGCCACGGCAGTATTGTATGAAAGTCAACGCTGATGCATCACCAATACGGACACAATAACAAGCGGTTTATTTAATCTACAGTACCAATTATTATATTATTATACCACGCGAGCGTCTATTGGCATGAATTGAATAATAACACTACAAAAAAAGTATTCGAGTTCTATATTCAAAATGGACATTCGAGTAGACGGTTATGAATTCTCCACCGCCATTCTTTTTAGTCAAAATGGTGACATTCAAGGTAACATGAAAAAAACATGAATAAAATCAACGTCAACCCACATCAAACCGTGTCAACGTCAAGGGGCCGTCTGAAATATTAGTCTTATCTTGTATATAATATTTTGGGTAGCCTTAAGAGCTCATACATACACTTTGAATTTCATATCGATCGCTACAGACGTCACGTCAGGTTATTCGAAGAATAATCCGCTGTCGTCGACGGAATTATTTATGTTTCAAACACAACAGAAGCAAAAAAAGGGATGGATATTAATTTATTTTCATACCCTATATCAAACTGATCAGGGCTTGGTCGAAGCTGAAATTTGATGCTTTACGGACGAATAACATTGGGGAGTGGATAGAGGTAATCAAATATATCTGTAGAGAACATTTTAGAGAGAACATTTTGCCGCTTCCTGAGAAAAAAAACACAGATTTGATCTTTCTTTATATGATATTGACTTATAACTCCTAATAACAATGAGATTGACCAGAATTGCAAAGTAATGCTTATTAAGCAAGAAATTGTTGAAATTCGTCTAATAAATATAAATACGTGACAACTTATAGCGATTAATTTATAAGATGTTAGTTCGCGATGAGTACCTACAGGTAAGGTAACTATAAAGTGTAATCAAAACAAGCCGAAGATTACTGTATTAGCCAAGAAACATGAGCGTTCGTGGAATGCCCATGAAAGTTATATCAAAGAAGTAGCAAATCCTAAGGAATGTTTAATATTCGATTATTATTTATACTGTCAATCAAATAAAACTGTCAAGTTTAGTGAAATTGTCTCGAATGGCGCCACATCAAAGGAAGCTAAATAGTTAATTTAACAGAAAATGAAAAGGCTCTTGGCGTATACGTTGCAGCGTCTATGAGTGAGAGGACAACGTGCGGTCAAGGTGAGTAAGCACTTGGGCTGGTGTCGCTCTGCAGTCGACGTACCCATACTACCCATGACACTAGCCAGCACAAATTTACTGCCTGCCTACACCAGTACATGCTCATCTAAGTGTTACATCAGTGTGTGTGATAAAAAAGCAAGGGCTACGCTACACCAGACTCGGACCTTTTAAGGTGTTTTTTGTAACAATGGAAGTTTCGGCAGGTTGTATCTTATATTACTTTAACATTGATCTCCGTGAGGGGCGAAATTCGTAGTAGTAAGAATCACGGGTTAATAGAAAAATATTTCATTGAATACCAAAGTTTCCAAGTACGAAAAACCTTTTCTTCTAAACTGCACCAATTCAGCGAGCACATTCTACCTCCAAACGTATTTAAAATTCAAATTCGCTAAGTGCAACCACGACAGGCGTCAACATCTAAGCTAAATGGATAAATTATCAGGTCCTTAATTACCGGGACCGGATTCGAGAAACAGGTCCTTCGATTAATAGATAAATTATCAGCAAACGTCACAGGTTATGTAACTGTGAACGCTGGCAACACTCAAAGCGCCGATGAAATCTTGGAATCTAGGGAACCTTATTTCGCGGAACACAATAGACTATAATAACAGTTTGGGGTTGTCAAACCGACGCTGTCGGTAACCGTTATAAGAGTAACACTAGACTTTCTTATTGTTTGTACTCTAAGTTGGATAAACGCTTGGCAAAAAAGATTTTAAAAATGAGGGCGTTGTTCGCAGCAAAATTGGCAACATGATCCAATTTTTATTAAAATGCTGCTACGGTTTTATTAAAATGCGAAATTGATGTGGGTTTTTCAACTTCCGCCCAAAGATTTGAAAGATTGAATTTTTACGATGAAATGATCAAGTCGTCCACATAAACATTAATAAACGTATTTCTAAAACCGCCTCGCAAAGAGACACTGACGCAAACGCCATATTTACTTTACCATAAACACCAAGAATAGTGGGAGTTAAGAGTAAACACAGATTACTATCGATTTGAATATTATTAGTATCGTATGTATCGATGCGATGTTTTAATTAAGAATCGATTAGCATTTAAAATGGCTGAGGCTGCGCGGATTCCAATGCGCGGGAGTCGAGATCCAGTCATATTAATTGGCCACAGATGTAAAACCTGCGAAGGCCTGGATATAGTACGTGCTGTGGTTAAGCAATTCCTAATTATAGGCAATCGAATCGAATGAATAAAATTGCGTGCTATTCATGAGCAATTTAGACACATATGCGGGTAAAAAGTAGACATCCTGAAGCAAGCAATTTTTAACATTAAATACCTACCTACAAGTTTCATTAGTTTCATTACACACCCTACAAATATTAAAAATACGAACGTAACTATATCTGCATGTTTGTTTCGACATCATGGAGAAACAGAGTCCCGAGAAAGGACTAGATTCCATATTTTCCTTTTTTTTTGTAATCCCTTAGTGGATAAAGTTAAAAGAGTTCTACGCCGATGGAATCTTGTTAATAATTAATAATTCATGTTTGTTAGAGATTCGAATTAAACAAATCGATATAAGTAGACAAAAATAAACGACTCAATTTTGGAAGGTAAGTCAATTTTAATTACTAGGTTCGTCTAAATTATGTCGAAAGAATACCATACTTTCCCTTTTTTCCATCTGTTAACTGCTTTAGTTAATGCTCGTATCAGAATATAAATAAAAAATAAAAAAACAGGAAAATATTTCTACAATATTTCTACCTTCTAAACACGGAAACAATTTTAGCGATTTTATTTCTGTGTTCGCGATGCAAAGAACGAAACTTTTTACAAACTTAAGACTTGCAAAGTCATGAATCAGCAAAAAGATACATTGAAGTGTCAAATAACTTCCTTTTTTTTCCTCGGACAGCTAGAGTAAATCAAAATGTAAAAACACGATTGCCTCAATTTTATTAGGTTTGACATCTACCGTTTAGGTTGCTATAAAAAGCAAACTGTGATACGCAACACCAACAAAAATCTGCTGACACCTAGTTCGTAAAAATCAGACTATCCTTTCTGCCTTTGTAACCGTACAAATAAAGAGAAACTTACAAGTCATGGTCACACATACATGAATCCAGAAACATCCCCCCCCCCCCCCCTCCTATTCTGCTGAAGATAAGTTCGCAATTGCAAACCGGCAGACCAGATGGCGGCCCTTGTGTCACTTAAATAACTAAATTTGCAAATCAAATGACCATTAATTCTTGTATTAATTTATAGCAGCAGTGGCTTAAAATGTTGAATGTTGATTAATCCGTGCTGATTACAACCTAATTATAGTAACGAGGTTGTTTTGTAAATTTACTACTGCAGACACGAAGTGTGAGAATATTTGTATATTTTACTACTGCAGAAACGAAGTGAGTGAATACTTGTATATTCTAGACCAACAGCCCCCACCAACCCTCCCCTACAGTAAAAAAGGTCTTAAAAAGTCCTTTGGTTTCGGGTAAAGTCAATGTTAGTTTATTTATACGTATGGCGATCTGTAGAATAGGCGAAATACATAGATTTTTATTACGTCAACATTCAGCTTTCTCAGCCAAATTAACAGGGTCTTGAGTAAGGTGGATCAGAATGTTGTTTTATGTACTACTGTCAACCATAACTTGAATATAATGAAGAACTTTAGAGAATTGTGAGGCTAAAAATTTTCATACGAGATGCGGTAACGTTTACCGCCCCTTAACCTATGCGGGTTTTTTTTTCGATTTTCGTGTATGAAATACTAGGTCTATACGTTTTCCTTTTTAACAAATTATTTCGTGGAAAGAAAAACAGAAACTTACAAACCAAGTTTTTCAGAACAATCCTCATAAGTTCGAATTCATAAAGTCATCTTGATGAGATACGTCAGCTCTATAAAACTGTAATTTCTGGTCGGTCATACGACTGGCATTTCACTGGAGATCTGTTTATTAATACCCCATAGAGTTCTAAAAAGTCATAGTATTATGGAGGGCGATAAGCCAGTATTTCGTTTGTATATCTACAGCTTAAACAGAAATATACTTGACAACGAAATAGAGAACGAGAATTCAATCAAGGATAATGTTTAAAATGTAAAACAAGGAATAATTGTAACTTAAACTACCCGTGCGAAATCTACACGATCCATAAACTGAAGGGCCAGAGAGCAAAAACTATCAATTATCCTGTAGAGCCGCAACCAGAAACGAACCCACAATGTGAACAAAACGAGGCAAATACCAAGGCATGAAGCGATAAACAAAACAATGCTAAAGCTTCCAAAGCCAATGAGGTACCAAAGAAACTGGCACGCAATAAAACAAAATCGGTAATGAAGCGGATGGAAGACAAAATTAAAACAAAAGTCTGATTAACGCCAATAATTCACGCGAAAAGGCGGTTGTGTGAAACAAATCTTCTGAGAAGGTGTGTCTGCATAAAACACTGGCAGACAGGGACCCCACGGCGCCTGCGCGAGATACGACCGCACTTGAATTACGGCCCGGCCATTGGAAATTACTCGTCTTTCGATAATGACGACTTGAATTAAAAGGACATTGCAAAACAGGCTTCTTTCAACCCAGATTAATAGTAGCAATTTCATCCGAAACTGGTATTGTGACCTTAGGTTTCAACAGGTAAGCGTTACAGCACAATACTTATCAGTTTATAGCTTTCGGTTGCATTCATTAAAGATTCACCACATCAGCCGTTCATATTCAACCAATTTAAAAACTTTACCAACACCACCAGTTTGATTTTACACCAAACTAAAGGAACGAATCGAGGTGATTCGTTGCATAGACGAAGTTGATTTCATGAAAAATAGGTAAACTTTCATTTTATCCAATAAGATACGATTTGTATCAACAAACAAATTTTACACTAACCGAATTACGAACGGAGGCTAGTAACAAATGAAATTACCATTCTAAGCCGAGACTTACGATACTCCATTTTCTGACAGTGGTTTATTATTATTTCTGTCAGCCCCTATAGACCATCAACTGAAGTCTATCAATTGAATTGGTACTCCAATGACTGAATAGAAAAATAAAACCAACAGTTAGCAACACTGAAGCATGATCTATCACCCGCAGTTATCTTGACCATTGTTATAATCTTTTGTAGTTCGTTATAGTTGTCAGATATATTTTACAACGAATTTACCGGGCAGATTACTTCGACACGTTAAACTCAAACCTATAATATAAACCAATAAAAAATGGGCAATTTCCAAACGTACATGGTCACCTTCAGTATGAGCATGAATATTAATCACAAAACATAGATTTGCCTATTCATAGAAGGGTGATGTCCGGTGGCATTGCGCAATAGATCCTTGACATTGTTGATCTCATACGTCGAACCGTGCCAAAGCCACAGGTAACCAGGCAGAGTCTAGAATAAGAATCGCCTGGTCTAGGACGCCGTTATGAATAATGAAAGGTTTAATATAGCCGCCGACATAAATGTTAATATACTCGGTATTTTTACTCATATAACTTAGGTGACGCTTTGCAAATTTGTATTTGTAAAGTAACTTTTCACACTCGATCCGGACAAGATCAAATTTAATTCAAAAGGAACTGCTAAAGTTCCGTGAGTGAAAAGACAACACAAAATGAAGTAAATAGTAATTGTAATATTGTATTGTCTTTGTTAGTTCGCACTACCATAAAGGTAGAGTTAAACAGTTGTTTTAACAAAAATATGAGCAAAACAAACAGCTACATCGCGTATATAGTCCAACAATAGAAAACACGTTTGAAAAACTCAATGCGTCGTGTCAGCCAAGGTCACAGTCCGCGAATCAGTACTCTAGTACTACCAATTTGACACTAGTCACCTCCGCTTATTGGACGAAGTGGAACGTGCAAATGAAGAAGCGAAACGCTACCCTGTAATCGTTTAAAGACATACCAGTGATGCAAGAGATGTCATACTTGAAGGTAACGATTCAGAGTCATACATTACTCCTAACAAGGCGATAATTGAAGTTAATATTATTTTTACCCTAAGTTGCATGAACACAACTGAAGCCCGCTTTACAAGCAAAAGGTATAGCGAATGTTGTTAAGTGGGATGAAACAGGTTTACCACAAATAACAATAAAACATAACAAATGAAAACATTGATGCACAATGCATTGAACGAAACAGCGGTGTCCTATGAACTAACAAAAACAACGGGAATAACAGATGAATTCAGATGATGCAGAACATAATTTGAAGCCGCATCAGGCAAAATTTCGCCATGATAAAAACGCTTGCCAAGTCACTGTTTTGCATATAAAGAATGAATCAATGCTGGAGAAATCTCGCAATCCAAAAAGGATGCATACAATACATTCGAAAACCACTTGACGCTCAAATAATGTCTTAATCCAAACACGGCAATATAACATGATTCAAACTGTACACATTGTACGATGACGACGACCCACACATAGAAGGCGTTTTTCGCATTAAAATCGAAGTACCAAAGCATTGGCATGACCAATTTGTGCACGCCGTCGCCTGTCCTTGAGAGGACCGACTCCTTCATTAAAATGTGATTTTCGGTAGTAAGTGAACCCATTAGGGCCTCCCATGCCTTATTTAGCAACAACATACTTAGTCAGAGAAATTTAGTGACGATGCACGATTGACGTCAGCCAATATACAGTAAACAAAATGTATTCACACCAATTGAACCGTTGGATTATGAAATCAGAAGAGCGAACTGATATTAAAATTAAAACTGCATTTAAAATCTAAGTTGCAGGAACGAGTGCACATTTTATAGTTGGAATCCCATTAATAATATTAATAATTAAACAAGTTGTTAACAACAATGTTGCAATTACGGAGTGTTGATAGATTGTTTACGTGTAGAACACATAATGTGTTTACACATTATACAAACTGGTATTAGCCACAATATTGACAAAGTCAATTTCATACAATAGAAAGATTAATTTAGATAACAATTAAAAAGATAAGTAGTTAATGTGAAATACACTTAGGTAACAGGGAAAATGAAAGAGAAATTTTAGTCACCGCAATGAAAATGCGACAGAAACTTGTTTCAAGATACATAGTAGTGAATTTAAGTATTCGTACAAAACTAGTTACACGTTACGGTCGTAAAGGGGGCCAGCCACACATAAATATTACAAATCACAGACACATTGATTTAATCAGCTAACAGGAAACATAAAACCAATTTTATAAGTTTTCAACATATTTCGAGTAGGTATATTTGAGACCAGTTTGCGCCAAAGTAGGTATAGGATGCATAAGTGTCAAAGCATTGAATAAGTAGTTATCTTACGAAATTCTTAGCAACCGTTAACGTACAATTTAAATTATTTGTAGTTACTACAAGCTTTTAACTTTAAAGAGGGTTTTCTTGATTATATCGATTTTTAAGGGGGCGACAACGCGCATGTGATACTTCTGTTCTGGTGTTGCAAGCGTCCATAGGCTAAGGTAACCGCTTACCATCAGGCGGGCGGTACGCTTGTTTGCTACTTTCGTGGTATAAAAATAAAAATAAACTCACTGACTACCTACCTACCTAAGAGTATATATTTCTGGATTTTAATTGTAATTGAATAATGATGCAAATGTTTTCACTTAGTTTTATTTTATTACAACAGTACGTATTGCACTTCATTGATTTAAGTGAATCGAAACACACGCCCGACATTTCTTTTTTACATAGCATAGGAGTATCTTTCCGCGTCTGTCTGTCTGCTTTCTTTATATCCGCTAACTCCTCTTAACCGCGCAATTCATTTTGATACAGTTTTCAACTGTTTATTTTTTCACTGAATGTTATTATGTATAACAAATTCTAGTTTATGTACGGGTGTTACCGAAAACTCGCATAAACCGAAGCAAAACAGGGGCGTATCGCCAGTAATAAATAAAATAAGTACAACCACACCGTCGTATTAACCATATGCTTTGTTCAATGTAAAGTATTTCCATCGACATGTGAGCGATCCTTGCACGGGTGTAATAAGCTCTACAAATACCGCAGGCGCCGTCCTTCGCAAACAGCTCGCCCGCTTCCGACCAACGCACTCGACGCAAAACAACGAAGGTACAACTCAAACAGAAGAACATCAAATTTACCGAAAAGAACCAGAAATATCAGGCTAACACAGGCTCAACTATATGCACTGTAAAGGCCATGAACACAGATATATTCATAAAACGAAACAAAAGAGAGAGTGATGCGGGCAAGACCGGGTCAATCAGGGGAAAACCGCTTGTCAAGTGAGCATAGGGTATGTAACACGAGATATACTTGATTATAATTATACCGTTATCTATAAATCAGCTAACATTCGCACTTCCTTAAACAACTAATTTAACGCATCAACTAAATCAAAGAAGTTACAACCAGTTTCGTATTACCGAAAAGATTCGAGAGAAATTTAAATAAATCTCGAATCCTTTAGCTTTCGAAATGTATTCGCTTACTAATGAATTAATTATAATAATTCATGGCACTCACGTCAGATCCTGACCCTGCAGGCGTGTATTGTTCTCGGGCTCAAACAGCTTCATACTTTTAACAATGCTCGTACTTACCATACGTACTCAACAGGCTATATTTTATCTATCTATTTTAAACACTTGTACCTATCTCGTCCCAGCAAATCTTGGCGGCGATAATGTGTAAGATACGGCTATCGCTGCTCTACTAGAATTCAACAAGAGCTCTTTCATTTCAAGTAGGTACTATAGTCTAGTTTCTCTGTAACCGTAATGCTCGTAACCTAGTTAGCATCAACATACTTTAGGTGTCAAGGACGTCTTCTTTAGCGAACCAGACAATAAGTTCAATGTAGAATTTTAAAATTTATTATTAATGCCGTTCCTAAAACTGAGAAATACTATTTCCTTCCGACACACACAGCTAGATTGTTGACTGTTGTAGAAATGATACTCTTTAATGTTTAATGACTTTGTTGACTGTGAAACATAGCTCAAAGGTTATCCAGTAAAGAATTTCATATACTTTCCATTGCGAGCTGCGGCAAGGTTATCTTTGGGTCGAGGAGTCTTGAAGCATTTCACTGGCAGGGTCAATGGCAAACCCTATCGGCGCTCGTACACGAGTTACACATGCCTGTTTTTTTTAATTTAATGATAAAAGAATATTGTAAAGCTTTCAGTCGCGAGGCGTTCGTACAAGCCGATTATTTACGGCTTTACCAAAAATGCCTATGCATAGAGTAGGTATACAAACAAAACGTAAAACCGACACACGCCATACACCGTTTTTTGCTCCGGCTTGTCTATTTATTTACGTGACGCTTCGCCACTGAAAGCTTTTGTGATACAGATATGAACTTTGATATTATTTTATAATTGATAACTCTTTAAAGATGGTTTACCAAAGTGAGGTTGCGTCGTGGCTTCAGTCATAATAGCCGCGTCATGCTATTTACACGCGACAAACGTCCGACAATTACTGTTGCGCTCAAAAACCAAATTTCAGTAACCCTGAACTCGGATTGACGACAATCGGAAGTCGGAATGAACAAAAAAGTATCAACTCTAACAGATAGCTGTTACTCGACCCACATCCATAACCTGGTTAAGGCGAAAACGCAATGTAATTTCGCGTACAATTTTTGGAACACTTTTACTTTGACTGGGCGCACGGTCCAGCGCGTTGGGCGAATTCGGCGATGACACCAATTTCTCTTTCAATTTCAGCGCGGAGCTTTTGCGTTGGCCGTGGACCGAAGATCAAGGCCACGTCGCTCGCCCGACTTAATCCATCACAATAAATTCAAGAACTACATACAATAAACGAGATCAAGTTCAAATGCTGGCACCCTGATTATTATTCTTAATTTGAAGTCGACAATCTGATATGCCCCGCGTAGATTTGCAGGCACACAGGATCTTATATTTTTAGAAAATACAAACGCGACGAATACCTTTCCTTTGGTTTTGTTTTGAAGTCGGTTGACAATTAGAACGCATTACGTTGACATCAACGTTTATACATGACTTATTTCGAAAACAACCAAAGTCTTCTGATAGGTATAACTTGAGCAATAGACTGTCAACCTCAAGGTGTATTCAGCCAGTCATGAAGTCATGACGCGTGTAATAATAGGTTTCCCTTTGAATTTTTGGTCGCATAGACATACTCGTAATTAAGCATCGCAGTAAACTGCTGAATGCAAGAGTCGGCGCTGATCACGGTTGAATACTTGAGATCTTCGGGGAAAGCTTTTCCCCGGGAGTGGACGTGTTTCAACTGACATGAATTAAAGCTGCCAGAACTCTGGAGGAGTATAATATAAGACTATTAATGAATACCTTATTTATAAACGAAACTTGAGTGTGAACGTTTCTTAATTATTATTTTTGGGAGCGTCACAATCGTCTTTTTAGATAAGATTCGAGTTTGTAATCGTAATGTTTAACATATGTAAGATTGAGGA
Organism: Acleris sparsana; assembly: GCA_923062465.1. Taxonomy (NCBI): domain Eukaryota; kingdom Metazoa; phylum Arthropoda; class Insecta; order Lepidoptera; family Tortricidae; genus Acleris; species Acleris sparsana. The sequence continues at coordinate 18,536,436 of OV281287.1, read as the reverse complement.
TCCTATTATGAACCTGTTTTTTACCTGCGAAGGTAGAGTTGCCATCGAATATACTAAAGCATACGATACGAAAGTAACAATATGTCAGGACCTGAAAGCAACAGAGTGCTTAGATAAACCTTATTTGCTCACTCTTGTGGAGTCGTTGATAGTGGTGGTACACGCAAAATTTAAAATCACGATCTTTTACATGCGTTTCTGTAGTCAAGTAAAATTAGTACCAATTTTGGCACTGGGCCGAAATTTTCATGCCGGGTTCATTGTGCATTCAAATCAGGAATTCTGGCGCCGAATGTGATAATGCGTTACACAATACATGGACATTATCGATCGATTCCAATGTATCAGTTACATCGGTTTTCGCACACGTTTTCGCAACCCGCGTCATCATCACGTAAATCCGCCAAGCGCATGCGCCGTATAACTTTCTCTCTCGTACGCAAACACATTTGGTTCAATTTCGCTTTTTTCGCACAATCTGCGGCCACGCTGACACTTGCAACTGCCAGAATGCATTTACATGTTCAAAACAACCAACTTATTAGCAATAATGTACATGTTACATTAAAACCGTTTTTACGCAACACTTACGCAGTATTCCGTTTTGATAAACTCGCAACCGTGCTCATTTCATCCTCTTAGACGCTACTAAAATCCATTTTACATGTTGGCTTTTTCCACACCATTGTACATAAAAACTTCAGTAAAGTATTTTGAAATTAGAACAAATCTATGGCTGCGTTCACGACTTGTGTGCAACGAATCAAGAAACGTGTACGTCAAAATGCCGGTATGTCCACCCAAAGAATACGAGTGAAATGGAAGCAGCCGAGAGCGAAACTAATAGAAGCCACACTCGCTTGGGATTACTTTCATTTGTTTGCGACGCCGAAAGTTAACTTTTACCTTCGCAGGGAAACATAATTTATAAATTAATTCTGATTGCAGTGAAAATAATAGACAATTATGAGGATACAAAGTTATTCCATGAAACATTAAAATAATAGTGAAATAAGGTTGAAGAATGAAGATATGCTTCTCAATATCACTGAAGTTTATGTGTATATTGATCTTTTGATCTTCTCGAATAAATATAGCCTGGGACTGACATTGTTTCCTAAGCTTCAAGCTCTAAAAAAAACCCTTTAAATATATTATTTTTACGCGATCTTGTAAAGCCGGCACGTGATTGGTCTGTAACTCTGTAACAAAAGGCAACGCGAGAGAAAAGAACAAAAATCGATTAAGTGTCCCCTGTCAGTGACCGAAGCAAACTGGTTACAATACAAGAAGACCGTAGCTTCTCTAATTACTTTCATATCTGTTCAGAAACCCGATGTCCGCTAAAAATAAACTGACCGACATTGCAGAAGCTATGAAGTGGGCTAATACGGACAGTTCACTCCAAAAGGAGTTATAAATACCAATGATTCGATTATAATTTCGTACCCAAAATATGAACTGTTTAAGACTTCAATTGAAACTAGAACTCTACAGCAAAAATCCATTTTTATGGCATGTAGATAACCTAAAGAGCACAAAGGCCACGTTAGATAATGGTATCTGAGAGCCATAGACGAACGCAATCCTCGAGATTTCAATTCAATTACATTGCCATCCCTACTAAGATGGAATGCCTCTCACGACACAAATAGCTTTAGCAAAATACAAATGGAACCAAAAATATCCGTCATTCCGATATCTCATTAAACGCTCCACATAATTGCAGTAAGTACACACAAAAGTTCAAGCAAGTGCGGATTTTAATTAAAGATCAGCGGCGTCGATTAATACTTCACTCCCACGATTCCATTAATTAACAGAGAGATAATAATCCGAGTGGAGTTCAGTGTCCGATAGCACAAGTACCAGTTATCAGAAGACTAACAGCTTGACTCTTAATTGATAACTTCTATTCTCGCGTCCTGCTCAAACACATTTATCAACTGTTTATGTCAAACATGTCAAAACTGGCATACTCATTCATAACTTTCATTTTAGCAAACCTAAATTTAAATGTTCTTCGCACAACGTATTTAAAAAACAATCGTATATTAAAATACATGCCAAGGACAGCTAACAATCCAATCATAAGCATTTTAAAAACAATTTACAAATGTTTGCAAATGCCCTTTGAAGGTCATGGTATGGTTGTAGAATACCTATTTCATATAACAAAGGCAATATAACAAACAACGGGATCAAACTTCAGAAATAAACACTTGTATAGGAAGCCTACAAGACGAGGTCGAACGTCTAGAGGTCGATGGGAAAGGGAGGGATTCGTATACATTACCGATTAAGTTTACAGACAAATTTGCCGTTTAATATCAGATTTTTTAAGGCTATTCATACCCTATAGCTGTCCTTAGAAACATCTGTTGTAGGTATGTGTAACGCCATTACTAATAGGACAAAGTCGGGTCTTCATTAGGTATTGTATTTCCGATAAATACCTCATTTCAGCTTAATTTACCAAGGCTTATGGGTGTTTGTGAAGCCTTGCTTTTCCCCTATTTTTAACTGACTGCGTCATAAGGATGTATGTTGTTCGAGTGTATTCGAACAGTTAAGATTCCCGGTTAAGGTAGACGAATATTAAAAAAAACATAAATGCTGTATTTATTTTTTCAAAAATAGAATTAAATCTGCTCTACGTAGAATTTGCTACTCCCTATATTTAAGGTGGTTTCTATCCATGTGGCGTTCGTTTCTCCATTCTGTATATATCTGTTTCTGTGGCATGCTCTGCAGCTCTAGATTTTAACATATGAAGTGTGTCGTTAGTATCGTCTTGGTACTCTTGGTTGAGGGAGTTACATAGGCTATAATATTTTCATCAAAGTAATGACACCCTCTGATTTTTTAACACACCTACCTAATAATAATATATATTACATAGACCACAATATCAAAAAAAGCAGTCTGGTTTTGTAAGCTTGTTTTTATTCGTTTTTTTTTTAATTCCTTCCACGTCCCATCTACGTTCACTAAAAACGTATTTTTCCTGAGCCTTTCCTATAATTTGTACCAAACCTAAAAATATCGTGAAAGATCTATCAAAATCGCTTATTTAACCTCTTTATGTGTTAGAAACTCTGACGCGATACTAAATTCTGAAAATAAACCATTTTTTGTTAACCCCTCTTTCAGAATACGCTTATAAGAATATGTTCTGCAATTTTAAGTACTTATTAAGAAAAATACATCATTTTTACGGTCACGGACTTTAATTGATGAACCACTATAGAACCTTCAAGCGTAAATCCATCGATTCATTCCTATGTAATTTCTATGTCGTCCCTAGTGCTGTCATTATGACAAGGTTCTATGGTGGATCAACATTTAAAGTCCTAGATGACACTACATAGATACTTAGCTAATAATGCTTCATATTTTATCGCATTACATCGTATTGTATTGTCCGTTAACTTATCAATGGATACCGACGCTGGCTTAGATAGGGAACTTGTCCGATAAACTGCAATGTCTACCTACATCTGTACGGTAGAGATTAATAAGACATAAAAAAACGTTTGAGTTGGTGTATTTTTAAAACTATCGTGTTGATAATGATGTGTTTGGTTTTAACAAATTTTAATGTAACAGATGGTACAGAGCGCGAAAACAGGAAAGATTATTCAATTGAAACATTTGACACTACTCAAAGTAGTCTTGACAAGTCCCACTTAAGTGTATTATGCCTAATCGGACTAGCAACCTTCTTGAAACTTCTTCGTGCCACCAAAATAGAAAAAACTGGTCAAGTGCGAGTCGGACTCGCGCAACGACGGTTTCGAAACGTCACAATGGTATAAGTATATTTCGATTTGAATTTGATGTCTCTAGAGATTGTAGTATAATTGTACCAAATTTGCCGCTTGTACGTTTTACAGTTTATACGATACAAACAACGTAAAAATACGTTATAATAACGTTTCTTGTATAGGACCTCCTAATTTGACAATCTTATTTTTTTTAATTTGTTAGGAATTCCGCCGTTATAACACAAATTTGGAAAAAGAACAATCCGACATCACATCTCTTACGGTTTAAAAGATTACAGCTCTCTCCAGTTGGGATGAACATATATACGGACCGACGGACAGCGGCAGCATAGGCTTAGTAATAATCGGCCGTTTGACACCCTTCCCACACGGACCCCAAAAAACTGTTTAAAAGTCAGTCACAGACATGCTGAGAAATATCGAATCGAGTAAACCTACTTCCCCATTTACCAACGGAAGAGTATGGGAATTGACATTAATAACAATTCTACCGCTATCTATGTAGATACATTTTAATAAGATAACAACTATTGAAAACACGAAAAAACACAAGATTGAGAAACTGCATAAGATCCAGAAAAGTTAGCTAAGTTGCATTTCAACAGCGTCCTCAAATAAAATAAATACCGTCGCAGTATGACAAAAAGGGTAAGCTATGTCCAATGCTCATATCTCGGTGAACCTATTTGCCGTAGGAAAATAATGCTTCTATCAACATACTTATCAAAAACTAAGTTGTGCAGCAAATAACCGACACGCATATTGACACTTTGATATGGATTTCGTAACTTGAATAAAATTAGGTTTGATCGGCACGAGATAAATGTATTGGGTATTGGCAAATCGCTCCGATTATCTAACTCAGTACCAAACTCCCTGATTTCCCAACAATATTGACCTAATAACGAGCCTTTGGATCTAAATAGGGCCGTGAAGTTTTGGGCGTTTCAACAGCGAAACAGGAACCCATCCTATAACGCACGTGGGTACCGATCACAGCCACTGATATGGTAATTTTAGTACAACAGCTCTAAAAAACATCCCAACCGGTTTAGTTTCGAAAAGGAGCGCAAGTGGCATAAAAATTAACAGCCTCACTGATGCAGCAAGTGCCTTATTACGAGCACTAACCAAAGTATTCAAGTAACGTGGAGATTTACGATTTAGTTCAACTGCACTTCTAGTTTCATACAGCTGAGATTCTACTGGAATACTTTTAAAAAGTTACCAAAACTCACCTGCGTCAACGCAAGAGCAGCAACGTTGAATGCAGGATCCTGCGCACACACTTTTCAAATCAAATTGTGATCGAATGCTTCCAAGAGTGTTCTTTTTTTTAAAGTTATTTGAGAATTGGCTAGTAACGTGTTTTTTCACTGTTGGCTTGTGGTCGGGTAGTTCCGCGGCGTGATGCGTGAGCGTGACGTGAGCGCCGCGGTGCGCGTCCCGCGTGCTAGCCGGCGGCGGAGTGCCGGCGCTCGGCCGCCGCTCTTGTAAACAAACTGTACTGGTGGGGGCCCCGAAAACTTGGGCCGCTCACTTACGTCACTCGCATCGCGGCACGCGCCTCATCCACCGGCCAAAACAAAAAGGCAGTATGAAGACATCTAGCCCATATCCGCATACTACCCTTTTGTTTTGGGCGGCAGCCACGCAATCCGCCCTACAGTGATAACAATTCCTTCGTCCACAACAATGTTGCAATTACTGTCTCTACCGATAACGCTCTATCTTGAACTACTGACCTTAATAATCTCAATCGCTCCTTCTAATAAGCCTTTGAAGAGTAGACACGAACACGAGTTTCTGTCAGAATTATTACGAACGAATATAAATCATACTTCTTACACAGACTCGCGCACGCAACAAGTCGATTTTAATATTCCTTTTATTACCAACGATATTCCACTTCAAATGGCAGGGAATGAAATAGAATCAAACATATTTATGACACCGCCGTGGCAAAATTATGGGCATGCGGCGGGTATTAGGCTAGATATTTCAAGCGAGGCTTATAGTAAACCGCTTTTTGCTCCGGCCTTTTGCTGGCGAGATATAAATATGTATAAATCCACTATTGAGTCTTTTCTGGTTGGTCCACACGTACACGCAAGGAGCAAAAAGTGATTTAATTGTGTACGGCTGGAAAATACTACCTCGCCCTGCTCCTGGTCAGTAAATGGAGTTCCAATTAGCTTTAAAGTCAGCTCGGCGGTTTCAGCGACTCTTTGTGCCCGGCCACATTCTTTCGCCATAGTTTAACTGCCCTGCTGTTTGCACACGTTCAACAATTATATCACTAACTTAGAACTAGTTATTTTACTTTTTCCGATCGTACCAGGATTCTCTGAATAGTTGAAATGGTGGGAACCGTACTAAAATGGATAGTTTATGCTAATTTGAACTTATCATACTTGGGTTTATTTTAGATACATTATTAAAGACAAGACATCTGTCCAAGTCCAAACTCATTCTGTTTTCACACAGGAATCGGCAATGAAATACCTGGAGATTACAGAGTGCGTAACATTCTTGTTGAAGTTTTAACTCATTCGAAAGTCATAAATACCAAGTCCGTGTGGCCGTGAGTTAATATATTGCAGGATATACCTAATTAGTCTGGAAATTGTACGTCATGCGTACAACTAAGACAACCAACACAAGAAAATAAAAGGAGGTAAAAGCAAACATCGTCGTTTATAATCGATTAAATAACGGAGGTTCTCATTTTAGCTTTTGCCCTAGTGTCTAAAAATAACAAATAATGTGTAAAGTAGTCGCTACTAGCTAGAATGGTGTGGTCGTAGAATATATTGATTCCCATCATATTTGGTTACCTAATATTATTACATCAAAGTTAATTTTACTATTCACATACCTAATTACGTATACAATTTTATATGCAGTGAATCCTGAGCAGCGGAGATCCTGTTGCTAAGTTCCAAATATATCATCAGATCAGCTCCTAGATTTTAATTACAAATTTACTTATGTGTTTCAAATCTCAGGCCATTACTATAACGAGTGCATCAAAATTGAGTTGCAAAATTTGAACCGGAATGCCGGATACATAAACAATGAAACTCCGGAATGACCAACATACGAGCGAAGCAAGTTAGATAAAATTTGTAAAAAGAGATAGTACCTAAGTTTCGATTTGGCTCCAATGTTCGTTCAGCTAAATATTTAAACCAAGTGCGGACATGATATCGTCAACATAAACAACTCAGGTCGCAATGAATTTTTTTAGCCCTCATGCAAGTCAAGATTTTCTGGTGTTCATGTTAGTTAAATCTGTTATGACGCAGACTACACTGTTAATATTAATGTGGAATATAAAACAGTTGGTTATTTTTATCGTCCGATTGGTGTCAACACAATATGGGTGCTGAATTAAACGGGCCGTTATCTCAGAAACAAAGTAGGGCTCCACGTAAGAGAAAAATAACGTTTCGACCTTCCATACTTGAAATATAATTTTAAACTAATTAAATTTCACACAACACAACGCGATTTTATATCAATACTATGCTTATGGACTACCGTTAACGTATCAATATTCAAAACAAAACTTTAAGCACGAAATGAAAGTTCGGAGACGTTTCAGCTCACCCACGCACTGATCCGGACCAGGAAACCAGAACCTTTAACCCAGTTCGAAATTACGGCCACGATATCACTTGAAAAAATATTCACGTTAAATTATGTTCATCGGAGTCTTATCTTCCATTTCACTGCTTTTCTTTTGCACTATTTGCTGCAAATCATGTTCTTGGACGACCGCGAAAATTTTACTTTTAGCAACATTTAAGTGGTAAGGTGAGAAGGTCTTGAGCGTTGCTCCAATGCTTAAAAGGAAGGAGTCCACTGGGTCACAAACATCGAACTCCGAGAGCGCTGCCGCACTCGACTCTGCCACACTCTCATTTACCATTTCAATCTCCTCATACTTCCTCTTCTTTTTCTTTTTCTTCATCCCCGATTTCGACTTTGCAGCTTTCAACGCCCTAATTGGCTTTTCGTCGTTAGAATCTTCACTATCATCCTGAGCGTCAGGAACATCGTCAGTCTCGCATTCCCTCTGAGTATTCCTGTCATCCCAAACAAAATCACCATTCTGTATCAAGATATCTCTGTAAAACGGCCTCATGAACGAAAGCTCTCCATCATATTTGTACAGCTTCACCCGTTTCCCGGGGCTGCTTATAGTCTTCCGTAGTATCCGTCTGTTGATGTCTCTTATGTTGATCCACCTCGCTTTGCACTCGGCCGCTACAAACAAAAACAAAAAACAATGCGCGTAAGCACACGAGCACGGTCGTAAATTGTAAACGGTCCAAATCGTAAACATCATAAACTTACCAGGGCGCTTTAGTTCGTCGCCGATCTTTTGCCACACGACTTCGCGAGCATTGAAGTCCATGTACTGCGGGTTGTTGTGGTCATAGAGGACCGTGTTGTCTCTGACGAGAGCTATGAGTTTTATGTCTAATTTCTCGTTGAACATTTCGAGGTTTCGCTGGGGAGCGTTTAGAGTGGACTGCGGGGCCGGCGCGGCGCTCGCACGGATCGGCAACGCGCGTCGCCGTCGTGTCGCTAGGGTCGGTTTTCGGTCGGCGATCGATTCGGCGCTCCCCGTGGCTCGCTCCGCAATGGCGGCGACCGGCAAGCTGGCAACGTGCAGATAATCGAATCGGATTCGTCGGTCTTTACAGGCTTTATTTACAACTAACGGCAGAGATAAGCAAGTCATCGTGACTATAGGGAACTTACTTAGAAATCAGTAATGCTAGAAAAGACGACGCTTATTACATTAATCCTTTCAAATTTTTAAACACCAAATTAGGTGGACTTTTTTTAGCTATACTTGTTGTTAAAAAAACTAAAAAAAGGAGACCCAAATTTAAGTAGGTAGCACATCAAAGGAGGACGGGCAATTCAGCCTATGTAACCAATAACGACACCGGATAGCTTATTTTAAGCTCTAAAACTTTTACTATGGCGGGTAGTCCCAAATCAATACATTAATAACAGTGGGAGAGTTCTAACGTAACACATCTTTTTGTGAAATTTAAAACGAAGTTTTGCCATTCAAACTCACGTCGATTTGACATTTCCCACCACTAAAAAGTAAAAATATAAAAATACCTATCAGATAAGATACCGCTTCTTGCTATTGATTCCTAGGCTGGGATTACACTTCTGCCCATCCTCCTTGATTATAGAAACTCAATAATCAAGTACGGGTTTAATATAAGTGATACATTCTGATTCTGACACACATCTGTTTTATTCTTTCCAACGCAGCGTTTTATGAAGAAAATCTGCTTCAAATAAATAAATGAATAATTAGAGGCATAGACAATAAATACAAGCATAAAAATTAAACCACACGATACACAACACGTCCACTTAATAACATTGATCTGTCCTCCTCTAGTTCCAGGAAGATTCCTAAAATAGTGCACCCAGTGCCCAATCACGTCATAAGACCCGATTGGTATTATTGATACAGATTGACATTATACAAATTGCAAATGACGAATTGATCACCCTTTTCGCAAAGTTGCCGCCATCCAATCGTCCATATTGATGTTGATTGGAAGAAGTGTTTTTTTTCTTTAAACTATAATTTATAAGAGGCACTGGGAACAATCGCTATTAAGTGTTCAAGGACCATTTAGGATGACTGTAGAATTTTATTTAGGTTAGAACTAGAAAGGTTTCAATACTCGTTTGTTTTCAAATTACACCAATTACAAACTATCTCATAATATATTTAGAGAGCTATACCGGTAAAAAAACTACTGCGAAGGATACATAGGTAATGTAAAGCCTAGACGCAATCTCACTAGGTACTATTATGAATGAGAAAGTTTGTGATTCGGTCCATGTGTGTGTGCGAGTTAGTATATTTGTTAGCTACAAGCAACTGCAAATATCAGCTACTGTAGTCAAGACAGTTTTTGCTTGGGCTTAAAATACGATATAATTTATTTCGACTCCTGTCTGAGTCGTACAGAATTTCTCTTTCGACTCCATGAGGTCATCAAGGAATAAAAACTACTTTCCAATTATCTATATATTATAAGAAGGGCCACCAAAATCAATTAATTGACCGACAAATCCGACAATGTCAACACAGCTAGGACGGGTTCACACTTCACGCTTTCTGCCCGTAGGAAAGTGAAAAAGTGGGCGAGTTGAATGAGGTAATATTAACGATAAACTAGCTCCATTCACCCGGCCGCGCTCACTTTCGTTGGCTGACAACCAGTCTAGGAGATAATATAATCAGTGAGTTAACAGAATCTGCGACAGGTGCCCATAGCAACAAACTGACACAGTTATCGACGGTAGGTTTCGTGGATTTTCCCTGGCGAGAATTACATTCGCAACCAAAGAGCCAAATTAAAAACTCTAGACTCTTGATTATTACTTTAATGCAAGAGAGAGAGATGAGGTGTGAACCGTGTGAAATAATCTAGAACTTGGAAATGGAAAGTGGTTGAGGCTTTGGAGAAGGCAACCAGCTCATAGGCCATCATAAATGGTAAGGGTAATAAGCTTGAAAATATTGTAGTTTGATCTATCACAACGCCAAACTCTTGCGATTCGAGCAGCACAAAACCAACAGTTATCGAGATCGAGTGGAGAGGCCCATTTCCAGCAATGGAAGTCTTTCGCCTGATATGATGATACATTGAAGCGTTAATATAGATCCAATCCACCAGAACTGTGCGAAGAGCCGAATCGTATGGCGATGTTTTTCAAAACTGTAAAGGCTCCCACAGACAGCTCGCCATGGTCTGCCGCGACGCCGAATTCTATCCATTTGCTCCACACTTTAGCCCACAATTCCCGCGGCATGCGACAGACATGGGTTACCTTAGTTTCGGCGAAATATGTTTGCCAAATTTATCGTTTCCCAACAGTTTCGAAAAGATACATTCGGCAAACATATTTCGCCCAAACCAAGACATGCCCAACCCATCGTTGAACAGGTATTTAAAAATCATCCTTAGGTTTCTTTCGTAATTTTTCATTTTGAACGATCATTTAGCGAATAACGATTTAAAGTCGGTTTATTAAAGCTTGTTTTTGTTATTTATGACAAGGAGAAGCCACACGAGCACGTGGGATCTGTGACCCATAGACATATAACTCTCGAGACAACAATCCCAAGACTCCAAATCCGTTGCCAACCCTGAAGACTAAGATGGAATTCCTCTATGGTAGTAATTTCACCGGGTGTCCCCACACTGGTACACAATAATGCGATGCTGCTCGTCGATAGATTAAAGAACAAGATGTGCGATCCGGACGGACCCTGCACAAGGCCCTGTCACTACTAAAAACTACCTTGATCAGGTTAGTTAGAGCGAGATTGCGAGGTTACCTTTTCCCTTTGGTCGACGCTTTCATATCACAAATAATAGTTTATCTTAGTAGGTACTATAATAAATGCGAAAGTTTGGATGGATGTATGTTTTTTAAACAATTTTGGCACAGCGATAGATCGTAACATCACAGGCTACTTTTTATCCCGGAAAATTTTACAGTTCCAGAGGAAATAATAATAAAACGACCGCTCTCCCGCTCTACCCCAGGTAGGTGATTCGCTTGAACAAACTCGATTGAATATCAATAACCGGCGAATTTTAATTGTCCCGTCAGAGCGTACAACCAACATAAAGGCGATCATTTTTAACTAGGTAGCTTAAAAATCTTGGACTATGACTCGACAAGCCATTTAGAAAAAAAACTCAAAAACTACACACTACTTTGAAAATCAGAATTCGATATTACGATATTTCTATCCTTTTCTCTCAACTAATCACGAATGAGGAATGAAAGGGACTGGGAATCCGAAGTTTGTATATTAGCACTTCGTAGTAACCATCCTGGGCTGGCACCGCACATGTCATGTCCTAAAGTTTGTACCGACACGAGACGCTAAGTAGACGAAAACAACTGCCTCCCCACTAATAAAAACCAAATGATTAGCGGAACACGTGCAAACGTATAGTAGTAACACTAAGTCAGTTTTTATCCAGGAATTGACGATTTTCAACAATGAAATCTTTAGTATTTTTCTAAATCTGCCGACAGATGGCGTTGGTAGTTAGGTACCTACTAAATTACTAAAACTAGGTGCTATACTCGGAAGCAGAGCACCGGAACCGGTTGTAAATAACATAATTAGGTAGATCGGCATTTATTTCATATTTAAAATTACATTATTCTATGTCACATAATCATAATGAATTCACAATAAGATCGTCATAATGTAAAAATAAAAAAATAAACAAACGCAGTCAAAATTTAAAAATAAGAATTAAATTAAAAAAAATAAAAATATAGCTAGCGGTGTACCTAATTGCGCTATTATGTTAAATATTGTAACATAGTTTAGTTTAGTTTAGTTTAGTTTATTTATTTGTCAATGTAATATTACAATATTAGTTGCATTGCATGTCAAAAAATACGAAATTACATTGAGATTGTCAAAACATAAATATTAATAATCAAAGAATAGAATACAATAATAATTCATAAATTAAAACAATAAAAGTTAAACATCTAATAATGGTCATTCGTCTGATGTCAAAATCGATGAATCGATTCGTCTGATATATTGAATGTAAAATTGAAGAGTTGGGATCTGTTACTCTAAAAGTTAGATAATTTAAGTTTAACTCATCATTTCCTATGGTATTGCGGCCAATCAGACTGACATAACTGAAACCGGACTGGCATCTAGTATGTAGCACACCTTATATGTATATAACTTTAATATAGCCTACTCACACATTCTCATTAAATCCTATGACACCATTTATTAAAATCTGTTTCAATACTTCAGGAGATAGAGTAGCACATACAGATGTAGTGCATAATAGTTTTCCTTCGTATTTTCACGGAAACGTACGAACGTGTCCTGCTATTTCAGTAGGTCACAGTACAAAAAGTACTGAGGTTGACTGAAGTAACATGATATGTTCGTACGTTTCCGTAAAAAAAAAAAGGAAAACAATTATACACTACACCTGTACCAACTGTTGAACTCATTGCATTTCTTTAGCTTTGTGCATTCTAGTGATTAAGATGGAATCGTAGCAAGGCGGCGGAAAGAAGTGGTCTCTGCCTACCCCTCTGGGAAACTGGAGTGATTTAATGTATGGTAGATTGAATTAAGTGTAATTAATCTGGTATCAGATCAAATCAGACCAATACAAGTACAATTAATTACAGTTAAATATTTTGCCACCTTAAAGGTGTTAAATTAAGATTTGTCATGGATGGACACAGATGCCTTTGGGGGGCTTGACCCTGTAGGTCCCCCCCACCTGGATCTGCTACTGGTTTTATTAGTTTGATCCATCATGGATAAACATAAAAGGATGAGTCGCCTTTGTACATTCCTATTTTATATTTGAATTTTTGTGTTTGGTACATACATTTAAATTTTGTACCAAAGTTTCTTGTTTCTAACCCAGAGACACAAATGGAACATTTTCTAAATCTTAGTCATACTTGTAAAAAAATGTACAAAGTGTTTTTACCTGTTTGTCAAAAATATCTCTATTACAATATTCTCCACAGATAGCATAATGACCTATTTCCACAGTCATAAAAATAGAAATTCAAGTGCTGTACTGTTGATAAAAAAAGCCTTTGTTATTATTGATAATCAGTTTCCAATAGGTTTGGAATGTTAATTGAGCAGCAGGTTGACTTAATGACATACAGGTTCCTTTTTTTTTCATTTAAATAGGGTTGTTGGGACTTACAAAAAGGAAGAGAAGTGTTTTGGATTGGAATAAAACCACTTAAAACCTGTGTAATACTAGCTTTTGGTTGACAGATGATTATAATACAATTAAAGGTAAGATGAAAAAGAATAAACGTTTAGTCAATACATAAAACTCCACTCACCTCTAAATAAAAAGACCCTCAGCGCCACAGCAGAATAAAAGCACTTTTACTTTCCATAACAGTGTCAACGCTTATCAGTCCTTAACGAGAAGCCCAATAAGATTTTCGAAGAAACACAAGTGTCGATACACTAACAGCAACAAGACTAATAAAAATAACCCACGAATCGATCCCAAAACCAACTAATTTCGCAACCAGATCGTAATTATACGATAACACTTCATGAATTGCCGAATTTAGCATTAACTCGTTACTACAACAAGAACTCATTACAAATTCAACTAATTGTAAACGATGAACTATTTTGTTTAAATAAAAGTGGTTTTTAACATTTAATTAAATAAAATTTGACCTAATTTGATATAATTCGGCAGCTAGTGCGAAGCAATAAGTAAACACCTGTATTTTTGTTAGATAATCGAGATAAGCTGTCAAATTTGACAAGTCAGTCAAGTCACTGTAGCCAATGAGAAAATACTGTTCACGTGATGTTCACTCATAATTACTTGTCATTGGTCTGTTAAAGTCGGAATGTCATGAATACTGTATAGAAAAATACATTTTTTATTGTTTTTAAAGGTTTTTCTTCCATCAACGGCGGACAGCGGTCAGATGATGTTCAGCCTCATCTCTCGTGAACTAAACTCAAAACTTCAGATGCCCCATCGACCCAATCCGACTTTGAAAATCGAAGTTTGAAGTGACGTTAGCTCCATCCCTTTCTTTCAATTTAGTTTCCAATGACGAGTGACAGGGATGGAGCTAACGAAACTTCGAACTTCGATTTTTAAAGTAAGACCTCTTATCATCATCATCATCATCATCATCAGCCCGGGGGCGTCCACTGCTGGACAAAGGCCTCCCCCAAAGAGCGCCACAAGTCACGGTCTTGAGCCGCTTGCATCCAGCGGCTCCCCGCGATCCTAACCAGGTCGTCAGACCGGAGGCCGTCCAACACTCCGTCCACCGGTGCGGGGCCGCCACTCGAGAACTTTTCTTCCCCAACGGTTATCAGTTCTCCGAGCTATGTGGCCTGCCCATTGCCACTTCAGCATGCTAACTCTCTGAGCTATGTCGGTTACCTTGGTTCTCTGGCGTATTACCGTATTACGGATCATATCGCGCAAAGAAACTCCGAGCATAGCTCTTTCCATTGCACGCTGAGTGACCCTGAGCTTATTTATGAGGCCCACATTCAGAAAAATAGAGATGGAAATAACGCAACTTCAAAGTTTGATTTTAAAATTGGATACTTCCTTACCGCTAACATCAAAACATGTATTTGGTAGTTGTCACTCGATAATTTTGACCTAAACATTTTTTAAACTTGCCTTTCCTAGTTTCATTCTTCAATGTGCGGGAGCGTATTTTCATGATGGTCTTATAATGTAATCGTTTCATTAACCGGTTTTTATGGACCCTTTTTTCCACACCACTACTAACCTTAACATCTATTTGACATGGTAATTGGTAGTTACCTATTTAGGTATTTTTTAGTACATTGTGTATTAAGGGCGGTAAGTAAGGAATTACGACCGAGGCTCTAGTAGAAGCGACTTCGGGCTTTCTGAGTCGAGGTTCGTAATTCCCGTACCGCCCGTGAAACATACAATGTTTTTCATCACATTTGCGAGTAAATAAATGAAATTACAGGGCAGAAAAACTTATTTATTAAAATTTATAACATATAGCGAGATTGCAATGAAATTACTGTTTAGATAACATTTTAAAACAATTTTTCAATTTCGTGTAAACTCCTTGCTTGAACTTGCATGAACGGTGTGCTGCGCTATAAATTAAAAAAAAAATACTTACCGACCTAGGTTTTCATGAAAAAAAAAAGGTCGAGGGTTTTATATGGGGCTTACGGCCCAGTTAACCTGTATGTTTAGATACTGTTTACGTGAAAGTGTGATGAAAAAATACATTTATACATATCCCTTTGTCGCCTTCGCTTTGGTCATGCTTGTACCCCAGTCAACTTAGCTAAGATCAGGATCAAGGATAGCTCTCTCTGTGAGTGCGGTTTGGACGAAGGCTCTCCTGATCACATTTTCTTTTCGTGCCCGAAGTTACCATGTTAACTTTACGACTTAATCCCTATGGAATTTCCTCGTCCTGTAAATATGAAAAACTAGTCCTAAAAACATGCCCATGCCCATTTAATAGAGATTTTAAAAACAATGGGCTACCTTGTGGTAGTGTATTTTTTTTTCACTGCAACAGCTCAAAGTTTGGTAAATGTTCGATCGATGATGCAAAATTCAAGTTTGCGATTATTATTTTTATTAAAGCACTGTAGTGACGCCATATTGATGTTTATCTGATAGCACCACTATTAAACATTATTAAGGTAAAAATAAAATAAATAAAAAAACTCCGTACACTAACCATGAACAAAAATTCGAGTAAGGGTGTCAATTTTCAAAAAAAACAAATATAATAAAAAAAAAAAAAATCATAACTTCCTAAATGCCCTCTATCCGTAGTTCAAGGATTATCCACTATATACCTAACACCCTGTATATGAGTCAAACGAGGAGGCAAACGAGCATGTAGGTTGCCTTACCGATGGGAAGTAATCACCACACCGTCCATAAATCGCAAGTTTTTATTTACTTTATTCTGTTCACGTCTTTTGCTCCGTCTCACCTCATCATCATCATCACCACCATCACCACCACCACAATAATCACCATCATCATCATCATCAATATGCTGACAAACAGCTTTGTATTGTATTTTATGATTAGAATAAGTTAAGAGGGCTCCAAAAACAACGAAATAAAAAGAAGGGGTCTTACAATCAGTTTATTTATATTACCTTTATATTACAAATAATAATAGTCAATCTACATTAGCAGATCTCAATTAAATGCTATGTTTTTGTGATTAACCCTCAATGTCTTAAAAATACTTGAAAGTATGTTGTAAGTTGCAAAATACATTATGTATTCAATTTATCAAATAGTATTTTAAATAAAGTATTACTAGCATTAAATGTTAAGGACACAGCAAAATCAATTGCCAGGAAATTGGCATGTTTTTGGTGTATTTATACATTATACACAGTCAATGTACAGTCACAATGTTTTTCAACATATCTTACAATCTAATTAAAAAAAAAAAATACAGTAGGGTCATTGCTTTCTTTCAAATAATAGGTTAATTTACACTTGACATTCAACTCATCTGTGAATAATATAATTTCTAAAGCAGATTTTAAAAAACCATACAAAATAGTTTCGTATGTCCAGCAAACATTTTATAGATTTCTGAAATTGTAACATTGGCTACTAGTCCAAGTTAAAAAATAGTATGGTCTACCTGTCCAGTTAGCATACCTAATTAAAATTATTTTCTTTGTCTTTCGCTCTTTCATATGGGCGGCTTACAGGGGCTTACGAAAGTCTCATTCCATTACAAAAAGTAAGAGTAAGGCAGTTATTGTTGCCAGTTAAATTGCTGTTACAAGTTGGCCATGTAAGTGCACCTTTAAATACGTAAGACAATACATTGCATCGCATTGTAAACTGACCCGTTTGTTAAACAAGTATAGTAAAGTAAAATTATGACGCGCATTAAATACGCAGCCCATTTAAAAGCAGTAGGCTTAAATTTGATGTTCTGTTATATACCACTGGTACAATGCTTTATAAATTATGCCATAACCCTAAATACGAAAATTTCTATTTCTCACATTAGATGCACCAAAATCAAGCATCAATCACACACACATTTAATTAAATACATAAGCAGGTTAAACGTATGCTATAGTCTAATTTGTGGGACAATCTTAATAGGAGAACTGGTGATGGGTTTCTTTGGACTTAGCTTATTGGGTGATCTCATCACCACGTCTACTGCCTTTCTTAAGATCTGGTGCTCGCTTCTCTTGTATTCTTCAGTAATTTGGGAAAGGTCCAAATCTGCGTCTATGACAAGCACCTGAAAGTAATACAATTATAATAATTATTATTATTTATAATTTATTTTATCAGATGGCAGTTGCAACAGCTAAAAGATGCCTGTATCCAGCAGTTCCTTGATCAAGTGTTCTTTGTACTGCGATTGTGTTGGTCTACACGGTTTTTAAACTTGATCCAATAATAAATAAAATATAATCTCGGGACTTATTGTAAGTGAAATTATTTTAGCATCATTAACTCCTTTCATAAATCACATTATAATGTAATGTTTAAAAATGTATTTAATAAAAATGTAATGTGGCATGTGGTAATAAAAGTGTGACAATTCACTATTTATCACACAAATTCGCGGACAGTAACTCAGTAGACACATAATTACCCAATTTTCACACATTGTAGAAACTAAGATATGGGTAGGTACATGACAAAGATAGATTAATAAAGTATTAAATTCACTAATCATTAAAATTGATAATTAGCAGTGATATTATATTTAAAAACAAGCATGTTTGTTGAAATCCAGTAACATAAAAGTGTGGATAAAAAAGTTGATTGACCCATTTATCTGAGAGCATTCATGGACAGACCTAACCTAACCTACAGGTTCTGTAGGTATATCTTTTAAACATTTGAACAGTTAGTGCGTTATTGCGTAAAAAGTGATTTTGTAGCTTTTAGGACAGTTGAATCAGGAATCAAACCAGGAGTTATGACAGAAGACCTGACTCGAAAATCTAATTCAAGATCAAAATCATAACCTCAGCGGGCTCACATTTGCTGTGATTACTGCATTTTGGTTAGGTATTTTTATCAATAAAACTTACTGGTTACACGAGTTCTCCTTCATGTTTTAATAATTGAAAAGTTAATTGCACATCTATTGTATGCCAGAGAACATAATATTGTACCTCATAACTACATCATTGTTGTCATACTTTCATTAAAATTAAAATACAAAGAGATTGGAACTTGTATTTGTATAACCTTGCATAAAAATGGTTAAGACTAAGAAGGTGCAAGCTTTATATTTACCGGTGCTGGACATTCTCCAAGGCTCCTGTTAACCAGCCAATCTTCATGAAGCTTGTGGAGTTCTTCTAGGTAAGATAGTGGGACACACTGCTCTTCAGATCGGGCTCTCTTCATTAACCGCTGATGGGCTATTGTTGGGTCAGTCTTGAGATATACTGAAAATTTAACAAAATAAAACTATCAGAATAAGATAAAATCATTACATGTTTACTAATTGTATAGAGCAGATTGCTCATTACAAAATTAAATGATAAGAAATGGTGTTAAACCTATTAAGCTCAATTTACTTTAATTAAAGGCATAAGTACCTAGTCAGTTAGTATAGAATTGTAGGTCAATGAAATAGACATTTCATGCCTATCCTATTTATGCCAAAATAATGTCTGTTCTAGGTAGGTAAATAAGTCTTATGAATACCAAACTATACCAGCTAGTAGTAGCATATCATCTGTGATAGTACAAAACTGCATTGGAGCTAAGTAATGTGCATGTTGCTCCTTATTACTTTGTCAGTGATACAGTATCGCAGTATCACTCATGATACGCTAGTTTACAATACCCTTATCTCTAAAGTATAGTCCAAATCCATTGAATAAAATAGAAACAGTGTGGTAAGTCTTGAAAGATTCAGTAAGTGTAAACCTATACCTATATATCCTTGAGTCATTAACATACCTATGAGATCAGCTTTTATAGGTATTTCGGTATGTATAAACCGGAACCACTCATCAAGGACTGCAAACTGAGCAGGATGAAGATTTCCACTTCTTTGCATGTGTTCTACGAAGCAGTACCTTGCACTATACAACGATCTCTCCATAAGTTTTACTGGGGTTGCTGTTGGCCTCCGATGCATATCCAACATGGTCAGGGATACATATGCTTGAAAAGGCATTGCCCATTTTGATGGGTCTTTGTACATAAGATCCTGTAAATTAGAACTAGAACCTCAGAAAAATTTAATGCATCATACGACAACAATAGCTGGGCTATTTGGGTTACAGATGTTACAAGGCAACCACCGAAAATTATTTGAGGTCAGTAGGTCAATAAACCCTAAAGATCAGATTAGCGTGGTATTGTTGTATTTTTAAGTGTGACATTTTAATAATATCGAAATTACATACCAAGAGATTCCAACCACGGAGATTGCGCCATTCCTCTACTGGCTCTGTTAGGAGTGTGATGTCATCAAATTGGCGGAAATGCTCCAGAAACGTAGTTTTTCCACTACCAATATTACCCTCCACAAACACTGTAAACGGCTTATTATGTTCAGCACTCATCTTGTGATAGCGTCCCCGCACTACAGATGAAAAAATAATAAAGGTTTGTTACTCCTATGACCTGCCTGATTGCCCAAGCCAGACGCTTGCTTGGCTTGGCTACTGCTACTGGGCTAGTTTTCCCGCCTAATTCTCCCGCCGTCCTGTTGACTGTCGAGTGACTTAAGTGAGTTGGTTGATGACCCAAGCACAGAATAGAATAACCGAAAAACCAAAGAGATGACTTTGTCTATGTCTCAAATTCTCAAACCACCCAAGCAAAATCATCCATAACAATGCTAACATAACCTAATTGTAACGTGTAAGGTACATGATTTACCTTTAAAAGGCAGTGAACGAATATATCGACTTAACATGGTAACTCCCTGTAACTATGTTCAATTTTATTCATTATGAGATGACACAATATATAGAAATATTACAAAATTGCACACTGCAAATGTTTACACTTCAATTAGCTCACAGAGTATAAATATTTTGAAGCACAGATTATAAAAATATAGGTTATTGAAATAAATGGTACTGCCAACATAACTATTTCATGGAACATGAAAAAAAAACGTTGATAAAAAAAATTGCGAACGTGCGAATGCAATACGCGAACGCGTGAAAGTGTGAATGTGGAGCCGATTCGCATATTTTTGCGGGTTCGCGCCTTGTTAACCACTTTGTTGGTTTTTTGGGCCGCGTCAAAGAGCCTGCGAACGCACGGAAGCTGGGTGAACCACGGGTGAGTGAACACAACAAGGCGCCACATTCGCGCCCAACTTTATAAATTATAAAACATTAGCCCAATACCACCAATACTGGACAAAATATTACAAACATGAAAATGTTATATTACGATGAATACTTCGTTTCCTATACTGTGCGTGAACTAAAATATGAATACTACGAATGTAGCACGCCCTTAAGTGCATATTATTTTAATTTATGCATGAGAGTGTCTTTACCAATCTCGTGACTATGGGAGTCCCGGACCTTTGGGAAGCGTACATGGAGCCGAAGCCATCGCGCAGAGGCCTTTTAGACAAGCCTTATTTAGTAAATTTATGAGACACCAACCAGCGATTGTCCCCGAGTTCAAACTATAGAAGTATGGTCCCACGGACTACCACCGGTTAGTGTAAGACTATTTAAGAAGGATGGGAACAATAATAATAAGTTCTATGAATGAACTGATACGGATTGGTGAACTAGGCTATTAATTAAACTACGGTGCCTGCGTGGCTAATACTAATTACTTTGGTTGAAATGGCGGTGACTTGCTAACTCTATGGAACGGGCCTCCCGAAATAGCCGCATGTATATATATATATATATAGCAGCACACCTTGAAAATTAATTTGAAACTCGACGTTCGAAGTTACGTTAGCTATATCCTTTTCTCTCGATATAGTCTCGAATAACGAGTGACAGAGATGGAGCTAACGTATCTTCGAACTTCGATTTTCAAAGTAGATCGTCAGACTACACAATCACACGTGATGGCACAAACAAGGCACAAATAAGTTTAACTCTGTCGAACTTTTGTAAAATGATAGACGATCAAAAAGGTGATTGCACTAATGAAATGATCACCTGGGGTATGAGGGTGAATTGATCGCCTAAGAGATTATTTCCAATAAAAACCAGAGGCAGAGGATTTAGTCTCGAATAATGAGTGAGAGGAATGAGCTAATGTAACTTTGAACTTCGATTTTCAAAATAGGGCCTCAGGTGTTATCTTAGGGCCGTATTAATAAACTCGTCTCAATACGTGAACTGAGAGCTTCTCAGATGATACCGTCTCGATTCGTAATCCTGGAGCTAAGATCGTCGCTTATTAATAAACTCATCTTGAGAAGCTCTCGGATGATATGCACACAGATTAGATAATGCATGATCTAATATTATAAACACATTCCCAACCCCAACAATGACAGTTTTGAACAAAACGGAGAAACGTTTAGACTATGCATGGTTTTAAAAAACGTGATTTTTCGTTTAGTCGTGACACGGAAAATACGTAAAACATCATATATTTTTTCAAATTCATGTGCAAAAGCAAGTAATTATTTTAAAAACATTATTTTAAGCTAGTTTTCCTTTGTTATCATTCAAGCTGATCAGGTGCGTATAATGTTACGTTTTAAAATCTCTGTAATATTGAAAAAACGAAACGCACATAGCGCGAATTTCTTTGGTTCTTTCCTTCATATTTACAGTAGTTTACAGGTTAAGAGTTCTTCTTACCGAATTTGTTTTTAAAGTGAACTTCAGTGTCTTTAAGTATTAAATAAAGGTGAAGAAGTGCAGCTTCTCAAATCCAACTTGGCGGCAACCTGGCTGAGGATCTATTTTAAAAATAAATGTGTCCTACGAAGGCCGACCCCTACAGCAAGCATCGCGGGGACTGGAGCCTGGAATAGGTTCCTTCTGCATAAGATGAAAAATGAAATGCAAATCAGGCCAAGCCAAATGCTTACTTTGTACCGTTTCCAAAAGGTGTCTTATTTTATTATCCTTGAGTTATTACATACCTTAGGATATCACTACCAACATAGGAATCTATTATAAATCAAAGTCCTCAGACTGCCTCAGTGTATCGGCATAAAGATATTAGGTATGATCACCAAGATGTAATTGACAAATTCTTATTTGAATGTAGTTTAGTGGTAGTTTATAAATATGAAAGATAGTTTCGACATTGGCAGGCAATTTATAAGTTATTCTACTCTTCTTCTCTTACAAATTATTCTTTCCGTAATTTATTGTCAAGCTTTTAGTGAATGTAAATTAAAAGAACAAACTATGGAATTGTTAAAGTGTGTAAAACAGGTAGGAATAGGTAGGTAACATTATACTTTTTGTTTTTGTTATTTCCAGATGATTTTAACTATGTACAGCCAACCCCTGCCCCTGGAAAACTGGTGTTTAATTTGATTTTGATTCCTTTACTATTGTGATTTAAAGTGTGTACCAAATGGGTCTTATGGGATAGAATTCGGCGTCGCGACAGACCAAGGCGACGTTCGCGAGATGAGCTTCATGCCTTCAATCAAGACTGGTGGGAGGCTGGCCAAGATAGGGCTAAATGGAAGGAAGGGAGAGAGGCCTTTGCCCAGCAGTGGGACATTATAGGCTGCTAAATAATGAATAATTCCTTTATTATTTTTTAATACATTTATTAAAATTCAGATGCAATTTACCTTAATGTTTTATTTTTTCATGTTTTATTAGAGTGGTTCGCACAAGTTGTGTTTTCTCAGTTTTCACTCATTGCTTTGGTTTATTTATAGACTATAACTACTGCTACTACTACTATAACTTGTGCTAACTGTTCAGTAAATTAAACTATATTTCTGTCATTGCGCACATGGATGTGACATAAATCTTAACTAACACCCAATTGTACAAACATTTGTTAGCACCTTTCTTATTATAATTCACATATGTTAGCACTGGAAGGAATCCTTCCAATATTTTTGTCTATGCATACATACACTTTATCCTATTAGTACACTTGTCATTTTCCAATTACAAGCAACTTATGGTAACATTTAATTTAATTAAAGAATGTGTGCCACTGGACTTCGTCGTCTCTTCTTAAAAGTTAGTGGAAGTATTTATGTCTCAGTTGGGCCTATTCAGATCAGAGTTAGTAAATTTTAAATATCTTTAAACCTAAATTTATAATGTCCTACTAGATAGAGATTGATTTTTATATATAAATTTAAGTTAACAGATATTTTAAATTGGAATCAAGTTTGATTTTATTTTAAAGTAGGTAGGTCTTCAGATATTAAAAATCAGAGAACACTGATCAAAGTTGGCTGCAGTATTCATTAAAAATATAAACATTCATAAATACAATATAAACACCAAAACACACCAATATCCAATAACATTACCACATATCCTTGTTAACTTGGTGTTTATAAAAGTAATTTATTTATAAATGTGAGAACTAAATAACATAATAAGCTTTCTGAATTCCATAGCCACTAGGAGGTTGCTAGAAGAGTTACAGAGTTCAGAGAGCTTGTTGTTATGTTATGTTATGTTATGCCTCTGAATCTTGGATCCAAATACTTTCCTTTTCCTCATTTAAATAGTGTAGGAGTACCTACACATATTTATGAATTAACTTTCAAGCATAAAAGGACCCTGCTGTCTTTTCACCAATAAATAAAACTACTATTAGCATGTAGCAAGTTTATTTTATTAAAGTCTCTCAGTTATACATATTAACAGGTTTCAAAATAAACTCAATACCTAATATTATTTGTAAATATCTGATTCACCATTAAACCATCCATATAGTCTTTATTGAAAAAACTATTAACCATCTTGTTTCATAGGTGCAAAAGATAATATATTTATTTTAATTCATCCTTATAAAATGGTACTAAATAGAAAGAAAGTAGGTAGGTAATTTTACAATAAAAATATTGCACATAGCCCCTCATAGCACACACCTGACTCTGTTAACTTGTTACTCGATGAAGCTATTCTATTACCTCCGTAAGGGCCAAGTAATAAACTGTGTTTATCCTCTTTTACAATTATCATGTAGCGCTATTATCCAACAAAAGTAGACCAAGATGTTTGTCCACTAGTCCATTATACAAAAAAACAATGTTTAAATTAAATATTGAACTTCTGAATTACAAAACTTATTACACCAGGGCTTTTAGAAAACTAGGTAATAAAATTACATGTCTAATATTTTTCATAATAATGATTTGCATCATGGAAGTAATCAACACACTTAACTTTACTTATAGTAGGTAAGTACCTCTTTTATGTAGAACAAGACATGACATCCTGAACAGTATCATCATAATGCAAATAACCTAACCTATCTATAGTAAGTTAGGGTACATAGTATGAATGCACAGTAGCATGAAAATAGTAATGAAACAACTATTAGCTTTACAATGAGGTACCTAGAAAAAAGAAAATAGAGTAGGTATTCTTTTGCCTGACATAATTATCTGAAGTTACTTTATTAATTTTTTTATAAGATAGGATAATTTTGAACAGGTAAAGTACATTAAAAACTAAATCTTTGACTGATTAACATTGTAAGCAATTTTATTATACCTGATGGACATATTGTTTGGCAATTGGCAAGCGAATTGAACTCGTCAACTGCGTGGGGCCGGCTGTTGAGATTCGTGAACACTGACTTCTCAAAATAACCATTTTCACCGTTTTTGGCGTCTTGATTATTTCCGGCGAACCTTGCAATGTTACCCAAGTTCCACATTATTGGTCTGACGACAACCTACAAAACGACATAAAGTTATAAACACTATCTAATCACTTCAAAATGATTGAAACATTCTATGGATGGTTTGCGATTCGTTTTCACAATTAGGTATACTTTTTGCACCACATTTATGTCAGGACCCGAAATTGTATATATCTCACTGCTATTACTAGTTGATTGTGTGTATAAGTTTTTAAACAAATCACTCAGTTTTCATTTAAGTATCAAACAATAACAAAATTAAACTATGCCTGCCTCGGCCGGCCTTGTCTTGTCTTGCTTGTCTGTAATGTCAACAAAAACACTCCCCTCCTCTTACTTTGGCAACACGTTTCACGAAGTGTTTCGTTACTTTAATTTCAATAATTAACAAAATAATTTAATAAGGTTTTAATGGTTTGGTAAACTGCAGTAAAGTAAAATATTAGGCACATTGTGGTTGTGATGCAAATCGGGTTTAAATTGTTGGATGGCTAGGTTAGGTTAGGGTACAGCTACTGATCCAAATAGCAGGTTTTTACTTTTAATATCTCTTACATAATATGTACTAGAAATGCATTGGCTTAATATTTGACAGATTTATGATCAGATGATTTTTATTTACACATAATGAACATAAAATAAATAAATTAATGTCAATTGTCGGTATTTACTTACCTATGAGAAATGAGTCCGTGTGGAGGTAATTCTTTCATGTCGCAGGGTAACCCTTATGTGTTGTTAAACCAACATATCGGGCTTTTATTTTGTTGTCTTTCGTGATCACTATGCGTAATATTAATTATCTAGCACCCACAATAATTTCACATACCTAAACACAACACAAAGCACACAATTTTTAAAAGCAATTGTACTTATTTAGCGGCAAAATGAAACCTAACATTTAGGTATTACTATTATTGAAAACGTTTTAGGTATAAATATTTGCCTCTGAGAATTTAAAAATAACACTTTATTGTATTTAAACCGATTTAACTGACAAAAAGAACTCATAATGTTCGACTATGTTGCACATATGTTTTAGTGTGTCCGCCATTTTTTCATGGTTTGAGATGGTCTCAAGTCACCTATTGACCATAATCAGGATCAGGATTAGTTCCTCATACAAATGATCGCCTCATTTGATACGAGGATTACATTTCACGTGTCGAGATAGGTTTATTAATTAAAGCTCAGTCTTGTGACGCATCTTGTGACTGGTATCTGTTTTGAGACGAGTTTATTAATACGGCCCTTAATAATTTGTGCTCAGGTGGGTTGAAGTTTAATAATGTTACCCTTCAAGTATTTACTTTTAAGTATAAATAAACTTTTTTGTTTTTACAACAACCTTACAGAAAGCATTATTAAAGATCAGATATTAGATACTTAAATGATTTACAATCTTTGAATCGAAAATAAGAAAACGAATGTAATCGAATTGAAGCATGGATTCTGAACGAAATCAAAATATTTATTTGTAGCGCCAAAATCAAATTTACCAATCGAGAGCGTCCACGAAATCCACTGACAACCCCGATTTCTTGTCACTCTCAAAGAATTGACGTGTATTTTTTTCAACCGTTGTTTGGCCGAGGACTATCGCAAACTTGCAGATTTTAGAGAACAAAGGCCGTGTTTTAATAGCTTATAAGTTAAAGTAGCATTAAATTTTCTAAAATGTTTTATACATTTTGCTTGGGTATGTTTTCATAACATGTAATTACACCGTGAAATACTAACTTCGCGGTGCGTGAGATTTCATTTTAATGTTCGGTATTACTGATTTTATTATAATTTTCAGGGGTATTGCTATGCGTGGCGGGGTCTCATGCCCTGTACGATTCATCATCGGGTGTATATGACCTAAATCCCAGTAACTTCGACCGGCTCGTCACAAATTCAGATGAATTATGGATTGTAGAATTTTATGCCCCATGGTGTGGCCACTGTAAGAACCTCGTGCCAGAATACAAGAAAGCAGCCAAAGCTCTAAAAGTACGTAATTTCTTAACATTCAACTTTTTGATAATGCCTAGTCTAAGGTATACATACTGATTTATCTAGAAGAGAAGCATTTTCTAAGTGTGACACTATTTTTGGACATAAAAATATTATTTTCTTTCAATAACATCTTGTTATTCAAGTAACATAATTAAATGTGAAACTGATTGTGTAACATGCCTTTTACAATGTATGTCTTAAAATCAATCTTAACCCACAGGGCCTAATAAAACTGGGCGCTGTAGATGCGGAGCAGCACAAGTCTTTATCAGGGCAGTATGGAGTCTCAGGCTTCCCTACTATCAAGATCTTCACTGGCAGCAAACACTCCCCATACCAAGGCCAGCGGACTGCAGAAGCATTTGTTGATGCCGCACTTAAAGCTGCCAAGGAACGTGCATATGAAAACCTCGGAAAGAAAGCTGGAGGTGGAACTGGAGAAAAGGTAAAACTCTTGAAGAAGTTAAATGAGTTGCTGAAGAAGTATCATCTATCACTTTAGGGCGATTTCTACAATATATATGTACATATTATTTCATTTTTAGAATTTGTCATTATCTGTCCCAAGTTATTTACATTATATTTAAAGGAATTTCTTGTTATTAGTAAACCAAATTGCTGCTCTACTGATGAGCTTCTGTGTACTCTACAGGAGTGATAGGATCTTACTCTTCATACCGCAACCAGTGATTAATGTCTTTAAAACTAATTCATTGTGTTAATTGCCATGAAGAAATCATTTATTTATACAAAGCTTGCAATATTGATTACTTCTTTTCATATTTTAGGCTAGAAATGTCCAAGCTTATTCTTTTTCTGATTTCATTTAGTGCTGATAAGTTTGTGATATGATATTGCCTCCATATCTAATTGGAAACCGCATAAATTTGAATGCCAAATGCCACTATTTAATTTGTTTTAAAGGTCCATAGGTGATATTTAGTGGTGAGATATTTTATTATTATTTAAAAACAGCTTTTTAGGTTCATCTTCTAATATAATTATTTTTCACAGTCTTCACCATCTTAAGTTTTTTAAAATTTATGGTTTTTCATAATTTTAATTGATTGATTGCTACAAATGAAGACATTTTAGCACCCTAGAAGCCACGACATTTAAAAGTACAGTAAATTATTATTAATTGACTATTGTTAAATTGTTGATGTATTATTGTTACTACCCTGGTAAAAGAAGAACCGTTTTGGCCACATTTATGCAAAACTTACTATGACAACCACAATTTTAATAAAAGGCATTACTATGTAGTGTGTCCATCTGATTATAATATTTAATTACCCAATAGAAACTCACAACAAAACTCTATGGGCATGACATCCCTTGGAAAAAAGTATCACATTCAGTTACTCCAATCCTCGAAAAACAAATACGTACTCCTCAAGTAACTTCAGCAGTTGAAATACACAAGCTAGCCAAACTGCAAGCTAACCTATTCCGTAGAAGTTATAAACGGGACAATGATGTAATAAAAACGAAAACATCTAAACATCTAAAAGTTAATTTGCTAAATAAGAGGCTTCAAAAATCAAGCCAGAGCCTCCAAATGAGAATTCAAAAGAAAACTGGACATACACAACCTCTGAGAAAAAAAGTAGAACAAAAAAACTTATCCAGACAGAAAAAACATCGCAAATATCCTATGACA
This sequence comes from Acleris sparsana, assembly GCA_923062465.1. Classification (NCBI taxonomy): domain Eukaryota; kingdom Metazoa; phylum Arthropoda; class Insecta; order Lepidoptera; family Tortricidae; genus Acleris; species Acleris sparsana. Next base: position 18,507,559 of record OV281287.1, on the reverse strand, counting down.
AAGAGAAATGTTACTAAACAACTATTGAGATGGTCCGTTTTACCTCGCCGTGTGAAGAAAATCACTAAACGTAAATTGAAGCAGAAAAGTACTGTAGTATTTGTCTAAAATATATCAAAACTCAACTCACTCAACCTCATACTTGTCACTTTTATTAAGATGGAAGAAAGAAAATTGGAAGTGGAAATAATGTAGCACTTTTGACTCGAAAAAAATTACTGCTTTTATAATTCAATGGATGAAAATTATAATTTGTTCTCATATTATTCAAAATATTGGTATTTGATATTAAATATATTAAATTAAGCGCTTCCTTTCATGTTTGACTGACTCAACATTTTCATAACTACGGCAGTTGTTTATAATTTGTTTATATTAGGAAGCAGCATGTCATAGTTATGATTAAAATAGGAGTCGCGTATTTAGGGCCGTTGACATTTATCTTATCTCTATTATATAAATTAACTGTGTACACAGTTTACAAGTGTTGACTTATTGGGGGCATTGTTCTCGAGGTATTCTAAGTCTAAAGACGAAAGGTACTTTGGTTGAAGAATTTTTATAACATATTTTGGTAACATCAAGGAATTGTATAGCAATTTTGTCATATTTCGTAAAATTGCAGTGCCGACGTGATAGCTGGAAAATGTACAACCCGGCTAATTTATGTATTATATAAACCCGCTAAACATCCATATTCCTCTATAATACAAAACATGTGGCCGTGAGAAATACATGTTTTGTTTCTAGGGAGTATGCAGATGTGTGTTTTTTTTGCTATTGCGACACTGAAACGTGGCTTGATTCTAGAACTTTCTATCATGGCCTCTGCCGCAAATGCACCTCGTTGGCGACGTGTAGTTTCTACATAATATCCACGTATTCTTAACGCCCACGATTCGATTCGCCCACACGACCTCTCGCTTTAACTCGTGCCTAAAGTACACGTCATTTGAGATAACGAGTCTACAAGCTTTCATTTTATAGATGTGATGTGTAGGTTCTGAGAAATGTAGCTCACATTTCTCAGAACCTACACAGTTTGTTTTAAAAACCTTCAATGAAAGTTTTTCTCCGTAATAGAGAATGTTTACTTTTAATTTATATCGAAATGAGATTGTTATTTAACTTGTGAAAACGTAATAATTGGAACAGCTTGCAGAAAACATTATGCACCAATTAATTATGTAATCTAGATCAGAAAATTAATCGAAGACACTGACGTAAAAGTGTAGTTTCCTTAATGATTATTCCTATTAATTTCCTGTCGGTATCATTTGTTCGATAACCTTGTAGCAATTGGTTTCTTGTTTATTCCATAAAATTGTTTTCACACTTGTGAGCAAAACATCATTAGACCAACCTACAGATAGGGATGTTTTTAAACATCAAATTTATTACAATCGGAATATATTCTTAATGAGCCTATATCGCCTTATGGGCTGGCCGCAACCTTGTCGCTATCAGCGGAAGCAGGCAGGGAGCGGAAAAACAAATTTGTAACTAGGAGCCAATTATATTTTAAGAATAAGTTAATTACCATTAAATAAATAACAGGACATGGTTGCGGAGCTGATAATTCATAAAACAGATTATCATGAGACCTAGTTTAGAACCAGCATAGTTAAAAAAGTTATCTATCAAAACAACCGTTTCTAAATTGGTCTGGTGGGGCACTACGATGCCAAATATCAGACATAGCCACATAGGTGCCAAACTTATAAATTCAATAGAATACAAACAGTCTTTATTCAAAACCAAAACACGGAACAGTTCATTTTAATTATGGGTTTATTTTAAAAGCCGCGATTAGAAACGGATTTGAGGTGACAGTTTTGCCATATACTTACGTCATGGTGCATATGAATTGACAGCTATTCCAATCCCAAACTAATCGCGGTTTCATACCTAGGCCCGTATCAATAAACTGATCTCAACTCTAATGCTCGTCTCAAGATGCGTCAAAAATGACAGTGTTCTATGGTTTGGCGTATCTTGTGACCGGCCTCATAGTTAAGATGAGTTTATTTACGGCCCCTAGTGTCCCTAAAACCAACGCCATAACTGAGAGGGCTGATAGAGCAGCTAAAAAGCTATCGATTTAACTCCTATCTGTTCAACGATTTTTACTAGTTTCGGAGATATCGATCATATGAATCGTAATTTTTGAAATTATATTAATTCCATGCGAAGTGAAAAGCAAACGCTAGACACATACATAGTATGGAGAAACAAACTTTTTGTCATTACTTAAAAAATGATTTAAAAAACGAGCAGTTAGGTTTGAAAACTTTGCTGATTCGTATTGATTTTTTATGTATACCACTGAAAAACTTATGAAATAAAACATGAAATTAATAATTTTCTGCGACATGGACATAGGGGAAAATTACAAAAATTCTGATTCAAATGATCAGTATCTCCGAAACTAGTAAAAATCGCTGAACATACATAGGTGTTAAAATTATATCGATGGCTTTTTAGCTGATCTATCAGCCCTCTCAGTTTTGGCTTTGGTTTTAACGACAACCTGTATAATATTAGCGTCGAATGTTTAAAAGAGGTAATAGTCTGTTAGCACTTAGGTGCTTCGGGTTTGTACTTTTTTCTCTCTCTCTCTCTCCTTCTCTCTCTCTCTCTCTTATTAATAGACAGACGAGTGAGAGACCAAGTACAAACCCGAAGCCCCTTTAAGATATACTCTATGCAGATACAGATAAAGTGCATAAAAATGAGACATCGTATTTTTGTCGGATTACTATTCGTCTTGCTTTCACAATTACCTCATCGATGGGTTCTAAAGTTGGCTGAGAAAGCAAGAGAAATACGAATTTTCCTACCGAAAATGGTGTCGTATTTACGACATCTGTCGATAGGTTATTCATGGTTACAAATGGCACGTTGGAACTTTGCTAACTAGCCAATCCACTCGTCTTCCGAGCCACAACCAAGCAACCTATCTACCCCAAGGAAAAAACGCCCTTTGCTTGCGCATCCCTAAGCCCAAAGTCGTGGCCAGTCCGTCAGATTTTTCGACTGGTGGCAATCAGCTTTGGAGCAGCTAAAAACTTCAAATAACAAATCTTGTTTTTAATGCAGGGAGAGTTTTCTTATCTTCTGCACATTATATCTAATATCTATGCACTTACAAGGTTATCTATCATGCAAGGTGCATTTGCTTTTTGAGTATAACATATTCAACCTCTCATGTCAAAAGGATCTTGAACATAAAATTCACACAGACCATTGCAGTTTGGCGACTTCATACAAAACTATATTGCTTCCTCGTAGTTTCTGCAAGTATCCTTACGATGTTTTTCTTCACCACCAAAACGGTAGTGGTAATTTACAAAATACCGTAGCTTACTAGGCTTCTGGGACATCACAGTTAGGAAAAGAATAATAAGCATACTAAACTTAAACACGTGACAATACTTCGAATGTATCTAATATTCTAACGTAGGTAGGAGAATGTGATAGGTTGTACGGCTTTACAGGTTATAGGTCTTACTTTAGTGTAAACAAAATAACCACGCAATATCCGTCCACCTATTATTTTATCGAAACACCTTTTAATGAACGTATCATTACGTAGAATTTTCATTTCATCAAAAGGCAATTCTCACTGCAAGTCTAACCTAACCTACTTAATTAATATTTAAGATTCCTGTAAACCATATGGTTTCAGCAGATGCTAGCGTTCGATAAAATGAAATTCAATTAAAATATTCAATCGATAAAGTTAAATTCGATAAAATGATGGGTGACCCCGTCAGCCGTACATCACAGATTTGATTGGAGGTTTAAAAAGCTATGATTTGGTTTGTTTACATTAAGTTAAGTACCTAAACAAGCGGAGTATAGTAACAGTTGAATTACATATTCTTTTCTTGAGAGTAATACTACAAGTACTATTTTATCCGACATTATAGTATCAAAACACTCAAGCTAACAACTGAAGAGGGATTAAGATGGGGTTAAAGTCACAAATACTAATGATTTCTTTATTTTCACTGGAATAAAAAAATGACGATTTTATTGACATACTTGTATTTAATATAAAATGACTACAATCATTCTCTTAAAACTAACGCATTCGATGACGTCCTTATCTCCAGCTGCCGTATCGTTTGTTGACAAAGAATAGCATTATAAATGTTTACTGTAAAATTTCGCAATTCTCAGGGTAAACTCTTAATAACTGGCCCCTAAAACGTTATTCGTACTGACTCAACTTTTACTGAAAATATTCTGGAGTGGCCAGTAACTAAACATTTACCCTATATGGAAGCCTGAGGTTTCTTCATCCTGTTCAAAATTATCATTTCTCACAATCTTCGCAAGTTCTCAAAGCATTCCTCTGTTTCAGGGTGATGTCATCACGCTTACCGACAGCAACTTCGAAAAGCTGGTGCTGGACAGCGAAGACCTGTGGCTGGTCGAGTTCTATGCTCCCTGGTGCGGACACTGCAAGAATCTGGAGCCCCAGTGGGCCAAGGCTGCCACTGAACTCAAGGGCAAGGTAATCATATAATATAATACACAATCAAAGCAATCCTATTGGGTCATTATGCGGAATTCAGAAACTAGAGGAGTTTAGGCAATCGGTATCTTATTGACAAAAGGCTCGATTTTGGTAAAGGTTAAAACTCCATTGAAAAAATTATAAACACTAACCATCTTTTTTTGCGAAATATCGGATTTTGAATCATTTGCAAATAGTGTGTTACCACTTAAATATCAATTAAGTATAGCAATAGAACAAGTGCTTTTTAGGGAAAACTACTCTGTTAGATTTACCGGTTTACACCACTTTTTGTAGAGCCGGCCAGAGCTCTGATAGTTCAATTCAAGATGTAAGTCTAGAAATGTTAAATCCATGTCTACTCACCTGGAATTGGTTTGACCGCTGCAGCTAAAATCAATGACTTATGCCAGGTTGGCGTCATGTTTGACAATTCCATGGCGGGACGGGATGAAAACCACTATCGCATCCAGACTAGATATTAAAACAGACTGCTACACCATTCTTGGCATATTTCTTCCTTGTTTTATTTGTAACAATCTTCATAATGTTGACGCATGTAACTGAAAATAAAATGAACCAGAATTAAAAATAGGTACTTGTTTAAGAACTTTTCTAGCTAAGATTCAGGTAATTTAAAACTTAAAACAACTATCTTAGCAGCTCATAGCTCTCCTTCTGCGTCCGTGGTCGGATAAATACTGAGGCCGATTTGCAAAGCGTCACTAAACTTGGCAAGCGAATCATTTTGATTTATGTTTTGGTCATTGATTCGACGCCGTCAGTTCCGAGATTAAAAATTAATGGGCCTTACTTACACATTTACGATTCGTTCCAGCTGTAATTACTTAATTAATATGGTCTTAGCAATTCGTTCCAGAAAGTAGTAATTTTTTATAATTAGCGGTCTTAACAAACCATAAACATAAATGTTCTCCTTGGGTGGTCTTCGGACCAGCAAAAAGCTTGATGCTATGTTCTTAATTATATGCTTACTTGATCCGAATAACTTGAAAAAAAAATATTAAATGATTCCTTTTGTTCAACAAGACAGATTTTTTAAATTCTTATTTCACTTATAAATTAACCTGATTGCTATGCAAGATACATACAAGGAAAGTCTGAGGAAAAAATGTATTTAATTTGATGTTTAAATACATATAAAAATATTATTGGTGCCCAAAATACAAAAATTACCATATAATTGCAATTCTAACCCTTTGCAAATACTTTATGTAGCTACAGTACGATTAATTACCAAAGTCCCAGATTGCCGAATTCCTATCTCAATACAAGATAAATAAATATCAAGGAACAATGTTAAACCTTCCTTCCTATTAAAATAAGGACTACAAAAACATCCAAGAGTCAGGAACAAGTTTTCGTGCTCCGAATATTTGCCAGTTCTTAGCATTATTGTATAAGCGCTAGACAAAGGTCATTCAACCAAACCGCTTCGTCCCAAATATGAACCCTATATTTAAATCTTGTCCCTCAAATAGCCAATACCCGCTCGTAACTTTTGTTACCTTAACTAAACTTAATTTCAACATGTTAATACACAATAATACTTGCAAATACGCCTTTCTTTGTCTCTATGCTTCAGTTCACCGTGCAAATGTCAAATGTCACGTTACACCGTTATTCACCTGTTTCAATGTGACCGTGAGCGTGGCTTACCCGATTCGAACAATACCATTCAATACGATTCTGTGAAGGATTTTTAAAAGACAAATATTGCTGGCTTTATGACTGCGTCGTGTCTAGTGGCGCCTTTATTACCATAAACGTGTTTTTTAATGAAGTGGTGTCTTAAGGTCAAAGAGTAGTTTTTAGGGTTCCATAGTCAAACTAGGAACCCTTATAGTTGATGTCCGTCTGTCTTCGGTCTAACTCAGAAACTTGGTACAAAGCTGTAATTTGGTTTTATACATTTCAATTACGCCGACAAAGTTGCAAAAAAAAAACATTATAGCATCGAGTTAGGTATCATTGAATAGCTCTTAAAAACATTATGTTCATGTCACTATCAATTATTAGATTTGGGAGACTGTTTAGAAAATATTGAACTCGAAAAGTGTCTTAAGGGTGTCACATATAACGTATAAGAATACAAACGCAACGAATTGAGAACCACCACCTTTTTGTGGTATTTTTTTGAACTTGGTTAAAATGAAAATCTATCACGACTAAGTAGCTCTGATTGGTTTCTAGAGAAGTCTTCTCGTGACTACCAAATGTCTATTCTACTAGGCGAACTTTTTGGAATCAAATCCGAATCTTATCCGATGTATGAATGTGGAAGAGGCTAAAGATATTTGTCAGGATCGTAGCAGGTGGAAAGAAATGTTCGCCATGATTGTCATGTATGTTTCTTGAGATTTTTTTCAACTATTTTTATTAAGCTGTAGATAACAAACCATAAATGTTGCAGGTGAAACTCGGCGCGCTTGACGCAACCGTCCACCAATCCATGGCGGCCCGCTACCAGGTCCAAGGGTACCCCACCATCAAGATGTTCCCGTCGGGCAAGAAAACCGCGGATTCAGCCGAGGAGTACAACGGCGGCCGCACCAGTAGCGACATCGTCACGTGGGCGCTGGACAAATTGGCTGAGAATGTGCCTGCGCCGGAGATCACACAGGTAAACAATATTTCATCATAAGTAGAAAACTACGATTGTGTTATAACATGAAAGAAACAAACAAACAAAAATTATCCATTACCACATTTACTGCTAAAATACAAAAAAGAACAAACAAATAATAATAAAAATACAAAGGTATATAGTATGGCATGTGGTAAAAGGAGCCGACTCAGCAAATGCTGCGTTTCCGAGCGTGACCGCGGGAGCTGGCGATACAACGTAGCTGTAGCTGGCGAGTTTTCTCTATTGCTTATCACTAATTATTACCATTATTATTACGAATATAAAGAAATAACATTCTGGAACAAAAACACTGACACTATGTAGGAGAATAAAAAACAATTGAATTGTTCAAAATAAAAGAACTATACGCTAAATAATTCTGTGCAATAAATAAACGAATAATAGGTATCATTAAAGTACATCGACAATAACATTGAATTTGAGGGACTCTAAACTTACTGCAATGAGCTGAGCTTTAAGATGGCGTTATGTATAACTAAACAAAGTAACTATATAAAAGAAGAAACTGACTCGCTGACTGATCGATTAACGCACAGCCGAAACCGCGGGACTCGTGAGGTAATATTCACTGGATATCCTAGCGCGTATTCTATCGTTTGCCCGAATTTCATTTGCTATAATCGTATCACTTGCCATAATATTTATTTGCTATAAAGGCATTTATTTTGAAACCGTAAACTTTTTAGGTAATTTTTACATGCCATCATATAGATCCCAAAAGGTTAGGTTAGGTTGGGTTTTTAACAATTCTGAGTACTTCACGGTTTCAGAAAAAATGCCTTTATAGCAAATAAATATTATGGCAAGTGATACGATTATAGCAAATGAAATTCGGGCAAACGATAGAGAACCATCCTAGCGGCGCACAAAGAAGGGATTTTTGGAAATTCATCCTCTAAGGGGTTAAAATAGGGGGAGTAGTGGGAAAACTTACTAATATTATAAATGAGAAAGTTTGGATATTTGTTACTGAATCTACGCTTCAACCACTGAACAGATCGGGATGACACTTGGCACACATATAGGTTAGATCCTGGAATAGGACATAGGATAGTTTTTATCCTGGAAAATTGGACAGTTCCCGAGGGAGCAGCGGTAAACGACTTGCAGACGGAGTCGCGGGTAAAAGCTAGTTTATTATATGCGTACAGAGTCGCGGACGTTCTCTAGTTCATTATTAGTCGAAAACTACGATTGTTTGGTAAATCTGTCTTGGAATATTAGGAACGTTGGTCCAATGCCGTACTTGTTCATTCTGCAATAGGCAATATTCATCACCTTTTTACACAGCTTCAATAAAATTTGATTCATGTAACAAACATTTGAGAAAAATCATTTTTGGATAGCTAAAATAATGACCAAGATGTAAGGCCAACCAAGATAGGTTCCTGTCTCTTTCTAACAAATCAGAATTTAACATATATTACATATTTTAAATGGCCGACATGTTATATGAGGTCACAGTGCATATCGGATCTCTCTGTCTAATTACCAGTTTAAAATACTTTTATCATCCAAAAAATATATTAATTATAATGAAGTTATGAGGACTAGTTCTCTTGAAATAGAAACAAGACCTAAAAACTTCTATTTAATATTATTATACCTGCACCTCCGTACAGTTCAGAAGACTGATATTATATTTTTATATGAAATCATAACTACAACCATACTCACGGTTAGTTAAAATATAACGTTCAAGCGTTCTTGAACTAAAATAATGTTTTTATTTTATTAGCAGAACAATGAAGTTATATTTTAAATCACTGTCATGGCCGGTCTTATGGACAATCTGTTGCAGCATTGTTGAAACATGCTATAAAATAGTCTACGATTGGTCTTGCAAAACGCTATAAAAGTTATTGTTGCTTTATTTCCTGTTTTTATGAATTCCTATTTTAAATAATGTAGCCGTTAGATTTCTTGTTTTAAATTTGTGATTTAAAATCACAATAGTAATATTGCTGGCGTTCTAATATAAACAAATGTAACAGTTTTGAGGATAAGATGAAACATTTTGCCGTGTGAATTAATAACCACGCGAACGAGAAGTAGCGGGCAAATGATAAGAACCCTAATATAAAAAGTTATAATATAATTTAGAAATACATACGACAAATGCACAAATTGAATATTTTCATTATGGCAGAATTTTTCGTTAAGCCTTTATATTGAAATTGGGGTAAAACGCTGTAACCTTATTTTGCGTAAGATTTCCATTTCAAGTCCCAGTTTTATATAACGACGTTCATTGTGACACGTCTTAAACGTGCAACTCATGAATACTCATGATCAAGGGGCGTAATTTTGATGCCGATGACGTCAAAATGACGTAATTTTACATACAAGGTGCTCTGCTTTCATTTGGTAGGTGTTTAGGTATGTATTAAATGGTACAAAAAATAAATAATAAGAAACGGCAAAGTGATTATAGTTAAATACACCCTAATCCCAATCAAAATACGGATCACGGCAGCATCATATTTTTTTTCACCGCTTATTACTAAAAATGGCAAATTGAGACAATTTTCTTTTATGAATGTCAATGCGATAATTGTTTGTTTGATGACTATTTAATCGTATCAATTTTTATTACAAGACAAAAACTTTTTATTTTTATTTATGTGTTAGGTATAAAGCGGATATTTATTTTTCTACGCGTCAGTAGCTTACTTAACTCATGTTTACATGATTAAATGATTGACGACTAATGGTTAATAATTACAATGAAACAAATTGGAATCATACTCTGTTTAGCGTGACGTCATTTTTGCGTCAACGGCATGAAAATTACGGGCCCTGCAGTCATGATATAGGTGGAAAAACAAATATGGGCCTTGGAAGGGAACTACCATAAATCCTTTCTCTTACTCTTTCGTTAGGTTCGTGTCCCTCATATTAGAATGTATGGTAAATAAAATAAATGTTAGATTTCACGATCTCTTTTATTCCTAAGACCAAATGTTTATTAGTGATTTTTTGAATTTTTAGCTGGTTATATTCCCGGGTGAGACAGGCCAATTTTTTTTAATACAGTTTTTGTTTATTTTTTTAATTCAAGGCTGTTCCTGGCTATAAGGTAGTTCCCTTCCAGGCCCCATGATTTTTTCCCGCTCTGTATATGCATAGTTAGGCATTAAAACACTCTAGTATTGTCCTCTTATGCAACAGTCACATAAGCTGGTATTTTATTGTCTTGTAATTGCTATTGTCCTGAATTAATGGTAATCGTGTGTCATGGTCAGGTGGTGGGCGAGCCGTCCATGAAGGCGTGCAGCGAGAAGCCGCTGTGCGTGGTGTCGGTGTTGCCGCACATCCTGGACTGCGACGCGGCCTGCCGCAGCGAATACATTGCCATCCTCAACAAGCTGGGCGACAAGTACAAAAGCAAGATGTGGGGGTAAGTTAACTCTAAAGTATTATCTTCTATAATGATCTAGGTACGATCAGACCATACGCTTCAAAATAACCAAATATTTATCAAGTAAATTGCCCACATATCTTTTAAACGTCGGTAATATGTAGTAAAAATTGGCAGGAACTGAATTTAACAATAATCCGGAGGGTATCCCGAGATGGAAAACTTTGATTTGCCATAACCACTTCATCTCATAGAGCATAAAAAAAACACAACTACCTAAGTAACTCTTGTTTATCTGTTACGCTTTTAAGGCTAAACCGCTGAAATGTATGGAAAAAATATATATAAAGATAGTTTGAGTCCCGGCTAAGGACATTGGATACTTTTGATCCCGGAAAATTGATTATTTCCCGAGGGAATAGTGCCAACCGACTTCTACGCGGATATGAATAAATTGGCTTTATTTTTTGGATTAAATTGGATTTATAAACTCCGATGCTGACTAACAGTTCTGGTTTACTAGCACCATTTCAGTCTGATCAATCTAAAACTTCAAGTGCCAATTTCACCAAATGATGTTAAGCTCTTAACAGACGTTTAGAGCGTTAACAGCTGTCAAAATGTATGAACTGACTGTCTGTTTTTTAAATTTAACATTCGTTGGTGAAATTGGTACTAAACGTAATACAGTATATACTTGACTTGACGACGCGTTAGCCGAGTTGGTAGTGACCCTGCCTACGAAGCTAGCGGTCCCGGGTTCAAATGGGTAAGGCCAGATATTTATGTGCCGAGCGCGAGTTTGGATGATTTCTATTCTATTTAAGTATTTATTTCTCTATATAAATAAGTTAATCATTGTCTAGCACCCATACTATAAGTTTAGAGCTTAGTTTGGGACTAGGTAAAGGATGATGGACAAAAATGTCCCCACCCACCAACCAGTGCCAGTTTATAGATCTTGGAAACATGATTTATTTTTACTATAGCGACGATCACCATATTTATGGGGTTTTCTTGGAAAATCATAATCGTATCGTATGGAATTTGTTTGAAAATGAACACATATACGGATGATTTGCCTTGCTTGGCCCTTTGTTTTCATTAAAAAAATCCCATTGATTTTGCTACTAAAATAAGTATTTGCCTTTTTTGGGTCCTAATGAACATATAGACATGCGTCCCGTTACTGTTGGAGGGTGGGGACGGGGTCCATACAAAATTGCCCATCACCCTTTGTGTTATATTAACTTTACTTATTATTTTTCTCCTCATTCCAGCTGGGTATGGTCCGAAGCAGGCGCGCAGCCAGCTCTCGAGTCTTCTTTGGAGCTGGGCGGGTTCGGATACCCCGCTATGGCCGTCGTCAACGCGAAGAAACTCAAGTTCTCCACGCTTCGTGGTTCCTTCTCCGAGACCGGCATCAACGAGTTCCTCAGGTATGATCAACTTTATCTTATCTTTTCTTATCTTCAGTGATTGGAATCGGTGGAGCTAATTTACCTAAAGTTCGCAAAAGGATATAATATAGAGTGGATACAACGGGGAAAAAATATTTTTTATATATTTATTCAATTCCGGATTTCCGGTATTTCGACCGATTGGTTAAAGATTTTTCTTAGTTAATCGGAAGGCCGCTATTATCAGACATCATATTTGTAAAATTAATATCATCTTTTTTTTATGGCAATGAGAAGGGACGCGAGAACTCAGGCCACCTGATGGTAAGTGGGATCTGAGAACCCATAGACTGCAATCCTAGGACCTTAAATGCGTTGCCAACCCTGAGGACTAAGATGGAATGCCTCTATGCTAGTAATTTCACCGTTTGTCTTCTCCACACACCGGAACACAGCAATGCGAACACCACTGCTGCTTGGCGGTGGGTTAACGAATAAGATGGTGGTAGCGATCCGGACGGACCCTGCACAAGGTCCTACCACCACTCATCCTACAGTCTGACGATGCAGTTAACCTGGTGGTAGACACTGCCTATGAACCTAGTGGTCCCGTGTTCGAATCCCGGTATCGGCAAATATTTGTGTCATGTCTGTTGTACTACTGGTACTAGAAACTAAAATCATACTAGTAAATCAAATAATTTAACACATGGAAACCATCCAAGATTCAGGTGCTAATACTCGCTTTATACTTATAATTCTTTTACCGATTACAGAGACCTCTCGTTCGGGCGCGGACAGACGGCCCCGGTGCGCGGCGCGGAGATGCCAAAGGTGGAGTCCACGGAGCCCTGGGACGGCAAGGACGGGGAACTGCCCCCGGAGGAGGACATCGACCTGTCCGATGTCGACCTCGAGAAGGACGAGTTATAAGTGAAGTGTAGACCAGGGGGATGGAGTGGATTTAGCTGCCTTCTAGAGGATGGAAAGTGACATCAACATCGACTTTTCAAACATGAGCTTTGAAACATAGTATTTAATGTCGTTAATTCATTAAAGAGAAATAACAAAGGTTCTTAACCTTAGAAATACTTCCGTAAATGCTGTATTTGACATTGAATTTTTTGTTTTAAAGTTCACGGCTAGCCTAAAAAGTCATTATTGTTGTTAATTTAAATCAATTCCTGTCCGACCATCCCCTTACAAATGGAACTATTTAGTATTTTTCAATATGGTGTGTCTGTCAATGTTGCCTTCTATGAAGTGTAAAGGTATTCGACAAGCCTTCTCTAATACGCTAATGTTTATGTATAAATCAATCTTACTTTAATGAACTAACATGCATTTAACTTATTTCATTATGTCAATATCCTTTAAAATGAAAATAGGCAACATTTCTTTGACTGATTTATGTTTTACAACTTAGAATTAGTAAATAAATTCTCTAGCAGTGCTAAAATACTATCTTTTGCTTCTCCAAAAAAAGTTCTCTTTCTTTAATTTTGGAACATTCATGTGATAAATAGACAATTTATTTATCTTAATTTTCCAGTGATGTAACTACATTGAATCACAACTTATAGCTTTATATTATTAAAAATTATGCATCCAGCATTTATACATAGAAACTGTGTGAATGGTCATTCTGTTCAGTTTTTTTTTTTACTATACCCTGAATGTATTAATATGTATCTTAATTTTAATTGTTTCACTAGAGTCATTTCTGTATATCACCTACTGAGGTCACCCGATAGGATTAGCCAGGTACAATCCCTAATTGGATTATAATTTGGTTGGATCTACAGTATTTTTCAGCTACAATGAGTTCTGTGACAGCTTATACAAACACGTATTACACTTGTTTCTTTAACTTTACATAAAAACTACACTGGTACACCTAGCGACGCCGTTCAGAAACTTAAATAATGAATCGCATATTTTTAGATACTTCGCATGCGAGTATAGTAAGTGATTGAAATTACGAAATACGGCTGTCACAGAACTCATCGTAGCTGAAAAACACTAGTCAGGCAATCTCAGTGGCGCATATGTATGACTGGTGGCTTGCTCACCACAATCTTCCATACTGTAATTACACTGTAAAAATATATCATAAAGCTCAGATTTACATTATTTTATGAAGTGTAAAATTATTTGATAATAAATTTATACTATAATTTACTCTTTTTTTGTTTTATTATAAAAAACGCTAAATATCACATGCGATTTGCTGCACATGTTTCTAGTCAGCCAATCGGCATAACGCAACTGTGGTGCGGCCTTAAAGCATTAAATAGTTTGTTCGTGGTACAATGAACACAGTAGGATTGTCCTAAAAACAATACCTAATTAACATAAGTAGTTTACCGCCGGCCGCGGTCACGCTCCGAGCAAGGCTAGCATTAATTAATTTGCTTAAAAAAATATATTACGTTCTTGCAGGAAAGATTTGTAAAATATTAACAATTGGCATCTTGCTTTGCTGCTTCTGACAGTTGGGCTTTGTGCTTCCACTTGCTACTGCAACCGAAAATTAAAGGGTTTTTTTTTGCGATTCTCCAACATGAGACAACTAACTCTTAATTCAATTGTAAGAATAAATTATGGGTCACCGTGATCACTGTGATTGCCCAAGCAATGCATTTCGAGGTACAGTCACAGTCGAAAATATCAGAACAGATACACAAGGATTAAAAGTTAAAGATGTCAGTTATCAGATATTTTTATCAATACCATCTTGATAGTTGGAAATCCACTACCCCGCGTTTCGAATGTTTTCTTGCCACGCAATCTGTGGAATTAGCTCTCGGCGTCTGTATTTCCTAACCAATACGACTTGGGACCTTCAAAAACGAGTCCAGTTTGCATAGGGTTGTGCCCTATGAACGTGTATAACATTTATTATGTAACAATATTGAATAGGGTAGTACCGTTTGAGGCCACTGTACCCTTTTTTGTTTGAAAGGAGTATCAAATTATATTCATAATAAATAGATAATTAACACTGAATTAATAAAATATTTTTGTAATTTCATAATGCTTTAGATATTAGTTAACCGAAAACGGTCTTAAGATTATACCATACCAACCATTATCAAAATTACAGATAAATAAATGTGCATCACCAGTCAAAGATATCTCAGATTACATAAATAAGCAAGATAAAACAACCAGTGAGTGGTATAAAGAATAATTTATTTGAGCACTTCACTTTATGATAAGGTATCTTAACCTAAATATGCAACAATAGTTGTCAAAATTACAGTCTTGTTTTGTTTGCACATCCGTAATTATGGTTAACTAGTAGACAAGATAATACTGAACTAATTAGGGCGAGGCGAAATTAGATACCAGGTCAAAGATAACTGTTCAAACTCACCACAAAACTTACTACATTGATGCTTAAAGAATCTTAATAACTTAATTAAACTTAGGTATATTTTTGGAAGAGTAATCTTAACAGATTGCATTTCTTATTTGAGTAAATTGTTAATAAGTTAATGTTATATTTTATGGCACTTGTGCTGTATTGGCTTCATCCGCCTTATTGAAATGTATATTATGTTATGTTATAAGTTAAACATGAACACAGTTTGTTTGTGGACTTATTCTAGACTTGGGAATACCTTAAATCTTACTGCTTTGAATTAGTCATTACATTTTCCTCACACAGTTGGTCCCCTTTTACTATGAAATTATGAATCATTGGGTGCACCAGTTTATTTTGCTCACAACCTATACACAAAAATTAAATAGATAGTATTATTACACTGTAATACAAAAACTTTGTAAAAATATTCTTCCATTGATGTATGTACTATACAAGTTTTACCCTTTTCAGGTAGATACACATCTGCAGGTAGCTTTATTTTACTACCTGGATCTCCACAAAAAGAGACTAAGGCCCCCATTAATAAACTGATCTCAACTCTAATGGTCGTCTAGATATGCATCAAAAATGACAGCGTTCTATGGTTTGGTGGGCCTCACAGTCAAGATGAGTTTATAAATACAGCCATAAGACCAGTGGGCCCAGTATGGTTGCGTTCATCGCGTGACACAAATGTAATAAAGCATCCGTCACTCTCATACATATATACATGTTAAAAAGTGACAGATGTTTTATCCACATTTGTCACGCGATAAACGCAACCCTATTACTCCCCGAGATAAAGTGTATATACACAATTCATAAGACATTTTTTTCATCATGTCTCATTGTTGTTAACATTGTCACTCTTGGTAAAATCATAAGAGTAAATTTAAATAGTCAATCACTAGCTTTTACTAGTCAATTAATACTTACAAGGATATAAAGTTAGTTAATATTTTAATCAAAAAAACATTTGGTTAGGTACTTTATACAGTGTCCAACTGAATCATGTCATAATTCCTTTCCTTTTTGCACAAAATAGGGTAGCACATGGAAAAATAGTAGAAGCCCATTCCTCCTAGTATTAAAGCTAGTATGACTATGACGATGCCCCAGGCCGAGAGCCCTAAGCCGCGGCGAGCTCCGTACTGCCCTGAAACGCCGGTAGACGCGCCTACGTTACCTACGGATGCTTGCGGACCTTGCGGCTGCATCGGGTCTTCGTAAGGTTTGCCTCCATATTTATCAGCGCCGTATCCTTTCCCTCCGTAGCTGCCATACGCTTCACACGGTGATAAAAGTTGGTTCAAAGCTGAAAAATAGACAAAAAGTTAGTGTATGGCATACAGCGGGCATGATATATGAAAGATAATGTAGAGTAAGTAGCGTACCGAATAGAAGGAGGGTGACGCGAAGTAATAAGCTCATCGTGATTATAACTCAGATACGGGTACCGACTTCCTGCCGTGCCCAGGTAGAAATACTTCTATAAATCCTGTTTGAAATTGTAAATAAAACAATGGCTCTGGATCGTTGGAGCCTTCGTAAACAGCTTCGGAGAATTCACTTGTTATTCTAGTGAACACTTTTAGAAACTTGAGCCGATTTTCGACACTTAAAAGCCTAAACAAGCGTCCACTCACAATAATATCCCGAGACAACTAAAAAAAAAATATTGACTGAACTGAACGAGTTTTGGGAACGGAACGGTTCGAATTTTATTTAAAAAGAGTGAATGATAGAATCAGTGACTGCAGTTTCTAGTGATGAATAATTTCTTGAAAATGAATGGTTCCGGTTTTTATTAGACGTGTTAACAAAAAGAATAAATAATCGATTGTTTTTCACAAGCAGCAACCCAGACTATTAAAACGTATATCCTGCAAAGTGGTGGCGTGTACTTCCGCCCAATTGTCAAACATACATTGTCAGCAGTGTTGCCAGGTCTCCTGATTTATCAGGAGATTTACAGATTTCAGGGTAGGTCTACAGATATACAGATTTTTATAGAGAATCCCCTGATTTTTTGGAATATTCCTCCTTTTAAACATTTTATTCGACCTTTTTAACTCGGATGCAAACTGAAACGTTTCTTTTTTCGTTGAATTGGTCGAGGTGTCTGTGATCAAATAGACCAATAGCGTCAATTCAATTTAATTAATAGGACTGTCGCACTGTCTGTCACGTGTCATCAGGTGTGAAGCGTTAATCAAAACAAAACTAACATCTTCAAACCAAACTTCCGATAACTTTTCGAAGCTCGAGTTGGAATCTGGCCTACTACTTTGAAACCTGTAATTCGAACTTCGAATCGCCCAGTCGCTTTCTTGCGAACTATTAACGCTTAGAGAGCAAAAGGGATAGCAATAGACGAAGTTCAAATTACGGATTTTAAAGTAGAGCCCCTGTGTATATCTGATGTATGCTTTTTTTTACATGAAAACAAAATATTCATCTAAGACAAAAATCATGTTCATACATAAACTGATTAATTTATATTTGAAGTCAAGAAACTTGATTAAAGGTAAGATATTCGACTTGTAAAAATCTACAGATTTTTTCTCTCAATCTCCTGTTTTTCTGGCATTACGTCTTCTGACTTTTTCAGATTAGACCTGGCAACACTGATTGTCAGTGAGAAAATGTTACCGGCGATGGCTAAAATGCAGTTTTGCTTTATATTTTTGATTTTCGCTTTAATCAAATGTGAAAGCGCCGCAGTGGACACAATCTCTAATGAGATTAAATTAAAAAATGTAGACCGGACGGTAGACGTCACCGCGCAACTTGTTAAAGTTTCGTCTAGGATTACGATAGAAAATACTGGGAAGTCACCGGTCAAACAAATTTTACTCGCGGTGGAGACTGCGACGAAGAGTAACCTGGCATTTATCGGTGCAAAGGATTATATGAACAAAGATCTTCGGCTAACGGAGACTAGTGTGAAAGGTTATGATAACGTCAAGTTTTGGCGTGTCGAGCTCAAGGAAAGCCTCAATGCCGGTGCTTCGGTGACCATAAGCAGCGAATCTGTGTTCACAAAATCCATACTGCCGTACCCGACGGCTATCACGCAAGCCGAAGACCAGCTAGTCAAATTCAACGGTAACTTGTACTTCTTCTCTCCTTACGCAGTAACGTCACAAAAGACCAACGTCGTTTTGAACACGAAGAGCGTGGAATCTTTCACGAAAGCAAAGCCTTTCCTCCAGCAGGACGGCACCATCGTATACGGGCCCTATTCCAACATCGCTCCATTCACTGACAAGGAACTGAGCATTCATTACAAAAACAACTCTCCATTCTTGACTGTGACGCGTGTCGAGCGACTCATTGAAGTCTCGCATTGGGGCAATATAGCAGTGGAGGAAGTGATTGAGGTTGAACACACAGGGGCTCTGTTAAAGGGACCTTTCTCCCGCTATGACTATCAACAGGACCACCACAGTGGGCCTGCCAGCGTCCGTTCCTACAAGACCCACCTCCCAGCTTCAGCTTCGGATGTTTACTACCGCGACACTAACGGGAACATCTCCACATCCAACATGAAGGTCAAGAAAGACTCTGTAGAGTTAGACTTGAGGCCAAGATACCCGCTCTTTGGTGGTTGGAGGAGCCACTACACCTTAGGATACAATGTACCTAGCTATGAATACTTGTACCAACAGGGCAATGAGTATTTGCTGAAAATGAGAGTTGTTGATCACATTTTTGATGATATGCAAATTGATGAGGTTGTTACAAAGATTATTCTGCCAGAGGGCACCACTAATATTAAACTAAATAACCCCTACCCGGTGACTAGACTGCCCGATAGCCTCCATTTCACATATTTGGACACTAAAGGCCGCCCAGTCATTTCATTTTCCAAGAAGAATGTTGTAGAGAACCATATCCAAGATTTCCAGCTTCGCTACACATTCCCCCGTCTCTTAATGCTGCAGGAACCTTTGTTGGTTGTTGGTTTCCTGTATGCGCTATTCCTGTGTGTTATTATTTATGTAAGGTTAGATTTCTCTATCCATAAGTCTGAACATCCTCATAAGGATTAAATTATTACTTCTATATATTATCTTGTAACAGTTTTTAGTTTGTGTATGCATCTAGTTCACTTGCATTTTATGTGATTGTGTGGTGAATAAAAAAGATTTTCATATGATTTGTTTTATTTCTTCTATAAATATACTAAATTTAGATATAAAACATTATACAGGTAGATGATCGTCACAAATATATGCAAAACAATATCTTTATGGATCTAGTTACAATTTATATGGTTGAGAAAGTATTTCACAGTGTATGCAATAAATAAATGGAGATATCTTTAAAACATTAATTTGAGCATTACTGACTATTTCAACTTATTTACAAAACAACATAGGAACAAACAACAATATGCAATATAAACAGATGTGAACACAAAACTAAGATGTCTATCTACAATAGGAAATCAAAAACAATTATTGTAATTGTAGTATATTTTTAAATAACTTGGCAAAATGGGTATGCTAGTTTGATGTTGAGATAATAGATTGTGGTGACGGAATGTTATCCCCAAAAGTATAAGGTGTCTAAGTACTTATTTTAGATGCTTTTTAGACTAGAAAAATAGGACTCCACTCTCATATATTTTCTCAGTATATATTTTCAGCACACGCTAGCTTGATGTTCGTGGTCCAAAATGATATCAATAGTAAACAAAGCATATCAAAATAACGCAGTCATGATTGTCCTAGGTTCACCTAAACCAAAATTAAACAAGTTTCTGTTAAAATTTATGTCTAAAATACACAAGTTTGTGAAAATTACATAGTACCAATTTATTGTTTTTACCTATAATGTAATGGCAAAGCGATTTAATGCCAGCGCAAACCGGCGGACGGAGGGGGAGGGCAGCGAAGAGGATTTCCTCCGCCGCAGCGCACACTGATGAGAGAAAATCCCTCAGGATACCGCGAGCGTCCGCCAGTGTGGGATCAGCGCCCGGGACTGCAGAGTGCGCCCCTGGTTTGTGCTCCGGCCCAGAACAAACTGGTGGACGGGAAGGCAGAGGATTTAGGTGTGCTCCGAGACGTGATTGAGGAGCGCGTAGAGGATACTGCGTGGTCGCTTCGCTAATGGAACGGAATCAAGCCGACCGACCGGTGGCATGCCGCGGGATTCCACGGCATTGCAGCGCACGCTCTGTCAGGCACTTGCGGTATCAAAAGGGATTTCCTTCTTTAGTGTGCGCTGGAGACGTTAGATCCTTTTCTTCCAGTTTGCATTAAGCCCTCTCCCGAGGCCCGGCTGCCCCGGCGCACGGGTGGACATGCCGGCGCCTCCCGCTGCGGTATCCTCTAACTTGCTCTTCAATGCAGAGTCAAATTCCGCTGCGATACTGCGAGGTCGGTCTCAAAGCATTGACATTTTGCACCTTATTTCACTTGAAATAGCAAAAAATATACAATGATAAATTTAATATCCTCTTGCCGTCCCGTCCGCCGGTTTGCGCAGGCCATTAGTGTGGTATCCATTATATGAATAATATTACAATAACTACAAAAATTTTACATTTCTTTCCACCTATACCGGATAGAGGGAAGAGATGCTGTTACTCTCCAGATGCGCTGTCTGAATCGTTTCTTAATCTATTTTGTCAAACACTATTCAATTCTATTAACCTTCTTTGGACCCATTCCTGATCGAAGACAATTCACGCTGCTGCTCATATCCATAGCACCATAAACTTCATTTAAATACAAACCAGTTTTTTTTTCATAGCATAGAAAGGTTCGGCTTATTCCCAGTTGTCCGCCGCAGTGTGGACACACTGCGGACCACTGGGAATAAGCCGAAGGTTCATATAAAGTTTGACAAAAAATATAAAGTATTAAGTGAAATCAACTTGCCCGCGATTGCATTGTCACACAGCCCATTACGTCTTCCTGATACTAATCCACAGCGAAAATAGCCGCGTACTGACTGATCGAGCAGACTCGGTGAGACAGCCTCGCGAGGCAAATCCTCGGTCAGTCACGACGTGTCTCGCCCGAGGGAAACGCATGCCCGGCCTCAACCGAGCGTCGGTTTTTGTCCATGCTCAAAGGCGCCTCAGTACATTTGCCGTGCTCACTCAAGACTGTTGAGTTTTGCCTCGCTTGTTCGTTGCATGTTAGCGTCGTGGATAAAGAACAGTGCCTTAAATTAATTGAATATATAGGATTATGGGATGCGAAATGTCCCGATTATACTAATAGAGGACTAAGAGAAGATGCGCTCGATGTTGGCTCAGCCTCACCACGGCTCGGCTTTCTTACTTACCGTGACTGCCTCGCGCGGCAAACGTCCGAGGCTGTCTCACCGAGGCTACACCCTCAGTCAGTACTGCGTGCGGCTAATGACGCACTGAGAAGCAACAAAGAAAAGTCAAGTGCTCACTTTATTCTAAAAGCCGCCGTATCATAGCCGCTTATTTTATTATGTTTTTTAAATTGCCCTCGATGGCTCACCTGATGGGAAGTGGTCTCAGCCGCCTCCGGACATTTGCGACGGAGGCGCCACCAATGCGTGCGTGGAGTCGTACACTTTGAAGTTTCGTGGGGTATGATCTTTAGTTTCACTATATCACTAAAACCTGACACACTTTATAGAGAACCAAAACATGGTTTGTTTTTTATGAATATCTTTCATGTTGTTTCTTTACTCTATATATAAATATTCTGAAGGATTCTTCCTTTTTTAGGGTTCCGTACCCATAGGATAAAAACAGGACCATATTACTACTAATAGCTAGACAGTTGAAATTTTCACAGAAGATGCGTTTCTGTTGCCGCTATAACAACAAATACTAAACACAGAATAAATTAAATAATTAAGGGGGCTCCCATACAACATACGTGATTTTGTTGCCGTTTTTTTGCTAATGTTTTATAGAATGGTACGGAACCCTTCGTGCGCGAGTCCGACTCGCTCTTGGCCGGTTTTTCTTGTGTTTTTAACACTCTTATATGCCATATTCAGACAGCTTGAACCTCAGCACCACGGGCGCGCTGGTGCAGGGCAGGATGGCCAGCTCGGTGACGACCGCCGTCACGAGGCTGGGCGGCGTCACGTCGTACATGAGGTTGAGTGGCGTCAGGTTGCTGTTGGAGCGCCAGTCGCGCAGCGGCGAGTCCGGGTCCGACTTGTCGATCAAGTCGTCGGGATCACCTAGGAAAAATATGTGGTCATTTAAAATTTGTAGACGTGTTATTATGACATGGAAAAGGCAATAAAGCGCACGCAACTTGATAGCTGTTAATGATAAATTTGATTGTAATGTGACGCGAGCTACAACCGACACAGCTAGCTGCCACCATCCAGTGACGAGGCGCGAGGTGCGGCTATCTTAAGCTGAGATAGTGCCATCTGAGAATGCGAGCTGTGGCTAGCCTAAGCTCGGTGACACCATCCAGTGACACGAGGTGAAGGTAGCCTTGGCTGGCCAACACCATCCAGTGAGACGAGCTGCGGCTAGCCTAAGCTAGTTAGCACCTTCCAGTGACGCGAGTTATAGTAAGCCTAAGCCAGCCGGCATCATCCAGTGAGTCGAGCTGCGGCTAGCCTAAGCTAGCCAGTACCATTCATGACACGAGCTGCGGCTAGCCTAAGCTAGCCAGCACCATCCAGCGACGCAAGATGGTGGCAACGAGTAGGTAGCACAGAGCAGTAACGTTGAACAGTGCAGTAATGTGCGGGCAGTCACCGAGCTCGTTGTGGTCGGCGGCGGCGGCCTGCACGCGCGCGGAGACCTTGTGCGTCTCGCACGCCACGAGCAGCGGCGCCGTGCGCGCGCGCGCCAGCAGCGCCAGCTGCGCCGTGCCCAGCGCGCCGCGCACCGACCCGTCCGCCAGCAGCGCCTGCGCGCCCACCAGGACCTTGCTGATCTGTAACAAATTGGACTAACAAGGTCAATACCGTTAGCTGATTTATCTCACTGTTCGGGTCCGTCCGGATCGCTAACACCATCTCATCCATTAACCTACCCTCAAACAGCAGTGTTCCGGTTTGTGGATAAGACAGCCGGTGTAATGACTAGAATAGAGGCATTCCATCTTGGTCCTCAGCGTTGGCAACGCATTTGCAGTCTTAGGCTTGCAGTCTTGTGAATGCGAATGTCCACGGGTCACAGTTTCCACTTACCATCAGGTAACCTGTGTGCTCGTTTGCCTACTCTAAGCCATAAAAAAAAAACTTTACACGACGAAATCTAGGGTGGAGTCAGTAACAGCCTTTCACTCTTGACAAACAAATTATATCTCATAGAAGATATAAACAGAAGTCAATTCCACTTGTAAGCAGTTCGCATTTAATAGTACATTGTACATCAAGGGACAGGCTACGCCTAGTGTAGGGACCAGTGTAAATCTCTTATGACAATGTTTTAAGTGCATGAGTATCATCTACATAGTTCTTATTGTATGAAAATAATCAATATTCCATATGTATCTTTGTCAACTGAACTTGATGTGTATTTATGTGCAATAAAATTTTATTATTATTATTCATAGATATTTATTAAATTTTCTGCAAATTAGGTTTTTTACAATAAACATTCAAATATAAAAGTAAAATAACAATACTAATACAAAAAATATACATTATAAAAAACCTAACCTACGGGTGCCGCCGGCAGCGGGGCAGGGCTCAAGCTACCGGTGGTTAGGGCTGCAGAGAGAGGAACCTCCTCACAATGCGTGCCGTGTCGAGGAGTACTGCCTTCTGTATCTGGCCCTTGATCCAGCCATCTAGCGAGAGTCTCTTGAGGTGTTGGTCGAGACTCTTCGCTATAAGACCGTTGGCCGAAACAACTATCGGGACAATGATCGTCGAGTCAACATCCCACATGGCGGTCACCTCGTGAGCCAAGTCAAGGTACTTGCTGAGCTTGTCCTTCTCGGCCTTCACAAGGTTCTCGTCATGCGGGATGGTGACGTCAACGAGCACTGCCCGGCGTTGAGATCGATCTGCCAACACGATATCAGGCTTATTGGCGACAATAGTCCTGTCCGTGATGACAGATCGATCCCAATAGAGCATAGCACGACCATTTTCGAGAACTGGCGCCGGTGTGTACTTATAGTACGGGACTTCAGACTCAACAAGACCATATTGAAGAGCAAGTTGCTGATGGATGATCCTGGCCACGAGGTTATGTCTGTGCAAGTACTCACCGTTCGCCAAATGCGAACAACCGGTAATTATATGTCTGAGGGACTCGCCGGGGCAACGGCACGCTCGACAAATGTCGACCGTGCCATCCCTCAGAATATATTTCCGATAATTGTTCGTCATTATGACCTCGTCAGCAATTGCACAGACAAAGCCTTCGGTTTCCCCAAAGAGGTCACCGAACCGTAGCCAGTTCACGGACGCTAAAAAGTCTACGTCGGGCCTTGTTAGGGCCCGGTAGAACCGTCCGTGTAGCTCCTTGCTCTTCCATATGTTCTTGCGGTCTTCAGTGCTCAACACCGTTGGTCTGCGCCAGCTCTCGTTTGCCAAGGAGAGAGGCGTGAGGTTCCTGTCTACTGCAACCACATCACGATGCATCCCACACTCATTGCCTAGGAAATAATCCCTGAGATTGCACACCTCGTGGTTGTGGAGATTCTTAGCATTTAAAATGCCTCGACCTCCACACTTCCTCGGGATGTACAATCTCATGACAGATGAGCGTGGGTGCAACATGCGATGTGATTTGAGCAGTCACGATACGCGGTGAGGTTAGTTCCTCCCTCTGTAGCCCCGTAGTATGCTCGCATGCAATTTTCGTTGTTCGATGTTGACCATCGCATGCGGCGCACTATACCACCGGTAGCGGGAGCCGTGCGCGGAGCAGGATGCTCCGCAGGCCCCAAGCGTGCCGGCAGCGGTGGTCGCCCGCGTCGCGCAGGTGGTCGCGGCGGCGGAGGCGACGGCCCACGCTCGTCGCTCGACTCGCTAGTGTCAGGTGCAGTGGCGAACTCGTCACCCGACGACGATGGCGAGGAGCTAGACGAGGCGGGCAAGGGTGGAGGGCGTGCGTTTTCAGTACCCGCTTCTCTTCTCTTCGC
Source organism: Acleris sparsana (assembly GCA_923062465.1). NCBI lineage: Eukaryota > Metazoa > Arthropoda > Insecta > Lepidoptera > Tortricidae > Acleris > Acleris sparsana. The sequence continues at coordinate 18,482,156 of OV281287.1, read as the reverse complement.
TCTCGATCTTGTTAACATGATTGATTGATGTGACGTTTCATGTCAATGTGTTTCTATTTTAATTTATGGTATCATATGTACAATGTATATTATATTTTTATAAAACATGATGTTTTAATGTATATAATTTACAAATACCACATAAAAAAAGACTTAAAACACAAAAACTAATTAATCAAGAAAATGAACGTGTGACAGCGTCAGCGGTTTTTTTTTTTTTTTTTTTTTTTTTTTTTTTTTTTTTTTTTTTTTTTATTATTATTATTATTAATTACTAACGAGAGTGTTAGAAGCCCGACGCCGTAGGCGGAGGGCTTTTAATGACTCGAGTTAGTAATCCCCTTACTGCCTGTGATACACACAATGGTTTTCATCACATTTGCGAGGAAAAAAAACAAAGAGAAAACACTTTAACTCTGCAAAATATAAAGAAATAATTTTTGACGAACGGGAACGTAAATGGAAACGATATTTTTTTTGTGACCTCTACCACAGATAATAACTGCGTTTAGTTTCGACCTGGATTCGAGCCAGATTTAGCCAATTTGATAAAAATGTATAATTACTAAAATTAATGATAAATGTTGATATAAACTTAAAATAGGTATAAAAATAATGAAGTCTAATGAAGCGTATAGGTTTTGTGTAATGTAAGTTAGTCTATAGCTAATTTTTAAAGATGAAATTAGAAATCGATTTAATTTTTGGCTGAAAATTAAACCTCCTTAGTCAGAAATGATGTACGAAAGAGTTGCAAATTTTAAAAAGAAAGTCATTACTCCCTAGGGATGACAAACTCGCCATAATTCCCGCGGGAACAATTTAGGCCATTGTCCTTCTGTGTACAGGCATGGAATAACACCATTTACGAGCAAGTGTGATGAAAAAAAATTAAACGAAATACTTCATGGGAAGTAGTTGTGTTTTATTTTGACATCATAACATTGAAGCCGCACGTTCCACCTAGACGTCCTATATTGATGTATTCCTAGGGGATTACCATGACATATTAAAGCAGTTCAGTATAGGCTAAGAGAAAGGAACAAAGCTGCTACAACTGCTATAGCTCTGTCCCTTTCTCTCAACCCAAACTTAACTGCTTTAGTATATCATGGTAGCCCCCTACATACCAGTGCAGCCCATAAGAGTCAAAGAGGCAGGGACTGAGCCACCATACTCCTCCACCGATGGACTGAAAACAATGGAAAAAAGTATACAGCCACTACACCAACATACCTTCTGCATGATATAGCTAACAGCGGTGATGTCCAAGTAGGTGCAGGGCAGCCCACTGGCCACTAGCCGCCGCAGCATCTCCCGCCCGTGATTGTGGATCCTGTTCCCCACCACCACTGTTTCGAACTTGACGCCTCCCTGCCACGCCTCGCGAAGAATACGTTCGATTAGTGATGAACTGCAATTGTTTTTTATAATTTTATAAGTACTGGCTGGTTGCACATAATATCTAAAAAGGAATAAACGACAAACACACAAAGAGAGGAAGTGGTGAGTTCCCATACAAAAACCGCCTCATCCACGACATGCGCGGCACAGAATACAAAGCGCCGCGTGGTTGAAGTCTCTTAGCGTTTGCGGCTTTAAAGTGTACGTTGACGACATCATGACATTAGATGGCAGGACGATTACACATGTGTATAAAGTCCTAAAAAAATACATTTAGTTTTTTTAATATGAATATGCATAGTTACCATCCATAAGTGAGTATTATGTCTCCATTGGAAATCTTGTTCCTGACAGCGATGCTAATCGCTTCTCCCGCCATGTGAATTTGCTCATGAATGTACCGGTCAATCTCCTCGTGCAACTTCTTCTTAGCCTGGCGTCACAGAAAAACTCATTACTCAGTACACGGAGTCTCTTGGAGATCAATCATTTCGATTGCGAATTTACAGATCTGTACACAACCGATACCATAAATTATCAATTATATATTTAAGTGATAACAACTTACAGTCTGTTCCCATTCATTCCGTCACACTTATAAACAAATCAATTTACCATTATAACTCCATATTCACGTGCTTTTTTTTTTTTTTTTTTATTTAACCTTGCAAAAGCACCTTCGGTAAAATACGATGACACTGACTGGTGCTTGGCATATACATTTTTTTTTTTCGAAATATATTCATGGAAATATAGTGATCTTTCGATAGATTTGATTTATAAGAAAAGTTTTCGTCTCTGTCGCACCAGCATAACAATACGATGATCGTGAGGAATATACATTCAAACTTTTTAATAAACTAATTAGCGGCAACATAATTCTCATCACTATTCGTCCTCTATCTAAAGACAGAATTACAGGCAAGTATACTTGTTATTTCCATTGGCAGGCTGAATAGGAACAGACTTTATAAGAGTCCTATATCTAGTTGTGAACCTAATTCAGCAGTGGATTGCACTGGGCTGATGATGATAATGATGATGATACCAAAACCGCTTATTATGTTGGTAAAGTTAGGGTAGACTTGTGAGGTATGACTACAAAAAAAAGGCTACTACGGGAAGTAGATTTTGATCAAATAAAAATTTGCCAAACAATAATTGACCAAACATCAGAGACCACCTCTAGCCGTCATTATCATAACAATACTTACATCAAACTCTGTGACATTGTGCTCCAACTGCGTGAGCTGATGCCTAAAGAACTTCACAGCGTTGGTCTGTGACGCTGTCGGCTGCCGCTGCGCCCACAGATACTGCAGGCTGGCCACCAAGGCCGACTCCAGGCCGCGAGCGTACTCGGTGCGCGCGGGCAACGTGTAGTCAGACACCATCTGGGGAAGAATCGTTAAGATTAAGACAAGTATGTAATGGCTCCTGTAATATAAATAAGGGCTATTATAATATTGACGATTCTATTCTACAACATGTTTGACTGACATGACAATGATGAAGAAGCAGCAAGTAGGTGTAAATAAAAAAATATCAAGGGACAATGTCACACCAATTGACCTAGTCCCTAACTAAGCTGAAAGCTCTAGGCTTGTACTATAGGTACTAGACCATGATTAACTCACTTAAATACATAGAAAACAAACATACAAGACTCAGGAACTAATACTCATGTGCTCATCACACAAATATTTGCCCTTACCAGGATTTGAATCATATAAAATGAAGTAAACATACCTTCTTCAGCGCATCAAGCAGTGCTATACACCTAGCGTTGGATCCTGACACAACTCGTGAGGACAGTTGCACTCCCAACTTGATAATAGCTGGGTGGAGACTGAAATAAAAGAATATAATGAATTGTTAAAGATAAGGAAATCCTTAGAAGAAGCTATAAATATGCAAATGCAAAGCGAATGTTGGCGGTCATCCCAAAATGTGATGTCAGGGGAAACCGCTTGATGCAAGTAGCACAGGATCCACTGTCGGGTGGATCTTTTGTGAAGAGAAATACTTTTTTTTTAAACAGCAATTATAACAGTCAAATTCGCACACATATTCAAATATCTGTGAAGAGACAATTGTTTTGTCGTTTCTATTTTTGATTATAATCATGCATACTTACTTTGTATTAATAGCAACCTTTTGCAAAGAATTCTTGTCAGCCTCTTCGTACAAATGTTGGAACCAGTTTACCCTCTGCATAACTTGTGGTTTGGACTTTGCTTTTTCCAAAGTTTTTGGTTTTGGTGATCTTTCCTTTGAAAATATAAAAAAACAAATTATGCCTGATGCCCGTTGTTGAAGTCTTAATCGTTTTTTGTATGAATTTTAGCAACACCATGATTGCCTCATTGTGAAAATTGTCCAATAAAATCTCAAATCTCAAATCTCAAACCTATTCCAAAATCATTTGTCTACAACATTAGCTAATAATTTCTGTGGTGAGGACTGAGCATTCGTCTCTAAAACTTAGTTTGCTACAACACTAGCTAATATAAGCATCTCCAAACCTTCTCCTTAGCAGCTTCAACATGTAGTTTTGCCGGCTCTTTCGGTTTCTCAGCAGGTGCCTGTGCCTGCTTTGCCGCCCGTTGTGCCTCCTGCTTTGCACGCCGCTCAGCTTTCAGTTCTGCCTTACTTTTACTTGTGTCCTCCTGCTGTTCAGAAATTGAAATCAAATCAAGCAATATATCTTAAATTAATATTGCAAGTAAACACTGTATTAAAGCAAAATACCAAGTTATTCTCAAGTACTCTTTTGATTACAAATAGTATAATATTTACCTTTGCTTCCAAATGTATGGCTTTCACCTTATCTGTGACATCTTGAACTTCTTTTGCCACATTCACAATGTCCTTCAAAGTGTTCACAACATCTTTCATTGTCATATCACCATCTACTTTTAGAGTATCATCATCTGAACCTTTCTTCTTAGCCTGCTTTGATGCCTTCTTTGCAGCTCTTTCAGCCATAACTTGCTCTTTAGCCTTATTTTCAGCAACTGCTGCTGATGCAGCAGCAGTGGCTGGAACCTTTACTGGTTTTTCATCAGGTTTAATATCTACATTTCCTTTTCCAACATCCCCTGATCCCTCAGGCTTACCAACAACAATTGTATCTTTCCCTAAAGATTTATTGGCAGTTACTAGAATAGCCTTATCAACTTCATCCTTGCCTTTAACTGGACTGACCTTTTTGGCATCTACTTGTGCTTTAACATTAACAGTAACTGCTTTCGGTTCCTGAACTGGGTTATTTTCATCTATTTTCTTGACTTTTTGCCTGGCCAGTTTTTTAGCTTCTCTAGCTGCTTTGATATCATCTCTAGATTTCTCTGTGGAAGACATTTCTTTACTATTCAAGTCAGATTTCTTTGCAGGTCTTTCAGGTTTAGGCTTGTTGAAAGCTTCACCTGTACATTTAGCTCTGATTGGTAGCGAGTCTAATTCTAGAACAAGAGAGCTATTGGTAGCCTGAAGAAAGGAAATATCCCTTTGTATGCTGTCAATGATATTTATGGGCTGAATATGGAAGAGGCACTCAGTAGTTTTGGCTGCTTGGAGCTTCTTGCGTCTCAGTCGTCTCTTCTGGGCAGCAGTCAACTCAGGGGATGTATTTTCTGGGTACTCATTAGAGTCAGTCTATAATACAGAATGAAAACAAAAATGTATTTATTGATAAATGCATACTCGTTTTGTATCAATTGCAGTATTCAAATGGTATATTACCAATTTCTTTCATTACTTTTGATATGAACATGTAAATGTAATTTTAAAGGAGATGATTCAAATTGGTATCCAAAATTTGGTGCAAAATATAGAGAAGTATCACATTAACAACATTTGAAATGTTACAAAAACAGGATGGTATGATCACAATGTTAATTACAGATGTTTAAGGGACTTGAATGGATGGAGAGTTATTGGGTTAACGTAATATATAGTCTATGAATACAAGAAACATGTGGATTATTGCCTATCAATTTGTCACTCCATGCAAGTGTTACATTAGTAAACAATAGACTTGGTTATCGCTAAGTTTTTCTCCTTTTTGGCTTATGCAAACAATTGAAATAACGGATGTTAATGTTTTTTTAGTTTAATGACAAAGCTAGAATTTTTCTTTGTTTGTTAATCATATTATTAAACGGTAAATACTATGTCAGCTGTTTCCAAATAGATTGCATATGCTTTGAATAGCAATGATCGTAAACAAAATCAATTTCTTGATTCAATTACTAAAAAGCCTAGAAGTTTTCTAAAGTAACGCAAATTAAAACGTGTAAAAATTAAACACAAATATGCAAAATCTAACAAGGCTGCAAAAATAATGCATTCCATAACCTCAATATATTGACACATCATAGAAAAATATTATGAAATACCTTCGAGAGAATCATAGCTGCAGTCCTTAGAAAGCTATAAAACAAGTTAATATGTAGAAAATTCACATTTAGTATTCATTAGCAGAAGACAGAAAACTGCTATAAAACTATACTAACCTCTGTTACGTTACGAACCAATCTGTTTTGCTGACTGTATGTGTCGAAAGCTGTGAGGAGTTAATGATTTACACATTAAGATAAACCACTCACTGTATTAATTAGATGTCTACGACAATACTATTTATTGTAGTTCAAATATTGTTTTTACACCTCTATTCAAAAGATATTATTTTTTAAGTTATAAACGTCAGTCTTGCGTCAGTCCACATATTGTCAAATGTCAATTTGTAATTGACAGTTGGTTGGTTTGGTTTGGTGCAGAGGCCCTACCAAAAACGTAGTGATTATATTCTCTTTGGGCCCTACTTTGAAAATCGAAGTTCAAAGCTTCGAAGTTAAGTGAGCTCCATCATCTCTTATTTAACCGACTTCATTTCGAGCTAGTCTCGAATAGTGACAGGGATTAAACGCATAACATAAGAATAGATTTGTTTTTATTTTTTATCGATAGCGACCAAGTTTTATGTTATTTTTTTAGGGTTCCTTAAAAACAATTACTGCATCTCACTCGCGTCTCTCACTGTCTGTATTTTCTCGCTTTATAATACGTAGAAAAAATATTTACAGGCGAGCTTATTCTATAATTATCCCGTCTGTGATATCAACAGCTTAGTTGAGTTGTTAGAAAGTTGACGATCTAATTCAGGAAAAAAAATCTGTAATATGGTTCTGTAAGTACCTACCACTATTAACCAAATAAATATCAGCACAGACATAGTAAGGATGGCAAGGCATTAGCTGCCCCGTCACTACAAGGGTATTACATAATAGGTAATATTATTCTATTCTTATTATAATAAGAATATAATAAAATAGAAACATTATATTCTAAAACAAACGTTGCGCCGACCCCAAATAAATTGGGATACCTAAGGGCAGGAGAATGATGATGATAATCAGGCAACTGCCTTCATTTATAGCTGCACATGGTTGTTGAAGTAACTGAAACTAAACGTAACTGTCCATTGAAAAAATAAAAATTCTCCTTTGTTCGTTCATGTCGGGTCATGGTATTTAATTTATTTATGTGTTTACACGCCTGTGCTCTCATTACATAATTGTACTTATTACACCCTCTTAGCTTGTTTTTTTTAAGTTCAGGTTTGAAATAAGTACATAATAATAAAACAAAACTCAAAAATGAATCATTTAATTAGGCAAAAGAAGGAAGTTCTTAATCTTAACGATGGTTTGTAAAATTTTGTTGTTTTCCTCATTTAGGTAATTGATACAAAGCCAAAAGTATGAATTAATATACTAATAACGTACCTACTAACATCTAACATGCATTACTATGCATTACATTTGACTTAATAGTCGTGGGTAAAGTTTGGCTCATAGCTTCTTACATACGTAACGTTAACCTATGTTCATTTTTAAATACTAGTATGACAATCAATCATTGATTTAGATTTTGTTTAAATTTATAATTTAATTTACTCTATACTTGTGTTTACATGTTTACATAATAATAATTGGCACTTTAAATGCATTAAAAATGGTAGGTATTTAAATAGTAGGTACCTATTCAATCATTACAATATTCATATTTGAATTAATTCAAATACATATTTTATTAGTTAACATAAATGACAGCACCATGGTTTGGAACCGTCGCAAAAACATATGAATGCGAATCAACCTTATCTAGATTGCAGTGCTTATCGTAAAATTCTTCTTTTAATGTTTGTATGTACTTATCTAGTTTTTTCTTTGGACAAAGCGCGACAACACAACCTCCCCATCCGGCACCTGTAAGGCGGGAATGTACTCCGAATTTCCTTGATATATCCACGATCTGATCCAAGTTCTCGTGGGAGCATTCGTACAGGTTTTTAAGGCTCTCGTGACTCCCTAACATGAGTTTTCCAAGAACAATCAGAGTATCTTCAATATTCTCTGCCGCTCCGTTACCATTTGTGTTTGCGTTCCCATTAAGACCATTGTCTTGTCCGTTACTTGTAGAATGCTTACAAATATTACGGAATTCTTCAACCCTCATTGCCTCTTCATATACGTGTAGAGCTCGTTGTTTTAATTTAAATTCAGCCAAATGTTTTGTGTTTTCTGTAAGAAATACATTTTCCAATTCTTCTTCTGAAATATTTAGAATACTGCAAACATCAGTCTTAGAATAAAGTTCTTGTGATATATATTCTTCAACGAACTCAATCATTTCTTTTAAACTTTTACCGAGAAGTTTCTGTGCTTCACTGAGTGTGATAATCTTTTTCTCAGTGGGCACCCCATTAAGAGTGGTCAATATTTTAGCTGCTAGCCGACATTCTATGACGCGACGGTTATAATCATTGGTTGCAGCCTTGTTCGCCTCTGCTAAACTATGTGCAACAACAAAAACTGCATCTTCAGGGAGACCAACCGATGTAGCTTGGAGAGGTTGAAATGTTATATATTGAGCACAGTACTTCTCAGCAAGGAATGCAATAGCTTGATCCATGCCTCCTCCTTGAGTCCCAATGTACCTTTCGCTTGAAGCACATAGTGACGCTATTTCCGTTTTACTTAATGCTATATTTTGAGCATGTAAAAACGATAAACAAGCTGCGCTCACAAGAGCTGATGAACTGGAGAGGCCCGAGGCTGGAGGAATGTTACCGTCTATGTAAAGTTGAACCCCATTATCCATTTTATTATCGAGATACTCTAAGGCTCCCTTAATTCCACATAATACATAACTGTACCAAAACGGCTTCCCGTCGACGTCCGGGGTGATAACAATATCTTCAAAACTTTTGATCTCTGTGTTAAAACTTTTGTACTTACTATTAGCATTACGGAGTTGAATTTCCCGTTCTTGTATCAAGTTTGCCGCAACTAAAATATCTTGTTCTAATGCCATGGGCAACACTGCATAGCCACAGTAATCAATATGTTCACCAATAATATTTACTCGTCCCGGCACTCTTACGTAAAATGACGGCTTGCGTCCAAATTCCTCTTCAAAAAGACGTGATAAGCGTTGTGTTCTCTCATCATTAGGTGTGATAACGATTGGAACAGAGTCAATTTTTATTTCACCTCCCATATTTTTCGACATTATAAGTTGACGTAAAATACGACCGTACGGCAGCACTTCAATAATGGAACTGAAAATTGCTTTTATCAGCAATGGAATTTTATGCCACTGAATTCCACTTCACTTTGTTAGCCACATAATTGTTAAAGCAGTGTCGCGCTCGATTCACAAATCACAACAAGGTTGGTCGAGTTGAAGCCACTTGAAGCAAAACATATCTCATTGTCCCATGTCTCATGATATTTATGTCAGTTTACAAATATAACACTTTCCGATAATTCACACAACTACTGTTTTGTTAGACTTAACAGGATACCAAAAATAATTAAACAACTGCAAACGTAGCTGGTTTAACGCTATCAACAAGTATGATTGTTAACATAACCTTAAAACTATACGGCTACATATTAACACATGAATAGGTGACGTCTTCGTGTCGCTTCTTTCTCGGCCGATGGGGCAAATCGAATTTACAGTTAACGTATTAACTATATAACCAAGAACTCTATATCGGGAGGATTTTGTATCGGAATAAGGGAGTCTGGCACTGAATGTGTTCAGTAATCAAACATGTTTATCATAACTAGTATTTCGTTTGCTCAAGACAAAAGTCCGTTAATCTATAGCTTAGATTAAGTGCCTAAAACCAGTCACATTCGTTTTTAATTAAATCTTCTATAGTGTTTTAAAAAGTAATATTTAGGTCAGATTATCAATCAGTTTATTTTTATCAGTGGTTTAATCATTCTTAAATACTTGTTAACGAGTATATTTATCGTTGTTCATTTAATATGAAACACGGGGCTTATTAATAAAAAGATTAAGGTATTGAAATACGTGTTTTAACTTTCTAGGCCTCCTTTATAACACATATTTTAGATATTATCATCACTACATACTTAGTATAAAAACTACATAGTATAAAACAGAGTCGCTTCCTGTCTGTCCGTCCGTCCCTATGTATGCTTAGATCTAGATTTTTAAAACTTCGCTACGGATTTTGATGCGGTTTTTTTTAATAGATAGAGGTATTCTAGAGAATGTATAATAAGTTCTGGACTATGTACGGGTTTTTCAGAAATCTCACATAAACCGAAGCGAAGTGAGGGCGGGTCACTAGTATATTATATTAAGTTTATTATTCCATAGCTTTAGCTACGAAGTATCATTATTTACAGCAGGTCATTAAACGTAGATAATGATAAATAATCTTCGTCTTGGGTAAGCTATTATTATTTAACAGCCGTTTAATCGTGGAATGTGAAATACCTAGTAAATAAGAAGGTACGAACATTTTCATTATTTTTCGTTATGTAAGTAGGTAGGCACGTGCGTTTGCAAACGATATTTTATTGCGATAAAATATTGTTTAAATTCATAACGACTCTATAAATTCCTTGTTACACTTTATTGTGACCGGAAAGTAGGTACTAACGTTGTGTACATGTACCTACGTAGGTATGTCGATGAGTGGCGGACTCAATAACTGCTGTGGATTGTTTGATAAGCCTCGAGTGACAAATTGCGAATATAATCATTAATTGTTGAATACCACATCATGACGATGTAGGTACGCGCTATGAAACTGCAAGCAATTTTTAGAATCTCATATTCACTGTGTGCAAATAATGATTCGTGATTTATTTTAAAATATTACTTACCATTGCACCTATTTACGTTACTTGGCCTCAATAAGTTTCTTGGAAACAAAATCACAACAAAGGAAATTAGTTGATAAAAATAATAACAGCCAATTTATAGCATTAAATTAAAAAATAAAACGTGATTAATAGGTAACGTTTTTAAACTACATAATAATATGACGGACAGATCTAACGGTTGGTTACGGGAGTAGTAACCTACTCTAATGGTATTTGAAACAATATTATTTAATTTATAGGTATATTAATTGCTTATATTAACAAAAGGTTGGCGTTGACAAATGTAATGACTACAGACGAGTTTAATTAATACAAATGTTAATTACCTACATATATACTTTCTTGTTTCTAGTTATCATCTCCTTCAATAGGTATTGACGTTTAGTATTTTCAGAATCCGTATTAACTGCAGGTATCTATTTATACCGCGTATATTCAATAGTCTTTGGTATGACTGAAGAACGGAAGTCGTCAATTTTTCAAATTACTACATTTGAATGTTATTTATTACAAATTTAATCCTCAGCAAAAGTTTTTTTAATGCAAATGATGAATTAAAATTCACATAAGTAATACATTTAATTTTTAAATAAGCTAGTAAATTACATTCACAAAAGCCGGGCCGACAAATGCGTAATAATTCTTGATAATGAAAATAATTGATGTATTTATTTAACAATAACAAGGAATCCCAGCACCGCATCTGCGCTTGGTGATGGATCCATGAACACTCATGGGCCGCAGTGATATTTTCCATCGGGAGATCATTTTTCGAAAACCGAAGTTCTAAGTCACGTAAGCTCTAAGCCCTTTCTCTCGACTAACGCAGGAACTGAAAGGTTATCACTTAGAATTTGAATTAAAATAAACATGCTTTATACACTAACTCTAAAAAAACACCTTCCTATTAATGAGAAACGTTTAACGTCTATTTAAGCACCTTTTTTAAATAACGAATTGTACAGTTTTTGTATTGTTATAATTCGTGCTGTATTTTTTATTACACGCCATGCACGTGTACATCTAAATTATATTTTTAGAAGTTAAATTCAGACTCAATCAGATTGTATTTCCCGCCAATTTTTAACATGTTCAAGACATCTTAACCCTATATTAAAGCGAGGTGGTACTTTTTATAACCATCGATGGACTATTTTAAATGGATATAACAATAAAAACAGTGTTTTATTTATTTATTTTTATCTATTATTTAATAATACATTAATATGTCGCTTTTAAAACAAACTTTATTATTCTGACATAGAATCATCTATCAGTGAATCTGCCATTTTTACCATGACTCGAACGTGTTTAACTTGCTTGCTTTGTTTGACATTTGAAATGTTTTGTATGGCGTTTTAATGATTTATGGTATTTTAATATTTTAATTAACTAATTAATTTAAAATTACTTGTATCTGATAAATATGTGTATAAAAATCTGGATCAGTTATAGTTAAAGAAAATGGAGGAAACTTTAGATTTGCAGAACGTTTGCCGAGCGTGTTTAGCAAACGGAGAACCACTGAAAGATTTGTTTTCCGTGTGTTCTTCGGAAGTGTTTAAATATTGCACATCTGTTCAGGTAAATGTTGTTTAACTTATTTAATCGTCTAATGAGCATTAACTCCTGTAATTCGTGTTGCCAGGCTGTGAGCCGGAATAGTAAAAAGTAGATGGCAGTTATTGTTATGTTACGGTGTTGTTATGTTATGCCTATTTATTGCTCCAACTCATGGCCCACAAAATGAGAATAAAGTTCAATAGTATACTATACCATCCGACCCTTCTATTTCTATTTTCGTAAGTAACTTATCGCATAACTTCACGAGTTCAAGGCTAGGTTTTTCATTTGTGAACTATGCTTATTAATCTATAGAAAGATACAGCAAGTCACTCACTTAAATAATGAATATTAAATATTGCTTCATCTGTTAATCATAAGCAGACGTGGCCGAAGCATGACAAACGTTAAGTAATGTTCAACATTATTTACGTGTGTAACCTGCCATTAACTGTTTAATTTGTCGAAGTCTCAGGATGTCATATACTTATTTGTTTTATTACTAAATCCTTGGGATCTGACGATAATATAATTGAAAAGTAAGAGAGCCAAAATGGAAAAAATACTATAAGTAGTTGTAGTTCAGAAAAACTCACATAGCATGGATTTCAGCAACCCGGAGTTAATCGCAAAGTTTGGTATGGAGAGTCCTTACATTCTGGGATATGGGTAGTTGTACTAGAGCCTCAACTGCTTTCACTTTCCTGGTTGCATTATAAACCGCTTCCCGGTAGGTTCGTATTATCATTTTCAGTTGTTTTAAAGAATCCTGGACTTCAACCCTACAGGGAAGTGGTCAATATAATGCAACAAGGAAAGTGAAAGTGGTTGAAACGCTAGTAGAACTACCCACATTTATGTTGTAATTCACATGATTTTATAGATCATATCTTACATTAAGGTTGATCAATAATACATTAGCAAATCGCAATCATAGCCTTAAATACACATGGTAACACTGCTGTGTACTCACTAAAGAATACTTTTTCTAGATTTCAGAAAGTGATCCCTTACCTAAACTCATCTGCCAGTCCTGCCTCGACTTGTTGAATCAACTGTACTATTTCAAACAAGTTGTGTCCAGGTCCAATGTGATCCTAAGACAGCAGTTAAAGGTAAATAAATAATGTGATTTGAATGTAACTTTCTGAGAATATGTATTAAATTTAAAACAATGTCTCCAATACTTCAGGTAGACAATGAAAGCCAACCAAGTGAAAACAATGAGATTGAAGAATCGAGGGAATTGGGGCCCCAGGAGGACTCCTCCTCCTCTAGTCAGGAGTCCAGTGAGCCACAATTTGAAGAGGATCTACCTAAGATAAAGTAAATAAACTTAAGTAAACTTTGATTCGTAGAAAAAAAATAGGAAGGCCGTTAGTGTGCTGTAAAAGTGTCTAATTGACTAGTAAGAAACTTTGCAGTGTTCTTGATTAAATGCTAACATGCTATAAAGATTGTCTCAATTCATTTTGGTTCGGAGGTATTTTTTGGGAAGAGGGTCGCCTGAGCTGTGCCACCAATAAATTTGTGCACCAATTTTCTTTGCTAATAAATAATCTCGTATTCAGTTATATCTGTAGCAGAGACATAAATTACAGTTCAATTAAATCAATCATTTTAAGCTTAGTCAGAAAAACGAATGTTTCCAGGAGAAAAAGAAGAGTGTACCGGAAGAGTGTTCAACCGGCAAAGAAGAGGGACCGCATGAAGTGCGTTAAGTGCGACAAAAGGTTTCAGAAATACGAGACTTTGGAGGCGCACATGAGAAGTCACTTTGGGAAGAAGGTGAGGTTAAGGGTCTATGCACACCCTGTGTTTCTATTAATAAACACGTGATACGCCTGCGAGTCAGACACAATAAACCTTTGCACTGCACACCTACATTATATTAAGGAATGGGTTTGTAGCGATATGCGTTTGTAGGTATAGACGCGATATTAACGCGCGTTTGTATTGTTACATACGCGCTGGGCAATTGCGTTTTTTAACAGTAATTCCTCCCAGTAGCACGATACCGTCGATCTAAGCAGGACTAATTACATGCGCTGTTATTAACATTCTGTGTCCAAAGGTTCCATATTAAAAGAATTAAGACGTGCAGTGTGTCTAATTAGGTTTTCTAATGAGTTGCAGATTATTTTTTTGTCATATGTTTACATTGCAGAATGTTAATTGGCAGAAATATCCCTTTCGAAAATAATCTTTTCGAATAATACCCTCGGCATACAATGGCTTCTCTTTTTGATCATGCTGCCACGTTTTAATTAATTGTCCACTTAGGTCTCCTACTGTTATGTTCAAATTTAACCTACTTTTTAGGGTTCCGTAGTCAAACTAGGAACCTTTATAGTTTCGTCATGTCCGTCCGTCCATATACATATTGGTCACGCCAACAAAGTGGTAAATAATTGTTGAAAAAAAATATTTGTTCGTGTACTTCCTCTACCTACATGTAACGTCGGATGTTTTTTTTTTTCTGTCTACCCTAGTGTGGGGTGTCGTTGGTAGATAGGTCTTTCAAAAATATTGTGGGTTAGTTAAAACAGTTTTTCGATTAATTCGGCTCCGTTTATGAAATATTAAAGCTTTAAAGCGGTAATTTTTGTTAGAGTCAAGTGTTTCCGCCCCTCTACAGCCAAAACTACCAATACTAAAAATCTAAAAAATATTTTAAATGAAAGCACAAGTAATGAATTTTATAGGAAAACTATCACGCCTAAGTAGACTTCACTGGTTCTTGAGTTACAAACGGTTTAAATATTTAAACCTACTGAAAACTTATTTGCGGTGTTGTTAAACTGACCGCGACCTATGTCCGATGTATGGGGATAACAGTTTTCCAACGGCAAAGTTAAGTTTGTCACGAGGTTTAATTTGATTGTAGTTGTTTGTTTGTTTGTATTTGATTTGTTTGTTTTTGTGACTTCGGAACCCTACACTGAGCATGGTCTGACATGCTCTTGCCCGGTTTTTGGTCATTGTTTCGTTTTTGCTGGGGTCGCAGTTCTAACCTAACCTAACCTACTTTTCTGACACAGTTTCGTTTCTGTCAGGGTTGCAGTTCTAACCTAACCTAACCTACTTTTCTGACACAGTTTCGTTTCTGTCAGGGTTGCAGTTCTAACCTAACCTAACCTACTTTTCTGACACAGTTTCGTTTCTGTCAGGGTTGCAGTTCTAACCTAACCTAACCTACTTTTCTGACACAGTTTCGTTTCTGTTGGGGTAGCAGTTCTAACCTAACCTAACCTACTTTTCTGACACAGTTTCGTTTCTGTCAGGGTTGCAGTTCTAACCTAACCTAACCTACTTTTCTGACACAGTTTCGTTTCTGTCAGGGTTGCAGTTCTAACCTAACCTAACCTACTTTTCTGACACAGTTTCGTTTCTGTCAGGGTTGCAGTTCTAACCTAACCTAACCTACTTTTCTGACACAGTTTCGTTTCTGTCAGGGTTGCAGTTCTAACCTAACCTAACCTACTTTTCTGACACAGTTTCGTTTCTGTTGGGGTAGCAGTTCTAACCTAACCTAACCTACTTTTCTGCTCGCAATTTCTTTTATGCCGTAATAGAATGTGCGTATGCTATAGGATTGTTATGTTATGTTACATTATTGTTAACAATAATGTAACAACCGAAATTCCACGAAATTCGGCAAAAGTAATCTTCTGCTAAATAATTTGCTGCAAATGGTATAAAAGTATTAATATGTGTATGTACGTTCTGCGAAATGCGTCGAGTTGCGGAAAATGAGCCTGCTCTTACGCATAACCTATACTTCTTGAATGTCCATCTGAAGAATAACTTGTTCATACAAATCAATTTCCATTTTCCAGCCAGACATAAAGTGCAGTGAATGTGACAAAACGTTCCTGACGTTCCGGAGCCTCACCAGCCACTCCCGGATCCACTCCGGGGTCCGCAAGTACCAGTGCCTGACGTGCGGTAAGGACTTCGCATACCTCAATGTGCTGCGGAACCATGAGCTGATACACGCCGGCATTAAGAAGCATGCCTGTCACCTTTGTGATGCTAAGTTCGTGCAGGCTCATAATTTGAAGGTTGGTTTATTAGTAACAGCAGCCTAGAGTGCTCTATCTATACTCCATCTGTTTAGGTACTTTAATAATTGTAACCAATCCAAACCACGTGGCCCTGTTAAACAGCCAATTAAAAATGTTTTGTCGAGCTTTGACGCCTTTGACGTATAATGTTTTCTGCTTCTATTGGCGAATGAACTATGTCAGGTAGTTTTTTTTTTAACATTTAGTTAAGTACCTATACAAATTTAGTATAGCTGAGGCACTTAGCCATGAGGGAAAGGCTATCGTACTAAGATGTGACTTGGAAAACAAATAAATATATCAATTTAAAAGATGTCTAGTATAAGCATTATATTGTGTTTTCAATTCACGAAGGGAAGGAAGTTGCACAGTTGCATCAATGGATGTTAAATCAAGTGGATTGTCCACCTATATTTATTTATTACTAGCTGTTTGTGACCGGCGTCGTCGCCCGGGTGAATTTCATTTATATACAATTACAAACACGACATTATTTTCTTACCCAAACTAGTCTGGCCGTTTTCGTCGAACATGCAACGTGTACGCGGCAATTAATCTTTTATTTGTAGTTTATTACGGGTATCCCTCGGAATCCCTTATAAAGTTTGTCCTAACGCATTGTTTGTCCGAATTGTCATTTGTCCTAAATTGGCTTTCAGGCTGAAGTGAGACAACTTTTTAAGTTCTCCAAAATACCTGCGGTTGGGTTAGGTTAGCTTTGTATTATAAACAACACTAGTTTTTTTTTTTTATGGCATAGGGAAGTCTGGCGAGCACACAGGCCACCTGATGGTAAGTGGAAACTGTGACCCATAGACATTCGCATTCACAAGACTGTAAGCCTAAGACTGCAAATGCGCTGCCAACCCTGAGGACTAAGATGGTTTTTTTTTTTTTTTTTTAATTTATTTAGGCATCAAACAGTCACAATGTGTTAGATGTTTACAATATTAATTAATGTTAAGACCTGGAGTGCCATAACTTAAATGATAACAACTTTTGAATTACTTTACCCCTTTACTTTTGCCTCTATGCTAGTCATTACACAGGCTGTCTTATCCCCAAACCGGAACACAACAATGCGAACACTGCTGTTTGGCGGTAGGTTAATGGATAAGATGGTGGTAGCGATCCGGACGGACCCCGCACAAGGTCCTACCACCCGCAAAATGTTTTAAAATTCAGCCGGAAATGGCTTTATGACAACTGAAAATTCGGACAAACGATTAGGGTTTCCACAGGGGAACCGTTTAATACACTATGCCTATTGCACATTAAACACAAAAAAAATCTAACTAACAAATTCCAGATGCACATAGAAACGCACAAGAACGAGAGAAACTATGGTTGCTACCAGTGCGGCAAGAAGTTTGCTCAGCCGGGGAACTTGAAGATACACCTCATTCGGCACACCGGGATTAAGAACTACGGGTGTACGCAGTGCGACATGAAGTTCTACATCAAGGTATAGCTTAGTCCATATTGCACGTAATAAATAATTATAGATGTACACTATTTTTAAATTTTCACCTATAAATTCAGTTTTTATTTACCATCAACATCGTCATGATCACGATCCTTACACTTTTATTGTGTTGTGGTAACTATGAAGCCGTACATTGGAAACCAAGGTTATCCTATCATTTTCACTTGTTATCCGATCAAATAATTGATCTTCGATTTTGAAACTAGGGCCCACGGCTGCAATCTAATTCACTGCTGTATTAGAGCCTTCCTTAAATTACCAAAAAATAGAACCCGAGTGTATTAAGAAGATTGCTGTACTTTACGGATATTTAATGACAAAAAAGTCAAATAAAACAAGTTACTGTGACCGTTAGGTTATAAACATATCTCGTATCCCACTCCTGATTTCAGGCTGACCTGGCGAAACATGCTCGATCGCACTCCACTGACAAGCCATTTTCGTGCCAGCTGTGTGACAAAACCTTCAAAAGTAGAAGCTTCATGGCAATACATACGAGGACACACACAGGTATATAAACTTTGTGATACTGTACTTCACTTTTATATAAAACTAGAGGACCTCTGCGACTTCGTACGCGTAGAATTAGTTTCCCGGTCGATTTTCGGAAAATCCTTTGTTAGTGCACCCCTATGATACCCAAGGGATACTCTCTCCAAACTTCCAAGTCCCTAGGTCCATCGCTTTAGGCTATGCATTGTCTGTCTGTCACACCCGTATTCGCAAACGTCACTATGAGGTCTCACACTGCTCACGAACGCACACGGTGGTTCAAATCGTCTCATAAACAAAAGGTCGGTCAAAACGGACCTCAGTGAAGGATCCCTTACGGGTGCGGCTCCGCTAAGACGGAGATGAATCCAAGGTAACGTGCGCAAGGCGCGCTCGACTTGATCGCACGCGTCATCTATTGGTCAATATTGGCACAGCTCCGCTCTGCTCCGTCTCAGTGGAGCCGCACCCTAAGTATTGTTTGTGAATACGGGTGTCAGTCACTCAGTCACGGCACTGTTTTAAATATTTAGAAAACCTGCCCGATATGACTTGTTACTTCAATCTAAGGCAGCTTTTACACGGTCGATCCAGATCGGTATGCAAAGAGATATTAGTACTAGTGTCACATACACTCAACGGTCCAAATTATCGTTTATTCTAAAGCCATTTCCGCCTGATTTTTAAAACTGTTTATGTGTTGTTATAATACAACCCTAACCTAACCTTAAACTAAACCTTAAATCTGGATCGAGATAAACTGACCATGATCACGTATTGCGATTTAGATTGATCGTGTAATGGCCGCCTACAGCGCGATCTCCATGCAGAAATAATTTAGTGCAATGACCTCTTACAGTTTGCGTTGTTATTGGTTCCGACCGCCATCTTGTCCGCAACTATTGAGGAATGGACTTTCAAAAGTTCTGCATAATTTGATTAGTCGTTTACCCAGTTACGTCGATCCGATCTGCGATTTTCTGTGCCAACCAAAGCTATTATACAATATAAACTGTCTGAACTGAACTTAGACTCGTCCTGCAACGGCCTTTTTCCCAGTCTCTGCAATAATGTACTATTAAATTACAGGAGAACGCCCATACGCCTGCGACCTTTGTCCCAAGAAGTTCATGGCGCGCAAAGACCTCCGCAACCACAGAATGATTCACACCGGAGAGAAACCTCACAAATGTCAACTGTGCAGCCAGGCTTTCATACAAAAGTGTGCCCTGAACCGACACATGAAGGGCCACATGAGGGGGGATGATCAGCTGATGCTGAGGCCTCAGGGGCCTGAACTTGCCCCCCTTACAGTTTCCTACGCTGAGTGGAGGACTGATACGTGATCGTGATAGAAGTAACTTATAAAGTTCACGCAGGGAGTACGCAGGTTCGATTTCCTCCAGTTAGATGTTCGTCTCATAAAGGTAATCGCAAGCTACAACGCCTCGGCACCAGATCACCAGATCAGAACTGCTTCAGTTCAAAGTGAAACATTGAAAAGCGAGCCTTGATTTGTGTTAATACAATGCATTTTTCAGTTTACGAAAAAAAATGCTTATACGGTTCGCATTCTTACTTGAATCTACTGAGAGAAAATCTTTTTGTTATTTACTGAGAGAATAAATAAACGAACTAAAGAACTTAAACGCCACATGGTACTTAAAACGTCACAGCTAGTGCTAGACGTAACACAAAACGACGTTACAAACAGAATGACATTTCGAATAGATATAGACATGTACTAACATTACTAACACAAGTCAAAGCTCACTTTTCAATATTTCACTTTGAGCTAAAGCGGTGCTGCTAAATCGCAATCGTTTTCATTTAGAAAGTTGAAGGCGAATTTGCATACAAAATGAAAACAATTGGTCCAGTTTGAAGTCGATTACGAGTGCATTAGGCCAGCCGGTGCCGGGGCGTAGTAGTGTGCGATGACCAATAAGGTTGTGAGTGGCTGTTCTGGCATTCTCGATTGGGCCATTGAATTGTGACGCTGTTGCAGTATTTGTTCTTGTATTCATTTAGTTTCTAAGGCTATTCAAAGATGTAAATGGGTCCATCAACTTTTTGTTGTACCTCGTTGCCATGGTGACGTCTCCTGGGTCACTCTTTAAGACCCAATATTTTATGGCTTTTCTCCTGAGTGTCCCACGTGGTTATTTCAAGGGTCATGTTGGGACACCCTAATATAATTCTAGTTAACAAAACACAGGGCAAAAACTCCCGCGACTTAGACCCCGAATTTAGCCTTATTCTAACGACAGAACCAAATATATTTTTTTAACGCAAATAATATCAAATAATTAATTCCGGGACTATAACTTCAATTGTTATTTTTTTCAAAACTATTCAATAAAGCAGAATTATATTAGAGTGTCCCAACATGAGGCTTAAAAAACACCGTGTTGTGACGTCTCCTGGGTCACTATTTAAAACAGTGTTTTCAAAGGATATAAGTCCACTAAAAATCAGTTTTATTGGCAATTACAAACCCATTATTTTATGGATTTCTCCTGAGTGTCTTAGGAGTATTTAATTTATAAAAAAAAATCTAAGAAACTATCACTGTTGTCGCCTGGCTTACGGGACGGAATAACAACAACAAAAAGTTGATTCATACAATTATCAACATATTTTTACTTTTATGAAACATGTGTGATTTTACCTGTGATCATGTAGTCTGGAAACCGAATACTACCAAGATCAGCAATTTAACATTCCGAGTAAAAAGGTAAATGTGTTGAAATATGACCGTTTTTGCCTGAAGAAGGGATAAAAACGGATATTTTGAGTCCAGGCGAAGCTTGACCCACTTTAAGCTTACGATTGACCTTTTGCCCCTATTCACACGTACTTAAGATTCCAGAGACCTCCAATTCATCCATCGGGCTGGCAACACGGGTGACGTCATAGATCACAGACACCAATCCTCTCCGGTTAGTTGTTAGTTCAAGTTTTTTATGTTTCTGTAATGGCATTTATGGGCTAAATGTCCTTGTTTCTTACAAACAAAGCATACAAAATCTTTCTTGAAGCATCTGTCGGTGAAATGTGCACCTCCACAATATCTGCAGTCCAATCTTCCCATTTTGTTGCCGTGTCCTTGTCTAGCTGGTGCCTGATTCTTGGTCTGCCAAACATTTGCTGGCTTCTTTTGTTGATTTACCACTTGAACATTGACATCAATCTGTGGTTGGAAATTCTTATTTAGTGTCGTTCGCTGCACTCTCCAGAGAAGTGGCCAGCTTTACAGCCTTTTCAAATGATAAATTGCCATCTGAGATAACAGTTTCCCAATTTTTCATCCTTTAGTCCACAAAGTAATTTGTCCCTCAACACCTCATTTCACAAAGTCTTGAATTCACAAGTAGCGGACATCTTTTTTATTTCTACTACAAAGTCGTTTATACTTTGATTTTCTTTAAGTTTAAATTTATAGAAGTCGTATATATTTGAGTGTTGCTAACACCTCATCATATGTCTTGTTGTGCGGCAACGTGGCGGACAGCAAGCTCTTTAGAACTTCATAAGTCATAACTCTCCGGGCCTATCAAAGTTATGAATGAAGCCACCTTCTTTCTGTCTTCAACGACATCATTCACTATAAAAAATTGATCCATTCTCTCCGTGTACGCCGTGAAGTCCTGTCTTTGCCCATAGTTTTCCATAGATCCTATCATCCTCGTCGCCAAAATTATGTATTGAATCAATACTGATTTAAATGCACTTTTATTAATTTGTTTGTTACTTATAACCTTAACTCGTGAACTCGTCGTTATCCCTCCAAAATTTCTTCTAAAATTCTACTGTCAATTTGACACATTAAGTTGAGAATGTTTAAGCTACATTGATATACGACAGGTCGGAAAAATTAAGGGGGGTTTTTTGATGAAAGGCATTCTGTACCCCTTATTATGTTTAAAAGGGATTCGTCTGCTCTTAGTCTTTTCCGGTTTCCGTTAGAGTTTTCTGTAATTCCCGTTTCTAGCGGTGCGTTTCTTCGAATCCTTGTTTGGACCGGGCACGTCTTGAAGACGATTTATTTCGCTGTCCGGCTTTTTTTGAGTCTGGCACGACGGGGTTACTTTCATCGATTGAAGGAAATGTCGCTCTTAGCTTGGCCCTGTCTTGGCCTTGCCCCGTATTTTTTTCGAACATAAAAGTATAATATCTTCCCTACTGTTAGGTACATCATGAAGAGGTGTCGTTGATGGTAGAATGCTTTGTATCACTGTATCGAGTGCTGTATTTGGGGACGAGTAGAAGCCTCGTCTTGTGGAGAAGACTTCTGCGCGCCGACCGCACACGTATTGCAATGAGTGGTCAGATATATTCTTCTACCCGCATACGGGTTTTAAGCCTTTGGTTCTGGGTGTTGAGGATTGAACTGGGGAACTTAATGCTCTTTAGAGGCGATGGAATACCTTTAAGGAGATTGTCCGTTTCATCTCAAAATAATAATTGCGGGATCCCTTTGACTGCCATACATTTATTGTTTCGATTATTGAAAGTCAGACTTTTGTACCCATTTTGTTTATGTTCATAACTATCGGAAGTCATAATTTTTTTAAGTCATAACGCTTTATAAGTCGAACGTTAATTATCCATAATGTAAAATATTATAATATACAAAAGTCATAACCTAAAACCCTATAACATTCAAAGGCATGTTTAAAATGAGTCAGACACATTTTAGGACATACTTTTTATAGTATCAATTATTTTAATTCATACCGTTTTTCTACCAAATGTTAATTACAAATTTTTTTTATGTTTCGAAAGTGTTAAAGGGGTCTCTATTGACTGCCATAAAGTTTAAGTTTCGATTATTGTTGTCCAAAACGTTTTACGTTATACTTATTATTAGTCATAATGTTAAAAGTCATAATTTTGAAGAGTATTAATTGGGTTACTTTCGCCCGACATGATTGCAAATACTAAACAGTGAACGAAACATTAAATTATGTAGGTACGTTTACGCGGCAATACTTCCTACCCGCTTTATTTGTCTTAGTTATTATATTACTATGCAGGCACAGTTTAAGGGCCCCATACACGGTACGATCCGTCGTTACAATCCGTCGGTTCATACTGAAATCGAGCGATGGATTGCAGTGTGTGGCAATATCCCATCCAAATTTCAATCGCAATATGAATCGTCACGTAATCGATTCAGATTGATCATAACGACGAATCGTTGCTCTGTAATTGTCGCCCCTAAAAACGTTAGTTACTTCAAGTTGTATGTGTTGTACTGGGGATCCCTTTGACTGCCATACATTTATTGTTTCGATTATTGAAAGTCAGACTTTTGTACCCATATTATTTATGTTCATAACTATCGGAAGTCATAAAAATTTCAGATCATAACGCTTTATAATTCGAACGTATATCAAAAAATCCTTGCTTTAGACGATAAATTTATATCAATATACGCACCTATACCAATAGACGCAACCTAACCTAGGTTAGGTTAGTATTGCGTCAAGGCCGAAGGCCTTAACTACCCAGAAATAGGAGCTCCGCGAAGCGGAGCTCCGTCGACCCTGTCTAATCATATATGTCTAGCAAGTTTTGACCTAATAACATTTCTTACAAGTTCTATAACCTTTGACATTATGAAGTTTAACTATTATGACATAAATTGGCATGACCCGCAATAATTGACATTCCGATTTATACTCTTCAATATTATGACTTTTAACATTATTACTAATGATAAGTATAACGTAAAACGTTTTGGCTAACAATAATCGAAACTTTAACTTTATGGCAGTCAATAGAGACCCACAATACTGTTATGACTAACTAGTTTTGACCTAATAACATTTATTACAAGTTCTATTATTACCTTTGACATTATGAAGTTTAACTATTATGACATAAATTGGTATGACTATGAATTTTATGACTTCCAACAAATATGACCCGCAATAATTGACATTCCAATTTATACTCTTCAAAAGTATGACTAAAAACATTATGACTATTAATACGTATAATGTAAAACGACTTGGCAAACAATAATCGAAACTTTAACTTTATGGCAGTCAATAGAGACCCAATAATTGCTTCTTCGTTTGACGAACTGCATTTAAAACTTTTTCTGTATTCGTTACATGGGTTTTTACCGCCAACGCGGAATGTCATTGCTTTAGTGAAAGGCCAATTCAGCATTTTTAATTTTATCGCTTTGTATGTGTCCTCGGACAGTTCGTGAAAATTGAAGGCGTCCGTTATCTCGGCCGTTGGTATGGTGTGCCGCAACGCAACTAGGTCACGATTTTTCGATCTATAAATAAATCAATGTCTAGTTATCTAAACGTTGGTTCTGTATTCTTCCCAGATTGTCCGTTTCTTGAAAAATAATAACTCGTTTTGCGAACGGACGCACGTCGTTATAAGGGGAAAAGTGAAAGCGTACTGAACTAACAACTAGCCGGCGCGGATTGCTGTCTGTGAAGTATGACGTCACCAGGGTTGCCAGCTCGATGGATGAAATTGTAGGTCTATGAAAGCTTATACGTATCAATAGAGGAAAAGGTGGATCGTAACCTCAAGGTGGGTCAACTGAAGGCTTGGACCCCTAAATACTACATTTTAAACTGGATTCAGTAATTAAGAGTATTTTTATAGTTAAGTTTAAAAATGCAAAATATTTTTTCAAGTAATACAAAAAAAAATGTACATAATATATCAATTAAATTACAGTTTGTTGCATAGATAGACAAGTCTAACTTATTATAAGTAGGTATAATCTTATTTAAAAATAAAAATATGTCGTTATAAATATGTTGTTTTATTTAAAAAAATCTTAGCTTGTTGCACAATTCAAGTTCAAGTTCAATTCTTTGTTAAATGGCTACTTTCCAGTGGGACAATTCTGCCAATGTCAAGGTTGGAAGTTACACGTGATCGGTGAAAATGCGTTGCACAATTACCTCAAGTAAAATTAAATAATGAAGACATTAATGGCAGTGAAGCACGTCGTCGTTGATAAGTTACTAAGTTTAAGCACAAAGTCTATCATGCACTTTCATATGCCTCTTCACCGACCCTCGTTGCGTAAAACTCTGTTCACACACTGAACACTTAAACGGTTTTTCTCCTGTATGTATCCTTTGATGATCAACCAACATGCCCTTATGGGAGAAACGCTTCGGACAATAACTACAAAGAAACGGTCTCTCTCCAGTGTGTATTCTTGTATGAACGTTCAGAGATGCCTGCGAAGTAAGTTCCCTTAAACATATATCACATTTATACAGCCTTCGTTTGCCTTCATGGGTCATAATATGTTTAACTAAGTTGGTCTTGTCCGAGAACTGGTAGTTGCAATAGTCACAGATGAAACGCCGGTCAGTGTGTCTCCGATATATGTGCTTGGCACGCGTTTTCTTGCTCATATATTTCTTGCCGCAGTTTTGGCAAGTGAAATTTTGTTCTCTATTCTTTATGTGTGTCTCTAAGTGGTTCTGTAGACAAATAAATTGGGAATTCAGATAATGAGGTAAGGATTGTTGCTATTGTTGCTACTCTACGGATTATTGCCACAATGAACTTTATTTCAAGTTAATAGAGCCGATAATTCTATATTTCTATAAGTTGTACAATAACTATACCCGAAAGGTTTAGGTACTTAACTAAATGTAAACAAACCAAACCACGTGACTATGTTAAACAGCCAATCATAGTTATTTTGTCGAACTTCGACGTATTCTGCTGCTATTGGCTGAAGAACTAAATAACGTTTTTTTTTACATTTTTTAAGTACCTAAGTCTTTCAGTTATAAGTGCCACTAACACTAACTGTAGGCGTACAACTTAATTAAAGAGCGGGGGTGAGGTACGAATGATCTCGACTAGTCGCCATTGCCCTCTCCCCGCAGCTCACGCATGGCTGAAGTATACCAGGTACGGCTAGCACAAGTTGCCCGAGGCTTGGTTGTCGGTGGCGAAAAAATATAACTTGTGCTACCCGTGAAGTGTGGCTAGCAGAAATTGCCCGCGATTTGGTTGTCTCTCGGATCTCCCTTTCCATCTAGTCAGCAACGAAAGAGACTCGGCGACAAGCGAGAAAATACAAATTGTGCCACCTGTGCAAAAATAAAAAATAAAGAATTCTTATTGCCTGACCACACTTATCAATTCTAAATGTTGAATTTGTGTTGAAGTAAAACTAAATTTCTTTAAACAGTTAAAATTACCAACTGTGTGGTTACCCTATTCTACTAGACGAGTTATATAAACTTATGTACATTACAGTTCTCAGAATCTATGACAGTTCAATGTAAGAAGTAGGGTAACCATGAGACTCGGTAAATTTAATAATTTGGTCAATTATTTACAGATTTTTGCATACGTAAGAGTAACTCATTCATTGTAACTAAAAAAAAATCTTACCTTCAAAGTCAAACTACTTTTAAACCATTTGCCACACTCATCACATATTATCACCCTCTGCCGTTCATGGGTCTTGTAATGTGACTTCAAGGTCTGTGGAGTCTTGCATACCTTGGAGCATGTCTTACAGGTTAGCTCCTTGAAGGAAAGTGCGGAATGAGAGGCTTTCAGATGGCGCTGCAGGCCACTCCAGTTTGTGAAGGTTTTGTTGCACGTGTCACAGTTTATTGGCACCTGTGGGTAGGAGAGTATGTTATTATGCAAGTTTATAATTATGTAAAAGAAGGTAAATATAATTTGTACAACACGCTCCAGCAATGTGTTCCAGATTCGTTACACACAAAAAATCCGAGACCAGATAGTCTATTATAAAAAAAATGGCTCTCTGCTGATGAAGATATAAAAATACATCCACATGCAGCATAAACGCATTGGGAGTTCTAGATTAGCCAGAGGTGGTAAACTTATTAAAAGTATTAAGCTACGCGGAATACAGTGCCCGGTATTTACGGAGGCCTGACTAGTTACAGAGAGTTTCCTCGCTTTCTCTTATCCCACATTAGAGAAAGTGTCCCTGAATACCGCATTGTATTTATATTTATTATGTTTTTTAATTTGTATAATTGCGTTGTTAAGAATTTGACTTACTGTTTTGCCCCCGTGCTTGAGCTTATGTGCATCAAATCTAGCCTTTAGTGCAAACTTCTTATTGCACAATTCACATTGCAAGTTGAACTTTTTTTTCTTTCTTGATTTTGTAAGATTAAAACTTTTCTGTATTGTTTTACTAGACTTTTCACTTTTACGACTGCAAAGCAAAATATTGTATAAGTTATTTTCTTGAAGTATTACAAGTATTTTCAAACATTTCTTTTTTACCTTGCACTAGATGTATCCTTGTTTTCATAAGAATCAACATCGTTATACAAGTCGGCGTCTGAAAAATAAAATTATATAATAATTCTTAATGGGTAGCTTTAAATATTTCAATAACAAGCTCAACTCCTCATTCTGACATGCAAAAAGTTATTTTTCTTTTAGATATTGTCTTACAGTAAAAACTAGCAAATTTTTTTTTTGGGATTTTGCAGGTTTGCCTTGTAAATAGATGAAATAAAGTGCAAATCTGCGAATTCTTAAAAATGAATTTAGTTGGTGTACACTCAGTTCCCTGATCAAAGAGCTGGAAGATTTAGAAAAAATAGATTTTTGTTTTATCCTTAAGTGGTCACATTGTTTTTAGTAAATCAAGGAATAAATTGAGGAGGAACTCTTCAAATGTTATTATTTGTATTTGGAGTTAGTTTGTCGTTTTTTAAACATTTGTAACTGATAGAATACAAGTACAGATTACTATACAAGCCAACTTACATTTGCATGGTTAGACAAAAACTGTCATTTAAAAAAATAGGATTAAGATTGAATAAATAACGTAGATGAAAGAGACATCCATGTATCCTGCTGGACAGTACTGGACATAGGGCTCCCCAATGTTTTTCATAAGAACAGGTCCCGTGGTACACATCCATCGGTTTTCCATAACCTTAAATAATAATAATGTACAATGATAAAATCTTACAATTTTGCTCTGATGCCTCTTCTTTTACACTAACTACTGTTTCCTCTTGGTCTCTCAATTCATTTAGTTCTTCTTTTAAATATAAGCAGGTTTCCTGTTCTAATTTCAACCTGTTTGAAACCTCAAGTAATTTATCCTCTGACTGAATACATATCCGTTTAAACTCCGAAAACTTTTTGAGAAGGTTGTAGCAGCAACCACAGAGTGATTTTGGAAGTTCATCACATTTTACCTTCAATAAAATCAAAGATAAATTATTAGTCATATATAAAAATAAGGACATAGGATCATTGCATTTTTAGATACACAAAATAAGGAAAAGAAACAACAAACCTCGATGGATGTACAATATAAATATGTTTCAGGAGTTATATCCGCATAAATAAAGTATGAAAAAGACTCTGCAGCAGTCAAACACGCACGGCACACATTAGAACAATTATCCATTACTGAGTACGTATAATGCATCTGAAAAACATTATTACAGTATATTTTATTTTATAAAAATATAATAATAAAACCCCAAAAAATGTAAACAAACAATAAACGATCAGTCATTTTGACAACTAGCAGAGCAGCGTATGATATGGCAAACTTTTAATAGTGTTGCACTTGACCCTAAGAAGTTTCGGTTTTTACCGGAAATAAAATAGCAT
Organism: Acleris sparsana; assembly: GCA_923062465.1. Taxonomy (NCBI): domain Eukaryota; kingdom Metazoa; phylum Arthropoda; class Insecta; order Lepidoptera; family Tortricidae; genus Acleris; species Acleris sparsana. The sequence goes on along the minus strand of OV281287.1, from coordinate 18,453,282 downwards.
ACATAATTAATTGTAAATAAATTCGGGGCACGTTTTATAAAGCTGCAAGTAACAATTTTACAAGTCTAAACTGGCAACACGGCTCAAATGTTTGGTTGTCATTGGTCTAGGTTTTGTCAAATGAAAACTTGTAACCGGTAAATTGTAATTTGTAGCCTTATAAAACAGGCCACTGGTATGTTTGATATTACTAGAGGATTGTATAAAGTTTTCCATTCTTAGATATTTCCACCCTTTTTAATGTCATTTGCGTTGTTTTTACAATGTTTCTTTGTATTTATTTATATCGTATGGTAGAGTAAATTGTAGGTTTTTTTTTACTGTTTCTTTTTTTTACTTTTCTACTGTTATCGTTACTGTTATCATACTCCTCTAGGTATACTGCTGCTTTAAAAAATCTTACAGATCGTAGATGATGTGAAAGTGGGAGAGTGAGTAATAAGCACATGGGATTTCTTAATTATTGAAAAAGATGTAAAAATAAAATAATTGTAAAAGTTAAATGAAAAGCACTGTTTTTTAATTATTGATATTGATCTCTAACGCAATTTATCCAGGGGTCCCAACACGGCTGAGTTTATCGCGTGATAAAGTTAGGATAAGGCATCCGTCACCTTTGACACGTAAACGAGTGACGGATGCTTTATCCACATTTGATACGCGATATAGACGCAGCCATACTATGCCCACAGAAGCCTTTGGACCCGATTCTAGTGGTCTCTAAACTTCCTGATTTTATTTAGGTGTCGCTAAAACACTGCTATTGTCTGAGCAGCTGTCACAATCAAAATGACAGAGCTAATTTGAATCTGACGCTTATTAGTTTATACGGTCTATTCAACTTTGGAGGCCATTTGCAACGTCAAAAGATGGCGGATGTGTAATTTGTTTTAGTTTTGCATTTTTGTGTATTTAGGTGTTCAAAGTTCTTTTCTGTTAGTTATTTCTACTTTTTATGCCTTTGTGTTGCACAGTCATAGACGACTTGGACTTATTTCGTGTATCTGGGATCTTACTTCTCGTTTCAAGTGGACTCGCAGTGGTACAGAGGTTAAAACTATCTTGAACTCTGTCCTATATATTACCGTACAACGTTGCCCCCAATCTTGCTAGAGGAGATAGATTGTGTTTTATTGCTATATTGATTTATACTTATATATACTTGACTTCATTGTGGAAATGCCATATCATATCCCCGCAGGACAACGAAAAAAATAATCAACTTTACATTGACATTCTGGGATAGCACTTGTCAAATCTGCCGTCTTAACTATGTCTAAAAATTAGACAATTTAGTTTTATTAGATACCAATGTGTACCGCCCAAATCGATAAAAAATCAACGCGTTAAATAACCGCTGCGCATCCATAGAAATACTTATGTTCTAAACCGACTTTTTTTTAACGCGCGTTGAAAAAGCTCCCGTGCGAATGAGGCCTTATTGTTTCGGCATGTACGGCCGCCCGTCCATTCAGGGCCTACGCTAGCTGACGCGGATTATCCGTAACGGACGCCCGTCTAATAAGAAATGGTATGAACACCGCTAACTGGCGCGGGCGCGTGCGACGGACTTTAATCCGCGTGGCCCGCGGCGGGTGTCCGGAGCGGTACCCGCGAGCGTGCGTACGCGGCGGGCGTCCGCGTCAGCTAGCGTAGGCCCGGGCCTACGCTAGCTGACGCGGATTATTCGTAACGGACGCCCGTCTAATAAGAAATGGTATGAACACCGCTAACTGGCGCGGGCGCGTGCGACGGACTTTAATCCGCGTGGCCCGCGGCGGGTGTCCGGAGCGGTACCCGCGAGCGTGCGTACGCGGCGGGCGTCCGCGTCAGCTAGCGTAGGCCCTCATCCGTCCGTCGCGGTTTAACTCTTGGTAAACTACAAATTTGTAATTTGGCATTATTTTGGGTTATACATATAAATCACGCAGTCAGTTGTAAAATGAAATATTGAAAAACAAGTTTTCTTCCGCGACTTCCTAACATACACGTAAATAAAGAGATTTTTCTTTTTTCTTTTTTCAATTATAATGGGGCGGGTATGTAGGGCATTCAATTCCGGTATTGGTTTGTATGTAATCTCACGGTATTATACCATTTACACCGGTATGGTATTGCATACAAATCAATGTCGGGATTGGAAGGCCTTAGTGTAATGAGTATGTTGTGAATGACAATTTTCAATTCAGGTCAGATCAGTTGCGAAATATTAAGTAAGTTTTAAAGTGGTACCCAATTTTTTTAGGGTCAATCGTCGTACCCTACCAGTTCAACCGTTGTTTTTGAAAATGGGTTATTACTATACTCATGGTAGTAAGTAGTATGTGTGTACTGTGTGTTTCTTCTAAATTTAATTGCTCGAATGCTTGGATGATTACATGTTCTAAAGAATGTGTAATGATGTATGTCAAGGTTTCTTATATCTGGATATTTTTAAGTCTTTGTGTAATTGTATATTCTCTTCTTCTCTTCTGTGTGCATTTATCTGTTTCAGGCATTTTTTTTTAAATACAATGAAGTTATTTCTTGAACCCTTAAACCCCTATTCCGTTTTTTCATCTAAATCGATAAAAACAGATTCCGAGAAACATTTTATACAAGAATTAAATACAAAAACTAAAAACTTCTATTGACAAATAGGAAAACAGCGCATTAAATTAGGGTAGGTACGTAATAAAGGAAACATAATACATAAATTGACTTTAATATTATGCACACTTTTGTCATCCAACTGATTATATTGGAATGAAATTAAATTACAAGGTACATACCTTAAGTATAAATTATTATCTTAAAAAGCCAGCCAAACCACTTTAATATCTCGTCGAAGCAGTCCTTAGCCTTTCATGGATAAGAGGCAGAATTAACGTTGTGTGCGTATTGTCGTTTGAAGTACATAACCAGGTGACCTAGCCAAAACGCTCTCCATCAAATCGAATAGCCTGATGTGGCGTTAACTCAGCTATAGATTTACACCTCCATGTTTCGAGTCCTTAATTAGATACATTGTTTTTTAGGGTTCCGTACAAATAATGAAAAAAACGGAACCCTTATAGGATCACTCGTGCATCTGTGTGTCCGTCTATCTATCACAGCCAATTTGCTCTGAAACTACTGGACTGATTGAGTTGGAATTTGGTACACATAAGTAACTTGATGACCCGAACACATACGTGCAAAGTAAATATATAGGTATATATTTTAATAAGTCAAATTAAAAAAAAGTTTTGCATACCTTTCTGTGACATATATCAAGTAAAAGGGCTCGTTATGAGGATCTCGAATATATTTTTGTTATTTTTGTAAAATAGTTTTGATTTTATTCATGAAAGAAGACGAAAATTGACCATTCCTCCCCACCTAATCTCCGAAACAACTGAGGCTAAAATTTTGAAAAAAATACAAAATATAGTTCATTACTTGTAGATTATAGGAAAACCAATAAGAATTCTATCAATTAAAAATAAAGTGGTAAAATCTATATAATAACGTTCACTTACTAAAATTTAATAGTTAACTAAAAGACCACTAGATAGCGCTAGTAGTAGTAAATTAGCGTCTTACTGTGAGGATTTGAAATTTGATATTGTGTACGTGTCATAAGTCTACGGAACCCTCTCCACGCGAGTTCAACTCGCACTTGGCCAGATTTTTTTCGGTTACCTGTCTTATGGGTAATATATCTACAAATCTTAATGTACAAAGTGTATGCTTAGTATCGAATTACTTGATCAGTCTATTGTTTACGTACAAAGTCTGTCGTGCACTTTCATATGTCTCTTCATAGTCCCTCGCTGCGTAAAGCTCTGTTCGCACACCGCACATTTGTGTGGCTTTTCCCCAGTATGTATCCTCTGGTGATCAACAAGCATCCCTCTATTTGAGAAACTCTTCGGGCAGTAAGTGCAAACGTACGGTTTTTCCCCAGTGTGTATTCTTTTATGAATTACGAGAGATGATTGGTACGAGAACACTTTGAAACATATATCGCATTTGTGCAACTGTTGCTTGCCTTCGTGTATCAGTATGTGCTTGGCGAGGTTATTTTTATCGGTGAAGGGGAAATTGCAATAGTTGCAGATGAACCGTCTGTTTGAGTGGCGGCGTATCGCATGTGAATTGCATGTTTTCTTAGTCAGAAACTTTTTTCCACAGTGCTCGCACGAGTAGTGGCGTTCGCGATTCTCTATATGCGTTTCTAAATGAGCCTGTAAATAATTAATACATTAAACTAAACGTTAATAACCAGACTGTAGTAACAGTTTGTATTGTTTTGTTTACATTTACGAAATTGGAAACGTTAAATTAATGGTGGAACAATAACACAATAGTTTTCCAAGAGCAACGCTGGATAGAACCTTAGAATTATAAACTTTCTGGAATCACGCTATTTCATTCCATTATTTTAAAAGTTTTCACGCCATTAAATTTAATTTCAGCTTGTTTACCTACTTGGTTTTGTGGGTACTTAGAAGTTTGAACGATACTTGCCTTTAACGTCAAATCGGTCTTACACCTTTTTCCACATACATCACATATCCGTGGTTTCTTGTCTTCATGTGAAGCTCCATGTATTTTAAGGGTTCGTAAGCTTTTAAACAATTTGAAACAAAGTTGGCATGTAAGTTGGTCAACGCTGTGGCTACTGTGTTCACATTCATTGTGGCGCTTCAGGCCACCCCATGTTGTGAAGGTTTTATTACATGGTGTGCAGTTGATTGCTGTCTGTAAGGACCATAAAGAAAGGTTAGCAAAGTGGGCAGGGATTTGTTAACTCTTGATGCTTATTTTTGCACATTACTCAACAAATTCAGTGAAAGTTAATAGTTAGTATTGTGCTGTTACCAATTTTTCAACTTACAAGAACTTGATTCATTGCAAAAAAAAAGTCAAAAGAAGGTCACTATCAAATCGAATTGGTGCTTCAAAACGAAATACTGTTATGTATGATAGAGGTGAAGATGATGGTACGCTAACACGACAATGCAGGTGCATTTCTGGTTTTTAAATAACAAATTGAAAAATATGGAGGAAGGTTGTGAATCGGGTATGGTATAGTTATACAGACATAAATAGTTTGAATATGTAAAATCGTACTCTAAAAGAGATACCAAACAAATTTCTAAAATCCAAGACTTTTATTTAATAAATGATTATATTAAATAAGTTGCTATAAATACCGTACTTACTTTCTTCCCTTCATGTTCTAATTTATGTGCCTCAAACCGCTCCTCGAAACTAAACTTTTTGTGACACAGGTCACAAGTGAACTTGAATGGTTTTCGCGGTTGACTCTGTTTAAATACCCTTTTTCCATGACTTTGGTTTCTTTTCCTTGATTTTTTTCCCCTTAAATAAAAATCTTATAAAGTCATAATTTAGTTAAAAAATTATATTACAATCTAACTCACCTACCTACAAACTGTTGTATTCATCTTATCATAAGTTGAAATACCGTCACAGAAATCTACATCTGAAATGGAAACAGATAATGAAAATGTTATACAGTCCTCCAAATTTAATATGTTAAGTAAATCAAATAAAATCATGTGTAATATTATGGTACTCGTACATGGTACAAAATGAACCCTGAACAACTACCACAACTTGCCCGGAACATGTTTGGTGCTCAGATATCCCTCTCTAACTAGTCTTTTACGCGTGATATTCACAGAACGGCAAGTGAGAAAGTACAAGATGTGCTAGCCATACTGTTACTGGTACAGTGTGTGTGTTTGTGTTGTTCAACAACTTCTACTATATACAAGAAAAATTAAAGAAACACAATGTTATGATAAATAGTACAAGAATTTTAATTCCTAGTGGATCCAATTCTTAATTAATTTTATTTACTCTACCAATATCATCCCCATGTTCTGTCTTCACCATTGTTTCATCTTCTATTTTTCCTTCCATTGTATTATGTTTTAACTCCAAACCAAAATCCAAACAATTTTCGAATTCTGTTTTTGGCTTTAAACCCTGGGTCAAACCAAGTAAAATATTCTCAGACTGGATACATAACCTTTTGAATTCTGCAAACTTTTTGATGAGGTTGTAGCAGCAGTTGCATAATGATTTTGGGAGTTCATCTTGTTTTACCTTGAAATTAAAATTTTGATGACAGTAAAATCTATGCTGATCATTTAATGTTTACGAACATTATTGACCAAGATCATTTTACTTAATAAAAAACACCAACCTTAAGAGATGTACAAAACCAATACATTTCTGGTGGTATATTTTCGTACAAGAAGTATGAGAAAGATTCCGACGTAGTCAGGCAGGCACGGCAGCTGTTGGTCAGTTTAGCCATGGTTACACGCGTTAAACTTTATTTAACTTTAACAACTACACGGTCGATCTGATCTGTTTTGCTTAAGCTTAATACAGCACAATAACAAACAACACTTCCTAAGATTGAGTGAGACCTGTAAGTCAAATAAGTCAATTAACAATTTGACAGAACTAAGTGAATGAATGAAGTGAATGTAAACAATATTGGCATAGTGTCGTTCGCGCAGTTTTCGTTAATACCGGTTATTTTGGAAGGATTTATATTTTTAGATGTTTCAAATGAGCTCGTAACCCATTTATAATTTTAAACTTCGCTCGTTGTCAGATCGATGTTAATCAGAAGAAAATAACCCGATGTCGCCAATAGTTATGACTTCAATGCTCTACAACAACCAAGCCAAACCAATCATTTGCATTTTGTGTTATCAAAAGACCACAAGATTTCAGCGCAATAGCACAAATAGAAATAGAAATAGAAAAATTGATTTAACAGCTAAAGGTATACGTAATGGCCGTAATTGCTCAGCCATGTTCAGCCTGTTCTTCCCAAACATTTCAAATTCATCTCCTTCATGATTTGTCTGTGAACTCTGTGGTGTTTTATTAATTTTATTATATTTTATTTAACCTGATGCCCTACTTCTAAAATCCAAGTTCGAAGTTACGTTAGCTCCGTCCCTTTCTCTCGATTTAGTCTCAAAAGACGAATGAAAGGGATGGAGCTAACGTAACTTCAAACTTCGATTTTCCAAGTATCTGCATCTATAGATTTTATTGAATCATTTAGTTTGGATACCATTCCGTTATCATTATTATGCTCGACTATAATAATGATTTCCGTGGATTCCGTATTCGAGGAACTAAATTTTGTAAAAAAATATAAATAATTAATTTCGTTCATACCTAGGAAGTTCAGCTGCGTAACCGATTTAAACAAAATACAAGTACCGACCCTTATGGGCACAGAATACAGGTTTGAATCTGTGATATGCAGTTCCGTGTATGATTAATAGATTCTCGGGCTATTCCCAGGAAAGGACAGGATACTTTTCATTCCGGAAAATTTGACAGTTCCCAAGAGAGTAGCGATAACCGACTTCTATGCTAACGGAGTCGCGGGCAAGAGCTAGTATTAAAATAAAACAAGTTATAATGTAAACAATATAAAATTTATTTTGTAAAATATACCATCTTCTACAAATCTCACAATTAAATCTCTTAGCCAAGTGAGATGGCCATCTTTTTATATATTTAACGATTTGCATACATCTAGAAGATGACCACCCCTATAAGGAATGTTTCACATCCACCACCTAAGTAATTAAAATAATTAACACATAAATAAATCTCTATCAATAGTTCAGTTCAACTTACATAACATATAGCAACCGTTTCTTAAATATACAAACAACTACCGGCCAAAGGAAAAGGCTGTATGCGCCAGGGGTTCCCAAACTTTTAAGGTAACAGAACACTGACCAAATAACTTTTATTTTATGGAACCCCTTTATCAAATACTGTGACTTTTCGAACACACTTTAGGAATCGCTGCAGTATGCAATTCACATCTCACTCTGCCTTTTTCTTTTGGGCGGCAGTATACACCATAACCATTTTTGTATATCTTAAAGGTTTGTTCTTTTTCAATTCTACATTTTTGTTCTTGTTTTCGCAATAGGCGACAATACTTATATCTAAATCTCGTTTACAGTCATGGTTAATTATACTCCGAAGTGTCGTAAATTTCGGATTTTCATTTCATTCTGATATGCGGTATGTAACTTATTTCTATCCCAAGCACATTTTTAGCCATAAACTTTATTACCCCTCTGGGTTTGAAAATAAGAGGATTGGTTTGGGTAACATTATATCGCCCATGGAACATTATGTACATGTATGAACATTATTTTGATTACAAATTCATTACTTGTTATCAGAGTTACGGTTAGCCATTTCATTAAATTAACAAAAAAAAATATTATTACAACGAATCCATTTTTTTATTTTTTTATTTTTAAATTGCGACTTTTTTGGATTGATTGTTTGCTTTGAAAATGTTTTTTTTTTAAAGCTTCAAATTTTTAAACAAAAGCTACTTCATAGTTCGACATACAACCTAACCTGCATTAACTCTTTTTTGAAGATATCTGGCTGTAAAAGGCCTCATGATCACAGCTTCCCCTGCATGAAAGGTTTGAGATACTTGTGGAAGCTCTCATTGACGGGTTCTGCGTTGAGCGGGCTCTTCATTGCTTCGTCCATCAGCCGCTCGTATACTCGGCCGTCGTATGCGCCCAGGGCCGAGTGGAGGATCTATGACAAGATAAGATAAAAGGTAGAAAAAAATCGTAGCGTTTATCGCATAAAACAACCGAGCGCTGTAGCCTAACAGTCGCTATCTCACCTCATCCCTTAGGTCAAAGGCGTCGACAAGTCCGACGGCGTTGACGCGCAGTTTGACCAGCAGCTCCTCGTACCAGGACTGCAGTTTCTCGATGTCTCGCTCGGATATCGATGTGAACTGGAAATATTAATAAATAAATACATAACAGTAAAAAACACAACTGTGCAACATTACGACCTGGACAAAGCAATTTCTATAGTTGTAGGATGTTTTTCTTGGCCTCCCGAATCCCCAGATATAGCCCCATACTCACCCTGAGCAGGTCTCCGACGCGCTCCAACGCCCAGTACACGACGTATAGGTCGACCAGCTCTAGAAGAACCGTCCTCAACGCTGGGGTGACGTTCTTCACCTGGTTCTCGGTCTCTTCGAAGTATGTGGATAGAATGAACGCGCGGCAGTGGGCCTGGAGGAATTACTGGTGTTATGAAGTGTATTTGACTACCGTCTTATGTTTTTTTTTATTAAATTGACTTAACACAATAGAATAAGACTGCCGCATGCAAAATGGGCCAGTGTCCACTAAATCCGGAGTCGCGGCAGACCGAGGCGACGTTGACCCAGATTCGTGGAAGGAAGGGAAGGAGGTCTTTGCCCAGCATTGGTACATTATAGACCGTTATAAAAAAAAAAAAACCGAATAATTGCGACCCTACTTCCATAGCTGATATCTCTTCTAACTACCAAAAACAAAAACAGGTCAAGTGCGAGTCGGACTCGCGCACCGAGGATTATATTTTTATATTCCAATCGCATTGCAGTATAAAACAAAATATCAAAATACTGAAGGGATATTATTGATCCTGGGACAAATGGATACGTGAGAATGGTAGAAGTGTTAAATGTATGGTGTACCTCGGAAGCTTGAGTGAGTTGCACCGACGTCATGTTCCAAGCGTCTTCATAGGACGCGCCGCTTTTCTGTCGCTTTTCGATGTTCGCCACACATTGAGCGATTTTTCTGAAAGGTTTAAAGTAGACGGGTTTTTTTTCCGGCAATAGAACTGTGCCGCACGTTTTTTTTACATAGTACACATAGTTTACATAGTTTACATAGTACAAAACAAAGTAGCTTTTCGTGTGTCTATTTGTGTGTACATCCGTTAATTCATCCTAAAACACAACGGTTTTTGATGCGGTTTTCACCATCAGATAATTTTCATGGCAGGTTTTTATGTATAATCAAATTAATAAATTCTGGTTTACGTAGGGTGAGTGTTAATTCCACGAAACGGCAGAATTAAGACTAGTAAAAATTTAGTTTTGAAACTAATTTAAATTTTTGGCAGTTTATAAAATAAATACCCCGTTGCCTAAATTTTTATTAAATTAAACATCGCTTTAAGCCGAGCGGCGCGCTGTCACTCTTAATGGGGGCTCTAGTATTTGTTTAGGCGTCATTTCCTTTGAGTTTCTTGTAAATCTGCCTGTACTTAACTACGAGGGCAGAGTGAAAAGTCTGGAAAAATTTAAACATTTTTTTATTTTTTTGGTCCAAGTAAATATTTATTTTTCAACGTAGTCCCCATGTAACTCAATACACTTGGTCCATCGCTTTTCTAACTTTTCGATTCCCTCCGTATAGTACGATTTCTCCAACCCTTCAAAATACGCACTGGTTTCTGCGATGATTTCTTCGTTGGAACCAAATCTTTTCCCACCAAGCCATTTCTTTAAGTTTGGGAAAAGAAAATAGTCGCAGGGGGCCAAATCCGGAGAATAAGGCGGATGCGGGAGCAATTCGTAACGCAACTCGTGGATTTTAGCCATAGCAACTGCACAAGTGTGGACCCGTGCGTTGTCTTGGTGAAAAATGATTTTCTTTTTCGCCAAATGGGGTCGTTTTTCCATTAAAACTTCATGAAATCGCTGTAACAAGTTGGCATAATATTCGCCGTTAATTGTTTTACCTTTCTGAAGGTAATCAACATATATTACACCACGAGCATCCCAGAAGACAGTAGCCATAACTTTATTTGCCGATAAAACTGCTTTGGCCTTCTTTGGTGCAGGTTCACCTGAAGCAATCCATTGTTTTGACTGCTCCTTGGTTTCGGGTGTATGATGATGAATCCAGGTTTCGTCAACAGTTATGAAACGACGCAAGAAGTCCTTTTCATTATACCTAAATTTCGCCAAACATGCCTCCGACAGGGCCACCCTAGTGCGTTTTTGATCCACTGTGAGCAATCGCGGCACCCAACGGGCGGAGAGCTTCTTCATATCCAAATAAGTGTGGAGGATATTACGAACCCGTTCGTCTGAAATGCTTACAATATCAGCTATCTCACGGACCTTTACTCTTCGGTCGTTCAATACGATGTCATGGATTTTGGTGATCATCTCTGGTGTAGTGACCTCAACTGGGCGTCCGGGTCGGTCGGCGTCAGCAGTGCTTGTACGGCCACAACGAAAATCCGTAAACCACTTGTGAATCATTTTAATGGATGGAGCAGAGCTCCCATAATACTTGTCTAGTTTTTTTTTTGTATCCGTGATGGTTTTTTTTCGCAAAAAATAATGTTTAATCAGAACACGAAACTCACTTTTCTCCATCTTTGCAAACACCAAAGTTTTTTTTTCTTTTTCATAGCTGTCAAAAAAAAACTATCCGTGCGAACTGGCTGAAAATATACGATTTACCTCCAAAAAGGCTGCATTACCAATTGATATTAATTAATTTGTGAAAAAAATACCTTTAGTATGATTTTTACCAGACTTCTCACTCTGCCCTCGTATATTTCGATGTAAATTGCCGGTTTTTTACCAACCCTAAACTTAACTGTTTTATTGGCTTACCGGTTTACCCGGTTCTATTTCCAAATAAGTACTTAATACTATAACCATAAGTCTACTCCGCGTTTAATTTTAATTTATATATTTATCTAATTTGTAGACGGCTGTTTGATCCACAATTAAATAAAATAAATTTATCTACGCCCATATCATAAGCCCTCTTTAATGCGTTCAAAAACCGTAGGAAATGACCAGCATTACAACCAATTTTACTATGAGAATTATCTGGTCTGTGGTAGATGGTAAAATCTGTACTGTAATGTTATAACAGTATCAAATTTGATATCGTTATGAGTTTAAATTTGGAACAGCAGTCAAAACTCAAGAGGGTCTCTATTTTAGTATCCAAATAGCTGTTTTTTTTTAAATATACTAAGGCTGGGTTTTATAAAAATCCGGGACCCTCAGTTATCGATTTTCAAGGCAATCAGAATTGTTAAAAGTGGACGCCATTTTGAACTTTTTTGTTACTGGTCCGATTACCCTGAAAATCGATATCTGAGGGTCCCTAAAGACTACAAATACGGTTCTATAATCAGAATTATTAAAAGTCGACGCCATTTTGAACTTTTTTATTACTTCTCCGATCGCCCTGAAAATCGATATCTGAGAGTCCCTGGGGACTACAAATACGGTTCCGTAATCAGAATTGTTAAAAGTGGACCCAATTTTGAACTTTTTTGTTACTTGTCCGATTGCCCTGAAAATCGATATCTGAGAGTCCCTGGGGACTACAAATACGGTTCCATAATCAGAATTGTTAAAAGTGGATGCCAGTTTTAACTTTTTTGTTACTATAACACTATAGCATTGCAGGTCATTTCTCTACGGGTTCTGAAGTTCTGAACCCATCTTAGAGCACTTATGATATGTGTGTAGATAAAGTAGTGTATGTAACTGTACATAATTAGGCCTTAAAACACTCGTGTGATCCTATTGTGAAACTCGCTGACGCTCGTTTCACAAAACCACACTTGTGTTTTAAGGCCCCTCATTATGCATCAGTTGCATAAACTACTATTAAAATGGTTTACCCCGCGGCGACCCTCTGGAACCCGTGCACGATGCCCTCGATGGAGTTGTCCCAGGGCGGCGAGCGCCGGCCCGCCGACACGCGGCCCAGGTACGACACGGTCGGCGTCAGCGCGTTGCCGCCCATGGCTTGCTGCCACGCCTTCACCAGGTATCTGGAGTTAACGTGCGATTTAATATACATTGATGCTTTTTGGATGTATGATTCAAGGCTAGGAAGTAAAGGGTCTATAGTGGAATGAACAGCCTCAAAATATCTTTACGCATTCGTCTACTGCAATGCTATATATGGCCCATACTTCTGTATGAATGTGAAGCCTGGACCCTCAAAGAGCAAATCCGAAAACGTATAGAAGTATTTGAAATGTGGGCATATAAACGCATGGCCATAAACTGGACATACCGAGTGACCAATGCTGAAGTTCTACGTCGAGTTGGGAGGAAACGTGAACTAATGCAGACCATCAAAAGAAGAAAAGTTGCCTATCTAGGTCATGTGCTTAGGCACTCAAGATACGAACTCCTGCAATTAATAATGATGGGCAAAGTTGCTGGAAGAAGAGCTGTCGGGCGCAGTAAGAAATCGTGGCTGCGAAACATTCGGGAATGGACTGGAGTCACAAGTGCAACGGAGCTTTTCAACCTCGCCAAAGACCGAGAGAAATATGCGGAGCTGACTGCCAACCTTCACTAGTTGGAGAGGCACTATAAGAAGAAGTGGAATGCAAACAGTTAATAATAACAATTAAAATGTGTTTTAGAACATGCCAAAGCGGTATTTACCTGGCAGTTCATTTTTTAACTTCGTCTTTAAATGTTTCAAAGACATTTTCTGCGAAAAATAAATTCACTATTTTAAAAAAACATAATTGGGTATCCCTCTTTGATTAGTGTCAATCCAGGGTATAAGCTATTTCCATTTCAAATTTCATCCAAATCCGTCCAGCCTTTGCCGCATGAAGGAGTAAGAAACTAACACAAACTCTCGCATTTTTAATATTAGTGGGATTATTCATTAAAAGTAAAATAACACGAAACCATTTGTTACAAACCTCGCAGTCTGCAGGTGCAGCACGGTGTTCTCGCCCTCGTAGGTGCTGGCGGCGGTGACGAGCCCGTACATGAGCGGCAGGTTGGAGGCCAGCATGTAGCCGTGCCCGCCGCATGCGAGCCTGCAACGTTCCACGCACAGCGCGGCGTCTGCCGTGCTCACGGCCTTCACGCAGCAGGACAGGGCGTGGAGCTGTGGGGAGAGAGACAGAGAACTTGAACTTCTGTAACATTTGGCAAGAGATTTTATCACACGACTGATTGTTCCGTGTATTTTGCAATATTTGGGAAAGACCTAGCAAGGCGCTATATAGAGTGACATAATAATTGGTTTGCCTAATGTATTGTTTGGTCAAATACGGTTTTACAAATTAAACGGGTTTTTTAATTAATACATATTTAAAAAAAAACATGAACAAACTTACTAATTAACACAATAGAATAGCCGGTAATATTAGGGTAAGTTTTATTGATAAAAATACCTATACTCAAACCAAAATGCAGTTATCACGGCGAATGTGCGCCCGTTGAGGTTAGGATTTTGGTCTTTAATTCGATTTTCGGGTATAATTAACTATAATTAACTATAATACTTAACGTAAATGTACTAAACTTTTAAGCTTAGTGAATATTGTGTAACATTGCATGTTGTGGATACCTATAATTAAGTGAGCATTAAGTGTATGTCTCGACTGTAGGACTTAAGATGTTTGCTACAATGTATCACTTGTTGGTAACCCTCAATAAAGAAAAAAAAAAAAAAATAGTCACGCTAAAAGGATATTAGGCGAAAGATTTTAGACCAAACATTACATTAGGATGAACAAGTTTTTACGTAAAAAATACCGACCTAGGGGTTACATTGTTTTGGCAAGATCCACTATGCGCGCGACTCTTGGAAAAGACCTAGTAGTTTTTCTGATGATAAGATGTCGACTAGTTTTAACACAAACCTCTAACGTCGGAGCATCTGACATGACATATACATGATTTCTCAGCGCTATAAACATATCTTCCTTGAAACGTGATTTTAAAGAGTTTTTATTTAATGGCAGTGATTTAAGGCCCCAAGCATTGCTGATGTCTTTGTACAGCAGTGTACACTTTCTATTAGCCAGTTCTTTTGTATGCCTTGAATGTGTACAAAAGAAATTGTCGTCACCTCTGGCAGACGGTCCAGGTCCCCGCTCTCCAGCTCGGCGGTGACGTTGTTGTACATGTTCCACAGCCAGCCCGCGCTCAGCCGCAGCGCGTGCACGGACGCCACGCCGATCAGGAGTTTATGCTGCTGGGTCACGTAGTCGAGGATCTGGGGTTCAGGCTCACTGTTGGAGAATAGGACATTTTAACAACTTAAGCAGCGGTGACGTCAATAAACAGTAGTATGGCATACTTATCTCTGATAATATTACTTCACACGAGTTTTAATGTGTATCAGTCGCGAGGCGTTCGTACAAGCCGATTATTTACGGCTTTACCAAAAATTCCTATGCATAGAGTAGGTATACAAACAAAACGTAAAACCGACACACGCCATACACCTTTTTTTGCTCCGGCTTGTCTATTTATTTACGTGACGCTTCGCCACTGATGTGTATACAGGGTTATTGGTAAGTCGACCTATTCCCGTTAGGAGGTGATAGGGGTGACTATTTGCGATAATTTTGACCCCCATATGCATTATGCAAAAGTGAACCATTTTTGAGTTATCGCGATTTTTAGTTTTTTTTTAAATTAGTCGGAAATTCAACTTGAAAAATTTATTACAAAAAAAGTATCAATTTAAATCTTTTTTTTTCTTCTTATTTACAAAAACGATTAAACATTGGTTATTTCTCAATATTAAAACAATAATTATCGGCCCAAATTTAAAAAAGCGAGACGGAATACGAATTTTTTTCAATATTTTTTGCGATCGCTTTCCACTAAAATGCCTTAAAAACAAAAAAAAACGTTATGAAACTTGGCTTGCAGATTATTTTAAAAACTTAACTGTTTTCTTAGCTCTCCAAAAATGCATAACAAGTAGGATATTATTAGAAAAAAACTGAAAAAAAAATCATCACAAAGGAAGCGGGCGGAAACTAAAGTCACAAATGCCACTTCAAAAATAAAAATTATTAAACATACCGAATTTAAATCAACTTTTTTTATTTGCTTTTGTACAAGATGAACTTGTTGTTCTTATGCAATATTAAAAAAAATATTATCTGTGCACGTTTGAGAATGCGAGGCCGAAAACTAAAAAATACATGTTTTTTTATCAAACTCCAACATAAATTACACGAAAACAGAAAAATTTACCAATACATTTGGCGTGCAGATTACACATAAAACATTGACGTTTTTCCAGCTTTCTAACGAGCTATTAAAACTAACTGTTATACTCGTAAACACAAATAACATCCATTAACTTATGGAAAAAGTAAGCGATTTTTAGTTTTATTTTAAGTTAGTCAGACTAATTTCAGTCAGCCAAATGTATTGGTAAATTTTCTGTTTTCGTGTAATTTATGTTGGAGTTTGATAAAAAACATGTATTTTTTAGTTTTCGGCCTCGCATTCTCAAACGTGTACAGATTTTTTTTTTTAATATTGCATAAGAAAAACAAGTTCATCTTGTACAAAAGCAAATAAAAAAAGTTGATGTAAATTCGGTATGTTTTTAATTTTTATTTTTGAAGTGGCATTTGTGACTTTAGTTTCCGCCCGCTTCCTTTGTGATGATTTTTTTTTCAGTTTTTTCCCAAATAATTTCCTACTTGTTATGCATTTTTGGAGAGCTAAGAAAACAGTTAAGTTTTTAAAATAATCTGCAAGCCAAGTTTCATAACGTTTTTTTTTGTTTTTAAGGCAATTTAGTGGAAAGCGATCGCAAAAAACAATGAAAAAATTTCGTATTCCGTCTCGCTTTTTTAAATTTGGGCCGATAATTATTGTTTTAATATTGAAAAATAACCAGTGTTTAATCGTTTTTGTAAATCAGAAGAAAAAAAAAGATTTAAATTGATACTTTTCTTGTAATAAATTTTTCAAGTTGAATTTCCGACTAATTTAAAAAAAAACTAAAAATCGCGATAACTCAAAAATGGTTCACTTTTGCATAATGCATATGGGGGTCAAAATTATCGCAAATAGTCACCCCTATCACCTCCTAACGGGAATAGGTCGACTTACCAATAACCCTGTATAAATCAATACAAACGACATTTTTTGTGTTGTTATTGTGGCTACACAAGGTGTTGATGAAGAGAGGAAGGAGTTTTATATTGCATTAAACTAGGGAAGAACCCGCGTTTCAGCACTAGGATTTTAAAGTTTGATGTCTTCCTGTAAGAAGTAAATATAGACCACAAAGGCGGCCCGTTTCTCTTTTTTTTGATTTAAGAGAAAAAAATATCAAGTATAAATCACACTGAAAAAAAATCTTGCAAGTTAATGTAATCTCTCCCCGGCTTATCACGAGTAAGCTCAAACATAGCAAAGTTGTGCTCACGCCCTTTAGAATTTCCACAATCTAAGCTACCAGTATAAAAAGGAAGATGTCTAAATGTAATGCAATAAATTAATTCAATTTAATTTATTTTAGTCAAAAAAATAGTATTCTTCTTAGCTGGTGAATAAATCCCCAAAAGAAGGTTTCTGCTGGTCTCAAAAGTCCCGTTAAACACTGATGCCACTTACTTCGGTTTGGGCTGCGACTGGTGCCGCACGGCCGAGTACCGCGTGGCGATGGTGACTGCCTTCGCCATGTAACTGCACATGTCGTTGACGAGCACGACGCGCACGAACATCATCGTGCCGTACGTCAGCTTCGAGCTCGGCGCGTTCACATATGTGCCGTCCTGGAAAGTGTTTTGTTTTAGTAAAATACACCTGCCTCAGTTTAAAACATTTTTATATTTACTTGTAGATAATACGGTCCATGTTGAATGATCCCTGTGATAGGCGTATGTATTTCGTTTTTTTTTATTACCTGGGAGACCGAGAGCCGATCGGGTTGAATTTCTCGAAGATGACAACTTGAGAGATCGATTTGTCGCCCCAATAAACCTACATATTGCAAATTTCACCATCTTAGATTGACCCAGGTAGGGGCTTCTCATGTTTATTATTGTTAACAACTTATTATGTCATATAATAAGTAGGTGCTGCTAAAAAATCTACCTTTCCAGTGTTTCCGTTTTGATATTGTGGTGGGTAAGGATCGCGGGAGCACGGTGGATGCGAAAAGCACAAGAACGGTCTGAGTGGAGAGCCTTGGGGGAGGCCTATGTCCAGCAGTGGACGACTTTTGGCTAACATGATTGTATGTGGTGATGAATAAAAAATCTCTGTATTGTATCTGTGTAATACAGAGATTTTTTATTCATCATATCAGGGGACAATGTCACACCAATTGACCTAGTCCCAAACTAAGCTCTAGGCTTGTATTATGGGTACTAGACAACGACATAAATACTTATATGATAAGCGATTCTTGTTTGTTGGAATTATTTTCGAGTTCTAAGTCCCTTACTAAGTTTTACAACAGTCTTTATAACAGAAAATGAAGCAGTTTTCGAGGAAACATCGATTCACAACTTCTAAGTCGAATGAAATCGCAGGCAACCGCTGGTATGCACCTATTAATAATATAAATATGGATAACCAAATAAATCCGTGTAACATAACATGCGTGCTTACGTTAATCAGAATCTTAATAGCATATCATTGATTGATTGAGGATATCGAAATGATTGCGTTTCCCTATTGTTATTTACAATCAACGGTTAGAGTTTTAGATATATTTAACATAAAAAGATAGCAAGCCAGGTATATTTATGATAATATTAGTTATATATTAAAATAATTTACAACAGGATACTAGATTAAAAAACATCTCAACAAGATTAATAAAAATGTTTTAAAAATAAAAATAAACCGCCTTCATAAACGCAAAAAATAACTTCTTTTAAAATGATATGACGTATAGGTAACGTCTAACTGAAGTCGGCTTTTGGTTGAAAAAATTGTGAGTCGCCGACTTCAGTTTAACTGACCTATAGGTACCATTTTATTTTATTTTATTTTTTAGTGATCATAATAAGCTGTTATCTAGTCCCACTTTCTAGTTGATATGAAACTTTAGGACATTTCAAGCTCACCGCAAGCAACGCCGCGGGAAAATCATAGTTATTTTTAAACAATTCAATGTTCCTCGTTGTAGTCGCTCAACTATCTTAATCGAGTTATCGTAACGCCACTCTTGAAATCGGTACCGTTGAGGAGTTCCGGTTGCCACCTGAGGTCTTCATCATCAGTTCCACTTCAGCAAATTAAACTTTCTGAATGCAAATGCTGGAGTTGTCACTTAAAAATACTAAAATCGCTGTGTTCGCCTACAATATTTGAGGAGTTTCTCCAATTCCTCACTGATTCCCTCATCAGATCCCGGTTTCCTTATCATGCTACCATCCTTGAGATATATCCTTTCGAACAAAAAAAAAATCATCAAAATCGGTTCATAAACGACCAAGTTATCCCCGAACAAACATAAAAAAAATATACGGTCGAATTGAGAAACTCGTTTATAAAATAACCCCCGACGAATAACTTAGACCCGATATATACACGATTACGATTTAATTATAGATCGGATACCTGTGAATTTAAGCAACTGTTATAATAAAAACAAACAAAAAAGAACCGCCATCAAAAACGCACTAAAATACTTCTTTTGAAACGGTAGGTAATAGGGCTGTCAAACTGAAGTTGGCTTTTGGCAGTGTTGGCTAAAGATATTGTGAGACACCGACTTCAGTTGAACTGTCTCATTTACCTACAGCTTCTTAATTATATAATAAGAAGCAATAGACCTTCTCTTTTTTTCCAAGTTGTTTAAAAAGGTAGCTAACCACCCCCGATATTTAGACAGTTATGCATCGAAATATAATAAGTATAGAAGGATAACTGTCACTCAAAAAGTGTTCCACATACTTAGTGCTGAAATGGGCGGAGCTAATACTTGGTGCTCAACCGGCTTCCAGTAGGCTTTGAGTTATTGTGTCAAATGGTTGTCATTATAGTTTTGTAAAATAATTATAAATAACTGATAAATAAGATAAACTATAGCAACAACGATGCCGACGTGCATCGTAAATTGGTGTAGGAGTCGCACGGACCCTAAAAAGGATGTAATTTCATTCCATTAGTAAGTAATTACAATTAAATAATTTCATTACAAAATGGACATGGCCGATGTTATGCAATATAAGTTCTGAAATAATTATAAAATTAAAGATTAATGTTTTTTTTTAGTTTTACTAGAAATGAAGAAAAACGTTTTGCTTGGATAGCTGCAACGCAAACGCAAAAACGCGATGAAACGTGGCTTCCCAGCAAACTTTGTAGGATATGCAGTATCCATTTTGAAGAAACTGACTTTTTAGTTTCAAAAACTGAGAGACATTTTTTGAAATGCTCAGCGGTTCCAAATTGCACAGTACCGTACAGTAACCCCCTACTGCAACGCAGACTAATCAGCACCGTAACGGCATCGCCTCGCCTTGTATGAATGAGGCGAGGCGATGCCGATCCGTTGCCGAGCGGTTATGGCTGCGACAACCCTTAGTACGTAATACTTAGGTACTGCAACTTGTTTTATTTAAATTAGGTACAATCAAATACCCCCATGCCTCATCTTAAAAAATCTTGATTTACCTATTATAATAATGTACTATTATATTATATCCGTATATAATATCGTTATTTATTGCCTACTAAATATTATATTTTTAAGAATAAATATTTACTAAAACATTATTTATTGCTGTATAAATAAAGTATACACCTTAACTTAGAGGAAATGGGACGTATTTCAACGTCAAGTTTGTTCGGTGTTACTCTTCCATACTTATTATATTTCGATGCAGTTATGTTAATTTTATCTCATGTCTGTTTTTCTCTGTTCAATTATGTCTATTTATGTAAATTATGCACATTGCGTCATACAATGTCCGAGGCATACGTTACGACAATGTTTATGGTTACGGTAATATCGTGTTGTTTTCCAGTAGCCATGTCCTAATAATGTTATTATAATATTTACGTGTAATTAATTACAGTGTCGAGCGATTTTTCTTGTAATTTTAGTTTATTCTTGGTTGATTTATTGGGATTTAGGAGAAAGAAACAATGTTCAGGAACTCGATGGTGAAGGACAAAGGGTGTTGTCATTAATAACCATAGAACTTATATGGTTCCAAGTCCGCTTGTCTGTCTGTCCGTCTGTTCGTCTGTTTTTACCAACTTACTCGCCTTAACCATAGTGTATTTTAAATTTAAGCAGTAACATACAGGGTATTTGTGTTTAAAAACTTGCATTTTGCTAACTCGTGCCATTATTGCTAGAGCTTCAGATCCAACTCACCTCCAAAACCTTAGCATTCTTCATCAGCATGTGCTCCCGTGGTATCCTCACTTTGTCGAACCCGAGGAATCCATTGTTGGTGCCGTTCATGCCAAGCTTGGCACCGATCTCTCCGATCTTGATGCCAGGGAGAGGCATGTGGGTCTCCTCGTCTCGTAGCTGAACTATGAACGGGTGGATGCCGTGGCATTTCCCGTTGGTGTAGAGTTGGGCCACCACTATGCAGTAGTTTGCTGTGTGGGCCACTGTTGAGGAAAATAAACTAAAATATGTATATTGGCATTTATTTTTAGCACATGCCATTAGTGTAGCAGGATGTGATAAGTGGAGTTGGAATAACGCAGCGTAGGCGAGG
This sequence comes from Acleris sparsana, assembly GCA_923062465.1. Lineage (NCBI taxonomy): Eukaryota > Metazoa > Arthropoda > Insecta > Lepidoptera > Tortricidae > Acleris > Acleris sparsana. Next base: position 18,431,937 of record OV281287.1, on the reverse strand, counting down.
CGTACCTATTGCATTGTGAGTTGCACTTGGGATTGAGTCATTATAAGGAATTGTTTGGCATGCCGTAATAGGGAATACGCATTGATTTTTTTAAATCGCTTTTCTCAACTAAATATGTAACACCTTAAAAGAGATCACCAAAAGCGAAATTAAATTAAAAACGGAATCATCCGTATTTCTTAGACAGGAAGATCCGATATACATTGTGACGTCACTTAACAGGTCGGCCAACTCCATGTTAAATTCTGTTTTTCTTCAAAAAGATAGTAACAAATCTTTGTTGGCTTCGATCTTGGTTATTTTTATAAAAAAAGTTAACAATATTTCCTAATAAGAGAGGACTAAGGACGATGGTAAAATGTCCGCCAAAGATAGTTCTATGAATATATTTACCGAAGTTCAGCGGAGTTGAATGCGATCTGTTGGGCAACCACTGATATAAAAGCTTCACAGCTCCTAAACCTCACCGCCAAAGCTCAGTAGCATAGAAAATATAACCCGCCCGGTAGGAGAATAGTGAGGTGTAGAGTAGAAGTACTCACGTCCGCCAGGCCACCACTTGTAGGAGGTGAGCGTGGGGCTGTGCAGTACGAACTCTCGGCTGGAAGGGTCGTACGTCGCCGTCGTCTCCAGCCCGCGGATGAACGTGCCGTGACCCAGCTCCGTCTGGAATGTGTTACTGAATTTGACTACTTATTGCGCTGTTATCCTAGCATGGCAGTAATGAAAACTGTAAACTAGAACAGCACGACACTAGCCGCTATTTGAAGCAGAGCCCTAGAGGCTGAAATACGTAGGTATAATTGTTGAGGATAGACAGTGTGCAAGAACCGCACCTATGCCTTAATCGGAAGCATCGGGGCAGAACTAACGCAAACGAGCATGCGGGTTATCTGATGGGAAGTAATCACCACCAACCATAAACACCAACAACTGAAGTAGAGTTGTCAGTCCGTTGCCGGCCAATTAGGAAAATGTGAGCTCTTTTCTTTAAGACACCCGTCAAAATATTAGCGGACGCTGAATGTGCTGTGATCCTTCTTAGTAAAAAATAAGGTTTAATCTCTTTAACTAATCCAACTGTTTCTAGAGACTCTTGTACAATTAACGCTTCCCATCAAGTAGGCCATCTTACAGCGCATGCCTGGACCGAAACATGACGGCGCGTTGAGTCTAATTAGATAGTGACCCTTCCTACGAATCTAGCGGTCCCATATTTGTGTGACGAGTGCAAGTATTTGCTCCTCTTGGATGTTTTCTATGTCTTTTCATATTGTTAGTTGTTTCATGTTGCCTAGAGCTTAGTTTGCGACTAGGTCAATTTGTTTGAGATTGGCCCTGGTTTATTTTCTAATTTGTTGCTCTGTGATCTCTCTCTACCCAGTCAATAACGATAGAGATACTGGGCGACGAGCGAGGAATTACAAATGTGCTAGTTGCCAAGATGACTATCCCAAACATCTCACCTGCGCGTAAGTCCCAATGATGTCACAGTTGAAAGCCCTCCCGATCCACAGGACCTGTTGCTCCACGGACGCCTGGCCCATTAGCGTTGGGATGAACATCACGTAGTGCAGCGTCAGCGGGGAGCCATCCCGAAGGATAGCTGAGCCGAGCGAGCCGCCTAGCACCTCTCTACGACAAACGGACACTTTAGTAATGTATAATGTTCATTTGATGTCATATTTACGCGTCGTTTTTTTTTTTTATTTGTGTAGGTTACGCGCTATCCTGGACATCTTTTTACATCGTCTCAGGGAGGCGGGCCCTACAGGTTGGGAAGTCCTGCATTCATTGCAATAAATTTTGAAATATGCCAAAATCAAGGGGGTGATACAAGGTGATGGTCAATTTCAACAGAAACTTCTTTATGAGGATTGTATAGCTAAAAATGTTCATACAAAATGCTATAACATTTCTCTCGACTAACGATTTTTGAACATGTTGTAGATATTATAACAAACTAGGTCTACGCTTTCCTTTCCAAGAAAATATTACTTGGAGAAACATATTCAAAAATCGTGGAAATCTGACTTGATTCAAGGGGTGTGAAGTTAAATTTGTATTGTTTTTTTTACTGCTACGCGGTTTAAGCGTCGCCTCAATCCTCTTTAGTAAACGTACATTCACTTTTGCTTACTTCTTTTGTCATCTGGGGGCCTAACATGGCTGCGTTTATCGTGTGAAAAGTGTGGTTAAAACATCCGTCACCTTCAGAGTGAGGGATGCTTTATCCGCATTTTAACAAGCGATAAACTCAACCATGCTAGGCCCGCGCTGGTCACCAAACTACAGTACTTGGCGCGGTAACAGATAGAACTACATTTTGAAGTGGCAACCACCAAAATAAACTGCAATAATTGGGTAAAAATGTGTAGCAGATATTCGTCAGTAGACTAGAGATTTTTTTTTGTCAATAGTTAAAACGAATTGATTACTCCTGAAACAATAGACGCCGTAGTGATTTATTTCCCGCCCCAAAGTTATTAGACTCATTAGCTATCCTTCACTTACTTATTAAGAACTGGCTGGGCACGAATACAAAAAAGGAAAGAGCCACCTTGGAAACAACGACGACCTTTTCACTTGTTTCTAAAGCATTCGTTTTTAATGAGTTCAGAGGTTTGCGAGATTATACAATAGTGTGTTCGTGTCGGAAACAAGTTTTACTGAGACCTTCGCAGATCGATTATTGGACCTATTAGGTATTCTCTAGGACCTAGATATTATCTGATACGTCCTAGAATCTAGGTCTTCTTCGTGGTCATTCTTATCTTGGGTTTGACAGAAATTAGTTTAATTTAGTGCAGTTTTTAATTTAATCAATAGGCGTAGTTTTTGACGTATTACATTAAAAATACCTATATATAAACGCCGCCACCGCCTACTATATTTGTGATATTTATTTACTATAGTGACTTCTTTACATAGTATAAAATAAAGTCGCTTCCAACCATCTTTCCTCTATGTACGCTTAGATCTTTCATAGTACTCAACGGATTTCAATGCGGTTTTCATCAATATATATATATATATATAAAGTTTTTACTTGTTTGTCCATAACGCCGTGAATTTAGGACCTATTTATGAGTCAAAAAAGTTCGTTCACAGTCTGCGGACATCATTGGGGCATATTTAATCGTTGAAGTTGGGTTACTGTTTGTCTGTTTGTTTGCGTTTTCCCATTACATTATCGCTGAATACATATACATTATTGTATAATAAATAAATAAAATACCTAGTAATATTTTTATTTTACATCAAGGAAGTCTCTGCTGTACGGAACAGGGTTATGTTTTCAAAATGACGGGCGTTTTTCCTATCCTTGCCCATTACAATAAAAAGATGTGAAGTCATTTGTCACTTATAGGAAACTTAACCTTATTATTGTAGAATGTCAGATTGACTTTGGACACAGATAAAAGAATACAAGCTTTGGACCTAAGGTGGGTCCTAAACTACTAGTCCTAAATTAAGCTTTCAGTGTGCGGTTTCGCGCCATGCATTGACCATTATTATTGTAGGTTAGCGGTCGAAACCTCCCCCACGAAATAACAAACGTACTCGTATGTTTATTTTTTTTGCATCAGTAAGTATAATTTTATCTTAAGGATTAATATATTTCTGCATCAACCTCTCTGTGGTTTAACGGTGCTATTAAATATAAAAAAAATGCGTTTAGGATAAAGAAATTTAAAAATATATATTTTAATACTCAAGCGGCCTGGCAGTCCTTGGGACTACATGCAAGCTGTTAGTCTGTTCTAAAGGCGCCTTTACGCCTGTCAATACTAAACTACTGATCAAGGTGCGATAAGGACCGATTTAAACTAGAAAATGCATAAAACGATGATCATAGCCTATATTGCTTGCTTTGTTTACATTCCCATAGATTACAGTTTTTTGTTTTCTGTTCCTTGCTGTTGCCAATTTGAACAGGCTCTAATTTTCACTGTCGTTAGAGATAAATGATTGTTTTTGATCCTTGATGTTTTTCATTTAACGTTGTTTTTGTTAGGTGTGTCACTTTCCGTGTCTTCACCAAGTGGTTCCAACCAACGGAAGATCAGTGCTGGCTTTTCGGCTAGCGAATGCTGAGTTGGGACCGTTTCGCAACTGTTTCTCTGTGTCTTGTTCTTTTTGTATCTATGTAATGTGGTTTTGTATCGTTACGAATAATGGTCTCTTTATCTTGATGAAATTTCACTGTATATATAAGCATTCTTTTTTTATATTGCGAGATATTCTCCGTTAAACAAAAATGCAGTTATCCCTTTCGCTGTTATGTAATTTTTACTGGTCCCGTCACTAAAACTGGTTTTTAGCTTTTGTGCCAATTATGACATACTTCCTTTAAAAATATAGTGACTCGATTATTAACATAACTCAAGCAGACAAATTGTTACAACACTTATTAAAAAACTTTGTAAAAAGTGTTTTACAAATAATTAAACACATTGAGAGCGAAATAATCACGTCATGTCACTAAGAAAGACCTTAAACTGATCCGTTCTGACTACCTGACTAACAGTAACAACGCAATAAACATAGCTTCATAGTAATTTTTTCATAGGTATGAAAAGGGGGAGCTATAAATCAAGTTTGTTTGTTCCGTCTTCAGGCTCAGAAGCTTTTGACCAATCCATGTAAAGTTTGGTACAGGTTAAGGACACAGGGTAAAGAAGGAGGTTTATTTTCCACGAAAATCTAACAGTTTCCGAAGGCATTCTGATGTAAATTCCAGACCCGGTGCACTCTGAACTTTAGACGCGAAGCTACAAGTACATTGACTTGCATCTCTGGAGGTGATATATATGGGTGTAGTTGCGTGCAAATTTGTATACAAATTATGCGATAGAAAGGGAAGAACAAAGTAGGCATAGTTGACCTAACTGAACGCATTTTTGTTCGGAAGAGCGCCTTCTCTTTTAATATTAAACATTCTGTGATTCTGCGCGGACGGAGTCACTAGCAAAAGCTAGTTGTAAATACAAGTAGGTACATTTCGTCTGCACTGTTATGTGCCGATGTGAAATGAAGGGTAAGACAGCCAGGCCTTTCCATCTTAGTCCTCAGGGTTGACAACGTATTTGCAATCATGAGCCGCAAACTCACGCGCAACACGAAGCGGTAATATCTTACGAATTTAATGTAACGATGGTCAAGACGTGGCAGAAGCGTTTTTAGTTTTGGAACATAAACAGAAATCTGCGAAATACACAGAACGCTGGCGCGGGTTGGGTTGTGTTTTTTGTATGGACCCGCGTCCCGCGCCTGCCTTCTGTTTGTTTTGCGGTTTAACTCTCTGTCATTGCCATCGATGTGCCACAGCCAAATGCACTTGTTAGTGGCCGCGTGGCACTTCGCGCGGAGGTTTACCGCAGGGCTTTTAGTGGGTATTCTGGCCACTCTCGGTTGGTGACTCCCATATAACCCCTGGACCTGGGTGGTATGCGTAAACGCATTTCCCCAGTGTAAAAAAAAAAGTAATCCAGAGATGGCTAGCCATTAAAACTAGAGCAACTAATTTACTTACTGGTAGTTCTCCATCCCCGTATTTTCCTCCTCTTGAAGCCTGCGGATCATCTTGAACAGATAGCAAGCTTTCTTCACGGCCAGTTCATACTTCTCCTTATGGCTCAGGTACTCTGACGGCACATCTTCCAAATGGATGCCCTCTTTGAGCACCATTTCCTCTGAGAAAAGAGAATATGGTTCAATTCACAATATTTTTACTGGTCTAAGATACAGTATGCATTACATATAGCTACACAGATAGCCTGTTGGCCTAGTGCTCATAAGAGTCTAACCCATTATATGCTCTTACGGTGAAAGAAGAAACAATGAAGACACCTGCATTTTGAACAGCTGACTTTGTAAGAAGGTTCTTGGCACAAAGCACCCTAATAACAATTAGATCATGTTATCAATTTAACACTTTTAAGTCCAACTTTGTAAATACTTGTTGTGTTTCTGTCTATTTTGTAGTTTGTAATTTTCCCGTTTGTACATACAATAAAGTATTTCCATACATACACCAAGTAGTATAAAAAAAATCTCCGGCAAAAGTCCAACGCCTTGACACATTAATGTGAAAACAAGTGCAAATATAGATTATAGCTCAGAGATAGATGAATTCTAAAAGAAACAGCATTAAACAATGTCTGAATTCATTACACAAGTAAACATATTATTTTATATCCTTGACTATTATTGAAAGATGATAATAAGATTTGGCATCTCTAAAACCATAGTCTGTGTGTTTTTCACCTCTGTTGTAATATTAATGTATAATATAAGCTGTTTGTTTTCCTTAATAAATAAATAAATAAATAAATAAATAAATAAATAAATAAATAAATAATAGATCTTAGTGGGTAATGTATGGTAACGGATTGATTTTCCAACTAAGAGCATGTCATTAGGGGGCTTCTAAACGAGCAAGATTTTCACGGCAATGTGTGGCCGGCAACTATACGCATCTTGCTCTAACATACGAAGTAAGAGTAAGATAGCACTAGTTGCCGGCCACAAATTGCAGCAAAACATGGCCCGTTTAGAAGCCCCTTTTTGGCAAAAGAAGTGTTAAACAAAATAAAATTATCATTTACTCAAATAAAACAAATTTTTATTTACAGTATATTACATTAATGAGGTATTAATTGTGTCTGTGTAAAAAAATATGACTACCTACAAGATTTTAAAATATATTTGTTTTAACTATATGTACCTACCTATGTTACGAATCGCTGCCAAAGCTCAAGATACCTAGAAGAGGGGTCATAACTCTTTCAAGAGAATCTTCTACAACTTGTATGTTTAATCAAATGGAGAATTTAATTTAACATAGATATTTCATACAAAGGATTTCTGTTTTTTCCATGTATTACTCATAATTGTCATGAATGTGTGATGTCTTGTCACAGAGATAGCAGTGTATGCTAACCTTTGAACTCAGACCAATGAACATATCTCAGTGAGCCTTGGAAGAATCACAAATTAAATACAAAACTAACATTACATTTATTTAAAAGAAAGGCTTGCTATTCTAATTTATAGTTCTGATTACAAATAAATTAGCTATTGTAACGTGTAACGTTATACAAAACTAAAGGTAAAGAATTACATGTTATTAAAAATCTATATCTTACAATACCTAACTAAAAATAACTGGAACAAATAAAACTAAAATTTAACTTAACAATATCCGAATAACCTTATGATGTATCTTACTTAACCAACCTTAATTATTATAGTACCCAACTTAATTAAGTGAATTTATAAAAAAAACTTAAATATTACTTCAACAAACAAACGTACGCGCAATAATATTTTTACTATATATATCACGAAACGGTCGCATGCGCCGGCCGCTGCTACCGAAGACACCCGAAGCCGCCCGAAGGTTTCCGAGCTCTCGCGGCGACCGCCGCGCCGCGCTCATTCAGCCGATAGCCTCTGGACGCACTGCCCGCGTCACTTATTCTCAGCGCTTCTCTTTGTTACGTCCGCTGCCGTGCGCACGTTAATTTAATTTCAAATATTTAAATATATGTGTGGTGTTTTATTCCCAAATTGGGTAAGTGTTGCACAAGATTAATTTTAATTGATTAGTATTAGCGTTATTGCTCATTTATTTTATCGTAGATTGTAGCTAATTTGAAAAATGACCGTTAACGGTCATTTCACCTTGCCACATCACGACCTTTCTTTGTTTGCTTACGGGTCCATTTTATTTTACCATCATGATCTCATCTCAACGTAAGTAGTTACCATCGTAATATAGCTAAGCTTAACAAAAGTGTAAAATAATATTAAAATAATCATGTTTCGTAAATTATGCTACTAATTTTATAAGAATAATTAATTGTTTTACTTTTAAGGGAAAGTATAAACTGAATTACGGTTCGACGAAGTTAATTTTGCTTGCATATTAAGCCTTACTAATATTTTTTTAAAGTAATTTTGAAATTTCCACCAAAACACAGAGAATAGTAATTTACCTGTTTTAATAATCTTAAATGTATTAGGAAAAGGCTTACTTAATTAAAATAATCAATGCATATTCATTAATTTAATCATTTTACCCATTTCAAATCATCCCATTATTGTACGAGGTAAGAATCACTGCAGAATCGCCCAGCCATACTACCGCTTTCCTTCGGGTTCGCTTGTGCATTTTACTTTATTATATTTTAATACCTTTTGTGTGTAGCTTCGGCACTGATTCTTCCTCCTCTTCTCTTTTCACCGCTTATTCCTCATGTACCTGGACTGCCCATCATACATGCTTGATTGCTAGTTTCACTTTATCTCTTACCCACCCCCTTGCGTAAGCGTATGATCGTCTGCAGTCCAGGCTATTTAATGAACCCTCTTCTGATGCTGGCAACATTCGACGCGTTACAGGAACCACCCTCCGGGTTGGCGAAGCCGAGCCACCTGCTGAGCCTTGACCCGTGAACCGCGCACCATCACCTGCTGAGCCCTTGACTAGCCGTTGACAGCGCACCATCACCTGCCGCTGACGTTTGCCGGACACAACACAGCCGCCGTCACACCGCCACATCCCGTTGCCGTGCCACGCAACACCAAGGGGCGTTCGGGTATTCGGAGGACCTCGCCGCCACGGACAAACCACCTACCCTACCTAAGCGACTTACCCACGACCCGCTTCTTTGTAATAAACACAACCTTGAATTCTTAACTTTGTCTCATTTTCTTTGTTCCCGTGGTAGGTACCCTATTAGGGCTCACTTATTCACGTGACACTATGTAAAGTTTATAAAAGAATTTGAACCAGATGACCCAGTTTCAACTTACAACTAAGAATAGCTTAACTAACCAGTACCTAATTAGATATACATATAGATAGTAATCATATTCTTATGCTATTTAATTACTTATTTATGTAAATAACTCTAGAAAATAGTTTGAACTATAACTGTGAACCTGAAAATGTATTTACACTGTAATATTAAATGAATTTACTTTAGCTTCACCAATATAAATATAATTAAAAACAAGAGACCTTTAGGTAAGAAATAATAACTCTGAAATTACGAGAACATAATTAAGTACTAGCTTCAGATGAACTTAATGACTTATCCCAAGCAATTACCTCTTTTCCTCCTCTCCTCAGTTTTCTGGGCACCTCCATCAATCACATTTGTTAATTCTGTGACACTAAAAGTGCAGTTATCCCTCTCTCTTTGCAGATCGGGATTTATTTTTGATGATTCCGTCATATTTGTTTTATTTACACAACTTCAATCACGTCAGCCTACGTGAACGGAGCCAAAGAGAATATAATCACTAGCCACGGACACTGACTCGCGATTGCTTAGGCTTACTGGTTTGGTTACTGACCGATGATGAGATTGATGACTACGATAATCGAATTTCGAATCACAAATATATTTTTAAAGTTATCTTGATATAATTATGTGCTAAAATTATTTTCTTAACAAGGGTTTGGTCGATAACAAAGGGAAACTTGTGCTCAATATGAAATTTTTCCTTGTTAAACTGTGACTATTACTGCTACTAAAACTTTGGCTATTAACATTATGTAAATATCTCGTTTGAATTTAAAGTTATTTACGGTTGCCATTTCATTTTCTTTCTTTCTTTCAACCCGATACATTTAATGTAAACAACTCGAGACTTTCATTCAAATTGGAAAGGAAAGTTCCATAGACGTTTTTCGACTTTTTGATTGTGTTGAATAAACTGCTCGACGAAATAAGACTTTTAAGTCCTAAGTTTAATATTGTACAACGATCCAGGTTTACGATTTTATTATTTATCCAAATGGAATTTAATAAAACATTGATATCTTAATTAAAACGTTGATTTAAAAAAATCTTGATTCAGATGTTTAGTTTCACTAAAATGCGTCTAAGATAGAATGTCAACATGACGGCTTGATGACATTATAAAGACATATTTCGTAAAGCTAACGTTATACATCAAATTCAAATTCAAATTCAAATTCATTTATTTGCTATAAAATATGGTACAATTAGGTGTTGTTTGTTTGTTATTCCTGTACAATGACATATCTTGCTAGATACTAGCATGCAAATTTGGTTTTAAGTAACATTATTGTTAATAATGCACATAACATTATTAAAATCAAACACTAATAGTACACGGTCTTTACATTAAAATTTAAAAGTTGAAGTTAAAACTAAACTTATTTAAAATAAAATAAAATAAAACTAAGCTACTCAAATATTAAAAATTAAACATAAACACCACTATAAAAAGAACACCCCCTCTAGCAGGTCCGCTCGCGGCATGGTCCCTAAGACACTGGCTGCATTACCTCTCTGGATGGCTAGCCCAATCCTTTGGGAAAGGTAAGCGCCAGCTCTAGGGTCTCCGGAGGTGTCGATGAGCCGGGATGACAGGGCCTTAATAAAACTTTTCATGTCAGCTGACCAAGGTCCCATTGTTTCCACCGCAAGCGCCACAAATTCGTAATTATTTAATAATGATGAATATTTGCGGCGCTTGTTGGTTTGGGCCTGTTCAGCTGCTGCACCGGCCCGATTACGGGTTGTCTGGACGTGAGAAAGGGCGAATGTATCAACACACGTCGCGTCCCACACCAGTGCCCTACCTAGTTTCCACGGCACCAACGTAGCTCCGTCTGGTCGCTTGCCATCGTCTCTATGCAAACCTGCTGGTTCCAGGACAGCAGGCACAGAGAAAGTTAATATTCCATGTTCTTTAAACAAGGGTTTACATGATTCTCGTGGAGATATCCCACACATAGTCCTTAAACACTTTTAATTCGATCATGGTATCCATAATCGAATAAGTTACTATTAAAATGAATCATGTTATTGTGTCATCAAACATTTAAAGTTAATATATTAATTTTTAAATTACAATTAAATCATTTCAAGATATATATGGTTTTTCGAGTCATCGCTGTAAATTAGATATTGCCCATAATTATATATGTGCCATATATGTGCCATATCACTTAGATGTTTTCCTTTATAACTCTCCTCTACCCTTATATATATTATTATACTCTTTGGCTCTACCTACCTAAGTTCTAATATATGTATTTAGTTTTTTGCATAAACAAATGTCAAAATGATACATAAGGAACATAAATAGGTGTTTGACGATTCGGAACCGATAAGACAGCGACTTTTTATCGATATTTCAGCATCACTAGCAACTTGTGCCGCCATATTTCTTTCTTGTGTGCGTTGGAACTCACTCCGTCAAGATGAGGTTAGTTTTTATAAATATTAAGAAAATTAATTGTAATACGAGAAAAATAAGAAGATTAGTGGACTTGTTGACTCATTTCAAGCCCGATGAGTGTTTTATATGCGTTTTATTGTAAATTTTAGACAGTGTTAGATCGAACACTATCGGCCTGCCGTCAAGCCATGTGGTCTGACACGATTTTTCTTTATTTTCAGTTCCTTGAAGCTGCAGAAGAGGCTTGCAGCCTCTGTTATGAGATGTGGTAAAAAAAAGGTGTGGTTAGATCCAAACGAGATCAATGAAATCGCTAACACCAACTCCCGTAAGTATCATTCTGTCACCATACATGTTCCACGCTGTTTTGCTAGTGATTTTATCTCATGGATAGAAACTAAAAAAATATATGTTATAAAACTAAGTGATCTAATGTTAGTACATGAACAATATGCAGTATACCCACAAATTGTTTGAATATGAAGTAGGTTAAAACTTGTTACTATACAACAAAGATGCCTAATTACAGTAAAATAACATAAGTTTTGAATAGACGTGCAGAAAGATTAAAGAGGTCACTGAAAAGTTATTATACCCTCGCTTAATTGTCCTATTTGAAATTTGTGTCCCATCATCTCAGATCTAAGCGTCACCTGGTATATTTCAGGTCAGAACATCCGTAAGATGATTAAGGATGGTCTGGTGATCAAGAAGCCCGTGGCCGTGCACTCGCGCGCCCGCGTCCGCAAGAACACAGAAGCCCGGAGAAAGGGACGTCACTGCGGCTTTGGTAAACGGAGAGGTACAGCCAATGCTCGAATGCCACAAAAGGTGAGATATTGTATTTACTCATACCATTCGATGATTGTTTAATTATTTCATATCTATCTTATTTACGGTTGATGAAAATAAATCAAAGATTAAATTAAGGTTTTTATATTGTCAGTACTAAATTATTTGTCTTACAATTAGTACATAAATGATTAAATCTTATTGACCTAACAATGTTTGGTAGAGTATCCCATTTGTATTTAATGAGTCATCATCATAATCAATAACTTAAAAATCTTTCTATTAAAACGCCATTAATCTTCAGGAACTATGGGTCCAAAGGCAACGTGTACTCCGTAAGCTCCTGCTCAAATACAGAACAGCCAAGAAGATTGACCGGCATCTGTACCACGCCCTGTACATGAAGGCGAAGGGTAATGTGTTCAAGAACAAGCGTGTGCTGATGGAGTACATCCACAGGAAGAAGGCTGAGAAGGCCAGGACAAAGATGCTTAGGTATGTTACCTTATATTCTTGTGTTAAACTTGAGGCGAAGCCAAAATACTCAACGGATCAACTGATTTTAATGAGTGATCAGCCTTAGATTCATATATATTTTTCAAATGTTTTTAATATAGTGATAACAATACCAAAAAATGCAGATGCGTCTCATTATGTTCCATAGAAAGATTGAGCTAGTCAATGCAATGTGTTAACATGATTTCTTTAAGATTCACCTATAGCTAATGGCATTAAATATCCATCAAAGTACAATACAAAATTAATAGTTAACAATTTGCCCCTATGTGTGAATTCAAATATAAGTGAAAAAAAAACTATTTTTTATTGTTATTGCAAAGTATTGCAAGCGTTACTTGAATTTTCTTTGTACATCTCTCATACTGGGTATAAAGAGGGATTATTGCCAAGTAACAAAACGCTTGCATGCAATTTGTGCACCTAAATAATATCCATTATTTTATTTTTGGTATAATAAGGCTTTAACTTCCATTTTTTTAACTTCTATGAATTTTTGGTAGGGCATGCGTTATAGTAGATAAAAGATAGCAATGATAATGATTTCCAAGATATCATTAACACTGAGCTTGCATAGAGAACTGAGAAAAAGTTTTTATTATGTTGTGACTCAAAAATGACCAGAAAACAAATAAATTGAAACCTTACAACAAAACTATACAAGTTCTATTATCCACCAGTATATATTATATATTAGGAAGACTCAATAAGATTCAATATCACTCTAATACTAGTACTATCAACAATAAAATGTGTAATTGTGCTCTTTGGGCTGTATTTAATATACTGATCTTGCCGAAATGCCTGTTTATAGACACATTAAAGAATGTCAGCTCATACATAATGTGTCACCTCCGACCCCTCCATAAGACCATAAGCTTACTTTATGAACACGGTTGTGGTTGTGGCCAAAACAACTAATGCCGCGTATCGACTGTGTGTTCGAAGCCTTCGAATATCAGCACCCGCGGTAGCCGTACTCAACACTTACCACGGATGGATCGCCGCGCTCCATGTTCGAGCAGCCACGGCACGCGCGCCTACCGATATCGACTGAGCGCGACTACCGCCCGCGCCGATGTTCGAGGCCGCCGTCACACTTGGCTTAATGTTAATTTATTTTTAGTATTACTAAATCGAACCTTTTATTTCCAGCGACCAGGCTGAGGCTCGCCGTAACAAGGTAAAGGAGGCACGCAAGCGCCGCGAGGAGCGCATCGCAGCCAAGAAGGAGGAGCTTCTGCAGACCTTCGCGCGGGAAGACGAGGCCGCGGTCACCGCCAAGAAGTGAAGCCTTTGTTAAATATAATTAAAAAAACGTCCAATAAACGAGTTGGATGCACTTGTTTGTTATTTTTTAAATTCTAATGGCTATATATAACCATTGGCACGCCACAGAATGCTCTGGCCGTCAACTAAAAGTCGTGGCACTGACGCCACGATGCCTGCAGCCGTCACAAAATCAAGATTAAAAGAGACTTTGATTCGTATCAATAAGGCGTAATTTGCATAGCATAGCAAACATGTGAGTGACACATTTTGAATTTGTAAGGCGTTCATAACGTTGATTAATTGATCATATATGATTATATTAACGGTTTTACCCTTCCTTGTTTCGTCGACATTCATTTCATAGAACTTATCACAGCGCATCATTTTTCATTTCATTGATTGTTTCGAGTTTCGTCTAGGCGCAGGGGTTAACATTTTGTGAGTCACAAGTTTATCGAGCCTAACCTATTAAGATAACCTGAAAAAACACTGCTTCAGCAAATATTAGCTTTCGATGAAGTGGCATTCGGTGAAATGATACATTCGATGAAATGAGTGTCGGTAAAACAAGAGAACACCATATTTAACACAAGCATCTCGGGTTAACGCGCAGCTTGTACATTTGGAGTTCTATAGTGTTATCAATTCACCACAGCTTATTGGGGTACATCTAAAAAAAAATGCTAGCTTTTTTATACTGCAGGGCGACACCCTTGCTTACGGCTGGGAGACGACTGGTTGACGACTAGGTAGGCGTCACCGGGGACGATTTAAAAGTTGACGATTGTCTACTTCCCGAGGCGAGGCGACGCCGGGATGCTGTTTAATGCGCCGCTGCGGAGTTCGGAGTTTCACACGAAAATACTGACCAGCTCGAGCTGAGGCGGTGCCGATTCAGTGCCGGTTGGATAATTTCGAGCCTGCATTTCTTTCAACACACGAAAAAAACCGGCTTAGTGCAACTCGGACTTGCACACGAGGGGTTCCGTACTATTTATTATACAGCGATTGTTGAGGCCTAAGAAAAACTCCAAAAAATACCACCCCGCTGTCAGACAGACTAAGGTGATGGCGATTTCCATGCAGCTGTTTCTGCCACCCACCGCTTTAAGTTCTGCTGCTCATTGTGGTTGATCCTTGAAATCCGTTCACGTGACTTGGCGACTGACTGATGCTTTTTTTTTTCTGTGCTCAAAAGTTTCATTGATTTGGTATTCACAAACCATTCAACCAGGATGGTTCCTTTACGATGAGAAACAAGTGTCTGATGACATCCATAAGAAAACGGTGGAACTCAAACTATACTACTCAAAACAAAATAGGGGCCATTTAGTATTTTATATGTAACATGAAAATAACAATAGTTAGTGTTATTTCTTTATAAGGTGACAATAAAACAAAGCTTTTCTTTTCGTTTAGGCAAATTATTTGTTTAATTAAGTTAGCATTTGTTTTGATTATTCCAGATTAAATTAAATAAGTCCATCATCAACGTAGCACCAAATAAAAACACTTCACAAAAAATAAAAAAGGAAAGATATTTGCATATTTTTTTAAATCTTTAATAACGTGTATGTCCTCCTCGCTTGTTTCTGCACTCCTGAAGCCTAGAATGCATGCTCTCAATCAAGTTCCTCACGTTTTCAGGTGGTATCTCTTCCCATGCACGTTTCAGAGCGTTAATGAGCTGCTGTTGGTTGTAAACCTCTCGCTCTCTCTCTCTAATCCTTCGTTTTAATTGGTCCCACAGGTGTTCTATCGGATTAAAATCCGGACTGTTGGCTGGCCACGGTAGCACCGAGATACCAGAGTTTTCAAGTTCAGTCCGAGTAACCCGAGCTGTGTGTGGACGGGCATTGTCTTGCATATCAGGATGAAGTCAGGACCCACTCGCTGTGCAAAAGGAACCACATGAGGCCTGATGACTTCCTCGATGTAACTTTGAGCAGTTACGGTGCCCTGATTTAATATGGCGAGCTTAGTTTTGCCGTGTACGCTAATGCCACCCCAAATCATAACACTGGGACCACCAAAACGATCACTTTCGTGGATGCAAGCTTCCGAAAATTGCTCGCCGCGTCGTCTCCATACTCGAATCCGTCGATCGTCACTAAAAAATTTAACTTTACACTCATCTGTGAAAAGCACCGATCCCCACTGATTTATGTCCCAATTCAAATATTGCCGACAGAAACTTAGGCGACTTGCACGATGAACCCTAGTAAAGGAATTCGTACAACACGTCGTTTAGACCATTGCTGGTCTTCATGCTGCCGATTTCGTATTGTTTGGTCACTAACACGAGTACCCGTCGTAAGCCGTAAGCGATTTTGTAACTTGCGAGCCGTTACTGAGCGTTCCCGTCGTGAACTTAACCGGATGTAACGATCCTCTTGGGCCGTAGTCACACGAACTCTGCCTGAACCAGGTCTTCTTGCAACACTACCAGTCTCTTGGAAGCGATGCCATGCATTTTGGATGGCTCTCCGAGAAAACCCTAGCGAGGAAGCCACAAACCGCTGCGAATGACCTTCAGCTATCATTGTGACGGCCATGGTACAAGTTATCGGGTCCATATGTCTTCGTAATCGTGGCATTATTAACACAACAGAATAAACTAGGCAACTCGACAAAAATAAATGACTCCTTTAGTGACATTTTAGAGAATACAACATCATTTAATGTCAAAGAATTCTTAACCTGAACTCGGTTTTTTTTAAATCTAACTTTTACTTGTATTTAAGGACAGTATTTAAATTTAAACACTAGCACTAAAGAGGCTTAAATAGCGAAGGATGCGTAATATCAATAATTGGAAATAGTTATCAATAGTTTGTGTTTATAAATTACGATTGAGCAGAAATATATAGGTGGCCCCTATTTTGTTTTGAGTAGTATATATTATAGCTATGGCTATAATATAGCTAAAGTATGCTGCGATGGGAAAAATTTCACAGCATCACATGGTATATTAACACGTTATAGGTAACTCTAAATCTGCGACCCTAACAAATCCCCGCTTCAGTGAATAAGGAAACTTAAATAAACTTGAACTTTGTGTTCCGGTTTCGGGATAAGACAGCCAACAGCAAGAGGCATTCCATCTTAGTCCTCAGGGTTGGCAACGCATTTGCAGTCTTAGGCTTGCAGTCTTGTGAATGCGAATGTCTATGGGTCAAAGTTTCCACTTACCATCAGGTGGCCTGTGTGCTCGTTTGCCTACTCTAACCCATAAAAAGAAAAGACTCGTCATCTACGTATAATTATGGTCACCTTTCAAGAACTCTTCTGTACTGGCGGTCGTCCGTTCTATGGGAAACGAGTATACAGCGATATTTTCAGTTGCCCTACTAATCTCTTCGAAGGGGGTGTTGTATGTCTATGAAGTGTGTATAAAATTAAATGCAAATTGATACGTACACAATTTGAATTTAAATATTCTGGCTCTAAAATCGAAATAAAAAACTTGAAATCACAAGTACAGATACTACTACACTACTAGGTACTATCTACTATTACTACAGTACATTGGCGGTAATAATCCAATCGATTTACGAAGTACGGTCATTATTAGATATAAATGATCACATTAAGACCTTTTCGCTGTGACACTACGTTCGAACTACCGTATAAAATCATTAAATGAATTAAAATGACATGGTACGTAAGTGACGGACTACTTTCTAACCACTAACTGACGTCAACATCAAGCCGTGATTAAAGTAGCGTCATACGGCCATTCGCAGCCTGACCCTGCTGCGAGTGGCCGCCTCGCTCTCCCGGTGTGACCCCGTTATTCATCTAAACCGATAATAAATATAGTTTTCGTGTACGCGTGCAACATGGGTGAAGTCAACACGGACTTACAAAACGAAAGGAACAAGTGCACCTTCGATGTTAAAGCGCTTACGACGTTTATAGATGGAGGACCGGAACGAACTGCCGAGCGTAAATATAGAGGTAAAATCTTGAATTAATATCCCGCTATTAGAACTATTCGGTTTGTGATTGTAAACACATCAAATAAGTATTAAAAACCCGAAAATTGAAAAAAGGAATATCACGATTTATTCTTGGGCTACTAGAACATAGACAGACTGAAAAACAAACAGACAGATATCTAGGCCCATGAGGATTCCCTTTATTATCTTTGAATAAATAATGTTAATGTACCGACCAGTAGGTTAATGCGGCATGATTATAATATAAGACTTGTATAGCACACAATAACTGCAAGTCAAAGCTCTGAAATATAAGTCTCAATTCTAATATATAACATATTTTATTTGTTCTATCATTTGAAGTAAGCACTGTACAGTCAAGTGCAAAAATATGTATCCAAAGAATCCTCTTATAAATAAATGTCTTACGAACTTATTACCTATTACACGTGCATTGGGACACATGAATGAATTAGCTTAAACCATATTTATACAAAGTACCTATGACCATTTAATAACTATTTCAAGGAATAAGGAAAAATGGTTATGCTAATAAGAACTTAATATGAATATGAATAAGCTTACTCACCAAAATTCAACTGTCAGTTTTTCAATAGACAAGTAGGAACATGTTTTTCTTCGAATAAATCTGCGTAGGGTAGGGGCACCAAAAGATGAACGACACCCAAAAGCTGAACACTCGATCGAAATAATCACATAACTAAATCCTGACAAATATTACATAGTTCGGAATTTATTTTTCTTAAACAGCAACTCTTTGCTTACACCTCCATTAAATCTTAACATAGTATTATATTATTTTTGGCCGTGATCGGTCGTCGTTGTGGAGCTTCCCGCCGAAAACGTCGATAGTATGGGAAAATAGCTAAGGACAGTGCTCTCCAAATTTAAGCTTTTAATTACGTATAAAATTCAATAATTGTCAGTCTTAGAAGGATTTGCTTGGTATGTATTCTTGATTAATCACTCTTTTATTGGAGTTATACGATATTTCTTTTTTCTTGTTAGTTAACGAGAAATATGCCGTTCAAGTAATGGTTTCAAAAATATATACCTAAGCCAATACTTGAACGGTGTTCAGCTACTAGGCAAGGCGTACTTTTTTTAAAGCTTCTTAATAAATCGTACCAAAATGACAGATGGAAAATTTAAAACTTAAAATGATCGTTAAATGCTCTTGTATCTTTAAACCAAAAGATGAACATAGCTTTTGATGTCTAATCCAATGATTTTGGAGTTTTAAATACTATGAAAACTATCACTGTTCAATAAAAAATGTGTGCCTAATACTTGAACGAATTAAATTTACTAGTTCATGTTTTGGATTCTATTCCAATATGTGAACACCTAATTGATTTTGTTTGTTCATTTCATAAATTCTGTGTCCTAAAATTGAACTAAGTAAATTCAGTCGTTCAACTTTTAGGCATAGTTTTATAATATGAACACTAGTAGTAGTATACTAGTAGTATTTATGGAAATGTTTACTAATATTATAAATGTTAAAGTAACACTTTTTGTCGGTTTATCTGTTTAAAAAGATAAGTAACTAAGTAGTTTTGCTAATGATTATTGATAAAAAATACTAATTCGTTGTTTTTATGACACAAATAACATAAAAAATAGGAACCTTATGTACGTAAGTAATATTAAATAAATGTAAACAATTAAAAAATAAAGAATATTTCGTTAACTCGCATTTTATTGCTAAAAATGAAAATAATTAAAATGACATAGGTATTTTATTATGTTAGTTCAACTTTTGGGCCCCAACCGTTCAGAATTAGGGCACGCTGTTCATCTTTTGGGCAAATCGGTACATTTTTGGTTTCAATGATTTTTAGAAAAATACGGAGATATAATAACAGGCTTTATAATAGTCATTTTCAATCTAGACCATATACTGTACCATATAAAAAAATTAAATAGGGTGAAATTTGTTACTTTCACTGAATATAACCTGTCTAAAGTTGGTGTAGTCGCTTAATCGTTCATCTTTTGGTGCTCTTACCCTAATTTTATACACATTGACGGGCACAACTTCGTAAAATATTAACTTCGTAAAAAGAAGTCATTGCAATATGACACAGACGAAATTAGTTTCTTATGATAGTATGTTAGTTTCTTATACTGTCTATGATTCAATATCTTTAAATAAAAACAGGATTATTTTCTAGCATTATGCGCCTAACCTTTTTCAATAGGTATAAAACAGGCACACAATTTTATTGCAGTGCAATTCTTTTGCAGAAAAGATAATGCTCAGCGAGAAGGAACTGTTTGAGGGCGTTCCCGAGGAGTACCTGAGTCACAAGGAGCGATATGAGAACGGGATCAAGAAGTCCGTAATTCTGTTTAGACTGGTACGGCAATTGCAGGACGAAGGCCGCTCAAGTATCACTAACTACAGGTAATGTTGAAGAAATTCCAATAACCAATAAGTGTATGAGCAACCATGGATGTCACACGCGAGGACAATTGTTCAGTTAAAGAGTAGTTACTCTGATGGACTATGGTCCATGGCGATTGACTACAACTCGACATTACCATTTATTGGTTGTTTCAACAAGGTGTGAAAGCCTTTAATTAAGAAACCGGTGTATAAAAAACTTAAAGAAAAATCCCCGCCATAATCGTGACCAACCCTTGATTCGATATTCCGTGATTTAATAATTCTGAAACGGCTTAACCGTTTTTTATTAAATCTAGCTAAAAACTGACTTGGTTATACTTGCTTTCTTTTTCAAAAACTTGCGTCCAAATCGGTTTACATTAGAAGCTGGGATGCCACAGAGAAACACACAGATATCAGTGTGAATCCCCGTTTTTGTGTCAAGGTAAGCATGAGCAATTTAAGATAAAATGCACCAAGAAAAAAGTAATAATCCCACATACCTCGTATTTCTGCATCCCCGTGCAATACCGATGGTTACTTTGAAGTGCTTTAATCGCCAAATATGTAAACAAAGGAGGTACCAAATGATTGGCCCCAGTTCCTCCTCAATGCCTAAGTAAAGTGCTCCTAATCAGCACTGATCAGCATATGCATGCAGTTCTGTATGAGCTTGCAGAAGCTGGGTAATCACTAATCAGAAGTAGGTAATATACACTAATCATCAGCGGCCCTAACATGGCATCCGTCACCTTTTGACACGTAAATAAGTACGACAGTGACGGATGCTTTATCCACATTTGACACGCAGCCATACTAGGGCCATAGATTTGTGTGTCAATAAATTACACTTTTTTAATAACTCTCAGGTTGGTAGTCCGTTTGAGTCCTTTAATATCCTTTTGACTTTAAGTGGCTTTTGAAAATTTCCTTGACATACCAGTACTTTTTCTAAACCAGGTTAGGTACCTAGTCATCTCTCTAATTCTTTTGATGATCGGTTGTTAAAGCATACGATCGTTGTAGGTATCCCATTGTATCAAATTTCAATTCATCGATTGTATCTTTTCATCAAATTTCATTTTATCGAACGCTATATTACCTAGTTGAAACCACGATACTTATTTTTAGGAGGTTTGAATTGTGACTTCTAATGCCTTTCAGTGAATTGAAAACTGTTCGTAATGATACTTCTTGAAAGGAGTTTCGATCAGATAATCGTTGTAGCGTTATCAACAGTCAGCATCAAATATCCTTTCATTCTTACTTAAGCTTTAATACATTTCTTACTAACTCAAACGCCACTCGTTCAATGCATTCAAAAACATGCAAATAAATGTTGTCGTTTGCCGTCTAAAACTGCTTTTCATCATTCGATTATTGGCCTTTGATTTACGCTTATAAATTTGTATGAGCGCAAACAATAGCGTCGTCATAAATTTCTAAAGGCCGAAGTTCAAGTTTTGAGACTCAAATGGCGTGCTGAATCATTGTAATTGTAACTATTAATTTAATTTAGAAACGTGTATAAGCCAGTATTTACATAAATCCTGTGTCTTCTTCTGAATCTGAATCTTTTTATATTTAATAAAAGTAGGACATTTATTATCGTTTTCTTAAGTCGTAAATTACCGATAACACACTTGTGATGACGTGACAGTTTCTCTTCCCTG
Source organism: Acleris sparsana (assembly GCA_923062465.1). Classification (NCBI taxonomy): domain Eukaryota; kingdom Metazoa; phylum Arthropoda; class Insecta; order Lepidoptera; family Tortricidae; genus Acleris; species Acleris sparsana. Next base: position 18,410,101 of record OV281287.1, on the reverse strand, counting down.
TAGGCCGAGACAAGATGACGTCACAGTTTCTGTTTTTCTCGACTCAGTCTATGGAGTTGACATAAGCGGATAACGTGTTCGTCATTTGCATAATATATCAATCCTATACAGTCCTATATAACTTATTCACTTTACCATTTCGATTGATAGCGTCAATAAACAGGGTTGGCGGTAGAACCTTTTGCAGGGGCCACCCAAGTCGCTATCAACACCACTGCTGGACATATGACCCCCCCCCCCCCCCAAGTTTACCACAACGACCAGGTTCGCTTGAATCCATCAGTTTCTCGCAACCATACCCACGTTATCATTCCATTCCACCTCGTTGGAATTGAAAGTCTACTCACGCTGTGTTTTCACACACGGGCGCCACTCTTCGACCCCATCGGTCATCTATTTTGCGAGTAATGTGTCCCGCCTACTGCCACTTAGGCGTTCTATCATCTTTACAGGTAATTTACCCTTTGTTCCCCCATGGTTTGTCATCAGAGACGTGATGAACGGGCTCCTCGGCTCGTCGAGCACCCGCGACGGCTCTCCGCTGGGGCTCCACTACATCATGTTCATGCCGGCGATCCTCAATCAGGGCACGGAGGAGCAGCAGATGCGTTGGCTACCTCGCGCTTGGAACTGCAGCATCATTGGTAGCTATGCACAGGTAGGGTTTAAGCTCGAAAAGGCGGGCAAGATTGAAAAAAACTCATAATATTTGTTAAGGATGATAAAAAGATAAATATAAGCTCAGCTGGAGGCATGTTTAGGATGTGAACCTGGCCTAAATAAATAATTCATTACATTATCAAAACTTTATTTAGCTATTGTTTATTACTAGTTTTGTACAGATGCTTCCTATTTAGGTATAGGTGCGGTTCTAACATTCTGTCTAAATCCAAACTCAACGGTTTTCATTAACCACCAGTTACAGATGGAATAATTATTTTTTAAGAACTGTTATTACCATGGCAACGCTCATTATTAAACTGTGTTCACGCTTCGGTATCCCGATACCGTTAACGATATCAATATAAGCGGCTTATAGTACGCGAGTAGAAAAAGTTACATTCATTGAATTCCAGACGGAGCTGGGTCACGGCACTTTCATCCGCGGGCTGGAGACGACGGCGACGTACGACCCCTCCAGCAGAGAGTTCGTGCTGCACAGCCCCACGCTAACTTCCTACAAGTGGTGGCCTGGCGGACGTGAGTACTTCTACTCCACTCTACACATATCGCGAATAAACATGACTGTTCTTCTACGAGTGGTGGCCGGCTGACGTGAGTACAACTACTACTAAATTCTACAGATACGTTCTACTTCCATGTGAGACGTCCTGATTGGCAACGCATTAATTTGCATGTTAAGATTACGTCATGAGATTGTAGTTATGTTTAAGGGTTACCATCTGGTAGCTGTAGTTACGCACGTGTGCTTTCTCCTTGCCATGAAAAATAAAATGAACAAAACTGCTGAAAACTTTTCTTGTAAGGTTATCAGAAATAGACAGTACAATGCTTAATCATTAGTAATAAGTAACCTAGGAAACTTACAAAATACATACATACATAAACTCACGCCTTCGTTCCAGAGAGGGGTAGGTAGAGGCAAATCTAAAAAATAGTGATTAAAAATAACACTTTTAGAAGTTTATCTGTTCTTTTACAGTGGGGCACACAGCCAATTACTGCATAGTCGTAGCCCAGCTGTACACCAAAGGCCAATGCCATGGGATCCACTCCTTCATCATCCAGGTCCGGGACGAAGATACCCACATGCCCCTCCCTGGCATCAAGGTGGGAGACATAGGAGCTAAGCTGGGCCTGAACTCTGTCAATAATGGGTTCCTCGGTTTCGACAATTTGAGGATACCGAGGGACCAGATGATGATGAAGCATGCTCAGGTCCTAGAGGTGAGTTAAACATTTTTGAGTTGTTAGAAATTGGGTGACACAGCGTAGAACGTAAAATCAGTTTTACGCAAAAATATTACAACAGCGTGTTTATTTCTTGTCTGAAACATCCAATGTTGTTTCAAAATTGCCTCGTAATGAAGCGGGCGAGTGTTTTATCATTAATTGACAGTTTTTGTTAATCTTTAGGGTGAGAGAAAATGTATATTCCTTTTTTACATGTGTTGCTTTTCAGCCTAACCTGTTCACAGTAGAATATGGGCCTCCTTTAATCTTCATGCTCCTCGATTTGTGCAGTCCGTCTGACCATCGGAGTTCATCGGACTTATTTTAGCAATGTCATCTCTACAATGCTTTGCCAGTCTGCCCTTCCCTGCTCCGGGTCTTGCGATCTAACCACCCGATCTCCAGTCTCCACTCCGGTCATTGCCTGGTCTTTACGATATTTTCCAGGATGGCACATATGTGCGATCGAAGAACAGCAAGCTCAACTACGGTGCCATGGTGTTCGTGCGAGTGGTCATCGTGTACGACATGGTGAACTATCTGTCGAAGGCGGTGACCATCGCCACGCGCTACTCGGCCGTGCGGCGGCAGAGCCAGCTCAGACCGGGGTAAGAGTCCCTGTAATGATTATACCTCTACATGAAGGTCCTTGCAACTGTTGCGACTTATATGAGTAAATATAAAATAGAGCGCACCTGGGTCATCAAAATGAGAAACCAACATCAATACTAATATTATAAATGAGAAAGTAACTCTGTCTGACTGTCTGTCTGTTACGCTTTCATGGCTTTTTGAGGAAGGACATCGGGTACTTTTTAACCGTGATAAACGTCTCCTACGCAGACGGAGTTGCGGGCAACAGCTAGTATAATATAAATATAACTTATCGACTATTGAGGAAGTGTAACGAGTATGGCATGTGCCAATTTGCGTAAAAAATGTACTTATTACATAGGCTCTTGAGGGCTTATGTTAAACTCCATCCTTTAAGTACTCTTACCTTGATAAACAGTGACCAGTACCCGTCAATGGCATTCCTCTAGCTTTGGAAAAAATATGAAGATGTTTCAATTCTCAAAGTGGTCAATGGCTTACTGCTAACGGCCCAACCGTATACACACACACACACATACAGTTACTGTAGGTACTTAACCCAAACTTTTTATTGAGGGGTGCGTGACCAACATGAACATTTTTTTTAAAATTAGAGAGCCTGAACCTCAAATCTTGGACTACGTGACCCAGCAGCATAAGATCTTCATCGGCATCGCAGCGTGCCACGCGCTGCGGCTCACCGCCAACATGCTGTGGGAGACCTTCCACGAGGTCACGGAACAGCTGGTCGGGGGGAACCTGGAGCGTCTACCGGAGGTAACCGGGGTCTAGGTCCATAGCCTGCTCCAGATTATGTTGTTCACGAGGAACTTGGAGCGCCTGCTGGAGGTAACCTGGGTCAGGGTTCATGACCTTTTTCAGACTACGTTACCCAGTTCAAGATCTGCATCATCAGCATCATGGTGAGCCACGCGTTGCAGCTAACTCCTTTTTGAAAATAAAGGGGAAAGTGAGGGAATGGCATGACGTCGTATAAAAAATCTATTTTCCAACGAGCAAATAAAACTATACCGTCAGCTATATATCAGTCGACGGCCACTACTGGACATAGGTCTTTCCCGCGGATCTCCACAACTATCGCTTATAAATTAGTCGCATCCATCGGCTAACCAATAAAAAAATACGATATTTTCCAGTTGCACGCGTTAGCTTGCTGCCTAAAAGCCGTGAGCACTGCCGACACCTCGATGTACGTGGAGCGTTGCCGCCTAGCCTGCGGAGGGCACGGCTACATGCAGTCTTCCAACCTGCCCATGACGTACGGGCTGGTCACCGCTGCCTGCACTTACGAGGGGGAGAACACTGTGTTGCTGCTGCAGACTGCGAGGTAATTTTAATCATCACTTTTGCTGCCTTATATGTCTATAGATAGACGTGAACGTTATACATGTGGTTTCTATTTTCGATGGGTAAGTTATCAGTATTTTTAATCCGAAATAACTGGAAATTAGTCTTTTTTCCCGTCACGCAAATTTACACACACGATGCACAATACCAAGATGTCGATTTTCGACATCTTGATTTACGTAAGCTGATGATAGATCGTGTCGATCGCTTATGCCAGCTCCATAATTTTCTAGTCGATAGAAAACAGAAACGTTCCACTGCATAGTGTGAACTCTGTCATTGTAAAATTTATCCTGATTGTCTGCGAGATATGCGAAGACAATGTCCGAGATAGAGTGAAATAGAGAAAGCAGAACCCACTGTTCAGACGAGATAATTGTTAGGAAGATGATGATGATCTTCTAAATTGAAAGAAATATGCTGTATGCCTGTGTAATGCGGCAGCAGCTAGTTTTGCCGTGTGTTTTTATAATAATGTTACTGTGTGTTCAGGTACCTAGTAAAGACCTGGCAGTCCATAGACAGCACCGAGCTGACTCCCACCGTGGCGTATCTAAAGTCAGCCAGCTCTCCAGGATTCTGCGCACGATGGGAGAATTCCGTCGAGGGCATCGTGAGAGGGCTACAGAAGGTCGCTACGGGGTATGGCAGCTATAATGGATTTCTTTTGTGATTACTCATTTTAACGGCCAGATATGTCTGCGGATTTATTGTCCCAAACGCCCAGCGGCCACAGTTATAATTCATTCGTAGATATTTAAGTAAATAAAATAAAAATAAAAACACGTGACCTAGTCCTTTAACAATGTCACGTGGATTGTTTTGTTTACATTTTTTTAAGTACCTAAAGAAGCGAAGTATAGTAGCCGTGCGTTCTGATATCTTGAAGATGTAAGTGTTAGTTGTTGCGCTTAGAAGAGTTAAATCCTTTAGATTAGGCTGAATCATATGATTATGTACTCAATTTGTTCCAGAAAAGTAGCAACATGCGTGAAGAACATAAAGAGGAGAGTTGATTCAGGGATGGCCCCCGAAGACGCCTGGAACGCGACTTCGGTCCAACTGGTTGCTGCTGCAGAGGTAAATAAACATTAACAAAATCTAAAGACGAATAGTCACTAGCGAACTGTAACCGTACCTCTGGTACGTAATATCGTGATGTGTGCGCGGCTCGCGAGCCTTTTCTCCCCTAAAAGCGTGTTACCGTAACTGCTTCGGTTACAGTTACAGCTCGCTAGTGAGTACCCGGCTTGAAACACACTAGCTCACGGACACATGCGCACTTAGATCTACCATTACGACAAAATCAGGTCCATCCTTTGCATTCCTTTTCATATTATTTACCCGACTGTAGAAGAAGGAGGGTAATTCTGACCTGTATGTGTCTATTGTTTTTGTACCCTTGGCTTGGAGAATCTGATCCTAATTTAAAAAGATACCAAGTGGATTTATATGTAACATACATAGACGACAAAATCAAAACACGGTAAGGCCTCTATTCTACTGGGTTAAACCATATTGCCTTTGACATATTATCGTACCTATTGGCAACGTTACGATAGCTCTTATTTACATGACAGTTAATGGCGGCCGAGTAAAAATATGTATTTTTTTCAATCTCTTTGAAAGGCACCCTAATAAAGTCCCTCATTTTATCTACTCTCAAACATCTGTTCAACACACAGGCGCACTGCCGAGTGATCATACTGTCTACATTCCACGAGGACATATTGAGGCTGGACGGGGTCCGGGCAGACGTGAAGAAGGTGCTAACGCAGCTGGTTGAAGTGTACGCCCTCTACTGGGCGCTGGATAAACTGAACGACTTGTTACTGGTAAGATTTTGCAAAGAAAATGCGCCATCTGATGGTAAATCGTCGTCAAGGAATGGACATTTGCAAGAAAATCTCAAGATTTTTAAATGCGTTACCAACCCTGAGGAGTTAAGCAATAGGACGTTGTACCATCGGACTATCTACATCACTACCAATACCTTACCCTTTAACCTGACATTAAGCAGCATAATTGTGTTCTGGTGTGGAGAAGTGACTATAATTCGTTGAATGTGTGTGTGAATTCCTGTGAATGTGTTTGGTAATTTCAAACACTTAGATACTAGACTTGCAAGGAAGTAGTTTCCGACTGATACTAGTTTGTTCTGGATCACGACTGTGAGCGCGGACGCCTTGCACTGATCGCAGCGTGGAATATTTGGAATGTTGAAGACATATTATTACAAGAGATGATTCGTCATTTAAATTACTGTACGTTACTCAAGTTATACGTCTTTATACCTTTATGAGGTTCCCTGGATTTATCCAACTGCCTAGCATGAGTCTTGAGATTGCAAATGTCTATGGTCCTATGGCACTAAAAATGCACCATTAGATGGCCTGTGTTTTTGTTTATCTTTTGCATGCCATTAAAACCCATATTTTTTTCCAGTACACATCTATTTCCGATCGCGACGTGGACGAGATGCAGTTCTGGTACGAGGAACTGCTGAGCCAGGTGCGGCCCAACGCCGTGGGACTGGTGGACGGCTTCGACATTATCGATGGAGTGAGTTAATACCTTTTAGATTACCGACCTCTAAACTTGTAGTAGATAATCAGCTCTTAGGCCTTAGCCAAGATTTTCGAAAACTGTCAAAAATTGGAGAATTGAAATTGACATATGCGCTCGACGCGACAGTTTGGCAGCTTACGGTATTTTCGATAACAATACCGCTCATCGAATGCACCTTGTCTAGGACATAATTTTCTTTTAAAACTAGTTGGGCTAGTCGAAATAAACTAAAACCAGCACTCAGAATTTCGTGAGATATGGACGAGACGAGATGCGGTTCTGCAACGAGAAGCTGCTGAGCCGCTGAACGCTGAGAAGCTGACTTCAGGTGACTGCCAGTACGTGCGCAGTTCCATATCTTGCTCGCAGGCGTCGCAGCCTCCTCCGCTTAAATCGCGTCATCACGACTTGGTGGACTACTTTAAGATCCCTTAGAGATGTAAAGGGTCGGTCCCGATCGCTACCTCCATCTTATCTTTTCGCCTACCACCAAGCATGGTGCGGATATAAGACAACGGGTGAAATGGCTAGAGTACAGGCTTACCATAGGATTGGCAACGTATTTGCAGTGCTAGGATTCTAGCTTGTGATTGTAAATAGTCTTGAATTTGCAAATGTATGGTTCTGGATTTCACTAGGTGGCCAGACGCTTACCACGAGTTTCGATTACCATACTGTCCCTCACAGTACTGTTATAGAGTGCGAACGAGAGAGCATTCCGCTCGCTTGCGAGCATGGTAATTGTAACTCAAGGAAAGGATGTGAGCTTGTTTGCCTTGTTCAAACCATAAAACCCCTCTTCCTGCAGATCCTGCAGTCGACGCTGGGCGCGTGGGACGGGCGCGTGTACGAGCGGCTGATGGCGGAGGCGCTCCGCAGCCCGCTCAACGCGGACCCCGTCAACCGCAGCTTCCACACGCACCTCAAGCCCTTTATGCAGGGGAAACTGTGATATTACGTGATGGGATTTGTTTTGTTTGTGTATTATGTTAAATAAATGTATAGTACAAAGCTTAAGTAACGGTTATTACATGTTTCCTATGGTTTTACCCGCCACAGTATATCTCACTGCATTCTGCATTGCATGCGCAAGGCTAAAGAAGGGGTTATGAGTTTCACAGTCTATGTATGTATGTATGAATGTTTGTTATTAAGAATCTGATGTTCTACTGTACCCTACTTCTACTCTACCTGAAATTAAACAGAATTTATACGTGAATGTGGTGATGGAATCATTTAAAGGAACGTCTGTAGGATTCTGGGTTTTGTCTTACATTTTTTGGTTTAGTAATTTAAAAACATGCTGAAAATAACCAAAAGTATGCGATTATGAAAACTGACAAAATGTATAGAGATTGACGTAAGCTGACGATTTACCACGTGGCCCAATTTTGTCGGTTCCATACATTCATTTTTCATACAGTCTTACTTAGTCTGTTGGTGCCTTGACTGTTTATCAACCGCTCGCAAGCCGCGTACACACCACAATGTTACGTGCAACTGTTACAATTACGGCTCGCTGGTGAGTACCTACTCATACTCAGTACTACGATCGTTTAATTCGTGTTTAGTTCAAAGGTAATTTTTTTATCTTTGTGGTTCAACGTTTGTTAACCGTTACTGCGCTTGCTCTCATCCGATGGACCTGTAATTTGGCATACATATATTGTATGTATGCTGGATAGAAATGCAAGATTATCAAGTTTACGAGCTGATCTGATGATGGAGTTGAAAGGTGGGAGTGCCGCATAAGGTTTTATAACACCTCAAAAGTTCCCTGTGTGAGGTATGCCTAATAAGGCATCCCGATACCGTTATTTCGAAACGGAAAGCTGGTTCAAGAAACAATGTCAAGCTTTATTTGTTTACAATGTTCCACATACGTCCCCCTCGGATTTCTCACTTTTGGCTGAATGATAATTTCCCAATCTTTCATGTGCCGAAATGCCGTTTTTTTCTTGTTCAAGTACACGTCCAAGCTAATCTAACCGCCGTGATAATTGGTTTTATGGTACGGTACCCACTCGTATCTCAGAAATAATAAAAATAATACAAATGTTTTTTTGGGTAATAATACATTCCATAAAACTATTTCAGCCAAACGGCACTTTCCCGTCCCGTCCCGCCCATTTGGAATCTGTTCACAATTTCCCCTGCATGAAGGGCTTGAGGTGCGTGTGGAAGCTCCGGTTGACGGGTTCCGCGTTGAGCGGGCTGCGGAGCGCCTCCGCCATCAGCCGCTCGTACACGCGCCCGTCCCACGCGCCCAGCGTCGACTGCAGGATCTGGAGAGACCACACAGTTACCATCACTCATTCTCAGTACGTCGCCTCAACGGGACTGGAAAGCTTGTTCACGACTACGCTTGCGGCCATAATTCCTCTTTTAATAGCATCATCATGTCATGGGCCAGCCTAGGAACATATTCTTGAACCACACTTTTACGCATTACTTCGTCCATTGTAAGAGTGACGTACAAGAATAGGTATGTTGCTCATTGTAAGGTCTAAAAGCGTCTCTTACGCTGGCCCATGATGGGTCGTGTAGGGGACCTTATAAGTTAACAACAAATAAAAAGCACTGGAGCCTTATTCCACTTTGACTTTGGCTCGGCATTACTCGCTTGTTCTATCTCGGCGGGAGACTTCTATTTACGGTCGCTAGAGTTTGGCTTTATCCCTACACTAGCCCTAAAGAAAGCAAGATCTGACCTGAGAGATGAGAGAGGACTTAGTTTTGAGGTCATAGCCATCTAGTTGAAATCCTGAACATCTGCTATAGACATTATCTATAGGTCAATAATGTTGATGTTACCTCATCTCTGATGTCAAAAGCATCAACGAGGCCGACGGCATTGGGTCGGATGAACGCCAACAATTCTTCGTATTTCTGCTGCAAATTCACGATGTCTGCTTCGGTTATGTTCGTGTACTGCAAAGAGGTTATTACAAGTATTTTAAATGACCTTGTCGGAAATAAGGGGCAATAGAATAAAAATCTAATTGTATCTAATTAGATCTACCTACTGGTTTCGAAGTTGATATACAAGTTCAGGGATACCATGACCTCGAATCACAATGCTGCTGCAGTTCAGTTTGTGTTAAGTGAAAATAACAGAAATATAAGGTGCTAACAAATTAGTCACGGATATTTTTACAGCTGATAGTACTCGGTTCTCGGAGTACATTTAAGTATGAAACATCATAGGTTTTCTTATGTTTTTTTGGAGAAAACTAGGAAACAAATTTGCTACGTTAAAACACCCTGTTAATAAGATAATTAAATGAGACCTCTTTAGACATTCTAGAACCTCTTTACTAGTATTTAATACCCTACAGTTTTCCCGCCGAGTCATAATGACATTTACGAAAAACAACTTTTGACGTGACTTGACAGACAGTGTTTAACATCTTGACAAGTGCATAATAGGGTGATTATTTTAAAGATTAATTATAATTTATTTTTTTTGTTCGGTAAATTAAAACAATAAAATGATATACAAAGGTTCCTTAATTACAGTTAAAAGTTAATTGGTTTAATGTAATCTATTATCTCTTAAAATATCCGTGACTAATTTGTTAGCACCTTATATATGACTGATAGTGTGTAAACTAAACTGCATAGCTGGTTTATGTTACCTAAATGGGAAAGTTTGTGCATGTGTTAGTTTAGTATTCCTTCACGCTGCAACGGATGGAAGGATTTAGATGAAAGTTGGTTGGATTAACGATAATATTATCTACGCGAGAGAAGTCGCGGGCAGACGCTAGTTAATTATAAATGCGAAAATGTGTTCGCTGTTTTGTTGATTTAAGAAACAAATGCAAGAAGTCAAGACCAAAAAGATCGCTGTACAGACAGATATCTATACACTTTGACTTGATTTGACATATAGACACTAGAAAGTTCCCACCAGAATATCGATAAACGATTTCTACGCGGACAGAGTCGCTGACGAAAGCTAGTTTATAATTCTCCTACCAGTAGCAAATCCCCAGTTTTCTCCAAAGCCCAGTAGGTGAGGTATAAGGACACCAGCTGTTCCATGACTGTCCTGACATTGGCAGACGAAGAAGAGGTGCGGCGCAGCGTCTCGGTCCAGTAGGTTCTGCAGATCACCGCGCGACAGTGAGCCTAGGAACATAGCAGATGAATGATGATAATTTGTTGTCAAGGGAAATTCCCAAACCACACGACCAAACCCTTTAATCATGCCGGTAGTGCAATCGGAATGTCCATAATTACCACAAAATACAAAATTTACAACAATACTTTGCGACTGAATTAATAGAAACGAGAACTACACTGGACCGCAAAACTAAGTATCACACTTTTAAAGAACATGTCAAATAAAGTGTGATACTTAGGTTTGCGGTCCAGTATACAGGGCGTCCCACGGCCATGCCACATGGAAGGAAAGTACCTTAAATATTGTAGATGGAACATTTTACTGAAAGAAGTCATTATTTGAATTTAAAAAACAATTTAAACTGCATTCATAGATATTTAAATAATTACATGGTTGAACCGGGAATCGAACCCGTTACACGAGAAAAATAATTACCCTATAGCTTTATCATACCGATCGAAAGGCTTCATCATAAGGATTATTTTTTGTTAAATAACATAGTGTCAGAAATAAAAGGAAGACCATGAATTTTAACATTCTTAATACAAAATTAATCAATTTATCAAATGCTCAAAATGAGTCCCTTCCTGTTGAATACAAAGTCGCACTCTTTTGATTATTTCGCTCGCTGTCGATTTTTTGTTAAAATTCATGGTCTTCCTTTTATTTCTGACACTATGTTATTTAACAAAAAATAATCCTTATGATGAAGCCTTTCGATCGGTATGATAAAGCTACAGGGTAATTATTTTTCTCGTGTAACGGGTTCGATTCCCGGTTCAACCATGTAATTATTTAAATATCTATGAATGCAGTTTAAATTGTTTTTTAAATTCAAATAATGTCTTCTTTCAGTAAAATGTTCCATCTACAATATTTAACGTACTTTCCTTCCATGTGGCATGGCCGTGGGACGCCCTGTATATTACATAATTGTCGTCATTATAGCTGCCTTCTTGTTTTTTTTCTCTCAATGTCCCTGAAGCGCCGCATCTTTTTTCGGCATCTTTGATATGCGTTTTTTTAATTCCGTTAAATCTATATCTATATATGGATATAAGAATCAGCCTGGTCACGCTATAATTTGAGAAAGGCTTTACCGATTTCATTCATATATTTTTTAATGTATTCTAATACTTCTTCCAATACAAAAAAATGAAAATTGCGCATAGAAGAAAATCCACTGGGAAAGTCTGAAATTTGCAGCAGGGCTTATTAGTTTTTATACATGATGAAAATGAACCTCTGCCGCAGCCACTAGCTGCATCGTCGCCAGTTGCCATGCGTCCTCGGCGCACGAACCAGCTTTCACGCGTCTTCGTATAGTGTGCACTGCCGCTGATATTTTCCTTAAAGCAGAGGAGAATGGAAAAAAATACGATTAGGTTATATTTTATCACTTTGATGCGGCTTGACGACAGGAGCTCTTTGCATTGCAGAATCATCAATCTTAAACGAGATAACTAGGAGTAAATCAATCCTCTTATTCATAAACGCGCAATAGCTAAACGCTTGCTTGAAATATACTCTGTAACTTGCACTTGCCGTCCCCGGGCAAGTCTAAATGGAGGGAAGCAATTTTCCCATTTTTCCCATTGAAAGTCTATGGGAACGGCTTTTCGGTGATTATTCCTCCGAGCTATGTCCAATTTTCAGTTTTATTTTTTCTAAACCATCTATGGCTAGATGTCGTATTACGGGCTAAATTTTATCCTATTATCTCTAATAGTTTGGGAGAATCTTTGGTAGAATGAGAAAATCTCCAATTACATGTCATTATGGCATTTGAATTGGAGAAAAAGACAATGAATATTTCAATTAAAATCAGTTTATTGTGACTTTAATAAAGGGATAAAGTCTTTAGGGCATGTAACAGAGTCTTACCCAGCTGCAAGTTTCTCGAATGATCTTATAACGCCTGCTGTGGAAGCATCCCAGTATGCTTTATCGGTTGATACATTTGAAAGGTAGGCAATCGTCAGCGAAACCGACTCGCCGTTCTCAACTTGCTCAAAGGCTTTCACTAGAAACCTAAAAGTACATTTTTATTTTACTTATAATTAAGTAACTGGTGTTACAAATATCATTGCATCAAATTCTCATAAAAAAGCTAACAAAATGAAGTCTCTTTTATAGCAAAGAAACCGTTTATTAAATTTGTACCGTAGCTTGTACATTGTTAATATAGAGTATAATTTTATGCTTTAAAGCACTTATGATTAAGCATAGGTTCCTAAATACATTCTCAGAGACTTGACATGACGCCGAATGTCACGTCTATTAGAAGTTTTTGACGACGGCTATTGTCCAACCTGGCGCTCTGTAGCATAAGCACAGTGTAGTCTCCCTCGTAGGTGCGGATGGCTGTGCCAAAGGCGTGCAGCCCCGGCAGCCGGGAGGAGGTCATGTAGCCGTGGCCACCACACGCGAACCGGCACTGTTCTGTCAGCGCCAGCGAGTCTGAAGTGCTCACCGCTTTCAGACAGCTGGAGAGAGCGTGGAGCTGGAACAATAAACTAAGTGACACAATTCGGCGCAGAATATAACTTTGATTTCCTTTTCGCAACTGGACCCTTGGTGCTATTAGCCTTCTTAAAGGACATTTCGAAAAGGCTAACAGAAACTACCGGAGACCACAGAGCTGGAAGTTTCCTCGGGCAACGCATAAGCATTGCTATACAACGCGAGGAAATGCTGCCAGCATCTTTTAGAGTTTTTATTAAATCGTATTTAGTTTAGTTATACGGTTCATTCTTCCTTTTTAGGGTTCCGTAGCCAAATGGCAAAAAACGGAACCCTTATAGATTCGTCATGTCTGTCCGTCCGTCCGTCTGTCCGTCCGTATGTCACAGCCACTTTATTCCGTAACTATAAGAGCTATACTATGGAAACTTTGTAAGTAGATGTATTCGGTGAACCGCATTAAGATTTCATACAAAAATAGAAAAAAAACAATAAATTTTTGGGGTTCCCCATACTTAGAACTGAAACTCAATTATTATTTTTCATCAAACCCATACGTGTGGGGTATCTATGGATAGGTCTTCAAAAATGATATTGAGGTTTCTAATTATTATTTTTTCTAAACTGAATAGTTTGCGCGAGAGACGCTTCCAAAGTGGAAAAATGTGTGTCCCCCCCTCGTAACTTCTAAAATAAGGGAATGATAAATGTAAAAATAATATATGATGTACATTACCATGCAAACTTCCACCGAAAATTGGTTTGAACGAGATCTAATAATTAGTTTTTTTTTAATACGTTATAAATCGTAAACCGCATTTTACCTTTCATTCAATCAACTCCAATATAATAAAGAATAAAGATAAACATTTATTTAGATGTATAGTGGTACGGAACCCTACATGCGCGAGTCCGACTCGCACTTGGCCGGTTTTTTTGTTGTATTTTTCATAGTTTTAGTTTTCATTTCTATTTTTTATTGGAATAATTTGGGCTGTAGTTGGAGTTGAAGAAATTAAATGCGAATGTTGGTAGGGCTGATGAGTGGCCCGATGATTTAATGAGAGTCATGGAAATCGTTGGATGTGAATAGCGTAGGACTGCTTCGTACAGATCTTGCTTGCTTCGGAGATTGGAAAAATTGCGCGGAGAATGGAATTACCACCAGGCATGGGATTTTAATCGGTAAGAATAACACCATTAAAATATCGCAGAAAGACAATGACAAAAATATTATTTAGACGATTTATATTCAGCGACAAACAAGGATTTGAACATCGCTGTTTTTTTAAACTGACAAAAGTTGATATAATAGCGGATAAGATAAGATAAGATAAGATAAGATAAGATTTTTATTTGTAAAAAGAAAACTTATAACAAGGTACAGGTTTCAACAGGGGTTCCCAAACGAGGCACAGCCTGTATCTTGGGCAACCAGATAATTTCAAAAGAACTAAAGTTTAAATTATAGCACTAAGATTTTTTAGTATTCTCTTAATATTAATAACAAAACGAATGAAATAGATCAATAAGGCTTACATAACGCAGTTTCAAAGATAATTTTCCGGGGTCTTAAATTATCTCGCCAGAGGACAGGGAGAAAATTCACCACAAAATACGTTCCGTGGACGGATAGTCTAAAGTTAAAAGCCAGCTAATTACTATCTGTTTAGCTTCCACCACAGACCGGTTCTTAATATCACATTGCTTCAGAACCGAGTTATAAACCGATGCTCTCACAAAAGGTCCGAAACGTCTGGCTAACGCCGATTGAACTCGAGGGAGTTGTAATTTAAATACTCTTTTGCCTAGAAGCGTTCTATGCGTAACAGAACCAGTAAGTTTGGTGTGAGTTAGCTGAAAGATACGAAGAACAAATAGTTGACGTATAGATAACAGTTGAGCTTCACTGTAAAGTTGAGATGTTGGATATCTGTAGGGTCTTTTTAACATGACTTTGATTACGGATCGTTGGGCGCGTTCGGCAACTATAAGAGAAGTTTTGGCAGCACTGCCCCAGACAGAGACACAGTAGGACGCCAATGACTGACAAATTCCTTGATAAACCATTCTAAGTACTTTTCTGTCGGCCGAGGCTCTGAGACGCTTCATGACGGCAATTGTCTTCCGAATACGTTTAGACAGACAAGAAATGTGGCAATTAAAGTTCAGATTTTGATCTATCATCACGCCAAGATATTTCGTGGTACAGCACCGCTGAATCGAGTCACATTTGCAGAGTGTCTGGGAGTCCATATTGCATGAGTGGAGTTTAAGATGGTCTATGTTGGTAGGGTTTGATGCAGATGTTTTGTTAAAAAATAAAAAATTGGTTTTCTTATAATTTAGAGTAAGCAAATTATCCCTCATCCAGCTGTTGATGACAGACATCCCTGTCTCCGTGATGCGCATCACATCCTTCCAGGAGTCTTCTTTAAATAAAACCACGGTATCATCCGCGTAGCAAATAACTTCTGAATTTGGGATTTTTAAGTTGTGAATGTCATTCATATAGATTAAAAAAAGGGTTGGGCCCAATAAACTCCCCTGCGGCACCCCGCAACGCACTGGAAGAGGATCGCTCCTGAAGGAACCTATTTTGATCAGTTGCATTCTACCAGAGAGATAGCTACTGAACCATTTTAATGCAATGCCTCTGACACCGACACTTTCAAGTTTGTGTGTTGTCTATGACCAACCCGCACGCTTCATCCCAAAATGGCTCAGTCACAGTCACCGCCCACGAGCTCTTAATATACACAACAACGCCACCGTTCTGATTTATATTGCGTTGCGTAAAGTACGAACTGTAACCAGGAATTTCATTTAATGTTGTATGGTCACTCAGTCTACATTCCGTCAGGACTAGTACGTCAAAATCTAGATTTAACCTGTTTAAGTAAACTAACAACGCGTCAAAGTTTCTATTTATGCTCCTAATGTTAAGGGTTAACATTTTAAAGTCGTAGTTGGGAGCAATTACAGTTGCACACGCTTCAGGAATTCCAATCTCGTGACACTCAATGTCTGCAGTTGTATCTATATTGCAGGCTAAGTCAAAGACGCCCATAAACACTGAAAACCATAGTTAAGAGATAACCGTGCAGGATCAAAAGAAAAATACCCTTTGTGAGAGCAAGAGTTAAACAAACGGGTAGCACTTGAAGCAACGTCGTAGTCGATTCAAATTCAAAACGAATCCATACATTAAACGTACCTTTACTTAAACACACACCCAAATGATTACCCAGCGGCAGCAAGCAACAATATAGAAAAAAGTCGGCAACCCGATGCAGCACGCAAACCAGAAACGAAATATAAAAATACTTGAAAAATACATGAACGAAAATAACAAAAAAATACAAATAACTAAAATTTACAAGACCAAGTACAGTCGTCATAATGAACAGCAAATTAAAACGGATCCGTATTTTAATCGTACATAAATTATTACCTAGAGAGGAGGGAGAATGCAAAAAAAAGTCAGCGTGCAAATTAATTTCTAGACACACGTAAATTAAGAGTAAAATATTTAAATTCTTAACGAGCACATGATGTGGTTTATGCAGTTTGTATTTGATACTTATGCTAGGAATAATTCTGATTGTTCACCGGCGGCTGGCTCCTAGCGCGGAGCTTGTCGAGAACCGCCTCCGAGGTAACTTGCAGCACTGAGCTAGTCTCCGACCGACGCATAAAAATGTTCCCATTTGAGGTCCAAGTGTGCTTGAACTGGAGCTCCGCACCTAGTTTCCTGGCTTTGCTGAAAAGAACTCTGTTCTCTTTAGTAAGATGCTCGTTTAGGTATATGCGACGCGGTTCCCCAGGCATATCAAGCATCTCGGTATTAAGGCCCCGTCGCACTCTCGCCGCACGAAGCAGCTTGTCCCGGGGCGAGCGACGAGTGAATGTCAGCACCAGGGGTCGTGGATGCTGCCGGGCCTCCTCGCGACGGGCTCCCACACGCCTCACATCATCCACATCGCGTGGGTCCAGTTCTATGCCCAACTTAGTCGAAATTACGTGAACAATTTGATGCACGTTTTCAGAGACGGACTCCGTCACGCCGGAAATTTCTACGTTTTTTAACAGATTTTGTTGTTCTTTGGTTAAAATTCTTTGCCGGAGATCTGCTACTTCCGCCTTCAGACTAGCTACGTCCAGCCTGTAATTTTCTGTTTCCTTAATTTCACGTTTTACTTCAGCTAAGTCTAGTCTAAAAGTTGTCAGTTCTTCTGAAAAGTAATTAAGTGACTTGGTGAATTCAGCCATTTCGTTCTTCATTGATTTGAAAAGGGAGCCCAGCTCCTTTATTGCCTCAGTAAAAGAGGACAGCGCTTCAGATGGTATTTCCATCTGGGTTAGTTTTTTGGTAGATGACAGAAAAGGATCTTCATCTTTTTCAGGTAACGTATCGGGCTGTTTCGCTCTAACGGGGGTGCTGTCTGACTTCACGTTCTTTTGTTTTAGTTTACAGTCAGGGCAAAGAAATTGTTTTTTGGTTCTCAATAGCTTTTGTTGCTCGCGAGTCATGTTAAGACACAAAGCGTGATAGTCGCTGGCACATTTAGAGCAGCGGATGGATGAGTCATCGCCTTTGCAAGATTTTCTACATGCACCGCAGTCCATTTTTGATAATGCAAACAATAAATAAATCAGGCAATTGTTTGTTTTGATACTCCAGGCGCCACCTATTTACTAACGTTGTTGTTTCGAACCCTTTCCCTATTTGATCGATAATCGATCAGTACTTATCTTCCGCTCACTCCGGGAGATGTCACCAGTCGCTAAGGAACTCGGTCGGTAAAACAGCCCGTGACAAAATATAACGTAGATTTGTTGAGGTTATTTTGTAGTAGTGATGCCTTGTTTTGAAGTAATGATGCCTGGTGCAAAGTGAGCAATATTCCGAGAATGATGGCCAAGTTGTGAAGTTGAGCCGGAGTTTGACGGCTGGATCACAGGTATGCAAAATTTAAAACCGTACACAACCGAAAACCAATAGAACTTTCCTTTGACAGCTTCAACTATTTAACACGATTGTGACTTTCGCCGTATAAAATCAAAATAAGAGTTTGTCAAAACACTCAGTCCGGGTTATAAACCAAGTTTGCACTTCACTTAGTCCAGAAAAATACTCATAAACATAGAATTATTATTTTATAAACTTAAATAAGAGATAACTTTTCAACGGCAATGTTAGCTTAAGAAGCGCCCTCTGGTGAAAAAAACCTTAGATCATCAGCTTAAGTAAATTCTATTGATTAAGTCACGTTTCGAAAATCGCTAACGTTAGAAGAATGCTATGCGTGATGCTTAATGCTAACGTTAACCTTAACTTTGAGTTCCGTGGAATTCTGACGTTTTTGGCCGTCAAAATATTTCAATTTTTCAATCATTTTTTTTCTTAAAAATGGTTTAACGCTCGATGTGTTGTAAAATATTTAAAATTGCATAATTTAAAAAAGTCCTGGTTAATTTTTTAAGAGGTAAAACTAAATAGTTGTGGGTACCATTCTGATTAGTCATACCGGGGTGTCCCTAAAATGGTGATCTGGTATATTACAAAGCATTGGAGTTAGATTATAATTAATCATCGTTATTTTGAATTTAATTTATGAAAAAGAAAAAAACAGTCCGTAAAATGACAGTAGTCACCTGTCATTCGTCCCGCTAAACTTATGCCAAAACGTCGCTTCTGCCTGTTCTTGTGATGATGAATGATGATGATTGACACACGTGTCTGGGTTATGAAGTGCGTTGAAAAAATGACCTTCTGCTGGAGTTTCTTACGGCGCTTCTTCTCCGCATGATGGTCTTGTGCTAAGCGCCATAAATATTCGTCTTGTGGAGTAAACAAAAGCACAAGGCGTTAGCTCCACACGCTTCTGCCAAGGTTAGCCGCAAAATTCAAAAACAGAAAAAAAATGTGTTTGGTATCATATCTACCAGCACCGATTCGAATTTTGTCTATAGAAAATGGCTGTTTTGTATGAAGATGTGTACGTATGCGAAAGGCGAATTGATGTGTTGTTGATCTTGATACAAAGAAACTATTTTACATGGACATAATGCGAATCGTGATATATGTAACTCGAAACTGTTACTCCGGAAACGTCAGAATGTGACAGCCTTTAAAATTCCACGGAATAAAAACCAGTGTTTAATGATATACATTATTGACATAAGCCCTGGACGCGACTGTCGGGCAGCTAACGTCAGTCCTATTGCATTTCTACGACCACTGGTAAGTTAGGTTGTGTCATCTAAAATGGTGGTGTAACTTGCAAGTCTTGATTTACATGTAGCCACCTATTTATGTTAGTACTAGTATTCATAGTATAATAAGTATCATCTCGTCATGGCCAATAAGGCCTCGGCCGGCGTCACTTAGCATCAAATGGGGCATAGTCCTATGATACATTAAAATCCTAAAGGACCCCTTCTTTCAGGGCTCATCTCTTAAACGGCAAGACCGATTTTCAAAAAACTAGTTAAGAACTGCCGCGAAAAAACTGGCTCGGCTGCTGACAAAAAAGCGCACCAAATCGGTTCACCAGTTTAAGAGCTACGGTGCCATGGACAGACATACACACACACATAATGCTCAAACTTGTAATACCCGTCTTTTTGCGTCGGGGGTTAAAAATGAACCTCAGGAAGCTGATCCACGTTGCCTCTTCTCATATCTGCCTGCACTTCGCTGAAGGTGGCCCAGAGCCAGTCGCCGGCGAACCGCAGCGCGTGCGCAGTGGCGATGCCGATGAACAGCTTGTGCTGCTGCGCCACGTAGTCCAGGATCTGGGGCTCCGGAGAGCTGAGGATGAGGACCCAACAATTAAAAAAGGTAACAAACATTCCATGAGGCTCATTTCATTGGCCATTATGCATTTTCAAGATTCCCTCTTTTCCTGATATAACGGATCTGTGGGATTAACAGGACTAACTTTAATCTTTAACATAAACCTTTGTTTAAAATTGTCTAACCGTTCAACTAAGTAAATACTGATGTGTGTTAGGCTAAGCCTGGCAGATTTTCAAATACAGATGTAGTGTATAATTCTTTCCCATCGTTTTTTGTGGAAAAAGTTCGCATTTATATTGATTTCTCAGTTTGCTTATTGATGGGTTCATGAAGCTAATTGAGAAAGCAAGATAAATACCCACTTACTCGACAAAAAACGATGTTAAAGGATTATTCCCAACATAACCCATCATGAGTGTCCACATTAATGTAGACGACGACGTTTTTAAACAAACGCAGGCAATAAATGTTTTTGTATAGTTTGTCCCAAACCGGCGTAGTTTTGACCTACAAAGACCTCTAACCCTTACCATGAGATTCAATTACTGTACTCGCTAGCGAGTTGAATGCTCACTGTATAGCTATAGAGTGCGAGGGTCAGAGCATTCGACTCGCTAGCGAGTTATTGTATCTCATGGTAAGGGTACAACTACTGATTCTGAACGTCTAATTTTATTTAATAGTAGATTATACACCGAGGGGATAAAGCACAGTTTTATGTCACGGGCGCGATATTGAATCCTGAACGTAACGAAGGACTCCAGATTTAACTCCCGAGCGCAGCGAGGGTGTTACGAGTTAAGTCCCGAGCGAAGCGAGGGAATTAAGAAGAGTCCTGAGCGCAGTGAGGGGTTCAAGCGCGCCCAAGACGAAAACAGCTTTATCCCCGAGGAGTGTACTCTACTTTTCTCACCTTTTGCGAGACAATAAAAAAGCGAGTCTACTAAAAACAGCGTTTTATTATAGTAAATTAAAATTAAAAGTGAAAATTGATATTTGAGACATTAGTCCAGTTGTGGAAAGACAAAGTTATATTTTTATTTGGTACGTTTATCGAAGTTGAGGTAGAGTTTATCTGAGTATTGTTCACAGCTTCAGAAACTTGCGTCTGAGGGTCGTTTTGTACTGTGTAAAGGTTGGAGAAGATGGTCCTTGAGGCAGTGGGCTTGATGTGATGTGTTTTGAGGTGGATGGCTGTGGTGGCAAAGGTGTCCAAGGATCATCATTATTAGACGAAGTTTTTAGATTTATGTTTTCACCAATACGACAGCTTATTCTATTCTTGTTCTGTATAGAATTTTCTATGTAGCTCTCCGCTACTGCATCGGATTTCCAGCCACCGTGTATTTATTTGATATATTTATTTAAAACTTTGCAGTTATCACCAATGTATTTTATTGCAGCGTCTTACAATACTCGCGGCTTGTGTTTAATTTCAAATGTGTTCCATTCAGCTTGCCGTGGCCAGCTCGATTTTAGAAAATGTTCGATTTTCAAATTAGGTTCGACGCGGCGCGCGGTGGCGGCGGCGCCGCGCCCGGCCTTCGAGTATTAGTTGGTCTTTTATTACGAAATTAGACTTTAAGGCCATTGTTATAAGAACTATGAAAAGTGAAAATATTACAACCCAGCGGGTTATAATGAGATTCAGTACAACATTACACCCCGGCCAAAGCCAAGGGCTTTAATGACTTGGTTTGCGTAAGGTTTGCATGATCTGTAATTTGGCATTGTCGAGCAGGTGGTGTGAAAACATACTTAGGCTTAGGTTCCGACTGCCTCCGCACAGCGGAGTACCGCACAGCTATAGTGACGGCCTTGGCCAAGGTGAGAGCAGCGTCGTTCACCAGGAGCACCCTCACGAAGACCATCGTTCCATACGTCAGTTTCTTATGCTTAGACGCTTTGACGTATGTCCCATCCTGAATTAGACAACATGGGTTATTCATAATAGGTCGTAAAGGAACAAGAAGTCGATCCGGAAACCTGTTATCTCAGTTCAAGATTATAACCACAATTGTTACTAGTTTCTGTCAGCGTAGAATTCGTAATTTTGACATCCCGGACAGTTATTTCTTTCAGTATTAAATGTAGCTTACACTATAATTTATCTCTGTGCTTAATTTCAACCAGATCCTTATCAGCGGTAATACCACCGACGGACAAACAGGCAGACGGGACACCTGATGGGAAATGGTCACCGCCGCCTATATACATATCGCCGGAGGCGTCACCAAAGCGTTTCCGGTATCGAAGAAATTTAATGATATCCTTTTTAAAAATACCCATATTATAGCGCATTGGGAAAGTATCGACAGGAAGCTCATTCAAAATAGTACGCGCCAGAACTAAGAAACATCCTAATTTTCGCATGTGTAACAGTGGTAAGAACAGTGGCCAACAGTGGTTTTCAGGTTATAATTGGTACTGGGATGACAGGTGTCAAGATTTACTTCTTATCTTCCTTTTAGTACCTATCTATAGTGTTCCATTTTGAGGGTTAATAACAGTGCTAACCAGGCCAAACCCTGAGTGATGGAGCCCTGTGTAGGATCCGTTCGCATCGGTATCACCATCTTACTAGGTAGCTAACTTAGCCAAGCAGCAGTTTTTGTAATGATGTGGTAAACGATCAGCATAGAGGAAACCCACCGTAGTCTTGGTTGGCAACACATTCGCAGTAGGTACCTTTTAATATTGCAAAGGTGTGATAGGCCTCTGAGCACTAATAACATCAGATGGCTTGTGTACTCGGGTCAAATTGGATTTTTCAATTAATTCGGCGGTCGTATCAAGGAGAATAATAAATTACGTCAATCACAATTAAGATAAAAACATATAAATAGGTACCCCTATGCTAAATACCAGCAACGAAAACTGATAACGCACAATCATTATAAAACATATCGGCATAATCCAAGATAAATTGTGTAAAGGTAATAAATACATTGACCTTTGTAATGGCAAGTAAATGTTCATACGTAGACATAATTTATGTTTTATTTCACATTATTTGTTTTACGATTCATTGCTTGCATTGGTCGCGCTAGTCGGGCTTTATTCAACACTACCTTATATTAGTAAGAAAATTTTGCAAGGCTTGTTAATTGAATATTAAGCAGTTTTTTTTTGTTGATAATCGCCTGAAGGGCCAAAGACATGAGTCCTTGATTTTGTTTGCTGTTATTAATTACTTTCAGAAAACGGGGCAGAGGTGAAAATCCCTTCCGGAGACCTGGGAATGGAGGGCCCAGGTACTGCCGGGCTCGCACCGGCTAAAAACACCAATGCCCCTATTACCAACTAGAATTTAGACTCCCGCGGATACTACCCCAGCCAGTGCTGAAAGGCCGGAGGAGAAAGTCCTTCCTCCGTTTACTTATCCGCGGGGTTGTTCCAAAAAGGAGTGAGGGTTGGAATATTAAGCAGTTTCACATGACACGTTATAAGTTGCTGGGTTATACATTTTCTCCGTGACATAAGTCGTGTCACTTCGGGATATGTATAACACGACTAATTTAAGTACCTATATTATGTCAAACTGCTTCCTTGATGGTAGGTACCCGTGGTATGTACACTAGAGGAAAAGGATCAGAATTTCATTTTTTCATAAAAAGTAAGTAGTAGATCATAGTCTACGAACTGTCAGCGCAATGGAACTGTGTCACAATGACGTTATGATTAAAAACGTAAGGAAAGTCAATCAAATTGTATTATAATGTCACTGCGATAACGTTCTATGGTAGGTCAGGGGTCCATTGGACTGATAGTGCGTCCCATGGCACAAATATTAGTCAGAACAATTTTAACCATCACCAACCTTTAAGACCTTGGAATTTTTCATCAGCATGCAATCCCTCGGGATCCTAAAGTGATCGAACCCTAGGAAACCGTTGTCCGCGGTGTTGTATCCCATCTTGGGTCCGATTTCCCCCACCCTGATCCCTGGGAGGGGTGCGTGGGTTTCTGCGTCCCGGATCGGCACGATGAAGGAGTGGATCCCGTGGCATTCCCCCTTGGAATACAGCTGGGCTATCACGATTGCGTGGTTCGCCGTTTTTCCGACTGAAGAAGAATAACAACGTGATGAATTGGGCACCGAATCAGTTTCCGCATGTGCTAAATCTGGTTACCATGACATGTCTAAGTAATTCAGCTTACCTACGGTGTGAAAAAGAGACAGAGTCATGTAACTGCTATAGCTCTGTTCCATACACTTATCCTAAACGGAATTGCTGCCCATGTCAGGTATTCACCGAAATATAAGTATGTTTTGTTATGTATATGTTATATTTTTATATGTTATGTATGAGTCGCAATTTCGCTGTGGAAACTGGGAACGTGAAAGCGAATTAAATTACACTTCCCTTCTTTTATATTAGGGTTTATACGTAACATTTTCACGAGTAGATCGACTGATAATCTAGTGTAGGTAGCGGAAGACCTATTGGTTATTGATGAGCTTAACATTTAAAACGATTAGAGGTTTGCGCAGACATAACCGCTTGGTATGCGTCAACCTTAAGTAGGAATACGTACGGCCCCCCACCCACCACTTGTGGGACGACAGCGTGGGGCTGTGTAGGACGAACTCCTCAGAGGCAGGGTCGTAAGTGGCCGTGGTCTCCAGCCCCCTGATGAAGGAACCGTGGCCCAGCTCGGTCTGAAAACATAAACATAGGTTTATAGAGGGTTGCAGTCATAACCCTGGGGAGAAGCGGGTAAGAAGTCCCGAGATGGAAGGCCCCATTGGAGCCATTCCATTCCATTTTTACGGTAATATTTTTCATATCTTATTGTGCCTGTGACAGATTGAAATTTTACATTTTACGCGAACGTTGTTCCTACCAGTTGAGCAGTCGAAGTTCCAAGTTACGTTAGCTCCATCCCTTTCTCTCGATTTAGTCTCGAATGACGAGTGACAGGGGTGGAACTAAAGTACCTTCGAACTTCGATTTTAAAACTAGGCCTTAGAGGAATCGCAGAAGCATTGCCGGCTCTTAAAAGAGTACCTATGCTCGTCCCAAAGTGTACTTTTTCACCGCCTTATCAACTATGAGGTTTGTATTTCGAGATTTGTTTACATGTATTCATGGTGACTGCACCGTGATGTCATCGAAGACACTCATGCTCATTGGCTCATTGCACATGAAAGTTTGAAGAACTTTACTGTCAAGGTTTCAGAGGAAAAACAAGGTTAACTTTGATGTTCGTTAGTAGGTAGTCGTTAAATTAGTGATAAATTGTATAATTATTCATTTGTTTAATTTATTCGAATATTCTCACTTGGCCTGTCATTTACCACAAAGGTGATTGAAAATCCTATCCATGTTATATTTACCAAAGCAAGTTTGTCTGTTTGCTTTGCTTTCAAGGCAGAGTCGTGGGAGCAAACATGGTATAGGGATAATCTGTGCGTAAGTGCCAAATGATCTGTATCAAATGTCACCTGTTGCTCTGCCGTGCTCCGGCCCAGGATTTTGGATACGAATACACCCACGTAGCTTATTTGCTTATACTGGATACACTTTCCTGTGCATAGTTCCCATGTCGCCTGCTGATCTGCCGCACCCTGGCTCATGATGGCGGGCACGAATACATACATATGGTTCAATTGCCTCTACAAGCTTCACTTGCCTGTGCTTAGGTTCCAATAATCTGCATGGACAAAGCACTAGGCAGCCATATAGCCTGCTGCTTTGCTGTGCCCTGGCCCAGAATAGTGGCCACTTGTCTGTATAGGTACACAATACACTTGCCTGTGCGTAGGTTCCAATGATCTGCATGTCCATAGCCTTAGGTAGCCATGTTGCCTGCTGCTCTGCCGTGCCCTGGCCCATGATGGTGGGCACAAACATGCCCAAGTGGTTCGTCAACGGCGATACTTCCGTGAAGTAGCCATCGGCCGTGTGACGAAAGTACGATGACCTGCGGGCAAGTGAATATAGAAATCAGGTGTTCATGGTTGAAGTAAAAGGTCTTCCAATGCAGTTCAGTTGCATGTGTATTAAGTATACTACTTTACTATTTATGCTATGCTACTGTCCTTGGTTGTGTCTATTTATCGGTCAGTAATTAGAGCTTACCCTATAGTTTCAATCCCAATGTCGCCTTTTTCTATGTGATCTCTGACTATGGTCGCGTATTGACAGCTCTTCTGGATCGCTATTTCGTATCTTTCTTTCAAGCTTAAGCATTCTTCTGGAGTGTCCGTTGTCAAATACTCTTTCTTCAGAGCGATGTTTTCTGTTAACATAAAAGGGTTACTGGATTTGCAGATCAATTATGGCGGTTTAAAAAACAAGGTCCCAGAAATGTTGTAGCTACACCCGAAACCGTGTTGGAGATTTCTGGAATATCCATCCAGCAGTAGATGTGTTTCGGCTGGGGGAACTAAAGTTTTTTAGAATGTATCATCGAATTCAACTATGAACGATTACAAACAGCGAGAATCGTCAACTAACTACTAATAAGGTCGATGTAACAAAGTAGGTCGTAACTCACCTAAATTTTGTATGACGTAAATTGAATATGTTGGTAAGGTAATCCTGACCCGCGGTGGGAAATGCGTGAGTTTGAACTTAAAAAATCTACAAATTTATACATTCTATGATCTATTTATTTATTTAGCGTCTTAATTTTACTCATAATTTGTTTGTTATTGTCTTATATAACGTGGTTTATGTCATGTTCTGTGAAATTACTATCAATGTAACAAGGGAATGATTCAAAATGGGGAAAAAATGCGAACTTGCGTCGAATTGTCATTGCCATATTCTCGGACCCTGGAGTAGGACATTATGAAGTTTCCTAACATATCAGATGTACTCAGCTGAACAAGTGATTTAAGTGCAGCAAGCACAAAAAGAGACGCACAAATGACAAGAAAGAAAACCAAAATTTGTGCTAGACGTTCACTAATGTTACAGTTACTGCCACCAATCTACTTCTTAGATATAACTAATCATACAGATGGAACGGTCTAGATAGGAATCGCTTCATAATATAATTTATACAACCAGGTTCAAATATTAAAAGTCTGCACTGGTGGATAGGTATAAAGAAAAAAAAACATTTTTTAGTGACAGACAACCACAAACAATAGAGAATTACGCACAAGAAGAATGAAGTCACGGGGCGTCATTTGCAACGTCAAAAGATGGCGGATGTGTCTTTGTTTTATTTTTTATTTTTGTGTATTTAGGTGTTCAAAGTTCTTTTCTGTTAGTGATTTGTACTTTTTATGCCTTTGTGTTACACAGTGATAGAAGACTTGGACTTATTTCGTATTTCTGGCATCTTACTTCTCGTTTCAAGTGGACTTGCAGTGGTACAGAGGTTAAAACTATCTTGACCTCTGTCGGTGATATCACCGTACAACGTTGCCCCCAATCTTCCTAGAGAAGATTGGATTGTGTTTTATTGCTATATTGATTTATAATTATATATACTTGACACTGGCGAAATCACTTCATTATGGAAACGCCATATCCCCGCGGTAGTAGCTGTTCAAGAAACAGGGGGCAAAGAAAAAAATAAATAAATCAGGAAATGGTCCCAAATCAGCGTAACACTGGCATTTGCGCTTTGTATGTATTACATACCAATATTCCGCCTCTCCTCCGTTTTTTCCTTCCCTCCCTCAATGATATAAGTTAACTCTTCAATATTGAAGTTGCATCGTTTCCTTTCTTTCGATAAATCTTCATTGACATCCATTTTGGTGTTCATTTCACGTTACTTCCAAAATACAACCAAAAATAACAAAAAACTACCGCAAAACCGCACCGATAATAATCAATTTTAAAGTTTGAATTACTATTTTGTAACAATGTTATAAATTGTTTTCAACTGGACGACTGCGACTAAAATGCAAATTCGATTTACTTCGTTTAAGTAATGAATTAGTTAAAGTGCCATTGTCATATTTAAATGTAACACGGAATAGCGATAAAACTCGAAATGGATTGCTTTTGTACCTATTTTATGTACAGAGGGGCCTCTGGTGGATCGCTTAACTGGTGGATCACGTGACTTTTCGTAACACGTCATCTACCAGTGACGAAAGCGGGTTTGCCATACTTGTTATCGTAACACGTATAGACACGCACACTACAGCGACGCTTGGCGAAAACAGCTACGCACTCAGAGACAACGTGCACGTGCATCTACACACACAAGTATGGCAAACACGCATTCGTGAGATAAAACAACTGAATCAGTCGAAAGATTTCCTCTGCTGGAGACATCAAGGATCGTCGCATGATCGGTCCCATACCTCTAGAGGTAGGTACCTCTAGCGGATCACCAAAATCTTCAATAGTTACCAAATATTAGTCATCTATTCACTCATTTCATAGAACGTATAACTTCGCAGAATTTTCGTTTCATAGAAAGTTATTTTCTGCTAAACTCGTGTCGATTTCAGGTTATCTTAAATTATTATTAACGTAGGTTAGGTTAGGCTAACCTAAAAAACTTGTAAGTTAAAAGTTGTAACCACCTCAAGATAACCTGATATTTACATGGATTCCACAGAAATTAGCTTTCTATGAAACGATAATTCGGCGAAGTGATACGTTCTATGAAATGAGTGTCGGTGAAACAAGGGAAAACCCATCTATTCATCTATGTCCATACTAATATGACAAAAATGTCAAAGTTACTGTTTGATTAGTTTCGCTTTTACAGCTAAACCACTCAATCGATTTTAACGAAATTTTGTTACAGTTAGCATTAAACCCGGGGAAGGATATTGGGTACTTTTATAACGAAAAATGTTCAGTTTCCGATGCAATTGCGAAAAATACGCTGACGGAGTCGCGGGAAAAAGTTAGTATTTTTATATAACTAATATTCTATTAATTAATTTGAAAGTGATCGCGCAGTAAGAAAACTACGAGTAAAGGTTATGCAAAAAGTTGTAAGGTCGAAAATTCGCCCGTATTCGTCCCTAGACTCTCAAGGGGTTAAGTAGATATTTGTATAATTTAAAATGCATTGTTGATGTTGAATGTCTCATAGGTCAAATATACAACACCGAATTCTCAATCATTTTACCCAACTGCCCAAAAAGGAGGGTAATATTTAGACCTAAGGCTCTATTTCACTC
This sequence comes from Acleris sparsana, assembly GCA_923062465.1. NCBI lineage: Eukaryota > Metazoa > Arthropoda > Insecta > Lepidoptera > Tortricidae > Acleris > Acleris sparsana. The sequence continues at coordinate 18,381,148 of OV281287.1, read as the reverse complement.
TATTCGCCATGGTAGGTATATATACCCTTTTCATTTCAAAATTTAAGAAGGAACATTTTTGACTTTGACACTTTTCGTATCTATTATAGTTTTCCCAAGAAACTTAAAAATCCGTCACCGGGGACATATTTCACGGTGGGGTGAAGCGTCAGGTGGAGGGGGTGGGAGAGTAGTCAAGTTTAAACACCACACCCAAATGTATCATGTCACACAAGCACTGGACCGGAAAACTAAGTGACACACTTTATATGATATGTTCTTTAAATACATATTGACAATTGGTTTTGCGGTCCAGTGTACGTCAAAAAGCACGTTGGGACATACGTGTTACATGTAACGTTAGCTTAAGTTATAACATGGATCTGTAGTGGTTGTATCTATATTTTTAGCTTATCAGTGATTGTCTATTGGCACTATTGTCCGTTTGAATTTACTGTGTTTACTTATATATACATTTGTAATGTGCTGTTGATATTCTTATGAAATAAATAAATAAAAAACGAAAAAAATAAAATTAAAAATAGTTTATTATATAGAAATAAAATTAAAGTAGTAGTAGGTTAAATCGAGCTATAACAATTTAAGAAATGTAAGGAGGGAGAAAAGCGTTTACGTGCGTTCGTGCGTGCGTGCGTGCGTGCCTGCGTGTGTGTGTGTGTGTGTGTGTGTGTGTGTGTGTGTGTGTGTGTGTGTGTGTGTGTGTGTGTGTGTGTGTGTGTGTGTGTGTGTGTGTGTGTGTGTGTGTGTGCGTGTGCGTGTGTGTGTGTGTGTGTGTGTGTGTGTGTGTGTGTGTATAATAAGTAGATAGTAATAATTAAACATTGTGTATTATTAAATCCTCTGTGTCGTTTTAGGTTTTTGTTTGTAACCATTTTATTAGCTCGGTCTTACATTTGTAGGCGGCGCATGGAAAATATTAAATTAATATGTTCAAATAAATATAGATATTTAAAACAAAGGTGTCCTTTCATTTCGCCAAACAACGTTTCCCAAACTGATTAATTTCCCAACTTTCATTTGGGCGAATTATTTTTTCCCAAAACGGTAACTATTTCAGGATTTATTTCAGGACCATCGTGTAGAACCCTAGGTGTAGGTTAAAGTTTTAGGTTAGTTTTTAAAAAAACTTGAAATATTTACAGTTTTACAAAAAAAAACGGATGGACGAGCGAAATCGCAGCGGCGAGTTTATAGGTAGTCCCACCTGAGCGAAAAAAACACATATTAGCGCGTGCAATCTCAATTAGGCAGCCTTATACGTTCCATAAGCCATGCTGCCAAATTGAAAATGCACGCACTAAAATGCGTTTTGTTCGCTCTGACGGGACTACTTAAACTCGCCGAGTGGACATTCACTCGTCCGTCCATCCGACAGTCGTTGTTGAGAGAATCTCACCCCTGCGCTCTAAACAGTGGTCCTCTCTTGGAATGCCCTTCTAGGCCCAGTCATGTAAAAGTGCTTTTCATGGCTTGCTTAGAGAATAAACATTTTTACTTTCGTAACGGGTACTTCGTCCGGGTAGATTTCGATTAATCAATTTAAAAAAATACTGACTGCTGAGTTTCTTGCGGCGTTTCTTCTGCGCAGTGGTCTCTTCTTGTGAAGCGCTGGTAGATTTTTGACATGTAAAAGTGCCTACTTTACTACATAGTGTAAAACAAAGTCGCTTCCCGCTGTCTGCCTGTCCCTATGTATGCTTAAAAAAAAAGATGAAAGTCATTTATTCAGTAAGTACGCCGCTCGGGCACTTTTACACGTCAAGAATTTACCAGCGCTTCCCAAGAGGAGACCGCGAAAAACGAGAGGTGAGAAGTAACGCCGCAAGAAACTCAGCAGTCAGTCATTTTTAAACATTTTTCATATTACAATGGCACTACTTAGTCTAAGAATTATATAAAGCTATAAATATTAATTAAATATAATATCAAAAGTCCTTGGGAGAGAGATAGAGGGAGATATAAATAAAAAAACACCTACTTGTGTTCATAAGACGGTGCAAGACGACCAACTAAAAGTTTCGATATGTTTTCCTACATCAAAGTGATTCAATAGGAAGGTTTATATGTATTATACATTCTGGTTTATTTAAGTACGGGTGTTGCTGAAATCTCACATAAACCGAAGCGAAGCAAGGGCGGGTCGCTATTAGTATACTATAAAATTGCATACAGACATCAGTTCCTCACCCGATACTCAATATAGCCAATCGGCGCGAAGTGAAAGTAAAACGTGCATTTCTGCATAACGAAGTAAGTGGTAATGTATCGCCCACCACGCAACGAAATACTAATCCTCTTATACATAAATGCGCAATAGCTAAAGAGTGCTTCAAATATGCTTTGTCCCTATCTGTTATTGTGACATTTCCATTTGACAGAAAAAGACAATGCATACTTTAACTAAAATAGTAGGACCGTTACCGTTTTTTTTTGATCCTGTCGTCGTTATAATATTAAATACATTAAAACATATAAAATCCGCTTGAACAATGTTTGTTTAAGAATTTTATGTACAGTCGACTACCAAGAGATCCACTTTTTCACCTTATTGCATAGTAAGTAATAAGGTCCAAAACTGTGTACATCTCTACATCGATTGTAGCCAGTGAAACTCGGGCCATCAACTCTTTATCAAAATCTAAAGTCAATCTGGTCCAGGTCCACTAACCAGTTGTTTATTATCGCCGCTTCCTCGGTACCCTACATATTCAGTCTATCAATCATCTCCGTACCAAGTTCCACAACGATCGGTTGAACTGCAACGATAAAATAATTATTAATAGATAAAAACCCGGTATACGGCGAGCGCTTCCTTACATACATGCATTAAATCACGTCTGTTTCCCAGAGGAGTACTTTTTTTTTATGGCGTAGGGAAGGCCCACCGGCCATCTTATGGTAAGTGGAAACTGTGGCCCATAATCATTCGCATTCACAAGACTGCAAGCCAGACTGCGTTGCCAACCCTGAGGACTAAGGTGGAATGCCTCTATGCTAGTCATTACACCGGCTGTCTCATCCCCAAACCGGAACACAACAATGCGAACACTGCTGTTTGGTAGGTTAATGGATACGATGGTGGTAGCGATCCGGACGGACCCTGCACAAGGTCCTACTACCCACAAACCCACAACCTTCTACGATCCTGACAAATCTAATACGCGAGGGCTTCTTTTATACCTAAATATAAGACATCGGCCATGAAAGTAGGGGTTAAAGTAGGCCTTAGGTACCGTTTTAAGTAAATAGACAGAAAATAACAAATAAATACCTATGAAGCAGGTAGATAAACTGAACTGATAGCTAAACTGAAGTGGCAGTGGGAGGGGCACATTGCTCGCAGGACTGATGGCCGATGGGGTCAGAAGGTTCTGGAGTGGCGTCCGCGGACCGGAAGACGAGCTCTAGGTAGGCCTCCAACAAGATGGAGTGACGACGTCGTCAGGATCGCGTGGATGCGAAAAGCACAAGACCGGTCTGAGTGGAGAGCCTTGGGGGAGGCCTATGTCCAGCAGTGGGCGTCTTTCGGCTGACATGATGATGAGGTAGACTGGTAGATAAAAAAACCTACTTTCAGAGATGATTACTAACGGCTCAACCGATTTTCATGAACTCTCTCAGAACTATCACAATTAATTTAGCATTGTTTAAAAAAACGCGTTTAAACCGGTCCATTTGTTTGGGAGCTTACATTTCACAGACAGACACACTGATAGGTACACACGTTGAACTAATAACATACAAACGCACTTTAACATTTATAATATTAGTAAGGTAGAGAACCAAATTAACGCATTACCTACAGTCCAAAGCATTAATATACTTAATTAGCATTCATGCAATTAAATAAATAAATCATATCTACACACGCGTCCAATATATGTGTACATAGACGTTATTGTTAGTGGCTTAGGGGCGTGTAGATATTTTTGGCGTCTTGCGGACGTGTTAACAATGTGTTACAAATATACCAAAAAAAATATGAGTTAATAGTGCCAACCCTAAAAAGCTGTCATCTCAGTCATACAACTTCTATGAGATGTAGCTTACTAGGGTTGACATTATTTTTATAATTTATTTTTTGGGTATTTTTGTAATATGTCTCGCTCTTTTACCTTCTATCAAGTAACTAACGTTATCTTATCGTCATCGAGAAAATGTGAAGGTGATTGGAATCAGCGCTCCGTGTCTGTATTTAGATGGATGTATATCTCATTCAAACCCTCAAGCCTGTTTCCCAATGGGGTAGGCAGAGACTATGGAACGCCAGGTGCACCGATCTAAACATACAACTTTCGCTTCCTCTACATTCATCAATCTCTTCACGCACGTACGACGGTTTCGGGTGATTTGATTCGGCCCTTATTCAGGACATCGCGAGTCTGATCACTGTGTGTGCGTCTAGGGCGTCCCCTACCGACATCTCCACTCATTCTCGCTCGCCATACCTCTTTCTTAAATCTTTCTTCCATCCTTTAATTCATTTTTAGTTTTACCAAGGCTTTATAATCGGTATTTATGTATGCGTTTTATTATTATTTTTCCGCTATAAGTATTATGTAAGTAGTTTACACGTATAGTATAGTATGTTTGCACAGCGTTCCGTGAGTCAATGCCGGTAGGTACTGGCTGAAAATCAGGGCTGTAGGTGTCTGACACCTCAGCATTTTGCTGAGCCAGTGTCCGTTTCACCGCCGCGAGGACACACTGAGTGCTATGTCTGTTACCTTCACTGTTTTCTTTAATCATTTGTGTAATGTGTGTCTTATGGTTGGTGAATAAATGTATTTCTTCTTCTTCTTCTTTCTAAATAAACCAATAAATACATCTTCACCTTCATCTTCTTCTTCGTCTTTGTCTGTATTTGGAAGTTAGTAGTAAGTGACATTTGGTAGCACGTTCACATTGACGTTGGCTTTAATAATTTGAGTAGCAAAGTAATAGGGTGTTATTATGGGTGTAATTATAATGCTGTTACATAATGGTTCTTGCAAATAAATACTTAGTAGTTACTCATCGTGCTGAGATAATCTAAGTACAGTGCAATAAACCGATTACAAGGGGATATCGCTGATGTATTACGTAATGTGTGCACTTGTCCATCAAGTTGTATATAGTAAATAAATACTAAACCGGATTAGGATAAAGAAACAAGACGCTAAAACAGAAGCCCTCGGGCTCTATTCTACTTCGTCTTTACAAGTATTGTTATTCAATTGTTTCTAACTCACAAGGAAAGGTACCCAACTGGCCGATTTTGTTGATTTTGATAGATATTAGAGAGTAGTTTAAAATAACAAACACGTATTTTTTTCTAGCGGCCCAAACGCTATTAGTTTTAGCCGATATAACAAAACACTTATTTATTTTTTCATCTTCTTAAACGTTTATAATCAACCACTATGAAACTTGCTATTTTTTTAAAAAACATATCTCCTTAAGTAAGAGGATTTAGTCACTTTTCAGTACTTTGGAGGTCAATTTCTCCCAACAGGTTGAGTTTGGGCCGCAAAAAAATATACATGTCTGTTATTTTAAACTACTCTAACATATATCAAAATCAACAAAATCGGAGCCGGACAGTTGGGTACCTTTCCTTGTCAGCCACCATTACTGTCAAGCAAATAAGAGCTATCAAAACAATCACAATACGATGACAGATCAGAAACGATTTGGTTTATACCGTTTGAATAAATACCACAGTGCCTCAAGACAAAAGTCTTTGATCAGTGTGTGTTGCCAGTGATGTCGTATGGATCCGAGACATGGTCGCTTACAATGGGCCTCATAAGAAGGCTCAAGGTCACTCAAAGGGCGATGGAAAGAGCTATGCTGGGTGTTTCCTTGCGAGATCGAATCAGGAATGAGGAGATTCGCAGGAGAACTAAAGTAACCGATATAGCTCACCGGATTGCAAACCTTAAGTGGCAGTGGGCGGGGCACATTGCTCGTAGAACTGATGGCCGTTGGAGCGGAAAGGTTCTAGAGTGGCGACCGCGAACCGGGAGACGAAGTGTTGGCAGACCTTCCACAAGGTGGACTGACGATCTGATAAAGGTCGCGGGAAACCGCTGGATGACAGCAGCAGAGGACCGATCGTTGTGGAAAACCTTGGGGAAGGCCTTTGTCCAGCAGTGGACGTCTTGCGGCTGATAATGATGATGATGATGTTTGAATAGAGGCCCAGTGCAAGTTAGATAAAAGATTGTAACAAAAAAAGACAACATTATCGTAGGCTCATTGTTTATATTTTAGAAACTGAATAACAAATAAACTTAGCCACGAAACTTCCTAGAGTTGAACAATTTCATAATAGTTTGTACGCACATTGAAGTCCATTCACACAATTCGCACTTTGCTCTCAAAACATTCGCTATATTGGACTCTACTATCTTGGAGATACGGCCGCGCAAACACTGATAATCAGTCAGTAGCGATTCATTCTTCCGCGAGGGCGAACGTGTGATAATGATATTGAATAAAAAAATAAACGAAGATCTGCAGAAGGAGAGAGACAAATGCACTTTCAACGTGCAGGAGTTGACATATTTCCTGGATGGAGGGGAGAAAATTACTAAAATTAGGAGAGATAAGGGTAAGTGTTTGTATATCTTACTATAAATGAAATGATTAATAATATAAACAAAGACATCTTGCTACTACTAACGCCTGATAAAATTGTAACAGCTTTTTCACGCTTCCCTGTGGTTACGTTACGTCGGCCAGGGAAGTTCGCGTATGTATTGTAGGACCCTGTCGTAATAACCGGACACTACACGCAAAATTAATTAACATTGCGTTTTATACGTTGCCTCATTGTGGTAAAGTTCTACGGTATGAGAAGACATTTCCTTAAGTACAGTCGCGGATATTGGTTTAGCAGTTTGACCTACGTCAACTTGCCGGGTTATACATTCTCCACTTGCTTAGTCGTAACGTGCGAGCCATACCGGTAAATGTATAACACGGCTAGTTTACGTATTATGTCACACTGCTAAACTATTAATTTCCTTGATTATACATTCGTGATTTGATAACATTATATCTTAAATACGTAAATAGAAAACCGGCTTGTTGAGTCGTACACGGCGTAGGGTTCCGTAATAACTTTTACTGGAAGCCAAGTATTATGTCATATTGTTTCATTTCAATGGAATGTCATACAGTCGATGCCAGGCAGGCTTAGTGTTAGAGCATTTTGAAGAAGAGCCAACCACGAGTACGAGACGAGCCGGAGCAAGATTCGGTATGAACCATGTTGCAGTTTGGCGAATTCTTCGTGACGACAACCGTCACCCTTATCATTATCGCCGTACACAGGAGCTGATACCCTCTGATCTTGCTCCCAGGAGGAACTTCTGCGAGTGGTATCTGAGGCAGTTAGAGGAGAACCCTAATTTCGTATACTATGTTATGTGGACGGATGAGGCAACTTTCACGAGGTCAGGACTTTCAAATGTGCATAACGATCACGTTTGGGCTCGCGAGAATCCACACGCTTCACGGCAGGGCAGATTCCAACATCAGTGGCGGCTGAATGTGTGGGCTGGCATTTATGACGGGCATGTCGTTGGTCCCGTCATTTTGCCATCACGTCTGAACGGGGGCAACTACCTAAAGTTTTTACAAACGGAATTCGAAGAGGCGATTGACGACTTTCCTGTGGCCGACAGGGATTACTTTGACAACCAAAGGAACATGGTGTTTCAACACGATGGAGCTCCGGCTCATTTTGCTCGCGACGTGCGAGAGTGTCTCAACGTTCGCTTTCCACGAAGATGAATCGGACGTCGAGGACCGGTGCTCCGGACATCACACCCTTGGACTTCTTCTTATGGGGTTATGTGAAGGATAGAGTCTATTTCTCCGATTGCCCAACGGTTTTCGAGATGGAGCAGCGTGTAAGGTCGGTGTTCGCGTCAATAACACCAACGATGGTGCGAAATGACACACAAGCCATATCCCGACGAGCGAGGTTGTGCATTGAGCAAGGCGGAGCTCACTTTGAGCCGTTCCTGTAAATTTGACGTTCATTAAGAAAAAGTGTTAGTTTAGGTTTCTTCGTTTAAAATCTTCCGAAACTCGACTTCTAATATGTATCTAATCGAATTCTGTTCATTTTGTTTCTCTTTACCGCTTCGCGAATTGTACTTAACATTCTGCGTAGTTTACTCTTTAATTTTACTGAAATAGGGTTAGCACATGAATGAAAAGAAAAATGTTTTTTTTTTGGCGGTAAGTCATACAGTGATAGTACGACTCTCAAATATTGTAAATGGACTTGTTATATGGCACCATTTAACCCCCTTTCGGCTTTACGGGTATTTTTGTAACACCCTGTATGTTTACAAAGTGTGGTATTTTATCACAAAATACTTTGCTGGATGATAAGATAATAGGTATATAAGAGTATAATTAAGTATATTGTATTGTGATTAATGACATATGTCTTTTTGTGTATCAAAGTACATATTTCGTGCATCAAAATTCAGTGACCCAAGTTTTGACAAATAAAAGATATAACATAGTAGACTCAACGTCAAAAATAGAGAGTGCATATTTGAGTTGGTTAGGTTTGAAAAAAAAACGAATCGAATGGGGACTACCCATTATTGGTTTACCTTAAAGGTTGACGTATAAGTATGAGAAAAATAATATATCCATGTAGCGTTATTTCTGCAAACGGTTGTGCAAAATATATAAGAGTCGAATGCTCTGTCCCTCACAGTCAATCAATACCTATTGTAGAGTGCGAGGGACAGAGCTTTCGATTTGCTAGCGAATACGTTAATTGTAACTCATGGTAAGGGTACCGAGGGTAATGAGGATTTTAGAAATGGTAATTACGGCGGGCAACTGGTAAAGGAGGTCTTGAGGCGACAAGGTAACAATTAGTTAATTCCATAGTCCGGTTTTAGTTTTTACTTCATGTTGTTTTAGAGGCCAAAGTCCTGAGCGTCAAGGGTCTGATAGACGAGGTACCAGACGAGTACCTGAGCCACAAGGACCGGTATGAGAACGCGGTGCGGAAGGCGGTGCTTATGCACCAGGCCATCGGCGACTTCGAGAACAGCATGTACTCCGACGATGAGCAAGCGAGGTCAGTAGTGCATTAATATTTGAAATACGTAGCCTCAACGAACGTATAGACGCGTTGAAGTCTTGGCATTTGGATAATTGTTTTTATAGTTTGAAGGAATTTAAAAAGTCTAGGTAATTAAATAAATTTGGAATTACCATCTAATTCAAAAACGCACAATCGTAGACACGTTTTTTACATACGTTCAAGAAAAAGAGGGTTGCTCTACAACTGCTCCAGAACCAGCAGCAGATGCATCAGTAAACATCTTACCCAATCACATTACAGGCTGGCCGCTCGCTCGAGTATTACATCAGCCGTATTCAAGGACAACTCGCCGTTGATGCTGCACTACTCTATGTTTTCCAACGTCATTGAGGGCCAGGGCGATGAGAAACAGCGGGAATACTGGTCCAAGAAGGCCAAAAAGATGGAGATTATTGGGACTTATGCGCAGGTATGCCTTACATACATACATACAATCATGCCTCTTTCGGCTCTTTTCCGTAGGGGTTGGCAGCCGCTTCCTTCCACTCGCAACGATCCAGACAAACTTTCCTCGCTTCCTGTACACACATTAGTCTCTTCAAACACGTGCGTCAGTTTAGAGTACTCCTGACGGACCTGGCTCTTTCTTAATACGTCCCCGATCTGATCGTGGTATGCCTTAGTACAACTTAATATGCCGCCAACTGAATAACTTTCTATTATAGAATATAATAGAATAGAATATCCTAGAGAAGTACTTATGCTGTTTATTATAACTTTGTAAGTATATGTATTTTAACATTTCTTCGTCTCTTGCTATTGCAGGTCGAGTAAATACTGAAATAGATTCCTCGTCACTATTTCATTTTTTTTCATATCTGACAACTTTATCTGTAAAACTAGTCCTTCTAATTATAGTTACGAAATTACAAACTTCATTCACATTCATATTCCTTATTAAGTATTATAAAAAGGGTGCAATAGAACACTGTAACAGTGTTTTCAATTCTATTCTTTAGAAGTATCTTACGATTTGAATCAATGTTAACCATTCGCTCACTTTGACATAGTTCCATAGTGGCATATGATTCCAATTGATTGACTGTGTAGTCATTTTATAACTATATGAAGGGTCCACGGAAAGAACATGTCTAGTCACATTAGTAACTTTTTGAGATATCGCGATTTGAAAGTTAGGAACCGTGTCATTTTGTACGTAATTTTCGTGTAGAGGTGTTTTTAAGAGTGAAAAAATACAAGTTATATGAAGATTTATATCTGAAACTGAATGGTAGGTAATAGTTCATTTTGTCCTCTACATTTGGAGATCAAAAACTAATTTTCAAAAAAAAGTGACTATAGACATGTTCTTTCCGTGGACCCTTCATATTTGCTTTGATTGCGTTTTACATGTGTTCAGGTGGCTCAACCTTTGTTATTCCATGTATTAACACAATCTCTAAACAGCTGTTAAGTAGTTCAATTAACCATGTTATTAACTAAGAGACAATCAAATGTATAATTATGTATATTATACCTTCATACTCTCAACCGATGGCTACCTTTAAAGCCTCGACCATATTCTGCGTATCGTACGTGATACATAAAAATGTTTATAATGTCGATAGTTCCATTAACATAAACATTTCTAAACAATGACTTAGTTTTACAATAGCTGGTAGGTACAATACTACATTAGTAATACTTACATTTTATTTTTCTCGTAAAAAAACTCGGTCACACATTTACTCTGTCTGCCTGCCTGTAAGTGTGTTATGCTATCATTGCTAAACCCTGAACCTATTTCGATGACAGTTGGTACGGACATATGCAGAAGAAGGACAGGCTTCTATGCGGACGGAGTCGTAGGCAACAGCTAGTACTACTATACCGAAATATACTGAATTAGGGTGATAGCAGTGTTGGAGACTTTAAGGAAACAGGCGCCAATAATGGACACTTGACTCTCAACTCAAAGATAAGTCATAAAATAATTGATGCAAAACAAATGCCCCTTATCTTTTGTAGAATAAGAATCAAGTTTCCATCATTAATCTTTTTCCATTAGTTCCATCACCCAAAGTTAAAAATAATCTTGTCGTTTTCAGACGGAGTTGGGTCATGGAACATTCATCCGTGGCCTGGAGACTACTGCTGAGTACGACCCGCAGACCGAGGAGTTTGTGCTGAACAGTCCCACAATCACGGCTTACAAATGGTGGCCAGGTGGCTGTAAGTACCAAGAAAATATATCTAGGTACACTTAGATCCTATCAAACGAGCACACAGTGGGATCAGTGACCCATAGACATTTCCATTTCCAAGGCGAGAATTTTAAGGGGTGATTATTCGGCGTTTTAACCGCTGACATTATTGTCTTCGCATATTATTCAAGATAAACTTTTTAATTTCTTATGATTTTAAATGGAATTAATACTACCCCCGACATCAAAAGTTGCTGGTAATTATCATTGTTTTCGTCAATATATTGAAGACAACAATGACGGCGGTTGAAACGCCAAAATATTCACCCTAAGACTAATCCTAAGACAAATGCGTTGCCAACCCTGAGGACTAAGATGAAATACTTCTAAACTTCTTTGCTAGTAATTTTACAATGCGAATACTGCTTGGCGGAAGGTAAAGGATAAGAAGGTGGTAGCAATGGTGGTGGCAGAAGGTGGACGGACCCAGCATTTTTTTTTTTTTTTTACTGCCTAGAGAAGGCAAACGAGCACACAGGCCACCTGATGGCAAGTGGAAACTGTGACCCATAGACATTCGCACAAGACTGCCAGCCTAAGACTGCAAATGCATTGCCAACCCTGAGGACTAAGATGGAATGCCTCTATGCTAGTCATTACACCGGCTGTTTTATCTCCTAACCGGAACACAAGAATGCGAACACTGCTGTTTGGCGGTAGGTTAATAGATAAGATAGTGGTAGCGATCCGGACGGACCCTGCACCAGGTCCTACCAGCACTAAAAAGTAAAGCAATTAAAAAGCCATCGTAATGTTTACAATACGATAACGATAGGGGAAAAGGCAATGTGGAATAAGGACCCAGGTGAATCGATAGATGGCCTGGAGGCCTAATATCGCGTGACAAAATTTCGGTAAGACATCCGTTAGTTTTCGAAACGTTTACAAGTACAGTCAGCGTCATATAGTTTGTAGCATCCAAAGTAGCCAAATAGTTCGTTACACTACACGCCCTTGTTACTACGGTAATAATGACGTGTAACGTAATATTTGGCTACTTTGGATGCAACCAACTATATGACGTTGACTGTACGAGAGTGACGGATGCTCTATCCACATTTTATCACGCGATAAATGCAACTATACTAGGCTCGCTGGTCTAGCATAAAACCATCTTTAACTCATTAGAACCGGATTTCTTGGTTTTTTATGCTATGGAGAATGCTACAAGAGCACACAGGTCTCCAGGGGACCGTATTATGGTCGCCTTTATTGCGGTGGATAAAGCCTCCGTCACCCTCGCTCTTAAATACTAATCAGATAGTGACAGATGCTTTATGCACGCTTATCTACATCGATAAACACGATCATAATGGGCCCGCTGATGCCTCACTGGGGTCTTAGGCCCATTAATACATGCAATCTCAAGTCCCTGAAGCCCGATTTACATTGCACTAGGACATGGCAAAGACAGTGGAGTGAAAAAATGGAAATCGAATTTATTTGGTTCCACTGGCAACGTAACTTGACTCGCTACTGTCCTGTGGGTTTACACTACTGTACTGTCCACTTGCCCATTGTCCTTGACTAAACTGGGCTGAGGACCGAGACGGAATGCCTCTATTTTAGTAATAGTGATACGCAAATACATTCCAGAAATCCATACACCGTATCTACTAAAATTATAATTATCCAATATCGTATCGTTTTCGATAAAAGAACAATAAAAAATGATTATTGTCATCAATCACGCGTAATGCGTAATGTTCGAGTTGTTTATCGTTCATAAGTAATTTATAACTTGCGAACGTTGAACTAAAGTTTAAAAGTTAATCAATGAAAATTTGTAAAATGTGTAAAAATGTGTAAAAAGGGTAATTAGTAGAAACATGACAGTTGAAACATAGATATTATAATATTTTAACATATAAAAAAAGTGTTTGTTTCTTCAACCGATCACGATGGAATTTGGTTTGGATATAGCCTGGTAGTCCCGGGAAAGGAAACAGAATACTTTTTATCCCGGTAATTAAAAAAAATCCTTGGAAACAAGCTTATCCAACAACCCACTGCCAAGCAGCAGTGCATTGCTGTGTTCCGGTGTTGTAACACGCTTGTATCAACAGTTAATAAAATAAGTAATACCTATCTATATATTTTTAGTAGTGACGCCAAAACAAATCTAAGCGAGACAACTTTCGTAAAAAAAATAACTCCAATACCACTTATTATGTCAACGTACATTTTGTAACTTATGACCTGTTTTTGTGGCAAAAATCTACTATTTCGTTGAAACACAATCTAAGTGCAGCACTTGAGACAAGGTCCAAGGTCACGTTGTTTTTCTCTACATTTTGTCTTTTTGTTACGAAGAAATGACACAAATGTTTAGTATTTATCACCCATTTGGCGTTTGCATATTTTTTGTCCACAAAGCTGCGTGTGAAAATAATGTTTATCTGGACTTAACTCTGATTGGTTAATTAGGTTGGCGCCAGTTGTAAGAAGTAGGGATGATTTGGGATTTAGGAAACATAGGTGTTTTAGACTGGATAGTTACCACCGGGACGCGAAACTGAGACATCGTGAGTTCTATCGTACGCATACGGTTAAACCTAAGTCTCACTTTTGTCAATTATTTTAATCTAGATTCAGTGTTGATTTTTGTATCGCTGTAGGCGGGTATTAGATAATTTAGGTCTTTTCAGTATTAGGGGCGGAGGTTAGTTGGTAACAAACCTAGGGACAAGACGGTCAAGAGTCCGTCCGTCCGTCCGTATATTCATAGGAAAGATCTAAGTACGGACGAGTTCGGTTATAAAAGTAGCTAGGCAGTGAGGGTTTGAGTTTAAAGATTGAATTAGTTTTATTGAGTATTGTTAGTGTATGATGTAATTAGGCTGGTGATGAAGATATATGTGTGTGTGTGTGTGATAATTAACTAATGATCAGACAAATGTATTCATTGTAAGTCTGGATTACCGCGTTATCATTTTTCAATAATATTTCTTTTGTGTAAATGAAGGTGGTTGAGAAACAAGGCTAACTGCTGAAGGGACTGCCACTTCTATTTACACTCTTATTTGAAGTGAGACTGGCGGAAGGCGTGATGTGATGTTCTGCAGCTTTTTACATTAACGAGGACCACATTAATTTGGCGGAAGGCGAATGTAAAGGGCTGTATGATTTCTACATCAACGAGTACCACTTCTCTTATTTTAAGTGAGACTGGCGGAAGGCGCGATGTAATGTTCTGCAGAATCAGAAATGATGATATCCGCAGTAGAACTAAGGTTACCGACATAGCCCGAAGAATACCTAAACTGATGTGGCAGTGGGCGGTGCACATTGCTCGCAGGACTGATGGCCGATGGGGTCAGAAGGTTCTGGAGTGGCGTCCGCGGACCGGAAGACGAGCTGTAGGTAGGCCTCCAACAAGATGGAGTGACGACCTCGTCAGGATCGCGGGACTGCGGTGGATGCGAAAAACACAAGACCGGTCTGAGTGGATAGCCTTGGGGGAGGCCTATGTCCAACAGTGGACGTCTTTCGGCTGACATGATGATGATGATGATGATGTGGACAACTTTCTCAACTAGAATTAAAATCCAGACGTATATTGATGACTTGTATGGTCATAAGTTGAAGGAATAGCAGGGTAGGTTGGCTTATTGAGGTCATTCCCCATCCAACGTAAGGACCAATTGGTTTTTTACCTCTTATTCAATTGAATATTACAATTACTTAAGAAAGTACATTTAAATCTAAGATCAAATGCTGTACCCGACCTCCTTCTGGTTGGAGTTAGGTAGGGCAAATATTATATTGTAGGTTTACAATATTATTTTACACATCGTGGTGGGTCTTAATTTAGTTTCATTTTAAAATCTAGACGATCATGTTTTAAAACGCCAAATAATTTAATTACACAACGTAGGATATTTTATCAGTTTCTATGTAGCCAGGGGTAGGAGTGTTACAGTGTGGAGTTAACAAGTGTGAAATTACTAGCATAGAGGCATTCCATCTTAGTCCCTATGGTTGGCAACGCATTTGAAGTCAGGATTGTAGTCTTGAGTAGTTTTGCACATGTCTATGGGTCTCAAATCCGACTCTCCAGGTGTCTTCTCCTTGCCATAGTTGCCATAAAAAAGCCGCTTGTCTACATAATATTATAAAGAGGAATTATTTGTATTTTTGTATGTTTGTGACGAATAAACTTAAAAACTGCTGGACCGATTTCAAAAATTCTTTCACCATTAGAATGCCGCATTATCCCTGAGTAACATAGGCTAACTTTTAATTTTCATTGCGGACGGACTCGTGGGCAATAGCTAGTATTGAATATAATGATTGAATACTTTTAAGTAAAACCTATTTGGATGTCTCCATGTTTCGGGTAGCAAATGGCAATGGTATACATTCCATAAGGCCCGTATTAATAAACTGATCTCAACTCTGCCTGTCTCGAGGTGCGTCAAAAATGAGTGTCCTATAGTTTGGCGTTTACTTTGAGGTATTTTGTGACGGGCCTCAAAGTCAAGATGAGTTTATTAATAAGGAAGAGTAGAAATGAAACACTGCCACAAAAGAATATCGGGCTCTATTCTACTCGGTAAAACTATGTTATCGTATTGTCAACGTTTTGATAGCTCTCATTTATTCGACAGTAATGACGGCCAAATTAAAACCAGTACGATAACACGTCTAACTCAAAAGCAATATGACTTTATATACCAATAGAGCCGCGTATTATTATGGTAGTTGTGATGCTATGTTTCATTTATGTTAACGCATTTTAATACCGCCGCTGGCAAGGTCGGCAATGTTAGCATGGCATCCGCAAACACAGACGTAATGTATAATCTGTGACATCTAATTTTTAAACGGCGTTATTTTGGAGTTAGGTCAATGTGAGATTTTCTGTGTTCTTTATTTATTTGACCTGTACATACTACATTTCATTTTTTGACTTGCTTTCAATTCTTACAGTGGCCCACACTGCAAACCACTGCGTGGTCATAGCACACACCTACAGCCAAGGCAAGAGCTGCGGCGTCCAGCCCTTCATAGTCCAGATCCGAGACCTGGAGACCCACATGCCGATGAAGGGTGTGAAGCTAGGGGAGATTGGCGCCAAGCTCGGCTTCAACACTGTCAACAATGGGTTCCTGGGTTTCGAGCACCATAGGATACCCAGGGATAGGATGCTGATGAGATATTCTCAGATTTTGAAGGTGAAGATTGAAGAGTATTCGTTTGGAGGCGCTATAGTCATTTTGGGTATTGACTCGTGATCGTATTGTACTGGGTTCAAACCCCAGTTGCCGCCATGAGTTTTTCTAACCTAAGTATGATGCAAGATGCTTTTACGGGGTTTACCCTTGTTTCACCGAAAGCTAGGTTCATAGAAAGCTAGGTTCTACTGAACCCGAGTTGACTTCGGGTTATCTTGTGATGGTTACAAGTCTAAGCTAACCTAACCTACGTAAATCATATTTAAAAAAGATACCCTGAAATCAACGGGTTCAGCAGAAAATAGCTTTCTTTGAAACGAAAATTCTACGAAGTGATACGTTCTATGAAATCAGTGGTGGCGGTGAAACAAGGTGACACCTTTTACCGTGGGTTTCATGCACCACGGGGTGGTAGATGTTGGCGGGGGAGGGGGCCAATTTATGTGCTACAGTCGAAGAAGAAGAAGACGAAGAAACATTTATCTAGCGCTAATACATGGGTTATATTAACTAAAAATGCACTATTCACAGGCATTTAACATCAAAAGGGCGATCAGCTCAGCAACATGCTACGACTTAAAGTCACAGCGCTGATTTTCAGCCGGACCCAGTTGGACACAACTAATCATAAAAGCGTAAGCGCCTCAAATACAAAACATTATGAAATTTACGAATACAAGTTATAATGTAGGTAATTAATCAAATAACTTACTAGCACTACTGCCGGCAAATCAAATTTTAACAGACACAGCATACTGTTTGCGTTCCTAATACTATTTATTATTATTATTTAAGAGGTGGATTTATTACGGTATCCATTTTTGGACCTTATTATGATGCAATAAGATGAATAATTGGATATCTTTTTGTAGTCGTCTATACTTTCTTCAGAGACTTACTAATACTCAACGAATACCATGTCCTTAACAGGGACCGGAAAACCCCTTTATTTGATTAAGTCTATCGATCTGGTAACCACATCATATGCGCTCCCAAACGTTAGCGTATCCCTATCGATAGGCTTATCCTAATGTATGGAAACTGCTTCGAACTAGTTAACTACAACCATTGAGGTTACCAGTTTCGTAAGGGTTTCGGATTTAAGCACTTACCATTACGTTAGTGTTACCCTATCCATTCTCCCTCTCCGTTTATTCTTTTTCGCAGATTTGTGTGAGTGGTTGGTTTCAACTTTTCAAGCCTATGTGTGTAGATAGCCAATCAATTTCTAAGCAGTGCGTTGGGATTAAAATAGCTAGAAGTCGTTCAATAATCACTTCATAGGGAAAGCCTAACGAGGGTTTTAAGGAATTGGTAAGCTCTTAGTCGAATTACTTGTATCGTATGGGATAGCTTTTCATTGGGGTAAGGCGAAGATATGCTTATCGCATCGTTAGGGTTTGTAAAAACCAGTCAATTATATACCCTAACGAAAACCCTTTAAAGGGTAAGCGGTTCCGCTCTCTGGTCCTTAAATCCCCCATCCCTCAGTCTTCCTCAATCAGAGTCGCCAATGTCGGATCCTGCATTAAAACGTTTACGCTTGGTTCTAGGACGGAACCTTCAAGTCAGGGCCCAGCAGCAAACTTACATATGGAACCATGGTCTATATCAGGGTAACCATCCTGTGCACCATGGCTGGCAGCCTGGGCAAGGCAGTGACTATTGCCACGCGGTACGCGGCAGTCAGAAGGCAGTCTCGACTTAAACCAAAGTAGGTATAAATAATAGTGGTGCTGGAGTGAGAACAGATGGGGAACTGTAGCTAATAATGAAACTAGTAGACATTTAGTCGTAGTATCTGCATGACATAAAGATCTCAGACACAAACATCTCCATCAATCGGAAAGTTGGCATTTTTAGGAATATCACAAGAATTTATAGACATAAAGGACTTACTAAATTAACAGTTTTCCGCAACTTCTCCGCCTAGGAATAATCCTATTTTCCGGCATGAAAGTACCCTGTCCTTCCTCGAGGCCCAATCTATCACAATACAAAATTAGATTACAATCGGTTCAGCAGTTTACAAATAAACAGTTGTTGTTGCATTTATTTTGATGAAACAGACTTTTACATGTCAATAATTACGACGTTTCGAATATAGTACAAACAGCAAAATCCTTAACTGTACATCGGTGGACCTTATTACAAAAGGCATAAGGTCTACCGATGGACAGTTTACAGTGTGGGCAATGGTACGTGTTTATGCGGATAAGTCCATTTTTTTACGACTTATTTGAAAACCTTTCAGCGAACCCGAACCCCAGATTCTGGACTACGTGACGCAGCAGCACAAGCTGTTCATCGCCATCGCCAGCAGCCACGCCTTCTACCTGAACTGCATGTGGCTGTGGGGCATCTACTCCAGGGTCAATAAGGAGCTAGCTGCTGGTAACCTGGATAACCTGCCTGAGGTGAGAATAGGACCATTTATGCCTGTTGTTGTTACCCAATTTATGGAGAAAAGGAGGTAGACGAGGAGACTGGTTCCATGAGGACCCTCAATACCAGAGAAATTTCCAGTGCGCCTTTTAAAGCTGAGGAGTTGAGTACATAACCTGACTTTCGACAGTTTTACAAGCCTGAGGAATTACTAGATATTTTCAAATAAACAACTTGAATGCTCATTAAGCGTGGGTAAAATATTCAGCATCAATCCTTCAAAATTAACTCAGTCTGATGGCAAATTAAATTGACATTAGAGTAGTGACATTCTTTTAACTTACAAACCTCCCCCACGGCCTCCCCCAAGGCTCTCCACTCAAACCGGTCTTGTGCTTTTCGCATCCACCGCGCTCGCGCGATGCTTAAGAGGTCGTCACTCCATCTTGTTGGAGACCTACCTACAGGTCGTCTTCCGGTCCGCGTATAAACTTAGGCAATAGTTAATTATGAAATACCAAAACCTGCTTATACTTCTATTTAGGAAAGAGACACCACTACAGCTTTTATAATTATCTATCCCTGTTACCGCCTGGAACTTTCAGGTCTTACCACTTGATACTAAAACCCCGATTCATTTTGTTCCAGCTGCATTCCCTAGCCTGTTGCCTGAAGGCGACCAGCACAGCGGACGCGGCTGCGATGGTAGAGCGCTGCAGGCTGGCCTGTGGTGGTCACGGTTACATGCTCTCCTCCAACCTGCCGCAGACTTACAGCAACGTCACTGCGGCCAACACTTATGAAGGAGAGAACACAGTGTTGTATTTGCAGACTGCCAGGTTAGTTAAGTGACCGGACGTAAAATCACTTTTAAATCCTGGATTTACTCGTAATTTACCATCTTCAATTTCCTCATGTTCTAGTCTTGAGTCTAGCACCATCGTCATTGTCACTCGGGAACAACTTTGAATCAACGGGATGTCTTTAAGACAGTATAAGCAGTAGAGCTAGGCCATCAGTGTTGTACTTATAAGTCACATACGCTTAGGTCACGTATTCCGGAGTGGCTCTAATCTCTTTTTTTTTTCTAGGGCTTTGATAAAAGCAGGTATGCAAGTGGCACAAGGGCAAAAAGTGAGTCCATCGTTAGCTTATCTGGCAGACAGAAACAAGCTGGTCAAGTGGGAGAACTCTGTGGACGGCATAGTGAAAGGATTCCAGAAGGTCGCTGCTGGGTATGTTATGTTCTCATTTTTCCATGTTTGATTTTTCATCTAGTACCTAAGTAGCTTGCCAGATAGTCGGTGAATTTGACACGTCTATGCCAAACTTAACCTAACCTAAGAGTGTGCGTGTGTGTTTAAAGTATGTATATTCATGGTTGCTAATGATATTACAGAAAGGTGGAAGCGTGCCTGCTCAGCATGCAGAAGCACACGAACAACGGGGAGTCAGCTGAAGACGCGTGGAACCTCACTTCGGTCCAACTGGTAGCTGCTTCCGAGGTAATCCTATACATAATGTTGACTAATAGGTCCTGGTATCGGTTGGACTGATATGCCGAGAGGGACACAGCGGTTTGCTAGAAAGAGAAGTTTATTTAAACCCAAGGAAAACGGGCAAGGTACGATTATTTAAATTTTGTGTTACGAAATTAAATACTAAATTAGGATTTATCTTTAAATTTTTTTTTAAATATTTTGCAGCATTAAATCTCATTTTTAAACGTCTTGAAAAAAATCTAAAGTACCCGTTTTCTTTGCAGGGTCTCAAGAGCTTATCAGCCGCTGATAAGCGGTGCTAAGTTGGGACCGTTTCGCTGTCTTGTTCTTTTTAACCGACTTCATAAAAAGGAGGAGGTTCTCAATTCGTCGGGCTTTTTTATTCTTATGTAGTTTCTCCCATTACTCGAAGACCACTGGACCGATTTCAATTGTTTTTCGTTGTTTGAATGGGGATACTTTCTTGTTGGTCCCATTGTCAACATGGTCAGAATCTGATGATGGGATCTTGGAGAAATCAAGGGAACACCTCAAACATTAAAGGCACACCTATAGCGATTTTGGTATTTATCACTGTTACTCGTGTATTTGCTTTTGAAAAGTACTATATGGTGAAGTGGAACTGATGATGAAGACCACAGATGACCACCGGAACTGCTTAATGGTACCTATTTGAAGGGTGGCGATAACATATCTCGATTAAGGTAGTTGAGCGACTATGACGAAGCACATTTAATTGTTTAAATATGACTATGACTTTCCCGCGGCGTTGTTTGCGGCGAGCTTGAAATGTTCTAAGTTTCTCATTAATTGACAAGTCGGACTGCATAACAGCATAAATAGGATCACTAACAAGTATAAAATAAAACAAAAACTCACCTTCAAAAATGCATAAAATTACTTTTTGAAGTCGGGTTTTTGTTTTTTTATTGTATATATGTATTTTGGCTTTGTATTGTTGCGAAAAAACGTCTCTTCTTCTTTTATCTTTATCTTTATATCACACCTTCCTCAATTAGTCACTAACGAGAGGGATGCCGTAATACGTGAGATACGTATGGAAATATCTCTATCTCATTCCAACGTATTACTGTGTCCCTCTTGTTAGTGACTAATTTAGAGGATTGTGAACCGGCGCTTAAATCAAGTAGATGTCATCAATTTTCCATAAAAATTTAACTCCGGGCGAAAACGCTTCTTTTTGTATGGATATTGTACGGATACGATGACATGTCATGTCAATTTCGGTCGGCACGGGTGTATGTTGCCCAAAAGAGGCCTACTACAACCTCAACCTCGTAATGCCCTTTACTTGGTGGTTTTCATAATTAGCATGCACATTTCTAAACATGCGCGGTGGGGAAACAGAGAGACATTTTCCATACGACAGACCTTTCGAAACCCGAGACATATAGCGAAAAAACAAAACAGTCATTATTTTTTTAAGACAGAATTCAAGTTCTTTTTGTCACCGGCACTCTCGGGAGCCGACGGGTACCGAAAGGCAACCACCATAGTCTAGCATAAGGTCGTTTAAGAGCGAGTGAGAGAGAAGTACAAATACGAAGGTTGTTTTCGTTGTATTCGTTGCTGGAATAAACATATTTTTCACCTTAGACGTATTTAGGGTTTCGTATAAAAATTGTAAAAACGGAACCCTTATCGTGCGTCTGTCTGTCCATCCGTCTGTCACAGCCAAATATGCTCCGAAAGTACTAGTCCCGTTGAGTTGAGGTTTTTTTTTAAATACGACGACACGCTGGCCTAGTTGGTAGTGACCCAGCCTACGAAGCTAGCGGTCCTGGGTTCAAATCCCGGTAAGTGCAGATGTTTGTGTGATGAGCGCGAATATTTGTTCCTGAGTCATGGATGTTTTCTATGTATTTAAGTATATATTTCTCTATATAAGTACTTATATCGTTGTCTAGTAACCATAGTACAAGCCTAGAGCTTAGTTTGGGACTAGGTCAATTGGTGTGACATTGTCGCCTGATATTTATTTATTTATTTATTTTTATATTTAAATAAGGTTAATTTTCGGGGGATATAATAAGAAATTATAAAAAAATGTTTTGCAAACCTAACTGTGTCATATATCAAATGAAAGGGCTCGTTATGAGGATCTCAAATTCAAATATATTTTTGTTATTATTGTAAAATAAATAGTTCTGATTTTATTCAGGAAATAAGGCGAAAATTGACCATTCCCCCCCGATCTCCGAAACAACTGTGACAAAATTTTGAAAAAAATACGTTAAATTTAATTGCTTGTGGATTACAGGAAAAACTATAAGAATTCTATATTACAAAAATACGTGTGTACGGAACCCGCTCCACGCGAGTTCAACTCGCTCTTGGCGGTTTTTTTTTACAGTATCTGTGATAATATTGTTATTCAATAACAACTGAATAATTACT
The DNA here is from genome assembly GCA_923062465.1 of Acleris sparsana. NCBI lineage: Eukaryota > Metazoa > Arthropoda > Insecta > Lepidoptera > Tortricidae > Acleris > Acleris sparsana. The sequence continues at coordinate 18,358,335 of OV281287.1, read as the reverse complement.
ATGCAAATGATGTTAGCCAGTCTGTAAATAGCGTCAGAAACATCTACCTACATCACAAAGACACATCTGAAAGAGTACTGTTATCTGTTATCTTATATGTGTGTTTAACATTGCGTATTATTATACTGTTATCAATTAAGATTAAGTTAAGAAGTTTACGATACACTAATCTACATACGCGCAAGGACAAGAATAAAAGTGAAAACGACATCTGTAAATCATACACGCGTTACTGTACGATTATGTCCGCTTTGACACTCGGGACATCTCGGTTTTAATCGTAAAGGTTCGTGATTTCACATAGAGTATATAATATGTTAAGAAAAAAAAAAAGAAAAGAAATTATTTATTCGTGACGTGTACACATTAATTATACAAAACAATTAAAACACAAAATTATAAATTGTCACGAAATGGATGTTAGAATTTACTCACATACAATATATAAAACATTAACCTAAGTGTAGAAACAATCATTAATAATTAAATATTCAAATAGAAATAAATTTATATATATATATTTAACATATATATATATATATATATATATGTTAAATTCATTGTTTTTTAAAGGGCTAGGTTAAGCTTTATAATTGTATAATATCATAAGTAGTATTTAAAAAAAATACTGACCGTTGACTTTCTTGCGGCGTTTCTTCTCAGCAGTGGTCTCTTGTGAATCACTGGTATATTTTTGACGTGTAAAAGTGCCCGTGCGGCTTACTTACTGAATAAACATCTTTTATCTTTTTTTATAACTTTTTATGACATACTAGCTTCGGCCCGCTACTTTGTCCGAATAGATTTTGATTTTCGTTCTTCCCTCAGAAACTTTAAAAAAATCCGGGATCAAAAGTAAGCCTTTGTGTTAATCCAATGTATAAGCTAATATTGAAAATTTCATCCAAATCCGTCTAGTCGTAGCAACGTGAAGGAGTAAGAAACTAACACATACACACAAACTTTCGCATTTTAAATATAAGTAGGACAATGGGATGTGACGGTTTAGCTTTTAAAATCAAAGGAATTTGCTTCGAATAAAATTATCTGTAATCTATTACTTATTTAATATTTGTATTTTTAATTATTCGATGTAATAATTAAATTAAGTCACATGTTATTAATAATCATAGGTCTACTTTCAAAAATATTATTGTTTCACGTGATCTACATTACCGGTTTACACTGTTAAGTGTCATTTGCACTTCCGATCTCTCCAATTAATCGTACTGTAAGTATGTTGTAGGTAGGAAAAAAGAGTTCTGTTATTGCAACCTACTTATGTTAACCTCCTAAGGCCATACATCGAAATTTGTCAAAGGAATATGAATCTATTATGAATGAAGTATAACCGATTTTCTCATTTGATCATTGATCATAAGAACAAAAGAAATTGTACTTTGCTTCGTTCGCACTAGATCTTTGTTTCAATGGTCGTATTATGTACTTACAAGGAACCTCATGAGGCTAAATCCTGCTGGGCGCCATTACTGCAAAGTCAAATCAGAGTAACGGATTGACAGTTTTTAATAGAAATAATTTTTTGGAGTTGGTGAATGTAAGCTATACCTACTATTTAACATTTGACTGTTATCGTATTTTCAACAGAATACAGAATACAGAATTTATAGGTAAAAATACATTAACAGTTCACAAGTCATTTTTTTAAAAATATGTTTAGTCATTTAATTAGGTAATGTTAAAATATTAGATTCACAATAAGTCAAGTAATTGATAAAAGGTAGTTGTGTTATCAGTACGCCACTACCCGTTTAGTTTGTTGGGCCAGTGATCCTTCTGAGTGAACTCATCAATGCCGTAACATGCCTGGTGATGTAACGTTACGATACCTCTTACTTGACATACAACGGCTGAGACAAAAACAATGCAATAACATGTCAAAGGTGACATGGTTTTACCCTGTGGCAAAGATGCCCTGGGCGTTATTATGACATGGCTACGCAATTCCTTTTACGGCGAGCATAAAGGACAGAGCTATAGTTGTTAGCTCTTGTCTTTTTCTCTCAGCGTGTTACCATTAAATAGTTATGCAGTTCAGTTTAGGCAGAGATAAACAGACAGAGCTATAACCCTCACACTCGTCGTTTGGTAAACTTTCGTAGGTAGCGTAGATTTTGCTAACCTATAGCTTGTCGTCAAACAAACCTTTTGGTTTTCAGTCCCATTCCCGCCTCATCCTGCTGTCAGTGTTCAAGTCGGAGCTAGACGCTACCACATCCACCCTCAGCCCGGAGAGTAGGGCGGTGCTGTACCAGCAGCTGCAGCTGTACGCGGTCTACTGGGCGCTGGAGAGGCTTGGGGACCTGCTGCTGGTAAGTGCATTCAAACAACATTAGGCGGCAATTGCACTACTTCGTTCACCTACTACGGTCGCCAAACTTGTTTCAAACTACTTCGGCCTACGAACGTACTTAGTCTTCCCATTAGTCTGCTTGCCTCCTTCGATCACTTAACGGGAGGTTACGACGCAGTTGCCAGGTAGCCAGTTGATGGTGACCCTGTTTACGATGGTAGTTTCTGGAGTTTCTCGTGGCGCTACTTCTCTGTAACGATCGTCTTGTCCGAAGCGCTAGTAAATTCATTTCAAATTACAGACGTATAAAAGAGGGCTCATTGGATTTAGTTCCGGTGAAGGCGAATATTTGTGGGCCAAACACAAGTACCTATTTGTTCTAGAATCTTGCATGTTTTCCATAATTATACATATATCTGACCATAAAGCTCATTGATATTTGCAATCTCATAAGCTTGACTTTAAACCATCGATGATTTTTATCGGACATGCCCGTGTCGCCTATGTTGTGCCTGCCATACTTGCTAAACACTGTAAAAGCATAGTATTCGTATATCATCTAAGAATTATATGAAAGCTAATCGCTTCCTCGCTGGCTGGTGATTATTCGGCGTTTCAACCACTGTCATTATTGTTTTCGCATATTATTCAAGATATACTTAATAACTTTCTTGTTCTTATAAATGGAATGGATACTACTCCCGTGTACGCTGATTTTGACATCAAAAGTTGCTGGTAGCTATCATTATTTTCGTCAATATATTGAAGACAACAATGACTGCGGTTGAAACCTCCGAATATTCACTCTGGCAGTAGAACAAGTACCAAAAATTTGAGTGTGGCTGTTCAAACTACGTCGCGACGCAACAAGTTCAGCTAGAACAAAGTGCATACAACAAATAAAGAAAGTGAAAGAATGCTTTATCCGCAGTACACCCCGATATCCGCGAGCGATGTGCGAGTGCTGCAGAACCAGTACGAGACTCTGCTGGGGCAGATCAGGCCCAACGCCGTCGGACTTGTTGACGCCTTCGACTTCAGGGACGAGGTGGGTCTATGCTGAACAGTTCAGAAACTATTCTACCTGTGAAAGCACATGGCTTTTTACCTGTTATCGTATTGTAACAGTTGTGAAAAATCAATATGGTTTTACCGATCAGAATAGCTGCCTATGCTGAGCCTAGATGCCTATACTAAGACAAATTACATTCCGCTGTTGCTAGTACAGTCACGGACTTTTTTTTATTTTTTATTTTCCCCTCGGGACTTGAACAGCTACTACCGCGGGAATATGGCGTTTCCACTATGAAGTGATTTCGCCAGTGTCAAGTATATATGAGTATAAATCAATATAGTAATAAAACACAATCCAATCTTCTCTAGGAAGATTGGTGGCAACGTTGTACGGTGATATGTAGGACAGAGGCCAAGATAGTTTTAACCTCTGTACCACTGCAAGTCCACTTGAAACGAGAAGTAAGATGCCAGGATACACGAAATAAGTCCAAGTCTTCTATCACTATGCAACACAAAGGCATTAAAAGTACAAATCACTAACAAAAAAGAACTTTGAACACCTAAATACACAAAAATAAAAACTAAAGCAAATTACACATCCGCCATCTTTTGACGTTGCAAATGGCCTCCCGTCACGGACTTAAATTGCTACGCCCCTACGGAAACCTGTCATCATGACAGCGTCAAGTGACGAGATAGAAATTACATGGGCATTAATCGTAGGTTTTATACAACAAGGTTCTATATTGGTATATCAATTAAAAGTCCGTGACCGTATAGTCTTTCAAGAAAGTCATGACATGAAAAAGTGGCAACACTGTAGTGTTGACCCTTTCAAATCAATCTAAGAAAAAAGGGACGACACTACGGTGTTGCAAGTTTTTAATTTCATGACTTTCTTGACAGACTGTACAGATGTAGTGCATAATTGTTTTCCTTCGTATTTTCACGGAAACGTACGAACGCGTCTTGCTATTTCAGTCGGTCACAGTACAAAAAGTACTGAGGTTGACTGAAGTAGCATGATACGTTCGTACGTTTCCGTGAAAATACGAAGGAAAGCAATTATGCACTACACCTGTACCTACCTTTAGTACTAAAAAGTCAACCATTCGTCACGTTTTCAAATGGTAAAAGGTGATTCGAAAAGGCTACTATATTTTAACGGAATCTATCCGTAGCGCGATAACGTTATCTTACAGTGCCAACAGTGCGGCCATTTTGAAACCAATAGGTCTCATGTGTGACGACTGGAAAAGACCTAGCCCTAGCCACGATGCAAACGCTACTAACGTTTTTCTTTTCTTACATTAAAAATGTACGTGGTGACATTCTCGTGCGTAGTGATGAAGCACGTGATCAACTGTCATTCAATACATTTGAGTGACAGAAAATAAAAACCTTAGTAGCGTTTGGCATCTTCGATACGGGGCCTGATGTTATGACTCTTTATACCGTTGAAGTTGGGGCGGTAACCGAGTTTAAACTTCCCCTACTTGAACAGATCAGATTGTGGTGTGGCAGTAGACATATTTTCGCTGACATGCTGAACACGAGTATCCCGGTCTGCAATATATCTATAGTCGCGCTGTTCTAAGAGACCGATTTGACAGATGTCAAAGCAGTTCAAAATATAACCTCAAACATACGTCAAACACAGGACTCGACAGAAGCGCTAAGCATGAGCTAACCCCATGTTCATTTGTTTAGTCCATTAGAGAAAATACTTATTTACCGAACAATTGTCTTCGCGGGTGATATCCATGGACTTATTAGGTACTCCCATAAGTCCATGGGAGAGAAAACCATTAAATAAAATTGAATTAGAATGCCTCAAACCATTATTTTGTACTAAATGACAGCTGTCAAATTTGGCATTTTAGAACGGCGCCACTGTAGTTGCTAACATTTTGTTGAACTAGTTCTCTCATTCCAGGTGCTCAGTTCAGCCCTGGGAGCGTACGACGGCCGAGTGTACGAGCGGCTGATGGAGGAAGCACTGAAGAGCCCGCTCAACGCGGAACCCGTCAACGAGAGCTTCCACAAGTACCTCAAGCCCCTCATGCAGGGGAAACTGGTGCCGCACAAATTATAATTTATGTATCGATAATCAAATAAAAATATTTTTATATTTAACTTGTTGTTTCAAGTTTCAATTAATTTATTCGGTACCTAATCTGTGATAGACCCTGAGGCCATACTTTGAAAATAGAACATCGAAGACACGTTAACTCCATCCGTGTCACTCGTCATTCGAGACTAAATCGAAAGAAAGGGATGGAACTTACGTAACTTAGAACTTCGATTTCCAAAGTTAAGTATAACACTTGGTTAACTATAAAACTATTGAATATGCATACATTTGTTTTGTAACCCTATGTTTTTCTTTGTAATACTTCGTTTTGCGCTTTTTGCTTTAAAGGCGTTCATTTGTTATGTTGAAATTAAATAAATGGTTTGGTACCCACGATACAGGCTGCGCCCTATTGTGGGTATCTAGTTAGGTATACTTAGTGTTTGTTACAACTTTATAATAAAAAAACTTACTATACTTATCTTCTTCATCTTTATCTTCTTTACATATCACTACATAGTATAAAACAAAGTCGCTTTCCCTGTCCCTATGTCCCTTTGTATGCTTAAATCTTTAAAACTACGCAACGGATTTTGATGCGGTTTTTTTAATAGATAGAGTGATTCAAGAGGAAGGTTTTTATGTATAACTAGCTGACCCGGCGAACTTTGTTCCGCCTCAGGGACAATCATTTGGCATGCGCTCCAAAGCACTCTTAAACAGCCTGGCCAACGCATGATGTTCATGACGTAGTTGCTGTAGATCTTGAAGAATTGCTCTTTTCGTTGCTGCATTTATCTTTTGACGTCGATCAAGTTGTTCCTCCATGTTTTCCATGAAGTATATTTGTAAAAATTTATGCTGTGCATATTCTAGAGGTTGTAATGATCCAATTCGATGGTGAATCTGTCCTTGTATCTTGAATGTCGGATTAAATCCTCGTTCTTCGATAATGTCTGCCCCAAATGATGTCATTTGGAAACAACCATTGTATTTTTGAGTGTTTGCTAGAAAATGTCGTGATTCTGGTGTTTCGCCACGAAGCAATGAATGCAATGGCTCTGGAGGTGGAGTCAATAATGGCAATTTTACTTTCCCACTAAGGCAGCACAATCCTGGCGTTTCCCCGGAAAACTTCAATGCGCCACAATACTCGCAAACGACGTCAATCGACCCAATGCGAACGCTAGTATGCACGCCGTAATCAGTGCTGCAATCGTATCGAAACGCTGCTCGATTCAAATCAGTACTTAATATATTTCTTCTTGTGCGTTTTAAATTATCTACTTGTTGATCTCTGAGGTTTGCTCGACGATTTCGCATTGCCAACCGAGCCGTTTCACGGGCTGCCTCGCTTTGCTGGTGTGATTGAGAACCACGAAGTCGAGCCATACTAACGCGGCGCTCTTCACGTGCAATTTCTTGTTCTTCTTCAGTCTTTCACTCGCAATGTTTCGAATCCTAGTTTCATTATGGCTTCGTCGGGAAAGATTTGATCGTTTTGGTCGCGGCATGGCTTTCTTAATGATTTATCTTGTCACAATAAGCTAATATAAACTCGAAACATGCACATCAACCGGTCAACTTCAAAATTCTGCTATCATCATGTCAGCCGAAAGACGTCCACTGCTGGACATAGGCCTCCCCCAAGGCTTTCCACTCAGACCGGTCTTGTGCTTTTCGCATCCACCGCGGTCCCGCGATCATGACGAGGTCGTCACTCCATTTTGCTATAGCAGAACATAAAAAAAAACCGGCCAAGTGCGAGTCGGACTCGCGCACGTAGGGTTCCGTACCACTATATATCTAAATAAATGTTTTTCTTTATTCTTTATTATATTGGAGTTGATTGAATGAAAGGTAAAATGCGGTTAACGATTTATAACGTATTTAAAAACTAATTATTAGATCGTGAAAGTTTGCATGGTAATGTACATCATATATTATTTTTACATTTATCATTCCCTTATTTTAGAAGTTACGGGGGGGGGGGGGGGGGGGCACACATTTTTCCACTTTGGAAGCGTCTCTCGCGCAAACTATTCAGTTTAGAAAAAAATTATATTAGAAACCTCAATATCATTTTTGAAGACCTATCCATAGATACCCCACACGTATGGGTTTGATGAAAAAATAATAATTGAGTTTCAGTTCTATGTATGGGGAACCCCAAAAATTTATTGTTTTTTTTCTATTTTTGTATGAAAATCTTAATGCGGTTCACCGAATACATCTACTTACAAAGTTTCCATAGTATAGCTCTTATAGTTACGGAATAAAGTGGCTGTGACATACGGACGGACAGACGGACGGACAGACATGACGAATCTATAAGGGTTCCGTTTTTTGCCATTTGGCTACGGAACCCTAAAAACTGACAGCTAAACATAATGTAGTCTATGGTTAATTATAATTGACATTATGTTTAGCTGTCAGTTGTTTATGTTTTGTTATACCATTTTTAACAAATGAACGGCTAGACTGTTTTTTTTTTACTAATAAATTGCTTTCAGTTTCGGTTTGATACTCCATATCAGTTGCGTTTTGATATACCACGTTTTATGTCACGTCCCACGGGAAATTGCTAAAAAGTATCCTATGTCTTTCTCCTGGTTAGGTATATTATAAGCTACCTTCCCAACAATTTTTAGCCAAATCGGTTCAGCCGTTCTCGAGTTATAAATAGTGTAACTAACACGACTTTCCTTTATATATATATAGATAAGTTCTGGATATTGTACGGGTGTTACAGAAAACTCACATAAACCGAAGCGAAGCGAGGGCGGGTCGCTAGTTTAGTATAAATGGAAGTCGCTCCCGCTGTATGTGCGCTTAGATCTGTTAAACTACGCAACGGACTTTAAAGCAGTTTTCAGCAATGGATAGAGTGATTCAAGAGGATTTATTCATACCTATGGATTGTGAACGGGTGTTAAAAAAAACTCGCATAAACCAAAGCAAGGGAGGGTTGCTAGTAACTACATAATTCTTCCATGAATGACTTACGTAAAGTCACCAGTGGTCAGCCTGATCTGTTATCGGCCTCTGCCTATTCCTTGTAAGAGTGGGCAGAGTACGAAAGATACATCTCCCACTCTTCGCGCTCATATAAGGTCGACTAGTGGTCTCTGGCTGACTATTGGTGACTTTACTTTACTTGTAATTAAGCCTAAACCGCAGAATCTCTATTCTGCTGGGTAAAACCGTATTGTCTTTGACATGTCATCGCATTGTCAACGTTACGGCGGCTGCAACATACTGCGTTGCAATAAAATCTAAATGTACTATTTCAAAATATACCTAGAACTTTAGTGACACGAATAAAAAATGTCCTTGGGACTTCCCAACGACATTAATAACCGTTATGTTATACGTATAAGATGAAGATTAATTAAGAATTCTTCATACGTAATACAGCCTTGGCCAAAGGTTTTAAGCACCCATGCATTTTTAATATAAAAGTCATACTTTAAGAGGTGCATTTATCTATCTATATATATAAAAATGAATTGCTGTTCGTTAGTCTCACTAAAACTTGAGAACGGCTGAACCGATTTGGCTGATTCCTTTTCGGTTGTATTCGTTATTGTCAGGGCGAGGTTTGTATGAAAGAAAAAAATACCACCGGGAAAGTCGGAAATTTGCAGCGGGCGAAGCCGCTGGCGGGTCACTAGTATTTTTATATAATACTTTTTATAGAATAAGTTTCCCGCTATTTTAACCACTTAGGGGGTGAATTTTGAAAAATCCTTTCTTAGTACTTGAAAGGAACCAAATCAAGTTACTAGGTACAGTAGTTTCGGCTGTGCGTTGTCAATATATAAGTCAGTCATGTTTGCCTTTTATATTATGTATATAGATAGACGCATGGCATCAGATCTACAGTTATGGTCCGATGTTGATAAATGATATGACATTGGATTCGTCTCACGCTGGAAAGTTGCATAAAGCTCTTCGTTTTTTTTATATTAAGTAATGACAATTTAATTTTACTTGCGTGTCTCCGCCCAAGCTACAATCATGGTCCCCTTAAAAAGGGTATACCCATTTAATTATCTGGAGCTCTGGCTTACTAAGGCCCTCCAAGACGATGACGATATAGAGAGGGAGCGAAGGGCGAAGTCAGTGAGGACTATAGCCCGCAGGTTCACTCGTATCTTTTATTATAGATATATAACTATATATTTATCGGAAGGATTAGGAATATTTATTGACGTTAAGGGAAATTCCGTGAAAAAACACCCAATGAAGTATCATTTTACTGTAGAACCTGAGTTTTTCTAGCTTTGTCGAAACGATACCTAGGTAATAAGTAATGATATGCACATGTTAAAACACTTTTTTTATATTTTACGTCTTTGTTTTTTTTAAATTGAAAGATCATACTTTAAGTTACAAAGGAAAACGTGGTGTGGTCAACACCAAGGCTGTATAATTGTTTTTCACGGAATTTCCCATAACTTCAAAGAATATGACTAAATAAATATTCATCTACATATGTCGGAATTCTGAAATTCCAGAATTGAGGCACATTCAATATCAGAGATTTCGGAATTGAGCAAATACCTACAATTTTAATTAGGGCATGAATTCCGAGATCTAATGTCAAAATCTCGGAATTTCGGCCCAATTTTTCAGATATTACAATTCCGAGATTAGACGGAGCAATACTACGGGGCAATATTGGGATAATAGCTTTAAACGAGTAATTCTTGTACAAATATATATACATAGGTACAATCTGAATCTCGGAAACGGCCCCAACGATTTTCATGAAATTTAGTAAGCCGGGCGATAAATCGATTTAGCTAGGTTTCATTTTTAAAAAACTTACCAATAAATACGTCCAGGTAGGTACCAGTATATTATGCTACACAATGACATACAATTTAACTGAACTGAACATTGTTGCAAAGCAAGTTTTTTTAGTTTTTTTTTATGGAAATCGATTGCCTCGTTAACAATAAAGAAAATGTTGTTAAAATTAGTATTTTTGTGTACATTTTGAAATCACTTAAAAGACAAAAAATACAACATCTTTATAGTGACAATTCAATTCCTATTTATCCGATGTACCTACTCAATATATCCACTATGAAATAAATGTCTCTTCGAAACAGGTATTTAAAATCATTCTCATAATATCAGCCGAAAGACGTCCACTGCTAGACATAGGGCTTCCCCAAGGATCTCCACGTCATCTGATTTTGTGCTACGATCCATCGGCTTCGCCGTCCTCACCAGGTAGATCATCCTCCATCTTGACCACCGTTTCGCCCCAACGGGCATCAGTTCTACGAGTAATGTGCCCTGCCCTCTCCCACTTAAGGTTCGCAATTCGCTGGCTTTGTCGGTGATTTTGGTTCTTCTGCGTATTTAAAGTAGTTATCGATAAATATTGGAAGAAAAAAGTTATTTGCGGGTTGTAGGACCTTGTGCAGGATCCGTCCGGATCGCTACCACCATCTTATCCATTAAGCTACCGCCAAACAGCAGTGTTCGCATTGTTGTGTTTGCTTGGTTTGGGGATAAGACAGCCGGTGTAATGACTAGCCAGTCTGGCTTGCAGTCTTGTGAATGCGAATGTCTATGGGTCACAGTTTCCACTTAGCATCAGGTGGCCTGTGTGCTCGTATGCATTCTGGTAGAGAATAGCATTAAATCCACCACTTGTACTTACTTTAGGTATTCCACACTAAAGTTTAAATAAATAAATAATTAAAACTTATTTGCCTGACTAAATTACAGTTGGAATTCCAAAGTACGCACGCTTTTAAAGTGTGATTTGGGGAATTTCCGAAAAAAAAAAAACAATTGTACGTTTTCCGCATATTTTTCACGCTTAAAATTGCTGTAGTCTATGCCTTGACATTAACAATGAGTTCAAGATTGTCTTAAGTTTTTTTTATCATGTAATTTAAATACCAAAAATAAATATTTAGTTTGTTTGTAGGGTGTCTACCTATTCTGTAAGTTGGCACTTGTCAGCCTCATGCTTATCTTTATTTACAGCATACTATATCTTTTATCCTTTTCTTACTTACCAAGTTATCACACTATATTATAAATGCGAAAGTTTGTGTGTGAATAAAAATTAACTTAAGTAGGTATATACTCGTACATATTCTGAATTTACATATAGGTAGGATACTTTTAATCTCTAAAAAAACACTGTTTCCGTGGGATGATCATCAGAAGCAAGTGTTAGGTATGTGAAATGTTTCTAAAAATATTTCACACAATTAATAAAATTAATAATAATTAATAAAAAAAACTAAAAATTTACTGGATATAAAAAATGCTACTAGACAACAGATGGCGCCTTCTCTTACCCAATTATTCGTACGTAAGATTTTATTTAAAGGCAATCCATCTCATTCCTCAGGGTTAGGACTAAGATGGAATGCCTCTATGCTAGTAATTTCACCGGTTGTCTTTTCCCACACTAGAACGCAATGCAAACACTGCTGTTGGCGGTAGATTAAAGAATAAGTTTGGCAGTAGAGATCCGGAAGGACCTTGCACAAGGTCCTATCATCACTAACCGTAAATTGTATACTCGTCAAGTCAAAGGTACCTACTAAATTGTAACCACGCAAACAAAGTAGCAGAAAATAGCTAGAACTAACTACCCATATACCTACGGACCAAATCAAGGGCGAGGGAGAATATGTAAGGTTATGTAATGTACCTGTTACAAATTTGTCTCTATGTAAATTTATTACTTGGATTTCCCGTAAAGTGATGTCATAAAACATTGTTCTTAAACCTTATAACCTCTAGACGGTTGTTAAACACAATCAGTGATGAGTTACACACGATAGACCACAAACGTGCCATAATGGGAAAAACTATTAAAATAAACGAAGATTTGCAGAGAGAACGAGAAAAGTGCACCTTTGATGTACATGAAATCACCCATTTCCTAGATGGAGGGGTGAGCAATACTAAAATAAGAAGAGAAACAGGTAGGAAATAAACTGTTTTTAACTATAATACTGATTCTTAGCAGAATAATAATATTGTTATGGATTCCGTTCGTTTTAAAAATTTAAACATAAAGAATTTGAAGTTAAAAGGTCAAGGAAAACCTAAAAGTACTATTGCTAGCATTGAATTGCACCCTGAGGTACCTACTCCAAGAAGATTGAGTAGGAACTATTTATAAATTAGGCAAGTGATTCGATAAAGTAAGCATCCTTGATTTTCTTTTTATAACAGTCGTGAAAGTATTATATTGCAGTTTCATCCATACACAACTTTTTACTAAGAATTAAACTGGTTCTTTTGGTAGAATACGCGGACTGAAAGTATGCATATGTGAATTCGAATATCCCTTCTAGGCTATTATCATACTGACTGACCTAGCCGTATCTGTTTTAAACTAGTTCAGCTACATTACTTCATATTTCATGATTCCAAAACGCTTCCAGAGGACAAAGTCCTGAACGTCAAAGGGTTGATAGACGAGGTACCCGACGAGTACCTCAGCCTTAAGGAGCGCTATGAGAACGCGGTGCGGAAGGCGGTGCTGATGCATCAGACCCTGGGAGAGTTCGAAGACGCCAGCCTCTCTGAGGATAAAGTACCGAGGTCCGTCAATCTAAACATTGATTTCTCCGTTTTTGCTTTTAACCTTTTGTAAATATTATGACAAACTAGTCGCGCAACAAAAGTAGCTTGCACTTGACCTGTTGTGACCCTGTTTTTTATTTTTCTTAAAGCCATAAAAGGCATGAGGGCCACGATGGTAAGCAATCAGCCGCCCTTAAACTTCAGCAATGCCAGAGCCTCATCCAAGTTGCTGCCTTTTAGTTACTTATTTTATTCGTTCGTTTCGTTTTTTTTAGTTTTACGAAATCCTAGTACAATCTGACCAGATGAATTTTCAGGCTAGGTATGCGCACGTCAATCACGTCTGCTGTGTTCAAGGAGAACTCGCCCCTGATGCTGCACTACTCCATGTTCACGTACATGATTGCGTCCCAGGGCGACGAGGAGCAGCGTCAGCATTGGCTGAAAAAAACAAAGAACATGGAAATCATAGGGACCTATGCTCAGGTAAACAGCGTTGATCAACTGGACGAAGTAAACTGCTCTGTGGCAGAGTAATGAAAGGAAATTTCTCTGACGTATTGATTAGGTTTTGTATCTTTTATACCTCTTTTACAGCTGTACCTACTTCTCTTATAATGTGAACCTGAAGTCAACACATGAGGCGCAGACAGCATATTTAAGGTGCTTGTAGGCCAAGTCGTGCCTGATCGTTGATTAATTATTTAAATTCCTAAGTTCTCCCGATAGATGTCGCGTCATTAAACAGAGATCCAATTGACTAACCAAATAGAACTAGAAGTTCAACAGACCTGCAGGACGATTTGGATCAGTGTCAACTTCTACCAGTTGCCAGTTGTTTAGTCCAAGTTTATAAAAACTTAATGCTTAGTGCAAACGGACAATTGGGTTATAGATGTCCCCGAGTTGCAGCTGGCCACTTTTATTTTCAGACGGAGTTGGGTCACGGCACGTACATCCGTGGGCTGGAGACTACTGCCAAGTACGACCCGAAGACTGAGGAGTTCGTGCTGAACAGCCCCTCACTCACTGCTTACAAATGGTGGCCCGGCGGCTGTGAGTACAAATACCTGAGAAGTGCTGAAAGTAGCACTTCTTAGGCAATGCTGCAGTCTGAATATATCGCGTTCTCCAGCTTGAAAGTTCTCATGATAAACAATAAACCGTTACAGTGGCGCACACTGCAAACTACTGCGTAGTCCTGGCTCACACATACAGCTTGGGCAAGAGCTGCGGCATCCAGCCCTTCTTGGTGCAGATCCGAGACCTGGACACCCATATGCCAGTCAAAGGCGTAAAGCTGGGGGACATCGGCGCTAAGCTCGGGTTCAGCACTGTTAACAATGGATTTCTAGGTTTTGAGCACCATAGGGCACCAAGAAAAAGCATGCTGATGAAGTATTCTAAGATATTAAAGGTTAGAAATAAAGCAATTTTTTGATGTGTTCTTGTGTGGTTTTATTAATGAAACACATGAGCATTACTCAACTTTATAGCAAATCGAGCAAACATTTCTGATCTCTTTTGTCACACGGGCTATTAAAAAAGGTCTGTTAGAAAGTATATGCATTAAAAGTTATGGAATTGGCCATGCAAACTTATTATTAAGGCCATTTATTTATTTCAGGATGGAACCTTCCAATCAGGACCCAACAGCAAACTAACTTACGGGACTATGGTATACATCAGGGTAACCATCCTGTGCAATGTGGCAAATAATCTGGGTAAAGCTGTGACCATCGCCACGCGATATGCAGCAGTCAGAAGGCAATGCCAGCCTACAAAGAAGTAAGAGTAAACGCTGAATGCTAGGTTACCAGTACAATAAAATTTCTTGGCCAAATCTCCGACTTTCCTCTCCTCGAATTTTATTTTCTAGCTCTCCCGAGTCGCAGATCCTGGATTACGCGACGCAGCAGCACAAGTTGTTCATCGCGATCGCGAGCAGCCACGCCTTCTACATGAACTGTGTAGGGCTCTTGAACACATACACCAGAGTCAACAAGGAGCTGATGACTGGCGATCTTGAGAACTTAGCTGAGGTATTTTGGATGGCTTTTCACGTAACAACTATCGGCGCAACGTTCTTAACCTTTTAAATAAGAGGTACATCAATTGAGACCCACGGCACAACTGACCAAATTTTGTATCATAAATATGAGGTAGGTTTAGGTTATGTTAGTCGTGCAGCTGGCCCGAAGAGCCAAAATGCTTAGAAATAGGAACTCCACGTAAGCGGAGCTCCGGTGACTCCGTTAAAATTTATTTTGAAATAGAAATAATTGGTCAGTTGTGTCCAGTTGTGCTGCATAGTTGTGCTGTGGTTGTGCCGTGGGTCAGAAACAGTTCTGTTTTCATTCATGTGTGAGTTAGCCACTTGATTGCGTGGCATGGAGAAACCAAACGAGCTGCCCGGTCGCCTGACGTAGTGCTAACTAAAGACATCATCGTGCAAACTCAAAGCCCTATAAATGTTTGTAAACCTGCCATAGATAAGTGGGACGCCCTTGAAAATCTGTAGCCAGTCTTATTAACTGTTCCCCACCTTTCAGCTGCATTCCCTAGCCTGCTGTCTCAAGGCGACTAGTACAGCGGACGCAGCGGTGCTGGTGGAGCGCTGCCGGCTGGCCTGTGGCGGCCACGGCTTCATGCTCTCCTCCAATCTGCCGCAGATCTACGGGAACGTCACCGCCGCCAACACCTACGAAGGGGAGAATACCGTGCTGCATCTGCAGACCGCCAGGTCGGAAACAGCTATTGTTATTATTGCATTGGGAATTTTAAGACATTAGACTATTCAGTTGATAAGGTAAACGGAACCTTAGCTAGCCGTATTGTTAGTTCATTACCACTACATTTGCTACATAACAGCTTTCCCAAAATATATATTTACGGTGAACTTGTTACTATAAGCCTTTATAGGTCCATTTTAAAACCTGTTACACCACTTAACTACTTACAACTCATCCTTTTTTTTCATTAAATTAATTTAGTGCGAATAGGCGAAACCTAACGAGGCTAGAATTCAGTTTTATTTCAAGTTTTGCCTTCTAAAAGGTTAAGTCTAGAATGTTTAGTTGTTTTGGACTCTTTTTACTATTCATTTTAACGAACGTCCTTCATCAGGAGACAAAACTTTCACTTTTATATCTATTTTATTCATAAATCACCACACCACACCTGTTTTTGTCCTGTAAGTTTTTTTTAAATCAACCGAGCCTCAGACCCAGACACATGCAAATGCTAGCGGGTTGATCATCCAAAGTAGTCGTGTCATCTTTTATCCTCGTCATATCGTTTATGGTCAGAAAAAATGAATTTATCTTGCTTTCTCAGTCAGCTGTAGTACCCATTGATAAGCTAACTGAGAAAACATAATGAAAACGAACTAGCCCGACGAAATACGATATCGTACGCGCACTAGAATGTAATCACTGTCTATCCGTATGAGCCTATCAAGACAAGTCCTAATGAAGTCGCTTTTCAGGGCATTAGTAAAGGCTGGTATGCAAGTGGCTCAAGGGCAGAAGGTGAGCCCGTCGATGGCGTATCTGGCAGACAGAAGCAAGATGGCCAAGTGGGAAAACTCAGTGGATGGCATATTGACAGGATTCCAGAAGGTCGCTGCTGGGTATGTCCACTCTATATTTCCGTAATAACGAGTAAGTAAATAATGTGACTATCATTGAATAATTCCATGGCAATTCGCATTATGCTAAGGTACTTGTTAAAACGCTAACTTTAATCTCGTCAGAGCGCCCTGCAAAGATGCATTACGCTAACTAGCGTTTCTATTCGTTTCGTTTTTAAACCAATCGCTTCAATGGTAGATCACGTGATACGAAAAGTCACGTGATCTACCAGTGACGCGATTGGTTTATAAACGAAACGTAGTAGGGCCTTCAGGAATGGCAATAGAGTCGTTGCAACTTGACAAAATTATGTTTATGGTTCGGCCTCCTATTTCTTCTGGGTGGGTGTGTGTTTTTGTGTGCTAGTACAGACATCTACATTGATTTCTGGGCCACTGGAGTACGTTTTGGAACCGATTCAACCGATTGTCTATCACACCGGACAAGCTAATCTTGGTTACTTAAAAATTAGGTCGATCCAACGAGGGATTTTACTTTACTACGTCAAATACATCGCAATGTATTCTGCCATTAACCACATGTATAGCGTGGTGTGAGGAACCCGAATGTATGTTCTAGGAAACTGGAAGCATGCCTGAACAGTCTCCAGCAGCTCATGGGCAGTGGTCACTCGGCTGAGGTCGCGTGGAACCTTACTTCCATTCGTCTTGTAGCCGCTTCTGAGGTATAATATATAAAATATTAATAAGGTAAAAACCCCGAGATAATGGCGACCAAGATGCACTACGCTAACTAGCGTTTCTATTCGTTTCGTTTTTAAAACAAATGGGGCACTGGTAGATGACGTGATACGAAAAGTGACGTGATACTCCAGTGCCACGATTGGTTAAATTAAAAAGGAATCGAATAGAAACGCTAGTTAGCGTATTTCTCTTGGCAAAGGCCTCTTCTCAGAGCAGTTATCTATTTCATGGAAACTAAAAAAGAAAAAACTAGTCTAGAGCCATTCCAATTAAACTAGCTATTATAGCGTTAAAAAAACCCGTCCAAATCAGTCCATCCCTTTGGGAGCTACGATGTCACAGTCTGACACACACGCATCTGCGTGGTATCTACCCTCGTTAAATATTATAGGTATATAAGATCCCTTTTTTTTTGTAGTGTTAAAAATGGATCCTCGAAATGAAATGAAATTTATTGCGTATAGATTAAGGTTACAGTTTGCAAGTACATTCGCTTATAATAGCGATTCACTTAACCCTACCCTCACAGTTGTACCCGCCCTACAAAAATTAAAACTACTTATAACAAACAATAAAACGTAAATCAAATAACATGAAATTATAAATTTAAACCATTTTTTTTATATCTAACTAGAATTTTGTAACTATATTATATTTTTATTATTTTATTAGGTATATTAGCATACGAGTATTTATATTTTCTTAACATGGTAATAAAAAATCAATTTTGTTATTCTATATTATAAATTATCACAAAGAAAATCTCTCACACTGTAATAACACTTATCTAGCAATTTTTTTTCGTCAAATGAATAAACTGCTTGATCCGGCAGTTTATTAAATATGTCTGTACATATCAGGTAAGTGTTGCTTGAAGAGAGTTTAAGTCTAGCAAATGGCTTATGGATCTTATTTTTATGTTGAGACCTTAATGCTCGAGAAGATACATCTTGCTTCTGTTTAAACAAGTTCTTGTATTTAAAAACAAAAACACATATTTTATATTTGATAAAATAGGGACGGCATGAGTCAGTTCCATCATGAGTCAGTGAGGTCGAAAATATTCCTGATACATCGTTTTTGTATTAATAACACCTTTTCATTATTAACAGCATTTCCCCAAATAACGATGCCATAACGGAATATGGAATACGTAACCATTGTATGCCCGTATAGCTGCTTCAATGGATAGTATAAAGAACCAAAAAAGTGGTTGACACCACTCCACTTCCCATGAAATGAAAATAGCGCTGAAGTAAATCCTTCAAAATTGATAACCTGGGCTGACATTATACACGTTACAAAATTTATTACCCACTACCCACTAAAATAGAGGCCCTGATATGCATCGTATTGTGATTGTGACACAGTTCTATGATGGGTCAGAGTCCCAGGTTTCGTTGGTACATATTAACATTCTGTTGCCACCTTACCACTGCTGGAACATATTTAGTTTCTCATCAAACTTTATATTGAAAGAACTTATTGTCCAGCGTTTACCCGCAAGTCCGTCTGCGTTTTTTTAAATCTATATTCACGTGGGAAATGTGTCATTTGATGGAAATAAATTTAATCTATGTCACGCCAACCTTTTTTCAATAAATCACGTCGGTCCATTGCTGTGTGGAAGGACAAATCGACGACTTTCGCATTTATATTACCTACTTGGTCAGCAGGGATTAATGCGAAATTTTACGATGGCAACATCAACTAGCGATAAAAAGAACATAAAGTTAAGAGCAATTAGAGCTAAAATACGACGCCTAAATAGAAAACACCGTTTTATAGCCCCAATATAATCGCACTTGGCTAAAAGTAGTGGGGCCAAAGTTGCCATATATCAAACTAACTTGTTACCGATGCTAATGTAAGCCATTTCGTTACTAAATAATATTTAAATTAAGGCAGATGTTTACTTACATGATTTACTTATTTCCTCAATGGTCGGTTTATTATCGTGAGAACTTGAATTCGTTCAGTCCAAACGAGTTGGTAGGTATTAAGAATGTATTTTATCTACATGCATGGCATAACTGCCCTATAATATGCTCAGAAACGTTAAAGCAAAAACATATATTAGTACACCTGTATCTGTGGTTGCATCGGAATGTTTAAATTATGGTTAAAAAGAACTTTACTCTCATAAAGAATTCACTTACATGAGATATATAAAGAATTAAATAACATTAATATTTAGTAAATACAAAGAAACTACAACCAGCGCGCAGACGGTGTTAATTTTATACAAAGTTATTGGTTCGCCGTTCGTCGTGGCAATCGTCCATACATGTTAGCCGTCGATAGCGAATGCATGCGTAGAATAGATGCTTACGAGTTACGAACAGACCCTGGTAAACATGGATGAGCCTTATACTATGTTTTGTTTTTAATTTTAATAGATTATGATATTATTGTAGCTACTATATTTGATTGTATGTAGATGAATTTAGATGACTTAGATATTCTTTAGTATTTAATATGTTTGAATACAGTCATAATAAAAAATAAATTATAAAACCCTTCCGGCATACGAGGGACCGAAGGATTAATAAATTACTTCAATACTGCTTTACCACTTTTCGACTATATTTGTATGACGTTAAGGTCACAAAGTGGTAAAGGACTTTCTTGGCCTGAACTATTTTATACTAAAATTTATAGCTACCTACTTCTGTCCATTTCGACTCTACTCTAACCTTATCAAAGAGTCTTTGGATACTTGAAAGAAATAGTGTTCCGAGTGACGTGACTTGAAAAGTCAGAGATGGTTTCCTAATGTCAATTCCGTGCGTGGTGACCAGGATTCTAATTAGGTAGCTGCCATTACTGATCCATCTCAAATGTCTACCCTGGGAAGGTATTTTTTTTAATAATTGCGGATGGGTGAATATTCGGGCGTTTTATCCGCTGTCCTTGTTCTTTTCAAGATATTGACGAAAATAATGATAAGTACCAGCGGACTCCAAGGTAGCTGATTTTGACAAAAGTTGCTGGTAGTAAACATTATATTTGTATCAGTATAAATTTAATACTTCGACTTGGACCGACTAAGGATGCGGAGAACCGATGTATGCCTGCGGCCCAGAACCGGGCATACCTTGGGGGAGCACTATGTCCAGCAGTGGACATCTTTCGTCTGATGATGATGAATACTCGTAATTTGTTCCCAGGCACATTCTCGCCTCATCCTGCTCTCAGTATACAAGTCTGAGCTGGACAACAACGCATCTTCTCTGAGCGGAGAGAGCAGGGCGGTGCTGTACCAGCTGCTACAGCTGTACGCGGTCTATTGGGCGCTGGAGAGGCTTGGGGACCTACTGCTGGTAAGTTCTGGAATTAAGCACCAGTGTATAACGCGGATTCTCTCAGCGGAGAGAGCAGAGCGGTGCTGTACCAGCTGCTGCAGCTGTACGCGGTCTACTGGGCGGTGGAGAGGCTTGGGGACCTGCTGCTGGTAAGTTCTGGAATTAGGCAACAGCGAATATTTTTTCTAAGTACCTGATTTAAGTCCGATGTTTTGTCATGTTTTGTTTTCCAGCTGTTTCATTTGACCGAATATTCGTAAGTTATAAATGCATTCTGGATTATTTTTTTGTTAAACGGTGCCTGAAAAAAGCCAAATCTAATCAGTTCATTTCTTAAATATCTGCCTACGTGCAAAAATGCTTTGAATGTTATTGGTCGATTGAATTGTTTTGCCACGAGGCATACAAATGATTATAAGTGATATGCATAATGCTCGAAACTCGAGCGGAATCATAATTAATTTAGGCGATACGGCAAAGGAAATATATCGCAAAGTGGAGAGATTAATTGAGCAGAAGATACATAAAAGCGTATCGTAGGTATCCAAAAGATTCCCTCGGATACTTGTTTAAAATAAGATTTATTGCAACGTACGTACGTAAATGTACAGGTAATATTTTATAGACCTTTTAGAGCCATAGGTGTTACAAAAAGGTCAAGTTAGCAAATAAAATGATTCTTTAGATAATATTTCATAGTTTTTATTAAACAACATTACAGTATTATACAAGAATATTACCATGCCTATTGTGACCTACGGCTCATGCTAAAACAAGATTTACGGCCATATCCGTGAGGGAACCCAGTTCCACCTAATGGCGCGTTTACATTACATAACGAATTAGGTGACAAAGTGAAGTTAACATAATTCGGTGACCGAAAACACCTCGATTAATACAAACGCGCCATATTTCCGCCACTTCTACTATAACCCCTATGCGTTTGTTTCCAAGCAAATCATCAAGAAGATATTTTTTCAAAAACTGAAACGTGAAAAACACGATTAGTAAAAAATATATAATTTGCATGTTATTGTTTGAATTTTAGAAACCAGGCTCTTTACCTATGATTACTGATATAATAGTTGGGAAACTACTAAATAACAATAATAATATATGTCCGACATTTTCATTTTTTAATAAACGCTGTGGTTTTATTCGATATTGCAGCTGCTATCGCCGCCCGCGCATACCATCTTACGATATTTATGCGAAAGTCAGTCGACTACAAATAAGTATATCCAGCTTTACACCTTATTACAGTGCAATAAGGCGAAAAAGCGGTCATATTTCTTTGCAATCGACTGTACCTACCTTAAAGACATCCCTTTATATTATTTCGATCAGGTTAAATACAAGCGTATATTTAAAGCGCTGCCACATGAAAACAGTAGCAACTCCACAACTTGCTAGCTTTGTTTCAAGATCATAGATTAGGCAGTAAAGTTCATTTTAAAATATAGTTGTATTTTGAGTTGCTACTGTTTTGAACTAGCAGTGCGAATGGCTTCTCTAGCTGAAGCTAGAAGGATAATTGCCAATTTTCTCTACTCTCATTAGCTTTAGGTGTCAATACAAATCGATATTAAAGTTCAACCCCTCTCACTTGGTCAAGATAATTTAGCCTATGTCTTTCTCTCTTTTTTATTACTGCGTTCAAAAACTGCTGTGACGCAGCAGCTTTCCTTTTTTACAAACAAAAGGCGAATTCTCAAAGTATTTGAAATTTGAAATATTAATTATACTTAAGTATTAAAAAACTTATTGAAAATCTGGTATTCTTAATTCTGGTATATTGGTATTAAGCTATACAAAATACATAACAGTTTTTTTTTACATTTATTCAGGTAGACGATAATAAGCGTCTTATCGCTAAAAAGCGATGTCTTCAGACAACCATACTAAAGAGACTATCTTAGTGATTTTTTTCTACAGTAGCGAAGTTCTCGTGTTAGTTTGTAACAAAACTCTTCCGAAACGGCTTGACCGTTACATACCGTATACTCAGTAGGTCTCATAGGGTATTAATGTAAAAACATACACCAGGGCGGCGCCGTGCGCGGACAGCTAGTTACTATATATGCGTGCCCATCGGTCCTTCCGTTTCTATCGCAAAATACGAATTTATACCCAGCCATAAATTCAGTGTCCTACCTGTGTGGATGTAGACGCATCCTTCGATTTCGTTTGCAATCGGACTTAATAAACGTTAAATTTGCTATCCGCATTTAGATATAAATTCCGCCAAAAGATATGATTGAATTTCCCGGGTGAGATTCACACAAATTGGCCTAGTCCCAAATTAAGTTATATGCTCGAACTATGTGCACTATACAGCGATGAACTTACTTATTTAGAGGAATAGGTACATACGTAAATAAATAGAAGATATCCAAGACTCAGGCACAAATACTCGCGCTCATCATACATAGCACTTGCTTGCGCTAGCTTCGTATGGTCACTACTAAAATAGGCTAAAGTAAAGTAGACAGCCCATTAAGATGAAGGTAAGGTGCCCGTTGCTTTTTTAGTTATAAACGTATGCTCAACTAGGCTAGCTCTTCGACTGTCCACTTGCTTTTACTGCTGACTATACCTAACTCCGTTCCAGTCCTTGATGTCATCCATTTCGTTCCGCCGTGCTCGGCGTGCCCTTTTTCTAGGCTTGAATGGCTACCTTTTTAAGGAAAAGACAACGCCATTTTATCTCTCTATACCAGGTTTATTTATTGTGAAACTTCCTTTTTTTCATTTAAGTAACCTCAATTTGCATTTGTTCACGCTATAATAAATGTCTACACTTCGTAGTATTGTTATAAATAGGTTCTTTCATGGATATTCTCTGCAATGCACACACATTGGGCAGCGGTACCAGACAGCTCAAGTATTGGTACGCGTTCAAAGCTCGCTTCAACATCGACATGGCCATTTGTCGTTCCTCACTAAATTCATTAAATCCTACTTTCAATTTCCTTTTCGAAATGGCCTTTCGAATCACTTTTTTTATGTAAGGCGACTCGACTTCGTCAAGAACGGACATGTTTTTCAACATGCGCTTGAGTTGTTTGTTTCGTCGCTTTAGGGTTCGGATTTTATTGTGTAGTTCTTGTTCTTTTTCCATGACAGAAACCATGTCTCTGGCGTCTACGGCTGAAATGTCTGAAACGGAATAATAATGTAAAAAAAAAGTGTGCAAAATAGACAACTGATTGTACAGTCTAGAAAATGTATTCGTGTACAGTTACCATCAAAATGCAAGGTGCTCTAAAATATGGTCTCAGAAGGCCTTTAACAGTAAAGTCGACTTCTGAAGGAGACAGAGGCTTCATTCAAAATCACGTGAAGTGAAAACCTCGTAAATGTTTTCGGTTTATGTTTTATTGGAGAGTGTGAACTATTACATTGACAGGGATTTCATTTTGACTCTAGAGACAAAATTACTCCATCCAACAAATTATCGTGGGCAGGCTCGAATATCCCTATGGCCCAGTAGTCCAACTAGGCGCATGCAGAACACGGTAGTGTTGTATGTATATACGACAAATAATTAATACGTACATATAATATGAGCCTATAGCTTAAGTACTATACTAGTATTATTAAATTCCTGCCTCACATTCACTTGGGCACAAATATCCCGCGACACGTGTCTTAAGCGACGTCAGATGAAATCGCGCAACTTTTCGAGTATCCGTTACTCGTCACTTGAGGCTAAATCAAGAGCAAGAGATGGAGCTAACGTAACTTCAAACTTCGATTTTCAAAGTATGGCCTCTGGCGACATCGCGCCACATGCGTTGGCAACGACCTCAAAGGAAGCCGCGCGCACCAGACGATAGGCTCAATGTTGCCAGACATGTTCAGCGAAGTCCGGCGACGTTGCCATATAACGCGCGATGTTGGATGGACATTTGTCCCATAGTCAATACGAGGTTTCGAGTTAGAAATATGGTTAAAAGGCATATTACACTTACGTGTTCGAGTAGTGTCACGTTTATAACCCACGACTTTTAGCGCCATATCTAAAAGAGAAATATGCATATGATTTACAACGCGTAAAAACATGCTGGCGAAACGTGTGACTTGGCAGTATTGCGTAGGACCCAAGGTAAAAATGTCCTGCAGAAAAGTGGTTCTTGAATCGTTTTGGAATATTAATTAGTTGTTTTCTTTGCAAAACTTGTTGTGTTACGGAATTTACAGTATCACTGTTTTATTTCCTCATAATTGAAGTGAAAAGCAGAGTGTATAACTCTGTCCTAAAACCAATTTTATCCTCGGCTTAATTATCTACCCTCGCCTCCCGGCTTGGATGGATATCATGTCTTGAGTTATGTTAGGTTAGTAAATGTTAGTTAGTAAAATAAGTAAACCTACCTTTGGGCACCGCAGGTATTCTCTGCTGTGATAATTCAATGATGCATTCTGAAAGTATTCAGAAAAGCTTAGAATTTTCTTATTCAACAACAAGTCAGTCATATGACATGATTATTTATCATATCAAGGGAAATTAATGACCCTAGGTTACTCAATCAAACCAAGTCAAAAATTGCTAGCGGGGAAATTGGTTTTGGACAATTCAACAAGCACCCATCAACTGATATTTGCGATTGTGTTGCCAGTAGATTATATATTAGTATTTGTCCGAATCTCTGTTACGCTGGAGCTGTTTTAGACCATATGCATAATGCTAATGCTAAATGCTATACATAGGTTAGGTTAGGTTAAATCTACATAAGCAGTGTCAGATAATCAAGTCTTCTATCAGCCTTGCATTAGGAATTACGAAACTTCGGAATTTTCATCAATTCGGCATTATGACTAGCGATTATCATTAGTGGTGGTAGGACCTTGTGCAGGGTCTTCAGTGCAGCTTCTGTGCAGCATCTTATCCATTAACCCACCGTCATGCAGCAGTATTCGCATTGCTGTGTTCCGGTGTGGGGAAAAGACAACCGGTGAAATGACTAGCATAGAGGCATTTCATCTCGGTCCTCAGGGTTGGCAACGCAATTGAGGTCTTAAGATTGCAGTTTTGAGATTGTAGTCTTGAGATTTCAAATGTCTGTGGGTCTCAGATCCCCACTTACCATCAGGTGGCCTGAGTGCTCGCGTGCCTTCTCATTGCCATAAAAAAAGATTTCGGAATTGTGTAAGTGTACCCAGATGATACATAATTATGGCCGGTTACACACGTTGACTTTGTACAGCGTCACAAACGCGACTGCTTCGGGAAACTATCGATTGATAGGCTTTGTAAGTAACGATGCAAACTCGTTGCTGAATTGACTTATATGCGTTTTTTTTATGGCAAGGCGAAGGCTCACGAGCATACAGGCTACCTGTTGGATTTAGGACCCATATACATTTGAATTCTCAAGACCATAATCTCATGACTACAATCCTAAGATGGAATGCCTCTATGCTAGTAATTTCCCGGTTTTAGATAGGTGCATTTGCATAGAGGTTTGCAGGGGGATGCAGAATACACTTTATTTGACCACAAATTAGTAGTTCTTGTGGACTAGGGTGATTATTCGGCGTTTTAACCGCCGTCATTATTGTCTTCGCATATTATACAAGATAAACTTTTTAATTGTCTTATGATTTTAAATGCAATTAATACTACCCCCGGGTCCGTTGACTTTGACATCAAAAGTTGCTGGTAATTATCATTGTTTTCGTCAACATATTGAAGACAACAATGACGGCGATTGAAGCGCCCAAATATTCACCCAGTAACGTTCGGACCTACGTTCATGTTCAGTAGAAGATTCTCTTGCTTTCTGAGATCCGTCTATCCCCAACTCTAAGACGAACGTGACGTTCAATAGATGATTCTCTATTTCTTCCCAAATAATTACGATATCTTCTATTTCACAGCCTGATTTCCCTTTCTTCTTAGATTTCATCATTAAACCTAAATTGTTTCTATTATTATCCCTAGTTCGACGACCTATATTAGAACGACTTCTTAGAGGCATAATACATTTAGAGTTTTCTCCTTAAAAACATATCTATTAAACTAACTCCCCCATAGTAACATAATAAAAGCATATGGACGGGTCTGTGACTCAACCTCGTATTTAGAATATTGTCCAGTATAAACTGACACTCACTAAGTACGCGAGTGCATACTTAGTGCGTGTCAGTTTATATTGGCCATTATTCAATATACGAGGTTGAGTCACAGAACCGTCGATATAAGTTAACATTTATTTTAAAATTTACAACAGGAAGAGCCGTAAAATAAGAAAAATGCAACAATAATAAGATATATATATGGAAATCCACAAAATTAGATATTAAACACTAACTCTCGTTGATAACCTTATATGTATTTAAAAATTCTAAAAAAACATTGAGGAAACAAACTTACGCCAGCCAGGCTGTGCCAAAGCATAAGATGATATAGATGATTGATGACGATTACCTTCGCCGTTGTGAAGCACTTTACTGGTGATTGGGATAACTTGTCTGTCTTTGTTGATGGTGTAGATCTCCGTCATTTCTGAGTTAGGAGGCACGTTGTGGTGCAGAATTGGTATTAAGTTTGGTAAACATTCTAGAAAAAACGCAAATGTTAGTACCTAAAACTAAAAACGTTTTTAATAGTTTAGTTAAATAAGTTTGATCCGTTGAGTTGGGACTCATTTGGTTCGTCTTTTGATAGATATTTGGTTAGATAGTGAGTTTATTATTAGACTTATTTTATTCATAAGCATATCATAGCATTTATTTTGATTAAATGTGTGAATTACACGTGCTACGCAGACAATTTTTAAACACAAAAGTAAACAGACCAACCGCGAGGCAAAATTGTAATTTATTTTTCATTAAGAGACACCACAACCCTGTTTATTATATGTATGTATATTCGGCAGAGTCGCATCCTGACACAATCAAATCGAAAGAGTTTACTAACAAAATGTCACTGAGAGACAGTTCTATGGTAGGTTCCGGTTTCATTCAACTGATCTACTTTGTTGTCTTGAATAGTGAAATTTCGCTTTTGAGTTAACATTTTGTTTAAACCATGCGGCAGCTATTTTGGTGTGGTATCCTAAAAATAGTTCCTGTTCTTTAAGAAATCAATCTGACCTTTTACGTGTGGTTCCAGTGCCGCTTGTTTTATTGTAATTATTTGGTCTGAAACGAAATTAAAGTTGCCAAAAACAAAATTATAAGAACTAAAATCAAGTTTACAAGAAACTTTTTAGCTTAGAGAATAGAATCAAAATAAAATAATAAATAGATAATTTTCCTCAATTGAAAAAGTGATTCACAATTTACTAAATAAATTCTTTAAAACATAAAATATTAAGGTAATACCCAATAAAATAAATGTGTGTTGAAGTATAAAAATATACTGACCCTTTACATTTGGGTCCAGGGATTCATGTTTTATGATGATGGTCTGATCTGAAAATAAATTAAACATGCTACAATATAATATCAGCAATAAATCGCAAAATAATGGGGTTTACCAAATCAATTTGCTTGTTTGTTTATTCATTCTGTCAGTAAATAATGAACAAAAAAATAAATAGTGACAATATCTATAAGCATTATTTTTTATCAAATCAAAAAAAAAAAACAAAAAAACAATATTTTATTAAATTATTATCCTGCAATATTCATTCTGTCAGTAAATAATGAACAAAAAAATAAATGGTGACAATATCTATAAG
The DNA here is from genome assembly GCA_923062465.1 of Acleris sparsana. Classification (NCBI taxonomy): domain Eukaryota; kingdom Metazoa; phylum Arthropoda; class Insecta; order Lepidoptera; family Tortricidae; genus Acleris; species Acleris sparsana. The sequence continues at coordinate 18,330,023 of OV281287.1, read as the reverse complement.
CATTATTTTTTATCAAATAAAAAAAAAATAACAAAAAAACAATATTTTATTAAATTATTATCCTGCAATGTGGACCAATGAAAATATACTGACCTGTCGAATTTGGGTCCAGTGATTCATGTTTTATGGTGAAATCATCTGAAAATCAATATTTCATTTATGGCAATCTATAATAATCTCCACTCATGACACTCACATATATTCTGAATTTAAAACACTTACTATCAATAAGCAAGCAAGTTAAATAAAAAAAAATTAAAATATACTGACCTGTCGAATTTGGGTCCAGTGATTCATGTTTTATGGTGAAATCATCTGAAAAACAATATTTCATTTATGGAAATCTAGAATAATCTCCACTCACGACACTCACATATATTCTGAATTTAAAACACTTACTATCAATAAGCAAGCAAGTTAAATAAAAAGCGGGGTGATTATTATTTACATAACTGAATGTTGTTGCAAGGTTGGTATTAGTGTTGATAGTTGGTAGCTGACACAGGCTCATCCTTGATTGGCTTCACTGTATAGTTATTCTAAAAATATCTTTATAAACATTATAATAAACGAAAATTCTTCTCTGTATCTCTGCAAATGTTTTGTACCTTCATCATATGGTTCTAAATATTCCTCTTCAAGATATTCATCTTCAGTAGCTACGGGTGACACTTCACGTTTTATGGGAACTATTCTTTGTGTGCATTCTGAAAAATACAAAATATTAATCAAATTAATGAAATACATAACTTTGCCCTATTAAGAATTCTATATGTGCCGGTAAATGTATTTATTTTCTCAAATACAGTTAATATGATGTGTCTCATGAACTTCCGTTGTATGCAACAAGTTCTACTGACAATATGATCATAAAGATGTATATTATGGCCCATATTATAGGCACCCATTTCTCCCAATTACTGTAAATAACTGTTGTCCTATCACACTATTTTTCTAATTAGACGTCAAGCGTATACTTACTCAACATAACTTTATGGTTAGGCCTAGTAATCAACGGTGGCCAAAGCATTACTATGTTTTTCTTCAATGGTTTGATGTCAGGAGGCATGATTGTAGGCACAGCATCTTTGGTCAAATGTTTACCGCTCTTGGTGAAATAGCAGCCCATGAAGTGATTGCCACACACGTAGCGATATTGAATCTTTTTAAGCGATAACTGAAGAAGATTTACATCCCCGATGATTCGAATCCATTTGCGACATCTGAAGGTGTGGAAATAAATGTATGGTGTAACTTTAACATGCTTTTAGAGCCAGTGTATAAGGGCAGGATGAGCTGAGCTACAAAAGGTGAAACCACGGGCGAATAGTACTGGTTCTTTACACAACCACAGGTAAATAAGGGAACAATATTTGAAATGGAAATCGTATAATAGTTACGTCGAGTTATATCATCAAGGATCATACCAGTCAGAATTGACGAGCTATAATTGAGACCTAAATATGAGAACGAATGTACGGTAATATGCAGTTTAAAAATAAATAAAGCTAACTTACCGATTTACGTTCTGAGGAAACTTTGCGTAAATAACACTTGGCGCGTCTAACTGCGCAACATTACAAACAACACATATTTTGTATTTTAAATAGGATTCTTTTGAATCACTCATGTTTAATGTGAATGCTTGTAGCTGGATCGTTTTAACAAAATAATATGTACTTGCATACAGGCGTGAGACGCCTTGCTTGCGTTTCTTCTGTCACTTCTGTTCTGTCAGCTGTCCTGTCACTGTCAGTGGCGACAGTGGCAAACTGTCAAAACTAAACGTCAAAATGTATTTTTTATTCTCACTTTGTTGACAATGGCAAAAGCGATACAGCCATAAACGGAAAAAACATAGTAATGAATGAGTAATGAAAATAATTATGCAGCCGTAGAACAATAGAAAATCTTATTGGGCTATGTCGGCGGACCGGCAGCTTGGGTGTGTATTGCGCATTACGGTTACCGATAAACGTAGCTTTTACCGTGCACCTACCTTGTTGGGGTTTTGTTTATGAAATAGGTACTTACCTAATATATGTATAAATACCCGTTATAAAAATAATCAAAATTGCTTTTTAGACATAAATTAAAATGTTATTTGAGTTGACGCGAACTCTTTAATGTACTTTCATCCTACAAAAACATATCATGACAGGTTGATATAATGTGCCTCAATTTCCCCTTTTAACCTTTGCCCATCAATTAGGTCAACGAGTAACTTGTACAACCTCCTAGGCAATATCCGCTAATGTCTTATTTATCTTCCGTGAGTCATGTCATAGGTCCATGGTACAGTTATAAGATCATGGGGTCGATATTCTGGTTCGCGAAAATAATCGAGCGATCAGAACGTTATCGAATCATTGATCGATAATCGATGGTAAGATAAAGATCACGATGAACGATAATGTGGGTTGCTATTATGGAATTGATTATGATCTGAGGCTGAGGCTGCCCGCGGCTGTTTAGGTACTCAAATTCAAAGTATTCAAAAATAGGCGATATATTATTTAAATTCCTGAACGATCCGCATCCTAGAACAGTAGGGGTATCTGAAGTTTACCGATCTAGTTTTATATTCACACCGTGGGCAGGATATTATGTGTTTAACTTAGCAACAGTTAAAATAGCTATTCGACCCACTAAATTAAAACCAGAACCGTGCTCTACATGGATTCTTAAATCATTAATTCTAATAGCGGACGAATAAACCTCATTTAATGTCCCACAAATGACACTGATGGTGATTGACCACCCACGCGATGGTAGAAATGGTATTTTTGAAACTGGTCCAATATGCTTTTTACCCAAGATATTTATATTATTATCGCATATAAGTATTATAAAATTATACATAATAGTTTGGAACGGTCAACCAACTTTATTGCTATAGGCTCCTGTGGAACTTTACTACGGTACCTAATGGTTACAATATATTCTTTATGTTTTTGCTCACCTTACTTATTTATTTTATATCCAGTAAATTTGTTTTTTTACCATACATTTTCACTTCGACACTTCTATCTAACAAAAATGAGCGCTTTAAAGCTAAATATTTCATAAACGGATCCCTTAATCGAAAAAATGTTTTCACAAACCTGCAATATTTTTGAAAGACAAGAAGAAAAAAAAATACATCCCACGTTACGTGTAGTGGAGGTACATACACTAAATTTTTATTTTTTATTTTACCGCTTTGTTGGCGTATCTAATATGTATATTCATGCCAAATTACAGCTTTCTAGTACTAAGAGTCTCTGAGCTAGGCTGCGGACGGATGGACGGACGGACATGGCGAAACTAAAAGGGTTCCTAGTTTGACTAAAGAACCGTAAAAACGATTTATTAGGAAAAACACAAATTATAATATGGAGGGCACACGTTACCGCCAAAAGAAACTTCGAGATAGAGTTTTATCTGCCAAATGTAATAGGGATGCGTTCCGAAATTAGTGATGTCCCAAAAACATAATAATGTCATCTCAGTTGACTTTAAACCTCACTTTGGTCATCATTCATTATTAACAACCTGCGGATTTACGCATTGTTTGCGCATAGTAAAATAAAGGGCACTGGTTCAAAATTGACTTTTAAAATTCGAACGTGAAATACTGACAAACACGTTTAATTAAAACGTTATAAAAATAAAACTACTTAATTCAGAATGAGCCGTTGTCTTCTCATGTGGCTCAGTGACATAATGCTTTTAACATGCTTTTAATCAAACCATTAGCGTTCCAATTTGCTCACTTTTACCTTATTTTATATTGAACTCAACTTTTTACAATCTTTATATCGATTACCGACTTATTAAGAAGACGGTTAATGAAGTGAATATACCAAGGTACCGGTTATTAGCAGTCGTGACTAACTTACTCTACTTGCCGACTTAATATCTATTTAGAAACCGGTCAAGTTCAAAGTAAATGGGCGATAGTGTTCCGTACATTTCAGGCTGCGAGGATTGATTGATTATACTCAAAATCTAGAACGCGAACAGATTTGGCTACATCTGTTTTTTTTATTCCAAACACTGGGGGGTTACAATATGTAACCTGAAGTTACTAAATAAATCTACGTCCTACATGTTGTAAAAGAGCAATAAAATCCTGTTGCCGAAGGAAGTCATCAACAAAATATTTAGGTTAAGGGCCAGTGAGACGGACAGCATTTAAACTGCAACCCAGCTGCAAAATAGCAGTTCCAGTGCAGTTCGAGTGCTGTAGACGTACGTTTTAATACAGTTAAGTCAACTGCATCAGAACTGCACTCGAACTGCCATTTTGCAGTCTATCTGTAGCGGCCTTAAATTGCGACAAACATACACACAATTCCACAAGTCTCTCTAATTTCGCTTCGAATCTCTATAATTTGAATAATTTTCGACTTGTTACAGTCGCAGCTTCGACATGGGGGCTCAGTGGTCAATGGTCATAGCTTAAACCCGACAAATTATTGAACTGTAGGCAACTAGCCAAGATGAAAAGCTGCTAATGTTTATATTTTCTATCGATTCAAAATGTATTTAGTTGACAAGCGATCGATGCGATGTCATCAGCTTACGTCAATGATATAAACTTTGGTCGATTTTCGAAAATGGCTAACTTAGCGTTATACTTAACTTAACTAAATTAAGACAGGTTTACAATGTAGGTGTAGTGGCTCAATGCCAATACCTATCTGAATAATATTCTAAAGACGCCACTGACACGTTGGATGCGTCGAACTCACATGCCCGGGCTAGATAAAATAAGATCTCCGAAATAATTATATACCGAGTGATAGAGGAGACTAGCTGACTTGAGACTTGATGTTAGTGGTGGTCTTCGGTCCAATCGCTATAATTACTAGCATACGAGTCGGGTTGAGAGGAATGTGAAGTGACGCATCGCGTAGCTGTCAAAGAAGTTCCATAAAAATTTAGCTACGGGTAATAACGTTTCTCACCCCCCCTAGATCAAGTCTGACGTCCACGATTTTTGAACATGTAGTTATAATAAAAAACTTAGGGTTGTATTGTACGTTTCCGTTTTTTAAATATTTTCTTGGATAGGAAAACGTACCTAGTTTTTCATAATATTTACCTACAACATATTCAAAAATCGTAAAAGCGAACGGCAGAAATGTTATCGCATTGTGTATGAAATTGTTAAGCTTCACAATCCTCTTATATAAATATATTTCCTTCTTTTTTACACAGTTCACCCCGATAACAGAGAGCGACGTGCGAGAGCTGCAGAGCTCGTACGAAAATCTGCTGGTGAAAATCAGACCCAACGCGGTCAGCCTCGTGGACGCCTTCGACTTCAGGGATGAGGTAAGTCTCTAACTCTGGAGGAACCCTAAATACCCAAGAAATTTAATCCATATGCTTTAAACAAAAAAATAACCATTAAATAAAGACCCCCGATATGATTTGCGAGACCCCTAGCCCTTCGGCGTAAGTACTTCTTCTTATACTTTTTTTATGTGAGTAGAGTAAATCAATAACAGAATGAATCAAAAGTAAAAGCCGGATATCTTTAAATCCGCCATCGTCCCTCCCCAAAGGTTTTTGGAAGCCCCCTCAGCGTTAGTTATCATCATCAAAAATCTATCAGATTGACGTAAGCTGTCAGACGGTCGCGTCGACCGCCTACGTCAATTCCATACATTTTGACAAGTTTCGAAAATCGTTTGCGTTAGCGTTAAGCAATTTGTCTAGCCTCACAGCTATAGATAAACCAATTTCGATTAAACTAGGTTTCTTTTAAAGTCTCTCAGCTACGATGTTACACACGTGTGTAGACACACGGGGCCTCTAATTCTAAGCGGTAAAAACAAAATAGTCTTTGACCCTGTTATCGTTTGTAATTCGGCCGCCATTACTGTTTTACTGTTTAATTAACTGTTTTAGTTTTTAATTTTAATCTATAATCTGGATGTACGTACCTATAATTTGTTTATTTACCTAGTAACTGAACAAATAGTATGTAGGTACATAATGTCTTAATTACTTAAATACTTGTTTTAATTGTATCTATATGTAAATCTAGGAAATAAACAAACTGTACTTAGTTAGCTTAATTAGTGTAATTACTTTTTACCTCATGTTGTCGGAGGAAGAGCGGCGTCTCCCAACACAGGCAACATATTGCCTAAAGGGTGACTCCATCCCTTGTATCATGTACCTCATGTATTTTATGAATAAAGAATTTTGTATTTGTATTTGTATTTTGTACTGTCAAGTAAATAAGAGCTATCAAAATGTTTATAATACGACAACAGGTCAAAGACGATATGGTTTTTATCGCCTAGAATCTCGGCGAAGATGTGCAGAAACACAGATTAAACGTCAACCTCCCCTAATTTTGCGTCGTGGCTTAAAAAGGGTGGTCTCTAATAACTTTGTTAGAGTCTGGCCATCGAAACGTGATACTGAAAATGACCGCGAAATTTAAAAATGTAGCTATAGTATGTCTGAATGAGCTACAATTAAACAATTGTAATGCTTTTGTCATTAACTTATAACTTAATACTTAATGACAAAAGCATCAACATTGTTTAATTGTAGCTCATTCAGACATACTATAGCTACATTTTTAAATTTCGCGGTCATTTTCAGTATCACGTTTCGATGGCTAGACTCTAGCTACCAGGTGGTTTGTTAGACAAGTTACTGTATTGCTGTTTGGTCAAGCCATGACCAGCCAACTATCTTCTGTGCATAATACCAATTTTACGTAAAGCATCAAAAATAATTTTAATGTTCTGTAAAGCGATAAATGAATTTAGGACTTTGGTTGTTATCATTATTTTGGTAAATTAGTAATGTGTTGTTCCAGGTGCTCTGCTCAGCCCTAGGGGCGTACGACGGCCAAGTATACGAGCGGCTGATGGAGGAAGCACTGAAGAGCCCGCTCAACGCGGAACCCGTCAACGAGAGCTTCCACAAGTACCTCAAGCCCCTCATGCTGGGGAAACTGGTGCCACATAAGCTATGATTAGATTGACACTGTGGATATTTGACTTTTAAGGTGTAATAGGAGGTAACGAGGTTAATACACAGCGGTTAATATCTGAAGGCTTTTAAAGTATCTCTGTAGCTCTCGTATTTAGCTTTCACAAGACATCGAATTGCACGAATTGAATTTTAAGGATACATTTACTTTTATTTTTATTACTTTTTATATCAACTTCACCGTTTTTTTATGTTAATGTAAATATATTACAATTCCAGATGTGTAGAGAAAGATATTTGGGTTATTTTTTATTTAGTTTTTAATATTGCTTATACCCTAATAGGGTCCATGTTTAGCACATATAATACTGTAAGACCTCTGTAAATACCATGGATGCAATAAATTGATTATGTTTAATATGATTATGTATATAAGGATTTAAATAAATTAGCATATTCTCATTGACTTGTTCCATTATTCACTTACATGGAAACCCTGCCAAAAGAAAAGAAAACCGAGCAAGAGCATGTCGGACCATGTTCAGTGTAGGGTTCCGAAGCCGTTACTACAAACAAATAAAAACTCAAACTTAACTTTGCTGTTGGAAAACTATTATCCCCATACATCGACATAGGTCGCGGTCAGTTTACCAACACCGCAAATAAGTTTTCGGTAAGTATAAACATTTAAACCGTTTGTAACTCAAGAACAAATGAAGTCTACTTAGTCGTGATAGTTTTCCTATTAAATTAATTATGTGTGCTTTCATTTAAGTTTTTTTTTTATTGTTAGTATTTGTAGTTTTGGCTGTAGGGGGGGGGGGGGGGGACACTTTAATTTAACAAAAATTAGCGCTTTGAAGCTTAATATTTCCTAAACGGCTACTTTAACCATTTTTTTTTCACTAACCCGCAGTATTTTTGCAAGACGTATCCAACGACACCCCACAACATGGGGTAGACGAGAAAAAAAACATCCACACAAAGTAGGGGAGGAACAGTAAAATAAATATTTTTTTCAAGATTTTATTTTACCTCTTTATTGTCGTGATTAATATGTATATTGCTGCTAAATTACAGCTTTCTACTACTAAGAGTCTTTGAGCTAGGCGGCAGAAGGACGGACGGCTGGCGAAACTATAATTCCTAGTTTGACTACGGAACCCTAAAAAAGAAGGAAAAACATTCAATTCAAACATTGCCACATGGTTAATTTGTTTTGTTGCCAAAACCATATATCTTTTAGGATATACTTATTGCAAATTCAAATTCTTTATTAATAACACTCTATGTTTTATGTGCTTGTTTGACACTCTTGCCCCGTCGGCTTACTCGCTCAACCTGACGTTACTATTGTTGGAATAATACATAAGTAATACTTACATAAGTCGCAAGTCAAACAAAATGTTGAATGGCCATTTAAGAAGTTTGTTCCAGTGAAAAACCGTATTGAAAAAGTTAAGGTTCTCGTATGACCTTTATAAAGAACAAATTTTGGAATAGGTTTTAAATTAACGATAAACTAATTTTAGGGTTCCGTACCTCAAAAGGAAAAAACGGAACCCTGATGGGATCACTTTGTTGTCCGCCTGTCTGTCTGTCTGTCAAGACCCTTTATCCCGGGAACGCGTGGAGGTAACGAGTTGAAATTTGAACCATATACTCAGGTCTACAGTAGGTACCTACAAGCTGAGAAAAAATCAAACTTCTACATTAACATGAAAAAAAGATACGGCCATTTATCCTGCTAAAAACGTGTATTTCGACACTATTGAGGGAATCAAAATGTATGGGGTATTTCCCGTTATCCTAGAACTATGAAATTTCGTAAGTAACACCGTCTTTTACTTTGTAGTAATATTCCCTATACTTGATATAGGGAAATATCTGGAATCTGTACATTTTTAATAATATCACAAAAAACAGGGTCTTTATGCAAAGAACGGCGTTCCAAATTTTGAATTGAGTTAACTGTGTCATGTGCGGAACCCTCGGTAGGCGAGTCCGACTCGCACATGTCCGGTATTTTTGATGATTTTTCGTTGTATTATTTGCACTGTAAGCACATGTGTTTTTACGCGACTGCCCAAAAAAAGGAGTGTAAAGTTTTTATGGTCGTAAACAGTACTTACTTTTAATGTGAGTTTAACGATACCTAAGTATATGATAATGTCTTTGAATGGTTTCAATTGATTTGGTTTGATATTCGGTTTAATTAGGTACCTATTATCTGGATGAAAATAAAAATCAAAAATAAACTGAACAACTCTATTTCACCCACACATTAAGAGACTCCTTAAAACTAAAAATAAATAACTTAACTAAAATAAATTAAATTTCACTATGCAAATACATCAAGATAAGTTTTCGTGTCATCTTGGTGTCCTTGCTTCACTGGTAGACTTAGTTGACTAGGGCATTGGCGTGGGCAGAGCCGAAGCCGTGTGTGTTGGCAGCAGAGTTGGCCACTCTGTAGGCAGCGTTGACTCCCTGGGACCTCGCTGATGACGAAGCAGACCCATACCCAGAGATCCTCGCATCAGCATTGCTGGTTCCGAACGCTGATCCTTGCACGTTAGCGTCAGACCTCGCCGCACCGAAACCGTTGGTGTTAGCCGAGGAAACAGCGGAGCCGTAAGCGCCGTTGTTGGCTGCGGACTTGGCGAAACCAGCTCCGGTGAGGTCAGCGTTGGCGTTAGCCGAGCCATACCCGTTAGTGTTGGCTGAAGTCCTGGCCCCTCCGAAACCAGCGCCGTGGGTGTTGGCTTGAGATTGAGCTGAACCATATCCAGAGCCCTGCGTGTTGGCGGCGCTCTTTGCGAAGCCAGAGCCGTGGGTATTGGCCTCGGAGTTGGCAGAACCGAAGGCACCTCCGTTCACGTTAGCGTCAGCTTTAGCCGAGCCGTAGTCGGAGCCCTGAGTGTTAGCGGCACTCTTAGCGTAGCCAGAGTTGGTGTTAGCGGCAGAGTTAGCAGAGCCGTAGGCACCACCGTTTACGTTAGCGTCGGCTTTAGCGCTGCCGTAGTCGGAGCCCTGGGTGTTGGCGGTGCTCTTAGCGTAGCCAGCACCGTGAGTGTTGGCTTCAGAGTTAGCAGAGCCGTAGGCAGCACCATTCACGTTAGCATTGGCTTTAGCAGAGCCGTAGTCAGATCCTTGGGTGTTAGCAGCGGAGTGCGCGGATCCGAAACCAGACTGGTGTACGTTTGCGGTGGACTTGGCGGCACCAAAACCGGCGTGAGTGTTGGCATGAGCACGAGCTCCGATGTTAGAGGGGTTGCCATAAAGGGTACCGAAACGCCAGCTGATACTGGCCTTTTTAGCGGCCTTGGCAGATGAGACAACATTATCGTATCCGCTGCTGATGGACGCGTCGGAGGCGGCAGACCCAGCGCCAAATCCGTGAGTTTTAGCGGAGCTGATGGCAGATCCTACTCCTGCGTTGTTCGCGGTAGAAGAAGCAGAGCCATATCCTCCGTTCGACTGGGACTCAGCTGCGGCACGGTTGGATCCAAAACCACCATTGGCTTGGGAGTTAGCGGAGCTGTATCCGTTGTTCAATCCTTGTGTCCTAGCGGCAGTCACGGCTGATCCAGCATCGGAGTTGGCATTTGATGAGGCGGATCCAAAGCCAGAGCCGTAAGTGTTGGCGTTAGTCGAAGTGGTCCTGTAACTGCCAATGCCTTGGGTGCGGGCGGAGGAAACTGCGGAGCCAGCGCCGTTGGTTGAAGCCGAAGCAATAGATGAGTCACTGCCTCCGTTTACCGTAGCAGAGGATTGAGCAGTCTGAGCTCCAGGGACGTAGTTTATTTCAGCGGGCTCAAAATTCTGCTCATAGGATACTATAGTCGCTGGAGCTGGGACGTAGAAAGTGGCTCCGCCATTCTGGACCTCCGCGGAAGCTTTAGCAGATCCATAGACGGGGATAGCGGGCGCGTTGAAGAATTCAGCGTCAGCGGCAGGAGGGTAGATGGCACCGATGGCTTGGTTGCGAAGGTTGAAGCCACCGTCACCGACGGAAGCAGAGCCGGAGGCCTGGCTGCCGGCGTCGCTGGTGTAAGCCTTGCTGATGGCGAAGTCCCGACCATCACGGTATAGGAAACCTGCAGATTTTTTTTTGATTAAGTTTGGAAACATTGTTAATAGTGATAGATGATAGTTAGGAAAATACTTAGTAGTGAACAAAAAAATCTGCTGTAGTTATCTGATTTAGAAGTATTTTTGTCACTAAATAGAGATAAAAATTACATTGCTTTTACATCAATACTACACCGACAAGAGATGAAAAATAATTTTAAAAAACTGACTGTAATTAAAATAACTCATTGTACATATACTTTTAAGTTTAAAATTCGTTCTTTATATCAGTATTACTGATTAACTATACTTTGACAACGCTATTATACGTTGGTTTGGTTGTTGGTTACCATGTGAACAAAACTGGTGGACCCGAGCTTGAGTTCCGGTCAGGGCAAATATATGTGTGATGAGGATGAGCGCAAGCATTTGTTCCATCCTTGACTGTCTAGTGCTCATTAGTACAAACCCAGATATTAGTTTGAGACTAGCTTTTTTGTAAGATTGTTTATTTACTATTTGGTTGGTAACGGCAGCAATGACACAGATGTTAACTTTTCACATGAAACAAAAGATAATAAACAAATAGCCCCAAGCACGGAACGTGTGGTAATGACAACAGTAAACCATCCATTTAATTGTATAACCAATAGCTAACAAACAAATAATAATAATAAATAATAATAATATAAGCCTCATTTATTCCTCAATAGTGTAGCAATGTTTCTTAATACTAAAATTACATTACATTCTCATTTGTTAAATTAATATTTCAGAAAATATTAGTTTTATAATACAAATTGAATTAATTATTTGAATTATTTTTACAATTTTAAATTTAGTTTGATCGATTTTGTATATGAAAATTACACATTTTTTTTTTTTTTTTTTAAATTTGATAGCATACCTACATTTAGAATTGATGATAGCTAACAAACAAATATGAATCACTAATTAAAACCCGTTATTAGTAACATACATAATAGATACGTACAAAATAGCCAAGGGCAAGAAACAGCGATGATTCTAAATCACTTTATTACTGTACCGCGTGTATTTAATGAGACCAAAACTTCTAAATCTTTATTTATATTGCGAAGTACTTTGCTTAAAAAAAGTCACAAGCCGTAAAGTAATTGAATGAGCTTCTATTTAGCGATAAGTGATCCAGACAAGCGTGTATAGTATGTATATTATATGAGAGACTTTACCATTATGCTTGCACATCTAAATTTATCTCATATTCATTTTTACTACGTACAGTCAGCTGCAGAGAAAACGAACCCCCCCTGCATACGAGTTGCCTTGCAAAGGGGGTTACATTTCTCTGCAGCTGACCGTACTACGAGTAGAGGTAGCACGCGACTTCGTACGCGTAGAATAAGTTTCCCGCTTCTCCTCTATTTTAACCTCTTAGGGGGTGAACATTGAGAAATCCTTTCTTAGTGCTCACTTACATGATCAAAGGAACCACTGTACCGAAATTCGTGTCCTTAATAGTTTTTAAACTAAGAGACAAAAACGGGCAGCATTGCAAAAGTAGAAAAAAAAACGTTAAAATTAAAAAAAAAACATATTTCATCTCAACTAGGTAAATGGTTATTAACAATGGTTGAATTTTCAAGGTGTTTCTTAATTTGCTTAGGTAAGTTTACTATTGAGTGAAATTAAAGGGGACTTATATTGATTAAATTTTTAACCGACTTAAAAAAAAGGAGGCGCTTTTTTTTTCGAACGATATCCTAACATTTATGTTTATTATGAGAATTAAAGGCTTACCGTTGTACAGGAGCGGGGTAGCTTGGCAGAGGGCGACACACGCCACCGCAACGATGAACTTGGCAGCCATTTTGCTGTTTGTTGTTCTAATGTTGAAAGGACTCAGCTGAGTGGATGCGGAGAGAGCATTTCACTACGCTTAAATACTTCACGCCTGCCCCTTCCTTCGTCTAGAAAAGTCGCTCAGATGGTAGATTCAATGCCTTACGGTAGATCAATCATTTAAATGACGTTTGGTTCGCCATTTTTTATTTTATTGGCACTTATGGCGTTTGATGGTGTTTGGCGGCGTGATGGAGTTTGGTGCGTTGAACCTTTAATTGGAGTAAAGTATTTCTTTTTAAACCACTAATATTTTCGAGAACGAATACCTACCTTTCGCAGCTACTAAATTAAAACCACTCAATACGTTAGTGCGTTATGGGTTCGAATGTACTTGACTTATTTTTTAGTGTATGTCTAAGGAGAGACGATGCATTCATTAAGCGTTAACGCGTTTAGATCTACAAGCTAGCGGTCCCAGGTTCGATTAGTCTACTTACACCTAGTCTGTTGGCTATGTATTCAAGTATGTATTTCTACATTTACTAAGAAAAAAGTCGTGTAACCTTACTAACTATAATTCAGTACGTCTGTTTATCTTATAGAAATTTACTTTGCCTTAGGCACTTTGTATTGTATTTTTTTTAAATCCCACCGTATTAGAATTAGCTGTCATATTTGAATATGGGCTTTAGTTACATAGAATGTATACATATCAGAAAGGATGTAAAAAGGCGAACCTATCCCCTGTAAGGGATGACTCTTCCAGCTAGCCCTTGAGAGGTTGACAAATGGGAAAAGAGAGAGCCATTATAACTGCAGCGGGAATCGAACCGTGACCAATTACTATGCCAATCTTGCGGTATTAGTATAGACTTTTTTATTACCGACCTAATAAATCGCTTCCGTTTGCGATTGAGTTCGCGTCATTTATCTTTATAATGTTCCAATTTTAACAATTTAAACATTCAACCTGTCTACTTGACCGTCATTTTTTATTAAAATATTTTCAGCCTTTTGTACTGTGTTGTTTTTTTATACGGCGAAGATAATGCAAACCAGCACACATAATATTATTATGTCCAACCTATAACTTAGACATAGCCATGATGCAAACGCTACTATCGTTTCTGTTTTCATATTAAGCGGCCGACGTGATCAATCTGGTAAATTGCGTCAACCATGTCGATTTTCGAAAATCGCCAATTTAGCCTTACGCGTCTTGACTAGGCCCTCTAGGATCGGGACCCATGAAATTAGATTCTCAAGACTGCAATCCTACGACTACAAATACGTACGTTGCCAATCTTGAGGACTCAGATGGGATGCCTGTATGTTAGTAATCTGACCGATTGACTTATATATAAATAAAATGAAAGTGAAATTATTATTTTTTTATACAAAAGTTACATCCTAAGCACATGTATAAACTATACGAAGTTCAAGATCAAGTCAATCTGTTACGTAGTTTGGCTTAAATTTTTTTTCGCTAATTGTAAGCATTTATAAGGGTGAATATTTAGCAAATCATTATCTTATAACAACACAAATAAACGTGCATATGCATAACAATATGTCATATTCAGCCAGGGGCGATTTTACTATGGCATTCCGGCCAGGCCCTTTAATAAGTTGCAAAATGTACCTCACTGGCTTACTGACTAAGGTGAAATTTGCACCTTATTGAATTTGTTAGTTAATGCGGTATTACAGTATCACCATTATCGACGTTATATAACTTAATAAACTTATAACCTATGTGACCTATGTGACATAGGAAGCACAAATATATTTCTACGAAATGAGAGTTTGCAAAATAATATGTTTTCAAACTTACTTTTGGTCAAATTAACGTACCATTCTAATTATATTTTTGCAGTTTAATATAATTTCACGCCATGTCTTTCCCCGTTACGGATGTCATTCGAAATAACTGATGTGACCGTTCACTAAGACACTGTTATAATAATTTATTGTATTGTATTGTCTATGTTTTGTGTGGATTAAGCTTCGTCATTGTACTTGACTCTATCTGGGTGACGGATTGACCTCTGATCCTTTACGGTACAGTAAGTAGTGTAAGTTACCTTTGAACTGGTGTTGCTTTAGACTCTAAATGCGATGGCAAATGTTAGTTACAACAGAAAAAAATATAATCTATTGAAGTTGTAATTATTGGACAATGTCCAAAGTTTGTCCAAGCGAAATCTTTTGAGGTTAGACGTGAAAAGGCTGCTGTTTGGATAATGTCGTCAAAGTAATGTTACTTATCATGTATTTATTTTTTAGTTGTCCAATTTTACATTTAATAATTTTAATATAACCCATGACATTCCAGTGGTTAAGACGAAGACGGCCGGAAGTTAAAGTCGGTTTAGCCGTTTAGTAGTTATGAGCGGACATTGAGTCGGACATATATACAAGTAAAACACAAAACCCTCCTATTGGGCTTTGCCGCAGGCGGGTAAAAATAGGTTAACACTGGGGACATTTAAACTTTAATGGTAGTAGGACCTTGTGCAGGGTCCGTCCGGATCGCCACCACAATCTTATCAATTAACCCACCGTCCAGCAGCAGTGTTCGCATTGCTGTGTCCCGGTGTGGGGATAAGACAACCGGTGAAATTAGTAGCATAGAGGCATTCCATCTCGGTCCTCAGGGTTCGCAACGCATTTGAGGTCTTAGGATTGCAGTTTTGAGATTGTAGTCTTGAGATTTCAAATGTCTATGGGTCTCAGATCCCACTTACCGTCAGGAGGCTTCGCGTACCATCTTATTAGTAAAAAAAAATTGCCATAAAAAAAATCTCACACAAATTGACGTAATCCTATGGGTAACACACAACGATAAAAATACTTATTTAGAGAAATACATACTTCAAAACATAGAAAATATCCAAGACTCGGGAAAAACTAGCTCAACACACAAATATCTGCCTTCGGGTTTAAACCCGGGGCCACTAGTTTCGTAGGTAGGGTCACTACCAACTAGGCCAGGGGTCGCCAAACTACGGCCGGACTTGGACCTTCTAATCCGGCCCGAGGAAAGAAAGCGGGAGAGCCTACACTCCGGCCCGCTATAGCGGGGTCCGATTTTAAAAAGCTCCAAGTAATTAGTTTTATAAAACCCGCCCCTGACGGACGTATGACCAATTGGTCATAATCATAGCCAGTCATGAACAAAATCAACGGTAAGTGCGTTCCTTATGTCATCTAGGTACCTGAAGACTACTTAATAATACTTAACTAATAGGTAGATTAGATTGTAATGTATTACGGGTTCATACGAGTAATTACCCCATGACCAGCCATGAAACCAAAGTCTTGTTCGCACGAATTTATATTAAATGCAGTGTGGTCCTTGAGTCAAAACGTTTGAAAACCCATGAACTAGGCCAACGTCTTGTCAAAAAGATTTCAAATAATTGAACAACCTCGTTTATTGATGTTTGTAAACAATGGGAATGGAACAGAGATGAATAATAAACTTAATTTATTCGTTGTTCATGCTATGAAGGCGCTTAAAGAGCTCACCTTCCGGATCGCGACCCGAACACATATATCCTATAGACCTACCGCCAAGCAGCGAATTCTAAAATAACTAGCATAAAGGCATTCCATCTTATCCTTAGTCTTCAAGATTGACAACGCATTTTCGGTCTTGGGATTGTAATCTTAAGAATAGAAATGTCTTTGGGTCACTGATCCCACTTACTATCACGTGGAAGTTTTAAAAAAAAGATATGAACTTAGGTACGTTGGCGATCTAGGTAAAGATAAAATGAGGTTATTTTGAATTTTGAAATTTGAATATGGAATGGCGTTGCCCATGTATGTACAGTACCCCAACGAAAATGTTAAACACTTTAGTGCACTGTCATAATAAACTTCAAACTGAACTTGAAATGACAAGAATTACAACAACAATGAAAGTCACAATGACAAGGTTCTAGGTATGCTCAACATGTTTATTGGGTGACTGCACGTTGTCGTATCGAGAGTGTTTATTGTAAGTTTTGTACAAATATTTATTATTAGTTGTAAACGGTATTCTGCTCATGTTTATGGCATGTTTTTATCTAAATGATTTATCGCTTCTTTGACCACTAGCGCAGTTATCTTGATGATCCCCAATAGTCGAATTAATATAATTTATTGTGTTACCTGTCAATTAGAACTGGACTGATTGGTGCCGTTTTGAATCGTTATCCTAATGAGCTGTTATTTATTGGTTTCGGGTTCCTTCAGGCTGGGTCAGTGACCTTTTAGGTCTTAAAAAGTTAATGGATTTGAAAATGAATATAACGTTAGATCTTTTAGTATAAAGTTGAAAAAAATACCTAAGGAAAAGATAAGTATCTTGGCGCATATCTTTGAATATCGCTCTCTATATTAAATCCATTGAGCACACTGCGCAGATAATTTATATTTTTAACCGACCTCAAAAAAAGGAGGATGTTCTCAATTCGTCGGGGTTTTTTTTTTATGTATGCTCCCAGATTACTCGGTGGCCACTGGACCGATTTGAATATTTTTTCGTAGTTTCAATAGGTATACTTTCAAGTTAGTCCCGTTGTCAACACGTCAGGATCTGATGATGGGATCTTGGAGAAATCAAGGGAACTCCTCAAATACTATAGGCACACCTATAGCGATTTCGGTATTTTTCACTGTAACTCGTGCATTTGCTTTTGAAAAGTACTATATGGTGAAGTGGAACTGATGATGAAGACCACAGATAGCCAACGGAACTCCTTAACGGTACCCATTTGAAGGGTGGCGATAAGATATCTCGATTAAGATATTTGAGCGACTATGAGGGAGCACATTTAGGTTTAAATATCACTATGACATTCCGGCGGCGTTGCCTGCAGCGAGCTTGAAATGTTCTATTAAATGTTTTTTACGCAGATAAAATATTATCGTATCTGCGTAGTCTGTGAGAGCGTTTAAATTTAATTGCATTTAATACGATGATGGTCTGGTCATTGGTTTAAGTTTGGTTTTTTGATGAAGAAAGTTGACAGTCCACGTCATGTAGAGTGTAATAAGGTAGAGGATGTGCACCATTTCTTGGTGGAATGTATCAAGACCGAAGCTAAAAGGAATGCTCTTCTTTCAATGTTGCTGTGGGGGGGGCGGGGGGTCACGGCTTAAACTTGGGTAAAGTAAGGGTAAAGTAATTTTTAATAGCATCCTGGTAGAGCCTGTGTCGGCTGCTGCCAGAGAGCTTTTGTTTTTTTATGGCATAGGGAAGGCTGACTAGCACACAGGCCACCTGATGGTAAGTGGAAACTGTGACCCATAGACATTCGCATTCACAAGACTGCAAGCCTAAGACTGCAAATGCGCTGCCAACCCTGAGGACTAAGATGGAATGCCTCTATGCTAGTCATTACACCGGCTGTCTTATCCCCAAACCGGAACACAACAATTTACTTTATTTAAATAAGTTAGTTGGTTAGGTAGATTAGGGAATTATGGGACTGACATGGCTCTTGCTAAAGCCCCTTATTTATAATAAATAGAGACTTAAAAAAAATGATGATGCGTAGCTCTTACGACCAGCTATTGGCGTGAAGGAGCTCGATGTTGTGTCACGCCAGAACACATTTTGGGGAGTGCATTCTCAAGCAAGCCAGATCAGCTTTTAGAGATACTGCAACAATGCATTGCCATCGGGTTAACATTTTTTTTAAGCTTTTGTCAATAACGCGTCCTATTCCAAAAATATTAAGTATTAATTGAAATGATTATTAGTCTTAATACTTTACAATATTGAGAAAGAATCAACGTATCAATTAATGTCAACATACACTGCAAAAACAAATATCGCGAAAGTTTCGCACTTTCTAAGCTTATCGAGTGATCCCGACATATCGATCAAAACGAGAGAGAAAGTCCACTCTTTCCTTCTAACCCTGTGGCCGCACAAACAGTATTGTCACTTGCTATCAATTTGGGGAACCAGTTTGATTGAAAAAAGTTCGCAGAGTAGCGTTGGATGGTAGATCTTTCACGCAATGACGGATAAAATAGCCAACATTAACAGCTTAAAAAATCAACAAGACATGAATCTAAATGATATTCAGAGGCTAATAGATTTTGGTTTTCTTATACGGTCGTAGGCTTGATTACAAATATAACTCGAACGTTATAAACAAACTGCTGCCAGGAAAGTTGGTTAGGTTTGGTTAGAACTGTGAGCCTCACAGAAACGCTGCTATCAGCAAAGTAGGTTAGGTTAGGTTAGGTTTAAAAATATATATTACGAGTAGTTACGAAATAATTTTGGTACCAATTTGCTCCTGACAACGGAAAACTACGTTTTTAAAATGCTGTCATGGATATCTCGATATGACATATTGTGCAGTTTAAAAAAAAAGGTAATTGGTATTTTTTAAGATAAGCAGACTACGAAATAATTTTGGTACCTTTTTTGCTCGTGACAACGGAAAGCTACGTTTTTAAAATGTTGTCATGGATCTCGAAATGATATATAATGTGGTTTGCAAAAAAATGTTCAAGGTAACTTTGAAATTATATATTTTGTAAGATAAGCAGATTACAAAAATGTAATAAAATTGTATGTTTTTTTTTGACAGCTACGCGATTTAAGTCATATCTCTTTTTAGAGTCTCTCTCTAATCGTCACTACTCTGTGTGTAATACTTATAATCCGCGAAGGACGTCGCCCGCTGCGCGCGCGCTGACCGGTGACAACGATTAATTGCACTCCATCCGGAGGCTCTACTTTGAAAATCTAAGTTCGTAGTTATGTTAGCTCCATCCCTTTCACTCGATTTAGTCTTGAATGACGAGTGATAGGGATGGAGCTAACGTAACTTCGACTTCGATTTTTAATGTAGAGCCTCATAACTTGAAATATCGACTATTATAATCGGAACTACTTACTGTATGAAGTGAAACGGCGGCGGCCGCAGCGATTTATTATTATTCGATGCTAAGTTTAATAGCTATTGGTTTATTGGGCATCAGAGACTAACAGCTTACCGGCAGTCCCAGGTCTGTCAGGACTGCATAGGCGGCATGCCAGTTGTATGTTTTATAGATCGAACCCTGAGAAGAAACATTAACCTAAAAAGAATTTGCAAGTTCTGTGGAATGTTAGGGGCGCCCCAGACCAACATTGTAGATTTGGTCGCGTTCATCGTCTTAGAACAGAGACGTATATAAGGTGCTAACAAATTAGTCACGGATATTTTTACAGCTGATAGTACTCGGTTCTCGGAGTATGAAACATACGGTTTTCTTATGTTTTTTTGGAGAAAACTAGGAAACAAACACCCTGTTAATAAGATAATTAAATGAGACCTCTTTAGACATTCTAGAACCTCTTTAAACTATCATTCAAAAGGCCCCTTAAAAGTTGATAATTAAAATACATGAATTTCAATGTCATGACGTGACATGACAGACAGTGTTTAACATCTTGGCAAGTGCATAATAGGGTGATTATATTAACGATTAATTATAATTTATTTTTTTGTTCGGTAAATTAAAACAATAAAATGATATACAAAGGTTCCTTAATTACAGTTAAAAGTTAATTGATTTAATGTAATCTATTATCTCTTAAAATATCCGTGACTAATTTGTTAGCACCTTATATAACTTTCTCATCCCGACAAATAGCTACGTCCTTCTTGGTCTGTCAGTCCGGCTGCTAGTCTGGAGGAACTTCTTTGAAATGAAAATTGCAGTATGATCCAACTACCAGTTAAATATTACAGGGGTTGCCAGCTGAGAATATTATATTTCTACTCTAAAACATTAAACTAATTTTCGCCATGAATTTCTTCTTTTTAGGCGGGAGACTGCCGTTTGGCAAAAATATGTTTTCCAAGTGTATCGTTTGCCAACTTTTTTATTTGCCAACCCAATGTTATTTTTTTTATATATTTTAGTACCTACCGTCGTGTAGAACCTTAAAGGTAAGGCTGGGTTAGTTTTAATAAAACCATATTTCTCCGAAACAAGGGATCGTTACGCAGAATTTTCAATTAATCGCAAGGCATACATTTCTCGCCACTAGAGTTAATTATTTTTGGCAGTCACTCGTCTATCCTGACTAAACCTACGTAATTAAAGATTAAAAGATTTCTGAAAACAATGGTTTCAGCAGAAACTTAGCGTTCGATGAAACGATTCACTGTATTCTGCTCTTCTAAATAAAAATAGCATATGCGTAATGTGATAGTCAAAGCAAATTTAACCACCCATCTTAAGAAAAAAGGTCGCTAATACATACGCGGTTCTATGAGGCATACGGCCATTTTTCTAAGGAGGTCAGTATTATGAAGTGAAATTCGATTAAACGATTTAACGTTTGTTGCACAAAGACAAAGACAGTTGACAAGCAGGTTGCAATTTCACATTCTAAAAACTAAAAGTGAGTAAAATCATGTGTTTGGTCTATGAGTCCATCTGTCAATGGATTAGTCAATTTATATCTTTCATTTGCTTGCGTAAAATCGCTGTCACTGAACCCAGCCTTTACCCCGATTTATAGCTAACAAAAAACCTGATTAATATCCTATTACTGTGTTTTTTCCAGAGCAACGAAAGTGGACAGAAATGATCTCTGGCAGAACGATGTCGGACATTTTTCAACGGGCGAAAGTATGGTTTTGAAACCTTGCTGAATTGATTTTTATTCGGTCATAAAAGTCATAATATTAAACAAGTTTTCTAATAAAGCGGGTGCCGCAAAATGGGCGGCGTAAACGGGGCAGGCCTAGACGGAGATGGCGGGACGACTTGGACGCATTCCTCAACAACTGGGCGGAAGAGGCACCAAATAGGGACTCATGGAGATCAAGGGGAGAGGCCTTTGCCTAGCAGTGGGACACTCATACAGGCTAGGAAAAAAAAACTTGGGTTAGTTTTAAATTTAGGAGGATAATGAACCTACGTCGCTGCCAAAATCCACCGAGTTAAACAATACGATAAGACGATAACATATTAAAAAGCAATATGATTTCGGCGTTACAATAGAGGCCTTGAGGCCAAGGCCGCTCCAATGATAGTCTTTACTGATACAAGCGTTTTTACCTTCATAGAAAGAGAATTGTGAACCTGAAAGTTTCCATAAAAATTGCGATAGCGATTCTTACCCCCTAAATTAAGTCCGATTTCTACGATTTTTGAATATGTTGCAGTTCTTAAGAAAAACTAGGTTCGAATGTTTCCGTTATTTTTTAACGTGTTTCCTTCCAAGAAATTTATTTCAAATAATCGGAACTACTTACTGTATGAAGTGAAACGGCGGCGGCCGCAGCGATTTATTATTATTCGATGCTAAGTTTAATAGCTATTGGTTTATTGGGCATCAGAGACTAACAGCTTACCGGCAGTCCCAGGTCTGTCAGGACTGCATAGGCGGCATGCCAGTTG
Organism: Acleris sparsana; assembly: GCA_923062465.1. Taxonomy (NCBI): domain Eukaryota; kingdom Metazoa; phylum Arthropoda; class Insecta; order Lepidoptera; family Tortricidae; genus Acleris; species Acleris sparsana. Next base: position 18,307,766 of record OV281287.1, on the reverse strand, counting down.
TATGTTTTATAGATCGAACCCTGAGAAGAAACATTAACCTAAAAAGAATTTGCAAGTTCTGTGGAATGTTAGGGGCGCCCCAGACCAACATTGTAGATTTGGTCGCGTTCATCGTCTTAGAACAGAGACGTATATAAGGTGCTAACAAATTAGTCACGGATATTTTTACAGCTGATAGTACTCGGTTCTCGGAGTATGAAACATACGGTTTTCTTATGTTTTTTTGGAGAAAACTAGGAAACAAACACCCTGTTAATAAGATAATTAAATGAGACCTCTTTAGACATTCTAGAACCTCTTTAAACTATCATTCAAAAGGCCCCTTAAAAGTTGATAATTAAAATACATGAATTTCAATGTCATGACGTGACATGACAGACAGTGTTTAACATCTTGGCAAGTGCATAATAGGGTGATTATATTAACGATTAATTATAATTTATTTTTTTGTTCGGTAAATTAAAACAATAAAATGATATACAAAGGTTCCTTAATTACAGTTAAAAGTTAATTGATTTAATGTAATCTATTATCTCTTAAAATATCCGTGACTAATTTGTTAGCACCTTATATAACTTTCTCATCCCGACAAATAGCTACGTCCTTCTTGGTCTGTCAGTCCGGCTGCTAGTCTGGAGGAACTTCTTTGAAATGAAAATTGCAGTATGATCCAACTACCAGTTAAATATTACAGGGGTTGCCAGCTGAGAATATTATATTTCTACTCTAAAACATTAAACTAATTTTCGCCATGAATTTCTTCTTTTTAGGCGGGAGACTGCCGTTTGGCAAAAATATGTTTTCCAAGTGTATCGTTTGCCAACTTTTTTATTTGCCAACCCAATGTTATTTTTTTTATATATTTTAGTACCTACCGTCGTGTAGAACCTTAAAGGTAAGGCTGGGTTAGTTTTAATAAAACCATATTTCTCCGAAACAAGGGATCGTTACGCAGAATTTTCAATTAATCGCAAGGCATACATTTCTCGCCACTAGAGTTAATTATTTTTGGCAGTCACTCGTCTATCCTGACTAAACCTACGTAATTAAAGATTAAAAGATTTCTGAAAACAATGGTTTCAGCAGAAACTTAGCGTTCGATGAAACGATTCACTGTATTCTGCTCTTCTAAATAAAAATAGCATATGCGTAATGTGATAGTCAAAGCAAATTTAACCACCCATCTTAAGAAAAAAGGTCGCTAATACATACGCGGTTCTATGAGGCATACGGCCATTTTTCTAAGGAGGTCAGTATTATGAAGTGAAATTCGATTAAACGATTTAACGTTTGTTGCACAAAGACAAAGACAGTTGACAAGCAGGTTGCAATTTCACATTCTAAAAACTAAAAGTGAGTAAAATCATGTGTTTGGTCTATGAGTCCGTCTGTCAATGGATTAGTCAATTTATATCTTTCATTTGCTTGCGTTAAATCGCTGTCACTGAACCCAGCCTTTACCCCGATTTATAGCTAACAAAAAACCTGATTAATATCCTATTACTGTGTTTTTTCCAGAGCAACGAAAGTGGACAGAAATGATCTCAGGCAGAACGATGTCGGACATTTTTCAACGGGCGAAAGTATAGTTTTGAAACCTTGCTGAATTGATTTTTATACGGTCATAAAAGTCATAATATCAAACAAGTTTTCTAATAAACTTGGTTTAGTTTTAAATTTAGGAGGGCTTAAAAAGCGTCGCCGCCAAAATCCATCGAGTCAAACAATACGATAACATATCAAAAGCAATATGATTTCGGCGTTACAATAGAGGCCTTGAGACCAAGGCCGCTCCAATGATAGTCTTTATGATACAAGCGTTTTTACCTTCATAGAAAGAGTAACGGTGTTTAGAGGATTGTGAACCTGAAAGTTTCCATAAAAATTGCGATAGCGATTCTCACCCCCTAAATTAAGTCCGATTTCCACGATTTTTGAATATGTTGTAGTTCTTAAGAAAAACTAGGTTCGAATGTTTCCGTTACTTTTTAACTGTGTTTCCTTCCCAGAAATATTTATTTCAAAGGAAAACATACAGACCTAATCTACACTCACTTCATTCAGTTGGGTATCCTAGGCACTCTGGAAGTCCTGCTCGGGGTATTCATCATCAGATTTCACTAAAAGCATTCCCTGGCGAGGAACCAAGGCTTCGAAATAGCCTCTTTAGTATGAAAAACGCACTATGACCCGGTATTTTTGCTCCTGAGTGTATCTAACCAGCTGGTATGATCAGAGACGATGGTAAACGCTACATTGTTGCCGTGGAAGCTTGGTAGGGCTCTGGTGTGGGACGCAACTTGTGTCGACACTTTTGCACTATCACACGTACATGCAACCCGAAATCAGGCCGGCGTAGCAGCTGATCAGGCCCAGACCCTCAAGCGTCGCAAATGATCGTCATTAAAGATAGATACAGATACGATAAAGAGACATTTATTCGCAACGATACAAAACCACATTACATAGATACAAAAAGAACAAGATAATTAATGATTACGAATTTGCGGAGCTTGCAGTAGAGACCCTGGGACCTTGGTCTGCTGACATTAAACTTTTTATAAAGACCCTGTCTGCCAAGCTTATCCACGCCTCCGGGGATCCCAGAGCTGACGCTTACCTCTCCCAAAGGATAGGTTTAACTATCCAGAGAGGTAACGCAGCCAGCGTCATGGGTACAATGCCGCGAACAGATTTATTAGAAGGGGTATTCTTTTTGTAATTGTGTGATAAAATATTTTTAATAATTCTAGTTTTAAGTAGATAATAGGTTACACTAGTTTTTATTCATTCTAATTATACACTGTACTGCAGTATAGTGTATAGTATAGTGTATTTTTTTTATCTTCACTATATTCCTAATCTATTATTATTAATTAATCTCTAAATGAATATGCTAATTTAATTATTCAAAGCCTAGGCAACCTAAAAAGCCTGCGAAAGCTAGGCCATAGCGCTCCCACATCAAATCAGAGTACCGTCTACCGGGAGTTTAATTAGGATTCCGTTTTTTTTCGTATCAATAACATTACTGCCTATCCTTAGATATGTTTCCTACTTTATTGGGTTTAATAGCGAATTTCACCCACCAAACCATGTTCCTTTACCATCTTATTTTTTTTAAATACTTTACTTTAAACAATTTTTCACCATTCTTTGTTGGGAGGCCCCGTCAAAAACTCACATAATTGATTGACGATTGATAAAATTATAATAATCATATAATTTTTTATAAGTAAAGTTTAAAAACCATCGCATATTATTAGATTATTACCCCCGGCAGACGTGCTCAGTGTTAATGTGTCACAGATATTAATATTCGCAATTAATCTTTTAGCAGCAAAATAACGTCCATTAACGTGCAGAAGCCCGTTCGACCATAAAAACCATTTCCGGTAAAAAGTTTATTATATCGATATGGCCCTGCTATGCTAAAAAGGCGTATAATACAAGCCTTTCATTTACACATCCGCCATTTTGGCATCACGTAAACTCATTGCTCAAATACAATGTTTGAAATGCTAGTGGTGAAAAATGGAACTAACGTTAGCACGTACTGTTAACGGTTATGTGTCTATACAGCGCCAATATCAACTGCAAATGTAAGTTTGTAATATTCAAACGTGTTCGATAAATTAAGATTAACGTCATTAAGACGTATTAACATGGAGTCGTGAGAATTAATTTCTTTGACAGTTATAAAAATTGGGAAAATTAATTTCTTAATTTTCTAAATGAGTATTTATTGTGGTGTTGATTTGTTGATATTGCTTTCACATTGGCTTTCTGGTGCTGATGAAAGATTATTGGCCTCTCTTGGTGCTCTTTAAGTTTATTAAAGTTATTTAATAATAGCCAATTTTTAATAATAAACAAGTGATTTATTTATTACTAGCTTCCGCCCGCGTAGACGACGAGTCCGTTATTCTCTCGGGAATTAAATAAAGCTTATGTGGTTCACCAGGTATGAGCTATTTGCATTTCATACAATTTTATCCAATTCCATACCGCCATTGCAATGCGAAGGAGTAACAGACTGACACACAAACTTTCGCCTTTCACACTTAAAAAAAATATGTAAAAAGGTAATCTCTAGTAGAATTTAAGTTTTCTTTTACCTCACATAAGAAAGGTTTTTGTCAAATATTTCATTTTTTGGGACAACGTTTTGTTGCCGGCTAATACTTTTTTTTCGCTCAGAAAACGAAACTAACGAGCCCCAGCTCGGTGAGTATATTTAGGCATAAAAAAACATTATATTATACAACAATAATGCCATCGCCACCTTCCGACTCCATCATCAGATCAGTTCGATGGGACAGTCAAAAGCATAAATAAGTGATCATTTATGTACCTTGTCGCTTTCAATCGTTTCACAATTTTGTATGACATTTCAAACACGGCGTTAAAGTGACAAGGTACATAAATTATCACTTATTTATGCTGTTGACTACCATAATAGCATTGTCATCGGGTTTACGTTTACACCTGTATTCCAAACTTCAGCCGATTTCATTGGTGGGAACAGGTTCAACATGGAAAATTTTAACAAGTGAAGGTAAATAAAAACTTGTAATAATAAAAAAGTACCATATTTTGTTTACGTTATTGAAGCTCTGTTTCACTTGTCAGGTAACGGCACTGTCATCGTGAGAACATAATGGAGATTGAGGCTCAAATTCACTTTTTAAACCAGAATAAAACATAAATGACATCTTACTTGGTACCAACCTCAATGTACCTACTTGAAAAAAATAATTAAAATGTTTAAATTAGTTTAAATGTAGGTACATAAAATTGTGCAAGGTTCGTTTAAGTCATTAACTGTCATCTGCTTTCTTCGTCTGTGAAACTCAAAGTCTAGGGTATTCATTTCCAGATGCGAGAGAGTAACTCGTTGCTTTAATACAAAAGCGACGCAAAACAAAATGTGTCTGTGTTGCATTTGAAATCGGAATGCTATATACTTTCAGTTTTAAATCAAACTATATTTGTTTTTGATTTGTGGCGCTTTTGTATTCAAGCAGCGAACTGTGCTGTGCTAGATATGGCGACTTAATAGGGATAATAAAAAATATTTAATTTCCTAATGAAACGCTCCTAGGAACTGTTTTTTTTTCAGTTGAGCACATGTTTAAAAAACAATACGCTGAGGCATTTTTTAAACAGTTATAAATAACAACAAAATAATAAGCTGATTTATATTAAAAATACCAAAAGAATTTGACAGCGGTGGGATTCGAACCCACGCCCTTTCGGACTGGTGCCTAAAACCAGCGCCTTAGACCACTCGGCCACGCTGCCTCTGTAGAGCGCTGTCGAAATAGTGCTATAAAACGCGCAAACAAACAAGTGACATCATCGCCTTCGCAGAATCGTTATAAATAGAAGCAATTGATTCGCATTTCTTGAATTGTTTATTTCTTACTAAGTAATGTGATTTTGGCACAGTTACGCGTATGTACACGTAACTGTTTTTTTCATTTTCTCTCTAACTTGAAATTAGAAAGGTTAAAGTATCTCACACTGTAAGAACACCATTAAAATCAGCCATGTGGCCGTTTATAAAATTGTGCTGTGCCCTTAGATTTAGAACACAATAGCAATTACCAGTAAGTCTGTATATATTATTGTACACACACCCATTACTTTTGAGTCTTGTAGCGCCATCTAGTACTCCGGCTACGTACTATTAGGCACGTTCGGTTCGGTTCGGAATCTCGTCACCGGCTATGCAAATAAAATAAACAAACGGTTTAAATGATAATAATATGGTAACAATGTATACCTATACATTGGTAACCATGACAACTACATCCATCAGACGTGTCTACGGATCAAAAATATCCCAATATTATTTTGGTAAGTACTAATACTTTATTAATACACTGATTCCAACTCAAATGCTCGTCTCGAGACGCGTCAATAATGACAGTGTTGTATGGTTTGGCGTTTACTTTGACGTATCTTGTGGCGTATCTTGTGACCGTCAAGAACTTAACTTTGGGACCAATCTTAGCTTAAAGTCAATGTGACATTCTACAACAAGGTTGAGTTTCCTACAACTAACAACTGATTTGGCCACCTCTAAGGACTAACTACAAGTCTAACTAATAAAAGATCCGAATAGGTACTATTTGAACACTTTCCGGACGCCCTCGAAACTAGGTCACAACCCGGCAGCTTCAGACGCGTGATGGCGTGACGTGACGTGTAGTCAACCTATTTAATATTCATAATTAGGGAATAGTCATGACTTTTTTTCCAGCTTCAATAAAAGCTGATTCTCTGTAAAAAAACAATTTAAAAAAAAAGCTGTCGTTACTCTTTTTAAGGCATCGGCAGTTGATCCTCGGGGGGCCTAATATGGCTGCCTTTGTCACTTTCTGATACTTATATAAGCACGAGAGTGACAGATGCTTCATCCACATTTTGTCACTCGATAAACGCAACCAGGCCCGCAGCAGGTGCGACTGGGTTACATTTTGGCCAGACCTTTGTGGAAAAAATCATAAGGAACTTTTAACCTCATTGCTGGATATAGGTTTTTGTGGGATTCGAGCAGCTCTTCAAAGAATATAAGTATTCAGGAGATATGTATGTATCAAAATAAATAAAACTACGCATCTGTTCATGTTAACTGTATATTTAAGTGTAAAGGAGCTTTATTTACATCGTGGACATTCAATATTTATTTGCCTACCCTATCTTATGCGTCATTATGAAAAACAAATATTTGTTTCGGCTTGTGAACAGTAATATAATGTATTCTTGTACTTTCGAGTAATTTAAATGTTTGAAATGGTCGGGTTATACATTTTCACGGTGGGAAAAGAATAGATAACCCATTTACGTGTTATATACAATGGCTAATCATTAACGTTCGTTGGTGGTAAAGCCAGCCTTATAAGTAGCTTACGTAGCTGATTATATTATTGTACCTTGTCGCTTTAACGCTTTTCAAACGAACGCTTGCAGCAGTTCAAATATGATGTTATAGTGACAAAGGACCAAAGTGTGTAGCTATTCACATAGACGACCGTACATACTCAGTTTTCAATTTCAAGTATGGTACATAATAATACTATTTTTAGACGTTTATAAGGTTTAACTGGAATTATCAGCAAACTTTAGCTTGTTCCAACTGTACTACGATTAAATATCCGCTGCAATCGTGTTTTTTTCTCGTAGGCCTTAGGAATAGCTGCCGTATCAAACTTATCTTTATAGTAATATTATGATTTATGAGTTATTTTTTAATAAAAAATACACGACTGCAGTTTAATCTGAGTATAATTAAAAGCGCGCCGTTAATAGTTAGGCCATGTTTAGTTTTATAGACGGTTTTTTTTCTCAAAATGTTTAAGGTTAACACAAAACACTAGTTTTTGGACGCCATTTTTCAATATGGCGGTGCGAGCGGCAAAGATAGGAGGTGCCAATAGATTAATAATTAGAAAAGAGCAAGTGGAAATCTATAAAATCACCAATTTTCAAACGTTTTAGGTAACCCCACTTTTGAGCTCCAAATGACTGTACTATAATTATTATGGATCATTGTATAGACATGCAACTAGCGCGTATTTTCTAAAGATGTTGTAATATTTATTTAACTGTGTTGTTTCCTTAGATTTACCTACCCAATATAACGAATACGCACGAGTACTCATGGCTAAATAAATACCAGGTAAATAGAAAAACCCGCTTTTGTGTTGCCACCTCTGATTCCTAATAACATACGAGTTTTCGGTTGTATGTATTACTGTTCACAAACGAAAATGTTCGAAATCATTCAACAATATTGAACTCATCTATTTCTATTTCTATTATAGTTATGTTGATACATTCCCAATTCATTATTTAGAAGGATATTTAAGTAAAAACAGCTTAGCATCCATCAGAGACATTGCGAAGTTTAGCTCATCAAAATCCAAGTTGGGTAAACCCACCAATTAATTGGCACCAGCAATATTATTTCGAGACTAGAAGACGCCCCCGCAACATCTTACGCTTAAAACTATTTTCCTGATAATGCCCTTTATTCTCCCTGTAGGGGGGCGCAAAAAACCGCACTTCCAAGGCGCCAAATTTCAAGGTTCTAGACTTAGCAGTTTAGGGGGAATATCCACCAGAGCTGCGCGAGGTAGCGGGACGGTGCGCGAGGAAAAAATATGCCAGTAGGAATACCACCTCTTCCTCGCCTCGCTTAGTGCAGCTTTCCTAATGGTGGATTTTTCCCTCAGGCTGTGCGTTGTTAGAAAGTCAGTTACGAAAGAGTTTTTATATGTAGATAATAGATGCCTCAATTCTACAATCACTAGGTGCCAATAATTGTTTATTGGATGGTGGTAATTTGGTGTTTTATTTTTATTCAACTTAAGGTTAAATCAAGATAAGAAACAACCATGCAGCAGCACGATCACTTAAATCGTTGTGTCACTAACGAACCCTGTCGTACAAAAGCCTTTGTCTGCACCCTTTTTGGTTGCACTTGCTTTTTGGTCCTTTTTCCACTACACTGCGAACAGATGGAAATATTCCCACTAGTCAGCACCCAAGACATAGTGCGAAATAGTAGAACCTTGAGGGTGTGGAGTAGTGCGAATTTGGTTTCTCATGTGAATTTTGACGTACCTATTTCAGGGACAGGGTTCTATAGTTCAGCAATTAAGGTCCGTGATGGTGCTAGTTTTGTAATAGAGGAAACGGAAGGATACGTTGTACACGTTTACTTATCCAATTTGTGTATAGGTACCCTTGCTATAACATCGACATGGTTTTTCATATCTTGACTCAACAATAGGTCTATTGCAAAAAACGGTATTTTTTTAAAGATTAGTACTGTACATTGATTTAATTTTTATCATAGTAATTTCAATTAAAAACATTTGATTGATAAATTTAAGTTTTATAATTACATTTTACATTTATCTAATCATTATTCTAAAATGAAACTTGTGACGTAGCACAACTGTCGTTAAAAATAATTTTAAATATCAATTCTATCAATGTTCTTATTTTAAAATGATATCGATAGAATCAAGCTTAAAAAAAACGAATACATACATTTCATTTAACCAAAAAACCTCGATTTATATTTTATAATGAAAGAATTTAATTTTCTTGATAATAATACTTAATCCAATAAAATAATTGTTGACCAACTATTACATGCATTAAAATATAGTATAGTCATTTAGTCATATAATATACTAAGCTTATTATAGTATATTGTTTTATAATTTACTCAGATTAAGTCTAAAAGAATTTACAATTACAATGTACAAATTCTTATACACTAACAGTCACAGGCAAAAATGCTAATTCAGACAGAAAAATTATAGGTACTTATCAAAGTCATAATTTTTATGACAAGCATAGACTAAAGACCCATTGGATTTAATTTTTTATTTTTTATTAAGGGTGAGCCTCATAGCTCATTTTGCATGTTGACTTAGCAAGCGGTGCCTTTGTGTAGGTACCTACGTTGATGTTCGCGTCTTTCATCCTGTTATTAATTACTTTAAATCGTAATTAGCATTTTTGAAAGTTAGCCTATTGCGGCCTTTATCATACGTCAATATGCAGTCTTTCAACAAGATATTCCCAACACCGCAATTCTAACTTGAAAGGTATTCTAGTATTTGTTTTATTCCCTCGAAGAGAATAACTTATGAATTCTCGAATTAAGAACATGGATATCTTTCGGCTGGCAACATACCTTAAGATTACTGTCAGTGACAATACCCTTTCGTTTTTTTTAACTACTTGAGAAGTAGGAATCAAAGTTGTTAAGTGTTCTTTTAAGCTGCTGTTTGTAGGGACTGCATGTCGGCGCATGAATGTGCCGCATAAGAGAGCGAATGCTAGCTACTGCTTACAGGTATAATATGGATCCTATAGGAATGTTTGGGATTTCTTCAAATTATACCATATTCTGGATATAAACTGCATCACATACACAGATTATTCCCATTCGGCACTTTTGATTACTTACAGATGTAATACACAATTATTATGATTATTTAGGCCCTACGTTATAAACGTGGAATAACCGTGGGGTAGCAAAACCGTGATTTGTCTGTCAAATTCAAATGCCACAATGACATACGGACAAAACATGGTTTAGCTACCCCACGCTAATTCCACGTTTATAAGTAAGGGCCTTAGACTTTTTTTCCTTGGCCTCAAATCCAATATCTGTAATCAAAGATTGTACGGGACGCGTTCATAAATTGAAAAGAGAACACTTGCTTGTCACTCAATTTTTTTGTCGCATTTGTATAATAACGGTCATATTAAGATAATAATTGATAATTCATATATTTTCGTTTAAATATTCTTATTCGCGTTTTTCATTCACTTGTGGAAGCTACGTTTGCATTTATTTCATTTCTTTTTTGATTTCGTGTAGTGGGAAAACGTGCGCAACCAGCAGTCATGTGTAAAAAAAAGTGCAACCCTAAAGTGCGTTCTTATTTTCGCGTGTTTAAGTCAAGTATGGTCTTAATATTATAATCTAAGTAAACAGGAAGGTAATGTTACGAGTACACTGACTTTATCGATACCAGCATCCATGGTTATTTGTGTCTGTCTGTCTGTATGCAGTTTATAACTAGAAAAGTAATTGGTTATAAACAACTACGTTTCTAATGAAATGTCCAATACGTGCTTAATTTTTCGAATATTAATATACATATACATGTCATACATATAACCTATGTTTTAGTTACCTCCATTTAAACAATATATCGATTATTTCATGTACTAATCGTCACAAGCTATTGAATCTTATAAAAAAATCACGTTATACTTACGTTTATGTATAACAGTCATAAACACACGCTTTAATTTATTACGCTAAATAAATTAATTGACTCGTTAATTATTTAAAAATTAACGATAAAAAACGTTTATTTAATATGAATCGAGCGTGTAACTATTTTAAATAAATTACGAAGATGGCACAACAGTGTTCAACAACTCAAGACAAATCACAAAGTATTAGAATTAAAAAAATATATTTCGTTGCACAACCTATGTCAGAAAAGCTGGTTTTAAAGTAAAATTAAAAATGTTGCCAGGACCAATTCATTTTATTTTGACACAACAAAATAAAAAAATGACACTTTTGTCAACAATATTAGTCAATAATACAGTCAACGTTGACAGATGAAGATAAATTGTATTTGGTAGTGTCAAAATTAGCTTAATTGTAAATAATATAAACTTAATAATTACATTAGATTATATGGTCGAAACAAAATTTCATAGCCGAAAAGATAATCGTCTTGAAATGTATACAGGGAATAAAGAAAAAAAAAAGTTAAAATTTTGTAAAATGTAAATAGTTGCAGACGTGCTTTAAAAACGTTGTTCTTACAAAATTATGACCTTAAATAATGAGATAGGCGTTGATAATTGATAATTTTAATAATATTTGGTGGTTGTTTACTCACTGTATACATCTTTAAATTGCTTACTCTAAGTTAATAATAATAAAACACAAGTTTTAGTTGTACAAATACATTAAAAATATGTTTACCCAAAACATAACCTCAATAAAGAAGGAATCAATAGGTACACTGCAAGCCTCGATTTATAACAAAATTACAGCCAAATATTAAATAAATATTAAAAAAATTCGATGGTACAATTTCATGGAAGCGATATGTAATAAGAATCCAATTATATTCATTTAATTACCACATAAAAAAGATATGGTCTAAGCTACACACAAATATGTTACACATACCATAGACAAACAATGGACGTATCCATAGACAAACTTTTGAGATTTTTATAATGTAGAGAACTACGCGTAATTAGGCAATATACAGTTGAAAGGGAAGCGAATGGCACATTATTTTACAGAACTCTATAGGTACAGATCCCCGATTCAATAACCGCAGAACAATGATATCCCAAACACGCTAACCACATTGGTCTCAGAACTTGAAGTCAGATTAAAAAAAACATCACATCAAAGTGATGGCGTCAACAACAAACCACAAATTCATTTCTTTGTATCAGGATTATACAATCAAGTACAATCCGTACTAAATTCAAATAAAGAACGTCGATTTGATGTTAGTTTTTTCACAGAACAATTTTAGCCACGTCAACGAAAGAGCTACGTGAAACGGAATTTGAATATGGAATGACCGAGGTCGAGCTGGCGGTTGGCCAGTGTCGGTCGGTCTGTCGACTAGTAAACACGTGGCAGGGTTTGTTCTGAGTGGTCTCACGCGTAGAACTCGCGGTTGTTCTGGCCCTTGCCGTAGGAGGCGGCTGCAGGGCTTCGCTTGGGCTCGTCGAGTGCATAGGAGCCCTCGTCCTTCTTGCGCATGCGATACACTATGAACATCACCACGAGGATCGCACAAAGAAGCCCGACCACAGCGCCGCCGATAACCGCTGCAATGAGAAACAGTTTCAATAAGATTAAATAGAAAACCAAGATCAAAAATTTCAGTAGTCTATTGTCTTGTTGAAAAATTGATCATTTTCGATCAATTTTTCAACAAGACAATAGAGCCATAAGTGCCGTATCAAATCAAATCCTGAGTAAGATGCAAGATGCTTTAGAAGTACTTATGTCATTAATGATTGGCGTTTCCTTAAGCTGCGTCCACGTTACGCGCGGAAAACCCTCGAACATTGGCTAGCGCGGCGGCCGGGGAGGCGGGAGACGAGGTTTACCCCGTTGCCGCGCGTAATGTGGACGCATCTTCAGACGTCTCTTTTTAGGGTTCCGTAGGCAACAACGGACCCTTACAGTTTCGTTATGTCCGTCTGTCCCTCGCTCCATGGTTTAACCTAGAGACTCTTGGTCAGTGGCGTAACTTTACCAACTGAGGCCCGTGGCAAATTCCTCGGACCGGGCCCGTCCTTTCATTTTGATTAAATATGAATTAAATATTAGGTTCCTCCTGTCCTGGTCCGAAAGGCCGTGCGCCTTTCGGACCAGGAGACCCTCACAGGCCAGGGGCCCGTGGCAATTTTCCCGCTCTCACCCTATAGTTACGCCACTGCTCTTAGTACGGTCACGCACGGACGTTAATTTGCTACACATTTCAAAGAAAATCTGCTTGAAGATGTCATTGTCATTAGAGATGCCAAGTCATTTGTAATTGATAGGAAACTCAACCCTATTGCTGTAGAATGTCAGATTAACTTTGGAATTAAGGTATGGGTGACAAATTTTATTCCTTGACTGTACTACAAACCTGTTGGCTTAGTTTTACATTTAAACTATTCGACAAAGATGTAAAAGAAAAGCTGGTTCACATCTTAGTCTCCCACACTGCCTGAAACCTTGCAGGTTTTAAAATCTCTACAGCTTTAGGTGGTCTGCTACACGTTTGTTTTCTCCATGTTATAAGATAGGTATACTGACCGGCGAGAATGCCAGGCTGCGCAAAGAAGCTGGTAGCGCGGTCTTCCGGCTTGGCGTTCATGATGAACACCACGTTGTCCACGGGCCGCGACTCCGCGCCCACGTTCGTCCCCGAAGTATCCTGGTCCTGGAAAGTGATAGGTATACGGTTAAAGTGGGAATTGGGAATTCGTGACCGTGAGGTACCATTAGTTACGCAAAGATACGACCGATCCTGAGCTTGCCTCATTCTTATTTAGCTCTTTCTCTGCAACAGGTTTTCCAACTAACTGACTTCTTCCCATGCCGTTGCCACCACACAGAAATTGTCACTAGTTACTTTCAATGTTCTAGTGAAACCTGGAGCTCGTCCGGTGCCAGGAGCATTCTGGTTTCCTCGCGATTAGTGATGCAAACATAGAAAGCATTCGTTAGCATATAGCAAGGTTTTGACTGCTCGGTAGCTCTACATTCCCCTTTTAGGAAGATAAACCGTGCGATTCATGTATCGTTGACAAACCTCTGCTTGAGAAATATCATCATGAATTTTCAAAATCAAACCTACAAGCATGCTTCGAGTTTGACGGTAACAAGGTCACATCGGATTTTGGGGTCTTAGAACCTTGGGTAGAGTCCGTTTAGATCGCTACTACCACCCTACCTGCCGCCAAGCAGCATTTTTATTGTTATGTTTCGCTGTAAGCATAAGACAACTGATGAAATTACAATTATAGAGGTATTCTAGGTAACGGCCGCACTCAGTTAATGATGATTAAGTTGTTACTTAATGCCGCACTCAGTTACGTCAATTAAATTTAATACTTGTTTGAAATAAATAAATATATAAATAAATAGGAGGGGAACAAAGTCACACCAATTGCCCAACTCCCAAACTAAGCGCTAGGATTGTACTATGGGTACCAGACAACGATAAACATACTTATGTAGAGAAATATATACTTAAATACATAGAAAACATCCATGACTCAGGAACAAATATTCGTGTTCATCACATAAATATCTGGATTTCAACCCAGAACCGCTATCGGTAAAAAACTCACGTAAAGCTCCTCTTGCATGTAGTTGTAACACATCTGTATAGACCGTTTGACATTCTATATTTGAAAATTGTCGTAAATCCCATATTAGTCTTGTACACAGCTACATGAAAGAGGAGCTTTACTCAGGTTTTTTACCTATAGCTTCGTAGGCTGGGTCACTAACAACTAGGCCAGCGCGTCGACGTGTTGCCTTATTCTATTGCTATAGCAAAAGAAAGTGATACCAGCAACTTTAGTCAAACATTAAAATTAATTGACACCTCTGAGTGTGGCAGTTAGTAACGATTTTTCTTACACAAGTTTGAAAAAGGAACTAGTTAAATGTCTTTAAAATGTCTCTGAGTGCGTTAGTCATCAGTACAACGCATTTGCAGTCTTATTATTACAAGATAGGTTGCAAATGGCTTTGAGCCTCAGAGCCCACTTACCATCAGGTGGCCGTGTGCTAGACTGCCTATACAAGAGAAAAAAAATCTTACCGTGCCCGATTCTTCTTCGGAGATGCTGATGTCGGTTTCGGGGCGCGAGGTCTCCCCCGCGCCGCGGGGCTCCTCTGGCGGACTTGGCTTCTCGTCGAGCTTGCGAGCTGCAATTGTAGTAGTCACGTTAGGAGCCGTTGTCGTGTTGCGTAGTCATGTTATAAATGTACTCGTAGTCATGTTAGTCGTTAGGTAAAATACACCATAGGAGCGTAGTCATTTTGATTATTAGGTGCTTGTTAGATAATAGGTGCAGATATTTATAATTTTAATAAAAAAACATAGATAGTATTATTAAGTTAGGTTGCTATACCTATAGTTAGATGTTTCAAGAGTAATTTTTGAATTCAGAAAACTTAGTGTTGGACATTATTTTGTTATTACATTTAGTCATGCAAGAATGATCATAAATATAAAACTAAAACTCAATTGTTTTAGAGAACATATATGATAATTTACGTGTTAGATTAATGTATGCTATGAAATATATTACTCCAGACATTAGATTTGACGACTGTCTTAACCGCAAGTTAACTATATATTTAGTAAAATACAAGAACAACAAGAAATTAGTCATTTTATGACTAATCCGTATAACTGTGTCATGTTTATTTACATAATCAACCAAATTGCACTAGCTAAAGTAATTTCAACGTACGGAATGAAAAATTATTACCCTATGACACTCATGTCCATTTCTATTCTGATTATATTATTTAAGTTGAATCTCTACCTACCACCATCTCTATTAAGCTAACTAACAACAATATAACAATTTAATATCTAACTAAAAAAACCACGTAAATAATTGACATTATGTATGTCACGGATAAATTTAGTCACTGTGCGGACATACATCCGCATTCACTAAACATGATATCATTTGGTAAACATATTAAACTTTACAACTTCAAAACTCTGTAAGAAAAAAGATCCCTATGGCAAACGAGACCAGGGAAATTACCACAGGATTTCGGACGGGATAGGACATGATGTCAGAATGATACACACACGGCATGAAGAAATTAAAACATCTAAGATAAAAAATACCATTGAAGAGACAGGCTGCTAAGCTAATGGATGATGTTAAGGCGATGGATTACTTGAACATTTTCATACAAATTGTGACCAAAGGGTAAAAACGGGTCCGTCTGTCTGTCCCCAGGCTGTACCTCATGAAACGTGATAGCTAGACAGAAATTTTCATAGAAGATTTATTTCTGTTGCCGCTATAACAACAAATACTAAAAACAGAATAAATTTAATATTTGAGTGGGGCTTCCATACAACAAACGTGATGATTTGCCATTTCTTACTTTGATATTAATAACGGCAACAGGTAGACACTTGAATTATTCACAGAATATTTACTTTAGTTGTATATTTACTTAAAAAAAAAAAAAGGGCTCCCGTACAACAAATGTGATTTTTTTGCGAGTCCGACTCGCACTTGGGCGGTATTTATATGAACAATTCGTGTAAATGATCAATTTCGTTTTTTTTAAGCAGGGCCTCTACTTTTGCGTCAGCTTTAGTTTTTATCGAATTGCTGCGGTCTTTCATTTCTGTCTTTTTTATTGTCAAATTAAGAAAGTGCTGACAAAGCAATATGGTAAGGATCAGAACCAATATGTTTCACATAGCTATTTTAGTTATGGTTTTTTTAGAGGTGTTCTTTGTTACTTATGTAACCTGTGAGATCATTAATTTTCAAAGAATTTTTTAATAAGTTTCGTAGTAAATAAAAAGTCAAGCTTAATTTACGTATATCAATTTGATATTTAATTGATAGAAAATAGAAGACTAGTGGTTAGTTAGGACTATTCTAAAAAAATAGATCGCTATAGACAAATACTTTTAAATGTTTACATTAAACTGTCAATTACGCACCGGGAAAAAAAACATTTTTATTTTCTTAGGATTTGTATGAAAATGTTTCAAGTCATTCGTAGATCGCCTTAAGATGAAATTTCGGGCTATACCACCGACACATGCGAATATAAGAACATCTATGTAGAATGGGATGAACTTCAAAATAACCAGTGTAATCGCATGAAAACGTCATGCATAGAAAAACATTAATAAAAAATTGCGAACACAATCACTTACCAGTGTACCTTGCACGCTAAACTCGACTCAAGTTAATTAATTAAAACACCAATATTAATTATTAAATGGTACTGACGCGTCAGAGCCAGCTCGCTGATTTGAGGAAACTGAGCTAACGAAATAGATAATGTTTCATAATGTTAATTCAAGGTCTTTAGTTATTGTTAGTACGTTAACGCCTTTTTTCAGACAATAAAGCCGTTAGAAGAATGCATAAATAGGTGAAGTCAGTCTTAATGATCGCTTCTTGTCTTGGTTGATTGCTTCGTGTCGGTTTTTATACATAATTCTCGGCAGTTCATCATTTTATCTAAGGTTTTGTTACGATATTTGCGCCTGAACGGTCGTTGCTTGTCTTGCAAGGACAGGATATTAAGTAAGTGATTAAAAACCATGAGTTCCCTTGCAATATATATATAAACTGCCAAATATTATGCATAAAACCCAAAGTCGAGCGCTGCTCCTTAAAATTAATTGAATAAAATTGTTAAAAGTGATCACTTCTTTTCAAATATAACAAAGAATATAACTTATGTAGATTTGAAAAATATTTGAACAATGAATTAGGGTGAAAAGTTGTTTGGTTCCGTATAATTATCAAATGAGTTGTTGCGCTGTTTTATTAACATTAATAAACAAGGGCAATTAAAACTTCTCGCACGTATCAAAATAAAATCATATGAGGATTTCTTTTTTTTAAAGATAAAGGTGTGTATTTTAAACGGTGTCCTGCCGTTTGACCAAAAGTCATTTGGCAAAATTACACTTGACAAACAACGTTTTGCAAAAAAATGTTTCGCCAATTGATCATTTTACTAGTTGTCATTTTAAAAATGGCTCACTTATTCAAATGATCAACAGTTAAATTTACATTTTATAAGTAATTATTTGACAAAATGAACATTTAGCAACGGAGTTATCAGACAAAATTTTAAATGCAACGAGCAAGACGAATCCGGGCAGAACTGACTCGGATAGGTTAGGTTAGAAGGCCAAAGCGGGAGCTTTGCTCCCGCCTTGGCCTTCGAGGTTATTTTTTTCTGCCCAGAAATAGGTAAACTACAGGAAATAATATTTGGTGAAATGGAAAACTGTCAATTGACATTTTATTATTTAACACATTTACCAAGTGTAGTGTTTGCTATTTGATCATTTGCTAATTGAGTTTTTGCAAAATGATACTTTTGTCAAATGTCACGTTTGCCAAATGATTATTTGGTGAAACGTTGTTTGTCAAATGATCATTTGTCAATATTTTTTTGGTCAAACATTAGTGAACCATTTTAAACATCACTACACTTCGTCCCTGTAGGTTGTTTCTGCTCAATAAAACTTCAATTTAGACTATGAGAAGCAACAAAACTTGCAGATATTTGTATTCCTACTCTTTCTTGTAACTGGAACAAGACAGTAAACTTTGGTACTTCTACCAAAACAGCATTAAAGTAGGTAGGTCGAACGTGCCTATTACGTCGATCGTACAATTCATAATAATTCGCACGCAACGCAAGCAATCGCGTCACTGGTAGATGACGAGATACAAAAAGTCACGTGATCTACCAGTGACACAATTGGTTTAAAAACGAATCGAATAGAAACCCTAGTTAAGGTAGTGCGTCTGGGCAGGGCCGCCTGTCATGTCCAAAACAACTTCTCACCCAACAAACTACGCAAAATAAAAACCATGCTTCAGCGCTACTCACAATCTACATCGACTGGGAATGGCTGGTCTACTGTTTCTGTCGGGGGGGCGGTTCGGGGCGGTTCCGTGGTGGTGGTGGTGGATGTGAGGATGCGAGGGGCATAGTCCTCGTCGTCCTCCGGCGCGTCACCTGAGCCACGGCCGTCTTCGTCGTCAGGGCCTGGTCCCCAGCCGGAGCCCGAAGACTCGTCGATCTCTAGACCAGAGCCGTCATCATCGATGAACAGATCTCGGTCTGAGGCGAGGGGCACGGGGTTCGCTGGGAGCTCGGTGCTGCCGTCCTGGAATTGAGATTAGAAGGTTGAATAAAACAGGAACTTTAGGGACATCTAGTTCAGTAAATTAGATACATCTGATTTTAGATGTATTAAACAAGAGTGAGTATACTAGTGAAAATATACTGCTGATACTGATGAGAAGTGCCGCATATCCTTTAATAGAGGACATAAAACCTATTTTACCCGTATTGTTGTCGCTAACGTATAACAATATGTACTATTGCAATAGGGGTAAAAACCGAGTAGAAGAGGCCCCCTATTTCACTGTCCATGACATTCCAGTGTACATGGCGCAGCTTATATGAATCCCAGTGAAGTAAAATCTTGTTGACTTTGCAATGTATAAGAAATTGTCAACTGTCACCTTTTGTTTTCAGAATGTTGATACATGGCGTACCCGTTAACAAACCGCATGACCGATTACAATACAATGTCAGGTTTATTCTGCAATGCAATGATTACAGGTAGTAAGTACGATATCAGCAAATAACCTACATGTTAATATAATCCTGTGGCAGTTCCATCCATGTAATCTTCAATAATTTTTCACAAAAGCGTTTTTGGCATTTGGCACCAAAGCTGATTCTTTAATATAATCAAATTTCCACAAAATGATAACTCGGTTTTTAATTTTATCAAAACTAACCAAAAACTACAGTAAATACCTAGATAATTTCAAGCTCATAAACATCCTTCATATTCAACACGAGAAACACAAGAAAGTACCTTCAAATACGCCAGAAAAACTAAAGGATCAGTTGATTACGGCGTAGAAACTAGACTTATCGATGAGATAAAAACTCCCCCCTCCGCTGACGTCATAGACGCAAACACCCAATGCACCAAAACGTCATACATCTATGACACACCTATCTTACAACAACGGAAGAATGTTCTAAATGGGCTAAGATCATTCACGGTAACACCTTATGGCTTTTGAAAAGTAGTATCGTATTATTTCATCAAAACTTCGACAGTACGTACGTCAAAAGCAATGAGGTTTTACCGTATATATTCACAGCCCAGCTTGCATTCATCTCTACGACGCAATCTCTTCAGAACGTCACAGCATCTGTCATTTTTAATGAGCTCGACCTAATTCCCACAAGTCACCTATTGACATCAAAAATTCACCACTGACCTCAAAATTCCAAAAATCTGAGTAGCTCCAGTGTTCAAACACAAACCGGATAACACAAGGATTGAAGGAACACAAATATGTTTGTCTACGTCATCATTAATGGGTCCAGTCGTGAATGGCCCTTTGGTACACTAACATTTAACTCACCTATGGACTTCTTAGGGTGAAAAGGCGAATATATGTAAAGATTAGGCCAGATTTCGACTTATTTCTAGAATTTTGGATAGCTCCGTGTTATGGCAGTGCTTAGCTCGGCTAGCGCGATTGTGTGGTTGACCTGTGGGAGATCGATAGTGTGTAGGGGGGAGGGGGTCCGGGAATGCTTCCCTTCTTGCCGGCAGAGGCCGGGATTCCGACGGTTGGAGGCTCGCGCGGGAAAAGCTACGTAATTTTCACGATAGAGTGCGCTGAAATAAACTTTCAAGGTTGCGACAAGGCCGCTATTTGCCGCGCAAATATTTGTTCATATTGAAGATTTTCATGTTTTATGACTGATGTTCAATAAAGAGTGTATGTTTATATTTTTATTTTATGTTTATCATTGTTTGTAGAAATGTAAGTTTGTTTTAAGCAAGGATAAGATTAATTATTGATGTATTGAAATAAAATAGGTATAAATAAAATTTCATAAAATAAGGTAAAAATTGTTCATATATTCACGAAACAACCCAAATATTGTAAGAAAAATAATATAAGCTTCGATTAAATGGTTCCAGCGCACTGCGGATTACAACAAATACGCTGATTTGCGATGGAGTACTAACAAACTTTCTCCTATTACCAAATAAGTTTAGATTTTCGAAAATTACCTTACGTCAAAGAGTATTTGTGCTGCCATTCCCATACATTATGTTACCTACTACTTGATAACGATGAGGTCCAGTTTCAAATAAAAACATTTTGTCTCGATAACAATACTTCTGGTATAACGTTTCTTCTCGACAGAAGTTCGTACAGTCAACTACAAAGATTTATATCTGCACCTTATTTGCGGTAAGTCGTTAAGTTAAGTCTTTGAGGCCAACTGTTCAAATAGGTACATACATACATACACTCGCACCATCATTCACTCTAAAAATTTGATGTTAATTCTGTAACCACATTTTGCACGAATCAGGCTAATATTTTAAACAGTGTATGTGACTGTAAAAGGAGTAAAGATCATCTAATATTAAACTGAACGACCCTGGTATGTACGGACGTTTTATATTGAATTAGACGATCTTCATTGCAGTCAATCGTTGCAAAATCGTTGGAACGAGTATAACACTGTTTAAAAATTAATAATACCTCCGAATCAACACGACTTTTACCTCTTTCACAACTATTATTTCCAACGAGCACCTTTATTAAATAATGGCCGCTCATCAAAATTGTACGTGCCGGAATTGCCGAAAAGCAATTTTCCCGCTGCAAACAAAATGCGTTTTTTTACTAATGAGAGCTTCCGCGGTGGATATTGTTCGAGCCAAATCCCAGGTGTAATGAGAAATATTTGCTGCTTCGCGGAAACAACCCAGGGATTAGTTACCTGAAAGTAATCGGTTTGGCATGTTTGGGTTTCTATCAATTATCGTTTTTTGATTGGAAATGTCAAAAGCTTAAAAGAGACACATTTCAGAATCACTGTTGCTTGTAGATCTATCAAAATCTCACAAGGCTCAGAGGGCCCTGCCAAGATGAACTACGCTAACTAGCGTTTCTATTCGTTTCGTTTTTAAACCAATCGCGTCACTGGTAGATCACGTGATAAGAAAAATCACGTGATCTACCAGTGACGCGATGGAAAAAAACGAAATGAATGGAAACGCTGGTTAGCGTTAATCATCTTGGCAAGGACCTGCAACTATTATAATTGAGTTTTTATTTTATTGTGAACTATACCTAACTTATAACTTATACATAAATCATATATAAAATGTTGTTTGTGTATAGTTAAGAATTTTAAGGAGGTACAGCGCGAATTTAGAGATAAAATATAATAATATATATTTCTAAGTTGATGACATCGGCCATTAAAATTAACGCACCCTGTGACATTGTTAATTATTTTGGCAAATGAAGTCTTTTTATTTATTTATTTACTTATTGTTGGTAGACTAGGATCGAGTTTGACATTGACATGGATAACGTTAACTTTGTATTTGTTACCATTTGTTAAGTGTGCAATTACAAAACAAATTTTGCAAAGTAAGCTTTAATTACTAATTTGAAACAAGTGAAACCGGAAATGTGTCTTTTTGGGTACCAATGTTATGTAAAGGTCCCTTAATGGGCATTTTAAATGTTTTATTAGGGTCGGTGATTACGTAAATTATTACATAAAGCTAATTTTACACTTCTCATTTAATTTTATATCACCTTGGACATAAACGTCACACTGTTTAAAGAATAACATTTTTAATTACTCCATATTATTTTGCGTTTGTAGTTCCGGACATGAATACAAGTTTATTCAGTAAAGCCTATTATTGAATAAATATCTTTTTATCAGTTGCACGACGAAAAACCCTACAGCTTCCCACTGCTTAGAAGAAACGCCGCCGCAAGAAACTCGACAGTCACACAATCTTTTACAAAAAAGTTTTGTATTGTGGTAAGGGGCAAACGTGCTCACACCACCACGTAAGTGGGTCGATGTACATAGAGTCCGTAAAAAAAACGCATACTTATATGCGTTGTAAGACTAGATTCAAAAACAAAGAAAGAAAGAGGTCTCAATGTTAGTTATAGAGATTCGTGCAAACTAAATGAATTGGCAGGACCTATTATGACCAGTATACTCATGTTTAAATAGAAAAGTATAACATTAGCAATGAACTTAATCCTAAAGATGATGGCAGCATTTCTCCGCTGAATTGCTAAAGTAATACGTTGTACGATGACACTACCACCTCTTCAGACTCCCGTCAGTCGTGACGTATACAAGCCTCTCCGAAATTCCTTTGAAATTACACAATTACCACTTATACTTACGTGTCTAGATTTATCAGTCAGCCATTATCATCAAGATGCATTAGCGGATGGCAACGAGAACATTTACCTTATAACATTAATTTAATAAGAATTAATTTTCCCATTACGACAATTAAGTGTTTATTCCAATTTGTTGCCCTGCAAATTGCGGAGGCGAACGGTCGTGACGTGTTGGCCCGCCTTTACCGCTGTCGGGCCGTGTGGAGGCGGCTTAATTATGTTATTGATAGCTTAATCGGGTTTAATTGATTGGTGTTAGTTTGGGAATTGGCTAAAACTTAGTTTGGATGAGCCGTTTAACACACAACACAATGCGTTTAGTGCTAGATAATGTGGGCTCAACACACGAATAATAAAAAATACTTGCATGAAACGTAATCGGAAAGGTCACGATATTTGACCCAACAACGCAAGTTATTATAGGACCTGATTTTAAACCTTCTTAAGCGAGATGTCCATTTCTAGCGCGTCTAAACCGGCAGATTTCTATGACTTGACGTTTACGTTGACGATCTTCTGTCTTAAAAAACGTTTAAGGACCCCACCGCTGCTGCGTAAAATACGGTGCAGTTGCGTAAACAAAGGACGGGGGTCATAGTAACGACATGGTGCCGTTTTTGACGCACCGTAATACGCACCGTTAGGCAGCGGTCGCACCTCTAATTTACTATCCTATTTAAATATCACTTTCTACCAAAGCTATGTAAAAATACATACACACAAATACAATAACCCTGCAGCTACACAGTGCCTGGCTCATCTAACAATGTTATTTATCCACATAAATTATCGCTTAAGGCGCTTCACTAAGCAATTCTTTACTTCCCAAACACCAGCGGAGCCAATTTTCCATGCGCACGGCTCCACGGCCTCAAAAACTTCCACAAAGCCTTTGTGTCTTAAATATGCGATGAATTTTGAAGGCAACTGTTTAAAATGTACAAAGTTTAATGGAAATCCTCTGCCGTTAAGGGAATATTAAGGATAATGGGGTGACATTCACCGAGTGAAATCTAAATATAGGGGCGTTTCAAACAGGTATACGTGGATCAGTAAAGAGGTGCGGTGTTCGCGTGTAGTGGTGTGGGCAACACGAGAATGATTTTGAAGACAATTCACGCACACATGCAACGCTGCTCGTGTGAGATATTACGTTGGTTACCTACCTTAGTCATATATTTCTACACGGTTACACGCACATATGCAAGTGTAAACTTAAACCGATTTAGCGATAGCTAATGTTTAAGTTGAGTGAAAATCACCCTTGTGTCTAGGTACTAGCCGTGTTACAGAGTAATGTACAGACTCGTTTGGGTGGCTTTATAGTCAGGAACAACAAAGGTGCTCGCATAGGAAATGCAAAATCGTCTTATTGAAGCTCTCTGGAAGTTTCGATGATTCGCGTGGGCGTTGACTTTACAAAGGACGGTGTTTTGAAGAGCTAAACCTATTATATTTAAGGCTATTTTTTGTTAGCCTGTGTTATGTTGGCTGTACACACTCGTCCTCACCGAGACTCGGGCTGAAGCCGACCGCGACTGGGACATGGCGAGAAGAAGCAACGAAAGCAAGCCAGACAAGACGAGAGCAGTAACTATGTACACACTCGCTCTTGGCCTGTCTCGGGGTGCCTCGGCGACTGTGTACAGCCGGCATTAGTGTCGCACAGCAGGGTAAAGGCCTCCTTTCTTTTCTGCCATTGGTCGCCGTTTATTGGACGACACGCTGGCCTAGTTGGTAGTGACCCTGCCTACGATACTAGCGGTCCTGGGTTCAAATCCCGGTACTTAAGTGCAGATGTTTGTGTGATGAGCGCGAATATTTGTTCCTGAGTCATGGATGTTTTCTATGTATTTCAGTATATATTTCTCTATATAAGTATTTATTTCGTTGTCTAGTACCCATAGCACAAGCCTAGAGCTTAGTTTGGGACTAGGTCAATTGGTGTGACATTGTCCCCTGATATATATTTATTTATTTATTTATTTATTGCATGTTTTCTCGCAATATTGTTTTTTTTTAAAATCTTGATTAGATATATTTTATTCTCTAGCTTATTTTTTATGAAATGAATTAATGTGTATGATTCTAGAACTTTTATTGTGCATTATATAAGGTTTTTGGACTATGCAATACTCAACTTTACTCTGTAACTATAAACTACCTCTTTTTTTAAATATATAACATGTATACTGTGACTATTACTTTAGAAAATAAATATCATTAATTATTTATGTCCGTGAAGATTTAGGGTCTATATTCCACTGGTTAAAACTATATTGCCTATTTGATGATATCGTATGGTTTTTAACTCGGCCGCCATTACTGTTAAGTTAATACGAGATAGCTATTAGGGTTCCGTGACCAAACGGTAAAAACGGGACCCTGTTACTAAGACTCCACTGTCCGACTGTCTGTTGTCCGGCTGTATCTCATGAACCGTGATAGCTAGACAGT
Source organism: Acleris sparsana (assembly GCA_923062465.1). NCBI lineage: Eukaryota > Metazoa > Arthropoda > Insecta > Lepidoptera > Tortricidae > Acleris > Acleris sparsana. The sequence continues at coordinate 18,282,185 of OV281287.1, read as the reverse complement.
TGAAGTTTTCACAGATGATGTATTTGGGTTGCCGATATAACAACAAATACTAAAAACAGAATAAAATAATTATTTAAGGGGCATCCCATACAACAAAAGTGATTTTTCCTGCTGTTTTGCTCGATATTTATAACGTAAACAGGTAGACGTTTGAAATATTCACAGAATATTAAGTTGTATATTCACTTTAAAAAAAATAAAAATGTTTAAGCGGGCTCCCATACAACAAATGTGTTTTTTTGCCGTTTTTTGCTAATGTTGCATAGAGAATGGTACGGAACCCTTCGTGCGCGAGTCCGACTCGCACTTGGCCTAGAGTAACGTTGATAATACGATAACATGTGAAATGCAATATAGTTTTACCCAGTATAATAGAACTGAACTCTGTCCCCAAAACAAACTGCATATAGAGTCTTAAAAAAACCATTAATATCCGAGGATATTACATGACAGTGCCCCACAAGGGCTTTGTCAAAGGCTCGGGAGGGTACTTTTAAGCCTTTACGACCCCGCCTTGTCACAACAACACCTTATGGTTGGCGAGCCTACATCAAAGGTGAAACGTTTCTTTTCTGCAAATAAAATTCACGTTTGTTCTGAAATGAAGTGTCAAAGCCAAGTTTCGCGATGCATTGTTGGTGTAGACTGTCATTTTTTTTGATTGGTAAATAATAGGATGATTCAAGTTAGTTACTAAAAGACTCCTTTTTACAATTGAAGTTTGATACCTAAACTAATATAATTATATCAAGATCTAGTAGTAATTAAACTTTTCAAGTTATCCAGTTATTAAATCAGATGGGCTACTTCGGTTCTATTTAGGTATCTTTATAGTACTAAGGCTTAATATGTCGTAGCAATTTATGACGTTTGCACGCGTGCAAGTGAGGAGAGACTTGAGGAAAGTGAGACGTCCTCATAAATCTAAGGAGCATGGTAAATACAAACAAATATATTCACAAGAGAATAACACACTAGACTATCGATTAGACTCCACTATGTATTTGATTTTTCATCCATAATCCATTCTTCAATTCCAAAATTGTAAATGCAAAAGTATTCCATCAGTATTCAGTCTTTAGGCATTCCATCTTAGTCCTCGGGGTTGGCATTGCATTTGCAGTCACAGGATTGCAATCTTGAGATTGTAGTCTTGAGACTGCAAATGTCTATGGGTCTCAGATCCCATTTTCTACAATTATAATCAATTCCCCATGCCATAAAAAAAGTTTATACCGATTTTTATACAATTTGGTAAGAAAATAAGTCCATTAAACCACGAGAAAAACATAAAAAAACACTTTTCTCTGAATGTAACAATTCATGAGAGAATAGTGATAATCGAGAGATTATACAACACCCAGGTGCACAAACATTCATCAACAGTTAACACTAATGTTCTATATATTAAATTAACATTTGTGAAACTGGGCATGTGAGTTGACCCTTTAGTTTAAATACGCTCTTGCTTGTAACTTGAGCACCTTAAGCGCATCAATCCCGTCGTTAACTGACCTAGATGTTTACACAGAGACGGATCATGTACTCAGTGTAAGCCCTGATCCTCTCCATCGTGGCCCGGGCAACTTGCACAAGTAGCTTAGGTTCAAATCTGTATTTATTATGAGGGAGGAAGATAAAGTGGGTATATGGTTTAACAAGACGGGTCCTTATGAAACGAGACTTTTAATTCCTGAACTAAAATGAGATTCTCGTATGGCCGAGCCCTATATTCAAACCGCGGATAGATAGGCTTACTGCGGATTTACATATGACACATTTTGTAAGGGCAAATGACAAATTTTATCCCGAAGTAAGCCTTATTAATCCGCAGTTTGAATATAGGGTTCGGCCGTTAGGCGTAATAGCGTTTAAACCACATTTCAGGTCAATTAGACACCTTTTTATTAAAGTTCAACAATGCTTTTTATTGCGATTTCGTAAAAATAGAAAAATGGATTGCCAAATGTTAAATAGGAACGACATAACGAAGCAATTTCAAATAAAGCTTGTAAAAAGAAGATCTTTGTTTTTCTAGAGTTAAAATGTTATATTTAGGTCATTTTCATTTTGTTTTAATAATTAATAAATTATTTTATTTTCATAGAAAGCTTTGTGTATCACTATGGCTATTAAATATATGTAACTTTACCACTTCACCCATGTTATTGCACACTTGCTTTTTACTTTATTTTTCCAAATAACACTTCTTAACACTTTTCTTCTTTGGCATAACACTCTTGTCAGAGTGGTCGTGGCCATCATGTTGATTTTGTGGCCTGCTTCACAATGTGACGCCATTCTTCGCGAACTTCGCTTCCTGGTACATTCTTGCAGAGGACCGTCGAAGGCGGATTTTATTTGGTTCGTCTACCTCATCGGCGATCTTCCGCGTCTGATGCCCTCGACCTTGCCTTGCACTACCAGACGTTCGATAGATTCGCATCCGCGCCGCGATACGTGTCTAAAGAAAGTGAGGATACGAGCTTTTACTATGCTTGATAGTCTCTGCTTGATGTCTAGCACTCGAAGAATGGACTCATTTGTTCGGAATTCCGTCCACGATATACCGAGCATTCTCCTCCAACACCACAACTCTAAAGCATCAATCCGTTTCTTCTCACTTTCTCGCAGGGTCCATGTCTCTGCAGCATAAAGAATTATGGTGAATACGAGAACCTTAACAAGTCTTGTTTTGGTGGCCTTGGTGATGTTTCGATCCTTCCATATTTTCTTCAGCTTATCCATAGCCGATCTGGAGATCGCCATGCGCCTCTTGATTTCATCTATGCAGCTTCCGTTATTTGTTTTCATACTCCGAGATAGACGTATGATTGTACTACCTCACAATTCGCTATTCGTGTAACCTCTGGCGAGATGCTGCAGCTTCTTAACACTACTCATACCAATTATAACGTCAATAAGTTGGTGTAAATATTACAAAAAACAACGGTCTTTAAAATGTATTTTTTTATTTCAATAGTTTATAATTCTCACTTTTCAGAACTTGGCTCCGAGTTTAACTTTCTTGATTGAGAGTTATTACTTGGTTTATATTCGATTTGGAATCGCTTCAGAAGTTCGTCGGATTGATTTTTATTTTGCGACTTTGGCGATTCGAGTCTTGTAATAAGTTGTGAATTGTTTAATAGAATTAATCAAAATTCATACAAATGGAGGACGAAAAGTCCCTAGTAACGCATAGATATTTTATATGTTAATTCGGACATCTGTCATTGCAGTGCGATTAATTACATATCCAACCGAACATCGTAAATGCTATTCGACTTCGACTTTGGCAGAATCATCAACACATTGATAGGGCCATTTACTACTTCCCGAAATTGTAGGGTTTAAGGTTAGGTATTAATTGTCCTGTTTAGAGGTGTCCAAAGTAAATTAAAAAAAAATACTTTATTCCCTAGCGATTAATAAGGCGTTTTACTCCCGATGTGCAGAGAGTAAAATAACATTTTAAGAGCATGAGAAGTGAAAATAAATAAATATCAGGGGACAATATCACACCAATAGGGAATATGAAAATACCGTAAAAGTGATCACCAGAAGTGAAACTAAAATTACAATCTGTCAAGAAGTACGGATGATACAACCATTTTAAAATGCTAATTAGACAGAGAGCTGCGATGTGCACCGGTGACGTCATCGTGCAGTTCGGAGATATAAATTCCACGTATTATTCTGTTTTGCTAGAATGAGATTTTTACAGCTTTTATTAAAGCTGTAAAAGAAAACATGTATATACCCTATTACAGATGTCAGGGTTGACTTTTAATCTTTCTTTAACTAATTTAATTTTCTTAATGCTAATTTGACAGTTTCCGAAATGTAGTCAATAAATTGTATGTAGCCAGAGCTACGGGTAGCATAAATAAAAAGCCGATAAAGTATACAAATTAAAACACCCACTCACAACTTCTTTAATAATATCAGCCGGCGTTTATCCACTTAGGTGCATATAAAAAGTCCTTTTTATACTGCGGTTAATTATAAAATAAAAGCTGCAGCTAATAAAAAATGCTTATGGATGCTCAGTTAAGCGACGAGCATGCGGGCACAGCACACAGATAACAAGCAGTCAGTATTAATTTACTCAAGAAATCGTTAAGTATACGTAAACATTGAGTAAAGCTCCTCTTGCATGTAGTTCTAAAACCTCTGTACAGACCGTTCGATATTCTATATTTGAAACTTGATGTAAATTCTATATTCATTCTAGATGCAGCTACATGCCAGAATGTCTTTACTAAAGTTTTTTACCTATACACTGATTATTTTGAATTCTTACTCGGTTTATAAATTTAGATGTACCTAATTAATTAAGAAAATAGTTATCATTAAAACAAAAACTCAAACAGTGAGTCATGCTCGAGCACAGACATGGTTCCGCCTTATATGAAAAAAAATAGGGAATCTTCATAGTCATTGTACTGCTTTAAATGATTAGATTTTATTCTATACAGACAATTTAACATGTTTAAGTGTAAACCATAGGGGTAAAAACTGTATTTTAAAATTGTATTTTGTATTCTCATACACTAACATGTGCATTTTTCTTATGAATTTATTTGCTAGTAACTATAGAGGTTTACTAGGCCTCCGTTCGAAGTTCGCTTTCATTCAGCCGTTCTAATAACATTTAAAAATGAAACAACGTAAAAAGCAACGTACTGTTTTTATCAGCGCACTTTGTCGCTAGTGCAGTGGACCGGTCGTTTGCTCGCTAATTGCCTCTCACACCAATTAGGCACCATAACGTCTTGCCAGTTAAAAACGACCAACTTATCTAACAAGCCAGAAATGGCGCTACTTTCGCACTTTACACATGCGCTTAATACAACAGCATTAGTTCCATTTTTGACCACCTACCCCATTAACCTTGCCAATTTTATCTGCAGTTCCAAATTTATGCTTGCAGTACTGACTCGATACAGGTACTGCGTCGCTTGGAATTTTCTAGAGGCCGTGTTTTTTCAAAGAAAAATGGTCCTTTGATTACCCCTGTGGAACTGTGGGAACTAATTATAGATTTTAATTACCTTTTAGTTGTTAAATAATTGCGTGAGTAAGCCTGGAAGTATAAAGTAAAAGCCTTGTTACTGTGTTTATTGATTAATAACTTTAATAGCTTTAACTCTGTACTTATTTCGAGTTAGCGGAGTATTTTAATGTTTTTGCAAAGTTAATATCAAGCTATGCACGACACCGTTTGATTGTGCATGCAACACAGCACAGTAGAGTTCATAAATATGTGTACACAGGTAGTACCTTGACCATTTAATGTCATTTTGAACCTGCCATTACATGAATTGTCGCAGCGGTTTAAGTGACAAGGTACTAAAGTGTACACATATTTAATTTATGAACTCGAGTGTACGAGTATACATGAATGGTTATTTTTTATGTAATTATACTATATACACTTATACTATATAAACTTCGTCGTGTTTCCAATCCACGTTGTCCTGCCCCACTACCTACTTAATTTTTCACACATTGACAACCCTGTAACGTTCATTTGATTAGCGGGGCGCCTCGATTTGGGTTGAAAACTCTTTAGACAGTAATACACCATAACTTTATAAATTATCTATTATCTGCCTCTGCGATCTGCCTTCACTTCGCTTCGGTTTATGAGTTTTCTGTAACACACACACATAAGCCAGAATTTATTACGTATAAAACCTTCCGTGAAAAATTATCTAACTGATGGTGAATACCGCATCATAAAATCATAATCAGTTGCGCGGTTTAGGAGTAAGGAGATATACAGACAGGCAGACGCGGAAAGCGATTTCTTTTATAATATGTAATGAAGATACATCTACCAACCTTACGAAGCAATGCACCACGAGATTTTATTTCGAATCCCCGCAATCCCCAGTGTCATACAGTTACAACTCTACAGACGAAAAAAAACGATTCTTTGACTTTACACTGAACTTTTTACAACTTTTCATTCACGCTCCGTTACTCTGGCAACAACTGAAAGTTGGGAACAGTTTTATTGAGCGAGACGAAAAAGGCACAAAGGAGACACGGAGACATGGTGACAGTTAACGCGTCAAAGACAATTCTTAAGTGGCGCCCACCGTGGGACTTTGTCTCCATATTGACTGAGTATTATAAACTTTTTAAACTTGCCAAGTTCCAGTAAGTGAACGAGAAAGAGCTATAAGAGTCGTATAAATCTGTGTCTTTTCAATGTTTAGAACGTCTTATGTTTGAACAGTAATACTGCCTCTGTTCTGATTGCCCTTAATTAAGTCCGCCATATGTTTTTTCCTTGTTTAAAGTAATTAACAAAGACAAAAAAACATAAATTATTGGAAATTATAGGTAAGCTTTTGCTTCGTTTATATTTCGTTTATATATTTGCGTAAGTATTATTTCCTTTTCAGGGATAAAGAGTTCTTTCTCGAGGCTCAAGTTACCTCCAATACCAATTTTATTAAAGCAGTTAAAGACAGACACACATTTTTTTACATTTATGTTATTACTATCTTCTGCCCGCGACTTCGTTCGCGTAGATTTCTACTATCGTAAAACTAGCCTATGTGTTAATCCAGGGTATAAAGCTATCTAAATTTCCATACGTCCACCCGTTACAGCGTGAAGGAGTGTGAAACTAACACACAAACTTCCACATTTATAATATTAGTAGGATTAAGGGTTGGGTAAGTTAATTCATTTTCTTACTCTAATTGTAATTTGAATGTGGCTTTGTTTGTTCTTTGACGTCAAAGCCGCGTAATAAATATATCGTTTTATGTCACTATAAATACGTATATTCGAAGAGTCAGATAATGGTCAGGCCTACTTTTTATCCCAGAAAATCGGATTGTAATTGGATCATGGCATATATCCGCATGTTGATAAGGCATGCAGGATGCGGATTTTGAGCGCATGCAGATAAGGTCGCGTGTTAAAGTTAGTAATTATATTAATTAAATAAAGGTCACGCTTAACTGGTCACGTTAACTATAAATACAATGTGCTCTTTGTTAAAAAATCCAAGTAATTTCTGTTCATTCGCGTGAATTCAAATGAATAATAATGAATTTGTTAGAAATGAATTTTGCTACAGCAATTTCATGCTAATTTTGTGCAAGTGTTTTCTTTTTACAGTACGAGTAGTAGGTACAATTTTCGGTCCAGACTTTGTTGTACTTTACTTTGCAAGGCGATAATACATATTGTAGGTTTATTAAAAACATTGTTTATAAATTTGGCTGATAAATTAAAAATATACTTAAGAAATTCTCCTTTAGTGCTGAAAATTTAAATTTTCTTTGAATAAAAGTAACGCGTTTACATATTGCCTTTCCTCTTGGCTTTTATTTAACCGGGGACTCTATCCCACATTGCCCCTATTGTTATCATATTGTGAACATTATGACAGCTTTTATTAACTTCACAGTAAACGCGGCAAAGTTAAATCAATACCATAACAATATATGTAAAAACAATGCAGAATAAGGCAAGCTTGTTCCACTTCCATCATATCATAATAATAATGAAATGTGATGCCAATTCTGCAAATAGGCATCTTAGCGTCGTTTGCCAAACTCCTCTATGGCACATACATCAAACTACAAATGTGATCTGCCGTTCAAAAGAAAAAGGCAGAACAACAGTATGAACTCCATACGGCGCTTACAGCCTTTTTGCTTTTGCAGTGTGGCACATTCGCCAGTAAGAAGTCGGAGTACGGTTCATTACCACTGCTTCCCCGGTGACGCACAAATGCCCCTGAGTTCACTTTGCAAGGTGACGCGGGAAAATTCCTGGAATTTGACTGGATTCAAAGGGCTGTTTTATATTTTACCTGTGTGAGTTGGTTGGAAGATCAAGTTTGGTAAGCAAAACCAAGTGTGACGGTAGATCCATCGATGAAAAATTTGGTTATAAATTTTCTAAGTAATAAAATAATAATTGTTCAAATTCCACCTTTGCAAATTTAAATATTGGGTCTGTTAGGGAAGCTTAACCAAAAGGAATCTTAAAGACCTACACTTATTCGTGTCCGTTAAAGTTTCTAGTCTTTACGTCAAATGCTTGTAACATACAGATAATAAAATAATCAATAATCTGTGTAGTTAAATTAAGTTAAGGTCTGTACATTTCTCGCAGTGGATTATTCGAATTTTTTGACTACGATAGACAAACAGACATGCGGACCTTTTTACGATTAGACAACGGGGCCCTAAAAAAGAAAGCACAAAAATCTTGTTTCCAAAAAAGAACTTCTTTATTCTCTTCTTTATTGCAGAAGATGCGAATAGACCGAACCTAAGAAAAATAATGAACAATGAGAAATAACAACAATTTCTCGTTTAATGAAGGAAAAAGCGTTCGTAGCTCAGTGAAATGACCTTTGTTTATGTTGTTTATGCGTCCAGATTATTCTTATTTAGATTTATAACTGGAATTCTCGTTGCCGTCACCGGCAGCGATCCTCGTAAACCGTTCCGGTGCATAGTGGAGCAGGGTTGGCATCATTTGGGCCCAATGGGCCGGGAAATCGCCCCTCGGGGCCCAAATTAGGTCAAGAAGCCCCGTCGCCTTTCAGGGGGTTACGACAACTTTGATTCGATTTTCTTTTACTAGGATCACCGATCTAAGTTATTTAAACATGACTAAATTCGAGGTCAATAGATGTTTGACACATAACCTCAATATTTCTGCAAACGAGTTTTGAATTGAAAAAAACGTATAGTTAGTAGTTTTTTTAATATTAAACATAATGTAAAAGTAACAATTAAGCATGTACATGTATATACCTACCTCACGCAAAGGGAAATAGGTCCGTTTGGTTTTAGCTATTCTGTCTTGATAAGATAAATAGCACCATCTTTGACAAAAATCTTGTAGCATTTCACGATTGCAACACGTTTGCAGTGTCAGAAGGTACTATGTCTTAATAATGACGACGCGTTGGCCTAGTTCGTAGTGACCCTGCCTACGAAGCTAGCTGTCCTGGGTTCAAATCACGGTAAGGGCAGATACTTGTGTGATGTGCACGAATATTTGTTCCTGAGTCTTGGATTATTCTATGTATTTAAGTATATATTTCTCTATATACGTATTTCTATCGTAGTACCTACCCATAGTACAAGCCTAGAGCTTAGTTTGGGACTAGGTCAATGTATTTATTTATTATTTATTTAAATGTCTATGGGTCTCAAATTCCACTTACCGTCATGTGGCCTGTGTGCTCATTTGCTCTTCTTGCCAAATAATAATAATAATCAGAACCTAATTACACCAGAGATTTGTATTTGCTTTGGCTATTGAATTAGAGATACCACTTATTGCCTTAGATTAGAAGTAGTATTTTGTGATTTTTAAGTACCTACATAATACAACGTTTCAAAGTATCGTGGGGAGTGAAAGAAATATTCTTAACTAATATTATGAATGGGAACAAACTTTGTTTGAACTTCCCTTTACCGGGATTTGAACCCAGGCACGCTAGCTTCGTAGGCCACTACCAACTAGGCCAGCGCGCCGTCAAGATGCATGAGAGAGTTAAACAGAAGGTAGTTTTGTCCATCGTTAAAATACAATAATAATGAGGATGTGCTGCCGAACCTGTTCTCCGGCCTCGATCGATTCCTGGAGCGACCACTCAAATTATAATCGCTACGTGCAAGGCAACTATTGATGCTTCTCGTAGTGAAATTCAATAATATTTAAGAGCCGTTTTACTTTAAGCACCGTTTTAGATCATAGACCGATGTAAAAGCGGTTTTTACATTCTATTTCGGAAGAATAGGTTATTTTAAGAGACCAATTTTGTTAATTTTGTACTTGACCCAATATTTTTGTTTTAATATCCTTATTTATTTAGCAGACTTTATATTAATAATAATAGCAGACAATTAAATGATATCTAATGATAAAAAGTGATTGTAATAGTGTATTAAAACATACTGTTTCAAGCGGTTTTCGACTAACCCGTAAGATACACCCAGGAGGGCCTCAAGCCGAAAACGAAAGTCAAACGAAGGTAAAATATACTCTTGTCGAAATATCCGAAATAGATAAATATTTAAAAAAAATGCAGAACGGCTTTAAAACCCTATTCCTCGAAATGGTTTTCGAATTAGAGTAATTGTAAAAATATGAACAATCTCAATTTCATTTGAATAATCAAGAAATACTACTAAAGGATTGCCAGCTAAACTTTTGTAAGAGTTCTCATGAACTTCGTTACAAATGAGAAATGATAATTGTTACAGCTAACAGAACCAGCTCAAGAAAACCGCATGAATTCTAAAAAGCTGCACCAATCTTCAATAAGCATTTAGATAAACCTCATTTATTGAAACCAAGCAATTCCACTTCGCAATAAAATGTAATTATGACTCGTTTAGATAAAAGTCAGTGGGGCTGTCCCCGGGGGTACCGGAAAAATAATTTATTCTACGTTCTGGGAAAATTAAAACTGAGATATTCCCGACTCGCCTCGAGTCGTCATGGGGACTTAAGGCTTTAATCTGGATTTTATTATGGCGTATTAGCGAAACACTTGGGAATATTAATGGACGGCTTCACTTTTTATGGTTAATCAATGTTTTAAAAGTATTGACGTTAAATCTACAGGGTGTCCTAAGTCAACGTAATTTACGGCATAAGTAAGCCTGAAATTGATTGATTGATTGATTTACACTAAATAAAAAGTGCCAAAATCCAATAAAAAAAATTGACGTAAGCTGCCGTGCCGTACGATGGATCTTCAAAATCGTTAGCTATAGTAGAATGAAACTTGTCAAAGCCTTAGCTAATGTTAACGTGACGTAACGACTGTGAACTGTTTAAAAGATAAAGACGACTGGTCTACTTATATTACAATAATTGTAAGTGGACCCCAATGCTGTAATTTTTTCTTAAGAACTACATTTGTCAGGTCAATAAGACAACAAATTACCCACTTGTCAAGCGAAACCCGCAAAAGATAAATACAACTACAAAACGCCCGCTTTTCCGCCAAAGAGCGTAATTTTATTATAACAGGATTAATTAATAACAGCATCTTACAGCCCGACGTGGCCATCGTAAATACTTGTCCGGTATTTTTTGTGTAATTTTTCCGGAGCAAGCTTCATGGCAGTGTAAAAAATGATTTATTAGCCAATCTTTTCGCCGTAAATCAAAACGTTACGCCCCATTTCTATGGGTAACTTTGAAACAATCACTCCTTTTTTTTCGGCGCTTTGGTATTCCGTGTTAGGTGATTTATTACCTGTAGATATGGAAATGTTGTTACCGGTTTTTTTATTGCGACCCTATTTTTTTATCGTTATTTATCGGATTTTAGCGCGGTGCGCTAAAATAATGCAGAAGGGTTAACAGCGAATTTATACTAAACGTATTTTTACGTCCGTCAACTAACGTAACGGAACCAGTTATGGAGAAAGGCCCAATTTAGTTGTTGTTTTGAAACAATCAATTTATAAACGTATGATCTTTGAATTAAGAGTGACGTGTCCATTACTGGTGCCTTCAGCTAAAAGTGTTCAACACCGTTACGTTACATAGGTTAAGCCGTGGTTGAGCCTGTATCTTGGATCCCTTAGATGCGATTACCAATTTAAGTTATAAAGTAATTCTAGTTCATAAATACACATGAAATAAAATTGTCCACAACCTGTACAAGAAAACAATACTTTTAACCTCGTATGGCCCCGCTTCTCAAAAATTGTACGTAATACAGCCATTGGAATAAAGATAAATTGCAAAGGAAATACAAAAGATTTTCCTTAGTTTTTATGACTGACAATCGAATTACAGAATTGACTTTATGATATTCTCAATAGGGCTCTATGGTAGCTTGTATGGTAGGCCTGAAGAAGCACATATTAAAAAGCGTTTCCAAAGCGTGGCGATGGTTTGTAAACGCGCCGCCTCCGCTCCCAGTGCTTTTGCGGCTTTAAATAATATTTCAAGAGATTAATAAACGGGGAAATTAAAATCGTCTAATGTTTCATCCCTCTGACATTTCTAGCGAGACTATTTATTCGGTTGGTTGACAAACAAACCAAGCTAAAATTAGTTAAAATACATTTAAGAGGATTGTGAAGCTCGGTTAAAATCCCGTGGCTGTCAAAAATATTCCATACAAAGGGTGATGGGCAATTTTGTATGGACCCCGTCCCCCCCCTCCAACAGTAACGGGCTGCAGGTCTATATGTTCATTAGGACCCAATAAAAGACAAAATACTTATCTTCGTAGCAAAATCAATGGGATTTTTTTAATGAAAACAAAGGGCCAGGCAAGGCAAATCATCTACATACGTGTTCATTTTCAAACAAATTCCATAGTTCCATACGATAAGATTATGATTTTTCAAGAAAACCCCATACATATGGTGATCGTCGCCATAGAAAAAATACATCATATTGCCAAGATCTATAAACTGGCACATGTTTCATCACTGTTGGTGGGTGGGGACATTTTTACCCATCGTCCTTTAGCTCCGGGCGTCGACTTTTCTCACCCCCTAAATCAAGTCTGATTTCCAAGATATTTGAATATGTTGTTATTTACAGAACTACTTACGTCTGTACGATTCAGTCATTGGCTTTTTAAATTTGTTTCATTCTAAGAAATATTTTCGTGTTAAGAAAAACGCACAGACATAGTTTTTCATGATATCTACAACATATTCAAAAATCGTAAAAATCGGAGTAGGTTTGGAGTAAAAGGTTATCGCATTTTATATGGAAATGTTTAGCTTCACAACCCACTTATAGTAGGTATTAAAACATTAATAAACTGACGTCAATTCACGTAGCAATCTCTATCAACTGGCGGTTCATATTCATACAAAATGTTTAAAAAAACAAAAAACCGCCTTCAAAAATGCAAAAAATAACTTCTTATAAAATGATAGGTACCTATAGGTAGGTCAGTCCAACTGAAGTCGGCGTCCCACATTATTTTAAACCAAAAGCCGATTTACAAACAGCAACACAGCTGAGTGACTATTGAAGATGAACAGAGAGAAACTGTCTCTTATGTAAAATCTATATTCATCTCTTTCTACATTTTCTAACTTCGGTCTTTAATGGGCAGTTAAGTGTGTGGTTGTTTGTACCTATCATTAAAATATTGTGGGACGCCGACTTCAGTTGGACTGACCTACCTATAGGTACCTATCATTTTATAAGAAGTTATTTTTTGCATATTTGAAGGCGGTTTTTTGTTTTTTTAAACATTTATTTTATTTAATACTTTTTAGTGATCCTATTTATGCTGTTATGTAGTTCCACTTTTCAATAAATGAGAAACTATAGAAAATTTCGAGCTCGCCGCAAGCAACGCCACTGGAAAGTTACAGTCATATTTCAACAAGTAAATATTCTTCGTTGTAGTCGCTCAACTATCTTAATCGACATATCTTATCGTTATCGCCACCCTTGAAATAGGTACCGTTGAGGAGTTCCGGTGGCCATCTGTGGTCTTCATCATCAGGTCCACTTCACCAAGTGATACTTTCTGAATGCAAATGCTAGACTTGTTACTAAAAATACTAAAATCGCTTTATGTATGCCTACAATATTTGAGGAGTTCCCTCAATTCCTCACTGATCCCCTCATCAGATTCCGATTTGGTGGCAATGGGACCACCTCGGAAGTATACCCTATCAAATCAAAAAAGAATTTTCAAAATCGGACCACAATTGACGGAGTAATCGGTGAACATACACAAAAAAAAAAAAAAATACATACAGTGGAACGTATAACCTCCTCCTTTTTTTGAAGTCGGTTAAAAAAACAATCCATTTTCAGAGCACTAAAAGTGTCAATTATAATAATTAATCATTTACAATTGAATTGCAATTTCAAACAATCATCATTTACTGGATTAAATGCGCATTAAATTATTCCAAATATTGAATTAAAATGTTACGTTCCACGCATATTAAGTACTAGACCCAGGAGTGTACCCTGGGTAATCCAACCTCATCGAGTGCCAGCAAAACTATGTCACTTAAAATATCAATAAATGAGAAAATAATAATAATAATATTTTAGCTCTTGTCCGCGACCTCGTCCACCTATAAGTCACAATTGCTTTTATTTCGAGAACTGCCTAATTTTCAGAGATAAAAATAAATTTTACGTTGATTGGCTGAAGTGTTGAACCATGAATGTGTAACTGACAAACAAACACGCTTTCGAGTTTTTAATATTAGTGAGAATAATTATAATAAAATGGACAATATAATTAAAAAACAGGAGTAACAATATATGTTAGTCAAGTAAAACACGGTATTTGCCTGCTACTAAATGGGATCCTAAAATCAGTCGGACAGACTAAACTTTTTTTTTTAGCGAAACAACTAGGTAGTTGGAGTTTAATCGTATGAAGAAAGTTTTTTATTCTACCTCATAACGATTTTGATAATGTTTTTTTCATACACAGCCAATTCCCGCTAAGACAGACAAACTTATTTTAAAGTATGTTTTTGTCTTTGACCCCATAGTAATTGTTTTCTGCTGATACTCGATGAGGTAGGGTCACGGGTAGGGATGGTGTCCTCTGGGTCTATAATGTAATGACATACTGACAGGTATGGGCTCCTGCGCCAATGGAAATAAGCCTATCTATCCAATCTCATGATTGGATATGCGTTGCCATGGGTTACTAATGTCTTGCACAATTTTTTTTGGCATAATTCATCATTTCGCACAATCATCATTTGGCATAAAGTCTTTTTTTCTGAAACCGTGTACTTTTCAGGATTGACATAAAATAAACCAAACCTAACCTATTGGGTTCTATGCAATGGTATTTTAAATAATCCTGAAAAGTACCCGGTTTCAGAAAAAAAGACTTTATGCCAAATAATGATTGTGCGAAATGATGAATTGTGCCAAAAAAAGTTATGCCAGATGAAGGGATGCCGCGTTGCCATTCCTGTGGCCCTAGTATGGCTGCGTCTATATCGCGTGTCAAATGTGGATAAAGCATCCGTCACTGTCGTACTTATTTACGTGTCAAAAGGGGACGGATGCCTTATCCAAACTTTGTCACGCAATAAACGCAGCCATGTTAGGACGGGATCAAATGCATTTAACCGCAGTACGTATTTATGAGGCAATTTATTTGTTCCTTTTTCAATCCTGTGTATGAATCGTCGTCACTAACGAACGACGAACGCGTTGGCCTAGTTGGTAGTCGGGTGGTGGACGTGATGGCTGGTTGGGGTTGGTAGTGACCCTGCCCACTAAGCTAGCGGTCCTGGGTTCAAATCCCGGTAAGGTAAGATATTTGTGTGATGAACGTGAATATTTGTTCCTGAGTCATTGATGCTTTCAATGTATTTAAGTATAATATCTATCTATGTATTTATATCGTTTTCTTACACATAGCACAAGCCTAGAGCTTTGTTTGGGACTAGGTCAATTTGTGTGATATTGTCCCCCTGGTATTTATTTATTTAAGGAACGATTTAGGGCCTGGCCTTATCACCAGGGCACTAATAATAACTTAAAGCCGTTGGTTCATGGCACCGTGTATCTACACCCGTGTATCAACTTTAAAAAAAGAGGAGGATCAGAATTTTCAAACTTATGTATAAGTAATAAAACGCTATTGACAAATCTGTGCCAGATTAGAACATTTCCTGTTCAATCTCTACTAATTCACCCTAACAAATGCTAAGTACATAAATTAACCAAACAACTTCAAATGCTTACGTAATATAACCTGAATCCAAATGCTTCTCTGCGATTACCCTTTCAGTGCCCTGAACACAAGATATTGTGTCAATGTTATATCGGAGTGAGCTTGTGGCACTGACGTCAAATGAAACGAGTTCGACTAAAAAGCCCTCAATTTTGTCACGTAATTGGAGATTCGACGTGTCG
This sequence comes from Acleris sparsana, assembly GCA_923062465.1. Classification (NCBI taxonomy): domain Eukaryota; kingdom Metazoa; phylum Arthropoda; class Insecta; order Lepidoptera; family Tortricidae; genus Acleris; species Acleris sparsana. Next base: position 18,266,285 of record OV281287.1, on the reverse strand, counting down.
CCGGCTTTTTAGGGTTCCGTCCGTATAACGAAACAGCAGTAGGTTTTTAAAAGTATTTCGGGTTCGGGTAAAGTCGGTTACACTGGCACCTGAGCGAATGAGAGCGAGTGAAAGGGGAGGACAAACCCGAAGATATTTTTAAGAGCTATTTATTGCACTGTATATATAAACCGAACATAGAATTACCCCTTATTCATAAAGCACAGTAAACCTATTTTTGTTAAATGTCACAATGAAAGACGAGGACAAAGCATACTTTAAGCACACTAACTTTAGCTATCGTGCGTAGTTTTAATACTTTACTAGTATCTTCATTACTAAACGCAGTGGCAGTGGGCGGGGCATATTGCTCGCACTACTGATGGCCGATGGGGTCAGAAGGTTCTGGAGTGGCGTCCGCGGACCGGAAGACGAGCTGTAGGTAGGCCTCCAACAAGATGGAGTGACGACCTCGTCAGGATCGCGGGACCGCGGTGGATGCGAAAAGCACAAGACCGGTCTGAGTGGAAAGCCTTGGGGGAGGCCTATCTCCAGCAGTGGACGTCTTTCGGCTGACATGATGATCTCATTACTTGTAAGACTCATCGTATAACGGTTTGAGTTTAGTCATGAATCCGTAACGAAGTTATAATAGGCCTTGTTTTTCATACCAGAAGACATGACCTGAAATTCCATCAGATGCATAGGTGGTCATGGGTTGAATTATTATTGGTGTCATATAATTAATTTAACTTTCAATTTAATTTACTAATTAGTCAATGTTAAAAGACTTTTATAAGACATAAAGGGATCATTTGCTCATGTCTGCTATCCTAAGACCAAATGCAAATCAAGTATACTAGAAACATAAATAAAAAGACATACATCATTTACTAAATGTAGCAAGAACATTTTTATTCCAATGTAAAATCAGCTCTTGTACGAGAATTCCCTGAATTAACTTCACAAAATACAAACATCACTCAGCTGCCATTCGGAATCTCTTCAAATTTACATTGATTATATGTCTGAGCTCTTTTGTGAACGAGGGTCGACGTTTGCATATGACAGTCAAATACTCTGCAATTCTGCATAGTGAAATTGTATGTGCTTGCTTTATTTAGAGCTTGCAAATTAGAAAAGTACTTTGAAGTTGTATTTACAGACAGTTTAGAAATGTTTGCTTGAGTAAAAATTCGTTTGTTTTCAACAAGTTCGTCAAACGCATCAGTCACTAATTGTAATAAATATAAAACGCTCCGTTTTTAGAAACTTAAATGAATTAACCTTGCTAGTTATATAAAAAATAATATTTACAATAAAAATATGATTACATGATTTGATGAACTTGAATGTGTGTAAATGCTTCGTCTATATCTGCCTCTACAGTGCTTTATTACCCCATCTACACGTCCACGGATGCATTCACAGATAACATCTGCTGTCGAATCTGTCTACGTGCATTGAAGGCATAACACTAGTCTGTTTTCACTAACGGAACCCCCAATCCAATTCGCTCACTCTTAGCTAGTTTTTTGCAGTGCTTTGCTAAGCACTTTCCCCGATTTGCCGGCAACAGGCAGTAATTCAGCTTGTTTAAAAGGTAAGCGATTGATTGGGGCGGCAATTAGCTTCGTTACTGTTGCAGTTTTGTTTTGGACTGTGGAGTTTGCTATAAAACAGGAGCTTAGGGAATTGGAACGGGCAAAATGGCGGTAACAGGTTTGTAGAGTCGTAAATGTTGCAGAAAATTTGATTAAGAGGTTACATTATGCTGTCGCGCCCACAAAATGATGAAAAGGGATGGCTTTATGTGCTTCACTGCGAAGAACGTAAGATGGAGATAGTTTACGCATGCCTTGATGGCAGCGTCAAATTCTAATAATTGCTGTTTATTTTAAATCCATTACTTTATTTTTAAAAGTTGTTCACCTGAAGTGATAAATACTCAACTATTTGATCATAAATAATTGTTAGTTCAACCAAAAACATGTGAAAAAGGAATCCGGTGCCATTCGTGCCAAGAGCTCTCAAGAAAATATGGCCAAGTTTAATTAGTGTTATGGATATCGAAATACAGATCGCGAAACACTACCAACTTTACCATACGTGGCAGTTTAAATTTAAAGTAGCTTATGTTTCGCTGGGCCTCTATTCTACACGTCAAATCCATATTGCTTTTGGGATGTTATCGTACTGTCAACGTTGCGCTAGCTTAAACTTACTTAAAAGTAGCGGCCGAGATAAAAACGATACCAATTTGAAAATTGCAGAAGGAGGAATATTTACTACTAGCTTCTGCCCGCGACTTCGTCCGCGTAGATTTCGAATATCCTTTGGGAACATTTATTTTTTCCGGGATGAAATGTAGCCTATGTGTTAATGCTGGCCATAAGCTATCTTCATTACGAATTTCATCCAAATCCGTCCAGCCATTGCAGCGTGAAAGAGTAACAAACATCCATCCATACATACAAACATTTCCGTTTATAATATTAGTAAGGATGGCTTTGAGCAACTGGGTGGCGGAACAATTTTGTTATTTAAAATGTCCTAAACTCATCTGAACAAAGCCTATAACTACATAAGTATAGTAAACGGCTTCTTTCAACTTACATTAGTTATGTTTCAAGAAAAAGAAGAAAGAGACTAAAGCTAAGTCTATATATAAACCCAATATCACTCACGCAATATCGTTTGAAAATAGAATACAAGCTGCAAACAAGACAGAAATCAAAACTACGGAAAATAATTTACGAAATTAAGTATATATACTTAACTTATTCTAATATACCTAAAATAACCGCTAGAATAATCCGTACTTCGTAAAAGACATACCTAATTAATTGTGAAGAACGTGCGTTTAGAATTATATTAAAAAACCCACGCGTTGAAGAGTAAATCAAATCATAAAGACTTAGTAAAATCTCTTCAACGTAAATCCAATTTCGTTAAAACGCAAATACTCTTTATAATAGAAAGCGGCTATCGTGTTTAACGAAGTAATTAAGAGAAGAATAACTGGGGTGGGGAATTCATAACGAATCTAACAAATTTATAAATAACATTTAAAAAAATCGCTTTGTCGATATAACATCATCATCTTTCGTCCTAATGCGAAATGATTGAAAGAACAGTACAAACTAAATGAATTGAAATTTGTATAACACATATCCGGAATGAAGGTATTCTTTGTCCTGATCCAGGGCTATCTGTGTACCAAACTCCAACCAAATTCGGTTCATACTAGACATAGTCTCATATTGAAGATATATAACCTTTCCCACGAACTTCGTCTATTGTTCTTTGTAGGATAGGAACCACAACATACCTCATTTTCAAATTAAAACTTATTTACAACACAACAAAGGCAAAAAGTTTTCTTTTTATTCGTTTGTCCGGCAAATTAGTCCAAAAACAAATGAAAACCAAACCTCATATCCCTCTTCAGACTTCCCTCATTCACTTCACAAACAATAAAGACGAAAAGTTTCCGCAATCTGCCGAATTCATTTCAAAAAGTTCTATGGACCAAAGACTTGAGGGTAAGTGCCGGGTTTATGAAAAACAGGTAGGGGCTTGAATGTGATGATATAGAATGGAATGAAAAGTTGGATTTCAAAACATTTGAGAACGCAAGGTGTAAGTGTGATAGATGAGGATTTGTATAAAGTGACAAAAGGGATAGACTTAGGTTTTTAGAGAAAGCACATGGAAATTATGAGTGATAAAAATCAAAGGGAAAAAAAGTTTAATGCAGAAAATAGAAAGTAGACGAGGGAAGAGGTTTGGTCACGTGTTACTGCACGATGAGTATATTAAGATGATAATTTTATAGGAGAAAAAATAAAAATATAAAGGAAAAGAGGGACACCAAGATGAAGACCAATCAAAGGACCAATACAAGGTCAAAAGTTAAAACTATAAATCACAATACTCGTAAGAGTAAAATGAAAAAGGAAGATTACGTGGAAACAGTTGTCAGTTTATTTATGATTTTAATGCAGACTCCCTAGTACAGGGTTGTGTGTTTATGCTAGTAATATTCTATATTAAAGGCAGTTTACGACATTGAAAAGTAAACATAAGTTAGGAGAGTGCCCAGGAGCACTCCCCTTTGGCACTTTCAACCGTAAAAATAATTGATTGCCTTTCTTGTTGAAGTTTTTTTATTAGCTGTGCAGGTTTAAATACAGTAAAAAACCCTTTCGATTGAGGGCTGCTCATTGTTGACAACGAGTAACTACAATTATTAATTGAAACAATATAAATTTACTACGTGAATGAAACATCTGCGAACCGATCTGGCAAATGCTGAAATTGCAAAACACTCAGCAGATTGGAAACATAAACATCGCGAAATAATAAAATTCAGTGGGCACGATGAGCGAGTTACTGCACCCTTAGTAGCTATAGATGCTTCTAAGAAAGGATAAGGAGTTTTCGTATATGTATGATACTATCTAACACAATCACTAAGGATTCTACCACTGCCTAGCCGAGCTTGACCCAAGTAATGTAGTTGCTGCTCTGGTTTTCGAGTCAAGACGAGAACTTTTCAGATTAGATAGTTGTCAATGCTATGACAATACTGCAGGATGTCCTATATATAGACCATTGATCTATCTAGCAAACTAAAATGGGTCTAGTAAAAGGTATACTACGGTTTTCGAGATAATCGCAATTTACTAAAATTTCCAGTTTTTTAATCCCTAAAACCCGCGATCCTGACGAGGTTACAAGTTAAATTTGCAATGACAAAAATTATGATCGAACTTTGGAGCTCAGTGCTGTTTTTTTATTTATACAAAATGTTTATCATGACAAATTGATACAAAAAGGCTGTATTTGTCCTTACAAGGGTCGGAGGGACCCTGTTCCTTATAAGACAGGTTTACCTAGTTTAGGGAACAGGAACCCAACTCCAAGCCTACCCAAATGTTTGTCTAGTACTAGATAACTACACTACAGAAACGTATTACTTATTTACTATTCTTCCTATACTTGTACCTACTAAATTGCAGAAATAAACGATTGATTGACTGATAAAAAAAAAATCGAAATAAAATGAATTCTGCCGTCCGTCAACCCTCAATGGTTCTAAAATTGTAATTGTCAATTAAAATTGAAACTCATTCAACTCGGAAAAAATATTTATATTTATCAAACAACCCGTAATCACTGTGGTGAAGTCACAAAAGTAAAAGACAATCGTTCCTAGCGACTCCAGGGTTCAAGGTAGGCTGGTATATCATGAAGCTCGTCGGTGAACCCGCCTTTATTACTTTAGAGGATGCCATAGGGATCCAATATGAGGATTCCTCGGTAACCATGTCACTGGGTCACACGCACTGCATGGGAATCTCAAATGTTCGGGATGCGAGCTCAACGATCAAATGAGGGAAATAAATGCTCGCGTTTTGTTTTTCTGTTATTAGCATTTAAAATGTTTTTATAGGACGGTCCGAGCTTGGATATTGTCCGCATTTAATGAAACGTAAGCTTTCAAAATTATATTTTCGTTCAATTTGTTCGGATTAAAACGTTTGCTTTTTTGGGATCCGATTTTATTATCCGTGAATGATAAAACAAAATTTAAAAAAAATTGGCGGCTGGGTGAATGCTGGCAGATGAGTGGATCAGCTTTTTTAAATTGAACTGTGTAATAAAAACGATTAAATTAAATTGAAAATGAAAGAACTAAATTAGACATAACATGCCTAGAAACAATACGATACGAAACATACGAGTACTACATAAAGCACAAGGTCAAACTGAACGCTGATCCTCCCAAATCCCGTAAAATCCAAGACTTGAACAATACAAATGTACCCTGACGAGTCCTAAATCATCCAGTCCATTGCAAGAGGGCGTACTTATCGTCTCAACACATTCCCAACCAAAGACTCCAATTTGAGTACATTTTAAGGCACTCAAGAAGCTTTGGCATGGAATGTTTCTACTGAGGGCTAATTTACGACAGGGCAGGCCCTTCCTTACCGATCCGTAATATTTACGGGGATTAGCTACTTCCTAGCCCGTGATAGTTCGTATAAATGCGTATAACTAAACAATTACTGAAGAGTGATCGTGAATCTGAATTGATGCAGATTTGAATGTGATCAGAAAGTAGATGTTCATAATTTTGCTTTGGGTAATAGCGCCAGTTTGTTCGTCGATGAAGGGATTAAAGATATTGTTGATGTAGATTTTTTTTATATTGTTTCATTAAAACACTAAACACAATCTAAAACATACAACATTCATGATATCCTTCCCAATGTCTCTTACCTTCCTTGTTAGTCTTTAATTCTAGGCGGTAATGGACCTATTATGGTATTTCTTTAACTCGGTCGCCAGAACTGTCAAGTAAATAAGAGAAAACGTTGACAATACGATAACAGGTCGACGACATTATGCTTTTACCGCCTATAACCTCGGCCCTGGCAAATTGAATATTACGCGCAATAAAATCAAAACAAATGATGATCAAGCGGCTAAATTAAGGGAACACGTCCGAAACACATCAAAAGACGTCGAGGAAAAGCGAACCGCCGCGGGCGAGACGTGAGTGATTCCCCAGAACTGCGAACTTCGTGAACTGACTGACCCTATTCCCAACTTCAGTAATTACGTAAAGGGCAATAAGTGTAAAAACGCCGGCCCACAGGATAAACAGTAACACTTTAAAAGTTTAAAAAATCGCTGGGGATTACCCAAATTTCCCTGCGGTGGCAAAGCAGAATAATAATGGGGCAGGGATTTAAGGAAACTCCGACGACATTTTGTAGGTGTCTTTGTTGATAAATTGCAGTGTTTTTTGCTAATGGCCTCCTTTTAAGACGTTTTCCTATTTAGGTATTAAACCGGGAGGGAAGGAGGTATTAATCATTGAAGCGATCGGACACGGAGTGGAGAGGGCATTATCTGCTATTTTCTTCCTTCTTTTCTGCTTATCCTTGAATAACTGTTTTAATCCTATTTTATATTTTGAATAATTTGTAAGTACAAACAGCTTTTGGTAGAGGAACAGATCATTGTGAAGGTCCACTTAAAAATAATAATGAAATGTTGAAAAAAGTAGCAACATATAAAATAATATTCAAAAGATATATTTCTAACGGCCACATTGTAAGACAGAGAGAAAATCTGCGCAAGAAAACGACCTGAAATACTGATAAGGTTGGTTCAGATTTAAATGCAAGTACAGTCGAGAACTTAAATTTGGGAACCACCTTAGATCCAAAGTCAATCTGACATTCTACAACAATAAGGTTGAGTTACAAATGACTTGACCTCTCTAGTGACATTGACTCCTTCAAGCATGTTTTTCTTTTAATGGGTCACAAATTAATGTCCGTGACCGTACATATGAAATGAAATGAAATAGTTTTATTCCGCATATACATACATATATGGGCACTTAACTTTACAAATACACACGTGCAATCATGACAAACTAAATTGAAGTTCGCATGAAAATTCCTAACTGCGACCACAACAAGAGTAAATAGCCAAACAATTCCAGACCAAGCTCCCGACAGAATTAATTATAGCATCACAAATGTCACATTAACTCGCCTAGTTAGCAATAGATGACTAACGCAGTTTAATTTCATTAATGAGTTGGGATCACGTGACGCCAACTGAAGCTAATTCTCGTACAGTAGTTAGTTATATTGGTGTGGAGAATTCAATAATATATTGTAACTGCGGAATTATCCCTGAATTTGTAGTGTGATTAGGTGTAAGCTCATTTGGAATATTGAGATTGCTGCGGTGTAGTTGAAACGTTTAGATTATTTTGGTGGTTATATGGATGATATGTCCAATGAGAAACAGCAAGAATATTATCAAAATTTGTATGGAAAGAGAACCTTGACAATGTTTTCCAGTGTGTTCAAGAATGTTATCAGTAGTTTTCTTAGGAAGATTTCCAAATTTCAGGGAATGTTCTGCAATGTGGTTAAATATCAGAATTATTTGCTAGGCATGCCAATATATTTCATAGCTTCTTAACCACCTAGAAAAGACTGCAGATTCCCTCCTTCAGTTGGTTGGATCTTACTCGTACACTTTAACTACAAATGTAAAATAATTGTTTCAGAATCAAAATATCAATGGGGAAAACCAGCCAAGCGCGAGTGTCACTTGCACACGAATGGTTTCGTACCATGGTGAAATATTATGATCGAGAAAAAAATGTCGAATCGAACATGGTTCTTGTATGGAGACCCCTTAAATTATTTTTAGTATTTGTTGTTATAGAGGTAGCGGCAATAACACATTCTGTGAAATGACATCTATCTATCTTTCAGTATATTGTACGTAACAAAAGACTAATGCAAAAGGTATAAAAGTACCCACCACCAGGACGATTCTGAAAGATTTTCGTATTCAATCCTTTCAAAGGATAAGACCACCCCTACAATAGGTTGGATTTGAATAAAATAATAGTTTCAGGACAGACCGCATGGCCTGAAAGCGAAGGGACGATGGCCTTTTAAGTAAAGTTGCTTCCGGACATCTGGTCCGCACGAAATTACAAACTTCGTCTCGTCTCTCTTATTTAAACCTTGTACAACTAAAGTGGGAAAGAGATGTCTGCTAAGTTTAGTTATTTTCACAATTACTTTCGCAGGTCACTTTGTTGGATGGGTCTTATCCTTGAGCAGTAATCGTGGGAACTTGGGTGTGGAGATGTTTTACTGTCTGTCGGGTTATATTTGTACAGTTGTAGTTTTCGACTTAGGGTCCGGGTAATAAAAGTGATTTCGCAAGCTCTTGTTTTTACTTATGTTACGAGTAAGTCTTGCTTTTGTTCGACCCGTTTGTAGAAAACGTTGTAGGTTTAGTTTTTTTCTTAGTTTTATTGCAATTATATTTGTTCACAACTATTATTGCATGTTCTTCTTTAAATATTATAGTTATGTCGTTTGTCGTCACCTCGTCGTGTTGATCTCCTAGTCATTATTTTTAATTACATGCTATTGACCTTACATTTCTAAGGGTTTTATTTATGGTACTTTAAAAAAAACTTTATTACCTTGTAATTTATGATTTAAAATATGACTTCTGGAGTTTCTTGCGTTTATTCTCCGCAATGATGGTCTTGTCCGAATCTATAGTAGATTCACTCCATTTTTAATTTATTAAAGCAGTCAGTAGGTATCGATTAAGCGATCAATAAAATATACTGGTTTGGACACTGGATTAATGTATGTATTTATGAACTTCCATATACTTTTGACCTTAGGCAAATTACATGCATCAGTCAGTATACAGTCAATTACTCAAGGAGCATTCAGTACCTAACTTACGACTAATCACAGTCAATTTTATACTAATATCCCGCCATTTCTCATGAGTTGTACTCAATCTAAAGCAGTAATTACAGGTACAAATTATTGACACCTGTGAGCCTACTCTACTGAGGCTGCTCAATTAAGAGGCGGAGGCAAGACGGAGGCGAGGTAGAGGGAAGAAGAGAGATTTTCGCCAGAATATCGAATACAACATTATTTCTTTGTGCTGGGCAAATCTTCAGGCGTTTTAACCGCTGCCATTGTTATCATCCAGCTCATAACTACCAGCAACATACGTGTAGAAAGCAGAATTGATTACTAGAGTTAGGACTTTTGGTGGCAAATCGTGGTTCCAGAATCCATGGAGTCGCTATTTCCTAATTATTATAATACATAACACTTTGATTTTGACCTTCAGTATTTTAATATTTCAAAATTCATTTATTCGTTATTCGGCCGCACCAATTTAAATTAATTTTGGTACTGAGGATATCTCTGATGTGAAAGCGAAAGAAACAAACAAATATTAATAGGTATGAAATAACCGAACTAAATATGTATTTAGTTCATTTTTGAATATGATAATACCGAAGGTCAAAATCAATGTGTTATGTATTATAATAATTAGGAAATATCGACTCCATGGATTCTAGAACCACGAAATGCCACCAAAATCCTAACCCTATTGATTACAGTCCCCGAACCAGAAATGTCTATTATTATTTTTTATGTAGAAGGCAAACAAGCTCACTGGTCACCTGATAGTAAGTGGGATCTGTGACCATTAGTGCATTCTTAGGACTACAATCTTAAGACTGCAATCCTAAGACCGCAAATGCGTTGCCAAAGTTGAGGACTAAGTCACCTCTATGCTAATAATTTCACCGCTTGTCTTATCCCCATACTGGAACACAACAATGCGAACACTTTGGCGGTGGGAAGATGGCGGTAGCAATCCGGTCGAATCTTGTTAGGTCCTACCACCGCAAACACATAACTACCAGCAACATACGTGTAGAAAGCAGAATTGATTACTAGAGTTAGGACTTTTGGTGGCAAATCGTGGTTCCAGAATCCATGGAGTCGCTATTTCCTAATTATTATAATACATAACACTTTGATTTTGACCTTCAGTATTTTAATATTTCAAAATTCATTTATTCGTTATTCGGCCGCACCAATTTAAATTAATTTTGGTACTGAGGATATCTCTGATGTGAAAGTGAAAGAAACAAACAAATATTAATAGGTATGAAATAACCGAACTAAATATGTATTTAGTTCATTTTTGAATATGATAATACCGAAGGTCAAAATCAATGTGTTATGTATTATAATAATTAGGAAATATCGACTCCATGGATTCTAGAACCACGAAATGCCACCAAAATCCTAACCCTATTGATTACAGTCCCCGAACCAGAAATGTCTATTATTATTTTTTATGTAGAAGGCAAACAAGCTCACTGGTCACCTGATAGTAAGTGGGATCTGTGACCATTAGTGCATTCTTAGGACTACAATCTTAAGACTGCAATCCTAAGACCGCAAATGCGTTGCCAAAGTTGAGGACTAAGTCACCTCTATGCTAATAATTTCACCGCTTGTCTTATCCCCATACTGGAACACAACAATGCGAACACTTTGGCGGTGGGAAGATGGCGGTAGCAATCCGGTCGAATCTTGTTAGGTCCTACCACCGCAAACACGTAATCCAAGAAAATTTGCAAAAACCGACGCGTATTTAATTTAACAAATCGAAATGCAGCTTTAAATTCATGCTCTTGTTTACATATAATTAAAAAGCGATGAAATAACATTTTTCTACACCTGTTTCCACTTTCAAATACTTTGCAGGACAATGTAAGCAACAACGGGGGTTAATATTAGTTTAATTACGCGACCTACACGAGCGTGGAACATAATTTATGCTTTAAATGAATTAAATACGTAAGTCGACTCACGTGACTGGGATGTGAACTAACATGTGGCCCTGAGCCAAAGGAAAATTAAGCACAGAAATGCATCTTTAAAATGATGCTATTGTTTACATATTTAATTAAAAAGCGATGAAAAAAAAATCTCTACACCTGTTTTGACTTTAAAATTTCCGCAGGACAATATAAGCAACGACAGGGGTTAATATTAGTTTAATTACGAGACGTACACGAGCGAACACATAATTTATGCCAGCCTTAGATGAATTAAATACGTAGACACGTGACTGGGGTGTGAACTAACCAAGAGGCCCTGAGGTTGTCAATAGGAAAATTAAGCACTGATTTGGCAGCGCAAATGTTTAAGGTTCATAACATTATGATTAGATATTTGTGTTCCACGGTACTGTATTGCCTAATAAAACGTCAATATGGTAAATTCGACTACAAAGAAACAAATGCGCAGGCGTTGGCTGCGTCAATATTGCGTGTGAAATGTGGATAAAGCATCTGTCACTCTCGTACTTATTTACGAGCCAGAAGGTGACGGATGCGGATATTAGGCCCTGCACCGTTTTTTAATGGCATAAGATTAAAAAGTGCACGAAGCTGCTGTGATTTACATTTTTGCCGTCGATCGTTTCTGTAGATAATAAGTCTAGACAAATCCAAACAAGTTCCATAACATTTTTTATATTCTACTACTAGCTTCTGCTCGTGACTTCATCAGCGATGATTTCGAATACCGTTCTTCCCTCGGGAGCTTTGAAGATTTCGACGATAAAAATCCTCTATTACAAATTTCATTCAAATCCGTCCAACCCTTGCAGCGTGAAGGAGTCAATAATAATTTCTTGGTGCACCCCTAGGGTACCTAAAGAATTCTCCCTCCAAATTTTTCATCCCTAAATTCAGCGGTTTACGCGTTGTCTATTAGTCCAGTTTATATGTATCCGCCACTTCGTCCGCGTAGATTTTAATTATGGTTTTACACTCGGAAACTTTCAAATTCTCCGGGATAAAAATTCGCCTATGTGTTAAATAAGGGTATAAGCTATCTCTATTCTAAATTTCATCTAAATCCGTCCAGCCGTTGCAGCGTAAAGGCGTAACAAACTGACACACGCACACATATAAACTTTGGCATTTATAATATTAGTATTACTATACAAATATTCTAATCCAACGCAAATAACGGAAAGCGTTATAAGGCTAATAAAATCAGAACAATCTATACTTAAACGCCACAAGAGAGCCACAATAAAAATAACCCGATTTGATACAACGAGCGCAATATGGCGAAATTTAAATAAAATAATAGTTTCGGAACAGCCTGCCCTATTGCAGGGGATGGTGCCCAATGGATGGAATAAAAGGGACCGCCATTACAGGCCCTTTTGATCTGAGGCCGGACCCTAAAGGGCTTAGGGGTAGGGATGTGACAGAAAATAAAATTAACGATGAAAGGTACAGGAATATAACGCTCTGTAATGTTTAACGTGTTTAAGGTACTGAGATCCTTTTTCACGCGGCCATAGACATGATTAAAAAGGCTTGTCTTGCACTGTCATAGGAAAGTATATATAAGTATATATTTTTTAATATATATACATATTTTATATAAATATTTTTTTTTTATTACTACTAATTATTACTCTCTATGAAAATTCTTAGTTTTGACACATTTTCTTGCACAAGCTACGCTTGAATGTTTTTTATTTTTATTTTTATTTTATGTTAAATTCATTGTTTTATATCATGCTAGGTTAAGCTTTATAATTGTATAATATCATAAGTAGTACCTATTTTAAAAAACGACTGACTGTTGAGTTTCTTGCGGCGTTTCTTCTCAGCAGTGGTCTCTTGCGAAGCGCTGGTAGATTTTGACGTGTAAAAGTGCCCGTGCGGCCTAATTACTGAATAAACATCTTTTATCTTTTTTTTTTTTTTTATAACATTGTACTCGTAGGGTTGTGTAGTACATGTAGGAAGAGCCAAAAAGAATGTATTCCCGTCACTGTACTAGAACGAGCTATTCCATAAAGTTTATGCTCTTAGTTCATTTAGTACACGCGGAGCAATAACCGAACAGAGCAGTGAGTGACACTGACAGCAAACCGATCCGAATAAATGACCGACCGGCCATACGACAGACGAGTTTCTTTCACTGTACTATTGACACTTAGAGACCGAATTAGTACATTTGAGTGATTATACTAGTTAGGAGTGATCCGCTCAGTGAAAGAGCACGCAGAAGTTTTAACATTACTTTATAAAGAGAAACAGATTAAATAATAAACTAGCTTCTGCCCGCGACTTCTTCCACGTTGATTTAGACTATAATTATTCCTACTAACTTTTTTTTCCCCCATGAAAAGTGACCGGTTGATCCAGCGTATGAGCTATATTCATTTCAAATTGCATCCAACTCCGTCCAGCCGTTGCAGCGTGAGGGAGTAACCAACTAACACACACACAACATGCGAACACCTCTCTACAACTTGAAACCGTAGTGTTTTCGTCTCGACCACTAAGAGCTATCGTAACGTTGACAAGACGATAACATGTCGAAAGCAATATCGTCAGTGAAACTGTAATACCACGTAACTAACAAATTTTGTAAGTTGTAAAATTTACCATGTTGACTTGCATGCTAAGGTGTATTTTTAATATTATTTAATTTGTTAGTTACAGGTAATGCAGTTTCACCGACACGACATGGTTTTGCCCAGTAGAATATAACTCCGGGTTGTTTTACTAGTGTGCCCACACTAGGCGTGAATTGTATCGTGGTCACCACATTGCGAGGACTATTCCAATTTACTTTGCGTGATGGTGTAGTGTTACTTAGTATAGCCACGTTTGTACGTATGTATGTATGCATGTAACCTCTATATTGCACAAAAATATAAATATAACATTGTTATTAAACTAATGTACAAAGGCGGACTTATCCCTAAATGGGCTTAGAAAACCCCCTTATTCATAAACGGTCAAAAACTTATTTTAGTTAAATTATTCTTTGTCTCTTTCCGTAAAATTCAATAATACAGGCCAGAGCATATTTAAAGCATACTTTATGAATAAGAGGAATAGTTTTGATTTCATTTGATTCCAAGATGAACAAGCATTTTAATGTAAAAAGCGTTTGGCATAAACTACGAGTTTATACGACCGCGACCTCGGCAGCAAAGAATCCGTTTATTGCTGTTCTACTGTGAACTTCCCACGGGACATAAATTGTTTTATGCGTTAATCCAAAATACGGTAAGTCTGTGTAACAATACTCAAGGCGTTTATAACAATCTTTACAACCTTTTATTTAACTTTCATCTTCGTGTAAGGATCAGGGACCGGGAAACCTTTAAAGGGTTTTCGTTAGGGTATATAATTGACTGCTTTTTACAAACCCTAACAATGCGATAAGCATATCTTCGACTAACTCCAATGAAAGCTATCCCTTACGATACATTTAATTCGACTAAGCGCTTACCAATTCCTTAAAACCCTCGTTAGGCTTTCCCTATGAAGTGTTTATTGAACGGCTTCAAGCTATTTTAATCTCTACGTGCAGTCCATACAAAATATATTTGCATAGACTTGAAACCAACCAATCACACGAATCTGCGAAACAGAGTCAATAGATAGGGAGAATGGACAGTGTAACACTAACGTAATGAAGTGCTTAAGTCCGAAACCCTTACGAAACTTGTATCCTCATTGGTTGTAGTTAACTAGTTCGAAGCAGTTTCCATATCATTAGGGTAACCCTATCGATAGGGCAAAAATATGATGTAGTACCTGATTGATAGACTTAATCAAATAAAGGGGTTTCCTATTTAGGATTGCAATATTGTCTTAATATTGCAATTGTCTATGAGTCTGTGCGATCGTTTCCTTTTTATCTGTGGTCGGTGTGTTCTCCGTGTAATCCGGCTCGAAGGACCACTTATGCATGTTAAAATCAAAATACGAAACAATAACTTTAAATTACTACTACTACGTTTTGTACATTTTGTACAAGAGCACACGTTCTTCGGTTGTATCATGAAAAGGAAGAAAGTGTTGCCAGTTAAAAACATTTTAAAGCAAGCACTAGCAAGTAACTTGCCTCATTAAAAATATAAACACAGAACTTATTTTTTTTATGATATGTTAATCATGTGCCTTATAAAAATCCTTTGTTTGTCATTATGACATAACATACTTTGTATAGTTTAAATTTTGCACGATACGTCTAACGTATCGTGTTCAAAGCGAGTGCCTTATCTATTTGTTGCACTGATCGATTTTATAATGAGGAGCGGTGTTTGTGTGCAGAAACATAATATTTGCGAGTTTAAGCTTAAGACAATGTTCTATACGGTTTACGGGGTTTCTTAAAGTTGGAATGTACTTGTTTTGAGTGTGACGAAGTTAGAGAAAAACAAAAAAACAAGATTTAAAAGCCTTAGGGAGGGAAAACTAAAATTTAAAAAAATATTACTAAAAACACCGTTTACTGGGGTTAAGTCAAAGCACTATTAGCTGAACTCTCAGACTTAGAACGATTGACGACGGTGATTTGTTCTTTTAATTCAATACTTTTTGGTCATTTGTGATTCTAGCTAATTAGCTATAGGTATTTTTACTCTGTTTAATTTTATTCATATTTTTTAATTTTGACCGCGTTTGTTTATTTTATTTAATTTTATTTTTTTATTTTTTACATTTTGACGATCTTATTGTGAATTCATTATGATTATGTGACATAGAATAATGTAATTTTCAATATGAAATAAATGCCTACCCTTTTTTTATTATGTCCGATTTCCTGCACGATCAAATGCGGTCTTATTTACTGCATGCCCATTCTTGACTCTAGCCTCAAATAATACCAAAATGTTTTTCTTTGAATGTGCCCAAAAATTTAGGATGTTTATTTTGGTCATTTTTTCCAAATGAAAGAAAGCAAGTTAGTTTCCAAAAACGAATGTAGTATTTTTAAATCTTCTTTATCTTAAAAATAAAAACTAATGTTGAGTATTAAAACAAGTTTTACTACCGTTTATACTTTTCATCTATATGTTCTGGGAATGAAACGTTTGTAAATGCAACAACACGGTGCATTTAATATTAAACGCGTGTCCGACGACGCTAATGTTACAGGCCTGATTGCCACCGTCGCTAAGCAGACTACAGCTGATTCTGTCTCATTTTGTACTCCACTGGCACTTTGTCTTGGTCTTGAAGAGCCTAGTTGATGATGGTGCAAAAGAAATACAGGTAATCTTTATCACGAACAATATTAATATGTAGCTGAAGAATAATTAAATCTTCCACATTAGCTAAGGTACTCCTAAACCTAAAAAACTACCTAAACTAAATTATCCTATCCAAAACCACCGCACGTCTTAAAACCCTCCATTTATTAGTTCAAGCTAACCCGGTCCCTATTCTCAACCCGCTCGATAAGTGAGAAAATTTAAATTAAAATCTTGTGGAAATATTAGCGTCATTTGTCGTGCGCGTGCTGCGACTCGACCATTAAGTCGACTTGCCTCGCGTACACGTGGCCGAGTTTACCTGGAAAAGAAAGGAGTTTTTATTAGACTTGGCGTTATTCTTCTTATAGTAGTAATATTATAAAAGTGAAAGTTAGTAAGGATGTTTGTTTTGAAATTTTAGGACCGTGGGGACCAGGAGTACCTAAACCATATTTTTAAGGATATATCAAAGCGATCGACACAACTCGTGACCAAAACGCTGGCCTGGACTTGGCACAAAAATTAAGCATTGCCATTCAACATGGCAATGCTGTCACCATTTTGGGAACAATGCCTACTGGTAGCGGTTAGTTAGATTAGTGTAGTTTTAGGTAAGTTTATAAGTTCATTCGTTTGTTTTTGTAAACTGTTAATTTTATATTTACCAATAAATCATTCCGCAAGGATGTTTAGACGTTTGTAATTAAAGCACGTGTGCACAGTTAAAGGAAATTAAAATGCGTGGAAATTAGAAATTACATATATTAATACATTTCTAGACTATCAGAACTTTTATAGAATAGCTATTCTGAAATATGGTACGAGCATTACGGTAGGAAAGGTTTAAGATGGTTAATATTGTTGTTTCCATTCCCAAAAGAATAATCTTTAAAACTTTATAAATTAATTATTTGATTATACCTATACCTAAGTAATTACAATCTTATTTATCCCAGTCCATCCTAATGAACATGTATATCATGTTACAACCCGCGACCCGCCCTGGCCTCGCTTCAGTGTAAGTATGCGAGTTTTTCGTAACACCCGAATATAAACCAGAATTTATTATGCATAAAAACCTTCCGTGAAAAAAATAAACCAACGATGTCATTTTGCAAAATGAAATTAACATAGGCTTACTTTCCACTTAAAAACTGGCAAAACTAACAATTTTTACACAGTGAAAATCGCTAACAAATACCTAATATATATCACACTTACCGAAACTATCACCGATAAAACCTTTACGATGCAACCATAAAGTATCTAAACGTACTTATTGGAAACTTCGTCGAGATAACACCCCGTCCCCACTTAATAGCTATGATAGAAAAATGTGTTTACTTTCAAACTCCGTTCGGCGATGATTTTGTGAGTAGAAATATTCTCTACGTGAAACATGTTTGTTTGTCACCGTTTCTTTATTTATCACGCTGTATATGTTAACTGTCTGACATGATATGTTGCGAGTATGTTATGAACTGAAGTTTCTGTGTTTTGAAAAGTCTTTGGAACTTGCAGACAGTGTCATTAAAGTTCTAAAGATAACGTAAAAACTACTGTTACGATTTATTAATTTATCTACACGCCCACGTGTGTCCACAAACCTTTAGACAAACGTGAATTAATAGTTCAATCGTATTTCTGTGTCATTAGGTAAATATAGAGCACACGATAAAAATCAGATTATTGAATACAGAACATAAATACTACCACAGGTAAAGCTGGTCATTGCCTACGGGTTCTGAGCGCATAAAAAGAGAAATACGAAAGCTCATATGTCAATTTCATACATTTTGACAGTTATCGAAAACTGTTTACGTTATGCACGCATCTTGTCTAGCGCTCCAGCGCCGTGAAGTGTGTTTGTTTAATTTAACCATCAAGTAAAATTATATAAATATTGATATAAAAGTATTTAAGCTTCGTTTATAGTAGGACCCTTGCAGGGATACTGATCGATATAACCAGAAATAGGGCAAGCAACTGAACTGTTAACAGCCCTAGACTTACTTAAAGAGCTCGTGGAATATTAAAGCGTCCGAATTAGACCTCGGGGGCCATTATGGCAGCCTCTTAGCTGCTCGAATAGATTTAGGGAAGAATTAACCACTACTATTTGAATAGAGAACTTTCTTTTGTTTTCGGATTCCGATTGGCTGCAGGCCTTGGGAATAAATGGAATGAGGATTCGTGATAGGGAAATTCAAAATAAGAACGTAAGTTTTCAACAGGCCATTGTTTCTAGCACGTTTTGTTCATTTTGGCCCCGAATCTAATATGTAGGACAGGCACCGGATCGGCAGCGCCTCAGCTCAAAGTGAAACATTGAAAAGTGAGCTTTGATATGTGTCAGTACGATACATTTGAAAGTTAAAGTGAAAACAATAGCCAGGCGTAGGCCTCGTGCCGTCCACTTTGAATGTATCGTACTTACAAACAAATCAAAGCACACTTTTCAATGTCTCAATTTGAGCTGATCCGGTGCCGAGAGAATTAAAAGCAGCAGTTTTTGAGTCAAAATTGGATCATGTTGCCATTGTGACTTTTTATGAAGTCTGTTACCCAAAGAGTACCTACTTTCGTTAATCGCAATTAAATCTCGATATCGAGTATTACTTTAAAAGGTCAAAGAAAACATCTCGATTATTAGCAAAAAACATTACCGGTTTGCTTAAGGGAGGCGAAACAATAGCTTGTTTAGTTTGTTAGATAAAAAAAACGCAAAGGGCAGCGATAATCTTTTCACGTCCACCCCTTGTACACGGGCCCCATTAATGGACAAAAGGCAAACATATTAAAAATAACGTTGTATCCCAGTCATTTTGTAGCCCTCGCTATCAGGCAATATGATATTGATGAAATTTTTAAATTTTGATACGGTTGGGTTTTTTTTTAAAGGTTATGATTCCATATTTTTACTTTTTAGTAATTATAAAAAGCAAGTTTTAAAAGCCCGACTGGAGTTTGATACTGTCTCAATATGTTAAAAAATTCTATCTTTACTTTGATGTTAATATGGCCTATTGTCACTACCATTACCAACACAAATCTAACGACATCTCGTATGCTAAAATCTATCAAGCCGTTAAGGCTGCAGAGCGCGCCAAAGAAATAAAGTAGAAATAAATACATACATAATCCCTCGAATAACATCACCCTCTTTTTAACGCAGTCGGGTTAAAAGAGTAAAATAAGATGACAGGTTCAAAAGACACAATCAAACTTTTGCGCAGGTGTAAAAATCATTTGCATACATTTATAAGAACCGAACAGCTGCGTTAGTCAATAAACAAGGGCTGGTATGTATGTATATAAACCTTAAACTTAAATCACTATATATTAATGAAAACTACACTAAAATTCGTTTCGTACGGAGAGACAGACGGCGGGAAGCGACTTTGTATGTATGTAATGTATGTATGTAAACTCTTTATTGCACATAGACTAACTAATCCCATATGGGATCGCTTCCAGTTAACCTTGGATTAGAATACGCAAGGAGAATGCAGAAGGATAGGCAGATTATTAAAATTACAGGATATAACAAATAGTACACACAACAGAGAAACAGGAAGGAAATAAAATATCTTATACTTTGTTTCGTTCTACACTTTGTTATAAAGATAGAGTAATAACAGATGTCAAAAGTCGATGCTTTTATGTAAGTGGCATCGTTTAATAAATAAATAATATTTTAAACGTAGGCTTACTAAAGCATATCAAATGGTTAGTACTGGTAAATAAAAAAGATTTTCGACAAGTTTTTCGTATCTTATCCTTTAACCTACAAACAAGCAGCAGTATTCATACTGTTGTGTTCCGGCATGGGGATAAGACAACCGTTCAAATGACTACTATAGAGACATTCCATATTAGTCCTCAGGTTTGGCAACGCATTTGCAGCCTTAGGATTGCAATCTTTAGATTGTAGTCTTCAGACTGCACATCTGTGGGCCACAGATCTGACTTACCATCAGGTGGCCCGTTTCAGTGCCATCAAAAAAAGCATAGTCGTCTTTGTTTTGTTTTTCAGACTGCAAATCTGTGGGCCACAGATCTGACTTACCATCAGGTGGCCCGTTTCAGTGCCATCAAAAAAAGCATAGTCGTCTTTGTTTTGTTTTTCCTTTTAATTACTTAGAATTTAAAAAAAAAAGCCACCTAGTTGAAATCTGTAATAAACATTCATTCATTTATAATAAGTATATGCTAGAGTTAAAAAGACTCCATCTTATAAGGAAAGTTGTTTCAAGTTAATAATCGTGAAGAAAATCATCTTTAAATTTCCGTCACGAATTCCTGGTTCAACTTTTTAATTTTATCTTTTGGCCGCCGGCATGTATATAAATGGCATGCCTTTCTTCGAGGGTAATTCCTAACAGAGCAATCATTGTTTTGGTAGAAATTTACGGAAACAATAGGTTTTAACTTTGAAATGGGCTCCAATAACAATAAAACACGAACTACTTTACCAAACCAAATTAAATTAAAGTACCAATGAAGTAATTAGCAACAAAATTGAACTCCTACTTTTATGACAACGGACTTTTTTATTTTTTTATCTGCATATTATTTTCACATTCTGTATTTTTTAACAGCATTTTATTTTGACAGATGTAAGTTTAATATTAATAAATTAGCATGGAGAGGCATACAAGCTAGCAGATACAGCTGTTTCACACAATATTACTTTTATGTTGGTTGTCCGGCAACATGAGCACGTCATGCTCGCTTAAAGGTCTTTGCTTACGGCGGCGTCGTTGATCGGGTCGCCACCTTCCCGAACACATGGTTGAGGGAGGCGATGGCTGAGATACGCGTCATACTCGTGAACGGGTGCTGTTTGTGGGATCCGGTCTGTTCACGTTTGCAAGGACTTCTTGTTCAATTAATTATGTTATGGCTTTTGACCATAAGTAGAGAACTCGTCGTGTTGTTCTCATAGTCATTATTTTTATTTTTAGTTTAAGGTTTATTGATCTTACATTTGTAATAATTTTATTTTTGCTAGTTTTAAGAATTTATTATTTATTACTTTATTACCTTAATATTACTTAATGTAACTTATTTTGAAGTATTATTGTTATTATGATTGAAAAAATGACCTGCTGGAGTTTCTTGCGGCGCTTCTTCTCCGCAATAATGGTCTTGTCCGAAGCGCTCTATAATACATACATACATACATACATACACATATTTTGAATTTTGAATTTTTTATAGTAAATATAGTCTTTGGTTGCACCTAGATTAAAAATTGTTACATCAATAAAAGTAGAGCACGCTGTAGCATTAAGTAAAATCAAATATTCATATTTTCCATTAAGCCTTTCATTGAAATCTGCTAAATAACAAAGGATTTGCTAAGCTAGTATTTCTTCGTACTAGTTCGTTTCGAAGTGGTAGAAATGCTTTTTAGTCCTTTATACACACATCAATCGTATTATTTAAACCTAATTGATGTCATGGGCGAATAAATTGAATGTTTGCTAAATTCGGTTAGGTGATATATGTGTATTTTGCGTGTTTCATCACGTGAATGGAATACCTGGAATTACATTGTTCAACACGTTTATAAATACAGCGCAAAACCCAAACTGATTAAAGCTAATACAGTAACGGTGCTTAAATTTTCATCCTGATCTGCGATCTGTTCAGTTGTAGGTACGTGAATATTCCAAATATCCGAATACAGCTCAATTGAGAAGTAGATTTGAATAGAAATGGCTGGAAGTTGATCGGAGTTCGAAGACATAAAAGCGCTGATGCGAACTCGCATTTGGATCGGCCCCACGTTGGGCGCCAACTTAGTTAACAAGTGCCACGAACTCGATTTAGAGTCGGTTCTGTATGGAAATAAGGGAAATTGGCATTGATTATGCGAAATAATTTAGTATGCGCTACAACATGCATGAAATCGTTATTGTACTTTGTGTGTCGTAGTCATACATGTAATATTTCTGCAGCATAACGTTAAAAAACCACTTTGGTTAATTATTAAATATTTTAGTGAGACGTTCAGATTGTATTTGAACTTTGCTACGACTTGGTTCGCGTGATATCAAATGATGCATAAGTACTTAATGCCATCGTAGGGGCTATAAACTATACCCAAACCAAAACAGCTCAACCTGTTTGTAAAATTATTGTTAGCTAATTTTCTGACATGTAGATTAATATAGATTAAAAATGATAAAACCTACCAACTACCCCTTGAAATAGCATGTAACCGACTCCACGAGAAGACCTTCATAACGAGCCTATGTAATCCAATTATCTTAGTTCAATTACACTCAAGCAAAACTAACATACTTTATGAGTACCTTTTGTTGATTCAATAATACGAATGTAAGCATTGTTATTGAACGCCAAACCCCCTCGGGGCTCAGATTCCTAATGAGAAATAGGGAAAACAGAACAAAATCAGCTATTCTGTTTTTCCGCTCCCTTATCTGGCCTGCCCTTTACATGGACACAGTATTATCTTTATCCGGAAGATACGGTACGTAGTAATCTTTCTCTTACGCGGATCTCGACCTTTATTCATGTGCTAAGGGAAATTATATTTCTTTCCTGACTAACGCTTAATGTCGCATTATGGTGGATTAATACTACCCTGTATCTGATTCTAGACAGGATTTAAGTACTTTATCAAAGGCCATAACCAGTTTAAGTTTGTTCAAGATTCACTCTTAGCGAAGCGATTTTCTGATGTCAAATTAGCACATCAAAGGGAAAATTGGACGGCTTTTGGGGTTTTGATTTGCATTTCAAAATGAGTAGGTACTTAGAGGCTGTCCGGTTTTCAGCCGGAATTAGAAACGGCTCATAGAATTTCTACCTTCACATTTTGGTGCAGATATTTTGCGTCCGTAATTAACGTCAGTAGATATTTTTGGACTGTTTGCTTTCCTGAATACATAGAATAAAATTATTTGTGAGAATATCGTTCCTGGTAATTATTAAAGAGTTTACAATTAAGCCTTTTAAGCTATTTCAATGTGATTATTAATAGATTTTTCCAACATTGTTATTGTAATAATTTGGATGGTGTGTGACTGGAGTTAAGGTGTAATTGAATGAAACTGAATTTCTTGCTCCAATGTGTACTAATAAAGTTTAATAAAGCTTACCAGGTTTGATTAAAAAATATTTAAAAATTGAATTATTGAATACATATACCACATTTAGGCTTGCTCGAATTTGTCATTTTTGTAAGAATTAAGTTTTTTTTTTTTAATTAATGTATATACCCGTATATATATCCTGTATAAAGTATATTTTTACCGTTATCTAGCAGGTACCTAACCGCATATTTATGAATCAAAACTAAAACCGATTAGTAAATTTGGACAGCGTACCTATAGGAAATAAAGAGTGAGTAGGTATTTGTTTGTATATCATTATTTGCCCTTTCAGTTCGGAAGGGATCGGCATCAGGTGGCGGAAGGGAATTTCCCACGTAAACAAAATGGCCGACCCGTAAAATGTTTACCGCGCACATTATATTATTTGCTTGTGTGCAAGCGTTGTAATACATGTGTCTGAAGGGAGTGTGTTTATTCTATGGTTATGTTTGCGAGATTTTGAATATATTTACCTTCGTCAAAATAATAACACTTCGTATAAACCGTATGTCTTTATAGAAACTACTTGCAAATTGACAACAGATTTTTTTAATCAAAGCAACTGTGTTCGAATAAAAATTATGCTTGTAGAAAACTATTCCAGAAAATAAGTAAACAAATCGTAGTCTCGAGATTACAAGTGTGGTTCCGATCCCACCTACCATCAGGTGGCCTGGGGCCCTAGCTAAGATACATTACGCTTACTAGCGTTTCTATTCGTTTCGTTTTTAAACCTATCGCGTCCCTGGTAGATGACGTAATAATAAGAGTCACGTGATCTGTGAAACGAATAGAAACGCCACTTCGCGTACTGCTAATGCATCTTGAGTAGGTGGTTTGCTCGTCTGATTTCTCCATAACTAATAGCAATTTTAAATCGATTTGATATCAAAATATCGTTTTTTTTAAAAGGCAAAACTCATTGTTAATAGTACGTTTTTACATTTACTAAGTGTTTTCTCTATTTGGACTATATTTTAATTGGGTAGAACAAGCTAACGTAGAAAGCAAAACCTCCTACGACCTATGGTGGTAATTGGCAATTTAAGTTTCTGCTTTACATAACACTGAGCACACGTTCAGCGATTGTTTCCTGATATCGGCCGTGGCCAGCGATGTATCACAAACAGGCTAGTGTTAGTGTGATGTAGGTCGCCGAACAGCCTGAACTATGAGCAATAACGAGCGCTAGCAACTATGACAAAAACCATATACTTAGGGACTTAAAATAACTAAATTATTGACGTTTATATGTTGGTGTGTCAAAAGACGCGTGCGCATGGTTACTAGCTTGTATAGTAAGGAACACTGAAAGACGTACATTTTTCGCTTTTATAACAATGTGGATAAGCGGGGCCTGCCGTTTGGCAAAAATATCTTTGCCAAATGTATCGTGTCCCAACTTTTTCATGAATAAGACATAAAAAGGTACGTCTTTCAGTTTTACTTACTGTACCTTTTTTAATCTTCTATTTGTTTTGTTACTGAATCAAATTATAATTTGTTAAAGACTCAAATGCAAACCCATTGTAAATGTAATAAAAGGATCGTCATCATCATCATCACTGCTGAACATAGGTCTCCCCCAAAGTTTGCCACAAGGACTGGTTCTGTGCCTCTTGCTTCCATTGTTTTCCAGCAACCTTACCTCGTCTTCGGTTCACCTTGTTGGAGAAAACCAACCCGCGCGAGAACCAAAGTCACCGAAATAATCATACTAAGGACCCACAAGGTGGGGCCTTCCATTAAGTACTTTCTCGTTTTACTCAGTTTATTCAAAAGGTTGTCACAAAAACTAATTGGAATTCGGTTCG
This sequence comes from Acleris sparsana, assembly GCA_923062465.1. Classification (NCBI taxonomy): domain Eukaryota; kingdom Metazoa; phylum Arthropoda; class Insecta; order Lepidoptera; family Tortricidae; genus Acleris; species Acleris sparsana. The sequence goes on along the minus strand of OV281287.1, from coordinate 18,240,877 downwards.
CATCGTGACGTCAACAAAATTGCAATGTTACCAACGCCAAACGAAAAAGAATAACGCTATCGAAAATATGTCAAAACATATTATATATTCCATCAATTATTTTTGCAATCGACAGCTGTGGCGAGCGGCGGCCATTACTGTCCAAATCAATCGACAGCTGATAGAGAACCGAAAGCCTGGGTGTCGTCGCAACAAAAGCACTGTCACCTCAAAAATCTGCACAAAAGAATACAAGAAATAAAAGAACAAAAAAATATCTTAATAAAGCGATGAATGAAAATTCAATTTGGTTAACAAAGAAAAATGGTCGTGGAAAAATGCCCCGGGAACTTTGGAAATTTTCGTTGAATAAACATTTCTCGGTCCCTTGACGAGTGCAGACTTTCTATTAAACTTTTCAGGTAAACGCTGATTCTATTGACAGGGGTATTTTGTGAATGTTCTTGAGTTTGATAGGGGGTTCGAGGTCATTAGTCATTACGTGGGGGGGGGGGGGTTCAGCTAAAAATGCTATAAAATAGAATAGATTCAATTACTTCAGGCTATTGCCTATATTATTTGTTAGATACAGATAACTTTTTTTTACAGAGGAATAGATAAGATAACACAAGGCAACCCAGAGATATGTGACTTTCTCTGTGCTCAGGAAGTATATCTTGCCAGCACTATTTGATATAATATCTGACACCACTACATACTTGTGAAACCCTATAAATAAGCAGGGTCAGTCCAGCAATCATATTCAGAATGTCGTTGGCCTATTTCTGACGAGCCCCATGACTGAGAGCTTGACAACTGTCTGTTCCCGTGTTACTAAACGTACAGTATATCTTTGTTATTATTATTCATCATTCAAGGTTTAAAATTTAGCAGTATAGAGCCTAGTGTGGGATTAGTTCAATTTGTGTGAGTTTTTCGCCTAATATTTATTTGTTCATATTTTTGTTATATCTGCATTAAAACATAAACACAACAAAAACACTTTTTTACTCTGTTTTAAAATAATTCAAGATAAAAAAAATCTATAAGAGGTAAGTTTTTAGCCCTAATTAATTTTAAAGATATTATTACCATCTCGGAAAAAACCCTACTGAAAAGATCCTGAACGAAACTATCGAGGAGGTTTATTCCTTAAACATTATCACTGTTCCAGGTTACATTTTTTTTAAATACAAGTACTCTCCCTAAATAGTCTTTAATATATATTTTTTTACGTAAGAACAGATTTCCCTACTTCATATTGTTAACTTATTTGGATTGTTCACCCTGTATATGTGATCGAACATTATTTGTAGGTGAGTGTATAAAAAAAGAAACTTCATTGACCATTTGATAAATCTACCTAAGTATTTAACTGGCCTATTTCTCAAGAGCCATTTGATATGATGCCAGTTATAAAAGAAAAGATAAAGTAATTGCTGTATACTTCCCTCCTTAGAAAAAAGGGCGCATGTCTCATAGACCGGCGAATGTATTAGAGACCTTATTCCTTAAGATTGGGGGTTAAATTTGCTTTGACTATCAAATTGCGCATGCGACTTTTTATTTGGGGCAGTGTATACTTCCAGGGTAGGCACAATGGCTCGGAAGAAAACAATCTTTCCGGCGTATTGTGAACGGAAAATACGCCTTCTGTTGGAAATGTAGCTTTTAAATTTTCTCTTTTCTTTAGTTTCTTCGTAGGATTGTTGATTGGAGCTGTAATAGTTTATTGCGGGTTACAAAAAGGTATAGGAAGCTGATTTCTGAAGTTGTAAGCGTTTGTAATATTGACCTATAGTCTGTTCGCGTTAATGCAGTAGATCATTGTTGACCTAGCCTCGCCCCCTTACCAATCAGGTCGCTTTAAATTAGGTTTATTTTTATTCATTGGGAATGTACACACATCCCTTCAGTTGCAATGATGAGTCACTGCATTCTTAACTCGGTCGGACTATAGTTGTTTCACTATGAAAGTAAAGGATACCATAATTATATCATTATTCGATTCGGATTTTTTACATACTTATCGGTAGTAAAAAAGGTGTACATAGATAAGGACCAAAATAAAGACACATAAAGTTTACCATTGCGTCACACGACAATAACTATATACCTGTCGGTTGGTGTTGTACCAGACGTCGCAAATTTATTGGTCGTTATTTGCTTCAACGACCTGATACCTTTACGTACATACTTACCCCCTTAATAATAAACGTTGAGTAACCGTGGTGTAGTTAAACCATCCTTAGTCCTTATCAGTCATTGTGACATTTGAATTTGACAGATAAGGACGAGGCATGGTTTTGCTACACAACCTCAACTCAACCTTTATTAGTAAGGAGGGTATTACACTACTAAGGGCCGAGTTCATCATCCAATTTAACAGACGGGTAAGTCTTAATCGGCCGTTAGTCAATACATTTGACAACTGTTAAACTGGTAACCGTTCGTTTAATTGTTGGTGGACTCGGTTCTTAATTGCCAATTTAATTCAATCTTTAACCTTAGCTGTGGACTAGTTGTAGAACAGATAGCAACTAGATGGAATTCGATTAAAGACGTTCGAGCTCGGGGTGGTTCGTTTGGCTACGAGCGCGATTGCTACGTGTCGTAGACTTCGTAGCTTACCTCTGCGAAAATTCTAGCAAGGAAATATAAGATCTGCGTCTAATTAACAATAGTAAGGGCCGTGTATAGATTATAGCCATATTTTACGTTCACTTTTGCTCTACTGTTTTCGAATCGGCCGCCACTACTGTCAAGTTAATTAGAGCTCCTACTAATTTCATAGCTAAGGCTGATAGATAGAAGCAAGCGGCGGTGCAGGACCGGTCCTTGTGGCAAACCTTTATAGTTTTCACACTTATTTAGATGACATTATATATTATTATGACCAGCAAAATAAATAGCCCTACCGCGCATTTTTGGAAAGCACCGAAAAAAACATTATTAAAATACCATGCATATAATTAAAGACTAAAACACAACTGTTTATATAAAAGTGAAGTTATAATATAATCGTATGTTTGTTTACATAAACAATATGATTTTTGAAAAACCGAAAAACTGAATAAGTACTTACACACACTATATTATGTGTGTTTTCTGCACAGTGAAATGTCTTTTTTTTCAGTTGCTTTTGACTCTCGATATCTAAAATAGAAATGCAATTTGAATCTCGGCTACCATATGTCTACTGCATCTTTATGGTTTCTACTTCGAGCATGAAAGCAACTTGCTTAGCCTCTCAGACGCAGTCGTATCGATGTTGACTGTCATGTCTCAAAGGCAGATGCGGGCGGCAAACACCCTGTACGTAGATACAGCCTGTTCTATGTTAATCTTGTACTTACCGTTTGTATGTTTGTGTAATCTTATTGCATATTAGCCGTACCAATATCTACTCGTATATTTACTATATATACAGGAAAAACCAACCCTCACTTGAACTAATGTCTATAGTAAATATTTTTCTTATTAATTTTCTACTAGAAATAAAATTACTATAGGTTTAACAATAGACACGTACTGTACCTAATTATAGCTATTGCCTTTTTCCAAAAATAAACACATGATTTTTTTTTCGAGTGCATGCACTTATGTGTGTTTGTCTATATCTTCAGCACGCTCTGCAGCTTTAAACGGCTTGATGGATTTTAACATACGGAGTGTCGTTAGATTCGTTAATATTTTGATCAAAGTAATAAGTGGAGGGTTTACTTTTTAAACAAAAGAATTAGAAATTAAACCCGTGTTTAGGTTTTTGTAGTAACACCGATACATTTTGACTGTAATGCTCTGGAATTTTGGTGATGCGTCAAATACTAGCAACAGCACTGACTATACTCGTCAACTAGCGGCACTGCAGTTTGGAGCCTTTAAATGCATTCCTCTAATGACACCCCCCTTTAATTGGTCCCCGAGGGGGGGAAGAGCTGATTGAGAGAGATCTTTCACTTTGATTGGGAATTTAAATTGAGTTAGTAATTGTTTAGCTTACCTCGATTTAGCGACGCAACGATTTAATCTTGGAAGAGAATTTGCACTAACCAAGTTTTGTATGCATTGTAACCGCAATAATGTATTCTTGATATACAACAACGATTGTTCCATACATGAAACAAATAGTAGATGCGTTCTTTGCGGTGTATCTATTATTTTATAAAAACATCTCTCCACAAACGCATCATTTCGCAGAATTTTCATTTCATCGAATGTCATTTCTCGCCGCGCGAATTAATTTTCGTAGTCACAAATCTAACCTAACCTAACCTAACCTAACCTACGTAATTAATGTTTAATATCCTGAAAACATCATGGTTTTAAGAGAAAATAGCGTACGACGAAATTTAATTCGATGAACTGATACAGTCGATGAAGCGAAATTCGATAAACTGATAGGTGACCGTTTTTTGCAACACTTTTTTACCATCCTTTTTTACATGAATTTTCAGACGCTTTGGGCAGTGAGGAGTTGTGTCCCTTTTGGGTCCATGATATGTCGCCCTAGGTAGATACTTCTGTTGCGCATTAGTGGTCTGCAAGAACAGAGGATGTGCATTGCTGTCTCCTCTGTTTCCTGACAGAGCCTGCATGTCGCGTTTTGTTTCATACCCATTAAAAACATATTGCCTGTTCAGTTTGCAGTGGCCAGTTAGGTTCCTAGTCACTGCGCAAGTCGTTTCTCTTTTGAGCTGTAGAATCTCTTTGGAGAGCTTGCTTCTGAACCCTAATTAGTGATTTCGAGTGATTTTGCTCTTTTGTGGACTTCCACAGCTCGGTGGTTCTAGATCTATATAGTTCGCTTAGCAGGGAATAACTAGGCTTTTTGTTTTGTGATGCCACAAAACGGCTCCGGGCCGACCAGAGGGTTGTCAGCACCGTTCCTAGCCAGTTTCTCTGCTATTTCGTTTCCATCAATGCTGGAGTGCCCTGGTCTGGTACCCATCTAAGTATTACTTTGTTGGAGTCTCCTAGGGCATTTGCCATTTAGGTATTCTTTGCAGTTTTGGATTAGTTTGGATTTTATTGCCAATGATGTCCGAGTTGATGCAAGAGGGGTTAGCAATGTTAGCATGCTTCAGCGTCTCTATTGAATCAACCTGGTTTAGTTATTTACCGGGCTAACAAAAACTAATAATTTCCAAAGAGTTTGTAATAAACTTTCGAGACTGGTTTATAATAACTAGCCCACTATTGCTTCGGGTATAAATTTCAAAAGATAAACTTAATATTGCTACTTCAACCAGTTTCGAAACTTCTGCAATAGAATACATATTTAAATTTTGAAATTGGATTCTTGGAAATGACATTGGCTGGGGCGGGAAAATTATGTCCCTTTTGATCCGAATAAGTGTAACTGTTTTTATGATTAAAACTGTGTCCTATTGTTGGGACATTAGGGTTTGTTATGGCTTTTGTGTACCGGATTCGTTGTTACGTTTTTGATTTCAAGTGCGCATCATACAACCGCGCGCTCCAGGCTTGATTTTTCTGCAGCATCAAGCTTGCAGTCAATAAGGCATGTAGCAATCTTTACACGGTCAACATTATGTTTGTCAGTTTCTGTTTAAAATCGCTGTTGTGATGTCTCAACCCCTACGCTTAAAGACTGTGTAATGTTTAAAGATGCCTCAAAAACATCGTCCCTAGAGATATATAAGTACAAAAACAATATAATGTTAACAAAAGTCTATTTGTGTCGCGGCCGTGGCGTCACAGTGATAGCTCTTTCGCTTTCTTTGCCAAAACTCTTTTATTGAAGCCCTTTCAGCGAATATAAAAAACATTGTAAGAACAGTAAGCATCATTTAAAAATATCAGCAGAATAATACCTCTCTACTATATAGTCCTTTAGGTAATGAGGTGTTGATGTGGATCTTGACAATACCTAGCACCATTACATCGATTACATTTTAGTTTGCACTGCCTGCCAGATTCTATTGTTTATCCTTTAAATTCCCTTATTTTAAAGGTTTTCTGGAATAGCAAGTGATTGTAGTCTTAATCTTAAGGATGCAATGTCCATGGGTCTTTGGGGGGCCCACCGGTGTACCGCGAAACAGGGCATTTCTGAATTACATGATGGTTTATTTGGACCTTCGCGCCGCAGACAGGCAGGAGAACCTATCCACCCACAACCTGACCAGCCTAAACGACGTAGCCACTCAGTGGCTTAAATCTCTTAAATTGAATTTGTAGCCTCATATTTGTCTGTATAATATTTACACTATGCCATACGATTAAATAAAATTTCTATGGGTCTATGGGCTTGTTTGCCATCACATTGTCATAAAAAAATCTATAGCATACTGTTTCTCGCCCACCGACTGCGGACACAGATTTCTCCGGCACATCAGGCGCACAAAGTCCCCGGATCGGGCGCCGCCCTGAGTCGAGTAAGCCAGATGAGATCTCGCGCGATATTGAGATGCAGCCAAACAAAATGGCTCTCAAGTACGACGTGATGGAGCGTCGCTAGTTTTGATGTCAGCCAAATATCGTGGAATATGAATTATACAGGTATTTATGTGGTTACTTATGAGCTGAACAATCAGACTTAGCTTATCTTTGAAACTAATATAGATTTTACGTTTATGAGGGTGTACACGGGCTTAGTACCTAATACTTAGTACTTGTCACTTACACCCAACATGTAAACACCCTGATTAGTGTTTGTGTATAGTGCAAGTGAATAGAATTCGATCCTATTTACTTAGCGACAAGACACTACCTCCACTACAATTTACCAAGCACTTGTCACTTCCTGACCGTGTATAAACAACGACGAAAAGCCTTAGTTGCACCTTTAATGAATACATTTCTACTAGTTAATTCTGACGTGTAAACGGTTACTTCTCACTCGTCACTGTGCAAGTTAGAACTAAGCGATTAGTTACTGTTTTGTACTGTACTAATGACATACACTAACCCCGTGTAAAGCTCGCATAGGGACATCTTGAACAATAAAAGACTACAAAATTTAAAACCCCATTACATCATTCTCCTACCCTTGTCGTAACTAGGTGGGATCGGCACATGTTTTCTTTTGCACCTTTATTGTTTAATAAGTAATAACTTATCAAAAACGGAACCCTAAAACATCTCAGTGTTTTATCGGCCTTAAAATATGTAAAAAAATCCGGTTCGTGCCTCAAGTTGCAGAAGCAGACAAGAAAGAAACGGAAAGCGTCGGCGATAAATCTGAGAAGAATAAAAATGTTTAAATTCTTGCCGAGACGTGCCCTGCGAGGGTACGAGACATATTACATGTTCCGTTGGAGCTGCTGTGGGATTAGAAGGACGTTAGTGTCAAGGATTCATTTTTAACCGACTTCATATTATGACATGTGCTGCAAAGTTTAAAGGTAAAGTGAACTTTATTCCAAACTAGATAGACTAGACTCAGTCTACGCAAAAAAAATAGACATATCCTATGTAACTCAGGGATAATGTAGCATTCTAACGGAGAAAGAATTTTTGAAATCGGTCCAGTAGATTTTTAGTTCATTCGTTACAAGCATACAAAAATAAAAATGTTTCCTCTTTATGATATTAGTATAGGCTAGAGGACGCCCACGACTTCGTTCGCGTATATTTAGTTTCCCTACACCTGAATTTCCAAAAATCCATCTTAGTTTAGGAATCCAAGGATATCTAAAGAATCCTTTTAGTCTCTAGGTCCTGGGATTTCGGCTTTGCGTTGATCGATCAGTCAGTTTCTTCTTTGATATAAATATAGACAAGCGACCCGCCATATTATACACGGTGTTTTTTTAACCGTCTTAGAGCCGAAGCCCATTCAATGTATCCATTATAAAGAACTTATATGTATTTTTATTTTATTTTTGTTTTTATTTTTTCGCGAATGATAAGTACGTTTTGGATACGTTAAGTGGGCTTCGGCTCTAAGACGGTTAAAAAAACACCGTGTATTCATATCTTCTGGACCAAGCAAGACACCAAAATAAAACCTACATGAAAATTAAGTAGAATATTGCTATACATACATACATACATATCTTCACGCCTGTCTCCCAATGGGGTAGGCAGAGATTATGGAACGCCAGGTGCATCGGTCCAAACATATACACTTCGCTTCCTCTACATTCATCAATCTTTTCATGCACGTACGTCGGTTTCGGGTGCTTTTGATTCGGCCCTTAATCAGCACATCGCGAATCTGATCACCGTACGTCCGTCTAGGACGTCCCCTACCGACATCTCCGCTCACTCTCGCCCGCCATATCTCTTTCGTAACTCTTCTGTCATCCATCCTTTCTAAATGACCAAACCATCTTAGCATACCCTTTTCGATCCTAGTCACTACACCTTCTTTCAAACCACATCGTTCTCGGACCTTGCTATTTCTTACTCTATCTATTATCCTAACCCCACACATACTTCTTAGAGCTCTCATTTCAACTGCATTAATCCTGCTTTCATTCTTCTTCTGCCATACCCAGGATTCACTACCATACATCAATGTTGGTGTCAATACTCCCTGAACAATCGCAAGGCGAGCTATATAATAAAAAATAATATTGCTATTTTTTATTGAAATCCATTGTTTTAGAGCCTGTTTGAGACAAACTTTAAGATCTGTCTTGTCTGCAGATACACTAAACAATCTCATAATAAGGTCATTACTTATGATTAGGAATCGTATAAATAGCAGTTTTCAAGTAAATTTTAGCAAGTTTTTTGCATGCACAGACAGTCACTTGTATGAAGACAATAGACTCACAAACACTCACCACACACTCACAATCTTACAATAGATTTTATGCGTTCAGAGTCTTTTCTTATTCCAATTTTAGAGAATAGGAAGATCCTGTTGGCACCTTCATCAGATCGGCTTAGACACCATAATATTATATTTCCATCGGGTTTACATAATGCATGATGTATTTGGGTTTTATCGTAAAGTATTATTATTTTGTGAATATGTTCTTTGCTTTGTTTTCTTTTGCTGTGCACCAGTTTTGTTGGTTTCTGTATGGTTATTTGGTTGGCTGGTAGATAATGCAATTAGGCCTTAGGTACGTCCGCCACTTATGCTTTTACGACGGACATAAGAACAAAGCAATCAAAATAAAGGATACTAAAATGAAAAAACATTTAAAAATAACCATCGCTGCAAAACCTTTGTAAATCATTTTAAATAAGAAAGTATATCTTCGTTGCGAGCTATTAGCGGCAGTTTGTTGCACCCTTGCACCTGGCTGCACTGCAGACTGCAGTCTGTCTCCATTAGCACCGCCATCGTGGCAACGGGTGCAAAGAGGTCTTAGGCGAGTACTTTTTAAAAGTTGTTTGTTTATGTTTTTTTGTATGTTGATAGAGGAAAAGGCGATACAAATTGCTAGTTATTCTGCCTTTAATTTCTGTAAGGTTCGGTTGAAATAGATTTGATGGTAATATTATTTCTACGTAAGAGGATTGTGAAGTAAGAAATGTCCATACAAAATGCGGTATCGTTTCTCTCCTTTTAAATCTAGTCCAATTATTTGTAAGAATAAAAAAATGATATGTAAGAATTCTATGTATGGAACAGGGGCCTTAAGTTCATTTGTCTTCTTTTATGTATTTTGTTGTTTGGCTAGAATGCTTGTAATCAACAAAATGTTCACGAAAAAAAAATGCCGGTAGAGTGAATCATTTTATCGATTATTCTAGCGAATGCTCGAGTTAGATGCTGAAGTCCCTCAGCAACATTATTCTCTTTACGTAAAAGCAAATAGTAAGGTCATATTGGCTTGAATGTTCATTCATTACAAGAGAAGGTTTACAATTTGCGCATTTAAACACATTATTCGATGCCTTCAATGCTACGAGTGCTACGCCGTGGCTTGTAGCAGAATTTTCCCGCTATGTAGGGAATATCTGTTACGAACAGTGGATCCGTTCGACTATCGGATTGTTAGCACCGAATGTGAGACAGAAAATAACGAGTGCTATATGTGTTAAAAAAACCACAACAAACGCTAATAAATTTGAACATTTGATTTGATTTGATTTTAGGCGAGCAGCGAGCTTTAAGAATATAAAAGCTATTTCAGCTCTATACAATGCACTAGTAAGAAGCCAACTAGAGTACAACGCTGCGATATGGACTCCATATGAGATCAAGTACAACCTTATGATAGAGAAGATACAAAATAAGTTTATCAGGTACTTATACTGGAAACTATATGGTGTCTACCCTTTCTATCCGTTGATGTACCCTACGTTGTTCGTATTGGGCATGGTAGGCTACAATAAATTAGAAACGCGTAGGGATTTAGCATTCGCATGCTATATAGTCAGAGTCCTCCGCGGTAACATCTGCAACCCGGGTATATTGCAGCAATTGAGCCTGAACGTTCCAGACAAGTACGCGGAGCGGCGGCGGCGGCCGCGGCTGCTAGCGGAGCCGAGCGGCAGAACAAACTTGCTTCGCAAGGCACCCCTCAGCCGCAATATCCATACGCTGAATCTGGTTGCCGATAGAACGGATTGATTTTTTTGTAATTATAATGAATTCTTAAATGTAACTTTGTACGTATTGTCTATGTAATGTCTAATGTATTATTTATAAGTAAAAAAAATGTGATTGATTAAGTTAATTTAAGGCACTATTGTATTAGGGTAACCCTGTAAAGATAGTAGCTCAAATGAAAGAATAAATAAATAAATAAATAAATAAATAACATTCTAGCCAACCCAAGTAATGCTAATTTCGTATCGTACGAAACATTCTGGAATTCATTGTACCTAAATCTTTTATATACCTACCTATTCACAACATTGCAAGCATAATAAAGACATTATACAGACTCAAAGATCATATTCCAAAGGAGATTTTGATATTGTATTCAAAACCTGAAAAGGCTAGACAATCTATATTATAGACGTTTCGATGTTCCTTCGATATTGTAATGCCTTTCATATAGAATGTGAAAGGATACAAAGAGATTCTTAACCCTCCAGCATAAAGTATTCTTCATATTTCTGCAATATTGTATTAACATTTGCATGTTACAAAGTTGCATAGTTAAGCGTCTAGACGCTTCATTGTTCGATAGGGTTACCGTAAACTTCGTGTCATACAAACGATGGCTTCCGGAAACAGGTAAAGTTTTTAAATAATGGATTTGCACGATTTCATTAGCTACACATAGTTTTTGTAATGAGTGCGATATGGTTATAAACCTACGAATCTTCGTCTTTATCGTCTTAACATAGTATACAACAAAGTCGCTTCCGCTGTCGCGCGTGATAAATTTTGGATTATGTAGGTACTTACATAAACCGAAGCGAAGAGAGGGCGGGTCGCTAGTAAATGATAAAATGAAACACTATATATTAATTAACTTTTCTGTTGTTTTGTTTATTTGTCGGTTGTGTAACCTACCGTCACCAATGGTCCTAGCCTAGCGGAAAACCAGCGCTACCTTCAAATACATTTCACATCATGTGGCACTAGGTCAATTTTAATTATGCATTTTTAGATGTATGTAAAAACTGCCTTCCTGGAGGTAAAACCTCCTAGTACGGTTTAATATCAGAATTCCTTCTGTTGTGCTTTTGCATGTTGACACAAAAAAAAATGACAGCTACAACTGGCATTGAAGTCTTCCTAAAGATCGCAAATGATTTGTATTTATTGATTGACCCCAGCACATTATACAAGTTAACATTTACTCACAAAAAAACTGAAAAATAATAAAGCAAAAAAAAAAGTTACCTAAGTAGAATTAACTTTACAAGAAGTAAAAGGAAGAAATCTCTCGAAGATAGCAGTTACTCTCCGCTTAGTTTTAAATGAACCCTCTGCTTTAATGTGAGTAAAATAAGAAGTGAAGGGCATTCTGCTTCGATTGAGGACACTTAATTAATACATTTTTATGCAAGTGCGAAAATTATGTCATTTTACATGAGTCCCGAGGTGTCTTGGCTCGAGCTGGAAGCGAGGGACAAGGATCTAGACGAGTGAAAACGGCAATGCCGCAAGTGTATCAAACAACGTTATTTAATAAATAAATTTGCGAGAAATTGTTAATAAAAAAATGAACAGTAATTAAAAGAGACACTTTCATTTAATTCTGAGTGTCACAAAAATTTACAGTGCAATTTGAAAAATTAAGGGCTAAAAAATGGAAAAGTAACTTTCCGCACGATATGTGCAGGCTCAAAAAGTAAACAGCACTGGTTCGAAAAATCAAATTTTCCGCATAATATAAAGCTACAAAAGGTACCATTTTTTGAGCAAGGATTCAATACTTTAACCTTTGTTTATCGTAATATAAGGTACACAGACCCGAAGCTAATAACGTTATTTTTTTGGTAATTTCCATTAAAATACTACTTGTACTAACTTGCGTAAGACATATAAAACACGAAAAGAAAACATTGCTAGAAAAACTTCGCAACGTACACCTGCTGGGTAAATAGGGAAAATGGGAGAGGAAGAATCCGGAAAAACCGGTAAAAAAACCGATAAAAAGAGCGGTAAAGTGACACAGAGCTGCGGGGCGTGACCTTTCACGATGACGGATGACCCAACTTAGTATTTAATGAATTGTACTCCAAATTAATAAGGCGTAGCCAATTATAAAAAGTTTTTGCGGTTTTGGTCGCAGGTCAGGAAAAATGCTGTCGAAATTTTTGCAGTTTTTTTTTTTAATTGATGATGCGTAAAGGTTTTAGATATCACTTTATTCTTATAGGATTAAAAATATTTTAGAGGGCATACTTTTACTTACGTATTTTTGATATTTTGTTAGTATTAGTAGTTTTAAGAAGCAAATTCTTCCATATAATGTATTTAGAATTTAGAATCAAAATTATGTTGGCTTTGTGTTTTAAAAATTGTTTAAAGACCTGAAAAAATGAACAATCATGACTTTGCTTAAAATATGACAATCCCCACAACCAAGACGAATCTAACAATCCAGAGAAGTTTAGGCTTACAAGCGTGCCAAAGAAATATACATACGACATACATACACACACTCGAAAGACATAACTCTCCTTCTAACGCAGACGGTAAAAACCACCAACTCAACATCTAAATAAACCTGTAAGGAAATTGGCTGACACCAAATATGTTATCAATATGCAATGTTCTAACCACTGCACTGGTCAATACAATACCGCAGTCCCATTTAAATTTATGACCGTGTACCCAAATAACTAATACTGCATTTATACGCGCACGTTTATTATATAAATCAAGTCAAAATGGCGCCTGATATTAACGATTATAGCTTGTTCGGATAGCTAACCCGCTAACCACGCGTCCACAGAGCTATACACCTGATGTAATTAACTTTACTAGACTTTGCCGCGTCATACATTATTATTTGTCCTTTTTGTTTTGTTCCGATCTCATTTGTTTCAAGCAATATTCAATGAACTGCCCAAATATATCATTATTTCTATGTCTGTTTAAGATGCTTTGGCCCTCATACATAAAGCATAAAGTTCTTTAAAAAAAAAAAATGGCACAGCAGAAAAACATCCACGTTCTCGTTTTAGTGACATCTAACATCCGGATTTAAGACGAATGAAAGCGCCACCTGCCTTCGAGTAGCATTTCTGAAATGTCCAGTATTATCAAAATGACTAAAACTACTTATAGGATAATGGAATAAGATGTACATTATAATTTGTTATTAGCACAAAAAATAACAGTATTCCACTGTTGTTCAGAATAATGGTTAAAACGGCTGTGTTAATTTTCAGAAGACTGTACTTACATTCTGTATATAGGCTCGTATAATTTAATTTAAACCTATTTACTATGCGATTATTATCCACTTCAAAAACCCTCTACAAACCGTAATATTCTACTAAGTTTAAAATGAAATACAATCACCTATGATAATGAATTCATGGCAGAATTAAAGTGCACCCAGATAAAGGCAAATGAATGGAAGTAATGAGTTTATTCTGAGTAATTCATTATTACAAAGATCATAAGACTATAGCAACAAACGTTTATACGCTCAAGTGATGGAGTCGCAGGCAAATTGTAGTAATCAGGCAAGTGTTTGTTATTAAAGATACTTGTATTTGTAAATTATATCAACAAAATGCTTCAACTGGAATAGCAAATCTATAAAACTAAGCATTATATACTCCTAAAGGTAATTCCTGTCGGATCCATAGAACATCGCATCTGAGTTTCCTTTGTTTGAGACAAAGCGAGTGCCTAACTACGGGCAACTTTTAAAATATGCGGAAACCTTTTTGCAAACAAATGAAAGGGAATCCACCCGGCTCGCTGGGAGATTTATTTCATGACCAGGATAGAATGAAATGGAAGACTATAGGGGATAGTTAATAGTTGCAGAAGGCTGTTAAGATCTTTGTGCCGTCAACGTTCGTCTTGTCGTGTTACGTTGCCGATTTGTTTACATTTTGCCCTTTGAGCACTAAGGGTTTTTAGGGTAACCCTATTTATTACAGTCACGTGAAATAGCTGTACTATAGGAATGAACACCACAGGTAGCATAGAAAGGGTTTTCTAATGTTAATTGTCTAAGGTTGATAAAATACGTATTTTAAAATCAGTTTCCATAAATTAACTTAGTAATGTAAAAAAAAGCTTGGTAAAATGCTTATTGAATTGTTTATACGCACCAAAAGTAGTTTGAATGTTATATTCTTCAAAGCTTGCCTATTAGCAAGTTAATTATTACTTATTCTTCATTTACCTGCAACAAAAAAGGTTTATTAAACTAGTTACTTAATAGCTTACACACACTTAGGTTACACTTAGGTCTTCACTTAATAGCTTAGTGGACCTCGTCAAGTTAAACTAAGCTAGGAGTAAAACTAGGTGCTAAGCTAAGGCTACAACCCGATCCAACCCTATCCGTTTTAAAATGAAAGCCCAGAAAGGGGGATTTTCTTTTAAGTAACATAAATAAAATGACATAACTAAGATGATAAAATTCGTGTGCAAGATTTAAAGTACGTAAATGAAAAATTAGTCCTATTTTAGCTAAATTCATAAATATGTGTGTAAAAAAAGGAGTGTACCCCCCAGAGTTAAAAATTGCCAACATAAGGCCTCTGTATAAGCAAGGGAGTCACAGTGATTATTCTAATTATAGACCTATTGCTATTTTATCTGTTGTCAATAAGGTAACAGAAAAATTTATAATGAGCCAAGTAAGTAGCTTTCTAGAAGAAAACGGTGTTATCTCAGATTCGCAACATGGTTTCCGACCGGGGCGTAGCACTGCAACCGCACTGACCTGCTTCACGGACGACGTTAACCACGCACTCAACGACCGGAAGCACCTGGTTGTGGTGTACATAGATTTTAAAAAAGCATTTGACACTCTAGACCACAGCCAGTTGCTTCAGGCGATGAGGGAGTGTGGCGTTCGGGGACCGCTGAACGACTGGTTTAGATCTTATTTAGAGGCCAGGACCTTGCGGACTGAAGTCTGTGGCGTCGCGGGGGATAGGTACGGTGTGACGTATGGGGTGCCGACTGGTTCGGTGTACGGCCCTGTCGGTTACATAATGCATGTGAATTCTATGTGTAACGTAGTGAGAAATAGTAAAGTTTATATGTATGCTGATGACACATGCCTACTGTATGCTGATAGGGATATGAGTATTATTCAAAATAAAATACAAGAGGATGTTAATAATATTATGATGTGGGCGCATGATAACGGTATAATAATTAATTTGAAAAAAACTAAATGCATGCACATACACTCTCCATATAGCAGATTGAGATTGAATGAACCGGTTATAACGGGTCATGCTTACGAGTGCTTACATAATAATTGTTATAAATTATCATGTCACTGTGCTACTTTAGAGAATGTTCAAAATTATAGGTATTTAGGATTAATTGTTGACAGTAAAATGTCGTGGAAACTACATGTTGACCTTGTATGCTCCAAATTAAGATTAGTGTTGGATAATATTTTTCATTTAAACTTCTGTGTAAATAGGGCTACGCTATTTACAGTTTATCATGCATTAGCCGAGTCAATTTTGTCATATGGACTAAGTAGTTATGGCCGAACATTTGCGTCATACTTGTTGAGAATTAAACAATTACAAATAAATTTTTTGAAAATTTTAGTAGGTAAAAAAGTAAAGGAAAAGTGTAACAAAAATTACGAAGAGTTATTTAAGAGGTGTAAATTATTACCTGTAAGTGAAAAAGTTAAATTGCTTTTAGTCATGGAACAGTATAGAAAAAACCAATTTAAAAAATGTATTACTCATTCACATAACACTAGAGCTGTAGCTAATAAAAAATTAAGAGTCCCTAAAGTTAACAATTATTTTGGAAAGAGAACTAGAATGTATTTAATACCAAAAATAATCAATAATATACCCTGGAAAGAAAGTGAAATGTCTAAAACTACGTATAAACGTAAACTCAAATGTACCTTGCTATGTATGTAACATTAATACCTAAGATTACTTATACCTAAGTTGGAATAACATAATTACCCATATAAAAATAATTTGTTTAAATAAAATATAACAACAAAGGCGATAAGTCTGAGAGCACCCAGTTTTCGCCTACAAACTGTTTGTGCAGTTTGGCGAAAAAATGTAATGTCCCATGCCAGTTTTTTTGAATAAATGATTTATTATTATTATTCTTATTATTATTATTATGTTAGATATGTTGAATAATAACAGCAAGATTTTTGTGAACTACTTATGTCATATAATTATCTAAAGTCATTTATTAGGGTCATAAATATTTAAAAAGTTTATTACGACAACGACAATCCTAAGTAATATTAAACGCGAATGTTTGTATGTATGGATGGATGTTCGTTACTCTTTCACGCTGCAACGGCTGGACGGATTTGGATAAAAATGAAGATAGCTTATACCCTGGATTAACAAATAGGCTACTTTTCATTCCGGAAAAATTAAAAGTTCCCGAGGGAATAACGATATTCGTAGTCGCGGGCAGAAGCTAGTATTGTATAAACCATTGATTTCTTTAGTATCTTCTCGTCATAAAAGTGTTTTTTTATAATGAAATAAACTGGAAGATAACATTGGTTTCGAGTATTCCCAAATTTTGTCATGTAATTTTTTGTTTTGTTTCATTTCTACAATGCATTTTTTTAATTTTATGTGTTCGTAAAAGAACTACGAAAAACAGATTATAAATAATAATAATTTGAAACCTGGTCTCCTCTTTTAATGAAGTAGAAGCATAATAACCAATGCTAAAAAAACAAGAAGAGTCGCAAAACGATGTCAATTTGCTGGAAGGCAATCTCCAGGCAGTACTGAAGGGGAATGGAAAGAAAATGGTTTTTAAATTTAAAGAAAACACCGCCTAAGCGTGTTTCCGACGCGAGGAAGCCATCTTTAATCTAAGTTTCATATCTGAAGGACTGAGTTTTACGAAAGTTTATTTTTAATATACCCCAGTTAAACTAGGTACACACCATATTTATAGTTTAATAGAATTTCCAATAGAGATAATAATAGTTATTTAAGAAACTGTCACATAATATAGGCTCGTGTGGTACATTTCGAAACTCGCACACGTGGTGGTATTACAAGTTTAAAACGTACTTAATGCCAGATTATAATTTGAACGTAGAATAATGTCTATACTTAACTTTGTACTATCCACATTTATATGTGGACTTTTAAAGTACATTTAATACATATTGAATTAAAATTGTTAGTGACTAGACTTTATTTTTCAAACATGTATGACACCGACCTTATTCCTTGCAACACAAAGCCTAAGTTTTTAGTAAAATTGAAACAATAGCGCGCTATTGTGAACACAGGAACAGTTTTCAATATTCTTAAATTGCATGCATTGCACTACGCTTTCGAATGCATTCTGATTCCACCTTTGTGTATTGATAAAACTTCCCGTTTTCCATGTTGGCAGTAAACCGATATTGCGAGTTCTATTTGTAATTTCAAACTGGAATGAAACTCAAGTAGGCAGGTATAGGTAAAAAAAATCAAATATAGAATGTCGAACGGTCTATACAGATGTGTTACAACTACATGCAAGAGGAGCTTTGCTTAAGTTCTTGACCCATAGTACGTCCCGAAATGAATATAAGTAATTCTGTTTTTGTAGGTTTTTGTGCGACAACCCTTTTTAACCTTTGAACGAGAAATAGAGTGGTATTACTCTTATATCTTTGAAGCCTTTACCAGTCCGCGTTCGTGCAATAGCTATTAAAACTACCTTCTGATTTGTACTTCTTTCTCACTCGCTCTCACAACCTAGTTTTAAGCTCCCGATAAGTGACTTTACTCGCTACCTGTCATCCAATTTTAAATGTCTGGTCAATATCTATTTATAGATACTAGTTCCTTTTAAATATTTAATTATGAATTTTTCGCTTTGAAACGAGCTCCAATCCCGTGGAGTTTTTGTAAAGGATCTTTAAATTTTCACTTCGCCTCTTCGCAACTTCGCATCTTGACGACACGCGGTTACCGTTAGGTTACTTAGTTAGGATAAATTAGTCAACTATTGGCGCATACACTATTTATTAATAAGTGGATGCTAGTCTAAGTAAATCTTGATCACGACGTAATAACGTTTGTGTGTTTTATGTACACAGCGAATGCGTAAATGTGTTATCACAACTCGCTTTACCAATTTCAGCGCTTGCTTCTGTTCCGTAGTTAATTTCCAGACGCGGCAGTTGTGTAAATTATAAAATACCGATTTGAGTTACAAGAGTCAAGCGTTTTGTGTAAATAAATATGTATTGGGTATATTGTAGGTAAGCAATTCCTATATTTGACATGTCGTGTAACTACCTAACCTTTACAAAATAAACGTTAGGGCGTTTGTCAAAGTATCCTCGCTGAGATTTGTGCTTGATCATCTTGGTCTCAAAACCGATACCTTACTTATATATATCACTCCAAACCGATAGTAGTTTATTTTTCGAATTTTCTAGATCAAAATCTTCATCAATATTAACAATTTAAAATAAATAAACCGTCAACGGTTTTTGAATTGCTGTAACTGAAAATTCATGATTAATTTTAATCTTCTATGAGATGCTACAAATAAACGAAACAAAGCAACAATTCCAAATGCGTCAAGGCGTTGCTGAAAAATTACTAGCAAACTAAACATTATTTCACGCCTAGATAGACTAGTTTTAAAAATGCCACTACCCCTTTCCCTCTAATACTAAATCGTATAAACCTATTTCTTTTTTGCATTTATTGCAACACTCATTGACAATTTTGAACCCGTGGCAGTCGCCATCTTTGTTAAGTGACATTTAAGCGGCATATGGCGTTAAATATTTGTTGTGGTGAACGAGTATCTTGTGGGAAATAATGTTATTTTGAAATCAAGTGTGAATTTAAAGTTATAAAATTATGGTGAAATGCTGTGTTCCCTTGTGTTACAACGCATCATACAGAAAAACCCCTGAAATTGCGTTCCATTGGTAAGTTAATCTTTTGCCATCATTCGTCATACATTTATTTTTATTTACCGCGTCCTAACATTGGGCTTTAAATATTTAGAAATATTTATAAAGGCAATATTCATGAAAGCGATACAACTTTCAATTTAAGGTTTTCCAAACGAATAAGAGAAATATTTTAGTTTTACCAAATAAAAGAACCTCATTTGACACTTAATGTTCTGTGCAATTTATACAGGGTCGAACTAGGCCTAGGCCTGACATTTGTTTGATAATGCTTCTAAGCAACACAGGATTTAACAAAATTGTGATCGCCACTCATTGTGGTGCACTTGACCGACCTATTTATTATTGCATTGGTTTGTAATAGGTACTTACCCTGAAAACAATTCAAAACATAACTTACACAACTTACACACTGTGTACTGTTTTGTCTTGTTCTGATGTTGTTTATGAGTTAGCTATCTTATCTACCTAAGTAATTTGCGGGAAAAGTTCATTTCATGGGACTTAATGACACAGCTTTTGCAAGAAAGAAATTAATAAACGTATTTATTTATACTGTGAATATTTTCAAGTTTCAGTTACCTTAATAGGTCCCTGTTTTTGAATTAGTGTGAGTTAATCTTTTATGTGTGTAAAGCTGCCACGCATTCTGAGCAGTAATGTTATGTCTACTAGTTTATATAATGTCTGTGGGTGAGGCATATTCACTTCCACTTTATGTAAGAATAATCATTATCGTCTGCACTTCCATTTCTGCGCAGCACGTCTTTTTCTCACGCACGTCATCTCAGTATTCACAGTAATATAATTAAAAAATCCCTTCTTCCTTAGCGTGTACCGTTGATAAAGAAGCGGCTGTGGTGCGTACGCCATTGCCGACAGCTGTGCCACCCCAAACTAGCGCTTTCTGCTATTACGGCACTATTACGGAATCCTACTTCGTTGGGACAACTCGGTTAAATAGGTCACAGCTGCAATCAAAAGTTATTATCTTATATTGTTAAATAAGGTCTTGACTTGCGAAGCACCTCTTCTTAACTAGAGTAAAAAATATTCGGCTCATATGATGAGACATAAACTTTGCTAGATTCACTTACTTTATTCATTTACTCCAACACATTTATTGTGTAAAGGATAACGAGCCGAGTATTATGTGAGTGACAATGAAGAAATATCAATATCAAGTAACTTTGTGTGAGAATAAGGCCAACTAGGTTCAGCTCATTTGCAATTAGCAATCTATCTTGTTATATTAAACATGAGTGACACATATACTGTCCGTTGCGAGAGCAAGTGTGATAACGATACCCATACTCATTGCGGCCATCATCATCGTCCTTTTTCGGACATAGGGCTCCTCACGTCTTACTGCCCAGGCTTCCATCACTCAGTTAAGGCCAGCCTGCCGCATAGCGGTAGGTCACCACAATTGTGGTTGAACATTGTACAGCCTCATTTGATTATTAATTCATTTTACGGGTGGTTTCATGTCCTGCTGATCACTGGTGCGGTGACGCTGAATCGAGCTTGCAAACACAAACTCAGGTCATCGCTAACGAGCATTCGATGCTCGTCGGCGATGGCTCGTTTACAAAAGGTTGTTAGCGAATGTTTTTGGTATAGAAGCAAATTTGAGGGTTTTTGACTCCGTCGTACTTTTTACGCAAATACCTACTTCTTTATTTAGCTCTCGGTTCATAGCCTATTCTAACTCTTGCAGGGCATATACGCAATGATATTAATGTTTTTTTTTAATACATGCAATCATTTTGTCTACTTTAATGTTGTCGAAGAAAAATGTAGAAAAACGCAACTGTTTTGGTATGGAGTGCAGTGGCAGTGCCTTCAATTAATTACCTTAAATTTGGTCTTTACTTTTTCGGGAAAGTCTCTCTCGGCATCTTCTGGAGTACTACCTTCTTTATTGACTATGACTTAAGTTTGCGTTAAAATCATTCTTGAGCATCTTAGCCGACATTTAATACTTTGTACAGCCCAGTATAAATTATCGATTCGACGATCCTTAACAAAAATTAGTTGAAGTTCCCGACTTGTCGAGAAAGTTCTGCGAACGAACTGTTATGGTAATGGCGGCTTGGGAATAGCCTTCGATTTCTTATTAGCATTATAATACAAGTAAGTATTTTGAAGTGAATTTGGGATCCCGCTGATGATTATAAAGTATACTTTAAATACATACATGAATTGATAGGTAAACCCTTAATTCGCAATCCACACAGAGACAGACATTGATAGTGTTTTCAATCCACTATTCTATTTTCCATACACTGCCATAGAACGTCAATTTGAGTGGCGAAGCGCGCCATCATCAACTGAAAACACAACATCGTTTTCTTAAATTCGAAGTTATGACTAAGAGCTTCAATTGAAGTAAGAGGACCCTTGTTCCTCGAACTCACCAACAAAATATTCTTAAATAAAATGATGTAAGTACCTACTAACTTTAATTAATTTTCATAATACCCCGTCGGCATTAAACCGAGGCAACAATTAATTACACTGGCGAGTGTGAACGCTAGTTCAGGAATTATACCGAGTGACAAATATACTGTCGCTCCCGGCGGAATATTAAGTGAACGCTACACACCGTCCCGTCGACTAAACATTCGGTACCAGGTTCTCTAATTTTCATACGATCAGGACACTATAGCGAGTTCATGGCAAATGAGGTACAGTCAAAGTAAGAGAAATCTAAATTCATGTTGTTGAAGTCTGTTTAAATTGGACGGAACATGTTAGACTTCTATGTATAATACAGATAGATGTAGTAAATCATCATACGACATCGTATTTGGTCGGGAAAGTTCGTATTTATCTTGCTTTTGAAGTCAACTTCACTACCAGTTGATAGCTAATTGAGAAAGCATGATGAATATTAACTTAGAGCAACACAAAGATCTGTTTAAAGCTGTAAATCGGAACCATCAATCGTAAGCGACAGTCGTAATAATTCAGAATCGAAGTGCTCTCCTTTTGATAGGAAACGGACGATTCATTTATTTGCTTCTCATACTTAAATACGTTAAAACAACCTCTGTTAAACCGCAAAAAAAACTAGCCTATTAAGTCTATTAGGAAACTATTTTGACACTTACTTACGACTTTTAAATAGCTAATCGTATGACTTGTAATGTTCATTGTGTATCGTTGGTTCATTATCTTTAACGCTTGTACTTCAGTAGACAGCTATTAAGATATATATAATACTAAGATTAACAGAAAATATCCAAAACTCAGAAATAAATACTCGAGTTCATCATACAAATATTTACCGTTATCGGGAATTGCTTATCGGTCATTTACCCTGGACCGCAGGGTCACTGATATTACATACTAATAATATCATAAATTTGAAAATAACTTAGTCTAGTCTTAGTTTTTGCGGGTGGTAGGACCCTGTGCAGGGTCCGTCCGGATCGCTACCACCATCTTATCCATTAACCTACCGCTAAACAGCAGTGTTCGCATTGTTGTGTTCCGGTTTGGGGATAAGACAGCCGGTGTAATGACTAGCATAGAGGCATTCCATCTTAGTCCTCAGGGTTGGCAACGCATTTGCAGTCTTATGCTAATGTCTATGGATCACAGTTTCCACTTACCATCAGGTGGCCTGTGTGCTCGGTTGCCTTCTCTATGCCATAAAAAAAAAGAGAAAAAAAGTCTAGTCTTTAGTCCGTTTATTACGCTTTCACGGTTAAACCGCTAAACAGATATTAATTAATTTCCTACGGGGAAGGACATTGGGGACTTTTACCCGCGATCGACTTTTACGTGGACGAAGTCATAAAAATGGTCGTGTGTAGTACGCGTTAAGTCTCCGTTTATATATTTTCAGCAACAAAAGGAAGCTCTGGCGTCGCTGTATGCGGACGCCACGAATTGTTTAAAACCACGCTGTTTGTGCAAAACACGTTTAATTAAAATTATATTTAAGGATGCACGCGTGCAGAGACTAAGGGCGTCACAGGAGTCATTCACTGCCAGCAAGTACGATTCGTTTAAATTTTAAATTCACTGTTGTGTCGCAGGCACTGAATGTTTAAACTTAACGCCGACTTGAAAGGAAACGATTGAAATGGGAGCGTTATATTCTATCGAGAGCTCAAGGGAAATAGGAGCCTGGATTAGCAGAATAAAATTTTTTATAAGAACACAATTTAGCTGCGCAGAGGAAAATAAACAACAGAAAAGATACCATGGTAAAATTTAGTCTGCGGCCTTACAAGTGTTTAGTTAAAGTACACAAATGGGGCGCGTTTTCCGAGTAGCGTGTTTCTGCATGCATTTACTGCGTAAGCATTTTGTGTCCTACGAAGTGGTTAATTAAATGTACGTTAATAACGCGACTCGTTTCAATAAATTATGCTCGTATATGTAATTACCAAATTTCAATATGGCCTTAGTTCCATTTCAGGCACGTTCAAAGATCATCGACAGGGTATCCGGTCCAACAGCTCACCAAAGCCGATCGAAAACAATGGTTAATAGCGTCCTGGCATTTCATTTTTCGCCCCGGAGGTGTTTCGGCTCTAGAGCACGCCCTGATTGCAGAACGTGATGCTCTCCCAAAACAACCGGGCTGAGTCACCGATGTTATTAATGCACTGAATGTCGCTTAATTTCAAGGAAAATAAAATACTTTCAATGCGGAAGTAACTCTGTTCGCGACAATTTTAGTTTGATGCTGAATTTCAACCCCGAACGGACAGAATACTTTTTTCTGCAATTTGGCCAGTTCCTCAGGGAATAGCGATAAACGACTTCCAGGCATGGGACGGAGCCGCGGGCAACAGCTTGTAAGATAAGATAATAAATGGTAACAGCCCCGGTTAACCAGACAAAACTAACCAATCTAAGAAAGATAATTAGCTAAGTAGCCCTAGCAGTCGAATTACTTGCTTGTTTTGTAGCGTGTTTATAACCCTAAAAAACTACTCTTTTAATTAAATCGGACACATTCGATCGTTTTCTACTTGCATTGGGCAAACTGCAAAACAGCGTCATTTCAATCTACCCGCATAAACTGAGGCGAAACGGCTTCGAACCAATTACAAGAGGCAATCGATATGTCCGGCTGTAACCGGTAAAATCCAATCAGATCAGATGACTGCGACAGGGTTCCGACTTGTACGTATATCGTTGCTTATACGGCTTTATGTCTGTAAACATGATGCTCGGGAGTTTGCGTTGCTTGATCCGAAACGCAAAGGGAACTTGTTTTACATATTTTCATGAGTCTGCTATTTCAAAGGCACCAGGAGTAGGTAAGAAATTTGAATTTTCGGCAGTTATTATCTCTTTTCCGTAGCTATGTCACGGCTCAAGAGCGAGAAGGATCAACGAGGTTTCGTAATTCTTTAATTAGTTACCACTAAGTTTTAACGAGTTTATGCCAAAATTTGTTTACTTGATGTCGAAAATTGTGAAATTTAATTAGTATTGACTAGCGATCTTGAACATTTTAAGAACAAAAATAAGTAAAAAAACTCTTGCAAGGCAAATTTGGTAATGCCATTGATAAAATAATCTATCGGCAAAGCAGAAAAGATAACAGATATAGCCATTACGGGTTTTTGGAAACTTTTAAATTAACGTGTCTCGTGTGGTGTGGCTTTTGAAAGATATAATTATGCCACCAGCAGTAGGTCTTAATTGGGTGAAGAAGGAGCGATCTATGTGCTAGTACAACTTTTGACTTGAACAGTTTTTTATTTTTATATAAGACATCGTTCAAACAACGTATACAGCTGTTTTCTAGATCGGCAAATATACATGATGTTCATATTTCAAAAAAAAGTTAATAATAACATCCTATTAACATCATAAGAAGACTGCCATGTTTCAATATAATCGACTACATGATGATCATATTAAAAAAATATATGTTAATAATAACATCCTATTTAGATCATAAGAAGACTACCATGTTCCAATATAATCGACATTAAGTTAGGGTTATCCTAAAACTAATCTTGACTAGATAGGGTAACCCTATATCACCTTGTAACGTTATAAATGGAAACAAGGTTGTCGATCAATGAAGGTACTTTCGGGACCCAAAGCGGTTCTGTTTTCACAAAGGCTGCCAAAGGCGCGCGTAATAGGCGGCCAGTGGACCGCAACTTTTGGTCATTCGATGCCGTATCGATTATAAAAGGGAGCTGAGTCGATACAACGGCGGGGAAAAGCTGATTTCGTAATATCGATGCTTAAAGCTACGAGTTTTATGCTATTATGATCAAAATCGGGTTCTCTGTTCTGCACTGTTGAAGCTAAATTCTTTTAAGATTTTATCGTATTGTCAATGTATCGATAGCTTTTATTTACTTAACAGTAATGGCGGCAGCGTTTAAAACAATTCCACAACAGGTCAAATACAAAATGGTTTTTATCTCCTACAGTAGAGGGCCAGAGTTGTGGTGAAATAGGTATAAGATAATTTTTATATTTCTGGGGGGGTATTGCCCGTAGTCACCACGCTGGGCAGGCGGGTTGGTGACCGCAGTGTATTTATTTGGACTGTGTTGTCTACACGAGAGGCGCTGCTGCCCACCTCTCGGATGGTCCCTTGCTCGCCTTCTACGATGCCCACGGGAAGAAATGACGCCCTCCAGCCAGATGGACCGACGACCGGAAAAAAGTGGCTGGTGGTGACTGGATGGCGAAAACGGGAGATCGGGCCTTGTGGCGAACCCTGGGGGAGGCTTACGTCCAGCAGTGGACTGCAATAGGCTGAAATGATGATGATGATGAGGTATAAGATCGTGGTTAGAGATTTTTATCAGATGACTGTTTAGAATGTTTTACTGACAATTTAATACGCCTTGTGGCTTATTAGAAAATATGTTGGTTTCGGGTTGCCTACCACAACGTTACTAGGTAACAAAAGTTACTAGGTATTATGAATACTACCTATAGTATCACATATATCACAGCCAGCTAAGGACAAGTCGTAGTGTGGAAATACACTTCGACTTGTCATTAGCTCGCTGCGGATTATAATATTTGTATAACCACTCAGGTGCTTTTGGCAGCCAGCGCTGCAAAATTTCAAAACGTAAATTGCTTTCGGCAGCTGTGGCTGCCAAACGGACTTCCATCAGTTTTTTTTTTCTTTCTCAAGTTGTATCGTAAGAAATGGCTTTATGTATGCCTGTTCTTGTAAAGGAGTAGTGTGGCAACATTAAAAAAAATAAAACAACGGGTCTATGGAACAAATTTCAAGATTTAAAAAAATAATTTGACGTAGTAACCAAAACAGTGTCAAAGGAGTGTGATCAACAAAGCTGAGAATTTTGGAAAATGCCGTAAGTAATCATATTTTATGTATTTTAACGAGTGTTGTATATTAAATTAAATCTTATTTACTACTTCATATTATTAAGTATTTACTTAAATACATTTCACGTTGTATTGCAACAAATTCCTGTTTCAAAGTAGATCATGTAAAAAATTTACACTGTTTGTCAGATTTCATCCGTCCGCAATTTATAATTACCTAATATTTCTCTAACGAGTGATAAAAATAAATAAGATAGGCTATTAAACTTTATATTAAAACAGTGTTAACAAAGAAATATCTATATTTTGTACAGGATTAAGTGAAGGAAACATGAACCGTCTATGTAAGTACAAAGTGGCCGCTGCAGCTGCCAAGGGCACTTCCGCTTACGCACGTATGTCATAACAAAAAGCATGAGGCACACAGAGTTTTATTTGGGATTGGTTTCTGCTTGTTATGTATATTTTGATTGTTTATTGTGGTTTTTTGTGTGTTTCCCGAAAATCTTTCTATTTTATATATTATTCTAATAACAAAAAAAAAATTCAATATTTTGCCTCATTTCATGATATTTAATTGGGATCCCTTTTTAGGGTTCTCAAGTCAAACTAAGAACCCTATAGTTTCGCCATGTCCATCTGTCAGTCTGTCTGTCACACTCAATTTTTCTCATGTGCAGGTCATTATCAATTTTTTTATATTTGGGGGACCGTTTAGGATATATTGAACTCTAAATGTACCATTTTCGCTAGTTACCTAAAAGCACGTACCTATAACGAATTTAAAAGGAAAACTATCACGACTAAGTAGACTTGATTGGTTCTTGACATAGAGGGACTAACGTGTTTATACTTACTAAAAAACTGTAAATATTAATATAAAAAATACTTTAATTCTTGTTTTTGAGATAGTTTTTTCTGCTTTTAGGAACGGCTTCGGAACTACACTAAGCATGGTCCCACATCTTATTGTCCGATTTTTTCTAACGAGCATTTTTTCAGAGCGTCTCGTTATAGGGTTCCAGAATTTCCGACAGTATTAATATTTTAATATAATATAAAAAAATATTTTTTTTTGCGATATATATCAAAATCTGATCGTTAGTCGATACAAATAAATCATCCAGTAGTTACCTTTACTGGACTTATCTGTACTAGTTTAGTCCGAACTATGTCTTGCTTATTCCCATAAAATTAAACGATAGCGCGTTTTAAAATACACGCCATGTGTTGTCAATTTGACGTACGTAATGAGATTAAGTCAAAGTTAATGTTTTTAAAAATCAAAATCTAGCCCACACCCACCTACTGCTGCATTTTCACGCACGCACTTTTCTTTATAAATTATTCATTAGTATATTATATATCAACGAAATAAATACCATGATATATATATACAGGGTGTCTTGAAACTCTTGTGATTAATTTTAACAGTAGATAGGGTGGATTATTTGGATCATCCCTACATTGGTAAATTTTTTTTAAGTTAATATTTGACCGAGTTACAGACTGATTTATCATCGCCTTTCCTGACGATGCTCTTAGTGTGCCCCATCTTAACTAATTCATTCATAATTATGTGTCACTACGTATTGTAAATAAACAAACTGTTCCCTCTGAAAAATGATTGTGATCATGGTCAAAGCTTCCATGGGGTTCATAAAACTAAGACTTTATTCTGTAATATGAACGAAAAGAGGGTCTCTATTAAGGATAAGGGCCTAATATGTAAATAATTTAAATATGAAACTTACGATTGCGATTTTTAATCACACTCACACAGCTAAAATAGCACTTTTACTTTAAACTTCTTTTACGAGATCACGAATCATGGATTTATTTTATTCATTTGTACCACTATCAGGGATAATTACGAATAAAAAACAGAACAATTAAAACGAATCACTACGTTGAGACTGTGGTTTGACAATTAGACATAGTATTTTTTTAAATCTTGTACCATTAAAACTCTTTATGAAAAGAGGTTTAGGTTTCTTTTATTAAAATAAAATTGTCCCTACACGTAACGTTGTATCAAAATTACATTTAAAGCTGGTGTCATATACGTTGTTGAAAGATGTTCGGATCCCAGAAGAAAGAGAAAACATAAAATTGCTTCGTAAGAAGAGGTCGACGTGGTGACACTACAGTATTCTTAAGAAGCAACCATCATTTAATGGTGGTCATTTAGTTGGGAGTAATAGTTTATTAGTCAGAAGGTTTTGGGTAAACATTGGATGATGTTACCAAAATTCCACTCCAACAAACACCCTCATTTTTTACAAACCTACGTTACCGACTTGCTATACCTTTGCCACCAGTGCTTGATGATCTACATTGTCTGATGCTATTGCTGAAATGCAAGGCCCCTCTACTCAACTGGCATATCTGGCATCAAGTTCAGCCCGTGCCTGACTAGCGCAGCTATTATGCTGCTGGGTTTTGTCCCTTTGTGAAAACATTTAAGCATATTGATGGCTTCCTCTACCTTGCTTATAACTGCATAACGTTGGGCCAAGTCTGTAGTTTACCTTGAGTGTTCGTGTGCGTTGGTGAATTGGTCATGCTACTCTCCCGTATAGGTTCCATTCGCATAGCATAGCGTGGCTGTAAATCCTAGTAATAGATTTAAGTACTGAACTTAAGAAAATGGACACACGGATGCACATGCGAAAGAATAGCCTTGTTTAAGGATCTATTTAAAGCATGTCATGATTAAAAGGATTATAGTTATTAAGAAAATAAAAAAATATACGGAGACATTTTTTTATTATCTGTGATCGGTTTTTAAAGTCATAATAGACGGACGTCATTCAAACAATGTAAACAAACATCACAATATAATACATTTATTATTATATTACAGAGTATTTTAAGCATTCGACCTTTTCCTTATTACCTAGACTTCAAGTAATACAGCAACTTCCTGCATGACCCTTGTTTCTAGAGTAGATTTGCTGAACACAATCACATTAAAATTATTGATAAGGGCTTCCACACTTCCAATAATGAGTTTCTACAATAAATGATTGTGCCGCCCCGTGATCAACCTCCTGGAAAATCTCACCACACATACCTATATGTGTGATATTTATCACACATAACTCGAAAGTGAAATGGTCTCATTAATATTTTAATTTAATCATAAAAATATGGTCAATTTGTAAACAAATACATTTTACATGACCACAGCTGTCTTCGAACGTAGGTGTCAGCTAGATATCTTAAATCTATGTACGTAAAATATTGAGGTTTTATATGTTGTGTGTAAAGAGGTTGATATAGCTATATTTTCAAACATTGTTGAAAACAGGTAACGTGGATTGTATCCCAATTGGTTCGAGTAAATATAAACACTGCAGTGTCGCTCAACTTTTTCTTCGAACTACGGTCCTACTACAAAAGTCATAGTGCAAAGTCACGCTAATAACATACTTAAACAAATATATTAATGAAATAAGTTAGTACTTATACTCGTTTTTTAAACCGAATATAATAAATCAAACCGGGTTAAAAGGTATGACTTTTTAGTCAAGGTGTGACTATTTTTCTTATTAACCTTTTTCGATCCATATTGACTGCCCTACAACTTTTAGTGACAGACATAAAAATAGTTGCTCTATGGTGAAAAATAAATGTCATAAAATCGTGGTTCGTTAAATAAAATTCTATGAAGTATTGAAATAATAAATGCAGTAAGTATGTTGCACTTTTCTGAACTGCCAAAAATGTATTCAAAGTACTTAACAATTATTTAAATAAGTATTGCTGTTATTGTTTTAGCATAAAGGCGGCATGCATGCCGTTGACGAAGGAAGGTGAATGAGATGTTGAGGAATATAATTTACAACAGTACCCGAGGTATCTTACTTAATAATATTATCCTACTATAATATTGTGTGTGCGTGTGCTAGTTTGTTACTCCTTGACGCTACATCGGCTCGACAGATTTGGATGAAAATCAGGATTCACATAAGTTATACCTTGGATAAGTTAAACATTCCCGTGGGAATTTCGATAACCGAATTTGACGCGGACGAAGTCGCGGGCAGAAGCTAGTAAATTATAAAGTTGGTATGTTTGCATTTTTGGGTGTATGTATGTTATGTTACTCAATCAGGTTTCAACCACTGAACGGATCGGGGAGAAACTGGGCACACAAATTATACTTCAATAAAGGTGGAGGTTCCATTGTATGTTAACCGGTTTCGCCTTCAATTATGGACCGATTAAAAAAATAAATTGTTTTATACAGTAGGTATAGGTACTTACGAGGCGGTCCCATTGTCACGAAATCTGAATCTACTGAGGGGATCCCACAAGAATTGAGGGAAATGGTCAAATATTATAGGCTTACATATGGTGATTTTAGTATTTTTAGTTAGTAATGCAGCATTATTTGCATTCAGAAAGTGTCATTTAGTGAAGTGGAACTGATGATGAAGACCACAGATTCCTCAACGGTACTTATTTTAAGGCTGGCGATAAGATATCTCTATTAAGATAGTTCAGCGACTATAGCGAAGAACGTTTAATATGACTATGTTCCAGCGGCGTTGCTTGCGTGGAGCTCGAATGTCTTACAGTTTCATATTAACTAAGAAGTAGGACTACATAATATCTTATTATGATCACTAAAAAGTATAATAAGTGTTAAAAAAACTGCCTTCAACCACAAAAAATAAATTTAAAAATTGTATGTATAGGTAAGTCCAACTGAAGTCGGCTTTTCGTTAATATTGTAAGTCTACTTCAGTTGGACTGACCTATACATACATACCATTTTAAAAGACGTAATTTTTTGTCTTTTGTAGGCGGTTTTTAGTACCTAGGTAATTGCGATAATTAATTCTACGCGTTCGGACTTGCAGAAGCTAACTCAGAACAGTCTGCATGCCAAAGCCTTTGCTTTACAAAATGTGAAGCAGAGGTAGTTAATTTTGATCCTTGTTCATAAGCTATGGGGTCCTAATAAATCCAAACTTTCGACTGTTGAAGCGCGAGCCGTCATCTTGAGTTGATGGGCCTAAATTAGTTCGTTTTCTAATAATTCCTCAACAGTTGCTCCTACAAAAAAAATGTGTAAGTATATGAGAAGAATAAAGAAAAGGAAATTGTGCACAGTTTGTGAATATATGTTTTTTTATATTCAGATACTAGCGTCGGAAGAAAATTTTGTTTACAAAAGCGCAAAGGCAAGAGAAAACAAAACGGTAGCATGATGAATTTTATGCTGGGCTTTACGTTAATATGTGTAGCTACAGTCGTTATAGTATTTTATAAGCTGCACGCAAAATAGGCGCATACCTAAGTCGTCAAGTTGCGGAAAAGAGCCCGCCACAACCTGTTTTATAAGCTTTATTTTACTTTTTTTGTTTCTTCATGTGTATGATTGGGTCGCATCTCGCATGCCAATTTTAAACCAGTTACGGTTATTAAAAAAAGCGCTAATAAGTGGTAAAATATAAAATGATTTTACTCTGTATCTGTAAGAAAACATAATGTGCAGCCGATAACATGCAACGTTTAACAGCTGGTCTGATGATGAAGTTGAATGGTGGCCAATATTACGTACGTTGTGGCATTTTATTATACAGATGCAGATAATAGTAATATTTTCTTTTTTTAGGTAAATTAAGGCGTGCAACAGGACTTTTATATTTTAAAAAGGAAACAGAAGAACGAAAACAATTATTGAAGGAAACGGAAGCTAAATCTCAAAATTCAAGAGAATAGTAACATTAAGTTCTTATTTCATACTAACATTATAAATACGTAGCTCAGAATCCGAAAGTTTGCTTTTTTTCAGCTTTTATTTTAACTTGCATTGTTGGTATGTAAGTTGTCCGTTAAAATTTGCAAATCAATTTTGAGCCAGTTCCCGTTAATGAAATGGGCTGAAACTTGGACCTCATAATATGTAAACCCGATGACAATGCAATATTATGGTATCTAAGAGCTGATCTGATGATGGAGTCGGAAATTGGCGATAGGATTTCCGCTATATTTAACGTAGATCCACCGCGTTGGGACTTTTAGTATAATATGATGATGATGATGATGATGATGATGATGATGATTATGATGATGATGATGATGATGATGATGATGATGATGATGATTATGATGATGATGATGATGATGATGATGATGATGATGATGATGATGATGATGATGATGATGATGATGGCGATGATGATGATGATGATGATGATGATGATGGGTAGGAACGAGACGCCCGGCCGGAGAAGGCGGAGGGGGCGGAAAATATCAGATCTAAATCGCTTAACTCTCCCGTGTTTATTTATTACATGTAAACCAGTTGACAATGTAACAATTACCTAATAATAATTATTGAGGCTAATCTGATGACTGATGATGGAGTCAGAAGGTGGGTGCAGAATATACAAGGTTCTTAATGGTAGGTAGCTCACTGAGTTTGAAGTAGCGTGAACTTCTTTTAATATGTTCGTTAGTTTCTTTAATCCACCATAATTTCAACAAGCAAGCAGAGATGTTTGCAAACTCGCTTTCTAGTTTGGTCCTTATTTATATTATGTTTCTGTTCCAGGCAGCTACGTCGGTGTATGTAACAAACGAACTCTACCATTGGAAATGTATACATATTTTACTTCCACAATGCTGAACTGACAGAGATATTTAGATATACTGTAGATAGCATGATGTAAAGCCCGTTTAACGCACAAAAGTTAGGTTAGGTTAGGTTTTACGTCGTACCACAGATTCAATAATAGTTACTACGTCGTACCAAGTGGTCGTCTGAACACGCAGTGAACGTAAAGCGGCCAGACTTCGGCTGATGATAACGCTACGTGAGATTCTGCGGTATCCGTAGATGGATAGTTCCCGAGGGAATAGCGATACACGACTTGAATGCGGACGGAGTCGAAAAGCTAGTTGTTCATAAGTTTCTATCAACGTAGACAAACTATTCCATTCAGCGTCACGCCCTGTGATACGAGTCCGATTTGGTTGGACCTCTGTTATCTATAAGTGTACTGTGTATTACTAAGCATACTATTCTTTATTTTATCTAAACGAGTGTCCCCATCCCCACTGAGAGCATTCGCATGCAATGAGCATTCGGCGCGAACTTTGAGTGGTGTGTAAGCTTTTTAACGGTCGGCTCAACGTCCATACCACTCGAATATTCACGCGAATGCTCTTAATGGGGATGCTCCTTTATAAATATTCTTATTCTTATATTTTTTTACTGGAGTTGCATACAACACTGTATAACAACATTTCTTTACACGTGTTATCGTAGGATGCCATCTATTTGGCATAATTTTTAATGTCCGAAACGTATTAGGAATTACAATTTTTGCATAATTTATTTACGCCGAATCTTAAATTTGCTGAAATTTTATTTGGCATAAATCTATATTATTCGGATGATTGTTTACGCGGATGATATGTTTGCATAATATTGGTACGCAAGAATTTCATTATGCATAATGTTGTTAAGCATATCTGTAATTTAGCGGAACTTTGATAGCCCGAAATCTTGTCCGAATTTATGTCCGAACAACACTATTTCTTGATTATTGTTAAAGTAAAATAACTGAATTTTGCGTTGTTACGTGTACGTTAAGTAGGTGTAGGTTAGGTCAATTTGAAAATAAAATAGGTTAGAGTTGTCTCCAGACGCGAAGCGCCAAACTACGCGGAATAGGGTCTCCGCTTCGCGGAGCCCCGTCGACACCGCCCCAGGCAGCGGGACATATTATGGTGAATCTCCTCGATTAGGTCATTATTAGTTTATGTTAATATTAAATAATATTAATAAGTAAATAATTATAAAAAAACTTATCATCTATTATTTGTTATATTACACACCACTCAAAGTTGCTCCTTTAGATAAAATAAAGTATAGTATGCTTAGTAATAACATACACAATACGTATCCATTTTCTACATACTTACAAAGAAATGTACCAGTTTGGGGTTGCTGTTGACTCTCCCTAGCAACCCCAAAGATTAATTTAAGAATTTGTTATTTGTTAAAACATAAAAACCCTGAACACCGAATTTAGGTTAGGTACTGTAACCAACATGGAAAAAGTCGAATTTATTCTGTCGACATGTTGAGCAAAAGCTTTCTCTTGATAAAGTACGACATACGCTCGCAAAACAATAAAATGCACAAGTGTTTTAGTTCATTTGTGCTCTCGAGCTACGGAGGTACATTTAAAACGAAATGTGTACTAATTCAGTACATGTTGGATACAACAGCGTAATATTTTAATTAATCATAATTTCTTAAATTCAAGGTTGCTGGGGAGATTGTCCACGGAAACCCCAAATTCAGATCATTTTTACTCTCGATCTATGGAGGTACATTTAAATATAGTGCGTATTAATTCAGTAAATATTGGGTACAACAGCGTGACGTATTAATAAATAACAAATTCTTAAATTAATATTTGTAGCTGCTGGGGACATGCTCCACAGCAATCCCAAACTCAAACAATGTGTACTCTCGCATGATCTACTTGATCGAACTTCTGCTACTGAAAAGTTGCACTAGTTTGGACAACCGGACTAACAACCGGACTACTGCAATTAGACCCGTTTTTATATCAGGCCCGAAGGTCTAAAAACACTCAAAAATAGGAGCTCCGTCGACGCTCGGGCTCGGGCTCTGTTCCCGTGAGTTTGATTTTGAAAGAGAATTATACGCAAAATCAGTCGTGGTGTGAATACGGGTGAATAAAATGAACCATAGTCACACCGGTGTGGTAAATTGGTGGGACTACGGATCAGACAAGGATCTATTGAGGTACATTTCTTTTTAATAGGTACAAGTTTCATTACATATTGTGTACATTAGCTTTATGCTTTAAAATAATTTATAACAGACGGTAGGGTCTCCAAGAAGCATGACATATCTATAGTTCCTTCGAAGGAACATTCAAAGGAACTACCGCGAATAATCTGACCCTTTTTAGTTTCCTGGCCGTACTAATGAGTTCAAGATATTATTGTGCTTAAGATGTTCTTAAGGCATTTATTTGTGATGATCAGTCCACAGATTAGAACACAAGGTGCCACAGAAAAAGTGCTATTAAACTATTAAAAGACTTATGTTTGGCCTTTTTATTTATGAAATTCATAATAGAGATATATGGCGTAAGAATGAAAGAATACCATAAGGGCATCTATGGTATTCTTTCATTCTTACGCCATACGTAGGACGTCATAAGGTTTGGATAGATTGTCTTTGGTCTGTGTCTGTAAAGTCCATTCTCGACCTTCAATTTGACGTTGTGACCGTGACATTTGAAGGAGAAAAAAACAGCGTACTTAGTTTCTGTTTCATTTCCTCTTCAGAATCCGTAATCTAAAACGCAGAGAAAGATAGCTGGTGCAAATTTTAACTAAGGGCCGGTACAGACGGACTGCAAACTGTCAGTTCGAGGGCAGTTCTGATGCAGATGACGTAACTGCATCAAAACGTACGTACGTCAACTGCACTTGAACTGCCATTTTGCAGCTAGGTTGCAGTTCAATGCTGTCCATCTGTACCGGTTCTTATAGTCCAGGTTCTATGTTAGTAGGTACTAATTCTATGGGGTATGTACCTACCACGTTGATTTAAGTCTATCAGAAAAGCAGGGTTCGCAAAAAAAACAAAAGATTTTTGAACACACACGGCTGGCTATGGCTATAGCAAGACATTTTTTTCTTCTTGTCAGTTTATTTATTGATTTATGAGGATTTTATTTGTAAATGTGTAAGATAATTTAGTTTTGATCGTATACTTCGGCACAGGGGAAAGTTTGTGTAAGGCTTCTTACAGACAAGCGGCATTTAGGCCGACAGGTGGTGACGGCTGCAGTAGCCTCTGCCGTTGACAACATGCCGCTCGTCTGTAAGAAGCCTAAGGCGACTAACAAGCGACTAGGCGGCTGGTAACTGTTATTTATTGTTCTAAGCCTGGAACATGGATAGATTGAATATGTACTACTTACGCATATCGATTCCATGGCCTGGGATCACATACAAATTATAATCAAATATGCGACGGCCTTTATATCCCGACTGTTAGCTATGTTCCGCCATGAATGACCATAGAGATCAATACGGACGGCAATAAACGGATCGTTTATTTCATGTCCATCCGAACTTTTTGAAGTATATGACAGTAGCTATTTATCAAAGAGTTGAACTTGAACTTGACCATGAAGTCTATGATTTATGGTTGTCATTTCATCAGATGTCATGTTAAACTAAATTTCAGATTTCCAAGTCTGAATTATTTTTGCTTTAAAACAATTATGTGGTATATTTTAGAGTAGAAAGAAATGGTAAATGATCAGATCTCAACATCCCTATGAAACGAATGATACAATCAGGTCTCGGCAGTGCATACCTATTCCAAGAGATCTAGTGATCATTTCATAACCCGCTAAAATGTTCAGTTGCAAAAACGAAAATACAGTTGGTAAGTTGCATTTAAATTAATCTTTTTTTATAATGTTAACTTAATTTTAATTTACATGGAGCGAACTGTTTACATACCATGTAAACAACGAAGGGTCTCAGGTCATTGACCTCGAACTTGGAATTTTGACGTTAGTTACTACGAACGTTTGGAGTAGTATAGTATCAACGTCAAAATGTCAAGGTCAAGATATCGGCTGCGACACATCAAGAAACAAAATGAACATAATTAATTTTTTTTTTTTTTTTTTACTAACAGAAACAAAAATGAACCATACCCCCGTGATCAGAATCGTGCGAACTATTACCCCGCCAAATTTCTCACAAGAGTTTCAAGACACCCTGTATATATATATATATATATATATATATATATATATATATATATATATAATATATATATCTACCAAGATATACTTCGGTTGTTATATTTATATACTATTGAACCATGCTCGTTTATAAGTATTATTAACACGGCATGCCATGCACTTTATTTTAATTTAACCCTTTTTCGAACGCAAATATAAAGCACTCTTTTTTTGTTTCTTATTCTTTATTCTTGCATTTTTACATCTTTTTTGTTGCATTTTTGACAGTGGTTCTGGTACTAGTAAGAAACTTGGGAGAGGACGTGGTAGGGGACGAGGTAGGGGAGGGACAAGCAAATTTTCTCCAAGGGAGTTATTCCCTGTTGATGATGCTGTGTCTATCCCGGGACCTAGTCAAAGGTTGTATGTTTGAACGTTTTTCTGAATTACTATTTAACGAGTAAATATGGCCTTCATGGATATTTTTTTTCTTTAGAACTTATGAAGAAGAACAGCAGCTATTAAGGAAGGCTGTTCAAGACACAAAAAAAGTTTTAAGAGGCCTTCCAGCTACTACTCAACATCAGTTTGTTGAGCAAAAACGA
Organism: Acleris sparsana; assembly: GCA_923062465.1. Classification (NCBI taxonomy): domain Eukaryota; kingdom Metazoa; phylum Arthropoda; class Insecta; order Lepidoptera; family Tortricidae; genus Acleris; species Acleris sparsana. Next base: position 18,202,786 of record OV281287.1, on the reverse strand, counting down.
AAAAAAGAACTGGAGCGATTTCTGTTGCCTGATACACCTCCACGCAAGCGGCCAAGGTAATAATAATATATAAGAATAGACTCCACATATAGTTTTCTTTAACTATCTAATACTCATACATATTAATAAGGACGACACGGGTGCTTTTGAGCAAGCACATGGACTGAATCTTATTATTATAGTCATCTTCCAATTTAGTTGTAATAAATGGTTTTAACACTTAAACTTAAGTTCTGCTTTGTTATATAAACACATAGACCTACATGCAGTTGTTAACCTCAGAATTATTTAATCGAATATTCAAGGAAGCTGTCTCCGAATCGGCTGCCGTGTCGGTTAGTGGAGGGTACACCATCGACGCCCCCGTCTCCAAAAATGAGACCATGGGAGATACGGTACAATACCTGTATTATTATAGCGCCCTTGAAATCCTACCGTGTTAAGTAATTTCTTTTTAACCGCAACAATGTCACTACTCGAATGTATTTTTTCATAATTTGTGTCACTATTGGATTAAATGTGCGAAGGAATTAAAATTAAAATACAAGTTTGAATCATTTATTGCAGGAAGAATTTGAATAACTATGGTTTTGTTTATTATTGTACATAACTAAAGTTCTAAACTTCCCACATTTCTTACTAACGCTGTATTGCTTTTAGAATTAAACTGCTCAAAGCAAACTTCGCAGAAGCTTTAATTATTAATTTCTTACTAGCTTGAGTCGCTTACATAAAGCATAAAGTTAGTTGCAAAATCAAGTTAAATGCAAGTTAACTTTGATTTAAACGAACACAAATTCCATTTAATCATGCTTGTGACAGTGAATTTGCAATACAGTCAAACTCAAGGCAAACGAACCTGCTAAAGATCGTTCCAAAACTATTTATTAGCATTACCCATTATATATTTTTTTTCTTATAGATTTCAAAAAAAATATGTATACAGTCTCTCCAAATCTCAAACATTATGAAGCAATAAGTATGAATTATTTATGATACCAGAGTAAAGATTTACAGAAAAGGTTTTTTTCACGGCACAAACCGAGGCTAATAAGGCGACGGCGTGCCCCAAAATGTAAGATAATAGATTACATCAATTTACGATGTAAAAAGTGCCTGTAGCAATTTATGAGCAATATATCTCCTGTCACCCAAATTATCCGGCCTCTTCTCGGGCTCTATTCGACTCGGTAAAACAATATTGCTCGTGACATGCTTTAGATGACACGTTGGCCTAGTTGATAGTGCCCTTGCCTACGAAGCTAGCGGTCCTGGGTTCAAAACCCGGTAAGGGCAGATATTTGTGTGATGAGCACGAATATTTGTTCCTGAGTCATGGATTTTTTCTATTCAATTAAGTTTATATTTCTCTATACATATAGCTATATATATCGTTGTTTAGTACCCAAAGCACAAGCCTAGAGCTTAGTTTGGGACTAGGTCAACTGGTGTGATATAGTCCCCTGATATTTATGTTATCGTATTGTTTTTACTTTACCGCCATTACTGTCGAGTAAATAAGAGTTACAGGTGTAGTGCATAATTGCTTTCCTTCGTATTTTCACGGAAACGTACGAAGGTGTCATGCTACTTCAGTCAACCTCAGTACTTTTTGTACTGTGACCGACTGAAATAGCAAGACGCGTTCGTACGTTTCCGTGAAAATACGAAGGAAAACAATTATGCACTACATCTGTATCATAACTATGACTATACAATAACATGTCAAGAGCATTACCTATCACTTTACAGAATAGAATGGCCCCTGGCTTAGAACAAATTTGCAACGCATGCCACAACATGGCCACAGATAATATAATACTAGTATATAGGGTGACTTCAATGTTTTACACACATCTTCCCTTAACTAAACCCCTCTCCTAAAACTCATGCAGATAATTTAAATAAAATTTTAAGTTTTAATTTACCAGTGACAGGTATGGTAGTAAAGGCTTGTTTACACTTTGTGAAGTAGCAAGTGCGGGTACAGATTAAATAAGAGTTACTACGTGCTACTACGTGGTGCCAGTGAGAAGTGCAGGTGTAAAGTGACAAGTGCGAGTGCGAACTGCGAAGTGAAGTGAGTGGTCGGCCTATTTTTGCCTGTTAAGTAGTTCCCCCAGCACACCGCGTTCTCCCCGCACTCGCAGTACGTCCTAGCTTAACAATATGTAAACAGTATCTGCTTGTTAAGTGCATAGTACGGATGCCAACGAATACGAATAAACGAATGAATTCTTCTGCTGATATATTTTCTTTGCCATAACCTTTTTAAGGTTTCTCGATTTCAAATAACACCTCATTATCTTTTTTTGAAACGACGAATGACCACGACTATTCTTTTTGAAATAGTTCGTGATTCTAATCATTATTCTCCCTCCATTTCGTTGCACATTTTGCATCTGCACAAAGCACACTTAAACAATGTATAAACGATTTCTTAACACTTAACACGTATCATCGTAAAAACTTGTTAACTTATCACTTCTCATCTGCACTTGCTACTTCACAAAGTGTAAACAAGCCTTAAAAGGTATTAAATGTAGGATAACCACACGATAATTTAACATAATTAACGATAGTTATTTTAATACACTATTCGTCATTAACTGAGCCACATTGAAGAGTTTTGTATCACCAATTTGTTAGGTAGGCCCTAGAATGCTGGAGTTCTAGTGTAAAATGGTAGAAGTTGATTTAACTTGTAATAAAAAGGTTGTATACATAAACGGAGTATACTAGAATAACACCCTTTTTCACTTGATTTTCAGAAGACTTATACCCGTTTTCACTAGGCCCCTAGAATTACAATTTGAGTTTGAGCCTCAGAGCTCAGTAACCAGAGGATTAAGGAGTTGCCAACAATTAACTAGCAACTTAAACTGTACCAACTGCGAAGTAATCTTACTCCGCTTTATCTTCGGGTTAATTACCCGCGTCTAAACAGTAAATGTGAAAAGGGGCCAAGTTTGAATACGTTGTGAACTTACAGTTATCTGGGTTGTGATTTATTTTGTGTAAAGAATACCAATCCTGCCTGGTTATAAATGTGAAATTTGTGTGGTAGTTTGCGACTCCTTCACGCTGCAACGGCTGGACGGATTTGGGTGTAAATTAGTATAGATATAGCTTAAGCCCTGGATTAACCCTGGAAAATTTAAAAGTATACAGGGGAATAACGATAATCAAAGTTTACGCGTATAAACTTATTCCTTGCTAATAATGCGAAAGTATGTTTGTTTATTTGTTCCTTTTTCAAGGTTTAACGGATATCGGGAAAGTATACACCAAAACCGTGCGAGGAAGCGGAGTGGTGTGCGACGAAAAATCCACCAATAGGAGAGCTGCGTTCATCAAGCCTAGAAAAATGAAGAACTCCTATTGGTTGATTTTTCCTCGTACACCGCTTCGCTACCTCGAACAGCTCTGGTGGATATCCACCGTAAACAATCGAAGTCAAATTTAGTAAGCCACTAAAAAAGGTAGGTAGATCACATAGCCCGGGAGTGGATGATTCCCGAGGAAATATGAAAGACGAGTGTAATAAGTATGGATAGCTTTAAAGAAGTCAACAGCTCAAAATACGTTTGCACGAAGGAAATTAATGCATGATCTTGTTTAAGTTATATAAACTGTTATCAATATGACAAATGATTCCTATTTATAAGTTATAATTACAAATAACAATAAGCCGCTATCAATAATAATTTCAATGGATTATAAAATAAGTTATCATTCGTGTCCACCGAACAAAAGACGCTTACTTTCGATCCCCATCGTCAAGTTTCCGTGGTGTAGCGGTTATCACATCTGCCTAACACGCAGAAGGCCCCCGGTTCGATCCCGGGCGGAAACATAGTTTTTGTTTGTATTTTTTTGTATTGATTTTACGTTTTTTATTTTGTACGTTTTTTATCTTATTTTTATATAAAAGTTTAATTTAAAATTTAACCTACGTAACAAATGTTTGCAATCTAGTGCGGATGAAGCCGTTTATCCTCTGGGTGTATTACGAAGTATATTTGGCGTGATAAAGCGCGCCACATTTCTGCGTGACGTAATGAAACGTCACGGCGCTGCCGTGTGCCGTAAATAACCAGGTTATTTTGCTTTTTAGGGTTCCGTACATTCGGTGAGAAAACGGAACCCTTCGGTGAGTCTTCTACTTAAATGTATGGTAAGAAAACATTAAAAAATGAAGTATTTCTTTGGGTAAAAAATGAACCTTTTGTCGTTTGCAGGTTTGCTCGTATTAACACCTGTCAGAGAGTCGAGTAAGCTCCCAAAAAAAAAACACACACCTTTTGCTTTGGAAACAGTATAATAGTATACGGATAGTAAAGAGGCCATAATAATAAAAAGGGGTAGCTTGATGTGCTTCCGCGCGAAGAACGTGAGATGGGGATGTTTGCGCGCCCTGATGACAGCTTCAAATTCAAATAATTGCTGTTTGCTTTAAAACCACACCATTGATTAAAAAAAAAAGTTATAAATACTCAACTAGTGAATCAAAAATCATCGCCCAGGATCGTAGGGTTTCGAAGATTCAACCAAAAACATGAGAAAAGGTCTTATTTGAAAAATAAAATTATCGAGGGTCTGGTTTCTAATTGAATTTTCACGTTTAACACTATCAAGGAAATAAGATTCAGTTTAACATATCCAAAGAACAGACACATAGGCGTAATGGTTATTGAGATATTTGAGATCTAGATCGCGGAACACTACCGACTTTTGTCATTTGTGTGGCAACTAAAAGCAAGCTTTATAGAAACCCAACTGCTGTTTGGATAATGTCGTCAAAGTAATGTTACTTATCATGTATTTATTTTTTATTTCGTCAATTTTTATTTAAATAATTTTAGTATAGCCTATGACACTCGTGGTTAAGACGAATCTAATCACGTATAATTTATTAAAATCGGTTTTGTCGTTTAGTAGTTATGAGCGGACATTGAGTCGGACATATTATATACAAGTCAAACACATAACCCTCCTTTTGGGCTTTGCCGCAGTCGGGTAAAAAGAAATATTGTAGTGATCTCAAACCAACCCTACAGGTATACATTTACTAATAAAACCTTGCGACAACGTTTTAAAATAACTGTATTTCTTCAAATCTTTGTTTAAAAAGTTTAATCGAAAAGCACTCCCCGATTGAATCAGATTCAGCAACACTAAAAGAGAAATCCTTTAAACACGTAAGTAACGTCTTTACTATCCACTTACCCACCGAAGGTCCATTTCGTGCAACGAAACGTTTCCGTTCCCGGACACGGATGTTGCACTTTTCTAACGGAAAAACTGTCTCTGGTGTCGATGTCGAATTGGGGCACAGACGAAATAGAATTTTCATAGTAGCCTCCCGTTGGTGTAGGAAGAAACTTGGGTACATGCTTTGTTTTAATGCAAGTTTTGAATGGTTATTCAATTCATTCCATTACTAAAAAAACGTTGTAAGTTTGACGCCTATCTATTAGTGTCTATTGGTCTGGGTGTGTCGATGGTTTTGTAGTTTCGAAATATTACATAAACCGATATAAAAGCGATAAAAAAGTTTGTTTGAACTGGTTCATTTTAAAAGTCGCAACTTCAATTATTTTTATGTTATAAGAAGATAAGAACAATATAAGGTTGTGGTCTTCTTTAGTATGTGCCCTTATAAGTAGTGAAGGTCGTCTTTAAAATCCTGGAACCTGTCTCTAGTAGTGGTACGATTATATAATGTTATATTACAACAACAACAAAAACCCGAAGTTAAGTCGTTAGATATTTCAGCTGTCAACGTTTTCTTTCAGTATAGCTTTACAAAGCACTGGTATTGGTATATTAGATAACATCACTCAATAAAAAAAAACCAGACCAAAAACGACCTATAATTGAAATACCTCGACTCGTATCGCTCGCTCTGAAGTTCGTACGAATAGAGCGGCTGCCGCGTTGACACACCTTTGAGGATGAACAACCCGGGATTCAAAAAGTTCATTTGAAAATGGAACACGTTGTTTCATTTCACATTGTTGAAGTAGCATGCTTTTGCGCTCTTTGTTTTTAATTGGGATTCCGATTGTGTTTATTGACGGCCAGTTGTAATAAACTGTGCACTTCATTAACATGGTTCTGTGAAATTTGAATATTAAAATTTTATTCATGTTGTTTCGGTTTTTAAACTATTTTATTTATGGTTTTTCAGTACAATGGAATACATCAAACAATAAATACTGTATAAAACAATAAAACGAGTCACTATTGTAAAGAGCCAATTAAAAGCGAGTGCTTTTTGACATTTGTGTCAAGATGTTGCCTCTAATTGGCTGCCAAGTCTCTCATGTTTAGTTTCCAAGTTAGTATGTTTCTGGGAACATGTTCATTCTGGAAGACAGTTTTAGGGTACTAATACTTGGGCTTACTTCTTTCATCAGGTACCTAGCCTTTTTGGAAAAAAAAAAACTAAGTTTTAGTTACTGCCTGCTCCAAGATTAGCAATTTATTTTTCATGTGTATACATACATATATTAACATTCAACGGGTTCCTTGCTGGTAAACCAAGGAAGTAATAAGTAAAAGACGGTTAGAGATTGGCTACAGTTTACGTTCAATTAGTAAATTACCTTTGAAAATTAGTCTTTCAGGGTTATGATCGTTAGAAACTGACAAAAAATAACTACTGAATCCAACCTTACCACAACGCTACCAAAAATATTTATATTTTTGATCATTTACTTGTTATTAAGAAAAGCTTTTTGGAAACAGGTTGCACAACTATCCAATTGAACCCAAAAACAATGAAACAATTAAGCATAAACAATTCAATAGATACCTATAACAAAACACGGGTATACACTATACAGACGTTTCCTGCTGTTACCTGAATTCTGAGTAATTATTGTTGAAGCGTTCATTACAGAGGTATTGTTTAATAAAATTACACGTACCATGAAGGAGATAAAATGTTAATCCACCATAGAACCTTGTCACAATGACAGCGTCAAGTGACACGATAGAAATTACATGGGAATTAATCGTTGGTTTCATGCGAAAAGGTTGTATACCTAGTGGTTCATAATCATCAAGTATATAATTATATTAATATGATATCACGAAGTAAATACAATATGTTTTTATGCATTAAATTATTTCTCAAATAAGTTTGTATTAGATGGAAATGCATCTTAAGTTCTCAATTGAAGTAATATTGTGTCATGCTGAGCTGAGACCGGCTTTAATTAAATCCTTTGTTCACGCCAGACTGAAACTTCGACATACATATTTAAACTAAAGTCTCTATAGAGTAGATGCATGCAAAAGATTCAATACATTGTTAGCAAAAGCTACTCAATAATGAAAACAAATGTTATCTCTATTGTATTTAAACAGTTTAATTTTAAACTTTTGCGCGTGTTTAATTTATTCATAAATAAAGGTAAAACCAATTTTAAATCTGGCCAGTAATATTTTCTATCTTGATTCCATTTTTGAATTCCGCTTAACGTATTCGCTCATCCTGTCAAATCAAATCCCGTTCCAAAATTAAAAACAAAACCGGTATCGCCGCCACTTTTGCCGACAAAGAACTCCGACTGACAGCCCGAAGGTTTAATTCTAGTTCGATTAATGGGAGTAAAAGAAGCTGGCTGGCGAGGTAGGTATTTTTAATTAGTGCGCGGTAAGACGGCGATATGGTGAGACTGCTTTATTAGATTAGTTTCTCGTACTTCGAGCTATTACGAGTGGCTTATTCGCAGTATTTCTGAAAGAAACGACTGGTATTTCTGCTTAACATATTTTAAAGGAACTACTGGAAGTATAGTTTTGTACTTTGGTTGACGGAAGTTGGTGAAAGGGAATCGCTCAATCTGTAGTAAATTAATCCACGTAAAGTTCCAATTGTTAATTCAGTAGCAATGGCGTCTTCTATAATGGGTTTATTTGAAACGAAACGAGTTTCTAAGGTTAATTTTTATGCCCGAAGGACCACCTTCTTAAATAGGCACATATGCGGTTTTTCGTAAAAAAATATAAATTAGTCTATCTAAGGTGTTACAATAGCAAAATGATATACAAATAAACTAAACTAAGAATTACTTTGAAATAAACTGGGAAAAACCGGTTTGAGTAAAAGTCGCTCACTCTGATTTAAAAGTGACTCATTATTGCCGTGTCTAGGCGAACGTAATTACCTAATTAACTTCGTGTTTAGCGTTCATCATGTTTCATTAAATTTATCAAACTCTAGCAATTCATATTGTTTGTAAGAAGTTACATAAGCAACATATACGTATATTTATGTAACAATATGATTTTTTTGTAGAATAGAGAAGGCAAACGAGCACACAGGCCCACCTGATGGTAAGTGTAAACTGTGAACCATAGACACTCGCATTCACAAGACATCAAGCCTAAGACTGCAAATGCGATGCCACCCCTGAGGACTAAGCTGGAATGCCTCTAAGCTCGGCTGTCCTATCCCCAAACCGGAACACAATAATGCGAACACTGCTATTTGGCATAATGTTCGTTAAAAACGCTACCGCTTCTGTATCTAGTACCAACCCTACCAACCCCTAAGAGGCACCTTAATGGGATCGAAGTTTTATGTGCCGTAATACTCCCTCAATAAAGTCCCGCGGAGAATCCATGCAAGCTAGGTAAGGATAATAAAAATAAATGGAACTTTTATAAACATGTTCTAGATATTAAAGAGGACAATCATTAAGGATAAGTCGTTAATGTTTAAAGCGTATTAAAGGGTCGAGGACTATCTAACAGACAAAAATGCACGGCCTACACCCGAAACTTGGTCAATAATAATTTGTTCAAATGCAAAAATACTTTATCTGGTCTAGGGGACACCGTCGATGTAGGAAAACATATCGCAACTTTTATTTGGTCGTCTTGCACCGTCTTATATACAAAAGTAGGTTTTTTTTTCCCCTCTATCCCAAGATTTTTGGCATGTTTTCCTGCTGAACTACGCATGTTATTTGTAGCTTTATATAATGCTTAGACTAAGTAGTACCATTGTAATATAAAATATGTTTAAAAAATGTCTGACTGGTGAGTTTCTTGCGGCGTTTCTTCTCAGCAGGGGTCTCCTCTTGGGAAGCGCTGGTATTCTTGACGTGTAAAAGTGCCCGTGCGGCCTACTTACTGTATAAATGACTTTTATATTTTATAATGATAAGGGAGGGATAAAGGCTGTTATGATACGGGTGCTGAAGTTACGACCCAAGGTGAACGCGAGTGTTATAATAATTAGCACGAGTATCGTAAAGGCTATATAATTATGTAGCTAAATAGGTACTGTTTTCCAGCCTAATAAAATATCTCTCTGCGCTGAACAAAATAATTTCCTACCACACCGTTCAGCATAAAACATTTAAAGTGACTGGGGCCGTAGCGATGATGCAAACGCGACATTTTTCTTTTCTATCACTCAAAATCGCTCTGAATCTTTATTTTTTGGCTTTATTAAGACTTCTTAACACCATATTATAATAAAATTGGGATTGTTCATATTTTGACAATTACTCTAATTCGGAAACCATTTCGAGGAATAGGGTTTTAAAGCCGTTCCACATTATTAAGATTTAGAAATATTTATCTATTTCGGATATTTCGACAAAAGTACATTTAACCTTTGTTTGACTTTCGTTTTCGGCTTGAAGCCCTCCTAGTACCTTACGGGTTAGGCGAAAACCGCTTGAAATAGTATGTTTTGACATACTATTACCATCATTTTTTATCATTAGATATAATTTAATTGTTGTAATTTGGCCATATACGTCCATAAAATGTCTGCTAAATAAATTAAGATATTAAAACAAAACTACTGGGTCAAATACAAAATTAATGAAATTGGTCTCTTCAAAATACCTATTCTCTCGATTCAGAATGTAAAAACCTACATCATCATCATCATCATGTCAGCCGAAAGACGTCCACTGCTGGACATAGGCCTCCCCCAAGGCTTTCCACTCAGACCGGTAATGGTACAATGGTACCTACATAATCGTAAATAATTGAACATTATTTGCATGGCACAACCTTCAGGTTCTTAAGTTATCTACTGAAATATGACTTATTTTACTATATATCTAAAGTACCTACGGTTTTAATTTAAAACCTTCAACATTGCCAATACGGCGGCCCCGGACGTCAGGTCTGAACTGTACGTTAACGAACTGATTCCGGAAGGACGCAACTTCATAGACTATTCAAAAACTTTTTCAGCCCGACTATACGTGGAAGCGCTCTTCAGTAACCAACCATATTTGATTGCATTACGGCGCAAAATCAATGGAAAGCGCTTCAATTTGTCACGTTCAGTGTTGAAATGATTTATGTCAACGGGTTATTCGAGTTTTTTTTGCGTTTTGGGTTTAAGCCGCGGGTTTATGCAACAAACGTACATGTCATACGTGGTCGGTAACGGGGAGTGTTCAATTGATGGGAATTGTCAATTATTTTATGAACCGTTCTGTTGTTTTTACACGTGAGCTGTGATGTTGGTGTCATGTTGTGTTAAGAGTTTTAAAAAGTACAATTTTGCGCCATTACAACATTAAGCAGGATAAAAAGTTATGTTGCAGAATAAAAAGTATTCGGGTTGATTTAAATCCTGTTATTTTACAATGCGTAAAACCATTTTCCAAGCGAGCAAAAAAGAGTATTTGATGTGAAAACATCAACATAACTACATCACTATTATACAGAAAAACCTCTGGCAACACTGTATCCGTCATGCCACGCATGAATTTATGTATTCTGGTTTAGCACTGAACAGATTATTCTGATAACGAAATACTATTAGGTACCTATATCCAACATGTCAGCCACGTCCCGGATGTCGCGTGACACTGATCCCTAATTTACAACACTAATTAATTATATTAACGCCGTAATACCAACACGTAGTTACAATCAGCCGTATAAGTAGGTGCACAGTTTTCTACCCTGTCGCATTAACCCCTTTGACAGAGTAGAGCGGGAGTTCAATCATGACGTTAAAGCGACAAAGAACTTAAGTGGGCACTTACTTATTACGGCGGCCGTAACGTGTGGAGTGAGTTACAGGATTGCAGGGCCAGGGTACAAAACACGGTAAAAACCATATCGTTTTTGACCTATTATCGTATTGTCAACGTTTTATGGCTTTTATATATTTCGTCTGGCAGCATGAGCATGTCATGCTCACTCAAAGGTATTTGCTTACGGCGGCGTCGTTGATCGGGTCGCCATCTTCCCGAACACATGGTTGAGGCGATGGCTGAGATACGCGTCATACTCGTGAACGGGTGCTGTCTTTAGGGTCCTGTCTGTTCACGCTTGCAAGGACCTGTTTTTCAGTTAGTTATTTCGGTTATCGTTCCTGACGTAGAGACCTCGTCATGTTGTTCTCCTAGTCACTATTTTTAATTTAATGATATTGAGCTTACATTTGCAATGATTTTATTGGTGTTAGTTTTAAAATCTTTATTTATTACTTTATTACCTTGTAATGTTACTTTTAAGTATTATTGCATTTTACTATGGGAAAAAATTACCTTCTGCTGGAGTTTCTTGCGGCTCTTCTTCTCCGCAATGATGGTCCTGTCCGAAGCGCTAGTAGATTCACTCTTTGATTTTGAATTTACTTGACAGTAATGGCAGCCGAGTTAAAAAACAATACCATATCAGGTCACATACGATTTGGACTTTACCGCCTAGAATAGAGGTTACCATATACAATAGGAAATGCCATTTCATTAATAGCCATAGGCTGGCTATTGCTATCACACTTACACTCGCATCTGGTGGTTGTAATTATTAATTGTTACAGTACGTGTAGGTACCATGGACTTATACTCTGATTATTCTAAGATAATGCCTGTGACAGGTCATATAAACACTTAATAAACTTATTTCTTTAACTTTACTTTTTTTATATGTACCTGAGGTATGTAATAGAAATGACAAAAGATGTAAACAAATCAGTCCTATTTGGCACATAACCTCAATATTTCTGCAGACGAATTTGATTTTAAAAAACATATATTTATTTAGGTAATCATCTAAATTAGTCTAAGTAATGGTAAATATGTCCGTTTGGTTTTGTTTACATCTTTTATCATTTCTATTGACCCCGAGTTTACTTCTCTTATAGTAAATTATTGAAATTACGAAATGCTGTCGTCACAGGGATCATCGTAGCATAATCCGAGTATAATAAATAGTAGAAACTTGTATACGAGTATGTGTTATCTGTGGAGTCCAGAGAGTGGAGTTAGTGCTTTGATATTTACAGCACGAATATTGTTCATTTTCGTTCTTTTTGGAATTGGAATCGTATTAATCCGCACGCCATACGAAAACCGGAGTTATCCGATTAAAACCGTTTCAAACGAATCAGCAGGCGGTCGAATCCGCTTCAGTGCCTGTAAATATTCGATAATAAACTTTTTTTTAATACGCAACGTTTTGAATAAAAATGAGTAGAGTTAAATGGTAAGCGTAAGATATTATAACAATAGGGGCGAAACATATCTTCTTCATTAATTCTATTATAATTCATAAAAGTTTTTAAACTATAAGTACCTACCTAGTACTTAATTCATATTTTATCAACCCGTGTTGTACTCACAGTTGATCTAATAATTATTATTGTAAGTAAATATAAATGTGTAATACGGAAGATTTTATCTTAAAGCTATTTAGGATTAAGTTATTTATAACGTAATACATTATGTCACATTAAATACGCTCAAATTTTGTCTTGTTTATACTTTTTATAGATTCTCTTGTCGTAGAATCAATTGTTAAAAGTTCTATTAATTAAAAAAAACATCTCGCACGCGCCTTGCCCCTTCAAGATCAAAGACTTGGATTGTAACTGGGACCCCACACCTTAACAACATAAATACAAAAAGTTTTTATATGTCTCTACAGACAGGGCTACTAAAATGCGTAACTGCGAATAAATTATTTCGAAACTTCAAATATATCGGTCAAAAGATTAATTCAGCTCTATTTTTCCCTCCAGTGAAACAAACTGAGCATAGACAGCGCATACTGGCTTTATACAACGATCTTTGTCCGAATGCATGGAACTGTTACGTTCATTGTATATTCATGCCATCGGCACCCGCGTTCTTTTTTTGAATTGTTTTTTTTTCTGATCTTTTGGCCATAGTTTGTGTTTCGCATGCCAGCCTGTTTTCGCCTACATTCGGATTATATGCAGATTATTCTTACTGTTGTTGACACATCAGCGGTGTTTTTTAATAAAGCTGCTACGTACCTGAAACAAAAGTGTTTATTTAGTATTGATGTTAAAGGGTTTAGGTAAAAATGTTGTAATTTGTAAGTCTTCTATTTTTTTCGGCGAGCGGCCTTTTTTAAAATAATTGATAATATTATGTACTTTAAGTATATTGTAAATAAATACTCATCAAGTGTATTGGAGAGCCGAGAAATCACAAATGTGTTCGTGTATCACTTCAATATTATTCAACGCTGATTTCATATCTAAAATCTCTCAAAATTATGACACTCAAACGAAAAGAACTAATTTTGCTTTGAAAATTTAATTATACGCAACAAAAAAGCGCTTAGTAACAAAAAAGGATGGAAACGTTCGTTAGGAAAGCTTTAGTGACCATGACGTCCTTAAGCTACTCAGTGCATTCGTTTCAAGACTTTTAACGACTAAAACAAACATGTCCGAACACTCTGCAATGTTATTAAAACCCGTAAGTACTTTTTAATGATGGAGGTAACAAAACACATTGTCCAAACGGCTGTTCGAATTGTACCAATTAAATTTAACGATGCCTTCGCAAATCAACCCTTTAATTCGAAAGCAATTAAAAGTTTTCCACTTTTAGGGGGAGGGGGATAAAAATGTGCCCCATTCCGTCAACTCGGGAATTATTGGCGCGATTGGCGTTAAGTTTCATGATTGCGTAATGGATAAGTAAGGGAATGTTTTAACGAGGTTTCCTTCGATCAATATTTAAGAAGAGTTTTACGGGATGCCAACTTAAGCATGTACCTAGACTGAAAGATACGTGTAATTTGGAGGCCATTTGCAACGTCAAAAGACGGCGGATGTGTAATTTGTATTTTTGTGTATTTAGGTGTTCAAAGTTCTTTTCTGTTAGTGATTTGTACTTTTTATGCCTTTGTGTTGCACAGTGATAGAAGACTTGGACTTATTTATTTTGTGTATCTGGCATCTTACTTCTCGTTCCAAGTGGACTCGCAGTGGTACAGAGGTTAAAAGTGTTAAAACTATCTTGACCTCTGTCCTACATATCACCGTACAACGTTGCCCTCAATCTTGCTAGAGAACATTGGATTGTGTTTTATTGCTATATTGATTTATACTTATATATAATTGACACTGGCGAAATAGCTTCATTGTGGAAATGCCATATCCCCGCGTTAGTAGCTGTTACGTGTATTTTTTGAAGATAGATTTTGTGTTTGAGAAGGGCGACGGAACCATTTACTGAGCATGGTCCAACGTGCTCTTGCCCGGTTTTACCTCATAATTTTATTTTAATTTTGTAACTAACATAGGTACATACAAAACCACCAATTCTAACCAATGAAATGTGCAATTTACAAAAGTAATTATATTTCAAAATCAATACTGTGAATTAATTTCTTATCTGACATGGTATAAACTTCTACTGCTAGTTCAACACTCAGATTCAGATTCAGATTTTATTACTCAATAAAACAGTAAGTATAAATTACATGCCATGTCAAATTATATGCAGTTAGGTCTTCAGAAACATAATTAAATATTAATAGTAAACGTCAACACAAATACAAAATACATTATAAATTTAAAAGTCTGTCTTATAAGTTCATTCACCGAACAGACTGGGTTGCTGCATGTTCACGCCATCACAACGGCACTAAACTTTAACCACTATTTCCATGCCAACACAAAAGAATGCCCCGAAACTTGGTGACTCTTCGTAAACTGATGCAGTTGCCGCAGACTGCAGTGTGTTTGGTTGCATATTGCACTACATAACATGTTCTCTTGTTGAACAACTTTGTACGTTAATGTTCACGACTAGTTTACTTCAGAATTATCGTCAACAATTTCATAAAACTCTTACAATTGCTTATTGTTTTTTTTTCTTGGTTGTACTCTCGGCCCAATGGAACCCTGACCCACCGTAGAACTGTATCACAGTGATGATTTGATTCAAGTCGTAACAAGTGTCAAACAAATTGTTTTATAATGTCACTGTGACACCGTTCTATATTAGGTCAAGGTTCCATTAGGCTGATTGTACATCAGGGCCCCTATTCTACTGGGTAAAACCATATAGGTTTTTTATGTATGGTTTTACATGTCAAAAGCAACATGGTGTTACGTAGTAGAATAGAGACCCAAGCATGGTTTTTATAGCTACGAGCCAAACCTGTCGAAATCTACTTATTAAAAGCGATAGATATCCTGAAAACGAAAATAATTAATAAAAGTTTCTACCCTTTTTAAAAGGATTCTGAAGATCTGTGTTCAGCAGTAGCACCTTCGAATTCCCCGATCGACATAAACCGAAACATCGCTCTCGAATTTTTACATAATTTCATTTCGGAACCTTTCAATCGCGGAGTGCTTAAAAAGTTACGTCAAACACAATTTCTTCGAAGCCATCACGGAGCCTGCTGGGATTATCAGCCTGAGTAAATTCCAAGGTGACAAATCTCTGGAAAGGATTTTAGGCGCAACACGGATCTGTCTTGCTTATACAGATTTAGCAATTTAATTAGTTGCTTTAAATCATATTGACGTGTTTAACAAACAAATATAGTACGAAAGCATGGTAACTGCTGTGTAAAGACCCGATACTGTGGTACGATCCTAGGAAAATTGACTTACGAAACTTATACAACTAAAACAAATAACGTAAAAGCATTTTAGAAATATGATCATTAAGTAGAAATTGGGATGACTCTTAATAATAAAAAAGTATTCTTCGCTAAAAATGGTCTTAAAATAAAATATAAGGCAGAACGCAGAAGTAAATCCTAAAATTAATGTGATTAACCAGCAGATAATTATGATTTTTTGACATAAGCCTACAGACAAAAAATGCTGCAAAACAATGCTGAAGAATCTGTCAAATCCACAACAAACCGACAACGACCCACTCGACAGTAAACTACAAGATGAAACTGCAGACCTTGTATCGCGCCTTGCACATCATGCACTTCGCTCAAAGGAAACTGCTTCAAAACTTACACCGTTACGCCGTACAATCCACTCGTGATTCCGCACTTCTCTAATTTAACTTCCGCAACATCCAAGTCCACTTACGAATGCACATCTCACGTTTATGCATTCAATGGCACTAAGCGGCGCATTGTGAAGTTCGCACGATTCGGGTTCGCTAATCTGCTGCTAAATTTACGAGATACGTTTGAATATGGAATTTTAGTGGCGAAGTGTTTTGTTTCTGGAATGTTCCTGTAATGGTTCCTGTACATGTTGGACTAAAAGCGCTGGGCACTTGGCTTATGAGGCGCCGACCAAACTGCGCGAACGTTAGCCTATCATTAGGAAGGTCAGGGACATTAGGAAACGTTTTTTAGATGTACACGCAAAGTTCTTTGGTTTGTAAAATGTATATTGGTACGAATGAAGAGCTTCTAAATTTATCCCAATAATTAGTCAGTTAAGACTTGGTAAAATTGAGTAACGATGATATGTGTTTACAGAATTAACAACATATTTTTTGATTTGTTAGTAATTCTGTAGCTCCAGTCTGGGAATGAAGGCGTAATTTAAGTGTATAATTTTAAAAAATAGATGATAATAAAGTGGCCATTAAAATTTAACAAAGGTGCGCGAGAGCCTATTTATTAAATAGCCATCCGAATTTCGGTTGTTTTATCTTTGACGTTTTTTACAGGGATTGATCCGGGATCGTATAATAAAATATAAAGTTCGAAATACAAACTGAATCATGATACACAATGGTTATTATATATACTAGTTATTATTTACAGGTTTTTTAAAAAGCCATTGTTTAGAAACGATTAGGATAGGTTTGATTGTTTTAGAACAATCTTGAACCGTTAAAAGTTTGCGGTTTCATAAAAACCCAGTATATTTTATGACCATTATGTGTTTTGAAGTTCATATAATTAAGTACGATACGTACCCGATTGATCCTAATCAAAGTTCAACCCAAAATAACTACCTACAGGGCGGCTGTGTTAATGAAGAGGCTAAATAGCTGTTTTTTTTTAAAAAGTACAATAAGCCGTGCGTCCACCCAAAGCGTTTGCATGTTTATTTAAAGTACCAGGAGAGCATAGGTAATTAAGGATGCGTAGCGCAACTTAGATCGCACGCGATGTAACTCGAGGCGGCGCAGCGGCGACGCACCCGACACAGCGCGGATGACTGAGTACCTGTAGGTTACTTTTAATGTTTATGCACTCCTAGTATTTGACGTTGTAATTTTTGTTTTTTTTTAAATGAAATATATGCTTGACAAAAGCACTATACATACCTCGCCGTGAAAAGGGGTTGCCAGCCTCATAACTATCCGGCCTCTTTTCGCTCAGCCTATATGAACTCGGCCGGCAACCCCTTACTTCCCGGCCTCTGAAGTAATGTACTATTAAAATGGTTCAAATTATGTTACATTTGATCTTTCCTGAAGGTGCAGACGCTGTAAAGATGTCCTTAAGTGCAGAGGCTGGTCAAGATGTTTAGCTCTATGGTTAGGTCTTCACCTCACGTCTACGGTTTCCATAAATATTTATTTGGAATAAAAGCTACTAAGATTGCGAGGATAATATACAGGGTGGGGCCTGTAACTAAAGCAAAAAATTAAAACGTAGATTCTACTCCTCAAACTAGACAACTTGTGTTTAGCAACTTTTTAAAATCATAAAGTTTTTAGATTGTTCATTTTTCAAACAAGGTAAATAGTATTTTCAATGTACTTAAAACTCCGTCTAATTGACATCGCCTGTCAGTCTAATCACTCTACAGACATAACCAATTTCATAGTACATTGCGTGTTCGAATTGACTTTATAATGTAATAAAATTCAAACCGCAAGTTTTTTTTCAAAGTCGTCAAACAAACGTTGCGTAGTTTGAGGAGAAGAATCTACGTTTTAATTTTTTGCTTTAGTTACAGGCCCCACCGTGTATAATGCAAGAAGCTCGTCTATATAAAATAATAGAATGTTAACATCAAACATCGGTATAATAGAATTTTGAAGTATAAAAGGAAAATGACCGTCCCCTTGTAATGATATTAATTTTAATATTTAATATCCATTACAGTAAATGTTTCTTCGTTTTGTTTGCGCGCCACCCACGTCTCTTCAAATGAAATGAGGAATGTTTTTGTTAATTTCGAGTAAAAAGGTCGACCTTTCCCACGTGTACTGAATTCTAAATTAAAAAAAATAAGGGTATTTTTCTGTACTAGTCTAATAATTACTAGCAACGTATTCTCGAAAATAAAGAACACGTTACAGAATTTGATTTGGTTGGCTTAAAATCCAATTAAAAAACATTTCTAATACGTTTCAAAGGCACAATGTCATCCTTAAAAACTAAATGAACCGAGGTCCTAGGATTTTCGAAAACTGTCAACATGTAGGCATGGAACTGACATAAGCGTTCGACGCGACCGGCCGAGAGCTTAAGTTAATTCTACATATTTTCGATAATGATAACGTTCTTGAAATGCATCTGTCTAGGGCCAGAGACAAATAATAATACAAGTAAAGGGAAGATCGACCCACAATCCCTAGCGTCAAAGACTAATATTGTAACAACAAGACCACCCGCTTGGTCAGCTTTCAAAACCACTCAAGAGTTTCAAAATCTAATACAATAGTTAACCTCCTCGCATGTCTTGCACTTTCTTGGGCAGTTCCCAGCGAATTGCCGAAGATCGAAATTTAATTGAATGAGCAGTGCTTGCTCGTGGCCGGCCATTAAAACTTGAAGGCGACAACTAATGGGCCACTTAGTGGGTAACTTTAAATTATTACCGACTTGTAATTAAATTGGTTGGTAAAATATCGTTGCTAAGAACGGTTTTATTTTTAATTATATCATGCACGCAGTTGAAAGGCTTACTTTTATTCATTGTATTGTTTAGATTACTAGTAGGACCGTTAATGCTATAAGGATTGTTTTCGTTTTGAGAATTACTACTCGGAGTATCCCTAGGCTCGAATCTAGGTACTTGCTTGTTGTTTCTTTAGAGTATAACAGTCCGTATATAACGGTTTAAATTATGAAATTATCTTGTTTTAACGTACTTGAATTCATATTATAAAATGTTATCATAAAGCCCTTTTTCACTCGTAAAATTTTACCCGTTCTTTATAAACATGTTGAAAGCTGATGTGTTAATTTCGGGACTGACTGAAATTAGAGTGAGAAAGTAATTAACTGGCGCAGGTGCGCTGTTTCATTAAAGTTTGTCAACAAAATTAATGATCAGACCGACGCTTGCTATACGGGTTCGAGCTCAAACATACGAGACTGACAGTGGTGGAAGTTTGATAAAGAACAGGGCCGCAATTTACTGTTACATCATGTATTAATAATTATTAGGCAAAGCATTATTATCTGACGAAATCTCTGAAAGTGAGTTAGTTGGTGAAATATATAAATAGGCGACAAACACTTGTGCAGTTTAAAAAACCATTGGAAATATAATTAGAACTACGTGTAACGTGCAAGAAAAAATGGTCTTTGCCCTGCAGTGGCACATTATAGGCTGTTGAATAAATACGTAATTAATGATGAACATTATTAACCACCGAAGTGCGGTGATCAGACAAAGAACAGGAGTCACATATAATTAGGTCATTGAAGTGGCTGGCCATATCTGTAGAAGTGTAGAATAAGAGATAGCTGTCGGAGCAGATGCGATTTAGATCTGGATCTGAAGCTGAGTGTAGGAGGTCCCACAGCGAGGTGGACTGACACGTCTAATAACTGGTAGAAGTTAGATAAACCAGCCTCAGATAGGTCAAGGTGGCCCTTACTTGGTCTATGTTCAACAACGGACTAAGATCTGCAGACAATGATGATGTTATTGATGTTGTTATTAACGAAGATTGTGCAGGTTCCATCCGGATTGCTACCACCATCTCATCCATTAACCTACCGCCGAACAGCAGTGTTCGCGTTGTTGTGTTTCTGTTTGGGGATAAGACAGCCGGTATAATGACTAGCATAGAGGCATTCCATCTTAGTCCTCAGGGTTGGCAAGGCATTTGCATTCATAGGCTTGCAGTCTTATGAATGCGCATGTCTATGGGTCACAGTTCCCACTTACCATCAGGTATATTATTAATTGATTCATACTTGGACATTTCTTATGTGTAGTTAAGACTATCAAAGAATAAGATGCGAACTACGCGGGGTAATTTTCTCTCTCACAAAAAATGCTAGTATATAAGTGCCTAACTTCGCAGTTCCAAAAATTGTATCTTTTATTGAAACGACTACAGTTGCAGATGAGAATTTTGTAATATTAATAATCCAGAAGACGATAACGTCAACAAAATAAGAGTAAACATAATTTGCTTTAGTTCCACAACGGATATTACATTATTATACAAAAACTTTTGGAGAGAAAGTAAAAGTTTCAACAAAGTCTTGCATGGAAAATATAAGGTTCTAGTTGGAACTGTTGGAAGCCGAATTGAGTTTGAAACTTTTTGAAAACATGTAAAAGTTCAACCGCAACCAGACCACTTTTAGTTTCAATGTTCTTGCAATTCTATTAAAGCTTTAGCGTCTATTTCTATTTCTGTCGGATTAAACCTGCAGTGTGGCTACAGTACCCTTTTTAAGGTTCCGTAGTCAATAAGAAACCCTTATAGTTTTACTATGTCCGTCTTTCCCGTCCGCGGATTTACTCCAAGACGTGGGTACTAAAAAGCTGTTAGTAAGTTCTGGAAGAAACTACCAAATGTCTTATCTACACTGACTGGTGGCGGGGTTCTCCCAACTGTCTTGAGCTAGTGCCCAAACCTTCATACATAATATATTCATTTGAGAATATTGATCAAATTGCCAAATGACCTTAACCGACTCTTAAACTTAATCTCAACCAAGTAATGTGCGAGTTGAACTCGCGTACCGAGGGTTTCTTACCACTAGCCTCACACTTGGCCAGTTTTTTTTCCAATTTCACACTAGACTTGTAATGGATATGTTACCGTTTTGAAGATAAAAAATATATATTTCTATGACTATCTATTACGGTTCAAAAGATAAGCTCCATAAAGTTAAGACGGACGAACAACGAACTAGCCTTAGTACCTATAGGGTCCCGTCCCTTTGGCTACGGAACCCTTATCAAATCCAATTTAAAACAAAAACACGACTGACGTAACATCCCAACACATTTGGCATCACATATTGACAAAACGTGGTTACGAGCGGCAAATGTGGAAATAACTTGGCAACATTAACTTCCGTTCCATTTACGGTGACCCTACGTTGGCTGACATAACTGGCAACATTAATACTGTAAGTGTGTGTTTGGCTGTAATATGCTCTGTTTCACCCTCGATAAAGGATCCAGAGATATAGGTAGAGTGTCTATATGACGTCCTTTTACGCAGGTTCTGCAAATATTTTATTTCGTTGAATGGTTTTTTTAGGATATTTTAATGTTTATTCGAATTAACCCAACTCCAAACAGCAGTGTCCGCATTGTTGTGTTCCAGTATGTGGATAAAACAACCGTTGAAACTTGATATTACTAGCAAAGTGGCATTTTATCTTAGTCCTCCCGGTTGCAGTTTCAGGATTGCAATCTTGTGATTATGTTATTAAGTAAATAAAACCCCGACATAAACGCGACGCTTATATTCAGAGCTAATAACTAAATGGTTCAACCGATTTTCGTGAAACATAGCTAGAAACAGTATCGATTGAAATAGCCCTCTTTAAAAAAAAAAACAAGTCCAAATGGGTCCAGCCGTTTGGGAGCTACGATGACACAGACAGACACACGGAGCGTGAAAACGAGATGAATGATTTGTTTTATAATTTTATATATCTATTGGTCCAAACCTAACGTCAAACCATGTCAGTATTTTATCCCTGAGGTTAAAGCAAACTTAGAATAACATTGAATTATCGTTATTCCATGTAGGTTAAGTCAACTTATTATAATATTTGTTTAAGAGTGAATACGTACCAGATTTTTATCAAGTAGATAGCAAATAAAAAGATGAAACGTCTGCAAACGTTTGAAGTAGGCTATACGTAAATATAGAAGCCTAGATCTTAGGTCGCAAATCCTGCAAATTATTTGCTTGGTATTTTTTTCGTTTATCTTTTATTTTAGCTATCAAAAGTATTTTCTTTTGTTAAAGAGAATTTATATTGCCTTGTAAGTAATTCGTTAAATATTTGGGTAGAAGTATTTGACTTAAGTATTGTTGACGCTCGGCATATGTGTGACTCACACACACACATGCACACGCAGCGCTGGACCTCGGATGACGTAGCGGCGACCCCTCCACACATTTTTACCGGCTCTCGGCTTAGACACCCGCATTCATGTAATTTAATGTAAAATGCATAAAAAATTATAAAATATCATACGGACTTCTTCATTACCTTCGAAAACCTCCACCGTTCGTCAAGCTGCAAGACGCACCTGTTCTTCATTTTGCTCCTACGACCGGATCTGCCATTTTTGGATGCTAAAGAACCTGCCAAGAACATCGGAAAGCGCAAGCACGGCGGACCGTTACGTGGATGATTTAGAAGAGAAGCTCCACGTCATCCCGATTGCCGACGGATAGTAACGCATTGGAAGTCAAGAATCACGCCTACTTCGACTGGAATTTATTGTGATGAGTACCTGAGAGAGTAGCGTTATCGTGAGTTCGTTCCAATTACCTATCTGTTAAGCTTAACCCCCCTATTCTTATAAAAACCCTACTTATTTATTTTCGCACTTTAAAAGCGAACATACCTATAATACATAATTTCTGTCTTGCCCATCCCTGTTTCACACTTTAAAAGTGAATATACTTAATCTTAAATAAATTTCTTATCTTCTAGTAGCAAAGTCCCGCTAATACCCTAGTACTTTCTAAGTGTCTAGTGCTTATTATTCTAAAGTTTGAAGTACACGGTCCAACATTCTGTGCCTTAACGTATTTATTAAGTGTTAACTTAAATGTTCGGTGCATAATTACAGCTGATTGCATTGCATGCGCGTGAGCGTGACCTTGGGCGCTTCCTCGCTCGGCGACCGGCGGCCGGCCGGCTAGGCTTAGTGCTGCTGACCTTGAACCTTATCTTACTGCATTCTCGCTGCGACCCGCTAAATAAATTTAAGTATTACCTTACCTTTCTTATTTTTAATATTTACATCGTTGTTTTAACAAATCATTACATTTACAGCTTATTAATATTTGTGAGTGAGTACATAAGTTACATAATACTTACAAAATGGATTTAAAAAATCTTATTAAACAACGAGCAACCTTTAAAACTAAAATGACACTCTTCGAAAGTTATTTAGATACGTTGAATAGTTGTCCGCGTTTAGGTAATTTACAGTCCAGTGAGCTTAACATTCGCTTAATAAAAATCGAAGAGATGTATTCAGATTACGATACCGTGCAAAGTGACATAGAAAGTATTTGTGAAATTCCAGAGGATCAGTTCCAAGACCGAAAGGAGTTCGAGTCCCGGTACTTCAGCGCGATCGCGCTCGCGCGGGACGTGCTGGCGCGGAGCCAGTTCCCTGCGGGCGCCGGCGCCGCCGACGTGGACTTCAGGTCGGTCTCAGGCTCTTGTGTGCACCAAGGTAGGCCAAACTTAAAGCTTCCTACTATACACTTACCTAGTTTTTCGGGTCAATATCATAACTGGCTGGAGTTTCATGACACCTTTAGCTCGCTGATTCACTTAGACGAGTCTATACCAAAAATAAACAAGTTTCATTACTTGCGCGCAGCGTTAAAGGATAGTGCCGCTTTGATAGTGCGCTCGCTTGACTTCTCGGCTGAAAATTACGACGTTGCTTGGGAGCTGCTTTGCGACAGGTTCAATAATAAAAGGCTTCTGGTCAACAATCACTTACAGGCTATTTTTAACATAGAATCATTACCTAAAGAGTCGTCAAAGTCGTTGCGCAACATCATAGACACTATAAATAGAAACTTACGTGCGTTAAAAACACTTAAGCTGCCCACTGAGCACTGGGATATTCTTATCATATACATTGTATCAAGTAAATTAGATTCAACGACTATTCGTGAATGGGAGACTCACCGTAACACGCTACAGGATTTACCTACGTTAGAAATATTTTTAAACTTCATAAAAAATCGTTCCGATCTCTTAGAAACTATGGAGGACATTCGTACCAAACGCCGCCATAGTGACGTCACGCACAGTCAGCATCACCATAAATCATTAGTGGTCAACTCTTATTCTCCTCCCGCAGACAAGCAGTTTGTATGTCCGTTGTGCAAAAATAACCATGCTATTTATCGTTGCATGAAATTCAGATCCTACACGTTAGATGTTAGAATGCAAAAGGCTAAATCGTTAAAGTTATGCCTAAATTGCTTGCGTCAAGGTCATAACGCTAACGCTTGTCGAATTGGACCCTGTCGTTTGTGCAACCAATCGCTGAATAGTCTCCTACACTCTCACAACACGTCCGCTGACGCGGCGCCGCCCGCAACCCGCAGCAGCGTGGCACTCTGCGCGGCGCCGCCTTTGCCGTTAGAACCTCATGCAGCATCTGAAATAAAATCTCCTTCAGAGAATACATCACAACATAACGTAGTTTTATCAGCTGTTCATAGTAACTGCGTGCTCTTGTCCACAGCTTTAATTCAAGTACAAGATCATACAGGACAAAAGCACACAGTACGCGCTTTACTGGACAACGGAAGTACGTCATGCTTTATAACTGAAAAAATATTTATTAAACTTAACTTACCGTACTCGCCGACCTCGTCATTAGTCGAAGGGTTAAACTCCCAAACTTCCCGCTTAACTAAGCAATGCGGTGTCACTTTGTCATCGCTCATAGATTCTTACGAAGCTAATACGACGTGCTTTGTTGTTCCACGCATTACGCAGCCATTACCTTCGGTGCGCATAGATTACGCGTTACTTAACATTCCACCTAATATTACACTAGCCGATCCAACCTTTAACGTTCCGTCTGAGGTAGACATGCTTCTCGGCGCGGATATTTTCTGGAGCGTACTAGGTTCCCATAATATTTCATTAGGTAACAATATGCCAACTTTAAGCAAAACCAAATTAGGCTGGTTGATTTCCGGTCTTGTACAAACAAATACTGACCCAACTACAGTCCACTGCAACCATGCTATCATATCACCAGATGATCAACTTAATGAGCAACTTACGCAGTTTTTTGAGCACGAGAACGTCCCTGATCGCAAACAAGTCTCAATGGAAGAGCAACAATGCGAACAACAGTTTTTAGAAAATACCATTCGTGAGTCTGATGGAAGGTTCATTGTTACTATTCCATTAAAACAGTCTCCTGATAAGTTAGGTAACTCATACGAGCGAGCTGTGGCTAGATTTGTGTCGTTAGAGCGCAGATTTAACAGGGACCCGTCATTTAAAAAACAATATTGCGAATTTATTCAAGAATACTTAGACCTAGGACACATGACTGAAAATACCGATCCTAAGGCCGATACACATACGTATGTACTACCCCATCACGGTGTTGTCCGTGAAACCAGCTTAACGACTAAGTTGCGCGTCGTGTTCGATGCTTCTGCGGTCACGACGACGGGCCTGTCATTCAACAATATTCAAATGGTCGGCCCAACCGTGCAGGATGACCTCATTAGCATTTTAATTAGAATGCGACAACATAAATTCGTTGCAACCGCGGACGTTGAAAAAATGTACCGCATGATAAACGTTAATCATAACCAACATCAGTTGCAGCAGATATTGTGGCGATTTGAACCTCAGGAAAGCCTTAAGCTCTATAAACTTAAAACCGTTACTTATGGTACTGCATCCGCCCCTTATCTTGCAACTCGGTGCTTGAAACAATTAGGCGTAGAAAGCCCTGATAAGTCGATTTCTGAAGTCATTCAGCATGATTTCTACGTCGACGATCTCATTACTGGGGCTTCATCTGAAAAGGAACTCATTAATATATGTAAGGGTGTAACAGAACAACTTAAAAAAGGCCAACTTCACCTCCGAAAATGGCACTCTAATCAACCCCATATAATCAACAAAATATTAACCGAAACCAGTAGCGACGGGTTGTTAAATCTCAGTAGCAATGAGTTCTCAAAGACTTTAGGGTTACTTTGGGCCTGCAAAGAAGATAACTTATTGTATTCAGTAAATATCGAAGAGTCTAATAACTGTAGTAAACGTCACATATTATCCGTTACGTCGCAAATCTTCGACCCTCTAGGATTAATTAATCCATGTATTCTCACTGCAAAGATTATACTACAAAAATTATGGGCTTTAAAAATTTCGTGGGACGAGGTTGTTTCAGCTGAAATCCAAACGGCTTGGAAAAGTTTCATTAACTCATTGCGCGATATTAATAACATTAGAATTCCAAGATGCATTCTTGGCGACTCGTCTGTAAGTATTGAAATTCATGCTTACAGTGACGCCTCCATTCAGGCTTATGCGGCATGTGTTTATATAAAGTCTAAATCTGTTAATAATGTCGTCACAGTTCACTTAGTGACGGCAAAGAGCCGTGTCGCTCCATTAAAACCGACAACAGTTCCTCGGTTAGAGCTGTGTGGCGCGCTCCTCGCCGCTAAA
This sequence comes from Acleris sparsana, assembly GCA_923062465.1. Lineage (NCBI taxonomy): Eukaryota > Metazoa > Arthropoda > Insecta > Lepidoptera > Tortricidae > Acleris > Acleris sparsana. Next base: position 18,175,951 of record OV281287.1, on the reverse strand, counting down.
CTCGTAGAAAAGGTAAAAGCCTCCTTCAGGCTGCACTTTACTAATTGTATATATTGGTGCGATTCCACAATTGTTTTGGGATGGATCAAATCACCTAAACAAAATTTACTGAAACCCTACGTTTTTAACAGAATTCAGGAAATCCTAGAAAGGTCCGATCCTGCTACTTGGCGCCACGTGCCCACTGCCTTAAACCCAGCCGACATAGGCTCACGCGGCGCTAGTGCCGCAAGCTTAGACAATTGTGCATTATGGTGGACGGGTCCTCCATATCTGTTAGAGGATGAAAAAACATGGCCCAAACCACCTAATTGTCCTAAAGACGCTGAACTGCCAGAATTTAAAGTTCAATGTAATTTAAGTACAAACCAAACAGACCACTTTACTCATATTTCAGATTTCATAAAACGACATTCTGATTGGAATAAATTACAACGTATTGTAGCTTATGTCCTACGCTTTTTACATAATTATTTTTACCCAAATAACAAGCGTACTGGGTACTTCCGCATTAAAGAATTACATTCAGCTCTGATTTCGCTATGTAGGTTTGCTCAACGCGAAACATTTTTAACAGAGTACAAAATCTTAAAATTAAATAACACGTTACCTGTTAAAAATCAATTAAATAAATTAAATCCATTTTTTAATACAAGAGACGCCTTAGTACGAGTAGGAGGCCGACTATCTAACTCTTATTATGATTACGATACAAAGCACCCCATACTGCTCCAGTCATCACATCATATCGCTACGCTCTTGTTTAGATATTATCACATTCTACTCATGCATGCTGGACCGCAATTGCTTCTGGCTTCTTCGCGTCATAAGTTTTGGGTTATCGGTGGAAGGGGCCTGTCCAGAAAAACGGTACACAAGTGTACAAAATGTTGCCGTTTCTCGGGAAAGGTTACTCAACCGATAATGGGAAACTTGCCTAATCAACGACTTCATACTGATTTCCCATTCTCAAGTACAGCGGTTGACTATGCCGGCCCAGTAATGATATTGAACCGAAAAGGCAGAGGTAGCAAGTTGATCAAATCCTACCTTTGTATTTTTGTTTGTATGGCCGTTAAGGCTGTACACATCGAGCTTGTGACCGATCTGAGTAGTGACACCTTTATATCTGCATTACACAGATTCACCGCCCGCAGGGGAAAGCCCGCGAACATTTTCTCGGATAACGGGAGGTGTTTTTTAGGCGCGTGCAATGATCTTTCGAAGTTCTTAAAACAAAACTCAAATAGCATTAGTGAAGATGCTTCAAGCATGTCAATAAACTTTCACTTTTCACCAGCATATAGTCCTCATTTCAACGGTTTGGCAGAGAGTGCAGTAAGATCCGTCAAACATCATCTCAAACGTACTGTAGCCTCTGCTAACTTAACCTACGAAGAGCTAAACACGGTTTTGGTACAGATTGAAGGAATCTTGAACTCAAGACCTCTGACTCCCTTATCTTCAGATCCTTTGGATCTTATAGCTCTGACTCCTTCTCACTTCTTAATTGGACGAACGGTAGCGACACTCCCATCTCCTCAGGTCAAAGAAACAGCTGCTCCCCATACACTCTCACGATACATGAGGACGCAGCAACTAAAAAATCATTTCTGGAGAAGGTTCTACACAGAATACATAACGGAACTGCAAAGTCGTCAGAAGTGGAACAAGGACGGAGGACAACTGAACCTAGGCGAAATGGTCCTGGTGAAGGATGACCGACTGCCTCCAAACCAATGGATGCTAGGGCGCGTAACTCGCCTCTACCCCGGCTCCGATGGCGTGACCCGCGTCGCGGATGTACTCACCACGTCAGGAACCGTCCGACGTGCCTTCAACCGACTATGTCCACTGCCAGTAGAAGACCAGGACTGCAGCCCTGGGGGGCCAACATGTTGACGCTCGGCATATGTGTGACTCACACACACACATGCACACGCAGCGCTGGACCTCGGATGACGTAGCGGCGACCCCTCCACACATTTTTACCGGCTCTCGGCTTAGACACCCGCATTCATGTAATTTAATGTAAAATGCATAAAAAATTATAAAATATCATACGGACTTCTTCATTACCTTCGAAAACCTCCACCGTTCGTCAAGCTGCAAGACGCACCTGTTCTTCAAGTATATTCTTCAAGAGCTAGGACTTTTTTAATTACGACAATTGATTGTCAAAAGGTGTGATTTGAAAGAAGAACATTTTTAGCACCTAACTATTTTACTTTAATAAGGTTTGAAAATTAAGAGGCCTGTTACAAATCTGTATCACCAAAGTAGCATTTTTTATTAACGATTAGGTTGAAATTCTTAAATATTATGTATATTAAGTAGTAGTTTGTATAAATACGTACCAGCGTCAAATTTCATGTTAGTATACCTGAATAAGAACCGGCCAAGTTCGAGTCGGGAGCTACGGGACGCTGCGCGATATTGACCCGAATATGACCTGTTTATTCTAATGTTCCTCGATCTCCGGGTCTTTTTTTTTACGTAACTTCCCAATTAAATTGCCACCACAAAAGATCGACTGTCGTGATGGCTGTCAGTTCCTTCCAACTGTCGAAAATGGAACGGAGCCGAGTACAATTCAATTTGCCTTCGCTTTGTGATCGTAAATTACAATCGCGATCCAGTATGGATACAGTCGTATTGTTAACTTCTGGAATTAAGTTTAACAGAGCTGTAGATTTATACGTTTTCTGGCGGAATTCACCACATTCACAATAGCTCGTGTAAATAAATAACTGTCTTAATAATTATTCTGGATTAGGTACATTCTTGACATGGTTCTAATAAGACTGCAACTCTATGTTCTCATTTACCGTCAGGTGTCCTTCCTGCTCTTTGCCTTCACCATAGCATAAAAACAGAGATGGCGAGATGAGGGATGAAATTTACACGATCTAGGACAGATTGGCAGGTTACTGCTAAAAACTAAGTCGAGTGACAAAAACCGGCTAATTCATACCATTTCATTATCGAACTTTAATTTTTAATGCAATTTCCTTGTTGACAGCGGCAATAGAAACGCACACTACAGAAGCATAGACTGTCCACTGGAGCGGAGCGAGGCAGCAGAGTGATGAGAGAAATAAAAATCCACCAATAGCAACACTTCATTTTCCTGGCCTCGCTTAGCGCGGTGGATTCTGATGGATCCTATTGGTGGATTTTTTCCTGGGTGCGCCAAAGTTGAACTAAATTTTTAATGTCGATTATCGGAAATCCGAAAATGTTGTTCCTAATAATTTACATCCTAATAATCACTACTCATAACTACTTTGTTCCTAACGCTCTGAATTCCTAATCATTCAACTTCATAATGTCCGTTGCAATAAACATCGATCATACTACTATTTGTTTTCCTATATTTTCTCAACATAACCATCTTTTACACTATTGTTCATTGTTATATTTGTTTTATGTAGAATGGTTTTTATTCCTAAAATTGCACATTATTAAAAACTTTTCTCTAAAGTTAATAGTGACTGAGATCCTAAGGGTCCGTCATTACGTAGGCAGTAGGGAATAGGGACTTAGTGGCAAAACCGACTCGGATCGCGGATAGGTTAGAAGACGAAAGCGGGAGCTTCGCTCCCGCTTTCGTCTTCGAGGTTATTTTTTTTTATAAAAGAGCAGATCATCTAAAATTTTTTAGGTGAGCCAATATAGACCCAAAAAAAATATGATTAAGAATGTTATTTAAAAAAAAAATAGGAGTTTACAAAAAGTTACATCAGTGACATTAGCACTTAAAATTTTAAGAGATATGAGTTTTATGAGCTACGTTAATAGTAAAATAAATTGTAGGAACGAAATTTTTAGGAAAACATTTTTTAGGAGCAGTGATCATTAGGAGTACAAATCGTTAGGAAAATCAATTTCGGGTGATAAACTTTAGCGAAGCCAATATGGACCCTTTTTTCCTCGCCCACCGCTTCGCTGCCTCGCTCCGCTCCAGTGGACAGGCAGCCTTGGTAATATGGCTCCATCCATAGGCAACCTTTGCGTACAAACTCTAAAAAAGGAGTTGAGCAGAACACAAATATTTTTATGGGAAATGACTTATGATATACTTCTTTTCACATTGTTTCTGATATTTTTTCAATATATTTATTATATCCTAACTTTACTCCGACGGAAATAAAAAGACAAAAAGGTACGACTTGAATTCCATATCATTTTTCACTGAGTTTACGTTAATGGAGGGATCTAAACTTCATGTCGGCACGTGCTATCTCGTTTTCGGCGTTGCCAACTAACTTCCCAGATTGGAAGTTGGCTTGGCCGACCCTCGTTCAACTAGTTTTGTTTGGCGTAACTTTTTAATTCCGATCCTAGAGAAAAACGATACAGCTGAATGTGACGCGAGTAGGTAGACGGGTTTACATCATACATAATATGGCATATGGCATTGCAATGTTCAAGTACATATTTCAAGTGATACATTGTGGATTACCATACCATATATACTATATGGTCTCTTTCATTATTATACATATAACTTCCCTAGATATTATGCTCATTTATTCTCAAATGATCAATAGCTAAAGGTATAAATAAAATATGGTAATCAGTTAATCACGTTCCTATTTCTAAAATAGAAGTGTTTATTTCTAAAGAGTAGAAATTAAATGGGCGTAACTTTCTACGTAACTGTCACATTTTTGACGTAAAATGCTTAAACATGGCAACAATTTAGTATGGATTTTTTTAAATTCCATTATATTGAATTTCTATTATTTTGCACTGTGTCGCACTGTATGCCAAATTGCCAAGTATCCCCGGTGCATGCAACTATAAACAAACTTCATTTCCGTGACGACATCTGCAGGCCAAGACAAGTTGTAATTTATTAAAAACGAACGGCTTTAATAAGTGACGAAATGTTTCGAATTCACTTCTTAGGCGACCGAAGCAACCAAATGGCAGCTTAATCCTATGGCAACCTACCACAAGGTCGAATTTCGATTAGCAAATGATTGACTTGTTCGAATTTTCATAAGCTAGAAAATATGTTTTTGCTGAAATATTGTAACTTTCCTGGATTGTTTTAGCGTTCTAAGGCCCAACGAAAAATTCAGCATGTAGTCACTACGGCCTGTAGACCTACCAGTAGTACTATTGTTTTATACTCATTCAGACCCAAGCACTTAGAAGAAAAAATGGCGGGTTTTGTATTAAGTCTTACTGGTAGGACCGTGGTAAGCTATTGGCGAGTTGTCCTATTAAGTCCTACTGGTAGGACCGTCGTACGCTTCATAGCCTACAGTCTACACAACTGTCGAAGGAGCTGGGTCTGAATGACAAACTTAATATAATAAGAACTATGGGTAGGACCTTGGGCCTTAGGAGGATAAAGAAACATAACTTAACCTACAGGTTTAAAGAGATATCTCTTTAAATGTCTTGAAAAGTTATTGGGTTCAGAAATAAAATCTAACTCTATTTTCGGACAAATGGAACAGTTGGGTAACAAAACTTCGGACTTGCGATAGAATACCCCATGCTATATTTTTTCTTTGATATTTGTTGTCTTGATATTCGTAGACTGCGTCTTGCCTAGGCTTACTTGATGTATACAATCAAAATCGCAATGGAACAAAAAATATTCTTCCCAAAGATACTCGATTCACATTCGTCTTCGAAAACGAGATTCGTTTGGCACGCAACTTGATTCGCCCGCCATTTTACGAAGTTGAATTTCACGAGTTTCGTTATAAATCTGTGTCGGTTCAAGTCGATATGAATATTTAATTGGTAAGCGCGATACGTCCGATCGTGCTTATGAAGGAAGTTTATTTTCCCTCTTACTTTAATTAAGCTTTTTGCCTTTGTGCGAATTTGCATTGTTTAAAGAGTCCCGCTGCTAAAAATACGTTTTGAATGTTTTGTTTACGGCAAAGGTTTTTTGTTTCTTTATTCCATTTTTGACTGGACGCTGCAGGGTTTCGGAAAAAAAACATGGCTGTTAATTTGGCTAATTGGCTAAGGGCCTGTTTCACAATCGACAAGTATCTGCCATTTAAAGTTGGCTCTCTCCTTGTCTATTTTCAAGTGCAAGAAGGCGTAAGGGCTAAATTTATGTGTAAAATATGCATTGTTGATTGCGAAACAGACGGTATTTTTGTTTGATGAATGTGACTGTATCATAGACGTACCAAAACTTAAATAAATGAATCAGCGCAAGCCCAACTCACACTTGACCATTTTTTTGTATTATTTGTTGTTTTTCTTCAGGGTTTTTAATATAGTCATAACAATTTAACGCTTACCGTTTTATCGACAGAACAAAAAAAGCGAAAACAACGTTTCTTGTTTAAGTTACAGGCATACATACAAGTACATGCAGAGGGGTGGACGGCGGGAAGAAACTTTATTCTATAGGTATGCTATGTAAAGTTTAAAAATAATAAGAACGAAATCACTTAATAAATGCAAGCTCGGCGCACGCTCACGAAAGATGTGACATTTTACAATTTATAATTTAAGCGGAACTCGAGCGCAAGTGGCTAAGTGGCGCTTGCAGTGGCATTGTACAGCTGTTATACAGCTAGAAAATAAACAGAGCGCCGTAGACAACGTCCCTATTGCTTATAAAATACGATTCAATTTCCTTTAATCCCGGGAGCTTTATTTTTCGATCGTTGTTGGTACAATATGTACGTAACGACGCCGTTCGTAGTTTGTTTTCTTTCTAACGTTGTTTATTGTAAGTACTATTAGTTGAAGTTCTTTGATTCGTCTGTACTGAAAGACTAAGCTAGTAAGTGGCCTAATGGGTTTTACTGCTTCAAAAGATAAAGCCATTGTTATAATATAAAGTCCTTGTGCACATAGTGCTTTTTGGCTTCGGACGGCAGTTTAATTAAGTTATTATACAGGGTGGAAAAAACTATGTGGTGTTCCCAGATAATCTAAGCAACGGGGACATACTTTTAATTTCGAAATCATTAAATACTTTTTGGAAATTCACTGCCTTAGGGAATCGAACTGATCGAATATGACAAAATGATAAAGAAGGTTTTTTTACGGTCTTTATTTAAATTCAAAGTGTACGTGATGTAGATATACATGATCACTATCAATGATCCTTTCGATTTGTATGATAAAATAAGACTCCATTGTTTTGTCATATTCGACTGCAGTTCGATTCCCGGTTAAGGCAGAAAAACAAACAAAAATTCAGGATGTTTTTTTCAAAAATAAAAGAAAGTCTCCTTTGCGTAGAATTTGCTAATTTCAATATTTAAAGATAAAGAGAAAGATAAAACAAAACCACATTACAAAGATACAAAAATATCAAGACAGAAAAATTGTTGCGAAACGGTCCCAACTCAGCATTCGCTAGCCGTAAAGCCAGCACTGGTCTTCCGTTGGAACCCCGCTTGGTGAAAAAACGGAAAGTGACACATTTAACACAAAACAACGCAAACAAACAAATTTAAGATAGTTATATAGTTGTAGATATTGCGTTCGTTTGTCCACCCTGTATATGTGGGTCCTTATTCCTCTTTGGTTAAGCGAGTCCTGCTACGTTATCGTGATCAAACTGGGGCACTATTCTACTCTGTAAACCCATATTGCCTTTGACATCTTATCGTATTGTTAACGATATGCTAGCTCTTTACTTGACAGTAATGGCGGCCGAGTCCAACAATTTCATAACGTGTCAAAAGCGATATGGTTTTACTGGGAAAAATAAAGCCCCTGTTAACGTAATGCGTGCTAGAACTGCCATACACTCAATACGATGCAATTAAGGTAGCGATCCAATTTATGCTAACACAATGTAATGGACGTGGACGTCGTCGAAAAAAAAACTGAAACATAGTATTTCGTGATATCAATAAGATCATGTACAACATTTCGAATTCGAATTAAGTAGTTTAATCATAACTCTTCTAGATACACAAATAAACAGACACGCAGATAAACACGTTAAACTTGTAACAACACCACTCTTTTTTTGTCAACGGTTATTATTAATTTAAATTTACATCAAACTTTTTCCTCCTTAAAATACCTACTGCTTTTTAAACGGGACAATAATCGCCATCAAATTATGCATTCGTTCCGTTCTTAATCCAACTTGAATTAGCGAACAAAAAAATTTGTTTGTACAGTACTTAGCTTTAAGTATAAAATGATAACAGTAAACGGCGAAAGCGCAATTAAGAAATAATAAGCAGAAGCGAGACGGCGTTCGCGCAAATTACTGGCGAAGTTTGCCCATTTGCGATCTCGTTCGAGGAATTTGCCAACTGTGGAGTTTCCGGCATACTTTGTTGGGGTGTCTTTTGACGATCATTTCAACTGTCAATCAATACATGACTTGTACACTTGTAGTTGGCGCTGTTCGGCTGGAGATAGTCTCGGAGCACGTTAACTTGAGACAAGTCATCACCTTGGAGAATGATTTGGAAACAGAGATTAAGCGACCGATCCATCTTGGATGGACCAGTTTTGGGAATATGAGCAATATCTTTAAATCAGACATGCCAATACACCTAAAGCGGCAAGCATTTAAACAATGAGTACTACCGAAGCTGACCTATGGGTGTGAAACCTGGATAATTGCCGACTTTTTGAGGAAGCCGAAAGTTGCCCAAAGAGAAATGGCGACGGCGATGTTCCGGATCACTCTTCGAAAAATGATTCGAAATGAGGTTATTCGCTAAAAGACTGGATTGCGGATGTTTGTAATCGGAAGGGCAGGGCATCTCCTGTGAAGTTCGGATGATCGGTGGAGCCGGAAAGTACAGTGTGGAGGCCTAGAACAAGTAGCCGAAGACCTAGTAGACCTAAAGTTAGATCTTCCGACGACATAATGGCAACAGCGGGTAGGAAGTGGAGAAGGGAAACGTCATCTAGGAATAAATACCGGACTAATATATGCTCGAGATGATGATGGTGATGATGATGAGACGATCTTGAAGATATACCACCCAAGATACAAACGCTACCAACGTGTCCGTTTTCTATCTACTCGAGATCAGCGGGCGTAAGTATTATGGTCGTGTTTACCGACGTGGATAGACGTGGATAAACCTTCTTTCACTATCTGGCCAGTCTGTAAGTGCGAGAGTGATGAATGCTTTATCCACGTTTGTCCACCGCTATTAAGGCAACCGTAAAACGGGCCCAGCTTACGTCAATCCTATATCTACATTTTGTCGATTTTCGAAAGCCAGCTTCTCGCCTTAAGTGCCGTATTCGCCGGGTCGGCTAATTACTAAGACTAATTACGACCTTAGGATAAAACAAAAGCAAACACCCCAGTCATTACACTAGCCACCAATTATAGGTTATTAAAATTACCGATATACAGCTTGATGTCAAATAACAGTCATGTTATTAACCTTAAATTGTTCATGTCAAGTTCAACTACAGTCGTGTGACAAACGCGAGTTTCGGATTACATCATCAAGTTAGAGACTTACGAGCCCCAAATTACTTTAATGTCGAGTAAGTAGAAATTATAATTAAATTGTATAAGACCTTTGTTAAATTGTGTCTACGCTGCGTTGTATATCGGAGGGTTTGAGTGAAATATGGCCAATACAGTTATTAATTTTGGCTACCATTTATATTAAAATGGTGATCCACGGTTAAACTCCGGAACTACTAAATTAATTTAAAAAAAAACACTTAATTATCTTTTTATTTTGGTTAAATCAAAGAGAAGTGAGCCGGTGTCGACACGGTTGGCCATATTGGTAGGGAACCAGGTTCCGTAGTTCGCGGTCTAAGAACCGTATTAGGTAATAAACTGATCTCGACTGTAATGCTCGTCTCAAGATGCGTCATGAATGACAGTCTTCTATTGTTTGGCGTTTACTTTGAGGTATTTTGTGACGGGCCTCTCAGTCAAGATGAGTTTATTTATACGGCCCTAAGTTTTTATTCTCGGTAAGGTTGAATATTTGTGTGATGTGAGATGTAATGTAATATTATAAGTATTTATTAATCTACCTACATAAGACGATTAATGTGTGTTACACGATCCAGTGGTATACAATCTTAATAAAATAAATAACTTTGCAGAGGATTATTACGTATTAAACTAAAACTAAGAGCTTAAGCATACATAACGCACTGCTGTTCTGGTTTGCGGGTGCATGTGTTGTGAATGTGTGGATGGGCGTGCCTTAAAATGTATATGTAATGTTATTGATATCATATAAATAAATAGTTAAATAACTTTATTTTTAATTTGGAACTTCCAATAGTTTCTTGGTGTGGTGGTAGTCGTGACGCATGAGCCACTCTGTGATAGAACGCTTCCTAGGTGTCTTTGACACTTTGTCACTTGACACTTTGACACTTGGCAAATTGTCACATGACAAAAGGTGCTATAAAAGATTCATGTCGTTTGAGATCCACAGACACCCCTCTTTTGGTTCAAAACGCTAACTGTAAAAACAACATAACTTTTGAAATAATTGTGTTTCCAGTACCCCTACCATAAGTAACAAATACAGTACTCGCTAGCGAGCCGAGTGACAGAGCATTCGACTCGCTAGCGAGTACGTTAATTGTAACTCATGGTAAGGGTAGCTCTCCATAAATAAATTGACTTTGTAAACCAGACCCGGCTGGATTAGATTTGAAACTTCATAAGTTGTCCAAGTTCCTAAATTGGAATATATTATTAGAGCGGATTTCCTTTTGTTATCTATGGACAGTTAGGGATAGGTTTTAGCACAACAATAGGGAATTTTACGCTCTAACAAGCTCTTATTAATAACCACTTGGTTTCTACTCTCTTATTATAATTGTAAAACTTTGTATAAGTAATGTTTGAGCTTCAACTACGCCAGAGGGTTGTGAAGATACGCTTAGCGTAGCTGTCCAACGTTTCCCATATTTAAACGCCGGCCGATGTGTTTCACCCCCTAAGTCATGTCAAATTTCAACGATATTTTAATATAATAATAAGAATATGTTGTAGTTCTTATGGAAAGACTGGGCTTGTACGTGTCCTGTAACACCGTCAGAATACTCAGAATTCAATTTAAAGTTATATGTTTTACATATACTTATATACTCAACATAATAACTGTAAAAAAGTAAAAATCGGACTATGTGTAGGTTACATGGGAGAGAAACGTTATCGAATGTTGTGTTAATTTTTTTTGCTATACGTACATACATACAATGCCCTGAAATTAGGCACACAGACAGCCCTTATCCTGGTTGGACACGGAGAATATTTTATCCCAAAAAAGAACATAGTTCCCATTAAAATCATACTTTTATAGAGAAATAGATGGAATCATCCAAGACTAAGAAAAAAGTAGGTACCTGCTAGCGCTCATCACACAAATATCTGCCCACACCGGAATTGCTATATATTTGTAGGCAGGCTCACTACCAACTAATTGTAAGCCAACGTGTCGTCCAAATCGTTGAAAATTAAACGAGTTAACTATTAAAACTAAAATTCAGCCACCGTCGAAAATGTCCAAACTTTAAACAAAATTCCACCTAAAATTCCAAATATGCGAAACAAAATAACAAAAGTCCTCAAAGTCCCTAGTTTTGCCGAAACTATTTGCAAGTCATCGTTTTCATTTATCCCGGGGTTCGCTAAGCGCGGGCTTATAAATGATTCTGCGGGAATTAGAATCCCGGGCAATTTGCCTCGGAAGCCAGGTAAAGGTCGAAAGTTCATTTGATTTCTGACGGCTTTAGAGGAAACGAAGTGAAGTAGTGAAGTTATTCAATTTACAAAACTTCGAGACTTTTCAGTCTTAATTTTTCATTTTTTCTTGTTTTAGACGATATTAAGTTTTTTTTGGCCTTAGGCCGTATTAATGCTGGGACTGTATGTGAACGCATATCGATGGTTAAAATGGCAATTTACATATAGGACATTTGGATATTATTTTTTATTACATAAGCTTAAACTAGACGCAAAGCTCTATTCACTAGTAAATATAAAGTTTCTCTCTGAATTATATTTACCGAGATATTAAATAATTAAAATTAGCAGAAAAGTTCTTAAAGGACTTAATTCTAAATAAATTATTATAAAATGGCATTGTGTAATCAATGCTTTTATTACAACCGACATCATCTTGGGCGTATAAGCTTCAACGTTCGATAAAAAAAGATAAAAGTAATTTATTCAGTAAGTAGGCCGTACTGAAATGAAATATACTTTAATACCTTAAAGTGTTTTGTCAGTGCAAGTTAATATAACCAGGGATTTCATTAGCATCCATATAGAGAAGTTAACTTTCAAATAAACGCAATTCTTATCGCTATCAAATACTTTAACTCCTCGAGACCGACTTCCTGTAACAGATGAAGAAGAACTAAGTACAATAATGACGAGGCCATATTTCACTCGAGGTCTAAGTCTGGTAAATTTATTTTAGTTGCAATTTGGTAAAGGTTCTAGATTATTACAGTAATAAACAAAAAAAAACCATTATGTTATGTTTTCCTAAATGTTTATTACGATTTCTCATAAAAGAATCGTAAAAACCAACACAATTTGTTAGTAAATTTTAATTTGAATATGCTAATGTTTTAGTGTATTACACTAATGAAAATAAGTTCCTTAATCTTATGTTGTGTTTTCTAAAACGTTTATTACCATTTTCTAAAAGAAACTCCGTAACTAATGACTGATTTTAATGACTGGTAAAATTTGATAGATTATATTAATTGAAATATGCTAATGGTTCCAGTATTATTAACGAAGAATAACGAAGAAGTTCCTTAATGTTACAGTTTCTAGAACGTTTATTACGATTTTCTAATGATTTTTTTTATAAATCCTCTAAAAGTTGAAATATAAATACGTTAATTTTTTAATGGATAGGAGGGGTTACCTTTGTTTCGTCAAAATTATTTTTGGTCACATGTATCATTTTCCAAATTTTCATTTGCCAAAACGCTTTGTTTTCTGTAACTGTAAATATTTCAGGATTTTTTAAAATTAACCTAACCTAACGTATAGGGTTCTATACTTTGGTACAAAAATAAATTCACAAAAAAAAAACATTGGTTTGTGCAAATAAAATTAAATTTTTCTATATATTTTCATTTTCTTTGTCCTAAAAAGTTGTGATTTGTCCCTTACGTCAATTACCATTTTAACCATCGATATATCTTTTGACAAGTTATATCGTACTCTATTTAACTCGGCCGTCATATTTTTTCATTTATATTTCACGTTTAATTACCTATATTTTTTGCTTTTGGGTTTTCTGGTTGTGACCTGCCGTGGTGTCACCAAATAGTTCCTACGGAAAACTAGCTCTGGCCTTAAAAACCAGAAACATACTGGAACTGGAACCATTTTATATCGTCTGGCACAAGTTTCTGTTATGTTTTTGTTCGTTATTTTATTATTGTACTTGTTAGACGTACTATCTAAATAATCATTTTTTTTTAATTATATTGCCGTCTAGTAAATATTTTGATATTATAGCTAATAACGTTGACAATACGTGTGAAAAGCAATAATAGTTTTAAGGAATATAATAGAGCCCATAATCTTAAGCGTGATGCCTGTTTTAACAAGTTTAAAAGTAAATGTTAAGTCATAGAAGCTATCATCTCTTGAAACCGGCATTTTTTAATATGGCCCTAGGCCTTTTTATACAAAAACCGCGAAAAGTGTTATAAGGATGATGACGAGAGCGAAAAATATCTACTGCTCACCGGCCACCTTATGGTAAGTGGGATTCAAAGGCATTTTCAATCCAAGATTACAATCTCAAGGACAAATGATTGCAAATGACTACGCTTAGATGAATTAATTCGGTTACTCAAAGGTTGACGTGTTCTTTTCCTCGTACAACGTACCAACAAGTGTTTACACACATAAGTTATCTCACGTATTGAGCACATTCAATATAAGAATCTGAACCATCCAAAAAATAAACAAACAGAACGTGGTCAACCAACACAATACTCGTATATACATTTCAAATTGTATACAAAATCAAAAGCGAGCCCCGCAGCTCTAAAACAAACTTAAAACAAATACAAAACCACTTTTAATTAAATACTATGTGAATACAGCCTATCCACGGGCCATCTTTTTGTCTCTAATTATATTCTCTCTGGTCATCCTACAGACAGACATTTGTCCAAACTCTTCAGACCTGTCTGCAATAGAACGTTCCAACGCAAACATAGGAAAAACAGAGCTCTTGTTCACTGGCTTGACCTCAAACAACCAGTTACAAAAGAACCTGCTTCCCTCTCTCGTTTTTCATAAACTGGACGGTGAAAGAGCCGGTGTATGGGTTGCGAGAGGTCTTGGCGTGCTGGCTGTTTGAGTTGCGGATTGATTACACCGGAAACTTTACGGCGTGAATTGTTTTTACAAAGGTGTCGGGCTGAATGATTGCGGGGTACAAGTGTATTTCTATTGTGAAGCTTGTTTGTTGGACGTTTAAGACTATTTTTTATTGCATTTTTGCTATATAACCGCTTTAATAAATGAAGGGAAGGATTTGTTTAGTTTTAATGCTCTTAGGTAGCCTACATCCTTTCTATGCATTGGAAAAGGCAAATCAGCATACAGCGTCTGCGACCCATACACATTTGCATTCTTAACACTTTAATCTTACGACTGCAATCCTAAGACTGCAAATGCGTAGCAAACCCTGAGGACTAGTATGGCATGCGTCTATGCTTTAATTTCACTTCTTGTCTTAAGATCGCCTAAAACTTATCTGACTGAACAAATAAATTATATCTTTCTTGATTGCTTGGTCGATCTTTTAGCTTATGAACTACTGATCGTACCATACTAAGGATATAACTTTAGTAGTGGTAGGTTGAGGACCTTACCGCTGCTACCATCTTATCCTTTAACCAACCGCCAAGCAGCTTACGAAGAGTCACGTGATCTACCAATGACGGGATTGGTTGAAAAACGAAATGAATAGAAACGCTGGTTAGCGTAAACGTTCTTGGCTTGCGATGTGGGGATAAGACAACGGGTGAAACGACTAGACTAGAAAAATGAAGAACTTATTCCTCTTGGTGGATTTTTTCCCCATAATATGGAAAAATTGAGAGATAATTCACAATTTGGTTAGTTAAAAACAGTCGGGTAATGTTGAACATTAAACCATCAGCAATGAAAACTTTTCGTTTCATTGGCTATGTATCGTTTCTATCATCAGCAGACCAATGTTGCTGTCCAATTAACGAGGAAATACTGGGGAAAACGGGATCGAAGCCACTGTTTGCGGCCTTAATTGCCTGAAGAGATGGAACTGTCGAGAACATACATGCGGTTATTATTTTTAATAGCCAGTTACACTGTAAGTAGGTACTTATTGGGTTCCTTGTTTTGAACGTTAGACTGCAACGCTGGACGAGATGCATTTTTACGGTTCCATACTTCAAAAGGAAAAACGGAACCCTCATATGTTCACATTCTTGTCCGTCCGTCCGTCTATCTGGCAAGACCCTTTTCACTGTCTGTTTGTGAAGACAAATTTGTATGAAGCCACCTTTCATGTATGAGGGCAGATCCTATAAATTCGATAATTTTCGAAACAAGGTTTTTCTGCATACTTTAATGAAGTCGTTTGAAAACATGGCAAAAATCAAAACAATATTATTTTGAATTTGATTTTAAATTATAGTTTGTATTTTAAGTCGCTACTTTTTTGATCTAGCGATATGACATACTTATGATAATTCGATACGATTTAGGTTTTTAAAATTGATTTAAATTAATACTTTATTTGGTTATAAAATTTTAATTACTTTAATCAATTTTCAAGTGTCACCTTAAATTTAGAACGACGATTTAATAGAATTCTAAGTTATAATTACAACTCCAGAGATCCTCGTTAACTAATGTTATAATTAATTATAAAGGCTTGTACATTGTTTACACGTACTTACCCCCTTGGTGTTGTTTGCAGGGCTGATGCGGGGCGCCGGGAGCGGGCCTATTTCGGGCTCCCGGGCTAACCAAACATCTATAAGTTTAGCCCAGTTTATACTAAAGTGCCCAGGAGTTGAGGAGTGTTATATCGTAGACCGGGAGCTACGTGCTAGGAGTGGAGATTATTTTGTGTGTATTTCCTGAGATGAATAAATAGGGTATCTTAGGACAAGAGTAAATTGGTTGTTATTGAACTAGCAAACCACTGCTTCGTTAAACGGGATTTAATCCTGTTTAACTACAAATATGTGTGAATATCGTGTAAGTTTAAGAAAGCCCTCGATTCGCTGTAACCAGGAGCGGGTCCATTATGGTAGTGGTTATCAACGTGGATAAGACATCTGTCACTTTCTGATCAATGGGTAAGTGCGAGAGTGATGGATGCTTTATCCAGCGCGATAAAAGCGGCCATAGGTAGTCGCTAAGTTCCAAATAAGGTACTAAATGATAAAGTACCTTTACACGTTGTTATGTTATATTAGAACAGAGCCACGTATTAAGGGGACTTACTTACTGTGTTTTTACTTCTAAATTAACCAATAGATTAGAGCAAGACCCTAATTAAACGTAGACACGACACATGACGTTGGACATCAATCGTTAGTTTAAATGACTGCATATTTACGCCATCAGCTCCCAGTCCACTGTGTTTAATATTTATACTAAAACAACCACGTAGTTATGCAACTGTCTATCACTCACCCGTTACCAAGTAAACATTAAATAAACCCCACGGTTGTCGAAAGAACCAAGTTAACAGATGCTTACCTGAAACAAAAATAAACTGCATAAACATTTTGAATCTTCAAAAGTAAACATAAACAAAATCAGCGTATATTGGTCCTAGTGTTGGACACGGTACTACAAGCTTTTTATTTAACTTGCATTGTTCGTATGTAAGTTTTGCACCAGTTCCCACGACGTATGTAAGCCTGCGGGTCTAGTATGTTGCTTTTATCGTGTGACAAAATGTGGACAAAGCATCAGTCACTCTCGTACCTACTTATATTATACGAGTCAGAAAGTGACAGATGTTTTATGGATATTTTGTCAAACGCAGCCATATTAGGCCCCGATGACAATGCAAAATAATGGTATCTAAGTTGATCTGATGTTTGAGTCGGAAGGTGGCGACAGGATCTCTACTATACTGAACGTAGACCCCCGAAATATCGTTTGTCGCACCATTTAAGTGTAAAACTTGAAAATCTTTTCAACATGAAAAGAGAAAATGCTCTCGATAAATGTCGAAACCTTCCGTTATTTTTCGTGTAAGCTGACAATAGTTTTCGCCTCGGAAAACATCTTTCAGCCATTTTGTACGTGACATTGACTCGATAGCGATATTTATAGATAACGAATAGCTGTAACCGATACTTGTTAAAATAACAAAGGGTTACCAGGGATCAAAAATGTTTCTTGTTTACTTAGGAGAAATGGTATCCGTACTTTTAGTAGCCGGTAGCCGCCAACATTATAGTGCCCAGCCGATAAAAAGTCAATTCTGACCAGACTGAACACGTCAGGTCCTGGACCTGTGTGTTATTTCATACCAAACATCCTCGAATTTCGAATTTCGAATTCGTTGACGAAATAAACGGACATTTTATTTCTTTCGATTATACGTTGACCCTAACCGTCTATTGCGGAATTAGGTACTTACTAAATTTAGTAAAATGCTAAAGATATATCTATAATAATTAACCTCTATTTCTTTACCGAATTCATCCATTTTTTTTTAAATGTTGTCTAATACTTCGTCTACGAACCTTCTAAGGTAACATGAAAATAATGAAAAAAAAGTGCAAGTGCTGGCGAGCTGCTAGTTTATAATAAATAAAATTTGTTTAAAATTTGTTGTAGTTTTCTTCACCTAAAGAGCATAATTTACGAGCCTCTTGACAACTAGACGTCAAATAATTTCAACACTATTCAAATCTGGTTAAAGCGTTATATTGATTGATTAATACGGAAATGAATGAAGTACACCGGTCGTGACGAGGCTATTCACGTAATTTAGGAACTGAATTTTGAGTAATTTAGAAAAACTTTTAAAAACTACCCGACTATTGATCATCTTACACATGAATCATAATGAATCCGAAAAGTGATATATCGGTTTCTTCTTATACATATTTTTGCTTGAAGGCAACCGAGCACACAGGCCACCTGATGGTAAGTGGAAACTGTGACCCATAGACATTACCATAAGACTGCAAATGCGTTGCCAACCCTGAGGACTAAGATGGAATGCCTCTATGCTAGTCATTACACCGGCTGTCTTATCCCCAAACCGGAACACAACAATGCGAACACTGCTGTTTGGCGGTAGGTTAATGGATAAGATGGTGGTAGCGATCCGGACGGACCCTGCACAGGGTCCTACCACCTGCAAACCTGTTCACCTGTTCCCTCTCTCAGACGGATATAACCGTAACCTCATAACTGCCGCTCGACCTGTTCACATGCCATAACACCAACCAACCAACCACATTTGAGTCACACCTCAAAATCTTCACAATCAGCGTTTTTGAACAAACTAACTCCGGCGCCCTTTTCCGCGTGATCTATCCATTTTTCAGCCATTGTTAAAATATTGCAACTTCAGCGAGACGTAAATCATAATGGTGCCCGATACTTTATCACCCCGAGAAGGGATCCGACACGGCAAAAGATATTTTAAAGGCTTGCAACTTTTTTGCCTGCTTTGATATATATTTACCTTCCCTTTTAAAATAATGAAATTTTGGCACTCATATCATACCAACACTAAAAACAACGAACGCAACATTTAAAAAGCCTTTGATGTAAATGGCGACTTCTAAATAAACTTCATAGTTACTGTATATTAATCAAAAGCGACTATTTTCTATTTTATAACAAAAACACAACTTCTAACGTCCATCCATTTATCTTAGTCTTGTCTAGACCATTAGCATTACGTATTCCTGACGTCTAACATATATCGATTACTCCTAGTTACGTTTAACGCGAACGTCATGAGAAAATATCCTAAAACGCTATCAGTCATTTGGTGAACCTTGCACGACTCCCATCTATTATTTCTATCATAGAAGTACCATATTCCCACTATTGGAAGCTTCGAGATTGGTTCATATTCTCATCGTGATCCGTTGTCGACCCCCGTCAATGTACGCAGCAATTAGGGGTCGAACGTGAGTCCAGTAAATTGGGTACCCAATGGATCTCCCGGCGGAGGAGCGAATGGAATTGCGAAACATCGGATGAGATGGAATATTTTAGGAGGGAGGCGATCGGTACACTGAAAAGGTGACAATGAGAATGATGCTGTGTTATATTCGCAATGGAACGGGATCCTTGGTTTTTGTCTTTTGTCTGTACATTACTTGGTAGTATTTCCAAATCTCTTACTTTTACCAAATGAAAGAGATACGAAACGCAACGAAAATATTCTACGGAAAATAGGTAAGTGGACTGCTGTGAAATGGCAAATGGCTGAAAGGAAAAAGTTTAGTGTATATTTGCGTTCCTTACTTCTTGATTTGACTGTTTGTACTCATGCTGCAACTTGATTTTTACGTGCTATGTTACGAAAAATACGAATTTTTGCAGCGGCTCAGACTTAAATGAAGTTGTGATTTATACGGTTATTTTAATAATAAAATATATTTTGATAATTATAATGACCAACTGATAAAATCACACATTTACTCTGAGTTATTACATTTTGAGAAAACACAGTTTCGTTTACAAGAGTCGTAATGTTTTGTTTGTAAACCGCAAATAGAGAGAATTCGACCTTCGCTGGCTTAAAACTTAGCAGAGTTGTGCTAGACAAAATGTATTGAAATTGCGCAGAGACTTAAAACTTTTGGTGAGTGACACAAGATTTATACTAGTATCGAATGTACACCGTTGATACTTAAACTTAATTTCAGTCCAAATAAATAACTAAAGACCTCTTATCTCGGTAGTTACACGTAACAAACTAAAACTACAAGATATACCTCCCTACATACCATCAGTAATGGTAAAAATATATTTTTAAATCCAGCAGCTTGGCGTAAAAATCCTAAAGCATTTAATCGCACGCCGTACGGCTTACGCCTACCGTCAAACTGCCTTGTCAATTACTCCGAGTCTAAATCGGCAATCGAGTCAGTGTAATCGAGCGACCGGTTCCGATACACCGGGCGACGTCCGATGCAATCGACTAGACTGATATATGAGGTTTTAGTGAATCTGTGGTTGTAAGTGTTTTGATGCTGGCTGGTTTCTGTGGCTTCATTGTTACTAGGGCATGCAATATCGCAAGATTTTCAATCCCGGTATTGAGTTTCGATATTGAAATCCCAATACCGGAATACCGGTATTAATTCCGGGATTGGGTTTTTTTATTATTTCAGGTTATAAAATGCCCCACGCATGCTGATTTTGAATAGGTAGGTAAGTAAATAAAAAAAACAACATTTGCCATTCGTGTTTTTAATTACAAATAAAAAATAGGCTTTTAATCACAGTTTCAATCACTCCTTGTTTTCTTATATGATACGAGTTGTCTTACAATTCAATAATTTAATAATAAGACAATTTATTACAATCTAAAATCCAAACCACCAGCAGTTTTTAAAATATTATGACATATTTTACATTTTGCGGAAGAACCATCGACGGCACGAAGAAAGTGGTTCCATATTTTTGTAGCTGTTCTTTTGTTAGCGAACTCTGTGTATTGCATCTCTTCTTTCTTTTTTGAAGTAGACCTAAAAATATATTTTATAAATATCATTTCGTTCAAAAAA
The DNA here is from genome assembly GCA_923062465.1 of Acleris sparsana. Taxonomy (NCBI): domain Eukaryota; kingdom Metazoa; phylum Arthropoda; class Insecta; order Lepidoptera; family Tortricidae; genus Acleris; species Acleris sparsana. Next base: position 18,155,227 of record OV281287.1, on the reverse strand, counting down.
ACATTTTACTTGTGAAATATTATGGTGCAATATAAAATATTTATATCTTTGCTCCTATCCTATCCTATGATGCTACTTGTATGGTTTAGAAAAGTTTTATTGGTAAAGTGTAACAGATTTGATTGATACTACCAATAAAGCGCAGCGGTCTTTATTTAATTAGTTTTATTTTTATTTTCGCCTAAAATTATAATCGTCAAACTCAATTTTGACAGGTCTAAAACGTATGTGGTTATCCGGGAATTCCTTCGGAAACATTTTGTTACGAAATTTACGAATTACCGAATAGGTACTACATAAGTTTTAGATCTGTTAAAATTGTGTTTGACGATTATAATTTCAGGTTAAAATAATTAAAATTAAAGAAATCTGCGCTGAATTGGCCCCAGTTCTGGGCAAATATATGGGAAAATTAGGAAAAATGCGAGCGTTCCTAATAATCTGCCACCACTGTACATCTAAATATGATGCGAAATTAGTTATAATAGTACTTACATTGTTCCCGCGTCGCTTGCGTCTACACTACACACTACACGTGCGTCCGATAACGATATTTGAGCGACTGCGCAGGGTAGCAGGGTGAACCTGTGAGTTTGCATACCTTATCCGAACGACAAAGACAGGCATAGCCGGACAATACAGAGAGAAAGAGAGAGGTAAATACAGGAAGGTTCTCGGGTACAACACATTCCTTTGTCTAACAACTAATTTACTACCTGCTCGAGGTCTCAAATGGCAAGTATGGCAACGCAAAAGTTTATTTTAAATAAAACAAAGGTACATTTTTGTCTTCAATCAATCCCGGAATTACGATATTAAAACGCTCAATCCCGGAATTGAAATATCGGAAAAAAATCGTCCGAGATCCCGGAATTACGAGATTCCGGAATACCGGGATGCATGCCCTAATTGTTACATGGTACAGAGGCCGTATATGTCAAAACCTGATGCAGACAGTGAAAAGGACAAAAAAGACTGGTAGGTATCCTATGAAGTTTGATTTGTACGTAATTCTTAAGTTACAACAGCGTTTTTTTCTGAACCTATTAATTTTTCAAAATGTTTAAGGAGGTATACCCACAGAACCTGTAGGTTAGGTTTGATTTGTTTCATAAAAATCTTCGGTCAACAAATAACTAACTGTTGATCGAACATACAAACCAAGACAGTTAACAGTTTCAGAAAAAATATAATAACGTAATCGAACAAATGAATCTTGAGATAGGTTAACCACTGTGGCTACGACCTATAGCTCTTTTCCTTTTACTGACTGGAACTTTGCAGGTGTTGCACCACCCGGTACAGGAATTGCAAACATCTAAGTCATTATATAGTCCTTAGTCATCGTTGGTAATTCCATCTTTACCTTTTTAAATATACAAGTTACCAGCATAATTTTATGACTACCAAATGCTTTATTTTACTTTCCGTATTGTTTTGAGCAAGCCGCATTGCACGGGAGTATAATGGCCGCGGTGCATTGTTCTCTGCAAAAAGGTTCCACATCTTTTTAATTTTGAAACTTATGCTGATGCTTTTGGGAGTTGTTTTTCGAAAATATAAAATGCATCATGCCTTTGAAACGTTTGTAAAATCACAAATTGGAAGTCATAAATTTATGCAACAAGAGTCTGGAAAAAAAGGCACTGTTCGGAGTTAAATTGTCAATATGGTCCAATTTCTGCCCGATTAGGTTGCTGCTTTAATTGTAGTGGTTACAACTTGAGAATATTGAAATTATTCTTGTATATTTGATAAAGTAAAAGGAACATAAGAAGTCAATCTTGACAAATGACATCTTCAAAATATATACCTAAATCAGTGGTGCAGTCAGTGCAGTGACTGAGTGATTTATTGACACACAACCCAAAGCCTAAACCACTGGATCAGGACTTAAAATTTGGAGGAAGTGTTCCTTGGGTACCCTAGGGGTGCATTGAGAAATTCCGATAATCGACCCTCAACGGGAAGAAATAAATAGGGGAGTAGCGGGATACTATTTCTATGCGTACAAAGTCACGGGCGTCCTCTAGTCTTAGCTTATTATAACCTCAAACCCAAGAAGATACTGCACTGCAATGACAGGTGCCAGTGTTGACTTCCTACCTTTCTTTAATTATAGTCGGATATTAATAGATGGAGCGAATAGTGTGTTTTTTTTCCAACATTTTTTTGAAGTCCTACAAGCGCACACCGACAAAGGACTTATATGCTTTCACGACAAATAAGCCTATATGGTGGAACAGATTTCAATGATATTTGGTAAGTATATGGAGACAATGTAACAAACTCCAGGGACGTACACTATGATACTTATTTTTGTAGTTCTCGAGAGTTTAGCACGTATGCATTCGCGAGCAAAATCTATCTTATTAAGAGCAAACTTTGCACCGCAGCTGTACCTAATTACAGGCTCAAATACTACTCTCCTTAGCTAAAATAACACATCATTTACAGAAATCATATTGGATATGTTACCTTAAATTCAGAGCTAAAAGGTTAAACATGTTTGGGCTATTACATGAATATAAGTCCTTATTATTTAAAGCAAAATAATCCTTATCCCAACGACACAGCGGTAACTAAATTCACTTAACTGCCAAACAAAAGCTATTAAATTCAAACGTTCTCATGCAACATTAACCACGGCCGTTCGATTCCGTTTATTTACCTATGGCTAGGTTATTTAGTGGTGGGCGAGTTTGGTTCGGAACGTTCATTATGAGAAATTCAAGTTCTTATTGAATTTTGACGGAAAGAGATTTCCTCCGTTAGTTAAGTCTTTATGTTTAATAATCCAAACTCCTCCCGAGTCTTAAGGAGTAGATGCTGTCTGGAATATTTTGAATTATAACTGGCATTAAAATTTCAAATCAACATGATAATCCATCAGAAAAATCATTTCAAATTCTGAGCTGTTACACGTTATACCTCATAACAAAGTGTTCACGACACCACTAGAAATAACTTTAAATACATCATTAGATTTCTTTGCCATTTAAATAAACATTCTTCAGTTCCTTCATGCCGAACGTAATAACCGTAATTCTAATGAACCCAAAATTGTAATCTCTGCTTTAGGACTCCGCAAAGTTATTAAAGATCCAAATCTTCACATCGCTAAAATAAGTCTCAAGGAATGCGGATTGGGCAATCCGATTGTAAACACAGATCGCATAAGGACGATATCTTTTATAGCACGGACGCATCTTGTATAGGAATCGTCTAATTTCTACGGTTTTGTACGGTTGGTGTTCCAGCGAGTCTTCCGGAGTGGTAAGACGTTATCGATTTGTTAACGTTAACTGGTCAAGGTTGGTGTAAATGTATTGAATAATGGCTTCTATCGATTTTTAAATGACTCAAGGTTAGATTCAGATGTAGATGTCAATTTTATAATTCGTTCAAATGCAAAAATACTTTATCTTGTCTAGGGGACACCGTTGATGTAGAAAAATATATCGAAACTTTCAAACAAACAAGTAGGTGTTTTTTATTCCTTTTCTCCCTCTATCTCTCTCTCTCTCAAGATTTTTGGCATGTTTTCCTGCTGAACTACGCATGTTATTTGATATTATATTTAAATTAATATTTAAATCTTTATATAATGCTTAGACTACGTAGTACCATAGTAATATGAAATATGTTTAAAAAATGACTGACTGCTGAGTTTCTTGCGGCGTTTCTTCTCAGCAGGGGTCTCCTCTTGGGAAGCGCTGGTAAATTCGTGACGGGTAAAAGTGCCCGTGCGGCCCACTTACTGAATAAATGACTTTTATCTTTTTATCTTTAGATACGTTCTTATGATTAAATAGCAAAGTTGTTCTTATCCTCACGTCCCAGCGGCATCTAAATATCCTATTGATTCTTAAACAGACTGGTCTGTAATGCTGCGCCTCTACTCTTAGACGACAAACAATACCGTAACGCCAGATACGATTTGGATTTTACCGCCTAGAATAGAGGCGGTGATTTCCTAAAGTACATCTAGGCAGAACAGTCCAGAATATTCCAATATAAGCCAGCCAGGTTATACTATCTCTCGCAGCAGTCACGCAGGGTGATAGAATCCGTAATGGACGAGGACCAATCATGGAAAATGGATTCTTATTTTACAGTAAATGAGGGTTATATGCAATTGTTTTCCGTAAATTAATTTAAAACCGTGTGATCTAAATTAAGATATTCGTCTCCATTATTGGTGTCTGCAGCTAAAATTGCCCAACATTAGTGCCACCGGAACGAGTGACAGATTATACTGCTCTTGTCCCACTGCACTGAGTTCAGACGAGTCTCGTACTAAGCCTACTAGCCTTGCTAAGACAAATGGCGCTATCTCAGACAAAACTCCTGTAGCAAATGCAACCTTATTACTAACGCGAGAGGATTGAAACTGCATTGGCTATTGAATTTGACATACTTCCTATTAGCTTATGAGTGCAGAGTACAAAGCAGCCCAGACCCTGTGTGCACGGGAAGCGACCGAAATCGAATTCAAGCCTTTGCTTCGTTTGCATTGTTTGCTATGTTGTGTCTCATTCCTCCTCTCTCAATATTGGCAATGCAAGAGTAAAACAAAACACAGTGATAAAGAAAACGAATGGAAACCCTGTGTGGGCAAAGTCGAAGTAAAGCTACTTTGAAAAAAAATGTTCTTGAGCATAGACAAGACAAAAATAAGTGGCCTAAATGCTCGCGTGCCTTCTCATAGCCATAAAAAAATACAAGTCTAATAGAATGCAAACTCATAAAAACCAGACTCCATTTTTTGATATCGTCGTTGATTTTTTGTTCAAAAATATCATCATCATTCTCCTGCCTTATCCCAAATTATTTGGGGTAGGCGCAACATGTCTTTTTCTTCCATACTTCTCTATTATAGTCGTCATCTCGGTAGTCACTCATTTTCTAGCCAGATCGTCTTTCACACAGTCCAGATTATTTGGTCTTCCTCTACTCGTAGAGCCATCCACATTCATACTGAAAACTTTCCTGACGATATTCTCCACATTCCTCCGCATCACATGCCCACGCCATAACAATCAATTTCCAGACAACTAGTTTTTATTCTCAATTTTTTTGATTGTTTTTATTCTCATTATTACATTAATAAAACCATTATATCCTATGTCACTCCCACAACCAAGATGAACCTAAAGAATTACTCTTCAAAGTCGGTCAAGCGATTTAGGCTACAGGATGTCACAATTGGTCATACAAACATTCTTCTGAGTCAGTCAGAAAAAAAGCAGCAACCAAAAAGTCTGTTAATAAATATTACCTATATTAATTTCCATTGCCGAAAATCAACGGGCAATGAATATTCATACACCCAGTGCACTATTCGCTGGATAATTGTGTTACCCATCGTAACCTGGTTATCGCGTGTCACAGGAAGCGTCATGACGCACGGACAGTTTTCACTCGGACGGAAATTTATAAGTGCCTTTGGAAAATTTAAAAAAAGGTTTTGTTTACGCTTTTGAGTTAAGTGGCAGTGAAAGGACGGTCAAAGTCAAAGTCAAAGTCAAAGTTCTTTATTCTTCAATTTAGGCATAATATAATGCACCTATGAATGTCAAAAAGCATTACCACCGGTTCGAAAAATAAAACCTTTGCCCCGAGAAGAACCGGCGTCAGAAACTCGGCAAGGTATATTTTTTTCAAGAAAAAGGTTTACATCATTACATTATAATTATAAATAGTTTACAATATCACGGTATTTTTGTACATTAGGTGCACCTTTTTTAAGCGTAGGTAAATTTATGCGTAGATTACTCATGCAGGACGGACGACTCACTGCCAAACATCCCTATCCATGATATAATCGTTTACTTTATAATATGCTCGGGAAATTAGTTTTTGTTTTACGACAGATTTAAATTTAGAGTCAGTAAGTTCAGTAGATATCTCCATTCATCAAGAGGAGATATGAACCTTGGACTCTATGCAATCGATGTTATAGTAGCTCTTACTGGCTTGTCAATAGACGCAACCATAATTTTGATTACTACAGAAACAAGATGGGATTTTGGAAGGTTTGAGGAAATCGAAAAATAAGTACTAAAGTTATACTATAACTTTACTAAGAATTATTATAAACAGGTAAAACCGTGCGTCCGTTTGGTTGTATGTTGAGGGTAACGCCTGGACCTAATGAATCAATTAAACAAACCAATAGGGAGGGAAGTTACATTATCCCTGACCAATATAGGCAATTGTTTTTTTTTTTAATCTCGAGTGAGACTGCGGCATATCACTAGTTAGTTTTTTTTAAATGATATTTAAAGTATTGGCCTTACATAACAATTATATTTCTAATCACGCACCCTTATCTATACAAACCGGAAGAAAGAAGAGCCAAATTCAATAACAATTAAAACCCTTCCAGATCAAATAACCTACGACCTAAAACCAGAACCAACAAAGATTTACTAAATCTATCTACCCAACCCTAAACGTCCATAAAGCACTCCACACACGTCCGCGGCGCGAGTTAATCGTCCATCGTTACTCGCCGCTTGTTATCGTCATTTGCGGCTCGTGTGGTGACTTCCTAATGCTTGAGATGTCTGTTTTACCGATAAGCGTTTAGATTCCGACTGAGGAATTTATTTCTAATCTGACGCAAGAGGGATGTTTTAATTTGGCATGTGTATGTGTGTCTGTGGCTTCGTATCTCCCAAACGGATGGACGGACTCAGGTGCGTTTTATCGGGGTGTTTCTTAGCTAGGTTTTGATTAAAATTGGTTGGGTCCTTTAAGATAACTCTTATCTTATATTATAACACTCGAGTCAATCATTGGATTATTTGTCTTTTTTATTTTTAAATTATATTTTTAGTCGGTAATACTTTGCTAAAATCTCCTTTTTTAGAAGAGACGAATTAACGAGCGGGTCATCTCAAACGCAAAAGAGGACTAGACTACCCGTCTCCAAAATACCGAGAGTTAAACTAAAAAGTTTTAAAGAAACCTTATAAAACTAAATAAGTCTAACGACATTTTAAAAGTCTTGGCTGACACGCCTAACGATAATCTCTTTGCTGGCAATACTGATCTGACGGGATTGGCCGGGGCAACACTTGCGGCTTACGTTACGACGCTCCGCGATTGGCTGATCAAAATCAATTTGTGTAAGCTAGGGTTGCTTTCTTAAAAATAATTTTAGAAAAAGAATGTTTTTTTTTGTTCGTAGAGGAGTGACGTTGATTAACTCACAATCAATAAGTATCTTTTTAGATAAAGACAGTATATTGTTCATACAGTCAAGGAATTTAATTCCTATACCACTTTGGACTATGTCAAAGTGACGTAATCAATCAAAACGTAAGAGACTTCTTATGATTTTATTTAGTGTCACTTTGATATAGTTCAAAGTCGTATAGGAATTAAATTCCTTGACTGTACATCCATCAAAAGGAAAAAAGCATAATAACAAGGCTTCCAAGATACAGCAGGCTTCGCCTAGTTTGGATAGATAAATATAAAACATTGTTCATTTAGAATTATATTCAAATCAGTAGTTCTCCAGTTTATGGCATCTAAAAACCTGATAAACTTATGAAATTGTCGTCTATTCACATTTTTCATAAATTAATTCACTCGTACTCGCTCTCTTGCAAAAGACCTCCCAACAAGGCTCGTATATAAATAAACTAAAAACATTACAGTGTTTTCAAACAGTAAATTGATTAATTAATTCACTCAACTGACGTCCACCCCTTTACGTAATGAACATTATTATTGTTTATTATAACTGACTAAGACGGTGCCACACGATGTGAAACGGTCCCAGCTCGGCATGTTTCATTTCCGGTTTTAAAGCCAAGTTCGGTCTTCAACTGGGACCATTTTATAAAAAAAATAACTGACTAGTCACACGACGTATGCAAACTATTGCTCACACGAGTTAACCGTATTACACTTTTCTGTAATATTTTATAGTAGAATTCGTCACAATTACACAGGTGCCAGTTTAAAAGTTAACCGCTCCTAAATTGTTTTTTATTTTTATTTTACCCTTACAACTAATTTAGAGTCGCATTAATTTACACCAATCTCCCATAGGACATCTTATATCACTTTCAAATGAGTCAAGTAAGAAAATGACAGGATGCGACATGGCTACATCTTATTTAATGAACGTTTGTGTATAAGTGACATGTAATAGATACTATGATTGCTAGAAGAAATGATTGATAAATATAAAATACCACTATATTCTTCTGGCAACCCTATTTTGCACCCAATTTAAGTTCGATTAAGCCCCGAGACAAGAAGTAAAAAACTTGGCCAAGTCTCACATGAGCGATGACATTGTTCGAAGGCAGTTCCTTCCTTATGAGTTTAGATTCCGTTGCAACGTCGCAAGCGACTCAGCTTTAATTAAAAAAGTTAGGGTATTTTCGCTATTGAACTTTAATTGATTTCGTTTGAAATTGAAATTAAAATAATTTGCGAACAGGGCTGTGCTTTTAAAGCGCAGTGATGTGATTTTCAATGGATACACTGTTATTCAAAATATATTCAGTTATGTTCGGCAGACGGTTTTTTTTACTCTATCGCTTTGATGTTACGTTTAATAGAGAGCCGATTGAGCGTAATATTTTAACCAATTTTTTATGGTGTCGTTTTGTTTCACCGACACTCATTTCGTAGAACGTATCACTCCGCATTTTCGTTTCATAGAAAGCTATTGTCCGCTGAACCGGTGTTGATTTCAGGTTATCTTAAATTTGATTTACGTAGGTTAGGTTAGGTTTGACTTGTAACCGTTTCAAGATAACCTGTTGGTAGTTTTTTATGTATAAAAACCAAAACTAGGCTATAACCACGTAGTCAAATTGTAGAATCAGCGAAATTACACACCTTTTTTTTTTTAGGGCACAGAGAAGGCAATCGAGTAGGTACACAGGCCACCTGATGGTAAGTGGAAACTGAGACCCATAGACATTTGCATTCACAAGACTGCAAGCCTAAGACTGCAAATGCGTTGCCTATCCTGAGGACTAAGATGGAATGCCTCTATGCTAGTCATTACACCGGCTGTCTTATCCCCAAACCGAAACACAACAATGCGAACACTGCTGTTTGGCGGTAGGTTAATGGATAAGACGGTGGTAGCGATCCGGACGAACCCTGCACAAGGTCCTACCACCCGCCTCCAATAGATCTGAGTCATAGTAACGCATGGATTCCTGACCAACTATAGAACTGCTTCACATGACGTTATTTATCAAAACAATTTTTTTTTAAACAAAATGGCACTGACTCAGTACGTAATGACGTTTGAGTCTAATCTCAAATAATCGGTAAATTAACCATTTAATTTTGCGCTTATTGTTTTTTTTTTATCATCGATTATCATTCGATTGATCACTCTTGATCAATTGGGTTGATCCTATTATGACATCACTTGACAGAGCTTTAGATTATAAGGTAATTGTTCTGAGGCTTTTTCTAATCGGTAAAATCTACTTGCTTTCATATTTGTCAAAGTCATCATGATAGTTCTTATTTACATGACAGTAAGGGCCCAGCCACACGGGATGCGTGCGCGTGCGCTTTCCACTGCGTTGTATAGTATGAATTCTCATACGACATTTCGCTATACGATGCAGTGAAAAGCACACGCGCACGTCACGTCTACGCGCACGCATCCGGTGTAGCTGGGCCTTAATGGCGGCTGCGTTAAAAACCAAACGACAACATGTCAAAGGCAATTAGGTTTACTGAGTAGAAAAGCCTCTGAACAATTACCGCGGTTTTACTCGTATTTTTAGGGTTCCGTACCAATATGGTTTATATTAAAATGAACCCTTGGTGAGCCTTCCGTGTCTGTCTGTCTGTATGTCAGAGCAGTTTTTCTCAGAAAGTATAGAAGCTACCAACTTGAAATTTAGCACATTTGTATAACTTGGTTGCCCGCGTCCGTTTTTGGCAAATAGAAAAAAAAAAAAGGGATGTTATATGAAAGGACTGCACATTTCAAATTACGGTTCCCCCCTCATATCTCCGAAGTATATGGACCAAACAATAAAAAAAAAATCTAGCCAAAATTATTGCATTTTAAGTTTTACAGTTCATAACAAAATGTGTTTTCTTTTGCGTTTACTTACCATATTATCTTAAATACGGAACCCTCGGTGCGCGTTTCCGACTCACACATGACCGGTTTTTAATTTTAATACCGATAAGGCTCCATAAAAACACCTCACAAGTCAATGTAATAAATGTATCCGAGCGTAATTAAATCTACATAAGGAAACATAATTATAGGGGAAAACAGCAATTAATTACTATTCTGACCTGTAATGTCTAACTCAGATGCGGGATATACAATTTTTATTGAATTATTTCAAAGCCTCGACCATGTAAACCCCTGAAAAAAGAAACCTTTAGGCCTAGAAATTACAGCATGATGGTTTTATTTGTAATACCAAAGAAGGCTGACTTCAATGTAGTGGTCGATGCATTCTACATACAAAGTGGAAAAAACGAACGCCACATGGACATAATGGTTCACTAATGTTTGACCAAAAAAATATTGACAAATGATCATTTGACAAACAACGTTTCACCAAATAATCATTTGGCAAACGTGACATTTGACAAAAGTATCATTTTGCAAAAACTCAATTAGCAAATGATCAAATAGCAAACACTACACTTGGTAAATGTGTTAAATAATAAAATGTCAATTGACAGTTTTCCATTTCACCAAATATTATTTCCTGTAGTTTACCTATTTCTGGGCAGAAAAAAATAACCTCGAAGGCCAAGGCGGGAGCAAAGCTCCCGCCTTGGCCTTCTAACCTAACCTATCCGAGTCAGTTCTGCCCGGATTCGTCTTGCTCGTTGCATTTAAAATTTTGTCTGATAACTCCGTTGCTAAATGTTCATTTTGTCAAATAATTACTTATAAAATGTAAATTTAACTGTTGATCATTTGAATAAGTGAGCCATTTTTAAAATGACAACTAGTAAAATGATCAATTGGCGAAACATTTTTTTGCAAAACGTTGTTTGTCAAGTGTAATTTTGCCAAATGACTTTTGGTCAAACGGCAGGACACCGGACATAATTCATCGCAACGGAGTTTTTTTTTTTTTAAAAACCTGCAGTTATTGATTTTTCAAAATTCATCTGCCTTAACCGGGAATCGAACTGGTCGAATACTTATAACAAATATGGTATTTCATATAAAGATAGGTGTATGTGTTATAAACATAAATTATCACTATCAATGACCCTTTCGATAAGACGATTCTTTTCAATAATCTAATAATGCAGTATTCTTGTCAAATTGTGTGTGAATGTCGAAATTCAACGATGGAACACGCCATGCCTCCGCACCAAGCCAAATGGCATCGTCGTGACTGTGTTCTCTGGCTGCCATTTTCTAGTCAGTCTGCTCCGTGATGTCGCACCGTTGAGTGTGGTCAAAATAATACGCCCATCCAGTTGTATACACCGAGACAAACAGCGCGTCCGTGAATGCCTAGCTTTAGATGGAATGCCTCTACGGTAGTCATTTCAATGGTGTTATACCCCCGTGCCGAAACACAACAATGTAGAAACTGCTTTTGCAGGTTAAAGGGTAAGATGGTTGTAGTGATTCGGGTGGACCCTGCACAAGGCCGTCAATCACAAAAAAAAACGTTTTTTTCTTTCAAATCTTGCCCAAACTTACACCCCTGTAAGCTTTATTACATGCTTAAGCTTGTAAACTTGATTTTATCCTTGAGGTGGAATAAAAAGAAGCTTTTGATGCGTAAGATGAAAGTCACGAACCAAGATTTAGGCAAATTGGGCTCTTTAGGCACTTGGGTTAAAAATGTAGCATTTAGGTCCTTTATTTAAGTCGCAAGTAACTTTATTAAAGTTAGGAAATTAAATTAGAGCAGTAATTAGAACTTGAAATTTAAGTCAGAATAAAACTAATAAAGCCGCTGTCTAGACTGGTTTTAAGCGAATTATGTTTTTACACTACTTATATACTTTTTGCTCTTAATTGTGCTCTTTTCTAGGGTTCCGTACCAAAAGAGTTGCAACGGGACCCTACCTATATTACTACTCCACTGTCCGTCTGTCTATCCGTCAGCGGGCTGATCTGTTATTCCATAACAGGTAGACAGTTAAAATTTTCACGGGGTGTATTTCTACTGCCACAATAATACCAAATAAATAATAATATCTTCGTCAAATCATGAGCTAAAGCTAGAGCGAAACTCACCTTTGATCTTTGACCAGAGTAATTTGACACAGTCAACTTAATAGTCAAATTGCAAGTTTTGGCAAGTGTTAAGTGAACGCTCATGTAATTCTCCACCATCCCGCAAGGTGGCGCTATAAGCCGATTTGCCGCGGCCCTATTGCGCATTACCATATCTCCGAGATAACTATCACGTTTCGTATTTACTGGAGACGGCCATTTTCCTTTTAGCAGCCGGCGTTACCTTAGTATGTCGTTTGTAAAGTTACGATTAAACCACAAAACAAAATCACCGTTCTCAATATCTAATACGTCCTAGAATTTGTTCTAGTCCATTTAGAAAATTCATGCATCTCATATCAGTGACTAGGCGTATATTAAATTTAACGTTTCTGAAACAGATTGCAAGTCCGGTAACCTTCGAGGAAGGGTTAGGTTGGAGTTTATTTTATAACCACACTAAACCTATGACGATTATGGATTCCAATCAAGACCTATGAGCTATGGGAGATATAGTAAAATAACCCCGTAGTTACTAGATAATATAATCCGGGGCATATTTGCTTTTACCTCTTTTTCCTGCTTTTTTTTCCTATTACCTAGGCACTATAAGCGATGTCAAATGTAGGCGCTACGAGTAATAAATTTAGATACAGGTGTAGTGCATAATTGCTTTCCTTCGTATTTTCACGGAAACGTACGAAGGTGTCATGCTACTTCAGTCAACCTCAGTACTTTTTGTACTGTGACCGACTGAAATAGCAAGACGCGTTCGTACGTTTCCGTGAAAATACGAAGGAAAACAACTATGCACTACATCTGTAATTGTTTTCTAGTACTACATACTTAACGCATTCATAACCGTCAATTTCATCCATATCTATCCCTAGGTACAGCTTGTTTTGTTTATTAGGATGCTCGCATACTGTTAAAACGCTCAAACGCGTTCAAAGCACTGGGCGGAAGTCAGGAAAACACCCAGCAGTGAATGCGTCCAAGGGAAGTCGCAAAGTCGTTAGGCAGCGGCGAAGAGGCTCCGTGTCGACCCGTCGCGGGCGGGTCGTGTAAACTCCTGTGTCTTTGTAAAGAGTTGAGGCGCGTAAGCGAGTTCATTAAGTTTACTAGCTAGCGTTGTTGGTTCAAACCTAATCTAACCATCGGCGTAATCTTCCAGCGCAGAATTCAGATGAGCCCCAACTTGAGAGTGGTTCCGTAGAGTATGTAAACTTCAAGAACTAATTTAAAAGTCATAAAGTTGCTCTGAATATTTAAGACGAGTTGGAGACAGTTTATGTTGTGTTGATAAACATTTCACTTGGCTTGCGCTAGAAGGCGGTAAAGAAGTGTTATAAATTCATAGATTATTCATTAGTTAATTAGAGTTGCAAGTTGATGATGATTATAATATTAAAATCCATCACAATATTGAAAAGTTAACCTAAATATGTCAGATGAATAATACTGCTTATACAAGTAACTAATTATATTATAATAAAGGTGTGGTATATAAGGAGTTATCCTAGTAAAATTATAATATTTAACTCTGCAATTTAATCTTGTTTCCCGTTTGTTGCCTCGCCCAAAATTCGTATATTGTATCCTTTGATAACATTAATCTCGTAGTTTACGCCGTTAGACAAGCGAGACACGCCGTTGGCGTCGGGAAATAGGTCATAGTAGGACACTGTTTATGGAAGTTATTATAAATTAAGGGTACATCAAGTTACTATTATGTCAAGAGAAAGATACAGACGGCCTTTGCTCTGAAACTACGTTAATAATTCTTTAAAATTGTTGCAATTCATTTGCTTTCTAGACACGTAAGTAAATGAATGAAACTTGTCTACCATTTTATCTAATTTGCGAGATACCAAAACAGATCACATATACAATAGGTTCCGAAATTTAGTGCACTTAAATAGTACAGTACCTTAGGTTTTAAAAAGTCTTTCTGGTTCGGGTACAGTCGCCCAGCCTAGAGAAAAGCGTATCACAGCGAGAGAGATAGAAGTACACACCCGAAGGTTGTTTTAATACCTATTGCTCTGTAAAGATGCAGTGAATAATCCTTTCCCATCGTTTTTGATCGGATAACTGCTTACTCGGATGGCTTATTGATGGGCACTCAAGCTAATTGAGAAAGCAAGATAAATATGAATTTATCCGTCGAAAACGATGGGAAAGGATAATTCACTACATTTGTACTAGTATAACACGCATGTGCGAAACAAATCGTAAATAATACAACCATCACTAAGGTTTCCTCATCTCAATCCAAAGAGTTTTATTTCTGAAACTTTTATAAATACCATAAAAATACAGACAACCAACCACAAATATTCCAACAGACAGCGCATAGAACTGATTCACAACTGTCATGATGCACGAGAGGCTGAGGAAGGCCACAATTATCATCACATGGAACACCATATACCTGATATGGAGCCATTTTGGTATATGTTTTGTGGTGCTGATCATTAGTATTAGAGTCGCCACGATGAGCTGGACGTATAATAAGATGAAGACGACCCTCACAATAACTAGGGTCTGGGATTCCATGTCGTAGTTCATGTTGGTAGACACCACAAGTAGGAGAGGCACAAACATCATCATTGGTAGAACCGCTGACAAGCCAACGCGGACAAAGACGCGGCGCATCCTCATGCAGCGCGCACAGGGGATCTCTGAAGAGGTTTCTATGATCATCGCCATGCCGAATAAATAACTATATCAAATAAATGTAAAGCAACGTTGACAGTTTACAAAATTGACAGATGACATATGGAAGAAATGCAACAGAGAGCTTTTTCTTTTTTCTTATGCGAAAGAAAAGTTCGACATTAGCGAAATCAGACGTCCTGCTTTAAAAGGTCCGAAGTTACGAGTATATTAGCTTTATCCCTTTTTCTCGATTTTATCTTCAAGTAGGTACGAGTAGGAAGGATGGGGCACTCGAAGTTTCGAATCGAGAGCTTTCAGTTCCACACATGGGCGCTGTTCGTGATGAGATTGACAACAGGAACTCTGTTAAAAGGTGTTCTGAAAAAAAGATGCTTATAAATTTTATCTCAAAATATATTTTTTTGTTTATTATTTACTAAGAAAATGAATAAACAAAATTCTGCTATAATGGCTTAAAATTCTTAAACACCACATAGTCATTTCTATGTCACAACTAGTGTAAGAGTTACTAATTAATAATCAAAACAAAATTGAAAAAAAAATGTATGCTCTTGAGACAATAGATGCATCGATTAGGAAGCTTAAATTGTTTTTAAAGGACTGTCGATGACCATCAAAAAATACTTTCAGCCAAATGAATCTTCGTTCCAAAAAATGTTAGACTAAATCTGAATTAATGTCCCCATTGTCTCGCCCTGGAACTTTTTTTACTAATGAGGCTCATTATTATGCAATTGGGGCTTGTTTCTCCAGTGATGCATATTCATTGGTAATTTAAAATTAGCCATGTTTTCAAGTTTATGAATTTATGAAAACGCGGAATGCGAGACAAGATGAGTAAAGTAATGTCAGTAAATAATAAATTTGTTTTAAAACCATTATTTTCGCTAAGGCACTATGACCTTTAAAAAAACGTACGTAAAATATATAAGGTAATTAAATGATTATATGAGACTAATGTCCGATTTAAAAACCCTAACCGAATAACAATGATAGTACAGTTATGTTGTGGATGGCCTATTTAACTAAAAATATACAGTAGATACCCATTTGCCGTCGTAAGAATATAGTTTTAAGATAACTTCACCAGATCGCCCCATAGCATGAGATTTATGTACAGTCAATATCGTTGTATTATGTACAGTATAATAATGCAGTTTAGTCGTAAAGTTTGTTATTGGGTAATAACAAGGAGATAGGTTGTACGTCGGGGTTACGTAGTCGTAAATACTGCCAAGTCATAGCGCCTTAGTAGTTTTGTAAGGGAGCATAACAAGCACCATGCTATATTCCTTACCAGTACCACCAGTAGATTCTCGCGTTTTAGTTCTACTTATTTCACTCGTCGTCACTTATCGTCGTCATGAAATAAAGGTCAATCGATGGCGAGAATTCCATTAAAAAACTGGCTCGTTGTTAGGTTCCTTTGCTAAAACACCAAGGTTTCAACGAGATCTACAACGGGGAGCCCCTTGAAATATCGACAAACGTTTTATCGAATGAGTCATTTCACCGAATTTCATTTCATTGAAAGCTAATTTCTGCTGAAACTCTATGGTTTTCAGGTTATCTTGAGTATTTGTTACAATACAATACAATACAAATACTCTTTATTGAACACCAAAAAACAAAAAAAAACACGGAACAGTACATTTTAAACTATAGGTATACAACAGGCGGTCTTACCGCTAAATAGCGATCTCTTCCAGACAACCTTGGACAGAGAAACCATGAAAGACAAAGATACATGGCAGGTGGTGTAAACTACCTTCTTCAGAACCCAAACTAACACTTTTATGATGTTTTTTTGTTACGTAGGTTAGGTTAGGTTAGGTTAGGTTAGAACCACACAAAAAATAAAGCTCCTGCACGTAGGAATGCCTGTCGATGAAATGAAAATTCGGCGAAGTGAAACGTTTTATGAAGTGAGTTTTGATATTTCAAGGGTAAACCTCTACAACGTTATAGTCCTCGCTTCACTCGTCATTGTCGTGAAAAACGTTTTAAATATATAGTAGATCCGAAGTCTTAGCTAAACTCACGGACAGACGCGTCAGGTGGACTTTTCTACTATTTGGACAACATTCTGAGGTATCCCATTCCAATGGATTTCCTTCTGGTTGTTCATTGCACTCGCTGTCAGGTTGCTTTCGCTAACGTCGTTTTGGGTGGCCACTGGACCCAAGCCCCAGAATAAGTCTTGGCCTCCCATAAAACGTTCTAACTTCAGCGTAACGTAACGCTTGCGTAGCGTAAACGTTTCGGTTGGTTACGGTAGCATTTGAAAGAGAACACTAAAGAAGCTTTAATAGGAACTATAGGAAGCAACCTGGCGCGGGTAGTGGCGCCTCCGGAGCGAGACCCAAGGTGAAGAAATGAAAGCAGCCCTACATTTAACTGGTTAAAGTTTTGGGTATAATAGCCTTGGGGCTCCCATCCCCCATTAAACTCCAGACAGTATAAAAACGGTTAAATTATGCGCAGCCTTTGTTTCTCGACCAGGAACAAAATCATATTAATTTACGTATCAATTAATTAGGTAGTCGTGGTATATGTAAGTACTTGAATATTGATTAAAAAACGATTGCTATCAACTCATCATTCATTATCAGTCATCAGTAGCAAATTTTATAGCGCGGGGTTGAATTTAATTTAGTTTTAGCCTTAAGTCCAGTTTAGTACTGTGAAAATGTACGGAACTGCCAGTCTTAAATCTAGAAAATGTCTTTTTTCTGGAAACTGCAAGATTGGTACAATAAATACAACAAAAACAAAAGCCAACTATAATTTTACTTAAGTAAATTGAGCTGCGACGAAAGACGAATTAGTTTGCCACACGGCGTGGATTTTAAAAATGTCTTTTTTAGTTCACCTATTAAATAATTAGCTTTCTGAACTCGATTAGTATTTTTTATAATAATAACACGATCGACCTTGCCATTGCTATTTTTCTATACACCGGAAATCGTATCTCTCATTACAATCAATTTTTATCCAATAAGGCAGAGATTGATTAATTATTGATAAAATTGTTTGATCATGATATAACTATCTTTTTAAAGTGCCCCCGCGCACGAGCGATAGCGCGCAAATATAAATATCGCAAATTGAAAGAATCGTCGCCATTTTGAAAAATGTTGTCTATTAAAATGTCGTGGCGAGCTGTAGCCGTGTTGTCAGTTTTGGTGTCAGTGTGTGCGTTCCCGCATGATGGCGACGATGATCCGACCAGAAAAATCGTACGTTAAATATTACCCTCTTAAGTCAAAACGTTACAAGTTCAGTAGACCTGTAATAGAATATGCATTCTTGTTATCAGGAGAAAAAGTCTGATTTGTCTTGTCATTGATTCGCTAATGCGTCTCTTTAGCAACTAATGTAAAGTATGGTAGTGGAGGAGCTGCCTTCGAAATTCCGAATCGTTATTCCGAAACGGAATTCCGAATGTATGTGGCCGCCTTAAGGATGTATTTTTATCTTGCTCGTGCTAAAAGTGTATTAGTAAACAGAACATAGTACTGGCCTTAACTCTCGCGGGTACCTATAGGAAGTAGAAAGCTAAGGTCATTATTATCATACAAACCTTCATTCAACCTTAAAAAAAATACGCTAGTTTTATCATCTTGGCATTTGAAAACCCTCAGATCAACCAAGTTTTATCTTCGGGATACCCCATCGAAGTTCACAACGTGACTACTGAAGACGGCTACATCCTTGGTGTGCACCGTATACCCTATGGGAAGAATGGGCCCACCAGGGAGAGGAGACCTGTGGTGTTCGTCATGCATGGCCTCATGAGCGCTTCGAGCCACTTCGTCAACTTGGGAGACAATAGCATTGGTAAGTGGCATAATATAAGGTTTGGTCGCCTGCCTTGGCACGAAGAATTCAGTGATTTCAATCAACGATGGCGCACTCCTTTACTTAACACATTCAACACCATACAACCCGCTAGTCGTCGGGATCTATGGACTGTATTAATAAACTCATCTTTACTGTGAGGCCCATCACAAGATACGTCAAAGTTAACCGCCAAACCATAGAACACTGTCATTTTTGACGCATCTCGAGACGTACATTAGAGTTGAGATCAGTTTAGTAATACGGGCCTTAGTTAACTTGTGAATGGGTGCTGCTTGTGGGGTCTGGTTCACGTTTGCATTGACTTGTTGTTCAGTTAATTATTCTAGATATGGCTCCTAGTCATTATGTTTAGTTTATTGGGCCTTTCATTTGTGATGATTTATTTTATTTATGATAGTTTGAATAATTATTGTATATTATTCTGTTATCTTGTAATGTATAAGTAAAGTATTATTGTGATTTATGATTAAAAAAAATTACATTCCGTTGGGGTTTCTTGCGGCGCTTCTTCTCCGCAATTATGGTCGCGTCCGAAGCACTATATAATAGATTCACTCCATATTACCGACGTGTAAAAGGGCCCACATGTTGCCAACTAACTGAATAAATATTTTGAATTTGAATGTGGCAGTTTTCACCGCAAAGCGGAACTACGTTGGATTATGTTGTGTACTCTTTTCAATCTAGGATGATGCCTCTGACAGCTCATACTAACACCTATTAAAAATGTTTCCTTACAATACTAACTACATTGGTACTAAATACAGTTGTTCAGAAATTTAAATAATTAATTGCCTATTTTTGCGCTTGTGAGTATATTAATTCATTGTAAATACAAAATACGGCTGTCACAGGGATCATCTAAGATTAAACAGAGTGTAGTTTACGAGCATAGCACGCAGCAAATGTGTTGACTCTATGTACAGTACCCCAACGAAAACGTTAAGCACTTTAGTGCGTTGTCATAGTAAACTTCAAACAGAACATCAAATAACACACATGACAATGACAATGACATTTACAATGACAAGGTTCTAAGCGTGATCAACATTTTTATTGGGTGATTGTACATTGACGGAACCGTGGACGTCATCGATAGTATCAGAGCGCGGCGTCTAAGATTGTAAACATATACATCAAGATAAATGATAAGGGAAGCGATAGTAGGAAAAAGGGGAAAGAGAGACGCTAAGGAGAACATATCTGGGTCTTTATTCTACTGGGTAAAACCATATAGCCTTTGACATTTTATTGTATTATCAACGTTACTTGACAGTAATGGCCGATTTTGAAACAGCATAATGACATTTGAAGTGGGTGTTGTACGGTATCACTGTGTCAAAGACGAGGCTTGAAAGAGGGTAAAAAGAAAATTACAGCATAGATTTTAAGTGAATGATGATGAATAGATAATGGTGATAAGAAATTAACACAACTAAGACGTGGCTGGTGAAGCGAGAGCTATCTAAAAAGCACCGGTTTTGTAGTGTAAGTAGGTGTACATAATTCTGAATGTTTGAATGGGGTATCTAAATGTTTGAATTAATCCTATTTATGAGAATACACACGGTTAAAGAGTACAGAAGTACTTATTACTATACATTTAATCTGTTTGTGCCTAGACAATAGCGAAAAGTAATGAAACCCTTTGTTGAAATTGAAATTATTTATTTCGATTCTTGATATTTACTTTGATGTATCTACGTAAGAGGACTAACACCGGCCGACAGTATAATTATCAGTATGTGTTTTACCTTCCAGCATACAACCTTGTAGACGCTGGCTACGACGTCTGGTTGGGCAACGCTCGAGGCAATGTCTACTCCCGCGCCCATGTCGCCCTGAACCCTAGCGACTCGGTCGAAAAGCTCGACTTCTTCGACTTCACCTGGGAAGAAATCGGCTTGATCGATATCCCAGCTATGATCGACTACGCTCTCGCTCACACAGGGGAACAGAAGCTGCACTACATTGGCCATTCTCAGGGCGGAACCGGTTTCCTCGTCCTCAACTCCATGAGGCCTGAATACAATCAGAAGATCGCGAGTGCCCACCTGCTGGCTGGAGTAGGGTACATGGCAAACTTCCCCAGTAGACCTTTATCGTCAATTGCGCAGATGACCAGCCTCATTTACGTAAGTAGTTATTGATCAATGTTGAGACCGTCAACGAACTACTTGCACCCAGGACCTTGCATCCTATTTTAGAGACAACTTATAAATCCTGTGTACATTGCGTAATTTAGATGCAACTTTGTGATGTGGAAACTCATCACTCTCATCAGTTCTGCATTGTATACCGAATTGTCACGTGTCATTGTTGGCTTTGTCTAATAGGGGGCAGGTTCTGCTAATGTAAAGACTTCCTAACAGATTAGATTGATTTGGATTATTTAGTTGACTTTGGCATTTAAAGAAAAAGTATTTATCATCTTGAAAACTCCCTTTTTAGTTATGAGTGTTATAAATAACATAAAGTAAACGTCAATGTCTCTCCGAGCCTTTTATAAATGAGCTAAAATAATGCAAAAGACAATAATGGTATGCATTTATAACATTAAGTTAGGATAATGGATAATCAGACCTTAATTAGTAAAAAGGTGACAAGAAAATTATTAAAGCAGCCCAGTCCTGGAAACGTTTATGTAATTATTGCTCAAATTAGGTTATATAAAACAAAATTTAAGGTTTTAGATAATATCGTATACCATTAGAGGTGAGAATTGATATTGCAGGTGTTCTTTATAAGTTCTACTTAACATTAGTAATTCGAACTTTTACCGAATAAACGGGGTTACAGCAGCTCCATCCGTATAAAGATCCTTTTCCACCGACGAGGCGAGCCAAAACAGGGCAGCGCGAGAATTTAAATTCGCATTCAAAAGCTATTCCCAATTAATTTATCAAAATCTCGCCTCGCCTCGCGAGGTGTAACAGCGTCTTAAGGGCCGATAAACAAACAGCAAAGCGCAAAGCAGAGAATTTTTCACTACCAAAGCATCGTCTTTGGACATGTTGAAATAAGATCGAAATTAACTAACACGTCAAACACGACTGTGCTGCTAAGCGTCAAAAACTATCCGCGCTGCGCTTCGCCAGGCCCCGTAAATAAAACCATATATTATTTTCAGGCATTTACACAAAGTATCGGCTTGGTGGAGATAGCCCTGCCCAGTCTGCCCTTCTCCGTTGCTGAAGACCACAAGCCTTCCGACTACTGCTTTGGCGACGTTAAGTACGCAGCGATGTGCGACTTGCTGGGCCTTGACATTATACTGGTAAGTTTAAAGTTTCTATCAAGAGACGTCTTCCTTTTCGGGAGAAATTGGGCTAATTCAAATCAGCGTTCTATCTGTAACCCTAAATTTATAAACGTCAAACTCTATTCTTGTACAAGAATCGACTTTGACGTACATACAATTAGGAAACGCTTATCTAAATTGACCCCAATGTTACACTCTACCTTCATGATAACGGCAAAATATAGAGGTATACGCAACTAATAAAATTTCAAGTATCGACAAACGGAAAGGAAGAGTTAGGGTTCAGAGGACTTTGGAAAATAACGCAACGGAGTAGACTGGCATCAAAAAACAAGTTAAAGTATTCAGACTCTGTCAGGACATCACTACAATCAAAGAGGTTACACCTAACCTTCTGTGAATAAAGAGGCACTAAAAGAAGACGAAGACTGATATAAAATACTTGTTCGTTTAAATGAGGTAAATTATTAAAATATAGATATCTAAAATGTTCAGGAATAAAAAATATCCTTACATTATTTTGTCAATTAACGATGTATCGTAAAGCAGGAATCAATCAATCGTGTCATTGCCACTTTGATGTGTGTATGTTTAATGTTTGTAAACTCTTTAAGATACCATGTTTGTATTCTAGGAGGGTAGAAGCATCATAACCTTAGAAATGGGAGGAGCATCAGTCAAGCAGATAGTTCACTATGGCCAGAATGTCAAAGACGGTGCCTTCCGTCGCTGGGACTACGGCCGCATCAGCAACCTTGTCCATTACGGGTCCCTCAACCCCCCACCTTACGACATCAGCCGCGTCACTGCTGACGTCACCATGCACTACACATTAGCAGACAGACTCCTGGACGAGCAAGACGTTCTGGCTATGGTGAACGTCATGCCTAACACGGTGGCGAGGAAGGTCGCAAGAGACACGTTCCTCCATATGGACTTCATCAGCGCTGCAGACGTGAAAGAACTGGTCACGGATTACATCATTGAAAGTCTCCACAGGGTTGAAGGAAGAGCATAATATTAGAGTTTTGATTATTCTGTTACAGACAGATAATGTTTTTATTTGTTACTTAGCTATTTATATTGAATTGTTACAATTTTGATTTTACGTTTAATTAAAAACTGGAACTGTGTTGTTGTTCGCTTAGTTAAAAACTGGAGTTGTCTTTTTTAATGGTAAACATAGACAGAAACAGGTCAATAAAACTATTTAGTACCTCTCACATCCATATAATGCCACCTCCTGCATATACACGACCGCACCGCAAGATAAGCTCGCAAAATTGATGGACTTGCAACTTGCAACTGCAATGATAAATGCACGTCGGCGCATGCTAATATTGCTAATTCGGCAGATGGATCGCCGCAACTACAGGCACTTAGTCATGATGACTTAGTAAGTTTATATGTTTGTGAAAACGTATCTAGGTAGGTTAGTAAGTATAATTATTTGATATAGTTAATAAATAAATGTCAGTAAATATCACGCTATGATCTAACCCCAACGTAAGCTCTAAATTTGTATTGGGTAGGTACTAGGCAAACATAAATATACATGTACACATATTTAAATACTTACATAGAAAACAAAGACTCGCGCTCATTACATTAAGTACACAAATGTATGCCTATACCGGAGTACGAACGTATCTAGCTCTTATTAACTTAAAAGTAGTGGCAGCCGAGGTGAAACAATACGACAATAGATCTAAAGATAAATAAGAATAAGGCCCCAGTGAAATCTCAGTGTATCAACAACCTATCTTGTTATAAAAGAGTTTTTCAGCGTCCATAAATCATAAAACTCCTAGTAAATAATAGTACTTGAAAAACTTCACTTTATTCGCCTCTGTACGTTATTGCTGTTAAACTTCTTGCAGGCGTTTTGTTCTGCTTCAGAGTTAAAAACTTTTGTATCCATAAAATTGAATATACCAGTTGTTTTGTTCGAAAAAGTTTATTAGTTGGTGTTGCGAAGTATAAATTAAGCACAATCTTTGCTAATTTACTATGATTTAATAATATATTCGTTACTTAAAGGTAGGATGTATGTTAGTACAGTGCGAAGCTTTTTAAGTCTTCGCTTCGGTTAGAGCCGCATAAGAGCTTATGAGAGCGAGTGCGAACGGTTTTGTCAAAAAGCTTGTATAATCAGAATTATTCTTAGCAAGGTTTGATAAAAATGGATTGAGGCGTTTAAAAGATAACATCATTTCATAATTATTTTCTTAATAATAATAGCTGTGTCTCACTGTTTATCTATGCATGTATTTTAATTAACGCCCTAATTTAATAAGAAGGCGAGAAACATTAAGATTCTGACGATCGTTGATAGCTAAGAAGTATCGTTTAACCTTTTCGTTAATAAATCGTGGTGCAAACAAGTCTTGACATTTTGAGAGGAAATTATGATTTATCGCGTTCTATGAAAGTGTAAAACACTCATTTAGGTGTTGTTTTAAAATTATCGGCATCAATCCACTCGACGTGTTTACTATTACTTAAGTGTAGTTTTAATACGCGTTAAGGCTCAGTTTCATTGCGCCATGGGAGCATGCTTTTCGAGATACATTGCGTCGCTGCAATAGTTCGCGGTTCAAAAAGTTAAAACAACTCGTCAATGGACTACAAGCATCGACCAGTGAAATTGAGACGAGTACTAGTCTACTAGTGTTACGTTGTTACTACGTTGAAGAAAAGGTGTAGAGGTAGTAGCACATTGTGCAGGGTTCGTCCGGGTAGCTACCAGCAACTTATCCTTTAACCAAACCTACCGCCAAGCAGCAGTGTCCGCATTGTGTTCCGGCACGGGGATAAGACAACCATTGAAATTACTAGTATAGATGCATTCCATCTTAGTCCTCAGGGTTGGCAAACATTTGCGATATTACGATTTCACTCTTAAAATTTTAGTCTTGGGAATAAAAATGTCTTTAGGGTCACTGATCCCGCTTTACATCAGTTAGACTGTATGTGCATTTGCCGATTGATTCCTTTTTCGGCATATTCCTTTTTGGCCATATTCCGTTTTCGGCATATTCTTGTTTTGGCACATTCCGTTTTCGGCATAAATCATTATATACAACAAATGAATTCAATTCTAGGTATCGTTGTTTTTTATCTACAAGAATTTATTTTTACCTAGGATTGTTTTAATTTGTTGTACATAATCATTTCTGCCAAAGACGGAATGTGCTGAAACAAGAATATGCCGAAAACGGATTACGTCCAAACAGGAATGTGCCGAAAATGGAATCAATCGTCAGTGGATACTGATGGTAGGTACTGTTTAATTTTTGTCTTTTATTTTAATTGATTAAAATATAATATTTTACTAGTAAATGTTTACTTATTTTATTATGCAAGTAAAGTCACAAGTATTTCATAGTATAATTTATTTACTTAAATGTGCCGAAACAAGAATATGCCGAAAACGGAATATGTCCAAAAAGGAATGTGCCGAAAAAGGAATCAATCCATTTGCCTTCACCGAGTCTTAAAAAAAGCTTCGTGAGGAAATCTGCACATTCTGCACAAAGTTCAGGGTCGAAATTAATCTGAAAGAGCCGATAAAATAAGAAATACAAATGTCTATGACCTTATTGTCTAACTGATATATGATATTAACTAACTTAAGTCTCCAAGACTAGACCAAGTTTTGGATGAAGTTCTAAAAGTGTCACTTTAGCCCCCGCGGCATCTGTGCCTAATTTATCACAGTCATGCTTAGGTAAGTCGCGTGGAAAATTTTCCAGAAGCTACTTCATTATCGACCACTGGTCTTTAAATAACCTTTTAGAAAATAAACACGTAGAGTTACATAAAAGGTACGTATATAAAGGCCCTTTTAAAGGTTTCAAGCCTTTTTAAAAGACCTATACACACTCAAGGACTAAAATTGAGAAACGGCAACCATATCATTGGCTCACTAAATTTAGTCGTACAGTCAGGAACGTTGATTTGTTAGCCATTGAAAAAGATAGGCTTGAAGTCTTCAATGTCATTAGAGATGCCAAATCATTTGAAACTTATAAGAAACTCAACCTTATTGTTGAAGAATGTCACATTGGCTTTGGTCCCAAATTTAAGTTCTTGATTGTACATTTATATAATGTCCTCGTCATAACGGTATCTTAAATTCAATAAGCGGATTAGTCTGAGATACTGTCGTTTATGAATATGTGTACACTTTAGTACCTTGTCACTTTAATCGCTATGACAATTGACATATGGCAGCTCAAACAGGACATTAAATAGACAAAGTACTAAAGTGTACACATATTTATGAACTCGACACTGTGTGTACAACCATTTTTTTATTACGCGTTGATAAAGTTACCGTTTCGGTATTTTAGTGCTTAACTATGTACCAACCCTATTTTTTAAAACAAGCCAAAAAACCAAAGCTTATCACGTCTTCGATCTTATCGTCTTTCTAGAACATTGAAGTTAAATTGAGTGACTTTACGCATTGTGTTATGGATTAACAGACGGACGGACGAACAACGAAGACTTATAATAAGTAATGTGGTCCCGTTTAGGTATTGAACCTTAACCTTTCGTGGGAGCGATCTTAAATAATTGCATATACTCAAGTTTTGTCATAATGTGAAAAGTGCGGTCCAGCGGTTTTTTTAACCTTATTCCCAGGATTTTCTGTCCCGTCGTTGGGAAATTGATCGTTGATAACATACCTGAAACAAAGTAAACACAGGTTAATACAGGTATGTTTTAACTGGTAAATGAATGCCAGTTGCTGATATTATAGTCAGAGTGGTCAACCTTTTTGTTTCCATAACCCCGCATTGGCCAAACTAGTCAAACACTGATAAGGTTACCATATTCTTTTTTTTATTTTATTTTTTTATTTTTATGTCATAGAGAAGGCAACCGAGCACACAGGCCACCTGATGGTAAGTGGAAACTGTGACCCATAAACATTAGCATAAGACTGCAAATGCGTTGCCAACCCTGAGGACTAAGATGGAATGCCTCTATGCTAGTCATTACACCGGCTGTCTTATCCCCAAACCGGAACACAACAATGCGAACACTGCTGTTTGGCGGTAGGTTAATGGATAAGATGGTGGTAGCGATCCGGACGGACCCTGCACAGGGTCCTACCACCCGCAAAAACACTTCTACTGTATTCTACTTCAAGTCATACCATAGTCAGATATTTTATTTTAAATGTAGAAGACAAACGAGCACATGGGCCACAGATGGTAGGTGGGATCTGTGACCCTTAGATATTTGCATTCTCAAGACTTCAATCTTAAGACTGCATTCCTATGACCGCAAATGCCTTGCCTACCCTGAGGATTAAGATGGAATGCTTCGAGTAATTTCACCGGTTGTCTTATCCGCACACCGGAACAGAACGATGCGAACTGCTTAGCGGTAAGTTAGATTAGTCCCAGCTTTTGCAGGCTAAACCGCGTATTATCTCTTCTAATCTTCTTCTTCTTTGCCCCGCGGCGGCAGCTACTACCGCGGGGATATGGCGTTTCCACAATGAAGTGATTTCGCCAGTGTCAAGTATATATAAGTGCAAATCAATATAGCAATACAATACAATCCAATCTTCTCCAGGAAGCTTGGAGGCAACGTTGTACGGTGATATGTGGGGCAGAGGTCAAGATAGTTTTAACCTCTGCACCACTGCGAGTCTACTTGAAACGAGAAGTAAGATGCCAGATACACGAAATAAGTCCAAGTCTTCTATTACTGTGCAACACAAAGTCATAAAAAACCCAAATCACTATCAGAAAATAATTTTGAACGCCTAAGTACACAAAAATACAAAACTAAAACAGATTACACAACCGCCATCTTTTAACGTTGCAAATGGCCCCGCCATCTGACATCTGTATAGACCGTTCGTCATTCTATATTTAAAATTTGACGTAAATTCCATATCATTCTTGTACACTACATGCAAGAGGTCAGTTTTTCACATATACCTCAGGGCCTCTATTCAACACGGTAAAAACAATATCGTTTCTGATATGTTATCGTATTGTTAACGGTTTGATAGCTCTTATTTTCGTGACAGTAATGGCGGCCGAGTGAAAAACGATTTTGGTTCAGGTCAAATGCGATGTTGTTTTTACAGCCTAGAACAGAGGCGGACGTGTCACTACCGTTGGCAATTCGTCAAGCTTTTGCACGCAGCCCCACTATGGAGTAAGATAGATTAATACTATCGTCAATTAGTTACGTCACAATATTTAATCCTTACTTTGTAAAATTATAGATTCAGATGTGTTTATATGTTTGTACGTACCGTCACGGATTTTAATTGTTATGCCATTGTGAAGTTATTTAAATTTGCAGTACTATGGCATCCACGAGCATTCACGAGATTACACGATTAATCACGAATACATGAGACCGCGGGAACTACATAATAAGATGACGGATAAATAGATTGATTAGTTCGAATCACAAGGAGGTTATAGGTTAAACATGATTAAAATATTGACAACTGGCAGTTTTTAATTTTTATTTTTTTAATCTATGTTATCACCAATAGTAGACGTTGTTTAAACGTTGTCGTAGCAACCCTATTAAACGACAAAAATGATTGTGTTCAGTAGAATAGCTGATTGGGCGTTGTAATCACCAATAGTAGATAGCTGTTGTTTAAATGTAAATGTATAACCATAGCAACTAGACATGCAATTTGACTTTGGGTGAAGTCACTCTGTGGTCTGATTGGTAGTCATGGGGTTAGCCAATCGTTAATGTTGCATGTCATTTTGTTCTTCTATCATACGAAGACGTGCGAATTTCCTTATCTCGATATACGAGTAAAACCGACTGAACCCGATTTGTATTACACGGCTAAAATACGAACAGTGGCGAGTGGCATATCAATTACAGACGTAGTGCATAATTGTTTTCCTTCGTATTTTCACGGAAACGTACGAACGTGTCTAGCTATTTCAGTCGGTCACAGTACAAAAAGTACTGAGGGTGACTGAAGTAGCATGACACGTTCGTACGTTTCCGTGAAAATGCGAAGGAAAACAATTATGCACTACGTCTGTAAAGTCCGTGACTGTACCGTTTTCACGTTCCGGCTTACAAAAATCTATGAAAATTGGCACTGGTAGATTGTTACTTGGAGAGGGATAAATGGTACGTTTTATTCCGATATCATCGGCGGTGACCACAACCCATCAGGGCCTCTACTCAGCATGGTGAAAATCATATCGTCTTTGGTCTGTTATCGTATTGCTAACGTTTTGATGGCTTTTATTTGCTTGACAGTAATGGCGGCCGAGTGAAAACAGGTCAAATGCGATATTGTTTTTACTGCCTAGAATAGAGACGCTGGTTGGCCGTCCGCCTATTTTTCTGTCTATGTCTTTAAAAAATATCTTCTATAATTATGATATGTTAGAAATGCTACAGACAGATGATCGACTTTAAACCAACCACTTGCAAGTTTTTTTGTAGATTGTATCAAGGCAAGCGTAGCTGCGGATAGAGGCTAATTTAAAATAAGCGGGATGGATTATAATAGGTATCCTACTAATATTTTGACGACACGCTGGCCTAGTTGGTAGTGACTCTGCCTACGAAGCTAGCGGTCCTGGGTTCAAATCCCGGTAAGTGCAGATGTTTGTGTGATGAGCGCGAATATTTGTTCCTCAGTCATGGATGTTTTCTATGTATTTAAGTATATATTTCTCTATGTAAGTACTTATATCGTTGTCTAGTACCCATAGTACAAGCCTAGAGCTTAGTTTGGGACTAGGTCAATTGATGTGACAATGTCCCCTGATATTTATTTATTTATTTATTTATTTATTATAAAACGAAACAACGGATTTGGATTATATTCGGATTATACCCTGAATTATCACAAAGGAGTATCATTCCGGAAAGATTACAAGTTCCTCTTTCGAATAGAGATAATCAAAATCTACGCAGCCGAATTCGCGAGCAGATGCTAGTTTTAAATAATGATCATGATGTTTTAGAACCAGGTGTTTGTGCTATTTCGTACTCGTATCTAATATATCTAACAAATGTTTTATCATTTAAGACCCCGGATTATTAAAATAAAAAATAGGTAAAACTTCAAACAAACGTAAAATTATAAGTCGATTAATGCGACTTAAAATTTGCCTCTAATCTGGCTTTTCATTTGCCGGGTCAAAGAGTAGTAAATAAACATTTACTGTCGCTTCTACCCTCACTATCTTAAATTGTTAAGCCATTATAAAACCTTGTCATAATTACAGAGTCAAGTCACGACAAAGAAATTACGCCAAAAGATTAATTTGGCTTTCTGCGACAGGGTTATATAATCGTAATTAAATTAAATACCATATACAGTAACTCATTTACCACTTACATAACAACTTGACCTTATAGTGAAGTGTGTCCAGAGCGAACAGTGTGTCTGACGGAGGTCACATGAGTTATAGTCATGGCCTGCAAATAAGTGGAGCGTCTTCAAGATTTGTATTTAGGACGAGTACCTATATCAACAACAAGTGATTTAGACTAAGGATCTTAGCCTTGATGTTAAGTGTATGTGGGAAGAGCCGTTTATCTGATAAAGGTCACAGACTAATAAGAATGCGCGTATAATGTATTCTAGAGCTTAGTTTGGGACTAGATTCATTTGTATAAGATTTTTTTTATACGGCTGTCTTGACCTCACTTCGCAACACAATAATGACAGCAAAAGTTAGCTGGAAAAGATCCCTTAAAGGGATAAGTTCGCCTTTGAACGTTCCTTTTCTGTAGATATTGTTTAGTTTAGTTTATTTATTTGTCAATGTAATATTACAATATTAGTTGCATTGTTATAATATTTTTTTGTATTTGAATTACTGTATTTTGTACAATAAAGAGTTTACATTACATACCTACATTTTTTCATTGATTAATAAACTTCGGAGATAAGGGGGAACGGTCGTTTTTTGTACATTTTTGGCTATAAATCAAAAATTGGTCCAAATTACCGCAGTGTTTGAAGTCAAAAGTCTTTAACCAGTGTGTGTTGCCAGTGATAACTTACGGATCTGAGACGTGGGCGCTAACGATGGGCCTCATAAGAAAGCTCAAAGTCACTCAGAGGGCTATGGAGAGGGCTATGCTCGGGGTTTCTCTGCGTGATATAATTAGAAATGATGACATCCGCAGTAGAACTAAGGTTACCGACATAGCTCGAAGAATAGCTAAACTGAAGTGGCAGTGGGCGGGGCACATTGCTCGCAGGACTGATGGCCGATGGGGTCAGAAGGTTCTGGAGTGGCGTCCGCGGACCGGAAGACGAGCTGTAGGTAGGCCTCCAACCAGATGGAGTCGCGGGAGCGCGCTGGATGCGAAAAGCACAAGACCGGTCTGAGTGGAGAGCCTTGGGGGAGGCCTATGTCCAGCAGAGTATTACATAACAGAAAATTAAATATTAATTTCATTTATTTTTTAATAAAAACAGATGCGGGCAAGCAAGTTGTACAACTATGCCAAATTTCAAGTTAATAAAAATAAAATAAAAAATGAAAAAATATCAGGGGACAATGTCACACCAATTGACCTAGTCCCAAACTAAGCTCTAGGCTTGTACTATGGTTACTAGACAAAGATATAAATACTTATATAGAGAAATATATAGTTAAATACATAGAAAACATCCATGACTCAGGAACAAATATTCGCGCTCATCACACAAACATCTGCACTTACCGGGATTTGAACCCAGGACCGCTAGCTTCGTAGGCAGGGTCACTACCAACTAGGCCAGAATGTCGTCAATAGCATTTGTAGTTGCTGACAAAACCTGCTGTGACATACATTAAAGTTAGGTGAGACTGAGGTCAGACGCAAACCCAACAGTGATTAAAAAAAAAGACAGACAACAGACAAGACAACGGCGTCTCCCCATACGGGTTCTTTTTTTACCAATTTGGTACAACCCTACAAGTACCGCACCGATGCCTCACCCACGATTCGGGGAGTGGCCTAATTATCAATGACGACGAGTAGGTATCATATGTTATGTTGCGGAAACGTATATGACAAAAAGGTTTCCTTATCTTTATTGCATAGCATAAAACAAAGCCGCTTCCCACTGTCTGGCCCTCTGTATGTACGCTTTCTTTAAAACTACGCATCAGATTTTAGTTCGGTTTTTATCAGTGGATAGACTGATTCAAGAGGAAGGTTTTTATGTACAACAAATTCCGGATTATGTTACGGAACACGTACATAAACTGAATAACAATTGTAAATAAACAAAGGTGTATTGCGAAAGCTGAGTAACTTCTAAGGAATTCGGCTGGTTTTTTTCATGTTGGTTTAAAGGCAAACTATCAATTACCGGCATTATTATTATCGATAAGTGAAAATTGTAATTAGTACTAATTAATTATAAAGATTTGCAAAGATAATGGTTAATAAATAGTAAGATTTAGATAATTTATTACTGTACTTACCAAAGTTCGATATTTTATGAAAATGCCCTATAAAAAAAAGGCCTGGAATAAAGTGCTCGACATTTTCATGATCCATATGTAAAAGTAAATGCATAATGAAAATTTATTGACACGTCAGCGCGTAAAAATAAAATGTTCGGACATGTCTCAATCCTGATCCAACTTCGACGCACATCGGTGGAATTACATACGAGCCTAAAGCTTAGTTTACGACTAGGTCAATTTACTAGATCGTTCAATAAGTCCCGAGACTAACTAGGAGAACGCGTGAATGTATTAAAAACTTTTTTTATTTTTTGGAAAGTACTGGCCATCATGTGATACGTATCCATTTTTTATGAAAATCGATTAGGTAAATATTGAGTTACAGACAAAAGAGTTCGTGTGTTGATAAAACATTGTTTATTAATGGGAAAAAATACCGATGAAGCACAGCAGTGGCTCATAAAATGTTATTCGGAATCTGCTCCCTCTAAGCCAACCTTTTGTCGGTGGTATGCCGACTTCAAACGTGGACGTATGAACACGAATCATGTTGAACACTCAGGTCGTCCGAATGAAGCAGTTACTCCACAAAATATCAACCAAGTCCTAAAAATCGTTACG
The DNA here is from genome assembly GCA_923062465.1 of Acleris sparsana. Lineage (NCBI taxonomy): Eukaryota > Metazoa > Arthropoda > Insecta > Lepidoptera > Tortricidae > Acleris > Acleris sparsana. The sequence continues at coordinate 18,122,139 of OV281287.1, read as the reverse complement.
GAAGATCTAAAGGTAAAAGTGCGTGAGATAGCTGGGATACTGAAGATTTCTACTAGTAGTGTTTTCACTATTTTACATTAAAATGTAGTCATGAAAAAGCTTTTTTCCAAGTAGGTGCCGCGTTTGCTAACAATTAATCAAAAGCAACAACGCATCAATGATTCAGAGCGCTGTTTGGCACTGTTCAATATAAATAATAAGGATTTTATACGTCGGTATGTGACAATGGATGAACTCTAACACTCCGAAATCCAATCGGCAGTCAGCAGAGTGGAGAGCGGCTGGTGAAAGCCGCCCGAAGCGGCCTAAGATAGATTTTTGTGCCGGCAAGGTTATGGCCTCTATATTTTGGGATGCGCATGGAAACCTCTTCATCGACTGCCTTGATAAGGGGCAAAATACAAAATCGCGGCAAAACGGCCTCAAATGAAGAAAAAAAAAAGTGTTTTATCACCAGGACAATGCGCCTTGTCACAAGTCTATGAGAATAATGGCCAAACTAGGCGAATGGGGTTTCGAATTACTTCCACATCCACCTTATTCTCCAGATCTGGCCCCCAGTGTCTACTGGCCGTTTGCAGACCTAAAAAGTGCTGCAGGGCAAAGAATTTGATTCAAATGGTGAAGTAATCGCAGCAGCGGAGGCTTATTTTGAAGCCAAACATAAATCGTTCTACACACATGAAATAGAAAAGTTAGAAAAACGCTGGAGGCTGTATCGCAGTTGAAGGAGACTACGTTCATGAATAAAAAAGATTTTTATCAATAAAACTTTTTATAAGTATTTAGTCTCGGGACTTATTGAACCTCGTGTTAATCCACAGTTTTTTTAATTACTAGCTTTTGCCCGCGACTTGGTCCGCGTAGATTTCGATTAATGCTATTCCCTTGGGAACATCTAAAATTTTCGGTATGAGAAGTTTCCTATGGGTATAAGCAATTTACATATCTAGTCTGTCCAGCCGTTGGAGCGTGAATGAGTAATAAATAAACACACAAACTTTTGTATTTATTGTACGAGTAGGATAGTAGGATTGTAGGTATTTGGTATTGACGAAAGTTTCAGGAAATTACACCCCTATTAATGATATTTTTAACCCTTAAAGTCGCAAAATTAAAAAAGAAACTGAAATCTAGCCCCTTTGGATTTCACCTATTTACACAATTTTATTAAAATAAAAAATACAAAAAGTGCACCTTAAGAAATGTGTGGTATACTATGCAAAATAACTTTTAGGGTTAAAGTCGACACGATAAAATAAACCAGAGTTCACTGACAATACGATGGAACATAGCATATATTTCACTATTGTTATTAATTTTGTAACGATACAAAGATTAAATACTAATTTCGTAAAGATAGAACAAAGCTCGCATTTCTTTAATCCAATAAGCTACTGTGTAGTCCATAATCGCTTATTATTTATGATTTTATTTTTAATAGATTGGGTTGTTGTTCCAACGATAACGCTCGATTAAACGGTGAGTTGTGATTTTTTAACCCCCGTCAAAAAGAGGAGGGTTAATACCCGGCTGCCGAAGGATGTATGTATATTCCTTTGTGGCGCTCTAAAAACTAAACGCATGGACCGATTTTGGTGCTTCTTATGTGTGTATATGCGCCACTAAATATATAACATTAAGTAAGTAAAATTAAATATAGCGGCAACCAGACGCCGCTTATTACGATCTCCTTTATCGCGGTGGATAAAGCATCCGTCGCTCTCGCACTTAAATAATGGTCTGAGAGTGACAGATTTTTTATCCACAGCTACACCATCGTACGTAATATACCCATTGAAAGAAGAATTCCTCATTATATCGGTGTTTTTATTTATGTCAAAGGTAATGGGCATGCAATGATATGCATGCATAAATAATGTCATGACTCACGCCCGTTGAAATTGTAAAACTGTCTACTTACCCGATTAGGACGGATCAACAAGAGGGCAAGGTTTGGCCGGTTGCTAAGTAATATGGAGAAAGATTAATAAAGATTAATAACCATAAAAAGGTGATAAAACGATTGTAAGAAATCGACATAAGTAAATAGACGATACGAGTACCACTGCATAAACCATTTCTACATCTTTTGTTTTGCTTAAAGTCGTTCTTTCACAGAATGCGAACTGGGTCTCTAATCCCGACGACGGTAAAAAAACATATCGTATTGTTGTGACGTCATCCGCCAATACTGTCAAGTAAATAAGAGCTATCAAAACGGTGATAATAAGATAACAGAGCAACCGATCAACAGATTTACCGTCGTGAATGGAGGCCCTAAACCAACGGTAATCGTAGAGTTTTTGGCAATTTAAGGCATTGATTCGTGTAATATATTCAAACCGCCGATACATAGGCTTACCTCGGATTATAATTTGACACATTTTGTTTGGGCAAATGTCAAATTTTAACCCGAATTAAGCCTTATATGTCCGCGGTTTGAATATAGAGTACGGCCGTTAATGACTAGGGTGGCACGAGCCGCAGGGTGGACATGAAATATAATAACAAAATTAAGTGCAAGTCAGATTCGTACACGCAGGGTACTGTACCATTTTGGCACGAGAATCTTATAAGTCTTATTAATCGTTGTTGTAGTGGCAATAGAAATTCACCTGACACTGTGAAAATTTCACCTAAGTATTACGGTTTATAAGATACAGTCCGTATTGGAGACAGACAGGCGGAGGGACTGACGGATAGACAGCGGAGGCTCAACACCTACCCTAAATAATTTAACAAACACTCCAAATTAGAACGCTTAGACAATTGGAGAGACAGTGTTGCTACATCATATAAAGGGTACCTAGATATACCTACATAAAGTTGCTGGTGTAATGGGCGGTTGTGATTAATTCCCATTTCGAACCCTCGTTTGCCTCGTTTGCGTAAAAGTGCGACCATTTTTTTAAAAGAGTTTTTATTTCTCTTATCGTAGCATTCACATTAACTCGTAACTATTACCCCAACAGTTAAATATATCCACTTAGTATAACTTTCATTCTTTTACTTTAGCAAAAGCTGGCAAGCAGTCGATAGCTTATAAAATTACTAAGGCGACTAGACCAGGTAGGATGGTAAGTATCTGGGAGACTTAAATAAATCGCTTTCTTCAAATATTATATTATGGAAATAGAAAGATTGACAGAATTATTTTTAAATAAAAAATAAATTAAATATAATGAAACAGCGTGACACGGGACCCGTGTCACGCTTATCGAAATTTTCTGGAGACCAAATTATAGATCCAAATACCAATAGATCATTGACAATTTTGAATTTGGAAAGAATTTAATCGAAATGTAAAAGTGGCCAGGAACGCAAAAAGGAGGTTGTAACAACCTCGTTACAGACAGACATGCCGTTTCCGTGTATCCTTCATGTATGTAGTAATACTAAATGACTAATTATTTTAGACGGAATATAAAGTTACCCGAATCACGATTACATGGTAACCCTACTGTATAAAACTTGACAAATCAGGGGCAAAACTGTCAACAGAGCGGTCGATCATTCAGTATTTTTTTAACAAAACACTTAAGAGTTACTGTAATCGTTTAGTTTTCTTAGACTTTAAGATAAAAAATACGGAACAGATCTCTTAATAATCCTTTTATTTCCATGTTGATAATGTTTTTTTGGTTGGATTTACGGCCACCTTGGGCTTAGACATCGCAATCTGATAACACATGAGGCGATAACGTTCTAATATTTGTATAAATAACGCATAAACTATCTATATCGTTGCCATTTGGTATCATTTCCTATCAAAATGTCGTGGCGAGCTGTGGCTGTCGTTTTGGTCTTGGTGGTGTCAGTGTGTGCTTTCCCGCGGGAAAATATAACACCCGTAAGTATAACACAGCGCGTAAATAAAATACGTATCGGTTAACCCTTTTAAGGGTTTTCTGAGTATGAAAATCAGAAACCCTTTCATATTTTTCGTTTAATAATGCCAATTTGCAATGTTTAACAGATTTTTATTAGGTTTTTTAAAGTGGCTTAAAATCAACATAGCAGAACGTTTTAACGAAGTTCAGGTTTCAAGTGCAAATAACAATAGTTTAATGAATTATTATTGAAACATATACATTTTAGAACCTTCAGACCCCATCGGCCATCAGTCCTGCGAGCAATGTGCCCCGCCCACTGCCACTTCAGTTTAGCTATTCTTCGGGCTATGTCGGTAACCTTAGTTGTACTGCGGATATCATCATTTCTGATTCTATCACGCAGAGAAACCCCGAGCATAGCCCTCTCCATAGCCCTCTGAGTGACTTTGAGCTTCCTTATGAGTTGGCCTATATGACCAATAACAACAAGCGATATGTCACCGAATAGGTAATTCTAAGTTGTAAAACTATTACAATGGCAGGTAGTTCGAAATCTTCGTGTGAAAAAAGTTATCACCATGCAAAGACGGCGGTGTTTCAAAGTAATTATGCTAACGTCGTCTATGTAGGCGTCCCGATATTCCCGATTTTTTTAATATTTCTCATAGTTATTTGCGGTTTCCCGCTACACTAAATCGTTGTAGAATTAAGAAGCATATCCGATGATATTGTTATTGGTTTCTAGGTCAGGGTTCATAAATTTCTGCCCATCCTCCTTTTACTACCAAATATAAATTGACGGTTTACTCAGAAATTACCGTGGCGTTGAATTTAACCTCTAAATTAGTGAAATTAAAATCTGCCCCCAAATTGAATATACCTGCTGTAAGAATTCAATTTTTACCCACGTTTAATAGTACAAGCATGTTTAATACCAAACTGACCACTAAACATAATTGAATTCAAAATTTAATTCGAACTCCAAATACACCCGACTATTTCGTTCTCGCAAACTCAGATGTAAATGTGGAATATTAAATTTGAATAGCAATACAAAGTAATTGCCAGGAGTCTGGATTTTATGCCCGACGTCCCAAAGGCGATTCACTTGCCTCCCTGGTTAACCATATTCTCTGAGTTAAATCTAAAAGGAATAACGTGCTCTTACTCGTAAATTTATGAATTATAAAAAGGATTATAAATAGAAAATAGTAGAAGTGAAGTTATTTGTGCCTTAGCCGTCAGCTCGAGCGACTATAGAATCTTCTGAATATGAAAAAGTTGATGAAAAGAAGAATATTTTTTTAGCAAAAATGTATATTACGAAACTTGACCCTATGGATTTACACATATGTTTGAGACTTAGGAAGGAATCTTGCTTATCAGTGATCCTAGACAAGATCCATTGCATAGCGTCAAGTAAAGTTGACGCTATTTAAAGCTTTTTGTCAAACATTCTACAACTGCAGTCTGAGGATAACATTTACGCTAAGGACGTTTACTGCGTTAAGGATCCTGTGTAACAACATACTCAGGCTGCAGTTGCGGCTGCCGAAACACTGTAGTGCATCAGGAATGTTGCCCAGGCGCGAACTGATGCCTTTTTTGCCATCAGGCGAAAAAGGAAGCGTCACTGATTAGTCGGGTGCGCGGCAGCAGTAACAGACTCCTGAGGGTCGTGGCTGAGCGACTGGACTGCCCGCTTGCCAATTACTGGGTCTAAGTTGCCATCGGGAGTAGCACGTAAAATACACCACCTGCTGTGCTTGCTCCTGCGATGTCAACTCTTACTTTTAATTTTCATTTGTCGTGTGTTAACACTTCATTACATACCCTGTCGGAAATAAAACGTTTTTTTTAATGCGATATCGTTATCGTGATAGGATTGACGTAGGCTGCCGAACGGTCGCGTCTAGCGCTTATGTCAATTCCATACACTTTGCCAGATCTCGAAAATCGTTTACGATATCGTTAAGAATCTTGTCTTGGACCACTTTGGCATATAGAAGGCAAGCGAGCACACATGCCACCTGATGGTAAGTGGAAACTGTGACCCATAGACATTCGCATTCACAAAACTGCAAGCCTAAGACTGCAAATGCGTTGCCAACCGGAGGACTAAGATGGAATGCCTCTATGCTAGTCATTACACCGGCTGTCTTATCCCCAAACCGGAATCCAACAATGCGAACACTGCTGTTTGGCGGTAGGTTAATGGATAAGGTGGTGGTAGCGATCCGGACGGACCCTGCACCAACCGCAAACAACTGGCTTCGTAGTAACTTCGTCCGCGTAGATTTCGATTATCTTTATTCCCTCGAAAACATTTTAATTTTCCGGGACACAGTAGCCTATGTGTTATCCCAAGGTATAAGCTGCCTCCATTCCACATTTTATCCAAATCCGTCCAGGCGTGACGGACACACACACACACACACACACACACACACACACACACACACACACACACACACACACACACACACACACACACGCGCGTGTGCAAACTTTCGCATTTACAATATTAGTAGGATTGTTTGAGTTTTAACTCGGAACCGCTAGCTCCTTAAAGGCTAACCGCGACGTCATACTATTTCTAACTGCTAACATTACTAATTCTCCTTAATGCAATAGGTACAGTGAACAGCAAAGTTCAGTGATTATTTATGTACCTTGTCACTTTAACGTCGTGTTTGAAATGTCATACAAAATTGTGAAACGATTGAATGCGACAAGGTACATAAATTATCACTTATTTATGCTGTTGACTATACAACTTAATCCACAATACATAGAAACAGTGTTAGTTAAATCACAAATGAAGCTAAGCGTAACTTGTATCATAGATTTATTCAATTTATGTGAAATAGCAGAAAAATATCTCTTAGGTCTAATTCTTATGAACCATAGCATTGAATCCTAAAACCCAGCGGAAAACCACAAAAGTAATATGATTGAATTATAATATACTCCGATATTATTTGCACTTCTGCTTCCTGAGGGCCGTAGACTAGGTTCAACGAGCGCGAACGACTGACTAAATAAATAAAGAATTGACATAATCGAACGCATGATAGCTTACGTTCGATAACTCCAATCAATAACGTTCACAATGTGCTGATAACTTGAAGTCGTAAAAACAATAATCTTTAGAATGGTATCCTGCATTTTGGCCGAATGTATCGTTTCACAACTGTTTCATTTGCCAACCCGCTTTTTTTTCTGTAACTATAAATATTTCAGGATTCATTTCAGCACCATCGTGTGGAACTCCATAGTTACTCTATTAGTACATTGTGTATTAAGGGCGGTAAGTAAGGAATTACGACCGAGGCTCTAGTAGAAGCCCGAAGTCGAAGACTGAGGGCTTTCTGAGTCGAGGTTCGTAATTCCCGTACCGCCCGTGAAGCATACAATGTTTTTCATCACATTTGCGAGTAAATAAATGAAATTATAGGGCAGAAAAAACTTATTTATTAAAATTTATAACATGTAGCGAGATTGCAATGAAATTACTGTTTAGATAACATTTTAAAACAATTTTTCAATTTCGTGTAAACTCCTTGCTTGAACTTGCATGAACGGTGTGCTGCGGTATAAATAAAAAAAAATTTACTTACCGACCTAGGTTTTCATGAAAAAAAAAAGGTCGAGGGTTTTATATGGGGCTTACGGCCCAGTTAACCTGTATGTAGGTTTTCATGAAAAAAAAAAGGTCGAGGGTTTTATATGGGGCTTACGGCCCAGTTAACCTGTATGTTTAGATACTGTTTACGTGAAAGTGTGATGAAAAATACTATAGAGATACTACATTCGGCCAAACATATTTCTGCCAAAAGTCAATCCTTTAGAATATCTACGTCCCTCTGTTCCGGTGGCGCAATGTCGCCGGCAACCAGAGAGAGAGTTAAGAGTTAAATATATAAATAAATAAAATAAATATCATTGTAATCAACGCAATCTTGATTTGAGATAAGGTTTTTCGATAACCTTGTAAAAACCCTAATAATCTTGTATCTCGTTCTCGTCACAGCAGTAGTCGATTAGATCTCGCGGAGTCGCGATTCGATGATTGATGATGACGACATCGAGGTGTTTGAGTCATTAGCTGCATTGCGTTTAATTTCATAGGAATGTATCAAATTATAAAATTCAATTATTCAATTCATTAATTTATTATTATTCAATTCATTAATTTATAAAAATAAAAGAACCAAGAGTTTCGACAGTCTTAACCAATGACTAGTAGGAACAATTTTTAAAGACTGACAAATTGTATGGAACTGACATAAGCACTCGACGCGACCATAATAATATCTGGCAGCTTACGTCGATCATATAAATTTTCGAACGATAACGTTTTTGCAAAAAAGATAAAAGATAAAAGACATTTAATCAGTAAGTAGGCCGCGTCACACGTCATTATCTGCATCTTCTCTAGGGCCAGAGATATAGTTTACATAGTATAGAAGAGATCAGTTTTCTATATTTCTAATTTTCTCTTACTCTAAATGGAACGTATCGCTAAGTTTTTTTGCTGTAAAATTCTACATTTGTTAAATAATTCTTAAGATGTCAATTTTTTTTGAACCCGAATCTCCCACTCTAAAGTTTCTCTAACTCTAAATTAATTTCTTACAGCTTGATGATATAGTCTCGGAGGGTTACCCCGCCGAGCTCCACCAAGTGACCACAGACGATGGGTACATTCTCGGTGTGCATCGTATACCCTATGGGAAGAACGGACCGACCGAGGGTCGGAGGCCTGTCGTTTTTCTGATGCACGGCTTGATGGGACAATCTCGCAATTACATATTCTTGGGATCAGAAGGTGCCATCGGTAAGTGATTGTTGATATAATATAGAACACTAACGGCCTGGTTAAGACTTCATGAAGGAAACAAATGGATAGAAATCACCCCATCGAGACTCACGGCCTGCCGTGATTGGTGAAAAGACCTTGTGTAGGGTTCATCCAGTTCGACTGTGTTAGCCTTTAACCTGCCGTGAAACAGCGGTGTTCTATCGTTGTGTTGCGGTGGGGGGAAATACCACAGGTGACCTTAGAAGCATTCTATCTCTAAGTCCTCAGGGTTTAGAGCTGCAGAGACTATTTACCATCAGATTGGCCTGCTTGCCTTCTCCAGGCCAAAAAGCCGATTAGGTAATTTAAGTAGATTATACAACGAGGGGATTAAGCACTGTTTTTTATGTCACTGGCGCTATATTGAATCCTGAGCAAATGAGTTTTGAGTGCAGCGAGGGATCAAGCTCGCCCAAGACGAAAACAGCTTTATCCCAAAGGAGAATAATCTACTTTTCTCACCTTTTGCGAGACAATAAAAGCAAGGCTATTCAATAGAAACAACGTTTTATTAAAATTAATGTACCTTATTTGAAAAAAGGTACAAATTGTTTTTTTTCCAGACGAAATCAAATCTCATTATTAACCAGCTAAATGGTTATGGTACTGAATCTCATTATAACCCGCTGGTTAGCCGATGGCTATAATGACTTGGTGAGGTTTGCATGATATATAATCGGGCAATTCCGAGCATGTGTTGAGAAAAACCGTTTTTGCACACATAAATTCCGTAATGTTGGATACCTTGTTCAAATACACTGCATTTGTAATAGGCAATATATGTAATATTTATGATTATGAATCACGTTACTACAAGATAAAATCTTAATAGGTGTGCGTGCATGTTTTAACGTCTAGACATCCGAATCAGAACATCAGTCAAGCAGATTATCGACCAATTAATATAAGTAATTACTCACTTATCTTTTATTTTGTAACTATCCAGCATGCTTTTATATCGCAAACCATTATCTGTAAGTACCTACGCTGACTTAATGCATCTTTTTTAATTCAACAAATAATTTAAACTAATCTATCACTTTATCCATGGAATAATCGACCAAAGTAATTTAAACATTATATAGCTATTTCTTTAAAAACTTCTTTTATATCTGGTTGTCTCACATACACTGTACAAATTTATTTAGTTATCGAGACATTAGACAAGTCAAATTCATAGAACGTTAAACTGCAGAAATAAAAAGTATCAAAGTCAACTTTGAAAGATTATTACAGACCGCCGCCGATATTCAGCCATGTATCACTTTTGGAGAAACCTTGATCATAAGAATGATTATGTGTAACTTTTCTCAAATACTCTTTTTATTCCAGCGTACAACCTCGCAGACGCTGGCTATGACGTATGGATGGGCAACGCCCGTGGAAACATCAACTCTCGCGGACATGTTTCGCTAAACCCTGATGATGAAGCAGAAAAATTCCAGTTCTTCGACTTCAGTTGGGAAGAAATCGGCATGATTGATGTCCCAGCGATGATTGACTACGCTCTCGCTCACACGGGAGAGGAGAAGCTGCACTACATTGGGCATTCTCAAGGAGGAACTTCCTTCCTAGTCCTCAACTCTATGAGGCCTGAGTACAACGAGAAGTTCATAAGTGCCCACCTGCTGGCTGGTGTTGGGTACATGGCCAACTTCCCCAACAGGCAACTCAGTGCAGTCGCACTTCTGTCTAATTCCCTTTACGTAAGTATTTACATTAAAATAATACAAGGAAGAATAGTGGAAATTTTTGATTTTTAAAAATTACCTTACCAAAAACTAATGTAAATGTTTTTGAGTATTCATTTGTAATGTAATGAGACATGCTATCGATTGTTAAATTGAAAGTAAATATTTACTTGACACGAGTATTTGGCTAAACACAAGCATTTTGGACATGTAACAAAAACGCCACGAACTTTTGCCGAGCCGAACGTCAAGTGAGTGAGTGACTCGTCGTTAACGTCAAACCTATTCATTCAACCCCTTAAATTACTAGGATCGTTAACATTCGCTCTTCGCAGATTGCTAATTGTTGAGCCTCATTGATGGATAATGCTTCGTTTTCTATCGAGTTTCCTTTTTTTATGCATTTGTGCATTTTTGCGGGTGGTAGGACTCTGTGCAGAGTCCGTCCGGATCGCTACCACCATCTTATCCATTAACCTACCGCCAAACAGCAGTGTTCGCACTGTTGTGTTCCGGTTTGGGGATAAGACAACCGGTGTAATGACTAGCATAGAGGCATTCCATCTTAGTCCTCAGGGTTGGCAACGCATTTGCAGTCTAAGTCTAGTAGTCTTGTGAATGCGAATGTCTATGGGTCACAGTTTCCGCTTACCATCAGGTGGCCTGTGTGCTCGTTTGCCTTCTCTGTCATAAAATAATAATAATAATAATTGATACAGAAGGCAGTACTCCTTGACACGGCACGCATTGTGAGGAGGTTCCTCTCTCTGCAGCCCTAACCACCGGTAGCTTGAGCCCTGCCCCGCTGCCGGCGGCACCCGTAGGTTAGGTTTTTTATAATGTATATTTTTTGTATTAGTATTGTTATTTTACTTTTATATTTGAATGTTTATTATAAAAAACCTAATTTGCAGAAAATTAAATAAATATAATAATATTATATTATATATTATATATTAATATTATATATTGTATTAGTATTGTTATTTTACTTTTATATTTGAATGTTTATTATAAAAAACCTAATTTGCAGAAAATTAAATAAATATCTATGAATAATAATAATAATTGTAGATCAAGATATATGAACTTATCTCAGGAAAACAATCCACCTCTTTTCATATTTGCCTGTGGTTTGAGCAACATTTACTTTATTCAATATTTTATGTTTCTAGTCCTTGGGCCTCAGCTTGGGCCTGGTTGAAATAGCGAACCTAGATGACCTGCCAATCTCTATGCGGGGACAGGAACAAACTACTACTCTAGCCCAGTACAAAGCGTTCCGTAGCGTGCTTGGACTCGGCGATATCATTGTAAGTTACTCTTTTCAATATTAATGTAATCATCTGGATTATCTATCTATCCAGTAGGTATTGAATATACGCCTCTGCCAATTATGTCCATTGAATCCTAGATCGGGTTTCTCTTCACTTCCTGCCAGCTATTGAAACGTTTTCAAACGAGTTACTATTTATATCTTCATCATTAAACTATGTTAGTCCCCCGATTTGTCTCTTCTCTTCGCTTATTATTACAAAGTCAAAGTCAAAGTTCTTTATTCTTCAATTTAGGCATAATATAATGCACCTATGAATGTCAAAAAGCATTACCACCGGTTCGAAAAATAAAACCTTTGCCCCGAGAAGAACCGGCGTAAGAAACTCGGCAAGGTATATTTTTTTCAAGAAAAAGGTTTACATCATTACATTATAATTATAAATAGTTTACAATATCACGGTATTTTTGTACAGTAGGTGCACCTTTTTTAAGCGTAGATTACTCATGCAGGACGGACGACTCACTGCCAAACATCCCTATCCATGATATAATCGTTTACTTTATAATATGCTCGGGAAATTAGTTTTTGTTTTACGACAGATTTAAATTTAGAGTCAGTAAGTTCATTACGAATGCAAAAGAAGTCATTTTAATTCAAACACAATATAGTTCAATAGGTTATTTGGTACATATGAATCGTTGTATTATAAGAATCATATTTAATAACAAGTAAATCATTAATAGATAAAAAATAACTCGATAAAATAAGAGAACTAGGATTAACGATAATGTCATTGGATTACCATTTAGCCAGACGTATGTTCTGCAGATGTTGATAATTTCGCAATTCATTAAAGATTAGAGATTAGTTTTATCATCGTTCATCATAGAACAAAATACTAATTCAACGTAGTAAAGCCAATTGGGATACAACTAATAGAACATTAGTTTGTATTCGTTTTAAAATAGTTTTCAAGTTTGAATATGCTGGCTAAATATGAAAGCACTAATAGAATCTCCACGTAAAAGTTAGTCGAATATAATATCCGTGGCACAATAGTACATTGTCCATCAAGGGTAGTATGAAGGGAATTACTAACGAGAGTGTTAGAAGCCCGACGCCGAAGGCGGAAGGCTTTTAATGACTCGAGTTAGTAATCCCCTTACTGCCTGTGATACACACAATGGTTTTCATCACATTTGCGAGGAAAAACACTTTAACTCTGCAAAATATAAAGAAATAACTTTTGACGAACGGGAACGTAAATGGAAACGATATTTTTTTTGTGACCTCTACCACAGATAATAACTGCGTTTAGTTTCGACCTGGATTCGAGCCAGATTTAGCCAATTTGATAAAAATGTATAATTACTAAAATTAATGATAAATGTTGATATAAACTTGAAATAGGTATAAAAATAATGAAGTTTAATGAAGCGTATAGGTTTTGTGTAATGTAAGTTAGTCTATAGCTAAGTTTTAAAGATGAAATTAGAAACCGATTTAATTTTTGGCTGAAAATTAAACCTCCTTAGTCAGAAATTATGTACGAAAGAGTTGCAAATTTTAAAAAGAAAGTCATTACTCCCTAGGGATGACAAACTCGCCATAATTCCCGCAGGAACAATTTAGGCCATTGTCCTTCTGTATACAGGCATGGAATAACACCATTTACGAGCAAGTGTGATGAAAAATCAATTTTTATTTTGCATTCCTTAACCTTTCCTAAATTAAACAAAAGAAGTCTAAGAAGTCTGTTTGTTTAGTATAAGTTAGTTTCAATCAGGCTCCCTCTGACTACCAGCGTCACGTCACGGCTTGCCGCGGCACAATGCTCTCGCCCTTTTTAATATAATGTACGTACAGTTTTATGTCTGTCTGTTTAATTCGTTTTTACTTTTCAGGTTTTTGTATGTATATTTTTGTATATTTATGCCAAAGAAATATATTCTTATGCATTGGATATTTTTTTCTATTTATCAGTTATAAACGTCTCTTTCCAGGGAGATATTTCAGGCGCGGCAGACATAGGACTTGGCGGTTCAGCCCTCAAGCAGTTCGCTCACTACGGCCAGAACATCAGAGACGGAGCCTTCAGGCGCTGGGACTACGGTTTACTCAGCAACCGAGGCGTCTACGGAAGCTTCACCCCCCCCAGCTACGATCTCAGCCTCATCACCGTCGATGTCACGATGCACTACACTGTTAGTGACCAACTGCTGGAAGAACGAGACGTCTTAAACATGGCTGCGGTGATGCCTAACACAGTAGCAAGGAAGGTCGCGAGGGACACATTCTCGCATATCGATTTTGTCCAAGCCTCGGACTCTAAAGCGCTCGTTACTGACTACATTATCGAGAAAATAAGCTCGATTGAAAACTCAAAATAACCTGTCTAGTGAGTCCTGGGAGCCTAGTCTAGATCCATATCACTAGCCATTTTCGAAAATCGACAAAATCGACAGGATGTGGATAAAGTATCCGTCACTGTCGTACTTATTTACGTGTCAGAAGGTGACGAATGCCTTATCCAAACTTTGTCACGCGGTAACCGCAGTCATGTTAGAGCCCCTGATGACAGTTCGCGTCGAACACTATGTCGACTCTATACATGGCGAGTCGATATAAAATAGATACGTTAGCAGCGTTTGCATCTTGGCTAGGCATCGTGCGGGTCTATTATTGTCGTATTTATCGTTAGGATAAAACATATGTCACTTTCTGATCCTGTAAGTGACAGATGCTTTAAGCTGCGATAAAGGCGACCATAATATGGGCTCTGGTGATGGAAATACAATGCCAAAGTAATCTGTGGTCTTAGTGAAAAGGTTACGTTCTGAGGTTCAGGTGAGAAAGGAGTTAAGTCTAGTTTACTTTGTATTTGATTTCCTTTTTTCAATTACGAGATAAGTAGATATGACTAGAGCCACAGAGTCGTCGCATGTCGTATATAGCATGTCTTAATTTAAAATAGTGTTTAATTACACATAATTAAGTCCTGGTAATGAGTCGCCATAAAAAACTAAATATTAAGATCGCAAGTCTGTTATACATATGCTTTTTTTAATTAAACTGTTTATATATATAGTGTTTTATTTTGAAGACGAGTGCTTTTAACTAAATGAACATACTGTATTCCGAAACGTATACTCGAATATTGTGTAAAAGTAACAAGAACGATATCTAAAGAAAAATGGACACTAGCAATGAATTTTACGACGAAACAGTAGTAGTTGCAGACAAAACATTTTACTACAGAAACACATGTTCACACTTAACGATCTCTGCCAGCTTCGTTTTGCTACTTGCTCAAAAATCACACAAAGGAACTACAGCGTAGATACGTACGTTTATCTTGGTGATGGCACCAGTAATGGAAACTTCACTCTTAATTCAAATCTCATACGGTCTATTGCCTAAATTAACTGTTGCAAAGGAAATGAATAACCCTTTATGTTCTGTAAAATAAGAATCAAGTGTCCATCATTGGTCCTTGTCCATTACTGGTTCCGTCACCCTACACTATCGTACACGTGGAACTAGTACCCCGCTACTACCCCTATTTTAAAAACTTAGGGGTGAATTCCCAAGAATTCTTTCCTTCTTAGTGCAACCCCTAGGATATTCAAGGAATAATAGCTTCCTAATTTCAAATCCCTAGGTCCAGTGGTGTCGGCTGTGTGTTTTTCTTCTTTTATAGAAGATTATTAATTAAGTTAAAAAGTTAACATTCAAGAAATAATTGAATATATAATTACGAATTTGTGGCGCTTGCAGTGGAGACCATGGGACTTTGGTCAGCCGATATGAAAAGCTTTATTAAGGCCCTGTCATCCCGGCTCATAGACACCTCCGGAGATCCTAGAGCTGGTGCTTACCTCTCCCAAAGGATTGGGCTAGCTATACAGAGAGTTAATGCAGTCAGTGCCATAGGGACCATCCCGCGAGCGACTTGCTAGACGGGGTGTTCTTTTTATAGTAGTTTTTTTTTTATATATTTGAGTTCGAGTAGCTTTAGTTTTAATTTAATTTAAATAAGTTTAGTATTAACTTTTAATTGTAGTACCGACAGTACCGTATATTATTCTACGTTTAGTATGTTTAATAATACATTATGCTGAATACGAAACAAATAAAACAAGTCTAGACAGAAAGACCGTTGCTCAGTTTGAAACCTAGTTTTTTCCGGAGATTTCCCAGACAAATTTTCCTTAAAATTGTTAGTTAAGCTAAGTACCTACCTCACTTAAAGTAATGCTCTGAAATCGTCTTAAGCGTTCATTCTGCAAACACTGCAAGCACAAAAAACCAAGTACAGTCAAGTTCATAAATATGTGTACGCTTACCTTGTCTATTTAATGTATTTAACGTTTATACTGCCATATACTGTCACAGCGATGACAAGTTACTACAGTGTATACATATTTATGAATTAGTCTATACGTTGGATTTCTTCACAACAAAATGCCCCCAAAATATACGTTTCATTCACATCAACATTACTTAGAAAGTAGGCTAGTAGCAATCTATTAATAGTTAGGAAATATAAGTACTAAACAGATAAACCTCCCGATTTAATGGCGGCCACTACTTGCTTGTATATCTGTATGCAAACGTGCTTATATCTTTGAAACAGCTCAACCGATTTTTGTTAAACCATCTTATTTAAACTTGCTCTCTTTTAAAAAAACCGCTTCAGAATCAGTGTATCCGTTTGGGAGCTATGATAACACAGACAGACACAGATACATTTTCAACTTATAACACTCCTTTTTAGGGTTCCGTACCTATTAGTAAGACTCCACTGTCAGTCTCCCTGTGTGTCTGTCTTTCTGTCTGTCACCAGGCTGTATCTCATGAACCGTGATAGCTAGCCAGTTGAAATTTTCACGGATGATGTATTTCTGGTGCCGCTATAACACAAATACTAAAACATAATAAAATAAATATTTAAGGTGGGCTCCCTTACAACAAACGTGTTTTTTAGAACCCTTCGTGCGCGAGTCCCACTCGCACTTGGCCGGTTTATTTATTATACTTTTATTTCTGTAATTTTAATATTTGTGTAGTGTAATTGCTTTAGTAGACTCAATTAAGTGTTTACATGCATACATACATACGATTATGTTGATGTATGCTAACCAAATGCTAAAGTTAATATAAAATTTTCTTCCGAGAACATTCAATAACATGAAATTTAAGAGGTTGGATAAGCTTCTCCATTACATTTTAATACAATCTATTTTATAGGATCGTCTCAACTTATTCATCCCAAGACGCAATCTAGATAGACGTGCGAGACACTACCGACCGTCGACCTTTACAACGGAGACAGAATTAATGTGCAAAGTGCACTGAACTGCATAATAAATTAACTTGACGAAAAAGATCTCTAAACAAATTCGTCGTAACTTCACGAAGGGTTACATCGACGATTTGCTCTCACTCAGAATAAGTGAATTACTTTCGATAAATTTGATAAGCGGCGATAGAAAAAATGCATTCCGCGAAAGTTATCGTTATGAAAAATAGAACTGACGTAAGCTGCCAGACGGTCGCGTCGATTTGACAGGATTGAAAATCTTACGTTAGCGTGAAACATCTTCTTTTGATGGGAGAGGGAGGCAAAAGAGCATGTAGGTTACCTGATGGGAAGTAATCACCACCGCCCATAACACCAGCAACTCTAGAAGGGTCGTCGGTGCGTTGTTGGCTAATAAGGGAAATGCTCTTTTTTTGAAGTCATCCATGTCAGGAGTTCGTTCCACAGTTTCACTAGAGGTAAAAAGTGCGTAGTGGAAGGCACGGTAGAATCTTGTCTAAGGCCCTTACTTGTTGACCTATGGCTATTTATTTAAAGTTATTGCTATAATAATGTTCAAAATGACATGTACTTTTAATATATACTCAATAGTAAATACTTATTGTTTATTGCAATCAACAATTACAGTTTCAGAAAATTATGACGCTACTTATACTTTTAGTTTAACAAAACCATCAATCATAGTTTCAGCAACGTCGCGTTGCTGCCGCTGGTGCATAGGTCTTTCTCTAGGATTACCATGATGATAGTCGGTTTTAAGCTACTGGAACATATTGTATTTACCTAAGATATGATAAATTTAGATTAAGCAACAAAACTCCACTTATCAGAAAAATGCATTCACTTTACACTATATGCAAAAATAAAATTCAATCACATCTTATCTTATTCATTTTCCTCACAATAAGTTGTTAAGTATAACAATGCTATTTTTTTATGATAATACGTATTATTATAACTTTGAATAGGTAACGAAGGAGTTGCAGGAGTCAGTACGATGCGGGGGTGCGTTATAGTAGCTAGTGTGCTCACGACGGTGGTTACCCTGTCCACATACTCGTTCGAAAATGGAAACTTCCCTGTTCATGATGTAAGTAGTTTTTAATACGACTTGGGGGCCTTCAAACAACGAGCCTACTATTTTCTCAAAGGCCGGCAGTGCACCTACAATTCCTCTAGTGTTGAGGGGTCGCGATGATCACTTACCAATTTACCATAAGGTGAATGGCTCGCTCATATGCCTCCTATATCACATTAAAAAAAAAAAACAAACGCAACAACGGCTGTGTTAAGTTTCATCTTACTCGTATTGAGTATTAATTTTTAAGGTCAGTTTTTAAAAGTTCTTTGCGTGCGAGCTCTTCAATGCTAGTCTTACTATGGCAACATCTTGCCTAGGTCTGGTCTATGTATAGATCATCATGATATCAGACTAATTTCATTTTAATAAATATTTCAAGAATTAACTGAGAGAATTAAGGGTGATCTGAAGAGTTACAATAATAAAGGAAGACGAAGGAAGAATGAATGCAGTTTCTATGAATGAAATATGTGATGTGAGAGTAAATTGTACAAGTGACTACGGTATTTATAATTGTAATGGTTTTTCTCTTTTAATTAAAGATCAAACAAGTGACACACCACGTCGTGACTCAAGACTTATATGTTCTGGGAGTACACAGGATACAGAATGTGAAGAAAAATATAAAAAGAAAAAAGAATCCAGTGCTGCTTTTTCACGGGCTGTTTCAATCATCGGATAGATTTGTTAGGAATGGACGTAATTTGAGCTTAGGTAATATGATACGAAGTATACACAAAAAAATCTATCTCATATAGTTATAGGTCTTAGAGAAAATGTCTTCAGTGCAGAGCTATTCAAAGTACCTTTGAAGTGCAATAAATGAGATGTGCCATCAGCCACAATATTAAAGCATCAATGTATAATGTATTGCCCTTAACCCATTTGAATAACGTGAATAGAGCCAAAATTCCTTTTGATTTTTCGTAACCGTTAATATCTCTTTCAAAGCCAAAGAACGTAAGCCTGAAAAGGCCGAAAGCCTTTATTTCAAGCAAGTCTGAAGTTCAAAGAAACATACGCACTATGATAGGAATGTGAAGTAACAATAATCCTATAATTCCTCTCTTTTTTTTAAAGTCAAAGAGGCATCTAAATCGTTTTCTTTTCAGCCTATTCTTTAGCCGATGCAGGATTCGACGTATGGCTCGGCAATAATAGAGGAAACGCTTACTCTAGGAAGCATGTCGTCCTAAATCCTGACAACGACAAAGATAAGTTTATATTCTTCAACTACACTTATGAAGAAATCGGAATCTATGACGTTGCAGCTATTGTTGACTACATCACAGATATCACTAACACAGATAAAGTTCATTACATAGGACATTCACAAGGAGGAGCCGTATTTTTGGCATTAAATTCGTTAAAACCGGAGTATAATGACAAGTTTTTGACTGCAAATTTACTGTCAGGGGTTGGATATCAGAAGTATTTTCCTAATCATGAAATAAGAATTTTGTCGGAGCTGTCTGATATTATATATGTACGTACAAATTTAACTCATTTAAAAGATTTGTTAAGCTTAGTTTTAAATGATTATCGGAATCACAACTAAATTATGCGACTGTTTTTTGCATAATACTTAATACATAATTGGCATCATTGTTTTAATTTCACGTATTTTTCTGAAATGAACAATTGCCATGATTCATATGCTCTGTTATTCACTTACCATGTTAATCATACCGTAACCATCTTTTTTTATAGCAAATGCTCATAATCCTAGGTGTTGTTGAAGTTTTCCCTAAAATTGCACGAGATCAGAGCGCAGTTGAGAATTGTTTTGGTGGAGATAACTTCACAGAACTAGGCCATATGTTGGCCGCAGCGGACATATTGGTAAGAGTATTAAACAAATATAACTCACGAATTTTAATTCTTCCTGTTATTATTTTCAAAACATTTTTTTACATTGAGAATCTCAAATGCTTCAATACTATTTAATTAAATTTCAGACTAAAGATGTACCAAACCGTGGAGCAGTAAAACAACTAGCACATTTTGGTCAGAATATCAACAACTCTCTCTTCAGAAGATGGAATTATGGACAAAAGAAGAACATGAAAGTGTATGGCACAAAAGAACCTCCTCTCTACAATCTAGGTCTTGTTACAGTTCCTAGTACACTGCATTATTCGATCGGTGATAAACTGGTGGATGGAATGGATGTTTTAGATATGGCCAATGATATGGTCAACGCAAAAGCACGGAAAGTTGGTAGAGATGACTTTGGACATAGCGATTACGTAGATTCTCCTGACGCTAAAGAACTGGTTTACGAATATATTATTGACTCATTATTGAACCATGAAGAGTAAGTAGTTTGGAAAAAATAATAATTAAAACCTCCTTTTAAATTGAAATTGAGACAGTAGTCTAATGCTGATGACTCAATTCTGCCGTCAAAAAAAGGCAGTAGGGAGATATCGCCAGTTTTGGACACTTTAAGCTGACGGTAACAAATAATGGAACTCTTAATTCAAATATCATACTGTCATAAATTGACTGCCGTACAACGAATGAATAACCTTTCTTCAGTAAAAAACAATAAAGTGTCCATCACAGGTCCTTGTGAGATCAAAACCATGACTGTTTCTATCACCTTATAAGAGTATTAAATTCATATGCGGTACGGTCTTTTTGCTTTGGAGGACAGTAAAGGATCAGTTAGTTAAACTACTAAAGTTAAAAACATTTACTGATGTTAATTAAAATTGAGGTGTGTCATAGGTATATCATAGTCATCCGATAACAGCCCTTTGTTCTAGACAAAAGGTTGCATAGTTCGATGTTATATTTTGTAGGTCTGATAGAGAGTATCAAAATATATTTATCCTTAGAGTATTTGAATTTCGGTTTTGCGGATTGGGATATGTAATAGATTACTTAATATTTGTATTTTTTTAGGGATCCGAACCCGTCGAGAAGAGTCGAATGCAAAACAATGAAAGATGATGCTGCCACACGCAATACTAATACATCTGTACTATTTTTTATATTAATAACCTTATTAATACAATAAATTATTTACAAATTGAGCCGGCTCCAAATCATAATTGGCAACTCCCCCCGTTTTTCCACCTTTCATAAAAGTTAATGGGTGTTCCTTGAAGTTACCCTTCTTATGAAATCGGTTAACAACGAGCAGAAATACCTCCTCCTGTTTTAAAGTGGGTTTAAAGTAAAAACTACACACAACTTTTATTTAAAAAAATAATAATATTGGTAAGTATTGATGTATTTTAATTTATCAGTCCACGTTTCGTATCTAGTCAAGTTAATTATTGTATTTTAATGAAGACTGTGCAAATATTACAAAGTGAACCTGCTGCTCAATATTATTTCTTGCCTAATATAGGGGGAGGCACGAATCTTGTCACCGATGAAAATAAGATTTATTACGTAAGATTCGACCCTCACCCTATTTTCATTTTCATCATATCAGCCGAAAGATGTCCACTGCATGACATAGTCCTCCCCCAAGGTTTGCCATAAGGGCAAATATTGCGCATGCGCAGCTTGCATCCTTCGGTTTCTCGCAACCTTAACCATCCTATATTTTAATGAAATATATTTCCACTAGTTCCTGTGAGGATTTAGGAGTACTTACTTATCTCCAGATGTCCTTAAAGTAGCGAAACATAGAATATATATTTTAACTACATAAGAGCTATCGTAACGACCTACAATAACATATCAGAAGTAACATAGTTTACCAAGAAGAATATAGAGGCCCTGTATAAGCGATGGTAGAGCAAGAAAAGAAACAGACAGGCAAATCAAAAAAAATGTCTTTGGTTTTTTTTGTAGTTACCTACTACTTCTGTTACAGCTTAAAAATAAATTAGATTAAAGTTAGTACCTATCACCAGACACTGTTTGCGTAAAAAAAAAATATCTATAATATCTAGTTTTAATGCCTTACCTCATTTCCAATTGCGTTACAATATTCATGAAACGTTACAATTAAAATGAAATCGAGATATTAAGTGTCAATTTTGTAACGAAACAGTATCAGCTGCGATCTCGTAACGGTCCAACGAAGCAATAATTTAATCCGAAAATACAAACACGCGACAAGAATGGCCATCAACACGATGTTAATCGGGTATTTACTGGTTCATCGATGAATAAAACATGTTTATTTATCTTTATTAATGAAAGCATATACAATAATGAAGATAGATAAATATAAAAGATGTTTAATCCGTAAGAGTAACGAAAAAAAACTATCAGTGCTTTCCAAGAGGAGACCACGGCTTAGGAAAAGCAACGCAAGCAATTCAAGTCAGTAATTTTCTAACATAATACTACTTATGACAATAAGTAAAACTTCACCTAGCTATACGTGATTCTATGAATTTAAAATATTATGCATTGTAAGGCAGGAAAAAGGTATTTTATTTTTTGTTTTTACAATATTTTTATTAACATTACCTGTCTGCTTTATCATTTTCGGGCCTTCACGCGCTGCAACGGCTGGACGGATTTGGGATAGATTTGGAATGGACATGGCTACTTTTCATAGCGGAAAATTTAAAGGACGGAGGCAAATGCTATAGTAACAAATTTTTAAACATGCCCTATGGTGTGTTAAGTTCAGATACTCACTATGAAGAAGGAAAGTAGCCGTATTTTATCGACTGCTATCAACCAAGACCCATTGAGTATAACATAATCACTTGCAAAGGTATCAATGATGGTATAATAATAAATAATAAAGTTATTCAATTGGTAACGAGAAGCAGTTTACAAACAAAAGCAGTGCTATAGTCGCCACGCTAGGATTCCCCGTGTTGTGGCAGGCTAAGCTCTTCCGTATTTAAATTATGAATTTGAACACAAACAAAAGGATAAAAAAGGTACTGAAAATAGCAAAAAGAAAACAATAAAAAACAGCTAATAATGTAGGAACAAGTTACCTACTAACTAACTAACTAATAAAGATGAACGAATTTTTTTTTATACGTATACCTCATGGTGTTGGATGGTGTAATTTTATGGTGTATGTATAAGCTAAGTATAAGTTTTTTTAGACACAAAATATTTATTAGCAAAACAATGCATGTATATATGTAAATCTATTATTTCCCAAGATACAAACAAAATCGAACATTTTTGGATTTTATTATTCTTTTGTTGCATTTATGACCAAATGTACTCGTTTTTTTATAATTCACGATTTCAAAACCTCGAGACGTCAATGGACAGGAAACGTAGATGCAATCAGTGATTTTATTTTCAATCAGTGATTTTATTTCGCCATAAATCAAGTTATCGGTCGAAGTGTGCAGTTTGGTGCAAAGAAATGGAAAACACAATGCAAAAGACTACACTTAGCTCTTAATCCGGTGTTTGCAATTACCTGTAACAAAATAACCGATAATTAATCACGTGAATAATAAACGAAGTAAACAAATAAAACATACATATCAAAATGACGCAGTCGTAAAGTATTGCTGTTCCTAGGATTAATAATTACTTTGGAGACAGAACACTCAAAAAGCGTATCCCATACCTACTCAATAGTTTGCCTGAAGCCATTAGACGTGAAAAAAACAAGAATATATTCAAGAGTCTATTAAAAAAGTATTACCTAGATCTTATATAATATTTAAAAGTTATATCTAATTTATTTGATCTTTATGTGCATAATACTGTTTTGTTTTAATCTCTTTTTATGTTAACCTACATAATAATATAATATTATATTGTGTTTGCTTAAACTGCCGTTCCCACGGTCAAACTGTTTCTCCAGTTTTGTGGGGCAATGTTTAATTATTAGTTTTTATAATTGTACTTATTAAATAAATAAATAATAATAATAATGGTATTAACAAATACCGGTCATCCCAACCCCCATTCCTATCCCCCCTAACCCCGCGGATAAGTAAACGGAGGAACGACTTTCTCCTCCGGCCTTAAAAAAAAAAAAAAAATTGGGTATTACGGAACATTTAACAAAATCCATTTTGAACACAGTCTTCAAAACTGGTTTAATTTTTGAAGTTATTTTACCTCTCGATCTCTTTTTGTAGACATATCAGGATTTTTATATTCTAACCCTAAATTACAACCCTAACGTTATATTCAAGAATCGAGGTGAAAGTACCAGATTTAAAACTAGAGTGTTGGCTGTGTTCAAGCTTCTTGACTCAGGCAGGCAGGGGTCTAACTATTTGGTTTCTCGATAATGAATGCTTTACTATAAACGGTTTTTAAACAATATATTTTAATTAATATTAGGTAAGTACATTGACATTATCTATACAGTAGATTGGAAGGAGAAGAGAGCGCGGCGGCGTGCGTTGCCCGTTTTATAATAGTTGACAGCGCCTCTCGCGGCCATCACGGGAAACTCGCTACTCGGCTAGTGACGAGGTTTCGTCCGTAACATATCTGGGCCGCCTTGAGAGCTTCTGCTCTCAATAGGAGTGAGTAAGTCAGCGTAGCTCAGCCACCAGTCTTAAATGAAGTAGCTCAGCCACCAGTCTTGAATGAAGTAGCTCAGCCATCAGTCTTGAATGAAGTAGCTCAGCCATCAGTCTTGAATGAAGCAGCTCAGCCATCAGTCTTGAGTGCCCGCCGCTGCAGCGCCCGATATGGAGATAGGCAGAGGGCAAATTTTTGAGAATGCCCTCTGAATGATGCCGGTCGCTGTACGAATTTTAGCGACTCGCGACGTATTATCTCGACCGGGGAAGGTGGTCAAGATTCTGCCCAGTTGCCATTTGAGTGGGGGCGTGTTGTCATCTTTGATGAGTACCATTGTGTTTGGTATGATGTCATCTTTTTCTTGCTTCCATTTTGTGCGCCTCTGGAGCTCAGAGACGTATTCGGTTGACCAGCGTCTCCAAAAGTGCTGGCGCATCTGCTCAACGCGCTGGTACCGGGACAGAGCGCACGCCGGTGCGGTCAGGCAGCAGTCGGTGGCGGGCGCGGTCGCCGGCCGGCCCAGCAGGAAGTGCGCTGGCGTCAGCGGAGCTAGGTCTGAGGGGTCTGATGACAGAGGACACATGGGGCGGGAGTTCAGGACGGCTTCGATTTGTGCCAAAACCGTACTGAACTCCTCATAAGTGAGGTTAGCGTTCCCGACTACACGCTTTATGTGATGTTTACTGGACTTTACCCCGGCCTCCCACAAACCGCCAAAATGAGGTGCATATGGAGGAATGAATTTAAATTCAATTTGATTATCTGAGGCATAATCAATTACAGACTTTGAACTGCCTTGTAAGAAGTCCGACAGTTCTCTCGCAGCTTTAACAAAGGATCCGCCATTATCTGAAAATATTTGCAAAGGTTTACCTCTACGAGAAATAAATCTTTTTAATGCTAGGACGTAACATTCAGTTGATAAGTTAGTGACGAGCTCTAAGTGCACTGCTCTTGTAGCAAAACATACGAATAAACACAAATAAGCCTTTTCTAATTTTGCCCCCCTCCCCTTCCGGTTTAAAATGTACATGGGTCCGGCATAGTCGACCCCGCACCTCAAAAATGGGAAGCCCGGTTGTAGGCGCTCACTAGGTAGGTTGCCCATGATAGGTTGCAATGTCCGACCTTTCATGCGAGTACAAGTTATGCAACCTTGGACGGTTTTTCTTGCTAAGTTTCTACCACCTAATGGCCACCACGACTCCCTAATGTGAGATAAGAGCGTCTGAGGCCCTACATGTAACAGTTGTTTATGCTCGAAACGGAAAAGGAGTTGTGCAAAATGATGCTTGCTACATAACAACATAGGGTGCTTTTTATTATAACTGAACTCAAGCGAGTTTACTAACCTACCACCGACGCGAATAATATTATTTTTGTCAATAAATATGTTTAATGCAGATAAATTTCGCGATGGTTGTACGGGTTTATTATTTATTAAAGCGTCATATTCATGAGGAAAAGATTGTTTTTGCACAAAGTTAACTAATAAGTTTAATGATGCGTTTAATTCGTTAACTGATAAAGCGTCGTCGGTACATCGATCTTTTTTACGTCTCCGCGCGTTGTATATGAAGCGTAATACGTAAGCTAAAGCGCGTTGCATCCTTTTGAACGACGAGAATCCTTTAAAGTCAATTAGACACGACTCGGTATTATCTGCCTGCATAACAAGATGTGTAGTAGTTATGGGAACCTTTGATTTTATCTCTGGCAAATCTGATTCATCTATTTTAAAATTCGAAGATAAGTTTAAGTTTAACTCACACTCGCGTAAAAACAATGGTCCCTTCCACCAAACATCGTGGTTAGTCAGCTCGTCAAGACTTAAACCGCGCGATAATATATCAGCTGGGTTACTCTTGGTACTCACGTGTAAAAACATTGCATGTCCGGCCAATTCGTTAATTTCCACAACACGGTTCTGAACGAACGTTTTTAATAACTGCGGAGACGTTTTTAACCACCCGAGCACAATAGTAGAATCTGTCCAAATCACTATGTTGTCGAAATTAATTTGTAACGAATCCCGTATTTTATTTAATAATCTCGCACCGATAAAAACACCAAGCAGCTCGAGTCGGGGAATGCTAACTGGTTTTAGCGGTGCAACGCGGGTCTTTGAGCACAACAGATGAGTCGTTACATAATCATCATAATCAACAGTACGAATATAGGCGCAAGCGCCATACGCATCTAAGCTCGCGTCTGTAAAAATGTGTAATTCAATTTGTTTATAGTTACTACCTATGGCGTGCCTAGGAATGCGTATGTTATGTAAATTAGATAGTGATTTAATAAATTTCTCCCAACACAGCACTACGTCGCTAGGTACAGATTCATCCCAACCTACTTTGCTTAGCCATAGTTTTTGCAACATTATCTTTGCTACTATTACGACTGGGCTCAAAAGGCCCAACGGGTCGTATATTTGCGATACTATCGATAAAATCAAGCGTTTAGTGATGCTAGATGCACTTTGACTGATCGCAGTCGTAAAGTGAAGTTCGTCCGAGTTGTTGTACCAGCCGAGGCCCAGTGTTTTACTGGAACAGTTCTCGCCGAGTGACAAATACTTTGAACTAGTATCGGCTTGCGCTACACCGGGAGCAACGTCGGGCGCATTGAATATCCATTTACGTAATGGTAGACAGCCAGACATACATACATCGGCTACTTTATTGCAGATGTAAGCTAATTTCGATTTATTGTCGTGCCCAGTAACTAGGTCATCGACATAGAAATTATTTAATATAGTATC
The DNA here is from genome assembly GCA_923062465.1 of Acleris sparsana. Lineage (NCBI taxonomy): Eukaryota > Metazoa > Arthropoda > Insecta > Lepidoptera > Tortricidae > Acleris > Acleris sparsana. Next base: position 18,094,863 of record OV281287.1, on the reverse strand, counting down.
TGAGACTTCTTTATCCTCACACTCTAACCCTAACTGTCTCACACATCGAATACTAAGAAAAGGCGCCGACGCCGTCCCGTAGGTAACAGTGTTAAGCTGATACACAGATAGTGGGTCGGATGGACCTTTACGCCACAAGATTAATTGCAAATTCCTTTGATCCTCTTGAATAAGGATTTGACGGAACATTTTCTCTATATCAGCGCATGCTACGTATTTAAATTTTCGAAAACGCAACAAAATAGCAAATAAATCGTTTTGCAGAGCAGGCCCGGGCATCTGTATGTCATTAAGCGATTTGGTATTTGAGGTTGACTGGCTCGCGTTAAAAACTACACGAAGCTTAGTAGTGAGACTGTGCTCGCGAAATACTCCATGATGCGGTAAAAAGAAATAAGGCGAAGCATAATTTTCAACGCGCGTCATGTGCCCCAGGTCTAAATACTCTTGCATGAACGCGTTATACATTTGTTTGTATTGCGGGTTGCGTTCTAACCTGCGCTCGAGCGACATATACATGTTTAGCGCGGTATTGTAACTATCGCCCAAGACATCAGCTGATTCCCTAAGCGGCATGCGAACTGAGAAGCGACCGTCGACGTCACGTTTAGTTGTCTCGGTAAATAATGTCTCACAAGCGCGCTCTTCGGACGAGTAGCATTGTTCCTTGTGCGGGACTTCTTCCAGTTCCCAAAACCGTTTAAATTGTTGTTCTAATGACAAAGTTTGAACTAAATTACATTGTACTTGATTAATGCGCAAGTCACTATGCTTATTACGAGTATGAATGCGACCTGAGACTATCCAACCTAACTGAGTGTTTTGCAAATAAGGTCCGGTAGGTAACCTAATTCTACCTTCTATGAGTAAATCCCAAAAACAGTCTGCCCCAATCAACAAGTCTATTTCGGATGGTGTACAGAATGTCGGGTCTGCGAGTTTAATATTCTCAGGAATGTCTATCAGATTCGCGTTGATACCTATAGCCGGTAAGGTACTCGTTATCCGCGGTAAGACCATACAAGTTAGGTTAGCGGTATAGTCTCCGTTGACCGATTTAAGTTTAATTTTACATGAATGAGTTGACTGCGCGACTGAGTTGCCAACTCCTGCAATTCGGTATGTGGACTGTATTGGTAAGGCGTTTAATTTTTTACAAAAAGAATCTGTAATGATACAATGTTGGCTGCCGTTGTCTAACAGAGCCTTTGCTTTATGATACTGATTGTCCCTATCTAATATTTCTACTAATGCGGTTGAAAGTAAAATAGGCTGTAAAACGTTAGTCGTCACAAAGCTAGTACTCGCGGCGCCGTGAACCTGCGGTTGATTAATTACATGAATGCTGGCCGTGGTGTCGATAGTGGAATCAGATGATGTCCGGGGCTCTAGGGCTGCACCGGGCAATAATGCGCTGTCCCTACCGCACTCGCCATGTAGCAAGGTATTATGCTTCTTACTACATTGTCTACATGGGCCAAAATAACACTCACTGGATGCGTGGCCGAAACGCAAACAGTTCCTACAAAGTTTCTTGCTATCTACAAAGACTAATTTGTCCTTCGGTGATAATTCTAAAAACTTATTGCAGGTATAAAGCGAATGATTTGCGTTGCACATATTGCACACGCGGGGGGTACGTTTAGTAAATTTATTATTACCTTGAGTTGATACGAAACTGTGCACTTTGTTTTGAGGCCTTTTAAAATACTCTTGGGTGACCTTTGTATTAGTACTAGAATAATGGTTGCCGTTAGCTTTGACCATTTCTAGCATGTCAGCTTTGTCTCTAAGGAACTGAATAAGATCATTTAAACTAAACCTTTCTTTTGTATTGCTGACAGTCATTTTAAATTGTTCCCATTCTTTTTCGGTTACTGAATCTAATTTGGATACGGTAATATAGATCATTAGCGTATCCCACGTGTCAGTAGGTTCACCCAATGATTTTAAAGATCTCAAATTCTTAAGCACTGTGTCTATTAATTTTCTAATTAGCGATGGGGATTCTTTACTTACAGAGTGCATGCTAAACAAGGATTTTACATGATTGTGCACCAACAATTTGCTATTATTGAATCTACTTTCAAGGAGGTGGGACCTCTGGATTGCCTTGCCGCCTTGCCGTTACGTAATTATCTGGAGTGAATTGAAGCGACTTAATAACTTCGGCTGCATTGTCTTTCAGAGCAGCTCGCAAGTAGTGAAACTTTTGTATATTATCGAGCTGCTTAGAATTATGGATCATGGAAAGATAAATGTTTCTAAACTCTAACCAGTTATCGTAGGACCCGTCAAAGGTGGGTAGCGTTATAGTGGGCAACTTTATCAAAGAATGAGATTCACTGCACTTAGATTCATCACTAGTTTTAACGTTATTGCAATTTATTAAATATTCTGCGTCCGTCATAGCACTAAAATAAATATTCTCGAAGGATTCACGAGCTTCTAGTTGCGATAAAAACTCACTATCGGGGGTAGATTCCTCTAAGTCACATTGAATGGTATTAAATTCTTGCAATAGGCACGCGTTATTGTTAACTCGTAACTTTAGCTCCATTAATTGCCTTTTAGTTAATTGAGCTCCTTCGAAAGAACTCACGTACTTCGTGAAGGAAGTAAGCCTGCTTTTGACTGTACCTCGTTTTTTCGTTAACTCACGAATTAATGCACTATTTGAATCCGTGGCAATTGGTTGCGGCGATTTACTACGCGAAATATCGGAACTAACACTCATTTTGACGATTAATGAAATTTAGGGGTACTCACGTAACTCGAATTGTCCAGCGGGTGAATCATGCGCACCACGTTGCACCTAGTTACCGCGTGTTGCTCTGTCTACTGTAATTTTGAGAAAGAAACGGTTTTAGCACACTGTACGACACCGGGGGGTTGGTTGGAACGATAATGGTCAGACCCGCTTCCGCTGAATCACGCTGCTGAAGATGCGCAGGCCCGTAGATGACGATCCGATTCGAAGGTCCAATGTTCAAGCTTCTTGACTCAGGCAGGCAGGGGTCTAACTATTTGGTTTCTCGATAATGAATGCTTTACTATAAACGGTTTTTAAACAATATATTTTAATTAATATTAGGTAAGTACATTGACATTATCTATACAGTAGATTGGAAGGAGAAGAGAGCGCGGCGGCGTGCGTTGCCCGTTTTATAATAGTTGACAGCGCCTCTCGCGGCCATCACGGGAAACTCGCTACTCGGCTAGTGACGAGGTTTCGTCCGTAACAGGCTGGAGTAGTTAAACCTGATAGTTCAGAATATAATCAACGTTTCCAAAAACATGAATACGTTCTAAGTAAATCATAAGCCACCGAGTAAGTGACAGCGTCAGCGTTCACAAATTGCTTGTTTATCGTACAACGTCAGTGCTATAAAGGCAACATTAAACCAAAATTGTGCTAGAAACCAATCAGTATTCCACCATCACACTCAAAGATAATTAGCCATTAGATAATGACTACTTAAAGTGGATTTGATATGTGGAAAAAATTATCGCATAGCCTTTAGAACCGTGATGTTGTCAAGATGTTTCGTTGTGGCAAGTTTTCTTGTCGCCAAAGCGCTTTCAAATGTTACCATTGGAGAAAAAGGAAACAACACTATTAATACTAAGAAGGGGATTGAAAGGACAGAAGAGTATGTCAGTGTAAGTTAAAATTAAAATGTTATGCAATATGCTATTCGAGTTCGCATTGTTCGCGTTGACATTGAGATAAAATAAGTTGTGTAGTACTACTATTATGGTTTTTACAGTAACTTATTACAAATCTAAATTTAGTTAAAGATTTTATTTATTAAAAATTGTTTTTCAGTATTAAAAAGTGTCGTTTTAATTATTGTAACATAACTTTTAAGGCAGTAAACGGTATAAGCTTACCGGACAGGACAAAATTCCTGGCGGTGTACCATGTTGTGACCTGCGACGCTTATATACTGGACATATTCAGGTTAAGAGAGTACACGCAAACAATGAAGCAGCCCAATCTTCCGGTGTTGATGTTCCATGGGATGCTCCAATCTTCGGACAAATTCATCGAACAAGGCCTTGAGTTGGGCGTTGGTAAGCTTATGTATCTGGTACTTCATATTTCATCATCATTTCAGCCAAAAGACGTCTACTCCAGGACTTACCCCAAGGATCTTCACGTATTGTCTTTATAGATACACGTAAAAATAAACTGTCTCCCACAAAGTAGTGAACTGGGCAGCGTAAAAATATGAAAGAAACTATGGTAACCTAATCGTTAAAAATCCACTATATCGCTAATAATCCACACTTCCGAAGATAAGAACATTGCTAAAAAGAAGAGGCGCAAGAAACTCAACAGTCTGTCATTCTTTGCAGCTGCATTCGCAGCATTCGTAGAGCTGAAATTAAGCGACCACATTCAAGATGCCTATTCCTCGTCCATCGTGATATGCTAAGTGTTATTCGGCAATTTATGTTGTTTCCGCTCTTTAATTACGTCGGGTAAAATATGAGTTTTTATGTAAGACGTACATAAACCATTCTCAGTAAGTTATATATATAAATGATACTGTAAAGTGCATCAAAATCCGTAACAGAAGAAGTTAGCGGCTAAACATACAGACAGATGCGGGTAGCAACTTTCTTTCAAACTATTTAGAGATAATCATGAAATAAATAAAAAGGTTTTTTTCAGCGTTTAGACTCTACAAATTAGGCTTTGACGTCTGGCTAGGCAATAACCGTGGAAACAAATACGGCCGGCTCCACTTGTACCTGGAACCAGATTCGAACGATGACAAATTCGAATTCTTCAACTATACCTACGAAGAAGTTGGCCGCTATGACCTCGCAGCAATTGTCGACTATATTCTGGAAGAAACAAACAGCACTCAGCTGCATTTCATTGGTCACTCGCAAGGGGCCACTGCGTTCATGGCTCTCAATTCTTTGGCACCATGGTACAATGACAAGTTTGCAACGGCACACTTGCTGGCCCCACTTGGCTATCAAGAAAACTTCTCAAATAACAGGATCCGAAAATTGACGGCAATGAGTGATACAATTTATGTAAGTACATGACAGTTTTTGTTAGCGCCTATCTTCAGAGTAGGAGAGTAGGTATAATGGGCTAAATTAATCAAGGTTAAGGTTATTTTGATATTTGCAGCAAATGTTACTTGGACTTGGCATTGTGGAAGTATTTCAGTACAATAGTACCCACGGTGTCCCATACGAGTCAGAAGAGTACTGCTTGGGTGACAAAAAATACAGTGACATATGCACATCTCTGAACATCACCGCGATCATGGTAAGTATCTCAAAATATATAAATCCTTAGCTGCAGTGTGATTGTAATAATATAGACTTTGTTTACAGGGTCTCGATAAAGATAAATTCAATCGTTTAGATACAAGAGGCGGTTCAATCAAACAATTGATACATTATGCGCAAAACATTAATTCCAAATCATTTAGAAGATATGATTACGGCATTGAGAATAACAAACTAAAATACGGGACCAATGAACCTCCGAAGTATGATCTTGGTGCTGTAACAGCTGATACCACCATTTACTATGGTCTAGAGGATGACGTAGTGGAGCCGAAGGACGTGCTCGCCATGGCTAATGACATGCCGAACGGAAAGGCGTGGGAAGTGGGTAGAAGAACGTTTCAGCATTCAGATTTCCTTAACGCACCAGACGCTATGGAATGTGTGTACAATTACATCGTTAACGATATGATTAGATGGTGAGTGACATTTCTAATAAATATTATGATTTTAAACTTGGGTGACAGAATCAACAATTTTTAAACTACACACAAGACGAATTTACTGTTCTGAATGCTGTACAAATTAAGAACGTCTAACAATCACCAATTAGTTTCTTTTTTGAATAAAAACGTCTTTGGTGTGTGCAATTGCAAAGTTAGAAACCATGCCTTTTATATTTTTATTAAAATGGAACTAAAATTTAATTAAAAGTCTTATGAAATGTATTTAAATATAAAAGACATCGTATCTTAGTATAAAGTTGACTGACAGTTATAACAGTTAAGTTTTTTTTAAATTACTTTACCTCATATTTGAATAAAAACACGTTAATACTTTGCTTTCAGGGCCAATTTAGGGGATTCTTCAAACATTTTAAGCCTGAGTTGGATATTGTACATAATACCTTTCTTGTCACTAATAATGTCTTAAGATGATATTTACTTAAATTACATTTCATACCGAGTTGTCTTTTATTTAACATCCAAAATGAAATTCATTCCTGCGTAACTGAGGACATTGAAGCGTATCAAATCTAAATGTCTAACGAGGCTATTCATCTTATAAAACACTCGTATCGTCTGTTTGCGAAGATTTTTCAAGAACACGAAAGGTAAAGGACACTTAAAATATCTTCAAGGAGATATACTCAGCTAAAACAAGTGAATATAATAAACATTCGTGTAACGAGGCAAGTTGAAGTTGTATCGTAAAGGGAAGTGGGGTATCCAGAGAAATACTAACAATAAACAGGAATGGCCCAACTAAACGGGATAGCGACGCGATAACTTCACGGGTATAGAATTAATGCTGAAATAATAACTTGTTCAATAACTTGAAGTTTGTAGTTGTTCGGTGTTGGAAGCTGCTCAGTGGGAGAGCCCTAAACAATTGCACACGTGGTTAATATACACAGACAAATGTTTCAAATAGTCTTGAACTTGATTGCAACTCTATTGATAAAGTTTGAGTTTATGCGGAATCTGATGCAATTAGTATTGGTGAATACTCACAGGGGTGTTATTCTTTTAAAAAATGCCGAACGTTTGATCAAGTGAGCAGTCATACGAGCTCGCTAACTTGACGGGTACAGCGGGTAAGCTGAGAATGCATGACTTTAATAGTTATTTATGTGACTGGTGCATAATGAGAGGCATTAATACACGAGTGTGGTTTTATGAAACGAGCCGATAGGTGAGTTTCATAATAAGATCACACGAGTGTTTTAATGCCTAATTATGCGTACAGTCGCATACATAACTTTATCTACATGCATATCATAAGTTTTCTACAATATGTGAGAAAATTGTACTATGTTGCCTTGTTTCTTAAAGAACCTGCATCTTAATGTTCACTTTAAAGTTTCGGTCACCGAAACTTTAAAGTGAACATTAAGATGCAACTACATCGATAACCGATACTTTAATGACATGTAATACTTTTATGTTAACATTAAAGTGCAACCACAGATACAGGTTTCTTAATATAGGCTGTTTGCTTATCGTTTCTAAACATATAATGGGGAAGTTATGATATGGATGTAGATAAATGTGATTTTTATGCTCTGACGGGACAACTTCAACTAGCCGGTTAATAATTGATGGAATAGTTAATAATTAGTAGATTTGTTGAATAGTCACTCGACCGTATTTTGTCGTATGATTTTATATCTATCTTGCTTATCTTATCGATGCGTTCTGAAGTTAACGGAGAAAGCAAAATAAATAAGAACTTGAAAAATATGATGTCGTTAGATTATTCACCGTATTTAGGCACTGGTCCCACCAAGGGCAAGGAAGCGATTGGCTATCTGCGTTCTTTTTTGCCCAAGAAACGAACAGAAGATCAAGATCCCCTGTCAGTGAAAGAGACACGTATATTAATAGTTGATCTCTGGCTGTTCACACTGCCGGCGAGAACTCTTTCCACTAGTTTGTCGGAACAAAAAATATAGGTAGTTCCCGTGTCATGAAAATAGACACATATAATACTAGTTCATCGCTAGTTGTACTTCGTTCCCGCTCATCGTAGCGTTTCTATTCGTTTCGTTTTAAACCAATCGCGTCGCTGGTATATCACGTGACTTTTCGTATCACGTCATGCACCAGTGACGTGATTGGTTTAATAACGAAACGAATAGAAACGCTAGTTAACGTAGTGCATCTTGGCAGGGCCCCCGATACCCATACCATGAGTTACAATTCCCGTACTCGCTAGCGAGGCGAATGCTCTGTTCCTCGCACTCTGTGAGAACACTGCGAGGTCTGCGAGGGACAGAGCATTCGACTCCCTATCGAGTACGTTAATTGTAACTCATGGTAAGGGTGCAGTGCTATAAAAGTACTGCCGCGTTAATGATATTGGCATTAACTACGTACGGTTGCCATCCTTACTTACTGCTGCTATCGCTAGCGGCAGCATATCACACATTTATTACGTTCAAAATTAGATAGATAAAGGGTTTAAAAATGGTTGTATTATTTTTTCAATAATTATGATCTAAACTCGACAGCAAAGTAAAATCATTGTTCAAAGCATGTTTTCTTGACTCCGGGTGTGGAGCCAAAAGCCAAAGCAGCAGCGCTAGACAAGTTGCCATCGAATACAAACGCTAGCGTTTGGTGATCACCTGTCACTTACAAAAATGTATGGAATTGACGTAAGTCCTTTGATATTTATTTATTTATTTATTTATTTATTAAGGATATCAACAGCACATTACAATTCATAAAAGCAGTAAATTAACAAGATAACAGTGCCAATTACAGACATCCACCTATGATATATCACTCCTTACAACTGACACGCTGTAATGTGATCACCAGGGCCTGCACTTTTCATGCCGTTTACGCAAAACTGACGTCACGCTACATAGAGTATGATTCCAAATGATTTTATTGTAATATTAACCATTAGTGGTCAATTATTTAATCATGTACGATTTAGTTAAGTAATCTATTAACGCGTAGAAAAATAAATACCTACTTCATACCTAACTATTTGATTGTGAAGAGCAGTGGAAATAATCATCGAGTCACATTATCATTAAAAAAAACTGTTTTTATGTTGCAATAAATATGAATATAATTAAATAATCATAAATAAAATTAACGCATTAACATTTATAAAGGAAAATTGTCTCAATTTGCCATTTTGTAGTGGTGAAAAATAAGTATGATGCTGCCGTGATCCATATTTTGATTGCGATTAAACTTTATTTAACTATAATAATTTTACCGCTTTTTTTTATTACTACCAGTTAATCCCTACCTAAACACATGCCAAATGAAAGCAGAGCACCCCGTGTGTAAAATTTCGTCATTTTGACGTCATCGGCATGAAAAGTACGACCCCTGGTGATCACTATCACTAGCACTAATCGAATAGTGATAGTTTTGACGTTTCGTCCGTCGTTACGCGGTACTATTTTGACAGGTTGAATTCAACACGAGCACTATCACGATATAAACATCGGTATCTAAGGGCCACTTGACTAGCTTTTTCATTTTTGACAAAGCAAAGCGATAGGTTTCGAAAGGGTCGCCGTTTTTAGTTCAGTAGGTCAGTAGCCCCAGCTTGTAACGCCTAAATAATAACCCAGTTTTTCTCCTGATTCTGTACAGCCCGTCCAAAGCTATTAATAAATCAAAAGCCACATACATACCCTAATGGACTGCCGGACGAATTAATGATGGCGGGCGGCGGACGGATCGCGACCTTCGTTTTCAAATTTCATTTGCTTACCTATATCAAATGGCTCGTATTAATCTTGGAAAGTTTGGGACGTTGGCAAGTATTTATCAAGGGGATTGGTGTTGAGATAACCCGGCTAATGTTGCGGGTTATACGAGCTTAGAATATTGTAATGCTTGGGGTTTGGGAGCAAATTGAGATGTTGTAAGGTGGTTTAATGAGGTAAGTTTATGAGTGTAACGTGCAATACGAATGTTCTACACACATCAAATGTGCCTACGGATCAAAAATATCCGCATTATTTTACAATTAGATACGTTGCAAAATATCAGAATGTTGTAAATATTGCGTAGAAGTAGAAGTACCCTTTGTGGCCACTGTACCCTTTTTGGCCACTTTATGTCGAAATGAGTATCAGAAATACGTAAAAAATCAAAATAATACTGAAAAATAGTTAAGATTGAAGATGGATATAAATATAAAATATAAAAAATATTTGCGTAATTTCATAATTCTTTAGATATTACTAAAATTTAGTGTGGCCAAAAACGGTGTAAAGGCCGAAACCGGTAATTCTACTCTATGTTTGATCCGTAGACATTTTTGACGTGTATATTTCGTGAAGTCTACTACAATGATGAAAAGTAGTAAAAAAAATCAACTCGAGGTTCTCAATGTTTTTTTACCCCGTCAGCCTGTTAGCAAGCAAATTTTATAGAATCTTGTAGATAGTGTAGGTATATTTTCATAGTAGATAGTGTTGGCATTGCTCGCAGGACTGATGGCCGATGGGGTCAGAAGGTTCTGGAGTGGCGTCCGCGGACCGGAAGACGAGCTGTAGGTAGGCCTCCAACAAGATGGAGTGACGACCTCGTCAGGATCGCGGGACCGCGGTGGATGCGAAAAGCACAAGACCGGTCTGAGTGGAAAGCCTTGGGGGAGGCCTATGTCCAGCAGTGGACGTCTTTCGGCTACCATGACATGAGTGTTGGCATTATGATTGTATTAGACAGCCATATTTTAGAAACCTACTTGAGATGTGCGAAGAACAAACTCCATCACTTAAAATTGGAGAAATAGTGACAAATATAAATAAAAAATACTGACATCTCCATCTAGAGTTTCCGATATAAACTTAATGACTTGATTAATTGATAGCATCGCATTAGTCGTATTGTTCCATTGTTAGTTCGTGTCGTTATCAACAGATATCGCTATGCTTGTCGTTATTTACTATTTACGTAAATAAATTTCATATCTCACTTTTGTAATATACGCTACACGAGACACACGCTGCCGTTTTACTGATCCTTGCATCCATCCCAGAGCCTACAAAGAACTACCTATGTTATGTGTATGTATATTTACAAGTATTTTATTTTATTTACGAGTATTTGTTCTGAGTCTTGGATGTCTTCTATGTATTTTTAATACCCTAAGTACGAGTACAAGACTAGTGCTTATTTTGGGACTAGGTTAATTTGTGTGATATTGTATGTATGTATGTAAACACTTTATTATTTAATATGAAAACTAATGTACAAAGGCGAAGTTATCCCTTAAAGGTCTTTTAGCTAACCTTAAACTTGGCATAGTCACTTAGACTAAGTGATAGTTACTTACTATTTTAAAGGGTAATCTTTAAACTCAACCTGTCAGAGCCGCTTCGTCTGACAGGGCATTACCATAATAACCCGTTTCACTTTCGCTACAGTTGGCAAATTAAATTTACCACGTTTGAGCGAGAACATTTGCATTATAAAGACATAGAGTACGTAAGGGTTAGAGAACGGTGCCAACATAACAGACGAAAGCAACGAGGAAAGCTTTTTTTATATTTCCGATGCACACACATCAAAAATATCCCTACATAAATATATAAGGTGCTAACAAATTAGTCACGGATATTTTAAGAGATAATAGATTACATTAAATCAATTAACTTTTAACTGTAATTAAGGAACCTTTGTATATCATTTTATTGTTTTAATTTACCGAACAAAAAAAAATAATTATAATTAATCTTTAAAATAATCACCCTATTATGCACTTGTCAAGATGTTAAACACAGACAGTGTTCACGTCATGACATTGACATTCAAGTATTTTAATTATCAACTTTTAAGATGCCTTTTGAATGATAGTTTAAAGAGGTTCTAGAATGTCTAAAGAGGTCTCATTTAATTATCTTATTAACAGGGTGTTTTAACGTAGCAAATTTGTTTCCTAGTTTTCTCCAAAAAACATAAGAAAACCTATGATGTTTCATACTTAAATGTACTCCGAGAACCGAGTACTATCAGCTGTAAAAATATCCGTGACTAATTTGTTAGCACCTTATATACATGCCTTCACGCTGATCATCCAATGGGGTAGGCGGGTTACCTTTGTTTCGTTAAAATATTTTTGGTCAAAATCATTCCCCAAATTTTCATTTGCCAAACCGCTTTGTTTTCTGTAACCGTAAATATTTCAGGATTTTATACTGTACTAAAATAAATTCGGAATTTATATAACATTAGTTTGGCAAATGTAAAATTAGGGAAATGATACATTTGACTAAACTACATGCTCCCGGGGTGGTAGGCAGAGACTATGGAGTGCCAGTTGCACCGGTCTAAACAGTAAAGGTCGAAATAAGACTTGACATGCACTTAACTAAACGTTATTAACAAGCAATCTGCAAAAGCAAATGAATTGAGATCGAAATCATGTCTCTCGAAGAAGTGCCCGTTGAGCGTTCGACATCTAATCATATCAGCTGTTTCCGCTATTTACCGCGCAAACTCAACTGACGTTAATAATTCGCACAGTGCTGCCAACTTCCGCTTCCGAATACACCAACCAGAGGTCCTGGACAAGATGCATTCTTTTGTTATCGTTATACAAAATGTATATGATTGACGTAAGGTATCAGTCGGTCGCGTCGAGCGCTTACTTCACATATTGTCAGTTATCGAAAATCGTTAACGTTAGCCTTATTAGCAACTTGTCTAGCCTTACAGCTTAGGCTTTACGTTCCGTTCTATTCTACGCCATATATATATTTTAGTCGGTAAGGCATTGGTATGCATGGGCCTTGTTACTGCTCGAAAAGTTATTCTATTATATTCGATTCTATCTATACACATGAATAATAAAGGAAGCCTAAGAACCACACATACATTTTATACTAATAAATTACTTTTCGATTTCCGTCGGCCTTCAAGCCCTCAGCCAATCGAAGCTGCTCTAAACACTAGTCACGTCCCTACACGCATCTCGCATTCCACACGGTCGTATGTTTTAGCAAAACATACTCAGGAATCGGGGCTATACGCACTCCGATTTGCTAAGACCTCAGCTTTAAACATATGAGACTCGGTATTTGAAAGGAATTTGTGAATTCAGATTGATACAGAAGCAATAAACAAACGACATCGTATTTGGTCGGATGAAAACGTTATCTTGCATTCTCAGTCTGCTTCAATATGCACCGATGAGCTAATTAGCAAAGCAACATGTACACGGATTTATTAACTACATGGTCGCCAGGTTTGTACCAATGTAGTATTTATGTAAAGATGGAGAAATAAATTTACTTAATACGTGTTCATATGAACTTTCACAGGCACAATTTTAAAATAATCAAGATTATAAAGAATAAAAGACTTCACTCTGTATGTAAAATCACGCTCGCGACATCATTTTCTGAACTCTGAATTTTATGCTTGACAATTTTCCTTAAAATATAGTGAGCTGCGCGTCTCAAAGGACAATATTGTGTCAATTCTCGCCTTTACAATGCCATATATCTCTTTCAAGGCACCCAGGCAGCTTTGGTCGGATGGAAATACCGCCAATTTTACTTGCACAGTCCTAATAACACTTAATACAAAGATACAGAGCACATTTTCCCATGCCATAGAGCCACAGATAGACTAAACTTAGGTCTTTTGTAGCGGAGATTCCCTGTCGAGAACTTAAAGAAATACTGAAGAAAGGTTGTACATCCATTCTTAGTTCGCATGTTTTTTTCTTTTGAAGCAATTGTTTGGTGGCCCAAAGACGTAAGTAATATATTCAGTTTCAGCGAGTTTCAGCGAGTTGCGAGTACAAAGAAATGGAATACAACCTGTCTCTGTCTGATTTATGTCTTTTAATAACCTTGCGTGGGGCTTAAAGGTATCCGCGACTTTATGTTAACTTTACAAAATAGCACTTTTATTCAGTTAATGGTTACCAAAACGGACTGAATTTCTTAGATATAAAGAAAATAGTTAAATATGCTTTTGTCGAACGCATAGTGGAACGTAAGGAAACATCAATATGGAGTATGAATTAAAATGTGCTATTTCAACAATTCCAGCCAGCTTTACAAATAAAAGTAGAGTTCGAATTTTAGGTCAATTAAACCTCCAATTTACCAAAACGCAAACCGTTGCGTTTGAAAATCGAGCACTCTCGAGCCGAGGCAACGGGGTCCGTTCCATTCGGCCTCAAGTGGCACTGAGCGAGACGAACGGCGGCAGACCGCAGCGCTGCCGCGATTGCGTCCGAGTGTCTAATGCAATGGCTTTATCAAGAATTTCATTCCGCCATGTTGTTTTTGGGTTTTTGAGGTAAAATAGCTGCCATTTGCAGGGTTATGCTTATGAACTTATGAATGACACGTATTAAGTATTGCAATGTCGCTATACTTGTGTCGTTATACGGCAAAGTGATATGAATTTAGTAAAAAGAGAAGATATCTAGGGAACTTATGTTTTGTTGTAATCCTACAAGCAATGATCCATTAAACTTATCAATACATGCAAGACTGTTATGAATAAATATTCACTTTGAATCAATTGCTTTTGTAATACAATAGGCGCTTGAATGTATTTACCAAACTTTCTCGTATTTATACCTAATAACTTACTACGGCATTTTTTTAATACTAATGCGAGAAAACATTTTCCAAAATTTGTAGACATAGCTGGTGTATCTTGGAACTCAGAATGAAACTATATGTTTATTTTCAAGTTTAAAAAGTTAATTCTTAACTTTCCTGAGATAATTCCGAAATTTTTACTACCAACATTTACGATAAACACCTTTTCCTCACACGCTTAATACCTGGCTATTCCACCCTTTCACTTAAGCGCAATAAAAACCGGTAATCTCCCACATTACCGAAACGCCTTCCTTCGTTACAGCCTGCACTAACCTGTTCATCGAGTTAATGGATATGATAGCTGCTTTGGAACACCAAGAACTCTGAAAAACTACCTTACAACCCCGCAGGGCTGAGAAAATGTACCAAGTTTTAGGGACGTGGGAGGTCAAGGATAAGTGGTTTCTGAGCGTTGAACAACCATCGTCCAAAGATCTTTAAAATGCGACTAGTCAACCCCGAGGTGAAAGGTAAATGTTTTCATGGCACGGGACGGGGAAGGTCTAGTAAAGGTGGTTTGTTGACGGTTACTGCTATATTATGACACCAGGCTAATGGTCGTCCTTCTAATATTTGTCTCGTTTTCAGCGAGAATTTTTGCGAAATTGTCAAGGAATTTAACGTTTTGTCGTGTTCTCTTGAAGTTCGTTTTAGATTGCTGGCAATTGCATACTTTGCTTGTACAAATATCTTTAACTTTTGTTTTAGAATTTTATTAAAAAAGATGAAACAAAAAATAACATGTATTCGTGACAAACAACAACAAAGAGCAGAGAAATACGGGCAAGAAGAATGTAGTCACGAAATGGTAATCTCAAACCCAGCGTAATGCTGGCATTTAAGTCAGCGCTGGTATTCCGTTGGAATATAACCATGTGGTGAAACCACGGAAGGTTACACATACACAATTACTAGAAGACAAAACTTTACTTACAGCTAAGAAAAATAGTTTAAAAAAAAACGTCGCACGCAATTTTTTTTGTCCTAATTTTTGGCTGTATGGGCAAAGGTCCCATAGACGGCAACGAACAAAAAGAAAAAGAAAACAGACACTTTGTTTTGGGACAAACAGAAACGACTCACAGTATTCCCAGCTCATCCCAGCTTCACGTTAGTTAGTTCAATTATCAGATTATAATATAACGCTTGCACTCGCAACTTACAGTATATAATGTTACTCGTGTGGCACAGAAAAACGAAGATTGGCTGGCTAATCGACCGAAAACAAGGGAAAAAAAAAGAAGATTATCGATCGCTATTAACAAAATGGTAGTACCGTAGTAACCTAAAACAAACAATCATAAAAAAGTTAACCGAAAAATGCATTCAAACTTTAAAGTGACGGAGATACGAGAGACTAGATTACGACTTATAATAAAAAGAAAGTTTTTATGTATGAATACAAGTTAAATATGTTTTTTTGGAGAGGGCTCCAAGTGTCAAATTTTTTAGGAATCTCTTAAGCCGGAACGGAATTTGTAATATTATTAAAGTAACAATTAAATATAGTGACGTAACAGCACGATGGGGCTACGTGCACGTTCAGCTTTGACGAATTGCCAGCGGTAATGACAATCGAGGTAATTATTTGAGTGAATTAGGGTGGCTACTTAGCATTAAACCGGCTTATTTGAGATAATACACGATTAAGCCTATATGACTGTGACTTTGATGAATGAGGCATTTAAAAGGAAAGACATGAAAGTGAATGTTAAAAAGACAAAAGTGTTGGTAGTGGAAAGGGATGAAATTGTTACAGACTATCAAATGATGGTTGGAGATGTAAAACTGGAGCAAGATGATGAGTTTGTGTATTTAGGGTCTATGTTTACGAGAGATGGGAAATGTGACGGGGAAATTGAAAGAAGAGTCAAAGCGGGAAATGTGATCAATGGGGCGTTACACTCAATCTCATAGCGAGCAAAACTCGTCTTGCTATTGTTCAGGGAGTATTGACACCAACATTGATGTACGGTAGTTAATCTTAGGTATGGCAGAAGAAGAACGAAAGCAGGATTAATGCAGTTGAAATGAGAGCTCTAAGAAGTATGTGTGGAGTTAGGATGATAGATAGAGTAAGAAATAGCGAGATCAGAGAACGGTGTGAATTGAAAGATGATGTAGTGACTAAGATCGAAAAGGGTATGCTAAGATGGTTTGGTCATTTAGAAAGGATGGATGACAGAAGAGTTACGAAAGAGATATGGCGGGCGAGAGTGAGCGGAGATGTCGGTAGGGGACGTCCTAGACGGACATACGGTGATCAGATTCGCGATGTGCTGATTAAGAGCCAAATCAAAAGCACCCGAAACCGACGTACGTGCATGAAGAGATTGATGAATGTAGAGGAAGCGAAGGTTATGTTTGCGGTGTGGCGTTCCATAGTCTCTGCCTACTCCTTTGGGAGACAGGCGTGAAGGCATGTATGTTTACGATTTAGCCTGCAATATATTAGACTACGTCTTTGTGTGACATTGCCCCTGTTGACGATACGTTAGCCTAGTAGTGACCCTGCCTAGGAAGCTAGCGGTCCCGGGTTCAAATCCCGGTAATGGCAGATGTGCCATGGACACGAGATTTGTTCCTGAGTCTTGGATGTTTTCTATGTATTTAAATATATATTTATCTACATAAGTAAGTTATTCGATGTCTGGTACAGTCAGCAGCATAAATAAGTGCTCATTTATGTACCTTGTCACTTTAACGTCGTGTTTGAAATGTCATACAAAATGGTCAAACGATTGAAAGCAAGGTACATAAATGATGACTTATTAATGTCGTTGACTGTACCCATAGTACAATCCTAGAGCTTAGTTTGGGGATATGTCAAGTGTGTGACATTGTCCCCTGACATTTAGTTATTTTATTTAAACCTTGCTGCTGAAATGATGATGATGTATTTATTTAATAATTTTATTTAGAAACTAAATCCGACAGGCTAAGATAATACAAACGTGTTTTCCTAATATAATCTTTTACACTGAGTTATTAAATAAAGAAGTTATCTCACATTTTCCAGTGCTCACAGGACTGTAATGCAACGGTTCGCAAACTGCACCAACGCGTTGTCAATGAAACTCGTTCATTCATTAAGAATGCATTACGATGCAGCATTTTGCACGTTTACTAGGTTATAAAAATATACTACAAAATACTTAGTATCACGAGTATTTTTACAATAATACTTATGGTACTTGTTGATCTAACTGAGTGAGATTTATGATTAGGGTACGTAGGCATGTGAAATGCACTTTTGAAGACCATGTGTGGTTTTATTAATGATTTATACACTTGATTATCACTTCCATATTTAGTTAAAGACTGAATAACTATTGATTCAAAGTTTATTTTTAAATAAAAACACGCGCGGTGTAAATTTGAGGTTATGTGTCAAGCGGTACTGACTTGTTTATATCTTTGGCGATTTCAACTGACTGCCGACCTAAGCCAATAGGCAGTATGTCAGATAAAACTCCCGTAGCAATATCAACCTTATCACTAACCGAATAGAATTAAAACTAATTTGGCTGTTGAATTTGGGTTACTGCTAAAGGGCTTAGTCGGTCCGACTGTACAAACCGCCAGCTTCGTAGGCAGCGTAATTATTACCTAACTAAGCTATAAGTGCGTCTCAACCTCTACTATTTATATTTCTAACAAACTAAACCGATTTTCAACAAATCTATTTGAGTACCATCCCAAACAAATTAGCTTTTGTTAAATTAAAACCACGTGCCAATCAATCCATCCATTCGAGAGCTACGATACTACAGAAAGACACGAATACACACATAGATACCCACCTTAAATTTATAACCCCTCTATTTAGGTCCGGGCAAAAACTGTTTCATCATCATCATCATTATCAGCCGCAAGACGTCCACAGCTGGACAAAGGCCTTCCCCAAGGTTTTCCACAACGATTGGTCCTCTGCTGCTATCATCCAGCGGTTTCCCGCGACCTTTATCAGATCGTCAGTCCACGTTGTGGAAGGTCTGCCAACACTTCATCTCCCGGTTCGCGGTCGCAACTCTAGAACCTTTCCGCTCCAACGGCCATCAGTTCTACGAGCAATGTACCCCGCCCACTGCCACTTAAGGTTTGCAATCCGGTGAGCTATATCGGTTACTTTAGTTCTCCTGCGAATCTCCTCATTCCTGATTCGATATCGCAAGGAGACACCCAGCATAGCTCTTTCCAGCGCCCTTTGAGTGACCTTGAGCCTTCTTATGAGGCCCATTGTAAGCTAAAACTGTTTATGTACACCGAATTACAATATACAAACTAACTAAGCCTAAGCTTGTACTATATATACTTGACAACAATATAAGTACTTAAATAGAGAAATAAATGCTTCAATACTTAAGTGTATAGAAAACATCCAACACAATAACCATCATATTTATAAACGCGCAATAACTAAAGTGTGCTTGAAATATGCACCGTCTTTTTTTGTCATCATAACATTTGAGTTCGAAAGGAAAGATGGAAGAATACTTTAACTTAAATAGTTAGTAATAAAATAGTACAGTTAGTTAACTGGTAAGATTTCAACTGATTTTTAAAATACGTAGTATTTCCACATTTAAATTTATTAACATTGTACCTGTTAAGAATAAATACCTGTTATTTTTACTAGTGTTTTATCTCGTCACACAGCGGCGGACGGATGCGTTCACAGCACGAATATGTCCTTCCCGTGAACGCTTCCAAAACAGTTGGATTCAAATACGCTCCGTTTCTTTTTGCAGCGTAATAAAAGTTTTGTAAAAAACGAGCGTAGGACCTCTTTGTGTTTTCCTTTATCAAATATCCCGGGATGAAAGTATACTATTATACTTTCCAAGCTAATCCAGGGCATAAACTCGTTTAGCGTTTCAAACATGATTAAATGATCAATTTCCAAATATCTTCAGAGACTTTGTGATTTGTAATACTATGGAAATATGAAAATATCAGTCGTGTTGTCGGTCTTGATATAATTCAGATTATGGAACAGCATAAACTTACAAAACACAGTGAGCAGTCCAATGTCTACAGTGCAAGGCTGATTTTTGTTCAATTCAATGTGTGGATAACAAAAAGAGGCAACAAGATTTGTAAGATAAAATAAATCAAAAAAGTCCAACTCAACAAGGGCTTGTTTGATCTGATATAGCTGGCTAAGAATAGAATCCACACATTCAATTCCTATGAGGCTAGACTAAGCAAACTTACTTTGTTGTTTAGACTTCTATCAATGTGTTTATGACGGAAATTAACTTTGTTTTCAGTTATCGACATGCACAGGTATGACAAATAAATACTTAAATATATAGAAAACCTCCAAGACTCAGAAACATTTACTCGTGCTCGTCACACAAATATTTGCCCATACCGGGAATCGAACCCGGGATCACTAGCTTCGTAGACAGGGCCAACTAGGCCAACGCGTCCTCAAACATCTTAAGTATCTGCCTTTTACTGTAGAGTAATCAAATTAAAAAGACCCATTGTTACAAGGCGACTCCAAGAGATCGAAATCGATACCTTATTACCCCAACCCACTGAGCCACCGGCGCTTTATCAATGAATTGAATAAAAATATAGCGCCACAAAAAAACTATGCATTGCAAAAGTATTTCTGCTACCTAAATATACCTGTTATTTTAACTCGTGTCGCGTCAAGCGGCCGGCAAACGTACGGTACCTGTTTCGAAATACTGGTTTAAAATTTGTTCATTTTTTATCGGTATTTTTTATAAAAAAATACTAAAGGGAAGGTTGATGAATGTAGAGGAAGCGAAAGTTGTGTGTTTAGACCGGTGCACCTGGCGATCCGTAGTCTCTGCCTACCCCAATGGCAGACAGTCGTGAAGATATGTAGGTATCGTATGAAGGTTCCGAAGCGAAAAAAAACGAACGTAATTTAAATCGAAGCGAAGCGAAGGCGGGACTTTAGTTAATATAAATGTGCGTCAAACCAGTAATTCCCAACCAACAAAGTACACACTACCCTTAACTTAAAACTTTCAAAATACGCCGCCCAACCACTTTCTGAAACTACCACATCTGCAATACAAATACAAAACAGTCTTAACCTTCTAACGTTACAAATAAGGTTGTAATACAATAGACCTTCAATACCGGATAGGCCCTTTTTACCAAAGGGATGTATGCTATAGATTCCACTCACGCGCGAAGAAACTACCCCCCTGGGGCGGGGTTGGTCTAACGAACTCTTTGAAGGGCGTCGATAACTCACGATAACGTGATAAGGGTGCCCATAGCCTGTTTAATTGTTGGTTTAAAAAAAACAAGGGCTGAAGGCTTCGGGAGTAATCTGTGGACAATCTCACACAGATGGAGCTAGCTTCTAACCAAGGTCTTGGTTTGTAGGTGCTTATGGGTACTATAACGATCGCTTCGTAGGCAGTCAGTACCAACTTGGCTACAAATTATATTCTTAAATGTTTTTCTAATATAAAATACAACAACTTTCATTCAAGATCTCCACTCAGGAGCAAAAATACCGGGTCAGAGTGCGTTTTTCATATTAAAGGGGCTATTTTGAAGCCTTGGTTCCTCGCATGGGAATGTTTTTAGTGAAATCTGATGCTGAAAACCCCGAGCATCGATACAGGACTTCCAGAGTGCCTAGGATACCCAACTGAATGAATATGCAGTTAACGCCGGAATAATGCCTGTTCAAAACATCTAAAATGGCAATAAAATGTAAGGAAATCCAAGTGCTCTCCCGCTGTGGTGTTAACTGATTGTGCGATCAGTTAGGTATCTTAAGAACTTTTGACCTCCTCTATTGAACCTTGGACCATCTACCATTAAACCTCACTCAAAACAACCCCTGGCGAGGAACCAAGGCTTCGAATTAGTCTCGTTTATATGAAAAACGCACTCTGACCCGGTATTTTTGCTCCTGAGTGTATTTAAAAATAAATTGCCAATCAAAGTCTCAGCTAATGTTAAGTGACGCATAATATGAAACGTTCCGTTGTACGATGTGTTATGATACTCTCCCCCTCCCCCCAGTATACTTAAATCATGCTAGAACACCTTATCTTTTATTATAACGGTTGAATTTGTCATAAAGTGCCAAAGCACAAAATAGGTTTATATGGGAGTTAGTTATGAACTCATGAGTTGGTGTGTAAAGTTTCATCGCACTTGGTTTATTAGCCCGTTTGTTTGCAACTGTTTTTGTAATTGAATAATGGCATTATTACAACTTTGTTTATCTGCGAAGTTAGGTGCGACACAACTTGGGTTCAAACTTGTTTAGATAGGACTAAAACAACGTTAAAAACAAATATACAAGTCATTGTGCAATTCTAGGATGGTCTTGTTTAGGGCGCTATACACAGAGGAAATGCTGCCAGCGTCTGTGGTACTTTGCCATTAGGTCTATTTTTGCTTTCATTTTTTTTTATTTGCGGTGGCATTCGAAACGCATTTTTTTTTTGCATAGTTATACTTTTAGGCTGACATTGCAAAATTTAATAATCGTCTATTGTGTAGGTTACGTTAGGTTAGTTTTATATATTAATAATAATAAAACTCTTTCTATTGTAAAAACCGTTTTAGCTCACGATTTTATGCGAAGAAACCATTATGGATTCCGATATAGACCCTTTAATTTGCCATAGTTTTACTTTTAATTCGTTATTTTTACTTTGTATATATAAAATTAAGATTATGAATAATATAATGATGAATAGATGAGTGCACTATAAACTGTCAAAAGCAATTAGGAGCGCCATAATCGGGAATATTGACGAAAAAATATATACAAACAACAAAAAATTGTTCATTTAATTATTTAGTACCTGGAAGGCCGAGCGCCGCTCGGGTTGAATACGAAATTTCCCGAAGATAACAACTTGACAGATCGATTTTCATCAAAATTCGTTGCAGCCGTTTCCGAGATTCAGATTCTATAAATATATATACAAGAATTGCTCGTTTAAAGGTATTAGACAGATATATTATTTTGTACTGTTGTACGGAAACATTAGACAATATAAATAACCATTCAACCTCATAATTACTTTGGCCCTTTGTTTCCAAAACCGCGTCGAAAAGAACAGGGATTTCCCATCAACATTTATCCCACTAATATTATAAATGCGCTGGACGGATTTGGACGAAAGGAATAGAGATAGCTTATACTCTAGATTAAAATAATTATAGGCTTCTTTTCATCCCGGAAAATATAAAAGTCCCCGAGGGAATAACGATAGTCGAAATCAACGCGAACGAAGTCGCGGGCAGAAGCTAGTATTTTAATAAACCGTAAATGTATTGGAAGCTATAACATTTTTACGAAGAACAATTCGCGTTGTTCGCCGACCTATATACGAGTATTAATTTGAGTCGGAAAGCCTACGCGCGGCTGAGTATGTATCTACTACGAAACCGCTACACTCGTAGCACCGCTACGGGCTACGCCTCTGTATTTTCAAGCAGCATTGGAATTCCAGTCGCACGAAAAGCACATCTTTGTATAAAAGTGGTTTTTAGTGAATTATGTTAGCATCTATAAATAGTTTTTATAATATTTCATAGTGTATTCCTATTTTATTGTGTACTTTTAATATTTTTCTTATCGATACAAATACAGTTTAACAATCTAATTAATTAATGAAGATGTGGATATACCCCCTTACTAATAAACGTTGAGTAACGGTGGTGTAGCTAAACCATGATTTGTCCTTATCTGTCAAATTCGAATCGTCACAATGACAGATAAGGACAAAACATGTTTGTTAGTAAGGGTTAAAGTGCAACGCAGGGCAGGGTTTAGGGCTGGCCCTAAACGATCAATTATATTGCACAATATAATTAAAAGCGCAATGTTGTTGACCGTTTAGGGATAGTAATGGGCGCAATGTCTGTTGAAATCTTCGAGCTAGTTTATAGGGGTTTTAGTAACAGTGTTGTCTTTTGTAAAAGTCACACATTTTCAAGGTGAGCGGCCATTCGTAAAAGTGGTAAATCATGATGGAATTTTTCAAAACAAACGCATTTTGTTATGGAATGTAATAATCTTAAGTACATCGGAGCGTAGATATTTAAATATTCATAATTGGGCGTACTTTTATTACCAAAAAATTAATACTTAAATCTTTAATATCTCCGCTCTGATACCCACGAGAGGTCCTCTAAACCTTTATAAGAGAATCATCCGTGGCCGCTGAAAAATATTTTTTTAATAATATTCATACAAGCTTGCCCTAATTTTATGGCGCAATTATGTTTTATTAGATAGCAATACGATAACACATCAAAAGCAATACGGTATATAGAATCTCAGCCCTGCACTCCTATAGATATTTCCGAAAAGAACAACAGATTCCGAGAAAACATAAATATAAAAACCTACTCCACACTCAATCGATTAAAATCGAGCATAATCGAAACTATTGTCCTCTCGTTGTTCGATTAATTGAACACCACTCCGAAGGGCTCTCGACAGAATCAATCCCGACAGTAATCGATGGAGCTCGATCAAACGATTCATTCGATTATGCGAATATTTATTCGATTTTGATTCTATCCTTGATGATCAAATTGGTGTGTGGTTTACCGCGTTTTGATTTTAATTACGGCCTCTAGTCTACATTATCTTTACCCCTATGTTGTTATGGTGTTGTAATCGTTATTAAAGCACTTATTAACTTGACAATAAAGGCGGTTGAGTAAACAATACGATTGCAATAGAGATATAAAAAAGTATAGTGCGGTAACTCTTACAACGTCGGGTTGGTTTGTACAGTCTAACTAACAAGGAAAGGTACCCAACCGTCCGATACCGATTTGGTTGATTTTGATATATGTTTGAGAGTAGACTAAAATACCACACGTATTTTTTTTAGCTGCCTAAACTCAACCTGTTGGGAGAAATTGACCTCCAAAGAACTGAAAAGTGACTAGAAACCCTATAACTTCTATAGAGTTTTTTTTATTGATAGTTTCTCCTACACTGGTTTGATTATATGTTTAAGAACATGAAAAAATAACGAGTACGTATTTTGTCATATCTCAAATATAAAAAAATACCCTTCAAAGTTATATACTTTTCATGCCGATATAACAAAACACGTGTTCATTATTTTTCATGTTCTTAAACATAATAATTAAACCAGTAGGAAACTATCAATTAACAAAAATACCTGTGTAGAAGTTAGAGGGTTTAGTCACTTTTCAGTACTTTGAAGGTTAAGTTTGGACAGCAAAAAAAATACGCGTCTGTTATTTGAGACTACTCTCTAACATATATCAAAATCAACAAAATTGTAGTCGGACAGTTGGGTACCTTCCCTTGTAAGTCATAAATTATTTATACGTTTCCCAATGTGTCAAAAATATCTACACACCCCCTATGCCACTGATGATAAGGTCGTCGTACAAACTTAGATTTTCATAGCAACTACAATATATTCAAAAATCGTGGAAATGAGACTTGATTTAGGGGGCGAAAAATATTATCGTCTGGAGCCAAATTAGTTTTTTGACATCTACGCGATTTCAGCGTCGCCTCAGAATCCTCTTAAATCGCAGTTGCTAATTTAATTCTAGTTGCAGCGGCCCTGTACCATTACCATGAGTTACAATTAACGTACTCCCTAGCGACTCGGAGCTCTGTCTCTCGCAGACCTCGCAGTATTCTAATAGAGTGCGAGGGACAGAGCATTCGACTCGCTAGCAAGTACGGTTATTGTAATGTAACTCATGGTAAGGGTGCTGGACAAGATGCAAACGTTATCATTACCGAGAATGTAGAGGATTGACAGGAGCTGCCGGCCGGTCGCGTCGAGCGCTTACGTCAATTCCATAATCGATGACAGTTTTCGAAAATCGTTTACTTTAGCGTTTTGCATCTTGTGTAGGGCGACGTAGTATTTTATCGATTAGATTCGTGCTTGCTTTCTCAGTTAACTAAGATGGGTACTTAAGCTAAGTGAGAAAACAAGATTAATACGAACTTATACGACAAAATACTATGTCGTTTGACTCACTATATCCATACACGCCCATCGTTTAATAAGAACTGGAGTTCTTCTTGTTACAAATAAAGGCTTTCTGTTATAGATTAGGTATTTTGCCGAAACCTAAAATAAAATACACACGAAAAATGTTCCGCAACAAAACCCTACTTTGTCTTTTGATTTAAGTACTCTAAGCACATCCTTATAAGGTATGTTTTACCTTACGTATCGAGTAAATTTAGGAATCTCATCGCCGTTCGTTCGTGCATGTAAAGGATGCCGCAAAATTTCTTACACTTGGCTAGCACGTAATTAGTTATTTATAATAGGATTTGTTACTCAATGAATTATTTAACGTAATAGATATTTGAATTGGTAATAAGGAGGGAATTTCCGTAGTGCTTTGGTCACTGTGTTTTGGGAAATAAATTGAAGATGTAATATAAAACCTTAACGTATAACGAAAAACAGGTCAAAATCTCACATAAATTGACCAAGCCCCAAAACTAAGCTTTAGGCTTGTTTTATGGCTACTAGACAATGATAAACATGCTTATATGAAGTAGGTAATACAAACTTAAATACATAGACAACATTCAAGACTCAGGAACAAAAACTCACACTCATCCAAGAAATATCTGGCCTTTCCAGGATTTGAACCCAGGACCGCTAGCTTCGTAGCCAGGGCCAGCCAACTAACGTGTCGTCTAAGTTCTCTAGTTATAGGATTAGCTCTTAATAATCATTATTTATTAAGAGCAAACGAGCACACAGGGCAACTGATGGTAAGTGGAAACTGTGACCCATAGACATTCGCATTCACAAGACTGCTAGCTTAAGGCAAATGCGTTACCAACCCTGAGGACTAAGATGGAAGGCCTCTATGTTAGTCATTACACCGGCTGTCTTATCCCCAAATCGGAACACAGCAATGCGAACACTTCTGTTTGGTTGTAGGTTAATGGATAAGATGGTGGTAGCGATCCGGACGGACCCTGCACAAGGTCCTACCACCCGCATATTAGAGGTTACCTTTGTATGGGCGAAATATGTTTGCCAAATGTATCGTTTCCCAACCGTTTCACTTGCCAAACCGTAATATTTCTAACATATTTTTGCCAAACAGCAAGCTTTGGGTTACCGTTTCTCAACATTATTTAATATCAATTGAAACACAAATTTCGGATTACAACAGCTTTTTTAACGTTATGCAATAAAATGGTAAATTCAGCTTGAACAGGTCGAAATAAGCACAATTTTTTTAAATTCGGGAATTATTCATGTCTCTGTCGGAATTATGAATATCGTTTATAAATAACGGCTGGGGCTGATTGCGAATATATTACGGTTTATGGGCTTACAATGTTCAGCGTTGCGCCGGGACCGACAACGGTGCGTTCCTGTTGATAATGAATTTTTAACCTGCGAGAAAAATGAAGGGAAGTTTAACGTGCGTTTTATCTGTGTATGTATGTTGTCTGTCTTTTGCATCGTAGCTCCGAAACGGATAGACCGATTTGGATGCGCTTTTTTTTAAAAGAAAGCTAGATTAATCAGAATGGTTCGATTGGTAGTTTGATCAAAATCGGTTAAGCCGTTTAAGAGATATCAGCTCTTAAATGAGGAATTGACATAATAACGGGCGATTTTACTTTTTAAGGTTCCGTACCTCAAAAAGGAAAAGGGACCCCTTATATCATCACTTTTTTGTCCGTCCGTCTGTCTATCTGTCAAGAACCTTTATCTCAGGAACGCGTGGGTATCGAGTTAAAATTGAAACCATATACTCAGGTCTAAAGCCTCTTGTAGCTGTGAAAAAAATAAGCTAATAAGTTAAAGTAAAAAAAAAATACGGCCGTTTATGCCACATAAAATTTTGACACTCAAGGGAGTCCGTTTTTTTTAAGTATTTTCCTTTTACCTTGAACTATGAATTTTGGCAAGCAATACCGTCTTATACTACAAGTATAGGAAAAAATCTAAAAACTATACAACTTTTATTAAATCACCAAAAAATATAGGGTCATAAAGACCTGCAAGGAACGGCGCCGGCGCTAAAAAATCTAAATTGATATAGCGGTATCGTGTGAAAACCTTAAATACGGAACCCTCGGTGCGCGAGTTCGGCTCGCACTTGACTTTGGTTTTTATCTCTACAATAGTTTACCAACTGGCATTCTTATGTTTGAACGATGATAACTTAAGCATTGTTGATTCTATTTTCATGAAATTTCATGTAAATGTAGCTGAGGTAAACATATATTTTAAGTTTAAGCTGTACCACCTAAGTAAGCTACATTTTTAAGCCATAAATTCCTGTTTCTTAATCCCCTGTCAATATATAGGTACCTATATCAACATTATCTAACACTATCTATAGCCTGGTCCACGTTGGAAGCGACCGCTATTCATAGTACGTCGCTCCTTGCTCCGTGTGTAATATCCTGAAGAACGAGGCATTTGCGGCGCAGGTATGATAAAGGATCAAGAAATACAGTAGGCTAGAACCGTACCCTTACCCTTAAGTAAGGGTTATTCTGTTAAAGACTGTTTCTTGTCGAAGAGCAAGCAAGTTTAAAGGTGCCTAATGAAGAATGCATGCTCAGAAATGATGTTTGTTCGCAGTGATGGGACAACTGAAGTGGAACAGGTAAGCTATCGATTTTGATCGTGAACCCCATAAATGCCATGTAACAATGAGTTTTTCTAACTTTAAGGGCCGGTTCCCAATCGACGAGTAAAATCTGCCATTTAAAGTTGGTTCTCTCCATGTTAATATTAATTGTAAGAAAGAGAATTTTACTGTCAAATATGATTTACTTCTCGATTTGAAACTACCTGATGCTTTTACGACGAAGGAATATCATCAGTACAAAACCTGCACGTTGGAACATCATAATGCTTCCAACCCTGACTCCTCAACCTGGCTAGTGGAGTCAACTCACAGCAGTTAAGTTTTGTGTTACTTAACCTAACGATGTTACGAAAAAAAATTACCGTTTTTTCTTTTGACCTAAATTTTCATTTGCCCGAAAATCATTTTTCTCTGAAAGAGTTATACTTTCCTAGATTGTTATAAAACTAACCTAACCTTACCTTGAGGTTCTGTAGGTCTTTAAATATTTTCGGACAAATGAACATTTCGGACAAACGGAACAGTGGACATTTTTTTTTTTCGAGAAATCGATAGGTTTAAAAACACAAAACTTGACTGCTGTGCGTGGACTCCACTAGCCAGGTTCAGGAGTCACGCAGTATGACAAACCGAACTGGTAAGTAATAGGCGAATTTGGGTGAAATACGGCCCGCGCCTATCTCAGGGCTGCCTCCGTGGATTATTTCATATTTATTACGGTGCGATGCGTGCGATACCGGAATAGGGTGAGTACTTTAGCAACGTTGTAGAAATAAAAATAGTTGAAATTTAACGTAGGTGCAACTTTTTTTAAATAAGCAACTGTTAATAGAAAACAATTTGCTCCCGTGTACGAACGATATATTTCTGAAGCTTTGAATCATTTTCATGCATTATTTGAAAAGTATTACTCGGAAAGAAAGCTTCAGTGTTCTAAAAGGCAAAAATACGTAAATTTACAACTAATGACCATTCATTGTAGACCCTAGGTTGTGGCGGGCTCTTTTCCGCAACTCGACGACTTATGTAAGCGCCTATTTTGCGTGAGATTGTAGACCCTAAAGTTAATTCCAAAAAACAAACCTAATTCCAAAAAACAGTGATGTTATATAAAAAACAACAGACATTTATTACTTCCAATTTTCAACGCCCATACCTTTCGCATTCATTTCGTTTTTATATCACCGGATTTACGACTGCACAATTCCAACTTATCTCAAAATTCAATCTGCGCGTTCACTTTATCCCGAACCACATACAGGACGTATCACCAACGAGTGCCAAATATTTACCGAGCACTCTGTATACTTGATCCGATCGGGGCTGAAGCGTGGCGAGGCGAAGCGCGGCGGAGCTAGGCACAGCGTGGCGTGGCGTGGCGCTGTGGCACGCGTGGCGCTATTTTTATCAGGTTTCTGCTTGATCAAGCGGGATGAGTAGAGGCTCAGGTGCGCTGTGATTTTCTTTATTTACTTTTTGAATGTATTGAACAACAAACTATAGTTTAACGCTAAATAAAGTAGTTTAACGCTAATGAATGTTGCCTTTTGCTCATTCTAGGTCAACGAAAAATACCCTATAAATTTTGATTCCCTTGAGAGTGTCAAAATATACGTCTTTGCAACATAAACGGCCGTAACTTTTTTTTACGTTTACTTAGAAGTGTGATTTTTTCCACAGCTTCAAGGGACTTTAGACCTAAGTAAATGATTTTAATTTCAACACGCGTTCCCGAGATAAAGGGTCTTGACAGACAGACGGACGGACGGACAATAAAATTATCCCATAAGTTCAGTTTCTTCCCTTCGTGGTACGGAACCTTAAAAAAACCCGCATCCAAACAGATTCATACAACGAGGTAGAGACACAGTAAACTTACTAAAACGTAATACCGCCTCCATTTTTGTCGGTAGTTAATAATAAGGATAAGGATAATAAAGAAACGCTATAATAAGTAGATGTAAACAAGCACTACAGTACTTCTATTGTAGTCGCACGGAGAGAGACAAGTAGTCCCTAATTACCGTCCAGGCGATTAAATACTGCAGTGTCTGTTCTGCCCAAGAGCGTAGGAGTATAGTAGTTTAGGCCGTGGACTCGTAACCTCGTGGTGTCGCGATCGCATCCCAAAGATATTGTGCAATAGTAATGATGATCTTACGATGGACAAAAATATATATATTGTGATAAATAAAACTGCGTAATATCTTAAACGTTTTACATATAAAAAATCCACCAGCGCAGCGCACCCTAAGAGGTGACCACTGCTGAGAAGAAATGCCGTAAGAATCCGTAATCTCTTGAATAACTGCTTTTGAATCTCGTCTAAACTGACTGTTCTATTCTTGTGTGACTGCAGTATTAAATTCCAAGTATCTTTAACCTCGTTTGACATTATCATTTCGCTACTGCAATTCTGCCGGCTAAAAGAAAAAGGCAACAAGAGTATGAAGTGCTCGTCACTTAATGCCTTTTCGCTTTGATCGTCATTAGTTGATAACTGCAGCGAAGCGTTATCGATGCGCCCTGGGATTCCGCTCTACTGAGCGGCATAAGTGCACATGCAATTGATTACATACATATATGTATAAAAATTAAGTCAGGTTCTAACTTGTTTTTATTCATTTATCCACCGCGGTTTTGCATTGATTTCACCAATGTCAGAGAATCATCAGAGAACATGCAAAACTACTCACCAATGTCAAAATACCAACTATCTGAGTAACGAATACAAACATGTATTAATCGTTTGAACAGGATAATCGGACTTATAAGTTGCGGCGGGAACCATTTATCTGCCTTAATGCGGTCAGGGTAATTAATAGCGATGACTACTCACACCACATATTACTGATAATGGGAGACTTTCCCGTGAGGAAACAGGACAGGAGGATTACCCGTGACACGCCTGACGTGTTCAAATTACATAGTACCGAAGGCACTTAGGATTTAGGTCGAACGTGCCTGTACTACCTTTTTATTATAGTACGCTTTATATTAACTTCACTTGTATATAATCAACACGGTAATCAAATCTTAAAAGACAATTTCGATTAACTTATAAGTCTTGCAACTGTTAGGTTGACTTGAAATTTGACATACTTATACAATTAATAAGTAAGATTAATATCAATCTGGAATGCTGATGGAGACGGAAGGTGGCTATGGGAACTCATTGACTCATAGTGGATCCGTCGAGTTTGGACTCATTTGACTCGTCTTTTGATGGTGAGTTTATTATCAGTGTTAAGAGTCCAGTAGGCAACATATTGAGTTTTTTTAATGCACATAGGTGTTAATTTATTTGCACGCAAGTCACAACCTATCCCATACAAAAGTCACCCCCTGTGATGCAAGTTGATGTACATGGCAGCATTGCGTCTAAATTGCGGAGTGCCCCGGGTCTGATGTCATACCATTAACTCCATACAGTGTCTATTTTGTACGGAAATTAGGAAGTTTGTTGCTGAATTTCGACAAATGAGTAAGCTTCGCGAGTTTTACTGCGAAAAAAAGTAAAATGGCGGATTTAGAAGTATATATAACAAACAATATCAACTTATACTCGTTACATATACGACAACATCAAACCACATTGGGTGTTTAAAGCTTGCCTTTTAATACTTATCCAACCCTGTAGTTAATTGAATCGTGTCCCGTCCAGTGTCCGATGTATGGTCACTCTATTCACTTACCGACATAATCGATGCGGTCAAACGGACCACAATCCGACTTTAGTAATAAAGAAGCGATCCGGTTGCGATCATAGTTACCTGAAACAAGCAAATTCTAATTAGCTTTGTATTGCATTCTAACAATGCACGGTGGTCTGGCTAGTATTCATAATTAAAAAAAATGCATGTTTCATTTTTATATATCGAATGCTGTCATGTCATTGGTGGATAAATGTACTATAATCAACTATAAATAGATTCCGGATAACTCATTGTTTTCATTCCTTAAGGAAACTCGAAAGTGAACACAACTTACGCTTGCACAAGCACCCCTTATCAGTGACTCATTAAGTGACCGCTCATTAGCGGCTATCTTTAGAAGTTTGCAATAAAAGTGACCACTTATTACTATGGAGCTTCAAGAATCAGGTATGTTGTTTTGTTTTATCGATTTATTTCGACATGTTTTTTTAAAATATAGATATAAAGATGGGTCTACGCCACGACCTAATTTTATTTAAAGAATCTTCAAAATTGTAGTTTACTTAAACTTTTAACTATGTTCCCAATCGAATCTAATGATAATTTATTATTAATTAAGGAGTTCAATATGTCTAGATTGACGGCCATAAATCATTGTCTGCGGATATTTGCGGATTGTCTAGTTAGAAGCCTGCTACGTCTGCGTAGAGCGAAGTGTAGCAACGCTAAGCGAATCTTATGAATATGTTTATTGATTTTGTAATATTTTTTCAGATGCGCAGTACATCGGATCTTTTTCAAGGGGTTTTATATTTGAACTATGGCTATCTGCGAGTGGATCAGACTCAGAAAAACACCGTCAAGTGTTACAGAAGTTAATAGACATGGTGCCGGTGCACACCCATGGTATCCCCTACCCTCTTCCGTGCATAAAGTGCTCTTACACGGTGCTATAGTAATAGAAAATGCTTTAGTGTCCATTGGTGAACTGTCTGAAGAGGCTGCTGAGTCAACCAACAAAAATATAAAGGCGTTTAGGCTCAATCATGCCAGAAAAATGTCACGGATTTTCACAAACACAGACCTTTTGAACAGACTTTTACTGAACTCAGATCCCTTAATCACATCGAAAAGGCAATTACCAAGAAAAAAAAAGTCTTTACTGTCAGTTAATGTTATAAGTTTACTAGATTGTGCATACTAACGACATAACACGTAATATTATTTAATTAATTAATTTGAAATGTATTTATCGTACCTACTAACATAGATTAAGGACAATTGTGACTAACATTCTATGGAATCTGATACTGAAATAAAAATATTTATTTTTATTATTATTACTAGCACATAACTTTACATTTTCCTTGTATTTATTTTTAATTAATAATTTAACAATTTATTTTCCTATTTTTTTTATATATATTTAATAATGTTAAATTCTCCAAATTATGTTTTATTTAATAATCCTCAAATTACACTGTATTTAAAAAAAAAACTGTAGTAAAAATCAAGAAAAGGACTCAATAATGTATTATGAACGTCTTACTAAGGCGCGCAGCCCACCGTGCAATGGTTTTATTTGTAGTGCAGAACTGTCACAGTATAAACAGTAGTTTTTCTTCAAAAAAAGGTCCGGTCACGAACGATAATTTGGGAACCATTTCAAGAAAATAATTATGCTTGAAGTTGTCAATGTCATTTGTAACTTTTAAAAGATAAAAGATAAAAGATAAATGAAATGTATTTAGTAAGAAGGCCGCTCGGGCACTTTTACACGTCAAGAATCTACCAGCGCTTCCCAAGAGGAGACCACTGCTGAGAAGAAACGCAGCAAGAAACTCAGCAGTCAGTCATTGTTTTAACATATTTCATATTTCATATTACAATGGTACTACTTACTCTAGCATTATATAAAGCTACAAGTATTAATATAATATCAAATAACAGTAGGTCAGCAGGAAAACATGCCAAAAATCTTACGGGAGAGATAGTGAGAAAAGAAAAAATAAATAAATAGAATCTACTACTTATGTGTATACTCGTATGAGATGGTGCAAGATGACCACATGAAATTTTTGAGTTTTTAGGTAACTCAACCTTGTTGTGTAATATCACATTAACTTTGGACCTAAGGTGAGTACCAAATTTAAGCTCGTGACTGCACCTATATCGCGAGGCTTGCACGTGTGCATGTCTCAACCGCACGCGCCCCGAGCCACCACCAGCAAACTCACTCAACAGAACGGAGCTGGTTTAGTCGGGGCCGTATCGACTATCGACCGTATAGAGCGGTAATAGCAGAAACTCTTAGGGAGGTAGCAGAAGGCGAGTTTTTGTAGTGATGCAGTCACGCTTTTGTTATCGTTGTCACTTTGAGCAAAAGGGGCAGTGATACGAAACGCGAGACTGCATCGCTAGATAGAGTCGCCGTGTGCTCCCGAAAGGGACGGAGATGACCTACTTCTCTGTTTATACTTTTTGAATGTTTTATTAACTTTCAGAAATATGTACCTAATTTGTTTTTAAGCTGAAGAGCAGTTCATCTCAATATGTTCATACCTAAATAATTGACTAGTGGAGAAAACCTTAAATAAATCATTTTTGACGCTAATGCAATAAAACAACTAATACAATAAATAAATAAAGAAAACCTACTTCCGACAACAGCAGCAGAGGACCGATCGTTGTAGAAAACTTTGGGGAAGGCCTTTGTCCAGCAGTGGACGTCTTGCGGCTGATAATGATGATGATGACTTCCGACAAAACCAATTTTACACACAACTTTAAATTCCGTATACATGATTAGAAATAATACTAAAGCGCAATTTACACAACGGGCGGGAGCGGGTCGGGCGCCGAGCATCGCGCGGGAGCCGCGCCGGTCGTCGTATTCACACAGAGCGCCAAACGCTGTGTGAATTGCTAACTCTTTACTATAACTTATGTACGTTAAACCAAAAATAATGCGGACAATTTGCGCAAAGGCTAATCAACTGTAAAACATGAATTCTAACAGCTTCCAATATTTCCCATTTTTACCCAAAAATTTCCCCAATCCAACAGAATCGCGTGAACCCACAAAGGACGTTGATAGCACAATGCCTAATACATTCGCAACAAAGTAATAAGCGGGCACGTCAGACGCACGCGCCCATTACGCCGCGGGGGGGATCGGGGAGGAGCGGGAAGCGGATTCATAAGAGTACGTTCCCGCTCGAGCGGAGCGGAGAAGCTGAAGTGACTGATTGGATTTCGCTTGAGTTGAAACTGCATCTTTTGCTTTGAAAACAATTTTATGGATTTTAGCCACTACAAAAATGACAACCTATAACTGGTGATGTCTAAAAATTTATTTTTACTTTGGCATGCAGAAGTATAACGTACCAGGTTAGGTACTTGAATTTGCACGTTAAGATTGCAATGTTACGACGCCGAATGCGTTGCCAACCCTGAGGACTTCCATTGAATTGCTTCTATCCTAGTAATTTCATCGGTCTTACCCCCGCACCGGAACACAACAATGCTAAAGCTCTTGTAAATAATATAAAAGATAGGGCCACCATCCCTTAACCCCATAACCTTTCGTCCGCGAGTTATACCGGCTTCCGGTATGTGCAATATGCGCTGCAAACGTAGACAACAAATAAGAGGATGAAGACTGTTTTAAAACCTGATTGCACCAATTTTGCTTCGTAATTACTTTTCTCCCTGTCCGTTTTTTTAGATGGTTTTATTTTACCACTTTTTAGGCATGCCAAATTACAGCTTCTTAGAAATAAGAGTCTCTGAGCTAAGATGCGGACGTACGGACAAGGCGAAACTATAAGGGATCCTAATTTGTCAATTTCAGGGTCAGTAGGTAAGTCTGCCTCGACATGGTTTCAGAATTACCATATATACAAAAATATGGTGCAATTAAAAAGCCCCTATTCGCTCCGCCTATCACTTGCGCCAGGACTCGAGTAATGCCTTACTAATGACTGTATGTTGAGATTTTTCGCCCCCCCTCATAAATATGCATTAATGATGGCCTCTCCAAACTCTAAGTGTAATTTAAATTTAACCTCTAGTAACCTGAAATAAAGTTATACAGATATCAGGGGCTCTATTCCACCCTGTATTTACCGAGTATTACTCGTATTGCTTTTGATAGGTTATCATATTGTCAACATTATGATGGATCTTATTAATTTGACTATAATTGCGGCTGAGTTATAAACAACTAGCTTCTGCCCGGGACATCGTCCGCGTAGATTTCGATCGTTATTCCCTCGGGAACTTTGATTTTTTTGGAATGAAAGTATCCTATGTGTTAATCCAGAGTATAAACTAAGTTCTCTCCAATTTTCATTCAATTCCGTCCAGCCGTTGCATCGTCACATTCATTTATTCCTTGCAACACTTGCATTCCTTGCATTTACAAGATGTTATTTCTTGATTCTAACTTGTACAAGACAAGGACCCGTGGTTTGACCACAAATTTAACTTATACCTATGCACCTACTTACATTTAAACATTAATGGCGTTTTACGTAAAGGTATTATAACATTTTAAATACATCACATAAAAATAATTATAATATATATTTATTATCTGATAGTAATTAATGAAGAAAAAAAACAAACTTAATAACAAACACAGCTAATTAAAGATTATCCGTTAATTAAAAGGCAACACGAAATAAAACTCGCCTCTACGTTATCCGTAACATTATCCGCCGAAGCCATAACAAATCTGAACAGCAAGGGCACATGGAAGCCTGACATAGCACAGGGTCTGGCAACACCTAAAACATCAATATAACCCCCACTATACACATACATATAAACAAAAAACGTGCGCGTCTCGGGACGCCTGACAGAAGTGATAACTTAAAGTAATCTAAGTTGAACTATTTAATATGGAAACTGTTTAACTTACGCACAGAGTAATGCAGAGTGACACACACTAACAAACCTAGAAAGTGGTATACAGTTGAAAGAGGTCATATTATATAGACGTCTCTTTTTAACGAAGAGCATTTCGAACAGGTGCGAAGAGTACTCTTCTATTAGCTGTTTTAATACTCCCTCAATGCTTTCCTACCTCTATGCTGGCGCCGTAACGCGTTACGCAACGAAGAGGTTTACCCTCCCATAAGAAGTTATCACTTCAAAAATATCATCATCATCAATTAAGCCCAAGGATGTCCGTTGCTAGACAAAGACACAGTATAAACAGTAGTTCGTCTTCAAACAAAGGTAAATCGAGCGGCTTGCATGTGTGTGTGCCTCGGCCGTACGCGCCGCGAGCCACCACAAGCAAACTCAACAGGACGGAACGAGCCGGTTATGTCGGGACCGCCAGTGGACATATGCCTGTTTTATAAATTAAATCACAAGGCACACGTACACGGTACACGTGCAAATTCATTGAGAAAATTACTCCCAAAATATTGTTATAATTATTGGACTAAATGAGATTATAAAAAGCGGCCAAGTGCGAGTCGGACTCGCGCACATAGGGTTCCGTACCACTATACATCTAAATATTTTTTTTCTTTATTTTTTATTATATTGGAGTTGATTGAATGAAAGGTAAAATCGGTTTACGATTTATAACGTATTAAAAAAAAACTAATTATTAGATGATCTCGTTCAAACCAATTTTCGGTGGAAGTTTGCATAGTAATGTATATCATATATTATTTTTACATTTATCATTCCCTTATTTTAGAAGTTACGGGGGGGGGACACACATTTTTCCACTTTGGAAGCGTCTCTCGCGCAAACTATTCAGTTAAGAAAATATATATATTAGAAACCTCAATATCATTTTTGAAGACCTATCCATAGATACCCCACACGTATGGGTTTGATGAAAAAAAAAAATTGAGTTTAAGTTCTAAGTATGGGGAACCCCAAAAATTTATTGTTTTTTTATATTTTTGTATGAAAATCTTAATGCGGTTCACCGAATACATCTACTTACAAAGTTTCCATAGTATAGCTCTTATAGTTACGGAATAAAGTGGCTGTGACATACGGACGGACAGACGGACGGACAGACATGACGAATCTATAAGGGTTCCGTTTTTTGCCATTTGGCTACGGAACCCTAAAAATGGCAGAATCTATGTCTGTTGGCATTATCTACCAGTCAATCTAGTATTTAATAACCTTGCAGCAGTAATTAATAGTGTTTATGAAACAAATAACAATCTAAGTCCTTATCGAATGGTAATATTAATTATAAATTAATGGCTGAATTATAGGTACTTAATGAATTAAATGAAACGAATGCAGCGTCAACCACAACAACATTATTATGAATCCATTTCTGATAAACTATCAATGTTATTGCAAATAATCGTTAATTCATCATTTTATGTATTATTATATTATTATGTTACGACTGTTAAGGGGGTTATTTATAACGTATGGTTTTTCCTATAATAATTAATATTAACTGATATTTTGGACGTCATTTAAATATTATTTATTCATTTCAACTTTATTGCATAATAGACAAAGTATGTACAAATAGCGGACTATTATTCCTTGAGGCATTCTCTACCAGTCAACCATTTGACCAAACACAGATAAGTAGACGTTGCTGCTGAATTTGATTAAACATTAAATTGATAAATGACAACAGAATACTATACCTACATACATATAGAGACGAATACTGTAAGACACTACAAATTCTCAAATCTATGCGATCAATCTATCAAACATATTCACGAGCAAGAATATTGAAGTCACCTTATAACAGGGGTCTTCATACTTTGACTCAAGGGCCACACTGCACTTAATATAAATTCGTGCGGGCCAAGACTTTGGTTTCATGACTGGTCATGGTAATACATTAGAATTAGTAAAGTAGTCTTAGTGTTGATTATGTTCATGAGTGGCTTTGATTATGACTAATTACCGGCAGCATCGGGTTTTATAAAACGAATTACTAGTTACTTGTAGCTTTATAAAATCGGACTCTGCTATAGCGGGCCGGAGCGTGGGCTCCCCCGCTTTCTTACCGCGGGCCGGATTTGGCCAGTGGGCCGCAGTTTGGCGACCCCTGCCTTATACGTTCAACCACCACTACTTCGATACGGGTCGCTTTCTATGGTCTTTCAATACAAAGTGACCCGTTTTCACTGCTCTTGACTATATAAAAACCCCCTTCAATCAGAGCTGATATATCTTTAACTTTCATAAAAGCTAAGAATCATCCTTATTAAACTGGCGTTATTTTATCGCTCATAAAAAAATAACTCCATCCTAATCGGTCCATCATCCGG
Source organism: Acleris sparsana (assembly GCA_923062465.1). Classification (NCBI taxonomy): domain Eukaryota; kingdom Metazoa; phylum Arthropoda; class Insecta; order Lepidoptera; family Tortricidae; genus Acleris; species Acleris sparsana. The sequence continues at coordinate 18,055,933 of OV281287.1, read as the reverse complement.
TTATGAGCTACGATGCTATTACCCCTTTCTATCGGGGTCGAAAGCAGCCATTTTGCTAGTCAAAGTTAAAAAATAAAATAAACCGATTTCAAAAATAGCGCCGTCAGACAAGAAATCGACGGAAAGCCAATTAACAAATCTGTTCACATCAAACAATGATTCCGTTCCATTTAAATCGATTGCAACAACGTCAGACAAAAAATAACAACAGAGCATCAGAGTTTCCACTTCATAACGAGACGTACCCTGATTGGTCAATCCTTTTTTTGTTCTTTATTTCTATTGGACCAACTAGCTATTGGGCACTTCCAATAACATGGCTTTTCGCCCAGTTATTTTACAACGGTATACTTTTAAATAAAACTGCAGTTATGCAAAACTGTATTATTCGTAGTAATACCATTATTGATGGTATTGCAGCATTACTTTAAGCCTTCGCCGAGCTCAATAATTCCTTTAATTAAGAGCAATTTTATCGCTCCGCCAGCCAATCGGAATTTACGGTCGAGGTTTAAAATGTGGCATTTCGTGCATTGCCTGTTTGCGATGTTTCTAGGAAGTATTTTTGTGTTAAAACATGAACATGTCGCGTGATGGTAAGAAATTACTGAGTCTAAACAAAGGAAAAGGTGAGGCGACACTTCAATCGCGTAGCGGTCAAACATTTTTCATAAAAAGGACGATGGGTAAAAATGTCCCCACCCAACAACATAGATAAAACATGTGCCAGTTTATAGATCTTGGCAACATGATGTATTTTTACTATAGCGACGATCACCATATGTATGGGGTTGTCTTGGAAAATCATAATCGTATCGTATAGAATTTGTTTGAAAATGTACACGTATATGGATGATTTACCTTGCTGGGCCCTTGTTTTCATTAAAAAATCCCATTGATTTTGCTATTATCTTATCTTTATGGTGGGGTCCTTACGGATACACTTCGACCCTGTGGGATCTTTTGTGTAATTACCCCTCAATTTGCTACTAAAATAAGTATTTTGTCTTTTTTTGGGTCCAAATAAAAATATAGACATGCATCCCGTTACTGTTGGAGGGGGAGGACAGGGTCCATACAAAATTGCCCATCACCCTTTATTTTCGGGCAGTAACGTATCTCACCCGCAAAATAAAGTTTGATTTCCACGATTTTAGAATATGTTGGAGTTATTATGAAATACTAGGTTGGTACGTTTCGTTTGTTTCTGTATGTGTTTCTTGTCAAGAAATATTTCCATAGAAAAACGTACCTGCAGACCTATACTTGGGAGCAAAGAAATCGAGCCACTTTCTAAGGAAATTCAGTACTAAGTGGCTCGATTTATTTCCTACCAAGTGAAGTTTTCATAATATCTACGACATATACAAAAATCGTACAAAACTTGTAACTTTAAGGGGAGAGAAACGTTACCGCATTTTGTATGGAAATTTTCAGCCACGCAAACCTCTTAAGCTAGTTTCCAAATTTTAAGAAACAAAAAGAAGATATGAGAGCCTCTATTCCATTCTGGCATTGAAGTAACGTTATCTATTTCGAAAATTTATCAGGTGCTATTAGCTGCCAGGCGTCTGCATCGAGCCTATATGTCAGCATTAAAAAATCGCTTATGTTGGGTTTATGCATCTTGTCCAAGCCCCAATAATATTAACAATAAGTACAGCAGTAGCAATAGCAACTGCACATGTAAAGTTTACAACATTTTTAATGATTTCCAGTAATTACTTAAGCGTTAGTGCAAGTAATCTTGATATGTCCTTAAATCCCCTTTGCACCCTTCTTATCTTTGCTTACTATGTTTATTTGACACATGCCGGATATATGCATCGCCGTTAGCCGAGGTTACTATTATCGATATTTCTATTAATAAGGTTATCAAACGAACCAATTGACAAACACATTCCAGCCAGTATACACACAATAATGCTTAGGCTGCCTGTCCACTGGAGCGAGGCAGCGGAGTGGTGAGCAAGGAGAAGATACACCAATAGGAATATATTTTCCTAGACTCGCTCAACGCAGCTTTCCTATTGGTGGATATTTTCCTCGCTCCTGCCTCGCCGCCAGCGTGGATAGAAAGCCTTATTACATAATGGCATAATAAAAGACGTTGGTAGTGATTCGGACGGACAGGGCCTACCTACTACCACTAAAAAGATGGTGCATTGGATTGTAGACGTTGGATTGGTAACCTATCGATATTTCGAAATATGTCCGCTGTTTCTTTTGTCCGAAATTTTCATTGATCATCTCATCTTTAAAAAAAAAAGAGATATATCTGCAGAACCTGTAGGTTAGGTCAGATTTGTTTGATAACAATCCAGGAAAGTTACGGGTTCAGAGAAAAAGGATATTTTGGACGAATGAAAATTTCGGACGATCGACACAGGGACAAAAGAGTTTCGGACTTAAGATAGATAACCGTTGGATTGGACTGATCATTCTTAATATACTGCACAATATCCAAGTTCATTACTCCACACAAACCTAACTACCTATCTACATTCACTTCGCGAGTTATTTTTCTGCGACTACCCAAACCAAAATGAAGCATCTTCAACCCAGTAACCAACCCAAAATCAACCCTCCATGAGTGATATAAGATAACAAATGCAGTAAAGCTTCTGTAAAAGATACACCCTTTTTGCTTTAGAGCATTCACCTAGTTCACTCCCTCTTTTACCCTCCACTTAGTACACCTGTCACGTCTGTCTGGATCACCCTTTGTTGGAACTTTCTTAATTGTTTCAAGTTGATTCTTCAGTGGATTCGTACCGTTTGTCAACCTAGGACACAAAAGAAGAGGCAGTATTAAAGCGTGGTCCATTAATTCGATTTTGGTGAAGTTAAGGTTATGAATCTTTATCTTTTCTATAGTATAAAACAAAGTCGCTTCCTGCCGTTTGTCCTATTTTATATGTAAGTTTTACATAAAATCCGTAACAACGGCAGGGATGGCCGAAATCTTTTTCGCTGCGGATACATGGTAGATTAATGGTCGTTAATGTTATATAAACATTATATATGTCTATTTGATATAGCCAAGATCTAGTTAAATTCAGATTGCATTAACAAAAGAATAGGTACGAGTGTAGTGCGTAATTGCTTTCCTTCGTATTTTCACGGAAACGTACGAACGTGTCATACTACTTCAGTCAACCTCAGAACTTTTTGTACTGTCGAAACCTGTGTGAAATAGCAAGACACGTTTGTACGTTTTCGTAAAAATACGAAGGAAAACAATTATGCACTACACTTGTATTGCTTAAAATATTACAGTCATCATCATCATCATGTCAGCCGAAAGAAGTCCACTGCTGGGCATTGGCCTCCCCCAAGGTTTACAACAAGGACCTGTCCTGCACCGCTTGCATGCATCGGTTTCCCCCAGCCCTAGCCACGTCGTCGGTCCACCCTTGTTGGAGGCCTACCCACCAAATATTACAGTTATACACTAAATGGGGAAACTGACATTTGATATGTGGTGACCTATTTAAATGCTGTACAAAGTGTAATCAATCACGTATCGAGTTTTAAAATATCATATCAATCCCAAAGCAAAGTCATTTATTTAGCCTTATCTGACTTTTTCTAATTAAACATCAAACTAATTATAACCACGCGTTTGCCGGGTTATCTCGAATCACGCTGTTCCAACTCATTACTGAAGTTGTGTTCTGTTCCAAGACTTCCGAGTTCTGCCCGGAACAGACTGTTCCGCAGTTCATATCCGCATGTCGTAGAATCATTGTCAGTTATACTCCGGATGAGAGGAGGGCTGTGCCCGGCAGAATGTCCTGCTGCCAGACACAGGCCGGAGGGAAGGCAAAACCTCTTAAGCGACATTTTGGGAGATATTAAATCATACTCTGACGGACACATAAATTGCATCGATTTGTTTGAAATTTGAGAGTAAGAACGATTTTCCGAAGTCGATTGCGTTTTCACGACTCTCGGTGACTTTTATGTCAGATACGGTGTCGTTCAAATTGATCTGTTCTTAAAACTTCATTTTAACATTGTTTTTGACAATAGCAAAGTATATTTACATAAAATGTACGCTGAGTCGCTTACCTTTTTTAAAGTATAAAATGTATAATTTAATGTTATCATGCGTCGCATCAAAGAATCTTCCTGGAATTGTGTGCAATCAACCTTTTGGTTAAGCGATATTTATTTTAGATTCAATTTGTTATTTAAGTAAGAATATATTTACAAAAAAAAAACAAATTACTCTCGTTAAAGCTATTAAGGATTTGTGCCTGAAAAGAAGCCAGTTAAAAAGATGTCATTTATTTTAGTACACAAAATCAATAAAACAAGCCCGTGTATAAATCTAAAATATTGCTTAAGGGGGTTTTGCATTTCCAATTGAAATTGTTAAAAATGTGAGGTTAGGTAGGTTTCGACTAGGGGGTTATTCTAACTATAGGTAGGTACTCTAGATACTTATTTCAAAAAAAGGAAAAAAGTTAGTATCAGTAGTTAGAATTACCCCTTTATCTAAAGTGCAGCGCCCGGTTTTATTTAATACAATAATACATCATTACACTTCAATTCAATTCTTACTTTTAATTCAATAATTTGAATTGGCGTGACCTATGCGTTAACATGTCTGTCATTTAAGTGTCAAAACGTAAATTCAATTTAAATATGCCATTCCAGAAAATTGAGGCTCATTTGGAATTGGAAATTAAATAAAAGAGTCAGTCTAATTTTAAAACGCTTTTACATATTTAGTAAGCTTAAAAAAGGGAATTTATTTTTTCGGACTGTTTTGTTGCGTTATTTCTTTCGTGCCTCTTGCTTATCTAAAAATTTAATAAAGTTTAGCAAAGACATGTAAGTTTGCGATAGTATTATGTTTTCAATTATCATTTGAAATCTAACACTTAAAGCATAATCTTAACTGATTCTAAACAAAATAACTCCTGAGTTCCTTATAATAGATTAGAATGCTCATTTTTTTGTAAAATATTTGTGCATTAATTGTTACTTTAAGTAGGTACTTACAGTAAAGTACACGTATAAAACATTTACTATGTGAAAATGTGTTGCCAAAAAAGTAACTGGCTGAATAGAATTTATCCAACGCTCTAATAAACGTGAAGCGCAAATGCAATAAGGGACGCTCGACCCACTTTCCATTCGAATTCAGAATTCTTTTTTCAAATCGTAAGAGTGAAATTGGTCAAGCGTCACTTGATGCGTTCTCAAAGTGCCAGTTACATGTACGTTGGACATTCTAAACCGAAAAGTCGTAAGTTTATTCAGCTTCTTTTGATTATCAGCATCAAATGGATAGGACTTTAATTTTGTCGGTTACGACGTTTTCACCTTCTGATATTGAGGGTACGAATTTGTGGACCTTATTTCAAGAGCGTTGGCTTTACGGTCTCAGCCCTTGATCCCTGATTAGGGGGTATTTGCATTATAAAATACAACATGTAGAGGCGTTTTTATTTTTAAATCCGGTCTACAGAGGGTTTATGAAATTGAAACAGTTCAGGCTTTTTTGTTATTTGGCTCTGGCAACGTGTTATCAGTGTTTTCCGTAGGTCCTAAGCAAGGAAAGTCTAATTACGATAGGTATGATTTGATTTTTATATATTTTAATAAAGTTAGACAAATTTAAGTATTTAACACTATTTAAAATAATATCAATTTCTTGCGTGTTTGAACTAAAAACATTTGCTGAACTGTCAGGGCATCATGATGCCCAAGAAACGGGGCCACGGTTTCACTATGTCTGACCCACAGTCAAATCCAATTTTCCCCAAATGGCTATTGCTTTAATTACGTGAAATTATTCATAGAATATATTCTTTCATCGAATTACATTTCACTACACGCTATTTTCTGAAGAAGTTTATTTGATTTAAGGAAATTCTGATCTTTGATTACGTAGATCCTATCTCAACCGAAATATAAATTAAACTCATTAATTCCTTGATACTATTAATAGTGTCGTTAAAAGTTTACCCTTGTTAACTAGTTACATCTATCAAAGAATTCACCCATTCTCGATGAAAGCAGGACGGATCTTACGTCATTTCGATAAAACATATCACTGTCAAGTTATCTTTCTCTATCAAGTTCCATAAGGATATATAATTTATTACAAGTAGGTCGTTGTATACTGTCGTTTGCAACGTTTATCTGCGTACAATTAATTCATTTTCCGCTTTTTTTCACCACTTCTTTCTGGTAGTGATTGAATTTAAAAAAAAATGCGCAACCACCAATACTGTTATTTTCAACTCTCGAAGACGCGCCCTACCACTTTATGGTACAGACATTTACAATGTTGCCATCGTTAAATTAAGTGTAGGTAAGTACATAATTTATTATTTTGCGTTCCTACTTGCAGTACATTTGAAGTGTTAGACATCCTTTAGGTCAACAGCGCAAGCTCTTTAAAAGTTTTGTTGTTGCCGGTATAGTCGGTTAGACTAGCATAAAAGGGTAGAGCGAGTGAGAGAAAAGAACAAACCCGAAGGACCTTTTAAGCCCTGCACATTATTTGGCACATTTACATTTGGGTTCCAATACCACTTTGATTTTCACAGCCCTATATGAAGATTATATTATTATTTTATCCTACATATATGTGACAGTCTTGTTATTAAGGTGTATGATAATTCGTTTCTTTGAATGACTAATATTATAATAGTGAAATTATATTGTAGTTTTCAATATTGCATGGCTAAAATAGGTAGAACATAAGCACATCCTGTAACACTAAGAACTGTCTGTGCCTACTGTGTTCTTGCAATAAACGCCTTTGTCTTGTCTAGTCACAAAAACGTTTCACAAACATATGATTTAGGCAAACTTTTTTTTTTTAGGCAAACATTTATATTTATAGGTTAGGTTAGGTTAAGTTAGGTTAGTTTTATAAAAATCCTGAAATATTCATAGTTTCCGAATAACAAGCGTTTGCCCATATGATGTTTAGGAAATGATTCATATTGGGAAACTTTCTTGTGCCAAACAAGGGTTATTACAAACCGATAATTATATTTGTGCATGTATGAATCATTAAGTTTATCACAAGTAATTCAATGCATAATGACAATATAAATCTTGGAATCGGTTCGGGTCAAAGCATAAATAAAATATACAAAACATATTATGAGTTAAAATTCTTAGAATCTCCGGTTTTACCATGCTATCAGAACGACATTCAGGGAAATATAAAACATGCATTAGGAAATTTCCCTGAACTGTATATAATATAAAGAAACAGACGCTATGCAGGTCAAAATGTATTCAAAATAATCCACAAACCGAGAACATGTTTAAATGGTATTTTAAGATCAATTGGGGCACACGATATTTTATACAATATCGAAGTAAATAAAATAAAAAAATTGGCTCAATAACCTATTCGTACATATTTATAACAAATAAAATAAAAATAAATACTTTAAATATTTACTAAAAATAAAAATATGAAAAACATGCGACGGCAGTCCTACCAAAGAAAGCGGCTAACTGCATAGTAATAGTAGTCAATTTTAAATTTAATGTGGTTACCAATAGAGTATAGAATGGTTCGACTACTATATTGCAGTTAGCGCCTTCTTTGGTAGGACGGCAGCATGTTTTACACTGAAACCTAGACTTTCTCTCGATTTAGTCTCAAATGACGAGTAACAGGGATGGTGCTAACGTAACTTTAATGTTAACGTATTTTTTAAAGTAGGGCCTCAGAAGCTATAGTTGCCGGCAAACTTCTTGAACACGTAACCTTGCTTGCGCAGAAGCGATTTTAGGTGTCGTTGGGAGCGGGCGGCGGGGGAGCACGCGTCGTTCGCACCCATTGGTCAATCAGTTGACTTTTGCGTCCCGCACCGCGCCCCGTCCCTCTGCCTCCCTGCACGTATGTGTACGATGCGCGAACTTTCCCCCACTACCTCGCCTAATGTTCAAGAAGTTTGACGGCAATTATACACGGGGAGCCACGATCTCGGATCGAATGTAAACAGGGCCTCTTTTCAACACGGTAAAAATAATATCGATCCTGATCGGTTATTGTATTGTCAACGTTTTATTAGCTCTTATTTCCTTGACAGTAATGGCGGCCGACTGAAAAACAATACCGTAACAGGTCAAATACGATTTGAATTTTACCGCCTGAAATAGAGGCGCAGAAGAAGAAGAAGAAGAAGAAGAAGAAATACATTTATTCACTAACCATAAGACACACTAATATACAAATGATTCAAGAAAACAAAGGTAACAGGCATAGCACGCAATTGTGTGTCCTCGCGGCAGTGAAACGGACACTGGCTCAGCAAAATGCCGAGGTGTCAGACACCTACAGCGCTGATTTTCAGCCAGTACCGGCGGTGACTCACGGAGCACTGTACAAACATACTATACTATGCGTGTAGACTACTTACATAATACTTATAGCGGAAGAATAAACGTGAAAATAATAATAAAAATAAAACGCATACATAAATACCGATATACAGCCTAGATAAAACTAAAAAAATAATTAAAGGGTTAACTTAAAAGCAACTGGTTGAAATAATGATGTGTGTAGGTAAGTGCTGGATGAGGACTAAGAGGACAGAAAAGTCCAATGAGTCAATAACAAATCATATCCAACAGTTGTTTGCCATGCTACGAAGTAATAAGCTAGGTATAAATAAAAATAATTAAAACAAGTACATACATATTTACATGTTTTGCCGTGTGGTTGCCAACTTAGAATAGTGCCACTCCATGCCTTCCTGTGGAAGTCGTACAAGGCGACTAAGGGGTTAAAGGCTTGTAGTGTTGTTAGGCGATGGGCTTACAACCTGTCACTAATATACAGTGGTAACCATCTTGACCTGTTTGTGCAAAATGTGCAAAAGTTGTTGTTGTTAATTCTGTAGCTCTGCCTTCCCCGCTCTGGGATGAAGGCGTGACGGTATTTATGTATGTATATTATATTACTATACAAAAGACAATTGGGTCAACCTACTTTTCGTTGTACATAAGTTTTTGCCATAGTTTCACTAAACTATTATTAATTTAAAAAAAAGGTAAAGTGCAGCGTTTTCTAACTGGACACTCGAAAAGGGACTTAAACAAGCTTATATTTAGAATTATCCTTATTCATAAAAAGTGATTTGTAATAACTATAAAGTGAGTAACGCAGTGGATGTTGATGTCCCCGCCTTTTCTATGGAAAAAGTGCAATTTACCACTGAGTTACCAAGATTTTTCAACGATAATTGAGTAATTTAAGAGTTATTTTTTTGGAAACCGTTAAACTTAAACATTCTGAGATTATGTTATTTATTTAAACGCGGATTCATAACTTGGTATACTTTTTATAGGACGATAATAAAAAGTAGAATGGCCCAATTAGAGGTTACAATATGTCATCGACTAGCGACTTCCCGGAGAATCGGACTACCGATAAAATTCTCAAATAAAAGAGAGTAGTGAGAGTGTATTTAAATTTATGAATATTTAGCTAAGACATTCATTAAAGCAATTTTAGGAATCGCGCTTTCTTATGTATCGTTCTTTGTGCTTGAGAGCGCTCTTTTTAATCAATAAGAACACTCCGTGTTCCTATTTTGAATACTAACCCATAGAGTAAAGACCCTTAACAGCACCCAACTAAAGCATTTCGAAAAGAATAGGAATATCGCGATTGAAACTAAAACCTTTCCTTTCAGCTTTTTCCCTTCATACTATATAATTTATATCTCCAGGATATCGGATTTTGCCATCTGACGGGCATTTTTCGGGACCCGTCGAGATTTTATGTATCCAGCACTTGACAGTAAATTTTACGGTCGAGTCGTCAGAGAGCGTCTCGGAGATGGATCCTCGGCCACTTTGTCAGTTGGACAGTCAGTAGAAAACGTTTTTTGTAAGGTATAAAATAAATACTTATTTTTACCTACAGACTTAATTGAAGAATTTATTTGAACCGAAGCAACTGTTTAAATCATTAAATCAAACTAACTAGGTGCCTATATGGTTTGTGATACACAACTTTTTTTTTATTGTTATAAACGAACTGACGGAAAAATAACTAAAAGAGATCTAAGCGGATTGTAAAGATAAAAAAATCCATACAGAATGCGATATCGTTTTTCTCCCCTTAAACCTAGTCGACGAAGTCGTTACGATTTTTGAATATGTTGTAAATATGAAACACCATGTCTGTACGTTTTCCTTTCCAAGAAAATAGAGAACAGGTATTTGTGAAGGATAGGACCGACAGCTCAAAACAAAAAAAAGGTTTTTTTTGTGATAAAAGTTAACCCGATGATGTATTTCAAGAAGCTATTTCCATTTCAAATTTCATCGACACGTTCAAGTGTAACAAACATAGTCACTCACACACATACACAAGCTTTATAATATCAATGTCAACTTTGTTATAGTGTCATGCGATACTAGGTATTTATTATCACATAGTATTTGTGTATGGTTTTTAAAATTCATTAAGTCGGGTCGATTATAAAAAAGCTCACGCATCTGAATTAAGTATTGCTCTCTTTTACATCCGTGCTTTTACGATCAGAGAAATAAAAGGCTTTGAAGCTGGATGAAGACTTTAGGAATCACTGGAAATAACTTAATCTAGACCGGACAGTAAACGAAAGGAACGGAAGACAGTAGATTCAATTTACAAGTCCAATAATTGTATTCGTGCTACATCGTCTTGAAAAGCTATTTTCTTTCTATTTTTTTACTGTAAGAAAGAAACATAAAACGTTTATTTATTTACGTCTAACACAAACAGAAAAATAAATTGCTTAACAAAAACATAAACACAATAATATCTGAGCTAGTGCCAGACGGAGCAAAATGGTTCCGGCTCAGCATGTTACTGGTTTTTAGGCCAGAGCTGGTATTTCGCAAGAACCATTCGGTGAAACCACCACTGCTCACACCACCAGAAAAAAAAAACAAAAAACTAAATCTCAAATTTAATAAAACAAAATAATGGACATGGGCTAACAAATACAAAAAAAAATTGACATTTAAAAACTTTAGTACACAAAAATCCTTAACAAAAAACCAAACGAAATTTTTGACTAACAAACACTCAAAAAATGTGAACCAACCAAGAGAGAATTTCTCTTAGTTGACAAAATATTTATAAAATAATTATGATATTACTTATATCATCCAAAGCTGAAAGTAACAACAAGTTCTTTAGTGACTCATCTAACAACTTAACTGATGTATCTAATGTCTTGTCAGGCTCGTATGGAATTAAGATGCTAATGCACATCACTCACGATCTTGATAGAAGCGACCAATTTCTTTCAGTGAAACCAAACAAATAAACAAATCCCTATTGCAATTATCTAAGGCAAACGAGCACACAACCTACCTGATGGTAAGTGTGATCTGAGACCCATAAACATTTGAATTCTTAAGACGACAATCACAAGATCATGCGTTGCCAATCCTGAACACTTAAGACGGAATGCCTCAATGCTAGTAATTTCACCGGTGTTCTTATCCACACACCGCAACACGATGCGATCACTGTTGGCGGCAGGTTAAAGAATAAAAGCATTGTAACAATCCTGCACAAGGTCCACCACTAAACCAACTGGAAATAGTCTAGACAGACGTTAGAATAACCAAAACTAGAAATTTAATTTAAACGGATTGAATCTAAAACGCGGTGCGGTCTCGGTTGAAAATGCTCCCGACGTTCAGGACATTTGGCGACATGTTGGCAAATTACGAAGCTCACTGGTATGCCGACGTAAACGGCCAAGGAGTGAATCTAGAAAGTCTAGCTAAATGACTATTGTTTTAAACACGGTGATGTTAAATGTATAATCAATTTAATAAGTAAAGGAAGAGATATTTCGTTCATTAAATGATTAAACACCCGGAGACAATCTCGCATAAATTCACCTAATGCCAATCTTAGATCATGGCAATGAGAAATAGAATACTCGTACATTCTTAAGACAACGCCGAGCGTCCAGTGGCGCCCTCATGACCATTATTTTGTTTTCTAATAAACTAAAGTAATGTCTTGCAATTGAAGTATGTATTTTTGTTGTACAGATGAAAACACAATGTATAGCATATAAGACAAAGTTTAATAACCTTTAACCTTCGCGTCGTCAACTTAACGGGAAAAGGTGGCCACTTTTTTCCGTTAAGTTACTTACTCATAGTTCAATGGTTATTAAGTTGAGTCATATACCCTATAAATTGTGTATTCATTTATACAACAAAAACACATCCATCGATTTCAAGACAATAGTTTAGTTTATTAGAAAACAAAATAATGGTGATGAGGGCGCCACTGGACGCTCGGCGTAGTCTTAAATACATAGCAAGAGTCAAGAACACAAACATTATTCAATAAAGTATTTAAATTACACAAATATAACATTGTAAAAAAAAAACAGGTTTAGTTAAAGGTATTGCCATGTTCTTGCACCTAACTCCTTTTTGATTTCTGTTTCACCTAAAGGTTGATTGGTAAAGAATGCTTGTAGCATAGCTATAGCTTCGTAGGTAGGGTCACTACCAACGAGGCAAACCTCGTCATTAGTGAATCATAGCCCTTTTTTTCACTACAATCATGGCTCACGTCTAGCTTCACAAGTATTGTTTTTATAATACCTCATTTTCGGAACAAAACTTTATTAGATCTGAAAATATATCTTGTGATTTCTCGTTGGAAGTGTTCCCGACAGCCAAACATTTAGCGGCATGTTACAAAACGCGGTGCCGAGAAATTTCGTCGACTACGGAATCACTCCGGAAATTCTACAATAACACTATTGTATGCTTCTGTTTTCGTGAATGTTTCTAGCTATTTTAAATGTTCAATTTATTAAGAAGAGAGTTAGTAAATGCATATGGCTACAAGAACGTTTAAAAGAATAATGTATTATAATCATATCCACTTTTTTTTAACTTTCTTTTAACAAGTTTTAATATAAGGAAGTCTAGATAGCTTAGAGCCCGTTGTTTGATCAGTAATTAAACATGCTAATAGTTAAAAATCGTTGACATCCGACGAGTGACCATTTATTAGATTAATTTAATTATTAGTAATAATGATTTGACGATCTCAATGTAATTTCGTAAACAAAACTAATGTGTCACATTTTTTTTTTTTTAATTTTAACTATTAGTTCAGTTAACTACTGATCAAACAACTCGCTCTTAATGACTACATGTTACCAAAACAGGAATGTATTTTTCTACAGACCTATTTTACACAGCTTATCATCGTAATCGATTTATCATTAACTTGACATGAGTCGTCCACATCTACAAGATACACAGAAGTCCTTTATTTATACTAATTCATAATTGTTCATAATTATTATGAATGCGACTTAAGACTTTAACGAAATTTGGTAAAGAGATACCATGAGTTTTGGGGAAGAACATTATAGAGTACTTTATATACCGAAATAAATGACATCACGAGGGAATAGCAAAACTCTACTAAACGGAGTCGCAGGCTTCAGCTAGTTTTTTTTTTACACACACAAGCTGATCCCTTATTAAATTAAAAGTACCCGGCTGACTTGATGATGTTTTTTTTTTGGGATGTTTCTAAAAATTAAACCAAGCTAGATCGATTTATTAGGGGTTTCGGCCCCTGCATACTAAATTTCATGAAAATCTTTGGAGCTGTTGGATTATATATATGCCATTATAGAGATCCCATTTAGGGATAAGTTTGCCTTTAAAAGAGTTTACATAAATACATACATATATCTAATCTATGTATATAAATTTCTAGTTTAAAGGTATGAACAATTTAATTAAAACTTAGTGACTTCTACAACAGGCACAACACCCTAACTTCTTCAACTCCAATGAATCCACTTGGTACTACACAGCCCATCATAATAAGTTCACAGTCCGAAGATACAAAAGCTAAACTCTCCAATATTACGGCTGATGGTTTTGCCGATACAGCAGCTGGTCCAAATGCGACCTCGTATATCAATCAGTCGGACCCTCGACAGCTGATGACCTTTTGAACGAGATCCGATGACCGTATACCCGAGCAGTTTAGAGGTATATATGTACTCGTATTGTAAAGTGATAGAATATCGTCTGCGTTCTTTTGGAGTTTGCGATGGAACTTTGAATGTGAAAGATAAAAAGATTTAAAAAACCCGATGTGGCCAGTTAACGGAGGATTTTTTCAATTCAGGTGTCCATTTTATTTCAGATTCAATCGAAACACGGGATATCAATGCAAGCACGTATTGATGCTCATACGTGCAAACAGTTTTTTATTAGAATGCTTCAGGTCACACGTGCAAATTTTTATAACCCTTCACGTTTGCAAGGGGTTGTGTCTCACATGTCGTTTGTACCACAAAATATATCATATATGGGGCATGATCAGGAAACGTGCTAGGTTTCTAAAAAAAACTACTTGAAAATAGACATTGGTATAGCCAAGAAAAAACAACGAACAGTGAAGATACAGTCGGCTTCATACTTCTCTCTCACTCGTTGTTAATAACAGCATATGAGGGCAAGTGAGGGACAAGTCCAAACAAGTTTGTTGCGAAAGATTTGAGCATCATAAAACGGGGCTCTGTTCTACTCGGTAAAACCATATTGCTTTGACATGTTATCGTATCATCATCGTTACGATCGCTCTTATTTACTGCGAGATAAAACCAATACAGTAACATAAAAGCAAGGTTTAACCGATTTCGAATTGAGCTCCGTCCGGGAATAGCCAAATTATAATTGCAAATTGATAATTAATCTCGTCTCACCACGTACTTTATACTATTTTATCTACATCTATATCATAACTTCCCTATTATATGTTTAGAAACGATAAGCAAACAGCCTATATTAAGAAACCTGTATCTGTGGTTGCACTTTAATGTTAACATTAAAGTATTACATGTCATTAAAGTATCGGTTATTGATGTAGTTGCATCTTAATGTTCACTTTAAAGTTTCGGTGACCGAAACTTTAAAGTGAACATTAAGATGCAGGTTCTTTAAGATATAAGGCAACATGGTACAATTTTCTCACATATTGTAGAAAACTTATGATATGCATGTAGATAAAGTTATGTATGCAACTGTACGCATAATTAGGCATTATGCACCAGTCACATAAATAACTAATTTATAAATAACTGAAAGAGTCTTCTTGTTGTGTTCTGTGGCTTTAGAAATGCAATAGCAACAATACATTTTTATTTATCTTTGAGAAAGGTTTTGAAAGCAACGCGCGGTCGCCTCTGGCTCCTTTTGAAACAAGTTTGCAGCCAACAATAAGTTGGTCGGGTCTGTTGGCTAACTACAAATATTGAGCTTATCGGTGATTTTGCTTGTCATAGTGGGAGTTGGATTTTGATAGAGTTTATAGTAACATTTTAGATAGAAAATAGAAATGTGTGGAACCTTTCTTATCATGGTTTTTTGGACCGATGGGGGTTTGTTTGTTTACAATTTTACTAATATTATAAATGCGATAGTTTGTGTTGGTTTGTTACTCCTTCACGCTGCAACAGCTGATGAAATTTTTGAAATGAAGATATGTTTTACCTCTATTGTATCTGTATGTTGGTTATGGCTATGATGCATAGCTCTCAGAGAAAGCTAGTTGTAGTCAAAAAAGGGCCTACAGGATTTTTAAAACTAGGTTAGCAAGGGAGATCATAACTTTAGGGCACAAAATTGATAATTACTAACCACATAATGGTCTATAGGTATGCATAGTGAACACTTTATATTACAGGCACCTCTGCTTAAAATTCTGAAGGAGGCTTAGCGCAGCAGTAGCCAGTCTCAAAATGCATTCCGTTAGCTATATCGCCTACTTAGGTACATGTTAGTTACCTGTCATTCATTCAGGATAGCTGGCATAAAGAATCTAGGATTTCTTTGTCGGTTTTAGGCAATGTTTCCTCAACACACGAAAATAAGTTGTAGATGTACTGTTTGCTATGCTCTCACAGAAACTAACAATGTAATGTGACCAAAGAGATAAGACAGATTGAAGTTAGACCTAAGCAATCACGCTTAAATTCACTAACAACATCGAAAAAGGGCACATATACTCCCCTAAATCATTCAACAATTACCCTAGACACGTTGGTTAAAGATTAAATTTGAAATATAACAACCACATAAGTCAGATAAAGTTGTTCCAGTTTCCAACAAGGCCAATAAAGCTCTGCATTGCACCCTGGGGTGCATTGTGCAACATTTCTGCTGCACTTTATTGTGTCCGTAGATTGGGGATTATATGAGAATGAAATTTAATTCCTTTTACTGTAACTGAAGCCGTAAAACTAAGTTTATTTAACTCAGAAATCTTAGTTTTGCAGCCGCTTGTTTCAAGTTGTTAATTGTATCATCAAAGCTCGGTTTGACAGTGGCAATTGTGAACTGGGGTTTTATTTCACTCGGTAAAACAATATTGCTGACATGTTAACGTATTGTTTAACTTGGCCACCTTCTATCATCATCATCATCATCATCATTTCAGCCCACATCCACTACCAAGTAAGTTAATATTTAAGAGCTATCACAAAGTTGACAATACGATATTTTGTACAATCCAACTCCGAGACGTTGAGGTATTTGGCATTCTGTATTTTTTTGTTTTGGAATATCTGTTTTTGCATGTTTACTGTATATTTTAGTCATGATAAGTTAAACCGCACGTTTTGTATAAAAGAACTTTGCCTAACCTGACGTGTACTCGCAGAATTGGTACATATTTTCCAAACATATGAGAGTATCGAATGACAGGGCTTAAAAAAATAAATGTTTTAAAAAACAACACACCCCCTTAAAAAACGTAGAGAATAACTTATTTTAAAATGGTAGGTTAGAACCGTCCAACTGAGGTCGGTTAAGACTTGGTGACAATGGGACCACCTCGGTAGTGTACTCTATAAAACCCAAAAACATTCTTTACAATCGGTCCATAACTGAAGGGGTAATAGACATACACGATTAAAATATACATAATGGGTTGAAGTAGGTTAAAAAGATGGAGAAGTTCTCATCAGGTCCTACCCCACCTTGTAACGGCGGCTGGACGGAGATGAATAAAATTTGATAAGCTTATAACCGGAATAAACGCTTGAGGCTACCTTCTATCCTGAAAAATTCGGGCTATTCCCAGTAGTCCGCACCCCGTAGTTCGCACTGCGAACTACTGGGGATTTTTATTCCCAGTAGTTCGCACTGCGGACAAATGGGAAAATCAAAATCCCAGTAGTTCGCACTGTTTAATTCAACATAACTGTGTTCAATTTCATATGGTATTATAGGAGCATGAAATTGAACACAGTTATGTTGAATTAAACAGTGCGAACTACTGGGATTTTGATTTTCCCATTTGTCCGCAGTGCGAACTACTGGGAATAAAATTTCCCAGTAGTTCGCACCACTTGCCGGAGGTGCGGACTAGTGGGAATTTTTATTTGGAAAAAAAATCCCAGTATTTCGCAGTGCGAACTACGGGGTGCGGACTACTGGGAATAGCCCAAAAATTCACTCTTCCCGTGGCAGAAGTTAGCATCAAAAATTCGCATTTATAAGTTACGCTGTTACTTTGTTACACTATCACACCTAAACCACCAAACCGATTTTCATAAAATTTTGTACGGAGATATTTTGAACTCCGAACGTCATTACTTTTAATTACATTGTTCTCGGGAAAATCACACCTTCAACTCAGACACCGTCTAATACACTTACTAGATTAATCCTATCAGATAATATCCCCGATAGTTGTTATACTTATTTCCCGTAGTTCCGAAGTAATGAAGTTTTGAAAGTAAACAGCAACTATTAGTCAACTCCGTCTTTGATCCCGAGTTCGATTAGAGAGGATTTTGAATTAGGAAAGTTGGTATTTACGTTTCGTAATACTGTTTGCGGATGCGGCCCTTGGAATGAGGTAAACAGACTGTTATAATTCGTATTCTGTGCTAGATAACTTGCCGTTAATAACCATAGCGGTCAGGAGCATCATCTATTTCGGGTTAGTCATAACTATGGCACAAGATCGGTGTCGGAGGGTAAATTTAAGGTACCAAGGATCAACAACTATTACGAAGACAGAACACATAAAAAACGAATACCTTACACTTTAAATAGTCTACCTGAAGACATCCGATCAGAACCTAATTTACACAAATTTAAAAGGCTGCTTAAAAAACATCTACTTCATTTATTATAAAATAAATATAAATAAAGTTAGTATTAAGGAACCAATTGTTACTATCAAGTTTAAAAGGACTCAGCTGCAGTCAGACTGTTTGACAGTTTTGCAGACTATTTGTTTAAGAACATTATGTAATTTTTGGTTAATAAATAAACAATAAATAAATAAAATAAACATATACCCCAATATTGTCAGTTGCTTGGGTTAACCATAGACACGAAACTACACATTTCGAATTTTAATAGAAAAAAAATCAGGGGAGAATCTCACACAAATTGACATGATAGTCCCAAACTAAGCTCTATGCTTGTAACAAATAGAAAACTTCCAAGCACCTCACAAATAAATTTGGCCATTCCGGGAATCGAACCCTGAACCACCGTACAACCCTGTCGCGATGAATTGATGTATTAAACGCCGCGTCAATCAAGTTTGAGTGATGTAGCGTGTCATACCGACAGGATGCGACGGTGATAAACGCATACATTTTATTGTCTGTACATACAAACGAGTATAGGAACTCCTGTAAGAAATGAGTGATGGCAATGTAGTTTTTCGAAAATTTATACCTAGGCGGAAATAGCAAGCACCAGGAAGTGAATATCATATAACATATTTACACAACTATACATAAAGGATATGATTATTGTAAGTGATACACAGAAAACCAGCGCGGTAGCAACATTCCATCAATTAAATTATTGGGTTAGGTTAGATGGCTTCCTTTTGTGAATCCGTAATCGGGCAAAAGAAAGCCGCTGAGCGAGAGCGTGAGGAGGACCCTAACGCTGCTCCGCTCCGCAGAGGAAGGCAGGGAAGAGCGCCGCCGCGCTACGCGCACCTGCTCCTTCCGCCATAGTGGTGCCCGGCCATTGGCTAACGGGCCATTTGACTGAGGATGCCTCAAACCAGTGGAGGCATCCAATGGCCGAGAACACCGTCAGGGCATCATCGTCGAGTACTACGAAGTGATCCAGTGGCGCCCCAACACGACGGAGACGGCATCCCGTTGGTTTTTTAGACGTTAGTCTGAGCCTTCTCCTCTGGAGTCCGTCATATCCACCCCAGCCCCCGACTAGAGATGGAAAGCGTAAAGGCATTTCTCCAACGAAAAAAAGGTGGAGTTAGAATAAATATCAGGAGAAATGTCTCAAATTAGGGGAAACAAACAAAATACATACTTTACACAGAGAAATAAATACCAATTGATACATATTTGTAGAAAAAAAGATCACTATTTAAAAAAAATTAGCAAGAATACATACAAAAGCGAACCGAACGTATCCGTGACATAGAAAACGTCTAAGATTTAAGAAAAACCAACCAGACTAAACTCGTCGTCAATATTATCCGTAAAACCTAACCTAAAATAAATATCATACCTGCCCCCTATTTCACCATCCTGACATTTAGGTGTTCATGGCGCAGCTTATATGAAACCAAGTGAAGTATCAGCGTGTTATTTAAGCAATGTATATCGAGTTGTCACCTGTCACGTGTCATTGTCAAGATGGTGAAACGGGACTGATATTTCATTTCAATTAAAATTCGTCCTACACGTTCCAGATTTAATAACCAATTGTGAAAATGAAAATGAAATTACGCAAATATTCCCAAAGACGTGAAATAACAACCGAAAAGATATTATCTTGGGAGAAAATAATTTTGAAATAAACCAAACAGCGGGTCGCATTATTTCTGAACGTAATTATGTTTTCGTTTTGAAATTATTGGATGTTGGAAATGATTCTGAAGGTGAAATATAATTTGAGGTCTCGTTCGATTTGTTACGTGGAACTGTAATTACGTATTATTTGCTAAGCAATTCGGACTCTTACAAATACAGGGAAATTATCTCTTGTTACAAAGTATATCTAATCAATATTTAGTATTCTTGGTTTGCAAAATTATTTTTTAATTTCAACCACCTTGAAAGCCATGATACCAAAAAATATTTATCGAACAAGTCCATTTCTATTGTGAGTGTATTTGAAGCCATGGCATAGAAAAAGGATATCTGTTGGGTTTTAAAACCGTAGTTTTTTGTAGCGACCTGGAGATCCATCCCACAAAGATGCCGTGTTTGCTCACGAACTCCTGCTCTTTACGTGAACTTTATTTAAATGTCTAATATTTCCTTATACAGCTACTAAATTTAGTAAATTCCGTCGGGAATTCCCAACGTTTGTATCTCAGCGGTAACGTTACATTCTTTCGTACAACAGCACGCAATAACTCGGGGCGCTGTTTACATTTCATAAAGCTTTCTCTTATTGCTCGCGAGCGTACAAAATATATGAAATAGGAAAGAGTTTCATATATTTAGGTTATTTATGCGAGGGATAAGAAGTGCGCGTTTTACATAGCCTAACGTACGCGTCTTATTGGTTGAAGCCAAGGATTTAATAAAATATGAGTGTTCACTTGTTTTTAAACGAGTTCAAAAAAAGAAGGAGGTTCACGTTATGTCCATTTTTGAGCTAAAAGTTCACTCTTACACATGTCAATATGTAAGTAAGTACCTATTCATAATTCTTACATAAATATTTCGGCGGCGGAAGAAACTTGAGTACGGACGGTTTTTCTAGATTGCTAAAATTATCTCACTTGTTACTCGTAACGTGCCGCTGAGAAACAGTGTTTACTTTTTTGTTGGGAAAGGGGGTTAGATATATATATAATCATTAGCATAGAATATCCTCTGTCCTTATCAGCCATTATGAGTGGAATGTACATTTAAAAGACGTTATAAAATGTATTTTTAAGTTAAACCAATCGACAATAACGAATTACGCAAATGCAAGGACCAGCTGTGTGTGTTAAACAGGAGTAGACAGATCACTTCATATGGATAAAACTGTATGCTAGTTTTCATACTGCAAACAGAGCCGGTATAAGGTAGGATTTATTATCAAACTTCCAATATAAATCAAGGAGCACTATCCGTGTGTGTCATTCGATTCTTAAGGTAGGTTGTACTAGGCGATTTTATAGCAATAGGAGTATAGAAAACGAAGACGCAAAGGAGTTGTTATAGTTGGGTCAATCTACGGAGATCCCTGTCCGCCGCCGGTGCCTCGTCGTGCCCTGGATCTTAATAACCGTGGGCTGGTCACTCACAAATATATGGTGCATAGAGTTCAAGACAGCATCTGTCACTTTTTGACCTGTATACAATCGCGAGGGTGATGGATGCATTATCCACGTCGGTCGACCGCGATAAAGGCGACCATTGTTACAGACCTGTAGCTAAGTTGGAGTATTTCCCTAACACGATAACTTTCGACGCGTTTGTCTCACATCGCTTTGTGTGTTATATATACCGGCCTACAGTTTATTTGTCTGTAGGATAAACTTATAAATCCCGGTCGTTACTCATATCTGACGCTGGCAAACACATTTTACGATCGCCACCATTTTTATGTGTTTCGTACGTCTTACTATTCAACCCTTTAGTAAATAAAACAAATAAACTAAAGTTAAGGGCACAGATAAGTCATGATCACGTTAAAGATTGTTATAAATCCAATAAATGCGGGTGGTTTGCGGGTGGTAGGACTCTGTGCAGAGTCCGTCCGGATCGCTACCACCATCTTATCCATTAACCTACCGCCAAACAGCAGTGTTCGCACTGTTGTGTTCCGGTTTGGGGATAAGACAGCCGGTGTAATGACTAGCATAGAGGCATTCCATCTTAGTCCTCAGGGTTGGCAACGAATTTGCAGTCTAAGTATAGTAGTCTTGTGAATGCAAATGTCTATGGGTCACAGTTTCCGCTTACCATCAGGTGGCCTGTGTGCTCGTTTGCCTTCTCTATGTCATAAACAAAAACAAAAACAAACAATAATAATAAACAAATAGCATCGTTAGAAGTTTCGCAACTTTTTACTTAATTCTTAGAAACATGAAAGAGTCAATCGAAATGCAACTACAACCTTTTTCTTTATTGGAAGCTAATATTATTGTCTCGGGAACTGGCAAATTTTCCGAGCTACCAGGACTCTATGTCTATGTCATCTTCTACCAAATTTCGTGTTTATCGGTTGTAACCTTGTCCCGATGACGTCATTTAGTCCTCTTTAACTGTAGCTATTTTTAGAGTTCCGTACTCGAAGCGAAGGAAGCCCAACCGTCCGCTCTAACTTTAAAGAACTGTACTTTCTGAACCGTAATAAACAGCGTTTTTTTTAGAAATTGTTATATCGGTGGATTTACAAAAAATAATAATGTAGGGTTCCCCATACATGAAACGTTTTTTCAACGTATATTTTAGTTGCATCTTATTGTAAAAACAGTCAAACTTTCAAGCCTCAAATTTGGTATGAGTGACTAACAAATAAAAAAGAGTCAAATGTGAGTCGGGCTTGTGCTGGTTCCATTCGACATCGAATTCAATTTGGAATATAATAATACGTACTGCGCGGCTGTACGGAACTCTCAAGTCCACCCGGTCTTTCAAAGAAATACTCTTGAGACTGTTACAGCCTGTACCAAAACGTTTTGAATTTTTAATAAGAAAGATATACTTGTCAAAGATAAAGATAATCTCGGCATCTCGGCACGCTACCAAGAAAGTTCCGCGCTCCGTAGTTCGACCCCTGTATGTTTTGAAAACGTTGAGATCTGGCGCATGTTGTCAATGGCTTTTAGCAAAAGACAATTAACAAAAAGTTCGGGAAAGTACGAGTCGGACACGTAAGGTTCCGTACAACCGTTATATTAAAGATGGAGCAAAAAACGGCCAAAAGAAACACGATTCTGTATAAGGAGCACCATAATTTTCTAAATTTAAGTTGTTATAGCGGCGATAAATCAAAGTATCTTTTGTTATGGTTTAAAAGATACATCCCTGTAACATACGGACGGACGGCGAAGTTTTTATAATTGGATCCCGTTGACACCCTTTGGCTACGGAACCCTAAAAAAGAGACGTGTAGCGGGGGTTCTAAATAATGTTCAATAATAACATTTAATATAAAGTTTCCTGAACGTCAACTTGCATTAATTGAAAAAAATAACGAACAAAAGAAGCTTTCTAACCTAACCTAACCTCACACAGTGCGTCCAAAGTCCAAAATCACTATTCTTTTAAAACTAAATAATAACCTTGCATCAAACGTGCAAACGGTAAGTACAGAATAACAAAACATCTCAGATATTTCCTCTGTTACAGCAGTATTTTCTGCTCGACCCGCACAATAATACGCCCGACCCATTCCACAGTAAAATGGCCCCACTGTAATGTCCCACCTTTATACTGACATCTGATACTCCCAGCCTACGCAAACTCTCTTAAAAGGGAACGGTCTCGTAGACGATTATTTCAGCTCTATTAAAGAGGTTTCTTTATGTTTAAATAGCGATTGTTTTGCTATTGTTCTGTTAAGCCTGGGGATTCACTAGGGGACAAACATTTGTCCCCTTAGGACATCCTAAGACACGTGTAGGCGTCGGTTCCCCTATAGAATCTCCAATCTTCATTTATCCTAAAGCTATTTCCACTAAAATTATTAAACTTTTTAGGCTAGGGTTGTAAAAACAACCCTAACCTAACCGAACCGCGAAAATAATTGGAATTCTTAAAAAGTTTCCGGACACAGCCGAAAACCAGTTCATGGCAAATGAAACATCTGACAAACGATGTGTTAGGACAATTCCGCCGCTTCACTGGAAATCTGGAAGATAAGTAGGTATAGAAAGTTATAATGCAAATTACATAGAATATTTCTTAGTAGGTTACCTACATATTGTTATCACAATTTATCTCCAATGTAGCTAGCAAGCTAAAACTTATTACAATACAAGTCCACAACTTTACGGCCGCACCGCTCTTACATGGTTCTCAAATGGCCGAATTACCGGTATAATAACGTACCTGAAACAAAAACAAACAAATTAGCTCGGTAGTCGATAAAACAGTATTGGCGAACCAATAGTCGTAATACAACAGATTCATGACGACTGATAGATTCGACACATTTGAAAAAAAGTGTATTTACAAAACTAGGTTCTGAGGAGCCTTGTGAGAGAAAAACATTCGTTTTCTTGCTTTGTAATAATGTTTCCGTAAACTTTTCCACTATTGTGGAGTAAATGAAAACTACGGCAGTATGAAGTTACGTGCATAGAAACACTCATCACAGTAAAACAATTGCTTACTTTAAAAGGCAATAGAAAAGCAATAATTATACGTGCACTGAATACTGAAATTCATGTTGATTTCCAATTCCATTTTCTTTCAAATTGTTTATGGATAGGTATACATATTATTTAAGGGGTGTGGTCTTGGCGAATAATTGCTAAGCCATCACATAAATGATGCAGTCAAAACAAAATCAACGCAAATACGGCAACATGCGGTAAAAATTTAATTTCAAATTGAGATTTTTATCTTATTCAACACTATCTTCCGCCAGTGACTTACTTCCCGTTAGCCAATCCAAGGGAACAGTGTTTTTTTCCCAGGGTAAAAGGTAGCCTCTGTGTTATTTCAGGGTAAAGCTCTCTCCATTTCAAATGAAACCCAAATTTGACCTGCTCTTAAAGCGTGAGGAGTAATAACATACTAATTCACTTACACAAACAAAAACTATCGCATTATTAATATTAGTGTGATAATTCTAATCCTGATCACACAGACCGATGTAATAGGAAAACTGAAAAGATTCAGGTATGTTCATTTTGATAGCACGTAGTAATAACTGCGTCTCTCAAATCTTAAGATACGCCAGCATCGATCCACACACAATATAGGTATGTATATGACGTCGATAATATATTCTGCTTATCGACCTTATCTCGCTTGACCTTGACATTCACCTTCAGAAAATGAAAACATTTGAAAGGAACCGCATCTAAGTTTGCCAGCATCTATTAAATCACAGGGCT
Organism: Acleris sparsana; assembly: GCA_923062465.1. Classification (NCBI taxonomy): domain Eukaryota; kingdom Metazoa; phylum Arthropoda; class Insecta; order Lepidoptera; family Tortricidae; genus Acleris; species Acleris sparsana. The sequence goes on along the minus strand of OV281287.1, from coordinate 18,030,858 downwards.
GTCGCCGAAGGGGATGCCACCCAGTTTTATGTTGCGGCTTTTATGCTCGGAAACAGCGACATTCGGTTACAGGGTAAGATATATGCGCAGCCCTGTATATACAATACTTATATTGATCTGCTGAATATTATACGAACGAAGTTCTTTCGTGAAAAGAGAAGTACTTTGTAGAAGTTTGAACCAAGCTGTCGATGATTGCTTTTTTCTTGCTCATTTTCAACCGAAACAATCAGGTTTGTAATTAATTTAACCAACTTTACAACTCAACGGATGAATTTTAACGGGCAAATTTAAGTGGTTCCGTTGAAGGATATAAACAACATTTTAGGGCATGCACTGTCAATTAAGTAGGTTAATACTCGCTCGTATGACTTCGCTCGACAGTCAGCTCGACAAGACACCGTTTTAAAAAATAACCTCAGGAGTGTTACAAATAAATAATAATAAATATCAAGTCCCAAACTAAGCTCTAGGCTTGTACTATGCGAAATAAATGCAGAGAAATAAATACTTAAATACGTATAAGTTTAAAACATCCTAGATTCTGAAACAAATACTTGCGTTCACCACACAAATATTTGACCATACCAGGAACCGCCAATAGATCCCGTGTCCGCTAGCTTTGTGGGCAGGGTTAGCACCTAGGGTGATGGAACCAGTAATGGACAAGGCACTAATAATGTACACTTGATTTTATTACGCGATGGGCTTGCAACCTGTCACTAGTATAAACCGGTAAACATCTCGGACTGTTTTTGGAAAATGTGGTTGTAGAGTTAACAACAAGTTGTTGGAGTTGTTGGTACTCTGGGATGAAGGCGAGACGGTATGTATGTATGTATGTGACTTTTATTTTACAGAGGATAAGGGTTATTGTCATTAAACATGCAAAGTCATTTCTAACTTATAGGGCACTCAACCTTATTGCTGAAGAATGTCAGATTAAGTCTACAACACAATCTTATGTCGTCAAAACGTGGCGACGATGGAACCAACAATGACAAGAAACGATTCTTACTTCACAGAAGATAAAGAGTTATTCATTTGTTTTGCAACAATCAGTTAAGAGTGAAGTGTCCATTACTGGTGCCTGTCAGCTAAAACTGTAATTATTGGTGCCGTCACCCTAACTCCATATTTCTTTTGCTTATAAAATCCGCATTGAGATCCATAACAACGTCACTAGACTCACAAGTCATAATAAGTTTTACTCGGCTCGGATAACTTTCGGTTTGCAGTTCGTATGTCTTTGATGTGTTCGAGATATGAGGTATGATAATGTTTGCGAATTGTCTTCGAGTTTATTTACTTGAGATGAGTTTATTTACGGTGCCAGATGCCCCAGTGTAAGACTACGCTGTTTTTTCAACGTTAAAATCAGTTGAAAACAGAATTTAATAAAAGGGAATTTTAGAGGTATGCATGGATTATTTCAATCGCATTTCTCAACAAAATATGAAAATAACGTAAAAGAGGTCACCAAAAATGACAACGAAATACTGATGAGTGATGATACTAAAGATAAAGATAAAGATAAAGAGACATTTATTCGCAACAAAACAAAACCACATTACACAGATAAAACAAAATCAAGACACAGAAAAATTGTTACGAAACGGTCCCAACTCAGCATTCGCTACTAGCACTTTAAAGTGCTAATTTAATCCGATATGCACTGTGACGTCAAGGAACAGGTCGGCCATATAAACTCCATGTTAAAATCTGTTTTGCTAGGAAGAGATATGAACAAACAGACCGGTTTTGTGCTTTTCGCATCCACCGCGGTCCCGCGATCCTGACGAGGTCGTCACTCCATCTTGGAGGCCTACCTACAGCTCGTCTTCCGGTCCGCGGACGCCACTCCAGAACCTTCTAACCCCATCGGCCATCAGTCCTGCGATCAATTTGCCCCGCCCACTGCCACTTCAGTTTAGCTATTCTTCGGCTGACTTTAACTGAAAGTTATCCGAGCCGAGTAATACTTATTCTTTTGTTGGCTTATATTTTGGGTATTTTTATAGCTATTCAAACAAAATATTTCTCACAACTATTTGTTTACATGAATGAGCTTTTATTGAAGCAGTAAAAAAAACATGAATATTCCGTATTGATACCACCTCCGTTTTTAACCCCCAAAACCATGAGATTAACATATTTATCCGTGTATTTCTGTCTCCGTTTGTTGCATTGTAGCTTCCCAACGGATAGACCGAATTGAACAATTATGTAAAAAATTATGTGTTCCAAAGGGATCCAAAGTACATTACGATTATTTCCTTGACACTCGGGACATTTCGGTTTTTTCACTTCTCAGGCTCTAAAATGACTCACAATTGGCTTGTATAGCCGGACTAAAGTGATGTATTTAATCTCTAGGGAATAAAACTACACTTTACTCCCTAGGGACTAAAGTACTTTTTCTTTTTAATTTACTTTGGAAACCCTTAAACTGCCAATCATCGCCTTTTTCAGTGATTGTATATGGATCATTTTTCTTGCAAAAAATATAAATTAATCGATTTAATTTCACGATTAATGATTACAAATATGAATCTATTTAAATATATAAGGGATAAAATCTATTTTATTAGGCATGGTCCAAATAGTTTTCAAGTTTGTATCTGTTGGCTAAATATGCAAGCATTTAAACATCACGGTGTTAATGAATGGAGGATTATCGCCATTTTCAGAGATTGTGTATGGACCATTTTTAGGCCGTGGAAATAACCTCAAAATGCCAACTGTGCAAAATTATTAAAAAAAAGATTTAATTTCGTGAAACACGATTAATGATTACTAATATAAATATATTTAAATATATTAGGGATAGTTCTATTTTATTAGGCATGGTCCAAATAATTTTCATGTTTGTATCTGTTGGCTAAATATGCAAGCATTTAAACATCACGTTGTTAATGAATGGAGGATTATCGCCATTTTCAGAGATTGTGTATGGACCATTTTTAGGCCGTGGAAATAACCTCAAAATGCCAACGGTGCAAAATTATTACAAAAAGATTTAATTTCGTGAAACACGATTAATGATTACTAATATAAAAGAGTTTTTTTTTTCTCGCATTCGAAGTGAAAAGTAGAGTGTTTAACTCGAGACTAAACAACCATAATGACACTCGAACTACAGCCACTCTCGCTCGCAAGCTCGCTCGCGTGGCTAAACATCTCGTGTCATTATGGCTTGTTTTAGTCCCTTGTTGAACAATCTACTATAATCGTAAAGGTTCGTGTCTTCACATAGAGTAATAAAACATCAATTGCCGAGTGTCAAAGTTACCTTAACCATGCTGTACCATGACTTAAAAACTAACAAACTAAAGTAAAATAAACTTCGCCATAAAATGTTGCAAAACATTATTTATGTGCGAGTACAAACTATGAAACATTTAATTGATATACTTCTCGTTTTAGACAATTGATCCCGCTGTGAGCAGGCGCAGGGTCTGACCCAACTCAGGAGATTGGCTAAACTTTGGCAATATATTTTTCACGTAGGGCAACATACGTGGCGTATAACTCGGGGTTCTAGCTATTAGTATGTGTAACGTTGTTTTAGTCAGATACCATCATAATTTATTATTTATTTATATATAAAATATAAATCGAACAGTTACAAATACAACACAAAAACAATTAATGGATTTCACGTGTGACTGAGTAGCAAGTTTAAAGTTAAGTACAAACTTCAAACGTACACGCAATAACACAAAAACACTTTCAAAAATAAAAGCTAAAATTAAAACAACTGCTAAATACCAGCCAGAGGTAGATCGTCAAAAGGTTATCTTAATAATGATCATTAACAATCCTCGATTTAAAAAAAAAAGATTTAATTTGATAAAATCTTAGTCTAATATCATTGAAAACTCCCACAAAATATTTATTTCAATAGAAAAAAAGCATAATCAATTCAAGATAAAAACCACCGAAAATTCAAATATCTGAGTAAGTGGTCCTTTCATCTGGATTTTAGTCATGAATGGTCCTTCGAACCGGATTTGAATGGGTGACATGAAAGCGACATTGTGCGAATTGTACAAAAATGTGATTACGTGAGTAGTTGGCCGAACACATCTTCGGCTCCATTGAAAGACCCGAGCGGAAGAAGGGTTCCGTTTTCCCTAAAAGCCTTATATTTATTTTCTGAGTGTTACATTCGGGGTCGAGAATGCGACACGTAAGTACATAGATGTTTTTTATTTTTATTTTTTTTCTTTGCCCCGCGGCGACTTGAACAGCTACTACCGCGGGAATATGGCGTTTCCTATATGAAGTAATTTCGCCAGTGCTAAGTATATATAAGTATAAATCAATATAGTAATAAAACACAATCCAATCTTCTCTAGGAAGATGTACGGTGATATGTAGGACTGAGGCCAAAATAGTTTTAACCTCTGTACCACTGCGAGTCCACTTGAAATGAGAAGTAAGATGCTACGATACACGAAATAAGTCCAAGTCTTCTATCACTGTGCAACACAAAGGCATTAAAAGTACAAATCACTAACAAAAAAGAACTTTGAACACCTAAATACACAAAAATAAAAACTAAAACAAATTCCGTCATCTTGTGACGTTGCAAATGGCCTCTACATAGATGTTGTATGGGGTTCAACAAGTCTGCTATTAAAACCACTTCCAATATTATAGAACTACTAGTTTCTGCCCGCGACTTCGCCCGCATAAATTACGATTATCGGAAACTTTTCAATTTTCGGGGATGAAATTTAGCCTGTGTTAATCCGAGTATAAGCTATCTCCATTTCAAACTTCATCAAAATCCGTCCAGCCGTTGCAGCGAGAAGGAGTAACAAACTAACACACAAAAACTTTCGCATTTATAATTTTGGTAGGATTCAATAAATTAAAACCCTCGATAATAATATACTCGTGTCTTAAACGACTAAACCGATTTTCATAAACATAGCTTGGAACCATCCTCCAATAAAACAGCTTTATTTTTAAAAAAAACGCGTCACAATCGGACCATCCGTTTGGGAGCTACGATGCCACACAGATACACAGACACACACATACACATATACACAGATAAACATGTTAAACTTACAATTTATTTTTGTCGGAAGTAATAAACAAGATTCTCTTATAGTACATAAAGTCCATACCATCTGACTTTTATTTTTTTTTATTTTTTTATTTTACTTTTATAACCTCAGAATACTCCCTTTTCAATTTTGACATAAACAAAACCATCCATGATTTTACAACCAGGAAAAGTTGTTGTTGTCAAGTTGGTTAATTCACCACAAAACGGCCGTTTTAGCCAAAACTATGTATTTTGAGGTTTTAAAAGTGTTTACTAAATTAGACGAATTAGATGGTACTATAGACTATACATAAATGAATAAAATTTATATTAAACTATAATAGTTATTTTAACCAAAGCTAAGAGGTACAAGTCAGTTCATTTAGTCTTGAGGATCTTGTAAAACGCTACCGATATTTTCAAATGTTTGACAAAGGAAATATTCCTTTTCTTGAAAATCTGATACATATTTCAACCGTTCTATTTTTAAATAATCTTAATTATTTTCCTCTCGATTATACCTGTACAGTCGTCAGTACTTAATGTTATAGAGACGTGACATATTTCTAAGCCCAATGCGGGATAAGAATTTATTTGCTGTTGACTTTACAGTCAGTCAGTCAGTTTACCTACAAAAGATGTAGGTAGGTATTCACTTTTATACCCTATTACAATACAATAAAGTAAAGAAGCGAATACCAATGTTTGTTGTCTACTGTACATCAAAGGTGAGCCGCCTTTGTGGCGCTAAAACGCGGGAGAGCTCCCAGGATTGTGGCGTAGAGAAAAATTCCTGAAACCGATCAGAACTCAATCTTCCAAATTGCAGTCCATTGACATCTGGAGTGTCATTCCGATATTTCGACCTTGCAAGACGAGTTCATTCCATTTTACACTGGATAGACCAAGTAAGTGTCTGGCTTAAGGTATACAATCTAATCGTTGAGAGGTTATACATATTTTATTTATTTTACTTGGAAAACACACAGCAGTTGGAGTCAGTTTTGAGTTTTTTTGAGCATCTTGAGTGTTACGTGATTTACCTCGACTCTATGTAAAATCTTTATTGCACAAAAAAGATAAACAATTACAAATTCGTACATAAACTTAATATTTACATGTATAATGGCGAACTAATACCTATAAGGGATCTCTATCAGTTAAACTGAACATGATTGAGGAAACTGCACGGAATAGAATAGAATGTGCAAAAAAAGTACATTTTTTTTATTATTAGTTCACAAATACAATTATTTAAGTATATATAAAACATTACTGATTAGTTTGACTACTTAGTTTAATTGATAGAGATTTAAAACTAATAACAAATTCCTACATTACCTACGAACAAAAAGACTAGTTAGAAAAAAAGAGTAAACAGTGTAATCAATAAATATACAAATAGAACAGTATCATTTTAAAAATGTACCCATCCATACTAAACTCACTGCAGTCATTGCACACTTCGTCGGTTTGATCTGATTTACATGTTAGAATACCACCCGAAAAGTATATCAAAAACTCCACCCTTTTTACCTAACCGCATGAAACTTAATACAATATAAATACGATTTTATTCCCTCTCCGCACAGGTAATACCATCGTCATCTTCGTACCCTTTGGAACGTCTAAATGCTATAAAGAAATCCTGGATCTTACAGGGAAAGGGGCCATTATAGTAATTGGAGACAGGAATTACGTCGTCTTATCATTTTGCGACGAATCGCGTAATTGAATATCGAAAAAACGTTATTCCATCAAAGCTGGGACTGGCTGTTAGCATGCCATTCTGATTTGAAATTGGAATATCAGATAGTGGCAGAAAATATAGATAGCAAAATGTATTCACGATTCACGAAAGAGGTATTTTGATGGAATGTTTATTTTGAAATTCTAAAGAAAACAATAAAAGAGCTGGGCACTAGTTTAAAAAGGACATAATTGAAAAATAACTTGTTTTAGTTATTAAGAGGATGAAAATTGTTATGTACTTATTTATTATATTCATTTTAAGGAAACGATTTTACTTGTTTTGGTAAATAGTAATTATTATCATTACGAATTAATCAAGGATAACATTCAAATATATTAAATAGTACATCCAAACAAGACATTTTAACGTGAGATGTCTTATAAAAGGCGTTTCACATCACACCAAAAATAGCGAACAATTCTCTCCTTATACGCTGTCAATGTCAATTCAAGTATGAATAAATAATGTTTACTTACAAGAATTAAAGGTACAAAGTCATGTTTGCCTCCAACTTCAATGCAATAATAACCGTGTGAAGCGTCATCCGAATTCGACTTCATATTCATAGCTACAATAAAACAAAGACGCGAGACGCGAGTGCGTAAATAAACGTCCTTACAACGCGCAAAGGGTTATTGGGTAGGGATGTAGATCTTTGACAATGAAGTAAGTCGATGGATTAAAAGGATGAGGGCGACATCTAGTCCACAAAAACGTATTCCCCTGTTTCTTCTTTGGTATAACACTAACGTCGTTTTCTTAGTTTGAAAGTTCCTGATCATCCAGTTTATTAAAAATTATACAATTTAAATGCCTTGACTGATTTAAGATTAACACCTGTTTCAAAATTATTCAGATTCATATAGTTTTGGAAACTGGGAACATGAACCATTTCTCAAATTTGTACATTATATTGCTTGTCAAACATTTATTTCACTTTTTTTATTATTTATCGATAACTTCTGGGACTCGTCACATCCCTAATAACGAGTGAGAATAAAAATAAAATGGTAATTCTGTGAAATGCTCCGGAAACAAATCAAACACGAATTAAAGAGATGTGTGGTGGTATTATTGAGTCACTTCAAGTGACTGCTGTCGATAATCTCCTGATACAATTATCTCAGCGGCACTGTCTTCAATTGTTTTAACCCATCTCGGTTTTTTATCAGTTCGTACTGTCAAGTGTATAGGAGGTCCGGTACACTCATATTGACATATGGCAGGTGCCATAACGTCAAATCAATATTAATATACAAGACGAGCTACAAAGCGGAGTAGAGGCCCTGAATAGCACTGGCCGTCCAGTTAATACATATAAAAAGGTCATTATAACTGCAAAACATTTTTTCCTGTTGCGTAGTTCACCATTCAAAGTTTTGTAATGATACACAAAAAAAAAATTCACGGTGCTAAATTTGAATAACACAAAGAACAAAACATTCTGTGTAAACTAGGACATTTTTTTTTAAATGTCAGTTTCTGATGTGGATCTGACAACATTATATAGCTTAAAGCCCGTTTCTCGTTTCAATACTTGACTTTATCCAGTTTTGGCATCGAATAAAAGAATCGATAACCCCAACAAGATCATCAGCTCATCACTAGTTATGTCTGTGAATAAAGATAAAATGGGTCATTCTGTGAAATGCCTAAAGCGAGACAAGGTGCGTTGACAATCCGCTGCATTATTAACGGTTTCGGCACATACTCTTACGCACTAAGTAGTTACATTTTGCGACGCATTTTAAGCTTACGCTAAAGAGCAGCGACAACAGGTCAATGTACGTACAAACTTACGTACAAAGTGATCAGATTTCATAGCTCTTAACTTTAACATACACGAAAATTTATTTCGAGTTTCTTTTTTAATACTTGTTTTTATTATTATTAAAGATCGTTGAAACCGTTTTAGAGCCTATTCAATACAAACTTTCAGACGGTCTTTAATGATCAGGCATTGTATAAAGAACAGTTTTTACTTACATTATAGATTTTTTTAACTCACAGACAGATACACGTTTGGCATAGATAGATGGATAATCATAATCTAATATTCAACTATCTTCTTATTAAAGGAAACTATGAATAAAAACCCAAAAAGAGCGGTATCCCACCCAAATCACGATTCCTTAAGGGTCGATTTCCTTCTTACGGCTCAACGGGCACGGGTCGCGCCGTGTTGTTTGACCCTATGATTTTATAAGCAGCGCCCTTCCCATTTGTCATTTTATAACGCTAACTAAGCCTTAAAAAAACGAGCACGCAAAACCATTCATGGGTTCCGATTTCCATGGACATTTCCAATCTTATTATTGCGAAATGTGTTACCAGGTTGCCACCTCATTAGTCTGCGGTTCTAACAGTGTGCGGTTTACTGTGTGCCATCCAATGGAAACTGAACAAACACCTAAAAGGTATGAAACAAAACACGCGCACATCCTCGGCTCATACCGACCACTAATGCGCAATAGAAGTATCTACCTAGGGCGACTTATTATGGACCTACAAGAGATACAACTCCTCACTGCCCAAAGCATCTAGAAATTCCTGGACGCAACGGGCCTCTGCGGTGGGAACAAAAAAGGGCTACCACGCCACAATAGATAAGTAATGGTGGAAGCGGCACACAAGGCCCATCTCAACCCCCTAAATAGTAATTTCCCTCCACTACTATACCTAGGTACAGTTTGTCGGACGCAAATTGGCAAACAGTAGGTACAGTCAACCTTATAAGTAGGTGCACACTTTTGTACCTTGTCGCTGAAACGCCTTTGACAGATTAGTCCATCATTTCAAACATGACGTTAAAGTGACAGAGTACTAAAGTGTGCAGCTTCTTATAAGGCCGACCGTACAATATGGAACGGTACACTGCAAGCCGCAAACTGTTTGCCAAATAGAACCGCAGCTTTAAAATTACATTACCCTAAAGACCGAACTTTAACGAGACCGAAATAAATTTGAAGAGTGATTGGAATGTCACTTGAAAAATTCATGGAACTAACTTTTGCCCGCGACTTATTCTGCCCTCCTACGGATAAAAAGGCGCATCTTCTATATGAATTGTATTGCATTTCCAACCTTATTATAACCGTTGAGAGTTTAAAATGCTTCAATGAATTAATTGCACTTATGCCTTTTCTCCGTAGGAGGGCAATATTGCTGTTCTATCAAAATTTGTAGAAAAAAGTATCTTATGACCTTCTATAAAGTTAGGCTAACTCTATACCAAATTACATTAAATTCAGTTTAGCCGTGAAAATAAAGACAAATAGAGTTACCTATGCATATACTTAAGATTTACATAGGCTTAAATACGAGTAAACGCAGAATTTGACAGATTACCTCAGTTCTTCAGAGCTTAAGGTTACAGCTAAGCCGATTACTAATATGTTGCTAATTTATATCTCTGAACGGGTCCAATTATAGGGACAATACTGTTAGATACTTGGATTATCCGTACAATTTAGGGATTGAATTATTCATTAGGCATCGGTAACATATTCTACCCACAAATACCGACAACGTTCGTAATATTCAACCTAAAGTTTAGTTGGTGTCATTACTGTCACTCCGCGTTACCCCAAATTACGACGGTTACTATGGTTAGCCAAGCGAAAAGTAAACAACAAACGCTGAAAGATAAAATATAAGTAATTTATTTGAAAAGTTATAGTCGCACCCTTCTAAAAGGCCCAAATTGACAGCTGTCAAATCAGTACAAAATATGTGTTTGAGTATATAATATTGTTTTATATTGTATTGTATTGAAATTTAGTGTACGTACGTACAGTATAAACCAGAGTATTAATAGTTCTTGGCTATCTATCCTTGTCACACTCTTTCTGGCATCTGTCAGTTTATATTGTATGGGAGACACAGAGAAAGCGATAGAAGAGTGTTATTGATGTTGTTTTTACTGTAATTCGTTTTGTGTGTAATATTTATTTGAGAATTTGTTTCTGAGTCTTGAATGATTTCTATGTATTTCTCTATACTAAGTACCTATGTTTATCGTTGCTTTCGATTCGAGATTCTCTCACGATTATTTTATGTATTTATTAAAACCCGAACGAGACTTAACGTCTTAAGTGCCAAAGCCCAGCAAGGGCTTCATCTCGTCATCAAGCAATTTCCCTATCATCTATCATTCGCCCCTAAAATTATTTTTTATCTTATCTCTGGCAAAACACGGTCGGCTGGCGAAGGTTTTTACACCCTGGGTGGGTCTAATTTCCGGGTTGGAGCAGAGCCAGGTCGGGTGACATATGTATGCGCGGTATATAGGGATAAGCTATTTAGTTACAAGATAGGCTCGGCAATGAAATATGGACGTATCGACTTTTACGGGGTTCGCTGGGGTTGTTTAGTAAGCGCAGGTTTAGTTCAATGGATTATGGATTAGGTTCAACATACAACTTTACGTATATTTGGAAATAGGCAAGCGCCTAAGCCATTTATGTTGTATGTAACGTTGTAAATCCGTGGCCGATCCCGATATTCCCGATGAATGTTCTTTTCTCTCATTGAAAATGCATGGGAAGCCATTTTCGTGAGTTCGGTTCAGCAGGACTTAGTTGCATTTTGCCTTGGTAACCAAAACGTCTTAGGTGTAATATTGTCTGTGCAAAACGCCCGCAATGCAACATTCCATAGTAGGCGTAAGGGCTTGGTTGTAAAACGTCTTAGTGTTATTACGACTTAACATTCTCGTGCGTAGCGATAAACCACGTGGTCAGCTATCACCACATACATAGTGATAGAAAAGAAAACGTTCGTACTGTTTGCATTTTGGCTACGGGTGCGGCTTGGCGATAATTGTTACCGGCCAAGATAGAAACTATAACGATCCGGCCGATTCCTGCACAAAATACTACCATCCGAAAAATCCTTCATTTTAAACCTATAAACTTATTGTACAGTGGGACAAAAATGTGGTCTACCACCCTACGGTTGAAGTTCATTTGCGTTTGTTAGTCCTTTACCTCAAAAGCATAAATTCCTTGTAGCGGTTCATCGAATCGCATTTTACCTCGAACGTAAGTATATTTATTTTTCGGGTTGTGTCTCGATCGTTTACTGTTTTAGTCGTCAAAAGTTTTAGGCGCATTTCACCTCGATCGTTCATTTAACTATCGCGTTGTGTCTCAATCGTCATGTTTTTTAGTCGATATCAGTTTTTGTCGCATTTCGCCTCGATCGTGTCATAAATTATCGCTTTGTATCCTAATCGTCTAATTCGATATTAGATAATATATTTAGTCGTAATGTACTTTTTCATTTTTTTTGCCAGGTTCAAATTACATATTTTCTCACAAATATTGAATTATATAATTATAATAATTATTATAGTATCCTACTCGCAATGACAATAATAATTGTGTATGTAGTCGCAATGACAGAATATATCTAATATTTATTAGTCACAAAGACAATATTTCAATGAGTTTGATAGCATTTAAGACATAAAACTACAGGTACAAAACACGTTTTAAAAAAAATGATACAGAATTTTAGTGCGAACATCAATTAACGCGGCACATTAAATAAACATCGATCGCGACGAAATGCGTCTAGGGTAAAATACTACACGAAAAATTAAATGCTACAAATTATTATATTAATGTAAAAAGCCACGCGAAAAATTTCTTCAAGTAAAATATTATATTTAAATTTTGTTCATTCGAGATGAAATGCGATTCGGTGAATCGCTACAAGGAATTTATGCTTTTGAGGTAAAGGACTAACAAACGTTCATTTGCACTTCATGATACATCATGTTCCATTTTCCTTTGCAATAATATTATGAGTGACTAGTGTCAGCCTCAGCGATAGTTAAATCCCACAGATTTTTGGGACAAAACTGACAAAACGTCTTATAGTTAACGTTGAATCAAAACAGCATAAGTAAGTAATATAGGTACAATCCACTTTTTCATTTATTCAAACAAAACATTCGTAAGTGACAAATAACATGTTACCAAATCTATCCGCTTGTCGAATAAGGGAACCAGCATAAATCGCTATAAGACTGCTGTAATATTTTATTACTCTTTGTTACTCGGTTCAGCAGAAAATAAAGGGCATGCGTCGAAACACATGACCGCACATCTGGAGACATTACATCATGCTGGTTTACTTCCTTGGGAAACAATGTGGTGATGATGCTTAGCATGTTATTTAGTGGTTAATGTGTACATGTTATGCTGTATGAAAAACATGTACCTATTAGGCATAGTAAAAAGAGTAGTTCGTCTTACAAAGGTAAATCGTGTGGCTTGCATGTGTGCGTGCCTACGAGCCACTTTACTTTTGCTTCTCTCCCTCGCAGTGTCATACAAATGACAAGGGCAAAAGACAGAGGCAGTATCCAAGAAGGCGGCAACAAATGATGAATTGCTTAGGACTCGTTCACAATGTTACAAAAGCCAAGTCGCAGGTGAACAATAAACAATAAGTCGCAATTGGGAAAACGAAACGCATTCACACCGTACAGAGCCGACTGATTACCTGCTCCATTGTGAGTGCGGCTTTAGCGGATTCTCATTAGCCAATCACATGCAACTGCACTTTTCGAGTCGTTACAAGCAAACTCAACATGAAGGACGGTTTAGTCGGGGCTGTACCTAACGTGCGCGCACGTGCGTATTAAGTATCAAGCGGTGCGCATGAACGCAACCCTAGCGCCCAAGCGGTAGTAGGTAATAGAAACTCATAAAAGGCCGGAGACGACCTACTGTTCCATTTATACTTTGTATCAGGTCGCTAAGGGGGATCATGCGTCTCATTGCGTTTTCCACCGCGAACGCGCCTGATCTAAACCTAATTCTTGTATACCTTCATATACATTTATACCAACATGCCTACACGAATTTTAAAAATTGTTTGAAGGTTTTTCTTTTGGAAGGGGTTTGCATGGGGAAAACTAACAGGGGCGAGATTCTAGGTGGTACCTACGTATACTGGTTTTCTATAAAGATTGATATCGATTGCTGGCCATATATTCCTTTTTCATAAAACCTCATATTACTCGTATCTCAGTGTGTGGCGTATCCCTCAGGACCCTTCCCGTTATCGCAGAAAATTGGTAAGGGAGTGGGGTTCGATCCAATCATTGGAGGTTAGGAAATGGTACTAAAATTAAATCATAAGGGGCCGGCTGTTATTACCCATATAGCTAAAGTGCTGTCCATAACATGGCCAGTAGGATAACTTAAAACTGTTCAAAACGAACTATAAGATATATTTTTCAAGTAGGACATCATATATATTGTAAATTAAGCTCATCTTCCTCTTAAGGAATGCAACTCGGCAATCATAAAAAGTATCTTTGTTTTGTTTATTTTGGTTACTGCTGTTTGGAACAGGGATCCCGACCCAGTTGGAGAATGCCATTTATATTTAAATAATTTGTCAATCATCAAGTATAATTACACTAACCTAACCGTAGTTTTGTATTGTACAGTACCCCAACGCAAAAGTTAAGCACTTTAGTGCACTGTCATAGTAAACTTCAAACGGAACATCAACTGACACGTACGACAATGACAATGACATTCACAATGACAAGGTTCTAAGTATGCTCAACATTTTTATTGGGTGACTGAACATCAACATACCTAATCCATGAAGTCTAGAGTTATACCAAGGCGAGATTCTTGACGATTAAAACCATGTCGTCTTTGACTGTTATCGTATTCGTAACGTTTTGATAGCCATTGTTTACTTGACAGTAATGGCGGCCGAGTAAAAAACAAAACATTACTATATAAGGTCAACTAAGGTTTGGATTTGCGGGTGGTAGGACCTTGTGCGGGGTCCGTCCGGATCGCTACCACCATCTTATCCATTAACCTACCGCCAAACAGCAGTGTTCGCATTGTTGTGTTCCGGTTTGGGGATAAGACCGCCGGTGTAATGACTAGCATAGAGGCATTCCATCTTAGTCCTCAGGGTTGGCAGCGCATTTGCAGTCTTAGGCTTGCAGTCTTGTGAATGCGAATGTCTATGGGTCACAGTTTCCACTTACCATCAGGTGGCCTGTGTGCTCGTTTGCCATCTCTATGACATAAAAAAAAAAAAAAAAAAAAAAAAAACAATGCTCAACATTTTTATTGGGTGACAGTACATCAACATACCTAATCCATGAAGTCTAGAGTTATACCAAGGCGAGATTCTTGACAATTAAAACCATGTCGTCTTTGACTGTTATCGTATTCGTAACGTTTTGATAGCCATTGTTTACTTGACAGTAATGGCGGCCGAGTAAAAAATAAAACAATACTATATAAGGTCAACTATGGTTTGGATTTTACCGCCTAGAATAGAGGCGCTGCGCGTGTGAAAGCAAATGCTATTAATCCTCTGGTTTTATTATACCTATTTTTCTTTTTAGGGTTCCGTCCGTCCGTCCGTCCGTCCGTCTTTCCGTCTGTCCGTCTGTCCGTCTGTCCGTCTGTCCGTCTGTCCGTCTGTCCGCCTGTCCGCCTGTCCGCCTGTCCGCCTGTCCGCCTGTCCGCCTGTCCGCCTGTCCGTCTGTCCATCTGCCCGTCTGTCCGTCTGTCCGTCTGTCCGTCTGTCCGTCTATCCGTCTGCCCGTCTGTCCGTCTGTCCGTCTGTCCGTCTGTCCGTCTGTCCGTCTGTCCGTCTGTCCGTCTGTCCGTCTGTCCGTCTGTCCGTCTGTCCGTCTGTGTGTCACGATCCTTGATCTCGGGAACGCGTGAAGGTATCGACTTGGAATTAAAACCATATACTCCAGTCTAGATTCCCTTGAAGCTGTGAAATAATCAAACTTCTGCATGAAGGTAAAAAAAAACTTACCGACCTGTGACCTAGAACTATGCAATTTAGCAAGTCACACCGTCTTCTTAAGAAATCTGTACATTTTTAATTAAATCACAAAAAAAGTTTTTATGCAAGGATAGCGGTCCAAATTTTGAATTGAGTCAACCGTGTCATGTGTGGAGCCCTCGGTGAGCGAGTCCGTCTTGCACTTATCCATTTTTTTTTTATATATTCTAGCTTACACCAAAAAAGAGCTCCAACTGAAATAAGACCATTCATTTTAAACCTTAGAAAAACACATTTCCGCACGCCAAAACAACATTATTACCCAGTGCGGAATTAAATATTTTTCTACTCTCCCGCAATACCTTCATATCGCTCTCGTCACTCCGGCTGTAACAACAGCTGAGAGACGCCGCCATTTTCAAACAGACTTCAATATTCATAAGCAAGCAACGAGTTGGAATGTTATTACTGGAGTTTAAGGTTTTAGGTTATGAAAATGTTTCAAGTTAATGTTATTGTAGATGGTCGTTCATTTTTAAAACAATAGCAGGAGAGCCAGTATTTTGTGAGTTTCGTCTGGATGATATAGCTAACGGTCAAACGAATGTCTTATATAAACTATAATGTGTCTTAAACTATGCTGGGGCCCTATTGAAAAGTAAAGAAAGCGAATTGCTACGAAGATTTTTCCACTATGACTCGTGAGAGAAATTTTCGGTCCTTCGTTGCCTCCTGAAGATGGCCCGTCCCCAGCTCCCCGTGTGCCCTTATGGTAAAGAAGGTATTGCTCAGGTTAATTGAATTAATTATGAAAGTTCTACCACCTTGCTACTTCCATGTTATCCTTTAAACCGCGAAGCAGCAGTGTTCGCATTGCTTCGTTCCGCTGTCTAGATAAGACAGTCGGTGATATGATCAGCATAGAGGCATTCTCTTAGTCCTCAGGCTTGTCAACGCATTTACAGTCTTAGAATTGCAATCGTAGCTTTGAGATTCCTGTGTTCTTGTTTGTTTTCATGATGCCAGAATGCTCATTACAAGTGATGTTCAACTGTGCCTTAAAAAAACAAAAAGGCGTCATCAGATTTGAGTAGCGCTCCTGACGAGGAAATGCGCAAAAGCATCAATAATGTATGGTGTGCAGAAAAATCACATTATACACCCTAGCAGGGCTTACGTAGGGTTGGCACTAGAAAGTTAGCTTTAAATTTACAAATTAAGTAGGTCAATAGTGAAAGAATTAATGCTTAGTAAACTACTAGATCTATACCAAAGCTAGTTACTGGTGACTAAACGAATGAAATGCGAAATAACTACTAAATTTATACTGCAATTGTCTAGATGATAGCCATTAATTAATGTTAATAAGTTGTAAGCTCAAAGTTAACACCTTTGAGCTTCCAACATCTTCAAACATTTTATTTTGAACTGAATTAAACTGCCAAGCTGTGAAAATTTCAATATCAATAACAGGTAAATCCTAAGGTAAACTTAATTGTAGATTTATTTATTTTAAATTATTTAATAACGTACATTACATAAAGGTGACAACCCTAAATCACCTATGAATAAGAGAGGACCCTTAAATTCGCGCCCGCGTGCCACTGACGGGCGCAATTACACAAAACGCTGTAAACAAGCGAAAACAAATGCATAAATAATCGACTTACCGCCCATATTGAATAAATCGACCTTTACGAGTAATTCGTTCAGTGCCGCCATTTTGAAATCCATCGAATTTGTACACGCCAGGTGTGTCGCCGGCGCTCTATGTGCACCCTAATATCTTAACCACAGTGCTTTTAAATAAAGAACCTTTCTCCGTTAGGATACAATTGAGATTAAAGGCTAACGTTAAACAATTACGAACTTAGAAATAAAATATGGTTGTTCTACTCAGATACCTAGCAGAGTTACCACAAAAATAATGCTATCCTATGCTATTTACTACCAATTTTTTTATTTATTTCTTTAACGATTTAAATGGAAAAAAGGGAGTATGCGTTATCCGTTTTCAGGTCCAAAAATCGTTGGGAAGGAGGCAGCTTCTGGTACCCTTGCCGTCATGTGAAAAAGATCTTAGGCCCATCTTTCACTTTTCAAGTTATGTCAAAAGACAATCGCAGCTTTTAGGAAAAAAAAAAAGAGAAAAACTAGAATGGCACATAAAAATGGCAATTGATCCTAGAACTTTTATCTATAAGGTTACAATTCGAAAAACAGTGTTTCTATAAAATTTCTAGGGAAAATTCAAAAGGTCTTATTTAGCTATAAGATCTTATAGCCGTATTGCTCTTATTCAAAGATAAATAAGTAAACACATTGCACTTTTATTTCAACGGTGAATAAATACATCTGAGGTCCTGTTCATTTTTTCAGACTCCAAGTTTTCCCCAGAGCGTAGGAGCTTTAGGTTAGGCTGACATCTGACGTACGGACTGTAAATTATTTTTTTGCGATGCAGGCTGTGAGACTGGCAACGAATAATCCCGGAGCAAAGCATTAAACATTTAGTCTGTGTACCTACAACTTCTATCGTTTTTAGGGCTACTAAAGGTAAAAAGAAAACCCACTGTGGTCCGTCTGTCTGTCCTCCATTGCAGCGGCATATGTCAGAAAATATTTTGTTTTAGATTATATTATAGTAGTTCTTACTGTTCAGAAAATAGTAGGTAGCTGCTATGTAATTAATAATAAGATTACGACGTAGAAGCAAGGTGGGCATTGAGGCAAACGAGCATGTAGGTTACCTGAGTTATTTATTTATTTATTCGCATGACGATTACACAGAAAAAATGGTTACCTGATGGGAAGTATAGAGTATCGAGAAAGATTAAAAGTATTAATATTAATCAATAAATTTCAAAGACGAAATAATCTTAGTACGAGTTCAAATAACATCTTAAATGTTAAAAGTTAATTTAAGTATGATCCATTACGCGTACGCTATTTCTTTAAAGTTCGTGCCACTATAAAATTTATCGTTACAATGAATTACTTAATAATGATGTAGCAAGTAATTATACTGTAATATAATCTGTTGTAAATTTTAGATCATTTACACGATTATAATTAATGTTATAGTTAAAATTACGAAGTTAAAGGACGATGGGCAAAAATACCCCCACACATCTACAGCGATGAAACTTGTCTCAGTTTATAGATCTTGGCAACATGATGTATTTTTACTGTGGCGACGATAGCCATGTATGAACATGCATCCCGTTCGAGGGTGGGGATGGGGTCCATACAAAACCGCCTACCACCCTTTATTGTTCCGCGTTAACAAAGTATAAAAGAAAAGTAGATCGTTTCCATGCATTTAGGAGTTTCTGTTACCTACTGCCGCTAGGGTTGCGTCGATGCGTGTCACTTAATACGCACGCAACCGAACCCAGCGACAGCGCGGCCCCGACTAAACCGGCCCGGTCCGTAAACTTCGGGTGGCTCGCGGCGCGTACGGTTAGCGCACGCACACTTGCAAGTTGCGCATATACCCTTGTTTGTTGTCTGTGGCGTTAGTTTGGCTGGAGCTTTTAATGCGCAATACTAAATGCCTCATAATCGGCTAAAATAACCACATATCAATACCAGCGTTGAGTCATAGAGAAGAGTTAAACAGACAGTAACTATGGCACGAAGATTTCAACTATACATCACGTTTTCCCTTCGCCTTCGCCTTTGTACTACTTTTATTTCTGTAATTTTAAGACTAAAAACGGACAAAGGGCGGTGATTCCAATAGCCATACAAATATTCTCGAAAGCTGTTTCCCGCGCAGAATGAAACAGCCTATGTTCATTAGGGATAATGTAGGATTGTAATGGTGAAAGATTTTTTCAAATCGGTCCAGTAGTTTCTCGCAGCAGCTGTTCCCACCGCCTAAGGCCTCGACATAGTACTAACCCACCTTGCTTCTAAATTGTAGTTACACCGCTGACATATTTTAGAGGTAACAACTATCACTAGATACATATAAAGTCCTCCGCATTTCAGAAAACTCGCATAAACTGAAGCGAAGCGCTAGTTTAATATGTAGATATAAACTCCATATATAATGGTGTCCCCTTCTTTCTGGTTTATATGAAACCTAGCTAAGAATCAACCCGATTAAACTACGTTTTATTTTTAAAATGTCGAAATGTATGGGATTGACGTAAGCGGCAACCGCAAGCGCGGCAAGCGGCGACCGTCCGGCAGCATACGTCAATCATAACTATACATTTTCGGTAACGATAACGATCACCTATCTAGTATAACCCTCTTATTCAAAAATCAAAACGTTCAATACACTCACGTAGTGATAAAATTTCTAATAATAAATACACAGTTAAAAACGTGAACCCTGCAAGGGCATCGCAAAATTGCCTAAAACTTAAATGAAATTTTAATTTGACAGAAAGTGACAAAGAATACCTTGAACTTAAATAGGTTTATAGTGCATTTCTGAATATTAACGAAATTATTTACAAAGAGGCTCGATTTTGCAAGTTAATTTAGCGGACAATACATGAATGCAGTGGCCTCTCTGAACACTGTTTATCTACTCCATGCCCATTCGTGCGTCACGCACTGTACGCGAGTCAACAAAATAGCCGATAAGCAATCAATTAGCCTTAATTAGTTACCGAACCGATAGCTATTTCAGAGCAATACTCTATAATACTATACACTGTATATTACTGTAGGGTATTTCGTTTTAACAACTCGCTAGCCAACTCGTTGATACACTGGTTGACTAGCCAGATCGTATAACTGACATGTTCTCATGTATCACATACCCCATTTGCTTTCATCTGATGGTTATTCTACCAAAAAAGGCGGCTGACTACATAAATAGCATTTTAAATTTAATGTACCAATAGAGTATAGAATGCTTTGTCTACTACATTGCACTCAGCGACCTTCTCTCTTCTCTCTTTTAAGCGTACCACTTTTCAACTCGGCGCAGCTCATATTAACCGGAGAGTTTAAGTAACATCAGAAGGTACAATATACATTTTAGCGCGTGCATTCTCAATTAGGCAGCTTTATGCGACATAGCAATCGACCCGGGCCGTAGTACGGCTGCGTCTATATCGCGTGTTTAATGTGGATAAAGCATCCGTTACTCTCGTACTTATTTACGTGTCAGAAGCGTGTATCCAAACTACGTCACGTGATAAACGCACCATTAGGCCCCCTGCAGGCTGATTAAATTAAATATAAAGCACCTGTCACTATCAACTAAACTAATACATACGTAAGTGCGAAGATGACGGATGCCTTATCCGCGTTTGTCGACCGCGATAAAGGTAACCGATTAGCACAATATTCAGCGCGGCTAGCACAACTTGCGCCCGAGTTGGTTCTCGCTAGGATCTCCCTTTCTATCTAGTAAGTGACGATAGGGACGCACTAAGCGACAAGCGAGAAAATACAACTTGTGCTACCCGTGCAGTTGAACAAATCACCCTTCCTTGTCTGGGCATAACAAGCAAAATATACTTCTACATAAGTACAAAAAATAAATTTTTCATGATTTTTTAAATTAAATCTGGAATTTTCTTATACTGCATCGGTGCTGCGCCCGGTATTCGAAAGTTTACCAGATGGTTTTGCTATAAAGTTTCACGTTCTTCGAAGATGCTAGTTTCATAACAGTTTAAAATTAATCATAATTAATAATAATTAAGACTACAGGCTGACTTAGGCACGCGTGTTGGTACAGGCTTTTCTTCTTTAGAAGCGTCGAGTCTAGAGTCTGAGTTTCATTAATTTGAAAGTATGTATCATTTTTTTTTACGATTGAAGCTATTATCCAGCTGAGTTTGAAACGTTATTAATATATTAAAATTATCGACGATAGCCATGATTTTGTCAAATAAAAATGCGGAGATATTAAAAGTAAACTATTATGACGTCACAAATAAACGTGCAGAACGCCGCCTTACCTGAGCATAACCATAACTGTCGCTCTAAGACGATAAATTGCGTTATATTTCTAATGTGACACCCCTGAGATTCGCGTTAGGGGTGTCAACACTCGGAATATACGACCAACTCTTATACGGCATAAAGGCGATGTTAGTGAAATTTTAATGCTTCTACAATACAGTTACGTCAAAAGGACGCAAGTGCAATTTATTCGCCACGGCAGACTACACTTTAAATATGAATGAATACAGTTTTAACACAATCTGAATAGTTAATACATACGCTTTCGTTTCTTAAAAGGTTAGCATGGTCCAGGGCTAACATGACCGCGGTAAAGCCTATTTTCCGCGTTCTCTCAAGTGTAATGTAGAGAGAATAAACGCAGAAGGAAAGGTTTCGTATGCTAAGCCGGTCGTTATATAAAAGGTGATTCTTAGAATAAAAGCGCTACTTACCATGAATTAAGCTCTTTCTTTGTTTTTCCTATACCTTATAGTCTAATATAATGTTTGTTAATATCATTAAAGGTGAGTATCCACCAGAGCTGAAGGTGCGCGAGGGAAAATCCACCAATAGGAGAGCTGCATTGAGCAAGGATAGGAAACTTAAGTAATCCTATTGGTGGATTTTTTTCTCGCGCACGTCTAGTGGATACTGAACCTAAACCGGATTACTAAGAACAGCTACCAGAATATTCTCCTTAATAGGTACACCGTGTTTTTTTTGATTTACGATAACTTCGGCATATTACTAGGTATATCCATAGAAACTAATTGGTAGATTAGATTTTTAAATATTGCAAAAAAAAAAAATTTTTTCAGTTTAGAACAAAATAATGAAATATTTTATCTTTGGTCATTCTAAAAGGGCCTTTAGAGTTAACTAATAATCAGTGTCAAATACGTCTATGTTGGCGTGACATACACACACAAGTAAAGATAACACTTGACAGGTACAAGATTGTCACTTTAGATTGACGCGTATACAAACCTAACAATTGGAAACTCTTTACTAATAAGTATTAAAAGAAAATTGTTGCTATCAATTAAGAACCTTTTACACTAGTTTAACGTGATTAACTGATTAAATTTAAAAATTAAATATCTTTAAAACCGTTAGACTTATCATTTGTCTGTCTTCGGGAAATTAACTTTGTTTGACCTAAAGAACGTTCCCTTAAAGTTATCGTAAATCAAAAAAAACACGGTGTATAACAAATAGGAAAGTGTATGTACGTGGAGCAGAGGATTGACGTCATATGTCTCTTTAATCCTGGAAAACAGGGAACATCCATCTAATTGTACGCAGTTTGTAAAATAGATTGGGGCCAAAAACTTTTAGGATCAAGAGCGGATGGAGACGAGACGGACAAACAGTATAAACTCGTATTATTATTTCAAATAGTACAACGGTTTACGGGACTAAATTAACTCAGCTTTTATAAAAATACAGTTAGGTACAATTTGTATTAAACGAGAAAACCAAAGTCTACAGATAAAATAATTATATTACCCCTTATAACCAGATTATAAATTCACCCCGTCACACACTTGACCGGTTTTTATGAATAAACGATAAGGGAATAACGGGAGCGCGTTAATTTTGATCCGTCTAATCAAGTCGTATTAGGTAATTGGCAAGTACGATTCATCACCGAATTAAGTTTAATTAATTTTAAAAGCCTTTGTGGTTTTAGAATTAAGGTTATCTTATCTAATAATGTTTTTTATGTACATTTAAAAGGCAATAAGATTATTAAATTTTTGGTCGACGTAACTTGAATTATATTGATACCATCTTTATTACCGCAGTGTTTGAAGTCAAAAGTCTTTGACCAGTGCCTGTTGCCAGTGATGACTTACGGATCTGAGACGTGGGCGCTAACAATGGGCCTCATAAGGAAGCTCAAAGTCACTCAGAGGGCTATGGAGAGGGCTATCATATGCTCGGGGTTTCTCTGCGTGATAGAATCAGAAATGATGATACCCGCAGTAGAACTAAGGTTACCGACATAGCCCGAAGAATAGCTAAACTGAAGTGGCGGTGGGCGGGGCACATTGCTCGCAGGACTGATGGCCAATGGGGTTAGAAGGTTGAAGGTGGAATGGCGTCCGCGGACCGGAAGACGAGCTGTAGGTAGGCCTCCAAGATGGAGTGACGACCTCGTCAGGATCGCGGGACCGCGGTGGATGCGAAAAGCACAAGACCGGTCTGAGTGGAAAGCCTTGCGGGAGGCCTATGTCCAGCAGTGGACGTCTTTCGACTGACAAGATGATCTTTATTATGAGCAGGGGCCTTATCATGGCCGCGTGACAAAGATTGGATAAGGCATCTGTCAGCTTTTGACACGTAAATAAGTAAGACAGGGGCGGATGCTTTATCCACATTTGACACACGGTATAACGCAGCCACATTACTACAATTCGCTGTTCCAGACACATTAATATAATTTATTTAGAAGTAGACGAGCAAAATAATCTTGGAAGTTGTGGAGCACTCAGTGTATTTTAGTCTAGGACAAAAAGATATAAGTAAACAAATTTCACTTCATTTCAATGGAACGAGGTACAAATATAGATTTAATTTGATCTCCATAACGCTTCCAATTGCTGATAAGCAAAATAATATAATATTGATATAACAATGTTGCTATGCTTTCAATAACTAGATACTTAACTAGCAAAACAGCTTTTACAAAGTAAGTCGATTTTACCTTTAGATTACAGAACACAGAAAAAGATTTTTAAGCTGAAAAAATATTTATCGAGTAATAGCACTGCAATGCTTTTCTTGTATCATATTTCTATCAATTGAAACACAGGGTGTGCTAATATTGTCTGCAAAATACATTTTTCATTTAATGTTTAACCTCTTCTTTGTATGGTAATCTGAAAGAGATCGCTAATTAGCGATAAAGCAGCCTGTTGACTCACTATTTAATCATTATTATTATTTTATGTAAATCCTTTGTGTATGTGGTGATCAATAAAGTTTTTTTTATGTTTTGTGTATTTCTACTGCTTCTTTTAACTTAAGTAATAAAGAACTATTAGGGACTCAATAAAGCTGTATGTCCAGCGAGCCTCGCCCGATATTTGAATATTGGCGCCTCGGTATTAAATTCCTAGGACGGGTCTGCCGCAATTATGAGACAACATTACACAGTCTAACAACAGTAAGATAACTTCTAATGTTTTAAATATACAGAACGTCTGGTATAAAATTCAAACATTTACTGAAGGAAAACTGATGAAAATTACTGAGAAAAATACTCAGCTTAGTTAATTTATCCCAGTGTTTTCGTGGAAAAAAATTGCTGGCTGTCAATTGTGTTAATAGGCAGTATATCTTGTTTTTTATGCTATTAATTGTACGTAATTTTACGTTATCTTTAGTTAATTAAAAAACTAATTTAGTTTAACGACACACTTCTCGAAAAAAGCTCAAGTAATTAATCTTACTGTGAATGAGATATATTAAACCTAAAATATTAAAAAAAAAAGTTTTCACCAAAAATCTTTTGATAAATTATTAATCTTGGCACGTAATTTCCGAGAAATCAGCGCGGCATTATTTAACTTATGCATATTGCAATTAAAAATGTACTCCACACAAGCATGAGTACTTGAGTAAAATTATAAAATGTCACTCGCTTGTAATACCATTCAATACAATACTTTTCTATCATATAGTTGACCAATCAGTACCTTTAACACTGTTAGACTTTGTTATGTTACAAATATAGTAAATAGTGGTACAGGAGTTTCTTGTTTGTCTATAAAACAAAAAAAAAACGTAAGTGTCCCAGCCACCTTCCATACCCCACATCTTTCCAACCATATCGTTCATTATCATCTGATTGCATAAGTATGGTAAAAATCTACTTTCTAGGTGTTTTTACATATTTAGTTTATTTCATTCAAGTGAAGCATAAGCTCGAGAGGATAACCTCGTGGCAACTGTTTTACTTTACAAAGTAGCCTACATAACCCTACATAACCATATTAACAATTAAGTAATATAGAGTCTCAATTATGGTTTAATAGAGTTGTAATTATAACTTGACTTCTTAGATGTTTGGTAGGCACGACGTACGTGTTAAAAACGGTTGCAATACTGTTAGTTAGATGCCAGTGTGACAGTTGACGACCTGAGACATTGTGGGCATGCCGTTCTACTTAACCGTGCCCAGTTGTATTATCTATGGAAGGGTTAGTGGCGGCCATAAAGCAACTAGAAATTCTCTTTATAGCAACATAGCAGTCTTAAAGTTGTTCATAGCTATTTAAATTCCATGCAAATCTATTTACTCAGAATAAGCGTAAGCGCAGCGGTGACAAATCGTCGGCGAAACTGCTATACCGGCGTAACAAACGAATTAAATAAGGTACAAAATACACCTTAGCAAGTTAGAAACTAAGGTATACGTTGCAACATATTCAATTTGTCAGTTACGCAGTTTTGCGGTATAACCGACGAAATGGCATGTTTGACACGTTAAAATAGTGGTAAATGTAGAATAACGCTAGCGATGGCTTGGAACCGGTTAAATAATACCAGAGCTAAAGTTTTTTTCATTTAGGTTTCTTGTAACAGGTATTTCAGAGCACTAAGCTAACGTAAACGGTTTCCGAGAAATTTTAAATTATTTTAGCCGCCCATCATGCAGCGGCAGTAATCCTGTATATTCCCGATAGCAATAACGTTCGCCGAATCCCCCGTGTTTGGGGTAACATGTCAAAAACATCACCCTCTATCTTGCTGGTAACAGTACAACGGCCACATCGGTTACGGCTTATATTTATTAAAAATTGCAAAATAATATAACACCCTGTGCAATAATTTTAATTCTAAATCCCAATCAACCTTGACGAATGTTTCCATTTATAATGGGCCTAATGGATTGTTCCCCTACTCCGCCCATATTTATGATAGAGCTTTAAAAACTGTTCCAGAATATTACTTAATGTTTTAGCTACTAATCCTAAATCCTTTCATTTTAATTCGCATTATTAACTAATCCAACTATACGTACAGGTTGATGTATAAAGTATCTCGTTGGAGTCGATTAGCTTGAATTATATTAATCAGCCATGTACGCGTACTTTGATAAGGGCTTAAATGTTATAGAAAGTTTAAGTCTAACTCCATTTTATGATTGAATAAGTATTTTGGAACTTCGGGGAAAACGTTACGGACATTTTTATCTGTAATATTGGTTTACTAGATTAGGGGATTACTATTTCCATTACGTATTAAAAAATTATTATTTAAATCAAATATACTACGTTGTTTAATAATTAATAATAGTTCGTAAATATTATATGTAGGATTACTTACTCCAAAAAATAATCTATTGCCATGTAAATGAAAAAATGGTTTTCGTTTAACAACTTTTCTTCTTTGGATTAATATTTCACTATTTGACAATAAGATATTTAATAATTATTACAGAAATATATTAAACTAGCTATTTTACTCAGGGATAATGTAGCATTCTAAAAATGAACGATTTTTTTGCATACAATGATTTACTCAATAATATGTTTTACTTCTCCATAAATTCTAGCACCAAATTTAGGGTTGGTTTACCTTCCAAGCCCATATACTACTAAGGCAAAAAGGCAATATGTGCGTATGGGGTTCATACTCCTATACTGGCTTTTTCTTCTAAAGGCAGTATAACCCCAAATGCTACAGGGTGCGTGA
Organism: Acleris sparsana; assembly: GCA_923062465.1. NCBI lineage: Eukaryota > Metazoa > Arthropoda > Insecta > Lepidoptera > Tortricidae > Acleris > Acleris sparsana. Next base: position 18,003,625 of record OV281287.1, on the reverse strand, counting down.
CTACGACAACGCCGTAACCAGTAATGGACGTTACCAGTCATTGTTCCGGTATCGATCTCCGGTTTCAGTATCATGAGCTACGAGCACGCCTTCACAATTCTAAAGCAGACTAATGTTTACTTAATTATATGTACCGTCACGTCTTTCCAGTGTAATTATGTATTTGTTACTATAAAGGCTGAATATTGTTAAGTCTTTGATTTTGCTTAGATATCTTGGGATTTAGTAAATTGACATTTATCATAAGAACTTTTTTTTTTGTCATGCTATATATTTTTTCGATTCCCATTTACCTCCTTTACTAAACTAAAAAAAAAAACATTTACCAAGTGGATGAGAATTCCAAAAAATCGAAATAAGTAAGACTGTAAGTAAGTAGAGAAAGTAAGTAAGTAAGAATGTTTTTTGTTCGTATCAATAAATGTGTCTACCTGTGTGGCCTTCTTGCCAAAAAAACTATCAATCATTTTATTTCTACCAGACCTTTACAGGTAAAGTTACGTCATAAGATATAAGTAAGAAACTTAGGTACCTTTATATTTAACGCTACGTCAAACTTGTGGGGAGCCTGCCGTTTCGTCAAAATATTTTTGGTCAAATGCATCATTTCCCAAATTTTTCATTTGCCATACCAATGTTATACATTTTTTTCAGAATTTACTTTAGTACCATCGTACCTATAGGTAAGGTTAGGTTCGTTTTTATAAAATCGTGAAATATTTACGGTTACAGAAAACAAAGCGGTTTGGCAAATGAAAATTTGGGAAATGATACATTTGACCAAATATATTTTGACGAAACAAAGGTAACCCCAAACTTGTGATACAAAAGAGAAAACAAGACAAGATAAAAAAGTCAATACAGTTTGTTAACTACAAGCAAAACAGGATTTATAACATCGAAGATAGACTTTAATCCAATTAGTGCAAACGTTAGTATCGCGTGCACGCTAATCACTGCGATAGGTGCGGGCGATATTCAATGCCAAGAATGCCTAATCGTGTCCATTTAATATAGAAATATAGGAGTCTGGTGCTGAATGTTTTAAAAAGCCTACCGCGTATTGTGTATTTAATTGAGCAAATCGCCCCTTTTACACAAATTAGTTCTTTCCACATAGAAAGGGGTTAAAAAGGTGACAAGTTAATAAAGAAACGGAGAGGGTGGAACGACATTCAGTTATAAATACCTCGAACGCATAAAGAAAGACTCCTTTGAAGTGGCAACAACAAGTCGATAAATAAAATACAGGGGGCTATTACAACCCCTCTTACTTGCGCCGTACGACTTTCTTCAACAAGTCTACAACAAAGGACACTCCTTTCTAAAACACCCTGTTTAGCGTAATCATATTGACGCGGTTATAACGCAGCGTACTTACTGTCAAGTGAAAATGTACGTTTTCTGTGTATGCTTTCTTTTTCTTTCTTGTTACAACAAACTATCAAATCAATTTTTTTTAAAAAGCCAATTCAAAACACTGTCCAAACACACGTCTAATATGCACGTTGAAATGATGGATTCTATCCCACTTTAGTTTAGGTAGCTACGGTTTTTTTTAAAAACCTTTATTTTGTGTTATTTCCTTTTCCAGAATAGAACATTTCCAAATTCCCCGGAGTTTAGTTTAGTTTAAGTATTCATCAATGTAATATTGCAATATAAATTGGATTGCAGGTCAATAAATAAACAAATCAACCCATTTAGATTGCTACACTCTGTATACAGGCAGTTTCAAATATATTTCCCCGATCACAATTAAGTTCGGGAATTAATGACAAAAACCCAACTCTTAGGGTGATCACGTTACCAATCGTCGAGTTTCAGTTTTTTGCAGTATTAAAAAAAAAAGATGAAAGAAAAGATAAAAGAAATTTATTCAGTAAGTAGGCCGCTCGGGCACTTTTACACGTCAAGATACTACCAGCGCTACCCAAGAGGAGTCTCACTGCTGAGAAGAAACGCCGCAAGAAACTCCGTATTGCCGTGTTTACCTGAAAAAGAGAATTTGAATAAACAATCATAGTTAAATAAATGACTAAGTAAAAAGATGTCGTAAGTATAAAAACTAAACGAGCTAGCCTTTAAGGAATGTCTAAAAACAAGACTAAGTAAAATAGGATTAAAGGGTAGACAGCGAGACCTGTGTTTTCTCACGATGTTTTTCCTTGTCTATAAAGCTTTTGTAAACGAGAGCACTTAGGTGTACTCAGGTCAGACAAACTCGTGGCACACGACGGCCATTGAAAACTCGGTACCTTTGCGATCACGAATACCATGCCACTAGGTATGCCAATGACACTCTTGATCGAGTTTTTAAACTTACTTTCATTTCGTACGATGTTCTATGTAAGAAGCAAGTACTAACTCGGTCGACCAATAATACAAGAAAGTGTATAAAGACCTAAATAATATTACTGCATAGACCAAGATGTAAAGGATTTAAGGACGAGTTTGGGGTAGTCGATAGACGTCGGATAGAACGAGTGCTTCAATCCCTGTCCCGGCCGAGGATGGTATAGTGCTTTTCTCAAGCAATGTGAGGAAATATTAAAAGTTCATTACTGCAAATAATCTCAAGACTGTGCAATCTTACGATGGCAATCTCAAGACTGTGCAATCATACGATGGCAATCTCAAGACTGCAATCTTACAATGGCAATCTCAAGACTGTGCAATCATACGATGGCAATCACAAGACTGCAATCTTACGATAGCAATCTTAAGACTGTGCAATCTTACGATGGCAATCTCAATACTGCAATCTTACGATGGCAATCTCAATACTGCAATGTTACGATGGCAACCTCAAAACTGCTCATAAATATAGTACCGATTTTGTTTTTTTTTTAATGTCGCAAATTATGGTTACGGTCTAGTGGTGGTTGGCAGTATGTAATTTTTCCTTTGTCAGTTTAGTTAGTAGGTAAGCTAATTTAAAAAGTTAGAGAAGCAATTATGTTTTTTCTTAGGTTTTTAAACCAGAAACTTCATGTCTTGATTTCATGACATTAACGCATCAATTACCGAGCACGTTAAAAAAAATTTTTTTGCGTTCCGATAAAAAGTCTGTCATACGCCATTATTGAAATAATGGCGTACTTTATTATTTGGTTTTTAACTAAATATAAACATACACGCGTGATATAGTTCGTGATGCGTCAAAGCTAGACAAAACAGTTTTGATTGGTTGTTTAACAGTTTCACATGCTTGGTTCTGTTTCCATCTATAATCGTATGAGAGAGAAGTAAACAGTATAAGCCCGAAGGTCGCTGAAAGAGCTATGCACTATATCTGACTACGACATATGTCTCCAACGATGTAGTAAACAGTATGTTGTTTACTACCCGCAGTGACGTAAAACTCTTTATAAAGCTAAAATACAACGACATCTAGTGTCGGCCAATGACGCGCTGAGCTAATTCCGACACTCGTAAAACGTTTTATGTGTGTAGGTACCAAGTATTTGGTAGGATAATATTTGTGCCAAACATTCACACGCATTGGTATTTATTAAAGAATAAATATGTGTTGTTGTTACACACCTGAAGTTGATGTAAACCTTATGTAAACATTACAGCATACTACTAGACAATATACTGTATTTTTTTATATTTTTTTTCTAAGATCGTATTGTAGTTTATAAGTGTAAGCGCGAATATTTGTCCCATAACTTACTTTGGAATGGGTTTAATTAGTACAATATACAATACTATACAAATACGCGTTATTGAACACAAAGAAGAAAAAAAAGAATGCCAAAAAACAAATTCTTTTACGGTAGACCATCGGTCGCGGTCTTATCGATACAACCTTACCTTTCAGTTCTTTGATATTGATTGAATTTTCTAACTTGGACTGTCAAATCAATCTTTATACATTTTGGTGAGCCCCACTTTTTAATTTACTTAGCACGGTTGCGGTGCGTATAAGAACCTAAGTACAATCAAGTGGTAGGGCGGTATACATCGTGGACTAGCTCTTCCATTTCTTAAACATTTTTCTCCCTCAATACTGCATAATTTTCCAGCACAAACTTGCCTCTCCTTACGGTACGGTACTCGTGCGAGTACTAGGAGCAAGTACTGTTTCGTTCTATTTCAGGCAAGCTTATGCTTATTTATAGCAACTTTGCATCCACTCATGCCAACAGTGCAAACAACGCTGAGAGGGCTTACTTGGTTTCGTTGCGAGATCAAGAATAGAGTGAATTTAGAGTAGAATCAAGGTAACTACTCGTATTACAGCCTTGATTGCAGAAAACTAAGTACTAGTAGCTTCCCTGTGACTTTGTCCGCGTAGACGTCATTTACTGCTACTCGCGGAAAAATAGTACCATATGTCCTTCCTCGATGGTCAACACCCCCTACCCAAAATGCATTACGCTAACTTTTTTTTTATAGCATAGAGTACACACAAGACTGCAAGCCTAAGACTGCAAATGCGTTGCCAACCCTGAGGATTAAGATGAGATGCCTTTATGATAGTCATTACACCGGTTGTCTTATCACCAAACCCAAACACAACAATGCGAACACTGCTGTTTGGCGGTAAGAGGTTAATCGATAAGATGGTGGTAGCGATCCAGATGGAAACTGCACCCGCAAAAACCGTTTCTATTCGTTTAATTTTTAAACGAATCGCGTCACTGGTAGATCACGTGACTCTTCGTATCCCGTCATCTACCATCTACCAGTTACGCTTCGCATGCATCTTGGTCTCAGGACGTGCGACAAATTTTAACCACTTCATTTAGCTATTATTTTATTGTAATTATTCAGTCTATTGACAAATAGGCATACCTGGAAGTCTGTCCTTAAAGGATAGGATTGCCTTTGGACTTTTTAATATGAATTCTATTATAATAAAGAGTATACTATACTAATATGAAGGAAATAAAGGCAACTTCAGCCAGGAAGGTGACATCACATTCCACTACAGAAAGTACTAAATTAAAAAAGCACGCCCTACCTAGTGGCATAGCCTTGCCTTGACATTGCTTTCCAATTACGTGTACACACCCTCGATTCGAGCCGATCGATCGCCGTGCGTGACCGCAGTCATTTGTTTCAATACCGAACTATATCGGGCCTGTCTAGTGCCCATCCATTTGGATTACCTCTGTTATTGGCTGAGTTTTCGATAGCGGAAAGCAGAATGCGTAAGTGAAAATCCTCTGTTTTATCACGCATTCCAAATACAAAGTTTAATCTTTTATAAGTAACCGGACAACGCCTGCGATTTTGTACGAGTAGGTAGAATTTGTTGCCAGTTTTTCATAATTTTCCGCCCGCTGTTGGACAATTTTCCAAAAGTAATTTGTTAGTGCACCCCTAAGGCACCCAACTAATACATCCAGCATGAGTGTCTAGGCTTAAATCTACGCTAAAATATAGGCAGACCTAGGTAGACCAAAAATACTGTGATATCGTGAGATCTAAGTACCTACAAAGCGAACTTTTTTAAAAAAATGATAAAATTCCTTGCCGTGTTTCTCACGCCGGTTCTTCTCAAGGTAGACATTTTAATTCTCTAACCGTTAGAAGTTTTTTGACATTCGTATGCCTTTATTTATTATGCCAAAATTGAAGAATAAGTTACTTTGACTTTTGATTTTGAATATAACCTCTGAATTTAAGTTTTTAGGTTCAGCGGCTTTGGCCGTACGTCGTTCGTCAATCAGTTAGTTACGGCAGTAGTATTTTATATGAAACGATAGAATGCGCGATTGCGAGGTTATTCGTTTTAAAATAACACCTTGTCACCGAATGTTCCGGTGAGCCTAACTTGATCTACCAGTACCACGTCGGTACATATAATAAACTACGCGTCTTTGGCCTTCATTGTTTCTATATTATTTATGGGGGGGTGGAGATGAGCCTTGTTTGCCGCTTCGACCACAGCTGATTGTGGCAGCCTTTTATATAGAGCGCACAAAGGCACATTGCATCTTGGAATATCCAGAAGCTTTGGGCAGTGAGGACTTGTATCTCTTGTGGCTCCATGATATGTCGCTCTAGGTAGATACTTCTGTTGCCTACCCGCGAATGGGTCATACATGATTATCGAAAGATAGAAGCGAAGAAGTTATCAAAAAAAATATTGACACAGTAGCCCTCCCTACCCTGCAAACGTTGCTTACGTTTCTGTTTTCTTTTGAAATGTACCTATAAGCGGTCTACGCGATCTTCCATCAGCTTACGTCCATCCTTATTTTATCCATTTTCGAAAATCGCTAATCTAATTAAGTATTGTAACGGCGGAAATAAGTTAGTGAAAAGGTGCAAAGAAAAGTAAGTAAACAATGTCTCGGCGGAAGGCAATTCTAATCAGTTCGTGTATAAAAGCATGTATGTAACACCCTTTAGAGTAACGAATTCTGAAACGAACAAATAACACACACAGCGATCTAAACTTAGCGATGTTGGCACCTCGCTCCTTAATAAATGATTCATAAGGACTTTGAAAGTATCGTACAACACGCCAGCAAATGTGTAACACGCTTTTTAAACATGGGCTTTTCAGTCGTTTTAAAATCAAAAGTTAACTATGGTAATATCGGATGCGCCGATTTAGAAGGCTTTTAAAAGATAGTTTTTATTGGAGATAGCTAGGTTTCATGAAAATCTGTTAAGCCGTTTAGGAGATACCTGCTCTGCACAAAAAGGTGCCATTATATCGGGGTCTTTAATTATTTAATAGTCATTATTAATCTAAAATCCTAATTCAAAAAAACTACAACAAACTGTAGAGAAAACTGGCAACCCAAACTTAAGACTTATGTTGGCATCCATGATTCTAAATACAATAGTCAGTCAAAAAATTCTTGGAATTAAAAAGTGGCAGCACTGTAGTGTAGTGACGTTTCTTTCGTCTTACATTGATGTGAACAGGACGACACTACAGTGTTCCCCATTTTTAAATTGAAGACTTTTTTGACAGACTATAAAGAACATAAGGAAAAAAACTTAATAACAAATGCGAAACGCCGCTTAAATTCCAAACCGCATAGATAACAAATATACACTGCAAGCAACTCGAGCTAAACTTAGCGCCGTTATGTTGGTACTACGTGACTCGCCCGCTTCTGCAATCGATTTATTGTAACTGCTATGGACACACATGTAATTTAACGAATGGCTTTTGGCAAGCGGCTGGTTACGGTGCCCTAATGTGGTAGAGTTACAGCTGAAATGGTTGCTATGTTATTGCATTTTAGATTTTATTGCAAACAACTTTTTAATATCTGTTTTGAAGTAAAAGTTAGTTTTTAAGAGTTTTGTGTTGTTGTTGATAGATGGCGCTGATGTCTACTATGCATAACCGATTTATAAAAATATGTATACCAGCTTGTTCACAACAAGAAAGGTGTATATTATTTTGGACTTATTTTTGACATACTGAAAAGTATAGAGATTTTTTTTTTAATGATAAATAAAAATAAAGGTAATCAAAATTCGATTAGCCGTGCAACGCAATAGAATATTGAAGAAGGCACTGCGCAATCTCCCTACTAACTGTCAAAATTGCAAGCATTTCTGAACATTTCAAATATTTCTCATTGTTTGATGTTTGTTCTATAAAGGTACTTTGTTTCTTTTATAATACAGACAGACTATGATAATAGGGATTTTATCACATAAGCTTCAGAAATATTTAAGCCTGTTTATTCCTAAAATGTATTCAGGAACATGTTTCTTAGATGACATTGTAAAGTAGCCAAGTTAACTAAAAGGTGTATGTATAGAAGGACCCTTTTCACTCTTTTGTATGTTGTGGAAGAGAAGGCCTGGGCTCTGGGTCAGATGTCAACCGCAACACTGTCATTAGACATGCCAACGACATTACATATAATAAGACAGTTTACACAACGCTTATAAATACAACCTATTTCTACTCGCACTCTATTTAAGCCAGGGATTTACTAGGCGAAAAAAGTCCCGCGAAAAGTGTCGCCAGCGACGTCGGGTGAACTTGCGCAACGTTGCCGGACTTCGCACGTCATATCTGGCGACATCGCGCGATAAGTGTAGGCAGCGACGCGACACTTCGCACGAAATGTCCGGCAACATCGCGCGACACGTGTTGCCGTGAATTGGCGCACCCAGTACCTGTCCTGTCGTAATGGCGATCCCTACTATTAGAGCTGTTAAGTATTTAAGTCGATGTTCAACCAACTGGGCTCGATTAAACGATACTCTATTGACTGACTGGTAACAGTCAAATTCGTGATTATTAGCAGCCTTTATTGATTCATCACTAAAAACCTAAATAAATGTTTTGCTACCTATAGTTTCCTGTATAAATTACTTGAAGAAGGTCGCATTTCACATTAGACTAAGGTATTTTACGACATTTTGTTATCGTTTTGCAAGTAATTTTGAATTACAAATAGACACGTTAAACTTCTAGCACCTCTCTAATTGCGTTACGGGATAATAAATAAAAAAGCCTTTAAATTAAAGTGACATACATGAAAAAAGTAGGCCATTTAAAAAATACGGCTTGAAAAAAAACCAACTCAAGGACCATTCTAGCATGCAACGTGAAAAACCGACGAAAATGTGCGTTTTCCACATTCACTTGGCAATGAGCCCGGGGACCGGGTGCAAACTTTATTATTCACCCAGTTTCACCCCTATTACAATTCTATAAGGGCTCTTCTCGTTTGAAAAGATGTGCCATTAAAGTTGACTGGCCGTTTTTTTTGCGTTTTTTTGCAGAAGTCCTTATCAAATGCGCTGCGAGACTAGAAGTGCCTTTTAATGTCTTTGTTGCTTATTTTAATACTTTTCTTCATAATCACGGCTCACTTTTTAAATAAACTAGGGTGCGAAGATTTTAAGTGTACTCTTTAGCATTCAATACATACTCAGAAGAAAACAAAGAATGTTCTATCAATACTTTTGTAGACAACATTAGAAAATGTTGGTTTTGGAACGAGTTACTTCAAATAATTAAACCGTTTATTGATATTTACGCAACAAGAAATATTGGTCAAGTTCTTAAAAACATAAGAAACGTGAGAAACATTAAAACATTATTGTTTTTTCTAACGAGAGGACGTTGAATTAATCCTAAATCCTAAGATAACGTACTCGTATTAAACATGTAACGTCATCTGTCAATTCAATGATTCATTTTTATGGCTCTGTCGAACGATTAGCCAGCGTCATGTAGATTTAGAAAAAATAAAAACATTAACGGGATCATTATAAAGACATAGGTAAATCAATAATATTAAAAGCCCACATAAATACATCAATTCATTTATCTAACGCATAACCGACTCATGCCAATTCAACTATCGAAATCCTTTTTCAAATAGAACAGATAAAATGTTGCCAGTATTAGCCAGTCCAAGCTTCGAATAGATGAGGTTGGATCGAATTCATAAGATATTCAGCATAGCTCGCTCGACTTGGTTCATTCGATTATCGCCTGTGACTCGGCTAAAGGAAACATTACCGGTCGTGTCACAACTGGCTGGAAGGAATTTAAAAATCAATAAAAGTTATTCTTAAAAAAGTTTTTTTTTATAGCAAGGATAAAACTGCAATGATAAAACTGCAAACCAGAGGAATGCCTTATCTATGCTAAATACCGATTGTCCTACGCCCTCACCGGAATACAACAATACCTACTGCTTGGCGGTAGAGAGAGGGATAAGATGGCGGTAGCGATCCGGACGAACCCCCCGCCCCATGTCCTTCCCACTGAAATTGGAAGAAAAGCTGAAAGCCTAAACCTACTACTAGTTCATCAAAAAGCTTTCCAAAACTTTAAAAATACCTTCCTACCTATGATTATATTAAGTATTTACTTATTAAAGCTGTTTGCCTCCTGTAACTAACCATACAGTGCTCGTGTTGAATTCAACCTGCCAAAATAGTACCGCGTAACGACGGACAAAACGTCAAAACTATCAAATTACCGCCTGTCAGTTCTAACGAGTGATACATCATGTGACTTACGTCAATTCCATACATTTTTCTAAGTGACAGATGATCACCGAACACTAGCGTTCGTATTCAATGGCAACTTGTCTAGCGAGACAAATCTCAAGACAATAGGTAAGTTCTAATCTATTAGGAACAAACACTCAAAACCCACATTCTCTGGGTTTCATACTAATGAATTAACCGCGCTCAAGTTTGCATTTGATTATAAATCTTGACTTGAGTGCCAAATTCATTTCAAACGCGTTGGTAAAGCTGCGTGTCCACTGGGTCGGAATTGGAGAGTACGGAGAGGACAGACTTGTTGCTTTGTATTGATTTATCTACCCACATGCAGCCCAGTGGAACCCTGACCCACCAAAGTGACAAAAATCTTTTCGCTCCGTACGCTTCGATTCCGATCTAGTGGAGGCGCAGCTTAATACAAATATTATCTTTATTTACCTTATAAAGACTTTGGCCCTGTTGAATCATAAGTCTGGATTTCAGTCTCATTCATGACAATAATTTCATAAGATTCTATATCAACTTCTGAATTTAGTGCGTGAGCAATTTTTAGCTGGGTATCGCGGGTACCTATAGGGTCGAACTCATTTAATATCACACTATAAATCCACATCGCACTATTACGGAACTAGTCACTGAATTGAAATCTTTTTCTGATACTCATTGTAGTTTGATTTTTTCTTTAAAGTCAATTGTTTCGACGATTTGCGATTCTAGAATTGTCTCTTTTATTCAAACGACAGTGTTCTGAACAGTATTTAACCCAGGGTTCTGCAAGGAAACTTAATTATATGATGAATGAGTCACTATTAATCGAATATCCTGTTGAATAACTCGATTATAGAATCGATATCTCGCGTATTGTGCGGTTGTTATATGAATAGGGTTTGTTGTGGTCGGACAAAATGGCCGATTTGATAAGCAATTAATTTAATTATGAGGACTGTTCGTAGGTATTTATCGATTTTATTCGTTAACACGCATATAATTTATTAAGTCATCAATGTACGTGTACAGCATTGAGGAGTAAATCTAACGAATAACAACTAAAGTGTTTAGTTTAATAACACTTTAGTAGAAAAAAAACGCAATTTTCTAATCCTCCGCGATAAGAAGTAGCCAGCCGTCTATTTTATGGAGGAAGAAGACTTGAAAAAGACATGAAATAGAAGCGGAATAATCTAATATTATTTCATTTACATATGTATGATATCTCTGAAATGACCCAAACGATTTTCATGAAACGTAGAAACATCTCTCTAAATGTCACCCCCCTATGCAAGCCGATTCTACTTCTAGTTTCGCGTCCGGAGTGCGAAGGCCTGACAGTACCATTATGTCAATTCACAACGGGGCCCGCGAATATGCGTGCCTATATCGCGGTGGATAAAGCAGCCGTCACTCTCGCACTGACATAGTGGTCAGAAAGTGACAGATGCTTTATTACCGTTTATCCACATCGATAAACACGTCCATAAATAATGGACTGCTAGTGAAAAAGGGTACAAGTCAACTTAACTTGTAATAAAGGCGAAGAAATATATAAAGAAAGAAAAACATTTATTAATAATTACACACATATAAAAATATACATAAAAACCCGATCAAGTGAGAGTCGGACTCGCACACCGACGGATCCGTACTGACGTCTTTACCTAATATAATTATATTATTACCATGTTTTTACACACATTTGACCCTAAAATTAATACGTTGTTACTTGTGATAATTATAACCTAAAACACATTATGACCAAAAATAATTCTGGGGTCCTAGTGTAAATGGGTACAAGTCGACTTAACTCGTAATAAAAATGGTATATACATCAACGGAGTAACTAGACTTACACCCTTTTTCACTTGATCTTCAGCAGACTTACACCCTTTTTCACTAGGGCCACAGTAGGCCTGCAGCACTCGTAAGTTTACAGCGTTTAATTTGCAGGTGTCTCATAAAACTCATAATAAAGTTTCCGTTTCCAAGCGCAAGCGCAAGAGTTTGTAAAAAATATTAAAGTTCTTAATTAAATTACCTACGGTCCGCCTCCTCTATGACAGGGGGCAATGAAAGGCCTCCACAACCTCTTGCGAGGAATCTCTAGCCCATTAGGAAAATGTCGTTTCTTCTATTAACCTTAAAGGCATTACCAACCTTATTATTGACGATGGAGAGTTGAAAGGGAGTGATCTGTTAGCTGGTATATATGCCTTTTTTCTACCAATTGTACAGTTCTAATCAGCGTCTCAGAGAAATCGAACTGTCCTGTAAAAATGTATAGTAGGAAATTGTGCCGCTATAAGAAAACGTGATTGACGTTTTTTAAGTAAACGAAATGGCTAGGTATTTTAAATGCAAAAGACGTTCGTTATATTTCACAAATAAGCAACATTTTCAGGGGGGTGGCAATAATTGAATATAAATATGAAATGATGTCTCGGAAATTATCGAAATAAAAATAAAATCATTCTACAATGATAGACATAGTCGGTATCACTTTAATTGTTGAAGGATCTGCCCCCTAATTCACTATCGCGACAATGACATGTACATCAGTGTACATGGCTCAACTAATAGGAATCCCTCTGATGTAACAGCTTGTTGACTTTGCAATGTATACCGAATTGTGAACTGTCACATGTCGTTATCAAGATGGTGAAATAGGGAGCTGAAGTCCCCGTTGAAGTCGGAGTCTCTCTCTCTCTTTCTCTTTGTATTTTTGTTATTTCGTATTGTTGTGTTTGTAGCGAATAAACCCAAAAGCTACTAATTCGATTTTAAAACATTCTTTCACCAGTAGAATGCTACATTATCCCTGAGTAACATAGGCTATCTTTTATTTTTCTGCGGGCAAAAGGTAGTCTTAAATAAATTGGCACTTTGACACATTATTGCATAAGCCAAATATGACATAAAAGAGAAAAAACTCGCAATTGTGCAGCTTGAACGAATCTTAGTAACATGACGTTAAATATAGTCTCATTACTAAGTCGTGTGAGACGTAGTCCCAATATCATTCTAAAGGAAGTTGCTGAAAGGTATGATTGTCCAATATTTAAGCAGTGGACCGAGCTTATTAAGGGTGTAGCGCAATTTGTAATGTAGATGCTATGCTATGGAAAGCGTGAGCATATATATTATAAGCGAAATTGTAAATTAGATTTTATCTTTAGAATTATTCCATTAATTACTAACACTACATTAAGTTATCTTAAATTGTATACTAACACTCTATGGATCTTTTTGTAGTCCGAAATAAAGAATTTGAATTTGAATTTGAAAGACAGAAAACTCGAAATTGTGCAGCTTGAACTACACTAACTACTACGAATCGTACTACTACGATATACATATTTATATTTTGTTGTTGAAAACACATTTTAACGAGTCAGAGCATGTGACTTACGGTCGTACGGTCGATGTCAAAGGTATGTTAACATTTTTGTACATTATCCCATTGAAATAAGAACCAAAAATTTACACATATTCTTGACATCGACTGTACACATACTTCTATACATTTTTAATGTTTAACTAGTAATAGCAAATAAATAAACAATTAACATGTAAAAATGAATATGTAAAAAACATCAAAGACTCAGCAACAAATATTTATCCTCATCAAATAGCTATTTCCCCTTACCGGGAATCAAACCCGACACAATCCGTAAGCACTACTGACTAGTCTCACCGAGTAATCAAGTCTTTTACGAAAGTGCTAAGACTCACAACGGTGAAGCCTAAAAGGTATTAAGTGTAATAAATTCAAAACTTCACCGAGCGATAATGAAGATAGTTAATTCGTTTAAGCTTTCTGGGACCTTCGGCGCTAATGGTTTTGAATATTTATGTTGGGACCTATTTATTTACTTATACAGTCAGTGCCCGAATACCTCATTTCCATTCAAAGTGGACCAAAATAAAGTTCTTGGCAATTCATGAGGAACAGTGTTTAGGGTTGACTGAGCGGGGCGCTACTGTGAGCTTACTGTCCGTCTAGATATGTCATAGTTCAACCCATTGTATTTTGAGCTTTAATTTCCAAGTAACTATGATATACTTATAACTTTTTGCCATCATGTCATATTCAAATCCGATTCATTCGCACGAAACGTTCACTTCTGGTTTCTATATGTATGAAAAATGAGCGAAAATTAAGAAATTATTTTAAGAATGAGTGCAAATTCATTATGCGCATCCATGAGCAGAGCACACAGGGCGATGTGGGGCCTAAATGGTTACATAACGGTTTTCTCATAGGGTACCCGACGGGTACAGATACAACTGTATAGTATTACAAATTTTTAGGTTATCAAGTTATAGAAAATAGTGGTTACCTTTATTTTCGAAGAAGATGGTACGAAAGGCGAATGTTATTAATCATGTCAGCCGAAAGACATCCACTGCTGGACATAGGCCTCCCTCAAACATAGGCCTCCCCCAAACATAGGCCTCCCCCAAACATAGGCCTCCCCCATATGTTATTACAGTATAACAATATAAATAATGTGATTACAATATATTTATCCTATAAATTGTGATTTTAATTGTTCACATATTGTCTAAGTTAGATGATAGGAAAAAAGGTAGTCGGCTATACTCTTATAGTTAACAGCATTTAGAAGAATCCAACGACTAGGAACCTTTTCATTTAAAAACCTTCTAAAATGTTAACAAACATTTAACTTAATACTTTTGCGGCGTATGACTTAATCATCTTCACAAATTTTACCTTACTTTACTGCTCCACATATTTCCGCTTCTCAAGCGAAAAACCTCGAGGCAAATGGCAACACTTTTCTTTATTAGGGCCCTAAAAACCCCACTTGAACTCGCCCGATTTTTTTAAGAAACCGCTCATTTCAAGGCGCCTTTTTATTAATTTAATACTTATCTACATTTGCCATCCAAGCTTTGCTGAAATTTTGATGAATTTAGAAGCGACGGGTTAAATTTATCGCTTTTCCTTTCAGTTTCTGTAATCTATATAACTGTTTCCTAGGATTTGAAATAGCGTAAGAAAAAAATTCTATAAGCCAAGTTTACACGATGGCAATTTTGCGGCGCCAAATCTCGCCGCCAGCAATAAAGCACCGTATAAACAATTTCTACGCCATTTTTTTGCGATGCGCCAGCATGATGCGTCTTTTATTGGCGGTGAGATTTTGGAGCGGCAAAATTGTCATCGTGTAAACTTACCTTTACGGCGTTAGCGACTTTAAGGGTTAGAGTCGTAGCACTCGTAGTGAAATTGCATCCCAGGTGTGATCAACAGAGTCTATTCGAGTAACACTATAGGACCTTACCGAAATGACAGAAAACATCACTCAATCTTTAGTGACGTGGCGTTTATTACGTAACCTCATTGCGACAGGGTAAACAGAACTGGGACACTAGACAAGATGCTTAGTGCTTGGTCTATACACGCTTATATATGTTTCCAATACTCACACTTTAAACTTATACATAGGTATGCTTAGGTATGCTGAGTGTCACTTTTATTTATTAAAAATGTAGTGTTTTCTACCTTGATCAATTTTAACGAGACAGAAGATGTTCTAATGAGATATTAGAGCTTATTAACTGATAATTACGTATTTACTTTTCATTACCTAGATACTTGTACATTTATGTAATATTCGAACATATTCAATATTAACAGTAGCTATTATATAGAGAAAAGGTCGTCCCTTTTAGACAGCGTGTAAACAGTCCAACCCCTAGGCCACATACGATCAACCCTTGTTCGATGTGTCTGCGCTAATGAATTCGCATTTATCCCTCGTCATAAAGACTTGTCAAAAAAATAACCAATCAATACAGTATTAGGAATTTAATAATTCAGGGCTGAACAAATATCGATGTCGATAAAAGAACAAATATAAAAATATCGATACAAAAATAAGCGGCTGTTAAAAAAGCCGAAAAAATACCTCATTAAAACACAATTTACAGTCTTGTAAAAACCAACCAAGCGATAATAAATCGCCAAATTAGAAAGAATCAACATAAATTACCGTACATAAAACCAGATTGTTAAGCTTAACAAGAAGGTAACAAAAGGTATACGCAAAAAAGGCAAACTAGAAGTCAATTTTCTTTGATATCAAAGAAAAACAGCGTCCACATCTTTTCAAGATTCTTTTAATAAAACGCTACAAAAAGCACCTCCGCTATTATAACTATACCTCCATTAACGTAGCAGTAATCCTGGGCGATGGCGGGCTGTCCGGGGCAGATAAAGGGCCCACTACTTATCTGGAGAGCTTCGTGTCATGAACTGGACTGACAGTTTTCCAAGGGCCAACAATTGGTTATCTTTATCCCCACTAATATTGTATTGTTGGACAAAAGGTTCGATGTTTTTGGTTGAATTTTTTCACACATGATTTTCGGGTTTAATTTTTGCTCTTGGACGAACAAAATGTTCGTTGAAAAATTGTAATTTTAGCTCTTTTTTGTCAAAGTTTAAAGCAAATTTCAGACTGCACTTTTGTTTTGCAGTATCCAGAATTGCTTAGCCAGAATAATGTAATAAATCCAAACGTGGTGGGTATACGCACATTAATCACAACGGAGATAATATTGCATGATGAGATCAGCTCTTAGGCACCGTTGTGTCTAATATCTGACTCCAAATAAGAGTACCGCCTGATTGTCAACAGTTACATAATGTTTTTCTAATTTGAGCCCATTCAAACAAACTAGTAAAAAATTACTTGCAAGAACTGGACAAACCAACAGACGTGTAAACTTACTCGTTAAAAGAATCTTGTAAAGCAGTTTAACCATAAATATATTCCTCATTCATAATTAAACACAATGCGTCATAAACGCGACTATAAGTTAAGAAAATAATTCACGGCGGTCTGCTTGTTGGCGGAAGCGACTCAGACGCTGCTCTAGACGACAAACGACGCGTTCATTTTAAATTAATCGATTCTAGGTCGCGATAACTTCTCTGCTGAACAACTGCTTAGGAAATGTCATTGAACAATCACTACACAAAGTGATAAATACCAGGGCATGTTTATACAATTCGTTACTTTTAATGATCCTTAATATAATTAATGCTCAGTTCGAATGGTTTCGACAGTACGCCTCAACCGATCGATCTGAAATGTTTACATAGATATTTTGTCAAAAAAAATCCATAAACGGGCAAAGGGTGCTTTCAATCGTGTAGAATCCGTCGGTTGCCGCTCACACAAATTGACTTTGTCACAAACTAAACTCTAGGCTTATACTAACGGTACTAGACAATACTTCAGAGAAATAAATACTTAAATACATACGAAACCTTCACATTTTATAGAATAGAAATACTTTAAATTGTTGCTTATAATATTGTTAAATAGACAACTGTTTTATTACTATGCTCATCATTGTCATTCTCTCCCATGCTCACAACGGAAAGGTCCCGTATAACATCTATCTAATAAGAAATAACCGATATCGATAAAATAACGTGCCCCTCTCTAATTATCGGAATTTGTAATCCAATCGAATGATTTTCATTTAGTCCTGACAGGCCGAGCGAGCGCTCAAATTTAATGGACTTTTTTATAAGATCTATAAAACACTTAAGTAATTTGACACACAGTTTCAAAATTCCCGGAGGAAGACGCTTTATTGGGGAAAATAAGTTAAGAAGGGATTCATACCAGAATTTCTGGCTACAATAGAAAGGGCTTTCTTCCAGACAATTTTGTTTGTTCAATGAACATAATGGTTTTTAATAACGGTTTTGTTGTTAGCGTATATTCTGATGATGTTATATGTTTGGAGATATAACCACACAAGATACCAGAAACAGAGTCTCTCGAGTACTGTTTCTCTCTCAGAAAATCTCAACACGAGACAACGATATACTGGTGGTGTTAGGAAATTGTGCAGGGTCCGTCCGGATCGCTGCCACCATCTTAACCCACCGCCATGCAGCAGTGTTCGCATTGGTGAAATTACTAGCATAGAGGCATTCCATCTCAGTCCTCAGGGTTGGCCACACGCATGAAGGATTGCAGTTTTGAGATTGTCTCAGATCCGCATTTACCATCAGGTGGCCTGAGTGCTCGCGTGCCTTCTCATAGCAATAAAAAAAAAACTTCAAAAGCTATAACTTGATTTAAATTATAAACACATGGTTACAGTCGGAGAACGGAGGAAATGTAAGCTGTAAGCTTATTCGCACTTAGTAATTTTCTAACAATAGTGGCGAAACATTCTTACACGTGCCGTGCTAGCAGTTAGTCATGCAAATCTTGATCGTTTTAAAAATAAACGCTATACTTTTGTTTTAAGGGTTACCGTCACTTACAGTTGCGTAGGAGTTTAATTAACAGGTGACGTTACAACACAAGGTTAAAATACAATTTCAACAACAGAAAAGGTTGAGTACAAAGATATGTAAGTATACAAACTAGTACGCACTGCGACTTCCCGCTATTTCTTCGCGTGCGGGGTCGATTTTCGAAAAACCCTTTCTCATTCTAGGATACCTAAGGTTTTATTGCCTCCTTTCAAAACCCTAGGTTCAGCAGTTGCGGCTTTGCGTGTCAATGAGTCACGGAAGATTTTTATTCTATTAAAATAAATTAAAAAAAAAACGTACATAATATCCTTGTCCTAGTTATTTTTTTAAGGAATACAGTTCTTACCACTGTTCTATTGTTGTCTATGTCAAAATCATACAAAGCAAGTGTAAATTCGATCTCGATAATACACTAAGCTCCAAAAAAAACATTCATATGTTTGGTAAAAAAGCCAGCCATAATTCTCGCGATAATAAGACCAGTATCGGATTCCTTGCACGTGTATCCTGCATTGCATCTCAAAGGATGGCTGCGATGCGCGTGCGCGGAATATACATTGACCGAGGAATTCAATTATTAATTACACGACGCTATTTCCTTCTTTGGTTTCCGTGGTAATTAAATATTGTTAAGTTGAACATAATCGCGTCTGCACAGATATAACTAAAAGTTTACACTAATATTAAATGAAATATCAGCACAATATATCAATTGTTCACAAATATCTATATTTTCAATTGGTTATAACTGTTACGAGCCAGATAGTTGCAAATATTGATTATAAAATAGCTATAGAATAGAATTTAAATATTTTATTAAACACTTACTTACAGCAACATATTTAAAACAAATGACAAATAAAAAACAAAACAAAAATTGCGTTGAAAAGGGCCCCGCCTACCCAGCATTGTGCCACAGCAAGCCGCGGAACTGGTTTTTAATTGAACATAATCAAACTTAAAAATTTGCAGAAGATTTTATTTATTTGAACTCTTCTTTCTTCTTTCTATCCCATTAAATAAGACGGATCCCGAGGACAAACTACTTAGTAACGCAGACCGAACCACGGGCAAAGCTATAAAACATTCGCAATTTAAAATAATAAATCTAGCTCCAATTAAGTAATAGGTAACAAAGTCAGGCATATTCTAAATTCAAAAAACAACAGACAACATAGACTTTGGAAGACGTAACGCTCGTTGGAGAGCGTGTTTATCGTTGATACGCAACAAGTTATCGAAACATTTCAATATTCGATAACCCAAAGCGACGCAAAGTCTGTGAACGATTGCGCTTGAATTCGTTTGCAACTTGACTAGAGCCGGATGCTAATGAAGTTATATCGTGTGAAACTATCATGCCTCAGTGTTGCCATTAGTTACCCGTTTTAATGCACTTTAAGCGCACATACAGCTTTTTATAGATGATCGGTAGATCTCGCCGGGTACGTAAGGAACATTTTTGAACAACAATTCCCCGTCAACTGCATGATACTCATTCTATCACACCAAGAGTGAGACAACTCTTGTTCACGGAACATTATTTCTCATAAAAAATCCCGTGTAAGTTTTCCTTAAAGCGCTTAAACGGCAACACTGCTTGTTGGATTTACAACATACACACACACACCGTCACGCCTTCACCCCAGAGTGGGGTAGGCAGGGCTACAGAATTAACAACAACTCTAAAAAAAAATGCACACACAGGCTAAGATGTTTACCCGTGCATTAGTGACAGGTTGCAAGCCCATCGCCTAACAATACTACAAGCATTTAATCCCTTAGTGTTACGATAAGTTTAACGAAAGCAACCTTTAATAAAACCCAACTGCTGTTTGGATAATGTCGTCAAACTTAATGTTACTTATCATGTATTTATTTTTTATTTCGCCTATAAAACATCTTAGTAATTTTAATATATACACTCTGTGGTTAAGACTAATCTAACCTCCTATAATTTATTAAAATCGGTTTAGAAGTGAAGTAGTTGCGCGCGCGCACATAACCCTCCTTTTGGGGCTTTGCCGCAGTCGGGTAAAAATTAGAGATCGATTTTTAAATTGTTAAAATCTGAATAGAATAAACATGGTATTTGAACGAGATGGATATGTAATCGATGTATGTTGTATTTTTTTATTAATGAAACGAACGACGTGTCGTCGACCGATAAAATCCCAATCAATTAACGGA
The DNA here is from genome assembly GCA_923062465.1 of Acleris sparsana. Lineage (NCBI taxonomy): Eukaryota > Metazoa > Arthropoda > Insecta > Lepidoptera > Tortricidae > Acleris > Acleris sparsana. The sequence goes on along the minus strand of OV281287.1, from coordinate 17,983,161 downwards.
TTAATATCGCGTTTCAATTTAAATAATTGCAATATAAAAATGGATTCGTGTCCGGCAAATTATTAAATGATTCGAATCGTCCAATAGCGGATAAGCTTTTTAGTGCCGATTAAATAGCACGCTTTTATTAACTTCACCTGTGACTAACAAATATTATAAAAAACACAAAAGTAGATTTAATTTTAACCTTTAACGTTATATTATATTTCGGATGCCTATACCTTTAAGAATATTTTGTGCAATTACCCTCTTACCCGCTCACCTGTTCGAATGTGCAGGTTTCCTCACATTTTCCTTTACATATAATAATGGTTTAGTCCTTAAGTAGAGACGTCTAATCTTAGACAGAAATCTTTTTTCAAGACCTTATTACATTTCAAATTATAGGTTCCTTTCTACAAACTTCCCGACATTTCCAAATATAACGAATCCGACTAATCCTATCCACTGCTAAATCAAAATGACCACTAACATCACGACATAAAGTCCGTATCCAATTGAGCTGACACGCAGAACGTATTAAGTGGGGCCATTCATTTTGCTCCTCTTTTAACTGAACAATGACCTAAGTGACTAATGCGGGCCATTATTCTGGGATATCGTTTACCCTTCTGTGTCTGGGTTCCGTAGATCAAGGGGCCTTAATATATACCCCTAGAATCTATAATAGGTATGGCAATGTGTTTGACTGAAAATATACGACATAAAACGTCTATGTCTGCCAAACCTTGTGCAGGGTCCGTCCGGATCGCTACCACCATCTTATCCATTAACCTACCGCCAAACAGCAGTATTCGCATTGTTGTGTTCCGGTTTGGGGATAAGACAGCCGGTGTAATGACTAGCATAGAGGCATTCCATCTTAGTCCTCAGGGTAGGCAACGTATTTGCAGTCTTAGGCTTGCAGTCTTGTGAATGCGAATGTCTATGGGTCACAGTTTCCACTAACCATCAGGTGGCCTGTGTGCTCGTTTGCCTTCTCTGTGCCATAAAAATAAAAAATAAAATGAAATAGAAGATCAAGTGAAAAAGGGTGTAAGTCTAGTTACTCCGTTGATGTATATCTTTTTTATTACGAGTTAAGTCGACTTGTACCCTTTTACACTAGGACCCCAGAATTATTTTTGGTCATAATGTGTTTTAGGTTATAATTATCACAAGTAACAACGTATTATTTTTAGGGTCAAATGTGTGTAAAAACATGGAAATAATGTAATTTTTATTAGGTAAAGACGTCAGTACGGATCCGTCGGTGTGCGAGTCTGACTCTCACTTGACCGGGTTTTTATGTTATTTTTATATGTGTGTAATTAATAAATGTTTTTCTTTATATATTTAACTAGGGACCCGCCCTCGCTTCGCTTCGGTTTCTGTGAGTTTTCTGCAAACTGCATTAAAATCCGTTGAAAAGATCTAAGCGACTTCATTTTAAACTATGTAATGATAAATATACTTAGAACGAGGGCTAGTCTAGTACCACATGTACATATTGTACATGGACATTAAGGAATGTGTACAAATGAAAATGACACATTATTAATTAGGGCCTTATTAAAGGCAACACGAAATTAATTAATTGTCCATTCTCATGTAAGTACATTCTGCCCTGCTAAGCCAAATGGTCGCATCTCAGATAAAACTCCTGTAGCAATCGCAACCTCATAACCCTCATGCGAGGATTGAGTCTGCTTTGACTATTGAATTTGAGAAACCGCTCTTTGGCTAGGAGGGAAGCATTGTACTTTATGCCGTATCGTGAGTTGTTGATGCATATTTTCGTTTTTTCCATTTACCACTGGACAGTATTTGTAACGTCTACATTTCAGCAAGTGCGTACCTGTAACAAAACGGAATGAAGATTAAATGACGCTGTTTAAGATGTACAGTCGTTACAATATATAAACAATACTGTACAATCGGTATAGATTCCTAGACCACCTAATGGTAAAAACCGCAAACAGAAATATGACAAAGTGACTTATATTGTTGAGCCACTATGGAAGCCTGTCGCATCACGTTAATCATTCATTTTAGCGTTATTTCATTCGTGTGCATTGACGCTGTCATTATGACAGGGTTCCATATTGGCTCAACAATTAGAGTCCTTGACTGTACTATCGAACCAACGGAACCCTGACCCACCATAGAACCTTGTCACAGTGATTGACGTTAGGACTGTCATACGACGCTATACGACAATCGTACGTCAATCATTGTGACAAGGTTCCATGGTGGGTCAGGGTTCCGTTGGTTCGATAGTACATCACTTGGCAGAAGCGTGGAGCCCCATGTGCTTCTGTTTAGTTGTTATCATCGTTCTGTTAAAGGAGACCGACCCGGACGACGTGCCTGTTTTCGTCGCGAAGCAGCTGCATAAGCTGCCTCCTGTGACGTTCGATCACGTCGATGTCACCAGACTGCTGAAGGATATCATGGCCCTTAAAACAAGTCTGGAAGAAGTTACGCTTAAGTTTGAAGCATCGCAGAATGTTATTGCCGAGTTGCGCAACGATGTCAACAGTTTGCGTAATGCCCCAGTTACTCGGCCGTCTGCTGATGCGTCAAATTTGTGTGTCGCCGAACTGAGTCATGCTGATGCGCCGTCGTCGGCTGGTTGCGGGTCGACGCCGCTGCGACGTGACACGTCAGCACCTATTGTCGCTCGCGCCGCCCCGCCGCCCGCGCGCTCCCCGCGCGCGCCGCAGCCCGCCGCGCGCCCGCCGCGCGTTTCGGAGCCCGCCTCAGAAAAGCAGCCGAAGACGCGCGGCTACGCTGATGTCGTTGGCAAGACCGTGGGACTCCAACAACGGTCTAAAAAGGAAGGTGCTCTACCAACATTGAGCGAGCGCCCTAGTATTTGCGTGGATAAGGAGGGATTCACGCTGGTACAGAAAAAGAGTAAGGCTCGTAGGAAGCCTTGTAAGAGTCAGTGCGGCACCGCTAGTTTGGACCCAAAGTCAGGACTGCAAGCTGCCACACCGAACACGGCGCTCTACGTGTCGCGCCTGCACTACTCCACGTCGGTGGGCGACGTGGTGGGCTACGTCAGTCAGAAGACAGGTTACACTCTGAGGGTGTTCCAGCTTCAATCGCGGCGCTATGTGCACTTCACTTCTTTCGTGGTGCGAGTGCCGCGGCCGCTGCTGGGGACGGTCGAGTCGCCTGCCTTCTGGCCGAAAGATGTCGTGTTCCGGCGGTTCCGGGGCGGCCTGCCAGCGAGCGTGACTTCGAACGCTGCGACACAACAGAGCCATGCTGTTTTGTCGCCAAGATAATTTAGAATATTGTTAAGTTTATAAATATATGTATTTTAGTCAGTAAGGTATTTATCTATGGGCCTAGTAGCCTGAAAATAAAGTTATTTATTATTATTATTATTATTATTAGTCCACCAGAGTAAATTCTGTTTAACCAAACATAAGTTTAGTGTTGGTAGGACCTTGTGCAGGGTCCGTCCGGATCGCTACCACCATCTTATCCATTAACCTACCGCCAAGCAGCAGTGTTTGCATTGCTGAGTTCCGGTTTGGGTAAGACAAACGGTGAAATTACTAGCATAGAGGCATTCCATCTCAGTCCTCAGGGTTGGCAATTGCAGTTTTGAGATTGTAGTCTTGAGATTTCAAATGTGTATGGGTCTCAGATCCCACTTACCATCAGGTGGCCTGAGTGCTCGCGTGCCTTCTCATTGATATAAAAAAAAAAAGTCCTCGCGTGTGTACCCATGGACTTATTTCTTTAATAAGTTCATGGAGATTGTCTAAAACTTGACACTGTCGAAATACACCTCGTTAAAACAAAGAGTGGAAGCCATTGATTAGGAAAAAAGGTACGTCAATTATCCATAGCTCCATGCTTGTCAAAAAAATGACAACGGTATGTATTCGATGATTTACCTATATGACAATGTTTTAAAAAATCATGATCATCGTAGAAAAGAAACTGTCATATAAATAACAAAAAAAATCAAATATATTGCAAAGGAAGCTGCCAACATTGATGTAGGAAGTTCTGACACTAAACGCGCGTGTTCAAACCCAGTAGCGTAACTATGCGCAAACGCAAAAAATAAAATAAAAGCCATACTAATATGAATCTATTTTAAACCTTGTTACCACGTTGCTAGATTTAAAGCACATCGAATTATATACGGGTTTGCCTTTGATACAAGAATGTAAAAGCGCATGCGTGACTGGGCATGAGGAAGCGATATAAACGCGTTTATATCCAAAAAGTAATTCGTGTTGATTACTCGGTGGACAATTTATTGCAGTTTCATATGCGTACGCGCAGTTTGTGCTATGACAGCGATAACTAGCCGTTACAAACTGCCAGTTTTTACCCGACTGCGCGACGCAAAGGAAAGTTATGTGTTTATCAACCTATACGTACCTACATATAATAATGTCTGATTTTGGTGATTCTTATTTATATGAATCAATTTGTCTGAATATTTTGTGGGTCACTAAAGATAATTATGTAAGTAATAAAAAATGGCGTCTGGTTGCCGCCATATCGTAAAAAATAAAAAAAATAACGAGGAATTATAACAAGTGGGAGATCGTTGATTATGATTTCCTTTTGAATGATCATATAGGATTTATAACCATTTAAAATTTGGTAAGGACTTTTTAAGGAAGCTCAAAGTCACTCAGAGGGCTATGGAGAGGGCTATGCTCGGGGTTTCTCTGCCTGATAGAATCAGAAATGATGATATCCGCAGTAGAACTAAGGTTACCGACATAGCCCTAAGAATAGCTACACTGAAGTGGCAGTGGACGGGGCACATTGCTCGCAGGACTGATGGCCGATGGGGTCAGAAGGTTCTGGAGTGGCGTCCGCGGACCGGAAGACGAGCTGTAGGTAGGCCTCCAACAAGATGGAGTGACGACCTCGTCAGGATCGCGGGACCGCGGTGGATGCGAGAAGCACAAGACCTGTCTGAGTGGAAAGCCTTGGGGGAGGCCTATGTCCAGCAGTGGACGTCTTTCGGCTGACATGATGAAGGAATTTTTGTAATTACTCTATTACTCAAAGTTTTTTTTTAATCTATTGTGCCATAGATAAGGCAAACGAACTGACAGGCCGCCGTCACATTATCATCATAGAGAACTCACTTTTCAACTTGTCAGACGAATTATTAATCGGCGAGTTTAAGTTGTCCCATCAGAGCGTATGTACAGTCAAAACCTTAAATATGTACGTTCCCGAGGTGTCAAAAATATCTATACGCCCCATGCTACTGATAATAAGGTCTATGTATCTTAGGGCTTCAGTTATAATAAAAAAATGATGGATAGCCCTCCTCAATTAGGTAGCTAAACTTTTGCTCGTATGAGCTCGCTCACTCGACCGATAAAGAGCCATTTTTAAGAAAATTACTCCTAATGGCAAGGGGATTGAGGGCTATACACATTTACAATTTGGTAAGGTTTAATTTCTAGTGCAATAAATAAACTAGACTCAACTTAACCTACTTTATTTCACAACGTTAATGGTAATAAAATGATTATTTTTACTTCAGACCAATTATGCAATTATATGCTCAATTTGCGCAGATAGTAGATCCAAGTGACAACAATTTCCTTGCGAGACATCAATTAGCAATCGCTACTAACGCTGAAGAATAACCAATAAAAAACGTGGTAATACGCAACGTCGGAAAAAAACAAGTTACACAATTGTCTTGTGGGATCAATACAACAAGTGCTGCTAACTTGTCACACGTGGCTTCGTAATTTTTTAATTAACAGGAGCTAATAATTTTGAAACAGAATGTAACATGAAGTTTATACGGACGATGTGTTACATGACGTCACACGGCGTATGGAATCTTCCTGCCTAATTAGCAGTATATTTGTAATTTTTTTACGGTTTTCACTACATTTCATTTTTTATTATTTTAAGAAAGACGTTTTAAAAAAAGCCATGCTTGCATATGCCCTGTTGATCAAATTAGTTGCATAAAAATATACGACATTGTTTAAAAATCTTACTTACGTTAATTCACGAAAACAAAAGGCATTAGCTCGGCTGAGATTTAAAAAAAGGAGCCGCAGCGTCTCTTTTCGTCTTTGTTAAATAAGTAAGTAATAAGTACACGTACGACGTTGGGATGGCTCTTATTTACTGGACAGTAGAAGCGGCGGCATCGCTAAACATCAATATGGTTTCGAAAACAAGATGAGCTTGCACCAAGCAAAATAGAGATATTTGACGCCTTTTCAATTTATTATTCAAAAGCATATAGACCGCAACTCAGTAGTAGCCCTTAAAGTAATGTAACAAAATAATGTCATTGAAAATATGAAGCTAAAACCGGTATTATAATCACTTAGCTACCCCACGGTTATTCCACGTATATAAGTAAGGGCAAAATAGTTTATCTAATTTTCTAATAGACTGCTAACAATCACAGATAATATTCCAATTGCGGAATGGATTAAACCGCGATCAATTCTCTTTACTAAACAGAAGTGGAAATCTGATTCTAGGTAACAATGGTCTGAATGGGAACTCCCAATTTGCCAAATGTACCAATTTAATATATACTGGCTTTGCTGTGTTGGTGCCGGCCGAGAATAGCACCACTCCATCTCTTCCCGTGGGTGTCATAAGAGGCGACTAAGGGATAAACCGGAGGATGGGCAGCAGCGTCCTCCGCGGACTACATGGTATAATTGCGGTCGCCAACCCGCCTGCCAAGCGTGGCGACTACGGCATTTTTCCCCCCAATGGTATGAGTTTAGTCTGAGTGGTAAGCCTTGGGGGAGGCCTATGTCCAGCAGTGGACGTCTTTCGGCTGACATGATGATGTAATAAATACTGATGACCCCCATCAAATGTACTGATGATTGACTACTCCTATATCGACAACACTACGGGTATGCTATCGGGTAAATTTAATAACCGGTTTAATACCGAGTGGCGTCGCTAAATTACCGGTTTTAGGCACTGGTCCCACCAAGGGCGAGGCAGCGATTAGCTATCGGCGATTTTCTCGCCCAAGTAACGAATAAAAGATAAAGATCCCTTTCCCTTGTCTGTAAAAGAGACACCTATATTAAGAGTTGATCGCTGGCTGTTCACATTGCCAGCGAGAACTCTTTCGATTAGTTTTTTCCAAACAAAAAATATAGATCCTGGGTCAAAGAAAAGAGACACAAATATGTATAGTTGATCGCTTGCTGTACTCGCTTCCCGCTAAGGTTGTCAAAAACACATTAGTAAAAAAAGATGTGAAATCGAATATATTGCAAAAAAACTTTTAATTAAAACGACCATAAAGGTCCTTATGTATTTTAATGCATTTCAAATTTATCTAATCTCCCTACATCAGTCCGGTTAAACGATAAACTAACCGGTTATCCGGTTTGGACTTCCTATACGCAATCTATTCACACCGGTACAAACCATCGAGTTGACCGACAAACACATCCAACAGACGGACAGTCTTGTGTTAACGTGCAGGTCAATCGATATTTATATCGATTTAGCTTCGCAGCACGACGGTGCCACGGTTTAAGTGCATGTCATGACCGTATTCTAATATTAAAAGGGCTATTTTATCGACCGTAACATGAACGTGGCAGTTGATTTCAAGGATTTGCTTCTTTGTCAAAGAGAAGAAGTAAAATATACCAACAAATAGTAGAGATTCAGAGATCAAATACTACCGTGCCATAATAGCAAAGAAAAAGAACCAATGTACCTAATAGTCAAAGCATTCACTCTATTAACATTATTAATTTCAAAATGCTGATTCTATTACTTGGAAGTTAGCCGCCTTTTTTGGTATTATGGCATAATAATTATAGGCGAACTAACGATAAAGACATGCCATTTGTGGGTAGTCGACTTCATAAACATCCTAAATGCATATGTGCAGTGCATTTAGGTTGTATTTAGGTTATTTAGTGTAATTAACGCCAAAGGTAAAAAAAACGTAGCTACAAACGTAAAAACGACATAGACACTGTATTACTCCGAAAGCTCATCAAATATGTAATTTTGGTTAATGGTGTTGGTCACACAATTGTCATCTTACTCTTTAAGTTTGTTTTTGCAATTAATTCCATATTGTGACTGTTTGTAGATCCAAATAAAAAAAAAAACAGGTAAGTACTTACATATTTTTTAATAATACCGAAATTTGCAGACCGTTATGCCAATGAAAAGTCATAGGTATTTACAGAAGTATTTAAATTACCGTACTCGCTGGCGAGTCCAATGCTCCTTCCCTCGCACTCTAAGAATACTTGAGAGGTCTTTGAGGGATGGAGCTTCCACTCGCTAGTGCGTTAATTGTAACTCATGGTATCAAAAAAGCAGGGCGTACGTAATGGTCCAATCGATGCCAATCGTCGCTACCGTTATCAAGAATAATTGGCATGATGTCGTTCATATGCTCCGTACTATTCTGGCACTCCCAGCTCCGTAATAGCAATCGCAACTGATACTATATTTGTCACTTCGTGTTTTAAAGAGAAACGAAAATTACCGACAGCTATTAGGAAACTTGTAGTACTGTACTCGTCCACGTTTCCGTCTCGCTCTCGCTCTTATAAATAGGCTAGCTAGATGACCGTTCGGTTACATCAGTGAGGCTAGACAAGTTGCCATCGAATACAAACGCTTGCGTTTGGTGATCACTGTCGCTTTGCGTTGTCATAGAAACATGTATGGAATTGACGTAAGTCACGTGAAATATCACATGTGTATGCGTTGTCAAAATTGAAAAATGTCAGTTGATCAGTGATATATCACGGGACTTACGTCAATTTCATACATTTTTCTATGACAACGCAGAGCGACAGTGATCACCAAACGCTAGTGTTTTTATTCGATGGCAACTTTTTATGAATTGTGAAAACGGTAGACATGGAATTTTGTATGCAATAACTTGTCGTGTGCGAAAAAGAAATTGTTGCGATACCTACAGTACATCAGTTATAAACTTCTAAATGACCGTAGATAACTAATAGATAAGTCTTTGCCATTTCCAATCTTAATGCCGTAAATAAATAATATCAAAGCAATTCATTTTAATTGCTAACAGTCTCAGCATCAATAAAGCATTTAACATTACGATGATTAAATCGCTTATTAGGGTAGAAATAATTGAATCAATAGCTTAAATAAAATAGATATATCGCATTTAAACACAAAATGAATTAACATGACAAGCAGCTTCCTTGCAGACAACATATTTAGGTTCTTAGGCTGTAAGTCTTTAGCTTTAGTTAAATATATAAACTAACTGTTAACTTTCTTGTACACTCTGTATTGTATTGTTTGTTTTAGTACCCTTAATCTTGATGCTGGAAGAGCGGGATCTTCTGTCACAAGTATTGCCATACTTCCTAGAAGGTCCCAACCCTATTCTTATTGTAAACACACCGATTGTGACCAATAAACGATTTTCGATTTTCAATTTTCAATATTTATATAACTTAGAGCCTGTTTCACAATCAAGAAGCAAATATATCTGCCATTTAAAGTTGGCTCTCGTCTTTTCTATTTTTAAGTGTACAGTCCCAGATGATGATGATGAGTGGGGACGCCGCCGAGGCAGGCGGGCGGTCGAGTGGCTCTCCATTCATTCCGCCCAGATAGACGAGCGAGTAAGTACGCGTACTTAAAGCTCGACGAACTTTTTCGCCAGTAAGGTCGCCGAGCCATTAGTGCGGCGTACTTACTCGCCTATCTATCTGGATCTTAAGAAACTATAGTGCCCCGCCGATAAGAAGTCAATCCTGACACCTGTCATTCCAGTACAAATTATAACCTCAAACCCAAGAATAGGTTATAAATTGTACTGCGATGACAGCTGTCAGGATTGACTTCTTAACGGCCGGCCACTATAAGAGGGCTAAATTTATCCATCAAATATGCTTAACTTGTCGCTTTTGAAACAGGCGGTGAGAATATGTACTAAAAAAGTAAGGAGTAAATTAAAATTAGTTATAGATACAGATTTTAATAACTTTGTTCAGACATATTTTCAACTTCACATGGGAAAGGGGAGGATATACATATATGTAGATACATAAAAATTCGATTGAATAAGAACTGGACATAAAAGTATCCAATTTCCCTGGGTAGCTGCATACATTATTGCCTAAAAGCTGAAAGCTAGGCTTCAGTTAAATCCGTGAACTCTAGCCGTCATACAATATGCTCATCCGATCAACACAAACATACGGGAAGAGAAGTTTCTAGTCAAGCCTTTAACACCCATCATACAACGAAATTAGTCAAAGGAACTTGAATCTATTGTGAATGACATGAAATATTTTCGCTAAATTGATCATGAGTCATAAAAACATAAAAAATCCACCTTACTTCCTTTGCACTAGATTTTTATTTCAATAGCCGTATTATGTATTCAAATATAAATATACTACACACACATACATATTTATAGGTAAACAATTATAGCCTTTTTAATTTATAGCGGACCGCGCGAGTTGTAAAATAAATAGTACATTGTTGCCTAGGCGCGGAAAGTAAGGGTTTTCCTGACGAGGTGGTTAGCAGGCTGAGCAATAGCGAGGCTTGCTAAAATACGAGTCAGGAAATCCTCGTTTCCGCCGAGGTATACATAATGCTTTTCTCAAACATGTGAGGAAATAATACAAATACATTTTTAAAAAGCAAGTAATTTAATTATGCAGAATGAACGAATGAATAGAAATTGGAATGCAAATTCAAAAAGAAACACACGCACTGTGCTAAAAAAGCGAGCAGTTACCTTGGCTGTTTGGAATTTTTGTCTTGGTCCTTTTGATTTTGTATGCAAATTGACAGCATTTTTAAGAAAAATATAGACATGGACGGAAAGTGTTTTCATATGGTTTTTTTACTCCTAGGAGTAAAATGAGGCTCTTTCCGCCTTTGTCTTTCAATCGGAAAACCGTTTTTTCCGAGCATGTTTGAGAAAAAGATATTTTTTAAAGTCTTGTTTAATTTGTAGATTCAATTTTAATATACTTTTTACTAATGTTTCAACACCGAATTGCTCCCTACAAAAATTTGGTTAATTATTCTCTAAGGACTTCTTAGGATTTGCTTAACCCGTTTTCCTGGGGTCTAATCGGCAAGAGAGTTTAAACAAATACTCTTTGAACAAAAGCCGACCGTGTTCGGCAGGAATTCGCAATCAAATTATAAACCATTTAGCTATAAATACAATCTAAGCAAGAAATAAATTGAGTCTATCTTAAAGTAAACTCAATTAGATTTAGTCTAAGACAGTTTTATTGGATTGTAGTCAACGTCTTTAAGCAAATGATGACAATGTCGTTTTCATTTGTTAAACAAATTATGCGTCAATTCAGTTCGATGTGCTTGTTTTTTTTTATTTGTGTAGTCAAATATATCTCATATTATTGGATGTTTAACCCATTTAACTGTGTTGTGTCTGGTTTCTTTAGACTCTAGAAACGAGTGTCTAAGTCATATAATTTCTTAATTCTCCTTCAGAACTTGCATTAACCTTTAAATAAGACAATAAAACTGTACAAATCGTAATCGCACGAATACGCCATTTTCACGTCACCTCGAACTGCTTAGGCTAAACCAAAACAAAAAAAAAATGCGATTTAGAATATCAGTCAGGCTGAATAATTTAATGGACGCTATAAAATGCTCGTTCCATTAATCATAACAAATGTAACCTACTTTTAATATCAGAATCAAATTGTCCGTCGGTCGCTCAGCTGGTTCTGACAGTAAACAGACCAAAATACAACCGAGGCCATCCTTAAAAGAAGCGTAGCCCCAATTGGATATGATGCAACTCTTGTTTCTGTCAAGCGTGAGGTTAATTCTGAAAATGGCCCGGGTGGCATAATGATAGTCCTTATATGACAGAGAACAATGGCTCAACTTTAACATACAAACATGCGTACAAGTATGTATACGTAAGTACTACTGTATAGGCTGAATCGATCCACAAGAGCCGCCACAAATGGATTGGATGGGTGAATGAAAGTAAGTACACATAAGAATGTAGGTAAAATGTTCAGGTATTAGGATTTAAATTTGTTTTTATTTATGAGTTTCGGAGAAATCCTCATAAAAAATTGAAATTTAAGAGAAGTCTCTTATAGGTACTAAACTACTTATGTCTAGAATATTGTAAAAAAAATACAAGTAATACAATATTTAATGGCTCCAGACCGAAGCTATAGAACTTCAAAGAATGTTCTCGTGATGTATTTACGAATGTGCGCAAGATCAGTTAATCCCGAATGACGTCATTATTCGTCGGTACGAGTAACATGGCGATCATAAATATGATCGAAAATGTTTATCTTAGTCGAAATCTAACGCGCACATGATTTTACGCTTTTAGCAAAAATTATATACTCTCGCGGCTACTGGAAAAACAAATATTCCATAAAGAGTACCAATGTTGTTTTTATGGCACGTGAGGGCAAACGTACACGCAGGCCACCTGATGGTACCTAAGTGGAATCCGAAACCTTAAGGCTGCTAATTCGTCGTCAATAGATATCGTAAGTTGCCAGCCACGACGACGGTAGGGATCTCTATACATAATAGTAGATTGTTCAACAAGGGACTAAAACAAGCGATAATGACACGAGATGTTTAACCACGCGAACTGAGCGAGGGTGGCTATAGTTCGAGTGTTAAATTATGGTTGTTTAGTCTCGAATTAACTGTACTTTTCACTTTTAATGCGAGGCAAAAAAATATTTAATATAACAAAGTTACTTTCCAGTAACTAAACAGATATTTATTTTTAGTTTTTTTTTTAAATGTCTTGTGAAGGCAAACGTTCACACAGGCCACCTGATGGTAAGTGCAATCCGAGACCTAGACATTTGCATTCTTAAGACTGCAATCGTAAGGATACAAATTCGTCGTCAATAGATATTTTAAGTTGCAATCTACGACGGCAGGGACCTTATTATTCATCTATCCATCCAAATCCATCATGGTGAATTCCACATGCAAAAAATGCAAAGCAAAATGTTTCGTTCAAATTTAATTTAGACTTCTTGTAATGATAACAGTGAAAAAGTTTTATAGACCAAGGGTTCATTATAATGATATCATAAAAACCGTTGGAAAAAGAAAGGTATTCTACGCAATGGCTCTAATAAAAGGAATTTGGTAAATGCAATTTGGAATGTCAACTTAATTACGACTCGAATTATTTTAAATTGAAGTAAAAGAAAATTGAAACGTTCGTGGAATATCTCCAATATTTTCAATGTAAATATTTAGCATTTAAAGATTCCGTAGCGAAATTTCTAGCTCGATTTATTGATTATATTGATGTTACTCCACTCTTTAAAAAAAGAAAACAGCGTTTAAATTTTATATTATATTTACATAGTACGAAGTCGCTCCCGCTGTCTGTTCGCTTAAATCTTTTAAAATACTCAACGGGTTTTAATCCAGCTTTCAGCAATATCTAGAATAATTGAAGAGGAAGGTTTTTAGGTATAAACTATTCAGGTTTATGTACGGTGTTACAGAAAGCTCACATAAACCGAAGCGAAACGAGGGCGGGTCGCTAGTTTTTATAAAAACATCTTCGGAGGAGGAGGAAGGGGCAGACCATTTAAGCAAATAAAAAAGATGATCTGTTGGAGGTTTTATTTAACCGGTTAATATATAGCTTTGTCTGAAGCGGCCAAAGAAGCGGTGTACGTTAGTGCAATATTGGCAGAGCTAACTGGACTTTCAGATACAGTAATTTTGCACAGTGATAACCAGTCAGCTGCCAAACTCGCAAACAATCCTGTCTTTCACAAACGTACAAAGCATGTTGATATAAGATATCACTATGTTCGTGAGGCTGTTTATAATAAGGTGATAGAATTAAGATATACGCCAACCGAATTTATGATAGCTGATATACTAACTAAAGCGTTACCAAATTGTAAACACAGTTCTTTTACCAATTGTTGGAGCTGGTCATCAAGGATTAAGAGGGCGTGTTGGAGGTTTTATTTAACCGGTTAATCCTGGCTGATCAGAACTCGATATGCGTTTGTATTTTTGTTGACACTTGTCACTCGTAAAAATAAATTGTTCTTGTATTTTACTCTGCTAATGTTTTTTCAATATAATTATATATTTACAAAATGATCCCTTGACCCTCGTGTGGTACCAGAAAGTAAACATTTGATAGAAGACCAGTGAGGCTAGAGATGTTGCTTAACGCTAGAGTAAACGATTTTCGAAAAATGACAAAGCTTATGTATTTGAGGTAGGCGCTCGTCACGACCGTCTGACAGCTTACGTCAATTCTATACATTTTGTATAACGATCACGAGCGCCGAATGCATGATTAGATTCAACTCGGTAAAGCCATATTGTCTTTGACGTGTTATGATATTGAACTCGGCCGCCATTACTGTCTAGTAAATAAGAGCTATCGTAACGATGACGATGCGATAACGTCAAAAGCAATATTATTTTGGCGATTACTACACCGAGAAAGGTATGGCTTAAAATAAAGAGACAGACATGTTTACATCAGTGTGTCCTTATTTAATATCCAAACGGAGCGAAAGCTTTCTGAGAAATGAATTATAAAAAAAAGGTGTTAAGCTAATGCATGTTATTATTTTTGTAAGAAGAAACTTTGTAGGTAAGTTACTTTTTAGTTCTATAAACGTGGAACTTCCCGAAAACATAAAAAACCTTTTTTTTACCAAATTTAGTGTAGCTACTAAAAACCTAGTAAAAATAACAAACAACGTAAACACGATAAGAGTGCATTTTTTTTTAATTGACGTGCAATATTTCGAACTGATTGCAGATAAAAAAGTTGGTAAAAAATAGCCAACTATTTAATCGTTTTAAAAAGCAACGTAGAAACGTGACAATTTGTTGTCTATGGCGTCATTTGTCACATAAAAGCGGTGTTATGGGGCCATAAAGCAACAAAGGGGCCAAGGTGAGGCTCGGACGCATAAAACATGTATATTTATATTTTATCGACCAAATAATGGCAACATCCGGCCGACGACTTTCAAATACGACACGGTTAGTATATAATAAATATGCTTAAATATTTTATGGTCGTAATATTGCATATAGCATTATGCATAGGCACCATACCTATAGGGTGTACGACTTTGACGCTCTCTCACTGTCTGTCAGTCAGTCTGTCGCAGCAGCGAAATCCAGCATCTACCCATGCTATTGATTTAATTTTTGCACTTACGATGAAAAATTACAAAAGGACCGTTTTCCCCGCTGACTGTACTATGTTAGTCTTCATATTTTAGTAATGGAACACAAACGGTCGCTGTAAACAAAACACAGTCCATTGGAGCAGCGATTAAATTAGGTGTGCCTCAGGGCTCTATATTAAGTCCTTTCTTATGTTTGGTTTTTATTAATGACAATAAACTTTCTATGACTTGATAGCAATAAATGATTCTAATCATCATAACTTACCAGCCACGGTAGATAAACTTTGTGATGTAGTGCTTTTTGCTGATGATAAATCATTAATTTACAAAGTAGACCAAAAATCCGTCGATTGCAGTAGGATGAACGCCACGCTAGGTAAAGTAATTAATAGTATATACGTTTTAGACATGCGTTTACCCTAAAGATGCGTATGGAATAAACATATCATGACTCGCCTCAAAAGGAATCCGAACATCCTTTGTTTAAGTTTAGTCTGTAATTAATTAAACATACAAACGGACAAACATACTGTCAATGCTTTTTATGTGAACTATTTTGCTAATCAAGTCATGAATCTTTATAACCGCATAAACACTGCCAATTGAATAATTAGATTACTCACTATGCTAAACGTGTCAGTTCGTCCTTATCTAGTTTGTTAGACTTCAAAACGGAGAAACTTTTTTTAGCCTATTTGGGTGTCCCACTGCTGGGCAAAGGCCTCCCCTCTTTGCCGCCATTCGTCCGGGTTAGTGCATATTCCCGCCATTCGCTTTGAAACGCGTCGAAGTCATCCCGCCATCTCCTTTTTGGTCTGCCTCTGCTCCGGTGGCCATCTTGCGGGGACCATTCGGTGGCAAGCTTTGCCCACTGTTGCGGATGCATTCGGCAAACGTATCCAGCCCAGTCCCACTTAAGCTAAGAAACTTTATACAAATTAAGTTAATTTAATATTACATCGAAGGTGAGTGATGTACTCACAAGTTAAATTTGACCCACTTCCCCTAAACGGGATGGGCTGAAATTTGGATCACGTATGTACCTACACCCGATGACAATGCAATATTATGGTATCTAAAAGGTGATCTGATGATGGAGTCGGAAGGTGGCGACAGGATCTCCGCTATCCTTAACGTAGACCCACCGTGTTAGGACTCAATAGTTTTGCCTAGATAAGCAGATAAAGATTTTGCAAAACAAAAGTACAGTCGGCAACAAAAGCTTATTTTAATTCCAATAAACAGCAGGTAATTGACACAGTGACGTTTGGCAGGTGACAGATTCGACAATGCGTGTATAGGCATTGCAATGAGGTATTGGTTTGGTAACCACTGTGACCACGACACCGCAGTACAAGTTGCCTGTCAACACGGTGACCGGCACGAGTAAACATATTGACCTAGCTTTCACCCGTGACTCGTCTCACGGGATGTAAGGAGTTTACTATGTAAACTACCAGCTTAGCAAAGTGTCTCAAATATCCTTGAAAGACAAATATGGTTGTGGACAATTACATGACCTTTTTTGGGTTTCGTACCCGAAGAGCGTTCAACGGGAACCCATTACTAAGCCTACGCTGTACGTCCGTCTGTTTGTCTGTCCTGAACTTAAAGAGCTGTATCTTTTGAGCCGTAATAGACAGCGGTTACTATGGCCGATTCGCTAAAAAAAAACAAACCCTGAAGACAAAAAATACCAAAAAATGGTCAAGCGTGAGTTGGGCATACGCTGATTCGATTCGAAATTTAATTCAAATGTGAATATAATAATACCTATTGTGCAGTGGACCGGAACACTCGGTGCGCGAGCCTGACTCGCGTTTGACATGTTTTTAACCTGTTTCTGCACTCACATGTTTTGCTAATAGACCCCAATTTCAACAGACAAATTACGGTGTATCTATGTTCAATAGAACCCTAGCATACCAGTTGCAAACATGTTACTAATCTAAATACTCGTCAATTAAAAACTTTAAAAAAGACACGTATACGTATTCGTGAGAGTTTTTTTTTTAGGAGGAGTCACAGGTGCGTTGCCGGCCTTTCAAATGAGAGTACGCTCTTTTCTTGAAGGTTTGAAGGTCGTTACGGTCCGGAAATACCGCAGGCGACAGACCATTCCACAGTTTTATTTGTATTTTTTATTTTTATTTGTCTATACGCACTAGTCACTAACCCCTTTTAAATTAACACACTATAAGCCTATTTTAGTTAAAGTAGGCTTTCCTTTCTGTCAAATGGAAATGTCACAATGACAGATGAAGGCAAAGCATATTTCAAGCAAACTTTATTGTCCAGTTATAAATAACAGGGAATATCTTTCAGGTATTACCTACATATTTCCAAAAATGCTATTGTTTTATTAAATACATAAAGCAATAACTGTAGTAACAATTCAAAGTTGTGAGTTAAATTACAAACCCGCACTGAGCCCGCCATTATGCGGAACAATTCTGAGCACGTGCACATACAATGTAAACCCTCGGTACAAAACATGTACACCGTGACGTAATTCTAAGATATTTTTATTTGATATGCATAATTACTTACTTATTATAATAAAGTGATCGACCCGTGGTACAACTGCTATGTTCAACTGACTAAAATATTATCATAAATATGAGGTAGGTTTAGTTTATAATAGAACTTCAGCTGGCCCGAAGGGCAAAAACAACGAAATAGGAGCTCAGCGATAGCGGAGCTCCGTCGACCCTGTTTAATTTGATATTCAGATGGAAATTATTGCACTTAATAAAAACAGTGTGAAATATTAACAATGCTCCCGATCACAGTATAGCGATTATTTGTCGACTTTTTTCTCTAACTATCAACACAGAAACTTTTTAATTTGTAAAAGTTTCTTGAGAAAATTCTCGGTATCTTCTAAAAGTATTCTTAACACACTTGATTCAACTAAAAATTAGCGCTTTAAAGCTTAATATTTCACGACCCCCTAGTTTTTTGAAATTGTATACAAATTCGACTCCAAATAATGTTCTTAGCATGCATAAATCAACGGTGGGCGTGTACAAACAAAAGCAGTTGCATTACTCATCGTGCTTTCGCCGAGAATAGGTCATTTTACGACCTCGGTACGCGTAAGGCCGCATTTACACTTGCAATTTATTGCTGTAAGTTTTGAAACCAATCTATATGCAGGAGATGCAGATAATTGCTACCTATTCACTCTGACCCATGCGTCTTAAAATACAGCAATGACTTGCAAGTGTACATGCAGCCTTAGGACGGCAACGCGATTTTACTGCATTTGGTACTATGCACTGTGCAATAGATATTGTCTACACTTAACCCAGTACCTTGGGGCCACATAACTTCATGTACGTATTAGTTAATACGCAACCACATGTTAGAATGACCTTATTAGGACATCACTAAATCTACATAGATTACGAGTAAATACGTCGTAGTATGGTAGTTTTAGCACAGCTAGGGTCAACTTTGGTTGGCGCCAAAAGGGAGTTAATCATCTCGTTACACCCCGATAACACCATCGGTCGGGCCTCTATACAACACGTTTTTTTTTTTGCCCCGCAGCGAATTGAACATCTACTACCGGGGGAATATGGCGTTTCCACTATGAAGTGATTTCGCCAGTGTCAAGTATATATAAGTATAAATCAATATAGTAATAAAACACAATCCAATCTTCTCTAGGAAGATTGGTGGCGACGTTGTACGGTGATATGTAGGACAGAGACCAAGATAGTTCTAACCTCTGTACCACTGCGAGTCCACTTGAAACGAGGAGTAGGATACAAGAAATGAGTCCAAGTCTTCTATCACTGTGCAACACAAAGGCATTAAAAGTACAAATCACTAACAAAATAGATCTTTGAACGCCTAAATACACAAAAATAAAAACTAAAACAAATTACACATCCGCCATCTTTTGACGTTGCAAATGGCCTCCATACAACACGTTAAAACCTGGTCTTTGACCTGTTAAGTTATGGTATTGTTTTCTAGTCAGCTGTCATTACTGTCAAGTAAATAAGAGCTATCAAATCATTAACAATACGATATGGTTATGGTGGATTATGGTTTTAACCGAGTACCAGTTGGATGCTTAGGAAGATAGACAAATAGACTTTGCACTAGTTCAAATGTTTAAAAGCAGTAATTAGGCTCTTTAAAAACTTCTTCTTCTTCTTAATGTGCCTCTCCGACTGGCGAAGGTTGGCAGTCAGCTCTGAAAACTTTTCTCTGTCTCTCGCGAGGCGAAACAGATGGGCAGCACTCGTGACACCAGTCCACTCCCGGAGATTCCTCAGCCATGACTTCTTCCGGCGGCCTACATGTCTTTTGCCAGCGACCTTTCCCATTATTATCAGCTGTAAGAGGTTGTATCTATCATGCCGTAGTACATGGCCAAGATATGCAATCTTTCTTTGGCGGATGTTATCCCAAAGACATCGCTTCATGTTGACACGTAGCAGGACTTCTTGATTCGTCACTTTCTGTGTCCAACTGATCTTTAGCATCCGCCTATAACACCACATTTCGAATGCCTCTATACGTTTCCTGAGGTCTTCTTTTATAGTCCAGGACTCACATCCGTATAGAAGAATTGGCCAAACATAGCATTGGAGGAGATTTTTGAAAACTAGCTTCCTCGAAACCTAGACATTAGTCACTGGGTATTAATGCTAATGTGAGCATCTCGTTATACTTCAATTCCGCGTAACTAACAAACTCAATAAGTTGCAAAATATACCTTACCCTCTTACTTGCTTAGGTGTATTTTGCACCTTATTTAAGTTGATCGTTACGCGGTACTCCAGTATCAACAACAAAAGTAACCAGTTTTCAAAAATTGCTAAAATTAGCCTTAAGCTGGGTATTCATGGAGGCGCCGTTTGTCTCGGCGACAGATGGAATATATACAACTGGATGGGCGTAATATGTTGACCACGTTCACGGGCGCGCCACGCCACACATCAACTTTGCGACATCACGGAGCTGGCAGGCTGATTAGAAAATGGTAGCCAGATAATGCATTCACGACGACGCGCCATTTGGCTTTACTTATAGAGGCGTGTCGTGTTCCAACGTTGAATTTCGAAATTCACGATAGTTCCATTCCGATGGCGCGTTGGCGCGTCACGCTGGCTTTCCGTCCATTTGGAAATCCAACGGACCGCGCCAAGTACTTATAAACGCTACAGCTTTGACATTCACGGATCGATTTCGGCGCGGCGCTGCTCTATTCGGCTTTTGGAGCGATCGTGACTGGCCAACATTATGCCTTTATTCTAGGCCAAGAGGGTAAGTAGACTAGAACCATGGATTTTAATCTCAGGATTGCAGATACAATAATACACTAACTACGCATTTGCGGTCTTAGGATTGCGGTCTTAGGATTGCAGTCTTAAGAGTGCAAATGTATCTGGTGCTCAGGTCCTACTTACCATCAGGTGGCCTGAGTGCTCGTCTGCCATCCACGAATGCCATAAACCAACTAAGATAGAAGGCCTCTTTGCTTGTCTTTTACCAACCGACTTACCTTCACACCGGCACACAACAGTGCGGACACTGCTTCTTATCGGTGTAGCGTAAGCTGCAGCTCCCAACCTACCTCCACTTTATATAATACTAGAGGACGCCCGCGACTTCGTACACGCAGAATAAGTTTCCTGCTACTCCCCTATTTTAACCCCTTAGGGGGTGAATTTTGAAAAATCCTTTCTTAGTGCTCACTTACATCGCGAAAGGAACCCCTGTACCTACCAAATTTCAAGATTCTAGGTACAGTAGTTTCGGCTGTGCGTTGATATATAAGTCAGTCAGTTTTGACTTTTATATATATAATAGATAAGTTTATATAACTTTCCATTAAATAGACCACCCAGTCTATGAAAACAAATGTGCCCGAAAACCCGTAAAGCCGCGGGCGATAGCTAGTATTACAAAAGGATAGAGTCGTTCGCAACCCTTTATAAAATATGGTTTTAGAAGACACTCATCTCCCACAAAGCCTCCATTTGAGAGGCTGGAGGGTCGATTAATCACTCTTCTTTCACACAAAACGTGTAACAATGGGTTTTGCCGCAAAGTGTTTTGTCCCGCTCTGGCGTATGATGATGCGTGAGAAGGAAAGTGTTGTTTTTTAATATCTTTTTTTTTATGGCAATACGAAGGCACACAGGCCACCTGATGGTAAGTGGGACACATTGACATTTGAATTGTCAAGACTGCAATCCTAAGGGCCGTATTAATAAACTCATCTTGACTATGAGGCCCGTCACAAAATACGTCAAAGTAAACGCGAAAGCATAGAACACTGTCATTTTTGACGCATCTCGAGACGAGCAATAGAGTTGAGATCAGTTTATTAATACAGGCCTAAGACTCCAAATGCTTTGCCTACCCTGTGTTGTGATGCTTAGCGTAGGACAAGATCTTGCTCTTTTGAACTTTTACTTTTTAAATGGTTTGAGGCGCAGAGAAAATTTATGACAGCGTCTGGAAAATAAAATTATATTGACGCGATTTTCACTGTCGCCCAATTACTCGCAACTTTATCCAGATCGCGATATGGGTTTACAATCTGAAGATATACAGGGTGGGTGTCCCTAAAATCACTGGCAAAACTGGGCTGATAGAGCAGCTAAAAAGCTATCGATTTAACGCCTATGTATGTTCAGTGATTTTTACTAGTTTCGGAGATATTGATCATTTGAATTTGAATTTTTGTAATTTCCCCCTATATCCGTGTCCCGAAAAATCATTAATTTCAAAAAAACGGGCAAAAGTTCGCTGATTCGTAATGATTCTTATCATACTAATTCTACATACCACTGAAAAACTTATGAAATAAAACATGAAATAATGATTTTCCTTGACATGGACATAAGGGAAAATTACAAAAAATCACATTAATATGATCAATATCTCCGAAACTGGTAAAGATCGCTGAACATACATAGGCGTTAAATCCTTTTCAGCTTTTAAGCTGCTCTATCAGCCCTCTCAGTTTTGGCGTTAGTTTTAGGGACACCCGGTACAGGTACTATCTCTCAGTTAAGTTATCGCGTTCCTTTTCTTTATCATATAAAAGGCAATCAGAGCTGCCATGTATCTGTCGGACACCTAGTGTGATCTGGAGAATGGGAGACAGGGGGGGGGGGCTATTGCGTAACGCACTCGCAATCGTTTTCATTTTGAAAATCGAACTAAATGTAAACAATATTCCAGTTTGAAGCAGATTGTGATCAATAGCTCCTCAAATCCTTAATAGGTTGTGTCGTTAGAGGGTGATTCTTAGGCGTTGTAACCTTCGTCATGAAGATAACTTTATACTTCATTCAGAGCTGAATATCTCTTAAACGGCCGAACCGATTTTCATGAATCTTAGCTAAGGAACACCGCTAGAAAACCAGCTTTCAAATGAAAGAAACCGCATCCAAATCGGTACACGCGTTTAAGAGCTGCGGTGCCACAGACAGACAGAGACATAGCGGTTAAACTTATAACTCTTCTTTATACGTCGGAGGTTAATAAAGTATAGTGAGAACAACACAAGGGTGTTGTTCTTTATCCATTATCAATGTTTAAACTTTAATACGTTACTGGATTAAGAATAAACAAGTCAAGTAACTCGATTAGCTGTGTTAGATATCTGTGAATATTAATCCAACTTGGAGTGTTGAAGTTGTTCGAAGGGGAACCTCGCTAGGCAGGAAACTTGGTTTTGGTGGTACCGGTACCCTTATCATGAGTTACAATAACCATAGCCATACTCGCTAGCGAGTCGAATTCTCTGTCCCTCACAGTATTATTAAGAGTGCGAGGGACAGAGCATTCGACTCGGTATCGAGTATGGTAATTGTTACTAATGGTAAGGATTTGGATGGCTTGTTTTGTGGTCGCTGAATAAATATTAACAACGTATGGATACAGTTACGTAAATTATAAATATTGAACAATGTTAAGAACGACGTCGAGTGATAAAGGAAATAGGAGTCAACAAAGAAAGGTTGACGAGAAGGGGTCTCATATGGCTGCGTTTATCGTACGACAAAATGTTGATAAAACTTCCATCACTTTTTGACACGTACGAGAGTGACGGATGCTTTATCACATTTTGTCACGCGGTAAACGCAACCATACTAGGCTTACAGGGGTCGAAGTTTGAGTTCCGATGACGATAAAATGACTAATGTTTAAACACAGAGTGCTCTCAACTCAACTACACTCAGGAGCAAAAATACCGGGTCAGAGTGCGTTTTTCATACAAACGAAACTATTTCGAAGCCTTGGTTCCTCGGTTTTGAGTGAGTTTTAATGGTGGATACTCCGAGATTCAATAGAGGAGCTCAAATGTTCTTAAGATACCTAACTGATCGCACAACCAGTTAACACCACAGCGGGAGAGTTTGGGTCAGCACTTGGATTTCCTTACATTTTATTGCCATTTTAGATGTTTTTTCTGAACATGCACTATTCCGGCGTTAACCGCAGATTTTTTTTAATTATCATGATATGAAAATTAACGTTCCGGGCACCAAAAGTTCAACCCTAGTTGATGCCATTCAAATTAAGGTACTTAAACCATATTTTATAAATTGGTTAGATCAAAAAATCATCGGAATAGATTTCGATAGGGTTGTTAGTCGTTTTATTTTTATTACTGTTTTTGACATTTGATCTTTGATTTGACCGCGGCAGCTGCAGCTCGTTAGCAGCACTGGTAGCGCAGGCCGCTGCAACGCGTTACTTTTTGATGTGCCGGGTTCGATTCGTTTTGTTGTTTTGGGTATAAAACAAAATAAACGACCAGTTAAAAAACAGTTTTATCACCGTAACGAAACTGTTGATTAAAGTCAAACACATACATTTTTGTAACGAAATTGTAAGTTAGACATTATTTAAGTGATATTTAAATAGCGTCTTTATGTACATTTATTTCGGCTTTTACCCTTTTACAACTCGCGCGTGCACGTGTTCAAAGTGCGACGCTGCTGCCACGCGGAGCTTTGAGATTTTTCTTGCATTAGACCATATTTTCTTGAAACTATTTAATAAGCAAACAACATAAAATAGTTTTTAGTCTATTAATATATTTTGTGTCATCTGACCCATAGATAGTTTGTTCTTTATCCAAGATCCGGGTAGAAAAAAGTTTTTCGATGCCCTTTGTATTGAAAATTTTCACAAAACAAAACTTGAGGAGCACTTAGTTTAGCGTAAAAAATCCAATCCATTATTCCACGCTTGTTGAATTTGCCATGCATGTTTGTATATAAACACTTGATACATACACAAACCAATAGACTTAAAGGTTAAAAACAGTTCATAGCGGAAGTGTCATTTGCAATCCATAATACCGTCTGTCCATAAGGATTGCGAGTCCTAATTATAATTTGTCCTAAACTGGTTTTTAAGTCAGTCAGACAACTGTTTAAATTTTCAACCAGCGGTCCTGTATCATACTAACATTAATAACTATTATAATTCACCCGGAAAAGGCTTAAGCATTAATAAAATCGAACTAACGCTGCATTAGGACAAATGACTACTAAACCCTAAACGTCATTTGTCCTAATGCATATCCTTAGTCCAATACAATATAGGCCCACAGCCTCTATTTAAAACGGTAAAAACAATATCGTTTTTGATCTGTTATCTTATTGTCAAAGTTTTGATAGCTCCTATTTTCGTGACAGTAATGGCCGCCGACTTAAAAACAAAACCGCATCAGGCCAAATACGATACAGAGGCGCAGATTGTTAATTGGTCCTTTACCCTAAACTATTATTGAAATTGGATTAATTTATAGACTTGAATTAGTTTAAACTTAAACAACGGAATGCAGTATGACATTAATAATTTTCCCCAATGTCGATCAACAGAAGCGAGTTGCATCGGAATTGGGTTTTTAGGGCACGTAGAGTTTCACGGCGAAACTTTGTCGCGCCGCTGTTGGAACTTCTGCTATCGTTTAAAGTAATTCCTCGCTAAATAGCTAAAATATACATATATATACCCACCTGATGGTAAGTGGAAACTGTGACCCATAGACAATCGCATTCACAAGACTGCAAGCCTAAGACTGCAAATGCGTTGCCAACCCCGAGGACTAAGATGGAATGCCTGTATGCTAAGCATTACACCGGCTGTCTTATCCCCAAACCGGAACACAACAATGCGAACACTGCTGTTTGGCGGTAGGTTAATGGATACGATGGTGGTAGCGATCCGGACGGACTCTGCACAAGGTTCTACCACCCGCAAACACACATACATGCACATGCTAAATTTTGAGATTTATGAGCTTATATCCTAAAGCTAACCGCACACTTAATATTACTTAAGTAATTTTAAGTTCAATTGTTCGTTAGTGTAGGCGCTTGTTTTAAGACGTTTTGGGCTTTAACATTATTCGGTTTGTATTTACAGTCTGTTTTAGCTGACTGACCTTTGCCATTTTAGGGTTCCGTAGTCAACGAGGTACCCTTACAGCTACCCGCTGATAGGTACCACAAAGCTGTAATTTGGCTCAGTTATACATTTAATTACGCCGACAATGATGTAAAATAAAATCATGAGGCAAAGGTAGTTTTTTTATATAAATTGTAACGTTGAGGGTGATGATATTATTTAGCTCTGAAGAAAATCTTTTAGTACAGAGTTTTTTTTTAATGACTATGAGAAGGCTCGCGTGCACTCAGGCCACCTGATGGTAAATGGGATCTGAGACCCATAGACATTTGAAATCTCAAGACTACAATCTCAAAACTGCCATCCTAGGACTTCAAATGCGTTGCCAACCCTGAGACTGAGATGGAATGCCTCTATGCTAGTAATTTCACCGGTTGTCTTTTCCCGGCACCGGAACACAGCAATGCGAACACTGCTGCTTAGCGGTGGATTAATTTATAAAATGGTGGTAGCAATCCGGACGGACCCTGCACAAGGTCCTACCACCAGTAAGTTAATATAAAATCAGAAACAATACCTTAAATGAAAGCAAACACAACGATTTTAATGTTTAATTTAAGTTCGTTTGTTAGATTAGTGTAGTAGGTAACTTTGTGAGTTCTTACGTTTTTGCTTAAGTACATTTAAAAAAAAAAATTGTTTTGAGATACAGGCGACTTGAGTGTTAATATAATAACTATAGGTACTAAAAATCATCACCAAATAAATTTTATTTAGAAAAATTGTTCATACTTGTGGTTTTTCGAGTTAGTTTTTTGTGTTTATTGTAAAGGCGGAACCCTATACTGAACGTGGTCCGCCATGCTCTTGTCCAGTTTTTCATATTAAATAACGAATCTGGGTAAACCGAATGCGGCCGGGGAATTCGGTCACCGACCTAATTATAAGCGCGGCATCAACTTACAATATTCAGTTGGTAGTAAGTAACCCTGACAACGAAGTAAGCGGTTTATTTGTGAGAGTACATTAATACGCTAATGTCCTAAAACAGTCGGTGTAATGACTAGCATAGAGGCATTCCATCGTACTCCTCAGGGTTGGCAATGCATTTGCAGTCTTAGGCTTGCAGTCTTGTGAATGCGAATGTCTATGGGCCACAGTTTCCACTTACCATCAAGTGGCCTGTGTGCTCGTTTGATTTCTATAGGCAATAAAATAAAATAAACTTTTTAGTCTTTTACATTATCAAAAAATATTGATCACGTATTTTTTCTTTTGTCAATTGAACACAAAATGCCGAAGACAAAGTGGGTTGAAGTTTGTCGTGACGTCACAACGTGGTATAGTGTGCCACGGCGTGCGAGCCCCCACCCCCGAACCTTGATGCGCGTATTGGTCAATTTTGATTGATTTGAAAAAGCAAAAAATACGTATCCAATATTTTTTTATAATCTTGCTGATTGAATTTTTTTTTTCCCCAGGACACACCCCTATTCGTTCCTGGGTCTTGTTAGATACCAGCCGCATTCTGAGTCAGCTAAAGACGATGGCGTGCCTTAGTAATATTTTTTTATACACAGTTTGAATAACATTTACGATTACGAGTAGCTAGATAAAACCCCCCAATATAATGGTGACCCGTTCTTTCAGAGCTGACATTTTTTAAACGGCCCAACCGATTCTCATGAAATCTAGCTCAAAACCACAGTAAAAAAGCCTGAATTGAAAAAAAAAACGCATCCAAACCGGTTCACCCGTTTAATATTATGCCACAGACAAACACACACACACGTAGCGGTCAAACTTATAACTCCCCTATTTTTGCGTCGAGGGTTTTTGGAGTCCTGTAAGCCTTTATTTCGTTGTCTAGTACTTATATATTTTCTATTTTATTTATTTATAGGAAAAAAACATTGCAATATAATATACCAGTTCTAGCGGGCGAAAACTGAACGCAGTTTATCTGCCACTGGAAATCTCGTCTTGGTGAATTAATTTATAAGTAATTGTAATTCAGCGAGCTAAAAAATAAATATATCTACATAAACCTGTTGAGGCGTTAAACCGTAGAGACGGAAGAAATAACCAACAGACACTTTCGCCTCGTTCATATTAATTAAATTATGATTGCACGCGTAAAACCAAGAGATAAGCGATGGGCAGTATAGAGTATTTAGACTAATTAGACTTCTAAATTACTTTGGGACCGTTTAGCACCAACTACCACTATCTGTCGTTTCTTTTCTCTTTCTTATGTATTTACATATGTTCTATTTAAGTAAGTTTACCCGAAACCGACGTGCGTGCATGACTCGATGTATGAATGTGGAAGAAGCGAAAGACATTTGTCAGGATCGTAGCAGGTGGAAAGAAGTCGTCTCTGCCTACCCCTCTGGGAAACAGGGGTGATTTTATGTATGTAAGTAAGTTTATCGGTGGCTAGTGCCCATCGTACAAGCCTAGAGCTTAGATGAGGACTATCTCAATTTGTATGAGATATATCTTATACGTATTTTTGTGTGTTATTATTAGGGTTAGGCCCTTTGGTGGGATATCGTGGTTCTAAAATCCATGGAGTCTCTACTTTTACCTTTAGTATTGGTATAATAACATTTAAAAATGTATTTATTCGATAAATCGCTAACTAGTTTAAATTAATTTTGGCGCAGAGGATATCTTCGCTGTAAAAGCGTTACAAACTAACAAATACTAGTAGGTATTGATAAACCGAACTAAAAATGTATTATTTATTTTATAATGCGACAATATTGACGGCCAAAATCTAAGTGATATGTAAGTATATAATAATCAGGAAATAGCGGCTCCATAGATTTTATTGTCCCCTAGTTATTATTGTCGTTTTTTTTTTCTTTCAATCTGATTAGCTTAGATCTTTTAAACTGCGCAACAGATTTCAATGCGATTCTCATCAATAGATAAAGTGATTCAAGAGGAAGACTTGTATGGACATGTACATTCTAGATTATGTCCGCGTGTTACGGAGAACTCACATAAACCGGAGCGAAGTATGTGGTCAAATTCCAAACTGGAGCCGCTACGTACCTGTAGACAAAAACACAAAGCCATTAATTTATTATTATTATTATTTATTAATTTATTAAACCAACAACAAAACTTAAAAATAAATCAAAAGCCCTGCAAAACTGTTTTAGGACAGTTTGACTGCAGGAAGACTTGAAAAGAACAAGAACAGTACTATAATCTTAATGTTATACAATGTTTAGTTCGACATACCAAATATATAATTCTAAGGCAGTGTATCTACTAGATGTTTCTTTAGCTTTCTCTTAAATATACTTTTAATTTGCTCAAGAATTAGTTACATGTGTTATTATGACAGGGTTCTAACGGGGGCTGAAAAGTTTTTAGCTATGTATACTATGGGGCATTTCATATGAAGCGGACAGGAAAAAAAAAGTGAGGTTCCCAAATTTGTTTATATTTGGTTTAATTCTTCCTCTAGCAGATGTAAAACCGGATGCTTAATATTTTTTATATATGATGGTTATTTTAGAAATTATGAGCTTTTAAAAAATTGCCGTAATTGAAATTCCGATTTTTTAAAAGTCAAATATCGAGTAAGTAAAATATAAAACTTAATATTAAACCAAGCGTTTTGTATAGAGTTTATAATGGTCTTTACAATAAAGAAATCAATTTTGAAAAATAAAAAAATAATATTGGTCAAAACCGGAAGTAAACATTTCAAAACGATTTTTGAATAACTTTGACCACTTTTTTTTTACTTTTTTTTATCTTAAAATATAGCCTTTAATATGTTTAAAATACACAAGAAGTTGTAGGATGGGATCTCCATTGGTTAAGGAAATAATTAAATTAATGTACATACATATCGCACTGAGTGCGACGTTACGTATGGTGTATATCAGGTGTTGGGCGATATATGAGCTAAGACGTTACCGTATTTACATATTATTATCTTATAGGTCGTATTTAAAACTTTTAGATATTTTTTATTAATACAAGTATTGGAATAACTATAATAACTAAACGCGAATACCGCCATCTATTAGCAGTAAGAAGAACTAGTTACTTATGCAAGAAAGAGATGGCAGTACGACGCCACGCCATTTTGATTTTCCGCTATTGTTTTAGTTGTTGCTGTGACCTTGCTGTGACGTGTGCACATTTTAGACAGTTAACAATTTCATTATGGCTCCGTACGGTTACCGATGTAACAATCAGTTTCGTTTAGTAAATAATCGAAAAACTTAAAAATTTAAGAAAAGTGTCTACGTGCTTAGTGCAAAAGTGGGGTGGTCCACCAAATGTGTATGTGTGTGCATCTTGTAGGAAACGACTTTTAAATGAATCGCCTCCAGTGCCTCCAATAGCTAATGTAGACCTTGTACAATGTAGTCAAACATCGAGTGAACTTTCGCAGAACACCCAAGATGAACCATTTATTCCTGAA
The DNA here is from genome assembly GCA_923062465.1 of Acleris sparsana. Classification (NCBI taxonomy): domain Eukaryota; kingdom Metazoa; phylum Arthropoda; class Insecta; order Lepidoptera; family Tortricidae; genus Acleris; species Acleris sparsana. The sequence goes on along the minus strand of OV281287.1, from coordinate 17,953,122 downwards.
GATAAATTCAAACATAATTCCACTCAAACTGATACAGACATAGAAAGTGTAGAAATTTTAAAGCAGTTAAAGGAGAAATTTAATGATCCTTCGACGTCTATTTCCATAAAAACTATGATATTGACAATAGCACCAAAATCATGGACAGAGAATAAATTAGCGGAAGAGTTTGGAACATCTAGGCGACAGGCAAAAAAAGCAAAACTACTTGTTGACCAGTTCGGTATATTGTCTTCTCCGAACCCACGTGGTAGCGGCCGTAAACTGTCAGCTGAGATCGAAAATATGGTTAAATGTTTTTATCTCCGAGAAGACATAAGTCGTATCATGCCAGGGAAAAAAGATTTTATATTTATTAAATTAGATGACAACAAAAGAACCCACGTGCAGAAACAACTTCTGATGTGTAATATTAACGAACTTTATCAGAAGTTCAAAGAAGAGTATCCGAACATTCGAGTAGGTTTAACAAAGTTTTTTACCCTAAGACCGAAACAATGCATCCTCGCTGGCAACCCTGGTACACATATAGTATGTGTTTGTACTTACCATCAAAATGTGAAGCTAATGTTGGAAGGTGGAGCTATTGCCAATCTCACAGCGGGAACTGCCATGGAACTATCAACATATAAGGATTGCCTTCGCCAGATGATGTGTCCTAATCCAACACAAAAGTGTCATTTAATGACTACAAAATCCCCACCTAATGAATGTTGTCAATCTTGTCCCGGTTTAAATGCACTTCGTGAACATCTGAAAGTCGTTTTCGACAACAATCAAGTGACAGAAGTACGGTTTGAAAAATGGCTTGGTACTGATCGTTTCACAATATCAACTCAAATATTGTCTTCTGATGATTTCGTAGATAGTTTGTGTGATGCCCTGGAGACTTTGAAACCACATGCTTACATTGCAGAGGAACAGGCATTTTATTTTAAGCATCTTAAAGAGACTATTGATAAAGGGGAAATCATCGTACAGTGTGATTTTGCAGAAAATTACAGTTTTGTAGTCCAAGATTCTGCCCAATCGATCCATTGGAATAACGATCAAGCTACACTCTTAACTTCGGTTTTTTACTATAGGGATGGCACTGAAATAAAACACGGGAGTATTGTCATGATTTCCGACGACTTGAAACATGATACAGCTACCTATTATACTTACCAAAAAATACTACTCAAGCACCTTTCAGAAAAAGGAATAAATGCAACTAAAGTTATATATATAACCGATGGTGCCTCACAACACTTCAAGAATAGATTTAACTTTGTTAATCTTATTTATTACATGGATGATTTTAATATAAATGCAGAGGCACATTTTCACGCAACATCTCACGGTAAAGGGCCCTGCGATGGTCTCGGAGGGAACCTGAAACGTTTGGCGACGCGTGCAGGTTTACAGTTACCTCCAAGTAGATCAATCATTTCACCAATGCGATTGTATGACTGGGCAAAATCATCTCTTAAGCAAACAGCGATCTACTACAGCTCTAAAGACGATATCGAACGTCAAAGGATATTTTTGCAAGCCAGGTTTGATTCCGCAGCCACAATTCCAGGAACAAAAAAGTTTCATGCCTTTATTCCAAAAACCGACGGTCTTCTGGTGAAAAGAACGAGTTCTACAGTAGATTCTCACTGTAAAATAGTAAAAATTATAAAATAAAATGTATTAAAATTGTTGATTTTCTTATTTCATTATGTTACCATTTTAATGTACCTGCAATCTTAGAATACATGTTTTTTTACGCCCAACACCTAACATATACCTTACGTAACGTCGCACTCAGTGCGATATGTATGTACATTAATTGACCAATTTCCTTAACCAATGGAGATCCCATCCTACAACTTCTTGTGTATTTTAAACATATTAAATGCTATATTTTAAGATAAAAAAAAGTAAAAAAAAAGTGGTCAAAGTTATTCAAAAATCGTTTTGAAATGTTTACTTCCGGTTTTGACCATTAATTCTTTTTTATTTTTCAAAATTGATTTCTCTATTGTAAAGACCATTATAAAGTCTATACAAAACGCTTGGATTAATATTAAGTTTTATATTTAACTTACTCGATATTCGACTTTTAAAAAATCGGGATTTCAATTACGGCAATTTTTTAAAAGCTCATAATTTCTAAAATAACCATCATATATAAAAAATATTAAGCTTCCGGTTTTACATCTACTAGAGGACGAATTAAACCAAATATAAACAAATTTGGGAACCTCACTTTTTTTTTCCTGTCCGCTTCATATGAAATGCCCCCTATACAAGATATGGAAGGGGTGGAGGCTGCATTGGATTAAGCGCTAAAAGAGGGCTAAGTAATTACACAAAAGATCCCACAGGGTCGAAGTGTATCCGTAAGGACCCCACCAAAAAGATAAGATAAGATCTATACATTATGTATAGATCTTATCTTATCTTTTTGGTGGGGTATACATTAGTGGAGTGCATTGGCACAACCGAGGAATTTCATTCTTCCTCCGGCGAGGGCATCACATTCACACAATAGGTGTTTCATTGTCTCAGCCTCTTCGCCGCACATTCTACAATCTGTGTTGTCATAAGGCCCATCTTTGCTAGGAGATGTTTAACCCCGAAGTGCCCGGTAAACACTCCGATAACGTATCGAAGTTGTCTTCTGCTGAGTTTCCAAAGTTTCTTGCTCCAGCTCTGGCCAACTCATTCTATGAAGAGCTTTGCTATGGATAGATAATATATGGCACTTGTCCCACCAATACATGTGTTTTATAATTGACACGGAATCGATATATTTCATTCGTTTCTTGAGCGAGGAAATAGTCGATAGCTAATCGCTTCCTCACCCGGCACTGGGGCAAGTTCCTATTATTAAAGTTACAGTCGTCAATTTCTGTAAATTATACTCGTTTCGAGAATCCAAATAGCTTTTAGAATCATGTTTTACAATCACAATTTTAAACTGTGAATATAAACTTCATAATGCCCAACTTATAACGTAATAAATCGTGCGTTCACCCAACATTTCACATTTCTTACAAGAACAATATCGCTTGCTTATGTCATCCGACAAAATTGTTAAATATTTCTTTATTAAAACTAATAACGCATTCGAAGTTTAAAAAAAAAGGATTATCATTTCACTGCCAATGTCGTACTACATTGACACGCGATATAATGCTGCGCTGAGAGAGCTAAGCTAGGCGAAGCTATTGTAGATTTTTGCAAATAACAGGTTTCATTTTATTAGCATCAGCGGGCGGTAAGGCACCGGTCCCACCAAGGGCGAGGGCGCGATTAGCTATCGGCTTCTCGCCCAAGAAACGAACAAAAAATAAAGATCCCCTGTCAGTGAAAGAGACACGTATATTAATAGTTGATCGCTGGCTGTTCTCGCTTCCCGCTCATCGTCGACAAAGTAGTAGTAGAAGTATCCTAAATTAGAAAAAATATAGTTCTAACACAAGATAAGTAAAACAAGTGAAATTGATGCCGTTTGATAATAGTGTTCACTTATAACCAAATCATCGAACCACTATAGACACATTAACAATGCAAAAAAAAACTGTCTACCGTTATATTATAACGAACGTTAAATTACAATTTTTATTCGCTAAATTGTCTACGGTAAAACTGATGACATGGTCCAAGACACAATACAGTAATCACACTGGAGCTGTCAAATACTTAATTATCTATCGTACATCTTAGCTTGTCTAATGCACATAGCTTATGGAGTTTTTTCTTCTGACTGCACCGCAGCATAATTTTAATGATTAATTGCACACGCGATACGATTCGTTTTTTATCAACAGTGTTATTGGTTAAATTGGTTATAACGGTACGTTAGGTTTACGCTTAAGGCCTTAATTGGTTCCGCAGTTGTTATTTTTTTTAATCTATTACCAGTTGTCACACGGGCCATTACTACGAAATACAATTAAATTTGGTGTTGAAAAATTATTTATTTGCGGCGAATGCGAATGTTACGCGACTTTGAATCACGTGCCGTTGCTGAAGTATGTATTGTAGGATGAAGTATTTCGCCGAATTTTGTTTACGCTTAATTTTTCTCCAGCTTAAACGGAAAATATATTGTAAAATGTTTTCTGTAATCCTGGTAGAATAGAGTAAGGTTGGTTTATTTTATAACTTTAAAAAAGTCAAAGGTATCAGTAGAATAACAATAAATGCGAAATTAGTATTCTGCGAATCATACATTCGGACAATTTATGCTTATGTTATGCGTAAACATGGGGAACCGTTGCGTGAATCTAATAAAAAAATACTAAAGGCAACGTATTTTTTATGTATTCATCATTAAGAAGCTAAAGCATATAATAAAACATTTATCACTGTATGTGACACAGTCATCATTTATTTTATGATCACTGAATTTTGGTCGCGTAGTTGAAATATAAATCAACCTGTATTTAAATAAGAAACGATAAACACCTACCACAGGGTGATTAATTAATTTTCCTTTTTTCTTTACTCGGTGTAATCGTGTTGACAAATTACGTAGAGATGGACCTTTCCAAAGTTCCTTATCGCGATAATTAAAAAGAAAAATACTCTACTTTTTATCGCTTAACGGCGTTGAAGTTTGTTCCTTATATTTTTTAGCGAAAAAATTAAGTGAAAGTAAGCTTACTGGCGTAGGTTAATATGGGTTTGCCGTTTCTCTTTATAATATAGGTACGATAATCAATGAAAATAATTACCTGTAGGGAAATAAATACATAAATTATTCTTGAAAAATACGCTTGCCCTAGCAGCGAAACACATTCAGGATGATTATTATTTGCCAATTTATGATATGCGTAGTTCATAATGATTACAGCCTTTGTACCTTTTCATAAGCTAAATAAATCTAATTGCATAACGTACCATCCCCCTTCACTATTCAATTTACCAACAGTCAACCCAAAATAACATGCGATCTCTTAATATGAACAGTCAGATAATAAAATCACAGCGCAGCGGGGCAGTTGACACAAAATTTCCATTACATCAGTGTGTGACGTTGACAAATGAGGGCGTAATCGTACAATGCGACAGCGGTTGCAGCATTTGGACTGAAACAGCTGGAATATTGCAGTGGACGTTAGTTTTTAACGCCCTTCCCTAAAAAAAGAGGGGGTCATGCGTTTGTAGTATTTTTCTGTGTAGGGCCCAAACAGGTAGACATATTTGAATGCGGTTTTTTTTTCGTTCGTTCGTATTTTCGCGGTGATTCTCAGGTAAGTACTTAAAATCGGTTGAGCTACATAATAAAAAAAAATATAATAATAATTGATAATAGTGTTACGCCGGCGTGGTAAGGCGTTTCATTACCCACTAAGAGCGAAGGAGATAACACTATTGGGAATGAGACAGCGATGCGCAGGTCATTCCAAACCCTTGTGCCAAGGACGTCGCCATTGTTAACGGAGCGAGCAGGTAGCAAGGCGTAGAACAATACAGAAACGAATAGTCTCGGTCGTCCTCGGCGGAGCAAACAACGTCGATCTTTCCGGAAGATTTGGTGGATGGAAGACGTTCTGGAATAACGTGGGAGCTATAAAAGGCGGGCCGCGGTTGTGGGCAGTCAGTCTTTACTTGGAAAGCGAACAGTGCGATCAAGAGCGACCCGAGCGATCTAAGTCTAAGTCTTCGAAGTTTTTGTGCGATAATTGTTTATAACGGTTTAAGTGAGTGCGTAATTAAAGTCTACTTTTGATTATCGGTGTTTTAGTGCATTTCTATCAGTTACCTACCCCCACGTACGTAACAATATTATCTATTTATTCAGTAATTTATAAAGAATCAATCGGTTTTGGGTTATCTTATATCCGAAGATTTAGCAACAGTGTTGTAGAAAGACAAATAATTACACACTAAAATATGCACCCTGTATAATAAAATAGATAGCCAAGATCGTGCGTCGCTGGGATCCTAGTGAAAATCAAGTGAAAAAGGGTTTAAGTATAGTATACTCCCTTTATGTATATGCCCTTTTTTAGTGCGAGTTAATTAGACTTATAACATTTTTTTACTGGGACTCCAGTTTGAGGCTCTAGAGATAAACTTTTGAGGAAGTAGTTAACTTTTATGCAACTCTAAAAGTTTCTGTGACTTGACGTGTTACGTTACCAGTTACTGTCCCTCCAGTCATCGCCGTATGTTTCTTCAACCCGAGTATCCGCGTTTTGTATGGTAACCATACAGTGGAAATACATCGCGAAGTAACGATTCATTGTTCTGATTAGTGCCACTAAGGTTACGGAGGTCAGATTGCAGGCACTCCGTAATAATAATTACTTAACCAGTTAATTCTGTAATCATTTATTTTATAACCCATAAAAAAAACACATATTTTATAAAAAAGATAAATACTTTGACTACCTAATAGCCGACATTGTCGGTTTTTTTTCGGATGTGGACGTGGATTGGCACACGGTTAGAACACATCCAGCCTCGCAATAAATTGAAAATTCTTTTGCAGAGTGCTATAAAGTTATGAACTTACCGCGTATTCATAAAATTCTTGGTAATATTATTATGTAACATCCAACAAAAGTAACCATTCTTAAACGTGTTACCGTGTCTCGAACATGGAAGTAACTTCAGAGTTTGTCAAGTGTCAGCATAATTGATAGCCTTGGGGGCAATTAAATCTGGATTAGGCCGTAATTAAGCTATTAGGGTGACGGAAGGTGCGAGTAAAAAACCGAATTAGGAACGAATCACTCACCAGTATCTAATTATTTATGTAGTAATTACACAGATATATATAACGTGAACCCGCTTGCAAAACATTTTTTTAAATAGTTGAAGTATTATGTAGTATTATGTTTGAAATGCGTATTTTTGACCAATATGCTAAGTATGAAATCGTTCTAAGTCTACTAATTAAAATCAAATTAATTCGTGTAGAAATTGATCATGCTGTAGTTATTGATAATGAAAGAACACACCAGTTTTTACGCAATTCAAGAAGTTTCCACGCTACAATTTAAGTATTTACTGCGTTAAAAGCTGGAAAAAGACTGCATTTGAAAGGTGCATTGTTATTAATACCATACATACAGGTTTCCCCAAAGTTATTAAATAAACATATTATTTTATTAAATAGTGAAATACATAAATATCTAAGCTTTGCTAACAGATTTTATAAACATTGCCCTTCCAAAGGTATATACTTATCTATCTACGTAGTTTTTATTATTACTGTTTCAAAAAGGGATATATTCCACATATTAATTAAATTAAAACGAATCGACCACCCTGTATAAATAAAAGTCAACAACTGAAAATCATTAATAATCCCAAAGATAACCCGATTAACGTCCCAATCGTTCCAAATTTAAACATTAGTTTTGCACATTTTGGGCATCGTTCGATTTTCAATAAAAGGTCGTAACGGAAATTACGGACGGGATGGCGTAATCAGTTTTACTCGCGTCCGAACTTTAAGTAGAAGGCATCGATCCGCTATCCGCTGCTATATTAATGAAGTTATCGATGGCTCGGACTCGAGATTAAAGGCTTAATAGTTTCGAATTATAAAGGGTGTAATGAAGTTTAAAACAATAACAACAAGCCTAGTTAACCTAACACGACACAAGCGATAACAACTGCTCTCTCGAATCCACCCTGCAGGTAGATCTTTAATGTAATTAAGTAACCCTTTTACACATTTTTTTACCTGATATTAAATGGTCCCTCACGATGTTTTTAGCCCAATCGCTGGTCACCCTGCTTACGAAGAAAGCGCAATATTTGAGTCTTTATTCCTTAGCCTAGGTCTTTTCTCGGCAAATATGTTTAGCTGGACACTTCTGTATCTTGTCGCTTTTTTAATTGTATTTATTACTGCAGCGAGCTGGCTCCATCTCAGTTGTACTGGATGGCTATTACGTCAGTAATATTTAAATTGAAACGGAATGTGGTATATCAGTCTTTGTTTTAACTGTGTCAGTCGCTGGTATAAAACGTATGAATTCATTAAACCTTGAAGTTTTGCGTATTGATTAAGTGAAGTAAACGGAGTAATTACCAAAAAATTACTGGTGTTCATCTTTTCTAGAAGTAAAAGAAGCACAGCCGCAACAGCAAGAATGCCAACACAAGAAAACCTATATAAGAGAGTTATCGAATTTTGCGCAGACAAAGCTAAGTGAAACCTAGTATAGCTACAAACCTTTGGGCTGTCGGAAATCACGGAAGGGTTCGTGTAACCAGTTTACTCGTGATTGGCTGATGGCCGATCGATCGTCTGCAATATTAATGGACGATCAGCGAGGTGACAAGCGCGCCATTTTAGTTTGAGAAGGCAACACGTAATTTTTTAAATAGAGATAATATTTTTATACAAACGACTTGACATTAAGTGCCCAAGAGTGGAAGGCATAGCAAATTTAACACCAATGAAGTGGCCTGTAACTTCCCCGAGGAGTGTTCCCCGCCTGTTTATAGCAAAAAGTTGTCAATAATATAAAAAAGGAAGTTTGTTTGTTTGCTTGCTAATATTATATTGCAACGACACAACAAGAGCTAGCAATTGACAGAGTCATTGTAGATACTTACAGTTAAACTAATATATATACGGCCATGGCGATAAATATATGTAAACATAGACCTTATCAGCGCCATAGGTGCGTGTAGATATTATTGACGCCTTGGGAACGTAGGTATATATATTTATGACTATGACTATACGTACGAATCTGCATACACCGTGAAAGGAAATTCTAACTCACAAACAGACAGACAGTGTGTTATTATTATATGTTACGTAACAATCTCCTCTGTACCCTTACCATGAGTAAAAATTACCGTACTCGCTAGCGAGTCGAATGCTCTGTCCCTCGCAGTGTTCTTACAGAGTGAGAGGGACAGAGCATTCGACTCGCTATCGAGTACGTTAATTTTAACTCATGGTAAGGGTGCTGTATCTGTGTGTCTGTTGTTTTAACGTAGACTCACCGAGTTTTGACACAACAAGCAAATCATGCCACGAGCCCCAGGCCACCTGATGGTAAGAGTAGGACCCGTAAGACTTTAAATACGCTGCCAACCCTGAGGACTAAGATGGAATGCCTAGCTAATAATATCTGCACAAAGGAACACGTTATAACAACGCGAACAACACAGCTTGGAGATAGGTTTTTTTTGCCTGCGTAAAAAATCTACAGTTCGCAACAGATTCTTGTTTCTTTTTAAACAGGCTTATTTTTTACGTTTTAGTTGATCAGCTCTATCAAAACCAATGTTTCCGCCATCGCGGGTTAGCGGTATTCAGTAACTATAATCTAGCCAATAAGAAATTGGTCTGAGCTACGTACAAAAGATCAATGAACCCGTGTCTTTGATACATCGTGTAAATAACCTACAAATAGTTATCGCACTAGACACGATAACGAGTTGTCGAAGAACTATTATTCAAACATTCGTTTCTACGATTTTAAACGTGCGATAAAAAAGGGAGTGTTATAAGTTTAACGTATGTATTTGTGCATGTGTATCTAAGGGCCCTGCCAAGATTCACTACGCTAACTAGCGTTTCTATTCGTTTCGTTTTTAAATCAATCGCCTCACTGGTAGATCACGTGACCTTTCGTATCACGTCATCTACTAGTGACGCGATTGGTTTACTACCATGAGTTACAATCACCGTACTCGCTGCGAGTCGAATGCACTCTATAAGAACCTCGAGGTGTTAGAGGGACATAACATTCGCCCGCTAGCAAGCACGTTAATTTTAACTCATAGTAAGGGTATCTGTGTGTCTGTCCGTGACGTCCTAGCTCCCAATTTGATGAACTGTTTATTTTAAGGCTAGTTCAATTGGGATAGTTCGGAGGTGAGTTTTATGCAATTAATCAGTTGAGCCGTTAAGAGATCAGCGCTGAAAGAACGGACTGCCATCAATATAACAGGGGTTTTTATAGTACTATTATGTTGCGGGGGTCATTGACCGTTTTTCTTCCTTAGGTTATCATCACAATGCAAGAGAGCTCTACGTTTTTCGTGTTCGGGGAGACTGGCGTAAGAGTATTTGAGAGCAAATGGGAGAGAGATATATAGATAAGCATCTGTTCGGATCATAGATCCCGCTTACGATCAATTTGTTCACCTTCCCCTATGCTATAAAATAACTATATTAAGTAGGTACCAAACGACTCTATTTGGTGTCTATTTTGTAAATAAAATCAGGTAGCCCGGCACGCAACAATAATTAATTAATAAAACGATTAAAACGCAATCAGTTTGTTGTCTAAAAGCGACTTGTTTACTTAATTATGTGGGTTAGTTCAATTGAGGAGCCAAACAAGATAATCAAAAGATAACCGCTAATCGGGAACGCTGAAGATAATGCAACTAGCAGTAAGAATAACTCAAGATAAATATGAATATTGAACACTGTTTCGGCCTGATCCGAACTACAAGCCCTATTCCTCTGTAAATGTAGACTGATACGATCTGAAGGTGAACAGATCAGAACGTTAGAACACCGCTATGCTATCCTAATGATAGCATACAAAGAAGACGGGCATAACCCAACAATGGGGGCTTGCCGGACGGCGTGTAACCTATTTACGTACAACTTTTAGGGGTCATAAAGTTTGTATTATGTTCTAAGACTTACACAAAACGGTCCGGTGTCTGGGTCCTCAGGCTTGCGGACTGGTGTTTGGTGTCATATATGTATGTGGCGAAAGCCTCTGGCTGTCCGGGCAGGAAACCTTTTCAGTGGTACGACAAACACGCTATTGGCCACACGCAAATAACGGGACACTCGCGACAATTTTCAACACCTCTATAGGTATTAAAAAATATGTCACAGACCGACAAACCACCGTGAAGCCACAGATTTGTATCAACTCGATTGGTACAGAACAGATACTATACCACTATACTCTGGTTGTTTAGGTACGTAACTAAACGTAAACAAACCAGACCACGTGGTTCTGTTAGAACCTGGCCACATTATCCCGGCACGGCGTCGTTTAACGTCAAACGGCGCGGCGCCGTAAAAAGGCACGTTGCCGTGTTGTGCAAATACATATTGTTTTTATCGGAATACCCACGGCACTGAAAACTCAATGACCGCAGCTTTGTCCGACATTGTGTGCTGGTCGGTGGGTATTTTGATAAAACAAAGACAAGATCAAGTGGGGGTAGTTCGAAAAAATGGCACGCAACATCAATAGCCCTCTTCAGTCAGTTCGTGACGACGGCCGTTGCAACACGGTTGAAGCGTCGATGTACCTCTTTTTACAAATCATATGTATAATGTTTTTACGCGTTTTAGATTAATAACAGTATACAGGGTGTTAGGCAGAAGGTTGGACAAACTTCAGGGACTAACTCTGTAGGTCATACTCATCAACTTTTATTATGGGACCAACATCCAAAATTGCGAAAAAAAAACACCTGTTCCATACATTTCGGCTGTTTAGATCTCAAAGTTTGTTTGGAAAAGCTGTTTTTTTTTCGCAATTTTGGATGTTTGTCCCATAATAAAAGTTGATGAGTATGACCTACAGAGTTAGTCCCTGAAGTTTGTGCAACCTTCTGCCTAACACCCTGTATGTACACTTTAAAAAAATACCGAAAAAAAAATGGTATGATAGTTTCGAGTAAGGTTCGGAAAAGCGTAAGTTGGTCAAATTTACAAAAAAAAAAGGTGCAAAGAGACTTGAGTTTCATGTAGAGATAATTTCATTGTAGGTATGGAAAGAATAAAATCGGTATTACGGAAGTTGGTTAAATTTACTGAAAGAATAAATTTATAAAAAAAGATAAAATATGTTTATTCAATAAGTAGGCCGTACGGGCACATTTACGAGTACTCGTCAAAAATCTACCAGCGCTTCGCAAGAGACCACTGCTGAGAAGGAACGCCGCAAGAAACTCAACAGTCAGTTGTTTTTTTAAATACTACTAATGATATTATTCAATTACAAAGATTAACCTATCATTATATAAAACAATGAATCTAACATAAAATGAAATCAAATATTTATTCATGCGTAGCTTGAGCAGGAAAAGGTGTCAAACTCAGAACTTTCATAGGGACTAATAAGTAGTTGTAATGATTCCGTTTCTTCCGCTGTAGCAATTTTAAATCTTTCCAAAAAGACCTTATGTTTCCAAAGACAGTTTCCCTGTATCTCCTATGGTTTCCAGTAAAAAAACACACTACTTATCTCCCCAGCAAACCCTTTAAATCAAAATCCGCTTGCAAATCAGTTTTCCTTAAAACCTTTTAACAGATACATCGAGAAATTATTCGAATGAAAACCTTACCCCAACGAATTAGAAGTCATCCTCTCCTGGTAAATACGTCTTTTCTAAATGAACGTAGGTTGCAACGTAGGTCGTAAAAACTTGCATTTTAATGGACCGGGAGTTTCAAAGAGACTAATAGATCCTGGAATGAGGCGAGTAGATTCCGAATAGTAATCGATTTTACGTGTCGTGTCGGAATCGATTAGGTCTTCGAATGATTAGAATCGGGAATGAGGAGTTTCGATTAGAGTGAAATAAAGTAGAATCGGTTTTGAGGTTTATGCGATTTTTAATGAAATGCTATTTGTTGCATTCGATTGGGAGTTATTTAGAAACGTTAGGATTTAAAGTAGGTACCTATTTTAGCGTATATTAGAAACTTTCTAGAGTTTTAGTGTTTTGGTTTAATGCATTTGTTAACGTAACTTTGCCTAAGGCCTGTATTCTGTTGTTTTACCCTTATTGCAAGCGTATTGTTTAGACTCAGCACACTATTGTAGGCTTATTACAGATGAATAAAGTTCAAAGTGGCAACAATTAAACGCTGGGTGGTAACAGGTGGGAATAATTCCTCTAAAAATAATTAGAGCTGGCATAACGTTGACAATACGATAGCAATACGGGTAAATACATTGTAGAATAAAGGCCCGGACCCCAATTGCCATATCTTTTGTTTAATATAAACCTCGCATACTGCAAAAACGTACATTCGTGTTTAAGGCACTGGGAATGTATGTAATATATTTACATTCACCAGGGCCTCACACTACTTTGGTTCAGCCCATCTTGCTTCGATATTGTTATTCTCCAGCCAGCTCTTATTGTCTAGAAAATAAAAGATAGAATACCGTCAACAAAATGATTCAGATCGTTCCTATCTGGACGCAAGGTCAAACGCATGACACCGGTATACGGAAGAGCTATTGTGTTCCAGTCCAATCTCGGACCTTAAGGACCCACAGACAGACAACTCGTTTCTTTGTTGTATTATAAGGGGTATGTTTTGTAGACGGACGATATTGTGAATAGTTGGGATTAGCAATGCTGCCCTGCTAAGATTCAATCCTCTCGTCTTAGTAATGGGGTTGTGATTGCCACAGTAATTTTATTTTAGATGCTGCTACTTGGCTTAACAGGGCAGAATGTGTCTTCTCAAAAAGTTTTACGAATACTCGGGCATACATGTGACATTTTGCGAAAGTTAAGGTGCAGAATAAAGTAGGATTGACAGAAGATTGTTGTGCTTTAACTTTCATATTGTTTTGTTGCAACTTGGCTATGGCTTGGGTCGCCACCTTCCCGAACACTTGGTTGAGGGAGGCGATGGCTGAGATACGCGTCATACTCGTGAACGGGTGCTGTCTGTGGGGTCCCGTCTGTTCACGCTTGCAAGGACCTATTTTTTATATAGTTATTTCGATTATCGTTCCTGACGTAGAGACAACGTAATGTTGTTCTTCTAGTCACTATTTTTAATTTAATGATATTGAGCTTACATTTGTAATGATTTTATTGGTGTTAGTTTTAAAATAATTATTTATAACTATATTACCTTGTTACTTTTAAGTATTATTGTATTTTATTATGGGAAAAAATACCTTCTGCTGGAGTTTCTTGCGACGCTTCTTCTCCGCAACGATGGTCTTGTCCGAAGCGCTAGTAGATTCACTCCATATTACCAACGTATAAGAGATCCCTTATGTGGCCAATCCACTGAATAAATATTTTGATTTATTGTCGATGAAGAAGAAGACAACATAAATGAAACTTGCTAAAGGTACAATTCTGATATTGGCGACCGCACCGGTCCGCGCAACAACTATTTCACAAAGGTGTTAGTGACAATTTGGTAATAATTGCATAGTCACAGAGTTCGTAGAACAATGGGTTTTTTTTTCTTTGCCCCGCGGCGACTTGAACAGCTACTACCGCGGGAACATGGCGTTTCCACAATGAAGTGATTTTGCCAGTGTCAAGTAAGTATATATAAGTATATATCAATATAGTAATAAAACACAATCCAATCTTCTCTAGAAAGATTGGTGGCTACGTTGTACGGTGATATGTAGGACAGAGGCCAAGATAGTTTTAACCTCTGTACCACTGCGAGTCCATTTGAAACGAGAAGTAAGATGCCAGGATACACGAAATAAGTCCAAATCTTCTATCACTGTGCAACACAAAGGCATTAAAAGTACAAATCACTAACAAAAAAGAACTTTGAGCACCTAAATACACAAAAATAAAAACTAAAACAAATTACACATCCGCCATCTTTTGACGTTGCAAATGGCCCGCAATGGGCTTTATCTAAGCTACGCAATATACACTGAACTGTCATCTATCACCTGTCACTAGGCGACAGGTGTCGGCATTTCGTCGTCGCCAATATCGGAATTGAGCTCCAAACAAACCAACATGAAAATGTATATAATCCCCTACATTCGGTCCTTTAAGGCAAACTTTCATGGTACTTTGTGCAGATTCCGTGGGCGGAGTTGAAACTATACAAAAACCGTCCAAAAAGTTCCATTGTGTGACGAAAAGGACTACAATTGTATGGCAATTTTTGTAACACGACGACAAAAATGAAAAAATAACCTCTGTTCGTCTTTTATTTCGCGTAAAAGGTGTAATTGTCTCTATCCCATGAGATAAATTGTAAACACTTTCTTTATAATATTTATTACGTGAGTTATCGTATCATAATTATCCAACTTTATGAACTCCACATGTCATAACCTGTCATCTGTTTTGGATCCCTGTCAATATTGTACGATAGGGACGTGACATTCCGAGTTTACCCACGCTTAGCCTTAAGAAAAGTCCTTGTCTAGATTTCAAGACGGATGCGTCCAGTTAAGCCCGTATTGCGTTCTAACTAAATGGATTGAAGCAATTTGCATTGATACCACAAATTGGATATTACGGTAGTGCGTAATGAGGGCGCCTCAGGTCATGAGGTGTGACGTGGAGGTTACTCTAAGGTCGATTATGATTGGAGAATAGTGAAAACTGAAGCGACGTGATTGGTGGATTTTATAAAATACTCCAATCACGTTCTTACTTTAGATTAGGTGATACACTTATTTAATGACTGAGCCAATAACGACAGACAGTACTAATGATAGACAGTACTTCTTGTGCGTTTTCTCCGTCCGATGTTGTTGTTTGACACGATTTTTTTTTCTTTCTTTAGTGTTTAACTTTTGAATTATTTTTTACAGCATTTGGGATGAAAAGTCATTAGATTGTCTGAATGAAAAAGGATCTTCTATCCCAGGAGGGTGAGTCGAGAGCACTAAATTCGAAACTTCGGACAGACTACAAGCCTAGAGCTTAGTTCGCTACTAGGTCAATTTGTATAAGACTGTCTAGGTCCCTTGGTAATAATTTATTATTAATTAAGAACTATCCACGGCTATACATACCTACCCATTTGGGTATAATATCAGTGTATAGGTGAGGCACGAACTTTGCTACATATCCTATAATTTTAAAGCATACTCAAGAAATGGTTTCAATTTTGGTAAAACTGCATTAGAACCTGTTGTTTCTAAGATTAGTGCTACTTATACATGCAGACAGAACGGGCTTTGATTTATAATATGTAGGCAAACATCAACTAATTAGTACCAAAAAGAAACGCAACTTACAGTTTGACCATAGGGCAAGTAGAAAATTACAGGTACGAAGCTCAAGTTTGTATGAAAAATACCGAAGAAAAATAAATAATCCAAACTTTTTAAAACCAAACTATATTAACACCACAAACAAATGTGTTAGATGCTACAGTGGCATTACCTATGAAAAGGGACCTTATTGTCGATGGCGCTTCCGCCATTATTAAGGATGCAGTGACGCAGTGCGGCGTATGCGCCATCGACAATACTTAAGGTTTCTTTCATAGATAATTCCACCAATATTCTAACTAAACTAAGATAAAAAAAATAGTTTAGACTAACAACCCACTTTCAAAAAACATCTGCGCTCACTGCTACATAACATGCATCAGAAATGCATATTGCATTACCTTATGTCACTAAGTGGCATGACTGCATGCATTTGGAAATGAAGTCGCGTGATATCTCGGATGAATGCAGGAATGCGCAGATTTAAGAGATGGACTGATATCACGCTTATTGACTGAACTGACTGATTAGGAGTAGAAAACCTGCGTTAAGAGATCAATTACCTATCTCTGTAGTTGTTGTCTCTTTTCTTTAGGGTGACGGAACCAGTAAAGGACAAGGACCAATGATGGATGGTTGGTTGGATGGACTTGATTAATATTTTTCAGATTCATTTGTTTTGCAACAATCAATTTAGGACCGTATGAAATAAGAATTAAGAGTGAAGTGTCTATTACTGGTCTGTCAGCTAAAATTGTCCATCGTTGGCGCCGTCACCCGACCGACTACTTCATTTCTCAGAATGTCATAACTCATAACTTAGAAATGCATATTTAACTGAAACCGTTTAACTTTAAAAACTAGTTTGCTTCTAACAAGTTTGTGATTGTTCTGCATAAGCATATTGATTGCATACGAGGCTAACAAGACGTTAGATACCTACGTCAACTAACTTGAATAACTAAATAACTCGCTGTTGTTTCTATCAACTTTGGTTTTATAAGTAACTTGAGGACGCCCGCGACCTCGTAAGCTTAGAATTAGTTTCCCGCTACTCCCCCTATTTTAACCCCAATTTCCAATCCTTTCTTAGTGCACATTTACATCATGAAACGAACCCCTGTACAAAATTTCAAGTTTCTAGGTACAGTAGTTTCAGCTGTGCGTTGAGATCTAAGTCAGTCAGGTTTACCTTTTATAGGATAGATAATATTATAACTATTTCAATATTCTTTGTCAAATAAACGAAAATCTCCCTTGATTGTCTCTAATTTGTTTTGGGTGTGGCGGTCAAACGGTCTCGTCGAGCGCTTACGTCAATTCCATACATTTTGACAGTTTTCGAAAATCTTTTACGTTCCCGTATGTATCAATTAAATGCCGTATCAGTATTTTATCTATATTTTCATAGTATAAAACATTTTCGCTATCCGCGTCTGTCTTTCTATCTGTGTATATCCGCTAACTCCTCCTAAACCACGCAACGGATTTTGATCCGGTTTTCACCATCAGTCAGATAATTTTTGACGAAAGGTTTTTATGTATAATAAATTCTGGTATTCAGTAACACCCGCAGTGTTACTGAATACTCACACTAAATGAAGCGAAGGTAGATCGCTAGTTGACAATATAATACGAAACATGCCATTATAGATCTAATTGGCATATCATAATTGGTAATGTAATCCTAAATATGGGCCGCGAATTATTGACATCTGTTTTGTCGACCAGCCATATCTCGCATATCATCGCCACGTGTTGATAATGAACTCTGTTATGATGATGATGACTAACGTTCTCAGAAATTTACTAATTATAAACACTTCAACATATCACTCGTCTTTTAAGAGGCTACCGCCTAGAGAAGGTACCCATTTAATAAACAAACTCGTACGTATAAAAAACCGGACAAATACGAATCGGACTTACACGAACAAGCGTTCCGTACCATTATATTACTTGACGTTTGGAATTAAGGTGTAATTCAATAAATTACTAATTATAGCTATTTCTAGCCGATGGAGCCAAGGGTGCGTAAGGTAGCGTTCTTTACCGGTATCATTATAAACCGCAATAACTTCCATTGCAAAGTTAAAAGTACATTTATATTAGACCGGTATAAAGGGGCTTTGTTATGCTGTAATTATGTCAAGTTCTATGACAACCTGTAAATAATGGAGTCTAACATCATACAAACGCTATGCTACTTGCGCGTGAGTGTCATAGAAGCAATGAAAACGGGTCATTTCCTATGGTAATTCAATACAAAGTGACCCGTTTTCACTACGTTTACTTTAGTTGAATCTTAACGATGACAAAACACCAACCAATCACAGGCCCTAAAGTCTAATTCTATGGAATTTGCTAACAATGTAAACAAACCGCCATATTGAAATGGTCTCTGAATGATGAATTTACTAGTGATGGGAAATACTCCTTTACTTATGTCAAACCATATCGAATAATAAAATACCTAAAGTAAAAAACAAGTAGTTACTTATTTTTAAATTGTTTAATCACGATCAGAAGAAAAATGGGTACTGGAAGATGATGTATCACCAGTATTTATTATAAAAGGTGCCGTTATATCAACGTTTATTAGCTACAGAGCGTGAGTTGGATAGTGTGTAGGGGCCTTAATATATCGCCAATTTTAGCCACAACACTACCCATCATAAACAATTGTAAAATTTAAAAGAAACAAAAACGTAATTCCTTCAGGTCCTAATACCCTAACTTAAACCATTTAAACTTTTAATGAAATATCCAAGATACAGTTACATATTTGGTGATTTTGTATTTTAGAGTAACAACCGTTTCAATAGTGTATGGTTTCAATGATGTTTGATGAGGTGGAGTGAAAATTCAAGGAGAAACAGTGACAAAACAAAGTTAAGTCCTTTGTTTACATAGTTAGCAAGTTCCATAGAATTAGAGTTTAGTCACGATGCAAACGCTACTAAAGTTTTTCCTTACTATCACTCAAAATGTATAGGATGACAGTTGACCACTATTCTACTGGGTCAAACCATTTTAATCTTGCCGTGTTATGGTATTGTTTTTACGCCATTACTGTCGAGTAAATAAGAGCTATCTTTACGTTCACAATACGATAACACGCCACGTGTACATGAGACATGAGCCACCCTCATTCGATTCTGCCAGTGACTTCTTTCCATGTTGCCATGGCAACGTTTCTAAATTTAAACTGTTAATTGAGTACTCGAGTCTCTGCCGTCAGCTGACTCTTGAGAGCTAACACGAGTCTAGTCTCTTGAAATATGCGGGGTAAGCTCCATGACCTCAATAGCGTAGCCGAGAGATTATTATCTATGATTTGTTTTGGTTCATAAACCTGAAGGTACATTTGTTTTGACACTGTCGTAAAAAAAGTACTACTGTACGTACAGCACGACACATTTAATACGGCGCGCCTCAAAGCGCTTACGCAGTTTTCGGACGGTCTATTTTGCTGAATTCTATATTAATTGTGTCGTGCTGAACGATTTTATACCTTAAAAGTTGAAACATTGGTCGACTAGCCCGAGACAAATGCATTCGGTGAACGTCATCGTTATTAATAGTTATTTATGTGACTGGTGCATAATGAGAGGCATTAATACACGAGTGTGGTTTTATGAAACGAGCCGATAGGTGAGTTTCATAATAAGATCACACGAGTGTTTTAATGCCTAATTATGCGTACAGTCGCATACATAACTTTATCTACATGCATATCATAAGTTTTCTACAATATGTGAGAAAATTGTACCATGTTGCCTTGTATCTTAAAGAACCTGCATCTTAATGTTCACTTTAAAGTTTCGGTCACCGAAACTTTAAAGTGAACATTAAGATGCAACTACATCAATAACCGACACTTTAATGACATGTAATACTTTAATGTTAACATTAAAGTGCAACCACAGATACAGGTTTATTAATATAGGCTGTTTGCTTATCGTTTCTAAACATATAATAGGGAAGTTATGATATGGATGTAGATAAAATTGTATAAGATTGACATCTTGTCTATGGATAGGTATACAACATGGTGGTATGGTATGCATGGGCATGGTATTAGTTTAATTGAGAGTAGGTACAATTTTAATTTTATTACCTCTTAGCATTACCTTAGAGAATGCCTTAAGGCATTAAGTCCGCCATTTGTACCTTTGTGTGTATTGTGCAATAAAGTTTAAATTAAACATTCAATTAATATGGTCTTACAAAGGGTTGTAATGAAAAAAAAAACCTGACATTCTAGTCAATGGGAGAATACATTTAAAGATGTAGTGTAGCTGAATCTTATACACTCATGGACAAAATTAGGGGAACGCAAAAAAAAGGTTTAAGAACTACTTTCATAATTATCTTAGGTACTGGCCACTAATATCAGAGGATGCCATTAAATTAAATGTTCTTTTGGAATGTTTTTAATGTTTGATTTTCATTTGTTTTTTTCGCGATTTGTCGTATTGTGTCATCTCAGTAATAAAGTCTTCGTAATTTTAAGTTTTTGATGAAAATTTATGTTTTCTTCGAGTTTATGTGTTGAGTTTATTATCAGTTGTGTTTAACGTGATTGATTGAAGGATATTAAGTAAAAATGCCAGATCTAAATGAATTTCAAGTGGTTAAAGCTGTCACTTTAATTGAAAATGGCTATACTTACAAAGATGTGGCCCAAACATTAAGAGTTTCGAAATCGGTGGTACATCGAGTGGTCAAGAGGTATCGTCAGACCGGCCAGTATAGCAGACGAGCAGGTCAGGGGCGAAAACGAAAAACAACAGCAAGGGACGACCGGTTCATTGTGAACAACGTGCTCAGAAACCGAACCATGACTTCTTCCGAGGTGCGTACGAAGCTGCAAGAAGTCAGACAAGTCTCAATAAGCACAAAAACGGTAAGAAGGAGACTGAATTCAGCTGGGCTGTCATCCCGTTTGCCTGCTAGAGGCCCTCTTCTTGCCACAGGGCATAGAGTAGGTCGACTTGAATTTGCCCGATATCACGCAAATTGGGACGAGGAACACTGGAGCGAAGTCTTGTTTACCGACGAGTCAAGATTTTGCCTGATGCCAGATGACGGAAGGGTTAAAGTGTGGAGACGACCAGGAGAAAGGTACGCTCAGTGTAACATCATTGGAAAAGAGGCATATGGTGGAGGGTCTGTAATGGTATGGGGAGGCATTTGTATGGGGGCACGTACAGAACTTCGGGTCATAGAAAATGGGTCATTAACAGCTGCACGATACGTAACTGAGGTTTTGGAAGAAATTGTTGTGCCTTTTGCCCCATTCATAGGAGAAAATTTTCTTTTGATGCATGATAATGCACGCCCCCATACCGCAGCTGTGGTTACCGATTATCTTCGAGACGTTCAGATCAATGTTATGAGGTGGCCAGCACGTTCGCCGGATTTAAATCCGATAGAACATGTCTGGGACAAGTTGGGCAGACAAATTAAAAAAAGAAATCCTGCCCCCACTAACTTGAGGGACCTAAAAAACGCATTAATGGAAGAATGGGAAGAAATTCCCCAAGATTTCATTGATAATCTGATCAGAAGTATGCCGCGGAGAATGGAAGCAGCTCGAAGAGCTAGAGGGGGCAACACTAAATACTGATGGATAACTCACAAAACAGCGATCAAGAAAAAGATAAGAAAAAAAAGGAAAATTTAATTAAATTCTTAAATGTTAATTTCATTTACAATTTCTTTAGACGGGTTGTTTTCTAAAACTGGTATTAATTTTACATTTGATTTTGTGTTTTTGATTTTAAACTGATCAGTTACAGCTACTAATAATATTATAAAAGTTAGTTGTTAAGAATTTTTCATGATAGTTTCATTTTATTGAATCTTTTTTTTGCGTTCCCCTAATTTTGTCCATGAGTGTAGTTTAAAAACAGTCTCAAGATAAAAATGGCAGACCATAAAATATTTATAAGATGTGCTTCTTGTGTGTTTTTTTTAGTATCTTCTCACAAGATTAACTAAAAGCATCAAGTTCGCCTGTACACTAAAGAGACCCAAATAAACAGGCGATAAATTGAAATTAGACTGTATAACCCAAATGTTTAGATCTAGGTTGAAATATCCAGGTTTATTGAGTTATCATTTCATACGCTTCTATTCTCGGGATAGAAGGAAATCGATAAACAGCATAATAAACAAAACGCGGTGCCAAATGCCGAAGGAAAACATTGCGCCAAAGCCAATTAGGTCACTATAGCTGGGTTCCGTATGCAGAAACATCGTCAACTAGTTTTGATGGTTGCGGGTGGTAGGACCTTGTGCAGGGTCCATCCGGATCGCTACCACCATCTTATCCATTAACCTACCGCCAAACAGCAGTGTTCGCATTGTTGTGCCAGTTTGGGGATAAGACAGCCGGTGCAATGACTAGCATAGAGGCATTCCATCTTGGTCCTCAGGGTTGGCAACGCATTTGCACTCTTAGGATTGCAGTCTTGTCAATGGGTCAGAGTTTCCACTTACCATCAGGTGGCCTGTGTGCTCGTTTGGCTACCCTATGCCATAAAAAAAAGTATAACAGTCATCCAAGAAATGGTTACATTTAGGTTGTATAGGGGGTTTTTAGTCGTCAATCGATTAATCATGTACGAATTAGTTAAGTAATGTGTTGACACGTAGAAAAATAAATACCTACTTCATATATCACGCCCGCTCTTGTTCCGAACTAGGTGAAATAGTTTTTATTATTATTTAGTCAGTAATTATGTAGTTTCAGAGATGGCCCCCAATACGCTAACCAACAAACAGACATACTGTACCTAATTATTTTAATTTACCTCTCATGTCAACCGTGGAAAACATCTTACTGGTTAAAACATTTTCGGCCCCACGATATGGGGACCAACAGTAATAGTGGCTTCTTAAGTTACTGCCTAGACCTAAATAGAGATAAGCACAGTAATTTGTTCTTAATGTTATTATTAATGTTGTTATTGTTAAAAAAAACATACCTAAAACGTAAATTAACGTATTTGATTGAGACGGAAAAAACTGTTCTTATGTTGTAATAAATATGAACATAATTAAATCATAAATACAATTATCGCATTGACATGCATAAAAGAAAATTGTCTCTATTTCGCATTTTTAGCGGTGAAAAATAATTATGATGCTGCCGTGACCGTATTTTGATTGCGATGTAAAATTTCGTCATTCTGACGTCACCGGCATGAAAAGTACGACTGCCTTTCATTATCATATTGTCGCCGTTATGGCATCTCATATTCATCTGACACTAAAAGTAGCAGAGGTTTAAAACAATAACATTCAATAGGGATAACAATAATCTAGAATTCCCCGTTAGTGCAGCTAACATCAGAACTACAATCTGATCTCATCCCGAACGCTACAGAACTGCATCCACAGAGCCCCATCCGGACCATTCATATGACTAATGTAAGGAGCCTCAGATGCATCTCACTGTTTTAAACTTGAGAACCGAACATATGGCTAGTAAGCAGTATGTCAAATTCAATAACCAAAGCATTTTAAATCCTAGTATGTCAATCATAAGTTTCATATTGCTACTGGAGTTTTATTTCACATACTATACTAGTACTAGGAGGGCAGTTACAGATAATTTGTACCTATGTGGTTATGTGTAAAACCCAAACTACGCAACTTCTGCGAACGTTAAATATGTCATTAAATTTAAGTACAGAATTGGTCTCTTGCCAAAGTGAAATTCAAAAAATACGGAACATTCTCTGAACCACGTATTACGTATTCTCTTCGCGAGCGTCCGACCGGCCATTATTAGTTGACCCCGGCGGGTAAACATCATGCGGCTTTTGGTTCACACACGCTCGCGTGCCAAGATCGTAGACACGTACAGCCGCGTAACAGCGCAAGTGGGGTTGCTGATGTAATTTTTTTATGCTAGAGGGATGAAACAAGTTATCGGGTCTGATATGAAGTGTTCACCGATTCCCATGGACACCTGTAACCCAGCGGTATTGAAGCGTTGCCGGCCATTGAGAAAACAGTATGCTGCTGAGTATGCCTATGTACGGTCAATACGGTAACGGACTTTAATTGATAACCCACTATAGAACCTTTACGCGTAAAACCAACTATCAATTCCTATGTAATTTCTATCTCGTCATTTGAAGGAGTCATTATGACAAGATTCCATGGTGGATAGGACCTTATAAGTAGTATTTCACTGTAAAAAGTAGTGCTTTGTCACTTTAACGTCATGTTTGAACTGCTGCAGTAAACTGTCTAATAATGAAAGGCAAAAATAAACACTGATCCACCAAACAATTGTCGAATTTTTTAGGTAATTGTTATATTTGGCATGTTATTCGTACTTACTTCTGATTTTGGTCGCTTGTTTTTGTAATACATATATTTTTTAGCGCGCATCGGACACGAACTGAATTTCGAGCCACGGGGTAACGTCTAAATAAAACCAGACATACCAGACACCCGTTTCATTAGGCTAAACACTAATTAAGGCGCCTGGCATAGCTCAAATCAAAATTGCCGGACGCACGAAAGAAAATATCAGAATAACTCCACAGGAAAACCTACTCAGGAACAAAGTCATAAAGATGCTCCGTAGACTTTGTAAATAACCTCGGAGCGCTTGCATGATAAACAGCATCCGTCCTTCACATTAATATTAGTTGGAAAGAGAGAAGAATGATATCTTATCGCTTTAATCTAGAAACTCTGAGAACTAATCAGGGACGGGAAAGCGTACTGTAATACGTGAAAAGACAAGAACAGAAATACATTTGTTTCTCGCTCTTATTCAGCAGAACTGGGCCAGGAGTCCTGGTGAAAAATGGTATAAGTCTTCACAAGATCAAGTAAAAAGGTTCTACCTTTATTATACCTTTTTAGGGTTCCGTAGTCAAACTAGGAACCCTTATAGTTTCGCCATGTCCGTCCGTCCGTCCGCCCGCAGACTAGTTCAGAGAGTCTTATTACTACAAAGCTGTAATTTGGCATGAATATGCATATTAGTCACGCCAACAAAGTGGTAAAATAAAATCTTTAAAAAAATAAACAGTACATCCCCTACACGTAACGTGGGGATAAGTATATGTCTTACAAAAATATTGGGGATTTGAGACAAAAAAAATCGGGTCGGTTTATGAAATATTAAACTTTAAAGCGCTAATTTTTAATAGAGTCAAGTGTACAGCCTACAGCCAAACCTACAAATAATTTTTTTTATATCAATTTTAATAGAAAAAACTATCACGAATAATCAGTCTTCATTGGTTCTTGAGTGAGAAAACCGACAACTTGTTTGCGGTGTTGGTAAACTGACCGCGACCTATGTCGATGTATCGGGACGACAGTTTTCCAACAGCAAAGTTAAGTTTGTCGCGAGGTCTAATTTGGTTGTAGTAACGGCTTCGGAACCCTACACTGAGCATGGTCCGACATGCTCTTGTCCGGTTTTTATTACTTTAGTCGACTTGTACCCTTTTTCACTGGGACCCCAGCATTCTACTCTATAAAACCATATTGCTTTTGACATGTTATCGACACCTTTATTATAAATTATAAGTTTGACCGCTATGTGTGCGTCTGTGTCTGTCTGTGTGCCTTAAACGGGTGAAGCGATGTGTATGCAATTTTGTTTTATTTGAAGGCAGGTTTTCTAGCGATGGCTAAAAAAGCCAGGTTTCATGAAAATCGGTTGGGCCGTTTATATTAGCGATGCATCCGATACCGATACCGATACCGATATATCGGCGATACTTCGGGTTAGCCGATATATCGGTATCGACGATATTTTTATGACCGATTCAACGATACTTTTTAATTTAAAAATGTAGTGTCAACGAGCGATTACTTTGTTTTTTAAACAAAAACCTTATCAATGTTAATTTTAATTACAAAAAAAAAAAATATCTAATATTAACCTATGTATCTACTTCTTATATTAATAAAAAGAAATCTGTCTTGTGATTTATTTATTATACCTTCATTTTTGAATTCACAAAAAGCGTATTGTGAATTCAAAAATGAAGGTATAATAAATAAATCACAAGACAGATTTCTTTTTCACATCATTTTTCAGATTTTTTTTTTGATATTTTTATAAGAGTATCGGTATCGGTATCGTATCGGCGAAAAGGCGTATCGATGCATCCCTAGTTTATATCATCAACTCTGAAAGAACCCTCACCTTTATATCAGGGATTTTTATTTATTTAATAGTTTTAATCTCAAACCCTCACCATTACCTTTCTATCCCAAACGTAAACGTAACAAATCTCAAAGCGATCAATCCTATAACTTTCAAATCAAATTCCAAACATTTCTCCAAGCTCAAAGTAACCTCGGACCTCTTTAATCTAAAGAAGGTTGCCAACAAAACCTCTCCGCGTTTCTGTAAAGCCACAAACACACTAAGGGCGAAGGCGGCGCGGTGCGGTGTCCCCTTGTTTCACCGACTAAATTTCATAGAACGTCACTTCGCAGAATTTTCGTTTCATAGAAAGCTGTTTTCTGCTGAACCCATGTTGATTTCAGGTTATCCACTAATACCTAGTATAAATGCGAAAGTAATTTATTATTACGTGATTAACACAAACATCCCAAAATATTTAAAATTATCTACTATCGATGATTGAAATCTAAGTGAATGAAGTCGCCGGCGGAAACTTGTCTTAAAAATGATTCTCGTGGGTTAGGGTAGACTGGTAACCATCACGAGATAACCTGAAATCAAGAAAAGTTCAGCAGAAAATAGCTTTCTATGAAACGAAAATTCTGCGAAGTGATACGTTCTATGAAATGAGTGTCGGTGAAACAAGGGTAAACCCAAAAAACGCCTCCGCCGCGTTTAGGAAACGCTTCATAGTATGGGTACACGCCGCACCGCGCCAGCTCCGTTCTTACATTTCTTTTAACTTGACCGTATCTACTATTTACTTTTCATCAGTTAGTTCAAATATTTGTGAATTCTTTGCGGTAACAGGAGCATTAGGGGGTTTAAACGTTCTAATTGCACTGTTTGAACGTTTTTTTTTGCTAGTGGTTCTAGTTGATTGGTATTCAGTTGTTTATTAAAGATGTTTATTTGAAGTTTCGAGGTACATAATGCAACTAAGGTTTGCAGTTCGCGGTATTTTTGGGCAAGTTTTGATGCCGTTCAGAACAGTGTTGTTTTTATGTTGTGTTTTGTTTCTGTTGTTTTATTGAGTTTTGGTATTTCGCTACCACCATCTTATCCATTAACCTACCGCCAAACAGCAGTGTTCACATTGTTATGTTCCAGTTTGGGGATAAGACAGCAGGTGTAATGACTAGCATAGAGGCATTCCATCTTAGTCCTTGGCAACGCACGCAATTTGTGGGTTGGCAACGCATTTGCAGTGTTAGGCTTGCAGTCTTGTGAATGCGAATGTCTATGGGTCTCAGTTTCCACTTACCATCACGTGGCCTGTGTGCTCGTTTGCCTTCTCTATGCCATAAAAAAAAAACTATTTCAAAAAACGGTAAAGTGCTGCGTTTTCTGAAATTGAAACTGGATGGACGTTGATGTCCCCGCCTTTTCTATGGAAGAAGTGCAATTTGCCACTGAGTTACCAAGATTCTTCAACGAATATTGAGTAATTTAAGAGTGTTTTTTTTCAATCCGTTAAACATAAAACTACTAGTTCATGTTATTTAGTTATACACAGATTCAAAATTTGATACTCTTTTTATGGACGATAGCAAAAGTGTACTGAAAAGTAGAATGGCTTAGTTATCAAAAGCGCGTTATCTTTACGAAGCAACAGCTCAGCAGCGTCTGCTCCTTCATCGTTGTTTAAGATGGCAGACAAATCCTTCAGTAAAAGCACTATCTAGCGTAATACATAAATCCGGGGCCGGTTAATGAAACTTTAAATTGCGTTTGCGTTGCGGGCGTTGTTTGAGCTAGATCCTCGGAACCACGTTTAGCCTCCCATTGTTTGATGAACAGTTAATTCTTATAATTAAAACATTTACCACTTGAACTGCTGTTTTATTTGAACTGATATATATCTGAGATGTCGATTTTGAAAGAGACTAAGGGAATAAAGGCTTGTAGCAATGGGCTTGCCTGTCACTAATACGCTGGTAAACATTTTAGAATAATTGTGCAAAATGTGGTTCCGGTGGGTCCGTTCATTTGACCGAAATACGTTTGGTCGAACGTATCGTTTCGCAACTTTTTCATTTGGCAACCCACTTTTATTTCTGTAACTGTAAATATTTCAGGATTTATGTCTGTACCTTCGCGAAGACCCTATAGCTTAGGTTAGGTTAGTTTTTATAAAAATCCTGAAATATTTACAGTTACAGAAATAAACGTGGGTTGCCAAATGAAACGGTTGCGAAACGATACATTCGACCAAACGTTGTTCGGTGAAACATTAGTGAACCGGTTACGGGATTACCAACAAGTTTTTAGGAATGTAGGTTATTCTGTAGCTCTGCCTACCCCACTCTGCGATTACAGGCGTCAAGATTTGTATGTATGTATGTATGAGATCTATCTTTACGTAGTATGAAACAAAGTGTCTTCCCGCCGTCTGTCCTTCTGGATGTACCTACGCTTATCGTTTAAACTGGGCAAAGGATTTTAAGGTTTTTCATCAATAGGTAAGACAGATTCAAGAGGAAAGATTTGTAATTCTGTATTATATGAGGGTGTTACCGAAAACTCGCATAAACCGAAGCGAAGTGAGGGCGGGTCGCTAGCACATACATTACCCTGGAAATAGTACTTTAAGAAACTATAAGGGTTGCATCAATGACTTTGTATTTCACATATTTCAACGACTTAATTGTTTATTTCCTAATAAATATTTAGCAATCGATGCGTATCTTTAGTTTTAAAATTCTCGTCAAGAATAGAATAACAGTTAGAATAAGATGTTGACAATGGAATGTGCATAGAAAAATGTGTTCATCGAAACATTTGTTGTTTGGGTAGGACTTCGTACTTTCCACATTGGATAGTTTGTATAATCCAAACGATAAAAAAAAAAGAAAATACTTTTATCTGGCAAGCCTTCGACACGCAGTGAAAATGCAAACAATGCAAATAAGACATCGAAATTGTTGCCGAATAATGCAAAATAGCATCCCACAGCATAACAAAGGGACGATTCGGTGACCCGAGTAGGTAGTGACTAGTCTGCCAACGAAGCTAGAGGTGCCGGGTCCATTCCCAATAAGGGCAAATATTTGTGCGATAAACATTAAGCTGGGCATTCACGGACGCGTCGTTTGTCTTGGCGACAGATGGAATGTATATAACTGGATGGGTCTAATATTTTGACCACATTCACGGGTGACGGTTGCGAAATCACGGCTTGGCGCGGTGGCGTGGCGTGTTCCGAGGTTCCGACATTCACGATAGTTCCATTAGGATTGCGCGTTGGCGCGTCGTGCTGGCTTTCCGTCCATTTGGAAATCCAAGGGACCGCGCTAAGTACTTTTAAACGCTACCGTTTTAATATTCACGTATCGATTTTGGCGCGGTGCGGCTCTGTTCGGCTTGTTGGAACGGTCGTGAATGTCCAGCTTTAGTATTTATTCTTTCTCAAAAGTTTTCGATACTTCTATCTTTCTATCAAATTTAATATGCAAAGTAATATATCGACGACCGTAATCTAAATTGGCGTAAGGGACAAAAGGGCGAAAATGAGTTATGAATGCAGTTGTATTCAGTTTTTTTTTCTCTTTCGAATGGTATAGGTTACATCTCGATAGCTTGAAAAAACATGCCCCTTACACCCTTAAAAAACGGTTACCTCGACACAGTTTTTGTAAAAAAATAGACGTATCAAACATAAAGAAATAATATTCAAATCCATCGTGGTGTAACTGTCGTCTTCGCAATTCACCTAACGTCGTAAGGAGCCATCAAATAAGTAAAAGGCCGATACACCATTTTACGTTCTCAAAAAGTATCTACACAATACATTTGATTAAATCACAAATAGATGTAACTATCATTTTCTTCATTTACGTGAGTCGTAAGGGACAATTCTGTTAGCAAACATTTCTACGATACGCAGTTTTGCTTTTGCAGATGTAAGACAATACAGACCTTACGCCCATCTGTCATTGTTTCAAATATGTGTTCATGGCATATACGTAATTTTTTCACTACTACAAGTAGTAAACTACCGGCCCTTACGTTAAAACATAACTGCCTAATTTGAACTATTCCCATAGATGTTAGCGTTATCTCTTTCATTAGATGACAGACGCAGTGTTCGTTGATATTGCTGAATTACTCGCAAGCATTTTAAATTGCTTTCGGGTAAAAGAGATATCACTATGGCCATGTTTACAGTAAAGTCCCAGATAGACGTGCGAGTTAGTACGTCGTACTTATGGCTCGGCGACCTTACTCGTCCCTGTATCATCCTAAGTAGGTACGCGAACTTCTAAAGGTAAGCGCGGGCGAAAAAGGTCGTCGAGCTTTCAGTACGCCTACTACTACTCGTCCGTCTATCTGGGACTTAAGATGTTGCTGCTGGTTTTAGCTGAGTGCTGTGATGCTCAGTTCTGTTCTTCACGTATGTTTGTAAAGACGCACGCTTCATGTACTTTTGGAAAATTAATGAGAAGAGATATACTTATTACTCCATACAGAATCACTCTTAGCTCGAAGCGATAAATTACTGCGAGCATAAGACAAGTTATTGCAGTATGTATCTTATATTACTCATATTATTAATGAGAAAGTGTGAGTGTTTGGATGTTTGTTACTCAATCACGCTTCAAACACTCTAAACGGATTGAGATGAAACTTTCCACACATAGGTTAGGTTCTGGAATAGAACATAATCCCGAAATTTTTAATCAAAATCTACGCAGATGAAATTGCGGGTAGAAGTTAGTTTTTAATAAAATATTTCATTTTCGGTGGCACGTAATAACCGGGTTTGTGTTTATTTTGCGAGTCTTTTAGTATACAAAACAAATTCCCAAAGCGTTATCACAACGAATATTTACCCAGTATATTATTTGATCAATCAGTACTGATACTTCTCTATAGATATAAAAGGCAAATCTGACTCACTGACTTATATATCAACGCAGAGCCAAAACTACTGTACCATGGAAACTTGAAATTCAATACAAGGGGTTCGTTTAATGATGTAAGTGAGCACTAAGAAAGGATTTTTGGAAATTTACTCTCTAAGGGGTTAAAATAGGGGGGGGAGTAGCGGGAAACTAATTCTACGCGTACGAAGTCTTGGGCGTCCTCTATACAATTATGTTAATGTTTCGATATTTTGTACTCGCTTTTACATAAAATAGCGTGTTTAATTTTATTTTGTTACTTGTTATTAGTTACTTGCATATCATTATGATAATGTATGTACCTATGCCATAATTTATCTTTTAAATTGTTCAATACTCTACTAAATAACACAATTACATTTATGATTTCGTGTATTATTTCAACAAATAATAAATTCCATGTACCTTTTACACCATGTAATAGATCAGTTTAAATGGAGTTACATCCTATTATTTTTAATTTATCTTAATTTAGTTCTTGATACGTCAAATTTACCCCGAAGTCTAATAGTAAAGAAGGGTTTATCGGACATTTTAAATTATTTTTTTGACGTAAGGGACATGCTATCTCGGTAACTAAGCGTTAAATGATAAATTGAGTTATTTGTACTTAAAGAGTGAAGAAAAATAAATAATTGGCTAATTTTAGTTACATGATACGTTAACAAACAAAAAAATTATGAATTTTAAAATAAAAAAAAAACAGTTTTTTGGCTCTCCTGAAAAGTAGCCATTTGTCCGTTACGTCAATTTAGATTACGGTCGTCGATATGGCAAATAGGTAGGCTGAAAAATGTCAGTCCAGTATAGAACTAATTAAAAAATTATGTTTAAAAAAATGCAATTGCTTGTTTTTTAGTCAAATAACAAACCAATTGAAAGTATGAAGCCTGTAGAATTTGCAAACGTTAGGATGACTATTTTTTTCCCGTCAGACTATTGGGTAGGCAGATATAAACAGGTAAGTTGGTACCAATAATTTGCACCAAACCTAACGTTTACATGTTCTATAGGCATTTTCAATTTTTAAAAAAGTTCTTTTTTTTTAAATGATAGGTATAAGTACTGGATTGAAATTTTTCAGCCTACCTATTCGCCACATATTATTTAGCGTATTAAATTTGATATAAAATACTTTTCATCGAATAAACAGCCCGGTGCCAATCGTCTCCTATTCGGATCCTAGACCAGTAACACCACAAAGTCGCCAATAAATAATTTACTTGAATGTAGTAAATATACTACAGATCGGTGTCGGAGGGTAAATTTAAGGTACCAAGGATCAACAACTATTACGGAGACAGAACACTTAATAAACGAATACCTTACACTTTAAATAGTCTACCTGAAGACATCCGAACCTAATTTACACAAATTTAAAAGGCTGCTTAAAAAACATCTGCTTCATTTATTATAAAATAAATTACAAGATAAATATAAATTAAGTTAGTATTAAGGAACCAATTGTTACTATCAAGTTTAAAAGGACTCAGCTGCAGTCAGACTGTTTGACAGTTTTGCAGACTATTTGTTTAAGAACAATATGTAATTTTTGGTGAATAAATAAACAATAATAAAAAATAATAAACTACAATGTGGATGTCACTAAGGCGAACATCCTTAAATAATCTAATTTTATTGTATAATTTGCTGTTTTATAACAACATACCAAAGCAAAACTTCAATCAAAACAGAACTTGTAGTAGCACAAAGACACCCACGTGACTACTCAAAGGTATTTAACAAAAAAACTCTGTCGTGGAATGTCTTTTTTTAATTCCTGTGAAGTATCGTTCGACGGGGAGGGTCTCAAACGGCCGGTGGAAACAAAACCGAGAACAATGGAGTGGGTCGGTCGGCCTATTTCCATTTCACACATCTCGAGCTGTGCGTGCAGGTAAGTAGCCGCTAGTGACTCGTCTATGTTTTTTTATGTATATTTAAGGAACATTATAACGCAACCGACGCAAAAACGGGGTTTATAAGTTTGACCGCTGTGTGTGTGTGTGTGTGGCACTGTAGCTTTTAAACGGGTGAACCGATTTGGATGCTATTTTTTTTTCATTTGAAAGCAGGTTTTCTAGCGGTTGTTCTTAACTAGGTTTCATCAAAATCGGTTGGGCCGTTTAAGAGATATCAGCTCTGGAAGGAGGGTCACCATTTATATCAAGCCTTTTATCTATCTATAGTCAAGAGCAATGAAAACGGGTCACTTTGTATAGAATTTTCATAGAAAATGACCCGTTTTCATTGCTCTTGAGTGTATTAATAGATATACAAAATCCTTTATTCAGTACCTATACAACTATAAAAGTTGCATAGGGACAGAATAAAGGATCTTGTTTCCTTTCTTTCTAAAAGTGTGATACTGATAAACAGTTTTTTGTGTACTTGATGTGTATAATGTGTCACTTTCCGTTTTTTCACCAAGCGGTTCCAACGGAAGACCAGTGCTGGCTTTACGGCTAGCGAATGCTGAGTTGGGACCGTTTCGTAACAATTTTTCTGTGTCTTGATTTTGTTTTATCTGTGTAATGTGGTTTTGTTTTGTTGCGAATAAATGTCTCTTTATCTTTATCTTTATCTTTATAACTCGGCAAAAACCAAAGATACTCGTGGTTGTTATTAACGCTCCGTACTCTTCGCATTCTAACTTCAGCACTCGATATGAAGAGCCTTCTTATAATATGATAGTTGCATTGGCGACAGGTGAAACAATAATATTCTCAGGAGGCAACTACAGCATTAAATAGCAGTTATTTATTTGTAAAAATAACATCGTGTTGCCAATTTAACTTCGTTCTTTATCGCTTAAGTTTATTGTGTATGGCTTGAGTAGACTGAGACAACAGTTTCTGTGTATAAACGTGGGTGTCACAGTCGCTAATCAATATAATTATGTGCCGAGTGCCTATACTTTTATTACGCAAAAAAAAAGAAACAAACTAAAACCACGTGGTTATTAATAAAACATTCTCGTTATCCTATGACGGTAATATCGGCCGAGTATGGAACAATACCATAAACATAATAGTTCAAATACGATTTGGACTTTACTGGGTAAAACCATGCCATATTCTTTGGACATGACTGTATCGTACATGACTGTGTCGCAAATAGGAGCTTTTGTAACGTTGGCAACTCAATAATATGTCAAATATAATATGGTATTTTCGAGAAGAATAGAGGCCCATTGTTCATGTTAAGATAAGTGTCATTTCGTGGTTTACCGCTACCTACCTACTAAAATATATTAATTATGCGTAGTTACAGCAACAAATAAACAAATGTAGAGTTAATCCCACAACAATGGTTTTTCCTAGGTTCTCTGACTCAGCGATACCGACGAAAGCATCAAAAAGATCATGTTGCTCTGTGAGGTGGTTTTCATACGTCATCGAATTTGCCAAACTACATCCTCTCTGACTAAATAAATGCCTACGCTTATTAGTATTGAGCGGTGATTCATGAACACAGTTAAGGTGTTCTTCGTTCTTCCGCGGCTGGCCTTCGTCGTCGTAAGTCGAAAGATAAATATTTTTTCCTGTCTACAATTGACTTTAAATACTAGCTTACCATGAGATTTTCAGATGGATAAAATAGAATAGCATTTTTTAATCCAAATTTTCGGGAATAAAAGGGGTCGCAGTATCTCGTCTCACACGACAACAGAGCCTTAAGGGCAACACCGACGAACCGTTTAGCTGTGGGCCTGTTATAGTCATGTTTATCGATGTGAATAAACTTGGATAACGCATCTGTCACTTTCTGACCAATATGTTAGTGCGAGTGTGACGGATGCTTTATTCACCACCATCGCGATAAAAACGGCCATAATACGGGCCCTGCACGTGTAGCACAAGTTGTATTTTCTCGCTCGTCGCTTATTGCGTCTCTATCGTTACTGACTACATAGAAAGGGAGATCCGAGCGACAACCAAGTCGCGGGCAACTTGTCCTAGCCGCACTGCAGTCCCAAGTCTGTCAGGCCGCCTGACAGTCAAAAATCTGTAAAGAAGTGTGAAACCGTTGCGCTGCCGCGGCGATCTCGCCGAGTTGTAGCAATCGCTTCGCTCGCAAATCGCCAGTGTGATAAGGCCCGTCTGTGGTGAGGTACTCGTTGAGCGTCGGCAGACTTGGTTATCATATCTTGTTTCAGCGATAACTGGTATCGCGTTGCGCTGCGCCTAATTATCTAATAAACATCTCATCCATCACACTTCCAAAGGATTCTGGTGATAGCTGCTATTTGAAGAGCATCGGCAACAACACCTACTTTTCATTGTATTAAAATATACGCGACCTCTATTTAAAAAACAGATTAAGTACCTAAGGTATAGTAACCACAGAACATAAAAATCATCCACAACAACTATACTCGGTTTAATCTAAGTTGATGCCTGTGACAGCAACAGCAGCAGCTCATATATACACGTTTCACACTTATTTCTTCAACTTAACATAACTTCATTGGCACAAAACTAGTGACACCGTCCAGATTCCGTTCAATTCATCTTCGTATCTTTGCTTGAGGAGAGGGGGGGGGGGTATATCTGCCGTCACACAGTTTTACTAGTACGGAGGGTAGCTTACTGGCACTCGGGCATCGATTTAAACATTTACAACTGTCTATCTTAACTTAGTGGAAAGATGTCATTTGAGTTATGTAAGCTACATAAATTAATGAATGAATTAATTGCCTATTGTCCCGCTTGTGAGTATAGTATGTGCTTGAAATTAAGAAATACGGCTATCATTCTTCGGTTTAAAAAAAACATCACTACTAATAAACCCCTATACCTAGATGCAATAATTCAAATTTTACAAATGGCCGGCCACCTGACGGTTACCTACCCGCGCGGCCGGCTGCAGCCTGCACTCTCTTTTATTCCTATTGACGCAGTCTTCTTTGTCTCGCCTGCTCGCTCTGACAAATTTCATTATTGTTGTAATCTCGGCAATTTGTCACGAATCGGCCAGTTAGCTGCAGTCTGTTAGATATGACGTTAGATTCATAAAACGATGTTCATGGTTTTACAATGAATAACGTGGTTTTGATTGTTATCATGTATGTATGGAGGCAATTAACTTGATTCTTTGACAAACTTGTGTGTGAGAA
The DNA here is from genome assembly GCA_923062465.1 of Acleris sparsana. Taxonomy (NCBI): domain Eukaryota; kingdom Metazoa; phylum Arthropoda; class Insecta; order Lepidoptera; family Tortricidae; genus Acleris; species Acleris sparsana. The sequence goes on along the minus strand of OV281287.1, from coordinate 17,917,020 downwards.
GTCATCTCATCACTAAGAAACGTTGTAGTCGTCGTTTTTAGGGTTCCGTAGTCAAACTAGGAACCCTTATAGTTTCATCATCGTCCGTCTCTCTCTAGCTCAGAGACTCTTAGTACTAAAAAGCTGCAATTTGCCATGAATATGCATATTAGTCACGCCAACAAAATGGTAAACATTTTTTTTCGGTGTACCTCTTTTACTTGTAACGTGGGGATGTATTTTTTATTAACGGCTTCGGAGCCCTACACTGAGCATGTTCCGACATGCTCTTGCCCGGATTTTTCTTATATTGTATAGATAATGTTACGGAACCCTTCGTACGCGAGTCCGACTCGCACTTGGCCGGTGTTTTTTTGTTAGTGAAGCTAATATAAGTAATAAAATAATATGATCCAGCCGCCCACAACTGTAATTACCTGCGGCTTTTTAATGCGCTCCTTTTATCTGCCTTTAGGTCATTACTTCATTAGCCAAGAGTATCATATTTCGATTAGAGAATATTAGTTTCATATTATGCATTCCATAATTGTTTTTAATTTTACAGTGTTTTTCAGCTACGATGAGTTCTGCTCATACAAACACGTATTACACTTGTTTCTTTAACTTTACATAAAAACTACACTGGTACACACCTGGCGACGCCGTTCAGGAACTTAAATAATTAATCGCCTATTTTTAAATACCTCGACGAATACTTTAGGTCAATTTGTGTCAACTAAAAATATCTATCTAGCGGTCAAAACGGAAAATCCAATCGACAGTAGTTTAAAGTTTGAAACACCTACGTTAACTAGCGTCGTTAATAGTTGTGTGGGAACTAAAACTAATTATTTGAATAGAGAAACCTAATTATTCGAGTGTAAAACACGTGGGCAGTATGGCCCAATCGTTCCAAAGAGCATGGCTGTACAAATGGGTTTACGTGGGTCGGTCGTAACATTAAATAATACCGATATAATCGGCTTAAATACATGTTGAAGTTTGAGCATAAATAATTTATCGTGCACGTACGAAACCTACAGTTAAGTAAAACTTACTAGATTTAACTTAAAGCACATAAGAGCAAGGCTAAGCAATTCAGTTGAGGATGAGTGTTAGGGAGAGAGCTATAGCAGTTACACAGCTCTATCTCGTTCTGTCAAACTGAATCGCTTAGTCATGTCATGGAAACCCGCCAGCGGACCTAATATGGTTGCATTTATCACGAGACGAAATGTGGATAAAGCATCCGTCACTCTCGTACATACATACATATAAGTAGGAGACTTATATTTTGGAGAAAACAGCCTACAAAGTTAAAAATCGTAGGTAATGTATTTTCCCGTCGCGATATCATCGCTTGGTCACTTGGTACGCGGTATGTCTGAGTACAGGGTGCCATTGACAACACGCGGTAGATTTAGCGGTGTTTGCATTACATTGAATTTGCGATTAAGTTTGTTAGAAAAAAACTGAAAGTTAAGTTTTGATTTTAACTAGGTAAGACCATTATAATGTAATTACCGGTGATGTATAGAGCCCCTGTTTTAAATATTATCCCCGGTTTTGGGCCACACACTGTATAGTCTAGGGCTTGAATTCCGGAATTCCGGAATTTCGAAATTCCGGAATTTCGGAGCTTTTTCCGATATTTCAATTCCGGAATTGAGGTACACTCAATATCGAAATTCCGGAATTGAACAAATACAGTTTTAATTGTATTAGATGTTTATTTAAAATTATTATTTTACGAAATAACCACGGCAAAATTAGTTCAATTGCAATCAATGTTACCTTCGGCTCCGCAGGTAATGTTTTATGCGACCGAGGGTCAGAGCGAGACAAAAACCCGTTAAAATCCTATGTCTGTCTCACATTGTTCTTTCACCTAAACAATAATAAATACAATCAGTTCCTATTGCAAACTTGTTGATGAACGTTGTGTTGTGACTTGTGGCTTCGTGAATCGTGACCGTTGCGAGAGTATTCCTTATTTTAAGTGTGTGTGACATGCGTGCGGCATCAAAGAACAATGTAAGTATTATTTACCTTGATTATTTCCAAACCTTAATGTTTTTTTTTAGTCTCGTTTACAAAATTAGGGTCTTTGAGTCGCTTGGCGACTATGTCAGTCCCGTGATACATAATTTAATCTCACTAACACAAGCACAAAATAAACCTAAGAATTTAAAACACTGTGTAACATAAAACACAGCAATCGAGCTGGCTCACCCAGGGGTATGTAAAGCACGTGAGGTATGATATGGCATTTAAAATATTTCTTTACTGACAATTTCTGTGGTCAATCTAAGTTGAATTGAAAGTGTTGCACACACTATGTATACATGAAAAGAACAAACCATTAACATGAACACCAATGTTTGTTATTGAATTTTTTTTAAAAGTATAGTCGTCATGTTAAGTTTTGTTTTTTGCATATTTAAAAAACCGTACTAAAAAGATTACAAATCAAGTTAGGTATATTAAATGTCTATTATATTTCAGGTCTTCTACAGGAAAAAAGGTGATGTACGTGGAATTTTCAAAGAGCACATTAAAAATATGGAAACACTATCTGCGTGCTAGTGACGGACACTCGGCTCAGTGCAAGACATGTCACAAAATACTCAAAACTGCAGGCGGGGCCACAACTGGCTTACACACACACCTACGCTCTAAACATCCAGATATCGCCTTCCCTACAAATCTCGAAGTGAATAGTGAAACGCCTGGAACATCTACAGGTATTTCTGCTTCGACACCTATGTCAACAGAATATGACCAGCCGACAAAACAAGGCAAAAAACGAAAACTTGTGACAGATTTTTACAAGTCGGCTGGGAATGAATCCTTGGAAACGATCGTGTCCAGAATGACGGCCTTAGATGGTGTTACTTTTAGACTTTTTAGTGAAAGTCAAGATCTACGAAAATTATTTAAAAAGAGTGGATACGTTCTACCTAAATCGGGCAAAACGATTGCTAAAATTGTGTTTAACCATTTATTCTTTTATTTTTACAATGTTGATTTTTTAAAGCATATGATCTTTGAGATTTTTTAAGTGTGTATCGATACCTTATTCATAATAACCAAACATTTTTTAGCTCAAAATATGGTTTGACCCGTTCTGCCAAATGCACATGACAAAAAAGGTTTAGTATTATTAGTTTTTTGGTTATTGCTAAGACTGAGTTTACCTATTAATTTAATTTTGTTGCATTTTGTTGTGATTTTTAAAATGTTTAGTGTGTATTTTATCTAATATGTAATCTTAATTATGTCGATTACTTTTGCCAAATATTAACAGTTTTGTAAATTATTATAATAACCATATGTTTTGTTTGAGTAATAATGTTTACTGTGATTATTAATTTGGTTTAAGGAAAAAACGACTAATTACGTCTGTTAATTATTAGTACATAAATGTTGATTACATTTTTTTGTTTTATTTTGCCCTACATTGAAAGAATCGCAAAAAAAGTAATGAAATCCTCAATTCCGGAACTAGTTCCGGAATTCCGGAATTAAAGGCTAATCTCGAAAATCAATTCCGGAATTGAGAACCGTCCGATATTGCATGCCCTACTGTATACATATAAAATGCTTTGTCCAGTGACTGGCTGACTGACTGACGGATCACCGCACAGCCTAAACCGCTGATCGTAGAGACCTGAAACTTGGAGGGTGTGTTCTTTGTATGCCGTAGGCAAACGGTAAGAAAGGATTTTCCGAAATTGTACCCCTTAAGGGGGCAAAGTTTGCATAAACATTCTTTAACAGAATTGATGGATCCGTGTTTCATATTTTATTGAAATTCATCCCTCACCCCAAGGGGTAGAAAGTAATTTCGAAGTAGATATCAATACTCCTAAGTGCTTTTGATTAACATTACATTTTATTTTGACGCATGTTTAAAAACTCAATCAAATTTTATTAAAAAAAGGTTGACTCACATAAAAGCTTGGTGCAATGCAAATACCCAAATCGCTGAGTCTAAAGATTCCAAATTTGGTACATAGGTTCCTTAAGGGGTCTAATCGACCCCCAACGGGAAGAAGTAGGAGGAGTAGCGGAAAACTACTTGTACGCGTGCGAAGTCGCGAGCGTCCTCTAGTCCTCTAGATGTTTTATCCATGTTATGTCTCGCGATAAACGCAGCCATATTAGGCCCCTAGGGCTGAGCTTCTAGGCGGTATAAAACATATGGTCTCTGACCTGTTACCACTTGTTCTTAATTACTTGACAGTAAGGCTGCGTTTCCACCAGAGATGTGCGAGGATGCGTTGCGAGGAATGTGTTTGTCATTAACCAATAGAAACGCTTCCACCAGAGCTAAGCTAAGCGAGGATAGGTAAATGAAGCGTTTCTATTGGTTAATGACAAACACATCCCTCGCAACGCAACGCATCCTCGCACATCTCTGGTGGAAACGCAGCCTAACAGCGGCTGAGTTGCAAACAATATCTTAACAAGTCTGAGTCCTTTGTGACCTCACACTACTCGTACCTACAACGCAACGTCTATTATTGTCACTAGTTATATACTACTACTTATAGTACATACATATATAAATATCTGTATGTTCTATTCTTTTACTTTTGAGTTTATTTCCGTTAAAATGTTTTGAATATTTGTTGTGTTGTGTGTTTTGTCAATTAAATGTTGTGAGTTTGTGTTTAATTCAGGTCACATGTGTTTAATTCAGGTAACTCGAAGAATACTTAGGCAAGCTGTTTAATTACAGCTTCGTAAAAATATGAAATTGGATCTTTGGTGATGCAGATAGTGATAAAGAAAAAGATAAGACTTTTAGTCAGAAAGTAGGCCGCACGGGCACTTTTACACTTGAAGAATCTTCCAGTATCTTCCCACTTACCTTCTCCAAGAAGAGACCACTGCAAAGTGCAGAGAAGAAATGCCGAAAGTCTCGGGTATGTTTCCCAGTAAGGTCAAAAAGAACAAGGTTTTCGTCTGCGTAGATGTCGTTAATCGCTATTCTCTTGGAAACTATATTTTAACCGGGATAGTAGATACCCTATGTACGCTGGGGGCCAAGCTATATTCATACCAAATTTCATCAAAATCAGCTTAGCTGTAAAAGCGTAACGTAATAAACCATCAAACAAACGGAATAACTTCCGCCTTAAAAATATAAAAACCACCACGGTAAAAAGCATCCTATACCTATCCTCCCTCGGAGTTCAAACTGAAACAATTTTGACAAAATTTGGTATGGAGAAACTTCATCAAAATCGTTAGATCGGTTAGCCGTGGTCGAACAGACAGAGTTATTTTCGCATTTATAATATTAATATGGACGTATGGATGGATGTGTGTCTTTGTTCGTTTATCGAGGGTGGCGCGAAGGTCCAGTAACAAACAACAATATTATCGAACAATGACAACTCCCGCCTCGCTCGCTCAATGTCGGTGATCTCACTTACTCTTATGTATAACGAGTACATAGGTATGTAGGTATTGTAGGTTTAGAAAGGTAACTGGCGACGGTCAGCCGACGGCGAATGGCTTGTGAAATTGTTGGATTGGAAAAGAACGTTGTTTATTCTCCATGGCAAAGAGGTATTTTACAATTTTGACGTATGCATATGCGTCTGTCTGCGGCATCAAAGCTCCTAAACAGATGGACCGCTATGGACGTGTTTAAAAAAAAAGTTACTTTGATTGGGATGTTTTTAGCTAAGTTTCTTAAAGAATTATGCCGTTTAAAAAATATAATACATGTATCTCTTTTATTGACACGGGATCTATACCTTTTGTTGGAGAGAGAGTTCTCGCCGGCAGTGTGAACAGCCAGCGATCGATTATTAAAACTATGTCGACTATTTCGAATATGTGTGTCTCTTTTATCGACACTGGATCTCTCTTTTGTTCGTTAAAGCTAATCGCTTCCTCGTCGGCGTTGGGACGTGCCATATGGCCCCTGTACACATTGGGCCAATGTGTAGGCGCACTTGGCTATGCTGCTGGCTTGTTCGTAGTTGGTGACCAACGCTGGCCAGCCAACCGGGTGGTGTCGGTTTTTTGTGCACACATCAAAGGATCCTGGCGCGCTCCGCAAACAGTGTTCACACGTTGGCGCCTTCTTCATTTCATTGTTATTCGTCAGCAAAGACAGTAGTGTACGCGGAAATCGCTACTATGGTGGCGTGGACCAGCAACTAGATTTTACTTTTAGGTAATAAATAAACGAACTGTATAAATAAATTGCCGCAGCTGCAACTGTTTCCACATCAATATATTTTAATCAAAGCGCCAACGCGGAATGATCAACGCCAATGTGTAAACGGCGACCTTTTGGTGAGCCGATTGTTGGCCCAACGCATTGGGCCAATGTGTACAGGGGCCATTAGGCCTATGAGCTCCTAAAGCTGGGCATTCAAGGACGCACCGGTTATCTCAGCGACAAATAGTGTATACAACTGGATGGGGGTAATGTTTTGACCACATTCACGGGCGCGCCACACCATTTAATTTCCGCTTCTTTACGTTCTAGTATTTATTAGAAAATGGCAACCAGAGAACGTATTCACGACTACGCCATTTGGATAGGCGCGGTGGAGTGGCGAATTTCAAGTTCCAACGTTGAATTTCGACATTCACGATGGTTCCATTCGGATTGCGCGTTGGCGCGTCGCGCTGGCTTTCCGTCTATTTGGAAACCCAACGGACTGCGCCAAGTACTTTTAAACGCTACAGTTTTGACATTCACGGATCGATTTTGGCGCGGCGCTGCTCTATTCGGCTTGTTGGCGCGGTCGTGAACGCCGAACTTAAAACCATCGCGGTAAAATGGTTTTAGGAAATCAATTGGCTCATTCATAACACAAAGTTAAAACTTGTACTAGTTAAAACTAGGGAATGCAATTAACCGATTAAATGTAGCATCGGTTAATTTACCGGTTAAGATGAAATTTTTCGATTAATCGATTAATAACCGGTTATTAACCGATTGTTTTTTTTTTGCCTAAAAATAATGGTTTCCTTTAGGTTATTTAACATGAAAACTTGTGAACAAAGACGTGTAAATAAATCAGACATAATTTATTATGTGAAAACGCTTTAATTAGTGATATAATTATTTCTTAAATGTTAGATTAGAGATCAGTATTTAGACCACCAGTATACTAAGTTTCATTTCTACACATTTAGGACATTCAGTATCTAAAAAAATCAACAACAGTATAATAGAATGTTACTTATGGAGTAGTATAACATAAAAAATTGTTTTCCTCGTAATATTCGCTTGTAAAAAGTCAATTTAATAACAAAAAGTCATCAAAATAACACGCGCTTAACTGCTTATGTAACCACTAACCACTAGCAAACCAACAAACTAACACTCCAGGTACGCGTCTATTTGCATCAAGTGTGAAGGGTACACTAGCTATACCTCTGACGTTATCATCTGAGCTCTGGGGCCATAAAAACCCTTTTGCGAACATCTCGCTCGCTCTAGGGAGGTTAGCAGATTATAACGGTGTTTTAGAAAGAGACCATTAATCGGTTAGCCTTGTTTTTTGTAGCGCATAGAGCATTCTCTCTTTCACTCATAAACGTGTAACCGCCCGGTGCAGTGCAGTGCAGTGCAACGTATCTTCTTTTGTTAGAAACAAAATAATAAAAGCGACACCAACGTTATTTGTTTCATTTGTGAAAATCTTATTAATTTTACAGCTCACTAAGAGTTTTTTAATTGATATTATGCATAATTGCGTATATTGCGATGTTTGTGTAATTTTAATATATATTTATTTTAATTTGTGTCGTCTTTCTAGTAAAAACTTAACAAATGAAGCTTTTTGCAGATCACTTCTATTAACCGGTTAATCGGTTAATTTTATATTTTAACCGGTTACGTTTTTTGGCATAAATTATCGATTAAAATCGGTTAATCGGTTAACCGATTAACCGGTTTGCATTCCCTAGTTAAAACCACATTGCTCTTGTCTATTTAAACCCGGCCGCCATTACTGCCAAGTTAGAGCTATCATAATGCTGACATGATTACACGTCAAAAGTAATATTGATTACTTTACCGCGTAAAATAGACTCCTAAACCTGGCTGTTTATTTTCATTTTGTTCAAACTTGAGCGAAGAGAGGGTAGGACGCTAGTAGATATACTATAAACAGTTATCGAGGAAGTAGGTTTCATTAAAAGAACCCTAAAAGCCGTCACCACACTAAAGGAATCGCAGCGCAGGTGCGGAACGAAGGATTAGGCTTGCTTTTTAAAGGTTTTCAAGCTTCATAGTTTACAACTATGTTGCTAGTTGCTATGTAGTTGCTACTACTACCTACGTTATGAAATGCAATGTCAAAATCTACGGCTCTACAGTCTCTATTCTACTCGTTAAGAACATATCGCTTATGACCTGTTATCGTAGTTTTAACTCAGCCGCCATGAAGTAAATAAAAGGTATTCCAATATAATAGTTCATATTAACAATGCGATAACATGCCAAAAGCAATACCGTTGTATGGAGTGGAATAGGCCCCCTGAGGTAATAGTTTATAGACAAGATAAAATCAAGTCGATCAATTATTTTTATTATTAATTGACAAACCTAGAAAAATACATCTGTTTTTATTGAAAAATATATCATGATAGAATTGAAATGACTTCTTTTCGTAGCTAATATTTCACGTATTGTGCCCGTTGATGTCTTTTGGTTTCAAAACCTTAAAGGTCAAACGAATGGCAAAAACAAAACCGCGAATAACTTCAAAAACAGCAGACTTTAACTTTACATTGTAAAAATATGGTTAAAGCCAATTTGTAATCGACCTTTCTTATGTAAATCATTAATATTTTTTGATACAATTGCTTAAATGCATATTCAAGGATTTCTTTTCTATAAACCGTTATCTTCTTTTTTTAATAAAGAGACAAAACTCCAAGGCTACGATCACTCAAGCCCGGCCAGTCATAACCTAAGACATTTTGACAAATCGGGATTTTAACCGCTGACGCATTTATTCTTGCTAAAAACATACCTACTACTCGTACATAACATTCTTATCTCGCATAGTCCCTTATTGCGTTCGGGTTTTACCGGAGTAGGGACTATTAAAAACCCGATCAAGGGCAGGTTCTCCGGGAAAACCCGGAGGACGCAGGTCCCGCCACTTAGACAAAAAATCAAAATACCTAGGTTAAGGTAAGATGGGTTAACTTACCTTTTTATTAAATAATTATGACGCTCCGCAGCAAGTAACACACGCGATTTCACAAATGTTTGGAAGAGCTTGTAACAGTATCACGGAGTGCGCTAGAGTCGTGGTTGGTTCTGTAAGGCGCTTATAGTTAGCTTCGTGGGAGCAGATAGTTCTGCGTAGGCCAATTATAAGGTCTCTATAGACCAAAGAGGGATCCACCAAGACTACTATAGGTGTTTTATTAGCACAATTACGCCTATAATTTGGGCCCTTTTCCGTGGCTATAAGCGTTTACTAGCCCGTTATAAGACCGAAAAAAAGTGGTTCCAGGACAGCTACAAGTCCACCTTTTGCTGCTTGGGCTATGAGAGCCTGTTTGAAGTGAAAATTGGCAAAATTATCCATTTTATAAAAGCTTTTATTGAGCGTGCAAAGTATGTAGGTACGGGTCAAATCTGACCCACTTCAAATCAACGGAATGGGCTGAAACTCGGACCACATAATTATGTAAACCCAATGACAATGCAATATTTTGGTATCTAAGAGGTGATCCGATGATGGAGTCGGAAGCTGGCGACAGGTTTTCCGCTATTCTTATCTTCCGTTGATCCACCGTGTTAGGACTCAATAGTTTGTTCTTGATAAGCAGATAGATAAAGAATTTGCAAAAAAATATATAGTAGCCACAAAGGTTGTCCCAAAAATGAACTTTTTGACAGTAACTTATTTACCTAAGAACTAGTTATGATTACGAGTAAGTAACACCGCAAAAAACTGAATTTCATCAAGCTAAATAAAATAACAAAATATACAATAGAAATTCACTTTCGAGATTTCATTTCAAGATTTTAAACTTTCTCATAATATATTTGCTTATATCTCAGCAATAAAGTTTAGTATTACTAAAGTAATTACTCTGCTAAAGTAATTATTCAACACGTCAATCCCAAGTCCGTTAAAAGCGGGCAACTTTAAACAATATTCGTAAGAACTTACAATCTTGAGTCGTTGACTAAATGAACGAAACCGCGCAATTCATTCGCGGTTACTATTCGTTCATTTCAAAGCAATTTTCACAATTAGATGGCCGCTAACTGGCCAAGTTTAAACGATATTCTACTAATTAATATAACTTTCTCCTTAATGGGCTAATTACTCAGATAAATGCAAGTTCAACAAGATACGTTCAAGTTGCAATTAAGCAGGTAGATTAAATCTTTGAAAGAGCACCATCAAGGAGTTTAAATGTTGATCTACCATAGAACCTTGTCATAATGACAGCGTCAAGTGACCACATAGAAAATACATAGGAATTAATCGTTGGTTTTATGCGACAAGGTTCTATAGTTACTCCTCAATCAAAGTACGTGACGGTACAGACAGAGCAATACCTCCCAAAATGGTCGGGTTTGAGACGTTTGTTATAGTCGTGTAGACTATCAAGAAGTACAATTTATAACCTATTCTTGGGTTTGAGGTTATATTTTTAGTGGAATGACAGCTGTCAGGATTGACTTCTTACTAGCCGGGCACTATACCCTATGAGCATATGGGAGCGAGTGAAAGGGCAATAGAGACACGAGGTACGTTGGTTTTCAACAGACTTACGGAGGATTTTAATAAAAAGGAGTTTCTCATTTGTTTTATGAAACACGTCCACGCATGTCTCTGGCAAATATGGAACGATTTGTTCTTTTTTTTGTGCTTTGTTGTTTATTTTGCAATGTAGAAAGAACTGTGCAATTTCCAAAGATATGTTAACTCTAGGAAGATATTATTAGATACCCAGAAGGTATGTATGTATGTATATTTTATAATTTTTAACCCACGATAAAATGATGTAGTTGAACATTCGTATCTGTGGATGTGTGTGTCTGAGTATATGTGTATGTGTGCGCTAGTCTCTGACATCGCAAAATACAACACAACAGCCGTTACTCAGAGACATTTTAGACGCAACTCGTACCTTTTTCAAACTCGTGTATTAAAAATCGTCACTACTAAGGAACGACTTACCGTAATAAACTGACTCTAAGTGCGGCCGTAAGACTTCGTTACTTTGAAGATTACAGTAATTATAATAACATTAATAACGGTCAAATCCGCACACGTTTGTTTGATTAACATAGTTCCTCTCCTCTCCTGATACTAATGCTGAAAAATATTTGTCTAAATAGGTAATTCTTGTTATTAATTAGCCGTAAACTCGTAATGACCGCTGCAAAAAACTCGTTTATTTTAATTGGAACCTAGGTAATCTACCTAAGTATTGGTCATCTAAAGTTTAATAGACGATTGACACCACTTATTGAAAGGCTTTTGGGCGTTACATGGTATGGAGATAGGTATTCTTTATAAACTTAAAAAAAAAGGAGGAGATCCTCAAATCGATTTTTTTAAAATTTGTTTTCGCGGATAACTTCGTCGTTTATGAACCGATTCTAATGATTATTTTTATGTTGGAAAGGAGATATCCCAAGGGTGGTACCATGATAAGGAAACCAGGATCTGATGAGGGGGTCACTGAGGAATTGAGGGAACTCATCAAATATTGTAGTTTGCCTACAATACTATAGCGATTTTAGTATTTTTAGTGACAACTCCAGCATTTGCATTTAGAAAGTATCATTTGCTGAAACTGCACTGACGATAAAGACCACAGATGGCCACCGGAACTCGTCAACGATACCGATTTCAAGGGTGGCGATTAAGGTACTTGAGCGACTTACAAGGAAGAACATTTAATTGTTTAAAAATGACTATGATATCTCCGCGGCGTTGCTTACGGCGAGCTTGAAAGTGGGACTAAGAAGTGGGACTATATAAGCTTAATGACACCTAGCTAAGAACCACCGACCGATAGAAAACCTGTATTCAAATAAAAAATACCGCCCCCATATCGGTTCACTCGTTCAAGAGCTACGGTGCTACAGAACGACACACACACAAAGCGGTAAAACTTATAACGCCCCTCGTTTTACGTCGGGGGTTAAAAAGAAGGGGCTTACCTGAAAAAATCCAACCATAGGTACCTAGTTATGTATAATGAAAGAGGGTATTTTTGGTTTTAATTGTGGGTACGAGTAGGTAGATAGTAAAGTAATACTTAGGTTGCCAATGTTGCCATAGACAATATCCTTCGTAGGTTGGTAGTTCGGTAGATAGTCCTGTAAATGAACATTAAGTGGAAGTTTCCTCCGTACTTGAACCTATGTTGTCATATCTACTCATCATTCACAAGTTAAGGAAACGATTTAGATAGTGAGGTTCTTGACTTTTGGATGTTAAACTGCATCTGTGGTAGCAGTTTATTTTAAATATTTGGCAGGCAAACGGCAGGTAGGTACTAGTATAGGTACATATTCAGGTAGTACAGTCAAGGAATTAAATTTGTTACCCACCTTAGATCCAAAGTCAATCTGACATTCTACAGCAATAAGGTTGAGTTTTCTATCAATTACAAATGACTTGGCATCTCTAATGAAAATGACATCTTCAAGCAGATTTTCTTTGAAATGGGTAGCAAATTAACGTCCGTGACCGTACCTAGGTACCTTTTTTGTTGGTCAGATTAAGGGACGCATTTTAGTTTGTAAACTTGCAACACAATTTTCGAATCAACTTCGTCGGTCAACTCCACCCAGCCAAAGAAGCCAGACGTCCACAGACAGTCCCTTCAGGAATTCATTTGGCAACATTTCAAATACTCGTAACTGTCAAATCTATCTCAACCTTGTTGACTAATTCTAAAAGCAACACGCGTCTTGAGATTATAGTGTAGAGATTGCAAATATGTTTCTCAAAATCCCACTCACCATCAGTTGGTCTGTGTGCTGACAGCAAAATATGGATGTGCTTGTTTTGAACAGTCTAACCGCCATCGTGGCGTTTAAATGTTCATTCAAAGAAACACCTGCGTAGGCGCACACAGCGACTGCTGCTGCACTTAAAACTTATTGTTTCAAAGCCTGCCACAATCTAGCTGATAAGATAAACCAGTACAGCCACGTGTGGTTGTGGTTCCGAGCAAGTTTGCTGCGCGCGAGTGCCGCTAGCTTTCTACAACGTGGGCGATCCCTTTGACGGTGACCCACACCTAACTGTTTACATTGCGTGGCGATACCACAATCGATGGGAACTCGACGTTTACACAGATTACCGACGAGCCAAGGTAAACGATCGCAACGTTACGTTGAATACTTGAATCAGTTAATGCAGGTTAGCACGAACTAATGCTGACTTAGGGTTACTAACATGTTGACATTGAAAGTTACGCAAGCAAGTGCAACTCTCGTGGGCTAAATAATACCGGTCTGAGCCTCCGGAACAAAAAGCCGGGCGAATGCCGCATTTAAGACGGTCCCCCTTACCTCTGTCGCTCGAACATATCCTGCGAGGACTACACAAGACAGCCATAGGTATATCCTCAAATGCATCACAACAATTGTGACCCGGAGAGGTCGCACGGCGGTATCAGCACACCACACAACAATATCACGACACTGAACAATTAGGTGTTGTGTTAATTCACTGGCACCATACACACGGGCACTGTGGGACGCGGAGCGACGTGCGTCGGCCGTCGGTTACCGGAGTAAACTGAGCTCCGCTTGGAGCTGCCTTCAGGCCGGTCGGGGAGTACGCCGCGCGGCTCGAGGCTGACTTCGCGCCGAGGGGCCCGCCGCGGTCGTCGCCCGATGGTCGATGAAGTTCTATTTCACGTCACGCACTCGGATTTATTACGTTCGCGCCGTCCTCAAAAACAACTGAGGGCCAAATTGTAGCTTTGTTGACAGCCGCCTTTCAAACCCACAAGTTTTGCCCGAAATGAAAATTCTACGGTACCGACGCGCGCCAGAACTAGCGTTGATAACTGAACACAGGCAGATGACAAGCTGCGAACACTGTGTCGAGAATGCGAAAGCGATTGCACGGATTTGACGACGAAATTCGTAGTTGAACTTTGAATACCCGGTTCCAAATTGTCGTTGATCCCACTTCTGATTGCATGGGGGCGGATGACGGCCGGCCGGTCTATTGTGAACTATTTTTTTCGGGATGTATTGTCTTGTCGACGTCTATTGTTGATCTGATTGGTTTTGATAATTCTGTTGGATTAGGCGTGGGCTTGATGAACCTTAAGTAGGGGCTGTAAGGGTACCGCACGTAACTGCACACGTGCCTTAGGTACTCCCCTTTGCGAATAAACCATAAGTTATACTCGTGATCCTGAACACCATGATCTTGGATTAAAATAATAGTACATTATTGCCTAGGCAGGGAAGTAGGCAATTGCGGGCAGAGTTTATTGGTTTGCGAGTCCGTTTAAAAATACAAAGCCCGCAATTGCCGTTCCTGCCAAGGAAAATATAGTGCTTTTCTCAAAAATCGCAGGAAAAAAATTGTGTGGCAGTAAAATCTTCATAGCTTGAACTAATATTGTTGAATTACATACAAATACTTCACTTGAAAAAACCATCACTCTTTACCGCCATTTTGTGTATAAGGACTATAAGGAGAAACAAACTTTTTTAGAGAAAAAACCACAAGCTATTCCAGACACAGATAAAAAAGTCATGTTTGTAATAAAATATGGATGTATAAGACTTGTGCACTCATTTTATTATGGCCCTTTTCACTTTTTAAAAAGTTACAAACAAGATACCTAGTAATGAAATTCGTATGCACCACATTATTATTTTAATTTGACAACAGGTATGTAGATAGTAATGTCAACATTTCCGGTCATTTTTGAGAAAATAAACATTTAAAATCGATCAGTGCTCAAAAGTTAGTTAGTAGCATGTTAGTAGTTATAATTCCTTCCTCCAACCTTTGACTAAAAAACGCTACCCGAAACTATATCCGTTACAATTAGACAAACCTAAATTATCCGTCAAAAAGGGACCACACAAACCGTTTCCTTTGAACTCGTCTAAATAAACAACGTAGGTACAATAGGGATACCGACGAGATACGAATCCAAAGTCAAATAGAGATAATGGTACGGAATTCGAAATTGCGATGAAATTTAGTAGTAATTTCTCATTGTTCCGAGCGCGGCCGGAAAATGTTCTAAGTACATAATCGTGCCGAAGTTGGCAAACTAGTTAACCAGCGTCCGCGGGTATTTAAAAATTAGGGGTATTGTATTGTGACTGGGGCTTAGTTAATAATTTGTATACGAAGGTGAAGGTACTTTAATAAATATCAGGGGACTATGTCACACCAATTGACCTAGTCCCAAACTAAGCTCAAGGCTTGTACCATGGGTACTAAAGAACGATAAACATACTTATATATGTAGAGAAATGCATAGAAACCAATTCGCGTTTTAACCCAAAAATATCCTTACCGCACGAGAATGTCATGTCATCCCTACATTTTACTAAAAAAATCAATTTTGGCTATGGCACCTGGTATTATTATTTCGTACGAAACAAAAAGTTTCTCGCTAATTGACGACCTATCTCAACCGAAGAAACGAACAACGAACAAGAAGGAAACACGACTATGGAGTAATGGCACACTGTCCGATTATTCTACAAATTATCAACACATTCAATGCCCTGCATGACTTTAATGCGTTCAAAATGGACTCCGAATCGAGTTATTCGTACTGAATAAATATCTAGTAGAAAACTAAACACACTTATTATGTAAATCAGATTTCTTTCAATCGCGCCGCGTATTCAATCAATCAGATATTCAATCAATTAGATATTTTTTCCTACTACTGCCTGGTGGCAGTTTGTTAACCTCAAACGATTGTTTGAGTTTAAAAATACATGCCGTGTAACAGATGCATTGTTTACTTGTCTATACGCGTTGCTTCTAGAGTTGCCAGTTGCCATGTCTGGATTTTTTGGGGATATCCGGAAACTTGGTTTTTATTCGATATGCAGGGACTCGGATGTTTTAGTAAGGAAAAAACATTGTATAAACCAAAACAGGTACCAATTTTTTATTATATACCTACTAGTAGGACGCTCGCGACTTCGTACGCGAAGAATTAGTTTCCCGCTACTCCCCCCATTTCTTCCCGTTGGGGGTCCGTTTTTCGTTTAATTAAACAAGAAAAAAATACGTGTTGAATATTTTTGATAATGTGAATTTTCCCATTACCATTCCGGTGTCATTCATCAATAAAATTATCGCTGCATACATATAAATTATAGTATAATAAATGTATAGGTATAATACCTAATAATATTTTTTATTTACGTAGTTGGTTACTAAGTTCTGTTACTAAGGTTGATGCAAATAAAACTAACTTATGTTTATTTTTTAATTTCCATATGTATAAAAATGAAAAGCTTAATTAATATACATTTTGAAAAACAATTAATCATTTTTCTTAGTTTCCGCAATTCCCGATACGATCTTTTAAGATTCACAGCCGGCATCGATGAAATTACGCATGACTTTTCTGTAAATTTCATTTTTTGAAATCGCTTAAAAGTTTTTTTGTATAATATTATAAAAAATCCTATCTCTGTATATGTTTAGAGTCCAAAATTATATTTCTCAACATGACTTAATTCCCACTTATGAAGCAAAAGATTTGGTGTGTTTTCGTATTTCTGCAAAATCATGTGAAATCTTAAAGTCGACTTAATGAGTCATCAAGATTGACCGGTGTCCAAACGGATCTTTAGTTGCTTTGAATACATTCGTATCAGAATTTAAAGCTAGAAGTCTGTTCAATATGTCACGCAAATTTGAACTCTCTACAGGAACTCTTACAAAAGTTGGGGCCGTTATCAGTATCATCGTCGTGCGTGATTTTAACTATGATATTATCGTCCGAAATGGGAATACTTCAAGCTCGTACATCAAATAATTGCAACAGTTCAGTATACATTATTTTTATTATTATTCTATATAAATCAAACTTTTGATTAATATACAGGTTTATGCAAAACTGCATTAAAATTTTTTTTTAATTGTAATTAATCTCAGTAACAGAACTTAGTAACCGACTAGGTACTTCATAAGGAAGTCTCTGCTGTACGGAACAGGGATATGCTTTCAAAATGACGGGCGTTTTTCCGATCCTTGATGATGGAATAATTAGATTTTTTTAGGACACTAGCCTATTATCGACATTCACAACTTAAACGTGTTCCGCGGCGGCCATTCATCTTTTCTGTAAAAAGTGCAACACTATATAAACGGCGCAGTCCAGTCACAACACGCGATATCAAGTGCACATTAGGTCATTTACGAGGTAACGCATATAAATCCGGACGGATGGTAACCGCATCCGGGCGGCGCCGGGCACGGACAGCTTGTATGCCATAAATGTTAATTGAATGCATGCGAAGTTATTTTTTTCTGGGCAAAAGCAGTCATCACTCTCAATGTTTAACAACACGATAGCCTAGCTACGAAGCCAGCAGCGGTTCTGGGTTCAAATCCCAATAAGTGCAAATTTTTGTGTGATGAGCACGTGTATTTGTTTCGAGTTTTAGATGTTTTCTATTTATTTCTGTACATAGGTAAGTTTATCGTTGTCTAGTACAAGCGTACCCATAAGCCTAGAGCTTAGTTTGCAACTAGGTCAATTTGTGGGAGAGTGTTCCTGATATATTTTTTATTTACATGTCCAATGAAAATCTCGCTCGGCAATCACTGTTCAACATACTTCTTGCGTATTCACTTACTTAGCTTCATGGTATTGCTATTTTCTGATGCACAGGGTTCGAGTTAAATGTAATTTTTTAAACAAGCACGTAAGTTAATGATAGTGTATTCAATAAAAACTGTTCATACATTGGATCAAGGTCTAAATTAAATAGTTAAAGGCTCGATTTTTTTTTTTAAATACCGAGTTTGATACCCAGTTGAGTTTCTTTTTATGATCTTTAGGGCAGTATTATAACA
Source organism: Acleris sparsana (assembly GCA_923062465.1). Lineage (NCBI taxonomy): Eukaryota > Metazoa > Arthropoda > Insecta > Lepidoptera > Tortricidae > Acleris > Acleris sparsana. The sequence goes on along the minus strand of OV281287.1, from coordinate 17,898,976 downwards.
ACACTATAGAGTTTTAAAATTCAAGCGGAAATGCCTTTAGGATAAAACGAAAATTAAGACAAACGATGCATTAGGATCAGGGCCCATACTTTTCATGCCGTTGACGCAAAAATGACGTCAAGCTACATAGAGTGTGATTCCAAATGGTTTTATTGTAATTTTTAACCATTAGTTGTCAATCATATGTACAAATAAGTTAATATACCTACTTCATACCTAAAACGTAAATGAAAGTATTTGATTGAGAAGGACAGTGGCATAAACCATAGAGTAACATTTTCTTTATGCTGTACTAAATATTATTACAATTAAATATTCATAAACACAATTATCGCATTGACATTCATAAAAGAAAATTGTCTCAATTTGCCATTTTTTTTGTAATAAGTGGTGAAAAATAAATACGATGGTGCCGTGATCCGTATTTCGATTGCGATTAAAATGTATTTAACTATAATCATTTAACAGCTTCTAATTTTACATATTTTTTTTACCAGTTACCTAATGCATACCTAAACACCTGCCAAATGAAAGCAAATGTGTGTAAAACTTCGTCATTTTGACGTCATCGGCATCAAAAGACCCCTTTAGGTCAAATGAAGATAGGGGATTCGAATGTAGAACCCTACAAGCACGTATGCAATCGCTAGGCTAATCCTGGGGAATTAGTGAAAAAGGGTATAAGTCGACAAAAAGGTATATCTAATCTAAATATATAAAAGGAGAAACTGACTGACTGACTGACTGACATATCAACGCACAGCCGAAACTACTGTACCTGGAAACTTGAAATTTGGTACAGGTGTTCCTTTCATGATGTAAGTCAGCACTAAGAAAGGATTTTCCGAAAATCGACCCCCAACGGGAAAAAAGGGGGAGTACTGGGAAACTAATTCTACGCGTACGAAGTCGCGGGCGTCCGCTAGTACCTACATAAACGGAGTATACTAAACTTAAACCCTTTTTTTCTTGGTCTTCAGAAGACTTACATCCTTTTTACAATCCCCAGAATGTACCTACTATTGTAATTTCCTTTGTTAAGATTAATATTAACGGCCGATCGACCCGAACTCCGGTTGTATACTACCTAGACCGAATCGAATAGGTCTCTATCCGACACGGTCTGGGTGGTTTCATTTGGTAGAGGTTTGGGTCGTAAAACCCGATAAGTCAACATTGTCGATTGCAAAACGAACTCTAAACGATTGTGGATTGGGTTTTAACATTAATTAGAGTACTTTTGACTATTGTAATAAAATGAGATAAGATGTTGTGAGACGTATTCATTTTACAAACAGTTCGCAGACGATTAGTGGTTAGCTGTGCCAGGTTCGATGCACGGTTTGAGAAAATATTCGTGTATTCCGAATGTTTCCTATTTATTTCAATTTGTATGAATCTCTTGTACTTATAGAAAAAACTTACCCCCTTAATCATAAACGAACAATAAACCTATTTTACTTAAAGTATTTTTGTCCCTTTCTTTCAAATTTGAATATCGTAATGAGATAAGGACAGCGCAAATTTAGCTATTGAGTGTTTATAAATAAGAGGGGGTGTTCACGCCGCTACGTTCATCATTTAGTACCTAGATATAGTTTTAGTATTTTGAGCCTTATTACCGCTACACAAGACACATAATTGCGTTGTATCGAGTCGCACCCAATCAGAAAGCTTGAATATGTCGTGATATTTAGATTAACCAATCACAGCGCTTCTCTCTTGTTTCACGTCATACACCGCCGCCTTCCGCTCACACTTGCATACGCCACCAACTCGACACCATCCTAATTTGTAATATCAAAATTATAACTGCATTAAACAGGCTATCTAGAAAGCTTTGGTTTTCCTTTAATTCCTTGTTCCCATCAGGAACAAAGTGGCGACCGTGACAGGACCTGCAGCTATTAATCGGACATTCGAAGTCTCAGTTGCAGAGTCTTTGTTCCCAAGCGACTAGCAGAGGTCACCGCCACGTGCACGCCGTGCAGCGCCTAGATTCCTGGTTAAGAGCCAAGGGATCAGCTGCGCCTACTTGGTGCATCGTGCAGCCGGACCCCATCGCTCCAGAGCGTCGCTGAGACGCGCCTACGACGGACCCACGCCTACTTCGCAGCAGTCTGCGCCACGCGGTTGCGCCACGCCGCGCGCCATTAAGTGCCTACCATTGCCTGCTTGCCCAATTTATCAAGTGAGCCCGTTCCTACTTTCTCCTAGTTCTATCCTCTTTGAGTTGTGCCAGTGGAGATGCTAGTTTCTCGAATTTTCCAATTATTTCTATTGCGTAATACCTCTTTCTCGCCATTTGCTTTTGCCAACCAAAACCATTTCATGCTTAAACTATAAGGCAAAAATCAGCATTTACTTACTTATTTGTTTGCAAGTCATCCGTAATTAATTTCCCTTTGCCCTTTAAGCATTTCAACATCAACTATTTGCATTGGCCTATTTTCTACGCATTTATTTATTCGTAAACTATAATTACGAGTGCCTATCTACAATTCTACCTATTTTCTTATAAATGCTTATATCTACCCATCGTATCACGCATTTCAACATTTAGCAACCCAACTTTCGCCCAACATTTAACTGTTTATCTTCCTAGTCGCCCTCGTTACCTAGCTCATCCCATCAGCTGTTTAGCCGTGCATTTTTTGCAATTCCAGTGACCTACTTAAGGCGATCACCTGGACTAGGCTCGCTGCGCGCGCGCAGTAACCTCCGCGGCCGCCCGAGAGTCCACTATCGCCCGGCTGGACGGCAGGCACCGCGTCGGAGGATCGGCTAAGCGAGGAGCGTATCGTATGCAATTACATAACTTGTTTACTTGTTTTCGTGCAATTTATCTCGATAACTTCATTTCTAACGATGTCTCGTGATTTAAAACCGGAGGAAAGACTCAAGGTGCTTAAAACTAGACGTAGTTCAATTAAAGGTCGTTTAACGAAATTTAAAAACTATTTAGACGAGTTGACTACATCAGAAACGGTTTCTTCATTAGAAATTAAGCAGCTTACAATGAAATTATCGAGAGTGCAATCTTTATTCAGTGATTACGATGAGGTGCAGGGTCAAATAGAGATTTTAAGTGATCCCGATCAAGCCGAGGAATTGGATACTCGTGATTTGTTTGAACAAGAATTTGACACAAATATTTTACTTGCTCAAGACCTTTTAGAAGCCAATTCGCCTTCCAGAGAAAGCCTTTTAAATGCTACAACTTGTTCTGCGCAGTGCCATCACGATAATAGGGATGTTCTCGGATTCAAACTGCCAATAATTAAAATACCTAACTTCGACGGAACATATTTTAAATGGCTCGAATTTAAGGAAACGTATATTTCTTTAATTCACGACAACAATAAAATAAGAAATATACACAAGTTTCACTATCTTCTTTCATATCTGGAAGGGGAAGCGGCTCGCGTTCTCGGTAACTTAGAAGTTTCAGACTCCAATTATTCCGAGGCTTGGCAACTTCTTTGCAAACGCTACGACAACAAAAGACAATTAATAAACAATCACTTGAAGGCTTTATTTAGCGTTGAGTCAGTGCGAGAGACCGACAAGTCCCTTCGATTTATTGTAGATCACATCACTAAAAACTTGCGAGCTCTCTGCACACTGGGACTGCCTGCCGACAGGTGGGATGTTCTAATTATCTATATGGTGTCAGCAAAATTGGATAGCAACACTTGTTTTAAATGGGAAGAACATAGAAATACGTTACCCGAAATACCTACCTTAGACAATTTTTTTGATTTTCTCAAGGCCCGAGCCGATGTTTTAGAGACAATGAACAGGCAAAGACACGACAAGCCTAGACATCTGCCACCGCCGCCCCCGTCTAAACCTCAAAGTAAATCATTTGCACTTACGACTAAACCTAGCATCCCCCCCTCTTCTAGGCCACTCAGCAATTGTATCGTGTGCCAAGGTCAACATCTTCTTTATGAATGCGCTGTATTCAAAGAGAAGAAACCAGAGGACAAGGTTGCGCTGGTTTCGTCGCTAAACTTATGTGAAAATTGTTTACGGGTCGGTCACAAGGTTCAAACTTGTAGGTTGCCAGGTTCTTGTCGCTCTTGTAAACAAAGGCATAACACTCTGTTGCATATCTCGCATCAAACTGAAGTGCCTAGTACTAGTGGTACTAGTACTAATTTAGCTGCTATGACCAATACCGATGTGTTGTTGTGCACCGCCCAAGTCCTATTGAAAAACCCAACTACTAACAAAAGCCTGACAGTGCGAGCATTGCTTGACAGCGGGAGCCAGTCTTCATTTATTACCGAAAAGGTGCAACAAGCATTAAATCTGACTCCTCAGCCTTCATATGTCAGCATAGTCGGACTGTCAGACACACCTATAAATACGCACACTAAGCGTTGTGCCCTATTTCTCCAGTCGCCTATTAATTCGTTTAATGTCAACATGATATGCCTAGTTATACCTAAAATTGCCGACAATTTACCTAAAGTTTCTCTCGACGCCAGTCGCTATGATCTATCCAACTTTCAACTCGCAGACCCCGGATTCTACATGGCTTCCTCTATCGATATGCTCATTGGTGCTGACCTATTTTGGGACCTAATAGGTTCCACTCAGCACTCGCTAGGACAGCATGATCCTATTCTACGTAGCTCTAAACTGGGATGGCTTATCGCGGGTCCACTGCCTATTATACCTACCAATCAATCAAAACAACAATCACCTAAAATAACTCATTGTAACTTCTTGTTAAAAGAGCCTAATTTGCCTAATATCAATGAGGAAATATCTAGATTCTGGGAACTAGAAAATATTCCCCAGTCTCATCCCTACACTAAAGAGGAAAAATCGTGCGAACAGCATTTCCTATCTAATACGCAACGACTGCCGAATGGTCGTTTTTGCGTACGTTTGCCGCTTCGTGACGAAAAGGAATGTCTAGGAGACTCTTATTCGTTAGCCAAGAAGCGGTTCCTAAGCCTAGAAGCTCGCTTTAGAAAGCAGCCAGATTTAAAACAAATGTACTCCGAGTTTATTCATGAGTACGCCGAACTCGGACATCTCGAGCCCATACCTAAGCCTACTGGCCCGCATGTCTACCTTCCCCACCATCCTGTAATCAGGAACAAAAGTGAATCGACACAACTGCGTGTCGTCTTTGACGCCTCAGCGCGTACTACTTCCGATTTCTCAATTAACGACCTTCAAATGATTGGGCCTGTAATACAGGATTCCCTATTCAATATTCTTGTACGCTTCCGCCAATATAAATACATACTTTCGGGTGATCTCGAGAAAATGTACCGTCAAGTCTTGATTGATCCCTTGGATAGAGACTTTCAACTCATTTTATGGCGGGACAATGAAAATGATCCCCTACGTACATTAAGGTTAAAAACTGTCACGTACGGGTTTTCCAGTGCTAGCTTTCTTACCACCCGGTGCATCTGGCAGCTTGGTGATGAATGTAAAGACCCCATCATAAAAAATATAATTCAAAAAGACTTCTATTGTGACGATTTACTGACTGGGGCCGACTCGGGTGAAGAGTTGAAATACATTCAGCGTCAAGTGTCAGATGAACTGGCGAAGGGTTGTTTTCATCTCAGAAAATACCGATCTAATTTACAAACATTATTTTCTGACAATTATATTCCTAAAGATGGTCACCTCATAATAAGCAACGCCTCTAGTACTTTAGGTATTGGATGGTCACCTATTTCCGACAACCTACAGTTCGAAATCGAAACTACCCCCAACGTTAATTTAACCAAACGAACTATTTTGTCATCAACGTTTAAAATTTTTGATCCCTTGGGATTGCTTTCGTTATGCACAATTAAACCCAAAATCCTTCTCCAAACGTTGTGGTCTTCAAAACTGGATTGGGACGACAAGGTACCCGAAGCCATAGAAAAGTCATGGTTAAAGTTTTCTAAAGGACTAGACACACTATCTTCAATTAATATTTCGAGACGAGTTTTAATTGATAACCCTAAACATATCGAAATGCACACCTTCTGTGACAGCTCGCAGCTGGCTTATGGCGCTTGCGTTTACCTTAGGTCTACAAACGCCGAAGGAAACATACACTCAAGTTTGTTGTGCGCAAAAGCCCGCGTCGCACCTCTAAAGGCCACAACGATACCTAGGCTTGAGCTTTGCTCGGCACTTCTAGGCGCTCAGCTAAGCTCATCTGTCACTGAAGCTTTACGTTGTCAGATCAACCGCCACGTCTATTGGTCGGATTCTAAAGTTGTCCTCGGCTGGCTTCAAACAGCCCATAAAACTAAAACTTTCGTCGCTAATCGCGTAGCTGCTATATCCGAACTTTCAGACCCTATGTACTGGCGACATGTACCTACTACTGACAATCCTGCTGATCTATGTTCTCGTGGTGTAGATCCTCAAACTGTCAAAAATGCTGATCTATGGTGGCGCGGACCCGCCTGGCTAACTCAACCTGAAGCTGCATGGCCAACTTCATCGTCCAAGGCCATTGATCTTCCCGAAATAAAAGCGTTGCCCGCTTTGGTGGCGGAGCCTGCACCTACGGCAGCATGTCCAGACGTGGCGAGATTTTCTAATTTAATTAGAGCTCAACGTGTCTATGCCACCGTTCATAGATATATTTACAACCTTCGAAAACCCAAAAAGAGACAAACAGGTACATTTTCAGTCGAAGAGCTTAATCGTGCTTTAAGCTCACTTGTTAAATTTTCCCAAAAAGATTCGTTTCCCCATGAGGTCCAATGTTTAATTAATAAAAAACCCTTACCCCACAAATCTAACTTGGTTTCGTTAGACCCCTTCATCGACGATGACGGAGTGGTTCGCGTCGGTGGCAGGTTAACCGATTCAAATTATCCTTATAATAAAAAACATCCCATTATTTTAAAGGCTAAGCACCACTTAACTAAGTTGATATTTCAACAGGAACACAAGCGACTATTGCACGCCCCGCCTCAACTATTATTAGCCGGAATACGTGACCGGTACTGGCCCATAGGTGGCCGCAAACTAGCCCGTGACACTTACGACGGTTGTGTCAAGTGTCGCCGATTTAAGGGCGAAGGCATGGTCAACATCATGAGCAACTTGCCGCCAGACCGTGTTGAGCCTGACTTCCCCTTCAGTACTGTAGCCACGGATTTCGGGGGCCCGTTCTTAATTACTGACAGAAAGGGCCGAGGGTGCAGGATAACAAAATGTTATTTATGTATATTTATATGTACTAGATATAGATGCATCCATTTAGAGGCTGTCAGTGATCTAAGCAAAGATTCTTTTATTTTAACGCTCACAAGGTTCATTGCCCGTAGGGGAATACCTAAAGTAATTTACTGCGACAATGGTCGTAACTTCGTAGCTGCCGCCAAAGAAATAAATAACCTACTAAAAATAAATAAAATCTCTATTAGTGATTTTGCAGCTCAGCGACAAATAGAATTCAAATTTTCGCCTTCATACGCTCCTCACTTTAACGGTCTGGCCGAGGCCGGAATCCGTTCAGCCAAATTTCACATTCGTCGGGTGTTAGGGCAAACCCATTTAACGTTCGAGGAACTGGCTTCTCTATTCGCCCAAATCGAAGCTATCCTTAACAGCCGACCCCTCTCTCCCCTCAGTCCATCACCCAACGACTTCCAGCCGCTTACCCCGGGACACTTTATAATTGGCAGGCCCCTGACGTCACTCCAGTCACCGAGCCTCACCGACTGCGAGACTTCGCGCCTAAACCGTTTCCAGCGTCTAGAGCAAGTCCGTCAACACTTCTGGAAGCGATGGTCGAGAGAATATGTAGCCGAATTGCAGCAACGCACGAAATGGCGAGTCAGAGGCAAAGATTTGCAACTAGACGACCTCGTGCTCATCAAGGACGAGACGCCGCCCTTGTATTGGCGCCTAGGACGAGTCAACCAGCTGTTTCCGGGACCCGATGGAGTACCACGAGTCGCCGACGTCAAGACTGCTCACGGGACTATCCGCCGAGCACTCAATCGTTTGTGCCTGCTGCCCGCCGAGCGCTGATGATCTTGAAAGCTTGCGAGAGCTTTCAAGGGCCGGGAGGATGTTCACGCCGCTACGTTCATCATTTAGTACCTAGATATAGTTTTAGTATTTTGAGCCTTATTACCGCTACACAAGACACATAATTGCGTTGTATCGAGTCGCACCCAATCAGAAAGCTTGAATATGTCGTGATATTTAGATTAACCAATCACAGCGCTTCTCTCTTGTTTCACGTCATACACCGCCGCCTTCCGCTCACACTTGCATACGCCACCAACTCGACACCATCCTAATTTGTAATATCAAAATTATAACTGCATTAAACAGGCTATCTAGAAAGCTTTGGTTTTCCTTTAATTCCTTGTTCCCATCAGGAACAGGGGGGGGGAGTTTATACTCTTTTCAATCCACTAATTTCTGCTCCGCCAGTCAAGTTAAAGTGTCGCGGTTGCGTCAATGTATTTAAAATCAAATAGAGTCTAGACTTCGTAGATTGAAAACACAATAAAAGTGGAGCAATTTTAGTGAAATTGTCCTTGACATTTTATTTATTATATAAATGGGCTCATGACCAAATAAAAAATAAAATAAATATTATGGGACAATCTGACACAAAAGATTATATAGCTAGAAAAGGAGTGACTACCGAGATGACGTGACGACTACAGTGTTTTTCAGCTACGATGACTTCTGTGACAGCTCGTATAAACCCGTATTACACTTGTTTCTTTAACTTTACATAAAAACTACACTGGTACACACCTAGCGACGCCGTTTAGGAATTTAAATAATTAATCGCCTATTTTTAAATACCTCACATGTGAATATAGTAAGTGATTGAAATTACGAAATACGCCTGTCACAGGACTCATCGTAGCTGAAAAACACTGTAATAGAGAAAAGTATGGAAGAAAAAGACAGGTGGCGCCGACCCCAAATAAGTTAGGGCAGGAGAATGGTGATGATGAATCTGACACAAATTGACCTAAAGTACGACTAGTATGAGACAAGACAAAGAACGTAAACAAAATGACCGTTATTGAGTTATACCTACTGCGATAATGACCGATTATTATAAATGTGTCCTTATTTCTCGTACGCCTATAATATCTTCAGTTGGTCGATGACGGCTGTTGTTCGTGATCTGTGGTAACAGGAAAGCTGTCAGTACAGAAGTTGTCAACATAAGGGCCGCCATTTTGTGAAGTTCATTACTGTTTGGACTGCGTTCGAAGTGACACGCGTATTCAAATAAAAATGTTTTAAACTCCTGATTGTTTACATTCTTTATCTCGTCTCGTTGGCCTTACTTTAGTCCCAAACTAAGCTCTAGACTAATATCTGCCCGTACAGGACCGCTAGATTCGTAGGCAGGGTCACTACCAATTAAGCTAACGTGTCATCAAATGTTTTTCATATTAAATTTCATAATATTACCTACCACATTGTTACGAAAACGAGTGAAGCGAGCGACACATACATCTAGATGTATCTTTATTTTTGACTACCGAAGCTGTGCTTGTAGTTTCAAATAGAATCCAATTACGCACCCCACAAATTGAATTAGTTTTACAAGCCACTTCCTATCGGAGTAGACTCGTTAGGATAACGATTGTAACGTGATTAACGATCGGAAATAGCGGATAAAGTTAAATATTAACATAGCCTAGAGCTTAAAAAAATATTCGTGGTGTATACGCGTGGCTTTCGTCAAAACACGCAGATTACAGAGATAACATTATAGTAGTTTACGTGACGGTTGCGTAATGACAGGCATTACAACATGAGTGTGGTTTATGAAACGAGCCGCAAGGCGAGTTTCATAATAGATGACACGAGTGTTGTAATGCCAATTACGCAGAGTCGCGTACAATACTTTATCTACACACATATTATAAGTACTCTAAGATGGGTTCAGAAGCCGAAAGGCAAATGACCTGCATTGCTACCAGCGCTACCTGTAACATATCTAAGTACCTACCAATTTCACCAAACGATGTTAAATTTAATCAATTTTAATCAATTGTTGTCTACTTGGATAAGCAGAATTTTCATAAGTGGCACAATAAACTCAACAAAGATACGACGAATTGACAACAAAAATGGCGGCAAAAGAAACCTGTCATGTGTCACGAATATGAATGGTTTTTTTTTAAATCATATGATAGACATACCTACTAATAAAGTCCCTATTCTCATGTCGTTCGAAATTCAAATATCCTACGATATTGTACTAAAAAATATAACGAGTTGACGTTCCAATTGATCCTAGAATTGGACCTATTTAAATTGTGTTAATTTTGGAACATGTTCCAAATTTGAAACTCATAACCTTACCAAAATCTATACTGTTATAACCATTACAGTACAAATTTTACCTACTACCACAGACAAGAAACTTTTCATAGTAAAATTAGTTGCAATAATGCTGGTCATTTCCTACGGGTTTTGAACGCATAAAAGAGGACTTACGATATGTGCGTAGATAAAAATATTAAGAAGTGAAGATGAAACGTATCTGTGTGCCTTATTATCACAAATAAATGATAACCAAAAACTATATACTCTGGGAATAAAAATTGTTTTTTTAATTCGCATTTCTCAACTAAATATGAATATACCACCGTAAAAGAGATCAACAAAAGTGAAACTATATTTAAAATCGGCCAAACAATATTAGACAGCGATTAGACAAGAGTGATCCGATATGCACTGTGACGTCATGTAACAGGTCAGCCATATAAACTCCATGTTAAATGCTGTTTTGCAGGAAAGAGGTAGGAACAAATCTTTGTTGGCTTATATCTTGGTTATTTTTATAGCAATTCAAAAATAGTACATTACTGCACAGACCAAGGAGTAGGCCGTTGCGGGACGAGTAGAGTTAGCGTGGCCGAGACGCAGTCGAGGCCACGCTATATACGAGTCCAGCAACCGCCCTTCCTGGTCGAGGCTTGTATAGTGCTTTTTTTTTTGTCTAACAATGCGAGGAAACACATCTTCATCACTGGAACTCATTTTACTTTTGTATTTTCGCGAAACAAAAATAATACGTACTGTACTTAAACTTCCCTAAGAAAAAAGTATTCCCGATTCCCGCCTTAATTTTTTTAATTCTAAACGCAGAATTCTAAAAAAGTAAAACTATTTGACACTTTGGTAAATACGCTGTAAACGCGATAAACGGCATTTACCTTTTTAGTCTATGACATTTAAAAAGTAAATAAACATGGAAGAATTTTGAATTGTACGAGTGTTTGGCTGTTTGGAGTTAGTTATCATAGTCCAAATATGGTTTTAAAAAAAGTAATAAAATACCATTTACTTAACTAAATCAAAAATACCCTTTATGAAACGTCACGTTATATGCCAGTACCTACTGCGTATGGGCCTCTATTTCCGACGGTAAAAAACATATCGTCTCTGATCTGTTATGGTATTGTTTTGACGTCAGCCGCCATTACTGTCATGTAAATAAGAGATATCAAAACGGTCACAATACGATAACAGCTCAAACACGATGTGGTTTTTAACGTGTTTGAATAGACGCGGAGATTTCCTCTTCTCAATGAGAGATAAATCTTGTAATCATCCCGACCTGGCCAGATTTGGCAATTTCATTAGGTTATCGACATTAAAGCCAGTAGTCAATGGAGCGCTGATATAAATATTTACGAGTCTTATCTAGGACACTGACCTCTTAAATTAAGTAACCAATACACAATAACTTAATCATTCATTTATTAGCTGTTGCCCGTGACTTCGTCTGGGTAGAAGTCGTTTATCGCTACTCGTAGTGAAAAATACATAAAGCTTTTCATTGACATCGGTTTAGTCGTGAAAGCATAACAAAAAGACAAAGTAACTTATACATATATATATATATATATATATATATATATATAAAATTAGAGTAGGTATATAATTAGTAGGTATATCTTTATCTTGTTTACATAGTTTATACGAGTCAATATCAAGGGATTAGTCCCAAACTAAGCTCTAGGTTTGTACTATGGGTACTAAAAAACGATCTATATCTTCTTTTATGTGACAATAAATAATTATTTTATTATTTTTATTATATAAATACTTATAATTATAAAGAATTATATACCTACTTAAATGCATAGAAAACATCCATGTCTCGGGAACAAATATTCGCGCTCATCACACAATTATCTGCCCTTACCGGGATTTGAACCCAGGACCGCTGGCTTCGTAGGCAGGGTCACCACCAACTAGGCCTACGCCAAGGCCAAGGCGTCGTCGTCGTCGTGTCGTAGTAAGTATACAAAGTCGCTTTCTGCATTAGTCTGTCTGTCAGCTTATCTGCTAACTCCTCCTAAACCACCCAACGGATTTTGATGCGGGTTTCACCATCAGTTATATAATTTCTAATGGGAGAATTTTCATGTACTCATACCTAATATAATAAACGTTGGTTTATGTACTGGTGTCAAGCAAGGGCACGTCGCTAGTATTTATATCAGACGTCGTTCCCTTGAGAACTGTCTAATTTTCCAACATGAAAACTATCATATGGCGGTCGCTTGAGTTCAAGCTACCTTCACACGAAATTTCATTCAAGTCGGTTTAGCGGTTTAGATGTTGCGTTACAAACAAACAAACAGTTACTGTCGCATCTATAACATGAGTATAGATGGACCATAAGTTACCAGCGTCTTCCCACGACTGTTGGCGCGTGAAAGTGGCCTCCGGAACTGTCCAATTTTCTTTGATAAAAGTACCGTAACGTTAATAAAACATCTGTCACTTTTTGACCAGAACAAGTGTGCGAGAGTGCGAGAGTGATAGATGCTTTATCTAAAGGCGACCATAATAAGGGCCCTAGGTATTATACTTACTTACCTTTATCACGGTGGATAAAGCATCCGTCACTCTCGCACCCACAACATATTCAAAAATCGTAAAAATTTGGCGAGGTGTAAGGGGAGAGCAACATCACATTTTGTATGGAAGTTTCAGCCTCACAATCCCTGCCGTCGCCTTGAACGCATACATACGATTTTACACAATCAAACTTATTATGATGCTGCGCCCAGGCAAAATAGGATCTAGACAAGACAACGACATCAGCGGCCGAAGCGGTAAACTGACAGCGAACGCAAATCCAATACATTTTGTCAGTTTTAGAAAATCGCTTTCGTTACATTTGAATCTCGTCGGCAGAAAATGGCGGCTTACTCGTATTTTTTTATAATAGGTATTCGTGCCCGTTCGCCATTTCCATACCATAAAGTAACTGCAATTGTGATTATTTATTACCAGATTACCACGTACTATTAGTACTTATACACTCAGGAGCAAAAATTACCGGTCAGAGTGCGTTTTTCATACTAAAGAGGGTATTTCGAAGCCTTGGTTCCTCGCCAGGGAATGCTTTTAGTGAAATCTGATGATGACTACCTTGAGCATTGATACAGGACTTCCAGAGTGCCTAGGATACCGAACTGAATGAATCTGCGGAATAGTGCATGTTCAGAAAAACATCTAAAATGGCAATACAATGTAAGGAAATCCAAGTGCTGACCCAAACTCTCCCGCTGTGGTGTTAACTGATTATGCGATCAGGTATCTTAAGAACTTTTTACCTCCTCTATTGAATCTCGCAATATCCACCATTAAAACTCACTCAAAACAACCAATTCGAAATAGTCTTGTTTGTATGAAAGACGCACTCTGACCCGGTATTTTTGCTCCTGAGTGTATTATTTAGTTGGCAAATGTTAAACTCTAAACGGAAGGAAAACGGATGGGCAATTGGACAGGTGATACTAGAATAGGTTCCGAGGCAGTTAGGGTTGCCATGCATCAGGTTTTGTCTTGACACGTCAGGATTTTAAGGCTTTAGCACAGATAATAAAATAGCTTTAGTCTGAAATTTCAAGTTTCAAAATTCAAACCCAGACTGCACCGAACGTCTGGCGCCACCATTACTTTAAAAGTTTTTAAATGAAAAGTGGGTTTACGTTGTAAAAATTAACACAATTTATAAGGTATAGCTATTAATAACAATTGACCTGTGTTTGAATAAGGGAAAAACATGGCCATCTTTTCCCGTTAAGACTACGCGAAGGCTAAAGCTTATTAAACTTTAACTGATGATTTGTATAACAAAAAACCGCTCTTCGATTTCAAGATAACACTTAAGTTGATTATAAAACACATTAATAGTAATGAGGGCGCCAATGGACGCTCGGATTCTTAATAATATACATTACTGCCTTAGCCCAGGAAACTTGAAACAAAGTACTAATCAACTTGTAAGCTTGGGCACGGTATTAATTATAGTTCGGATTTAATCAACCTGTCATATCCATAAATTTACAAGTTTCAACAAAGTTTCGAATTTTGAACCGAGTCCAATTGCGAAATTTGGTATTGACACTTTGTAAAGATTATACTTTAGAAATAGGTGTAAATTATAATGAAGCAGTATAACTTTGGAATTATAAATTGTAAATCGAAAACGTTTGATCGCTAGCAAATTATTCACTATTAATTAGTTAATTTAACCACCATTGTTTCTAGTCACATTCCAAAAAGGCACTAAGTTCCGATATTATAGAATTGTCATACTTTACGCGTAAGACTTATTTAGTTACCGGTTCTTTATTAACATCTTAGCCTCATTGTGCAAAATGGGTTGCAGAATTATCAACTTAGAGTTGTTGGTAATCCTGTAGTCTGCCTGCCTACCCTACTCTGGGAATGAAGGCGTGAGTTTATGTATGTATATCTATGTTTCTACCTTAATTACAGCAAAACCAGGGTATTCATCAATATATCGTTACGTAGTGTACTCGGCTGAGTATCGCTGTCACTCTCTAGCACCTGCCGGTATTTGTTTTTGTTATGCCGACATGCCGAGTGAAAGCAATAAATAGCCAAGCACAATTATTACTCTGGAATTATTGTATATTGGGTTTATTTAATGTTATTTTTAATAATCGCAATTGACAAGAAATAACAAAAAAAATAGAACTTGCAACGAACTTTGCAGCGCCATCTAACGTGCGCAACGAAACCATTCGGTACAAAAAGAAAACTCCATATTCAGCAACGAACTCGGTGGCTACGAAGTTCCGCCACTGGACGCTAGATGGCACTAATTACTACCTTTTATGTAACGATGTATCTCGCGCAACCATGGAAGATAATAATTTAATAGAATGATTTTGTGATTCTAAATATTGAATTCGGAGTCATTAATATGAACAAGAAGTTACTCGTTTTTTCTTTGAATCGTTCATTCTGAAAATACTAGAATAGCAAAATGCAATAGCAATCTCTAAAAATTCTAGACTGAATGCACCCGATCACGTGGTACTACTAGGTTCTCAATTAACCAAAAGCAAAAAAGATATCACCTTCATGTCATCTCCTTGTTCTCATACCAAACGCAGTCTTCCACAAACATCCCTAATTACCCATCAAAAATAAGCACACATCAAACGATCAACATATAAATTGCAAATATTGTAATTCAGGACTCCAATACTATGCGAATCCGGTACATAACTCGTTTTTTTATAGCAGTTAAAGGCACACTTGCCGTCGGGCTACCTGATGGTAAGCAGTCACCGTCGCCCATCAATATTAGCAATGCCAGGGGCACAGCGAAGTTGTTACCCTTTGGTCCGGGGAAGTCCGCGAAAAAAAAACAAGACTTCATTTAGTCAAATTTTAATAAATGATTAAAACAGTTGGTAAAATTACATTTTCGTTAATATTAAACTTCACAATAATTAATCCAAACTATGCGTTGTTTTTTAGGGTTCCGTAGCCAAATGGCAAAAAACGGAACCGTTATAGATTCGTCATGTCTGTCCGTCCGTATGTCACAGCCACTTTATTCCGTAACTATAAGAGCTATACTATGGAAACTTTGTAAGTAGATGTATTCGGTGAACCGCATTAAGATTTTCATACAAAAATAGAAAAAAAACAAAAATTTTTTGGGGTTCCCCATACTTAGAACTGAAACTCAATCTTATTTTTTTTTCATCAAACCCATACGTGTAGGGTATCTAAGGATAGGTGTTCAAAAATGATATTGAGGTTTCTATTAAAAAAAAATCTAAACTGAATATTTTGCGCGAGAGACGCTTCCAAAGTGGAAAAATGTGTGCCCCCCCCGTAACTTCTAAAATAAGGGAATGATAAATGTAAAAATAATATATGATGTACATTACTATGCAAACTTCCACCGAAAATTGGTTTGAACGAGATCTAATAATTAGTTTTTTTTTAATACGTTATAAATCGTAAACCGCATTTTACCTTTCATTCAATCAACTCCAATATAATAAAGAATAAAGAAAAACATTTATTTAGATGTATAGTGGTACGGAACCCTACGTGCGCGAGTCCGACTCGCACTTGGCCGCTTTTTTTTCTTGCCGCGATACCGATGCGCGCGCAAGGCTAAGGCGCGAACGAGATCGGCCAACAGCCAAATTTAAAATGTAATAATTCATGTTTAAAATACAAATTACAGAAAAATATAAATGATTTTAATGAAATTGACTTATTTTTTAGTAATAAAGCTGATTTCACCAATTTATTGAAATAAATATGTAGATAATGTTATTTGCCGCATAAAAACTGTTTGTTGCTAAGAAAAAAAAAGGTATAACCCGACTAAATTATATCGCTTCTTCTTCGTACTTACAACTTGGTACTAGGCTACAAATGTAAATTGTTTGGGTTAATAAACTAAAGGCACTTGTGCGTAATATACTGAAAAAGCACGCGTGTTTAATATCTAGGTTTATGAGCCAAAAATCGGTGGAATAAAAAGGTCGTTTTGAGCAAGTGTGTTGAAAAAATATTAACAGGCTTGTTTGTAAAGAGTTTTTGTGGAAGAGACAGTTTTACCAGTAGGTAAGGAAATTATATATTTTTCTTCTGCGCAACAAATTTTTCTTTGAAAAAATCTTATAATTTGACATTGTACGTTAAGCAAAACTACCAACAGGTAAAAAAATATGCTAAATGCATTTTAATTTATGTATTCAGCTATTATTAAGAAAATGATCTTCAGAAATATCCAAAAATATCCGATATCGTTTCAGGTAAAAATGTAACAGAACAGAAATAGTTGTTGAATAACGGAACATATACATATAAACCCACATCGTAATTTCTCGAAATTAAACATATTAGATGTTGTTTAATATTTTAATATAGAAATACAAACGATTTACATTAAGTTGTTTAATTTTCTAGTAAATAAGTAATATTTAGCATAAAGTAACTAAATTCACTGTTCTTACATTTTTGCCGGTTTTTAAAAACTTTTAATATTAGTTTACTTTATTCCAATTTGTTTAATTTTGTTTGTAAGCGTATTAATATATTATTTCAATTATTTTATGTAAAAAGTCCCCTTTTTCCACGTTCATAACCAAGGTTTCATAACTGGTTATGAATAAGGATTTTTTTTCACTGTTTCATAACCAGTTATGAAACAAGACTTTTTTTCCATTTTCATAACCAGAAACTAGGTACCACTCTTATACGACTCTTATTTCATATCAATTGGACAGTGTCGACGGAGCTCCGCTAACGCGGAGCTCCTATTTCTGGGTGGTTTGGCCCTCCGGGCCTGCTGCAAAACTAACATAACCTAAACCTACCTAGTTTCTGGTTATGAAAATGGAAAAAAAAGTCTTGTTTCATAACTGGTTATGAAACAGTGAAAAAAAATCCTTATTCATAACCAGTTATGAAATCTTAGTTGTGAAAGTGGACTAAACCAAAAAGTCGCTGTTAATATTTTTGCTTGAAGTACAAGAGAATTTTTTTTCATTTCCTTTGACGATTTTGTTCTGCAAAAATATATAGGTTTTACCAATTATTTACATACAAGTTTAACTATTTTGCCTTAAATCTTATTCACATAAACGCGATTTGCGGAAAAAAAAACCGGGTACTACTGAAACGGGATAGCCCCACAGTATTTCAGTGAATACTCTTTTTAAGACACAAGGTCTTTTTTCTAGTGTTTGGTTCATCTTATCGCCTCATCGACTTATTCCTAGTTGTCCGCAGTCTGTCCACACTGCCGCTGTTGCAGTGTAAACAAAGGGGTGCGGACAACTGGGAATAAGCCGCCCCATCGGACTTATAACATAAAATTAAACAACTTAGAAGATTAACAATTATGTAATTGCATTTTCCAACGTTTATACTACAACTAAACAAAATAAAAGCAAAGTAACATCCTTAAAAAACATAATTGTGTAACCTTTATTGATTAGTAGAGTACAATGTAATAGATCTTGCGGAGCGATAGATAGCTTGACTGATCACTTTTGTAATTAAACTTACTGATTCATGCGATACCGAAGTAGGAAGCATTTCAACTTTCAACTACCCAGTGTTAATATCTGTAAAACTAAATGAATTGTTGCACGCCACATTATATTCAACAGTGACACTAAACAAAAAAGGAACTCGAACAAGTTAATTACTTTTAACTGCAATAATGTCACTATTAGATTTTTTTCATCATTTAGTGTCACTGTTTTATTTAACGTTTCGAGTTTCTTATCCGGTGTCATTTAGTTTACAGATGATGCCTATGATTGAGTCTGTGTTTATTTGGGGTCAATGGTGGCCTTTTGTTCCTTGTGGCGGCGGATAGCGTCCTCGTGACGCTTGATCTGGTCTTGGTGGAAGCAGATCTCCTTGTCTAGATGACCCTTAATTTCTTGGAGCTGTTCCTTTTGCTGGAATGAAAAGATTTCAAAGATTATTATATGGTGACGCTGCGTTGGCGTAAATTGGCCTTTATAAATGCCTGTTCTTTTTATTGTTTTATGTCTATATTTTAAAATAATGGTTTTACATACATTAATACTCAACCAGATTTGAGGGGCTAGCACACTTACACTCTTTATTCATAACCGTGCAAAGGCTAAAGTGTGCTTGAAATATTTCATTTAAAAAAATATTATTTTTTTGATTATGACATTCGAAATGACTGACAGGGACAAAGTATAATTTAACTAAAATAAGTTTATAATACTCGTCTGCAGCTCTTACACAGCTATAAGTCTATTGTCAGGATACTAAATGGAAAGAAAATGAGCTCCAAGAAAAAAGTTAAACCCATGTGTGCTAGCAATCCCATCTGGTAGTTTCTGTGACGTAAGACGCGTAAGAGACGGAGCAATACGTAAGAGTGACATGCAAGAATATGTTCCCCACTCTAAGGTGTAAATGTGTCTCTTACTTTGGCCCATGATCCACCAACGTGTAGCCCTGGGCCATTAGATAAATGTGTTTTATTCCAGTATTTTTTTTCCCAATGGATTGCTTACAGGTTTACAAAATGAAATAAACAACTCAGTATTAAGTATTAAAAAAAACTTTGTGACATAACAGGTTTCTTTTCTAATTGGATTGGATTTTAACCTGCTGCCAGACAGCAGTGTTCTCATTGCTGTGCTCTGGTGTGGAAAAGAATAACTATTAGAGCCCGTTCACACTAGCGTGGTTGATTGTTTATTTGTAAAACTGTGCGGTTACTTCTGAACGCCTAGAGGATGTTCAAATAAATAAGCACTGCGCAGTTTTGAAATGATTATCGCCTTAGTCTGAACAGGCTTTAAGGCCCGTATTAATAAACTGATCTCAAATCTTAACTCTAAGGACCGTATTAATAAACTGATCTCAACTCTAATGCTTGTCTCGAGTTGTGTCAAAAATGACAGTGTTCTATGGTTCGGGGTTTACTTTGACATATCTTGAGTTGTGACAGGCCTCAGTCAAGACGAGTTTATTAATACGGCCCTGAGGGACTAGTATTACAAGCATAAAGGCATCCTATCACAATTCTCAGGGTTGGCAACCCATTTGACTTGATATTGCATTCTAGAAATTACAAATATCTATAATTACAAATAGCTGTCTGTTTTAATGAACCACTAAAACACTTGTTTGTATTCATTATTGTAGTTGTTTTTTTTTGCTTTTGTTTTTGTTTCAATTAGTGTTTTCACAGAGCGGTCCCAACGGAAGATCAGCATTGGCTTTACAGCCAGCACATGCACACCCACACCAAGCTCGTTGCCGAGTGAGTTGGGACCGTTACGCAACAATTAAATCTGTCGTTTCTTTTGCTTATTTTTATGTTATGTGTGTTAATGCTGTGATTAAATGTATTTCTTGTATTTCTTTAGATGCCTCAGAGCCCAATTCAATTTACAAACAGTAGCCTCTTTTATAAAGCTACAAATTACAATTTACAGATTATAAGTTTCAATTTGACACAATCTCAACCAATGACGATCAGCCATTCGAGCAGTGTTGCCAGTTTAGACATGTAAAATTGTTACTTGTAGCTTTATAAAACGTGCCCTAGGTGGTGACTGTGCATAGTGCATGGTACAGGCTGACCTTCTTGTAGAAGTACTCGTCCTCGCGCGCGGCCTCCATCTTGCCGAAGGCGCCGCCCGCCTCGCGGATGGCGCCGCCGCCGCCGCCGCCGCGCCCCGCGCCCGACCCGGGCTCGCCGGAGTACATTCTGAAAATTGATGACAATCAACCTCACATTTATTTACAAACTGTTACAATAGAAATATAAATAATTTATTTAACGCAAACACACATCGCGGCAATGGTTTTCAGAGGGACCCTGACTTAAAAACTGACTTAAATCTGAAACAAAAACGGATAACGACGCAAACATCAGCGACAATCGATAGTGAGTGATGATTTAAATGTACTTTACTTAGAGTTAACACCCCCACGACTGAGATTAACAAACCTAAACCTGCTAGATCAAATTGTAACTCAAAATACAACTGTATTTTAAAATCGAACATTAATACAAATTCTAATCCCAACCCCCATTCCTATCCCCCCTAACCCCGCGGATAAGTAAACGGAGGAACGACTTTCTCCTCCGGCCTTTCAGCACTGGCTGGGGTAGTATCCGCGGGAGTCTAAATTCTAGTTGGTAATAGGGGCATTGGTGTTTTTAGCCGGTGCGAGCCCGGCAGTACCTGGGCCCTCCATTCCCAGGTCTCCGGAAGGGATTTTCACCTCTGCCCCTTTTTCTTAAAAAGCAAACAAAAGCAAGGACTTTTGTCTTTGGCCCCTCAGGCGATTACCAAAAAAAAAAAAAAAAAAATACAAATTCTATGAACTTGAAAGAAAACTAGCACGAATTTTGAGTAGATACTGTTTTGATTTAGCAGTGCGAAACTCCAGGGTCCCGTTTAATAAAAGCGTAACTTGTACAATAAGTGGAAGTCTCTTTTTTATAAATACATACTATTGGAATGAGATTTCTGCTTATACAATAAGATATTACTTTGTTGTGTAAGTCATTATTGAGACACAACCAGACTAATTGTTGAAAGACACTGCTGAAACAACTGTCGCCAGCGTTGCTCATTAAGAAAAAAAATTGTAATGCCTATAATTAGCATTAAGCATTGTAGGCTGTGACACATCAAAAAATAACTATTGCATAAGAGTAGTATGTAGCTGTGCAATATGGCACTATTAATAATTTTCCAACAAAACAAATGACAATCTATCTGGTGCCAGTGAGTAGGTGAGATATCTATTGACAGATATCCACAATTAATAACTTAAGATGCAATGTATGCACAAATAAGAGTCATTCATAAATCACAACATATAAAACCGAATCCCCAGCCACAACAAAAACTACCGATGGGATTTTCATGCAGGTTTTATATAATTTATATAAACCCGAAGCAAAGCAAGGGTGGGTCGCTAGTAAATAAATAAATACCTGAGGATGATCTCACACAAATTTACCTAGCCCCAAACTAAGCCCCAGACTTGTACTATGGGTACTAGACAACGATAAAAATACTTATATAGAGAAAAAAAAAGTTAAATATATGGAAAACCTCCAAGACTCAGGAACAAATACTTTTCCTCAATTTAATATCTATCCTTACTGGTAGATAGAGGCACTATGAAACAACTAGGCTAACTTTTCGTCAATAATTAAGTTATATCTATTCAGAAAATGATTTGCACCTTTCCCTTTGGGCCAGATTATTTCATAGTAAGGTTGACAAGGTGGTACTTTAGTGTAGCTAGTCTCAACTGTAGTTGACACCCAGAGGCAAAGGGCAAATACGTAATAACAATTTATTATGATAGTAGTTCGCCCACTCTAATGATAATCAGTATAATCACAGAAAGTCAACCATTTGTCAAAATTTAGTTAGCTACATATTGTTGATCATGAAATTGAGATCTTTCGCCCTACATGTGTTTATTTTTAATTTTTATATGTTGGAAGCTAGCACAAGCAAAATTAAAACTCTTTCCTTAGCATAGACAATAGACATTGTAACATAAATTACCATGATCATATGTTTAGGACACTATAACAAAAATACCATAAACTTGTTCATAATCACAGTATTTCAAGTTACTGTGCTAAAATGGCCATTATTTATTTCCCGCTAGACACTAGGCAAAATTTTGGTGGTTTGTCTTACCATAAATAGAGTAAATTCAAATTCCTTAACATAAATGCAGAAACAAAGAAATACTTTTACAGCATTTTACTTTAAATTCTGTTTTGAATATGTGATTATTGTTTGCATGGCAGAGTTGTAGATATTTTAAAGTCCATAGGAGAGAAAATAAATAGTATTATTTGGCAAAATCTACAGTAGCAGATACAGTAGCGGACTTCCTATTGTTACATGATTAAATGATTGATAACCACACAATATAATAATCACACGCAAGAAACTAACTGTTATCATGTTTTTAATGAAATGATATATACCCAGTACTTACATTATTAAAAGAAGAAAAGAAATGAAACAAGAACTACAATGCTTTCCAATCAAAACATTTTAATGACGCAGTTAGCATAACGAAAAGTCATTGATTTAAATTTATTTCAAATTGGCAAGACCATTGACTAATTATTGTTTTCCATGAAAACAAAAAAGGGTTTTTTTCGGTCAATTATTTATAGAAGTTAGGACAAGTTCGCAGTTTTAATAAAAGTACGTACTACCTACATAGATTAAATCAGAGCATTTGACCCTTTGGCAGCTTAGTAAGGTTATTTTTATTTGCAGACAAAGATAGCAAGCAGACCATGATGTCACTTTTTACTTTTGGTGGAATTATGCTAAAGACCCGAATAATATAAGTTTTTCCGGTGTACGTAACCTAATAAGAAAATACACAGATATTAATAATAATAAAATATAATTTCTAGTTTGTCTCGGTTTTGATTGCGTAACCTACCGGACCGGTACAAATGCTTACCTTACTCTTAAAACTGCGGGCAAAAGGGAAGTTCGAGTTCTAGCAATGAAGCTCATAATTGTTTTGTAGGTAAATGACGTGAAAATTATGATTTACTGTTTCCAACAAGTAGTTTCTTAAGAACAGGTAGACAGATTAGATAAATATAAAGCGACGTTTAACGTGACCATAGACACATTCATTAGGTGTCGATAAGTGTTGCCCACAACTTCGAACAATCGTTTACAATCAAATAATCGCCTAAAAATCGTATCAATGCTAACATACAATAAAAAACACAAACTGATAAATTTGTATTGAACGTTGAGACACTATTGACGACAGAGCAGGCAAAAATAAAGGAAACGAATTAAAATCTGTCTGACAGATGAGCGGGACTAATACCAGAGCAGAGGTACCTCAGCGTTAGACGAAAACGGTTATCTGTCTAATTACCTAATTTGATCGCGTTCCCTAAGATTGGCAAAATAGGGCGCTGTTCGGAGTACAATTGGCAATATCATCCAATTCATTTTTAATTTTTCGGAAGCAATAGAAAAGTAGAATAATTTAGGTACATACTGTTTAAGATTCGAGTCGATTGACATTTTGATTTAAGACCATAGACACGTGGGCGGCAATTTGAAAACATAAAAGTCTTACTACTTACAATTGTAGGTCAAACAAATTGGTGATTTACTCACGCAGTTTCTTGTTTCTTCACCCAAAGCACATGCTTTAATCTCTGTTCAGCAGTTATCTTGTTAAGCTCTGCTGTCTCCCTCATTGCTCTAATGACCTGCTTCTCTTCTCTGAGAGATTCCATTTTGAGAGCTTTTTCTTCAGCGGAATATCTTGAAACAAAATTGTAATGTAAAACCACAATACTTTAAAATTAATTGTATTTAATTGAAAACTTATGTTCTAAGTATAACTTATGTTTCAACTGTTGTTGAAATCAAGTAAAATTTATTTTGTTTATCACAATCAGGGCCAAAAACCCAATAGTAGAGTAAGTTGTTTGTGGCAGATTTTCTGTTTCTACGGGTTCTAGTGTAGCTGGTGTTAAGAAAAAATAATAGGAACCAAATAAACACAATACCTGCGCTAACTAAAACAGGTATACTTACTTGAAAAACTCTTGAAGGTCCCTTTGAAATGGATTAAAGTTAGGAAAATCTTCAAAGTGTGTTTCAGTCATAGATGCCACATCCTTAACTTCAATTGTTCTTGCCTCCGGGACAGTTTGGGGCTCCAGGATCTCAAAATCATTCCCTTCACTGTTATCTGATCCAAATGTTCCAGACGTCTCAACCTGATTTATAGAATTTACATTATTTTCTTTAATAACTTCAATATCCATATCTGTAGCAGTGTTAGAATTGCTACATTCCGGTTGATTACTTTCCCTGAAATACAAAATAATTATATTAAAGCCGGGTTAAGTATGTATTATTATAGACATGGTTTAAACTAAGTATATTACCTAATTTTATTGCATAAGTTTACAATATTTCCATATTGTAATTATAATTAAAAAACAGCAACAAAGTTTGCACCCAAATGATAAATAAGTAACCTCTTTATGTAATTTATACTTTTGTTTCTTTCAATTTTAGACAGATTTTTGATAGGTTAGTTTGTAATGTCAATATCTATAGATATATATGGAAATCTAATCTGAATCTCACAATGTAAATTTACAAGTTACTCTAACTCTTATCAAATTTACCTACATTCTCAATTTATTTACTAAATATAACAAATATAGAAATTATTTGTAGCCATAAATTAAATAACACAGGTAGACATGATTTTACATCATGTTTGAAATTAATGATTTATCTAGGACAAACAATTTTAAGGTACTAAGTACTTACTCTTCAATGTTTTCCGCCTTTATTTCTACATCTGTGGTAAGTGTAGTCTCATTTAAATGTTCACTTTCATTATTAAAAACACCATCTTTAAATAATTCTAAAATATGACACACTTCTAAAGACAATTTTGTGTATTTATGAATATCCGTGCCGTTCAATGCAATTTCTTCGCGAGCGATTCTTTTCATGTTTTGCCACTGAGTCTTTACTTTCTTTATGGAACTTCCAATAAACTTATTTCCGAACTTAGTCGCTAGCTCACGAAGGATCTCATTCCACGCCACATCCTTCTCTTCTGAATAATTCGGTCCATTATTGCTTTTAGTAACCACCACTTCTTTCCGATCTTTAATTAACTCTAGTAAGTGCTGTTTCTCTTGAAGCGACCAGTTCGGTGTCCTTGAACGGCGATTTGAGATTTTTCCCATTTTTCTCGACACCTCACGTGGATCGTGATTGATTTTTTGCAACGTTTTGTTACAAACGATGCACTCGACGTCCAAAATTATCGGTTTCCACATTTAAAAACAAGTGAACGAAAAAACGATTGAACGCTTTGACAAGAGGCGGACAGTAGCGCCGCTAATTGCATACTGTTTAAAAACCTATTTTGCACATTGTGTAAATGTTCCATCGATGAAATAGTTGAAATTAAATATTTTCAATGGGGCAATGGATGAAATGCCATTTTATATGTATTGTTTATATTATAATTGTAACAGTTAAAAGCCACTGGCCGTTTTTAAAGCGCGAACGTTAAATGTGTTTAAAACTTAATTCACGCTCTACCTTTGTCGTTGATATCTGTAAATACTTTTCAGTGTTTTAGTTTTAATTTGTTTTATTTAATCTGTCTTTTTTTAAATTATTACCTATTTAATTCCTTTCGCGAAATAATTAGCAATTGACTAAGTGACTACGCGAACTAATAAAATAAAAGGGTAGGTAATTCCTTTATTAGGATAATAATTACTTTATAAGAGTTCACAGGTTCACAGTAAATACCTACACGATATTCTGGTTTAAGTATAGATTATAAATTGTCATTAAATACGGTGACTGTCCTACAATTTTTTCTCAAAAAACCGGCCAAGTTCCGAAAATAAGTAGGTACATTATCTAATTATGATAATTGTGTGATTGTGTCAACCTAAAATAACTTCATAAAATAATATAATTTTCGGCTTCGTTGACTCCTCCTGTAGGTTCAGTCGTACCTTGCAAGAGAACTTGCAAGTTTCGTAAAAAGGAACCCTTTTACTACTAGAGTTAATAAATTTGGAATTTGGCACAGGTGTAGGCATAACTTGCTTGCACGCATCTATATTAGGTAAAAATCAGGAAAATAATGTTATAGGGCTTGATTTACACTTTTAAACATTACAGGTAGGAGTAACCAGTAAAAAAAAATTTGCCATCTAGTTTCGGATTCATGACCTAAATGTAAATACCGAATGAATTTCACTTGGCTCTTTTTTAGGGTTCCGTGCCAGTATGGAACCCAACGGGATCCTATTAATTAATATGCCCTACGCTGTCCGTTCGTCCTAACTATAAAGAGTTGTATCTTTTGAACCTATAGCGGGTTGAGTTTTTTTCACAATATGTGTTATAAGGTATTACGGCGGATTTATTAACAAAACGTGAAATAATGAAGAGGATCCCCGTACATTCAATGTTTTTTTACGTATTTTTACTTTTGTTGTATCGTTAAAACGGTAAAACACACAGGGTCAAATTGGGATTATAATACAAACCCTGAACAAAATCAAATAAGTACTAAAAAATGGGCAAGTTTTAGTTGGGTTCACGCTGATTCGATTAGAAATCCAATTCAAATCGGAATATACACATCACACATATATATCGGAACACATAGATACTATGCGCCGCCGATACGGAACCCTCGGAGTGAAATTAATGTACCAAGCTTTTGCCCTCCACTCTATCCATGTAGAAGTGTAGAAGTCGGAATAAAAGTTCACTTTCGACAGTAAAAATACGTAGGCCAAAATGAAAATTAGAACAAATGGAACAGTGACGTAAATAAAAGCATGAACGGCATGTACTCATCATGAAATATACTTAAAGTTATAATTGTACGGTACCCTTGCTGTATCATTCCTGGTCTTGGATTGTTTTGTTTATTAATAACAACATCATAGGGTTAAGAGGCAAACATAACCGAACAAAGCATTATTTGTAAGAAAATAACAACATTGACTTGTACTACATCACTTAGATAACATTGCACGTGTTACGATTTGCTATGAATTAGTGTTACATGTTAATGTTACATCAAACAACGTCTTTGTATAAATAGACTGATAAGATCCAACCTACTTTTTTTGGTTGGTACTTATGTCTTAGGGCTAAGTGCAGTTGATTTTCTTATATATTGCAATTAGCAAATTAAGATTTGCCCTAGCGAAAGTTGAATAAGATCCTTGCGGCGCCGCATCTATAAGTTTAACGCAACTCCCGCGAAAACTATATTTTTTAAAATATTAATATATATTTAAAAAAAATAAGGTAATAACCACGCAGTCCTGGTTCCCGCTGTGCAGAAATACACGTTAATACGTCGCTGTGTTTCCGCATGAAAAAGATAAACTAATTCACACATTTTCTCATTCATGACATTAGTGATATAACATACCTATGAACATAAAATAAACGCATAGGGAAGAGCGGTGTTCCCTTAGCACAGGTAGGTATTTATTTATGTAAAAGGAACACCCAGGAATGTAAAAATGTACTTATAGAGAATTAATAAACCATTTTTATTTTCATTTATTTTATTTATGTAAGGATGGATATTTATTTTTTCAAAAGTTATCTGCTATTCAGTTGTCATTATTCTCTGAGGAATGGTCTTATTATTTGGATCGCTCAAGTAACACTCCTAGTAGCTACTAGTAGGTATCCCTGTAAGAAATGTAGGTACGTACTATGTCAATACGTCGTGAAAAGTTTAAAGTTATCTAGTTGATGTTAACTAGGGATTTTATTTTCGAACAATCCCCTTAATAATGTTTCGTCTTTGTTTTTCAGAATGCAATATACCTACGCACTTGGCCGTTTTTTCCATATCACGTTTTTGCAAAAAAACAACTCGTCGGCTTGCCAAGTATTATTAAGGGAGAAAAAATGGTTAATCGCCCCATAAGTGCCTACTACAAAAATAAGGCAAGTATAATAAATATTAATAATGGTGGGATGAGTAAATAATAGTACATTACTGCAGAGGCCGTGAAGTGAGGGATTCAAGGACGAATTTGGGGTAGACGGATAGAACGAGTTCTTCAATCCCTGTTCCGGCCGAGGATTGTATAGTGCTTTTCTCAAGCAATGTGAGGAAGAATTAAAAATACATTATTGCAATTTTACGTTGGCAATCTCAAGACTGTGCAACATTACGATGGAAACCTCAAAACTGCAATCTTACGATGGTAATCCCATGACTGCAATCTTACGATGGCAGTCTCAAGACTGCAATCTTACGATGGAAATCTCAAGACTGCAATCTTACGATGGCTTCAAGACTGCAATCTTACGAGAGCAATCTCAAGACTGCAATCTTACCATGGCCATCGCAAGACTTTCTAATGTCGCAAAATATGGTGTCTAGTCGTGGTTGGCAGTATGTAATTTTTCCTTTGTCAGTTTAGTGAGTAAGCAAATTTAAAAAGTTAGAGCAGCGGCCAAAAATTTTTTTTCAGGCTTTACTAGGGTAGGGATCCACGTACAAGAAAGTTCATGTCTTCATTTCGTGACAATAACGCATAAATTTCATAGCACGTTTGAAAAAAATAACTGTCAGTAGGTAATGAAAGGTTGCGGGTTGAAATTAAAAAGTTTCCAATTCGTACCTAATGTGTCGCACTTTAACGAGTAACATGTGTCGCTTTCAATTCAGTTTGGGTATTGTAGCGTATTTAAAAAAAAAAAACTTATCTGCTTTAACTAAATGGCTACAGTTGGATGTGACAGTATGCCATCCAGATTATATAATTAATAAACAAAAACAATAGTAACAAAAACTTTGACCTTTAATGCCAAAGATAATTATAGTGGCACTTACTCAAGTACAATACAAGAGTAGGCATTCAACAAGTTTACAGCAGTGCCTTTAATTTTAGATTTTGATGAGTTATTATAACCTAAATCCTTTTTGTAAGTATAGTCTACGCTATACCCACTTAGGTACTTATCTATATTCTACTAACTACAAGCAAGACTATGTATGTCAAAACAGTTAAGTAAGTTAAGTACAATTAAGTGATTCTGCCAGGACCGGAATAAGGAAATCCCACGTTTTCACACACAAAATTTTAAATAAAACTGTAAAACAATACCTATATGCCACATAGGTACATGGTATGTTTCATACCCCAGACTAGGTATAGCCGTACGAACCTAATGAATTTTACTAAAGATGAACACAGACCAATTTTAGCTAAAACTACGATACCTGTGACATGGTGACTTTAGCTTGTTACCAAATGTAAGCAATTACATACAATATGAGCTTTACTAAAGAGCACATAGCCGTACAATAGACTTATCACTTGAATAAGTAAATTTGATGTATCTAGAGCCAACCTCTATCATCAGTCGCTCTCGACCCGGCATTATAGACGCACGCCGCAGTCCAACGACTTAAAGAAAAAGTTTTAATAATAAACTTAACTAATTCAATAGTGATAGTGATACTGTGTTAAAATAAAATAAAAGTGTGAATGATTTGGATTTTTATTTGATACAAGTTTCTTGGTAAGTCTATATATAATTTAATTTCTAATTTATTGCTTTGTTAAATCATTAGTTGGTTTTGTTGGGTAAAAAGTTCAAGTAATCCGCCGAAGTAGTTTGGCAACTATTTTAATTTAGATTTAATGCGTTATATTGCATAAAGGAATGC
This sequence comes from Acleris sparsana, assembly GCA_923062465.1. Taxonomy (NCBI): domain Eukaryota; kingdom Metazoa; phylum Arthropoda; class Insecta; order Lepidoptera; family Tortricidae; genus Acleris; species Acleris sparsana. Next base: position 17,868,877 of record OV281287.1, on the reverse strand, counting down.
TAGTAACGATTCTATATCGAGTTATTGTTAATAGCGTTGCAATTTATTTTGATGTAAATGCTTTCGTAACTTAATACCTCTTGCTACTTTACTTACGGCATAGGTACCTACCTTTTTCTATTTAATCTTGAGTAGTTTAATTGACAATGAGTGATTTATTCTCATTGGATTCTATTGAAATAGCATTTTTTACTCGTTGTCATGCGTATCTCATTGTAAAAGAACCTTTTTTAGATTGAAGGGTTTTTTATATGAAAGCACTTCCTTTGAGTAAGTTAGTACATATTGAGTACCCATGAAAAGGGGCCGAATGAATGTTTTTTTTTTCTTCAACCTAGGAGTCCTCAAACCAATCTATGTAATTTTTGGTCTGTTCAGTTCAGTACAGTCAAAATGTATGGAACTATCTTTTACTTACAGTGCTACCAGTATTTTAATAGTTCTCGGTAATCTTCGTGGTTTCTAAGTCACACAAATGAGAAATATACCGTCAGTTGCGAGTGCAAGCGTGATGGCGATACCCAGCCGAACGTTTTAAGGGACTATTTCCACAAGTTATTCCATTATTAGTTCCATAGATGGAACTAGTTGGACTTTTTTTTCCTAGTATTTAAATTAATAATGTAGGGTTTCATATTATGCAATTAAATGGACTGTACCATACTTCCATGGCCTATTGAACTAGGTTTTACCGGTTTTACAATACAATGCCATATGTCCAATTGAGACATCGCCATGCTATAAGAAACGCACTAAGTGATAGCTGTGATATAGCTATTTAGTTTCAACTCGACAACTATTAAAATACTGGTAGCACTGTAAGTAAAAGATAGTTCCATACATTTTGACTGTACTGAACTGAACAGACCAAAAATTACATATATTGGTTTGAGGACTATACTTGAGATAGAACAACCGGGGTACCTTGCCCCGGGCGGCAGTTTCAAGGGGCGCCAGATGCATAATATGTTGAAAGAAAAAAGGTTGTCGCTTAACGCTGGGCCTGGTGGAGAGGAGCAAGTTCTGTCTTAAAAACTGAACTTGACCTCTTCACAAAGCTTAACATACACACACACACACACACACACACACACACACACACACACACACACACACACACGCACACACACACACACACACACACACACACACACACACACACACACACACACACACACACACACACACACACACACACACACACACACACACACAAACACATACATTAAACATTTACACATTACTTAAATACCCATAAAGCGATGCCCTACCAATACAATGCTCCTATCCTATCCTATTATTAGCCGGTCGAAAAACTCGAAAGTATGAGATTATTCTAATGCAACCTTGTGAGGGTTTTAGCCCAGTCTTACAAATTAGATGGGAACCCAGTCTGCCGCTAATTCTATTTCAGGGCTTTATATTCCCCCACAGATAGACAGAATACCAGGCTAGTAAGAGGACCAAAGAACTACTAATTTGATAAGATGCATAAGGGGGGAAGAGGTCACATGCTCCCAAAATACAGCAAGCTGTTTCGTCTGCAAAGGTGGTAGATACAGACATACCCACAATTATAACATTCCATCATCCTTCCTCTGGCACTTTGAAGAGAAATATCATAATTGTTGAGTTGAAATACTTTTCAGTCAGAAAAATATAATTCACACGCATTTTTTTTTTGTCGCAATGTAATATTTGAGATTACAGTAATAAATGACCGTAGTTTTTCCCGCCGTAAACTAAGTCATATTTAAAATATAACCTTGAAATATAGTTTTATCTTCAGACTATAGCTAGGTAAGTACGTAAAATGGAATTCTAAGAAAAAATAAACTTGACTCTTATTGACCACTATTATTTTTATGTGAAAAAACAATGTTTGGACGATAACGTACAAATCCGTAGGTTTTTGCACTGTACGCTATGATTGAATAATGCAAGCCTTTACTAATAAAACTCAAACTATGTACGTCTGTAATCCAATAGCCGTAACCTTATCACGGTGGTGGGGAAAGCGACCCAGTCTCGCCGCAAAAGACAGTTACTGTATTCTTCGTAAGCACCGTCGCAGTCGATAGCAATATAAGATGTAAGTATATTTAATAGTTTCGCCGACTCAACATATCTTTTATTAAGTTCCTGGCAAAAACATAGCGTATCGGGAATAATTTAGTTTGAGTTTTGTTTGTGAAGGCTTACATTATTAGCATAGAGGCATTCCATCTTAGTGCTCAGGATTGGCAACACATTAGCGGCCTGCACACGTAAAGTTCGGACCGCGGGAAACGCCACGCGCCGTTCCAATCTTCGTTCCGAACCGTACGTATATATGCAACTGTAATAAAAATAGTAAACAATGTACTGTTTGGAACGGAGATTGAAACGGCGCGTGGCTTTCCCTGTGGTCCGATTTTTACGTCTAAAGGCCGCTATTTGCGGTCTTAGGCGAATGCTACACGCAAGATCCATAGTAAACCGTCAATATAAACTGTCGGATTACGATATTTATTGACGTGTAGGGTAGTGTATTAACGGATCATAATATTTCGCTGGATTTCTGAAAATCCTTGTGATCTGATCCCAGATCCTGGATCATGATATTTATATTGCGTGTAGTGTCGCGCGTCATTATTATTTTTTCCCCCGCCTAGGGTCCATTACGTCTACCTCGTACAAAGAACGCCTCAGTACTGACTAGATCCGTATTGATGGTGTAAGGTGTGATCCGGCCCAAGATACATAAGTAAATGTCGTGATAATTATCACAATATTTATTGACGTGTAGCATTCGCCTTAGGATTGCAATCTTTACATTGTAGTGTTGAGAATGAAAATATCTATGGGACACAGATTCCACTTACCATCAGGTGTTCTGTGTGCGCGTTTGCCTTCTCCGTACTATAAAAAAACATAGCTTTTGTCTTAAGCTCTCTCAGCCCACTTGAGTTATTACCCGACTGCCGAAGGTGGAGAGCAATGTATTTATCAGCCTATGTATGTATGTTTGTTAATTTGCGGCGCTCTAGACACTAAACGCGTGGACCGATGTTGATGATTCTTAAGTCAATCGATTTGTCATAGTCTTACATACATACATACATAAAATCACGCCTGTTTCCCAGAGGGGTAGGCAGAGACGACTTCTTTCCACCTGCTACGATCCTGACAAATGTCTTTCGCTTCTTCCACATTCATACCTACATCGAGTCATGCACGCACGTCGGTTTCGGGTACTTAAGATTCGGCCCTTTTCCAGTATTTCTCCGATTTGATTCGAAAAAGTACGCCTAGGGCGGCCTCTTCCGACCCTTCCACTCACTTTCGCTCTGTATATCTCTTTCGTCAATCTTCTTTCATCCATCCTTTCCAAATGACCGAACCATCGAAGCATGCCCTTTTCAATCTTAGTCACTACATCTTCTTTTAGTCCACATTTCTCTCTGACCTTTTCATTCCTTACTCTATCAATCAGTTTCACACCACACATACTACGCAAAGAGCGCATTTCAACTGCATTTATACGCCTTTCATGCTTGTCCTGCCACACCCAACATTCACTACCATACATCAGAGTAGGGACCAGTACTCCATTGTGAACAGCCAATCGCGCTTTTTGTGAAACGCCCCTTCTGCCCACAAAGGAGTAATAGTGTCATAGTCTTGTGTGTCGCTAAAGATTAATGTCAGTAATTTAAACTCAATATGACGACAACGAGACGCCTCTTTAGGTTCCTTTTATCATTTTTCATTTTGAACGATTAATTAGGATTTATAGGTAACGATTTAAAGTTGGGTAGCTACAACAGTGGGGTTTTTAAAGCTGGCTTTTTGTCATCTGTTTATCGGGACCAAGCAATGAATCCCAATTTGATGGGTCTTCGTTGAGTACAGCGGAGGTCCTATTGCATAGGTAAGGTACTCGTGTTTAAAACTGAATCGGAAAGGGGTTCGACTTAAAAGATTTGAACCGAAAAGAGGATTGGATTTAAGACTGAGATTGCCATAAACTTTGACACTACTAAACTAAACTTGAGGGTTACCTTTATTTCGTCAACTACATCATTTACCAAATTTTCATTTCCCAAAAAATGGTTTCCCATGGCAGTTGATTTATTTTTTATGTAGGCACAAGTGTCCTAACCTAAATCTTACCTAACCTGAGATACGATATCCCGGATATAAAACAATAACAATACAAAATACTTTTTGGGAAGTGATACATTTGCCAAAAAAGGTTTTGACGACACTGTGGGCTCCCTAAACTTAAGCCTAAATCTATATTGGAGACTTGACAGAAGCGCGTGGAGCTAACCCCATGCTTCTTTTTAGTTCACTAGAGTAAATACTCCTGAACCAAACAATTGTTCTGGCGTGTGATCTCCATGTACTTATCTTTCTATTTAAGTTCATGGTGATTGCTTAAAATTCGAAATTGGCGAAATAGACCTTGAAAAAAAGGAATGAAAGCCATTCAGAAAAAAAACTACATTATCTCCTTGCTGCACCTTAGTTACCTTAACGTGTCATGGATAATGTTATTTTTAATCAAACTTAAAGCACTGATTTTAGTACAATATTTTTATTAATTTTATTTGGGAACTGGTTTTAGAACAACGCAGAAAACTTCGATAATCTTCGTCGGATCAGACAATGCCTAGGAATCATACCGAAATGGATTCCAATTGCGGCCAATTGATATGATAGGCTATTAGGCACGCAGAGTCTCAGAGGAAGTGACACCTCGGAGATATTACGACACAATGTGTTGAACAGAACAGTCGGAACAGCGGGCCTAAGATGACCGTTGCATTTAAACTCAAACTCAAAAGTGATAACATTTATTTGACAAGTAGACTTGGTTGGTTCCTGAGATACAGGCAACTAAAGTGTTTAGTACAGTCAGCGTCATATAGTTGGTAGCATCCAAAGTAGCCAAATAGTACGTTACACGTCATTATTACCGTAGTAACGAAGGCGTGTAACGAACTATTTGGCTACTTTGGATGCTACCAACTATATGACGCTGACTGTACCTACCTACTAAAATAACCTAAGACAGCACCAAATAACATTAAATAGAGAAGTTCATACTTGTTTTTTTTATGGTTTTGTGTAGTACTTAACGGCTTCGGAACGCTACACTGGGCATAGTCAACGCTCTTTGAATACAAAACGGACACATTCCAAAATAATTGTCTCTAGCACTGAAGATCTTATTCATTTATTTATTTATTTATTTATTTATTTATTGCAGTACATAGGTACAACCCTGTAAGGGCGTGGCAATTACTTAAATGTTAAACATTAGTACTTATAGCTAATATAATACTTAGGTATCATAACATTTCACACTAACATAATCTAGAAAGAAAGAAAGAAAATAATTTTATTTCTGCAAAATGATACATTTTTCTTAAATTTAAAACTGAAGCTTAAGGTAACTTAGCAAATAAGCATGCATTATGTTATTTTTAATGTAACAATTTGCGAAAACTGAACCCACTCAGCATGGTGTCGCGGCACTCAGGAGTGTCACGACGCTGATCTTCCGTGGATCCAGCATTGTGATACACGGGACAGCAATCGGAACGCGTAGTTTAAATATATTGTTTTCGTGTCGTTTGTTAGTAAGTTAGCGCAGTGTGTAATGTATTGTGCAAGTGCGTTAGAATTAATTGCAATGTTAGGGTTAGTAATTAGGTGTGCTCCATTATATGCCATTATACTATGCCATGCACCTGCTACTAATGTTAATATCCTAAATAAGAGCAAAAGCAATGCATGGCATAAGGTGAATAAATATAGATAAGCATTATATCAACAGTTATTATATACATATACACACATATATATATATATATATATATATATATATATATATATATACTTTACCGTTACATACATATATTTTACCGTTACATATAGATGTAAATAAGACGGCTATAAGCAGTTTCGTTGTAAATTCATCAAATGACTTTTTAATTTATTTTTAAACTGGTATAGAGAAGATGCCTTCCTTATCGGAGGAGGGAGATTGTTCCAGCACTTCGTGGCAGCGTATCGAAAGCTGCCACGAAATGCAGCCGTCCTACATCGAGGATATATTAAAACAGGGGCTATTCTTTGATGAGAACGGGGAAACAATAACTTGTCATAGAGATAGGGAGGTTGTTTAATCCGAATAACGTCAAACAAAAGCAAGGCCAAGTGCAGCTTCCGACGAGCCTCCATTTTCAACAGCCCGCCTCTATTGAGAAAGGGCGTGACATGTGTTCGCGGTGGTATTGGGAAACAAAACCTGGCACAAGCGTTCTGTAATCGCTGAATTAATAACTTGGTCCTAGAAAGCAAGCACCCTCCAAAAACGGAATCGGCGTAGCTTAACTTGGGAAGAATAAGAGTGTCGCAAAGTTTGATGCGCATGTCGACGTTGAGAAAGTTCCGAACCTTATATAATACACTTAGACGAAAAAAGCAGTTACGGACTGTATCAAGGATGTGGCTTTCGAAGTGCAGCGTGCCATCCATAAGGACTCCCAGATTTCGTGCCTCTACTACGTAATTCAGTCTTTTGCCCTCCAAGACAACGATAGGATTCTGGTTTATCACCTTCTCTATCATGTGCCTAGTACCACATATGAGAAATTTGGATTTAGACGGGTTCAAGACGAGACCATTCTGGTAAGACCAATTAGCGATTCCCTCCAGATCCTGATTTAGTTTTTCTACTGCAGAACTTGACTCGTTAGGTTTAGAAGAAATATAAAGCTGCAGATCGTCAGCGTACAAATGGTACTTGCAATTTTGTATCTTTTTAACTATATCTGCACTATATAAAATAAAGAGGATGGGTCCGAGTATTGATCCCTGAGGTACACCTCTATTAACAGAAGTGGCGTCTGAGGTAGTAAATGACCCATCAGGGTTACGGACCTGAACTATTTGAGTACGACCACTAAGGTAGCTATCGAACCATCTCACAGTACTCGGATCAAAACCATAATACGTGAGCTTGGAAAGCAGCAGTCCAACATTTATCGTGTCAAAAGCACGTGAGAAATCGAGCAAGGCAAGAATTGTACTCTCCCCCTCATCGCGTGCAGCCAAGATATCGTCCAAGACATTGAGCAATGCAGTGGTAATCTCACAAATATGTTTCTTACTTAAAATAATAGTTGTGATTATGGCACATTTGTTTCATGTTTCTACGCAACTAACATCTTACTTACCTATTATATATTTTTATCTGTCAGGAATTCTTCTATAGTGTAGTAGCTTTTTTGGATTAGACTTTTTTTTAGTTTGGTATAGAATGCTTTTAACGTTAGTTCCGAGGTAATTTTATTTGGTAGCTTGTTATATATTATAATAGATCTGTAATATGGGCTATTTCTGAACATTTCTAAGTTTGGTTGGGGTGGAAGAATAAGTTTATTTTGCCTGCGGGCGCTTTTTACGTGTTCATAAAGGGTTATATGTCTTTTTACAAAAACAGCAGTTTCGAGAATGTAAATACAAGGGAGAGTGAGTATTTTCTCTTTAGTGAAGTATGGTCGGCAGCTAATTCTTGGGTGTAAATTTGCAATTATCCGTACACATTTTTTTTGCGTAACGAAAAGGTTTCTTGCTTCAGGGCTGTGTCCCCATATAATGATTCCATATTTAAGCCATGCATAGGCATAGGCGTAGTATGCAGATTTGGCGCATTTTGCGTGTGTATTTGATTTTAGTACACTTAGTGCATAAATAAACTGAGATATTTTGGATTTTACTTTTGAGACGTGAGTTTGCCAGTTAAGGTGGGTGTCGACCGTAACGCCGAGTAGTGTGAAATGGTTTACTTCTTCTATATTTAGTTTTTTAGTTTGGGCTGTCAGGTCTAATGGTGGCTTTTGGTAGGGGCGGAATTGGATTAATTTAGTTTTATTTATATTTATTGTCAGGTTGTGATGAGAGAGCCAGCTTTTGATAACATCAAACGTTTCCTCTATTTGATAAGCACTATTTTTGTTCGGACATTCGAAAAGAAGAGACACATCATCAGCGTAGAGTACGCTAAGGGGTTGTATTGCTTTAGGTAGGTTGTTTATGTAGACTAAGAATAATATGCATCCTATCACACTTCCTTGTGGAATAGAGAAGTTTGTGATGGCTTCGGTTGACTGGACACTCTGTAGCTGATTAGATTGTTGATCAAAATGGTCGAGACAAACGAGTTGTTTTCGATCAGTGAGGTAGGATCTTAACCATTCATGGGCTTTACCTCTAATGCCCACTTCGTTTAGTTTGGCAAGTAACATATTATGACTAACTCTGTCGTATGCTTTGGTCATATCAAGAAGTAATCCTATAGCATATTTTTTATTTCTAATAATTTCCAACGCACCTTGGATATATTTAAAAACAGCTAGGGTGGTGGAGCAGTTTTTACGAAAGCCGTATTGATTAATGTCAAGAAGGTTAAATTTTTCTAAGAAATTGTAAATTCGTGTGGTCATTGCTTTTTCAAATATTTTAGATATTGATGGTAGAAGTGCGATAGGTCGATACTGGCTGGGGTCGGTGGCTTTACCGCCTTTTTTTAGAATTGGTTTGATTTTTGCGGTTTTTAGCTTGTCTGGAAAGGTGCTTTCTTCGAAGGATTGGTTGATTAGTTTTGTAATGGGTGGTGTTAGTTCAACGGAGCAATGTTTTATTAGTGTTAGGGGTAGGTCGTCCACACCGCAGCTAATTTTGTTCGGGAGGTTTTTTATTATGTTAAGGATTTCTTTTTCTGTTACTGGGCTCAAGAACATAGAGTTAAGAGCGTAGTTTGGTGCGTGCGGTGGAGGCGGGCAGCTTCTAATTTTAAAATGCAGCACTGACTGATTTTGGAATGTGTCCGTTTTGCATTCAATGAACGAGACATGCTCTTGCCGAGTTTTTTAATTTTGTATAAAACTGAAATCCTTCTACATACCTATAACCATTAAATAACGGAATAATTAAAATTAAAACAGTTCTAGCAAAAGCTTTCGGGAAAAAGAAAAACGAATCCGGAATTATAAGCTACTACCGTTCTTTAAGAAGCAACTGGTACCTAATGCCATATTCTTCCTTTGACAACGCAGTTAGTCTAATTGGTAGTGAGTTAGTGACCCTGCCTACGAAGCTAGCGGTCCCGGGTTCGATTTCCGGTCAAGGCGAATGTTTGTGTGATGAGCGCGAGTATTTCGTACCTTGACAATCAAACCATCACTAAACAAAATATATAAGAGTTCGAATAATGACAATATTGCCATCAAAATGAAGTTGGATTTCAAATAAAGTATTTTTTTGTTTAGTGACGGTTTGATTCTCAATGTGCGAATTTTGTTTCTGAGTCTTGCGTGTTTTCTATGTATATAAATATAAGTATCTGGATAAGTACTTAGTTTATCCTTGCCTAGTCTAGTGCCCCACATTTATCAAAACAGTTCAGGGTTAAAATATGCAATACAGTAAACATTGATAATCGGTCTTTGATATAATGTAGGTAGATATTATTATCATGTTTCCACTAAACAGCTTTTTTTTTTTTGGGTCCTGGACAATATATTCTGCTTATCTAATTCAAGCCTATATAGAGATTAGTTTGGCACTAGATGAATTTGTGTGAGATTTTCCCCCGATATTTATTATATTATTATTTGAATAATATGACTGGAAGGAAGGTCTAGAACTAGTTGATATTTCAGCAGACCCGAAGAGCAAAATCCCTCAAAATCACTGAAATAAAATGTAATGCAATTGTGTAATGAGGATGAAGCCCGACGAGTGTAATTTTTGAGTTATGAGTCGCGTACATACATACCTACATTAAATCACGCCGGGTACCTAGAGGAGTGGGCAGAGACCAACTCTTTCCACCTGCTACGATCCTGACAAATCTCTTTCGCTCCTTCCACATTAGTCGCATCATTTATAGTTTTTGCACAAGTGCAAAATATAAGAATGCAAGAGAAATTACGCTACCCAAAATTGCGGCACAGCGGTTGGCTTCACTCTAAGCCCGTCAGCTCTAGGGTCTTAAGTTTTTGGAAAGGATGACTTGCTTCCATTGGTTCCATTGGTTCATAGCTTTCGGATCTTTAACTTTTCAACAGGAAAATCTTTTATAAATAACACCTCGGAAGCTGGAAGTTAACTATACATATTTATATATTCTATTTGACAGTAAAACCTACAGCGTCAACAATATGATTACGATATTGAAGCAAGATGGGTTACTAGAATTATCAAAACGCAGTATTCCACCTTGTTCTACATATTGTCCCTGTTATTAATAATCCAACTAAAAACAACCCTATGCCTACTCAGTTGATGATCCTTGGTCTAGCCTTGTACATCTCCCGTTCTCTGACCGCATCAGTGTCATACTTAGCGCCTAAGTGTCCTTGCGGTTGTAATCGGTTTTGTCGGTCAATGCGAGTCTGGGATTAATCTAGATTTGATTAAGATCACATTACAAAACCACGTTCATCATTATGTATTTGGCCTTCACTGACATTGTACCCAAAGCTTTGAAACATGTTAAAACTAGCACAGAGGCATTCCGTCTTAGTCCTCAAGGTTGATAACGCATTGGCGGTCTTAGGATTGCAATCTGGAGATTGTAGCTTTGAGAATTCAAATGTCTATGGGTCTCAGATCCCAATTACCATCAGGTAGCCTGTGTGCTCGTGTGCCTTCTCCATGACACACGAAAAAAACTCGAATACTGATTCCTCGGGCTTAAAAGAATACTGTGATGTTGCAAGAAAATATAAATATTAAACAGCTTATTTAAAACACTTCAGAGAGTTTTAAACCAGTCTATGAATCTAAGCAACTGCAGTAAAATCTAAGTTACAAATAACTATATTTTGAAAAAGTGGTTTGACGAATGGGGAATGAAGAATATGTATACAATTTAATAAAGAGGAGTCTCATATCAACATTTAATGTCAGTTCCGTGCAACTTGAAGGCATCTGATTGTTTTCTTATCTACATGAATATACATTGAAAAAATATCAGTTGAAAACCGTCGTTTGTTCCATTTAAATTAATAACTATGTTAAGTTCTTTACTCACTGCATGCCACACTCACATTTTTGTCATCATGAGGAAGATTGCTGGTTTATGCTTTTAGGCAAAGAAGTGTCTTGTCAATAAGTTTCATGAATGATATAACAAATCAGCTTTAATTACACCTTTATGAAGGATACAAGAATGTTAACCTGTGCAATATCAATAGGTAACTAAAATGAAAGTATCTGTCTGTGATTTCAAAAGAAATGCCAAATAGAAGTGTCAAGTTAAATCTATCTATAAATAGATGTCCGTTATAGAATTTTTGACTCTTTGTCTGAAAGGTAGTCTCAAATAGGCTCCGAAATGGCTCAATGTATTTGAATAAGAATAAACAAGGAGTAAAACAGAAGTTTTAACGTAATTTTTCGTTTACCTATCATTATTTACAACGTCTTGTAATGGCTTATAAGATATGAATCTAAATAATTGTAATAGGTCCGAAACTATTAACTACCGAAACTATTGTCTATAAATTATATTGTATCCCTATATTTTCTCTGTCGCAGGTCTAGGTAAAAGTAGGTATGAAGATGACCTCTATGATGACACGGTGCTGGATATTCTTGCAGTTCTCGACCATTTTTAGTTGACAATAAAGCCGTTTATAGCGTAGCACAATCTAAATTACCCCAGCTCACATTCATATAATTCTTCACAGGCACCAATGCTGTAAGCCACACCGACAATGACGGAGCTCGGTCTCAAGCTGCCCACGCGCAACGTGCTCACTGGCGCCGTCGTCAACTGGGAGGACGATGAGGAACTCACAAGCCTTGGCGACAACCCTGAAAACCTCACACTGGCCTGGAAGGACCTCTCGGTTTACAGGAAGAAGAAACTGCAGACGAGCATTTGGACGTCGCCGGTGTATGAGGAAGTCAAGGTTTTGCATGGAGGTATGTTTTTATATCTTGAATTTTGTTTTTATTGTGTAAAGCAAATACTTAAAGGTAGATTTTTGAAGGTTCTTGTTAGGTGACTGATTGTTCTCCCTTTAAAACTTATGAATCTTATGATGATGTTATTTGACTTGACCTCTCTTTGTAAGCATGTTTGCCTTTCAATTTTGCATAAACGGCTAAGTAAACGGATTTTTAGTATTTTTTAGGCTAGTTTAAAATGTGTCCAGGACTTTCGGAAATGAAATTGGTTTTCTCATTGAAATCATTTTAATGAACCAACTGCAAGACTTCACCATGAATCAAAAGTTAAACCGATTACAGACAATCTGTGTCTGTGACGCAAGTATGTTCGTGTTAACTACTAAGTTCAATTGGTATACTTATAACTTGCACTAAAATAAATTAATAAACGTGACTGTAAATCTGACACTTTATAACTTCGACACACGAGAAACCTTTGCCCAGCAGCGGAACACTAATATGTACGTTCAGGCAAAAAAGAGTTACTCCTATTTAAAATCTACATACCTAGTCATAATATCAAATATCATAACTTGAAGACAAAACTATTAAACCGTTTTCAACCCATATAAATATTTGTTTAATTAACCATCTCATTCGAAATCCCCGTTACGGTAATAGTCTTCGGTTGAAACCTTCCAAATGATCGCAAAGCGACTTACACAATCACTCCAGTGGAAAAATATCGGAACCAGTTCCCAAACGACGAGTTTCTCAGAAACTAAAACTATGTTGAACGAAATTCTTCACTAACTCATTAATTTGGTAGTTAATTATGAAAACCTCGTCGCTTACGATTCATTTGTTTTTTTTTGGTAAAATGGCTTAGTAGTTTATATAAAGTATGATTATTTATTATATTATGCTTAGTTTGCTACTTCTATGGTCTACGAACCACTAACTGGCAAGTTACCACTTGCCGGAGTCCTAGTTAGAAATCGATTTCAAAAATATGTTTTTAATTTCAGGTTTTCGGTACAAATCCTTAAAACAAACTTCAAAGAACACTGAGCACATTATCCACGTTTATTTTTGTTTCCATTACTTTTATGTTCTGTGTAAATATCATTTTATTTTTAGTTGAGGTGGCTGGCAGAGGAACGAAGGAGGTTTATAATTGAATTTCATAATATGCATTATTTTACAGAAAGTGACGAAAATTTTAGATTTTTGTCATATTCTTAACTTTAATTAATATGTTTACCTACACGTTAACCATCTTATAGACATGCCTTTAATTATAATTTAAAAAAAAACAATAATATACCATTATATAAACATATGTACATTACATAAATTATTCCTTTTATGTTTTACCATCATGAAAATATGAGAGCTTTTACACCGATGCCTCTGATATAGGCATGAATGAATAATATTATAACTTCCGTTTATGCAGTTTTCATTATGAAGCAGCTGTGATTGTTGAGATTCTTGAACCGTGAAAAGCCAGCAGAAGAAAACTGCGCCTCTGATTGAATATTTTATAAAAATATTTCTTTTTATAAAAATATGGCTATTGGTGACTTATTCACGGTCCCCCTTACTAATAAAGGTTGAGTAGCGGTGGTATAGCTACACTCAGGAGCAAAAATAACAGGTCAGAGTGCGTTTTTCATACTAAAGAGGCTATTTCAAAGCCTTGGTTCCTTGCCAGGGAATGCTTTTAGTGAAATCTGATGATGAATACCTCGAGCATCGATACAGGACTTCCAGAGTGCCTAGGATACCCAACTGATTGAATCTGCGGTTAACGCCGGAATTGTGCATGTGAATAAAAACATCTAAAATGGCAATAAAATGTAAGGAAATCCAAGTGCTGACCCAAAGTCAGTCAGTTATCTTAAGAACTTTTGACCTCCTCTATTGAACCTCGCAGTAAACCCCAACCGAACCATTAAAACTCACTCAAAACAACCCCTGGCGAGGCCAAGGCTTCGAAATAATCTCCTTTGTATTAAAAACGCACTCTGACCCGGTATTTTTGCTCCTGAGTGAATATAATTTTTTGTCCTTAACTGTCATGGCAGTGTTTTGCAAAATTTTAAATTGTTTTTTGTTTCATGTGCAGTAAGCGGTGTAGTGAGTTCCGGCCAATTAGTAGCTTTGATGGGGTCCAGGTAAGTTCATAACTTGTTTAATTAAGGTAGATACTCAAGAAGATTTCTAACCTTTATAAAATACTAGAGATCAGTCCTGGCTTCGTTTCTGTTTATATTAAATTTCTGTATCACATTTCTGACGTTAACCAGAATTGATTAAATAAACAACCTTGTGTGATAAATTATATTTGTAAACAGTTGCGTTGTTAAGGAGTTAACGGACATACAGACAGCATACAGATAGACAGACGCGAAACGCGACTTTGTTTTATACTGTAAAGATAAGAAGATAAAGAAGATTAATGCACATAAACAATTACAAAACACTTTGCATCGCTATAGATATAGATCTCTTTCAGTTAACCTTGAAGTAGAATAAGCAAGGACAATGCAAGAGGATAGGCAAATTTACAAAATAACAGAAAAATAAAAGAAAGTGGGAGCCTGCCGTTTCGTCAAAATATTTTTGGTCAAATGTATCTTTCCCCAAATTTTTCATTTGCCAAACCAATGTTATATAAGTTTTTCAGAATTTATTTCAGTACCGTCGTGTAGAACCCTATGGGTTAGGTTAGGTTAGTTTTTATAAAATCCTGAAATATTTACGGTTACAGAAAACAAAGCAGTTTGGCAAATTAAAATTTGGGGAATGATACATTTGACCAAAAATATTTTGACGAAACAAAGGTAACCCAAAAGAAAGTACATACATCCGAAACCGATAGCCTCAGTGGTCTTACTATAAGTTTACTCAGTATCACTGAAATAACAGCTTCCGTATATGGTCAGAGACAGACAGACGTTTTATCTCTGTTTATCCACAACGATAAACACGACCATATTACGCCCGCTTTTTATCCTGGGTTCACTCACACACTGCGGTTTACGGAAACGTTACTTTATGCGGTGTTCAGTGTCGTATGCGAACATTATGGGCATATTTGCAGCAAAGTGAATTACAAATGTGGTCACTGTTTAGTGGTAAAACGTGTTAGAGAACCGACTCGAAATTATAAATATGGACACTTTAGATCTGAGACGTATCCAACTAAACCGTATCGTAAAACCGAATTACTCTACAGTGATATTTTATGGGTCTATAGTGGAATCCATAGTCGTCATTGGTCCCAATGCATCGTTTGTCAGAATTTTCGTTCATCCTTAAGCCGTTTCCGCCAAATTTTGATCATAAATTCAGTGATCGGACAAATGGGCGGCATTACTTGAAATAATGTGGACGACTCCAAGATTTAAATCAGACCATAAATAAAGATTAAACAAATCAAATTACCTACATTAATTGATTACTTATCCGTTGCATGAGAGTAATAAATAAATAATACAAAGACGTGAAGAGAGGGAGGAGAGGAGTTACATTCATCTACTTAAGTTGGCTCCATTAACATCCGTAGATTGCGAAAGGAGCTTTTCACCTTTTAGTTTATTTTAGCTGTGAAGAGGAATCATGGAAAATTGATATAAATTACTGCTTATTAGCTTTAATAAATCTACACAATAACAAAACTTGCAAAGAATCAAAATTATTTTTACGGCAAGTAATCAATTAATGAAGTTTAATTTGTTTAATTAAAATCTTTGGAGGCATGTCCACATTATTGCGAGTAATGGCGCCCATTTGTGAGATCTCTGGGATAACCCTAACCTAACGAACCGCAGGTATTTTTGGAAAACTTAAAATCTGACTCAACTGAAAACGAGTTTAAGTCAAACAATAATACGGACAAACGACACGTCAGTCAAATTTCGTTAGGGATTTCGAGGGACTCTCAATTTTTTATTTCGGTTTAGAAACTAAACATATGCACATAATTTCTCCTCTAGTGGAGCTGGCAAAACCACCCTACTCGCTGCCATCAGCCGTCGCGACAAGAGCGCGATGACGGGCTACCTGATGCTGAATGGCAGACTGGCAGGAGCTGACCTGATTGCCAAGATATCAGGCTTCGTGCCGCAAGAGGACTTGGCTATTGACGATCTGACAGTCAATGAACACATGGAATTTATGGTGAGTCTTTACTGCCTGATGCTGCTTATTTAGCAAATTTACTGCGCCTATATTCTATGCGGTAAAATGCGGTATTTGACTTGTTATGGTATTTTTTTTAACTCGGCCGCCATTACTGTCGAGTAAATAAGAGTGTCTTCGCATTCTGGATATAGTAGACATGTTTTATAGATAGACTAGCGGACGCCCGCGACTTCGTACGCGTAGAATTACTTTCCCAGTACTCCCCCTTTTTTTCCCGTTGGGGGTCGATTTTCGGAAAATCCTTTCTTAGTGCTCACTTACATCATGAAAGGAACACCTGTACCAAATTTCAAGTTTCTAGGTACAGTAGTTTCGTCTGTGCGTTGATATGTCAGTCAGACAGTTTCTCTTATTATATATTTAGATTTTTTTTAATAATGTTAACTACCGCTAGAATTAAAACTGCTTTTATATTCATCTGAAGTTGCTTACCTATAGTTAATAGTTCTCATTATTTTAGACAATATAATGAAAGACAACAATTACGGTTGACAAAACGCCGAAGAAAAGAAACAAAATATGCAATCCGCTTTGGCTTTAAAACCAGGGCAATAAAAGTTTGAGCAAAACAATATCGAACCGCTTTTATGCCTGTCGGTCAATCACCTGTAAACTTATCCTGTAACATTCCAAAAAGCAGGTCATTCACCCAATACCTTGTGCATTTCGATTAACTTGCGCTCTTGCCGTATAAAACTTGAATTTATTACGGCAATATAAATTTAGCTCCGGTGGTACAGTCACCAGCAATTAGTTATTTATGTGACTGGTGCATAATGAGAGGCATTAATACACGAGTGTGGTTTTATGAAACGAGCCGATAGGTGAGTTTCATAATAAGATCACACGAGTGTTTTAATGCCTAATTATGCGTACAGTCGCATACATAACTTTATCTACATGCATATCATAAGTTTTCTACAATATGTGAGAAAATTGTACCATGTTGCCTTGTATCTTAAAGAACCTGCATCTTAATGTTCACTTTAAAGTTTCGGTCACCGAAACTTTAAAGTGAACATTAAGATGCAACTACATCAATAACCGACACTTTAATGACATGTAATACTTTAATGTTAACATTAAAGTGCAACCACAGATACAGGTTTCTTAATATAGGCTGTTTGCTTATCGTTTCTAAACATATAATAGGGAAGTTATGATATGGATGTAGATAAAATATGTTATCCAACATTGGGCGCGAAAATATCTGACATATTATATACATTATAATTATGCTTCTACTGAAACTTTTTTTTAAAACCCAAAATAGTTTTGCGTTTGACCCCATAGCAGTTTCACCTCACCTAAGTGACGAAGAGGTTGGCGGGGTACACAGTAATAGTTACTTTAGTAGCTACAAAAACTAAAAATATATATATGATACAATGGCATCCCCTACTTTGTGTTGGGTTTGAAACCCAAACACGTATCGAGTACCTAAAGCTAAAAAAACAGTCGACAGTTTTGTCCACCGGGAAAAGCCAGTTTTATCAGGACAAGTCTGTTTTATCCACTTTATGAGTATATCAGAGCACTTTTCTATACCCTTTGGAGAGACAGTTAAGTATAATGATTCCTGGAAGTCATCCTTGGCAGGTCCGTGGAGATAATATAGAGGTCAATGTTTGGTTTGTGGTAAAAGTTCCAACGAACCCGCAGTTGCAGTTGCGGAGTTGAAAATAATTAAAAATAAACTTATTGAATTAGCATATTATGCAATCTGGCCTTAAGCATCTGTATCTGTGTGTCTTTCTGCGGCGTCGTAGCTCTCAAACCGATAGACCGATTGGGATGCGTATTCTTAAACAATAATGCTGGTTGAGTAGGGGGATGGTTAGCTTAGCTAGCTTTCATGAAAATCTGTGGACAGTTTTAAAAGATAACAGCCCTTTCACGCACGGGTCTCCATTACATGGGGGTTATTAATGATTTAATGGTTATTGTAGTTATTAATAGACTTAAGGAAAATGACATAAGAAAAAGTTAAGCCTCCCTAACTTCAAAGCAATACTACTGCTCTATCTATGATTTCTTAGTTCTGTGTATTCACGCAAAAAAACTGATCAATATAACGTGATAATAGGTTTTACAAAGTTTCGTAATGTAATAATTGTCTAAAATGTTGCTATCCAAAAATTATCTTATAAGGGGCGCATAAAATTTATCCTTGCGGCAATCTTGGTAGGTCCGCAGGGATTTTAAAGGTCAACGTTTCCGTTTGGTGGCAATGACACTATCCAAAGGATTACGTACTGTGTTATATTAAGCCCTTGCTAATTTGTATATTTGAGGAGGCTAAAAATATATCAATAAAATTTGCAGATCATGTAATAAAGTCTACTTTATTTAAACAGTCCACCATATTTAAATTAGTGATAATATTGAACAAAGTGTAGAAGTTAACACATATTTTTATGCTAATTTCCCGTCATATGTTAATGTTTTTATATCCGCAGAATTAAATGTCTCGATATACGTCATCGTAAAAAGATAAAGTGTGATTTTTTGCTCATTTCAAATTCCAAACGCCTTAGCCAGATTTGATTTCATTGAACAGCCTTAGTTTATTGTAATAGTTTAAAAATATTTAGTCGAAACATGCTTGGTGACTTTATTGTACAATTCGAAATGTAGGCAACCTTGGAAACATCATCGTATCTCATTAGGTCTGACAAAATATAGGATTGACGTAAGCTGCCGGGAGGGCGATTTCATACATTTTGACTTTTCGAAAATCGTTTACGTTACCGTTAAGCACTTGTCAAGGGCGAGTGGTGACAAGTACTATGGTTTCCCATTGACTTGCTTAACACTTTCTCAACAATTATGTTTCACTAGCGTTTCATTTCTCTAGCGATACGGCTGAGAAGTCGTCGACATACGGCTGGGTATTTTTGTCGAAATAAATCTATTAGATTATTTCTTCTGATTTGTTAAATTTATTTATTTCTGTTGAGTAACTGAAAGATAAATAAAAAAGGACCATGCATACCTAATGGGAAGTTCCTATATGAAAGAATATGGCATATTACCCCATAAGTTTACCATTCTGAGAATTTTCAATCTGATAGTGTCGCTTGTTCGGAAACCAGAAAGTAGTTTTACTATGTACCTACTTTTGCGTTGATGTGTTCGACGAATAAACTATTAAGTTTAGGACTTCTTTTGGTAATAAAATACCATCTCACCAATCAACATAACTTAAACATTATCCCCCTTCACAGGCTCGTCTGATGATGGACAAGCGCTCCTCAGCGCAAGTCCGCACCAGGCGCATCCAGCAACTGCTCGAGGAGTTGGGAGTCAACAACTGCAACAGAACCAAGTTGAAGGCTCTGTCGGGCGGAGAGAGGAAGAGGGTAGCCTTGGCTGTGCAGGTAAGGAGTACCAATTATCCAGTATTATTATTACCAGTATATATTTCTTAAAAAATTCAGTGAATCAAACATCAAATTATTATTATTTGGCTTTACAAGAGGTCGATCAACAATTGATGCGGCATCGGTACTCATTAAATATATATATAACAGTTGGGAAACATCTTGCGACGCAATAGGAATATTTTGTGATCTTTCTAAAGCTTTTGATTGCGTGGAACATATGACCCTTATTTTAAAATTAGAACATTATGGATTGTCCAATAAAGCTTTAAGCCTTATGTCTTCTTATCTAAGTGATAGAACTCAAACAGTTGTTGTAAACAAAACGCAATCTGTTGGAGCTACAGTGAAAATAGGTGTGCCTCAAGGCTCTATTTTAGGTCCTTTTTTATTTTTGGTTTACATAAATGACTTACCACCAATAGTAGATGAACTTTGCGATATTGTACTTTTTGCTGATGACACTTCACTAATTTTCAAGGTAGATAGAAAAACCGTAGACTACAGTAGGATAAACGCCACTCTAGTTAAAGTACATAATTGGTTTATTAGTAACAACTTGCTACTAAATGCCAAGAAAACTAAATGTGTTAGGTTCGCTTTGCCTAATGTTAAACCGGTAGATTCTAGTATTTTTCTAAATAACGAGTGTTTGCTAATGGTAGATAGGGCGGTTTTCCTAGGCATAACAATAGATAAAAATTTGCAATGGAGTCCCCACATAGCTGCACTGGCAGGTAAACTAAGTTCGGCAGCTTACGCCGTTAGGAAAATTAGACAACTAACTAATGTTGAGACAGCTCGCTTAGTTTATTATAGTTATTTTCATAGTGTTATGTCTTATGGTATTCTGGTTTGGGGTAAGGCAGCTGACATACAAACTATATTTGTGTTACAAAAAAGGGCCATTCGTTCTATTTATAATTTAAATTCCCGTGACTCATTAAGAGAACTTTTTAAAGAAATTAATATCTTAACTGTAGCGTCTCAATTTATTTACGAGAATATTATTTATGTTATTAAGAATTTAGATTCGTTCACCAAAAACTCAGATATACATAATTTAAATACTAGAAATAAAAATAAAATAGCTATTCGAAAATTCCGTGTCCGTAAAGTATATAAATCATTTGTTGGTCAATGCATTCATTTCTATAATAAATTACCTGAAGTAGTTTTAAAGTTACCCTTTCCAGCACTTAAAAAATATTTGAAAAGGTCGTTAATGTCTAAAGCGTATTATAGGGTCGAGGACTATCTAACAGACAAAAATGCATGGCCTACACCCGAAACTTAGTCAATAGTAATTTGTTCAAATGCAAAGGCTTTATCCTGCTTTTTCTTGTCTGGGGGACACCGTTGATGCAGGAAAACATATCGAAACTTTTATGTGGTCATCTTGCACCATCTCATATACACATATATAAGTAGGTAGTTGTAGTTATTTTATTTTATTCTTTTCTATCCTTCTCTCCCGTAAGATTTTTGGCATGTTTTCCTGCTGAACTACTGTTATTTGATATTATATTTAATTTAATACTTGTAGCTTTATATAATGCTAGATTAAGTTGTACATACCATTGTAATATGCAATATGAAATAAGTTTAAAAAATGACTGACTGCTGAGTTTCTTGCGGCGTTTCTTCTCAGCAGTGGTCTCCTCTTGGGAAGCGCTGGTAGTATCTTGACGTGTAAAAGTGCCCGAGCGGCCTACTTACTAAATAAATTTCTTTTCTTTTCTTTTCTTTTATTGTTTTTTTTTTATTTAATTTTTATTTATCAACGTCATTTAATCATATGGGATTTGAGTTAGTACAAGATCTTGCAAAATTTTATTTCCAATGGAAGGTCCAAAAAAAGATAAAAATGTTTACGCTTAGCCTTAATTTGACTGTGAATATTACGGAATTATGGTCCTAATATTCACTTTATTTTTTGTTGCAAATTTTTTATGATGATACCAAATCAAAGAGGGTTTGAATTTATGACTTTCATTTTTGATTCTGACAAATTAAGGATTAAGTTATCATTTTATGACGGGACTTTAATATTTTTATTTAACTACGATTATAGATAATGATAAAGAAATTATACAAATACAATATAGGTACAAACATACAAACTCGATAAAAAAAAATACTTTAAACTAAAGACATGCCTTTTCTAGATGATTGACTAACAAATCAAAATATTCCAGCTGCTGAACGACCCGCCAATCCTCTTCTGCGACGAGCCCACCACGGGTCTCGATAGCTGGGCAGCCAACGCAGTAGTCTCTCGTCTCAGAAGACTGGCAATTGGGGGGAAACTGGTGATATGCTCCGTACACCAACCTGCTTCTGGAACCTTCGAGTTGTTCCACCAAGTGGTCCTGCTAGCTGGTGGGAGGACGGCGTTCCATGGGACTATTGAACAGGCGGACCATTTCTTCGCTTCGTAAGTATATTTATTTCTAATATTAGTCAGTGTAGACAGTAAGCATAAAGCTTTAAGAGATCAGAGAAAGCATTGTGGGTAGTCATATGTTTCGTACACCATCTAACTTCTAGAATCTTCGAGTAGTTTTACCAAGATAGATCGCGTTCCATAGAACTTTAGAACAGGCCCACTCCTTTGCTTTTAAACGTTTGGTACCTACATAAAAAGTTCCAACTGGACTCTATTACTAAGCCTCCGCTGTCCGTAGGTCCGCTGTCTGTCAGCGGGCTATATCCCATGAACCGTATTATCGTAGACGGTTAAAATTATCTTAGAGTACCTACTGCGTGCTAAGTGCTATGACAGCTAATAGTAAAAATTAATGGCCCTCATACCAGAACGGTACGGAGCCCTTCGTGTGCGAGTCCGACTCGCACTTGGACTAGTAGCTTAAGGCCCCAGTACATTGGCGGTTAGCGAGAATCTGGTGATAGAATGCTCTGTGGTAGACAAAAGACCAGGCGGCATTTGTAACGTTCAGGTAATATGACCGAATCTCGCATGCTGATTGATTGCTATAACGTTTTTTGGAAGCTAACTGGTAAATGTTACATTAGGTAAATAAAAGTGATAGAAACGTCTACATTTACATTTACCTTCGCACTATTATTATAAAAGGATGTAATAACACTTTGCACGTATTTATGTAACTTTCCAAACAGGTATTTTCAGGATTTTTGAAATTCTTGGTTAATGACGATGATACGTGCATGAAATTTACGCTAATTCCCAGTCTAAATTACCTAAAGATGCTAAGTCTAAATCGGTTTAAAAAACACAGTATAAAAAATGTTTACCTATTTATAACCGCCTTTAAAGAAACTGGACACCATCCGTGGGAGTCAAGTGTCGACCTTTTTGGGTGGCTTCCCTCCAATAGGAAATGTGAGCCCCTTATCGCTTGTCCGACTCACGCTTAACCGGTTAGTTGTGAAAAGGTCGGAAACAAAACGGAACTTTCGAGATTAGGTATCCAAGAAATGTGTTCGCTATCATATATTTTTATTTGAGCTAGGAATAAGCATAATGAGGATCAATAATGCTAAAATGCTAATTAACTGTACAAATGAATGTGGACTAGACGAGTACATTTCACATATTTAAACACTCAATAACGTTTCTTTTTTAATATTATATTAACTACATTTAGGAAGTACTGCTATGTATATATACTTCGTTTGGCCGATAATTATGTTAGTCGTGGTAAGAGATTGCATTTGTAACGTTCTACGTCTACCACCAAAAAAAATGGATCATGTTGTTCATTTCACTCCTAACAGAGCTAACTTTTTTAGGGTGGCCGTAGTTTTGAAACTTATTGCCAACCTGTAAAGTATTTTCTAAGAAAAATAAACATAAGGCGTAAAACACGCCGCCAAAATAAGTTCTATTCAGCATGTGTAATTTAATATCATCCCAAGCCAATCTAATGTTAGCAAGACGTTGCTCAGTGGGTACTGACACGCAATTTCATAGAGGTCAGAAAAAGGTGAAAGCAAATTACCTTACCGCCGGAATATGATGAATGATGAAAGGGAGTGTTATAAAATAATAACATATATTCTTTAGAACAACTAACATAGTGGTATTCTATCTTAGCTATGAGCAAGTCTAACAAGATTAATTAATGTAATTATCAGTATTTAACATTCGAGCAAATAATATAGATGCCGTCAAAATGTTATTGTATCTAAAGTTATTGTGTTTATGCTCGTCTTTAATTATTATAAGATTATGACAATTTCAATTTTTATCAGATGACCACTCATTCGTCTTTTCCCAATCAGGTTAAAAACTCACACTGTCACATTATTAATTTTAAACCGACCCTTCCTCTATAATTTGATTTCAATTCTAAACTTGTTTCTAGTTCCAATCAAAATTTCAATAGCGAGGTAGGGATCGCCGTTCCGTGCCAGCGCTAGCTCCGGAAATTATTTCACGACGGCCATTAACGCGGCTCTATCAAACGCTGAATACTCTGAATTCTCGGAATTACGGGACTAATTTCGGTGGGGTATTCTGTTCCGGCCGATCCCAGTGTTTAATTTAAAGGTTATAAGCTATCCTCGATCGTCAGTTACTAACCAGAGATTATCACCGACTCGGTAGGTCCACTTAAAAAAGTAAATATAGGGTATTTGGTAAACTAATTAACTTAAATTTAAAAATTTAGACACGTACCGAAAGGTCGAATGAAAAAAAATGTATAAACGAATAACTTGTCTAACAAGCTACGCAAGGTTGTGGGTCAGGTAAGCCTATTCCTCGAAATGGTCTGACGATTACAGTGATAAAAAGATAAAGATAAAATCTATTTTTTAATAAGTTTCTGTCCAAAACTTCATTTTTGGGACAAGTTTATGCTGTCGGTAATGGGCCGACAGTGACAATGGTAAAACATGGAGTTTCTTAGTTAAATATAGCGGAGACCCTATCGCCCCCTTCCGACTCCATCATCAGATCAGCTCTTAGATACCCTACTGGTACTGGTTTACGTGGTCCAAGCCCGGTTTCAGCCCATTCCATTAACGGGAACTGGTTCAAAATATACTTGCAAATACGAACAGTGCAAGTTAAAATAAAAGCTTGAAAAAACGCCCCTAATGTAGGTAACAGTTGTCTTAAATATTCGACGGCGAAATATTTTTTTATGCCGAAGAGGAATAACCTAGAAACAAGTTTTTTCTGTTCTGAAACGATGAGGACAGACTTTGCTTAAGCTTTCTTTTAATGTTGTTTTATTGAAGATGTAGAATTCGTAATTACTCTCAAATGTAGCTATTGTTTCTATTAACAGGAAATACGAGGAATTAATATAAATTGTTAGTTTTATTTGAACTAAAACAGGAGGAAGCTCTTAATTCGGTTGTATGTTTTTTATCTAAGCAAAAATATGGCAACTGGTTTTGTCTATTAAATTGGTGCTCAAATTGCACCGAGATTGGTGCCGAGTATAGCTGCGTCTATATCGCGTGTAGATTGTGGATAAAGCATCTACTACTCGTTCTTATTTACGTGTCAGAAGGACGGATG
This sequence comes from Acleris sparsana, assembly GCA_923062465.1. Lineage (NCBI taxonomy): Eukaryota > Metazoa > Arthropoda > Insecta > Lepidoptera > Tortricidae > Acleris > Acleris sparsana. The sequence goes on along the minus strand of OV281287.1, from coordinate 17,843,809 downwards.
CCTTATCCACTCTTTGTCACGCGATAAACGAAGCCATATTAGGGCCCCAAATATTATTTGCGAAGTATCTATATTATCTCATAATCTTACTAATCTCATGTTTGCACCCCTAGACGGATCGGGATAAAACTCGGCACACATGTAGGTTAGGCCCTGGAAAGGATAGTTTTTATTTTTTTTAAAACCTACGGAAATCAAATTCTAAAGTCCACGCGTCTTTTTGTGCGTATTCATCATCATCATCATCATTATCAGCCGCAAGACGTCCACTGCTGGACAAAGGCCTTCCCCAAGGTTTTCCACAACGATCGGTCCTCTGCTGCTGTCATCGTCGAATCCAACTCGGATGGGCAGCGTTCGGTAAGCTACGCACTATCTTCTCGTCCCAAATACCACAGTGCGTATTACTTAAGAGTAATATTTAATACGCGTTTTATGTATGTAGTTTAATAATTAGAGCTGCAAGGTTGTTGATGGGCTAAGGCAATTATAATTAAATATGACTGCAGTCAAACTGCTGTGTTAATTATCCATATTGTTACTTGGTAATAATATTTTTGTACAACCCGTTTAGGAATCTGTTTTCATATTTTAAAACAAATCTAATTTAAATATTTAGTTAATTTAAAGCTTGTCAGTGTTGCCGGAAAAATATTTAAGAAGCTTTATGCCGAACGTAGCGATTGCCTCATAAATTCAAATATGATACTTTTGGCTACTTAATATTATAAAGTCATAATGAATAAGCTTAATAAATCCTGTCATTAGTTCTACATATGTCCACAGCTTTATGCGTCCACGTGTTTCTGGTTATGTCTCGAGGTCAAGTCGAATAGCTAAATCATAGACGAATCCAGTTTTTTCTTTCCAGCCAGTTCCGTAAAGGCATCCAAACAGTTCTTATGCTAGCTGAATCATAATAATCAGTTAGTCATTAATTTCAAAGCCATAGACTTAAAAAATATGAGACTATAATTAACTAAGTGCATCCTATGAGCGACGTAAAATTTTTGAAGTTTTTGTTAGGCTGGGTTGTTTTCCTATGATAGATATTATTAAAAAGAACATAGGTGAATTATGCCGTGTTTTAGTCCTTAGATTTACGTTGGCCCAAAATACTACAGAATTAAGTAGGTAGTCAAATAAATGTAACAAAATAATGATTACCGCCTAACTAAGTAAAGAGATATTTATACTCTTAGTAATGGACTTTTATTACTTAATTGATGTGTTCATTGACTGTAATTGATAGAGATGGCTTAGACTTGGCCGATACGGTTCTTTTTTGTATATTTATGTAATGGTGCATCACACCGTTAAAAAACTAAATAGGTATATCATAAAATATTTAATTGACCCGTTACTTTATGCGCGCATTTTTTTTAGTCAATGATTGATTTTTAAAACTCTTTCTTAGTGCACTATTACATTCATCATATCATAATCGTTATCTTCCATTTTGAAGAATTCTGTTGAACATTGTAGAATAGCCAATCAATGCCGTCTTTACCATAAGGGCACACTGGGCCCGTGCCCAGGGCCCCCATCCACCGGGGCCCCGAACGACTGACAATTTATTACCCATAATAAATAGAAGATCATAGTAGAAACATATTAGTAATAATTCGCTTTCTTTACTTTCCAACAGGGGCCCCAAACTCTTGGGTGCCCTAGGGCATAGTTAACGACGGCCCTGTAGCCAGTGTGTTGCATTGTCAGTCCGTAACGGTAAAGTTTTACGTGTAAGTAAAGAATTCGAAGTTCGTTTGATCACGTAGGCCACGCTTGATGTGACCTCTTTTTCATTGCCTGCTTAAAATGCATAAAAGTTTATTAGTAACGAGTTTCCATCGGTTTCTAACGATGCAACAGAGGCCCTTTCAATGTCGAAAATCTAACCAAACTTTCGTTTTCGATTGAAACATACTTATGATCATTATAAGTAGTTTAACTCGCAGAGCTCGTTCAGGGCAAGGATATATATATACTAGGTCTTTGTATCAGAAAGCCTGACACACAGAAAAATAAAATACTTTGAACTCGGGTTACCTTAGCCATAGCCCTAGGGGGTAACATTGCCTACCCTTAAATCTTTAATTATTTTAGTGATAATCATCTTAAATAAATTGTTTAAATAATTTTGTAACTGTATAATTAGCTTAGTTCTGATGTCCTTAGTCCTTAGGGCTAAAATAACCCGAGTTTACGGAAGTTTTAAATGCGAGTAAATTAGACGTAGAAATGAATTATGCTAAAGTTCAAACAGGTCTAGCTTTATTATTTACGTAACAAGACAAATGGCGCTAGTAGTTAACTATTAAGTACTCTAATTACTTATAGGTTTAATACTTACTTTACTTGTTACCTTATCACAGTGATCGGGGAAAACGGTGCAAAACTTTAACAAAACTTGTAAAGCTGACATAAAGGAGAACTTGCAACCAAGGAAAACAACAATATTATTAAAAAATAAGAATAATATTGGCAGATTAGTGTTCAATTTAACTCCATATCAGAGTCTCTGATTTGGTATAAGGATTATTAATAGTTTCATGGTTTTGTTAAGTTTTGTTAAAGTTTTGCATCGTTTTCTCCGATCACTGTATCACTTCTAATTATACTTCCACGTATTAAATATATTGTGAAACTTAACATCCTCAAGCACTCTTGATCAAAGGTGAATCATTAATAATTTAGCAAACATTCCTTTGCCTAATAGTTTAATAGAAACTTCAGTACAATGAGGAATTTCAAATATCTTGCAACAAGGTAACCAAATTCCTTGGCATGCCCATTTCAAAATAGTTGTTAATAACTATGAAACCACTGGAACCTTGTGTGTGAACCTGCCCTTTAAAACTCCCTCAGAGGAATTCCTTTAGTCATTTTCTAAGGGAGATGGAACCAATCTAAAACCCAAGATGTATTACGCTAACTAGCGTTTCTATTCGATTCGTTTTTAAACCAATCACTGGTAGATCACGTGACTTTTCGTATCACGTCATCGCTATTGCTTGGCGGTACGTTAAAGGATAAGGTGGTAATAGCGTGTCGGACGGACCATGCACAAGGTCGTACCACCACTAATAAAAATGTAGATTAACGTTAGTCTAATGCTCTTTACCAATAATTAAACCATGGATAGGTTTGGTAACTTCGGGTTATAGTCCGACTTTAACTTAAAGCTATGCTTAAAGCAACCAAATCTATTCCTGGATTAAATATTTGGGAACGGTCATTAAATAACTTAGATCTTAAGCGATTTAAATTGGTTTCTGGCCAATGATTCTTAGCTTCGCAAACCCCAAGCTTCTGATAAAACATGTAGTATACATTCACACATTCATTACATCGTATTGATTCTTCTCAGGTTAAACTTCAAATGTCCAGTAGGCTTCAATGCAGCGGAGTATTACGTCTCCCTTCTAGGCATACAGTTAGACAAAGAGATAGAAAGTCGGGAGCGGATCAGGAAGATCTGCGATGAGTACCAGCGCTCTGACATAGCTGCTGAGATCGAGAGCAAGGTTGGGGATGTCCGAGATGAGTTGGATTATTTTAATGGGGAGATTAGTGAAAAGGTAAGTGAAGTTAATATTGACAGCAATGATAAAATGAGAGTAGAATTATTAATCGAAGCTGAAATTGTGATTTATATATATATTATAAAATTGGGATTTAATTCAGTTTGATATATTTCTCTTTTCAGAATGATTATTTCGACCGATACATTACTCTGTAAGTATAACTTTAGTACTTATTTCATACTAAAGTTAAGCATCTACTAAGTTATGTTTATCTTGAAAAGCTACCTACTATATCGCTTTATTTCATTGACTTTGTACCTACTTATTGCATTTGATTTGCCTTGGATACTTATTTTACCTAAATAAACCTTTTTTCTTCAGAGTCAAAGTTAATTATTGCGTCCAATTCTACTGGCTGATGTGGAGGAACATTCAGACAATCAAACACAACAGCTCAATATACATAGCGGAATTTGTACTTCTACTGGTAAATATTATATTTACTTAATGCTAGTATATCATTATTTTCAGATCCATACAAATACATTTTGCATTATTGACATAAATACCCGCCAGATTATGTTTAACACTTTGATTATCTTTACAGACTTTAAAGCCTGTGATTGTTGTTTTTCCATCACTTAGCAATTATACGTTATGTAAGTTTAGTAAATAATTATAAAGCATCTTATTAAGTAGCAATTCCATCAGTCATCAATACTCTCCATTTTCTCCTCCCCACAGTTCGTCGGCCTAGTAATCTCCATCCCCTACATGGGGCATTTCGAGGAGTTAGACCAGCGAGACATTCAGAACGTGGAAGGCTTGCTGTACCTCACCATCACGGAGACGATATTCCTCTTCATCTACGCAGTCTTCATCACCTTCCCCAGCGAAGTGCCTATTCTGCTCCGGGAGACCGCTAGCGGACTGTACTCGCCAACACCTTACTACGTGTCGAAGATGATTTTCTGGGTGAGCTCAATTATTTTAGAAGTTCTTTTAAAGTATTCTATTTAGCATGATTCTAAATATAAAACCGGCCAAGTGCGAGTCGGACTCGCGCACGTAGGGTTCCGTACCAGTATACATCTAAATAAATGTTTTTCTTTATTCTTTATTATATTGGAGTTGATTGAATGAAAAGTAAAATGCGGTTTACGATTTACAACGTATTAAAAAAAAACTAATTATTAGATCTCGTTCAAACTAATTTTCGGTGGAAGTTTGCATGGTAATGTACATCATATATTATTTTTACATTTATCATTCCCTTATTTTAGATAGTTACGGGAGGGGGGACACACATTTTTCCACTTTCGAAGCGTCTCTCGCGCAAACTATTCAGTTTAGATTTTTTTTTATTAAAAACCTCAATATCATTTTTAAAGACCTATCCATAGATACCCCACACGTATGGGTTTGATGAAAAAATAATAATTGAGTTTTAGTTCTAAGTATGGGGAACCCCAAAAATTTATTGTTTTTTTTTTATTTTTGTATGAAAATCTTAATGCGGTTCACCGAATACATCTACTTACAAAGTCTCCATAGTATAGCTCTTATAGTTACGGAATAAAGTGGCTGTGACATACGGACGGACAGACGGACGGACAGACATGACGAATCTATAAGGGTTCCGTTTTTTGCCATTTGGCTACGGAACCCTAAAAACGGAACTTTGAGAGACCCCAGCTAAATAATACGTATGTTTTTAGGATTTCGGTCTTTACTTCCATCATTTTATTAAACCTAGATTAATGTTGAAATCATATGGCTTAATTAAGTGGCTTGGTCTGATTATTACGAAGATAATCTACGTACACACATCATACATCATATTCATTTCATCATCCAGCGAACAACTTACTTATTCAGTGTTTTTTTGCTCTTTTTAAATACATTTTATATCAGAAGATCACCGGTACCATATATGTGTAGAATTAGTATTCTGCAGCTCTCCCATTTATTTGAAAATTTACTTGCATGCTTGCCTAAAAAAGTCTAAACACCACAAATAACAAAGGTTTTGCCCTGTGACCATATTGAATATCTAATTAGTTATGACATAGAAATGGACATTAGTGGTTTCATAATATGCAGACAGCAAATATATCCATCGATTAGTTCCGTGAAGACTAATTACTTATTCAAAGTTCATTCCTTTTTTTTTACTGAGGTAATGCGATGCGATGAATTATGACTTGTAATTAAATTCGCAAAAATCCTGTCAGCCAAAAATGTGGGTCTGCGCTGTAGGCACTTGTAGCACGAACAATGTAAAAAGTTATACTTAAGTACAATTTTTTATCCTCTAATGCTATGTTACTTATTTAATCAACACCACTTTCAGACGTTATTTATTAAAAGCGGTACTTTAAAGGCGTTTCTTGATTGACTATACACATATATTTTTGGAACTACCGAATTCCTTTGCACTTGTGTTGTAACTCTTCATATAGATTCATCCATTGTTTTATTTCGTGTCCAAATATGTGAAAGTATACGCTACTGACAAAACAAATAAGCCTAGTTGTTCTAGCAGATCTAGCAGATCAATCATGTATTTTATAAATACTGATGCAATTATAGAAATTATTATTTAAAGAAATTTCTACGTGTCTTATGATTATTTCAATTAATAAACGATTACATTAGGAACGGAGCTAATTGCGTGAATTAAATGACAATGGCGGTCTTGTGAATCACGAACTGCGTTGCAATAGGTACTATGATCGTCGTTAATCGTTAAGTAACTTGGATAATCCTTATGCAATTCGGGGTAGTAATTCGAACTAACGTAAGTTCAAAATGTTACCCCGAACAAAATACGAAATTCTTAACTATATTAAAGCGAAAATATTTCGTCGGTCTTCTCGCTTGGTTGGTTTTTTTCGCTTTAATATACTTTAGAATTTCGTGACAGTCGTTTCTGTTAAATAAAAAATGTTTACGTTATCTTTATTTACTTTAAACAAGGATTACATAATAAAAACTGAAAATAACTAAAGAAAACAGCTATTTCCTAACGTTTATTGCGTATCATTTGTAATTTCAAGCTTTCCGTCAAGTTCCTTTTTTCGGCTAGCTGCTAAATGTTATTTCTTATAAATTATACCTGCCTTAAAATTATTTGCATTTTATTTGTGTTGTGTAAAACATATCTTTTTTCAATGATTCCATCTTTAAATTTCAGATCCCTCGCGCAATAATAGAGCCAACGCTGTTCGCGTCTCTGGTATTCGGCGTGGCAGGTCTTCACGGAGGCTTTCGCGGCTGGTTTGGATTCTGCTTCGTCTGCGTGCTCTGCGCTAACTATGCTAACGCCTATGGTCAGTATTTAATGCCCATGATCCTTATCAGGCTCAGCAGGATACTCTCGGAGAGTTTCTCTAGCCTTTTTTCTATTGTTTTAAATGTAATGAATACTCCCCTGTGGCCTGTTTTATAAAGCTACAAATTAAAATTTACTAGTTACAAGTTTCCATTTGACACAGCCTCGACCAATGACGACCAGCGATTTGAGCAGTGTTGCCAGTTTGGACCTGTAAAATTGTTACTTGCAGCTTTATAAAACTCGCCCCTGATCTGGATTTCTATCATACTTATTTACCATTAATTTGGGTTCTTATCTAAAAATTTATACTTGATGTCAAGTTAATTTCGGAAATCACTTTTGTAAAAATCGGGCCTGGTAACATTTGTTTTAAATAGATGTTAGGGTGAATTTTAGAAACAGTGTAAGTAGTCAAGGGCATAAATATATATACGTTCCCAGGACGTCAAAAATATCTAACCACCTTTATGCCACTGGCAATAAGGTCCGTGTATACATATAGTTGAGGCGATGGTTGTATAGATATTAAAGCCCTTGACTGTTCCTAGTTAATTTACTTGACAACGGTAGGTAACTTTCTTCCATTGTGTAACGAAAATTTGTCATTCAATCATTTGGTTAATTTTTGTAACACAAAGGAAATAAATAAGGACTTTTTAATTAGGTACAAATATTTTGAAATTCACACATTAGGTGTGATTAACCTTATTGCAGCAGTAAATGACTGCAACATTATTTTGTTCGAAAGAGTTATTAAGTTCATAGTAAAACGTTTTCTTGCCTTTAATCCACGGAGTTTGCATTCAGTTTCTTACCTTTAACAATCACGCTTACTCTTTCAGGTTCCTTCCTCTCAGCAGTATTCGACAGGATGGAAACCGCAGCGCTAGTGGCTGTTCCCTTCGACCTGATAGGCACCATGTTCTCCGGGATCTACCTCAACTTGGCCAGCGCTTCTCCATGGTTCTCCTGGCTTCGTTTCGTCTCAGGCTTCTACTACGGAGTAGAATCCATCTCCATCCTCCAATGGGCCTCAATAGAATCCATAAACTGTGTGAACATCCCTGGCAACCCCTGCATCAGAACAGGTGCGGATGTTTTGAGGAAATTCGGATTTGAAGAAACCCACTTTTGGAGGAATTGTATATGTTTATGTGCTATGTATTGTATAGCCCACGCTATAGCGTTTATAATGGTCATCAAGAGAAGTAGGGGCACGCCGGTTTATTAAAAATGTTGTTTAGCGTAGTATTTGGGAATGTAGATTTTTTTCTGACTCTTGAGATATAGACTAATTAAAAATACGTGCCTACGTATGTGATATAATTTTCTCGAATCTTATGCCTAAGCTGCAATGCGCAACTTATTTAGGAATCAATTTACTATTTAGTTGAATCGGGTTAAGAAAATCTTTTTTGTCATAAATCATAGCAACTTTTTTTAAACATCTCCTATTAAGTCTACAAAGAAAGCTGTGTCAGGAAATCCGTGCGGGCTTTCCTGACACACAACCACAACGTTTTTTTAAGTACCCATCCGACGTTTATGAGGTGTCGCTGTGTGATGTGATGTCTTAATCTAAGGTAATGGTCGACAATGGACGTCTCCAGGTGTTGTTAATAATTATACGACATATTTCGTATTCTAGGTTTCTTAATTAACTTGTAGATACTAAAGCCGACTGAGAAAACAAGATAAACACGAGCTTTCCCGGCCAAATACGATGTCGTACCTTCATGCACCACATTTTTACATGTATTACATTTAAGTAGAAACATGAACTTGACTTACTTGGCAAAAAAAGGTGTTGGCACTGGAAATATGTTGCCAATTTCACTCTGATGGGCGTCCTCACTTTTTCCACTCTTTCTTTGCCAAATGATACCTTTGACGTTTTGTGAAATTTCTAGAGATTAGGATGAAACTTTATCATGTCTAGTATACAGTTAAACCTTAAAATAATACCACAGAATGATAGCTTCGTACTGCCGACGCATCAAACTTAAAGCCAGAAATTGAAGCATGGCATAATCTTCCCGTACGACGGCGAGACGCACACAAGTGCACCAAATAATGTCGTACCTACTGTACCCTTACCATTAGTTTAAATCTCCGTACTCGCTAGCGAGTCGAATGCTCTGTCTCTCACACTCAGACCAAATTTGGACTAGTTGGATTGGCATCAAATTGGTGTGTAGAATAGGTTTCTGTGTTATTTTTTTAAGGATTCAACATTATCTGTATTTATAATGTTATCTATAAGAATATCGTTGTTGTAAGGTGTTATTAAAACTCTTTTTGATTGTAACATTTTAATTAAACAAATCAATATGCGTATCCTTTTTTTTCTTCCCTATATAACCCGTAATAGGCTAGGAGGCTCCAGAGAACAGTGACTACTAAAAGACCGACGCCGTCTTCTAGAATGAAGTTCGTAGAGTATCCTTCTTGAGTTAGCACCGATATGCCGTCGTAGACGCATGTTGTTGAGTTTGCTGGGCAATCTGAAAAAAAAAAGGTTTACAAAATGTTTTTTTCTACAACCATTAAAAGGCATAAGAGTACAATGAGTTCAATTTTAGGGGGTCTACTTAAAGTACAGAATTCCCGTGGACTGTGTCTCATTCGTGACTGACCTGAATTCAATCAATAAGTAAGTATAAAAGGAAAAATAAGTGGGAAATAATTTTAGGTGCCTGCGTTATAGTTAGTATTTCTTAAAAAGATTATAATGTGACTGTTTATGGCATTTTACTTTATTAATTTCCTATGAGGTAAAGAGATTGAAGTAAGTATCATGATGATTCTTTACACAAGAACTTATACTTCAAACTACAATATATCTATGAATATCAAGTAAATATTAAATTATTGTGTTTGTAATGACTATGTCAAAGCCCATGTTTTTTTGTGCACATTCCGGCAATTATATATAAAAAAAAACTATTCACATGAGAAACGTGTTACTAAAAAAGCTTAAAGCTATAAATAGCTCACTGTAACTAATAAATCTAATCTCTAATGACATCTAACCAAATAAAGGAATGCTGTGCAGTAAAAATAGAAAACCTGTTGTGTAGGAAGTTTTTTTACGGCTCTGTAAATCGTTATATTATATGGCATGACGTGAGTGTTTAAATAGGCAGGTTTTGTAGTTGTTTTACGAAGGCGTCGGTATTGTTAACGGCTTCCTTTTCTTTATGATTACATTAGTGTATCTGTAATTGAAAACCCTAGACGTGATTAGAGAAACATTTTAAAGGTGTTCGGAAAAAAATGCGTATCGAAAATGTTTTCTTTATTAACAGCGAAAATAAATAAGTTTCTGTTAATGGCTGACGAGCTTCAACGCGATATGGTCTTTTCTTCGTCACAGCTGGTGCTAGACTTTAAAAATCAAAACGCAGTTATTACTTACTACTAACTACTTATAAGAAATATAATTGAAAGGAAAATAGGAAGAAGGCGTGGAAGAAGAAGACTAAGAATAAAGTACATCGAACAAATTAAAAAGAATGGGCATGTCGTATCAGAACATAAAAGAGGCGGCGGCGAGATCGAGCAAAGTGGTGAGCTTGCTTTGAGCTACACCGACACTAGCTCTTAAATAAGAAGAAGAAGTTCATAGCGGGGATAGCAAACACTGATAATATTCAATCATTATTTTCTCATAATGTTAATAAAAAAAAAATGGATTTGAGACGCACCTTTATAAGCATGAATACAATCAGAACACCTTTTAAAAAAACCAGTTGTCAATTGCGATGCTTGCCTTCATAGCCGTAAACATAGCTGAAAGCCTCCTTTATAAATCAGCAATGGATATGGGCTATGATATGACCTCCAAAATTAGTCCTTCTTACCTTACCAAAGGTCAGCCTAGGTCTAAAAGCGATGCACCCGTCCGTCATGTCCTTGGTGTGCCCTGGTCTAAACTTCAATCCGTCCCTGTCTCAGACAGACAAATCCTATTTGCTAAAGGTAGTCAAATCACACAACATAACTAGCTCATACCTGTCATACGTAGAATTCGATATTCTATCGAACATGTTTCTACTTTTCGTCACAAAACTAGGTAGTCTACTTTACATAGGTACTTATAACTATATATCTCGTCTCCACTATGACTTTTGCACTCTTTTCAAGGAGTTTCATAGCAAACAGTGAAAATCGGTTAAGTTAATTAATACAACAGTTATCAGCTCCAAAAGTAGTTTGGGGAACATTTTTTCAAGTTAGCATAAGATCTAGGTCTCAGTATTTTTCTTAACGAATAACAAATGAAGTGCTGCATAGCGCACAACAGTCTTTATTGAATCAACATAACAACTACCTAACTATTACGTCCAACAAACAAGTTAAACGATTTTCATCAGAGTACAAAGAAATATACGCATTCTGAAAAACGGTTCCTCACAGAAAAGCACTTTGTAGAAAAAGAAATTCTTTTACGTCCCATTTCATCGGGAAATGTAATATCGCAAAGAGCAGAAAGCAATGAAAACATTCCTTGGAACTGTTCATACATTTTATTCCCATTCGACGGAAACACTTTTATCAATGCAGCACTTATTTAAGGGTTACCGTAAGGCTCATCGTATTTAATTGGTATTGGTTTGTTTTTTTGTAACCAGTGTATAAGTGGTGCATAGAACATCAATCGAACTACTCAAACATCAATATTACTGGTCAATAAACAATGTAAGAGTTGCCTACACTTATTAGATATACCAAATACGTCATCATAACCGTATAAGAATTTTGTTGATTAAGTAATAAATCGATCTAGGGTCGATATAAGACTGAAAGTGTTTTAATCTCTGATTGATCCTTCATCGATAATTTTCAGCCTTTATTATATTTACGGCTATGCAATTCTGACTGAACCATTGCTCGACATAGTCTTGATAATTTTTTTTCCTGTTTAAGTCGTACCTATCAACTTATCAAGGGAATATAATCATACATAGACCCTTTTTCCATAGTAATAAGATCTGTATAACCTATACATTCTCGAAGCTTGGCGTATAGGTAGGTACATATGAATGACCTTGACCAATATTTACTATTCTTCCCCCTATTTCACCACCTTGACAATGACACGTCACGTCACGTCACGTCACGTCGGTGACAATTCGGTATACATTGCTAAGTTAACACTGGGCTAAGATGGTCATATAGGGGGCCGGTCCCTAGACTGAAAAATGTGTACGAAGTCAAAGCGACAAGGTACAAAAGTGAGAACACTTATGATATATTACGTTAACCTGTAGGTACTTTAAGTGTAGGTAAAATATTTTCCCACTTACCAATATTCTCAATCTGCCTCCAATAGATATTGCTGACGGCGTCCATCACGAAGTAGAAGTGGGATATATATTTGACAGGGAGCAGCCAGCGCGGCAGGGACGTGATCCTCAGTAGGGCGCCAGACATGAGGGTCAGAGGTAGGTCCACGCATGGCATGACTTCTCCCACCAGGCCTGAAGAGGTGAAGACGGCACCCATGCCGAGACCTTCGGAAACTCAGGAGGTCATTTGCCTGCCTTAAGGCATGAAGTCAACCATTCGTAAATAATCATTTTAAGCTTGATTTTTCCCAAATAGTTAATTGGCCTGACTTTAGTTTGATTTTAGTTCAGCGCTTTGCTTTCATATATTTTATTTACCGGTTTAAAACCTTTATTGGGGGTTGACGTTTACAGAGTCAAGAACTCGATATTAGATCTTTTTTTTAAATAGAACAGCCTACCTGATTGATGTTACGGTCCACAATAACTATCAGCCCATACCCTGACCCACCACAGAACTGTGTCACAGTGACGCTATGGTTCAAGTCGTAAGAAGAGTCAAACAATTGTTTTTCACGCCACTGCTCGGAAATGTGGCGAAAGATGGTCTGTTCTTGGTCCCCAAAAAAATCGATAGTTGTACATTGAATGAGCAGGCCTACTATGAATTTAAACAGACCAACTATGTTAACATTGTTAGTCTGTTCCATTGACCAATAACATCGGTCCGCTGATCACTAATTCGACCAATCAGAACACACTTTGTGCTGCATATGAAATTAAATTATCCAATGAGAAGTCGTTTTATTTTTTTAATAATATTCATCCCTTCACGGATAGGCAAAGGAATCAGATTCCATACAGCCATATATGTCTGCTTTTAATTATAAGATATTTTTTTTATTTCCTCGCATTAGTCGTGAAAAGCACTGTGTTAAGCCTCGGCCGAAAGTGCAATAGATGGACTCGTACTTTCGAGGGCCTCCGCTACGCGTCGGCCCTCGAACTAACTCGTCCATCTATTGCTTACTTTCTAACCTCTACAACAATGTACTATTATAATGTCACTGTGACACCGTTCTATGCTGGGTCAAGGTTCCAATGGGCTGATAGTACATAACTACACACTTCTGACCTTTAGCTATAACATCATCTACATAATCCATACGATTGGTAAAAATAATTTAGGTTATTTTTCATAGAAGTGAACCCGTGAAAGCATGTCAAACTGTGGAAGTGTAGGTCTTACCATAAGCAGCAGCGGCAATGGAACCACAGATAAGACACACCATGATCTCCAGAGTGGTGACCAGGTGGTTGGGCAGCTGCACTGCTAAAGACGCGATCACTACGTAGCTGACCGACCACACGACGCACCGAGGTATCTGCATCAGACCATTCAGATCTTGTATTGAGCCAAAAGCAAATTAAAAAAAAAACAGTATCTTATCTGTCTTTATTAGGTTATTGTTTTCCTTATTATTTAAAGTAAAATCAAAAGCTTATTTATTGAGTGTTGGATATGTTCGATTTTAAATCAGTTATGTCAGTAATTATTTCTCTTGAATAAATTATGGTTCAAATAAATGGGATATATTTTCAAAACTTCCCTAATACAAGATTGTAAAAACAAATGGCAATACTTTTGTCATTGCCTTGCAACAAGTCCCGATTCAGAGGCTCTTATCAAACTTACAATTTACGCAATAAGGTTATTAAAATTTAATGATCTCAGATCAAAGTTACGCCATTATATTTGAGAAACAGTAACTCTTTAAAGTTGGATAAGCGAATGACCATTCTCGTTCTGTATGTGAATAAGTTATCCAATATAAAACTTATAATAGCTTCCGTTACAAATGTATTAATATCTCGGTTAAATGAAAAAGAATGCGCACATTGATGAATATACGCTCACGTAGAAATATTAGGGTTACCTACTTAGGTGGTTGTTTGCTATTTTAGTTTTCTTAATGACGAAGTTTTTACAAAATTACTAGTTTAAGGTCGAAAGGCGAATATTAAAAAAAAACTAAAAACCAATGAGTTTTGACCCCTGGTTGACTGGACTTAAATCATTACAAATGAGCTGTAGAATAACCCCTTTCAAGGAATACGGCGAATTTCCTGTCACCCTGTATAAGTGAAGGTGAGCTATGTGATGAAGGGCGGGGGAGGATATCAGTAGTAACGTAGTGGAGCTGAAGGTTGAGGAGACGTGATAGAGCAGCAGAACGTCACGGAAAAGAGCGGGTACAGGTGCAGCAGTAGAAAAGAAGAAGAGGTAAGGCACTCGGTACCCTCGAGGAGGAGATGCAGCAGTACTACTCTCATAAAGGACAGTCCTGGCAGAAATCCGGAGATGGTGAGAACAAGTCCACTTGTAGCTCGAAGGAAGCCTGGGAGCCTATGTAAATGACAACCCAAACGGAGCTGGCGATTGGTCTGACTAAGATTATAAATTTCCACAGAAGAATGACGGACAACTCTGTGAGATTTAGAGTTAGACTTGAGCTAGTAGTACTAGTTAGTTCAGGTAGTTCACTTCTTGAAGCTGGAGTAACAATGACCATAAATGCGGAAAGTATGCGCTTTTATAGTTTTCAGAACAAAGATGCTCATTTTCATATTTTTTCAACTATAGAAACGTTTTCGAGACAATTTATTATGTGCCAAAAGAGTTTTTAGATCAAACTCGAAAGAAAACTTTATGGCTCAACTATTAGAAAGAAAACCTGACAATGTCGATTTGTCAAAGTTCGTGTCAAAAATACTAAAAGTGGGGGGGCATCTGAAACGTTAAAACATGGCGGATGTGTAATTTGTTTTGGTTTTGTATTTTTGTGTATTTAGGTGTTCAAAGTTCTTTTCTGTTAGTGATTTGTCTTTTTATGCCTTTGTGTTGCACAGTGTTAGAAGATTTGGACTTATTTCGTGTATCTGGCATCTCACTTCTCGTTTCAACTGGACTCGCAGTGGTACAGAGGTTAAAACTATCTTGACCTCTGTCCTCTTCCTAGAGAAGATTGGGTTGTATTTTTTTGCTATATTGATTTATACTTATATATATACTTGACACTGGCGAAATCAATTTATTCTGGCAACGCCATATCCCCGCGGTAGTAGTTAGCGGTTGAAGACGCCGAGGGGCAAAGAAAAAATTATATAAAATACTAAAAGTGAAATAACCATACTGAAACGAAAATAAAAGTGCTTATAAGTGTTTCATCTAATCGGAAGAAGTAATACGCACAATTTGAAGCGGCGCATAAAATAATCACTTCAGTGATTATTGAGTAAAATACCGACAAATACCGCTTGGAAAATAGGATCCTCAGTTAAGTCGCTATAACTGTTAACTACTTAATTTGTATCTACTTTTCACTACTTTAATCGACCAATGTCACCTAATGGTGCGTTTAAAGTTTAAAATCAAACAAAGAAAGCTCTAAAGCATGTTATTTTTACGAGATTTTAAGACAATGCGTAGAATTATTTTACGTTCGCTTGGTCTAAACGCAGCGTTATGGTTTAATAATCTATTTACTTACAAAACTCAAAAGCGTTGAGGTAAAGAACGCCGATCCCTTGTAAATGCCAACTTCCCTCCGAAACAGAGTGAGGTCCTTATCGAAGGCATAGAGGGCGCTGTACGAGAGGGAGTAGCAGACGTCGCTGCTGAGGAGCCAGAGAAACCCTCGTAGGTCCTGGACCCCGGTCTGTGTGGTGCCGGAGATACCAACGTAGCAAGCTGCTATTACTACTGCTGAAATTACCTGAAGGAATAGATATCTTATCTGTACGATGTCCCATGACCCCGAAAGGATACAGTCCACAATTCATGCAATGGCCTCTTCCTCTCCTTACTGCTAGAAAGTGTGTAGTGGAGTAAAATGGTCTTATAACTTAATTAAGCTGTACCTGCTAATCAAAAAATGTTTTTTTCAGATGCAAGAAACATCCATCCACAGAATAAAGTCAATATATCGGAGCAAAAATATTTCTAGATATCTCATTTCAAGCCATAACTTGTCTGCTCCTTTTGTCTGTTTTCATCGCTCAGGGCAAGACTGCCTAAATGATTTTAGTTTATTTTATTTCATTTGAAAGCTTGTGCTTCGTCGATGGTTTTAAAGTAAGTTTCATGAAAATTACTTGGGCGAATCAAGAGTAATTTGCTCCGAAACGAGATAACAGTTATGACAAACATTGACTTACTATGTGAATAAATAATTGGAACACGTGGTCTCCAATGGTCCTCTTCAGCGTCAAAGACGACCTCCACAGAAGTAAGTATACTTGTATGAACCAATTCCTTTGTGCTCTAGAATGAAATAAAAAATTCCGAATTAAAAGACGTAGGTGTGTATGTAATTTGGTTAATTTAACCCTATTAAGGAAAGCTCAAGGTATATTTAAAAGGTAGTCCACGGCTGATGATAGGTACATCACTGTTCGAATATGTAGGCAATTAACAAAGATTTCAATACTGCTAAAGCATAATTTGGTAAGGTTTACTGCTGAAGTTTAGAGGTTTCTCATAGTTCAGATGTTTTAACTCGCAGAGTAAAACTACGAATATATTTTGTACTTTCGCCGTGTTGCAGCGTCTAACGCACTGCACGCGCTGCGGGTACGCACGATTAGTGAGACCGGTTCGGCGTACACCTCGCCTATTAAAAATATTACATATCGACAAGACACCCTGTCCCGCTCTCACAACACGTGGAAAAGCGTCACAGCCCAAAACACATGAAATTATCATCAATTACAATGCAAACCAACTTACATATTAAAATGCGTCCGCGGCCCGACACCTTCGCAGGCATGGAACCGGTCCTGACACTTCTCCAAAATTATTTCCACATAGTTCGTCGAGCCCGTTTCCGAGGAAACGGCTCTGATGTAGAATTCGGCTGGGTTGTAGTTGATGGGGCAACGGAGATTTATGCTGAAGATAACGATATTATTGACAATTTGAATTACTTACTATTGTAGAAAATATTTACATTCGGAGTTTTTAGGATATTCGTTTTTAATGGGGATTCTGGAAATATAACGCAGCGATTAATGGTGGTTGGCTAATCGAGATAACATAATAGAAGCATTTGAAAAACCGACTTTAAATCTTAAACTGAAAACTTTCCTGACTACTTAATCTGTTGCTCTGCTGCAAGCATTCTAAACAGGTCTCTGTGGCAATTCTTGGGTCCAAGTTTCAAAACATTTTTGTTAAATTAATAAAGTAATTAATCTGTCGGAGTTCAGGTGATCACAATGGTAAAAACCACAACACCTAACTCTCACCTCTCAAATAGCCTTTTACAATCCTCCTGACTTCCATGAAAAAGCATCCTCCCTTCAGCCATTAGAATAATATTGTTGAACTCCTTAAACAGGTCTGATGATGGCTGGTGGACGGAACAGATGATGATTCTCCCTGATGACGCCAGCTGTTTTAGGATGCCTATGACGAGAGCTGCATTATAGCTATCCAAGCCAGTGGTGGGTTCATCGCATATTATAATTTGAGGGTCTGATAGGAGCTGAAAATATAAAATCATGTCAAAAAAGAGGAATAGTCGTATCTTTACCTACTGTATAATATAAGTTATGGAATTGAATGGAACCGTTTCTGCTGCAACGTGTTGAAGCTAAGTTAGAATTATGTATAAAAAAAGAGAGTACCTACCTATTGCGTAAGCCCGTGTAAAGGACGCATTTATATAAAATATTTTTTATTGCAACCCGTAAAACAATTACAATACTAGAGGTTAGTAATATCTCAACTTTTACAATCCTTATTCATTGCTCTTTAAGGAAGGTTCCATTCATCAGTTTACTTTTTATGGCATCTCCTAAATTTAGGTTTTCCCGTGCGGTAACAAATGATGACGCGGTGGAGGCAGGCGTTAGCGGAGGCGGGTTGGGTAGCGAGGAAGGGAAGCACCGAGACCTGGCAATCGCCTGACCTCTCCCAACATTGGCCACACCGTGAGACGAATGCGCAAAAAAATGTCGGACTATAAGCACTGCGGGATATAAGTTGGAGAGAAGAACTGTGGGTAGTATGTCAATGCTCACCGTGCTAGCCAGCGAGAGTAACCTCTTCTCTCCTCCTGACAGGGCAGAGATGGTGGTCTTCTTATGTTTCTCCAGCTTTAGTTCCCTCATCAGAGAGTTCAGCAGCACTTTGTTGCTGGTCCTCTTGGAACTGCCCAGTTTCATCTCTGTCTGTAACATGTTTTGACTTCTTATTTTATTATGACATGGATCGAGAATGTAACCGTGTACTCAAGCTTCCTGAGGGTAACTAGGCTTTGAGCACCATGAACCTTAAGATTGCTGTTTGACACTCACCAAGATGGGAGTTTTTCAAAAAAAGTGCACGTAATTATAAGGACTAAAATTAAAAACGGTAACTTTTCCATTAGTCATAGATTTATATTCTGCTCTCATACGACACTAAGCGGTATCGTACTTTCAATAACCAAAACAGTTTCAATAATTACTCGTTAGTAAAATAGTTGTATTTGCATATTTTTTTAAAACACTTTTACCGGTTAAATGTAGGTAATGTCTTAATTTTAATATCCTTAATTCATTATAAAATATTGTTTAAATCTAACTGCAGAGATTGATTCGCGGAGCCTTTTCCTCGAAATAGTCTTTAAATCTTCATACATTGGTATAAACAGGTCCCAATATCTGACTGCCTTCATCTCCCCGCCGATTTAATAACTGCTAGGTCTAATATTTCATCATCTGATCCTTACGTATTAAATCTCAAACATCAGTTGCTACCTACACAATAATATGAACCAGCTACTCTATAGTCTGCTTTTCAATTACGTTGAATTCCAATGTTAATATAATGGTGTGCAAGTAATTAAACTCTGAATTAGCCAGTTTGACCTCAAACTGGCTAATTCAGAGCATTCAAATTGGTTCAACAGACACAGACGCTTAATTGATTGAACAATCTTAAATAGATTATCATATTTTCGTATGAATTTATTGAATGAGCCATTGATATACCTACTCGTAGACTTGATAAAGTTTTAATTACTCAATCGACACGAAAGCGCGCCCTCCCCTCAACTGCGAGAGTAACCACTGTAACCACTGCTGCAGAACGTGATTACTGTGGGTGGATCATAAGGAACACTGTGGTTCAACAATAGCAGCATCAGAACTGTTACTAGAGTGAATAATTTCACTTAGGTAGTCATTTCATCATAACGGTAACGTGAAACTAGGCAGCTAATCCAAAATATTATTTTATCGAAGCACCTACCTATCATTACGCAGAATTTTCATTTCTTCGAAAGGAATTTGTCGATGCATGTTTTTTTTTTTGGTACGCACAAGTCTGACCTAACCTCCATAATTAATGATTAAGATATCAAAGCATCATGGATTCACCAGAAAATAAATAGCTCTCTATAAAATTATGGGTTATAACTGTGACATCTAAAATACAAAACGGACACATTCCAAAACCATTTTCTCTTGCATTGAAAATCTTATACGGACAGCTTCTAATTTTGAAATGCAACACTGACTGATTTTGGGATGTGTCCGTGTTGTATTCAATGAGCGCTATGATCACTCACCATGAACACCAAGTGCTCCATTACTGTAAGAGCATCCAAGAAGACATCAAACTGTGGTACCAACTCTGCCATGCCCTGCACACTCTCCACATTGTTCCCGTTCACCGCCACGGATCCTTCACTGGGCAGCCTGCATTTTCCGGCCATGGCTGAGAGGAACGTAGTTTTCCCTGCCCCACTAAAAATAACATTTGCTAGTACCACGGACTTCAATTGTTGAATCAACAAAAACCCTTGGGGTTTCTTCGAACAGTGCTTATGAAAGTTGCAACTTAGATTTTTTTATGGGCTTTTACTATTATACATCATAGAGTCCTTGTATGTTATGTAACTAAGAGGGGTCATGTTACTTGCCGCGTTGAGTTATTCAAGAGCTACTAAGATTAACTTTCATGATCACCCAGGTACTTTATTATTTATTGTACCTGGATGATCTTCTCATGTAGGTAATCGCAATAAAAAATACCCAAGTATAAGTTGAAGTATGAAATGTTCCGCAGAAATATTAACCATAAAAGCAAAGGTTAAAGCTATTTGCTTGGTGAGATATTTTTTTCTATAGGTACTGATGCTTTTAACGCCTTAGTTTATCCCGACGTTCATCTTAAGGGCGGCGGACTTAATCCAAAGTAAGCTTCAAAAAAAATTACTTTACTTTATGTAGTTTATGTACAGTTGGCCCTTTAACTAGCAGGACAGTTTTAACCTTGTAACTAGCCTTTTTTACATTATTGCAACTGTTCAAACATACTGTTAAGGTGACTAAGCACTAAAGTGTGCATCTACTTAAGTACATTATATTATGAGGCTGACTGTACTAGTTGGCCAATGAAAATTTTAAGCATGCTTATAACGCTGTCATTTAAGACTGCACTCTTACTATTGTTGTGTTTTCTAACTAACTAAGGGATTTCCTTGCAATCGGACGATGCTTTTTTGTAGCGCAAGTTAAAACACAATTAATGCGATACATAACAAACTTTGATAACAATTACACTTTGGGTAGTCAGCTTAACGGGAAAAGGTGGCCACTTATTTCCGTTAAGTGGAACTCGAAGATCAATTGTTAATGAACTATGTGATAATTATGTCCTATAAGTTCTGTTTTCATTGTTAGTACAAAAAAGCATCTTCCGATTTCAAGATGATACTTTAGTTTGTTAGAAAACACAATAATATTAATGAAGGCGCTTCTGTCCATCCGGCGTACGCTCGGCGCAGTCTTAAAAAGTCATTAGCTGAGTCATGCTTTTTATTCAATGTTCAGTTTGAAAGTTCGTTACGAAAAGACGTAAACAACTTTTTTATAGAACGTGTGTGTTTGTATACACATTATCGATAAATTACCTCGGTCCAAGCACAGCCACAAATTCTCCCCGGCTTATGCAAACTGAAACTAAAACATTTTTTATTAAAGCCGTCGTTCGACATTGCAAAATGTACGTCTAAAAATAAAAAATCTCACAAGTATAGCAAAAGCTGTAATACAGATCAATGCCAACAAATGACTAAACAATGTTACATAAAGAAACTCCTTTGTAACCAACAAAAACAAAACAACAACAAAAGCAACAGCAAAACAAAATCTTGAATTTTAGAATCTCCAAAAACGACTAATGAATCTTTTAATCAAACATTTTTGAGTTTTCTTAGATGAAGCTTGAAACTGAAGATGTTCCAGGCACAGGTAGATACTACAGGCCACTTGTTGTTGTGTTGTTGAGTGTTTATTTATCAGTAAAAGTATAAGCTTTACCATCCTTAAGCACCGTAGTCTTTGGTTTAGTAACTCCTCTGAATCTCGACCTCTCCTCAGGAATCCAAACGCTGAGTTCATTTACACTTATTCTTAACTCTTTGGCTCTAGAACTGTCTAATTCCTTCTGAAAATAACAAGAGAGTTGCAAAATATATTTCTTTAAAAACTAGACTGACTTTATCCTTAGGTACCTATATTTTTTTATTCTACTGGAATTTTATATTCCTCCCACAGTTATTTTAGTATTGATATATAACTAAATCCTTATACTCAAAACTTCTTTGACTAATTTAATCGAAGTCTAAAAAAACATTAACTTTTCAAATGGCTTTTTTAGATATTTCATAAGTGCAAATGAGGTTAGAAATATGTATGTTATTGTAAACCAGTTGACTGCCTGACCCCTTTGACTCAACAAAGTAACTACAGGATGTCAAAATGTACCTTCCCTATTGTATACAATTTTGAGGCCACGGCTAAAAGATAAATCTAGTTTAGTTTAGCTGTGTCAAAATGGACCTATCATACCTAAATCCGGCCTAATGGCTAAATCGAGTAATAAGCAAATGATTTAAAAAAAAAATGGTGACTAAACCAGCTCAGACAGAGGCCTTCTAGAAGGAAGAAACATCCCCTCCCCACCCTACAAGCATTCTCGACTGATAATTTAAACAAATTAAGTATCTAAATCTTACTCAGATTTAAACATAATAAATAATCAAGCAGAGATTACATATACGTGTCGACATCTTGTAATGTAAGGAAATAAATCGTAACCTAATAGTGACTTGACAGCAGTAGTTTTAAATTTAAAAATATAACAACATACCTTAGTCAACTCCATATCAATTTAATATCACTTTTCACATCACAACACCAAACCCTAATGCTATCAAACTTCAACGCACCTCTATTAAATTTCCGACAACAAATACGTGCATTCCTCAGTCAATTACCTAAACCAGAATGAGACTAGAGAAACGTAATCATCATCACATCGTATGTTTGTTAAGAACAATTAAATAAGTTCATTTTATTTGGAGAACAGATTAAAAACGTGCAGTAACTAACAGAAGTAAATGCAAACTAAAATGAAAACGAAAAGTTAAATGAGTCCGTCAGTTCGTGATTGATATTACGAATAAACTAGTTGTATTACGGTGAAAATTGGTAGACAAGTATTTTCATACCAGAACAACTTAAGATGCCTTTTATATTGGGAAATAGTGGAGTTCCTAAGATCCAAAAAATTCACATCACTTGTTGTTGTTGCGGGTTGCATTTGAGATGATTTTATATTTTGTATTAAGACAAAACAAGATTGCTATCGATCTGTAACTGGAAAACTACAAAACTTCTCAAACGCTCAGTCAGTCGTGGCGGGACCACAACTAATGTTATATTCTGGCCTTTCATTGATGTTTCTTGACGAAATTGATGTTGAAGGGGGCTCTCAAGTTGTGACGACACTTTCAACCTTTGGACCGCGGCAATGAGATTGGACAAATACCATAGAGCTATTCAACCGACCGTAATTTAAATATTAAAGCAATAGAGATGCCGCCGGATCGTTTTCTAATTCATAAGTAAATGCACAAACTTATAAAGGACATATCTTCCGTACCTAGTGGACATTTATTGCTTTGTATTATTGCTCATCTCCAAACTGCAAAACTAGGGCGGGTCTGTAATTTGGCCCAATGACGGCCTAGGTAGGTACTCAAAATACGAAAAACATGACCTTTTTATGACACAGATCAAAAAGATAAACTTGTATCATGGCCTCCATGCCCCCTGGCGTTTGCTGCTGGGGCGGATCAGTTGTAAATTCGTTACCAATCTGCTTGCTTGCTTTTTTGGTGCCTTTAATTGTGTAAAAAAATCTGATAGCAGTTAGGTTATCTTTGCATTATCTTTTTATTGATTAATCAAACAATATTTTTTCTCTTCATAAAATGAAAAGTATACCTATGAGAGACAACGTCTCTTATTGAGAGAATAGTGTTATATTTTAACGATGTTATATTGATTTGGGGTCAATTATTAGTAGGTGTTTCATAAATGCTTTTGTGTCTAATGTATTTATTAGGTACGTATACCTTGTCCTACTCCCACAGTCATACAATTTAAAAAGGTATTAAAAAAAATCCAGACAAATCCAAAACAAAGTGCTTGTTGAAAAACAAATAAGATAACCGTCATGACAGGCGTCTGTTTGCAGAGACTTTCAGTTCATTTGCCCTCTACTCCAAACATTATAATCAAATACGTTTTTGGACTTTAAATCGGACGAATTAGTACTAATTTACAGTGGCATGAGACGGAAGGCTTTGTCACTATTTCACCATCTTTGTTAAGTAGGAACTGACACAATTCAAGTTTAATCTACTTAAATGTCTGCACATTTCTTGTTTATCTTTGAATTTTGTTTGCTTGCCACCTGACAAGGAAATCACTTGACTCATCATACGCTCTTTGAATGCAGTGGTACAGCCAAAAATTATTTAGAATAAAATGCATACACACGAGTTACATTGAACAGGAGGACATTTAGGAAAAAATACGAAAATGCAAAATAAAATGGATTGTCTCAGAATCTAGTCCCCTTGTATGTTGTAGGTACGTACACTACAAATAAACGTACAAAAAATTTCTCTTTCTCGACGACTGTCAAACAACCGGTATATTTTTATCGTCCTTTTCTCAGCACAGTTCCCTAAGGGACGCGGTAAACATAACCCTTTCGAATTAAAAAGGCCGCGGCAACTGAACTGTACGTTCACCGCAACATATGTGATTTAAATCAAAATTAGTACAATATAGAATTACCTTGAATAATACTTGACGACTAAGGGAAAGTTTAAGGTTTCTAATGAAGGACAGAGATTTATGAAATGACACATATAACATAACTCTCACTCTCGTTCACTGCATGGATCTTAGCAAATGTGAAATGTTGACAATACGCCTTAAGTTGCCTGAAGGTGACTGAAGTATCTTCAGGAATCTTCCCATATTTTAAATCATTTTTCTATATGGATGATGTTGTGGTTTAAAGTATGTATTGCAATTGAAGGGTCCACGGAAAGAACATGTCTAGTCACTTTAGTGACATTCTGAGTTATCGCGTTTTTAAAGTTTGGAACAATGTAATTAATCAACAAATATATTTATCCACTTGTTTATAAATCAATTGTATGTTAAAGTTACTTATCTTTAGATAAATAAATATAACATTAGTTAAAAGTGACGGCTAGTTATTGTTAATACCCAAAAACCGAACCAAACCCCAATTGAACACGGAAGAAACATGCGTCGTCACTTAACTACAGGAAATAAATATGCAAAGTCAAAAGCAAAAAGTATTGGAATGTGGTAACTTTGAATATTAATTAGTTATAACATGCATAATATGCAACCTTACTAAATATTAAGTCGATAAGGATAGTATTACGAAAAAATGCAAAAACTCAAAAGTCACATAAGTTGAGCTTGGAATTAATACTACCGTTCATTCGTTCTCAATTTGTAACGTGATATACTAAAAGAAAAAATTCTCTAATGTATGGTTTTGTTTTGTGTGACATACCATGTTTTTTCCGTGTATAGGTTTTATAAAAGTAAAAAAAAAGTCATGTTAATATAATAATACAGTTGTAACAGAGGATGTAGGTAAGTAATAGTTTATTACTTGCTCTACATTTTGGCATTAAAATCTCATTTTCAAAAAAAAGTGACTAGACATGTTCTTTCCGTGGACCCTTCAATTGCAATTTTTGACGAACCTTTAATCGATATTGCATAACTATGTTTTTAATGAACCAATAAGCGAATTTATCATCAAATACGTCATTAAACTGGTTTTCTGATTCCTAGAACATGAATGGAGTCCATTAATTTGGATCATTAACATTAAGTAGTTCAGCAATTTACATAAAAAATACCTTGCAGGCTAGTAAACTAACCAGTTGAGAAGTTGAGTGATTTCAGTGGTGATAGAACCTTGTGCAGGGTCCGTCCGGAGCGCTAGCACCATCCTAAACTTTAACTTTTTGTTCGCGTGTGCGGATAAAACAGGTGTAATGACGAGCGTAAATTCAGATAAAGGCATTCAATCGGAGTCCAGATGGTTTTCATATTGATAATTCACGCCCTAAAATGTAGTTTGTACCCTTCGACGGGACAACTTAAACCCACCGGTTATTAATTTGTCCGTCGAGTTGTAAAGCGAGTTGGTTAAGAGAATCACCTACCTGATTCCACTAATTATCAGGTGCCCTGAGTGTTCACTTTCCTTCATTTTGGTATAAAAATGCTGTTTTATCAGCAAGTAATTGTTATTATGATTATGATAAAAATAAATTTAAATAATCCGTGAAGGGAATGTGAATGAAGTTGTCAATTTAGGAAAAAAAATCAAAAAAAAAAACTGTATTCAAATTAACGCTAGTCAAAATGGACCTTATAGTATATAAAAATAAAGTTCATAAAAATGAGTATTTTCTTTTGCGTTTTCCAACCATATTGTCTTACAAACCCTCGGTCCGACTCGCACTCGACCGGTTTTTTTTAAAAGCTGATAGTGCCAGCTGACATCTTCATGCAGATTATGAGGTGTTGCTTCTTCTTCCTCGAGGTGACAATTCGGTATACATTGCAAAGTCGACGAGTTCGTACATCACTGGACTTCATCTAAGTTACTCAATGTAGGTACTACCAGCGCAATGGAACCCTCTAAAGTAGTGTCAAACTATTTGTTTAATAATGTCACTGTGACACCGTTCTATGGTGGGTCAGGGTTCGATAGTACAAAGTCAGCTGTCACTTTCACCTTTGTGTGTTAAAAAAACGGAACCCTAAAAACAATGCTGTGTTGGTGCCGGCAGAGAATAGCACCACCCCATCTCTTCCCGTGGGTGTCGTAAGAGGCGACTAAGGGATAAACCGGAGGATGGGCAGCAGCGTCCTCCGCGGGCTACATGGTATAACTGCGGTCGCCAACCCGCCTGCCAAGCGTGGCGACTACGGCATTTTGAAGTGGCAGTGGGCGGGGCACATTGCCCGCAGGACTGATGGCCGATGGGGTCAGAAGGTTCTGGAGTGGCGTCCGCGGACCGGAAGACGAGCTGTAGGTAGGCCTCCAACAAGATGGAGTGACGACCTCGTCAGGATCGCGGGACCGCGGTGGATGCGAAAAGCACAAGACCGGTCTGAGTGGAAAGCCTTGGGGGAGGCCTATGTCCAGCAGTGGACGTCTTTCGGCTGACATGATGATGATGATGATGAGGTTCGTTTGATAGTTCTTATACCCGAACGCCAAACTGTCCAGAAATAGGAGCCCCGCACAGGGGCATCCACGCCATCCACCATGACTAACAGTTGCAAGATATCACAAGAATTGAAACTGTGTCCATGAGAAACGAAATGGAAAATGAACACCTATTACTGTCCTTATTCGGCAGTACCAATAAGAAAACGCGACGCTGACCGAAGTTCACCTCGATATAAACGGCTGTATGAGATGACTAAAATCATTGACACTCCTCCTTCGGTCTCCATTCCTTGTTAGCGATAATATAATACTAAAGGACATCGCTGGGATATCGTTTAGTAGTATCGTATAGTATAGTAAATGAATATGCAGGGTTGCAGGGGTACAAAGTGGGACCGTTAACAATGAAACTCGTGTACCTAAAAAAAAATACTTATATCATAAAAATCCATGACCCCACAACAAATATTCGTGCTCATCACACAAATATCTGCCTTTACCGGGATTTGAACCCAGGACCGCTAGCTTCGTAACCTCCTGGGGTAAACTTACTAACTATAGGTGTGTTAACAGCTGGGCTACTGTCTAACGCACTCGCAATCGACTTCAAAGTGGAACCATTGTTTTCATTTTGTATTCACACAAGCCTTCGATTTTCAAAATAAAGACGATTGCGATTGAGTGCGTCAGGCAATGGCCTCCGGACCTTTCTTGCCCGTGGTACTACTCCGTGGCACAACTGACCAATGATTTCTATTTCAAAATCAAATTTAATAGAGTCGACGGAGCTCCTATTTCTGGGTAGTTTGGCCCTCCGGGCCTGCTAAAGAACTAACATAACCTAAACCTACCTCCTATTAATGATACTAATATTGACCAGTAGTGCCAAATAGTTGTGCCACGGGGAATACACTCCTCCGGAGGGGCTGTCCCAGTCCCATGAATCACATATGATTCATATCAACGCAATTCTGTCCCTGATCTGATACGTTCATGAATAATATTTGGATATAACCTTACATACCGAAGTACGTAAGTTTTGGACGAATAATCGAACTCATAACTAGCTGTACTTTTTAGTACCATGTCGCAGTTAGAATTTAGTATATCAATCGCTGCGACATGCTGCTAAAACCTACAGTTACTTCAGACTTCGAAAATATGACGGTAAAAATGCGCTTTTGTGGGGACTGGGTACCCGTTGCTGGCGTTAATAAGGTGTAATCAAAATTAAAATAAATGAATTCAACTAAATATTTTATTAATTTTACAATAACATCTCTCACACTCTCAAGTTTAACATTCGTTACAATAGGTAATACTTATTTCTATTATTAGCGTATTTTACAATAAACTTTACTGTTATAATGTAGAGCTATGACTTTAGCCGTAAATGGCACTATTCCTTGAAAAAGTTCCAACGAATCTTGTTCTGAACTTACAAATTAACGATATTTTTTACACCAATACAAATCCAAACAAAATCATAAATAGAGAGTTTTCAAATTTAGAATTAAACGTAATTGGTCCAAGAACCGCCGCGATTGGCGGATTTGCTCGAAGCTCATAGGTCGTTGCCGAATGGCGGTCTGTGATTGGTCAGCACGCGCAGGATTTGCCGCCACCGTCACGATTGTTCTCGCCATTCGCTATCTTGTGGTCGAGGGCAATCTTATCGCCATCTTTGTTGTCGCTACTTTGGAGTAATTTGTCGTTGAGGAGAATCTGTTAAAAGGAAAGCAGAAACACCTCATTAGTTTTCTTATAAATATGACATCAAAAATACTTAAGACTCGCACACGACGGGTTCTGTGCTATGATGAAGCAATCAATCTAATGACCTCGTAAGGCCCACGTCAAATCTCGATAGTTCAAAAACGAATCTTGTGTCCGTCAAGATATGTTTGAATGAGTTTTGACATATGTCCAATTATAGGCCGTTGGGGCTTACGAGGTTATGTAAACTCCAACGCAACAAATGCGAGTTCGCCGGTATGTTCTATCCTATAGGTATAAAGTACATATAGACACACACTGACACCTAAACCCTGTTCAGACTTCCTTGTATTATATTGTAAACAGCTTTCTAACCTCAACATGAAACTTTTTTAGCTAAAACAGAGCTTTTATCGTAAATAAATGAAAGTGAGAAAAAAAATTGGACATCACTTGGCCAATGTATTGTCCGTGATTGCTTTATATTTTTTTAAATTGCTGTTTCATACAAAAACGTTGCATTTTGAGGTTAGTAAGTTGATTACTAAACTGTAATTCTATGGAACTTGCTAACTATGTAAACAAGCCGCCATACTAAAATTGACATTAGATGTCAATTTCAATATATTGTTTGTTTACATAGTTAGCAAGTTCCATAGAATTACAGTTTACTTAAGACAGTCTCAACAGGGTTTACAGAGTTACAATTTGAAACAAATGATAATGTAATGACTTAATTTCATTTTGATAATAAACCATTGAATATGTATAGAACTAACATTAATTCGAAGACAATCTTAGCTTATCATAAGTTGTTTAAAAATAACTTCGACGTTTATTTGAATAAAAAATACATTAATTACCGACGTAGTTAACTATGACTCACGGTGATAAAACCGTTACCTATACCGTTAACCAGAGATTAAATTTAAGGGCCACAAGTAATGTTGGTTTTATAAAAAGCTAATAGATAAGAAAGATTTACTCAATATGTTAGTGTATTTTGATTTAAATACCAAGTAAAACATTTATGGAGAAAACAAAAAAAAATAAAAAATCAGAGGATTTCACGAACACAAATTGAGCCTTGTACAGTCGAGTTCATAAATATGTGTACACTTTGGTACCTTGTCACTTTAATCGCTGTGAAAATGCATGTATGGCATTTTGAACATGACATTAAATAGACAAGGTACTAAAGTGTACATATATTTACGAACTCGACTGTACTATGGGTACTAGACAGCGATAAACATACATACTAAAATATAGAAAACATCCAAGACTCAAGAACACACGCGCTTATCACGCAAATATTTTCCCATACTGGGGATCGAACCAAAGACCGCTAGCTTCGTAGGCAGGATCACTAACGAGGCGAACTAGAACATGCGGCTAACACAAATGGTAAATTGAGAGACTTATTTATTTACTACCCAGAATTATTTATCCAATTCAGGATAAACTATAACTCCGAATGTATTAGAAAAAAATAAGGACAAATAATGAATATTCTCGCCTTAGGCTCCCCAAAACTACGAGTATATCAATGAATGTGTTTTTTCGTATAGAAATATATAAATAAACATGCCACAAAATAATTCTAAACAAATGGAGTCGCGGGCAAATAAACTAGACACTTAATACCCCAACGTTACAAAGTTAGAAGACAAGCAATGCTAACAAGGAAACTTTCCAAACAGTCTCGAATGTTCGATAAATTATAAAAACAAATGCCGTCTACGTTAACGGCATCCGGAAACCTCTAGAGATCCAAAACAAGTTGTGTGGAGCTTTAAAATGAGACGCTGTGATGTAACATTAATCGTCTTCAGATTTGTATAAATTACCTTAGATAACGACGGGCGAGATCAGAAAAGCATTCCATTGTGATGAATTTACTATCATTAACTATTTCGGCTTGTAACAGTACACAGAAGAAAAAGAAGTTCCATGAACCCACAGAACCTTTACAAGTATGGTTTGACAAATGACCTTTTCCTAGAAAAAAATGCTAGATACAACAGGAACTTGATAAGCTATATGTATAATACACACCATTGTAAAAGCCTAACCTTTAGTCATAATATATGTAAAGGGTTAATCGCTGGTCAGTGCTTAAGAAGTCCTATCCCTCACCTTGTTGACAAACGAGCGAGCAGTCTCCTTTTGTTCAAGGAGTTTACGACCTTCTGCTGGTCACACTGTAAGTCCCTCAATTCCTTACCTTGTTGACTAGCGAGCGAGCAGCCTCCTCGATGTTGATGTTCTCCTTAGCCGAGGTCTCGAACCAGCCCGCGAACCCGCGCTCGCGGCAGTACTCGTCCATCTTGGCTGGGGAGTTCACTATCCCCTCTTTTTGCTGGTCACACTGTAAAGAAAATACATTTTCTCATTGCCGACCAGACCAATTGAAGTTTTTTTCTTAGCAATAAGTAGGTATTCTGAAAACTTTGGTTTATTGCCCGAAATGAAAACACCGATTTTCACATGGCGACTGTTGCAGCAAACGTACATTTTCATCATGATTCGAATTAGACGATTTGTGACTACTGTCCGCTACAGAAGAACTGCAAGAAGTCGCCATTTATAATAGGCCTTACTCGCGAATCTCGCGATCCTTGTTTATTTGGCCTTTCAGCCCGAGGCTACACGATTCATTTTCAGTCAAAAAAAAGACGAAATGATGAGATGAAAACAGCATTGCAGAGTAAGTTTTTTAGTTAAACTAAAATTTACAAATGCACAAAGAGATGTGAAGCGTAGGGATAAAGCAATTTCTATCAGCTGGAAGCCGAGCCGACACCTGAACGAAACAAACCTTATTAGCCAGCAGTATGCAAGGTATCGGCGACCCGTCGGGCAGCTGCACCTTGGTGTCCAGGTCGTTCTTCCACTTGACGACCGCGTCGAAGGTGGCCACGCGCGCCACGTCGAACACTATGAACGCGCCCACCGCCTCCTTGTAGTACACGCGGGTCATGTTGCCGAACCGCTCCTGCCCTGGAGAAACATACAGATACAACCCCGGATAGTAACATCGTCGGTGGCCTGGTGGCTTAGGGCACAGAATATGGTAAAGTACAAGTAAGTACTTGAGTGTTTTACCGCTCATGTTGCTCTTACTGGAGTGTGTATAAAGGCACGAAACATGAACCTGTCAGACCTTTACTTAGACACTACCTAACCTATGATAGGAAATTGACTACAGATGTAGTGCATAATTCTTTTCCTTCGTATTTTCACAGAAACGTACGAACGCGTCTTGCTATTTCAGTCGGTCACAGTACAAAAAGTACTGAGGTTGACTGAAGTAGCATGACACCTTCGTACGTTTCCGTGAAAATACGAAGGAAAGCAATTATGCACTACACCTGTAATAACAACAAACCTGTGAATTAGGTTGGGACCATAATGACTACTAAAAGTAACAACAAGGTGTAAATCAACATTAAAACAAAGAAAATGCACGCAGCAGCGTGTCCGCAGTCGTCCTCCATATCTTTTTATTGCTCACTTTACCATACACTACGACAATAAATTGTTAGGTTATTGTAGGAGTTGAAACAGAAGCGCCTGTCGCGTCAGATGTCAAAAGGACAACAAATGAAAAAGAATCATTTGTAAAAAGTTTTAACGTTTTGGTTTTTCCAGTAAAAGGAGTAGTGCAATACTGTGGCCTCCTTCGTCCGAGCCCTTTATTACTGTAGTACCATTGGATAGTACCATCAAAGGTACTAGTGACACATTTATGCATCGTTAGTACCATTAAAAACTATACTAATTCAAATGTTCAGGGTTTGCTTGCTAAAGAAAACCCACCAGGTGGGTTACTACGAAACTTAGCTACGAACATTAAGCACTAATAATATGAAATTTTGAGATATCGACTAGGTAGTAAAACGCTTTGCGACAACATCTCGATCTAATTTGCTTAGTTCTAACGAGACGTGGACCTAAAGCTTCTATACCGAAATTTTGTGTTTACGAATGAATGTTTGTTAGTCCTTTACCTCAAAAGCATAAATTCCTTGTAGTGATTCACCGAATCGCATTTCACCTCGAACGTATATTTAATTTTCGCGTTGTGTCTCGATCGTTTACTTTCTCAGTCGTAATAAGTTTTACTCGCATTTAACTAACGAGAACAAACGATCTAGTTGTACGTTAATTTTGTAATTATTTTATCTTATTCTTATCAGAAGCTTTCGCTATGTGATTTCAATCTCCTATTTTGAAAGTTTGCCACGCGGACAAAACAGCACAGCTAGCCAAATTATTTTATTACCTGCAATATCCCATAGCTGTAGCCTAATAACAGTGTTCGCGTCCCAATTCAGCACTTTCAGCGCAAAGTCAACACCGATGGTCGCGCGGTAGTGCTGGCTGAAGAACTGGTGCACATAGCGCTTTATGATGGATGTCTTCCCGGTCCCGAGCTCACCGATAACAAGGATCTTGTAAAGGTGCTCGCGGCGCTCCGCGCTCGGGGTGGCGTGGGACTGAAAGAGAGACATGGGTTAGAGGGGAAAGATTGATTGATTAAGAAATAGTGATGCGAGTCGTGTGCGTGGAAGAAGGGGACAAACGACGGAAAATAACGTGTTAGCCGTGTTACCGCGAGAGCTGAGTTTCCATAATACTGTTGTATAAAAAACTAAAATGGGACATAATTTATTCATTTTAAGGTACATAATATTTTGTAACCGATGCAAATTTTGTTCGTTAAACTAGACTTTATTAACTAAGCTTTTAAAAAGAAAGAATAAATAATGTTTAGTTATATTTATACTCGTTAATAAATCGTTAATCTTTACTAATTAGGTTGAAGTGAATGAAAAATGAAGTCATTTACTCGAAAGTTTAAGCCAAGGCTGGCATTCCATGCTAACTTTTTAAAGTGAAGATTGACACATTTGACCTTTAAGCACAGATCGATCATCAGCAAGACGAAAACGTCGATTACTGCTGGAAAAAAAAATTGCATTTAAGATTGTATATATAAATATGCATGCCATTTTAGTCCTCAGGATTGGCAACGCATTTGCTGTCTTGAGAATGAAAGTGTCCATGGGTTTCAATGCACTTGGGTATCATTTGGTGACGACATGTGCGCTCATTTTCCTCGCAAGTTCGGTGTCGATTTGTTTGACTCTAATATTTTGTTGCGAATACATAAGCGACCTACTTAATAAATTAGCCTTCATGTTACTTAATCAGTTATACGTTTAAATACTAATTCTATTAACCTTGGCATTTAAGCAGGTATAGGCCGCACTCGTTAATGTCGAGTCCGTTAATTACGATAGTGGTTCCTTAGTGGCGTTTTTTCATCCACGTTTGAAAAAAGAATGACTTTAATTGTCATTAAAATGTCTGAGTTTTTTTTTGTTGAAGTCTAGTTCCATTTTTTCAACCGCCGACTTTTTAGAGATACCTCTTTTTTTAATTTTGTTTCTTTGGTTGTTATTGTTACGTCAGAGTGCTGGCATTTGTTGGCTGTGTATTTTATTTGAATACTAGGATTTCTTGATTTAATGTGGGTCTTTGGAACAGGTTTTATAGGTTTAATTAATGCTCTTAGATAAACTTGTCGCGACGAAAGGTTAGCTACAAAAAAAGAGGAATGTTAATATCGCGGAATCACAAAAACACACACACACCCAAGACTTCTATTGCGTTTTATAAACGCACATGATCATTTTGGTTACATTATTGTTATGGCAGCACCTCTTATATACTGAGCTGTAAATTACAACTAAGTGTTATATAGAGGTCTAGACCTGAACACAAATATCTACAAGTATAAAGATCAACCACAAAAAAGCTTAAAATACTTCCTTAACAATTTAGTTCATAAAATCCATAACGTAGAATTGAAACTAACATACAAGCTTGTTTCACAACTCTTCCTTTTACGTAACAGAGACAGACAACAGTTTCACGACACCCCTCCTCTTATGTTATGAGTCAATACGACCAATTACGAAAAAAAAACCGCCCATTAAATTGTCGTTCCTACTTCCTCAATGAACAATCTAGAAACTATGACGGACTTTAATTACTCAGCCATCATAGATCCTGAGATTTCAGTCTTGATTCAGATTCCACTTACCATCAGGTGACCTGTGTTAATTATATTGTTTTTTACCCGGAAAAACAATATAATTCCGACAAAAACAGCGTTAAACCACTTTAACGCGGACATACTCGTAATAAAAAGACAGTAGTCAATGAAAACATAGTGGCTACATAATAATTTTGCAACTACAGTTACGTTCTTCTGACCAATGATTGATGTCAATTAAATCGACTTAATGACAATTCCATTGTGCACTGCTCCTTTGTACTCTAATCAACAAACAAACAGCGGATGAGCCAACCATCTATTAATTGCCAGGATTCTTAGTTAAAAATAACCTAGAACCTATTTAAAGTAGATGTACTACAAGATCTTTACTCACTATACCTAATGGTAGCTAAGTTTGTCACAAATTCGACTTTCTAAGGTAAATCGTAGGATTGTGCTGCGGACAAAGTACCAAAGCATCGCACACCATGAGCTATTAAATAAAATAACTAAAAAAACACATAAGCCAAGAGACTCAAGAGCCTTATGGCTACAATTATACTAAGGTTAAGAACTTGATAACCCGCGCGACCAGACTGAACCAAAAACGAGTTGAAAACTTCGAATGTAGACGACTACTAACTATTCGCTGTAGTATTAGTTGTTAAAACCGAAAGATAACATTACAATAGAGATCATGTTTATTTGCTAACATTCAACAAAACTTAAGAAGCCTCTGACTACAGCTACTGATAACCATTTAAAAACGTAGGCGCAATAATGCAAGTTTCAAAAGTAAAATTAAACTAACAGTGGCAATCAAACTTTTAAAAATGAACCAATAGTAAATGAGATGTTCTTGACGTTAATTTATAAGCAAATGCTGTGTCAGATAAGCAAAAAAAACTTTATCTAAGGTCAGTCGATGACACGCAAAACCAATCATTCAGTATCGACCTTAATTTAAAGTAAAATATTCTTGTAAATTATTAAAACAACAAGCACAGTATTACGTCATTTTTGCAAATTTAATCGTTTTATATAAAAACAACGAGTACATATTCTTGTAAATTATTAAAATAATTAAGCAACTTACGCCAATTCTATTCGGTTTCGGTTTCGGCGCCATTATCACTCGAAAAAAACTGTCAAGAAACACTAAAAAAATCCAAATTTAAACTGGCAGGAAACGAAATAGCCGCACTATAATTCAAACCACTAACACCACCACTCATTGCACTATAAAACACCTAATAACTGCCTCTACGAAAGTAAATAAATTCAAGCAAATGTTAGCTGGGTATTTTATTGCTGGGCACATGAAATTTTTTTTAACGATGGCCTGGACTGCCTCGGTCGGATGGCCAGTTATTTATGAAGTAAGCAGACGACGTCCTTATCGGCCACAGATAACACGTTTGTCATTCGCTGACGTGACCGGCGGCGGTGGGGTCTGAGATCGAAGTGTTTTCCTAGGCTATCTAAGGTAAATAGAATTCTTGATACACCTAAATACAAAGTTGCTAACGATGATCTAAAACCGATAATTGAATTTTAATCGAATAAGATTAAAAAACAGGCGAATGTTTTTGTTAAAACCTAGCGTTTAATAAAAGTTATTTTCCAATGTAACGTCACTTTTACGTAGATTTATATTTAGAACTATTATATTTTTACTATAATTCATTAAGTATAATAAAATGACTTTTCTGTTCCTCCTATTTATCTATCTAATCTTGTATATGTAATGTTACGCAAGACAGCGGGGCCTGTCACAGTAGAACCACCACCTTTGTCGATGATTCACCTTCATCAGCGGGCGAAAGCGTAATACAAGTATCTCATGTCAGTCATGCCATTAAACAGATGCTTCAGGTTCACATTATAGCTTTATATTCACTATCTAGTCTGAAAGGGAGACGATGATGATTTTGATGTAACCTCGCCTCATTTGGTAACACTAACTAAACAATGTAACTATCAAACTATTGTTTGTTTAACAGTTATACTTATCTTATCGGCAATAGACATGTTAACATTAATTTAATTATCTTCGGTACATCTAGAACGGAGTTAAATGGATAAATGGATTAAGTGGATCGAGTTCCCAATCAATACCTTAGTGCTAATATTGTTCAGCAGGTAGAATTACAGGCTACTTTTAAAGTTAATGCGGATTCTTTGTACTGAGTTTAGACGGTCGTTATTTGATTAGTGATCTAACTCAGTTTAACTTGTGTAACGTACTAGTGATGAACTTTAGGCTTTAACCGTGTCCGTTCAATGAAAAACGCAGCTTGTAACAATGAACAATTCGTCCGGCAAGCGTTAGAAAAACGTTATAAAACTACGACTGTGACCATAAGTGTCTTCGTAGAAGTTCCGAGAATTTCACATAAATATCTTTTAAAATTTGGGACTTTTCTCGCCTGCACAATGCTACTCAGGATTGCCTTGAGTGTGTATTACCGCAAATAAACCACAATAGCACAGATAAAACCAGTTAAAAACAGTAGTGGCCGAAACGGCACGCGCCGTTCCAATCTTCGTTCCAAACCGTTCATTTTTTACTATTTTACTATTACAGTTGCATTTACACTTACGGTTCGGAACGAAGATTGGATCGGTGCGTGGCGTTTCCCGCGGTCCGAAGTCCGAACGTGTGCAGGTCGCTAATGACCTACCTCCTCAACTCTTGCACCACAATTCCTCATGACATGACATATAACAGGTTTTCAAACTGCGGATAGATTTGGTTACATCAGGTTACAATTGAACATATTTAGCACATTAAAAATGTCAAATCTTAACCCGTCGTAACCAAATCCATCCGCGGTTTACAAACTAACCCTCTTACGGCCGCACTCAAAAACAGTTATTGGCGATTAAGTCACACAAGTTTCAAAAAGAGCCAGCTTTAAAAATCCGACTGTTTTTGCTGACCAACTTAAATTCGTTATAAATTAAAAATGATCGTTTAAAATGAAAAAATATTAAAGAAACCTTAAGATGTTTGTATTTTTGAATGATACATTTGTCATAGTCCGTCGACTTTATTTATATTATTATTTCAATATGGCGTCTAACTGCCATCATATTAATGACAGCATATATTATTGTAAAATGTTAATGTATTTTTGTCAATAAATTCTGTATTCTGTTTATTTAATTTTAATTACTGTCATATTAGTCTTTTAATTAAAGCGACACTAACAAGATTAAGAAAGATCGATTGCTATAAGAATCGTCAAAATCGGTCCAAGCGTTTAGTTCCCAGAGCGCCACAAAAGAACAAACATACATATATAGACTGATAAACACATTACCCTCCTCGGCAGTCGGGAAAAAAGGCCCGGGTACAGTCGCCATCAGATATGTCGCAACGAGGTGCTCATAAATATCTAAACACGTCTCTATGTACATGTTCAGATATTTTTGAGCACCCTGAAGAATATAGATATTTCTGATGGCGACTGTACCTATATTGTCTCTAAAAGATCCCTGAGTACGGCGGTTGTCATAAACGCAGTATCCAATCACTCGCTAAACAACATTTCACAATAATTTTGAAAAAGCGTTATCTATGCAAAATATGTTTGTGAAATGAATCAATTCGTGAAACGTTTTTTCAGCAAATGACGGTAAACCCAAAAAAGCACAATAACGACAGTCAGATTAAAATATGCCCTGGAGTGTGGACTTATCTTTCGTTGTGACATTTGTTTTAAAGCATAAAAGGATTAGACTAAACTCCAAAATTCCGGCATGACAATAACCAAGTGAACGGTAAACCGTTTGCCAGTAGAGCGCACATTGCGCACGCGTGTAAGGCTACTCCGGGAGTCAGGTTTCAGCCACGGTCCGTTGGTGACCTCAGCTTTGTCCAACCATGTGAAAGTGATCGAGGTATTTCATGGGTCTGTGGTGGAGCCTAGACGCCAAGCTGAACGTACAGTTTGTAGCATAAAGCACCCTTCTTGAAGCACTATAGTCATCAGATCAATGCGCGTGATAGTAATGTTAAACCCGCTGGAGTCAAATATAAAAATTTAGTTTTCTCTACACTTGTATTTTCAAAAGGACAATATAATTAAGGACTTCCGCAAACAAAGTTAAAAAGGTTAACTATAAGCGCCTTGCAAGAAAATATATTGTAAAAAATATAAATTTTTATTGCCTTTTGTTGTTCAAA
Organism: Acleris sparsana; assembly: GCA_923062465.1. Taxonomy (NCBI): domain Eukaryota; kingdom Metazoa; phylum Arthropoda; class Insecta; order Lepidoptera; family Tortricidae; genus Acleris; species Acleris sparsana. Next base: position 17,805,029 of record OV281287.1, on the reverse strand, counting down.
GGCTTTTTGAATGAAACATATAATAATAGTAGTTATTGCCACTTAGATAGTATACCTACAGGGTGTTCTAGCTGCGACTATATTATTATGTTAATTAATATTAGTTTTGGAAGTTTAGAAAATGGTCATGGTTATCAGTTATTCTAAATGCTAAAGAGAAAGGTTATCTAGTAAGTCATGATCTCTGATAAAACGTTTATATATCCTTTTTTTACTTCCGTTACTTGCCTTTGTTGTTTGTAAACTTAACAAGCATTCACTGATTAATTAATATAACGTCTTACAGTGCAATAAGTTGACACATAATGTGACGAATATGATGTGATGAATGACGAATATAGACATTAAGAATGCAACCTAATGAATTATCGTAATTATAAATTAAACACGTTTATTTAATCGCTATATAATTAGAACTTTCCATGTATTAATAATTGACCTATTTTTAATAATGTAATGACTCTGACAAAAAGTACTTCTTTCATTTAGGTATAGACATTTTTGTCAATACCTAAGTACATGAGAACATTTATATTCTTCTTCTACGTATTCAAAGACTGAAGTTCTATCAGCTAACCAAACCACAATACCTATACGTATTTTATGCGGGAATAGACAGCAAGCGGTCATGATATTAATTATCAGCACGTTCAAATTACATCGCAAAACCTAGTTTTTATATAACACTTAAAGTTTCAAAATAAATCGTAGACTTAAAGGTTGAATGTTAAAAAACCAGACGAGACGAAACGAGAGAAATAGGTAAGTTTAAGAATTCGATTAACGCTAGCTACAAGGTTATATAATTCATATGTCTACTTCAAAAGCGATTTGGAAGATTTCGAGTTAATGTCAAGGTAGACAAAATTATTAAAACTAGATTTTTGTTTCTAAGCTTATCATTGGACCGTCGATCAGCATAAAAAAGTTGAGCCAGTAAATCATCGGAAGTTGCTTCTAGACAAAACTTTCAAATTAAGTGCGTTAAAAGAATTCATATTAAAATCATTAATCACCCTTTAAATGTCATTAAAATTGCTGAAATATTTCAAAATGCTAATGCATGACGACATAGAGAAACTGGTAATGTAAATAGATTTGTTATAATATTTATCGTAGTTTTAAGTTTTTAGGCTACCATTCTCCTCTTTCGTATGAATGATTCGTAAAAGAATATTTTAAATGCTTATGAATTTCAGCTAAAAACCAGTACTTAAAGTTATGTAGCCTACATTCGTAGCCGCATAAAAATTACGATTTTGAACATGTTCTATTTGGTTAATGTAACCCTCTTCAAAAATAGGAAAAAAATATAATTTATAATGTATTAAAGTAGCCGTATATGGCTGTTCACTTTATGAAGATTTTATGTATTTGAATTAGTAGCATAGCATGATAGTATTATGAAATGATATTATAGCATGTACAAAATTATTGACAAAATGATGCAATAATAAGTCAAAATGAATGTATATTATCAGAAATAAAAACTGTTTGAATTTGAATTTGAATTTGAATATGGCTGTTCACTTTAAATATCAATAATGTGAAATCTTAATAAATCACTTTAAAAAAATTACACAAATTAATATTTCATCAGTTTTTAAAATATAAAGGTTGGTAAATGCACAAACGAAGTTGTAACGATTTATTATGACTAGGTACCTATTATATTTAAGTTTGAGATTTCCTTTATTTAAACGTGTTTAGAATCGTGAGTAGGTAGGTAATTAAAATGCCATCTTTTGGAAATATAAAAAATAGGACACCTGCAGGTAAATAGGTAGGTACCATTACAAATGAAGGTAAAGAAATATGATCACTTTATGTCAAGGACAATTCGCAAATTCCACTCGGAAAACATGAAAAGTTGACGTTCCGTTAAAATGTTCTGTTAAAACAAAGAAGAAAAATATATTAGAGAAATACCTGTGTGACTGCGTTTTATGCGATGACATTTTAGGAAAAACTTCAGGACGCCATTAAAAACAGGCTACGTGCTGCTCTAGTGCACTCGCTACATTCCCTTTTAATTAAATAAGTGCGGGCTGATGAATGAACGACGCAAAACTAACCGCACAAACAACGAACACTTGATCAAACATTACAGGACCGAAATACTGAACTAGCAGCAAGGCACACGAGCAGGCGAGTACTCACGAAGGGCATCGTCGAATGTCGTCCGCTGAAAACTATCGTGAAATAAAACGTACTGGGTACAACACGGCCGTCTCGGCGCTGAAGCCGCAGCACTCGCACACGGTCAGGTAGCACTCGTCAGCGGCCTCCTCGTAGGTCATGGTACACGCGCATCGCCCGGCCGGTCCGCGCCCACTGAGCCCAACTCACCGGTGAGGCGCTCGGCTTGGATTCTTCGAGCAGGTCTCCGTAGGGCGGCATCGCGTCCGCGTACCCCTCCTCTTCGGTGTCGTTGTCTTGCGACTGCGCCGGCGCCGGCGAGTGCGCGGCCGCGAGCCGCACGCGCGCCAGCGCCACCGCCTCCTCCAGCGAGCCCACCCCCTCCGCGCCGCGCTCCGCGTCGTCGTGGTCCTCCGAGAGACACGCGGACGCCTGCGCCACGAACGCGATGCGCCGCCGCAGCGCGTTCCCCGGGCTCGGCTCCTCCACAGGCTTCTCCATCTCGGGAACGCTCTTGCGCTTCCACGCGGCTTTAGTGAAAGGGCGCGTCGCGACCGCGTGCTGCACCGCGATCGGACTAACTGGCGGCTCCGGGGTGACGGGCGCGGCCGGCTCCGGAGTGACGGGCGCGACCGGCTCCGGCTCCGCGAGCGGCGCCGGGACGGCCGCCGCGGGTTCGGGAGGCGGTGGAGTCGACGACGATGAGTGCCCTTCCCGCTTCTTCCCGATGCTTCCCATTCTGCGCAGCAAACTTCCGCCCTCCTTTTTCTTTTTCTCCTCGCCCGGCGAACCGTCGGTGCTCCGCGAGGCGCCGGACGCGTCGCTCGCGGCGTCGGCGCGTTGTTTCTTGTTTTTCTTACGCATCGTGCGTTCGTCTCGAACGATCTCGCCGTCTGAGGCGGAGGACTTCGTGGAGCCGGAACGTTTGATAGAGCCGATGTGGAAGGGCGAGCCGGAGCGGAACGGCGAGCGGAGCGTGTGTAGCGTCCGGCGAAGGCGCGAGGGCCCCACGGGCAGCGGCGCGGAGGGCGCGGGGGAGGGCGGCAGCCTCGGGGACTCCTCGTCCCGCATGGTGGTGGCCTGAGCGCGGCGCGCAGACTGAGCCGCGAGCACTGCGCCCGGCCTCGCTCCTAGATCACTAGCAAATCTCGGATAAAGTTTCGACAAGGTCTTCCATCCACTATGAAAGGGAATTAGGAAAAGGTTTTGTAACCGGCCTTGTAATGAATCTAAGCGGCCAGGGAGAACGAAACTTAATACTCTGATTGAAATAGGCTCGACGCCGAAACTGTATGTAGTGATATGTCCCGAGCCGCGAGCGGACTGATAGGAACGGACTCCGCTCCTAATTACGTCAACAACTTGTAGCTACGAAGCCATGTATAAGCGAACGAGCGAAGATAACAAAACGAAAACAACGGTTTATCAATAGCTGTCATCTCTTACCCAAAACATGGGGGCGGCTCAAGTCGGCGGCGATGATACCGACTTACCCGGAAGTCCCGACACAAATGATCGCACCGACAGTGACATGACAGAGTGTACCTGCGGATGTAGTATTTATTTACCACCTCCGAAATGAAACTTTCGTATACAATCGGTAATTCAATACGGTATTACGTGAGTCGGTGCGTGAATTGAACTTGATATCTTGCTGTCATGTGGTAAACATACTTTGATAGACTCGAACAATTATGCTTCATTTAGTACAAACTAAGCTAGAATTGAAAAACCGACTTGTTTAAAGTCAGACATGAAAATAATATTATCCCTTCTGAGAATCTAGAATCTATTAAGCTTCCACATTTAGTTGCGCACAAAGACCCCACAGCTACTAAATGTTCTAATTACTTGTACTCTGCCAATTACCTACTTTATTATTCTTTTAGCGAACTAAACTAGATCAAACTGTGATTATGGAAGTCATTTACGTCACCAATCCTATTACCTTTAGTGGTCTAATAGTGCTTCCAAGTCCTCCTCGTTCATTGCTTATTGACCCCATGATAAGAATTGATGAGCCAGTCATAGCTCTATATATTTATGCATTTTTATGGTCTCCTTGTAAACGGAAAGGAATCCTTACAAACATAAATGACACAGTACTTTTGATATCGACCGTCGATACACAAGTTTAACGCTGCGTTCGCGTTAGTAACAATCACTGTTGTTCAATGAAAATAAAGTTGAAATTTGAATGGAGACGTTTATAACTGTAGAGGGTGGAAAGGGTTGTAGTACGGTAGTATATAATGACGCCATCTTTTCTTGACTTAACGTCAGTTTCTTTTGTACTATTGTGAATTTGTGTGAAGCAGTCACTAATTAGATTAGACGAGAATGAGTCTAAACGACGTTACGGAATAACAATAATCCAGCCCACAACGCACGCCCATTTTCGTTTTGTGATATAGATATTGCTATCATAATTATGTCGCTTAATTTCTTAATTTTGACATATTCTAAATAAAACCGAAACTGATCGAAAATAACAAGCCAGAAAGAAACTGCTTTGTCTCCTTAACGTTATGCGGACGTTTGTCAGTTGACTTTGTTGAATACAATCGTGGTATCTGTAACATTGAATGAACCCATTTCGTCAGTACATTTCCATTTATTAGCGAAACAGAAAACAGTAGGTTCTTATTAGTAAGTATATAATGAATGAAGCAGCTTTATTCACATTGATTAGGTAACATTTCAAAACTATTCACCAATTGACTATCGTAAAAAAATGTGTCGTTATAAATCCGCTATTTCTTCCCACTACCTATTAAAACTACTCTGTGCTTCCGTAGTCAAAAAGGAACCCTTATAGTTTTGCCATGTACCTGTCCGTTCATGTGTCTGCAGTTAAACTCAGAGACTCTTTGTAGGGACGTCCAATACAAGTAAAGCAAAGGTAAAAACATTCACACCACATGCTCAAAATGGTCCAAATATATATCGTGCAAGCCTCACTTAAAGTAAGTCATTACAGCCATCGGCTAACATGCGGATTATAATGAGATTTGAATTCGTATGAAAAATTGTTCCATAGACACCTACAGGAAAAATAACTTATTCAAAAATCGAACTGGCCACTACAAGCCATATACGCAAACGAAAGAAAATAAAAACAAAAGGTGAGAAAAGTAGAGTATTCTCCGTTGGGAGAAAGCTGTTTTCGTCTTGGGCGAGGTTGAATCTCGCGCTGCACTCAGGACTCCGTCGCTCGGGAGTTAAATCTGGAGTCCCTCATTTGCTCAGGATTCAATATCGCGCCCGTGACATAAGACAGTGCTTTATCCTCTCGGCGTATAATCTACTATTATTATATTCTTATTTTATGGCATCAAGTGAGGTATCATTAGATAGCTCTTAAAAACAATGATTATGTCCATGTCAATTTTTAAATTTGGGGGACCGTTTAGGAAACATAGACTTCAAAAAGTGTGATTTTTGCTAGAGTTACGTTGTAAGGAAATAAATACTATGGCAATAAGGTTGACTGTACATAGTGATTTTCAGAGCCGATAACATAGAACATTTTTCTTTTATTTTAGACTACGCTATCAGACATTTTGCGCTCTAGTATCTCAGACGAAGGTTTAGAACAATAAAATACCTATTACAACCCGGTGTGGGTTGCTAGACTTGCTATTTATTACCAATTTATATTCTGTTCTGAACTGTTAAGTAATTGTCCGTAATGTCACTTTGTTGATTTCTGGAACACTACTACAGTGTTTTTCAGCTACGATGAGTTCTGTGACAGCCGTATTTCGTAATTTCAATCACTTACTATACTCGCATGCGAGGTTATTTAAAATAGGCGATTAATTATTTAAGTTCCTGAACGGCGTCGCTAGGTATGTACCAGTGTAGTTTTTATGTAAAGTTAAAGAAACAAGTGTAATACGAGTTTATATGAGCTGTCACAGAACTCATCGTAGCTGAAAAACACTGTAAGAGTATATTGCGAAGTATCTGTGTCTGTTTTCAGCTGTGATCTGTATATTTTTTTAGTTAAGTTAACAAGATGCGTTTTGTAGGGTGTTGGATACACCAGTGCAAGCGTATAGATACTGTCTTTTTGCTCAATTATGTTCAGTCATTTAGACACGGAACCGTTTTATTAGTGGAAAAAACGGTATAAGAAACCAGTTAACAACACGAATTGGACTATTCCAAGAAGTCGTAAAACTAGTTTCAATACCTAATCCGAATATATCTGGTAAGGAATCCTGTTCGATCTTTCTTGATTATTTTTAACATACTGTTTGTAAACAGAATTATACAAGCGGCATAAAAAATAACATTATTTTTTATTAAGTTTTATTTACTTACATCGACTTTACCAACCTTTTTGTTAACCTGTTAAGTAATTGGAGCTTTATTATAAGGCAAGAACTATCTTGGGAATCTACCCATGTACCTAAAGACACAACCGTTTTAAAAAAACAACCTGTAAGTGTACATACATTAAGGTTTGAAAAATGCCATTTCCCGAGGGAGCCTTGTCTGGAACTTGAACTTCCCTTCATTTTTAAGTTACTTTTATTTGACATCCTTACAAAAAAAAGTGTCACAAGACTCTTACTTAAGTGACTATTACATAAACCACTTGGTCTTTTTTGGAACAAAAGATATATTTTTGTGAAACATTTACGATTTGTGACCAGGTCCCGTTTACGCTATCTGGATGTGGAATCCTAAAAAATAACCAGTTTAATTTAGGCCATACATATTAAAAATATAAACCGACGCGAATGACTTGTATAAACAAATAAATTAAACTTGGATATTTAAATAAATAACGATTTTGGTCTGGCCTTCAAAAATCCTGTTTACAACGTTTAAGAAAATACACGTGTATCAGATACATAATGATGAATATGATGATACACGTGTAGTTTTTTTAAAGGTCAGATTGCGTGTGACCGTCATTGTGGAAAGACGACTATAGCGAACTTTTTGCTATTTGTTTGAGTGAGACAAGATGCATATTATAAATAACGCTAAATGGTGCTCATAGACTTGGAGCACACTCGCTAGAAGTCTAGTCTAGTCTAGTAAGGCCTATTATGATCCTGTTTATTGATGTGGAGAAATATGGATAACATGTCTGATACTCTCTGACCAGTATGTAAGTGCGAGAGTGACGGACGCTTTAAAAGGAGCATGCGTCCAAATGGGCCCATAACCAACACGAGCTTAGTCAAGATGCATTCTACCTAACGGCACTAACGCTAAGAAAATCGACCAAATGTATATAGGATTCACGTAGATTAGTACGCGAAAATAGAAAAGGTTTTCTCGTTAATAATGGATCCAAAGCGAGGTATAACTTGGGGCCTAAGGTCTACAATGGTATATCGTCATTGCTTTGAAAAAACCTCATATCTCACATTTCGGGACGTACGATTTTAAACTTAATTCGAGAATTTTAAGTTTATCAGTTAAGAGTTTTTCTAAAGTAGTAATGCTATCATATAAAATGAACGCAAACTACAATTTCGTTTTACAATTAACTTTAAAAATCGCTGTTAAACATTTCTATGACATGAATGAGTTTTAGAGACCCATTTTTTTTAATGGTTTTGTGTTGTTGTTAGTGTTAGTAGGTAACTAGATATTGTATTAAATAATAAATATACATATATTTTCATACTATTAATAAACTAATATGACTTATAAGCTGTTTCTGCAATGGAATTCAGCTTGGTGCCCATAATACAAAAATGTTTAAATCGAAGAATTATGACCTATTGCTAAACACGTTTGATTAAAAATGTTTACCTATACAATTTCTACGCAGATAGCCGCCTTCTTTGGTAGTTATCACGGCAGAGTACTACGCGACAGGAAATATCAATAAACTGTCATCGTATCGTTCATGAGTCGAGTTCTATTAATCTATTAATGCGGTCAAGAAAATGTATTAGTACCTTGTCGCTATGAGATGACGTATTGAACACTACATAAATCACAGTTTGTGTATATTCAAATACAAATTAAAATTAAAATTCTAGGTACAAAGATAAGATGTTAAGTGAAGTCTGTTATCGCGACAAAGTTTAACGGTGGTACACAAGTGAATTGGGTTATGTTTTGTGCATTTTTAAGGTTCCGTAACCTAAGGGTGCCAACGCCGGGACCCTATTACGAAGCATCCGCTCTCCGTCCATCCGTCCGTCCGTCTGTCAGCGGGCTATATCTCATAAACCGTAATAGGTAGACAGTTGAAGTCTTCATAGTGTTCATATTCGTACTTGGCTGGTTTATGATATGCTTTTAATATGTATGTCTCATATTCAGGTACGGTCGGCCAAAAATGTGGACCCACCACCCTACGGTTGAAGTTCGTTTGCACATAGTGATACAACAAATTCGATTTTCGCTTGCAATAATATTCTGACAGTGACAAGTCGATCTCACAAAAACTTTTAGCCGACCGTACAGTATTAATGAAATATTCCACGAAAATTAAAGTATGCGATGTCCGTGTCCAATGTCCCTTCTCACGTAATATTTAAAACAAAGTAGGTAGCTTCCTGCCGTCTAGCGTCTGTCCATCTGTATGTAGGCATAGATCGTTCAAGCTACGCAACGGATTTTAATGCGGTTTCATCAATAGAGTAATTGAGGACGATAGTTTTATGTAACTATAATAAATTCTGGTTTATTTACGGGTATTACAGGATAACTAACATAAACCGGAGCGAAGCGCGCTAGTAGAGTATAATATGTGCCTCTTTTCATGGTCATCTCAGTCATCTGTTTCATCGTTTAACCATAAAAAAACAAGTGTGTGTACTGTTGACATATTCCGAAAATCGATTTTTCTAAGTGGCGATTTATGCCATTCGCATATTTTACCACTTTATTTTTCTCAATAGCTACTTTACCCGAAGGGCTTTCTAACCATTCGCATTTTTTCCCACTATATTTATTTTTCAAATTGGGTTTTTCCCCACTACCTACTCATAAATATGAGGTAGGTTTAGGTCATGTTAGTTTTGCATCAGGCCCGGAGGGCCAGAACCACCCAGAAATAGGAGCTCCGCCGACTCTGTTAAATTTAAATTGAATATAAAAAACATTGCTCAGTCGAGTTGGTTGTGTTGTGCAGTTCAGTTGACCAGTGGGGAAGAAAGGGAAAGTGTATATAGTGGGAAAAATTGCGAATAGTTAAAAAGCTCTTCGGGAAAAGTAGCTATTGAACAAAAATAAAGGGGTAAAATATGCGAATGGTATTTTCGGAATATACAGGGCTCTCAAAAACAACCTAAACAAAAAAACACATTTTCGCATTTCTATCATCAGTAGGGGAGGTAGGGGACCATTGGGCAGTCGGGAGTTTCGGGCACTACTTTACAAGTTATATGCCCGAACCTCCCGACTGCCCAATGGTCCCCTACCTCCCCTAAGTATAATATGATAATGAATAAAAGGATTTGCTATGACACTGAGTCTTAATAATTAAAAAAAGAGAAGACAAATGCAACTGATAATAAACACCATATGAGCACGTAGACGTCAAATTTGATCTAAATCGTTACATTATAGTTTTTTTACATCAACATACAAATATCACCTGTTAAATAATTTACCTGGAAGCATTTCAATATATCAGATCACCCCCTTCCTGTTGTCCATACAAAATGGAGTTGATATCGAGTTGGCATTCAATTTATTAGAGACCTTTATCAGATCAAGTAGAATCGCCGAGGTTCCAAAAGGCGAGTATCGCTTGACGAGTCAACAGGATGTAACCATTTTTGTATAAATATCGACCTACATGAAGATTTATTGAAGATTTGAATAAGAAACTCGTGCTTAGCTCGCGGGTTTGGCTGCTTTAGTTTAGAAATATTAATGTAAACATAAATTAAGACGATTCTGAAGCTAAAAATCTCCATACAAAATACGAAAACGTTTTTTCCCCTAAAACCTCGTCCGATTTTTACGATTATGAATATGTTGTAGATATCATGAAAAACTATGTCTGTACGTTTTTCTCTCTGATTTTTTTTTTCTTAGAACAAAACAAATTAAAACAAAAAACTGACACGTACGGACGTCTTTATAATAACTACAACTACAACATATTCAAAAAATAGCGAAAATAGGAATTGATTTAGGAGGCGAGAACCGTTTTTGCCCGGAGATAAATTTGTATGAATATTTTTTTGACAGCTACGCGATTTAAGCGGCTCTTCTCAATTCTCTTAAATTATAGGAACATATAGGAGCTCGGTTTACTATATGACTGACTCGATTCCATCGAGTTTTCATTTTGTACGAATATTAATCATAGAGTTTCTTGCATCATCTAGCTAACGCCTATAATTATAATATGAGACAGAGAACTTAGCTTCAAAACTTACTCTAAACTTCCCACTCAATTCCACCTCCATTGCGTCCTCAGCCAACATTTCCACAAAACAATGTCTTCAGTATTCGAAATTCAAACTAACACACCAATCACACCAGTATCAACAGCCAAACGCTTCGTCCATTTTTAAAAAGATAAAACAAATGAACTTAGTTCCAACACAACACTACCAAATGAAAAAGTTTTTACATCCCCCTAAAACTTGTCAATTGTACTGTTGTCCTTAAAATCACCGTATAATCTGTTTAATTGCAAATTTTCTTTTACCGAACTAACGCTATACCATTGAGGTACTGAACATGTATCGCGATATCTTTCTTATCAGTACGATACGATAAGGTGCATAATAATATCTGAATATTAGTCGGGCGTTAGTCAAATTGTTTGTTCGGAGTTTAGTGCCGACTGCCGATATAGTTAGATAAGTAGCTAGTTTTAAAATAACATATTTGCGGCCGCTGCTGTTTCAGAGATATTAACTTTTTCAAGATCAACCTATATTCAAAAATCATGAAACTTTAAATAACTATCTCTCTTTAAAAAAAAAACTGCGTCCGTATCCGTTGATCCGTTTATAATGACACAGATAATACAGAGGGATGTTATAATTTACTTCCTTTTTAGATAGGAACTTTCGAGCACGAAAATCAAAGATTGCTGATAATTTAAAAGATTAGATATACCTAATACATAAAATGTTTAGCTTGTGTAACATACGTCAAAAACGAAGCGAATATAATATAAAGCCTAAAGTGGCCCAAATCAATACGAAATAATACGAGTAAATATGCCCAAACTTCATTTTATAATCAAAAGCGAACCGCCCTCGCTACAAAGCGACCCGCCCGCCCTCGCTTCGTTTACGTGAGTTAATCCAGAATTGATTATACATAAAAACTTTCCTCTTCGATCACTCTATATCAATAGATAGTTTTTTTTTTTGTAAAGTGATGTTTTAAATGCTTGCATATTTAGCAAACAGATTCAAACTTGGAAACCATTTTAAAAGTAATTGGACCACGCATAATAAAAGATTTCGGCCTTAATATGATTAAATAGTTTCATATTCGTAATAATTAATCGTGTTTCACGAAATTAAATCCTTTTTTTAAATATATTTGCACAGTTGTCAATTTGAGGTTATTTCGACACCCAAAAATATGGTCCATACACAATCACTGAAAATGGCGATAATCCTCCATTCACAAACACCGTGATTGGTTGTTTAGGGGTTTCCAAAGTAAATTAAAAAAAAAAATACTTTAATACCTAGAGATTAATAAGGAGCTTAAGGAGTAGTCCCGATTCGCAGAGATTTAAGTAGCATTTTAAGAGCATGAGAAGTGAAAAGATCATTATTATTTAGTGTTTAAAAAACCACGTTAAATAATGTGTAAAAACAAAAACAAATGACTCCGCCGCGACAGTGATATCACTGCCGTGACCAGGATTCGAACCTGGGTTACTACGGCCACAACGTAGGGTCCTAACCACTAGACGATCACGGCTACCGGAGCGAGTGCGGGAGTCAACGAAATTAGCTTATGCCTTCTCAACCGGACCACGTGACGCAACAACGTTGTGCAAAACAAATAAAATAAGTGGCTGTTTTGTTCATTATCAAGGTTAATTATATAGCACAAGTGTTTAATTAGTTAAATGATTCGTTTATTTTACTATTTATTAACTTGTTAAATATTCTTCTTGGTTTAATGAAAGTGAAAGTTTGTAAGGAAGGCCGAATTGTGGAATTTGGCACACATGTACTTAGGTACCTACTCGCAGTCGATGCCCAGAATTAGAAGGTATTTTTTATCCCGGAAAATGGTATATTTCCCGTAATAATATAAAATAACTGGTCAAGTGCGATAAGGACCCCCCTCACCACACAAGGGTTCCGTACAATAATTTATAAATTGTCGTAACACTTAGACTGTTTTAATTGTTGTTTTTCTTCAGGCTTTACGCTATAATCTCACCAAATTTAAATATAGATGTTTTTAAATATTATGGAAACTTTTTTATAAGCAATAAATAATGAAACAGCGGTGTGTTTAAAAGCGGGCCAAAAGGAAGCTCAATTTTTTAACGTCGTACATTCAAGGATAAAAAGAGATATCCGCTCAAATTTGCAAAAATATGACAAAGTAGAAGTAAGTACCTACGTTAATATTTATTCCTATGGTATTCAAAAAGATATGTGTACGTATTTTTGAGACTTTTTGGTGTACACATATTGGTGCCCTGTATGCGTATTGAATGGTGTTATTCAACCGGAAAAATGTCGAAAATATTTTGCTTTTTTCCTGTTACAAACTTGGGTTTAATCGGGTTTATTATGCAAAATGTTGAAAAGAAAATTGTAAAGATTTACCTTAGCTAACCACCGGCCATTTCTGGTGTTTTCCATGTTGATTTTTGGCTTAGTTTTCAACTGCAAAACTCTTTCTCTTTCCAACAATTGTTCGTGAACAGCCCGTTTATTTAATTGTTCTATCATATTAAAAATATATACACTGGGAATAATTTACTATAATAATAAATAGCGATAAGAAATACGATTAGACTTATACAGGCGTACACTTTTTAATAGACAAAATTTTCCCTATAAAACACCTCGCGGGGACGTCAGAAATTGGCGCCAATGAATAAGTTTTTTTTTAATTTTCCCGGCACAGGACACAAGTAAGCTTATCTAAAGAGCTCGGTAGAGTAATGTTATTGGTACATTGTATGACTATTTGCGTATTTGCCCTCTGTTGATATGATAAGTGCGACGTACTAATAAATCTGTTCGACTTTAAATAGGTATCCCAATCAGATACGTAGGATATTAACGGTTCATTGTGCGGTTAACAACAACAACCCGTTTACTCGTGCCAATCAACTACTAATTATGAATTTCTGGAACAATTTTACATGATATAATTATGCGATATGAATTTTGATACGTGGATTTGGCGTGCGTGGTTATGTAATAAAGTGCAAATACTTTATCTCTTATATCTTACATGTTCTTGTTACTGTTAAAACTATTATTTACATTGTATCGTAAAAAAACATAGTAAATTTTCCAAATCCTTACAGTCTATAATTAGTGATTTTTATATTTTTTAAGTCGGGTCTAACCAGGCTATGATTTCATTGTGTTGCCATGACAATAAGTCAACGACTACAAAGAGGCTATCATTTAATCCCTTTGAAAACTTTACCTAGTTATTTTCCACATGCGTATTTCTGTTTAGATAAATACAATGTAAGTATTATCTAACCGTTACATACTGCATATTATACCCAACTATATGAAATATTTACTTGTTCCACTATAGTGGAGACTGTGTATTTTTTGGTTCTTTAAGAAGTCAATAATTTATCCTTAACTAGCGACCCGCCCTCGCTTCGCTTCGGTTTATGTGAGTTTTCTGTAACACCCGTACAATATCCAGAACTTATTATACATAAAAACCTTCCTCTTGAATTACTCTATCTATTAAAAACCGCATCAAAATCCGTTGCGTAGTTTTAAAGATTTAAGCATACAAAGGGACATAGGGACAGAGAAAGCGACTTGGTTTTAATAATAATAATAATAATAAATAACTTTATTTTCAGGCTACTAGGCCCATAGATAAATACCTTACTGACTAAAATACATATATTTATAAACTTAACAATATTCTAAATTATCTTGGCGACAAAACAGCATGGCTCTGTTGTGTCGCAGCGTTCGAAGTCACGCTCGCTGGCAGGCCGCCCCGGAACCGCCGGAACACGACATCTTTCGGCCAGAAGGCAGGCGACTCGACCGTCCCCAGCAGCGGCCGCGGCACTCGCACCACGAAAGAAGCGAAGTGCACATAGCGCCGCGATTGCAGCTGGAACACCCTCAGAGTGTAACCTGTCTTCTGACTGACGTAGCCCACCACGTCGCCCACCGACGTGGAGTGGTGCAGGCGCGACACGTAGAGCGCCGTGTTCGGTGTGGCAGCTTGCAGTCCTGACTTTGGGTCCAAACTAGCGGTGCCGCACTGACTCTTACAAGGCTTCCTACGAGCCTTACTCTTTTTCTGTACCAGCGTGAATCCCTCCTTATCCACGCAAATACTAGGGCGCTCGCTCAATGTTGGTAGAGCACCTCCCTTTTTAGACCGTTGTTGGAGTCCCACGGTCTTGCCAACGACGTCAGCGTAGCCGCGCGTCTTCGGCTGCTTTTCTGAGGCGGGTTTTATACTATGTAGTGATTTAATACTTAGGTAATAGGTTAATAAATAGATACAGTCAAGAACTTTTTGAGACCCACCTTAGGTCCAAAGACAATCTGACATTCTACAACAAAGGCTGAGTTTCCTATAAGTTACAAATGATTTGGCATCTCTAATGACATTGACGACTTCAAACCTATTTTAAATGGGTTCCTAAAGTTCATGATCGTACCTTGTGTCATACATAATGAAACGTTATGTTATCACTGTCATATTGAGGATAGTTATCTTCATATATAAATATAATAAATAAAAATCTAGCCCCAAATTAAGGTCGACACTTGTGTTATGTATGGGTAGTAGGCAACTATATACATGCTTATATAGACAAATAAATACTTATATAGATGGAAATATTTAAGTGCTCATCACATCACATGACCGACCTGGGTTCATATAATCTTTTTTGTTTCTTACGACCTTAGGAACACACTGTTAAAATTATTCGGTTTTCTCGTGTTACACCGTGTATATATATTTGCTCTTAAAAATAGTAGTTAGTAGTATAACATTCGTTATTAAATATCAACCCCTGGTAAGAATTATGTATTTCATGCCTTAATGTACTGAAAATGTGTAATTTTGTTTAACAAATCAGTTAAAATATCCCTAACCCTTTATATCTCCGGAGTCATTAACCTATAAAGAGCCAATCAAGTTACATAATACTTCAAATTCATTGTTCTTATCTTAAAAATACCTAACTCTTACAAAGATTACAAGGAAGACTGTCCTGCTATACGTTTCGGTATTTAGGTAAAGTCATCAGTAGAATTAGGTTGATAAATGAAGAGTTCAAAATTATATACACACTCTTATTTGGACAAGAGAATCAAGTATATGTAGAAAAATTTGAGCTGTTCAACTGTCCAACTACTTTTGCTGCCGACTGTAGGTACCTACGTCAAATAAAATCAAGTTAAACCTTCAAACATTGTAATGCAGTTCAATTCAGAGCCTCTATTCTTGGAGGTATTAACCATATCGTGTTTGACCTGTTATGGTAACTCGGCCATTACTGTCAAGTAAATAAGAGCCATAAGAGCTATCAAAACGTTGACAATACGATAACAAAGACGATATGTTTTTTACCGCCTAGAATCTTGGCTAAGGTATTGTACTTAGTCTTTGGTATTCAGATAGATTACGTGTCGTGGTTGTCGTAGGTCGTAAATACGATATTGTAACAGGTAAGTGGCCAAACACATTAACGATGTAAAGTTACAATAATCCCAAGCCATCCCAATATCGCAATGTAGCTACTAGAACAATTCACCGAAACCAACGTATTATATTCTATGCCGACGACACACCCGCTTGTTTAAATAACACTAATTTACTTGTTTGTGGTAGTGAACGCGTTAGTTTCACCTTTGTCTAACCGTTCCATATTATGGCCTTGGATAAAACCTTACTTATAAGCGAATTTTACTCGTACAATAAAGAAAACTTATACACCGCAAGCTTGTAAAAGCCGCTATTTCACTCGAGTCTCATGTTGTTCTTTATACGTAACTAGAGGACGCTCGAGACTCCGTACCCACCAACTCACCAACTTCGCAAATCACACCGTCGTGGATACCTATCAGTCGCAACACATGATATTCTCAAAATATCATACAAGCGAAACGTCATATTCGCAAAATATGACTTTTTTTTGTAAGACATGAATTAGACAGTATCGACGGAGATACACTGCGCGGAGCTCCTATTTCTGGGTGGTTTCCTCCCGGCCTTCTGTAAATCTAACATAACCTAATCCTACCCATGATTCTATAACCAAACCCGACTATTTGTAAATATCATGTTTAGCGAATGTTTTGCTACTATGATGATAACTATGATAAGCGTATATGATGTTTTGCCAATGTGTATTCTGCGATTTAGTTTATAATATTAGTAGGAAAGATAGGATAGAAGACATAAAGATAGATAGTTCTTGAGTACCTACAACTAAACACTAAAAGCCTGCCTTTAGTTTGGAAACATAATCACGCTGTTCAATATTTAGGTTCTGCTGCGGCTTGATGCCAGTTAAATCGATTGTTGTTTGACCTGTCACCGCGTCAAACTCTTTTGCCAAGCTATAATTAATTGATACGCAGTAATGTACGTTAATTAACTCTAAGCGATGCGTTAAAAACATAATTAACTATTGAAATAAACTTTGCGACAACCCATGAAGCGGTTTTTATGACTATTTGTACAACATTAAAAGGCAATAAAAATAATAAACATATTGATATGACTAAAATGTGGGTACTTACACTTTTTGAATGATTCCTTGTACCTTTTACACTACTTACTTCAATTAATGATTTATTTTAGCGAGGAATATGTTAAGTTTAGCATTAACACATAAACAATAATACTTACATACTTCTTAGACATAATTTTCTGTTCACTTTTCACATTTTCCATCCAATCTTGAATACACTAACCAACTGTAAACACGCGGCTCACTCAATAGACCAAACAAAAGACGCAACTTACAGCGCCATCTACATTTAGGTCTCGAACATACCTCCATTTATAAACATGTATTATCTGTAGTAGAAAAGGTGGGACAGCGAAACACCAGTCTTTATCCTTGGTTAATTGTCTTTATCCTTGGTGATCTTATACCCAATTTATTGCCACCTTTTATGGTAACAAATGTGTTTAAAACTCACTATATTTAGTTCACCAATCCTCTACTGCACCATTTTCCTTAACACAAGCGCTAGGTTCTTTACGCGGCAAACATGACTACTTATGCCCAAGGTGACTAGCGTTCTGCACTAAGCTTAGCAGTGCATTGTGTTGGATAAAAGAGGGCCACTTGCATTGTTGTACGCAGCATCCATTTAAAACGTATTGTATGTTCTGCGTTCCATTATGAACGCCCGCTTGTTTTTCATTCATATACCTACCATTTTGATATGTAGCTACAGGGCCGTATCAGAACGCCTAAAATTAATAAGCCTAATGTATCATAATACCTAATGGTTTTTTTTCTGAATCCGTATTATTTTCAGGTTTTTTTAAGAGGCCATTGTTAAGATTTCATTAGGTTAGGTTAAGTTTATTTTGTAACAAACAAGAAAATATCTGGGATTTCCTTCAAAATATTTTCAATAAAGGTATATTTATCTTGAAAATGACGGCCAGAGGCAATTCAGCAGACCCTGGAAATCATTAAGTAGTTTATACGCCATCATTTCTTATAACAGTAAGATGAAAAGCATTAAATTTTAATGATCGAAGAGAGAAAAGAGTAAGTAAGTATAAAATAAAGCTAATTAAAGCACAGAAAGACGCAGTTTTATTTGAAATATATTTATTAATTCAACAAAAACAAGCTTATTCGTACATAATACAATGCATATCGCAATTATTCATTCTACACTACGTCCGAGGGCCTTGCCAACATGCATTAAGCAGACTAGCGTTTCTATTAGTTTCGTTTTTAAACCAATCGCGTCACTGGTAGATCACGTGATACGAAAAGACACGTGATCTACCAGTGACGCGATTGGTTAAAAGCAAAACGAATAGAATCGCTACTTAGCGTAGTGCATCTTGTCAGGGCCATCTGTCTATTTTGGTGAAATCACTTTGAATAGAAATTCCATCGAGTCCATTGAAGTAGACCTAATGATATTCCAGTCAAGCGGTTAAAACGATCTTACATAACGTAAAAAAAAACATAAATAGGTCTGAATAATTGCTTTACAATGTTAAATATTTGTCTATCGACTTACAATTCTAAGGATGTTTGATTATCGAGGGGTCTCAAGCTATGATAAATAGGATAATAAATTATACACAGTTTTTGACGTACTTGTACGTACTCGTATATAACTATGTATCGAACAAAATATCTAGATGGGTAACTTTTAAATAATTACTTAAGTGGGTATTTCTCACGAGCGTTTTAGCCGCGCGTTTAGGTCGCATTATTGAAGGCTTCCCTGTAGACTCGAAAGTCATTGCGGCTATTCTGTAGAACTCAACTGCTGCTTACAATTCTCAACGAATTTGTTTAGCATTTCCTCAGAAAATCGTCAAAATTGTAGCCACGGTTGTGACGGGCGGTTGGAACGATATCAGAATTAACGAACCTTAAAAAGTCAACACGCATTCCTAGAATGTTACAATTTCCGTATTTATTACCATTCAAACTAAACTCAAACACCCTGTATACTAAACTGAACTAGTTACACGTACTTAAAACATAGGAAAGGAGGAACAAAACACAGCCTGGATTAAAAATCAAAAACCTTGTTTTGTACAATCGAGTTCATAAATATGTATACACTTCAGTACCGTGTCTAATTAATGGCATGCTCATACTGCAATGTACGAACTATCACAGCGATTAAAGTGACCAAGTACTAAAGTTTATACTTATTTATGAACTCGACTGTACATGATGTTGTGACGTTTGGTAAATTCTCTGAATAATTGACCAAGAATGTCTTTTATTTACCACATTTGGACCGTAAAAATCTATCCTATCTTAGAATCGAAGGTGGTAACTAAATAAATTTCTTAGTCGCGTAAACAATGCTCTATAAGTCTCACAACTTAGGTACCTAGTCGAATATATACTAAAACATCATTAAATGCAATAAAACTACAGGGTAATTTTATCCTTCAAAACCGTATTTCCAAAATATAAAATTGAAAAAGCTTTCCACTAAAGGTCCATAGTGTCACTGTTCTGTTAACGTCATGAAATTTGGAATAAATAGCCCTGTAGTATAAAAAGAGGTGCATTATATTTTTACCCATTACCATATGTGGCAATAGCGGAAGACGGATTCTGCGCTTACCATGTCTCCATTGCAATTCCTTAGAATCATTGACCAATAGTATAAATGTTTGCGTCTGCGTGGGTTTGCTAAAGGTAGCCTATTTTTGTACAGTTAATTCAACTTGAAGATACTACCTACATATGACTTATTCTTTTATAAATTAAAATTAATCTTTGAACGCGGATGATGAAAGAGCCTTATATCTAACCGACAAGGTTAAGCGCGACCGTCCTGTGGGGCAACAGGCGTTGGGGGAGGTGAGGCGACTGCTATTACACGGCGTGTAGTTGCGCGGGCTTCCCTTCCCCGCTCCACAGCCTGCCCCTTACCCACGTGTAAAGTATAATAGAGAAAAGGAATACACACGCAGGCGGCTTAGACAAGACTTATTTAGCGTCTATCGGCATTGTTAGCGTTATGTATTGTCACACCACGCTCGTAGCGCCCAAGTGTAACGCGCGCACACATATTATCTAGCCAAGATTAGAAGGGATTAGAGACAATAGTTTTACCATATACTTACGTCAAAGTGCATATGAATCGACAGATATTCCAAACCCAAACTAAACGCGGTTTCATACGATGTACCCTTGTTCGAAGATCTTACAAAATGTGTGCGTGTGTCGTTTGTTGTGTGAAGATGTTGTAAAATCTGGTTGGTTTTATGAGAATGAGAAAGAGGAAGCATGTAGAATTGAAACTTACGCAGCCGAAACCCAGAGGTCGTTTCATTCGTCTCTAATAAATCTGGCATGTCTTTGAAAGTCGCTAAAAAATAGGTGACAGCCCTAGTAGCATTCATAAGGGGACAGTGAAGCGTAGGCTAAGTGGAGAGGTAGGTATTTATGATGCCGTGTTAAGGAATGGACAAAAGTTTCATTTCAATACTTCCTTATTAGCCGAGCTAAGGAGAAGGATTTTTAATTACAAATACTTACTACACACGCATTAGGGCATATTGAAACGAATTAATCATAAACTATAATCTCCTTCTCTCCCGGCCAGTGTTATGCCTGTCGACTGAAGTCCATTGGGGTGAAGTTGAAAAATGTATGTATATCAACTGACAGGGAAAAGTACGAGACTTGTTAGATAATTTTCATGAAATTATTATTTCTGTGAAGCGACATTTCTTTTCGCATTTTCTCTTATTCTTAATTTAACCCAATTTCATTTTTCTCCGGTCGATTTTATTACCGTCGCTTTTGCTCTCGTGCGACTTTTTTCCGAGTCGCATTTTTTCCCGATCGATTTCTATCCCGGTCTCACTTCTTCTCAAAAGTAATTACATCGTTATGTAGGTAGGTTAGGTTATGTTAGCTTTGCAGCAGGCCCGGAGGGCCAAATAACCCAGATATAAGAGATCCGCCATAGCGGAGCTCCATCGACTCTGTCAACTTTGATTCATGGAATGGGAAAAACACGACAATCAAAATATGATGCTAGGAAAAGAAGCGACTGGATAAAAACTCGCAAGGGGAAAAACACGAATGTGAAAATAAACTGCCGGGAAAACGGCGACTGGTAATATTACGTTCGGGAAAATCAGCGAAAAGAAAATTATCTTCAAAGAAAAAATGCGTTTGGGAAAGTCATCTAACAAATCAAGTTCGATAGCGCGATGCAGCACACTCTCAGATTTAGTTGTCTGATACAGATGGCGCTGTCATAACTGCTTGTAACAAGTAGTCGCTAAACGTCACTACATGTGGCTATATGAGCTGTCACATGGATCAACCTAGATTAACCTAACTATAGATAGTTGTGATAAAGTGTATGAGACTGGTTCAAAATGCCTAAGAAGGCAGGTTGATGGCAGCGCAGCGATTTAGCATGTAATGCGAGACGTTCTCGTAAGTCAGGAAGGTGATCATCGTCGCTGGTACCACCCGCATCAGATTCGGCTTCAGACCCTTGTAGAAGCCCCGCCACCCCTCATATCTGTGGAAATATTTTATATTTTGCATTAGACTTTGGTATGGGTATTCTTAAAAGTATATGTAAGCAGTTGATTCGTTATAAAAGCCAATGTGTTAAAACCTTTAACATTTGAATGCCACTTCAACTAGAATTGGGATGTTTACTATATTCAAGAATGTCAGATAGATTATTCATTCCGAACCACAACACAACATTAAAGTTTTCGAAAAAAATACAAAAAAAAATGAAGACTAGGCGCATTTTAGCAATCGTTACGATTGAATACGTAATTCAACAGTAGTACGAGGTAACGTCACGGCTTGCTATTTCTTACAAAACTCTTGATACTTCAGTCAACCTCAGTACTTTTTGTATTGTGACCGACTGAACTACTAGCTATCGTTTCGACACTTTGTAAAAAGTAACTGATGACTCGTCGTCAACCAGTCCACGTTGGTGTTAGTCCAAAGTCCAAAATACTATTTTTTAAATGTAAGGAGTTTAGAACAATTTACTGATTAAAAGCAGTTGTCATGTATAGCTGACTGTGGCTTTCGAAGGATACATGGGTTCAAATGACACATGTAACATTGAGCTTTGAAATCTGCATTATCAGATTCAACGTATTATAGATATCTGACACTTTGGCCTTAATACATAAGAACGAGCCATATAGAGTACCGTAGGATCATATGACATTAATTCAAAACAACGGTTTGCGGCTTGACTCTAGCAATGGAAGTTTGCTATTACGTTAGCTAAGTCCTTTTTTTCTTGTCTCCGATTTGAAAGACGAAAGTAAAAAACGGGACATCCCAATGTTATGCTTGATTTACACTTTGCGAATTGCAAGTGCGATGTTCAAACAATTGCTACTTGCTACTTGACAGCAAATTTATAAACTTCGCACTGGCACTTCGCAAAATGTAATCAGGCCTTATAAAACACCTAAACAGTAACTAGGATTTGTTAAAGAAAAATACCGTGCTTTTTCGGCCTGGTAATTTGACTACTCTCGTTTATTCCGTGCTTCGGTACGACATTTTAACAAACGATTATAAAAACACAATCCTCTGGCAGATTTCATAATTTCAACACAAAGTAAATCAGATATTTTCCAAAAAAAATATATTAAGCCTGTTTTGTGTGGAAATTTGTCCAGGCAATGGCGAATGGCAAAAGTTTAATTTTTAAGCAGTGCTTGAAACTGTTCTCAAAAAATACCCGAGCTTTCTTAAGCGGCGCGTCAAAAGTGCCTGGTGGAAATGTGTTCATTTTGAGAATTCTTGATGATTCTAAAGTTAGTAAATTTCAAATAAATAAATCTGGTAGCACAAAATCGTACAAAGACCATAGAATAAAAGTACCATGCGATGAATAATATTCTTAATTAATCGATAAATATTTTAAAGCAATAATTACGTATTTTTAAGTTGTTTTTTTTCTTTCGTCTTTATACGATATCTGGCAGTTTATTTTTTTCATTTCTTACTTATTTTTACTTACCATTGCATCGTCGGCACTAAATCTATAGCAAATACTAAGAGAATACTAATATTTACAATATTTAACTTGGATCAGGAAAATAAATATAATTTATCAATTTGCTATCTTTTATTGATTACACAAATTGAATAGGTAAGTCGAAACAGTGGACATTAAGGAATTATATAAAAATATATATGTCTTATTATTGACAGTGGCCAGCCACCCAATAACTACAATCTACAATTATTAACAAATCAATAATAATAATGCGTCAGATTTCACGTTATCACATATTATTTGGTGTAGCAGCATCGAATAACACATATTAATGTGTGGCTGTTGCGTAGGCACTGAGTACTAAGCATACGTTACGTTAAGGAAAAATGTTCTCAAAAATTATTATCATTCACAGCGTAAGACGGGTTTGTTTTACAGATATAATGCATAAACATACAACATCTTACTTTGTCGGATAAGTTAGTTTTCGTCTTGCTTTCTCAATAAGGTTACCGATGGATGGCAGACTAACCCCCTTACTAATAAACGTTGAGTAACGGTGGTATAGCTATACAATGTTTTGTCCTTATCTGACAAATTCAAATGTCACAATGACAGATAAGGGCAAAACATTGTATAGCTATACCACCGTTACTCAACGTTTATTAGTAAGGGGGTAAGAAAACAATACAAACTTTTCCGACCAAACTCGATGTACTATGATTATTTACTACATATGCAGCAGCGCGGGAAGAGCTACGAAATAACTGTGAAAGTTCCAGGTAATGATACAGATGTTGTGAAGTGAATAATCATATCATTGTGTCTTTTTATCGTATTTTGTCGGATAATTTCGTATTCATCTTGCTTTCTCAATTAGCTTATTGATCGATACTGAAACCAACAGAGAGAGCATGCGAACATTTTCGACCAAATACGATGTCATATAGGCGAAAAACTTAAGTAAATGACCTCTTGCATTAGTTGTGTACAAAATGAATATGGAACTTACGTCTAATTTCAAATATAGAATGTCGAAGGGTCTATACAGAAGTGTTACAACTACACGCAAGAGGTCATTTACTTAAGATTTCACCTATAAGTTATTTCACAGCAGCCGTACGTATTTACAGTATTTCGTGCTATGCCAAACCATTAATTTCCGACCTACTTAATAGCAGTACAAAATTTCGAGTTTATATTTAAAATTTCAACCAGTCTCCGACAGGTATCACCGTATTTTAATTTTTGATTGAACAATGTTACAGGTAAATGCGCATAACAAAGTACCGGATGGCGTCAATGGTATTTTTGTATAAACGACGCAATAAGCTAACTGTCAAACGTAGCAAAAATAAATTAAAACAACCACTAAGCACGCGCAGTTTCTTATTTATTGTGTCAACTATATTGCACGCAGTATGTCCTATTCATAGACCGTATGCCTCTAATCAGAGGGACCTAAGTCCTGGGGCTGGCCCTGTGTACAGTCAACGTCATAAATAAGTGATCATTTATGTACCTTGTCGCTTTCAATCGTTTCACAATTTTATATGACATTTCAAACATGACGTTAAAGTGACAAGGTACATAAATGATCACTTATTTATGACGTTGACTGTACAGTATATTATATGGAAAGATTGGCATTGGCATATACAGATTGTGTTTGTAGCAGGACGATACAAACCCGAACATGTAAACTGTATTTACGTAGTCTGCATATACTAGTTGAGAATATTTTTCCTTTGTAATTTTTGGAATTGATTCAAACTGCGATTTCTTTAAACGAAACTGGTCTTATGATTTGAGCTTGGTATTTACAACATGAAAGTTAGTTACAACAAGAAGTTGCAATGTAATAACCTTTGTCAGAGTGCTTATTCTAAAATAAAATACTTAGCTACGTACATAACTATAAAATAAATAAATACAACGTGCCTTCGATTATTTACTTTATATAATTCGTGTGAATCGATTTTTGATTTATTTAAAGGAGCTCTCATATAATTATGGCTTACTTCACCAAATTCTAAAAGCAGTACTAAAAATTGTACTAAATTTTACTTTCATAATAGGGGTATACTAAAATTCGGATTTACTGGATACTTTAATGTGTCGTGAATATTTATATTAATTAATAATGGAAAAAATACAATAAGTAAGCCTCTAAGATAGAACCTCAAACTTGCACAATTCTTACTAGGAAACTTCTAAAATTTTACAACTATAATTAGCTATTTATTTATGTTATAGGGGCAAGTTGAAAAATCTATCTTTTAAGGAACCTAACGTCGTCTCACCACACATGTAACGTTTCGTTCCAACAAAAACACGTCTTTTATAATTTACTTACACAAACATTGAGATTGGAAAGTTCTAAAAATCAATTAAAATACCTATTATCACAAATTCTCAAATTAAAACTAAATTGTGCTAGGCTGGAACAACAGAGAGTAAGTTGGTTGCCAGCGTTGTGATAAGATAAGGTTGGTCATGTCTGATGGGAAAGAGTTCGACTATTTACAGGAGGTTTACAAAACAAATTAAAAAAACACAACATATGTCGTGAGACAGGTTTCACAATCCGGGCCATAGGCAATATAGTTTCATTCCGAAATACTTAACATAGGTTGACATTTAGCAAAGAACATTTCTTCCATAGCTGACATACCAAAAGACATTATAAATTAATTTGTATAGCGAATTGAACCCGTGCCAGCGCTTCAAACGCTGCCAAATCGTGTCAAAACTAAAAATATACATTCGGTTTCATTCAACTAATTACAAGACGAATTTCAAACATTAAAAAAGACACAATCGAAAACATTAACAAAGAAAATGCATTGATTACAAACAAAAAGAGTAATACTAGTCCCGCTTACAAACTAGTTGCTTACCTCGGTAAACACTCGAACGGATCGACGCGTGCGTTCAAATCCCACAACTATTAACTCAAGAGTGAAACATTAAATAGCTTTGCAATAAAGAGGACAAATCCTACAATAACAAATTCAGACTTTGGACAGAGAAAAGTAAGCACAACCCTAGTACTATTAAATTAATAAAAATACATGTATATCCACGTCTTCAAAAGGGTTAGTTTGTCGAAGACGAAGACGGTAAAAGGCTTTATCTAATTGCATTTACCAAATGTTCAGTGAATTGTATACATAAACAATCGGAATAAGATGGTTATATGCTACTGTATAACACACCCATTCCAAAAAGAGTTTACTTAAATATAAAGAACGACGACTTTATTCTTCACTATAAACATATTTGTACAACTTATACAAAAATGTCAACAAACATATCAGAGTTAATGAGATAAACAAGCTAATCTTAATCTGTGATTCACTATCGTTAACGTTTTTATATTACCTATCAAGCTATACGTTTACATTTGTCATTGTAGGGATTTACCATAATAAATAGCCGAGTCTCATTCCCATCAGATAATCTAGCATTTAATCATTATTGGTGAACTTTTCCCATATGAGCATAACTAGGCATATGTTAGGCGTTACATGGAGGAGGTACGGCGTGAGGCCTTTGTAGAAGCCACGGAATCGTTCATACCTCCAGGTCTCTTCGACGCAGTGCCAGGCGCCCCGGTAGGTCCGGTGGTGGTCCTGTAGCCGGGCCCTTACGACCTGGTAGGGGTAGGTCGCACCAGCCGCAATAAGCTTCGATATGGCGGCGAATGTCAGGTATTCTACTGACGTCTGAAACACGAGGATATTCTCAGGTGAGTGACGCATTAAAACAGTTGAATTTCAAATGAAAGTTTGTATAATACAAAATACTTTTTACTTCTAATATTTTCAAAAACGCGAGTATGTTAAATACATTTTATTTTGACCAATATTTCTGAACCAGAATATGAAAGCAAAAGGTATCAAGATCAAATGTTTTTTTGGATTTAAAATTTGTAGAAAGTAGCTTATTGAAATTATTACGTTAATATCACTACACTTAAGCTGCTGATCTTATTTTTCAACAAGTCCGTTGCCGACAGTGATATCTTCAAATACACAACACTCACCAGTTTAATGTCAATAGGCAAGTTCCTGTACTGGTTGTATCGGTTCTTCATCTCTTCGTAGGTCATGAATTGGAGCGCGCCGTGGGAAACCCCAAACATGCCGGGAACGAAGCCCTGGAATTAATGAAATGAAAATGTATACTATTGAAAAAACACATTACATACCAGGTTTCGTGGTTTCTATACAATATAGGACCTGGTATCGAATAATTGGACAATACAGACATCAGAAAAGTGTTTACTCTGCTACAGTTAAAGAAACACCGGAAGATTAAATTAGAGACTTGCACAATTTTGCACATGCAACCACGACATGCGGTTTATGCATGTAAAGTTTTTATGATTTGGCTGAAATAAGCCGTAAAGTATGCATACTTCAAGACTGTATTTGGCTAACATCCAAAATTATCTGTTTAATTGAACAATTAATGTTATGCTCGTGTGCGTATCTAAGATTTTAATTTTCACACGTCTGAACACCTAGATACTGATTTAATATTAAACGAAACTAGAAGATATCATTTTTATTGTATTAATGAATTAAGATTAAGAAAACTTTTTAATATTCTTAAATTATCTAAAGGATAATCTTACAGTTCTATTACCAACATAAAATAATTTTTCAATGCACTTACGAATGTTACTGAAAGTAACAGCAGTAAAAAATTACTTTAAATAGCTCGCAAACATTTCAAGTACTATATTTTTAACCTTTACAGGCAAGTATTGTCAATGCAAGATGGATCACTTTAACCCCACAACGCGTTATTGTCGAATACATAAACGCCTTAAAATTATGCGACAAAGTCACACCTGTAAGATAATCATAGATCTTGGACAAATGTAGGTTAATATAAAATTCTGAAACCGTGAGCATGTCTAATATTAGCTAGGAAATAGAATGCCTAGGTTAGACTAAGGTAACCGTAATAACAAATCTGGTTAAAGTCACCTAATAGAAGTATTAAAACATATTTAAATCCAGGAAAAATAAATAGCAACGGTAAACTGCAATACGGCTTCTTCATACAACAAACATCCAATGGCGACTTAAAATCTAATACCGTATTAAGACGCATGTATAATATTGTTTATTTTCTATGAGCAAATTGAACCCAATTTGCTATCGTTGTTAGCCCTTAGCGTGTCATAATTTACATGTCTTAGCACCAGTATATTTCCAACTATAAATAAACGTCAGAGGACTACTATTCTGACGTACGATGAGTATTAATAGACTCTATTGTGAATGACAGAGTGTAAAAACTCAGAGCAGAGACGATGTAACCAAAACAATAATAAAAACCAGCTGGTTTCCTCCTAAGTCATGTAATCATGTGCCAGCGGAGTGTTGATGATGGGCGGATTTTTTTTTTCCTACGTTCAGAATATTGATATACAATATTCACCTTTTTACTATAAGGTTCGTTTTTAACAGAGGTTCATTGTACATCAGTTGAAACCTAAGTAAATGATTTAAAGTAACATTAAATTATAACTAACAATAAAATTGATCAAGATCTTTGAATTGGTGGTCAAATCAGTGATATTTGTAGGCAATTGTATGGAAAAAACGCAAGTCTTTCTAATAATATAGCCATCGATGTATGCCTTAATCGAGCAGTGGGGCATTAATGAACTCGTGGTTTTATAGATAGATAGATAAGGATAAGATATAGGCACTGTGAAAGTAATTCCCTGCAACCGTCACTATGCAAAACTATACAGATATTGGAGAATAATTATTTGGAATGGGGAGAGAATTAAGAATAGATGAATGGAAGGAATGTGTGATAGGCACTGATGGGAGACTGGATACTGAGATGACGGCTCATAGTGATGATTGGAAGAAACCACGAATGTTTGGAATAAGGGCAACATGATGATGATGATGAGAGAAATAATTTAAACTGCTGACAATTTTACTATAAAAGTTGGTAATCGATACGCTCACTACGTAACTTTGCCAAAGTAAAGTAATTAACAAATCTGTCAACTGAAACATATAAATTACAGAAATTTTGATGCAATTCTTAAAATCACCGTTTTGTTTTGTTTCCAAAAAGATAAAAGACATTTCTTCAGTAAGTAGGCCGCACGGGCACTTTTACACGTCAAGAATCTACCAGCGCTTCCCAAAAGGAGACCACTGCTGAAACTCAGCAGACAGTCATTTTTTAAATATATTACAATGGTTACTACTTAAGTTTAGCATTACCTATATAAAACTAAAAATATGAAATTGAATATAAAATCTAATAAAATGCGTAGTTCAGCAGAAAAAAATGCCAAAAATCTTACGAGAGACTTATAGGGAGGGTGAAAAGGAAAAAAAAACACCTACTTATGTGTATATAAGACGGTTCAAGACGACCACAAAAGTTTCGATATGTTTTCCTACATCAACGGTTTCCCCTAGACAAGATAAAGCTTTTGAATTTGAATAAATGATTATTGACTGTTTCGGGTTTAGGCCATGGATTTTTGGCTGTTAGATAATCGTGACCCTATAATTCGCTTTCGACATTAACGACTTTTTCAAGTAATTTATAAGTGCTGGAAAGGGTTACTTTAAAACTACGTCAGGTAATTTATTATAGAAATTAATGCGTTGACCAACAAATCATTTATATACTTTACGGACGCGGAAGTTTAGAATAGCGATTTAATTCTTATTTCTAGTATTTAAATTACGTATATCAGAATTGTTGGTGAAAGGATCTGAATTCTTAATAACATAAATAAAATTCTCATAAATAAATTGAGACGCTACAGTTAAGATATTAATTTCTTTAAAAAGTTCTCTTAAGGAGTCACAGGAATTTAAGTTGTAAATAGCACGAATGGCCCTTTTTTGTAACACAAATATAGCTGCCTTACTATCTTTTTTTAATAAACATAATATAATTTCCGACATATATTTTTGTCATTTAATTTCATTATACAATTGTGATGTAACTTGTTTAAAAATCTTTCACGGTAATCTTAACCGACCGTGTTTATTTTAGTTGAAATCTGTTCCACGTTATCTGGCACGTGGTTTAGATAAACAATATGGTGTCATATCGTCACGAATTTCTTCAATAAAATCGTCAGCGATTCTTTAGTGTTCTAATATTATTGAAAGCCTATAAGGACTTTATCGAATACGTAAAATAAACATCATAATTCCCAAGTCTTAATAATGCAATTCTGAATTTTCATTATCTTGACTGCAATTTTGTAATGTTTTTGATATTGGTCATCATATTTATCAAACCTATCATACCAAACTTATCATACGTATTGCAATTAAATTATGAATTAAATATTAACTCCATGATAACATGACTTTCAGTAGGATGAACATTCGGAAAATGCGTTTTCGCAAAATCCGACCTATAGGTTATTTTTCACAAGTCTACCCAGAAAGTCAGAATGTTCGATTTGCGTTATTTTTCATGTCTACAATTTTTGCGATTAAAAACAAGACAACACATCATTTATTTTTCAACAAACATTATTGAGCTAAAAATTAGATAGTATTTTAGCATCAGTAAGATACATTTTCACGAAAGGTTGTAATCTATAATAAATTCTGGTTTATAAATAAATAAATAAATAAATAAATATAAGGGGAACTATTTCACACAAATTGACCAAATTAATTGATTGATTGATTTTAAATATGTGTTACAAAAAAATCACGAGTCGCTAGTTACGTATTTTAGTTAAGTAATGTTTAATTAAATGAATGAACACACGATAATTGAGGTATATGGTATACCCTAAAACGCAAAGTATTTTTTTAAATACAAAAAAAGGACATATTTTCCCCACTGATACGAACAGTAAAATGAGTTAAAACCAGTTTCGGCGTTCGTAATCATTCCTGCTATCTGGCAAACGACCTACGACCCATTAATCACCAAACCAGATTGGACAGTGCTCATTGCACAAAATTATAGTTCAAATAATTACTATAACATAACACCTATTTATGTAATTCCAAGTAAGACAGTGGTTCTTTTTCACAACGATTATCTCTCAATTGACAAATATCCAAGCTTAGGTACACAAGCGTCCATCTCAAGTTTGACGTCTTCAAAAATGATATTTTGACACGTCTATATTTAAATATTACAGTTTTGAGGTGCTCCCGATCAGTTTGTATAATTACAAGAAAACCTCACTATTTGTGTACACGAATAGATTTGATGATAAGAAAATCATTTATCGGCAAAGGATCACTTTGAACGATTAAAACATTTGGTGTTAATGAGCCGTTATTATGAGAATTTTCAAGGAATTTAGGCATCTCTCAAATAAGGGAACTTCGTGACTGTAATATTTAAATTAAGACTGTCCTTTTTCTTCGCACCGCAAAAAACACCGTAAAATAAACAGTAACAAAGCGGATTGTGTGAAATCTACCTAAATTTTTTTTTAGAGTAATATATTTATTAGTAGTTCTGAACTATTATATAAAGAAAGATGTACCGTGTCGCGGCCAAATTATTCAAGCGCCACATAAACCATAGTATCTACATAATTTTCATTATAAAACGGCAGACATAATTTATTTCCCGAAAATCAAGAATTGCACGTGTTGAGCTATCAACATGTTTAGATTTAGTAAGATTTATTGATCGCTCCGATAACATAATCCGCATCAACTCAAGGGCATCGATTGTTTCCGTGGTGGCTTGTTATTGCTTGTGTACGCGTTTAGCACCAGCTGTGTCGTAACACTAAACAAATATAACTAGTACTGGAAAGCTAATAACAACAGTTAAATTTGTCGCCGAGGTGAGAAATTGCGGAGAACATCCAATTTAGGAATTATTTAACTGGGAAAATGGGACATCAGCCAAAATCCCACCACAATACCTCGTTTTTTTTTCAGTTTAGAACATACTAACGACATGCTCTTGCTTCGCTTCGGTTTATGCGAGTTTTCTGTAACACCCGTCTACAAACGAGAACTTATTATACATAAAAACCTTCCGTGTACAATTATCTAACTGATGGTGAAAATTGCATCAAAATCCGTTGCGTGGTTTAGGAGTTAGCGGGTATACAGAAGGAAAGACGCGGAAAGCGACTTTTTTACCATGTAGGAAAAAGAAAATGATCGCTATTTTACAAACGTTAGCGCCTAAAACGCCCAAGCAAGCGACACGCCACAACAATTCTGGTCTGTTCGCTGAAGTAAACCACTTGCTTTGCGTTGTACAAGTATTTCAATGACTAACTTTCCTAAATAGGAAATATATCGGATAATGTTTCCGATTTGTCCCAACAGAAAAACCATGCAATACCTCGAACCGACACGCAGTAAATTTTCTGAACTGTACTGCAAAGGTTACCCAGAGCATTGTAGATACAAGCTGCTCAAGCTGAAGTCTGCTATATTGTTTACGAGACAAGAGGTCAGTCTAAACTGGTATAGTACGCCTTTTCTGCGTACAATGAAAATACAAACAACAACACTCACGAGTTTTTTACCAGAGAAATGTCGTAACAGAATGCGTACGCTTGTGATCCTATTACGAGTCGTGACATAAATTCTGCGGTTTACCTTTCTAGAAGCCGTTTGCAAGTATTGCCAGCCTTGTGGTTTCTACGCGTATCATCCATGATATTTGCAATGTTGAGACACGTTAGTTCTCAATTCAAAAGTAAATAGATAGATAGTGTATTTTTTTCCTAGCCAAAGACCAAATGGATCGAAGGGGCGACAATATTTTGAAGGTAGTGATAGATTTGGTGGTGTTTGGAGCTTGGGGGGGGCTTTCCAGACCATATCCGAAAAATGTTATCTCTAAAACTTACCGCCAAGCAGCAGATAATAAAACCAGTAAAATTACTAGCATAGGGCGTTCCACCTTAGTCCTCAGGGTTTGCAACGCATTTGCGGTCTTAGGATTGCAGTCTTGTGTAAGAATACTCTTGAGAATGCAAAATTCCATGGGTCTCAGATCCCACTTACCATTAGATTACCTGTGAGCTAATTCGCCACCTACTTACAATAAAAACCACTGCTTCTAAGACCGGACTTCGTAAAATAATAAGGAAACCTATTTTTACGAGCAAGTTGCTGGCAATAGTTAGAATAGTAATAAAACGTTTAATGGCGTATGGCATGTGTCATTGCCAGCTTAGAGGAATCAGTCGTTTTAACGCATACAGCTGTCAATTAACAATCGTGCGCAATTTGTGCATGCTAAATGTATCACCAGCTCCCATTGTATTAACACATATATCAGTGCTAGTATTCTCTTAAGCCAGTTCAGTAGGTCTAACCAAGACACAAAAGACACTTGACACCTTAGCCTAGTTGGTCGTGATCCTGCCTACAAAACTAGATGTCCCGGGTTCAAATACCGGTCAGGGCAGATATTTGTGTGATGAGCGCTAGTATTTTCTGAGTCTATGTTTTTCTCTATACAGTGTGTAAATGGTATACGGGCGTTCCTTTTAACTGTAGTTAGTATAACCCCTACTGAGCACATTTAGGCAGCTTTTGTTAAAATTAAATTTAAAAAAAAAAACCATACAAAATAATTTAACACGTAATGTATAACGAAAAATGCAATTAACATTTTCACAAGTAAACATTACTTACTTACCTGACAGATGGACTTCGATGTACATTGCGGGTCGATAGTATGTTCAAAAATTAATAACGGTGTATACGTTAGCGTAATTAAAATAATTATTTCTGTTAATGATTAGTAGAGTCTTAATCTATGTCCAGTTTCAATAAACGCCCGTATACCATTTACACACTGTATAAGTAAGTTAATGGTTGTCTAGCACCCATAGTACAAGCCTAGAGCCTAGTTTGGGACTAGGTTAATTTGTGTGAGATTCTGCTCTGATATTTATTTATTATTTATGTAAACGCTGTTTATGTTTATCTTTTCTATCGACTCCAAATGTATGGAGTTGACGTAAGCGGTCGACACGATCTGTCATAAGCTTACGTCAATCTTATACGTTTTAAACTTCAATAGGTCTCCTGATGAAATTCAGTCCGGCAACACATTCGAGATCAGTTTATTACCTAAAATACTTACGACTTTTTCCAACTCCAATTTAGACGGACACACTATGCATTTATTATATAAATAAAGAAATAAGGATTAATTAAGATATGTTTTCTATTTATTGAACAAACTTTCTTTGCAATATTGTTTGGCAGTTATATAATTTTTTGTACTGGAATATTCATTGTTTTTAATCATACACAATGTCATACGATTAGATATGAAAGAATGAGAAAAACATCGTCAGGATTAATAAAATAACTCTTCATAATATTTTACATTATTTTTGTTACAAATTTGACCAACAGAACTGTTTCCCTATTAATTTACCGTATCCTTTAGTACATCACAGTTTTTCCACACACTCACAGACAAAGTACAGAATATACTTTTATTACGGTATAAACCAAAATAAATCTCCAGTTAAAGAAGAGTTTTGTCACCGTAACGAAACTGTCGATTAACGTCAAACAGATTTCAATTTATCAGAATTCAACTCAAACGTATAAGTTACTCTACGCCCTGTGTATGTACCTATACTACAACAAATAACTACACATGTTAAAGAACATAATTGTAACTAAATCCAGCAAGAAAAGACGGATGACCCTAGCAGAGGATCGGACAGAGAGTAAAAATGAAGTGTTCTTTACAGTGGATGTGGGCTAGATTGACAAATAATGAAGTACCTAAACGAAGCAGCGTCTAAAAATACGTGACGCAACGTTTTATAATACATGACATGACAAATAAAAATTCGCTGTCCGAGGTATGACGTATGATATACATTTCCAGGATCAATTAGTTGTTACTAACAACATCCGCATTACCCCCAACGTTGCTACAGTGCCGAGAATTCCGTGAATTTCCCCGTCGTACCACAAACCAGCTGACGCTAGTTCGGATCAATACGCGCCGGTAGAGCTAAGGTCACGGCTATAGATACACTAGAGCCTATGCCGATCATATAAAGAGCTTATTGTAGCATTGATTTAATGTCATCTTTCAATAATTGTATAATAACTTCAACGTTGAACGTTATAATTATGCAGTTTAAAGGAATGATGTATCTTTGTTGCTTGTTGATTTTGACTGATGGAGACTGAGCGTCAGTTGAGTATTGTATCTGTTTACATATATTATGCAACATTTTTATAATCATATAAAAGAAAATTTAAGTGATCAGACCTAATAAGTATTTACCCAAAAGCGATGAAACCGAAAAGATAAAGGTGCGTTTGACCTTCCTGTGTATGCAATTATGACTCTTTCTTTCGTAGAAAATACAAAAGAAGTATCAGAGCCTCTTCCCCACTCTCCAACACATATATGTATACAGAGAATTATGTCATCGGTGTCGGAGATTTTAGGGACTAACTCTGAGGTTCATACTCATCAACTTTTATTATGGGACCAACATCCAAAATTGCGAAAAAAAAACAGCTTTTCCAAACAAACTTTGAGATCTAAACAGCCGAAATGTATGGAACAGGTGTTTTTTTTTCGCAATTTGGATGTTGGTCCCATAATAAAAGTTGATGAGTATGAACCTCAGAGTTAGTCCCTAAAATCTCCGACACCGATGACATAACACACTGTATACAGAAACAGGACGCAATTGTATTAAATGACGTCCTATTTACCAATTTAGAACGAATAAAATTTTTAGAAGAAAGGCAGTTTTAACTGACACATTTAAATGTATACTAACTGTGATAACTTTTCATTACTTTAGAGTAGGGCTCGGCAACCTGGTGAATTCTCTTAACCAGCTCGTCAGAAACGCCATACATTACAAATAGAGCATTTTCATCTAGATTCCGCTTGAACAGAATCGATATTATTTCGGTTTTGATCAAAAAGCTAAATGAAACTTTTCACCGCCCACCGCCCACCACCACCACCCAATTCCAGTCTTTCCTACTCCAATAGCTAACTCTTTACTTGCATTTTGACTTGCTTAGCTTGCAGTCAAGCAGGCATTATCATTTTAAAATATCGTAGTCGCCACGCCATCCAGGTGAGGGAAGAATCAAAAACGACAAATACCAGGTTAATCCCAGCGATGATAAGCACAAACAGACATACAGATACACACGTTAACCTTAAAAACACTTCTGGTAAGTTCATAACTAAATGAAAAGCCAGCTTTATAAACCCGACTGCATTTTTTGATATCGTTATTAAACCCTTTTATTAATGCTACTATATTCTTATATATTAGAGATGGTCACATTAAGACCTTGATGAGAAAACTTTTTTTTGTTGTTGACATAAATAATAGACATTTTGCCAATGTTTTTAATTCAATTTTAACAGTTAAGTTACCCGATGTCACGATACCACACACGTTTAAATCGGCTAAGGCGTTTAGAAGTCATGGTGGAATAAAGAATCATTACATACATACCTACACTACATACATGAACCCTGAAAACATTACACTCCTTTTTTTGGCCAGTCGTGTAAAAACCACTATCTCAGGAATAAGACACTATAATTTCAGAAATCTGTCTGAACCAAATAAAAAGTTGCAAATATGTAGTAATGACCGACGGCTGCCGGGCAACAGTCAATTAAAATGCGTCCGAATCCACACGTGCTATGTCAATTTATCATTTCAAGATCAATTTAACATTACAGCGTGAATCTACACACAGGACATTGTCTGGTTATTATTTTTAGATATAAAAATCGAAAAGCTGAGCTATTAAATGAATCGACCAGCGGAGGAATATATCATAAGGTGGACTTAGCGATGCATCCGATACCGATACCGATACCGATATATCGGCGATACTTTGGGTTAGCCGATATATCGGTATTGACGATATTTTTATGACCGATTCAACGATACTTTTTAATTTACAAATGTAGTGTCAACGAGCGATTACTTTGTTTTTTAAACAAAAATCAAAAAAAAATCTTATCAATGTTAATTTTAATTACTAAAATATTTAATTATCTAATATTAACCTACCTATGTATCTACTTCTTATATTAATAAAAAGAAATCTGTCTTGTGATTTATTTATTATACCTACCTTCATTTTTGAATTCACAAAAAGCGTATCGGTATCGGTATCGCCGATATTTTTATAAGAGTATCGGTATCGGTATCGTATCGGCGAAAAGGCGTATCGATGCATCCCTAAGTGGACATATATGTAGAATTGGCAAACACTTGATTTGACTTATAGGCTTAATAAAGATTATTCTGCGTCTCTATTCTATGCGGTAAAATCCAAATCGTATTTGATCTGTTATTGTATTGTTTTTAACTTGGCCGCCATTGCTGTCAAGTAAATAAGAGCTATCAAAACGTTGACAATACGATAACAGGTCTAAAACGATATGCTTTTAACATGTTGAATAGAGGCCCTGGTACTTTACCATACAAATGACAAACGATTCGGTTGTGCCCTTGTGTCACCAACAAACCCCTTGAAACAATCAATAACAAAAGAAAGTCTTTGAACTAACACGATGTTTCGATTTTATTGGAACGACCGTGGGAACGGTCACGAGCCGACCTCGTCTAGCTCTGATAAGGTTTTATTCAAGTTAAAAGACTCAAGAGGAATGTATCGCCGCTAAAGTCGCGTAGATGTCCAAAAAAAAACATGTAAATTTAACTCCGCGGGCGAAACCGTTTCTCTACCCTAAATCAAGTCCGAATTTACGATTTTAGAATATGTTGTAGTTATTATAAAGACTTACGTTCTGTTTTTTGTTTTTTAAATTTGTTTTTTTCTAAGAAATATTTTCTTGGAAAGGAAAACGTACAGACATAGTTTTTCATGATACCTACAACATATTCAAAAATCGTAAAAATCGGATGAGGTTTTAGGGTGCAAAAGGGTTCAATCGTAAAAAAAGTTTGAGAACCGCTGCTATAGTATATAGCAGGCAGATCGGTCATAATTTAGCTCAAAAGAGATACGCTGTGTATCTCTAATGCACATAAGAGTGTAATTTCAACAATACAAGTTATCTATTAAAAATGTAAATATTATTGCCGTGTGGTCACGCCTATTCAACATTCGTGCTTATAAACACCAGCCAAAGTGATAAAAATTTAAATATGAAATATGTAAACTGGAAATTCAAAACATGATGGTGTTTTACATTAGTCACCGCTATGTATTTCACTCATAATGGTAACTCACTTAGTATTCATTATTCCAAACTACCCAGTAAAATATAAATATGACAAACACGAGTGAAAAGCGGGAGTTCGTAACCGTTTCAAGACGTATAGTAATGACATAAATCGCGAAATAACCGTGTAATACATTTACCGGCGTAACACGACTAATAAAACGTGGGAATTGTATAACCTTGCACAATGACGTATAACAATCAGATTCCTCGACTGTACATACAGACATAGACTCGGACTTTCTCCAAATCATAAAGATTTTTAGGAAAAGTAAAAAAAAATATTTAAAAAAAAAACAACTCACCCTGTAGAGTCCTCTAACTCCCTCAGTCCTATAGATCTTCGTGAGACCATCCACCATGCCCTTGTATCGTTTATTGTCAGCGATCTGTTCCTCGCTGTACTGGAGGCAGAGGCGGGTTTTCACCACCCAGATAGGGTTCGTCATGACGAGGGAGAGCACCCCGGCTTCCGCTGCTGCTAGCATGTGGAGACCAGGGCCTAGAGGATTCCGTGCGTTGCCTCCTTGTATCCATGTCTTTATGGCGTTGTAGCTGGAAGAAAAGTGATATTATACAGATTTGCGGGAAGACGAGTTCTAGAGTGGAGACCACGAATTGGCAAACGTGGAGTAGGGCGCCATCAGACTAGGTGGAGCGATGATTTTCGCAACCTAGTTGATGGAAACTGGAGAAGAAGAGCTGAAGACCAAGCTCAGTGGCGTGTTATGGAGGAGGCCTATGTCCAGCAGTGGAACAGTGTGGGCTGATGATGATGATCGAGACCAAGCGACTCCATTATCAGATCAGCTCTTAGACACCATACTCGAACTTGCTTTGGGTCTACATCATGAACTCCAAATATAAGCTTTCTGAATATTGAAAATCACTTGCACGATTTGAACTTTACCGTAACACTAACAAACAAACACTGACCCAGATATCTGCTAATTATAATGAAAAACCTAAAACAAGGTTGAGTAAAGGATTTTTTTTTCGAACGCCCATTGATAACTGAAACAACTTGATCACATCATACGGCCCATCATACAACGAAATTTGTCAATGGAATATGAATCTATTACAAATGACAAAGTCAATTTAAATTACACTTTACTTTCTTTGCACTAGATCTTTATTTGAAAGGCCGTATTTTGTACTATAGTTAGTACAAGGAACCTCAGGATGTTAACTTGAATATTTTTGTCTTTAGTGGTTTTGTACAAGTTAACAAAGAAAACCTTTTCATCTTAATCACACCAAATATAAAATGTGAAAACCGACTTTAAAGGCAAGCTTGACGCCTCTTAAGCTCTAATGGGATGAGTGTTCCTTTGGTTGGGGCAGGCATTGTCTTCCCCAGGTTATGTAATGAATAGGTCAACCGTTCAGCTTTTTCAAGGAAATACCGACCCATACAAAAATACCAACAATTACATACATACAGACCAAAACAATCCGTCAACCAATATTGGCTTGTTAGTCACATCTCTTGAGGTTTTTTTTAATAATTTTGGGCTATCTGGAAACCTGACAAGAGTAAACTGTTACGTCCATATGAGCCTTTAGGTCATTAGAAGACTAGTAATGTTAAGTTAAGTACTTGAATGCCCAGTTTCATTCTTTTCGTGATTTGTTGCGCCTCTGCAATAGCACTCGGCTCAAAAATGTTCAAACAATCCGTCAATGGATTGCTGAAAGTATGCGGCTACCGACCAATGAAATTGAACCTTGACAGATTAAAATGAGTGAAGACACGACGCTGCTGTCTAATGGATTGTTTACCGTATTTTAATGGATGTGTGTTTGTTGACGCAATAAATATATTTCATTTATGCTGTGCCGCACTAGCCATTATATAAACGTCATAAATATTTAAGTCTCTAAGATTCTTAAGACTAGGCAAAAATGTTTTTTTTTTTACCTTCGCTTCGATATTTATTATAAATATCCGATTATTCGATTTTTGATATATACGAGTATACGATATAAGAATCATGAATAATTGAAATGAAACACGAAACATAGATGTTTTATTTTTTGGGGAAATCATTTCTTGTAAGTAATTCCTATTTATTATGAATCTTCTACCGTAGTGATGAGATTTGAAATTCAATATAAAACTAATAGAATACGAACGAAACTAGATGATTTAACTTGAGTTAGGTAACAGAAATTATAGTGAAACATTTTCCTCAAGTGTTGCGTGTGTAGCTTTCATCGCTTTGAAATGTGCAAATTGTGAGCCCGTTTATATGACACATGATCATTTGCTATATATAATAAAACCACTTTCATTTTTCAAACCCCCTTTTTAGACCCCTTTACGATTATTTATAAAAATACTTTTATTAACAAAATAAGATGCCCGTTATCAAGTTGTATAACTAAGCCACATTTCAAGTTGATAGCATTTTTGGTTGCTAGGGAAAACCTGCTGTGACATACAGACAGACGGACAATAAAGTTTCACCATAATGGTTTCTTTTCTTACCATTTTGGTAAGGAACCCTAAAAACTTTTTAATGACATATATATATCAATGGATATATATCGTGATGTATATCGACGAATTTTTATGGTAAATATCTTCTTTGGTTGAATGGCATTTCTCTGGACTGATTGGCAATTTTACCAATGCCTAAACATCTAACAAAACAACTGGCTTTCTATTCCATTTTCCGATAAATCTGACGGTACCTAAATAATATTGAAAACAACAAAATAACTATATTTGGAATAACTCTTATTACGTTTTACGTAACTTTGAGAATTTATCATGCTTATCAGTCAAAGATAAGCGAGGAGAATGTCACTATAATTGATGAAGTGCTCCCCAAACAAAGAAAAAGTTACAACTAATGAAATGTATCAAAACAAATGAGAAAAGTGAGTTTACATTAATAAATGTTGAATTTTCAAATATAAACTTCCGCAAGATATTACAACTAAATTAAAATCAATGGTTTAGTTAGGTAGGTATCTACTAAAGAAAAGACCCTAAATCAGATATATAAACAATATTGCATGTATACACCGTGTTTTTTTTGATTTACGATAACTTCGGCATATTACTAGGCATATCTATAGAAACAAATTGGTGGATTCGATTTTTAAATATTGCAAAAAAAAAAAAAAAATCAGTTTAGAACAAAATAATGAAATCTTTTATCTTTGGTAATTCTAAAGGGGCCTTTAGAGTTACCTAGCTAATAATCAGTGTCAAATACGTCTATGTTGGCGTGACATACACACACAAGTAAAGATAACACTTGACAGGTACAAGTCACTTTAGATTGACGCGTATACAAACCTAACAATTGGAAACTCTTTACTCATACGTATTAAAAGAAAATTGTTGTTATCAATTAAGAGCCTTTTACACTAGTTTAACGTGATTAACTGATTAAATTTAAAAATTAAATATCTTTAAAACCGTTAGACTTATCATTTGTCTGTCTTCGGGAAATTAACTTTGTTTGACCTAAAGAACGTTCCCTTAAAGTTATCGTAAATCAAAAAAAACACGGTGTATATGTATTTAACGTACCTACCTACCTAAGTACCTTTACAAAATATAAACATAAATCATTCTTACAATAAGAAATAGAAGCCCCAAGCAGATCCGGAGCCCCACACGTTAGGGGTGACCCCTCTATAGAGCCCTTTGACACCTTCCTTCTTGACTATTGTCACAAATGCGCTGCTTAGCCCATCGTACCTCGGAACAGTAGCGGTCCTGCCGTCATTTACTGAAAAACACAGTGCTCTTGAATTGGGTAAAGACAAGTGAAAAATATAATAGCATAATTAGCATTAGCCTAAAATGTAAAGATTATTGTAGTTTTCCTATGCTTAAATTGCTGGACCTAGAACTTAAAATTTAAAATATATACTCTAGTAGACTATTTAAAGTTCAACCCAATATCAAGAGATTAATTCTATGCATTTTTTTTTTTTAATATTCACACATTTGAAATACGGTACCCAAATACCTTAAAAATAAAATTGAAAAATTATTAAAAGTAACAGATAAATAGTGCAATAGTTATGATCAAGGTTCGTAATTTTGATGCGGATGACGTCAAAATTACGTAATTTTACATACAAGGTGCTCTGCTTTCATTTGGTAGGTGTTTAGGTATGTATTAACTGGTACAAAAATAATAATAAGAAACGGCAAAGTGATTATAGTTAAATACACCCTAATCCCAATCAAAATACGGATCACAGCAGCATCATATTTTTTTTCACCACTTATTACTAAAAATGGCAAATTGAGACAATTTTCTTTTATGAATGTCAATGCGATAATTGTTTGTTTGAGGACTATTTAATCGTATAAATTTTTATTACAAGATAAAAACATTTTTTTTTTTATTTATGTGTTAGGTATAAAGCAGATATTTATTTTTCTTCGCGTCAGTAGCTTACTTAACTCATGTTTACATGATTAAATGATTGACGACTAATGGTTAATAATTACAATGAAACCAATTGGAATCATACTCTGTTTAGCGTGACGTCATTTTTGCATCAACGGCATGAAAATTACGGGCCCTGGTTATGATGTAAAATTTTATGACAAACATTTTCGAACTTTCAATAATCGGGGTTGAAAAATTATGTATATATACCCTGAAATAGCAATGTTTTTATTTCAATCAATAATTTAAAAAATTGTTAATTGCCAACATATTCTTTAGTTAGGGGATCATTGTATAAATACACATTTTCAGGACACCATTGTATCTAAAATAATAATATCTTCTTCACTAGGTTAATTTAAATCTAAATCCAAGAGTTAAATTTGCAACCTGCTCTCAATTTTCAACAAAAGATATATATTAAGAAGCATATACCCAACAATACCCCGTAGATTTAATAGCCATACATGTTAAAGAAGGCATGCAAGCACTCAGGCCACCTGATAGTAAGTGGGATCGGAGACCCATAGACTACATTCCTAAGACTTCAAATGCGTTCCAACCCTGAGGACTGAGACAGAATGCCTCTATGCTAGTAACTTCACCTTATCCCCACACCGGCAATACAAACACTGCTGCTTGGCGGTGGATTTAAGGATAAGCAGGTGGTAGCGATCCAGTTCTATAATATAAATCTACCATGAAGGTAGCATTTTTTGGCTTAAAATTTAAACCTGCTGAATATTTCGATAGATTTTTGCAATCTAACCAGAAACAATACAGTACTAATCACATTCAGCGGGTTTATTTTTGAAATTACTTATTTAACATTATTAATTTAGTCTTGTGCAATACTGCACTAATGCTGCAATATCTACAAAATAAAAGGAAAATGAAGAACAATTTATTTAAATCTAGAACACATTGTTATATCGGTACAACTACCAATATATAAATTTAAATAAATGTGTAATCAATTCAATAATTATCAATTCACTTTCACTCATGAAGTTCAAGGCCAATAAAATATTAACGTCTAGTTTTTCCACATCTGTATAACATACACAAAGCAACATTAACATTTAATCAAATCTTATGATAATTTTACCGATCCAATAGTGTAATAAGAAGTGTAAGGACACATGGCAACTGATATAGTCTTTATGTCACATGTTAAAGTACATACCTGCAAATCTAATTTTAATGAGGTCCAAAGGGTGAAGAATCAACGTAGACGTAACGCCACCCGATATACCAGCTACCAGGTGCTCGTATTTGATGGTACTCATCAAAGCCACTCTCGAAGAGGTGGGATTAGGGTTCTTCATAGTACCCATGATTATTATAGATCACAGACAAATACAAAGCATTTTGTTTTAACAATAATAAGCCTACCGGAACACACTTTCCCAGAAATCTTTAACAAAAGTGTATTGAAAAGAATTTTCACTAAGCATTATTCCTTTCGTAATATTCGACAAAATTGCATGTACGAATCACTTTCATCCATCACTCAGGAAGGCACAGATTATAATCTGCTCATTTGTCGTGCATTACATTCGCAAACATAGATAACTAATCTGCAGTAACAAGTAACAACAATGAAATTGACACATACGTTCAACAGCGCCATCTTCTGTAAATTATCCGAACTTCTCTAAATGTAACTTTGCAAAAAGCTAAATTTCATACCGTGAATTTAACTTCGTGAAACGTTATGGAAGATTGGTATTGACCAAACAAAATGCTGATTGCAGCAGCATAAAAAAGGTGTACTTCGCATTTTGTTTCGTAGTAACTACAAATCGCGAACAATGTCTCATTGTAGACTTACCTTAACAGTTTACATACAACAACTTTAAAAAGATTACATTACAATATCATTTGTAGATATTAAGCTTTATGAAATATTTATTATAACACAACTGCCCACTTATAGTCCGAGGAAAGGGTATTAGAATTCAGATTTAACAGTTTAGGAGTATAGGCCTAAAAAATTACAACTATAGTACAAATGGTTGAATATACATACACTTTAGTACCTTGTCTATTTAATGTCTTGTTTAAACTGCCATATATGAATTGTCACAGCAATTGAAATGACAAGTTACTCAAGTGTATACATATTTATGAATTAGGCCGCTATTACCCCTTTATATACCCAACGCGTTTCCTGCAGGGGCATTTAGGTTATGACTCGCTAAAAGTGCGCAGGGACGTTGGCGTTATAAGGTTCGTACGTAATAAACATACTTAGAGCTAAGATAGATAGCGTTGGACTTTTAGAGAAGTTCCTCAAATTATCTGTTCCCGAC
This sequence comes from Acleris sparsana, assembly GCA_923062465.1. Lineage (NCBI taxonomy): Eukaryota > Metazoa > Arthropoda > Insecta > Lepidoptera > Tortricidae > Acleris > Acleris sparsana. The sequence continues at coordinate 17,760,062 of OV281287.1, read as the reverse complement.
CAGTACCGCTTTCGGCGGCGTTCCCCGCCCGCACTGTCACCGGCGCGAGCGCGCACGCGCCTGCGCTTCGCTTAAAGTTACGGACTTTAAGCGGATACTAGAGAAAGAACGAGACAAACATTTAGTAATCATGAGATAGTATTAATAAGTTCAAATTTCTATGTGGTTGTAAGTGTTGTAACGCTCTGATAACACTACTGTTATGTTAATATTTTATTTGCTTTTCTTTTTAAATAAATAAAAATATATACATATCGTCACGTTTTTTTTGTATCTGTCTTCAATTTAGGCCATATTTAGGCCATGATTAGAAATGAAGAGGGAGCCGTTAAACTAAGAACTGAAACACCGAACCACAATGATGGTTTTCAATTTCACTTAACTCTTAGACTGAGTACCTAGATGGGACACGACCAAATAACACGATGAGTAAAGAGAAGCATTTATGCGGAAAGACATAAGTACGTTTTTACAAGGCTGATTTTGTGGAGTGAGTGAGTGAGTGGATGGAGCGAATTGTTGCTTTAACTATTTCATTCTGTTTTATTTGTCTTTGTATGTTTTGCGTAGACATCTACGATATAAATTATTGTTTTTAATTGGCTGGAAAAGCCACAGTGGTCCTGACTACAGATGAAAACATAACCATAAACCGTTAATAATTTCTAATGATAAACCGCTTTAATAACCGGCCGAATTGCCTGTATTGCTATCAGAAAGGCTATACGCGAGCAGTAACCTTACCATGAGTTCCAACCACCGTACATAGCGAGTCAAATACCCTGTCCCTCGAAGACCTCGCAGTATTCTTATAGAGTGCGAGGGGCAGAGCACTCGACTCGCTAGCGACTACAGTAATTGTAACTCATGGTAAGGGTACAGCTTGTCTAATGGTAATACCTACTTACTGAAAGGTCGCGTTTATTACAGCGACATCTAGTGCCAATAGCCGATACGAATGTCCATTTTCGATGGCGTTATTATAAGCGGGGTCCAAGCAAGGAGATTTAATTATCTGTAAACCATAGATATATATTTTCCTACTCTATGATGTAAACCTGCCGTATTGTTTGAGTCAACTTTTTGCACGTGACTTATAAATAGTTCACACCAGTTTATAAACCCCTTATAGGCTAAAGACCAATCATGTAATGCTAGCTGCCATTTTGATAAAAAAAAATCTTTTCTATTTGACTTTGACATATTGCAAACCATTTTCATTCCTTGCTCATTTATTACGTAAATCAGCGAGCACAAGATCTTTTATAGTAAGTGGCAAGGATTCAAATAAAGATGTTGAAAGTAGCGAGTACGTTGAAATTGTTGTCCGGTCAGGGCTTACAGATTAGGACTCTTGCTACCGCCGTAGGGTATAAGCAGGCGTTAGTTAACATCCCTCCGACAAGGCTCACAGTGCTCGACAATGGGCTACGAGTCGCTACTGAAGATTCCGGTGCGGCGACCGCGACTGTGGGCCTGTGGATCGATGCCGGCTCCAGGTATGAAAACTCCAAGAACAACGGTGTAGCCCATTTCCTTGAACACATGGCTTTCAAAGGCACCAGCAAGAGGTCGCAGACCGATCTTGAGTTGCTCGTAGAGAACATGGGAGCACATCTGAACGCATACACGTCGCGGGAGCAGACCGTGTTTTACGCTAAATGCCTCGCCAACGACGTGCCCGTGGCCGTCGAGATCCTTGCCGACATTATTCAGAACTCGTCGCTCGCTGAACCCGAAATCGAACGCGAACGAGGCGTGATCCTGCGTGAGATGCAAGACGTCGAAAGCAACCTGCAGGAGGTGGTATTCGACCACTTACACGCTACTGCCTTCCAAGGCACACCCCTCGGACAGACCATCTTGGGACCCACTAAGAACATCAAGAAAATCTCAAAGACAGATTTGCAGCAATACATTAAGACCCATTACCAGCCTGGCCGTATTGTTCTGTCTGGAGCTGGTGGTGTTGACCACGAGAAGCTTGTAAGTCTTGCCAACAAGCACTTCAGCAAACTCCAAAACACCGCACTTGACATCCCTGAAATTGCTCCCTGTCGCTACACTGGCTCTGAAATCCGAGTTCGTGATGACTCCATGCCCTTGGCACACATTGCTATTGCTGTTGAGGGTGCCGGGTGGACTGATGCTGACAACATTCCCCTCATGGTCGCCAACACTCTTATTGGAGCTTGGGACCGCTCTCAGGGAGGTGGTGCTAACAATGCCTCAGTCCTTGCTCGTGCTGCATCCTCTGAAGGCCTTTGCCACAGCTTCCAATCATTCAACACCTGCTACAAGGACACCGGTCTCTGGGGCATTTATTTTGTGGCAGAGCCCCTACAAATCGAAGACATGGTTTTCAACATTCAGTCAGAGTGGATGAAGCTCTGCATTTCTGCAACAGAGGGTGAGGTTGAGCGTGCTAAGAATTTGCTTAAGACAAACATGCTGCTCCAGCTTGATGGCACTACCCCTGTGTGTGAAGATATTGGTCGCCAAATGCTCTGCTATAACCGCAGAATCCCTATCCACGAACTTGATGCCCGCATTGATTCTGTCACAGCTGCCAACATCCGGGACGTCTGCTTCAAGTACATCTATGACAAGTGCCCTGCTGTGGCTGCCGTTGGTCCCACTGAAGGCCTTCCTGATTACACTAGGCTCCGAGCTGGCATGTACTGGCTTAGAGCATAATTTAATTAATTAATTGTCGTCATAGATAACTTTTAGAATCTTTATTTAAATCATTGAGAGCACATTAAAAGTCTACTGATCCCAAATGTCTGTTGTTTTATTGTAATAAAACGCGCGTCTTTGGTGGAATGTGTATTTATTATAGGAGAATAAGTAATTGAGATGTAAATAAACAATTCTGTTTCCTATATGATGTTTTTTTTATTGACATAAATAAAAATTATAGACAAAATGCTTACAAATACAATTATACAACTTAAATAATAATAGGCAAAGAATATATTAGAATTATGTAATCCTACGAACAAAACCAGTAACAGCTTGGGCAGGTGTTGAGTTGGGGCAAACATCAAGGTGTGGGTGGAGAAAGTATGTTGTATATTATAAAGTAATATCATTACACACAATCAAGTGAAGGCTCGATCCTAAAAGAATAAAAACTCTTCAGCCTGTACCTTGACTGTTCCACCGCTGCGCCTTCGCCTCGGTTCACGGCATCCCACTCGTTCCTTGGCCAAATTAAATTGCAACATTACAATTTCCTCACACATTCATAGTGGGCATCCCTTCACTCAACTTCTCATTCTCCTGCACACTGGTCACACTGGGCTTCCGCACTGTGCTGGTCTTCCTTTTCTTCCCGTATGGCAACACCGGCTCGTTATGACTGATCAAGCTCGCTGACGATATGAAGACCGATACTTGTTCCGGAGTAGGGCAAGCTACCAGCAACGCGTCTTCGTAAGAATAGCCGCAAGTCGTAAGCAACTGCTCGATTTGAACGAAGTAGCCGACGACGTTATTCTGAAATAAATAGTTGGAATTTAGTACTGTCATTGAGTGGGTTATCTGAACTATCAGATTAATAATATAACTACAGTGCCACACACTTTTGCTGCCCACATACTAAAGCATTACCTAAGTTCAAAGTGGCAAATATAGTATGTGGGGTAATTTGAAATATCTTCTAGTGTAAGTAATGTTGTTTTTGTAATATTTAATGTACATGTAATTGTTTAAGAATTGTTTTTTTTTTAATTCTAAATATGTTAGAAGGGTCCCAAACGCGGTTTAAATTACATTTGTTTTTTATTATTGTGCATATGAATAAAATTTATCTGCCGACGTGTTAAAAATCCTATTCATCTCCGATGATGCGTTTGCCTGGTTGGTAGTGACCCTGCCTGCGGAACTAGCGGTCCCGGGTTCGAATCCTGGTGCGGGCAAATAAATAAATGAAGATTTCTAAGTATTTATATCGTTATCTAGTACCGAGAGGACAAGCCTAGACCTTATTTGTGTGAAATTGTCCCGTGGTATTTATTTATCTCACCCTAATCGGCCGAAACAGTATAAACTCCGTCTCCTTGTTAGCCAGGTAGAGCTGCATGGATCGTTGCAGCGTGGCGAGGTGCGCTTTGATCCTCTTCTGGGCTTCCTTCACCACCACCGCCATCTCCTCGGGGGACGCCCACGGCTGGGCTCTGATCTGGTCGGAGGGTGTGAAGACCTGGACCTGAACATTTGGTACATTCAGGGATGATAGATAAAAACCCAAGATATAATAGCTTCTTTTAGAGCTTTCTCTTAAGCGGCCCAACTCATTTTCATGACACTTATCTAAGAACTGCCGCTAGAAAACCAGCATTCAAATAAAAAACCGCATCCTAATGAGTTCACCCGTTGAGGAGATGCTACAGACAGATAGGTACACAAATACACACGTCAAACTTATATCACCTCTCTACGTCGGGGATTAAAAAAAAATGGTTGTAGAGGTTTTACTCAATAGATTACAATAACCAATTTCTAAAGGCTAAAGAGCTTAAACGTCACATCACATGGTATTTTCTACATAGTGGGGTTTTAAATAAAATGACGGCATTCCGACTACTAGTAGGACTGGTCCATAGCGGACCGCGCAAACAATCACCATTTTAAGGCAAGTGAAGCAGGTAATGTCAAATCATAGAAAACAGAAATCGGCATCTCCCTTAACTTGTACGTATGTAAACTCTTTATTGCACTAACAGAATACAAAAAGGTAAATCAGTTACAAACTTGCACATAACGAGCCCCAGTTTGTTAATAACCCTTGCTCACAACTAATCAGATTTGAAAAATTAACCGTAAATAGAACATAAGCCCTAGATATCTAATTTTGAATCGGAAATTAATCATAAAGGTTACATAATAACACTAACCTTCTCTACAAACGCAATCATCGGCCCGGTCAAAATCTCCGTAGCATGCTTTATGAACGTCTCACAGCAACTCTTCAGTTGCCTATCCACCTCCTTCCTCGAATCCAGCAAATGTTCCCGCACCATTGGAGTGCCTTCCAGCAAAAACTCCAACAACGTATTGTTGCTGTTCAAGGAAAATATCTGCCTCGGCCTCTGAATCAAACCATACGCAGCATTTTTGATATTACTGAAGTCTAGAGTAGTTTCCTTGATGATAAAATCAACTTGGAAGGGTGCAATTTGCTCCCGCAGAATTAGGAGATGTTTTATTTGAAAAAGCTCTCCGTCTATATTCGTTTGGTTGGTTGAAATCTGCTTCGCTGCGCTGTCAACGCTTTGGACACATAGCGAGATCGCTTCCTGAGCTAGACCTTGGAATACCTTCTTCTCTAGACACCTGTAAAGCCTCGATAGGGCTGCTAAGGTTCTTCTGACTCCAGGGTACCACATGCCGTGAAGGTCTGCCGGGGAAGCCTGCGGCCGTCTTTGGGCTTCGACGTTGATGTTGGCAACTTCTTGCGACGTGGCCGAGATGTCAGATACCATGGAATTGTGGGAATCTGAACGTTTGAGGGTCTGCTCTTGTTGGATAGACAGGGCTATTTGCTGTAAAAGAAATTGTGGAGATAACATTATTCTCATACTAGTGCTATTATTCTCATTATAGTCATAATTCATCCTAAAGCAGCAGAGACTAATAAAAACTGAAAGACTTGAGATGAACAACTTATTTCCATACTAAGGGCGAGTTGTTTGATAAGTAGTTAACTGAACGAATACACTCACCGGCAAAAGTACTCGCCCACCCGTTTTTTGTTCGTACGAATGCTAATAAATATGACTTCTTAAATTTAGAGTGTAACTTAAAAAATACTGAAGTAATTTCGTTGAAGCTTGTAGTGTTTGGTTGCTAATTAACCTCGGTCCAAAATGGCACACAAACATTTTTTTTAAATTACGTGTTTCTTTCCTCAGGCACCCAAAATTTCCATATATTTGAAAGTCGAACACAATAATTGACTACGAACAGGTAATTTATAGATCTTTTGGGTTTCTTTGGAAAGAGTTGCGTCCTTTACAAATAATACTTGGTGGCCATTTTGGTAGGTTAATTAGTAAACACTACAATCTTCATCGAGATTAGTTCATTATTTTTGAAGTTACTCTCTAATGTAAGAAGATATATTTGTTAGCAATTGTATGAACAAAAGACGGGTGGGAGAGTGTTTTTGCCGGTGAGTGTAGTTAAAATTCTCATCACATGTTATACATTTGGTTCAGATGTTACAATCCCTCCGGTTAGGGTGATGGAAACAGTATTGGACACTTTAAGCTGACAGGCGGAATTCTAAGATCATAATTACGGTCTTAAATTGATTGTTGCAAAACAAAGGATAACGCTTATTATCTGTAAAATAAGAATCAAGTGTCCATCATTGGTTCTTCTTTATAACTGTTTCTATCACCTACGATTTTTAACCATTGATTTTATGAGTATTTAGATTTTGATCAGTAAAAGTTGAAAAATACAATTTCCCTATAGATAGGTAAGTACCTAAAGAAAGTGTAGGACGCCCACTTTTAATTTGACAGTGTTCGTCACAGTGAACATACGATATTTTTTACCTGCAGTGTTTTTTTATTGGTAATTTTTAAGCTGGTTCAAAATTTAAAATGGGTATGTATTCACGACCTTTTTTGCTTTTGCCAGGTGGAGTGACCTGACACTATATGAAGGGTTTCTGTCAAGTCCTGCATGATAACAGCCGATCGGTAGAATGGCATGCAATGCAGATGCAGAGCCAGAGAGCCATGCAATTTTCAGAGATGAAAAGTACCATATGTGTATCCAGTGTTTAAGCTATCTCCATTACAAATTTCACACAAATCCGTGTTAGCGTGATGGAGAGTAGAGTAACATTCACACAAAATAAGATTTTAAGAAGCCAACTCCACATTTATTTTTATTTCCCGGGATTGCCAACTATAGGTATGTTACCGAATATCAGATCCCTATTCACTACTAATGATGTATGCATGGTTATGTATAATTTATCTTCCGCAAATCAACGTCCTGCGCGTATTTTGTGTGTGGAGTGTATGTCCCTTATTCATAAACAGACTATAAATCCATTTTAGTTAAATTAAGTGTTGTCACTTGTCACAATGACAGATAAATAAAACATATTTTAAGCATAATTTAAGTATTGGATCGTTCCGGTAACTTTCGGGACGGAAGATGGCTGATTGAAAGATGTATTTAACTTTTAATTTATTCTGTTTACTGAGTTTCTCTGCTTACTTGACTTCGACCGCTATTAATATAATAAGTTTCTCCCAAATATTTCATTTTTACGACAAACTTTTGTTGCCGCCGTGTTGCCGCCTGTACTTTTTTTTTGCAATGTCATTATCTGCTTATCAAGAACAAACTAATGAGTCCCAACACGGTGGCTCTACGTTAAGTATAGCGGAGATCCTGTCACTACCTTCCTACTCTATCATCAGATCAGCTCTTAGATACTATAATATTACCGTGGAAGATTTGAAGCTGACAAACATACATACGAACAGTGCAAGTTAAATAGTCTCGTAAATGGATGAATGGGTATGTGTTTACCTCCATCATAAGCAGTTTGTCGGGGTACGCCAGGTCGGGCGGCGCGGGCCGGTACAGCAGCACGTCGGCGCGCAGGTGCACGTGCGCGCGGAACACGAGGCGCTCCTGCGCGTCCTGCAGCAGTGCGCGCGCGCACACCCCAAGGGCGGCTAGCGTTTGGGCTGTAAGGAGGGAAGGGTTCATTTCACATAACTTCTACGCGAACGGCATCGCGGGGTCCAGGGTTGTAATAAAATCATACCAAATTTGACGCTTGAATGTTTTGCCGTTTTTACGATACAACAAAAATTAAAATACGTTGAAAAAAAAACGTTTCTTGTACGGGAAACAACTTTACTATTTCACTTTGTCTAAAAAAATGTCTTAAAATCCGCCGTAACAACACATATTTTGAAAAAATAACAGCTATCAATTAGGGTCCAAAAGATACTGCTCTTTGAAGTTAGGACGTCCGGACGGACGGACCACGTAGGAATTTGTCGGTCCTGTTGGACTCCCTTCGGGCACGTAACCCTAAGAACTAAATCATAATAGAATAAGGTTAAGTACGTTGCTAATATTAAAATTGATTTCTTCACACTTGCTTGAATAAACTCGTATATGTAGTTCACGTAATATCTTATTCAGGTATAAAGCTATTCTAAGGAACCCAGGCTAGTATTTAGACGAATTTGTACCTATTGTGTGACTACTCACGGTCATTGTTGACCTGTTCCTCGATGACCTCGACCCTCAGAATGACGCAAAGCTCCGCCAGCGTCTCCAGGTGGTTGATGTGGATGATGTGCGGCCGCAACGTCTCGTAGAGACCAGTGCATAGGGACTGAAGGTAATCTCTGAAAATACAAGAGAGATCGGTAAGAATCTGCTAAAAAAAACCCTTTCTAGTTTATTACATTAAAAAGTAAAATAAACAAGGGAGAACTTTGATTGTACGAGTGTTTGTCTGTTCGGAGTTGGTTGTTGTTGTTGTTGGTAGTTTTTAAAAGTAAAAAAACTGTTTTTAGTAAAATTGTAGTACAATTTTCGGGGCCGCTACCGTTGGGCAATACTTATGAGTTTGTTTTTAGGGCTGTACAATAACTGTACGGAGCCCTTCCTGTTGGAGTCGACTCGCACTTAGCTGGGCTTTACGTACACAAGGAGATAACTTAATATGTATACCGGCTCTGGCCTACCGAGTATTATTTATATATTTTAAGACTAAATTTGGACAAATTATTTACGAAGTAGAATTTAGTCATTCTACTTGCCGACAGATGTCACTCGTAACACAATATTTTGGCTGCGTGGACATAATTAACGAACTAATTTTTATATTCATTCATTTATTCTTTGCAACCATGGTATTTACAAGATGTTAGTTCTTAAATAACCAGTACAAAACATGGACCCTACTAGGGCATAGCAATATAAACTTACGAGTATAACTAGTATATACAATTTAGCACTCATTTAGTTATCTACTCATCAATACTTGTCAATCATAACAATATTAATTAGCTTTTAGGGATATATAAACTAATTTATTTAGCCTTACTATTCGCCGACAGATGTCACTCCTAGCCCAAACTTTGGAAATTAATTACGAACTAATATTTAGTTCTACTCGGCGACAGATGTCACTCATAACAAAATATTTTAGCTGCGTGGGAAATAATAAACAAACTACTGTTTAGTTGCCTACTCGCCGACAGACGTCACTCATAACTCATAACAAAATCTTTTAACTGCGTGGGGAGAACGAACTAATATTTAGTTATCTACTCACCGACAGACGTCACTCATAACACCATCTTTTAGATACGGCGGAAGAACAAAATCATATTTAGTTATTTACTCGCCGACAGATGACATTCATAACACTATCTTTTAGCTGCGTGGGAAGAACAAACTTAAATTTAGCTATCTACTCCCCGACAGATGACATTCATAACACCATCTTTTAGACGCGTGGGAAGAACAAACTAATATTTAGTTACCTACTCTCCGACAGATGAGATTCATAACACCATCTTTTAGATGCGTTGGAAGAACAAACTAATATTTAGTTATCTACTCCCCGACAGATGATATTCATAATACCATCTTTTACCTGCGTGGGAAGAACAAACTAATATTTAGTTATCAACTTGCCAATAGCTGTCACTCATAACACAATATCTTAGCTGCGTGAAAACCAAGATAAGAATAGGACGTACGATACGGCTTTTAATTTTACGTTGGCCTGGAACTAAGAACGGTCTGCGCTGTTTTTGAAATAATAAGAATAAAATAAATTTATTAGCAAGAAAACAGAATATCGTGTCACAATCGTTTACATAATATTAAAAATATTTACAACAATAAATAGTACTGCTTCTATTAAGCTCGAGTCTCCTAGACCAGTCTTTCACATCGAAAGTCTGCTCAACTTTTTACATATAAACAGGAGGAGGTCTTAAGAAAGCTGGCTGCTAGCTGGGTGTATAAGGGCATTGTTGTCGGTGAGAGAAGGTTAATCGACTTTCGCTTTGCCGACGACATTGTACTATTTTCATCGGCAGCCGTCCAAGATTCCAGCAAGGCTAGCTGTTTATTAATATGGTAAGGCTTATTATAGAATTGATTTCACGTGGTTACGTTATAAGTGTTATTATGATACCGTTAACGATATTAATATTAGCGGTTTATAGGTTATAGGTTGTGGCTCTTCCCCGCAACTCGGCGACTTATATGTGTACTTGTTTTGCCTAGAGGGTTGGCCGTACTACTCTTGCCAACCCAGTTCCATCGGGAAGCCTAGCAGCGGGCCGATTATGGTGACACTTATCCACGCGATAAAACGTTTTTATCTCAAGATCATCGACATTATATCACTGTCGACGTAAGCTAATATGGTGGCATCGGTTACATTGCATTATCCACTTTTGACAACGATATACGACAAACGTCATATTTTATCGACTTTGCTTAATATGGGTGGCCACTTTGGATCGACTTTTGACATCTCAATGCGATAAGTTTATACAATTGCCGGGTTAGTGACGACAAGACATTTCATTTGGAAAAATACTCAAATTCATGTAAAATTTAAGTGTAAATATTGGTTTTATAATATTTTTACTTATTAAAAACGGTTTAGTTACTTAAAATAAAGGCGTTTTACATTATATTTGGTATACCTAAGCTGTATTTTTTTGGAGAAGTCTAGATACTACTACTACAGTCTCTGGCTGTGGTGGCTGGCCATATATTCAATATTTTTTCTTTTTTGTATTGCTGTACAGCGACTGTAACACAACATGATTGTTTTAATCATTAACAATAAATAAAGAAATTGACAATGCACTTAAGCTCATATTAGTTCACAATGTTAAACTTACACTTTTGTTGTTTGGCTCATTTTCGGTTTCTCCAAGAACAATTTCGGACCGAACTAAAATTCCAGTACAAAACAAACTTTAAACTTTCGCAGGTATGTACTAAACTACTAACCATAAACTAATAACCATAGAATATAGAACTACCGAATCAAGATGTCAACTCAACATAACCCATATATATTTAATAGTATGGCGTCCGGCTTCTTTCGATGACTAATTTATAACTTCCCATTTTAGAAGCATTATATAAAGTCCGCCATTCAACATCCAACATGTGCAAAAATGTATTGATTTCGTGACAGTAGCAACTTTTTTGCAAATTGGTAGTAATCTCATGCGATTCTTGTCACACTGGGCTTAAACACAATAGTTGTCGCTATATCGGCGCAATAACTTTATCGACATTGTCAACCATATTAGGGATTTAGATAAAATAGACGACTTTGTTAAAAATGTATACATATCCACACGATAAAAAGGTGCCACGTATAATTGGCCCGCAGGTCCTCAATGAGCGTGGCCATATTTTTCCAAAAATCTTTTTCGGAAAAGAAAAGCGAGTAGAGAGCAATGGTAACTGACTGTATGGCCTTGGAGGTGTGCGAGAAGAGATGGTCGTAGAGCGCGCACTCGTCGCTGCTGGCGTGCGCGAGCAGCGAGCAGGCGGCGCGCAGCGCGGAGCCCGGTTACAGGACGCGAGTAGAGAGCAATGGTAACTGACTGTATGGCCTTGGAGGTGTGCGAGAAGAGATGGTCGTAGAGCGCGCACTCGTCGCTGCTGGCGTGCGCGAGCAGCGAGCAGGCGGCGCGCAGCGCGGAGCCCGGTTACAGGACGCGAGTAGAGAGCAATGGTAACTGACTGTATGGCCTTGGAGGTGTGCGAGAAGAGATGGTCGTAGAGCGCGCACTCGTCGCTGCTGGCGTGCGCGAGCAGCGAGCAGGCGGCGCGCAGCGCGGAGCCCGGTTACAGGACGCGAGTAGAGAGCAATGGTAACTGACTGTATGGCCTTGGAGGTGTGCGAGAAGAGATGGTCGTAGAGCGCGCACTCGTCGCTGCTGGCGTGCGCGAGCAGCGAGCAGGCGGCGCGCAGCGCGGAGCCCGGTTACAGGACGCGAGTAGAGAGCAATGGTAACTGACTGTATGGCCTTGGAGGTGTGCGAGAAGAGATGGTCGTAGAGCGCGCACTCGTCGCTGCTGGCGTGCGCGAGCAGCGAGCAGGCGGCGCGCAGCGCGGAGCCCGGTTACAGGACGCGAGTAGAGAGCAATGGTAACTGACTGTATGGCCTTGGAGGTGTGCGAGAAGAGATGGTCGTAGAGCGCGCACTCGTCGCTGCTGGCGTGCGCGAGCAGCGAGCAGGCGGCGCGCAGCGCGGAGCCCGGTTACAGGACGCGAGTAGAGAGCAATGGTAACTGACTGTATGGCCTTGGAGGTGTGCGAGAAGAGATGGTCGTAGAGCGCGCACTCGTCGCTGCTGGCGTGCGCGAGCAGCGAGCAGGCGGCGCGCAGCGCGGAGCCCGGTTACAGGACGCGAGTAGAGAGCAATGGTAACTGACTGTATGGCCTTGGAGGTGTGCGAGAAGAGATGGTCGTAGAGCGCGCACTCGTCGCTGCTGGCGTGCGCGAGCAGCGAGCAGGCGGCGCGCAGCGCGGAGCCCGGTTACAGGACGCGAGTAGAGAGCAATGGTAACTGACTGTATGGCCTTGGAGGTGTGCGAGAAGAGATGGTCGTAGAGCGCGCACTCGTCGCTGCTGGCGTGCGCGAGCAGCGAGCAGGCGGCGCGCAGCAGCGTGCAGTGGTCGCGCGGGTGGCGCGCGGCGGCGGCCCGGAGCGCGGCGCCCGTGGCCGCGCCCGCCACGCGCGCGCGCCGCGCCGCGTACTCCTGCTGCACGTCACCCAGCAGCCCGCTGTATCTGGGGACCCATCGTCATACTCAAACATCTCTACAATATAGAGAATGCAAACCGATTAACCGATTAACCGTATATATTTAGGTCCGGTTAAGAACCGGCTTGGACTGTAAAAACCGATTCGAAATAAAATAATATTATAATTTTGTATAATCGTTGTGTAAATGTCAACAACCAAAGACAAATCAATTTAAAAATTATCATTTGCATGATATTTTTACTACACATACATTTGTGTCTCGCGTATGTACTTAGATATTACAATTACTACTACAAAGCCATAGGCAGTTATTATGCTATATTTTATGTTAAAAATAAAAATCAATTATAAGATCCAAATGGTACACAATCTTGACCTCTCTTTCGAAATCCTGTATACTCCATGTCCGATATGTAAAACAAAACTATTAATTTTCTTAGTGAATGGGCTACTGCAGGCATTCATAAAAGTAGAAATAGGCTTTATGACCTATATAAAGCCTATTTCTACTTTTATTAAATAAATATAAATTCCTAAATTATGTTAAGAATTATTCGAGGACCTTTAAGTAAGTTTGTTTAACTGCTAACGCATTTTTTCTTGGTCTTAAACTCAAATCATCTGACAACAAGGTAGAAACTGTATGGAATATTATAAATAGAGAAACGGGAAAATCAAAAACTCGTGATAATCAAGTCACCCTGAACACAGGTGACCATCAAATCACGTCAAATAAAGACGTTGCATTAGCATTCGAAGATTATTTTTCCAACATAGCAATTAATACTACGAAATGTCTTAAATCATCCGCGGTTGAAGCTCAATCATTACTTTGCACTAATGTCAGTAAATGTAATATAAACTTTGAATTCAGCCCTGTAAATTCAGATTCAATAGTAAACATATTTAAATCGCTTAGTTTAAAAAAGACTGAAGATTTGTGGGGCACATCAGTTAAAGTGCGCTTTCATATCATAGATGTAATTGCACCCCATCTAGCATTAATTTACAATAATTGCATATCAGAGGGGATCTTTTCAGATCTCATGAAATATAGTAAAGTCATACCTCTTTTTAAATCAGGCGAGATGAGTGATATAACGAACTTCCGTCCCATTTCCATACTACCAGTTTTAAGTAAAGTCTTTGAGAAACTAATGCTGAAGGATATGTTAGGTCACTTTAACAGAAATAAACTACTTAGCAATAACCAGTTTGGCTTTACAAGAGGTCGATCAACAATTTATGCGGCATCTGTACTCATTACCATGAATTGAATTCTTCAGAAAACGTGAGCAAAGGAAGTCTGCCGTCCAACGGCAGAACGCTGCAAGTCAAAAACCCTAGTTTTGAGAAAAACGCGTTTGAAGGATTTTATGTTTCACGCTAGAAATCACCTATTATTTATTAGTTCCAAATATTGGTTGTTTTTGTAATTTGTGTGTATTTATTCCTTCTATGTAGCCGAATAGTCAAATTATTATTAATGAATATCAATAATATAATATATGCGATAAAGTGTTTTGCCACAAGAGCTATTATAAAACCAACGCATCAAGGGCTGGGCAAAACGCTCCAAGTTGTAATTTAAAGCGTTATGCCGTGTTTATGAACTACTTAAGTTGTTTTGGCCTTTTCTCATCTTGCTTTTCTCTTTTTAAACGACAATAGGTACAAAAGATTACAACTATACTTGCAGTGTTTTAGTTAATTCCAGAACAACCCAGATAACCCTTATCTTCTGTAAAGGAAGAGTCAGTGTCCATCATTGGTTCTTGTCGGTAAGTGGTTCCATTACGTTACGAGTATTCTAAATTTTTAGCTTCCTCCTCAATCAATTTCATCAAAGTCAGTGCAGTGATTTAATTTTACTTCGATAAAGGGTAACAGACAGACCGACATCCTTACAAATCGACAGACATAATTATTTTCGCATTTATAATATAATTAGGTATGGATAAATACTTAAATAACTTTACATGTCATATTATACCGTCGTCCCACTACTTCGTACGCGTAAAATTTACTTTAATCCAAGTTATAAACTAACTCCATTCCAAATTTCATCAAATCCCGTTCAGTAGTTCTTGCGTTAAAGATTCACAAACACACATACACACATACATTCATCCTCATAATCTATTGCATTTATAATACAAACTTCTGTCCACGTTTTCGTCTGCGTAAAATTAAGTTCCCAAAGGGAAGGTATTATAAAAGGTAGTCTATGATGTGTTAAGACAAACGTACATACACCCTCTCAAAAAAATAAAGTACCTACTAAAGATACATAATCACTCAATTTCGCCGTCGTCCCTTTCGACCCTGTATATACCTACTAAAACATAAACTAATTGTTACCTACCTTTTTGTGTGAATCCGTTACCAGCTGGATTAAACGTAAACTTCTTTGGTTTCTTGCCATTATAAACACTCACTGTCATTTGTCACTACATTATTAATAAATTGGCTACGGAACCCTAAAAATCAATCCCATATTTATTATGATTATGATCCACGAAACGCCCGCAAACGTTAGGTACCGTTTATCGAACGACTAGAAAACAAATAACAACAAGGTCTGTAATGTTTCTAATTTGATTTTTGGAAACGAAACTGGATTAAATATGCTATCTATCACATTCTGAAAGCTTTTAAAGTCAATCTAACTGTCTCTTTTTCACTCTGTTGCCGCTTTTTGAATTGACGGTGATGCAGCACATAGATTAAGCAAAACGCTGCAAGTGGAGACGACGCGTTCATACTTGTCCGTTCCTTGTTCCGAGGTAGTGGCTATTTAGTACTTGCAGTGTTGTGTTATGATCAGTCGGCATTAACGGTTTTGATATAAAACATCGCAATTGCAGTCATGGTGTTTTGGTTAGTTTTATGCAGAGTTGCCGCGTTTTGACATATTTCTACAGCCTAAACTAGAACATATATTTAAAAGTTCTCTTGTAGGTATGATAGAAGCACTCATGAGGAATCGTTTGATGCAAGTTAACACAAAACGCTGTAACTCGAGTTGCAGCGTTCTGCCGTTGGACGGCAGAAGTGGACCTGGATGAGCCCTGATGGTGTAACGAGGAATGAGATAGACTTTATCATGTCGACGAAAAAGCACATTAATACATGGATACAACATTGAAATTAAAAAAAAACAAGAAAGCCAAAAACCGGTTAATAATCGGTTAACTGGTTTTGAGTAAAAAAAATACGGTTAGTAACCGGGTTTCAGGTAAAATAGTACGTCTAATAACCGGTTTCCGTAATCAAATACAATTAATAACCGGTTTTCAAAATTAACCGGTTATTGCATTCCCTACTAGAATATCACTTATTTTGAGCGATCAGCACAGACGGTGCAATACCGCTGGATTCCGAGTAGAAATCTGAATTTGGACATCTTAGAATAATAACACATAGAAACCTAGTCCGCGCACCAAAACCGTCAGACTTAAACTACACCATTCTGGTGTACTCGGCGATCGCCGCCTGTCAGTCGCAATCACGTCACACAGCGTCAACAGCTCCCGGATTTTTATTGATTATGACGATTTGTATTGTTAATGGGTGCCACAAAATAACATTCCACGTGTAAGTAATACGTTTTGACTTGTTGTTTTACGTAAAACATTCACTAAAATATTAAATTATTTTCTAACGACATTACATGAAAATGTTGCCATTATAACGAAATTTTTCCCCCTAAATTGTTATAGTAAGTACTTGTTCTATTTTGTGATATTCTGTGATACGAATTGAATTACTTGTTTTTCTCGTTCAAGATTTCCTTCTAATCCGATTATTGCCGCACGTTGGATTGAAAAAATTTGGCTTAATCGAAATGAAAGCTGGTGGAAGCCGTCTAGGAGGACAAAAATATGTTCTGTACATTTTAATGACACAGACATAATAAAAATCGGCGGCATGTGATTTTAGTCCGCCAAAAAACCACCGGCCAAAAAAGTACCTTAGAACATTTAAACTACCTACTTAAAATATGATATTTTATGCGAATTACAAAGAGACAAAACATTTTCTTATAACATAAGTGTTAATAAACGTTTGTATTATTACTAAGTAACTACAAAAAATGATCGAATTTAACAAAAATGATTATATGAAAAAATCCCCTAGTTTAGGGGGAAATGTAATCCGCTAGCAACATTATTTGTTTACTTGTGTGCGTGTTGTCGTGTGTTAGTACGCGTTGATTACGCCCACATGAATCCATTTTGTGCGACACTTTTGACGGGTTGGCTGTAGGAAACTATCATTCTATGTGTTATTATTCTAAGTTGGACATGATTTTATACCTAATTTGCATAATTTAAAGGGCTATTAAACCCTTTACCCGACTACCTGGCTTGCTAAAGGTCACTGTCACTTCTAAAATTTCTATGGTTTGCGTTCATGGATATTATTTAAAAAAAAAGGCGTTTTATTTTATTTTAAAATATTCAGTTTTGAATTCATGTTATTTTACTTTATAGTCTAAATACTACTTTTTTAAGTCAAATCAGAAACATTGACTTACTTCTACAACTCGAATCTTCGAATCTGATGAAAATTATATCATAGTGGTTTATGCAACAGTTGTATAAGAGAGGTCAAAAAAGACGAGTGGCATGTGTTACGATGTGAGCCATAGGCGAACATCGTAAAGGAAGACGCCACGAGTGTTTTTTGACTTAGTTATACACCGTCGCATATAACACCTTTTCTACGACTAGGTTTCAAATTAAATTCAAATTAAATTAAACGCGATATATACTCGACAGTAATACAAGTACCTAACTTTTTTTTATGTTTATGGCCTGGATTCTGGGGTCTTTAAGCCATATGTACCTAACTAAAAAATATAATACGAACGAAGCACAGAATAACAAACGACCGGTAAACATGGAAAAAACAAGATGTTTATGGTTCCGTTTTTTTTAAATTGACGTTTACTTGCCATGTTTTATATTAAAAAGGTTTTCTCATGTTGGCAGTGATACACATAATAATATTTCCAAATTTTAAACAAAAACTGAATTCTTTGATTTGTTATGTTGGTATAAATGTATTTTGCTGTAAAGTTTCCGCTTAATACTTTATCCTAGGTTTAGGTAAGCTTTGGCAAATACACGTGTCGTTTTGGCTCAAAAAAGCACAAGTGCTGTTATGGGGCATAGAGTCTATGCCATAGACTAGATGGATTTTTCTACGGATTATTCTGCCGACATATTGTGCATGTTCTTATATTAGCGTTCGTCACTATATAAAAGTACGGAGTAGGCAAAAGATTAAGGTTATTGACCCCGTGTTACACCGTCGGTGCTGATCAGCGCCTTTATTCTTGGCGATGAAAACGATGTCGTCTTTGACCTGTTATCGCATTGTCAACGTTTTGATAGCATGTGGTATTGTTTTAAACTCTGCCTCCATTACTGTCAAGTAAATAAGAGTATATAAAAAGGATTTACCCTTTCAAGTCTCATAACTCATAAAATAAACACTATTAACGCAAAACAGTAAGTGAACATTTGACTTACTCTGAACTCTTCTCTGCTCGCGCCTCAATCTGTTCAATAACCATTTTCAACTTCGGCACAGTGGCTTGGAACTTTCCAAAGTACACGGCATAAGCAGTATCCATGTTTTCCTCATCCGTTGCATCTTCGTCTTTTGGGGACAGCACTTGTTCGGTCGCGTGGTCTAACACATGGTTGACATATGACCGTATTAGGGAAATTGCTCGGCTTTGCAGATGCCGGTATTTTACTAAGTATGTGTGGGATTCTTTGAATGTATTCTGTAAATGGAATTGGAATTGTCAGTTTCATTTCAATATAGGTAACGGGTAACAAAATCAATATTGTGACCCTTAATTTTGGAGCTCATAACAGTCATGACGGCCCAAAAATTCCCATCAATGTGACAATGCTTGATTTTGTGAAAGGCAAACTGATACATAAATTCTTACATTGGTCCTCATGTACTCTAGGCACTCATCGATCTTGGCTAGCAAGTTGAAGAAAGCCTCACTGTTGACGGACATGGTTGTACTGTTAAGCCGCTGCGACAGATGCTCTACTTGGGTGAAGTAGTGCAGCTTATGTCTTATGTCATCACCTGAAACGTAACAACAGAATATTGTAATAATTATATTTTGCGGATTTCAAATAATTTGTTTCATTTTCTGTTGTTATATCAGAATACGTAGCAATTTATTGACAATTTATAGACAATTGTACAAAAATAGTTAAAAATTGTATGTTGTCTCTGACTTAGAACCAATTTCACCAAATGATGTTAAATGTTTATCGATGTTAATCGACCATTAGTTTACACATTTTTGGGTTTTTGCTTGAACATTGTATACACTGTTCCAAATTAGAAACAGTATATAATGCAAGCAAATCAAAGACACATGACGGTAGTGCCATTATCTACATAAAACTCTTAGGTGTATAGAAAGATAGTATCCATTTATAGTATATTGTGGATGGTGGTTCTAGTATAGTATACTAGCGACCCACCCTCTCTTTGTTTGGGTTTATGTGAGTTTTCTGTTACACCAGTATACAAACCACAATTTATTATGCATAAAACTTTCCTCTTGAATAACTTTATCTATTGATAAAAAAACATTAAAACCCATTGTGTAGTTTGAAAGATCGAAGCGTACATACGGAAGGACAGACAACGGGAAACGCCTGTTTTATACTATGCAAAAGAAGCTTATTTGCGTGAGAGCATCCCCTGATATTTGATTATTTGCTTGAGTACTGAATAAATTTAAGTAACTAAACTCTTTTCAATGTTTGTAGTCTACAATCTATTCAAAAGAGTTCATTTTTAAGTCCACTACCTATATTGGAAAGCTTGTTCTGATCTGCCAATAGCTGTTCGCTCATGCTGTGCAAAGCATTTGTTTTGTCTGACACCAAGTTATATTCCTCTGACAGTTTATCCAAGTCCGACATGGTGGCACCAATCTGCAATTGGCACATAAAAAAAAAACATGATTTTCTACATGAATCACTTGCAAATAATGGTATCAAATGTTGTAAAAACTAACATGAAATATCTAAGTAAAGATATAAAGATGACCTAAAAGTATGTATGTAAAATAGTAAGTTACTTTATTATAGGTACGAACAGGAAAGTAAGCAACAAAATAAAGAGAAACACAAAATGTATGTACAAAGGCGAATTTATCCCTATAAGGAATCTCTTCTAGTTACTTTGAGTGATTGCAAAATGTTTGAAAACATCAAATTGCCAAATGAAACAAACAACAGTGAAAGTGACTAGATGGTTCATAATTACGCTAAGTATTGGGCAATCTAAAATTTGTTTAGGAGCAGAAACCTTAAAGACAAGATAAATGTCTAAGAACAATAGTTAGAACAAAATGTAAAACCAATACAGAAATATATGGTCATAGGTGAAATTAATTAGAAAGTTGTAAATAAATACTTTGTACTAAAAACAGAGGGCACTGATGTCAACTTTTATGAGAGGCCAAAATCTACAGAGTAAGAATGCGCATAACGAAATTTCCTAAACAAGACCAAGTTATCAGTCTTAATTTCTAAAAGAAAATTATAGTTAACAAAGTTAATTTTCACACCTGATCGGTCAAGGCGACGCATTCATTCTTTCTATTTTCCAATTGCTTATAATAAGCTTTGTACGGTGCATCGGCCGCCTCCACATTTCTCTCGCAGAGACTTTCGTACCACTCTAGAAAGTCGTAAGATTTATCCAACGGGGGTAAAGCGTTTTGGTCAACTTCCTCCGTTGTAGTTGCTTGAGTATTATCCTGGAATAGACATTATGTTATTAAGAGGCTTATTAATTCGTTCATTATCATTAAGTAAACGTAGTTCTGATAAAACATAACAAAATACGAACATCTCCAGCTTCAGTCGGTTCGCCCAGGAGAAGTGCTTCAAGATCAAGTATTGCTTCTCTTTGTGATGATGTAAGTGGTGCTAAAGGATTAGTAGAAGATTCCCATAATAGTAATTTGCTTTGTATTTCTTTTAAGCTCATATTATCCATGTTTTTTTTACTGATAATCTACAAGAACTCGGAAAATCCAATCCTGTGTTGTTGACGTTGGAGTCAATTTGACAATTTTGACATTTCATTCGGTCCAAACTCAGCTAAATAACGAATTTCCTGCCAAAAAGGTGCGTTCTTTTATTAATACTTTGTCTAATATCCAACTTTAAAATTGATAAGTTATTTTATAACCCAATTGACTGCCTTATTAACTTAACTTAGACTAAGTCATGCCTAAGTACAATGAACGCAACTAAAAGACGGTTGAGTGTCATCTATCGGCGAGTAGAATGATTAAATATCAAATTCGTAATAATTCGTAAATTATTTTCCACGCGTAAGCTACGCAGCTAAAGATTGGGTACAATGGATTGAGTACAATGAACGCACCTAAAAGACGGTTATGAGTGACATCTATCGGCGAGTAGAATGATTAAATATCAACTTCGTGAATTATTTTCCACGCGTAAGCTACGCAGCTAAAGATTGGGTTTTATGTGATATCTGTCGGCGAGTAGAATAACTACATATTTTTTTCGTAAATTTTTTCCCTAATTTGTCTTAAAATGTATAAAGGATATTCAGTATATGTATACAGTGATCTCCTCGTACTTAAAAGGAAAACAATACGATTGCCATCAAATATATTTTCTTGATATTCTCTGCCATCTATTGGTGTAATGTGATACTATTGAGCGATTGACTCACAGCAACTTGTTAAGAGTTTTGCTAATTCTACTAGAGGACACTATTGACGCGATGAAAAGTTTTACAAGTGAAACGTTTCTAAAATAAATTAAATATCGGAAATGCTTTAACTGTTTCAAAACATTGAAATCGTT
This sequence comes from Acleris sparsana, assembly GCA_923062465.1. Taxonomy (NCBI): domain Eukaryota; kingdom Metazoa; phylum Arthropoda; class Insecta; order Lepidoptera; family Tortricidae; genus Acleris; species Acleris sparsana. Next base: position 17,738,341 of record OV281287.1, on the reverse strand, counting down.
TTTTAAGCGGGTTTTCTGGACATCTTTTAAATCGTACTCATGTGTTTAAATAAAATGACCTAGGCTACTTACCATAAGCTAAAATAGGGTCTAATGTTTTACCATCGTAAACCTAGTTCGACGGTAGGGTCTATACCTATTTATAGAATTTATAAATATTATTAAACAAAAAATTCTTAGATTGATTTCGCTTAATTGGTTTAGCTACTTATATCAATTTATATATTTTGATTTTAAAAATTGTTTGTAGTTAGGTAGGTATGTGATTTTTTACAAATTGTACAAACAAACACAAAATAAAGAACTATTTAAACATTGAAGATGATAAGATAGATAAAGTGAGAAAAAACCAAACAGGTAAAGTTTAAAAAATAATCAACTTTAAATTTAAATTATTAATACAGCCAAATCATTAGATTTGGCTGTATGCCTACCTACATCAGATCCCGCCGCTGTCTAAAAAATAACCCGGTAAAGAAATCTCTTCTCACTCTGTCGTCACTAACTACGGAAACAGGTGTTTATTCTCAGTTCATTATATAGTAATATAATCTCGGTAAGTTTTTTTGTAAAACCACTTACTAACCGATTTTGTTCTACTAAATATTTTGGCTTTCTATTTTTATAAGGAAGCGAATAGAGTTTGAAGTTGTTTAGTTTAATATCATAAAAAATATTCACGACATAAAAAAAAAAAAAAAAATTTTGGATTCTTTGAAAGCTTTGAAAGAAGAGTTCGCAATTATATGTCGAAGGTTTATATCCACCTATTTAATTGCAGTTTAAGTCACCTAAATAATGGATGTTTATCATCATAACTTATAGTTTCCCAGTCATACATATCTAATCTAAGATACTATACCGGATAAAGTATTCTCTGTGGTCACGTTGTTTTCGCGTTTTTCTGTTCCAGTGGTATGTTGTCAGGCGCTGATATTTGTTTATAAGAGTGTTTGATAAAATCTTCCATTAATCAAAACATGTTCAGGGTTAAAGTATTCAATACAGTAAAGTAAACAATGATAATCACTCTTTGGTATAGGATTTTAGGTCAAAATCAAATAATTATCAATTGGGCTCCCTCCTGTTTCCACTACTTCGTTACTCGAAAACTTTGTTACTACTAACAACTTGGGAATTCTATTACCTTAAACGTCAGTTTATTGTGTAATTATACACCGTGTTTTTTTTGATTTACGATAACTTTAAGGGAACGTTCTTTAGGTCACACAAAGTTAATTTCCCGAAGACAGACAAATTATAAGTCTAACGGTTTTAAAGATATTTAATTTTTAAATTTAATCAGTTAATCACGTTAAACTAGTGTTAAAGGCTCTTAATTGATAACAACAATTTTCTTTTAATACGTATGAGTAAAGAGTTTCCAATTGTTAGGTTTGTATACGCGTCAATCTAAAGTGACTTGTACCTGTCAAGTGTTATCTTTACTTGTGTGTGTATGTCACGCCAACATAGACGTATTTGACACTGATTATTAGCTAGGTAACTCTAAAGGCCCTTTTAGAATGACCAAAGATAAAAGATTTCATTATTTTGTTCTAAACAGAAAAAAAAATTTTTTTTGCAATATTTAAAAATCTAATCTACCGATTAGTTTCTATAGATATACCTAGTAATATGCCGAAGTTATCGTAAATCAAAAAAAACACGGTGTATATATCTAATTCAAACCTAGAGCTCAGTTTCGGACTAGTTCAAGTTCAATTCTTTGATATACTGTCCAGTTGGACAATTCTGCCAGTGTCAAGGTTGGAAGATTCAAGTGATAGGTGAAAATTATTTTCCAACTCTGTTTTCAGTCTTCCACAAAAACAGCTGACGGATCTAAAAATAAATAAATAATATAAATTAACTATAACTAGGACTAGATCATCTTGGGATTGATTAGTTACTTTAAAAAAACGATAGCGTTTATTTCATGTATTAACCCACACAAAATCATTCAAATAACATTATCATTTTTAGAGCCGAAAGAATACCCATACATAGTACTAATTTGCTTTGAAAATATGTGTAAAAAATATACCATATTCTCCATAACGCAACCACATTTTCACGCCAGTTACAAAGTTTAAAAATTTTGTATGGATATAAGTTCCGCTATTGTGTTACAGTGACGCCTTCTTCCAATCTCACACGTTTCTGTATATCCTCAAAACGATGTAACATCAAAATATTAGAAGCTTGACATAAAATGCAATCTGTACTAGTATGATCAAAATCTCATTACCTTCTGAATTACTTCTAACATTGCGTACTTACCTACCTACTTTAAGTAATGAGGATTGTTTTTAAATTATAATAGTAATAATATACTTGCCGAAGTAATGTATAAAGTATTTACCATCATGGGTCTGGTTCGGGGGTGGAATTGTTATTTCTGCCTTCGGATTGAACCCTACCAGTAATTACACCTACTCACTGTTAAACATTATTTTCTCTGTAAGCGAATTATGTAATTCTTTTAAGAAAAATAAATATTTTAACCGTAAAACAGATACCTAGTTACAATCTTATAGTAGTATTTCGGTTGAGCAGTTGTTAAAAACACAATGGAAAGTTAAAATATAATCGAATAATAACTTCCTATTATGTTAAATAACCAAAATAGGTTAATACTTATATGTAGTTTCATATATTTTAGTCGGGCGAAATATATGCCAACACTTGTATTTAAAAAAAATATTAACGGTCTCTTAGGTAGGTATACAAAAAAAAAACTAGCTAGACATTATAGATTAGCTCCAACGATTCTTATGAAATTGATAATAATAAAAGACTTAACGTTTCTATTCTATTCTATTGAAGGGGGCGCGTTGCGGAGGATCCAAGAGGTTCCTACCACCTCCCGACTGCCCAATGGTCCCCTACCTCCCCTAAATTAACTTTTTAATGCCACCGTCGGATCTGGCCGACATCTGAGAGTTGAAGATTAAAAGAGACTTCGTGTCGTATGAATTAAGTTGTAAAACTCTCGCAGTTTTAAACTTTCGGAGCTAATAAATCAACCGATTTATATTAAGCCTTGCTAACAACTACCCTTGTAGAGCACATTTTTATTTAAAGAGAAGTTTTTAAGATTTGTAAGCTACAATCCCCCCCAGACATAGATCCACGTCAAACTTATAACTCTGTCTATTTATGGGATGTTAAAAAATAACGAAGGACATAATGACAGACGGAGAAAGGCCTATATAGCACAAAAATGTAAATAGTTATTTTATTCGTTACTATAAGCGCCACCTAGCGGATTTTATTTGCAACTTCTACAGAAAAAACACTCACAGGCGTTTACGCATCAAATGCGATGAATTTCCTCCTTTATTACTTGTCATAAAACGCTTACAGTATTGTAAAAGTCTATGATCATACTCAAAAGTGCTTGACATTGTTATTACAGTAATCCTGGAATTGCCAGCGTTTATTGCATCCTTTGTTCTTTTGCGGAACAAATGTGACCTTCATCTCTCTGCTACTGTATAGAGAGAACCCTTCAAAGGCCTTTGTCTGCTCAGGTAAGGAGTTGGTGGACAAAATACACATGGAGTAGTTTTGCATTTATTTATTGGGTATGAGGAACCTTTGTGGTCAACATAAGCTACAATGGACATTCTGTTTACAGTATATTTACAATTTCAGTATCATAATATAATATAATTCATATTTAGTACTAGTAATGTTTCTACGAGTAAATTACTGTATATTCACAATAATTACGAGGACCAATCATCTATACACATACATAGTAACGTTGTACAAAAGTCTAGCCTAACTCTGGGCGCTGGGACTCTTTCCTCGCTTTGGCTTCACTAACTACGAACCCTGTCTTTCTTCCTTCTCTCTCGCACCGACGATCCGACCATTCAGTCACCAGCCATTTTGTTCGATCGTTCCGACAACGAAGCGTTAAATACAGCGTATATTTTAACTTATACATTTATATATACGGTTCGACCCAAGGCTGAGGAATCGGCCATCATCACATTCTTTTCACATTATATACACCATTCCGACTCACAATTCTATTACAACTTGTACTATATACAAACAATTTAAAACATTAAAAAAATACAATGTTAAATCGCTATAATCTCTATTACTGATATAGGGTTGGAATTAAATAGTTTTATATTTAGTTAGCGTGCACTTTTGACTAAAGCCAGCTACGCGCGGGCCGAGTCGGCCCTGCTACACATTCAGCCGACGCCGGCGCAGCGACGCACGCACCGAATACGGCTCCACTGCAGATCATTACTCTTGCCACAATTTATAACTCAGTAGGTAAAACTCGATAAATAACTTAAATTACAAAAAATGTAAAAAATAAATTAACACACAGTCCTTGTTCAATGCGTAAGATATTCAACTGTTCCATTAAATCTATTTTAACACACGTCTTAGATTATCTTAAATGGAATATATCATGTGGATAGCGATGTCTAAACGTTAAACTGCATAAAAATATAGGTAGACATACATCGTGTTCCTACGTCGCCGAGATGCGTAGCAAAAGCATGGCAGATAGCACGTTGCACTAACTATTAGTAACAGAAAATATATTTCCTATGTAATTTGTAGCTTTTCAAGCGTGGGGCGTCGTCTCGAACATATACGGCAGACGGACGTCCGCGGCGGTCGGGGATGCGCAACCGCCGGACACTCGTTAACCTACGTATTAACATAGCACAGCCATGGTGACTCCCTCGCGCGGGGCGCGGGCGCCGGGCTGGGCCCGGGGGCGGGGGGCAGGGCGGCGCACCGCGGGCCTAGGACACGGGCGGCTGCGGGCCCTGCGGCTGCGGCGGCGGCTTTGCGCCCGCCGCCGGCAGCTGCGCCAGCGTGTCCTGGCTGGCGTGCGCGCGCAGGTACGTGTTCTCCACCTCAAGCTGGTTGATGCGCTCCATCAGCTCCGCGATGCGCTCCTTCAGGACTTCCACCTCTTCGCGCACCGCGAACATTAGGTGGCTCTTAACCAGATCCTGGAACAAACCAACGATAACCATGAGTCAATGATATCAAGAGCAAAAAATATCGATCAGTCTCTAAAGACTTAATATCAAAATAGTGATCAAACGGGATAGAACACGGATTCCAACGAATATATTATTAAAATCCGTATATTTTTAAATGAACGTGTATATTCTGCTCCTAATCATAAAACTAGGTATGGAAAAGGGGAAGAGAAGCAGTAGGCGTAGAAAGAGGTCGAGGGTTCGGAAAGTAGCAGACTGGGGCCGTCACTGTGCACCTCTTTGACAACGCAATATTCATAGATACTCTTATAAGACGCCAATAGAGAACTTCCGTTGAAGACAGATACGAAGAAAAAATAAATTACGCAGATTGCTGAAAACAAAGTAGAATTTACTTTGTTTACAATAAAATATATGGATGTTGATACGGTAGGAGAATACATAGCGCACGATTGATAATATTGATAATGATAAAAAGTATACTGGGTCATTCAAATCATAGTCCAATAAATATGAAACAGTATAATCTAAATATATAAAAGAAAAAACTGACTGTCATATCTACCGCACAGCCCAACTCGCTGGGTCTAGAGATTCCAAATTTGGCACGTATAGGTTTCTTATGATGAGGTCTAGGGGTGCACTAAGAAAGGATTTTCCGAAACTCGACCCCCAACGCGAAGAAATGGGGGGAGTAGCCGGAAACTAATTCTACGCGGTCGTCCTTTAGTAAAGTTACACCAATGATAAAAACGCCTAAAAAAATGGTAAAGTCAAGCTTCTTTTAAAATAATGAAAAAATCGATAATTTGGTTAGACGCGTAGTAAAAGTTGGTGTCGGTTACCAAGATGAATTTGAACGCATGACCGCCCGCAATCACGGAACGAACGCAACGCACTACGAAAAATATGATAAAAAGTTATCACCGCATTTCAATTGTTGCCTTTTTTACAGAGAAAGTAACGTACTTTGGTGTCGGGTATAACGACGTAGCAGGCGTCTTGGTCGCCCTTCTGCCTGATCTCGTAAAGGCAGCCATCTCTGGGTTGCGCGACGACGTCGATCATGTTGAGAGGGGAAATGTTTGAGGGTCACTGAGTGCAGGTGAAGTTAAGTAGCCGGTCGTGGCTAAACGCGAACGATACAGTATGGAGAGTAAAAAGGTTGTTGCGCGCGCGCGTCCTGCCAGGCGACTGATGGTCTGAGCTCGCGCGCGCCCTATTTAAAATGGCGGCGCACACGTCATCGCCACGCGGGCCGCCCGTGCACCTCGGCTCGACAACACCGCCGACCCGATATCAGCGCCTCTTGTTTTCTCAATCGCTAGGTATATTTTGTGCAAGAAATAAACAACGGATAACGAGAACCACTAGGTACTATACATATAGAATCAGGAATTGGAGAACACGCTTCTAGTAAACTAGTTTAAGAAGAAATAGCGCTGCCAATAATCAAAGACGGTATAAACAATGACAATAATATATAACGCTGATTGATTCTGCTCCGGTTCCAAGTTTAACGCGTAGAATTTTCCGTAAATGTTTGCGGATTTCAGACACGTTCCGTAGCAAAATGTATCTATGAATAGAAGCTATTCGCACGCACCGCTATGTTAAATTTGAAAACATTGAATGTCCTAAAGTAATTTCTCGCCCAGCAATCGCCACTGGTTGTTTACGAGGGCTGACCGCAATTAAAATGAATTCGTATAATTTTGCGCCCAATAAAGAATGCGAGAGCAAGCCCCGTCTAAAATAATCTATACGTCAACAAGTTTGTTACACAACAATGAAGGGTCTGTATATTAATAGAATTAATGAACAGACTTCGGGAATATTTACAAACAAGACCATTAAGAGACGGGATCCTGGTAGATTCCACTGAAATACGGCAATGCCTGCGTTTCATTGACAATGATTGAAATTAACTATAAGAATGCGGATAGTTCTGCAGCGATTGATGAATGGAGCAATTAAATGGCAAATTAAATCTAATAGAAGCTTTGATCAAGGCATATGATTAATTCAGCTATAATCTAGAGGATAAATAATAAGATATATGTATACCAATAGAAGAAGCAAAATTTTCCTTAAGAGATGTAAAAGGCTCATTGATTTCGCATTAGGCACCTCTTCAGTTAAGTCGGTCATTACGCCCACACTCCACAGCGAAAATGTGGAAAAACAGATTTGAGCTAAACAAATCTAGACTTTCTGACGCGTTCGTGAGTCAAGGCCTGAGGACCAACTGGCCCGGTGTTATAATTAGAACAGGCTATAAATAGCCGGGGTTTGATGAGATGTTTTTAGCAAGCCGGTTCGCGTGGGTGCCGCAGTCTCAATTAGAGGAATCGAGTGCTAAATTGCACCGGTCCACGCCGGATCTCGTTAGATCGTATTGACTACTGGCAAGATTGACGGGGCGCCAATAGACTCTTTTATATAATTTTCAATATTGATTCATAATAAGTAATAACTGACAGAAACTGCTTAGAAAATGTGGCGAAAACAGGAAAGAAGCAATAAGACGTAGATTGTAAAGCTAAACATAACAATGATAAAATGTAATGAGATATCTCACGTGGATATATTATGTTAGTAGGTAAAATCTGATAAAGAAAGAACACACAAAAACATGTTACGGGGACACGATAAGGTGACGGGACGGGAGTATGAAAATATATATGGCATAATCAGTTGTGATGATTTCAATAGAAATCGCACCGTTATCAACACAGTGCAGTGAACTCATGTTTGCAACCGCTGGTGAGTGTTGTAGGCGATGATATAATTAGTACAAGGGCGTATGATAATACCTGCCGCGTTGCTAACGACCACCAGACAGAACCAGCCGATTTTCAACCAAACCGGTGCAAATTGGAGCGCAAGTTATCTTGTGACATTTTGTTGTTACATTATCAGTAATTTGCTTAAGATCCTTATCAAACAAACCTTGATTCGATTTATGAAGATGGTTAAGAACAGAAAAGAGAAAAACAAACGCCCCATTGTAAATCTAGAGAAAGAATACTAAAATCGGCTAACTAAGCGATTATCTTAAGTAACGTGTATTACTAAGATCGAAAACAATAAACGGCATGTCACAAATAACTTGATAAATGATTCAAACAAGACGTCCAAGGTAAAAACTGGTTAAGTTGAATACGTAAACAACAGTTCAAAACAAAGTTGGGACGGCCGTAAGCTTTAATTATATATAAATGACATCATCTTCATTAAAGTAGGCACATTGTTCAAGCAAGTGCGAGTGGGAAGCAAAACAAAGCCATATATGGAATTTGAATTAGGATGGTACGATAATGCCGGTATGTATTTTTGATGTTGTGTTATTGTAGATAGACCCTACTTGACACGTGTAATCAAAAGTTGATATTTATAATAACATTATTAAAATGAGTAACAAGTTTGCAAAAACGACAACAACAGGAAGCCTGGACGGCGAGTAAAACGTTTTATATCAGGAACTTTCCCAAGTTAACGCGATTTAAAGGCAAGTCATAATAATAATAAACAGAAGGAACGCCGAAAAGCCCGCCTGCCTGGCACCAAGCCACAGGTTGCACAAATATTTAAATGTGTCTTTTTTGTAAGCCTAAGATAACGTTTAAAGGTTTGGGATACATGTGGCATTCCACATGTTCAACTGTGGATCGTAAGATGCGTTGTTTTGAATACAAGAGCACTACGCTAAAATCAACCTGAATAAATAAAGAAACAAGTTACTGCAAATTGATGATTCAGGTTTGATATCAACCCCGTTGTTCAAATACGTCTCCTTGATCAAATAATGAGCGCATTGCAGAAATATGCGGTGTTTACAATAATTTCAGACAATTACATAAATCGACGTTGGCTCGTACGAAACAATTGCGCATCTAGGTGGTGGAGTTGACCCAGGAGCACATGCGCAAACAGTCATTTCAAAAACGAAATGGAAAAATAAATTGTTATTTCTAAACCGCGCACCTATGTACACCCGCTGAAATGTTTGTATCGTAGAAAAATAAAGTCTATAAATATTCATGATAACATTTGCATGAGGTCACAATTTTAAATTAAATCTGCATTTTAAAGTTTTCAAACAAGCGAAAACAATACAACATTTTTATGTGATACAGTAAACGTAAAGTTTGACTATGCATATTGCAAATGTTGTAAACAACATTAGCAATTTAATCAATTGTACAATAACAACACCAGACAATCTTATCCGCTTCCTCGTGTTTGTAATGTTCCATGCGATGGGCTATCATGAAAACAATTTAAATAAAAAGGTAAACATGTATTGACGTTACTGCGCTATCTTGGAGATAACGGTTGTAAGACAAACAAGTACAATCACATGAACTTATAATCTGGTGTAGCTGGTTGACCCGTGCAACGATATGAGTGTGATGATGTCACCTAGTATTCAAATCGACGGATACGAGATAATCTGCAACTAAATGCCTTGTTTATCGGGAAGATAAAAGCACTCTTCAATAGCAAAGATCAGATCACTTAACAACATTGTAAGTGGGTATCTGTTTTTTCATATAATGTAAATATAATTTCAAAACCGGTTTCGATGTTCTGTATTGCGAATCCAGATCTTAATTATGCAATGACGTCAACGTTCCGCAAATAAAAATATAAAATAGTGGAAACGTTACGAGCAAGCATAATATTCATTGTTTATCAGTTCAAGTTGTAAATGTATGATCCCCAACGTAATGGAGAGAAGATACACCCTTTTTAGATTTTTGTACAATTTAAAGATTTCGAGATAACTTTGTTGTCCATCATATGTTAGTAGAGAGGAGAGTATCGAGATCGGGACCTTTTTTCTCCAAAACGGATAAAGCAATCAAATTTGAAATAGTTATTTTAGTTAGTTCATTAGAAATATTGAAGCCAATGGAGTGATTTTTGATCATATCCTTACACTGATGTGAAAAGAAACTTGATTTTGTTCAAATTCAGTAAGTGTACCAGTGAATAAATCACTTACTCTCTCTAGGAACCATATTGAAATGTAATTTTAGGAATGTTACATTAATACCTTGTATAATCACCAGAAAAAATCTCTATTGTCCCACTGCTTTTCCATAAGTGGGCGAGTTCAGATGATATTTATTCAAACATAAATGGAAACAGCCTGTCAAGTCTAAATCAAGTGGATGCCGAATTGAGTAGGTAATACTGATAATGATAAGTAATCAAGACCGAAAGCTCACGCTGATTTCGAGCGCATATTTAGGTACTTGAATCGAACGACGAATCTGGTTTTTATCAGGCTTCAGTCATTATTCGTGTAGGTATAGCGTTTTGATCCACGCGATAAAAATAATCTGTTTGCTTGGTCACTGGGTAGTCTTCCATATTTTATCTTGTTTAAAGCGATAGGGATTATCGACAGGAAGATTCAAGATCGCATCATGGAATATTTTGTCAAGTGTAATCTTAATCTATAAAGTTTAATCCAAAAGACTACGTAGTTTATCAATGAATAATAAATTGGACCGCACCTTTTATTCAGGCGCCCGTGTCACATAAACTGTATGTGTAATTATTCGACGTCTTTCTCTAGTTTCTAATACTGTTTGATTTAAGCGCGATTAGCTCATGACGGCTGTAAGTCTCAATTCTAGTGCGGGTCTCAATAGCACAAACGTGACAGTTTCATTACAGGGTCCGAGATTTGTTTTCCATGAACTCCACTGCATTTCCTGACTTGGAATGGCTTCGTGCTGTGATTTTGATCTGGCGCGTGCCGTGCGCTCTCGTAGCCACTCTTATTTGCAAATAATTCGTCGTCCGATCTCGATATCGGGTAGGCAACCGATTCGCAAGAGCCTCTACGTCTTTTAAAGCTTAATCCCACGGTGGACATATTTGATTTGGTCGTGTTATCTGGAGAGCACGTGTCTCCAGTCCAGAGGTACATCGAGGGCAGCTTTCCTTCCGTGTCTATTCTTGGTCGGGTGAGCCCTGCCGGGTCACGCCTGACTCATGCAAGTCATGTACACAATGAAGGAATTAGCATGCCGTGGCGCTCCAAACAAATGAAAATTACCACACGTGACTTTTTATAAACAAATGCCGACTTCCGACACAGTAAAGATGCCGTTACGCATTTGTGTATTTAAACACAGACGATAACTTTGGTGATCGGGTAAAAGTACCTACTAAAAGTTCAAAGAGCCAAATTCAAAGAACGCGTCGAGAGAATCACAGAAGCTTGTATTTGTACAGATGCGTGGAAGTGGGTCAGTGGTGTGAACTATGATTCCTGCGACGACGAATCGTTAGTAAACATTACCCGAGTGATGTAACACGAAAACTCTTTCGAAATGAACGAGTCCGAATCTTAGACGAGAATTGGCGTAAATTTATTGCTTCAAGGCCAGTATATTGTTGGAGAGTAATAATCTCGACGCTGAAATTTTTAAATCTTATAGAGCTCCTATTTTCTAAGCGTTGCGTAAATGTTATTAACTTAGAAAGACTGTACTGATTATTAGTTAAAACACTTCAAGTACAAATTACAATAGATATAGATGACGCAACGCAGGGCTTACCTCGGTCCATTACGACAGGGCTACGTCTTTTTTTACCTTCAGCTGAGTACCGAATTGAGTAACATGTTTTTGCTAAGTGCTGTTTACGAACACCTTATATCGTAGCATGTGACTGTTCAAGCATTTTGTTATCTTTGGAAATGATCATGAGTTTAATATTAACCTGATTGACTGATTTTAAAATAAATTATGATAATTTAAAACTATAAAATAGATTAGGCGTATCAACTTGATACGAAAATAGACAAATAACACAATCAGTCAATAGATTGGGTCAACAAATAAAATAAAATTTTAGTAGAACTCGTAAATGTTGCAAGTAACTGAATAGGGAGTGATAAAAATACTGGGCAGTGAGCATTAGGGCGGGATTGGGGTCAATCGCTTGAGGCCATCTGCGGCTAATTATAGAGGATGCGAGGCTCCGATAGCGTACATAGATGAATCTCAAACGCGAACGCGAATGTAGGGTATAGAGGAGAAACTCAGTGCTAATAATGCAGTATTAACGGATGTTGATAATGAACTACTGAATTACCTTTGGTCCACTTTGAAAAGGAGTGTTTCTTTTACAAAGAAAATCGGGACAGTTGGAAAATAGAAGCTAGCAAACTCAATGCTAATACAAAACATTATTTTAGATATAAGGTTATCAAATGGAACTTCAATAACAATGTAACCTACCAGACAATATTTAATCCGATTCGGCTTTACAGATCACTTCTCATGGGAAGTTTAGCGAATACACTTCTCACTCCAGACCAGGATGTAAAACAAAAAGCCACGTAACCAGTAATAAAGCCGTACCGTTACGCTTAGCATTTCCCGGGATCAACCGGAGGAAGTCATTAGAGAGCCAACCAGCGTTAATAAAGGTGTTATGTAGGCCCATTACTATTGCAAACGCTGTTGATGTCTGAAGATTGCATCCTTGATAACTTCGGTGACGAGCTCTATCATCCCCTAAAGTGTGGTATACTTCTTTGTAAATCACAGAATTAAGAAGACGCGAAGCGAAATAAACATTTATATAAAACAACTGTTGCTTTCCGTCATTATGATCTTTACAAGATATTGAAGCATTCTGCATATAAAGCGGGCTGTCTATGCAAGCAATTGCACGCGGTGCGGTGCAGACCCGGTTGGCAGTTCCCAGAATCCCTAGAATTGAGCGCAAGCGGAACCCTTGCGACCGACTGACATGACACCGTACTCCAATACATTGTCATCGCAAGTATTCAGCGCATGCTTTCTACTAGACGTCTATCTCGCCTATCATAGGAATTCAATGGAAAGAAGCACATAACTCGCAAATGATATGTCGCCTTAAACAGTCTTTCTATTTGATGGAGAAGAGTTATTTTCTTAATGGCCAAGCGACAATCTTCGTCGATTTGAGCGATTCGCGTTGGATAAAGTAGCACAACAGCCCGGATAGTAACATCGCTAATGGATTCCATTCGTCATTGTAGCCGATGTTTCTTATAGACATTTAATGCACATGATTTCCTCCACTTATAGTCAATTATGATAATAGTCGGCGGCAACAGAAAAAGGGTTTTGCTAACGATGCACGTAGGCAAGATAACTCGCATTACAACTGAACTACTGAATTGACAATGGACAGCTGTAGAATGGTCGATGGTGCGGGTGATGTGAGCAAGGACCTAATAAGGGCATTGACGACATAATCGAGAAATATATTTTCCGGGAATCGATAATGAACGCACGTAGGGCCGTAATAAAGTAAGTATAAATAATCGGTACGTACCATAGCTTGCTCGATCTTGTTGTCGATGGCCACCGCGCTGGTGCCCGATGCGCTGTAACAAAAAGAAACCTTTATAAATAAATTAATAATAAATATCAGGGGACAACGTCACACCAATTGACCCAGTCCCGAACTAAGCTTAGGCGTAGGCTTGTACTATGGGTGTTAGACAACGATATAAATACTTAAACCAGTGGCCCGCCAGCGGCTTCGCCCCGCTGCAAATTTCCGACATTCCCGGTGGTTTTTTTTTTTCATACAAACCTTATCCTGATAATAACGAATACAACAAAAATGAAATCAGCCAAATCGGTTCAGCCGTTCGCGAGTTTTGCGCTTAGCAACACATTTAGCGATTCATTTTTATTATTATATATATACTTAAATAAATACAAAACAACCATGACTCGGAAACAAATATTCGCGCTCATCACACAAATATGCAGCTTTACCGGGACTTGAACCCAAGACCGCTAGCTTCGTAGGCAGGGTCACTACCAAACCAACTAAGCCAGCGCGTCGTCAAAAAACTGCACTTTAACGTTGTTAACCAAAACAATGCATTCGTTTCTGATTGTCGTATAATTAAGATTTGTTTACGAAGTTCAAATCATTTTTATCGCTTTGGAATGCGTGCATAAATAGTTTTATCGGAGTGGTAAGTGCTAAAAATGAAAACATATAGAAATATTACTGTAAAAAAATTACGGTTTGCATTGGTGCAATTGCAGAGGTGATGCAAGGGCGAATGTTGCGTTAAACCAGATGCACGTATAATCATATAATCAGCATAGTTAATGAATGGGGTGTGCGGTTAATTTCTAGGATAGCTTCCGCCCGACGCCGTACGGATGATTACGTTCGCCGCGTTGCGGGTAAACATTGCCAAAGCAACGACCCGGTGAACTAACTTGTTTGTGGCACTATTTACGAACAATGAAGTGTCCGGATTAAATTAGGGCGAAACCCCTATTATTGATACCGCGTTGATTCAATGCATTAAAAAAATAATGCGCAATAAGAAAATAAGCAACACGGTTCATAAAAACGTAGACTTTCGCCAGATGTCGATGGTTGACCCACAAACCTGTATCGATCTTAGACAGTAGTTGAAAAAAGGTTGATGCGGTTAGACTGGCGAGGTATGTTTGTAACGTAGTCAGTAATTCACGTTTTTTGCAGCGTTGAGTTAATTAAGTGTAATAAGCAGAATCGTACATTGTTAAGTTAACGCTAACGGGAGAAACAATAACTCTGCAATGTAAGTGTCACGAGCAGAACACGCGGCTGGCAGCCACGTGCGAGCCAGAAATGACGACACAGCCTACTTCGTCTGTAAAGTCGATTACTGCCGACTATTGCCGGACTTACCCATTATGATCCAATCTCGTTGGTGTAATCGCCCGGTAGCCGATGTATGTGGCACGTAGTACGGCAAACGTACTTGACTTTCTCCCATCGGATTCCGCGTCGCGTCAATGAGGTGAACAACACAATGATAAACTTGAACCCATTGGAGCGTTGAAAATAAGCGCGCAGCAACAGATCGATTGCGACCGGTCCGCAGCTGAACTCTCCGATATTGAATAACGCCCGCTGACCACACGACATGGCCGCCACTGACAATGGCTTCAACCAACATTGTCGCCTCTACGATAATTATGCAATCCATACGTGTAAGTGACACGTAATATTATAAGATTGTGACCGTAAAAACAATTTCGCAACTAACTGGAAGATTAACTTCGAAAGTCAGTCTAGTCTTCAGGGTGACAATAAAAAAATCAGCTTTCTCTAAGCTGGAACGGAACTCGACGAAAACAAGTTTTGTATTCTTTGAGCGATTACGCAAGTTCGTTGACAAAATTGTTCGCGGTGGCGTGGTACATGAAAAAGTTGAAACATAAGGAGGCGAAACGAGAGAAGCGGAGAAAGTATTTGGAAGCGAGAACTTGCAAAAGAGGACCAACATGACAATTATAAGCTGAAATAATTGAATGTTTAAGGATTTCATTAGCTCTGCTCAATACGAACTGAGAACTATAAAAGTTTGACTGACGTGACTTTCACGCACAAGGCACCAAATATGTTGCCAAATATAAACTCGAGACGTCGGGCCTCACACGTGTCCGTCAACCGAAGCGGCTTGGCAACAAAGAACACTTGCTAAGCTCATGTTTTAAGAGTCATCCCCCAAAATAACACTGCAGGACACTACGTCTAAAACGTTTCCCTAAGTGAAATCGAGGCGCTAACTTATCACGAATTGGAGAAAACTGTTGGATTCGGCCGTATAGGTACACAGGCTACGTTTAGGAGTGCCATGTAAATGTTGTTGGGTAAATACACAATGCAAACAAAGAAACAAGAGATATCAGCGTTTGTCTCCACGCACGTGCGTGTATGCGTAGATCAACTTCATCGCTTACATAAAGACGCGAGAACAAAGGCACTTCTGGTTTTATAAAAGAACTTTTCAAAACTCCTTCATCGCAATCGTAAAGAACAAAAACGGCACAATAAATGCCGCATTTTGTTCGTTCTGCCGTCATAATAGTGCCTTTAAATAGCAACCGCCAAAATTTAACTCACAACCCACGTTATTGTTTACAAAACCAGTTATTGAGGAATCTTTGGTTGGGAAATAAAATATTCGGGTTGTTGGCAGGCACAACGAGATTTAAGTAAGAACTAAACGCATCGATGAAGCTAAAGATGCAAAGAAATCTTTAACTCGAGGACATCTATGTTGTGAAGGAAAACCTCGATGAATTATTTATCGTCTTAGTATACCGAGCTATGCATCGAAAGGGTGCTCTGAACGGCGTCACTGCCGGCTTCATTCTGTTGAACTTTTAAATTCATTATGTATACAAAACATAACTATTAATGTTTAAGTTGAAGTCAATAACCTTAAAGGCTAAAACAGGTAAGGTCATTGTAAAAACATAATTGCCCATTGTTCATTTTGGCGTTTATCCATTTCAATAATTGCGTCGATAATTAAAATTGATGAGAGAAAGAAAATACTTGATAGGCCTTTTGAAATAAATGTTGCTTCCGTGATTCATACTAAGTAGGTAAGGAGACATTAGATTCAGTTGCACGTGGCATTTGGACTACATTACAATTAATTACTTAATACTCTTCGCTGAAATTACCTCTAAATTAATAATTTGCCCATATCACGCCACGTATTACCAACAGGCTTGACACTAGAGCTTTCAAGGTTGAAGTTTTCATGTTAAACGAAACGGTTGAGTCATACTATAGAAGCTATGTTGCTGATATCCATTTAAACTGTAATAGATTACTTTTTCAGTATAAAATGTTACTCGAATTAAACTTTGATTATCTTTGGGATGTTATTTATTCTATCTTGAAGGATATGTGTAATTTTTGTTGGAGTAATTCATTTTGTTTCTCTTTTGTGTGCTGGCTGTTCTTCAATTGATCCAAGATCCTACTGAAGACGTTGTTGCTAATAATAAAAGTGGGTTTATGGCTGACTCAGTTGCATCAAATGGCGACCGGCACGATATTGTTAGCGGTGTTTTAGTGATAATAGTCGTAAACGATTGTAGTCACCGATTCAATTGCCGGTCGTGACCATTGAGCGTCCTCTGTCACACATACTCGGCGTGCGATCAAATAGCGTAGATTATAAGCTTTATCGTGTGCGCCTGCTCTTGTATTGTTGTATTATCGGGTGGCGAGCAGTGAGCGCAAGGTCGTTGAAGGGAAATCGACGGTGTCGAGTTGTGTCGACATAGCTGGCGCCAGCGCCGCCGGTGCCTCCGTCGAGATCATTACATCTCACTTACATTTCGTAATACTCTAATTTCCTTTCAATTCACCGGAAGATTGGGACCTGATTTAAGAAATTCGTGAGCCATTGTTGTCATAACAAGTTGTAGGTGTTAGACGATGTTGGTTGATTTCTGAATTGTAAACAGTTTCTATCGCATTGCTTCATGTTGATTCGACTATAAAACCTTATCAGGGGACACAGCATGCCGAAAATGGCGGCTTAACGCCACGGTCGTTAAACAGTAGAGCGGCGGTGTACGTGGACAATCAAACGAATCGGTCACAAAGGACACCACGGGAACGAAGCACTCAGTGCTTGTCACGCGAAACGGTCACGCGATGTGCCCTATGATTTAAAAAAACATGGCGATTCAATTAGGGCCCATCGAATTAATGACTTAAAAGACTAAATAAAAATGTAAGAGTAAGAGTAGATAGCGTCAATTACAAAGCGATTGCATCAGTAACGCATTCGTTAGTAATGTTACATTGATCCAGCTTAATCTGAACAATGACCGTGGGCAGAATTTAATTACTCATCGATGCATCCGGTTAGCGGATACGTTTGAACTTGGAGTTAAAGGTTTAGCCTTGCACGAGAGCACAATTTGTGTTGTTTAGTGCAACGGATCGATACAGCAGTGAGACTACAGAGACGCCTAGGTTCAATAGGCGGCGCTGACGTCACCCAATCGCAACGGTTTGTCTGGCTGCAGCCGGCCACGTTGCCGAGGAACCTTCACCGACTTACCGGCTCCGTAATTAGCCATGTACTGTGAGAACCTTCGCGAAAGGAGGGCCGAGTGCCATTCCGCGGTGCCAATGTAACTTGTCGAAAAAAGCTGCAATGCGTCAAGTGCTACGCGTCTGCTGAGGGCAGTGTCTATTAAGGTTAAGTACTTACACAGGGTAAAAGTAGTCGATGTACTTGACGACCACTTCGCGGAGTAGATCTTGCTTGTTCATGATGGAGGAGTAGCTGGCACTTATGAGTTTAGCTTGCATGGCGTTAGTTTTGGGCACGAGTTGCACGTGGCGGGACTTGCGAGTCCCCGCGGAAGGGCTTGAGGGCGCCGTTTTGCTTGGTTGTGGGGCGTGTGCGAGTAAATGTAACGTTTAAACTGGTTTGTGTTGGCGCACGGGCGACCGGATCGACGCGTTGCGGCGTACTGGGGCCGGCTGCGGCGGGCGGCGGGGGCGCGGGCGCGAGCGGCGCGCGCAGTGCTCTACCTACTACGGGCTACGATGGCGCCTCCGAACACCTAGGCAACGCTGCGAGAGTTGCGAGACACACCCGCCGCACTTTAAAGCGCAAATAAATCTGCTACAGCCACGCACCTCGCCACTTCAGCAACACCGGAGCACTTCATTTGAATGATACGATCGTTAAGTTCAAGGCTGACCAGATTTAGGCGGTTTTTTGTACGAACTGCGAAGGCTTAAAAACACAGGTCTATTTTTGAAACAAGAACAGTTAAATTTTGTAGCTAATTAATTGCTTTCTGTAAAAAAGTGTTAGCCTCAACTCAATCAACTCAAAGGCCGAGATAAGGTTATGTCTGAAAGTAAACAAGTTTCACAGTTCTGTTACCATTACTGCATTGTAGGACTTGTAACGTCGAGATGGATGGATATAATAACTTATCAGAATACCCAACACGCCGGCTAGACAAGTGTCATCAAACAATTGTCGTAACGCAGACTTCCGTGTATTGTCTAACACCCTGCCAGCTCGTTTCGCGCCTTAACTCCGACAGATCAAGTGCTGTCACAACAACGGCCATTATCTCCGCTGCACCACAGCTAATTGCAGTTGATAGTTGATATAAATGCAAATAATCATCAAACTGATAACACGTTGTCTGCAGACACAATAGCAAATTGACAACATAATTCGCAGCATTTATTAGCATAGACCTAGGGCAGTCACAATCTAGTACAAGATTCTTGGCACCGTTTCATTTCAACGCTAACATCTGAACATAATCATCAGAATTTTGTAAGCAATATGTTGACATGTACTTTGTTGTGTTTTGAAATCGGTATTATATCATTATTATTGCGTGAAAGTCATAAAGATGTTATCATTAACGAGGTGGTTATTTCTTGCCAGATACGTCGTACATTGAGCTGGGTTACTGGTTGTGATATACCTATTACAAATGTTCGCATGGTGCGCAACGGCGGTGGTAGTGTTGTCATAGAGTGAAGCTTTATGATACTAAATATCATTATTGTTGCGAGGATTAAACAGAGCATTGTATGCGCCGGGTGAAGCGAATATGCTATTTATTTAACCTTGGCGGTTCATAAACTGACACCTATTAAACGTTTTGCATAGAGATAAACATGGCGCTTGATTATTTTGTTGGCTAACTGGTTTACCTCGTCCACGTTGGAAGAGATATTGTTTATGAATTATTTTACATTTCTGTAAACATGATTGTAAACCTCCTAATCTTCCTCCTAAACCTTTTTTATTTAAGTATATTAATCAAGGAACATATTCGTCGCATCATGATCATGGAAGCGCTCATTCCCAAAATACCATAATTTGAAAATACCAGATTACACTTTATACCAGATTCCCAAATCATCAGATTCATAATTTTGGGTGAGTACAGTAAATTAAACCTTATTTTAAATCTGGTGATTTGGGAATCTGGTATAAAGTGTAATCTGGTATTTTCAAATTATGGTATTTTGGGAATGAGCGCATGGAAGATCATGCAAAAGACATAAGTACTTATGCATGTCTACCAGTTGAGGTCACAAATATGCGGAAATTGATAAAAAGCTACGATTAGTTGAGAGTGTTACAACCT
The DNA here is from genome assembly GCA_923062465.1 of Acleris sparsana. Classification (NCBI taxonomy): domain Eukaryota; kingdom Metazoa; phylum Arthropoda; class Insecta; order Lepidoptera; family Tortricidae; genus Acleris; species Acleris sparsana. The sequence goes on along the minus strand of OV281287.1, from coordinate 17,718,360 downwards.
TAAAATAAAACACAAAATCGTGTCAAAACATGTCCGTAACCTAACGAATTCAAATTGTAAAAAGTTTGAAATAACAAAAAATATTTTTCGTAGTCATGATAATTCGATTTTTACAAAGATGCTGGGCAGAAACCACATTATTCGTAGGTGATTCGAATCGACGAAAGGACAATTTACCTATATATTCGAATGTCGCATTGACGAAAATAATTGGACTGTAATAGCCACTGCTATGTGTCGGTCAGTGTAAGACACTGAAGGATTATTTCAATAAATAAAGATTGCGAGCTCAAGACTCAAGAAGCTCAGCCTGTCTAGCAAATCTTGTATTTTCTCGTTTGTCGCTCAGTACATCTTTATTCATATAGACTAGTTAGAAAGGGAGATCCAATAGACAAACAAAACGCAAACCACGTGCTCGCCGTTTTAAGTTGCGTTATCAAGATTTCATATTTCTAAAACTATAGATTTATTAGTTCTAAGTATGATGTTTGGAAGAAGAAATATACCAAGTGTTTAAAATTTTCCGCGGAACTAATAGTAAAAAAAGAAAAGATTTCTAAATGGGCGTAAATCCATTACGTTAATCTAGTTTATTTTGTAACCTATGCGTCGTGAGCGTGCGAGTGGTTTGCTTATGCGGCGTGGTTCTCTTTCTTGCTCTAATATCTAAAATATTCGATTCCTACAACGATTTTGGCAATAATAATACCTACAGATACTGGACTGAAGATAAATAAATAATCAATCAATCAATATTTTTGAGTTTATGGCTGGAGATAAATAGGATACGTCGTCGTTGTCAAGTTTAAAGTAATGACAGGTTGTTTTTCTCGTAAAAAAGGCTATGGTGTTATATTTATTCGGCCGTAGTATTGGTTAAAAGAGTTTTTATATTCATTTTCTTGATTTTTTTATAATAAACAAAAACAAACTTATACATATTTTTCCGTGTTGAGGGGGAAAAATCCTTTCGATTCCTACTATAGGAATCTTCGGACTTTGCAGGTCTCAGATAAATAAAATGTTGTCAATTGTTTTGTTTTTGACAACTTACAATGCATGCCTATCCAATTTATACCAGCACCTATCTAGAATTGTTAATGTTTGGGTAATTGGTTGACTGGTAGACAGTGCCTTGAAGCACGTACTTCTTCGGAAAGAAATTCAATTAAATATAGTGAATATGCAATTTTGACGCGCCAGACGCTGTACTCATTAGAATAAGAATAGTCTTTGAAGAAAAATACTACATTAAATACAAACTTTGTTTTTTTTTTACAGCATATGAAGGCAAACGATCACACGTTACCAATACCTACACACCGATATGCCTAATACCTATACACAGGTTAGCTTATGGTAAGTGAGACCCGAGACCCATATATCATTTAGTCATCCCGATTAACCTGCTACGATGGTCAAGACATCATGAACGGACAACAAACCGTTACAACTTTTAAAGTTATTACATATTCCCACGTTTAAGCAACACCTCAAGAGTATCTATTAGTAACAGGAGAGAAAGAGAGATTTATCAATGCATAGAAATAAAAGAGAATTATCTTTAAGTGAGGAGTTCCTGTATGTGGATCATTGCCTTATTAGCGTACAAGTATCATCAATTGAGATTTCCGCCAGTACCGTATTAAAGGACTACTAAGACTGGACATTAAGTGGAAATTGTCAGGAAAACACTCGACTCGTATACCCTTTCTGCGACTGTGTGGAATGTCATATCGTTTTAGTCTAGGCACTAGCTTTATTCCTTTTATGCAGGCCTAGTAAGTTGCAAGAACTCCTTGTCACCAACGAAATATAAAAGAAAACGTGAACGTCAATCCAAATCTTTTACAAATATTGAAAGTCAAAATGAAGCCGAAGCAACATGCTTAAATTAAGTAAAGAGTTACGAAACATCTCAATTATCGCATTTAATCTATTAAAAAAGAGCACAAACTAAAAATGCATATATTAGCAAATCTGGAAAGTTAAGCCGGTGCAGTTAATTATATTTGTACAATACTTTTATATTCCTTACATCATAAAACACCGCACCGATTACCTCGCAGTCAAGACAGCGACTATAAGAGAAGTTAAGATTTTAAAGTGTTTTTAACACATTCATTCAATAATACTAAAGTTCTAAATTTATACCTCATTTATGGCTCTTTGACTATTGAAAAACAAAGAAGTTGCAATAAAATAAATTATCAGCCAAGGTCGGACATCAGATACATTTGATTAGCCAATACCTTTGTTACGTCAATAATATGGAGAGTTTAGAATGCATTTTTAAACAGGCAACGTTGTATGAGAATCGATATTATCCAAGGTTTTATCGATCAGCTGGTAAAATAGAGGGAACGGTGAGACCTTCAAGCAAATTTTAGTGCCTACTCGAGTTTCGATGTAGTAAACCAGCCGGCCCATACAATACTCCAAGGTCACCATTGTCATTAACAACAAATAATCAAAAAGTACAGTAGCCTTTTCTGTTAATAATTGACGTCGAAACGCTTAACAGATTTGCATGATAATTATGATAATTCGCAGTACATATAAGAATCATCAGCGACAATCACGTACTTAATCAATATTGTCAAGAGGTGATAGTGTCATGTAAGATATGATATATGTAAGATAGTAGCCACAAACACGATAACAGGACGTGCAGTTTCACAAAATAACTGATGGAGTAATTGTGAACAGTGGCGAAGAAAATATGAAAAAAGATTGCAATGAGACTTACAGCTCTGTTTGGGTTGAACACCACGTGTTTCGACGCCCGAAATGTAATCGGTGCTGTTCGGTCGTTGTCGGTTTCGGTTGTAGGTCGGAGGGTAGGGTTAGTTTGAGGCTCGCGATTGATTTGCGTCGTTTGGCAGCGAGAGCACGGGAGGCTAGATCCGTGTCGTGTCCTTGCTCAGGTGTTGTGACGGCGCTGGAGCAGGTCTTCAGGTGCGCCTGCGCAGTGGCCACTTGCAGCAGCTTGCTAGAGAGACTCCGCCGGCCGAGGGCCTCGCACGTCGGGCACTTGCCGTCCTCCATGGAAGCCCTCGTGCGTCCGAACCGGCCTCGCCGCGGACACTGAGCGCGTCTGGCCTCCGACGGACGTGGTGAATTAACTGATGTCATCCAACGAGCGACACGCGTGCGACTACTCTTGTCGTACTAAGAAACGGTATCGCCGTGCGGCTCGGACACGGAATCGATCGATACACGACCGAAATAGGCTTAAAGCGATAGTAGGAACGCGATAAGGGTTTAGGTGAAGTACACGCAAATAAGTGTATTGACCTAGACGTAGCACGGCTTCGCGACGGCCTCGGCGGGCGCCCGTGCGCGGGCGGCTCGGCGCAAGCGACTGCGGTCTTCGCTACTAGCATCGCCGGACGCCGTAATCCGAACGTTAGAGAAGATATCGATGTTTGCGGTGAATAATACCTATTATACCCCGCCCTGCGTGTGTCACAGTGTGACGAGGCCATGCGACTCGAGGTGCCATTCCTACATTCCGCTGGAACCCATCCAGGTGCCCATTATAAATAATCGGTTGTAAGTATTTTTCCTCTATTCTTCGCTTGGGGCCAATAAATTACCGCAATAAATAATCGTTATGATGATAGTCCATTACACTTTTCAGCGCTTTTTACTATGAAGAAAAGATGCAGAGAAGCGCGTGGTGTTTGTTGGTTTCGCAAACAACTATTTCGGCTTGCGCAAGCGGAGCCCGTGTTTCTGTTTCAGTGTTTATTTTGCGGATTTTAACCAAACTAATTCAGTACAAGGACGTTTGTTCAGTTTTAGAATTGCTGTTATTTTTGGACACCAGTTCTTCATAGTTAAATTATTGCAACATCCATCTGTCACTTTAAATTGCAATTTACTGCATAGAAATATCCACAACACAGCATCACTCTCATGTGACCAAAACAGGTAGCCAAGATTTCACACGTTCCGAGAAGCAATAATACGAAATTTGCTCCAAAACCATAACTCTGCCGTTAATGTTGTCGAGTCCCTAAATGTACACGAGCGACTAATGTTAAAAGCGTGTAACGTTCGCACATTCCCTTATACCTAGAGACGTTCCCATCATGTAGCTCAAAAGCGAATGATGCTACATCAAACAGCAATGCCATAAGTCGATCCAAATCAAGATTCCCGATCATCTGAAGTCGGGGCTGTCGGTTGATCCGACTATAAGTAGGGCTGCTGCCAAATGTCTCATTCGACACATTTCGACATTCGTCTTGCACACTATAAACAACACGGAATATTGGCTTCGTATCTGTCCCTATTTGACAGTTAGATTCGTTGGACAAATTAACGTAAGTTAAACAATCTATTATATTACTATATTATTATGCCGAAGTGATGAATGAACAAGAATCTAAAGGTTTTGGTATAGAAAATTGAAGTATTGCATGCTATTTATGAATGGATTTGGCAATTATTTTTTTCGTATCTAAGCGCTTTAATTGAAGCAACTTGAACAACTACCAATAAACTTTGGATGTTAATGTTATAGTTACCACATAGTTAATAGAATGGTCAATAGGTAAGCGCAGTAGTCTCTAAGTTAAGAGTTTATTATATTCACTAAAGTAATAAAGACCTGTGGCTTGTTAAGATTTTTCTCATATTGCCAAAACACTAGCGAAATAATTAAATGCAAACGTCTGGTTGTCCTGTATTAAAATTACTATGGCCTCTGGTAAATGGAACACTTAGAGCGATTACTTATTGCCTGCTTACCACTGTGAGGTAAGTGCAACTTATGAAACACCCGGCTCTAGCATACCTCATAAGATACATTTTGTCATTAAATGCGCGAAGGTGAGCACGACCTTGGAATGCGTATAATATATTACAAACTTTGTGAAAGTTAAAAGGTAGTTAACAGTCAGTGGTATTATTCGCTTCGCTGAACGATGTTCTCATTCTAATGCTGTTATAAAATTTGCCGGTAGCAATGTTAACGTGCATTTTAATTTTAACTGTAACTTAATTTTAATGTTCACCGAGTATAATATCTACTTGGTAGTTATTCGTATGACCGTGACTTTGCAAGCGTCATTGTCATTATTGTACTTTCTGGTCTCAAAAAGCTGGAACACCACTGACACAAAGATAAGAATAGTGTATTTTTTAAGCAGAAATTAAGCTAGTGAAAATATATGAGTCACATTTCAAAGAACTACCCTATTTGGTTTTACCATTACATTAATAGTAATTTAGTATTTCTAAGTAATAGTATTTTAGTCATTCGTGTCAGTCAATGTTTCTGAAGCGTTGTTACACTGTGTGGCATCCTAGGTACTTAGATGTTGCATGGATTCCCTCATTCACTGGACAATAACCCCGTCGCATCGGCCGCAGCATAGAAATGAGTTCAGTACATTTGCATACATCAGCAAGGTCCATACGCACTTTTTATACGGACTCTACGGCGGTAACTTCACAAATAGTTTGTCTTTTACAGAGCTCATTTTAAGTATGTTACGCGAACTTTATGTAATTTGTACTGTTGTCACATCAATCACAGCTCAACAAAAACAAGATGGTTAACCAATTACGTTTGATTTAGGTGGCTGGTCGCTAAACATGATTTGCCGTGTTCGCTCTGAAAGAAGCTGCTTGCGAGCTGTGTAGGATAAACAAAATCATATATCACCACGTAATATATGTTATTTGCGTGACCGAAAATGATAAGTGTAATGTTTGAGTTTAATTAATTAATGGTGCTATAATTAATTTAATTTATTTACACTGTCACTTGGAAAAATGAGGCGTGCTGAATGTTGCGCTTCTCTAATTTAAATATCTCGGGGAATTAAATTAAAATGCTTCTAAACTAAGGTACTTCTCATGTTATAACTTAGTATCATTTCTTAAATCAGTTGTTATTAGTTAAAAAGTCCATTATCACGGACTCACCTGTCTAGAACAATACTCATATGCCGATGCAGGTTTGCTTTGAGATCCCTTCGGGTATACTGCTGCTGAGGATACGATGGTAGGGGCGGGGGAGGGGGCGCCGGCGGCGGCAAGGCCTCGACCGGCGCCCGCTTGCCGATCAGCACCTTCAGATCCGCCATGAGTTTTTGCACCATAGGACACGACCAAACAACACCGCGACACGCACACTTGTGTATCCAAACCTTCAATCAATCAGCGCCGGCGTGCCAAGAGCCATTGGCTCACACGTTGCATCGACACATCGGTACGTCACTGGCGCACGTGCTGATAAATAAAGCATCGATATCGATAGAGGCGTCGTAGCGAGCCGCGTGCGGAGTCCGCACTGCCGGCGCGCGTCCGCCTATGACCTCGCCGCTTTTTATAAGTGTCCGATGAGTGCGCCCGGTGGTGTATGCGAGACACAGAATAAATTTCGTTTATATTTAGGTGGGGACGTTCGGCACGAATGAAAGACGCTACGATACGCACGATAGATTTGGAGCACTGTGGCAAATTATTTAATCAAAAACTAGTCAAAATCAAGTTTTTGATCAAGGTCGGCTGGTATCTATTTGTTAAGTTGAGGTTTGCGTAGAACAGCGGTGTTTGTTAAAGAGAACGGGGTCATGCAATTGTGCTAGTTCGGCATGACATGAGAAGAGTAATATAGGACGCTGTACGCTTCCGATGTGAAATTGGAGCAAGGACGCGAACGCTTACTTATTATTTAAATATATAGCTGCTGATATTCCACTAAAAACAGGCAATACATCACGTGTGCCTCAAAATAAAATCCAGAATCTGAGATATCCTTGAATGAATGTTTGTTTCAAGCGAACGCGGTTCCGTGCCGTATTTAAAATAATCGACTTTGAACGTGAATTGTGAGACGAGTCGGTTCACGGAGAGGCAGAAATAGCACCACCTGACGCCAGCCGAGCGACAGTACAGGAAGTGTGCCCGGTCGAGTGCACGACCACTATAATCAGAGATGCAGAGGAAACCGATGCGTCGTTTTTGTTCCTCCGAGCAACAACCGACGTTCAAGTCACTCAAGATGATATGTTGACGACTCACAATAATTACGATTGATTACCAGATTTAGCAGTATGGATATATAAAACCAGTAGTTAACAACAAAATAGGCATAAAAAAATATGTAAATATTGTATATTGTCTAGGGGACACGGTTTCTGTAGGAGAATGTATCGAAACTTTGTATGTGGTGCTTGTCTTGCACTGTAGGTAATAGGAAAGTATATATATTTTTTAAATATGTATTCTTTATTTTTTTATTACTACTACTTATTACTCCCTATGTAAATTTTTAGTTTTGACAAATTTTCCTGCTCAAGCTACGCTTGAATATTTTTGTTTTTTTATTTTATGTTAAATTCATTGTTTTATATAATGCTAGGTTAAGCTTTATAATTGTATAATATCATAAGTAGTATTTAAAAAAAACGACTGACTGTTGAGTTTCTTGCGGCGTTTCTTCTCAGCAGTAGTCTCTTGCGAAGCGCTGGTAGATTTTTGACGTGTAAAAGTGCCCGTGCGGCCTACTTACTGAATAAACATCTTTATAACAGAAAATAAACATGAATGCAAATTAAAGTTTAACATAAGACGACGGACGCGTGTATGCAGCAACTTTCATCATCAAAAGTTGTCTGAAACGCAATCTGGTTTGTAGGCAACACATTGCGTCCTTCTTACACTCTCGAAAGCGACCTTTCGCATGCTGGATTTAAATATGCGTCTGTGCGTGTTAGATACGCATTTTATTTTCGGAGAAGGCAACAGCTGCGTATACTATAAAGGTGCAAATATCGACAGTGGTAAAACCAAGCCTTGAAATGGTGGACAGAATATAAATATTCAATTGTTTTGTATACCTATTTAACCCGTCAAGCTATATATTTCAAAGTGGTTGTACATCAAAATTAAACTTTGTCAAATTACCAAGTCACGTATGTCAAAAAATCAACGCACACATGTTGTGCGTAGGACACCTGAGGGGTTAAGGTAGTTACTGGGTAAAATAGATGACACAGGAACACTAACAGATGTTATCGGCTCTTAAACAAGAGCAGTTGTTCAATCCTTATCCTTACTAAACAAACTTTCTCCAATCGGACTGAGGGGAGTAATGAGATTAGATTAAAGATTATTCGAGCAATCGACCAACGCACAAATCAATGCTTCCGGCGCGAACACAATCGTGAAAAGTAAAGAGGAAGTGTAACAAGCAATTTTCTTGATAATCTACAGCCCCACCCGGATTACATCAGACGAAGATTGGATCTTGAGAAGGTACCTTTTCGTTTCCCAATAGAGTCATAGCATCAACAGCATATAGACAAAAGTTAATGTTATAAAATAAGCAGAGAGCAACAGGATCACGTGATAATAACATTTCTGGTTTATAACAGTATTTAAATGCCAGCAAGCCACGGTCGAGTTGACACACGCGGTGTGTATCGTAGCTTGATTAGGGTTCAATGCACGCAGCTAGGCAGCCCTCCTCGCTTTCGGCGTTTTATCGTCAATAAAATAAGCAGGTACGCGCGAGGGTTCGGGATCCGGGATTCTCGAACCCGAGCATTCGTGCCAATGCAAATACTTTCAATTTCACATTGAGTTGCTCATAAGGATCCATAGGAGAGGATCAAAGTGTAAACGTTTTGCGAATTTCATTTGACCCGGCAGTAATTGGGTCAATGCAACGACCAAGCAGAACTAGAGCAATGACGTCAGCTTCTATATAGTAAAATTGCTACCATTGAGAAAGAAAAATACATTATATTATAATCCTAATTGCGCTTAGCAGAGTAGTAGGGAGTAGAAAACAACACGCCCATTCATAAATAAAAAGCGTTTTAGACTGAGGACGCGGAAGCTTGACCTAGTTTAGGTATCGCTGGGCGTTTGGTCGGACGCAATGTCGTACTTACAGTCGATATTTTAACGTGTCCTCCAGCGCACCTGCTTATTCCCCTCAGTTAGGAAAACACTTTGTGTCACTTTCGCGGGGTTTGTTGGGGCACAGTTTGGGGGAGCGTCCTCTCTGCTCAGTGGTCGTGCAAACACTGACAATGCGCGCGTCCCTATTCCCGAGGTCCTCGCGTGGAAGGGGCGGTTTTGTAGGGTGGCGGTATGGCGGAACGTCAAGGCAACGCGTCAATCAATAGAACGGGAGGAGATCCCAAGCTAATCGTCAAGTTTTTACACGCGTGATTGAATACTAAGCGGTTATCGTGATTAGGAAGGTTTGCAGAAAATTTACATGAAAAACGTAGTCCGCATGATGAAAGAACCTTTGCAGATAAGGAAGCATGTGAGGTAACGCAAGAAATCTCATTTACATACGCAGTAGATAATTCAGATAATTTCGAAGACGTCAGAGGAGTGTTAATACATTACGCATGTGGAAATCGTTACTTCTGAAAATCCTACAGTAAAGGCACGAAGTAATTAATAAGGGCCTAATTATATAACGAATATTAACAGCATAAATAACAAATGCATGCGTAATGCATTATGCAATTCCAAAGTGACTTATCGGAATAATTCAAAGCACAATACCTCGTGATATAACGGAGTACATCGGTGCACCAGATGTGAATACAGTTAGTTGTATGTACATATCTAGTTGCGTAACGCCTGATGTTATGTTACGTATGAGTCGGACACGCACTATCTCCCGTCAAATCGGTACGCATCGTTGTAGGAACGGACAGCTGATCGACGGGAGTCGACGTTAACGCAAATAAATATACTTATACATATGCGGTTTAGTGCTAATGATATAAGACGGTAAGGGAACTATCATAGTTGTTTGCACGTTTTGAAATTGGAGCATGCAACAAATCTTACAAATTGTGTTAAAAGAGAAGTTAAAGTAGTTAAAAATATTTTCTCATGGAGAGCAAATATTGGACGCGGTCCGTTCAGTTCAGATGTTCGGGAGAGATAAAAGAACACAACAAAGACACCGAAACTTGACAAAGCAGAAAAATAAACTTAAAAAGAAGTCACTAATTTAACCATTACAACTATGAATTAAGATTAGATGAAAAGAGCAGGGATGGGGATAAAATAACAGGGAATAATTAATCAGAGAGGACGTAAAACAGGAAAAAGTAATGAAGACCTTTATAGTTAAGATGTGAAACAAAGGAAACGGGACCGGGATATAGGTAGTTATCAACAATGTATTATTGTGCGGTATGCGGTATGTACTATTTCCTATATTCTGTTATTTTGTTCATTTATCTATCCTTTTGCAATGTCCGTGCTTGTCCTACCTAGAAGTTAACTGGAAGAGAGGGAACTTATCCCATATGGGATAAGTTCGCTTATGTATATTATCTACATTGATGCAAAGATCTGGTAATTTTTCATGTGAAATAAAGAGTTTGCATACATACTTATGTTGGTGCAAACTGCGAATGCTACGTGTGATTTCGTCCGGAATCAGGATATTGTGCCGAGCTCTGAGCGTTTTTGTATCTAGCATAAAAAACTTGGTGTAGACATTTCTGCACTATGTTAACGCACATTCAGACTTGAGTTCATTTCAGGCTAATTTGAGTAAACTACCGGGCATCGGGCACCTGTACTCGAAAGGGAATTATTACTGGGAATATGTATAGCAGTAAGGAAAATAAAGACATATTTCTTATGCTGGAACACCTTGCGCTCGGCGTGGGCTTGGACTTATAATCAGTAAAACCATATTTTACTTGACAGTGATGGCGGCGGAGTTAAAAACAATAAGATAATATGTCAAAAATAAAGCGTTTTGCAGAGTAGTAGTAGTTGCTTAGTAATCATTATTTCGACAATTTACAGCGTTTGGTAAGTACGCATTTTTCTGAAATATTTCACAAAAACAGCTAACTGAAGTAAACGACGACTGCGATAGGCATCCTCGCTTGTAAGTGACCCCATACCGCGAGATCGTGTATCTTATAGACGACATATATAAGTAACACAGATTCTTGTGCACGCAACAGCGTATATCTGTGTCGTGTGGACCTGCCTTAAAATAAATAATGAGTCTGATAAAACAAAACGTGAACGTCAAATGTGGAATGCTCAAGCAATTTACAAGAAAGATTGATTCGACGATAAGACAAATAAACGTGATGATATGATCATTCTGTCATCATCGGGTTAACTGAATTATAACTGACAGATGTTATGTAAGAATCTGGTACACAACATATTCGGAGAATATTTCGAGAAAACCCTTGTTCAAATCAAAGTGAGCAGTTTTGTTAGATAATAAATGATTGGGAGAAATCGAGGGAGTAATCGTAAAGCCATTAGTGTGAAATGAAATAAACAAGAGGAATTAGCGCCGGCCGATAGCCTAGGTTAATCTGACCGCAAGGGAGCGGGCGCCACGAAACTTTCCCTTTTCTTCTTGTGAAAGTGATGATGCCCATTGAAACAACTGTTCGGCATGTAAAACAGCGTATATAAAACGAGCAGACAGTCTGAGAATCGATGTCGATAGCATTAAACGGCAAAAAATACTACACTCTGCTACGCGTGCGAAATGGTATCATCAAGTTACTGCTACAGAAAATGAAATTTCATAGAAACCGCAATCACGATCAGCATTTCAATGCACTCGATCATGATGCCGCTGCAGCGGTTATATATAACGTCTATCTGTTTAGTAATGCAAAATGAGAACTCACTATGTTAATTGCAAATGCATTAAAGACCGCTGGCGAGTATCGTTGGAGATCGCCAACTCGGTCATTGAAATCGGTTAGCTCTAGAAAGATTTTTAAGAGTGTGTCAACCAGTTGTTTATCTGGCTTAGGGTGAGCTTAGGGCCACAATGCCGGGCACGAAAACAAAACAAAGTATACTTTCTAAGCGAAGACTTTCTCCTGGCGATGCCCGGCGCGGCTAGTACTTGCCCTTTAAAATGCTGGCTGCAACGGTCAGCAATTAGAAATGGCATTATAACAATGGCTTGAAATTGAAATTGTTGTGTTGAATCTACATGTAGTTTCGCAGTGTTTACTAGAACTTATCGGTTATCAAATGTTGACTATCCCCAAGTTGTAAAAATTGACAAACACAGGCGCGGGCGCGAGTCGGTTATGTATGTTAAACTCAAGGTTATCTCCGAGCGCTGTAGCTTGGCGGGAAGTTATCAGCCGCAGTAGACATATCATCAACAACATATTTACGAGTGAACGTGTTGTGTATTTCTGTTTTTATTTATCGACGTAACATATTTTCTTCAACCTTCATTATGCTGTCTGCCAGTTTTAAGGTTTTAACCGCACGCTGATTATATTCCCTAAGATATTTTTTTTACCTACAGTGACATAGTTTACCAATATGACAATTGCTAAATAGTTGTATTAAACCTTTATAAAACATAACACAGTTACTTTAAAATGCCATGTTAGAGTAATCGGAATCGTCTCATAAAATAACGAAGTCAAAGTAAGTCAAGGTAAACTATTCTATTGTATTAACAGTAGGTACTAATCAAGTAATAATCCTTGCATAGGCGATGAGCAAACCATGTGGTCAATACATTCATTTAAATTAAGTAAAAAAATTAAATGTTTTGTTTTGTCCTGGTGTGTCTATTCCTCATGATGATGATATTTTACTTACTCAGGCTATGACCAGGCATGTATTATTAATTAAAACGTTAATCATATTAAAACAACTGAGTAAAACCGCAAACCAAGTTTTAACATGGAATATACTAAATAAATATTTTTCTACAATATCGAACAGAAGCACAGAAGAAAGGATGGCTAACCGTTTCTTATTTTGCGAGTTACTTTGTATGTAATTTATAGATCTCGTGTGTATTTTTGATTACCCGTTTACTTAAGTATTTAGTTTAATAGGGTTCCGTACCCAAAGGCAGCCCAACGGGTTCCTATTACGAATAATATGCCTACGCTGTCCGTCTGTACTAACTATAAAGAGCTGTATATTCTGAACCGTAATAGATCGCGTTTTTTTTTTTCAGAATTTATGTTATTAAGGTGGATTTACAAGCAACTTTTCTTTCAACGTACCTATTTTTACGCAAAAACGGTAAAACATGATAAAAAAAGTAACAAAAAAGTGTTCAAGTGTGAGATTAGATTTAAAATCGAATTAATTTTGGAATATAATAATAATGCGGCGCAACGGACCCCTCGAGTCTGACTCGCACATCGCACATGACCGGTTTTTGATGTTTTAATTTCATGATTGTTTGTGTGTGAACATTTATTCTTAACATAAGTCGTGGGAGACATTGAATACTGTTCAATATTATTTTCCGCAAGATAATGAAATTCCCTTTTACCGAGGCTTAGTAGAAGCGAGTAATGTCAATGTAACAATCATCATCATTATCATCAAGTCTGCCGAAAGACGTCCACTGCTGGACATAGGCCTCCCCAAGGCTTTAACAATAGTATTAGCTAATTTTAATCTGTGACTGAAGGTAAGGGTATTGAAAATCAAGATTGTAATGTTATTATATTAGTGACAATAAAAACATAACAATTCTAATATAATATTAACATGCCAGAATTGGCCAAGTTTTTAGTTACTTTTTGTTTACAATCTACCAGTTTACTATTATCTTAATAAAAGACAAACCTAAGCCAAAATAATAACTGAATGCGTAGGGTATAGTTAAGAAAAGTAGCAGCTTAATTATTTGTTGGCGTGTCAGTCATTTGATATGTACCAAACGTATTATTTCATAATATTCATGGAAAGCGAGCTGCTAGCAGTCTTTCTACTAATCGGCCACAAGTCTCCAGAGTATTCTCACCGAACAACACCGATCGTGGCCGTGGTCGACTCGAGGCACATAGTAACAGCGCGGTCTCAGTTAAACTGTACATTATGTCACGAGCGTATTTAAACTTCGGTGAAGGCAACCGGTAATATTTCTCAAATGCGTTTGGCAACGTCAGCACGACCTTGTAAACATTTCAGCTAATACGCTCTATCTTAATCTAATTATCGAATGCGAGATGCAATCATCAATACTCTTCGTATATGGTACCTACAGTGTAAAACAGAAGCATCCTGCATAAACGTAGCTGGAAAGTGTCAAGCTGGTAATCGACTTACCCAATGAAATTTTTAATGAAGCAGTAAACAGCGAAGAGGGTCGCATCGTTGAGGCCGAGGTCAGGTTTGATCCTGGGCAAGGCGACAGCCGGGGAGGCGGCGTCAAGCGGCTGACCGCGCACCTCCGGCGTAGCGGCGCTCATGACGGGCGCGGCGCGCGGCCGCGTGCCCGATGCGTGCGGAGCGATCGTGGCGGCCGGCTCAGCTGGCTCAGCAGTGGCCCCGGCGGCCCTGCATAACAACACCGGCGCTCCCGGCACGCGGCACCCGCTCGCACCGTCGCCGGAGCGCGCCAACCCGCGTGTTCTCTAACACGGCGCTCGGCCGACACGGCCCGACACTCTCCTACGGCGGGCGGGCTATCGATCGTGACGCCGCGCTTGCGCTCTGACTGTCCTACACCAAGCACTTGGACCGAGACGGAGCTCACACGTCCAGCATCAGGAACGCGAGATACATCACGAGAAAAAACCACGGGCAGAACAAGTACATACAAACTGACATATTGGGATTGATACCGAGTGTTAAATAATGTGTTTCAGGGAAGAGTTCAGTGATGAACTACTCGTGAACGTTGTTTGGGTGCACGTTCAGGGCGCGCGCGTCTGTCTGGTTGCACGGCGGCACTCTGACTGGGCGCGCGCGCTGCGCGTGCTCGCCCGCCCGATATCCGCTCACCGCTATATCTACACCGCGCTTGTGCCTATAGTCAACACACGCACCCGCACACCTTGATTTAAACGCAGAAGGTGTGACAACCATAACTTTTGCAGGAAGAAGTCTATAAAATTTCTCCAGATGCCTTTGACAGATAAACCAAAATGTTTATCAGCGCGATTTTTTTTGCATAATTTGACCGGAAAATCCACAAAAAGGGTAGTTATAAAATAATTGTTCAATTAGATGCAATAAATCAAGCTACAACACCGTTTTACAACGGCAAGCAGAGGTTATGCCGTTTAAGTAATCGAAAAAGTTACTACTTAGTATGACATTAAATGCATTTGTTTCAAATGTGTACTCTGCCCCCAAACAGAGGACTAGTAAAGCTTTGCACCGAGGCACCCAGACCCCCAAATACTAGTCAAGGTCAATGACCGCGTGTCAGCGTCGTATGAAGAATTCCGACAAGTTATCATGAAAATATAAACTCTCCCACCATCAATTGCGCTGAAGTGACGCAAAACACTTTTTGCTGCGGCCACAAGTGTTACTGCGGATTCGTCTAATGAACCCAAGCTTTTTCTATCCGAGGCTGGGTCGCTACATACTGAGGCGTACGACATATTGAATTTCTTCGCTAGCATTCAGGACAATGACCTGAAGTCTTGGGTTTGGTTAATCCGTCGCGTCAAAGCTTCGGTTAATGTCTCTAGTAATGATGTACGAGCGAGGATGAAAGGCTACGGGGCTGAAGCAGTAATTAATCATCGACGAGGTGTTAAACTCTTTGGCGTTCCCAAAGCGAGCAACAAATGCATTAATACACGAATACAAATAAATATGCGCAGGAAATTGCGATCAATGTCGATCATTTATTAATCAGAAAACGGGCTCATGTCAAGTGTCACTGCATTTAGTATTATTTTTGCCAAACATGACAAGAGTTCTGGGAAAGTCGCCGGCTTTCCGGCCGACTCCTGTTCAGTTCTTGGAACAGTCCAGACAGATACGAATGCATTGCGACGCAGCCCGGGCTAAACTGCATTTAAAGCAAGTGGCGTTTCCCAGCGAATTCCTCTCCAGCGAACACAACCCCCTAGATGATAAAAATACTCAACAAGGTTGAATACAAAAAAATAAACCTCAGAATGGGAACTTTACCTTATCTAACAGCAATTTAGAAAAATCCTAATAATACTATTTGAATAACTTATAATCAGTGATCGGATCTCGGATGCAATTTGGGGTGAACGACCTCAAACGTTATGCTTTACATGGATGTGACACGGGATTTCCCGGGATTTTGGGAAATGGGTTATTTTATTATTAATAATTAATAACTTTTGTCGAAGGTTAAACTAAATAAACAAAATGAAAATGTTCGCCATCTATCTATAATAGGTCATTTATTTGACACATACTTTTAAAACATATTTTAGATAATTATAAAATAACTCTACTTTTTGAAACAAAATTTAAAAATAAACATCTTAATAACATGCAACACAATAGCATACTAATTATATCCCTTACAATAATACCTAGACAAAAGAAATAGTAACATGACAAAAACTTAACCTAAAAATAAAATGAAATTAAAACTACTATGTTTTAGACGTGTTTATATAATTAAAGTAACATACTATTATTTTTTCAATATTTTCAGTCGTTAATCGATTTCTTTTAACATCTGAGATCCATTTGTAAGTGGAAAAAGACCTTTCGACTTCTACTGATGTAAGCGAAGCGAATTTGTAAATAGAATTTTCGTCACTTGTAGATTCATTTGACATCTGATCTGCGTATTCCCGCACAGTGTCAAGGTCAGGATTTCGATTAATAACTGCTTCTAATTTGTTTATGATAGGTAAACTAGAACACCAATTAACTACATATTATTTTATTACTTTTATAGTGTAAACTACTTACAATTAAAAGTTATTCACCTTTTTATAAATGTAGGTATCAAAGAGACTCGCGGGATTGTAAGTCATATCCATGTTAAGATAACGGACTTAAATCCCGGGAAATTGCATCCGAGATCCGATCACTGCTTATAATAAACACTATCCTCTAGAGTGTAGGGTTGTTTTATAATCACTCCAGCTTTCACATCACCTTCGCCTTTCGCCTTTGTACATCCCTGCTATATTTTTATAATTGTTATCTCTTTTGTTTGTACAATAAAGTGTTCTCAAACATACATACGTTTTGAAGATTATTCAAAAAAAATGTTTCTTAAATGGTAATTCTATATAATTCTACATATTTTGTTAAAAAATAAACCGGCTACATATTAAGTTTCAAGATAACCTCTTTAATGTTAGGACGGACGTGCGGACAACGAAACTTTGTAGGCACCTTTGGGTACGGAACCCTAAAAATTTTATACTATCTAATAAAGTACTAACTATAAAGTAGTAAACACTTTAATTGATTGAACTACCTGTCATTTGTGTCTATTTTGAATAAACCATCAATGTCCAATAATCGGATAGCTTAAGGCACGTAAAATTAAACTGATATCATAACTTTCCGTATATTTGATCGTATACCGTAAAACATGATACGTATTAACAGTCAAACTCAATATCATCAAAATCAACGCTAACTAACTCCCAATGCTGCCGCAAGGAAACTGAAAGTTTCCGTTAACAAAGCAAGATTTTAATTTTCCATGTTTTAAATTGCAGAGTGTGTGAAACAATAAATTAATTATACACAGCCGCGGTATTTTTGTAATTTAAATTGGAAATACGAGTATTACACAAGCCTACAACTATGCTGAATCCTCTTCCTTTCAAATAGGCAATTATAAATCACTATTTGATGGATTCGCATGTTGATTGATTTTTTGCGGAATAAAGCGGTGCGGTAGTACAGACTATGGTTTATTGAGGATATGGGTAATACAGGGATCCTATTATAATCTTCATAGAGATCTTCTCATACCAATTCATAAGATTTTTACCTTTATCATTGGATATCATAAAGTACACTATGTAATTTATCAATATTAGCAATTTGAAAGCTAAATCGCATCGAAAACGATTGCATATATCAATGCGATGCATGTTACGTTCGTGACACGAGGAAATTACAGAGTTGCATTGCAATCAGTGGCATGGTGTCTTTAGCGTTCGCGTGCATCGCCCGATTGATGCAATATGACCCAGTTGTTATTTCTATGAAACCCCCTAGCAACGTGTTGTAAAACGTGATAGTTTGCTTACTTGGTTCGCCTGTTTTACGACGAAGGCCTTCACTTGGAAACCGCAAGCATTGAAGTTGCAAATGTGTGCTTGATTGCTTTTGTTTTGTAGTTAAATGATAATTGTCTACAAAGAGGCCAATCAACATTGAATGAAGCACGCTAAGACCAGAGCTAGTTGGCGCTCATAGAGAGAGGCTTATATCCAGTAATTAATATAGGCTGGTGAAGATGATGACGATGATGATGATAATGATGATGTTTGTGACTTGTCCTGGGGTAGCATGATAGTTTGGAAGGTTTTAGGCAATCACAATATATAAAATATTTTAAGCTCTGCGTTCACAAATATTTGTGCTAGCATGTACGTACAGATGGTAATAGCAACTGAAAATCTCTCAACACCTTGAGATGTGCCCGTTAACCATTGTTCCGAATCATTGCTTTAAACTGCACGTAAAGTCGCAAATGCTACATCCCTAAACATAAATTAGTAAACGAATAGATAGCAGAATTGTTGAAGGCGATCATAAACAAAGTAGACTGTTGGATAGATAAAGAGGTGCACCGAGGCGAAAGGCGTTAAGCCCAGCAGCTGGCGCGTTTACGCAAGTGTCAGCGATTTCCCGCCATCGGCAATCTGCACGCGTGCGCAGGCTGATCTATGGCGCAAGCTTCCATCATTATTCTCATTACAAGCGCAGAGGCTTGAGCTGCACCGCAGTGTACCAGGTTTTGGGATGGCATTGATTGCTGGAAAATTGTGTGTGCAATAAACAGATCAAAAAATTAAATCTTACCTTTAGGGCAAGCTTACATCCTCTATTCTTAGACACCACATCGACAACAGTCTTATAAGAATACTATGAATAAAATGGGTCATAGAAAGTACCGGAATCAAAAATGGTACAAAAAGGCACGACACTAGCGCGCAGTCGTGGGCGCACCTAGGTTAGGTACGCTAGCTCCAAATGGTGACTTGACAACTTTAGTACGAGCAATTTTATATTATTACCGAGCCAAGTAGCTAGGTCTTACCGCCTTACTTGTGCACGCCTTTTACAATTTATTGCACATCACAATTTGCAGTAAGCGTAGGCTTAAGTATTCAATGATGGGGTCAACTTGGATTTATATTCGGAAATGCAAGTTTACGTCTGCTTAATAAAGACAGACAGGCCTAAAAAAGACTGCACTTTATTTAGAAGAAAAGATTAACTTGAAAAATGTTTACTTTTATTTTTCGTTGATGACTTTCTTATTTTCTTTAATACTAATTGTGTTGCGTTGCGGGTGTTGCAACGTTGTGGCCACTGGTCCCTCAAAATTAAAAGGTTTTATTTTTACATTTGATTCAAGCTAATAAACCTATTCGTTAAAATATGATGAAAGCCCCATTCAAGAACAGCGTCACGAGATAAAAACAAAAATACGCGCAATGTAATAAATTATAATATTAGGGATTAACGTTATCTACTCCAACGACCACTTTTATTTACGAGTGCTTATAATTATGACTTATGACGTAACAACTTCCGGTCACTGTTTACAAATAACAGACTTTATAGGTAGGTACTTTGTTAAAATCGTCAGCAATAAAACATATTGAGAAACACTAAGTTTTACCGATATAGTTTGTATTAGATAAACAAAATCAAGAACTAATTTGACCCGCTATTAAACAGTTGAACGGACGGACGTCGGCTCCAACTCTCAAGGCTACCATAGTAGCCTCATGAAATCTGTAAAAAACTGACTCCTCACAAAATAATGCAAATCTCGACGCAAACTCTCACGTGTACTAGAAAGGGTCAGAGAACGTCGCAATTAAAATAACTTAGGTACGTTCCAGAATAAACGCAGTCAGCAGAATGCCATAACAAACAACGTCCAATAACCGTTTCAGTTTTAGAACTTGATTGCATTTTCATGGCCCCAGTCACGTGACGGCGCCTGTGACCGTTGGTTCAAAAATAACGACAACGTGATTTGTTGTTGTTCAGTAGCGACAACGTGACAACGCGAACGTTGATGAAGCCTGCTTTCGCTGAACAAATACACAGAGAAAAAGTTCCTGAGTATATTTAGAACAGAACAATTCATTTAAAGATTGAGCAAAGGAGTTTTTCATTCTCGGCTACACGACACGGTCCTTGTTTTTGCCAGCTTTTATTTACCTTCTTCTCGTCTTCTAATAATTGGGTCAAATTTTACATTTTGAACCAGTTATTGGTGTTAGAGCTGATCTGATGATGAAATCGGAAGGTAGCATCAGGATCTTCGCTGTGCCAAACGTAGACGCCCGGAGTCTGAACTAAATAGACGGTCTCAAATAGCAAGCAGCTAATAACTGTTTATGAATACGTAGAGTGGGCCAAAAAAAGCTGCCTTAAAACTAATATTGTTACAGAATCTTCTCTATTTAAAAGTAGAACAGTTTCAGTTTAATAAGATACAGATAAATTCCCACGATATGACATTGATTCAAGGCTTTGCGCATTATGAATGACAAAGGGGACCACACAGTAGACCACATAGTAGTAATTGATTTATATTATTATAATAACACTGACATTTGCCGTGTAAGCTTTAATAAGGAATGTCAAGCGTTTGACGTGTTGGCCTCGAGTGTCCTATTACCAAGACGCAATGTAAAAGTATTCCGAGTTGGAAATTATATGGCAATAACTGCAAAACCTGATTGAAGTATATAATAAAAATAACCATGATTTATAGAATTACTGAAATAAGTTGTTAAGTAATCAAATAACAAGTAAACTGAAACTTTCGAAGATTTTAAAGGCACCGACAGAATATTAGACGACGGCTAAGGCACGTAGGCTTTGAAGACGGATAAAGTAACAGGATAGTATAGGGGAATACCCGTGTGAACTACGATACGCCAATGGGTTGTGTTCTCACGCTTCTGTTTATATAAAAGGCAATTAAGAAATAAGACTATGAGAATGCCTTGTTTGTTTCTCAGTAGCGTTACGTCTTGCTGCTTCCAAGAAATACTACTATACTAAGATAATATTTACATCCTATCTATGACAATGTTTATCTGTCGGACGTTGAGAAAAATATGACTTCCTATGGTTGAAAGAGACGTAACCCATGAATGAAGCATTGGTACTTTTTCTGAATTATAACTTAGTTAGCACAGCATTAAGTTCAGCAAATGTGCAGTAGAAGGTAAGAAGTTAGTTTATACTTGCTAAAAATTCTATGACTATTGATCGCTGGTCATTTGACATTTAGAACTGCCCTATTTCGCTGCATGTAAACGCTCGGCAAGTGTATAATTTAGCTTTCCGCTAGTTTATTAACAACAGTGTAATTATGTTCAATTGTATTCGCGGAATTGCTTAAAACTATGTGATTAGTATTAACAGTTGCTATATACTACAGCTAAACTAAATTAGTCGAGTGACTCATGTACCTGACTACTTATAGCTGAACTACATGATTTTCCAGTTTGTGTGAAAATCCATAACAAACAAAAGACGCTGCTAGTAAACACTATGTTGAAACGGTTGGGAGCGCAAGCGGGCCATGTTTCAGGAAGAGAACTGGCGGGTATTCTGGGAAGAAAGCTGGCTGAAATAGCGCGCGTGGTCCTTACAACATTGCTCTCCATTAGTGTTGAACATGTCCTAATGTCAGGAATAAACGATCAGCTTGGTTGACGATTTATCAAATTGCTGCGGCCCAATTGCCTATTGCTGCTTTAGCATGGTCTAACATATTACCAAGGCATGAATAGTAGATATTACGGCGGCGTTTCAGCAAGATGAAGATGCTAAATAATTGTCGTCTAACGCAAGATTTGCTAGCGGGACAAAGAGCGTTTTATTTATATCTGTTTAATTGACCTAGATTGGATCGATACGGACTCCTATAGACCATCGTTAACAGTGTCGTAGATAGTTTGGCATTGGCACGAGAACCGATAAATCATGGGCGAGTTAGCCGAAACCGTGATCTTCTGATCGTCTATGCTAGCCCTGCAATGGAGCAATCATTAGTTAAATTTGCAACAGTTGCTCAGCCATTTCAAGCAAACCGAGTTTGACCTATGTCATAGATTAATAGCTGTGATATCTTTGTCGTCTGTATGTCTCACGATATTGTGTATAGCACAAGAACTAAGAACAATGGAACGGGTAAAATGAAATGTCAAATTGGTGCCAAAGGGAAATTTTTCGAGTTCCCAGAACAAGCATTTGTTTGCAATGCTTTATTTTTAGTTCGAAGGTGTAGGTACTATTAAATGAGAGGGAAAAGTCAGGACCAATCTTTACGATTCTGATTATTACAATACGACAACCAGGAAACAGTTCACGTAATTTATTACAGAGTTATTTGGCTCGTGTCGGATCTCGTTCATCACCGGCTTGACATTATCAGGACAAAGAAGGTACATGTATGTAATCAAATAGTTTTATATTAAAAAAAATACATTTTAGACGGTACCTAATAGAAACGTGAAAATTCTCAAAGTCTAGGTCTAGGTATACACCGTGGGCCCGAATAACCCGACCAATTTTAACAATCGATACTAGAGCCTATTTGTAGAATATAATGGGTATAATATATAGTCCAATAACGCATAATTTCCGAGATTTTCATTATTTAAAAAACAATTCCATAGTTAATTTAATTTGAACTCTGTCACCTTAACCTAAAGCATTATTTAATAAGAAATTGATTAATTAATTTATGTTGTATGTGGATGATATTGCTACTTACAACATGAATCTTTCTTAGTAAATAATGCTTTAGGTTAAGGTGACAGAGTTCAAATTTAATTAACTATGGAATTGATTTTTAAATAATAAAAATCTCGGAAATTATGCGTTATTGGACTACATATTATACCCATTATATTCTACAAATAGGCTCAAGTATCGATTGTTAAAATTGGTCGGGTTATTCGGGCCCACGGTGTATAATCGACAAAGGTTAATGTTCGGGATGGCAATGCTCATAAAATATTAATTGATTCACGTCTCCCATCCCATACCCCGTCTAACATGTCACTCAATCTCTTCTCAAGTCTTTAATTATAAAGTCACCAAAATAACTTTTTCCGCAAACTAAAAATATTCAGTAGTAACAATTTTCCTCGTATCTAGCAGGTACTAAGAATTGGCGAGGGCCTCTGTAATCTGACCAATTAGTAACCCCGTCACTTTGAAAATCAGCCTCACAACAACCGCTTTGATCATCGGTAGACATGCAAAATGAGCACCATTTTCGTCGCTAAAATTACCACAATGTTGTTGGTCTTAAAGAGGTTAACGACATGATGAAAAACAAATATTGAGATACTCTAAGAATAACGCGTTGGTATCTGTGTCACTGGACATAAAAGTTGTAACTCAAAACCAGTAGATGATAGGAAGCGGCAATTAAATTAAGAGGTCGCTAGGTTGATCTTATTTCTGATATTTTCGCTCTAATTTATGTTCGAAAAAAAACCTCGCCAAATGGTTTTACGAGGATTGGAGACGCTGACGCTGACGGTTAATTATACAAACCATTGAAGCAATTTAGACTATTTTGATGACATGATTAAAACTACTGCAGCACATTACCTTCATACCGGACAACCGTATTCATACTAATAACAAATACTTGCTAAGGTAAACTTTAAAAGTACTTCTAACAAAAACAAATTAAATTACAGAACAGTGTAATATGAAAATAAATGTTATTAGTATTTACCAATGTATTCTTAGTGTTAGGCTTTCGATAAAGCTAAATAGTTTTGCAAGCTGACGTTTTATTATGTTACAGCAAATCACTATTTCGAATAGTCCCCACGTGCAATAAGGATGCGACAATGTGTAAACCTGCAGTAAGGAAGCTATTTCTGACATACCTCTGAAAGTTACACTGTCATCCCGAGACAAACTTGCAGAAAATGATAAAGTCGTTTGAATGCAAATAGATGGTCGATAGGATTCAAAATAACTGTTGATGACAGCTTACACCATTAAAAAGAAGTTGAAGATACAGAAAACTAGAAGGAAATAACGAAGGAAAATAACAAAGTTGCAGATGACCGTGAGCATTGGTGCAACACAGAAAGTTACAGCATATCGAAAGCATTCGATACGACGTCGTAAAGTTTTTCTCCTTTCGAAAATAATTTAATCACTGAACAGTTAACTTTGTAGCAAAATAAAAATACAAGCAGCTTGATGGAGTTTTTCGAAACGCTTATTTGCATGGTGTAATAATAAATTACTACGCACTCAAAAAAGTGGCAATTCATTTTAGAAAATTAAATCTTTGACCTTCGCTTATATGCAATTTATGAACAGAATACAGTTAAATTAAATATTTTAAATGGGTACAGCCTTTTTTTATTAGAACACTGCGTCTCTAGTTTATTAGTCCTGCTAATGCAGAAACTCGAGGTAAACTTGAACGTTTTACATCAATTAATGTGTCCAAAGGCACCTCGTGAGAAGCACGTCACGCAGCAATGTGGTCTTGTATGCAACCCGCAATTTTGTTTAATGTTGAAAGCAAAAAATAAGGGCTCGAAGGTAAACTTGCAGTAATGCTAAGCAGGGACCGGCCTGGTAACCCTTTCAAAGGGTTTTGTATGGGTTTTTCGTAAGGCTTAACTTACCAAACCCTTTTAAATGTGCTTTTAAAGCACTATTCCAAACCAGTGTTGGGCACTCAAGAATAAAATCATTATTTGAATGAAGATTCGTAAGAATAAAATCATTTCGATTTTATTCTTGTCAAAGTTATTCAAATAATTTCGTCGGGAATAATTTGTACTTGGAAAAATTTAATAAAAATAACTTATTCTTAGTCAATTACATTTAATCATGATTTTTTATTTTGAATAAAAGTATCTGAATAAAAATACAGTGGGTAAATAATGTTACTTACGTAATATTTACGTAGGTACAGTACAGGTAGAAACCCTAGGACTCTGGTCTAATTTATACCCACTATGCTATCTTAATTAAATCTTGTAAATCGAACGTTATATGCTTTGGTCCTCGTATTATTTTTACATTGAGAACCATTGTAACCATGCTGTAGCCATAAAGTATGTACCTATACATATTTATGGACTTTTTTGCAGTATACGTATTGTATAGTATACGTTACTGACCTTCACTTGACTGTATAGTGGAACTCATAATTGGCTACTTTGCATTAAAGCAAGACATCAAAGTACTTACTTAATAATTATTTAAATTATGACGATTCATTTTTTTGTCCGTGTTGCTTTCAACATTTATTACAAAGTTAGAGCATGGTGGTTTTCTTGTATTTAAATTTGCTCGTATTTTTAGACAGTATGATATTGATAACAAAAGAAAATAAATAGCACCTGCACATAAGAAGCACCGCCTGCTGCACGTGTATACAAAGATTCAAAGAATTTACCCGCCACGGCTTAACCCTATTGTTATTGCTAATACCTGTGAGTCATAGGTTGTAACAAGTTAAAATAAATAAATGCCGCGACTTTCTGCTAATTTAGTGATAAGCGTGGTCCACATAAGTGTTTTTTGCTACCTGCCCTCATTTATTATCTCTAATGTTTTCCGCAAATGTGAAGGAGATACAAAACGGTGGGGATGGGTAGGAATAATAAATCAAATCTACCTATCTCTATCTCCTGGATTCATTAACATACCAATGACATCAAATGTATTCGACTCATATAGGTAAACAAACAAAACATATTAAACTTAAGATATATTAATGCGAAGGGTTCATTAAGCCATGAAATAATTCCGGGATTCACTTCATCACCATCGTGTTATAGGTACCAAAAAAAAACGTCATAAAACTTACTTACACGTAAGTACATTGAAAAATGTGCCATAACCAATATTTATTGTACTACAAAATTAATTTTATTCCAAATAACATGTTAGTTGAATAAAACGTTAGTTAGAATAATCCCATTTCCAAAATAGTTATTTCAAATTTTATTTTCATTTAAAATAAAAGTACCATGATTTATTCACTAGTATTTTATTTCAACTAACGAGGGACAAGAATTATTCTTATTCAAATCGATTTGAATGAGAATAACTTTTGTGTTTTATTCTTATTCTTATTCAAGTTAATTTTTGCCCAACACTTTGGAATCCAAACGATTACCCATTGTATTATGCGCTAATCAATACCCTTAGAAAACCCTTTAAAAACCTTACTATTATATACACAATCTTGAACCTTTTGCAGACTACGTAAACACACGTTACCTTGCATCCCGTTCGAAGCAAGTTAAAGATATCCCATTCAACTAAGCACTAACTCAATACCCTTATAAAACCCTTATTTGTAAGTATACGCATTACCGACGGCGTATCGTTTGAAGTTACCGCGCGGAGCGGCAGAAGATTTCGATTTTCAACGGTAAACGTTAGTGATTGGCTCGTGGCTTGTTAACATAAGGGAAAGCTTTATAATAAGCGCTAAAACGTTCGGGAAACCCTCTCATAGGGATATCAACGTGAATATGTTACCAGTTACCAATTTCAAAGGGCTAGCCTTATCTTTGGGTTCTTCATTTGATAAGGGAAAGTCAATCGTATGGGTTGTCAATTGAAATGGGTGAGCAAATCCACTGGGCCCGAGGAAAGGGTGGTCCGGTCCCTGATGCTAAGCATCAAACATAATATTTTACTCGATTGTATGTTGTTTCAGAAAATGCAAGGATTCTAATTAAATGACATCGATAAAAAAGAAACATAACAGCTTAATTGGAAATAAATCTGCAGATACCGAGAAAACATAAATATCAAATTAAATTCCAATTGTTACCATAATGTAAAGGATTTAAGTTATGTTAATAGGCAAAAGTTATATAAGTCATCGTATTCGTATCATACATAATACCTAAAAAATACCAACGTTGGAATGAGGAGGCTTCCTGAATGAGTGTAGCTGTCGTGATGCTATTTGATAGTGCTATAATATAAAACGTTGTCGTAAAGAGTATCCCGTTTCAAGTTCCGTTCAGGTTACTTTAAAAAAGAAAATTCTAGTCGGTATTAAATAAGGCAAAATAGGTAATGTTTATGAGCTGAAGGAAATTTAAAGTCCGATTATAATCACACCGAAACTCAGTCGAGCATCCAAGCGTGCCCAGAGGCAATTTAGTTTGTTCCGAAACTTGGCGCAAAGTAAAGAGATAAAATAAACCTTCAAAAGAGTGAACATGAAGGCAGGCCTTTAAGTAATTTCTATCATTTTCATGATGAATTCCATTCTCCAAATATTGCTTATGGCAGGAGAACATTACGTTAATAATTGGTTGTGGAGATCTTGAGGGTCGAGACCACTCAGTTACGAGCATGCATGCCAAATTGCAAAACGACCGGTTTGGTATGAGCTTCTAAAAGTTATAATAATTAACTTCAAGTAAAGCTCCGTGATAAAATTACGCATCGCATAGCATTGAAGGATGATGAACCAACATAAAGCATAAAGCAAGTAGTTAAAATGGGTTATCAATGTTGTTAAATAAGTGTTAACGATTCATGAAGCAAAATATATCAGGTTGTTTACGTGCGCGAAATGCTACAGGCAGTGGTCATTAGGAGAGAAGTAAGTCTGACATCATCGCCCAAGTTAGACCAGGGCATTGTTATTGCGCCGCGGCAAGCGAAAAAAGCGAGATGAGCTATCACTAACCGGCACGAATATTAAACATTGTTGCCGAGTTAATATTCAGTAGGGAAATTCTTTCCATGTTAGGCGTACCAGCTTAGTATTCAATGTCACGGGCGTCCGATTACATGCAGTAATTCGTCGGTTCATTGATTTTTATTGCGAACAATTTTGCACGCATTGTGTTAAATGATCCATCGATGGCAAGGTCCACAATCGAATGGTTATTGATTATAAATAAACATCACTTCAGCCCACCTAAATAAATCATTAATGGCTATTTCCATCACTTTTATAACGACTAGTGTCGAATTGAATTAAATATGAATAACAAGTCATTGCTACTGTAATATTATCAGAACGTTAGCTTCGATAACCTTCAATACTAAATAACAATAAAATGGGCATGGCTACACGCGATCCGAAAAGAATCAGACGTAGTGGGTGGTTTCGAGCTCACGTATAATTTTAAAGCGAAATGAGCGAAAAAGGAAAAGAAATAACTTAAGACACATTTCTTAGAAATCCAACAGATGAACTAGAGCAGGTTGTGAATTAATTTTAATTAAATCGCTAAAGCGATACGGGTTGACGAGCGGGGTGCCTGTTACGTTCCCGTGGGGCAGTACAGGAACGGCAGGAACACGAAGCTCCACTCTATATGCAAATTAACGGTAATGAGCTTCGAGAACTCTAGTCAATAAGTGAAAACTGTGCCCAAGTTACTGTGCAACGCGTGACCAGCATCTGACTGAGCTAAACATACGACGAGTTTATGACTGTTCTTAAACAAGCAGTAATTTTAAATTAGTATTTATGGTAACTAATTGTAAGAATTAGCCCTCCTAAGCGTTTTATGTTTTAAGTGGCTGGTATACTCTGCAATATAGCTGAGCACGGAAACGAGAAAAAAAACATCTTACTAAAGCACGCATATAAAAAGGATTATGAGTATTAAAAAAATGAGCGCATTTGCTTCGTATTATCAATTTGTAGCTGTCATCGAAGACGTATACTGAATTCAATTTATTCAAAGCAATAACGACGGGCCATCAGACCATCAATCATTGTCAGTTTTTAAAATACTAAAGATAATTTAGAATCTCAAAGGGAATTTCTTGGTTTTTATTGAAGTGTTCTGAATTTCTGCAATCATAAAAAAGTAAAGTAAAGTCAAACATTACTAGCATTAAAGTATTTAATAATGCTTCGACCTCTGTCGATGTAGTTTCTCATATTGTCTACCCTCTGGTACAAAATATGAGAAACTACAGCCTTAAAAACACTTTCACAGGTTTCAATCCTCAATAACAACTAACATGATCGTTATATCTAAGGAACCCTAAAGCCTCTCACAAAAAGCGACCTGTGTATTCTGTTTCGTTCCACCGTTATTGAGTTGCTCGCAAAAAACCTACGTAAAAACTCGCGGAATGAAATTGAAGAGTGCGTGAGGTGATGGAATTGTACAGAAGATTGACACACATACAGCACCTCTTTAACGAGCTGGTAGGTACCTAAGTACTAGGAGAAAAAAAAGAACTCAGGTTAGCTACGCAATTAAGAACTCTCATAGGCATATACCAAACAATCAACCAATTAACCTAAAAATAAAGATTGTATATACATACTTTATACCAAACGCGACATGGAAGAATGCGAATAAAATTTCGCTGCGTAATAATGTACTTATATTTCGCATTCAAGCAGATTTCACCGATCGTTCCATATTAGTAGGAGCGTAAATCGCCTATTGTTTGAAGACATAAACGAAAATTGATCCCTGATCATATAACAGTTCTACGACATTAATTTCCGCTCTACATCGAGATTAATATAGCTTTGTTTGCTATAAAATTGTCGCAATTATATAGTTTGTAGAACATCCTAAGTGCTGCGCTTCATTGAATAAGATATTAGATGTCTCTGTGGACAGGCCGTCACAGTTATTCGGGTCAAAAATACCTAAGTGTAGTTAACTGTAGTTTTTTCGTGGATTGATTGATCGCGATTTGATAGCCTGCAGCTTGGAACTGGTTCCAAATACAGGCTTCGTACGCCGCGGTTAAATTAAAAGGCATGATGTCATGCTTTTTTGCGACCAGCGTGGACGTTAAGGCGAGCTTTTTGTTTGAAGTTTATGTCCGTAGTACCCTTGGTTTCTGATTAAATATAGATTGTGTGATAAAAAACGATTGTTCAAAGGCACAAACTGGTTTAAAAACTGTACCAAGCTTTAAATACGATCACTAAACGACATAATCATGTTCCATTCCCTCGAAGCTACGGTAAGTAGATTTAAATAACTAACGCTTTGATGGTTTCAAGGTAAAGTTTGTGTGCAAGTGTCGACAAAACAGTCGATGATCGCCTTTGCCTCTTTGGCAAAGTCTACCGCACTCTCACAGCCAAATCGATCACCGCCGTGAAAAGAACAGTAACTAATAGACATTACCCATGACAGAAGCTAATCTAAGTACAGGGCATAACGTTCAAATCAGAATAAAACAATGATATTGTTGGAAAAGCTGTATAGCAAAGAAAACTGGCAGGAAGACATCAGTCACTCAATAAGACTATCAGTGACACTCCAGTTCATTCCGAGAATGGCTGTGATTCCACGCGCCTATGGACTTCAGTGGTGAAGTATTGTTATAAATGAGCCTCAAAGTGACGTTAATGAAGTATGAATGAAAATTCAACGAACCTATCCAGAGAGTTTTATATGTCACCGATACTATCGGTCCGATAGTAGTGTAAAAGATGAAAGAAACGCCATACATGAGATAGCATATCAATCAAGTACACCTTTGGGTAATAAAATTGCCGTAAAAATAGACGGTCATAAAACTACCCGTGTGAGTCAATCTTTATTTAAGCAAGCCGTAAAAATCGGTAACAAGAATAATTTACAAACAATGTTAGACCACCGCAGAGTGAAGTCGAAATCGTTGCGGTGTTCTTCAATATCTGGAAATAATAAAATGCGCAGCGAGGGATCCCTAATCAAATTCGGATAGGTAGACTAGCCTAGAATTGCAATTTTGAAAATATATAAATTAAAAATAGCTGAGCCATTTTACAGTTAAGATTTAGTAAAGCATGTAATTAGCTATACAGGTAGTTTATTTTTAAAATTGCCTCTTTTAACCCTTAATGTCGCAAAATTAAAAAAGAAACTGAAATCTAGCTCCATTGGATTTTACCTATTTACACAATTTTATTAAAATAAAAAATACAAAAAGTGCACCTTAAGAAATGTGTGGTATACTATGCAAAATAACTTTTAGGGTTAAGGAACCAGTTGCCTATGATGTGTGAGCTGCGGTGCGGTTCCAAATCCGGGCTATGATAGATCACATCATATAGAGTGAGGCAGTGGTCTGTATTGCGATTGGTATCTGTTTTTTTCTTCGCGAAAGCGTAGATAGCATCAACAATGATCAAGAGTCAGCTCGTGTGGGAATTGCCATTCTGCGTTAGTGAATTTTGGGAGTCCGATCGTCTGTCGTCCATCCGTGTTGGCGCGATGTTGGCTCGATGCTATCTCCAATGAGATGTTAATGTATTACTTGGCACGGTCAACTCTGCGGCCGTTTAAAATATATGTATTATTAGCCGTGCGTAAGGGCAGTTGCCATTGTTCTCGGCGTTTTTCACGGTCTCCTAGTGTTTGTGAAAAGTGACGTGACTGCGGGTATTAAATTTACATTGACCTTCTCGACCTGTTCCGCAGTGTAATTCGTATTGTGGTGAGTCGCCTTATGTTGTAATAAGGATCTGTATTTTCCGGTAAATTATGTTTTGTGAAAACATTATATTAATCCTCCACCTGAATAAAACGAAGCGTTTTTGATGGGTAAAAAACGTTATCACGTATCAAAGTTGAAAATAACAACAAACTTGTTTACGAAGCTCGAGTAAATAAACTTTGTATCTGGGAGTGCTCCCTCCAAGCCCCACAACACTGTACAAGGCCACGGTATTTACGAGAAGTAGACACGTGGTACCAACTTCACGGCCGACCGTCCACATCTAGGGAGCAGCAGTGCGAAAAGCGATTATTACCACCCTGCTCGAACTTGAGGAAAATGTGTTCAAAGACCGTGACCTAGGGTTCTCTTTGCGTCGCGGCGAGCGCCCGAAACCACCAGACGGCTTGTCGCCAGCGGAGTGCGAGCGAGAACGGGTGATAGGTGACGAGCACGAGTGAGAGAGATAGAAGATGCGCTATGGCGCGAAAATAAGAATTGTACGCCATGATCGATGACGTAATGCGAAGGCACATAAAACGCAATTTTATGATCATCCACAAAAAAGTGTTGTTTACAAAATAGGAAGAGTCATTATAAAACTGGATCGAAAGAAGTAGATCGATGGATGTTATGAGAAACGTAAATAAGAATCTACACGCGAATGATGCTTATCTTCGTTATCTTAATGTTAACAGCAAACATACACGGAATAGGTATGTACTTTAATTCTATATACTCTGATATGATAATAACATAATTTAACGATCACTTTATTTTGAATTCGAAAATATTTATAACGTTTACACAACTGAGAATAATATTTAAATTGATTTTATACACTTTGGCATCTTGAGTGCAGTCCTTTCCTTACTATTAGACTTGTGGTTATGTTTTCTGTAAAACAAGAGTTAGGTACCTTCTTCTGCCAGCCTCAAGAACCCAATATCATTTTTGTGTTGTTTTTTGTGTTGTTTCGTAATTCGAGTTAAAGCTTCGGTTAGTAAACGCCAACTACTTTTCGTAGCTGGTTTTTGTAGCAAAGATTTATGAAACGTTGAGAAAAGTTGTCCGACCGGTTGTCTCGCATACCGATGACGTCAGTGACATTTCTCTCTTAAAGTCAATTAGGTACTTCATGAATGCCTACAGAACATCATAATGGTTCTTCAAAAGCGTTTTAAAACGCATTCGCGTATAAGACCCATATGAAATGACCGAGTAAATACTAAGTAGGTAATAAGAAAGATAAGCAACTCCACGAGCAAAATTAATAATACAGTACAGGGATAATCAGTTATAAATGTTATAATTGTGTATCACGGACGTCGCATGCGTTTAACGTTGTGAGCCACGCACAGGTGACGTCACAAAGCGATTCAGACTCAATGGCGACTAGCTATTTCCATGTCATAAATAAGAATGAGATATTTAGAAGGAGAAAGCAGTCAACAAATTAATGATGTAAATCTAAAAGATGAAGATGAACCATAAACATTCAAGACAGGATCGAATGTTATTGTAACCTTTCAAAGAGGAAATAATATTTTTGCTGTCTCAAATGACATCATCGTAGAGGGCGGTAAACTCAACCATTTTGTGAATCAGTGGCATGATGCAATTACGATCACCTGACTGGGATTGGATACCTATTATGGTTTAAATTTGCCTTTATGGCCAACCAGTTCCACAATTTAAAAGCATCCGGTTTATTGCACATCGAACATAGATTTTACTATAGCCCTAAGTTGACAAGGCAGAGTAATGAAAATAAATTTATCACAATTAATTACGCGAATGTTCAGTAAGATCTGAAAGCATAAATTTTAATTGACACACAATAAATTCAATTAGTAATTGCAGTTAAATCATTTGTCATACTCATTATGGCTCAAGCTAGCCTTGTAAATAATAATAAACTGGCTTGAATAGATGCAATATTCGAGCAGCAAAAGCCTACACTGTGAATTGGATATCTATTACCAATAAGTATATTGATCGAAGAATGGTTGCTAGTGGGTAAAGCGCATAGGCGTGGAAGCCTTAGAATGAAGATGTAAGTAGGTTAAGAGCCTTTCAAATGCTTAATCCGATCATGAATATATACGTCACGATTATAAGCTTTGGAAAACATCATTAACATAGTTTATCGTATGCTAATCAATAGATAGAAGATCACCATTTTAACGACTGCACTAGACTCAATCCATAAATAGTTTTTATATTGAGAACTGTATTAAATAATTCTATCTGGATATTAAATTCGCGTGTATTTTAAAACTGATTAATTCCAGTTTGAAAAAGCAACAGAAACCTACGCACAGTGTTTTTGGAGCACTTACGTAAAACGAATGCGTTGTTATATTTGCAGCGCATAAAAACAACGTTTAAGTTTATTGGGCTGCTAATTTATCAGGCAATAAACACGTTAAAGCATTTCGCGAAAAATTCGGGTCGAATGCGACGAGGTTTCAACATGTCCTACGATCTACGAAAGTAGATAAATCTTAAGACACCGACACAAGTGTTACGCAACACACTAGCGGTTGGGATGGCAGGAGGAAACCGCAAATCTACACGTTAAACTAAGCGATGACATACGCTAATTAACACGCAGCAATCGTTTGAAAACAACAATCATTTCCAATTATGCAGGAAACAGATTGAAAAAATTATTACAAGATGAGTTCTGATACTTAAGTATATTAATAATATTAAATTCCAAATGCTAACGCTCATGATAATTAAATTGGACTTGCAAAAAGACATCTTGATATTCGTGATATAATATAGACCATAATACTAACAAGTCCAATGAAAAGCAAGCTTTAAAAAACCCAACTGCTGTTTGGATAATGTCTTCAAAGTAATGTATCATGTATTTATTTTTTATTTCGCCAATTTCACATTTAAATATAGCCTCTGAGGCTCTGACACTCTAGACGTTAAGACGAATCGAACCACGTATAATTTATTAAAATCAGTTTAGCCGTTAAGTAGTTACACGCGGAAATTGAGTCGGACATATATACAAGTCAAACACATAACCCTCCTTTTTGGGCTTTGCCGCAGACGGGTAAAAATAAGGTCAATTCAGTTATCGCATGTTACGCAACGGCTGCACTTGCTAAAGGATGTAAACAAAATTGTTAGCAACTAAGGGCGAGCAAACACGAAAATGTAGGACGATGTGTAAACAAATAAGACCGTAAACATTGTACAGTCAACGTCATATAGTTGGTAGCATCCAAAGTAGCCAAATAGTACGTTACACGTCATTATTACCGTAGTAACAAGGGCGTGTAACGAACTATTTGGCTACTTTGGATGCTACAAACTATATGACGCTGACTGTACACTTAGTCAATGTAAAACGTAATTAGCAAAATGTGTAAAAACATATTCTGATTTACCAAGAGTAAATTGAAAAATGCAAACTAACATGAGATTACCTAATTGCATTTGGACAAATGAGATTGATAAAGAACGGCAAACAAGTCGTGATTGCACGGGTTATCTGAATTTAAATAATATCATTACAGACGTATCGGGTCATGCTTATATTAAATTTGTCACTCACTTGCGCAAATCCTTGATACCATTATCATTATTAAATGTAATAATAAGCAAATCGGATAAATAAGTCTAAGGTGGTTCGATAGTAGCCACCCGGGTAGTGAATGTAGCTAATTATTAATGTCTACATGTCCCTTTCAAATAAATTTCTTGTGATCATTTATGTACCTTGTCGCTTTCAACCGTTTCACAATTTTGTATGACATTTCAAACACGACGTTAAAGTGACAAGGTACATAAATGATCACTTATTTATGCTGTTGACTGTACAACATTTTAAATATGCTAAGATAAAGGGAACCAATGGCCGAGAGCCATCAGAGTTTTATCACAACAAACGCTTGATTAAAAGTTTCACTGGGACTAGACCAAGCAGCAGAAAGAATAGCTTTGAGAGGATACATTTCAAATCGTATTCAGTAATTTCATTAGAATCAATACTGTTTATAAACTTGAAAATACTGCCACCAATGAAGAATTAACTGTAAAAAATCTCTCACATAACAGCAAACAAAACAAACTATGTCATCACAACATCAAACATTTAGATCCCCTCAAGTCTGGTGTATTCGCGCATCACAACACCATTAACGTTATCTGCGAGCGTGCCAATGTAAACATAAACGATGATAAAGTTGATAGGGATTTTGTAAAAATGGCCGCTGTTGCTTTATCGGAAGTGATGTGACCCTATTACCGAGTGCCGGGGTTATCTGCAAGCATCAGGCGAGAGAAGCAGTAACGTAACCCAGTACATACACATAATTGGATTATAGCAATGAATGGAAGGAAATTATCTACCTAACTTAAAATTAAGGGTACAAAACTTCATGTTTTCTTTTTAGAAATCTATCAATCGATTTTCTTTTGGAAAAATACTAATTTAAAAAACGGTGTTCATGTTACGTATAGTATTCAGTAATTTAAAAATTGTGATGAACGAAATGATTGCGATGTAGTGGTATTAGTTATTAACATCTATATCCTCAATACAATACAATAACGAAGATCTATAAAAGAAACATATTTAATATGAACATACTATTTTTTTATAATTTACCAGAGAATTTAAGAATTTCGACGGGAAAAAGATTTAAATGTCGGTTAACAAAATGGTTAATGGAGAAATGTTTCTACAGTGTCAAGAACTATGTAAATTTTAAAGAAATATGAAATAAAATAGTTTAAATGATGATATTGACCATAATAAATTTTATTTATAAATAAGTAATGTAAATTATAAAATAGAATATGAATATACCTACGACTAACATTTGTACGCCTGCCTGCATTCTGAATACAAGTGCAAAAATAATTACAACACTGTTTTTATACTCCCTCAATGCTTTCTATGCTAACGCGTTACGTAACGAAACGGTTAACCCTCCCATATGAAGATAACAATTCATAAATACAGAACAGAATTAATATTTGGGACCTAGCACCCGAAACCGTCGTACGTGCATGAAGAGATTGATGAATGTAGAGGAAGCGAAAGGTTGTATGTTTAGATCGGTGCACCTGGCGTTCCATAGTCTTTGCCTACCCCATTGGGAGACACTCGTGAAGGTCTGTAGGTATGTATATATGTACTCGTATGTATGTACCTAGTACTTAATAGTTCAATACAGTAACTAAGCTCCCGATTAGATCCTACCCTACCGCATTTGTATGGTGATGCTGAAAAGGCTTGACAAGCAGATTACATCGACCATCAGAATTTAAGTCACGATCATTAAACAATAAAACTGATTCATGATTAACGATGCACTAACAATCACGATCGCATCGATACCTGATAGCTAGTAATGAAGTAACTTGTGGTGATAACATCACAATCCACAATCGACTATTGTCGCGGGTCGTTAACTTTGTCGGATGGCTGAACTTAACATTGGTGTGGTCTATGACATTACAGTTAGCAATATTTAGCTAGCCTAGAACGCGCTATCTTGAACCAATACACAGGTTTTATCTATAATGAAATGAGTGCCCAGTCGTGTAATAACCACTTCAATTTTATCAAATCTGACACATACATAAGCGTGGTGTATGAAACCTCAGCTCATTTACTGCGAAAAACTATTATTAAGCATATTTATCCATCCCAATTTTGATCACTATAGATATTTTGGATAAAATTTAACTAATATTTCGTTTCGCATGGTAAAACAATTCATAAATGCTAGTCGAGGTTGATAAAAAATTAATTATGTGCCAAAATATTAAACCCCGTCTCAGGTGACCGTTGTTGGCAGTGCGCCCGTTTGCTGCGTAAACAATCTATTTCAGATCTGAAAGTCAATTCGAGCTCCGTATTCATATTCTATCAGCTCACGTTGAAACGTGAACTTTGAACATGGGTATGCGGTTAAGAAAAACACAATAGCTGAGCACTTAAATGTAGAGCATACGGACAGAGGTTTTATATAAATTTAAGTTACAAATTAGCGGCGGCATCTGCGTTTTATAAGAATAAGATCAATGTAGACAGGAAGTCTTAAGTCTTTACATGCGAGATGTTTGTTAAACGTCACTCTTAATTTAAAATGCTTACAGTAAATTCAGTAATGACGCAAATTAACCATCATGTAAAGGCATGACTAACGTTGATTTAAATATTTACTTTGCGTACTGGTGGCTGGTTTTTAGCGAATTGGTGGCTCATCTCATCGCAGCGAAGCATTTAGCAAATATTTGGTTTGGCGTATGAGTAATTGGTTGGACATTAAGTAACCACCACCGGCGGGGTGGATGACCGATTCTGTTTGTCCACGCACCGAGGACAGGTTCACGTATTCCGAGGCCCGCCAAGAGTGCGGACATTTTGACGTGTGAAACAATCTCCATCGGTGCCGGCCTGTTGAAACTCTTTCACGAATCTGGCACATTGTCCTGAACGTCGTTTGAGCACGTCTTTTGAGTTTCTATCTTGATTGATTTACGTACCTTCGCTTTGAAAAAGAAGTGACCCGTTTGGAAGCCATTGCCTTACCTGGAAACGAAATGAAGCATTTGTTAGATCGATTGTTTGGCGAAATTGTTTTTAGTATTAAAATAACAATCAAGCATTATAAGTACAGTATGTAATAAAACGATAGTGTCAATAAATATCATACATGGCCAGAAAATTTTCCAGCGATAAACGTTTACATACATGAGGAAACAAGGTCAGTCGAACATATGTATCGATATCGTAAACAACAGTTTTGAGGCATGCTGCTATGCTGTAGGTATTTAAACACGTGCGACTAACTTAAATTATTCAAACATATATTTTGTTTTAAAGGGTGATCAAAGGCAACCGTGACCCGTAGAAGGTAATAAATTATTGGTTGATATTAACCAAAAATATAAACATTATTAAACTAAATTTATAAGAGTTTCATGGTTGTATGACATTGAACCGCAGCTTAGTATTTGCTTATTAAACATGTGAAAATGGTAGATTTCACACCGCATGAGTAATGAGGTTTCAAGTTTGCCTGGGGCGCCGTATGCGGCATAAGCCACGGTAAACAAGCTATATAATGTTCTTTAGAAAATACTAGGTGGCAGTGGCATAATTCTAAATTTTCCACAATACAGTTGAGGCATTCAGTAGCAAGGTATCTGTTTTGACTCAATCAAATTTGAGATTCTAGGGGGACCGAGATTTTTTAGCCAGCCCTACGTAAAGTTGTAAGTTCAAGGACAATGTTTTTTTTTCTACTAGAACTAAGAACGAAATATTCACAACGCTTAAATACAACGTAGTGCTAATAAAGTGCCACTTCGCTACACACCATGGTAACATGAGCAACATGTCCATTATTAACTCGAGTACATAAGATTACGTATTATTTTCCGCGTGGACGCCTGTACTGTATATACAGGCTGACTACGTACACCTCTTATTCTTCAGGGGCACTGAAATAAGTTATAATATCTAAAGGAATTATAAAAATCAATTTAATACACATAGTTATTACATATCGTTTACAATTAATATTCATATTTATATGTTTGGCCATGGACGCTCTTCATCTCCATAAAATATTGTATTCGTTAACATAAATGAACTTGTAATACACCTACGAAGTATCTGACTTCTTAATTTGTAGCTATTTTTAATTACCTACTACCTGCGTTTTACATAGTATGATCGTTATATCCTAAATTGGTCGGAAAATATTCCTTGTTTTTTCGCAATAAATATCTACAGGCATGGGTGCTCTCTATTTCACTCCGGATAAGCTAAAACCACAAATAGGCATCGATCCACGAATTGTACTATCCCGTCATTATTATAATCTATCGGTCCGGTAACGGTCCGTTCACTTCAGTAGACTTCGTTTAAATCCCACGTACCCCCCGATAGTCCTTTTTATGCATTTCTACATTGTAACTAAAACATCCTGTAGAAATGCATAGATCACGTTGCACTCCATGCGGCTGCTTTTATCATAGCTATAATAGCCCTTACTAATGCTAGAACGTATGCATTCGTTGCGCGAGCTAAAGAAACAAATGTTATGACTACGGCTGACATATTTCCGACGTAAAAAAACAGAAGACTAAGATAGACCAATAAAAAAATGGTTAAAAAGGCAAAGACCCCTGATTAGTATGGGCTCAAGCTTATGCAGGGTCCGTCCAGTTCACTAACACAATCCTAACTACTTGCTAGCTGACTTGTTTACAAATCATTTATAGGAATTAAGTGTTTTCAAAAAACCAACAAATTTAGTGTCCAATTAATAGATAGACCTTACTTAACCCGAGTGACTTAACCACGGGATAATTCACGAAGTAGGTAGCTAACAGTAATTGCTCTTACATACGTGATGTTCGAGATTACCTGAGTGTTACATAAAACACGAGTAACATTACATGCCTCTATTAGCGTACATTTAATTCTACGTTAGGCATTCTTTGGAATTGAAATCAATTGAGTATATTCGGAGCGTGCGATCTGACAGTAGTTAGAGCGTAACTATACTTTTTTTTGCTTCGTTTTTGAAGTGGATTCCGGTCCATTTCTTAAATGCTTCCTCTATTGAATTTGGTTGCCAACTGAAGTCTAGATCATTATTGTTAATGGTTTCACGTTACGCTTTTGTTTGTGACAGTTTTATTTCGGTTGCTTGGTTACAGAGAACATTAAAATTAAAATGACCACCGTCACAACTCACCACGTCGCATCTGATCATGAACATCAAGTCAATAAGCTGACAAGTAAAGAGGTCACCATCGACAAAAGACTATTGAATGAACTTATACACAAACATAACATAAAAGCAACGGGGTGTTCACTATTAGGCGTTCCTAAAGCACCCCGAGGCAGGCATTGTACGTTGCTGTTAGGCCCGTTACTTTCAAAGCAAATCCCAAAGGTCCTATGGGTGCACAAAAGTCGTGCTAACCTGACGTTTTCAGTTCAAGTAACAGACGCACTTCATCTGATATAAAGCCTACTGACAGATAACGGTACTCGACATAATTTCTTATACGAAGCCTGTTAGACCTACTATGTTATTTGAATGAAGCTAATGACATGGATTCACAAATTACGGCTAATA
This sequence comes from Acleris sparsana, assembly GCA_923062465.1. Classification (NCBI taxonomy): domain Eukaryota; kingdom Metazoa; phylum Arthropoda; class Insecta; order Lepidoptera; family Tortricidae; genus Acleris; species Acleris sparsana. The sequence goes on along the minus strand of OV281287.1, from coordinate 17,677,837 downwards.
ACAGTTGTTTTAGTTTTTTCATCATTACCGCAAGCATGTGAATGTTTAACTTAACTGTTTTGCAAAAAAGTAACACGCTTGACCATAATTATGATAATCTAATTATACAGTAGGACTTAATAATTAAGCTACTGTGATTAAAACATAGTAATAGTAGATCCATTATTAAAATACGTAATGCGAATAACTAAATGCAAGTAGATTTGTTGTCTCTGCAAAAACAGGATGGATGCAAAGAAAGATAACTAAGTTGCAAAAATAATGCTGATAAAAATGAAACTGTACTTTAACATTTCATAATTGATTTCAATTTGTTTAACAGGTCAATGTTAACATGCCAGTTAATTACAATGTTTGAATAATGACCGCTCCAGTAAGACTGTCAATCTTAATACAAGGCTATGAAGTGTTTGCAATTAACCATTGCTATTAGTAGTTTTCCGCGGAGAATAATTACACCTTCATAATTGAGACAAGTATGATGTATTTTCTATATCCATTTCCATGTCCATAGAAAGGTTGTTTGTGAACGTGTTCAATTATAGACCTCGCTAAACATCGGATAGTCAAATCATGTTGGGAGGTTATATGAATACACTTTTTACATCAGGTTTAATTTTTAAACAAGTTGATTCACTAATATGAATTCATTTAAGTACACATTGACATATTGGTTTAACAATCATCTGTGCCTAGAGACTGCATATATTTCGTACTCGGGCGCTATCAAATGAGTTGAATAAATAGCGCACAGGAGTCATCTCGCGCTGAGATAATAAGTTAGCAAAACGATAATATTTTTCGAGATATTATTTATTCTGTTATAACGTACATTGACGCACATTTACTGTACATTTTAGCACAGTATTCAAACAAGTCTTATTACAAGTTTGTCCATTTAAGGAGACGGTAAAAAAACACGTGCCCCGTGGGAGGATTAAACAAATTTAACTTCGGTAATGAATAAAGGAACGAGGATTTTATAAAGATATTACTGGCCACATTGTGTCTACATTACAATTCAGCAAACGACTAAAGTCGTCATGAATACTTGGCAAATGGAGCATAAGTCTTGGCACTGATACCAAGTCGCGCCCCTATTTGAATCTCGACGGTCTCAAATGGAACACTTTTAAAATGTTGAACATAAAAGTAAAGCTATTTAATTTTCCTTTACCGTTGTTAAGCGATCAGGGAACAACTTTAGTAAATTAAATTGTATTAACTTTAGTGTAGATCTTTGTTCGATAGTCATTCAGTGGATTGCACGCAGTTGGTTGAAATGGTGCCGAAAGTTCTTTAAACGTTATACCAACTTAACATCAAAACATTGCAAAAGCAAGCCTACGTAAAGTCAAGCGTTTAGAAGTAAACAAATGAAAAATAACTTTGCAATGTATTAACAATAAAAATGTGAAGATGTCGACTATAAACTACCCACAACACGTGGTTAGGTTAGGTTAGGTTATACGCATACGCATACCTTTGTATACATATACATAATTATAGTCAAATCTGCCGGTTACTTTCTTGAATTTTAACGGGCTAACAAAAGAAGCATGCTGCTAACGGCATCATTAAATCTCTTAAGATAATCCTCATAATATTAATGTCAGCGTTTGTAACACCGCTTATATCAAATGAGAGACGATAAGCTTTTGAGATATAAATGAATTGACGTATGTATGAGAGTTGCCAGGAATTCAGACGACATTAGGTACACAGTAGCTTAATTTCTCAAGATGTCAATTCGACTAGAAATATTGGATATATTCATATTTTTCAGTTCTAACAAAGTGGCAACAAAAATGTGTGCGTATTATGGTGTATTACGATGGAAATTACCTACGATGACTATTTTCAACAAATCAAAGTACACACACATTACTCTTTGGGCCAAGGTTAACAAGATCAACTTTATCAAGTAATGATGATAAATCTAAAACGTACCCGTATTAGTTTGACGTAAAAGTGTAAGAATTATAAACCGGTCCTATTTATAAAATTACTTTATTGCAGACTTTTTAACTTCTCAGTGCAACTTGTAAATACAATGTTTAAAATAATTAATTGCTCACTCTAGTTGAAAATATTTACTTGTACAAGAGGCCCAAATAACATAAATAATGTTAAAACAAGCTAAAATAGTCGCTGAAAGGTAGACATTGTTTGTCATGTCAATCAATTTGACAGAGCTAAATAAGAAAGCTTTTAGGAATACTGTAAAAACAATGATCAAAAAATTAAAATTGTAACCGAAATTGCAGAACATGATTTTGGTAACCATGCGAATTAATAAATCAAAGTGAACGTTTAAGCCTTGCGACCTTCCTGGCGATTTGATTCATCAAGGTTGACCAAGAGAAAACCGGAAATTTTTCGAAATGGGTCAAGTTTACATGTTACGCATACCTATGAGACAAATACTTCACAGAAATTTAGTCACAGCCCAGCACACCTCATAAATTCAAAATTCAAAGAAATTTTCACAAAAGTTTCGTGTTTGAATGTACCAATATACCAAGGCCAAAGAATACTACATAATTTCTTAATCTCATTAATGTTTTAACGTATATTAACATGGGTTACCATGTCTGATGTTATCGCCTTTAAAGTTTTGGATCATAAACAATCTTACCGCTGCCAAACATTCGGTGCTAAAACAAAAAATAACTGTAAATGAAAAAGTTTTGCAAAACATATCTGCTTCATGTAAAACAAACATGGCTTCGGCTGGTATGTATTCTGTTTGGTATAAATTGTCTCCGTACATAGTTGCAAGTCTATTGATAGTCACGTCTCTAAATAGCAGGAGGTATGTTTCAGCTTAATGGGAGATGATAATTCTTTAGTAATACCTTGATATTTATGGTATTACGATGCCACTGGTTTGGCAACGGGATCTTGCAAAATATGAACGTCATTGCCCTGAGAATGCCCTGTTTTATCCTTTTACTCAATAACAGGAATGAATTGACCTTATACACGATGTAGTCATAGTCCTTTTTTTGCATGACGTGATTTTGTGTCATTACGGTGTCGTCATAACATCAGTCGATTTTAGTATACAGAGGAAAATAGCGCTGAATTTAGTGATTACCTTATTACGAGCTCAAAGTTGACGTCACCGTTGAATATAAATTGACTTGGGTACTTGCGGTAACTGAAGTACCTACGTGACTGCATCATAATTTAAAATATCTTGAATACGGCATGTCTCGTCCAAGTGATTTTTGCCTTTAAACCTTGTAGAGAAAGTGTACGTTTCTTTGTAGATTGTGACGGTCACTAGATGACGTAAGCCAGAGTCCTTGCACGGTTGGGTGCTCGTACGCATCCCGGGGCTGTGGTTACAACCACTCGGTGTAAATTTCATTGTCGCATGAAGTGACTTGAAGCGTTGTTGCTAAGGGCAAGGGCAGAAACTGGCATTGCATGGACTAGTGTGAGGACTGAGGACAGCATTATTTGCCAATATAAATTGAGAAAGACGCCAGGAACGCCAATGATAAATAAACCTGACAACTACGTCTGGACACTTGGGATCTCATAAAGGTTTCTGACGAATTATAAAGTACTTTATTTTAAAAACTATTCTGGAAATAACACGACGTTTCCCTACATCAACGGGTTTAAGTTTATTGAGTCTGCTAAGAATAATTTTATGGAATCGAACAGTTATTTCCAGGACACATATATTCTATATTTTTATGAGTATCTATTCGACCGCATGTTGACAGATGCTGTGACAAGCGCTTATAATTGTCATCATAACTCTTCGCGCTAGCGGAGACGGGTATTTGAAAATTGGCAAAGAGTTATTAATGGATGAAGCTGGATATGTATCACGAAACCATTCCCGCTTTCTGTAAGCTTGTTAAATTCTGTGACGTGATTCGTGGTAATATAAAAAAGGTAGTGCAACGTTGATTTAACTGATTTGTATCACGTCACGTCAGCACAACTTGGAACGAATCTTAATTGGATTCCACATTTCCTCTTAATATTTATAGATAACACGATGGTCTCGGATCCAAAATCGTTCAGTGCGTGATCGTTTGTAGCACCTAAAAAACTAAACGCGTAAGTAACTAATCTCGCGGCCCAGATGGGGCTGTCAGCTCGAGATGGTATACGGTTGCCGGGCGATACAATAGGTTACCCACTTAAGTTATATGTCAGCCTCAAATCAAGCTGCGCGCAACGTGTCGCCTAACCGCGAACAAGTGATTGGCAGCAACATAATGATGAATTGCGAATGTTGGATCTATGAGGTCGGTCGGTATATTGAGATCGAAGCTTTCGCCGGGCGTCGAACCCGGCTCTGGTTGGCTGTTGCTAGGCGGAGTAACGGGGCCCAGCGCGGAGCCTCTTTACGGGGGTACGGCTTCGCGAAATCAAAACCTTGACAATGACTCGTTTATGTTTGAAAGCCAAAAGAACGACAATTTAGTTAAGTTCCACGTCAATTGCAATAATAATAGAATCAGGTAGATGCCTTGGCAACGGTTAAATTATATCATCATGCTGGACATAATCATTGGAAGTCGTTACGTTCTGGAGATGTTAGAAGTCTTACATAAAGCGTCTCTATAAAAAGTACATGAGTAAATCAAAATGATAACTGCAAAATATATTTAAACGTGGGTGTCTCCACACGTAACGAGATAGCTGTAACGGTTAACAATCTTAGCATTTAAGTAACAAAAAAGTTACAAATCGTTGCGAGCATATTTGTTAGTCCCATTGTTTAAATTAGCAATTGTTCTTTCTAATCTACGTTGCCGCCACGGTATAACGGCTTTACTCCTCCGTTCTACTTCTACCTCTACACTACACTTACAAAAATTCGACAACACCAGGTCTGCCCTAAGGCATATTCTGCAAATAGTCAGTTGGTAACAATGTGTTTTAATCTGTACATGATGAACTCAGTTTCTTCCTGAGGTAATAATTGAACGCGGAAGACTCAGAGATCTTGTATTATTAGCAATCTGCAAGATTGCGTACGGAAGCGGTATGCCGATTGCAGCTGGTATTTAGATCTTTTGTCCCTGATCGCGCTCATTTACATGATTGTATAATTTAGACGCTTTGCTCTTTGACTTTAAAAAAAGGAGAAGTCTCTCCGTTGTTTTAAATCCAAAATGGGTTTGTAGCTGACGTCAGTCTCACCAGATGTTAAATGATGACGAGGTCGAGGGTTGTATACGCTTACCCAGAAGAGAAGCCTATTCACTCTTGCCTTGAGAACTCCAAGGTTTCACGATTCCGGGAATACAGACGCAGGGAGAGCATTCCACTCCTTGGCTGTGCGAATAAGAAATACCATTGCGTCCGACTCATTGGAAATTCGGTTACATGCAGATGGAACCCTCCCAGCGTCTAGACAACTGATGGAAAAAAGTGGAGGGTGGGATGAAGTCATGAAGGTCCTGGGCACACTCACCGAATACACATTGTAAAAAACCGACTGACAAGCGACTTTTCAACATTCCCGATAACTAGAAGACAGCTTTAACAGACACACCTATAGCGATTTGGGTATTTGGAGTCGAATTGGCGTTTTTTTAAACCTTTTACAGTTATCTCATTACCAAAGTGCCATAAAAAGTAGTTCTAGATTTACACAATTTTAAGTATTGGATTTGGATAATGGCTCCGATGTTCAAAAATGTAATTAAATAGGTATTTTCGTATTCAGAAATCCATTTGTGTTATCTTTCTAGAAAAAACTTTTTCATCCCGAGCGGCGCTGGGCTTCCCAGCTTCTACAAATAATTTCCATGTTAGGCTAAACCACGATTTGTATCACGATTATCAGAAATGTATCATGAGTTCGTCCACCAATTGTTTCATAGGAACGTGTCGACGACATCATCAATATTGTTTTACAACTTTTCCTATTATGTGTAATGTGAGTCACATGTGTTTGTTTACTTGGCTCATTGGCAGCCATTGGTCACGGGTGTGTCCATCCATATTCCTTATGAATTAATTATTAATCATCATCATTATTATCGAGTACACCCGTAATTTCATATTAAAACTACATATTTCCAGACTTTATGTCACGTGTTCCTCGTTTGCCACCTAGTTATTTTATTTTTCCTTTGGTGATTTTTATTTATCGTGAGCCTGGTGGCCACGACGCGTTATTAATACTTAACAACTTCAACCCCTGTAGGGTAGTAGCAAGTAGAGCGTGCAAATTAGCTATGCCACAGTACTACTTAAATAAGACATTAGATGGCAGGGGATAGTGTGGGCATATAATGTAGGTATACTAGGGGTAGTGTTTGAAGGGGATGACAAAATGGGGTTTAATTCAAGTGTTGATTTACGAATTTAATGGCTTCGAAGTTTTTATTGTATTGATGATTTACGTTTTATTACTTACTCAAATATGACAGTTATTCGGCATAATATTCCACCAAAAATTTTTATCCGTAAAGCGGCCAAATTTATAGACAGGTGATGAACAAAATCGTCAGCTTTGTTGATAAATGATTGGGATCTAAATGGATGCTAAAGTCGCGGTTCTTTAAAGTAGGTATGCCTGCAGGAATTTATAAAATTCTTTGTATGTATTAGATTATTTGCAAGTAAAACATAACCTTTAAGACTTTCAGCACTTAGCTTTTGCAGCAAAAACATCGAAAGTCGATTAGATTTTCAGGTAAGTGTGTAAGCGATCACCGTTGCCACGGTACGTATGCCTACTTGTGCGGAATGACTTGTCAAAATGGGTTCAAAAGGAACGGATAGCGGGCGTACTTTTTATGCTACAGGAGGCAAACGACGGAACACCAGGAGACGAATCGTAAATGCATTCCCTCGTTCTTTACATTAGCAGAAAGTTTAATCGATACGTTCCAAAAATAACTTCCCTTTTAAATATTATATTAAATCTTGATTGATTAGACACTTGTTTTACCAAAACAGCCTCAACAATACACTTGATTTCAAAATAAATGGTTCTTACCAGCTCAACACGTGCAACGCACGCAATTGCCCACAAGAGCTCAGCGTGCAATTATCGCCAGTGTAATTGCTCACTTTACAAGAGCCAGTTGAAACCCGAAGGAGAATTATGGTACATTATAATTGACAGATTGCACGTTTTCCTCTAGTGCACTGTCTTGGCAACATGTTTTAGATTTTATGAGGTAACTCTTCACTGCGGCACTTAACGACGGCGAAATGATGAATGGCTTTATTTTCTATATTCTACAGTGTTTAAGATTTATGATGTAATAGCAGCAGATGTAAATAGGTGATAAACAGAACTGTGAAAACCATGGGACATTATTAAGAATGCTTACAATATATATGTAAAGCTAAATTAAGATTAGGATTTCATCTGTACTCACCATATCTGGACTATTTGGGTCTTTTTTGGGTATTTTTGGGCCTGGTTGGCCCAGGTATACTTAGCTAACCTAAAGTTGTCCACACACAGAGTGAGAATCACGGTCTTATATTGAGAAAACGATTTAAAGCGTGTTTACAATGTTATAATAATAAGTTTACAATCCAAGTGCTAAATAATCGCGGCAATGTAACACCGCCCACGTGAGTATGCGCTTGTACCCTTGCCATGACATCTACATTCGGAGTCATCAACCCACAAGAGGAATTACAACAAATCTACATTGGCAGGGTTCTATTCTTGGACGGTGACGTAAGCCTCCATATCGGGCGCATCGTCAAATTACACGAGTAGTATTAAATGATTAGCGTTGTGTTTTGATGCTGCTTTAAATTGCCGCTTGTTTGAGGACATGTGCGTGACTTGTAGACAAAACTTTTAAGGACTACTTACAAGACCAGTGCCCGATATATGAAGTGTAAAAAGAGAGAGATAGGTTAAACGGTCAGAAAATCGCACTTTTCTGCTAATTAGTCAACCTGAATTCAGCCTTTCGTACACAAAGAAAGAAAATAAATTCGTTGACAGTAAAACGACACGCTTTACAATAAAAACGTTAGTATATTTCCATCTGTGTATACCTGTGTGTTTTCAGCACTCTGTAAAATATGAACCGTCATACTCCATAGGTGTGTTAAGTCGGTGACCTACTTGTACCTACGGTTACGGACGTTAATTTGCTACCCACTTCAAAGAAAATCTGCTTGAAGATGTCATCGTCATTAGAGGTGCCAAGTCATTTGTAAATGATAAGAAACTCAACCTTATTGCTGTAGAATGTCAGATTGACTTTGGAACTAAGGTGGCTGACAAATTTAATTCCTTGTCTGTAACATTATTGTTAGTGCATTTTAATGTGAATCGTCACGTGACTTAATTTGACATAAAGATATTATACTTACCAAAAAAAAAAAAAATTGATTACTTTAACTCGCACATAATTATTGGACCGTTCGGTTTATTGCACATTAATTACTGTTCTATAAATATGTCTTATCAAGAACTAATAACGGTTAATAAGGGTGTAAGACCCGGAGGACTTTCTCCGTATCAAGCAATATAATATTAACTGCTTGATTAGGAAGTCCAGCAAATGGCAGCATGACGTCACTTATGAAAGTCGACGAATACTTGTATTCTGTAATCTAACCTACATCGACTTATATGTAACAAAATATCTTAGTAAATAGATCTTAGCGAAAGTGATCAGGTTATTAGTTCGATTTTAGCTAGATTGTTATTTAAAAGATTTCCTTAATCATTTTCGTCATCAAGGAATTTAAATGTTTAGCAGTTTGAGATAATACGTAAATTAGCCGTGCTGTACATTGCCTGCCTGAAGTGACACTACTGAAAACACGTGGACAATGTACAACCTGGCAAACTTAAGAATGGTATCAACCCGCTGTACATTCTAATACTTCGCCAGTACCTCAGGATGTAAATCTTTTAGGTTTCAAAAACGAGTCATAAGGCTGAAGCTCAACGGCAAAACAACTACCTACATTGTGTCGTTTATGGTTTGGTAATTAAACTTACTCCTTGTTGAATAATACATAAGCTTCATCTCGTATTGACAATTCACAACAGACACCTAACGTTGCTCGTTGTTACTTACCTATAAGTAATACTCACTTCTCTCTGTAGCAAAAACCTAAACCACATTAGAGATAATCACGCTCGGAGTCGGCAAAAAAAGGTACAAAAGACATACAAATTGCAGAACAAAAACCAAATAAGCTCTACCACCACACATAAACAAAACAAAACGGACACACAACAGGCAAACATGCACAAAGACAATGATATTTAAAAGTATGATTGGAACGAATACTGCATAAACGTGGCCCACAGAAAATCAAAATGAACGAAAATAACACCAACACCTCGACAATTTTTCCTCTTGAGAAAACGCTACCATGATCGTATGCCAATAAAAAAATATAAAGAATTAAAAAAAAACATACTTTTATGCGTTTCCCACTGAAAGTTTAAAAATCGCTATCCCCGTGGATTTAGATGGTATAATCACGTCGGCATTTGCCTACTTTATAGTAAGGTACATAATGTATGGAAACGCCGGAGTGTTTTAGCGCGATCCATAGAATGGGAATCGTGCTTAAGTCAAATGTTCAATATATAATTTACGGTAACATGGTACATCTTAATTGCTGAGAATCTGTGTGCAGCTTTAACAGCAACAAGGTATATTGGAAGATCATATTAACGTTTTCTAAGAAAGAAAAAGAAACAGCCACAGCCAGAAAAACCAAACGTTCGTCGCGTGGAGTGCGTCTACCTGGTGTGGGGCTGCCTCTCGGAGGGCGGCGGCGAGGGAGCGCGAGAAGAGGTCGCGGTCTGCTCCCGGGGCTCCGACGGGCTGCCGGCGCCGCTGCCGCCGAGCGCCAACGCCAACCCGCTGATGCTGCCGACACACCACCACGTCACCACAGCCCTAGGCGTCGGCTCACAACTCGGACTTATCTGCTCCACGTACTTCACAGCTCCCGTTTAAAAATGGTTATACACAAAAGCCCTCGAAGGTTGAAGCAGATAAGCCGATGAGTCATATGAAACTAGTGCTTAGGTACAGTTCAAAGCGTTTAGTTACGGGTTAGGTTACACAACACATCTGACAGCTTTTGAGATGGTACGGTGAAGCTGTGTGCATACAATTTTGTATCAATAAACAGTATAGTGTACTTGTGTCAACGAAAAGCATTTATCATAAATTTAGGAAAAGCGAATCGTATATTTGACCAAAATATTCATTGCCCTCACATAACATATAAGGGAGTGAAATAACAACCCGTCCTAAATTGATGCCAATTCATATTGTTAATCTTGAGGAGCGTTTATGTGATAAAAACCGTAGACTATAAGTCTACCGTTAAGTAAGAGTATCTGCAATCACGGACGTTTTGGAAAAATACAATATAACGTTCCCCTAGAATCTTGCAATCTTAATTAATATTATTACAAGAGACGAGCGAAGCAGTACATTCTCAGCGGGGTGAAGAAGTACAAAGCATTGACGTTCTGTTAGTGGCAAGACTGGCAAGGCATCAGGGGTGTAAGTAACATTGGGGTGGTACTGGCAAGCAAGCATTCCGTACGCGAATCACTTTAGACAAACATCCACGTCGTGGCAATCTCATCGGAAGTCAAATAAATTAACATCAACTACGTCACTGGCAAAACATGAGTTGGCTTCGTTGGATGTATCGTAGTAATTAAACGATATGGTGATCGGAAACCAGCCAATGATAATCTTTGACGATATAAATAAACCATTCGTTTAGAACTGGTCGGGCTAGGGCGGCGATACAGATGCCAATCGAGATGAGGTAGACAGTGAAGCCGAAGAAACAGTCACGCAGCCGCGAGTGGGCGAGAGCAGGCAATTAGCCGGCCTCACGTCAACGAACTAGAATTATGTCGTAGAGACGCACAACGCATGAATGAGGACCGTGTCATAGAAGTTGAGACTGACCAACCCAGCCAATATGACGCCAGTACTAACCTGTTAGGAAGGAAATTCCTTATTAGTAAAGTTGCGATAAACCTTTGGTAACGTTTAGGAATAATTTTCCTAAGTCAGGACTGATAAACTAGTATTCAGCAGATAGGTACTATCGGATCGTTAATAAGGTTATCGCTCTGGCAAGAGATCATAGTTCTCTGAGGTTAAATTATACAACTTTGACCACTCCATCAAACACATAAACGGATGAGCATTAAATGACAAACTAATAACTGAAATTGCCTCGAACGTCCAAAAAAAAAAAAATTAATAAAATAAGAAAAGGTCATCGTTAAAAAGCTAGAACCTCTTAATAGCTGTTGCATTACGAGTACCATTTTAGAATCGAACCAGTTAAAAATAGCACCACGTAATCAGGAGATGTCGTGACTAGGTAAGTCAACACTTCCATGAAAATTTAACGCTGAAGTGTACTTTCCAGTATAAAAGATGCTAATCACATAGAGCTACATCATGACTCGGCCGTCATTTTGTTGAATATTTTAGTTTACTTTGCGGTTGATAAGTCAAACAAGGGCTGGTTTGTTTTTGGTGACTAACTAAAACTGTTAAGTACCTTGAGGCGATACTGTACAATATAACTAGAAATAAGTTGTGTGCCAAAAAATATATCGATTAACGATACCTAATCGTGTGTTGGGTTCGTGTTCAAAACATTTAATATCCGTAAATCGGCGATAAACACAAAGGTTACAGCAGCAGGGTGGCGTAAGGTCGTTCAGACGGAAGTTTGAATTTTTGACAAAGGACATTAACGTGAATATCCAGTATATTAGCCTGTTAAGAATTATAGTCTTATTTTTGCACAAAAAACCGGAAAACTGTTCCATTACAATACTTAATGGCGGAAGTAAATTTAATAGTATATTTGAAATTTTCCTTGGTATCAAAAAGGCATTTTAAAGTGCTCAGGTATGTTAAAATTTATTTTAAAGGTTGTAGAAAGGCTATCGTGTGATATTTAAAAGTTCACGCTATCATATTTAACTTTTTATGACGTAGATACTAAATATCATAACAGTAAATTACATTACAATACCGTGACTTGAGTCATGTAACAAGAGGCAATAAAATACTTGCTTTGACGTCAGATTTGAAATCAGCGACAAATGATTATCAGATTATTGTAAATTATATCTAGCACGTCGTTTTGGTGACCAATGAAGTATTTAGAAAAAATCAAATCAAAGTCAAACAAGAAACTGAAAAATACAGTTCGAATGTTGTTAAGACACTCGCCCGCATGCCAAATGCCAGCAACTTTGTTTATTTCAGACGTACTAGTTATTTCGACTAACTACTGCACTTGAATCATGGCGTTGATTAATTGAACCATCTGAGATTCGTAGAATTGCAGTGCGGAAGGATTCATTAATATTATGCAACCTCATCGTGTCATTGCGGTTGACGGTTTTCGTTCTCGGACTGATGGCGTGCAAGCAAACATGCGGGGTCGGCCTTGATGAATAATGTATAATAGGTGAATAATTAAGGGGTGAAACGTGAGCCGTATGAAGCGTATGAAGCGTAGACCTTCAAAAGGGCAAGGTGTCATAGGTAATGTTGAATTGTCTCCACGAGACAAAAATGGGCAACCTTAAATAATCAAAAATGTTCTAGTGTGATTCAAGAAACTAATTAATTGCAACATACTCCAGACAGGCAAGTTTAGTGCATTTCACCTGCAGTTCCGGTGTCTCATGGTCAAAGATGAAGGTTAGAAATGTGAATGCGGGTTGGTCGCAAGACAATTAAAATATAAATTACGCTCGTATAGATAAGAGGAATGCAATTTATTAGCATTGTTGTTTTCTGTTGATAAAATAAGGACAGATTGAGTTTTGCTCCAAGAGTTTTTGATACGGAAAAAAACCGACACATATTTTTCCTCAATGTCGCACTGAAACCCCCGCCATTATTTGTAGAAGGGAATAATACAGCTCTAGGAACGTATGAGTCACTGTTTAATAGACCCGTTTAACTCGACACGCTAACTGATCGTAAGTTAGTTCAACTGGCGTAACTGGAAGCAGAACAGTTGTAAATCCTGTGCAATAAACCTTTACAACAAGCTATATGCTACCGAATGCTGAACAGTGGCCGAAGCATAATGAATTTAGTAAATGTAATTAGTAGAGCTTTGGTTTAAATGTGATCTATTGGCATAATACCAAATTAGGCGATCCGTCAAAAACCACACCCGAAACGAATATAGCACACACTTCCGTCGGCGTGTATCTAATGGCTGATTAATGCCAGCTAATGGTATGGCTAGAACCGTTGCCAATACACGCTACTCCGTAGAAATCTACAAAAGTTTTGAACCTATATTTACTAAGTACGCCATTACATCACTGCCTGTAGTAATTAATACAGTTCCGTTACGAGCCTTTAATTAGTTTACGTAATTTGTAATCAACAGAATGAAGTACAACGTTAATGCAACAGGGCCGATATTAACCGACGACGTCGACATTGCCACCTGCCATAGGGTAGCTTATACATACAATTCAAATATCAACAACGTGAAATACCAATAACGAATTGCACTAACATTCAACTAAAGCGATCAAACATCATTATTCTTTACAATTCTTGAGTGGTAGATTAAGCGTTTGATTTTGATAAAGATGTCAAAGGACTTTTTGATGTTGCAGTACAACGGCGATAACCTAAGGCAGGCGACAAAGGAGCCGGTTGTGTAATAGTCGCCGAAGTCAACACAACAATGGCACCCTTCATGGCAGCGTTGTAAATCATACAAGCGGTCGTTTGTGGCGCGTGCGCAACGATAACGCGACAGGCAGCTTCAAACTGCCTTTTCATGAGAACAATAACTCTAATACGAGAATTAGCTTTATTGTAAGGGTAGTGAAGCGTGAGTTGGGAACAAACGGCTCTTACAGAGTCAGGTTTACCATGACCTTCGTTATGATAAAGGTTTAGACAACTTGTGGTTTGTGACCACAACAACGATAAGGCTGAACGCGCTGTAAATGAGATCATTATTAAGATCGTTTATGAACAAACTTCAATTATAATTATTGTAAATTTTTTATCAAAGGGAGTTTGACCTGTGATAAGGAAACTGCAACCAACCTTGTTATTATACTATGTTGCAAAAATATTAGGGACAAACCTTTTTTTAATGGATTATTGCATCACATTTTTTTTGTAAATCCTGTTTTATATCTTTTGGCAGGTATCATAACAGGTCGCGAGGCATTTCTGGAAATCATTTGTTACAGCTTATTTGTCACGAAGTAATTTGGACAGAAAATAACATATGTTAAGCCTGTCGGCAACAACCCATCGCAGGGGTTACGGCAGATGCAGTTTTTTATGATGGGGCCGAGGGTAAACTGCAATTTTGGGTGCTTGACTTGACATCACGTGAGAAACAAGTTTTGTTCTTGCCGATATTAAAAAGGTTTTCTGAACTTTTACACTTTAGAAGAAACGTCCACTTTTGATTGTTAACTTTTATTGGTACCTATACTTAACCATTCTAAATACCAAACTTTATGCACCATAAACTATGTGGTGGCAAAAAATATCAAATCCTAGTGGCAAATTCCACAATCACGCTTTAGACTTATCTATACGCGTGATAAACATTTACGTTTGCTTCCGTCTTTATGTCATGAGTAATAATCTCAAAAATAGTAAAGTGGTATAAAAATAGGTAGAATGTAATATTTATAAATATTCCTAGCATAGTGGTTTTACGTAAGAACTCCTACGCTCAGACCAACAGGTAAAATCTCGCATATAATTTACATTATCGCGATTGTTTATCAAATCTTTGAGCAGGCAAGCGCAAGCGCCACGATCACCTTGACAGAGGCATCCCACCAAACAAGATCGACCTTACACTCTCCCGGACAAACTCTTTGATGAATAAGTACAAAAGGATGGGCAGTTAAAACCCGAAGGTCTTGGTTAGATGGTCGTGGTTCATGGGTTTGTTGTTGCTTCGATGTCCAACACATTTTAGCAGCAGCCTTTTTTCGGATGATGTTGAATATAGCAATTTGTTCACTTCTGCTATTTTTGTTTTGGGATGTTCAAAAGAGTTTAGATGGTTAACGGCTTGGATATTAAATATTATTCTGTGCATTCGAAAAGCACAACAATGTTTCTTTTTTTAATACGTCCTAACTGGAAGCATCGAGAGTAGTCTATTTTCATAAAGCAACACAAGCTCGCACGTTGATTTGAGAATTACAAAGATTCTGAGAAAGTTGATATAAATTAGATAAACCTAGCAATCTTAAGGAAAATGTGTTTATTTTAAAACTAATTTAAAATGTACGTTGCTAGAATTTTCTCGGCTTGCTGTTGGTGTCACAAAGAGTGAAAAAGACAAGGACCTTGTTCACAACTTTTGCAATTTGAGAGATCCTATTTAATTCCAGCTCTCAAAGGTGAACGTTCTTTGTATTAAATGTGTAAAGGTTAACGTTCTAGAAAGGTCGGAGTGGCATTGAGACTGGAATGACTGCTGGTCTGGAGCACCTCGGATACACACTGTACACCCCCGATAACCTCAGAGACAACCTCAACGTTTTACGATGCGTAAACACTACAAAGACTACATACATCTGTTGTGGAATGCAAATAAAATTATGGAAGAATTATTCTTCTAAGTCCTTCGATTTTGTTTTAGTAAAGTATTTTAATAAACTTATTATTTCGACCATTAACTCCCTTGTTAGCAAGTGATAATGAGTTTGACGATAGAGCATACTTACGCCGATAATACCAGGTAACTCTGGATCGGTGTCTACAAAAAAAACCAGAAGTATAGTTGTAGAGAGTCCAATAAAGACAATCATTATAATTAGGTAAGGTAAACATGTCTGATGTCCCTGTTACGAATGGGATAGCGGAGTTGGATGACACTGTTTCAGACTGAATTTATTTGCAAAGCAGGCCACAGCCTTGGAATAGTCCCGCGTTAAATATATTACGCTGACGCACGGATCGAAATTCCGAAATATGTGACACTAATTGAATACGTGATAACTATCTTCACACGGAAATAAATTGATTTTCAAATGTTGCACGCGCTTAATATGTTAGCGTCAGAATTATCACTAGTAATGGTATAGTTTTGCTTTGCAAACAAGATCCCCTAAGATTTTAAAGCAGACCCGTCTTTATGTCACACAATAATAATTACCGTTAACATCTGCGCGAAATAACTAATATTAATTCAGGAATCAGGATTAATTGGCATACAATCTGACGACAACAAGGAAATGAGTCAAACAGAAGTGATAATTTCAGTGCGGGATACAAATAAAGTATAGCAATGACAAAAGATAAAGTGGCTAATGGAATTATGAAGTTGCAACGCTCGCCACCCACTGTGTACGAAATTAGCCTATGACGAATCGAATGTGAGCACAAACAGCGAAGACCAGCTAGATGGATGATGAGTAAATGATCAGGCGATATTTCATGCTAAATGTGATGTATGGTGGTTTTCGTTAGCGCTTAACTAAGATAAATATGGCCTGAAATGCCCTAAGTTTTACGGACTTTGGTATCTGTTCAAAACTGACTATAATCCACGATACTCCTTAATTTCAATAGAACGCCAAACAAAAATAGCTTATATAGCCGTAATTAAGGCGTTAACCAAATTAGCGGAAGTGGTGAATCATGCGTATGAAAATAACAACAAAGCTTTCCTCGACATGCCCTGGATCTGTATGCTCACACGGTAACTAAACACTAATGACATTAGGAAAGTGACACCCTGTTGGGCTCTGAAGGCCGTTCATTGAACTAACACGGAAGTATTGTAGGCTAACGACCGAATACTCAAGTTTCATGGGGGTTGCTTTTAAGGGAGTAAACCCAAGGTCGATTTTTCGGCGTGGGTGAAGGTCGTACAACGAACTTTCTAGTGAATTCTGTTCCGGGTGTGTACCAGTGTTGATGGATGAGACCTCATTGAGGTGAAGCGCTTTCAGTTTAAGGGGTCAACGACTTGTGACTGACTGATAATTGACAGGTAGAAGCAAGAAGTCCAATGTTATTATGATGAATGATAGTTACCCTGAAGATAATGGGATACTCAATACTCAAATGTTTATAAGTAATTAATTTAAGTTTAATATATATAAATGGAAATTTTGTTTTCGGCATAATACAATTTGCAAGACCATTCTCCTAGACAACTGTGAAAATAAAATAAACTGCAACACGGAAATTTTAACGATAGCTAGAAACAGCGTAGGTATAAAATACTGAAGAGTTACTTTTCATTCCAGTGAATTTTATGCGCAACATAAAATTAAATATGAGTATGAGATCATATCCGTTTACCGTATTCCCACTGAGATAAGAGAAATATTATTCTGTAAAGTAGAAAAACCGTAATTTCAGTGACCTTGATATTTAAAGAAATTAGGTTTAATTCTCCTTTGGGACATGCTATGTATATAGTCGTTCTAAATTAAAAAGGTTTCCAGAATTTACGCACCGAACTTGAAAGGCTATGAGGCATGTAGGATTAGCACAACAAAAATAAAGTTGTGACGTAAAACAGCTTGGTTCATTTACTACGCTGAAGCCCCAGGATAACTATATTTAGCCTTAACCTTATCAAGGAAAAACCAGATAATAACATATATTACAATACAATAAGTGATAAGTTACAACCACTTAAGAGTCGTTCCAATTGACTTTGGAGGAAGTGAATACCCACTAGCCGGGGAATTGGCATGACCCCAGATTCGATTAAAGTTCCAAGCAATAAAGCAAATGATTTCTGTAACAAGTGTCGAGAATGTCGAGATAAATGAGAGTAATTTAAACAAGAAGGAAAAACTGAAAGTTTGTGAACGCAGAGCAAGTTGAACCCAAAGATTGATCAAGAGCTGAAAATAGCAATAACGCGTGACATCCTATATGTAAAACTAAATTGATTATTAAATAAGAAAGCAAATACTGACACCGACGTTTTTGACATAGGAAGAAGAAATAATAGATAAATGATAATTTGCAAACCAACTCGAAACGTGGAAACACATAAGGGAGACGTTTAGCGGGCGACAGATTTAGCAGTTGCCTGCAAAGCGGCTGTCGCCACAACGGTTAAACTGTTTAGCATTCAGCTAATACTGTTATGCGAATATTAACGAGCTTGTGAAGCAAAATAAGATCCTTCTGCGGAACTTGAGGAATACTCGCTTAATGGTTTTGCATTAGTCAATCAATGAGAGCTACTGGAAAATTACGCATTGACCAAACTCTTCATTAGATTATTTTGTAAATGTAGAGTTATTTTATTCTTTTCTGAATTGAGAGATATAATTTGGTTCGCAGAAGGTACATTGTCTTTTGTGATGACAAGTTAAAATAAAATAACAAAGAACCTTCAATCGCTGACGTCAAGTTCAAGTTATGTTAATTGTTAAACGTGTTAGTGGTGACCTTTATAATACTATGGGTGGGTACCCAGCTTCAAAAAAACGTGTTGACAACTGCTTATGGCGCACGTGTTCTGGCTAGTCACATGATGTAAATAAGAAATCCATTTTAAATAAACAAGGGGCCTGTGCAATACCTAACACAGCATAAATAATAGGAATTCTCTTTTTCAGAGTTTGGTTGTAATAAAATATTCAACCAAGAAAGTCCTTTACCACTTTTGGACTTTATCACCATACGAGTAGAGTCGAAGTGTTAAAGGAGTTAATTCTCCAGATGGAGTAAAAATAGGGCTGGTATTATTATTTTTTAAATTTCATGTAACCTTCTCGTCCGCCTCGTCATTCTTTACTTTTTTCAAAGGCTATGTAACCTTCTCGTCGGTCTTATCTTCCTTTACTTTTTCAAAGTCTGTCACAGGTCTGTACTGATTTTTCTTAATTCAAATAATATAGTATGTTACTGAATTTCAATACATAGTTACTGGACACTTACTGATTTCCGTAATTCAAAATCACTCCTTTCCTGGACACTTTCGTAGTTGACCAGGAACTTCAACCAACTGGTGGCTCCTATTTACTGGTTTTATGGCAAGATTTCATAGCATTTTTGAGAAAATCTACATTATAAACAATAGTGACAATCTAAGAGGTTTCTGAACATAATGAAGCTCAGAACTAAAATAAGGGCCCGATTAATTGTCTTGCACGATTACTTATTCGGAGGAAAATCTAATTCTATAGAAAGCAAGATTTAATAAACGAACAAGTAAAACGTGATAGCGAATATGTAACGTTTAATTGCCTAACAGTTATCAAGATTGTAAAGACGATGATTCATCTTGTACCATTGGCGGATGTCTATTGAGGTTATGCTATGTAGGGCGAAGCAAGACAGGTAGTGACAACTAATTACTTTCATTATCTTTACCAGGGCACGGTTACGTTGGGTAAGGCTCGAGGCAAATATTTGATCTTCGCGAAAAGATTAAACGCTATTTCACAAAGGGATCATAATGTGCAAGGAGCAGAGACTAATAAAGACCTTGCGAAAGAAGCAAGCACATAGGTATTCAATAATAATAGTCGGCAAGCATTGTCTGAACGTGTAGCCACACTCATTTAGGTAGTGCTCTCGCAATGACTCCAAACGCTGGCATTACACAAATGCCTAGGTATTTATTATGTGCAATTTCCATACCACACAAAGGGACTTGTCAATGATCAGTGCCTACCACTGTGACCTGAATAAATATTACGATTCCGAGAATAGTTTCCATTTGCGACTTGAAAGCAACAAAGAAATATGATATTTTGAGATGTAAGAATTGATAAAAAGAATGTGCCAGGTCAGATGTCTTCAAACTGCAACAATAAGGAAAAGAAACATACCTACGTATGGTAGGTACCTTCTTAACAGTTTTTTTCCAAGTCAGTTCAGTTTCCCTTCAATTACAAAGTGCCATAAACCATTTTGCACAAATAACATTTATAGCAGTCAACAACAACGCGTCACTATGATGCTGCCTTTCAATTTGAAAAGTTATAAAAGATTGTGCGTACCGACTGTTAGAGGTAGCCTTCGTACTATTTGAAATTGTTTTGTTATGTAAATGTTACACTGTCTTGCTCATCTTTTATGTCAATGATTTGGTGTACATTTAAAATGCAAAGTATTCATTAACAGTTTATATTTTAGCGTGTCTTGGAAAATAATAGACAACAATTTTGCTGAAGATAGCACATGAGTGAACGAAGAGGCAGCTTCGTAAGTACATTGAAGAGGTGCAAACAAATTGGCTTTTACGAAATACATGTTTGTAATAAACTACCTGACAAACAAGGCAAATGGAGAGAAACCAAGAAGTCAATGAAAGCAATTCCAAGGCGAATTCAATTTACTTTCACTGTTCTTGTGGAAATAGATTGGGAGTTTACGCAATTTAAACGGCTTGTGTTTTCTATGGCTTCTCGTTTTATGATTTGTTTCGTTTATGAATGTTAGTTAATACGTTAATATAACGTGACTTTATCATTAACACAACATATTACTAGATCTTTAATTCACAAGTCCGCATTTATGTGTGTTACTGAACATTGGCTTAGACCAGATCAATTAATTTTTGATTTTATTAATTTTAAATTAGTTAGTTTTTTCGCCAGAAAATCCGCCATTCATGGTGGTTCTTTAATAATAGTTAAAAATAACATAAAATCCAAAGAAAGGAAAGATATTGTCAGGCTATCTATAGAGAGGCTTGTAGAAATCTCTTGCATAGAACTAGTAAATTACATAATCATTTGCGTTTACAGACCACCATCAGCTGATTTCAGCATGTTTGAATCTACAATGGAAAATGTGTTAAAATTAGCATGTAAAACTCAAAAGCATGTTATTGTCTGTGGAGACTTTAATGTTAACTTACTGGAACCGTCAAATAATACTATTAAGATCTTAAGTGTATTTAAATCTTTTAATTTAGATAATTTATTCCTTGAACCTACACGGATAGGTGTTTCAAGTGCTACTTGTTTAGACAATATTTTTTGTAATTGCGAATGGTTGGATAAGGAAATATTTAACTGCTTTAATTCTGACCACAGTGGTCAAAAGGCTTCTTTTTTAAATGATTTTCATCAAGAACCACAGACAATAACATACAGGCCCATAACTAGCAATCGTTTGGATTTATTCAAAAATGAAGTTCAGAGTAACCTTTGTGGGTTATCCTTTTCACATAATGATTCTAATAGTATTTATAATGATTTGTTTGGTGTAATTCTTCATCAATTTAATAATAATTTTAAGATGAAAACTATTTCTGGGTCAAAAACTAAGTTTAGTGAATGGGCTACTGTAGGCATTCATAGAAGTAGAAATAGGCTATATGAACTATATAAAGAGAGGGAGGAGAACAAGAATGCTGACTTCTTAGTTTATGTTAAGAATTACTCTAGGACCTTTAAGCAAGTTTGCTTGACTGCTAAGTCAAATTTTTTAGGTCTTAAGCTCAAAGCTTCTGACAATAAAGTAAAAACTGTGTGGAAAATAATAAATAGAGAAACGGGTAAATCAAAAACTCGCGATAATCAAATCACCATAAACAAGGGTGACAAACAAATCATATCAAACAAAGACGTGGCCTTAGCGTTCGAAGATTATTTCTCCACCATAGCCATTAATACCACGAAATGTCTTCAATCATCTGCGATTGGAGCTCAAAAATTACTTTGTGGTAAGGTTACTAAATGTAATTTAAGTTTTGATTTTAGCCATGTAGACTCATTTTCAGTCGTAAAGGTATTTAAATCACTCAGTTTAAAAAAAACCGAGGATTTATGGGGAACGTCAGTTAAAGTCATCCATCATATCATAGATATAATTGCACCACACTTAGCTTTAATCTACAATAATTGCATTTCAGAGGGGGTCTTTCCAAATCTTATGAAATATAGTAAAGTCATACCACTTTTTAAATCGGGCGAGATGAGTGATTTAACGAATTTCCGTCCCATTTCTATTCTACCTGTTTTAAGTAAAGTTTTTGAAAAGTTAATGTTAAAAGATATGTTAGGTCATTTCAATAGAAATAAACTGCTTAACAGTAATCAGTTCGGCTTCACCAGAGGACGATCCACAACTGACGCAGCATCTGTACTCATTAAATATATATATAATATTTGGGAGAAATCTTGTGATGCAATAGGAATTTTTTGTGACCTTTCCAAAGCTTTCGATTGCGTAGATCATGAGACTCTTATATTAAAATTAGAACATTATGGTCTGTCAAGTAATTCTCTAAATCTTATGTCTTCATATCTTAGTGATAGAACACAAACGGTTGTGGTAAACAAAACACAGTCCATGGGAGCAGCTATTAAACTAGGTGTGCCTCAGGGCTCTATATTAGGTCCTTTCTTATTTTTGGTTTATATTAATGACTTACCACGCACGGTAGATAACCTTTGTGATATTGTGCTATTTGCTGATGATACATCATTAATTTTCAAGGTAGAACGAAAATCCGTCGATTACAGTAGGATAAATGCCACGCTAGGTAAAGTACTTAATTGGTTTACTAGTAACAATTTGCTACTCAATGCTAAAAAAACTAAATGTGTTAGGTTCGCTTTGCCTAATGTTAGACCAGTAGAATCCAGTTTATTTCTAAATGATGAGTGTTTGGAAATGGTAGATAAGGCGCTTTTCTTAGGGATAACTATAGATAAAAACTTACAATGGAGTCCCCATATAGCAGTACTAGCAGGCAAATTAAGTTCGGCAGCTTATGCTGTTAGAAAAATCAGGCAACTTACCAATGTTGAGACAGCTCGCTTAGTTTATTATAGTTATTTTCATAGTGTTATGTCGTACGGTATTCTGGTTTGGGGGAAAGCTGCTGACATACAGACTATATTCGTGTTACAAAAAAGAGCCATTCGTTCTATATATAACCTTAACTCCCGTGATTCCTTAAGATTAGTATTTAAAGAAATTTGTATCTTAACAGTAGCGTCACAATTTATTTATGAGAATATAATTTATGTCATTAAAAATCAAGACTCTTTTGTTAAGAATTGTGATATACATAATTTGAATACAAGAAATAAAAATAAAATTGCTATTAAAAAATTTCGTGTCCGTAAGGTTTATAAATCATTTGTAGGTCAATGCATTATTTTCTATAATAAATTACCTGACTCAGTTTTAAAGTTACCATTTCCAGTACTTAAAAGTTACTTGAAAAAGTCGTTGATGTCTAAGGCTTACTATAGGGTCGAGGACTATCTAACAGATAAAAATGCTTGGCCTAAACTTAACTAAACACCTAAATAACTGATTAATAAAATAGGCATAAAAATATGTAAATATTGTATATTGTCTAGGGGACACGGTTTCTGTAGGAGAATGTATCGAAACTTTGTATGTGGTGGTTGTCTTGCACTGTCATAGGAAAGTATATATATATTTTTTAATATATATACATATTTTATATAAATATATTTTTTTTTTTTATTACTACTTCTTATTACTCCCTATGAAAATTCTTAGTTTTGACACATTTTCTTGCACAAGCTACGCTTGAATGTTTTTTATTTTTATTTTTATTTTATGTTAAATTCATTGTTTTATATCATGCTAGGTTAAGCTTTATAATTGTATAATATCATAAGTTTTAAAAAACGACTGACTGTTGAGTTTCTTGCGGCGTTTCTTCTCAGCAGTGGTCTCTTGCGAAGCGCTGGTAGATTTTGACGTGTAAAAGTGCCCGTGCGGCCTAATTACTGAATAAACATCTTTTATCTTTTTTATCTTTTATCTTTTATGACACTCAGGTAGTAAAATCAAGGAATCATGAGTAACAACGGTGTTTAATAATTACGGATTTAATGTAGATTTTACAGCAAGTTAAACGTTCGTTTTGTGTCGTTCTATAACTGTGGCTCTGAAAATAAACGGACGTGGACATAAAAATCAAATTAAACCTCTTTGATTTAAGGATTGCATTCGGAATGAATAAATTACTGGAAAGCCATTAAAGTAACAGGAATAGAAAACGTCGCCACACTGGCGGCGGAAACGGGGACGTGTTTCAGTTTTAGACGTTTTGATATCAACTACTTTTTTATTCAACTAGCTGTTCCGTCAGCTGCTTCACCAACCGCAGTTTACAACTGTAGCCTTAAACCTACCATTTTTTCTCCTTTTGTCATTGTAACATTGCAAATGTCTGCTTTCTAGTCCACACACCATCAAGTGACCTATATGTATGCTCTTATCTTCTACATGCCGTAAAGAAATTAATAATTTCAATAAAAAATCAAGAGCACAGTGGACAAATAAACGAAGAAACATTGATTTTGATTATTTTTTTTTTTCCCATCTCGTATATTTGACTTCACAATTTGTGGTTCTTAATTGGACGTAGTTTTGCGAACGGGAACCAACCCACATGATATGGCAATAAAATGTCAACTGTCATTCTGAATACTGTGGATTGGTTCTCGTTTGCAAAATATTTGTGGGTTGCTTCCCATTTGCAAATCTACGTCCATTTGTGTGTTGATAAAGTAGTAAAACACTTTGATCAATTCAGAAGGAGAACTACCAATTTAAAAAAAAGAGTCATTTTCAGTGTCTTTAACTTGCAATGTGATTGTTTATTAGTCCTCTAGTTAATTATAATAAATTATTATAATACGCCCACGACTTCGTACGCGTAGTATTACATTCCTGTTACTCCCCCTTATTTTAACCCCTTAGGTAATGAATTTCCAGAAATACCTTCTTAGTGCTCACTTACATAATAAAAGGAACCCCTGTCCCAAATTTCTAGGTAAGTACAGTAGTTTCGGCTGTGCGTTGATATATAAGTCAGTGAGACAGGTTTGCCTTATATATATATATATATAGAAGATAACCCAATAGGCACAACATAAGCATAAAATAGTTGTTTAATTATCTTTTTTCAACAATGGGAAAGGATTGTCATTCTATTGCACCTACCTACTTTATGATTTCTGTTTCACCTTAAGGTTGACTGGTAGAGAATGCTTGTAGCATTCAGTTCGCCTTTTGTACACTAATTTATTTTGTGCATTTTTAATTTTTAATAAGTAAATAAATAAGCCAGCGGAATGTCACCAAAACTTTATATTGCTATTCCATACTAGGTATTACATTTTCACATAATAAGGCATTCACAGATGTAATTTTGATAATTCTAAACGTCGTCTTATACCTATATCGTCGATCGGTGCCACCTAGTTTTGACTGATGAATCGATGTTTTTTTTTGAAACTACAAACAAAAACACTACCTATATTACTATGAGATTGTAAATTCGGGTTAGTGTAATTTTTTTGATTAATGTATCAAGAAAAACGTACATACAACAATCAAATAATTTATTGTAAGACAAATTCGGAATTTACTACTACAAGTTAGTAGAACTAAATGTCAACGCCGAAGACTGATGGCAGGTAATCACTACCTAAGGCATAGTTCACGAGGGAATTGATTGGAAGCCATAGAGCAAATTGGAGGTTATTAACTTGGGAAACACGCAAAACGTGTATTTGCACACCTGGCCTTAATTCTAGCTTTTAGAGTTAGGTATTAAGGCAGTAGGGCTTGAGTCGTTGTATTTAAATAGTTTTATGAATTCTGGAGCTTATTATAATGGACATGACACCGGAACGGTATCACTAGATCGTAAAAGGATTAGCATTTTATTTAGAGAACGTAACAACGACAGGTGACAGTGATAACTCGGTATATATTACAAGCTCCATGATCATTTATTATCTATCTACATTGCTAGGGCTAATAGCGGTATGTAATGATATCAAATTGATAACTGTCACATGTTGGAACGTTGGTAAAATGAGCCAAGGCCTCTTTTCTTCTCTGTAAAAATATATAATATAGCTCTTATTTACTTGACAGTAATGGAAGCCGGGTGAAAAGCAATAAGCAATACATACACGACAAAGACAATATGGTTGAGTTTAATAGAAGCCCTGGTTACATATTACCAAAAGCAAGATGCAATATTATAGCCGCCTAGGTGCAATATTTAAACATGACGATGTTGTAAAAGTTTACAGACAATTTAAGAAAAAAAAGACTACCATGCAGTTCAACTCGACACTATCTTGCCCTTCAATTTGTTATTTTTTATACATTTACGTACACATTTTTCAGTTTTGAATAAATTTGGATTGACCGTGACGCAAATTCTATTGTTTTTTTTTTGCGTCCCAAACTGTTGTGTAAAAACTTTTTGTACATAAGAAGGGAATACCCACTATTCAAAAGAAAAGGCAACCCCGATGGGGTTTTACCACACTTTTTTTGCTCCTCGGAAATTCCCTGTAGCATCCTCGTTTTTATTAAGTGCCGGGTTCATAATTAATTTACAAAATGGCGCCTACAATGGAGTGCATGGAATAAACTGTTGGTTGGTTGGTGTGATGTGAAAAGGAAGCGACATGTAGGTTTTCGGAGAATCATGGCTTCGCCGCAATGCGACAGTGGACGTGAAGGCGCTGATGATGGATTGCTTTAATCGGAAATGGAGTTCGTAGTTTAGTAATGAATGAGTTTTTATAAGTATTGGAAAATACGTTGGATGGAGGAATTTGAGGGGCCAGGCGAACTATTATTACCCGAGTGCGACGAAGCACAAAAAGGCAGGGTTGTGTTTTTCTGTACCTATGTATGTACTTTAGAGGGACCTAAACAGAACACAAATACGATTTTGGATAACGGGATGTCATTCATTCATTAAATCTGTTTTATCACTAGGGACCTTCTCCACCAAAAAAAATAATTATTGTTATTCCCCTGGGAACTTTTAAATTTTCCGGGATAAAACTATACTATGTCCTGTACCAGGGCTTATATATGGTTCAAGTTTCACCCCGATCCGTTAGGGGGTTTAAGCGTGATTGAGTAACAAATATCCAAACAGCCACAACTACAATACATATTTATTAAAAATATTAGTAAGAAAAAAACATGAAGTCGTATGAATTTATAACCCAGTATTTATTATCTACTTGAACTTAAAAAGGCTAAAAAAGGCCCAAGTAAGGTCAAAAAAATCTAATAACAAAAATAATACTAAGATTTGTAATTTAGTATCCTTGAAATTAACTAAAATTCTGCAAATTACACGGCATACGATTGCCCGGCCAAAGCCCTAATGGGATAGGTCACCTCTGGAGGCTCTGGACTATATTTTGGAACGAGAATAACGCCTCTATATTGGATCTACGTGTGTTCTATGCCTATAGGTTTAAGGGTGCGGCTCCACTGAGGCGGAGACGAGCGGAGCGGAGGTGTGCCAATATTAACCAATAGAATCTAAGCTAACGTGCGCATGGCGCGCTCGACGTGACCGCGCCATGCGCATTATTGGCATAGCTCCGCTCGTCTCCACCTCAATGGAGCCGCACCCTTAAGAAGTAATGTATTAATTAAGTAAATATTTGTCTGACGAGCGCGAGTGATTATTCCTGGGTCTTGGATGTTTTCTATGTACTGTCACGAACGTTTATTACCCATTTCAACAAAAACATGCTTGAAGTGGTCAATGCCATTAGAGATGCCAAGTTATTTGTAATTAACAGCCAACTCAACCTTATTGTTGTAGAATGTCAGGCTGACTTTGGACCGAAGGTGGCTATGAAATGTAAGTTCTCGACTGCACAAAAGTATTGTTCAGAAATAGAGCTTAATTCGTGTATTTGTGACTTACCGCCATACTCAAACATTTAAGAGGCAATTAACTCGTTCCTTGTAACAACCTTTCCATTTACTGGCAATATGTAGTGTATGTGAGTTTAGGTTAAATCTTGCAAGGCAAGTTTGAACCAGTTCCCGTTAATGGAATGGGCTGAAATTTGGACCACATGTAGGTAAACGCGATGATAACGCAATATTATGATATGTAAGAGCTGATCTGATGATGGAGCGGAAGCAAGCAGCAAACAAACAAAATATACATATTTTTACGTTTTTTTTAGGTTGTGTATGAAAAATCGCCACTCTACAAAATAGTCATTAACTGACTTTGATTACGGCCATTACAGTCTAAACCCCTTATTCATAAACGCACTATAAACAAATTTTAGTTTATGTCACAATGACAGATAAGGACAAAACATTAGTTTTGTGCGTTTATCAATAATCAATAAGGCAGTTATCTTTTCTTTCGTTATCGTTAATCAATAAGACAGTTATCTTTTCTTTCGTTCCTTCGTTACTTACTGTATAAAAAAATATCGCAGGTCAATCATTTTGCATGAACGTGAATTTCTAAAACCGGGTTTAAATAGTGGTTCAAAATTATTACACATTCTCTTATATAATAATAATAAACCAAGCTGCTTTAACACAGCTGAGCGGTCCGTGCAGTCTATGTTATTTTACTAAAAAAAAAGAACAGTTGTATCGGTAAATAATTTAATAATTTAAGTAGGACATAAACAACTCACCACAAGCAATATTTTTAAAATAACAAAGTTTCGTCACTGCGAAAATAAATAATAGGTGTCAGAATTGCGCTACATACCTACCTACTGCATTAATGCGTATTCGCTCGCGGGTTGCGTAAACACAAGGAATGGTAACAGTCGTTTATGCAAAATTTACAACATTTTACTAGGGATGCAACGATTCGGTCGTTACGATTACGATATTATTTGTCATTTATTACGATAACCATGCATTAGGTTTATTAAAAAAAATGTTCCTAGTGTTTTTTTTCTCTCTATACGAGTAAAAAATAAGATGCAAACAACCGTACAATAATATAAATAATTAATAATAAAACAAAAGTATCGAGTCACGACGCAATATTTATTTTCATAACTTAAATTTGTCATCCATCACATTTAAGCGGGAGTTTTTTTTGCATGGGAATCTTGTATTTAGGCCAGATATTATTAAGTGCGTTCCGATTAACGCAGTTTACTATTTTTACAATATGATAATCGTGACCATTCTCATTACGATAAAATAGCTTCGTTATTAATCGTTATTATTACGATTACAGATGCGAAACGATGCACCGCTTCGTAATCGTTGCATCCCACATTTTATGTAGTTGAGCACCCACTTTTCAGAAATTGAGAATGCAGCTACCTTGGTATTTAACAATACGTGTTCTCAATCCCCACTGTATTTTTTAGCGTGAGTCCACGGAGGACCCTCTATTCTATGGTGATGCCCGGCCGTTAATAACAGGCACTATAAAAACATTAACAGTAGGACTTGGTCTTTGTCCCGGGTAGGTGTGCCTCCTTCAATTGGGCTCACCACCCACCGCCCTATGAAGCTGTAACGGTGCAAAACACCAACAGCTAATATGTCAATCAAAAAAGAAAATAAATACTTGGTCTTTGTCATCGACCTAGTCGCGACGCATTTTTTTATTTTCTTTACTAATACTTAACTCATTTAAAGATATTTTATTCATTTATTTGAACAAAAACCATTGTGTAGGTATTATGAATTTTTAGGCGTTGTGGTACATTAATTAGGCTTACTTATGAATTTTTGGTGTTCTTTTCGGGAACCGATTGAAATAGCTTAAAAAAAATAGAGTAAAAAAGTTAATAATAAGAGCCGGTACGTTCAAAACATTGCCACCCAAATACATAACATGCAGTGTGGAACGAAATGAACTGGTAGCGCCATCTTGTTGCTTTGTACGCAACAGAACTAAATACACAAGCTAACGCCATCTAGCTGTAAACTTCGAAACCTATAGGATGCTCCACGCAATGTGGCGTTTAACTACGACATAATGACTAAGACGATCACCGCTAGGTGGCGCTGATTTCAAAACAACAATTTCATTATTCCTGCCGCAACTGTAGATTTATTACAGACAGATTGTTTTATTTTTTGCGTTCCTAAAACCAGTTTACACTCAACCCTATTAGCAAGAGCCATGAAATAAGGTTTCATAACCAACTAAATAAGGAAAAACTAAACCACGAAACATTAAATTATACATAAAATCAGACGTAAAAATGTTTTAGGTCAGAAATGACATGAATAAATAAAAAATAGTATTAAATCAATTAAAGTAAACATTTAAAATGTAAAAAAAAAACATTATTTTAATGTTTTAATGAACACACGAGTAAATAAAACTTTTCGTTACTAACTCTACTGTGCTTGAAACCATAATAAGCCATTTGAAACCAAATAAATAATAAAAAATAATAATAAGCAAACCATTAATGGAAAAACAAAACAAAAATAAAATATAATTAAAAAAAACAACCGCCCGAACAGGGACTTGAACCCTGGACCCTTGGATTAAAAGTCCAATGCTCTACCGACTGAGCTATCCGGGCTCATACCTAAGGCGGCGTAAAGTAGGTAGAGGTTCGGACTGTTGGAATTTACTATGTAACCAAACAATGTTGCGTATGCATTGGGATTATCTGAATTCTAAATGTAAAAAACCGAATCGTAATTTTATAACCAACACGTGGATCGTAAAATATGGATTATATAAGGCCGACATTTATATATTTGTTCACGTCACTGCATACAACTACACTAGTAATATCGCTACTCGCCACTAGAGGGTGCTGTTTTCAGCGACATCTACCGCGTTCAGTTGAAACCTTATAGTTTCAATCCCTGCTGGTCATTTGACGTTTGCTAAATTTTTAATATGCGGAAAATAATTACAACTATTTAAACCCAGATGAATAATAATAAAGTTGTAACCTAAACTCGTTTTATGTACGAGTAGGTTCTTATTTTGAGGTTTGTACAATTATACTTAAAAAAGGGTACCCAAGGGCTTAACTTTTTCTTTGGTAAATAAGTAAATACAGCCTGTTGTGACAGGCGTTCTATACCCATTTTTTTAACCAATCTTGCTTCGATATCCATATCATATTGTCGACTTTATGGAAGTTCTTATTGTCAAGTGATGTATTCTTGATTTTGGGCTATAAAAAGTTGAATAGGCCGACGGTTACTTCGAAGCGAATTAAAATGTACTCGCCACCGATTGCAAATGGTCGTAGTACTCGTAGTAACCGACATTGGAATCATCGCTTTTAGGAGAAATGTGCGAAGCCTGAAGCAGCCAGATACGACAGGAGCCCATGGCTTTGCCGCAGGATCGAATAAGCTGATTTACACGGCTGCCTAGTAGGTACCTAAGAGTACTTGAAGCTTAAAAAGAACTAGGTCGCAAGAATTCACTGTATCCGGGCGGCACGAGATTTTTATTGTTAAAAGCATCGATATATATATATGAACTTGGAGTCTTGGAAATATACAAATTATGGCAATGTTTGTAAACATCATCAGACAGAACTGATTAGTTCTGTAGACTATGAAACCCTATGTTTATTTGGTAAACATACACTATATAGGTGACTACGTATTTGTAATGGTCAATGTAACTAACAATGATATAGACACCACAGATGAAGTATAATAGTAAGCAACCTTGCCATCACAGCATACAATTTAATGTGACCCCACGGACAATATGCTGCTTCTAACCAACCACTTACAATAAATATTAAAAAGCTACGGTAAAGTCCTTTCAAGGAAGATACCTACGACAAGAACAGTAAAGTACTAAGTTTTAATGAATCTAACATCGTCAGAGGAAGGCACTCAGAAAACTGGAATGAAAATACTTTGTATGGCTTAGGAATTTTAATTAAAATACTCGAGACTGCCTTTCACTTGACGACACAAAAATCTAATACCTAGCCTACGTCAAATATACCTACACTAGATTGTGCTAATGGGTCAAAAAATGCTATTACGTCTGTCTCTAGTTAATTATGAGTAAAAACCTAGTTAAGTTTATGAGTGGAAAAAAACACGTCAGATTAGCAAGATCGAGTTCTGAATAGAAGGCAGTAAAGGAAATAAAACTTGCTAGAATGACGTATGGGCTATGCGATAATTTTGACAAGGTGAAACAAAATGACGTATCGAGACGCAATATACAAGCAACGGCAAATTCCTATAAACACTGGCATCTAACGAAAAACTCTATCGAATTGAATTTTCTAGTCAATATCTATGAGGTGCAAACTTGATGTTTTGAAGACATTTAGAAAAGGCGATCCTGTCCTATCCGATACGAATTCGACATTGTTTAAACATTTTCTACAGGTAACTGTTTTATTCCTCTCGCTTTTCGTAGACAGAGAAGGAAATAAAGAGATGAAGAATAAAGAAAACGACCGTTTTCAATATTGACAATGTCGAATATAGGCTCTGCCTAGTTCTAGCCTTATAGAGAATATCGAATAATTGGATGACTCTCTTCCATTAATAAGATTTCGTAGCATTATCTAATTCCACAAAAACTACAAGGGTTTACTTTTTGTTATACTTTGAAGCTGCATTTAAATTTTAAGACGCTTCTCACTATCGAACTTACTACCACCGTTGATATACGTTCTCATTTCATTGAATAGCAATCATTAAAAAGGTATTGCCTTTGTCCCTAATTCTTATGTTGCACCAACGTCATCAGTAATCATTGCAATCAAGCAGTCGTTTAGAATTCGTCTCGAAACGTCATTTTTATCAGAGAATGACTCACGGTGTGCGTCGCAAACGGTTGCAGTACCTGTAACAGAAAGTCGGTTGGTTAGTGGAATGATTAGTGCTATTTAGCGAGGATGCAATCCGTAGTAGAATACACCAGAACCCATTTTATGTGTCGCGTCAAAGCGCTTATGCGGTTGACTCAAAGTCTATTATTGCTTAATCCGCGCGCCATGTTATTTGTGTCCTGCTATACAGAGGCTAAATCTAGAGGTACATATATATGTGGTGGAAATAATTAGATTTTGAATCAACACAATAACATTAAGTATGATCTTATAGACCAAATGCTGATCATGATGAACGCGATAATAGTGTATATGTAATCTGTTAGGTCAAAACCTTAATTATAAAATTATAATGCAAAATTAAGTAGTAAGTAATTTTTAGGTTTTAAAATTGAAGGATTTGACGTATTTTTCATAAATAAAAACCTCAACATAGGTGTTGTTTTTCATCATAAACAAACAGGTTAACTGTTAGAGATCCCTTATACTGGTACCTTTTAACTGGTTTAATCTGCAGTAAAGAGTACATACATCCGTACAATCTTCACAAACATCTACTAAAACATGAATACAATAAATACAAGTCCTTTTTTGGGTTGAAGAAACGCCACAAAGTCTGTCTAATTTATGTAGTGTAGTTACCAGTATAAATATAAATCTGAAAGTCTAATAATTCAAACTTTAAATATAAGCTGAGTTTTAATACGAACTCGATATGCATCGTAATTAACCTAGAGCATGCGTGAGGGTTAAGCCCTGGAATGCAGCTCAGTCTTGACTTTGCCAATTAAATTGATACACGTACTGCTCGCACTGGTAGTTATTTTTTAATGCTTGCTATCTATAACGTGCCTGACTTTTTTTTACGAATTATTACTCCGCCGCATTAAGATAATTTGGATAATGTGGAAAGGATCGTGGGTTGACTGAATTATTAAACCAATTATTATGATGAAATATAATACGTTAGTATCATTTCATTAGTTTGGAAACGGAAGAAAATACAGACAAACAAACTTTGTACTTATAGGTATTACGAATTGACAATAGGAACTAGAGGTTTGTTTCAGAAGCATACGATATTATTTTGTTTATTATTGAAGCATAAATAAACAAATTTCTTCTAATGACTAAAGAGCTTTAACGCCACATGGTATTTTCTACGTCACATCTAATGCTAGACTTTTCCAAAGCGGGAGTACCAAACGCTGATATTATTCTTTTTTTTTCGTGTGAAATGAGACAATTTATTACACTAACACGCTTTGAGAAATGGGCCCCAGGCTTATTACCTAATGCACTAGCAATTATGTTAATTTAAAAAAATCATGCTTCTGAGCTAAACCGCATAAGAATGATTAAAAAAGACGTTTTCAAATCCTGTTGTCAATTACCTATGCATCAAGGGGTAAGGGATCTTAAGCAGCGTAAATTTAACTGTATCAACATCTCAATAAAAAAAAAAATGGCATTCTTTTGGACATGACCACACTAACGTCGGCGTAAAAACATAGATGACGCGTCACCGCGCCAACGGTGCGTTAGCGTGTTTCAAGCTTCAGTCTGGACGATCCTATAAGTTAGGTTCGTCGTAATACGAAGCGAAATATCAAAATAATAACTAAGCGAAACAGTAGCGGCGCGTAGCGATTTCGAGACGGCAATCGTTTAAGAAGACTTTCCAGTGCGGTCTTTTTCATACAACTTCAAACATGGCAGACGTATGATGTTAAGCCGGTGCGTCGCGCCGCTACAGCTTTTAATAAATAAATATGGGACACCAAGAATTCATTTCTATTAAAACACCGACCCGCCGTAACGTCAACACGCAAAGCTCACATTGCGCATCAATCGAGTCCCTCGCTTAGTACGCTTTAGGTTTTAATTAATTTCTAGATCTTGACTGCAAATTGGTAGGTACACATTAAACTGGTTTTACAGGCTACCAATAAAACCTATTAAATTTTATAGGTAAGCTGGCCAGCTCCGAATGCCGCAGTTAACACCATTATCGTATCAATAAACAATTATAACTGATGCAAAGCGTACCATTCGTTTTATAACATTATGTAGATTCTAGTTTACAGTAAATATTAGTTACTAATATAATATATAACATTTTCAAAACGTGCAAGGCAATATATTATTAACAGA
The DNA here is from genome assembly GCA_923062465.1 of Acleris sparsana. Classification (NCBI taxonomy): domain Eukaryota; kingdom Metazoa; phylum Arthropoda; class Insecta; order Lepidoptera; family Tortricidae; genus Acleris; species Acleris sparsana. Next base: position 17,643,135 of record OV281287.1, on the reverse strand, counting down.
AATTTTCAAAATCGTTAATGAATAGCGTTTAGTTTTAGTTTTAATTAGAAATATATTTGAAGATACGTTTACCTTTAGTTACATCCTAATTATTGTATTGTATAAAAATCACTTTTCATTTATAATTATTTATAAAAGAGCAACCGCCTCTCCTGTCGATAAGAAAGTATGAATGAATACTAGTTATGCAACGTTCGACATAAATGACATAATCTATAGCACGCTATCTAAGCGGTCAATGACCCATTTGATGTGGTTTTATACTTCATAGAAAATAACTATAACTTACCATGTCTTATCCTTATACCCTTCATAGTAACCAGCGTTCATCACATAGCTAGTTGGCAAAAAGAAGAGCCTCGTTTTCCTGTGAGGGTGCGTTTTGGTTCATCGCTATCATACCACGCCCGCGACCGTCTGTCGCCTACTTCTAGATGTTCCTTTAACTTGCTAAAGATATTTTGAGAACAAAATTAAAATGTTTAAATACTTTAGGAAAAACATCCCGTGAGGATCCTCAGCAATGAGGGACCGAAGACAGAGAGAGAAATATAAAAAACTTCGAGCTTAATCTGAACTAAACAGGATTCGACAAGTAGAAAACCGTCGAGACATGAATGAAACAACAAAGCAGCACGGTTAATTCTTTGTATCGCGAAAAAAACTATACGATTCTTGAACGTGACCTCTGATCCAGTATAAAAGATAAAAAATAATAAAGATTCGTCAAAAGAATCAAAGTTTTCGAGCAGACAGCAGTGTCCTTATTTCTATATAAGGACATTTAGACTAGGCAAAAAAGATTTTGACGAGTTGACAAGTGAAACGACAAAATGAAGCAGTTTTTTTAGGTGAAATTGACAATATCACTCTGAAGAGCGCCGGCATTAGGCGAATAGTTCAGACTTTTAAATTTATCACAATAAGAAACAAAAGTCCAGGACTATCATTACGTAGTTTTACTTGAGCCCTAAATACGTCGAAACGTTTAGAAATGGCAAACTGACTAATAGACTTGACTCCAAGATACAATCGTAATTGGCAGCGCGTGTGATTCGCTTCGTTAGCCTGCGAAGCGAACAACCAACGGGACGATTTTGTAGGCGATCGACAAATTAATTAACAGCGTTAGAAACATTTGACTCAACCAGCAATTGCTGACAGCTGACAATATTCGCAACGACGAATGTAATAAGAGAATAAGTTCGGCAACGCCCAGTGACGCGCCTAGGCTAGACAGAAAGGCAGGCAGACGGCCATTACAACAAATACGTCTATTAGTCAGGCACGGCCAATCAATACGCTTTTAGCTGGCGAAATGTTTAGATTGGATTATATTTCGGATATGTAAGTTATTTGCAAGCTTTAAACAATTTTCGAAAGCTCGTTCCTAAATAACATCAATTCTCCACAACTGGCGAGTAGGAATAAGCACTTAATATTTTAAAAATGCAAAGCATGGGCCAGGTGTTTTTATATGTGTTTGATAACAGCACACCTGTCAATTGTTATGATGTGTCACGATTTAGCGAAAACACACCATTCAGGTATAATAACATCAATGTAAAGTGTCGTAAATCTGATCGGAAACAACCAATACACGTTTACGTAATTAACCGAATCCTGGTACATATGTGGTCCATATAGGGAGCACAAATAGCACCGATCTCATTGAACCAATGATTCATTACGGTTATGTAACAAAGACTTGATTTATAGCGTTTGACCCAATGACATCGCCACGGGTTCGCTAAGTAAGGTGTGTTCTACTTTAATGCCCCGACACAAATTCGTGGCATCATCATCAAGGATGCTAGTCACCTCCTCAATTCACAAATGAGGTAATGAGTGGACAACGGCTACAAGAATTTCCACATACCCAACAACTAACCACTTGAACAGGTTTAGTATCACCTACGATCGGCCTTGGAAATTATATTGACCTTCCAAGTAATCTCGTAATTATTAAATGCGTCGCCGCGGTATAATACGGTCAAATAGCATTTTTAAGAGGTGCGTGAGAAAGGCAACTCTTGATTATATCGAACATTTCAACAGAAGAAAAATTACAAGCATTAAAACATGAAAACAAAGGCCATCACGAGGAAGTAGGATTATACAGAAATAGCACAGGTAAGAAAATACACGACGGTGAAAAAGCAACGGGCGTACAAAATCTTGCTTAAACAGCGGATGTTCTATTTGATACAAATTCAATTGAAAATGCAGCGTGTCCATCATAATCGGCAAATAACTGGGTCATCTGGCGAGTCGAGGTTAATAGATTTAAGGTCACTCAAATTACCCGTTCGTCTTTTGAGCTCTCGAACAGTTTAATCTTTGAGCTAGTATCTACAAAACTAAGTAAACTTTATAGCAATGGACAAAACAGTAATTTAAAAACTCAAATCTCCGATTTAATACGTTACATTAACAAACCCACTATTAAAAGAACATTTATTATTCAGAAAACAACGATACTGCAACACAGTACAAAAAGTATTAGAAATCAAAAGGTTCTGTCAGTCATATAAAACAATTAGCGATTGCAACAGAAGCGAAAACAAAATTTTAAATGCAGGAAGCAATTGCAACGAGCGACCGGTACCTCACATTGTCACGCGAGCACCGTCTGAAAGTTTCGGCAACACCTATTGCACACAGTTAATTAGAATCATATTGAACCGAGCTTTGTTACTTACTATGACTGAATTAATCTTTATTGACAAATAAAAACCGATCCAAGTCATCGCCATATTCATCTGGTGACTAAACTCCTTTATTTTTAAGTTTTTAACCCAAACTATAACTCCTTGTCTGGGAGAAGTAATGCGGAAGAATCGCCCCGTCATTTAAATTTGTCGGTGAGAATTTGTTAGTACATTTTATAATGCAGTAAAACGAGAGTAAGATTTTGCATGAGTGAAGATTTGAATCAGAGCTCGATATTTTATTTGTGGCATGGTTTGTTTTTACATACATCGTCAATGACAAGCATGCCAAGACAATCGTCATAAAACATTTGGAATATTCGGTGGAAATAGCGTTCCAGGCTGTGCGAACAGCAAGTAAATCAATGATGATAAAGGTGTGGTATTTTGTCTTCTAACAGGTTCCGACGGCGACGTATGTAAATATGTAGTAACAAGTTTCGTATAAAACTGTTTACTACACAGAAAACCACTTCCAGGGACAGACTGCGCGGTGTGCTCCGTTTGTTTAATCGTGCGACTTAACGACTAGACTGTGGACTTAAGTCTGCAGTCGGATTGTTTATTTAAGAGGAAGGAGACGAATGGCATAGCATATAGATTGTAGCCATGCTTTTTATGCAGTCTTATTTAATGGGCACCAATAATAGTAACGATAGAAATAAATGTTGGAAGTTTTCAACTTGCATATTAAAACAGGTGTCGAATTCTTATAAGCACTGGTTTTCGTTGACTGATCTTACTCGTTTCTTTAAATCTAAGACCCAATAAAAAGGTTGTTTATTCACGAAGGCTATTTCATTAAAGTTTTTATGGTAATCATATGGAATCTAATACGGTTGAATTGAACAACATGAACTTAGCTAAAATGCATAAAAAAAGTGTCTGTTTCAAATAAACATTTTATCATACCTATAACTTACTTTTGCAAGCAATATTATCGACCAAAATCTGCGCAAGCAGATACGCGGGCATCATAGGTCATATCTACAAGCATTTGCATAACTAAATGCGCGTGTTCAAATAAAAATCTTACAACATTCATAATTCAGAATTCGCAAGAGAAGTTCAAATATAACCATTAACGTCAAATATTTGCAACGAGCAAATTTGGAAAGCCTTCTCGCGAAGACCTCATGGGAAATTGGAGCCCAAAAGAAAAACTGTTAAGGTGAGTAACCAAACACGAACCGAAAATTAAATCTAACCAAAATATTTATTGAAGCACCATGGAACCAAGTGCCCGAGAAAACAGAATATTTACGTGTGCCAAGAAAAGTATAATTAAAATCAGCTGACGTTTCGTTGTCACAAACTAGTCTAGATGCTTGTACTTTGGATCATATATTAGCGCTTTGTTAAAGATATTACTCCCAAAAATTTATAATCCTATTCATTACTGTTATGACAAAAGCAACAAACGTAAGAAAATTACGAAAATACCCGCTAAATTTCCGCCAAATTGCGCAAACGCACAGCTCATTTCATCCAACTCTACCGAGAAAAGTGATTAATTAAAATTAAAAACAAACTCGTAACGTCTCGCTCGAATCATCAGCGGCGGGCATTGGGACAGTTTTGTAACAGGCCGGGGCGCAGGCGCCAGTAACAGACGCCACTGACACAGTGAGCGCCGTAGGATAAAAAGAGCGCGTGCGCATTGCCAACTTTTCACTTGGGCTCGCAACGCAAGTGGACATGTAAAATGGTACGACAGCTGAAAAGTCATTAAGGGTGACCATGGTTTGAGTGTAATTGCAAACAATTGCTGTCTTCTTATTTCTTTACGGCGTTCCGTAGTAATATTGCCAAACAATCGCTGTCAAATTTATCATTACTCGTAATCTGACATTACAACGACCTAAGCTATTCTAGGAACCAATTATCATAGATTTGATATTTACTCTAAATTTTTCGCCACAGATCATGAATTTGAAATTGCATGCAGTTCATTTATTTTATGTACAAACTTTCTGGTTTAATTGATAGTCCTGTAATGTGCCACCTCAATAAGGTCCGACGGTCAAAGAACAGGATATTTTAAACTAAAGGCATAAAGTTTTAAATCCAAGAAACAATTTGACGTCGACGAGATTCATTCTATTCTATCCTATCCCATCCATATTTCAGAAAAAACTGATCAATTCCAAATCGCAAAGTGCTGGATAAAACTTTTAAGGTAGTAACGGTTGTTAGTTAGTTTGGACGTTTGCCTTCGCATGGATGAGCTACAATCATGTCATGTGCCAATTATTTAGCGTATAGTGGCGGAGTATTAGCGCGCACGCATTTACAAGTCAACACCAAATCTATAAATAGATCTTATAATTACGCAGGCCACATGAGTAATTGATATTTGAAGATCGGTGCGTCCCCTTGGCGCCAACCTGACATGCTTGTCAAAGTTTTTGCTAACTGATGTGAATGGCGGCGTAAAATCGTAGCGTTCCTATCCTTTACGTTTTTGTCCGGAACTTCTCAAACTATGACAGGCGGCGGATGTTTATACTTGCCAAAACGGGCTAAGTAGGAGTCGGACTCGCGCACGAAGGGTTCCGTACACCCCTTTAAATATTTATTTTAATTTAATTATTTATTTTTAAAGCGAATATTCCAAGCATCTACCTGTATTCGTTTTTATTATCGAGGAAAAAACCGCAAAAAGAAAACACGTTTAATGTACGGTAGCCCCACTTAAATATTTATTTTATTCTGTTTTTAGTATTTGTTGTTATAGGGGCAACAGTAATACACCATTTCCAACTGTCACGGTCAATTTTAGCTATCACAGGAGATACGGCCTGGTGACAGACAGACATACGGACAGTGAAGTGTTCGTAATAGGGTCCCGTTTTTACGTTTTGGGTGCGGTACCCTAAAAACTGAATTCTCGGTCAAGAAAGCTAAATGCTACAGAATCCATTAATTGTATGAGTCATTTTAATAAAGGGACCGTAATATAAAGGTTGACTTTGAGTTAATAAAATAAAACAAAATATTATTCACTAACAGAATTTAGAATTCGCTAGTTACTAGTTATCAGAAGTGGGATGTGACCTTATATCCAAAGCACTAAATTTGTTTCATACGTAAGCAGACTGTTTTAGATCTAGAACAATGTCGACAGGTAGGTCTAAAAAAATCTAAAATAATAAAAAAAAACCGTGCCAACTGGGTTACTCGTGCCTGACATTGTGTCAAAAAGATAAGTAACCATGTATTGTACACCAATACAATTTGTATTCTTTCCAGAAGTTTATACGTCATTAAGACAATTGTTCATTTTACGATATGACATAAAATAAATGTCATGTAACTTTATACGCACGTATACCATTGTTAAGTTAATAAATAATAATGTTATTTAAACGCTGTCTCACAACAGCTTGTCAAATATAAAAGTAACATTCGGTTGTATACTTACATTTTGTTGATCTCAAAAAATAGGTAACTGTCCAGATATTTATTTATTTAAACTAAATCACAGTAGTTTGTAGTTAGTCTTGTACAAAATTTAAACATTACTTTTCGGACATTTATATGATCTAGTACCTAGATGTCATATTAACTAGATTCTAGTTAATAAGACATTGCAGTGCCCGGCGGAGTATTAAGTACCACTTACTAACTACATTATAATTGTAATTAATTTGATACCAATAAATGATTCTATGATATGCATAGCCATGAATTTCTTCGGGTGAATGATTCAGTCTCTGTTATTTTATCGAAGCTTCATAATCTTAAGATTTCCTATCAACCAAGTACATTGTCAAATCGTGCTGAGAACTGAGAAATATCCATGCTATTCACTTTCCGTTTACAGTTTAATTAAAAATTGCTTGTGTATACGATAACTACACCAATTCTTTTTTTTTTCACTTGCTAGTTTTTCACCTGAACTATTACCAACAAACTCTTTCGTTTCGTACCAGTGAATCTATAGAAAAACACCAATCCAACACAGTTCATTACACAAGGTGACGTCGTGTTTTGCAACGTCTAGCCGGTGTCTACTTTGGTAGGCCGCGTGCTTAATGTTCAAATTAAAACTGAACAAATAGGCTTTGTTGTAATTTATTGATAGTCGATAGTAATTTCCTTAATTTTGATAACCAAGAGGGAATGATGAGAAAATTAACCGCCATTTCTACTTTTGTAACTTCTTTTCTGACAATAGATAAATGGTTGATATCGTAAAATTATAAGGCAGAGAAGATTAAATCGACTGTTGATTCTGATGTTAAGTGTCTACGATGGAAGGTAAAGTCTATCTCAGTAGTTAGGCGCAGTAGATAACTTGATACTTATTACGCAAAAGAAAGCAGACAGCTTGCAGACGGCATACAATGACCCGCAAGAACTGGGTTAATGGAAGACAACAGCGCCCATCGCCGGCGGCGGAGATCCGATCTCTGTACGGCTCTAAATTAATACTGTAATAAACTATTCATTCGGAGTTACTCGCGACATCGTGTAATAACGTAAGGTTCGTCAGTATTTAATGGCTGTATTTTGACACCGTTTAACTTGAGAGAAAGTTTTATGGACACTTTATATTTTACAGCGTATCATTTTTGCCTCGCACGTTTAATTTTCAGTTACCGGAATCTAGAAGCTATTGAACTTTCTCCGTGCACAAGTCTGCAATGCGACATCTTTGTACATTGATTTCTAGAGGAATTGCGTCATAAATCTATTCAGCTCTTGGCCTTGATTCCTATTCAGAATAGTAGAAATAAAATGTACTATACGTTTACACATACAGAGAATGCCTTTTAGGAAAACAATGAAATGAAATAAAAAAGTACCATAAAATAAGACATCATCTAGGAGAGAACGTAGGTTGTTCTTTTACGAATAGATACGGTCAATTTTAATGCAAAGCGGCGAACAATACTTCACAGCACAATAACGCTAAGTAAACGGTACACTGCTTCCTGGTTCACAGACATTCGGCGAATACTAAACGCGGTTTCGAAACAGCAAAAGATATTGGCAAACTTGCCTCTTAACAGTACAAATTTAAAATACTTGGTTCTCAAGTATAATTAGCTGTTCATTGGAATTCGCAGGGGAAAATGGATTTTTGGGTTGTGCCAAAACCGTAAGCCCAGTTGGCGCGTCTGCAACGTAACTCAACATCTACTTAATCGGGCGGAAATTCGGAACGTATGTGACTGTAATGAGTATGAATTTCGAAATGAGCTGTCGAGTAAAGTAAAACGCTAAAGAAACGGGAGTTTATTTCAGTCATGACTAGTCGATTTGCAGATTAATAATGCTTTTTTAAAATAAAAGTGAATCGGAGTATGACTCATCAGCTAACTAGAAAATAGGTAACGGGATAATACACGTGTAACACGGGCCGACATCTTGACATCACTCTCTACTCTACTCCAAATCAGTTTTTGTACACCCACGCGTTGGTAACTAAACCAGAACAAAGTTCAATAACATTTAAAGAGTGAAATCTGCTATGTAAAATTGTAAGTGTCTAAAACCTTAATGAAACAATGGGAGATGCGTCATTCAATTATATTTTATGTCAAAGTTTGGTAGTCTTCATTTGATCTGCGAAATTAATGACTACAACATTAATAAATGATGACTGCACATTGCACAAGCGACATGAATGAAAGAGAAATGAAAAAAGACAATAAAGCTCACAGTGAAAATTCAGTACAATAAAAACAATACTTATTGATTCCCCTGTGTAACGAAAGTTACCCTTATACTTTGTAGGACTAGGTAACTTTCGTTGCACAAAGGACGCGACAGTGATATTGTTTTCATTAATCCTTTACTTATGTAAAAACAAATCGAAACCTACTCCAAAACATTATATTAGATTTTACGATTGGAAAATAATAATAAAAAATCAAAGCAACAATAGTTTGAAGAGTTCACTCAAACACATATATATATATAACAAAAAGTTCATTGATAGTGGCTGCGTGGACAGAGGAAGGCGCTGCGGCCAACCGTTCCGGGAAGCGGCCGCAGACGGTGCGCAGACGCTGGTGACGTCACGACGTGACCGGCCATCGGCCAAATGGGGCAGCGGGGCTGACCTGATAGTTTTGTTAGTTGAACACTTTGATCCTTTAACTAACGTTTTGGAAAATAGATAACTTTATTTACGATGCCATGGCCAGTAAGCAGTAAATCTGGTTACACAGTACAACCACACTAGGACAAACAAATAATTTAAAAGGGATATTGCCCTACTGAGTTGTTTAGGAATAAGAAGAACTATACAAAGACCAAGGGCCGATTTAATTAATAAACTAATCTTGGTTGAGATGCCCGTCATAAGCCACGTCACAAATTACAGCCGAAAGACGTTTATTTTGACGTGTCTTGACATTTTAGTCAAAAAGAGTTTATTATCAAGACCCTTAACCTCGTATGCTTAGGCACTGATCCTTTCTAAGCTTTCTGATATTCTTGAACAATTTACTTTGGACCTAGTTGGTATTTATCCACCTTTGCATAGGAGGGGTTTATTTAGTTAAATGAAGCTAGAAAAATTCAGAGTAGGTATATTAACAGTGGTAGGTATAAGCAAACGTACTAACGTTCCATAAATTCCATATAGAATTAACAACTTCCAAGGACATGGAGCACGCAAAACACTAAGACATTGCCCTTTATGGAAAACATTCGCATAACTCGGCGGCGTGCGTAGAAGCGTCAGAAAAACAAGTTGTTGACCTTAAAAGAAAAAGTTAAAAGCCGGTATCTACGGCAGCCATTGATACAAGTGGGTACCAAGGTCGCAGTGTCAACGAACAGGACAGGACGCCACCTGTCTCCATCACCAATGAATAGACAGTAGAGACATAATAATTATTGCAGGTACACGGTTCCATAAAGATTTGCTGGAAATTTCGATTTTGTTTCAGGTAAAAGAATAGGCGCTTGGATTATTGAATGCCAATAAGCAGAAATGACTAGATTCTATTGCCTTTTATTAAGTTTCAACATTGCTAGTTAAGACACGTACATCCCAGGTGCCTTGACGACGTTACATGACAAGTTTTTTATTTAAGCAATTCAGATATGGTTAAACATTTTCATTGTCTTCTGCTCTGCCCTGTTGAATTACAGAATAGTCGTAATGCACGTAATTCAATTTAAATTTTGAATACAATTCTTATTGAGCGCTGTGCACTCAGCTAAAGAATGCATTTCCGCCAATCCCTAAAGCGAAGCCTTGGTTCGCCTTTGCTCGCACGCACGCAAGGCGATTTGTTTCGTTGGGTACGAGAACCCAGCCCACAGCGTCACTGATGCTATTAATACGCCAGTACAACAAATTACAGATAAAATACTTGATAGTCTCTAGAGAGGTATATATTCATTTTAAGAATAGCATTTTTGCGAGGGTGTGATCATGAAATATTGCCTCGAGCGATGATAAAAGACTCAATACTAGTATATTGGGTATATTACTAAAAAAATCTTACACGGACTACATATTTATATTTCCCTTCTTTCGAAGCATTCTCTTTTGAAATTTCTGTTTCTCAAACTATTCAGACTATATTAGGTCTGCGTTTAAGCATAGAATAGAATATAATGAGCTCTTAAATCAAGAAACAAAGAAACAATTTCATTACAAAACTATAGCAAACTGAGATAGATACGGCATGAGTCGCGAGTTGTGATTCACAAGATTATTCCCGTAGGCGCGGGAGAGAAATTGTATCTGTTTCCCGAAATGGAATCAAATACAATTCGCAGGAACATTTCAGAATATTTGTTGGGTAAGAAGGGAAATACATTGCACTAACAATAGAGATGGTAGATTGGTAAGCATGGTTGTAGGAGTAGTTTAGAGGAGCTACCATGGTTACAACATTATTAATTTATTCAAGTTAAATCCCTTTGTAGTCGTTCTCTAGCTTGTTGTTAGTTCAATATGGCTTCTTTGTGTTGCTAATAAGAAGTAATACCGTAATACCGTACTACAGTCTACAATATACAATACACCGATCACCGATACAATATAACGATCTTCAGAAACGAACTGCGGTCACGCTCATGCCTTAATAATTTAAAGCCGTATAAGAGTTGGTAATGGAAGGTATTATTCTAGGGTCTTAATTAGCAAATAACAAGGGAGGTAGCGTAGGAAGTCTAGGAGTTCTATTAACGAGATAAAAGCAAAAAGGACGGATACGGTGAAATCGGGAAATCTCGTTAAAATAGAACCGCGTCTGTCAGCGTTTCCTGACGTTGGAAGAGCAAAATCGGCTGTCTTACGTAACGACATATCTTTAAATTCGCAATGTTTATACCGATGTGGACTGGCATTGGTCCAATGGTGCTTTTTAATCCGTTAAATTCATTGAGGAGCAGCTTTATTACCGCCAGTGCGCATAGGCAGGGACGACCTCACACAAGGTTACCTAATATTATGAGCAGACAGTTTGGACGGTCATACATTTCACTGGTTTTGTGTAAAATTTCTGAATTTACATAAGAAAAGACTAAACGGATAGTATAATTGGACTGTCAGTTGGTTTGCCTTGAACAAAATGTGTTAGACCGTTAACGACCTAGAGACCTCACTTATTATGATCAATGACAATAGAAACCGGTTTGAAAGTCTAATTTAACATGATTCATCAACCCAAGTCTAAACGTTCCTAAATTTAAGTATATCAAAATACGTATTTCATTAACGTAATTAAGATTATAACCGAGATGATAATGAATAAAATCAGTGACTAATCGAGGTCTGCTGTCGGAACAACTCAATAACCCAATAGTTTAATTTAAACTACGCAGTAGATCATTATTCTAGCAAACACGTGCTATCAGAAATGACAAGCACGAGTAAATTGTAAAAACTGCGCAGCTCCGTATTAAATCCAATATTGAAGTCATCACAAACATGATTATGAGAAACGTAGAACGTCAGATCTCAAATCTGTTGTAGTTGTCAGTAGGTGTTCAACATGCCAGGTTTGTTTAAATATTAAGCATAACTTGACGTAGCATTTACTCATTAAAAATAAGAGAATAAGGGAACGGTAAAGCAGCGAAGTGTGTATTCTTATGTTAAGCAAAATCAAACCCTCCTGAATATAGTCTCATAATGAAGTAAGTGACGTTCAAAGACCGAATTAAAGCAGTTAAAATTATATATTACGATGACGTAAAGCCTTACTACGCATTCTTGTTATATAATAGCGCAAAATTTACGGAGAGCGAAATTAAAATCCTATAAGTGAAAGCCTCCACTGAAAAACTAATTGTGGATTACAAAATTAGAAAGTAAAACAAATCGTCTTAATGGTTTCTGAGGTGTGCTAGGAGCTATCAATCACTCCATTGTGGATATCAATCTTCAGGGTTATGTTCGGTTCGGATTTACGATTATCATTTGTTTGCTCGGTAAAATTAACGCATTTTCACTTGTTTAGAATTTACAGATAGATACGAATGAAAAGAAAATGGTGTCCTATTATGATTAACGACGTTTACTTATTCATATTTAAACGAATCCAATGGAAGTACGCGTTAAATTTATAGATGGATACTTAAATTATGCTGATGATGTTATATTGATAATTCTCGGTTCAAATAACCACAGGACTTAAATTTGGTGAGCTTATTTGATGTTAATACAGTAATAGAACAAATCATTCATCAAGTCGTCGATGTACGAGTAACAGATGGTGCCTGACACCAATATGCTATTGACACCGTATTTAAATCCAATCATAAACTGCAAAACAACTGACAAACATGAAATACTGAAAGCTGATAGGCGTCTGGAGCTTTGTTCCCAAAATTGAAGTTCGAAGGTACATTAGCAGTCTCTTTCTCTCTATAGCGCAATCACTGTAGAGTAAAAGGGATAGAGCACTCAAAGTTTCGTATTTAGAGGTTTGGAGTAACGTATTAGGTAAGTGTGTTAAAATTTGCATGGTGCGAGGCGCAATAGCATTTCGAGCAAGTTCCACGTGATGTTTGAGTGTAACACCACATCCTAAATAAGTCAGAGGTACGTCCGCCCAACGCTAAATCATCTAGAGGCATATGCTGCGACTCGACGCGGTAAATGATTGCTTTTCCCCGCACCCACAGAGACGCATTCAATATCCATATGATCAAACGCCTTTACGACAATAATAAAACTACAAGTGCATTTCCTGCAGGATAAGTGTAAGCTGTAAAATGTGCTACTGAAGAGATAGGAGACGACGCCAATCAAACAATTTTGCGCGTTATGAGTGAGTTAATTTACGTGCTATATTTCAACGTAACGAAATGGCGAACACGAGTTGGAGTTACTACGTGACGGTTAATCTTCATGAATGGGCGGTGATTGCTGTTTCCATTTCCATTGAGGGAAAATCAGTGCATGGATGCGATAGCGGGTATTACGGAATAAAAACGATGCGCCGGAGTGGAAGGGTTTTAATTGGAGATGTTAATCATAGTCGTGCGTCCGCGCAGGCAGCGGCGCCCACTGACCTCAGCGTGGACGAGATAAAGGCTATTTTAAGCTTGGTCGCGATAAAATACGTCGAATGTTTAACAGATACGGCATTGGAGGCGCCGGAAACGCCCGATGCGGACCTATGATAGCTACTTGATAAAATAAACTTCCGCTTTACAAGTGCTCTATGCTTATTTCCGATTGCGGTATTCAAACATACACCTGACATTTAAAGTTATAAAATTTCAACAGCAATACTATGCCGATACTTTACTATTATTTAAGTACTAACTGAATGAAACATTTACGCCGCATTTACCTACTCTTAGCGGAGTTACATCATCGCTTGGCATGCGTTCAGTATGTACGAACATGTTATTTACTATTAAGTAACTCAAGTATCTGTATAACAAGAAATACGACTTAAGTTAAACCGATAGTATTAGTATCCATAGTATTATCATCCATACAATCAGATGACCCACAGAAACGTCGTTCTGACATTAATAAAAAGCAATACTCACGTGAAATATCAGCTTCATGCCGGATTGAACATTTCATAGAATAAGACACTGGTTATTTACATTTAACAAATTGTTCGTTTGTCATTGACCAAGCAATCATCTCCGTTTCCATACATAGTGTTTAATTAATCATTCGATCGAATTATAAACATGACAGCTTGACAGCACGCCGTGCATTAAGCCAGCACTTTCTGGGACGTGCGGTCCTTAAACAGAAGACTTATTTATAGAACAGTGCTTCATTGACTGGGAGGCCTCGACCTCGGGGCCAGTTTCACGAACGTTAAAAGGATTAACAGACAGATGGCGGCGTGAAAGTAGACTGAAGAATTGGGCTAATCCTTTCTAAGCTGCTACGTAGACGGACGTTTCCAGAGATTGGAGTATGAAGCTCATTAGGCAGACATAAACAAGCCTACATGCAAGCGGATAAAGTGCAATCTACAGAGGCATGTCGCACCGAGAGTCAAATCAATAACTCCTGCACGCGACAGCCACGGAAACTTAGGGAGCGATGAGCTTGCAACCAAAAAACCACCTTATCTAAAGAATGGAGAAACAATTTTCCAGTCGCGTAGCGCGATTCGCGAGACAAGACTGTGAAAGCCCGTCTGCCCTTGCGATCTCTAGCTCCACAAGAACATAATTGTACACGTTCTGCAAAACGATTCAATGAATCAACGACATTAACGGTCAACGAGAACTTAATTTAATGCTTTTCTACCTACGGATTAGACTCGTAAATCTTGAGCACATTACTTGGCATTTTAGTTTGGTATTAGTTAGCGTGAGTCAAGCAGTGCTTTTTCGATCTTGGCATTCTTTTATAAAGATATAGGCTTATTTATTGTTAAAAATTCAAGCCGTCGGTTATATAGCAATTAAGTGGAGTCGCAATTATGATCTCGATGTGCTGGCTGCATTCCGGTGCGATCGTGTTTCAAGACATCTTGCGTCTGCTTAAAGTAAGAAACTTTAATCTCGTTAGAAAGTCGTAGATTCGGCTGCGAGGGCGACGACCGGCACAGTTCCCGGGCCCCACCCTGTACTCGCGAATGTGTAATACCCTTCCATTAACACCATTATAGATAAAGAACTATAGGGCCATCATTTTTTAATGGCTTATATATATAACGCATTACGATTTATGAAGTTTTTACTTTACCATACTATTGAGCGAAAACTTTTAGAGATGATATGGTCCGACGCTTTGACAATGTGACTGCATTTGTAGGATAAGGATGTCAATGGCTTAGGATTGAGGACTTGGAACTAATTTTTTATGATTTAAGTCTTTACTTGATACTGAACACTGAACTTATATGAACAAACCCTTAAAACCCACGATTTAAGTGAGTGTGGTAACTTTACGAGTAGAGTCTACAGCATGAGAGGATCTAAGGTTATCCTGATTACTTGGATGAATTTGGTATACTTCTTTATATAAACTCTTTTGTAACTGACTGACAAACAACGCTCAGCCTAAACTGCTGAACCTAGATTCGACTGAGTATGCCCCTTGGGTACTCTATGTGTGCACTACAAAAGGCTTTTCCTAACATCGACGCCCAATGGGAAGAAACGGGGAGTAGTGGTAAAATAATTATATGCGTACAGACTCGCGGGCCACTCTAATCTTGCGATACAGAACGCATATCAAAATCCGTCAAGTCGTTTAGTCTTGCACGGGATCCCGAAAAAACACATAGATCTATACATACCTATACACGCGAAAAAATGCCCCTTTTTCTGGGGCAGGGCAGTCCGGTAAAAACCAAATGATGATATAAATTTAAATAATCTTGTCATTTTCGGCGAAAAGCCTTTTTCAAAATTCTTTCGTCTTTATGATAAATAAATGAAGACTAGAAAAATGAAGGTGAAAAGAATATCGCCCAAGGCGAAACTTCGCTATGTAAGTATCCTTCCATTAAATTTTAATTGTCAGCTTCATTACATAAAAAAAACTCCGGCGCAAAATAAATGAGCCGTCAGTTACTTGTCAATGAATGACTTACAGAATTCGGACCGGAAATTATTGTTGATTTAGACCCATCAGTAGACAAAAGAGAGTGAGCGAATCTATTCTGGGAAATGCTGATGCTAAAAATAAAGTAACAGTATCCAAAATCGGAGCACTGACCTGGAAATTGATCATGAAGATTAAAGGTAGAGATCATGCGCGTGAGCACGTGAGCGGATATTGGAAAACGGAAAGACACTTGTGCAGCAATGGAAGCCACATGTAACAATCTTGCAAACATGTGACAAATATAATAACTAAGCTGAGCTAAGCAATGTACATATCCCGTTTGATAGTTTTAAATATATCTAGTATTTAGATAATAAGTAAATTCAAAATTATGCTCTACTAATTATACTCAGAAATTAAAACATTTTGTACGTAGAATGAAAAAGAGACATTCATTTTGACACAATTTTCTAGAGATGCGTCACAAACGATGTCTGGAGCTGTCTAGCGAAGTCGCGGGACATGTCAGGAGATATAAGTATTTTATAGGCTGGTTTCCGGAACACGGAACCCAAAAGTATTCCAGAAGTGTTCCTTGTACGCGAAGTTGCACTTTCTTAGTGTAGGCACAATAAGAAGGTAAAGGTTTAGTTAGATTTGTTTTCATGGCAATGATGGCAAATGGGATCTGAGACTCATAGATATTTGAATTCTCAAGAGTACAATCGTAAGACTACAAATGCATTGCCAACCCTGAGCACCGAGATGGAATGCCACAACCTTCGTAATGTCACTTAAAGATACCTTCATCTGTCTTTTAAATAAGAGTGAGCAAACCATTAACAGAGCATGTTACGACGTTACACAGAAATATTCGCCATTTTCTCATTACGCTGTACTGTAGTACACAAAAACAACACTTTACGTTATGTCCACGGTAACTAAGTATTGTCGTGTCAGGCTGAAACGCAAACCTGTCACGTTGCCAGTTCTGAGTTCACGGCCCGTACTCACACAAAAGTTGTTTACAATCGACACAAAGTTGCAAATGTTCCTCCGTAAACACAAGACTCATTTAATAACTATAAAACTTGCTGTTAAACAGTTTCCTTGGTGGTCTGAATAGGAAATGTTAGAAACCCATTCAATCATGAAGCTCGAAATAGACTTTCGCCAGAATGGAAAGAGTCTAAGTTTACTTTTTATAAAATCTATCGCTGGTTGATTTATGACTAAAGTTATCCTGCTATGTTTACAGTTATTCAAGCTCAACTTTATACAATATGTTGTGTTAGTAATACAATACGTTGTTATTGGCGGGAAAAAACGTCCTTTATATCGATTCGGTTGATTTATGTAATGCGGTATGTGCGGCTGAGCTTAGTAAATTATTATCTAAACATGCTCACAACTTATAAACAATAAGTAAGAGGGTGTCAAATGTGGCTATTGGGTATCTACACGAAAAATCACAAGCCATAAAGCTGTCGTCAGATTCGGTAACCAACGTTTATTTAACATCGTAACGTTAACGTTCTGAGAGTTATTGCATCCAATTACTTAACGCATCGTTATTGTTAGTAATGCATCGTCATATAAACAATTCTCACCGGCGTAGCGTCTGGTCTCCCGTAATCTCGGCCCGTCCCGCGTCATGGTTGAGTGTGGACTGGCGGGAGCAGCGTCGGCAAGACCTAGTGCACAAATCTGCCAACGCTCACCTCTATCGACAAGACGACTTAGCTTTTGATTTTCATCAAGTTCAACGCTGTCCGATCGCGCGTTTGATTTGTTTTTGCTTTTAATTCAAGTGTTTGGCAACTTGGCAACCTTTAAGGCGGTTTGATATGGCAGTTAGGAACGAGTATTAATATTTATTAATGATAGGTAAGTCTGTTTGTTACGCTTTCGCAGCTAAACCGCTAAACCGAATTTAATTAAGTTTTTGGTCAGTTTTCGCAGGATTTGCGAAAAATGCGAGTGGCCGGCAACGGCTGGTTTACTATTGTCATCAATTGTAACCAAAACTGTCATACATGACAATGAAAAGCATGTTTATGGAAAGGAAACAACACGGTGACAAAATCATTGGATGAGCAAGCGATAACTGATTTCATCAAATCTGTAGCCGACGACTCGTGCTTTAATCAATGACCCACATATGTGACACATACATGGTATCGTTATGAATAAAGTCGCACTAGTCACAGTCGTGATTAATGCAATTGTTAACAGATAGGTACACTAAAAAGACGGAACGTGTAAATCATGAATTCTTAAAAAAACAATGCGAGGCTTGTTTAAATTACACGCTAATTTTGGACATTGAATAAAGTAAAAACCAACAATTATGACCAGACAGGAATCCAGGGAGCAAAATTTCATGACTGTTAGGGAGTTCCTATATCGGTAAACTCAATTATCGATGCTTTTTCCATATACTAGTGATTGTCCCCAGTATTGTTTTTTTTTGTAAGTGTTGTTCAGAAGAGTATGAAGTTGACAAAGGTTACTTAAAAAAAATGTTATAACCTATGACCTCCACAGAAAGTCATTTAGCCACCTGAAATGGATTTATCAGCCAAGACGGAGACGTTTAGGGTGATTATTCGGCGTTTTAACCGCCGTCATTATTGTCTTCGCATATTATTCAAGATAAACTTTTTAATTGTCTTATGATTTTAAATTGAAATATACTACCCCCGGGTCCGTTGACTTTGACATCAAAAGTTGCTGGTAATTATCATTGTTTTCGTCAATATATTGAAGACAACAATGACGGCGGTTGAAACGCCCAAATATTCACCCTTTAACACCCGAAAATTTGGAAAGAATTTTGATCGTTTATTTTAAAAATAGATGGGACAGTAATGAAGAAGAAAAAAGGAGTAAAGTTACAAAAATCGTTAGTAAAAAGAAGAAGACAATTACATCATCGATTAGTTTAATTTTTACAAGTTATCAAAAAGTATATTTTTACAAACATCACTTGGAGTGATCACTAGTATACAGAACAAGAATCGATGATTGAGTTTCTCGATCTAGGAACTCCCTACCTGTCAATTTTGCCCCCTGTATTCCCATGTCTGATTATGACCATGCATAAACTACAAATGTAAATATCTGTTGACATGAATTAAAGCAAAATAGACTAAAATGACAGAAAACTTCCGAATTTTAATTTATGAATGAGTCTTTTTAAAAGCATAAAAGCGGCACCGCGCATTTCAAAAAAATAGGTCATGTACCGTTTTCAAGGTGGAAAAACTCTTTTGCAAAGACTAATGAAAATAGAATAACATTGCGTTACGAAATAGGATCACCTTGTGCTTAATTACGACAGTAGTTATTTTCAGAGGAAATACTGACCGATGGGTCAACAAGTAAACGTGTGCAAGCCGCCACTGCAAGCGCATCAAGCAAAGCATCCACTGACGAGTACGTAAAATTTATTGACAATGCTAATACAATCATTTTTAATACACGCTGACAGAATTATTATAGAGTGTTAAATACACTTTCCATTAAAATTTTGGGGGTGGAAGGATTATTGCAGTGGTAGGGGCACCATTTTATTCGTTAATATGCCGATAAGCAGAAATATTTGCAGTGTTGTATTTGGGTGTGAGGAAGAGACAGGCGGGAAAAATATAATTCAATTACAATTCTATGTTTTTCCTTAGGGTTGGCAACGCATTTGGAAATGGCTAAGTCACTTATACGGTGGCCTACGGGATCGTTTATTTGTTTTAATTAATCGAAATGAACAACTTTTCGGTCATTTCAAGTTGAACCGTTGAATTAGAGGACATTCAACGCACGCCACGAACTATTTATTTTATTTTGTTTATAGTAGCAGTAGGCATTAACTTTGTGATTTTTTTCATATTTATTGGATATACGGTTTAAAAGCTAAAGGCCCATATATCTCTCGGACAATTTTTTTGCAACTTTCGGAGCGATTATATCCGAAAATATTCACAATAACAAGTGCTTAGAAACCTTAGAAAGTGTTTTTAAAAGAACTGTTGAAATATGTGCGGTATGAGCCACACGATGATTTATGCTGATTTTTTTTCTTTCTTCTTTTACATGTAAGGAACCCCCCGCTAGATTTTGTTTAACTGCCATACAACTTTCAAATTCCATAAATTAATGTACCTCTTTTAGTTTTTGAAAAAATAACTATAAGGTTCCGTTTTTGCCATTTTGGCTACGGAACCCTAAAAAGTGTAAGATAATGTATAATTTTGTTTTTTTATCGTTTGGCGTTGTTCATCACAGTACACTAACGGTCACTTTTGTTTGTACGAGTTCATCGTTTATTTTTATTTTTGTACGAGTAAATTAAGGTTAACACAGTCACAGTTACGTTTGTGTTGCAAGAAAATGCTACTTAAAGTATTTTCTTCGGCAAGCTTAAATTAATTTACCCATTTCTGAAACTAAAGGCGCTCGATCGTCGCCTAAATTTTCAGCTGTCATAAAACTTCATTCTAAGACCCTAACAGAAACCGCGTCGAATATAGACCACCCACTAGTCTTACGAGCCGTTGTATATACGACGCTAATTTCATCGCTCTTCTAAGGTCGTAGGTACCTAAGTCTGCGTAGTGTTAACGGGCAAGGGGATCAAGTTATATATAGATAACTTGATCCCAAGAGGCATATGCCGCAGAGCTAAGCATCACACTCCTGCTTATCGAGTTGAGACGTTTCACGTCACTGCGAATTATATCATCACATCGCATTCTTTGACGCCCAAGCATTTTCCAGACATCGATTATTTTTAGTCTAATCGTCTTTATCCGAAGTAACGTGAGAAACAGCTATTAAATCGCGTTTTAATCCTGGAATGGAAGTCGTAAACTGTTTAAATTACTCACTGCTATTCTGGTACAAAGAAAAAAATCTTAATTAAAATCAATTGCATAACTCCGCGGACACTGAGACAATGATCGGGGAGAAAGTTTTGTAAACTGGTTTGTAGTTTAGTATTTTTGAAGATACCCGTGTATTTTATTGTTATTTTCTGGAACACGGGTGATGTTCTCTTTACCAATTTTCATCTCAGTCTTGATACGTCAAAAAATATATAACCTGTGACTGCCGCTTGCTCATAGGCACACATAAGGCAGATTAAAAAACCGCTATGACCAAGCTATATGAGCAAATCGTTGCCATGAGACCCAAAAATATTATTAATGCACATTGAAGAGAAAACTCAAGCTTAGCAGTTAAGTAATAAGTCTCTGTCAAACTTTTATTTATATTACGTTTCATGAAATATAGAAGAGAAACGAGCACACAGGCCACCTGAAGGTTAGACTTCTAATGTGTTGCCACCAGGGGATGCCTATATTGCTAGTCTTTTTTACCCTCATGTCTAAATTATGCAACAACTATTAGAAAACTGTACTACTTGGCGGTCAGGTTAAGCGATACGATGGTGGTCGCGGTCCGAACCCTGCACAAGGTTCTAGCACCAGCTCGTCGGCGATATGCTGCGACTGCGTCCGATGTTAACCGACCAAGTACTTCGCCTTCTTTAAAAACTACCCCACCATTGGACACTTTCCGAACTCAACATAAAAAAAGCAGGACCTAGAATTTTGTATTATTGATTTTTATTTTTACGTTTTAAAGACGTGGAAACAGGGATGGTACCTATGGCTACTGCATTGCACACCGTCATCGGATCGGATGTAGGTAATGCGTAAGCGCACTTAGCCGTAATTTAATGGGATACCTACTTAGGACATCCATGTTAATCTAGTTAAGCAAATGTAATCGTAAAATGAAATGGTTAATAACGGAAGAAAGTAATTTTATAGTTGCGAGCTAAGTGAGTTAAGATGTACTCCGTGTATGTTTTTCTGAATTGATTATTTAAGGTTTAAAATAAACCTCAGGGTGAGAATTTGAATAAGGGTGAAGTAACTTACAGCCAGATCGGGACGTGTAACTCACAGTGGTAAAAAAATATGAGAAATGCTCAGCTGGTGCCAACTTTCACACTTTCATAGTAGGTAATGCAAAAACTGCCTAGTTAAACGCACGGTAATGCTTACATCAAGGTGATGTTGATGGAATTTGGACTTTCGACTGGTGGCACATTGTCGATGGTGGAACTCAGATGCTGGTATTATTCGCAATTTGACATAACTTTAATTTAATTGTACGAGTATTTACTACTGGCTTCTGTCCGTGACGCCGTTTATGTAGAGGTCGTTATTCGAATCACGCGGGAACTGCAATTTCTCGCGATAAAAGTAGGCTCTGGCATTTGGACCACCTTTGTACAAAATGTCATAACGATCTGTTTCTGCGTTAAAAATCACAATGCAACCACCTACTCTTTCACATTTATATAATTAGCAGGGATATGGCTAAACATAGGTTACCCCACCTTTCCTGCGTTGTCGCGCATCCAGCCTGCTCGTGGCTGCTGTTCGTGGGGGGGCCCGCAACAGCTTACCCACGTTGCGTCTTCCGGCTCATGGTCCCCATTTGAAAAATGATCGATGCGTAGGTCATTCGTTTTACTATACTTTTATAAAAGTAAGATCAGAATTGGTACGAAAATATACGAACTATAGCAAAGACATATGTAAACTTAAAACATCAACTACACACAGATACGTTGCACTTGGCGCAAGTGTTCAAAAAATACTTTTAGATCAAGTTTGGAACGGTTAAAACCATGTTGCTCGACCTAAATAGGACAACAGTAACCACTATTATTTATTAGGTAAACCAATCACGGAAACAGTAGGTTACGCGGAAATTTTATCCTGGCGTGCCTCAATGCCCGATCAATATCCAAAACGAGGCACGAGACAACTGAATAAAGAGGCAAGAAAATTGCGTGGTACAAACTGGTGCGGTACCGTGACCTTGCCGGCTGCTCGTTTATGAAGTGAACCACAAATATTAATCGATGTAAGATCTCTAGTATTTATTTATAAACATGGCTAGCACGCCAATTAAAATAAAAAATACAGGATCTCAGCCTTGACCCACGGAACGAGAGGATGGTGCAGGCGATAAGTTGTAAACACGTATGACTAACCAAAAATGGAAACAACATGGCAGATACGAATTTAAAAGAAGATTGCATTCAGGCCATCGAGAAACATGTCTCCCTTTTAGATGTACGAAAAGGGAGCAGGATAAAACTTTAGTCTATAGAATGTCCTGATTCAGAATTGCGCGACTAAATGGCACCAGTTTCGCAGCGGCGTCGCCGTTTATGTAAATCTTCATTGATTGCAAATAGGACTGATCGCATCTGGATACCAGTAATGATGAAGGCGCGCCATGCCATGCCATCCATAGGCTTGAATAACCTTACAGCTAGATATTAAGCTATTAAACTCATTTATTACTAGCTTAATAAGGCAATGGAAACGATAAATACTTTTTATTTAGATTACTTACTGATAAGAGGCAATAAGTTAAATCAAGTTAGACATTTTGTATTAATGGAATTGATATGGATGTGGAGTAAATTGGCATGACTTGTAGTCAACTTAGTACCTGCCTAGAATAGGACAAATTAAATAAGTACTTCAATTACTAGAATTACGGAAGACTTTCAATTTTTCCAACACTTTGGTACCTATAGGAATGATCTGAGTGAATAATGAAGACAAGCAATTGACATTATTTTCAATCCTAAAAACGCTCTTAGACAACTGTAAACCAATCAAAGTCAAATAAAATTACAAATAAAACAACAAATGGCATGTGCGTGGGCTAGAGTCGATAGGCTCAGCGTAATTAATAGCAAATCGAAACAACATCTCACAAAACCGCAAACTACTAGCTCGCACACTATTTATAGAAGCTAGGTACTGTAATAGCAATTAATTAGCTAATTAGTATCAGTATTCACAAGACCTAATGGTAGTTAATGGGGATCGCCCATGCTCTTTCCGTGATTAAAAAACCAATCAAGGGCGAGCCGAACTCCAGTGCCCAGGGTTTCATACTTCAAACTTTTACGTTTATTTACACATAACTACATTACATACATTACCTACACTAGATACCTCTAACTACATTACATAGCTACATTTATTTAGCATATTTTAGCTTATAAAGAGACCAAAATCATTGACGTATTTCAAAAGTAAAAATGAACTAGGGACCATTATCTAACCCCGGCAGAGATTCTAGGCGTTAAAAACTCGTTATCGTCATTTACTTACTTGACAGTCATAACAGCAGAGTAAAACAAACATAACAGGTCAAAGGCGATATGGTTTTTACCGCCTACAGTAGAGGCCTAACATTACCGAATTGTCGTTTCATAAAATTCGGCCAAAATCAACATCCACTTGAGAAAACAAAAATAAAATCATTCTAAAATGGCAATTTTAGCATCATTTTTTTAGCAACATGAGCGTGACGTCCGCTGAGAACCTGACACGATTCCAAAAATGTGGTAATCCTGATATCAAATGTAAAAAGTCATGCTCGAACTCTTATATGCAAGGTGCTGGAAATTCAGTAAATATTTTTAAAACTAAAATACAACGTTATTTATTTAGTTTGTTAACTATACTTAAATCCGCTTGTGATTGGCCATTATCAATATAATTTGTACCCAACAACCAACCCTGAACGCCCTATATATTTTGAAAACAAGCCACATTACTCTCTACTTCCTTGAACGGACTATACACCCTGGTGCATAGTTTTTACGTTTGTGATAGGAATAACCCTAACTAAACGATCTGTTAAAAGTCCTAATCATTACGCTGTCTTATCGCTATCTCTAAAAATAGACAATAATAATTCAACTGTCACTTTCTACATTGAAGAAAAACTTTGGACTCACTTTTTACTACTAAAAAGCTACTCTTCCGTTCGTTTTATCGAAGTGTGTATTTCATTGAGGGATTACCTATTGACGAGGGTGTAACGACTGGTGCCAATGAACTTAGCGTGCCGGGAAAGCAATCGCACGGTAGTACCACTGGGTCATACAGGTAAGCATGTACCTAACGTGTGCTAACCGAACACAATCATTCAATACTTACATCCACAGAGGGACCCTACGAACAGCATACTCCGCAACTTAGCCGCAGCGCACATCGACTTGAATGCTCATTGAGCTCCCCTTACAAACGACCAATACAGCGCAGCGTTAGAATTGCAAATACGTTTACAAAATGCAATAGTTTAACCAGTTGTTTTTCCACGTTTATTATTTGTACTTAATTCAAAATCATTGAGGTCGAACATAAACCGGACCGTGTTGGGTTTAACAATGAAAAGATACCAACATTACAAAACTAAAAAACTATGAAGATTTCTGGAAAGAACCGCAACAATCCTGAAAGAAACTCAATGCAACGTCTGACTGATGATAAAAAACTACTTAAACACAAGGACTTATAGGCAACAATGGCCAGCTAACAGTCAATATCCGTCTTATTGTGATATTTCCGAGTTATTTTGTGATGAATAAGAATCAGTTCAGAAGTTGGCCCTCAAGAAGAGGCCACTGGCTGTTAAGGAGTGGGCCACAAGAAAAGTAACAGGCAAACTTTTTCAAAACTTGAAATACCTATCACCTAAATTCTTCAAAAAAAATGGTTGGTGGACGTTGCTTCTCTACCTCAAGGAAAAAACGACAGCATCGAAACGTATCTTGAATACAAATTTGCATCATAAAACTATCCAATCGAAAAATCAATCCAAATATTTGATAGTGAATGTATCATACATAAACGCTGTCATAATGACATTCATTAGGACTGACTGGCATGTTGCCATTCCATGGATGTTTCCGGCAAGCGCCAGCAGCCGCCGATTCGTTTTGGTGACGGTTGAATTACAATTCGCAATTGGTAGACGTAGCGGACGCGTATGCACTATGCGTCATCATATAAAGCATAACGCCATAAGTAGGTATTCTACGGCTTCTTAGCGTTATCTTCGGAAACATGCATTAAAAGATGTTTGGAAGCGAAACTCATTCACGAAACATTCGTGAGTCAATTACGATGCTATGAAACGCAGTATGACTGGGAAATGAGTCAACTGACAAAAAATAAGCGGTTGATTTTTTCGTTGATTTTTATGAAAAGTAATCAAAGATATGCAATTGCAAATTACCAGAACCAGAAGCAGTAAACCATCCTTTTATATATATATTTAGAATCAGCTATGAATGTTCACGTTGATGTGCGAAAACCATTAAGATGTGCGCAGAGCTTTCCTCTCAGCAAACTCCCGATGTGGGTCAACAAACCCAGATGCTTTATTAAGCTCAATATAATACAATTCAGTACGTACAGCAAACTGGAACTGTACGCGGTGGGCCTTTTCTGCCTCCTACGCTTTGGGTAAAGCATTCAACCTAGGCCTTTTATACTTGTTCCTCGTTATGAACATACAGACAGAACTCCGAGTACGGCATTTTTGCACTACCAAAATGTAAACATGTTACTTTCAATTGAACCAGTGGCCTTCTCAGCAATGAGCTCGTTTTGGTGTCAAATTGCAGATTTCACTCGCTTTTGCGTATGACAAGTTGCAAACAAAGAACGATAAAGGGGTATTATTAGAAATATCGTATGGGTACGGAGGTCAATACGCATTGGTTAGCAGTTTCCAATGGCCGTTATGTGCACGTCGTTATCGGATTATTGAACCCTATTCCACGTCGTAGCAAACTATTCGATAACAGCAATCGCAAAACTCAGAAACTCTATCTTTAACTAGTGACGTTTTATCTTTTACTGGAAACAGCCTTAAGGTTGACGTAATCTTTTTTTAAATCTATCAGCCAAATCGGGTAATGATCCAATATATCGATTTATTGGCATTTAGCACAGTCACGGTAAATTTGAACATGGGTTCGCACCTTGCTGCCATACTGGACTGACGATTTAAATTATATAGAAAGAGTCACGTCATGTTGTCAGGTTTTTTTAGGTTATTGTAGAAATGAGACACCGGACCGTCTTCGAGCCAACAGCTTGCATTTTCTGCCGTCAGTTTTAAGGTTAGCTAACTAGAATAAAATAAACATAAGGACAAGAAAGTAAATTCCACTACGCTCTAAAGCTCTTAAACAAAAGATGTGATGCAGTGTATCATGTTACTTAGGAATGCTAAGTTTTAGCTTTAACCATTCGGCTCGAGGTATAAAGATTGCGTTAGATAACTTCTCGAAATGATTAGCGTCGTCTTGAATATTGTTTAACACCAATTTGTTATTTATTTGTAGTTATATTATAATTGATTCTAACGTACAAGGTCGCATCACTAATTAAGTAGCGTGGAAACATTCGTGGAATGTACGCGAGATCCAACTCATCGTCTAATAAGCTGAATAATTAATTACACGAAACTATGAAGAAAATCCACGCAATTAAGTAAACATTAACAAAATGAGGTCTTGCACCTTGCAGAAACAAGATCATTCTGAAAATTGTTATTGAATTAATCGCGAACTAAATACAGGTAAACTTTAACGTTAAAAGATTGTGTGATAAAGGAATGCATGCGAGACAATGTAAATAAAATCAAAGCAACGAACTCTTTATCACTGTCGATAATGGTCTGGAGATAACTAGCCGCCATTTACAACCAAAGTGGGCAACCATCACCGTCGAAAAAAAGGAAGCAAAACGCATTGATAATACGCAAAAAGTAATGACAATTTTACGACGCTTCTGTTATAAACTTGGACAAAATTCTTGATGCTAATTGTCTTTGAGTACTCTTTGCTCGATCAGCCAATAAAAACACGCTCAGACAAGTATAACAAAGTTAGCGTTTATTGCGTCGCAAATACCTACTTGTGAATAATACGGACGGGCGGTTCCCCGTGCCAGAACTATAGACAAAAAATGTTTTTTTTGCACCTTGCCGGAGATAAAAGAGTGGATTGGTCTGCGCTGCGTCCTTGCGAGGCGCCGTCTACAGTCACGCACTGCCAATGCCAGCCCACAGTCGTTTGTTTGACAACAAACAAGCGTGATAGTACATTATCTTACATTCTCACCTTTTAGGGCACCCTTTTAAAAAAATCCATTAAATGGTAGTGACAATGGACAAGCACTAATATTTATAAACAATCAGTCTTCCGCGGATATTCTTGTTCACATTCTTCCTTCATGCTTAAGAAAACTTGCACTTTATAATCAGATTGTTGTGACAAAAAGATCCTTTCACGGAAGATTGAATTTTATCCTGTCATCGATATATCCTAAATTACACGAGGTACTGTGTTTATTATTATTTATTATTCCTTTCTTTGTTCTTAACTTTTCAAGATTTGTGAGCCGGTAAGGTTAAAGGTCCCTAAAGTAAACGACTTCTACCGTCACGTCCTATACCATAAGTAGTTTATAAGAAATTGTCAAACAGCATCTAATTATACTTCAATAATAGAGATATAACGAATGATCGCTTTATTTGCTTTTACTTGTTGCCTACTCGCTACTTTCCAATCGACCAACTGTGCTAAATACATTCGAATAAAAAACCTTAATTTTCGAGTGAGAGTGTATAGAGTGCATTGACGTCGAAATTATCAATTATCATTAAGTGTCTTTTATCAGAATTTGATGTAGTGGCACTGATGACGTCAAAGCCTATACCGATAGAGAAACTTGTTGGCAACCAAATTGGCTGACAGCGTTAACAATAATTTAGTTAGCGCTGAAAAAGTGTCAAATACCACTTTGTTTTTTAAATATCTATTTCTACCGAATCTTATTCCGAACTCATTTAAAGCAGACGGATTTAAACAAACTTGATTAATTTAGTAGGACATACGTAGTATACCGGTCATTATCTTTGGCCAATATCTGAGCCAACGCTACAGTTGGGAACGCAGACAAAGCAAGCAATTACGAATATTGAACGTGACATCTCAGTTGACAATACTCCAGTATGAGAATGGAGCCAAGCCGGTATTTTGTGCATGCACTTTCACCGATATAACACGCCAATATCGTACAGTAGAAATTGCGCTAAGTAGCGGATTATTCTTTAAACAGATTTTGAATGGAGTTATTAACATTCTTTAGCTGCGTGCGGTGGGGGTTGACATTTTTTAATGCTTTGTGTAAGTATAACCGCATCATGTTACGTGGCTAACAAAGGGAAATAATAATGTACGCAATAAATGAGTTTCCAATGGGTATTAAATGGCAATAAAATGACTCTTGTAACTCTAGTAAGTCATGCGGTGCCGAGGTCCAACCGTGAAGGAAAATTATGTCTTTGAACACATCGAGCACTAACTAAGAGGAAACGTAATTAAGATTCTGCCATCAACATTGATTATCTGGGGGGAGACAGTAAGTGGAAAGGACTTATGGAACATGTTACGATCAAGTCGGTATATTTCCGTCGAAGACAAGGCAGTAAAATCGTCATTTAATTGCTTCAGCGCGAATCGTATGACTATATGGCGACGATTCCATGAATGGAGAGAAGTTCAGAAACAGGACGTTTAGTTGGACAATGGGCTATTGAAAAAACTCGAGGAATTCACATTTAAAAAAATGTCTGCAATTCTTAAACAGATACTATTACGTAATACAGGACTGAAATATTACTTTGTACAATCACTAATGGTGCTGTCAAAATGGCCGGACTCTTTACGAAGTACTTACCTCTCTTCTAGATTTATGAAATACTAGTTTGAACCTACGAATCGGTTTGCAAAATATATATATACATATTAACCTCCATCTCAAATGCGAATCATAAAATAATAGAGAAGAAATAACGCTCAAAGATAACAGTATCGCAATCTCTGTGAAATTCTATACTAATAATATAAAAAGGAAAGATTTGGTGTATTGTATGTTTGTAACGAATAAACTTAAAAACTACTGAACCGATTTCAAAACGTCTTTCACCATTAGAATGCTATATCCCTGATTAACATAGGCTACTTTTTATCCCGGAAAAATCAACGGTTCCCGTGGGATGATAAAAGCACGAATTATACGCGGACGAAGTCGCTGGCAGAAGCTAGTATCTGATAAAGGATTCACTGAGACTAGACTGAGAATAGAGTTTAATCATTGCCAATCCAGCGTAACTGCTAAAATAAAGTTTATTATACCAAGAAAACTATACAATTATATACTAACTTGACAAACATAATTCAACACAGGTATGCAGGATATTTTACGACGTCTGCAGTTCTGCACTAGTATAATGTATTTACTAAACTTTAAATATTTGCTAAACTTCCTAAACAAAACTGTGTATTGGGAAAGGCAGGACACAAAAAAACCATACAAAACTCGATGCAACTAAAATAGCGTATGATGATCGTAAGTCGATCAGGAGCGAACGGAAGGCTCAGGTTCCGTGGCCTTCGGCTCTCGACTCGATTACCAACGACGCCAGTGACGCTGCGTCGGCGCCACCTTCGGCCATTTTTACTGGCTTATG
This sequence comes from Acleris sparsana, assembly GCA_923062465.1. Classification (NCBI taxonomy): domain Eukaryota; kingdom Metazoa; phylum Arthropoda; class Insecta; order Lepidoptera; family Tortricidae; genus Acleris; species Acleris sparsana. The sequence continues at coordinate 17,613,030 of OV281287.1, read as the reverse complement.
CAAAGGCAATCATGGTGGAAATACGGTACAAGTGTGCAAGACTACCTGCACTTCTCTGTATCAAGATTAACCGTGTAGTAAACAGTTATAACCGAATCATGAGGGAGCAACGATTCGGTTATAACTGTTCACTGTCGCTGTAAATTGATAAGACTAACAAAATTTTTGTAGGAAGGCAGGCGACGAGAGAACGCATTTACGACACGTTTCAGTAACTTGAATAGTCCAACTATGCAAGTCCTCAGTAGACAAGATAAAAATAACCACCATCCAGTTAACAGCAGACAGTCTTGCGGGCAATTTCAGCCGGCCACATAGCGATGTCGCTATCGAAAAGAAACTGCACGAATCAAGCCAGACCAAAAGTGCCAGTCGCTTTTTTAAGCGTAGATGTGCGTGAGTCACCCGGCGGCATACCGACGCGCACCATGCACCGTACGTGTCAACCACCTATTTATGTCGCAGTCGCAGGACGAAGCGCACACGCAAATAAACAGCATCAAAGGGACGGATTCCGCACGGCGGTACGCGGGTACAGCGGCCATTGTCTACGGATGGGTTATTTTCGCAAATAGATGCAGTAAGCTGCGCTGTATTGAACTGACTATTGACAACCATCTTTGTTCAAGTCGACCGCTCTGTTCATTAGTTTCAAATAGGGGAAGTATTCATTTTAAGCCCTATTATGTTCACACCAGTTTAAGGACGCAGGCTTTTGGGAGTCAATGCCTGTTTTTCGATGCTGCTTAAAATTATCCTCTTCATTGTATTAAGAAATGTTACAAAACTTAAGCCAATCACAAGGTAGGTTCTGACGGGCCTTAGTACTGACTTAGGTAGTAAGTGAGGCCGCATTTACACTTGCAAGTTATTGCTGTTTGGAAACAGAGCTACATACATGCAAGACAGAGATGCAGATACTTGCCACTCTCACACATATAAGTCTCAAAACTTACAGCAGTAACTTGCAAGTGAAGGGTCCACGGAAAGAACATGTCTAGTCACTTTTTTTTGAAAATCAGTTTTGAATTTCGAAATGTAGAGGACGAAATGAACTATTACCTACCACTGAGTTTCAGATACAAATCTTCATATAACTTTTATTTTTACACTCATAAAAAACGTCTACACGAAATTTACGTACAAAATGACATGGTTCCTTTAAAATCGCGATATCTCAAAGAGTTACTAATGTGACTAGACATGTTATTTCCGTGGACCCTTCAATTGTAAGCGGCTTAATGTATAAAATGAATAGTTCCGCTATATTATTTATGGTTTATAAAGTACCTACGTAAAATGTAGGAAACAAATATCAACTTACTCATCACCATTTTATTTCCTTCCACCTATGATATAATTTGAACTGAGTATTTCTTTAGTAACTGTAGTGCTTCTAGACTGGGCAGCCTACTTCTGCAATGCCGCTAAAATTAGTGTCGCTTGCATCTTACAATTGTGGTCGGATCGTTTGGGAAGACCTTGTTATTATCAATCCTACCGCAACTGCGCCACTTCCGTCGGGGCCACCGCAGTCGGCCATGCACTCGGCCACCGATTGCGGAAGCGCGTCTTGTCCCTTCCAGCTCCCTAAATTGAAAACTGCAAATTGCGCCGTATACGCTTCATGTAGGTTGAAAAGGTAAGACTAATAAAGGGCACCGTACACAAACAGTTTGCTTGCTTCTTGTCTATCAGGCCGCCTGACAGTCCAGAATCTGTGAAGAAATGTGATGAAACCTTAAAGGATTGTGAACTGATACATAAATCGCGGACTTGTAAAAAAAAGAACCATACAAATTTAGCTCCGGGCGATTACGTTTCTCACCCCCTAAATTCGATTTCCACGATTTTTCGATATGTTGTAGACTCGTAGTGCATGCGTGAATATGTGTGTACGATTTAATTTTTTTATTTGTTCTTTTCCAAGTAATATTCTCTTGGAAACGAAAACGTACCGACCTAGACCTAGTTTTCTTATAATCTCTACATCACATTCAAACATCGTAAAAACCAGACTAAGTTTAGTTAGGGGGAGAGAAACGCTATCGCACAAATTAACACGACTAGAGTCTGGCAAACAAAAGCTGTCCACAAGAACGGGCGGCAATTCAAAATATCTGCAGCAGATATCAATGTCTGTACACTAAACAAACGGAGTTGATAGACAGAAACAATCATTTAACATTTCTGACAGATAAAATAATATCAACTACGTTTAGTATCACCTAATCCAGCTTATCCAGCTGCTGATTTTTGAATTGCCGCCCTTTTTTGTGGACAGCTTTCGTTTGCCAGACTCTACGAATACTCTTTCGCGGTGTCTACTAAAACCTCGACAGATCTTTGGTCGGTACTCTCACAACAAATGACTTGAAATTGACCTTGTGGCAACCCCTTCTTTCTGAGCTGAACGACAACCGACTTTCATGATACCTAGCATAGAACCACCGCGATTAAACTAGCATACGTTTAAAAAAAACGCCTCCAAGTTGGTTCATCCGCTTGGGAGTTACGGTGCCGCAGACAGATACACACACGTTAAAATTATAACTCTCTTTTTTGACTGGGGTAAAAAGAGATCGTCTCAATCTTGCGTAGTTTTTTGCGAAGGACCACACCGCTGCTCAAAATAAGGCGACGTTACGGAAACGCAGTGACGTGCCTTACGCCGTAAAACTCACGGCAGCTGGGTGGAGAGCACGCGGTAAAAACGTGACATTTACGGCACGTCACTGCTGTTCCGTACCGTCACCGTCTCACCGTATTTTGAGCCGCGGTGTTGAGGGCATGCGATAAAATCGTAACGCTTACGGCACGTCACAGCTTGCCATACGATTAAATACATTTTGAGCAGCGGTGTGGCCGCTCCTTAATGCTTGAAAAGCATTTCCTAGCTCCCAAAGCAGTTGCCTTCAATAGTCGTCAGCCAGTTGCAAGCGACTGCAAGGCAACGTCAAAGTTGTGTCACATCTGCGAATTGCAAGTCTGTGTAAAAATAACAGTGATTTCTGAAATACGGATATTATCATTAACATCATTATATATTACAAAACTTAGTCCCCCGCCACGTCTGTCCGTCTGTCTGTCTGTACGTGCGCGATAATCTCAAAAACTACTGAACAGATGTTCACGCTGTTTCCACCATCAGTAAGATAAACCTTTAAAAACTTTCTATTTCCCGATAGATATTTACAAAAGCACTTTCGCCGAGTAAAGCTTAGGTAGTTGTCAGAAATGAATATTCCTTTTACCAGGCCGGTTATGTATCAAACGTTAAACATTGACACAATAGCTTAGAAAGTACTCCGTAGGTTATTGACCGCGGCTTTTGAAATTAAATAATACCTATTATATAAGTAGGCATTTCATGATAAGAATACAATGGGTTATTAATAAATTCTGTTAAATATACTCTACATAATTTTATAAGGATAATAATATGAATTGACGTATAAATAATGCATAGGTACCTATTCCGACAACTGTGGCAACTTCTTCTAGACGTGGCAACTTGCCCGTTACAATAAAAAGACACCTATTAATAGGTGGGTATCCTGCAAAACCTGCATTAACTGTTTGACGGTAAAAATATACATTTGTATGTGTACCTAGGTAACTACAAATAGTACTTTGAAATCAATGGATATTAATGATATTATAATAAAGTGTTTCCAATACTAACAATACAATTTTTCGATGCATATTATACGGATTAATTGCGACTAGTAAGGTGAGATTTGTGCAAATTTACCACAGTTTTAAATGAGATAAAGTAGAACATGTCCTAGGTACGGTCACGGACGTTAATTTGCCACCCATTTCAAAGAAAATCTGCTTGAAGATATCATTGTCATTAGAGATGCCAAGTCATTCGTAATTGATATAAAACTCAACCTTATTGCTGTAGAATGTCAGATTGACTTTAGAACTAACCTAGTATCAATATTATAAATGACATTATAGCACTCAGACCCCCTGATGGTAAGTGGGATCTGATCTCATAGACATTTGAATTCTCAAGTATACAATCTTAAGACTGCAATCATAAGACTTCAAACGCGTTGCCAACCCTGAAGACTAAGATGGAATGCCTCTATGCTAATAATTTCACCGGTTGTCTTATTACCACACTGGAACACAACAATGCGAACACTGCTGCTTGGCGGTATTTTAAAGGATAAGATGGTGGTAGCGAGCGGGGCGGGCCCTGCGCAAGGTCCTACCCAAAGTTATTTTTTATTTATTTTATTTATTTTATTATGGCATCAAACAGTCATTACATTATGAGATGTACAAATTGCACTGGAACTAGTATAAAAAAAAGACAAACAGTGCCCAAAATACTTACAAAAAAGTTATATTGTTAAACAAAAATATAACATTTAACACTAATATAATATTATAACATTTAACATTTAACATTATTAATATAACATTATTAAACAACATTAAAACCTGTCTTTGTAATCTTTTTTTTATGACAAGAAGCAGGCACTCGATCACTGAGGCCAGCTGATGGTGACTGGGATCTGTGACATACACATTTAAATTCTCAAGACTACAATCTTAAGACTGCCATCCTAAGATTACAAACACGTTTCCAACCGTGAGGACTAAGATGGAGTGCCTCTATGCTAGTAATTTCACCGGTTGTGTTATCCCCATCTCGGAACACAACAATGCGAACACTGCTGCTTGGCTGTATTTTAATGGATAAGGCGGTGTTAGCGAGCCGGGCGGGCCTTGCACAAGGTCCTAGCACCACTAAAAAACCTACAGATAATGTGTCCTTTTTTATGTAGAATCACCCAATAAAAATGATGAGCGTACTACTTAATAAAACCGTTATTATCATACTTGTCATTTGATGTTCAGTTTGAAGTTTATTATGACAATGCACTAAAGGGCTCAACGGCATTACATGACATGACAAAGACAAACAGACAGGTAGTGGGTCTTTGGTTTGCCTCTGTTTCACATTTACTATTTGTCTTGCTTCATGTCCTAGCTCATTAAGCTCACGTTTTATTTCGTTGACATCTTCAGACGCATGGAGGCCGCGAAGAACCACTCTGTAGGCTCTTAATATAATAATTTTAATTGAACAATCTTCTTGATCTTGATACAAGTACATATCTTGGATTACAGTTCGAATTTCAAAAGTTTAGGTTATCCTCATTCTATTCCGTATCATTACATAGTCACTATGGAATACCATACGAGCAGACGTTACTGGCAATATACATATAGGTTACGTACAACCACTCTTCGTGAAATAGGTAGGTACTTAAGTACCTACTTTGATTTAATAAATTCAAGAAAGACAGGTACCAGTTAAACTTTTTTCGTTCCGTACCAAAATGGTAAAAAAGGAACCCTTATGAAAGGTGTCATACGAAAGGGTTCAGTCTGCACATTTCAAAACCTAATTTTTTCCGTGACGTACGTTTTGATTTATGGCCAAAAATTAACAAAAATATCCTGATATTTCACGCGAAAAATAAAATGAAGTTGCACCTTGCAGTTTTGGAAACATTACCAAAAAGCTTTCAAAATCTGTATTAACATTTAGGATAGCCAAAATGGACCTTATAGGATAGATAATAAAGCTCATGACAATATGAGTATTTCCTTTTTGGGTTTATCTTAATACCCTCGGTGCGCGAGTCCAACTCGTACTTGACCAGATTGTTTTTACGTCTAGTTGCTTAAATATCTACGCGGGTCAGTATTTGTTAGGTATAAACAATCTTAAAAAAAATATACTTAGGAACCTACCCAGAAGTCTCAATTCGCAAGTAGGTAACTCATAGAGCCTGGTTTTTTGGGTAATCAATCAATCAGCTAGGTTATGCCTTATGCCTATGTATGCCTTTTGAAAGCTACAACCGGCAAACTTACGTGTCCCAGTGATATCTGAACATCTCACCGCCAGTCTTGCTGACTGGGGCGTATTTTTTTTTTTATTTTTACTATGCTATCATCGCATTTTACCACAAGTACATCACTAGATATTACGCAACAGTACTGACCTTTCATCTTCATTGTTGGGTGCCGCCTGCTCCTCTTTGCCGTCGCCCGTGTCGCCGGCCTGCAGGTTGTCCGCAGGCAACTCCGATGAGGCACTATCACACGCATTCACATTGACACTGCTCATCACTGCGCTACTAATCGCGTGGGACACTACCGCACTCACTGGGCTACCGAAGCTCTGACTGTCATGGGCCGGCTGGGCGGTATTAGGCGCGTAGCCCGTCGAACTGACCGGCATCGACACTACAGGCGAGTTAGTCCCCGAAACCGCCGCCTCGGGCGCCACGCTGCTCTGCGACATAACCGGCACGACACCGCCGTACGCGAGCCCCATGCTGGTCTGCGATTGAACGACACTGGCGTGCACTCCTGCGCCCATTCCGACCGGCATGTTCTGCTGCATGGACATGGGAATGTTCTGGTGCGCAAGAGACACTTGGGGCACGGCTTGCCCCTGCACGTACTGCACGGCCATCGGCGCGGGCTGCGCGACTTGCTGAGGCAGCATTCCCTGAGCTTGGGCCATGTGCTGCGGCATCGAAGGGGCCACACCCCCCTGCTGCATATACATTGGATCTGAGGCGGGTATCTGCATACTAGGCTGATTCCCGTCCAGAGTCATCTGCATATTTTGAGGCGCCTGAGCTATCATCTGCATCGCACCTTGAGGTACATTCCCTTGTTGTGATGCCATGTTGTGCACAGGGTTTGGCTGTTGACTGGATAAGCTTTGGAGATTCGCTGGTAAAGTCGACCCCTGGGGCTGATTTGCCATGGGCTGGAGGTTCGAAGGTAGCGTGGCCCCTTGCTGTGATGTAGCAATACTTGTCAGTACCTCCTGTGGTAATGTCTGTCCTTGCTGACTCATTTGTGGTTGTTGAGTATGGTATTGAGGAACATTGTGTTGAGGTTGAACCATCGCTTGCTGATTTGATGGCATACTCGTATTTATCATTGACTGAGCAGGTTGCTGGTTGACAGCTTGGTTATACTGTGGCTGGACACCCGACATGGCCTGCTGCTGCATTTGTGGGTGCATAGGCACAACTGACTGTTGCGGTTGAGGTGGTAACTGATGCATTTGTGTCTGCATTTGTGTTATCTGTTGGTTGGTTCCAGGCATTTGGGTGGGCATTTGCATTTGCTGCATATGGTTGGGCATCTGTTGATTTTGGAGAACTTGAATTTGAGCCTGGCTAGGCATATGCTGAAGTTGAGGCTGCTGACCTCCCATAGCCTGCTGCCCCTGCATGTGAAGCGTTTGCCCCATATTAGGCATTTGCGCTTGTTGCATTTGGTGCAACTGCTGCTGGTTTGGTTGGGCTTGCATCTGTTGCATTTGCATTTGCTGCATCTGCGGTTGCTGGTTCGGAACTTGGGCAATTTGACCCTGATTCGGCATGCCTTGCATCTGCGGCATTTGTTGTTGCATTTGCTGCATATTACTCATCTGTGTCTGCGGTAGATGTTGGTTAATTTGTTGCATTTGTTGATTAGGAATTTGCTGCATCTGTTGCGGCATTTGCTGGTGCATGGGTATTTGTTGCATGGCCATGCCTTGTGATTGAGAGATGACTTGTTGGAGTTGGTGCTGTGGAAAGCTCTGTGGGATCTGCTGAACTTGCTGCTGTGGGGGCTGTGCCATACTCTGTGCAGTATTCTGCATGGTTATGTGTGTCATGCTCTGCGGGTGCTGTTGAGCGACCTGCTGATTACTTTGCATAGTTTGATTTGTTAACTGCTGTGGTTTTTCTAATGGAGGAGACTGCACAGATAAGGATTGCGGTACAGGCATCTGTTGCACCATGTTTATAGGCTGCGTTAGCGATTGCCCAGGGGAAGCCATCGGGAATTGTTTCTGTACATTTTGATCAAGCTGTTGCACAACAGGAGCATTTCCTTGAATATCTTTAGGCACTCTATTATTCAGATCATTACACATGTCATCATGTTGACTGTCATTTATCACAACACCACTATCCGGGGCTTGAAGCGTGCTAGTTTCCGAAACATCCAAGTTGTTGTTTAATGTTATCGGTGCGTTCTGTTGAGTCGTAGTGTGATCCAAATAGTCCATACACATCCATCGGCCCCTCCGAAAGGGCTCGGTACTTTCTATTTTTACCACTTTAAATCGTTCATTTCTAACATGTTCTTGTATTTCTTTCATACCTTCCTGAGGTTTAGCATTCCCTATTAGATTGATGATGCTACCGGAGCCTGCGTTGGTAACGCTGACGTGCATGTCATTAGCTTCGGTGCTATTGCTATTTGGCACGGCACCTGTCTGGTTCGGTGCGGGGTCCTGGCCGACGATCGCGAGCCCGTACTGCGAGCTGGTCGGGATAACAGGCGCGCAGCCTAGCGACGTGCTAGACGCGTTGTAAAACACGTCGTCCTTAGAGAAGGTGTCTTCAGAGTAGCTGGGCGTCTCATTCTCTAAGTCCGTCACCCGAGAGATGTCGTCGGTGTGAGATTCGTCTAGATCGTCTGCCGAGTCCTCGCCCGCATCAGTGCTCACCCGAGACCCAACTGTCACACTGGTGATCTGAAACGAAGATATTTTCCGTGGGTTATGGGCGGCTTGGAGACTCGTCGGGTGAGTCACTCCCTTCTCCGACTCGTTCAGCCGAAGAGATTCACTCGTAGTGCGATGAACGACGTTGTTATACTTGTTTTTTTCACTACTTTTATGTGACTTTTGAATCAGATTGTCAGCCATTATGCCGTCCGAATCGAATGACTATCTAAAGAAAATTTCACTGTTTATTGGCTTCAGAGACATTTGACAGACTTTTCGAACATATACATGTAATATAAAACCATTGTACACTCACAATTTCACAAACACAGTAATTTTACTATTTAAAGTTCTTAAAATTCATTAGTAAACACACACAGTTGCGAACATCTTTCAGACGGCAGCAACATGGCGGCCATTTATGCGCAATGCATTATGGTTGACAATTTGCAATAGACTATAGATATTGTAGACCTATTTTGTTATTCTATATCTATGGTCGCTAGATGGCGGTATAGTCGGAAAATATAGGTCGATATTAATTAATAAATTCAATTTTAATAGGTTCCAAAAATAATTTTGTATAACATTTCGACAAAAACTTTAAACAAAATATGATAACATTCGAGATTTTAATGAAATTTGCCACTTGTCTTAAATCTTAAAGGAATAGAAGTGAATAAAGCTATTATTATACATCTTAAATGCTTAAATAAAACACAAATTAATATAAATTTTACAGGCATCTTACGTTTTCAGTAGATTTCGTATTGAACGCCATATTGGGGACGTATAAATGCTCAGAAGTTATAAATTTAAAACTTGCATACGTGTTAGCCGATAAACAATATTGCACTCAATACCGAATTAGTATTTCATTGAATCTATTTCAGTTTTGCATGTTATAGACGTCTTCTAATACTAATTATAAAACAGTGAGTGATATAACTTTTTTTGCGTATGAATCAAAATAACTTATGTTCGTAGTTCGGCCACTCGTCAAGAGATGTCGCTTTAATTCCTCATGTTATACTCTAAACAGAAGTTTCAAAATACTCATAATAGATGGCATAAATAAGCAATATTATTGCTTGTGAAATTTAAAGTTTCTTATTTGAAGTTTGTGTGAATAATATAAAATAAAATGAAGTGAATGCATAATATTGACGCATGAGTTTTATAGTGCAAAACAAAAATATTTATACCCTATAAGAATTTTAGTTCCTTTTATTGCCGTTTGGAATTACCTAGGACTGTGACTGGAAATGCATTTCATCGTTTTGAGATTCCCCACATTAAAGATGCTGAATCGTTACTTTTTATAGATAGCTTTGTCCCTTTCTGTAGCTTAGACACATAAATACGCACGTAAGACCAATTATTTAATAGCAAAGCGGAGAAATAAGATAGGTAGTTCGCCGTAACAAGTTTGCGTGAAGTTTCAAATCGAAATGTACCATGTTGAAAGGCCACTCATTGAACATGTAACACTGACGATCTGAAACGATTATATTTTCCGTGGGTTAGTGGCGGGTCCCTCATTAATACCTACGTACATAGTTATGCAATAAATCAATTATATTCTACTCTAGGTATTTCTTCTCCGACTCGTTCAGTACCAGAGATCCACTCGTAGTGCGACTAGTGCGTTGAACGACGTTGATTATCCTGCATACAAGTACATACCAAAATTTTAGTAATCTTACTTCCTAATACTCTTACCACTTCTTATATGCCTAAAGCTTGGGAGGATGTTTGATTGCTTATTTATAAAGTAGATATGTAAGTTGGTTTAAGCATAAACGACTGAACTGATTTGGATAAAATTTGACTCACTGGATAGATAGCATATGGATTAACAAAGAAAAAATGGTATGGTTAATTAATATGAATTAATAAATCATTAAATAGGTACGTATTTTTACAAAGAAATATAGTTCACGTGAAAATTACGTCAACCGAGTTGTAATCTTGTAATAGGGAGGTTTTAGGTATAATTACAAAAGATGGCGCTAGTCAACCGAACGTCAGCGACTAAATTCGACGTGATTTTGGTAAAATACCGGCCCTCTATTCTACACGGTAATGCCATATTGCTTTTGACATGTTTTGGTATTGTTTTAAACTCGGTCGCCAACATTGACATTACGATGACATGTCAAAACTAATATAATATAGTTTGGTTTCGTCGTTCCTAATTAACCGATTTCGACAAATAAAGTGTCTATCGATTCGTTTCTATAATGCGATGGTTAAGGGCTACTTGTTTGCTTAAAAATTGATCATGGCGTCAGGAAAAAAAAACTATGGTACCATATAAAAATATGGTACCATAGTTTTCACCTTTAATTTTGCTGTCAATATTGGTATCCAATAAAAACTAGTACATGTATTATTATAAACATACAAATATTATAATATTTATAACAGTTGGAATTGAAAATAAATAAAAAAAGCCCTCGTAAAAATGTGTTACTATAGACATCTGTCGGTAAGTAGCAAAACTATTTCCGATAGTGCCCGCATAAGAGAATGCTGTTTGTTTATGCCATATAACATACTATAAGAGTAATAATAAATAAAATGCTAACCTATTAATAACAGTCGATCTGCTTTGTATTGCAATTATAGGAAAGTCCGGAAAAATTTACAGCGTTATGATGCCGCCATCTAGCGAAATAATTAGGTGTGACGTGCTTTGCGGCGCTACTTAGCCGAATGAAAGCATTATTATATTAAATGAGTTAACTTGGCCTGTTAGTAGTAGTTTATTACAATTTCACTAGCTGTCTGACTCAATCAGGAATAATCAAAAATACGTTTAAGATTGGTGGCGGCAGAAGGCTGTACGGGTTTTACAAAATTGACGAAGTGTTAAGTAATATCAATTGCTTTATATTAATGAATATTTTAATGATGTCTACAATATTTAATTGCTACAAACACAACAGTACTTATCGCATTTGCAAAAAGTATGAAATAAAAACAATAAGTTTAAACTACTAAACCCGACTGCAAAAAAGAACGAAACACGTTTGGACCTTTGTAATGTTTTACACCTATTTATCGCCATGTGATGTTCGCTTACTTATAGCAAAGTGCATCGCAACTTCGCCTTCGACTACGAGCATAACAAGAGGAATTAAAGCGACATCTATTGAGGGGTGGCCGAACTACGAACATGTTATTTTGATTCAAACCCTAAAAAAAGTTAAATCACTCAGTGATTTGTAATTTTATTAGTATTACAAGTTTCACTTACACATTCCGTTCGTTCTTTTTTGCAGTCGGGTTTTAGGTTTTTGAACTATTTTTATCAGTTTTTTTTCTTCAGTCAGCTAAACTGAGTCAAGTATAGGTAATAAAGTTAAATAAAAACCCCTCTTCCATGTGGTTGTAACATATCTGTTACCGTTCGATATTCTATATTTGAAATTTAATGTAAATTCCATATTAAGTTTATAATAGGTAAGTACTTCATGCAGCTTTTGTGGGATGTGCGTAGTACGGTCAACCCTGAGAGTCAACCACTTTAATTGTAGAGTCACCATAATTATAAACCTGTGATAATGACACCGGATTCAAATCACGAGAAATAAATTAGAAATAGAAATTAAATTAAATTATTATACCAGCAAGAAAAACTCTAATGTACTTAAACACGATTTGCATAGCTTTTGTGTTTCCCAAGCGTTGTAAGCTTCTCGTCGATTTTCCCGCGTTTGGCCTAGTTTGGAATGACTGCCTACGAAGCTAGCGGTCCTGGGTCGATTCCCGGTACGAGCAAATATTTATGAAAAGAGGGCTAATATTTGTTTCTAAGTCATGGATATTTTAGTTCAAGCTTAGATCTTAGTTTGGGACAAGGTCAATTTGTGTGAGACTGTGCCTTGATCTATATTTATTTATGTCGATCCAGCCGTACTCAATCCAGGAACGCACATGGATTCATATCTGCTATATTATTTTTATTGCCATCGACGGATTAACAGGCTAGCGGTCCATGGGAACTGGTCACCCCCGCCTAGGGACATTTAAAGCGTTCCCGGTCTCGAAGAAATTTAATGACACCTGTTTTAAAAAGCTCCGTATTGAAGCCCATTCGGAAAGGACACTAATTATTGCAATTAGAAAATCCATCACTGATGCGTGTGAGGCAATCATTACAATCTGTTAAACAACAGGAAAAGTTGAAAAGCCCCAGTGTGTAAGTCGCTTTGCGATGACGATTGATAATTTACGTGTCGCCAGATCTGGTCGTCTATTGCGCAGTGTGCCCAAAAGATTAAAATATGCTTGCTTTATATGAGAAAACTCAGACGTTTCTACTGAAATATCTGCCTCGGGGGTTGCTATGCTATACCTGAATAACAAAGCAGTTAGGAGCAGGACTCTTTCACAATAATCTTGGTCACGTATAATATGAAATGAATGACGCAGGAATGGAATGGATACTTATTCACTGGATACGGTTACTTTAGTAACAGGTATCTTGTTCTAACACTTGACGGTTACATATATGCCAGAGACGAGCAGACTGATACATTATTAAAAATCGAATAAATTGTCCAACTCACGTTCGGTTTTGCGCAGAATCCGCAAGCCGCGCCACCTCAGGAACTAATGGCAGCGCCCCGACCCCAGCCATTACCTACAAGGTCTCGGCTCGGACCCGATTTACATCCCCACCAGGCACTCCTCAAACGGAGGCAATTTGTAAATTGTAAATTGGTCTCCCGTCGCCGTGATCCGCTCAGTCGCCCGGGACCCTGGCTCCACAATCGTCGCGGCAAATCCTTAAGTAAATAATCGCTGCGACGCTTCTGCCGAGCGCCAGTCGATAAGAAACCCTCACCGCACTAACACTCATGTTCTTACCGTTATGACAGTGTGATTTACGACATGGCGAAATCATTAGATGACCTCTCTAAAAAGAACAGTGAATCTGACATGGATAACGATAGCGAGGCCCCTACAGGCCGTCTGCAGCGCCTCATGGCCTGCCTCCACATCAACCCCAACCTTATCATGCTGAAAGTGACTCTCTTTGTGATGTATGGCGCCACGGCGTCCCTTCTCCCGTACCTGACGATTCACATGCAGAGTATAGGACTCACTGTGCCTGAGATATCGTTTGTGTATCTAGCCTTGCCGTTTACTACTTTCTTAAGTCCGCCGATAACTGGTAAGTGAAGTAAACAATTCATTGAAACAAATTTTGATTCAGCGCCAGGGGAACTGATGACTGATGACACAGTCGTCTCTAGGCTACTTTTGGTCCATTATGAGTCCTAATTTGATTATTTCGGGAATGTAAGCGTACTATTGTGATTGTAGGATTCCTGGTGGACCGCTTCGGGGAGTACAAGCCGGTGGTCATCACAGCTCTTATCCTAAATGCAGCATTTCATCACGCTTTGCTGTTGATTCCGCACCAAGAAACTCCTGGAGTGATGCCCTCAGCCTATGTGATGCGGCATCCAAATACTAATAGCGTCGAGGTAACAGTTACAGTAACTGGTGCTCATTAAGAGCTTTAAATATTACTTATTGTTAATTTTCTAATAAAACTACTAAATAAAGTCCTTAAGCACGAAATAAGTTACTCCATGTTAACTATCAATATAATTTAAACATAGTAGTAGGGTAACCGCATTAAGCCAATGGGAAAAATTAAAACTTGAAAAAAATACTTTCAATTCTATTAGCAGTTTAGTTTACGGAAGATTAATTTCTTACTACCAATTGATTAATTTTATTAAAAATTAGAAGTCACCCGGTATAAGTGAAGAAACTTAAAACTACCAGCTTTACATAATATGCTTGTTGTGAAAGTTTTCTTCAAACAAATTAGGAGTTTATGGTTTTCCCTGATCATATTATGGCTAACATCATTACCTCAGGACTTGCTAACAGTCCTAGGTGTAAAGTCCATTTCGTCAGTGTTTGGGCAAATTGGTCCTCGTCACTTATATTACGGTAAAGAGGTATACTTAGTGACTAAGTCTTAGTCTCGTAAGAATTTAAGCAAATCGGCTTCATCCGGTCACAGGACGAATTAACCAGTGACAATCAAAGTCCTAGCAATATCTAGATAACGCACTTGGTCAGTATTTTATGGTGTACGATTTTTTTTATGTTATATTTTCTTTGAGATAATTAAAATATTATAGAGCTCGGCAGGAAGCTACAGTTTTACAAGTTCTTTCCGAAGTTATTGTTACTTTAGACATGAAATAGTACTTTTCCTTAATGTCATTTCCAATTTTCAACTATGTACTTTTAAATCAGACTAAATAATCAATTTTCCTCTATTTGCAATAATTTGATTTTGGTAAAAAAACGCAGCCGAAATTAATTTTCATTGTTTCCTATTGCTATGTTTAAGTTACGTCAGAGATGTCCGCCTAACCAAAACGGAAACAGGATTAACCAATTACCTACTCAAGAACTTTAAAAGGGGCACTACCTTTGTTACTCAAGAAGTCACGTGTGGCCAAGGACCTAACTGATGATAATATATAGGCAAATTACGATGCTCCCCTTGGTTTGCCTTCTCGCAATGTGCGTTTATTGCGCTATAAATAAGTTGTGGAATGATCTTTGAAATGACCCTTCTTGATGATGGGATTGATCGATTACATTTATTTCTTTATTATAGCAATAAGTCCGTGCTATGCTAATTTGAGAAAGGTGCGAGTATTATTCAAAGCGTGGACTTGGGCCTAAGAGTAAGTCTAAGGCCTGCTGTGATAACCATATTCAGCCTCATCATAAGTAATAATTAGTATAAGACTATTCAATAAAAAAAATAGTAAGTAGAATCCTGAAGTTGATTTTAAATTTTAATTCTACCAGGGGCCAGAAGCACATCGCAGAAAGTCGATGATTAATTAATACACAAATTGTTTGTTACGTCGATTTTAGAAGCTGGGTACAATCAAATGTTATGCTACAAGCTTATAATTTACATTTTTGCGTGTAGTAATGTAAACTTAACAACATATATTTTTTACTGAGAATTTTCCCTTTTTTTCAATTATATTGTACACGACTGAAATGCGACTGCTAGCGAGTGGCAAGTGTACCCGAACAAAAGTTATGCACTAAGTGCCTTGTCATGATAAACTTCAAACTAAACATCGAAAGATAAGCATGACGATGACAATACCAATCACAATGACAACATTCTAAATATTTAACATTTTTATTGAGCCACTCTCTATACCTATAAAAATAGATTGATCACTAACTACAGTAGCTAGCAAGTCCTATTGTTTTCCAGATTTGGTGGAGCCCTTGTCCAAGCAGGGAGTGTCCAGATGAAGACGAGCAGGTAGACTTCGTGCTGGACCGGTGCGTGGACCACTGCATGTCCAGAGCGACAGAGAGTCCCGTCGACCCTGCCAACGATGAGGATGACCTGGACTTCCACATTAGCAAGAAAATAACACCGAAATTGTCCAATACCAGGTATTTGACGTGGGCTATTATAATAAAAGCGGCTGAGAGCTTCAGATCAGATTGGGGACGTCTGAAGAAAGGGCCAGGTCAGGAGTACCCTAAACCGATGCACTTGTATGAAGAGATTTTTGAGTGAGGAAGCGAGGGAAGTTTGATTGGATCTTAGCAAGTGGTCTCGGCCTACCCCTACGGGAAAGATGCGTGATTGTATGTATGTATGAGAGCTTCAAGTTTGCTAAATATCTCGGTCCACAAATATATTTTCATTCCATTCGGCATCGAGATCCTTCGTCCATGGGGTTCTAGCGCTCTAAGCGTCTTTAACGAAATTTCGAAGCCCATTGGCGTCACAGGAGACCGGTGAGCTGGCATTTTCCTCGCTCAACGAATTAGTTTATATTCAGCGAGCTGTTATTTTTTCCATTGTTGTCTTGTGTAATAAGTATTATTTTATATTTTTTATCGACCTAGAAAGCCATATCCAACTTGTCTTCTTCTTATGTGTAAAAATCAATTGCCGTTCGTTAGTCTCGCAAAAATTCGAGAATGGCTCGACCGATTTAAATTTATTTTCTGTTGTGATCGTAATTGTCAGAACAAGTAGGTCTGTACAAAAAAAGTTACACCCGGGCGGCGCCGGGCGCGAACAGCTAGTATGTGATAAAATTAAATGCTACAACTCCACGGGCGCTGTTAAAATCATCTTATATACAACTTGCTTTTAAGATGATGATGATCATTTCACTTGAGTCATTGATACAGTGGTAGTTAGTCCGTTAGCCGATAGACTATTTGACAAAATTGAAATTATACTGCAAATTGTGGTCATCCTGTCAGATAATAGCGTAAAACAATATATTTTCACTTTATTTTAAACTAAATTACGTATATTTTTTTGGCATTTACACGTTTTTTTTTATTGTATTGCATAATATTATGTGTGGCAGAAAGGCTATGTGATTGGTTTGCTGTGGTTACTTACTGGTGATGTCACACGCAAGTAACCACAACTCATAAAGGTATATCCCTTCAAATGATTGTGTATATGGCCAGCGCCTTGATAGAAACAGCGTTATTAGCGCGGTTTTGTAAATTTCAACGTTAACATAGATTATTATTGATAATACAGTAGAATCTCAAGAGAATATTAATGTAGTGTGCTTGTTATTTAATAAAGAATAATTTAAAAGGATTTTCTAAAATTAGTCAAATAGCCAATCACAGTCACAAGTACAATCGTAAGTTCCTCAGTCCTGAGTCAAGTATATATGAGTTTACTTATGTTATATATATACTCGTAAGTATTGTTGTCTAGATTTTAGTATCCATAGACAACACGTTCCTAGTTTGAAGCAAAAGGAGAAGTCCTTTACAGTCGCAAATTGTAAATATTTCCATGTTCATTGAATAAACTGTTCTATCACTTCTTTGCATTCGTGCATCGCGTGCTGTGATTGAAACTCATTGAACTCATTTTGTTACTTCGCTTGTTATTTTATTCAATGTCACTTGATAAATGACAATAATAATCAAACTTAGCATATAATCTTATGCTATTTCAGGTAGTCAGTCACGAGAGTTTATAACGTCTACCAAAGTAGGGCCAAATTAGGGTAAATTATTTATTGCCCCGACGCTTAGTTGGTAATTGCCCTACAATAAATATATCGTAGACATTATAAACTCTCGTGACTGTCTAAATTACTAAAGTTAACGTTCAAGATACATCGTCTAAGTAAATATTTATGTTCGACAATGAACAGTTTTTATGACTGCAGCCTACTGAGAATTATTTCGAGCAAATAAAGATTAAATAGGTTTAACTAAGAGTAGTCGTATGAGGCTTGTGATCACACATAATCGTTGAGAAAATTACGTGGAAATTAGAACCTTTACAATAGTTCTTTTAACATGTGGGTCGCGCGTCGCGAGTGTCCCTGTAACCTCAAGGTAGTGTTTGGTTAAGTAAAAAGCAAGGGGTTTAGGTCTTACACTGTTCCACAGTATACATTTTATAACTACTTGATGATGATGATGATGATGAGTGGGGACGCCGCCGAGGCAGGCGGGCGGTCGAGTGGCTCTCCATTCATTCCGCCCAGTTCCCCTTGATTCAGCCTCAGGTTACTGGCTCTGCGGCGCTCCCATCCAGCTCTGATCCCATCTCCTTGTTTTCCTACAGAACATTAGTGCGTCCTGAAGGTTAATGCTTTTAAGTGTCTCTACCGATAGCACGTCCTCCCCGAATGTGCGATGTCTCAGTGACGAGTACATTACACACTCGGCCAGAACGTGCTGACTAGTCTCCTCTTTGCCGCAATGTGGGCATCGAGGATCCTGTTTGACTCCTATAACCGTCAGGTGTCTGTTAAGTGGACAGTGTCCAGTCAAGATCCCTGTCAGTATACTTAGGTTGTACTTACCAAGATTTAGTAGATACCTTGTTCTATTTCTATTTACCCTTCCTATCATGAGTTTGGATTGTCTGCACCCTTGTGTTGTTATCCACGCCTCATTTGTCTTTGTCTCTATTCTTCTGGCGATGACTCCTTTCGTTACCGTTGCAGATATCGGGAGTGCTGGTTCCGGACCTAGGTATTGTTGGTCCGCCCCTGCTCTGGCCAGCTCATCAGCCTTCTCATTACCTATTGCTCCGCTGTGTCCCGGCACCCATGCCAGTGTTACTTTGGATGCTGTGCCTAGGTTATCCAGTTCATCCTTGCAGTCCTGCACCAGGGAGGACTTGATTATCGGATTACCTAACGCTTTTAGTGCTGCTTGGCTGTCCGAGTAGATAATAACGTGGTGCCCCGCTATATCGCTTCTTTCCTTGAGGCTCTGTGCACACTTCATGATGGCATATACTTCTGCCTGGAACACACTAGTGAGGCCTCCTAGTGGTATCGCTGTGCACTCATTTGCCTCCAGGTAATATATGCCTGCCCCCGCTCTTTTTGTTGAGGACTTCCATGACCCATCCGTGAAACATGTCATTCTGGGTTCTGGTATCTCCGTCTCCCAACTGTCTCTCTCTCCTATATGGATTCTGTATTTCTTGTCGAAGATCTTCCTTTTCTTCATAAGGTCGTTGTTAATCATGAGCATGTTCATGCTCACCATTGACTCCCTTTGTATGCTTGCGTGTCTCTTGTCCATCTCGGACCCGATCCACTCTCTGCTCATTTTTATCCTGTACCACTGTTCTGTGGCTCTCTTTTCCACTTCAAGGTGTACAGGGTTCAGTCCTAGCATTATCTCCAGGGCTTGTGTAGGTGCTGTCCTCATAGCCCCAGTTGTCATTAGACATGCTAGTCTCTGAACCTTCGTCAGCTCCTTTTCTACGTCCTTTATTTTCGCTCTATGCCACCACACTATGGCTCCATACAGCAGTCTGGGTAGGACCACTGCTTTGTAGATCCATTGTGTTATCAGTGGTCTTAGTCCCCATCTTCTACCTATTGCTTTCCTGCATTGCCATAGGGCTGTTATTGCCTTTCTGCATTGCTCTTTTACATGTGTCTTGTATAGCAGTTTGCTGTCTAGTACTACACCCAGGTATTTTATTTCCTTAAGTGTTTCTATCTCCTCACCTTTGATTTTGATGGGTGTCAGAGTCGGCAACTTCCTTTTATTGGTGAAGAGTACTATTTTCGTCTTGGTCGGGTTCAGGTCTAGTCCTCTGCTCTGACACCAGTCTAGTACCTGCTTTATTCCTCTAATCATGACTTCTCTCATTACGCTGAGGGTTTTACCCCTTACTAGGAGTACCCCGTCATCTGAGTACGCTTGCATATGTATGCCTCCTCTGTTTGTTTCTCTAATGAGCGAGTCTAGTAGGAGACACCACAGGAGTGGTGACAGGCAGCCCCCTTGCGGGAAGCCCCTGCTCGTCTTTATCTTTATCGAGTCTCCCCCTAGTTGTGCCGTGATCGCTCTACCTGTTAACATGGCCATGATCCATTTTCTAACTGCTGGGTCTATATCGTCCCTTCCTAGACATTTCTCTATTGCTGCAAAGGTAGCTCTATCAAATGCCCCCTCCACATCGAAGAAGCAACCTATTGCCAGCTCTTTATCTTCTATTGCTCTTTCTATTCTTATGGTCAGGTTGTGAAGGGCTGTTTCTGTTGATTTCCCTACTATGTAAGCATGCTGATGCCCGTGCAGGGGCCTTCTACCTGCTTGCATGCTTGTTCTTATCTGTGCATCTATGATCTTCTCTAGTGCCTTCAGTGCAAATGATGAAAGGCTAATGCTTCTAAACGATTTGGCATCTTTGTAGTTCTTCTTTCCTGGTTTAGGTAGGAATATTACCTTTACCTCATTCCAGATGATCGGTATATGACCCAGTTCCAGACTCTTTTCGTAGATTTCTTTTAGGCTGTTCCATATGTGTTTCAGTCCCTTTTGTAGTAGTATGGGTATCACACCATCTGGGCCTGCCGCTTTGTAGGGGGCAAAGGAGTTTATGGCCCATTCCCCTACCTCTCTGCTGATTCTTAGGTTTAGTTTCTCCCCTGATCCTGTTGTCTCAGTCCCGTTATCCTTTGCAGCCTCATGTGTGCGGTATTCCCTGCAGTCGGGGAAGTGTATGCTTACCATGTGCTGTAGTACTTTTTTGGGGTCTGTTAGTTCGGTCGGCCCTACCATTAGGCTACCTAGTTGGCAGGATCTCTCGTTCGCCAGTACCCTTACTATTCTTGCCGCTTCTGAGTATCTTTGGATTTCTCCCGTAAAGGTCCTCCATCCTTGTGCTCTTAGTCTCTCCCTTGTATTAGTGTATTTGTTCCTAATACCTCTATATTCGTTCCAGCCTTGATCATTGCCCTTTTTTAGAGCTAGTCTTAGCGCCTTACGAGTTCTTTTCCGTAGTTTCTGTATCTCTTTGTTCCACCATGGCTGTCCTTTATCTCCCTTACACGTTCTCTCTGGACACGCCGTCTGGTAGGCTCTCGATATGGCCCTGTTCAGATCCTCAGCGGCTCTGTCCAGTTCCTCGCTAGTTTTAGGGCTTCTGTGGCTCGGTGTCCACTCACTCAGTATGCTGTTATATTTCTCCCAGTCTGTTTTCCTTGGGTTTCTTATCTTTGTTCTTTCCGTATAGTAGTCCAGGCCGTACAGTAGTCTCCTGTGGTCCGACATGCTGTCGTCCTGGTCTACTCTCCAGTCTTTTACATATTTGCCTATCTCCCCTGAGGTTATCGTTATATCTAATACCTCCTCTCTTGCCCTGGTTATAAAGGTTGGAGTCGTACCTATGTTGTGTATGTCCAGGTCATTGCTTACAATAAATTCTAGAAGTTCTTCCCCCTTCTTGTTGGTGTCGCTGCTTCCCCACACTTCATGGTGTGAGTTCGCATCGCAACCTACAAGAATGGGTGTCCTCTTACCTTTATACTTACTGACCGTTTCCTCCAGTTCTCTGGTTGGCGCGTTGCTTTCACCTGGTATGTAGCAGGATGCCAGCGCTATCTTGACTCCCTCTCCGTTTCTTGTCACTAGGCTGAATTCTACCACCACTAGGTCTCTGAAACATATGGTCATTAGGCATCCCATATTTCTCAGGTCTCTACTTGCGTATATGCATGCCCTAGGAGGCAGCTCACCATTTCTTTCGAAGTGGAGATCGCCCCCCAGGCTACCCAGTCCTGTTACCTGGTTTTTCCATGCGTATGGCTCTTGCATCAGGACAATGTCAATCTTTCCCCTCACTATGAATTGGCACAGTTCGGACATTGCGTCCTTGCAATGCTGGAGGTTTATTTGACATATTCTTATTTTTTTGTATTTGTGTGTGTTATTGTGTGGTGTGTGTTGTTTGTCTGTGTTGTCCATTGCTGGTTGTGTAATTGTGTAGTGTGAGCCGCCTCCCGTCTACCTAGTCCGAGGAGCCCCCTTCGGTTACCATCCGTGATGGATGGTCACCGACCTGGGCTGCCTCAGCCTGGTTCCTGGGCTGCAGCGCTGAGCCACCACAGCTGCCCTTGTAGCTGCGGTTCCCCTTCCCTTCTGGGGTCTCCACCTCCTCTTTCGTTCTGTGAGGGGCGGACCTCGCCAACCGCGCCCGGATACGTGTGGCTTGGAAGAACAGCCACTGGCTGGCCTCCCCACCCCACGCATCCTCCACGCTCTTAGGCACCGAGTAACATACCCGAATGCCCGTGGCGAGATCCTCCCTACTCACCTGCATCCACTCTTGGAGTTTCAGCTCCTCCTCCCTGTCCCAGTTTTGGGCTCTAAGGTAGAGGAGCGGATCCTCCTTAAGTTCATCCGGCGATCCCGGGATCCAAATGGTGACCCTCGTGCTGTTAAGCATTCGGGCCAGCAGTTTGTGCCCCTTTGGCTCACCCAGGTCCTTCCCGAGAAGCCACTCCCTCGCTTCTGCCGTGGATGGTGTCACAAGGAAGAATCCTTCCGACACCAGCCCCGACATTGCGAACTGTAGCGGCTTCCCTCGAAGGCCCTGCTCTTTTATGGCCTCCGTGATGAGCCGGCTGACAATTCTCCGGACTTCGGTTCCTAGCGACTCATCCAGCGGTACACCATCCGCGCGGCTGATCGCCACTGCGAACTCCCGTGCTTCCCTTGCGGTCGCACGGTTGCTCGCGAGCGAGTCGCCGCGGTTCGGTCGCTTCGCTGGAGGCCGCGTCGAGGTTCCTTCTTCCGGGTCTGTTGCCTGCCGTTTCACTTTCGGCGGCCTCTCCGGCGGCGAGGGCCTCCCCTTCACCAGGTTGTGGCTAGGGTTCGCTCCTGCCGCCCTCTCTTTCTGTCTCTCCTTCCTGCGTGCCAGTCTCGCTCTCTTCTTTTCTGCCTTGGTGGGCGGTCTGGAGAAGCCGTCGCCCTCCGTCGGGGTTGCCGCCATGGCGGTTTCCTCCTTCGGAGTCTGCGTCGGATTCAGCAGACGGTCCTCATCCTCCAAGGACAGATTCCTCAGATCTAACGGCCCACACGGCATCTGCGGGGGTCCCCCTTGCACCGTCTTGTTGGTGCTCGGCATTCCTCCCACTTCTGCCCCACCTTCTACTCTCTTCTCCTTTGCTACTTCCGACATCCGCGGGGGTCCCCCTTGCACCATATTGTTGGTGCTCGGCCTTCCTCCCACTTCTGCCCTCCTCTCCTCCTCTTTCCTCCCGGACTTGTCTTCGTTAGTTTTATGTACCTCCATACTTAGGTTTTCTTCAGGTTCGTCCAACTCGCTCCCCACCCACCACGGAGCCCCTACTAGGGATGCTATGACGCACCAGGGATACGAGTTGGATATAGGTTTCCAGGGTGAGCTGTTGAGTGAGTCCGCACGATGTCAAGCCCTCCGTCACCACTACAGCGACTCGGGGCCGTACTCCGCCGACTACCAACCTCATCATCCCAGAACCCTCGCCCGCGGCCAGTCTACTGTAGACGCGACAGCCGATTGATTCTGGCTGGCTAGGCTAGAACCTCCCGTGTGAGATGAATCCCGAGCCGAAGCGGCGTGTTGTTGTCGGAGGGTAGCTACTGTCCGACCCTCGTCTAACTCAGCCTGCCAGGATCTCGTTCTCCACCCGTACGGGTCCCCGCGCACGGCACAAACACGCGGGTGGCATTTTACCGCTACCCATCCTTTTGTGTTGGATAGGAGGCCCGCTGCGACATGCCACGACATCGCATGCAGCTGATTGGATAGGAAATATGGGGAGCTTGGAAGGGTGAATGAAGGACGATCTAGAGTTCGACTGTTGTTTTGGTTCTACTCGTTTAATCCGGGGAAACCGAGTAGTTGACAGGCAGCAACCTCGGGAAGGAACACAACCAGTCTTGCCTAGGGTATCAACGCAACTGTGAGCTCCACCCTCAGCCACTAGCCAAGCCAACTACCGGACAAGTAGATTGACATGGGGACGGACCCATATCACCTGGCGACCGGTCGCTAACTAACGTTGATTTGGACCCGCCCCCGCCTCCGATAAATGACAATAATAATCAAACTTAGCATATAATCTTATGCTATTTCAGGTAGTCAGTCACGAGAGTTTATAACGTCTACCAAAGTAGGGCCAAATTAGGGTAAATTATTTATTGCCCCGACGCTTAGTTGGTAATTGCCCTACAATAAATATATCGTAGACATTATAAACTCTCGTGACTGTCTAAATTACTAAAGTTAACGTTCAAGATACATCGTCTAAGTAAATATTTATGTTCGACAATGAACAGTTTTTATGACTGCAGCCTACTGAGAATTATTTCGAGCAAATAAAGATTAAATAGGTTTAACTAAGAGTAGTCGTATGAGGCTTGTGATCACACATAATCGTTGAGAAAATTACGTGGAAATTAGAACCTTTACAATAGTTCTTTTAACATGTGGGTCGCGCGTCGCGAGTGTCCCTGTAACCTCAAGGTAGTGTTTGGTTAAGTAAAAAGCAAGGGGTTTAGGTCTTACACTGTTCCACAGTATACATTTTATAACTACTTAGTTATTGTGACCGATCTGGGAGACGCTATTTTTTTTATTCGCATTTTATTTATGCAGTGCCTACCTATACATTTGACAAATAAAACAAAAACAAACTAAGTCTTATACACTAGGTACTTTGAAACTACAATATACGAAAATAAAATTAATTAACACTGAACTACTAAAAATGGCCCCCGTGGCATTGTACTGAAGATACTGGCTGGCTGGTATTCTCTTTTTGAACCGCAGCGCTTCATCGCTGAGAGAAGAAGCTAAAAGCTTTCCGTCATCTAGCTGTGAATTAGACTAGGCATTTGCTAATGGCGGTTACTTTACAAAGTAATTTGTGAAGATATTTCATTCTTAGAGATTCTCAAAATATATCAGAATGACTACTTAGTTATTTATTTACTTAACTACCGTTTTATTCGCTCGTGTGACGAATAGTTTAGACGATATTTTCTACCGCAGACTCTCTGTGTTGTGCTGTTAGTCATTATATTAAGCATACCTAGCTACCTGTTGATTCTTTAGCCGATTGTGATTAGTATTTTATTTATTGATATGTTACTTTTCAGCTTCTTCAATATGACTGATGACGAGGAGTACAATGATGCGGCATTCTTCCTCATAGAAGTCCACGATGACTTAGGAGAACCGAAGGAGCAGCTCGGTATAGAAATGGAAAGGGTAAGGCTGAGCGTTGATCAAAGATTCTGCAAAATTATTAATAATTTAAATCACTATAGCATACTCGTTACTGTTTTAGGACGCAAATGACACAGTCACAGATTTTATCACAAGATTTGGCGAAAAACTTCTAATAGATGAAGGGGTAAACGTTACAGCATTAGACAAAGAAGATCTCAGATGTGGAGGTCTTGTAATGTTACATAACATGACTAAATTATCTCAGCAAAGACTGGAAATAATTTCCCGTGACTGCATGGTACAGAAATGTGATTTCAGGTAAAACCTCGCTTATTTTTCTATTTGTAAAGGAAAGTTTTATCTTAAGTACACGTTAGCTATCAGGGATTAGAATAGAGGTAATTTATTATCGGAATATTCCAGGAAAGGCGGTCCCGATATTTGCCCTCCGGATTACAAAGAGAGTGACGACAAAACATTCTACATCTACTTTTTTATGAGATTCATGGGAACTATCATGTTATCCGCTGGCGTGACCATCATGGACCCCATAGCGCTGACTATGATACAGAAATACGGTGGAGACTTTGGAAGAGAAAGATTGTTTTCGAGTATCGGGATGGCTATATTTTCCCCTATAACAGGCATGCTTATAGATATGAGGAGTAAACAAGTGGGTAAGTTAACGCCATCTCGTAATCGTTATCTTATGTCAATATTTTGTTGTGTTTACGTCTGTTTGATTGCAGGTTACACGGACTATTCCGCTGCATTTTACACGTACGACGTTCTGCTCCTAATATCGGCGATAACCGTGGCCGTGATGCCTCTGGGAGCCAAGCTACCGGCGGACAATTTACTCCATGATCTAGTCAACATCATAAAAATGCCGCACATCATAATTTTCATTTTCTTCCTATTTGCTTTGGGTAACTTCTGGGGTTTCATTGAATCTTACCTCTTCCTATATTTGAAAGAATTGGGAGCGCCGAATTTCTTATTAGGTGAGTTACCAGCTTACCTACGTTTTTGCTGAATAAGGGAAATTATTATGTAATATAAAGTATCTATGAGATGACATTTAGTTGTGATCCCACAATTAAATGTAAAAAACAAACTAATAATTAAATTATAAAAACTTTGAAAAGAAAGGGCCGCCGTGATAAAGTACCATAAATGCAGGCGGCAGTTTTTCGTTGTATAGCAATGCCCGAAGGAGCTGGTGTGGTCTTGTGATTTTCCTTAAAATGCCATTAGCAACGCGAGACCCTACATACCAAGGGACTTGACGCCGAAATGGACAAAGTGATATTCAGCCCTAGTACTTATTTTTCTTAAATATTTCGGCCGCCTCACCCACCGCGCCTGAAGCAAAAAGCGTTTTTACCATCATTATTTGAGACCACTTAACTGGGTCACGATTTGTAAAAAAGTTTTTAATCTCAAAATTGAAAGTTTCCAATCTGTATACCTAAACTACCATACATTAATTAAAGGTCACCAAAATCAGGCTGGCTAGTTTTAATCTGTTAATTTTCTATACACGAAGGTTTAATGATGATGGTCTCCAGGAATAACCGTGACCGTGGGTACGCTGAGCAGCATCCCGTTCCTTTACGGGGCCGACGCCATCACCGCCCGCATGGGTCACGTCAACGTCATCATCGTCGCGTTCTTCTCCCACGCAGCCCGGCTCGTCGGATATTCCTTCATCGAGTGAGTCTAGTTCATCATCATTATCATCATTGTCAGCTGCATCACCTGAACATATGTACATTATGACTTTATCTGTATCAATATCTTATAGTTTAGTAACAAGTCTTGATTACTTGAAGACATGGAGGTGTATTAATGCTCTTGAATTTTCTAATAATTAATTTTGGACTAGTTTTTAGGAGAAATTATTCGTAAAAACACGTTTGTAATGCTTTTAAATTACTCATTGTCATTGCTCGTTGGTTTGAGCAGTCCCTTTCACATGATATGAAATTTAAAATCGCATAACATTATTAAAGTTGACAAATACAATTAAATACTATAATATATGACACATAAATGTTTCTTAGCAAATAAAAAAAAAAAATAAAAAAAATAATTTAGCCGTCACTATATACGGTAATACAACGTCTTGACATTAAACGATATAACAATAGTCTGGTTATCTAAAGGAAACACTGTGGGTGTCTGCTCTGTTTAACCATTTGTTGTAATGTGATACTTTGCAAAGAACCTTGGCAATGGCATGTTTATAATAGTCAATCATGTTGCAGTCGTTAGCTTGTCCATCTTGCTTGAGATGAACTACAAGAAGCATTTAATTATCACCAAGACCGTGAAAATGTTCAAATCTCACCGGCTAACATTATAATTATGCTTATGTACCTACAGTTTCCTTCCTGCAATCATTTTATTTACTTGTATTATCTATGTTATGATGGTTGCCATTATTTTTAGTACCTACTTATCGTTTGGTGGTTTATTTCATCCTGCTTTACATAGTTTCCTTTGAAATTGCCGCCTACCATATCTCTGCCACGAAAAGTTCATCCTCTAGTATTAACTCTATTTACAGAATAACTGCCGACACTCTCAAGTTTATGAGCGCAATGGCAGAATGTAGGCGTGCTTTATTCCCGTGTATGCTTTAAGCCTAAACGAGCATGTGCTTCATTCAATTGTATGCACGTGTAACATTATACAGCTGTATGTTGCAATACATTACTTTACTTTTTATAGACAAGGATATTCCTTTAGAAGCTTTTATATTTGACCATAAATTGTTGGCGATGGTGGTAGATACTATTAAGATTGGCTTTGTTTCCACAGAAACTCGTGGTGGTGCTTCCCCTTCGAGGCTATGGAGTCCCTCTCGGTTCATCTCATGTGGGTAGCAGCGGCCACTTATTGCGCCATGTTGGCTCCTAAGAATCTATTAGCCACGCTTATTGGAGTACTCGGGATGGCCCATTTCAGCCTTGGTGAGTTCCTTTATGATGCTTGCATAATGTGTAATGGGATGAGTAATGCTAGATCCTTATCTTCCGAGGCCATGTTTACTAAATTAAGAACAAAAATTTATTCACTTCGCGGACTCTATGCTTACCTAATGTTTACGAGTATCATTATGTGGAACTGGAATCAAGTTTAGTGTAACAAAAAGAGCACCAAGAAACTCAGAGAAAGTAAAGGATTTGCGATAGCAGCTTTTTGTTAGTTATTACATGGTTTGCTTCAATAGATACTCAACAACATAAGAAGTATCAACGATTGTTTTCAAAATTCGGATGTTAATTTGTATTCATTTTATCGGTTAATCTCAATGATTTACAATATCGTCAGGTAAATAAAAACGTGTAAATATAATCGCTCTGCTAACTTCAAAATCTAAAATACACACCTGATTCCGTCGGTAGTATTAACGTTGACGTC
Source organism: Acleris sparsana (assembly GCA_923062465.1). Taxonomy (NCBI): domain Eukaryota; kingdom Metazoa; phylum Arthropoda; class Insecta; order Lepidoptera; family Tortricidae; genus Acleris; species Acleris sparsana. The sequence goes on along the minus strand of OV281287.1, from coordinate 17,584,492 downwards.
ACGTGAAAACATTGGGTCGTAAATTTTGAAAATCCTTTCTTTTTTATTTTAACTTCTTTGTTATGGTAACAGATGGTATTGACACGATGAAACAAAGACACATGATATTACGGTTAACTCTATTATCACCTTCGTCGTCTTGAACGTATCCAGAAACTCGTCTACTAGAACTTCCTCTTTATCACTTCCTCATATTTATGCATTTCTTTACTTTTGTGTTAGTTCGTACTACTCGTGATATTGTTTCACATTTTTAAACGTTTTCTAGGCAGAGGTAGCGGCAGTTTTGGCGGTGGCCTTCTCATCGCTTCTCTTGGCACAAGGGAAGCCTTTCGCTATATGGGGCTGATAGCGTTCCTTGGAGGCATATTGTATGGATTGTTGCACTATTTCTGGCTAAGGAAAATTAACATGGTGACATTGGGAAGGCCTTGTGAGCCGGATAATGGTGAGTGATTAAAGATTCCTGTTAAAATAATGTCAATTCACAAAAAAAAAAAACAATATTTTGCCATCGAGTCTCGGAGTTCAAGGGTGGATGAACAGGTAGAAAAGTGAAATCTTTCATGACATGGATGGAATTGTATTCCAAAGCATAGAAGTTTGTTTAAGAAGAGTGTCCACATGTTTTTATTTTTAGCAGTAAGTAATGTAAGTTTGGGTGGTATTAGTGTACAGAATTTAGGGTTTACTGGTAACTGTGACGTTTTGGTGGAATATTCGTATGTAAGTAAGTACCTATGTCCAAACGCTAACGCATCTTCTTTAATTTGTGAGTTAATATCAATTGTTATTTACAGATAGCGGCGAAGGGGACAAATTGAACGGAGAGCCGCTGCGAAAAGACGCCGAGACCATGATATCCCTGGAGAGATTACACATGATCACGAGGTTTAACCCTTTAGGCTCGCTGCACTCTCTTCCCAGAGGATCCAGGGCTAGGGTAAGGAACTTTGGTTTGATCGCCTCTCATCAGTACCACAAACAAGGTTATATCACAAGGTTCAATTAGAATAAGTAATAAAAATAATCAACATCAGTTCACACAAATTGACCTAGCTTCAAACTAAGCCCTAGGCTTGCACTATGGGGACTAGATAACGACAAACACAACCAAAAATACCCAAAACTCTAGACGTAAATACTCGCATGGAATCGAACCCAGGACCGCTAGCTTCGTAGGCAGGGTCACTACCCACTAGGCTAACGCATCGTCTAAGAATCATAAAGCTAGCAATCACATTATGAGGCTTGCCTGTGTAGTATTGATAACGATATTAAAGGAAAGCAATCTGTCTATGTAATCAAATACATAAGTTGTACCATTCTTAATTTTGTACTCATCGACAAACGGTTCAGTGTATCGCATCGCACCGCGTCTTTTAATATGAATGAAATAAAATAATCTAATTAGGGAATCGGCAAATTTTGACACGACGGTATATAGAGTGAATCTCCCGATCCGAAGGATGTAAGCTTCATATAAACAAAAGATGCGTCACCTGGGCATTACTTACATACACATACATAAACTCGAATCACTCCTTTATTCCCAGACTGGTGTAGGCAGAGCTACCGAATTACCAATAACTCTAAAAATTTATACTAGTGACTGGTTGCAAACTCATCGCCTAAAAGTACCTGCTACAAGCCTTTATTCTCTTAGTCGCCACTTCGACATCCGAAATGATTGATTTAATACAAAAAAATAACTCTCGTGTCGCCTCCCCTCGTCTCGCCTTGTCGGTAGGAAAGTACATAGACTCGTGCCTTTTTCACTCTTGTGCATGAAATCGTCACAAAGGAACAATAATCAACTTTACCTGACTGAGTGCGGCCGTGTGACTTTAGTATCTGCACCAATGTTGAACCAAGCAGCTGGTTTTCAGAATGGAGTTGGCTTTATAAATATTATAATTTTCCAGCTGTCTCAAGGTGACATCAACGAGCTCTACCGCAGCCGCAGCGGCAGCAACAGCCAGCGGCGTTGCAGTAACATCGAGATCTCCCCAAAGACGCCGCAGAGCTCCGCCTCCAAGGTTGATCTCCTCAGGTCAGCGCTGGATATCGGACACCAGCACGGCAAGAGCCATATATCCAACCCCATGCTGTCCAACAGAGCACCCCCTCATGTTTACAAGGTATGTTTGAAAAGTAGTGGGTTCCTTAAAATAGTCAATCGTTGCAGAGACCGCCAATACCAATACCGTACCACAAGCAAATTTCCACCACATCCTAACTTTTGTTGGACTAATAGTAAAGAATTACTAATGCGTATTTTCTAAAGTGATTTGCCAGAAGCAAGTATTACTATATGTATAGGCAATGGTCGGCTCGGTACAGTGCGCTCTTCAAAAGTCCTTCGGGTTTGTTCCTCTCACATTTACTCTTCTATGATCTTATGCCAGAAAGACTTTTACGACCTCTTGTACTTGGTAAAACATTACGTAATGTTTTTGAAATGTTGTCGTTTGGTTTTATCTCGGCCGTGATTACTGTCAGTTAAATACGAGCTATCGAAACGTTGACATTACGATGACATGTCAAAAGCAATATGGTTTTCTCGGGTAAAATATAACACTTGTGTGATGTTTTCTTTTAATTCGCGCGCGCCCTTTATTTACTAAACATTGCACGGCTGTGAAAGTTCTAATTTAGTAGGGCGCGACTTCGTGGATTGAAAACACTGAAATTATCGATTTAGTGAATTCTATTTGATTTAATTTTTGATTACATGTAATACTAGCGGCCCACCAGCGGCTCCGCCCCGCTACAAATTTCCGACATCCCCGGTGGTTTTTTCTTTGATACAAACCTTGTCCTGACAAAAACGAATACAACAAAAAAGAAATCAGCCAAATCGGTTCAGCCGTTCTCGAGTTTTGCGCTTAGCAACACATTTAGCGATTAATTTTTGTTATATAGATTATAGACCTACCAATTTACAAATAAGTTCACTAGATGGCGCTGTTACGTAGAGAAACTCGCTAGCGAAGTGTCTACCGAAATCCTTAACTACAGAATATCACTTTTGCTTTGCAGTTTGGAATACGTTATAGTATACACGATTTTTTTGGAACGCGCTGACTGTTGTAAATCATGCGCTGTATAAAAATATGAAAAATGATTGGGTCGATAGATGAATTCGTCTAGAATGTACTCTTAATTAATTACCATCCCTAATCGTACCGCACTGAGTGTAAAATCATCTAGAATGAATTTTAATAAAATGAAAACGTTACGTGTTTTGATGAATAAAAAAAAAAACTTTACGGGCTATGAAATTCTATGAATTAGGCTTTGAGACAAGTTAACGAAAAGCAAACTTAAAGACCCAACTGCTGTTTGGATAATGTCGTCAAAATAATGTTACTTATCATATGTATTTATTTTTTATTTCGCCAATTTCACATTCAAATATTTTTATAGCCTATGACAGTCTAGTCGGACATATATACAAGTCAAACACATAACCCTCCTTTTGGGCTTTGCCGCAGTCGGGTAAAAAATAATGTTCTTATAAATCATTTAGGTAGATATTGGTACCATAAAAAGAAATGAAGGAAAACTTAGAGGGGTTTTGATTTCTTTTTCCTTAATTGTACATGTTTTTGACTAATTTATATTTTCAATAAAACAAGTAGTTTTTTTATAACATACATATTTTCAAAGATTCATTTATAAAAAAAAGCAGGTTACAAATACTGCAGAACTTTACGTTGCTTAGGTACTTATATTCAGAAATATTAGAAACCTAATAAAATTACCGACAAAAACGATGTCGTGATCGGTCTGTTTACAATTAAGTATTAATTACTCTTCTCAAACAAAAAGCGTTACCATTCAACATTGGCAGTTCTACCAGCATAGGAATGATGCCATTATTGGCATTTAGATTATTGTAGTTTAAGATCGGAGTAGCTTATAATTTTGAATACAAAGCACTTAAAAACATTTGTATTCTCAGTTTACCAAGACAAAAAAATTACTAATAACTTTAATTAAAGTGTGATGTTGGTATGAAAAGGGTACGTAAGATGGATTGACGGAGGCATCTATAGCGACTTAGGGACAACTTTTGAAGTTGCATACGTTGTTCCTTCGTCACGATAGATGGCTCTGTCACTCAATGTTTCGGAACCGTTTCTTCGAGGCTGGTCAGGAAATGTAGGTATTCTAAAAACGATTATGATAACGAGTCAAAAGTAATATGTTTTTACCGAGTAGAATAGAGCACAAGGGTTATTTTACTATGTATTTTTGTTAGATATTTTTATCTGCAGCCTAAGACCGTCACCAGAACACAAGTTGTTTTTTTAATTGTTTTTAATTAAAAAACAAAAGAAAATTAATTTAACGTAGTGTTTGCTTAACAAAATCTAATACAAATACGACCTTGCTTATATTTAATTACTGAGTATTTGCTATCTTAAGGCAATGACGCATTAATGCAAATTTATATGACTGATTATTCCAAAGTAGTTAGATCCAGATGTACAGTCAGAAATACTTTTGGTTTAGAATCTTATTTTGGTACGATAAAAAACTTATACCTACTTAATTTCTGTCAAAGAGGTGGGTATGATAAACTAACTAATCGCAAGAATTCGAAAAAGGAATCAAAAATTGGACACAATTCCTTGAGATTTAACCATTAGTTACAGTTTTTAACGACTTTTTTAGGTTAGTTTAACTACTGATCAAACAACAGGCCCTAACTCAGACTAAAGGCTTGTTCAGACTACATTAGTAATTTAGTCGAGTAAGGTCGAGTCTTGCAATTGCAACTATCTGGTTAATTCCAACTGACTTGAATAACTCGCACTAGGATCACTGTTTTGAACCACGGTAGGCGCGATATTGTTCTTGTATATTAAGAATTACAATATCGCGCCTGTCGTTGATCAAAACAGTGATCCTAGTGCGAGTTATTCAAGTCAGTTGCAATTAACCAGATAGTTGCAATTGCAAGACTCCACCTTAGCGAATACCTATTTTAGTAACTAAATATTCCCTGGACATTGAAAATTTTGTCGAGAAGGCACCAATCTACTCGACTAATTGTTTGCTAATGTAGTCTGAACAAACCTTCATGGCAACTATTAAGACTTTTTGTTCAAATAAACGTCGACTATCCAGTATCGCCATCATTACTATTATTGTGTTTTCTATAAAACTATAGTGATTGTTTGAAATTTACGGGTTGTACCAATGAATACTCAATTTATAGTGTAAATTACATACTTTACTTAATAACCATCTCCTCGCGTCGCCTCTTTCACTAGGAATCCAGTGAGTCTCATCTCGGATCCCGCTTACCATCAGTAGACCTAGCGAAGATGTAAATGCTGCTAACGTTTCCATTCTCTATCTACTTAATATGGTTCCATATCAGAACGCCTAAAATTAAAAATCCTAATGTATCATTATCCCTAAAAGTTCATAATGTGTAATGGTGTTTTTCTGAAACCGTAAACTTTTCAAGATTTTATAAAACGCCTTTTTATAGAACTTATTAGGTTAGATTAGGTTTTTTTTGACCGTTTTTGATGTATTTAAGTATGTATTTCTCTAAATAAGTACGTTTATCGTTGTCTAGGACCCATAGTTCAAGCCTAGAGCCTAGTTTGGGACTAGGTCAATTTATTTATTATTTATTTAAGCGCTGCTAACGTTTCTGTTTTCTATCGACTCGAAATGTATGGAGTTGACAATCTGTCATCAGCTTACGTCAATCCTATACATTTTATCGACTTTCGAAAATCGGTAACTTAACGTTAAGCGTCTTGGCTAGGACCCCAGGTGGCATGTGTGCTCGTTTGCCTTCTCCCAATGTGTAGAATGAAATGTCTTAACATCGAACCTGTCGCTTTTATTATGGATAGATAATTAGTAATAATATTTTCACAGCCGACTCACAACACTAGTGTTTATTTAATTCCGATACGTCTACATTTATTAGTTCTTTTTTTAGAACGTTATCTTAGCTGTGAATATTATTAGCTCAAAGGTTTATTTGCAACACAGAGGTCGTAGGCCTGCTTAAACAAACAGTTTACCAGTTTGTTTGAAACACTAGGAAAATTGACTTAGCTCGAAGGTTGGCGTGATAATGGTGGATCCTAGGGCGACTTATATAAACTTCGCATTATACTGGTTAACGTATTGTTACCGTTAGGTACGACGGCTCTTATTTGCTTGACAGTAATGAGGGCCGAGCTAAACACAATTCCAAAATACATTAAAAGCATATGGTTTAACCGTGTTGAAAAGAGTCCCTGATCTTAAGTCAGATCGTTAAAAATTACAGCTTTCTATGACGTGTCTTGAGATGGACGTCTCGCTCAAGATCGGTATATTAATGCAGCTCCAAGTAGGCTTCCCAAGTGTCCGGCTTTATACTGTCGTGTCCTGCCCTATATATGTATACAAGTCCGGCCTGTCCAACTTTTGTTAGGGTTTTCGTAAACCCCGCCCCGCTATAAGAGTCCGAACGAAAGCACGCGAGCGACTTACTCGGACACGTATGAAGACTCAAATGAATAATAGTAATATATACAGAACAACATTTTTTTTCGTTGAATATCATGTTTTCAGTTCAGAGTCCAGCTTAGTATGGATCTTTTTTTTTACTTTGATAATAATTATTAATTCCAGCTAGCGAACAGTGCTCCAAAACTGACGCAGCGCAACAACATATCGCAACCTAGCTTCGGCGAATTCGACCTGCGGCGTCGCGACTCCATCCCTGAAGAGGCAGAAGAAGATAAACTGGTGAACAGCAAACAAGGGACGAAGACTAGAAGTGACCACCTTCCCCCCCCTCCGAGCTATGACGAAGTGATCCACGAGCATAGAAAAAGTTGGCACTCCGATGACAGTACTCCTACTTAGATGGCTTCTGGGAGCCTAGATCAAGTACAATACGCTAACGTTATCGATATTCGAAATGTGTCAAAATGTGTAGGATTCTATAGCGTCGGGTTATTATGTCAATTCCGGGTATCTATTATTTTAACGAAACACCTTACAACGAAGGTGTCACTGTGCAGAATATTCATTGCAACGAAAGTTTTTTCGGAAGTCACACGTCTAATGTAACCTAAACTACGTAATTAATGTTTAAAAAAACATCATGGTTTCAACACAAAACAGCGTTCGATAATGGAATCATACAATTGATGAAATGAAATCTATATACATATATAAAAGGCAAACCTGACTCACTGACTTATATATCAACGCACAGCTGAAACTACTGTACCTAGAAACTTGAAATTGGGTACAGGGGTTCCTTTCATGATGCAAGTGAGCGCTAAGAAGGGATTTTAGGAAATGCATCCCTTAAGGGGTTAAAATAGGGGGGGTAGTAGGAAACTAATTCTACGCGTACGAATTCGCGGGCGTCCTCTAGTTCGATATAATTATAGTGTACCATCAGTTCCACACGTTTTCTCAGTTTTCGAAAATTTGGAACGTTAGCGTTATGTCTCACCTGGGCTCCGTGGTTTTTGGTTTATTGTAAGAGTTTTGTCCGTAACTCGTATAGACTCAATTTTGATAGTCATATGTTATTATAGAAACTTGATTAAGATATATAATGTGGATGCAGCACATTTTGCAATACACCTTATAATTCCGAAATACTTAAAAAAAATTTTTTCGACCGAGAATTTCTTTTTAAAATATGTTATTCAATGACTTTACGTAGGCAAAATGAAAATTAATATTGAAAGTAATATAAAAAAGTTCAACATGTAATGTTCGGAATAAAGAAGGTTCGTACAATTCGGCTTAAATAATAAAATAAATTTACCTTTGTTGAATATTAAGAAGTTATGTTTTTGCTAAAAAAATACTATTCAAAAATGATTCTTGTTTTAGTTCTTACCTTCATGACGATTTATTTAATTTTTCTGAGGAATGTCTAGTATAAGTTCAATGCCATTTTAAATCTGATATTTATTAATATGTTTTGTATTAAATGTTAAGCAACAATTTGTCAAAGGCTTTAATTTTTATAAGGTGTAGATAGAGATTGCTAATAAATACGCTATGATTTTGTTCATTTGATTTTTATTAAATCCGGTATAGTCAAATTACAGTAATAAATTAATATAGCCCATGACACTCTAGTCACTACGTCTTAACCACTAAAGTCGTATAATTTATTAAAATCGGTTCTGCAATTTAGCAGTTACGAGGCGACATAGAGTCGGACTTTTATACAGGTCAAACCCACACCCTCCTTTTGGGCTTTTCCGCAGTCGGGTAAAATATATAAATCTTACACGATTTGATATACTTAATGCCATTATACGAACATAAACCTTTTTTTGTATACAACCGTGTCTAATTTCATAAGTGTACGATTTATTTTATTTAAAAAACTTAATAACTGTAAAAAAAACTGGTCAGTGGTCATGAAATTAGGCACGATATCGCTACATTCAACTTACACTAATAAATGCATTCTGGCAACTAACTCAACTAAAATACACTTAGATTATATTCCCTTCACCTTCACCCACAGATATATATAGTTTATAATAATTTATAGGCTCTGTGTTTTTTAAATTTACAATGTCAAGTCATTGACAATTTAAAAAAAACTCCAGTCAGTTATTTTTGCTGCTATACCGTGTAATACAGGTTAATGAAGACTGATAGTTCGGGAACTTTTATATTTTAGACGATTCAAAAATCAAGTAAACTCTATTCTCGTCGAACAAGAATAAATTAATAATTAAATTGGATCCAATATTTGATTATCTGTACATAAAATAGACCTTTGAATACTACACGCAAAAGTATTTTTTATTTTTATTTTTTAATTTATCTGAATGTAAGACTAATAAAATGACGGAGATCTTTTGGCTGGTTTATAATGACTGAAGAAATTTCAATTACGTACTTACGTGTTTAGTTAAAATTAATTCTTGTTTACCAGCGTTTAGTTAAACATTCTAGTTTTTCCTCGCGCAATGGGCGACATCTGTTTAGTAGAAGTTAAATATGGAATTCGAATATTAAAATTAAAAAAATATTATTAGGGCCAAACCCTAAAACTTCATATTTTATTTTTGCCATCCGGAGACAGTGAAATCAGTATTTAAATATACAGGGTTATTGGTAAGTCGACCTATTCCCGTTAGGAGGTGATAGGGGTGACTATTTGCGATAATTTTGACCCCCATATGCATTATGCAAAAGTGAACCATTTTTGAGTTATCGCGTTTATTAGTTTTTTTTTAAATTAGTCGGAAATTCAACTTGAAAAATTTATTACAAAAAAAGTATCAATTTAAATCTTTTTTTTTCTTCTGATTTACAAAACCGATTAAACACTGGTTATTTCTCAATATTTAAACAATAATTATCGGTCCAAATTAAAAAATGCGAGATGGAAAACGAAATTTTTTCAATATTTTTTGCGATCGCTTTCCACTAAAATGCCTTAAAAACAAAAAAAAAACGTTATAAAACTTGGCTTGCAGATTATTTTAAAAACTTAACTGTTTTCTTAGCTCTCCAAAAATGCATAACAAGTAGGAAATTATTTGAAAAAAAACTGAAAGAAAGTCATCACAAAGGAAGCGGGCGGAAACTAAAGTCACAAATGCCACTTCAAAAATAAAAATTAAAAAACATACCGAATTTAAATCAACTTTTTTATTTGCTTTTGTACAAGGTGAACTTGTTTTTTTTATGCAATATTAAAAAAAATATTATCTGTACACGTTTGAGAATGCGAGGCCGAAAACTAAAAAATACTTACATGTTTTTTTATCAAACTCCAACATAAATTACACGAAAACAGAAAAATTTACCAATACATTTGGCTGACTGAAATAAGTCTGACTAATTTAAAATAAAACTAAAAATCGCTTACTTTTTCCATAAGTTAATGTTGTTATTTGTGTTTACGAGTATAACAGTTAGTTTTAATAGCTCGTTAGAAAGCTGGAAAAACGTCAATGTTTTATGTGTAATCTGCACGCCAAATGTATTGGTAAATTTAACTGTTTTCGTGTAATTTATGTTGGAGTTTGATAAAAAAACATGTATTTTTTAGTTTTCGGCCTCGCATTCTCAAACGTGTACAGATAATATTTTTTAATATTGCATAAGAAAAACAAGTTCATCTTGTACAAAAGCAAATAAAAAAAGTTGATTTAAATTCGGTATGTTTTTTATTTTTTATTTTTGAAGTGGCATTTGTGACTATAATTTCCGCCCGCTTTCTTTGTGATGACTTTTTTTTTCAGTTTTTTTTCAAATAATTTCCTACTTGTTATGCATTTTTGGAGAGCTAAGAAAACAGTTAAGTTTTTAAAATAATCTGCAAGCCAAGTTTCATAACGTTTTTTTTTGTTTTTAAGGCATTTTAGTGGAAAGCGATCGCAAAAAATATTGAAAAAAATTCGTTTTCCGTCTCGCATTTTTAAATTTGGACCGATAATTATTGTTTTAATATTGAGAAATAACCAGTGTTTAATCGTTTTTGTAAATCAGAAGAAAAAAAGAGATTTAAATTGATACTTTTTTTGTAATAAATTTTTCAAGTTGAATTTCCGACTAATTTAAAAAAAAAACTAAAAATCGCTATAACTCAAAAATGGTTCACTTTTGCATAATGCATATGGGGGTCAAAATTATCGCAAATAGTCACCCCTATCACCTCCTAACGGGAATAGGTCGACTTACCAATAACCCTGTAGATCTCCATTGTTGAGAACCTGTCACTCGAAACTTTTATGGACATCATATGGATTTTAGCAAAAAGCCTGATTTTAAATATGAAACTAGAAACATGATGAAACGTTGGTGGAGTTAGAATTCCGTAACACATTTCGTGACAAAGGTTACAGGTTATTGACGTACAGATGAATAATGAAAGGCCTTGTCAACGTTACTATTACCTACACAATTCTACATATGTTAACCTTAGAGGCCATATTATAAACCGTAAAAGCAGACAAATCCCAAGCAGTAAAAAAAACAGCGCTCTAGCAGTTACAAATATCCCTCTTAGGATGACTTTCCACCAGAGATGTGCTATGCAGCTATGCTGCGAGGATCTGAAAGCTACGCTTCGAAACTATGTGCCTGTTTCCACTAATGCTCAGCTATGTAGTCGTTTGAGGCAGCTGTGCGACGAAGATACACATTGCTACACCATTCGCGACACACAACACGCATTCATAGCACGCATCCAGAGCACGCATCCACAGCACGCATCTTACAAACGTCATAGAAAAAAACATAGCTTAGTTGAACCCGTTTCCACCAGTGCAATGACTATGTGGATTAATTAATATGATTGGTGGATATCAAACACATCCATCGCAACGTAGCGTAGCATATCTCTGGTGGAAAGGCACCCTTAGGGCCGCATTAACTCATCTTGGCTGTGATGTCTGTCACATGATGCCTCAAAGTAAACCTGTAGAAACCTGTCATTTTTGACGCGTTTTGAGACTAGCATCACAGTCGAGATCAGTTTGATACGGCTCTTACTGACTGGAACTTGGCCTTGACACTTCGCATTAGATATTCCCTTTCAGTACCCTTACTATGAGTTACTATTAAGCGAGTGCGAAATACTCTGTCCCGTGCGGTATTCTTATAGAGTGCGAGGGACAGAGAATTAGATTCGCCAGCGAATACGGTAATTGGAACTCATGGTAAGGGTACAGTTGTTAGTCCCCGACATTTACTCGCTTTCGGGGCAGTTCTTTTGATCAGTTCTGATGAAGTAGGCTCGACTGATGTTGTTTTTGTCGAGTACCGCATAAGCCTTCTCCAGCACCGAGAGTTCCGGGTTCCTGGCCCTTGTCAGGATCCAGGCGTTACCTAAAATTATCAAAAAAATGACATTTTATGATTAGAAATATACTTGTCAAGTACCTTCGGTTTTTTATACTCTTCTTTGTAGATCGTGTGTTTTACCGATGACCGCTAACGGTCATGGACCGTTATGGACCGCTAAAGACCGCTAAAGACCTAGGTCCATAGATTTTCATAAAATAAAATATTGTAATGAAATCAAATGATAGGTTATTGATTATTTTAGCCATCTTTTTTATCTAGTAGGATAGAAGACATAATTTTAAATTACGAGTATTTTGCATTTCTCTTAAATCCTTTAATTTCAAATCAAGAGTTATTTTAATCTCGTGCCACCCAACGTACATCACATTGTACAAAGTGACACTTAGCATAACACAGAATTTAAAAAAAACTGAACTAAACGCCCAATGAATATTACACTGTACTCGGGCAGTTGAACATAACTATGTTTTGGTTTATACCTCGTACACTGGGCGTTTAGCTGATCTTTTTTTTTCTTGGGCGGCACGAGGGTTCAATTCAGTGAATAAAAAATGACGTCATTTAGTTGAAACTTTGTCAAGAATCAAGACTATAGCTCGCATTTGACATTGACATTTAACGCACATACATAAACGGCCAAATGACATCACCCTTCCATTGAGCAGTTGCAGTCGATTATTTCGTTAAAACACAAAATACTAAACAAAATATTATATGATAATTCTAGTTACCATGGAATCAAATTTCAAAGCAAAGTAGGTACATCAATTATTATATGTATTATAACTTATAACTATACAGTAGAAAAGAATGAAAGAAAGAAATATGATTTATTTTATTAAAAACAGGATAGCAAACAACGCAAAATCAATCAATGCCAAAAGGTGTCAAATAAGATGCCACTCAGCGCAATGTTGTCGCGTGTGATTTTTAGTAACCTCTATTTGGATGACCTCACGATCGCTGGCGCCGTCGCCAGTGAAATTGCAATGTACGTACAATCTAACTACCGTTTTCTTCCATTGCTATTACACTCGCACTTGCTTCTGACAATATGTTTGTCACTCGTGTTTTCTAGAAAGTAGATGAAAGCCTTGAGCCAAGGAGATCCTTGGTAGCAATAGTTGAGTACCGTACTTACGGGTATGGAAGACTCCGAAGTCATTGCAGCCCCAAACGACGGCGTAATTGTCGTAGTCTGAGTCCACCACCCAGTAGGGGGCAGAGAAGTGGAAAGGCAGCGACGGGAATCGGACAGACAGCTTGCCTTCATCAGACCGACTCACTTGGTGAGCCTCACCCTGGATTTCAGACATGATACCAGTTCTGGAAGTAGATTATGGTGATCATATGAAATGTGTCACATGTAACTTGAGTAAGTGAAAGAAAACGTTAATGTGAAGAATAATGGCGATTACTCCAGCGACAAGAGTTTAGCTTGCGTACATTTTGAAGATGTTATAATTGACAGTACGTGTAATGAAAAAATATGGCATACTTCGGGCTTGTTTACCACCTTTCATTATCTGCTAGTTACAGATAGTAATTGTAAATAAAAACTAAGGTTATAAGGTTGATTATTCATTAGCCCCCTTACTAATAAATGTTGAGTAACGGTGGTATAGCTATACAATGTTTTGTCCTTATCTGTCGAATTCAAATATAACAATGACAAATAAGGACAAAACATTGTATAGCTATACCACTGTTACTCAACGTGTATTAGTAAGGGGGTAGATTTTCAATATTCGAGTATAGTCTATACTTTAAGAATAGCGAAATAGTACATTACTTAACAAGGGCTGTAAAAGAAAGAAAGCCCGAAATCGCAGGTATTTGAGACCCGAGCCGTAGGCGAGGGTTGTAAATATGCGATAGAGGGCTTTCTTTTTTACTGCCCGTGATGAGTACACAATTTTACGTCTTCACCTGGCCGTAATGCGAGTTTTACCGTGCGCGCAGCGTGCGATAAAACTCACATTATGGCCAGGTGTTACGTAAATGCTATTAATTCTACTTAGAGCTGAACAAAACTATTAAGTAGGTATCTTTGGAAAAATATTTTCCGGATTCCATTGCGTAAAAAAAGGGTTAAAGAAAAGGTTAGGGACATTAAGTACATTTATTTACGCGACGGAATCAAGAAAATTGTGTCAATTTTAATGTGTACAAGCACGGCCGGGAATTAAAAATGTCCAACTTACCATCTTCCATTTTGTTTAACGATGTTTTATGCATGGAGAAATTAAAATAAAACAACTTTTTTGGTATCACAATCTCTAAGGGTATCAGATCTAGGTTATAAATATAGGTATTCGCAGTATGTACACTAGTGATAAAGTTGAGGTAGAGAGCAGGCCCCGTGGATCCTCAGAGGGTGGAAGGAGTAGACAAGAGGGCCAGGAGGACGAGCAACCGAAGGGGGGTGCTGGAATATGTACAAAGCGATGTATGGTATAAGCTTAATATAACACCAAATATACATATATAAAACTATAATATGAGACAAGACCAAACCAAAACTTCCAGGAACACACAAACGTTAACAAGGATCTAAAATTCATGGGTATTTAAAAAAAAATACTGATGATGATAAGTAACTAAGTGAGGCAAGTAATGAAAATTAAGACACGCAATGACCAATGACCTCATTTTCGATACCATATCACCAGTGAGATAAAAAAAATAGACTTATAAGTTAGTCTTATAAGTTTTTACTGATTTCTATAGAAATCAGTAAAAATCGCACATATTTGTGAGCTCCATTTAAGAGAATTGTGGGGCTGAGGCATACAAAATGCGATAAGGTTTCTCTCCCCTTAAACTTAGTCCTTAAGATAAATACTCCTTATTTCAAGATCATATAATTAGGAGGGCGTGAATTAAAATCTTTGTTGAATTGTACACACCATATCAGATTCCAAATGTCTACACTTAAACCGTTTATTACTATAAATATTAGTCGCTAAAATGATTGAAAATATGTTAGACACAAGTGTGGACAGTTTCACGAATCAACATTTTCCCATCGTTATCCCACCATTAAATCCAGCAATAATTCGCCGGCCCTGGAGATTTAAATGATAACCGCAAGAATGTAATTATTCAAAAAGAAAAATCTTGTTATAGTTTATTGTTTTAAATATGAAACATGAACAGATGATCATCAGCCATAAGAATACCAATTTTTAATGCATTCTAATTTTTTTAAATACACCTTAAATTGTAAGCAGATTTTAAAATTAAGAAGCTAGTAAAATTCAATCGTTATCTGTGATCTCTTTTAGGCTCCCTAATTTAAGACGAAGTCATTAATCCCATCATAAATTTTAAATTAAATCATTTTAAAAATACTTGAGATATTTTGTTTTAAATGAATACATACATAGCATTGTTTATCATTCGGTTTTGTATTTATATTCCAAAATTTATGTATTTGCTACGAAGTTGCCCTATTTGGAAATTTCCCTCTATCATGGCCGCTATGGATAATTGTCTTCAGGAAACTCTCTCTAAATAATTTAATATCCAGTTTGACAAAAGGCCTTGGTCCCAAGCGGTTTCGGTGGACTGGGTATTTGTTGCTCATCAAGTGTAGCTCTCCACGCCGTTCCCTCTCGCCACATAGGTACAGTCCTGGATTCAAGCTGCTTGCGAATATCAATCTCCTTGTGGCTTGGAGGCAAGATCTGTGTGCCTCATTCTTGCACCTGCGGCATGGAGGTGGATGAGCTTGGTAGACATGGTCTTTCTTGTTCAAGAAGTGTCGGCAGCTTGTTCCGCCACGGTGCCATCAATCATCTGATCTGTCGTTCGCTTGCCACCGCCTCTATACCTGCTGTCTTAGAACCAGATGGTATGATCAGAGACGATGGTAAACGCCCCGACGGAGCAACATTGGTGTAGTGGAAGCTTGTTAGGGCTCTGGTGTGGGACGCAACTTGTGTCGATACTTTAGCCCTATCACACATACAGGCAACCCGAAATCAGGCTGGCGCAGCAGCTGATCAGGCCCAGACCCTCAAGCGTCGCAAATATTCGTCATTAATTAATGATTACGAATTCGCGGCGCTTGCAGTAGAGACTCTGGGACCTTGGTCTGCTGACATGAAACTTTTTAT
The DNA here is from genome assembly GCA_923062465.1 of Acleris sparsana. Lineage (NCBI taxonomy): Eukaryota > Metazoa > Arthropoda > Insecta > Lepidoptera > Tortricidae > Acleris > Acleris sparsana. The sequence continues at coordinate 17,568,536 of OV281287.1, read as the reverse complement.
AAAGACCCTGTCTGCCAAGCTATCGATGCCTCCGGGGATCCCAGAGCTGGCGCTTACCTCTCCCAAAGGATAGGTTTAACTATCCAGAGAGGCAACGCAGCCAGCATCATTGGTACAATGCCGCGAACAGATTTATTAGAGGCGGTATTCTTTTTGTAATTGTGTGCACAAATATTTTTTATAATTCTAGTTCTAAGTAGGTTACACTAGTTTTTATTTATTCTATTATTACTGTACAGTGTACATAGTGTATTTTTTTACCTATTATTTTTGTTATTATTGTAAAATAAAAGTTCTAATTACTCCGAGATGAATAATATCGATCCACATTATAATTATTCTCCTCTTGTCAAGGCCAAAAACAAACATTGTCATTAACTATATCATTTTATTCAACGGGTCATTAGGATACAATTAGGTAAAGATAACACGCACATATCAGCTTATTCTCGTAAATATCGTAAATCTATTTTTCGATAAGGACTTTTAACCGGATTAACAATGAAACTATAATATTGTAACTGCGTGTATCATTATCTCGTGAAATATTTTTACGGGAATATCATTTTATGGGCGTTTGTTACACTAAAACGTGTAAATACATTTATTCCACAAATTTCCGGCATGGATAGAATGTTATAATAAAAGTTTATTTTTTCGTAATTTCGTAAGTACGTATTTGTATAAAAAACACGAATAAAATTGTACAGGTATTTCCAGTTGCCACCCACAGAACGCAGATAAAGCATAACACTAAAACTGTGGCAATGGCAGTTATCATTTTATTCTTCAGGGACGGCCAAGTATGTAGTTGTATAATGTACAGAAAACAGACAGAAGAAATCGAAATATATTTTTTGACACACACTGACCCTTCTATAACTATAAACGCCCGTCAGCCCAATTTCCAAGATTTGGATCAGTATAAAACAAATCTGTTCCATTGTGTGAAACGCGAGTTTTTATAGCATTTCATTGCAACTCTTCACTAGGTCAGTGACGCATATCTATTAACCCTAAGTCCCTCAAAGTCAGAGCATAGCTGTCATGGTTTCCGGAAGTGTACTTACATGCTGCTCAGTTGCTTGTTTACCACCCCTATCGCACCATTTTCTCCCTCGGAGTAGTCAGCTGTGACACACCTACCCCCCAGCTGGAACACTGCAAAGTACCGCTCGGCTTCGTACCATCTGCCCAAGTACTGGAAACAAGTAGTTGCTGCGTTAAAACAATGGAAAACCCAATCATTTATTATATTGTGTATTCGGGGTTCTGATCAATTCTTAGTTATAAGTAAATATTCTGTTGGGTAAAATAAAATAGCTTTTTAGATGTTATATTGTAATGTGTTGTTTTTATGGGAATCCGTCGAACCGTTTCGGAGCCTATTCGAGACCAATTTTCAGACTGACAGAAACAGAAAAAAAAAACATCATGTCAGGTAGATAATTTAATCTTAATTAGCCCTTACAGCACATGAGTAAAACCTAATTAATTTAAACCTTAAAGCTACAACAATAGAAGTCATTTTATCTTTAACTATCGACCCGCATATACATAAAAACCTTCCTATTAAATCACTCTATCTAGTGCTGAAAACTGCATTAAAATCCGTTGCGTTCTTTAAAAGGTATAAGACGCGACTTTGTTTTATACTACGAGTATGTAAAGATAGAAGATAAAGGAGATCAGGAACATTCGTGACTTGAAGCTGGACTTGGTCTGGGGGGTTATAATGATATGGCTATGCCGTTCATTTTACGGCGAGCGTAAACGACGCAGCTATAGCAGTTGTATAGCTCTGTCCTTTTCCCTCAGCGTAAACTGAACTGCATAGCGTTGTCATAATAACCCCCTTTTAGGGTTACGGGTGAAGTAACTTCATCTTTAAGTTTTTACTTGTGTGTATAAGTAGCTCAAAATAAATTATTATTTGTATGTCTTTACCAATCATGGGACTATGGGAGTCCCGGACCTTTGGAAGGCGTACATGGAGCCGAAGCCAACACGCAGAGGCCCTTTAGACAAGTTTAATTTAATAAAGTTATGGGACAGCAACCGGCGATTGTCCCTGAGTTCAAACTAAAGAAGTATGCTCCCACGGACAACCATCGGTCAGTGTAAAGACTATTTAAGAAGGATGGGAATACTAATAATAGGTTCTATGAATGAACTGATATGGATTGGTGAACTAGGCTATTGATGAAACTACGGCGCCTGCCTGGCCAATGCTAATTACTTTGGTTTAAATGGCAGGCGGTGACTCGCCAACTCAATGGAATGGACCTCCCGAAATAGCCACATATATATAGCAGCAGGGAGGTAACAGTTCCAGAGGGGCTAAGAGTGGGGAAGTGCTTCTGGACTTTAAACGACCATAAGGTGCCCACTCACCACTTATGCAACACATCCGCCCTTTGAGCATATAGCTCTTGCGACTCCACTCTGACCGGCCAATAAAGGCAAGCCAGAGGTGAGGGTCTGTTCCTCGTCATTGCACACCGCAGCCGGCCGGTGAAGGCAAGCGTGAGGTGAGGAACAGGACCTACCCTCGGGAGCACTCAGGTCCGTGGTGTCGCCATTCACCAACAGCTCGCCACTAGCTTATTATTGTGTTAAATTTGCTTTACGTACACACATAAACTGCGACGAAGTTGATTATACAATTATGTAAACAGCAGCAGGATCAAATGTCACTAGCATTGTGGTTAGATAGACCTTAATCAAGGACATTTCCTATATATCACTATAATATATATATTTAATTAGCTGTGTACGTACTTAATTGACGCAGTTCTTTTCTGTTGCTCTGATGTATGTATTATTTGTTATTTTCTGCTATTTTATTAATTTGTCTATCCTCCTGAGATCCCATATAGGAAGTTCACATATGTACATTATCTATATTTATGCAAACATGTCTTGTAATTGTTTATGTGCAGTAAAGGATTTACATACGTACATATTATAAAGTAAGCTATAGTAAGTGTGTCGTCTTTGCCTTTAACTAGAACGGCATGGTCTTTTTTCTCGGAGACAAAATAATCTGGATCTTTTTCAGCAAGGAGTGAATAGGCCACCTAGGTTCATCAATTTTCGATAATGAAGTCCGAAGCCAGTCTGGACTGTACGCACACACTACATTACACACCACACTACACACTATGGACAGTCCATGCTCTTTATAGAGAGCAATCTGGGTGATTATCAACCTTAGGACTAACTGGGAGCTGGATGGTGTCCTGATACAAATGCGTAAAGGTGAAGTAGGTTAGCAGGGAGGATATAACGTGGACGGGATTTAACATTGAATTACATCGAACGTATGACTTCGGAGGCATTGTTAAGGTTAAGAATGAGGAAGATAAAGTGTTAAGAAGCATCTAAAGGGATTGGTGCGATATGTTTTTCCTCAATGTCACATTACCTTCGTAGTACATCACACAGTCCAAACATCCGTGATCCATCCCCTTTTATTCAAACGGAACACATTTCAAAAGCAATTTTGAGAAAAATCCACTATTTTTGAAAGGCTAAAATAGTCTTGAAGTGCACTTTATTCATTGGTAACTTACCCTGCTTGGATTGAAATCTGCCATGACTCCTACATCAGGGCATGTGCCCAGGGACGGTACCTGTGCCTCACAGAGCCTCAGCATCACGAAACCGCACAGAAATACCGCTATTTGCCTGATAACTGACATCTGGAACGAAAATCATAGTTCTATCATCATCATATATTATTTTAATGACGAAGCAAAAAAAAATCAACCGTTTTATTTGTTTCTATGGCGTGGGAGCACACAAGGGTCATGTAAATTTGCAAACTTAAGATTCGACATTACGAATCCACCGCAAAACTTCCTTGACGGAATGGCTCAGTGCTAAAATTATGATTGATCAAGAAAATCTATCCCATTGCCATCGGTTAGATTTGTTACAAATTACATGCCACTAAATAAGTGGACTTACAGATTTAAAAGGGTGAATATTTGGGCGTTTCAACCGCCATCATTGTTGTCTTTAATATATTGACGAAAACAATGATAATTACCAGCAACTTTTGATGTCAAAGTCAACGGACCTGGGGGTAGTATTAATTCCATTTAAAATCATAAGACAATTAAAAAGTTTATCTTGAATAATATGCGAAGACAACAATGACGGCGGTTAAAACGCCGAATAATCACCCAAAAACATCACAATTCGGCATTTTTCATCATGACACATCGAAGACTTCGGAGTCTCTGCGTAAGACTGAGCAGAGCACGTCACTGTGTCGTCATGGTCAGCTAGAGTTTTTACAACAAACAGTGTGCTAGACTTAATTGTCCTAGAGGCAAGTTCATACGTGTTCCCTTGCTTCACCGAGACTCATTTCATAGAACGTATCACTTCGCAGAATAATCTTTTCATATAAAGCTATTTTCTTAAACATGATTCGCGTAGGTTAGGTCAGGTTAGACAACCATTACAAGATAACCTGAAATCAACAAAGTTTTAGCAGAAAATAGCTTTCTGTGAAACGAGTGTCTTCGAAACAAGGGTAAACCGAATTAATACAGAACATGCCTACGCTAAGTATTTCGCTGACAAGCAATTAAAATGGCGTGAAAAAAAATTACCCATTCAAACCGCGTTAGAAATAACCCGTATTTTATAACTGCTACATATTGAGAACACAGTAGGTGCCAAAAGGATTCACACCCCTTGTGTCCCACCTCCTATTATCTTCCTCGGCAGTTATTATTATTTTTAACCGACTTCAAAAAAAGGAGGAGGTTATACGTTCCACTGTATGTTTTTTTTTTTTTATTTTTTTTGTGTATGTTCACCGATTACTCCGTCAATTGTGGTCCGATTTTGAAAATTCCTTTTTGATTTGATAGGGTATACTTCCGAGGGGGTCCCATTGCCACCAAATCGGAATCTGATGAGGGGATCAGTGAGGAATTGAGAGAACTCCTCAAATATTGTAGGCAAACATAAAGCGATTTTAGTATTTTTAGTAACAAGTCTAGCATTTGCATTCAGAAAGTATCATTTGGTGAAGTGGACCTGATGATGAAGACCACAGATGGCCACCGGAACTCCTCAACGGTACCTATTTCAAGGGTGGCGATAACGATAAGATATGTCGATTAAGATAGTTGAGCGACTACAACGAAGAATATTTACTTGTTGAAATATGACTGTAACTTTCCAGTGGCGTTGCTTGCGGCGAGCTCGAAATTTTCTATAGTTTCTCATTTATTGAAAAGTGGAACTACATAACAGCATAAATAGGATCACTAAAAAGTATTAAATAAAATAAATGTTTAAAAAAACAAAAAACCGCCTTCAAAAATGCAAAAAATAACTTCTTATAAAATGATAGGTACCTATAGGTAGGTCAGTCCAACTGAAGTCGGCGTCCCACAATATTTTAATGATAGGTACAAACAACCACACACTTAACTGCCCATTAAAGACCGAAGTTAGAAAATGTAGAAAGAGATGAATATAGATTTTACATAAGAGACAGTTTCTCTCTGTTCATCTTCAATAGTCACTCAGCTGTGTTGCTGTTTGTAAATCGGCTTTTGGTTTAAAATAATGTGGGACGCCGACTTCAGTTGGACTGACCTACCTATAGGTACCTATCATTTTATAAGAAGTTATTTTTTGCATTTTTGAAGGCGGTTTTTTGTTTTTTTAAACATTTATTTTATATTATGCACAGTGATATTAAATAAAGCTTTTGTTTACCTCCGTCGTCATTCAGTTTTTTTCCTTATGTTAATATTAGTTCTGTCCAATATGACAAAAAACAAAGGTTTGCAATCATATCTTAATCTTGTTTGACTATGAAATCATAGGGTGGGTAAAATTTTACTGCACCCAGTTGTTACACATGATTCTACAATCTTTATTCTTTTCCGGTGAGATAATCGTTGAAACAAAAAAACATTTGCTTTTGGTTCAACTTCATGATCCACCCAGCCGTTGTAGCGTAAAGTAGTAACAAACTAACGCACACACTTTCAAGTTTATAAAACTAGTCTGATAGGATTCAACACTGTAGCTTAACTTAAATTATATACAAGCCATTTTTGAAATTTTAAGTGCGTCATAATTACAACACTCAAAAGTAGTCAAAACACTTGCTCTTCTATCTGCTTTATTTTTCAACTTTGCAGCACAAAGACGCACTAACAAGCTCCTTTTAAGCCCTTGGTCATTTGACTTCGGTTCAGTAACCCAGCATTTCAAAGCAATCGACACTATACCCATGCAAATGATCTTATTGTCTGTTCATTAACAAAAACGGAACGGATCAATTTGTATTCTGTGGATGCCACTTCGGACGGAGAAAGGAACGTTAAAACAAAAGAAGTAAGCCGAAGAGCGTTAGGTTTGGTTTGACCTCAATTTCAACAATGAACAAATGACTATCTCCAAGCTTTTGAGAAATGATACCTCATCTTTTGACTGTAGGTAAATGATGAGGTTCAACATTAAAACCTTTTATAGGCATGTTCTTAATGCTTTGTTACTTACTAACAACCCGTCCTCACTTCACTTGATTATGTGAGTTTTTGGTAGCACCCGTTAATAAATAAGAATTTAATCTGAACAAAACCTTCCATGAAGAATTATGTAACTGATGGTGGGATTCGGAACAAAATCCGTTGCGTAGTATAGGAGGAGCTAGGAGATTTATACAGCCAGACACAGACAAACCGCCAGACGCGGTAAGCGACTTTGTTCTATAGAAATGGATACTTAGACAAAAGATAAATATAATTTTGTCATAAATTTAGTTAAGTCGTATCAAATTGCACGGAACTGGTATCTTTTTTAAACATTCAACCCAGTTTTTGTTTGTAACTAACCGGCCCTTGCAAATGTTTGGCTGCCTAGTAAAGTATCTCATAACATTATATCTCGAATAACCATGAATCGTTATTAACAAGTATACTGTTTGAACAGTATTCATTACTTGCAATGGCTTTGCTTAGTTTTAACAAACTTTTTTATGAGCACTAATGTAAAACTATATTGCTTTTCAACGGAAATGCATCTGTTATAAGTTGTCACAAGTGGCCCACAAGTGGGTAAAAGTATCCTTTGTAGGCGAGGTCCGGCTGCTGTTACGGTATCGCCTAACGGTCTGTGCCACTCAGGTTGTCCAGGTGACAGGGGAGAGCGAACTGACATTTTAAAAGCAATTTATCTTCAAAAGGTTGGGTTAGGTTAGGTTAGGTTTTTTCATGGAACTATTGTGTTTTGTACTGAGTGTGTTTTGTTTAAAGAATAGCGATCATTTGAAATTTGTCGAGAACAGCATGTGAATGTCAAACAAGTTGGCATAGTGAACTACTATACCGAGTAATAAGGAAAAAAATGCTAACAATATCATTAAGGATTTATCAATATAAGTTATTTATTACTTATTTACTTAGTAAATGATGTCTACTGTTGGAGTACAGTAAAAATAACTGTTATTGGGTATGAGGTACGGTTGAATGTCAATAATCATGCAAGCAGATTTTTTTTTCTTGTTTTTGATCTCTTTATCCTTGTGGAACCCGGTGTGTCATAGGAGGTACATAACCAAGGCAATTTAGTATAAACTATGTTTTAATGCGTATAAGTTCACTATTAAATTTAAAAAAGTGGCATTATCAAAGATAATTGATTTTTATTCCCTTGGTGGTAAATTCAAATAGCCACACACAAAAATCTTCCTGTAGTATGGTGGTACTTGTGTGTGGCTGTGTCCATGCATTTTTTTTTTATGATTATGAAGTCCGGTCAGGGATATTTGGCTCATTCAAGGAATTTCTATGCTTTGCTGTACCGTCTATGATATACCTTGCCTATCATCTGCCTTCCATTCCTGCAAAGTTGCCTGAGTTTTTTTTTGTATATTGGAGTAAGTAATAGTAATCATAAACAATATGTTTCAACATTTTGTCCTTTACATACGAGTATAACCGAAGTAGTGACGTAAATCATCAATTTATGAATACCTACTGTTGAGTAAATCGCTGTCACTCATTCCCGGTGCAGCATTCTCAGCGCTCACCCACTTCCACTGACATTGATCGTGCAGACTGCAATTGCATTTACCTTACTTGTGCTATTGGCCTTATTAGCAACCGGTCAGTGCATAGAAGGGCTAGTTAACTTATTTTAAAAGTAAATTTTTACTGACATGAAATCGTATCATAAATGATTTCTTCATTTTTGACTGAATTTTTAAAACTTTGGATCAAAGTGATCTGATCTTATCAATGTTATAATTTCTCCGATTAGACGTATATTGTTATTGTAACAATTAAGTTACTAACTATATAAAGCTGCGACTAGTGCCACGTGTGTTTAGAAAGACTTTATTTTATATATTAGTTTTTTCAGCAAGAGAAAACCAATTTTAAGATTTACCAAATTATCATTACGGATCATACACAAATAATTTCAAGGTCTTCTGAAGTTTGAGGCACTAAATATAGTTCAAGTTTTACTTCCTGCATCATTATATTACGAAACCTATTCTCCGGTCGGTTATCTTGGGATGTTAATTTATTTGATCTTTGTTATTAACTTATTAGTTATCTATAAACTGGTTGAAGCTATTTTAAACATTAATGGTTTTTGTATATTATTAACTGATTAGGGGATTTTACCATCTAGTGTGTGTTATTATTGTTGGGTTATACTTTATCCCACTAATATTACAAATGCGAAAGTTTGTGTGTGTGTTAGTTTGTTATTTCTTCACGCTGCAACGGCTGCATGGATTAGGATGGAATTTGAAAGGAAATAGCTTATACCCTGTATTAACATATAGTATGCTACATACATTTTATCCCGGAAAATTAATAAGTTCCCGAGGGAATAACGGTAATCGAAATCTACGCGGACGAAGTGGCGGGCAACAGTTAGTAAATTATAATTCACTAATCTGTGGTTGGTAAAATAAAATAAAACTATTGCTGCTTACTTTTAATACTAAGTGAACTTTTGCAGCTTTCTTTTACCAGGTAAGTAATTATAATGAACTAATCATCCTGTTTCTTCTTTTGGCATCGGTATTGCTAATATTTATTTATATCTTTTAATTGTAGATGTTTGTTGACTTATCAATAGTTATTAATTATTAGTAATATATTATTATTATTAATGTTTTGCTTACCTTGAATTAATTTATTATCAGCAAACGTATATAAACCCACTGAGCTAAACTCTGTATAAAATATGGCTTATTAATCTTTAAAACAAGGAAGTGATCACTCGGACGCTTGTCCTTCTCACCGTTCTAGCTGAGACTGCCGCTTCGTAAGATCAACACTAACATTATAGAGGCGCGTGCACACCGGTCAGTGGTGTTATTATTATTAACTACGTCAAGTTTCTCGTTGAATTTATCATCAACTTTGATCAAAGTTTCTTGCAACTCTTCAACATGTCCAAAAGATATTGCTTCAAATGTCTTTTTCCCGAATGTACTAAACAGGGCTAAGATACATGGGAAAACCTAATTGTCTTTGACGTGTTTCCGTATTATCAACCTTATGATAGCTCTTGTTAACTTGAAAGTAATGGCAGCCGAGTTAAAAACAATACCGTAAACTGGGGGGGGGGGGGGGGGGGGGGGGTACTTTGATTTACGGGGTAACATTGCCCACCCCAAAAACTATCTTTAATATTTCATTATTCTATTAAATGTTTCATCAGGACTAAGCTACTCATACAGTTATATAATTACTTCAACAATTTAAGAAGATAACTAAAACAGTTATCGTTTTAAGGTCGGGCAATGTTACCCCGTAAATCAAAGTACCCCCAGTTTACCGGTACCATAACTTGTCACAGACCCTCTGGTTGGAGATGAATAGAGGCCCCGGTTATGCTTCAAGTTTTAATAGGTACCCTGTTATATGCATTTAAATCGCGATAAAGAATAACGTCTGATTTTAGGTTTTAAATGCCATGTAAGCATCTGGTCTATGAGTATTGGGAACGGACTTAAATGCCTGCATCCTGCATAACTGGATTTTGACAAGACTTAAACAGCAGCAAAATAGTCAAGAATAAACGAAATTTTGGCTAAGCAAGACGTTTTACTACTGTTAACGATATTCTCATGCATCCTCCAAGTAATTTTTCGTTCATGTAAGTAATCTCTTACTTATTTTATGTCCCTCAGTCAATAATAATTTAGGTCATGTAAGAACATTGGAAATTAAGAGGCCTTTAGTGGGTGGATGTGGGCTGAAAAGGCTGAAAATATGATGATGATGATGCAGAACATTGAAGAATAAACGCAAAAACCAGTAATTGTGTTTTCTTGTATCTCTTACTTCATTATGTCCATAAGGGCTACCGATCATTTTACTACATCATATCTAATAATTACGCTTCTCAAATCCCAAAGTATAATGTTGCAAATTTTTTCTCTTCAATAGCGAGTGACCTTTGAATGTTTTTTGATTGTGTTAACTGACCATTTCAAGGGCATTTACAGTCACGCATGACATAACAGGTGTAACGATTCATGAAGAACTAGGAAGTGATGATGACGATAGTAATGTAGGCGTGTGTTTGAATTTTGATTGTCTGCGGAGCCATTATAAAATAGAGTCGAAAAGTGTCTTTTAAAACTGAAGAGCAAAGCTCTTGTTGGTGGGGTAATTGCCACTTTTCTCTGGTATCTACCAGTGTTTTCCTTTATCCGGAAAGTATGAATAGTACAAGACATATAGAGCGCTGCTTGTACTGCGTGGGGATACCTATGCCTATGAAGATGTACATTTTCGAAAAGCTCTTTAGAATTAATGTCCTAAGAATATTAGACAGCATAAAAAGGTGAGAGATTATTGGAGCATCGTCTGAAGATATATTTTAGGAACATTGCGAAGACGATCTCTTCTTAATCGAATGGCTAATGTACAAGATATATTGGGCACCTATAATATGTAGGAAATATGTTGATTATTATTACTATTTACCTACCATTGCAAGTAGGTAACTTTATGAAAAATAGCGCCATCTATACCTTACTCTGTGAATGACCTAGTTACCTACCGAAGTGAGTCAGTTATCTTACTATGGGTTGGTTATTACTCGTTGTCATCATAGTGTAGCAGAGGGCGCTGCGATCGACGTATGAAAAGGTTAATATTTTTTCGATAAATTACATTTTCGATTAAAAAATAAAGTAAGAATAGTAGAAAAAAACTTAAAAGAAAAAAAAAAAAAAAATGCGATAAAAAAGTACATCCAATATTTTTCAATTGGGTCTTGATGTCACGATTTAGAGATTCATATGATCGTAAAATTCGCCGTAGCATTCGACTGGGAGCGTGGCGTCTCCTGTAATCCGGCTTCTCGGAGGTCGGGGCCGGAGGATGGTTTGAGGTCGGGATTCCTGGTGCTGAGTGGCCCATGTTGACTGGACGTCCACACTAAGCCTGGTATCAATATGGACCTCTCGGAGGAGTCTGAGAGGTGCAGGTTGACTAAAGAGGGGCGAACCGGGCCAGGGGGGAAACCCAGCAGCTAAAAGTCCCCGTATCGGGCAGTAGTGGGATAGCGGCCGGGAGTGGGTGCTCAGTGACAGCCCGACCAATATAACCAGACCTGTTCCTTTTGCATTTTTTTATGAGATCCTGAGATCTTATTAATCAATTTAGCTCTTATCTTTTATACGCTAAAATCCATTTTTGGCTAACAATTCGGTTTCAGCATAGGAGCGAAAATATGCTTAAGTGAAGAAGGTCTGATGTCAAACCGTGGTCCAGTGATAAACGCAGTCTATACCAACGTGATAAAGTCGATTTTCGTTCAACTGCTATTTTCTTTGTAGATAATCATGACTCCTACGTAACGCTTTTATTGCTATGCATGTAGAGTTTACTTTCGAATACCACATTTCATTTTTGCCACTGCCGCCTTGCTGTGCAGTGCAGTGTCAATTTGAGTAGCGAGCGTAGGTAGCGCGACTTCGTAGATTACTTACACTATGCCACAAATCTCAGTGGTATTTTTAGGTTATTAATTATACTAAAACAATTTTCTAATTGTATGTTATGCATTCAAAGGGTTTCTAACATGGGATCCCGGGATCTCGGTTGACTAGATTTTGCCATATGTATAAACAAGAATAAAAATCATAAAAGTTTTCGATAATCGTTTCATTGTTAGGGTTCTGTACCGTCCAGCGTGACTACAATAAATTAATAAAATTAAATATAGTCTAAAATTAAAGGTGGTCCCATACAAAAATGTAATATAATATAGTTTTCTTTCTTTTAAATGCCTAAAATGCCTCCCTCGACATTTTATCGTATTATATTTAACTCGGCCGCCATTACTATCAAGTAAAAAAAATTTACATAATAGTAATTCTAAATTGGTAGTAATTTACTTTTGTAGTCTTACTATGTTAAAAATTACATTGACAAGTTCATAACTATTATGTATTTCTCATTAATCCACCTACATTTATGGCTGCGCCAGAAAAAAATAAATGGAATTTCTTTATTTTTGTATAAATAGGGCCAAATGGTTCAAGTACCTATTATTTATGTAGATTAATTCATTTTCCTTCATACTGAATCCACTTGTTTTCATTCTTGCATCACAAAAAAGATTTATTTGCAATTAATTGCATAATTCGAGTTAAATATACATCATCATCATCATCATCATCATTATCAGCCGCAAGACGTCCACTGCTGGACAAAGGCCTTCCCCAAGGTTTTCCACAACGATCGGTCCTCTGCTGCTGTCATCCAGCGGTTTCCCGCGACCTTTATCAGATCGTCAGTCCACCTTGTGGAAGGTCTGCCAACACTTTATAAATGTAAATTATAATTAGTTTTGGTATTCAGACGCTTCTTGTCATATCTTGAACTGAATCCAACCTAAGGTTGTTTAAATTATAATGGCAATAAAAATACACAGTCTGAATGTAACATACATACATACATACATACATACCTTCGCGCCTGTAATCCCAGAGTGGGGTAGGTAGGCAGAGCAACAGAATTACCTACAACTTTGAAAACTTGTTCATAATTCTGTAACCACATTTTGCACAATTAGGCTAAGATGTTTATCAGCGTATTAGTGACAGGTCCATCAAGCCCATCGCCTAATACGAGTAGTACTACAAGCTATAGCTAAACGGTAAGAAGCGTCCGCCCTGAGAGCATTCGCGTGTAATGAGCATTCGGCGCGAACATCGAGTGTTCTTGTGTCGCTAGTGTGCTTTGTATCGCTCGGCTCAACGTCCACACCACTCGAATATTCATGCAAATGCTCTTTGAGATGGCTCTTTTACTGAAATATTTTAATTAGTACATGCTGCTCGGGTAGCACAAGTTGTATTTTGTCGCTTTTCGCTCAGTGCGTCTCTATCGTTACTGACCATATAGAAAGGGAGATTCGAGCGACAGCCAAGTCGCGGGCAACTTATGCTAGTCGCACTGGTCATCTTTAATAGAAGAAACCAGATAAGTAAGGTCAGACGGAAAACGAATAAACACACAAGGTATTATATTTACTTTTTATTTAGCGTTGACTTTCAAAATTCCTTATTACAATTTTAATGACTATGTGATTCACAGTTATGCGAAACTATGATTCTAAGGCAAAGTCCTTACTCAATACGAGCATCGAAAAAACACGTTACGTAAGCATTAGAAAAATCTTTACTAAAAACGATTTTTCTAATGCTTTTTCGACGTCTGAGTTTAAGGACCAGCTAGTCAGAATTACACTCTCCGTGGTTTATGACTTATTTGGTACAGTAGCCCATTATTTCCTGTTACTAGTAAAGCCTCTCACACTCATCTATCACTAAGTTCTCTCGGAACTAAATTCGTATACTGAGAATCGGCCTATTGCGCCTTCTCATCCTTCTCTTTCTCTGCTTCAGGCAATTCTATCTTCATATTCTTAACAGGTTCTCCGAGCTTCTCCATTTTATCTTCTAGTTTCTCAGCTGACTCGGACATGATCAATTCAGGAACTTGCATTGGTTTCTTCTCTTCTTCCATCTTCTCGGGAACAGCTACTCTTTCCTGAGGGACGTCCAGTTTCACTTCGGGGTCCAACTTCTTCTGTTAAACAAAATATTATGAGTCAATATATTTTCGTCAGCAGTTCGTCACGAGAAATAATTTAGAATTTAATCAGCTCAAAATATTCGAAAAAAAGGTAAGGTAGTTATAAGTTGATTTATAAACATAACCAATCAAAATGAAGACTAGGTTGGTACAGAATGGGCCTAAAAGTCTAGTTCGTGTTCTCTTTCGAGCAACATAGTTATTTAGCAGAAAGCAATACGAGACCAATACACGTCTTTCAGCCACTTTGGCTTAACAGTCAGTCTATTCTTAAAATTGGGCTATTTTGCAACTACATATTATTGCTTATAATTTTAATTTACCTGTGCCCTTGATAAATTGCAGTGTATTTTCGTGTTGTGAATATGTTATGTGTTTACCTTCTTTCTTTTACTAACCTCAACTACATGTTCCACCTTCTCAACGACTTCAGGCACAGCGTTCTTGGCAAGAACATCAACCACAGCCGACTTGGCAGCCACAGGGTCTGCGGCAGGGCTGGGGAGGACGCTGCAGTCATCTTGGTTGGTCTTGATGAAGAAGGCTCGGGAGATCTTGAAGCGGTCCAGCACACCGTAGGCGCTCTGCATGATCTGCATGTTCGCCATTCGGTCACGGGTCAGCACCCAGGCGTTCTCTGTTTGAACAAGATAATATAAAGTAAAGATACTTGTGTATTTAATGACATAAAATTCTTAGTTCTTTAAGGCCATGTTAATAAATTGATCTTAAGATATGAAACGACCAATTAAAAATGAAGCCATAGATATGTTCTTAACGCGAATTATGATGGGTACGTGTGGATCTTAAAGGTCCATAGTCTGCCAATAAGCACAGTTTTCAGAAAATTAAGGCAAAATTGGCAACATGTATGATGCAAAGTAATTTACCACATGTTCTTCGGTGAAGTAAAAATTCGTGAAGAAGCCCGCACACATCTGTGAAGCAATTTAATGTGTGTGAAGACCCCTATCCGCTCTAGACCCGCGCGGGGACTATATCTAGGACGCTCTTAATATGAGAAACCAATTTCCAGCATTTGGACATAGGCAGACTAACTAACTTTTGTCCTCGATTCCGTTCGCGCAAGTGGTAATCACTATACTGTTCTATTTACCGGGATAAAAAGTACCCTATTCTCGTCTCCGGGCTGTAAACTACATCTGCACCAAAATTAACATTGATTGGTTGAGGCGTTAAATTGTAAAGACGGAACTAAAAACAAACACTTCTGTATTTATAAGTTTGATGAAAAACGCATTTCTCTCGGGGACATAATCAATTAAAAGTTTTTTTTCATATGAAAGGGAGACAAATGAACGAACTACTTCATTTTTCATACATTGATGGGAAGTAATCACCGGCGTCAATGAACACCAGCAACTCAAGAGGCGTTCTCGGACCTTAGCCGCGTTTTAGGAAAGTGACAAAGTTTTTCTTGAAGGCTGTCATGTAATAACTGGTCGAAAACCAGTATATTTAAGCTTACTTACGTGTATGCACCGGGCCGATGCCGCTGCAGGACCACATGACAGCGTAGTTGTCGTAGTCCGTGTCCAGGATGCTAAACTCGTTGTCGTAGGGC
The DNA here is from genome assembly GCA_923062465.1 of Acleris sparsana. Lineage (NCBI taxonomy): Eukaryota > Metazoa > Arthropoda > Insecta > Lepidoptera > Tortricidae > Acleris > Acleris sparsana. The sequence goes on along the minus strand of OV281287.1, from coordinate 17,552,831 downwards.
ACCGGCAGCGAGGCGTACTTCACAACGATGCGGCCCTCGCCCTCCCGCCCGATGACCTGGAGGTGGCCGTCCATCACGCGCTTCATGCCCGTCCTGGAGATGATGAGAATCATGAAGGCAATGGAGTTGGAAACGATTCCAGTACTGAGCTTCGATAGCCTAGAGCAAGAAGCGAGTAGAGCCTGCAATCAGCTATTAATATATGTTTGTTTTATTGACTAGGGGACTATAGGTCATATTAATAAACTCATCTTGACTGAGATACTCGTCACAAGATACGTCAAAGTAAATGTCAAACCATAGAAAACTGACATTATTGGCGCATCTTGAGACAATCATTACAGTCGAGATAAGTTTATTAATACCCCCTTATGTCCTGGCCCTTAAATATGTATTTTGTTCTTTTCCTCACCGGCGGTGGGATAAGTGCCTTAGGGTTTCGAATAGTAATCAGAAGTTACCGAGACTATAGTTGAAGCCCCAGTGCTTGCCTGCAAAGTAACCCGATGCTCTTACAGAAAAGAAGCGAATCTACACATTTGAACCGCTGAGTGTAGTCGCACAGCAATCACTTTTATACTTTATCGCATTAACATTATGTAATTTCTTCGACGATGCTTACGACACTATAAAGCAACAAGGTAATTAAGCAAGTATATAGTTTTGTTGTTGACTGTGCCTATTTATCTTAAACCCATATAGGATACAACAATGCTATAATTGCTCTTTAGCAGCAGGTTAAAGCTAAAATTTACGTAGGTTTGTTTTTAAACATTTACTATGACCGCTCTCAAACTTGAGTCTTGGAGTCAGCTATATACTCACAAAGAGTTGGTGATCTCATTGGACACGAGGATCCTGCCTTCGGGGGTGCTCTCGTACTTGGTGGTGACGCAGCGACTACCCAGTTCGCTGACGGTGAAGTAACGCTCTGCCTCGAACCAGGTCCCCAGGAAGCGGTTCATGTTGAAGTTGGCCATGGGCTGGTGAGGAGGTAGCGCCGTATTAATAGACTGAGCGTAACTGAGTTGCCTGTTTCAAGACACGTCGCAGAAAACTGTTATAGACGCGTCTTGAGACAGGCAACTCACTCAAGGTATTATTAATCCTTAGAAAAAACGCACGCGCAACGCGTTTATTTAACGCACACAAAAGCATTTTTTTTAATACTAAACACAAGACAATCGTTGAACAGGATACTATTCCTCTCAGCATTGTGCTGCAGCGAATCCGGGTAATTATTATTTCTGTTACCATGATGCAAATAATCCATAAGCACAAATATTATAAATCTAAAAGTAACAGTATCCATTTACATAGTAATACATTCCATATAAATATCTTAAAAGTGTAGGTCTGTTATGCTTTCACTACACGTCGACAGACGCGTCCGCAGACGTCGGCAAATACGTCGTCAGACGCGTGGTCGAAGCCGTGCGCTCGCGCTTTGCCCCTTTTGGTCTGTGCCACAAAAACCGACAGCAAATGGATCGGTCGGCATCTGCCGACGTTAAATACCTACCAAAGACGAGCAAATTACCCCGTCTACAAGTCCGCGGATGCATTTACAGATAACATCTGCTAATGTGAATCTGTCGACGTGTAGCGGAGGCATTATGCGAACTCTAATTTGGTATGAAAATATCTCAAATGGGGATTTGAGATATTTTGAGATATTTCTGGGGAGAAAGGACCTTTTTATCCCGGAAAATTTAGCAGTTTCCGAGGGAATAGCTATCAATGAATTCTACGCAGATTTAGTCGCGGGTACCAGCTAGATATAATAAATCAGCTGTTGCTCGGGACGTCTGCATAGAAATCCAATTATCCGGGGCAAAACCTACCATTTCACTTCATCGTCACTTATTTAATTATACTAAGTACTTCATTACTGAATAAGCGCGAAGCGTAAGCGCAGTTTGGCTGAATCAAAACTGACTCGTGGTCAGCCATTGAGTTGAGAGCTATAAATTATATGAAAGCCTACGATGTTAGCTACCTTAATATCCAATCGAATAACGATATATATTTTCTGCAAGCGTGACAACTCGAGAAACAGGTAGTAATGTAAGATTCTTGTAAAATGAATACAGAAGTTAATTAACCTCTCTTACTAGAAATCTGGGCTATAATACCTTCTTGATCATTTTCATCCAGACGATGCAACATATTTTCTAAATACAAACGAAACATCCAGCAACCAGACTACATCTTTGCCAAAACCCCTATTTCAAGATCCATTGAAATCGAAAGTGCATATAAAATTGAAACTGATCGAGCCGGTCGGCGACCCGCGATCTGACCGGTTGTCTGTGGTCAGTGCTCCTGCGTACACGCGTTATATAAGCCCGATAATGATGACTCAAGGTTCAGATACAGCTTTTGTTTCATTAATTTGACTTCCAACATCTCGGGCTTCAATTCATGAACCAAATTTCAATGTCAAAACATAAGGCCCAAATTCGTAATGACCTTCATCATAAATATAATGTTATGCATTAATGTGGAATATGAGTAAATCCTTACTGTCAGAATGGTTGCTATAAGTATTTTAGGAGTTGGTCTTGCACCACCAAGACTTTTTGAAGAAGAACAATGGAGTATATAAATAGAACATGACTGCGGCCTATTTGAGAACGACGATTGTTATGAATAGTAAAGTTGTCAATTAACACTATACAACCTATTATAATTAAACTGGAGAATAAAATGGGACATAAAAGTTCAAATAGATTTTACTAGCAAAGACTACATAAAATTGTAATACAATAACCAATATCAATAGAGTAAAACAAAGAACTTACCTGATAATCAGGGCACCATCCTAGCGAGGGGATCTGCGCCGAAGCAGTCGCGACCAGGGTCAGAACGTACAGCCGCCACATGGTGAGGTCTTGAAGCTATCGGGAGCGGCACGGGAATGATCTCTGGACGTCCAGTCTCGCTCTTATACCTTCGCAGCTCCGCCTGGAACCGGTCCTCACCCTTCTAAGTAGAACTCCTTATCTAGTAAGCTAGGTTGATTTATTATGCCCGTTGGTACTGACTGAGAATAATGTTTTTGCCTCGCTACTTGTGTGTGTTAATGGGTTTTTCTTTATTTGCATTTTGTATTTGCTCAGGGAGGTTAAAATGGCTGCGCTGGCGCGTCCCCACAGTTACTGGTTTTAGCGCAGGTGAATCTTCTTGTTTGAATTTAAAATGTAATTCTAAAGTTTCTGAATATGAAGTTTTCTTTGCTTTTTTATTTTATTTCTTATAATAGTATATACAGAATGGAAGGGGACGAGAGCCCTTTCCGAAAATACAATATCAGAATAATTAATAAAATATCGAATTTTAATTTTTGGAAACGTATATTAAAAAAACAATTTTGCATTTTTACATTTATAACGATGTCAAAGTATACAGGTTGCTTTTCAGGTCTTTTTTTGCAGGTCAAATTAAGGTCATTGACACTATCATCTTTTAGGGTTGAAACGATAAGTCTTTCGCATTAAACTTTAACAAGCTGATTTTCGAAATTCGATTTCGGTTACAGATATACGAGTAGCCTAGTTTCTTGGAGAAACAAAAGCACTAAAGATACATTATCTCCCATTTTCGGGTTGGCTGGGCCGTCGTCTCTTCCTCTATCAGAATAGGGTGTTTCAAAAAGACAGGGAAAGCGTTTAGTCCACGTTATGTTAATCTGGGGCCCAAGACAAGACGCATATCACTTGCAATTGTTAAAATGTATGCTACTCGTATACTCCTAAATAAAAAGGACGCATGCGGAATTTGATAGCCAAAGTAAATTGCGCGTTCTATGAGACATACGCTCTTTTTTAAAGGAGGGCGGTATGGAATTGTTAAAAGCGCTCGATGCGACCGTCCGGTAGCTTACGTCAATTGCCTTCTGTAACAATAATATTTTCACAATCGATCTTGTCTATGGCTATGCCCACTGAGATGTTTTTCGACGATCAAGATTTGTTGTATTTTAGTACCCTGTCTTACATTTCCCTTTTTTGACTTCAATCTTATGTGAAGTTTACAAACATTGTGTTTCTCCTCAAGTTTTCCATTAAAATAGAATATTGTAAAAAAAAAACAACTAATAATATTTATGCAAAATTTAATATTGTGTGTACGCATATTAAGTAAGCACTTAACCGTTATACGGTATGGTGGTAACCATAGTCCGAATAGAAGCTAATTATTTTACACGTTTAAATACCTACTGAAATTACATATAATATTACTATTTTGTACCGAGTACCTCAAAGCCTCCATTTCATTTACGATTCTATCTGCAATTCAGTAGGCAGGGTGAGGAATAACTTGATTAACACATTCAGAACTATGAACTCAAAACAGGAGCTACACAGGCTCCCTCTTGTGTAGGAATCAGGGAGCATGGCTTCGAAGGAACAGATCTGGGTTGGGCTGGAATGCTCTCCTGATGGAGCGATAGCTTCACGGCGTCTGCGTGACTCAGATAATACGATATCAGCCTCTCTACTTCAATATTCACGTGGAATGACTACTAATCGGCTTTATCAGAAAATGTCATCTTCATGCGAGCATAAAATAAGAGAGAAATAGATTGTTGATTATTTACGAGTACCAATTATACAATTTTGATTCGTATTTTTTACAGGCATTATTCCTTTTGCAATGTTTTCTTTATAATGAGGATAATGTGCTGCATCCTCAATTGTTAAGTTAGTAAGTCAGATTGTTTTTATGATCAGGTTTTTATAAACCATTGCTCTTCAGTCTTGCAGGCTTCTCTATTTCAGTTATTTTAGCTGTGCACAATTCATTACCGGAACCGTCGTCTAAAAGATTATTTTTAGGTCTTTCTAATTACCTCCTTTGCTAATGATCTTTACATTAAGGAATGTTCCCATCCTCACTGCAAAAAGATGCAGGGGCCATCTGCCTCCCTACCGGTTCCAGTCCCGTCTAAGTTGCTTTTTATTTTCTATCTTTTCTATTTTTAACTCGAGAGCCCAGAACGGGTAAATTGCTGGCTGGCTTGTTTTTGCAATTCGCTTTGTATGAGGCCATCTCTAATAATGGGTATGTCCTTACGTGGTAAGGGATATAGAATAAATGTTTTGTAGTTATAAGTTGAGTTTTAAGTTAATATATTTTGTTTATTGGGTTATTATGGTGACGCTGAGGTGTTATGCGGTTCTTTATGTGATGTTTTACGGGAGGAGATTATAGGGGACTGCTGGCATTAAACCTGTTATCATGAGAAGCTTTTGTTTGAGGTCCGTAGGTTATGTTTGGATATTAGCCCTGGGTGCGAGTAGCACAAAACCTACAGTCGTGGTTATTTTTAGGCAAAACATGTCTAACAGTGGATAAGTTTCATATGATGAAGTTTTTTTTCTACATCAGAATCACTAGAATTATTGAAACGTATTTCTACTAACAACCCTATTCTATACTCGTATAGTTTTTGGGTTTAAAAAGCAGGCACCCCAGGCATTTTACAATCAACGATTTAAATTAGCAAAGAAACATCAAAATGTTTTATGTTAGAGGGGGCAAACCATACGAGCCTGCGGGTCTCCTCTACTGATACAAAGCGATTGCCACTGCCCGCAACACCGGTAGGAAACGCAGATAAGAATACATTATGTATTAGTGAATTGACGTATACTAGCGATTAACGGCACCTACCAAACATATCATTAACACCTTATTGTTAATTATTTATACACAAAAAAATATTTAAAAATTATTAGAGAATACTTTTGTTTAATCCTACAGTTTTCCCTTCAAGTTACAAGTAACATGTTTGCTCAAAACTTCATAGTTAGATTTTAGATCCTAATATTGGAATTGCTAAAGTCACACAAAGAATTTGACAAAATGACGAAAAAATGTAGCTGTATTTTTCAAATTCAACCGCACGCTTTTATAATATCACCTGATATTTTTTATTTGTAATATTTATCTTATTAAGTTATTTACTGAACAACTTACCAGTAGAACTGCTGCCTAGAGACTTGGTCAGGTCCTACGCTGAAAGGCTTCTAAGCCTGCCGACGTCACGCCTAATAAGATTTGTGAGTTCGTGGAAGAATTCCGTTCTAACTGGGTTATCCTCGTACTGTGTTGTATGCTAATGTGTTGTATGTTACGTTATTATAAAGTGTTTGTTATTTTGTTCCGTCTTCTAGATTTAAAATGGCTATACCATTCGACGTGAAATTCCGGTCAGAGATCTGGTAGTTTACAGCCCAGAGTTGGACCAGCATACTCTTTATCTCGTAAAATCTGTCAGTTCTATAATAAATAACGATAAACTGCTAAAGTCTCCAGACATATATGGCTATTCTCTCGGGAACTTTTTAATGAAAATAACAGGACATAAACTACGAGAATCTGCACTTTAAAAAAAACATCCATAACCTTCCAGCCGTTGCAGCGTGAAGGAGTAACAAACAAGCGGGATCAACCACAGTAAGCAGCAGTGATATAAATTGGATAACGCCAGCGTCTTAAGGCGATTCCCTTAAAATTTCAGTCTCTAGGTGTAGCGGTTGCTTTGTCTGAGAGTTCAGACAGTCACTGAACAGTTTTCTAGGTATACATACGTGTATACGCAGCAATTCGCCGCGGTTCATGTGAGTTTTCTGTGACACCCGTACATAAACCAGAATTTACTATACATCAAAACCTTCCATTTAAATCACTCTATCTATTTACTACTCTACTCTATCTATTAGTTTTAAAGATCTAAGCGTACATACTGAGGGACAGACGGCGGAAGGCGTTTTAGTTTCATACTTTGTAGAGACTGACTGACAGAGAACGCAACTCCTAAACCTGTGAATTTGTAAAGGAACTTTCCTAGAGATGCACAAAAAAAATAGGAGTACCAGAAAACAAATGCAACGCGTATAAACCAAGTCACGTTAAGTTTTTTTTGGCCAAGTTATACGTTGTATCTGTCCAGCTAAGGAGCATTCACGTCACCATATTCTTCATGGTATTATTCTTTTGTATTATTTCATCACATTTAATTTTATCGAACGCTATCTCGCTCAATCCATGATGGTTTCAGGATAAACCAAAAAAAAAACACACGCAACAAGAAATAACTTTCGATGAAATGAAAATTCTGCGTAATGATACGTTCGTTGAAAGGAATTTCGATGAAGTAATAGGTCTCAGTCCTTATACCATACCGTATTTATAGCATACCATATTTTCTTCAAGTCGGAGTCGAGTTCGAGTTCGAACCGGTAGGGTGCGGCGGTCTATGAACCGAACTGCGGCCCTATTATGGTCGTGTTTATAAGAGTGGATAAAACATCTATCACTTTCTGACCAGTATGTAAGTGCGAGAGTGACAGAAGCTTCATCGCCCGCCATGAAGGCAACCATAATACAGGCTCTGGACGACGCACGTTTACCTCGACGTGCTTAAGAGTTCTTTGTCACGCAATGCTTTGGGTATTATCACACTTCCCACTTATATTACAAATTAGCAAACCGCTCTCGCATAGCTTTGGTATGGGTGTCCCTTAAATAGCATTACATTAGGTCATTATCATTAGACTTGACATAACAATGATTACTCATAACTTTTAAAAGGATTGTGTAGAGCCTATTAAATCGCGTAACTGTCAAAAAAAATCCATACAAAACTCCGGGCGATAACGCGTCCTTAAATCAAGTCAAATTTCCACGATTTTCGAATAATATGTTGTAGTTATAATGAAAACAAAACCTAGTTACCGTTTCCGCTTTTTATATTTTTTATTCGTTTCATTGCAAGTAATATTTTCTCGAAAAATTAAACCCACAGACAAAGTTTTTTCGTAACCTCTACAACACATTCAATAATCTTGAAAGTTGGACTAGGTTTAATGGGAGATAAACGTCATCGCATTTTGTATGGATTGTTTTAGCTTCACAATCCTGTTGTAAAAATACTTTCTCAATCATGCTCGGAAATGTATGCTTATCGCTTACATTACCGAATGTATCACGAAATGAAGACTTGAAGTGTCTTGTTTATGGCCCCTACATTACTTTCTGGCCATAGGCCTACGACTCGGCCGTCTACCCCAAACCCCAAACTCGTCCAGCAATCCCTTACTTCACGGCCTCTGCAGTAATTATTATCCCAAGCCAGCACTACCTACCCTTACTATTATGGCAATACTTACAACTATGCCTTCTTTGGGAATTGACAGTTATCATATCAAAGTCGTTCGTCTAAGGGACTGTCGTTTGATCAGTAGTTAAAACTAACTCAGGGCCTGTTGTTTGATCAGGGGGCCTATTATGAGCTCCTTATTTCCAGCCCGTTCTTGGCAAAAACACAATTGCTTGTCAACTTCGTATTACGAGCTCTTAAAACAGCATTCTGTTTCAGGACGTCGGATTTTAGCCGTTCAGCCACGCTGCCTGGCGTAGAAACGAAGTAGTTAAACTAACTAATCGTATCAAATCGTAACTAATGGTTAAATCTCAAGGAATTGTGTCAAATTTTCGACATCCGGGACTCACTCTCTAGCTGTAGCAAAATTAGCAAAAGGCAGTTCCTAACTTTTCTCAAATCTCTCAGAAAACTGGATGTTTCACCTCAAAAGCAAAAACCAGTCAAGAGCGAGTCGGACTCGCGCACCGAGGGTTCCGTACTGTCGCACAATATGTATTAATATGTTTCGATTTGAATTCGAATTTGAGTCGAATCAGCGTGAGCCCAACTCACACTTGACCATTTTTTAGTACTTGTTGTTTTTCTTCCCGGTCTGCACTATAATCATACCAAAATTGACGCACGGCTGTTGTAGCGTTTTTACGATTAAAAGAACGCTTATTATTGTTTCACTTTGTTTAAAAATAAAATATGCAGCAGTAAATGTTACTATGAAACATGACTTCTAAAATTTATAATATGTAGGTATTGTTTTTTGCTTAAGATATTCGTTTGGGCGTTCCACGCGTAACGACCTGAGCGATGTAGGATTAGCTAGCTGCAACGAACACAAAATTTTCTTAAGTGGACGACCGCAAATTTCCCCGACTGTACCTCTAGAATTATGAACTCGAAGTTAGAGTTCATTATGGCACCTATAATTGTTAGAGTGGCAGTTTCCCCTATTTATAATCCAGTGCGACCTGAAGATGGGTCCTAAACAAGATGCATTACGCCATTGACTATATTTCGTCGATGATAACTGTCAAAATATAAAATATGTAATTGACGTAAGCGCCTACACGCAACCGTCAGGAAACTTACGTCAATCATTATATATTTTCGATAACGATAAAGATCTTTCTAAACCATCTTGTCGAGGGCTACTGTAGGTACTCGTGCTTATTTTGTGTACATAGTTACATACTCAGTATGGTCAGATTCTCAATATCAATGAAGCAGGATATAATAACTACTTTTTATGTTCTATAAGGTCCGGATTATAATAGCTCGTATTCTACTCATCTTCTTTATTTCTTCTTTTTCTTCTTAAAAGTATCAATGGTAATAAAAGAACCGACAGCCACGTGTGTAACTAAAATATTCTCATTATTTAATTTACTACGGTAAGAACACATTTTTACAGATTGTTAATGTTCTAAACAGTATCTACAAAAAATTGTACACTATGTGAAAACTTACAAAATAACTTTTAATTTACAGTTAACAGAAAATCAAAATTCAATTTCAACAATGTTTAAGTTAAGCTTTTTATTCATTATTAAACTTAAAACTAATTAGTTATTTACAATATCTACTTATTTACAACGTCATGTATTTTTAGAAGGTATTATTTCGAATGAAAGGTGCCCGTTAAGAACGAGACAGTTACTGCATTGTTATTCCTAAATTTAAGGCAACTTCGACAATCGTCGACATATCACAACGTACGTACGTATCCACTGAAGATGTTTTCAATAAGATTTGTTCTGGATTCGGGCGCGTTAGGCGCAAAAGATACTGCAAGGAGTGACGCGGGCTCTAGTCAGCAAATCTTTACAAAAGTGTACTCCATAAAACCTGTAATGTTATCGTAAGGAGGCTTTAAAACGAAAAACATTTAACAGCAGTGCGTTGGGCAACTATGAATAGGTGTCTTGCCATTGTAAGGCAACAATATTTGGTGTCCATCCATACTTGCCGTGACAAGATGATGTTTTACCAGTCTCTTGACAGCTTATTACACGTTAAATACGTATGGAGATATCTCAATCTCATTGTATTGCTGCATCCCTTTTGTTAGTTACTTATTCAGAAAGGTGAAATAAGGTCTTTAAGGAAGATCGGTCATGATTTTCTAATTGAGCACTTGTAAAGATTTGTTGAGCGTGATCCAAGCGGCTCCCACTGTCTCGAGTTACTATACCGCCCTCATAAGCTAATTAACTGTATCTCATATTCAATTGACAAAGTAAATTCAATCGTCTCCTCTAAGTAATGAGGTTGTACGCTACAGGAGTTTTATTTGAGATGATGCTTTTTAGCTTAGCAGGGCAGGATATCTACTGGAGCCTCCATGGTGTTCCCATGCTGTATCAATTACGCAGAAGGCATTCCTTGAACAGTGCCACTTTTGTCATGCGTTATCAAATTTATCCTAAACGTATTTTATACTAAACAAAATGGAAAACGCAATGGAAGACGGCGTTGTCGGTCTTCTTACGAACAAGACAGGGAATTATCACAAGAATAAACTAACGATACCACAAAATCACATTCCTTAATATTAAATTGTTCCCCAATTACTTTAAGAAATACGTCAATATTCGACTTAGAACAAAATAGATGGAAAACAAAGAAGATCAGGTATAACAAAAGGTAACGTTCGAAAGAATATTAAAGCGATTTTTTATAATTAAAATTATGTTATGAACAACACGTTGGTAACTTTAGTTTTCATTGAAGTACAATTACTTTTAAAAATAAGTATTATTGGAATATATGCGCTGTGCGAAGGTTGACAAGGCAGATTTTTAAACATTCGTATCGCAGTTATTCCTAAGCGGCTACCCACGTTAAAAACAAGGAACACAAGTAAAACGACCAAAAAATTTGATTTAGAACCTTGAAACTCCTCAATTAAGTTTAAAATCAATGTTATTTTCATCTTAACGTACGTCTCATTGCTCTAAACGTGTGTTTGGTGTCAGCACAGCCAGTTAACCGCATATTAAGAAACAATAAAACACGTATGGTCGTAAGAATATTTCAATTAGAACAAAACTACGTATTTTGCTTACGTAGATCAACAAGTACAAAAATGAGTATTTTACAATACAAGATGTATTAGCGTAACTGGAAAAGTTAAGTAAACTTTTTTTTTCGAAAGTGTATAGAGTTTGCTCGGGGAATAAAAAAGATTCGACTATTACAGTAAAACAAAAGACAGCTCTATTCAACACATACAAACCAGCATTCACTACAACAATAGTTTTAATATCAACTGGCCACAAATGTGTTCGTTATGAAGCGTATTCGAAAATAAGTCCCGAACATAATTAACGCAATAAGGATAAACCTACAGTTAAATTAAATTACTCATTTGGAAATATTGCCCGATAAGCTTCAAAACTACGCCTAAAGAAGTAAACGATAAAAAATAGAAAGATATTCAAGCTTAGAGTAAAAGGCCGTAGTGGAATTACGGAAATGTCAATAGAGACGAAGTTGGTAACAATACCTACTTCTGAGATTGTTCAATTGGTACCTATACCTTAAGTATTACAAATCAAAATCATTTCAGGTCCCTTTAATTTCTCTTAATTGTGTATATTACGGGCAAGCTTGATCTAATAAATTTAGAATTGGCAACAAGATTGACAACAGAATTGGAAATACAAATTTCCCTATGAAATTCTTTGGAAGACCTGGTAATCACAAGTTTTGCCCGTAACATATACACCAAAAGATCTAATGCTTCACAAATCTTTGGTGCTCATCCACATAGCAAATATTCGGCACAATCAAATGGAAGGTTACGGCGTAATAATATAAAAATATAATTAATACGAACACATTTTCATCTACTTTAGAAATTATACATAAATGGTAATATCTAATGTTGAGATTGTAAAATGTCGTAAAAAGCTGCGAAATGCCCAGTCAGATTGCATTCATTTGAACAAAGTGTTGTTGAATTTCATCATCTTTTATGAAGCTATACTACGTTAACAGGCCTTAGAATTCCAGTGTTTCCGTAATGAAACCTAAAATTTATGAAAGCACCAGATACTTATACCTTCTTTATTAAATTCTCAGGTACAAATATATCAATTACAGTGTAACCTTGACTTTGACCAACTAATTCTTAGTTCCAATTCTGACTAGAATCACTGACCACTCTGTTGCGGCAGGCAAAGTCATGAGTCAATGATAAACACTTTACAACATCACCACGTAGCTCTTTAACTGATTTAAATTAGGAGGTAGTTCACGTTACTTAAGGCCTTTTACACTTCGCAACTTTCCGTTGACATGCGTCTATTTTCTACTCTTAAGAAATTATGTGTCGGTGGCTTTTAAATAACATTTACCCTAATGAAATACATCTTTCAAATAAATACTATCTCGGAAGGTATTGGTCCCGGATTATAATTTTTAAACAAATTATAACAATTTGGACCCATGCGGCCAACATGTGATTTTTAAATCATTTAGACCAGCATCACACCCGCAGGGACCTTCTCCTGCGAATGCCTTACTATGAGTATCGCTCTGCGACATCACATGTCCTACAAATACTTAAAATTAAAACCTTCTTAAACACATATCACAATTAATCTCTCGGTTAGAGAGGAAGAGTTTTAAAGTCCATGGTCACGCGCGCACGCGTCAGGTGGTGCGTCATTCGTGCAGGTTTTTGCTGAGGAGCAGGCTATTGTGCGGGCCCGACAGGTGCCTGATGAGCTCCGGCAGCGCCTCGAAGGTCAGCTGGCAGAAGCAACAGTTGAACCGGCCGGGCGTGTTGGTCCGCCCGTCGTTGTCGCTGGACGATATCACGTTGCGATGCACCGAACACAAGTGCTTCAAAAGATGCGCCTTCTGCTTGAACATGGCCACACAGAGCCTGCAAGCGAAAGGTTTCTCGCCCGTGTGTACCCGGAGATGAGTCTTGAGATTCCACGACATGCCGAATTGTTTGCCACAATACTCGCAGCGGTACTCTCGGACTGGCGCTTGTTTACTGGAACCTTGTTCGTGGTCCGCCGATGGGGGCTCGTCGACGCCCATTTGCGGCTGACACAGCCAAGGGCCCCACGATCCGGCGCTTGGAGGTCGGTATTTTAAGGCATCGTCGTGCACAGGTGCAGGAGGACTTACACTTCTCTCGGGTAAATAAGGCGGGGCTGACGCGCTGAGCGAATGTAGGGGCCCCAGGCGAGCGCTAGCCGCTACTCCAGCCACGCCTTGCCCTCGCCCATACTGCAGATGTGCCATTTCATCCAAGTAACTTGGAGGAAATGCAACGAAGGGAGGGTTCTGTGAAGGCGAGTTATGGAAACCGGGGCGTCTTTTCCGATGAGGCGTTACAACGTAATTCTCTGGAGATGATTGGACAAGTGACAACAGATCTGGATCGGGAGCTTTAAGGTGTCCGTATTCTTCTAATTTTACAGTTCGTAGGTCGAGTTCCGGCGGTTCCATGTAATGGGACTTTCTCTTCGTTCTCTCGGTACTTCGACCTAACCGATCACTTAGTAATTGTCGTCTGTACATGGGTTCAGGCGGTGGATCTTCTTGGCTGGATGTAGTAGATCTTCTTCTACTGATGTTCTGAAAATATTATAGTAGACATTTAATTCTGGTATTTTTTCTTATAGGATTAAGTAATATTGACTACTCGATATTTCTTTTAGACTATCTTCTGCCCGCGAATTCGTCCGCGTAGATTTCGATTATCATTATTCCCTCCGGAAATTAGAACATTAAAATTTTCCGAAATTAAAAATTTGTTCATGTGTTAAGTCAGGGTAAGCTATCTCCTTTTGAAATTACATCTAAATCCGTCAAGCCGTTGCAGCGTGTAGGAGTAACCAAACAAAGGATTAAGTAGGTTTTTTTTTTGTTTTCCGGAAATTTCGTATTTTTTCTAATCGTACAAAATTATAAATTGTTACGAGTTACTTACAGGATTTATTTTATGTACTACATCATAAATAAAAATGATAAAAATGTGTACCTTGGCTGCAACTGTTTCCACATCAACGTCTTGTGAGTCCTCGTGTTCACTGCCTGCGTTTTCCGAGTTCTTTGCCACTGATAAGTTAACGGGATTCGATGAACTCCGCCGCCGGCCCGCCAGCCGCCCGCACTCCTTGTCTCCTTCCTGTTCCTCTTCATCTCTTTCATCATTACTACTGGACATATTCTCTTTCTTTATACTTAATTCTGCGTCTTTGTCTTTACTGAAGCCTGCGCTTGGTGTAACTCTGTCGCTTTCTGAATGTGAAGAGCCTGAAGGTGCCTCGTGTTTACTGCTTTCATTGCTATTGATGTCCGTTTTGAGAGTTTTCGCTTTTAATCTGTCACATGATCTGTTTCTTTCTTCTGCTTGCTGTCGTTCTTTTGTTGATTTCCAAACGTCTGATTTGATTTCTAGCAGTTCAAATAGTTCTTGCATGTCATCGATTTCTCCAGACTGAAAAATAAATATTAATGTTAATTACTCCTGTCTCTACATAATAGCAGTAAAACAAAACTGTGAAATGTGAATTACTCAGATTCCATCACGGAAACTTGCTATACGTGCGACAAGAATGACGTGTAGGAAAAAAGAATCGATCATTTTTTTAGGTGGCTAGTGAGAGGGAAAGGAAAGGAATGATACAAAACTATGACCTCTAAAATATTTTAAATGGTAGGTACTTTAAAATGTGCGAGATTTATCTGCTTTCTCACCTCGATGTAAGCTTGGCCACTGTATAAGAAGACTAGGAGATGCCTCATAAGGGTGCTGCTGATGCCAGACATGTGGATGGTAACCGGATTCTCCATTGATGGTGTGTCATCGAGGATTTTTCTGAAAATATAGGAAATGAGCAATTAGTAACGCAAGCGTTAGTCACGGTTTTTCTAGTAAAAGTAGATAGATTACTCATTAGTCTCATTACGCTACCGAAATTCATTGTGTAAATGTTTGCTTCAATTTCACGACCATGAGTTTAAAATATGACAAATGTATTTCATACGTAATTAAGCTAGTCTGTAAGAATGTGTTTTCTTAAACAATTAGTACTATTTTATGATTTTATAGTATCTCAAGGATATCTCGTGGTAACCCACAAGTGTCACGGTAATGAATAATAGGTATTTACAAGGGAACCACATACTTAAACTAACATTTTACTCATTTGGAAATTGAAGTTGGCTTAAATAAAATTACTGTCGTTTGTATATAATACTTAGATAGTAAATACACATACATATATCGGCTATTTCTGAAAACTATAATGTTATTAAATCAAGTAAAGACTGACATGCAATACTTAGTTTAGAGGCATTCTGCAATTCGAATTTAACACTACGTAGTTGATACAAATACACGTGTAAACAGAGAAATACGTGTATACATAGATATTGAACTTCGATGACTTGGGGAAAACATTTGATCTCATTACACTACCTCTGAGACATTGTCGGTTTACGACCACATAATGGGAAAAGGGCATCTGCTTAGTCATTCAATAACCTCAAGAGGTAATGTGACTGAATATTAGCACTTGCAGCAGGTATTGTCATACTCAACCACAACCACTTTTGTATAGAATACAAGGAGCATGATATGATGAGTTCTGCTATACTGTGTTATTATGTCCTTGGAACTCGTGCACTTAATAGAAGAGATTTTTTTTAATTATTCCTAGATTAGATAACGGTAATCTTTTTCTACGGGTCTGTATTTTATGTCCCATACCGACACCTAATTTATACACAAAGTGATTCCACAAAAAATCGGCCCAAGCATTTTATGCGTTAGGGCTCTAAAGCACAGATTTGTCATTAGGCCTCAGATCTCACTTATCAACAGGTGGCTTGTGTGTTCGACATTCGCTATATCATAACAAAAATAAGCAAGTTTTGAAAACCAGACTACCCCTGCAGCAACAGAACTGAGGAAACGCTTATATAAGCTATGACACTCCTTGGGTGAATACCGATGTAAAGACACCAAACTGTATAAAATATGTCAAGGCATTTAGCCTACAGGAGTTCACAAAGAAACATGGATACATACATGCACCTAAAAAACGTTACCCTCCTTTTTGAGTATCCGGTAAAATACCCACTATTTTAAAAAGGAGGGTAATATTTTTAACCTAACCTAACCTATAGACATTTCGAAAAACTTATCCGCTGTTTCATCCAAAACATTCAATTTGTCCGAAAATCATCTTTCTCTGAACCCATTAACTTTTCAAAATACCTTCAGGTAATTTTTTAACCATCCAGGGATGTTAAACGGTTTCGGAGAAAAATATGTTTTGGGCAAAGGAAACAGCGGCCCAAATTTTTTCGAACTTGTGATAGATAAACAAAATAGTAAGTGTGTACCTGATGAGAGGGCTAGCAGCGGCCATGACGATGCGATGCGCTGCCAGCGGCACCGCGTCGTCGCACACCAGCACCAGATCGGAGTAGCGCGCACCGCGCCACGCCGCGCCGACCTCGTTTAGGATGCAGGCGTGGTGCTTGCCGTACGTGAGAGTCAGCAGGCCCTCGCCCATCATTCCAGCACTGAGAACAAGAGAATGGACGGTTAGACTACATGAAGCGAATAGGGACATATTCTGTTCTACCTTTTGAATGCCACAGCGCCCACAGCTGGCTCTGGCCGGCAACTAGAAGTTGTGCCACTGACACGCCACCGTCGGCCACAGTTTTGTACCAATTAAGTTGTAATTTTTATACGTAAGTAACTCCTTGTATAGAACGTAAGGCGTTCAAAAGATTAACATGGTTATCATAGTTATAGGCTGAAGCAGGTTTAAAGTATGTAATTACAACAATGTAGGAGATTTTATAAAAAAAAATTACACGCGTGGCAATAAACATACTACAATTTTATTGTATGTATCCTTTGATGTTTCGAAAAACTTTTGTCAGCTGTTTCGTTTGTCTGAAAATCATTTTTCTCTGAACCAGTTAACTCTTCAAAATCTTTAAATGGTATGCCCACAGAACCTGCAGGTTACGTTCGTTTTATAACAATCCAGGAAAGTTAAACGGTTTCAGAGAAAAATGAAAACATGGAACAAACGAAACAGCGGACAAAAGTTTTTAGAACTTAAGATAGGTAACCACTACGATAGGTACTTTAGAGAAAACCGTTAAACATTAAAAAAGTATGTTTAATGGCTACTAGAATCTACCATCATAGTAATTAGCTCTTGTTACAACTGTTTATTGGTCTAAGATATAACTGAATTCTACGTAATTAAACCATAATTAAGTTTTACCCAGCATATGTGTGTTAAATGTGAAAATTGAATACAATGATATTTACAAAAGAGTCTTGTCGGTAGAAGGGCCTCGTTTTCGAACAGTTATCTTTTTGGAAGACAAAGGTTTGAGATTGGAAGCTCGGCGCAAAGATTATTACCAACCCAAGATAAGAAACATTTCGTCGCGCTGACACACTTATCAAAATGGTGTGAAATTATTGCGACAATAAAAACTATTGTAACCGCGTGAGAATCGTACGAAATATTATAATATAATGGTTGCTATCCCGTATAAAGCTTGTACACAGATTACACTTAAACTTTAATATTGAATCTCCATGATCCTTCAAGTTTTTTAATTCATTGTGCGAATAAGTGAAATCATGCCAACATCGATCGATACTCATAACGACTTCGGTTCATTGATCTCGTTCGATGCCAGACTGAAAATAGTGTAAAGGAAAACAAGGTTGCAGCCAATCGACTGTTACAATCGTTCCAATAGCATTGACTGTAGCTAAATCGATTTTGCTACCTTAAGATGGTACACAATGGCTATTACCTAAACAATTCAAATAGTTTCCTAACCAAATTCAAAGGTCGGGAGGTGGCGAGAATTTAAATGAACGTGGACATACAGCATGTGTTCATGGGCCGCCTAAACAGAAGTCTCAGGTAGAAAGCCTGTCGCAACCGACCTTGGCGCAATAAAACGCAACGCTATTAGCAACAATAGCGCAAGATCGCTTAAAAGACGATCAGCAGTGCTTCTTAGCATTGTGTTGGCGTTTAGCCAACCTGGGGTCGGAGCATGCTCATTGCAAGCAACCGTTGCGTTACTCCCGTTCCCTGGAAAGCCTGGGGGCCTACTTCGAAATTCGAAGTTATGCAAATTCCATCACTTTCTCAGGATTTTTTATGAATGACGATTGAAATGAGCATCCATAGTTTGGAATTAAGTGCTTTGGATTAATAAGAAACCATTTAGGTATAATGACGATATCTGAATACAAATACTGCTGCCCCTCAAAATGTTCTCGCACATGTTAATGATTTTAAGTGCGTGTCGTGTCACGATTTTGTAATCATTTACTGACAAGGTCGCAGAATATTGACCGATTAACAAAGCATTGAATAAATTCACACGTAAATCAAATGGGAGGATTTTAGTGGCTTTAAAGATGGGCTGAGCTGAGCGCCGGCTTAATCTACTTTCGAAGGTTATTCAATGAAGTGTTTAGAACGTACTGTTTGAGGCAATTTATTTTTTGCTGCGGTTAAAATAGAAAGGAAAATGTAGTTTTCGAATGTTACGTGGGTAAAAGCCGGCGAGGTCGTCTACGTACATCGACAGCCTAAGACCTTTCACGCTTGTCGTACAATTAAGTGGAAAATCCCACAGCAACCGGATAATATTATGCAAACTACTAGGATATCGGGCATAAAACGTGTCTAGCTAAATAAAATCAAGCTCGCTGGTATTCTAATAGGCCTTTGTGAAAAAATGAAGCCAGAACAAAGAAGAGAAACAAGTTAACATTTCCTTGAGCGCGGGAAACGTGAAGTCATTCAAATTACAAATAAACAGTAGGTACTGTGAGATAATCTCTGTGTACAGCGTGATGTTGAATTTTCCTGAGGCGATGAATGTGGGCCGAATTGGACTTAATAAGGCTCTAATTGAAGGCCGCCTTATTAATAGCTGCCACAAATTTAACGAGATGAATTATTGTTTTGTTTTATAATTAATACGTTAATTCTTAAAGTTATGCCTGTGGCATGTTATTTGAACCATTAAAATTATAATAAAGATTATAAGATATATTTTTAATGTTTGTAGGTTGGCTTAACCTTGTTTTTTACTTTTATGAATTCAAGATAGTCTACTTTTAAGGTACTTTAGAAGCATTCAATCTTTTAATGAAATCTGAAGTACTTACCATAAAACTTAAAACCATTGAAAAGAAGAAGTCTGATACATAGTCTAGGAGTTCTATTTCATAACAACCAAAAAATCATGCCCAAAAGTAACCTTCCTAAATCCTAATCTCTTCATTAAATATAATAAAAAAAAAACTTGCAACTAAAAACCCTTAATCGTTTATCTAAACATTCATAAGACCAACTGTGTCATACTCTATACAGAATTATATTCTACACTTTTAAATAAAAAGGACGTATACGCAATTTGATAGTTAAAGCAAATTTAAACCTCCATATTAAGAAATAAGGTCACTAATAAATACGCGGTTCTACGATATATACGCCCTTTTTCTAAGGAGGGCAGTATTTCAGGGCGGCGCGTGCGCAGCCGAGCGCGCAGGCTCGCCCGCCATTGTCCGTGTGAAGCCATGCGGCGATGCACTTTGCATGCATCAGATCAAGCCAGGGTTGTACCACCCTGCATGACCTCAGGCACAATCTACTAAGTTTATTGAAGTTATTTTGTAGTATTTTTAACTTTAACGTAGGCAAATTATAATGACGACTACATCACCAGATTTAGAGATCATTTTGCATTGGGGACGTAGCACAGTAACATAAATAAAGCATTTCTCTAGATACGGTTGGTAAAAATAAATGTTTTTAACACTTGCATTCAGAATAGGTACCTACGCAGAGACAAACTGTAGCCAATCTAGAAATGTGAGACGAAGAACAGTGTCGACCTCATAATTAATCAAGGTGACAAATTGATTAACCCTGAAATGAACTCATCCTTCACACTACGAATATAAGACTGTATGTCAACATAGAGTGCATCAGTATAAGAACCGCGCAAGAAGTTTGCTTTAAAACAGCACCATCTACCGAGTAATCACAAAACTACTATCGACTTTCTCTAATAAACTAGTGTCTCAAGCAGCCGTGCCACAGCAGATGGCTATTAGTTTACAATTTTATAAACTACTCACAGATGGCGCCACATGCTTCTAAAATAGAACCTTTGTCTGAAAGTTGAATAAAAAGTAAAACCAATCGTTGGTTTGGCCTTTTTCTCTATAATCATTGGGCGACCTTCGTTTTAAATTGAAAATACTTTCACCAGCAGGACAAACAGAATTCAGGAAACTTAAAATACAATCTCTTTTGCCGCCTGTCGCTTGCCAATTTGGAGACAGCCGAAGGTAAGTAAGTAAAGTTATATTTTGTTTTCAAATATTACGTTAAAAATAACCTGACGTAACATGTGTTTTTGCGTCTTAATGACTTTATTAATGTTGATCATTTAAGGGCACTGAATTTAACAAGGTATTACCTATTTCATAACGTGTTGTATTTGAGACAGTCTGCACCCATAATTAAATTACATCAATCATTTCGTGAATCAAGCGTGCGCTCCAAGGTTTGTTCATAAAAGAAATACACCGGCCATAGGTAATGACTGCCCACACTAATTAAGCACGTAGCGACCTAGAAGGCAACATTACAATCGTTTACTCTATTCACCGCGATTCTAGATACCCATTAGCGTTTTTATGAGAGTATGTCACCGTATTAGGAGTAAGGGAGAATTGTGGCGTGCTGTATTGACAAGTAGTAATGTGATAATTGTTCACGACAGCTGACCACTCCTTTTCTACGCACCGGGGATTATTATCAGCGGTCTCGTAACGATTTGCTTTAATCTTAGAAATAGCGGATCCTATGTTTAGAGAAGCTATTGAAATCAATTTATTTATAGACGTAAACAAGTTCTGATCAAAGCGAGCGCTCGTTTTTCTTCAAACTAATATTTCTAACACAGTTAATGCTACATTTTTTTAATACAGATGACAATTAACTGTGTGAAACGCCATAAACAATAAAGGTAGTGTTTGACGGCGAATAAGTCGTGTTTTACGAAATGTTTCGCGATGCCGATGTTGCAAGAGAAATTGTACAAGACAAGCTGCTAGACTACTGGAGCGTAGGATTGGGAAAAAAGTTTTCACTTTCCCTGGGGCTGTTGCCTAATAGTTGAAAGTGGCGAAATGATCTAGCCAGACTGTGAACATAGACTAAATTGGAATTTAGAATGTGAATTTACGATAATTTCCGTAATGTTAAGTTGATATTACTTCATAGGTTTGCATGAATAAAGTTGGAATTAGTGCTGTGAAAATTATTAGATTTATAGATTTTAAAGCATTTCAGGGCGTTTTGATTGCAGGGTCGTATACGACGTTGCAATGTAATTAGAAAAAGCGAAAGCAGTCAGGCCAGCAAACGGCTTTTAGCAGGTGGAAATTTATTATCCAACGGAGAAAGCGTCAGGTCTTAACATGTACATATACTGAGGAATATTAAGAACAAAGAAAATCTACTGTTTTAGCGGTGCCCAAAAGTAAGCAGTTACAGTACATTGTTCGTCTTCGATAGGTAATTAATGCAATTTTACTTGTATTATTTTATGATATCTATTAAACGTGTACTTATTGCATCAAAGAGGTCAAGTCAAATAGTTATTTTGTAGTAAAGTGAGGTAGGTATGTCTTTTATAAAATGATTAAGGCAACGACCAACATCCAATAAGCTATAAGTGTACCAAGATCTACAGTTTCCTACCTATTATCCAAGTAGAATGTCTGGCACGTGTATATCATACATACAAACATGTACCAGCGCGTTTGTTTGCGCAGAGTCTTGTCGTGAGGTGAATGGGAAATATTCAACTTATAAAAGTAGTATTCTTGCTACAATTATGTTTACGACTTACATGTGGTAGCCAAGGACAGTCACAATCTGGTTTAAAATTTGACTGTAGTTCGAATTTTGATCTGGTTCAAAATTATTTATAGTACTGCTTCAGGACTGTATTGAATTCCTAATTGTTTACTCAGATCAGTATTTAAATCGTTTACCTCTGGTATTCTATCTTGACGACATTACATTACCTTTTATTGATAGTGACAACTATTTAAATCGTCGTATTTGAATAAAGAATGAGGTCAAGTGTAAGCCCATCTAAAATGGTTTGGCTGATGTTCGTATTTCATTCGTAGAGGTTATTAATAATCTAAACGCTGTGCGTTAGTGGGTGTGACAGATGCATCCTCTAAAAGTCCACCAGGTTCTGCCAAGAATAGGACAGCACTGAGAATTCCACTTCTAGTTGAGATGATCTTAAATTGCTCCATAAGGTGTGATTTGTCCAACGTTATTACGGTGCAATGTCGATTTTAATAATATGTTCTCGTACAGCGATTATTATAAACTTGCTAATTATAATAATGTATTCACAACTGAAGCAATAAATCTGTACGCTAAGAATGCTGCAAACAATTATATTGTCTAGGTATCCGAGCTAGATCAGCATGGTTCGATGCGTCCGCGACACCGCGGCCTGGTTGGGCACAAACGCAGAAAATCCTATTTGAGAGGTGCATTTACATGCTCACAAACGTTTTCACGCTCTATTTGCACAACTGAAATGTTTAATTAAATTGAATCGTCTGTTACCAATTTGCACTTAAAATCACAATTTGCGACAAAATAGACATTGTATTTCACGCTCATTAACAACGAAATGCTAATTCCGCAATTAACCACGCCGGATGATTTTATAATGATGCAACAAAAACGAGAGGAGATAAATTAAACGGGGAGGGATATCGAGTTATGAGATTGGGAGGCGGTCATAAAAATGCCGGTAGTGTGTGCGTCAATGACAAGCATGTACTTAGCAACAGCCAGACCCCTTTACAAGCTTCTAACACTGCAAATGGCAGAAAGCGATAGTGATGTAAGTGGATAGTTGTCAAACAGGAAACGGCGGGGCGCGCGTGTCGAGCGATACGCCGCACGCGCTTTGTGCTGCGGCCTTCGGACGAAATGTGGAGCCCTGGCTGCGCCCGCGCTCCACACAAGCGTTATGTAACCAGCCCCACAACAAATGCCAGTTCATTCATAACACACGATGCCAACAACAACCGATGGACCATCCTTGGCATTTTTAAATCACTATGTAAGCCTGCCTATCGAAATTCTTCTCACGCTTCCGGATTGTTTAGTGCGCATGAGATCTAGTTATGACCGCCTTGTTCTCTATCGATGGCGGAAAATCGTCGGGTGATAAGGTTATCATCGATAATTTCTTTTGCGATGTTACTGTAGTGTTACGGAACTGTCCGAATTAATAAGTTAATCAAATGCGAATGCCAGAGATCTTATCGGTACGATAATATTTGTCAATCAACGTGGTCTGCTTTAGTTAGTGTAACATGCCTGTCATAGCCTCTAATAATTGAATAAATTTGATTCATTAAATTAATGTGGCAAGAAATTTGCAAATGTAACAGAAAATATTTATAATAAACGCTTTCCAATATGACATGTGGCTAATCATAAGAACGATAGTGGAGCACCAAGCAAAAAATATAGATTTTACAGTATTTGTCATATGGCCGAACCCTATATTCAGACCGTGGATAGATAGGCTTACTTCGGATTAAAATTTGACACATTTTGCATGGGCAAATGTCAAATATTAATAAGTCTTATCTATCCGCGGTTTGAATATAGGGTTCGGCCGGTTTCGGTCGTATGATGCAAAATCCACTGTTCTGCGGAATAATTCATTGTTGCATTAGACTAAACACTAACTCTAACTTCAGGTTCGTTGGCAACATACAATATTTATTTATAAACAGCGTCGTACCCTCGAGAGAGTCTTGGGCCGAAAGCGCGAATGAGTTTTACCTTCGATGATGCTAAAATAGCTCCGCAGTTACACTCTCACCTTGCGTTTGATTGACGATCGATCCCTTGTGCCAGATACTCGCTAACTATGACTGCAAACAACTGCACTGTACACACACTTTACGAGACATCTAGCAAACGCAATCTAAATAACATCGGGCTTATTTTAGATGAAGTTAATAACGCAATCATCATGTTAATTGGCGATGACTTGCCAGGAAGCATCGTCACGGTCAAAGCGATCGGTCGTGAAACTCCGTCACTTGTTAACTCTATAGAGGCTTTTCTAATAGAAATTCTCGATCTGATTGACGCGAGCGCTCCCGGCGTGTTTCCACATTTTCGCAACGGTTGGAGGAAACAAATCGAGTTCGTGTTCGACATTTTGCGATCACTGCAGCAGTTAGATGACATTTTATAAGAAACGTGTCTAAGAAAAGGTCGGATATGATTGTAGGCAGTCATTTGAATATCTCTTGTGTTGTGTTATTATTGCAAATTATGATGAATTAAGTCGTCTACATAGAGGCGGTTCTCACGCCGCGAAATTGCTTGACCTTGGTTCTGTAGGTACTCGTTGTCTGTGCTCATATGTTTATACATGTATTTTAAGTTTGCTATGGCTGTTGATTTAAGGCGACAAGCATTTTGAAGTGGAAAAACGTTTGGATTCCTATTGATTATGGGCGATTGCTTCCGTTAGACGCTTGTTTTGTCCGAGGTTAACTAGACGCGACCAAGGTCCGTTTTGAAATAGGATGGCTCTTGACCTTCAGGATGAAAGTCAACAGTATTGCGCAACGCGCCGCGCACAGAACTATGCTAATAAAGCATCTACGAGAAACATATTGGGACCTGATCATGACCCACATACCCACGTTCAAGGATTTCACATATTTGGAAGGCGATGATTTCAAAACTGAATATTTAAGGCGTTAAGCATTTGACGGCAAGGTGACAAAGGTCTCATGGTACTTACAGATCCCATAGTTGAGAATTTTCTCTGGGTTTTCTATTGACGCACATACGGTAAAAAGAATACAATGCATAGGTAAACCGCCATATAGTGACTCATGTGCAGTTATGTGTCAATTGGTGGCAGCAGACGTTCTTTTTTTTAAATTTAAGCGTTTTATTATAAATGTATTGAAAGGTTGTAAGACTAGATTTTTCACCGGGCCTTTCTACGGCGGTTTATGCGGAGTTTAGTAGTGTGCGCTCCACACAAGCGCGCGCGCAGCGTTGGTGTGCGTGTGCGTAGATCCGCGCTGCATAGGAAGGGGGGGCCGGCGCGGCGAGTGGCACGCGGTTTTGTAATAGCGTTTTATTTCAAGGTCACACGAGCAGTTTTTAGAAAGTTACCTTATATATGCATAATCTTGGTTAAAAATCTTTACCATTTCTTTCACTGAAATTGGGTTTCGTAACACTTTAATTGTATGCTAATGGTAATAATATTTACGCGGTAGCCAGTGACGAAACTGTTGACGTCATTTAAGTTCTCATGGGTGCTTTTAGTTGATGATTTTCTGTTGCGACATTTCCGTTACAATTTCTAGGAGCGCAATAAATGTATGACGACCACAAATGAAACCAGTTGCTATTGTCATTAATTCTCATTCATCCAATTACACATCACGTCTTAGTCGTACCTTCAACTGACCACTTTCCCCTGACCTTAAAATTCCCTTAAGAAATAATAGCACAAAGGAAACATTATAAGCATTAAAAAACGGTGCCGAATTTTAACAATAGCATTCTATAGCAGCGCACCAGCTAATCTAAACTAATAAAACAATAAAAACCAAGTGAGCCAGATACTTTCCTTACCGCACATCGTGAAAGTGTTATACATAATACCATACAACGCGTTTCATCATCCGCCTTATTCGCCGAGCCGTGATCTTCCCTCGTCCGAAATGATGAAATTTCGACGACTGCCATTTTGTACTCTTGCGCAACGTCCACGCTAAATTTTGCTGACAGAGAAAGTATACGAAAGGTTTTACGTAACGCGCCACGTAACTTGGCGCAGTTTTGATTTCCTTACTTTTACATCTATCACGGTTACGTGATTTTCGGGTTTTTGTGTAGCATCTTGAACTAGTTTTGCATCGAGGAGCAATATCGGTATGATTAATTGGTGTCCTACTTTAAATTGCAATTTTTGTTTTAGTCACTAAAATTTAGAAACAGATTCTAAAACTATTGCAGCATCAACGAAAGAACGATGGGTCCGTCCGGATCGCTACCACCATTTAGCTAACGTGAAATAAAACTAGAAATAAACCAGCTTTAATCGAAAAAATGGCGTGCGATACATCTTCTTTAGTAGTTAAGTAATTTGAAAACGGCAGTGCGTGTTGAAAACAACTAGAATAACATATTTTGTATGGAAATGCTGTACGTACTCGTAATTCCATATTTTTATTGGCTCACACGAAAGGTTATCTAATTCTCGTGCCGTCGTGATGTTTGGGTTCTTGAGTCTTAAGTGATTTCCGGAAACTAACACCTGACTCCTGACTCAATGAAGTAAGCAAGAAGTGAGTCACGCTATTGAAATGGATTTTTAGCACGACAAAGAGTTTTGAGAGACCATGTTTTCTTTCATCTATGAAATATAAATGGAAGCATAAATATAAACTTTAGAGCGCATTATGGAAATCCCATTTAGCACTATGACTTGTGAGAAATGGCAGCAATTTGTTAACTTTACAGAAACTTTCAATGTGTTTGCTTGGAAAATTTCTGTTGGGAATATTTGCGTGAAAATTGACACCACAATGCTTGGCGGAACATGCTTATTCCTATATCATCTTAGGGGTTACCTGTCTTAAGATCGAAAAATGTTTGTCCGCTGTTTCGTTTGTCCGAATTTTCATTCTCTGAAACCGTTTAACTAACATAACCTAACCTACAGGTCTTGTAGATATATCTCTTTAAACACTTTGAAAAGTTAATGGGTTCAGAGAAAAATGGGTCAAACGAAACAGCGGACAAACAAAAATCTTAGATCTAAATATTTAAAGACTTGTAAGCATTTGATGCGAACTTCCAGGTAACTAAGAATTTATCCAAGGTCAAACAATTCAGAAGCAGTTAGAGACCGGTACCTTCCTGAGTTTTTAGTACCTGTACTTACCTCATGTACCACAGTTGCCGACAGCATTTTATTTTGTTAATAAAGGTAATCTACCCGGTAATCAAACTTAGATAATCACCGACACATCCTTCCTTTGGGTTGAAATATTCCTTATAACCTAAAAAGTTTCTTATTTCTCTATAGATTATACTAAGTAACATTTCGTTAGAAATTGAAGGCGGATTTATAAATAACCAATGATATTTCTTTGAGAATGCCGACACCATAATAAAATGAATTGTAACACCCATCTCTGCCATCGCAGCGCAAAAAACGCTATCGAAGCAGCGATTAGGCAAACTTTGGTGTCGGGTAGCAGGCGGTCACAATGCAATCTCTGTCCCAATTTCAGAGTTATCAGGCAAGTCAAATATAAGCAACGCTAAATGTGCGGGTGCTGTAGATAAGCAGAGTATCTTGTGGACTAGTTTCCCCTTTTGGCTTCGCTTGACATCTGTCCTTTGATGTAAGGATGCGCTCTGATTGGGAAGCGCACCTTATTCACCTTAGTCTCATGTCGCTTTACAATAATAAATATACTAGTAGTCGTTATGCTACAAAAGCGGTAGTAAGTTAGAGCTAGAAGATCGCAATAAAGTTAAGGCAGTAAAATTCGTCGGAGTTTGTTAACAACGTAATAACAACACTATTCAACATAACTGCGCAAAATGTTTTAAAGTCCAATTCACAATACACGGAACGAAAACAGTTTCAAGCGCCTAAGAACGGCGACGCAGATCTAAAATTTTATGGTTTTTTGACAAATATTTCGAGACAAAATGACAATATTTGGAAGAAATTTGATCCACGCAAGCTAACAGCTTTTTACAAAAAACAAATGAAATCGGACATAAAAACAAGCGTTTCTCAAAAATGGGTATTCTGAACACTGAATCATGCCACCGATCACAGCCGCGGCCTGAGTCATGGAGTCGATATATTCCTCATACACTGGTTGTGCATTGTTCGGAAACTTTCTACGGTCACGTAGAGTTTAACTCGAGTTATAATTTTTAGCCATTATATGTAGAGCGTGAACATTGTGGAACCAGATAGGGTGCGTTTCTGTGACTTAGTTAGTTGCAGGTTTCGTAAGAATATGTAGGGTAAGAGCACCAAAAGATGAACGATTAAGCGACTACACCAACTTTAGACAGTTTATATTCAGTGAAAGTAACAAATTTCACCCTATTTAATTTTTTATATGGTACAGTATATGGTCTAGATTGAAAATGACTATTATAAAGCCTGTTATTATATCTCCGTATTTTTCTAAAAATCATTGACACCAAAAATGTACCGATTTGCCCAAAAGATGAACAGCGTGCCCTAATTCTGAACGGTTTGGGCCCAAAAGTTGAACTAACATAATAAAATACCTATATAATTTTAATTCTATTCACTTTTAGCAATAAAATGCGAGTTAACGAAATATTCTTTATTTTTTAATTGTTTACATTTATTTAATATTACTTACGTACATAAGGTTCCTATTTTTTATGGTTATTTGTGTCATAAAAATAACGAATTTGTATTTTTTATCAATAATCATTAGCAAAACTACTTAGTTACTTATCTTTTTAAACAGATAAACCGACAAAAAGTGTTACTTTAACATTTATAATATTAGTAAACATTTCCATAAATACTACTAGTATACTACTACTAGTGTTCATATTATAAAACTATGCCTAAAAGTTGAACGACTGAATTTACTTAGTTCAATTTTAGGACACAGAATTTATGAAATGAACAAACAAAATCAATTAGGTGTTCACATATTGGAATAGAATCCAAAACATGAACTAGTAAATTTAATTCGTTCAAGTATTAGGCACACATTTTTTATTGAACAGTGATAGTTTTCATA
Source organism: Acleris sparsana (assembly GCA_923062465.1). Lineage (NCBI taxonomy): Eukaryota > Metazoa > Arthropoda > Insecta > Lepidoptera > Tortricidae > Acleris > Acleris sparsana. Next base: position 17,523,699 of record OV281287.1, on the reverse strand, counting down.
GTATTTAAAACTCCAAAATCATTGGATTAGACATCAAAAGCTATGTTCATCTTTTGGTTTAAAGATACAAGAGCATTTAACGATCATTTTAAGTTCTAAATTTTCCATCTGTCATTTCAGTACGATTTATTAAGAAGCTTTAAAAAAAGTACGCCTTGCCTAGTAGCTGAACACCGTTCAAGTATTGGCTTAGGTATACATTTTTGAAACCATTACTTGAACGGCATATTTCTCGTTAACTATCAAGAAAAATGAAATATCGTATAACTACAATAAAAGAGTGATTAATCAAGAATACATACCAAGCAAATCCTTCTAAGACTGACAATTATTGAATTTTATACGTAATTAAAAGCTTAAATTTGGAGAGCACTGTCCTTAAGTATTTTCCCATACTATCGACATTTTTGGCGGGAAGCTCCAGAACGATGACCGATCACGGCCAAAAAGAATATAATACTATGTTAAGATTTAATGGAGGTGTAAGCAAAGAGTTGCTGTTTAAGAAAAATAAATTCCTAACTATGTAATATTTGTCACGATTTAGTTATGTGATTATTTCGATCGAGTGTTCAGCTTTTGGGTGTCGTTCATCTTTTGGTGCCCCTACCCTACATTGTTAATAATAATATGAAGGCTTCATTTTGATCTATGAAATGAGGTGTTTTTTCATTTTGGTATTGTATGGTCTTAATTTAATGATTTTGTAATGATTTAATAAGCTCATCCTCAAGCGTGTGCCATAAGTCTCACTGATTAAATCGTATTATTTAAATAAGAAAAAGAAGCATCAAGATAATTAAGTTTTGACGAAAAGTGTTTGCCGAATTGCTTTTTGGAGCATGAACTGCATACATTTTTAATAATTTGAAATGTAAAGTTCTCCTAATTGAGCCTTATTATAAATGTGTATTAAAACATAGTTAAGTTATCGTTGTCAAAGTTTTCGTCATAGTAGTTACTGACCTACCCGTTGAATGGAATTTCGCTAAAAATACATCACTAGGTGAGGCGTGCGCTTTCGTTCACGATCTCTTCGGCTTCGGTAGTATTCGGTACTCACTAGTTTGCCGCGCCGGCGCTGTGTGTGTGAGTCTATCCACGTGCGCATGCCTCAAATACAGAGTGGGGTATTGTAAGCGCGGTGGTGAGCGTGTCTCACTTACACATACTCGCGCCCTACTCCGGATGCGAGCGCAGATTTGTACGTTTGTGAATGTACTAGACCAAATTGATAGTCTACGTTATCTGTGAGTACAGGTTATAGAATGCGTGGCGGTGTGCCAGCGCCTAGGTGTGCGTTATTGTTCGAAAGCCTTGAGGCCCTTAAGTTATTTTACAACTTGCCAGCTATCGAATTGGCTATAAACCTGTAACAATCAGAATTTATGCATAGATGGGCATTTTATTGCCTCTATGACAAAAGAAGATAATTAATTTAATTTATTGACGTGGTCAAGGTTACAAGGATTGATGTTAATTTATTGCTGCCTATTTACACATGCATTTAATAGAGTATTGTTTGAAAATTGGTACATCAAACTAAGCAGCAGGTGAAAATGTTAACGAAATAGTTGCGTTTGATAAATATTCAACAATCATACCCTAATGACATGATATCGTAAATGTTTCTGAAGTAAAATACATCGTTAATGCTACATTTGTTTCGTCTATAACAGTTTAAAAAAACCGAGCAGAATATAAAAGTCCTTGTAACGCCGACGGTAATGATAGGCAACGCAATAGGAAGGGCCTGTCGAAAGCATTAGATTGTAAATAATAAATATTCAACGCAAGGGTAACCGCGTAATAAAACTAATAGACCAAAACATGTGGCCTTTGGAACTCGTAAGGACATTAATTTAATGTTATGAAAACATAAATTCGACTTTTCAATTTTATTGACACGTCGGCCTTAAGAAAGTCGGTTTGAGAATTTTAGATTTCAGAGCGGGTTAGAATTAGTTTATAGTTAACCGTTGAATAAAGACGAGAGATGAAATAGGATTGAAACCGAGTGCGAGTGACTGAAACATGCCGGGGGCTCGTTTGTATGCGTGAGCGTTTGAAAATCGAACGCCGTCCGTGCGTGTGCGCCGACGCCGATAACAATAAACTATTTCCGAAGTGACCCAGTTCGAACGTCCTTCGGCAATTTGTACCAGAACGGGAACAAGAAAGGGCCGGGAGCAAATTTTGACAGCGGCCGTCCCGAACTTTATTGAACATGCGCCGACACAATAGCTTTTTGTACTGATGAGCTAACTACCTCTTTTTGTTGTGCTTCTAGCTTTGCTCAGTCCTAAAATAGCCGGCCTTGAATTAAGTTCAGTGTTAAGAGAGGCACTAAAACGGCGGCAGGAGATCCATTTGTAATGAAATTTTATACCTAATTGTAATGGCTGTGACGGTGGCAAAAACTAAACTCTTAATGAATCGAAACTCGTATATGTGTTAATGTTAGTTGAGACGGTGACGGTCGCAGCATGGTAAGAGATCATTAAAATGTGATTTATAAATGATTAAAAGTTGACGAAAATGATGTTACTGGACCTCCGTACGTAGCGCCCTGATGGTTCGATGTTGCTCAATCATACCGCTCTAATCAACACAGTTCCGTCTGATAACACTTTTTTAATTCAGTTCAATGTCAAAACAAAAGAGCTATGAAGAAATTCATTGAAAGATAATTAGGGTTGGGACATTCGTCGGAAATGTTTTCGTGTCGTCGACTGAATTCGTAGTTCTGAGTAATGTTTATGCCGACTCCGCAAGGAGTGAGTGCCGATTGCGACATTGAGCCGTTAGCTTTGCATTCGGGATTTCAGAACTGTTTGTGTTTCCAAGTTGTAAACCTAGATTCTAACATTAGTGTTTGGAAATGTGAATATGGAAAATTCAACATAGATATATTCTACCTACTGTTGCCAGCTTATTCGTTTTTTTTACATCGATTATAAACAAGGAAATGAATACAGTTCTATAAAAAACATACCAGTTAAGGAAGATTGTTTCTAATGAATATTTTATTGAAGAACTGGTTATTTAAATTAAACCTTTTGTTATTTTTATTTATTTCAAACAACATAAATTCCATAGAAATTTTAATTGACTGCGTTGTTTGCAACAAATTGTGCGATAAACATAAATATTTTTATTACCTATAATAACGTTTTTCCTTCATAGGGCTCATTTTAACGAGGAAGATAAATTCATCGCTACGCCTAGTTTCCAGGAAACAGGTTGCGACGGAATAACAGCGTGGTCTAATTATGAGAACGTATTGGTTCTTATATCGCAGGCATTTGTTTGCTTATAACAGTAATAATCCGGGCCAGACTGAGGACCCTTAGATTATTGTTAATTAGTTTGTGCAAACTTGAGGAAAAGAACCAGTTCCAACGCGCGTGGAAGCGATAACTGGCAAATTTGCTCCAAATACAAACACAATAAATAATACAACGCAACATGAATATAAAAACAGTGAAACAAAACATTTGATAAATAACCACGCGCAGTTGGTGAAGAAGTCAATAAGAACCAGGCGGAAGTTACGGCTGAGACGGATAAAGTAACGATATCGATCAATTACAAATAACAGCCAATGAATAATGAACAACAAATTAATACGCATGCTGGAGACAAGTAGTTACCTATAAGATACTGAATAGTTTAAACGATAATATATGAATTCAGTTGAATAGGTACTTCACAGCAAAATGATTACCTATCTACAAATTGATAATAGCACATTGAACGCGAATAGAGAAGAAATAACTAAAAAGGTTATGATATTAAAAATATTCAAAAACTGGTGTTAAAGCACTACAAGTGAAGTATAGCAAGATCTCAACAATGAAGAAGAAATTAGTACTACTCGTGATGAGTTTTCCAATTAGATTGGGGGAATGATTTTAGTAGGTGTTAGGTTAATCCCTCGATGAATTCGGTTGTCATGAAAACCGGATACGAGTATGTTGAGTGATAGTTTGCCTGTAAATGATAACCGCATACGAGTATTGTGTTCTAATTCAGTAGGTACTATCGAACCAACGGAACCCTGACCCACCATGGAACCTTGTCACAATGATTGACGTACGATTGTCGTATAGCGTCGTATGACAGTCTTAACGTCAATCACTGTGACAAGGTTCTATGGTGGGTCAGGGTTCCGTTGGTTCGATAGTACCTACATCTAAATGATGTGTGGTAGTTTTATTGACCACTATGTCAAGATCTCCAATTTTAAATATCGTAGAACAGAAAGTAATAAGAAATAAGAGGACTAATATGTGTTTGGTTGCTTTTCTAATAAGACAACACCATTCAGATCGTATTATTGTTTAAAACAAAGAAGAGGATCCTACAGTAACAGAACTAGGTGTAGGTTCTTATATAAAAAATAGGATTTGTGATAAAATCTTATCAAACTGTTACTATAGCTGTAGGCAGATTAAATTTATATCTTTATTTAGATAATTTAGTAATCAATAATGAAGGACGTTAATTGGAGAAATCCTTTTAAATGTCGTAGATGGTAGGTACGTATTTCTAGTAATATCCGTGTCGTGTGATTACACGAGGCTCTTGTTTTTTAAGCAAAAGTTTGTATTGTTAATTATGCTATCGATATCGGTGTAATTAAATTTACAATAATCATCTAATCTTTCAAAATTGCGCGTGTACACAGTGCACATGCTTAGGTATACGTATTAATAATTAAAAGGACTTGATGTTAAGGTGAAGTGAATCCTTATTAAGGATTCATAACAGAATGTCATGCTGATTAATGGTTAAATTGGTATTGATGTCGCCATTCATAATAAACTGGTTTTAATTATAAACTACTGCCAGTAAAGTTGCTTTAGTGATTGAATCCTGAACTTAACGAGACATTTTTTTCGTTAAAATATAAAATAGAAATGATAAAAACGTCTGTTTAACTGAATTTTACGCACCCATTACCTAAAGAGCTAGTATTCAGAGTTGTCAGTCGGTTCTGTAACTCCATTGACACAGTTCTCTTTTATCTCAAAAACAGTATCATGCACGTTGTGTAATTCTACTACGATTACACCACTACTATCTATACAGTCATTGTTTAGATAATAAATAGAGTTATCTAAGTGTTTGCGGAACTTTCTTCGACAATACCAAGATCTGTTTCATCAATGGGTCTGTTCTGCGGGGTCAATAGTTCAAGACGACTTTAGAATTTAACCTAATTAGAGTTATACACGTTCCAAATAAATGAATAAGTGTCATTGACACGCAAATACGTACGCTGAATTTTAATATTGGCAGATTGGCGAATTACAATATAAATAAATTACAACATTGTTTATTGAATATTTACTTAGTTAATCCTAAGTTAATTAAATTGTTTTGTCTAACTATGAAAATACAATATTATGATAATTTTACATCTTATAAATAACTACTTAAACTACGTGTCCTAGTTATTAAAACCTTGTTATGCGTACTTCAGCCTGACCAAAGTGCATTCAGTGCACACGAAAACACTAGGTTTGAAATGCGCGCGAAACTGAGCGTGGAAAAGCGGCGCGAGCGCAGCCTTACGAGCTGAGGCGGTTTCGCAAACCACCGTCTAATGTGAACCTATTAACCTCTCCGCCGAGGCTCAGAGGCGAAGGCGAGAGGCGGATGAGGCGAATAGTGCGTTCATTAAACACAAGGTTGATCCCATCCCACCCAGCCAAAACACCAAACTAAAAACCATGTTTACCAACCTTGCCAACTGTAGTGCACTTCTATTCGCAATCTCATTGTAGAAATTCAAAAAAATGTTGCTATCGAACATATTAGCACTGTATCACAGCCATATTTCTCACATAAATAGAAAAATCCAAACAATCCCCGAGCACCGTTCACAGGATAACACAACGCCGATCCTAGACACGTCCGTGCGCGAGCAAAGTCAAATCAAACTGGCCCGGTCAAAATGACGAAAGTGAAAACATCGCACGCACAAAAAAAAGTCGGCGGCGCGGCTCAGTCCTTGCAGGCCACCTCTCGCGCCGGCCGCGGCTCTAGTGACACACTAACTGCGCGCCGCGCGCATCGCCGTCGCCTATATAATGAACCGCTCGCAGGCTCAAACTTCAAACGTTAGTCGACAGCACAAAAAGAAGATGCCTCGCAACGGTAGCTAGGAAAGATTGAACACAAAGAATAACGACACGTGGGCGCGTGTGCGTTCACGTGCGCGTGTGCGTGTGCGCAGAGATAGGCGGCCGCAGGAAACTCCGTTCTCTTCCACTAGGAAAGACCTTGGATTCAAATCGGCACGTTGCAATGTGTACTGCCATCGCCTACGCCGCTGTTACCTACTTGACTCCGACGCTTCCAGCTTAAACGATGTTTCCACATAAATTAATCTTAATCCACACTGTTCCCGCAAATTATGATCCATATGATCATATATTTCCTCAACATCCTCGGTGGTTAGTTGGTGGAAAACGATTGTCCTAGTTGATTGTTGATGAGCAAAGCACATTGTTATATCGTTTAACCAAACGGTGGTCTCTGGACAAACACTGTAATTACTACAGATGCTGACGATGATGCAACGAAAGTTGATAATGGCATTAGCAATTTGACACGTAGTTAGCGTGGGTGGCCAGGAATTGGAGCCAGTGGCGCAATTTGAGTAAATGAAGCAGTTTAAGACAATGCGGTTAACTAAGTCATTACTGTTATTAGAGAAGGCGTTGCTCAAATTAAAATAGATAGCAAACCATAAAATAAATAACTTTCTTTTGTGACATGAGGCACGCTATTGCTGCATGAATGCAGCATAAACAATAACCAAATTACTTTTTGTGACATATTCAACATATCATATTAGGATCACACAAAGTAAAGCTCTGTTATAGAAAATCATAACAACATAATTGGACCTATAGCCTTATCATTATTATAACTGCATGGTTATTATAATTACACTTAAAGACTAAAGTGTGGAGTAATGGAAGAGACAGAAGCAATTAATCAATCGTAATAAAGAATTAACGACTACTGTTAGTAATTTTCGTATTTCATAAGAAAACATTATAAACCTGTTCCTTTCGCGGGCAATTAGTCAAAACTATTTGAAGTTATTTAAATAACAGTAGTTACCATTGAACAATTAAATTACTAAATAGGAAAGTTACATTGCATAAAAAGTCAATGCATTTAAAAATAATAAAAAATGACAATACTTCATGAAATCATTTGTTATCAAACTTAAAAGCATCGCATTCGTAGCAGCGTCCCCAAATATGTTTAAAGTAGAACGCACAATAAGTAACACATTTAACTGCCGATTTTAAAATAACATTAACCAGTTACTTAATGTAAAGATGCTCGCTCGAGCCAACTCCTAACGTAACAGCTTTCCACTTTCGTTTCCCCAGGCATTGTCTATGGATTGGATAATCGTGGATTTTATACAACTTACATAAACTTACTGTGAGAATCATCCGTTTATTGCCACTTGTTGCACACCTATTTATTTAATACACTCATGTTATTGAAACTTAATTTTGTGGGAGGATCCCACATTAAGTTACGATGGTTATTGTCCGTTAGCGTCTCCGACGTTCTTTCGTTGCTAAATTACAACGCGGAAACATGATAGCCGTGAAGAGATTACTATTGGATATTAATAGGGTACTGTCATTGTGGAGAGCTACGCATTTATCACTCTATTACCAACAGGCCTTATGCATTGCAGAACAATGGTCTATTCAGGGTTTTGCAAAGTATCTATGCAGTTACTAAATGCATGATTACCTGCAGTGAAATATTTCATAACAATCCGTCAGCCGGTGAATAAATTAATCGAGTAAGGACGTCTGTTGCGACAAATTACCATCCTGTACTGTTTCCTTTTTTGTTGCCGTTTCATCAGCATTCTCGAGATGAGTCTCGAGGTCTCTACTACTTGGTTCCGTGCCATCCTTGGACAAATTGCTTGCTGTGGGAGGAACTACTTGGTCTGTGCAATTCTTATATTTGAACTTTACGACCGTTCCACATCAGCTTCTGAGAGGCTGACCGGTCTGCTTGTGGGGGATTTGAAGAATTAGGAGGAATGTCTTTGACATTACTGGGATTTTGTTTTCAGGTTACGGTTTCGGAACAATTAAATAGTATTTCTATTACCAAATTCTTAGTAGTTCTAAATCTGAATATGCAGTTAACATTTTTTCTTCACATTGCAGTAGGTACGTAAACATCACTGAACCAAAAAACACTGTGAAATCGGGATGAAGTCATCCGCGAGGTTACGTTACAAACTTTCGCGCGACCATTTCTCCGGGTGAAAGTTTAACGCTTTAAGTATATGCATTGTACTTTTTTGTCACTGCCAAATCACGATCTTTATCGTTAATCGTTATTCTGACATTTACCACGCCTACATTATTCGAAAGTTAATAGTAATTCTGGCATTGCATAAGGTTGCATTATTAATTCTGGTTCAAATCACATTTTTTTCTTGTATTCATTGAAGACTTCTGCTTCGCAGTTTAGTCCTATGAAATTTCTTTGAAGGTAGCGTCTCGTTTTACGTGAAGATTAATAGTCGCAATTTAAATTAAATATCTTTAACAAGATCCAGAAAACTAAAATAGTTTACGCTGTCTGAATTTCTGTTCGAGATTATTTTTATTAATTCCGTATTGGCCTGTAATTAAATACTTTATCTCCAGCTTAATTGCACCGTCTAGGTTTATTGATGCGGCGGATTATGTCATCGATGCATCGTGTATTATTTCGATTGCTTTTGGGCATCTCGATCACGCACGCGCGGGAAAGTGCTGCGAGGCGGCGCCGGTGCATGTATCCGCATCCACTGGATCCGTCACGATCGACCGTGGCTGCCATTTATTAATATTAAACGAAAATTCGTTATCCAACTAGCCTTGAGCTACGTTCCTTTCAGTTCTATTTAATGATGACAGTTGCTTGAAACGTGCTGCTCGTAATGGCACCAACCCATTGACCGTACGGAGGTGGTCACGCCGGCAAGGTTTCGCCAGCTATGCGAGCCATGATTTTCCGTCACGGCTCCCGAATCATTAACACCAAACTGCACCTAGCTTCTGCGAAGAACTAACATTGCTCAACCCGTCGGAAATTGAAACAGTTATTTCATATCAAATCATAAATGACCAACTTTCGAAAGAAAATTCGTCATGGCAAAGGTTTTGTAATAGTGGTTATTGAAAGCGGCGCTCGTCGGCGGACGTCGAAAGTGAGACCGAGAGGTTGCGCAGGCACGTTACGAAGTTTTTATTGTCGGCTGCGCGCGAAATCACTTGAAAGTTGTATTGTCCTTGGATATTTCACTTCTTTATTTACTGCGTTTCTGACACCCGAGCCGAAGTTCAGTCGCGGGTGACGCCAATTGTGCGCTTTGCCTATGTCGGTACTCGGGTCCCCTTCACTGCAATCACTATCTAGATTTCGTTGCGCGAGATGTGGCGAATGTTCCCTCAGTAAACTACACAGTACCTATAGTACTGCGTTTCTGACACTACTCTAGTTTAACAAGTATTGACAGTCACACCGCAACACACGAATTAAACAAATTCATCACTATCCCTATCACTTTAAATCTAAATTGTAAATTTCTAATCCAATTAGCTCATTAAAGGCCGTAAGGAAAAAGAAAAGAAAGTGATCGCGAGAGCGACGAGAAAGTCCCTGCAAAGTCGCATCGCGTGGCTTACCAAGGGACTTTAGGTTGGAAGGGGTCCCGGGCGGGTGGCGCGCAGGCGCGGCGTTTCCTGGCGCTTGCGCCACTTCCCGCGGCGGGTTTCCTGCGGGCTCGCGTTGCACAACTGTTCGGTGGTATTGGCACTGAATCCAGAACAATCCAGGGGTTTAGCACTGTAGCACTGTAATCCGGATTAGTAGGAGCGCGGGCGCGGGTGTCGGCGCGACGGCACTGCGGGCCGCGGGCCGGGCGAGTGGCGCTCGCGCCGGCGCCGCTGCCGTTGCGCCACACTGGAAAGTAAAAGTGTCCGGCGCGGGGCGCGGCGCGCATTTCTCCCACTTTCGCCGGTGAATCACGCCGCCAAGGTCGGTTCCCAGACGCTTCCCGGCGACCTGGGAACGCTGGCACGTGCTTGCCTGCTTTCAACCACACGCTTAACTATTCCTGTAGGAAAGAAATGGTTAAACATAATTGGAGCGTTCTAAATTACCACAACAAATTCAAATAGTTAACGGTGCCTCTGATAATCGACACATGTGGCTGCGTGAATGAGTTTGTGATTTAGGTCGACACATTTCGTCGATGTAATCATCAACGCAACATAGAAGTCTACACGATGGACCAGAAAACCTATTAATTGATCAAGTTAAAAAATCGTTACACGAAACTAGTATTTTTATCCAGATTTAACTTGAAAACCTTGAAAGCGCGAGTGACTTAATCAACATTCACGAGTGAAAAGTAGCCATAGAAGATTTAAACAGAAACTGTTGACAGGATGGAGGTCAATCTGATGACAATTTGTCACTGCCACCTTCATAAAATTCAAAACACTACCTGTGGGGATAAGAAACCTTGCTCTGACTTACTGGAATGATTTAGTACTGCACATATTGACCTACATACACTATACTCACTGTTAGGAACGTTTCTTTTTACTTTGTATTTACTATGTACCAACAAAATGCGTTACAATGTTTAGATTTATGTGTAACTGTCATTTTAACTTATTTAGAAATTTACGTAGTACAATTCTTAATGTTAAAGTATTATCGTTTTTTTTACTTGAGTGAAAAAATCTCTAATCAGATCGGATACTCAAAATTCTGCACAGCGATTGAAATATATGACAACAATTTTACGTACTAACCAAAATGCACGCCAGTATAGGTTTTATGAAAAACTAACCTAGTTTTACATTAATTGCAGTATTCAATATCTGACGAACTCTGCTAATAAATTGTACCACATGATTGCGAGAGACAGTTTAATTGATACCAAGTGAAACTAATTGCTTTTTGCTCATGAATGATAGTGATATGGGTAACCATAACTATAAACTTCTGCAACTTTACCTATCTATCCTGTCTTTGCCGGGAATTATTTCGAAAAATCACCAGTCTAGGTTTAGTTCTGCACCTGTCTTATTTGTACGATAGTTCTGGCTGCTACCTAAATAAATTGATACCTTAACTACCATTTCTAAGTGTTAGCTTTTTTATTTGGTAATCGTCTGAAGGGCCGAAGACAAAGTCCTTGCTTTTGTTTGCTTGTTTCTTGAAACGGGGCAGAGGAGAAAATCCCTTCCGGAGACCTGGGAATGGAGGGCCCAGATACTGTCGGGCTAAAACACCAATGAATAGAATATAATAGAAAAACGTTTATTCGTTAAACACATCAACACAAGGGTACAATGCCCGTATTAGCAACCAGAATTTAGGCTCCCGCGGATACTACCCCAGTCAGTGCTGACAGGCCGGAGGAGAGTCCCTGACGACGTGTTGGCCTAGTTGGTAGTGACCCTGCCTACGAAGCTAGCGGCCCGGGTTCAATATTTGTATGATGAGCGCATACGTATTTTGTTTATGAGTCTGACGCATCTTGAGATGGACAGTACAGTTAACATCAGTGTTATAATACGACCCTTAGAGCCTACTTACCACCTGTTTACGTGAGATCTGGTTTTCCTTTCTCCATGGTAAAAAACCTACATACGAATATCCCAAACACACACTAGCGATTTAAACTTAAACCCTTTGAGCATGAACATGTTAAATCAACATATTATTAGGATCATTATCGCCTGAGGACCTGTCATCAATCCTCGTAGATCCTGCATGTGCACCAGCGACGGAGCGACATTGAAAGTTGGCATTACGTTACGTAACCGTAGAAACGGCCGGCGAATGTATAGAATATCACACCGACCCGCACGTGGCCTCACCACACTCTACTATACCAATATAGCAAGTAACGTATGTGTCATAATATGGCAGACTGCATTTGATATAGGTACGCGGTAAAAGCTTTATTGATGAATCAGTAAGATCATGTGCGATACATGTTTGTTTCAAGGTGATAATGGCTGTGGTTTTATATTGAATATATTAACGAGAAAGAATCTTAGTTGTTTCACAAATTGTATTTAATTTACTGAAACATAAATCAGAAATAGGGAATATGTACGGATTATTAATTCGCAGTGAGAGCATAAAGAGATCACCAATTAAGTTAAATTAAAATTAAAATTAGCCAAGAAATACGTATATTACAAGCGATTTAAACTGCTAATTAGACAGAGAGAGCTGATGTGGACTCTGAGTACTTATGTAACAGGTCGGCCATTTATAAACTCCATATTAAATTCTGTTTTGCTGGAAAGAGACAGGAACCAATCTTTGTTGGCTTTCTTTCTTGGTTATTTGTATAGCTATTCAAAAAATGTTTTTTCTCAACTGTTTGTTGAAGCTTTGAATGCCTGTGAATAAAGTCATGAATATACCCTATTGTCATAGGTACATTAGGTACCACATATTGGCTCCGTGGAGATTTTTTCAACTGTTTTTTTAAATTAATGCATCCAGATGCCAGTTTTTTTTTGTACTCGATTACTTTTACAATGTCCTTAATACCTACCTAGGTAGTGAAAGATTCATCGCCTTATGCAACTCTGTCAAGTAATATGGATTAGTTTCCTAAGTGGATAGGCCTGCAAAGAAAGGTCTTTATTGCAATATGAAGTAAAAAATAAACGCCTCAAAAACCTTCTTAAAAAGTACAGCTACCATTCTCATTATGTTAGAAACAGTTTCTGTAATAATGTATCATTCACGCTTCAGTTGGTTCTTTGAGGTAAGCGTTCGTGGCCTATATTTGACGTTAAAAGGATTGCTTGTGAAGCTTAAAAAAAAAACAAAAACCCAAAAGAAGGTAGGTCAGTTCGAAGTCGAACTGTTTTCGGCTTCTGGTTTAAAATATTGTGGGACGCCGACTTCAGTTGGACTGACCTATACCTACCATTTAATAAGAAGTTATTTCTGGCATTTTTGAAGGCGGGTTTTTGTTTTTTTAAACATTTTTTTTTTTATACTTTATAGTGATCCTATTTATGCTGTTATGTAGTCCCACTTCTCAATTAATGAGAAACTATAGAACATTTCAAGCTCGCCGCAGGCAACGCCGCGGGAATGTTATAGTCATATTTAAACAAACATAAATGTGCTCCCTCATAGTCGCTCAAATATCTTAATCGAGATATATTATCGCCACCCTTCAAATAGGTACCGTTAAGGAGTTCCGGTGGCCATCCGTGGTTTTCATCATCAGTTCCACTTCACCATATAGTACTTTTCAAAAGCAAATGCACGAGTTACAGTGAAAAATACCAAAAATATCGAAATCTCATAAGTTTGTCTATAATATTTGAGGAGTTCTCCTTTTTTTGATTTGATTTCTCCAACATCCCATCAAAAAAAAAATGTCGACGAATTGACCCTCCTCCTTTTTTTGAAGTCGGTTAAAAATCTCCATACGACATGCGAAAACGTTTCTCTCCCCTTGAACCTCGTCCGATTTTTCCAATTTTTGAATATATTGTAGATATCATGAAAAGATATGTCAGTGAGTTTTCTATTCCAAGAAATTATTTCTTGGAACAAAAATTAATAGAAAACAAAAACAAAAACGTACAGACGTAGGTCTTTATGTAATACTCGTAACTACAACATATTCAAATATAGGGGAAAATTGGGCTTGATTTAGGGGGTGAGAAACGTTTTCGCCCGGAGCTAGTATGTTTTTTTTTTACAGGTACGCGTTTTACCGTCGCTTCACAATTCACAATCCTCTTAATAAACAATATGCAAAATGTTATGCTAAAATATGGTTTTAGTATAGTATTAATTGGGCAGTAAAGGCGGCCGAATCGTAATCCACGGTGATAAGCCTAGCAGTCTAGCACGGTCCTCTCCTGACGTAGATTTCCACAGGTAAATTGGAGGAATATGTTGTTACCATGAGCAGGCCTAATAATTTGTCCAGAAATTTGGTTTCGATTACCGGTTATGTATTCACCCTTACTTAACTTTTTGTCTTATTTTTTTTATAGGTATCATTAATACGTTTATGCAACTGCGTTAGTTACGGTAGCAACCTGCAACCTGAATGCGCACACTTTTATACGATCCACAAGTCTTTAAAGTCCAACGGCACACATTTGGAGAAACATTCATTTTGTAGAGAAACATTTAAAAAATATATACTTACGTGTAAAAAAAAACGCCGTACACTCAAAAATACTTTTTAAATCGTAAGGCAGCTTCAGGTCAAGAAAATAAGTTACACACAAAATTAATCATTAGCATTCTGCACGGAGACGATCTGATAACACTGCATGAACTTGTCAAATGACTGTTTCTAATTTAGGTAACCTCATTTTAGAAGTAGGTGTCAGTGTAATCAAAGTGGAATATCAACGAACTTACAGCCATTATCACCATGATCATTGATCAATAGTTTATATTGTAGATGACGAATTGTAATATCTTTGAGACCTTAGTTACACTTCCTTTGGTACCTTTGGTACTCGTAGGTATAGAAACTAATGCGAGAAGGGCATGTTCATCAACATCTTCTGAAGTTACTAGTAGTAATGCGACAGATGGCTTGGTCTACTCGTAGCAGTTAAGAATCAAGTTTAATTGTTCAGCATATACGAACACATACGGCTATAATATATTTCCGTTGTAAAGAGCCAAGTATCAATCTTAGAAATTCATTTATCTTGCCGATTAAAGATTGTTTTTCGAGCATCGTGTGTCATAAAATTGCTTTATTGGTTGAAATTTATTTTTTCTAATTTTAAATTAAAGAAAGTTTGTGTTAGTTATACTGGTATTATAATTTTTCCTTCAGATTTCCTACAAGATTCAGGAGACATGGCCGCACTGTTTAAAGAAGTCCAATCAATTTATTATTTAATATCAAATAATTCTATAGACTGAGACCGAATTACGCTTATCACAAAGACACTCCATAGATAGCGTGAAGAAAACTGTGTCACAACCTTCAGTAACATTACAAAACGGTGATAACCCCGGGAATCGAACTGCCTATCACTTGAGCGAGATTTGGGCGTTGCGCAACCGGGAAACGATAAACTAGTTGTTTACGCAAATAGTATTTCTATGTTTTTTTGCTTACTATGATATATTTATCTAATGTTTTAATATTGATATCAACAGCAAACATGAATTACAAAATAAGAACATTAATAATCAAGTTCCCGTGTGGTTTTCACAGGGAAAAGGTTTAGGCCCATCTCTCTTCATTCAAGAGAAAGGTACGACAGGAATGAAAACACTTTGGACAAGTTTAAGGAGTCGATTTGAATGATGCTTAAAACATAATGACTTTGTTTTTATTCATATAATTTTATAAGTTTTTAAATTACTTTTAGAAATGCAAGATCGCATATACTAAATTGTTTTGCAATTGCAATTGCATGCTTCATAGTTCGTGGTCGCTTGTAATAAATCGATATGGTATTCTTATCTGCATATATTGATAGTGTATGGTATCGATCACCATAATCGTGGCTAACTTCAATAATCAATTATTCACATTAGATGTATCAAATGACTGCGTAAGATTAAATGCTTTTCCATACCTTTAAGCCAACATTGTTATTTGTTATGAATGTCATCTTGTGGTGGAATAAAACATCCAATCACAGGACCGAGGGATTTCAAAACATGTTATGATTGTAACGGAGCATAATAATTCAGCCAATAGAAATTAAGGATACTTATTGTTATGCGTATAGGCATCCGAGATTACGATGATTCAGTGCGTGGTGCCATATTGGTATTTAGGTATTTAGAAACTGATATTTCAATATACGGTTAATTCTCCCTATTAAATATTATTTCCTTGTTAACATTGAACGTTTGATAGACACTTTTAATTAGCGTTGTAAAGGCACGTACACGAGGAGATCTTTATTGATCTTGGCAGTTTATTACCTGTTCTTTTATTGTTATTCTGAGAATTGTACGTTTAAAGCGTCGAAGATGCTGTCTATTTATTGTCGGGATAAAACAGCCTTGACTGACTCTTGTATATGGCTTAAATATCACATATATGGACTTTGAATTGTTAACAGATTTTTAGACTAAAAAAATATTTCAGCATTGATGAGCTAAAATTGTTCGCTGACAGCGAAAATATAAAAAACACATTTAGACGCCACATTCAGTTTTAAATGGTTATTCTATTGCTATAAGATTGCTATATACTTGGTAATACGGCAGCAGTCTATTACAGCGGTATACTTTTAAACCGTCTCAAGAGTATCAGGGATAATCGTAAAAATAAGCAATATTCAATTGTACAAACTTGTCGTAAGCATAACACCGCATGGAAGTCTTTGTGTAGTTTCTGATACTTGCGAAGATACAAGCATCTCCTTCTTTGTCGTTGCACTCTTTTCAGAGTGGTCGTCGTCATCACTCCAGGTTTGGTAACCAGCTTCACTATTCGTCGCCATTCTTCTCGGGTGGAGGCTTTCCTGGTGCAAACGTGCAAGGGATGGTTAACTGCTGCTTTCACCTAGTCTGTCCACGTTATCGGAGATCTGCCACGCGCCCGGGCACCCTCTACTCTACCCTGTACCACCAGGCGCTCAATAGAATTTTCATCACGTCAAGATGTGTGCCTGCACCATAGAAGATAGATGCTGCTTTATGCCGAGTTCTGTAAGTATTGATACATTACTACGAAGGTCAGTCCAAGATACTCCGAGCAGTCTTCGCCACCACCACATTTCAAGAGCATCTATCCTAAGATACTCCAAGTATCCATACCTAAATATAATATACGGTTCAAGCGGTATAAACATTTACATTCTCAAGCCTTTAATATTAAGACTGCAATCCTAAGACCGCAAATTCAACCAACCCTGAGGACTTAGAAGAAATGCCTCTATGCTAGTAATTTCACCGGTTGTCTTATCCCCACACCGGAACACAACAATGTGATCACTGCTGCTTGGCGGTAGGTAAATATTGTTTTTGAATATGGTTCACATTTTACTATCTTATATAACAGAACTTCACTTGTTTTGAATAGAGGCCCTGGTTTCAGGTCAGTTGCTTAAATGACTTGATTTTTTGTGTATTTTGTACGGAGAATGTATAAAAAACATACCATTGACCCAATTCCGCCGCACGTGTCTCCGAGTTGTATAAACTTTCAAATTGTAGTGTTTTGGCCAAGATTAATAAATGTGTGGCTTACTCACAAAAAAACCTTATTTTATTTTTTTATGAAACGTTAAAACAATGCTGTGTATGTATGGAAATTAACTATGTCAAAACATTGCGAAACAGGTAAATTTGTTCAATAAATGGCACAACAATGCCAAATTCTACGCCTGAACTTAACTAGGATGTAACGTGAGAAAAGAAAATGTTTTCTTTCAATTACGCAATAGCAGAATAGATTTGGACGAAATTAGGCACATAGGTACATACCTAGTACATGCGGGTTGTGCTCATAATATCCGAAAATATTTTATCTTGGTATCATTTGTTCTACTCCCATATTTTCGTGGTGGTTTTTTTTTGGTTATCTTAATATACGAGGTACTTATATTTTTCTATTCATATTTCTCCCAATAGCAATATCCACTTAGTATTACGTCGGAATAGGTTACAGTCCGTGAACTCCTAAAAAATCTTCGGATTTGAGGCATACTTCGGGTATTGACGATGACACGCGATCGTGATATGCGGTTCTGTTCTGTTATCAACTTGCAAAACTTTTCGAAGTTACCGTAAAGAGTTATGTAAAGAATAACCATCAGTACAAAATAAACCTTACTGTAATAATATTACGCTTATTTATCTTTTTCTAATTTTGATACAATATGACTTTTTTATATGGTACAAATAAAACAAAATCATCATTTTCGAATTCTTCCATAGTTATTCTAAATAGAGCACACCCTGCATTCGCAAACTACTTTTATTTCGAAGTATTTAGAGCTGTTTACACCCACGTGTGGATTCTCAGCAATTACATTCGTATATTATTGTTTTTTTTAATGTACTTTTCGAAATCGCCGTTGCTTCTATAACTGGTCTTGACCTTATTAGATTATTTATAATCAACACTTTCCATGAAACATTCAGCTTCTTTAAAAGAATATTTATATACATTATAAGTAAGTAAGTAAGTTGACTCCCCGTGGAAATAAATTTCCGAAAAATAACCATCTAAATAAATAGCTACATAAATGGGGGTTTTAACTGCTCTATATAAATCAATGAAAACACTACGGGTGCACTCTTCTCATGATAGATTGCTACTAAGTCAAAGACAATTGTCATTTTCTAGTACACTACTACAGTAGTTAGTTTTTCTAAGAGTTCACGGACTGTAGGCAGATTTAGGGTTATGTTATTTTTGCAGCAGGCCCGAAGGACCAAACCACCCTGAAATTGGAGCTGCGCGCTGGCGGTGCTCCGTCGACACCATGAAACTAAATTCTTTAATTTAAAACATTATAAATAAAAATATCTAATCTTAAAAAAAAACTAATTTGGTCGAGATACGCAATTCTATAGCGAAATATACGATGTTTGGGATAAAAGGTACCCTAGGTCTGTTAATACCTATAAATAATTAATTTCACGTTAATCGATTAAGGCGCTGAGGGCTCTGCCAAGATGAACTACGCTAACTAGCGTTTCTATGCGTTTCGTTTTTAACCAATCGCCTCACTGGTAGATCACGTGACTTTTCGTATCACCTCATCTACCAGTGACGCGTGGTTTAAAAACGAAACTAATGGAAACTCTTGTTAGCATAGTGCATCTTCGCAGAGCCTTCTAGACCTTAAATTCAAACAAAAATATACACTTTTACATTCAAATTATTACTAGCGATTCAGTTATTCACTTCAGTTCTCTGTAGCACCCGTACATAAGAATGTATTTAGTATACTTTGTTCTACACAATGTAAATAAATATCATATATGAAATATGCACGGGCTATATAAATTGTCACATATTTGCGGGTGGTAGGACCTTGTGCAGGGTCCGTCCGGATTGCTACCACCATCTTATCCATTAAACCTACCGCCAAACAGCAGTGTTCGCATTGTTGTGTTCTGGTTTGGGGATAAGACAGCCGGTGTAATGACTAGCATAGAGGCATTCCATCTTAGTCCTCAGGGTTGACAACGCATTTGCAGTCTTAGGCTTGCAGTCTTGTGAATGCGAATGTCTATGGGTCACAGTTTCCACATACCATCAGGTGGCCTGCGCGCTCGTTTGACTTCCCTATGCCATAAAAAAAAAAAAGATTTGACATTTCCCTAAAATACTTTCGATCCATTTTTCACTTTCAAGTTCGCAGAATAATATAGACGTCAAATGTGACATTGAACATAAACAATTCATTCATACTTTACTCGTTCAATCACGTAGTACTTCTGACTAGTGGTTCAGAATGACAAGGAAAGGTTAAAACAAATGACCTCTAGGTACACAAGTTGCAAAGTTGTGCAAAGAAATGCAATAGGGACGCTATGTACTTGAGGAAGAAAAATAATAATTCCAAGTTCTTTACTAGGGATAAATATTTGTTTAATGAGCAGAAGTTGGTACCAATTTTTGTGGCACAAGGAAGTTAAAGGAGCGAACAGGCCACCTGATGGTAAGTGAAACAGAGAACGATATGCTTTTGCATTCTTAAGACAACCATAGAACTCAAAATGCGTTTCGAATCCTGATGAGATGGAATGCTGTGCTTGTAATTTTACCGGTTATCTTTCCCAGACGGAATCACAACAATGCGAACACTATTGCTTGGCGGTAGCTTAAAAGAAGTGGTAACATTCAGGACGAACCATGCAGGCCCTACCGCCACTGATCTATCTATTACTAAACTTAATATGGGATCTAAATAAGGCACCATTTTGGGAGCAGAGTTGGTAATAAGTTTCTGTCAAAAATGAAATTTTTGGGAGCAGCTTTGCTTGGCTACTGAATGTTTTGTTGCAAAGTCATTATCTGCTTATCGAGACCAAACTAATGCCCCCCAACATGGTGGGTCTACGTTAAATACAGCGGAGATCCTATCGCCACCTTCCGACTCTATCAACAGATCAGCTCTTAGATACTTTGTCATCGGGTTTAATACTTCGTCCAAATTTCAGCCCATACCAATAACAAGAACTGGTTCAAAATTTACTTGCAAAATTTGACCTAAACTGTCATACCTACATACAAACATTGATTGCAAGTTAATAAAAACCTTCTAAAAATGGTCTTGAGATTTCTCGCATGGGGAAACGCTTAATTTTTCAGAATTTGTTGTTATTGAAGTTTCATTAAAAATTATATATATCTAATTTTATATAAATGTCAGTGGGTTACATAATAGTTCAAAAGATACAGGCCCTTTAACGTTAAGACAGACAGTCTCGGACAGAGTAGGCTTATTAATAGGCATGTAATAAGGTGAATTCTGCGTACGTTAAAGACTACCTAATATTTTTATAGCCATAAATGGCAAATCGGGTTAGCAGGCTGAAGTGGCAATGGGCAGGCGACATTGCTCGAAGGACTGATGGCCGCTGGGGCAGTAGAGTTCTCGAGTGGAGACCACGTACCGGCAAGCGCAGCGTAGGGCGACCCCCCGCGAGATGGACGGACGATTTGGTCAAGTCCGCGGGGACCTGCTGGATGCAGGCCGCTTCCAACCGGGTGAGGTGGAAATCTTTGGGAGAGGCCTATGTTCAGCAGTGGACGACCTATGGCTGAAATGATGATGATGATGATGAAATGGCAAATAAGTAGACGAGCCAACAGATGGTAAACATTATCACCAAATCAAATCATACAAGATGCATAAGATTGACGAAAGCCACCGTACAGTTGCGTCGGTTGACAGATGTCACTTCCATACATTTTGACAACTTGTCCCGACTCACACATTAGTTTGTTCAAGGGCTAGTTTATTTATCGCCGGATAGCACTAGTTGACGGATAAAATTTAAGTCTGTCCTTTTCTTTCATATGACAAAGAAAAGGGATAGCGATAACTTAAACTGTCAGATAAATTAATCTGGACATTGAAAAATTAACCCTATGATAATTCAATCCTGATACATTACACGACCATGAAGTTTCTGGATAATGTTGACATTGATGACAGCATTTAGTACTCCTTCACACGCAACAAATAAGTTTAGCATTATTTTCCTGCTGTCAACAATGTCAATATTCAAAACTTTATAGTTGTGCAATGTGTCAGGTTTGATCGACTTTTTATCTGCGTATTTAGTAGGTACTGTACACTTACGTGATGTATAAATTATACAGGGTGTCCGGTAGATAGTGGACTTCCTTACAGGGCTGGATAGCTCAGCTCAGGACTGGCCAAAATATGATAAATCATGTTTAGTAAAAGTCGAACCAAAAACGAGATATCTCAACTTTTCAAAATTTTGGAAATGCGGTACCCTGGTTCACCATTTTCGATGCCGTGGCCACATTTATTAGTATTTTTCAGTTTCGTTTACCGTGAGAGATTGCTGATTAAATTTGCTATAAGACCTTATTAACGGAATTAATAAAAAATTAGCAGTTTTTTTAATTTTTCAAATCAAATTTAAAGTTTAGGAATCTGAGTTTAACTTGCGGCAAGTTTAACATCGCACGGTGTAAAAAAAATGTACCAAGACTTGTAGTGCTGCTTTCCTAAAAATTGGCCTGGTTAATGGAAATTTTAAAATGATATAACAATCGAGTTTATTGATTACACCAGCGAAGTTATTATTAAGTTTGGCCAACAAAGACTGAATTCTATCAAACAATCGAAATTAAAAAGCGACTTTTGTTTCCGTTTAAAATCATGTCGACTGATTTGAAATGTTTTAATAGACAATTTACGTGAATGTTAAATGCAACAGAAACGAATTTCTGCCATAATGATTGTAATCCTAAATTCCATTTCCACAGTCGTTAGTTCTATGTTGATGATGTGATATTTTTTATCGACCTAATAGTCGTAGTATTACCTTTTATCGTAGAGTTGTAGCATTTTACACTCAGGTGAACTATCTTTTAAAACATTTAAAATCAGTTAACTTCATTTTAAACGGAAGTAAAAGTCGTTTATTAAATTCGCTAGTTTGATAAAATTCAGTCTTTGTTGGACAAACTTAATAATAACTTCGCTGTTGTAATCAATAAACTCAATTGTTATATCATTTTAAAATTTCCATTAACCAGGCCAATTTTTAGGAAAGCAGCACTACAAGTCTTGGTACATTTTTTTTACACCGTGCGATGTTAAACTTGCCGCAAGTTAAACTCAGATTCCTAAACTTTAAATTTGATTTAAAAATTAAAAAAACTGCTAAATTTTTATTAATTCCGTTGATAAGGTCTTATAGCAAATTTAATCAGCAATCTTTCACAGCAAACGAAACTGAAAAATACTAATAAATGTGGCCACGGCATCGAAAATGGTGGACCAGGGTACCGCATTTCCAAAATTTTGAAATGTTGAGATATCTCGTTTTTGGTGCGACTTTTACTAAACATGATTTATCATATTTTGGCCACTCCTGAGCTAAGCTATCCAGCCCTGTAAGGAAGTCCACTATTTACCGGACACCCTGTATACCGAACCATTGTAGGATTGCAATCTTAAGATTTCAAGTGTCTATGGGCTTAAGTTCTCTTACCATCAGGTGGCCTGTGTGCTTGTTTGTCTTATCCAGGCCTTACGAAAAACTTGGTTTCAGTATTACCTAGAGTATGTTTATTTCCTTTTTTTCTTGATAAGTTTTTTTCCGATATTGTGTTAAATTTAAATTAACTTAACCAGGACAATATTTAGGAAATTCCCGTAAACATTGCATGATTTAATCAAGGAAAAAACGATGTTTTTTCATACTTATTACTAGGAACATATATGCATGTAATGTACTTATGTTGCACCCTGTATGCTTTGTTTTGTCGTAAAAGTGTAAGATTCTCTGCTTGCGTCATGTCGGTTAAAGTCTGTTATGTGGCATGACAGTGTGGGGAAAAGAACATTAATCGTTTTATTATTAAGTTAATTTTAAAGAGTATTACTTTTTCATTTATTTTATTTGTTTCCGTATCATTATTTCCAGGCCTTATATTCAACAAACACTCACTTTTACGGATGACCGGATTACGATGAACTTTGGCAATCCCGGAAAATGTTGATAGTTCTCGAGGGAAAAGCGATAACAAAGTTAAACCGATTGCAGTCGCGGGCAAAAGCTATACCTAGGAAATCGTTTCACTGTGGTTCATAAAAATACATAGATCTAAGTATACTCATATTATAACACTACCCCACTGAATAATTGCAGTCATGTCATGCCGATTCCGAATTGATCAAAATCCCAAATTTTCTTAAAATCCGAAAGAGACATTACATCCGGAATTATGATTATTTTATGCCACACTTTATTTTCTGATATCGCTTATATATAGATGAATGTGAACCTAACCTACATGGCTACATACAGCAATTAAATTATCAATTTAGCCTAAAAAACCTCCAGCATAACATAACTTTCAGCAAAATGAAAATTTGGACAAATAAATAACCGAAATATCGAAATTTCCAAAACCACGGAACCTATTCCAAAAATTCGTTCACCATTTGAAAGTTCCATTATTCCGGATGGACGTAAACTATTTCGCTAGTGCTATGCGAAATTGGATGTAAAATATTTTTAGGTCGGAAATATGTACTAAAAAAATACAAAGCATTAGCTCAAATGTTATTTACATCACACTGTCATGCATCACAGCTCACTTTATCCGACATCAAGAAGACAACGCTAACTAGCATTTCCATGCGTTTCGTTTTTAACCAATCGCCTCAGTGGTAGATCACGTGACTTTTCGTATCACGTCATCTACCAGTGACGCGATTGGTTTAAAAACGAAACTAATAGAAACGTTTGTTAGCGTAGTGCATCTTGGCAGAGCCCTCTGTACGTGCAACATACTTTACTTACATGCCTAGTAATGTATTAAAAATGTGTACATTAGAAATGTGTTGTTATTAAAAGCAACCAGTATCCTTCCTTTTTGCTGTAGGTACCTCATTTAATAACCGAGTTAAATTTAAGGGATTTTATACAGGAAACCATATTTCCTACAGTATCCTGAGTAGGTACGAGCACGGAATTTAATTCATGAACCACTATAGAACCTTGTCGCATAAAACGATTAATTCCTATGTAATTTCTATCTCGTCACTTGATCCTCTCATTATGACAAGGTTCTATGGTGGATCGACATTTAAAGTCACTAATATATATATTTTTATACCACGATCGTGGCAAACAAGCTTACGGCCCGCCTGGTGATAAACGGTTACCGTAGCCTATCGACACCAGAGCACCCTGCCGTGGTGCATTACGCTGACTACCGTTTCTATTTTCGTTTAGTTAGCGTAGTGCCTCTTCCCAGGGCCCTCTTTAATACCAGGAGTACTCGTATTGCATGCGAATTGCTGACCCTTTCCAAAACATATTGCGGGGAGCCTCTTGAAGAACTGCATACTGTAGTCCCCAGGGAACCACTCGGCAGAGAGCTCATGGTACAGTAGATCAAATGTAACTACCTACTGTTTTTAGGGTTCTGAATAAGTAGCTTTACGCGTCGGTCTGTTTGTCTGTCTGTAAGTCTGTATATCTACTAACTCCTCCGAAAATCACGCAGCAGAATTTGATGCTGTTTCCACCAACAGATAATTGTTCACTAAAGTTATTTTTATTTAATTATAATAAGTTCTGGTTATAACATATTATATACGGTTGTAACACTAAGCGAAGCGAAGGCGGGTCGCTAGTACATAGTAATATCTACCAGTTCGAAGCGCTTAGAAACATAATTATTACACACACAAAAAACATTACAATAATATAATAACACACGTCTACTAAAACCTGCAAGGCGATCTCAACCTAATTGTATGCACTTAATAACTATGCTAATGGAAATAAAAATCATTGTTATTAAGTATATGAACCTAAAGTAGTTTCTATTTACTTTATAGCTCTTGGGTCAAAAACTAAGCAGTTAGTAGGCAAGAGTGTTTGTGTCGTGTTTTTATGGAGAAAATATCATCCATTTCTCTTGACTTACACAATATTAGAAGAATATAATTGGATTTGCAGCTTTAATTAATTCATACCTGCTCTGTAATCAAAAATACCACCCACCTAATGTTAAACTTAATTTACCTAATTGGTTAAAAAAAATATTGCTACTGGACGAGCGGTCCTGTTACTAGAAGGACCCAACCTTTGTATTGTTTTTAAATTTTGAGATAACCAATAAAACATTTAGAATTTTGTTCTTTTTCATTTGCCCCTTATTCAACGAACAAAAAGGCTACGTTCAATTACAAGTCAACCTCACTTCTATTTTCTCACAGTAAGCCAAAAAAATAACATACCTAGCAGCGTAGGAGACACGCAAAAACTTAAACCAACAAGTCCATCCTACTTATGCTAATTCAGAATACTTATGTACTGTTAATTATCGGTTTTTGTGAGGCCAACATACTTAATTACCACTTTTTGACTCTATTCATATGACGTTAAGGACTTTCTTGGTCGACGATGCTAGAAGCAGGAAGCTGCGCGGGCGATTCTTTACCGAGATATTCTCGTTGAGAACACGCCGCACTACTAGATCAAAACAGTATCAACTCAAAATCCTTGCTAGTTTTATTTTAACTTCATAGAAGTTGTATTAAATTTGATTTTAAAATACAGTTGTATTTTGAGTTACTACTGTTTTGATCTTGCAGTGCGCGTCAAACCGATGTGAATTGGTACGTGGTGAGAAAAGTTCATTATTTCATGATAATATAACGTACCTATTCTTAATCGTGGTTAGAATATTTGTCGAGTCTTTTATTTTGATAAACGGCACTAAGAGTATTCTACTCATACTGTCAAGTTTATGATAGGTCTTATTTACTTCACAGTAGGTACGTAAAAAAGGGGTAAGTTCGGAAACGCAAGAAGACTTTGATATTTTTTTGAATCATCGGATATTTTACTGTCTGGTTTATCGTCGAGCTCTTTTGCGACATTACTCAAACTGAAACAAATGAAGTTTCATGTGCGAGCGCAAAATATTAATGGTTGAAGTATTTTTACATTGGAGTTAAAATTGCCATTTTAAAAATCGAGATTTTAGGCTGCTTTAATAAATTGTTCCTACTTAGCCGTCTACCGTAGTTTGCCTCTAGCTGCTTTAAGTTACTGCAAATGAGTAATGGCCAAGCCAATACAACTTTTTTAATAATTTATTTTACGATTAAATGCGGAGGTTGCAGAAGATTTATTTTTAAATTAACCAAACTAAATACCATTCTACAGATAATAGTGGTCAAGTTGATAACGATACAATAACATTCCAAAAGCAATTTCGTTTTCCCAAATAGGATAGAGCCCGTTGGGATAATGCCTTATTAGGATTATGTCTTGTTCTCATGTAAGGGGTATATTTTTAACTATCATAGAGGTCAAGCCGCTTGCATATTTGTATTGTATCAGGAAGGCCTCTGGACTCAAATATCTAAAATCTATCTTCATTTAATGATGAGCTTTTAATGAGGAAATGCAACGCGTGGTGGTGGTAGACATATAATTGCAAAGAATATTCAAGTGTTATTAATAGTATAAAAAATAATGTTAGTTAATAGGCCACATTTACATGCCGATAATATGGAGTGAAAAATGATACATGGTTTGAATATGACGAAAAAATAAACTGTCGATGTTTGTGTATTGAATTTATAAACAAAAAAAAGTAAGTAAATTAGCACATGGTAGCACTTAACACCAGCTAACAAAAACCACGCTAAGCTAATCACAAGTTTTTCACAAAAGCTAATATGCAATCAAAAATCGTAACCGCATAAGGAACAATGGGCTAGACAAACAAAAAGAAATCGAAAATAATAACAGTGACCAATTCAATCCGCACGTTGTAGGCGGCGTCAAGCCAAGGTCACTGTAGTGATCTCACCGATTTTTTCTACTCGCAAGCCGTCCGGTTTAAAGAGTGCACGCAAGCTATGGGAATCAGAAGGGGGCCTGGGAAAAGTGATGCGTATGTGGTTTGGTAGGGTTATATTATGGTCGCATGTCGTCTATTGTGACCAGCCATGTTAGGTTTTTTAGCGGGCGCCATTTATCACGGGGTTCCTCGTGGGATCTGTGGCAATGAATGGTTGTATGTAGAGTTCATAGATATGTGTACAGTTTAGTACCTTGTCACTTAATCGGTATGACAATTCCTATATAGCAGTCTAAACATGACATTAAATAGACTACTAAAGTGTACATATATTTATGAACTCGACTTATTTGATACGCTGTGACTGTCCACACTAGATTGATGTTGACAGCATGTCCAGTGCCAAGAACCACAATTTAGGTGTATTTTTAACGCCCCACGCAATATGAGGGGTGCTACAAATTTGACCGCTATGTGTTTGTCTGTTGGTGTGCCTGTCTGTGGCACCGTAGTTCTTAAGCCAGCAAACTGATTTGGGTGCGATTTTTATAATTTAAGCCTGGTTTTTTTAGCCGTGATTTCTAGCTAGATTATATCGGGGGTTTTTATATATCTAATAGGTAATACCTAGTTATTTAAGAAAATCGTAGAGAATGGTTTCATGGTTGCTATATGTAAATCACTGTTCTATGGCTCACTTGAACAGAGAATGTCTGTATTTATTTTAAGGTTATTTTTTATGTTATTGTGTTTTAAATTTAATTGTGGGTCAATATTTAGTTTTGATTTTAATTGTATTTTAATTTAGTGTTTGACCTTTATCGACTAATGTATGGACGTAAATTGTCTGAAATAAAGATTTATTATTATTATTTTATTATAGCTATGATGGAAGAGATTGCTCGGCGTGTAAGCTAGTTTTTCGTCTAGAAATGTTTAGCTCCTACGCGGCTGAACCGATTCGAATGCGGTTTTCATAAAAAGCAAGCTAATTAAATCGGGATGGTTTTTGCTATGTTTTGTGAAAATCGGTTATTCCGTTTAAAAGATATCGAAGTATATTTTGATAAAAGTGCGATATATCGACTTAGGCCGGTGGAACTAAAGATAAAACTAAGATTAATAATGCGAATACTTGTATTGTCAACCATCCACCAAGTTATTGGATTGTTAAAAGAAATGAACGAAACTATTATAGAAATAAGAAGTGCGTACAGTACAGTAAAGTTTGATTGCAGAACCCTGTCGCAGAAAGTCTGAATATTAACATAGACATTTTGTTCTATGAATAAAACTTGTTGACCGACATTTTGAGATCGTTACTGTATTGTTTTAATTTAGGACGGCTTACAATTAGGAAAAAAAAATATTCACTGTTATTGTATGTAGCATTCGTCAAAATTTAAGTTACGTGTCTTGATTAATATGTACCTACGTATAACTGTTAAAACGACCTCCCCTCCCCCTTCTCGACCCCTCAAACGTCTAAACGCTTTCACGGCATAAATGTGGCATGACAATACCTCGAACCGCAGGGAAGGACATTTGGTACTTTATATATCGGAAATTAAATGTGATAATCGATTATTATGCGCTATATTATATCGAATATACTTGAATAACATCGCAACGGGTCATTAAACGTCGTTTGAACACACGCCACCGGGCTGCACTTTCACAATATTTCTTATCTTATCTGTGCCCGATAGCGCGTAGTAAACAGTAGTGGCTTGAAATAAATGTCTATAAATACTAAGTCACGGGTGATATGTTTTGACGTTATTGATGTCTATTTCTTTTTATATTGCAATGCGTGTCCGCAGGGAAGCATGTGAATAGCCAAATTATCAGGAACAGTCGTGAAACTTTTGTATATTTCAGAAAAAAAAGTTTCAGATCTTGCAGTTATTGTATAAAAAATGTTTTACTAGTATGTTTGCTTCAAACATTGTTCTATTATCCTAAAGACCATATCAAAGTAGCATTGCAACAATGTCTGATGAACATCGAATTAGAGGTGTTTTTTTTACTCGTCCTAAGACGTGCATAGCAAAATAAAAATCTTGAAAATGTTGTTATTAAGAAATACGGAAGTTTATTTATTTTTAACTTTCTTAAAAAGACCTGGTTAAAGCCGCAAACACACTGAAATCGGAGGCGGCGCGGTGCGGGGCGTTTCCATATTAAAAATGGTGTGTGTTTTAATATTTAACTGAGAAGTTACTAGGATTCCATGAGAAGATAGAGCAACCTCGTAATCGTGTCCATTTTTATCTGACTCAAGGAGCGTGGCACTCAAATGCGTTAGCCGTCATCGCAGCCTCCAAGCGTCCCACATAGCGTAAGCTATGTTACCCTGGTACCGACAGCAAAAGCATTAAACTAGTAAACCAAATTAATACATTTATTTATAAACATCGTTTTAAAGTGGAGGTTTCCTGTCGAACCTTTTTTTTCTTTACGCCCATTGATATATTTTTTAAAACCGCGACACCTTATAAAGAACCATAATTTTACGTAAAGTGCAAGAAAAACAAAAAGAAGGTGTTTTAAATATTTCGGGTTCGGGTGAAGTCGGCTAGACTCGCAAACGAGAGTATGAGAGCGAAGGAGACAGAAGATTAAACAAAAAATACCCTTTTATGACGTATCGCACTGTAACACGGTGAACCCTTTCCAAAATAGGATTAAGTTACTTGTTGAATGCGAGTCGTTTAAGATTTATTTTAAACTTTATGAAACATATTTGAATTAATATATTACTTGAAATAAAAACATGTTTAAATAAATAAATAAATAAAAATAATAATGATTTCAGTTAGTTAAAGGTAAAAATATAACTTTTATCGCACCACGACATTGCAAGTATTAAAACTCCCCCTAAAAACCCTGCATCAGTAATTATCGAATAATCAAAATTCCTGGTGCGGAAAAAACAATCTATTTATGATTAATAATTGCGTTTTCCTACACTTGTTATTGCTTTTAACACAATTCCCGTAAGCTCACATGAGCTCAATGAAATCAACCAAATGCTGTCACCGCTGAAAATACGCTTAGCGATTAGATTTTCGTTCGCTACTAATTATACAATTTTAATTATGCAGGAAACAAGGGAGAATAATAAATTGTATGAAAAGGATTACTCGGAATAACAGGAAATGAAGGCGATAATAAATTGTTATTGAGCACTCTGAAATAAATATGTAATTACATTTACCGCAAAATTTTCTTGTATAGGCTTATTTTATCTACTTACCAACTAAAATTTATTGTCCTATTATGGAAGTAAACAAATTGTGCGCAGTTATATATGTTTCATTAGAGTTAAAGATTATTTTAGGATGCATCATGATTACAACAGAAGGTGTATGATTAAATTCAAATTTAAATTATACTTTAGTTTGTATTGTTGTTTGGGCGTAATGTTTTAGTGGAATGTATCATTTTCCGTAATAGAATCTACGTAAACTGCTGCTAGCGGGTAAATTGAAAAATTGGACCACGACAGATTCTTTTATTTATATATCCACTACTTATCCTGCCATTTATTTGTATGAGTGAATACTACAAAAGCACTGATGCAAGAGAAAAATATTTGGATGGTTTAAACGTAGCATCTTTCACACCAAAAAATATTACTTTATCTCATTCTATCTTATAAACCTAAATATAATTGGTGTAACGCTATAAAAAATATAAAATAAATTGTTTACTATTTAAGTGAGTTCAAAGTCAAACTCTTAGCTTCATCTGATTGTTGCAAAACAATTGAATACCCCTTATTTTCTGTATAATAAGAATCAAGCGTCCATTATTGGTGCCTTGTCCATTACTGGTTCCGTCACCCTGGATTTTGACATTAGTAATGCACAATTAAAACTCAGAACAAACCAAAACATTGCATCAGAGCTGCCATCTCTTGACAGATAATATGTGAAGCAATCCGAGTTCTGTTGCTGACGCTACGTGAACCAGGAATAAGAGCGGCTTGTTTATCGTCGCTAACTGTTGAATATTTATTTTGTTAACTCATTTTATCGCACGCGGTGGTGGGAACTGAACCGCCAGACCTATGTCGGATGTATACAGAATTATAAACAATATAGATTACATAATAACGTTTGAAATAAACACGTTATTGTTATTGTATGGAGCAACAGGTGCTTTTGTGACTGCGCGATTTGGTATACCATTTGTACATTGACAAAAAGGTACAAATGAATACCAAATTAATACAAAAGCACTTGCTTCAAACCAACGTTACTATGATATCTATATTGTTTATGATTCGGTCTTTAATTTACTTTGTACTTACGATCGCATGTCCGAAGTTTTGTTTTCCAGCTGTTTCATATGTCCGAATTTTAGAAGCGGGTTGAAAATGATGCATCAATGATGCAAGAAAAGTCATTTTAAAAAAGAACTTTATCAATGGACTTGTGTAGTAGCCGAAACCTATAGCAGCCTCTCTGCAGTAAGATTATTTATAACTAAGTAGGTACTAAGACATGCCAAACTTTATGCAGTCACTCGTTGGTAAATAATTCGGAGTATTGCTTTTGTAAGTTTTATGATCCTAAGTCATATGATGATTCTTTACAGTCGAAAATCGACATCACAAGTAGAGTGTTTCTCTCTTCTACTCGGGTCTAAGTCACCAATTACGACTCGTGTGAAATATGTAGGTGCCATTTATCCCTGGTTAACAATCTACTATTTTTCTAAATCCACTAACTTTGTTTTAGAGATATATCTACCTATAATAGTAAAAAAATGCATTCCTAAATTCTGAAATTTCGATGACAAATGAAACCATTGTTAACGGATATTCAAACTTGATAGGTAACCTTCATCGCTGGTACGTCAAAAATAGTAGTACCTTTTGTACTTTGTCGTATTAACATATTTCACAATCATGTTTGTAATTCCTTACATGGCTGTATAGTTAAGGTGTTATAGAGAATGGTGGGTTCTATATAAATAAACACTGTTTTCAAGAATAAACTTTCATTTACTATCCCAGCTATACAATTGATGCGTTCTCCACGCTAGCCTGGGAGCGACTGTCGAATATTATACAAAAACAAACGATCGCCGTTCTCCCACATTCGTAACAGACCTTTTAAATTATTAAAAAGAAATACTTCGGACACTTAGAATGCAATAAGTCTTCAATTCAAATCACTTCAAACTCATTTCATTACATCCCTCGTCGCTCTGATAATAGGGGTGAAGGCTAAATGACCTTAAGATTTACCTAGACGGAGGAATATACAAATGTTGACCGTTCCGTTTTACGGAATAACTTCCTGTGGTTAATATTTCAATGCGTATGCAGGTTTATCAACCCGACAATATTAAAATCACAGAGAGCTTCCTCCCTACAAAACCTCCGACAACAGAGAGGCGACGGTCATTAGCCCTACCAACCCTACCAAACCCTACCAAACAAAATTGTCAGTCCATGCATTGACAATGCCGGATTGTCTTTCAAAAGTAATATTCATAAGGCTCAGTTATATTACCTAAATAATCTGAGTGCTACTACTTATGGAAGCTGTCTTGGTGGGGACCTAATACACTCAGGAGCAAAAATAACGGGTCAGAGTGCGTTTTTCATACTAAAGAGGCTATTTCGAAGCCTTGGCTCCTCGCCAGATAATGCTTTTAGTGAAATCTGATGATGAATACCCCGAGCATCGATACAGGACTTTCAGAGGGCCTAGGATACCCAACTGAATGATTAGTTCTGCGGTTAACGCCGGAATTGTGCACGTTCAGAAAAACATCTAAAATGGCAATAAAATGTAAGGAAATCCAAGTGCTGACCCAAACTCTCCCGCTGTGGTGTTAACTGGTTGTGCGATGAGTTAGGTATCTTAAGAACTTTTAACCTCCTCTATTGAACCTCGCAGTATCCAACATTAAACCTCTCTCTAAACAACCCCTTGCGAGGAACCAAGGCTTCGAAATAGTCTCGTTTGTATGAAAAACGCACTCTGACCCGGTATTTTAGCTCCAGAGTGTAGGTGGTGCAACGCGTGCATTCACATTGACATATTAATCATAGGAAGCTATTCCGTAGAACGGTACGGTTAATATTTGTAATGTCCTCCGTGTAGGTAGATGTTAGGGCTAATTAGGTATCACCCCTGTTCCCACAGTGACGAGGCATGTAATGCAATAAGGTTGTAGTGTCTGATATAGACTTTGTTGTCTCATTTGCTTTAAAATAAATAAATTTAAAAGCAAAAGACTCAATGGAACGGCGACCGTTTGTTTTGTGTAATATTCGAGAGTCGCTCCCAGGCTAGCGTGGAGAACGCGTCAATTGTATAACTGAGATAGTAAATAAAAGTATATTTTTAAAAGCAACGTACCGTGTTTCTGTCCATCATCCCTTATACGATGATTAATATGTAAACAAAGATAGAGAATGGTAAAGTGTGTAGGGTGTGTGTACGGTCCCGAGCGTTAATTTGTGACCCAATTCAAGAAAAATACGGTTGAAGTCGTCAATGTCATTAGAGATGTCAAGTCATTTGTAACTTTAAGGAAACTTAACCTTATTGCTTTAGAATGTCAGATTGACTTTGGACTTAAGGTGGGTAAATTTAATCTCGTGCCTGTACTTTGATGTTGACTGTGCGTATTGCTATTTTAGCGTGAGGGCAATACAATGGTGAAATAACTAGTGTAGACATTTCATGGTAGTCCTCAGGGTTGGCAATGCATTTAGTATCTTGAAATTGCGAATGTTCATTGGACAAAACCTGACCAAACCTAAGTACAGTTGGCCAAAAATGTGGTCTACTATCCTACAGTTGAAGTTCATTTGCACGTCATGATACTACAACTTCGATTTTCCCTTGCAATAATATTATGATAGTGTCAAGTGTCAACCTTAGCGATAATTGGATCTCACAGAAACTTTTGTCAAAACCGGTCTACCATTTTCTTGGCTGACCGTACAGTCAAAAGCCCTAATATCTTCTATACGACCATCGTGCCAAATAATTATATGTAAACTTAGACCTGGTATTGGCCGAGACTCTTCGCTATTAGACTTCGTTGAAACAACTACCGGGACAATGATCGTCGAGCCAACATCCCACATAGTGGGCAACTCGTGAGCCAAGTCAAGGTACTTGCTGAGCTTGTCTCTCAGCTTCATGAGGTTCTCGTCATGCGGGATGGTGACATCGACGAGCACTGCCCGGTGTTGAGATCGTTCTGTCAACACGATATCAGACTTATTGGAGATGATAGTTCTATGTGATGCTTAGGTTATATCTACTAATATATCTAAGACCTCAGGGCTGGCAATGCATTTGCAGTCCTAAGATTGCCATTAAAAAACTGGGTCTCTATTCAACACGGTAAAACAATACCATAGTTTTGATAGCTCTTATTTTCTTGACAGTAATGGCGGCTGATAAAGATAAAACATAAAAGAAGAAGTCAAGAATCTACCAGCGCTTCCCAAGAGGAGACCACCAGTCAGTCATTTTTTAAACATATTTCATATTACAATGGTACTACTTAGTCTAGCATTATATAAAGCTACAAATATTAAATTAAATATAATATCAACTAACATGCGTAGTTCAGCAGGAAAACATGCCAAAAATCTTACGGGAGAGATAGAGAGAGAAAAAGAAAAAAGAAAAAATAGAATCAACTGCTTATAAGATGGTGCAAGATGACTACATAAAAGTTTCGGTATGTTTTCCTGCATCAACGGTGTCCCCTAGGCAAGAAAAAAGCAGGATAAAGCGTTTTCATTTGAACAAATTAATATGGACTAAGTTTCGGGTGTAGGCCACGCATTTTTGTCTGTTAGATAGTCCTCGACCCTATAATACGGTTTAGACATTAACGACCTTTTCAAGTATTTTTTAAGTGCTGGAAAGGGTTACTTTAAAACTGCGTCAGGTAATTTATTATACGAATGAATGCATTGACCAACAAATGATTTATATATTTTACGGACACATCTTAATGACTGACATCAAAACAATACCATAACAGGTCGAAGACGATATGTTTTGTACCGTCGGGAATCGAGGCCCAGGTACTGGTAAGTAACTATACTAATAATAACACTAACTATCATCGTAGGTACCTATTACGTGACCTTACGCGGTGATGCATGACTTCCCTTGTCTCAAGAAAAGTGTCTAGTTCCCACATTACCCGCAATGTCATACATACAGCAATTTGGACATGTGGCCTCCAAGGTCGCCTGATTGTTGGCCAAATTTATTATTACGAGTACCTACACTGCAAATGTGAACATCATGCTGTGCTTGACGTCAGTAATTGGGATTGTTCATATTTTTACAATTACTCTAATTCGAAAACCATTTCGAGGAATAGGGTTTTAAAGCCGTTCTGCATTATATAGTTTTCAAAATATTTATATATTTCGGGGTTCGACAAAAGTTTTTGGCTTGAAGCCCTCGTAGGTGTATCTTACGGGTTAGGCGAAAACCGTTTGAAATAGTATGTCTTAAAACACTATTAAAATCGCTTTTTATGATTAGATATCAGTTAATTGTTTTAATTTATTAGAAAATGCCAACCCAAATTTAAAATAATCATGTCGTCCATAAAATGTCTGCTAAATAAAAAAAGATATTAAAACAAAACTGTTTTGGTCAAATACAAAATTAATGAAATTGATCTCTTAAAATGACCTATTCTTTCGAATTAGAATGTAAAAACCGTGAGTTATTTTTATTGGTATATGCCAATTGGCTGGTTTGGAATTAGGATATTCCCGGGCACAGAACCCATAGCCATAAGCATTAGTTACTTAAATCATTATTATAACTATTAGGTATAAGGTTAGTAAGCGACTCTGCTGTATACCATAATGTGCCATATAATTAAATAAATAAATATACTCCGTTGCGAGGTTGCAACAGATTGTTAATCCTTACATTATTTTACATTGTAATGTGTACAGGGGGGTTATTATGACTTGGCTATGCAGTTCAGTTTACGGTGAGAGAAAAGGACAGCGCTATATAACTGCTATAGCTCTGTCCTTTACGCCGTAAAATGAACTGCATAGCCATGCCATAATAACCCCCCAGGGGGTTATCATGACGTACTTAAGCAGTTCAGGTTGAGAGAAAGGGACAGAGGTGCACAACTGCTATAGCTCTGTTCCTTTCTCTCACCATAAACTGAACGTCTTTAGTACGTCATGGTAACCCCCCAGGACATTTTAATGTGTTTTTTATGGCAAGGAGAAGGCACACGAGTACTCAGGTCACCTGATGGTTAGCGGTATACAAGACCCATAAACATTTGAATAGGTACCCAAGATTACAATCTCAAGACTGCAATCCAAAGACTTCAAATACGTCGCCAACCCTGACAACTAAGATGGAATGCCTCTTTGCTAGTAATTTCACCGGTTGTCATCCCCACACCGGAACACAATAATGCGAACACTGCTACTTGGTTGTGGGTTAGTGGATATTTTTACAGAATAATGGATTTAACGTCGTTTTCATTTTAAGTTACTAGATAGCGCATGGCTGTTACGTGGAGAAACTTGCAAGAGAATTGTAAACTTCAAAGTCAGTACCTAGATCAGTAGGCATACTGTGATTTCGGTAGATCTCCTGAAAAATCAGGAGATCTAGCAACACTCAACAACGAAGAGCAATCCGGTGATTCAGGAACTTGCTCCACTTCGTTAGTCGTGAGTCAGGCAATTTGCTCATTTTGCTCAAGCGCCATTAGAAATTTGCCTAATTCGAATAATTGGTACCAACGAAGCTACCGGTGAAGGAAATTCAATGTTAACTGTTTC
Organism: Acleris sparsana; assembly: GCA_923062465.1. Lineage (NCBI taxonomy): Eukaryota > Metazoa > Arthropoda > Insecta > Lepidoptera > Tortricidae > Acleris > Acleris sparsana. The sequence goes on along the minus strand of OV281287.1, from coordinate 17,486,758 downwards.
TAACTGTACCTATTTGCCGTGGAGAATGCATTTTTAACCCCCGATAAAAAAGTATGTGTTTGTATCTCTGTATCTTTGCGTCAGGTGTCAGTCTGTACGTTTTTTTAAAGAATGCCTGTTTGATCAGGATGTTTCTAGGTTTAGGTTACGTAGGTATAAATACATAATCGTAGTATGTATTTATCTACACAAGTACATTCATCATTCATCATCGTCTAGTACTCAAAGTACATGCCTAGACCTTAGTTTGTGTGATAATCCCCGGATATTATTTATTTATTATAGCATTTTCAGACTTCTTACGTACTGATTTCGATTGCTTTTTTTGTATAAAAAAGATAAAGATAAAAATGATTTATTCAGTAAGTAGGCCGCACGGGCACTAAAACACGTCAAGAATTTGCCAGCGCTTCCGAAGAGGAGACCCCTGCTGAGAAGAAACGCCGCAAGAAACTCAGCAGTCAGTAATTATTAAAACATATTTCCTATTACAATGGTAATATAAGACGGTGCAAGACGACCAAATAAAAGTTTCGATATGTTTTCCAACATCAACGGTGTCCCCAGACAAGATAAAGTATTTTGGCATTTAAACAAATTATTATTGACTATGTTTCGGGTTTAGGCCACGCATTTTTGTCTGTTAGATAGTCCTCGACCCTATAATACGACAAAAATGCATGGCCTAAACCCGAAACATAGTCAATAATAATTTGTTCAAATGCAAAAGCTTTATTCTGCTTTTTCTTGTCTGGGGGACACCGTTGATGCAGCAAAACATATCGAAACTTTTATGTGGTCATCTTGCACCATCTCATATACACATAAGTAGTTGATTCTATTTTATTTTTATTTTTTTCTTTCCTATCTTTCTCTCCCGTAAGATTTTTGGCTTTTTTTCCTGCTGAACTATTGTTATTTGATATTATATTTAATTAGGGTTTCGTAGCCAAATGGCAAAAAACGGAACCCTTATAGATTCGTCATGTCTGTCCGTCCGTCCGTCTGTCCGTCCGTATGTCACAGCCACTTTATTCCGTAACTATAAGAGATATACTATGGAAACTTTGTAAGTAGATATATTCGGTGAACCGCATTAAGATTTTCATACAAAAATAGAAAAAAAACAATATTTTTTTGGGGTTCCCCATACTTAGAACTGAAACTCTTTTTTTTTTTTCATCAAACCCATACGTGTTGGGTATCTATGGATAGGTCTTCAAAAAGTGATATTGAGGTTGGACTAAACTGAATAGTTTGCGCGAGAGACGCTTCTAAAGTGGAAAAATGTGTCCCCCCCCCGTAACTTCTAAAATAAGGGAATGATAAATGTAAAAATAATACATGATGTACATTACCATGCAAACTTCCACCGAAAATTGGTTTGAACGACATCTAATAATTAGTTTTTTTTAATACGTTATAAATCGTAAACCGCATTTTACCTTTCATTCAATCAACTCCAATATAATAAAGAATAAAGAAAAACATTTATTTAGATGTATAGTGGTACGGAACCCTACGTGCGCGAGTCCGACTCGTACTTGGCCGGTTTTTTTTTAATACTTGAAGCTTTATATAATGTTAGACTAACAATAAGTAGTACCATTGTAATATGAAATATGTTTAAAAAATTACTGACTGCTGAGTTTCTTGCGTCATTTCTTCTCAGCAGTGGTCTCCTCTTGGGAAGCGCTGGTAGATTCTTGACGTGTAAAAGTGCCCAAGCGGCCTACTTACTGAATACATTTCTTTTATCTTTTTTATATTATCTTTACTAATAAACAATCAAATACCTCGACTGTACATAAAACGGCGTTATTAAAATGGCGGCATATAAACGGCATTGATTATTAAACCTTAATAAACCTATCTAGAGATCACGTAGTATTCTCGCGGCAATCAGTCACACGGGCCATTAGTAATATAAACTGTATATTTTAGAATATCAAGAAGTTCAAGAACTGTGGTATTCCTTATTGAATTCGTGTTGAGTTCAATGTCGATACGATTTTTTTTTGTATAGAGAGTGCAAGGAAACACAAAGACCACCTGATAGTAAGTGAGATTTGGAACCCATAGATATTTGTAGTCTTAAGAATACAATTTCAAGATTGCAATCCTGATACTAATAACGCGTTGCAAAGTCTGAGGAGTAAGATAGAATGCCTCAATGATAGTCATTACACCAGTACACTGCTCCTTGGTGCTATAACCACATCTCTTAATCAGCTCACGGGAGCCTTCGTCGAAGAACTGCTGGATTTGCCCTTATACAGATCATCACGACTGCACCTTTCATCACCATCATCGTTCGTACCTACCACTATACTGCTGGTTGCATTCCTCTTATAACTTCACAATGTTCAGTCCTGTGCTACTTACATCCAGCTGTTCCTCTCATGTAGAACCTTCTTCTGCCTTGTGGCAGGCCTGCCAATTGCATGTCCGCCTGGATGGAAAACAATTCTACGAGCAATGTGCCCAGCCCACTGCCACTGGTTTGCAATTGACTGAGCTGTGCTGTGAATAACTTTAGTTCTTCTCCTCATATGTAATTCGATCCTGCAGAGAAACTCCAACCAAACCACGGTCGCATAAGAAGATTCAAGGTCACCTAAAGTGTACTTGACTAACTATAGTCGAACTGAGGGCCCCATTGATGTTAGTGAAGATGCCATTCGCAACAAATGTCAAAGTAAAATATATTTTTGATGTATCTTCTCCTTCTTCCCTGTTTTTTTGATGTGTTTCGTCACGGTTAAATCAGTCAATATCTATTTCATAATTTGGACCGGAGTTCATATCTTAATTTCATCCGGTGACCAAAGCTCACCAAAATGTTTTTTACTGATTTCTAGAAGTTTGTATCCATTATTGCCCGGTTCCTATATTCAAGAAACGAATCGTTTTCATTACGCCTCGTTAAAATATGACACATTTTGTACGTAGCAAACGTCATAAGTTCATAACGCTACGGCCAGTAAGGAAAACGATTCGTTTATTGAATATAAGAACCGGGCATAAGCCACCCACTCGTGAACGAGATCACTGCGTGACTTAATTTTCATTATTGCTCACTAGTCATTAGTCAGATTCAGAAATCAACTCCTTGAGGTATCTGGGCCTAGAGATCTCACGGTACCTTTGTTAAAGAATAATATCATAGATCGTGTTCCACAGACGTGACTGCTCCGCGGAAAGTGACTACTATTAGCATATAGTTATCTACAACACTAATCGCTTCCTATTAAATTATTTAATAGATGTTGATAAGCATACACTGAGGCATTAATACCTTTGATCTCAGGATCGCTGTGCCATTTTGCTTGACTCACCGCTATAAATGTGTCAAACATGAATATGTAGGTTGACAATCTGGTGATCGGGATGGCCAGAATAAAATACGTTTTATTTTTTATTTATCTACAATAGGATATTGTTGTATCATCTGTACTTAGTTCAATTTACAATATGGAACCCTAACCTACCCTAGAACTGTGACGTTATAAATAAAATCGTAAGAATTATCAATCAAATATTACTGTGTTACAGTTCTATGGTTAATACCTAGTACATACCTAGGTACTCAAGATTGTGGCAAACATGAATATTACTCTTCTGTTACGTCAAAAAACCGGGGAGTTTATTAAAATTTCACACATTCACACCCTAAAAAATAAGGTCAGCTGGAAAAAATTAGGTTCGGATATTAAAAATGACAATTAATTAAAAACCAACCTATCTACTCTATCTACCTATATAGCATAATAGTAAGAAATGTAAAGATAAGCTCGGGGCTTTAGATAGACTTTACTATCGCCTTGTGCCTTACAATTTACAATATATGACTTTTAATTAGTAAATTTTATTATTCTTTAGTTAATTTAAAATGTTTAAGCAAAGATCAAGCACTAGACAGACCTTTAACTCCATTGACAGACAATTAGGTTCGCACGTTGCTGATTGACGTAGAAAGTGACAGCATATTGTTGGTCGAACAATGATTAATGATTTCGGCTCAGCTCCGAGGTCACAGCCTTAGAACATGGCTAATGGCGGATATAACTTTTAAATAGGTCACACTTTTGGTTATTTTTTAAATTTGTTTCTTAATCACTGCAAATACACTGCCAACCCTGAGGACCAAGATGAAATGCCTTAATGCTGGTAATTTCACCGGTAGTCTTATACCCGCACTGCACCACAACAATGCGTCAGCTTGGCCGTAGGTCCCTACTATAGAACCTTGTAGCAGCCAATAATTAATTTTGATATCAATTCTTTATAGTCCTAAACCAGTTCTATGGTAGTTCTACAGTAAAATTAAAGTTTGAGTAGTAAAAGTAAAGGAAATCTTCACATATTACCGTAAAACATTTTCGCAAAGTTAGATTAGGTCGAATAAAAAGAAGTTGTGTGGCGATTAAACGTAGTGACGTCGTTTTATTGCGAAAGGGTTTTGTGGCGTTCACGTAAATATTCTTGATCGTACGTGAGGTAGTTTTAAAAAACGTACTTATATCCTTTAAATTAATCTTATTCAAAATAAATGTATGTATATGTCCCCACCCACCAACAGAAATTAAAAATGTCTCAGTTTCTAGATCTTGGTAACATGATGTATTTTTACTATGACGATGATGGCCCTATGAATGGGGTTTTCTTGGAAAATCATTATCGTATGGAATTTGTTTAAAAATAAACACATTCTTGCCTTGTTTGGTCTTAAAAGGTTTTTTTTTTGGGTTCTTATGAACGTATTGACGCGTATCCCGTGACTGCTGGAGGGTGGAGATAGGGCCCATACAAAATCCACCTACATTATTTGGTAAACATCTGCTGGTGGTATTTGTTACAGGCACATTCTAAACAATACTTGGATTTGGGTTCCCAATATATAATAACGACTTACTAAGTACGCGATAGAAGTCTCCTGCAAGTCATCATGATGGGCAAAATCGCTCACCAGAGACACGTAGGTCGCAAGAAGAAGTCATGGTTGAGAAATCTTCGGGAATGGACCAGCAAGACAAAGAAAAAATTGTGAAGATAACTGACAACCTTCGCTAGTTAAAAAAGGACAATAAGGAGACAAACTCGATAGTCAAAATAAGACTTAATAATAATAAATAATAACTTCTTTTGACTAGCGAGGGTTGGCACTGTAAAATAAACAAATAGATATCTGGGGACGATCTCATACAAATTGACCTACTTAGTCCCAAACTAGGCTTCACGAGTATTGTACTGCTAACTCACGCAATTAAATTTTCGATCAAACTTTCCGTTGTGCGACAAAAATTAGCCATGCAAGGATACTTTTCATCGCAAAACGGAACTTTATTCGCCATCGTTGTTTGTATGATTAACTACGCTTAATATGCTCGCTCTACGCTCAACTTTTTGGTCCTCACCCATAACCTAGACCGGGAATCGGACCCAGGGCTGCTAGCTTCGTAGGCAAGGTCACTACCAACTATGCTAACGAGTTATAACGTAGTGTCGCATTTAGTGGTTTGGTTGCTAAAATAGGTAATTTTACAGAAAAATCATAGATAGTAATTTTACGGAATAACGTAATCATCAAAGTCGAATGTAAACCCACACACGTTTAACGTCTTCTGACAAATTACGTTCACCTTTGGCTTTTGGTCCTTGTCTTCAATCGAATCGGTTATAACGGAATTCGATTAAATTAAGGGCCTATTCTGTAGCAAATGATGCTGTCGGCCATTTTGATGAAGGTTATAATAATCATAGGTACCTTTGTATTTTACATCGTAAAATGTGCATATTAAACTTCAGTATGAGCAACTATGAACTTAGTGTGGAATTTAATTGATTTGTTTGAAGACTTGATTCTTTAATATTACTAATGTTCTTGCTTTACTATGCTGCGAAAGTTTTTGGATGGATGGATGTTTGTTATTCAAACACGTCAAAACGGCTGAATGGATCTAGTTGGTATTCCGAAAACAGATATATTTTAGTCTGGAAAAGCACAGGCTACTTCTTATCTCGAAACAATTTGAGAATAGCTGTAACCGAGTTCCACGCGGATGCAATCGAGGGCAATAGCTTGTAAACATAATCATAATAACAGCTCAAATAATCATAGCTTCATCATAATATAGTTTAGGAGATAATAAAAAAATGCTATAAAAATATTTGAAATTTTATTGTGTTACGATTTAAATGTTGCCAAGATATAAATGTTTTTTTTTATTTCAACCAACAATATGGATATAAACCAACAATAACAATATAAAATTTAAATCTAACACCGAGGTGACGGAACAGCGTGATCCTCTTGGCGTCATGGTGGCTGCTTGTAGGTTGCCCCGAAACTGCGGGAACATGACACAATTCGGCCAGAAGTCAGGACATTCGAAGGTCCCCGGCATAAGCATGCAGGAGTCAGAACACGCGGAATACAAACAAACTGAAGTACACGTAGAGAAGCAACCGCAGCTGAAACACCGTCAAACTTTTGCAACCTTCTGACGGACGTACTAAGTTGTCTACCGTAGTTGAATAAAATCAATGTCTTGATAAGACATTAAGTGACCATGGTTACCATTAAATCGCTCTAGTCAAGCGGTTGTCTCGTGGGTATGACCTTGCCTCACTCAACATAATTCCATTTACACTGCCCATCTAAAACAATAGGCTACCTAGGATAGATGCTTACGCAATGCGTAAATTACAGGTGTCGATCACACAATGAACTTTGCTCTTTTATAAGGACTAAGTGTGATCACTCGGCAAATAATAGTAATTTTATTCTTCCCAGCCACACTCGCTTGGCATTGAGATGTGCAAAGTATTTTAGTGAGCTACAGAACTATGTGAAGGTTTTGTTGTGTTACTATGAAAACGTGAGCACGCTATGCTTTAAGTAAAATCTCTTTAACAGACATTTAAAACGAAGGATAAAGCGTTTTATCAGATATTTTTGTGAAGCAACGCTAGGAAACTATGTATAACCGTGGTACTTTCAGTGGCCATTTCTGAAACAAGCGGTATTTTTTTCCGAAACAATCTCGAATTTTTACAGGGCCATCTGCTGGGCGGTCTCTCAGGAATGTATCTAGATATATAGGGTAATAAGACTGATAAGTGACAATATCGCACAGATCTAAGGCGTATAGAGAGCTGTTCTGACACCTGAAAATATACCTAAAATGTCCTAGGAGATGATAGAGCTAGAGGTATAATAACTCTCTTGCTGACAGGAACCTGACAGGTTTTACAAGTCATAATTCGGGGCTCTGTTTAATCGTGTATTCATAGACAAACCTTAAGGTTTTGAATCCTTCACTTATTGTATATTCTATCTTCTACCGTAAAACAAAGATGAAATTATTCTCAGTTATATTATGTACGTGATAAAGCCAGCGTGTAGTAGGTAACGCTATCATTAAAGATTTCCTGCATCTCCAGCGTTCTACCTTGATTATCAACTCATGCACTGATTAAACGCACAGCTACATCGCTATTCTATCACGACACAAAAGGTTAAGGCTATATTACGTCAGGTCCTGATGGGAAACGATCGGGAAATCAAATTATGGGCGTGGTAACACTGGTAACACACCATTCAGTACTCGACTCTTCGAGTTTTATTTAATTAAAACCAATATGGCACCCCTGGTTGTGAAATTGTAATTCTATAAACCTTATATTTACCTCACACATTAAAAAATTACCACACATTCTTACACATTTTTGATGTGTTTAAAATACCATCAATATGGAGAAACGACCGTGGTTCATGCTTGTCAAAATGGTGGCATACAATACAATATAATACAAAACACTTTATTGAAACACCACATACACCAAATAGGTAACGGATACACAAGAAAATAAATTAAATATTACATAACGAGTCAACAGGCGGTCTTATTGCTAAATAGCTTCTCACTCTTCCAGACAACCTTACAAGGAAGAGATGGTTAAAAATATAGCATATTGCTTGTGGGAGATGAATTGGTTTGCATTCAGTAAAAAACTGGTAAAAATGACGTTTGTACCCAAGACAATAACTATAGTAAGTTCTTGGTGAAAGTGACGTATTTGATTTATTTATCATTTGCTGTGTTAAACTAAAAAGAGATGTATTTACTTTTAGAATGCATTATTATTACAATGCAATAAGCTAAAAAAGTACATACATCTATTTCTAGTCGACTATAGGTACGTGTAGTCGCAATTCTCACAAATTATGGATAGTTTTATTCACAATGATCAAAAGTTTTTTTTGTTAAATATCAACAAAAATTAAAATCGTTCTGTTTAAAACTAGTTTTAGCTAAGAGTACATTTTAAAGTTATCCTTTCAACAGTATCTTGTAGGTAAAGGATCAATTACTAACAAATTTACGTCTATGCCAGGTCTGACCTAGAATGAACAACCAGACCCAAGTATAATGAGAAAATTAGAAACAATTAAGCAAATATCTCGTACACGTTATAGATTAAACTGGACGGTAAATTAGAGCCCACATCATTATTAATCGATTAGCTCGCAATCATAAACTGGCCAATTTTATTGACATACAACTTTCAAGCCCATAACTTTAACATTTGCACAATAATTTTGAAATTACACAACGGGTTGGTAATAAGAAATTTGTTATCGATTTACCGATATTGAATGATGAAGAGGAAATTTTGACTGCACCAAAAGATAAACATGAACGTGGCAGGAGTTCTCTGGATGATGAAGCGCAAACTTCTAAAGTTTTTGATACTGGTCAACTAGTATGATTCATTATCATTAAAAGATGAATAACACATGTATTACATGCATTAGTTGCGTAGCTGTGGGTGCCTTCCGGCTAACATGATAAACTAATTGATTAAAAATATTGTGCATATTTTGAGCAAAATATTTGTAACATTGGATAAGTATGGCGTAATAAAATAAATATAAAAAGTTAGACAGCAGTATTAAAAACATAACAATAACTTCTTTGGTGATTCTAGAGCCCTGTGTAGATCTTCCTGTATCTTGTTGTCCTAGACTAGTAAATACAAAGTATTGTAAAGCGTATTGCAAAACGCATTAATAACAATTTTGTGACCCAATAACTAGGCTCATTTCACAGGTAATTATGCAAATCAGTCCGATACTGACTTACAAGATAAGTGGTGGAATTAATTTCACTTTCTCCAAGGCTGTTAGTAATGTTTGCCAGCTGATTACTGATGGCGCCTGTACGAGTATTCGTGGAGAATCCTTTCGAATAAGTAAGCAGTATTGTTTCTAAGTATTATGCTTTCTTTCACAGTTACGTCTATCTATAAGCAGTATGTTAACTTTAATGTTCTGAAGATTCAATTTAATGTTAATAATCTCAGAAGTTCTTTGTGTTCAAACTTACGTTGACGACCCATAACATAGGTATCATTTATCTAAAGGAGGGTGGGCAAATTGGCCTATATGACCAATAACAACAAGCAATATGTCACCGGATAGGTAATTCTAAGTTGTAAAACTATTTCTATGGCAGGTAGTTCGAAAACTTTGTGTGATAAAAGTTATCGCCGTGCAAAGACAGCGGTGTTTCAAAGTAATTATGCAAACGTCGTCTACGTAGGCGTCCCGATGTTCCCGATTTTTAAAATATTTCTCACAGTTCTTTGAGGTTTCCCACTACACTAAATCGTTGTAGAATTAAAAAGCATATCCGATGATATAGTGCTTATTGTTATTGGTTTCTAGGCCAGTGTTCATACATTTCTGCCCATCCTCCTTTATGTACACATCAAACAGTACGTGAAGGGGGTTTTTCTTTACAGAATATGATGATGTATAAAACTAGGTTGTTTTAATTTCAATTTTATTTTTGAGTTTAAAGCATAAATAATGATTAATACTAACATTTCTTTTCATATTTTACATCCATGAGGTTGTCTATGAATGAAGCAATAATGATCTGTTGTTAAATCAATAAATACATCGTCTTAGTCATCATTAATCTGATTTTAATTGTTAGTAATTCCCTTAGGCGCTAGTTCTCTAATCAATACCTTGTATAACATGTTTATTGGCAGGAAATTGGCAATAAACTAGTTTAAATATATCTCCTATTGTAACGCTATTTTAAAGCAATTAGGACCTCTTGGAGCGCAAATTATATCCACCCACACGAGTCGTGACGCGGCCAACACGATAATGATTTATTTTGAAAGTCGCCCGAGGTGTCTTGTGTGATGCTACCTCAATGCCAATGGCCTTAAGATATGCCCAATTGGTACACAAAGGTTAATATGAGCTAACATAATTGTTATTTTTATTTATGATTTGCGTAGTGATGCTTGAAATTTATTCTGCCTTGGCGTTTGTGAGTTAATGGGTGATCAAATGACTCAATGTTGTAATGTAAGTCTTGTCCATACAATGTAAGTTTGCGCGCTAGGAATGATCGAATGATCTCGAAGAGGGACGATTTCTTGTAATCGCTTTATGTAAATCCAATGTGATGGAGTGACGAACTTGTAAGGAACGCGGGAGCGCGGTGGATGCGAAAAGGACAAGACCGGTCTGAGTGGAGAGCCTTGGGGGAGGCCTATGTCCAGCATTGAACGTCTTTTGGTTGACATGATGATGATGATGATAAAAGCCAATGTTGTTAGATAATTAGATTATAAATGATCTAAGGCAAGGATTCAGGGCATTAATTAATTAATAAATATATGGGCTCATTGAATTTTACCTCCTTTTGTAAAGTACGATAGGTAGCTCTTAGCAGGTGCTTCGGGTTTGTACTTGTCTCTCACTCGCTCTCATACGCTTTTATTAAGAGAGAGTGAGAGAGAAGTACAAACCCTACGCACAGTACAAGTGCTCACAGACTGTACGTATTTATGACTATATGGAATACTTAACTCGATATATCTAACGCATCGGGTTTGAGTAATGTCAAAGTTGCTATAAAAGGAAGGTGGATGTCAGAGGAATAGCAAATGTTATCTTTATTAAAGATATTTCAAGCAGATTTATCATTTATTTTCTAAATACATACACGGATATGGTGCATACCTCCTACACGTGAAAAGTGATTCAGATAGAAATATCGGTGAGTCAACACTATGGTCTAATCACTGTAAGTAAATATGTTTTATAGCTTTAAAGACATCATTAAATTTGTTAGGTATCTCACCAATTCAAGGCCAAATGCAACATTCTGATTGTGATGGGATTATTGCTAGTTTTAGTCTCAAAGTAAAGTCTGCAAGTAAATTATTTGGTATGCAAAACCATGTTAGGACCATACGAGTAAAAATCTTTTCAGCTGGTACTTTATAATTTGTGACATATATGATTTTTAGCTATTTTAACTGTATTTATTATTTATTTATTTATTTTATGGCATAGAGAAGGCAAACGAGCGCACAAGCCACCTGATGGTAAGTGGAAACTGTGACCCATAGGCATTCACATTCACAAGACTGCAAGCTTTAGACTGCAAATGCATTGCCAACACTGAGGACTAAGATGGAATGCCTCTATGCTAGTCATTACAACGGCTGTCTTATCCCCAAACCGGAACACAACAATGCGAACACTGCTGGTTGGCTTATGTATTGTGTACATTAGCTACGTCACTTGTTGGTACAGTAGCGAACTGCACCAATCGCACTATTGTATGAATAATATACAAATATTATTCATACAAGTTGCCTATGGGTTCCTATGTTGGGGATCGTGGGTTTAGATCTTGCTACGATTTTTGTTTAGTATTTATTTTAGTTTTCAAGGCTGATCAAGAATGTTCAAGTCTGAAAGTTGTTAAAATTTTCAAAATCGGAGACCTTTGTTTGATCTTTAGGACTTATAGGAATCATTGAGGTCATCAAGACGCGTTGCAACTAGCAATTTAGTTTTTACTTATTCCAGCACATTTCTAAAGTTTTGGAAACCGTAGGAATAAAGTACTGAGAACTTTCTTAATCATGAACATTCTTGATCACTATCGCAAATTTCTCAAAGGAAAGTGTCGCAATTTGAGAAGTTTCCCGTAGGTACAAACAATGCCACTTGAGCATCCCTGGAAGATAAAGATTACATTAATCAAATACGATGTGGGCCTTCTCATTAATATACAAGGAAATGTTCAAAACATAATTACCCAGTCAAATTCTACGTGCTTTAATTATCTTAGCAAATGACTGCACCATCATTTGCATTGGAATCTGTCATCATGAAGGCTGATGACGCACCGCTGATGGCATCAAGTCACGACCAGGAAGAGAGGCTTATATATTCAATGCCACCAACTGGCTATTGTATGTAATTTGATGAAGAAATGTGTGTCGGTGGCACTTATATGTTAGGATAAATGTTTAGTTTTTTTGGCCAACATGACAAGCTGAGAAGGAAGCGCCAGTATTAAAAAGTAGGTTACATTCTAAGCCGTTAGTTTTAAGGATTACTTAGATGTTTTTTTGTGGCTTTTTGTGGTTAATCTGGCGTTCTAATTTTATTGGGAAACACATGTTTAATTAGACTTTATTTAACTTGTGGCGTTAGCTAACGAAAACGATTATTTGTCAGTTTAAATGGGTTGATTTGTTATGGAGAAACAATAAAACACGTGAATTTTTATAAATTATTTTTACGCCAATATTAATTTGTCCGATTTTTCAAAGATATGATGGAGTTATTTTATATTAAATTCTTAATTTAAATGAATAGGTGACTTTTCTACTATCTTAATTCTTTTGACTATTTCCTCCTCCTTATTTATAATATTCTTACTGAGAGGGATCAATCTCCAAAACCATAACATTTGATTTTTGTTCTAGTCAGTTGATTTAATTAATTTGGTAGCACACCCCCAATATAGTTGTTGTACTAATGTCTGCAAACTAAATTGATATAATTGATAAAATATGAGTAGCACTTAATTAAAACACTCTGCAATACCCATTCGGGGCCATAAATCGATATAAACGGAATCGAATGCATATTTCGCTCGTTGTTAATAGTTTTTATTGCAAATCGACTCCAGTATTGAATTCAGCTTATGAACTTTAAATTCAATTATGATGAATTGAGCGAGATAATTCAATAGATGTAATTTTTAATGATTCTTAGTGTTATTCGTTTTGATTGATTTCTTCTTTTCAATAGGAATATTTTAACACTTTAATTTAAACTTGGCTCGGTATAATGAAGAATAAAAACTTGACTAATTGAAGCTTATAAATAAATGTCACACCGATAAGGAACATTGATACTACAGTCCTGCGAATAATGTATGCTAATTCAAATTGCAGCTTAATAAATTCACAGAAGGCAAAAAACCACGCCGCAAAAACAACACAATGTTTTCTGCACAAAGCGGTAGCAACAAATTTGCCGCCGAAATAGGTCGTCTTTTGTTTTGAACGTCATTTTCAAATTCCGAAAGCGAAAGTTTTAAAAATTGGACAAAAGAACGAGTAGCAAAAAAAAGATGTTTTATTAGGGCTTAGAATCACTTTCACATTTCTATAAATAGTTTAAATGGTAGCCGGAAGCATTGGGGCAATTATGCAATAGAACGAACAAAGTCGCTCCTTCTGAAGCGTAGCCATTGTCTTTAGAAAGAATAGGATTTGGTTTATGGTATCTAAAAACCCGGTCTTTGGTTCGTTTGAATATTTTGTAGAAATTCAGACGTTATCGTTTAAATTACTATTTTATCTTTACCAAAAACAATTTTACAATAAAGATATAAAACTCAAGTTATTCCCATTAAAACTTAATCACATTGATTGATGTTATATCGTTTAGTGACAATGAGTATAAATAATAAGTCTACTGTCAGGGAGGGGTCTGTTTTTCGAGTGCATGTATATATGTATGTGTGTACATATGTCTATTTCTTTGACCTGGCTTGATGGATTTAATATAATGAGGTGTTCATCATTGTTGTGCGAGCTGCTGAGGCTCTTGTTGTGGGAGTGGCCGAAATATTTTATAATGAAAGTAACAACATGGTATTTTAAAGATTTATTTGAAGAAGGGCCAAGCCGCTATTACAACCGGTGAATTTGTTAGCATATTTAGAAGAACTCTAAGTCCGCAGGGTTGGCAAAGCATTAGCAGTCTTGAATGCATCTTTTTATGGGACTCACATCAGATCCCCTTACCACTGGGTGGCTTATGTGCTCGCTTGTTTTGTCTATGACATGAAAAAAAAGTAATGTAGTCTGTAATCCCAGAGTGGGGTAGGCAGAGCTACAGAATTACCTAAAACTTTAAAAAACTGTGGATAATTCTGTAACCACATTTTGCACAAATAGGCTATAGTATAAGATGTTTACCAGCGTATTAGTGTCAGGTTGCAACCTTCACCTAACAGTACTACAACCTATATTCCTTCGGTCGCCTCTGACGACATCTACGGGAAGACATGGAGTGATCGGAGTGGCACTGTTCTAACCCGGCAACCACACGGGGAAAAAAGGTAAAAGTAATAAATATTAAACAACATATATATGCATAAGTATATCTTTTTTTTTTTAAATATGTTTTTGCTTTGTTTTCTATCTGTCTCTTTCTGTGCACCACTTTTGTTAGATTATGTAGGATTATTAGGTTGACTGGTATAGGATGACATTAGTTATGAAGTCCGCCATATTTTGTGTTTGTTTGGTGCAGTAAAGATTCAATAAATAAATAATAAGTAGATAAATTTAAATATTGCAATTATTTTATACGTAGTATAGGATCATTCAATAATGTTAATAATATCTTAGATACCGAAATCTGGACCGTAACGATAAAACCACAAGTTTCATCGTATGTTTTAAAAAAGGAAATCATTAGCGGAACTTTTGTTTTAATGATGTTTCCATAGCTTGATATCGGTTTTATAATTATACCTATTTGAGATTCCCCGCGTTACAGTACCTAGGCTTCTTTGAGGATAATTGGTTTGGTTAATTTTAGGAACAATAGACAAGTTAAAAAGCGGCTGAAGCGGGCGCTGCTGGCCGGGCTCGCGCGCGGGCGCGGCATTGCGTGTTAAATTATTTTGTATGGTTATTTTTTTGACGACACGTTGGCCTAGTTGGTAGTGACCCTGCCTACGAAGCTAGCGGTCCTGGGTTCAAATCCCGGTAAGTGCAGATATTTGTGTGATGAGCGCGAATATTTGTTCCTGAGTCATGGATGTTTTCTATGTATTTAAGTATATATTTCTCTATATAAGTATTTATATCGTTGTCTAGTACCCATAGTACAAGCCTAGAGCTTAGTTTGGGACTAGGTCAATTGGTGTGACATTGTCCCCTGATATTTATTTATTTTATTTATTTTTATTTAAATTTAATTTTGACAAAAGCTGCCTAAATGTGCTCAGTAGGGGTTATAGTAACCACAGTTAAAAGGAACGCCCGTATACCATTTACACACTGTATATTTAGTCTCGTCATTGATGGGGGAACACGATTTCGATGTCTAGTATTAGGTATAATAAGACTCCCAAGTTTCGTTAAGTCTTCGGGACATGGGAGGGGTAAGAATATACGAAAATGCAGTGCTGCAAGCCCTCCTGATTGGCCTAATCACTGGCGTGATAAGCGACGCCTAGTACTTAAGTATCTTTGATGATCAATCTCCTCAAAAAACCAAAGCTCATTTGAAAGATCATCAATTTCTACGTAAAAAAAAAATACTGCTGAATTTAAACCCCGAACGTAAAATAAGAAAAAAAAAAATGTGCCAGGTTTTTTGCATTGCAGCATTGCCGTTTGGTGTTCCCCCATTAATGACGAGACTAAATATTATATATCCTCCGGTAGTCTTATCGACTATCGTACTAG
Source organism: Acleris sparsana (assembly GCA_923062465.1). Lineage (NCBI taxonomy): Eukaryota > Metazoa > Arthropoda > Insecta > Lepidoptera > Tortricidae > Acleris > Acleris sparsana. The sequence goes on along the minus strand of OV281287.1, from coordinate 17,470,930 downwards.
GTTTAGTGTCGTGGGCTCCCCTACTGTTAGTATTTTGCAAATAAGCAAAGAATAACCCGAAAGCTTTAAAAGCAAAGTAGTTATTAAGTATAGGACTAAAAGATTAGTCGCACGTACCGCCCTCATAGCCCCGATAGGGGTATTTATTTATTATTATTGAGGGGTTGAGATTTTGTTTATATACTTTACCGCCCAAATGCGCCACAAGTAAAAAACGTTTAAGAAAAGTTTAAGGTTTAAGGTATTAAGGTTTAGGTATTAAGTACGTTAAGTAGTCAGTTGAGAGGAATTTTGTCTAAGATACCACCATTTGTCTTACAGAAGTATGCCTACCTATTTAATTTTCGTGACGTAATGAAAAAGTTACCGCTGTTAATTTGACCGCCCAAATACGCCACAAGTCAAAAAACTGAGAGGAGTTTTGTCTAATATACCACCATTTGTCTTACAGAAGTATGCCTACCTATTTAATTTTCGTGACGTAATGGAAAAGTTACCGCTGTTAATTTATCCGCCCAAATACGCCACAAGTAAAAAAACTGATAGGTATTTTTACTTGATTGAAAGTCGTAAACACAATGATGTTCTTTATACCTGCAAAGTTCCACTGCAATATTGATCTAAGTATAACTGAAGAAAGTTCATAATTCAATCGCAGTATCTTGAAAGTGAGGGCAGTGCACTAAGGTGTACTTTTTGAACTTGAAAGTACAATGACATAAGATGTACCTATTCGGTGTAAGTTTTTGCTATCGATTGCAGGTATTGATCGCTGATAAAATTTGTTTGTCTGCATATTATTTACAATATACAAAATAAAATGTTGGTCGTAAAGTACCTACTATATTTTTCATCACACTTGCTCGTAAATAGTGTAAATAATAGTGTAAATCGTAAATGGTAAAAAAAGGCCCGCGGGTATTATTTTGGATTTACGGTCGATTTTTCTAGCATGTTAGGAATGCTAGAAAAATCGACCGTAAATCCAAAATAATACCCGCGGGCCTTTTTTTTACCATTACGCCCTATCGTACAAAAAGCTTTTTTTTTTAAATATAATGCTTGGACTCAAACTATCATTATACGTCAGGACCCCAATTCTTGTGCCATAAGATATGAAATTTCATTCGAGATGAAATGTCAGTTGCATACAATTTTCTAAAAATCTCGCATATAAACTATTGATCTCGACTGTCTCGACTCCTGAACACGTTTCACATTATCTGTGGTAAGTCATAGAAAATTATGTAGTCTGTCAAAGTGCCGATAATTATAATTTACAAGTACTGATAAAAATTGTGCGATTCAAAGAAAATAATTTAAAGGGTGTCCTATATCAATAAAAAACATCTATTTTTTTTTCTCGCAATTGTGATGAAAAACATTGTATGTTACACGGGTGGTAAAGGAATTACAAAGCTCGAGTCATTAAAGCCCTCAGCCTTCGGCTTCGGGCTTCTAACAGACTCTCGTTTGTAATTCTGCCTTTACCACCCTTAAAACACAATGTAATATGGTTACTTGGTGTGTGTTTAGATATAAATGTACAGAATACAGTCAAGGAATTTAATTCCTGTACCACTTTGGGCTATGTCAAATTGACACGGTAAATAAAATTATAAGAAGTCTCTGACGTTTTGATTGATTGCGTCACTTTAGCATAGCCCAAAGTGGTATAGGAATTAAATTCCTTGACTGTACAAACGAAATTTATCCCTTTAGTGACAGTACGATGAAATTAATTTGTTACGGACCGTGGAAATAATAAATCCGTTATACCCTCAGATTCATTTAAAAAAGATATTCATTTATTACCAATCGTTTTTAACTTTCACGACGCACTCAAACTGTTTGATTTATTAACATTGCAACTGACTGGTAAAAAATGCTTTTAGACATGGACAAAATTGTGCTAAAACGATCAAATAAAGACGTCAATACGACCCAAGTACTAAAATCTAGAAGCAGCAAGTAGGTACAACTCAGTACGAGTATGTATTTAATTAATTACCTCTGGGGCCTGCGCCTCTATTCAACACGGTATTATTTTTTATCGTATTTGACCTGTTAGAGTCTGGCAAATGAAAAATGAGAATGAAAAAATGGCAACACTGAAGTGTCGTCCCTTTCAAATCAATCTAAGAAAAAAGGGACGACACTACAGTGTTGCCATTTTTTCATTCTCATGTTTCATTTGCCAGACTACGGATTTTATTTTTACTCGGCCGCCATTACTGTCAAGAAAATAAGAGCTATCAAAATGTTGACAATACGATAACAGGTGTGGTTTTTACCGTGTTAAAAAGAGGCCCTGTTTTATAAAGCTACAAATTACAATGTACAGGTTACAAGTTTCCATTTGACGCAGCCTCGACCAATGACGACCAGCCATTAGAGCGGTGTTGCCAGTTTTGACCTGTAAAATTGTAACTTGTAGCTTTATTAAACGTGCCCCTGATGGTTAGTCCCTTGTAGGTATATCCTCCCCTAGTGATCAGAAACCACTGAATTAAAATAGGTTCAGCCAAACGGATATATTCGCGGGCAAACATACGGGTCAATATGAGAATCTCCTTTTTTTGAACTCGTTTAAAAAACTATGATAGCTGTGCTTTACAATTATCTATTTTCTTATGGCAAATATGTATATTGTTTTTTGTTACAGATGGAAAAATCACATTCCTAAATGAAATACATTGTTACCAAGGCAGAATGTTTATCCCCAAAATCTTGCCCAAGGCCAATGCAAAAAAGCATTGGTCTATGCGTAGTGACAACTTTTAGTTTCGTTGAAGGACAGCAGAAAGTGAAATTTTTAAATTGCGTCATTTAGAATCCATTATTCATTTCGCTAAAGGGACACATCGGCACCCTTTAAAGGTCCCGCCGAGTCTAAACACAAACAAGCCATTGTCAAGCCATTACGACATTATCTCTTATTGTCAATGCCTTTCGACAAAAGTGTACGAAAAAAATTAGATCATACAACAAAAAAGACAACTAAACAAAGTTTTATTACGACTTTATTAGGGCAAAAACCGTTCTGGGTAGGATTGTTTACGAATTTTACAATATTGTTTTGTTTTTTCGACGAAAGTGAAGGCAAAGACCGACAAAGTCATGGCGTCATTCTGCCTTTTCGAATGCAAATAGGTTACATTGAACTCGCGTCCCAAAAGTCCTACGCATGTGTTACTGGCTGGCTGGTGCCTTTTTTTTCTAACAATTGACAAGTTTTAAAAATCGAACAGCGATTTATTGGTTTTAAATTTTGCAATAAGCGATGTGTCAAACAAGGTTTTACAGGTTCTGTGAAATGCGGTTTATGACCAGACTGGCTTTTTGTTGTACGTTTTTTCATCTTTCATACATAATTTAAGCTGTTTTGTGCTAGATAATGTAAACATTGCCGTTCTGTATTGGTAATTTTTGGTTTATCCTATTTGAAACTCTGACCGTTGGTTGTATTCCTAAAAACTATTTTTTTTGACCTCGTTAATTGATTTATCGTTTGTTTTTTAATTTCCGTCTGCATTGGAGGTACTCAGTCATAATGTTCTCTAGTATTTAGTACCTTGCCAGACCATATATTAGTTATAGAGTTGCGGTTCTGTATACAAAGTTTAGTAGGTACAATTTAAATGAATAATAGTAAAATCGAAATTGTTGGTTCCTTCTCTATATGGTATGTGGTGATATGGGTTTTGCCCTTAATTTTCCTGGTAGGTTAAAATAGAACGGATAAATATTAGGTAAATAATAAAACTATGAGCAAAAGGAAGTATAAACTCTCATTAAAATACGAACGTTCCATGTAACGGATTTTCGTGTATATGTATTTAAAATTGTCTTGGATTTATGCAGAACCGTAATAATACTAATAATTATCGACTAGTTCTTAGCCAAATTATTACAATAAAACGTAATTTCTAGAATTATTGGAATTACTAGCAAATGATTGATAGGTGTTTTTTTTGCTAAAACATCAATTGGATTTGTTCATTAATTATAACAGATGCGTTTCCGATACTTAAGCTTATAGCAAAGGCTTTTTATACCTATTTTTTATTATATTACAATGTTGATTTCTAGAACTAGCAGGAGTATCCATTGTTGTTTTTTTTCCTGGTATAGAGAAGGCAATCGAGCACACAGTAGGAAATGCTTATTATTATATTTAATACCAAAACTGTTTATAACCGGTAAAATTCCATTCCCTAGCACACAGTCCACCTGCGCCTGCGCCTCTTTTCAAGGCAGTCAAATCCAATTCGTATTTGACCTGTTATCTTATTGTCAAAGTTTTGATAGCTCATGTTTACATGACAGTAATGGCGGCCGAGTTAATAACAATTCAAGGTCAAATACGGTATCGTTTCAAAGTCAAATACGGTATCGTTTTTACCGCCTAGAATACCGGCCCTGATGGTAAGCAGTATCTATGAGCCATGAGTGACCTTTACACGTAAAGTTTGGACCGCGGGAAACGGCATGTGCCGTTCCAATCTTCGTTCCGAACCGTTCATTTTTTACTATTTTACTATTACAGTTGCATTTACACGCACGGTTTGGAACGAAGATCGGATTGGAGCGTGGCGTTTCAGCGGTCCGAACTTTACGTGTGCAAACCGCTATAGACATTTGCATTCTTAAAGATGCTAAAGAGTTTATTTTAATAAAGTTTCTCCAACGAATTCACTGCACTAAGAATAGCAATAAATTAGAGTTTTAGTACTGGAGCAGCACTGCATATTTTTGTTTATGGCTATTCTTTGTTGTCACCTGTTTTTTTTAAAATCGGTTTTGACCGTGTTTTTTTTTTATTTCATGGCACTGAGAAGGCAAAGGAGCTCATGCCACGTGCTGGTTGATAGGCACTGAAGCCACTGGACATAATGAAATTTCGAGATTGCAAATTTTCCTTTGCTTCTTTTTATAAAGTCTCAAAGCATTACGTCGTTGCACTTACACTCATTCTATTCATTATCATTCTATTATACCACATTAGAGTAGGAAGGCTATAGTAGATGGGAAATTATTCCTCAAAAAATTGCCCGTGTAAATGCATCTTTATGGAGATTTATATACTTAAGGTTTATTATACAATATTTATTAATCTAAGTTAAAAAAAAAAATTGATGCTAAAACAAAAATCCAGTTTCTATAATAATTAATATCGCTTATTTAGTCACAAAATTGAAAAGCGAAGTCCAAATGGGTATGATGGTAAACCCTAGGGCAAGGAAGATAACCGATTGAAAAATGTCTTTTGATATATTTTATTTACTGATTATACTACTCTCAGTTGACATTGGCGAAATCACTGCATAACCGCGGTGGACCGAAATGATTAAACATAAAAAAATGTCTAGAATCGTCATTATACCGTTAGCTATCTCTAAATAATTATACAGTCTGTGTCAGTGGGTGTCTTTCATTTTTTTTCAACACACTTGCTCAAAACGACCTTTTTATTCCACCGATTTTTGGCTCATAAACCTAGATATTAAACACGCGTGCTTTTTCAGTATATTACGCACAAGTGCCTTTAGTTTATTAACCCAAACAATTTACATTTGTAGCCTAGTACCAAGTTGTAAGTACGAAGAAGAAGCGATATAATTTAGTCGGGTTATACCTTTTTTTTCTTAGCAGCACAGTTTTTATGCGGCAAATAACATTATCTACATATTTATTTCAATAAATTGGTGAAATCAGCTTTATTACTAAAAAATAACTCAATTTCATTAAAATCATTTAAAATTTTCTGTAATTTGTATTTTTTTTCGCAAGTGTGTTGAAAAACGTCGTATGTAACACGTGTGCCTGTGACCATAATATACGCGGCTTTCTTGTGGCGCACTCGCCTTCGCTCGTGCGCACACAATAGCGCCTTGTATACAATGGTCAACTTAGCACACTTGTATCATAATGTACTATTTTCTTACTTCTCCTATTATAAATGAGAAAGTTTGGATGTTTAGTACTCAAACACGCCAGAACGGCTAACCGGATCTGGATCAAATTTGGCACAGGGAAAGATTATAGTCTGGAATAGCACATAGGCTATATATTTTTGTCCTGGAAAAATGATAAAAGTTCCCAAAGGAACGATATAACGATAAACGATTTCTATGCGGACAGAGTCGAGGGTAACAAAAGTTATAAACCCCAATGAACATAATTTATATATTATATTTAAAAAAAAAATGTTTTTAATATTCAAATCAAGAAGTCACGCAATGTACCTATCGGCAACAAGTCAACAACTGATATCACAAAAATAAACTTTAAAATTTAAATTAAACTAACGCTCTCATGAACGCAGAATAGCTAAAGTGTTCTTAACATACGCTTTGTCCTTATTTGTGAATTTTGTGATTATGACATTTGAATTTGACAGAAAGGAACCAAGCATACTTGACTTGTCTTCTTCTTATTATTAGGTGAAGGTGGACACTATCTGTGCACTATGTTGTGATGAACTTTGACTAAAATAGGTTTATTACGTGTTTATAATAATTATGGGGATAAGTAAGTTAACTTCTCAAACGTGTCAAATAAAAATATGCATTACATTGCTGCTCGAGAAAAGTTTAAAAATTAGTACCTAATCAAGGTTAATTGTTAGTTATTTATGTTCCTATAGTAGACACACTGTATATCTCCCAGACGATCTTGAAACATCCGCCATCTTCCTAATTTTTCATGTGCCATAAAAAACGTGTATTCAATGATACAGGCTGTTCACAGACTCGCCATATGAGAGCAAAGCAAACGTTAGGCGGATATGGCCGAGGACGCTCCGGCCAAAAAAAGCCACGCAGAAGTGAACGTATCGCCTATTGTTCATTACACTTACGACGAAAGGTCGCGCTTGATGAGTTCCGTCATAGGCTTTTTCATGACGATTTTTGAGCTCTGGTTTTTAGGGTTCCGTACCAACTGGTAACTCTATAACTAAGCCATCGTTGTCCGTCCGTCCGTCTTAACTTTAAGGAGCTTGTGGCTTTTTAATTCTTTATGTTGATTTTTGCTAATATATAGGTCGATTACCTAACAAATAATAAAAAGCAAAATAATACAAGAAACGGTTTTATTTTAACATCTTTTTGTATTAAATTTGTCGTAAATATTAAGATTATTCATCAAGGGGCGAACAATAAAAAAAATTTAGTAAGTCTCGTGATTTAGAACCCTCGGTCCGTGGCTCCGACTCGCACTTAACCGGTTTTTTTTGTTGAGATGACAAAGTTTTTATAAAGGTTGTTTCAAGGATTTATTTTTCAGCTGAGTGTGACTACAGATAGCAGTTTATTGCGAGAATATATTTTTTACATCATTAATACAATCCAATGAAGACTATATTTATCTGAATTTACTATTTATTGGTATTAAAATTACATAAATTTAAATAAATCTAAGTAGTAGGTAAACGTCACAGGATATGAATAATTTCATAATTACGAAAGTTAATCACTTTCAATTAAGGAAAATTATACACTTACCGCTAAATCAATTGCTAAGGAAAAAAACAGAAAAGCAATTGAGCCGATTATTTTAACAATAGTATTATTAGAGTATTAAGTAAGTTGGGTCGGAATATTTAGCAAGCTCTGATATCAATTCTTCAATTTCAAGAGTAAAAATATGGAGTACTTATTTAATCAGGGGGCCTATTTGTGATCGTGCTCATCGATATCGATAAACGTCGATAAAACATCTGTTTCGTTCTGACCACTATGTAATTGCGAGAGTGACGTAAGCTTTATCAACCGCAATTGACAACATTTCATTTTGGTGACACCAGCAGATTACTATACGAATCGAAAGGGTTTTGCCTCCTGAACACGGCAAAATATTTATTTAGATTTATTTTTCTTGATTTACAAAATTACAAGTAAGTTAAAAAAATATCGAGTTTTACCAATACTATTCCTGAATAGATATAATACCGTTGCCTTTTTCACGAGAAAAAAAGCTGTCATACTTCAAATTTGACTTTGACACTATTTTTCTTTAATACAGATTGGACTTACGTAATATGTCCATTGTGTCGTAGAAATGAAGTTACGCCCTTTTAGAATAAGTACATCTTAATAAATTAATAATAAAATAATTATTCATTCTAGAGAAAATTTAAAACTATATGATCTTCCTCCTTCCAAACAGTATCTATAAAACGAATAAAATTAAAGTCTTGAAAATATGAAATCTTGACAATTAAAGCAATCATAATACGAGCCCGGGTGTTTAAGTTTTACAAGTCTAACGAATGCATCTATGTATATGTTCTTTAGATCTTTAATAATTATTTTGAAATTTTATGATTGTAGCAAGATTTAAAGCACGCCTGAAGCCTTGTTTTGTACAATTTTCATGAGATAGTTCTCAGATGTTTATTATTTTCGTTGCAGAGCGTCTTGCTCATCTCTTTATCGATAGTTTAAGCGTACAATGCATGTATTTTTATAAATACACTAGCGGACGCCCGCGACTTCGTACGCGTAGAATTAGTTTCCCAATACTCCCCCTTTTTTTCCCGTTGGGGGTCGATTTTCGGAAAATCCTTTCTTAGTGCTCACTTACATCATGAAAGGAACACCTGTACCAAATTTCAAGTATCAACGCACAGCCGAAACTACTGTAAGTTTCGGCTGTGCGTTGATATGTCAGTCAGTCAGTCAGTTTCTCCTTTTATATATTTAAGATTTTTAGGTATCGCATTGGACAAGGCGTGGCGAAGGCGGTGTCAGTAAGGGAACTTGGCGCTTCGCCCCGTTACGCGCCGCCGGCCTCTTACCGTTTGTTGCTTTACGCTGTTTTTTTAAATATTTAAAGTGATCGACTCGCCCTCTCTTTGTTTCGGTTTATATCGGCATGTAAACCACAATTTATTATACATATAAACCTTCCTCGAATAATTATCTAACTGATGGTAAAAACCCGCAAAAAAGTAGTTTTTGAAATTATCACGAACATAAAGAACAATTTTAAAAAACAGCGTAATTTAGTGTATTTAGCGTAATTTAGTTTATTTGAAGACTTTTTTGCTTAGTTAGATTTGTAATTTTTTAAATAATATAACTGTTCCTAAATATGGGAACGAACACCATAGGAGACAATCATCGATATGCTAGTATATCGATTTAGCAATTCCATTTAGACCTTTAGCCCATCTGGCTTTTATATCGTAAATATAATTTAGACGTTGTGACAGCTCTTATACACTTGATAATAAAAGCTTAAGCTGTGACTATGATTTCGAAGCAATTTGGGCTAATACAGTGTGCAATAAAGGCATGGGTAAAATTACTACTGAATGTAAAAGTAGATTTGTTATGCCGTCAATACCAGTGAGAGTTTTGTGGTTTCAGTTGCTCATTTCAGTAAACATCTAGGTAAGAACCCTGTCCCTTTCTGACTCGCTCATTTGTTATTTTACATTCCTTTCTAAAGTTTTAGAGGTAGACGGACGCGTTTCGAAGAGAGTGGTGGCAGCATGCAATTAAAAGGGACGAATGGCGGCAAAGAGGGGAGGCCTTTGCCCATCAGTGGGACACTAAACAGGGCAATAAATAAGCATATTCTCGCTTCATTTCACAATAACTAGTAACAATCTTTTATTTATTTCAACCTCTCATTACACTTATTTCTTTCAACACTGTTCAGAAATCTTAATAATTAATCTTCTATTTTTCTCTCACTACGCACATCTCTTGTGCGTATAGGAAGTCACAGGGATCATCTTAGAATGATCAGAGTATAAATGGACAAGATAAGCAGCTGGATTAAAGTTTAAAAAAAAAGATTAGTCTAGTACCTTGCCACAAAAAATAAAAATATTTAACAGGTGGCACGGTTTTTTGTTTTAAAAGTAAACATTGGGAATACCGCAGCGGAAAGCGCATTCCGCGCTTGAAAGCGATATGAGATAATTGCACTTTCACTGCCATTTCTATAGTAATTTAGCGGTTAATTTGAAGTGGACAGTAGATTAAGGTAATTACTTGCTGTACGAGCCCTGCGGTGTCCATTAATAGTATCATTATCACCTGCAATAGTATGGTCGTGTTTATCGATGTGGATAAATACATCTGTCATTTTCTGACCAGTATGTGAGTGCGAGGGTGACGGATGCTTTATCCACCGCGATAAAGGCGAGTATAGTCCTAGTGATAAACAATACAAGTCTTCTGTAGATCAAGTGAAAGGGGGTTTCTTATTATCTAGTGGCCTGTGTGTTCGAATCAGCGCTGGCCCAACTCATCATCATCATCATGTCAGCCGAAAGACGTCCACTGCTGGATATAGGCCTCCCCCAAGGCTTTCCACTCAGACCGGTCTTGTGCTTTTCGCATCCACCGCGGTCCCGCGATCCTGACGAGGTCGTCACTCCATCTTGGAGGCCTACCTTCAGCTCGTCTTCCGGTCCGCGGACGCCACTCCAGAACCTTCTGACCCCATCGGCCATCAGTCCTGCGAGCAATGTGCCCCGCCCACTGCCACTTCAGTTTAGCTATTCTTAGGGCTATGTTGGTAACCTTAGTTCTACTGCGGATATCATCGTTTCTGATTCTATCACGCAGAGAAACCCCGAGCATAGCCCTCTCCATAGCCCTCTGAGTGACTTTGAGCTTCCTTATGAGGCCCATTGTTAGCGCCCACGTCTCAGATCCGTAAGTCATCAGCTAGCCCCACTCACTTGACCATTTTTTAGTATTTGTGGTTTTTCTGCAGGATTTATACTTTAATCATACCAAATTATTTAAACGCTTGAATGCTTTACCGTTTTAACTATACCAAAAACAAAAACAAAAAAAGTTTAGAAGAAAAGTTTCTTGTATCGAACTTTTTGTATTAGAATTGAAGTAGTAAAGTGTGCAACATTTATTATTTCAATTTATTTAAAAAAAATAGTACATCTGACATACATACAATATAATTTGGAAAAAAAAACCCGCTATATATTACGGCTCTTTAAAGTTACGACGGACGGACAGACGCACAGACAGACGGACGGGCAGCTAAGCTTAGTGGCCCTTCGGATGTGGAACCCTAAATAAGGAGTGGAACGTCGTAGATTTATTTATAAGTTTAAGTATTTACTACCAATTAATAAAGTAATTATTTTCATGCATATGCGATTTGTTGTGACGGACAAAGCTGTTGTTTACTAAGCAGTGGTTTAATCACGTCATAATTATATGCACTAATTTTCTTGTGTGTAATCTATAGGTAGATAAGGACTTACTAATAAACTAGGGTTTATTTATGACTTTCGCTGTTATTACTTGTCTCCAGCACTCGCCTCTAGATTACTTCCCGATTAATTATAACTAATTGGTAAAATTAGGCATTAAATTCGACACAGTCAAAACAAAAAAGGAAAAAATACCAATTAAAAGATATGTTAGTAATGACCCACCATTACATTTTTTTTCCTACTCGCTGTTATATCAAAAATAACTCTATTTTCCTCTCCGCCTTATCGCTTTTGAAACCGACAATTAACCGGTCGCAATTTGATAAAAATTGTACAGTACTTACGTTGAAACTACGTGACATTCACGGACACACGTACAACAGCGTAATATTTCAATACTATCTACTCCTTTGTGTTCGCTACAACTATCAAAACCTTTAAGTCTCTACCAAAACCAAACCAACATGATACTTTAAAATCTTCAGAACAACGTTCAAATTCAAATATTCAAGTTGTTTCACATACAGCTGTTGAAATCTACGCAAAAATGCGTGCGGTAGCGCACGGTTAGACCTTGGCAGAAACGTGAAAAGTATCATCAGTTTTGAACTGCCGAACAGTAACTGACCTTAAAGGCTAGTGTTAGAGCGTTTGTTTGCGTGGTGCTTGCGTGTTGATTGGCCCTTTTAGTGCGGTGACGTTGGAACCTTGACTGAAGTGGGACGAGCTATTACCACACAGGGCCTAAGTGCAGAACAGAAGGTGTTCAGTGGCGTAATGGTGGTGAGAATGGACTGGCAAGGGAAATCATACATATGTTACTAATGAAGATGAGAAATAGTAAAAAGGTGCTATGATCAATCACAATAAGTTTCATAATAGTCAATTTGAGATAAGTGCTTACCAAGAGCAATCAGTGAGTCTCAGAGATCTTGTAGAATTCAAGAAATGAGCTGTGACATAGTTTTGTTGCCGTATCTGATATGCTCGTTGTATTTATATTTCGGACCTTTATTCAGTCAAAAATTGACGTACAATACTTTAATTTTAATATTTATATCACAAATCAAGTAAAAAGGGCAGGTTACAGAAAGTTCTAGCTGGTCTACAATTCTCACATTAGAATTGAAAGCAGTTCACGAAACGAGAAACGTATTTAACACACGTTAATAGTTCGGGGTTCATAACAACAGGTGCCGAGACGAGTTGCATATGCATAACAGAAACTTACAAAATGTAGGTAAGTATACCTATATATTGACAAAAGCGGCCGATGCGGTAGATCGTCCACTTACGTCAATTCTTTGCACTTTGGTCGGCTTTCGAAAAACGTTTTATTTCTATTCCATCATTCACCGTTACCACAGACGAACTATATTTTGTCAACTGTCAGCAATTGGTTCAATTTCTGCGTCTACATCAAATATTATAGACAAAATTAGTTCTTATCGCGATACCTAAGTAGTAGGTAGGTATATGTCTAACTTTCGTTAGTTTTTATAGCGTTAAGGTTAAGACCTGATTCTACCATGTACAATAAATTGAATTTGTTTAAAGCCATGACGCCAACATATTCGTTGATGGACTCCGTACTAAAAAAAACCGTAATTATCTCATTCACAAAGTAGCAAGCAGTTAAATAGACTTTATTTGTATTTATTGCGTTTGTGTATGGTACAAAGTGCATAATACACATAGTTCTTAGAAGATTGATCTATTAAACCTAGTTTTAATGGATCAATAACCATGACTATGCCAAGCCTATGGATCAATTATTGAAATCATAATCAACCTTTGGTTGCAATCAATGTTGATTTGCTCATAATAATACCTATTCTTTCACATACTTTGTATATAATTAAGGACGGAAGTTTTCTTTACAGCACTATTTCTTTGTGTTTATTGTAAGCCTTATAAACAATGTGTTTTTCTCACGAAATAAACGATTTGTCAGTGTTCAAGGCACCATGTGTAATTAATACAGTTATAGGCAAAGCTCGGACAGGTCATCGCAAAAACAGATCATATGGAAACAGAACAAGATTTAATAGAGTCGTAATCATGATTATGGTTATAAGTATCTATAGCGGATATCTATAGTGTCGTGATTTAACTTTTTTTACTTGCATAGTTTTGTCAAAGTGGCATTCCTGAAACAGTATCGTGACGATTGAAACTAGTTGATGAAAATGTGTGTGAAATATTGTGTACAGCATGTGACATTCCTATTAAACAGTAGAAGAAATATAATTATTAAAATTAAAAAATTGTTAGTTAAAATACCTTCATATACATATGGCAATTTTGAATTATCGTTATAAATGTAATTAATTATACTGTACATAATACGACTCTATTAATCTTGTTCTGTTACCGTGTTGCGATTGTTTTGTGATGCCCTGTCCGAACTATGGTTATAGGAAGATAAAAAGTTAATTCTGACAGCTGTCGTCGAAGTACAATTTATAACATACTACCTTTTGCCCGCGACTCCGTCGGCGTAGAAGTCGTTTATCGCTGCTCTCTCGGGAACTGTCCAATTTTCCGGGATAAACACTATATTATGTCCTATTCCAGGACCTACTATAAGTGTGCCAAGTTTCATCCCGATCCGTTAAATGGTGGAAGCGTGATTGAGTAACAAACATTCAAACATCCAAACATCCAATCTTTCTCATTTATAATATAAAAATAATAAGTTAGAAGTAAGATAAGATAATATTCTGGGGCCGTGGTTATAATTTTTACCGGAATGACAGTTCTTTTTACTGTAACAGGACATATAACCAATCTGACAGCTGTCATCGCAGTACATTAATGTTAACCTAGGTATTCTTGAGTTTGATGTATAACTAACCTTTCTTGCTAGGTTGTAAGTTATATTACCTACCTACAAACTGTGCCTTGTAGATATACAATGTAGTAATTATATGCATATTAGAACCCCTAAGCGTTATTTGTCCTAATGCATCCTTTATCCGAATTTTCGTTTATCCTAAAGCTATTTCAGCCCGAATGTTAAACTTTTTAGCATTGGTAATAATACAAACCGAACCTTACCTAACCGCAGGTGTATTTGGAAAGCTTAATAAGTTGTCTCAGGTAAATACTAGCTTAGGACAATCAAAAATTCGGATTACCGAAGCGTTAGGACATACAATTATATTCTGTAATATTATCACGCTATATGAGAAACACCCTTTCCATACGAACGACCAAAATTTATATAATGAATGAATGCAACAGTAGCTACATTATATTAACAATCGAATATGTAAATCATTTTGAGATACAAGTGGCTTCTGTAACTAACGCTTTAGCGGTACTACATAATTTAATAAGCTGCATTATAAGCTTTTAAAACTTGCCAGTGCAAGTTCCAGTGAGTGTAAGGGATGGAGTTATAGGAATCATATATCTCTGTCCCTTTCTGCCTGGAATTTGCAAGTTTTTGATAGTTTTTATAAACCCTGGTAGCCTGTGTCCGTTTGCCTGCCTTTGCTTTAATCCCGACTAACAATACGTTGGAATTAAAATAAGTTCTTTCAATATATTCGAACCCTTCATTTTCATCTGCTTTTGATGACTGATGACTTCTAGGTACGGCTGTGACACATCCCGTTCTATTTCCGTTGATTTGCGCTCAACCGTCCTGAGATCATCTCGATTAAAATAAATTACAATAAGCCACGTCTCGCATTTCTATTGCGGACTCTAAATAAATATCAAGTTCTACGTTTATCGTTTCTTTTATATCCCGTCAAGTGATATGTCAAAGTTGTTGTACATCAAAATTAAACTGTACGTCAAATTAATAAGTTACGTAATATCAAAAAATCTGCGCACACATGTTGTGCGTAGGACACCTGACGGGATATTGAGCATGCACCGAACTCACTTTTCCCTTTAATTTTTCTTCACGCGGTCCTACCCTTTTGATCGTTTCTTCTATTATCATTTAGATGAACTCTTAACAAACGATCAATAATCACCCAATTAATTTTTCTGTTTATTTGATTGCCATATCACAAGGAAAGCTCTTCAGGAAGGATCTTCTCTAGGCTCTTTCGGATACGTACGTACTCGTATCTCGTAAGATTTTTGAGCAAAAACCTTTATACACATTTAACTACGGAATGTGCATGTTTCCTTACCGGTGTTCCCTCGCCGTAAGAGTTTACTACATAAAGCAACTGGATCAAACTCTGTACCTTACCTTGCGACCTCATGTCGACATCTTAAGCCACAAGCACAAAAAAAAGATAATCGATTATACTTAAAATGAACTGAACTGACTGAAGACTGTCTCCTCGTGACCACGGCTGTTGTAACACAGTCCAAACGTCGCGGTAAGTGTTTATTTTATTACGCGATTAAATCCCGATTTATTGTAAGTATATGATAATCAAAGTAAGTAGGCTGCACGGGCAATTTTTTTGGTCTAAATCCTACCAGCGCTTCCCAAGAGACCACTGCTGAGAAGAAGCGTCTCTAGAAACTCAGCAGTCAGTCGGACGCTCCTAGAGTTTCTTTCTCCACTGACTAAAACGTAGTTAAGTAAATGGAAATTAAGTTGATGTTTAATCTGACGACTAATTTTGAAACTTTATTTTCTTTTAGTGAACATACAATTTAAAAAATCGGCCAAGTTTACTTTGCTCATCTGTATTTGGGAGATTAATTTACATATGAGTACCAAATTTCAACTCAATCGGTCCAGTAGTTTCGGAGCAAATTGGCTGTGACAGACGGACATACAGACAGACGCACGAGTGATCCTATAAGGGTTCCGTTTTTTCATTTTTTGCACGGAGCTCTATAAAAACGTCTATTACGAGACTGACTGAGATAAAATGTATCCATCTACCTATAGCTTCATGGCGTGTTTGTTTTGACGACGTATTAGTACTATGTCGTTGTTGATGTTATTGGCAAGGCTGAGTCATCTACTCAGTTGTGTGTGTTTTTAAAGTAAACAACGGGTAAATCATTTGAGGTTTGCGGTCTTTGGAAGTAGTGGTAAAGCAAACACTATCAAGATTTAGAAGAAATTGAAGTACTCGCGTTAGTGTCAGATGCGATTTAGGCCTGGATGTTTGTATAATAGCAAAATGAGATGGTTAGTTAGTTTTTAACACACATGAATATGAAAAGATGCTGTATTTAAAACTTTGAAGAAAAAATATAATCCCGATCCTTACGAAGCTTTATTTTAAATCGTTTACTAATTATTTATTTGACCGAGGAGGACTAGCGTTAAAAAAGTCCGGAGAAATAAAGGAAAAAAAGGTCATAGAAAAAAACAATTGAAATTTCTGTTCTCATTTTAATCTATATTCGGTCTTATTTGCATATGACATGGAGGCAGAAGCAATTGGAACAAGTGGCGAGTGACAGTGATTCACTATGAATAATCCGAAAAAGTCCGGAATTTTCACCGCTAAGGAGGACAAGTCAATTTGATTTTCTCGATTAATATTATAAAATTTCACGATTTATTGGTATCCCCTTGTTTTACTGTCAATTTTTTCATCTATTGTAACATTTTACCGAATTTCACTTCATTGAAAGCGGAGTATCTTTAATGTTAATTACATCGTTACGTTGGTTTTATGTCCAATTTCACTAACAACTTAATAGGTGATTGGAGGGTTAACAGCTGTCAAAATGTAAGAACTAACAGCCGCTTAAAATTGATTAACATAACATCGCTTGGTGAAATTAGTACTTAGACTTGTAACTACCACAAAATGCAAACTGCGCCTAAAAAGCCTGTCGATGAAATGAAATTTCTGCGAAGTTACGTCGAAAACAAGGGTAAAGCCATGGTAAATCCGATTTATCATGCATGAAAACCCAAGCAATAGTCTGTAACAGGTATGATTTAATAGGAAACGTCCCACATTTATATTCTAATCATACCGGAAGCCTTATCTCGAAATTTGCCCTAACCGCACTCTCTACCACACGGTAAAATCCCCGACAACACGCGTGAATGATGACAAAAATATTATCCGCCTCCGAACTGCAAATTGTGTATAAAGTTCTTGAAGATATTCAATATATTTGAATGGGATGGCATTGTTTACTACTTTTAAGGCAAATAGATCCGATCTTGGTATATTCTGAAGCATTTTGGATTTTCCAGGCTCGGTAGAAGCTAAGCTACTATATAGATTCTTACAAAACTCGATTAAATTAGATTAGATAGCGCTCAGTTAAGTTAATCTAAGTAAGTCTAAAAATAAGAACTAAAACACGCATGAAACTGTTGGATAAGGCTTGTCATTATTTTTTACTAGCTGTATCCCGCGACTCCATCCACGTGTAAGTCGATTACTGCTCTTCCCTCGGGAACTGACCAACTCATCGGGATTCTAAATACCTTATGTCCTTCCTTGGAGTTCAAAGTATCTTTATACCAAATTTCATCGAAATGGGTTCATTGGTTTGGCCGTGACAGCGTAACAAACGGAAAAGTTACTTACACGTTTATTGTTTAGAATGGCTGACTGTAGCAAGATATAACGAGATTAAAATTAAACGTTTGAAAGGTTATGTTTGCACCATGTCCGATCTAGATTAGAAACTTTGTACAGTGTCAGAAGTCTTAGAAAGTCTTTTGGTTCGGAAAGTTGCTTAAACTCGCATATGAGAATATAAGACAGATTGAGAGAGAACTATGGAGCTATAGTATTTAATGATGCCATAGTTCTGTTTCTAGAGCGGTCTTGTACTGATACGAAAATTTGGAATACACCATCGAACTCCTTGTTTTGTGGGATCCGAAACTTTAACTTTACCAAACAAAAGATAAATCATTATTAAATAGAGAAATAGAAGAATGCGAAAATAATTACAAAAAATAAGGTTATCCTGCATGCACACGCATTAACAACATTAGTTACGATTTGGTAAGCCATTGCAGCATTTAACTTATGTTAAAACCTGTTAACTAACATTGTGAAATGCAATAAACATTTGGCTGTTCAGTATTAAATGGGTTTAACCACCGATCACAATACCTTCGGATTACTCCCGCGCCAGTCTCACACGTACGTCATTCATGACTCATCTAATCTCCAGACAGCGTATTCCGGACAAAGAGTAGCAAGATATCGTTTTCATTGACAAAAAATACGGCATACTTAAGCCTTTGGGTGGCAAAAAAACGGCCTCAGTTTGTCGGCGAAAAATTGGGTTGCACAATTTGGGTAACGTAAAAGGATAAGGTTTTTTGTTTAGTTAAGAAGATACATTAAAAAAAAAGAGGTGTGCGTAACTATGGTGATTGTTAGAGCTCCTATAGGTAGGTTACGTTGTTACTGACTTTACAATTTGGGGATTCTTCTTACAAGGTGTTTTTTACCTAACTTACTCTTTTTCCGGTGATTTTAAATGTTCAAATCCCACAAGTTTAATTTGAGTACCATACCGGTCTTAATTGAGCTGAAAATTGCATGTACATTTTGTATGTAAGTTGGGGACAATCTGTAATGTTACAATAGAAAGATTCTATTGTTCTAATCTTAACCGATTTTAAAACGTTTTCCACTAATAGGATTCTTCATTATTCGTGACCAATAAAAGCTAGGTATTTTTTGTTTTGATTAAACCGGAGCGAGGCGATGGCGTATCGCTATTACTTAAGTAGTGTTAGACAGCTTATCAGATGATGGCGTCTCAATTTGGTTACTGGGTAAAAATGTAAACTATATTTATCTTAGCACGTATTCGTTACATTGGTATTGCATTAAAACTAACCATTTAGTCAGCAAAAAAAGCTGGTCTCAAGATACATCCTTTACTAATTACTTAAGAATTTTGAAGTGAAGATTTAAAATGAAACAAAACAATTTTGCGAAATCGTGTTCGTTTTAAAATTATGACAGGTGACAGGTTGGGTTTTTATTATGACCAATAAAACGCTCTAGAGAATTTAGAGAAGGAAAAACCTTCCATTGAGCTTTTGTATTTACACTCATTTCAACTGTTTAATTCACAGGGTGAAGCGAATACTTTCTTTCTTACCAATCAATCAAAAATCCAATCCAATCAAAAATTGGTCAATTTGGTCAATTTTCAAAAATCCTTTGTTAGTGCATCCCATCCCAATTTCAAGTCAGTCAGCCACAGAAGAGTTGCTGAGATGACGTTACCGTAACCGCTGGTCCATAGTTTGCAGATACTCATTTATCTACAAACTATGGGCTTTGTTATTAACCACATTTTATTTTAATTCATTTCCAACCACAATATTGCATCGGTCTCTTTCTTTCTTCATGAAATATATACCAAAAAAATATCATAGAGTACCTATGATTTTTCCAAATTATTTTTTTTGTTTTTGTTTAAAATTGACTTGCAAATTTGGACGTTTTACGAGTCTGACATAACATATTTAAAACATATTTTAATTTATCAGAAACGTCTGTTTCGAAATTCTATGTAACTTAAAACATGAGTGTCATTTGTTAATAAACAACGATAGATGGCGTCAGCAAACCCTCCGAGTATGGAAAAGCAAGTGATCACTAATATCGAAGATCTTAACAAGAATCCTGGTGGCATAAGTGGTCCCTACATTGGCCCGGATAGCCAGAGGAAATGTAAGTTCAAATCCTACCTCGTAAGATCGACGAAATTTCTTCACTTTAATAATAGTGTATAACATATTCATACCGTTCATACGAGTTTGGTATTGTCTATGCTTTCTAACCGAAGCGTACACGATGGAAATAACATCGGTGTATCGTCGTCTATATTAGGAAATCATACTAACAGCCAAAGGTGAAAGTTGGAGCATAAGCATTAAATTCGTTACAAGTAACATCCGAGATCATGACACTGATACTGTTTGATGTACAAAGATGCACTTATACGATCAGTTCTACAGTATAATAAAAATAAAAACAGATCATCATCTCTGTCAATCATTATTATCTCTGTGATATTTTGTATAAGAAGTTTTTCTAATACACTTTTAACAAAAAAAAAACCTCGTCAATATTTTTACGTCTTGGTCTCTTTAACTTTGGCTGTCATTATTTTCACGACACGGTTATGTTTAGTCTGTGGTAATTGACAGTCTTCGATGCTTATGATCATGTAGGAGGTACGGACAAATAGTGGCAGTTAAGTAGTCTAGGCTTTGTTTGAAGATTTATGAGACTGCCGATTAGGGCTGAGGAGTTCTTGATTGGTGGCTTGGTGGACAGATCCTTGGCAAGATGGAGAAGCAATTTATTTAGAGGTAAGGTTGCAAATGAAAGTTTACTCATGCAGTGAATGAACTGACATTGTGGCGAATAGTATTGTTATGTTGTGTTCTACTAGCAGTAGAAATTGTCAAGATAAGGACGCAAGAGATCCTAAAAGGTGAGGATACCAAGCCAAGTAACAGTGTTCGCATCATTAACAACCGTCGGTGAAGTGACATGGTAGACAGTCCAACTTCATCCTCAGACAGACGGATTGGCACGTCACGATTCCACGGGCTTTAGAAACCGATACCAACCTGCGCCGGTCTCTGTGTTTGTTCACCTTCTCCATGCCATTAAAAATACAATATGGTCTATGATTAAGTCAAATAAGCTGGGGGCCTAATATGGCTGCGTTTATCGCGTGACAAAATGTGGACAAAACCTTCGTCACTTTCTGACACTTGCATAAGAAGTGACGGATGCTTTATCCACATTTTTAAGGACTGTCTATGGACGGCGTCAGACGCACAGATGATGTAATACTTCTAGTGTAAAAACTCATGCAAGTACATTTAGAAAACCATCCCGTGTTATTACTTTTTTACTTGCTTCAAACGCAGAAGGTGACTTTGGACTCGGTAGCAAAAAGTTGTGAATCTCCTTGCGAAGGTCGGTGCACAGATATTTATGCATTTTAATATATAAGTTTTTTCTCGATCGTGTCTAGTTTGGAATAAAACGTGTAGTTAAATAGTTTTTAGTACGTCCAGCTGTCTGGCGGAGATTAAAGTTTCCTGGTGCAAATTGTCTGTTTTTGGTGAAGAAATAAGATTTTAATTGCCTAATGAAATGTTTTGTCGGTATTTTTTAGAACGAATGCATATACATTTTATGTTGCATTTTGGAGAATTCCGTAACGTTTTTATTTATAACGTAATAACAAATGCGAAACGGCAGATTTAATTTTGAGAATGAAATAGCTTTTAAAACGACTTATAACATATCATTCGCACTTTCATATAAGCTCTTATTAATGCTATCTACTCTATTGGCCGCACTCAGAGTCAGTGATCAGTGAATGATCATTGAGTCGTTTCATTTCTTTTTTACAAGCTTTTATTTATCTTGCACTGTTCGTATGTATGTTTGTAAGTCGTCCGTCAAAATTTGCAAGTCAATTTGAAAACCAATTTCCTTCAATGAAATGGGTTGAAATTGGACCACACATGAAAACCCAATGGCAATGCAATAATCTGAGCTGATCCGATGATGGAGTCGGAAGGTGGCGACAGGATCTCCTGATAATCAGATAATGATAATACAACAGTCCGAAACAAAGGCTTGTCCCAAAAATGATTTGTTTTTTTTAGAAACTTATCCTGACAGATAACTTATAGTTTGAGAGAGAAACGAGTTAATTGTATTTTTTATGTGTTATGTGTTAATGTGAACATTAAAAGTAATGTTTTAAAACATCGCATTCTGACCTCTACGTAACTCTAGAAAATAAAATTGCAACGGCTAATTTAGCAACGCCGCAAAAAACAACCTTACGTGCTGGCAAAAAGAACTTCCACTTTAATTATAAGATTTGAAGCGTGTATCGTGAGTCTAGACAAAAACATGAACTGTACGTAGCACGGCACTTAACTATTATGTAAACTTAAAAAAAAATGGTTTGAACTTAGGATTCACTGGCCTTTCGAATGCACTAAGTTGTTATATCATGATCACTAAACTATAGAATATATTGATTATGATACAATCAAGAAAAAAGTGGGATTGGGCACAGATAGTATCTAAGTGGCTGCCACAGAACCTTAGACAGAGTAGTTATTACCTGGACAAGCTACTTGCGTATACCCTATGAGATAGCGATGTAGACAATTCGATCAAATTACATATCACATTTAGCAGACAAACCTTTTTTCACTGAGTCACTACCTTATTAAGGCGGATTATCATGAGAAATTATTAATTACCGGTCAAAGGTAATGTTATCATCTTTTGAAGCACTGTGGCTTTTTCAGAGCTTAGTTTGGGACTAGGTCAATTTATGTGAAATAGTCCCCTAATATTTATTATTGTAAAAATAAAAATAATACTTATTTCGGACCACAGTACCTACTCTTCGATACGGCACGTATTATTAGGAGGCTCCTCTCTGCAGTCCTGTTATAACCTGAGTCCTGTGGCACTTATTGGTTATTTTTTTATAATATACATACTAGCTTTTGCCCGCGATTTCCTCCGTGTAGAAGTCGTTTATCACAGTTCCCTCGAAAACTGTCCGATTTTATGTTATGAAAAGTATGTCCGTCTTCAGGTTTTCAACTATGTCTGTACCAAATTTCAAGTCAATTGCTTGAGGCGTTGTAACGTGAA
Source organism: Acleris sparsana (assembly GCA_923062465.1). Lineage (NCBI taxonomy): Eukaryota > Metazoa > Arthropoda > Insecta > Lepidoptera > Tortricidae > Acleris > Acleris sparsana. Next base: position 17,448,136 of record OV281287.1, on the reverse strand, counting down.
GATCCGATAAGTTGTATTTTATCTTCAACAAATTTGTAAAAAACAATGACCTCAAAACTACTAAGGATCAAAGACACCAAGCTCCAAAATGGAAAGATCATAAAGCCTGTAAAACAAGTTTTATCGCGACATCTTCACAAGCAATGAAGCCAAAGACACGTCTTTTACAACGTCTCGTATTCAAATTTGGGGTAAATTGTAAATCGGTCGGAGAACCATAAACACGAATGACCAATAAAAACAGACATAACCCAAATACAAGCATTGTACGCTTCAAGTAGTGTCGGATTTGGATAAAGCTGTGTTTAATTCGAGATTTGCTCATCCAAAAGTGATGAGGGTTGTCTCTGGAATCTCTTTTTTACGCTAGAGGAGGGAAAAGACCTAGGGCCGAGACTCTAGGCGGTAAAAACCATATCGCCTTTGACCTGTTATCTTATTGTCAACGTTTTGACAGCTCTTATTTACTTGACAGTAATGGCGGCCAAGTTAAAAACAAAACCATAACAGGCAAGGAGGGGGGGGGGGGTTCCGCCTAGAATAGAGGCCCTAGACTCTAAGGCCTATTCCTGATGGCAAGAGGAGAGGAATAACGTCACGATAGCTCTTATTTAGTAGAAATCAATGGCGGCCGTTTTAAAAATAGTACGATAACATGTCAAAATCAATATACTTTTAGCAAGCATAATAGAGCCCCGAGCCAGGTAAAAATGCGACAAAAAGCGCACACTAGTAGATTCTTAATTTGCCATCTGTAATATGTCTATTACATACGTCAATTCTACAAAATACAATAAGATTTTAACAGCCTTCAGGTCGTATAGAGGTGGACATGTTTCCCTTTTTTGTAAAGAGCAGCACGTCCACCCCTACCCAATTGCAAGATGATACCTTGTCGGTGTGTTTTGCTCGACCACGGTATTTATTCTGAGTATAACCATCAAATACCAATCTCTCTCGTTTTTATCAATTTATCAAAGACTAATCAATGGCACCCTGCCACTGCACCCTACCCTGGCATTAGAAAACAATTAGTACCAGGAGTAGTTTCAGTCATTTACTACTGACACTGTGTAAGATGCAAATAGTTATTTGTTATATTGTTATAGGGGGGAAACTAGTATTTCACCTGCGAGTGTTCATTTGAAACACGAGCTAGCGAAAGGATTCTATGATTGACCATAGCGATGAGCGTAGCGAGTTTTTCAACACACAAGACGTAAAATAACTTTTCACCCGTGTATAACACAAAACTTTTCACCTCACTACAGCGCGCAAAAATTTCGTATGCGTTTTGTTCGCACATCGACTTACTTGGGCTATTAGAAAAGTTTATACACATAAGTAGGTTGTTTTTTTTTTGTTTTTTTCCCTCTCTCTATATCTCTCTCGTAAGATTTTTCGCAGGTTTTCCTGCTGAACTATGCATTTTATTTGATATTATATAAAATGTAATATTTTTAGTTTTATATAGGTAATGCTAGACTAAGTAGTAACCATTGTAATATGTTTAAAAAATGACTGACTGCTGAGTTTCTTGCGGCGTTTCTTCTCAGCAGACTCTTGGGAAGCGCTGGTAGATTCTTGACGTGTAAAAGTGCCCGTGTGGCCTACTTAGTGAATAAATGTCTTTTTTTTTATGTAACAAACTTACCGATATAATAGCCCCGAGACACCCTAGAACTTTTTTTACCCTTGACTCAGTCACTTACACTGCTGACTGTACCAGAATCATTCCACCCGGAATCACCGGCCTGATGCAGCAGCCGCGAACAATGCGATGCTATCAACGATCAGCATTTTAAATTAACATAAGACTACCTGCCGAAATTTCCTCGCCTACGCTGTGAAATCGTCGAGTCTCCATTTACAGCGGGAAAGTAAACGCTCTTGTGTTGATCAACAATCCAGTACCTTTGTCTCCCTGATAGGGAATGGTATCTCACGTTAGATCCGGTAATTTGGAGTACGGGATTGACCTAATCAATAATCCAAGATTTTAAATGAATAAAAAACTTTTAGCGCTAGACGCAATCTAATAGATTTTTTAACAATTTGTACTGGTTGTCGAAAGAAAATATGTAACACACAAAAAATACTCGATTTACTTCAGTTTTGAATTCCATCTGTTTTCGAAATAAACCTATTCAAATACTGTCTTTAAAACCCGACTACATTAATATTTATTGCAAGACAGGCTGTTGTCCGCGACGCCATCCACGTAGAAATCTTATAGCCCGGGACCTGTCCAAATTCTGGGGTAAAAACTAGCCTACGTCCTATTCCAGGACCTGAATTATATGTGTGCCAAGTTTTATCCCGATCAGCTTAGTGTTTGAAGCGTAATTGAGACATCCAAACATCCCAATACCCAAACTTTCTCATTTGTAAGATAAGATAAGATTTATACTTTTTCCATATTTACATAGGTGTAAACAACTATAGGTAGTATAGGTACACATACTTCTATATGCACGATGCGCAGCCAAGGGCTAGTAATTTAAACTAACGCGTAAGTTCTGCGCTAAACTGCATACCAATGCCATGAAAAGAACTTATAAGCAAACTACAAGATTTAAAGCAAAGATATATCCAATTATACTGCGATACAAAAAAGTAGAAACTGAAAAAAATGAATTAAAAAAAATCCATACTAAATTGTTGCCATGTTTAAGTATTTTACATAAAAAATATTACGTAGAAAGTGGCACCCTCATTTAATTTCTACTCTTTTGTGTCGCACTCGCACTGTAGGTATCCATTTTATAATTTAACTAGCTTATGCCTGCCACCTCGTTTGCGTTGACAGAAATCTCAAGACAACAGTATTTTTCTGTGTGAGCTATATGCATTTTAAATTTAATCCGAAATTCGTCTAGCCAATTAAGGGTGAAAGAGTAACAAACATACTAGTTCACACTAGCACAAACACACACAAACTTTCGCATTTATAATATTTGTGTGTTAAGTGTGATTGGATGTCTAGTGCACGTCCAAAACCATCTTATTCACTAAAATTAATATTTTTATTGTGCTAATAACCTTTCGCCACCGCATAAATAGCATTTGATGTAGTTTTAATGACAATATTAAATTAAAATATGGATGAAGCCTAAACAAGCATCATGAATATTTAAGTTTGTGACCATACTTTACATAACAAAAGCATTGCTCGCGCCATTCGGTACGCATTCCATACTCATCAATAGATGAATGAAGATGCAATTTAAGTTGTTACGTGCAAAGAATTGATTAAAAATATTATTTAGATCCGCCAACACTGGAACCCCACAGGTCCCCCAGAAAAGTGTGGGACGAAGCAATTGTCCTGCCGACATTCGAGCTCCTTCTTACAATGACAAGGTTATAACAACACTTGAGCGGTGTTCGATTTAGAACTATGTTGTCTTAAAGATACAGGCAATGTCATAGGATAGTTTTTGCGCTGCCCACGCGTCGGGGCATCGTAAGAATTTGACTTGGCGACCAAGGTCGCATTGCATTGTCTTTTTGTACTACATTTCGACTTAGAATCACCATCACAGAAACAAAGGCATAAAATATGCAGATACTTAGTGGTACGGAAAATATTCGGTAACTTTTTCTTTTTTTCGTAAGGTAAACGCAGCTATCAACGACCCATCGAAAATCTGCAGGTATTACCGACCCATAAGTGTAATTCGAATTTTTAACGTTTCTGCGACTGTTTGAGCCACAGGTAATAGAAAAAATACACGCGTTTGTTCGTTGAGCATCGGATACTATGAAGTTAGTGTGCGTGGCAGTGCGAAAATGATATAAAATACATCAGTTTCTGTGCGGCCGGCGTGGACGCAGGTCTTGTCGTACTGGCCCTTGTTCCTGCAGGTAAGTACCCAATTTTTCTGCTTAAGACATTTAATGCATATTATTGATACCTACAAGTATCGTGTAGTACTTTATGTATACATTTACTTATAAATTCTTGAATTTGTTATGCATTTAATTGAAAAAACGTCACTTTATATCATAAAACTTTAATTAAAAATAGGGCGGTGATAGCTTCTTCCATTTTACTAGTTGCAGCCATTACCGACCCATGAGTCGGTAATGGCCGCCACGTAGACTTACGTTTTAATATCTTTTCTGTTGAAATTTGACAATTATCCAAGCATTTGTATAAACCATTTTAATAACAAACAATCAGCCTTTGTATAAATATATTAGCGTTATACAATAATTTGTGTAGTTTTCTTGTTTTTGCGTTGTAATTTTTTTGAAAATGACTACATTTTTCATAACTCGATATAATTTAGAGACAATAATTAATTAACCATAATTTAATAAACTTGGTTTTTGTAGTTGAATGTTGTATTACTTTAATCAATCACGGTCTCTTTTACAGTCAGGAAACCACCGATCATAAAAATTATGTACTTTTCTTAAGTCGGTAATACATTTTACTATTATACCCTACATATTCTATTACCGACCCATGTGGGTCGGTAATAGTAACAATGAGTAACTATTAGCGACCCTACACAAATTATTAGGTAATATTCATGTTAAGTAATATTATTTATATTGGTGTAAATTGTGGTCCAAGAATTGATGATATATTTAATTGAGAATCTAGATGCCTAAGCCGATCTGAAACACCCTCGTGTATGTCCAGCGATTTTCATTGGTTTGTTTGTTTTTTGAAACTTTTGGGAAATTTCAACAAGAAACAGATTACTTACTTAAGTAATTCTGCGATAGTATTAAAACAGTTTGGTTTATGACAGTGTTTTTTTCTGAAAGTAGTCTAGTACAGTATTCATCGTATGAGATTAGACTCTTAAAAAACTGCTATCTAACCGACGTTTAAATAGAATTTAAAGTGTCTAGCTGACTAAGGTAACAAGATTGGACCCCAAGAGGGATTTAGTTATACTTTTAGGTGGAGTAGTGGCAGGATCTAAGACCACTGAATGCTTAATATCAGCCTTCGATTTTCTTTTGTTTTGATTTATTCGCGAAAACGTAAGAAATTGATTCCTAGAACACTTTGGACTATGTCATGTGTTCTTTCTTTCTTTCTTTCTTTCTCAAAAGTATAACCAAATCCCTCGTGAGGGCTAATCTTGTTAGCTTAGTCTGCTAGACCCTTTTTAATGCGTTTTTATAAATAAAATTAAGGCTCAACACTACACTTAGATACTTATGTAGGTAGATGACCATATAAAACATACACTTGTAACGTGTATTGTTTTTTAAATGTTGTAGAATATATTTTTTTAAACTTTATGAAGATTAAAGTATGTTTCAACATTTACAGTTGTATCATTTTTTGACAGTCGTTAATAGCTGCAAAATAAACGTTAATAGCTTCACAGCCGTGACTACGGGTCGGTAATAGAAACAATCGACTTACCCACTTTATTAATAATTTTTCACAAGAAAATGGTTTATTTTGAAGCATTTAACGTGGTAAATATAAACCCAATATTCAATATTACCATATAAAAATAATAAAAATACTGTGACGGCTACCAATATTCCTAATAAGTATGATCAATTTCAAAATTGCCTTAGGAGGGTCGTTAATAGCTGCATTTACCTTAGTCGCAAATGCTCTATGGTAAATCGTCCCAGTTTGTCTCGTCATGGATAAATCAAAAAAGGAATTTTAATGAAATTTGGTAAGAAGATTAGCTCAAATCCCAGGTAGCATGTAAGATACTTTGTTTCTAGGAAAATTTGCAAGTTTTCAGGGCAAAATAGTAAACGATTTTAACGCGTATGAAATCGCGAGGAACTGCTACAGCTAGTACCTATTAACTTAAAATAGGCTAACAAAAAAAAACTATATTACCTAGTGATATTTTATAACCGTGTAGCAGCGTCTTTACAATTGCTAGTTTTAATTTAATTACCTAAACTAAACCCCCGAGAATTGCTAAACTGAAGTGGCAGTGGGCGGGGCACATTGCTCGCAGGACTGATGGCCGATGGGGTCAGAAGGTTCTGGAGTGGCGTCCGCGGACCGGAAGACGAGCTGTAGGTAGGCCTCCAACAAGATGGAGTGACGACCTTGTCAGGATCGCGGGACCGCGGTGGATGCGAAAAGCACAAGACCGGTCTGAGTGGAAAGCCTTGGAGGAGGACGTCTTTCGGCTGACATGATGATGATGACCTAAACTGAGGTCTTGCGCAGATCTACAATTCGATTATACTGTGGTGTCAGACATGTTTATGAGCATAGAATAGAATACTCCATTTTACATCCCACTTTACTTTTACCACGAAGTGCTCAGATATTTATTTATATCTAAATTCTGACGTACTTATTTTAAGGTTATTGTTTGTGGTCATATTTTAATTCAGAGACCTTTGTGACGATTTTAGCTGTCGCCCGCGACTCCGTTCGTATAGAAGATGTTTATCGCTGTTCCTTTGAAATTTGTGCAATTTGCCGTAGTTTTTGTTGGCGATCGAAGTAGTTGAACCTTGAAGCTGATATAAATATACAAACAAACAAATGGCGGCGCTATGGCCTAGTTGTGGTACCTAGGAAAGCCGAACTCGATTACAGTCAAACACTACGATGCAGTTAGAAGTAGGAGTGAGACGGAAGTTTATCATTCTAAGTCAAGTAAATAGCTCTTGGTATCTTCTACGTCCTTATTCGATTTGAATTTTCTTTTAGAGTGCCCCTGTATATGCTAGGGTTGCTAATTTAGATCCAAACTCCATATCCAACCTGTTTATACAAAAAAAAATGCTTTGGGGATAAGACAGCCAATCTCAAGTCTAATGCTCATCTCAAGATGCGTCAAAAATGACAGTGTTCTATGGTTTGGCGTTTACTTTGACGTATCTTGTGATGGGCCTCACAGTTAAGATGAGTTTATTCATACGACCCTCAGTTCTCTGGATTGGCAAAGCATTTGAAGTCTTAAAAAAAAGTGAAAAGTGGTCAAAGAAGACACAAATATAGAAACTACCGTTCCTTAAAAGGGCATAATATTCGTCATCAACATCTTAAAAAGTTAACGAAAGCTGTTCGTACTCATAAATACGAAATGTGATGAGCATGAAGCAACACATAAAAAACTTCACCGTCTGGTCTGCAGTTATGTCAACACCCTGTATTATCTCGCGGCATCAAGCAACAAGATTTTGGACAAGGCATTCATAAAGATTGTGATCTCTCACACGCATGCGCCAGGTGAGAAAGTGTGGCTGTGCCGTAACTCTTGTACTGAGTTATGATTACGAATACAATTAATTACGTTTGTTTGTACGTTATCAAGAGGCGTCTTACGATGGAGTGGTGACGTCGCATTGTCGTTTTTCTCGATGGTTGAAGTGATTTAAAAAAAACCTTTTGGTCATGTTATCGTGGTCTTTTCGAAATATGACTGGTTATTAAATTATTTCCCCCAACACTAGGTACAAGCACTAGGTAATATTGTGATAGCAGTCCGGACAAGATATTACTACCAAAAAATATTTACATGCACGCTTTTTCTCAATAGAGTAAGTATTTTTACATTTGTATTGTATCTATGTAGACACTTCATTAATCATACTTAAGATAAACTTTTACGATTGCGAACTTTTCTTTCCTGACCATAATTGAGGAATTTCTACGAGGATAGGCAAGATTACAAGGATGTGCACAAAAAGTTACAGTAACATTTCCTCGTATTGATTGTCAGAAACCCCAAAATAGTTTTAGCTTGAGCGGTGATTCTGTAACATGCTGTATATACATATAATACACCAATACTTGCACTTGGTCGGTTTATTCTACGTCTAGTTGTTCACACGCGCCGGCCTTGCGGATATGGAGCGTCGTAATGACCAGTAATTGAAGAATGGCTGTGGAATGCCACAATCAATCCCACTATACAGTGAGTTTCTTTTTTCGCAACAGATGGTACGAAGGTGGCAATGTTTTTAAAGGGCGGGCAAACCACAATTGTTTTCATATTTTTCGTACGTTGTACTAGTGTAAGGTCACGGGTATACACTCAGGAGCAAAAATACCGGGTCAGAGTGCGTTTTTCATACAAACAAGACTGTTTCAAAGCCTTGGTTCCTCGCCAGGGGTTTTTTGTGAGAGGTTTAATGGTGGATACTGCGAGGTTCAATAGAGGAGGTCAAAAGTTCTTAAGATACCTAACTGATCGCACAACCAGTTAACACCACAGCGGGAGAGTTTGGGTCAGCACTTGGATTTCCTTACATTTTATTGCCATTTTAGATGTTTTTCTGAACATGCTCAATTCCGGCGTTAACCGCAGATTCATTCAGTTGGGTATCCTAGGCCCTCTGGAAGTCCTGTATCGATGCTCGGGGTATCCATCATCAGATTTCACTAAAAGCATTCCCTGGCGAGGAACAAAGGCTTCGAAATAGCCTCTTTAGTATGAAACACGCACTCTGACCCGTTTTTTTTGCTCTTGAGTGTAGTTAATTACAAAAAATAAACTTTAAAAGCAGTCTGTATCACATGCAGTGTACACATTGTGCCTTGATATTTTAGGAAACAAAGTGTCACATAATCATAAATACAGGCCAATAATAATGTTTTTTTATTTTGGCTTGCATTAAGCGATGTTTTGCTAACAACTGCTTATCTTGTCTAGGGGACACCGTTGATGCAGGAAAACATATCGAAACTTTTATGTGGTTATCTTGCACCATCTCATATACACATAAGTAGTTGATTCTATTTTTTCCTTTTTTCTTTTCTCTCTCTATCTCTCCCGTAAGATTTTGGTCATGTTTTCCTGCTGAACTACGCATGTTATTTGATATTATATTTAATTTAATATTTGTAGCGTTATATAATGCTAGTCTAAGTAGTACCATTTTGATATGAAATATTAAAAAAAAAAGACTGACGGCTGAGTTTCTTCCGGCGGTTCTTCTCAGCAGTGGTCTCCTCTTGGGAAGCGCTGGTAGATTCTTGACGTGTAAAAGTGCTCGTGCGGCATACTTACTGAATAAATTTCTTTTATCTTTTATCTTTTCATCAATCCTTGTGTATTTGCCACATAAATAATTGGTCAAACGGGTCAAACCGCAGACATATATAAATGAGAGGTGATTAAAATTAGTTAATTTGTTTGACTTCAAACTTTGAAAGTTACCATTGTATAAATGAGAAGGCTTGCGTAACCTGTCACTAAAGGGGCTTCTAAACGGGCCATGTTTTACTGCAATTTGTGGTATCTTACTCTTACTTCGTATGTTAGAGCAAGATGCGTATAGTTGCCGGCCACACATTGCCGTGAAAATGTTGCTCGTTTAGAAGCCCCCTAATATACATAGGTAAAAACATCTTATCCTGATTGTTTAAAATAACGAATTTTTAGATTGGTTGGTAATTCTATAGCTCTGCCTACCCTACTCTGGGAATGAAGGCGTGAGTGTATAATGTATGTATATAAAAAGTAACGTACCTATGAGATAATTGAACGCGTCGTATCCTCCTTAGAGATTTAATATCCTTGTTTATGGCTTCATGTGTGTATTCATTTTTTTTTTTATTCAAACTTAAGGACTAATGTGGTTACAACTAAATGAAATAACATTTTGTCAAAAAAATAATTAGAACGAGCTCTTGTTACCCTTTACTTTTCATTTTAACTCTTTTTTTTTTATGGCATAGGGAACGCTGACGAGCACACAGGCCACCTGATGGTAAGTGGAATCTGTGACCCATAGACATTCGCATTCACAAGACTGCAAGCCTAAGACTGCAAATGCGGTGTCAACCCTGAGGACTAAGATGGAATGCCTCTATGCTAGTCATTACACCGGCTGTCTTATCCCCAAACCGGAACACAACAATGCGAACACTGCTGTTTGGCGGTAGGTTAATGGATAAGATGGTGGTAGCGATCCGGACGGACCCCGCACAAGGTCCTACCACCCGCAAAACTCAAACTCATTTACTGCTTATCAAGACCAAACTAATTAGTCCCAACACTGTATGTCTACTTTAAGTATAACGGAGATACTGTCGCCATATTTCGACTCCATTATATGAAACTGGTTCAAAATTGATGTTCAAGATTGGTCCAAACTGACATACAAACATTGTACGTTATTAAGAAGCTTGTTAAATAGATTTTAATATCATAAACATCATTTAATTTATATATCCTTGCTTTTAAATTTCTAAATAAAACCGTTAGTATTGCATTAGAAACAATTGTTTAATATACAGCGAGGAAAACGCAAACTGAACTGACTCGTTCGTATCACGGGAGCCCATTGTTTGTACATAAGTTTCCCTGGTTTATTGTTCGCTCGGTGACGCCATCCTCCAACGATCACCTTTTCGCCCATAATTATCCTTATTCACTTCTACTATTATTGAACGGCATTTATATTTAATGATAAGAAAATTGTAGAATCACTAACGTCGACCGCTTCCTCTCAAATGGAAATGTCGTTAAAGTCGACCTTTCAAATTGACGGACCCGTCTTATCGACCTTATTGCTTTAAGTTGTGCAAACGAATGTAAACTTTAAGGGCGGGGCATTTATATGGTCGTCTGTACAGAAGTGAGCCAGGAAAATAACATTAGAAAATGAAGTGCTCTTATCAAATGGTGGCACGTAATTCTGTGTTATCAAGTTATTAAAAGGCATTAGAAATATTATTGTTTTTTTTTTAAATCTTTTGGAATCCCCTGTAATATCGGAAACCCATTAACAGGAAACAAAAAGGTTTATCCCACGACTAATTAGATCGATATGAAATTCTACTTTTACATATTAGTTTTTACACATTTAGTAGGTACTTACACTGGCGCCTATAAAATTCCAATCAGGGGGAGGGAGGAGGTCATTTACTCACATAAAGGTAATATGCCTACATCGCCACCCAGCCTTAATTTAAGTATCCTCGTTCGTAAATACATTTGTAATAGAATGGTTACGCTCATGCATTATTATAACAATAATCCGTGCCACAAGCGTGCATTGTTGGGACACGATTTAAAATCAGACCACTAGCCAAATTATTTGGCTTAGACGATGGTGCGCCCTTGCCACACTGCTAATGCTGAGTTTGTGATTTTAAAAATGTTTTTGATGTTTTTATATATTTTTCATAATAAAATTGATTTACTTAATACAACAAAATCTATGAACTTCGTCAAATAATACTACTACTTTTTTTTTTTCAACAACAACTCATCATCACAAAATGAATACTCAACAAACAACAAACTAATATTAGTTAAAGGACTCGCGGCATTGCAATGCAAATGCAGCATTTCCAAATTAATTAAGACATCTAATTATTATGACAATGCCGGTCCTTATTAAGTTCCCATTAGGGCCGGTAACGTCCCACTCTCCTAGATTTATGACGCCGACTTCACTACAAACCTATCCATAGATTATAATAGAGCTGTGACTAGTGAGGGGAAAAGGTGACATGAATTTTTCGGTTTTTAGGTGTAATAATATTATGGTACCCTTGAAATATTGTTAGTTATATCCGTCTGCCTGTCCGTATTTATGTCACAGTAATTTTATGAATCCATTATGGCTGATCCATTATGACATATGGTATGATCTATTAAATAAATAAATAAATAAATAAACTTCGGTGACATAATATCTTACAAATATCGGCCTAGTCCCAAATTTTGTTTATGCATAAATAAGCACATACTTAAACACAGTGCTACCATTTTCTTAAAAGCGATCGGCAATCTTCGTTTTTTATGAGACACGTGTGACAAAATTATTCTGTCAGTGACGAGTGCAAGCGTGATAGGGTAGCCAGTCGAAAGCTATTAAGAAGCTGGGAACACTGTATATAGAAAACTACTAAGACTCAGAAAATATTTTTTGTTCATATCGGTCATCGAACCCGAGACCGCGCGTACACAGGGTTTACTAAGTAGCCTTTCTATGCTTTGGTACTACTTTGTAAACCGCCATACGAAATATCAGGGTTTAAAAAATGCACCTGTGATAGATCAATATAATAATATGACATTGTTACATCTCTTGCATTTGACATACCGATTTGTCAAATAACAGCTAACTAGAGTGCCATCATAGGGGTTCCGTTTATACCGGTATTTGTCTAAGGAACCCTTAAAAGCTCGTCGTAAAAATGCCTTGTTTAACTTTGAACATGCGAGCTGCGATGTCCGTGAAAAGTTTTTTGAACATTAATGGGTGCTAACAATGACAGGTGACAGGTGACATTTCAGTGTGTATAGCGCAGTTAATATAAATCCCAATGAATTAAAAATTGTTCACTTTGCTATGTATACTGAATGTCACCACCGTCACCTATAATTGTCACGGTGTACGGTGGTGAAAAACTCAGATGGCCTGTGTCTATTACCCACCATATGCCATAAAAAACCGGCCAAGTGCGAGTTTAACTCGCGTGGAGAGGGTTCCGTACATAACTATTTTTCTTTATTTTTGTTTGGATAGAATTCTTAAAGGTTTTCCTGTAATCTACAAGCAATGAACTATTGTATTTTTTATTTTTTTTTGGGTCAGTAGTTTTGAAGATCAGTGGGGGAATGGTTGATGTTCGTCTTCCTTCATGATTAAAATCAAAACTTCTATTTTACAATAATAACAAAAATATATTTGAGATCCTCATAAGCCATTTCATTAGATATTTTTATCCTAATTTGTCCCCCGAAAAAGACCTGTTTTTCAAAAAATATTTATTTACTTTACTGTCTGTTTTTGGGTGAACTGAATCGGTCTGGTACTTTCGGAGTAAATTGTCTGTGACAGACAGACGGACAGACAGACGCACGAGTGATCCTATTGGGGTTCTTTTTTTCATTTCTTGTACGGAACCCTGAAAATACATATTTTACTATCCTATGCTCCGGTTTACTAAGATTTATGATCAATTAATGTTTGACATAGATCATTATGACAATTGGAAGTGCATGTACCGTCGCAGCACTATCCTGCAGCAAGACATGCGCGCGCGCCGCCGGCAGAATCTAATTAATTGCTTCAAGGTCTCGTCTTGGACGATTTGTTGTCACCGACTTTATGGTTGCTGGGGAGTAGGCCAAGTCACGCGATTCAGATACTTCTAGGCAAATATTTTTGATATGTGATATGACAGTAAAATTTTGAAATTTTGGTAAACCGCTCAGGACATTACGGAAACATTCTCAAATATTGCTTGTTTGTTTACTTGTACCGGATAAACTTTAATACGGTTTTAACTTAAGTACCGTATATCTTTTGTTATTATGTTGGATAAAGTTAATTTATTTCCATTAAAACAATTGCGAGATTCTGAGGAGGATGAGGTTTAAAAATTGCATACCAAATGCGATAACGCTTCTCTCTATTTAAACTCAGTCCGATTTTACATATTTTTTAATATGTTAACAAATAGAAAAAGAAAAACAGACACGTACAAACACAGTTTTTCATAAAAACTGTAACATGACCAAAAATCGTTCGTACTCCCAGCTTAGTAAAGTTCGGGTGGCTATCGCTATCACCCTTGCACTCGCAATTGACAGTATATCTGTCACTCGTGTTTCATACAAAAACGAAGATGGCCGATCTACATTAAGAAAATAGAAGCACTTTATTTATTCGTATGGCATTTTTACAATCGTTCGTATATTATAAATTATATAACTTAACTATAACACTAATTTTAGTCCTTGTATCCATTGGATTGAGTCATGTGCTAGGGTGAACAGGTCCGCCGGGTCACCCTCGTACCTGGTAAGTGGGCAATCCTGGATGATATGGTTAAAGTCATGGCTTGGGGCGCCGCACTCACACTCCGGTGATTCAACCCAACCACATCGGTGCAGAAAAGCTCTGCTACGACCATGACCAGTTCTCAGTCTGTTGAGCTTACACCAATCTTTCCTGGGCAGAGTAAACCCAGGTGGCTTTAGAGTGGGGTTAAGGTTTACTCCCATACTTTCCGGTGGATTGGCTTTCCATTCCAGAACCCATTTAGAGGTCAAGTTGAAGTTAGTGACATGTAGTTCATGGGCCGTATGGTAGGTTGGATGCCGTGACTTTAATCGGTGCGGTGGGGGATTTAAAAACTCTTCGTGAATAGGGAGATCTGGGCTGGATAGGATCTTCCGGGCTTCGCGGAAAAGTGCTTGCTGTCTTCTGAGGTGAGGTGGAGCTATGTGGCTAAGCACTGGTAACCATTGCAATGGGGTGCTCTTAATGGTTCCCGATATACATCGCATGGCCTGGTTCAGTTGTACATCCACTCGTTGCGTGTGCGCGCTATTCAGCCAAACTGGCGCGCAGTATTCTGCCGTCGAGTACACCAAACCAAGTCCGGTTGTGCGGAGTACGTCAGCGTTGGCTCCCCAGGTAGTGCCTGCCAGCCGGTGTAGGATGTTATTCCGGGTCTGAAGTTTTTTGGACAGTTTGTTGGTATGAGGCCCATATGTGAGGCTGCGATCAAGAGTCATCCCTAAGTACTTTGGCGTGGGGTTGTGTTTTAGGATTGTGCCCCTAAATTTTACTTTTGGCTCGTATTTTGCCTGTCTGTTGCAAAGATGAAAAGTTGCAACCTCCGTTTTACTGGTATTGGGTACCAAGCGCCATTTTTGAAAGTACCTGTCTAGGCTCTCTAGATCTTTGTTTAGTATATTCTCTGAGTTCTCGAAACGACTGTGCTGGCTAGCAATGGCAATGTCGTCAGCGTACATGAATTTTCGACTCAGCGTGTCCGGTATGTCACTCATGTATAAGTTAAATAGGAGCGGGGCCAGGACTGAACCTTGTGGTAATCCATTATTGAGCTTCCTAGCACGGCTCTCTTTATCTCCAAGGTGTACCGCAAATTCACGATTGACAAGCATGGTATTGATCAAGCCTACAATCTTCTTACAGGGTACCACCTTCATCAGTTTGTAGATAAGACCCTGTCTCCACACGGTGTCATAAGCAGCCGACAGGTCGATGAGGACAGCGACAGTCTTTGCACCTTTTTGGAATCCGGATTCGATAAAGGTTGTGAGAGACAGTACCTGATCAACACCATTCCTACCGCTGCGAAAGCCAGCCTGCTCTAGCGGGACTATTTTGTCTACACTAGGGGAAATTCGGTTATAGATGAGCCTTTCTAGGAGTTTGTACATACTGTTGAGGAGCGCAATGGGTCTGTAGCTCTTTGGGTCATCGACGGGCTTCTCTGGTTTCAGTGTGGCTATAATCTTCGAGCGATTGAACTTAGGTGGTAGCTTATTTCGTTGGACGATTCCCGAAAAGAATAGCACCAGCCAGTCGCTACACTTTGCTCCGAGATGTTTTAGGAACTCATTATATACACCGTCGACCCCAGCCGCTTTGCCGAGTGATAGTTGTTTCAAAGCGCAGTCCATTTCGTCCCGGGTGAATTCTCTCGACAGTTCATGATCAGGTTGCAGAAGGCCTTTCAGTTGCTTGGAGTGCTTCTTAATAATCCTTGTTTCGGCTTTTAGATTTTTTGCCCGAGATACCTCCATGATTCTATTTGCTATCTGGTTCGTTAAAGTCATCGGAGCAGGTTTTGGGCTAGTGCCGATTTTCCCTGAAAGCCTGTTAAGAACTTTCCAAGCTTTCCTGCTGGAGGTCTTGAAGTTCATAGATTCAACAGTCCTTAACCATTTGTTACGTCGGTTTTCGTTTAAAGACTTCAAGAGGTCTTCACCGATCTCATGCCTTCCGGTTCGTTTAAACTCTTCATACAGTTCTTCGCTCTCTTTGGACCAGCAGGGTATGTACTGTTTCCGATACCCTCTTGGTATATTCTTTTTCGCGGTAGCTATAATAAGTTTGATGAACCGGTCATAACTTTCAACCTTAGGTGGTATCCACCTGATAGCTGCATCCATGTCCATTCTGAAACTCGGCCAATTGGCTTTTTGAAAGTTCCACCTCGGGAGCGGCATTGAGTTTAATATCGGGATCCTATCACCAATTTCCAGAAGTACAGGGCGATGTTGGCTATTTGGAAAATCTCTGAGTATTCTTCTTGATGTATGGATTGGTGTTCCGCTGAGGTCACATGTAACGAACGCTAGATCTGGATTATAATCCTTTTTCCAGCGCGCAGATCGGAATGTTCCTCTATCTTTGGCGTTGAACACAAGATGGAGACCGTTGTTTTCCGCCCACTGCACAAGCTGGATACCATTACAGTCATCGGAATTATACCGCCACGTTGTGTGGTGGCTATTGAAATCACCTGCGTAGAGGCAGGGGTGGAGAAAATTAGGGAGGTCGCAACCCCATGAGCATTTAGGTGGTTTGTATACATTAACGATGGTAAGGTCTTTAATTTTAATTGCAGAGACAAATATGTCAGGCCCGCATGAGCAGTTCTCTGTGGTTACATCGTTAATGGCATCTCTTATATATGTTGCTATTCCGTATTGCGCGTGGTTCACGGCGTGGATGATGGAGTATCCAGGTATAGTTCCCCGTTTTTGTAGGTCCTGGTCATCTCTAGCATGCGTTTCCTGTAGAAGGAGGACATCAATGTCATGCTCAATCAAAATCCTGTGTAAAACTTCACATTTGGCTAAACTTATACTTTCTATATTAAGTTGGCAGATACGGGTAATAGGCCCGATATCTCTAGTCTGTGGGCCCTTTGGGGAGGGCATTTGAGCGTATTCGGATATTATTCTCGTGAACTTTCGAACGATTGCGGGTAGCTGTGAGGTCGCATATAACAACAGGTACAGCAGCCAAAAGTTGTTGCTCGATTAGCGCCACCCAATAGAAGCACTGTACCTGTTAGATTATAATGGTACAGTGAATGCTTAAAGTTCATAACTTAAACCGTGTCGTAATTATTAATGAAATTCAGTCTTTAACGACACTTTGCATAATAATTGATTTCGGTGTGGGTTATTAAAAATATTGACAGGCACCAATCAATGAGGAACAAGACAATTTTTTATGTAAAGTTCACTGTTTTCATAGTAATTTGTATTCATAAAGAAACCATACTATTTATACTTTTTTACAGGGATTTTAACTCTTGGACCTCGTGTGTTTCATCCTTATTTTTTGTCAAAAATGGGATATTTCCAATTTGGTATACATTAAAACCTAAATCTTCAATCACTCAATCTAATGATGAAAACCGCATTGAAACATGTTGCGTAGTTTTAAAGATTTAAGCGATCATACAGACCGACTGACGGCGGGAAGCCACTTTGCTTTATACTATGTAACTTATGTTACTAGAGAATGGCTCGACAGATTTCAATGAAAAAAGAAACAGTACGTAACATATGGTCAAGACAAGGTTTGTATGGAAAGAGTCCGGCCACAACAGCTAGTAAGTACTAAATAAAGACTTTTTAAACAAGTCACCTTCAAACTCAAATAATTACTGCGTACTTATATCCTTAAAAAGTATTCAGCAAAACTCAAATACCTACGTCTTCAAATTTCGAGAAGTTATTCGAAGCTCAACAACCATAGACAGATGCACATTTGCCATATGGCCACAGTATGTACGAATACCTAAACACATGCGAGCAATATTTGTTTTATGTGCAGCAACTGGAGTCACAACTAGCGAACAGTCTGGGCCCAGAACTCAAGATGGGGTCATTTTTTTATGGGTAACAAATAGTCTGGCATTGAATGAGTTGAGAGTTTTTTTAATTAATGAATATTTTATCGACACTGATTGGAGTGATCAAAAATGTCCAAGGATCAAGAATATAAGTGTTGCGTAACATTGCAAAAAAAAAGATGTAAGGATTTTTGATCCTTAGATATTTTTGCCGTGTGTTGTTTTTAGAAATATAAGGCCAATACCACAACACAAAGTAATCAGTTGTTTTTTTGAATTAAATGGGTCCGTCAGTGCAAAGACGACGATCGAGCGAGCCTCCCAGAAAGGTAACTATTATAGGTTACACTTTCTGATATCGAATTTAATTAGGCCGTCATCTCAGTATTTGCTAATACCTTGTAAATTAATTATAACTGCATAACAAACTGAAATATTTCAGTTATAATGGATGGTATTTGGTATTTGGTTTTGCGGGTGGTAGGACCTTGTGCGGGGTCCGTCCGGATCGCTACCACCATCTTGTCCATTAACCTACCGCCAAACAGCAGTGTTCGCATTGTTGTGTTCCGGTTTGGGGATAAGACAGCCGGTGTAATGACTAGCATAGAGGCATTCCATCTTAGTCCTCAGGGTTGGCAGCGCATTTGCAGTCTTAGGCTTGCAGTCTTGTGAATGCGAATGTCTATGGGTCACAGTTTCCACTTACCATCAGGTGGCCTGTGTGCTCGTCAGCCTATCCTATGCCATAAAAAAAAAAAACACTAATCACAATTCCTAAATAATTGGTCTTTATTACTTAGCTATTTTTAGTCATGAGGATGATACTTAATAATTCGCTAGATAGCACTTTTTTTTCTGTACCATCAGCCCAATGGATCCCTGTACCACCATAGATCATTGTCACAGTGACATTTTAGGATGACGGCACCAATAATGGACACTTTTAGCAGACTCTTAATTCAAATTTCATACGGTCCCTTCCCTTATCTTCTGTAAAATAAGAATCAAGTGGTACTTTGTCCATTGGTACTTTGTCCATTACTGGTTCCATCACCCTATAACAATTTGTTTGACACTTCGTACGACTTGAATAATAACGTAACACAGTTCTATAGTGGGTCAGGATTCCATTGGGCTGATAGTACTGGGAGGAGTTTGATCATCAGTGGCTCCAGCGAAAAAGGATACAAGTCTTCTGAGGTTTGGGTGGAGGTATTGGAGTTATACCCTTTTTATCTACACTATTATTATAAGAGGAAAGATTTGATTGTTTGCATTGAATAGGCTCCGACAGTACTGGGGCGATTAGAAACATTATTTCACCATTATAATCCTATATTATCTCTTATGAACATAGGCTAATGTTTTGTTTTCCGCGAGGACCGAGTCGCGGAAAACAGCTAGTTACAAGATAAGCCGACTTATATCAGTTTTCACTAGGCCCGCAGATATTAGGTAAATGTTCCACCACTTCTCTCCATCACAGCGGCAACATATCCAACAAGGAAGCCTACTCAAGTCGTACTATTACACGTGCAACCTACTAGCAGTACCTATCCCCCGTGCCATACCGGGCGACCTTGCGGGCTGACATTCCTGCCCTTTCTTCCACTTCGCTGGTCATCTGCACATTCTGCACGGAGACTACATACGTTATTACGACTAAAAGGACGTTTGATGTTAGTTTTCCTTTCTATAACAATAGTAAAATTAATGAATGTCGTAGTTTGATCATTGAAGACTTAGAATATCCACTATTAACATAGTATAATATATTAACGGAGGTTATATCTTAAGAGTGCGAAGTTAAAAATTCACAAACAAATTTCTCTCTATAAAACTAGTCAGATTTTTCTGATTTTTGAATATGAGATATTATTGTAGTGTATAGAGCCACGCCTTGCCTTCCCGTGGTTGTCGTAAGAAGGCTAAAAGAATAAAGGCTTGTTAGCCGCTGGGCCTGTCACTTTTACACTGGTAAACATCTTAACCTATTTGTGCAAAATTTGGTTACCGAATTATTCAACAAGTTTTTTGGGTTCTTGGAAATTCTGTAGCTCTGCCTACACTACTCTGGGAATGAAGGCGTGAGTTTTTGTGTGTGTGTGTGTGTGATATTATGAAAAACTAGGTCTGTACGTTTTCCCTTTGAAGAAAATATTCCCGCCCGAAGCTAAATTATATGTTTATTTTGACAGCTACTCGATTTACGCGTCTGTTCACAATTTTTTACGCTAGTTTGTTACAGTCAAATATTTTTTATAATTAATATTAAGTTTTACTAGAAGGCTTGATAAATAGTATGAATTTATACGAAACTGGTTAGGTTAGTGTTATATATTGACAATGGAGGGTAGACGCGCCAGTCGCGTAATAAATGTCTAACAAGAGAGCACGCCTTTTATTCATCAGTGGCGACGTTTGGATAAAAAAATAGTGTTTTATAAGAGTTATCGGTGGATATATCGCAATGGCAGGAAAGTTTACGGAATTTGACATTGAGAATGGCAACTGGACGTTATATTGCGATCGTTTGGACATGTATTTTTTAGCTAACAGTATAAAGAGTGAACTGAAACTGCCAACGTTGATTGCAAATGTCGGTGAGAGTGCTTACGAACTAATTGTGAATTTATGTAGCCCTGCAAAGCCGTCGACGTTGACGTACGAGAAAGTGGTACAATTAGTGGCAGATCATCTACAACCGGTACCATCTCCATGGTCGGAACGGTATAAGTTTCGCCAATGTCGACAAGGGCAGGGGCAGTCGATAGCGGATTACGTGGCATTGTTGAAGCAGTTATCGCGATTTTGTGATTTCGGTGTTACACTAGAAGACAATTTGCGAGATCAGTTGGTTTGCGGTATCAGCAGTGAGGCCATTAGACAGAGATTATTTGCAGAAGACGAACTTAAATATGGCAAAGCAGTGTCGATAGCAACCACGATGGAATCAGCCGAAAAAAATTCGAGTGCAGTGGACTCAAGCGCGATCGGAATAAATTATAACACTATTAGACCGTGTAAAGCGTGCGGAGATACGAAGCACAGGCACTACGAGTGCAAGTTTAAAGATTATACGTGTGACGCCTGCTCACGGGTGGGTCATTTGAAAAGAGCGTGTCCCGAGTTAGAAGGGCAGAGGTATGGGCCCAGGCAAGAGGCGTCGTATAGATGGGCGAATGGGCGCGGGTTAGGCGGTCAAGGGAGCCGGGGGCAGAACGAGACGACTGGGGGGAGCCGGGGCCGAGCCCGCGGCGGCGGCGCAGGCCGGCGGTGGAGAGGCGCGCGCGGCGGCGCGGCGCTCGCACGCCAGCACTGCATCCAGCACGACCCGGGCGAGGGCCCGAGCGGCCGCGCCCCGGACCACGACCACGCGACCATGGGGGCCAGCGTCGGCGGGGCTCTCATCCCGCGGCGCGACGACGGCAGCGATGACGAGATGCCGATGTACCAAATGTGTTTAAGTGATTATAGACCGGTATGTATTGAAATACTAGTTGAGAATAAAATGTTAAACATGGAAATAGATACAGGTTCGCCCCTATCGTGTATAAGTGAAAAAACTTATTTAGAAAACTTTACAAGCACTCAACTACATCCATGCGATTTAAATCTAAGTTTTTATGACGGTTCCCGCATTTCGCCGTTAGGATATCTCGAGGTGGAAGTTGTATCGGGAAATATAGCAAAAAAATTGGATTTATATGTCATTAACAAGGGCACTATTAACTTATTGGGTCGGCAGTGGCTTGCCGAATTAGGAATTCGAGTGCCGACAATAGGTATTCATAAGGTTAGGGAAGAGGTAAATATCGCGACGAATGAAATTGTAAACAACATCCTTTCCAGATATAAGGACGTGTTCGATGGGACGCTGGGGTGCTTCACCGGCGGGCGCGCGACCCTACAGGTGCGCGAGGGCGCGCAGCCCGTATACTGCCGCGCGCGGCCGCTACCCTATTCGATGCGCGCGCGCGTCGACGCAGAGCTCGATGCCATGCTGGCGGCCGGCGTCGTCGAGCCCGTCGACCACTCGGACTGGGCCACTCCCCTGGTGGTCGCACATAAGGCGGACGGTGCCATTAGACTCTGCGCGGATTACAAGGTTACACTAAACAAAGTATTACTAGTAGACAGATACCCGGTTCCTAAAATAGAAGATTTATTAAGTAACCTGAGTGGGTATAGGTATTTCACCAAGCTCGATCTATCCCAGGCTTATAATCAGATTCTCTTAGATGATACGGCTAAGTATACGGTAATTAACACACACCGGGGACTGTTTAAATATAACCGTTTGGTTTACGGTTTAGCCTCAAGCCCAGGCATATTTCAAAGAATAATGTTAAATTTGTTTAAGGATATAACTCACGTGGTAGTGTTCCTGGATGATATCTTGATAGCTAGCAAAACAGTACAGGAACATAAACAACACATTAGTGAAGCGCTTAACATATTATATCAGAATGGTTTAAAGGTTAAGAAAAACAAATGCGAGTTTTTTTTGAACCAAGTTAAGTATTTAGGCTTCATTATAGATAAGGACGGCATCACGGTAGATAACGATAAAATTATGCCTATTGTTAAAATGCCCCCTCCCACGAATGTGTCCGAATTGAGATCGTTTTTAGGAATGGTAAATTTTTACGGCAGGTTTATCAAAAATCTGGGGAAATATTTATCGCCTCTTTATGAGTTGTTGCGTAAAGGCCAACACTGGGGATGGAGTCATAGGCAGGATGACGGTTTTAAAAAAGTTAAGGATGCCTTGTGCAGCGTTGAGGGACTAGCTCATTACGATATGAACCTTCCGTGTGTGGTGACGTGTGACGCGAGTGGACACGGTGTCTCGGCGGTGCTGGCCCAGTGCGGGCCCTCCGGCGAACGGCCGGTGGCGTACGCCTCGCGGGCGCTCACCCCGGCGGAGAAGCACTATAGCCAAATACATAAAGAGGCGCTGGCTATTGTTTTCGCCATAAAAAAGTTTCATCAATATCTATACGGGCGAAAATTTACCCTCCGCACTGACCACAAACCTTTAGTAACCATTTTTGGTATAAATAATGGTATTCCGATGGCCGCGGCTAGCCGATTGCAACGCTGGGCAATACTTTTATCGGCTTACAATTTTACCATTGAGTACGTGCGCACCGACCAAAATACAGCAGATGCCTTGTCGCGCATGATACAAAGTCACAGGGACACCGAAGGTAGGGAACCGGACGAGGTGCCCGAGCAAACTTATTTACACTTTGCATCGGAGGCCATGCTATTAGATAATAAGGTATTAATAAAAGAAACCGCGAAAGATATTTTCCTTAGTCGTGTACTTAGCTATCTAAGGGACGGATGGCCACAAGAAGTGGATATTCGTGATTTGAAACCTTATTTTAACAGAAAAAATGAACTATATGAGGAGATCGGGTGCGTTATGTGGGGGCATCGAGTAGTAATTCCGAATGCGTGCCGCGACAAAGTCCTACGCGAGTTACACGATTCGCATATGGGAATAGTGAAAACTAAAGCGTTAGCACGCAGTTATGTGTGGTGGCCGGGGATCGACGAAGCCGTCGAAGCGGCCTGCCGCGCGTGCGCCGTCTGCGCGGCGGTGGCGGACGCGCCGCCGGCGCACGAGCCGCGGCCCTGGCCTTTCCCGGAGCGACCTTGGGTTCGCCTGCATATTGATTTCTTAGGCCCTTTTATGGGTGCTAAATACCTAGTAGTTGTAGATTCCCATTCTAAGTGGATAGAAGCCATTAAAATGTCTTCCACATCAGCAGGTTCAGTAGTAAGTAGTTTAAGAGAGTTGTGGGCTAGATTTGGCCTGCCAAAACAATTAGTGAGCGATAATGGCCCCCCGTTTACGAGCGCGGAATTCCAAAACTTTTTAACCAGCAACGGTATAGAACACATTTTAACGGCTCCGTATCATCCTGCTTCAAATGGGGCTGCAGAAAGTGCGGTTAAAATTTGCAAAAAAGTTATAAAAAAAAGTGTGGAAGAGAAAAAAAACATAGACACCGCGTTGTGCAGATTTTTATTAGGTTACCGAAATACAGTGCACTACGCGACCGGGGAGAGCCCGGCAAAATTATTACAGGGCAGATCTCTTCGAGCTAGGCTGGACGGTTTAAAGCCGGATCGAACCAGCCGCGCGCGAGAACATCACAATCGTATTCAGAAGCACGCGGGCGGTGTCCAGCGAGGGTTTCACGTAGGACAGATGGTTTGGTATAGGAAGTTTGGTGCGAACAATAGGAAATGGTATCCGGGTAGCATACTCGAGTGTCTCGGTGACACTAACTATTCCATTAAAGATGACTTGGGTTCTGAGGTCTTGCATAGGCACGTGGACCAAATAAGGATAAGGATAGTAAACCAAGCCGGGATAGATCAGCGACAACTCCCACACCAGTCAGTGAGTAAAAGTTTAGTGTACCCTGTGTCCGTACCCGTCACCGAATCTGTAAGGGATGGCCCAGTGGAGAGCTCGACGGACAGTCCGGTAGCGGCCGTAGCGGGGACCGCGCAAGACGAGGTTAGCGCTAGCGACACAAATAGCCCGTCCGGTCGAGCAACCCCAGAGTTACTCGTACATAATCGTCCAAAGAGAACGCGCTTACCGCCAACAAGATATTAATTTTTATTGTATCAGTCTGCTCTGTTTTATTTAAAACAAAACGTTGGAATTTGTTGTCGAATTGGTTGAACATTGTATGGTTTTTAGTTGTGTTTTTAGTTGTACTGTTTAAGTAAAAATGCGTTATGTGTACCATTGATCATAAGATGTAACTTCTAGAATATTTTGCTCATTTTCTTAAGGCCACGGGAAATACGTGGTACCAACCTAGGACTTCTCATCGGAGAATTGATGTAAATGTAAATGTAAGTAGATACTATTTTTTATTTGGAAAAGGTACTTCATTCCGTATAAGTTTAAGGGTGAGAATATATGTATTAATTAAGGGTGGAGGTGTTATATATTGACAATGGAGGGTAGACGCGCCAGTCGCGTAATAAATGTCTAACAAGAGAGCACGCCTTTTATTCATCAGTTAGAATCCATCTAACGGCTGGAACTACACGGAATGGAAGCCCCGCAAAGCGGAGCTTCGTCGCCTCTACAGTCAAAACATTAAAACAGTTGACATGCGGGCTGATATTCCAGCTCTTTGTTCCACTTCATTGGGCGTCAGCACGGAGATTGTATTCTTTATAATGGCTACAAGGACTGAGCTTGATGGTAGTTAGTTTTAAAACAATAGTAAAATGTAAGTAATCCTTAATTGAGGAAATGCGACGCAGTAAGTTTTTTTGCAAAATCATGATGATTTATATAGAGCATAGCAAAATATGTACTTAATTAAACTTAAAAATATATTTTTTTGACTTTAGGCCAATTGTTACTTGTTTCAGGAGCCATTTTGTTTAACAAAATTCAAAGCTTTCTGTCCTGATACAGAATATGAAGTTACCATGTCGAATTAATAACCGTCTGTAACAGATAATAACATGTTTCCTGTTACTTTCAATAAAATTAAATAACAAGTTTAATTACGACATAATTACTTCATAAAATAAATGACAATTTTAAAGGGAAAATTAGTAATTAACACGCTTTACCGTACAGAGACAACCAAATAACGGGTGAACAAGTGATACCATACACAAAACATGCGTACAAATACGAATTCTTCCTCATGTTTATCCTTTGTATATGCGTATAATTAAATACTCGTAAATAGGCGGCCAAACACGCGTAATTAGAAACGCTTGCGTTTTCCTATGCCTACAAATACAACATTTCGAAAAAAAAAAAGGTTTCTGTTTCTTTGTTTCTGCGTCTTGGTTATTTTCTATGTATTTAAGTATTTATTTCTCTATATATTTATGTTTACAACTATCTAGTACCCATAGTGGTAATGCTTTTTGACATTCATAGGTGCATTATATTATGCCTAAATTGAAGAATAAAGAACTTTGACTTTGACTTTATAGTAGTTACAAGTCTGGAGCCAATTTTGGGGCTAGGTAAAGTGTGAAATGACCCGTGATATTTTATTGTTTTTTTTAATCTAAGACCCACACCATACATAGCAATAGCAATTTAATATTCGAACTAAAAATCAGTTTTTATTATTGCTGTGGGAGGAGCCGCGCCGTTGATAAAAAACAAATCATATTTTATACTTTAAAGCTAGAGAAATATTTTCACGGTCATGTCGTCTGTTCATAATTATTGAGTATGTTTTTGCAACAACCCGATACTCAAAACGATGGCCCTAGACTAGACGCATTGGGCAAACGTTATCACTATCGAAAATCTATAGGATTGTTTTTTTTATTGATTGATTGATCAACGTAAGCTGCCGGACAGGGGCGTTGAGCCATACATATTTACAGATTTCGAAAATCGTTTGACATAAGCTTCAGGCATGTTGTCTAGGGCAAGTGGTGTTTGAAAATTTTAGTGTACATTTTTAACAACAAGGTTTCTGAACAATTTTATTTAGATACCACTGTATTCACATGCAATTAAATGCAAAGTAGGTACAAATCTTTATATCTTTTTTGTTTTTTACCTTACCCACTTAATGTTTTAAGTATGATTTTATGTAAATTTATCTTCAATGTAGTTAGTTGTCTCTCAGTGCGAACAGCGGTGTAAATTGCAAGCGACCGATAAAATCGCGGTAATAAGAGTCGAACTCGAGCACCGAGGGTTCCGCACATACGTCGTGGTTGTATCAAATATTAGACACCCAGTAAAGGTCGCTGCTGCTTGCTGTCTTCATTTTTAGAAGCCCGTTCATATAAGACTTATACCTATCACTTTAAGGTAAAATGAGCCGTAAGTTCACCAACCTTAGTATAGAATATATTTATTTTAGCTAATGGTTACATTGTGTCATTACCAGTGCTGCGAAAATGGTAGCCACTCAGCTATGAGTCGTTCCACCTGTTGGGAGTACTCCGTGACACTTTTTTATCTCTTTTTTTAACTATAAGTATAAGAGCAATTCTATTACTTTTCCTTAAATATGTAATAATTCAATGATCTATGTAATTTTTCGAGCTGGATGCCGCAGATGCCCATCGGCGTCACGATTTAAAGGAACCCTCTCGGATGCCGCGGACGCCGATCGACGTCATATTTAGCTTAGCCTGGATGCCGCACACGTCAATCGGCATCATGGTTCAGGAGGCGTCGGCATTGCAGCATAGCGTGCTCGAGGGCGCTGAGCAATGAAAGGATTCAAGGGAATGAAATAGATCCATATAGTTACCCATTTTTATGTCCGTGAACTGTAATTAAAAAAAACTAACCTTTATTTTTATTCTATTTTAAAACTACTCTTCAACTTTCCAATTATCTCGTGCAATAAAATTGCCAAACAACACAAACCAATAATTAAACTCTGACAATAAATCGTATGAGCGATATTAATATTTAGAACTATATTTACGTAATTTACACGTTAATTGTCAAGATAATGACAAGATTATGTGATGCGGACTTGACTTTATCATTATAATTCGACTTTGACACATATCTATAAATTATCACTATATTATGCGGCATTCCTATTACAGGGCCCCAATATACATTAAGTATGTCATAATAAAGGTCATTATGCAATTGTTTATAAATCCCTGACTTCTGACACTCGATTCAATAACAGTTTTATTTGAAACAGTTTCTATTTAAGCCATAAAATATTATATTTATGTATTCGTTAGCAACTGGATTGAATTATACTTAGACCGTATATGGATGGAAATAAGAAATATTTTGCAGAAATTAACACGAGACGTGTGGGTCACGTCAATCAAAAGCACGATAACGTCAGTTTAGTTATTATATTCAGTAAATTAACGGTTAAGGTGTTACAAGGCGACCACAGTGTACTAGTGTAAAACAGAGAAATACATGACTTTACCAAAGTTGGTACCAATTGTGAGTCTACTCGTAGTTTTAATGCAGTTGTATAATGATGGATGTGTTTTATTTGTATTCATAGTTTGGAACAAGAGATTGATTAATGTTAATTAAATAAATATAATTTTGGGACAGACCTTCAAGTTATAATGAACTAAGTAGATTTTGTCCGCGACTTCGTCCATGTTGGATAAGTTATTCAGAAACTACGGAAACAGTGGTTTTTAAGGATAAAGCCGCATTTATAATTTTAGTGTGATTCAGTAGTCAGAACTTTTGTCTTAATACTATTAATTATCAAGTAGATACCTACAATATTTTTGATAGTATAATACTAGCACCTGAAATAGACGTTTACAGGTATTGTATTTAATTAAAATGCCACTTTGTGTCACTAAGTTAACCTGAGACGTGAGTGCAGTATTCGCCTTGATTCAATTAATGTTTACATTAACCATCCATCCATCCAATCAAACCACATTAATTATCTGCAGGGCATAGTCCTCCTCCCTCACGCGCCTAGCTGATTGGTTCTGAGCTTGCGTCATCCAGCTCTTTCTTAAAAACCTGACACGAGCATCTGACCATGGGCCTGGTCTCCCAACTGACTGTTTCCTGTTTCTGATCGACACCACTCTTGGTTTTTAACGTGTCGACTGCACTTTTTGAAAGCTGATCAATATTCAGCCATGCACAGTTTTGCTAGTGGCGTTAAAAAGGTCCACCGACCGTCTTCCCGCCTAGCCAAGTATCCTGCTTATTTGCTACTTTTGGCCTGTGACTTGGTTGCCAATACCAAAAACCTGGATTTTGGCGCGACTTCAGTACTAATATCTAATGCTCTGTGGCGCTAGAAAAGTTTCCATCGAATATAAACGCTAGCGCTTGGTGATCACCTATCGCTTTGCGTTGTCATAAATGAAAAAGCTATCCAAGTTACCCTTAGATACCGCCCTTAGATACCGACGTTTATATCGTGACAGTGCTTGTGTTGAATTCAACCTGTCCAAATAGTACCGCTTCATCATCATCATCATCATCATGTCAGCCGAAAGACGTCCACTGCTGGACATAGCCCTCCCCTAAGGCTTAACGAGACTTACGTCAATTCCATACTTTTTTGTAAGTGACAGGTGATCACCAAGCGTTCGTATTCGATGACAACTGGTCTAGCCCCACTGGAAGTTTATAGAGCCTTCTTTTTGGCTCGTCCTTTTCTTCTGCGCCTAGCCAAAGAAAGATTAGGACTTCTTAGAAGATATTTAATTAAGGCGCTAGATTTACAGCGTGTTACCTACAAACCCATCTTCCACTGGGTATGACATCAAAGCAACCATGAACACGTGAGTGGGCGGACAATTACAGAGTGTGCAAACATCTGTGCCCACCTGAATGCTAGTAATTAATGATTGTTGGGGCAAAAACAATGCGCGAACACCTAGTGTGAGGACTTGTCCTTTGTACGGTGGCCATGGGTTCGCAGCTTTGAGGAAAGTTTTTGAAGCTTATATATTCGCTGGCTTTCTTATGTTTGCCATAATGTCCTAATATAGTATAACCCATGGATGCTAGCGGTGCAAGATCGGTCCTTGTGGCAAACCTCGGGGAGGCCTACGTGCAGCAGTGGAAGTCTTTCATTTAAAATGAAGACGATGATGATAAATAAATAAGTATTAAGTTTATTTTGTACTTATCTACTTGACAGTCCTAGGGCAAAATAGTGTGTATGGCGGTTGGTACATAAAAACAGTGTTTTATTGACAGTATCTACATTATTCATGGTCAAAGAATTTCTAATTACACTCTTCTAAATATATAAAAGGAGAAACTGACTGACTGACTGACTGGCATATCAACGCACAGCCGAAACTACTGTACCTAGAAACTTGAAATTTGGTACAGGTGTTCCTTTCATGATGTAAGTGAGCACTAAGAAAGGATTTTCCGAAAATCGACCCCCAACGGGAAAAAAGGGGGAGTACTGGGAAACTAATTCTACGCGTACGAAGTCGCGGGCGTCCGCTAGTGTAATATATAATAGGACCATTACAAAGTTTACCGCCACGGCGTCGCGGGTTTCCGTGCGTTCGCAGTTTGGCGTGTTTGTCATAATTATACTTTGAAAATAAACATGGATTTATTTAATTTACATAAATATCTTGTGGTGTCACTAACAACTCGTAGGATAACGGTTTGCCGAATGCGCGTGGGCGCGATGTGATGAATCGACGCCTGTAGCCTTAATTAGCTGTTTAGTTTTGTTAGCTTACAATGGGGTGATTATGTGAAGATTGTACTGCCCGATGAATCTTGATTTCTAAGAGGTGTTATAATGCTTTTATCAAGCTTAAATCTAGGGTTTACAATATAAATTTAACAATATGCATGGTTTTTCACGTGAACGAAAACAGAAAGTAAAAATATCTTTAGAACAGGGAAAGGCGCTGACATTAATAAAATTCATCAACATAATGCAAATATTAGCGAAGGGTGTGCTTAATATCCGGTAAAAAAAGAAGCACAGTGTTATGTACTGGTAAGTTTGGGATGGCACTTAAAAAATAACAATATAATAAATTTGCATTGATAAACTAAAGTTACGTAGATGAACGTACCTAAATGTACTTCCAGTTGACCTTGGGTTAGGTTCGAGTGGGAAAAATGCAAGAAGACATAAAGTAAAACACCTTAATGACTAATAGTGGAGGAACGAAAAACCCTGAATCAAACAAAAATAATTGTTGTAAAACATCAATATTTATTAATGCTTATTTCCCAATGTGTTGTCATTCTATGAAATTTTCTAAAAATATCCGTTACATTTGAAACAAAAGACTGTCGGTTTCTTCGAATACCATTCACGTCAATAAAACGTTTAAAACACTTTCTAGGGCAATCACGTTCGATTCTTAAAATATATGGAGTTTGAGTCGCAGGAGGAAAACTGCCAGTATCAAAGTATGGCTGGTATGGCTTGAAGGTCGCATGAAATTTGTAATTCGACTGGCGCAGAGACGCGTGCGCCGGTACGAGTAAAGACGGTGAGGATTTCCTTCTGGGGTGCACTGAGAGCAGAGTAGCTGCTGGGTGTAAGTAATTAGTTCATCATTAATTGATTTTAATAGGGAAGTTTTACTGTGTTTTAAATTCAGAATTTTGTATCTATATATCTCAAGTAAACCAGTTTAGGTAAAGGTTTTATACACACTCATTACTGAATATATTGGGATCTAACTTAAAAGCAGAAAACGCTTTGGATGGCAGTACAGTTACCTCAGGCAACTCAATTTTGAAGATAAAAACCAAACCGAAATGTGGTCGCCGGTATCATAATATCAAAATTATGACACAGTAGTCACTCCAAAAAGATGTAAGTAATGTTATAAATAATCAAAGGCTACCCTGGGTCGTATAGTGTTTTTGATCTCGATGGCTCTTAGCTAGGTTTTATCAAATCGTTCTGAAGTAGCGGTTGCTACTTGCTATTATATCAGAGGTTTTGATCTTTTAATACCTACCTATTTTTCATATAACATTTCCCATAAAAACTGAGTACACCCCAAGCTTAACGAGGAAGGATTAACTCACGTAGCGCCGAAAACTGCCGCGGACGTTTCTGCGTCGTGCATTTAGATCCATCGCTTCCCGGTGCCTTCTACGTGCGCTCACGGCCGGCCGGGTTCCGTATTGTACAGTTGACCATAAAGAAAGCACCCTAAGCACGAGTCTAGCTTGTATGTTTATCATGTTATCAGCAAATATATAGGCCATATGACACTGTTGGTATAACGATAGGTGTATAGCTATTACGTGTATAGTACAAAGATAATCTACGCTTTAAATTCAGTCAAACCGTTAAGTCTTTTTTTTATTTTTTTATGGCATAGGGAAGGCTGACGAGCACACAGGCCACCTGATGGTAAGTGGAAACTGTGACTCATAGACATTCGCATTCACAAGACTGCAAGCCTAAGACTGCAAATGCGCTGCCAACCCTGAGGACTAAGATGGAATGCCTCTATGCTAGTCATTACACCGGCTGTCTTATCCCCAAACCGGAACACAACAATGCGAACACTGCTGTTTGGCGGTAGGTTAATGGATAAGATGGTGGTAGCGATCCGGACGGACCCCGCACAAGCTCCTACCACCCGCAAAGTCTACAAGAGTTCCATTTTTAATTTATTAATTTAAGCACTGCAGCAGTTTATAGATTCTTCTTTTAAGTAGCTGTACTTCGGTAAATCGGTTATAGTTTTGGTCACAGGATGTTCACTGTAGTGACTTATAAATCTTATAATAAAATGATCGAAAGTCAAATCACCTGTAATTGGAGCTTGGGGCGTCGCTCGAATCCGATCAGATTAAATACGGTCTGGTCAATTTATATAGCATTAACATGTGTATTTAAATTCTTATTTAATAAGCGTGCATTGGTACTATTTATATTAGTGATTGCGCAAAATTTCGGAATTTCCGCCTGCCATTTATATATAAATTCATTCCGGATAAACAGAAATTCGGCGAAAAAAGTACTACGTCATAATAGTTAACCTTTTAAAGGTGATTGATGATGATTTAATAATTTCACTGAATTATTCAGTGACAGGACAGCCACAGGATAGCAAATCAAAGTTCAAGGACAACGGATGTGTCAGAGAAATGTTCAGAAGATGTGTCATAATGGATTCATACCATCGGTTCCGGGAATTTCCAGAGTTGCGAAATCGTCATTACCTATTTAAATCACGAAACGGACAGATGTTATGTTAGACATTGATAAATTATCGACTCTTCTCGGCTAATAAAATGTCAATGAAAGTACCCTGCCAATAATTCTTGGGCCTCAAGAGATGAAGTTTTCAAGACACTTTGTCTAGTTTCATCTAGTCTTGTCTTGTTAACCTCTGTCAAATGTATATCATAACGAGTATATCATAAATCTAAATAAGCAACATATTTTTGTAACAATTAAAATTAATAAATAAATAATAAAATATCACATTTCAAAAGTATATTGAGAACTAGAACATCCCGTTATAAATTTTCTCATAAGTATTGCTTGTAAGCTGTATCATTTTGACCTTCACAGTACTTCACACTTCTCCATAGAAAGATAGCAGTATCGACACATTTCAAACGTATTCGGTATCAAGAGATCTGTAAATATTTATCTACCGGTATGACCCATTTCAAATGCCATATGTATATACTAGAAGTAAGTCTGTGTACATTACGACACTGGCTTGCGACACTATGGGCTAGGCCCATGGTGCTCGGCCATTTGCGAAACCATAGGTCAACGCGGAACAGGAACTGTGTTGTCTATTATAAGGCTTTGATAAAAAAGAATGTAGGATTTGTTTAGGCTTTTGTGGGGTATAGGATGCAATGGCCGACTTTTATTGTTCCGATGTCCTTTATGGTTAAATTTTTCAGGATATTACGATGACAAATATCCTTCTGCGATTATTAAATGTATTTTTCAGAGTATTATGATCGTGTATTGCTGAATATGTGCATGTTCCTTAAACTTCTATAATTTTCTTTGATGCGACAATTCTTGTTTAGTAATAAATTCAGTCAATGTAGGACTAGAATGATTCCTAGTGACAGCTGTATTTGGTTATTTCAAGATAGATAGATAGATAGATAGATAAAAACTTTATTCAACATAAACACAAACACAGGCTCTTAAATTAAACATAAAACATTAAAAAT
This sequence comes from Acleris sparsana, assembly GCA_923062465.1. Taxonomy (NCBI): domain Eukaryota; kingdom Metazoa; phylum Arthropoda; class Insecta; order Lepidoptera; family Tortricidae; genus Acleris; species Acleris sparsana. The sequence continues at coordinate 17,414,912 of OV281287.1, read as the reverse complement.
ATAGACAACAAACACGAGACTTAAAATATACATTGACTTATATACGATGAGAGAGCCATGTGTTGTGCTGTGAATTGGCGCTGACTCAGCATAATGCTGCAGAAACTGCAGCGCTGGTATTCTGCCAGAACCATTGGAATCAGGTCTGTGGCGCCCGAAAGATGTGCCATACGACCATGATAATATGAATATTAACATTAAGTTACCTACTCTGTATCAGTTCTTGCATACTATATGTTATATTACTCAGCCTTTAGTTTTTAATATAATTTCTAGAAGTAAAGCGAAACTAAACATTTACACAGCATAAACAAAACGGAGAAACTAAATAATAACTAGCAATAATTATACAGGGAAATTATTCTACGACATCAAGCTTATTAAGCTATTTGTTTATTTAACAAATGAATTCTATACTTAATTCTAAACGAAGACTTCAAGCCATTGTACTCGCCAGCTAGGCATATTAAAAAAAGCATGACACTCACAGGTGTGTCCAGACAAGTCCAAAGAAAACGCCGAGCAAGACACTGAAGTATGTATATTTACGCTAATCCATTCAGACCCTATTTACGACCCTCATAACATTTTTTCCCAGTGTCGCTAGGAATCTGATTTTTATACATTTAAATTACAGGACGTAGTCGCCAGATTTGTACTTATTGTTGAAAAGTTAAACACTCGTGTAATATGAGCTGTTATATGGATCATCCTAGATTGACCCAACTATAGTTTAGGTGTCCTCCGACCATTAACTTCTTGATTCCCTCGATAGTCCTTTTACCAGAATTAAATAAATCACAATTCACCCCTATTACCAAATTCCATTGATATATCCTCGTTAGATCTAGGGAGATACATAATCAATGCAACTTCATTTAAACTATAAATATTGTGACTGAGATAAAGTAAAATTACTTACTTTGTTTCTAAATTTAAAATGTCATTTTAGAATAATTGTAAAATCATACTTTATTTCCTTGCTAGTAGATTCAAATTCTCCCTCTTTTTAGTATGGTGGGCTCACGACGACATTGGTCTACTACTGAAGTGGCTGGCTGGAGGTTCAGAAGCTGGTTCGGCGTATGATTTTTCTCAATTTCGACCTTTGGGTCACCGTGATCTGATCTTAACAATGTTTATGCAAAAAAAAAAGTTTGCACCATCATTACTTGACAGAAGGCCAAAAGAACACACTTATAGATTTGTAATAACTATGCTATTTTTTAATTTGTGGTCTCAATGATTTTACCGTAACATGGGCGAAGTTTTGAAGAAATAAAATAAAATTAAACGATGTCATTTTTATCCTTTTTAACACAAGCTAAAAGATATGACACGTTCGTAAAAAGTAGTCAGTCAAGCATTATCTAGTTATGTTAACAGAACCTCAAATTTTCCCTGCTCGTAAAATTATTATATTTCAACAGTTTTCGTTATATCTTGCATCTTCATCAGATTGTAAATGCAAATTCCGAAGACGCTTACAATGTGCAATTCAATATTTCTTGCTGGCAGCTTATTTGAGAGTCGATTGGACCGAAGGCTACACTGTGACCTCTGACCCTAACTGCCTCTTGCGTGAGGAGAGGTCCTTTATAAACTACAATTATTTAAAATATACAATTATTTACTACTCGAAAACGAACAAGACGTAAGTACATAAGTTAAGAGTTGTAAATTTCGATTCTGCGCAGTCGTTAGCTGGTTGAAATTTGATCAAGATACATTGAATGCGAAGGCGAATGGTGTTTTTTGCGACTACAGGCATCAACAAAATTCAGTGATCACTTTAGGACTTTCTGTTAGTAACGCCAGGCGTTTAATAACATATGAATTTGTGAAACGAGTCAATCCGGCATGGTTCGAAATTGATCACTTGACGAGTGACCGATATGAAGTGTTAAATTTTACGCGACATGCAATGGTTAGGACTGGCCATGGTATCGGAGCCACAAGATCGGTTACACATGACTTCCTGTACACATGTGGCTATATCTATTTTAATAAGTATGATTCATTATTAACATGCGTGAACGTGAAATTGAAATAAAATTACATTAAAAATTAATGTTGTTACGCTAATTGAAAAACAATCCTTTAAATCTTAAATTTTTATTACAGTGTAAACTAATTGATTGGTTAACCGCCTGTTTCACAATCGACAAGTAACGCGTATTTGACTGATAAATCTAGCCCTTTCTCTTTCTTATACTTGAAAATAAACAAGGAGAGAGCTAACTTCAAATGGCAGATAAATTTACTCGTCGATTGTGAAGAGGCCCTAAAACCTTCAATAGGTACAACCACATTTTTTTTATGTTAATGAGAATGCACGCGAGCCCTGAGATCTGAGAACGGGGATGTGAGACCCAAAGACATTTTAAATCTCAAGACTTCAAATGCGTTGCCAACCGAGGACTAAGATGGAATGCCTCTATGCTAGTAGTTTCATCGGTTGTCTTATCCCCACACCGGAATACAGCATTGCGAACACTGCTGCTTGGCGGTGGGCTAATGGATAAGATGGTGGTAGCGATCCAGGCGGACCCTGCACAAGGTCCTACCATCACTTCTACAAATAGGGGTAGACCACTGTTCGGAAATTTGCCATGTTAGGTATGTAATATATATAGTTATGAAATGTTATGTATATTTTATATCGGGGGTTTTAGATAAAAACCACCAAATAATAGCCCCCCTAGTTATAAAGCTGATTACTCTTAAACAGCAAAATAAATTTACTTTAAACTTGCCTAAGGACCACCAAGACCCATACCCACAAGACTGAAAACGAAAGCCATGAACATCTGCCTTACGCCGGTTCTTACCTATGCATGCCAGACATGGTCTCTCAAAAAATCACTCTTAAATAAAATAAGAAGCTGTCAAAGAGGCATAGAACGGAGCTACATGAATATCAAATTAAAAGATAGAGTCAAATGTTCACTTATAAGTGAAATAACAAAGGCGAAAGATGCGGTCAAACAGGTCCTGACACTGAAATGGAAATGGTCAGGACATTCAGAGATCTATGGATGAAAGATGGTCACAAATAATCACAAATTGGTATCCAATAGATAAGAAACGAAGGAAAGGTAGACCAATTAAAAGATGGAGTGACGACATCGTACAAATAGCCGGAAAGTTATGGACCAGACAGGCAAGGGACAGAGCTACCTGGAACGGTTTGGAGGAGGCTTTTACCGCAAAAGGCGGCCCTTACATCTAACAATACTAATCTGTTACATAAGTACAAAACTAACATTACTAACAAATAAATATCTAAGTACACAATATAAAATAATGGATATGTAAGGGATAAAATAAAGCTAATAAATAAATAAATAAAAAAGGACCACCAAGATTAGACCAGCATTCAAATAAAAAAACCGGCCAATTCAGTCCATCCAACAGAAACAGAGAAACACACATACACACGTTAAACTTATAATGTCAGCATCGGGTGTTAAAAATAGATAAAAAAGAAAAGAACTGTTGAGAAGGATCGTCCCAACAAACTTAACAGTCAGTAAAGCAGTAGTTCTTGGTAAGTTTAAGGAAGATTGAGAAAGATTCAGTTACTTTTAACTCTTCTTAGAACTACAGTTTCGTGGAAATGAAACGTTTATTTATAATATCGACGTATACAGCCGGCCTGTGATAAATGAGAATCGGAAATTGTTGCTTAGCAATTTTGTTAAGTAGGTATACTTTTTGAAAGTGATTTTGTTTTGGTTTTATAAGTGGCCTTAGATGAAATTTAATTCTATGTTAATGACTTCCCAAAGAACAGTTAATTTGAATACGCACACCCAGGCACAGATGATGTGTGACTACCAAACAATTTTTATCTCCATTTCCAAACAATTTCTAAGGTTTTATGGTTAACACTATTATGGGAATTAAAATATTGCAGATTGGTACCTATAGTGCCATTTGTTGCCGCGTAACTGGGCGCTATAAATTGTGAATCTGTACACATTCGGCCGTAAAGTGTTTTTAATTTGTTTTCTCTTGTTCCGTCGTTGGTTCCGTACAAAAAATGAAAAACAGAACCCTTATAGGATCACTCGTGCGTCTGTCTGTCTGTCCGTCCGTCACAGCCAATTCGCTCCGAAACTACTGAACCGATTGAGTTGAAATTTGGTACGCATATGTAAATTGATGACACAGACACAGGTGTGTAAAGTTTTTTTTTTTAAATAAGGGTCATTTTCGGGGGAAAAATTGCATACCTTACTGAGTCATAATATCAAATGAAACGGCTCGTTATGAGAATCTCAAATATATTTTTGTTGAGATTGTAAAATAAACAGTTTTGATTTTATTCATGAAAGAAGACGAAAATTGACCATTCCCTCCCTTCATACCCGAAACATCTTAGCCTAAAATAAAATAAAAAATGCAAAATATAGTTCATTTCTTGTAGATTACAGGAAAACCCTATAAGAATTCTATAAAAAAAAAACGTATGTACGGAGTTTAACTCGCATTGGCCCGTTTTGTTTTGGTAAGTATAAGTATTTGTTTAATTAAGGGTTTCGTTTGTGTCACCTTCACTATACTTCATTTGTATGTATGCGTTGTTGTAAATAAATGTATTATGATTCTTTATTTCTTTCTTCTGAAACACAAATCTTGCTTCTCAAGTTGCAATACAATTTTAACGGCAACATAGGAATTAACCACTTGCACTCAAATCTCAAAAACAGTGGTAAATACACGCGAGGTCAAAGAGATCAGCATAAATCCGGTAACCTTGGTATCATATTCCTAAATGCCAAAACACAACGTCCCAAAGTAAAACGACAAAAACCGAAATTACTAAAAAAAGGTGGGCAGGAATCCTGATTGGGTTCTTCCGGCGACTGGCAAAAGGAAAGGTCGAATTGAGTCACTGAGGTGACTCCAAGATCCCACTTGGTGGAGTTGTCGGAATTAAACAGGTATAGCTTCGTTTAGAACAGTTGCCCAACGAATTCTCATTCCTCTTATCATTCTCATATGTATGGGTAGGTTACATGTCATCAGTATGGAACCTAATGTAAGGTTTATGATTTTTTGGTCCGCGAGACTAAGCTAACAAGTTAAAACTCGGCTTTTATGAACCAAACTGACAAATCTCTATTCATTATTTTGGTGATAGTTGACAGAATATATATGTTTTAATACGTTTATAATAATTACACGAGTTAGCACATTATTTTTAAATTGAAACGGCCATTTTTACTGTAAAATCGTTAACAGCACAATACTATCAATAGCTAAAATTTATGTTCGTATGGAAAAGGAAGACACACACAGTGCATGTGTTTACTGTTGTATACTAGGTATCCATAGCACAAGTACACTCGTAGACTAATAATACGGGTCTGAGTGCGTGTTTCATACAAACGAGGCTATTTCGAAGGCTTGGTTCCACGCTAGGGGATGCTTTTAGCGAAATCTGATAATAGATACCCCGAGCATCGATACAGGACTTCCAGAGTGCCTAGGATACCCAACTGAATGAGTCTGCGGTTAACGCCGGAATAGTGCATGTTCAGAAAAACATCTAAAATGGCAATAAAATGTAAGGAAATCCAAGTGCTGACCCAAACTCTCCCGCTGTGGTGTTAACTGATTGTGCGATTAGTTAGGTATCTTAAGAAATTTTGAACTCCTCTATTGAACCTCGGAGTATCTACCATTAAACCTCACTCAAAACAACCCCTGGCGAGGAACCAAGGCTTCGAAATAGCCTCGTTTGTATGAAAAACGCACTCTGACCCGTATTATTTGTCCACGGGTGTAGTATTAGCCTAGAGCTCAGTTTAGCACTAGGTCAATTTGTGTGAAGGTGTCCTTTTTTTAAAAAAAATTATTCTTAGTTAATATTGGCCAATTAGGTCCATATATACACCTTTTAAGTTTACTTGTTTATTTAGTCCTTACTTGCCTTTAGTGATAAATTGAGCATCAATAATCATGAGTAGATTTCAAAAGGGCATCTAATTAAAGTAACTATGAATAGTACCTATAATGGAACGTAATAAAACAAACAAATTCGTATGTTTATGCTGATTTAAATTACGATTACATATTATAATATGTTTAATAGGCAAATATCTCATGATGATTCATTTGTTTTTTTAATAATTCATTATCATAGCTAATTTAGCGTGCAGAATGATCCATAGTCATATTGTCTGCAAATCAAACTCTATGCCAATTAAAAGAGAGTTCAGAATGGAGTGTTAATAAGTTTTAAAAGTTAAACTTTCAATAACCACAATGATCAGTCTCTGTTGTGTTGTTTATGGTGTTCGATATATCACGCGTTTGTTTTTATATAAGTAGTTCGAATATAATTACTATACGCTTCTGCTCGCGACTTCGTCCACGTAGATTTCGATTATTTTAAATCCCCGTTTAAACTTTCGGGACGAAAAGTTGCCTATGTTATCTAGGGTATAAGCTTTCTACATTTCAAATTTATTAGAAGGAACAAACAAATACACAACCTTTTGCATTTACGGTATGAGTAGGATGACGATGTGAGTTGTTTTTGTGACGTTTGTTCTTTTGTTTTACGTAAACACTTTCTCCTTCATTTGTTTTTATCTTAATTTGTTTACTTCCACTCCTTTTGTCAATAACGTTCCAAAATGTTAATACGTGTCGAAATATTGATCATAAGTATCAATTTACAGCTGGCCAATCCCCTACTTTCTCCATAGTTTCTCCTCAATTTAATATTGATCTCGATCTTTTGTTTTTTCTGGGTGCCTAAGATGAGTGGTAAGGGTGTTCATGAAAAGAAGTTCACCAATTGAAAATTAGCCGCCCTGTATAAAAGGTTAATATCCAAAAATATTATAAGAAATATACAGTTCTTAACGTTTCACGGTTGCCAGATTATGGTTGTTAGTGTAATTATGTCGCATTCGAAGGTTTTGCCTATCATTCTGTCATCCGTGACAAGTTAAAACAACAAAATTACATAACACCACATTACGGTCGAATTACAATAATTACGAGTTTGACACGCAAAGTGTTTAAGAGCAACAAGAACTGGTCACTTTGTACGTGCATTAGTATGGTGTGTGACCCATATTTATTGGTTATGAGTGTTTAATATAGATATTGGCCGTGGACCCTGAAAGTAATTGAAGCAATTACACAACGAATTGATGTGAGAAAAGAACTCATTTATCACCAAATATTTCTTTAAGTTATAGATATGAGTTATGGTGGGAATGGTGAGGTGAGGTGAGGTGATAAGGGTTACACTAAGCCTATTTAAGTCAACAAAAGATACATCCACGTCAACAATAAATACTAAAGATATTACAAAACGTTTGTTTGTATTACGTTTTTAGTCTGCTGTTAAAAACCATTTTAAAATGTAAACCGTCCCTTCTCAGATCCGCAAAAGGAATTTAAAAAATATATATACGGTCGAATTGAGAAACTCCTCCTTTTTTGAAGTCGTTTAAAAAGACATCAACTATTTCCGTTCCGCCGGAACCCTAAAAAACAAAACATTCGCCGCATATAAGCGAGAAGACAATCGATTACGCAGCAACACCTTATCGCGTGCGAAACTTAAAAAAGTAGCCCACGTGAAGATGCTAAAGACAGAGACGAATATACGTTTACTAATACAGCTTTGAACAGTGAAGTGAGAGGGAGCATTGAAAGTGGTTCGAGTGATAAAGACGGAGTAAGTAAGAGTGAAATTGTTGAAGCAACTTTCGCTGAACTCGTTTCTGTTACGTCATAGGCGCTTGCGCTTGCATAACGCCTTGAAGATTATGAGTACGACACTGATTTGAATGATCGCTGGAAGTCATCGATTAGTTTTATGCGTTTCCTGCCTTTGGAGCGGGATATTATTTATGCAGTTGATTCTTTCTGTAGTAATGACAATGAAAATGAACACTTTGGAACATTGTTCATAATGGATTGTTTTTTCTAATTAAAAGATAATAATAAAGGGTTGCTGGGAGGTTTTTATGCAACCAGTGTTCACATTGTTATGTTCCAGTTTGGGGATAAGACAGCCGGTGTAATGACTAGCATAGAGGCATTCCGTCTTAGTACTCAGGGTCGGCAACGCATTTGCAGTCTTAGGCTTGCAGTCTTGTGAATGCGAATGTCTATGGGTCACAGTTTCCACTTACCATCAGGAGGCCTGCGTGCTCGTTTGCCTTCTCAATGCCAGAAAAAAAAAGGAAGTTATTAACTAGGTTATCAACATAGCCCAAAGCTTTATCAAACCTCATTGTATTTTTTGTTTCCTTTATATTTCCTAAAACTAGAATAAAGCAGTTTATTGTCAGTTAGAGAAAATTGTTACTAAACGTTACACAAACCGTGTCACGCATGGTGGTTATTCTCTAATCGTCTTTTGATGCTTCCGTCATTGTTCGTCCGTTTGTCTGTTATGTTATACATGCCATTTACATGAAATTGTATGCCATTTGCTTTCACTACGTTACACGGTGTTATCAAGCGGGAGATAATGTTACATACCACGATTATTATGGCGTGTAGTAACAGGTAGTTGTGCTTCTGTTGTAATTATGTTATGAGCGTTCCCTTTGTTATGTAAGTTATTTCTGGACTTTTTATCTTCTAGAATTTATAGTTTTTAATTCTTCGTCCAATACTTTCCTGTGAATTCTCATGAAACCATTCGTTATGAAATACTTTTTTTAAATTCCATAATGTTCTTTAGGTTTGGAAGAGCATTCGCACTCTTGAGATCTGATGTTCAATGTACAGACCCTACTTTACCAACTTGTGCGAGTTTACTTTCTTAATGGCAAGTAGAAGATTAATTTTTTTTTTTAAGGTGGAACCACTTTTGTTTTATAATATTCTTCTTCTATGTCGTTACACTTTTGGCAGAGTGGTCGTGGTCATCACTCCAGGTTTGGTAACCAGCTTCACTACTCATCACTATTCTTCTCGGGTGGAGGCTTTCCTGGTGCAATCGTGCAAGGGGTTATAATATTACCAACTGCAAAAATATATCTAAGGAGGTATGAATGTAAATACTTTATTGTTCAAGACACAAATGCCTTTGTAAATGAGTCGTGCCGAAATGTTTCTCATCCATTTGGTTATCCTGTCAGCAAGTAATCTGTCCTTTCTACATCTGTTTAATTAGGACAGAAATGATGTTCTAATTCTTAAATGATCTACGCATCTCGCTCTAACGATACAGCACAGCACACGCACGAGAATCCAGCTTACGTTCTTAGTGTGAGTTTATGAACGTAAACATTCACCTAGTTTTTGCAGTTAAAATGTAACGTGATATTTCCAATTTAGCTTATTCAACCCTATACCCGCCTTTAGAAGGAACAGCTTAGAATTCCTTAGGTTTAAAGTGATATTGTGCTGTATGCTGACGCCTTTCATAAATTCATCTTAGGTCTGTTGGTGTGCGTGGCTCGTGTTTGTGTTAGGGTATTGCGTATGTTTAGGTCTGGGTGTGTTTGTGCGGTGTGTGTGTGGTTAGCGTTCACAATGAAAGTACCCGCGGCGGTTGCGCGGATTTGGGTCACAGCACCAACTTTGATTATAGAGATTACGAGTGGTGTGAATCACCGCACATCTCTAGGTCCTTATGTTGATTTATGTTTATTCATATTATTAGTGCAGCTTTTAATTTAAGTATTCTTTAAGACTTAAATATAGAGCGTCTTAAAGTATTGTGACACTAACCCTGTTCTCCTATATCAATAGTGGTGATTTAAAATAAGTAGCTAAGTTCCTGGAAAGTATTCTTTACAACAGATATTCCAAGTGAAATTAGAAATTCCTTCAAAATAACATCTACAAAAATGCAGCCAGCGAAATAAACAACCATCCGATCCATTTTCGATAAGACGCGTTTCAAAGATCCAAGAATCTCCCTCGCGTTTGATATCAATTTAGAAAGTGGAATCAAAGTCGTGAGAAACGATTTTGTTTGGCTTTTTAACGAATGTTGTTACGAAAGTGCATTGCGTTTTTATGATCCTCCAATAGATATTGTTATGTCAGAGTTAAGTTAGAAAGGTCACTTTTTGATTAATGGTGGTTTTGCTAGCATTTACTGGCTTATTACAATGTCGTCAATGTAGACGTACGGGATAAAGTCAAAATGGTTGACGAAATGACTAAAGGACATTTAGAAAAATAAGGTCACAAGTACGGATGGCAGTATTTCTGAGAAGAGAAGAAAAATAAAACGACTGATTTATATTTAATTTGATTTTGGAAGAACTTAGCCAAAGGTAAGTTTGTATGGATGTTTGTATTGTATAATTTAGTGCGCTTAATAATATCGGAAGCGAGGTTTACTAAAAACACGCCTAGTTATCAATACTGTAAAATCTTCGCTCCAACTTAATAGTATAACATTAAATACCAAACCCTGGAGAAGTTGTAAAATTAATAGATTATAAACATTATCGGTTCCAGTACCATAATTTTACGGATATCAACCCCACTTACTTCGCAGTAAAACATCACTACGTCGAGTCATAACAATCTATCCATAGAAAAATATTAAATGTCTTGAACATTCTAGCTTAGTATCGAGTAGTTTAATAAGTGTACTTCTAATGACGGTTGGCGACAGCCAGTAAAGAAGAAAAAAAGGCTATGGTTTAAAACTTCCGTCGTATCAATGTATATCAATGTAAGCTTAAGATAAAGTAACTAAACGCTATGTTTACGAAGAAAGAAAAATACTATATAAATATTGAACAGACTCAGCGAAATAGGGCGCGCTTGATACGAAATCCCCTTTCACGCGTTGCGCCCACGCCGGCCGTTTCGACACCGCGGGCACTTTCCTTTCCACTTGATTTTCATAACTCTGGCTTATCTGATTTTACTTCCACTTTGCAATCCGACCGATATGGGCAAAAAACACAAGTTACATTTTTGAATGTATGTGGTTTTGATTTGGGATTAAATAGTTACCTACCTATTTGGTTATTCTTTTAAAGGTCTTCTATAACGTTTCACATTTTTCTGTTTTTATTTTTAACGCAGAGATTTGTCTTTTTTGTAAGTATAGGAATTTTAATATTTTTCATTTCTACAGAGGACGATTTTTTTTTGTGATGTTAATGTTTGTTTAGAGAAATATGTATTACATTCAGCATAAAATATTTCCAACCGCTGAGTTGTATTAGGTAAGGCGCCGTGCTCGTATCTGCCAGTCACAACGATGCGGTTTCTAGCGCCATCTAGTTCAGCGAAATGAAGTTATTGATAATATTATTGAACACGGAGACTGTATTTAAGTTAAATTCGAAATGGACTAAAGTGACATTCAAAATAGGTAGGTATAGCTCATGAAAATAAGTGCTTATTTATTAAAATTGACGGATTGGACACAAAACTCTTCATTCCGGTAGTGCAATGAAAATATTTGAACGCAGTCTTTGCTGCATCACATTTTGAGGCGACTATAAAAATGTCAAAGCGTAGTCCCGTAGGTTCTTCTATGTAAATATTTTGTGTGAAATTCTCAAAACAATACTATTGAGATTAGGACAAATTGCCCTGTTTCGGTATGATCAAATTGCTAAGGTAACATGCCACTCTTGATTAAACTTTATGGTTAAAGAAATCACGTACATAAGAAAACCATTTTGCTTTCAAAACGCCTGTAGGTTGTCTAAACCTATATTAACCTTAACTAAAATTCTCTAAACCATCCAAGCAGCCAATATTTACACAGACACACAAACAGCACGTTCAAATGTGAGTAGAAGGTGTGAAGGCTGCCCCAGGGTCGCGGACAAGGGACCGCTGTGGCGCGTGGACGTTTGCGTAGACGATTTATAGCTTATCGGATATACTTTACTTGATAATGATAACAATGTTTGTTGACGTAATAGCGGTAACAATTATCTTCAGATGAAACATGAAACTTTTTAAAGTTTGATACGAATAAGAACACCTATTTTTCAAATTTTATGTGATGGTACACACGCAGAACATAGAAAATAAAACCATTGCATAGCGTTGAAGACGGTCTCAGCAATATGCAGTACAAGTCTTTGTGCAATCGTATATTCTTTCTGACAAAGATAATAAACAAGACACTGGTTCATTCCTAAACTAGCTGCTATTTTCACAATGCTATTCAAAGAAACTCTTTCAAAGATCAGCAAGGACCGCAAGCTTATAAAAGTATCAATACAAAATCGTAAACAGGCTTAACATTGTCTTAAGTCAGTGGCTGAATTTTAATGGGTCCGTTCAATGACAGTTTTATCGATGCATATCAGATCATAACTGATTATGTACTTATTTAAGGTATTCAATTTAAAAATGTCAAATATTACACAAGCAAGGAAGTCCAATCAACCAAAGAACAATGGAACGTAGTTGACGATAATATAATTTTGAGACTTGAACTGTTAGGGTCGCGTTGCACAAGGCAGGTAAAGCACGTGGACGGGGGCCCTTACAATGGGTGCTATTGTGTGTTGTATCAAGGATGTGTACACGTGGATCGGTGTACGGGTACGATGAAAGAGAGTTTGATTTTAGACGACCTTTTATACGTAGCAGGAGGGAGCTTAAGGAAACTACGCTGTTACGCGAAAAAAATGTTTTATTTTAGAATGTTTGGAAGATGTGCAATATGTTTTTTTATATGAATGCTTCCTTGGGTTCTTTTACTGAAAGAGATCCCATATGGGAGGTTCATCTATCCACATAACTGTTTCAATGCAAATATGTCCTGTAATTGTTGATTGGCTTAGTGATTATTTTTCATACATAAATTCTGGAAAGGAACGAGTTAATTTTACTGTTTAAAAAATGACTCAAGGTGGTATATCATACTCGTACGTACATACTTTTGGTAAGCGTTTACGCAATCAGAATGTTTTGTCCACCACGTGCCATCTGATTCTGCTAATATCAACGATCAGTTGCACTATTTCTTTCGAAGTTTAATAGCTAATGCAATACATTATAATAGTATTTCTAACTAGCTCAAAAATCTCGCTTGTAAGAATAAGACCATCGTAGAGAATAGAAAAATAACCTTGAGTTTATCCATGTCACAATCAAAACCCAGGGTGCGTTACTAGACCTTTTTTTCGACCCGCCTACCTGGCCCCATTATACTCCGGGGAAAGTTATGTGAAAGACAGACGGACAAAAAACTGATTTCTCCGTCTCTTTCTACTATTTTTTCTCTAAATCGACCCCAAATTCCGAGCTCGGCCGATAATCTTAGTGAGCACACGTTTGCTTCTGAATAGGAAAAAAATTGAATCGAAAAAAAATTGCGTCGTTCTATAAATTACAGGTTACGCGTGTCTATTGATAAATAGGTATTGTATGGTTGAAAGGTCTTTTGTGTAGAACGGAGCGTTGACGCTTTGATTCGGTTTATAAATGCGAAAAACTAGTGATTCTAAAGAGGGATCGGGCGGTTCTTTAGAAAGCTTCTGCTATAGAGAAGTTATCTACAAACTTATTACTATTATTAAATTTATTTTTTCAACTACGCGCTATTCATGTAATAAGAAATACGCTGTTTTATAAATAGAGGAACAAGCGTAAGGTCCACCTAAGGCATCTCGTAGTCTCAAGCGTCATTTAAAACTAAGCATTGAGTGTTCTTCTTTTTTGCTTCTAAAACAATCTTGTTATTTGTAAACCAATAATGATCATCATCATCATCATCATCATCATCATCAGCCCGGATTTAGCATGCTGAAGTGGCAATGGGCAGGCCACATAGCTCGGAGAACTGATAACCGTTGGGGAAGAAAAGTTCTCGAGTGACGGCCCCGCACCGGTGGACGGAGTGTTGGACGGCCTCCCACCCGGTGGTCTGACGACCTGGTTAGGATCGCGGGGAGCCGCTGGATGCAAGTGGCTCAAGACCGTGACTTGTGGCGCTCTTTGGGGGAGGCCTTTGTCCAGCAGTGGACGCCCCCGGGCTGATAATAATGATCATCAATGCAGAATTTTGTATTTTTTGACATCAATATATTTTATTTCGATAAGCGTCCCATTGGTTTCTAATACTCTAAAAAGGCCGTATTGCATGAAAATTATATCCTACCCTACTTTAAAATAGCTCTACTTATATCGCTTTCCTCGATCTTAATCGATTTCCAACAGACTCATTCCCGTTTTACATCTGTACACGTAATCCCAACTATCTATTATCACATAATTAATTACAATCACTAAGTGAAAGCATCGATTTCCACGAGCCGCGAAGCGTGGAGAAAAACTGTCGCTTCAGAAAGCGGCCGGTGACATCAGACTCTCACTCTTTCACCAATTAATACGAGTCAACGGTTTGAGCACGCTACTGATGACCACTGATGATGAGGACTTGGATAATTTTTCAAATTAATTCACGTTTCGGCTTTTTTATGGCACGGAGAAGGTAAACCATCACATATCCTGCTGTTAATTGGGATCTGTGAACCATAGATGTTTGAATTCTCAGGACAACAATCTAAGAAGACGACTAAGATGGAATTCCTCTATGCTAGTATTGTAATGTAACTCTTTATTGCACAAACAGAAAATAACAAACTAAAATATAACCAAAAAAGCAGTAGGTGAGTACAAATGCGAACTTATCCTTTTAAGGGATCTCTTCCAATTAACCTTTGATTAGTAATAATTAGCTAGCAATTTCATCTATATGCTAGTGATTAACCGAGAATCAGACCTCGGCAGCCTATTAGCGCGTTACTATAATGGTGGCCAAGCGTAGTAGTTTATCTTGTTTTCGTCAACTTCAAAACCAAAATTAGTAATTATGAGTTTCGTTTTTTTTATGGCTTATATAAGGCAATCGAGCTCACTGGCCACCTGATGGTAAGTGGAAACTGTGACCCATAGACATTCGCGTTCACAAGACTGCAAGCCTAAGATTGCAAATGCATTGCCAACCCTGTGGACTAAGATGGAATGCCTCTATGCTATACCACTGGCTGTCTTATTCCCAAACCGGAACACAACAATGCGAACACTGCTGTTTGGTGGTAGGTTAATGGATAAGATGGTAGTAGTGATCCGGACGGACCCTGTCCCGCAAACATTAAACATTTATGCCACCTAGTGGTAAAACCACTATTAAAAACAGGTTTAAAAAACCACTAAATTATGAAATAGTGCATATAAAATAAATTAATCCAAAAAGAGTAGAATAGATAAGTAACGTCACTAAATAAATGGTCGTCTTAATATTTCGTGGTCGACTTCTCCTGAAGAAAGTATATTACGAGATCATTGTTGGAGGCGTCGATAAAAACCCTGAGGCATTGTTTTATACAGCCGTCCTGCTCCCACTAACGGCAAATTATAGCTTTGTCGCACTTTAAAGAAAGTCCACGAGTCGATTCACTTCAATGAGTTTACGTCACAATGTAGAATGTTAAAAGCCAGATGAATCATATACTTTTACTGACTTTAAATATAAGAAAGAAAAAATATAGTGCGTGTTAAATATACACTTTGGTAAACGTTCTTAATTGCAGTTTTCGAATATAAATAAACTTAGAAGTAATAAAAAACATGCAACAATAAAAAAAAACAATCTTTGTCGACGATAATATTGCACCAAACAGCCATATAAATGTCTTGAAAGCGTTATTTATAACTTCCATGAATAATTAAAGTATTCACAAACAAAAAAGATGCATCCGTAAATTTTGCATAGTCACTCGACGATAGTGAGAGTGAAAGATGACGTCGAGTGCATTTGTAGAGCGAGATGGCTTTATTGTATGATGGCGTGGGAGACGAGGATAGGTAAACAATCACGAATTTGATGCTCGTTGTGGGAACGCGTGCAGGTAGCGATGCAATATGTAGCCTACTTGGACAGGATTTGGGTATCGCTATGGTTTAATAGATATTTATAAAAAAATTGAACTTATCGTGAACCAAGAAGTATTTGCTTGTAATAAAAAAAGAAGAAGTGACGAAAATGATATCGAATTAGTATGTTAACTGACTGGCTCACAGACAACATACAACTTCTTGCGTCCTGGAGTATCTTGCGGAGCTTCTTCACCTGCAATTGATGGTCTTGTCCAAATTGCTATTAAATTCAGTCCATATTAACAGGGACCGGAAAACCCGTTTCTTTGCTTAAGCCGTTCGAACGGCTTACCCGTTCATACGGTAAGCCAATCGTTTCGGTAACCTCTTCACCGGCTTACCCAACGATTAGATAGCCCTATTAAGCCGGGATACCCTAACCGTAACCCTTTTGTAACCGCTTACCGAATGTCGTTGGGTTTGATATTTATTTGAATAAGCGCTTACCGTTCGGGTTAGGGTAACCCTTTCGCTCCCTTCCCGCGCGCCGCGCCGTGCCACGTGCCACTATAGGTACCTTTGAAGCGCGCGCGCCGGCCGAGTTTAGGTTTCTTTAAACGGTCCAATAATATGTCGTACGTAGTTTGTCCAAGAACTAAATTTGCTTGAAGGTATTTTAAGCGGTAACACATTCGGAGGTTTTGATACTGGTAAGCGGTAAGCCAAATTAACTCGATCGAATGGGTTATCCGTTTAATGTGTGAACCGATTAAGCGCTTACCGAAATGTTCGGGTTTATAAAAATCAGCGCTATAAAAACCCTTTAAAAACCCCGGGTTAGGGTAAGCGGGTCCGGTCCCTGTATTAATGACGTGTAAAAGAGCCTTCATGTGACCAATTTACTTAATAAATATTTTGAGTTCCCCTTAAATAACTGTAGAGGGAAAATGTAGAGGGAATATTCCCTCTACATTTCATGTCCAGGTTCAGAAACAGTTATTTAAGGGGAATTCAAAATATTTAATAAGTAAATTGGTCACATGAAGGCTCTTTTACACGTCATTAATATGGACTGAATTTAATAGCAATTTGGACAAGACCATCAATTGCAGGTGAAGAAGCTCCGCAAGATACTCCAGGACGCAAGAAGTTGTATGTTGTCTGTGAGCCAGTCAGTTAACATACTAATTCGATCAAATCATTTATAGTTCACCCCAAGGTAGGTATATATATATATACCTACCTTGGGGTGAACTATAAGTGATTTTTCGAAAATCAGCCGCCAAGGGGAAAAAGGAATTTAATTTATTATGCGTATAAAGTCACTGGCATCCTCTAAGTAAGTATATTTGTATCAGCGATCTTTTATGCGTGCATGATCTTAATTTAATATCATTACGAACACATAACGGGACTTATTTTATTTTTCAGTCTTGCTCAAATTTTTGTTTTGTGAATTGTAGTATGCATTATATTTTATATTGAGGGTTTAATCATACGAGTATAATGCTTCATTAAATAGGTATTATCTTTGTCTTAAAGATTATCATAAAAATAAAAATATTTTTACGGCGCTTACGGTCTGAAAAATTGTGAGTTGTAAACAGTGCGGTCTATAAACTACTGATAATCATCTTTTCTTTATATTAAAATTAACGACCAATTAAATATCATCACATTTACCATTCTAAAACAATAATCAGTAAAACTACCCCAAATTTTGGATACAGACAAAAAATGTTGGAAGAAAGTAAAAGCATTCCCATGTTTGAAGTGGGTAAAAAATCCTTTTGTGGCGCACAACAATGCTGCGCTTGCGCAACACGTGTGGGATGAGACGTTTTGCGAGATTTTAAGGTGAAAAAATCCCATATGATTTTTTTCACCGTGCTATAGAAATGAAAAACGTGAAAATATTAATACTTGTATGAAGGTATGTACTCGTATATTAAATGCAGTACCTACGTTGAAGTTCCGTTTTGCCTCTAGAATGGGCCATCGATAAGGGTCAAAAATGTGAAGTATCGACCACGGTCTGGAAATCAGCATGTTGGGAGTCACCTCATAAAGTTAGGCTAGGTTTATGTTTAAACTCTAAGCTGGAACCTACGTGTTTCAAGATTAGGAGACACATCATCCATCATGATGATGGCCATGGCGCTAGAATTATAGTTAAGGTAGATAGGATAGAGCTGTCCATAGTCTGCTCTATTGCACTGTTTCCAGTCAATAAGGTAGTGACAAAGACCACATGAGAATTTCAGTAACATAGTACAACGTGAAACGTGATAAGTTTTCACGCAAAATGACGCACATCACACATCACATTCCATAAAATGTTTCCTAATCCCAAATAAAACTAAGCTAACAAGTAATAAAACAGTGCCGTAGTCTAAAGTTTGTCTCGCTCAATAGAAGGTCAGTTGAGCCATCTCTGCTCTTAGTTTACCAGAGACAATACATTGACCCCAATAGCCTTATAAGATCTTACCGATTTTAGAATCTGTCAACTGGAAAATGGGTTTGTGTTAACTTGGTATTATGTATCTACATAGAACTGAATTGGCTTATTTAATGTACACAAACACACACAAACATACATTTTTTATAGTTGTTTAAATTACACTCTAGACGATGCGATAGCTTAGTTTGTTAATAATGATGTTTAAAATGCAGCAGGCAGTTTAAATATTTTATAAATCATTTTCAAAATACCAAAAATAAAAATAAAACATTAAAAAACCATATTGTCTGAATTTAGTTATTCATAAAACGAAAAACCTTTAGTTTTACTCGTATAAGAAATAAGACAATAAAATATTTTAAGTGAAAACCAATTGGAAACATATTCCAATAAGTGACAAAGGCGACGAAATATCATAGAAAAATCAAGATAGACAGTTCGTCATAGGTAACAAGCTTGAAACATTACAAATTTACATGTTGCCTTGTTCGATGGACACGATTTACAATAAATGGATCTTCCATGTTTAGATCAATCTAAAGGATAAATCCTTCAGCAGTAAACGAACTATCACAAGCGCATTTCATCCTACGGTCCCTACACAAATCACACACACACTCAAACCAGTCCACGCACGTGCACAAGCACTCTTTGTGGTATACAGGTCACTGTGACTAACAAGGGATAGTGTAGCTGGGAAATAGGGCATTGCGTGCCACAGCTGTGGTGTTATTATTTAGCACCACTACTTCACCATTAACCATCTTCTCTTGGCCCCAAGATTTAGAAACTACTGTTTGTTATGGGAGTTCTTTACATTCTGGATATAGGTGTTCTCAACAAACCAGTGTGAGTGATCTTAGATTTCAAACACTTGCTGAATATTACAGCTCTAGAGAAAATGGTTTATTTGGTTTCAGTTGCGTGTTGAGTAAGGGAATAAGATGGTTGTTTGAAAGGAATTGACGTGACGACATCAGTGTTGTTTGTTTTGGTAACATGTTTTCGGGACAGGCTTAGATTATGATTGGTGAGAAGAGAACAATCATGACATAGTTTGGTGGGAATTACAAAGGGTTAACACTAGTTTATTAGTCGATACAACAAGCCCAGTAATATAGATAATTAAACCAATTTTATGGTATCAACCAACAGGTTTTATAACATTTTAGAAAATGCAAGTAAAACATAAATAAATGAAAGACACATAATAAAATAATATAAAATATGAACAAGTGGTAATATTGTTGATCTGATCACTGTTATTTTATTTGATAAGTTGTTCGTTATTAAATAAATACATAATATAAGAGGATTAAAAAAAATCAACTGTTCTTTTAATTATATCACAAATGCCACATTATCGTAGTACCTACGCAGTTACGCATGCTCTCACCTTTAATTCTTATTAGAAAGCTGTATTGACACTATTATTTACATAACATCGATAAATAGTGACCGTTCTGTTTGAATTTGACCCATTGTGCTATTTATTGGAGTTAGCTCTTTTATTTGCAAAAATTGATTTCAATATGACAGTGTCAACATGAGAGAATTAATGTGCGCCGGCGCACTCGCCGTCGTTAATAACAGTTCGTTCTGTCTATCGATCATAGTTGCGGATAAAATGAAAGTGTAATAAAATGCTAATATGTATACTACATTGCAAATAAGTATATACTGCGTTATAGTTCGAGGAATATCTGAATTGTTGTTGTATTTAGGTAATTTTTATGGTCTTTTTGTTAGTCACTGTATACTATTGGTAGATAGGTTCGTATAATGATGAGTAGTTTGATATAACGGTAAGGACATTGTTATGCATTGTTATGCATGTTAGTCTGTACCGGCCTAAGGCCTTTGTTCCCTGAAATAATGTTATTCTATTCAATAATATTGATACGAACGAATACTTACAAAACCTTTGATTTTGGACTGTCTTGGCAAAACCAAGTAAAATCCAAATCGGAAAAAGAGATACTACTTAATATGTAACTTGCATGCAGATACGCGTAGATTACTGACAAGCCATTTTGCTTTGCCATAGTAGAAAGATAGATCGATGAAAGTCTGTATCCACGTGTCCATACAGGCCATCCACATCACGTATCCATATTCGTAGGTACGCCATGATATACAAACAAAACAATAAATTCGTACAATTAAAAGGTTATTAGACCAACTACAAATGTGTTATTTGACCCGTGGGCCTATTATGGTCGTGTTTGGAGATGTGGATAAACATGGACAAAAAATTTGACTCTTTCTGACCAGTATGCAAGTGCGAAAGTGATGGATACTTTATCCACAGTGCCCAGGGCCCAGTGGGCCCAGTATGGTTGCATCTGTATCGCGTGTCAAATGTGGATAAAGCATCCGTCACTCTCGTACTTATTTACGTGTCACAAGGTGACGGATGACTTATCCAATGCTTACGTAGCCATTATTAGGGTCGCTGGACATACAGGTAGACATAAAAGGGGTGATACCTATTTACAATACAATACAATACAAATACTCTTTATTGAACACCAAAAAACAAAAAACACGGAACAGTACATTCAGTACCTATTTATACTCAACACGTGCTTCGTTCAGCGCTGCTAGGCGGTTACCATGTAATATTAAGAGAACTGTGACTGTGAGGCTGAACATTTCCATACAAAATGCGATAACTTTTTTTTCTCTGCCCTAAAACCTAGTCCAATTTTGTTTTTTTTTTTGATTTTGTTAATGTTATGACAGCTAGCTTTATACATTTTCCTTTTTAAGAGAATATTTCGCAGAAAACAGCAAAGAAAATACACAAAGTGAAACGAAATATAACTACAATATATTGAAAATTGTGGAAATTGGAAATGATGGCTGAGAAACGTTGTTGTCCGCAGCTAAATTTAGATGTCTTTTTTGACATTCATTTGAGAATAAATTAGAAGAATTGGATGAAGATAACGTTACCTAGAAGTTCGATTTTCAATTATTTTTTCCGACGTACACGACGTCGCCTCTATTTGTCAACTCTCGTTGAAAAAATTCCAAGTAAGCAATTTAAACCGCTATAGGTATTTGCGCCGCGTCCTTACTTCGACCTGTCTAATTAACCAGGTCTTTGGCCGAACACACAAACTGACTTTCAAACGTTCTCCGGCGACGTGAGAATTATTACTTAATTTTCTTTTTACCGCCCACTAAAACGGACGTGGGACTTTTTGATTTTGATTGAAGACACGGTTCTTTGAAACCTGTGCATTAAAATATTGGACATTAAAATGTAATGCCACTCTTTGGTGTCCTCTTAACTTGTAAGAGAAACCTTCAATTTCTGCATTGTGATATTTTTAATTAAGTAACGTAAGTATACCACAGAAGTTATGCCAAAGAAACAACAATACCCACTAATGATATATTATAAATGCGAAGATTTGTGTGTGTGTGTTATCTTGTTACTCGTTCAAGCTGCAACGGGAGATAGCTTATGAATTCCGGAAAGTTAAAAAGGTCATTATTAATTATTTGGTAGTTGTGCTAACATTCTTTGATATTTCACGTCGTATTCTACGTAATGAAAATGAAAATGAAAAATAATTTATTCGGCACATAAATAAAAAACAGTTTACAAGGAAAATGTCTTAACCTATTTTTATTTTATTTTTTATTATGGCCAAAATGGTCTCCGCTCAGCTTTATGCCTCTGAATGTTGGTAAAACATACACAGGCGCTGGTTTTCAGTGAGACCAGGGAGAGTAGATATATGGCAATCGAAGGCGTTAAAAATTTAAAATAATAATAATATCAAATACCTAAAATAATATCGCTACTATTTTGAGATCATTTTAGAGAGATCAAATTAAGCATACAATAACAAAAAATTTAATACATCTTGTATATCTGCGTGTATGTGTGTAAGTTTGAATGTGTGTGCTTGTGTATGTGTGTGTGTGTGTGTGCGTTTGAGTGTGCCTGCGTGTTCATGTGCGTATGTGTACAACTGCTTATGATCCAGATATTTGAGAAGCTAATAAATAATTCTTGAAATGATTTTTAAAGGTAGCTACTGATTTTAGTAGTTCAAAAATTACTAAGTACTAGCCTTCGTATGACAGAGCAAACTAATCAAGCTATTTGTGTTCTCGTTATTTCTCCAGATTTGATAAATCATACTGACATAGTTTTAGCTTTGTACTTTAAGTGATAGAGAGAGAATTAATTTTAGCTGAAAACAATACGAACCGGTTTGAATAAAAACCGCAAAGTCAACTAGTTACAATAATGCAGTTTACATAAATTGTATTGTTTTTGAGCTATAAATAATTACCTATTTAATCAATTTTAATGAAAACAATGCTAATTCGTAGTTTTAGAGTTTGTGTATTGATTTCGTATAAGTACCTACGTTATGGACGTTATGGTCTGACACGATCTACCCGCGTGGGTATAAGGTACCTACTGTAAATACGAATATTAAGGTACCTATTTATGAACTTGATTGTCGCCATCTTGTTAAGATTTTTTTATGGCATTCAGAGAGCTAACGAGCGCACAGGCCACATAGGTAATATTATAATTAGCTATCGGTGATAATGCAATACTGCGTAAGTAACAAATAAAATAAGTTACAAAATACACCTTAATGACTAACTACACTACTAACTACGCATTTTGCTCCTTATTTAATTTGTTAGTTTTGCGGTATTGCATAGGTAATCAACAACGTGTTTAGTAGGATCTGAAACGCATAATATACCACTTCCATTCTCAAGACTGCAAATGTATATTAATGATTTAAAACAAAATTAAGAATAAGACTAAATAAAGGAAGTAATGTACTATTAGGCCTTCGGAACCCTGATCCACCATAGAACTGTGTCACAGTGACGTTATGATGCAAGTCGTTAGCAGTGCCAAACAAATTGTTTTATAATGTCACTGTGACAACGTTCTATAGTGACGTTATGATGCAAGTCGTTAGCAGTGCCAAACAAATTGTTTTATAATGTCACTGTGACAACGTTCTATAGTGACGTTATGATGCAAGTCGTTAGCAGTGCCAAACAAATTGTTTTATGGTGTCACTGTGACAACGTTCTATAGTGACGTTATGATGCAAGTCGTTAGCAGTGCCAAACAAATTGTTTTATAATGTCACTGTGACAACGTTCTATAGTGACGTTATGATGCAAGTCGTTAGCAGTGCCAAACAAATTGTTTTATAATGTCACTGTGACAACGTTCTATAGTGACGTTATGATGCAAGTCGTTAGCAGTGCCAAACAAATTGTTTTATAATGTCACTGTGACAACGTTCTATAGTGACGTTATGATGCAAGTCGTTAGCAGTGCCAAACAAATTGTTTTATAATGTCACTGTGACAACGTTCTATAGTGACGTTATGATGCAAGTCGTTAGCAGTGCCAAACAAACTGTTTTATAATGTCACTGTGACAACGTTCTATTGTGACGTTATGATGCAAGTCGTTAGCAGTGCCAAACAAATTGTTTTATAATGTCACTGTGACAACGTTCTATAGTGACGTTATGATGCAAGTCGTTAGCAGTGTCAAACAAATTGTTTTATGATGTCACTGTGACAACGTTCTATGGTGGGTCAAGGTTCCAATGGGCTGATAGTACATCATCTGTGAACAGTTCAACTGTCTAGCTATCACGGTTCATAAACGACGGACAGAGGAGCCTTAGTACTTAGTAGGGTCCACTTTCTACCCTTTGGGTACGGAACCCTAAAAATCAGCTAAATCGGTCGAGCCGTTCCCAAATGATGCTCCGGCCTTCATACTAGGGGCAATCGATTTTTAAAAATAGAGTTAGTTAATTATGCTTATTATTTTCGTCCCACAAACAATAGTCAAACAGGTATTTTATAGAACATTTGCATTTGACCCTCTATTAATAGTTTACCTAAAAGAGGCCCGCCACTGCGCGTACGCGGGTCGCTCGCATTCTGCGTCACTGCGGTCGCTTACTGTCACCGCATGCACTCTTGCGCAAGTAGTTGGAAGAACTAGGTCATCTTTAATTATATATTTTGGGGAACTAATTATTTTCAGACTCTGACGGTTATTCCCATGATACCTACTTTGAAAAAATAATAGAAGTCTCATCCAAACCATATAAGAAATTGTATGGTTTTAGATACCTTGACAATGATTAATATCGAATTATACCTGCTTAAATTATTACATTTCAGAGATATTTTTTTTGGGTTATTTAAAAGAGAAAGTAAATAAATATCACTCAGACTAAATTCCTGATCGTGTGTATTGTACTTTATTGTACAAAAGCAAAACGAAATCAATACAACGAAGATATAAAAAATGTATAAAGGCACAAACTTATCCCTTAATACTTACTTATGATCAGTACAGTAAAAATCAAAACCTACCCATGAAATGAAAAATATTGTGATTTTTTTCACAGCACTCTCGTATACTTATATTCAATTTTTTTAATTTGCAAGAACGATGCGCGCCAGCCGGCGTTAGCGCAAGTTGAAATGAGATTAGAGAAAAATATGGCCGCCCTCTGGTGGAACACGACGACGAGCTGCGCCTCTATTCTACGCAGTAAAATCCATAACGTCTTTGACCTGTAATCTGCCGTCCTAAGCCAATAGGCAGTATGTCAGATAAAACTCCCGTAGCAATATCAACCTTATTACTAACCGAATAGAATGAAAACTGCTTTGGCTGTTGAAATTGGGATACTGCTTATTGGCTTAGGAGGGCAGTGTTATCGTATTGTCATCGTTTTGATAGCTCTTATTTACTTGACAGCAATGGCGGCCGAGTAAAAAACATACCATAACTGGTCAAATACGATTAAAATTTTACTGCCTAGAATACAGGCGCAGGACCCGTATCGTCGTCTTTATCGCGGTGGATAACACTCTCGCCTTAGCTACTGGTCAGAAAGTGAGGGTTGTTTTAACTACATCGAAAAACACGACCATAATGCCCGCAGGACCTTATTCGGTCGTTCCGTTCGTTCAAATCAGGAACAGATCTGCGGATCACGAACGGGAAATTTGAATGGGCATTAACGAGTGAAGGCAAGCTGTAAAAAAATACAACGTATTTTAGTTCTATTAAGACTAAAAACAGGACTAATATACGAGATATTGAAGTACGGTCGGCCAAGAAAGTGGTCTGCCTACCAGTTTTGACAAAAGTTTCTGCGAGATCTAATTGAAGGTTGACACTTGTCACTGTCTTAATATTATTGCAAGGAAAAATCGAACTTGTTGTATCGTGCAAATGAACTTCAACCGTAGGGTAGACCAATTTTTTTAGTCGAATTACCTACGATGTGTTCTTATAAACTGTTGTTTGCTACTTCACCTTCACAAACAATACACGTAGGTAAGAGAAGGGTTCTAATTTAAGCTATTACCTACACAATGCATTACATTTTCCTGTGAACTGCAGTAAAATACAATAGAGACCGCAGTGACGCATATGAGACAGGCGTAAAGCATACGCCGTCGCCGTACGCACTGAAAGGACGCTATCAAAAATTGACGCAAATCGCGAATTGGTTTACGTACTTATTTGCATATTTTCTCCTTGTATGGAATCATCTTGATTTATTTGTGAATAATTCGTGACGTCGTCTGTGGGATTTTAATTACGTGTATTTGAGCATAAAGAGTGCTATCAAAACGGGTTGACGCAAGTGATGTATGTTACTTTTCGTACTTACTTATTCGTGTAGTTATCCTTTTGTGGAATATTGTAGATTAGTGAATTTGTGACGTCTGTCGTATAATTTTTACCGACGTAGGTAAATAGATTGAAGTTTTGCAGGGTTAGCCAAGCTGCAAACGTTGCTGTCGTTTCTGTTCTCTATAGACTTGAAATGTATGGAGTTGACATAATGTCAAATTTCGAAAATCTATTACTTAGCGGTTTGCATTTTGAGTAGGTCTCAATTCGTTTAAGTTGTCCGTTTTATCCCTCAAACAAAAACGGAATGATTAAGGATTCGAAATTAGTAAAAATTATACAATGAAAAGCCTCTTAACTTAAGCACTGTCGTGTTACAGGTACTCAAATGTCAGTGCATCGTAAATATTTACCGCAGTGGTTTGTGCACATCTAAGTTTAACCGCCTTGACATAGTTCAGATCGACACACGGCCTGCCCCGTCTATTATCTATTTTATGTTGATATACTGTTTGGTTCTCTGCATTTAGGCAAACATATGTTTGGCAAAACGTATCGTTTCCCAACCGTTTCATTTGCCAAGCAGCTTTTTTTTAAGAAACTGTAAATATTTCAGGATTTTTATAGAAACTAACCTAACCTATAGGGTTCAACACGATGGTACTGAAATAAATCGTGAAACATTTACTGATACAGAAAAAACGCGGGATGGTAAATGAAACGGTTGGGGAATGATACATTTTGGCAAATATGATTTTCGTCCAAGGGGCAGGATACCTTACCTACTGTTTATTGAAGTTGAAAAACTGTAGTAAACTGTCATCAACTAATAATGTTCATTACACATAGTTTTCGTATATATTTAAATTTATGAATAATAAATTTAAATGTATTAATAATTTATGAATTAGTGGTATGGTGGTGGTATTTCACTAAGTTTTCAACGCTGTTTAGGTCTCCCATTGCACCGGTTATTCTCTGTTAATTATCTGGTTGACTGGAAGAGTATGCTTGTAGGCATTAAATGCTCCATTTATACTTACATTTACATACATACATTTGTATTGTGGAAAAAAGTTTAAATAAATAAAAATATATATTATATGTGTCACCTAATGCTGAGTGTAGGCATCTTATGACCGAGAAGGACTGGTTCATATTCCTTAGGCCAGGGGATCCAACCACTTAATATCAATTTTTTCTCAGATTTGAACAAGTTTCTTGAAAAGTACTTACTTACTTACTATACTTGTTTGGCTATTTTTTTCTGATTTTAAAGATCCATCAATGAAGAATAATTTAATTTTTGACTTCTCTTTTACATATTTTTTTTCTTTTGAGACCACTATAAAACGTTAACGTTTTAAGAAAAGGTCCTTTTTAGTTATACCTAGTGTTTTTAATCATTGCTCTAGAATCTAATAGTCCAGTTCTGAATGCGTGTTCGATTTCGATCAGAATATCAACAGTCCTACTCTGATCGATTAAGCGACTACGTTGATGACATGATAATATCAACAAGAATGGAGACCTTAGAGCCTTATATAACTCATAAATGGCACTTAGCAGCGCCTTAAGCTCTAAACACAAGTAACACAAGATCGATTAGCGATTGTTTACGGCCAGAGTCGTGATTGACACTGCCCTGCGCAGGATTGTTTGAATATAATGCGCTGGTGACATTCAGCCTACATTTGGGCTTGTAGGGGTGTGGAAAAGCCAAGTTTAAATACTCTAGAGATTGTAGAGCAAAGTTTAACCTTGAATTATCTACGTTTAATCTGTGGTCCTGCCCCTTATTACACCATCCTGACAATGAAAGGTGATAGGTGCCATTTCAGAGTACATGGCGCAGCCTATATGAAACCCAGTGATAAACCAGCGTTTTAACTTAGCGATGTATACCAAATTATCACCTGTCACGTGTCATGTCAAGATGGTGAAATAGGGGGCTGGTGAAAAAGAGTACACTTCGGCTTTGGTAAATGGTGTTAAAAAAGGGTTTTTACATAAACGGAGTATACTAGACTTAACCCCTTTTTCACTTGATCTTCAGAAGACTAGGACCCCAGAAATATGTTTTTCCATATAAATTAACAAGAGAGATGCAAGATATTATGTTTGTTTTAGAGCTAGCCGGAGAAAGTGATGCAAAAGATACCTATGTGATGAAACGGTTTGAAGAAGGCAAGCGAGCACACAGGTCACCGGATGGTAAGATGGTTATGAGTACTTCTGAGACTCAGGTATTTCCATTATCAAGACTACAATTACGAGACCGAAATCCTCAAACTGCAAATATTATATTCGGTCGCATGTTTTTTCGGTGATACTGCTCTGCCAAAAGTGCCAAAGCCATAGGCACAGTCACAACACGAGAATGTTAAGCCACTTGCTACTCTTCATAATCTAGCCGAGTAATACATACTGGATATAACGAGTATAACCGACTAAACCAAATTTGCATTACACGGCCAAAATGCGAACAGTGGCAAGGCAAGTGGCACAACAATCCCGTGTTGTGACCTGTACTTACCTACCAGGGTATTTTACTGAATCACGTGCCTACGAGCCCGTGGGGCTCTTTCCTCGTTAGCAATTCATTGACGAATTGACAATGTAGTGGCAGTTGTTTCAATAGAATTAAACCCTTTAGAATGTATCTGTATCATTCATCAGATCGACCGTCCACCGTTCGCATCCAATCATTTTAAGATCCAATGACGACAAAGTGCAAATAACCTCATTAAAGCTAGTTGTAATGTTGAGCTACTTGTACATGAGTCACCTCAAATGTCACACTCGCACTTTGTTAGATTATCACATCGTTTACCATCATGCAAAGGCCCCTCCTCATTGTTGATATTACAAGGGAAATATTAGGAAAGAGTAGTAGAAACGGGTTACTCCAAGCGTGTGTAAGACTGCATACGTAGTATTACCTCGCCTCATATGAGGTAGGACATTGTACCACTTCATTTAAGTAAATGAGTTACTCCTTCCAACTTATTTTAAATTCATTTCTGCCAAATACTAGCTACGTGAGATACAATACCTATACGTAGAATCATTATCCCGATTATGATTCAGTTTCACACCGCAAAAAGCATTGTTGAGGAGAGGATAATGTATTATGCGTAAATATGCAAACGTGTCCGTCTGGTAAATTATTTATTAATACCTAAGCGTAGTTATCGGTTGTATTGTATTTTGACTCTTTTAAACAGTAAGTTTGCGGTTAAATCGCACGTTGTACTTTAAACATCGTGTTTAATTTTTATATGAATTGTTTTATTCTGATGAATCATTATACAATATATATTAATACTCATATCATAACCTAGGTACTTTTTCAGCGAATAAAGGAAAGCAAATAATGTTGGTCAGTGATATGTAGGTAACTTTAAGTAGTCAATAACAGACTAAGTAATCAAAAGATCAAGAACACCACGATAGAAAATAATCGGACCTGTAGGTAGAAAAATATTTTGGAAATTGCAAATCTTTAAGGGCATTTTAGCTATTGCATTAATCTATTAAAGTGATTTGGCATCATAATTTGTTAACTATTCTGATTTATGTATAGTTTTAGACTAAAACGTAATGTTTAGTAAAAAATCTGCATGAATCTAGATTGTCAGCCCTAAGGACCAGCTAACAGCATGCTAAGCGACAGGCCTATTGTTCGGGGAGACATTTAGGGCCGTTCTATTGTGGCATTGCCCTGATGATCTCGTCACGGATGTCGGGTAGCTGCTGATAACCTGAGGCGCAAAGATCTTTTAAAAAAAAAACAGCGGTAGGTAATTTTAAAGTTTGCGTATGAAACTTGCAGCGTTAATTTTGTGCAATAATGTATCATTTCACAATGTTTATAACTTTTTCCGTATTTAAGTATCGTTGTCTATTACGAATAGAATAAACTTAGATATTAGTTTGTGATTTGGCAATTTTTTGTGAGATTGTCCCCTGGATATGCTTTTATTAATATGCAACCAATAACATTAGGTACATATTTGACACACTTTCTTGAAAATTATACACCCCCTAAGAAAATGGGCGCTTTCGATTTTTACAAGTAATGTACTACAAAAAAAAAAACGAAAATAAATATGTATAAATAATATTAATTTAAATTGTTACCATAAAATCTTATTTTCTTACACGATGTCTGAACTCCTCGTTTATGGTGCGGGGTTTATGTTGGTGTACTTCAAAAACATACAAGTATCACTAACGCATATCTTGAATAGTATATCGTTAAAACTAAGTCTGCGTTAAGTACTAAAGAGTAACTTATGGTAAATTATTTAACTACAGCAGTTAACACACTGAGAATTAAAACAAATGACCCCTTAGAAATTTACGTTTACCATTAAGTAATGGTAATTTTGCACTTTGGTCTTTGGTAGGGTACTAAGCAACTATTTGGATATTGTAGACTAGACTACTACTACTAATCCACGGGGATTTGTAGGCATAAAATGCGATTCCCGTTATTGCCCATTTCGTTTCTGTTTTTTTTATGGTATAGAGAAGGCAAACGTGCACACAGGCCACCTGATGGTAAGCGGAAACTGTGACCCATAGACATTCGCATTCACAAGACTGCAAGCCTAAGCCTGCAAATGCGTTGCCAATCCTGAGGACTAAGATGGAATGCTTCTATGCTAGTCATTACACCGGCTGTCTTATCCCCAAACCGGAACGTAACAATGCGAACACTGCTGTTTCGATGTCGATTTTTGCGCCGCCCCTAAGGCACCCAATAATTATATTTATAAATGAATTGCCTGGTACACGTACTAAATGGTTTACGATGAACAGTCGAGAACTTAAATTCGGGATCCACCTTAGGTCCAAAGTCAATCTGACATTCTACAACAATAAGGTTGAATTTCCTATAAGTTACAAAATAATAACTTGCCATCTCTAGTGACAAAGACGACTTCAAGCATATTTTTCTTGAAATGGGTCACAAATTAACGTTTGTGATAGTACTTGGTTCTTTGATTTAGATGAGTTTATATTGTCATACAGATCTAAATAGATTAGATATATTGAATTCGATGTCCAACTCAACGTAACATAGTTGAGAATAATCCACTGAGTAAATTTTATAACCATGCAAAATCTTTTCTTGCTTCATCTAACTACATCCACGCGTACATATAGAAACAATCTTCAGCCATAAACTGAGTAAGTGGTTATTTAGACAATTCATTCGTAAAGATTTAAAATCTTAAAGGAAAAAACCTGTTTTACAACGAGGGCATAAAACGAGCAATTTTATCTGGTATTATTTGAGACGAGGATAAAATGGCTTTTAAAGCCAAGTAATTCAAAGCTTTTTAACTGCGGGGAAAACAATAACATTTTGCCAAGACCAGACAAGACCTTCTCACCACTAATAATTTCTAAAACTATCGTTAAATTTGTGTATAATTACTAAAACCCTACCTAGCTGTTACCAATATACTTCCAACGACCAAGCTCTTTTTTACCAATCCGTTTGCCATATTCCGTTTCCGTCACCAACATGTTTGCCAACTTCCTCTTCAAGCAGAATCTTATCAGTCGCATCAAGGACTTACTTTAGTGTTAAAATTTAACGCCAAACAAAGACGTCGGCACATAATGTGTTTATAATTAGACATAACTTTATGACGTCATTTTCGTGAGGCTTAGCGCACGCGCATCTAGGTCACCGAACTGTTAAGATAATCATGCGCTGACATTTAGCTCGTCATTTGCATGCACTTGTCGACAGATTTTGCTAGAAACCCTGAGGTGATAATGCTATAAAATATAGTTTTATAATTATTCAATTTAATTATTTGGATCCACAGCTATTGTCTGTGGACAGTAGTCGACGTTAAAGAAGAAAATTCAAGTATTTTTAGCGTCCTTTTAACAACTGAGTTTAGAATATGATGATGTCTTGCCTTGACCGTCGATGAGGACGGACATGGTTTTGTACGGAGAGATACTGATTAATAACCTAGAAAAGTATTAAGGTGATATGAGTTTTATTAATCAAAATATTATTTCTAGTTGCTTCTTTGTTTATGTAGTAGTAGTCGTTTTAGAATGGAAGGTTTTGATATGTTTCTGCTTGTGGCAAAAAAGGATGCAAAATGATTGCACCCTGTGTGTCAAATAGATATTTAACTTCGTATTTTTTAATATAATTATTGTCTTTCGTTTTCGTGGGAGTTGATCAATATGTGGATTTCAAGTGCCACCATGTTGTGTCTTGCTTAAACAAATGCCGCCGTTAAAGAAAAGATTTAACTTCTTATCCTTTTCACGGAGGTGAATCTACCCACGCTGCTACCTACGCTGTTTCTTCTGCATATCAATGATTTTTGTTGCAGATAAGTAACATTCATTGATTTGCAGATGATAGCGCAGGTCATACACGTTACTTTCGCCGGAGCAATCTCTGAACGTCGAAATCAACCCAGCAACGAATCGTCAACAACCCAGCGATCTCCGTACGATTGGCTTCCCTCTCTATCCGAAGGGACATCAGTTCACTTTGGGAGCATTATTGGCTTTAAAATGGGGAGTGTTCTGAAGAATTATTCGGTCTTTTACCTGCCGCTGAGTTCCACCATCGAACTACTCCTTCACCTTGAAAAATGCCATTCTTCCACCGTGCGTTCCACTAGTCACTTTTTGCGTCGTACAGAGAAACTGTGCAACGAATTCCCTTCGGCAGTATTTTCCACCAGTTATGACATGGGTGCCTTCAAGAAAAGAGCTTACATCTCCCTAATTGGCTGGCAACACACCGACAACTCTTCTTGAGTTGCTGGTGTTTATGGGCGGTGGTAATTAATTCCCATTTGCCTCCCACTCTTATAAAAAGAAACTAAATAATCAAAATAGAAACAAAGAACAGAGTATCATTCATAAAATCAGCAGCCAGTAAGCAAATTCAAATTGGTATGTACACAGCATCGCAATGCTAGCGAAAGGTCGGAGATGTCGCAACTCGCAAGGTCCGGCCTAAGTCGGAAACTGGCTTTCAGCTCCTTTAAGGTAAAAGTACTATGCCGCAGCCATTTTTGGATGTGAAGATTCTATAGACTATAATTCTATTGCTGGTTTAGAATTCTTGAAAGCCTTGATTCTCTTTCTGAGTTTGCTTCATAAATATTCTGATTGAATGGCATGAATGTAGTAGCTTTATTGTGGGTGCTATCTGCTAAGTAAGATGACCCGAAACATTGAAAACTAAACAAGGTGTCGAGTCCAGTAATGGACAACGACTAAGGAGGAAGGAATGGAGGAGGAGGGTGGAAGGAAAGAGGATATTAGACACTTGATTCTTATTTTAAAGATAATGGGTTATTTTGCAATCTTTGAATATAGAGTTAAGACAACCACCCATCATAAAAGCCTGTCAGTTAAGCGCGTCCAACAGTGCTGCCATTATGTTATGAAAAAAAATAGATGCCAAATAAAAATGTTCTATTGTCATTCTGAAAACACCCCCTAAACATCGTCTAAGATCGTAAGTCAATAGTTAGTACATTTTGTTGGTAAGTTTTCCAAAAATGAAACCTGGCTAGATTGATTTATCGCCCCGAAATCCCCTGCATACTAAATTTCATGGACATCGTTGAAGCCATTTTCGATATTCAGATCTTATATATAAATGAATTGCTCGTTTAAAGGTATTAAATATATTTGCATTGCTGGTTTTGATTTAATCCGCAACAAGATTTTAAAAGTACAGAGGCCGTATCATCATCATATGTCAAAACCTATCAAAAGTTTGTGGCAGTATGAGGACTTGACAGAAGCGCGTGGAGTGCACCAATGTGCTTCTGTTTAGTCCACCAGAGTAAATACTCCTTATACGAACAATTGTTCTCGAGTGTGATATCCATGGACTTGTTTCTCCAGTAAGTCTATGGTGATTGTATAAAACTAGACATTGGCGATATACACCTTTTTAAAACAAGGAGTGAAAGCCATCAATTAAGGGGAAACAAGAAGGATACAGTAATTATGACTTCTATTTCCCTATCCTTTTTACTCACTGGAACTTGGCATATTTTAACAGATCAGCATAGTTTTACAACTAGCGCCTTCAATGAATGAGGAAAGAAAAAGCCGTCTCCAATAAAATTCTTTGGCGCTAAAGGTCACTTCTAGTTTTGCCTTTAATTACCATAATGTATTGGTTTCCATATTGGGAGCCGTTTAATAGCACCTAGGAAATAATAGACAATGTGCTTAGGAGACAAGTTACTTGCTAAACTGCTTGAAATGTCACCTTTAACAATAAACAAAACATAGCCTAGGGCTGACAATAAAATAAACATATTCCGGGTTTAAGCCCCAATCAGGAATAATAGTTATGTGATGTGATGAACATATATAATTGTTCTTCAGTCTTGGTATTTGTGTAGTACTGGACCTCTAATTCTAAGCGGTAAAAACCCATATCTTATTTGACGTGTTATGGTTTTTTTTTTCTTTGCGCCGCGGCGACTTGGTTAGCTTTTACAGCGGGAATATGGCGTTTCCACAATGAAGTGATTTCGCCAGTGTCAAGTATATATAAGTATAAAACACAATCCAATCTTCTCTAGGAAGATTGGGGGCAACGTTGTACGGTGATATGTAGGACAGAGGCCAAGATAGTTTTAACCTCTGTACCACTGCGAGTCGAGTTGAAACGAGAAGTAAGATGCCAGAATACACGAAAGATGTCCAAGTCTTCTTTCACTGTGCAACACAAAGGCATTAAAAGTACAAATCACTAACAGAAAAGACCTTTGAACACCTAAATACACAAAAATAAAAACTAAAACAAATTACACATCCGCCATCTTTTGACGTTGCAAATGGCCACCGACGTGTTATGGTATTGTTTTTAACATGGCCGCCATTACTGTCAAGTAAATAAGAGCTGTCAAAAAGTTGACAATAGGATAACAGGTCAAAGGCGGTATAGTTATTGCCGCCAATAATCTCGGTCAAAATGTAGCAATATATGACAGGGTATTTTTTCAGATATTTTCCTACTGATCTTGCTTATTTATTTATTTATTTACTTATCGATACGTAAAACTGACTGAGAATTGCTGAACGAGAACACAAGATCAATACGACTTTTCCGAACAATTTTGATATGTGACTATTCACAAAATCTGTATCAATCGTAGAATCATACAGTTAAGGCTATGGTTTTTAAGAAAAACCATCCAGCGATTGACCTCTATCTCACCGGATACTCGGATATTATGTGACGATGTAGTGGAGGGTCCATTTGTATAAGATGGCCCCCTTTATTTATATCTTTATTCATCTTCAATAGAACCATACTGCTGCCCCATTTCAAAACCCAGCAAGGGACATTGAGGTAATTTTCAGAGAGCGAAATAATATGTTTTGTATCAGCCGTACAAAATTTTGAAATACTTAAGTATTTGCTCTAGACGCGATACTTTCTTCGTTAATTACATTAAGACGAACACGTAGCTATATATATCTTTTTTTTAATTTCTTATATTAGGTACATGTTTTATGTGCCATACGTGAGCCATACTAGCATTTGAAAATAAATGAAAATAAAGAAATAGTGAGCTGATGATTTTCAAGCCTTTCTGTGTTTTCAAAACCTAGTATGTGCATATCACATACTAGGTTTTTGAAATAGTTATGTGGCATGCTAGGTTTTGAAATGGACAAGTTCGTTTTTTTGTGCTTTTACCAAGTTTCGGGGTACTCGTAAATGTGAACCTGAAAGAGATGGGCCTCTAAATGATTTTGCATCCGGTAGGAACTAGCTAGAAACCGCGTTTGATGCAAAACTCACAAAATAGAGTTTTTGAGACTTACTAGCTTTTGAAATGGCGCAGGTCTCGCAGGTTTTTTACCTTCACGCGTCTAATGCAGGATGGAACTAAAAACACTAGGCAGATGGTAGATAAGTTAGAACCTAAATGTCAAGACAATACTAACACTATAAGGTTGCAATGCATCTGTTTGTTGTTACTTTCATGGAACGTTTTTTCTGAGGGCTATAAAAAGTAACTACACAAGTCTTACGAAATGCAAACCCTCC
This sequence comes from Acleris sparsana, assembly GCA_923062465.1. Taxonomy (NCBI): domain Eukaryota; kingdom Metazoa; phylum Arthropoda; class Insecta; order Lepidoptera; family Tortricidae; genus Acleris; species Acleris sparsana. The sequence continues at coordinate 17,378,873 of OV281287.1, read as the reverse complement.
TACCTTCCAACAAAATTTGTCAATAGAATATGAATCTATTAATAATGACATAAATTCTTTTTTTTATGGCATAGAGAAGCGAAACTAGCACACAGGCCACCTAATGGTAAGTGGAAACTGTGACCCATAGACATTTGCATTCACAACACTGCAAGCCTAAGACTGCAAATGCGGTGCCAACCCTGAGGACTAAGATGGAATGCCTCTATGCTAGTCATTACACCGGCTGTCTTATCCCCAAACCGGAACACAACAATGCGAACACTGCTGTTTTATTTATTTATTTAAATACTTTATTGCACAAAAATAAAATAGTGTACAAAAGGCGAACTTAATGCTACAAGCATTCTCTACCAGTCAACCTTAAGGTGAAACAGAAATCAAAAAAAGTAGGTAGGTGCAATAAAAAGACAATACTTTCCCTGTTTTACTGTTTGTTTGATTGATCATTAGTCATAAAAACAAAAGAAATTACACTTTTCTTTCTTTGCACAAGATCTTTATTTGAATGGACATTTTGTACTATTTTTAGCACAAGGAACCTGGTTATATACTTATCTATTAAATATATGAAACACCGACGTGAAATTTTACTATTTTTTTTGACTTAAAAATGTTTCCACAGTAATAAAATAGCAACAGTTCTAGGTATATCTCAGAACATACTTTAAAAAAAGTAAACCGCCTGGAGATATCCCATACGTTATTTACGTACCTCCTGCGGTGATCTGGCGACATAGAGATGAAGACAGCAGGAGTCCGGCGAATCCATACCATATATGTAACTTCATATCTTTTTATTGACCTTTGCTTGGCTAATAATAAATTATAAGGCGTATTACTGAAGCTACTAGCTTTTTACTTAATTGAATTAAATTATTATGTCGTCGGTGATTGCATTACTTATAAGTATTTAACAAATTCAATAAAGGCCACTTGCACCGAACATTTAACACTAAGACGAAATCTGACGTTTTCTAACTTGAATTAGTGTCTTAACCCAGTGTTAAATATTTCGTGCAAGTGGCCCTAAGATGCAAAATTAACCTTACTGATTTAGTAACTAAGGTGTATTTTGCCACTTATTTAGTATGTTCGTTACGCTGTTTTGCAATATCAGCGACGACTTCATTTTTATGGTGTGATTATCGTTTGTTTTGTTCTCCCGAGTAATGTTTTGCCTACTTAATACAATTTAAAAACATGAGTACTTACAGGGGTTACCATGACTTGGATAATCAATTCAATTAGGGACGAGTGTAAGGGACAGAACTATAGCAGTTATATGGCCCTGTCTCTTTCGCTTACCGTAAACTGATCTGCATAACAATGTCATGGCAACTCTGTACTCTTAGGGCCTGTTGTTTGATCAGTAGATAACTCATTTAAATGCCAAAATCTAAAAAGGAATCGTAAATGTGACACATTTCCGTGAGATTATACCAAATATATATATTCCAAATTGAATTCGATTTCAATTCAATTCAATTCAATTCTTTATTCTTTATTCGTGACAAAAAATAACACATACAAAAATAAAAATAAAACTAATAAATAAAAAAACACACTTTGTCACGAAACGGACCCTGCTCAGCATGTTGCCAGCTTTACAGCCAGCGCATCAAATCAAATCAAATCAAATCAAATTAGCGCGAGCCCAATTTATACTTGACCGTTTTTTAAACGACTTTTAGTATCTGTGGTTTTCCAGCAGGGTTTGTAATATAATCATAAAAATTGATACTTGAACGTGTTTTTATTATCTGATAAAACAAACTAGTAAACCCACCGTAATAATCTGTCATTACGGGTCATACTTTTTATTATTTTATATAAATTTTATATAAGCTTTTGCCCGCGACTTCGTCCGCGTAGATTTCGACAATCGTTATTCCCTCAAACTATCCTACGTCCTATTCCGACCTAAACTATATGTTTGCCAAGTTTCATCCCGATCCATTCAGTGGTTGAATAACTTGTTCACATCTAAACATCCTAGCTTTCTCCTTTTTAATATTAGTAAGATTGTATTCATAGATACGCCTTGTTGTCTAAAATATAGGATTAAAATTTATTTTAAATGTTATTATATTCAACACTATAACTATTACCATATCAATGATCAATAAAAAGTCCTCAGTTCCTTACTAAAGGTAAGTAAAGAATATAAGCGACAAGTTATTTAGTGGCCATATGGCGAAAGAGCGCTGCATTCATTCAGGGTCCAGTATAATCTCATTCAACGGTCCCTCGAGAGCTTTTAATTTTACTTTTATTTTCGTAGAAAAAGTAACTTCTCGAGGCATTGCGTGCGGGCAGAGAGAAACGGCAAGAGTTCACTGTTTAATAGATCGAATTTAACTTCATTGGTTTTATCATTTCATCGAAATTCACTTTGTACATCGTACGCTATTTTCTGTTGAAACCATGATGTTTTAGGATATCTAACAATAATCACGTAGGTTAGGTTGGATTTGTGGCTACCAAAGAATAACTCGTGCTGCGCGAAATGCCCTGCGGTGCGATGTAATGATAAGATAATTTTAAATGTATGTATGTACGATTCTTTATTACATCATACATTTAGATGTGTCTGGTATCGTTAGAATCCTTTCACCCTCCCGGGTGACATAGGATACCTAAAATGTTAACATTGAAATAAAAAATGGCAAAATGGCAATTATTAATTAACATAGGTATATATATCGAGGACAATACAAAAAATGCAGTTTTAAAGATTGTTTTTTTTTCTTAATTATAACAGAAGTTTAAGCCGATGCACACGCCCTAAAATTTTCTGATCTCTTGTGAATTTACTTTTTAGATACTTAAAGGTTTTAAGTTTGCAATTTTAACGTTTAAAAAAAGGCACTCACAAAATGAGAAATTAAAATATGTTACGTTCATTTCATTCGGCTGGCTCTTGTAAATTGATTAGTTAAAGAATAAAAAATAAAAGTATCTTCAAATTGTTTTTAAATGTGTGTTACCAAGATTTTGTTTTTATGTTCGATATAATGGATAATTGTATTTTTATATAACTAAAATTTTAATTCATTTTTAGACAATAAAAAAGGTTGAAAACTATAAAGTTTGCAATAAAATTACATATACCACCGCGTTTTTATTTTTTATTTATTTAATTTATTTAATATACAAAAGGCGAACTTAATGCCGTAAGGCATTCTCTACCAGTTAACCTTACTACTTAACAATTACTAAAAGAACACTTACTAGTTAAACACTCTCGTTCAGCTCTCTGGTGCAGGTTCGATGCCCCGTCAAGGCTGCATTTCTCGGCCAGGGAAATAGCCCGAGATCATTTCTCTGCCCGTAATGTAAATGGAAGAAAAAACACACCTGGTAAATGTCAAATTGTTCGGCTCCAGACTGACTGGACCGGTGTAATTAAAAACAATATTTTTTCCAATTTGCCGAGGATTTAAAATGTAAGAAAGACTTTGAACTTAAACGTAAATTAAAAGCCTTTTTTATGGAGAAGTCTGACACATACAAACTACATATAATAATGGGATTTGAAACCCAAACATTTGCTATCTCAAGGCGGTAATCTCAAGACTAGTAAAAGTAGAAAATGCAATTCCAAAATATTATCAAAAGTTCTGCATTCATTATAGAAGTGGTTGTAGGACCTTATACAGGGTCCGTCCGGATCGCTACAACCTCGAAAATCTAATTCAAGACCAAAATCCTAACCTCCACGGGCGCACATTCGCTGTGTACTGCATTTTGGTTTAAGTGTAGGTATTTTTATCATTCAAAACTTACCGTAATATTACTGGTTACACGAGTTCTCATTAATGTTTGCATGTGATAATGTTAAAATAACTAAATAATCAAGATGGGAACTTTTAGATTTTGGTCTTGGATTAGATTTTCATTTCATTGGAAATGAATGAAAAATTTGCTGTCTTAGGGCCGTGTTATTAAGGTTGGCTCTTGGCTGAGATGCCGTAAATGTCAAGCCGTAGAAGATTAGTTTATTAATACCTACGGCCCTTAGGTCTTGAGGTTGTAAATGTATATATGTATGCAAACTCTTTATTGCACAATCGTAAAATATCAAACTAAAAAAGAAACAGAAACACAACGACGAAGTTATCCGGAGAGCGAACGATTCTAACGACACCATATACATATTAATCGGGCGTTTAGAAGTTATTGTAGAATAAAGAGCCGTATATACAAACATGGACCCTGAAAACATTAAACTCTTTTTATTGTGCAGTCGTGTAAAAATTAAAATCGACAATACAACGGTACTCTTAACTGTAACGCGTCCGCACCGTACAAGAGACAGATGTTGACTGATTTTTTCAGACATCTAAACCTAAATCATGTGCGTAAATGTGCCCTTACCACTGGCCAATTACGTGCATTCTAAGTTTTCCGGTACGATCACGGATTTTAATTGATACACCACTATAGAACCTAGTCGTATAAAACCTACGATGAATTTACATGTGATTTCTATCTCGTCACTTGACGCTGTCATTATGACAGGGTTCCATAATGGCAAAGGAATTAAAGTCCGTCACTGTACTAACTCTTTAACGTAGACAAGGTATAAATACTTATCTTAAATGTCTATGGGTCACAGATTCCACTTTACCATCAGGGGTGTGATTCTCTTAAGCGCATCACTTGTTCACTCGTTGCAGCTTATATAACCGGCTAGTTTAAGCAGTTCCGTCAGAGCGTACAAAACACATTATAGCGCGTGCATTCTCATTTTGGCAGCAGGTGGCGTGATAGGTAGGTAACATGACGCTATACAAAAAATACATTTTGTAAATTAAATTAAAGTTCCTAGGGTTATAAAGCATGTGAATGATATCGCAAAAAAACACGTATATGTATAATTAAAATTGATTAAAATCTGTTAATTGCCTATGATGTTTAATTACCTGAATTAATGCGAAACCTTCGAATGGTAATGTTTATACTTGTCAATGTCAGAACAGTTTGTTATTTAGTAAATGTTAATTATTCCTAATTAGCCGAGTTTGTTTTCTTTTAATCTTTATGTAAACAAGATTGTTTTATTGGCTATCTGACTTTATTGCATTTTAAATATGGATTTATAGCCTACTATCCAATCAAAATCTTGTTAATTGGTCAGGATGATTATTAAGAGATTCCTTAAAATAGCGGCTCTAAGTTTGCCTTTGTTTTTAATCATAAACTGACTTACACTCAATAGCATGAAGGTTCATTTGCACTAATGTCCCTTTAAAAAGTAAAAATACAACTAATAAGACACTTTTTTAATCGCCAACACACAAAGCGACGTGACGTAACAAAACTGACGTCTTAAATGTAATGTCCGTTTTATCACTTAGTATAAAGACTCAAAAAGTTGATCCGAAAGTATATCTTTATTCTTTAACGTACGCCAAGCACCAGTCTTCTCTTTGTGTGCCAGTAGAGGAAGACAACCGGTGCAATTACTAACATAGAAACACTCCATCTTTAGGATTGGCAAAACATTTGCGTCAGGATCTTGGTCTTGAGATTGTAGTCTTGATAATTCAATTGTTTATTTATGTTAATTCTAACACGGCCACATTTTGCACATCATTTTCCCATGGATTGTTTTTCTCATGAGGAAATTGTTGATTTTGAGGTTAGAAATAAAATGGTATCTTCACTCGTCTGGATAACATCAAAGTAAATATTGTACTTTCTAGGCTAAGTGGAGGTAGCAATGTGCACGTAGGAGAACATTTCCGAGATTAGGGAATCTCAAGCAAGTATTGAGAACACTTTTGGAAATATTTGTCATAGATAGGTAAGTTATACAATTTGAGAAGTTTTCTTTTTCTTTATATCTAAATGAAGATGATTTTGGAGTAAAGAACATAAAAACGAAAAATATTTAAACAATAAAGAATAGTTTCTAAACCAGGAATAAATATTCACACGCATTTACGAGATTTTTCAAAGTATCTCTCGAAAATGCTCTAGTTAATAAAAGGGATATATTTATCTACCTTTTAATGCCTGGAAATTGTTAAGTTTTGTCAACTCGTACATTATGTACATATATACTTCACACCTTCATTTCCAAAGCGGGGTAGGCAGAGCTACAGAATTACCGGCAACTCCCAAATTTGTTAATTCAGCAACCACTTTTTGCACAAACACTAGGCTAAGGTGTGTAAGGTGTACCAGTGTATATAGGTATACGTGATAGGTTGCAAACCCGTCGCCTAACAATACTACAAGCCTTTATTCCCATTATATTGCAGTTAAACTAAAAGCAGTTTTGACTAGCATGATTGCGTATTAACTTAGTAGAAAAACTAGCACCAAGTGTCACTCCTGAGAGCAATTGAATATCACTGTTCAAAATTTCCTTCTTGCACTAAACGGTAACCTGTCAAGACATCTGCTTGCTACAAGCTTCGCATAGTTCATAGTGGTTAGATTTATGCCGCTTTAATTAAGCTTGACATTCCGTTTTCATGCTCAGCGGTTTCCTTTCTGATCCGCCGTATGGCTTAATCGGTTCTGCCCTTTTTGGAAACTGGCAATCTTATTAAACATTAATACAGACTTAACCGTTCTTAATTCTTAGCAACAAGACTGTTAATGGATTATTATAGTTGTATTTTCGTTAAGTTCATCACGCGATGCCTTTTGAATTTTGCTATTGTTGGATGAGAAATTAAGATTCATTTCTGAATTATGCGAGTATGCGACAGGGACTAAATGGAGGAAATAAAGGACTGTTGGTCGATTATTAATTGGCAGAGATATATTCTAGCTAATTACGAAGGTGTTTTTCAAGTCAAGTGAGCCTTATAGTATTTCATTTATATAAAGGTAATGTACTGCTCATAATACAGTTTAATATAAGTTTTATTGCAGTAACCGAGATAATTTGATGCGCTTGAAATAAACTTAAGAAAGAGATGATGCTAAATAATAGCAATTAAAACCAAGACGAAGAAAAAAGATAAATAAAAAGTAAAACATATGGATACATTGTGAATACCAAGCCATTGTTACTAAATTAGTTTTATTCTCAATAGAATTTCGGTTCGACGGGAGTTTATTTTTAATTAAAAAATAAATAAATTGGCCCATAATATCTGTAACTAAATTATAGCAGTGCTCGGTTTTTGTTTAAAATTGTGTTATTAGAATAAGGTATGTACTTACATAATGTGCTTTGGTGTCGGTAACTACCTATTGTAAGTGGAATATTTAAGTCGTTATTGCAATACTTAGGTATAATGATTGTGATGTATTTTTTAGTCCTTACGCACCTATTGAAATTATTTTTGTTTTAAATGGCTTGCTAATTAAAATATTTGTTTAAGTAATATTTCTTATCTTAGTGAAATATGTATTCCTTTTGAGAAATAAAGATAATTTTAATCGATATTGAATAGAAAAACCCGGAGACGGAGATAGCGAATCATAAGTAAATAAATTATACACTTATTGCCGCCTTTATGTTACTATATAGAAATACCATTTAAATGAGACCAAACTAAACTGATTAACAGTGAGGGGTTCTTATGGCATTTCCGTCTTCATCATCATACCAAATCAATGGTACTAAAATTTTATTTTATTCTCATCGGAATTTCAAACCTTTGTATGCAAAATTTGTTTCTACTAATCAGATATAGATTAAATTAGACCTCCAAGATTTATTTTATGTTTGTTAGTCATTAAGTTATAAAACTTATAAACTGAACCTTATATGAGTGTGTTCAAAATTGTCTAATAAAATACGTGAACGTTTTAGTTTTAAAATAGAATCATTGAGTAAAGCAAAAACTTTGTCACCGCCGTTTTTGCTGATCCAACATTTCAGCATCAGTCGATAAAGCAATATATAGAAACTGCAATAATTACAGTGTAAGGATGCAACAGGTGTGCTGTGCCCATATTAGTCGCCTGGACACCCATGGTCTGCAATTAGCGATCATGGGTAGTTTAATCTTAGTCCCTTGTTACAAGATGTGGTTAGGTTAGGTTAGGAATAGTTCATAGTGAAGTGAGGAGCGAATGCAATAGCAAAAGGATGATTGCAGAAAGAACATGAGGCCGTAAATAATTTTTTGAAACCTGACATCTAGGTAGGTCATAGAACCTCCTCCTTTTTTCGTTGGTCGGCTTTATGTGACTATCCCTTTCTCTGACTGGAATTTGGCAGATCTTAATAGCTCACAATTAAGTCTCAGATAAATAGTTAGTTTGGAAATAGCAAGAAGAAGGTAGCAAGCAAAGAAACAGTCACATGATATAATGGAATGTAATCAGCTCTATTCAGAATAAAAAAAAAAAAAATATGAAAAGGAAGGTGAAATGACAGTTTACGCCTCTGGCATTCTGAATAAACAAAAGCAGTCACTGGTCACATGACACTAGAGCTGTTATTGTAATTTTTTTAATGTCTGAATTGACTACCCGCTCCGCTTATTACCCTCACCTACCGCTCTCATCAATGAAGGCTGTCGATCACCGGATGCACTGCGACCATCTGCAGTTCCGGTTGGCGTTTTTCCACGATAATGAAACCATTGGTTACCGGTATTGGAACACCTTTCATAATTTATTGGATCTAAACGTTGACGGATGCGTTACTGGTTTGTGGTTTCTTGAAACATGTTTGAGATATAGAGATAATTTTTAAAAGTTAATATCTGATGAATATTATGATTGATTAAGTGTACCTATTATGTCAATATTTACAATATTATTAAAATGATGAATCTCAACTTTATGGATACACAGTTCAAAGTTTAAATCTTTAAATCGAGCCTCCATTGCGAAGAATTAAAAAACAAGTAGAACTTGTGCCAAGTATTTTGACGATGTTCCGGTAACCTTCGGGGAAGAAGATGGTTGATTGATTTGTGTGCAAGTTTTACGTTTTAGTTATTCTGTTTACTGTTTTTTTGTTTATGGCATTATCACTGCGAAACTGCGGTGGACCACGATTAATGAAAAAGGAAGAAGAAGAAGTATTTTGCCCTATTCTACAGCTTTGCTAATACATTATTTGATTATTCATCCCCTTAACAGCCCCTAGGTTATTAAGTCAACCAAGATAAAGAGCCCTACTGTCACTAAATTCTATTTTGTGGCCTATAACCTGTTCAATTTTAGCACGACCTGCTGTCCAAAATTTCATTTCATTTTCAGAGCAAGGTCGATATGGAGTTCGGGTCATGTCTATTATTCTGACTGATCTGTCAGCTGAGAGTGACCTGCACGATACGAATATACTGTGCTGTGTTAATAGTTTTAACTAAACATGAAACAAATTGTGTTAAGTATTGATTGATGTTGTTAATCTTTCAGGTGAGGAATTCGAAAACATTTTTTAAGTTCGAAAAATCTGAAAGGGATATAAGCATGTCTTTGCTCGAATATGTAGGAGCAGAAACCTTATACAGCTTGCTTATATGTGGACAAGAACTACTGTTTGATAATTAATAATTACTTGGGCCATTAATCACATACGAGTAGAAGGTGAACACATGAAACATATCTAAGAAATGTGTTACTATATTTTTACAGTTAATTTTTAATAAAAATATATTTATACTTTATATTAAATTACCAAGCATTTTTAACGAGACTACATTTCTATATGCAGGTGTCGCGAACTTTTTCCCATGAAAAGGAAATAAGAAAAAAATAAGTAGAGACCAGGTGGAGGGTGCAATTAAGTGGATAAGATAGATCTAGCCAATCTGGTTCCAGACGACAACGGAATAAGGCGAGGATGATCAAATCGAAGGTTTAATTAAAGATAAAGTTGCTAAGGACCAACGAGATAGCTAGTATTTTTAATGAAGATGCTCCGCGTCTGTGTGAAAAGTATTAAAGGAACAAACTGATACACATAATACTGGTACTTTACGTATATATATAAATTTTTTAAAGAACAAAGACTCTTCGAAAATTGTAGAAATTTGTTGTAATGACGGACCAGAGTCTGCTTAAAACCTAGCAATTAAACACAAATGGATGCGTAAAACCACAAGTAAAAATATTTAAGTTATTTTCAAAATAAGCAACTTAATAGAAGCCAACGAAAAATGAATATCGTGAACGGTAATATGTAATATTTTCTCGGTTTTAATAAGTAATTCTCATTATGACTCGATTTGGACTTCTTTCTTAGATATTGTAAATAGAGCCTCTAGCATAAGACCTTGATCATGTGTGTCTTGATTTTAAAGTGCATTCACTGTTTTTGAGCTAAAGTGATTGTCAATATTTAGATATGAATTGAATTAGCATATCCCAGTCAATAGAAACCAAAAGCAAGTGACCTAGCGGAACTCAGTGTGTGAAATGCCAATATAATGTCAATAACAAGAATATAAATTCAATGTCAACATTCATATCACAATACCAATTCATCACTTTGTTATCAATACTAATTTTCTTTGCGCCGTCTGTCGATATTTTCTGTTTGGCGTACTGGTTTACCTGTAAAGAATGTCATTGGGCTTAACATCCGACATTTGTACTTTATTATCTTTTGGTACAATTAAGCTTAATAAATTAATAAATGTCCAGAATTAGGTTGTGGTTTACTAACTTTATTTTTCTGTTTTTTTTATGTTGTCTTTTTTTTTGCAATACCTACTTAAGTCGGTAGATAAATGTTAATCAATTTTCAGTGTTAACAAATTTGGAACTATTTCAATTATTTTTAAATGTTTTTATCTTTTTTTATCTTTATTAATTTTACTAGAAGGGTGATTATTTCTCATCTTAGCACCAAAAGTAAGTTGCTTATGATTTGGTAAACTATTGTTAACTTCTTTATTATTCAATCCAGAGTTCTCATTTACATACTAATAATTAAATGACATCCTTATATGTATATGTAAGGTATTTCCCATCCCAAAAGCCCTGCTTACATCCATACATTTTAGTAGATGTCTATTTCTTCATACATCTATTTATACCTAACGGTCCCAACGGATGCGGCTAAAGGATCAAGACTTAAAAAAACGTAACAAAACTCGTACTTACTGCGGTTTTGCTGGTATATTCTTGCCGAGCTAGTTGCTATTGATGGAACTATTAAAAGTAAAATAAATTGTCTTTCTACTTAGTCAATTAAACACTACATATTTACCTGTTCTTCTGAATTGATGTTTTCTATTTATTTACGTAATGATATGTGATCCGCAGTATTAACTGTTGTATTTAATTTTAATGATAGACATAATTTTACACGATAAGGTGCCTTCTGTCTTTACACTTTAAGAATTAAATAAGGTCAAGGTTAAAGGTTTTAAGGGAATTAAATTTTTGCTTATATTAAACTGCTAAAAGCGCGCAAAAATAGTTTTAAAACTCCAAATTCCCTTAAAAAAATGTTAGTTCTCATGTTAGTGGTAATGCTAATTTCAGAAAAAAAACCGCATTAGATAAGTATACTTTATAGTTAGGTGTAAATTGGTTTTTTAAATAATAAGCTTACGTAAGTACAAGAATACTTCCATCAAAGACCATGAACGATTTATTTCAAGATCTATCAGCCTAAAACAATTTCCACCTCCCTCTCTGTATTATCAGGCTTCTAGGCTATTCTCAAAACATGGGTCACTAGACTCAATTATGAAAAAAATATTTTAAGACTTAATGTAACATCAATAAAGTGCAAAATCCATGCAACTTAATAAGACACTAAATGTCTTATTGTACCTCAAAAGCAAAAAATATTTTTCTCTTTACTAAAATGTTTGCATTAGCTGACCCAAATTTCAGAAGTACTACTAAACTTTACAATAAACAAATAAGGTGTAGAATCTATTGAACATAATAATGCAGTAAATGTCTTGTAAAACAGAGAAGCTGAATAGATAAAAAGGCAATCAATCGTAGTTCAAGATCAAGGCAGGCTCCCACGGCGTGCACCTGTGTCCTGCCAGGTTTGTACTGCGCGGACTTGACAAGAGTGCGACACTATAATACTGCTAATTAAATATAAACTATTCAGAGATTTCAATACAAGTACATAATCCAGAATTAATATACATAAAAACATTCTTTATGAATCCAATTCCTTCAAAGCATTGCTTAGTATGCTAAATAATAAAGCTATCAGTAATCAAATAAGTAAATTGCTGAACAACGAACGAATGTATTTGAGGACCAAAACGATTTTGTTTAAGTTGTTTTACTAGTCTTAAATTCTAAATTGCAGCACCTTGTACGTCCCAAGTAAACGTCCCTCGTATCACCTTTATCGCGGTGGATAAAATGTACATAAAGTATCCGTCACTCTCCCATGTACATGCTGGTTAGAAAGTGACAAATGCTTATCCTCATTGATAAACACGACTTTATTAAGCCTGCTGGATACAACATAAATATTAAAGCAAATTTTAATCTCGCTCCTTTATTCCTCGTCCGTCCTATAGTTTACTTTGCTCAGGTTGGCCAGTAACGCAGAATTAACTGCAATTATAAGAACAGTACAAACTCGCACTGGCCCTTCCAGTCTCGGTAACGGGACCACGTCTCAGGGACAAGCAGCGGAAACTAAAGTGCTGGGACAAGGCAGAACAGAGAGCGGGTAAAGGATATAAGTCACATGAGGTTTAGGTAAAAAACTGTGTTTCTAGTATACTCTGTACGTTTGTCCTTTCTTATAGAGCTAAATCGACTAGTATCCGTTTTCACTAGAGCCACATCTATTGACTTGGTACTTGATAAAAAGAATTGAATGACTTGAAAATATGTGGTAAGAATGCGGCTCAAATGATTAGGTAAGTAGGTAAATTATAATGATGAGGATGATTATTATGAGTAGAAGGACGCAAAAAACGGTAATTTTTATACTAGATTTTGTCTTGGGAATCTAAGTGAAGTTAATTAAATACATATGCTTCTTTTTTTAAATGGAGCAGTTATGAAGAAAGGTTGGATAGCAAGAGTTTGAGAAAGTAATTGGATTGTGAAGTTAGTAGGTACGAAGTGATTTACGAAGGGTTCAAGTATTATTTTCAATTTGTCATTTTTAAAACAAGGTCTACCGTCTTTAATAACTCAACATATCAAGACGTCTTCATAGAATGTCCAACAAGCGTTTGATTTTGAGTTAGAATCGGTGAAGTTTTTGTGTGTAGTAACTGAACGCAGCTTTAATGTAATTAACTAGCAACACTTTCTTCCCTCCGCCCTCTTGCATTTCAGGCTGTTAGCTGTGTACTGTTTCGCTGTGTCCCTTGAAAGATCATTATTAAAATAGTGGATTAATTAATTTCACGAGTTTTTATTATCAAGCATTCGGGCCTGCGAACTCAGGGGGCTTGCTCAAGGCATAAAACAACCCGGGAGGTTTCCAAATATTACAGTGTGAAACAATTGTTTCTTAAAATATATCACATTTTGTCAATTGCTATCCATGAGATCGTTTTCTGAAAATTCTCTTTTAACTTAAAAACTATCTTATAGTCGGATAAAAACTAGATTTAGTCGAGTGGCATCATTAAGGCTTTCGAGCGGATGTGTGGGCTTCTGCTGGTTTTTTTGCGGCTAGAGATAATTTTAATGCATATCACTATTTTTTCAATCTTTTTTAAGTACTTCTTACGGTCATTATTAGCGTCTTATCTTGGCTCCGTTGTAACGGGATATTCCATATTAAAGTAATATTTTTTAATAATTTTAGGAAGGCTGAAGTCATTATTATAATTGTACATACAGATACTCGCCTATTATCAAACCATATACTGAGTTTTCCCGCGATTTTAATATCTTCTTTTTTATTGCTGTTCCGTACTGAGTTTACCAATGACAAGGGAGTGAGAGTATAATTAGTAAATAAAATAATGTCTAAGTAAAAGTAAAAGCTTTCCTCTCCTTTTTTATGTATCTAAAACAAAATAAAATTGATTTAAATTTAGATCCCATTGTAATTTATTACTCAATTGATATTTTTAAGTTTATCTTGCACTTCTTTTTCAGCTGGTCACTGGCAGTGATAGGTGTTCATCATAAAATCTCCGATATGACCATTACTATTATTATTTGGAAAACATGCAATTTTTGATTTGGTTGGTGTGTTAATGGGAGTTGTTTATATAAAATACCATTGACTGTTAAAGTAGTGGTAAATCAACAAGAGTATTTTAATAAACTGATACGTTTTCATAAAAAATAATGTCCCAAACTTAGCTGAAAAGTATGATCTAAAATGTTCTACACTCAGGAGCAAAAATACCGAGTCAGAGTGCGTTTTTCATACAAACGAGACTATTTCGAAGCCTTGGTTCCTCGCCAGGGGTTGTTTCGAGTGAGGTTTAATGGTGGATACTCCGAGGCTCAATAGAGGAGATCAAAAGTTCTTAAGATACCTAACTGATCGCACAATCAGTTAACACCCCAGCGGGAGAGTTTTGGTCAGCACTTGGATTTCCTTACATTTTATTGCCATTTTACATGTTTTTCTGAACATGCTCAATTCCGGCGTTAACCGCAGATTCATTCCGTTGGGTATCCTAGCCACTCTGGAAGTGGTAAATTTTTCTGTTTTCGTGTAATTAATGTTGGAATTTGATAAAAAAACATGTATTTTTTAGTTTTCGGCCTCGCATTCTCAAACGTGTACAGATAATATTTTTTTTAATATTGCATAAGAACAACCAACAAGTTCATCTTGTACAAAAGCAAATAAAAAAAGTTGATTTAAATTCGGTATTTTTTTTAATTTTTATTTTTGAAGTGGCATTTGTGACTTTAGTTTCCGCCCGCTTCCTTTGTGATGATTTTTTTTCAGATTTTTTTTCAAATAATATCCTACTTGTTATGCATTTTTGGAGAGCTAAGAAAACAGTTAAGTTTTTAAAATAATCTGCAAGCCAAGTTTCCTAACGTTTTTTTTTGTTTTTAAGGCATTTTAGTGGAAAGCGATCGCAAAAAATATTGAAAAAATGTCGTTTTCCGTCTCGCTTTTTTAAATTTGGACCGATAATTATTGTTTTAATATTGAGAAATAACCAGTGTATAATCGTTTTTGTAAATCAGAAGAAAAAAAAAGATTTGAATCGATACTTTTTTTGTAATAAATTTTTCAAGTTGAATTTCCGACTAATTCAAAAAAAAACTAAAAATCGCGATAACTCAAAAATGGTTCACTTTTGCATAATGCATAATATGGGGGTCAAAATTATCGCAAATAGTCACCCCTATCACCTCCTAACGGGAATAGGTCGACTTACCAATAACCCTGTATAAGTATTTATATCGTTGTCTAGTACCCATAGTACAAGCCTAGAGCTTCGTTTGGGACTAGGTCAATTGGTGTGACATTGTCCCCTGATATTTATTTATTTATTTTATTTATTTAAAATATACAACACAACGAAAACATAGTAATTCATAGAAAAAAAAGTATGATACAAAACAAAACGGCTAACTAACCACCGTACTCAGAGACTGTTTAGAGATATTTAACTCGTACCTTTGTCGAACTTGTGTGTGTAATAAAAATTCTCACTACGGAACGACTTAATTGTCACTAACCGACTCTTAAGTGCGGTAGTTTCGGGACACCATATATTTTAAGAAATCTAGCTTTAATTTAAATTTAGCTTTTATTAACCTACCGCCAAACAGCAGTGTTCGCACTGTTGTGTTCCGGTTTGGGGATAAGACAGCTGGTGTAATGACTAGCATAGAGGCATTCCATCTTAGTCCTCAGGGTTGGCAACGCATTTGCAGTATTAGTCTTGTAGTCTTGTGAATGCTAATGTCTATGGGTCACAGTTTCCGCTTACCATCAGGTGGCCTGTGTGCTCGTTTGCCTTCTCTATGTCATAAAAAAAAAATGTCTAGGTAAGTGCAGGTAGACAGAGTTTAGAGTATTTTTCGATAGCGCAACGTTAAACCGCATACTCGTTTGCCCCCTCTATGATATAAAAAAAAACTTATGCTTAAGTGATTCTATTTATCAAAAGCTTTCTCCATTATTTGAAGAACATAAACACCAATAATTAGCCATAATCGGACATGATAATAATAGTAACAGACATAAATAACCATTATCTGTAGAAATCTCCGTCAAAATGGAAGTTAAATTGCAGTAATTACTGAGTAATACTGATCCTAATTATAAAATTGTTCGTTTCCAAAGATCAACTTTAGATTAAGTATTGCGTAATTTGTCTTACTGTTGTAGTGAGAGTTGTGTAAAGGTGCTACGTAGATTTAGTGGTTAGTATCAATAATATCTTGAATGAGGTAGCGGGATAAGGTTTACGAACTGAGTTTTGGCAGAGGCAAGGAACATCATGGGAACCATGCCATACGTAAACATTACGTTTCTTGACTGACTAGTTAAATTAGTGAGAAACACTTAGAGGCTGTTGACGCTGTGGTCAAGGACACCATTTAAAAAAAAACATAAAAGTGAAAAAACGCATTAGACAATATTTCGCAAGATTATAAAATGTTGTTTACCCAACAAAAAAAATTGCATGTTAGATTTTGACAGTAAATATAAGATATAATAAAACAAAAAAACACTCGAAAAAAAAACAATAAAATGAAAAATCTATACCATAAAGTACCTAATCTTTTAAATGTCTTATATGTATATATATTTTATTAAAATCTTTCATACTTCTCGGTACCTTATTTCTCAACCTTGAATGAAAAGCAATGTGAAAAAGCCTTTTAGTAAGAATATCTGAGAAAACTGGTAGTCGAATTCAGATGTAGCTGTAAATTTAAGTAAGTATTGTGGCATAAACGTTTTAAATTGTGACAAGATATTAAAATGTTCAGCTCCTTTTAAGTTCGACAGAACATTGAAACGAATTATCAAGGACTAAGTTGGCATAGCTCAAATCGAAAGGTCTTCCATCGAGTATAATAATTAATTAATGATCAAAATTGAAACAAATCAATTCACCGTTGACTATCATTAATTGGATATTGACACTTTGACAGATCATAATGTTTATGTCAACACAGCAAATGTTAAATTTCCGTGACCAATGACATGCGACTGAAATGTTTATGCTCGATTAATATTAGCAACTTGTAACATTGGCATTGTAATTATGCATTTTTAATGATAGCGATTATGAATATTCATTAATTGAAAACGAGATACATAATATTGGCTTGGAAGTTATTAATTACCTTAGCGAGCGAGTTGATACAATAGGAAGACATTCATATGGTAAGAGAGGCGATAAATATAAACTTGAAGGTAATTAGTTTATTCATGAACACGTTTGAACGTATCACAAGCTCCAACTGAATAATTGCAAGTGTCAAATTATCTTGTTAATATTGTTCAATGTGGGATTTCTAACCACTAAAACCTCCAAACCGTCAAGGGTGTGTGCATGCTGGATGCTCCGGGAACCTACTACACTTTGTTTGCGCACTTTCCAGGTCACAGGTGTGACTATACACAACGCCGGGTCATAGCAGTGAGTGGTGTAAGTCCCCTTTTTGTTGTACCCTCGACACCGAGGCCTCTTTTTACTCGTCTCTTATGACAAGCAAGAGCATACCGCAGCAGTACTTTGATCTCATGTAGCACGGATTAGACTCACGGGCCTAGACTAGATGCAGTCTGTGCCCAAAAAGTCCTTGAAAAAATATATAATGTAAGCTTGGGATATTCGCTTGAGCGCCTATGATCGCACTTACTCAGATTTTGACCTGAATCTCAACTGGCCTACTTCGAATCTGTCCTGTTACGCATCCCTTACCTCATACCGCACCTCCAAAGACACCTTACTTTTACGTTTACTTTCGTATCCGGGATTAAACAAAGGTCTTCGCTCACTTATGACGTTGAATTTACCTCGAACCTATAGGTAATCTAATAGTTACACACCATTATCATCGGAAAAATCCTATGCGTGCCTGTAACTATTATGAAAACCAGACGTATAACAATCGTTAGTAATAGTTTGACGCTATTGCAGCATTAATTGCGTTAAAAGTGCATGCAAATGAGCTGACCATCGAATAGCGACGGTAAAAACATAATGACTGAAAATAGAAACAATCCTTTGCCAGATTATACACTTTTAAGGTTTGTTCCTCGTGGTCTTGTTCAATCAAATAAACAATTATACTACTAATTTTTTATTTGTTTATTATGGTTATTTTTAACAATTACATTCATTAACATGAAAAAAAATAAGGGGACAATCTTGAAAAAAATTACCTAGTCCCAAATTAAGCTCTAAACGTACTTTATAAAGAAATACATACTTAAATACATAGAAATCATCCTAGGCATGCATACATATTCTGATATTGCTGTGTTGAAGTCTTTGTTATATTACAATTAAGTATGCTTTTTGAGGGGGGGAGAGATAGAGAGAAAGAAGGAGAGAGGTATAGAGAGAGAGAAAGTCAGAAACAAAGAGAGAGATAAATTAATTAGTGCCTACGTTAATTTTACTTTCTCCAAAAGAGAAATAAACTATTATGGAGATAAAGTGGAATTTATATTGTAAAATATTCTTCTTTTGGTGTCTCCTCTAACACAATAAATACTTGCAATTAGCCCTTTGAACGTAGCTTTGACGAGAACAAGTGAAAAACATTGTTTGACGGTTTTGACGCCAGTTCCCTACTTGATATTCCGAATCCATGAGATCTTACGCCATTCATCCCTTCCTTCTGAACTTAAATATAAGTAACAACTTATGGTAATCAGCCTAAGTAGCAAAGGTAATAAAAAGAAACAACGCAGCCGGAATTTTACAACGACAAAAAAAAAACATTATTAATACCAGCTCACCTTAAATTCTCTAACCTTGAATTTTTTGCCATTAAAAGGAAAATCTATAATATACCTAGACTTAAAAGTGTCAAGGTGGTCTACTATGCAATCATGCATAATCAAAAAAGTCGTCATTCTTCCCTATTGCGTTTTTTCGACATTCAATAATTATGTATAAAAATGTGCACTTGTATTATATTTCCATAATGGTTATTTAGAATTTGTGTTTCTCGGACTAACATAGATACAAAAGAGATAAATAAACAAGACAAGTAGTTATTAAATTAAAACTAAATAAGTACTCCAAAGGGTCTATATTTTATATCCCTAATCGTTATATGTCCTAATGCGTCCTTGGTCCGAATTTCCGTTTATCCTAATGCCTTGCCGCCTGAATTTCATTTTTTTTTAGTGTTGTTAGACAACCCTAACCTAACCTAATCTAACTGCATGTTTTCGAGACCTCAAAAATTTGTCTAACACAGCTGAAAACCAGTTTAGAACAATCAATAATTCGGACACAGCCGTAGGACAAACGTTATTAGGAATCCCGAGGGACACCCTACTGCGAAATGTAAGATAAACTAAAGGAATTCCTACTTGATAACCACTAACAAGTGCCAAGAAGAATCAACTACGGTACCGCCGTACTTAATAACCGAACGGCCTTGCAGAGGACTTCTATTATACAAATAACAAAGAAGTTGCATTAATCATATGCAAAAATGGAAGCTTAGCTTCCGCACCATTGAAAGAACAAGAAAAGTGGACGCATTAACTAACTTACCCATTAAGATTGCGAAACGATGATAAAATAGGAGTTGTTATGAGTGTTGATCTCGATTAAAATATGTAGGAATCTGTTATAGGACCTGATCGTCGTTGCTTAGTTATGCAGTTTATTGTTGATCCAGATCAGGTTCTTTTCCTGTATACCATCAATTGAAATACATACCAAGGATAGAGATAATAAGCATGTACGGTCGGCCAAGAAAGTTGTCTACCAGTTTTGACAAAAGTTTCTGTGAGATCTGATTATCGCTAAGGTTGACACTTGTCACTGTCGTAATATTGTTGCAAGAGAAAATCGAACTTATCGTATCATGACGTGCAATTGAATTTCAACCGTTAGGTGGTAAATACCTTTCAACGAACGCATCATTACGCAGAATTTTCATATCACCGAAAGGCATTTCTCGTCGCACTAGTTTTTTTTATAGTCGTTAACCTAACCTAATATATATAATAAATGGGAACACCTTAAAATTCTAAATCATATTTTTCCGAATATTAATTTGTCTGAATTTTCATTTTTCCCAAAGCCTATATTGTTTGTTGTGTTGTTTGTATTGTTGCTGGACCTTTTAATTTTGATTAATTGTGAATTAAAACAGTTCGACGAAATAGTATAATTGATGAAGTACAAATAAAATGGTGGGTTACCGATAATAACTGTATCCACAGATTGTAACGATACGGCAAAAACCCGAGTCCTTCGAAGGTCGAGTAAAGTGCGATCAAAGAATGCAGTGGCTAAATTGTCCAACTAGACTTTACTAAATTAGGATTATAATAACCGTCGGTGACCTCATAACTCGTAATCGTTACCAACCAAATTTAAAATCAGTGGTGGCCATGTTGCAGTGTTGGAATCAATCGATTCATTTCTTTAATCAATGAAGCAAACGACTAACAATTTCATCGAACAAATTTTCAGTCCTCTAGTTAATTTTAAATCGTAAAATGCCAAAACTAATGTTGTGTGTGGATGAATTTTTCTTAAAATTACCTACAGTGCGCTAGCTCTTGGAGAGTCTCCTGGGTTCAGGTAGACTTGTAAGCATATAAAAGCAACGAAGAGCGAACTACGAACCCAAAGGCAATCAAGCTATCTCACTTTACATTATCTGAGTACTAAGCAGTATTGCTGTAACTAGGTATACAAAAGGAATATTGTACGAAAAAATTGTCGAGGTATATCGAACAGGATGCATTGTAAACAGGAAAATAAAATTATGACGTGAATAATTAACGTTTAGTATCAAAAGTACCAAGACAAAGTACAAATCACAATAGAAACCGTAACAACCTGTTGTAATGAGAGATTGTTTGCACTCGACGACAGCGCAAGTAATTATCCGACGATTAATATTAAATCAAGTTGAAATCTAATTCCGCCATTCAAATGAATGAATGCAAATTGTTGGGAATAAATGAATGGTCAAGTTGGAACGAGGCGTAATTGAATGGTTCGTCACGTATTTTTAATAAATAATACGATAAAATATTTATTTGAAAATATACCAAACCAAAGTTTCAATTAGAAAAGCATTTGAACTCAACTTCACGTAACATTTAATGAAAAGTGGCGCGGAAGAAACTGTTGGAGTACTCACTCTTGAATACAAGATACGAAGCCTCACAACTTTAGTGTTTGTTGTAAATATCAGAAATAATTTACAACAAACACTAAGAAATGGTCAAGAGTGAGTTGCGCTCTCGTTGATTACGACTACTCTTATAATAAACTGTTAAAATCTGTCAAGTTCCATGCAGAGAACGAAACAGAGATATATGATTCCCATAGCTCCATTCTTTTCACTAATCGGAACTTGGTAAGAATGAACAGTTTATTACCGTTGCAGGATACTCGGCGGAGGATATCACCTGAAGGTGTAGTGATAAAGAGAAATCAATTCAAAAACGATTCAACGCTAAATTACTGCAAATCATGGTGCATTTTGCATTTCATTTGGCTAATGATGATCTCTTTCATTCGTTATGCCAAATGTGAGATGAGAACAATATTGAATGATTTGCGAATGTCATCGTTTTATCGATTCACATTTAACTTTTTAACTTGTTATTTGATTTCGATGCTGAATCCTAAACATTGTATTTCGTAAGAGTAATCAGATTGTCGCTTGGTTAATTGCTTTAAACGCTTCCTTCGCACTCATTGTTGGAATTGCGCTGGTTATTCTGAGAACCTTGAGGAGAACACCTCTAACAATCTTACGCATAAATTAATTTCCCTTGAAATAATTGTTATAAGTAGAATTGTTGTGAGGAAGGAATAAGAGGTCTTATATAAGGCTTCCCTCCTTTATGTCAGATCCATTAATTTATTAAAAGTAAACAGAAGATGAGTAAGATGAGAAGCTGTAGTAGCGTAGGTGTTGTATGTTGTTCGCTTTTCATGCTTTTTGTATGTGTTCCTTTCTTTCTTTTTTTGTTTGGTTGGTGCGCTTCTCGAACATAAGGTCATGGGGTCGCACCACTCGCACCTCAGAGTTATTGTGATCTTGTTAAATTACTTATCACTTGACTGATTTTTGGTGAACAAATACATCGTAAATTACTGTCTTTGCACACATCTGCGTAGTAATTTATCCCTTTTCAAATTTAAGTGTGGTTAAAGCAAACTTGAGGTTATCTGATATTAAAAAGGCATCTCAAGAAGGGTTTCATTTTGTGTCATGCTTTTAGGCAAATGGAATCGGTCAAATGTTGAGTATGGAGTCCACTTGCACCTGACGGGACCTATAGCCCTTTCAGCATCACAATCTTCCATCACGAGAGCCACGAGGTCTCCATCAGTGAAACGGTCATGTTACTTAAATACGTTATTTACAAGTATTATCCGCAGAAACAGTCTTCTTTATTTTTTGTCAATCATGATGATTTAGTTTAATTACTATTGCCTTTTGTTTCATTACATTTTTTATAGCATGGTTAAGCACGAAACGAACACACAGGCCACTTAATTGTAATAAGTGGGACCTGTGACCCATAGACATTCGCATTGTCAAGACTATAATCTTAAGACTGCAATCCTAAGACCTAATATGCATTGCTTACCCTGGGGACTAAGAACAAATGCCTCTATCAATGAAAACACTGCTTCGTGGCGTTAGGTTAAAGGATAGGATAGTGGTAGCGATCCGGACGGAGCCTGCACAAGCTCCTACCACCACTCCATATTTACCGACGTGTAAAAGAGCCCTCATGTGGCCATTTTATTCAATAAATATTTTGAATTTTGAATTTGAATTTTGACTAAAGACTGTTGATTAAAAAGCGAAAAAAATAACCCTCTTTACATTCAGCATGATATGAATAAAATATAGTAAACATTAAAATACTCGTAGCCTATAAGTAGAAAATGTTTGTGAGGAAAGTTAACTAGGTACATTTCTGTGCATCATCGCCGGTAAAAAAATAAGCAGTTATAAATCCTGGTGAATCATTATTAGTCACTTAAACAATATAAAGACTATAGCTAAACTATAGCAAAGTAATGTGTTGTATAAACGTAATGGTTTGTGTTAGGAAACGTTGATTGGCGGGTCTAATCACAAATGCGTCTCGGAAGGTTAGCTGTTAGACGTAACCTTGGAAGCGAGCGGTTTTCACATCATCCACCGCACTAAACAGTGTTATAACAGTAAGTTAAAATAGCATTGTGTATCCTCGCAGAGTCCAGCTTGCTAAAAACCGGGAGATTTTTGTAGAAGGGAAGGAAGCTCTTAAATACCATTTTCAATTTTGAAACAAATAAAATTACCTTGATTATGTCCCTCTTATAGCACACAGGGTCTCAAGCTATAGGATAAACATTACCGTAATTCTTCAATTTACTAATTTACTAGATGATGGTTGGGTTTTGGTGCATGTCCTTTGGTTTGGTGCTATTTCCAGACCCATGGCGTTATGTTTAGACTTCTGCGTTAGTGTGTTTTCTGTTGATTCATTTCAGCAACTAAGTACTCTAAGGGCCGTATTAATTAAACTCATCTTGACTCTGAGGCCCGTTACAAGATACGGAAAAGTAAACGCCAAACCATAGAACACTGTCATATTTGACGCATCTCGAGACGAGCATTAGACTTATTAATTAATAAGGGCCTAAGTTTTTAAAAATAAACGTGAAATGAACCAATGCGTTCATTCTTTATCTACTCTTTTCGAATAAGTGAAAAGTTTTAGAACAAAGCCTTATAATGTAAAAATTACGCGATGAACTAAGTATTTTTTGCAGCAAGTATAGTAAAGGTGAACTTTTTTTCCCTACACACCAAACCGAAAAATGTTAGATGGAAACTAGTTCTATGTGAACAAAATCGCAAGCACCGTACTTTTTCAAAACTGTTTACCGTCAGCTCACTATGAATACTTTAACATACTCGTTTTGTACCACTCGATGCGTATGAGCACGTCTGCTTATACTATAAGCTCGATACAAACGATCGCGCCGCCCATTAATGTTTATTAAATTTAATTAAATGCAAGGCAATTTAATCAAGCTAGAATTGCAATATTAAATTCTTGGAAAAGTTCTAGGTTAGAGTTGATTTATGTGATGATGCTTCGTTTACAGTTAGTATTAATTCAACGGCCAAACATTATTTTTATTCAATTTAATTAAAATTTATTATTAAATAAATATTATTGTGACTTTTCTAAATACATGTTTTGACATGTAAACTTAATTTAATAAACGTCAAACTCGATTCTAATTCGACAAAAATTAACTATGAAGTATGAACTTCCGTTGTCCTTAAGACAATCCCCTTCAGTGGTTTCTCTTAAGAGTTTAAAAACGTTGTGGTTGGATGAGTCATGAAGCTAAGCTCCTTTAAGAATTATGGTTATTATTTATATATGCATATAAATATATATATATAACTTTATATATTAGTTTATTTATGTGTATTATATATTATGTAAGTTTATATATTAGTTTATTTGTTTTATATTTATTTATTTATAGTATCTACATCTCTTTTTGCTACTTTTGTGCAAAACTTGTATGTGTCCAACCCTATGCATTGTCCTTACTCATCTACTTCAGGGTTAGCTGGAAGAGATCCGATTTAGGGATAAGTTCGCCTTTGTACATTAGTTTAGTAACAATATTGTAATATTTATATTTTTGTACAATAAAGAGTTTACATACATACATACGTACTATGAAGTTTAAACATTAATGTTTCAAGGTATTTAAAATTGGAGAACATGATCTGAATTGGCCCCAATAAGTATCTAAACTTAGAATTGGTAATCAAATTATGCTATGTACAGTCAAAGGCTTAAATATGTGACCCACCTTAGAACCAAAGTCAATCCATCTTGAAAGACAGAAGCACCCGATCGTCAGGCCCGATGGTGCTGTACCGTACAAAGTATCCATCATCCTAGACTGATGTTGCTGTTGTTGGGGCTTGTTGGACAAAAAACCCGGTCGTGCGAGTCCATCACGGTAATAATAATTATTATTGTCTTCCAGCAAGCCTACGCACTATCGTATTGCGTCGTGTTTTTTCACGGACAGACAGCACAGATGGATAGTGCGTAAAGGGCTTGACATTCTACAACAATAAGGTTGAGTTTCCTATAAATTACAAATGACTTCCTATCTCTAATGACATTGACGACTTAAAGCATATTTTTCTTTAAATGGGTCAGAAATTAACGTCCACGGTCACGGACGCGCCTATATTTAAACTCGTAGTGCAAGATTTGCACTGATTTCATTCATAAAAAACATAAATTGACCTAACAAAGCAGACCGTACCCACCTCACTATTCGTATGCATCTAACCGAATCCGCAACAACATAAAGGGTTTCCATGAACTAAATTACGTCTAATATAAGGCAACCACACACAACCTTGCTCGCGGATTTTACACAGTAATCATCTTAATATGCCTTAGAGAGCCTACGCGGGTAATTTGTGCAGCGAACAATGGACGGATTGACAGAAAACATTATGCATAATGGATGATCATCCTTGTTATGAGGTCCCGATTAACAGGCAGGGCGGCCGCCGGCAACTTGTCATTTTCACACCTGATTTAATAGGGTTGGCGATATTATTTTAATACGGTGTTTTTTATGGCATAGTGTAGACAAACGAGCACACAGGCCACCTGATGGTAAGTGGAAACTGTGACCCATAGATATTCGCATTCACAAGACTGCAAGCCTAAGACAGCAAATGCGTTGCTAACCCTTAGGACTAAGATGGAATGTCTCTATGCTAGTCATTACACCGGCTGTCTTATCCCCAAACCCACAACAATGCGAACACTGCTGTTTGGCGGTAGGTTAATGGATAAGGTAGTGGTAGCGATCCGGACGGACCCTGCACAAGGTCCTACCAAAAATTGTTAGTTTAATGTGGGTTTTATAGGGTTTTCGATCCGCATAGTCACGTTCTGTTATGTCATTTTGTGTGAACTTGCAACGTCAGTTTAAGTGGCCCACCTTCATGATTCGGAAATGCTAGGCTAGACCTCTAGATAACTCCATTGTAGTTATTGCGAATGTAATAGAATTAGAACGTTATCGTAGATATGCATAGGGCCGAGCGAAATTCTATAGGTTTTTTAATGTTTCCGTATTGTCAACGTTTTGATAGCACTTATATACTTGACAGTAATGGCGACCGACTTAAACACAATACCATAACACGTCAAAGACAATGTGGCTTTGCCTATAAAAGACCCTTGTATATTAGTGATTGATAGCTGACAATAATAGTAGGCCTTCGGGAAGAAGTTAGACTGATGATGTAGTGAGGGAACCCAAGGAACAGCTAGCCCTATGCAAGTAGGGACCGATCGCAGTCTATGTGGAAGGGTTAAGTCCAGCGGTAGACGTGTTTCGACTGATAATGACAGTAATATATCAATATACCTAATGCTGTTTGGTCCATGCCCTACAATATGTACAATACTTATTACTTATTTATTCTTGTTATTGTAGTCTCAAACCAAGAATGTTAAGAAATAATATTTTTCTTAGACACCACAACTCTAACACGCTTACTAGACAAGCAATTTCATTATCAAATTTGAATATTTAAAAGTAGATCTATTGGCAGACCAGAAACAATGTAGAGGTGCTGCCGAAAGACGTGACGGAGAATATTAGGTATGAGCATCCTAAGACGAAACCTGGTTTTATTAAGTTTACACCTCTACTTTGATCGGACTTTGTGTGTGCCATGTGGGATTTATAAAAATAATGTTATGGAAGTAGTCTAGATACGACTGAATATTACCTATTTTAAAGCAGCACGAGACAACAAGTCTTAGACAAAGATACAGAAAAAATACGTGAGATGATGCTTCACCAGGAAATGAAAATATCAAGTTAAAAATGAATAGAAATGATAAATTGTTTCAAGATAGAGTAACTTGAGAATTCGACGGACGTATATAGACATTTCCTCAAGCCGCAGAACGTGTTTTGGTTATTTTGAATCGTAAATCGACTTCAAGGTTAAGATCTTCGCATAAAAAAACTACAATGTTGTTTCATAAATTCATTTTTCCTCGATTTCTCTCCTTAGTATAAAATACGTGAGGTACATGTCATATACATAACAATATAATTTTATTCACTAGCACAAGTCACTAGCTTTTACCGCTTTGAAACATCCAATCTCTTCTAAGGTCAAGAAACAGAAAACATTTTCCTATTTAAACTGCGAACCGGATTAATAGTCCAAAATTCCTGCCGACAAATTGCTCTATATTCGATCTCAGATCATTAATCATTTCAAAGACAAGCGAACGAATTATTCGGTGTACAAGGATATGCTATCTAATCTCAATGACCACAATGTCATTAAGTTTCATGTCGGAAACAACCATTTCGACATTTTGAAATTTCGAAGCCGGTTCCTAGACAGATAATTATTTAGCGAACAATGTTGTCCAATGTTTTCTTGTTGGGTTTAGCTTTGTTGATGGAAATAATTCTAGTATAGTGGAACATAAGAAAAGACTGTAGCATTTAAGAGAGATGATTGATAGATCATCTTTTGAATGAGAAACAAATGAAATAGTAGATGGTTCCTTTAAATGATGTACTTTTTTAATTTATTTAGGTAACAAACAGTCACATAAAACAAAATATAAGGTATCATAACATAAAAAAGAACTATAGTTCCGTTGATACGTAGCAGAAAATAATTTTAAAGAAACAGGGTAAGTAAGCACTTACCTACGTGAGCACCTATGTATGTACCAACAAGATCATAATATTTAATTACCTAAAACTCGTCTACAGCTAGACAAAGGATTTCTCTAATCGCTTTATTAATCATTCCCATTACCACTCGCATTTAGCGGATTCCATCTACCTTTACCAGAAGAGGTGTCATTCTCTTAATCAACTTACTTTTCAATTTGTCTATGAAGTTAACCAGCAAACTAAGGTTCCCCCATCCCTTGTAAGCTCGCAAGGCAGAGTTAAGTTCCTACCGTCTTGGCCAAGCTGCTTTGGCATGGACCTTCTACACGATGGCATCATGGACCAGCGTAAGAGACGGAGTAATGCGTATGAGTGGGGTACAAAAATATGTGTCTCGCCCTGAGTTAATTACTAATATGGATGTATTCCATGTTAGTCCTCAGGGTTAGCAACGCATTAGCAGTCTTAAGATTGCAGTCTTAATATTGATTAGAGGGGGCCATCAAACCTGCGACTAAATTGAAAATACTCGCACTCGCCAGTTAATAACTCATTACGAATTTCAAAGTAAGTGGTTTTGACAGAACCAAATTTGGTCATCGGTCCACCTTGTGAGGCATAACTTAAATTGGAGTCCAATGCGCTGTCGCCATTTGAAAATTCTTTGGCCATATCATCCATCTGTTACATGAACGCTTTGTATTTTTTAGTACACGATTCGTCAGGATTGGCTAAAAATCACATTATCAATGTAGCAACGAAATTAGGTATAATAGATTTCGGGATAAAGATACATTTTGAAAAAACTTCTGCCACAACACTCATAACGTCATTGGGCTAGCATATTAGTAGGCCAAGGTTTTCCAATGTTCCAATAATATTGTAATTCCTAGAGGCCTCAGGACCGAGGTCAGACGGAGCGCGATCTAAATTCTACATTTTATTATTCACAGTTTTCTATAAAACTTTAAAGGTGTAGAAGTAGGTACAGTGGATTTATCGAACGAACACGTAAATTATTAAAATTTGAACTGTAATACAATAAAGAGCCTTCGTTCTGGTACTTTAAAGATTAGCGATGTTGTTTTAATATTGCCTGCCCAAAGCAGAGAGATTCAAACATCAAAATATTTCCGGAAAATGTATACCATCATCATTCATTCATCATTTAGGTCCTACTCGTATAACGTTTTTTGACATTTATTTGCCTGATTTAATTCGTATTTCAACCTGCGGGCCTAATACGACTGTGTTTATCCCGTGATAAAATACGGATAAAGCATTCGTCACTCTCGTACTTATAAATACGTATCAGAAAGTGACGGATGTTTTATCCACATGGATTGCCCCCTGGATTATTTAAGGCATTACTGAACTTGTTTGTCTTGTTATTAAGATGTCTGAACAGTCATCACAGCATTAGCGACCACTCCCTCCATTTGTTTAGGTATTTAACAATATGGAAACATACAAATCCACGTGATAAAATTCATCAGCCAATAGGAGCGGAACATTGATACGTTATTAAGGACATAAGAGTTTTTGATTGGCTGTTGACAGAAGCACGAGTTCTGGCTTTTCTACATTTGTTTAAATACTTAAATATGATGTATAGTTAATTTAACAATATCATGTTGGAGCAGCCCTACAAATAGAAGCGTAGGAGGCAAGGATATCCACCACTTAATGGTTTCACATTAAGCATTGTCGGTGCGCGGATTAAGCTAATACTCTTAGTAAAATGCACTTACAAGAAGTGCATAATTAATAGCAAACATAATTATAGCAAAGATGTTATAAGTAGTTCTTGAGATGAATTGTTGGTAAATATAATAAAAGGTTAATCAAGTTACAGATCAAATATTTATAAAAAACAGCGCTACCTAGTTAAAAGTAAAGCTGGTTACTATCTGCTGCATCCTTTTGAGTTTGGAGGTTATTACGAATTTTCAAAATTCAAAGAAAAGTCAACTAACATCGACAAACGACAATCAAAAAAAACCGCGTGGTTTCGTAAACGATACGGAATAAAAGCATTAGAACTCGCAAGTGTACCTACTGTTGACCTCGTATGTCCAAAGTGAGCTCATTCCTCATGTTTTTATGGCTGTTTAAAATAAGCAAAGCCCAAAAGCATTGCGAAAGTTTCCTAGAAAGATCAAATTAATTAGTAAATTCTTTTGAATCTAAACTAAGAAATTGCGTAAGACACCGCCATTGGATCGCTATCTTCACAAATTATGGCATCTAAGCCTTTTGTATTGGCTATAATACCAGTCAGGAATGCAATACCTAAGGTTTTAGGTCGCTTCTAAGAACCACCAGCAAAAACTTAGGTAAATTCACCGGACGCCATTTTTTTTTCCGCTAAAAAGCCGTTCATCACTCCAAGGTTGCCGACTAGACGTACACAAAGGCAGCTTGTCTCTGTTTTTGCAAAAAGTTTTTTCGCAATGTCATATGTGTGAGGTACTCGGTCGGAGTCACGCTAAGGTCACTCGTATTTGACTTAGGTATTTTCTTATTTAGCGATGTGGAAAAAAGTAAAGTTGATTTTAGGTGGTTATCTTTTACGCGGCGAGGTCACATTCTTTGTGTGGGAATAAGATTGTTACTAAGGATATTTCTTAGTATCGTTAGGTACTTAGTTACTGGTTAGCCTTGTTTATTTATTGGTATACTTATAACTAGACCATCATTTTGTGGTTAGTGTAATATCTTATTATTTCTGTTTTATGGGGAAATTAAAATACGTTCTTTAAATATTGAATCACAATCATTATATTGGTCCTTCAAGGTATTTTTATGATTGACACCACCACACCGTGGAGTTTATGATTTAGAGGGTATATGTGACGCTTTCGACTTGAATCTCAGATTTCGTATCCAGCGACATGAACTGTTTACACGACAATAATCAAATAAGTTATACACTGCTTTTCGTGTAAACTTCTCAGCAAACTGGCATTTATGGACCCCTTCATCCATAGCTCTATAGACACAAAGTACTTACGTTCAATATATTCTTGGCCGATAGTACCTAGATCCTACCATTAATTGAGGAACATGCTGATCAATAACATTATATAGAGGGGAAGATTGAAGGCAGGAGAGGCAGAGGAAGGTCAAGAAAAATCTTTATGGACCAGATCATGGAGGTGTGTCGTATAAAGAAAGAGGTCACGGAGCTGACAGAGAGAAGAGAAGATTGGAAAATACTCCACCAAAAAGAAAAAAAGCTCTTAAATGAAAGGAGAGAGAGATAGTACCTACAGGCAACCAAGGTGATTCCTGGATCACTATAACAATAAATCTACATTGTTTTTATGGTTTGGAGAAGGCAATCGAGGTCACAGGTCACCTGATGAGATTGTAGGACCCATAGAGTCTACAGGCAACCAAGGTGATTCCTGGATCACTATAACAATACATCTACATTGTTTTTATGGTTTGGAGAAGGCAATCGAGGTCGCAGGTCACCTGATGAGATTGTAGGACCCATAGAGTTTTGCATCTAAAGACTGCAATCCTCAGACAGAAAATGGCACAAATGCCTTGCCAACTCTCATGACCAAGACGGGATTCCTGTACGCTAGTAATTTCACCTGTTACCTTATCCTCACCCGGAACATGGTCGGTCTCAATCCGAACGGATCTTGCACAAGATCTTAACACCACTATTTGTACCAAACTAGTTCATCCCCAAGCTTTATTGGCACGCATCTTGTCTCAGTAGAATCTACTACGCTCAGCATTGACATCTTTGAATCAATTCGACTTTGGAGCCTTAAAAAAACGGGCCTACTCATTTTACAAAGGCCGAGGCGCACCTATAATTACTTTGGTGTTGCAGGTTCATTGGTCGTGATGGTCACTTACCATCAGCTGACCATCTGCTCATCTACCATTTTTTAACAGTTTATGTGTGTATATGTATATTTGTAATCAAAAATGGGATGGTTGAATTGGTCAACAGTTTTTTTAAGTACTCTTATTGGTAAAAAACTCAAGTAAAGCCAGTCCTTACATGTATACAAAACGAATATGAAAGAATGTCGAACGGTATATACTAGAGGGGTTGCTATCATCATATTATTTAACCTACCGTCAAGCCGCAGTCTTCAGAATGATTTTTTTTATGGGTGACAGATTCTACTTACCATCCTGTGTGCTCATTTGCCAGATACATGCCATAAAAAAACAAGATGTGTTTTTAAACAATCATGTGGAGCCAATGAGGAACCACACCCTAAATTTTCATGTAGAAATGAGGTGAGCTAACGCCATCTATGAGTCTTAGGTCTAAATAAATAATTTGTTTTGGCTCTACTTGATACAAAATAATTGTCGGATTTGTGTACCTATTTCATGTTTTGTAGTTTCTGCTTATACGCCAAACCCCAGCGTTGAGGATTATTGAAATATACCACTGTGTGATGTAATGTACCACTTTTATCAGTATAATTACAAGAAATGGAGTTGGATATAAAACGGTCCAGATATTTTTAATGATCAATTATTGTTTTGAAAGCGCTTGTATTTTATGCCCAACAACAACTTTGTATTTACAAATGAGTGTAACTAACGCCATCTATGACGCTCCGGTAATATGTATACCATAGTACCTTGTCTATTTAACGTAATGTTTAAACTGTTATACATGAACTGTCACAGCGTTTAACGTGACAAGGTGTACACGTATTTATGAACACGACTACACTAGGTATCAGTTCAATGGAACCATGGATTAGCGATGCTAATACTAAGTGGAAATGAGCCAGCAAAATTTAATTCACAATTCAGTCTTGTTGGTGGAAAAGGACCCTAAGAACGCTACTCACGATCAGTTTTTACTAAACTAATACACTCAGGAGCAAAAATACCGGGTCAGAGAGCGTTTTTCATACAAACGCGACTATTTCGAAGCCTTGGTTCCTCGCCAGGGGTTGTTTTGAGTGAGGTTTAATGGTGGATGCTCCGAGGTTCAATAGAGGAGGTCAAAAGTTCTTAAGATACCTAACTGATCACACAATCAGTTAACACTACAGCGGGAGAGCTTGGGTCAGCACTTGGATTTAATTACATTTTATTGCCATTTTAGATGTTTTTCTGAACATGCACTATTCCGGCGTTAACCGCCTATTCATTCAGTTGGGTATCCTAGGCACTCCGGAAGTCTTTCAAATAGCCTCTTTAGTATGAAAAGCGCACTCTGACTCGTTTTTTTTGCTCCTGAGTGTAGATGAAACTGATACTCGTTACTTTTAAAAAACAGTTTAAACTGTTCAATTTAAACTGATCTTGAGTAGTTAATGCGATCTGAGTGGGAATACGGTCTCCTTGGCAGACAAGATGCTATCTCAGCGACCTTACTTTTATTTCTGCTATTTCGCTTTTGATGTAAACTCCCACGGGTCACGCTTTGCAAATAAAACTAATTGAAATGTGTAATTTTGTAACGTTTATCATTCTCATGGCCCGGTTCGGGACGTTGCTCAATAGTCGTGTGTCATGCCGATTGTCAGAGACGATGAAGGGAGCCGTATGGGGTCCACTGAGCAATAGTTAAGTACTCATCTGTGTTTCCCTCTAGTCGCATAACAACTGAGTATTGTCATAATTTTGATTGTCATAACACTTTACGCATAAACTACATGTTTCTCATAAGAGTCTGTCGTCACTAATGATCCTGCGCATGATACTTTCATTGTCATAATTGTACTTTCATATCTTTTTAACCATAATGTTGTTGTGTCATTATGTCGAAGATTATATTTATAATTATCATACTCATCTATCCACAAACACCCGTACATAAATCAGAATTTATCGGGTAAGTATTGGTACATATAAACCTTTAGAAAAAATATCTAACTAATTTTCACAAGGTGTCTAAGACAGTTTCCCTGTATCTTATATGGTTTTCGAATTCTGCCTACTGTCCCAGTAAAAAAAACACACTGTATACATAACCTAGTATAATATTTTACTATGGCCCTAGACTCTATGCTTTAAACGTACGTTATTCGTTAGAGAACGTTATCGTTATGGAAAATATATAGATAGACGTAAGCTGCCGGACGGTCGCGTCTAGCAGCGCTTATTATTGTGTCAGATTTTGAGAACCGTTTACGTTAGCGTTAAGCGTTTTGTCTAGCTACAAGTGCAGTGTACTTTTATTACATAATACCTATTTCAAAGAGATCATTATTTGTTTGTTTTTAAAGTTCAGACATGTAATGTGAAAAGAGGCCCAGTAGCCAAAAATTAAGTTTTAGGCCTTGATTTAGTTAATATAATGTTAATCTAACTCAAAACTTGAAATTCTCTTTGTTTTTCTTTTTTTACGTTTTCAGGTCTTATAGTAAAGGAAACCGGACGTGCTTAATTATGTATTAAAAAAAAGAAGCGTTTTTCTGTGGCATATAAAAGTTAGGTGCTTCGCGTGCGTGGTGTTAGGTGCGCGTGGTTAGTTTGGTGCGGTGGTAATACATAATTCGTAATTGAGAATGTTAATCATTCTTGGGAATAATACCTAAATAAAAAGCAAGCTTTAAAAACCGTCGTCGACATAGATTACGTTAAAAACATGAAAACACATAAAATACGATTGAATTTATATTTTAAAGATTTTTACGTAGGTCTACCTACCTACGCTATCAAGACAAATCGAATGACATATCATTTATCTAAATCGGTTGACCCGTTGAGTAGTTACGAGGGGACATAGAAACGGACATTACATAAATACATACAGGTAAAACACAGTAACTAGGTACCTTCCTTTAGGGCTTCGCCATCGTCGGATAAAAAATTAATCACGCAATTTCAAAATGAGTGCGTAAGTAAGTAGTTTTAGAATAACAGTATCAAAATAATTAATTCCTACAACTTTTCGTAACTTACCCAACGAACGATAACGATTACAATCGCCATCTATCGGTGACACTCAACACTACCAAGGCAATGTTGAGTACGCAAGTAACACAGCAACATACCTAGTACCTATAATGGTTGTATAGATTATTCCGAACTAAGTTGCACCGGGGAAACCTAATTGCAGATTTTTACTACACAATCGCACTGCCACCTCTCGGAAAACCGACGAACTATTTGCCGGTCACCGTATCTGCGTTCAACCAAGTTCACGTTTTAACGCAGACTAAAGCGAGTTCATAGTTTGAACAAATTCCGGTAGATGGCGTTGTTAACAAAATTTTATTAAGAATATTTTTGGACTGTCTTCTTTATTTATTTTAGTATTCAGAACCGTTGGTAAGGCGTAGGGAAAATTCTGTTATTTTGTTTGTTCCATCCTCAAGGTACAACGCCTTATTACAATTTTGGCACCGGAATACCAAAAAAGTTCTCATAAAATAAAGTACTTTACTGCATATTATGTTATAAAGTAGGTATAGTCGGCCTGATAAGTAGCTGGACACTTTTGTATCTTGTCACTTTACTTCCATTGACAGATTAGTGCAGCAGTTTAATCATAACATAACAGTGACAAAGCACAAATGTGCAGCTATTCATTAGGCGACTTGACGTGTCAACAAGTTTGTAGGTATTCCGGTGCAAAAAATGCGGGTTTCTTGCAATAAGTAAATTGAAAAAAAGCTATGTAACACACCTTAAAATATGATTTAGGTTTAATAAAGCAAAGTTGGCCGCCACAAAATCTGTAGGTACACTGAATGCCGAAACTTTTTCGTTTTAACACAAAATAAATCCGCTGTTCATAGACATAATGCCGGCGTGAAGTTAAAGGATCTAAGCGGTTATGATGTTAGTTATCACATGATGCACATAATGAAGTTTGAAAATATAACTGTCGACGACGTGCTGGCCTAGTTGGTAGTGCCTATGAACCTAGGAGTCCTGGCTTAAAATCTCGGTAAGGGCAGATATTTGTGTGATGAGCGCGTACTATAAGTATTTGTTCCAGTGGATCTCTAGGTAACGATGCGGCTGACCAGCTGGCCAGGAGAGGATCGGATCGCCCAGCGATCGGTCCCGCTCCAATGCTTCCATTAGCATTCAGCCAGCTTAGGTCATGGTTACGTCACAGAACACTCGAACAACATGCTAATCAATGGGCAAATACCAGTACATGTAGGCAATCTAGGGAAACCGTGCCACACCCGGACGCGCGTCTAACAAAGCGTCTCCTATCACTAGATAGACATGCCCTACGAATAATTGTAGGAAACATTACTGGACATTGCTCGCTTAACAAACATTTGTATGTTCTAGGTATGACCGACAGCCCCCTATGCAGGGGATGCCTATCGGCAGACGAAACAGCCCCCCACGTAATCCTGGAATGCGTAGGTGTAGCCGCTCAACGGACTGAAATCCTCAAGTCACCGAGGTCACTCCGAGAAGCCTGTGGAGATACCAGGAGGATCCTGCGCTTCTGGTCGGAGTTAGGCTGGCTAGATCACTAGCCGGTACCACGCACAATGGCCCGACATACACGGGCTAAGTGCGGAAAAAGGAGTCCATCACCATACCATACCATACCAAGTATTTGTTCCATAGTCATGAATGTTTTCAATGTATTTATGAATATATTTCGCTCTATACATATAAGCATTTATATCGTTGTTAAGTACCCATACTCTCTTGTGTTTGTAAGTAAACTATTTATTGCACAAAAATAAATCGCCTACCAAAAAAACACTTAAATGAAAATAAGTTATGTACTCTACAAAGGCGAACTTATCCCTTTAAGGTATGTACAAGCCTAAGGCTTACATAGTTTGGGACTAGGTCTATATTGGTTTGACTTTGTCCCCTGGGGGCTTATTGCCTTACGCACTCGCAATCGCAATCGTTTCCATTTTCAAAATCGAAGGCTTGTCTGCATACAAAATGAAAACAATGGTTCCACTTTGCGAGTACGTTAGATATTTATTATACACAACAAAAACAAAAACAAAACAACGAAGATGTACCCGTTGTTGCGGTATTTAACAAATCGTGGACGCAACTCGCTTGTTATTTGAACACGTAGTTAAGCGCCGGCGCACCGGTAGTTTCATAACCTGGGATAATAAACTAAAAGCCTTTGAAATTCCTTACAAAGAAAGCCTTATTACATTAAAATTTCTTTATGAGAGCCGTTGGAGGCAATATCTGGCCACTTCACTGTTTATCGCGTTAAATGACGAACGACTCAACTTTTATGTTATGAAGGATATAGTGGCATTCTAAGTTGGTTATCATAAGGTTAGTAAAAAATACATATTTCACGTTATGACACGTTAAATGATTCTTGTATGAAGAAATGTGATAGAGTGGCATCCGAAGTTAGTTGTAAGGTTGATAAAAAACACATCTCTCTTTTTGGTTTATAAGCGGTTAATCTAGCTTCGTCCGCGACTCCGTCCATGCAAAATAGTTTCATCGCGATTCCCTTAGAAGGGAGTTTTCACTAAAACGTGTACCTCAATTAAGGGCTCAAATTAAGGAAAGTTAACTTTGTCAGGTTTGTGACGAACATTAGCTACACTTTGACGGCCGCAATGTATGGTTAATTTTCGTCACAAAACTGACAAAGTTAAAGTTTCTTAATTTCTGTCCTTACTTGGGGTACAGACACGTTTTAGTGAAAACGCCCAGAAACGCCTTTTCGCTGCCATTTTTAGTTTACAATTACTTGTTATTCTTTATTTATATCTGTTGTGACTAAATAAAGTTTATCTTTCTTTATTCATTTATTGACAAGCCGGGTATCGTTCGATTGGTTACATCTCCTGGACTGACAATAACATATTATTTTCTTTTTTAACATGAAAAGTTTACATGTGTTTCTTGGTTTGTTATAAAAGTTAGTTTTATAAAAAAAACTTGGAAAACCAAGGTGCTACCTGCATTAAAACCAACGTGATAACAAGCTAGCTAGAAAACCATCAACCAAATTTTTCGACGTTACGCAAATTCCACACGGTTTCTCTAAAAATACAGTCACTGAGGCATAAAATGGTTCTAGCTAGTACGAGTATGTTTCAATATTCGGGA
Organism: Acleris sparsana; assembly: GCA_923062465.1. Taxonomy (NCBI): domain Eukaryota; kingdom Metazoa; phylum Arthropoda; class Insecta; order Lepidoptera; family Tortricidae; genus Acleris; species Acleris sparsana. The sequence goes on along the minus strand of OV281287.1, from coordinate 17,341,089 downwards.
ATAAGTTCTACTTACTCTCCTTCTGGCAACCACCACCATCTTTAGGTACTAAATACTAATCGAAAATGTTATTTTCTTATCCCTATCTTGTGTTTGTATGTTTATTTGTTCCTTCTTCAATGTTCAACGCCTCCACCGATGAGGAATTTGGTACCTACAGAAATAGTTTACTTAATATTCCAATAGGGAATAGTGATAAATGACGTCTATGCTGTCTGGGTCGTGGCCAACGGCTATTAAGTAGATAAAGAGCTAAAGTAGACATCCGTCATTATAAAATAAATAAATTAGATAAGTCATATGACCACGGTAGGCCCGGAAGGCACCATGGGTAACCCTACTTGATTGAGAAGGTACCAGCACAAACAGGAGCTAAGGGGAGAAAGACTAAATTTAAATACTATTCAAGTGGTGGGAGGACCTTGTGCTGGGTCCGTCCGGATCGCTACCACCATCTTATCCAATGACCCACAGCCAAGCAGCAGTGTTCGCATTGTTGTGTTCCGGTGTGGGGGATAAAATAACCGGTGAAATTACTAGCATAGCGGCATTCCATCTTAGTCCTCAGGGTTGGCTTTGAAGTCTTAGGATTGCAGTTTTGAGAATGTAGTCCTGAGATTTCAAATGTCTTTGGGTGTCAAATCCCACTTACCAGTAGGTGGCCTGAGTGCTCGCGTGCCATCTCATTGCCATAAAAAAATGGCGAACCCAAAGCCCAAAAGGTTTTCATTCAGTCTAGCTAGAAAGCAAACCTGTCAAACTACTGGGCTGTCCCATAAGTAAAGAGACAAGATTGAAATGAAAATATTTTCATTCGGTACGAAATTTGAAATTTGTCTCTTTACTTCTGGGACAGCCTTTATATATTAAAAAAAAACTTTCTTATAAAAAGTTTGTATCCTGGGCCAAACCTGCCTCACAAACATCAATCGACAATTTAAAATTTTGAGTCCAATCATAATCTTTAATCCCATGTCTGAATTAAAATAACACGCCAAATCAACATTTGGTTTGACTGTACAAAAGTGATTATGTACTTACGACGTCAACATCAAATATTAAAGTAAACGGAAACCGCTCTTCAAACGGGTACTTAAACGTTTTCAGGGATTCCTTTGACAATTTTAATGTAACCTTAAGTCGTTGAGAAGGAAACGCGACCCGCGTGTAATTTGTTTTTTTGTCGTCAAAAGAAAAATATTTGAACTACACGAATGTCAAACGTACCGGCCATACGAGTATGCCAAGCGGGATGGTGCTCTTATTAGGTATTATAACGTATTTTCTTTAAATTACACTTTATTCGTTTAGCGTGCTGTCCATCTGTCACACTCGGAGCTGGCTGAAAATCAAGCTGCAGGTGTTTAGCACCTTAGCATTATGCTGAGCCAGTGTCCAATTCACTGCCGCGAAGACACACTCATTACTTGTTTATTGTTGCTTCTGTTTTTTTTTTGTCTGTGTCTCTTGTGTGTGTAGTGAATGAATGTTATTTTCGTTTTCTTTCTTTTCTTTTTTTTCTATTTTATATAGTTACTTTTATTAGGTATTATAACGTATTTCATATAGTTACTTTAATTATACAGCCAGCACTCCTAAAAAAAAAAATGGGATTGGGTAAAAGTGTTGTCATTTGTATGAGTCATACAATTTTTAGGTGAGGGGCCATTCGTTATAGTGGTTCCTAATTTATGATAGATCCATCAAAATAAATGTATTTTGTTATGTAATGTGTGTGACTTAAGTGCATCGGAGCCGAGACATTTGAATATTTATAGCTAGGCGTACTTTCAGTACCAAAAACTGAATACTTAAATCTTTAATTATTCAATTAAATTTACATTTTATATGTATTTAGAGGTCCTCCAAACCATTATAACAAAGTCATCCGGAGCCTCTAAAAAAACGACAATAATGTTCATACAAACTAGAAATAATAAAAAATAAAAGTACAGATGTTAAAAAAGTGTATCTATACCAGCTCAGTATAAATAAACCGATACATGATAAGTCGGAGACTGGACACAAACAGAAGAGTTGCTCTTTGAGAAAGAAGGAGATGAAAGACTCGCAGGCCACACGCCTTTCTTGTCTGACCATTTGAAAGTACTTAATGCTAAAAACCCTAACACTTCAAGACTTGTCAAATTGTTTTATTTGACAGTTTTTGTGGTAACTGAACTGTCTAAACTGAAAGATAATACCTACCTCAAAGTATACGAGTTTTGTAGGCAATATTTATTAGTTAGGTTAAGACAGGATTAAACATCCATAGATTTATTTCAATTTATCGTGCAATGTAAAAATATTGTCATTAAGTATATAATAAAATTCTCTCTATATCAGTACGTGTTCAAATAATTATGTATGATATTTATCAACCATATCAAAAAGTGATAAATTTATTTGAACTAAAACAAAATAGTTTTAACCCTTGCCACCCTTAAACTCCAAATTAAAATTAAACGCTCACCCAATACCTCCGCATTCCAGGTTCCATTCCACACCGAAGCCTCAAAACCGCTCCAATTGCGCGGTTAAACCAGGTCGTCCTCTTCAAAACCAAAAGGTAACATAAGTATCCAAGTTTCAAGGGTGTATATGCTTTTTGTTGTGTGTTAGCGCTCCCGTCAAGTCACAAACACACCTTGCGCCGCAACCGCGCTAGGCGTGCGGCTAGCCGGGAAACAATTCAATTTTCGCAACGTTTAAACTTTAAAAGCCTCAGTCGATCATCACAAAATTAAACATTACAATAAGAAACTTATAAACAAGCAACTATACGCTTAAACGTAAGGGTTTATGGTTCATGCTGTCTTTTGTTGACGAAAAATTTAACGTGGTTGATTTGTTATAAACCACACCTATTTTTCACTTGTTTTTAGAGCATTCAAGTAATGTATGCTTTATATCATAGTAAATAAGAGATCCCTGACGAAATTTTGGCTGCATTTTTAATCTGGTAACTCGTGTACAGCAACCGCCAACAGTTTATCAAAGGTTCATTCATAAATGTTTGCAGGTGACGGGACTTTGATCTTGGAAAATGTATTTTTTTATATTTTATCTTTAAGAACGTTCGGAACGCTTGTAATACCTTAAACACCACGTGTTTGATGTCGAAACGCGATTTTCGTATTTATGAGGGTTTAGAGTTTTGAACGAGCTGTTTGCATTTATCGTAAATGTTTTTAGACTTTTTGGCTTATTTGTAAAGACTGTATTGATTTTATATCCTTCAAAGAAATTGCTTATTGGATTAGGTACATTATAGTCAAAAGTTGAATACATAAATATATCTTTAAACAACAATAAACTATCAATATCGTATTTAAATTTGTTTTCCAGGAAAAAATAAACAGTTTTTATTTGTTATTATTTTATCATTAGTTTGTTCACATAATTAGCTTGTATAAAAAATACGCTACATTGCTGGACTCTTGAAACGTTGTGTCGAAAGGTCCCCGAGCTCAGTTCAGATTGGAAGCTTTTTTATACCAAAAGAAGCCATGGCAAAATACAAAAAAGTAGGTAAGTATATCAAATAAAATATAGTTTCCAACAGCACCTTTTGCAATTTATTTTAATGGTCACAATGTTAATGGTTTTTTTTTGTTTGTAATCGCCTGAAGGGACATAGACAAAACTCCTTGCTTTTGTTTACTATTATTAATTAATTACTCTTAAAAACTGGGCCGAGGTGAAATGGTGTAAATGGATGGTTATACGGCGATAATGAAAGTTATCGGTCAATATTTTCACACCCATCAAAATTGAGGAAAAACATCTAATGTTACTTCAGTGGTGGTTGGACCTTGAGCAGCGCCCGTCCGATTCGCTACCACCATCTTATCCATTAACCCACCGTCAAGCAGTAGTGTTCGTTTTGTGATTATCTCGTGTGGGGATAAGACAACCGGTGAAATTACTAGCATAGAGGCATTCCATCTCAGTCCTCAGGGTTGGCAACGCATTTGAAGTCCTAGGATATTAGTTTTGATATTGTAGTCCTGAGATTTCAAATTTCTTTGGGTCTCAGTTCCCACTTACCATCAGGTGGTCTGAGTGCTCCTGTGCCTTCTTCTTGCTATAAATAAATTAGTTTCTAACCCTACAGCAAACAAGAACCAAAATTAACTCCGAATACGAACAAAAAATCAGCCGTGGAACAATTAAAACTCCACACGGGCGTCGCTAAGCGGAATCAGTCGAATGCATGTTTTCGTCGACGTAAAAACTTTTCTGCAAACAAAATTGTTCATTTAGAATTTTCACGCATACGAATATTCGTCCATTTTTGCGGAGGCTGCTGTTTGTGTGAGCAAATAATTTGCATCTGGCGCGTATGTTCGGATACGGGAATAGGTAAGAGCTAGGGTAAGCAAATTATTAATTATTATATTATTTGTCGGTATTCAAAAAATTTTACGTAAGTAATACATCAACTATTACTAATATTTTAATGCAGGGTCAACCTATAATTTTGATATTTTAGTATTTTTTTTTGTTATTATTGGATTTCAATTTTTAATATTACATAGGTTCTGGATTAGAACGCCTCGTTTAAAAGCATTATAACTTTGGACTTGGTTATTTTTAATATTTTTTTGCTTGCCTCTAAAAAGATACAGGAGGTTTCAAAAGTGCCTCGGGTTGCTTAAAATAAAAAGGATAATTATGTTCGCTTAACTTAGTTGCATGTTTAAGAACCAAGTGATATTTGTTTATTGGTAGGAAATCTCACAGTTACAAATACAACATACAACATATATGAGACAAGAATAGGAAACACAAATCTTTTAACCATAATTATGTTCATTTTATTTAGTAAGTAGTGAGTTAATCGGAATGGTTTTGGAATACATAAACGTAAATATTGTGGAAGTTAATTTTTCCAAAAAATAATATTCAAGAAATAATAACAAAATTAATTCTACACAAAGAAAACGCCTAATAACAATTAGTCTAATACCTACGTTTAATAACAATTAGTCTAATAAAAAGCCATTTTTATTAAGCCAACTGCATTTTGTGATATTGTTCTATATATAACATAATTATAATGGAAAAAAATACGTTGACTAAAATATTATAGCTTACATTTTACATCACTCACACAAAGAAGTCGAATCTAACGGTATGAAGGTATCCATCAATTCGTATATACATACCTACATACACGGAGTCGGGTAAGTACTAAAATAGATCACAAAAATAACACGGTCCCTGGCTCTTAGCCTAAACTTTATGAGTGTATGCGTGCAACTGTACGTGTACGCTGTGTATGCAATTTTGTAGCACTGCAAGCGGTCCATCCAACATTATGGGTTCCGTTAGATTGCGTTGCCCATTTTTATGAATATGAACTAGTATTGTTTTTGCATCATATCGATATTTTCCGTTTTGGAATAGCTGAATGTTATTGTGTGTTGTATTCAAAAGTATTATGAGTAAAGAAATATTTTATACAGACTGTTTGATTACTAATAAGATAATTTAAATTAAAAAAAAAAAACTACATAGGTACTATCGGCCCATTGGAACCGTGACCCACCATAGAACGGTGTCACAGTGACATTATAAAACAATTTCTTTGACACTTCTTATGACTTCAGTCGTAACGTCACTGTGACAGAGTTCTATGGTGGGTCAAGGTTCCAATGGGCTGATAGTACATGTATAGTATTTACACACTGATGGATTTATATTTCTCTTTTCGATGAACTACCGTTTCAATATACTTATCAAAAAAACAAAAAAACAATTTAATTTAGCGTACAATTTTTAACGGTTTAGATGCCGCAAAAACCAACGCCAATATTTGAACCTAGTTAACAGCTCAGGATATTATAATCATATTAAAAAGTCCATCATTCCATAATATTATTTTATTAGACAAAGTGAAACACCTAAGAAATCTTATTTACAAAAAATAAAATAAAAAAAAGACGCACTAAAACTGACAGATTTTTAACCAAACCCCTATTCTTATTGCTAAACGTATAGCTTTCGCAGCATATTGACTTTTGTGACACCCTGTACAAAAAGTGCAAAGGGTGAGAGGCGCAAGGGCGGCAATTAGCGCTTCCCTTTGATCCCGGCGAGTGCGCTTAAGTATTGCTTCGTACTTTAAAAGCTGTTTAAGCGTAAGCTCTTGCTCATAGTTTTTAGGGGCCCGTAGATATAATGTTGGTCATCCCGACGAAACATCAATATAATAAGGAACCAAATTTGTTCGATTTTGTATTCCAATGTTTTTTCCTCATTTCATCAATCAAAAATGACACGAGTTAAGGTCTTTCTGTGATTTAGCATAAATCGATGTTTTTTACTTGGAAATACAAAAAGAAACCGAAAAAAGGGCAAAGCATTTTATCCCAGGAAATGAACAGTTTCCGACGAAAAGCGACAGATAAATTCCGCGCGGATGAAGCCGCAGGTTATAAAATTTTATGTAAAAATAGTGTTTAGTGCAAAGTAGGGCACCCTGTGGCTTATTGGATGACTGACCCCATAAAGAAAAAGCTAGCTGTAGCTAAAGCAAACTTGCACTGGTTCATGCAATGAAAAGGTTTAATCTACTAATGGCATATGCGTCATTTTGATTTACTGATAACACATTGTTGTTTAAAGATAGCATTTGTGATGTGTTCTTTTTCTACACCCTTTACGTAATTTCATGGCGAATCGCACATTCTAATCAAATAAAAAAAAACGAATCCTTAATATTACAATTATAAAAGCCGTTTTCTTTGTTTCGTTTCTACAGCTCGATGCCTTAAATTAACCGATTGATGTAAAAGGTACAGAAAAAGTTTAAATAAAAAAACTTTCATAAGCAGGAACTTTCAGAACACCTTTTAAAAAGTTCCTGTTGTCAAATTCTTACTACTTGACAAGTTGTATACATGTCCATATATAGAAAGTCATACGAACTCTCTCTCTCGACGGGTATATCGGGTAAGCTGAGAATGCACGCCCTTAAATGTGGTTTTTACACTCTGCACGGGTAGCACAAGTTGTATGTTCTCGCTTGTTATATCCGAGCGACGAACAAGTCACGGACAAAATGTACTAGCCGTGTTGACGGGACAATTTCCAGTCGCCGGTTGATATTTGGTGCGTCGAGTTCAAGAACTAGTTATTTAAGAGAATCGCCTATCTGGTCAATAATATAACCCCCTTTTTTGGCAGTCAGTAGTCGGGTAGAGATATTTTATCTCATGAGTACGGGTGGGACATATTTGTAGTTGTAATGCGTATAGACACGCACACTACGACAACATCTACGCACTCAGAGAAAACGTGCACGTGCGTCTACACAAACAAGTATGCTCCCGCTTTCGTGAGATGAAATAACTGCACAGTACTCCCAGCTTCTTAATAGAGTTCGGGTGGCTATCGCTATCACGCTTGCACTCGCAACTGACGGTATATCTGTCACTCGTGTTTCATACAAAAAAGAAGTAGGACCTTGTGCAGGCTCCGTCCGGATCGCTACCACCATCTTATCTATTAACCTACCGCCAAACAGCAGTGTTCGCATTGTTTTGTTCCGGTTTGGGGATAGGACAGCCGGTGTAATGACTAGCATAGAGGCATTCCATCTTAGTCCTCAGGGTTGTCAACGCATTTGCAGTCTTAGGCTTGCAGTCTTGTGAATGCGAATGTCTATGGGTCACAGTTTCCACTTACCATCAGGTGGCCTGCGTGCTCGTTTGCCTTCTGTACGTCAAAAAAAATAAAAAAATGGTTGCACTGTACCCATTATTGTACACGTCACATTAATCAAAGACACGCTAATCTAGTTCAAACAAGAAAATGATTGATTCCACCGATGCAATGGGATGCACTAATTTAGTTTTGAGCCGTCTCTTTGTCAGCTCCGTGCCCGTTGGGATGACACTGAATATGCCACCGAGATATTGTGGATGCCTAATGGGTTGTGAAGCTGCAAAGGAAGAATATACTTAACGTGAAATAAATATAGTTTTCTGCGGTACACGTTTCAAAACTAGAACAGTGCCGGCTGCAGAAAATTTCCAGAAGTTTAAATATTCTCAGTAAATTACCGAGAATATTCTCGGTAACATTTGAGAGAATTGAGAATTTTCTCTCATCCTCTGATCCTCGCTATCAATATTATTACCTTTTTAAATTAGCCGAAACACTTATTTGAGAACTCGGTAAAACATTGCGATTGTCAAACCCTGCTTAGCATCATAAACTACAAAAGTTACTACCTATTTAATTGAGTTTAATATCGAACATCGTAACTTAGTTTAATGTTTGATTATTGTTCATAATACACATGCTTCTTCAGATCTTAATATAATTCCCATTGGAGCCAACATCGCTACAAATTCTTCGCAAACACAGCCACAGGCAAAACCGAGTAAATACTTTACCTACTCCATCAAAGGTTAGCGTAGACATTTATTTTTATAAAAGGGGACCAGATAATGCGTAAGCGAAGACATTTTCCACATAATTCACCTCTGAATAGCCCCAATAAAGGTCTCACGTCTGACAGTCGCGGCCTGACGTCTCCAAGCCAGTTTCTCAACAAAATAGTCCTAAAATACAAAAGGAGAACTAATGTGGTACTAAGTATCAATAGAAATAGAATTTATCGTCCAACCATCCCCTTTCCGAAGAAAATATTGGTCTTACGAAGTACCCAGACGTGGTTTGTGAATGCCGTCTTTTGTGGGAAGCGGCGGAGGGTGCGGTGGGCGGTTGGTAGAAGTGAGGAGACGTAGCGATGTTTTTAAGAAGGACGGTTTTGGTTTGGTTACATTTTGGCCGCGAGTTCCGTTGTATATATTTTTGTGGAACTCTTGGAGGTGTTAAATTGTTAAGATGAAGAAAAAAACAAACACACTCTCCATCGTTTTTTGTATCCGGTGTTGCCCAGGCATTTTTGTCTTTCACACAAACCTTTCTCCTGTCAGGTATGAATAGTATGAATTACGACAAGAAGGTGGAGGATCTATCATACGTGCTTTCTACAACTGATTTTAATTTATAATAGATTTAATGATGTAGTTTTGGTATCACTAATTACAGCTACAGCACAGCACAATTAGCCACAGGAGCCGAAGGGGTACCGTAATTAACTTCACATGATGAAATTTAAAAAAAATGTTCTTGGTCCGTTTTAAGGGGCTCTCTTATGCTTTTATATTGACGCCAAGTTCTTAGACACCCTATATCCTGTTCCTAGATACATACTATAATTAATGAAATGAATACTTTGGGATTCTGTCTGCGACAGTTTTTTTAATGCGAAGTGGCAACGGAGTGGGGCGGTCATCTGACGGAGAGTGAACACCGACGCTTGCAACATCAGCAAGAATCGCAGAGGCGAAGCCTTTAAGAAAAACAAATGCTCGTCTGGTCACCAAGTCATAGTCTTAAGGAATATAATATGTATACAATTAATACAATTAATTCGAATTCATATTTTATGGTTTACTTAGACCACTCGCTGTAAAAGATTGTGTTGGATTGTAAACAAGACTTCTTTGCGAATACTAACTACCCAGTGAAAGTCGGCGGGAAACAAGTCCCCTTCGTCAATCGGTTTACTTTGTTGGCGAACTGTTACTTTCGATTTGTTTGTATTAACTTAAAATATAATCTCTTTTATATTTAGATTAGTTTATAATTTTAGTTTTCTTGTATTTCTAAGAGATGATTTTTGGCAAAGAGCAAATTTCTTGCTTTAAGAGCAAATGACTTATCGCATTTCGAACCGATATTGACATCTAGATAATGAATTTAAGTAGGTATGTACTTCTCTTGTGTGGGACAATATTCTATATACGAGGTTGAGTCACAGAACCGTCGGTGTTTAATAACTGGGGGGTTATTATGATTCAGTTTACGCTGACAATGAACTGCATGTCATTTCAACCACCCCTGTTCTCGATAACGATGTGTAGAATGGTGATGTTCACAGAAAGCTATTCTCTGCTGAACCTGTGTTGATTTCAGGTTGTCTTAAAAATGATTCATGTAGGTTAAGCTAACCTAACCTAGATGAATCATCATAACCTACAAGTCTAAACTTGTGACCATCACAAGATAAACTGAAATCACCACGGGTTCAGCAGAAAAAAGTTTTCTATAAAACGAACATTCTGCGAAGTCATACGTTCTATGATAAAATAAATAAGTTCCTTAAATGAGTTCCTTAATAGTATTTTGTGTAAAGACGACAATATTCAAAACATACTCGTATAGTCGGGTTTTCAAAGCTTGTTTTTCAAGAAACTTTTAGTCTTTCTCTCCGTAGTGAGTGTAACGTAAGGTACATTAAGATACTTTATAAGGTACAGTCAAGGAATTAAAGTTGTGACCCACCTTAGTTCCAAAGTCAATCTGACATTCTAGAGCAATAAGGTTGAGTTTCCTATCAATTACAAATGACTTGGCATCTCTAATGACGATGACATCTTCAAGCAAATTTTCTTTGAAATGGGTAGCAAATTAACGTCCGTGAGCGTACGTTTAAAGGTTCATGTTTATATTAACTCAAAGGTTTCGTCAATTTACCTACATAAGACAGGCTATTAGAACGAAGGTTTAAAAAAAAAACAAAGTATTATCATCTTCATCATTTCAACCGAAGGACGTACACTGCTGGACGAAGGCCTGCCCTAAGGTTTGCTTCGAGGAAATCAGTTATCGATGGCTGATGGGGTTTAAGAGTTCACGATTGGCGTCCGCGTACCGGAGGACGCGTGCGTGGGGAGACCCCAACAAGATGGTCCGACGACGTGGGTCAGTTTACGGAGAACCTGAGTAATATCGTCTACAAATATACTATTATATTAAAGCTGCGAAAGGTGCGAATTGTTTTTATGATCATTAGGTAAACAAGTTCTTGCCCACGACTCTGTTCTCATAAAAGTTGTTTTTTGCTATTTAGGCGGAAATATTCGATTTTCCAGAATAAAAAGTATCTGCCCTGGACTACAAAAAGTTTATAGCCCCTATGCGAGTTAATTTATCAATATAAAATAAATGAGTATATAAACTTGGATTTGCGAACTTATTAATCTGTCTGTTATTTTAATGATGTTGACATCTAAACGTGACTGATTGTTCATTTCTAATGAGTTTTATTAATTGTATATTGATTTTTATTTTCTTGTTTTTCTTATCTTATTTTGATTCCGTTTTTGTTTTGATTATGATATTTTAGTACCAAAAAAAATTGTAGGTACCACTATGTTGATGAAATAAATGAATTATAAATTTGATATTTCACATTTTATGCACCAGATAAATGCGTTATTTCTCTTTCTTCTTCATCTAAAATTAAGTTGACTTTTACTTCGACTTTGGTATTTGTGATATTTTTATGGCATAAAGAAGGCAAATTAATGCACAACACACACGCAGGCCTGATGGTAGGTAAGTATGACCCTGAGACCCATAGCGCATGCATTCTCAAGACTGCAAAAGTGTGGCTTACCTCCACTTCACCGCAGTAAAGTTACAATTGCACCGAGAAGGCTCTCCTCCCTGTTTCCCGATAGCGTGTTGATTGCATCCAAAATAATTGGATTCCTCGTCTGGATACCTCCAACTTAATTTCAACTGGTTAAATAGCTTTGCAGGCTAAAATGATCCGTACCAGCCTACAAACAAGGGTTCAGCTTTAGACGTAAAATGCAGCTCAGGGACTATTGGTGGAACAAAATACCGGGATTTGTCGGGATTCAAAATCAAATTATCAGCGAATGGTATTGGAATGTAAAAAGTTGTGTTATGACGTCACTTGCAATGTTTTTGGTTATACACCCCCGGAGTGTTATAAGGGGTGTTACGAGTTTGTCGCTTGAGTGCAAGTTGTGTGACTGTGTGTAAGCAAATAGTGAAAAGAGGTATAAGTTTACAGTGTTTTGAAGGTGTAAAACACCCGAGCTTCCTAGTACCTATATGGCCATTAATGATATAAGTTTGCTACTCAATTATCAAAACCTATAGGCTGCCGTTTGTTGAAAACCATGCGTTTTGTCTGAAAGTAAAGGAAGAAATCTGAAATCCATTATTTGGTATTCTTTTAACTTAAATATTTTTTTATCAACCGTGTGTAGATCGATGTATTGACGATCAATTATTCTACTGCAAAGTGTGTTTATCTTTCAATTCCACTTATTCCTAGAATGGATGAACTATCATAGCATAGCAGATAATTCTTAATGAACTTCGTATCGGTTATACAGAAGTAGTTAGGAGCTATACGGGTAGGGTAATGAATTTTTTGCAGTATCCCAACCCTAGCAACCTAGAAAATACCCTCATACGTCAAGTATCCACCACGTTGACACTTACCTTCCTCTCTTTTTGCCATGTGTCCCCTTTACTGGTCAATGACCAATTCGAGGAAAACAGATAGAGTAAATACGCTTTCAAACTTAGAATTGGCATAGGACTCCTGAATTCAAAATGGCCGCCGAATAAAGTCCACGTGCACAATAGGGTCTGCACAAAAATATTTACGAGCTGGGATCCGCTAGACCGAGACGTCGTTGTAATGATTTATCCTGCCAAGTTTGTAGTTCGTAATGACCAATTGGGGGTTTCATCAAAATGGGAGAAAAAGTGGATACAGGATGGCTTTGTTGTTGTAGTTGTTATGACTTTGTTTTGAGGTTATTTACGAGTGTGCTTGTCTTGTTTAGGCCAGTGTGGACTACAGTGCTAGGCATATAAGTCAATCCTGACATATTGGACCACCATGAAGTTTTTGAATATTTATAATGGTGACAGGAGTAAAAAAATGCTGTTATTACTATTCCTTCACACAAAACAAATAAGTTTAGCATTGTTTTATTGCTGACAACTTGTTTTATTTATTTTTTATTTAGAACACATACAGTCATATTCGAATGCGATATAGAAGAATTTTATACTAAACAATATAAGTACCAACAAGAACTGGAGGTTAATTAATGAATACACATAATTAAAAATGCGCAAGTTTAAACTATCACAATAGAAATGAAGTGAAGAATCACCAAAGATGATATTAAGATGCAGGTAAAATATGTATGTAGGATACTACAAGAAAAAACATTTTAATAGCCTTTTAAGGCTAGTACTTAAGTGAAACATGGAAAGGATCGTTACACACATGTGTATTATAATATCTAGGAACTCGTCTGAAAAAGGTATGTCGGGAGTAATTAGTGCGGGGTTACAAATGGGGCTTGCGCGAATCGCCAGCCTGCGATTGTGGTGCCCCGGAACAAACCATCTACCACCTCACAAACGAGTGCCCAAATGAAAAATTCCCTGATGGAGTTGAGGGACTGAACAGAATGACACCGGAGGCTGTTACATGGCTTCAAAACACTAACCTTAATTTATAAAGAAAAAAAAATGCAGGAATGCTCGTACGAAGAAGAAGAAGAGTGCGGGCAAATTCCGGGCGGGAATTCTTATGACTTGGTTGACAACGACACGTTGACATGGTACATAGTAGAAACTTACTCACTTACTGTTCGTATGGATATTCTTCTTGAGTATTCCAAACATCTGGGAATGTTCTGCAACGTACACATTGCTTGTCAAGATGAAATTCGGCACTCGGATTTGGGTTGTATCTTTATTTATCAAAACTATATTATTTGATTATTAGGGTCGCCACCTTCCCGTATACATGGTTGAGGGAGGCGATGGCTGAGATACGCGTCATACTCGTGAACGGGTGCTGTCTGTGGGGTCCGGTCTGTTACGCTTGCAAAGACCTTTTTTTCGGTTAGTTATTTCAAGGATCGTTCCTGACGTCTCTCGTAATGTTGTTCTCCTAGTCACTATTTTTAGTTTAATGATATTGATTTGTAATGATTTTATTGGTGTTAGTTTTAAAATAATAATTTATTACTTCATTACCTTGTAATGTTACTTTTAAGTATTATTGTATTATACTATGGGAAAAAATGACCTTCTGCTGGAGTTTCTTGCGGCGCTTCTTCTCCGCAATGATGGTCTTGTCCGAAGCGCTAGTAGAGTCACTCTATATTACCGACGTGTAAAAGAGCCCTCATGTGCCCATTTTACTGAATATTTTTTTGAATTTTGAATTATACGTTACGTCTCGGAAAATTTAATAGATTTATTTATTTATTTATTTATTTATTTATTTACTTCAATAGATCCCAAATGATAAACGATATTCAACTTGTAATTAACAAAAATAATTATTACTTTAACATTAAGGATTACATGTAATGAATATTACCGATAAATTATGATTGTGACTATGATAGACGAATTTTAATTTTACATTAGGTATTACGACTATCGGTATCATTGTAAATTCCTATATTTATACTTTCTGACTACAAAGAGGCAAAAACTATTATTATCAAAGTATTTGATTTCTGTAACAAAAAACCCTACTACGTACTTTCGTAGCGCGTAGCCATGTCTAGCTACAAAAGTAACAGCGAAACTTTTCTATGAAAACATTTACCCCTCTTTCATAAGTATAGTTTATCTTTTTCTTTCAAATCCAAATGTCACATCGTCGATAAGAACAAAAAAAATTTTAAGCACACTTTAATTCACAACTTCATTTGATTGTGTAAAGTTCCACTTTAACGTCGATTCTTGATTTATTCATACATTGACAAATTAAAATAATAACGCAACATCCACACTACGATCCCTGGTAAATTAACACACAAAACAAAACACGACACACGACAAACAGCGTAATTATCATGAAACCTGTAACGACCTGTATACCGACGACATCTCACATAAGCTTATAACTACGTCAGACAGTAAGCGTGTTAGCGCACGCCTATGAGCGAAACTCGTACATAATTCACTATTACTTTAAAAGCATGCCGAAACCTCAGGTTCGCAACGAATGGAGGAACAGTGTTCTGCGTAAACTTATTACGGAGAAGGCGAGGGAGTTACGCTGCGGTAAACGCATTTGACTCATTGTTACAGTGAAATAGCTCTCAAAAATGTAAGACTCGCGTAAGAGCGCATTGGAGCGAGTTAAAAAAAAAACAAACGCGAAGGTCATTTTAAGTGCTATTGTAATAGTTGTTTACAAGAAGAAATAAAATGTATTTGTTGGAGCATGTCTATTTGAAGCAGTTTGATCGCAATTTTGAGTCAAAGTAGAGGGGCGAAAACATGGTCTGCCAAAATGCTTCGCTTTGACGACCTTTCGAATACTTGGTTTCTATGTATTATTTCCTGTGTCAATGACTACGTTTGGCATCCATATAGAAACGAAGGAAGTACTACCGTATCCATTACTTTCTTTTCGAGTTTTATCGGGATATTTGACTTTAACACTTCCTTAAGACCGCCATTACTGTCATTTAAATCAAAGCTATCGTTGATAATACTATAACACTTCAAAGGCAATGGTTATATTCTGTACAATAGAAGCCCAATTTTTAAATTTACACAACAAATGAGCAACGTTCGGAGAACGTTCATCCGAATGATGAACGTTCTCTATTTGTTATATGGCTCCAACCCTATGCATTGTCCTTGCTCATCTGCTTCAGGGTTAGCTGGAAGAGATCCCATTTAGGGATCTGTTCGCCTTTGTACATTGTAATATTTATATTATTGTCAGAGATTGCAAGCTACTGGTTCTGACCGATTTTAACCGGGTTTGTAATGTTTAGTATAAAACAAATGGTCTAATTTTCATTTTACATAACATAAATTATATTATTTCGATCTCTATAATAAACCAACGATATAATAATTATGATGCATAAAACGAAATGCATAATTTCAAAAACTATAATGTTTATAAATTCAAAAACAAATATTTTTACCGGCTTTCATTACTATTAATGTGGTCACAGTTCTAACCTAACCTAACCTAGTTAGAAGAAATTGACTAAAAATGCTAAACGTTCATTATGCTTTTTGTGGTTAGTTAAATGAAATTATGCAAAATGTTTTTAGACTGATTGAAGCCCACCCCTCCAACAGCATCATCAACATTTTGAGCAGGTGTGACAACATCTAATTACCGGTTAAATTGCATTCCCTAGTTATTGTGCAATAAACATATTACATACATACATACATACGTTGACAGAGTAAATCAACTTTGTAACGTCGGCATCAATTCCAAATGCTGTAGCCGGAATAACGTTCAAAATTAAGTTATGCCTCCGAGCGCAGCGGTGTGAAACACCTCTGTTTGTCAATACTGTACAGGACGCTGATTTTAATACAATTACTCCGAGTATACGCGCTTTTAGAACCTTGTCGCTGTCACTAGTGACTTTTAATGAATTAATGAGGATTTTTTTGACTTTACTGCTGGATCACTATTGTGGTTGGTGAGTATATGTGTGTGATAAACGAAGCGTATTGTTCCTCCTTGAGTCTTGGATGTTTATTTCTCTATAATGAGTACGTTTAACATAGTCTTGTAAGCTAAACCCGTATGTATAACTTGGTAATAAAAGAATTAGGTGTGTTGAGAGATGGAACTACGATCAACCACAACAAGTTGCAGTTTTTAAATGTTGTTTTTTTATCATGTTGCCTTTTACCCCGTACGGTGTTCTCATTTTGCCCCAACATTTTTGTCGTGCTATTTTTTCTAAGCTTTAATTTCACTTCAGAAAATAATTCATTGTGATTAGGGAAATATGATAATGATGATGAACTTAGTTTTCTAAGCGTGTTACTTTACTTACTTGCTGTTTTAGCTCACAAATTCGGTAATCTATTTTGTTAAAAATAAAAAGAAAGAAAGAAAATCATTTATTCGTGTCAAACATAATCAAGAAAACATAACAACGTATAAGAAGAAAGTAGCCACGAAATGAGTATGTAAGATGTATAGCTTTATGTTATTAACTAAAAAAAAGCCTGATTTATTTGCACTTACATGCTTGGCAGTAAATGCTCAAAATTATACAGCGTGATTCAAATCCTTTTTAGTTTATAATGCTCCAAAATTAACTTAGCGCATCGAACATGTTCTTAAATATTGATGTATCAAGAGTACTGTTAAGACACATAAGGCTCTAACACACATTTTAAAACTTCAACATTCATCCCCCTAAGCCTACCGTCCCTCCGTCTCATCCGCGAGATGCTCCTACAATTTTGTTTGGACTAGGTTATTGAGAAGCGTCTCGCAAACAAGCCAGACAAGTTTACCTTATGTTTTAAATTAAGTGCTCCGGCGTCGTTTTTAAAATGAGGTTTCGTCTCTGTTATTGAAGGTATGCTGTTATAGTTATAAATAGCAGGTTATCTTGCACAGTTTTCGAGTGTAGGTAGAGGATGTGTTAACAATCATTTTATCGAGTTTTGACTTGTGACTATCAATAATAAAAGCTAATTTGGCGAGAAATGCATTTCGATGAATCGAAAATTCTGCGCAATGATACGTCTTTGAAAGATGTTTCAATAAAATAATAGGTGCCCTTAAAATAATACACTCCGTTGTGTTATTAGATATTAGTTGTTTGTATAATAAATTATTGTCGACCCTCAAGAAATACAAATGGACTGCCGCCGTAAATAAATAGAAATGTCAAGTTCAATAATAAAAGGGTAATATTTTCACAAAGTAATATAATGTTGCATTAAGAAGGCGAACTAGAAAAAAATCTTTTAACTGTACAAAGGTTCTAAAGGCTATGTTCTTCGGATATTTAACTGCAAAAAAACAAATATTGTCGAACTATTTATTGGATACAGTACAGAGCAAACATACGCAGTAATTTTAGCAGTTAATACGTACTAGTAAATGATCTGTCTGGTGCAGCACTGTAATCGAGTTAGCCGCTGTCCTGTCTGTTTAGCAAACAATTAGGCATTAATACGAAGTCTAATAGAGGGGCGCGCGTCACTTCGCTTATTAGAGACACCCTATGCGTACGCATTCGGCGCCAAAATGGTTAAAATGGGTCCGTTTTGTATCTGCTTCGGGGCGGCGGGCACTTAAGGGGTTTAGCTATGTTTTTAGTTAAGAATTTCCCTATTACAAAAAGAATGCCACCGATGCTGAATTATTGCCTTGGTTGATCCTAATGGGTTAGTTAGATTTTATAGTAACGAGTTTATTTTTATTTTTTTAGAAGCTTTATTTATATCAATACGTTTCAGTCTACTGTTGTACTGTTTAGCATGACTAGAAAAATATATTACCTCAAACCGGGACGACGACGTGCAAGAAATAATTTTTAATCTGTGTCACGTGCTTTTGTGGGTTGCAGTGGAAAAATATGTTTATTCTTTTCGTTATGGAAAAATTGCTGTTTTAATATTTCTTGTACATCTAAGTAAACTACAAATATATGCGGCCATGCCTTGTAAGCAACTAAATTAGAAATATAACTTTTTCAAAATAAGGATGTTCCCAATGCATGAAAACAGTGTTAGTTGAAACGTATAAAAAATATTTTTTTATTCCGAAACGCAATACATTTTCATTAATATTGAAATAATTAATATCCTAACCAATCCCACCAATAGACCGCATCCTCAGATACAGGCTGATTGTGTGTCAACTTGTCTACCTCAGGTGTCAGTTAATGCACTGCACACCATGTATAGTTCTGTTATGGGATAGCGATGATTTTAGAGCAGCAGGTATCTAAGTTCATTATGTGATCTTGTCATTAATTAACAATTACCACTAGGTTTTCCATACTATCAATACGTACCTACTATAGATACGAAAGTATGTCTGTCTGTATATTTAGAATTTTTGTGGTTATACTATCTTTTATGGGTTTAAGTCAACTGAGAACACCCTAAAAACTTTATTTAATAAGAATATTAACGAAGTTTCCAAGTGCGTGGCAAGAAATTGGTTTCTGCGTTATGACGGATCGCTTGTCAAACAAGTTTGCCGACGAAGATCGAGAGCGGCGACCGTGACTACTAAGTAATTACCCGAATTTCTTTACCCACTGGTACTTACGTACCACTGTGCAGGAAATAGTCCAGAAGCCGTGATATGAACTGTAATTGCAATAGCGCTGTCTCCTGCCAGGAACCTGGCAGGTTTTGACCACATAAACCGGTCCCAGTTCAGGAGGCATAGAGATGCATAGTGATAACGATAGCGATTGTCGAAAACTGTCTAAATGTATAGGATTGACATAAGCTGACGATCTGTAGCAGCGACCGCCTGCTTCAACTAGTAAATAGAAATATTCATTCGACGATCACAAGAAAAAAAAACAGAATAAATTGCACATCAAACAAAGAATCGCAACATAGAAAACAATATTAAATAATAAAAAAAGGAACTTAGAAACAAATACAATATGTTGCTACCAAAACGGCCTACGCTCTAAGCAACTCTTTTCATCATCCATGTTGTGTTTTATATTATAATCTGTTAAAAAATCTTCTAAACACTATTAAAAATCGTCAAAAGAAATACGTTTTATTAAAACCGTATTTTTTTATTTTAACAATAAAATTCATAAATTGTGGCCCGTCCTTTTTAAAAATTAATTGTTTCAACAATTTCTCATTCATTCAATGAGATTTTAATTTGAAAATATAACCGCTGAAGATCATATTACCTTACCAAATCAAAAACTGAAGAGCTCTCAAAATATTTAATTTAACTTTATTTCTAATAAAAGGGCTTAGAAAAAGGTTTTGTCGGACAGGCTAATAAGAGAAAGAGGAACGGCACCTCAGGGTGTAATTTATGCGTAAAAATGAACATAACTGGGACACGTCCGACTTTTATCGCCTCTAAGAAAAGCGGGGAAATTGTTACAAGTCCTTGAGTAGTTACTTATGGAGGTAAGTAAAGAGATGAAAAACGACTTTTAATTATGGCACCTAGTAGTATGAAACCAGTTTATTGCTGCGGTATTTCTGGACCAGTACGACTTAGCTTTAAAATGAGCATACTCTTTCCTCAAATGTTGGCATTGCCTCTGTGATTCTTTTTCTGGTGTTGCGTGTGTCCGCGAGTCGTGGAGGCGCTGGATCTTTTGCATTCTGAAGCATAAAAAAATCTTCTACACTAATTGATTGTCCTGGATGATTGTATTATCCTGGGCAAGCGATCATGCGGATTACCTGAAGCATTCCTCGCTATACTTAAACAACAGCAACTCAAAAGGTGTTGCCTACTCTTTGCTGACTTTCCAACCAGTGCTACTTTTAGCAACCAGCGCCCTGGGTGAGATTTCTACGACACCCCCAATCTGCCATTCACACCCATACGAAAAAAGGCAAGGGTTAGAATGAAATAACCAGTCGCAGGCGCCTTTTATATCTGGACCAGGGGGTCGGTCGTCCAACGGCGCCCTACCCTAAAACTGCTACTGTTTCCAACCTTTTAGAAAAATAAAGGAAATTAATGAATAAATTACCTATGACGTCACGAGTAGTCACAGTAAAATGTTTTATTTGGGCATCTACTTTACGTTGTAATAGACAACTTCCTTGGCTTTAAAACATCGTTCATGTTATCATAGCTTTTATTCTCTTTATTATAAGAATGGCCATAACGTCAACATTGTGATTACGATTTCAAAGCAAGATAGGCTTAACCAAAGAAGGATAAAGTTCCAGTCCATATACCCTATCCAATAATGTGATAATTGCAGTGGTTAAGTAAAAATTAAATTGGTTAAGATCTTTTTGATTGGTCATATTTGTAGGCAGTTGTATTGGAAAAACGCAAGCGTTCCTAATTATGAGGCCACCAATGTATAGCAAATGATACTTAATATATTATTGTTAAGTACACATTTTCCACATAAAGCACCCTAATAAAACGGCACTTCAAATATTTATGAATATTTTGCTTCATATTAGCCCCAACAAATACAGAATATTAATTGAATATTCAGAACGCACCCCACCAAACTCTAATTGCGCTTCATAATTTTCAGTTTCCACTACAATAGATATACGGTCTCAACTGTATCCAGATATCTGCGGTCACGATATAACCTACCTACGAGTATGTGCTGAACGCACAGCTTGCCCTAAACACAACTAACAATGCAGCTGTTATTCTATGAGCTTTTCAAATCTAAACCTTAGCCAATTGAGTTAGAAGTGCCTAGTTAATTTTAGAGTGGTATAGGTAAATTGGTAGAAATGTAGGAGGCGTTGCAGTGTGCATCGGTGAACATGGGGTGTTGATGTGCGTGTAGCTATACTTATAGAGTTGTATGTGTTAGTGAACTGTAATAATCGGCAGATATTGAAAAACTTTGGTTTGTAGATTGGGTCGGTAGTCGGTTTCCTTTTATAATTCTGTTTATTAAACTTTTTAATTTGTTGGGATATACATATGACGTGATTAGTTTTATCGATTTAACGAAGACGGATCCGATAACAATTTCATCACTATGGATGTAGAGGTTGAAAATATGTATATGTACGGTCACGGACGTTAATTTGGTACCCATTTCAAAGAAAATCTGTTTGAAGATGTCACTGTCATTAGAGATGCCAAGGCATTTGTAATTAATAGGAAACCCAACCTTACTGCTGTAGAAAGTCAGATTGACTTTGGAACTAAGGTGGGCGACAAATTTAATTCCTTGACTGTAGGTACGCCTACTTCCAATCTGACTACAATTTTATTGATGACATTATGATTACTAATGTATATTAAATGAAAAACATTCATGCAAACTTTTATTTAACCTCACCTTTTTGTTTGTTGTTTGTTATTTTGTTATGGTAAATTAAATCTGGCAAGTTGATTCTAAACCATTACAGTTATTTCAATTGCCTAAGTTTGGAATACTTGACAAGACATTGCCAATGCATAGAGATAGAGCCCAATTGATCTGATGAAATGTTCGTAAGATGCGCCGAAAGTCGGTATTAATATCGTGTTTCCTCTCCGTTCTACGTTTCAACTGTAAGTTGAAAAATAAAAATAAACCGATCTGTCGAACTTACAAACTACATCGATTTGTGTTAAACTTGTTTGTAAGTCGATAAAGTTGGTTTGTGCGTGAGTATATTAGCACACTGGGCATGTATTCTACAACGTTAAACTATAGTCAAGAGCAACGAAAATGGAGGGGCTATTGCTAACGCACTCGCAATCGCAATCGTTTTCATTTTGAAAATCGAAGGCTTGCATACAAAATGAAAACAATTGTTCCACTTTGAAGCCGATTGTGATGCCAGTGCGTTAGGCAATAGTGACGCTGGTGACTTTCTATAGCATTTCTATAGACAGTGACCCGTTTTCATTGCTCTCGAGTGTATATTGCTTGTGACCTGTTTGCTATCGCATTGTCAATGTTTTGATAGATCTTATTTATTTGACATTAATGGTGGCAGAGTTCAAAACAATACGATAACACATGAAAAGCAATATTGTTTATCGTTGTAGAATAGAAGTCCAAGTAGCTACATAGTTTTACTGGAAATTAATTGAAATATATACGTTTCCAGGTTGTACATATTATATAACAAACCAACATATTTTGACCCCTGTCGTCATACATTATCTACGAATCTAGGGTTCCAATCCTTTTTTTTTAAATCTCTATCTACCTTGATCCTAACCAATCCAGTAGCCATCTCAAATGGAAACCTCCGAAGCATGAACCAACCCTTGTCAGGGCAGTCGTCATTTCACGCGTATCTTGGTCCTGCAGCCAATTACATTGTGATTGACCTTCTACCAGCCTTTATTGACCTCCCACCCCTCCTCCCCCACGTACACGGAATCGCCAAGTCCACGACTAAGTTAGGTTAAGTCCAGCTCTTGGCGAATTGGACGGTTGTATGTACAATGTCTGGTTGGGTGGATGGATTGATTGGGATTCTACTTTGTTGTTTTAGTAATGAAGAGGCTGTATCTACATGCTCTGCGGGTTGGTTTGATTGAGTTTTAAGGTTAAATAAGGTTTTGATTAATACTAAACGGCATTTACTTACTTTTAATCCTTACTATGTTTATCTTTATTATGACACCGTATAAAACTCTATCATACTCCTGAAAGGGTACTGTCTGCGGGGTCCGGTCTGTTCACGCTTGCAAGGACCTGTTTTCCAGTTAGTTAATTCGGTTAGTTTAGTTGAAACTTCGTCGTGTTTGTTTTCTTTGTCATTTTTTTTAATTTCATAGCCATAGTCATTATTTTTCTACTCGCGTACTATAAACTGCTAATATTGATATCGTTAACGGTATCAGAATACCACCTATAGCGTAACCGAAGCGTGAAAACGATTCTATAATGAGCGTTTCCATGGTAATAATAGTTCTATGATAATTATTTAAGTATTACTGTATTTTATGATTGGAAAGATGACCCTCTGTTGGAATTACTTGCGACGCTTCTTTTCCGCAATGATGGTGTCTGAAGCGCCAGAAGAATCATTCCATAATTACCGACTTTTAAAACAGTGTTCATGTGACCAATTTGCGGAATAAATATTTTGTTTTTTTATAGATAAGCATCATTTCACGTCAAACAAACATGCTGACAAAGTAAGTAATGAATTGTGTATTTACAGTCGAGTTCATAAATTTGTATAAACTTTGGTGAGTCTGTTTAATGTCATGTTGAAAGTGCCATATATGAATTGTCACAACGATTAAAGTGACAAGGTACTAAAGTAGGTATATACATATTTATGAATTCCATTGTACATTAGGTTAAATAAATAAATAAATAATAAATAAATAAATATCAGGGGACAATGTTACACCAATTGACCTAGTCCCAAACTAAGCTCTAGGCTTGTACTATGGGTACTAGACAACGATATAAATACTTATATAGAGAAATGTATACTTAAATACACAGAAAACATCCATGACTCAGAAACAAATATTCGCGCTCATCACACAAATATCTGCCCTTACCGGGATTTGAACCCAGGACCGCTAGCTTCGTAGGCAGGGTCACTACCAACTAGGCCAGCGCGTCGTCGGATGAAGTTTTTGTTTTTGACATAAATCACCCTCATTTATTGCGGTGCAAAAATATAGATGGTTTTTATCAGCTTCCGTCAAACGAATTGTTCGAACAATTAAAAAACAAAGGTACAAACAAATTTATTCCAGAAATTTTCAATAAATATGATATTATTGAAAATTAAAAGCAACTGAAAGGAATAAACATCCAACAGGTTTAAAAGGTTTCGCCATTGTGCCATTCAGTGGCGAAGCAATTGTGGTGCTCGATTGAAGAAAGTCGAAGAACTTAAAAATACAAAGCGTTCCGAAAAATAATTTTTCGCTCGCTAAGAATACATTTACTTAATTTTGTTCTTATTACCGTTAAAAACGGGCTATTATTGCTATAAGTAGTACATATATCAATTTGTACTTCGATAATATATCTATCTATACTATCCATCCATCCTCACTTGCTTTATAAATGCGAATGTAACTCTGTCCGTCAGTCTGTCTGTTACGATTCAGATGAAATTGATAGTTTGAACCCCGATAAATAGTAGAAATGGTACGATTTCCGCAGGTACTTAGCGATAAACGACATGTACGAGGAGGGTTGCGGGTGGTAGGACCTTGTGCAGGGTCCGTCCGGATCGCTACCACCATCTTATCCATTAACCTACCGCCAAAAACTAGCATAGAGGCATTTCATCTTAGTCCTCAGGGTTGGCAACGCATTTGCAGTCTTAGGCTTGCAGTCTTGTGTATGAGAATGTCTATGGGGCACAGTTTCCACTTACCATTAGCCACCTAATGTGTGCTCGTTTGCCTTTTCTATGCGATAAAAAAAAAGTCAGCCGCAGGTAACAGCTATGTTTAATAAAGATATGTTTAAGGACTAGCGCCATCTAGTGTATAATTTTTACAACTATATCTGAGACTTGAGCACCAAGTATAGAATTTTGAACGCATTTTAGCAAGTAATTTAATGTAAAAAATACAGACAATTTTATTAAACATAAAAACATGCTTATCTACTTTATCAATAAATCATATCATTATCAAATAGTTTCGCTTATAATAAATAGTTTGAAGCTTACGTTTTATAATTTCGACCACAGTGATCAAGTTTCCGTGGTGTAGCGGTTATCACATCTGCCTAACACGCAGAAGGCCCCCGGTTCGATCCCGGGCGGAAACAGTTTTATTTTTTGGAATTATATTTTTTGTTTAAATTTATTCAATATTACTATACAAGGGTCGTTTTTTTTTGTAACCCTTTACTTTTTAGAGCCTTTCTTCTTACGTAACGCGACAAGTATTGCTTGCGCTTGCGTATTCGCTCTTATAACGAAGAGTTAAGTTTTATATTACACTGGCAAGATGGCCACAAATTAAAGTGGATGATAATGATGTAGACAGAACACTTGCAGCGCAATTTTAACTATCGTGAGGGGAATGATAAAGTGAGAAGCCTTTTTTGTACAGACATAAAACCAACGCTTCAAGTCGGTAGACCAGTTTTAGCGTGTAGGTATAAAGTTAGGTATACCCAGTGAAAATAAATATTATTTTACCAGCGATCATAAATAATAGTATCCAATATTACGTTAGAAAACATCGGATAAGTCATAAGAACGTTGTGTGCGGTTAACTTAGCTTTTACAAAAATTACAATTATGATCAGCTTCTTAAACTGAAAAAAAAAACAAGTCAACCAAAAATCAAGAACAATTCGACTGCATACTCGTATCTCAAATTATATAATTTATAGCCATGTTAAAGGTATACTTGTTAATCCACACTTCTAATCCTAGTAAATTTTATGCTATTTATAAAATAGTCTAGGGTTAATAAAATACCAGGCGATATAAATTCAGATAGCGGTTATTTATATATTTTGCAACAGTTACTTTATATTTTTATGTACTTACTATGAATTAAGGGTGAAGTCTCCACTATTGGTGCCTGTCACCTAAAAGTGTAATACTGGTGTCACCTTACATTACATACAGGCTCTCTATTCTACTCGGTAAACCCATATGGCGGCCGAGTTAAAAACAATACGATGACATGTGTCAAAGCCAATCAAAGGTAATATGGCTTTACCTCGATTAGAGGTCCGAAAAAACTTTACCTTACTCCTTAAGTACAGTCGGGTAAAAAGATAAAGACACGTCGGGATGACAAACGTTCTTACCCCCGGGCATCAGAATAATCTTGTCCCTCGAAATACAACTAAACTTTAGCTGATAAATCGCTCAAATTATATAATTTACTGTATCTATATCTCATTTAGATTTAAACGGGTTTAAATACAAGTGACAAAGGCATTATGAAACTTGTCACCTAATTTTATTGCTGTTGAAACGTAACAAAATGTAAATATTTGCTATGACGAAACATTTCTGAAAACATGTTATTGCTGATTGTAATTCGATGTTTTAAAACGTACTGTTAAAAGTTAATAGCAATTTTTAATTAACTTTGTACAATTTTGTATTATTCTAGTACAACAACATGATCAAGGCTAGTTTATCCAAAGTCATGAGGACACAGTTATTATTACATACATGTAACAGTACGAGTAATATGTTAACCTAAATATCAGTCTTACATAGTAACATGGCAAGATAACTCGGAATTTTGTTGAATTTCATATTAATACGGACGTACAATAAAATACATTTCTCTTCATTAAACACACAATTTACGTTGATTCACTAGTCTGCAAACAATATTATTAGATTACCTTTACCGTATTTACTTTCAAATAGCAAAAATATCACTTGTCTGTCGCCAATGTAACGCCACATCGTCCTGTGTGTCTTTCTTGTTCAGCAAAGTATCAATTTCGTCGCTAACGAAGGCGGGATGCAAACTCGTTAGCGACGGGAACAAAACCTTTACAACACCCTCCTGTTTATGGATGATATGGTGTTTGAATATGTGATATTATGATATGGGAAAGAAGGATTTCCCTATGAAATACCTAATCGTCATTTGTCCTAATGCATCGTTTCTCTGTATGTTCGTTTATCCTAAAGCCATTTCCGCTTAAATTTTAATTTTAAAACTTGAGTTATAATTGGAAAACTTAAAAGTTACCAGTTTAGGGCAAGTTAAAATTCGGACAAACCATGTGTTAGGACAAACGTTGTTAGGAATTCTGAGGGCAGGGATAGAGATGAATGGAAGGAAAAAACATGCTGCGCTGACCCCAAATGATTGGGATAAGGGCAAGGAGATGATGACAATGATGTTTGAGTATGTTTAGTTAAGTTGATATGCGCGCGCAGCGCCGCCACGCCGCGACACTTGCCAACAGATTATTCATAAGAACGAACGCGTTTAAATTTTAATGTAAATACCTACTTACCAAATCTGTTATTATACTCCGTATCAAGCAAGTCGATTTTTATATAAAACTAGTTCAATTCCGAACGATTACATTTAAATTGGGTACGCCAAACAGGTTGTATTTTTTTTTTGATATTCTTTCGATAACATCTAAATCAAAAGTACATTTTTTTGATTCGGGTAACGTTTAGGTCGAAATGAACTCAAAAGTGTCATATCTTAAATGAACACACATATAACGAATTTAAAAGGAAAGTTATGGCTAATTTAGCCCGATTTCCCGATAACCTAAAAAAATCGTCTGACCAACGGTGGTCTACCTAACCAGTTACTTTCCTTGCCTTACTTGTTGTTAGTTTTGTGAAATGTATATTGTTTACACATACACACAGTTATACATAGCACAATTATTTTCCCTCTTTAAATCAATCACCTCAATTAAAATACGTTTCAAAAGGCAACAAGGTAAATTTCAACCGTTAATTTTATGCCCGTTTCCTGTGTAAATATTATTACAACAAATTGGCCTATTTACTCAGTCATTTATAAGCGAAAATTAAATTGGACTATTAAATGTATAACTCAAAATGAATTCAAAACGTAACAAGATGGTTATCACTAAAATTAATTGTGTAATTTTGGAATGACGTCTCTTAAATTTCTTGTTCTTAGTGTTCCAGTGAATACTATTGCATGTTGTTGCTTTATTTGAATACGGGATCAGATGTTTTATGTACATCCACCAAATTATTTCAGTAACACTGTCTTCGCCTTGTTAACATGTTATAAAAATGGTTACCTGTCACAAGATCGAATTTGAGTTATCACTGTTCAATTTTGTTGGTATTTTCAAAGGTAACTTTTTTTCTGATTTCGCTTTTTCTGGATTGTTATGGGTTTTGTCCGTATATATCTTTAAAAACATACAGGAAAAGTGGAATTTTCAGATAAATTAAACAATTGTGAAGCAAAACTTCAGACTTGCGATAGGATAAGTACCTTTAAAGATAAATGCATACTCATGCTTTTAATGTTCTTACTTTTAGGTTTTTATCTGTATAATTGTTAACTTATATATTTATAAAACAAGGTGAAAAAGATTGAATCATCAAAAATAAAGGTTACGTGTAGGTATAGTCGCCATCAAATATTATGGAAACATACAGAGTGCTCAAAGATATTTGTACTGTCAAAGATAATTTTGGATAATATATACTCATAGATAATTTTGGAGCACCTTGTATCGGTAAAGCAACATGCCAAAAGCAACATGGTTTTACCGACTAGAACATAGGCCCCGTACCTCAGACTTATCATTGTTTTATAAGGTGCAACTGCAAAAAAAGAGGTTTGTTCTCTGCCAAGATGAAGCAAGTT
Source organism: Acleris sparsana (assembly GCA_923062465.1). Classification (NCBI taxonomy): domain Eukaryota; kingdom Metazoa; phylum Arthropoda; class Insecta; order Lepidoptera; family Tortricidae; genus Acleris; species Acleris sparsana. Next base: position 17,312,465 of record OV281287.1, on the reverse strand, counting down.
GTTTGTTGCCTTCCGATTCATTAACCCCGTAACAGAACAAAGTTGATGATTAATGGACCGCGACTATATAATACAGGCTGATATCATGAAGGAAAAACTTTCCAGTTTGCAAATGATTGATTAGCTGCCGAGTAATTGCAGGAACTGTTACAAAATAGCGAGTGTTGCCAGTAATGTTTTAAGTAATAAGTTTCTTTACTTATAAAATCACTGCCACTATAAAATAAAAGAAAACCTGACTGCATTTGATATTGTCATCCATAATATAATTAAAAAAAAACGTACTCCTCTCATTACGATGATTAAAATATTATGCCCATAACCAAATTAATCATCGAGTCGTATAAGCTGAAAGCATGCAAAAAAAATAGAGAAAACGTAACAAACGCAACTTTCACTCGAAAAAAATAACTAACCTGCTGAGAGAGTCAGGTAAAAAATAATGACTTATGTTATCATAACGTGTTGCTGAGTTTTTTTATTACATAATATTACAAAAAAAATATCCCGACGAATTGAGAAGCTCCTCCGTCTTTCGAAGTCGGTTGATCACAAGGGTGATGTTTGTTTGGGTGTAAATTAGTATAGATAAATGTTTAAATAGTAATTTCCACTATCCCCCTTTTGACCCACACTCAGTTAACAGTTTCCGCCAAAACCAGTAAGAGCTATAGCCGGCCCCGGCGCGAGCGCATTTCCATTTTTATGGCGATGCGTCTGCGCGTTATGCAGATTGGCCCGCGTTACGACTCGAGTGCGATGTATGGTGTGTGGTGCTATTTTAAAGGGGTTTTCGCTGAGGTTTTACAATTTTTATAGTAATTCTGGCAAGTATACTTGTTACAAAAAAACAAGGCTTAACCCGACTGCCACTACAGCATCAGGACTGACGAGTTTAATTTTTATAGCTGATGATTTTTCTTGGGTTAATATCAATCCACCAAACTACGCACTTTCAAATCCGTGAAGCATTTGTTTAGGCTACAGGAAGTCACAAATAATCAAGAATACATTTATACATGCATTCAAAAACTTTTAGTCGTTCTTACTTATATTATGATCAGATTTTACAAGTACCTTAAGGCGTTTAACAATGGCCACACTTATAGTAATACCACAAGTTATTTAACTGGAGATCTCATAATAACACAACTTTAAATTTAATGAGAATATAAAAATAGCTTCCATACCTGCAACTATAACGTAGCTAAAAGCTCTAGAATTGAAACTTATTAAACTGCACAAAAAAGTCCTCTAATTAAATTGTTTCAAAGCAGTACTGTGCACTCCTTAACGACTTTTACGAGTTTGTACTTCTTTTTCTCTTGTTCTAATACACCCTTAATTGCCATCATTCTACCCAAAACCCGATTACGAATGTATTTAATTCTTGATTTATGATTCTGCATTAGTTTAAAACATCCTAAAATACGGTAGATAGGTACTTTTCGCTACTCTTTTCCGACCTTCTTGCACCACACCACCACGTTCTGAAAGCGAGTGTCGCGCTAATCTATGCAAACCCGGTTTAAGATTGACTTGTTTGTAGCACTTTGTAAGCCCTGATTACGCGATAGACACGTTTGGGCCTGGTTTGAAACATAACAGTGACGTTGTTTGGGTGTTAATCAGAAGTTTTTATGAGCTTGAAACATATGAATTTCCAACTATTTTTACATCTTATTGTTTACTTTACTTTTACTTAGTTTAATTTTATCTGTAGTTGTCTAACAAATCAATTTTTATTATTATTACCATGTCATTTGTTAAAGATACACAGTACCTACATAAAATATGGCAATGTCAGATGCCATGATGACATGCGCATTACAGTCTAATGTAACTGTAACAGTCTTACATAGTGGTATGTAACACTGTTACAGCTACATTAGACTTGAATTCTCATGTCACCATGACAACTGACATTATCATGTATGATACCTACTGTTTTTATCTTTAATAGATTTAAATGCTAGTTGGATTATCATAACTAAAGAGAAGATAATTGTAATTTATAGATCAGCCAACTGTTATGACAAACATCCACATGACGCCGTCTTAAAAAGCTTTGTCATTTTCTCCATTCGAATTGTCATTTTTCTCATAAAATAAGCAAGACTCAGTGCAAAGCGACACAACGGAATAATAACCCCTTATTACAGCACACTTGGCCGCAATTCAGATCCGACAAAGACTACAATACAGATTATACACAGCCAAAGCCGCCGTTTTCGAGAAATATGCGATGCACTTTACGTTTATTGCTTCCTTTGCGCTCAACGGTGATACTGTGTTTTATTGTTTATGATATTCCCGGGGAGGGCTTGTCGAGGAAATTGTTTTTAAAATTGTACTTTGTTGGTGTAATCTTGGAATAAGTGAGGCGAGATTTCTATTGTTCTTTGTTGGAATAGGTTAAGGGGTCTTAAGTTGCAATTTGTTGTTCTGAGCTAAGTAAGTAGTACCTTAATAAACTTTTTATTGCCCAAACAAGGTTTTTTTAACATTCGTGCATATTTTTGAAAACATACTTCGCCTCTGTACATACATTTTTTAATAATAATAAGTACTTATAATAGAGACGATGTATGTACAAAGACAAACATACGAATATCCAATTCCAAATGTTGTTTAATCACTAAACCGAAGTACAGAAAGGACTCTTTTAATGCAGGTTAAACATATATATAGGAAAGAGGAGCTCAGAACCCATTCTTTTTTTTTCGTGTCTTGGCATCTCTGACCATGATCATTGTTAATAGATTAACGTTCAATTAATTTTCGTCTTGTAAATGCATTTTAAACGTTCCGTATGCTGATTTAAATGTTGTTAAGTTATAACAATTAAACATTAGAAAAGATTGGGGCTGATAGAAAAATAAATTTTATTTAGCAATTTCAATTCCACAAATTTAATATAAACGGAGGAACAGTACCGACGGAGCCGGTTTATGAACCGTGTCTCAACCATTAAGAAATCTATATTTCATATGAGAAAGCGACAGCCAAATCATACTCCGTCATTATCTCCAAGAAACAGATGAAATCTATTGCTTGAGTGTTACAAAGATTCAGAAGGTACATGGCTAAAATACCAAATACTCAACTAACATTAACCGTGGCATCAATGACTTAATTAAATTAAGCAATCGCCCAAATATGACTAAACCCCACTTAAGGAAACCACAAAATCCCATTATAATAACACCTATACCAAGAACTATACGTAGTCAATTTTGTATGCAAAACCCCAGTACTGTATTAGTTAGTAAGTCGCACAAAATTCCTACCCCATTTTGCATACCGCAACACTTCACAAGAATAAGCTACGAAAGTTAATAACATATTCTAAACAGTGAATTTTAAAGCGCGTTTTATCATGAAAAGCAAAGTATTTTTCAGGTGTGAAGCGGTTTTCTAGGGTACGGTGACAGACAGACAGATTGCCGAGTGTTAGTGGTGAAGCGCTCGCTATTTTGCCTCTTAAACCGCATTTAATCTGAGTGTAATCTTTTAGATTGCTTCAACACTTGCTTTTGGTCACTTGGGTCCGTAGGTTTTTACATTTTAGCCATTGTAAAGTTTAGTGTTATTGTGAAATTTTTGTTTGGTATGCGGTTCCTTCTGTGTTCTATGGTAGACACGAGGATGATTATGTTCCTGTGCACATATTTTTAATGCTATTAGCTGTCACCTCTACTGGTTGCATTATCAGACAAAACTTGCGGCCGCCTAGGATTGAAACTGATCTGAATCAATAATGTCTTTAAGTTTATTCTTGATTTTAAACTTGATAATGCTAACAAAATATTGGGTGTTTTATCCGACTGATCCAGAATGAGCGTAATGTTCTTCGTGCGTATGTAAGTATGTCCGTATGTATGTGGGTATGTCCGTTACATTGTGACCTCTTGCAGGTTGACCGATTTCAGGGATTGAGATCTCAATTATTCTTGGTTGTAGGAGTGACATGGCTATAATATTTTAATCAAAGTAATGAGGATACAATAATAATGACATTAAAGAACACATGAAATTATTTTGACGACAATATAATTAAATGCAGTCGGGTTTTTTTAAACTTGCTTTCCATTAGCTATTGACTAGAATTTGCAGCCTTATTGTAGGTAGGGGTTAAAATTACACAGATAAGATAGTTTTATATACGAGGATGAATGACTTATGAATTATGCTTTCGCAGCACCAAATGTGTGTCTGTGAAATCCATATTAAATTAATTTGTTTATGGTACTGATACTATTATTATTCTTCTAAATTAATTAATTAAAAGATACTGAAAAGACCCAAGTGAAGCACATTTCAACTGCATTTTCATATCCCCAAGGCGCGGCTTGCGCAGCCCTGGTGCTCCATCGATGCAGATTGAGACAATGCTCTGTTTTTTAAATACTAGCTTTAAAAAGATTCATTTACTTGGAAAAAGCTTTTTTAAGAGGCTATCTATATTTTTATTTATAGCATTCAGTTGTCTATCGCTACGATGTTACATTAATTGACAGACTTCCATCAAATTTATGTTCTTGTTTACACAAAAAAATATTAATAAAATTATCTCTAATTTTCAATCTGGTTGTTTGATCTCACTAAAATTTAAATTTGACTGCGATTGAAAAACGCCTAATTAAAACATGAAACAAAAATCAAAGTTAGGTGAATTACTCATTTACCTACCTATACATGTCCTAACTTCACTTGACAAGTGATAACATTTCAAAGTAGACTAAGTAAAAATTTAAAACGCTTGTAAATTGGTTGTATATAAGAAATTTCACATTTTAAATAAGCTTCAACATTTTATTCACCTACACGTGAAAATAATCAGAAATCTGTCGCTTGCACAAATTTGATCGAGTTTTTTCATAATTTTCCACAATATATTTTTCAACCAGCTTTCACGTTCAAACTTAGACCTTATCCTTATAAATTTAAAAGCGAATATAGATTGTTAAAATTTTATCAAGGTTCCTTGATAAAGAAAAACCTTTAGTAACAATCAGGTCGTAATATATTCAAATTACGGGTGGGGATAAAGGCCAAAAATCATCTTCCCTTTCCACAGCCTTAATGCTCTGCTGTAGTTAAATTCCGTAACAAGGCAGCTTCCGCAAGGCCGACGACTCAATTAGGGGGTTTTGTTTTAATATTACTTGGTTTTATATGAAGTAAAACGAAATATAAATGTCAGGACTGGGGTTATTATGACATAGCAATGCAGTTGTGCTTAAGCTGAGAGAAAAGGACAGAGCTTTGTAACTGCTATACCTCTGTCCTTTACGCTCGCCGTAAAATGAATTGCCTAGCCGAAAATAGACGTAAAGGATTTTATAAACTACTACTACTAAATAAGGTTCAAACGCTTGTAAGTGATGTTTTGATTTAATCTATAACACAATGACGCGTTGTTATTTGAAACTGGTACTAATGTCGTTAGATTCAGATTCAAAATCATATTTTATTACTGAATATAACACAGTATAAATTAGTTTATAGTCTCTAAGATATCCGTGAGTACAGCAGCAGTTTGATTTAACGCTAAAATCTATTTCATTTTCATTTCACTTCCACTCGCTACCGCAGACATTTCATCGACAGGAATACCTACCGCTGTTTCCCGACAGCGAATCAAATCCCGCCTAAAGTATAACTACAACCTGATTTAACTTCCGAACGTATACAATTGTTTGGGAACAACTCTCCCCCGCCTCGACTGCATTGACGCGGCGGGAACGCACAATACACTCGAATTTGCATACAGATGCATGGGATGTAGGTGTTGGTACATGTATTTATCGGAGTGACGGGAGGATCCGTGGGCCTAGACTGCGATTTAGATTGTTACTGAGTGCAGAAATTTAAGAATATAATAAAGGATCGATGTTAGCAGTTATGCGTTTGTCTGTGGGAATACATAGGAATAGACAACGTAAAGTCATAAGCATTCCTAGGATTGAACTTAGGTAGGCCGTAAAACAAATTTCAAATACAATACAATACAATACAAAACACTTTATTGAACACCAAACAAAACATTACAGAGATCCAGTAAAATTAAAACAAAAACAACAGGTAAACAACAGGCGGTCTTATCGCTAGTTAGCGATCTCTTCCAGACAACTTTAACAGGGACATGGTGTCGAACAAAAATATTTTACACAGTAGGTGGCGCAGACTTCACGCAAGCAATAACAAGACACTTTTTGTAAATAGATAGGTAAATATATACAAATACATACAAGATATATACTATTAGCATAAATAAACAAATAATTATAAATAAATACCAATATATCCACATCAGAGAAAACAATAAAAAAACAGCCACACGATATAAATTGACGGAGACAGAACAATTATGACTGCGACAAAGCCATCAGTAAGTCGTCAGTAAGTCGTCAGTTTTCCTTTTTCGTTAACTTGCCCAGTGCAGACTAACTTAAGTAGAAGATTTTCAACGGTTTACTTCAAAAAATATTCACAAAATATACCTGAAGAAATATTAAACTTGAATAGTGTCTATGTACATTCTCCACTACGGTACGCGAAAAAGGTGTAAAATTAAAACATATCCAAAAAAATACATATCTTTAAAAATGTGAGCCAGACTAGCATTTGTATACTACAAAAGAACGGTCCGTCTCTAAGTTAGTAATAAATTGCCAAGACTTCTGAGTCCTGAAATCGCTCTAAGTCATAACATTATGGCTTTACGACATTTACTATATAATTGGCATCTCCTTAAGTAAAATCATCAATTCAATAAACTTATTTTTTTTTATGGTCATCAAGTTAGCTACTATGATCTCTATGGATAAAAAAGGCAAGTAGGAAAAGTACGTGAATATTTTTTATGAACAAAAATGAAATATGGCGTAGATACAAGTAAAAGAAAAGTTCCTGTTTTGTTACTAATATTTTTCCATTTTTGGTAATAAAATAGGAACTTTTCACCCTTCCCCTCCCATCCTTCTCTTATTTCTTTCCTTTTTTTTTCTTTTTGGACAAGAAATATTTTTCGAACTACCTACTAATGTTCTGTCATTCATCGTCTATAACTTGCAGATGATGCCGGTGATGGGTCAACCGGCTGGATAGGTTTATCGTATACGAATAAGAATGTGGTAAATCGTATTATTTCTCTAACTTGTCCCACAATTTTCATATCCCAGCAAGTAAAACTCGTCGAAAATATGAGCTTATATTAGATTAGTACTTCTCAACCTTCTCGTTCTTTTGTGATGATATTACTTATTAGCTCGCTTTTGTTCAGGTTCTGCTCTGAGTTGACTATTGGTGTTTGAGTTAGTCTATGATAGTAGTTTTTAGGACCTATAATTTATGTATACGTGGACTTAGTTGAGTTGTATCTCTATTCATGACATAATAACACTTTTTAGAATGACTTTATTCCAAGTAGTTAGTCTGTAAGGAAAAAAAAATACCGAAGAAAAATAATTACCTATTTTATGTGATTAATATAAAATAAATGTGTAGAATAAAAGTAGTTAATTTTGTTACCGTCAAAATTAAAGACTTACTCGTAAGCTTACGTTTACACAGTTCTAATATTATTGCTGCTAGCTAAGTTATTTGGGTTAGGCTAAACGCAACCTATATACTAGACGAACATGTCGGCTTGGTGTGTACAGCCCTATATAAAAAATCTAGTTTTACTTTATACGACTTATACAAATATTGTGTCGTAATATGTAACAATTCATAAAGTATGCCGTAATTATTCACTAACTAACTTAAGGACAGTTATATTCACCACGACGGCAAAAGCCGCGCTTTTCTTAATCTAGCACCTCAAACATAAACCGGAGGGCGTACCGTTCCTCAAGGCAAACAAAATTTCGAATGCACGCCATTACCATACGTCCCTATTCTGTAAACGTCGAACCACTTTCGCACGGGTGAACGACTTAACGCCAATCACGGCTTCGCGACATCCAATACAGACGGACAGATTAATTGAATAAATTTGCATTTAATTCTGGTAACATTTCCATTTGTTTCGAATTAAATCGGTCGACGCATGGTGCGGTTTAATTTCGGGTGTGGAGTGGTTTAATAGAATTTGGAATGTGGATGGACAAAGGAGTGTTCGGGATCGGTGTCACGCAGTGGACCATAAACTTAGATGTAATGAGTTGAAGCGTTTGGACTCAGGTGCACGTGGTCTTACGTAATATTATTAGTAGCTAGCCAAGCTTAGCCTACTTAACGTAACATTGTAGAATGACCAGCGCTTTTCAAATGTTCCTGGGTTCATTTCGACCGTGACCCTAAAATAGGCTGGCATTTGGAACCGATGGAACAACTACTTGATTTAGATTCGTTAGAGCATCAGTAAGGTAGAACAGTATGTATACGTCGATGATTGAGAATTTGGTATCGGCATCTGACTTTTAAAAGCTATCACCAGAATAAATTAGAACCACCGAGGCTTAGTTCATCATTAACTTAAACATCATTAACTTAGGTACTTCGATGGACTTCATCCACAGTGGGCTTTTACATTGTACCTCAGTCAAACCTCAGTCAGTCTATTTTATAAGGACTAATTAGTAAATTTTGAAGCAATGAGTTGGTAACTCATTGCTAAATTTTATTCGTACTATTTCTATTATCAGCTTTATAAATGTTAAAAGTTAATTAAATAGAACTTTTTTTTTAAATTGCATAGGGAAGGCTGACGAGCACACATGCCACCTGATGGTAAGTGGAAACTGTGACCCATAGACATTCGCATTCACAAGACTGCAAGCCTAAGACTGAAAATGCGCTGCCAACCCTGAGGATTGAGATGGAATGCCTCTATGCTAGTCATTACACCGGCTGTCTTATCCCCAAACCGGAACACAACAAAGCGAACACTGCTGTTTGGCGGTAGGTTAATGGATAAGATGGTGGTAGCGATCCGGACGGACCCCGCACAAGGTCCTACCACCCGCAAAACTAGAACTAGTGGAAATAAACACTTCGAACTGATTAATTAAATTCTAACCTTCATGATCAACTTCTTTAATCACAGCGTCCAGACCTTCAGCGTTTATGTAAAGATGGTTAGAATACGGACGTGATTATGAATAAATTAAGTAGAGTTTTGTTAGTTTTAGTATTCAGAACGTGGGGAGGGAACCGTAGGGAACATTATTATAATGAAGTCATTCACTATGATGTATTGGAAAATGTTGAGTTTCAGATAAACGATGTTATTTTAACGTTTATTAGCGAGGTCAATGATATCATGTAGTAGTTATGATACTTAGAATTTGATTATTTTTCGGGTTTACTTGTTAAAGGTGCAAAAAAAAACTAGGGCGTTAATTAATTTAATAAATGACCAGCTTCATCTGCATCTTTATGAAGTAAGATGCATAATTTTAACTACATAGTTATAAAATAAGTGCTTAGTTATATCTGCACTATTACTTAAAAATGCGTGGCTTGTTAGGTAAGTGCTTAACTTTATCTGCACTTTTATAAAATAAATGCTTCGTTTTATTTGTACTTTTACTAAAAAATGTGCAGTTTTGTTTCTTTGTTGGGTAAAAGCTTAGCTTTATCTTCACATTTATTTAGTAAATGCACGACTTTACGTTGTAAAACATTTTTTTTACCGTACCTCCCCTACATGTAACGTGGGGATGTATTTTTTTCTCGTCTACCCTATAGTTTGGGGTGTCGTTGTATAGGTCTTTCAAAAATACTGCACATATAATGAACTTAATAGGAAAACTATTACGACTAAGTGCACTTCATTGGTTCTCGAGTTACAAACGGTTTCAATGTTTATACCTACCGAAAACTTTTATGCGGCGTTGGTAAACTGGCCGCGACCTATGTCGATGTGTGGAGATAACAGTTTTCTAACGACAAAGTTAAGTTTGTCGCAAGGTCTAATTTGATCATTGTAGCGGCTTCGGAACCCTACACTGAGCATGGTCCGACATGCTCTTGCCCGGTTTTTTTAAATAATGTCATACCTATATGCCTGCCAGCTTGAAGTGTTCAAAATTTAAGCCGTTACGGTAACAATAACGTTGACAATACGATAACAACTCAAAACCAATATTGTTGCACCTCATAGAATAAGATCCAGGTTTATCTGCACCTTAATGGATACACCTTTAGACTTCACGAAAAGGATTTACGATTGTGGATAAGCGTAGCCCAGAATTCGAAAGAAAAAACTTTATATGTATGACTACTATGCAATGCTTAGTATTGTTTTTTTAAACAAGTTTTAAGGAATCCAATAAAACTGAAAAATCAAATACGCCCCAGGGGGCAAACATAACTGATCAATAATATTCCCCTCTTTCAATTAGTATCACAAATGCACCTTTAATGCTTAGCCAGAGGGAAAATCTTCCACGATGGTGTAATGCCAAGTTTACAGAAGGCGAGAAATAATATTTCAGCTTCAATTTGCTATTTACAATGGCCCGTTTACTTGCCGGTAGTCATGATGCAAGCACTGTTTATACGGTGTCGTCAGCCACCATCTTCGTGGTACATTGCGTCGTTACAATAGCTCTCGCCTCAATCGTGATAACAAACTCGTCAATGTATTTCTACTGGAATGCTTCCACTGGACTAATTTAAATTAGCCATTGTGGCTATGTCGCTAACGGCGAAAAACTTTGTGCCTAGCAACATCACTAATGCGTTCTTCTTACATTGAATATTTGAATAACTCTGTCTGTCAACACTTTACAGGTGCTTCAGTTTTGTACTTCTCCCTTACTCGCTTTTAATAAAAGCGTATAAGAGGGAGTGAGATATAAGTACAAACCCGAACCACCTTCTAAGGGCTATCGCACTGTATCTTGGTCTTTACTTTATCAGTTACGTCGCTCTATTTCCAAAAGCGCTCTGTTTTTTAAAGTATTTATTTATTGTTTCACACCCGACCTACGGTAATTTTTCTCTTTTATAAAAATATAACCTACCTGAAACGATTAAGGGGAAGCCTCTAAATGAAATCGGAGGGCCAATAAAGGGGAGGCTGGGGCCAAACGACGGTTTAATAAATACAATGCATTTTAAACGATGATAAAAGCGAAATTTACACGTAATATAGTGTGACGCTTGTGCTATATGACGCACACTGGTATTAAACTGACGTGCAATAATAACTGGTAATGTTGTTTAGAGTATCAGTACACTGATTACGTTATTTTTGACAATATTTTCGAAAAAGATGGTCACTGAACTAGTAGATAAGGAAATAAAACATAAAAACTGCAGGTCATTGATGTTAGGAATCATTGAAAACTGACCATTACTGTAATTACATTGAACCTCAATCGTCTGGCATTTTGACCGACCATTATGACTCGACCCTTACACTCCTAAGAATTGTACGTCCAAATACTAGCGACCTTAGATGTGAGTAGAAAATAACTCAAGTCGAGGATACGTATAAATACGTAGTTTAAATACTCGCATGCTGATATTCAATAGAATAACACTCCGGTACGAGTAACAAAAACGACGCTTTACATAATTAATCTCCTGTGACACGTCGTAAGCGGTTTACGGTTAAATTAGATGGCCGCCGGTCATGTTTTATGTTTGTTGTGACGGAGACTTTACAAGTTAATGGCTTGTTATTGATAAGGAACAAAGGTTGGTAGGTGTTTAGAAATCCATGTTTATATCAAAAAGGTAGCATATGGGACTCTTCTTCAGAAACTCCTTATAATAAGGTTAGACGGGTAAAAATGTTTTATAAAACTTAAAAATAAGTAAAAAGAACCTGTTTAATTATTTTTTTATATATTATTTGCCACAAAACAAGAAATTTGCGCATTTCTATTAATACTATGTAACACGCTCAAAAACAACCAAATACTAACTACCTTTGTTACATTTTAATCTATCATAACTTGATGGTTAATTACGTGTTTAGAAAGCTAAATATAACATTACACATGAGTGAGAATAACTATGAGACGCAAAACATTAGCAATTTGTTATTGTTAATAAAGAATCTTTTAATCAAAGCTAAATTATATCGTGAGTATAGGGACGGAGAGAAAAAAGTAATAAACAACCGTTTCCACCATTATTCAATTCTTAAGAAAATTTCAAATTAAGCTGATAATTATTATCTAATTTAGCCTATTTACCCCAAGTTCCTCGATTTCACAAGATTAATCCAATACCACCAATTCGAAAATGAATGTTATTTGAACACATCAGTTGTGTCACCGTCACTGAATGTATATTAGAACCTTACACTTACCCACAAAACCAAAATCAACAATAATCTTGCAGCTAGCAAGGTAACGACCAAATTGCGTAAATTGTCGTCTTGGACCCAAAAGCCTTAAGCCCGTCATAATCCGATTACGACGTTTACTGAAGGATTTCAATTTGTGAGGCAAATCTCTTTGCACCTCAGTGTAGTGCGGGAGCAGGCCTAAAAAGAACAGTAAAAAAGTACCTATTTCACGTAATATACGCGCTTCAAGTATAGCTGCAGAAGCCATCCCGCTTAACGATGCTCTTCGCATTGTTTATTTTTATGTATTGAAATAAACAAATACGTTGTTAATCTTGCAATGAATTTCAAATATATAATTATTTTTCTTATGTATCCCAGTGGTTATAAGTGTTACTAAATAATAAAAAAACTTTAATTAACTAATAGTATGACTTAAAAATAATAATATTTATTGTAGCCAAAGTCTAAATACTTTAAAATATTAATGATAATGAACAGTATGAACAATAACCCAACAAACTAAGCTCTTAAGATATGTTCTTATTTAACAGTAAAAATACAAAAATGATATTCTAAACAGCATACACAAATTTATAATAAAGTCCACCACCACCACCGCAGTTATATCAGTCACTATCAATCATGCCGCAATTTTGCCCTCAGCTCCCGCACTAGCATGAGCGTGTGACGACTAAGCCTCCGCCTTAAAGGTTGGGCTAAATTAGAGGCACGTAACTATGGGATTTGTTAGCGTTTACTTTAAGTGACGTTACAACATTTTAGAGACGGAGTTGGATTTACTGTTAACTAAACTCATTGGTAATTTTGTTCTAATACAGCTAATATTCACAAAACATTAAAATAACAAAAATAAAAGTAGTAGACCTGTCACGAGCATTATAATAGAATGCAGAATAGAGATATTTAGAAATAGAAGGACACGCTCTTGTGCCCTTGTACTCATAATAGAGACGTATATAATTTTACGCCCAACTTTTTTTTATGGCATAGAGGCAAACGAGCACATAGGCGACCTGATGGGAAGCGGAAACTGTGACCCATTGACATTCGCATTCACAAGACTGCAAGCCTAAGACTGCAAATGCGTTGCCAACCCTGAGGACTTAGATGGAATGCCTCCATACTAGTCATTATACCGGCTGTCTTATCCCCAAACCGGAACACAACAATGCGAACACTGAATGTTAGATAATTCGTAACTATTGGTGACTGTACAAAGGCAAATTTATTCCTGTTATAGAATCTCTTCTAGTTAACCGGCACTGACAGTATTTTTCTGGATTAAGTCCCGATGCGATGTGGAGCGTGAACGCTTAAAATATGTTGGTTAATCCTTATAATATAAAAAACAATGCAGCTTCAAAAACATGTTAAAACCAAATTAAAACATAACACTCTTCAAACGCTTCTCTTTATTAACTACAACAACTAAATTACGTTACGTTCAAATACACAACCAGCCAAAATGTTCGGTTAAAATATTTGAAAACTGCTTTCATAAAATTTCCTGCGACCATTTTAAACACTACGTTACTGTTAATTAGGTAGATATTTAAATTTTATGTGTTTATACGTAATTACCGTATGAAAGTACGTGTTATGAGATCTCTAATTAACGGCAACCCGTTTGCTTCACTTAATTTGTTCGTTGCCAGTGATGTTATTACCGAAACGCTGGATACTAGTTAAACCAAATTTAGCGAAAAATATTTGGGAAATAGGGACGTAACATATATGAATATGTAATTAACCAGACGCAAATATTTGGGACTATCTTTAGTTGCTGGGTAAACATAATAGAAAGGGTGTTAGGTCAAACTCCTCGCTCCGCTCATCGTCGCTTCACTTGCATGTGTTTCGTCTATTCGCAAAAAATATAGAATCAAAAGAGTGTAACCGCCAAGCTACAACATCAGCCAAAAGATCCTATTCGTAAAAATCCTGCTTTTTCGCGAGAAAATGGTATTTTTTACAAAGAAACGGATTATACGAAAGCGTATAAACGAAACTAGTTTCCCGGAAAAAATGGAGGTTCCTTAAAAAAAAAATCTTTTAATTTTAACAGGACATACGAGAGGCGTCCAATAAATTCTCGGTATGAGAAGGAAAATAAAAGTAAACGATTAGTGTTTCTTTTTTTCTATATATTCCCCTCCTAAGTATATACACTTATAAGATCTGTCAATTCGTTTTTTTAACCCCTCATAAAATTATTTTTTGTTTTTGGTGTCAAATTGCTCCACCGCTCTGCCTTCAACGCTTCATCATTAGAAAATCGATGTCCACGAAGATCCTTTTTAAGGTTGGGAAACAAAAAGAAGTCGCTGGGGGCCAAGTCTGGACTGCACGGCGGGTTCGAACGTTGATTCAAGAACTTGGCATTGGCAACATGAGCAGTATGCACAGGGGTGTTGTCATGAAGAAGCAGCACTCCTCTGGTCAATTTTTCCCTCCTCTTCTCTTTGATTGCTTCCCGTAATTGGAGTATAATGTTATCATAGTACTCTCCTGTAATATTTAAACCCTTTTCTTTATAATCTATTAATAATATTCCTTTACAATCCCAGAATAGGGGTCGTACCTTTTGCTTTCGTAATATTAATATAAAACAATAAAAACGACGGAATGCATCCTTGTTTGTTAACATATGAATTTCCACGCTAACTTCATAATGTCGTGTACCTACCGTTATAGCTTCCCTCCATTTCAGAAATGTTTAGGATTCCGACTAAATTAGTACTTGAGTTCAGTTAATTAATTTGCACCAACTGGAGGGGCTCGATAGGGGAATGATCGGTTCGTTGCAAATATTTGCGGCGAAATTATATCTAGTTCATAATCGACATCTAATAATTCCAAAAGATTCCCCGGCCAAATTGTAAATACTATTATACAAAGGCGTATCTTACACACCAATAAGCTACGCACTTAAACCATTTCCGATCATGTTTTTGTCGTTTTACAACAAAGTTTTTGTGAGGTTTCCACAAAAAATACTTTTTGAGTTCGTGCATTTGACGCTTGCTTTTTAAAATCCTATGTTAAGTAGAGGACCGATGTGTTACAAAAATATTACACAATGACATGTTACACATGTTATTTGATACCTAATATATTTAATTTCATATTTGTAGCTTTATATGAAATATGAAATATGTTTAAAAAATGACTGACTGCTGAGTTTCTTGCGGCGTTTCTTCTCAGCAGTGGTCTCCTCTTGGGAAGCGCTGGTAGATTCTTGACGTAAAAAGTGCCCGAGCGGCCTACTTACTGAATAAATTTCTTTTATCTTTTTATCTTTTTAATACTGTGATACATTTCACAGAACGCCAAATCATGTCGTCTCGAGTTGGTGACATTCACAATGTATGCGGCATCTGAATAGCTTTTAAACATATTTCTTGTCTTGAAAACTGGAAAAACGACGCGTAGTTCCATTTTGAAACAAGCTCTGTAAGCGCTTTATAGCTCTCAAGAGCCTTACGCATGGCTACATTGTCGGACTCGAGTGTTCGAAATCGATTCGAGTATTGCATGGATCCGGCTCGAATCCAGTCGAATATTAGCGATACCTCTCGTCGCTACTCGAACAGAGTGCCTCGATATGGCCACTTGGTTAACTCCCAACTCGGACTCCCTAAATCATGCCATATTACGAATAGGAAGTATGTGCCGAACATTGCAAAACTTAATAAAGGACTTTAAATTGGTAATTCCAGGGTGCAAAATGTGTAAATGAAGTTAAGTATAAGCGTTACTTAGTCAGTGTATTTGGCTAAAAGTGATGAATGTTCGTTATATTATTATGGAATTAAATGCAGAATTATAAGTATTTTTTTAAAAGGTGACTTGTTTCTTTATGTCCGTGATATTATTGGTATGTTAATAAAAAAACGTTCGTTTTTTTCCCTTTAAGTTTGTCGTAATGTGCTTTCATTCAAGATATTTTCAGATTTTTATTTTTGATTACACTTTTCGATTTTAAAATGACCTCAACGGTCCTCCAAATCTAAAAATTGGTAATAATACGTACATACTTATAATTTAAGAGCTATCCAATGATAAATCACTCTGTCATAAAGAAAAAGATTACCTTTATTTTTAAGCTGACGTGAAACGCTGCAAGAAACTCAACAGTCAGTATTTAAAATATAAACTTCCTGTGTGCGGTTAAAGTTAAATACCTACTTCATATTAAAAAAATATACTTCATAAATACTATTATGTTGAATTATGTTTTATACTTAAATACTTGAGTCCTTCATAGTCCTAACCCGTGCCCCACCTACGATAATACACGTCTCCAATTGACCCGTACACGTACACATATCCAACATCTGTGTACATAAAATACCCACAAAGGTCTATGAAACAGCGCTCAATAAATTAAGCAGCACATCCAGCTCGGCTGTAAATTAGACCATAATGAACCATTAGCCTGAAATTAGGGAAATAACATGGCTACTAATTTTGACTGTAGTTAGGTCGGCGTGTGGAAGGTTTTCGACTTGGGTTGACCATTAACACTGTTAAAAAAATCTTTAAGTATATCTTGTACCAACAAAAAACTTTTTTTAGGTATCCTTGAATTGATTCTATAAATCGTATTAATAGTGTTGTTTATTTAATATAGTATGTTGACAGATTGTCTGACTTTATTATGTTTATGTCAATAAAAAATATTTTGGGCTTTTCTTTTGGCACTGCGTTATTTCGCCTTACGATGTTCGATGTACAGACAGACTTTGAAAAGTTCTTACTTGTTTATTTGTGCGCTTTGACACATATTGGCGGTAAATTACCTCAATTGAATTAAATTGATTAAAAGCTAATTTAGGCATTGAATTTTCTTAAAACAATATTTTTAACAATTTTAAACTTGATTTTAGTAAATGTCAGATAAAATAACATTAATCTGACGTGTATCGCAACGTAACAAAAATATCGTGATGAAGACAACAAAAGATACAATTATAAGTTTTTATAGAAATAAATTCAATTGTTTTTACGTATAAAAATCTTTTCCACAATACCTAAGTCGCGTAACCAATTTTCGTAAGCTCCTAAGAAAAGAACGTATGATATTTCAGACCGGAAAAGCTCCCGAAGTGCCATACAAATCCTTACCGTACAGTCTGGTATTGGATTATACGGAAGTAAGACTGAATGAGACCGGACCATAGAGCGGGACAGTTGTATAAGGAAGCAAGAGAAACAAGACACGCTATTAAACCTCGCAGCGTAAAATTCCATGACATCGTAAACAGGATTTTAAAGCAAGCATGATGTAACTTACTGTTTTTTTACTGTTGGAAATGCTACCCTCAAGTTTGCGGGGTAAAGTTGGATTTGGAGTGAGGGTGGTTCGGTTCGGAACTTTGAAAAGGCTTAATAATTTTGAAGGCGTGCCTAGTTGGCCGTCAGAGGGATTGCGGAGATTTGTCGGGGATTTTTTTTATTGCTATTGTGGAATTATTAACGCCGCCGGGCGTTGGACAAATAGTTTTTTTACTGGGTGCAGGTTTATACCTTGTTTAATTTAAGATTTAGAATACTGGCGTGTATTAAACTTTCGAGTCATGTTAAAAAAAAAGTATTATTACCGTACATATTGTATCTTGTGACAGGTGTGGCGATGTATGTAAGTAGCGTTACTTATTCAACATACCAGATCGACATCATAAAATAAAACATATATAATGCAAAATATAAAATAAAATGTGTTTTATACCTTAACGCATTCAGTGCCAGCAATGCTACGAGTGCTACGCTGTAGCCTGTAGCTGCATTATTGCGCTACGTAGGAAAAATCTGCTACAAACAGTTAGTGGACCGACTATCGGGTCATTGCACGTTGTTTAAAGCTAGCTAAAAATAATATCACTTGTTGTTAGTTATTGTTAGTTATAAAAATAATTTATTGGCAAAATTTGCAAATACTCCTTCGGGAAAAAACAAAGAATGTTAATTTTTTATTGAAATGCGCCTGTTAAATTTTGCCCTACCATCAAAAATAATAAGTACGACTTCACACTAAACATTAATACAAACTATATCAAAAACAGCAATCACATCAAACGTCAACTCAGACGCATAATATTCTCAATCACGCCGAAAAAAAGAAACCTCCATAATTTATGTACATATTTCCACTAGACCGTAAGCAAATTAGGCTCACATTATTCACCCCTCTGAATTGGTGCTAATAACCGCCCGGGATCGAATCTACGACCCTCCCATGTACCGTACAATATCCGCGTGTTACAACCCTGTCGCATTATTCCTACTGGACAGATCGTTGGGAAGTTGCTCCTTCATGTCAGAGCGACACGGTGGTACATTGTCATTTTTGTGGATTTACCCGACATTGTGACTAGGGCTGCTTTTACGAACGGTTATCTCTTTTTATTTTGATGAATGCGTTGCAATAGGAATTCGTAAATTCACTGTAATTGGTATAGAAATATTTGGTTTTTGTACTGATGTTGCTGTTGAAGCATGTTAACTTTAAGTGTAATGCTACTATGCTGAAGGTACGTGAAAAACATACAATAAATATTATATATATATATATATATATAATTATTTATTGAGAAAAAATACAGCGAATATTATCAAGCTATGCTTTGGGCTAGTGGGTGGAATGACGTAATTGAGTTTATAAGCAAGATCTGTGACGCGGATAAGTCCATGAGGCGTTTAGGCTCTTATCCATAAGTTTTTTTTTTGTAAATCATTTTAAAAAAAATACAGTTTTTTTCCAGAAAATATTGGTAAGTATTAAAAAGTTACTGTTGATATTTACACATGCTCTCGTTTTTAAGCGACGTTATTTCCTTTTGTTTGTAATAATTACTCAATAATTTATTGCAGTATCATAATTTTACAGAGGTTTTACTTAGTTAATACTTAATTATCAAAGCTCTTGCATGCATCTTGCATTAGGCTAACTACTCGTAGCGTTTCTATTCGTTTCGCTTTTAAACCAATCGCGTCACTGATACATCACGCGACTCTCCGTATCACGTCATCTACCGGTGACGCGATTGTTGCGTATGCAACATTTATTTTATATAATTTTAAAATGATTTAACGTTTCTAAGAAAGCTAAAAGTTTATTTTTATATACATTTATTTAATTAAGTACTATAATAATTATTAAAACCTTTCAAATCTTAACTTAGCAAATGTAATAACAAAACGCAATTTCGGGCTTCTCACTACCACTAAATTCAACGTTTCTGTTAAGTACTTCAAAATTATGCAAATTCACTCTCCTTACCACCTCCTACCTGCTTAGGCACTATTTCTCTTGTAACCAGTTACCTAGTAAAATAAAACAGTACATTCAAATCGAATTTCATTTAAAAAGCTGTTAGGCAATCCTCTCGTGAGCAGTCTGGGTTCCGGCAGCTACACGATTGATTCAAAAACGAAACGAATAGAAACGCTAGTAAGTGTAATGCATCTTAGCTAGGGACCCTGATCATTATAAAAAATTCTAAAGTTATTGACTTGAAAATGATTATGTCCTATTAGCCTAACATCTGGGATAATTTTAAATCAAAACAATATTGCTTTGCTTTTGCTTGACAGCGCTGCCAAGTTGAATATAATACAATAACATATCACAAGTAATATAGATCAATATTACGCTGCGTACGTACCCTGATTACGTATCCATTCGTTGTTATTGTAGAATTACTGTACAAGAACTCGTAAAAGTAATACACTGTGTTAAAGCTGTTTATGTCCGCAAAGTCGCCACACTATTCCTGGATTTAGTGTAGGATTTGTAGTAATAGAGTGCGTCTTCGAGTTAATATACGGTACTGGTTTAAATTACTGACTTAACTGTAAACAACAAGAGAAAGATAAAATAAAACCCGACAACAAAATCAACTAACTCTTATCACGTCACCAGGGACTGTATTCGAGGCGGTAAAAATCAAATTGTCTTTGACCTGTTATGGTCTTAACTCGGTTCAAGTAAATAAGAGCTATCAAAACGGTGACAATACGATAACAGATCAAAGACGATATTGTTTTTACCGCTTAGAGTCTCGGCCATGTTATGCTTTTTGTAAATTTATGTAACTAAATAATGGTACATTTTCTGTTTAAAAATAATACCATTTCTATCTATGCGTTAAACCTTCCATTTCATAAAACATTAACATGTTCGCCCGCGTGCACGCAGTCGGCAAGCAGCTCCGCCACTCGGGGCGTTTGAGGACAGTTCCCCGTCGCATGGCACTTGCAGGGAAGAACCCGCGCTTAATTGGTCCCACCTTTTACGAACGTCTACCCTCC
Source organism: Acleris sparsana (assembly GCA_923062465.1). Taxonomy (NCBI): domain Eukaryota; kingdom Metazoa; phylum Arthropoda; class Insecta; order Lepidoptera; family Tortricidae; genus Acleris; species Acleris sparsana. The sequence goes on along the minus strand of OV281287.1, from coordinate 17,291,872 downwards.
GAAATCAGAAACGAACCATCCGACGATGCATTTGGACACCGGCTGAAAAATCTTTTATTGGAAAATCCATTATACTCAGTTAAAGAGTTTATGGACCTTAATTTATAATTTGTTTTGATTTAATATGTATTATTGTTTTTATTATTTCTGATGTTTTTGGCCTATTATGTTATTTATTTTTAAGTATTGCTAATTTGTTTACATGCGATTGATGCGATGATTTTTACGACGATCCTTAACGGTGATAACTCTAGTTTTGTATTGTTATTTTTATTTTTATTTTGACTTCTTATTTATATTTTTGATTATATTAGATTTGAGTATATTTTTTGACGATTCCAATGAAATTTCTTGTACTTTTGACATACTAACATGCAATGTATATTGTGACTTACTTTGGAAAATAAATATCATTCATTCATTCATACTAAACTCCATATATTGGTAAGCATTATTCATTTTTACACTAAGCATATTTGCATGTGAAATCCGCCATGATGGATTTAATATGACGTCACATAGTCCATGATGACACGCGGAAGACTAAGCCATAGTCGACAACACATTAGTTTTGAAAATGTGATGCATGGACATGGAGCTACGAGGGAACAGATGAACAAACTAACAATCTATCGTTTTTTTTACTAAAAAGTACTAGGAAGTTTCTATAAGAGACGATTTGCACCGGGCTGTTTATTCGATAAAAAGTATTTTATATCAAAAATACGCTAAATAATATGTGGCGAATAGGTATGCTGAAAAATTTCAGTCCAGTTCAGTCTAAAAAATGAAGTTTTAAAAAAATTGCATGTGTTTGTTTAATAGACAAATTACATACTAATCGAAAGTATGAATCCTATAGAATATGTGAACGTTAGGTTTTGTGCAAATTATTTGCACCGACTTATCCCTTTATACCTGCCTACCCAATAGTTTGACGGGAAAAAAATACGGCTTCATACTTTTGATTGGTATGTATTTTATCTAATAAATAAGCAATTGCATTTTACTAAATCAAAGTAAATTTTTATTTTTTTTATTAATTATATACTGAACTGCCAGCCTACCTATTGGCCATATATTACTTAGCATATAAAAAACTGTGCAAATCGTCTCCTATTCGAATCTCCTACTGTAAGGCTTAGTATTTTATAGTTTAAAAAACAATATAATATACGACCTATATACGTATAAGTAGACTGTTCAAACCATAACCATTAAATTTGCGTGGCTATAGTCGAATGTAAATGATATGAAAAACAACAATATTTGGAAGAATGGGATAAACTTCGCCGACCCCAAATGATTGAGAAGTGCAAGATCATGACGGTGACTGTAAAGATATTATTATTTCGTCATTATAGTAATTGCTCTTAATCATCAAAGGTGATCTCATGTTAAATATAGAAACGTTTTACTTTAAATTAAAAGACGTTCTGTGAAATCTAGAAAGGAAATACTTGTAATCTGAGTTAATTGCTTATTTACGGCGACAATATCAACAAAAAATGCTCGCAATATCTTTTCTTTGTTCTAATTTTACTTAATAATATACCACATCCTTTTGTTACTTAGCTAAATTAATAGTTAACACGGCTGGTTTAATCTACCTCTGGTGGGTCTGGTTCTAGAGTGGCGTCCGCGGACCGGAAGACGAGCTGTTGGTAGGCCTCCAACAAGATGGAGTGACGACCTCGTCAGGATTGCGGGACCGCGGTGGATGCGAAAAGTACAAGACCGGTCTGAGTGGAAAGCCTTGGGGGAGGCCTATGTCCAGAATTGGACGTCTTTCGGCTGACATGTTGTTGATGATGAATCTACCTCCATTTTTAGTAGCTTTCATGATTCAGGTGCAAGAGACAAACTATGACGTCATTCACCTATTACTTATTATTTAACTGTTAGTCATCGCTGTCTTTCCAAATACTAATTACAAACTCAACTTTCGTATTACTGTGTCTAATCCCAATTATGTTCGCTGTTCATTTCCATTTCTATGCTAAAAGCGTTTCAATTATTTCTTGTAACTTCCCTTTTAAGGGTAAATATTATTTATTTAACGGTGTTAATAACGGAGTAAAGGTTTATTAAGCACTGAAGAGGAAGCTTGTAAAACTTCTGGCGATGGGCAGAGTACATTATATTACTTTGAAGAAACTTATCTTATATTTAGTAGATATCTTGGAAATTGTAATTATAATCTGCTTGTGCTAAGTAAAAAAGAGGATATTATGCTTAGCTAAGTTATACCAAAGAATAGTAAGTAAATACTAAAATTCATTGATAACTTAAATACTAGGTATATAGAAAGAAGTCCTCTATAGTTTTTGACCCAGGAAGCAAAAAGAGAGGTGTTCTAAGTTTGACCAAGACCGGTGAAAACACGGAAGGCGATACAGACATTTAAAACAACATGTCACAACAGACTGCAAATGTAGAATCTTCTATCCACGTATTAATAAAAACAACAGACCTCGTAATGTTCAGACTATTATATTAAATTATCCAACTACTCGTAACGTATGATATGATAACTCTTTCGACATTTCATCAGCTATCCGAATGTCAGAATGACAGCCGTTATTAATTTGAAATATTACCATTCCGATTTTCTTTTTTAAAGGCAAAGGAAACATTGGTCATTCTAACAGTATATGTACAATGACCTTTTGTAAAATTATCATGAGCAATTTAGTTAAAAACTGAATACTTCCAAAGACAGAAGTGTTATAGCGTACGAATAGCGGATAAGCTCAGTCATTTCACATTAGCTTCCACATCACATACTACCCTCATGTTTATAATCAAACCATCGATTTCCCTAACAATGCCACTCGCAATTAGCCGTCTAAACAGGACTCATTACCGCCACATGAAGCCGTTTGGCACCGTCGGTTGGCACGCACTGGCCAGTCAGCGCCAAGTCATCGCGATTTGGCACTTGGTAGTCTTTGCCAGGCCTATTAGGAAGATGCTGATGCAAATAGTTTGTTTTGTACGTTAGTGTTGTTGTGCGATTTTGGTCCGTTTTGGGACGTTGCCATGATACGCTTGAGCGGCTCATAGACGAAGTATCTTTTGTTTTTATTTGGTCCGGGAAGTGCGTTAATAGGCACAGCTTCAATAGTATTAATTTCAGTATGAGCTCGTAGATATTTATAGTTCTTTTTAATTGCATAGTTTTTTTACTTGCGTCAGGTTTTTTTTGGGATCTTTCTTTCTTTCTTTTGACGTTGAGCACCGTGCCCCCGTACCCGTGCCGTTGTGAGTTCAAGCTCTCTTTTTTTTGTATTCTTTGGATATTGTTATTGACCTATTGATTTAAGCCAAAATAGACCTAATGAAATATACCTGGTCCCTAAATTAATTAATTATGCTATTAAGTGTCTGATGTCTAGGAATTCAGACAGGTAGGAATCCCCTTATTGAAATTTAGTACCATAGTGCCCAATGAAGCGATTGATCTCGATTATTGATATAGTAAATATGTACAAGTCCACATTTGAATACGTCTCAATCAATATCTGTCTAGTTGAGTTACGGAATAATCCATTGATCGCATTAGTGTCACAAATCTGTGACATGGTAAGTATTCCATGACCACAGACATGAGACGTACCTAAGTCTCGACAGTATTTAGTTTATAGTGTCACGTAGCATGCAATATCAGAAGACGACATGAGGTACCAACATTACACTTTGTTCATTCGTTTAAGTTTGATAAGTTATGCTTGAAAAACTTGGTGTCGCAGGTTGTCTACCCATTTAATATAACTGTGAATTGTTGGTACTTGTTCAGCTAGGATTTCTAATAATGCCCTTAAAAACCCAAATTTTCATTTTTCTGAAAGCTGCTGTCATGCTGGAGCTAAAAAGCAAAAAAAAGTTCAGTGAATAATATCAACGCGGGTTTTTTTTCAGTGTTACTTACCTATGTAAATAGTGTGTAAGTAATTATGTAACAGATATAAATATGAATATAGACTTTGCTACACCTTGTTATTCTTGAAAAAGAACAATATTGTAACTACATTTATGTCCGTGTACTCATTACGGTACCAGAAACAAATGAGCAAGCGTCACAAAGTAACTTCACACTCAACGCCCCGAAAGCCTTAAAAGGTACCAAGTAACGTGTAAAACTCACGTAATTTATGCTTCAGCTATGTCAGAACGATTCCAAGATTGAAGGTGTCCTTTGATGTTTTTCTCCGAGGTATCAAAAACGTGACGGCGACGTGACGAGGGCGTCACGAAATTTTAACAGATTACGTCACGTACGACACACGCGAGCGTGGGGCGTTACCATTTTTTGTTTGGGAACCTTCAGGTTTTTTTACGAGAGAATATATTCAGACTTTTCGTACCAACGTTGTAATCCGCAATGTGTTTGTGACAGGTTATTGTTTAGAATTTTGACTTGTATACTAAGGGTGTTAAACGAGGGTAAGATAGGATTTTTTTATGAAAGAACGTCCATAAAAATGTAAATTGTTTTAATAATCTAGGTACTCTAATAACTCTGTGAAACCCTTGGTAATTGTCAGATGTTGTACGGTCGGCCAAGAAGGTGGTCTACCAGTTAAAAAAGTTTCTGCGAGATATAATTTTTGCTAAGGTTGATACTTGTCACTGTCATAATATTATTGCAAGGGAAAATCGATCTTGTTGTATCACGACGTGCAAATGAACTTCAACCGTAAGGTGGTAGACCACAGGCCGACTGTACGAGCTCATGTACAATCTTAGGTTGACCTGTGCTTCTCAATTTATGTTAACCCAACGTTATCTTGACGTGTCGCGTGCTTTCTCTGACATTGGTAAAGTCTTGCAATTAGCAGATGTAAAAGCCGTATAAAAACTGTCTCTCCAGTTGAAAACGGATAACGAAATAAACTCAACAGTTAGTCATTCATATGCATTGGATATTTATCAGTTGATGTGTAAATGATAATAAACCTTATATTGCAATTGTAAAAACGCTTAATATTATTTCAATCCCGAAGTATTTTTAAATAGTTTCCATTTAGTGTAAAACTCTTTAGTAAGAAAGTCACATAAAACTCGTGCGCGTAAATTCGAGTTCCCGTATTAACACCGGCAGCTTTTCATGTAAAACTTGTAATCCGTCATGTTATTGTGAAAGAAACGGGGTATTTACGGGCGCGACCCCGGGATCAGCGTTGCTTATTCCGGGATTACAGGATTTAGCTAAATACTGCGCAGAATGTTCTGGAATTACGCATTTACATAATGACATGGCAGAAAAGGGATGACGATTACTAAGGTAAATTATTTTACACTGACCTCGAAATAATTATGTGAAAAGAAAACGAATAATGAAACGAGCTCATTTATTTTTGTACTCTAGTTCAAATAACTAATTAGATGACCAGCGAAGTAGATGATAAAACAGCGGCCTAACCGATTTTTATAAAACCATAAAAACAAGAATAGTTTTTTTTTTAAAACGCGTCCGAATTACTCAATATATTTGGGAGCTATTATGACACAGACGGCCACACAGATACACAGACACATGGTAACTTACCTTTAACGACGGTGAAGACTGTATATAAGTAGCAATATCAAGGCCTTCCCATACATAGGGAAGAAAAAACTAACGCAACGGAACGGACGGATGGACGGCAATCACCTTAAGTATTGGAAGCTAGAGGACGCCCGCGACTTCCTACGCGTAGAATTAGTTTCCCGCTACTCCCTCTACTTCTTCCCGTTGGGGGTCGATTTTGAGTTTCACACAGCACTTGAATCACAACACTTCATAGCACTCGTGTGTAATTAATTGTAGTTTGGTAGTATTTTGTTAAATAGAGTTCTTGTATTAGTTTTTTTTTGGTATTTTCTTTCGCGCGCGCGTGTGTTGTTTTGAATTTTTTTTTGACTACTGAAGGGAGTTAGCGGGGGAAGGGAAAAGTGTTGCTTTGTGTAGTGGATTTTAGATTTTAGGAGCGGTGAAAATAATAATAATAATAGAATGTTTTGTTGAAAAATTTAATAATATGTTATTGTAGCGCAGGCAGGGACCATACCCAAGGCAAACCGGTTTTGTCTTTGAGTTTTTTTGTTAATATTAACAGAAATACTTTCGTTTCAAAAATAAAAGTAAATCTCCTTTGCGTAGAATCTGTTACTGCTTTAATACATACAAGCCCGCCGTGAAATATCTTGTGGAGCGTGACTAAATCAGTGACATTGCATCTGGAGGACAGAGACTGAAGATCAGTTTAGTTTAGTTTATTTAATTACAATGTAAGATTGCATTAAATGCATACTCAACATACTCGGGAAGAGTTCGACGACTCCCAGTTTTATTCGAAAGATATGCGAAGAATTGAACTTGTGTTGACTTAACTCTATTAGTGTGATTAGTGCTATTGATATCAAAAAAGGAGAGGATTGACGTAAGCTATCAAACGGTCGCGTCGAGCCTACGTCAATTTTTTTTTTATGGCATAGGGAAGGCAAACGAACACACAGGCCACCTGATGGTAAGTGGTAACTGTGACCCATAGACACTCGCATTCACAAGACTGCAAACGCGTTGCCAACCCTGAGGACTAAGATGGAATGCCTCTATGTTAGTCATTACACCGGCTGTCTTATCCCCAAACCGGAACACAACAACGAAACTGCTGTTTGGCGGTAGGTTAATGGATAAGATGGTGGTAGCGATCCGGACGGACCCTGCACAAGGTCCTACCACCCGCATACATTTTGTCAGTTTTCGATAATCGTTTACATTAGCATTAAGCAACTAGCCTTACCGAGCATTCCTCGTTGCCACGCGCGCTCGTAACTTACCACCAACTCTAGTGCCCCATAAATACTTCGGCACTGGGATACCTAGTATTTCCAGTTCCGATGCAGGTCCTAGCATTCCATACGTCTCCTTAATTGTCATTTATTACTGCAGTCGAAGTACCAATTTATCTTGCTTCTACGAGTATTAAATGGACTTTATACGGTTGTGATAGGTGCTGTTTTAAGGTATTTAGGGAACGTGTGCTGAAAAGAGTTATGTCATGATTGTGGTGTACAAAGCTCAAAGTAGATCTAGAGCAAATACAAAGTGGCCGATTTTTGATTGAATAATATTTCTGATCGTTTTTGTTTAGCTTTTTTTAAAAGTAGGATTAAACATGCAAAATCTCTTATTTGACAGTAATGGCGGATGACGTCAAAACAATACCATAACATAGGGGCTATTCTCTAACGCATTTTTTTTTTTTTTCGCTAGTTCATATTTTTATTCCACAAAACTGCACATGTAACTTCAACACGACATGAAGTTGCAATCAAGATCGTTTTCATTTTGAAAATCGATGGCATGTCTGCATACAAAATGAAAACAATTGTTACACTTTGAAGCCGATTGTCGTTGCGAGTGGGTTAGGCAATAGCGGCGATGGTCAAAGACGATGTTTTTACCGTCGGGAATAGAGGCCCTTATTTATGTATTTCGTTCTGAAAAACGACTGTAAAGATTTTATTGAAAATTATAGAATATGGGTATTTTGGTTCAAATATATGTCATCACCGGAAAAAATCATCTGTAACCCAAGTGAGACGTTCGGTCTCCAAGGTGTTACAAAAAAAAACTAATAGATTATCAACGAAAGGAACAGGGCCTGGGCCTCTCTTCTAGCGAAATCCTGTTCAAATTAGAGTACTTACTTGGCCCCATTCAACACGGTAAAAAACAATATCTTTTTTGAGCTGTTATGATCGTTTTGATAGCTATTATTTACTTGACAGAGATGATTTGGATCACACCGCCTAGAATAAAGGTCGTTTGTTCTACTGTTTAAAACCATATTGCCTTTGATGTGGTATCGTATTGTTATTTACTTGGCCGTCATTATTGTCGAGTAAATAAGAGTTATAGTAACGGTGACAATACAGACATACCAAAGGTAATATTATTTGACCGCGTAGTAATAGGCCCAGCCAGAGCTAATGTAGTTGCGACAATAAAGAACTACATCGAGCTGATAACACCACCCTGCCGTATTATCATAGTAATAGTATAAGCATTGTAAATTTAATATGGTTATCAATAGAGTATAGAATGCTTCGACTACATAATTGCCTTTCGTGATATTATGGCAGCATACACGTAAGAGAGATAGACACACATTATTCTAGCGGTAAGTGTTTTTATCCAGATGGCGTAAGTCACCTAGTTATTTAAGACTCGGGCTACGAAGCTAGCGGTCCCGGGTTCAAAATATTTGTGTGAGTTCCCGAGTCTTGGATATTTTCTATGTATTCCTTGTCATCTAGTAGCTTAAGCTTACCATGGGACTTGGTGAATGTCTGTGACACTGTCCCTTACATACAAAATTGTATTAAAATTAAACTTGTACTAAGATTTTTTTATTACAGTTGTCCTGTGCTTTGCTGTATTTAAATACAGCTATAGAAAAGTTAATGCAATTATCTACTGTATATTTATCATCTCACGCGTAAGTGGTAGATATTAACTGCTGCGTATAGATACTTGCATCAACAAGCGACAAGTTCAGGCAATGTCGTTTAAAACGTAGCACGCTTGGCAATTTTCGTAGCGCTCCGCGTAGCTCTTGGCTCGGCGTAGCGCGTGTGCCTTCCACGTGTTATGTTCAGATGCATGTATAAAAATAAAATATTTTGTACACGACAAAGCTGGGCCTCAATTCCCAACGGTAAAAAACATGTCAAGTAAATAAGAGATATCAAAACGGTGACCATACGATAACAGCTCAAACGCGATATGGTTTTTAACGATTGAATATTTAATAGAGGCCCAGATATTAATAACAAAAGACACGAGTGCAAACACGTCGTATTAATGTTTTGAATTTGTTATTTACAAATATCGTTTTATTAATGTTCTTGTTGTTATTTAAGAAAATAATTATTTATTTATTATTAGTTCTCATTTCATCAGAAACATATGAATGTTTAGATTAAGAGACATAGTTCAACCTACATTTGACAAATTCACTAAAAGTCATAATCACCGTAAAAAACGTATATTTACTATGATAACTTAAAACAACGTATGTAAACGGTTTAAAACCAAGAAAACATTTCAATTATTCCCTCACACTCACAAAGTAAAAGCGGCAGGAATAATGTAATTTAATATTTAAAAATCGTTCGTAATTCCACATATTTTTATAAATAGTCGGCCATCAGTGTAAAACATGAGCGTTTCCCCAATTCCTCCCAAATCGTCATGGCGACGCCTGCGCCTTCTTTCGTCAGTTCATTAACTTTTTCGCAGGTTTTGTTACGCTGGGTGAGTTACAAGCTTCCGGCGGTTTTTGTTTACGTATTTAATTAACATATAACAAAAAAAATACTACATATTAGTAATTGTGTGAAGAGCACGAGTATTTAGAGTCTTGTTGGTTTTGTATACAATTATTTGTTTCTAAAATAATATGGGTGTGTCAGTTAATGACATTAATGGGGTCATTGTGATAAAGGGTGTAAGTCTCCTGAAGATCAAGGGAATAAGGATTTAAGTTTAGTTTACTCCGTATATGTATATACCCTTTAGTAGAACAATGTTAAATCGACTTCAACCCTTCTTCACTAGGTCCCCAGAGTTAAGTCGTTCCTTAGTGATGACTTTTAATACAAAAAAATAAAATAAATGTATACTTATATTTAAAATGCTAAATTGGGAAGATAAACGCCCCAATAAGGCCACCTACATGCTTCTCTGCAATCTTGCCACGACTCTTACGGAGCAAACAATTCTGTTTGTTATGCTTTCATATCAAAACAACCAAACCGATTTTACTGAAATTTGCTACCAGACATAGCTTGAACCCTGTAGAACGTCATTATGGTCTCTTTTTATACCGAAATACTTGAAAATTCCCATGCAAAAAACGATAAACGTACACATAGTGAGTTTTGAGCTATAAAAAGTCTTACCCCGGAACTAGCCGTAGTTTAAACTGTTATAAACCCCGTGATATTATTTCCGCTCGTCTCTCAAGCCTTCCATCACACCGTCGTGCCTCGTAAAAAAATCTCAGCAATAAATCTTTATTGCCGTGTTGTTTGCCCGCATTATTTGTGCCGTCGCGCATTTTTTTGTTTTCTTTGACGACTTCATGTTCCTCGGATACATATAGAGTAATTACTGTTATGTACGCTTTGAAATGAAACGTTTCGAGCGCAATAAAATAATACAAGAGAAAATAGAACAATAAGATTGCGATTTACGCATGGGCTTGGAAATGAAATGATTATTTTTGTTGGCATATATAGGCTGTTTGTTATAATGTGCTTGAGTGTATTGAATTATATGCCACAAAGGATGTGCTTAGATTTACATTGTTATTTTTTAACTCTTAGAATAGTAAGTTTAGTTTATTTAATTTAGGTAATGCTAATACAAATTATCATTCATTCCATTACCTTAATTAAATATAGTTTAATTATAACTTTATTCTATTTTAATGCATTTTAATACTAAGCAGCCTTAATTAACAATTTGAACAAAAACAGACTAGTTTTGAGCATGGTTTCCGGATTATGGTATATCTAACATTCTAACAGTTTGTTGTAAGATATTTTTTTTCAAATGTTCCATAAATAACTGTATTTGGTTCATTCAGATTGCTAACCACTAACTGCCGGCAATCGACAGCGTTCGAAAAAAACGGCTTATGAAATGTACAAAGTGTACCACAATACAATTACAATTCAATTTAGAATAAAATATATTATATGCGAAAAATTTACAGTTAATAAAGATATATTTTCTCATTTCAATTAAAATTAATTATTAACGAACTCTATATTCAAACCTTAGCAATAAAGCCCGCGGTAGTAATTAGAGAAGTCTCTGAAAGGATGCAGTTATAAAAATGCCACTGCGGACTCAAGTTTTTAATTGGATATGCAATCACTCCCGACCCCTGTTACTTTGTGGGATGTGATTGAAACAGTTACATTTAACTTTGCATTACGTATTAAACTAATAAATATCAGGGAACAATGTCACACCAATTGACCTAGTCCCAAACTAAGCTCTAGGCTTGTACTATGGGTACTAGACAACGATACAAATACTTACATAGAGAAATAATACTTAAATATAAAGAAAACATCCATGACTCAGGAACAAGTATTCGCGCTCATCACACAAATATCTGCCCTTACCGGGATTTGAACCCAGGACCGCTAGCTTCGTAGGCAGGGTCACTACCAACTAGGCCAGTGCGTCGTTTGCTCGTCAAGCACAACAACAATAAGCTTGACAAAATTCATTTAAACTGTTTTTTTGTGTATAGTAAAAGACCAACCGCCTGATAATAAGTGGGATCTGAGACCCATAGATATTAATTAGTAATCTCAAGATTGAAATTCTAAGACTGTAAAAGAGTTTTCAATCATGCCTTTTCTACACGGTACCTACTCATTTCATTGGTTGTCTTATTCTCACAGCGGAACAAAACAATGCGAACACTGCTACTAGACCGTAGGTTAAAGGATGAAATACCACCACTAAAGCTATATTCAAACGAAGCAGAATTATAAACTTAGTTAATTTTAATGAGTAACGACTTAACTAATAAAATTAATAACAAACGTTGCTTTAGTTAGAATGCAATAATAAATACCTAGACTGCATGAGTAGTAAATCAGATTGATTAAATTATTATAAACATGAATTCTTTTAAGTGTGCATGAGCATGATATCCCATGCAAACCATTTAAATATATTGGAGACATGCTTAAATAATCTTAGGTAGTAAGTATGTTTTAGCAATATAGCAACCTTATGGTTTTATTTTAGATTACCTGCTTATACACGGCCGGCGAGGGTGTTTTTGAAGTGATAACTTATTAATTAATTAAACATTTTTAATATTAAATAGTTCAACTTTGATAGTTTAAGTTATCACTTTTGTCGGGCGTCTCGCGGGACGCACACGTTTTTTTTTCATTGAAACTTTGTCCAATTAAGTCAAAAAGGTTTTTTAAATTCAAATTCATATACAATATATTTAAATTATAAAAACCCCTGGCGATACCTTCTTTGAGAGCTGATATTTCATAAACGGTCCAACCGATTTTGATAAGATCTTGCTAAGATCAGTCAACCGACGAACGGCGGTCAAACCGTTCCGAGATGGGCGGAAGCCAAATGCCAGACACAGGACGGGCTGCAGCGTCCTGTGATATACTTCCGCCCCACTGCGATCCCCAACACGCTCGCCAAGCGTGGGGATTATGGCACTAACCCCCCCTTATGGTGTACACCAAAAAACCACGGCCCCTAGTCCCCGGCGGCTCCGCTAGCCCGGCCCAAGGTAGCGGGTTCGGTAACGGCGGAGCAGGGGGTGCTAAGAATCTCCGGCAGGGACGGCCTCCCACCCGGTGGTCTGACGACCTGGTTAGGATCGCGGGGAGCCGCTGGATGCAAGCGGCTCAAGACCGTGACTTGTGGCGCTCTTTGGGGGAGGCCTTTGTCCAGCAGTGGACGCCCCCGGGCTGATGATGGTGATGATGATGATGCATTTTTCAAATACGTATTTATCCTTAAAATATTACATATTACTTAGGTTACAGTGGATTGTTGAATAAGTTAGGTTAGGTTACACTTTTTACCATATAATTATGGTAAAATAATATGACGTTAAATATCTCTTTGCAAAATGGAAGTTTGTAAAATAATATACTTTGCCAAAATGATGTTTTGGTAACACATTAGTGAACCCAGACAGACAAACAGATACACAGACAAACGTACACATTTATCAAATAACACTCTTTTTTGTCGATGCTTAAAAAATAAGCTTCAGCAGCTTTTACCAGTAATTTCCAAACAGATTCCATATTAAACTCAAGAGGAATCCCAGTCCTATATAACTGTCCTAAAATCCGAATAAATTGGATAGGTAACAAGTTGAGAGTGTGTTGGAGTAATGAACGGCATTCCGACATTCCAGGGTGCGAAGACAGTGCAGGTACCAACCTTTATTGGATTTCGCTTCTTTTGCGAACTGTGAGAGTTTTCTGAAGAATTTTATTGAGTTTCAGATGTACAGTTCGAACAAATTTCAACAGAACTTTGTGGGCTGCGAAATCGTAGAACATATTGTCTTTCGACGGAACGTAGAATGGGTATCGGTGTGTTGAAAGTTTTCTGTTCAGTAAATTACTTGTTGTTTACGAAGAATAAGGATCAGTTTATTTGAATCGCTGCATGTGTTGTTCAACGAATGTAGTAATTTAAGATTCTTGGTAGGGGGAAACACTAAATTAAATGGGTTTTGAAGTTGAATAATTTTCAATCATACCTAATATTATTAATGCAAAAGTTTGTGTGTGTGTTTTAGTTTGTTACTTCTTCACGCTGCAACGGATATTAATTTGAAATGATAGCTTACCCTATTTTAACATATAGGCTACTTTTCATCCCGGAAAATCTACGCGAACGAAGTCGCCGGCAGAAGCTAGTAATAATATGTATTCAAGTTCAAGGGTTTATATCTGTTATGCGGAAGTGACTCCATGTACTGTTAAGATTTAAAACTCACTTTATTCCATTGTACCATACTTCTTACATTCGGCATTGCCATATTTGAATGAAAATATCATACAAACACTTCTTTTTCGTACTATCAACTTTATCATCAAAAACTAACATTTAACTTACTGCGTTGATTGAAAGTAACTTAATAACTGAACTGTAAATCCTGAATCTGAAGTTAATGAACCTGGATGGTCAGTCGCAAGCCTCGTGTCCCAAGACACCAATACCATTGATTCCACTTTTTGTTACCACAGTAACGTGCCACCCGAGAATACTACCACTCACAAGAAAAGGTTAATCTAGCGGAGGATGTGAGGAAAGATTTATTGATTTACTAACATAGATAAAAAAATATACACTGCGTTTTTACCCGATTGCTGAAGGAGGAGGGTAATGTTGAGACTTGCTTAACTGGGAGAAGGACGACGTGTCGTGATGACGTCTAAAAGTGCCTGTGCTTTTTTTATCAGTAGGAGTTATTGGGAAAGTATAATTACGTACCTAATATTTAAAGCTCAGGCATGTAGTATACCTGTTTCACTTGAAACCTGTAGTCTTAACATTAATATATTATTTCAGTCTTACTTAAAAAATCTGCTTACAATACATAGGTCTGAAAATAATTGTTACTGTCTAGAAACCGGCATATTTTTACAATATAACAACGTATTTAAATATATCAATAAAAACATATACACACATCTCCACAAAAACTTCATCCATATAAGAATTTACATAGACGCCAAATACAGTTAGCAGCAAAGATAAATCGAAATATACCCACTCTTACGCCCTCAAAAAGAGAGTACATTTCCAAAAAAAGGCAGAAACTAGAGCACACGCACTTACTCATACTGCCTTTTGATTTGTTCGTCGGCTGCAGACTATACAAACACGTAGACGAAAGTCAATCGCAGTCAGCAACCAAGCGGTGTGTTTTGTCTAACAACAAACCTATGAATATTCAGAGACACCTGCCCTCTGGCCTGCTGTATTTACAAAAAGAAAAAGGCATCAAAAGCTTAGCAAGTCCATACGCTTAAACTGCCTTTTCGTATGCCAAAATTTATTTGCTTCTGAACACATCTACAATATCGAAACAAATGCAGATTCAATTCTTTCCAGTTCAAATAACGTTTTGTATGCTATTGAAATAGTAACACAGATACGCCCTTTTTACCTTCAGCCAGTTAAGGTAACCTGTCTGGTGTAAAGCCAGCTGTAGATAATCAAAGCAATTTTAGCATCGCCTAATTTTCGCCGCTATGCAAAATACAATGAAATTCACTCGTCCGTTTATAACGAAGACTCGGAAACGCGGAAGTTGACGAACCGTACATGGTTAAAGTTATTTCAACCAGTACCACGAACTGCAAAAGAAGGTTTTGTAGTTTCAAATGTTGAATGAGTTAAGGTGCTTCATTCAACATGGTAAAAATAAAATGATTTTGACTAATCGTATCGCTTTTAACTCGGCCGCCGTTACTGTTAAGTAAATAAGAGCTATTGTAACGATAACGATACGATAACACGCCAAAAGCAATATTGTTTTACCGTGTTAAATAGAGGCCCAGAGTTATTTGCTTAAATACAGCTACATGTCGAATGGTCGATCGTGTGAGTGAATTCATACTAGCGAGTTTCAAGCGACCTAATTGAGAATGCACGCCCTAAAATGTTGTTTGTACGCTTTCACGGGACATCTAAAGCTCGCCGGTCAATAATTCGTCGTTTAAGAGAATCACCTACCAGTTTTTTTTTTTTTTCATAGTATAAAACATATCCACCCTCTGCTCTGTATGTACTGTTTATATCTTTCGAACTACGCAACGGATTTTAATACGGTTTTCCTCAAGCCAAACTATACTGCCAATAATAATCGTTTTCCGGTGAAAATTAAAACTAAAGTCTGCTAGAAAAAAAACTTACTTATACAAATTATTCTTGAAATTACTATGTTATGCTAAAGTAACAAAATTAGTTTTCGTTGTTGTGCAAATTTTATGTTCAAATAGTTTATCAAAATATGCTCTGTAAGCATTGCAAGTTAGTATTTTCAAATTCAAATGGAACGCAAACATAAATTATCTATCCACTCCATTACGCAAATAAACCAGCAGATACCGTCATAGGAGTTAATTCAGTTCGGAGTTGAAATATTAGAATTGAAAACGTAAAGATAGAATCTAGAATCATGCTCGTACGTTGGAGCATCGGTGGCGTAGTAGAGATTCGACTCGTGATCGTAAGGTACCCGGTTCAAGCCCCAAGGGTTCCCAATGCTGTAGTTACTGGTGTCGAAATATAATCTGCACTGATTCGCCTAAGAAGTGCTACGTAGGGTTGATGCTAGAATTGTCTAAATTAGCTACAATATGCATTGTTTTTACGGTGAAGGAAAACGTCGTGAGATTGTGAGAAGGTAATTAATACAGAAAAGAAAATCAGGGTCAAAATCGATCATGAAATATCTGTTTTTGTTCCTGTTTTATCTGTTGTATATGTTTTTTCCAAAAAATATTTTGAACTGAAGAGATCTGCACGAGAATCAAAGTCACTGAAATAACCCTAACAGTTATGAGATTTAAAGGGCAGTGGGCAGGCTTGTGATTTGTCGCTCACCAGATGGCCGATAGGGTCGAAGAGTTCTAGAGTGGCGTTAGTTATAGAACGATAAAACGTAAAGGAAATAATAAAAGACATAAAATATTTTTTTCGCAATCGCACTTATATTTTACCGTGAATAAATATTGACTGCTTTTAAAACCTGTGGAAATAATACCTACTTGTCTAATGGCGAGACTCAACGCTCACGAAATATAAAATCGGGTCGTTTGCCTCAGCGATTTATAAGCAAATACATTTGATTGAAATATTCCTCGGCAGCGGGAAGATAATAGAATAGCCTGTCCATAATCCCGTCAATGGATGTCGCATCATGACAGGATTATCGGACGCGTGACGATGTGCGCTGGTGCAAAATAGACGCGCAAGCGATGTTAAGAAATGTCAAAATTGACAAGTATTTGATGCGACAGGAGTAAGTGGAAAACCTTTGTCGAAAGAAAAGGTGTTAAGAGGAGAGGAGAGTTAATTAGTTTTAATTCTATTGCCTCTGTTTCCAAGTTCATAATTATTTTATCAAATAAGCTAGAAACTCACTGCTCAATATAAAGGCTTATGTGTGATGCGTTGTTCTTTGGAACTGGCACTAATTTCGTTTAGCGCTCATGTCTTTTGAAAATCCAGAAAAAAACACGTCGCAATAGAAAATGCTTCATGCTAATAGAAGCTGTATTATTATTATTTTCACATAGTGTGGAATTTGCCCGGGAAATTATAATAATCTTTATGTAATAACACTTTTTTTGCAAGTACCTATAGATCGACGTTCTTTCAAGTAATGAAAATGTTAGAGAAAGGTATGTTTTAAAAATTAAAATCTACCAATATTGACATACTTATAGCTACTAATAGTTAATTCCTGTAGAATCAAGAAAAAATATAAATAGTCAAAGTAATAAACACATGCACGTTCCCCAAACTTCAAAAATAACTAAATGCTTCCATCCCATTCACAATAAGGTCTATGTATACAATTATGTTGGACGCGATGGCTATAAATATATAAATTAATGCTTTCAACTTTTTATATTTCTATCAAGCCCTTAATCAGATTGCATAAGTGTATCAATTCACGATTTTGTTGATGGTTGCTTTCGACGAAACAAGGAGTTCAAAGAGGTCTTAACTTACTCTTTTTTTTACATAACCTCAAAATCGCAGAACTCTCTTGTTTCGCGTCAAAGATTACTATGTTCAAAGCATTTGATTGATTTATTACTCTGTTTGCCATTCAGCCTGCGATCTGTGAACATTGGACATTGTTCCACAGATAGGGTAATACAATTTGCAAAATGGCTGCGGGTTATCATAATGATGGGGTTGCCATGGGTATGCCAATTTGGTGAACATTATATCTGCAATCATTGCGGCAAAATTTGATAATGATGATTGATCTAAAATTTAATTCTAATCCTATGGTTAATTAATATAACTGAAGCAGAAATAAACCCAATTAAAACGAAACGTTTTTTTTAAATATTTTAATACTAATTAAAAACTAAAAACGTGATGGCCTTCGTGGCAAAGTACCACAGATGCTGGCAGCATTTCCTCGAGCAATGCTTAGGCGTTTACCGAGGAAGTGTTTTTCGGTTCGGGCCAATAGCCAGTTTATCTGTACAAAATTAAGGAAATACTTATAAAACTCTAGATATTATTCTCTTTTTTTAATGTCCTATTCGTCAGACGTCGTTTTTGTCACCACGAACAACAACAGCTGTCATTGTACATTTTAAGACGATAAAATTATAATATAATAATCATTTATTTTTCTCTTAGGTTTGAGGCGGCTGAATTTCCATTCGATGATATACATAATAGTTACCCTACCTATGTTTTTTTGCGTAACACATCATACTCGTAAGGGGTTGTTATTTTTTGTCTTAAATTAAATAATGATTATTATCAAACTGCATTTTAACCATTGCGTCGTAATAGAAAAACCCGCTAGATATTTCACTAAAACTGCACAATATCAGTACGTAATAATTACGTTGCTCTGTGGTCGCTAGCTTAAGAGTTAATTTGGAAAGTGTCCAAATTCTGCTTTTATCCTTAAATAGGACTAGGAATAAAATAAACTCGTGAACCCACTGAGTGGCTATCTTGAAAGTGAGTGAAAAAATGTCGATTTCAAAAATAATAAGGATGTTTTAATAAATTTACGCAAGACCCTAATCTTTTTTTTTTTTTTTTGTCATAGAGCACTCAGGCCACCTGATGGTAAGTGGAAACTGTGACCCATAGACATTCGCATTCACAAGACTGCAAGCCTAGGACTGCAAATGCGTTGCCAACCCTGAGGACTAAGATGGAATGCCTCTATGCTAGTCATTGGTAGTGACAATGTCTAAAAACTTGATGTTACGAGTGTCAGTTCCAGTTACGGCATAAGTATATTTTTGTTTGATGAACGTCAGAAATTGTCCCTGCTATTTTCTATGTAAGTATCATTATCGTTGACTAGGTGCCCATGGTACAAGCCTAGGGCTGATATATTTTTTTTAGTGTTTGTTGTTTTTCTGGTTGTTATTTACTTATTAGTATAAAATATTGTGAAAATTCGTTGATTATCATTTTTTTTTAATCGTTAATTAAATAGACCACCTGATGGTAAGCGGGCTGTAAAATCCATGGATAATATTCCATAACTAGCTAACTATTCTACTCGTATTTTAATCACCATGGGTATTGGTTATAAACTTGGTTTAACAAATTATGTATTTTATAAGAGATTGATTCGTTGGCGAATCTCCCAGACTCCAATAGCTTCTTACAAATAACAAAAAGTTTTAGATTTATATGGCAGGCTCAAATGTTGTTTATTTTGTTATGCAGTTCAACATTGACTTAAGGTATAAGTATTAATTGAAATAAATGTTTCTACTCAGTATTTAAAAAAAAGGTAAATGATCAAACAACTAATTCAATCATTAATATTTTCGTAGTGACTTATATTTACCAGTTATCCATAGAGATTAACTCACAAGGTCATCTATATCTCATATCGCATGATTTGTGAATAGCAGCGGCCGCACCACGACCATTTTATTGAGCAGATTTGTGATTTTATTTCACCAGAACCCGCGACACTAACGAGCACTCGTATTATTTCGAGTATTATTTACCCAAAATGCTTTTTTCATCAGCACTTTTATGGTAATAAAGCTGAAGCTGCTGTGGCTTGTTCTTGGCGTTGAAAATGGAAATAATAAGTAGATTTTGTGTTAAATAAACTACTGACTCGTCTACTACCTATCTACTGTAGATAGGTACATCACATGAAACTGGTCTTATCAGCAGTTTTTAAACTTAAAGGTCAGTTCCATCGACGTCAGCTTTTTTGTTGATCTGTAGACTGTTTGATTTATTTAATAACCTAATAAAAATATCTATCAGTTAATGACATTATCGTTTTTCTATCATATGAAAAAAAGCGATATAGCTAAAAATATTGCTGACAAATACTTTTTTTTGGAGGTGTATAATTCAGCTCTTAAATCTTTGAAACTAGAGTAAACGGATAAACAGCATTCCAGGATTTCGCATAGGTATTTCTATCTTTGTATTTATGTTTGCACGATTATTGAGTTGAGAATTATTGGTCCGATCTTTATGAAAATTGGCAGCAGAGTAGTCGAGGCATTTTTTTTTTTCGAATAACAGATTCGACAGGGGGATTATTAGTTAGGGGAGGATCTATTTCCATGTTTGTTGTTTTTCTGGTTGTTATTTACTTATTAGGGAAATAGATAGGTTTCTGTTCTACTATTAATCGCAGTAAAAATATCAAACTTTAATTAATGCTGCTAAGTCAATTAAAAGGCGAACGCTTTTGCATTGATAACTTAATAACACGTAATGTTTAGGTTGTATATGTTTGGTCAAGTTCTAATTTAAAAAGACTTATTTTTTTTAATTTACTCTAATCTTTCATAAAACCAGAATCAACTGACCAGAGCCATCATTCCTAGTAATAATAAAAGGAGTTCACGAAGAAATTTACAAACACCTTTCGAAATTAAATCACACTGTAAGACTTACTTCTTTAAAGGGTTAACAAGTAAATTATGCAATTAAAAAAAAGCATATCAGCGATTATTTTAGCAAAAAATTACCCCTCATTTATATTAAAATTTTCCACTTTCACGTAAGAAACCCGATCTAACACCTTCGTCACGCAAACTCAGGTCCTAAGCCTTTTTGACAAGGGTGTTATTATTTATAGCATCCGTAACTTTATGAGGTACTTAATAACCCGCCCAAGGGATCTTGTTAGGGCAATAGGAATTAGTGTTTTGTACCTTAGTTGGGTGTTCCGCGTGATTTAGTGGGGCAATGTTGAGTTCATAATTAGGTCGATTTGTAGTTTTAGTTGTTAATTCTGGTGAATAAATTGTAGCGGTTTTGAGGATTTCATTTTGTTGGAACGGGCTTTTTAGGGTTAAGTACCCGAGCTTGACATGACCCTATTCATTTTCTTTTACTTTTCTTTTGGCAAATCAATATTAGGTCAAAACATGGTAAATATACATAAAAAGACATTATTAACGTTAATTAGGCGATCGCAAAATAAAGTCTCTGTTTTTATGGCAATGAGAAGGCATTCAGGCCACCTGATGGTAAGTGGGATCTGAGACCCACATTTGAAATCTCAAAACTTCAATCTTAAAATTGCAATCCTAAGACTTCAAGGCGTTGCCAACCCTGAGGAGTGAGATGGAATGCCTGTACGCTAGTAATTTCACCGGTTGTCTTATCCCCACCCCGGAACACAGCAATGCGAACACTGCTGCTTGGCTTGGCGGTAGGTTAATGGATAAGATGGTGGTAGCGATCCGGACGGACCCCGCACCAGGTCCTACGACTACTTTAATAAAGCAAGGATTAAACTAATATAGCTTCGTAGCTAATCGAAATAACGTTATTTCGATAATTATTCAAGCAAGTTCTTGCGCATGTCAAAGTAATAATTACAATTATTAAGTTTAACAAGTAATTACTGCTGAGACGTAGCTTAATAATCTACATAGCTGTTATGAAGTTCTAATTATACTGATTTCTACGCAGTTGATTTTATATTCAATGTAGATATGTTATTATTGGACTATTGAATTATGAAAAAATATTTAAAAATTGGGTATGGAAAGAACATGCATAGTCTAATTACTAATTAGGAAAGATGTCATTTCGTTTGTAATTTTCGAATAGCTGATTTTCTCGATGTTAAAAATATAATGATTAAATTTAAATTTATAATCTTTGACTGAGATGTAAGTTAATTGCGAACCCTACATTTTAGGATTAGAATATTGACGGGTCTGTGACTCAACCTCGTATATGAAATAATGTCCAGTATAAACTGACACGCACTAAGTATGCACTTGCGTACTTAGTGAGTGTCAGTTTATACTGGACATTATTCAATATACGAGGTTGAGTCACAGATTCGTCGACATACATTTGATATGATCGTCTATATACGAGTATGTTAATAACCATGCATAATTTAATAAAAAAAAGTAAATAACGAGGAACAATTTCACACAAATTCCAACTCTAACTAAGCTCTACGCTTGTGCTTAGGGTACTAGACAAAGACAACTTTATTGTACTTATGTAACGAAATGCATAGAAAACATCCAAGACTCAATAAATAGGCAAAATGCGTCGTCACGGTTATAACATCGTTAAGTCCGCCATTCTATTTAAGCTGCGCTAAGCTTCCGCTAAGACGAACGAGGCACTTGTTAAAGAATCTCTTGCTTAACCTTTCTGGTATCGCCAATATAAAAAATCGCAAGCGAAATCTGCTCAGGGTCGTAACGTATATCGTAGGGGCGGCCAACCGGTCGATCTATTAGTCCAGTCGAAACATATAAATACATAGAACAGACTGCGCTGAACTATGCTGTATCATTTAAGATTTCAAGAAGTATGTAATTGGTAGATCGCACAGGGTGTCAAAAGTGAACAGTAGATCTTGGGTCTTACCAAGTTGGCCACCCCTGGTGTTTGAAAGAAAGAAAGAAAGAAATTATTTATTCGTGACGTGTAAACATTAATTAGAACACAAAATTATAATTTGTCACGAAATGGTCGCAACTCAGCGTGATGCTGGCAGAGCCAGCGCTGGTTTTCCGTTGCGGCCATTTGGTGAAGTCACGGCGCAATGACGCCACGACCGCACACACTTAGTTCTACAAATTACAAAGTAAAATAAAAATAACAAGATAAAAAAAAGACAAGACAAACAGGTGAAAAACATGCCACACAGCTACATAAAGCCATCGTGCAAACACCGCTTTGCGCAGCTTTATGCAGTCTGTGGCTTATTAAAAGAAACCAACCTACAATCTGTGAGATAAACTAGACTAGGCCTTATCTATTACAGTAAAATTAACAAATTACGTAACACCAACGGTCACTTACATAATTATTAAATATTACATAATTCGCAGCAAATATGAACAAAATTGGTCTGATATAGGGGTTTATTATGACATAGTAACGCAGTTCAGTTTACGCTGCGAGGAAAGGAAAGACCTATATAACTGCCATAGCTCTGTCCTTTACGCTCTCTATAAAATGAACTGCGCCTGTTATCGTCTTGTCACCGTTTTGATAGCTCTTATTTATTTGACAGTAATAGACGTCAAAACAATACCATAATTAACAGCGTCTCTATTGCCTAACGCTCTCGCAAACGCAAACGGCTTCAAAGCGGAACATTTGTTTTCATTTTGTATGCAGACAAGCCTTCGATTTTCAAAATGAAAACGATTGCGATTGCGAATGCGTTAGACAATAGCCCCTCGGGTCGAAGACGATAATTTTTTTTACCGTCGGGAATAGAGGCCCTGTTGAAATCAATATTTTCCGGTTTGGGTATAAGACAGCCAGTGTAATGACTAGTATAGAGGCATTCCATCTTAGTCCTCAGGGTTGGCATCGCATTTGCAGTCTTATGCTAATGTCTATGGGTCACAGTTTCCACTTACCATCAGGTGGCCTGTGTGCTTGTTGCCTTCTCTATGCCATAAAAAAAAAACATTTTGGCAGAAGTCTAAAATCAACCAACAATATTTAACTTGGTCTTAGCACGCTCGTTAATGTGTACATTAAGTCAAAACCCTTGTTAAATTATCCACCGTCTGGCTGAGTTATATGAGGCTTCAAGCTCTGAACGACGCCTCGTACGGGACATCTCCAGGGAATCCATTCCAAGAGCCTAGCGAAGATCATAGGATAAGCATCCCTCAGTGTATCTTTCTTATACCAGTATGAAAAGAACAGGACTCACTGAAATATGAGGAGATTGTCTTCTTCTCTGTAGGTACTCTTGGTTTGCCCGTCGGCAATTCATCCAGATATAATTTTAGGCATCAACTCAAAAGTAGTTGGTTATGAAAGTTGGAAGTACTCGGGAACTTTGGATATGTTTAACTGCTTTTAAAGTAGCTTTTATTAAAGTTTCAACTTTCACGTAATGCTTGACTTTATGAGAATTTTGGGAGGATTATTAATTTAAACATTAGTATTAAATCGTGACATTGACTGATTTAAGTCAGGAATACGACTCTTTAAGCTTAAATTGATCAGACGTTGTCACCATACAAATAAATAACGTGAAATAATTATGAAATGTTTCGATAATTTGAAATAACTTATAATAAATACCTAAGATTTATATTGTCATCAAAATCAATTGGGATTGTTCGTGTTTTTACAATTACTCTAATTCCAAAACCATTCCGAGGAATAGGGTTTTAAAGCCGTTCTGCGTTATTATGTTATTGAAATAATTATGTATTTCGGATATTTCGACAAAAGTATATTTAACGTTTGTTTGACTTTCGTTTTCGGATTGAAGCCCCCCCTATGTGTATCTTACGAGCTAGGCGAAAACCGCTTGAAATAGTATGTTTTAATGTACTACTAAAATCATTTACACATTTTTATCGTTAGATATCATTTAATTGTTATAATTTGTTAGAAAATGCTAAACCAAATTTAATATTATCATGTCATCCATAACATGCCTGCTAAATAAATAAAGATATTAAAACATAAGTATTGGGTCGAATACAAAATTAATGAAATCAGTCTCTTAAAATTACCTATTTTTTGGAATTACAATGTAAAAATGGTGAGTTTTTTTTTTGTTGGGTATCTCAATTCTTTTTAGTCTCTCACTTAGTCTTAAGGGAAAAAAATGTAGAGTAGAAAGTCTACATTGACGGGCAGTTACAGCTACTTCAACAGTGAAATATTTTAAATTTCGAATCTCAGTTCAAGCTTGTTAAAAATATAAAATAGTTACATTTCGTGATTGACACCCAACGATTTTAAACTCTCCCCAGAAACCAGTGGCGCAAAATAATCTCCCCTCTTCCGACTCCACATTGCTAAGCAACCATAGAATTTTTGAAGCATCTACCATTCTGCCAATGCACAACAAATTAAAAGGACTTTAATAATTTACCAACATTGTGATCCCCTCTGAAATAGGCATCGCTGGAATACAAACCGTATTTGCAAACTGGTGAAATTCAATTCGGTCATGTCGTTCATAGGGTTGCTTTCATTAACACATTCAGGGCTGATGACACGTTTGGCTCGTACAAGTTACGTACTATTTGTAGTTTATGGCATTGGACGTGGAAGTGGTCTGTCAAGAACCTTTAAAGTTTAATTGAGTTGTGGATTTCACCAACTAACGACTATCGGAAACTAACTGAGTTAAGAAAATTCCTGTTTCAACTAGCAGTCCGCGGGATACAGGCAATTAAACATTTTAATTGGAGACTGTTGTGTAATTAAAGATGTGGGAGGGTTCAGTAAATAAAGCTGGTAATTATTGGGTTCAAGTGGGGTGATATAATGTACATGGAGCAAGATTTAGGTTGTGGGCAGTTAGGGATAGTCCCGAGAGGATACAATGTCCACCAAGAGGTAAGTACTCCGTAGTTTGTCGATAAAGTAATTAATAAGTAACTATGCTATTAAAGTTCTGTAAGTTTTAAAGCCTTTAAGTTGATATGATAATTATGAATACCAGAATATTCATAAGTTTTATTAGCACGGTACGGTGAAAGCTAGCTTAAAAAGGACTGGGAATCTGAATAAAATGAGGGGCATTTGTATTATTTGCTAGAGGCGACAAATGATCTGTCGGGTCACCTTTGAAAAAAAGAGTATGCTCGTTTTTATCTTTGCGATCATTAATTAACATAATTTAAGACAGGTCAGGACATGCTGCCAGGAAGGAAGATCGAATACAATGGAAGATGTCAAGTAGAAGCAAAGAATAGTATCGGTTTTATATTCCTGCTCTGCGCCACATGACGACAACAGCAACAAAAAGTGTTCAACTACCACCCATTTCAAAAAGAGTCTATGACGGCCTGTTTTTTCTCCTCCGTTATATCAAGTTGTGACACGTTTCCTTCTTTTTAAGTAAGTTTCACTACATTACCATCTTAAGCTACGTAGTCTCAGGCCCGTGTTAATAAACTGATATCAACTCTAATATTCTTCTCGAGATGCGTCAAAAATGACAGTGTTCTATGGTTTGGCGTTTACTTTGACGTATCTTGTGACGGGTCTCACAGTCAAGATGAGTTTATTAATACGGTCCTTAGACTATTGTTTTATTTGAGATCAGTCTGATTACAATCATAGTAGCTATCTCTATACTAGGTATATAGATGGGTATTACCTCAAGGTGTGTAGTTTCTAACACTGAATTAATTGAATACATTAGCAGTCAATTACATTTACATTTCAATTGGTATTACCATATATTACGGTGCCTTTATAATTATGTGGCTATGCTATGGAGCGTGCTACGTCGTGTACAATCATGCAATTGATAATCATTACATTGATTAGTTTCATCTAAAACGTAGATTTTTTAAATATGCTTTTGCTGCCGATTGTATTTTTTATTGTAAGTACGGTTATTATCTGTACGAGTTCAAACTCGCTTGGTCTACGTTGAGTAGATCCTTTGACTAAAAAATTTGAAGTTATATAACATAACAAGTGTAATAAAAAGCAAGCTATAAAAATCCCAACTATATATTTATGTTGAAAAAAAAAACGCCTGTCTCATTACTATCATAACCATATTATTATATCACTCCCACAATCAAGACGAATCTAACCACACCTCATAATGTTAACATCCATCAAGCCGTTTGCGTTGCGAGACAGCCACAGATATAGACATACATACATCAGACTCGGAAAAACATAATTCTAGTGCTGACGCAGACGGTATGTACGTCCACCGAGACGAGATAAAGAATGACCGTTACTGTGCTATTTTCCGATAGTCAGCAATTATTATATCTGTCCTTATATCTGCAGTTGGTCGATGACGGCTGTCGTTGCGTGATCTGTGGTACAGGAAAGCTGTCAGTACTGAAGATGTCAACATTAGGGCCGCCATTTTGTGAAGTTCATTCCTGTTTGGACTGCGTTCGAAGTGACACGATTTCAAATAAAACTGTTTTGAACTCTTGAAAGCTTATTTACATTCTTTATCTCGTGTTGGCCTTACTTTTACTGTATTGGCCATGATTATAGTCTTGCTTGATTCATGCATTGGTTATCTCTAATGCCGCGTTAAGCAATCACCGCAGTGTTGCCTTCGATAAAAATCTTTTCACAATTTCACCCGCAAACAATTTTATACAATCATGTTCGAGCATAATTTTAAAATGGTCCGTCAGCTTCTACACAATCCTTTTAGCGAAAAAACTTGAGCAAGCAGAGGGGTTTTAATAACAATTTGCGGTGAACGGAATGAAGGCTTGGCGGGCAAACAACCCGTTGAAAGTTTACCTACATTAGATGAAAAAAAGTTGCGTTATTACAAGCTCTGGGGAATGGCACGTTCGCAGAAATTATTATGGACGTTTCAAAATTTTGGGAGTCTGGAATTTTTTTTTTTTGGCATACGTGGAAAACTTCGCAAATTCAAAACCCGTTTCATTTCATTTGAAATCAGCATTTAAATGAACGAAACAACGTGAACATTATATTAGGTTTACTGCGATAAATACTGTCAATTTAAGGATAAAATACACAATTTTATTTTGAAATTAATTTTATTACATGAGAGTATGCAAAAATCCGTTTTGATCCACAATGACGTGCCCCACTACTTACTTTTACGTTGCAAGAGAGGCTAAAACTACATACAATAAAAAGGAAAGGAAAGGGTTAAGTTCGCCTTTGTACGTTCCTTTTCTGTAAATTTTGCATTTGAATTTCTGTGCTTTGTACAATAAAGAGTTAACATACATACATACATACATACATACATACATACATACATACATACATACATACATACATACATACATACATACATACATACATACAATAAGGTTGAGTACCCTGCACCGTGTAATGATCAATGAAATTACCTGACAGGGATTTGGGCGACGTGTAAAGTAAGTATATATGTAAACGTATCAAAAGTAATATGGTTTTACCGAGTAAAATAAAGCCCTTATGTGTATAAGCAAAAAGTCTGTGAGCACTTAGAAGGTGCTTCGGGTCTGTATTTATCTCACTCTAAAATCGTATGAGAGAGCGTGAAAAGCATGTATACAAAACTAGCTGTTCCCGTGCCCACTTCGTTGGGCAATAAACTTTGTTTTTGGGTTAATATAATAGCCTATGATACTCACAAATAACGTGGTTTTCTATTAGTAAAAGAACTTTCAAAATTGGTTATGTAGATCCGGAGATTACCCCCTACAACGTCAAAAACTCTACCTCTTTTTATAGATAAGTTGATAAAAAGTTCGTTAATAACAACTCTTTCTCTGATGTAAAGTACAGTTCCATGAATAGTCGGAAGTATATTTTTTTTATTTATCCGAGCAAAGTTAAAAGATATGGAGCGTTAACTTCATAAATCATTCCAAGCCAGCTCAAAAAATAATAGTGGCCAGTTGACACATCCCCGAACATGATACTACGAAACGGTCCCAAGATTTAAAATTGGAACGCAAAAATGCAAGCTCTATTTTTCTGCGCAATCTGAAGACAAAGTGTCCTTCTTGACATAAATTTAAACCGCACAAAGGGCGTTTGTCGTCGGAAAGAATTTAATTTATGCCGCTAATGAAGACGTTAGGTATGTACTAGGTTTTGAGCTTGAGGGAAGAGCGCCGCAATTTCCGGTTTTTAGTTTCAAAGAGCCGCGCGGGCTCAGCGAGGTTACGTTGGTAAAACTAGTGGTTCTCGAAGCATAATTAAACATTGCTTTGATGTTATTAAATTTTATATAATATGGAACCGTCTAATTTTTTGGTTGGTGACGAAGGTCTGTAAACCAGAGTTCAGAGTATGGTCTAATATTCGAATAGATGACGACCTTCACCGGGCTGTTTCATAGACAAATTACATAGCAATCGAAAGTATGAAGCCTAAGTTTGGTGCACATTATTAGCACCGAATTACCTGCCCACCTAAAAGTTATATTATGACAGGAAAAAATAGTCAACCTAACTTTTAAATATTCTATTTTAGGCTTTATACTTTCGATTGGTATGTTATTTGTCTATTAAACAAGCAGTTGCAATTTAAACAAAAAAGTGATTTTTATTTTTTTAATTGAATCCACGTACTGGACTGAATACTGGACTGAAATTTCTCAGTCTACCTTTTTGCCTTATACTACTTAACATACTTAATTTGATATACAATACTTTATATCGAATAAACAGCAATAACAGTTACAGCATAATGGCTAGACGTCTTATTCTGATTTCAATGCAAGAACAAGTCCTACTTATGTATTTAATGGTGCACTTACACAGACAACTTTAAACGGCATTTAATAGCTGGCAATAATTAGCCGTCTTACTCTGATTTTGTGACGTCAAACATCAAGACGTTTGTGAGAAACAAATAAATTTGGGTTGATATTACTACATTTTAGGACCTATCCATGAAGTTTGGTTGAGGTAACACCTAACCTTAGTAAAAACACATTGAAAAGGTTGCTTCAACCTTTTTAGTGTTTAACAAATAACTCACGTGTGTAGGTTCTATTTTAACCATAATATTAGTAAAATCAACCTATTTGTTTTTTCAGTGCATTGTTATACTTCTATCAACAATAGGTACCAATATTCAGAAACGTATAGTTTTGCAAATTTAAATATTCACCGGAACTGAGGTACCCGGATTACCAGATTCCCATCGAATCTTATTTTGATCATAATCTCGTCTCTCGAGAATCTGTGGTAGCAAGGAAGGGCTTTAACAGGCGCGGATGAACACACAGTTGTTCCGCTGTTTAGCCAGGGTTGCCTCAGAAACACAAGTTATGGTTTATTATTGAAGGAGTTCAAGGGTCAAGAATCATGATTGTTATCAATTTTAAATAACTGCAGTAACACGGGATTTCCATGTCATAGTTATCTCAACCGACGGTAAAATTACCCTTATTTACTAGTTTTATAAATAAGAAGGGTTATTTTTGGCTGCATGGTTCAACGCCTAAACCAATCGATGTGTAACTCGGTACGTTACCTGGGCTTTAGAGCTCATGGTCAGTCAGCTGACCTTCGTAAAAAAACCCTCCTAGTTTTTTTTTAATTTCCAGTCGCCATGTTGAATGTATATTAGAATAATGTAGCCTATATTCATCGCAAATAAAGACGAATTGATAGACACCTCATTTGTCAAAATTTGATAATTAGGAACGCTAACGGAACACCCAAACATATTAATGTTCCTACATTATGTAAATCTGTTAGGGTGTCAAAATCATTACCCATCTTTTACTCCGCCGTAGTCGGATAATAAAGATTCAACAGGCAAAACGTGACAGGAGAAGCGATTCTAAAAGTCTATCTAGAACTATACGGCTTTGACTGATAGAAATTGCCGATAGCTCTTTGTTTTCCATTTCATTTGGAAGGAAATCGATGGCCTCAGGCCATTGTCAGGATTACAATGCGGGGTGCCGACTTACCCTGGTTTTTAATAAGTGAAATGCCGCGGGCAGCCACTTGATACTATGGAGGGTCGACAAAATTATGTCGATTCGAGATTTGAGACGTTTGAAATTGTAAGCGTTTTCTAAATAACGTAGAGATAGTTGACACCAGGGTCTGCCCTAGAGGGTAAAACAATAATTCGCTCATTGAATACAAAACGGACACAATGCAAAATAATTTGCTCTAGTATTGAAATATTCTAATTTTAAAATGCAACACTGACTAATTTTCGAATGGGTCCGTTTGGTTTTCAATGAACGAATTGTTCTTTGACATATTATTATGGTAATGTTTTTAAACTCGGCCGCCATTACTGTCAAGTAAATTATAACTATCGTACGTTTTCAACAGGATAACATGTCAAAAGCAATATTGTTTTAAAGGATGGAATACAGCCAGGGTCACAATTGTTCAGGGTAACCATACTGTCTTGTTTTATCCAATAGAAAATAAACAGGTTTTTTATTAAGATGGAGCAAAAATAACATTTATTGTATGGGGTCTTCTTTTTTTTACCCACGACTTCTCGGAGATGGTACGTTTGGGGTGCCAAACGCATGTACCGTCTTCGTGCCGTCGTGGGGTATAGAGGTGATCTCTCGCGGAGTCGGTGATATAAACAATAGAGTATCATTTTTCATAGCACTTCCCTACAAACGGATTTGGTTCTCGAAGATAAAGATATGGCAATATCATATTCAAGTAGGTACCTACATTTATAGTTCTGCCTTCACTATTCTTAATTTCAGCAATAAAATATCTCTAATTATTCACGTAGCCATAAAACTGCAAAAAAACTAGTTCATTGAATGGTCGCCCCCGATGGATAGTCTTGGGGTTCTTATTAAGTTCATATGTAGGTTGACTATGTTATTGCCACATCTATATCTTCCACCACCAAACCAAACCAAATCAAACCAAACCAAATAGGTTTGTAGGGAAGTGCTATGAAAACTGATACTCTATTGTTTATATGACCACCTCTGCGAGGGATCTACTCTATACCTACTTATAAAAGCTTCACCATTATTATCTCTCGATACATAAATTCTTTAACTCGGGGGTTTTTAAATGATTTTATCCTTTTTCGATTACGTTTTAACCATCATAATTTTGAATTTTGCATTCTATTTCAAACTTTTTATTATTTGTTGTTTAAATTATAATGGCATTAAAAATACACAGTATGAATGTAACATACATACATACATACCTTCGTGCCTGTAGTCCCACAGTGGGGAAGGCAGAGCTACAGAATTACCTACAACTTTAAAAACTTGTTGATAATTCAGTAACCACATTTTGCACAAATAGGCTATACTATGTTTACCAGCGTACCTATTAGTGACAGGTTGCAAGCCGATCGCCTAACAGTACTACAAGCCTATATTCCCTTAGTCGCCTCTTACGACTTCCACGGGAAGACATGGAGTGTCACTATTCTAACCAATCATCTGAACATTTCAACTCATTTTTTTTTCATCTACACTCTGGTTAAACGGTGCTTACCTTTATTAAATTTCAAAGCGTTTCTGTCTCATTACCTTTAAGTTCATTCAACCCTGTTTTAAATGCTAAAAATACCTTCAAATAAAAATCCGTGTTTAATGAAACATTGTGCCAGGTAGCGACGTCCTCAAAATGAATTGTCCCCAAAATTTTATTAAATGTAAGCGAATGGAACAGAATTTCACACTCGGAAAAATTTCAAAAGAACTTGAAATACTCAATATTGCGTTTAAAAGAGACCGCAGTCATAATAAAATTGTGTTTATTGCTGTGACGCTGAAACTGTGGAGTTAGGGTGTTTAAAATATCAGATTGGTTTAAAGGTGTATTAATCGTAGCTAAATGTTTGTATGTATATATCTAAACAGTTTATTGTACACAAAACAGAAAATCAAAAACAATATTTACAGTTTGTAACGTACAAAATCTCTTCCAGCTGGCCTTTTGGGTGATTGATTAAATAAGTAAAATTTGGTAGCTACACATTAGTACAAAATAAAGTTGTCTTTAAGTGTTTTGTTTTCTAAATAGTATTTAGAGCTATAAAGATTTAATATCGTGAACATAATGGACAATGGTACAACTATTGTACCATAACGTTAATAATTTTATCATTCCAGTGTTTAAATATTTTATTTGAATAAGTGAGCATAATTTATTAACACATCTTTGTAGGTACTTTAAGATTTAAAAACTTAAGTTTATACACGCCTAAGGTAACGTGTAACGACCAAGAAAATTACGCTATTTTAATCCTGAGCTGATACTAATCCTCGTAACGCCAGGTGATAAAAATCCGTAAATCGATATAGCAACAGGTCTTTGTCAATTAAAGTTCAAAATAATATTGACAGGCAGGCCTTTTAAAAATTCATTACCTACTAGGTTAGAGCTTCAAAATCCAACTTATCTTTTATAAATTATAATTATCTATATATTTCTTATGATTTCAATTACCAAGCCAATGCTGTCCATCCATCCGTCCGTCTGTCAGCAGGCTGTACCTCATAAACGGTAATAGGTAGACCGTTAAAAGCTTCACAGAGTGTGATTTCTATCGCCGCTATAACAATAAAAATTATAATTACGGAACCCTTCGTATTCGAGTCCAACTCGCACGTCGCTGATTTTTCATTCTTATTTTCCTAAGTCCGTGCGTTTCGTAGACCGTTTTACTTTATTGAAATGAAAGTAGTCAGCCGGGGAAAATTTCTCTAGTTTCCGGCGAAAGCTTCTCATGCGAAGTGAATTGGCAGAAAGATGTTTTAATAATAATTTTGTTCCCTTTTTGGGATTTATTTTCAAATAAAACGGGGACGGTTTTGAAATTTTCAAGTGATTCATGCAATGGATGATACCGTTTCGTTTATTAACTTATTTGATAAATTAGTGTTATAAACTTCTGACTTAGTTATACAGTGTGTGGCCCAAAACCGGGGCGAAAAAAGTAAATGGGGATTCTTTAGAACATTTCAATTACCTATCACAAGAATCTAATATTACAAAGTCTATAATTTTGGAGAAAACAGCCTACAAAGTTAAATATCGTAGGTAATTTTTTTTCCCGTCGCGATATCGTCGCTTGGTCACTTGGTACGCGGTATGTCTGAGTACAGGGTGCCATTGACAACACGCGGTAGATTTAGCGGTGTTTGCATTACATTGAATTTGCGATTAAGTTTGTTAGATAAAAACTGAAAGTTAAGTTTTGATTTTAATTAGGTAAGACCATTATAATGTAATTACCGGTGATCTATAGAGCCCCTGTTTTTAATATTATCCCCGGTTTTGGGCCACACACTGTATACTAATGGAGTTTGGAATTAATTGGAATAGCAGCGCACGTTGTAGATGAATAAGAATTTAGCCACCTGTTTTATTGCTCATAGAAATGAGTTGTTTTAACAAAATATAGATCAGGCTTGAAGAATGAGATCCAAGATGTATAATAATCAATTTTTGAAACTTATACCCTAACGCTTTTGACACAGAAATTGGCTCTGGGAGAGCTTTCTCTTAACCTAAACTGAACTGATTAGTATGTCATGGTAACCCCTTTGTACGTGCCGTTTGCAATTCCCTTAAAACAATGTCAAAAAAGAATTAAATCTAAACTTCAGTTTTAAATTATCGAAATATTCTTGTTAAAAGATAAGTCAAAAACTATGTACGTACGTATATGATACAAAAAAGTGTAGTTTGAAACATTTTGTTTTACATTACATGTACACTTGTACAGTCATCATCAATAACTATACTATCCAGAATTGGGCTCATAAATATCTGACACGTCTCTATTACTAGGGGCATAAGAGCGTGTCAGATATTTTTGAGCATAATGTTGAATAATATATTATTCCTGTTGACCGTACGGAAATATTTCCTCAGGGACACTACTAGTTGGATGGTGACAAAGTTCGGGACACCCGGCTTATCCTCACATTAGCATTCAGAAACTTTGGCAAATGTTAGAAAAAGCGGGCATCTTTCTCATATTAGCTAAGTTTCTGTGTCATCCGAAGAAGATTTGGCAAAGTTAGTGATACTATACGACGCTTTGTTAAGGTAAAATGTGTTACAGGGCCTCTATTCAACACGCTAAAAACAATATCGTTTTTGATCTGTTATCGTATTGTCAACGTTTTGATAGGTCTTATTTTCTTGACAGTAAAGGCGGCTGATGTCAGAACAATACCATAAATGATCAAAGACCCCATTTTTAACCGTCGGGAATAGAGGCCGAGGTGTAAAAATAACACCAAATATTAACATTAGTGAGATTTAGGTTCCCATGTCTTCCCGTGGAAGTCGTAAGAGGTGACTAAGGGAATATTAGGCTTGTAGTACTGTTAGGCGATGGGCTTGCAACGTGTCACTAATATACGCATGGTAAACATCTTAGCTTGATTGTGCAAAATGTGATTACGGAATTAACAACAGGTTTTTGGAGTTGTTGGTAATTCCGTAGCTCTGCTTACCCCGCTTTGGGAATTAAGGCGTAATCCCAGAGTGGGGTAGGCAACGCTATAGAACTACCCTCAACTCTAAAAACTTGTTGATAACTCTGTGTATGTCGTCCGTATAGGTATATATGCATGTAAAACTTTATTTACATAGATTCATAGTTGATTTGTTTGCGAGTCTTGAATATTTGTCGAGAAGTTTACTTTCATCAAGATTGTACCTAGATTATGTTAGTATCGTAATTCTACTACAATTTTGAATATAAAATAGAATCCTCGAATCAGCTTTCAAAACCTAGCTTACTCATTAAAAAACACTTTCAACCCAACTTCTTCAAACAAATAAACTTAACTTGAAATCCGTCTAACAAATCACAAACAGTTATTACATAAACTTATGAATAAACAAAACCTTTTAACAATATTGCTTAGTATTAATATACAAATAAATGGAAAGCTTCCACTTAAACTGTTTTAAGATGACAGCTTGGAATAAATTAAACTCAAAAGTTTCTCCATTGCTGCTATAACAACGGTAGGAAAATTGTATTTTGTAGCTTTGACCTACACTATTGTAGAGTTCGGATTCAAGAATGTAAAAAAGATCTGCCTTACATACACATACATACATAAACTCACGCCTTCATTCCCAGAGTGGGGTAGGTAGAGCTACTGAATTACCAACATGTAATAAAGTCTTGATAATTCTGTAACCACATTTTACACAAATTAGGCTAAGAGGTATACCAGTGTATTAGTGTCAGGTTGTAAGCTTGTAAGCCCATCGCCTAAATGAACTTCAACCGTTTATTCCCTTAGTCGCCTCTTACGAGAACTACCTCGGTACTATTCTAACCCGGCAACCACACGGGACCTGCCTTAATAACAGATACCGGGAAAAAAATAGCTATCTCTTACTTTTTAAAAGATACGTGGCCTTTATTCAACACGGTAAAAACCATTTATAGTGATTGATCTGTAATTGTATTGTCACCGTTTTGATAGCTCCTATTTAAAGATAAAGAGACATTTATTCGCAACAAAACAAAACCACATTACACAGATAAAACAATATCAAGACTCAGAAAAATTGTTACGAAACGGTCCCAACTCGGCATTCGCTAGCCGTAAAGCCAGCACTGGTCTTCCGTTGGAACCGCTTGGTGAAAAAACGGATAGTGACACATTTAACACAAAACAACGCTAAAAGAAAAACATCAAGGATCAAACACAATAATTTGTTCGAGATTATCTCGAACAAACACAGACACATTCATTACTCATCATTACTTCATTCATTACTTGACAGTAATGGCGGCTGTTGTCAAAACAATACCATAACAGGTTTAAGACTATATGTCTTTAACCGTCGGGAATTGAGGCCCAGGATTTTAAAGTTAGGACAAACAGACAGCACGGTAGACGGAAAAATAGGTATTAGGGTCCCCTTTGACTCCTTTAGCCTTTAGGATACGGAACCTTAAAACCAACTTTTTTTTTTTTATGGCATAGGGAAGGCTGACGAGCACACAGGCCACCTGATGGTAAGTGGAAACTGTGACCCATAGACATTCGCATTCACAAGACTGCAAGCCTAAGACTGCAAATGCGCTGCCAACCCTGAGGACTAAGATGGAATGCCTCTATGCTAGTCATTACACCGGCTGTCTTATCCCCAAACCAGAACACAACAATGCGAACACTGCTGTTTGGCGGTAGGTTAATGGATAAGATGGTGGTAGCGATCCGGACGGACCCCGCACAAGGTCCTACCACCCGCAAAATACATTTTGCTATTACCATTAATACCTTTTTAAATACTTGTAAACAGCCCAAGCCCCAAACCGCCGTATTAATACTTGCTCGTAACTGGTAATTGTACCTGTCAACTCATGCCACCGGAAGTCGTTAGGGGCGTCGCGGTTGGCGTTTCCGGTGTGTGACAGGATAATAGCTCGTGTATTTTTTTAATAAATTATTATATACATTTATATATTTAGTGTATAACTAATGATGATGGTTTGCTGACGTTTGAGTTTTGAATTTTACTGCCATTTATAGGATTCTGTACCCAAAGGGTGTCCATCTGTTTGTCTTTATCTCATGAACTTTTAAAACATAAATAATAACAAATAAAGTTAAGTTAAAAATGCTAAATGCTGTACTAAAATAAAGTAAACTTAAGAAACGTGTTTTTTTCGGCATGGTGCTGGTGAATCCGACTCGCACTTGGCAAGTTATCAGAATCTTAATATTTATCTACATAAAACCTCGCACTTTAGTAAGTTTTATAAACGTTTAAAGCAAGCACATTAAAGAAAAAACATTAATTACATTTCTATTCAAAGAAAATCTGCCACTTTTTAAAGTCAATCTGCAGCATCAACTTTATATAAAGTAGTTCGCAAACTTAGACCGACGAAATGAATTTCAAACAAAATTCTAGAGTTTCTTCTTGGAGAAATCCTCAAAGTACAAGTATCAAGACTGCCCGCTTTAGATCACATTGGAATTGAAGCTTTATTTTATAGATTGTCTAGTTGGAATCGGGTTGTATATGTGAGATGACTTAATTTGTTCTGACTAAGGCAAAGTCTGGACAAATATCATTAACTAAGTCCACAACATCTCTTCCTGGTGGTTTTAGATAGCCACTTAAACCATACTGCTTTTTAAATTTAGGTTTTTGTGGTTTATGTTTTATTTTTAACATTTTTATTGTGTTTAGTTTGAGTATAAGGAAATGAAAATGTTTAGTTTTAAGAAAAATTGTACTACAAAATTGTTTCTATAATCTTAATGAATAATTTAGTTATAATGATAAGAAAGAATAATTTCAGTAACCCTACATTTCCTACATTTGTAGAAATTATTTAAAAAAAATAAACTTTTGCATGCTAATTCATTTTTATTACTGCCTGTCATTGTTGTAATACTAAATTATAGCAAATAAACGATTTATGATTATTATTATTATTATTTAAAACTTGATGTTTAAGTTCATAATTACGCTATTACCAAGAATTTACTGTATATTACCTTGGGTGTTCTTTTTATTATGCATCAGGGTAACCACAAATACTTCAAAATTAAACTCATTTATTAAACATTGCTTATCGGTTATCGCTATTCCCTTTAAAACTATCTAACTAGCCGAGATAAAAAAATTGCTATGTCCTTTTTCAGGACTCTAGTTATTTCTATATAACATTTTTTTTGTAAAATTAGTTAAGCTAATATTGTTATGGATGCATGGTGGTGGTTGGATTGAATTAAGGTTTTAATCTATTCTCCTGGTACTTTATATACTCAACTGCGGAAATATAAACAAAGACGGAATAATAAATGGAAGTCAACATTCCACTTCGCATTATGAGAATATAACAGAATACTTTGCTCGTTTGCCTTTTCTAGCATAAACATCACATTTATACTGTCATATTTACACTATTCAACGTGAAAAATAAAGAACAAGTTTACAAACTGCAAGAAAAAATGACTTGTACTCAGCATAATGTAATGTATGTAATAATATCAAACAATGATAGTGCAACGCTGTTTTTCCGTATAATTTGTTATTTTTTAGCTGATTCGGGACTGGTCCATCACTACCACCATCTTATCCTTTACCTTACCGCCAAGCAGCAGTGTTGCGGTAAAATTACTAGCATAGAGGCATTCCATCTTGGTAATTAGGGTTGGCAACGCATTGTGTTTTTAGACTATAGGCAAAATATCTTCTCAGTGAATATTTGTTTATGCACTGTATGACACACATACAGACATTAAAGCTGGTCTAGATTACGATAACGACAACCCTGCAGACCCTGATTCTCTATCATACTTTTGATCTCATAACTCGCGTTTTTCACAAAGTATTTTATATCTGTGTTATTAACTCGAATATAAAATATTAAAACTGCTTTGAGAATGGCTATGGTTCAGAGATTGTACTTACCATCAGGACAAAATTCTAGGCGGTAAAAACCATATCGTCTTTGATTTATAATGGTATTGTTTTTACCTCGGCTGAGATTACTGTCAAGTAAATAAGAGTTATAAAAACGTTGATAGCACGATAAGACATCAAAGGTGACATTTTCATCGTCTAGAATCTCGGCCGGTGGCAAATATAATCGTTTGTCAGCTCCATGCTTTAAAAAAACTAGTCAAGTGCGAGTCGGACTCGCTCACCGAGGGTTCCGTACCGGCACACAGTAGATATTATTATTTGAATTCGATTTTGAATCGAATTAGTGCGAGCCCAATTCACACTTGACCATTTTTAGTTTGTATTGTTTTTTTTTCAGGGTTTGCACTATAATCGTACCTTTGACGCTTGTATGTTTTACCGTTTTTACTATAACAAAAGTATGTATGTTGTATAACGTTTCTTGAATGGGGAACCCGTTTATTGCACTTTCTTTATTTTTCAAGCTTTAATTTAACTTGCAATGTATGTATGAATCATCATCATCATCATCATGTCAGCCGAAAGACGTCCACTGCTGGACATAGGCCTCCCCCAAGGCTTTCCACTCAGACCGGTCTTGTGCTTTTCGCATCCACCGCGGTCCCGCGATCCTGACGAGGTCGTCACTCCATCTTGTCGGAGGCCTACCTACAGCTCGTCTTCTGGTCCGCGGACGCCACTCCAGAACCTTCTGACCCCATGGGCCATCAGTCCTAAGAGCAATGTGCCCCGCCCACGCCACTTCAGTTTAGCTAATCTTAGGGCTATGTCGGTAACTTAGTTCTACTGCGGATATCATCATTTCTGATTATATCACGCAGATAAACCCCGAGCATGTATGAATGCATGTAAGTATTTATGTATGTATGTACGGGTCAAATCTTGCAAGTTAAATTTAACCCAGTTCCCGGTTACCGATGAAGCTGAAAATTTGCATACTTGTGTAAATTAGATGACAATACAATACTATTATGACATGGCGCTGATCCGATGAGGTGATGGAGTCAGAAGGTGGCGACAGAATCTCCGCTATTACCTACTTAACGTATCTTGTTGGGACTTATTTGTTTGGTCTTGACAAGCAGATAATGACTGCAAAAAAAGTACAGTCAGCAACAAAAGCTTGTCGCAAAAATAAAAACTCTGACAGAAAGTTACTATCCGCCGTAATAATATATTCTGAAACAAAAAATATCAA
The DNA here is from genome assembly GCA_923062465.1 of Acleris sparsana. NCBI lineage: Eukaryota > Metazoa > Arthropoda > Insecta > Lepidoptera > Tortricidae > Acleris > Acleris sparsana. The sequence goes on along the minus strand of OV281287.1, from coordinate 17,252,004 downwards.
TGCGGTCCCGTTGTTGAGCTCCTTTCGGGCACGGTACCCTAAAAACAAGACGTCTATACAAATTTCACTGCTGCTTCTTAATATGAAAGCTAAAGAAACCACATAGTGGTATGATATGCAATTTCCAGTGACCTAGTTAGAGCTACTTGCTGGCTCGGTCTTGCTTAATATTGCAGCTACCTGGGATGGGAACGGGAGTGAAAAGCGCTGTAGTACTCTGTCCTAGATACTAAGCAGGTTGATATGAAACTGTTGTTGCACTTTACAATATGTTAAAATAACGGGTTTCTTAGCTTAAAGTGGTTTTTAGCAGGCCTTAAAGATACGTTGTGGGGTTATTATTAGCGTGTTATAACATGATCTGGCTGTTTAAGTAAAAGTACACAATATGTTATTATGTTTCAAGGAAGATTTAATTCATTAACAGAATCTAAGGCAACATATTGTTTCAGAGTTTGTTGAATTAAATAACTGTTGTTATTATTATAAGTATTATTACTAAGAAACTCCTCCTTTTTAGAGGTTGTTTAAAAAGTATCATTCGTCAGTGTCAAATCTCAATAATACTTGCCTTTCTAAATAACTTTTTTAAGGAAATTAAAAAAAAATGGTACATCCTGCTCAGCTCAAAGTCACTCAGAGGGCTATGGAGAGGGCTATGCTCGGGGTTTCTCTGCGTGATAGAATCAGAAATGATGATATCCGCAGTAGAACTAAGGTTACCGACATAGCCCGAAGAATAGCTAAACTGAAGTGGCGGTGGGCGGGGCACATTGCTCGCAGGACTGATTTCCGATGGGGTCAGAAGGTTCTGGAGTGGCGTCCGCGGACCGAAAGACGAGCTGTAGGTAGGCCTCCAACAAGCTGGAGTGACGACCTCGTCTGAATCGCGGGAGCGCGGTGGATGCGAAAAGCACAAGACCAGTCTTAGTGGAAGGGCCTTGGGGGAGCCCTATATCCAGCAGTGGACGTCTTTCGGCTGACATGATGATGATGACATCCTGCTATTCCATGTCATATTCGTCTTCTTCTTCTGCAACATTTAGTTTGAATTCCCACTGTTGGGTATACGTCTCTCCAATTTTGTTACAATTTGCCATGTCATGAGTTACTCGTATATAAAATAAGCTACAGGGTGAACCCGAATTATGAAAATCCTTTTATGTGTTACGAGTATGATGGGTGCAAGTAATAGTTATTAACATCAATACGGTTTATAATGCAGTTCCTTATTTTCCGATTTTTAAAGGGTGATTTAAAAAAGTTTGTCATAAATAATTAACTGTTGTGACGCTATAAAAGCAAAACGTTTTTTAATCGCACATAATTTTATATTATCTAACGCTTAAAAACAATCAAGTTCATAGAAGCCAATGATTTATAAAAATACGTCATCATACTTTATACAATTCTACTGCCCCCTATATTTTGTTACGTTTTAGCAAATATTTGCGCATATATTATATTCCATATGCCCCCGTCAGGCACTCAAGTCAAAGGAGGTAGGGGTCCTCGATTGATGAATCACCGACGGACCCCTTATTAAACTCTCTCAAGGGACTGTGTTTGTACTGTCATCCGATACAAGACACGTTAATGCAATAATTGTGTGCGCACGAGTATATAATGGTTTATTGTGAATAATGGCGCGTTTACATTAGGTCGGTGACCGAAGGCATGTTTAATGGGATTCGTTATTTGCTATAAAAAATCGGCGAGCGAAAAACGGGCTGCAATTGAATATGGCCATACTGAATAATGTAAGCGCGCCTATACATACGTTTGAAGGAAAGTAAGGCTTTGTACTAAGAGAATTTGGGAAAAGTTCGTGTAACTAAAATGATCGGTAGCTTAATTACTTAAATTTATTGTAAATTCTAGTTCCAATACCTACTTATTGATTTTAATATTACACAGGGTGATATTAAACCAATCAAATCCACCCTCGACCTCTTCGCCTTTTTTCTCTTCATCGTCATCTCTTTACCGGACTGCCGAAGAAGCAGGGTAATGTGTGTACCTTTTTTCAACTGTAGAGTCTAAACGTGTAGCCCCGTTTCGACAAACGAGGTGGCGTTAGTTTCATCTAAGCGTGTGACTGAGTACTTATGATTTAAAAAATGCCATAATTATATGCTAGATTAATAAATATAAGAGTAACATAACATAGTCAAATATCTTAAAATATTTAGTCGGGTTTTAAAACTTGTTTTTGTTCGACTTGATAACCAATGGTGTTTTCTAGCCGTACTTTATAGAAACATAATTATACGACCATGTTTAGATACCACGTAAAATTCTACTCAACTTAAGGCGATAACCGGTAATTTAACTTTTACGACCTAATGCCGATATCGATTTACGTTTCATAACTGCAGCATCGAGCTATCGTTAAACTAAATTTACGATGTTTGCGATACATCGATGCATTTGTAGCTCTCAGCGCAGTAATGTATCGATAACGGTTCACGTTCAGCGATAAATATAACATATTTTTAGCTCGCATTCTATGCAAGCTTTATGGAACAAAAATACGCCCTGTATACATTGAACAATAATTCTAGGTCTTTTCATGTTCCTATGGCAAACGAGGAATTGAGTTCCATGCTAGTAATAAGAACGTTGTAAAAATTTATTATTTAAAGTATTATTTTTACTCTAGTATTGCTAGAGCCTGGCGACTCGCGCAGCGCAACTTAAGCCAACAAAACATATTAAAATTTCTCACTCAGCATTGTATAAAAACACAACTTGAACCCGCAAACTCAATAAAACCGCTCATAAACAGAAAACGTTAATTCCTTTAAAAAATAAGTCTATTTTAAAAATGCAACGTTGAAATTCGCACGCAATGTTATGAAAGAAAACTCTTTTACTTGTCTACCGTTGACGTTTCACCAATGATGTTAAAAGCGACGTAGATACGTTGAATTAGGGTTTACATTCGGGTTACATTAAAACGTTATATAGCGGTATGTACAGGGTGACTTTTAAAACATTTACGTGTTGAGTTTACATGATAGAATTCGATGAATGCTGAACATTTGAGCGACGTGTATAAGGTATTGTATAAGAATTTGAAAGGGTTCAGTGACCTGGAACGGACATTTTTAAAAGGAATGCGGTACGATGGTAAAGGAAAAATTTGTCCTGGTGTTTTCGACTTCATGATATTGAAGAGTGAGGCAAGAGTTGCGCATAGATTGAAGATTTGAATTCATTTAATGGTAAATAAATAATAGTTTGTGCTCAGTTGCACAATCGCTCATTGAATTGAATGTTTCCTTAAAAGTCATGGGCTGTCACTTTCTATTTTCGCGAAGCCGAAAGTGACAGAATGGGACATTAGTGCAATTGAAAGTTTGTGCAACTATTTTTTGTTCGTTTATCCTTTAAAACTGTATTGTACTGAAAGAGTATACATTATGAGATAAACATAAGCCATGATAGGAAAAATGAACATGAAACATGTCTAAAAATAAATTGGACTGAATTTTCACTTCAAATAAAGCAGATTTCATTAAACATTGCAGTTCAATAATCACAAAAAATGGTTAAACAGCTTAAAAAACCTTTTAAATAAAAACCCTCATCAGTATCAAAGGGCGTCACGTTGACCTATTAGGGGTCACTGAACCGTACAACCCCCCTTTACCCCCCTTGTAATTTTCACAAACCGTCACCCTGTTGTAATTAGTGATAATCAGAAAAAGGAATTTGCGTCTTCCGCGTTTTTGATGATGAAAAGTTTCCCAAATTTGCGTGGCGCCATTAATTTCTAAATGAATGAAAAAATATAGTTAATTGTTTGTCTTAATTAAAACACTTCTTATATCAACTAAAATTAGTTATTTTATTACGCTGCATGTGAAATGTGTCAAATTTTCGACTCTTTTTTCGAATTTTAACAATAAGTTGAGTCAAACAACGGGCCCTTAGTCGCAGCCTACGACAAAATTAGACATACAGGGTGTCCTAAAGTGTATAAACTAATGCTGATATAATCAGCGTGTGAGATGATATTAGATTATTAGCCAAAAATATACAAAACATTACAGTTCCCCCTTATATCCGAAGTTTATAAATCAAAAAATCTGCATTAATCCGGTCAATTACTTATATTTTAAAGGAAAAATAAAATGATGTGTTCATTATTACCTTTGAGAAATGAAAAAAAATAACTTTGACAATCTGTAGGTATTAAAATGTAGGCAGGTCATAACAAAATGAATATTGTCTTTTGCAGTAACCAAGCATATTATCTTAAATACCACTTCGCCGGTTTTTTTTAAATAAACCATCAATTTCACACGTAGAATAAAACTATCCTGAACTAAGCCAGCAAATGAAGACGAAGAGGTCCAGAATCCTCCTGAAACACTTAAGGTCCGTATTCCGGTATTAAATCGTAATTAGGTACAAGCGCGGTCCACCGAACACAGCGATTCACTTAATTAACTCCAAGGTTGTCTTTAAATTGAGATGTATGGTGTTTATCTGAGGCATTCGAACTTTAAACGGTTAATGTAACGGTTTAGTGGGTCAGGTTGATTAAGGGTTTTTTAGTTAAATTAATTAACGAAGAAATTAAACTATGTGATTTCTATTTTGCATTGCTTATAATCAATTTCAAATACTTTTCAGTATTGACACGTAGATTTTCACCTGGCAAGTAAATAATCACAAAAAACGACTTAAAACATATTTGAGGTCTCATGTATTATCATCGTAAGATTGCTTCAGGAGTCCACAAGCTTCTGACGGCATGTGTGCCAAATAAGCCTTCTTCACGGCTTGAAAAAAAAATGATTTGCAGAAAGTTATGTACTTATACATGTCATCACATGACAACTTACTGTATCTACTACATTTACATCTAACTATGGGCTTCAGTTAATATTCGGCATCTTCCATCATAAAAATAAATAGGAATGAACTACATTGCCAACAATATTTAATTGCTTACAGTCTGTAAGAACTAAGAAGGTGCTTCGGGTTTATACTTCGCTCTTAATAAAAGCGTATGGGAGCGAATGAGAGACAAGTAAAATCCAGTACCATATTTCTCCTCCCAACGATAAAATATGCCTATATCCCCAAATACATAAGTCAGTGTACCCTTTCAAATACACGCCAATAACTTGAAGGGGAGACAAATTGATGTTTAATTAACTCATTGCCTGATTTCTCTCACTCGGAGATCAAAGAACGATGTCTTTGGGGCGAGGGCTTTTCACGTCTCGGCGACACCGCGTCATAGTGCACAGGTAGGTTACAGTACGAATACTTCCTACTAAATAACCAAAAACTAAAACTGTAAAAAATCAACCAACAAACTATAGAATAGACAAAGTATAAAATATACTTATAGTTTTGACGGGATTCCTTGCCTTTGAGCGATTGCGAAATATTAAAACACATCAAATAGCCAATAAACCAGTAAAAGACATAAAATATTAAGATTAATAAAACTAATACGTAAATATGTCATTATAAAATAAGCACATGTTAGTTTAAAAGTTTACCCCTCATTTAATAATGTACACAAGTGAAGCATAAAATAATTTAAACCAAAACTGAATCGCGTTTATTATTCCCTATAATAATTATATTATGTCGCATCCTCTGCAGAAAGTCATGTAGTCGTGTTGTCAATTTGTTGATTTGTAGTAACGAAACGTTACATCAAGTATCACCTGTCAGTGAGCTGTCAGAAAGTTGTCGCTTGGATAAGGTCATAGAGAGGACGCCACTATGGCATTAGTATGATAGCAACACTGAGTCTCAAATGACGTTAGCAATGGGCGGAAGTGTGAGGGGATGTTAAAAGAATGACAGTTGAAAAGGAAAAGGGCGGCATTCTATTATGATCGGTGGCCATGAGCGCTGCTCTTTGCGAACTTATCGTGTAACGTTTAAATCCGACGATATCTTTCACTACCTTACTGTGCTATTAACTTAAAAAACCACGTGTGTCGAGGTAATCAAAATAAATCAAAATAGAACATTGGATGAAGCTAGCCCTGTAAACGCCCCTGCTGAGGACCCGCCGTCATGTAGGTAGTTAATGTAAGCCGTGAACAATTCTCGCTATTTGATTACTGATACAAACTGTTGACTATGTCAAGGACCTTTAAGTTATTCCTTAAAAGCGACGAGGGCTTTCTGGTGCCGAGTTAACCGACCGTTCAGCGTTTTTAATGCTTAATATTTAGCTTTGTAAGCTTCGAACAAGACGTCGTAAAGTAGAACATGACGATAATGACTTCAAAACAGACGATAATAATAAGATAAAATAAATCAAAATATTATGTATTATGAGAAGTTTATATTTAAATTAAAGTCAGGTCTAAAGGACGTACTTAGGAGTATTTAATTTTAATGCGGCAGTCTTTCTATAACTACGGCCGATGCAGCTAAAGAGGTTATAGTAAGAATCGATGTTTTTATACGGTCACGGACTATAGCTGCTGTAGTACTATAGAACCTTGTCGTATAAAACCTACGATTAATTCCCATGTAATTTCTATCTCGTCACTTGACGCTGTCATTATGACAGGGTTCCATTGTAGCATAACAATTAAAGTCCTTGACTGTAGGTCTTATCGTGTTAAGACTAAATGGGCTTATGAGATGGGAAGTTGAAATAGGTACTGCGGCCTAGGCTGGATGCAGGCAGCCCAAAAAAAAGACTTTTTAGGGTTCCGTAGTCAAACAAGGAGCCCTTATAGTTTCGCCATGTCCGTCCGTCCGTCCGCAGACTAGTTCAGAGACTCTTAGTACTACAAAGCTGTAATTTGGCATGAATATAGGTACTTATTAGTCACGCCAACAAAGTGATAAAATAAAATTTTGACTACAAAACTATCACGACTAAGTAGACTTCATTGGTTCTCGAGTTACAAACAGTTTATATGTTTATACCTACCGAAAACTTATTTTCGGTGTTGGTAAACTGACTGCGACCTATGTCGATGTATGGGGATAACAGTTTTCCGACGGCAAAGATAAGTTAGGTCTAATTTGTTTGTAGTAACGGCTCCGGAACCCTACACTGAGCATGGTCCGACATGCTCTTGTCCGGTTTTTTTTTAATGATGTAATATAACCCACGTTGGTGATGATATACCATATTTTATTATTATATTATATTAGATAGCGAAAGCGATACACCAAGAAGGGTTTTTATCTGTCTCCTAAAGGAGAGCTATGTGTTTTACATTTGTGTGGCTGTATGTTTGAGTATCTACTGCATGTAGATATTTATGTAAGAGTACCTATTTTTATCAAAACATCTTTCAACAAACGTAGAATTGTTTTTAGAATTATAATATTATAAGTTATTGGGTATGTTTAGTTAATTAGTTACTTTGCCTGGTATTTTTATGCATGCCATACATAACCAACATTTATTTATATATTTGTCTGTTATCTTCAATTAATATCTGCTTGTAAATCTGTTTGCGTTTTTTTTTTTTTGCAATAGTATAAAGCTTGTCAGATCTGTGTAATGTTATTAGCCATGTATTAAGTTGTACCGTTATGAAACTATAGGTCTATTTTCTATTATTATTTTTTAATTGTTCAAGTTTTATGTACGACTGTTTGTTTCTAAATAAATAAAAAAAAAAGAATTACGAAATTTACGATAAGCCTATCTCGCCGCATGAGTTAATTTTTATTGGTACTTACACAAAAGTAAAACATCATAATTACAATAGAATATAGCGTGCGATGAAATTAAATTCGTTGAAATGATGCAAACGATTAATCACTTCGATTCGATAAAATGAAGGTATAAGGAAGGACCTATGTATTCATCTTTATTCTGCCATAGAGAGTCAACATGGCTGTATTTCGATAAGCGAAATTTTGTGTCACGTTACCTTGAAACATGCGTTTTTTTTTATTTAACCTAGGAATGTGCAAGCAGACACTAACTTGCATAAACTGCCAAACGAATTTAATTTTTATTCCCTTTGAATACAAGTTAAACGTGTCGCCGTGCATCGTGAAATTAGTTTAGTGCCCCGGCTTTACGTGCACAACTATTAAATACCACGGGGCAAACAGTGGGCATGATTTAATTTTCCTATAAACCTTTGGGCTTTCGGGTTTTAGGGAAGACTTGGAACGGTGGTTCTGTAACAGGTTTATGTACTAGGTTCAAAATACTCATGCGTTAACAAGTATTTTTTTGCGGTGTTTTTTTTTACCTTTTTTAAGGCATAGGGAAGACAAACGGCAAACAGGCCACCTGATGGTAAGTGGAAAATGTGAGTCGCATTCACAAGACTGCAAGCCTAAGACTGCAAATGCGTTGCCAACCCCGAGTACTAAGATGAAATGCCTCTATGCTAGTCATTACACGGGCTGTCTTATCCCCAAACCCACAACAATGCGAACATTGCTGTTTGGCGGTAGGTTAATGGATAAGATGGTGGTAGCGATCCGGACGGACCCTGCACAAGGTCCTACCACCTGCAAATCCATCACAAAATCAATTATAATTAATTAATGGCAAATTGTTATATATTTGTTGTTTTTTTTTTGCAGATATACGAGTAAATTGTTCATATACTCGTACATAGATGTATTTAGTGGTAAATACTAATTGTAATCCACAATATTTAAGTCTATATTACATATACGTCAGTTGCTTAAGAGTTTTTAATATACTTTTTATTAAATGTGTATAAATACTTATAATCAAAATATTTCAATTTTGAATCAAATACTGTTAAATCCAGAATTTTTTACCTCTCAAACACTTGACAACCACAATCAATTTTAAATATTTTGATGAGATATTATAACATTTACTCGTAAAACAAAATGGACCAAGATTCTACACGATAAAACCTTATTGTTTTTGACATATAATCCGTATTGTCAACGTTATTATAGGTCTTATTTACTTGACATTAATGACGGCCGAGTCAAAAACAATACCATAAATTAAAGACGATATCGTTTAACTTACAGTGCAACCATTTTCTTAATGGCGATCGGCCATCTTCGTTTTTCTATGGCACACGAGAGACAAATATACTGTCAGTCGCGAGTGCAAGCGTGATAGCGATAGCCAGCCGAACGCTGAGAAGCTGGGATAGCTGTACCGAGTTAAATAGAGTACCAGGGTTACAACAAGGTTAGTCAGACAGCACTATTAGCTTCGTAAGCCGCCATGTGCAACATGCATCTGCATCTGAGATTAGTTGGGATGCAGTTGCAGTGTTTACTTAAGTAGCCCTGTGTAAGTTGGTTAATGGTTGGTTTGCACAACAGTCGCTTCTGGATTCACTTGCATTGTGTTACATACAATAAGATTTAATGTTTATCATACGTATAAAATGAACGTCTTTTAATAACGATAGATTTCCTAACAAAAAGAAAAAAAAAAAAATTAAGGCGGGTAAATTACAAGTAACGTTTTTTAGGATTCCGTACCCAAAGGGTACAAACGGGACCCTGTTACTAAGACTCCACTGTCCGTCTGTCTGTCTGTCTATCATCGGGTTGTAACTCATGAACCGTGATAGCTAGACAGTTGGAATTTTCACAAATGATGTACCTATTTCTGTTGCCGCATCAACAAATACTAAAACAGAATAAAATATATATTTAAGTGGGAAAATACGTGATCATTTTTGCTCGAAATTAATAACGGAAACTGGTAGACGCTTGAAAAATTCACAGAATATTTAATCGTTTATTCACTTTAAAAATAAATGTTTCAATTAAAATAAAATAATGATGCGGAACCCTTTGTGCGCGAGTCCGAGTTGCACTTGGTCGGTCTTCCGCATTTTTTTACGTTCTGTTTTAGTTCTATCATAAATAGGTAAAACATACATGTGTCTAAAATCAAAAGAAAATCGTGAATCCATGAAAACAACGCAAACTAAGTCAGGCGACACGGAACCCTCCCAATTGAAAGGGTTTTTCTTATCTATGACCATACACCACCATTATCTATACAACATTAGACACTAAACCAGTTGCCGTTCAATCACGTTTGTTGTTATGTACCCCACTTTAATATTTATTTCATTCTGTGTTTACTATTTGTTGTAAAAACGGCAACAGAAATATACATCATCTGTGAAAGTTTCAACTGTCTATCACGTTTCATGAGATACAGACAGACGGACAATGGAGTCTTAGTAATAGGGTCCCGTAACTACCCTTTGTATACGAAACCCTAAAAATAAAAAAACCAAGACCAGGGGACGGCCATGCAAATAAACTAGACAACGATAAACTTATCTATATAGATACATAGAAAACATCCAAAACTCATTAACAACCTCTCGCACTCACCACACAAATATCTACAGGGATTTGATAGATCTTATTAGAGTTTATTTACGGTACCATTATGTAATCAATCGTTTTACCTACCCGATGTAATGAACGTCATAATACAACCGTCACTAAATCAAGTAACGACGCGTCGAAACTGTACCGTGACGGCATCCCTTATTAAATTCCACGTTGTGAACCTTTGAGCCATTCAATAACAGAATCTTTAGTACTAATTAAGGAGTACGACCCAATTTCAGCAAGTGTTGAATAACACGTAGATTGTGTATCGAGTGTTGCGAACGCCTCTGACTGTAGTATCCACTTGGTACCTTCATTTCTAGTTTTGAAACAATGAGTTTAGGCATCTTTATTCTATTTTTGAAATAATGAAATTAGGCTTACTGTATGCCTAGCCAAGATGCAAAGGCTGGTAACGTTTCTATTTTCTTTCGACTTTAAATTTACGGAGTTGATATAACCGTTCGGCACGATCTGATATCAACTTACGTCAATTATATACATTTATTGTCCATTTTCAATAGTGATATTTAGTGATTTCAAAGACACCCACTCCTTAGAAAAATCAATGCTATTTACCTACCCAATAATTATGTACCTAGTACCTGTAGACTTCCTATATCGCTGTTTCCCCGAGATCTGTTAAATTTATAGGAATTAACTTGACCTGGCCCATTGCTTATTTGTCGAATATCCCTTTCTAACTAGGTAGTTTGCGTCGATAAATATGCTTTGAGCGACAAGCGGGAAAGCACTAAATGTGGTACTCACTGCATTAATTTGCTTTTAAAACTAAAGCCATATTAGGTATTTTTCATTTTATATGCTTCTTTTTTATAATTGTCATGTAGTCGAGTGAAGCAAACCTTACAGATAATTAAGAATGATCCATTTTCACGTATAAATTAAGTAAATAAGTGTTTAGAAGTTACCGAAAAAATTCATAGGAAAGTAGCAGAATTAAAAAAGTTTTGTGTCGGTACAATGCTAGTCCAGTGGTTTATCATAGTGCAAAGAGGAACACACCAGCGTTGTATCAGAGGGTCGCGATCAAACGTGCCGATTCGAGAGATAAATAGTTTCATTATGGCCGGCTTTTGGTTTTCCGCGAGCTTTTCTTACAGTCAACGTAGAGGAATCAGATGTGGAGATATTTTTTGGTGGACAGAGTAGTAGAGAGTAGATATTGTTGTTAGTAAATGATGTGTATCGGTAAATTTTCAATGAGTTACGTGTGCTACTACAAGAACACGACGTATTACTTTTGTTTTTTTTGAATATGGTCTATAACTAAATGGTACCTATTTCCTTCTTTTCTGTTCGTCATAAAGGTTTAATTTGCGTTTTTCCGCAAAAAAATATATTTTTACATTTTTGTTAGGTACCTACATTATTTATTAAAATCCTAAAAAACGATGGTCCCCGTATTTTTGTTTTTTTATTTAAATAGTTCTTATTTAATAAAACATTTGCAAACAATGAATAAGACCCAAGTTCCATATTGAAAATAAAATCCAGTCAGGGCCTCTATTCAACACGGTAAAAACCATATCGTTTTTGATCTGTTATCGTATTGTGACCGTTTTGATAGGTCTTATTTCCTTGAGAGTAATGGCGGCTGACGTCAAAACAATACCATAACAGCTCAAAGACGATATGTTTTTTTCCGTCGGGAATAGAGAAGCTGGTCAATATTACACCTGCCTTATACAGTGCGTATTGTAAAGGCAAAGAAATATCTACCTTCAACAAAAAGAGTTTAAAAAACTTCTGAACTTCACGTATACTGCTTATAAATAAAAGCGAAGCATACCAGACGGAGTCATTATTTTGCCAACAGATGGCGGCACAATCGATTACGCCGCCCGCGCCAGTACGGTGCAATTTGCGATCCTCTCACCCATGAAATCTACTGAAATGAATAAAACTATCCGAGCATCGACAACTCGAACAGTTCGATTTTTGTCTAGATTACTAGACGTTCGAATTTGGTAATATTCTTAAGTATTATTGGCAATGGCAACGGTTTCTAGTAGTATTTTTTGTTTTAAAATGGTTTTTTTTTGATATTTGGACAGTGTTGTTAAAAGCACAAAAATTGGTTAAGTTTAATTGTTTCAGCCTTAAGTTTTAAGGAAACATTCTTATACGAGACATAAAATCAGATCTTGACGCAAATAAGACTAACGACAGGTAAGTAAAAGAATATCTTTTCAACTTATAATGTGACTATGTAAGAATAACAAACAAAAAAAAAGACTCATAATCTCACACAAACTATTGTAACGTGTGCGTGTGCGCAGCTATTGTTTTTAATTAATGTCACGTCATTTTTATTTGTGAGAGTATATAATTAATCCAAAAAATATTTTTATTGCCCAACGAAGTGGACACGGGAACAGCTAGTATGATATATAGTAAAAGTAGGTACAGCAGATTACACGGTCACTGCCTTATTTCTAAAAGGTTTTCGTTTTGGGCTATTTGTTTACTGGTAGAGATCGCCTTAAGGAATTAAGTACATCATTGTTCCAACTTTGTGTAATACGCAATAAAATTAGAATAAGTACATAATAAACATGTATTTGGCACTTGTCAGATATTTTTGAGTCTAGTTAATTATTATAACTAGAGCACTCAGGCCACCTGAAGACGGCCTGAGGGATCTGAGACCTATAGATATTTAAATTCTCATCAATTCAATCTTTAAATTCATTGCCAACCCTGAGGACTGAGATGGAATAATATTATTATAGCTGGTGACTGGATAGGTACAGTCAAGTGAAAAATTATAGGAGAACGCAAAACGCAACATCTCAAAAATATGTGTCAATGATCCTTATACCACTGTAGTAAGAAATTAGTTGCATATTTATTTTATTTATTTATTTATTTATTTATTAAAAATATGAAATAACATCATAAATAGGAACATATGTCCCACAAAACCGTTTGCACAGTTTGACTGTGGGATCGAGCAGTCTCTACTCTCTCATTATTAAGAATATAAATCTATAATGAATCTACATACTTAAGCACAATAAAGTATCTTAAATTACTATATGTTTTTAATAAGGTAACTATACAGCTTTCTACCAAACTTAGCTTTAATGGCTTCCTGCCTGACGTCAGAGGGCAGGCTGTTGAGTATGTAGGGTAGGCGTTTCTGGAGACACCTATCGCCGTAGTAGTTAAAGACCCTCGGCACAACAAACTTGCCAGCTGACATCGACCTGGTATCACAAGCATCATTACGGTGTAATTGTAATTGGGTATGCTCTCGACAGCCGTGATTATTTAATACTAATAAATATTTATGCTTAAGGCTCACCGGTAAAATATTACAAATTTTGAACAAATTTCTATAATCCTTTTTATACTTATCTTTAATTTTATTAGTAACTAACAGTTTTAGGAATCTTACTTGCATACATTCTAGTTTGTTTAAATTAGTTTTAGTCGTTAATCCATAGCAATCAAGAGCATAACCAATTATTGATTCCACTAGGGATACATATAAATACTTTAGTATATGCAAAGGCAAATAAAATAAAATCTTCCCAAAAGAACTTTAAGTTTACTATAAATAAAATCTACATGATGCGTCCAAGAAAAGTGTTCATCTACCTTGACGCCTAAATACGTCACACATTTGACGCGTGAGATGGGGTTGCAGCAGCAGTCTAACATATGGTTATGCATACAAGAAAAATCATGGGTTATAATGGGGGTTGACAGGTTAGAAACTTTTAAGTAGGGTGAACGGATTAATAACAGATTGGTTTTATCAACATTAAGCACGATACCATTATCGTGTGACCATCGGGTAACAGCATCTACATCGAGCTGTACTAAGCGGCAGATGTCGGGTAGCTCGCTCGCACTGCCGGCGCACAAAATGCACAAGTCGTCGGCGAACATGTACGCTGAGCAGTGCCGCAGCACGCCACACAGGCTGTTCACGTGCATCAGATAACTCACGGGTCCAGTACAAGAGCCCTGCGGCACGCCACACGACACCTGTCGCTCGTCACTAAGCGCCGAGCCCACCCGCACACGGTAGGAGCGCCCAGTGAGGTAGTCGCGGAACCAGTGGTTCAGCGGCTGCCTCACCCCGCACTCACTCATGGCCATTAATAGCGTGCTGGTGTCCAAGGTGTCATGAGAGGATACTTTCGATACATTTTATGGACTTGACTGTACAAAGCTTTACTGATTGCTACAGTGCTACTAATTGCACTACACTCCAATGACACTCTCTATAAAGACAGCTCAGACTATTAAATAATTAAAAACCAATCACAGGAAGTTTCAAAAAGCCGCCACTAATACAGGGCATTATTCCCATGATGAGATCCCATTATGGTATGTGGCGTCAGTTATAGCGGGAAGCGATTTGGGGTTTTTAAAATAATAATTAATAAGTACACTAACCGACAATCGACAGGCGAATAAGCGTTTAATAGTTGTGAAAATTTAATCATAGGCTAACGTTGAGTTAGAAGTTAGATTCTTTTCAATCAAACCTGACGGTGGCCGTCAAATGTTTATAGCGTTGTCATTTTGCTTCCTTCCTCAGCTTATGTGTGGGAGATACCGATTTAACATTTTCGATAATTGCTTTTAAATGCGCCAAGTGATTTTTTGGTATGAATATTCTAGAGAGACAAAAGAACAGTAATACAAGTGCGTTTTTTTTTACTTTTACAAATTGAATTACACAAAAGATAACAAGTACAAATACACTTACCGATTATTATTTTTGTAGGTTAAAATAAAAGTCAATAGTTACTTAAGCAGAGATTCATTGTATTATTATAATTATATTTATTAATGTGAGATATTTAGCAATAAGCTTAGTATAAAATCATGAAATATGACTTTTTTACTGTGATTTAAACTTTGACTTTGCCTTCTCTTCTATCCGCTGACACTAGCGCCCCACCATTAATCCTAATTGGATAGAAAGGAGCCGGGAGGCGTGCGGTAGTCTACACACGTAATTGAAACGCCGACATAGTAGCATTGTGCTATACGCCCTGTATATCCAGTCCAAATTATACACATCCTGTACAGGACAGTCCAAATATTATGCCAGTGGACAGTGGGTGGAGTCAATCGATACGAGGTGGATAATCAATGCAGTGTTAACGAGCTAATGCCGGGGACTCCATGCTGGGTCAATTTTGTATGGAGATTAGAGGTGTTGGCACTGGATATGCTAATGAAATGAGTTTAATTTGAGTAAAAAGAGAACGTGACAGTTGTTTTCTTGCTTTTAAAGTGATGAATGTTTGAAATATTAATTGCTTGATTTAAAATCATCATGTGAGTAGGTATAATCTTGCCATTCTATTAATACAAGTATGTCTTTATCCCATTTTATCCCACAGCACACCAGATGGTTAATGGACTTTGAGGCCCATAGATATTTGCAGTTACAAGACAGCAATCTCAAGACTGCCAAAGCGTTGCCAGTTGCTAACCCTATGGCGGTAAGATAAACTTCTTACGGATTAAAATATACTTATTTGACTTCAACTTCAACATAAAACCATATGGCCGCTTCGATCACCCGATCTTTACTACTAGTACTAACCATTACCCCACCTTAGTAAACAAACACAAAACTACATAAAGAAACCCCACAATGCAATTTATACCCTACCATTAACCAACAAAGTCTTCTTTTAAACAACAGTCTATGTACTGTCGCGCCTGTAAGCGCGATCACGTTCCCATGTCAACAACTAAGTATAAACTAAGTATAAACTTGAGTTTAATGGACTCAGTTGCGTCACAGCGATTAAGCTGTCTCGGCTGATGGGGAAACTAAACTGAATTAACTGTAACCGCGGCAAATGACAGGCTTGATGAAAACTTTAAAAGGTCTGTGTAAGTTGGTTTTGGTTCGTTGTAAAATGATTGAATCTGTTTTATACGTAAACAGTTACGTGCACACTTGTACCTTTTTAATTATCAGCACCTTTTAATAATTTCAGTCAAGGCTTCGTTAAAAAAAAACTGAACTCACTATTCAATGAAAGATTAGTATTTGTTTTTTTCATTGCGATCAATTTTTTATTTTTTATTTTTTGTTTAACATATTTTTAACCATCAATTAAAAACTCAACCAAACGTAAATGTTTCATGTGTCTTTAGCAGAGTGTATAATTTATTATTCCCGTTAAGCATTTTCTTGTAAATAGTACTTAATTCCGGTCTCAAAAATTAAATCCCAACTCCCAAATAAACTCACTAATGTGTCTTACCGAACCGTTTGTCAAACGAGATTCCCTTCGGGTTTAATTTGTCTCGTATTTACATAATAAATGAACGCCTCGAACCGGTGTAATCTGGTTCAAACCGGTTCTAATCCGGTTTTATCCGGTTTTATCCATCATTGAGACGGTTGATTCTCGATTGCGCTATTTGCATGTGTTAAATTAGTAAATAGTCGGGATTATTTGAATTTAGTGACGCCTTAACAATGTGGTTTAGACAATTTAGTTTTTGTTTACTTAGACCGTATTTTACGATTTTTGGATTAATATTCTTGTTGATATACGCACAATTAACCTTTATTTGTTAAAGTATTTTTAGCCTCTTACTGTCAAATTAAATGACAGATAAGTAAAAAGCATATTTGAAGCATACTTTAGTTATTGCGCGTTTATGAATAAGCGAGTTAACTGTGTTATATTTGGGTTTTTAATACTTTTTAGGAACATTGCCAGGGTTGCACAATGGTTGCTAACAATTAAATTTAAGTTTATTTGACTTCATGCATATTCATTAAAATATGACAAATTAATGGTTCAAATTGTTGATTGTCATTAAATATGGGATTGCTTAAATATGTTTTTTTACAAAAAGCGAATCGGCTTGCAATATTATCATTTTTACATTCTTATGATAGAATCTACAAGCTCTGCTATCAAACGATCAAAAACAATATTTTTATTTTATCCGCAAGATAAAAACCTCCCAAGTTTAATTTAGTCTAGAAAACTTCCTCGAAGTTTAAGCAAATAGTCCTCTTATACAAAGACTTTGCACTTCGCTCAAATTTACAGGGAAAGTTCACTTGCCGTTTTAATGTGGTTTTTAGACCCTCGCTCCATATCTCGACGCTTCGTAGCTGCGTAGTCGCGTGCTACGAATTGATTATGCTACGAAGATTTAGTACTACGATGTAGCACGTGGTTATCGAAGGTTTGATGGTAAAATTGGGTAACCCAGTATTTTGATTATTTATTATAATAACGATAGATATCAAATACATAACCAAGAAAAAATACCGTTAAAATAAATAGAAAGAAATTATGTCTGTTATCCTGTACCTGCCTAAAATAATAGTTTTGATTTTGATTTAGATATAACTTTAATGGATAAAATGTTATTGATTGAAAACCTAGATAAATACCTATTTTTTATTTAATTTTATTCTATTGTTTTTTTGACGTAAAGAAACATTGACAGTAACGGGTCTGTCTTGTCGGGTTAGAATTGTTATACTTATTGAAAATTGAACATTTTTCATTATTTAGTTGTTTTTTACTTCTATTACATAATCTAGTTTGAGTCTTATATTAATAAGTTTTGTTTTTGGAAATGTGAATGACATAACTTTTGTTGTATATTTCTATGTGTGTTGAACTACATTAAACCATTTTCAAAATATACATTTATAGTAGCTCTTATTTACTTTTGAAAGCAAGCTGGGTTAAAGCAACGTGGACGACGAGCCTTATTCTGTTTTAAATTTCCTTCGCCTATGAATAAGCTTTCATTTATGTGAAAACTTAGAATATTTAATTGCTTTTAAGGTAACTAAAATATTGCTCATATTGTGCAGACATTATCTTTAAGTTCTATTGTCAATATAGTAGGCGCTATATCGAAAAACTGTAACCATAATAATAATATTTCAAAAGTAAAAAAAAAGTAGTAAGCCTACGTTCTTGACTTGTAGTCCTATAATTATTTGTTATTATAACCTCAAAAATCAATTCAACTTTTAATTGGCCAACCTTTTATTGTTTATTTATTAAAATCGCTCCGTTCAACATTTGCTGAACATTAATTACGTCAACACGTCAACAGCCAGTGTCCTGTTATAGCGGAATAGGTAATTCCCAGTCCCAACTCCCGGGGTACGTTCTGCTTGGGACTGTTGGCACGTGCCGATGTTGGAAATCCTAATTTGATACGATAATTTTTCCTTTTTTTTTTAAACCAATCAGGCACCCACGGTTTATTATGTTCTATTTGTGAATTTGATAGATGTCCTGAAGGTGGAACCTTTAGGTTTTTTTAGATACACCTTTTTTTTCTATTTAAGCGAATCTACGAAAGCATTAGGTATTATAAATAATTTATGAGATGGCAATAAATAATTTATTTTCGTGTTTTTTTTCAAAACGATAAAATGTTAAAATACAGGGTTATTGGTAAGTCGACCTATTCCCGTTAGGAGGTGATAGGGGTGACTATTTGCGATAATTTTGACCCCCATATGTATTATGCAAAAGTGAACCATTTTTGAGTTATCGCGATTTTTAGTTTTTTTTTAAATTAGTCGGAAATTCAACTTGAAAAATTTATTACAAGAAAAGTATCAATTTAAATCTTTTTTTTTCTTCTGATTTACAAAAACGATTAAACACTGGTTATTTCTCAATATTAAAACAATAATTATCGGCCCAAATTTAAAAAAGCGAGACGGAATACGAACTTTTTTCAATATTTTTTGCGATCGCTTTCCACTAAAATGCCTTAAAAACAAAAAAAAACGTTATGAAACTTGGCTTGCAGATTATTTTAAAAACTTAACTGTTTTCTTAGCTCTCCAAATATGCACAACAAGTAGGAAATTATTAGAAAAAAACTGAAAAAAAAATCATCACAAAGGAAGCGGGCGGAAACTAAAGTCACAAATGCCACTTCAAAAATAAAAATTAAAAACATTTTATTTGCTTTTGTACAAGATGAACTTGTTTTTCTTATGCAATATTAAAAAAAAAAACTGTACACGTTTGAGAATGCGAGGCCGAAAACTAAAAAAATACATGTTTTTTTATCAAACTCCAACATAAATTACACGAAAACAGAAAATTTACCAATACATTTGGCTGACTGAAATTAGTCTGACTAACTTAAAATAAAACTAAAAATCGCTTACTTTTTCCATAAGTTAATGTTGTTATTTGTGTTTACGAGTATAACAGTTAGTTTTAATAGCTCGTTAGAAAGCTGGAAAAACGTCAATGTTTTATGTGTAATCTGCATGCCAAATGTATTGGTAAATTTTTCTGTTTTCGTGTAATTTATGTTGGAGTTTGATAAAAAAACATGTATTTTTTTAGTTTTCGGCCTTGCATTCTCAAACGTGTACAGTTTTTTTTTTTAATATTGCATAAGAAAAACAAGTTCATCTTGTACAAAAGCAAATAAAAAAAGTTGATGTAAATTCGGTATGTATTTAATTTTTATTTTTGAAGTGGCATTTGTGACTTTAGTTTCCGCCCGCTTCCTTTGTGATGATTTTTTTTTCAGTTTTTTTCTAATAATTTCCTACTTGTTGTGCATATTTGGAGAGCTAAGAAAACAGTTAAGTTTTTAAAATAATCTGCAAGCCAAGTTTCATAACGTTTTTTTTTGTTTTTAAGGCATTTTAGTGGAAAGCGATCGCAAAAAATATTGAAAAAAGTTCGTATTCCGTCTCGCTTTTTTAAATTTGGGCCGATAATTATTGTTTTAATATTGAGAAATAACCAGTGTTTAATCGTTTTTGTAAATCAGAAGAAAAAAAAAGATTTAAATTGATACTTTTCTTGTAATAAATTTTTCAAGTTGAATTTCCGACTAATTTAAAAAAAAACTAAAAATCGCGATAACTCAAAAATGGTTCACTTTTGCATAATGCATATGGGGGTCAAAATTATCGCAAATAGTCACCCCTATCACCTCCTAACGGGAATAGGTCGACTTACCAATAACCCTGTATAGTTCGAATTTTAACACAAATGGATAACAAGTTCGTAAAGAAGTAGTAATTCACAATCCTATGGGAACAGAACTTTTTTTTGTTTTTAAGATAAGCTTTAACATATAGGCTACCTGCCTATGTATTAAAGCTACAAATCCAAATTTCACTCACAATCTAACTAGCTTACACGGACATAGAAAGATCACTAACTTAATAATACATGCAATGTTCATTTATAATATCAGTGATACGTGATCGCACTTATTCTGTAGTACCTACAGAGCAATAATTTAAAAAAAAAGCACTAGGGAGCAGCGTGGAACAGCCAGCCCCTCACTGATTCGTCCACGCCCGACTCAATTAAACTTTAACCAACTTCTCGTAAACAACGCAGTTATTACGCCATCAATTCAATTATGCCATAACCACAACCGATTCGCAGCTTTGTACGCTATTCATAAAGTTCCCTTTTCTATGCTTTGTGAAGAGGCAATTTTTAGATAAATTGTTATGTTTTGACGAACGTGCAGTTTATCAGTTAGGGATCCTGCCAAGCCAGGAGAAAGGGCGTAACTTTTAATTTATCGAAACCTGGCATATGACAAAAAAGCCTAAAAGTATGTATGTAAACACTTAATTGTACAAAACAAAGGCGAAATCATCCCTTTAAGGGTTTTCTTCCAGCTAACCCTTGATAGATTGAGAAAAGTGAAAGGTTTTGCATCGAGTAGGCAAGTGTCAAAATCATTTAGAAAATGACCATAAAAATTCAAATATCTACACAAATAGACATAGAAACATACTTTATTTATATTTTAATAGTTTTTGATGCCTTCTGTTATTTTATTGATTCCCACTGCCCTGACTGTGTTGTAGCATTGAAACAGTATTGAGCGGGCTGAACTAAGATTTTCCGATTTAGTAACTTACTAGGTCACATAAACCTTTGTATTTCGGACCGATCGGTGTTTGTTTTAAAAAAAATTTCAACGTAATTTTCATTTCCGTTTATCTGTTAATGCGTGTTAAAAAACATCCTCATAAACATTATACAGAGTAAAAAAAAGGCAAATGGAAAGGATGAAAAAAAATCTTGCCTTATTTTATCATATACTGAAAATTAACTAACTAAATTATTACTTGTGTTGGTAAGGTATGATTTTTTCGTCATATCTGACCGGTTCGATTTCTTATCTATCTATCTATCCACAGAAATCCATGAGTGCAGTATTAATTTGTCAAGAATAAAAGTTAGTTTTAAATAATATTCTTGTAAGAAGTTGGGTTTCTGCACAGAATAAACAAAAATAAATTTACACCTCTTTTTTTGTACTAATGAAGTTTATTAGACCATTGTACGTAACCTAATACATTAAAAATTATGACATTGCAAAACGGCAAAAAGCGATGTCGTTACGAGGCGACCGGAATGTCGTTGAATGTCGCCGAATCGTTATTGTTCTGCAAATGCTTAGCGACAATCGTTATTATCGTCATTGCGTTGTTACTTAAGCGTATCGCGTCTTTGTGATTACAATTTGTGTAAGAGTGACCATGCTTGGTGTTTAGTGTAGACTAGCATGAAGAAGTCGTGCCTCCTCAATGTCCGGGAGTGAAAATTACCGATTTTTCCGCTTTGCAAAAGTAGGGACGGGTTTCATTAGAGAAGCAAGGATATAGAATTTTCTGAATTGGTTTTTAACGTGACTTAGCAATAGGAAGCCCGCATACATACATGCGCGTGTTTATACATGTCTCCTAAAAATACAGAGTCCGCGCGAACTGTCAATTTTATTTTCTGTAATTTCAAGTTTTTTCGTATTTCATGTTTTTTTCAAGTAATGTATTAAAATTAATTAAAATTAATCTTAAAGATTATTTTATTTAAAAAAATGTCACGAGGATTGTGGAGCTAATAATTTCTAACAGGGTGCGATCTCGTTTGTCTCTTTTTGAAACTTGTCAATTTTTTTGGATTTTTGAATATGTTGTTTATATAACAAAAAACTAGGTCTCTACGTTTTCTTTTCTGATAAAATATTTCTTTGAAACAACTAAATAAAAAAATAAAAAAGTGGACACCTAGATTTTCGTGGAAATTCGACTTGGTTTAGTGACTGATAAATGTTATCGCCAGGGGCCTGTTTTATAATGCTACAAATTACAATTAACACACCCTCGACCTGTAAAAATTTTACTTGTAGCTTTGTAAAACCTGCTCCTGGAATTAATTTTGCATTGTTTTTTTTTACAATTACGCGATTTAAGCCTCAGTTCACAATCCTTTCAAGATTTATAACCTACACTGACAGATTTATAAAATCACCTTGTTCTCAAATTTTTCGCAAGTCGATCTCTACGTGAGTTTATATTAAAACATGGCCACCTCATTGAGTTCATTAATTGCGATGAATATCTCGAACTGTTACTGGCTGGATGGTGAGCGAACGAGTTGAAAGGTTCTTACATCTCGGCTTAAAGCAATTCAAACAATAGTCATAAATCATTCGAAGCGTGAATTATATCTTATCTATCTTTGAAACGGGTTTGGTTGAAATTATACGAGATTATTCAACCGTCTCTTAAGAATATTTCATTAATTTGTGGATAACTAGACTGGAAATATGAATAATTAAGAAAACTATAAATGCAATATTTATTTTGATATTTATTTATTCTGTACTTATCAAATCTTTCTTCTTTATTCAATAAATACTTTTAAATAAAAAAACAAGTTCAACAATAATAAAATATAACACAACTAACCTATAATATAAATCCCTTCATTACCCCCACTTGCGGCATCGTGCCGAGGACACTCGCAGCGTTACCCCGTTGCACTGCGATGCTCAGTCTTTGGGCAAAAAAGGAGCCTTGCCTGTGGTCGCCAGAGACACCTATTAATTTGTCTGACACTTCTTTAATAAATTTTTTTGTGTCAGATGACCACGGACCAAACGTTTCCATAGCAAGTGCAGCAAATTCGTAATTTGGCTTTAAAAAAGCATATTTGCGGCACTTGATGGTCTGGGCGAGGTCTGCGGCGGTCCCTGGCTTGCGAGAAGAACCTTGGACGTGAGACGGTGCTAGCGTATCAACACAAGTGACGTCCCACGCCAAGGGACGACCAAGATGCCACGGTATTAAAGTGCATCCGTCGGGTCTCTTTCCATCTGAGGTAGACAGGCCAGTGGGCTCAAGCGAAGCTGGAAATGAAATTGTACTAAGAGCCCGACGGATCAAATCATTTATCGACGCATGTCTATAAACTCGACCAGCACTGGATTGACAACATAGACCGTGGCGTCCTAGCTCGTCGACTGCATTTCCACATCGGCAACAAGGATGTGGCTCGCAGACTTTAAGACCGAGGCGGAGGCACACTGCAATCCTTAAAGTATTAGGATCCAAAAGAGACCCTAGGGTTCGTGAAGGGAGAGAGTGCAGCCAGTGACCCGACTCTGGTTCGGAAACTGCCAATAAACGGGCCCTCTCCGATGGATTTTGACTATTTTCCAAAAGATTGTGATGGCAAATTTTGACAGAAATAAGGTCCCATGCTGCTTGGCTAGTTTTTTCGACTGGCAAGTTCTCACCCGGGTTACAGACACGCCAAGCATCCACTGCATCGGACAAGCACGACACCTGAACATCAGTGGGGTTAGAAAAGTTAAGAATCTCACTGATGAGGGTGATTGTGCTGTGGATCGATGAGAGGAAAGCTGGCAGTGCCAAGACGCTAGTAGCGCGAATGCCAAGCCCACCGTACTTTACCGGGAGGGTTGCTTGAGACCAACTGTTAGGTGAGTGTAAGATGTTCAAAATTTTGCTACATGTTAATTTTAAAATATTATCAATCGAGTCTGACAGATGAGGAAATTTCCATACTGGGCTACATCGAAGAATGTACAGAAATTTAGGGGAAAAGAGGCATAATCGTAATATAAAAATGGCAATATGAGGCGAGATTTTATACAGTAAATCTGATGAATCATGAAAGTTTTTTAATTTAGAATTTATAGTATAGGGGATTGCATCTTCGAAAATAGGGGCCCCAAGCAGAGAAAAAGTTTCCTTGGTCAAAACGGTGATATTAGGCGAAAGTGTATTAAAGTTGTGGATTATATCATCGCGAGCGTCCACTGAGAGCCTATCTGAAACGAATAACTCACACTTATTGAAATTTAAAGAAAAAAAAATGCAATTAATATTTTATATGTGAAATTCGGTGAGGGTTTTTGGATGTTTATCTTTCAATCATGTATTAATAAACGGATTTGAATAACATTTAGCATACTGGTAGCCCTGTCCTGTCCCGGACACAAAAAATTATCCACTGAGAATTTTTTAAAGGAATAAACCTCATTGACTTATGAGCCTATACCATATTAGTATAACATTGAGTCAAATAAATTAATAGTGGTGTGTAAATTTTGATAAAAAGTCGCTATATCTTCAATTAAGCAGAGCGATAAATAAAATGCAAATAACACTTTACCCAACAGTGTCAGATCGCATATTAAGTTGCTGTCCCTAAAATTTAAATCAAATAAATTTAAAAGGTGTTCTAAGTTCTAACTTGCTGAATAACCACCAAGTTAATAAATATATCGTTTAAATTAAACCGAATAAAACACTCTTTAAGGCACCAAAAACCCTACTCCTCCAAAGGTCCTTGCCCTTAAGAAATTTATGAGCGCGTGAGTGAAGCATCAATCGCGTTTAGTCTAATAGGTGACAGCCCCGTTTGTCACCCGGCACCATTATTAGAGCAGTGGCGCCAGAGATTTAAGGCGCTAACTTGCCCTTCAATAGACAAATAAATATCAGAGGAAAATTCCACTTAAAGAATACCTTACAACCGTACGTACATGCACACAGAGTTTAATGAACGTTGAGGAAGCGAAAGTTGTACGTTTAGACCGGTGTACCTGGCTTTCCATAGTCTCTACCTACACTATTAGGAGAAAGGCGTATAGTTACATACATACATACATAAAATCACGCCTGTTTCCCAGAGGGGTAGGCAGAGACGACTTCTTTCCACCTGCTACGATCCCGACAAATGTCCTTCGCTTCTTCCACATTCATACATCGAGTCATGCACGCACGTCGGTTTCGGGTACTTAAGAGTTTTGTAGAAAAGGATGAAAAAAAAGTACACACTGATGCAATGTATACTACTACTTTAGTCGAATAGATTTAAGACGCTAACTTGCCCTCAATAGCGATATAATAAATATCAGGGGAAAAGGATCATGGGCCAATTGGGTGTGGTCCCAACAGAATTGAAACCTATATCATTAAAAATAGTGTTGTGCTCCTTTTTCTACAGAACGTGTTTAAAAAAGTTACTTAGAAATAATCGTAATGACACGTTACTCGCAAGATAACAAAGTATCTCAATGGATAGTTATGTCGGGATCAGTCATCCGAAAGACGTCCACTGCTAGACATAGGCCTCATCCAAGGCTCTCCACTCAGACCGGTCTTGTGCTTTTCGCATTCACCGCGCTCCCGCGATCCTTACGAGGTCGTCACTCCATCTTGTTGGAGGCCTACCTACAGCTCGTCTCCCGGTTCACGGACGCCACTCCAGAACCTTCTGACTCCATCGGCCATCAGTGCTGCGAGCAATGTGCCCCGCCCACTGCCAGTTAAGCTTAGCTATTCTTCGGGCTATGTCGGTAAACTTAGTTCTACTGCGGATATCATCATTTCTGATTCTATCACGCAGAGAAACCCCGAGCATAGCCCTCTCCATAGCCTTCTGCGTGACTTTGAGCTTCTTTATGAGGCCCATTGTTAGCGCCCACGTATCAGATCCGTTAGTCATCACCGGCAACACGCACTGGTCCAAGACTTTTGACTTCAAACACTGCGGTAATTTGGACGAAAAGGTGCTGCGGAGCTTCCCGAACGCTGCCCAGCCAAGTCGGATGCTAACGAGAGATTATAAAATTTATGTCATCCACATAACCTTCGATTAGTCGAGAACTTAACGGAAAAAAGTATAAATTGTGTAGGTATTTATCTGAACGAAAAATCAACAATCCGATTTCGAGAAAATATTAAATAAAGAAATGATGTTTTAACTAATTACATTTTAAACATATAGGTTTTAACTCTGTGGGTGCCACAACCAATTTCCACACAAAAGATCCCATGATCTTGTCACTTAAAGAATAGCTAGTAATCGTACGTACGTCCATGAAGAGCTTGATGAATGTAGAGGAAGCAAAAGTTGTATGTTTAGATCGGGCACCGGGCGTTCCATAGTCTCAGCTTACCCCATTGGGAGACAAGTGAAGGTATGTATGTAATACCTAGTAGTACCCAAGAGGGTGACGGAAAACAGATGAATGGATGGTTTTGGTATATATATATATATATATATATTATAGTACTTAGCCTAGTTTTGTAGAAAATGATGGAAATGGTTACTGTTAAATTCCATTTGTGCGTACCATAATGCTACCTCCACGCAGACATACGTGTGTCATAAACAAATTTTGATTGAACTCTTTTTAATATACGACGTGAAAAAGATTAAAGACTATTACTGTTCCACACGTATGAACTTGCTCTAATATATTTTAGAACGTCGGGCTTGTATGTAGAGTATATCCATCTAAGCATGTACTCAAATAAATAAAGAAGGCTTGTTCGACACAACTTATCATATTAAAATATGGTTAAATTCTACCCTTTATATTAACAGACGCATCATTTTATGATGTGCAAACGAAATTTTACCACATGTACCAATAATGTTTACCTATTTAGTGCATGAAAATCGCATTATATATTTGTTTGTAACATGTTTTTTTTGTTAAGTAACAGGACCAGCGGCCGAAAATAGGTCACAATTAGCCGTTTATTAGTCCAAGTTTATTAGTACAAGAGTCGTTTCTTTGTATCGTTGTGTTTTATTTAACTTCATCGTGTTTGTTTGCTTGCTTGCTCACTTTAAAAATAATAAGTATGTATACAGAAAAAAAAAACAGAAGAGAGAAAAACAATCCTACGACAATGGAACCACTAATGTACAAGGACCAATGAAGGACACTTTGAATCTCAATTTACAAGAGATAAAGGTTATTCATTTGTTTTTCAACAATCACCCGTACTTCTTTATGTCTTTGAATTAAGGATCAAGTGTCCATTATTGGTGCCTGTCAGCTTCTCGGTCTGTCTGCAAGTGTCCAACACTAGTGCCATCACCCTACCTAATGACAATGCAATGTATACACATGGCACCATTTATCAAGTGACATCATGGTCGCCGTTGTACAGTCTCGCCTAGTTTAGTCTAAATTACTGACGACGCGCTGGCCTAGTTGGTAGTGACCCTGCCTACGAAGCTAGCGGTCCTGGGTTCAAATCCCGGTAAGGGCAGATGTTTGTGTGATGAGCGCAAATATTTGTTCCTGAGTCATGGATGTTTTCTATGTATTTAAGTATATATTTCTCTATATAAGTATTTTTATCGTTGTCTAGTACCCATAGTACAAGCCTAGAGCTTAGTTTGGGACTAGGTCAATTGGTGTGACATTGTCCCCTGATATTTATTTATTTTATTTATTTATTTATTTATTAGACTGTCAAATAAAAATGTCAATCAGTAGCGGAACTTTTCTGAAAAAATATATTTTTACTGAAACTTTAATTATAATTTCAAAACTTATATTCATAATGGCTTCAAGAATTTAAGTTAAACAAAGGTTCTTAAATGTGAAAATCTCAGAGTATAATTCACACCTCAATACACAAAATTGAAAAATCCTCTATTATTTTGGACTGAAGGAAAGCGGATATGAAAGCTACCTCCAAAGCCAGCTTCCGTCCGGCCCGTGCAGCTTTCAAAGGCAACACGTGCAGCTTTTAGTTTCTTTGTGCTTTTAAATTTGAAAAAGCTCTTTTCCAGAGATTTTTGTTCAGGTTTTGCTGACACAGTTTTTTGTTTATTTGTTAATAAGGACTCAGATTTGTTGTATAGAATGTGTAAGGTAAATTGGATTCAATCAAAACCATTAAGATCTATTTAAAATTTTCATGACTTTATCATTATGCTGTATTTTATCAAGTAACCAGCAGTATAATAATGGTAATCATATTTTAATTAGGTACAGTCAAGTGTAAAAATATGGGAGAGCGCAACATCTCAAAAATATGTCCCAATGCACATTATTCCAGTGTAATACTCGTAAGATCGTCGTGACATATTTATGACACATTTCTTTGGGTACATATTTTTGCACTTGACTATACTAACCTTAATATTTACCACAATGTTACACTTTTACCTTATGTACCTATTAACTATTATGCAGTTTAGGTTCGTTAATACGGTTAAAAAATATTTTAGTCCTTACCATACACTAACAATGGCCGCACTCAGTCATTTAAGGACTGTGAAGCTAAAAGGGTTTTTCTCCCCTTAAATGTAGTCCGATTTTTACGATTCATAAATATGTTGATGCTATCATGAAAAACTATCCGATACATTTTTACCTTTTCAAGAAAATATTTCTTAGAATGAAACAAATTTAAAAAACAAAACCATAAACGTACAGACCGTTTTCATTATAATAAGTACAACATATTCAAAAATCGTTCAAATCGGACTTGATTTAGGGGGTGAGAAATTTTATCGGCTGCAGCTAAATTTGTATGGGTTTTTCTTGCCAGCTATACGACTGACTACTCTGATTGAGGCAGTTAAATATGTAGAGTACACCAAAGAGGAACACATTTTTTTAAACCGTTTATTCTTTATTTAAACAAAGGCTTCCAAAAACCGAAAGTGACAGCCCAATCGACTGCCAAGCGTCATTAGCTTTGCCACTAAAATCACTATTTACGTTTATCTGTGGTCGTTTTTTTTCTCGCTCCACTCGTACCATAAATCTGAGTATCGACTGAACTAGGGTTGCCATAAAATGGAGAAGTAACGCGACAGCCGCTATATTTTGTGGCTATGCGAGTTGACGCGGCGTTAGGCCGAGGTTTTATAGGTTAGGATGATGGTTATTCGAGGATTGCGGTGGTTTTATGGGTGTATTTTGTTTGTTGTAAGTGGCGATGGAATAGATTGTTTTATTTTTGCAACCAAAAACCAAAACATCATTATACATGAAAAATATGATAAAAACGTATCATTCATCACCTACCCATAACAGAACTTAAAAAGGAGAAGGACGGAATGGAACGTGAAAGTGTAGTTTTAGTAATAGGGCCCCGTTGGCACCTCTTGGATGCGGAACATTAAAAATAACATTATATGATAATACGACAGCGTGCAATGGCTCCATGTTGCGTTGGTTTTATTTTATTATCATTCAACGTCCTGCAGTAAAATACTATTAAATGAATGACACAAGTATTAGATAGAGACCAATATTGGAAGCTTGATTCTTATTTTAAAAAAAGGTTTGCGTTATTCAAATTTATAACCGCCTTAAGTATCCATCATCAGCTTAACCTGTCCAACACTGTTCATAGTATATAGGGTGATGGAACCAGATGTTATAGAAGATAAGGGTTATGCATTTATTTTGAGACATTCAATTTATTAACCTTATGATCCTGGAATTAAGAGTTAGCTAAAACTATCCAACATTGGTGCCGTCACCCTAAAAAAATATTCAGCGAATAAACGAACTCTATTTATAGTTTCAACTAACTTTAACCTAAATCGTGTGCCAGCCCTGCATCGTTCTCATAAACCGCGCGTTACCCGTTTTGTTGCAGTTATAAATTCACCGCGCTAGCAAGGATTAGCTGCAACTAGGTTGCAGAATTTTTGGATTCGTGCTGGCCAGTTATAAAAATAAATAAACGGGAGTGATTCGTATTTGTTTTATTCAAGTAGAACTATTTTCGTAGTAAGCTTGAACGTTCAGTTTGATGATGATAAGCGAAACGCTGACAAGTACCGGGTAGTGAAAGGGGCTGACTTATATTATTAGTTATCTTTTTGACTGAAGGTTTCAGGAGCTTATAATGAATTGTGTCAATAAATTGTGAGCTGTACCAATCTGCTTACATTGCAACTTATTACTTTACGATAGTATTACAATCTCGCAAGATAGATTATACATTAACTTACCGGTTATTTAATGCGAGAAAAAATTCAAAACGAATTTTATTATTCATCACCCTCAAAGCTCAATCGTCAACATTTGCTTATACCAACACTACGAGTGTGATGGTCCAACGATACTTCACACAGTGCAGTGAGTTATGGACTGGACTAACTCATAATAATGCAAATTAGAAGGCGCTTGGAGATGCATACACCCAACGGAGGGCGAACAAATAAAATGTTGCAAAATAAGATACCTCCTCTGCAAAACCCATTTCCTGCCCAGTGCTCTAGCAAACGTTGCACTTGCTTGTCAAATATTAACAGCACGTAGACTACAGGTAGCATACATTGTTTTATCCTAGCACTAAATATTTTACACCTGTAGCAACCCAATGTATTATGTATGCGTGATTCCGTGTCGGTTACCAACCTGAGACTTCACGCTTAAGATCTCGGTCGGACCTGTACGTTTCTATTTTCAGAAAAAGTGAGCTGGGTATTATAGGATTCTGAAAGCAGTACTTTGAAAGTAAGATTCTTTGAAGTTGGGAAGCTTAAGCCTTTGTCTACGGCTGCCTTGGGTTAGGCACTGTTAAGTTTATGTGTGATAGTTTTCAATGAATTTAGTAAGAATTAAATGTTTTTACAAAAGTCTTACGTCGTCGTCGATTCACGTATGTTTAAGTCCTTTTTGTAAGACGCCACTTGATCAAAAACTTATTACTATAAATAAATAAATAATATATATATAAAACTATCTCGAAAAACAACAAGCATAAACGTTTTTACATTGAATGTTTTTTTTTTTCTAAGTAGATGATTATGTGTATTGATACTTAAGTCACCGATCTCATTCAAGAACCAATGAAGTTTAGTTGTGATAGATTTTCTTTTAAATTCGTTATTATGTTCTTTTATTTAAGATATTTTTCAGTTTATTGTTACTTGTAGGACCCGCCACTCTAACGAAAATGGCACTTTTCGGGTTCAATATTTTAACCTTATGTTTTTTTAAGAGCTATCGAATGATACCTCAATCGATGTTAAAATGTAAAAAAAATATCTATACGTGCTTTAAAATAATTTTACAACTTCGTCGGCGAAATTAAAATGTATATGCTAAATCACACTTCTGTAGTAGGTACCAAGATCTTGAAGATAAACCGCGGACGGACGGACAGACGGACATGTCGAAACTATAAGGGTTCCTTTGGACTATGGAAGCTACGTTAAGATTTTGAAAAAGTTTCACTAGAACATGTTAGCAACTAGCTTTTTAATTGAACATTAATAAACATTTTCAATCTGTAAAACAGAATCAAGTTCAACCCAAACCAAAACCAGAAGCACTGTAACCTTAAAGCAGATTTTGTTAAGATAACGTTATCAGAATCTACAATCTGCTAAAACGTTTCAGCACTTTTCTGAAAAAATAACGCTGACTTTTTCAGGACGTCAGCAAAATGTAGAGAATATTCGTGCTCAAAATGAGTTCATAATGAAATTGATACGTATCCTTTTAGCGAATGTTGAACGGGGGCTTAATGTTCATTAAAACACATACTTAATATAATTGTGCAATTTATTTATAGGCAAATGAAACGAATTAAACAAAAGCTTTATTTATGCATTTTTCCGTGTGTAATAAGTTTAAATTCATATTTAGACGTTTTTAGCTCTTATCGTCATGGTGTGTCATTTATTGTGGCCCATACACGCAGTTTTAATACTTACATTTCAGTAAACTATTGCAGCAATAACAAACACACTTCAATACCCTATTCCACTTGTATCCATCAGCACACTCACCGCGATTTATGTTCGTTCATTACTGCCCATCGTCGACTGTACGCAATCTCGGGACTTATCTGCAGAACAATCTGACCATTCCTTGCCTCACCTCCGTTGCAGCATTTGTCCTTAATGTCTTCAGCACGAATTTCAAAACGACTCAACTCCCAAATAAGGCTAATCGAGTTTGAATTTTACGGAATCAGATTTAAAGGTTATTTTTGGATGTCAGTTGTTGGAGGTTAGGGTAGTTTTTTCGATGAAAGGGGAAGTTTTTGTGTTTGAGCAAACTCATCAATTTTACAGGTGTGAGGCCGTTAGGTGGCGTTGACCTAGTGTTTTGGAAGTTTTTTTGTCACGTTTTTATTGCTTTGTAGGTAAAAAAACAGAAGTTTGAGGTAGTATTTTGTAGTGTTTTCACTTCAAGAAGTCGTGCCACAAGTTATTACTTAACTTTACTTATATTTATGAACCTTTCCGGCGTGATATACTCAGTACCCAATATAAAAGAAAACCTTCCGACGTACTTAATATATTAAATACTCCATTACGCGTAGAATTAGATTCTCGCTACTCCCCCTATTTCTGCCCGTTTCGGGTCGATTTTCGGAAAAATATTTCTTAGTGCATCCCTAGGGTATCCAAGGAATACTTCCTTCAAATTTCAAGTCCCTAGGTCCAGCGAGTTAGCCTGCGAGTTGATTGTCAGTCAGTGGCTTAGTGACGGTACTGTTTCATATATTTAAATTAATATACATTATTTACTAATTTATTATCATTTTACCCTAAATATTTGTTAAGAGATTTCAGATTCACGCGTATTTTTAGATATAAGTCTAGTTAATAAGTTATTCATTAACGTTTAACTACAAACAAACAAACAAACATGTTTCTTTAAATATACAACAATTTTAACTCTATTGTAATTCCT
The DNA here is from genome assembly GCA_923062465.1 of Acleris sparsana. Classification (NCBI taxonomy): domain Eukaryota; kingdom Metazoa; phylum Arthropoda; class Insecta; order Lepidoptera; family Tortricidae; genus Acleris; species Acleris sparsana. The sequence goes on along the minus strand of OV281287.1, from coordinate 17,218,875 downwards.
TTCATTTTGTTTTAACTCGATCTATTTATTTAACTTTCAATTTGGATGTTCAATTTGTACAAATTAACCCAAAACTCAATTCACTTCATCGCGCTTCATTCAATTATAAAGAGACGATCGACCGTTAAGAGATTGCTTTTCATTTATTTCCGGGTACTTGTATATAACTTTAGACAGGTACGTATAATATAATTGTTTTATGTTTTAAAAAAAACTCGACATATCGGCAATAAAGGGGTTGCTGTTATGTCTTAGATCCGAATAGGCGACGACGTTCACCCAGCTGTTTATTCGATAAAAAGTTTTTTATATCAAATTTAATATGCTAAGTAAACACATAATTTAAGGCGAATAGGTAGGTTGAAAAAAATCAGTCCATTATAAAATTAAAAATTAAAAGTTATAAAAGGTTTTTTACCCCACACTATGGGGTAAACGTGAAAAAAATTTACATACTCTCATAATTTTATGAAAACGAACTTTATAATAATGTATTAGAAAATGCAAGAAAACTACTGCGCAGTGCAAAGAAGACTCCAGAATGTTTGCATGAGCGACACACCATGTTTATTTCAGACAAATAAAAAGATGGTGTGCAGTTCTATTTTATTCACTAGCACAGGTCATAAAGGTTCACTGCTGTGAGACATTAAACACCAGTTAATAGCAGGGTGGCAAATGTCCAACAGTAGGTACTTAGTTAGTCCACTCTTCTGGACTGTTGTGTACATTTAAAGAGAGTTTATAAATCAACAAAAAGAGCTGCTGACTGGTAAGACTTTACAGGCAATTTAAACTTTAATATACTGTTATGCAAAGTGTGTCTCATAAGTGCATTGTTGCTGATATATTAATATCGATACCTAGGTGTACTTTTAGTACAGCCGACTAAAAAAATATGTATCCAGTTTTGTATTACTTTGCTATAAGGTGTTAAAGTGGGTATAATCTCTTTGTTTGTAGTCGATTGTACCGAAAACTTAAAACATAAATCTTGAATGTCTCGGCTCCAATATTATAAATAAATGTGTAACTATTATTAACGTCACTAACGTAACTATTATTAACGTGAAAATTATTCAAAGTAGGGGAATAAAAATACTAAATTATGTTCATACAATGATTCTCAATTCTTTAATATGTACATTGTGGTTCCCATTTTCCAAGCTCCAAAGGTCATCCCAACATTACGCGACAACTCAAACAACCGTTTACAATTTAATAAGGTTCAAACCCCATTTTCTTCGCTTTGTGAAACTTTGAATTTTTCAATACTTGCCAGTCTCTCGGAAATATTGCAATTTCTCTGTGTATAAACAGCCCGCGGGAGGTGGCGGGACAAAGTGGCAATATTCTATCTCGACGGGGCTTCTCAAACAAGGGGACACGACGGCGACAGGCTTATATGATTTTCCGCTAGCTAAAAGAGGACAGCTTCAAGTTATTAATTGGCGAGAATTGACGGAAGTGCACGAGCTGTGTTTTTGACAAATTTCTCTTTGATACGGCGATTACTTTCATCGCTCGGTCGGAGGGTCTTAGAGGTGAATTGAGATTGTGGAGTAACGGCGTTTGACTTAAATATGGCGTCTAATGTGCAAAGTTGTGGAAAAAAGGATATTCTCGTGTTAAACGATGATTGCTAAGTGTCCGGATGGGTCGCTTGGGGGTGATTTGACCGATGAGATGGCGGCTCTTTATACGGCCAGAAGTTGAAAGGGATAATGTCTGTGTAAACTTTGCAACCATTTACTAGAGCGTCAAGTTGTAAATTATAGCATAAAGCATAATTTATTAAAAAGCATACTATTTGTTATGTAGATGTTAGTTTGAATAATAATAATAAACAATAATTGTATTAAATAAAAGTGAAAAGTGTTATTGTTACTAAGCGAAAAAATGTTGAATGAGGTAACGAGCATAGGTATCACATTGTCACGATTGTTTTTATATATACTTGAACTATAGCCACCCTCGCTTTGCTCTTGTGACTAAACCTCTCGTATCGTTATTGCCTATTTTTGATTCATCCTGATGAAACAATCGACCTCCACATAAAGTGTAATGGTAAATTATTATTTAAATAAAAACGAAATGTTGAAAATACTTCTTTTCAATGTGGGTTTGTATATTATGTTTGGCTAAGAATCATTGTCACTCGAGTTCCAACGTATAATAATTAAAATTCGTTTCATACTTCGTTAAAACAGGTTTTTCACCAATTACGAAACAAGTGGCATGCGACGAGCTCGCACATAAAACAATTAAAACATGCCGCTGTTGAAAAATAACCTATTATGCGATCAAGGTGACGTACAATTTTTGTAACATGATTAAATTCGTATGATGACCCCGACGTGATACGACGGTAAGGTATTTAAAGAATGGGACAGTTTGAATTCAATTCCAATTTATGATTTAGGGTTATTAAACATCAAGGCATTATGAAATTCGGTCGTTACGAAACCTAGGTACTCATCATCATCATGTCAGCCGAAAGACGTCCACTGCTGGACATAGGCCTCCCCCAAGGCTTTCCACTCAGACCGGTCTTGTGCTTTTCGCATCCACCGCGGTCCCGCAATCCTGACGAGGTCGTCACTCCATCTTGTTGGAGGCCTACCTACAGCTCGTCTTCCGGTCCGCGGACGCCACTCCAGAACCTTCTGGACCCATACCCCACCTAGGTACTACTACTCCTAAATACAAACTAGTAGTTGATTTTTCTGTTCATGTATGGCCTTAACTTACCCATGATGCTGTATGATGTTCTTTGCTTACCCCAAAATTTATGCTGCTAACTTTATAGCGTGTAAACTTAAGAAATCAGGTATTACATTCTATAGAATTACGAAAATTATACCAAAAAAGGTGGTCACCTAATGAAAATAATTCGCTAGAATCACTTCAACGTGTTCGCAATTAGGTATGTGCATATATTGGATCACGGGGTTTATCTCTTTTAGTATTTGCACAAATTTAATCTAACATTGTAAGATAACAATTGATAAACATCAATTCTATGTACTGATTTTTGTCATCATCATCATCATCATCATTATCATCATCATCATCACCATCAAAATCATCATCATCATCATTATATCTTGCCCTTGTAAATATCATATAGGGTTGGCGCAGCTTGTCTTTTTCTTCCAAACATCCCTACCAGCCATCATCTGATTGACTCTCTTGTTTTTCAAATCACTCTTCACACATACTACGTAGATGTAAATGTACTGCGTGATGTATGTATTAAAAAACCTAAAGCCAAAATTCTAACTGACAAAGTTACAGTGTTACAGCTTTAACCAATATAACGTTTTAATATTGTTACGCTGTATTGGCACCAACATATCGCAAACCGCAGCCCGATACGCATGAAAATTAATTGAATTGCAGTCGACAAAGCTGGTTTTTGTCGGAGCGTGGGTAATATGATTATATCGAGTTTTTCACGACAAATTTTAAAATCGTCACGAGTGACAGGATTTTGTAGAGCGTTTCGGTCATTTGTTTTGATTGGTTTGGATCAAGTGAAGTGTTTATTCTGAATGGGTTTCGGCGCATTTTTTTGATGAAATAGCGATGATGTGGATTATTATAATACATAAATAAACATTAAGGGACAATATGACACGAACTGACCTAGTCCCAAAACTATACTGCCCTGTACTATGGGTACTAGATAATGATAAAAATACTTAGATAAAGAAATAAATACTTGAATACAAAGAAAATATCCAAGACTCAGGAATAATAATCACACAAATTATGTACCTACCCGTACAGAGGATTGAACTCAGGAATGATAGCTTCGTAGGCAGGTTCACTACCAACTAGGCATCACGTGTCGTCAAAATGAATAATAAGAGGCATATTAAAAAAGCTAATCTGGTTTTATATTTAATGACCATTATTTATTATTTTCCCTATGAGAATGTCATAATAGGAACATTATTTTATTTTAAAAGGTACCTGTAGAAATGTCTTCGCTCGTATGTGCTTATGATTTGTATGCATGTGCTATTCAGGGGTCCTAGCTTGTGAGACTTCTGTCCGGGTCTGCCTAAAACGCAGTTTGACAAATTCGCGTTACGACAAAACTTCATTTGAAATTCGCTATTCGTCTAAATCGCTATTGACCTATTACTCATATCACCTATTTCGCAATATGTCCAAAACGTAGTAAGCCTAAGTAGCTGTTTGTCCATTTCGCAATACGCCTAAATATATACCTATAGTTTTGACATATTTTGTTATTTTAAAATTAGTGTCATAAATATGAGGTAGGTTTAGGTTATGTTAGTTCTTTAGCAGGCCCGGAGGGCCAAACTACCCAGAAATAGGAGCTCTGCGATAGCAGAGCTCCGTCGACTCTGTTAAATTAGATTAGTCTCAATGTGCCAAGTTCGCTTTAGGACAAAATCGTAATACGTCCGAGTCTCACTGTGCCAAGTTCGCTTTAGGACAAAAGCTCATTCGGCCTAAGTCTTATTTCGACTATTTCTCAATTGGTCTAGGCATAACGCGAATTAGTCAGAGTGCGTTTTAGGCAGACCCGGACAAAAGGCTTGTGAGGTGCATAGCAGGTGGAGAAAAATGGTCTCTGCCTACCTCTCTGGGAAACAGGCGTAATTTAATGTTTGTTTGTATAGTCTTAGCTTCGTAATAGCGTTCGGCTGTCAATCCCCTTAGATAATAAACTAACATAGGTTTAATATCCGCAGCGAGCTAAGGACAAGTCGTAGTGTAGAAATTCACTTTTACAAAAACTTATTTACTAGTTCATGTCAGATTGTTTGCCGGGTTGGAATAGTGCCACTACATGTCTTCCCGTGGATTTCGTAGGAGGCGACTTAGGGAATAAAGGCTTGTTGTACTGTTAGGCGATGGGCTTGCAACGTGTCACTAATAACTACTTACTAACTGGTGTGTTGGTGGTGTGGGGGTGGTGGTGGTGGTGGTGTGGTGGCGTGGTGTGTTACTGGTGAATAACTTAGTCTGATTGTGCAAAATGTGGTTACAGAGTTACCAACAAGTTTTTAGAGTTGTAGGTAATTCTGTAGCTCTGCCTACCCCACTCTGGGAACGAAGGCGTGCGTTTTTGTGTTTATGAATGTGTCATAAATTACCAACAGTATTTAAGTTTCTGTCAGAAAAATCATTTTTGTAATAAGGTTTTGTTGCTGACTGTACTTTATTATCTGTTTATCAAGACCAAACGAATCTCAACACGGCAGAACTATAACGGAGATCCTGTCGCCATCTTTATTTTCGACATCATCATCAGATCAACTCTTAAGACCTTTTTCGCTTGTAATTTGTCTTTTTACCTTCAGAAGTTCGCGTACTTAGGGTGACACACGGGTGGGTAAGGTCGCCGAGCTATAAGTACGGCGTACTTACTCGCCCGTCTATCCAGGACTATAGATACCATAATATCGCATTGTCGTCCAGTTTGCTTATATGGTATATGTGCCCATTTCAGTACCGGGAACTGGTTCAAAATGCGAGAAATGACCTAAGCTGACATTTAAACATTGCAAGTTACTAAGGAGATTGTAAAATGGAACTCTATAACTCAGGCGAGCCAGCTCCGTTATCTAACAAAAACAACCGAAAGTTGGTCACACAACACGGTAATCTGATAAATAAACGGCCACAGAGGAGCGCCGACCATTAACTGCCCTGATTTATGTGCTAGACCTGAAACTTTGATACTGGCTGGCTTTTAAGCTTTAGTTTTTCATGTTCGAAATTGGGTTGGATGCTTGTCGATTATCCATTCGTGTTTTTGAGTACTGCCGTTTAGCCATTTAGGTCTCTTTTATTGTATGATTTCACGAAAGCTATTTATAATAAATAAATATTATTATTATTATTTGGAAATATATATATCATGTCCTTTACCAAGGTTTAAGCTAAGTTCGTGCCATATTTCTGTAAAATCGTTACTGCGGTTTAGCCGCAAAAACGTAACTAAAATACAGATAGGGAAGGTTCCTTAATACGCGTTTATAATATTACTAGCGACCCGCCCTCGCTTCGCTGGTGTATGTTAATTTCTGTAAAACCCGTACATAATCCAAAATTTTATACATAAACACCTTCCTCTTTAATCACTCTTATCTAATACTGAAAACGGCATTAAAATCCATTGAGAAGTTTAAAAGATCCAAGCAAACAGACAGCGGAATCATATTCATTTTATACCATGTAATGATTAGGAAAGTAATCAATTTAACTTCAAAAAGCTACAATTCTACTAGTAAATAACACTTTCAACAATTTATTGTTTGGAATACCTATATTGTTCTTTTTACATTTTATTCCATACTATTAACCGACAAAATGTTCTGAAAAAAGTATCTTGCATCGTTCTCCAAGATACAATCCAATCTACCTCCTTGCCTAATTTCATTAAAATTCGTTCAACCATTTTAAGTAGGTACCTATATACCTATTATTATTATTATTATTATTATTGGTTAATTAACATGGATGTTTGTTGTAATTCATACTAAATAAAACACTGTTTAATATAAAATAACTTTTTATTTCGTTTCTATTGCCATTGAAGCCATATCGATTACATACATCCATTTACTGCTAAAAACAGTGACTTATTATAATTTTACTCGTAAACACAGTTCAACATGTAACATACAATCACATTCATCTGGCACTCAGTCAATTACAAAATTACACATTTTTAACTGTACATTTTCTAAGTTGAAAATTGTGGACTATTATAGAAGTTATCGGACATTTATCTGAGAAGTTGAAGAAGTCATAATGGTACTTACATTTTTGATAAAACATTTATACTGATTTTATTTAAAAAAATATAATGATGTCCGAACTTGGATATGAGACTTCGAAAGATTCTTCTTGTCTTGTTAATGATTCTAGAAGTTGATTCATCTAAGAGATCTGGTGTGATGTATTTATAAATCCTGTTTCCGACTTCTGCATAATTTTGTGCAAATGTTACTTTAATTTTCGTTAAGTGCTTCTTACACTATACAATCTTACAAGAACATCGATTTTACAATAGAAAAAACATCAAGCTAAGAAGTGTATTAGAAAGCGCAACACATTAAAATTAGGAAACACGTATAATGCCTAAGAGTTAAAGACCCTGTTTGATCCATAACATGTTAGTTAAGATACAAGTATAAGTAGCATATACAAGTTAATGACAATAATAAATAACAGAGCAGAAAAATCAGACCTTATTGTTGAAATACAGCTTAAAATTAATGCAGTTGAAAATCGAATTGATGTAATGGCTTCAAAATCTGGAAATCTTATTGTAAACTAAGAAGGTGTAACAATTGATGAATGACTATTACCGATAGAACAACTAGAACAACTCTTACAGGCTTAAAGGGTCTTTATAGAGTCAACATAATTAATAAAAGGAGCAAGAACATCGCGAGTTAAATAAAGAACAGATTACATGCCGTGAAGTAACGAAAAATTAGGCTATTTAAGTATTATAGGGTTAGATAAGACTTCAAGTTAATTCAAAATTAGTTGAACTATCTATTTTAAAATCTCACTTTGTAATACACATATCTTCTAATGATAGCATGAAAGACAACATCGATTAAAAAAGTTTTAAATATTCAATTACTTACATCGATTTTAAGTTTTACTTATGCCTAAACTCTGACGAAGGTTTATAGTTTATTTACACCATTTAATTACTTGAATATTGATTAATTTTCATTTATTACTAACAGTTATATTGAAAAGTATATTTATATACTTCATATGAATAATTGTGGTATAATAGACATTTTCTCTTCATGTTAGTTGCATGAATTGCGACTTTACAAAATCTTGTTTTGGTGATTACAACATTTAAAAGACAAATTTTTAGATGAATTTTAAGATGTTGGATTCTGTAAAGTCACTTTAGCAACTGTTCCATGACTAACTACTGTTTTTGGTGTTGTATCCTTTTGTGTGCCTGGACGGACTTCCATGTCCTCAGGAACTCTATTCTAATGCTTATTACTAAATAGATTAACATCATGATTAAAATAATCAGAGCCATTGGCTCATTTATAAAAATTAAATTCCTTTTGCATCGATTTCGTATGTACATTTTTTCTATGTTTAGATAAGGTTGGACGATTTTGGTCCAAAGTTTCCCCAAGATAAAACAAAGTGCAAAAACTAAACAAGTGCTTAAAAGTGTAATAACAATTGAACATAAAATTAAATCATTTTTCAAGTCTTTAAATATGTTCAACGGTTGGTTAAATAGTAAGGATAATTTTTATTTTGATGAAATCACACAATTTTATTAAATAACAATAAGAAAATGGTAATGTAAAAAAGTAGCTATTTAAAGTAACAATGCGCATACTCGTCCAACCTAACACAATTATTTGTATTTATTTGCTTCTACTTATGATTTACTTTTATTATACACGCTCTTAAAACTATACCTTAACATTGTTGGTGAAAAATTTGGAAACATCGATTTACTTTGGTAATTAATACTATTCCACATATTCCACATCGCTCTTGATCGCTACAGCCTATCTAGCATCATACTAAACTAGACCATTCTGTTTCTAGAAAAACTTCTTAATACATCTTATTTAATTAAATTATATCACCTTTTTGCATTTCCTTACTTATCTATTCCAGTTTTCTAGCTTGTGCGCTAGGCGTCTAGCATCTCCGTCTACCTCTTCGGTTTCATCTTACGTACGAACTGATTTTTGACTTTTGGCAGGCACTTTGGGTTTATTGATTAGACAAAAATAGTGCCGAGAGATACTTTCAATTGACGATGAAGATCAAATATTTTTGGAAAGAGATTTAAAGAGAACGAAAATATACAATACATACATAGCAATAAGAAGGCCAACGACCACACAGGTAACCTGTTGATAAATGGAATCTAAGACCAATACACATTTGCATTTTCTAGACTAAAATCTCAAGACTGCAATCCAAAGGCTGCAAATTCATTGCCAACCCCGAGGACTAAGATGTAATGCCTCTGTGCTAGTTATATCAATCGTTAGGATTTTAAGTTGATAGATAAAGATAAAGATAAAGAGACATTTATTCGTAACAAAACAAAACCACATTACACAGATAAAACAATATCAAGACACGGAAAAATTGTTACGAAACGGTCCCAACTCAGCATTCGCTAGCCGTAAAGCCAGCACTGGTCTTCCGTTGGAACCGCTTGGTGAAAAAACGGAAAGTGACACATTTAACACAAAACAACGCTAAAAGAAAAACATCAAGGATCAAACGCAATAATTTTTTCGAGATTATCTCGAACGTCTCAAATGACCATAAAAATTGATGGCCTGGTAAAGTTGGCAACACAAAGGAAACAGAATCAATAAAATAATACCAAAGATAACTATAGTCTATGGAAACGTAAACAAAGCAAGCATATAGGTTACGCAACAATAACAAAATTATAGACTTCCAATTCAAGAAATAAAATAAATAAATGTTTTGTTGGTTATACATTTAGAAACATTACACTATTGTATAAAATAACTAACAAAAAGTCTTCAAAGTGACAACAGTCGGCAAGAAAAGGAATACAAAACAAAAACTCGGAGAAGGACAACAACACAATAGGCGTAGAACCTGTTGAGAATATTTGTAATTATAGTTCAAGTTAAGAAAAAGCAAATAATCGAAGAGACATGCCTAGATGCAGTTTGAAGTTAGATGTAAGTGCTAAGTGCTTGTCTGAAGTCATGAAGGGCAGCCAATAACTGAGGCGCTGTAGGTCGTGCTGCTGCAGCAGTGGTCCAACACCAGGACATAAGGCCATACCTGTTAAAAAACGACCGATGAAAACTTTTCCTATTGATCCAAAATTATAGGTAAATATATCAATGTCATTAGGCGAAAACGTCCTCTACTAGATATTAAAGTTCCCGAAGGTTCGCTTCAACAAAATTCAATACCACAAGATACTTATGACGAGTACAGTATCAGCATTCTAGGTTGCTTCCGATATCACTTACAATTCATCAGGACAGTTGTGAGGCTGGGACGGCCTGTAGCCTCCACTAAGGAAAGCTCCAACATCAGCAGCATCCAGTTCAGCTAACGGTGAAGCACCAAGAGTCGCCAACTCCCAAAGAGCTATTCCTAAAGACCACTGAAAACAAACAAGATTTCAGTGTCCAAATACCTACTCAGTTGCATAATTGGTATTTAATTATTTTTTGATTGATTTCTTTATATCTTGCAGAGAAATTAGACTCACCACATCAGCTGCTGTGGTATACTGATCTTGTAATAAAGATTCCGGTGCCATCCATTTCACTGGCCTGTTCTCATTGTCACCAAGACAATGGTAATCATCAGGGAATAAATCCCGAGCTAGCCCATTATCTGTCACCTTCAGTCTTAGTTTCTCATCCACTCTAGAAAAAACATTGTAGTATCTTCACAAATAGCCCAGCTATTTTGCCAAAACTTTAAGGTTTGCGCTTTGATGTTCAAGTAAATTCAAAGAATATGATAACAACAGCCACAATTGTTGTAGAGGAAATATCTATATAGAATACACCATATTCTAAATTTAAAGGAAAGAAAAAATTTAGGGAAAAAATATACTGACATGCAATTCCTAGTAGCGACGTCGGCATGAACGATGCGTTGGACGTGTAAGTAAGATAAACCGCAAGCCATCTGTGCACCTAGTTCCACTAGTTCCCGCGTCGCTGGCGCCGCTTGGTGGCCCAGGCGACATGAAGTCAGAAATCTAAAAAGAGGAAGATATTTAGCGTGTAAAATTGGTTTTACCAATAAACAAGTATCAACCAACTGGAAACAAAATATTTTTGGAACTACAAATTGAAGGAATACCTTTTCAAATTTGAAGAATGTGAAGCACAACAATATACTAGAAGCGGTTTTCGTGCCTCCTCAGCACAGGCAGCCAATGGCGCTAATACGTTATTGTGAACAAGACCACAAAATCTGAGACCTTCGGCAACGAGTAACGCAGCTTGCATCGCTGACGCTGCTTCTGAAACAAATTAGTGTCAGAAAGAGCCCTACATTCTCGTACGGAACCCTTCTAAATTAACTAAAGGTTATGCTGTTTCTCTATCATGTATAATTTTAGGATTGTTTTACTTTTACAAAGCTTTTGGATTTTGCATCATTACCCATACCTGAAACGGTTTTCACCAAGACTTCTTCATACATGTCACCGCGTTTGAATACTCCTTTGTATACTCTTCCAAACGTACCCTCATGGACCAGGATTTCGAGACGAATGTTGGAACGAGGTGAAGTCAAATATTGGAGCTGTTCTGCTGGGTCTGTGATGCGATCCTTATTTATTGTGTTCTGTAAACACACATTCATTTATAATAATATTTTACACATTGTCATAACCTCCAACATATTACCTCCTTATTTTTTGGAGTCGGTTTAAAAGTATAACTGTTTTACTGCGTTTGCAAAACTGTTTTACTGGCTGTAAAACGAATCATTGTGACCACAATTTTGCTCGACAATATAAGACTTTCCACTTACTGACTTAGGTACTTATATACTTATATTTTACATAGGTACTTACATATGTATATTAACTAGTACTAGCAAATACCGTAATACGTAGAGACTAGTTCCTGAACAATCTGGTCCTAGTTAGCAGGTGCTCGGGCATATAATTTCATTGAGGACCGAGCGACGCTGAGCGGTTCCGTTAATCGAGTTTTCTCTTGACTTATAGGTAGAAAAGGTCTTCCTATCCTACAATGCATTATGCATATTGGAAGACTTTAGTGGAAATCCTTATTGAGTTAAGATACTTGCAAGGGGGTTACTATAACAGCTCTATGATAACCAGTTCTTTGCCACTCATTATTTTTAAGTTAAAGAATACTTCAGTTTCAACCAATTTTAAAGATAAACCAAAGTGATGAAACCAATCCAAGTATTCTTTGTAAATTCAATGTAATGGAGGCTAAAATTTTAGTGTAGGTATGTACGTACTCATGTAAATCATGATTAGTCACAACTCTTAGAAAAGGCATGTAGACAATTCTTTGATTCAAAACAGTTAACACTAAAGAAAGAGATGAACTATTATGATTATAATAAGAAAGACACTTCAAACAAACGAAGTAATAATTAAGTTCAAAAGAATCTCTGCAAAACTTCTCTTCAAATACAACTGTAATTAATCTCAGCGTCTCAAAGCACTATCCGGTGCAAATTCATTAACTCTGTCAGCGAATCAACAGTTCCAACAATCTTTGTGCATTGTTGATACCAACTCCCTTCCATCCTAAGTGAAAATGGCTCATCAAACATTTCCCAGTTTTGCTTTATCCAGCTCTTTGGCTACCATAGATAAGGTTTGAAATGCTGTACTAGAGAAATCGATGCACCCTTCTTTTTTAATTAGGGTAGTCTTTACATTCCGGAATCGTTATCGCCTCTCCCTCGCTAAAGAGCACTAATTCATGTTTCCTGGAGATATCCAGCGGCGCGGTAAATTTATGAACAAAGGGGATCTCAAATTAAAAACTCTGTGTTGAGCCTAATAATAAAGAGCTGAAAGTGCAGGAAGAGCCTCCAAATTGTAATTTTTTTGCAATTTACTTTTAGTAATGTCTGTGGGGCTTAAAAATCGTCATCAATGCACTAGGTAAAAAATTAAGGAGACCGGAAGGCACCAGCCTTTTTGTGACCCGTTGTTGGCTGATGGATTGTTTGTGTAAGGTGTTTTTTGAGGTTATGCAAAAACCGTTTACCTACAGGAATACATACGCTTAAGTATCCTATCTCTTTATTAAATTATTTTAATTAATTCGTTAGGTATAACAAATGAGTTCGCTATTTGTTAAATCCCAAACTTAAATGCGTTTTATTTAACTTTACAGAATATACAAAACGACCAAGAAGTCGCTTCGTTTGAAGAGTACTTCAACCGAAATAAAATCACATAAACTTATGATTAATACGACATAAGTTCCCTAACGATAACTTTAGTTACAAAACAAGATTATCCAACATTAACACTTCCAGTCTTAAGACTCCTTTCTGAAGCCGGAGCGAGCATCGCTAATTGTATTACGTTTGTATCACCTGCAGAGACGTAACTCGCCTTAAATTGGATCCTTAATGAGGTAAAGGAGTCATTTTATTCCCGGCTTCAATGAGAAAGTTGAGAAATTTTCTTTCCTTATTTGATTTTTATGCCTTCGTTCTGTGAAACGTCTGACGGGCTCCATTCATATTGGTTTTTGAATTAATAAAATCGATAGGATGCTTTGCATAATGTTAAACTGGAAAGTGTAAAATGAACTAAGTATACTTACTTAAAAAAACATTGAAGGAACGAAATACTATAAATTCACTGCAATTCAAGTCTCTGAACTTTCACCATTTCTGTTTTATTAATTGCTCAAACAATGCAGACGCAGGTCGGCCAAGAATGTGGTCTACCGGTTGACACTTTTCATTGTCATAATATTATGCGAGAGAAAATCAAACTTGTTATATCATGACGTGCAAATGAACTTAAACCGTATGATGGTAGACCACATCTTTGGCCGACTGTACTAATGTAATGTAAACTTAGACGTTGAACCGAAAATGACAATCACTTTATAAGAATGAAAGAGAGAAAAAGAAAGGAAGTCGTATAAAAATAACAAAACAGATAATCCACAGCAATTATTTTTTGAGAGAACTTTAGATACCTGAGAAACGTGCGTGAGATTGGAAGCTGCGTAGTATGAAACCCGAGATTCAGGTTTAGCATAGACATGCTCCCCGATGTGTGTCGTCGCATACGGCGATGGTGATCTTCTGCTACCTGTTTAACAATGTATAGCCAGCCAAATAAATTAAACCCTGCGGTGGTAAATATATGCATGTGTAAGAATGTCCCCTTGTTTTACCGACAAATTTTAATCGAATATATTATTTCACCGAATTTTACTTCATCGAAAGCCATTTTCTGCAAATAATAATGACGTAGCTTTGATACTAACCTATCCTGCGTACTTACTTGTGTACTTGTGACTATCACAAAATGTTAACAGCACTTAGAAAAGCCTGTCAGTGAAATGAAAATTCTGCAAAATGATACGTTTTATGAAATGGGTATATAACATGTATAAGCATGTGAAGATTGATAACAATTGCGACTGTTGACGAAAAGAAACAGGCTGTATAAGATTACAAAATCTATTGGCATACTGCAGTTTTGCGTTGGGTAGCAGGAAGAACATATATGTTGTTCTCATTCAATAACCGTACCACAATGATGTTTACAATAAACACAAGCTTTATAATGCTGGCTTTTAACCTTAATGGATTATTTGGGTTTTAATACTTCATGAAAGGAAAAGATGCTTCAGACACTAAGAAAATAGCTTAAGGAATAGCTGGAGTTTGTTTGATTTTATGTAACTATCTACTGTACTATGTAGCGGTTAGTTTTACTCAAATAAATAAATAGTTTATGATGGTACAACAATCCTTAAAATTATAATCTACGATATTAGTAATGGTAAACTAAAATTAAACGTACCAAAAGGGAATTTGTGCAGACTGGCAATAGTGGCATAAGATCCAGTGGAGCTCGGTGGTCGTCCCAGCGTGTCCAAACGAAGCAAGACGTTCTGATGACTGCCGTAGGCCGCTGTTGTGTATGATGTACTGCGACGAAATCAAATAAATGTTAAAGGTTTGGTTATGACGTTGTAAGGGGTAATCTCTGGATATACTGAATCGATTTTGAAAATTATATTACCAATAGAAAGCCACGTCATTTGTGAGTGTCATAGGCTATATATTAACCCAAAAAATGCCCAACAAAGGCACTGGAACAGCTAGTATGTCATAAATTATGTCATGACAACGCAAGGTTGCGTAGGTACATAAAATTACGTAGTGGGACGAGACATGTGGGTAAAGGCACTACAAAAGATTAATTAACTTCTTTACTGAAGCTCAATGTCAAATACTTCACATAAATAGTCACATAAATGAAAATATTGCCAAAATATATACAGTGGTGGCCACTATTGATAGAAGCGCTAGCAATTTTTCGCATGTCACATTTGTAGGCAATTGTATGGAAAAATTGCATGCGTAAAGTGTCCTCCCAAACGTATGTCATGACAGGAGTTTTATTGCATTGGATAGAGTTCCATAATTCATTTCTTTAATGCTGAGAATCAACCAACAAGAGTATCTAAATATTTTTTACTCAAATTCAAATTCCGGAATTCACCATTTGTCTATTTTCCTACACCTAATGTCAATAAATTAATCACTGTAACCATTTTTGTGGCTAAATTTTGCCGAAGCTTCGGTCGCTTAAATCTCCATTATAATTAAACTTGGACACATTGATCGTCTATCGCTAAATCTCTACCGCATCATCCATCAGCCGTAGACAGGGGTCGACCTATATACCGTGCGAGCTATTCAGCTAAATATTCTCGACATAAAATGTCAATTTTAGAAGAAAAAAGGCCCCCAAAAAAAAACTCGACTTTTATTATTTTACAGAAGCACGTTAACTCTTTTATTTTATAGCGATTAAGCTACTCTCAAAATAAAATACATTATTATTAAAGAAATTAAAACAATGTGTGTTGTGAAGCAAAGTTATTACAGAGAGTTGCTTGCTTCCGTATCTGTATCAATTTCATCACTGATTAACTTCATGAAGACTCTTGTAAAAAAATTAAGAACTCCACATAATATATTTAATTTTCAAACGAGTTATCATCATCATCATCATGTCAGCCGAAAGACGTCCACTGCTGAACATAGGCCTCCCCCAAGGCTCTCTACTCAGACCGGTTTTGTGCTTTTCGAATCCACCGCGCGAGGGATAAACCGGAGGATGGGCAGCAGCGTCCTCCGCGGACTAAGTACATGGTATAACTGCGGTCGCTAACCCGCCTGCCAAGCGTGGCGACTACGGCATTTTTCCCCGCGGTTCTAGATCAAAAGCCAATTTTCATACGAGTATCACGTATAAAATCAATATTACCAATTTACTTATTCTGACAATACTATCGATTTCGGCTTATTACATTTCGTATGTAATTTAAGATCAAGCCACGTTAATTTCTGCTTACTGGGATAATCCATACTCAGATAAAATTTATTCAGTACCTACGATCCATTATCCACGATGGATTACAGTATCGCTGGTACATAAAGTTCATAAATTATACTCCATTTGATTTGAGCATGTTCTGTTCATTGGTTTGTAATAATGTGTTCGGTAAGATTGAATAACAGTAATAATAAGGTACCCAACCCAAAGTAAATTAAAATTGCTAAGTCTTGCCTATAGTACCTCTTTCATATTTTTATGCAAATTAACGTACAGATGTAGTGCATAATTATTTTCCTTCGTATTTTCACGGAAACGTACGAACGTGTCTTGCTATTTCAGTCGGTCACAGTACAAAAAGTACTGAGGTTGACTGAAGTAGCATGACAAATACGAACATTTCCGTCAAATTACGAAGGAAAACAATTATGCACTACATCTGTAGCTGACTTAGGGCCCGTTGTTTGATCAGTAGTTAACTCGACTTATTGTTAAAATTCGAAAAAAATAATACAATTAGTTGAGTTAACTACTGATTAAACAACGGGCCTTAAACAAATATACTTAGTGTTGTTTCAGACATGAGACTGTTTGTTTTTTGGTTTTGTTAATTGAATTTTATAGCGAACTTTTAGTCAATTATCTTAAATATACAACTGATGTAAGTATGTTTAGATTGTTGGCTAAAATTAAACAAATAAAATTACAGTATAATAGCCAATCAGAATGAGTACAGAAAATTGGCCAAAGAACAATCAAGACAAAACTTTAAATCTTTGGTCATTGGTTAGAACACCAAGTCACATGGTTTGCTTCGTTACCTTCAGTTAAAAATATTATTATAGAGGGTGTCCCAGACCTTTACGTAAATACAGGTGACATTAAATCAGAATGAAAGAAGTTGTAGTGGATGATACAGATAGAAAAGTGTACGCTTTGATGATTGGTCATTTAGACAGAATGGATAAAAAGAAGAGTTACCGAAGAGGTATAGCAAACTAAAGTGAGTAGAGATGTAGAAATGTGAAGAGGTTGATGATTGTAGAGGAAAAGAAAGAGGTTTAAACCGGTGCACCTGTCGTTTTGTGATCTGTGCCTTCTCATTGAGAGATAGGCGTGAAGGTATGCATGCATGTAGGTAAGTTGCTTTGATAAGAATAAAGTTATCGGTGGTATCTTGGTACTGATTCTATGTAGTACTGATATGAGAAAGTAATTAAATTACTTAGATTATTAATAGTAACATTTTAAACAACGTGGTTAATTATAATGAAAAAACACTTTAAACACTCAATTAAAAGTCTCCAGCACGTTGGCTGTTAAATTGTAATTTCAGATTGAAATTGGTTATCAAAAGGCGTCTTCGCCTACTTCTGAATAATAATTTTCCAAAGATTTCGTTTCGTTTCCATCAAAAAGTTCAAAGTTAAGTCAATTGGGATTGTTTTTCTAGTTTAACTTTGCGCATGAGCACACAATTGAGTTTTATTCTTTGGAAATGAGAATTACCTACTTGGAACATGATATTTCTTTCTAAGAGATTTCTTGAGAAGTTTTTGTTTTGAAAGTCTGTTGAGGGATTTGAAAAAGCTAGGCGTGTTTTGTTTCCAATTTTTATTTATAATTTTAATAATTTATAATTCCTGGCAAAACACGTTTTTCACTTTTGTGATTTGTTTTACTTATTTTTAGAATCAGTACTATTTTCTTGCATTATGTGAAAAGAACTTAAGTATGATTAAAGTAGGTATTTACTTAGTAAGT
The DNA here is from genome assembly GCA_923062465.1 of Acleris sparsana. Lineage (NCBI taxonomy): Eukaryota > Metazoa > Arthropoda > Insecta > Lepidoptera > Tortricidae > Acleris > Acleris sparsana. The sequence goes on along the minus strand of OV281287.1, from coordinate 17,200,997 downwards.
AGGTACCAATAAAAAAATACCAATTTTAACGTTGGCACTTAGATTGAGTGTATGGAAAGAATTTGTAAAACAATCCTTGGTACATTTATTGATAATGGTGACAAAACATTCGAAATAAATAAGCGTATGTAGCTTTAAAAAACCACTTCTACCAGTCTTTTCCAGCACTACAATAAACAGCAAGGAAAGGAATTTTAAAGGATATTTAGTGACTTCAGTGAATATCATTACCAAGGAAATAGCATATTTACAATAAAGTTAATTTTAACACCAGAAAGTATTTCAGTGCATAACAATGAGCAAGCAATAAAGTTGAATAAACGCAGTAGCAATAAAACTGAATTGCCAAAGAGCTGTATAAACATTTTTACAGTTTTATTATGACACAGATCGGTGTTCGTACCGAGTAAATGATTCAAGAGCTATATAAAACGAGGCATTTTGTGAAATTATTCAGTAGAAAGAAGGAACAATGCAAAATTATTTCATGGCATGTTTCTAAAACTTAATCATGTGTCCAAGAACATAAACTTTCACTTTTTTAAGTCTAACCAGCATTTGACAGACAGCTTGCTGTTTCAAGTTTGAGCTCCAGTTAGTTTATTTGTGTGATGAGTACTATTCTTCCTAAGTTTATATCCCATTGTTTTACTGACAATCATTTCATCGAATGTAATATCATTTCATCGAATTTCACTTCATCAAAACCTACTTTCTGCTGCACCTAGAAAAGCCTGACGAAGAAATGAAAATGCTGTGACGTGACACTTTCTATCAAATGAGTGTCGACAAAATAACGGCAAACTAGATTTTTTATCTATCTATGTATTGACTTCGTTAGAAAAGTACGTATGTTCATCAATATTTAGTACCCATAGTAGTCGTACAAAACTAGAGCTTACTTTGCCACTTGTAAGATTATTCCGTGATTGGTCATGCCATCAGAACTTACTGTATGGAATCATGGTGCCGTGCTTTGCTGCCGCGTCGGTACAGTGTGCCTGCTGCCGTCGCTGCTGCCAGCAATGCCAATGCTGCTGCAGCGCAGCCTCCAGCAGCAAACGCCACGCCACTCGAGTCACGGGTCTGATCGCCAGCCAACATAGCCGTCTCGTTGTGGGTCACTACTGTTGATAGGCCTAGTGAAGAAGAAGGAATTATTTTAATAGTATCGCTACAAGATTGAATTTGAAATAGTTATGGATTGGAGGTAATAAATTGGACTTGAACACCGAGGGTTTCGTACTACCGCACAGCCGTTATATTCCAATTTGAATTCGTTTTGGAATCGAATCAGTGAGAGTCCAACTCACAATTTACTATTTAAAAGTATTTGTTATTTTTCTTCAGGGTTTGTGCTGTAATAATTTGACGCTTGTATGTTTTACCTTTTTTACGATATAAAATGTATAAAAAATAACATTTCCTGTATGGCTAACCCAATTATTATTTCAATAGATGGTAATTCCGCTCTCTTGGTAAACAAAAAATGTTCTGAATAAAAAATCAACTCGCTATCTATCACGGTTCAAAAGATACTGTTCTTTGAAGTTAGGACAGACAGACGGGCAGACGGACGGATGGACAGCAAAGGCTTAAAGGTTAACCAAGTAAAAGAAAAATGCATAAAATCTATATTAAAAATCGTATTTAAAAGCATGTATGTTTATACTTATAGCAGTGTACAGAATTAATTCTGACATCAGAAATTGTTCTGCTTACGAGCCGGTTAATTTTCATTTCATCGACAGGCAGACGTGCTCACTGTTATTACATTCTTATTCGAAAGAATAGGTGAATTAAGAGACCAATTAACACTTCGCGTGATGACCTTAAATAAGAAAATAAGAACTCGTTTAAAAATAAGTTGACAAAATGACTACAGGATAAATGTTTTTATAGTGTAAAAGAATATTTGGCAGTTGACATAGGCAATTAATTAATTATTTGATATTTTTATAAATATAGGGACTTGATATATTATTATGTTGATGGAGTATAGGCGTTTTACTAAAATTTAGCTATGATATTATAATAATTTGCACACCTGCATGCAGGTTGAATATGCATGAACAAACTTAACCTTAAGATCCTATTCTGTTACCATATTCTGGCAAATAGAGAAAATTTGAATTTGAATTTTGAATTTTGAATTTCATTTATTTTTTAAATAGTTTTGTTTTAATATCTTTATTTATTAGCCGCCATTTTATGAATGAAATGATTATTTTAAATTTGGGATGGCATTTTCTAATAAATTACAACAATTAAATGATATCTAATGATAAAAAGTGATTGTAATAGTGTATTAAACCTACTATTTTAAGCGGTATTCGCCTGTGCCGTAGGATACACCTAGGAGGGTTTCAAGCAGAAAACGAAAGTCAAATAAAGATTAAAATGTTTTGTCGAAATATCTGAAATACATAAATATATCAAAAACTTTATAATGCAGAAAGGCTTTAAAACCCTATTCATGGCAATGGTTTTCGAATTAGAGTAATATTAAAAATATGAATAATCTCAATTGATGGTCTAAGGTCACCTAACCTAAACTACGTAAACCATGCTGACTTTTGCTGGAACCTAAAAACAATAAGGTTCCAGCTTTCGTTGAAATTATACGTTGAAACAAATGAGTGTCGCTGATTCAAGGCGATCCCGTTGTGGCTCTTACTAATCATTTCCATTCCCTCATCATATTATTATCCTAAATTGTTCGTATATCAATTAGGTTTCGGGTACAACAGCACGGAAGGCCTTGAACCACAAACGTGCAACACATCCTTGGCCCTTCTAATCCTGGTAAACGTTTATTTTACTAATATGATCAATATGTAAGTTTGTACGTTACTTTGTTACTCGTTCACACTGCGACAGCTGAATGAAGAATGGCGATAGCTTATACCCTAAATTAACACATAGGTTATTATCCCGGAAAATTAAAAACATTTCCCGAGGGAATAACGATCATCAAAATCTACTACGAAATCGCGGGCAGTTAGTAAGCAGAAAATAAGTTTATTTTTTTATTTTATACAAGAATATTTAAAAAATGTATGAGTATTTAGTCTGTAAGAATACATGCTGCATGCTAATTAAGCTATTTTATCGTATGCTTAACGGCAACACAAGGTGTTCCTTACCTCTTTGTTTCACAAATAAAAATATTTGTATTTATATTTTGTTAAGAACGTTTCATTGTTATTATGCTACATAACATATTATTCTTTATCTACATCCATATCATAACTTCCCTATTATATGTTTAGAAACGATAAGCAAACAGCCTATATTAAGAAACCTGTATCTGTGGTTGCACTTTAATGTTCACATTAAAGTATTACATGTCATTAAAGTATCGGTTATTGATGTAGTTGCATCTTAATGTTCACTTTAAAGTTTCGGTGACCGAAACTTTAAAGTGAACATTAAGATGCAGGTTCTTTAAGATACAAGGCAACATGGTACAATTTTCTCACATATTGTAGAAAACTTATGATATGCATGTAGATAAAGTTATGTATGCGACTGTACGCATAATTAGGCATTAAAACACTCGTGTGATCTTATTATGAAACTCACCTACCGGCTCGTTTCATAAAACCACACTCGTGTATTAATGCCTCTCATTATGCACCAGTCACATAAATAACTATTATAGTACAGTCACGAACCGGGATTGTTGAGCCACTTGCCACTGTTCGTATTTTGGCCGTGTAATGCAAATCGGGTTTAGTCGTATATACTCGTATGTCCAGTATGTATTACTCTGCTAAATTATGAAGAATATTGACGTGAGTGACTTAACATTCCCGTGTTGCAGTCACAGCTTGGTTGTGTTACTTACAGGGATCGGTCAAAGTCGGATATATTCGCTTAAATTAAGAGTTTTGATGATTACTATGGTTACGTTTAAACAACAGCCACTATTGGTTCAAACTGAACTGTCTTTATTGGTAGTTACAAGGGTTGCTATGGTCACATTTAAGTAATGAAAAACAGCGGCATTCGTGTAACACAACCAAGTTATGATGATAAGCTAGTGGCTCAACAATCCCGGTTCGTGACTGTACATAGTTTTATACTTCAGAGTCGAAACTTCAAACTTGTTCATCACTTATCCTCGAAGCCGCAGACTTTCAACCAATTTGTGGGGCAAAATCCTTCTCCCGCTTAATGTTATTAGATACGAATCCCACTAAATGAAATATTAAGGATAATAGAAAAACTTTCGTGAGGGATGAGGGCCGTAATAGCTTTATAATGAGACAGGTACCGGCGTCTTTTATTAAAGCAGATATTAGAAGCTAGAGTGCCCTTTTAGACGTGGTTTTATTGAGGTGGAGTTAGATACTAATTTCGGAAGAAGAGGTGATATCATCCATGGAAACGTTACATTTTAATTTTAAATTTTAGTTACGTGTTATTAACAAAAGGAATATTATGAAGTCAAAATTATATACCGCCGGGTCAAAGGCAAAACCAACTATCTGCAAAATCTACAGTTTTTGACTTTTATATACCATTCGACTCAAAATTGTATTTTTTATCTAGTGGTAAAACCCACTATTTCGTAAGTCTCACCATTACCGAGTTATTGAATGCATAAACCGATTATTTACTTTTTTGGTTAAATTAAGAAGCAAATAGTTCGAGAAAAATATCTTTAATCTAATAGTTCGAGAATCAAAAACCGGCCAAGTGCGAGTCGGACTCGCGCACGTAGGGTTCCGTACAACTATACATCTAAATAAATGTTTTTCTTTATTCTTTATTATATTGGAGTTGATTGAATGAAAGGTAAAATGCGGTTTAGGATTTGTAACGTAGATATTAAAAATACATAATATAAAAGTTCTTGTACCTCGTTGTAACTTTGATCGATGTTTTAATAATAGTGTTTTTTTTTAAAATAAGATATTGATAAGTAAACATTATAATTAGGTACTATATGCGAGCCCATATAGGCTTGTGATAGCTAAACAAGCTAATATATATTCCAGTTTGACAATAAATATTTCCAAAAATATTATCAATTTGTGTGCCTCCTCGCGTAGTTGGACAAGGTGGTAATAACGTCCTATATCCAGCGTTCTCCATGAATGACAGTAAACAATTGTCTTTTAAAAAATCTTCGTTGAAGTCTCCAAAAAGTAATGTTGGCATATTGTTGTTCAAAAAAACGTTTTTGTTTATGAACTCCATGAAAGTTTTGTTTGTACATCTGGGCGATTTGTATAATGCAAATATTCTATGATTATTATATTCAAATGAAACTGCTTCAACGTGACCAAAAGTACTGGATTGCTGGAAGTAACTTCTGGGAGACGTGATGTGTAAGTCTTGTTTGACCCACGCTGAGATTCCGAAACCAGGATTAGAGGCCGCTGTCTTAGGCCCATTGGTTCTAACGATTTCTACGAAATCTGGTAGAGTGAATGTATCCTCAGTGCAACTCCAAGTTTCTGATGTAAAATATATGTCTGATGCTAATATTTGTGGGTCACTGGCTATATCCGGTATGTGTTTTTTCAAGGACTGTACATTATGGTACATAATCTGTTTGAAATTATGGCTCTCTCTAAGAAATTTAAAAATGAGTACTACTGGTTTCTCACGCAACTTTGCCATTTCCTTTACAATAGCATCTTTACTAGTTGGGGGGCGGGGTGCTTTGAATGATTCAGTCACTATAAATAGACCTTGCGCTGTTGTTGCACGAGAACAAGCGACATATATCATAGACCTTTGAATCGTAGGTTTTAAATGGACAACAACTCGTTCTAATGTTGTACCCTGACTTTTGTGAATGGTGATGGCTTCTATTGGGTACTGACTTCTGCGAACTTGTAAATGTGATGATTTATATCTTTTTATTGTGTATGTGACTGGTTCTAACGGAGTCCAATTTCTACTTAATCTAATTTTGTATCGACTTAGTGAACTAGCAACTTTATTTCTTTTAATTTTACCAATAATAGCATCATCGAAGTTCAACCAAATCCGCAACGGCCGTTTTTCACCAGTTTTTTTGTTAATAGCATAATCAATAGCTGTTAATTCTCCAGAAGAACCGTTAGTTAGACCATCAGCAGTGTCTATGTTAATTGTCAACATATATTTTGCGCCTACCTTCAATATTAAACTTTTAGGAAGTCCATATGTTTGTTGAGTTGACAACCTGGTAACAGTTTCTAAGGCTTTCTCCTTCATAGTGACATTTGGTTCTCCTGAGACAGAATCGATTGCTAATGACAAAGCACCTTCACTATCCATAGTCGACAGAACTTTTCTGTTATGGTCGTCTACTTCTCGGTTGCTAGCATACAAATTGACAGCGCCTCGAGCATCATCTGGTAACGTAGAATGACTAAAACAACGACTTCTAAACAGTTCTATGTCGTCATTCGTCATGGTTCCACTTGCTAAATTATTGAAAGCCGTAGCAAAGGCAACATCGTCCCTCTGTCGCATTATTTGGTTTAACTCAGTAAGTTGAAATAGATCCCAAATAGGTGTACCCGAAATTTCGGCAAGAGGATTTCGTGAATTAGGCTGGAACACCCAATTATCACCAACTGGTGGTAATTGTCTTAAGTCACCTACAACTATAACTGATATTCCAGCAAATAAATCTGATGTATGAAAAATTTGCTGCAACCGGCGGTTTATTTGGTAAAAAGTTCTAGACCCAAGCATTGAAACTTCGTCAATAATGATTAATCGCAATTTCGATAATTTTGTTGCAAGTGTGTTGGCAACACTTGGTGAAAGTTCAGGTAAAATACTTCCTGCTTGTGAAATTGGTAAACCTAATGCACTGTGAACAGTTTGACCACCTATGCCAAAAGCAGCTTTTCCAGTAAAAGCTGTAAGTAATATCTTTAAGTCGTCTGGGTTAGAACCAGGTTCTCTATTAAAACTAAGCGTCAATGCTTGAAACAAAGCTTTTATTAAAACACTTTTGCCGACTCCAGCTCCACCGCTCACAAACAAATAAATAGGAGAAGACGAATTAGATATTTTGTCAGTAACGTGAAACAATATGTCTCTTTGGTCGGAATTAAGTTTTCTGGTTAAAGTTAATACCTCATCTTCGGTTAATTGTTGAGGTATAGCTATGTAGTTGCAACTGTCACCACATAGCTGTGGTCCTGGATTACCACCTGGTATCATGTAGTCAGCGACGTCTCCTACCTGGGTCTCAAATTCAAAATCATTAAAAGGATTTTCATTAACTCCCCTTCCGATAACTTCTTCTTCACTTTCTTCAATAAGCTCTGTATTTTTTATAGCTAACAGTAAAGTTTCGAATTGCTCCGGTCCTCCTAATTTATTAAATTGTTCGCTCTCAAGTTTTATTTTTTCCTTCATTTCTATGAATTTGTCCTTTAAGTTTAGGTCTGGATTAGTTAATTCTTCTTCTTCGTTTCGCCATGGAATATACAGCATAAGCTGCTCTCTATAAAAATTATCTGGATCGTCTAAAAAACTGAAACGTCTGAAACGAATTATCCTTGGTCTTGCTTTTCGTCGTAAAAATCCTAGATTGTCTTGTAATGGCCACCAGTTACCAATCATTTCATCTGTTTCGTTTTGAGAACAGTCACTATCTGAACTATTATTTGGTTTTGTTACTGATATACGTGGACGATTTTTCGAATAAACAAAATAGGCTGCAAAATAAGCTAAACTAATGTCTTCTAAAGCAACAGGTCGTTTAGCGTAATAATCAATGAAATTATTTTGGAAAATGTCAGATGAATTTTCATCCATGTTTCTAATTTCTTGCATACTCTTTAAAATATGTACTCTTTCTTGGGGTAAACTAGTGTTCAAATATATTTCTGCTTCACTAGCGCGTGATAATGGAAGACCTGATATACAATATATCGCCTCCTGCGCAGAAATTTCACTGGCGTTCAGGAATACATTTGAAATAGTACGTAGAGACTCCTTTACACAACTCTTTCCTTTCTTAGCCTCTTCTACAGCATCTCGAAGCAAACGTGACATTCCTTTATCAGCTTTATTTATATAATCTACAATATAAACTGCGCAAGCAAATGGATCTAAGATGTACTGAACATCCATGTTTGCCTGATGTAACTCCAAGATTTTCTTGGAGAATGAATTAATGTAAACATCTTTTGGAGATCGCTTCAAAAATACTTTCGGCCTTTTCATAGTACTTCTAATAGCTAAAATGTAATCATCATATGTAACATTACAAACGTCTAAAAACTCTTCAAATGTTTTTATTTCTTCTGGCAAACTTTGTAGGATTGATTTTATATTCCTAGCTAAATCTTTGACTCTTTTATAACAAGCGTCATCTTTTGGGAGTTCCACTAATACTATGGTACAATCCATAGGAAAAAATGGAATATCGAAGCGACATGGTCTATCAGGTTTAGGTCTGCATGCGTGGGTGTGTTTGTGTGTCTGAAGGCGAAGAAGGTCATCTGTAATCTCGTTACTATCACAGGATACAATTTCATCTACAAATTTAACTACATTTTGAACAGTATCCGAATTTCCAGGTACGAAAATCGGTGCTTCTTGAAGCCATAACATTATGTGAGCATGGGGCGAACCCCTGTGCTGAAACTCAATCCTATAATAAAAATGGCTGATTCTGTATTTACCAAAAGGACCTTCAGGACAAGACCAGGTTTTGCGAATTTCTCTTAGTTTGGTTTCAAAATAAGAAGCACATATCAACGGATCAGATTGAATTAAGCGCGCCTTCGTTTCATATGTGAGTCTTTCAGTATCGGATTCAGTTATTTTTTCACCATCGATAATTTGTTTCAGTATTATCAGAAGTTCAGTCCACTGGGCCTCCGCAGCAGACAGAGTCACAAAGAACGAAGGCACTCCGAATTGCCTTATCATTCCCAAGACTTTCTTTTTCTCTGCCTCCCAATGAGATGGGGAATTTCTTACACCCCGAAGAACACGATATCCGTCATCATGTTGCACTAAATTATCTATATAATTAGCATCCAAAACATTACACGCCAGAACAGGTGCCCCTTTGACGGTTTTTTTTCGTAGGCAGGTGGATATGCTATTTTTTATTGTAAGCATCTGTTGTTTTTTCAGAGCAGTAAACAGGTAGTCTGGTCGTACAGCTCGGCGGTCATATCTAGATATTTCGGATTTTATTATTTCTGCATGGCTCAACTTAATTTTAAAGTCACGCTTAACACCACAATGAACTTTAATAAACGCCAATTCTTCTAAATTTTCATCAAATAGTAACGATTTAGGGACGTGACCTTCGCCAGGAGCCATTACTATTACGTCTTGATTGTCATCTAATAGAGTTTCGGTACTTCCTGGATTAACTGTTTCTTCTTCCTGTCCTTTATCTGCAACACCTTCATCACACGTACACTCAATATTATCGTCAAATTCTTCAACATCCCAAGATTCATTTAAATTGATTGCATTTTCTTTAAACAAGTCACAATTTACCAAGTACTGTGCGGCTCTACGAACGTATTCTGGTCGAATTTGTTCTTTGCGCCCATGCCTATAGCATAATTTTCGTCGTAATTCTACAGTAACCACATTATCATCATTAGTTGATCGAGGTAGTGCGCTAACGATATTGTTGATGTGTACGGGCACGTTTACAACGTTTCCTACAAGTCCGTGTTGAAAACCTAACCCTTGACCTTTTCTAACAATTTTTAAAAACACATGACGAGGGCTTACCAGCCTCTCTTCCATTGGCGTTAGTTGTTTTAGTACCTCAGGAATATCTGGAAAAACTAAGCCATTCACAATAGCTAATCGTGGAACATTGCCTTGAGTGATATATTTTGCACAGGTACTACAAAATTCTCGAAATATTTCACTGGTTAAGTTTTGTAACTTGAAAGTATTTGTAGCAAATTCTTCGCCAAACTTATTAGTAATGCCTTGTTTTGACAGTTTTCTTATCGAATTTATATGCCACAATCTTCCACAACAACTACAGGGATGAGTAAAACCTTCTTTGATGTTTTTATAATATTTCATAGCTGTTTTTTCCCAGGATGCCTGATTATTTGATCGAATTTCCTGCCGTGCTAAGGTATCACGTTCTTGTTCAATTTGTCTGTATTCTTCATTTTCTCGAACACTTCGCCGAGCCTGAGTGTTGCGTTCTTGCTCCATCTGCCTGTATTCAGGGTCGAGTCGTGCGACTCGGTGAGCCTCAGTGTCGCGTTCTTGCTCCACCTGCCTGTATTCAGGATTTAATCGAGCAATTTTATGAGCTTGAGTATTGCTCTTTTGTTCAACTAATCTGTACTCAGGATTTAATCGTTTGCTTCGTCGAATAGAATTATTATTTTCCTTTTCCGTTAGCTTCTTCCTTTTATTACTTCTTATAGAATTGATAGCCATTTTATTTCTTTGTTTTTCTCTTTCGGCGACCTCATTATTAGATCTTGAAATCCTTTTCCTGTTCGCATTTTTTTCTTTAATCTCATGTACATCCGGTTTAAGTATTTTACTTGTTTCCCCTGCAAAATCATTTTCAATGTTTTTACATTGCAACCGCATTTTTTTTCATAGTTCGCTGTCTTTGTTTCTTCTCATTTTTCTTTTTATTTTGCGTTTCTAATTTGAAAGCTGTGTTATCAAAAAGATTTACGGGCGGGCGTCCAGGAACAGATCTAGCAGTAGATGGAAAAGGCAAAAAATCGTTGCTCAAAATCATACAGCGCAAATGAGATCTCATCATTTCTGGTACATAATTGTGTAGGGCTGCGATGCGTGTAGGATTCATTTTGAGCGCTAAAGAAGTGGCAAAAGCTATTGCATATAGCCCGCAATCTATTGCATTGGGTTGACGTTGCACGCTAGGAAATTGAATATTAAATTCTGCTAGGTATGGAAACAATGCATTAATATATGTTTTTTGAGTTGGCTTTAAACAATTATAAAGACTATCGTACACGCGTAGTATACCATTGATATAATAAATACAAGACCAGTGTCCTATTGAACCCACATCGCCATCATAAATAATTTGGAGATGAGACTCATCTGGCGGCACAGGTTCAATGAGTTCCGGGAACTCGAACAGACCCACTTCCCGCGGACGGAAAGATGTATGGCGAGACAATTTTTCATGAAATGCTCGCACGACGTCATCTTCCAGGACGTTATTTGGGTTTAATACATAGGAGAAAATATCATCAGCTGAGGAATTCATACTTAAAATAACACTTAAGTTTTATTCTAATATAAGTAGGTATTATCGAAGTAGGCAGGTATTATGAATTTAGATGTCAGGAAATGAACAGAAAATCTCGAAACTTTTATTAGGTTGACGTTTTATAGTAAGTATTTACGTAAAAGTATTATTTAAGATGTATTTTTTTACTCGCAGTATTTACGAAGAATAATTTCGATGTAAGTTATTGAAATTAATTTTATCCAATGAAAACAACATCAAATCGTACACGTACAATATTAGCATTCGCAAGTGTATCGAAAAATGAGCTCCGCGCACACGAGTGTCAATGACGGCTGCCCTCACGTGGCTGCCCGTTCGGGTAAGCGTAGTCGGGAACTTCCCCGCGCGCGCTCCCGCTACCGATAAAGTCACGCCCCAAGCGAATTGTTGTTTACTTGGGAAACTATTACCGATTTCTTACTCGTATTAGAAAATAATGGTTCACGGTTTATGCATAAGGTTTATGTTCATAAAATTAAATGTTTTTCTTAATTCTTTATTATATTTGAGTTGATTGAATGAAAGGTAAAATGCGGTTTACGATTTATAACGTATTAAAAAAAAACTAATTATTAGATCTCGTTCAAACCAATTTTCGGTGGAAGTTTGCATGGTAATGTACATCATATATTATTTTTACATTTATCATTCCCTTATTTTAGAAGTTACGGGGGGGGGACACACATTTTTCCACTTTGGAAGCGTCTCTCGCGCAAACTATTCAGTTTAGAAAAAAATTATAATAGAAACCTCAATATCATTTTTGAATACCTATCCATAGATACCCCACACGTATGAGTTTGATGAAAAAAAAATTTTTGAGTTTCAGTTCTAAGTATGGGGAACCCCAAAAATTTATTGTTTTTTTTCTATTTTTGTATGAAAATCTTAATGCGGTTCACCGAATACATCTACTTACCAAGTTTCCACAGTATAGCTCTTATAGTTACGGAATAAAGTGGCTGTGACATACGGACGGACAGACGGACAGACATGACGAATCTATAAGGGTTCCGTTTTTTGCCATTTGGCTACGGAACCCTAAAAACGAATAATTCGTATTAATTTGTGTACAATATTTGGAAATATATATGCAAAAAATACCATTTTGTTTTAGTTGGTTTCAGTTCTACATAATAATGTAAATGAAAGATAAAATTACTAATGGAAAAAACATTTAATTACATTTATAATTTTTTAGATCTTGAATATTGTAGTGAAATAGTAAAAATGTTCAAAGTAATAAAATACTATGTGAATATAGTCGGTTTTGGAATTTGGTATATCGGTATCTTTTGAGCAAACAGTTTAGAAGCAAAACCGATTAAGTTGTTAAAGTCGGTACTTCCCCACGCTGTCGGTGTCCCCCTCCCGCCTTACCGACCGTTAGTCGAATCTTGCGCGGCGAGCGGCGAGGTTGAAAAAGGTGTATTAATACGATTTAATAAGTTTTTGTTTGTGTTGTGTGTGTTATGACCAAGAAAAATGATTACTGATGAGCCAGAAACAAATACATCATCTTTAAAACATGGGGTACCTCCAGATAGTAAGTATTTTTTAGTATTTTAAATAGTTTTGAGGTTAGATTACGGTGGTGTGGTAAACTAAGTTTCGAATTACTTAATTAATAAAGCAGCAATTAGATAAAACGATTCGACTGTAAAATTACAAGTTAAGTACATGATTTTGTGACCGAGCAGTCAGTCCTATTAGCCGGCGCTTCAGGTAGGTACCTATTAGAATAATAATTGCAACAATGTGGTTCACGCGACATGTCATACCATTTTCTTTGAAAGTAAAGTGTGAGCCATAAAATGCTGCTTTGGTACCTTGAATAATGTATTATCTATCTACCTATGTATTTACGGAAACAATCACGCTTTTACGAGTATGTATGCCTGTTAGGCGCAAAGTTAGGTACTTACCACCTACCTACCTAAACAGTGTAGTTAGGTAATCACGACAGTTACTTTCTTAAAATTAGGTATTAGAAATGATGATAAAAATCGAAGTTCTTGGGTAAGGTAAATATTTCTAGGAAAGTAGGTACGATTGTTTAGGTACTAAATAATTAATTATACTTTTATTAAACTGTTTTATTACAGATGACCTTCAAGACGAAATTTTTAAATCAGATGATGATGACTCGTTAATCTGTCAAGCCTATGATCAATTCCTTACACAATCTGATGTTAAGAACCAACAAGGTAAGACCAGCAGTTTGCATTTACCCATTCATCTATAGGTACCAATAGTAACGAGGTAAAGTTTGTGACGTCACGTGAGTGTAATCCTACTAATATTATAAATACGAAAGTTTGTGTGCGTGTGTGTGTTTGTGTTTCTAAATGATTAATTCTTCTATTTTATGCGTAATTTGAGTAGATACTGCATTAGGGTATTGGAATTGGTCTATGTGCATTTTAATACTTTTTAGGGTTCCGTACCCAAAGGGTAAAACGGGACCCTATTACTAAGACTTCGCTGTCCGTCTGTCCGTCTGTCCGACTGTCTGTCTGTCTGTCACCAAGCTGTATCTCACGAACCATGACAGCTAGACAGTTGAAATTTTCACAGAAAACCGAATAAAGTTAATATCCCATACAACAAACGTGATTTTTTATAGATAATGGTACGGAACCCTTCGTGCGCGACTCCGACTCGCAATTGGCCGGTTTTTTCTTACTTAATGTTATTTTTTGTTTTCAGATGGATATATTGAATTGGAGAATGAAAATTATGTCTTTGATTTTATGCAACGAGAAAGGTCTAAGGAAGATAATAAAAACAAAACTGTTGAAGGTGAAAATGCCGCGTGTGAGTTCAGAAGAAAAGAAAATATAGATTTTTTGGAAGACCTTATGACATTAGAAGACTTAAGAGGGCCAGTTACATCAGCATTCTATGAAAATATTGACGAGCCTTGTATTGAAAATTTTGACGATCCTTACCTGCTTGAATCGGACGATTTCACTGATGCTTCTTTTATTGCCACACTGACGTTAAAAGAAATACTTGATAATAGCTGGATTGTTATTAGTAATAAAACACAACAGAAGGATTCCGTAATAGCTGCTACTACCGCTGTAAGCGAAATCTTTCAGCGAGCTTGGAAAATAATCAAACCCAAAAGTCGCTGGCGTATACCAGAGCCCAACACTTGGAAGAGAAATGTGGCAAAAAAAAGGAGAGCTGATGGCCTTCCTTACATAACTCAAAATACATGTAGGCCGGCCAAAGTGCCAAAGACTGTAGACTGCTCAAGATGTAAATTCAAATGTACTGTAAATTTTAGTGAATCTGACCGCGATAGAATTTGCAGGAAATACTGGGCTCAACAAAGCTATACTGCAAAGAAAAATATGATTTTAAAGTTGATAGATGTAAATCCAATCAAAACTACAACTGTTCTTGATAGAAAACGAACCACAAAGAGATCTAACTCAAAGCAGTACCATTTCTATAAAGAAGGTGTAAAGACGCAGATATGCCAAAAATTCTTTTGCAGCTACTTATGCATTTCCCCTTCTGTTATTACAGAAGCGGTAGAAAATCGAGATACGATGGGGTTTTATTCCCACGATTACGATCCTCGAGGACGACACGAGCCTCATAATAAAACGTCAGCAGAACAAGTTGAAGATGTTCGGCGCCATATAAATTCTTTCCCTAAGATGGAAAGTCATTTTGTGCGCAAAGATATCAAACGTCAATATCTAGATTGCAGTCTGTCAATTACAAAAATATATAGATTGTATGTAGAGGATTGTGAAAACAAGGGCATTAATCCGGTGTCAGAAGCTGTATATCGGAACATATTTGGCACCGAATTTAACCTAGGGTTTTTCATCCCTAAAAAAGACCAATGTCTCTTGTGCACCAAGTATCATCGTTTGGATATCGAAGAGAAAGCAAAAATGGAAGTAGAGTATACACAGCACATTCTAAGAAAAGATGCATGCAATAGCGAAAAACAAAGGGACAAGGAGAGAGCAGAAAAAGAAAATAACTTTATTTCGGCCTCTTTTGACTTGCAGGCAATTTTACAAATCCCTAGTGGAGATGTAGGTCTTTTATATTATTGCAGAAAACTTACCCTTTACAATCTGACAATTTATGAAAGCGCTCTTCCCAACGAAGCATTTTGTTTTGCATGGACGGAAATTAATGGCAAGAAAGGAAGCTGTGAGATAGGATCGATAATTTTACATTACTTGAGTGAAATTCCAAGTCACATCGACGAGTTTTCATTATTTTCAGATACATGTGTGGTGGACAAAACAGGAACCAAGACATAGCCGCAGTTTTATTATGGGCTGTCCATAAAATTGACAACCTAAAAATGATTGAACATAAATTTTTAGAGTCTGGTCACTCATACATGGAGGTGGACTCTATGCACAGCAGCATAGAATCGGCCCAAAAACACTCAAACATATATTCAATTACAGAGTGGTTAAACATTTTTCGACGGTCTCGATCTTCACTTCAGTGCAAGGGAAAAAATAAGGGCCAAACTAAAAAACCCTATCATGTAAAAGAAATGAAGTACAATGACTTCAAAAATCTTAAGGAATTGTCCGTAAGTTTGATGATAACTAAAAGAAAAACTAGTAATGGACAACGTGTCAAGTGGCTAAAGATAAAGAGAATGCGTTACATCAAAGGCGAAACGAAAATATTTTTTAACTACGACATGAGTGACAACTTCTTTTACATTGATCTCGGTATCGTCGAACCGAACATTGAACCTTCTTTTGAATCACCATCACCAGCAAGAACACAAAACCAAAATCATCGCTATAGTACGCGACTTCGGTCTAAGCAAGTCAAACGAGTCAAGAAAGTTATCAATGAACCGCCACCGCCAACAGCAACAAATGGCCCATGTTTTCCACAAATGCTGCACCCATTGTATAAAGAACCTTTATGCATTTCGAAAGTCAAAAAAGCAGATCTATTGAAACTTTGTGAAAAAGGAGTCATTCCTGATGAATATCATGGCTGGTTTCAAAGTTTGGCAGTTGATGGCAAAAAAGTAGATCGAGTGCCCGACGTTACGGTTTCTGATGAATCAGAGGAACCTGGCACCGATACTGATTGAAATGATGGTATTCTGACTAACGAGATCCTATTTGTAACAGTCTATTTAATACATTTTTTTAAAGAAACTTGTGTAATTTGTGTTTTTTTTAAATAATGAATAAACGCTACTTCTTGATATATCTTTAGTTTATTTTGTGTTCATTTATTTGTTATGTTGTACAGACTGGAAATACAAAGTAAACGATTCAAGGTAATAAAATCCAGTTATTTTATAAAGTTATTACAGTTTTGCTTTCAATGTTTAATTTCATAGTATATTTAAATAGAATGGCAGAACCAACTATTTTTTCAGTTTTTTAAAAATATTTGAAAACGAATGTCTTGGTAAACAGCTTAAGAAGTCAAATTTCAAACATACCTTTAAACAATCATTTTTATAAAATCTCTTCCAATCATAACAACTACTTTTGCAGACAATGCTTGTTTTGTAATATAGAGGCAAAAACAACTAAAAGATGGAGTTCTTTTTTATTTTTATTTTTTTTGTACTAATGATGGTTATTATTTGCATTGTTCATGTAATTATTTGATACATAGATAATAATAGTATAATCTGTTGCTCACATAACTGAGATTTTATCATTAATAAGGTCCTAATTTCAAGTCCAGACTTTCCAAACGGGTTTTCTCCAAAACATTTAGTGACTTTTATGGACGAAATAGTCGGTTTTGCCTTTGACCCACATTTATAAATAATAAAACTTTTAGGTTTACTACAAAATCTCGTCGTTTGTCGAGGTAGGTAAGATTAACTTGAAATTTGTTTTCTCGGTTTAACTTCTCTGGCCTTTACATTATTTCAGGGATATTAGGAACTTAATCACTTTATAAAAGCAATTTGAAAGTAATCTTTCCAGATAATATCTTTGACAACGTTCCAAAGTTGAATATGCAAAGGCCGTATTATATTTTAAAGGCCACAGCTACACAATACTTAAAGAATACTTATAGAAGCGTAATATGCCAAAATCATCAAAAATACAACCTAATATTAAAAACATTTTTTTTCTGATCAGAAATTCCGATGATCCTCTATAGAAGAAGTCGGATAGATGATTTAAATATTTATATAAACGTAACACAGTTTTCGTTCGCTGCTTTAACCGAAATACGTTTGTAATTATTATTGATAAATAATATCAATAACGTATAAAAGCACATACAAATGTAGGTAAAAGACAATCCCCGCAAAGAAAAGAATTTACAAGTCAAATAAAGGCACAATATAAGAATCGATACTTCGTTGTAAACACATTAAAGAGGGGTCCGTCCCTTCATCCCGGGATGTTGTATGGTGATAGGGACTGCAAGGGAGTGATTTGTGAAGTGAGTAAAATTGGGCGTTCTTTTGATAAGTACCTTGCGAGTACTTGGAATTTGATATCTTTATTGTCGTTGTCTTTCGTTGTTTACACGTCCTTTGTGTTTATCTTTTCGAATATACGTAGGATTATTTCCGTTTTGTGTAAAGGATAATCGTTTTCTTTCGTTGAAATAAACATTATTTGTTAGTAGACATTTTCATCTATGGATCGGGACGTACCTGTACTACTGTTCCAAAAACCTTTGTCGGTTCTTTAAAGATCATTGTTTACGCAATTGTCATAAACCTAAAATGAGCAGGGTAACAATTTTAGTAGCCTGAATAATTCACTTTTTATTCGTTTCTATAATGTAACCTTTGTACTATATTTAAAGTTACCTTCCCCTTGCAAACATCGAATGTGCTCATAAGAGTTTTTACAACGAGTAATATCCTTGGTTAATTTTCCATAAAAAAACAGTAACTCAAAAATACATCCCGGAAATAATATGACTCATCTTGAACAAACTTGGCAAGAACGGCTTCCTTATTTGACAAATATAACACCGCATCTATCACGCACAACGACAAAACTTCGATAGTGGGACAGAATAATGCAGTAACTACACCCCATCGCAATGTTGCCAAGTAGATTTACTGGTATTATTATTGCCAGGGAAAGTGTAGGAAACTTTGTGGAATTGTTACCAGTTTTATATTGGCAGTGATAAAATAATTTATTGGACGGGGAAATGTAATTTTATACTCGTGCCTAAAGTTTCATTTAATTCAAAGGGCTTATATAATTCATTCTTTGTTATTGGTAAAGCAATGAAACGGATATTACAAAACGTTTATATAATATCAGAATCTCTTATCAACTGATTAATTATTCTGTGTTTGCTACTTTTGGTTGACCGGTTTCATGAGTTTAAAAGTTCTTTTGTAGATCCAGCTTATTGATCAGACTAGCATACTCTTGTCTCGAAGGTTAGCGACGCAAATGCGATTCCTGTCTTGGTGTGTGCATGGGTCATCAGGTAACTCGTTGACAAGTTTGCCTTCTATATGTCCTCCTATACGTTGAAAATCGGGACAAGTACAAGTCTGGCTCACGCTCCGAGCGAGACTCTCGAACTTGTAACGAAAAGATAAGTCCAATTGGACTTGCAAGACATACTTAAATGGTAGTTAAAAATGAACGTCACGATCAATAAAATTTGTGAAAGCTCAAAAATTTTTTTTTGGGACTAATTGCTTTCTGATGTTCCTTTATGGATTTAAAGTCCGAAGCTCTAAAAGTCCCTGTCAAATTTAAATTACCTTTCAAACAGATCTTATTCCTCTTGAAAAGCAGCTTGACGTCCTTGTGGGCGCGGTCCGGAGCCGAGATGTTCAGCCGCATCGTCACCAGGATCTCAGCGCTTCTGCTGCCCGTGCACGGTAAACGGACCCTGGACAAAAAAGACCGTGATACTTCATACCGCGTAACTAACAAATTCGTGTGCAAGAAGATGAAGTTTTTTTTTTTTTAAACTCTTTATTGTACAAAATATAAATATTACAATATTGTTACTAAAGTAATGTACAAAGTAAGTTTGTACATGTAAGTTTTCTAAATTAAGTCACACAATCTGGTTTGGTAGTTACGTAAAAAAGTTGACACGTACTTTTTGACTTTTTAAAGGTAAAGCCAAGAAAAAAATCTTGCGAGCTTGTAATTTTCATTTGGCCGTGATAATTTATAAGGAATACGGGAAGACTCTAAATTCAAATATGACGTTGTGAATTTTCAATTGAAAAATGTGTGACCCGAGAGAATGTAACTGAACTGAATGGTAATAGATGCTCCCTCGACTGTGATAATTATACTCTGTATGATATAACCTTATTTCTCGGAAGTCTATTTACCTAAAAGTCTGCAGCGTGGTTGGGACGAGACCCTTCTCGGAGATGTTGACTTGGGGAGGCAGCATGGCTCCTCGGCTCTCGTAGTCTATACCCATCACATACGGCAACTGTCAGAGAAACATTTCTTAGTTAATTATTAATAATAAAAAGTTATAAAACATCCTACCTGGCGACTTGTTTAAATAACGCATCCAAAAACCCTAATTTAAAATAAGCCTATAATACTTTCACGTTCATTTAATATTTAATCATTGTAAAACAAAGGAAAACAAGCCATCAATTAACTTAAACAGTGAACAAAAATAAAATACAAGAGCCAAAGTGAATAAACTAAATTACAATTATAATTACACAAACCATCAACTAAAATGGCGTCCGCTAACGAAACCATTCACGTGACGTATTTGTTTTCCTATTCAACCAAACGCTGAGCTCCAAAGGCAGTAATTGAGGAGGCTTCCGGTGTTTCCAATTTGGCGCCAAAGCAATTTAATTTTGAACAAAAGGGCAGATTAAGTATTCGTTTTTCACACGCTAACGAGATTGCGTAAACGCTGGTACCTACTAAAAGACTGTGTTGCATGTCACACTTGATCATACAGTACAACTACATATTAGTACGGAAGCTAGTTAGTAGGTGGAAGTAGTTTAGTTAGGAGATTAACCACCGCTGCACCGCACTTAGGGCCTGTTGTTTTATTGATCAGTTAATAAACTAACTAACCGTTAAAAACTGTAACTAATGGTTAAATCTTTTTCGAATTTTAACAATTAGTTGAGTTAACTGCTGATCAAACAACGGGCACTGAGAGACCTTTTTAGAAACAATTATGTCGTTCCTTTTTCAAACTTGTGTATGATTAATCGTCACTAATGCGAGGTTGACTAGCAATAAAAAATTCATACGTTGACTGCTGTCTTACTACAACTTTAAAATTAAAAAGAACAGCGAAATTGTGCTTCTTGCTCTAGAACTAAAGTGAAAGTAAGACACCCATCAAATTCTACCATTTTTATTGCTAATCTATTTCGCCCTTACTGAGTTCACGGCATAATATTTATAAAGCTTTGAATGACAATGAAAAGAAAATTATATTTGTAAGTTGGCACTGCCGGCTGCAGGCGCTTTCACATGTCTTGAGACTGTCAGCGTTTCTCAAGAGGGCACCACTGATTGAGAAGGAGTGCCAAAACTTCACAGTTAGAGTTATTAAATAGATATTCTGAGCTACATATATCTTAAATAACTAACAGGTTACATGCTGTAGAGAAAACTGCCTAGTTAGGACTCAATATTATGCATTAATGTGTAGGATGGCCAGATGTCTGGATTTTAAGACTTTTGTCAGGGTTACGGCTAGACTTGGCAAATGTCAAGATTTTTCGAGTCATGAGTATTTCACATGTTTATGATTCATCAAATAAAAGATAAATATGTAGACACCAATACACAAAATGCGCATTAAAAAAATTGTTACAAAAATAATATTATTAAGTTGCACAAATCAAGAATGAATCCATGTTGTTGCGAGAAAGGTCAGCACTTTTCGATTGATATTATGTAGATATGGTAACCTTAATTAAGTGTCAATTTACGAGCGAAATTTAAATGAAAATGCTCTATTTGAAATGAATGACGTTTCTGAGCTGGTTCGTAAATTAACCAGGTTTACAAGCCCTGCTCCAAATACCTCAGTTCTTCATCAACTCACCGGCTTCCTTCCAAGGCTCTGCCACATGAACTCTAGGTCTGCGATGTGGGCCGGCACGGGCACTATGAATCCGGTGGCGTACGTATTCACTACACCTTCTCGGACGTAGTACAGCTCTGCATCCAGACCTGAAACGAGGATACACTATTAGAAAAAAAAATCGAAATCGAAAATTATAATAAAAATATTTATTAAGTAAATTGGCCATATGCTGGCTCTTTTACGCGTCAGTAATACAGAGTGAATCTACCAGCGCTTTGGAAACGACCGTCATTGCGGAGAAGTGCTGCAAGAAATTCCAGCAGGTGGTAATTATTGACATATAAAATACAATAATACTTAAAAGTAGTACTAGAACATCATGAAACTAAAATAAATAATGACTAGGAGAAATTTTGCATTTAAGTAGTACTAATACACTACTTATAGGTTTTAATGAAATAAAAAATCCGACAGATATATTATATTAACTATACAAAACTTTATTGTACTGTAATTATCGGCTTTCTAGTCATCGTTTACTACATAATATATAACATCATAATAATGGTCTTTAATTACAGTTCCATTAAAACTTCATCACTATACGTCTATTTACAACGTAGAATTACATCTTCAGTAATTATAGCGTCAAAATTAATCAAAGACATTCTGCTACAAGGAGCTACAATTAAGCTCGGTGACCAAACGTACAAAGCTATGTTAAGCTCTGTGTACACTGTTTGAAGCCATCCAAGGTAGCCAAATAGCTTGCATGTAATTATTAAAACGCACTAACCACAATAAGCGGAACCCTCCAGCGATTTCCTTTGTATTAATGAGTCAAAGGCTCTAATACAGAACCCTAACCCTGTAATTTTCACCTCTATTACAATGAATACAAGACTGTATGTTGCGGAGCAGGCTTACCCTAATGAGACAGTGTTGAATTTCATAAAGGTGTAAAGCAAAGTAATATGAAATTAACTACATTTGTGTCTTGTACAGGATGTTTTGTTCAGAGTAAAAGTAATTTAGATTCATGCGATAATGGCACTAATTGCTGAAATCTTATGTTCTGGATTTGTTTAAGCGTTTTTGTAGGCAAAGGACACTTTAATCTTGAGGTACTCAGTTAGGATGGTGTTGAAAATTGTTTTGAAGTAATGAGGCAAAAATGATCAAAGACATACAAAACCTTCAAAGCGAAGTAAATGTGTGGAATTTTAAGAGATTTAACAAACGTCGTATTTTGATTTACAAAAGAGGCTATAGGACGACTATCGAATTAGTTTTCGGCTACTTTCATTATTGATTGTCGTTGGAGATGGATTTTCGAAAAATCCTTTTATTGAGTACATTCTTAGAGTACATACTGCAAGTCCTTGGTCAAGTACCAGTGATTTAGGCTATGCTTTGTCCGTCAGTTAGTCACAGAGTTTCATATATATTCATATTTTTATTTTTATTAGTGCTAACTCTTAATGCGTTTTTTTTTTACATTAACAATACTATAGTGGAATGCGAACGCAGAACGTAAAAAATAGAATGAGTTTGCATGGTGGTGACACCCAACCGAAACAATAATGTGAACACTGCTTGGCGGCGGGTTAAAAGGTAAGATGGTGGTAGCGACCCGGAAAGTCGCCAAATAATGTACTGCGACCACTAAAGACATACAAAAGTACCACGATCACTTGTAAATATTAAAACGCACTACCGACAATACGCGGAACCTCCCCAAGAGACTTTTATTCTGGCAGGAAATAGCTTTAAAAAGATTAGTGCGTAACGAAACGCGTATACACAATAACAAAAAAAAACTTAACGTTTAGTCTGGAAATTGCGTTTAAGGTTATTAGTTCTTGTAACTCAATAACTGTAAACAACGTTATAAAAAATATAAAAAATAATCACACACTACATAAAATTACTTGGAATGAGGGTAAAAATAAGTTTCTCCACCCCTTACAATCAACAAGGGGTGTCTCGACAGCGTATAGATACAGGGTGATTCACCAATTGAGCGGAGTGCCACTTCATATTCGGCCCATTTCAGTCCGCTGCGACGCTCTGCATGCGTTATTGGATGACATAATCAGTAAATTTTTAGGGTTCCGTAATAGAAATAAATATAAACATATTTTTTTACAAGGTGTACCGACGATCTGGTGAAGATCGTGGGAAGCTGATGGATGCGAGTAGCTCAACACCAGCCATCGTGGACATCCTTGGTAAAGGCCAATATCCAGCAGTAGACGTCTTAGATCATGATGTTATTGTTCTGTAAATTTAATTACCATTTTTTAACAAATTTAAAATCTGATATCAACTGTTATTTCAACCAAAACTTACTCTTTTAAGAATAACATTCCATATTTTCTCCATGCGTGGTAACTAAATGATTACCTTAGGTATATGTATGTATGAAATATTTCACTTATTTTTCATTTACGTATATAATAAATCCAAGCTATGATTGAATCGGAATGGGTAATACGGAATTGAATGTCAAAAGAGATGGATGTAGCTCATTCCACATGCTAATTGGAATCAATCGGGCTGGATTTTGCTCGTGAATATGATGTATCGCGCCATTTGCTCTCTCCTCTTTACTCTTTAATATTCGAGAAAAAACCAGCCAACTGCGAGTCTGGCTCGCACATGAAGGATTCCGTACCACCATACAATAGAGGTATAAAGATGAAAGAAACAACTAACGTTTTTTTTGTCGGGCCCGTTTCGATTTATAATTCTATTTTATTTATATTATTTATTGTTGTAGCGACAATAGAAATACACACTTTGTGAAAAACAACCTGTCCATCTGTAGACAGAAGGACAGATGGACGGACGGATATTGGAGGCTTAGGGATAGGGTCCCGTTAACACCCTTTGGGTACGACAACCTAAAAAAAACGTTTATGCAACTGGATGCTAGTGGAGTTTCTCAGGTTATGTGTATAAGTCGAACTCCAGCGGGCATTTGGCGGGCACGTCATTTGGTACGGTTTACAATAAAAAAACTGATTAATTTTACGAGTACACACGTACTTAGTATTTGTAACAGTTTCTTTTTTCAAGCTTACGAAGAATCTTGACTGCAAAGAATTTAGAGATAATATTAATAATATATTCGCTTAATGTACCTAAATAGGTGGTTAAATTCAAATGTTATATACTATTCAATCTTATATACTTGTTTTATTTCAAAATAAATGACGTCAGTATACTCGACTAGTTCGGCTAGCCATAGATACCTACCTAACGTACTGCATTAGCTACTAAGGTAGTTTACTTGGAATTGCATATTACAAATACTAGGTAATAAATAATAAGTACTTACAAATACCAAATACCTTATTCTGACAACTCGAAGATTTATTATTTATTTGTGAACCTTGTCAATCGACGTACCTTACCCGCAAAATGTCCGCTGGAGTGCGACGTATGGTTGTGTGAATGACTGGTTTGCCTGGTCTTGAAATCTGCCTACGATGCTGAAGATCGCAAGTTCAAATTCCTCTAAATTATAGTTGGTAAATATAGTTTCATATTATTAAAACTCTTATAAGTGTATTTTCAAATGTTGTCATAATGTATGTAATTTACGTAAGCGCTTGACGCGACTGTCCTGCAGCTTATGTTTCTGATAGACTTAAGCAAACTCGAGCATGAATGAGCGTTCTGATTGGGTGTTCCAAATCAACAACCAATCAAAACGCTAATTACAGCGAGCATTCTAGCGAATGTGCTCAAGTCTATCAGCATCATTATCGATCACGATAACCTTCGCCGAATGTATCTTGATCCTAGGGCTAGACGCAATGCTGCCCTGCTAAGACAAATGACAGTATCTCAAACCAAACGCCTGGGGCAAGTGCAACCTCTTTACTAAGGGGGCAGGGTTGAATGTACTTTAGAGATGAAATTTAGAGAAACAAAAACTCATCGATTTGGAACAAAATCAAATTTTAAAGACAATGTATTCCTACTTCAATATAATGTTGTGAATGGGGTGTCATCTCACCTCCCTTCACCCGGTTTTCTAAAGCAAATAGTGTTAGTTGTATAATTGACGCTTTCCATCCCTAGGGAGTAGGGCTGCCCTCGCGCAATCGTTCGTTCGACATTAGAATAATAAGATTGCAAAGGCATTTCAAATATTGAACGGTGAAAAAGCTTTTCGGCGTAACTCAGTTTTGGAAGTGCACTTCTGCATAATTAATGTGCATTGTGCAAGTAAATTCGTTAACGTTACGTGTTCAGCCGTTTGTTTGGAATAAAAGTAAAGGGATTTTCAATTTAACTGTAAAATTGTGATAGGTAGGTATATAAAAAATACAGAAAAATACATCTGTTCTCTTGTGTATTATTTTATATCATCATTGCGATGTAATACCCGTTTTCCCTCTTTTAATCGGAATTAAACGTAGTCCAAAAAAGTAAAACCAGCACTATATAGTGAAAAAACATCAATGTAATTAGGCTAAACATATGTAAAATGAGCGTCAATATTTTTACCACTTCTTTCATACTACATATAAGTTAAAAAAGGACGGAAGCACTACCCAAAAGATTAACTTAGCATACCATCATAATTCATTATCACCTAATGCTGCTATAAATACAGGGTGTTCTAGTAGAGCTTTAATTATAATAATGAACCATTCTGGCGAAAAAGTTAAATTAAAGGAGATTCCGACCGTTATTCGGCCATTCCTGACGTCATCAATCTAATTGGAATGGAGCGTTGTATAGTGTTGTTATAATGGTGACCCTGAAAATGAAGGTTCTCTAAATTAATGCTGATAACTTTTTGCCGATTGCGCGTTCGCAACCAATTCTTCGCATAATTTCATTCTTAATTAAGTATTCAGTAATACCTAATCATGAATTCAAGAAGTGGGATTAATCAGATCCCTTCGACTTCAAAGACAGCTGAACATACCGCAACCACAATTCTCTATACCCCTGTAGACCTTTATATAACTAAATTACGTAAACACCTAAATCTGTAAAAAAAAACCCACCGTGTCACTTTTTTTTACCGACTGTGACGCGAATTAGTGATGTGGATTCGCCGTTGTACGCGCGAAATCGATTCACAGCAGCCGCCGGCGCCGCCCGCGCCGCGCGGCTCGTGTCAGTCAGTTGGTATACCTACGCGGTCAGTTTTTGTAATCTCAGTAATTCAAGACTGAAATGGGTTGCGAATAAAATTAAAAACGGTTGCGTTATTATATTTCCACTTTTACTTAATAATTCAGGTCTTTATAACATTTAGTTCGATATATAAACAATAGTTATGAACAACGTTAGATGCAATTTAAGTTAACTTCATTTAAATTAAGTGGAACGAATCTGAATATGGCTTATCATTTTGTTTTAGCTGATAAAAAAAATCGACTATTATTTGTTGAAAACCAATTTCTTTGCCCAGCCGCTTCCATCCATTTCTCTTTTAGGGTTGAATTACTTGGTAACCTGTAATTTATAACCTATAATTATGTTATTCAGACAGAAATATTATACTAACAAAAATAATTAACCTAAGAATCGATTAGAATCATGAAGCATCGACAGGTTGTACATCAATCTTTGCTTCATTAGACAGAAACATGATATAGTCCAGGGTACTATCTTCCACTTTTTAGGGACTAAGAAGTCGAGCAACACAAGCTAAGTTCGATCATTTTATTTCCATTGCGCGTTTAGTAAAGTAGGCAATCATGAATATAAAGTAATCCCTCAAAGTCTTATTTTTCATAGTAAAACCACGACAAACCGAAATTATTTATTTTTAGTTAGATATCTTATAGAAGGAAACATGTCCATTATTTGGGTCAGATTTTTCTGTACAGTTTTTACAATTTATTACGCAACAACAAGTTTTCTGCATATATGTTGACGTCCGGAGGCGATGACGGTTGAAAGCAGACTAAACGAAGCCGCGTAGAAAGCAGACATTTAGACTGCTTTTTGACACGCGAAGTACGTACACTTGCGTTGTCTAGTAAGATAAAGATCTGTGTTTATACCGCAATTCTATTTATAAACTTTGTAAACCTTAAAGGTCAGCGAGTGCTTAGCTAACTTATTTATATAACATTATTACAAGCATGTAGTTCAAGGCAAAAATCGCGTTACACGTTATTGCTTTTCCTATTTTAGCGTGTTGAGGATTTGCTGTTTCGCGACTCCGAAAAACTTAAGCTTTTAATACAATAGTACGACATACTGAGTTATCAAAAAGTATCAACGTAGTGTTGAAAAAAAAACGCAATATTGTTGCTCAGTTATCGTCATCAACTATAACCACACTTAATAAAATGTAAAAAATGCAAATTTAAAGAGTGTCATTATAATACAGGTACAATTGAAACTGGTGCAACATAATAAGGTTTAATAAGCATTTATCACAAGTTTTCATACAATGCTATAAGAATTCTGTTAATTTTTTACTATATTTCATTCTCTGAATAAAATCACCCTGTGCAAGTTCCACTTGACCTACGGTTATAGTAGAAAAGATATGGAACAGACCATAAATAGGTAAAAAGTAAACTGAAGACTCATATTACTCAAAAATCCTTATAGCCCTACTTCATAAAGCATACAGACCAATTCATTACAATTATCCTAATCTCCACTGAAAATAAACTCCGTAGACTTTTTGTCGTTAGTACCGCCTACAGATAAAGCCTTTATTGCCCTGGCACGATTATTTACACACAGAACTTGGTTCACATTTATTAAAATGGTGATAACGGTATATTTATTGTCTCCTTGCGTTAGTCGGTGTAGGCACGCGACTTTTTAACGCCCGAGGTGTTCCAAGGTAAAATAATATATTCAGAACCAGTGACACTCCTACAGTAGCAAATTTTAAGGCTATCACACTGTGGTGGCAGGGAACGTGAAAACAGATTAAGTGCCAACAACTTGAAATGGAGACATCTTTGTATGGATCGAGGAGAAGGCATTGTAATGTCAAAGTTACATACAGCCTGGTTTCTGTAATGTAATGGTACTTTTATTCGCGTTTTATGTGTTATATCGGAAGTTTGTAATGATTATGTGGTGTTATTTAGAAATATTGTTATTGAAGTTGTTGTCGGCCATTTTTAAGCAATAAGTGCAGGTTACAATAGGCTTTTAATGTCATGCATTTTCAACTTCATGTTATTAACCTGTAAATTCAAGTTATCGGCAGGATAAGAAGAGTTGCTTCCTTTTCCGCTCGATTATGGAAAATTCAGACATGAAGAGGTTCATGAAATAAGTAAAAGGTAAAATGTTACGAAAAGAAAATGGTGGATACGAGGGAAGGTCTTCGCCCAGCAGTGGCTGCACACCAGGTTAAGTAAAAAGGAAAAAAAACAATTATGGGAGAATTTAAAAAATATTGTATGTTGAAGGCTCAATCAAAAAGTCTTCAATGTTTTCCTTTGTGTAACAAAAATCATCTATTATTATTATGATTGTGTGAGTAATTTTCGTTACACAATGAGAAAAGGTCGTCATTGTCTCGATTAAATACTTACACATTCAGTGTCAGTAATGCTACGAGTGCGACGCTGTAGCTTGTAGCAGTATTTTCCCGCTATGTAGCGAAAATGTGCTAAGAAGAGTGGACCCGACTATCGGGTAGTTATAATATAATTATATTTCAATAAGTTATGTTCAATTTATAAAGTGTGTTTCTAAATGAAAAGACTAAATAGTTCTCACTATTAATGTTTCATTTGATTTACCTTCATTTTTTTTAAATATATACCATTGAGGGGCAATTCGATTCTGAATGACCATTATGAATAATTTGTAAATGTGAGATACAAGACTTATCGGTCGGTAGTTATTCACATCGGCTTTATCGCCCTTCTTGTGCAAAAGTATGATATTGGAATGGCAAAAACCATTCGGCAATATTCCCGTCAGCAATACGCTATTGAAGAAATTTGTTAGATGCGGTAAAAGAACATGTCTCCCCAACCTCAGAGCCTCCGTCGTAACACCATCCTCACCAGGACTTTTCTGGTAAAGCATGCTTTTTAAGGCACAATTCACCTCGTAGTCGGATATTGGCGGTATGGAGTTAGGACAAGAGTACCCTATGCTGATGTGATCTCGCGATGGGTCGGAATACAGGGTCCGGTAGAAGTTAGTGCATACTTCTGTGATTTTTTGTCTGTCGTTCTGCCTGATTCCATTCTCATCCTTCAAACACGTGATCCATGTTCTTCCCTTGGTGATACCCTGTTTGGCTACTCTAAGTGAGCGATGTGTTTTAAGAGCTATCTTCACTAGCCGGGTGTTAGTTTCCTTCGAATTGCCCCTCAACTGGACCAACACCAACCGCCCGAGCAAGCTGGTTTCCGCCCGTCCTTTTCCACAGTTGACCACCTGCACTCCCTCAACCAGGTCCTAGAGAAGTCCAACGAATTCAACAAACCACTTTATTTGGCATTTGTTGACTATAATAAAGCATTTGACAGCGTCACACATCGTGCAATATTATCTGCACTGCGTAGTCAACAAATAGACCAGACGTATGTTGAACTCGTTGGAATTATCTACGATAAAAGTACGGCCAGCATAAAACTTCAATCTCCGGGCCCCACTTTCAAAATAGAAAAAGGCGTGAAGCAGGGTGACCCGATATCCCCTAAACTGTTCACAAGCTGCCTTGAGGAAATCTTTAAACAACTGGCGGTCTCCTGGAATGTTAAGGGCATTGATGTCGGCGACAAAAAGCTGACGAACCTTCGTTTCGCGGACGACATCGTGCTCTTCTCATCTTCGGCAAGTGAACTTGAGGGTATGCTGCAAGAACTCAGCACTGTAAGCTTTGAGGTTGGACTGACAATGAACAGATCCAAAACTCAGTTGATGACCAACTGCAAAAAACGTAGGGTCATGGTTGATGGGCAGGTTATGCAATATGTCGATGAGTATACCTACTTGGGCCAGATAGTCTCTTTTACAAACCGGCAAGACAAAGAGATCGATAGGCGGATTGAAAATGCCTGGAGGAGCTACTGGTCCATGAAGGAAATGATGAAGGGCAGCCTTCCTATCACTTTAAAAAGAAAACTCGTCGACATGTGTATCCTGCCCATCCTAACATACGGTGCCCAAACGTGGTCATTAACTGAGGCTCAAAAGTCCAAACTCAAGGTTTGCCAAAGAGCAATGGAGCGTAGCATACTGGGTGTCCGAAGATCCGATAGGGTGAGGAACACAGATCTGCGCTCCAGAACTGGTATTGCTGATGTTGGGGTAAAGACCGCAAAGTTGAAGTGGGACTGGGCTGGCCATATCTGCCGCATGCACGATGAGAGATGGGCCAAAAATACCACCCATTGGCTTCCACGCGATGGATATCGTAGCAGAGATAGACCCAGAAGGAGATGGCGAGATGACCTTGAGTCGTTTGCGCGGGATTGGCGGGAGTGCGCTCTGGATAGAGACGAATGGCGAAAACGAGGGGAGGCCTTTGCCCAGCAGTGGGACACAAAAACAGGATAATAAAAAAAAAAAAAAGAAAAAAAAATACCATTGAATATTTACTTATTATTTACCTCAAAAATCTACCAGCGCGTCGCAAGAGACCACTGCTGAGAAGAAACGCTGCAAGAAACTCAACAGCTGCAGCAGCGGCATCTCTAAAGTAAGTATCATTGTATCAAAAAAATACATTTCAAGGAACGACGCCGTGTTATATGAAAATAAGGAATCAAGAGCACAAAAGTTGATCTAGTCCCAAACTAACTAATAAATGAACTGTTTTATCAACATCATGTCAGCCGAAAGACGTCCACTGCTGGACATACCACTCAGACCAGTCTTGTGCTTTTCGCATCCACCACGCTCCCGCGATCCTCACTCCATCTTGTTGGAGGCCTACCTACAGCTCATCTCCCGGTCCGCGGACGCCACTCCAGAACCTTCTGACCACATCGGCCATCAGTCTTGCGAGCAATGTGCCCCGCCCGCTGCCACTTCAGTTTAGCTATTCTTCTATGAGCTGTTTTAACTTATATAATTCCAGGAATGTAATTCTGAACATTTTAGGTTTAATTAGTTCGCGGATGTTCTAAAAAACATATTTTTAAATTACTCTCAAATGTTCCGACGATTTCCACATATGTAGACTTTAGATATAAAAACGATTCGATACGAAAAAGTTTAAATATGCTTGGCAACTTTCTCAGAGCTCGTAATTCCAAAATGTACAAGTCTAAGTACACTCACTTGGAATTTATGCCGCCTTTTCGAAGTTCCGTTATCGCCGCAATAAATTCGAGTTTGTTCCTTATTTTCGGGAGCGGGAATTTTCGCAAATTTCCCATCCCGCTCTTGTTTTTCATTGTAATTGAAAGCGACTTACGAGTGCTTTTGGGCTTATTATTTATTAGATCGCGATTTTGACCTTAATAAATAATTGTTTGTTGTTGCGAAAGTGGAATGGCGGCGCGAATACATTTTTAGCTTCGTTAAACATTTGAAGATGTTGGTAATGGTACAAAAATGTTATTAGTTTCCAAACAGTAATGACACGTATTGCAAAGAATAATGAGGAAAGAATAGGATTGCCAAGTAACCATAGAAACCAAAACCATTAGTCTCTATTGTCCTTACACCTATTGTTATCGTAGTGGTTACATTATCATAGCTTTTATTAACTTGACAATAGAGGTGGCCGAGATAAACAATGCTACAGTGATAGTAAATACAAAGTAAGATACTGGCCATCATCTTGTTCACTGACTTAACAAATGGTTCTTAAAAAGAAAATAAAATAGCAGACCAATTTTGTATGATTGCCTGAACCAAGCGATCATCAATTCTGCATAGACTGTCAATCAGTATAAATGTCGTTACAAACAAATGGATCCAGGAAAAAACCAAATTAAAAAAGCTTAGTCTTACAAACTCTTTAAAAGACGAGAAACCCATCGGCGTACAATCGGCCTCATTAAAATTTATGTTTTTAATTATCGCCTTTCCGAAAATTCTTCTTTGATAAGTTTCGGTCGTTATAGTCTAAATTGACCTGCGTTCGGATGCGTCTCAAAAAACTCGTCCGCGTTTTGTGAAATTTAAAAAGTTTACAACGAGGAAATTCCTCAGGTTAATTGGAATGCTGAGAACTGCGGAAGCTTCTTAAGTAGAAAGAAAAAGGTGTAATACAAAAATGATAAATGTTAAGTTGGAACTAATTAATTTAAAAAAAACTTTGTGCGAGGATGTTTGAAAGTGTAGATTTTTTTCATGATTCCCCGTATGAAATTAATATGAAATTAAAAAATTAAGATCCAACTGCATAATAGAACGAAACAAGTTTAGACTTGGACTTAGGTACTAGTATAAGGCCGGTCTTATAAGGGATATTTTTGAACCTGTTGAGTATTTTTGAAAACCTGAATAAAATTAATATTTTTTGTTATAATGTTCAGTAGCATTTGCGATATTAAGACGAACCTAACAACAACCCGTTTATCAAAAATTGAGCATACATTCGGTCTCTCCAAGACAACATAGTACCAGACATACATACAGCTTACAAATATTACTCTCTTCCTAGGGAACTCGGGGAAAAACGCACATACGCCTTAAGGCATGGCATAAGGAATGATAGCCAGGAAAATGCTTACATGCGTTATAGGAGCTAATTTGTTATTTACGTCCTAAGCGTTTCACGTAACACACAACCAATTTTAACATTAATAATAGACTCTTACCGAGCCTGCATTACCAATTCCATTTGGTACCAAACTTATTATACCAAAGCAGTTGTTAAGTTTCAGTCATCTTTGTGTCAGAAGCCTGTCAAGGGTGACCAAAGCCGTAGGTCGGTATTAATATTCCAATAGTAATTCAAAGCTTTGTTTGGTTTCAGAAATGACTCATGTGCCATGAATATATACATTAATGAGGATTATTTACGATGTTTTTACTTGGGGTGAGTAGGCAGACTACTGGTGACAGTTCCCAGTATTCGCAACGTTTTTTGGCTTCATCTTTGGTAATTTTATTTAAAATTCAAGTATGTCGCACGTTGTTTTATAAAAAACATTGTACGGATTAGTGCTTTTAAAAGCCATTTATCTAAATATTTGAGATTTGAAAATAAATAAATATCGTGGGACAATTGACCTAGCCCCAAAATACGCCGTAGGTTTGTACTATTGGGTAATAAATATAGGGAACAATAAACTGGCTTAGTTGAGAAATAAATATTCGCGGCCACCACACAAATATTTTGCTTGACCGGAAATCGAACCCGAAAACCGCTAGCTTTGTAGGCAGGGGCGCTACCAACTAAGCTATAACTGCGTTATAAAAATTTCGAACTATTACGGATATTTTAATAGTAGCTAACTTTAAGTACGGCGAAAACTGTTTAATGTTCGGAGTTTGTTTCATTCATCAACTTTTGCAAAGTAGAGAAGAGAGTAGCCTCAGAAGAGTAGAGTATGTGGAATAGTCCTTCACACACGTATAGTCTTATAAGTAGCTGCACACTTTTGTACCTTGTCGCATTGACGCCTTTAGCATATTAAATTGGCAGTTCAAACATGACGTTAAAGTGATGAAGCACTATACCGAGCAGCTACTATAAGTCCTACCGTACAACGTAAACGTACAATCATTCGAATGCCGCTTAACTTGACTTACGACCTCATTTCGTTAGGTCGATAACCAGATTGCTGGTCTATTTATAACACTGAGCAATAAATTAACACAAGCACAAAGTACAAAAGCAATAAATGCAAATGCGATAGTGTTACAAGCGGTCGCAATATGTCAGTCTTTATGAGAAGCAATTTAAATGAGTAATAACAGAGATTGCAATGAAAGCTGCAATGTGAAGCCGATGACAATCGTAACGATACAGTTGAAATGAATACGAGTATTAACTTATTAGTGGAATATTAATGTTTCAGTCAGTCTCGTAATCCACTGTATATTTTAATTGAATCGACTGCAGTTTTAGTTTTTGTTTAAGGAAACGGTTATTTTTAATAATAATAATAATCATTTATTAAAGATAACAAAGATCCATAATTGGTGCACAAATAACGGTAAGTTAATTGCCAAAAATAATAATAATATAAAAGCAATACCTACACAATATTTTATGCAAAACAAAATAAAATAATGAGAGTCATAAGATAGTATAAACCAGTTCGTTGTTTGGCTTGTAAATATAGGTATATATGAGAAAAGGGCGTATAGTAAACAAACATAAAATTATCCAAAAAACAAGGTTAGCATAGTCAAAAAAAGAAAGAAGTAAACACATACTGAACCAAAATATTCCTTAACAAAACACTAATAACAGATCAAAAAGACGTAACGACACTTACGACAGTCTTATACAACAATAAGTGCCAAACATTTTCATTTCAAATCATTTCAAAAGTAAAAGCCGCACAGTGAAGTAAATTAAAGAACAGTGACTAAACGAATATAAATCGATCGAAGACGTCTAGAATTTGAAGTCATCGTGTATAAAGTATGTAATACAGGAGCCGCAATTGCTTCCTTTGTCGTCTATGGGAACCGCGGCGTGCGCGCGACACGCCGAACATTAGTCAAATCTTGTGACCGAGCAAAAACAGATAAGGAGGTTTAATGGTGAATGTTTAAACTGGAAAAGTGGTAGTTTCAAGGAAAAAGAAGAAGAATTAATAATTAAATTACGTACTTCAAAATCTAGCTTTTCTTGAAAGGTACGCAATCTTAGAAAGGAAGATAAATACTAGCTATACGACAAAATACGATGTTGTTCACTACCCCCCTTTTTTAAAACACACTATAAACCTATTTTAGTTAAAGTATTCTTTATTACTTTATGTTAAATCACATGCCATATTGAAAGTAAACTTTTAGCACACTTTAGCTATTTCGCATTAGAAGGAAATATGAATAAGAGGTTTTTTTCCCTAATGTTTAGCTACGGGTACCCAATATGACGGTATAACATCCACATTATTTCTAATAAAAGAACCAAGCATTCATATATATTAATATGTCAGTTAAAAACAATCAGTTCCCAAATAAATTAAAAGAAGCTGTAATTCGTCCAATCCATAAGAAAGGTGACCGGAAAGTGTTCTCAAATTATAGGCCTATAGCAATTTTGTCAAGTGTAGAGAAGGTAATGGAAAAATGTATTGTTAATCAAATAGGAGATTACCTTCACACCAATTCTATCCTTAATACTTATCAACACGGGTTTCAAAAAGGTAAAGGTGTTCATACTCTGCTTGCAAAATTTGTAGATGAAATTAACTCACATTTAGAAAGTAAAAAAGTAGTTGCAGTAATATTCTTTGATTATAAAAAAGCTTTTAACACTCTTGTACCGGATACGCTTTTAAATGGGATGGATGAATGCGGCATTAGGCAGCCGCTGAATGGCTGGTTCCGTGACTACCTGATGTCTCGGATTTATCGTGTGAAGGTGGGTGAGGTGCTCAGTGATGACGTGGCGGTTGACTGTGGGGTTCCGCAGGGTTCTGGATGTGGTCCAGTATGCTATTTGATGCATGTAAATAGTATAGGTGGAGTCATACGTCACAGTACACCTTACATGTTCGCTGACGATTTGTGTATTGTGTCTGCCGGGACTGATTTTGTTGACATGAGTCGCTCTATACAGCTTGATATAGATGCAATAGTGCGATGGTCTCATGACAACGGCATTTTGTTGAACGCCGAGAAGACTAACCTACTTGTTATTCACTCTCCTTATTTGAAAATACCAGATTTTACTTTTCATTTGGTGGCCCATGGTTATCAGTGCTTGCATAATAACCAAGTTAGTTGCCAATGTAATCCTATAGATAAAGTTGATTGTGTTACATATTTAGGAGTAAAAATAGATACTAGTTTTTCCTGGTCTCAGCATGTGGATTACATCTGTGACAAATTAAGAGTTTTGCTAGGTAAATTCTACCATCTTAGTTACAGGGTTCCTGTTGGTACTTTAAAATGTTTATATTATGCGTTGGTAGATTCTGTACTG
The DNA here is from genome assembly GCA_923062465.1 of Acleris sparsana. NCBI lineage: Eukaryota > Metazoa > Arthropoda > Insecta > Lepidoptera > Tortricidae > Acleris > Acleris sparsana. The sequence goes on along the minus strand of OV281287.1, from coordinate 17,164,704 downwards.
GGGTATGCTCTCAATTGTTATGGTCTCACTTTTAAAACATACTTAGATAAGCTGGAATCCTTGCAACTGCGTTTCTTAAAATTTCTTGTCTCTCAAAAGATTAAAAATACCTGTAAAAGTGACTATCGAAAATTGTTCAAAATATGTAAGATACTTCCCGTCACTTTAAAGCACAAATACCTTTTGGCTATTAATAACCATGACAGTTGGCAGCATGACTTGTGTAGAATTGATCACAATCATGGAACGAGATTGGTGTCTGCAGGTAAATTTGATGTGCCTAGAGTTAACAACTATTACGGAGACAGAACTTTGAAAAAGCGCCTGCCATATATTCTCAACAGTTTACCTGGGGACATCCATCTTGAGCAAAATAAAAGTATATTTAAGAGAAAGCTAAAGAAACATCTATTAGATCGATCTCAACGCCGGGCAGTGCTCGTCGACATCACCATCCCGCATGATGAGAACCTCGTGAAGGCCGAGAAGGACAAGCTCAGCAAGTACCTTGACTTGGCTCACGAGGTGACCGCCATGTGGGATGTTGACTCGACGATCATTGTCCCAATAGTTGTTTCGGCAAACGGTCTTATAGCGAAGAGTCTCGACCAACACCTCAAGAGACTCTCGCTAGATGGCTGGATCAAGGGCCAGATACAGAAGGCAGTACTCCTCGACACGGCACGTATTGTGAGGAGGTTCCTCTCTATGCAGCCCTAACCACCGGTAGCTTGAGCCCTGCCCCGCTGCCGGCGGCATTCGTAGGTTAGGTTTTTTATAATGTTTATTTTTTATATTAGTATTGTTATTTTACTTTTATAATTGAATATTCACTGTAAAAAACCTAATTGTACAGATATAAAATAAATATACGGAATAATAATAATAATGTATTTTTTTAGCCTTCCAGCTAGTCCTTACGTCATACATTAACAACAGTGCACGTCAAGTTGAATGGCAAGGCATTCCATTATTGTGAATTAAAAACACTATAATAGGCACAACCACGATCACAAAATTATCCAAACCACAAAAAACACAAATGCCTTTTTGCTTATCCTCATTCAAATCTCAACCGCAACTCAAACATTATTCCTCTTTCTAGTTCAAACTTTTTCCAAAGACAAAACAAGACTTATTCAAACTCGAATCCAACTGAACAGAATCTAACCCGGGGCCGAAATAAAGAACACATCTACAAAGCAAAAGCCAATAAACTTCGATAAAGTAATACTTTGTTTCCCCAATAACATTATATCCACTTGTTGCCTCGAAAGTATTCGTTCCCGGCGTCGCAAATTCTTGCGGGAATTAAATGCCGCATGTGTGTTAAGACTCTGTTTTATCTTCGTAGGATAAATGGAATAAAATATTATAATGCTTTTAGCGAAGTCATTGTTAGTTTGTAGGATTACTTCTCAGCAACTGTGTTTGCTATTTGATTAAAAATAAACAGAAAACAATTTACTGTTAGGTTGAGATTGAGAACGAGAGAACGCACCTACTTATGTACAAAGCTTTTGACGTAATTTATTTACAAATTTACTCATAAACTCTTCAAGAAGGAATTTAAATATAATGCGTCTTTGTTTCTATTTTTAGGTTTAGTCCTTGTGTCTTTAATCTTTTCAAAAAGGTGCAATGAAAATAAGAACTGTAAACTACTATGAGCAATGAGCAAATATCTATACGGATAAGCTTTTAATTATATAAACATAATTTCGTAGCAAAAATAACGTTTCTTTTATCTTTATAAGTGTTTTCTCCCTCGAGATTCCTAACAGCTTTCAGCCTCTCCCTTATTAACTTAATATTGCCGTACTGAATAAACTGACCTTTCTTCCGCTTACTTGTGTGACTCATTGTTAAAGGTTATTTACTCATAAAAATCTTGCCTTTATTTCATGGCAAAGGGAAAAGTATCATTGCTTATTAATATAGGATTTATTAAAAATGTCGGGCTCAACTAATTTTCATCAAACTTGGCTAAAAACTACCATCAATAAATAAACTAATAACACAAACAGGCCGGAATGCAATCGGTTCATCCGTTTGACAAATTAACAGCGGTAACTTTTCCATTACGTGACAATAATTGGTCATACATTTATATATACCGCCCTCAGACACCACCAGGCGGTATCTCACATTCAATAACCGACGCAGTTTCAATCCTCTCTCGTTAGTCACATTTGCTACAAGAGTTTTGTCTGAGATGCCACTATAGGAGTAATTCTCGTGACGTAATGGAAAAGTTGCTAAGGCTGTTGTTATTTTAGTTCTTTACTATGAGTACTTGTTTTGAAAACGCCCAACAATGTTCTTGCAGGTACCTTATATTTTAAACATACAATGAAGCACATATTTAAAAAAATATGGACTTTCCAAGAGACGAATATTTCGTCTCAAACTCGAAAGAATCTGATTTGATCAAGTTTGTAATTAAAAGACATCCATTAAACAAAAAAACTTTTCAGCAGCCCCTTTGTAAACTTGGCTCAGGAATTTGGCACCATTGTAGCTGATAGTGCAAAACAATGTTGCCAGTGCAGCGTTTACAAAATATTTTTAAACAGAACAAAATAGCGAATTCGCAAGACAAGACGAAGATGCTAATTTGTCTTTGGCATAAAGGTTATTGTGCATAAGGATATTTGTTTCTGCTTTTGCAAATTTAATCGTAGGAACTGAGAAAGTGTTTAATGTAAGAGTAAGGTTACATTTTGAGAGTTGAAAGGAACTATAACTAACTGAATACGTTTTAAATTTAATTTCAGAAATACTTGTAGTGAAGCACAAATTTGCATTACATCACGGGAATAGGGAAGTATACCTATCTATCATATAGGATGTATACATAATATTAATTAAATTTTATTGTATAAATATGCGTTACTCGCCAGCCCAGGCATTGAAGATAAAGTTAAATTAACCTGGTGCCCACTTCATTTTGTTTCATACGTTCAAAAATGAACGTAACTTTACCCGTTTATTATTTTTGCTGGTTATTATAACTTTTATAGCGCTTTAATACTCGCTTTACTGAGATTTTTATTATGGAAAACATCCATAACATTTTCGAATCCGCTATTAAATTTAGCTTGAAATACTCGAAACAAAACCGATGTCGAACCAAACTCGATTTTAGTTTTCATTGGAAAAGCGCAGAATTTCCTCTTTGATTGTGTTTTCCCGATACGCCAGTTTAGAACTAACTTCACCGTTCCTAAGTTCAATGCGCAAAGAATCCTTTTCTACAACTCTTAAACAAAGAGCTGACTTTGCAACTGACGCTAAATACACTGCAAAGTAAATAGATGACAATAGAACAGTCGATTTCAGCAAATAAATGTAACTAAACTTTGAACTTCATGATTCAAATGTAAAAAAATATACTGTACTACATTTATGGTACTATTCAATTCAATTTAAAAATGGTATAAGTAACTCATTTCTTATTGCATACCTGCTTAAATTATTGCGATTTAGTATGGTTATTTTTAAACCCCCAACGCAAAAAGTGGGGTGGTATAAGGTAAACGTCTTCATCTGTATGTGTCTATATATTTTTCACTTATATGTTACATGAGCATTTGTAACTGTGTGTTTCAATTTAGCTTCCAAACGACCGATGGCCGCCTTTTCAGGGTAAGTAAATCTGACCCTGACCGAATATTTTCCAATTAATTTCCTTACCTCTAAACACCTCCACGATAAACCAAAAATAAACAAATTTAGAAACCACTTTAATAAATTATAGATAATTCATAATCTAAAAGCCATTAAGTTGCCCGCCAGTGTAACGGGAAGGTAAACAACCCATAACTCCGTCACGCAGTGGCATGAAGTGTACACTTGCGGTAAACTTTCAGCGTACATGTGAAAGGTACGCTGTTGATTTGTAAGTGTTTAGTTGTTATTAAATACACTCAAGAGCAATGAAAACGGGTCACTTTCTATGGAAATTTTATACAAAGTGACTCGTTTTCATTGCTCTTGACTATATTATAAATCCTAACACTAAAAGAAGTAAGAACTAAACTTGACCGAAGGTTTTTTTAGACGCCACATAATGATAAAGTCGGTAGTGTTCCGCGATCTGGGGGGCTACCATGACATACAAAAGCAGTTCAGTTTAGGTTGAGAGAAAAAGACAGAGCTGTAGCAGTTATACAGCTCTATCCCTTTCTCTTAACAAACATTTGTATGTTCTGGGTATGACCGACAGCCCCCTATGCATGGGATGCCTATCGGCCGACGAAACAGCCCCCCATGTAATCCTGTAATGCGTAGGTGTAGCCGCTCAACGGACTGAAATCCTCAAGTCACCGAGGTCACTCCGAGAAGCCTGTGGAGATACCAGGAGGATCCTGCGCTTCTGGTCGGAGTTAGGCTGGCTAGATCACTAGCCGGTACCACGCACAATGGCCCGACATACACGGGCTAAGTGCGGAAAAAGGAGTCCATCACCATACCATCACCATACCCTACGATCTTTAATGATGATTTTTGATTCAATAGTTGAGTACTTATACCTTCTTAATCCTGGTTAACCCTTTTTTAAATAAATATTGTAGTTTTAAAGTAAACAGCTAGCTATCTTCATCTCAAGTTCTTCGCGTGGAAGGACATAAAGCCATGCCTTTTGATTATTGTGTGGGCGTGGCGCCGTAGATGGCCTCTTTAGACAATAAATGGAGCCACGCTTACATAAACTCATTTTGAATTTTATTGTGGATAAATAAAATAAAAATCCGCGTGGACGTCTTAGCGGGAAAAATCCTGTAATTTTACCTAACTTTACTACGTCCCACTTTATGTACTAACTGACAACTAAAAAAAAAAAAAAGTTGCGTGATATCATAGATTCAAGTAACAGGGGTGATATTTTTCTAGTATATCCCGATTTAGAATGTAATAACCGCCTACTTTGACTTGCACACTTCACTTCTCATAAAATATTCTTGCAACCGTCCCTACGACATACTACCCGTCAAAACGTTTAAACATCCTGTAATTATCGTACAACCTAGATTGATAGTCTAGCCTTTCAACAGCTAATAAACACTGACGTTTCTGTGAACGTGAAAATATAGGGTAGCTAACGAATAGGCTATACATAATTCGTCCATGGACTTGTAGTGCCAGCCAAAAGGTAGTATGTGCATACGAAGTTTGTACTCCATTGCGACCTTTTACATCTAGACGGCAGTATAATTTCAAAGGGTTGACAGACGGGTGTGTACGCGCACCAGATGGTTCCCACGATGTCCTTTGTCCTATCTATTTATAGTGGCAGCCCTGTGGAATTATTACGTAATGCTACTGTTCTACACTGTGACCGTTTTATAAAGAACTCTGAATTGGAATTGGCTGTTCGGGACTTGAGATCTATTACGCTGGTTTGTAACACCAGTGGACGTTGAACTGTTGTTTAAAGTAGTTGCGTTGGAGTTAGAGCTTGATGTAGAATGGTTTTCGTGTTATTTCGTTAGGTAATAACACCAGTAAATGCAAATAGTCGAGTTCGCTTCGTCTATTTGGTAGTTTGGATTTATTTACGATGAAGGAGTTGTGCAGTCATAATATTACGGTATGTAATGTTCAATGTTTTTTCATGAATCGGTAGAAAATCACCTATTTGGTTTATGATGGCAGCTACAAACAATAAGAATGTTTATAACAGAACACCATATATATTTAATAGCATGGAAAGTAAATAAAGGTAAATGTAAGAAGAGGTTGATCAATATATACGAAGCGAAAAAGGTATCTTTGGACCGGTACACTTGGCGTTTCATAGTGCCTACTTGCCTATAACAATGGAAAACAGATATATGTATATATGTCAGTAAATAAATATTGAATAAACAGGCAGAAAAAAGGTTATCTGGAAGAGATCATTTATAGCGATAAGAAGTTCATTGTGTGATGTTCGATAAAGCTTGTTTCTAAGCTCGTATATCCCAAAGCACTGCCAACTAACTAAGTACCAACATACTAAAAAAAATCAACTCTTTCATTCCCCCGTCATGACCAAATTGTAATCAAAATCATTCATTTGTAAACAAAAATAATCCCACCTTTTTTTGTCACAGAAATTAAAGCTTGCGTAATAAAAATTAAAACATGTTTCATGTTTACGGTGAAGTATAAAATATATGTCGACATTGATAAGCAAATGGGCAATCAAACGACCCCCCACGGGCCGAGCTGCGCCAAAACTGATAGCCGTTGAAATAAAACAGACCCTCTCTGGCCAACAGAGATGATCTCGGCCAGATATGCAACGAATGGCGAAATGACATGAGAATTGCAATAGGGCTAGTCAATCAATGTATGAATCAAAACTCTTTATTGTAAAACAAATTACAAGACATGTTTGCATCAATATAGATAATGTACATTGACGAACTTATCCCATCCCACTTATCCCAAGCTGCAGTTAATCAAGCCGAAAACGTTGAGTTTCAAAATGCGATTATGTTACTTAAAGTAAAATTTTGAATCATATTGTTTTTATCAAATTTGGCCTGATGTTAAAAAAATGTATAAGATGTAGAGATAAGAAGACACAGGGTGTACTAAAAAAACAGTATAATTATTTTGGGTAACAAAAGAGGATCGCGTGACAGTCGTCTCTGCTGAACCCAAAAACGGCCGCATTATTTAAAGGTAACATTTACGATTAAAAATCTTTTGATTAAACCCATTTTGTTTAGTCAAAAATATTTATTAATATTTATATTGTAGTATACTAATCGCCCCACTGAAACTAAACGCCATGCAAATCATTATCCGTCAAGTTTATAAATATTCAAATAAATTACATCTCCTACGTATCAGCTAGCCCCATATATCAAAGATGATGTATTACCACGGGTTCTCGACAGTGTCATGTGAAAAATGACAGGAGCAAATCTGTCCAATTATAAAGTAACGTGAGAAGCTCAATGCTCGGACATTAGTAACTCACTCACGTGTCGCTTTTATGACGAAACGTTCATCATGGTTACGCTGATTGATGCGTTTTTAAAGTTTAAATCTGTTCGTAGGTTATTTATTAGGACAAGTTTGGCAGAAGGTGTTTTTTAGAAAGGTAGCTGAAATGATAGAAAAGGTGACGGTAATTTCTTTTTTGTTTGTTCGATAGCTTGCGACTTGTTTTAACAAAATCTGTTTTAGTAAAATGTATTTTTTTTGTTGTGAAAATTAAGTAAAATGCAAGCCATTTTTTCTCAAGTAACAGTTATTCAACCCATGATGCGCTTTTTAGGGTACCGTAGTCAACAAGGAACCATTATAGTTTCGCTATGTCCGTCTGTTTATTCGTCCGTCCGTCCGTCCACGGTTTAACTCAGAAACCATTTAGTATAGTTATTTAGCATAGTTATACATTTAACCACACTGAAACAATTTAAAAAAAAATCGTATTCAACTAAAACGGGATGTTTTTTATTGTGTGATTTATTGAATAGCTTTTGAAATATCATAACGTTCCTCTCGGATTAGTAGATTTCATAAACAAAGAACATATCTATATTATTTATACTTCGTTCATAATAAATAAGATCCTGAAGATGATCTTCATTTTGTTCCCCTCATTTTCATGTACGAGAGTGGTACAAGTATGCATAAAACCTAAACTCCACAGGCTTGAAGTGAAGTCATCTCATTACCATAGGAATAATAAAGCATAATAGGACGACCATAAACTGACCGGGATAAGGAGGGACATCATGAGGGAATGCGTCTTCGTTAGCGTGATGCTTTTTCTTTATTTTCTACATTCAACGCCGAGAACTCTATGTGCATCTAGTCGTATTTGGAATCGCTCTAAAACACTGTTTGTCCTAATGTACCTATAGTTTCGCCTAAAAGCATTTCGCTTAGCGTCCTTTTAGAGTGTAATTACAGAATTAAATAAACATGTCAGTATCGTGTAGAATTATAAGATTAGGTTAAGTTACTTATTAATAAATAAAACATGCGGGATAAGACAGCCGGTGTAATGACTAGCATAGAGGCATTCCATCGTAGTCCACAGGGTTGGCAACGCATTTGCAGTCTTAGATTTCCACTTACCATCAGGTGGCCTGTGTGCTCGTTTGCCTTCTCTATGCCATAAAAAAAAAACGCTTCAATTGTAAAAACCGTATTCTACCAAACGATTTTTGCCCAAACAGGACTTAACAAACAATGATTATGCCACTCGATCTACAGCCGTATTTATGTGGAAATTATATATCGGCAATTTTAAATCAGGGCGTGATACCAAGTTTGAAAACTATATTATTATAAACATTCACGTTTACTGATTGAACATCACAATTTAATTTATTTACAATTTACTGTCAAGACAGGAGCACTTCAACTGTTTTTGAACCAATAAGAATATAGAATGGTGCAAAGCAGTGAATGGTCATGACCAGGGCCAGATTATCGATTAGGCTGTGTAGGCAATTGCCTAGGAGCCCCGCATCGGCTAGGGGCCCTGCATCACATAGGGGCCCCGTGTACCGGCAAAATAATGTATTTTAGGATGCAAAAAAGTTAAAAGAGCTCTCAGAATTGCCTACGGGCCCCGACATGGTTAATACGTCCAGGTTCATTATTTTTCAGTTAATACTAAACTAGTTCTTGTTGACGACTTTGTCTGTCTTTATTTATTATGCCTTTGGGCACCTTAAGATTTTCTTCGATGAAATGCACCCAACACCAAAGTTTCTTAGTTAAAGTGGTTGTAAAAATAAACTTACTTCGAACCCTAACACTAAATGTGATAACCATACGTCGTAATCGCGGGGCAAAAACGATTTGACAGTTCTGAAAGATCATGACAAATTGGCAATAACAGAGGTGAGTTCAAAATGTGTCAATTCTCTTTCTAATATCTTACCTCCGTACCTGACTTGATCAGTAAAACATATTTAAAAAGATTAAAATAAATAGACATTGGTCATTCTTGAAATGTACAAAAAAAAATACAAAAAAAAACTGAATTTATTTGAGCGCAAATGGAATACTTACATTTAAAAAGTTAAAACTAGTTTTGGAGGAAAATACTGGATTTAATAAAAAACTAGTTGACACGTCGACTTATAATTGGGTGTTTACTCAGTGTAAGACAAGTTTGATTGACGTTTTCCAGAGAAAATTTTGTTCTAGATATGACGAACTTCTTAGAGGCTTACAATGTATATGCAAAATACCCCGTTTATACTAAACAGACATTCTGTGATATGTGTTATTTAATAGATGTACGATGATAACAAAAGGGTACGAATATATATTAAAAAAGAAAAATAATAGTCATTACGCACCCTGTTAACTCTTTTTCAGCGTCGAAAAGTGCTTACATCATGCTTTCAAATTATCGCACTGCCATTTCATCATACTTACACTAATAAAGGTTATTACCGTGACCGACCTTCACTAAAGTAACGCATAAACGCAAAGGTGTTGCGTTACCGCCGAAATAAGCCACTTGTTGCGGCCGTTAGTGCGTAGTAACTACCCTACTATTACGGGATAATATCAATAAAACGTACTTTAAGCTTGTTTATGGCCGTAGTTTATGGTATGGGTAGCTTTCCTATTTTGTTACTTTTTGTAATGTCGGCTTGTGAGTTGTACTTACGTTTTTTGTTGACGGGTAATAAATTAATACAATCAGCCTGTATGTTCAACCTATGCTTATAAAATAATCTTAGTCAACATTAAATGAATTTATGCCTGCCTACAGGGTGTAGCGCATTTTTAGGAATTCTACTTATAATCTAAGTTGCTTACAGGTTTGAAATATTGGCAGGTTCAACCCAGTTTCTAATTCAAGCTTCTTTAATTAAAAGGTGCGCGCGCCTAAACCAGTAATCAGCCACACAATGCGTAATTGCATTATGTGTGAACGAGTAGTTTAGAAATAATTTTAATCCAAAATACGTCATCTCGTTTTTCTAGCTGTTACGTTGTATGTTAAAAACGATTAAATAATCGGTTTAATAAAATTAAAATTAAAATTTAGGTGAAACCATATTGTATAAAGGCGAACTTATCCCCTTAAAACAGATGTCTTCCAGATATCCTTTGAGCGGTTGGGAAAGGTTTGAAAACATTAAATAACCATACAGACAACAATCAAAGGGACGACATAGTTGATGGTTCGATGGTGGTGGATTATCAACTGAAATAGAAAAGCTATTGATTCATCCTCAGTTGCACAAACGTTAATAATTATATTGAAGTGGCTTCCGCCCTGTCATTTTTAACCTTACATTTCGATCGCTTCATTACATAAAACCGTTCTTAGACTTGACTCAGAATTGTATTTGTAAGAAGCTACAGTCATCCTCTATTAGTCATAGAGAACTCGTCATTTCGTCAATTAAATAAATTAATCCAATAAACTTTATTTATAACACTCTTAGTTCATCGTGCTTCATTCGATTAAACTACGACATAAATCATTCTCGACAAATGACAGTCGCATGTGTCAAAAATAATAGACTATAGCGACATCTGTCGGGGGAATTAACGACAGTTCAAACATCAATTTAGACGGGGTCTTATCGGGCGTACGCAGCGAGGGGCGTCTGCGACTTAATGCATACGGTACGTTATTAAACGATTTTTGTCGCAAAGATTGGAGATAATGGAGAAATAAATGGAAGATGTGTTAATTTGGTATAGATGGGACAGACCCGAATTTAACTGTGGTTTTACAAATTAGAGAATACTTAGTTAAATTGATCAAATTGTAAACTGATGAAAAAGTAGTTTAAGTTAGTTATTTTTGAAGCTAACACCCAACTATCTAATTTATTTACCTAGCAACAACAAAAGTAGCAAAATATTATAATTAACATACAGAGCTGAGTAAAACAACACATGGCTTTAATATAACATTTCTTGACAACATACACCTTTAAAATTATATTTGTCGTATAAATAAATAAAGACAACATACAATTCAATTGAAAAACGTCTCTAGTTAAAGGAAAACCTTTGCAACAAGCTTTTTTACGCTGGTCGTTTTCCGCGTTCTTAAGTTTTGTTTTAAATAAATAAAATGTCTCTTGCAATTTCGGCCGTGCTCGAACCAAACATGTCTGCCACTACTAGTAGTTTGAGCACTTGAGACTGGCCTCATCACAATGAAAGTCACGTTCTGACCAACTGGAAGTGGGACATATCTCGAAGACTATCTGACCACAGCAGGAATGCATCCCTCATGCCATCATGCAGTAGCCATTACTCCGCATTGCATTTATCTGACGTGGTTTATGTCTCAATCCAGTTTCTAATTCCATATGCATTGCACGGTGGCAAGTTTCTTTTATCTCTAATAAGATTCCGAATCGCATGTCGTTCTCCCTAAAGTAATAAACTAGTGGAAGTAAAACTATATAGGTTTTCGCTGTCGTACGACACGATAATGTTTTCTGTCGTGTCGTGCCTATTGGGAAGTGATCGTTAAAGTCGGTTGAATGGTGATTTTTTTACCGAAGCAAATTTTTAGATGTATTATCAGATTACTAATTAAATCGTTCTGTAAATTTGGTTTAATGGGACCGACTTATTTTGCACGAGTCGTAAAGATGTGCTATTGAAACAAAGTCCCACTAAACAGAATCTTTAGGATTCGTAACAGTTATGTTATGTAACAGTATTACAAAGAAAATATTAAGCACTTTAGTGTATTGTCGTAATAATATTCAAACTGAACATAAAATGACAAGTATGAGAATGACATTCATAATAACATGGTTCTCGAAATTTGTACTGGGTGACTGCACAAATAATGCTTAAATATAGTTCACACGTAAACTGTTTTCTACCGCATGACCTATTTTAATAAACTGTAGGAATATTCCGTTTTAAAATCTTAAACGAGAATATTTTCATCCAAGACCAACAGTGGAAACGCGCACAGTTGCGTCCATACGTCGAATTTGTAGAACAAATATAAATGGTTGAGGGTAGATCAGGGGTAGATAATTACATTTTTTGATCTTCGGAGGCGGGGGTGACGTGTGCCTTTGAGGCTGACGTGTATCACCAGCTAGGTATTGTTCGGAGGCGGTACAAGTCAAACGCAAGGATTATTGGAATGGCTATGGAGGAAATTGGAAGGTTGATAACATGACATTTTCCGATTTCCTTAGAGATAAGTTTTTTTTTTTAGTTTTTATTTATTGGAAATTAATGAAAAAGTACGTTTTTTATGAGCAACAGGTATATTGGGAATTAGTAACAATTAAACTTTAGGGGGGACGGGAAATGGCCGACTAAAAAATGACCGGGGTTTATTTTACTTTTTTACTGATTATACTCTCACTTGACACTTGTAAAATCCAAAACCACGGTGGACCGCCATAAAGTAAAATGTTGTTTTTACGTGAAAAAAATATCTTCAATTTTGAATTTGGTAAAATCAGCGATTTTGCTGTGACAAAATCGATTGTGTAACATAAAAAAGAAAATGTGTTTGTTACCTGTATATTACCAAAATTCAAAAACAGACATTTTTTAACAACGCAATTTTTTGAACGAAAACTTAATATACCTACCAAAACCGTGGTTCATTTTCATTTTGTTTAAGATTGTTTGACATATCTAGCTTTTTATTGTGATATTTTTGAGCTGAAAACAAACTGATGTTTACCCAAATCACAAGCCTCGCTCAAAATCGAAGATAAAATCGCAAGTTACAGATAAATATAAAAATGCAAAATAACCATCAAAAATATTCTTAAGTATATATAAAATACATGAAACATTTTTTTTACAGTAACAAAACGCAGTACATAAAACCGGAACATTACTTTATTGTTCCTAAACACAGTTGAATTTTCACATTCGTTAATGGATTCCCGGAAATCAATACTATTGAAACTGTGGTAACGTTTTATAAAACATTTTACGTGGTAACGCAGACAGAAACTTCAAAGAAATTTGGCAGGTCTCGTGTTCTATTTTGATGATATTACAAAGCACAAAATAATGTTATATTAAATAAAATAATAATTAAAGATAATAATAACTTTTTCTTCGAAACACTACTATGGTTAATATTATAACGATTACCTGAAGTCCATTAGAAAGTTGAAAAATTATGTAGCTCTAGAAAATATCCGAGAACCGGTAGAATAATATTGTGTCCTCCGATTTTTCCCGATAGGGATCGATTTAAATAAAAATCTTTTTTTAAGCACTATTACAGGAATACAAAACTCTATTCCGTGGATGACATCACAGAAATTAGTACAGAGATTGTGTTTTTTAAATAAAATAAAAATATTAAAAAATAGCACTGTGAATAAGAGATTTTTGGTAACGCAAAACAGTGTCGAACTTCCTTTTTATTTGTTTTGTACTTTAAGCAAAATCGTATATATTATTAAAATGTTATACACAATATTGAAATTTATTAACAATAATATTTTATTTTTTTGTTTTATTACCTACATATTTTTTAATTAGAAAATTTCCAAGAAACTTTCAAATACATAGTTTCAACCATAAATTGCAACTTCAACAGGAAAGCAAAAGCAACTTCAACTAAATTCAAGTTGCAGACGCCAGACAGATATGTCAAGAGCAGTTTCTAATCAGACTCACCCAACAATTTCATCACTTCAGCTTGGCTGATGAGGACGTTGAGATGGCCCGTTGCCAAGGGCAACGCAAGCCAGACCGCCCAAGCCATAACAAGTCTCTTCAACGCCATTGTGACCACTTTACAGTTCAATCATTTTAATTTCACCGACTCGCCCAAGTTCAAAACAATTTAATTAAAACTAAACATTGTTGTTTTCATGTCTTTAAAAACATAACAGGCTGTAAAGTCATTCTAAAAACACATTTCAATTTTTGAAAGTTTAAAATTCGAACGGCAGTTTGCGGAAATATTTTTCGCGTTCGAAAACTGTTCGTCCGTAAGGCGACGAAGCCCAGCGGGATACGCGTCAGGCGTCGGCCGCCGCACTGCCGTTCAAAAACGCTTCCTGAGCCAACAAGTTACTAGCTGACATGCGCACTACTCTTGCAATTTGAACAAGCACTTACTACACATCCATTGCCGTTTATATTTGGAAGTTATAGAACGTTTGATTTAAGGAAGCAATCGATGTTAAAATACTATGGCTGTATTAGAAAATGTTTAAATTTTCAGGCTTTCATTGAAAGCGACTTGTATTTTAAAGGGAATTAATTGAGTTTGTCTCAAGGGAGTTTCCGCTTTGCATTAGGCCCGCTTGGAGGAAACTAATGAAATTAAGCTCTATTTTCTGTAGAGTATCCGTGGAGTTTATTTGGCGCGACAGTGCGTAAGAGTGGCGATAACTGGATTTGCTTCAGGAAACGGAGTATAAGTGTAATATTTCGCTGGGTATTTGTTGATTAGGTAATTGGCAACACTTTGGTACTTTCTTAATTAATAGAACTTTTACTGTAATTTACTTTAATATTGTAAGTATTTTGGGAGGCCTGTCACAGTATATATTATTACAAATAATGAAAGATATAATTATCACTGTTTAACATTCAATCAATCAATCAATTAATAAAGATGTTAGCTAAGTAAAAATAATTGTAAACTTAGCAAAAAAAAAATGTTTTAAATCGTTAATTGTGTAATTAATTGATTAATTAATGATTTAAAAAATGTAGATAAATAGTAATAGTAATAGTGTTTGATATTTTAACAATACCCTTAACATTCTAGATACGAGTAATATGTTTTGTTTCTTGCAAACAGGTACACCAACTTTAATACTTTTAGCGCATTTCGCATTTTCAGGTTTCTCTCTGAACATGATACCAAATTTTCATTACAATGGAGCCACTTCCGTCTGAAAAAGGATATTATACGCTTTAGTACTGCGTAACTCAGACCAAGCAAGCATTCTTAGCTTGCTCCATCCGCTTTTACAAAATAACAAAGAAACATCAACAACCGTATATAGGTAGTTAAGTAGTAAGTTCTCATTTCGGGAAAAAAATATGAACAAAATCTTGAAGACAATAATTATGTGTAGTCATGATGTTAGGCCGCTGTATCATAACAACGAATGCATATAAAAATATTATTAACTAAAAAAAGATAAAGCAATGATACCAGAACTGTTGTCATTGCATTTATCCTTCCAAAAACCATTCAGTTTCCGCACAGTTTCAACAGCTAGGAGGCTTGATCCAGGTGCAGTATTTGTCGTTCTTATTAAGCGCCCCATCCTTCAGCAGTATTACTTACTTATGCATTCAGTATCCGTTTTCTATTTTTGGAATGAATTTAGCTACTTAAGTGTTTTTATGGCTTATTGATGTAAAATGTGTTACCGATGGAGAGTACTAAGATGGAGTACCTTAGTAGCCATCATCATCATCATCAGCCGCAAGACGTCCACTGCTAGACAAAGGCCTTCCCTAAGGTTTTCCACAACGATCGGTCCTCTGCTGCTGTCATCCAGCGGTTTCCCGCGACTTTTATCAGATCGTCGATCCACCTAGTGGAAGGCCTTAAGACACTTCGTCTCCACAGCCGTCTTCGTCTCCTTATTAGCCATTAGTGTAACTTTTCAACCTAATTTGAGTTTTATTTCCTCTCACTTTTTATACAAGTTTGTTCATATATTTTTGTCTTAGAACCATTATTATTCCACATAGTTTCCACATCTAAGAGGCTTGATCCAGGTGCAGTATTTAGCGTTGTTATTAAGCGCCCCATCCATCAGCGGCGCGAGTATTACTTATGCATTCGGCAGCGCCGGGTAATCTGAGGCCCCAGGAACTGCTGTTTTATTGTAGGGACTTAGACGATTAGGTTACACTGCTACGTCGGAACAAAGACAGTCATGGTTTTATTATATACGTCTTAGATTTATACCAAGAGTTGGTTTATCTTACCGAAAAACGTTATAGACGTTTTTGATTAGTGTCATTGTTTTAAGTAGTACGGTAATTATCAACACACATTTTCTTTCGAATAATATGCAAGTTTATAATGAAAACTAAATCGTATTTTTTCCGTTCTTAAATATCAACTTCAGCCTTAAATTATGTCGAGTATTTTTTGTCATAATTAACTGGTAAAATTTTCTACAAAAGCAGATCTAAAAATAATATAAAATGTTTTCTTCAAAGCGAATCGGAAACTTACGATATACGTAGGTACGTTTCTGCTTGCGTTTTTCTAGAACGTTTTTAAATTATCTCCAACGATACTTATGTAGTAAGGGAAGCTCTCCTCGCGACGAATGCTCGGCGCGCACTCTACCGGAAAATGCAGAAACTCGCATGCAGCGAGCGCAAAAGTTTCCCTGCCTTTTTTTCCTTATTTAACACTATGTCTCCGTTCCTTCCGATATAGGATCAAGCTAGTTTAAAACGGATATTTATGTTGATAATATGCTAATTACAATGTCCTAGTGGCGATTTTTTACGAATCTGCTAGTCAAAATTTGCCTTAATTTTTTTCTTTCTTTTAACATTTAAAGGACAATGATAACTGTCAATATCTTTAGTTATTGATTAATTTGTTTAAGACCGAGTTTACAAAGCGTTGATTAATAGCCGATTACTTAAATTCGACGACTATCGATCGATCACGATTCCAATGTCTAAGTTATACTATGTTACAGAATGGTTGATAAGTAGATTGATTTTTTTGTTCTCAGCAGTGGTCTCATTGTTGAAAAGAAGGTACTCTTACATAGATACATACATAAACTGACGCCTTCGTTCCCAGGGTCGGATAGACAGAGCTACAGAAATTACCTACAACTCTAAAAACTTGTTAATATTTAGGTAACCATATTTTTTACAATTAGGCTAAGATGTTTTTTTTGTAAGGTAGTTTTAAAAGGTATATTTTTTTTATTTTAGAAGTTGTAAGTACGTGCCTTAACTTAAATGCGACAAAGTAAAGTAAAACAATAAAATTACCAACCGATTATGTGTATACTTTTTCTACCTTATTTGTTTTTCCACGCTGCTCTACAAAGACTCGAAATCCAGTGAAACTGCGATAGTATTTAAACATTTACGCTGCGCTCATGAATGCTTTTAATAGTCTTTTCAGGATAATTCTGCTGTTAGCAGAGCAAAGCGTTTTCGGATTCTATAGAAACATCAGAATGGTGCAAGTTTTGCAGCTTTTGCAGCTGCACTTTGTTTTCGAAAATGCTGTCAAACAGTCGATTCATTCGAAAATTTCACTTTGTTAATTTATTATTGTTTTGTAATATTTGCTTTCATTTATAGGATGAAAAAAAAATGGGAAGAAGCCTGGAAAACTATCATGCTCTGTATATTGCTGGTAAACATAATCCACTATATAAACAAAATCCGCTATTTAAACATCCTCCCCGTATATTAAATTCGGCATGCTTTGGATGCCAAAAGCGAGTAACCTTTACATTGTTCACTTTACAATATGATTTGAATATAGCTCTAGTTATAAGTATAGCTGTAGTTTGTTTTGACCGCCGTCTACCAATACTGTATCCAGGTGAGGACTGAAAAGCAGCTCCATAGCTGAGTTCTGCTGCAGCATTTCACCCGCATTTTTTTAAATGTTGTTTGCTTGTTGTTGGGTATAAAGAGTTCCATCAAAAAAGGTTTTTCAAAATTCAACTCAATATGAACGGCAGAATACCGGGAAATAAATACACGTTGGATATTCTGGTCATCTTTTTATATACTTACTAACCTTAATCAAAAATAAAATCCTTCCCTACAGTACATTGTTGTTAAGGGTAGAAAGTACAACGTACAACGTTGAGTATGGACGAATCATAAAGTGTATGAGTCCATAAATTGCGGCGGCAGACATAGTGCCGTTATTCAAGTGCTTTTTTTAGGGATCCGTATCCAAATGGTAAAAACGGGACCCTATTACTAAGAAACCGCTGTCCGCCTGTCTGTCACCAGGCTGTATCTCATGAACCGTGATTACTAGACAGTCCCATACAACAAACTTGATTTGACGGCAACAGGTAGACACTTGAAATATTCACAGAATATTAAGTTGTATATTCACTATAAAATAAATAATTAAATTAAAATAAAACAAATATTTAAGGAGCCCCCATACAGCAAACGAGACTTTTTTGCCGTTTTTCTGCTAATGTTGTATAGATAATAGTACGGAACCCTTCTTGCGCGAGTCCGACTCGCACTTGGCTGTTTTTTTATTTATTATTTACAAAATAGGCGTGTTATAAAAGTGATGTTTTCTGACCCAAACCTAGACCAAAAATGTTCATATTTCTGAGTAGAGTAGAGAAAACATAGTTATACGTATCTAAGATTACAAACAATCACCCTATATCGAAGTGGCTCAGATTTGCTTTACTTACAAGGAAGGGGAATATTTGCTCAGTCTACACAAACATTTAGCGATCTCTTACAATATTGGACGGCTTGTTTACCGAGATGTTTTATCATAATACGAGAGTAGGATGCTGTGAAGATGGGACTTCATTTTGGAAGCTTCCAGAAACTGAGGTTATTAAATAATCCATTTACTTAGCTTGTATATTAAGTCAGTCAACAAGTTTATAAATTGTATTTATAGTACTGAAGAGAAGTAGCACGGTAGTTTAAAAAATGTTTTTTTCTGAAATTTACAGATTTTCAAAATCATTAGAGGCGTTTTCGAGAACGCGTTTGTAATCACAAACGAATATATACATATCGCGTATTAATTTCAAGGATCATAAATGCAAAAGAATATCAATCAATAAGTAATTTGGTGTTAAATTAATAGGTAACTGTAATCTATCTGTAATGTACCTAATGGTATTGTTTTTTTTTTTTGTGGCTTAGAGAAGGCAAATGAGCACACAGGCTTCCTGATGGTAAGTAGAGACTGTGACCCTTAGATATTCGCATTCACAAGACTGCAAGCCTAAGACTGCAAATGCGTTGCCAACCCTGAGGACTGAGATGGAATGCCTCTATGCTAGTCATTACACCGGCTAATGTAAAGATTCGTTTTGGGGCTAAAAAATATTTAAAAATTCATAAAAAAGCATTGATAACATTAATAGCAATCACGAACCAAATAAAGGTATTTATAAATGAACGCATTTCTAAAAAAAATAACAAAACGCTATCTCGTTTCTCGACCTATTTCAAAAATAAATTTTACCACCCAAATCGGAAAACATCCTGTTGATTAAAAAGTTCATTGATTTAAAAAAATAATACTTCATTTTATGATTCGTTTTAAAAAGAACGTTATTTTTTGTGGTTTGCGGTGCGGGGTTTTATTTTACACGATAAAACCATATCGCTTATCATAAAATCTATCGAAATTTATTTAACTTGACAATACGATAAGATGTCAAAAGCAACATAGATTTACTGAGTAGAATAGAGCCCCTGATGACGTTTATTAAATGTTAATACATATAGTATTAAAATCAATCAATGCAAAACCCATTTACGGACTTGTAAAACTTCCGTTGTAGCATTTATTTCGTTTTTTTTAAATATATTTCAATTTCCCCGTGTGTTAGCCGGCTTAGAATAGAATGTCGTATGAGGCCACTAAGGGAATAAAGGTTTGTGCGATGGGCTTGCAACCTGTCACTAACACACTGGTCTGATCTTAGCCTGATTGTGCAAAATGTCGTTACAGAATTAAAAACAAGTTTTTAGAGTTGTATAATTCTGTAGCTCTGCCCACCCCACACTGGGAACGAAGGCGTGAGTTTATGTATGTGTTTATTTCAATTTGAACTAATTCTATGATACCACTGAATAGTAACGAATCATTGAATCCCTACACCCTTAAAAAGGTAGAAAGTATTTTAAAACAGCAACAACAAACGACTGCTAATAAAGTTATGAACAAGAGGCAAGAACTCTAATGATTTACCTTGCTACGCTTTATGAGATTATTTCCTAGCAGCAATTTCCGCTTCGAACCACTGGAGTAGCCGTGACAGATCCTTATGAATGTACAAATAGAAGCTAACTTCCATGGAACTCGTATAAGCAATATAATAACTGTACCTGGACAAAGGGGTTTGGGTAAAAGTGTTGTCAGTTGTAAAAGTCATACATTTTCAAGGCAAGCGGCCATTTGTAAAATTTGTAAATTATAATGGTGTAATACTCTTAAGTGCATCGGAGCCAAGATATTTAAATACTCATACCTGGGCGTACTTTTAGTACCAAACACTGAATATGTAAATCTTTAATTTCTCCGCTCCGAAATTATTTAAAGCTATAAATTATATTTACTCGTATCTATGTGTATTTAGAGGTCTTCCGTAAAAATCATCCGTGGCCGCTGAGAAAAAAAATGTCTATTTACCCAATGCCCGTTAATAAGCTATAGACACAGAAAAAACTCTACCTTCAAAGAATAAAGAAATAAACGCGAACGTATCTTTACAAAACATCCTTAAAAACAGATCGAATATCGTTTACTCATAACCAAAATCGCTGAAATCGTAATCCAAATACATTATCTTGAATTACGGGGTACCCGGGTAAACATTGGGCGGTGAAGCCCTAAATCTTACCCGGTCGGCTATGGTACCCGGATACTCGGGTCCCGTCTCAAGTTGCCGGATAAACAGAACGGTATCCGTGACAAGAATTAAGGAATGATAATGCCTTTAAGTGTAATTTAAATGGATTGTAAAGTGAATTGTGTTTTTAATTAGCGTTGTTGAGGCGGGAAAATATTATGTGTCTAAAATTGAGAATAGGAACAGGTTTTGGTTCATTGTTTATTGACGTAGAAGGAGTATTTAAATATAAATAGAAACATCACGGGACAATCTCAAATGTTCTACAAATTGCCCTAGTCCCCAACTAAGCTCTAGTGGCTTGTACATTGGGTATTAGACCACCATAAGCATAATTATGTTATGCCGATAAATAAATACTAAAATACATAGCACGCAAATATTTCTGTGATTTCAAGACAATGCTGAAGTTTATTAGAAAGTACAATAACAGTGATGAGGGCGCCACTGGACGGTCGGCGTAGTTTTAAAACGCACGCAATCAAATGTGGTGACGGCGTGGCCCTGACTAAACCGGCTTGGTGCGTCCTATTGAGTTTGCTGGTGGTGATTCGCGACACGTACGGTCGAGACACGCACACATGCAAGCCGCGCGATATACCTACTTTTGTTTAAAGACAAACTATGTTTATACTATGCTAAAACTGTATTGAACTACTTTCAATTCAGTAATATGTAACATTGTTGCGCTTCTTAACCGACAACAGTTTGGAGTTTGCCGAAGTTCACCGAAGTTTCCCGAAGTTGCTTAATCCGGGCCGAGTGGAGCGAGCGTGCTGGACCGTGATGCTTCCAAGTTTGTGCAAGTCTGTGTTTGCGTACCTATCGGTGATACGGAACGACGTTTGAACTACCGTTTAATTATGAGCTTCAAAATATGTATACCATCCAATTAATGTTTCATTTCAAGTTTTAGTGGCTACTAAAAATACCATGCCGCCTACAACTTCATAAATGTAGGTAAGTACACAAAATCATTGCGCTTAATTTATATTATATTTATTTGTTATTAAGCTAAACAGACGAAATAAAGTAAAAATATGTTGTATTATACCTTAAAATAGTTATACGTTTGAGATTGAGAATCTAGTAAGTACCAGACAAGGCAACACAGTGAGATGTCTTATCAGAAAACTTATTTCTGCATTGTTTTAAAACCCATTACTGTTTTTATATTGTTTATAACTCAGCTGAGCCCTTACTGTCAAGGTAATAGGAGCTGTAATAGCGTTGACAATACGATAGCAAAATGGTTTTGTCTTTATTTAGTTTTAATTTCACTTACAAAGACCAAAATGCTAGATAAATACTGACACTTATGATATTTTTTTCAAAGTTTAGGTATTATTAGCAACAGTTGCAGAATTTATGTAGCATACATTAAAAATAATTTTAATCGCTCTATCTATACATTATTGATCAGGTAACACACCTCAACACTATTAACCTCATATCACTGAACTTGTAAATTATATCCATACAGACCTATACACTTGTGAAAGCGCTGCCCCTAATCCATTGTCGCAAGCATCACAAGGGAAGACAGAAGCGTTCAAGGAAAAGGGCCAGTGCAATTGGCTTAAGGACTGTTCACAGCTTGACGCGTTGGTCCGAGAGTAGGTGAGTGAGATAATGGATGGGTATAGAGATGTAACTATGAAACTACTTAACTTTAAGATAGCGGCAAATAATTATTATTTGTAAGTATTCATGTTCTAAAGTAACCGATATAGCTCACCGGATTGCAAACCTTAAGTGGCAGTGGGCGGGGCACATTGCTCGTAGAACTGATGGCCGTTGGAGCGGAAAGATTCTAGAGTGGCGACCGCGAACCGGGCAGTGTGTAAAGGCCGGCAAGTGTTGGCAGACCTTCCACAAGGTGGACTGACGATCTGATAAAGGTCGCGGAAAACCGCTGGATGACAGCAGCAGAGGACCGATCGTTGTGGAAAACCTTGGGGAAGGCCTTTGTCCAGCAGTAGACGTCTTGCGGCTGATAATGATGATGAAGATGATTCATGTTTATCTTTTAAGTAGATTGCCACGCCCTTACAGGGTTTTATTTATGTACTGTAATAAATAAATAAATAAATACGCATCTTTGAGAGGTGTTTTATAGATTTATAGTGTTGACTAAGTAAATATAAATATAAGGGGTACAATGTCACACCAATTGATTGTAGTCCCAAACTAAGCTCTAGGCTTGTACCATGGGTACTAGACATAGAAAAATTCCATCACACAAATATCTGCCCTTACCGGGTTTCGATCCCAGGATCGTTAGCTTCGTAGGCAAGGTCACTAACGACTAGGCCAGCGCGCCGTCGTAAGAAGAGTGGTATTACGGATAACACCATAACCTTAAAAAATATTTTTAGAGTCAACGTGCTTCAATCAATTAAGATGTTGATTTATAGTTTACTTTACTAGTGCTATGTAACAGGGTAGTATTATTAATATAGTGTGAGATAAGAACCCAGTACACATATTTTCCTGTTTAGCGGGTAGTTATAAAGTCGTAAACCTAGAAACCTATAATCCTTTTAGTTAGCGATTGGTTTAAGGTAAAGGCGATTACGTTTTTACTATGCGCTACTGTCAACCATATTAACCGCTAACACGAGCTTTAATACCATTTTATGAAACACCAACTCAAATATCGTAAAAAAGCAAAATGGTGTAAGTACTTAACGCTTATTATCATGTATAACAAAAAAAAATTAACCTCTGTAAACATTGCCCTAGTCCCGAACTAAACTCTAGGCTTGTACGCTCAAAACACTTATATTTACGGAACTTGTGCCAAAAATATAATAGCATACAAAGGTATGCCTTAATGTCAATGGCATTAAGGTCGTGAAGATATTTTTGACGTCTTTAAAACGTACTCCGACTGTATTGTACTATACTTGACAAGGGGAAACATAGGTGTATAAATAAAAACACAAAAAACAAAATACTCGTGCTCATCACACATGCCGGAACCTAGCATAATAGGCTTTACTACCAACTATTCTAATGTGTAGTAATTACTTAATTTACTCATGAAAAACCCACATCCCTTATGACTTGTACCACAAAACCGGACTTTTACCAAAACGGGTGACAGCCATGCAAGCCCCATGGCATGTCAAGCCCTCATAAACACTTGACTGGCCACCTTCACGCCACAGCTGAACGGGTAAACAATTGCAAGGTTATTCCGCGCTATTCCTTCGGCTAAGGAATTTTATTAGTTATTGTGGGTAGTATTTCATTAAGTTCTTATGATTCTTATGGACTTGGTCATGGAATGGTAAGGGCAGATTGTGCTTGAAGGGTTGATGACTTGAAATAATTAAAAGATAAATATAAAGAAATTTATTCAGTAAGTAGGCCGCTCGAGCACTTTTACACGTCTAGAATCTACCAACGCTTCTCAAGAGGTCCACTGCTGAGAAGAAACGCCGCAAGAAACTCAGCAGTCAGTCATTTTTCTACCATATTTCATATTATAATGGTACTTGCATTATATAAAGCTACAAATATTATGATTACTTAATATAAATGAGAATTATAAACCAAGTTGTATGAAGCAGTTGGGTTACATATTATAAATGTTCCTTGTTTGATATAAGGACTATCATGACAGAAGGTCCATCGCTCGCTGTCGCTTTAACGTCCTTGGCAGATTAGTGCAGCATTTCAAGCATGACGTTAAAGTGAAACGCAAATGTGTTATCGAAAATACCGATCCAGACTCTGAGGCCTTAGATATTTAACTACAACGTAAACGATTTTGTAAACTGTGAAAGTGACATAACGCTCGACGTGACCGTCTGGCAGTTTACGTCAATTCTATAAGTGCATTTTCATTATATTTTGTTCAGAGGCCCTACCCAAGATACGTTACGGTAACTGGCGTTTCTATTCGTTTCGTTTTAAAAGCAATCGCGTCACGGTTAGATCACGTGACTCTTCGTATCACATCATCTACCAGTGACGCGATTGGTTTAAAAATGAAACGAATAGAAACGCTAGTGAGCATAATTCATCTTGGGTAGGGCCTCTGATGTTTTTGAGGCCATGTTTAATCAAGTACCTAAATTAAGTTAGTATTTTTTTGTTAACGGGTATACTACACATACATACCTACATAAAATCACGCCTGTTTCCCAGAGGGGTAGGCAGAGACGACTTCTTTCCACCTGCTACGATCCTGACAAATGTCTTTCGCTTCTTCCACATTCATACATCGAGTCATGCACGCACGTCGGTTTCGGGTACTTAAGATTCGGCCCTTTTCCAGTATTTCTCCGATTTGATACACGGGTATACTAATTGAATAAGTAGTTTTTTTGTAAAGATTGATCAAGAATACCAGACATTAAAGCACTGAAAAATTTCATTGGATACCTACACATCTTGATACGAAAGTTGAACGCATATAAAAAAAAACTTTTTGCGAGTGTGTTTATTATAATTAGTATATTTTATAGTAAATACACAAATAACAACTCCTCTTTTGTCAACTACTGTCTTTTTCATATATAAAATCCCATTGAATGTTTTTTTACATTTAACAAGCCATTAGCGGCAAAAATCTAAAAAACTGTATAAGTCAATGAAAAATTGGCAACATTTTGTAAACAAACACAATTTTACTTAAACGCTTTTTTACAAAATGGTACAAAAACTTTGTTTCCAATTCAGGAAGTTTTCCACTCGACGGAGTCAAAACTGAAATAATTGTTAGGGGATGCACCGATGCACTCGCAGTTGTCTTTGATACAGAGACCGCATTTACACCGTACTTTTACTGGTTTAATATTGCATTAAGTGGATGTGATGATATTATATTATTTAATTCATGCGTCGGTGTTAACACCCGTGACGCATTCAGAAATTGATAACATAATAAGAGCATAATAATACCGAAGAGTAAAATTTCCCTTTAAGACACACAGACAGCTTACTATTTATTTAAATTTTGAAGTTTGTGTACAAAACTTTGCGATTTTCATTTAACTAAACTCAATTAACCGTTAACAGAGGATAAATCGGAATGAAAGATGTTTATTATTAAACAAAACGATAAAAATACATAAATTCAGATCATTTGAATGTTAGGTCTTTTAATAAGTTTAAACCCATAATTAAATGCTTAGCAGCAAGAGTTATCATTATTGTGTTTAGTGTCAGTACAACATTTTACTAAATATATCTCGAATATTATACTTAGATAAAATAAATTTAAGTTCAGTTCTTTTTATTATATCGACAAGTTAAATAAAAGGTTGAAAGCACGTCTACTTTATCTAAAAACCTAAAAACAAAACACTTCAAACGCCGTTCAAAACATCTCAAACATCATGTTTATTTTCAAATGCATATTATTATGAAAGGGAAACATTTCAGTACGCTTCGTTGAGGCCACGGTGTCATAATGGATGGGAGAAATTTTAAAATGCACTATCTAAAGCGAGAAACTGCGCGCTAAGTGGCCGGAATGGCAACTACCCTTTGTTACACCGTCCGATTTCCCCTTTTCACCCTAATTGAGAGGAGAACGGGCCCATAAGGACGCCTTTGAAGTAGGAAATGGATTTTGCGTACGTTTTTTTTGACAATTACTTGAAATGTACCGGGAAAGTGAAAGATTTGATGAAATCTGAGCTTTTAGTTTTGATTTTAGTAGCGATTGTATTAATATTATTTGGGAGAGATATAATATGTAAGAACCAAAAAGGGTGTACCCTTGTTTTGTCGACAACCTTTTCATCGAATATTATTTCATCGACAACGATTCATCGAAACTTTAGTACTAGTAATATTGTTTGGCGTTATCTTATTTCAACTACTATTTATTTAAATTTATCTTACTACGTGGAAATACTAATCAACGAATACTACTTAATCGCAGATTTGTTTCAAATTATCTTAATTGGTACAACTACAAAACATTGCAATTCATTTCTTCGACGTATTACTTTAATACAATTTTATATGTCCTATTGCACATTTATACATTTTTCAAAGTATGTAGTGTGACATATAATAAAACCAAGATTTATTGGTGTATCAAAGTAGGTTAGGATAAGTTAGGACTGCGACCCCCAGAAAACGAACTGTTGACAGAAGTGGGTTAGGTTAGGTTAGAACTGCGACCCCCAAGAAAACGAACTGTTGACAGAAGTGGGTTAGGTTAGGTTAGAACTGCGACCCCCAAGAACACAAAAACATGACACATTACTATTATTACAATAACTTTTATTATTATTAGCATAACATTATATGTATAAATTAGGAACATAGCTATAATCGCGCAGAGTGAGTGATTGCGTTTAGTTTTGATAGCAAAATATTACCAATTCAAATAATTTTAAGCGGAATAAATATTATTACAAGTAAAAAAATACAAATTAAAAAGACACGAAATGATTAGTCATGACATGAATTTTATTGAAATATGTGAACTACTAATTAAAAGACCTCGGTTCAAATTACCTAGTATCGAGTCCACGACGCAATGACTTGTCGATGAAATGAAAATACTTGAAACGTTGTCTTTGAAATAATATTCGATTAAAAGTCTGTCGGCAATTCAATGGTAAACCACCAAAAAGGTTTTATCAAAACTCTAAATAATAAAGGTAATAACAGGATAATCCGAGTAGATCCTCGACACATTTTATTGCTGCTTTCAATGGAAGAAAAACGAAAAGTTCTCTAAGACGCGATAGCCTAGCCTAGCCTAGTTGGTAGTGTGTGACCCTGCCTAGCTAGCACCGATGACCGCTGACCCTAAAGCTAGCGGTCCGGAATTATTATTAAATTCTATATAGAGAAACAAATACTTAAATACACAGCAAACATCCAAGACACGGAAACAAATACTCGTCGCATCACACAAATATTTGTGTAGACAAATATTCTCTATATAAGTATTTATATCAATGTATAGTATTCATAGTTGTTTAGTAGTAGTTGATTCTATTTTTTCCTTTTTCTTTTCTCTCTGTCTCTCCCGTAAGATTTTTGCCATGTTTTCCTGCTGAACTACACATGTTATTTGATATTATATTTAATTTAATATTTGTAGCTTTATATAATGCTAGACTAAGTAATACCATTGTAATATGAAATATGAAATATGAAGTATGTTTTTAAAAATGACTGACTGCTGAGTTTCTTGCGGCGTTTCTTCTCAGCAGTGGTCTCCTCTTGGGAAGCGCTGGTAGATTCTTGACGTGTAAAAGTGCCCGAGCGCCCTACTTACTGAATATTTTTCTTTTATCATAAAGTACAAGCCTAGAGCTTAGTTTGGGACTCGGTTAATTTGTGTGAGATGGTCCCGTGAGTTTTTTTTTATTTATTGAATTATTACTCCAGATTATTCCATTTGTTCTATTGAAGTAAGATGCAAAACCCAAATGTGTTTGTAATCGCATCTACAAGATAATAATTATGCTCCTACGTTCACAACCAGGTCGTACTTTTGATGCCGATTACTGGTTAATAATTATAATAAAAGCATTTGGAAGCGTGACGTCATTTTTTAGGCCCTATTCACAACATACGCAAAGAACCGAATTAAACTTTGATTGAAAGTAAATCAACAGTTTTCAGCCAACTCGTATCTACTAGAAACATAAAGTCAAAAGCCACCTTGCTCTCCAACTTGGAAGTAGCAGTTGCATTCAGTTCACCTCAGAGTTGTTGAAGTTGGAGCACTGAAAATTGCCTTTAGAATCTGGTCTTGCTCGAGCCGAGCGTTTTACTATAATTCGAGAGGAGGTCTTGGTTTATATGAGCTTAAAGGCTAGGAGGAAGTAATATCTTCAAAGTGATTACCTTATTACTACTTTTTGTTTTAATTTAGGTACTTGTTTTTGTTTGGGTAACTTTCCACACTTACGAGTAGGTAAATTATTATACAGTGCGTTCTTTTTAACTGTGGTTAGTATAACCCCTACTGAGCACATTTAGGCATCTTTTGATAAAATTCAATTTAAAAAAAATAACCATACAAAATAATTTAACACGTAATGTATAACGAAAAATGCAAGTAACATTTTCACAAGTAAACATTACTTACTTACCAGACAGATGGACTTCGATGTACATTGCGGGTCGATAGTATGTTCAAAAATTAATAACGGTGTATTTTGATTACGCTACGTTAGCGTATTCGTATTATAATTCTTTCTGTTAATGATTAGTAGAGTCTTAATCTATGTCCAGTTTTAATAAACGACCGTATACCGTTTACACACTGTATACAATTTATTACACAGTCGGAAGTGTAATTGGTTCAAAAAATATTAGCTCGATACCCAATTCTGATATTAAGATGTTTTTGCAATAAACCGACTAAAACTGGATTTTCTTTATAAAATATCAATACGGTAGCTTTTTGATTACAATACCACTTGCGTCGTCAAGATTTTGTGTTTTAATATTATTTTACGTATTTTCATAAATCAAGTCGACGGTTCAATAAAAAACTCAGTAATTCATCCTATTCACACACTTCTTTACTCATATGAGTAAAAACCGCTTTTAAAAAGTACTAAAAAGTTCCCAACGTCATACGCGACGCTTCAATGAGGCGACTAAAAAACGTCCCATAAAATACTACTCACAAACTTCAATGGAAAGAGTATTTTAAAATTCAAACTAGTGACAATAATGATTCCGCTTTTAAAGTTTCGCGTATATATTCATGGCATCCAGCCCAGCGGTGCAGAAAAGTGAAACTATTCTGAACATTATTCTCTCTTCACAACGCCTCTAGCTGAGGTTAGAAGTCATAAGCTTTAGCGATGTAGATACATACTCGTACATATTAATGCTAGATATACAGGAATAATGTTGATAGAGAAATAACATTAAAAACTATCCAGCGGTAATGCACAAGCGGTTGATTTTTTAACATTTTATAAAAAAAACTTTATAACGTAATTTAAATGAAGAAAGTACATTATGATGGTTTGTCACGCAGCCTGACTATTTCTGGCACGCAAGGTCTAAAGCAGCAAAACAGGAGATAATTTTGGTTTGAAGCTCTTGTCCCGCAGACGCACTTATCCGATGTCAGCACCTCATGTCAATTATTGCTAAGTAATTGCTATGAAACACTTGAAGAAAACTTAATAAGAACACCATAATTTTATTTAACTAATAAAACTCAGCTATGTTATAACAAGCCATTATCAAGTCATTTTATCTAGAACAAGACGCCATAGTGCAAAATAATAATTTATAAAAAATTATAATATCTTTTCAGCTTCTCTTTTCTGTCTTAAACCGAAACACTTTGAGAATGTCGATAGTTCCGAGCAAATATTCCTTCGGATATGTTGTTTGATCGGCGAGACATGTTTACCGACAAAATGTAGATACGAGCTTAGAATACAGTGACATGTGACAAATATGTCGTGGACAGGGAAAGATATTATATCTTGTCACTAAGGAGTTGCATGTGACATTGAATGTTTATATTATTAAAACGTTTTAAAATCCGAACCAAAGCTATTATGAGAACTATGTGGGTGACTAACAAAGACTGTGGATTTGCTAAACTGGCAGTTATTAGGACATACTTCTTCTACTTACTGGTAATAGCTACAAAATATTGTAATGAAAAACTAAAGAAAAGAGCAAACTCATCGACGTCCTGTATTCATTTTGGCAAATTTGACTGTAATGCTTCTATTTCTGAACTCAGATATGTATTTCTAGTAGATTATTTACATCATCTACATAGTTATAGCAAAAAAATATATGTTCTGATACTTCTGATACTTTGTCATTCCTTATTCATTATTTTTATTTTTAATTAGATATGTACGTAACCATTTAACGAAAATAAAAACCAAAAATATCAAAAATACCGCTTCTTAATAAGTTACTGATAAAATATTGCATTACCATACCTACCAGCTGAACAAAGGGTGAAAAGCCTAAACCTCCGCAGCCTCTTGGCCTACATATGGCTGTGATTGCAAAACTTGGCAGCGCCTCAAATTCAGAAGAGGAATGCATAGTTTTAAGATTGCCCACTGGCATTTATTTATATTTAAAAAAGGCTTTATTAGGCCATACAACGGGCAGGTTTGATTTATAATAACTGCAGTATAAAAAGAGACATTATTTTGTTGTAACATTTTTTTTTTAGTGTTTCATTACAATCATATGTCTGTAAGTAGAATTAACCACTTGTATGATTAAATGGAAGAGAAAACTTTACGACAAGTCACTTGAAATCTTGTATTAAAAATATGTTTTTGTTACCACATGAGAAAAAACTCTCTTAGGCATTTTAAGCTGCGCAACCTTGGCTTAAAATAAAATCTGAAAATAGTCTTAGTATTTAAATTAGGTAAGATACTCGTAGACTGTGGGTACGTCTGATATTTTTCCGCCTTTTCCTTTTTGCCTAAATTGCCTGCTAGGTTGTAACACTTAAGCCCTCTTTTTTTTTCTTTGCCCCGCTACTTGAACTGCTAACCGCGGGGATATAGCGTTTAAACAATGAAGTGATTTCGCCAGTATCAAGTATATATAATTATAAATCAATATAGCAATAAAACACAATCCAATCTTCTCTAGGATTCTCAATCTCTCTAGATTGGCGGCAACGTTGTACGGTGATATGTAGGACAGAGGCCAAAATAGTTTTAACCTCTGTACCACTGCGAGTCCACTTGAAACGAGAAGTAAGATACCAGATACACGAAATAAGTCCAAGTCTTCTATCACTGTGCAACACAAAGGTATTAAAAGTACAAATCACTAACAGAAAATAACTTTGAACACCTTCTGACGTAGCAGTGGTAAGTATCTCGGTGACCCGTAGAGGAAGAATATTAAAGATGGTAAATTAGTAAATGAAACAAACTTTAAAATAGAATTGTTGTTTTAAATAAAAGAAATTGAAAAATAATATAGCAAGACACGGGACCCCGTGTCTGGTGTTAACGAAAGATAATCCGAGAGTTATCTCTTGGATCGATATAAAAAATGGATCATAAACAATTTTGAATTTAGAAAGATTAAAACGAAATGAAAGAGTGGCCAGGAACGTAAAAAAGGGGGTTGTAACAACCTCGTTACAACCTAAATATACAAAAATAAAAAATAAAACAAATTACACATCCGCCATCTTTTGACGCCATCAATGACCTCCACTCAAACCCTTAACTAGTGATAATTACTTAACAGCGTCGCTGTTGCCTAACGCAATCGCAATGACAATCGCCTTCAAATGTAACAATTGTTATATTGTATGAAGACGTGCCTTCGATTTTCAAAATGAAATCGATCGTCATTGCTAGTCAGTAAGACAATAGCCTCCCTACCCTGGTAACGTTATGCTTAAGAAAATTACAATAAGGAATAGTTATTAGTTATGTGTTTATGTTTTTCTAAGGATAATTTGTTTTCTTTAACGAAAGCATTACAATTTTATTACCATAAGTATTAGAGTGCTTCTCTTTTGATACAAAAAACTATGTTATTATTTTTTATCGCATTTTTGAAGTACGGGGCTCGCTACCCGCCAATGAAAAATTAACATTGAAATGTTTTTTAAAAATAAATTCACAATGTTAAACATAACTATTAAGTATTTTCAATAAAAATAAACTACACATCATATCGTCTTTTTTTGGGTTTGGGTAGTTGTGCCTGATTTTTTTTAACAATCAAAAGAGTAACTAGTAGAGTACCTATAGTTTTGTTTGGATTCTCCGTTGGTGGTAATTAATTTATTGTATTCTTCAATTAAAAGAGTGGATTAAGAGCGTTCCGCCTTGAAATAATGCGACGAATATTATGCAATAGCATGTTTTATAATTAATTTCAAACTTTAACATGTGTTTCCCTTAACACCCAATCGAAAAAAAAACATGACATACGTTCGTTTTTATTTTGGTATTAGAAACGAATGGCGGTGTACCAGGGCTATTTCTCAAAAGTCGAAAATAAGTTCAAACTTTGACACGTGGTAGCGACGCCCAAAAACCCAATAGAAATCAAAGAGTCTAACGTTCAGGTTATCAGGATGTGAGGCTATAGTGTGCTTCTTAATAGCGACATAAAACTTTTAAATTCCTAAAATATGTTAGGTGTGAGAAAATAAAATATTTCGTTTTTTTAATAACAATTAGTATAACAGGTAAAAAAATACTAAGTATTTAAATGATAAATGATAAAAAAGATAAACTTTTACACGTCAAAAATCTACCAGCGCTTCGCAAGAGACCACTGCTGAGAAGAAACGCCGCAAAAAACTCAACAGTCAGTCTTTTTTTTAAATACTACTTATGACATTTTACAATTTTAAAGCTTAACCTATCATTATATAAAACAATGAATCTAACAAAAAAAATATATATTCAAGCGTAGCTTGAGCAGGGAAATGTGTCAAAATTCATAATTTTCATAGGGAATAAGTAGGTAGTAGTTTATTCATGCCCTTTTACTTTAAACAACTTATAAACTAGATATAGCGCTCTTATGTTAACCGCATTAAACACAGTGACAAATAAAGATAGATCACATTTTAAACGCATTTTAGCTATTGTCCGTTTATATTCATAAACGAGGGTAAATCTTTAACGCCCAACCGGACCCAAGCAAGTTCATAATAACACCAAACTTGGCGCGATGTCAACTTGTTCTGACAAACTTAATTTTGGTCAAGACAATGGCCAAGAGCTCTGAGGACTCCAATATTCCCGAGAAGGAAATTGGCCACTTTTATCTCTGACCCGGACTTATAAGTTGGCGGGTTGCGGGTCTCAGCGAGCCGAATGTTGCCAAGTTCTAGCCAAGTTTCCCGCCGTTTCTAAATTTGACTAACAAGCGGGGCTTGTAGTTGTAAGAAACATTTGCGACTGTATTCAGATTATTCAGTGAAGTGGCTTTTAATATTTTTGATTGACTTAAAAAAGCAAGAGGTTTTTAATTCGTCATTCAATTTCGTCGTAATTCGAGCAGTTTATTTTTTAGAAAATCTCTTCAGTTTTTAAATATAAAATCAACAAATTAATCTTAGTCCATAACAATTCTTGTCATGCCCATGTGCAGAGATTACACCAATATAACTTTTTACTGATCTATAATATAGCTGCAAAAGTGTGTTTTTTTGTTCCGTTTTCGAGGCTCAACACTTGGTTATATTTATAGCTCGGAGATGAACTAATCATGACAGAAATTTGACAATTCCCAAGGAAATAGCGAAAAATATTGTCGGTTAATACTGGCTTTTAGGGTTTCATAGTCAACAAGGAACTATTATATTTTCGCCATGTCCGTCTATCCGACTGTTCGCGGTATGACTCAGAGATTCTTGGCCTCAACTTTGTCATAATGACAGCGTCAAGTGGCAAGATAGAAATATACACTGGATTTAATCGTTAGTTTTATGCGACAAGGTTCTATAGTGGATTATCAATTAAAGTCCGTGACCGTACTACAAAGTGGTTTTTTGGCATAGTTTAATATTGGAATTATGCCGACGAAATCTTTGTTTGCAGTAACGGCTTCGGCATACCGCACTGAACATGGTATGACATGCTCTTGCCCGGTTTTTCAATATAATATGATAAGTAAACTTACAAATATCTTTGTGACACTTATATTCAGCCTCAAAGCGGTAAATTCCATACCCCAACGCCACAAAGCCCCAGTCTAAAATATCTAAATCCTTCCACGGCATACACGTATGGGACTAGGAGAATTGCACCCCCGTTTAGGGCTGTCCCGCGGGACGGATGCAATTTGAAACCCATCAATAATGCGGCTAATGGACAAAGTTTACGGCGTGCATCGCAATTACACTAATGTGATTGTGCTCGTCGGACCTTTCATGAACTGTGGCATTGAAATAAGTCACACCAAAAACATAAAGCGAGGCTTTGGAACGCACGAAAACAAATACGTGCGTTATTTTTATGTCTTTTCATTTGCTTCTACGTTTAATTCAAAATTAGTTAGTAAATATGGGCTGGAACCCAAGTGATAGGTCATAAAATTGGTATTTGTACCAATGTACTTCAATTATTATTTTTATTGTTTACCCATTTCATCCCAGGGTGTAAACCCATTTTCTTATACAACTATAGTTTGCTTTTGCTATGGAATTCAACTTGGTGCAAATAATAAAAGATAAGTCATTTAATCAGTAAGTAGGCCGCACGGGCACTTTTACACGTCAAGAATTTACCAGCGCTTCCCAAGAGACCTGCTGAGAAGAAACGCCGCAAGAAACTCAGCAGTCAGTCATTTTTTAAACATATTTCATATTACAATGGTACTACTTAGTCTAAGAATTATATAAAGCTATAAATATTAATCAATATAATTTCAAATAACATGCGTAGTTCAGCAAGAAAACATGCCAAAAATCCTGGGAGAGAGATAGACGGAGAAAAGGAAAAAAAACACCTACCTACTTGTATATATAAGACGGTGCAAGGCGACCAAATAAAAGTTTCAATATGTTTTCCTACATCAACGGTCTCCCTCAGACAAGATAAAGTAGTTTGGCATTTGAACAAATTATTATTGACTTAGTTTCGGGTTTAGGCCATGCATTTTTGTCTGTTAGATAATCCTCGACTAATAAGTAGAAAATAAAATACATACGATATATCACAGTTCAGCTCAGCTTTGTTGGTGTTGGGCCAAAATTCATACAAGATTGCCCTTGGTCCTTTAGAAACAGTTTCCTAAATTGGATGTTGGCCGTCATTGGGAAAACGTACTTCCGTCTTCTACTAAACGTACCTAAATCCGGTGACGAGGCATCATTATGGTGTCTAACAGCTGATAGAAGGTGTCAAAAGTACTTGATATGAAACCACCGAGTTGAGATTTATTATTTGTTTTTAATAAGCAGTAATCAGACTGTCAAAAAACATTTAATAGGAAAGAAAAAGTTAGCTCCATTTTATTTTTGGTTAGAAAATTATTTAAGACATTTAACAGTAGCTATGATAAAACAATCCCTCGGCGGTTACCAGGTTTACACCAGTCAGATAATGGAAAAGTTGGCTTAAAGTCAACCAAGACATAATTAGCAGAGTTTCACTTAAAATTACCAGATTATAATAAAGATTGATGCCGTTTTAATCTCGTGAAACGTAAGATTACCATTTGGGGAGATGATTAATTTGATTACAATGACTGAATGGTATTCATTATCTAATAATGAATACTATGTCAAAATCACACGACAAAAATATACATTTTATGCTTTGATTACTTCTGCCCGGAATTCTGTCCGCGTAGAAGTCGTTTCTCGAGGGCAGACGGCTTGTGTTAAGTCATCTTGTTTTCATTAAAAATTTCAAGTTACATTTGTACTGAAACTCAACGATAAATAAATAAACCGGCCAAGCGCGAGTCGGACTCGCGCAGGAAGGGTTGCGTACAAAAAAATCACGATCATTGGCCCCCTGAAATATTTAATCTTTTTTTTTTAAAGGGAACATACAACTAAATATTCTGTGAATATTTCAAGCGCCTACCTGTGGCTGTTATTAATATCGACAAAATAACGGCAAAAAAACGTTTCTTGTATGGGGGGGTAGACCCTTAATTATTTATTTTATTGTTTTTAGCATTTGTTGTTATAGCGGCAACACAAATACATCATATGTGAAAATTTCAGCTGTCCAGCTATCACGGTTCATGAGATACAGCCTGGTGTCAGACAGACGGACGGACGGACAGTGGAGTCTTAGTGTTAAGGTACCGTTTTTACCCTAAAAGCATATCACTTTAAAAAAACAAATTAAGATAAATATAAGTGCAATAAGGTCGATATGATAACAGAAATTAAGAGACGTTGCGCTGTAGTGCTTAATTAATAGAGCCGGTAATTTATGACTTGGACCAGGGACAGGCAACAAAGATAAATTAAACCTAAAATCCACTTTTAAATCATGAAGGCTAGTAATTTTTACAAACAATCTGCCTTTTACAAATACTTTTCTTGAGTTAGCAATACTTCAAAATGGTTTTAGCTTGTTGTTCTTCGGAAACGGTTAAATCTATACTCGTATATGCAAAGAATTTTGCAAGTTCTTAATATCGGTTTAAAAATAACTAGCTGTGCTATTTCTTAAATCAATGCTCCTGAGCATGTTAATAAGTTTGACCGCATTTAACGGGCAGACTTGTTCCAAGTTAATATTTTGTGCACGCTATAGGAGAAATTTGAGAAGCAGATACGACACATTTCACATTAGCTCCTCAGAGGGGCAATCGCAATCGTTTTCATTTTGAAAATCGAAGGCTTGTCTGCATAAATGATAAGGATTGTTCCGCTTTGAAGCCGATTGCCATTGCGAGTGGGTTAGAGAATAGCCGCTCTGGTCTTGAGGTGATGACAGCATACAGAGCTCCTCAATAATGCTTTTGTTGACCTAGGTACTTTGAAAATAACAACAGTCGACTTATTCATAGATAATTATGGCATATTGAGAGAAATTTGAAAGTCATATATACCCAAAAGCGAGTGAGTATAGTAAAGGAGTTAGTTTGGTCCATTATAATGGGCCAGCATTATCTTGAATAACCACACAGTACTACAGCGTGGCCAAATAACAGGTATACACTTTAGTTTTGTAGTTTTATTCTATGAAATATAAAAAATATTAACTATTCCTTGTTAAGTATAGTATTTAGAGCCGGCAGTTAAACATGGAAAATAATGTCAGACAAATGTCCACCTCTAGCAGCATGGCAGATGTGAACCCTTTTCATTGCGTTTTTCATCACATTTTCACACATTTCCTGCGTTATCTCAGTGACTGTGTCTCGAATATTTTGTTTTAATTGCTGAAGGTTCATTGGCCTGTTAGCATAGACACGTCCCTTTAGATAGCCCCACAGAAAAAAGTCAGGAGCTGTTAAATCAGGCGATCTTGGGGGCCAATCAATGTCACCGTTTCTCGAAATTAATCGACCGGGAAACCTTCTTTTTAATGTTTCTATTGTGGCTCGTGCCGTGTGACACGTGGCCCCGTCTTGTTGAAACCACATGTTTCCCAAGCCCAATTGACTTACTTGATTCGAGAAAAAATGGATTATCATCTCACGGTACCGATCTCCATTCACTGTAACAGCATCACCCATAGCATCTTCAAAGAAATAAGGCCCAACTACCCCTCCTGACCAAATTCCACACCAAACTGTTACTCGACGAGGATGCAGAGGTCGTTCGTGGATCAAAGAAGGTTGTTCTTCTCCCCAATAGCGAGAATTTTGTTTATTAACAAATCCGCTGAGGTCGAAATGAGCTTCGTCAGTCATAATTATTTTTTTATGAAAATCTGGGTCTCTTTCCAGCTTGGTTAGCATAACACTACAGTAATCACGACGGCGTTCATGGTCTCGAGGCTGAAGTTCTTGAGTTATCTGTACCTTATACGGAAACAAACCAAGGTCTTTCTTCAAAATTGTCTGTAGAGAAGTCCTCTTAAGTCCGAGTTGTTGAGAACGTCGCCTGGTAGACAATGTGGGTTCTTCGGCTACACTTTGACGAACAATTTGGATATTCTGCTCAGTACGAGCCCTTCTGACACGATGAGGAACTGCTTTATCTGTTACGATGCCATACTGCTCAAATTTATTCACTAAACGAGCTATTGTTAGCCGCGAAGGTAAGTGATTTCTACCAAAAATTGGCCGCAATTTTCTTAGAGTTTCCGCAATACATGATTGGGTTGAGTAAAACGTTTTAATAATTAAAACACGTTGTTCCGTCGTAAAACGATCCATAACAAATTTGCCGTATCTACACAAAGTAATTTTCATGCAACAACTGTCATATTTACCGCCAAAACAAAATGGCGGCAAAAAAAAGATGTATACCTCCAAGTTGGCCACCCTGTATAATTTAAACAGCACAAGAAGCGACAATCAACTCAAATATTGAATTTTCGATCACTCAGCCTCCGAGCCAACAATCGGTTGCCAAGTCAAACATCAAAGACCTTTAGCTGAGTTTCTGAACTAAAATTGGTAACCAAAACAATAATAGCGTTTACAATAATTAAGCAGAGCCGCAACGCAAACGGCAGACTTCGATTAACAATAAGATATTAAATTGCAACCCACCCTCAGTGCAAACAGAAATCAATCATCGTTTCATCACGACCTGGGCACAGTCCACAGATTAACATCAGCACGGAAGGTTTCCAATTAAAGGCTTGTTTAAAATTCCCATTTGTTTTTTAGTATTAATCTTTAAACTATTCTTTTTATATTATTGCAATAAAAAATAACGTCCAGAATTATGTGATTCTTCAGATGTAGTATACACGGTATTTTTATTAGTCTTGGCTATTGGCTGGTCAATGAATTTAATAGGTAATGCAAGTTAGAATAAAGCATAGTAATTGTAAAATATAACGACCGTTAACAGCCATAGTGACTGTATATAAGTATACAGACAGTCTCCAATAAATTATGTTTTAATATCGCAACCAAGGCGGTTGCCATGGCTTAGGTTGATATTGAGAGAAACAGACAGAGCTATACTTAGCAGTTATGCTCTGTCCCTTTCTCTTAACCTTACCTGAACTGTACGTTCCTGTGTGGGTCACACTAGAATATTTATATCTACTAAAGGAGTTTTTTTTAATGTATGTATGGGGAATAGGCCCAAACACGTAATGCAACGTATATTAATAAAACAGCCTTAACCTCTGATTACAGTGGTTAAAATTGATTAACCGTGTCTTACCGGAATGCTGAAAAATATGACTGTTAAATTATGAATCTCAATACCAATTTGAATCAATAAACGTTTCTGTATTAATAATAATAAATAATAAGCGAGACATGATTTACTTACTGCCTCATCATGTCTGACCATTTCGACTTCTAATTATGAGTGTAACCGTTTATACATCCCAGTAAATTTGAACGTTACTTATTTTCTTAAATGTCGACCTTGACAAAAATGTATTTTCCAGCTCTACTTCCATTTCTATCCTGCCTTACTGTTATAGTTCTCCAACTACCCTCGACCCGGAAGGGGGTTAACTTTATTCAAATACCTCGCAATCGAAATATTCGCTTGGATAGTAGAATATGTCAGAGGAATTACCGATTATTCGCTTCCCATTCTGGGAGTAATTTACGCGTCGGTGGCTACCCCAATAATAAGGCTATTATTATTAGGAGGTAATATTGGGAATTCGGAACAGCTGACTGATTTATATAGGACGCGAGTTTTTGACATTTGACTTATTCAATAAGAAACGTTAGGTATTTCCAAATATATGTTTAAATGCAATGAACAAAGCCAAAAATAAAAAACTTCTGGAAACAGTTTTTGACCAAAGATAACGAGTTTCGCCACTATCTGTATGTACAAAATAGTTTAAACTTTAAAAACAGTATATGACATAAAACTAGAAATAAAGACAATGACGCATCTCGTTTAGGATAAGGTAACGACTACACTCACTATCTTGTCTCAGAATAGGTGGAGAAGGATTCCTAAAAACAGTTTTTTTGTACCCACCTAAAACCTAATGGATATTGTGGAATAAAAAACAGTAAGTATTATCATTGTCCAGCTCTAAAACAAACAAAACATAAAAAAAAGATAAAAGATGTTTATTCAGTAAGTAGGCCGTACGGGCACTTTTACACGTCAAAATCTACCAGCGCTTCGCAAGAGACCACTGCTGAGAAGAAACGCCGCAAGAAACTCAACAGTCAGTCATTTTTTTAAATACTACTTATAATATTATACAATTATAAAGCTTAACCTAGCATGATATAAAATAATGAATTCACCATAAAATAAAAATAAAAATAAAAAACATTAAAGCGTAGTTTGAGCAGGAAAATGTGTCAAAACTAAGAATTTTCATAGGGTTTTTAGGGTTTTTTTATTAAACAAATAATAATAATCAAAAATCAAATAATAATAAAATGAAAATTAATAATAATCTCGCTTCGATCAAATTGAACAAGAAATGTCTGTTCACTGGCGTCAAACCAATAAACACCTTGGCATTTAAAATTTGAGCATAATGCCAAAGTAAATATTTAAAAACTACACATTTAAACTTCATCATCAGGAATTAAGTGCACGTCTCAAGTCTAAACTACCTCACGCAGAACCCGGAACTTATTAAGAACTCCGTATAAGTAATTAAGGAGTTAAGAAATTCAGTACTTAGCAACTTGTAGTGAAAACATTGCAGGCATTTAGCGAATTTGAGTTGGGAAATTTCAAGTGGGCCTTGAGTGTTCTTGCGTTACGTGAAATGTAAACGATGTGGTGAGAGCTGCCTTAGTTAAGAGGTGTTTTTGTTTTTTAATATTTGATAGGTTAAGGACTCCTGTGTTAAAAAAGTTTTTTTTTTAGAAATATGTTTGGCGGAATGTATCGTTTCTCAACCGTTTCATCTGGCAACCTGCTTTTTTCTATAACTGTAAATAATTCAGGTTTTTTTTTCAGTACCATCCCTATAGGTTATGTTAGGTTAGTTTTATAAAAATCCTGCCATTTTTACAGTTACAGAAATAAAGTGGGTTGGCAAATTAAACTGTTTGGAAACGGTAAATATTGCCAAAAGGTAGAGAACCCCCTATTCACGGATAAGACATCCAAATTATACCCATCATGAAATACTTCACTATTTAGAAGTTCGTAAAAAGTAAGAAGTAGCGAAACACTTTGTACGAACAAATGGTATTTCGACGAAGCCGTTTCCTCCACCTGGACGTCAACCGAAGATGGAAAGTTAAGGTTATTTTACTATTCGTAATTAGTTAAATGGTGGTATCAAACTTACAATTTAAAATACTCTTTTATTAAAACAGAATTGAGCCTCTTAAAACGTCTCACCATATATTTTGTTATTGGATAATGTAAAGTGAAACTAACTTTTGGAAAATTGGACAGTTGGAGTCTTATTTAGTAGATTGATAACCAAGGGTTGAAAGTGGCCCATTTCACCCGAGATATTTCTGGCGCTCGAACGTAGTGAGAGCGCCAATAGTTCGAGGGGAAATGGGTAATTTCACCCGAGTTAGACACTCTACTTTTCATTTCGACTGTGAGGAAAAAAGACACGGTATACCTAAATATATTTAATCTCGTTTCCCGCTTTATCTATTGAAAACTTTTTTTTTCTAGATTAAAAAAAAAGGTAAAATACACATGCTGCCAACATTAGAAAAGTTAAATCGAGTTGGTCACGGCCAAGGAGCATGACTTCCATCTCATTATTACCCTAACTAAAGAAAGAGATGGAATATATTCGTGACGTAATAAAGGTAAAATTTCTTGTTTCGAACGGATGTTCGGTGTTCAACTTCCTTTTTGTATAATAAGCTCCTAGGTCGTGACCAGCTCGATTAAACTTTTCTAATGTTGGCAGTAGTGTATTTTCAAGATGGCCATGCCCAGACGTGAAAGAAAAAGTGTCATGCTATGCTATCACGGCATTATGGCGGGCAGCAGAATAGAGGAATAATTTTAAATGTTGATTTTCTGTAATTGCGAAAAAAATAGACCAGTCTTAAAATGATTTTCATATGAACCTATAGGCCGTAATAAATACATCGTTTAACGTATAGCCGAGTTTAGATACATGAAAATCTTTTATTTTAATAATATGACGTAGCTCAATTATCTTAGACTCCGTGGCCAATCGTAACAATTAAAAAAATTTTACTTTCCACCCTAGAGATGAAAACGCAATTTTCCACCCGGCTATCCACCCATTCAAATTAAACTTTCCGAACAGGAGAGATGAAAAGGTAGATTACCGGTCTGTTTAAGCCATGCATGTTTGTAAGCTTATTCACCGATGAACTAGCTCATACTATACTGTATAACTACCTATACTATACTGTAGGTATAGTACGTTGATGGCATAAATGAAGTACTCAATGCACTGCGGTGGTTAAGCTAAAACATTTTGGCTACACAAAAAGTCAGTAAGTAGTGGCATTTAACATTATTTATAATGAGACCTAGTAAAAAGAATTGATATAAAAACTTGTTTTATATGCAATTAGAAAATTAGCAACAATTAAATTCTGATATTCCAAACAATTAACATATAAGTAAGTATTTTTTCCCAAAGCACACAGGAAACTGAATCTGTTTATGATCTTTGATTTATTCAAATTAGTACACAATATAAACCTGCGTATAATATTATTATGTAAAATAAACAATTGAAACAGAATAACTGAACGTACCTATATCAAAACCACAAATTCCACGCAACATCTGTTCAGGTTGTGGTTCCGTTTCGGTTGGCTGTCCGCAACATAATTCAGGCTAAATTAAACATGGGAATTAATTTCTTCATATGCCACAATTTGAATAGCTTTAAGTCATAATGGTATAATAGAGTAGCTTGAATAGATGAATAAGTCTTTATTATTTATGGTAACCCATAATTTTATCGAATTTCACTCCATTGATTGTATAATTTCATCCTCATTTATTTTCTCCTTGAACTACATATAATATTTTCAGGATATCTTGAACATCAATTACCTAGGTTAGGTAAGGTTAGACATGAGACTAACATAAAAAAATTACTCATGCATCCAAAAACACCTTTCGATGAAATTAAAATTCTAAGGCCGTAAGACATTTTCTACCTATTTACCTTTGGGCAAAGCAGAATTTTTATAGTGGAGGTGCAAAAAAGGGACATACATACATCGGAGAGAAAACCTACCTACATCTTATTCCTCGCATTATATAAAGGAAATTGTAACTTTGTTTAAATGTATCAAATAATACAAATATAATAAAAAATATTGACAGAATCACATAGCTTTGCGTGTAAATTTTAATCAAAACCACATTTAACTTCAGCGAAATAAAACAAGTAAACAAATTTAATTTCCGAACGCCCGAGAAATCGTTGCGAATAAAAGCTACGTGTGACCGCTAGAAGTGATGAGGCGATGCTTAAACGCTTAAGCGATTTAAGCCAAAGGATTTTACGCCTGACAGATTTTAGCAATTCACGCCTGTGGACAGTGACTGGGGCCTTTAATACGTTATTGCTATTGCTTTGAACAAGGCGATTATATTTAAAATGGTTGTTAGGCGATGGGCTTGCTACCTGTCACTAATATACACGGGTAAGTTATCTTAGCATATGTTTGTGCAAAATTTGGTTACAGAATTACACAACATTAAAAACAAGTAATTAGAGTTCTTGGTAATTTTGTTGTTCTGCCTATTCCACTCTCTGAATGAAGGTGTGAGTGTATGTACATATGTATGTATAGGTATTTGCTAGATTTTGTCGCATTGAAACATTTTTCACTTACTTAGTGAGTCTTCATCCACATATAAGTAGGTGCCTCTTGAGACTTTGTTCTATTAGCTATCCATTGTACAAGCAAGCATAGAATAGCTTTTGACTTGTTATCGTATTGTCAACGTTTTGATAGCTCTTATGTACTTGACAGTAATGGCTGAGTTAAAAACAATTCCATAACACGTCAAGGCATTATGGTTCTACGTAGTACCTAGTATAGAGGCCCTATGCAGTTGTCATCAATCTCATGGCAATGTCCCTACACACGTATTGCGGTCCGTCCGTGCCCTGCGGACAGTGCGGACTGCTCGCCCGGAATTGCGAAACCGCTGCGATCCGCTCGGGGTGCCAATATTGTCTTTAAACGCGGAACTATGTGGTAGCCGACAAATCCGCATATTG
Source organism: Acleris sparsana (assembly GCA_923062465.1). NCBI lineage: Eukaryota > Metazoa > Arthropoda > Insecta > Lepidoptera > Tortricidae > Acleris > Acleris sparsana. The sequence goes on along the minus strand of OV281287.1, from coordinate 17,120,441 downwards.
CATTCTGAAATAACGCCAATTTTTGCGGTGCGTTTGAATTTATTCTTATAAAAATAGCGTTCCTTTGAAGTAAAACCTATTGAAGCAGTCCCTGTACGGTGAGAGGTGCTAGCAAAATTTCAATCTACTAATCTAAAAACTATAGAATGTAGCTAAGAGGATAGATATTGGGCACCTGAATACGGCCGGACATTTTCTTTTTAACAATCTGAATGGAAAGTTGAAGAAAACACAGGAAGAGAGACTTGCGCTTACTTATTTAAGTCAAATGAGACAGAAGGTCAATGTAGCTACGTATCAGAAGGTGCAGCCGGCAGAGAATGAAGAAGAGAGGCAATTGCTTTTAGCTCTTTAGTTCATATTATGATGATTAATATTTACTTAATATAACTATTCATATACCTGTAGTTTATCAATAATTTTATAAGAGCTAACACGAAGATCAGATTTAAGTGAAGCAGTTTCAAAAAGCTCTGAAAAGGGTACCTACACCTACATTTTAACTCTCTCTTAAATTATTCCTCATTTAAATTGCAAAATGGATGAGATTTCTCCGAGTTTAGAATTAGTGCCTCATTTGCGCTTATAAAACACCGATTTATTTCTGAATTTACCGACAGCTTTATTTGTAATCGCTTCACTGCCCAAAAAACGATCCCTGTAGAATCTGTTTGATTTATTTATGTCACATCCCTAATTCGGTCAAAAATATATATATATTAAACAGATCATAATTAAAAAAATCAATGATTAAATCTGAGATTGGTTTTTTCCATCAATTTAATCATGTAATACCTAAGAGCTACTGTTCCTAAGTAGTGGTTGGCCAGTGATGGATGACCTGCCACTCCGTAAGACTGATGCAATGGAAGTGTCCGACGACCTCCGAGATATTCAGTCACTGCGTTAGTGTTGAGTGTGGGAGAGTTGCTAGATTAATTCAAAGATATCAATGGAATTATTAACAAAATTAAATGCAGATATTAAAAAAAAATGTTCTTAGCAACTAAAAGAGCAAAAACTAATGTGTGCCTTTTTTCAAAATCTACATGTTTTATTTTATTTTAGCCAAAAGACGTCTACTGCTCGCCATATTATGCCTTTTCCAAGAATCACCACATGCTCCATTTAAATCGATTTTCGCCTGATAGTTTTTCAGAATTTTCGAAGAAGAATCTGTTTGTCTGTCTGTATAGTTTTAAAAGAAAAATCAAAATTTCAAAATCATAACGTGTGGCCTAGTTGATAGTCACCCATCCTTCGAAACTAGCAGTCCTGTTCAAATCCCGGTAAGGGTACATATTTGTGTGATGATCGCGAGTATTTTGTTCTTGGGTCTTGGTTGTTTTCTATTTATTTAGTTTTAGTATGTATTTCTCTATATAAGGTAGTTTGAGACGAGATATAATTTGTGTAAGATTGCCCCGCGGTATTTATTTAATTAATATGGTTGACACATTGATAAAAATAGCATTTCCTTGATCGTCATATTCTTATTTGACACGAAAATATATCGAAAACAAAATGTAAGGTAAAAAAACAATGTTTTTCTACGATATCTTCATTCAGAAATTATTAATGTTTGAAAACATCTTCCGAACGCAGTGTTTTCACGTACTCTTCCTCATCCTGATCCTTGTTTTTCCTGTCTTTATCCTCATACATATCAAAGTATGTGTGTTTTACTTTATCGCTTATCCTTTCAGCTACTTCCTTGTTACTGCCACGATCTTAGTCCACAAATATTATGGCAAAATTACATTGATGTAGTCAGGCTAAGTTTGAAAACATTTAATGTTAAGAATTGTGTAACCTTAATCCAATATGTTATAGAATAGGGGGTACTAAGGTGGGATTTCATTTTCTTTTGTCAATGGCAGCTATTCATTAATAAACTGGTACACTAATACATGGTGTTTTTTTTAAGGGTTCCGTGCCCGTATGGATCCCATTGAGACCCTATTTATATGCCTCCGCTGTCCGTCCGTCTGTCCTTACTTTAAACAAATATATAACTTTAAAGAAAGTGAAATAATAAAGAAGAGCTTTTAACAACATATTTTTATTGGATCCGACATACGTAGATGACTCATGCGCATGCAAGGCATACATCGGCTTGCCCTAATAATCAAACTGGAAATGATACGTAATTTACGTAAGAAATTAAGATCACATCAATTATTTATTTTCATGCAAAGCGAATGGATGTATTTTTATAAAATATAGACACCAAGAGGCCGTATTTTATGTTGTTAAAACCTGCCAAGTTCGAGCCTGATAGAGGACAGAGATATATATATACCTCTGTTTCTTTCACTGACTGGAATTTGGTAGGTTTTAACATCTCAAAACGCAGCCTCTGGAGATAATATCGATGTTCGTTCAATTACTAGTCACTTATAACGACAGCCAAAGTTTTTGAATAGGGTTTAACAAAAAGGAAGGTATGTTTTCACGGTACAAGTGGTTCGGTTTTGGAGGGTGCGAGGGTAAGCAAGGTGCACCCCGGTCGGTAAGGGATGATATTAAGCAAGGTATATATGACGTCAATAGCATGGATAAGCCAATGACTGCTTAGTCACTGAATAAAGACACAAAAGGTAAAAATGTCGGTCAACTAATATTTACATTGACTCTATAAGATGCTGTTCGATCGTCCCACAGTCCAGTTAACTCTGAGAGAAAAGGACAGAGCTTTACAACTGCTATAGCTCTGTCCTTTAACCTCTTCCCCCAGTCAGCCCGCCCAGCTATCGCCTAAATGTAATGTCTCATTCTTACTAAGAGAATACCTGTATTTTTTTTAAATAGCTGTCTCCTTTGCTTTCCCCCTTACAATTTAAGGTCATTCCATATTAAACCAACGGTCTCCCAAATGCAGCCAGAATGACAGTTTGATTCACTTAGCGCGTGTTACACAGTATAGGCGCGTCTACGGGGGTTGACGGACGGGGTATTTTTCCCCCTGTTTTTCCCGGATACATATTTTGGAGCGGAAATCTGTTTTAAATTTTCTTTGGTGTTTTAGGGTAATTTATTCACGAGTGGTTTAAAATTGGCTTTTAGGTGTTTTCTTAGGTGGAAAGGTTAGCGATTTTTGTTGTTGTTTAAGTACAATGTTTTGTTCAGAATCGTAAAATCAGAACATAAATTGATTTACTTACTTAACGTGCACAATATTTTTACCGTAGTGTTCGCCTGTTTGTCTAAATTGTTAAAACTATTGAACTTAAATCAATCATGGGCCTTTGTGTTGATTACATACAATTTCTTTCGCTTTTTTCAGACCGTAGCTTAGTGGAAAGAAGTGGTCTCTGCCTACCCCACTGGGAAACAGGCGTGATTTAATGTATGTATGTATGTACATACAATTGGCCCTAGTTGGATAGTAGTTAGAGAGCGGTATAGAGAGCCTTCATGAACCAAGCAAAAACTGATTGCTGTCGCAACCACAAAATCAGCCAGAAGAAAGTTTATAAGATACGTATTGCGTTGCCAACGCTGAGGACTAAGATTGAATGCCATGCTAGTAATTCCATCGGTATTATCCCTACACCTGATCACAAAAATGCGACTACTGCTGCTTGACGGAAGGTTAAAGACGATCTTGACTGACCCATTTATAGGATAAAAACAAGAAGAAACAAGGTTAGAGCAGAAATAGAATGGTTGCACCGTAGTGTGAAGTCCAATAGGAATCAGCTCAGCAGCCGGTGCTGCAGCCAACAGCAAAACAAAACAACAAAAATATGTATTCAGAAGCTTTAAGAGGATTGTGAAACGACGCGTAAATCGCGTAACCATCAAAAAAAATCCATACAAATTTAGCTGCGGGCAATAACGTTTCTCACTCCCTAAACCAAATTCAATTTCCACATTGGTTGAGTATGTTTTAGCTTTAGTTTTTCTTTTTTTCAAGTCTTTCTTTTCAATAAATATTTAGGAAATACTATTAGGAAAACGTACAGAACAAGTTTTTCATAATATCTAAATTATATTCAAAAATCTTATAAATCGAAACAATTAAGCGTTTACCGCATTTTATATTGAAATTTTTAGCTTCACAATTCTTTTAAGAACAAGTCTACTTCAACCTTGTTCCTAATCTCAGAAAACCTGGATCGTTTAAACCTCCAGACTCGCGATCATAAAAATTGAATCAAAGTTAATGGTTATCCTGCGAGCTCAAACTTGACCAGTTTGAAATACCTACACAACTTTACACCTTGCGACCTAAAAGAGCAAGTATTCTTACACTTTTTATAGGGGTTCACCCTTATTTTGTAGACACTTATTTCATAGAACGTAATACTTCGCAGGATTTTAGTTTCAGCAGTTTCAGCATAATACACCTTCTATAACAGGAGTGAAGTCATAAATAAAAGTAGGTATAATTAGTTACTCGTCTGATCTACAGCCCTAGGAGAAAAGAGTTAAACCATACTTCTTGATTGTAACAGAAAGGTCGTATATCAGTCGTATCGCATGCTCTTACAGCACCTCAATGTTTCAGCAGTAATTTAAAATGCATAAATCTCCTTGGCTCACTCGGTCCGTTAACTGGATTCCCCGGGGCTTAACTTTCTGTATTATGAATTGGTAATTGCTGTAGATACGGAGTGCCGGATGCGGAAGTTGGTATATTGAGTTGTTTGCGATGTCAGGGTTATTTAGTGAGAAAGCAAAGGATTAGATCAGTGATTGAATAATAATTTTGAAGGCAGTATTGTGATACCGTTGTTACTATGGAAATGTGTTCTAAGGCCCTTAGTTTCTAGACTGTCTGTCCCTTACTTCGTTACTAATATTGTTAGTGAAAGTTTGTTTGTTTATTCGTGTTCAATTTTTCTTTTGCTATATGTGTAGTGCATAGGATGGAAATAGATACTGGGTACTTTTTATCTATATGAAAGAGAAATGCCTACAAAACTCAATATTCCAAACTTGGTACAGTTCCTGAGGGAGGAGCGATAAACAATTTATGTGTGGTCACGAGCAACAATTAGTGTAGTCATAAACCGAAGTTATGAAAGTTATAAAGTATTAGTTGTTTTTTTTTAACTACTAAAATTGACAATTATCGTTAAATAGTTGTTCATGTTAGTTATAGTATTTATAATAATGTTTTCATTAATTTGATACTGGACTACCGTGCTATTCGAATAATACGGGTAATTTAATATTTTTTTAATTGTGAACATTACTTAACAAACAAATGTAGTATCTATGCCATTTTTAGTGTCACGCACAATGATAATTTCATAATGGTTAACATACCAATTCATGTTTTACCACACCTCATATAAAGCTAAGTATTTCGTATTTTCATCTAGCTACACTACTTTTTTAATTCTCAGTTAAGGCTCTGATCAAATAAATAGACGCAAAGCCGTCTATCCGGACCCCATTCGTCACGCCGTGTCAACAGTCGTGTGAAACAGCCCCTATTTTACATTTAATTGCATTTCTTTGTCGATCTCCCCGTTAGTCTGTATGCACCCTTATCTCCTTGTCGCCCAGAAGAACTAGAGCTCCCCCACCCCCTTATACAGGTTGATTTTTAGAATTGTTGGAGGAGAGGTTAGCAATGGCGGGGGTCTTGTTAATATGGCTATGTCTAGACTTGTTTGATATCGTTGAAAAGAGTGTGTTAAGGCTGTTTGCGGACGCACTTAGCTAGATAATGTGTACATAAGGTTTTATTTCCTAAATTGAAAATGTACTTAAGATCCCGTCCCTTTAGAGATGTCGTTAAATTTTAATGTAACTTCGTCTTCAAAATTTATATTGCATTGGTCCTAAATTCTCAACATAACAAAACATAACATATGGCATAGAATAAAACAAAAATAAAATGAAAATGCACGTAAATATTCTGTTATGCGACATACCTATAACGGCACGGAAATGCATTGGATTTGGTTGGTTTATATTGGTTTCTCAAAAACGAATGGTACAAATATACTTAATATAAAGTTTCCGGAGCTTTTTAACTCAAATTACAGTTAATGCTAGCAGAATTTCCAGCAAAATTTACAATAAAAGCGTGTAAATCACGGTTTATATGAACAATGGCGAATTTTCCAAATCATTCGTGCAATTGTCTGCCGGGGGGCGACAATCGAGGTTGTTTCAATATTGAAATATGCGAATTGTAAATTATTCGAGTAAGTTTTAATGTTTTTGAAAGGATTCTGCATTGAAACGGGAAAAAAATTGCTCAACAAAGTATCACAATTGACAAAAGTAAAAAAAATATATATACTAAGAGATCATCATCATGTCAGCCAAAAGACGTCCACTGCTGGACATAGGCCTCCCCCAAGACTCTCCACTCAGACCGGTCTTGTGCTTTTCGCATCCACCGCGCTCCCGTGAGCCTTACGAGGTCGTCACTCCATCTTGTTGGAGGCCCTTGAGGAGAACCTTCTGACCCCATCGGCCATCAGTCCTGCGAGCAATGTGCCCCGCCCACTGCCACTTAAGTTTAGCTATTCTTCAAGAGATCATACAAGATCAAATTAGAGATTACAATTCCGGACGAACCCGAAACCATTTGGTTTTGATTTTCGAAATTATGTACGTTAGCAACCTGCTGTGATCTTTTTATGCCTAAGTTTCACGGAAGCTTTATATTTAAAAAAGGATTGTTTGTTTATTAGGCAGTACTGCCTACTTAGACAAATGAAGCAAATTATAATAATTTATAACTGGATGTTAACGGCCCCACGAGGCAGGCCTAGCCTAGTGTAGTGGTCGTAGATAATGTACCTAATAACGCTGTGAATATTTACAGTATTTTTTATTAAAAACAATAACACTCTTTTACCCAGTTGCAATAGGTTTTTGTTCTAATACTTCTACTATTACATCTCAAAAGAACTTAACTAGCACAAATTAACTGAATGATTAAACCATGGCCTATATTTGCGTACAATAGGAATACCTATTACAACAGGATGATTAAAATATAATTACAAACACCCATACTTCGTTTGGTAAGCATGTACATATATAAGTTTAAAAAACATTTTAGATTTGTCAGACACCGTTTCAAGTACTCACCTATAAATCAAAACGACCATTACCACCCTCATAACATACCGACCCTTGAAAAAAGAGTAAAATATCGTTGTGCATGACCGTGAAACGCAGGCTGCGTCGCCATGTTATCGGCTATGCACACGCGCCAACAACTGTAGGCTTATAGCTAAGCCTAATATAAAGGATTGGACGACAAAAGGACACCCTGTATAGCCCTATTGTTCTAGAACTGGGTCTTGGCAAAGCTTAAATTGGCACAATATAGCCGGTATGGTAGAGCCTGAGATAATCCAGCATTAATTTTGGTGGACAATTAACTTACTTTTGTGTCGGTGAGTAGTTAGTAACTTATGCAGTATGTCCCAGAACTTGGTATAAATATTGAGTCATAAAAAAACACTTTTTATATCAGTCCTGAAAGTAGTTTTATCTTAACCATTGCTATATTAACATAAGTACACCAAAACTCCAAAATTCAACTCGTTCGTAATAAATCCATACTGTCTAAGCCACTAAAGCATTTCTTGTTATTCATTCAAGAAATTTGAATTTTTCTTTCTAGAAAAAAAATACTCTATACCAAGGCGCTCTATATGCGATGGACAAAAACTTGTGAGTTAGTTGGTAACTATTACAGTCATTTTATTATATGTCATAATTCTTGTATGCTTACCGACCAACTTTTACTTTTAGAAGTAACAAATGAAAATGTTTTTAATTTTTCAGACACGTCTCTTAATTGCTACCTTTCCTAACTATAGTCTTTCTCATTACCAGCTGCTGCTGTTACATAATTAAACAGTTTCCATCATTTATTACGGAGACGGGGCTTTTTTTCATATTAAATATGAATGTTAAATGCTACGTTAGTTTATATTCGTCATTACCACCTGCCATTAGTGTAACTTTTATAACCACAGGGATAGCAGAAATAATAAGTACTTATAATAAAATTTAGTTTTTACTTAAAACAACGTTTTTATTATTTCTTTTCAACCGACTAAAACTGAGCGGTCCTTTGCTCGTAGACTTTTAATTTGAAATCTGATAAATTAACTAGTGTTGTGACAAAACTCACGTATAGCTTTGCAAGTCAATCTGCTTATTGTTGTCCTTCCTTCATCTGAAAGGTTTCAAAAAGTCCCACGTCAGTCTTCACAAAAGGAGACCAATTATTTTTATATTTAGTTTGAGCACTGTGGACTTCGCACTGAGTCAGTTATTGGTTTATTTTTCGTAAAGCCCTGGTATCTTATAAATACGTCAAACTAACTTGGATTTTACTATGCTGAAAAATGTCTGAAATAACTCTACTCACTAAAATTATACCGTATTTGACGTCAATTAATGCTGGAATTGCTTAATTGTACGTTCAAATTATTTACTTCCAGTAGCCGTAATTATAATTAGTTGAACTATCTGTAAACGGTGATTCGTGGCGTTCATTAACCTATATTTATTTATAGTAAGTTTTTGATTTATATTGATTTGTAATTAATCGTCCATTCGTCATGGTGTCGTTTTCGAATCGTTGTCATTGAAATTTATTAGCACGCTACAGTCGGTCGGTAGCTGTCCATGTTAGTACCATCACTCCTTGTCACCTTACAATAAGGCTCACTAGTAGTCAGTTTTAGTGATACTGTTTGTTAACAAAACACTCATATAATTGCGTAAATTGTTTATACCCCGCCGTGGACAACTTCCTAAAACTCTTGCGGACCACCTGCAGGCTTGTTGCTGCCTAACGCACTCGCAAAAATTGTTCCACTTTGAAGGTGATCGTGGTCCGTATACCATTGCCTTAGGGGTTATATTGTCTAAACCACTTGGTTTTCAATTAGTCCATAAAATACTTACTGGCAAACTCAATTTGTAAAGATAGGTACCTGGTTTGATCAATCTATTTCCTCGGAAATGTGAATAATGCTCTCTTGACCTATGGAGGGAGAACAACATCTCTTAAAAACATGTTCGTCGGTCGAACGAGTGAACGCGGCGCAGCATATTTAAACTGGCGAGTTTAAACAAGCTAACATTTTGTCAAAAACTATTATTGTAGAAGAGCAGATAGGTTTTTGGTCCCAAAAATATATAATAAAATAGATTGGTTAAGGGAGGATAAGAAATTTGGCTTAATGGAAGTTAAGAATAAATTAAAGAAAACGTTTTTTAGTTATGGTACCTTCTTGACTTATTTAGGTGCATAGTAATTAAGCAATGAGCGCTGTCTCGCCAACAAACTGCGTAAGCAGTTTGGCGAGTAACTTTAGTATTAGCTATGTATAATGTGCCTTTGAAAAAAAATATAAAAAAAAAACTCCCGTCAGAGCGTTTTTTTTTTTTTGCGGTAGCTTATAATACGTTCGATCTGCCCTGTGCTTCCTAATTGAAAATTCACGCCCTAAATGTTATTTGTACGCTCTGACGTACTTAAACTCGCTAGTTTATATATGCTGCGCCGCGTTCACTCGTTCAGTCACTCGACTCGAAAGCCATTTTTAAGAGACTAACGTCAGACAAGTTGAATTTCGCGAAAGTATAATGTATAAGATTGAGTTTAAGCTGCTAGACGATCGCGTCCAGCGCTTATAATTCTATACGCATCTATGCATCTTGTCTAGGGACGAGACAACTTTATCTCACTGGTTAGTAATTCATCTAATGAAAAAATACATGTTCAACCCAAAGTTACCAAATCTATTGGCGGTTTATTAATGGAAGCTAGGATTAGAATATCTATATAAAAACATGAATCAACTGAGAAAACAAGAAACGGTTTGTATACACACAAAATGTGTTTTTACTAATTCTTCCAACATATTAAAAATGTAATACAATCCCTCCGTAAATTGCTCTCATACAAACTTTACACAAAATTCCAAACTCACTCAACAACCATTAGCCACCCCCATAACCACTACCACCATTTAATACGTAATGGGACTGACCCAGTGTTACCTGTCAAATGTATGAAAAGCCGAAAATATTGATCCCAGGTCGATGACCGATGATTGCTTTCGACGATCGCACCACGAGGTGTCAGGAATTTATTGATTATTTCGATTAGGAGTCAATTCTTTCGCGGTATTTTAAAATAACGATCCTTGGTACCTAATAAACGCGATGGTGTTTGTTTTGTATTTGTGACTTCTTCTTTTTCTTCGCGAAAGGTCGTAGGCTACTTTTAAACCCAGAATAAATGAGTTCCACGTGGAAGAAAGTCACGGGATAATCTACATCTAGAATAAGATACATTAATACAGGAAAACACAAATGTAAACTCAATAGGTCATGGTGTACAATTTCTTAAGTGGCATACTTTTAATATAACATTCATACTTTTTAAACGGATTTGATAGTAATGCGGTCTTTCACAAAATCTACTACAAAATATATCGCTATAGGGAAATCTTTGGACACTTTAGTCAGTGATTATGCGATACTTGAAGATAATCCTTATTCCCTTACAACTTGAATGTTTTTAAAAATGTAGAACTAGATTTTATTTAAGTATACAATACTAGAGGTCGTCTGTATTTTATCGTAGAACTAAGTAGTTTTCCGTTACTCCTCATATTTCTGCCCGTTGGGGATCGATCTTCGGAGAATCTTTTCTTAGTGCACCCCTAGGGAACCAAAGGCATATTCTGTCCAAATTTCAAGTCCTTAGCTCCAGCGGTTTAGGCTGTGCGTTGTCAAACAGTCAGTCCCTTAGCCAAGGCACTGTCTTATATATTTGGATACATTCATCAAAAGCCGTCTCAATATCACTTATATTCTTTATAGAATAGGTACCTACACATACCTGATAAGTCCAAAAATACATAATTAAACTAGTAAACTTTTTTCTGAATCTCTCCGAGTAATTGCGAATAGATTCGAACATTCCGGCCCGCCACTTCGGACAGTCCCTTTGTGGGGAAATTGCATTCCCTGTCCAAGCGATACTGAATCTAGCAGGCACTTGTCTACCTTCAAACTTTGATTCTTTGGCACGTTGGTAATTTGTTATAATTGATTAAATATTGAGTTTTTATTTACTTTCAACATTTGACATAATTGAAATTAGAATTAAAACAAGTTAAAAGATTGTAATGCTTTTTTAACATTTATTTAATCAAAGTAAACACAAGTAAAAAAAATGTTTAAAAAAACCGGCCACGTGGTTAATCCACTAGAGTTTCATAGGCTGTATTAGAATTAGTTTAATGTGAAATTGGCGAAATAAAAAATAAATACCTGATAAGTAACATTACTTTGACGACATTATATAAACAGCGGTTGGGTATTTTTAAAGCTTGCTTTTCATTAGACTTGTTAGTAATTCTAATTCTAACTCTTAATCAAAATTTAGTCTTAAATTCCATCTATTGTTAGTTTACTTTATCTGAAATTAATAAAACCATTGCTAAATACCTACTGATGTACGTTATATTTAACGTAACTTTAAATAGCTTAAATAAGCTAGTGATTCGTAAGTAAGCACCCTGATTTTCAATACATTTACCCCTTCTCGTAACAAATTAGGTGCTACGGTTTGCTAAATCGAGTTGAAGCCCACTTAACCCTTTCGAGATTTTATACAAATATAGTAACAAAAAAACGGGTCAAGTGGAACCCCTACTACAACTCTGTAGGAAAAATGATCACTTATATGCCCATAGAGTCGGACGTTGCCGTTGGTAACCATAGGCACGGTCACGGAAGTTAATTTGCTACCCATTTCAAAGAAAATCTGCTCTAAGATGTCATTGTCATTAGAGATGCTAAGTCATTTGTAATTGACAGGAAACTCAACCGTATTGCTGTAGAATGTCAGATTGACTTTGACACTAAGGTGGGTGACATAATTCCTTGACTGTACCTTATAAAGTATCTTAACGTACCTTACCTTACAGTCACTATGGAGATAAAGTTTCTTGAAAAACAAGCTTTGAAACCCGACTGCATGTTTTGAATATTGTCGATAAAATAAAAAGATAAAAGATAAAAGAAATTTATTCAGTAAGTAGGCCGCTCGGGCACTTTTACACGTCAACAATCTACCAGCGCTTCCCAAGAGGAGACCACTGCTGAGAAGAAACGCCGCAAGAACCTCAGCAGTCAGTCATTTTTTAAACATATTTTATATTTCATTTTACAATGGTACTAATTAGTCTAGCATTATATAAAGCTACTATTAAATTAAATATAATATCAAATAACATGTGTACATAGTTCAGCAGGAAAACATGCCAAAATCTATCGTCTTTACACAATATACTATTAAGGAACTAATTGCATAGAACGTATGACTTCGCAGAATGTTCGTTTTATATAAACCTATTTTCTGCCAAACCCGTTTTGATTTCGGTTTATCTTGTGATGGTTACAAGTCTAACCTAACCTACGTGAACCATATTTAAGATAACCTGAAATCAACACAGGTTTAGCAGAAGCTTTCTATGAAATGAAAATTCTGCGAAATGATACGTTCTATGAAATGAGTTTCTATAAAATAAGGAGCACCGACTACTTAATAAGTCTTTCGTAACTATCCACCATTTTATTTTGCCTTATTTACCCGACTGTGTCAGAAGGAGCGTTATTCTGATTATCATGTTTATATACCTATGTCTATTTCTTTGGCACGCTATGAAATAGTACCATTGTATTTTCTTCAACTTAACAATCACTAATTCCTTGATACCTCTACAAAACAGCTAGTTGCCAAAAGAAATAATATCATTTTTCACTTCAGTCAACTATACCTTAAACACGGGACAAAAGTCTTAAATTCACTTCCATCAGAAGTGTTAATAAGTCCTTTTGCAAGTGGTTTTCTCACTTAAGCCTATATTCCCGAACATGGCACCTTCCCATTAATATTCATTGGAACACGTCTATTGACATATCAAACCTGATCAGTCTCCCTTAAAAAGGGCTATAATTCTTTCCTTCGAAAATATGGATCAGGAAATATTATTCGTTGGATAACGAAATACAATTTTCTACATACTGAATTGGAAAAGAATATTGCGGGCAGAATGGACACGTAAATCCTCGATATTTTAAGGGAATGTTTAGCAGTTTGGTGTTCCTCTTAAACAACTCTCATTTTAATTCAACAACGAATCACTTATCTCAACGAAGATGGCCCTTCAGAGTATAATTAAATTTTAGTGAGTGTAAGTAATTACAAGTTAATCAATCATGGCCGAAGTAGGTTTAAGCTAATTCTAAATTAAAATGATGATTAAGAGCATTAATTGTGTTTAAAAAAACACAGATAATTGTACTTTTTGCCTTCGTCTTGATACTCTTGATAGCCATTAGACATCATTGCCGTTTTCACTAATAAACGTCACTTAAAACTATTTAGTTCCTTTTATGAATTTATTAAAATGGGCAGCAGTTCCAAATACAAAGAAGAAGATATAAATATGTTGACGCTGGTCTTTAAAAGGCTGTGTCGGGTCTATATTTATTTAACTACTCTTAGCCCCCAGTAGCTCAGAAGCGCTTTACCAGAGGATTTAGTTTGACGTCGACATCTGAAATAGAAATAAAATTGATTTTACGGAATAAAAGACGCTGGTACAAAGCTTCAGAGGCTCTGGGAGTAAATCATTGCTAGGAACAAAGTCATTCAAAATGAATGCTCGACTTTTAGGGGTGATATTTAATATCACCAACTTTTTCCCAGTTTAATTGAGTAATTTGAGTCTTATTTGTCATAAGTACATTATCGTTACTCTCATTTATCTGGTCGTATTTTAGTTAAATCTACGCAATAATAATCAAACAGATATTTTTTTAATGAAGCATCTAAAACAATGTAGGTACCTACACTTTATATAAAAATCTCGGACTTCGAGCAAAAATAAGAAATCCCTGTAAAAAAAGGCATACCTAGATTTTATTTTGCTAAGCCAATAAGGCTGGCCATAGCTGGCTGTGGAATTTGCACTAGGTTTCAAATACAAATATTAATGAATTTTCTTACAAAACAAAGTACATACGAAGAAAACACGTGTTTTTAACTCGTCTACAGAACGCCATTCATGTCCTTACTAATATTTTAAATATGATAGTTACTTCGTCTGCCTGTCTGTCTGTATGTTACGTTTGAAGGCTATACCGCTGAGCCTATGATATTTGCTATGAAGATAGCTTGAGTCCCGGGAGAAGAACATAACATACTTTTGATTCCGGAAAATTGAACAATATCCGAGGGAATAGCCATAACCAACTCTACTCTCCGAGTCTTTAAAAAAAGCGTCCAAATTTTACACATAAATACCACTAGCAATATCAAAACGCAATGAGGCACATAGGAAGCATAACATACTTCCTAATGTGCAATGCAAACGTGTGAAATTAAATGCATATCCACACAATCGTTTCGCGTTTGAATATTGCTAGCGTTCGAACCAACTGTCATAGGTGCTGAGTATACTAAAATTTTAGAGTAACATCAATACTGATGTTTGGATTGTGTTGGTGCAAAGTGTGAAGTTATGCGGAATAACATTAGATTAAAAATATTTTTATTTATATACTTTGCTTTTTTTAACATGAACCGGAGACAGACGAAGAAAAAGATCAGTCAAAACTTTGGTACCAATTATCAAAAAAAAAAAAAGGGACCCTAACACATATATACACCATAACATTTAACGCTAACGTGCCAGATTTTCGAAATCTGACAAAATTTATGGAACTCGACGCGACCGTCTGACAGCTTACGTCAATGCTATACAATTTCGACAACGATAACGAACGCCGAATGCATGTTGTGTATGGCCTCAGGACGCCACTCAAACTTCACTTTATTGAAACGTTTATATAGCATAGCTACGCCACCTCCATCGTCCCTATGGGATGCTACCTACTGTCTTGTCTACCCGAGATTTCGTCCGCGTAGAGTCAATATTAACCCATCTCCACGCAAACTTTCATCCCCCCCATCTTATATCCCTTTTCAAATACTGCTTTCTTCCTGTATAAATTATTATTATTATCGTGATCATATGTTTATGTAAAAGTTAGTCATTAACAGACGGTTGTATAAATATACCTAGTTCGTTTTATGTGCTTCTTAAAATGATTCTTCGGATTGGAACTTGTTTTAGCTTCTAAAGCAGAGGCATCAATAATAACAAAAAAATGGGAACACCCAAAAATTCCAATATTTATTTCCGAATATTCATTTTTCCGAAAGGTATGTGTTATGGTGGAGCTATTTAAGATTAAATATATAATATAATTACGTAGGGTAAAGTCTCCAGTGGTCAGCCAGAGACCTGAGGTCGGCCTCTGCCTATACTTTGTATGAGTGGAAAGCGTATGAAATATATATTTCCCACTCTTTGCACTCATATAAGGTCGACTACTAATCTCTGGCTGACCACTGGTGACTTTACCCTACATAGGTTAGACTTGCTATTAAGCAATATCGAAAAATAAAGACATCTACGAAAACATTGCATTGAAAATTCAATATTCTGATCAATTCGGAATTATAACTCTTCTGAGTTGTATTGTACCCCAAAAAAGCTACAAACGTAATATTATTGTGGGATATTTTCCTCCCAACAAATTACGCCACGCGCTAACAGCGTGTTCGGCAAATATTTTGCCGGACGAGCCTAGAGGCCAATTTGTACCCAATTGGCTGCAGCCGCATTAGTTTATGTAAATACAATATTTGACGTACTCGGAAACATGTGGTCGTCGTGCAATATAAACGCTTTAGGGACTAGATTGAAAACAGTTAAAGTTGTTTTAGACTAAACCATTTAGTGAAGTTAGACAATTTAGAAAGCGTCTATAGTAATATGATTCGAGTAATTCAGTTAATTGACCGTAACGGTCTTTAATAGATCGAATCCCGGTATCTCTAGCTTTGTAGGCAATGCTTTTACTTACAGTGAGCACCTTTTCTAACATAGTTTTTTTTTATGGCAATGGGAAGGCACGCGAGCACTCAGGCCAGCTGTGTGGGATCTGAGACCAAAAGACTGACTTACTTTAATAAAAAAATTATATAGCAATAAATTTTGATGTAAACTAGCGTCCCGCTCTGGCGTCGCTCTGGTTTAAAAACATTGGGAATGATGTACCTTTCAAATGTTGTTAAAAAAAAGGTTTGGCTTTGTGCTCCTTTCGAATAGATCAAACTCACTCACAAAATTCGCATTCTCTTTTTATATTATTAGTATAGTTATATAGTATAGTTTAGTATACGAGTAGTATAGTAAGTATATGTAGATAATGCTATTAAACGAACTTTTTTCATAAAACAAAATACACCTCCCACCGTGCCATAAATGTCATTATGCAAACATGAATAAACATCATTCAAACGCTTGCAAATTTATGAAAATGTCCATAAAATTTAAATTGTATGTTGAAGCTCATATCTCAGGCTCTAGAAGTTCCCATCTTCAGGTGATGGCATTCCCACATTATAGCCTGCGAAATATGGATCTTACACGATGAATAAAATGGATGTGGTATTTGAAAAAATATTCATATTTTTGTAGAAATATAGCGGCTCGTTTAAAATTTTCTCGGCTTGAATAAAATACCTTTATAATATTACAACTTATGTTCATCCGTACGGCGAGCACACGTTGTATTTATCGCTTGTAGACTAGATAGAAAGGCAGACCCCAGCGACAAACAAGACGCGAACAACTTGTGCTAGCCCTAAGAATAACGTAATTGTAAATGGTAAAGGATTTTTCAAACAGTGGTTCACAAAATAAACCCAACTGCTCTTTGGATAATGTCATCAGTGTAATGTTTATTTTTTATCAGACCTATTTCACATTTCTTTTTAGGATTCCGTACAAAAAATGAAAAAACGGAACCCTTATACGATCACTCGTACGTCTATCGGTCCATCTGTCTGTCACAGCCTACTTCTCCGAAACTACTGGACCGATTGAATTGAAATTTGGTATACATTTGTAAATTAATGACTCAAACACAGATGTGCAAAGTTAAGCAAAGGTCATTTACGTGGAAAAATAAAAAAAATGAAAAAACGTTTTGCATACCTTACTGTGTCATAATAATATATCAAAATGAAAGGGCTCGTTATGAGGATCTTAAATATATTTTTGTTATTATTGAAAATTAAATAGTTTTAATTTTAATCATGAAAGAAGACGAAGATTGACCACTCTCCCCGTGATCTCCGATACTACCGAGTCCAAAATTTTGAAAAAAATAAATATAGTTCATTGTTTATTTTTGATTATTATATAAAACTAACCTAAGGTAACCTAACCTTATCAACACAATAGACGTTTATTAAATTCTGCAGTCTCAGCCTAAAAGGGTGCTATGCGAAAATAATATTATGAGAAAAAAAAAAAACACCAATAAAATTCGAGTGATACGCTAAAAATACACATAGTTACATATTTTTCAAAATGCCATATCCAAGGAATACAAGCAAAGTTCACACAGCCATGGTTATATAAAACCTTACTCGCTGGACAAGTTTCAAGTGTTATTTTACGTAGTTAGTATATTAGTTCTCGCCTGTCGTGGCTCTAACATACTTCTACACTGTTGTTATAAACGTCGTAAAATGTAGACTGAAGGTTTACTTAGTAAACAAAGACGTATGTGCGTACATTGGGCCAAGCCGTGCGTATATTTAAATACTAGAACCTACAAACCTACTAGAACATAAAAACGTTTGAGACGTAACCTGTTATTCATAAAACGCAGAATAACTAAAACCTGCTTCAAATAGAATGGAATAGAATAGAAAGCAAAACATTTTCCGCTTAATTTTTACCTGCATATTTTTACAGTGCGTGAATAAATAATCTTTCATCGTGACATTTAAATTTGTGAGAAAGAGTAAAGTATACTTAAACTAAAATATATAGTGCGTTTATGAATAAAGGTGTTCACATTTAGAAACACGAGCTCGAACGCATACTCATATATTTCCATTTATAGGATATCGAACATGAGATCGTTAGCTTTATAATCTGGATCACATAACAACGAAACAAACCTTACAAACATTAACAAAAAGTTCTATGTAGGTAATTAAAATTCGCCATAAAAAAACATTTAGTAAGCCTATTAAAAGCAACACCCTATACCACAAAACTTTAATATTGTAAGAAGAAATGTACCTCTTACCTTCGTGTAATTCTTAATTTGAAACGATCGTTGAGTTTATAGAAAAAAGAGACTTTGTTACGATATCCAAGTTTGTAAACAGGCCGTGATCATAGTAATAAACAGTTATTGCCTACGTGTTAAAAACAAAACAACGTCGCAAGAAATACTCCTGCCACCAGCAGAGATCGGAGTTTACGGCAAAAAATATTCGATTTCACTTAGCGTTACCGACTCCAATTTAAGAAGACCTCTATCCCTCAATCCTGCGTCCTTGTCACCTCCAACTCGAGTAGGGTTCGCCTCAATTGAGGGGTCTCAAGGTATTGGTGGCTGATCATCTGCAGAGATTTTCTAGGAAAAATATGAAGATGAGACTTGGCACGCGCACTAGGCTGTTTCGTTTTTGTTCGAAGGGAATTTCTCGAGACAACACCGGGTTGAGTGATATACTCAGTGACGTTAGGTGCTCCGAAATAAACTTTGTGATATTTTACGGGGTGATTTTCTTGCTGATGTGCCCTTGAGTCGGGGTGAGATTGCGTAGGTGGATGAACGAATTGAGAATAAATGAAAACGATGACGTAACTGATGAAAATTTAGGGTTGGCAACGCCTTTGCAGGGTTGAGAAAGCATATTATATATGGATCTCAAATTTTACTAATCTTTTGGTAGTTTTTGTGCTCCTTTGTGTTTTGTCTGCTTTATAATATAAATAACAATCAATAATATGGTATGCTATAGCGCATTTTAGTTTTTGTTGATAACTTGGATGGAAACCAAGGTCTATTTCTTCAAGAGTGTTTTTTTAAATTATTTTTTGATTTCTTTTCATTCGTTTTTATCAGCTACTTTACCTACATCTATGGTTAAGCAAAACGCTTTATTTTGCTTTCTCTTTGTGAAGTTAAACAAGGACAAACACACTAAGACACAAATTATTTGTTTTACAATTATTATTAAAATTAAAAATAAACAAAAAACCCGACTGCAATAAAAAATCAACTGAAAAGCGAAAAACAAGCTATAAGTATTATCTATGGAAAATTGTAAGAGCAATGTAGGTAGGTACTTATGATATTTATAACAATTTAAATATAAGTGAATATTGGAAAAGGTATAACAGGTGGGGACAAGCTAGTCAAAATGTTATTTTTTTCAAGAAATAGTTTTCTTTAATTCATTGCTTGTCCCCGTCTGCAATTACCTTTTCCAATATTCGCTTAAATTTAAATTGTTATAAATATCATAAGTACCTACCTACATTGCTCTTACAATTTTCCATAGATAATACTTATAGCTTGTTTTTCGCTTTTCAGTTGATTTTTTATTGCAGTCGGGTTTTTTGTTTATTTTTAATAATTTAATTTATTTAAATCTTTTTAGTTTTTATAAATATAATAGTTGTTTAATTAATTATTACTAAGCGACATATAAGCTCTAGAGCTCGAATTTTGATTGTCGCGAAGCCACAAGTGACAAATTATTAAGCGAAACTCGCTTTCTAGCAAAATGAGTTTTTTGACTTTTCTGACAAAATGGTAGCATCAAAGTGTTATAATGTATGTATATATTTGAAATGGGCTATTTAATACCTTTCATTTGATACCCATATTGTTATAATAAAGCATACTTTTTTTATTTCCCCTCCATATTTTTTTTCGCGGACGCCATATTGAAATCTTATATACCCTATGTCACTTCGGCAATTTATACGAATCGAATGACACCTCGCATGTTAAAATCCGTCAAGCCGTTTAGGCTGCAGAGCGTGCCCAGAAATAGACATACATACATACATACATACTCTCGAAAAACATAACCCTCCTTCTGACGCAGTCGGGTAAAAATCACTTAGTTTAAATGTAAGTAGACAGATTTTTACTAAATATAACTTTTTAATGTTAAATAATTGTGTGAGACAACAAGTTAAGACAACATAGATTAATTTGAATCCGGTTTTAAATGTATGGAGATCTGCTTCATATTAAGTACATTTTGTCACACGTTTTGATTTTTAACAAAAACATCCCTTGGATTATAGGTCTTTAATCGGCTAAGCATTTATATAACTGGGGGCTTAAATAAAAAAAAAAGTAATAACGCATTATTGATCAATAGTATTATAAACCTACACTATTATACAATAAGTTCGGCAATCGTTTGTGGGATTTAAAGGAGTTAGTACTTTCTGGGGGTTGTATCTGCTCTCAAGTGCACTTGAACGGCTGATGTCGGGGTGTGAACCACTCTGTAAAGATCTGAGGGTTGTAAGAGGTTTAAATACAGACGCGTATTAAATTTTGATATTGGTTTTGGGTTTAAATACAATATTGGATGAGTCACGTGAGGAGGAGAGTCTGTAATTTTGAGTATAAGACAGAATTGAAGTATTTAGAGTTGGGTAGTTATTACGTAAATGACTTGAAAATGTTACCACTGGCACTGTTAAACAAAGGTGGGGCATTAAAGTTAATTATGAATAAAATAAAATAATAACACAAGTATATTTTGACATCATTATGAAAATTATAATATTTATGTCCTTTAAGATTATTATCACTTATCACGATATACGATATTACTGGGTAACTCCCAGTCAACTCAGTTTAAACTATAGAAAATTAAAGTATAAAATGTAAGTAATGTACTCCTTTAAAAATCAAATCTTAACAAGTAAATATGGTAATCGAAATACTACAATCTTCGGTTATCCTATTAATCTACAAAAACATTGTTTCATTTGGGGACAAAAAGGCAGTGAAACTGACAATATGGCGGCATAAAGTTTATGCCACGTTTACTATAGCCATCAATTTTTAATGACAGCTAATGAAGTGGAAGAACTGGAACTATAACGAGGAAAATTAACTATCCTGCCCTCCAAAATCAAAAGGCAGTATGAGCATGTGTGTTTGAGCAATTTATACTGCATTTTCCTTTTTAAGAGCGCTATCGAGTTTATGACGGCGGTTCTATTGCGAATTCTATAAATTTTGGGTAGTAAAGATATCGCAAACGTAAACAGATACTTTGATTTTCCTTTACAGGGCATGTTCATGACAGTTGCTTGGTAGTTTCGACAAGTAATATCCGCCATTTTCGATTGGCAGAAACGTTAGGGTTAAATCATTTGAGCGTTGCGTATGCACGTGTACGTAGATAAGGTAACTAGGTACAACGTTACGTGTGTGCGTTAATCTTGCTTTACCATATACAGGGTGGATAATATTCCTTTATTTAAATACATAATTAAGTACATTTTTCAGCATCAATATTGAAGGCACTGCCCACTTTATACATTTCTGCAGTCTTGTATCTGTAGTTAGAGGGACCAAGATAAATAAAAAGAAATTCACAATCGTAATACTATTAGTCAATAAATGCAGGAGAAAAGGAGCGTTCCTAGTATGAAGTGGGTAAGCAGAAAGTCACATTGTAGGATCCAACAGTGCATTGTTGACACCAGGCGTAAAGAGATAGCAGCATTTGTATTTATGTTTTGATGTGATGGTACAACAAAATACGAACATAAAACGTTAGCAGCCATGATTAGCACATTAGTTGTTAAAGTGCGATGCCAGCCCTCAAGACCAAGACGGCAAATCTCTATACTTTTTCCGACAGTCTTAAGGTATAATTTTGATGTCAGACCGGCGACCGCAGCCGGCGACGGTGACCATGTAGCGCGATCCACTGTTTAGTATCAATTTATATGGAGTACTGACCAATGCAAGCGACACGGTCGCGCGACGTCGCGGTCGCTACGTTTGGTCAGCGGTCTATATAAATTCATAGTGAACTGTGGGTCGCACGACATAAGGGCGTCGCCGGTCGCAGGTCAAAGATTCTACTACCCGCAAATTAATTATTACTCCCTGGTAAAGGTACGTTTTCCATAATTTTTTGAAAACATTGCCAAGTTACATTTCATACTAACAAGCAATTAAATTGTAAAAGTTGATGAAGGTACAACAAATTGAGGAACTCCGCAGACAGAATGCGTGCAAATAATGAAAGTTCGTCGCCGTTTGTTCGACGCGCCGCGCCGTCACTGTTAAGGGGCTGTCGACAGTTTTAACCCATTCAGCGCCGGGTTTAATTATGGAATTTCCATACAAAATGCACCCGCCTAGGAACGTGGCGGAAATTGTATTAAGTGTTGTATTATAGAGGTTTATACGGATAAGACTAGGTTACCTACAGTTGTCTATAGTTACCTACTTGCATAAAATGTAGTACCTAACGTACCTGATTAATAAAATTGTCTATGTAGATTGATAGAAATTATTAGTAATAAGTATTATATTGTTTCTTTTACTATGATTCATTATGTGATCGTTCAAGTAGGTATAAGATGTATAATAGTGTATTATAGTGTATATGTATATGTACACTACGTGACTGTTTCTGCATAGCATGGTAAAATAGGTAGGTACAATAAAGCAGATGATGGTACATTCAAAAACATTAAAAGATGATCATCGATCTAAATATTGCGCATTAATATCATACACCATTACGGTTTTTAAGCTTACCAATCAGATTTCCAATTAGATTTATACAAATAATATTATAACACAAAAGGAAACACCCTTAACATCATGTACAGCAGGCTAATTAAACTCGGTCGCAGACAGAACGTGTGTATGGCGTCCATTCAGGGCATAGTTACTTGCTCTGCGGTAATTAACTGGTGTTGCCATTCAATGTGAATTACAGTCTGATTCTTTATAGACAAAGACGCCATCTCAGTTTTTTAAGTTATACAGAGAAATGATAACTTTTCTCTCTCATATACCTGTTACAAAGTCTAGCAGATAAAGTCGCATTTTGTTTCAAACAATTTTTATATCATATCCTATTAAACATGACGTTAAAGTCAGCCAGGTAACTTGATTATTTTCCAAAATGTTCTCCTATCCCTTTACATTTTCAATTAAATTTTGATGCACTTTCGTCCGCCCTTTAACGAGATTATGGACAAAATTTTCCTGCCCCAAAATTTGAAAAATTTAAGAGGATTTGTCGTCGGAGGCGTTCGTCCGTCAGATATTGACCCTCGGGAGGGTTGGGAGCCTGTGGATGCCAGTGAAGGGTTCGTGTGATGCTCATAGGTCCTTATACAGAAAACCTGGAAACGTCTAGGGTTTTAAAATAATTTCAAAATAAATACAAGGTATTCTCAAAGTATTTTTATTACATTTTTGGCTCACTCTATACTAACACCTGTAACGCCTAAAAAATATTATAGTTTTAGGTTTAGATGGCTCATTTCACATTTCATCTTACTAATAGGGTATGATTGTAAAACTTTGAAATTGTCTAAATTGATTTGAACGTAAAACAAACAGAAAAAGTTTGTCATGCAATATCATGTTAATTAAAAGTCAAAGATATATTTTATGCAATAGTTCTCTAGTTTCAGAGAAAAACCCGAACCTAAAGAATTTACAAAAAAAACCCACTACAACCACTGTCGCCGCGTTAAATTTCACAAACTTAAAAATTCGATATCCTTGAAAAGCGAAGATATTAAAAATAATATTTGATACTTGGTCCCCCAAGGCCCTTTTTCTGGATCAACCGCGAATCGGAACTGTAACTAGATCACCCTGTAACACGATTATACTGCCCTTCTTGGAAAAAGGGCGTATGTCTCATAGAACCACGTATGTATTAGTGACCTTATTCCCTAAGATATAGGGTTTCATTTACTTTGACTATCAAATTGCGCATGCGTCCTTTTTATTTAAGAGGCAATATAAGGGTTTCGAGTACTCTACAGGATGCTTTTATCTATAATAGAATGTAATATTGTATGCTTTACCAATATCTACTGCTTTAGGAGGGTTTAAAAGAAAGTTTCTTAAGTTTCTTTGGCGTATTGGAGATCAATTTGTGTTAGTTAAATGGTAAAATAGATTTTGATGTCTGTTATAGTACAAGATTTAAATAAATATTAGTATATCTCGTATCGGGGTAAAACTTGGCACACACGCACTTAGAACATAGGTTGGCACATAGGTTGGGTCCTGGAATAAGACATAGAATAGTTTTACCCAAAAACACATCTCATTCCTATGGGAAATCAAGTTAATCGTTAAAAGCTGTGAATTTGCTCACAAGGTGGCGCCACTTTATATGGACGAGTAACAAAATTAAAAAGGTGAAATCTCAGCCAGCCATGTGTGAATAATATATTTTTATTACTGTTTATATACATGTGTGCGTATACAAAAGTCACTAAAGATACACACTTTCTTTATTAAGAACTAGATGGCGCTAGCTCTGATTTAAATTCGGTAAAGAAATTGTTGCCTTGGTGTGGTCAACGTCGCTGGGCGATTTTCCCTATAGGTACTTAATACAGCGCAAATATTACCTTTATATTTCGTTTTCGGTTCGGTTAGGACCAACTTATATTATTCATTCTGTCGTCGCGGGCAGAAGCTATTTTTACGAATATTATTAATGACCAGTTTGGATGATTGGATGTTTGTTACTCAATCACGTTTCAACTTTGATTATAAAATATAATAGAGCCTCAGAATACAGTACTAAACATAAAACGTTCAAATTCAGAAGCAGCCAAACTAATCTCTCATTCTCAAACCCAAGTCACGCACCGACAAAACTAAGATTTCCCCAATATTCCAACACCATTGAATGGAATCTTCAAATCGAAGCATTCATTTCCTCTCCCCGTCTTGCTCGCACGCCGGAAGTGCTGAATATCTCGACGGCAGCCCCTGCAGCAGACTGCTGCTTCCGGTTTCCACATCCGCCTTCAAATAGCGCTTTTTAGTTTAAAAGTAACAATTGCCTTTTGTTTGTTTTCCTTCCCGTCTTGTTTTTAGAGGGAATGGGTTTCGTCAATATTGGAATAGGAATATCTTTCTACCTACAATGTATACATTATTAGGAGAGACTTCGTAAGATTATTAGGGATATTGGGCATATTTAAAGGTATTCGTTTTCATCATACTGGTTGCATGTCTACATCTTTGACTCTTCACGCAATCGGTCTCTGAAACGCGCTCTCACTCCATGTTGCCCCTAGCAAAGTTTCTTTTAAAGTAATGCTTCATAAGCATTTTCTTGAGCAAGACGTATTGCATACACTTTTTATTTATTTAAACTTTATTGAACAATATAAATTGGTAAACATTAACAACTTAAGGCATTCTCTACAAGTCAATCAACAGACCAAACAGAAATAAGTTTACGTTTCTTCTGTTATTTTTATAGGTATATTTTGTTATGTATCTTTAATTTTGTACTCATGCTATATGGATTAATATATTTTTCTCTTCTCTTCTGTGTCTATAGTTTTTTTGTGCTGCGACTGTGTAAATAACTAAATAAATAAACAAATAACATTCAATATCCCATTTAAAATATTACCCGTAAATCTAATGAAACTGCAGTTGTATGTGTTTTAACTAGCTGTAGATTTTTTCCGTGTCCTCTAATTTTAATAATGCGTCAAAAAATAATACATCGCATCGTATGCCAACATAACAATACTTTAAACGGTTCTTACTGGCGGTTAGTAAGCTTGATGTTTATTTCAAATTCAATATTATGAATGTGATGCAGAGAGGTATGATATTGCTTCGAGCGCCAGCGCCGCCAGCCTCAAGTGACATCCTAGTCACAGTAAACCGTTTTAAAACAATACACACGTCTTGGGCCTCATAAAATGACTGACACGACTTTTGAAGAGTGAAACAGATCACTGGAAGTACAAGTACGCTCTAATAGACCTGAAAGACACCTTAATATCCTACGATTGTTTGAGTATAAACATAATTATGTTAGATCTGTTTTTGCACAGCAGCAGACCAAAATATTGATGCCATAATTCATCGGGTTAAATCGCATGTAAAAAGGGTAATGTCAAGGTATAAAAAAATGCATTGAACCTTAATAGCGATGAAACAGAGTTTAAAAGTGAAGAAGTTTTCATTAAAACTTCCGTTAGATGTATTATTAGGAATTTTAAACAACCTGCCAGGACTGCCAGTCCCCTAAGAAAGGCAACTTTTTTAAAGTAGGTAACTGTTTTCCGTCTCCCAAAAGCTCCTCCAATCCTGATTTGCTGGTACTCGATTAGATTGGGTAACAGACCGTGTCCTTTGGGACTTTAATGCTAAATAATACACAGATAACTTCAATTTCGAGTTTTTAACGTACCTGCTCAAGACAGTACCTGTTTTTCCTACTGATCTAAATATGTTTTCTGTTCTAGAATACCAAGTGACAACCATCCTATATAACGGTGCTTTCGGCGCTCATACTCGTATCTCAATAACATTTCACCGCAATAAAAATAATAATAGGGATAAAGGAAGCTTATCGAACATATTTTTGGTAAACTGAAATTAACAATTAAGTTTCTTTTTATTTGGAATGAAATGAAAACTACCTCTGTGTGTTTTTTTATCAGAAGTAGCTGGTATCAGAAGTAAACATTAATTTTCGTCTATATACTGTTAATACTGATGCTTTACCTAAGTACCTAACCTAGTCCTAAACTGAGCTCTAGGCTTGTACTATGGGTACTAGAACACGATATAATACTTATACCCATATAGAGGAAATACTTAAATTTAATACAGAAAACATCCAAAACTCAGGAACAAATACTCACGCATGCTCATCACACAAATATTTGTCTATACCGGGAATACCGGGGCCAACGCGTAGATACTCATAAGGCTCCAGACGGACCTTGTATGGAGTCTGGATACTTTTTTAAACTATAGCTATAATTAACCATAACAACCCTTCGACTGTGATTATACATTCAGTTTGGATAACTTCCAAACTCCACATTAATCGTTCAAATTAGCCTCCGATCGATGGGGTCAAGCAGGTATTACAATGGCTACCCTCGTCAAGCGGAATGCTTCTGACAGGTCAATACAGGGAAGGTACGGTTGAGTGTAGGAGTTAAATGACAGCCCAATGCACTTGTGAACTTTACTATTAGTTAAATTAAATTTTGAATGCCTACAGTTGTAGCTTGATCAAGCTCGTTTGCGCTACAGGATAAACAATGCAATTCTATCCGCATCTATTAAGTTTACCACGAAATCATTATGTAGGTATGCAGGTATGAAAGTAAATATGTAATTTAAATGCGATGAAGGAAGATATATTGTAATGAAATCTACTTATTTATTTATATGGAAAGCATTTTATGATAGCTATGAAGTCTCAAACCGACGCAAAAACCATGTGAAAACATGGTTGTCCTGACTCTTCATCAATTGAAGCGGCCTTAAAGTATATTATGAGCTGTCAAAACCTGCCAAGTGATTCAACGTGTGACGCCCCTATTCTGCGTAAAACCATGTGGAAACCATAGTCTTGACTCTTCATCAGATGAGGCCTTGAAGCGTATTATAAATTGACAAATCCTGCCAAGTTCCAGGCAGTGACAGGAATGGACTAATAAAAGTCCTATAACTTTGTAATCTTCGCTGCCTGAAGATATTTAGAGTTCGTTATAATATGATGTTCGTTTTAGCGGTCGTTGTCCATGGCTACCACCATCTAAACCTACCGCCATTGTTTACATTGTGGTGTTCCGGTATGGCGACAAGACAACCGGTAAAATTAATAGTGTTGGCAACGCATTTGGAGATTTTGAATTCAAATGTCTATGGGTCTCCGATTCCACTCACCACCAGGGACCCGTTTCTCAAAAAGTATTATTAAGTCTCAGAGCCTGATTCACAATGGACGAGTAAATTTATCTGCCATTTAAAGTTACCTTGTCTATTTTATTTTATTTGTCGATTGTAAAACAGCCGGTTAATCTAATCGGTATTTTGTCTCATTCTTTAGTATTATTTACGAGACAAAACACTAATATTCTTAGAGTAATACTTTTTGAGAAATGAGACCCAGGTGGCCTGTGTGCTCGAGTGGTTTCTCTTCTCCATAAAAACAGCCTCCGTACTCAACATTACAACGTAGAAAAGGCATTAAAGGCAGCAAACATGTGGGTGAAGAATTACTAAACGTCTTGGATTTATGTAAATTTAACAACATGTTTGCCTTGTGATTGAAATATTAAGTACTCGATTATCTAGAAATGAATAGCGAGCCTAGCAAATGACTAGGATAGCATAATTGCTTGTTATCTATCTACTCAGCATATGGTTCCGATATAAAAAGCTTCGATCCACTCGGTACTCGTACTTGTACAGTCACCCAATAAAAATGTTGAGCACACTTAGAACCTTGTCATTGTAAATGTCATTGTCATTATCAGGCATGTCATTTGATGTTCTGTTTAAATTTTACTATGAAAACGCACTAAAGTGCTTAATATTTTGGTTGGGGTACGGGGTACTGTACATTGAAGTTCCCGTTCAAAGTCAATTTGAGTGACGCAGCGCGCGTTCTTTCTGACCAGTGGGCCGTGGTGGTGGATAAAGCCTCCGTCACTCTCTAACTTATATACGTGTCAAAAAGTGACGGATGTTTAATCCATATTTTGTCACGCGATAAACGCAGCCATATTGGGCCCCTAGGGTCGCACTTGTGGTACCCATGACGTCAATTTGCATTTAGGTTGATTAAAAATTAAACTCTAGTAATTAAAGTTTGAAACGTGGCCGGGGTGTCGCAGGACCGGTTGTGCATAACCCGTATTAAACTTTCCGAAATCATCAATACTGACATTTAGATGAACAGTAGCAAAATCATCAAGATAAGATAAAATAATGTTACGGTATGGTCCATACTTTAATGCTGTTTTTTATTAAGGGGATCCTTGTGCGTGATTTAGGTGTTCGTGGCTGAAAAAGGTTAGGAAACGCTGCCTTTGATATGCTGATAACAAACTTAATATCATACTATTAGACAAATCAATTGGATCATCATCAATGCGGGTGGTAGGACCTTGTGCAGGGTCCGTCCGGATCGCTACCACCATCTTATCCATTAACCTACCGCCAAACAGCAGTGTTCGCATTGTTGTGTTCCGGTTTGGGGATAAGACAGCCGGTGTAATGACTAGCATAGAGGCATTCCATCTTAGTCCTCAGGGTAGGCAACGCATTTGCAGTCTTAGGCTTGCAGTCTTGTGAATGCGAATGTATATGGGTCACAGTTTCCACTAACCATCAGGTGGCCTGTGTGCTCGTTTGCCTTCTCTGTGCCATAAAAAAAAAAACAAAAACAAAAAAAAACCAGTTTATAAGTCCGTCCGTCTACACTAACTCTTATACTAATAAACGTGGAGTATCGGTGGTATAGCTATACAATGTTTTGTCCTTATCTGTCATTATGACATTTGAATTTTACAGATAAGGACAAAATATTGTATAGCTACACCACCTTTACTCAACGTTTATTAGTAAGAGGGTAATATTATAAAGATGAAAGATTTTTTTATTTGTTCGCCTTAAATAGGCTCCGAAAGTAATGGACCGATTTGAAAAAATATTTCACAATTAAAACCCCAAATTACCCCTGATGAACATAGGCTATATTTTACTGTGCTGACGGACAACAGTTAGTTATAAATTGACTTCATATTAACAAGTCTAACAACTGAAAAGCAAGTTACTGACCCTTGGAAGGACATGGTTCATTTGCAGTTTACTCTGAGTACCTGATAAGTGAGACAATAACATTGTAATCTACGTTGTTATTATTATTTTTATCATTGTTAAAGAGTTGATAAGAGAAAACTACAAAAACATGTATGCTACAAAGGAGGATGGGCAGTAATGTATGAACACTGGCCTAAAAACCAATAACAATAAGCACTATATCATTGGATATGCTTTTTAATTCTACAACGATTTAGTGTAGCGGGAAACCTCAAATAACTGTGAGAAATATTTATAAAATTGGGAACATCGGGTCGCTTACATAGACGACCTCTGCATAATTACTTTGAAACACCGCTGTCTTTGCACTTCGATAACTTTTTTCCCACAAAGATTTCGAACTACCTGCCATAGTAATAATTTTACAACTTTGAGTTACCTACCCGGTGACATATCGCTTGTTGTTATTGGTCATGTAGGCCATATTACCCTCCTTTACTTCTGCTAGTCATTTTGAATAAGTTACTGCCGATTCGGATCCGAGATCACTACATAATATTATAAGACAATTTCCCCCGCCGCGTCGATCTGTCTCTATATGTACGTTTGCGACGATCTCAAAAACGACTGAACAGATTTTCATGAGGGTTTTTATGTGCATTCTGTTTCATGTACGGGTGTTACAGGAAACCGAAGCGAAGTGAGGGCGGATTGCTATTTATTTTATAACTCCATCGGAATCCTACATGGACATAGAGTTATAATGGTAAACTGATGTACAGTCAAGGAATTAAATATGTCACCAGCCTTAGTTCCGAAGTCAATTACAACTGACTTGGCATCTCTAGTGACAATGACATCTCCAAGCATATTTTCTTTGAAATGTGTGACTGTACGACAAACGACTCTAGTCAATATTTTAATGCTCTTCGCAACCTAGACTAAATTATATTACTGTGTACCAAGGTTAGATAAAATACATTTTTAGAACTTGTTTGACGATATCAATTCCATTGTGATGATTTTTATATGAAAGAAAGCAGACACTTTTCACGTCAATTGTTTCTCCAATTACATAAAAATATAACTAAACACGGATCAAGTCGAAGGAACTTCATAGTTCTTCGCAGCCGAAGGTCCACGTCATATGTATACTAGTAATAAAAGATTCAATCCCGACAATTCAGTCCTCGATGACACTTCGCACTACGCAGTTGCAAATTGCCTAACAATGTGGCTGTACATATGTCTCGCACTTATTGCTGTAGTGTTCTATATCGTTAAAAGTTTTAAGTATGATTATTGGGATAAGAAAGGTATTCCCACCGCGTCCGGGTGTGAATGGTTCTTCGGACATTACAAGCCGCTTTTGTTCGTGAAGAAGCATATGAATGACTTTTATGGTTCGATGTATAAGTAAGTTTCTTATTATTGATTTGTTTGTAAATAAAAAGACTTGTACCTACCGATAGTAGGAGTAGAATAGTAAAGTCAATAGGGAATATAAGGTAAAACAGCTAAAAAAATGAGGATATTATAAGGTAAGTTTGAGGTTTAATTAAAGGTCCTAAATAGTGTTTCGTGTTCTAATATATTGCTTAGGCTAGATTTATAACGTTTAAGAGCAAGTAGAGAAATAAAAATAAATAAGAATTAACTAGAGATGCTTTTGATCCTTGATCGTTATATATTTGTGACAACAAATATTTTTGTAATTAAAGACCGAAAGCGATTTTGTCCAGTAAAGATAAAATTATGGAAAACGGTATCGTGAATTGTATTGTATTTACGGACACACTCCTGCACTGCAGTCAAACTGTTCTAACCATGTTGTTTGTATTTAATAAATAAAGAAATAATAAAAAAAAAATAGACACATAAGTGTGTATTAATAAAATATACAATTTATCCAAGCGTAGATAATTTTTGTTCACAATCCAGTTATTCAAGTATTTTAATTAATCAGCAATGAACTTGACCGCTAGTTAAACATTTAAGCAAGATTATGACCTATTTGTTTTTGTTTATTAACACGTACAAAGTAAATATTTACCTATTATTTTTATATGTACTTATAATTACGAAATGACACTGTAATGTTAGTGCGTGACAAAATTATGGTTGTTGATTCTCTTATACAGTTTGTTTCAGATAATAAAAATAAAAAGAAAACAAAGCTACTTATACATATAATAATAATAATCCAAACACAACTGTATAAAGAACACCCCCGTTAATAAAGATAATGTCTAATTAATCCTTACAGAGAGTTCCCCGATGCTCCCTTAGTCGGCTACTACGTGCTGAACCAACCCAGCCTGGTGGTCAAAGATTTGGACATCGTTAAGACCATTGTTATGACAGAGTTCCAGAGTTTCAACTCCAATGGATTTAGTGTGAGTTATTGTTTGTTTACTAATTATGACATACTTGGGGATCGCTAAGTCCTTATTATTGTAAAGTTTTAGTTTATGAATGGCTCGTCGAATTGATCCGAAATTTTGTCAAAAGTCGAACCAAATGTAACAAAAGTTTACCGACAATATCATCCTTTATTACGACACAGTTCAGTTCGTACGTAGTCATAGTGATATTTTGGTGGTGAATGGCCCTTGTACAGTGTCAGTCCGGGAAGCTACCAAGATTTACAACACCTGCCGCCAAACAGCAGTGATCAAAACTAATTTACATCTTCTTTCTTTCTTTCTACAGCCTTGAGTCCTGTGTGGGTTTTTTTTACCTGATATTAAATGGGATCGGAGACATTGGCATTCTTAAGACTACAAGTCCGTAACCTAAGACTCCAAATTCGTGGCCAAATCTCTGAAGACTATGATTGAATACCTCTCTTGTCATAGGAAAGTATATATATATTTTTTAAATATATATACATATTTTATATAAATATATATATTTTTTAATTCTACTACTTATTACTCCCTATGAAAATTCTTAGTTTTGACACATTTTCTTGCACAAGCTACGCTTGAATGTTTTTTATTTTTATTTTTATTTTATGTTAAATTCATTGTTTTAAATCATGCTAGGTTAAGCTTTATAATTGCATAATATCATAAGTAGTACCTATTTTAAAAAACGACTGACTGTTGAATTTCTTGCGGCGTTTCTTCTCAGCAGTGGTCTCTTGCGAAGCGCTGGTAGATTTTGACGTGTAAAAGTGCCCGTGCGGCCTACTTACTGAATAAACATCTTTTATCTTTTTTATCTTTTTATCTATCCTAGCAATTTTGATAACCAGTATTACCGAATTTAATACATATAATTACTTCTGTAATTTATGTTTTGTGATGCGATCATTTCAGTTGGATGAAACTATTGTTTTAGAACCTGGTATTTATATTGAAACATAAAAATAATACCAAGTTTCAATATAATACCAAATTAAAGACACGCACGATTGTGGACTTTAATTTGAAGCTCAGATTGTTCAAATAATAAGAAGTTATAGAGAATACAACACACTGAAGAACCTAAAAAGCTAATGTTTGAGCCTTTAGTTTGAAGAAATATGGCTTTGGCTTTTTGCAATAAATGTGAGATGGCCAAAATGCGTCTAAAAATATTAATATCAATATTAAAACCTGCCATAATGACAAACATTGACCGCGAATTTTATTTTGTTTTAAACACTATATTTCTGAAAGAGACTTACGTCAACAGGGTGTCGAGGAATTAGTCGATCCATGCCCTGCTAAAAGGAGTTTTACCGTACAACTCCATTTTTTCTTTTTCTGATATCTTTGTTATTCTGGAGCAATTTTAGATTAAATGCATAATTCATTTGTTATACAAAGGTTATGTTTGGTTTGATTTATTCAAAATGCATGCAATGCAATGCATTGGAATTATGAAAACACGATTTTTTTTATGAATTATGAATCATGATTATTCGAAATTACGAGTATGTTATTTAATATGTTCAATAAATAAAAACGTATATTTTCAAATTTTATTATAATCAAAACCGCTAAATATTATCGACTTGAGCATTTGTGCTTTCCTTGCACACTTACTTGCCCCAACCCTACACAGAACAATTGAATAACCATTTTTTTAAATCCGAAATGTGTTTATATTTGGCCTTAGTTTCACCTGAAGTTAGGTAACGACCTAAGAGAAGGTCGAAGATGGTATACGCTTACCCTGAAAAAAGCCTATTCACCCTAGTAGGTACAGTAGTAGTAGGAATACAGACGCAGATCATTTCAATTTTACCTATCAAAGGACAATATTTCAGCACACCTATACATACTTTTATTTATCTTACAGATTGACAAAAAGGTAGACATCCTGGCTGGTGTGAACCCGTTCTTCCTTACCGGTGAAGAGTGGAAGACAGCTCGCGCACGCATCACCCCAGCTCTGAGTCTCGCCAAGCTGAAAGGCTACCTCCCAAATATCCTAGCCGTCGGAGATGAACTGGTCAATTATCTGATGAAGAGCAAGGGAGCAATAGAGCTGGAGTCAAGGGAAGTAAGGAATTGAACATAGTGAATTATATTGTTTATCTGGATAAGTGGATAATAGGTTCTAACTTGGGGGACTTCGACCGTGACATGCTTTGGCACAATGTCACCCACAATCGCCCATCGGGTCAGAGTTTGTTTATTTATATTTCGTTGTTGTGCAGAACCAACTATAAATTATATTTGGTCAAATCGTACTTTAATCGTTTACGTACAGAATATATTTTGTTAATCCATAGCTGGATAAGGTGAGCTCTGGAAAAAATGTAATACAAGCGACTTGAAACATGAAAAAAAAAACCTTTGAATTCTGCAGTAA
This sequence comes from Acleris sparsana, assembly GCA_923062465.1. Lineage (NCBI taxonomy): Eukaryota > Metazoa > Arthropoda > Insecta > Lepidoptera > Tortricidae > Acleris > Acleris sparsana. The sequence goes on along the minus strand of OV281287.1, from coordinate 17,085,878 downwards.
GATTACAACTATTTTCTGACTTAACAATTACGTAGATGACCAGCAGAAACTTTTGCGGTCAGCGAAAGGATAATTCTGAAATTCTGCTCTTATTATTATTTTCAGTTAGCTAATAAGTTTACCACAGATGTCATAGCAAATGCTATATACGGCATCAAGAACAATACGTTTGAAGACGAAAACTCCTTGTTTGCTGTATTGACCCGAGAAATTGTGTTCGAGTTCACTGTGAAGGACAATTTAAAAATGATTGTAAATGAGATACCTATTCTGAAAAAACTTTTTCCATCAAGGTAAGATGAAGGCGATTGTAAACGATTTGTCTTGTCTATAAGAGCTTGATAGATCGTTTTCTATGCCGAATATACTGTATTTCAAAATTTAAGTGCCTTAAAAAATAAGAAATCGTTAGGCGTTAACTATTTATAATTACAGGATGTACAGTTACAACACGGGATTGTTGAGCCACTAGCTATTCATCTTTGTTTTATTACACGAATGCCGCCGTTTTTCGTTGTTGATTCGTGACCATAGCAACCCTTTTGTAACGACCAATAAAGACTAAGTTCAGTATGAGCCAATAGTTTCTGTTGTTTAAACGTGACCATAGTAACTATCAACCACCATTACGTTAAAACAATGACTATAGACTCGTAGACAGCGTTCGGATAAAAGCGTGTTTTTCCGATGTCTAAACGGCCAATCATACTTTCTCTTTACCATCGCTACGTTAAAACAATTGTCGCTAGGTTACGGTTGGTCACTTGCTTTCAGGTTGGTAGTTCTGGCTCTCAGAAATGGCATTTCACGCCTTTCAAGTACCTACACGATGTCATTTTTTTCTATTATACAAAGTTGTCCGACTTTCCTTGTCTGCGTATACGAGTATGACCGACTATACCCGATTTGCATACGCAGCCAAAATACGTACAGTGGCAAGTGGTTCAACAATCCCGTGTTGCGATTGTTAAAATCTTCCGTACCCGGGTACCAACAAATCGAAACTTCTACAAATCGTCGGTCTATCTTATTCAGGGCAAACTGCTTACAATTTATAGTTTCACTAAAAGTTTAGGCCCAATATTAAATTTAGTATGTTTTCAGGTTTACATCAAAAACGCTGCAAGAAATCATGGTGTCACTGACAGGCAAAGTTATAGCAGAAAGAAAGGCGACCGGGGAGAAACGAAACGATGTGTTTCAAGTGCTGATGGCTTTAAAAGAGAACGATACTCAAGGAGGTACAGTAAAAGGAAGATGATAAGTCAATCCTGACTTAAGATGTCATCGTAGTTCTTTTTTATTAATGGCTTGCGCTTCTAGATTTAACTAGGTGTAGGTCGAGTTTTAGACAATGATTATGGACTTATTAAAGGAACAAGTCCATTGATATCACACGCGAGGATAATTGTTCGGTTAGCGAGTACTCTTATGGACTGAACAGAACCACATGCTGCCGTGTCAGGCACAACTACTGCATTTCAAAAAGTGACGAACCAAGAAAAATGATTTTAAAGATTCTACACGTTTTATCGATAGAGCTTTAGTAGTTAAATATCATGAATATAAACGTATGAAGAAAATACGTAAAACGTGTCATTTTACAAAATGTCTTAAAAACATCTTCTTCTTTTTCGTTTGTTTTAGAAGATAAAACAGTAATTTTTTTTACGCATTACAACTTTTCCATATTAAAGCTGTAACGCCCTAACTGCAACAAGGTTGCAACTTGAGATGAATGAGTTGGGCATTTTAACTTGTAGAAGATCAAAATACAGCTGTGAACTATAACTATTAGCTCTATCTACCTACTGCATCTCAACTTGTAAGAAGCGGGCATGACTGATTTGTGTTATTTTTCAAGATACATGAGCTGGGGTCTATGCCAACACGGTAAATTTGCCTATAAAAAAAGTGTTTTAGTAGGGGCATAGTACAATGAAAAATAAGCTATTTGACATAGTAGGGCGTAACTCAGTTATCTATAGATGACATTCGCGTGACACTGCAGCATGAGGTCAGGGCAATTAATTACCTATTCTTAGGTTTAGCGGTATTTGTACTGGAATGACAGGTGTCAGGTTTTAATTTCTTATCTTCGTTTTACCGTGGTTATTAACGTAGTTCATTAAACTATGTAATATATAGGGAACTTTCGCTCGGTTTGTAATTCTCTAAAGTAGAAATGATAGTGTGCGATTTTTAAGTCGGCATACAATCAAATTTAATGTGCAATGCGATAGTCATATAATGTAATTTATCTACACACATGATATGTTATCCTCTATTATGCGGTCAAAACTTGTAGGCAATGACCAGCATTACCTGTGGTAGTAGGTGACAGCGATAACAGCTGTTAATTTTGGAAGATGTTCTAAATTTGTAATTTTATCACATTTCCTTTCGGCTTCAAACCTCATCTTAGAGTACCTACTTATAATATGTGTGTATAAATTATTGTACACGACTCTGCGTAATTGTTATTACGCAACCGTCACGTAAACTACTATTAATTATTTGTCTAGCTAGGTTAGTTGTAAAGGCGTTATAGTATTATCAATATTGCCCGTGAGTTTTTTGACAGATGTGACTTATGACAAAGTTTTGTAGTGATTTAAGAACCAAGTCGGTTGACTGAATTACTTACGCCCGTTATGTGGAATTAAATTATTCGGCCAATACGCGACAAGGACCAATTAATCAGGGCCAGATTGAATCTAACGAGATCGAATTGGTGTGAATTTTATGAACAAGTGTGTGTAATTTTTGGATGCCAGATGGCCAGTACAAGAAAGGCCCTGAATTATTATGTTTTAAACCGCATTTCTGGCAGCGGTCCTGGGTGTAATTATTAAGATCAATAACTTTTTTTATTACTTAACTTACTTTTTTTTCTAGCCTAAAAAAATGGTAAGACGAACAATATTTTTCTGACTAAAAAACATTACTCCTATATGGATCAGGGTTTATTAACGTTGTAATAATAACGTTATCGAACGAAAATAACGATATAAAGATAACAGATGGTAACATATTCGAAAGCCTGCATTCCTATAATTAACCATTTTTTTCAGTGTTTACTGATGATTATATTAGCGGGCAGATTTTTACAATAATAACGGACTTGTATGATACCTCGAGCAATGCCATTTCTTTGATGTTATACATGGTAAGATAATCCTAAATCCACTTTATAACAACCTTTGGGTTTGAACAGACGGCCTTATAAGCAGCAGACTTTAGTACCTTGTCGCTTGAACGCCTTTGATAGATTAGTGCAGCAGTTCAAATATGACGTTAAAGTGACCAAGCACTAATGTTATGCCAGTCTTACTGACTTTACTCTAGCTATTGTACTGTAATAGTCTACCAAAAAAGTCCTTTACACTTTTGGACTATAACGGCATAAAAATAAAGTCAAGAGTTGGTAAAGAAGACTCTTGGTCGATTTTACTCCATAAATACTAAAATCTATCCCCACCGATGCATCTTATTCTCGTGGAACATTTTTCAACATGATAACAATTAGTAACTTAAGTTATATTTTATTGACAACTTCTGCATTATAAAAGCAACTCTGTGTGTATTCACCACGAATATATTAAAATAACCGATACTAATGGCCAAGGTTCAAATATATCACCACATTATGTTGATATTTTGCAATTTATGCACTACGTTGCGATACTTTTTGATCGTCACACATTTTTATACTTATTAACAAAACAGATTGTAATTAACGGTTTTAGATTTCAAGACATCCAGATGTTCAGGATAGGCTACGGGCTGAAATTAAAGAGACCGTTTCGCGGACGAAGGGAGAGTTGACGATTGAGGACATCGAAAACGCTAAATATCTCGACATGGTCTTCTGCGGTAAGTCTTTTTAATTACGTTCGTATTTATTATTTTAGAACAATGATGAAATATATCAGAAATTTTAATTCTCGTGTTTTTTCTCTATAACAATAAAATTACTTGAAGTTTGAAAGCTAAAATTTTGAATTAGGTCACTATTGTTGTCAAGGTGCGAACGTGTTTTTACCAAAATTTCACACAGATCGTTTTAGGAGTTAAACAAACGCATATCTTTCAGGTATATACATTATTTCATAGATTGATTCATTGTATCGAAAATCATTTCATCTAACTCAATTTTCTGCTGATGTTTTCAGGATACCTTAAACATTTATTACGTATTTCGTTTCAAATTATTTATTATATTTACAAAACTATAATTACATTTTTAAATCATTTTCTATTTTAAAATTAAAAATCTATATCTATAAAAGGGCCCTGCGGCATTGTCCCGAAGATGCTGGCAGCATTTCCTCGTTCTATAGTTAAACTTATGCGTTGAGCGAGGAAACTGCCAGCTCTTAGGTCTAATATAATGAACTAATAATTTATCCATACTTCACCTTCCAGAAAGCTTTAGGTATTTCAGCTTCGTCTCCCACAAGGTCTGCACCCAGGACTGCTACGTCCCTCTACCAGGTTCGGAACCCTTCAAGATTACCAAGGGAACCCCTGTGGTTATTCCTGTGGCCAGCATCCACAAGGATCCGAGGTACTACCCAGACCCAGAAAAGTTTGACCCGGAAAGGTTCACGGAAGAAGAGGTCGCGAAAAGACCGAAGTATTCTTATATGCCTTTTGGAGAGGGGCCGCGAAAGTGTATGGGTAAGATATTTGGATTTTATTTAAACTTAAATATTATAAATAGTTGTATCTACTTAGAGTACCCTACTGGAAGGCTTTAGCATATTTTTTCAAGGGTTGCCAATGGGACTCTATTACTAAGCCTCTGCTATCCGTTCGTCCATCTGTCTATCAGCGTGCTGTACCTGTATCTCATCAACTGTAGAAGCTCGCCATTAGAAATGTTCACACACTGTGTAGGTAGTTATTTAAAAGGTCACTATAACTTTAAATAAAACGTTTTTTTTTCTTTTTTTATAAAGGAGCCATGTTGTTTTTTTCGACCTTGTATGACATGTAATCCTTCATACATGAGCCCGACTCGCAATTGGTCGGTTGTTTTACAAGAAAAACTGGCTAATTTCATTGGATACATAAACTTCAGAATGGAGTTTTCTATCTCAGAACGTGAAATATTAAGATAGAAACAACTAAAACGTTGCCAAAGCTAACTAATTTACTTGTATATTTCACCAGCCTTATTAGGTACCGTACTTAATTTTAGATTTAACTTATCCCATATACATTAGCTCAAGTTGAGTGGCATTCCAGGTATTTTACTGATCTTCTTTTCCATTGCATAAATCAATCCTTTGTTTTCAGGCATACGGATAGCAACTTTGCAGATTAAAGTAGCTCTTATGAAGGTCATTGAAAATTTCAGTGTGAAACCTTCTCCGAAAACTGGATATCCGATAATATTAAACCCTAAGTCGGTTATTACCTGGCGCCCTATAGACGGTGCTTGGGTGATTTATGAAAAAATCTAATAAGTTAATTTTTGGTTTGGTCAAACCAGTAATTATTACCATAAATACTCGTTATTTGTAATTTTTTTTTGCTTAATGAACGCCATATAAAAAATGTTTTACAGCTGCTGAAAATCTTTCTTTTTCTTGTTTTCTTCCTTCGTGACGAATAAAACAAGAATTAAATTTTAAATTATCTGGTCCTATCCTATCCTGGTAAGTATCTGTAAGATTAAACGTAAGAATTGGTTAGTCCATGAATGTTTTTTATAGTACTATTATTTATTATTATCGACCCATGTATTCCTGGTATACTGAAGCATTTTTTAAATTGCTTTAAAATTGATGATGATAATGTTTTTGTATGTCAGATACTGGCAAAATGTTTGCCACTTTGACCAACCGTTACATCTTTTGTACCACATTTAAGGCAAAATAAAGAGGTTTGATTTGATTCGATTTGATTTGAAACCTTTTAAAAAAACAAAGATTAAAGTTTCTATAATACCTAAAACTAATCAATATAACAATACTATTAATTATATTAATTAATATAATGTATGAAATATTAAATAGATATAGCAAGAGCTGTTAAAAAAATCTTAATAAATTTTAATAGAAAGTTACTAAGTGATCGCGCTCTACGCGTAACTTGCAAAAGCTGCTAAAACTAAACACACGCGCCACAGTTTCTCCACCGAAGCCTAAAGCTCGATAATACTTTCCGTTACAATACTTCTCATCCCGACGCCCGCTGGACCAACAAAAACACAATCAAGCGCACAATAACTAAACCAACACTTTATTACAGTATCAGCATTTCGGGAACACCCTTTGTCCGAAAAAAAGGGAAGAAATATCGGTAACCGCTTTCTGTAAGGCTCGTCATTCAATACGGTGATATCTCATTTTGACGCGCGAGTGAAGCGAGGAATATCGGCCCTTGAGGGCTGTTGCAAGATATGAGAGGCTGGCTTAGAGTTGTATAAAAGATCTTTGTGAACTGTAGTCACAGATGTGTTATCTATTTGTTGATTATTAAATTTGAATGGAGGTCTTTCAATGAGGCATTATTTATTGTGCGAAAGACAGACGAAAGGACACAAAATATGGTTTTTACCATCTGTTAGGTTCTTTTATAGCAAGGAATGTTTTTATTTATAATAAATAGAGTACCGGCAACTGACATAAACCAAAGTGAAGCAAGAGAGCGGGTCGCTCGTATTATAAATGACAAAGTTTGCGTGAGCATGTGAGTTACAGGTGTAGTGCATAATGGTTTTCCTTCGTATTTTCACGGAAACGTAGGAGCGTGTCATGCTACTTCAGTCAACCTCAGTAGTTTTTGTACTGTGACCGACTGAAATAGCAAGACACGTTCGGACGTTTCCGTGAAAATACGAAGGAAAATAATTGTGCACTACATCTGTAGAGCGTTTGTTACTCCTTCAAGCAGCAACGGTTGGACAGATTTAGACACAATTTGAAAATGGTAGTATTAACACATATACATACATACATGTACTTCCTATTTTCAACGCAGGTAGAAGCTATTAGACCATAGAGCCCATTTACAAACAGCTGTGCTCACTTGCCTTCCTCATACCTTAAGTCAGCATTTAGTACAGTGAAATAGCTCTTAGAAGGTGCTTTGGGTTTGTACTTGTCTCTCACTCGCTCTGATACGCTCTTATTAAGAGCGAGAGAGAGAGAAGTACACACCCGAAGCACCTTCTAAGTGCTCAGAGACTGTACTTGTACCAACCCCGCTAAATCTTGCCTGAGGCAGCGTCCTCTACACACCGAACATTGAATTTTTGTCGCGTCGCATTTCTACCGAATATCGCCTGTTGTATTAGAACAAAGATTACAATGTATCGATAAATTTACGCTTTTCCGGCATCAGTAAAAAAGCAGTAAAATTGCAACGGATGGATCCAAAGTAACACTTGCGTGAAATCATAATGGATGTTGTCATGTTATCATGAGGGAAAATAGTGCTTATGGCTTAAATAATGGCGCTAGCTTTTGTAAGTACTTACACTCAACCAATATGATTCAATTATGCTACTATAATAACCAGAGCCCGGATTTTTTATGGCAAAACAAAACACTATCTTAATCTGGCTAGTGATAGAAACATCATTTTATCGATATCGAGTATTATTTATATGGCTGTGCTCGAACGAAATCCTAAATATGAAAGTTTACGAGATATATCTGAAAATTGTACTCAAACTGAAAAATTATACCAATTACAATGAATTTTATATATTTGCTCCCTTGACGTCAAGTGAAGTTGAACGTACATTTAGTATATTTAAATGGCGTTATAGTGATAAACGAATTTATTTGCTCCCAGAGAATGTTGAAAAGCTAATGATTATCTACTCCTATCACCATTACACGAATAAAACGCCATGTGCTGCTGTGTGTACTAACGTGGATTACGACAAAGAAATAGAATATGTTTCTATATAACTTCATACAAACTATGTATGTTTTTTTATGTTGTATAATTATGTATGTTATTTTATTTGGTCACGTTTTTTATTCTATTACACAATTATCGATATCGATAAAATTATGTTTCTATCACTAGCCAGATTACGATAGTGTTTTGTTTTGCCATGAAAAATCCGGACTCTGATAATAACTATGAAAAAGTGATGTTATAATTAAATTCTTGAGAAGTCTTTTTTTGACGACACAAATCATTACGTCACTTTGACATTCAGCGGGCTAAGATTTAAATTGGTTGAATGTGCACCATTTTTTTTTGGACATGCAAAGCCTAGATTGTAGGCAGTAAAATCCATATCGTTTTTGACCTGTTATCGTATTTTTAATGTTTTGAAAGTTCTCATTTACTTGGCAGTAATGGCGGCCAAGTTCAAAACAGTACCTGGTTGTTACCACTTAGAATAGAGGACCTGTACAATTCATGGTGTAACATTACATAGAACAATAAATGATTTGCATCTGAATCTGTATTTGTCGGTACTAAAACAGCCTTCTTTGTTGAATAAATTTGCATTCAAATTTTAAATAAATTAGTGAGCGGACATGGGTGTTATTATTTTGTTAAAATTCTAGTTCTAAATGTAAAAAGGCTTAGCTGTATCTGCTAAAGTTGGCATATTAAAACTGTTCACAACACGCTCTTAGAAAGATTAACTACATCGTCTTCACAAACAATAAACTATAATTAAAACAAAACAAATCAAAACTTCAAACACGCAGCCCTTTCAGAACAAAAAAAAAGAGTAAAGCTCGTTCTACACTGTCACCTCCAATCCAGTTTCAATTAACGTGCCCAGAGGAGCGTTAACGTACACGTCCGATGGGTGGGGTGCACACGGTGTGAACTGCCAATTTAAAATGGCGACCATGATCTCTAATCTAGATTGACGAGTGAAAATATACAATTTAAACCGATTTTTTGGGGTGAGGGTATTCATATAATATGAATACACCAATCATTGTAATTATACCTACCTGTACACTGTTTTTTTAATCAATTGTGTTATGTTTAAAAGCAGTAGGTATGTTAAAAATAGACATCATTGGAGCTTTTAACTGGTTTTTTTGACACAAAATTTATTGCTTTCACAATGATTTCTTAGGAATCGCTCAAAACAGAAGATCTAAATAAGTTGGTAAGCTATTAATTAATTTAAATAACATTAATACGTGTGATGTCAGCAACACATATTTTGAAAACTGGGCAAGAGCATGCTCCATGTAGGGTTCCGAAGCCGTTACTATACAAAAACTATATATAAAAACCACAAGTATGAACTAATGCTCTATTTAAAGTTATTGGCACTGTCTTAGGTCATTTTAGTAGTTTTAAACATTTTAGTGGCATATATCTCAAGAACCAATGAATTCTACTTAATCGTAATAGTTTTTAGTTAGAATTAGTAATATGTTTTCAGTTTATTGTACTTATTTTTAGTTTTAGCTGTTAGACTTGACTCTTAAATTCACGAACGGATTCCTTAATCAAACATTTTTGTTTTCAACATTATATTTTACCGTTTGTTCGGCGTGAGTAATATGTTTACTCGTTTAAATTACAGCTTTCTAGAATTTAGCTACGCTGTGGATGGACATGGCGAAACTATAGGGTTCCTAGTTAACTACGGATCTCTAAAAAGCATTGTATACTTATCGCTTACATTTCCATTTTCTTATAAAACAATTACTCTCTAAGACTCTAATCCAATTAAAACCCAATTGAACTTTAATTCAATTACTATCTTGTGTTCCAGCCCTAGCCCTCCCCTGTTCGGATGTCTCGCAGACGGGGTAGGCTGCTAATTATGCGCCTAGGGTGTCTGGGGGCTATTGAAGCCTACTTGCCGAAACAAGGGTCTAATTCTGATTTCAGTTAAAGCCACCATGTGTGACGGTGAGGAGGCTTATTTGTGTACCGTCGACGTCAAAGATATGCTTACATTTTTGGACCTTATTTCAATGGAATAAGGTGAAAAAATTTAAACACATCTTTGACGTCGACCGCACAAGCAGGTTTAAATATGGGATAAGCAGGGTTTATTCCGTTTTGAAAGTTTATAATTTAACGAAGAGCAGTTTTCGTTGTGTATAAGTCTTGTTTACACACATAATAAGCTAAGGTGTGGCAAGTGCATCTACGGGGCCAGTCCATCAAACCAACAATATCTCCTAAAAAAAATATTTTTATGACGCTCTTACCCCAAATGGTTGGCAGTGCGTCTACGGGGCAAGTCCGTCAAACCAACAATATCTCTTAAAAATCTACCCCTTGATCTTTAAGTATGAGAAAAAAGTCAATCACGCTTCAATTGTCACATACTACTGCTCACACATTGCCCAATATTAAAATGTCCAACTATAAAATAATTCTAATATTAATATTAAATTCCGTGTCCGTAAAGTATATAAATCATTTGTTGGTCAATGCATTCATTTCTATAATAAATTACCTGAAGTAGTTTTAAAGTTACCCTTTCCAGCACTTAAAAAATATTTGAAAAGGTCGTTAATGTCTAAAGCGTATTATAGGGTCGAGGACTATCTAACAGACAAAAATGCATGGTCTAAACCCAAAACTTAGTCAATAATAATTTGTTTAAATGCAAAGCTTTATCCTGCTTTTTCTTGTCTGGGGGACACCGTTGATGCAGGAAAACATATCGAAACTTTTATGTGGCCATCTTGGACCATCTCATATACACATAAGTAGTTGATTCTATTTTTATTTTATTTTCTCTCTATCTCTCCCGTAAGATTTTTGGCATGTTTTTCCTGCTGAACTACTGTTATTTGATATTATATTATATTAAATATTATATTAAAAATAAAATAATAAATATTATATTATATCAAAATAACAGTAAAAGAAAAACAGTAAAAGTAAAGTAAAAGAAAAGAAAAGAAATTTATTCAGTAAGTAGGCCGCTCGGGCACTTTTACACGTCAACAATCTACCAGCGCTTCCCAAGAGGAGACCACTGCTGAGAAGAAACGCCGCAAGAAACTCAGCAGTCAGTCATTTTTTAAACATATTTCATATTTCATATTACAATGGTACTATAACTAGTACCATTGTAATATGAAATATGAAATATGTTTAAAAACGTAGACTAACTAAATTTTAATTTAATACTTGTAGCTTTATATAATGCTAGACGTTAGTAGTCTTGACGTGTAAAAGTGCCCGAGCGGCCTACTTACTGAAATATTTTATTTTATTTTCTTTCTTTTATTATTACCTCTCAGATCTATATCCATCTCAGATTTTTTTGTTTGTATATCCGTTTATTGGCGTACGTAGTATGTAATAAAAATGTATGTATTGTATTATATCTTGAAGATAACTCAGACGCAACTTGTTAAACAAACAAATAAAATAATAAAATTCTGACTATCCATCCAATAAGAAACTCTAATTTCAGATCAATGTTAGTACCTAAAGCATGTCAATATGTCAAGTACAACTGCCACTATTCAAAAACACTCGAATATATTCTATGGAATGTTCTTATAAACATAACTTTACCCATCTTATAAAGAAAATGTACCTTAAAGCATGTAACATAAAGCTTCTAAAGCTCACTTTGGACAGATTCAGAAAGTAATAACTCCAATTTTAATTAACTGAACCGCACATGCGTGAAGCTCTGTATACCCTCTACGACTACAATAGGTGCCGACGACACGCTGGCGTGTCTAAATAACATACACTGGCGAGTTTGGGGCAGTAAATGAATTAATGTGAGGTCAGAAACTGACCACCCGAAAGCAAATAATGGCGACGTTCTCGTAAATATTTGTCATACTATATTACGATCGTTAAAGAGACATTAAAATCTGTACGTGGTTAATCATGTTTTGCAATATAATATCAAAATGATGGAGATGGAGATGTAACTTCAGTTTTCTCACGCAAATAGCTACTTCGAAACGACATTCAATGTTCAAACATTTCTAAAAAATAATACTTATAAAGTTTCAAAGGAAAACGTGGTGGCTCTACACTTTTGGCCAAGGCTGTATATAAGCAAGAATAAGAATATTTTATCCCGACCTTAGCTAAAATTACCTATATTTAACCATCACTCTACAACAATGATAATGTTGTGATATATTTAAAACATAACAGAGCAACAGAATCCTGGCAAGAATTTATGGGCGATCGTAAAGCTAATGGTAGAAACAGGGAAAAACTTTCCACACGTTCATCACTAATGTTTACCCCGTAACTTAGTTTAACCACCGTCTGAGAGGACTTTATGCCCTTTGCTCGCTGTCTTTATTTACCACATGAATATTTCGTTTATATAGGGGAAATCGCTAAACTATAATTCACTGAAATATAACTTACTCATTAATTAAATTGTGAGTTTTTCCTCTATAAAGACGATTTATAGATTGTTAGGTGTACTGCCTTTTGGCCTTTCGCAACTTTTTCATTTGGCAAACCACTTTTATTTTTGGAACTGTAAATATTTCAGGATTTATTTCTGTACCTTCGTGTAGACCCTATAGGTTAAGTTAGGTAAGTTTTTATAAAAAACCTGAAATATTTACAGTTACAGAAATAAACGTGGGTTGCCAAATGAAACGGTTGCGAAACGATACATTCGACCTAACGTTGTTTGGCGACACGGCAGAGAACCATTAGGTTTATAGCTTGGGCCCAGTGGCTCTTAGGGTCAACCCTTTCTACCCTCGTTTACTAAAACTGGCAAAAATTGTTTTCTTCAAAAAGTTTGATCTCTACATAGTATTAAAACGAAGTTGCTTCCCTCCGTCTGTCCGTCTGTATGAAGGTATGCTTAACTCTTTACAGCTACGCCAAGGATTTTATTATGACATCAGTCAGTAAATTTTTCCCGGATGGTTTTTATGCTCACATAATAATACCCCGAAGCAAAACGAGAACGGATTGCTAAATGTTTTTTTTTTTTTTAAAAGTACTTTCGGAGCTCTCGTTAAGAAAGTTTGGAAAAATATAGGCTCTGTTCTAAAATAACTGGAAACATGATCTAATTTTTATCCAAAAATTGCTGCCGTAGTTTGAGGTTGTTGTGGCTATTTGAGAATATTGTAGTTTCAACTGTCACTTCACTTTCAGTTGTTATAATATATAACACTAAAACCAGGCCGTTCGTACGAAAAAATAATCCATAATCCCAACCCCATAAAAAACATGTTTACGATTTATTTCACTGTCAAATTTTAACTTCATTCATAAGTTAACTAAGTACATAATATCAATATAAACCCTTTGAAATATGCCCGGTAAATTAAAACTACCTAAAACTGCGTAATTGGTTTATGTCGTGCTCGAAAACGAAAGTAATCGAGTTACAAGGCTTTTAGCCAGCGACCCGGCTTGATTATATTAATTGTCACAAAACGGCGATTTTAAATTTACTTTCAAAATCTCATATCTTGCTCCAACATACATCAATGAAAATGCAACCTTAATATAACGATACCAAAGTTAAAACCTAAAATGACACAGCTAGAGATAGGCGGTTAGGTAAATAATTAATGTATTTGCGAGACCAAATATTAAAAGTGTTAAAAAAAAGATTATCTGTGAAAGCTACGAAACATTTTCGCTTTTTTGACCAATTTAACGGTCCACGCTGAAAGTGAATCTGTGTTTGATCTATGTTTAAATACAACCTGCACTTCCCCTTTCTGTATATCACTGGCATATAATTTATCAAATTTTGCTGTTATCATGATGGAATATATTTAGTGGCCGCACTCAGGGGTGCTCAGGGTCAGTGTCGTTCCTTGGTGTCGATTTTACATAGAAAATTTTGAAATGGAACGTGTTAATTATCTTTAATATAGTGAAGAGTCGAGGTAGTTAACGACTGAATAATTGATATTTTTTTTCGGCTATATTAATGTAATGATTGTTTAAGACTAAACGTGCATTTTTTGCCAGATAAATATTTTTATTTGAAATCAATTAGGCACATCATTGTCTCGCCCCGTGCTAAAACTAACCTCATTTCAAAATTACCTTATCGATGTATGAGACAGTTAACTTGTTCTTATTTTAAACGTGTGTATGAAAAATCCTTTCGAAAGAACTTAATCGTCATTAACTGATTGAGTGCGGCCGTTAGAGCTTTAATTCAATGTGTATGAACAGACCGTTTCATCATCATTAAAACAGCTTATTTCCTGCTACGAAAGACCACGTGCAGACAATTACCATTTCCTAAATATTAGCTTAGAAGTAGCCGTCACGGTTATTTCAAAGTTAAATGTACCATGAAAAAATAAACAGCACAGTGTTTTCCAACGACAATCCAACGTGCCGTTTTCTTTACCCTTATCAGAAGTGTACAGGGTTAACTTTCCTTTATTTTTTGGCCAAGAAGTACGGTCGCGATATTGAATATCCGTTTGCAGAGATCCCTTCCGGTCGGCTAGATTTTCCATATTGTGCCTTGTACCGGAAACCCGTTGCTTTCCTAATTTGAAATTTGTTTGTGTTCCCGCCTGATTGACTTGGTGTACTGTTTTGAACTTTTGGGGGATTTGAAATGGTTTTTGGTCCTATTTTGTTATGACACGCTTTTGATTGCTTTGTTTCGGCGATAATAACTTTTCCAAATATTAATTGTCTTTCCAAAGGCGCATTTCTAGCGTCTATATGTTTTCAAACATAACCTATAACAACAAGGTTTCTTCCAAAATATAGCTGTTATTCCACTGACCCGTATTTACCAGTTAAATCGTATGACAGATGTTTTCACTGCAAAAATGGCGGCGCAACACGCGACTCGGCCATAAATTCGTAGACTGTACGGCCGTTTATTATGGGCCCGGCCATAGAGTAGAATTATTTGTTTAGCAGACAGGGAAGTATTTTTAGATTCTTGCTCAAAAGTTTTTATTAAATTATAAATAAGTAAGAATGAAAGAAGTCTCGAAATCAAATTAAAATTAATAATAGGTAGTTACACTAATTACTACAGAATGTTATGGTACGGGGACGCCACTCGAGAACTCTTTGAGCCCATCGCCCATCTATTCTGCTAGCAATGTGGCCTCCCCACTGCCACTCAAGTATAGCCATCATTAGTACTATGTCGATCTCTCTCGCCTCTCTCGCCCTAGTCTTTATTGACCTCTTAGTGACATTGAGCTTTCTTATGAAGCTCATCGTTGACGCCCACGTCTCAGTACCATAAGCCATCACTAGCAACATACGCTAGTCGAAGGACTTCAAACTCGGCGGTATGTTGGACGAGAAGATAATGCGCAGATTCCCGAATGCTCCCCAACGCCGACAAAGTGGACAACAAGGTGGATTAACGCCACGTAGCTTAGATGCAGGAAACCTATATGGATGCAAGAAGCGCAGGACCAGTTCTTGTGGCAAATGTTGGGGTAGTTCTATGTGTTGCGCAGGACATCTCTCAGCTAAAATGTGAATGATTATTGGTTCTTACTCATAATCATAATCGTGAAAACCTACGATTCCAAAGGAGCAAAAGTTCAATAATTATCAAAGTTACTTTTATTATTTCTTCAGAGCTGATATCTTTTAAACGGTCTTACAGATTTTACTCAAACTAAACTAGTAGGTAGTAACTTAATGAAATGAAAAACCGTCACATGCACACTGACACATATTGTTTTAGTCAAGGATTTAAAATGTGGAACGCCACTAAAGAGTTAAAAAATAGTCAGCCAATTATTTATGTTTATTTTTATACTATCTACATCCAAAAGTTTTTTATTCTTTGACGGTGACGTCAAGAAGGCTGTGGGACCGACCTTGTGAGTTGCGTGACAAATAGGTGTAAAGAGCGTCTCCGAAACCGCTTCATTAAAATGATATCAAACAGGCCTAGTTGTTGTTAAGTGCGGTGGGATCAGAAGTGGGATTCGACAAACTTCAGGCAAGTACATCTGGAATTCAGTAGACGGGTTTATGTTTATAACTTATTATAAGTTCATTTTACTCTATCAAAAGGATACTAGTTGAAAAAGAGGTATTGATTGATTGTAATTACGATTGTCAAATGTATAACCCAAACCTAACCTAACCCAACCCATTGTTTTGTTGTTGGCATGAAACCTGCACACATACCTACCTAATCAATCTGATTTCAAAAATCAAGTAGCTACTTACTATATAAACAACAAAGGCCCTAGCACATAACGGAAGTAAAACTACTTTTGCAACTATGTGCCTAGTTGTGCGATTATACCAATTATTGCCAAGATATTCACACCAAGATTTTTTTGACATAACGGCACCATTGTACAACTAGTTAGATATAAGCATAGAAAAAAAACTTCTTGAAATCGGTAACGGTATTTTTACTTCCCTTTACCTGCTGCGGTCTTTTATCGCATTTTTGTTGGTATCTGATTAATTTCTAGTCATAATAAAAATACCTATAAAGATCTGTAACTAATATTATAAAAGAGAAAGTTTGAATGTTTGGACGTTTGTTACTCGATCACGCTTCAACCACTGAACGGATCGCGATGAAACTAGGCACACATATAGGTTACGTCCTGGAATAGGACTTAGGCAACTTTTTTTCCCGGAAAATTGGTCAGGTTCCGAGGGAGCAGCGATAAACGATTTCTACGCGGAAGTAGTCGCGGACAAAACCTAGTTTATAATATATCACGACACCAAACACCACATCAGCTCTTTCTACTACCTACAACAAATAAAAAAACCAATAACGTGACAGATAACACGTCCCTTTTTAGGGCCCTAAAGAAATGCGTAGCAACTTGCGAGGGGATGCAACGATTGCAAGTTGCTGATAAATGTATGTATCGGTCGGCATTTCTGATTCCTTTCACTTGAGTTCACTTAGGGGAGACGGGGGTGCAAGGTTAAAGAAAATAGCAGGATACGGTTTTTTAGCTTTATTTAGCGATTGCGTTATCACGAGTTTTTAGCCCTTAAGCATAAAACTATATGCTAATGGTAAATGTTTAAGTATATGTTTTACCTTTCGAGACGTCTGGCATCAGCTAATTATAAATACCTAAAGATTAGAGAGGATTATGAAAACTCCAAGCTTTCGACCTTGAGGTGCTGCTGCGGGCTATCCCGTGTCCATATAGCGGCGATTATTTAGACGTATTTAGTTTTATTAAAGTAAATTCTAAAGTTCAGTTCACCAAAATTAATTTCTACACGAATGAAGATGACTGACCTAGCTACAATCCGGTTTTTGAATCCTCTGTAGTAGGTATATTATATTCTACAGCAATATCACTATTCCAATTTACGTAAACGCTCCATAATAATTATTTGTTATTGCACGATTGCGTAAATAAAGTACTTACTTACGTACGATTTGGTACCAGACGCGTCTTTGTAGACTAAAACATTGTCAATTTCGTAACAGTAATAAAAAACTGTTATAAACCTAAAACGAGACTTAATCGCGTAAAAACATTACATAGGTGGTCACGAGCAGAACGTTGCAACACGATCGAAACGTTGAGGTCCTGTGGATGTTTTTACGCGATTAAGTCCCGTTTTAGATTTATAACAGAGTATGTGTGCACGTCGCTAAAGTTTAAAACAAACATAATAATAAAAAAATATTGATTCACCGCTCCTACCTTGTGCCATTGACAAGGTTTTCATAGTCAGAAAAGGAAAACGACAAGAATTTTATGTTCAATGCGAGGTCCAATAAATACCTTGTTAGGCACCGACCCCGCGTTTATCGAGGGATGAAATATTTCTGGGAAAAAATTGAAATTGGCTATGGTTGTAAATATTTTGTTGAGTTATTTGAATGCCGTAAAGTATGCTTTATCAAGCGCGGGGAATGAACGGGAAAATGAAATGATAGATAACCGATTTTTATCAGGCAATTTATGTTAGTAGGTACGTATAATAATTTCTAGTTACTGTTTTGGGTCGAAATTAGAGACTGGGAGTGTTTTATCCTGCACTATAAACTGTAAAAACGTGATATGTTAAAGGCAGGGGATAAAGAGTTGTATAGACTCCTATAGCTCAAACTAAACTACATTTATACACTACCTACAATTTGTTGGACCCACTAAAATTACTAAAAACACTTGTTTTAGTAATTTTAGTTACAAAAAATTACGCCACAGAAAGATGGTGGTTCTACCGTCAGCCTTCGCTTATTTATATCCTCCGGAATGTTACCAACATGTCCTGATGCAGCAGCAGGAGGTTCTACAACTTTAATTCAAGGACATAATTTAAAGCCTATCTGATGACGGAACATGGGGCTTAGCAGCTGCAATGGTGTAGGCATCTCTCGGATGGCTGAAGATAGAGTGGCTTATTGCTTCGATTGATATAAAGTTTTGAGTCTTGGACGTTTTCTGTGTATTTAAGTCCATAAGGTCGTAGAGTTACGTTACAACACCAGGGCGTCGTGACATGTGGTGTTTTAACCAAGTCATCGCACCGTGACCAAAAATAATCATGGGAGATGACTATAATGATGAAATAAATTATTGTTACCCTAATTGAGGTAAATTGCGCCATTCTGCTCATATAGGCAGGTACTTATACCTACTATCAACAGATTAATCTCTACTCCAACTCGTGTCAATTTAAATGAATGTAGGTATAAAGCTAAGGAACCCTTTAGCGATAAAAAAAAGAATAACACAAATAGAAAATTCAAACAAATCTCGCCCAACGATCCATAACATCTCCAATATCAATAAGGGCACAATCAAATGCCCCATTCACCCACAAAGCTAGGGTCACCACGTAAATCCACGTCAAGGTCGGACGTGTTCGCTTCGCCTTGATGCATGGCTCGATACATCCGCACGTGATTTGTGTTTTAACAACCCCGAAATGTAGCTGGCTGGTTAGATTCTGTTTGGTTTTTATGGCATCCCTGAATATGAAGGTGCATTGGCCAGTCTTGTTTTAATATATAACTCTCTACTTTGAGGTTTCACTAACTCGATCACTTGTTTTTTACACTGCCCAAAAAAAGGAGTGTATTTAATTCTTTATACTACCATAACTTCTAAACGGCTGAGCCGATTTAAATGACTGTGTGTGGTATTGTTAGGATCCTTTCACCATCCCGCGTGACAAAGGATACCTTAACTGTTAAAATTGAAATAACAACAATGGCGACAAGTCAATTACTTATGTCAAGAAAAAAAAAGTCTTCTGATTATTACAATATGGGAACATTTGAAAGGTTTATGTGGCCATCTCAAATACATACGAATATAGTATAATAAAAAACAAAAAGCATTAAAAAACGGGTTTAATAATAATATCGAAAAATGCAGTTGAGTTTTTAAAGCTTGCTGTTCATTTAGTTATTTTCACGATTTATTGGGTTCATCAAATAGGGCAAACGGATGTAGGTTACAACTGTGACGAAACTATCTGATGGTAAGCAAGATATACCAGCTTTTGTAAATTCTCGTACATGTCAAAGAAGACACAAGAGCACACAGGCCACATTATGGTGAAGGATATTAGACCCTATAATTTTGCATTCCTAATGCTCCAATCCTAAGACTACAAATGCTTCACCTACCTTGAGGACCGAGATGGAATGGATAAAAGAGCAAGATTAAATTTCACCGTTTGTGTTCTTTCCACACTGCGAACACTACTGCTTGGTGGTAGGTTAAAGGTTGTACAAGGTGGCGGTGACGCTGCGGATCATGATATCCTGCCAATTCCGGACAATCGCGAAAAATTGCAAAAGTGCGAAGCTCTGATTTATTTCTCACAATTTACAAAATTACGAATACCTAATAACATAATCATAATAAAACTCCACTTAATCAAAATTGGCAAGTACATTCACTTTCCAAATCTTTATTTTATGTAAAAAAAACACCAATGACCGCACTCAGAATCAGTTAATGACGATTTAGTCGATCCTTAGTGACGATTTTTCGTACATAAGTTTGAAAAAGGAACGCGTTAATTGTCTCTGACATGTTTCTAACTGCTGCGGTTAGTGCCAAAAACTATCTACCCGGTTTATTTTCTTAATAAATCCAAACAATAACGCTTGAATCTGTTGTGTTGATAGGTTACGTTTACCGTTTATCACAATAAAATGACAACATACTAATAGCTTTGCTAAAGGCGTTTGATCGTTTAAGTCCACCGGCGTCTGGACCGTAGACTAAGAACACAGATCGATATCGGTAGGCAATAACGGGAACGGTCAAGCGCGAGACGGTTCCGGTTAGCATCTGTCTATCTTTTTTTTTTCATACCTTCTAATTTTAGCTATTTACAGCTCTTGACTTGAAGGTTGTGGTTTTTAGGTGGAGTGGTAAAGTCCGCATTGGTGTACTTACCTGCAGTCCCAAGTCCGTTCGGCCACCTGTCGGTTCAAAGTCTACGAAGCCGTTGTTAGGTACAAAGAAACCAGACCGATATGCCGATTTTCTCACAATGTTTTCTTACCCTTTATAGCGTCTGGCGCTCACGTCAAAACTGAATAATTATGTGCTAACCGTTGATAATTTTTATTCTCTAGCAATTATGCCGGGGGTCAAGTAACATTGTTTGTGTTTTACAGTTTGCTTTAAATAAACACACCAAAAGAAAAATAAGAACCAGCCAAAATAAACCTGGTCTACTAAAGTTAATATAAAATCTCGTTACCTAATAGTTATCCACCCCATTGCATTTTCCTAACGGAATATTGACCGTTAGTCAGTAAAATGTCAATCATCAAGGCCCTGGGGGTAATATTTCATGACCCCCTTGCCCCCTGCTAGCTGAGTCGTGTGTTGCCATAGATAATGCAATGTTGCCAAGCGTTGCAGAAAATTTGCTTGGTGATTTTATGTCGTAATATTTGTGGCCTGTAAAAAATATGGCTGAGTAATTTCAAACACAAAAATTAGGGAGATAAGTAGGTATATTTACCTTAAATCTGGTTTACCATTTATTTCAGTACTTATTTATAAACTTTGCATAGTTTAATTATTATTTTTTAATTCCGTATCCGCGCTTTGGCCGTGCACTAATGCATATGTTTTTTTATTTCTTGGAACCATAATTAATATCATAATCCGAAGACACTAGAACTTTGTTTTTTCCTCCTCCCGCCTACGAGGGGTTAATATTCGAACATAAGGTTTAACTTATAATAAAACTAATGTACCTGCCAACTTAGTTACAAAAAACTGCGAATGCGCCGTCACGCAAAATTTCAATAGGAAATGAGATATTAGGTACCGGTTCAACTTGAAATTATTTACGCAAGCCAATCTAATGGATCCACGTGCAAAGTGAGGTAGATACCTAGCAGAAATCGAACGAACCGTACGGCTAACATATATGATAAAGATTAAGATAAAGATAAAGAGACATTTATTCGCAATAAAACAAAACCACATTGCATAGATACAAAAATATCAAGACACAGAAAAATTGTTGCGAAACGGTCCCAACTCAGCATTCGCTAGCCGTAAAGCCAGCACTGGTCTTCCGTTGGAACCGCTTGGTGAAAAAACGGAAAGTGACACATTTAACAGAAAACAACGCTAAAAGAAAAACATCAAGGATCAAATACAATAATTTGTTCGAGATTATCTCGAACGTCTAAAATGACCATAAAATTTATGGCCTGGTAAAGTTGGCAACACAAAGGAAACAGAATCAATAATATGCTGTCCGCGACTTGTTTATCACTCAGATCGCCCTTTCTATCTAGGTAGTCTGTAACGATAGAGACGTGCTGACACCTGCGCGACGGCGGTGCGGTAGCAAACAAATACTTACATACATATATATATTCATACTAAATATCAGGGAAAATCTTACACAATTTGACCTAGTTCCAAACTAAGCTCAACTTATACGAGAAAGAGAAAGAAATGCAACGTTACCATTTGTATGAAGTATCGGGACCTACTGCTAAAGCCGAATAGCTGAAGCCTTATACCTACTAGGTCTTATCCATAATGCGTAGATAAGGCATCAGGGCGGACGACGGATGCAATATGGTGACGAAAGCACAAGTTGGATAAGACTTTTATTAAATTTCGAGTACTATTTATGTGTGAAAATACAAACAGTTTTTTGTTATAAATCAGTACCTACATATTTTGTATATTAAGCATTAAGTACTGAAGTCTTGCGTATTAAGTACAGAAGTATCGCTTTACGAATACGGCCCTGGGGCCATTTGCAACGTTAAAAGATGGCGGATGTGTAATTTGTTTTATTTTTGTATTTTTGTGTATTTAGGTGTTTAAAGTTCTTTGCTGATAGTGATTTGTGCTTTTTATGCCTTTGTGCACAGTAATAGAAGACTTGGACTTATGTCGTGTGTTCGGCATCTTACTTCTCGTTTCAAGTGGACTCGCCGTGGTGCAGAGGTTAAAACTATCTTGACCTCTGTCCTACATATCACCGTAAAACGTTGCCCCCAATCTTCCTAGAGAAGATTGGATTGTATTTTATTGATATATTGATCTATACTTATATAATATACTTGACTCTGGCGAAATCACTTCATTATGGAAACGCCCTATCCTGCAGTAGTATATCCTGAATCATGTCCAACATTTTTTTTATGCCAATGAGCATTATGACCCGAGCACTCAGGCCACCTGATGGGAAGTGGGATCTGAGACCCATAGACATTAGAAATCTCAAGACTACAATCCCAAAACTGCAATCCTAAGACCCCAATATTTTGCAATGCAACCGTTTTGCTATTTCCCAGCTCTTAAACCCCAAGCTGTCCAAAGCGCTTTACTTAAACTCAATTTGAAGTTGTCTCTTTCAATTTAGTTTCCTAAACGAAATAGCATTTTTCAAAGGGGAGCGCAGTTTTGAGGCTTGACAGATCACGTTATAGCAACAAGACAACTCCATTACAGAAACTCCGTTAGTTTAGAAAACTGCTGGAAATAAGAGGATAAATGATGCGGTTTAGAAGGTAGGTAGGTAGGTAGGTTGGTGGATACCTAAGTATGAATGTTGACCTAAATCCCTTAAGCAAACCTCACCGCCACATACCCTTATTGGTACCCTATTTTGTTTTTTAACTGAGTTTCAAAATGCGCAATGTTCTCAAGACATTTTTTTAAGAGGATTGTGGGCATGAACGTTTTCAGAATCAGAATTATTTAGTACCAGTCAAGTGCAAAAATAATTATGTTGCGTTCTCCCATATTTTTACACTTGACTGTAACTACTAATTAGAAAGAACTCGATTGTTCAGTACTTATAGGCAAATGCCCCTACCACCACCACCTACCACGCCTACCACGGCCCCTAGTCCCCGGCGGCTCCGCTAGCCCGGCCCAAGGTAGCGGGTTCGGTAACGGCGGAGCAGGGGGTGCTAAGAATCTCCGGCAGAGATCTGGCTACCACAACCAAACGAGACTTGGCCGCTGAATGTGGGCCTCATAAATAAGCTCAGGGTCACTCAGCGTGCAATGGAAAGAGCTGTGCTCGGAGTTTCATTGCGCGATATGATCCGTAATACGGTAATACGCCAGAGAACCAAGGTCACCGACATAGCTCAGAGAGTTAGCATGCTGAAGTGGCAATGGGCAGGCCACATAGCTCGGAGAACTGATAACCGTTGGGGAAGAAAAGTTCTCGAGTGGCGGCCCCGCACCGGTGGACGGAGCGTTGGACGGCCTCCCACCCGGTGGTCTGACGACCTGGTTAGGATCGCGGGGAGCCGCTGGATGCAAGCGGCTCAAGACCGTGACTTGTGGCGCTCTTTGGGGGAGGCCTTTGTCCAGCAGTGGACGCCCCCGGGCTGATGATGATGATGATGATGATATAGGCAAATGAAAATACGGACGGTTATTAAACAAGAAAAACATAATTATCAGTACCTAGATAGGGAAGAGAGAGAGAGCCTTATACATAATAACATTAATAACTAAGTACTTAAAACATACCTTAGTAATCAAAACTTGTGGAAATTGGACTCGATTTAGGAGGCGACACATTAAAAGTCGGGGCTACCTTTGTATTAAAACAAATATACACTCCTACTCTATTTAAGCGTCGCGTCGCCTCACATTTCTCTTAGACTTTTTGAACGCCTTACCACAGAATAAGTAATAGTACAAGTAGCCTTCGTACGTCGAATACAAAATTTCACTTACTTAATTGATACGAAATACAGTCTCTTTTAATCTCGAAGTTGTGACGGCTGTAGCCATCGTCGCGTCAGTGGCACGACTTTCAGTTGACGGCCAGAGCCGTCAGTGGCTTTCTTTGATCATTCGAATTAAATACGAGTAGGTAGGTGCCTAACTACCTACAAAGTTATCAGTTATAACGTCAAAATCGATTCTAGTCTTAAATAACAGTTTGATGTTTTTAGGTTTAATTTTTCGCACGTCTATAGGAAACCCTACTACTTACGTAGATATAATAATAATTACTTAATAATTCGCAAAATAATTTCATAGCAATAATTACTTAGCATAGCCAACATAGCGACATCTTACCACTAGCTCTGTAACCAAAGATTGCCTGCCAAATCAACGTTGCTGTGCTAGTGACACCTAATGCGCTTTAGACGAACTACCAAGTTGTTGTTCGTCTAGAAACGGTTGTGATGTCATTAGCCTAATCTTCATCTCATGTTAACGCAAATGTATGGTTTAATTACTTTTTACTACAGAAACACTAATAATTTGTTCAGTTTTTATAATTTCATGTTATATTTGCTTCAATAACAATAATCGAGTTTGACTTTGACATATGCCGATGTCGTACCGGGCGCAGTTTCTAAACAGAATAATGTGTCCAGCAAGCAAAACGTAACTTTCTTATATGTGTTGAAGTTAAAGTAAAGCAAATGCCGTTATGAATAGACTTAAGATCCTAACAGTGGCTTAACATAATAAAACTCTACTTTTTAATCACAAAGTGTTCATATTATCTTAAGTTTTGACCTTATGATCGTTTTGTTAAAACACCATTCTAAACTCCTGAACATGTTTTGAAATAGGAGTTAGTAAAATATCTAAAAGCTGGCAACACAGTTATGACGTTCATAGTAATTATCGATCGCGAATAAAAATAGTACCATATAAACACTTGTAGCTTTTGCGGGCTGGATTTGTTGTACAAATAACGCGAGTTCCTCGTTAGCCGCTAAAACAAATCTTAACAACGTTAAACACAAAACAATCTTTATATACTTAGTCGTGTACGGGCACTGTAAACGCATCACGAGCGAGAGTTGTTCGATTTTTAAATTGTTTTTAAACATGATTGTATTTTTACTGTTAACTACGTTAGCGGTTTGCGGTAAAGTTTCTTCATTAAATGTGGAAACGTATGAATTTCTTATGCCAAATGTATATCCTCACAGGGTAAGTACCGGAAATTTAATAATGTTATAGTTTTATTTTAGAATTATTAGGTAATGTTTTGTTTTAATTAACAAATTAATAATTTAAATTCACGGTCTTAATATCGATATGATATCGTCTAAAACTTTTTTGCAATGGTCTTTCGAAAGCTCATTATTTATGTTAAATTTTAGATTGTATCCAATAGTAATAGCCAATGGTTTATAAATCTAACATTAAAAAACCATGCAAGTTATAGACACTCATATTGCATGCCTAAGTAGCCAGTATCTAATTCTCTTTACCATTCATTTGGAGTCAACAGGCTCTCCTCGTAACCAGTTATTTAGCCTTGACAGTCCTAGTTTTCACTAATTCTGCGGAGTTTTTTTTTTTGCACTATTTTCTTCCAAATTTGAATCAGTATTTAATTTAGGCGACTCACCTGCCATCTTTATATTTTCTTTGAATACGGCGGCTGGTTTACGTACTCTTAGCAAAGAAATGCGATTGGATATTCATAAAGTGGGAAATAATACCTGATTAAGGATAAATTTTAGCATTTAATAATAATATTTAGACAAATACATTTAATACAAACAGTAAACTAATCTAAGTGTTTATAACTGTATCGAAAATTCGACTAAACTATGTAAATAAAAGAAGATTACTAGGCACCTAAACAAATAAACTTATAGCTTTATATCTATAGTAATTATTATAACTTGCTATAAAATAATAAAAAAGTAGTTGTAGTAAATTATGGTAAAATGTATATTTAATTATTATACATTTGACAAATGGTGTTTCAGTTTTTTACAGTCTATATTACAGTCCTTTAAAGATTTAATGTGATTCTAAATTAATTATAATAATATAATTTTTAAAATAATGGTGTAATGTGAATCTACCTGATAATGTCGTAATTTCTATACACTTAGTGAAGGCATAAAAGCATAAAGACATTAAATGAAATTAGTTTTATTTTGTTATTTTGTAAAGTACATTCCAGATTTTTGATAATACTGGTAAGGCATCTACTTAAAAATAATCCTGCTCCTTTCTTGGGGTGAGACAGTATGCAGACAGTACTGTATAATATAACGGGGTCAGAAAATACCCCATATTCAATGCTTTTCTATCAAATTTAATATTATTTAATATTATTTTTATTTTTATTATTCTATCAACCTTCTATCTAAACAGTGGTGAAATACAAAGATTGCTGTCATGAACTTATGACTGCAGTATAATGGCTTTAAATTCTACCATATAGGAACTTATAGAGGTCAAGCATGAAGTATTCACCCATCCTAGGCCTAAGGCCCTAAAATCTAGCGTCATTATAATATAGCCCATGCAATCCTGGGATTGGTTTATTTTCAATACTGGAACTGGTACCAGTTTCAAACAGAAACTAATCCCAGGATTGCATGCTCTAATCACTACCCAGTATTGCAGACATTGGTCAATATAAAGCATATAAACTTGTAGTATAGAATAGTTATAATTATTAAGTAGTATTGTATGCAACTTAAATACATTAAAATTAATAAAAATTTAGATAGTTTTAAAATTTCGAGTTCAGCCTGGAACCCATTAATGTAATATTTCAATATCTATATTTAAGTAGAATATTAAAAGGACAAAAAGCTGTAGGTCTTTGCTAGGAATTGCACTGACCTAGAATGCACATTATTCAAACAAATAAATAAAAAGATTAAGTATATTTACATATATGTATGGTATAGACAATTATTAATCATTGTCTGCAACATATCAGCTGAAATACTTCTATGGTTATATAGGCCTCCCTGAGTATTGGCTCAATGAGTCCTGTGGGGTTCGCAATTGGCAGGTTCCTGTGACCTTCAACAGGCCTCTATCCTACAAAAGTTTAAAGTGTACAAGTTAACAATATTATCAAGTTTTCTCTGGAAAAAGACTTTTTTTTAAATAGAAGAAAGAGAAAACTTCCCGAGGGTTTACATTTTTTTATTTATATTTACATGACATTATTATTTTTATTTTTATAGCTTATATAAATTAATAAATCCAAAGACATAACAAGAATAAAACAACAGCACTAGGAAATCTAAATATGCGACATATATTGTTCTTTCTTACATATAAAATGTGGTATATTTATAAAATACCATTATTCAGTAAAGAAATGTGTGGTGGTATTGTAAACATAGAAGTAATGTTTTAAATAGCTAGATCGTTACAATACGAATGTTTATACAACAATGTTATTGATATGTCATAGCAATAGCTGATGTTATTATATTAAGAAAGGTTAATGTGTCATCTTAAACTGTTCATTTATTATGATGATAGAATTGCACTGTTGAATTGAATTGAAAGATTGCAATCATGTTTCTTTTTCATTACATTTAGAATAGATTACTGTATCATGTTATACTGTTCATTTGTTATAATGAAATATCACTATTGTCACCTGAATGTGAATCATATTTAAAACAACCAATAGAATTGCACTGTGGAATTAAATTGGCAGATTGAAATCATGTTTCTATTCCATTAAATTAAAATTTAGAATAGGTTACTATGTCATTTTAAACTTTTCACTTATTAAGATGACATATCACTATGTCATTCGAATATGAATCATATTTACAGCAATCAATAGAATAGCACTGTTGAATTGAATTGGCAGATTGCAATCATGTTTCTTTTTCATTACATTTAGAATAGATTACTGTATCATGTTATACTGTTCATTTGTTATAATGAAATATCACTATTGTCACCTGAATGTGAATCATATTTAAAACAACCAATAGAATTGCACTGTTGAATTGAATTGACAGATTGCAATCATGTTTATTTCCCATTACATTTAGAAAGGTTGCTGTGTCCTCTTAAACTGTTGAGTTATTATGATGACATGTCACTATGTCATCCGAATGTGAACCATATTTAAAACAATCAATAGAATTGCAATGTTGAGTTGAATTGACAGATTGCAATCATGTTTCTTTCCCATTACTACCATGAAAATTGTAAATGAAAAACTTATAGCAATGCATAGAAAATTGGAGTAAATAGAAACATGCTTCCAATTCGATTCTGGTACAAAAATATGAAAGCAATTTATTCTACATTTATTTAACTTCTTTATAACACATATTGTTCGGACTTCCATTTCTTGATTTTTGAAAATTTGTCTAATTTGGCCGGAATCACACTGGTTGAATATGACATACCCATAAAGTGGTGTTTTTTACGGTCTTTATTTAATTAAAAGGTATCCTGTATGGTCATAGATCATTCCTCGTTTGTAACATTATCTAGTTGTTGAGACAGCTCGCTTAGTTTATTATATTTATTTTCATAGTGTTATGTCTTACGGTATTCTGGTTTGGGGTAAGGCTGAGATACAAACTATATTTGTGTTACAAAAAAGGGCCATTCGTTCTATTTACAATTTAAATTCCCGTGACTCCTTAAGAGAACTTTAAATAAATTAATATGTTAACTGTAGCGTTTCAATTTATTTACGAGAATATTATTTATGTTATAAAGAATTTAGATTACTTCACCAAAAACTCTGATATACATAATTTAAATACTAGAAATAAAAATAAAATCGCTATTCCAAAATTCCGTGTCCGTAAAGTATATAAATCATTTGTTGGTCAATGCATTCCTTTCTGTAATAAATTACCTGACGTAGTTTTAAAGTTACCCTTTCCAGCACTTAAAAAATATTTGAAAAGGTCGTTAATGTCTAAAGCGTATTATAGGGTCGAGGACTACCTATCTAACAGACAAAAATGCATGGCCTAAACCCGAAACTTAGTCAATAATAATTTGTTCAAATGCAAAGCTTTATCCTGCTGCCCGAGCGGCCTAGTTACTGAATAAATTTATTTTATCTTTTTATCTTTAGTTTTAAACTGACCTGCTATTATTACCATTTTTTCTTCGATATCTATACCTGAAATTATATAGCAACTTCCTCCTTTCGTAATGAATGATTTAAACCTACAATACCTTTATTAACTATGTCTTAATTACTTTCATTCATTTGTTTTTCTTCATATTTACTTATTTTCAGAACTTTTTCATCACTTGTTTCTTTATCTGAATTCTTTCTTAATTCTATTTTTTCAGGACTCAGATGTGAGTATTTAGATACAAGGTGGGAATTCTCTTACAGCCTAGGGTAATGTCCAGATACTTCTCGAACTTTTATTAATTTAATTTAAAATTTTCATTAACCAAGGTGTAATTTTGATGAAAAGTGTCAACACAAAGTGTGTTTAATTTTTATTTTTATCACAAGAATGCTAAAAGGGACCTCTTATTGCTGTTTTAAAATTTATTTTTACTTTCCGTGTTCCTTCTTGTATTTTCTTTTAATTATGTGTTTTTCTTGATCATTTTTCTATACAGAGTGTTTTTTTTAAATGGGACAGTATGGGGAAATCCGAATCTAAAGGAGATAGAGGAAAAGTGTCCAAGGAGACATTAGGTGTTTTTTTATGTAAACAAATTTGGCTCATTAAAATTTTTGGTCAAGCGTGAGTTGTTCTTAAAAAATTATAAAGTTGGTAATTTTTTTTTTTGACGCGGGTCGAATCTGTTTTATGTAAGGATTATTTCATTGTATGGAAAGAAAAAAATCTGAACAGCAGAAGTTGGTCAAATTTAATGAAAACTAATCTTCATACAATTGCAGTATGATCGCCTTTTAATATTGTTACAAGTGCCTAGGCGTGTAAAAAAATTAATGAAAACTAATCTTCATACAGTTGGTTTATTACTTGAGTAAATGTTCGATGTGGCCGCCGTCTTGTCTTATGCAGGTACGAGCACGCTTCAAGACACTTCTAGTTGCATTTAACAGAGACTTATGGTGAATTGTGTTTAAAGTGTTGTAAACAGCATCTTTTAATTCTTGTACGGAGTTGTATCGGGATTCATAAATTCGACCCTTAAGGTAACCCCATAAGAAAAAATCTAATGGCGTTAAGTCGGGCGATCGTGGGGGCCACTTTATCGGCCCATATGTACCCATCCAACGGTTTGGAAACTGCTCGTCCAAACACAGTTTACTTGCCCTACTGTTGTGGGCTGGTGCACCATCTTGTTGGTAGATTATCTTACCAAAGTTCCTTAAGCTAATAGTCTCATCTACTAAATCTGCAGCCATGTTCAAGATTTCCTGATATTTTTCACTATTTAGCGTTCCTTGGTAAATTTTGATAGCAAAAATTCTGTTATGTAATATCGCACACCAACAATTAAAAGAAAATCGGATTTGGTTGTGGGTTTCTGTAGTTCTTAGCGGATTTATTTTTGACCAGTAATGGTTATTTCTCCTGTTGTACATGCCATTGTTCGAAAAGTTGCATTCATCAGTCCAAATAATAAAATTAGGAAAACATCTATTTCTAATAGTCTGAGCCACATACCAATTACAGAAATGTAACCTGCGGTCTTTATCTCCAGGTAGTAACGCTTGTACAAGTCGACCTTCTATGTAACACTTGTATTTATGAGCCTTCAATATCTTCCTTACAGTTGATTTATGAATACCGATAGTTTCAGCTGCTTCCCGTAACGAAGCTTTTGGATATGCTTCAAAATATCCCAATACGGCAATAGTTATGAACTCACTATTGACTATCGTCGGCCTTTTACGCTTAGGTTTGAAACAGCCTTCCTGTCTTAGGTTCTTTATTAAACTATCAAATATCTTGCGATTCGGTACTACACGGTCAGGATAGCGTTCTTGATACCACTTAAGTGCATTATCTCTACTGCGATAATTAAGAAAATACGCCTCAATCAAATCAACTTTATGTGAATTAGTTAACGCCATGATGAATAAAATTACAAGCATGAACTGATTGGAAACAAAATCACAGCTGCAGAAATAACTTACGTTCCAAATTTGAATTCTTTGCTGCAGAAATAACTTACGTTCCAAATTTGAATTCTTTTTTTTATAATTTCAAGACTATCGCGTGCCATGATGTTTACGAAGATTAAAAAAAATTTTCTTCTCTTGAATCATCTGGAGCTCTTATCGATTATCGAAATTTAAAAATGGAATAATTTTAAATATTTTTTTACACGCCTAGGCACTTGTAACAATATTAAAAGGCGAATACTGCAATTGTATGAAGATTAGTTTTCATTAAATTTGACCAACTTCTGCTGTTCAGATTTTTTTCTTTCCATACAATGAAATAATCCTTACATGAAACAGAGTCGACCCGCGTCAAAAAAAAAAATTACCAACTTTATAATTTTTTAAGAACAACTCACGCTTGACCAAAAATTTTAATGAGCCAAATTTGTTTACATAAAAAAACACCTAATGTCTCCTTGGACACTTTTCCTCTATCTCCTTTAGATTCGGATTTCCCCATACTGTCCCATTTAAAAAAAACACTCTGTATATATAACTCATGCATCCCATTTTTTTTCTTCTAACATTTTATACAGTCTTTCTTATCATGAATCACCTTGAAAGACCTAACTTGATTACGACATTATAAACTACGGTGTATGGTGTCTTTATCTATTCAAGTCTTAACAGCAATTCATGTGTTGGAGTAGGCATCAGCCAAGGCCAATTCGAAATTCATCACATTGGAATTGGAGCATATAGTTAAGAATATAAAATCACTTACATACGCCTCTTGTTGTTGCTTTCTTCAATCTGTTAAAATCTTTCTCATGCCGGTTATACCACTAATTTTATTTTTAACATGCTCAATAACTTTATTAATTTACTCTATCAAATACTCTAATCCCTTTCTTAGTATTTCATGATTTTGCTTACTCGTTATTAACACCTTTCAAACATTAACAAAATTAGATTGCTTACTAAACCTGTCACCATAAAGATATTAATGTGATTCCTCGGTTACAAAAATGTCAGGGAAAGCTGAAAGTCGCTAACGTTAGCTTGAACTGAAAAGAAATCATTTGAAAATGCCGCATCAAGCTGGATAGCTAGAGATGTTTCTACATACTGTGTGATTTTTTTAATGCTTAAATCGGGCCTAATTGACGAAGCTTACACTTCAAAAACTGGTATTCAAACTAAAGGATATCATAGTATCGCATCTAACTAATATAAAGTTAATTAGCTCTATCGTATCAGCCTAAACCATATTAAAGAGGTACTCGATTCTTATCGAATCGCTAGCTTTTTTATTGCCCTCGGGCCGTGTATGTGGGTGTTGTGATGACGTTGTGTATTGATTGATCAATCCTGTGGGTGTTAAAACCTCGTGATATTTCGTAATACGTAGTTTAGTTACTTACAGTTGGCAGTCTGTAGTTACCAACAGATTTCTCGAAAAAAATGTATACGCGCTCAACACTTGACAGTCCTGATTTCCTAGCCGAGATGCAAGACGCTAAATTCAAAATATGGGATAACAGGTGACCCCGTCGTCTATCGTAATGAACGAGAATGTCATCCGCTAAAATTTGAATGATAGAAAAAAAGAAAAAAAAAAAGTGACATGCTTCTTGTCTAGGACCTCAGCTCTTAAATGAGTTCAGGACTATTCAGGAGCGTACCTAATTAATTATAAATTATTTCACTATAATTTTTTTAGTTGCGTCAATAAACGCGGGTGGTAGGACCTTGCACAGGGTCCGTCCGGATCGCTACAACCATCTTATCCATTAACCTACCGCCAAACAGCAGTGTTCGTATTGTTGTGTTCCGGTTTTGGGATAAGACAGCCGGTGTAATGACTAGTATAGAGGCATTCTATCTTAGTCCTCAGGGTTGGCAACGCATTTGCAGTCTTAGACTTGCAGTCTTGTGAATGCGAATGTCTATGGGTCACAGTTTCCACTTACCATCAGGTGGCCTGTGTGCTCGTTTGCCTTCTCTATGCCTAAAAAAAAACATTTTACCAACCGCATTGTTTTGGTTGGGTACAGTACACTACATAACTCCGAAGAGTTGATCAGAATCCCGAATTTTCATAATTCCGAATGCAATGTTTTGATAGAAGCCTTTATTTTTTGATATTGCTTGTTAATCAAACCTAACCTAATCTACACATAGTAATTGTATTATAAATATTATCTAAAATAGCTCCAGTATAAAATACCGTTCGGAAAAATGAAATTTCGGACAAATGAATATTCGGAGAAGAATATTTCGGAATATTTGGGTTTTCCTGTTTTGGTTACTATATCCTTGGATTGTTTAGTGGTAACTAAGCTTTCCTGACTGCAAATAGTTATATTTTTGAGACTGTTTACTTATATGTAATAGGTAATTGTCGCTGGTTTAAACAAATACAGAATACCACCACACTGATTGCCTCCATTAATCTCCGTATTTTTTTTTAACGGTTACCTACTGTACGATTTGAAAACGAATATTGGTTATGAAAAGTTTTTGGGCTTGCTTTTAATAAAAATACGCTTATTCTCGTTACACCGAAAAAAGCGTTGGCAACATCAGTTTGTAATACTATACTAAACTAGCGGACGCTGACAATGCAATGAGGAAGTGATTTATTTTTTCCGCTTAAAAGGGTGTTTGAAATTTGGAATACATTGTATCATGGAAGTATCCGCATGTTTATATTTATGATACATACCTATTCGTATTCAGGTACCTAATTAAATGTATCTTTTCAGGATGAGCTCTATCTCTGCACCCCCATCAGGATATCACCTCAGACCAACTATTACATAGGTAAGTCTGATGAAGAGAAAAGTTCTCTCCCCTCAAACCTCGTACGACTTTAACGACATTTGAATGTGCTGTAGATATTATGTTAACCTTGTTTTTCATAATAACCACATCATATTCAAATTTCGTAGAAATTGGACTTCATTTAGGGGGTGAGAAATTATACTGCCCGGGAATAATTCTGCTTTAGCGTCGCGTCTCACTCCAGGTGTCCCCTTCTTTTACCAACATTAAATTCGTAAAACGCATCATTCACCGAATTTCATTTCATCGAAATCTTTTTTCTGCTGAAGCCCTGTCATCCGTATTAAATATTAATTACGTACGTTAGTTTGGTTTAGATTTTGCTACTGTTAGAAAACCTAGAAAGGGTTGTCGATGATATGAAAATTCTACGAAATGGTACGTTTTATGAAATGAGTGTCGAAGAAACTAGGGTAAACCCAAACCACCCAAACTCCAACTATTCAATCGAGCTAAGCTAACCAGATCTGTGTTGGCACCTTCCGGTGTCTTTTTCCTAAGAAAGTTCATATGGTTGTATAAATTTGCCATTGGGGAATTATCAAATTCGCTTCGAGCGTTTTTGTTTCAATTTATGTAGTCAAACATTTAATCTATATTTACACGGAATAAAAGTATGAGAACTATCCGTTTAGAACAAGTACGAATTCATAGAGGTGTTTATTGCAATTTGAGGTAACTTTGCGGAAAGAAGTAAATAATTGACTCCGGAGACTAGTGTGACGTAGATATTCATCGAAGATATGCTAATAATGTACGTACACACGTCTTATCTAGATCACACGTAAGGACGTCGTCTTTTGTTTCTTAGTTATATTTTGTTTAGTTAAAGGCTATATTAGTCATGACTTATCCAATGTCAAGAACGCTTTATTCTGTGTATGGAGTCCAGAAGGCTTGGCTCTCAACGTGTTTAGTATCAAGTGTTGTAAAAACATAAATGTACCTACAGCTATCATCTGACAGAATCACAACACATTTATGAATGGACGTTAACAATGCGCTTTTCACTCCTGCTATTCAGAAAAAACCTATTGTTTTCTTCAAATGAGAAACCCGCAGTTGTTGAATGTTCCACATTTGTACGGTTTTTGACGTAGCAACCCTTTTAGTCTGCATGTGACGCAAACATTTGCGTAATAAATCTATACAAATTACAATTAAATAAGGGAGCTGAATGAGTGAAGTTTGCCTTTCTACGTTAAGGTTTTATATTATTATGAAAGCGATTTATTTGCATTTCTCTCACATGTTGAGTTTATTGTAGTTCAGTTGCAAAGGTTTTTTTTCATAAGTAAAATATTTTTTCGATTTGCTCTCTTGTCATTTAGTGTTTGGTATATCGCGGTACTTACCAACTACAAGAAGACATTTAATTAATGTTACGTAGTTCACAGTACAATAAACTGAGATAGTTTAAAACAAATGAAGAAACGTAGATAAACTTCAACAAACAGTTATGTTGTATAAGTGATAATAATACATAATGTATTATCACTCGAGTCATGTCAGACGTCAATGTCAGCGCCTTGTCAACAATTTGGGGAACCCCGCGCACATGATTTCGTTTAGCATCAATTAATAAGGAAATATCTACTATTATATCTACTATTATATCCCGAAGACGCTGTTCTACAATTAACCTACAATAGATACAAGAACTTTTGCAATAATCTCTTAAAAAAACTTAAATTAGATTTTGAAAAGTTTGAACTTTCTTCGAATATGAAAAACCCAAAGAAATTATGGAGCACTATTAAAAACATATGTAATATAAATAAACGTAACGCTCAACCAACTGAATTAATTTCCGTGAATGATCCAGTCAAGTCCCTTAATGATTGCAACGTATTCTTTTCATCTATTGGACATAAGTTAGCCTCTCATATTCTTTTGCAATCAGGAGACACAGAAACTAATCTTGCGTCCAAAGTACCTATGAATGGGCGCACGGACACATCATTCTTCATGCAACCCACAGACGCAAGAGAAATAGAATCCATTATAATGCAATTAAAAGTAAACAGCGCTCCAGGGCTAGACGGAATAAATAACAATCTTATCCGTACTATCAAAAAATATATCATTATTCCAATTACTCACATTTATAATTTAAGTCTAAGCTCAGGTTGTTTTCCAGAACTCTGGAAAATTGCATCTGTCACACCTATTCATAAGGACGGCCCCAAGGAGGTCCCCGGAAATTATCGGCCCATTTCTTTATTGAGCACCTTTTCTAAAATCTTAGAGAAGCTTGTAAACTCGCGACTCGTCAAGTTCTTGGAGAAGTTTAGTCTTCTTTCCGACAGACAATTTGGCTTTAGGCAGCATAAATCTACGGAAGACGCCACTTCACTATTGATTAAACTAACATCATCCTATCTAGACAGTAACTCAAAGTGCATTGGAGTTTTTCTGGATTTGGCTAAGGCTTTCGATACCGTCTCAAGACCTATTCTTCTCCGCAAACTTGAAAATTTGGGTATTCGCGGTGTCTCACTAGCGTGGTTCGACAGCTATCTCTCAGACAGAAGACAGTTGGTAAAGGTTGGTTCTGTTAGGAGTGATCCCGAACCTATTAATTTTGGAGTCCCACAAGGAAGCATCCTTGGCCCTACCCTTTTTATAATATATATTAATGATTTACACAACCTCATTATTAAAAACTCCGAAATAATTTGCTATGCCGACGATACGGCAATTCTTTTTAGAGGTAAAAACTGGGCAGACGCTGTATTTGCGGCAGAAACAGGTATGAAAATCGCGTCTGACTGGCTTCGCCTCAACCTTTTAACTCTAAATAGCGATAAAACCAAATTTGTCTGTTTTCACAAAACCGCCTCTTCTAAACCAACGATGATTACTAATTTGAAAATTCACTCCTGTAAAGATTTTTCATCAGATAACTGTAACTGTAAAACCATTCAACGTACCAATGTTATTAAATACCTAGGACTATTCGTCGATGAAAATCTTAATTTTAAAACTCATATACACAAACTTTCTTCTAGAATTAGAAAATCTATTGCTGTGTTTAAAAAAATTCGTCATTCTGCCGATAAACCCCTGCTCACTTTAGTCTACACCGCACTGTGTCAGTCTGTAATTAATTACTGCATTCCAGTTTGGGGCAGCGCCACAAAGTCTTCCATGATAGTCATAGAGAGAGCTCAACGGTCAGTGCTAAAAGTAATATTTAATAAACCTTTTAGATATCCTACAGCCTCCTTATACACCGAAGCTAACGTTTTAACAGTCCGACAACTTTTCCTTCACAGAATCTGCTTGCTCACGCATACACTTGCCCCAACTATTCCTAACTACAGTACCATTCTAAATAAACGAGTTTTTCAGTTACCAGTTCCCAGAGTCCAATCTACTTTTGGGAAGCGTTTCGGAGAACACCTTTGCATATCAATATACAATACTGTTTTAAAACATTGTAGTCTGAAATACAGAACTCTTTTCGAAACCAAAAAGCTTGTTTTCGATTTTCTAAAAACTTTAAATTATGATGAGACAGAAGCCATGTTAGATTAGATTGATTATATATACTTTTTTATTAATTATTGTTCATTCCTTATTATTTTGTATAACAACTGATCTCAAAGTTTATATAAGTAGTTTTACTAAATAATATGTAAAAATAATTTTGTAAATGGTTCCCCGCGATACAGGCCAAGCCTAGTGCAGGGACCCCTGGCAATATTGTAAAAACAT
Source organism: Acleris sparsana (assembly GCA_923062465.1). Lineage (NCBI taxonomy): Eukaryota > Metazoa > Arthropoda > Insecta > Lepidoptera > Tortricidae > Acleris > Acleris sparsana. The sequence continues at coordinate 17,048,138 of OV281287.1, read as the reverse complement.
GTAAGCGAAATAAAGATTTATTATTATTATTATTATTATTATTATTATTATTATTATATAAAAATACAACACATTTGGTATGTTTTTAGGGTTCCGTACCTCAAAAGGAAAAAACGTAAACCTAACTCACTCATTCACGGATAGGCAGACACACGCCTATCCGTTCGTCTGTCACAGCCATTTTGCTTTGAAAATACTGTGCCGATTAAGTTGAGGTACTGTATGTATAGACCCAAAGACGTCGGTCGTAACGTAAATAAATGAATTTTAAACCTCAAGGCTACTAAGATGAGGGAAAGTGGATTAGAAAAAAAAATATTTGCAAACTGTATCTTTTTATGCTTTTTATATTAATCTCTATTTTTTTTATTTTTAAATTTTTAAAGTCTAGACCTCTTCCACATTATCTTCGAAACCGAGTTTAAAAAAAATACATAAAATAGTTATGAAATAAGAAGTCTAGTGACCCAGATGCATCGTCGTCAAATGCCGAAGCAAAAAGTCAATATATGACTGCACTGCAAACGTCTGCTGCACGAGAAGAAAAAGGGCAGAAATGTATGGACCCCAGCTTAGGGACCAATAGACCAATAGCAATAGCGAATTGGTCGATATTTTTATAATCTACATTTATTTATATGGCGGGAAATGTCACGTCGCCTAACTAGATTGTCACAGACTAGCTATAGTGAAAGTTTTAGAACTTAAAACAATCTATCCGGTAACCAATCGCTTGTCGTTATTGGTCTCAGGCTGATTTGCCCATCCTCTTTTGTTGACATGATTGGCCGAATGTAGCGTTTAAAAGGTCGCTACACAGCCATATATGTATATTTGCCACCCAGCAGTTCACCCCAACTACCACCACCCATTTGTATTGTAAAAAATAATTGAAATTCACTTTGTCTCACGCTCTCAGCAGAATCGAATTTTGATCACTGTCCTTAAAAGGCAAGCTTTGCTAGCCTTTTGGAAGTGAAAATAATATATTTTTGTGTTCTAGTGGGATTCGAACCTAATGCGTCGATGCATACTGCCCATCACATGCTGATATACGGATGTACGTTACCAGGTGCCAACGACCCTGTTTGGTAAGTAGAATAGGAAACGAAACAGTTATAAGTTGCAACTACTAGGCGGTGTTGGTAAATTCATACATATTAGGGAGAGGAAATGTGTCATTTTGGGCCTTTTCAAATAACCTTTTACTTGGGTTATAGATGTTATAGAAAACCGAAGCTGCTGAGTTTTACCTCAACATCTGGAAAGTATTTACTTTTTAAAAGAGATAGAGGCTAACGAGCATGCGGGTTACCTGATGGGAAAGTAATCACCACCGCCCAAAAACACCAGCAATTCTAGAAGAGTTTATCAGAGTCTAAGGCAATATGTAGTTGTTATTTATTTTTAAATTTTTCGTACATTATTTGTGTCTTATAGGAGGATAAATAGTTAGTACCTTTTTATTTTATTTTGCAATACACGAATACATCAAGAGTATGGAATGTAGGTCGGTGGGGTGACCTGAAGAAAACACTTGTATTGATGTTTCCGGTGTATATTTCTTGAATAATTTATTTTTATGTGACTTAATGTCATTGCTCATTGCATTTGTAATGTTTTTTTCTGTCAACTATCCACGGACGGGTTACACTTCACTTATTAAATATTTTTGTCCTCTTTTCATGTTTTTAAACTTTTAAAAGCGTTCTTCTTTTTTATGGTCGTTTCTATTGATTTGGATGTGTATAAAAAGTCTGTCACTTACTGAATACGCGAGAGTGACGGATGCTTTGAAATGGTTTTTTTAATTCCAGGAGTTGCGGTGAGATGTCGAGCAATGAGGTCGACGACGTGTACAATTCAGCCAGCCCCTGCGGAGATGGATCTCAGGTGAATATTTAGATGATGTTGTTACATACATGCGCTAGACTGGTAGATTTTTGACGCGTGAGTGTGTGTTTTACTGATTATCGATGAGCTGCTTCAAAACAAAAACAATTATTTTCTATATGCAGTGGACGTTCTCATCTCGAATGTAATTTCAACTTAAGTGCTATGAAGCTCAAGAAACTAGGAGGCATGACATTTTAATAACTACTTGCTTTCAAAACTCAGTATTATTTTAGAAAAGTGGAAAATGGACTGAAAACATGTTTTCTTCTTGTGATGTAGTAAAACAAACATTCTTATACCAACAAATATTCACGAAACGGCAAAACCAGTGGTAAATAATTAGCTGCTTGATAAATCTTGGAAATAACGGATAAAAGTTCATGTTAACTTCATTTTATAGGAAACCCAAGAAAAAACATTGACGTTCTCTGAAAACGTCACACTTGCGTATGTCAGCAAGCTTTCGGTGTCTCTAAAGACTTGTGACGTTATGAAGCTTTTTATTCTTTAATATTTTTTTTATATAACATCTTGTTATTATGAAGTAAAACTATTTAAGAATAAGAATAAGAATAATTTTATTAAGAAAAAAATAAACGGTTTCCAAAAAAAGTACAACATCTTGTCCAACTTACCTATTTTAAATGAAAATTTGTTAAAAGTACAATGTTTTTGGGCAGTTGAAAGGCTCATATCAATCTCACAAAAATGGATCTAGCCCCAAACTAAGCTTTAGCAACAATAAACGTACTTATATAGGGAAATACATACTTAAATGCATAGAAAACATCCAAAACTCAGGAACAAATTATTTCACTCATCACATACATATCTCCCCTTACCGGGATTTGAACCCAGGAACATTAGCTTCGTAGGCAGGGTCACTACCAACTCGGCTAAAATGGCGTCATGTTTAATATTGCCAGATTGTATACGCCTGGGCCAGGGACGCGCCGAGCCTAAATCTCCCCAAGGACGTCGGCTTTCTCATCGGCAAGGACTCTCCTATCAAATTCCTGGTTCTGCAAGTGCACTATATGTCACAGTTCCCAAGTGAGTATGACTAATACACGTTTAGCGGGTGAAAAAAGTTTAATACAGGCATATATTTCCCATTTGCCTGTGTGGTTGCCGGGTTAGAATAGTGCCACTCCGTGTCTTCCCGTGGATGTCGTAAGAGACGACTAAGGGAATAAAGGCTTGCAGTACTGTTAGGCGATGGGCTTGCAACCTGTCACTAATACACTGGTAAACATCTTAGCCTGATTGTGCAAAATGTGGTTACAGAATTATCAACAAGTTTTTAGGGTTGTTGGAAATTCTGTAGCTCTGCCTACCCCACTCTGGGAATGAAGGCGTGAGTTTATGTATGTATGTATGTATATTTCCCATCTGTTCATTCTTCTCTAAAAAGTATCAAATATAAGACATTTCAGAATGTATTTAGCTCTCTTTGCTATTTATGGGACACCCTGTATACGCCTACGACTGAAATCTTTAGCCTACCACCAAGCAGGAGCATTCGCATTGTTGTGTTCCGTGGGGATAAGACACCCTTAAAATTAACTTACATAAAGGCTTTCCATCTTAGCAGTCAGGGTTTGTAAAGCTTTTGCGGTCTTAAGATCGAAGCCTTGAGAATGCAAATGACTATAAGTCACAAAACCAGCTTTCCATCAGACGGCCTGTGGGCTCATGTCATCTCCATTCTATTAAAAAACTATGCAAATAGTACACTCTACTATAATGTGCGCGGCCGTCGTCGATTTTAAACTAATTCTAGTTGTTAGAATCTCCAAATAAATACAAAATTTAAATCTTTATAAACGGATTCCGTTTGATATAAAATCTCTCAACAAAATAAAGCTGTTAACATCTTATCGAAATAAGCACACGTGCATTTTGTATGTATGAAATAACTGCGGTTTTTGTCATTAAAAAAATATTACCGTAAATTCGATGTGTGCGATTATTTTTAATTACCGTAACAAACAACATTTCTCAACGTTTAACGAGTTAAATCTCTGTTTTACTGGTTATTTGATTAAACTGTTTTACGGCGAATACGTAGTACGATTAATATTGTTTTATCCCAACACCACATTTTCAAAATACTTGATAGGACAAGTTTGCCGAATAAGCACTAGTAAAACCACGGTAAAACGTTGCCATAAACGGTCCAAACTATAATTCTTTGGGCAGTACAAATATTTCGGCATATATCAGTACCCTTACCATGATTTACAATTACAGTACTCGCTAGCGAATTGAATGTTCTGTCCCTGGCACTCTATAAGAATACTTCCGAAGTCTTCGAGGGATAGAGTTTCCACTCGTTAGCGAGTACATTAATTTTAGGTTAGGAAAGACAAAAACACAAAAAACGTAATAATTGTCTTTAAACATACATATACGAGGGGCGGCTGAAGAGTAATCTACCTAACTTTGAAACAATGGATTGCTAAGAAAATTCCCTTGTTACATTTTTCAAATATTGAATTTATAAAAAAACTTTCGGATTGTCGTCAAAGAAGTCAGTAACCGCAGCCTTCATTTCGTCATCGGTCATAAACCTTCGTCCCCTGAGGTCTTTCTTGAGAACTCTAAACAGAAAAAAGACAAACATTTTGAAAATAGAATAACAAACGAATATAAATCCATACCAGCCAGCATTGTTTTTGTATACATTTCTGAGCTAGGAGATTACATCAGCCGCCCCTCTTAGGTAATATTTGCTTGTTAGTCATATAACTACTATATTTTTTATGAATTTTGTCTATCTCAACCTAACAGGTCCCGGATACTAAAGGTGTTTTTTTGCGATTTGTTAATGACAGCGCATCAGCATAAGTCCTAAATTCCTAAATAAATACAATCCAATGACAATAAGTAGGTCACAAAAGAGTTTCTACAATTGAATACATTGTTAGTTAGGTACAATGTGTGAATGAAAAAGTAAAACAACGCCACAATGTGTTAGTAGTCCCCGTTGATTTAGCTAGATTGTAAGATAACCAAGGCGACTTCTATTGTATACGTTTTTGCAAAGATTCTGTTTAGATTGATGTCGATACATACACGCTGCATTGTTTATATTCCTGTTGTTACATTTGAATAGCTAGCAATTAAATAAGTTTGTTTACAAATACGATGTGACTTTAAATATTTATTTGTAAACACTTATAGTGTAAATAAACATAATTGTGTTATTTTTCAGAGGGTATAGTGGACAGTTCAGGCGTCTTCCTGAAGTACACTCAGCAGCGGTAAGTATCCTGCAAAAAAGTTAAAACATTATAATAGAATACGTCTTTTTAAAGCAGTCAATATTGAAAAATCAAAATAAATGTTGACTCTAAAAAATGTGATTGATTGATTTACCTACTTGTCGTTTTATATTTTTTACGAAGGTACAGATAGATTCTGGAACCTGTTTACAATACACGACAATTCAATACAAAACACTTTATTGTACACCAAACAAAAACATTACAGAGAAACAGCTCAATTAAAAATAATACAGGTAAACAACAGGCGGTGTTATCGCTGATTAGCGATCTCTTCCAGACAACTTTAGTGGGGACATTGTGTCAAATTGAAATATATTATAAGGTAGTGGTACAGTGGCGGTGCCAGGTGATTATATTGTGTAACCTTTGTTTTTTATTTGAACGGAATGCCTATTAATGTTTCACTCTTGTAACTACCTCTTAAACCAGTAAGGAGTCCGGAGCACATTCCGTCGTACGATGGACTTATTTGTGACACAAGTGATTAAAATAGCGTAATTTTCACATCAAGACTTTAAAATGTAAAGTAGTCCATTTATGTAAAATTATTACTCGACTCACTGACAGACTAACAGACAACGCATAACCTAAACCGCTGAATCCAAGGAAATGATGATCAAAAACCGGCCAAGTGCGAGTCGGACTCGTTCACGAAGGGTTCCGTACCATTATCTATAAATAATCACGTTTGTTGTATGGGAGCCCTCCTTAAATAGTTATTTTATTTTAATTATTTATTTTTAAAGTGAACATACAACTTAATATTTCAAGCGTCTACCTGTTGCCGTTATAATTATCGAACAAAAAACGGCAAAAAAAATACGTTTGTTGTATGGGAGCCCCCTTTTAATATTTAATTTATTCGGTTTTTAGTATTTGTTGTTATACTTGCAACAGAAATACATCATCTGTTAAAATGTCAACTGTCTAGCTATCACGGTTCATGAGATACAGCCTGGTGACCGACAGACAGACAGACAGACAGACGAACGGGCAGTGGAGCCTTAGTACTAGGATAATAAATAGGAAGGAGGACTAGCGGAAACGAATTGTTCGAATGAACGTTCAAAGGCACAGGCGTCCCAGTATCTAAATAAAACCCTGCTTTTACGACCTAAGGTTTATTTTCTTTCAGCATGCCTCGCCAAGCCGGCGTATTCCTTCTCGGCACCAGCGGCGTCATCGCTGCTAACAAAGTGGTTCACATGGAAACCGCTTGCACCATGAACGAGGACAAAGTCATCCACCCGTTCGCGTTTAGAACTCACACTCACGCTTTAGGTAAGTTAGGCTTAAATGGCTTTCTAAAGAGGGTTCAGGATCTTGGGCAGCGGCGGTGACACGGGCGAAATCCATAGAAATGTGTAGAAATATCCCCGGATTTTCTTTATATGCCTAATATGTTTATATTTGTAGTGTGGCCACCGCTGCAGCCCAAAGCCGTGGATAGGTCAAGTAATGGAAATACTACACACTCAATTACATTCAACCTCCATCTAAATATTATTAAAGAAGAAACTGACTGTACATGTCAACGCACAGCCCAAACTGCAGGGTCTAGAGATTCCAAATTTGGAACGTAGGTTCCTTATGAGGTCTAGGGTTACACTAAGGGAAGAATAGGGCGAGTAGCGGGAAAATAATTCTACGCGAAAGAAGTCGCGGGCATTTTCTAGTTTTTCTATATAACTTCAATTAATGTTTTTGTTTTAAATGTATAGTGGAAAACAAATTCGTTTTTATATTTTCGCCTCAATCGGTATCTTAGAAGGATTGCAAAGTAACGCTTACAATCGCTGAGTTGATTTTTTTTTAAACGAGGTGTGCTCCGGTGTTAATGTTTTTCACCCCTTAAATCAAGTCCGATTTCCACGATTTTTGAATATTTTGACGTTAAGAAAAAAAATAAGTTTGTATATTTCCGATTTTTTGTCTATTCATTTAATTTTGTTTAATTCTAAGAAATATTATCTTGAAAACGAAAATGTACAGAGCTAGTTTTTCATGATGTCTACAACATATTCAAAACGCGTATAGCATCTAAGCTCATTTAGGGAATTAGAAACGTTATTGCATTATGTATGGAAATGTTCAGCTTTAGTATCCTCTTAATAATGCAGACAGGCTCCAAAAAAGAACCCTTTTTAACTTCCAGGCAAGGTAGTCACCGGTTACGTGGTTCGCCAAAACGAGAAAGGAGACAGCTGGGACATGATCGGCGAGAAGGACCCGCAAAAGCCCCAGATGTTCTACCCCATACTGGACCAGAAGCCTATCGGCAAAGGCGATATTCTGGCTGCGCGCTGCACTATGAACAACACCCTGAATCATGTTGTTAAGATTGGGTGAGTTTTAAAATATTTGCAGCCATGAATCCCACACGGCTTGGGAACGGGTCGAAAAATACCGGTTAGTGGTTCTTTACAGAGTTCTACGTAAACGCTCGCTCGGAGCAGAGTCGATTCGCGAGCATATGATCGTAGGGATCATAACCAGGTTAGGATATTGCGTTATTGGTTCCAAATTCTAAATTCCTTAACTTTACTAAACACTTTGGATAGTTTATCAGGTACTACCACACCTACCAACCTAATTACTGGTTGACTCCTAGTTACTGGTGTTATGGCAAGATTAATTAGCATGTTTGAGAAAATGTTCTATGAAATCATACAATAGATGAAGTGAAATTCGATTCGTCAGACTTGCAACTACTGCAAAAAACACATACTGGCCATTGCAATAAAAACGTTTTAGATTGAACCTTTTCTTTTTTTAGGCGTTACAATAAAGTTAAAACTTTTTCTATTTCAGAGCTACCAACAAGGATGAAATGTGCAACTTCTACCTCATGTACTGGGTTGAAAACGACACCCCCCTCACGCAGAAGTATTGTTTCTCCGCCGGGCCCCCCTTCTACTACTGGTGGAGGTCTTTCAAGAACTTCAAGCGCATACCAGGTAACGACTTTGACCTAAATCAAGCTAACAGTTTGTACTAAGCGCGTACACTTACAAATAGTACGATTAACAAGAAAAGTATTGAAACCTGACTTTTGTTTTAAATTATCGTTGCACTGTATAACATTAATGTTAGATTTGTAGTGATGAAAGCTGTAAGACCTTGTGTATTGATCTGATTATAATTAATAAGTTAGTCTAATGAAAATCACATCTTAGCGCACAATGTCATTAACTACTTACTGCATTCAAATAAATGTTAACATTGATAATTGTATTTTGTTGTAGTAAATTGTTGATAACTGACGCTATCTGTAAATAAACGGTGCTATAAAATTGCCCAGGCAAAAATTGTATGTCAAGTGGCACGTGTTTATTTTCTTCTGATATTATGACGGTATTCAGAGTACATATTACTTTTTCTCTTTTTATTACAAGATTACGGTAACAATTATGAGGTTGGGGCAGATCAGACCCCACGTCGTTCATCGCTCCATCTGTTCAGTCGTTATGGAGATTCGAAGAAACTTACTGATACACGTACCAATTACTTAAACAATAGACGTGCTTTTATAGATACATACAGGTTAGGTTTCAGAGCGTTCGTTTAAAGTACATACAGCTGCAAAACTCAACTAAATTGTAAAGGACAATGTATAGTAGTGGAAAACCTCAAAAACATGTATACGCCTTCTAAAGGCTTCACCGCAACTAAAGCAGGTTAGGAGCAGCGCACACTGCCGGCAGGCTACAATTTCAACCCTTTTAAATCGCAAGTTCGCTCAAAAAGTTCCTAGACAAAATATTTGCCGAAAATTAATTAATAAACAGCCTAGTATCTTTTCATCACACTTGCTCGTAAATGGTGTTATTCCATGCCTGTATACAGAAGGACAATGGCGTAAATTGTTCCCGCGGGGATTATGGCGAGTTTGTCATCCCTAGGGAGTAATGACTTTCTTTTTAAAATTTGCAACTCTTTCGTACATCATTTCTGACTAAGGAGGTTTAATTTTCAGCCAAAAATTAAATCGGTTTCTAATTTCATCTTTAAAAAATAGCTATAGACTAACTTACATTAAACAAAATCTATACGCTTCATTATACTTCATTATTTTTATACCTATTTCAAGTTTATATCAACATTTATCATTAATTTTAGTAATTATACATTTTTATCAAATTGGCTAAATCTGGCTCGAATCCAGGTCGAAACTAAACGCAGTTATTATCTGTGGTAGAGGTCACAAAAAAAATCGTTTCCATTTACGTTCCCGTTCGTCAAAAGTTATTTCTTTATATTTTGCAGAGTTAAAGTGTTTTTCCTCGCAAATGTGATGAAAACCATTGTGTGTATCACAGGCAGTAAGGGGATTACTAACTCGAGTCATTAAAAGCCCTCCGCCTTTTAGTAATTCCCTTCATACTACCCTTGATGCACAATGTACTATTAGTTACTGAGTTCGAATTCCCGCGGTCACCGTGTAGGTACTAATTAGGTTTTCTAACATAAGCCAGGGCCACTGGCAATTCCGTTCGCGTGGCATAATAATGGTCAGCTCACATTTAACACGCCGACGACACGCGAAGAATAAGATAATCGACTCGCGCGCGCTCGCGCTCGATTGGCGCTGTTCTTGATCGCTTTTGGTGTGCCGAAGCCTTTAAACTTTTAACAATAGAATAATCCTTTTTTTTGAGATTGGTCGCTACCATGTATTTGTCCTTATTTGACCTTTAACTTTATATATACTTATAGTAATTATTGTTGCAAATTGTTCACTTCCGGGTTTGTTTTAGAGTGTATGCGCTTACAGAGTTCTGAATTGCGATGTACCTACTGTGGAACCGAGTAGCATTTTTTAACCATATGATTGTTGTATATTGACAAAAAGTGGTATATATTGATAAAATATTTGAATTTTACCTATTACTTGCCAAGCTTTGAGCATGTTTTTAGTATACAGATCATTTCGTGTAAGAAACAGATGTTGGTTGGCATCTTTTTGGACCACGATATTCTGTAATCTGCTTAGTGGCATTGACTGCCAAAAAATAAAAGAAGACAACAAAAGTATTGGCGGCTCTATCTATCTTGGTGAAAGCTTAAACCAAAGAAATGTGTCACGTAAATTACAGATGGCGTTGTCCTAACTGAAAATGTTACTCTTTAGGCAATTGTTACCTACTGTTTATTAGCATCACAATTTATTACGTTACTTTTTAAGTGTCAGTAATTAAACTAGCGGAGCGACTATTGTAATTGAATTATCATGAGTCGTGTCATAAGGACCTAACGTCTATCTCTCCATAGGTTTAAATGTCACTGTGAAATGATATGTCGTTCTTAGAAAATGCATAGGCACAAATTATTATTTTTCTAATTTACGACCATTAGATAATATATTTGCATTAAATGACCTGTGTGTAACATGGCATTATTACACTTTAAACTCTAATGACTACAATAAAATAAAGGATTTAACCTCAAAATCTGAAAACTGAAAGGAATGCACATAGTATTTTGTAAACAAATATTTAATAATTTTCAGCGGTTATCAATTTTGTTAGTACACTTTCGGTTACATTAATCTTTTTGACCTATCTGCACTTGGTCTTGGTTTTGGTTTTTTTTAGATAAATTTAAAAAATTATTTATTTCCCGTTTAGTAAATTAAAATGTGTGTAAGTTTAAAAGCACATTATTGAAATTAGTGTTAACAATAGTTAATTATTATTTTAAATTGTATGTATATTGTACGGCAACTTGAGATTATTTATGTAGGGGAAACTGTTGTACCCCGGACATAGTTTTACCTCGGACAGTTGACAATATTTAAAGTATCCCGCATTCTTCAAAAAGAAATATATATGTCATTTGAACCATTATCTATTAAAATGAAAGTAAAGTTAGCACGAAACTCGAGAGCGGCGTGTGCGTCGAGAAAATTACAAAAATATAAAATTTGTTACAGAAAATGAGTTTTTAGAACTTTATTACAAATTCGTTTATTTAGTGTTTCGTATATATATGATAAAACTGAATAATGCATGCTAAAACTATATTAAATAGCTATCAGATAGTGCAGTCGTTTCATCCTAACTTTTAGACGAAGTGCGTTTACAAAGGTTACTTTAAAAAAAACTTGCTTTGTTGTACCTTGGATACCGAACTTACGTTGTACCTTGGACTACGGACTAAGGTAGAAAAGTTCCAAAGTGTTCTAATTCTTACATTATTTTGCATTTTTTATGACAAGTTAAATATTTTTTACTATTTTAATTGTTGATTACATTTTTGTTTATGTTTTTAATTGTTCTCAGGGAGATTTTCCATTTGTTTTAGGAGAGTGGGAAAATATGGCCTTTTCTTGTAAATTTTATTAAGGAACCTATGAAAAGGTATAAAAAGTCTTCGTCCGAGTTGCCTTTTGTATCCTTAATAACTAAATACTAGATGATTATTTTCTGTTTTCTTGGCAAAAATGGTATTTGCCCAAGGTACAACACCGAGTGTCCAAGGTGAATCAGGGGTGTTGTACCATGGACACTTTTCCCTTTTTTTTCTATCAGCCTGTCCCGTCTAAACTAACTAAAGGATCGTTTAATATCATATCCCGGAATGTAGTACAATAGTACAACTTTACATATTTGCACATTTGGCAATTCTGAAGCATCTCGTTTTTTTTCTAAAAATCAAAGAAATGTAAACTGTCCGGGGTACAACAGCTTCCCCTACTTAAATTAAGGTTTTTTTTCTCGAATCATCACATTCCATTTTAAAAGACTATCAATAACGACATTCCTGTATAATGATCTGAATATTTAAATATTTCAAAGTAGCATAAGATTGTATACGATGTACCGGTAATTCAAATTTTATGTCTATCTCTAGTCAATATGTATGAAAGACAAAATTAAAATTGAATGTATGTATTTTATATTGAAGTGGAACCATCAAGGACTTTAAATGTTGATCCACCATAGAACCTTGTCACAGTGACAGCGTCAAGTGACGAGATAGGAATTAATCGTTGGTTTTAATTAAGCGACAATGTTCTATAGTGACTCAATACTTAAAGGCCTTGACCGTAAAGTATTCCCAGCTTCTTAATAGCTTTCGGCTGGCTATCGCTATCACGCTTGCACTCGCAGTTTATAGTCTCTCGTGTTGAAAACGAAGATTGCCGATCGCCATTAAGAAAATGGTAGCATTGTATGTGCATTGACCATCACACCTAGTTCATTTTAAGGTGTCTTCAGCTGGATCCTTAAGAGTATTAATTATAATATTATCACGCGACGGTTGGAAGCTATTGCGTTAACAATATTTTTTTATAAAATGTTTAAATACTTTGACAAATAGAATAGAAACCATTTTTATCTTAAAACTGTATTTACGCAGTCAACTAAATGTGATAGGATGCAATCCTTTTTTTTTGTATATAATTTAACATTTCATTATTTTGTTTTATATGCACCGTATTATTCGATTTAGTAGGCTAACAAAGGCTATTAAAATTTTCGAATTATTTTGTGTCGATCTGTTTATCTTAAGTTTTCGTGTTTAGCTATTTCGCATAATGTCTATTGTGTTTTCGGTTTCGGACCTTTGTCATTGTTTATATCAATTCAGGTTCTTATTTAAATACTTATTAGTTTTTTTTTTCATTTTTATTGATGACAGAGACCTAAACTGAATAAGAGACAAGAGTCTCAGTTTTATGATTTGTTAAGACATTATAAAAGTATGTTAAGTACCCCATTTATTTTTTTAACGGATGACTACGGCATGCAAAATGGACTTCGATGTTTGTAAATAATAAAGTTACTTTATTTCTAATTATAAAACTAGTTGTGTATTAACGCTTATTCAGATACTTTTCAATGTAGGTATATTATTTATTTAACTTATTAGGAGTGTCTGAATGACTTGCATGCTTATTTACATATTTATTACTTACTAAAAAAGTATTACTTACCATTCTAAAGCTGGGTACTGACCAACGTTACGAGGTGTAATGTAACATGTTACACAGCGAGCATTCACGCAGTCAGTACTTAATTGCTCGCTGGTTTCCCCGAAACACTACGTACTGACTGCATGAATGCTCGCTGTGTAACATGTTACATTACACATCGTAACGTTGGTCAGTACTCAGCTTTATAATTCTCACAAAAAAGAAGAAATTAATTGGCTGGCACGCGGGCATCTTATTATATTAAACAAGCTTCAACTCATAACTTCGTCTATCCTTAAGCTATCTTTATACCAAATACTGCAAATGCGTAAAAAACAGACAGACAAACTAACTTTCGCATTTATTTATAGAGAGGCGTTATTATACCGTCCATTGAAAAAATCGAACATTTAGGTAAAACGCAAGATGGCCTAGACTCTAAATAACAACAGCAAGAATTGAAAAATTTAAAATGTTTATGCATTTAACAATTAAGAATAAAACGTACTTGCCAGTCCTCGACAGTTCTGCTCGCTTGATTGTCCAAATCTTGAAAGGCGTGGTTCACCAAATCACCACTGATATATTCTGGCTCAAGTTTCTTTATAAGTTCTTCAAAAATCATGTGACATTATACAAGCGCCTAAGGTCGACAGAACACACTACCTGTACACTACTACACTACTATATCCACGTCTACACAACTATTATACTTACAATAACTTGTCCGTGACTCCGTCCGCGCAATCGTTTCACCCTCGAGAACTGTCCTAGCTTCTTTAATAGAAAAAAATCACATCAGTCGGTTAGGTGTTCAACCGTTGAATGTAACAAAGGAACAAACACATTTTCGCATTTTTGATATTAATAAATATGCCAGCGCGAAAGCTCTCCAAATCTCTTACAAAAATAGACGGCGGGCGTAATAACCAATAAGGTAGCGACTTTCAAAGATATTGACGTTTATTATCGATCTGATTTTGAATAACATTTTTTTTTGCTGCGATATTTTTAGCTACCTATTAAGTTCTGACTTTGAATATCATTTTTATCGCCGGGATTTTTTACTAAACGACATTCCTATTGTATTTAATAGAACTTTATCTTACTTAATTGACACAACTTTAAATAAACTTATTTGTAAAGTAATGTATAGCGGAATATTATTATAAGTGAAATATATTTACAATAGACAAGCGAAGTTTTACCGATTTTTTACTGACAGGTTCTGGCTTTAAAAAATCTGGAGAACTGTTACGTAATATTTTTCAAAACCTATATATTATATCGGAATTGATGTTAAATTTTAGCTTTGTTAACTATACAGGGTGGAAAAAAAAGACATCCATGTGGCGTTGCCCTGCAATTATATATTTTAATTATAACTTAATTTTACGGTGCCCACCTTAAAATTAAGTAATGGAAATAGCAACTTCTGCACAAAAGGGAGTTACTTTTATTAAATTTTCCGTTAGATTTTTGAGAATTAGCTTGGCTTAATAGGGAATCGATTAAGCCTACTCTTTTTCTTAAGTACCACCTCTGTGTTTAAGTTTAAATGTGTAGGTACTTTTTATTAGAGATAAATCAAGATCAATAACTTTTTCCATCTGTATCATAAAACGATATTTTGGTCGTATTTGGCTGGTTATATTCCCGACGACAGACCGATTTTCACAAGTCAATGGATGCGGTATTTGTTATTTCCAATATTTGAGTGAGTTGCCGTTCAGTAGAGTTACTTCTTTCTACCCTGTATATTATATACCTATCTATATACGTGTTAGCTTTAAAATTAATGTTTCTAACCATATCGGTGTGCTAAGCTAAAAGCGAAACTTGTAATATTTAATGTCATAATAAAAGTGAGTGGCAAATATGGGTAACCCATGAAAAAATAAAAAAAAGGTATTTTATTCTACAAAATGTTCCCTTTTTTAATGCAGACCATTTGTTTCGATAACTATGAACATATTTTTTTTATAACCTAGAACTCTACAACTGTAAACCTTGTTGAATTTAGAAAGAAATACCTATTTCGGGAAGTGCAAAGTAAATAAATATACTATGTCTATATTTTATTGTATGGCCTTTTATTTTACCCCATTTCAACAATCAGTGTTAGACAGAAACAACATATTAAACGTGTCCTGGGATAAAAAATATCTGTACACTGCACTGGGTTCCTATTAAAAAAGTGTGTAAGTCTCCTACGGATCAAGTGACAATAGTACTCCGTTTTTTATTAAGAGTTAAGTCTACTTACGCCCTTTTTCACGAAATCCCCAGATCTGTGCTGTGTAGTTACTCCAATCATAAACTAGTACGTTTTAGGAGTTTTTTATGACACCCAGAAGGCAAACGAGCACACAGGCCACCTGATGGTACGTCGGACATGTTATCCATAGATATTTACATTCTCAAGACTACAATCTAAAGATTGCAACCCTACGACTGCAAATGCGTTGCCAACCCTGAGCACTAAGCAGCAATGCCACTATGCTAGTAATTTCACCGGTTGCCTTATCCCCAGACGACAATGAATAGGTACTGCTGCTTGGTGTAGGTTAAAGGATAAGATGGTGGTAGCGATCCGGACGGACCTACCACCACTCAAACTATCGTTAAATAAATGGATAACCATACCTGGCCAGCAGTCAGAAAGGTTTATTTAGATTTTGTTATTTGAGCGTAGGTAGGTACTTATTGTTTATGTAATTTTGACAATCCGATCGCACCTGTGGTGCTAGACAAGTTGCCACCGAATACGAACGCTAGCGTTTGGTGATCACCCGTCATTTACTAAAATGTATGGAATTGACGTAAGTCACGTGATATATCACTCGTACAACTGACACGCTGTAATGTGATCACTATCACTCGCGCTACTCGAATATTGATAGTTTTGGCGTTTTGTCCTTCGTTACGCGGTACTATTTTGACAGGTTGAATTCAACACGAGCACTATCACGATATAAACGTCGGTTTTAAAAGGCAACTTGGCTAGCTTTTTCATTTTTGACAACGCAAAGCGATAGGTGATCGCCAGACGCTAGCGTTTGTATTCGATGGCATACTTGTGTAGCCCCACAGGATCGCTAGCTTCGTAGGCAGGGTCACTACCAACTAAGCTAAACGCGTCGTCATGTATTAATAACAACTATACCTTTATCGATATTACCGATTACTTTGGACGAGTTATCGCATCGTCCACAACACTATAGCTCTTATTTACTTGACGGTAATGGCGGCTGAGTTAAAAACAATACGATAACATGTCAAAGGCAATTAACACATTCACTACCAGAGCTCTGATTTTCATACAAAATGGACTCACCTGTAGGGTTCTTGGCAGTTAATGTGTAATATACGCACAGTTGTACCCAGTAGAATAGAGGCCCATGTTAGCACCATGATCTTTATTTCAAGTCAATAGCGGCGATAATTCTACAATCACTGTGCCATAAATCCTATTTTGGGTCGAGCCTATTTCATAAAAACTCAAAGCCGCACGTGGACACGTGTTTCAAGCCTGCCGCAAGCAACTCAAAGCAACGCTCAAAAAAACCTTCTAGAACGTACGAGAATCATATCCCGAAACAATTTTGCCAGTCGGTACAGTACACACGTTTAACAAACGTGCATTCGGGTCGAACAAAGAGCCTTCGTTTTTGAAGTCTGTTAAGCGCCCCTCATCTTTTGCGTCACCCTCATCACGTGGGGCCCCGGCACGTGGCGGTACCGCAAGCTAGAAGTCCTACAAAATGCAAGGACACCGTGTGGAGGTGTTCCGCAATGAAAAAGTCCCGCGGGAACATTTTTTTAAGGAAAAAAGGAGGCAGACGGGAAAGCGGGTCACCTGATCACCGCGACCCATAACCACACCCGCAGCACTAGAGGAATCGCTAGTGCGCAGCCGGCATTTGGGAAAACAGTAGGTTCGGTTTTTTGAAGAACCGTAAGTCCAAAGAACCAATCTGGTTCGGAAATACAGACGCCGAGAGCTGATTAGGTACACAAGTATAAGGAGCGTGTAAAAATCCTATCGAAAAACGCACGGTAGTGGATTTCCAACTATAAAGATGAAAAAAAAACTTTGAATACCCTTCTTTCTACGCAGGAAGAACTGAGGAAGTTCTATTATAAATTATAACCTAAAGTCCCAGATAGACGGGCGATAAGTACGCCGTACTTACCTATGGTTCGGCGACCTTACTCGTCCGTGTGTCACCCTAAGTAGGTACGCGAAATGTGTCAAAGGTAAACACGGGCGAGAAAGGTCGTCGAGCTTTAATTACGCGTAGGTACTTATTCGCCCGTCTATCTGGGACGTAAGACACTCCTTTGGTGAATAATATTCACTCGAATCGTGTTGAGTCGATCCAATTGAAATTCGTTCGCCATCTCAGTAAGCTAACAGGAGTGCGTCGTTCAATCCCTCACTATAGTGACCGGTTAACACACTTCAACTTATCGTCCTTAAAATCACGGCGCGATGTGACAGACCTGGTCATGCTGCATAAAATACTGAATGGCGTCGTTGACACAGATCTTATTAACACCTTGGCATTGATAGCCAGTAAGAGGATCACTCGATGTCGCAATAGTACATTATGATACAAGTGTGCTAAGTTGACCATTGTATACAAGGCGCTATTGTGTGCGCACGAGCGGCAGCGAGTGCGCCACAAGAAAGCCGCGTATATTATGGTCACAGGCACACGTGTTACATACGACGTTTTTCAACACACTTGCGAAAAAAAAACAAGACTTCATTTTCTTTACTTAAAGAAGACATTTTCGTTAATATTAAACTTCACAATAATTAATCCAAACTATCTTCGTCACAACCGTCAATTATTTACGAAAAATGGCGGCTGGCGCGTTGTTTTTTTTTCTTGCCGCGATACCGATGCGCGCGCAAGGCTAAGGCGCGAACGAGATCGGCCAACAGCCAAATTTAAAATGTAATAATTCATGTTTAAAATACAAATTACAGAAAAAATTAAATGATTTTAATGAAATTGAGTTATTTTTTAGTAATAAAGCTGATTTCACCAATTTATTGAAATAAATATGTAGATAATGTTATTTGCCGCATAAAAACTGTTTGTTGCTAAAAAAAAAAAGGTATATAACCCGACTAAATTATATCGCTTCTTCTTCGTACTTACAATTTGGTACTAGGCTACACATGTAAATTGTTTGGGTTAATAAACTAAAGGCACTTGTGCGTAATATACTGAAAAAGCACGCGTGTTTAATATCTAGGTTTATGAGCCAAAAATCGGTGGAATAAAAAGGTCGTTTTGAGCAAGTGTGTTGAAAAATATTTAGTGTACCTTTAGCCACTAATAAAGTCACTCTTAATTCTCCGCTGTTTAGGATGTGTCGTAAGTACAATTGCTTGGAAATTGATGTGGATATCTTCTCGGATAATTTTATTAAATTCAGAAATTTACTATCTAATCGGCCACCTACTTAAGTATATTAGTTTAATTTTATGTCTTTTTCTTTTTTTTATAAGTTTATAAGTTTACGTTGTATACCTACCTGCTCCTTACTTTAACGAATGTTGTGTACAATTGTTATTGGGTTGTTACCACCTAAATGCCTCTGTGATAACTAAGTAGGTACTTAATTAATGTTTGGTTGTCAACTTGTTATTGTACCTAATTTAAATAAATAAATAAATAAAAATCCAACGATACCCTGTACATTTCTATTAAGGCGTTCTGCCTACCAGGGGCCCGTTTTGTAAAGCTACAAATTACAATTTACAGATTAGGTACAAGCTTCCATTTCATACAACCTCGACCAATTACGACCAGCCATTTGAGCAGTGTCGCCAGTTTAGACCTGTAATATTGTTACTTGTAGCTTTATAAAACGTGCCCCAGGTGGTCATAAATAAACATAGATAGGTACGTATATATCTACACTCGGAACCATAACCCTCCTGTATGAGTAGTTTGGTACCTAACAAGTCCAAACGTACGTTACGTCGTCGATGTAACTATGCTTAAAAAAGATTGATTCCTTTTTCGTTGTATTCCTGATTGGACATATTCTTGTTTCGGCACATTCTTGTGTGGACGTATTCCGTTTTTGGCATATTCTTGTTCCGGCACATTGCGTTTTTGGCAATCGGATATCGTATTTTTATTTTCAAGAATGTTTTCTTACCTTAAGTACCTAAATGACCCCTTGCATGTAGTTGTAACACATCTGTATATTATTATACCGTTCGACATTCCATATTTGAAACATGACGTATCTAAATTCTATATTAGTTTTGTACACAACCTCTACCCTCCTCTCTCATTAAGTCATTACTTTGATTAAAATATAGCCTACGTCACTCCCACACGCAAAACAAATCTAACGACACCTCATTGTGTTAAAATCCATCAAGCCGTTTATGTTAAAATTCATTTCATTTACCTACACTCTAAAAACATACGCCTCCTTACACAGTCAGGTTAAAAGTAGTATCACTGACCATTCTATTGACGGAGACAACGTCGTTGGCGGGAAAGCCATGGGTATTTCTTGGTAGTTCGGCGGAACCAAACTCGACGTACCTACGTTTTTTATTTAAAATACATCTAAATGATAGCTTAGATGTAACCGGAAATATAAGTTTGTTATAATTTAATGTAACGAAATATAACCTTTGCAGACTGCTCCTTGTTCGTTGTTTCGGAAGGAAACTACTAGTAAATATTTATTCCGTAAATTGGCGACATGAAGACTCTTTAGCAGGTGGGTAATAGGTATGGAGTGAATCTACAACTTAGTAGCGCTTGCTTAATTAGCGGTTAAGACAACCACAAAACCCCAAACAGAAGAGAAGAAACGCCGCAAGAAATTCAGTAAAATATAACTTTTTGCTGTCCCAAAACTTCGTACCTAAAACTAAAAAGTAAGTTACATTGCAAGGTAATAATGTAATAAATAATAATGATTAATAGTAAAATAAAATAAAATAATTACAGATGTAGTATGCATAAACATTAAACAAAAAATAATGACTATGAGAACAACACGATGAGCTCTCTACGTTAAAAGTCATAATTAGAATAATTAACAGAACAACAAGCCCTTGCAAACGTGAACAGACCGAACGCCACATACAGCACCCGTTCACGAGTATGACGCGTATAGTTGCCGGCAAACTTCTTGAACACGTAACCTTGCTTGTGCAGAAGCGATTTTTAGGTTTCGTTGGGAGGGGGGGCCGCGGGCGGCGGGAGGTGGCGGCGGGGGAGCACGCGTCGTTCGCACCATTGGTCAATCAGTTGACGTTTGCGTCGCGCACCGCGTTCATGTCCCTGTGCCTCTCGAGTACACTTGCGTGCACTGATAAAACCGATTGTTATCATTAATTTTCTTGTTTTAATTTTTTGTTGAGTTTTTGTTGATTGTTTTAAAGTAACTATGTTGTTATGGTTAGTGGTTGACTTTTTGTTATTGTTTTAACGTTTGACAACATAATGCCACACCAAAGGAACGTAGTTTTAAAAAGACAAGCTCGGAAGATGGTGTACCATGTGTATTGTTATTGAAAAGTGACCACGTGGTAGATTTGCTCACTGACCAATTTGTAATTTATGCCGACGATGAAAGCGACTCCGATGATGACTCCGATAAAAACTCCGATGATGACTATCAACATCATGATATTCATGATATTGATGATAGTCAAGAAACAATGACTACCTCCAGCTCCCCTGAACCAAGACCTAGTACCAGCGCTGGTATTGACTTAATGGAAGGAATACCCTTTTTAGTTCAAGACTAATCTATTTTAAATAGTTTCCTGTATTTTTTAGTGTTATTCTAATAATAATATAAACTTTTTTTTTTCACTTGTGTATCATTTATCCTAAGATTTGAAAATATTCTGTAACAAAAATTAGGTACTTTTTTTTGCACGTATGTGTACGATGCGCGAACTTTCCCCCACTACCTCGCCTAATGTTCAAGTAGTTTGACGGCATCTATATCTCAGCCATCGCCTCCCTCAACCATGTGTTCGGGGAAGTGGCGATCCGATCAACAACGGTATATTTAAATAATAGAGTAGCATCCTCCTCAAAGTGTAGCATACAGTGATAAAAACTGTTGGCTTTATAAAGTACTTAGTTGTGTTTGCCTATCAATGTACTTACAATATACCTAAGCTGTTAGTTTTCGAGATTTGCGTTCTTGTATTGTATTGTAGTAGGCTACAATCTAAAGACTTTCATCATAAGACCCCAAATTCGTTGCCAACCCTGCGGACTAAAGTGGATTATACTCGTATGGTAGTAATTTCACCGGTTGTCTTATGGTGCGTTCCTATATTCAAAACCGAGGAAAGAGTTAACATTTGTCAACTTTTATACGTAGCAAATGTCAAAATTTAACGAGACGTCACATCTCTATGCACGGTTTTGAATGTATTTGATCCCCGCACAATGTGAACATTGATCCTTGCCGGTAGGTTAAAGGAAAAAAAGGTGGAGGCAATCTGAACGGAAATTGCACAAGAAAGGTCATCTTAACTAAACCTGGAAATAACATTGCTGAAATTATATAGAACATATTCCGCCTAGCATTAAACCTTTCAATGCATGTTTTCCCGCCTACTTATAAAGGTTTTTACTCACCACGTAATTCTCAGAAAGTAATGTTTAGGTACCGATGCCCACTTCCTACGTAAACCGCTGTGATTCCGTATTTGATGGCTATGGTGAGCGCCCGGGGAGTGAGGGGGAGGCAAGGTGGGAAGGGGGGTAGAGGCACGTTTTCTCTCCAGCTGCGTTTCTCCCCCACTTCGCCCTTGCGTGGGTGCTCTATCAATGTTTCGAAGTACGGAGGCGGATTCTAAAAAGAGTTACCTATTTGGTTTATTAACACTTAATTGGGATTGTTCATATTTTTATAATTACTCTAATTCGAAAACCATTTCGAGGAACAGGGTTTTAAAGCTTTTCTGCATTAGTAAGTTTAGTTAGTAAGTAGTTTTTGAAATATTTATCTATTTCGGATACTTCGACAAGAGTATATGTAACATTCGTTTTCGGTGTGAAGCCATACTAGGTGTATCTTACGGGTTAGGCGAAAGCCGCTTGAAATAGTATATTTTCATACACTATTACAATAACTTTTTATTAGGTAATAGGTATCATTTAATTGCTGTAATTTATTAGAAAATGCCAACCCAAATTTAAAATAATGATGTCATCCATAAAATGTCTGCTAAATAAATAAAGATGTTAAACCCAATAGTTTTGATTGGGTCAACACAAAATTAATGAAATAGACCTCTTAAAATTACCTATTCATTCGAAATAGAGTTTACAAGTCGTGAGTTTTTTTTTGATCCATCCCAATTAGCGTGTAGGAAGTGCCTTGGGTGGGAAGTTGCTTTATTTTGTGACGTAAATATCCGCTAATGAGGGATTTTGAGATATTTATTCACAAATGATTAAAGGATACAAAAAACAATTATACGCGGAGAAAATATAGTGGGCAAATGCTTATAGGGAATCCGTAAATAAACATTAAATAGGCACCGACATGTTGAGTTCAGATAAAAATGAAAATATTCTATTATTGATTTTACAGAAAACGCATCCGAGAAACTTGTTCTTGCAGCTATTAAATTTTGCATGAAATCGAATTATATGATATAAAATATACAAGAATATATAAGAGATATATAAAAAAAGCCTTATTTATTACCTATTCAATAACACAAGTATGAGTATACAGTTTTACGATAAAATTTTACTAGGTATGTATACAATACAAACATAATTAAACACCAAACAAAAAATAAAACGAGCCAAGTGCAAGTCGGACTTGCGCACGAAGGTTTCCGTATCATTATCTATACAGCATTAGACACTATATTAGTTGCGGTTACTAACACTGTGCAAAAAACGGCCAAAAAAATACGTTTGTTGTATGGAGCCCCACTTATTTTTTTTGAAGAATTATTTCTTATAGCAGAAAAACATCATCTGTGAAAATTTCAACTGTTTTCTTTTCAGTAGATTAGGGGACGCTGAGCAAGCTCATAGACAGGTCTATGTACTGTAATTAACAACAAATAAACGTTTTCTCATTTCCACTGACATAATTATTGATCAAATGAAAAAAATATTTTTACAAGGATTTTTTTGTAAAGCTGGTGAAAATGTACGTAATCCGCTTCCATATTAGCCAGCTCTTTCACGGGCAATATTGACGTACAGTAAAATAATTACCTGTGTATAAACCAGACTGGCATGTCGTGAAATTACTCATACACATACATAGGTATTGAAAAACATACGCAGTACCTACAGTAAAACTTAGAAGTAACTATGCATATCTGTACATTGCCACAGTGACGTATTCAAGTGGATAGTGGATTAAATTTACGAATAAAATAAAATGATGATGTACCACTATAGAACCTTGTATAAAACCTACGATTAATTCCCATGTAATTTCTATCTCGTCATTTGAATCAGTCATTATGACAGGGTTCCATAGTTGCATAACAATGAAAGTCCTTGACTGTACATATAGCTGCGATAAGGTACTATAATATAGCTACTTCTGAGTTCGCAATTGCAAAAGTATTTACACAAATCCCACGCTAACGAGATTCTCTTTTTAACCATCATCGAGTTCTCTCATCGAATCCAACAAGATTGAAAATGATTGAGTTACTTTTTTAATTTTATTGTTTATTCCTCGTTCATAGGGCATGTCGTGCCGTGTTCGGTCACGGACGTTAATTTTCTACCCATTTCAAAGAAAATCAGTTTGAAAATGTCATTGTCATTAGAGATACCAAGTTTGTAATTTATAGGAAACTCAATCTTATTGCTGTAGAAGTGTAGAATGTCCGATTGACTTTGGAACTAAGGTGGGTGACAAATTTAATTCCTTGACTGTACATGGGATTTGGCCATAAGGGATACGTAAATAGTTTCTGCATTTGTTATTGTGCACCGAGAAGTTAATAAGTGTGGTAGGCCGACTTAACCAGTTATTGAAAAAGACCAATGATGAACTCTTTATTCTTATCTTGTCTTGCACTGTCACAGGAAAGTTTTTTTTTTAAATATATATATTTTTTATTACTACTACTTATTTACTACCCTATGAAAATTCTTAGTTTTGACACATTTTCCTGCTCAAGCTATGCTTGAATGTTTTTTATTTTTATTTTTATTTTATGTTAAATTCATTGTTTTATATCATGCTAGGTTAAGCTTTATAATTGTATAATATCATAAGTAGTATTTAAAAAAATGACTGACTGTTGAGTTTCTTGCGGCGTTTCTTCTCAGCAGTGGTCTCTTGCGAAGCGCTGTTAGATTTTGACGTGTAAAAGTGCCCGTGCGGCCTACTTACTGAATAAACATCTTTTATCTTTTATCTTATTGTACAGAAGATAAGGGCTTTTCCTTTTGTTTTACTACAATCAATTCATGATCTTTGATTTAAGAGTTATGTGTCCATTACTGGTGCCTCTTAGGTAAAAATGCCCTGGAAGCGGTGCAATAACCCTTGGTACTTTTCCGGTGCATAATTTTGTACATACCAAAAGAAAAGTTGCACAACAACTTGAAGGCCGTTTAGTATTTTTATACTTGAATATGCTTGATAATTTTCTTTTTTTTTACCAGAAATACACATCAAAACTAAGTCTGTAAGTACCTGGTATATCAAGTTAAAAGCGTATTTTATTTGAGTATCTAAAACAAAAGTGGGGATGTGGTGTGACATTGATGGATGGCACCCATGACAATGCAAGCTCCTCAAATTCGTCGTTGTTTTTAGGTATCTTCTTTTAGATATTTACTTACTTTGTAAACAGAACAAAAATTGGTACTATCCCTGATTTTTAATTCCGTAGAATTCTCATAGCCAACAGACAACAATCACATTCTGACGTTTCAGGAGTAACAAAATTTTTTTTCATTGTTAATGTTTTTGACAGAATTACGTTTTTGGCCTTCATTTGAATTTTTGTTGCTATTCCATCATTAAACAAATCATTAACCTACGTATCTAGATTAGATTAGAACAAAGATTTAGAATATTATATTTAATATGTTGCAAGTATATAAACCACTTAACATGATTTGCTGACAAAGAAAAATTAATGAACAGCCTAAAGCGTCGTAATTAGTTTGGTGGAACGAATGACAGTTGACAACTGTCATTTTATAGTACCTATACGTTTTTTCCAAAAATATTTTAACGATATAAATACAAAACAATGACGATCAAATATAATTTAACTCACAAGGTTTATAATATATGACAATGATCAGAATGATACCAACAACTATTTATTTACTTTTTCCTCTAATCAAAATTAAACAAAATATTTTGCACAAATTTTGCAATTTTAAATAAAATTACTTGGTATTTATTAATAAATTAATATTAAATTTTAAATTCAAATATCTAAATCATAGAAGCCATATTCTACATATTTTTTATATGAATTCATTGCACCACTGACTTTAGGAATATTTTGTAGTCTGGTAAGACCAAGAAACGTCAGAATTCTACGGAATTAAAAATCAGGGTTTAGTGAAGTGGCCATCCTGAACCAGTGGCATTTTAATGACTAGTTTGACAGCCTCACATCTATTACATAATGCCCAATTAAATAAGTTGCAACGAAAATATTTGACAAAGATGTCTAACAAAAAACAATCTTTAAAATCTGGATAACCCAGGACTGTAAAGGTTCTATATAGCCTGTGACTTTCTTTGGGTATTCAACACCAATCCAACGATACTCGTCAACGTCATTAAGAAACATAGATAGGTACA
Organism: Acleris sparsana; assembly: GCA_923062465.1. NCBI lineage: Eukaryota > Metazoa > Arthropoda > Insecta > Lepidoptera > Tortricidae > Acleris > Acleris sparsana. Next base: position 17,022,197 of record OV281287.1, on the reverse strand, counting down.
TACATAATATACATACATATATACCCTCCTTTAGTTCGTCTTCTAATACCCCTTCTACAAGTTCGAACCAAGCACCCAACTCAAGTTCAAGTGGTAATTGATCGAGCTGAACAAAAAATGTATCGTGTTGACGTCAGTTGGACAACCAAATCGAATGGATTGAAGTTGCGAAGACATCTTGACCTTGGTTGAGTTGGTGGATTGTTCCGACCGTGTAGAAGGGGATTAGCAACGCGCGGCTTGCATGTGTGTGTCCATGCCTCAACCGTACGCGAGCCAATACAAGCAAACAAAACCAGGCTCTTTAATCTAGACGGTAAAAACCACAATCGTCTGTGGCATGTTATGCTATTGTTAATAACTCGGCCGCCATTACTGTCAATTAAAGAAGAGCTATCAAAACGTTGACGATACGATAACAGCTCAAACGATATGGTTTTTACCGCCTATTTAAGCGAGCTACTTACACACCTGCCACAGGGTAATCTCGGAATCGGACCCTTGATTGCCTCCTTAAATTGTAATATGTATAGGCAAGCTGGAGCAGAAACTAGCCCCTGCTTTGACGAACCTGCGATCGCCTGCAACATGCAGTGTGCGTTGTTCTACACTTGTGATGCTTTTTGATTGTTTTTGGAGAACTTCCTTGACATGATGGACTGTAGAATTTGTCTGCTTTAGCATTAAATCATATTGCGTTCTCTTTTCACTACACCTGTTACAATAAGGCACATCCACGTGTCCACAAACAGCCAGTAACAACTATAGTTGCACTAATAATACTTAACCTGTATTATCAGCGGCAGACACACCCGCGGAAGTCCATAAATAGCCCTTACGCGACGTAGTAAGCCTATTTCTTGCATAACTTGAAGTGCTTAGTTTGCCGTGGACGTACGAAGGCCTGTTTTGTATTTTACTTAAACGGTCAGCTCAGTCATTTGGTAGTTTTACTTGGAAAGATTTCAAGGAGTTTTGAAAATTGGTAAATTAATAGATTTTGATATTCGCTTTTTCAATTTTTACCTTGTGACCTCTCTTTGCCACTCGCAGCCATATTCTAATAGTGGCTGTGTCGTTTAATAATGCGTAAATGGCTGAACCTTATCTAATCGTTTTCTTCCTAGAAAGGACAATGCTAGGTCTCCATAGAAGCTTTGGCCTAAGAAAAATTGAGACAGATAATTATAGGGTTGGAATTATTTGACGTAGAAAAATATTTAAAACAATGATGTGCTGTTACTTAGTCTAAAGAACTTGTGTAAAAAATATATTTAGAAGTAATCGTAACAACACGTTACTCGCAAGATGTCTTATTTACAAAGTATCACGCGGACATATTTTTTAAAAGAGGTTTAAGCCAAGATCTGGCATTGTCCTTTAACAATTCTCGTAGGAATAACATTAAACGTGTCCTACCGTAGACTAAGTTGCTGGTATTACTGGATGGATGTGGGCACGGTTCTCATCAACATTAAATATATTTTTCAATGAAAACATATAACATACTCGTTAGGAAGGGTACACTGCTAGTATAGTAACGTAATAAATGCAAAAATAACTCATGTCATTTTTTTGTTTTAACACCAAACCGATTTTAATGAAATTTTGTGCTAAGGTAGCCTGTGCCACAGGGAAGAACATAGGGTACTTTTAATCCCTCAAAATTGGATAGTTCCTGCGGAAATACTGATGAACGTCTACGCCGACCGAGACTCTGGCAACAGTTAGCTGTATATAAGAGTTAACGCAATCTTCAGTTTCAGTTAAGCGACAAATTAAATACACGCAGGACTTAAAACGTAATTAATTCCTAATCACTCCGGTCCCTCTTAAACTTTCTCTAATTGAAACTTACAAACTGTAGAGGGTTTAAGCGGGCAATGAACTTCACTGAAAAGTTCCTTCACTCCACTTCAGCTCATAATAATGATTAATTCTAGTCCAGCACTCAAATTAAGATATTTTAGAAGCTTTTGCTATTTTGTTAGTACAAAGTTAAGTCGGAAAACCCTATAATACATTTTACTGGAATAGGTTTTGCTTGGACGCCCAAAAACGCGATCCCTTTACTTAGTGCGCCAACGCGTATCGAGTATTTAGGTATATAAGTTAAATTAAATGATATTGCATCTTATAAAAAAATACATTTTTATATTATACTGCACGTTTGTTATCCATTTCGTAGTAAGTTAAACATATCCCCTCCACTAGCCGCTTGGAGCTCTTTTCACGTGTGTCGACGTATAAAAGTATTACTTTACGTTTCATCAAATTTAGCACTAACCTCTAGGTACAGGCATTAAGTCCGCCATTAGTATTTAGTTAGTGTATTATGCAAATAAAGTTTCATCAAATAAAGAAATAATATATGACGTATTTTGCAACGGGCATTGCAGTTGAGTACAGTTAACTATGTGACCCAGAGCTAGAGCTTCCCAAGAATTTATGACTGGCCTATTGCATATAAAAGATGATATAAGCAGCGTCCATAAAGTTGCGGCAGTTACGTATACAGTTTGTAAGGCCGAAACTGGACCGACAGCTACAACCGCATTTGGGATGATAAGTGGCAAAAATGTTGGGATATCGGGGAAAAAGCGTCGCGTTGAGGTCCTTATGCAGGATGACCAATAAACATGAAACTAAGGTTATAACGTCCATTGTCTCATACATAACGGTTTTTAGGTGTTTCTAGTGTATGCATGTAAACACTTTATTGTACAAAAGAAAAAGAAAAACAATACAACGACAATAAAAAAAAAACACATACTACAAAATGTATGAAAGAATAATTTAGTTTCTGTTCTGTTTTTTTTCTTCGTCCCACGAATCTTTTGCGGTAACTTGTGACAAGTCTAACCTTACTAAGACTATTGTCCCACTCCCGAATTGGAAGCGATTAGTATAGATTATTTCCTCTCTCAAGAAACAAACAAAACATATAGATCGCGTGTCAATAAACGACTCACAAATATCTAGACACACTAATACTCGTATTTAATCGCTGGCGGCTTACACTGCCGGCGAGCACTCTCTCTCTCCAACAAAAGATATTTAAATAAAGATAAAAGATAAAAGAGACACGTATATTAAATAGTTAATCGGTGGCTCTACTAGCTTATCACTCATAGTTGGTAGGACAAGTCACTTAAACTATGTTTTTTTTTTTGGGGTTTCCAGAAAACAACCAGTTTTCAGCAGAAAACAGCGTTTGGTGCAATGATACATTCTGTGAAACGTTGGGCGGTGATTCACGTGGACCTTATTCAGATTGTAGGTTGTCATTAAGACAGCGTATTCACTTGACTGTAAGCTACAACGATGACAGTTTGATGACACACGTTATAGAAGCATAATGAGCATTAACAAGGTGAAATACCGCGCTTTGACAAGCCGTTTTTTCAACACGGTAATAGTAGATTGTTCACCAAGGGATGAAAAGCAGCGCTAATATTTCGAGTGTGAAATAAATTGAGATTTTCCCCGAGTTTAACACTCTACTTTTCATTTCGATATTGAGAAACGTTATAAAAAGTTAGTTTGAAATGAAAAATATAGCAAACACACAACGAGTATATTACATAGTACAACTAGATTGCTACTGAAGATCGTATCTTATTTTCCCGCTCTTGTTTTTAACACAAACTTTTTTTAGAGCATCAGATTGCCAGCCTTTTTACCCGAATGCCATAAAGGGTTATTTATTAGGTGCGGTTTTGAGGTGGTTATTTTATTACAAACCGCAAGCAATCAATTACGAATTTAATAAAAAGAGACAAGTAATAATAAAGTAAATATGAAAAAAAAGTTATTTAAATATACCGGGTGTACAATCCAAATGAGTCAGCATGGTGAAGTCGGAAACTATGAGAGATAGCGGGACTGGTCTTAGGAACCATGACGTCGATTTTAGATTTAATAATAATTACATTCAAACTTTATTATTAACTCTCATACTTTAAACAAGATTCCATTAGTGTTGTGCTTCTTGCGAGTTGCAGAATTTATACACATTGATTTTGACCAGGTTCGATTCCCGGTTATGTATGAGAGTTAATAAAAAAGTTTGAATGTAATTATTATTAAATCTAAAATCGACGTCATGTGTTCCTAAGAACAGATCTCGCTATCTCTCATAGTTTCCGACTTCTCCATACTGACCCATTTGGATTGTACACTCGGTATAACTGGTGCTGTATTCTGAAACCAAGGCTTAGTACAAACTTGGTTTTTTAATAATCTTACTACAGAGAGGCTGTATAGGTCTCTGCTAATGCACTCACTTTCAACTCGCTTTTAAGATAAACAATGGCCTACTCTCAGAGTATGAGTCATGAAAAACAATATTCCTTTATATGTGTTATCGTACTTATCGTATGTTTTCAACTCGGTCGCCATTTCTGTCAGGTAACCCCAACCCGTGCGTCTCTACAGTGCAATAGCCAAAGAGTAGTACAGATGTAGTGCATAATTGTTTTCCTTCGTATTTTCACGGAAACGTACGAACGTGTCTTGCTATTTCAGTCGGTCACAGTACAAAAAGCACTGAGGTTGACTGAGTTAGCATGACACGTTCGTACGTTTCCGTGAAAATACGAAGGAAAGCAATTATGCACTACACCTGTACTAATATAATGGGATTAAATGTCACACACACACTCTCTTAGGCTAGCCTAACTAACCGACTTGCTTACCTCAACCCAAAGAACTTAAGAGCTAATTGTAATGTGAGTACAATCCCGTTTAACAGCGTTAGAGGAATATTTAACTTTGAAAGTGCAGTAGCTATAACTAGAAGTAAGTTTTGAAAACCCGACTGCCTTCAGAACAGAACCCAGCAGCAAGACTGATGAGTAAGAACTTGATATAAAAGGAAAGGTCTTTGTTTTATATATAGGTATTCAAAATGAAATTAAAATTGACAAAGTCTCAAATCCCATGGTTAAGATTTGGAGGGTCGGAGATCATAGCCGGTATCCGTTCACTTGGCCAAAAGTACGTTAGACAAACGTATCATTTTACAAAATTTCATTGAACAAAAACGTGATTGTGCGTAAACAATAACATATTACATAGGTTACAATGGCATATTAAATAAGTTAGAGGTTAGACTTTTGACCTCATAAAATTGTAAAATAATGGGTCGAAAAATCCCTTTGCGAAACGTAAGTTCGTAAAACGGTATAGTTTGCCACATGATGATTTTGTAAAACATTACTGAACCATATACATGTTATACACCTGAAAAAAAGATCCCTCTTTCTTAGACAGTCGGGTCAAATAGAGAGAGAATAAGAAACAGTGTTAATGCGTTACGTCTTAGTTACTACAATTGCACTGTCATATGTATACATACATGTTAGATGTTAAGTGCATCCACTGCATGTAAACGCGTGTCGCGTGACGCCCTTATTGGCTTCCGGGCTTAGGTGTGAAAATTATGCAGCAAAGGCGATTTACTGACATGTGACGTTTTCATTTCATAATGAAACTGTAATCGTTACGAAAACGGTGTGCTAATTATAATAATAAACAATTAAACCACTCTTTCCAGATAAAGCTAACATCGTTTGTATTGTTATAGACCTGGATCTTGGACATTTTATGCGTAGGTATGTATTTATTTCTCATCTACACTGTAACATATAGGAACTTACGTACAAAGATGTTGGGGTAGTACGTATAGTATAAATCTACAAGGGCTGAGGACTAGTCGCTCGGATCGGAAACGAATTTTCCCGAAGATGACTAATTGACAGATTCATTTCTTGACAGGATAAACCGTTATTCTTCAGTTTTCATTAAAATCGTTAATACTATTTTGAGAACGCCTTTAAACATTGCTCCTATAATAGTGTAGGACTTTTTTTCACCTAAAGACAAGTAGCCTGCGTCATATATTTCATTCTTTCATCTATCGCCCACGTATAAAACACCCAATATTTTATTCTGAGCGTCGACGATTGGGACCTCGAGGTCTTTTATGATGCCGTTCGTAACGTGTTTCTGATATTCGGGTTCATTACAAAACTGTCAGGCTCAGGGAAAACAATCTCCTAGAACATGAACGTTGCTTTGGCGTTACGTATTTGATGGAATATTTATATTGTGTGATATTTGCTTGACTTGTTTTTTGAGTCCCTGGAATCTTCCGGGATATATTTCTATTTTGAAGCTATTTGTAGTCCCTAAATACATTTTTTTATGTGAGATTAGCAACAGTATGAACCACAAACTGCATCAAAACCCATCCAGTAATTTACAAGATCACTGTTCTACGCGGCAGCTGACTTATTTTTATAATATGTGTGGATTACCGTAACGCTTATGAATGTTTGCCATTATGACAGAGAAGATATACATTCTACAAATCATAGGTTTTTTTATCTAAGTACAAAAACCCTTTCAGTTTTTCACTTTACTAGTTTCCACTTATTCACGTCGATAATTACCGCCGTTCCTCGCATCTTTATATAATTTGATAAAGCTCCATTGGTATGGTACCTACTTAATTAACCGGTCTGGTACCGAATGATTCAAGTCACATACACGGCGCGTCCGCTGGGCCTGACGGGCGACCAGCCGTCTGACGTCACGTCACCCACCCCCCACGTGTGGGCCAAGGGTAGACAATCGACGTGTTCAATTAATAATCATCATTAAAATATGACGCTTAGAGGTGTAAACTGCTGAGCACGTATCGGAAATTGCAACGTCGGGAAATCTCATTAGGCAGGCAGTAGGGACGGCATAAAACGAATTTAAAATATTTAAAAAAAAACTAGCAAGTACATACCATGCAGTCCGAAGCGCTGGTAGATTCACTCTATATTACTGACGAGTAAAAGAGCCCTCATGTGGCCAATTTATTGAATAATATTTTGAGTTTAGAATAATGAACAGTGTTGTAATACCACGGGACTATGTCACACGTATTGACCTAGTCCCAAAGTAAGCTCAACGAAAGGCACCACCAAGCCGCATTTAGATACAGTCAATCATAATTTTATATATATTCTATGACACTGACAATAAGGTTTATACATATTTGACGCAAAAGGTGTATTCAAAGACAAAGACAAAGACATTTATTGCCAAAACATACTAATTTTTTCTCCAATACATACCTTGTGATTAAATGGTAAAATTTATTAAAAGGGAATTTCTGTATTACAATTGGTAGATCGGACCGGAAGACGAGCTGTAGGTAGGCCTCCAACAAGATGGAGTAACGACCTCGTCAGGATCGCGGGACCGCGGTGGATGCGAAAAGCACAAGACCAGTCTGAGTGGAAAGCCTTGGGGGAGGCCTATGTCCAGCAGTGGACGTCTTTCGGCTGACATGATGATGATGATGTATTGGTAGATGATTGTAAAGGACCATGGGCAGAAATGTCCCCCCCACCAACAGAAATGAAACATGTCTCATTTAATAGATCTCAGCAACATTATGTATTTTACTATGGAGACGATCACCAGATGTATGGGGTTTTCTTGGAAAACCATAATCGTATCGTATGGAATTTGTTTGAAAATGAACACATATATGGATGATTTGCCTTATTTGGCCCTTGTTTTCATTAAAAAAATCCCATTGATTTTGCTACTAAAATAAGTATTTTGTCTTTTTTTGGGTCCTTATAAACATATAGACATGCATCCCGTTACTGTTGGTGGGGGGGGGACAGTGCCCATACAAATTTGCCCATTGTCCTTTTAATTGCCATAAAGTATGAGTTAACTTTAAAAATATAACATTTTGACCGAGGCAAGTACAGTTTACCCTTGTATCTAGTTGATCTGTATATAGGTATTATATATTAGTGTTTTCGACTGTACATGATGTCTTCTGGTGTAGGCATAAGACAACCGGTAATTTGCTAGAATATGGCATTCTATTTTTGGTCCTTAGGGTTGCAAATTGATTGCAAATCATAATCTTGAGTTTGCAAAAGTCTCAAATATCTAACTTGCATCAAGCAAGTACCATTACCTTATGGCATTAAAAAAAAGCTAACCTTACAAAACATACTTACCCGTTTAACCTTAAATCGCTTCAGTTTATAACTTAGCCTGGATAGAGCGATTTGAATTGATAATCTGGAATTATTCACCATACGCTACGCAAGAAAGTTTTATAAAGATCAATAGTTGCAACTGGACTTAATTCAAAAGCAGTAAAGGATACTTTTGAATAAAGTTTACATCAAGACTTGTAATTAAATTGTCATGGTTTTAATATTTTATGTGGGTACCAAGTAACAAGGAATTAATGGTATCGTGAATAAATTAAAACGCTGTTATCGAGTCTACCGTAATCGTAGGGTTGGCAGGTCTTAGTCGGTTAATCGAGGTGACCAGCCAGTTGGCCAGACTTCTGAGATAGAAAGCCGGTCATTATCAATCATAGGTACGCGGAAAGGGGGAAATGTCTCGGGCTGCAGATAGCATATTTTTTTTACCCTTTGTTAGTATTCCACTGCAGGGCCAAGGCCTCCCCTCTTTTTCGCCATTCTTCACTGATTACATGATAATTATCAGTCACTATTTATTTTCGTAATTACCTAATGATAATGTAATGACTATGAAATGTTGTATTTATTCTAACGTAGGTTTAAGTTGATACCAAACACAATAAGGACATATCCGAATCCAATGATTTTATTCATTACTAGCTTCTACCCACGACTGCGTGCGCGTAGATTTCAATTATCGTAATTCCATCGGGGACTTTCAAATTTTCCGGGATGAAAAGTAGATTACGTGTTAATTCATGGTAAAGCCATTTACAGTATTGGTAGGATTAAATACTTAGATGAAAACACACACACAAACTTTCCGCATTTATAATATAGTAGTATTTTATTAATAATAGCGTCACAAAACCGAACAGGGTGGTTGTTATGACATGGCTATGCAGTACATTTTACAGCGAGCGTAAATGAAGGAGTTATAGCAGTTGTATAGCTGTGTCCTTTTCTATTGAAACTGAACTGCATAGAGCTATGTCATAATAACCCCCCAGGCCCGACAAAAACAAAATAAATACAATTTACATTGTATTTGATTTACTCTTCGAATTTGATTGAGGAGTTTCATTTCATTATGTTTGTTTGCCAGCATGCATTTCATAGATTTTTGATTTTGATTATTTATATGAATTAAGATAATTAAAACGCGATCTATAATAAAAATGACTTCAAAGCCATTAAAATATATTATTAAATATATTTTAAACTTAAGTTTAACTAAAGTTTTTTTTTTTTTTTTTATTGGTTCTTGTGCACAAGACGCTTTAGAAATGAGAACCAATTGTGATGTTTCTCGCCGGACAGCTACTTTTAAGGGTTTCGCCATGTTTGTCCGTCCGTCTGCAGCCTAGATCAGAGACTCTTGGTACTAGAATATTACAGTTTGGCATGAATATACATATTAGTCACGCTAACAACTAATAATTATTTTTTAGTATGTATTTTTTTCCACGTCTAACCCATAGTGTGGGGTATCGTTGGATAGGTCTTTCAAAAATATTGCGGGTTTGTGTAAAAAAAAATCGATTAAGGGATCCGTTTATAAAATATTAAGCTATAAAGCGCAAATTTTTGTAAAGTGGTTTCGGAACTCTACACTGAATATGGTCCGACATGCTCTTGCCTGGTTTTTACTGAGATATTTTGTCCGGCAGCCTGAGCATGTCATGCTCACTCAAAGGGCTTTCCTTACGGCGGCGTCGTTGATCGGGTCGCCGCCTCCCCGAACACATGGTTAAGGGAGGCGATGGCTGAGATACGCGTCATACTCGTGGACGGGTGCTGTCTTTCGGGTCCGGTCTGTTCATGCGTGTAAGGGCCTGTTTTTCAGTAAGTTATTTAGATTATTATTAGTAGTAGTACGTAGACCTCGCCATGTTGTTCTCCTAGTCACTAATTTTAATTTTACGTTATTGGGTTTACATTTGTTATGATTTTACCTATTTATTTTTTTATTGTTTCTCGAAACCTAAGTTAGGTTAGACTTTGCACAATGCTGCTCCAGACAGAATACTGACGATGGGCTGCGATAAAATGCAGCCCAAGTATGTATTCCGGAGGAACTTCAATGTCCACATTCCGACAAGGGATGAATGGAAGGATGGATTGCACCTATCAGAGGAAGACAACGCGATATGGTACACGGATGGTTCAAAAACGAGCTCCGGTACGGGGGCGGGTATTCATGCCAAAGACTACAACAGTAGTATAAGTATGGGCAACTACGCAACGGTCTTCCAGGCGGAGTTGTATGCGATAATTGCCTGCACGCAGGAGAATATTGATAGGACTCTACAGGAGAGAACTATCTATATCCTAAGCGACAGCCAAGTGGCACTCAAGGCACTGACGGCGCCTAAAGTAGACTCGAAGCTAGTCCACAATGGAATCCAAGCCTTAAACAGACATGGTAGACACAACAAAGTGAAACTGACGTGGATTCCAGGACACGAAGGCTATCCCGGAAATGAAGCCACGGACGAGGCAAGGGAAGGGTCCAAGGGCGCATACGTCGGACTTGAACCATTTGTGGCACCCTCACCGGGCACTATAAAAGCAGCCCTGAACAACAACGCCCAAGAAAATCACCAAAAATAGTGGAAAACTACGGTAGGCTTAGGGCATGCAAAGCTCTTCATTGGAAGAGTTGACCAGAGCTGGACCAAGCAACTTTGGAAACACAGCAGAAGACAACTTCGATACATTATCGGAGTATTTACCAGGCACTTCGGGGTTAAACATCTCCTAGCAAAGATGGGCCTTTATGACAACACAGATTGTAGAATGTGCGGCGAAGAGGCTGAGACAATGAAACACCTATTGTGTGAATGTGATGCCCTCGCTGGAGTAAGAATGAAAATCCTCAGTTGTGGATACCCAGAACCGAACGATTTCAAAGCATTGCCATTGCACTCCACTATCCGCTTTTTGAAAGGGGTGGAGGCTGCATTGGATTAAGTGCTAAAAGAGGGGTAGTTACACAAAAGATCCCACAGAGTCGAAGTGTATCCGTAAGGACTCCACTAAAAAGACAAGATAAGATAGGTTAGACTTTCGCCTCACCTGAGAAATAAAAATAACATATAAGGGGTTCTAGTCCCAAACTAAGAGCTAGACTTGATTATGAGTACTAGATAATGATAAATATACTTATATACAGAAATACATATATAAATACAATTAAAAAATTCCACAAAAATATGTGCCCCTACCGGCAATCGATCCCGAGACCGCTAGCTTCTAGGAGGTCACCACCAACTAAGCTTGTGCCGCGCCGTGCATAAAAATATAAAATAATAAAACTCAAAAAAGGTTAAATTTACTTATGTCTATGTATGTATTCATGAATCTGAATCATGTCCAAGTATTATAAAACTCATTGGAATATAATAATAATTACTCTAAAAATGGTTTTGCATGGCAACCCTATACCATTTGAAACTGAGGTAACAAAAAGTACAGCTTTTGAATTTTTAATTAATCTTTTACGATCAGTTATATAATTTGCCACGGTAGGTTACCTTTGACCTGACTCATTTTAAATGCCTCAATTGATTTTAAAATGATTTCATAACAATAAACCACTACTGTGCACAAAAATACCATGAACCCCATACAAACTCTTCGCGGAAAACCTCGCTCAAGTCATTGACGTTACAAATAAATTTGTGAAACAATTAAAAACTCCCGCTACATTTTAACAGGTTTCACGCTGTTAAAGGCTGGTTTTGAAACGGTGTTTTTTAAGAAGGACGTAGGTACAGTTTGATGAAATACAGTCTTAGGCAACGCGTTGGATTGGCTCATACATTATTCCTACTATCAGATATTTATTTAATTGTCCGTAAATTAGGTTTTTTTATAATACGCATTCAACAATAAAAGTAAAATAAAAATACTTATACAAAAAATTAACATTATTACAAAACCTAACCTACGAGTGCCGCCGGCAGCAGGGCAGGCCTCAAGCTATCGGTGGTTAGGGCTGCAGAGAGAGAAACTTTACAATGCGTGCCGTGTCGAGGAGTACTGCCTTATGTATCTGGCACTTGATCCAGCCATCTAGCTCTTGGTCGAGACTCTTCGCTATAAGACCGTTTGCTAAAACAACTATCGGACAGTGATCGTCGAGTCATTATCCTACATGGCGGTTACCTCGTGAGCCAAGTCCTTCCTATTATTATTATTATTCCTCTCCTGGCGATAAAGGTGTCCATGGATCACGGTGTCACTTCAGATCGGGTGACCCGATAGCTCGTTTACGCAAAAAAAATATTATTAATTATGAAAGCGTACTTGTTTTGCTTCGTTCAAGAAATAAAAGTATTTCTGGATACACCATTTCAATTTAAAATAGAAAATTCTAACAAACAAATTCAACTCGGTTCTAACCAACGTAAACGGCAGCAATTAACATGTTTAGGTAGAGAACGCAACGCATTAATATAGTGCGTAGCTTAATACTAGAGTAAATAATAATGCTTATATTTTTTTACTTTTATTTGTAGCGGACTGTATTGTGCTATTTCGAACCGCGTCCATTTTCCCCTTTCTCAACGTGATATTTCAACATTGTTCTGAATAACTTTATTTAGAAACTCAGTCACGTAAAATGGAACGTGTCTACTCCGTAGAAAGGCTTCGCCTGGTAAAACATGTAGCATTTCGCAAGTCAATTAAAAATAAGCTATTTCTTATTCTATGATTCTATTTGCAAAATCTACATATGTTTATGGTTGTAAACACATGTTTTGTAGACAACTTTTGAATGGAATTTCGGTTCATAGAAAATGTTCATCATTATTAATTCATAGAATAATCAATACTTACTTTTAAGATATTTAAATCATACATTTTTGTTACATATAAAGTTCAATGTTGAGATATTCATATCAAAGAATATCAAATAATATATTCTTGATGCTTATATTATTTAGCTCATGTAAATCTTATTACCAAAGTACATTTTGAAGCAAGTGTGTGTTTTATGCTGGGGTCACAGTTCTAACCTAACTTAACCTATTTTTCTGGTGGCAACTCGTTTGACGGGGTCGCAGTTCGAACCTTACCTAACGTATTAGTCTCTTATCAGCTCATTTCTGAGGGGGTCGCAGCTTTAGGTAACCGAACATATTTTTCTGGAAGCGATTTCTAACCTATTCTTCCAAACAAATAATATTCGTTTAAAAGTAAATATACTGTTTGATCGAGTTAAATATAAAAACGAGATTATACATTCGTTGAATTATGTTTCTGAAAATATATTTAATTCGATTAAAATAGCTGTTGAAACATTATTGTAAGTAAAAATACAAGAACCGAATATTATGTGAAACATTTTTTGCGAAACGAAATTCTATAAAGATTCTGTTTGCGAAACGAGAAAACACTATACTACATGGAAATACGAAGCGAAATTCGATTTTGCCACTCACATTAGAGCACACCACATGGACTAAACTTATTGCAGAATTCCCTACTGGACAATATTTCAATACACAAATAAACATCTACATTTAACTTTATGATTACGTTAACTTGTGAAAGTTTATATTCCCCTGTATACTACTAGCAAAGTTATTCATATAAACGATGAGAGCACTTTTCCGTCGCGGCTTATGGTGGTATAGGTTGTATACGTTATATATGTGGTGAATGAATTGACCGGTACAAATGATTGTGGGAGTGAAGTTTTTGTTATAACTCGAATTTCCATTTTAAAACCCATGTTTGTTTAACCGTATCAGAATCGTGCTCGAATTTTATTTAAAAATGTTTCGTTTCTCCGAATTATCATGCGTTGGAAAATCTTTATGTTCTGATTCAGTTTAACTTTCCTTAATCGTTATAAAGCAATTTTAATCTACTTGCATTTTCTGTAAGGAGATATACCTACGATCAAACATTATGAAAGTTAGACAAAAAACATTTTCGAAGCGTTTAAGCATCGGACCAATGAAACAGTTTAGACACAAAACTTTGGACTTGCGACAGTAAACCTCATTTTACACATTTGTATAGTTTTATTCAACCAATAAATTCGTGATCTTGTGACACGACATATAAAAAGAGGGTCTTGTTACCTATGGCATGGAGGAGGCAAAAGATTACACAAGCCACTTGAAGGTCAATGAACTTTGAAACCCATAAACATTTCCAATCTGAAGACTGCAATCTGAGGACTGCAAATGGATTTCCACCCCTGAAGACGGATGGAATTTATTCTACAAACAGGAAAAAAACAAATAACAAAATAGACAGATACACAAAAGTATGAATAAAGGCGAACTTATCCCTTATTAGTACACTGGTTGTCTTACTCCAGCACCGGAACACAATAGTGGAAATACGACTGGGGGTCTATTTCTGGCCTGTAAAAACTATATCGTCTTAGATCGGTTTTGTTATTGACTATTGTTTCTACTCGGCCGGAATTATATAAGCATTCGGTTCTATTGATATAATTTTCTAGCACTTTAAACCCTTGCACGTGGAGGCGAGGCAACCCTAAATTGGGTGGTCACAGATTGACGTCAGAAATGCGTCACGGACGCCACCCCCTTTGAATGCACCTGCGTTTCTATTTTAGTCTCACAAGTAGAAAATTAAGTTGTATAGTTAATCAAATGTGATGTTTTATGTTTAGCTTGGCTAGGATTTTAAACGCCATTTTATCACGGATTTTAATTGAGATATCAACTAGCTTCTATTGTAATTTCAATAACTATATTTTTTTAATAAATGTAAAAAGATATTGTTGTATTTTGACTTCTCTTTTGCGACCGGTGGCTTAACAATTTTTTTCATGGGATCTGAGAAAAATCTTAAGACTGCAAGTGCGTTGCCAAACCTGAGGACTAAGCAATGCCTATCTGTGCTAGTAATGTTACCCGTTATCTTATCATCACGCCAGAACACAACAATGTGAACACTGCTGCTTGACGGTAAGTTACAGGATAAAATGGTTGTATCGATCCGGACGGCTGGTGCTCAAGGTCCTACCCCCACTAATGCTAATTTCCTTCTCTCTCTCTTTCTCTAAGTCTAAGTCACTTAGAATACATATTATTCATATTAAAAAAACAAACTAAGTAAAATTCAAACCTAATATAGTGTAGAAGAACCGGTTTTGGAAATCTTAAGACCGTTTCGGGCTATACGATACTCTTTTCAACCTTAAGTGGCCCAAAAGGGTACAGTGGCCACAAAGAGTACTTCTACCGGAAGTAAAATAAGATAAAAAAACATTTTATCGTATAAAATGCAGTGCATTTAATCCTAAGGCGTTTTAAAAAGAAACAAAGTGAAGGTTGCTTCTGCCGTAGAAGGCACCGCGTAGAGGCTTCGTAGCGCGTAGCCGTCGTAGCAGCCTACGGCTTGGTACAGCACGACACAATTAATATGGCGCGCGTCAAAGCGCTTACGCTGTTGGAAGAGAGTCAATTTTTGCTCAATCCACGTGCCATATTAATTGTGTCGTGGTGTACGTGCTTCGAGGAAAATTGCCTTCGTGATAATCGCAGCTGCAATGTGGGTTAAACAAATTTTATGGTACGCTTAAGGTTAACTGTTAACTTTTAATTATTTTGATATATCATAGTACTTAATTAGAGAGACTTTATAATGGTTTCAGCATCCTTAAAAAAATAATTTAAGAAATTCCGTTTATTGGAAAATGTATGTGTGATGCATGTACACATCGCAATGCACACTGCCAATTTATTAGAAAAGTACACTGTGATTAACGTTGCCAACGCAGCAGTATAATAAGATTTTGTTGAAATAATCAATTTATCACAAAACTTATTAATGAAATCTATTTAAGTAATTCATTTTCTTTTTTTATCACCTGTCATGTAACAAAGACACGAAATTGACTGCCGAAAATACTAAATAGGTAAATAACCGATAACTTAATGATGTTTCAGGTGAATTAGATATCCTTGAAGTTAAATAAATAAGTTAGGGTGTTTAATATAAGTACATCGTATCGTAATGGGAATGTTTTAAAATTTACTCTACCGTATCAAGTAACCTGGTTTTTAAATTAAAATTTGTTAGAGTTAAGAATAATGTGCCATTAATTTTTTACACATATTTTAGTTTTATTTTATCGACCATTTTTGAAGCAGGAATTATTGTATCCCTTTTATTTTCTATAGTCATTACTGGTTGTTATAGTAGTAGAAATACACACTGAAAATTTAAACTGTCTACCCATTACGGTTCATGAGATACCTTTTGACACCCTTCGAGTTCCCCCTATGAATAAACCGCCTATTCATAACAAACGGATACTTTACAACAAACAACAAAAGAGGAATTTCTAAACGTATCTATACCGTGTTCATTCTTTAATACATTTCCCGTTTCTTAAGACTTATTGTTAAAAGGACGTGGGCAGCAAATACTCCTTTGTTATTTCTGGGGTCCTTATGAAAAAGGGTGTAAGTGACCTTAAGATCAAGTTAAAAACGGTTTAAGTCTAGTGCAGTCCGTTTATGTATAACATATACCCTTTTGTAAAACAAAGTAAGTCGACTTATATCCTTTTTAACTAGGTCCCCAGATTTATCCAGTCGATGTATCTCAAACAGAATCGAAGGTTCGAGATAATTCCATTCGCTTTAGCTATTTGTTTCAAGAAAATGTAGCACTTAGCGTTCGTGTAGATGCAAATGACAGCGCAATTAACGCAACGCAGCGGGGATAATGTTACGTAAAAACATCCGCAACCGTAGTCGTGGTTAAAAAAGATATAAGATTTTTATTCAGTAAGGAGGCCGCACGGGCACTTTTACACGTCAGGAATTTACCAGCGCTTCGCAAGAGAACACTGCTGAGAAGAAACGCAGCAAGAAACTCACCAAGACAAAAAAATACTCGCTGTCTTCTGTGCAAGAAAGTTTACAGGGAATTACCAAATTAGCTACTTATTTCAATAAAATATATCGGGGGACAATGTCACACCAATTGACCTAGTCCCAAACTAATCTCCGAAAATACTGAGCCTACATTTTGGAAAAAAATAAAAAATATAGTTCATTGCTTGTAGATTACAGGAAAACCGAAAACAAGAAAAAAACTTATCTACGGAACCCTCTCCACGCAAGTTCAACTCGCAATTGGCCGGTAAAATCACATTACATAGATACAAAAATACCAAGACACAGAAAAATTGTTGCGAAACGGTCCCACATGTTACCATTTGTACGCCGTGACCTTTAGGCTTTTACGGTATATTAATATTTTTTTAAACGTTATAACGACTAACAGGCAGTCCATTACACGAATGATAACAAAGGTCGGAAACAAATGAAGGGTATACGGAAACAAGTCTAACTTAACAATTTTTCTAGTTATCGATTTTAAAGTTAGGAATCATGAAGTAATTTATTTTTCATCACACTTGCTCGTAAATGGTGTTATTCCATGCCTGTATACAGAAGGACAATGGCCTAAATGGTTCCCGCGGGAATTATGGCGAGTTTGTCATCCCTAGGGAGTAATGACTTTCTTTTTAAAATTTGCAACTCTTTCGTACATCATTTCTGACTAAGGAGGTTTAATTTTCAGCCAAAAATTAAATCGGTTTCTAATTTCATCTTTAAAAATTAACTATAGACTAACTTATATTACACAAAACCTATACGCTTCATTAAACTTCATTATTTTTATACCTATTTCAAGTTTATATCAACATTTATCATTAATTTTAGTAATTATACATTTTTATCAAATTGGCTAAATCTGGCTCGAATCCAGGTCGAAACTAAACGCAGTTATTTTCTGTGGTAGAGGTCACAAAAAAAATATCGTTTCCATTTACGTTCCCGTTCGTCAAAAGTTATTTCTTTATATTTTGCAGAGTTAAAGTGTTTTCTCTTTGTTTTTTTTCCTCGCAAATGTGATGAAAACCATTGTGTGTATCACAGGCAGTAAGGGGATTACTAACTCGAGTAATTAAAAGCCTTCCGCCTTCGGCGTCGGGCTTCTAACACTCTCGTTAGTAATTCCCTTCATACTACCTTCTCACATGATTGTATCACAATTACGTGTCAAATCATAGTCCTTAGTATAAGGCTACTTTTGCCACTAATATTCTTTTCAGCAGTAATCCTGTAAAAAATACCTTTAGCTATAAAACAACCGAGAGAAAAGAACTCTTGCCGGTACTTACGTCATGTTTTTTATTTTTGCATCCAGAGAAAGCAAATGAGCCAGCGGGTCGCCTAATAGAGAGTGATCACCGCCACCCATGGATACCCAATATTCTGCCCTCTTAAATAAAAAGAACGCATGTGCAATTTGTTAGTCAAAGTAAATTCAACCTCCCATCTTAAGAAATAAAGTAAGTAATACATACGAGGTTCTATGAGACATACGCCTATTTTTGTAAGGAGGGTAGTATTGTAGGTGAGAGGAATAGCAGATGCATTATAGCCTTTGAGAAAAGAGACAACGCCCGTAGAGTTGACATTTTGCTCGTACAGGTTGTCTCAGATTTCAGAGTATAAGTTACGGAATAAAAAGGATTTTTATATCGGTTTAGAATATATATTTAAATTTAATGATACTTGATAATAATACCTCACGGACACGTTTTAGTTAGGGAGAACTGTCGTTTTGAATAAGTCAAGCTTTTAGTGCGTACTTAAAGCAAAAAAACGTCATAACTGAATGACATTTGAATGAATGCTGTGTTATTTGAATTATGTAAAACTACCTCAAGGTCACACTAAGTAAACAGTATCCCTATCAAGTGACACAGAAAAACTTTTGACTTACAAAAAATCGGGATTTTAAAGGACAACAGGATTTAAATGGTATTTATGATATTTAGACAAGAGGCAAAGAAAACATTAATTTGATCTCGAGAACAAATTCAATACTCATTGAATCTAAACCTCATCAAACGTCTTACCCGGAATCAATAAACAGTTCCTAGGTTCAGCTGGCTCGTGTCGATCAGCTGAGCGGGGTCAAGGTCTCCCGGGTCACGGGTGGCTCGGCCCCCCCAGCCGCCCAGCCGGGCGGGCAGGGAGGCGTGGGCGCGTAGCCATGACAACGCCCACGCTCTGAACAGGTACTCTATCAATTACATGCTCCCAGGGATATGTGCAGCTTTAGAGTTGTTTTAGGTTTTAATGACGTCAACGTATGGAAAAGGAACAGTGGTTGATCAATACTATATTTCGATATCTTTACGTTTGGTTCGTAGATAGAAGGTGTAAATATACTTTTTCTTGCATCTTTATTGTTGTAATTGGATAATCCCATTTTCGTTAGCTATGTTAGCTACTGTTTACAGTTATTTTTAAATATTTGCTCAGTTTATAATGTTATAAAAGTATGATATAACAGATATTGCTATTTTTAGACAGGAAGAAACAAGGCGTGGGAATAGTAGCTGCCGACCGATGGCATACACGTGACGTACTTTTATTAGAGCCTTTTACTCGTGGGGCAAGGGGGTAGCTTAGAAACAGTTCATAATATGTCATTGCTTAAGCATTCAAGTTTTAATTTGAGTATATGAAAGACATGGGGTAACGTTACTTGAATTCTAATTGAGCGTTTTGTATGCTGATGTTTTAGTGATTGAAATTGATTTTGTATTTAGTTTGTATTTATGTTTAGTCACGTCATTATTTTGATAATGCAGATACATACTGGCTGATGTTGTACCTAAGGTTGTTAAAGAATAATATTCAAACCCATATTCATACTCATTTATTGACAATATTATAAAATATGACATGTCAAAATGGAATTAAATTATTACTTTTAAAGTAGTAAGTTACATTATAGGTCAAAATACCCGTATAAGTAATATTATATGTAAGTTATTAGTTAAACATATTTAAAAACTATAATTTTATTCCATTTTATTAGACATCTTAACAATAACTTTACTTATACTAGATATTTTGAAGCATGATAATGCTCTAAAACTTAATTTAACATTGCTTTATGATATTACGTGCCATCATATTATAGCACTGTTAAAATTTGACTGTTATTGACCTCCTACGTAGAGTTAAAAAGTTGAATCAGGCATGCATTGACAGGCTACACCACCGAAACGTGAGTGATTCAGGTTTAAATATGCCAAGTAATTACGTCAGGGTTTTTAGATGTTACACTTAAAAACAGACTTTCCCTATGTATGTCAATTGCCACGCCTTATTTTTTTTTGCGTAAGTGACTTGATTATGCAATTAAAAATTGGTGCTCATTTCATTTTAATTATTAGTATATTCAACAGTTTACTCAAGACAGTGTTATTAAACGCAAAATACCGTTTACTAAAGACCTAATAAATGTTTAATAAGCATTATACAGAACCATTCTCCTAACAAAACCACAAACAGGTATCTCCCCATTACCAACTTCCCATTCCAAGCTGAATATT
This sequence comes from Acleris sparsana, assembly GCA_923062465.1. Lineage (NCBI taxonomy): Eukaryota > Metazoa > Arthropoda > Insecta > Lepidoptera > Tortricidae > Acleris > Acleris sparsana. Next base: position 17,001,749 of record OV281287.1, on the reverse strand, counting down.
TATCGCTTTTCAGTTTAAATTTGCAGTCGTAAAGTGGGAGTTACGTCTTTATGGGTCAATGTTTAATAAAGCTGGCTACGCACGTGTTCAGCCGTGGGATGCCGTGCAGTGAACAGACACGCAATGACCCATGCAGCCTTTTCATGGTGTGAGCAGGCTTGAATGCGTGTTACTTACGCCTATGGTTTTATAAAAAATAAAAAATAAATAAAGGGTGAGCTAGTAATTAAAAGGCTTATACTGAGCTAAGGCGTTATAAGGCACTTTGATCTTGTATTTGCTATCGTTAATATTTTTTAGCATCTAATCAGGTTTAAAATAATAAGAGTTCACACAAATATTAACCCATACATATATAGGGTATCAGTACCAACTTGGACCAACGCGTCGTAATTAATTACATTACTAGCTTGATGGAATAATACAAAGCAAGCACTCTGAATGTGGTACAGTCTGTCAATAATCTATGTAGGAACCAATGACCCTCGAGAGCCAGGTGCACCGGCGTCTTTGACTGGAGTGGCTCAAGTGTGCATTACGTTTTACGATCGTTAGCTTAAGATGCCCAATGATCTTGAGGGAGCCTAGTTAAAATGTTTTCAAGTTGAGATAACTTTGGTACTTGCGTGTTTAGCGTTTTGGGTTTAAATTTGACATTGCCCAAATAGTTTCCGATCGTGCTTTAACCGTATTCTCATATCTCTACGTTAATTTAAAAAAATGTTTAGACGTATCAAGTGAGACCATGAGTCAAATAATTGGTTTCTACTTGTATATTATACTAATCATTTCAATATTGACTGCGTAGCTCCTATTCACTTTAGGCGCTACCTTAAAATTTATATCAAAGTATAGAGTGGTTTCTTAATAATAAAAAGAGTTTTAAAGCTTTTTACATACATTTAGATTTGCTACAGAATAAACTTTTCCAAATACCTATACATACATAAACTCACGCCTGGTTTCCAAGAGTGGAGTAGACAAAGCTAAAGAATTATTGATAATTCTGTAACCACATTTTGCACACTTTTAGGATAAGATGTATTAGTAGCCCTTTATTTTATTTTCAAATACATATTAAATATAATAATTGTAACTATTTTTATAATAACTTAACACATGACGTGACGGTTACCATTCTATACCAGTCCATTTGATTTTGAAACTTATAAAAATATACCTTATAATGAACAATATATATATCATAGTTGAATGGTTTGGGCTGAGTGTGTGTGGGCGGCGCTTAGATCGGTAAGTGTATCGGAATATAACGCTACTTGTTTGATCGGCTACTGTTCCTTGTTCAGTCATTGAAGTACCATCCACATTGCTTGGAAGCTTCACTTGGATCAAGTTATGATAATAAATGTTTTCCCCTGTATCTACGGGTGTCCCATAAAGAGCACGTCACAGTGACACCGGAGATTCCCCAGCCTCAGACGAACCGAACCAACCTAACATGACCTTAGTAAAAGTTGCACCGTTTTCGAGTTATACCAATTTAAAGATTTTTCCAATTTCTCTCCTCTTTTAACATTGCAAGTGCCCGCATTTACTGGGATAGCTTTAGAATTTAGTTTTTTTTATTAGTACGGTTTCATGAATAGTTGATGAAGATGATAGAAGCATTATTATGTCAATAACTAACGTAAAAGTTGGAAAAATACTGTAATGAACTTGACTTAAATTATCATCAACATATTAATTTCAACTTTGAACACCTGCCATGACTTTTTTTTACTAGAAACGAAATGAGCAAATAACTTTAAAAACATGTGTATGTTATGCCAATTCTAAAATGGTATGTATGACACATGATATCATAATGCAAAAAATTAGGAATTCGAATCACATTTGATTGACCAAGGTTCAAAGATAATGGTTTAACTTTCATTAGTTTTTAAAATAAATGTTCGAATTGTTTCCCTGCGACTCTAAGGCACAAATGGCATCTTCGGATACAATTTCGGTTTAATTTTCGTAAACTGGTTTCGGATATGTCTCGGGCTGCATCGAAGACACGTTGCCGTAGTTCCTCTTCGTTACTTATTGGTTTTGAATAAATTTTATCTTTCAAACATCCCCAATAAAAAAAAACCAGTGGGTTTAGATCCGGGGAACGCGGTGGGCATAAAATTGATCCCATTCGCCCAATCCATCTGTCAGGATACTTGTTGTTTAGGTGCTCACGGACTGAGCGAGCGTAGTGTGCCGGGCAGCCATCTTGCTGGAACCACATCCTTTGCCTCAATGCCAACGGCGTGTCCTCTAATAAAATAGGCAGATCGTTTTCCAAAAACTGCAGATAATTCTGGCCATACAGAATCGGCGGCAACTCGACCGGTCCTATTATTTGGCCGTTAAAAATTCCGGTCCACAAATTAATTTAAAATTGGTATTGTGACCGGTCTTCTCTCGATTCGTGTGGGTTAGTTATTTGCTAACTGTGGATGTTATGGAAGTTAACGTACCCATCCCTTTTGCAGGCCGATTCGTCGCTCCATAATACTTCATTGAAGAAGTTTGGGTTTTCCCTCCATTTCTGTATCATTTTTCGACAGAATTGAATACGCTGCGTGTAATCTGTCGGAAGAAGCGTTTGAACACGATGAATGTGGTAAGGGTGGTATTTGTGCCGCTTCAAAATTCGTTGTGCCGACGATTTAGTAACGCCAGTACTGCGTTCGATTATTCGCACGAGTAGTCGTTTCAGTTCCACAAAATTAATCAGAGTCCAGAGGAATGCCAAGTCGATTTAGTTCAGGAACACCACAGGAAAACAGGGACGCAGTGAACATGGTGATAAGTAATGACCAAAGTCAAATCAATAAAAATAAAAAGTAACTAAAAAGTCTGCTATTAAAACGAGGTTTAATATTAAAGGGTATAGCACGAAACGCAAGGTAACGAACTACTTTGGGTCACAGGGCACCGACTGCAATAAATTAATAACTACCATACAATTCTTTACATAATAAACTTGCAAAGCGGCTAATAGCCTTTCATTTGTTAGTTTGGTTTCGGGATCCTTATTAGGAAAAGGGAGTCGAATTCCTACTTTTTTGCATTATGATATCATGTGTCATACCATTTATTTTAGAATTGGCATAACATACGCATGTTTTTAAAGTTATTTGCTCATTTCTTTTCTAGTAAAAAAAAGTCATGGCAGGTGTTCAAAGTTGAAATTAATATGTTGATGATAATTTAAGTCAAGTTCATTACAGTATTTTTCCAACTTTTACATTAGTTATTGACATAATAATGCTTCTATCATCTTAATCAACTATTCATGAAAGCGTAAGTACAAATAAAAAAAACAAAATTCTAAAGCTATCCCAGTAAATGCGGGCGGGCACTTGCAATGTTAAAAGAGGAGAGAAATTGGAAAAATCTTTAAATTGGTAACTCGAAAACGGTGCAACTTTTACTGAGGTCATGTTAGGTTGGTTCGGTTCGTCTGAGGCTGGGGAATCTCCGGTGTCACTGTGACGTGCTATTTATGGGACACCCTGTATTTGTCAGTTAGAACGTTTATTATGTTTCCTTCTTGGATGAATACTAGACATTTTCTTAAATTAGAAGAAAGTTATTTCAAAAGATTAAGGGTTAATATTATTTAAAATAAATAATATAAAGCAATCATGGACAATACTTCGGTCAAGTGATGTCCAAAATGTTTTCTTAGTTTACTTTATTTACGATAAAAGAGCTGTTTTGAGACAAGTCTGAACAGGGTTTAGATGCTTTTAAATATGGTCAGTGTTTTCTTTGAGCCCTTACAAAGATAAACATGTATATAAAGAATCACAATAACTTATACTTCAAGCATAAGAACACTCATTGTCAATCATGACACAAAGACAGACACAAATGATTCATATTTCCTAGTCTATTCCGAGAAAATTACGTAGTATTAGCTGAATAAACGTCTTTGAGGGAAGGCCTAGTTTATAATTTTGTCATTTAAATGGTCAAAGAATAGTTTGTGCTTTGAAAGTTGAAGTAGTTTGGTTTTTAATAGCTGTAATAGAGCAATTAGCAGGATTTGCGATATTAACAAGCCATCATTTAATGTTATAAAGGGAATATTTAACGTTTGAAGTGTGCAACTGTCATCATGAATTATAAAGGGTGTCTTAAAAATTTACGCAACGTTTGAATTTGGGGCTATTTCTGCAGAAAAGGGTTGGCAACCAAAAAAAAACACGATTCATCAAGTCCAGTGTAAGTAATCTTCTAGTTTGAATAAAGTGGTTAGAGAGTAATTGGTAATATATATAACCTTTTTAAGATTTTGCTGAACCGATTACCATAAGTATAAGTATAAACATTATTATGAATGCAGTCTTGTGAATGCGAATGTCTATGGGTCACAGTTTCCACTTACCATCAGGTGGCCTATGTGCTCGTCAGCCTTCCCTATGCCCAAAAAAAAAAAAAGCATTATTATCCAGATTTTGTTACGTTCTACATAGAGCGTAGTTCGTTTTGTTCGTGTTGTTCTAAGTACATAGAAGTTTGAAAGATGAGACGATTCTTTATTTTTTATTCCTTTTCATTATGTTTTGTGTCAACGACAACACGGTAATAAAGTAGCTTAAGGGATTTGTGTTTTGTTTTCTTTTATAAGAAAAGGAAGCAACGTTATATATAATTTTTTACTAAGGAAAAAAAAAGCATTATTTACTGTCAAGAATACTCCATAACATTATGTATGTATGTTCTCTGTGTTTGAGCGTAGGTACCGATATTTAATGCGCGCAATGACCTAAAAATGTATAGTCATTATTTGCAGACATAATGAGCTTTAGTTATCATGTTTAAAAAAATCGTGTGAGTTTTGCTCGTTTGTTTAATGGTCTAATATTGCTATGTTGGTATGCCGTCCTTTACGAGTATTACTTTCTCGAAACACCATACCACGAAACTATCATTTCGCAGAATTTTTATGTCATCGAAAGGCACTTCTCGCCGCATGTTTTTGTTTTTAACTCCCAAGTCTAACCTACCCTACGTAATTAACGTTTAAGGTATCCTGAAAACATCATGATTTCAACAGAAAATGTTCGATGAAATGAGATTTGACAAAATGACGGGTTATGCTAGGTTTACACGGGCTTAGTACTTGTCATTAGCGTAGGTGGTTAGGGACTTACATGCACAGGGACAAATGGCAAGTAACCGTCTACACAGTGGTGTTAGAGAATGGTATTAGTTCGGCGGCTTTGAGTAGGTAATCTACTAATCACTAATCAAAATGCACTTGTCATTAAATGTTTACACCACTCGACAAGTGACAAGTATTAGTAGATTTTTAGCTGCGGGTAGGTACTTGTCGCTTAGTAAATAGGAACGGCTTCTAATTACTTGCAGTTGCACTAATACTAAGCACTTATACAACATGTTTACACACATGTGACAAGTGTAAATGACAAGTACTAAGCATTAGCTACTAAGCCCGTGTAAACCTAGCATTACCGTCCATTACACTCTGTATAAAATATGAAGGAACCCTACAATAACATTTCAAGTAAGAACTGAGCTAAGTATCAGCACTTAAGTTCCGTCAGAAAGTAGCATACTAAGTCCTTTGTAGTCGACCAAGATTCTGAATTAATAAAACTGTGTTTACGGAGTCGCGGTCGATTGTGACTCGCTTATTGGCTTCTATGAGAAAAGTGAATAGCTTCAATATTGGTTTACGTTTGGATTCTATATTTCTATAGTGTTCTTGGAAAAGAAGCAGGAGAGAAAACAAATCAAAATGAAAAGGAACAATGGTTTATAAGTTTACGAGTATGATAAAATTGAATAAAGGCCCTGAAGTATTAACGCATACGGCCTAGTTCGTAGTTACCCTGCATACAAAGCCAGCAGTCTCGGGATCGAATCCTGGTTATGGACATGGATATTTTTGCCCATTCGAACAAGAATCATAATTGTTTACTAGCCTTTTCATTTGATATTATTAAACTTTGGCGTTTACTTAATAATTTAGCGCGATACGTCTATTATGGCTGTTCTTAGTTTTTATCGCGTTAAGACCGTTTTTATTTCTTGTTTTTTTATTTACCTAAATACTACTTATACTATAAATCATAACCATCTACACAATTCACGCGAAAGTGAAAATATTAGAATTCATCAGTAACAATTACCTGTTCAGCTCTCCACCAAATTAACCATCTTTTTCTTTCGTAACGGACAAGAACGAGATAGAGAACGCTACAGGGTGTTGGGGGTGTTGATAGTACAGGCTTTCATTGAATTTCTGGAGCGGTCCATCAACAAGTGGCTTATCCCGAATAGGGTGGGAACCCCCTGTAGAAAATAAGAGATTATTATCCACTTAGGTTGTGATTTGATATCTGTCTGTCTGAGATCATGTATTTGGTACAATCATACAGGATGGATATTTAAGATGGGATAATATTATTATAGTAATTCGCTACTTATGAGTTTAGTCACAAGGAAAAACTATTGATTGTTTTATGAACTGTTTTTCTGTTATTGCTTGGTGGTGTGTTATGTACGTTAAACATTAAATGATTTTTCATGCAATATCTTTCCCGGATTATCCAAAAATAGCTCGACACGTCAAATTTAAACTAAAAACACGCAACACCTGTAAAAGTTATTTTATCACTACATCATCATCATCATTATCAGCCGCAAGACGTCCACTGCTGGACAAAGGCCTTCCCCAAGGTTTTCCACAACGATCGGTCCTCTGCTGCCGTCATCCAGCGGTTTCCCGCGACCTTTATCAGATCGTCAGTCCACCTTGTGGAAGGTCTGCCAACACTTCGTCTCCCGGTTCGCGGTCGCCACTCTAGAACCTTTCCGCTCCAACGGCCATCAGTTCTACGAGCAATGTGCCCCGCCCACTGCCACTTAAGGTTTGCAATCCGGTGAGCTATATCGGTTACTTTAGTTCTCCTGCGAATCTCCTCATTCCTGATTCGATCTCGCAAGGAAACACCCAGCATAGCTCTTTCCATCGCCCTTTGAGTGACCTTGAGCCTTCTTATGAGGCCCATTGTAAGCGACCATGTCTCGGATCCATACGACATCACTGGCAACACACACTGATCAAAGACTTTTGTCTTGAGGCACTGTGGTATTTGGGACGAGAAGATAGTGCGTAGCTTACCGAACGCTGCCCATCCGAGTTGGATTCGACGATTGACCTCTTTTTCGAAGTTGGACTTACCTAACTGGATTTTTTGTCCTAGGTATACATAGTCGTCAACAACTTCGAGAGTCGAGTCACCAACTTTGACAGGAGTGGGTACGACATGGACATTTGACATGATTTTCGTCTTGTCCATGTTCATTTTAAGACCCACTTGTTGAGAGACTCTACTGAGGCCATCGAGCGTTGTACCAAGGTCCTCCAGGGTCTCAGCCATGATGACAATATCGTCGGCGAATCGAAGGTGAGTGATGTATTCGCCATTTATGCTGATGCCAAAACCACCCCAGTCCAGAAGCTTGAAAGCGTCTTCCAATGCAGCAGTAAACAGTTTCGGAGATATTACATCTCCCTGTCTTACTCCTCGCTGCAATTGGATAGGCTTCGAGTTCCGGTCCTGAAGGTGAACTGACATAGTGGCGTTTCTATACAAACACTTTAACACCTCGATGTACCGATAGTCGATTTGGCACCGCTGAAGAGACTGCAGCACAGCCCATGTTTCGATCGAATCGAAGGCCTTCTCATAGTCCACAAACGCTAAGCATAGTGGCTGATTATACTCCTCGGTCTTCTGTATAACCTGCCGCAGCGTGTGGATGTGGTCTATGGTGCTAAAGCCTTTTCGGAAACCGGCTTGTTCGGTAGGCTGAAAGTCGTCAAACCTGCGAGCGAGACGATTCGTAATGACTCTAGAGAACAGCTTATAAACATGACTCAGGAGCGTGATGGGTCTATAATTCTTCAGCTGGGTATTATCACCCTTTTTGAAGAAAAGAACCACCACGCCCGCGTGCCATGCTTGCGGCGTTTTACCCTGGGCTATGACGGAATCAAATAGCTTCTGAAGAGCTTTTAAAACCGGTGATCCACCTGCTTTCAGAAGCTCAGCCGTAATTCCGTCATCACCCGGTGCCTTGCTGTTCTTAAGCTGTTTTAGAGCCACTCTAATCTCGTACAGGCTAACGTCCGGGATATCTTCGGTGTAGTGTCGGGACAACCTAGCTCTTGGGTCTTCTGCTAGGTTGCTGACAGGTGGGCATGTTGTCGTGTACAGCTGTCCGTAGAACTTCTCTATCTCTCCCAAAAGCTCAGGTTTAGACGATATGATCCTGCCGTCATCGGTCTTCAGCCTCATCAGCTGGCTCTGCCCAATAGACAAATCTTTTTTAAACACTTTAGAGCCTTTGTTTCGCTCAATAGCCTCTTCAATACTATTAGTATTAAATTGGCGTATGTCGCGGGTCAAAGACTTAGAGATCTGTCTATTGAGCTGCCTGTACTGAGAAGCATCTTGTGATGACTGCAGAACCATAGCACGTCTGTTCTCCATTAACTTTTGGGTAGAATCAGAGTTTTTCTTGGTTCCTTTTGAACGGCGAGTCTTGAAAAACTTAGACCCGACCGTTTGGACAGTTTCCACAAACCTGTTGCAGTAATCATCCACATCTACGCATTCACCTAGGCTTTCGAAGCGGTTTTTGAGTTCGAGCTGAAAGTTCTCGGGGTTTTGGATATGAATCGGTGCTGGACGGAGCGTTGACTTCATCAGGCGTGACCTTTCCAAGCGTACGTCGATATTCAATGTGCCTCTGACCATTCGATGATCGCTCCCGGTTTTGACCGCATTGATCACGGAGACATCATTGAATATTTGCCTTCTGGTCGACATGATGAAATCTATCTCATTTCTGGTCGCACCGTCGGGACTCACCCATATCCATTTGCGGCATTCACTCTTCTTGAAGAAAGAGTTCATCATAAAGAGTCCCTCTTTCTCCATGAAGCCCGCCAGCAGCTGGCCACGGGAATTCCGACTTCCAATTCCAAATTGCCCCACTCTCAGCTCATTTCCGCTTCGTTTACCCAGCTTTGCGTTAAAGTCTCCCATGACAACGTTGTAGTGAGTTTTGGTGGAATGTATGGCTCTGGAAATATCCTCATACATTACCTCCACCTCATCATCGGAGTGCGTCGAAGTTGGAGCGTATACCTGTATGACCTTCAGCGAATACCGTTTGGTGATTCTGAGTATAAGGTAAGCTACTCTTGACGACACACTCTCGATCTTGACAACGTTGTTCACAAGAGACCTGTGGACGATAAACCCGACACCTCCCTGGGACAGTTTGTCGCCTTCCCGGAAAAAGAACAGGTTACCCGACTTAAGAGTTATCGTGTCCTCCCCCTGTCTTCGGACTTCTGATAAACCCACTATGTCCCAGCGTAACCTGCTCAATTCTTCCTCAAGTTCCACGATCTTCTCGTCAGCCCTCAACGTGCGTGTGTTATAAGTTGCCAGGGCCAGGGGTCGTCGGTGGTGGTAGCCAAATCTCTGCCGGAGATTCTTAGCACCCCCCGCCCCGCCGTTACCGCGACCTCTACCGTAGCCAGGAATAGCGGGGCTGCCGGGGACTGGGGGCCGATTTATTGGTTGTGCAATATCCATGGTTGTTTTTGTTTTTTCTCTTGGGGAGAAAATTACCATAATCGCCACGCTTGGCAGGCGGGTTGGCGATCGCAGTATTTCACCGTGTTCTGAGAGGACGCTGCTGCCCATCCTCCGGTGGTTCTGGGCGTAGTTTAAGGACATACCCGGGTACAGGACATAATCGCGAAAACTTCAGAACTTAACTTTGGCCTATAGTTGGAGAGTTGTGTCACGCTGTATCAGTTGAATATTATTTTACTATATGTATACTATAAATATTTGTGTGCCATTATTGCTTTTCGATCAAATGTCTTATCTTTTCACCAAAACACTAAAACCTGCGCCTCTATTCAAAACTCACTTCTACTAAAAACCATATCGTCAAAAAAAAAAGTTACTCTGGCTCTTATTTACTTGAGAATAAAGGTAACCATATCGTATAAAATAAGAATGATAACAATATAGATGACGCGTTAGCCTAGTTGGTAGTGCCTACGTACCTTGCCTACGAAACTAGCGGTCAAGGGTTCGATTCCCCGTATTGGTAAATGTTTGTGTGATGAGCGCGAGTATTTGTGTCTCTTCAAAAGTATGTTTTAACGTTATATATTATCTATAGTACAAGCCTAGAGCTTAGTTTGGGACTTAACTAGGTTAATTTATATAAAAATGTACCTTGATATTCATTTATTAATAACATCAAGGAAAATACTAAATTAAATACTCCATAGGACATTAATTTATCAATGCCATGACTATAAAATGTGATTTAAAGACACGGAAATGTTAAGTCACTTGCTACTCTTCATATTTTTAGCCGAGTTATACACACTTTTTTTTTTATGTCATAGGGAAGGCTGACGAGCACACAGGCCACCTGATGGTAAGTGGAAACTGTGACCCATAGACATTCGCATTCACAAGACTGCAAGCCTAAGACTGCAAATGCGCTGCCAACCCTGAGGACTAAGATGGAATGCCTCTATGCTAGTCATTACACCGGCTGTCTTATCCCCAAACCGGAACACAACAATGCGAACACTGCTGTTTGGCGGTATACTGGATGGATGAATATAACCGACTGAACCCTGATTTGCATTACACGGCCAAAATGCGAACATTGGCAAGTAGTTCAACTATACTGTGCTGTGCCTGTACTTACTGTAAGTTATAATGACGTGTTCCTATCAAAAACTGTTTTTAAATGTACATACGTCTTGAAGCATTATTTAAAACGGGATTGAACGACAAGATGTTAAAACCTTTTTAAACTTACGAATGACATACGCTTTGACTATGTTTCTATGCATTTTATTACTCAAGCTATACCGTGTCCTGGGTATACAGTCATTAACTGCGTCAGCGTGGGGCGGGCCTGTGATTGGCCAATGGCGGCGCATTACAGCCGTATAAGGAAAGCACACGCGCGGATCGAGTTTCGGCGCCCGCGCCGCATAGTTCACGCAATCATGCGCGGGAGATGTTTCATGAAATAGAATCGTCGGTGTGTTTAAATATTTGAAACGAATCTTTTTATATCGGTTTTAAGAAACTTTATTTCTCAAAAGAAGAACATATATCGCTTAGATGCAAAATATTAGTTCAGTAAAAATTTACTTAGCGAGCAATTAAATAAAACATAGTCAAGAGGTGTGCGTAAGGTTGAAAAAATACTTAACTATGATTCTATTATAATTACGACTTGAAAGATGCGCAATATCACTCAGCTTTACGTGAATATAATTATTAATAGCGAATGAACAAGCGAATACAGTATTAACTTTATGGCCTTAAACGTACCTATTGTCGATAACTACATTTAAATGACAAAGAAAAAATGTATTTTAAAGATTTTTAATCATAAATAGTTACTTAATACACAAACGCAATAGTTAAGCAATTTTACAAGAAAAATGTTTTCAGCTTCTTCGGGAAAACATCAGCTTATTTTAGACTTAGCGTTTTAGTTATAATTTAGTTGAATATCATAAAATAAAATAACAAACCTTATTGTTACTATAGGAGTTAGAGTATAAATTTGAAATATCACTACTGCTTTCCTGCAACTTCAATTTATATATTTCTCAAAAAAATATCTTGTTAATAACGGTATGTTATGTAACCAGATAATTGTCTAAAGCTTACCAGGGCCTAGATTCTAGGTGGTAAAAATCATAAATACTTATTATTATATTGACCTGGGCCGAGATTCTAGGTGCTAAAAACCATATCGTCTTTGACCTGTTACGGTATTGTTTTGACGTCAGCCGCCATTTACTGTCAAGTAAATATGACCCATAAAAACGGTGACATTACGATAACAGCTCTAAAACGATATTGTTTTTTCTCCCACATGCTCGGAAATGTTAACCTTACTGTTGTAAAATCAGCCCGCGAAGTTCCGAGTTCCAGGCCCAGACAAAATTCAAAAAAAAGAAGTTATTATTTACCAGCGGCAGCGGCCGCGAAAATGTATACAAATTTCATAACGTACCCGGTTTTTTACTTTTTAAAACCATATTTGGACTATGATAACTAACTCCAAACAGCCAAACACTCGTACAATTCAAAATTCTTCCATGTTTATTTACTTTTTAAATGTCATATATACTAAAAAGGTAAACGCCGTTTATCGCGTTTACAGCGTATTTACCAAAGTGTCAAATAGTTTTACTTTTTTTAAAACATTCTGCGTTTAGAATTAAAAAAAATAAGGCGGGAATCGGGAATACTTTTTTCTTAGGGAAGTTTAAGTACAGTACGTATTATTTTTGTTTCGCGAATATACAAAAGCAACTCTACTCGTCCCGCAAGGGCCTACTTCCTGGTCTGTGCAGTAATGGACTATTACCGTGTTAAATAGAGGCCCGGTTATTTTCAACATCTTCATAGCTCTCATTTACTTGACAGTAATGGCGGCCGAGTTAAAAACAATTCCATAACAGTGGGGTTATTTTGACGTATCTGTGCAATTGATTTTACGCTCTGAGAAAAGGACAGAGTTATGCAACGGCTATAGCTCCGTCCTTTACGCTTACCGTAAAATGAACTGCATAGCCATGCCATAATAACCCCCCAGGGCAAAGATGATATCGTTTTAACCGCCAAGAATAGAAGCCCTGCTTGACCACCCATGTCAGTCCACAGATAGCGTAAACGTTACTCGGAGTGATAATGGCCGACACATCCGGTTCCTCGTCATTCATTTTACTAGTGAACTCAATAATGGCGTCGACATAGTGAGGTTACTAGTAAGTAGTATTTAGATTCGTTTTTAAGTCGGGGTCCCTCTGAAATCAGCGCCGCAATTCCACTGCTGCACAATGCTGAGAGGGACCCTGTTCAACGTTATGCCTTTTTTTTTCACTTTTTTTTTTGTACTGTTTTTTTCTTGTGCGTCGAAGTATTTTCTATTCTATTTGAACCTATTAAACTATTGTGTGTGTTTGTGATATAAGTGGATCTTGTTAATATCCCATATAGCCATTTTTGGTCGCAGACTTTTCAAAGCAGTAACAAGTCACAACAGTTTCGTAACTGCTCCGGCACATTGTGACTGTGTAAGGGTTTGGTTTCTAAGTGTAGTAACAGTTGATAAACAATGCTACCACAAAAATTCTAGTAACTATGTTTAGTCGTTGCGTCCACACATAACGTAAACATTTGTATCACACATTTTTATACACTTTGCGTCTAGTTTGTGACTAGTCTACAAACTAGGAAATAATGTGTAGTAACCGTGTGGTAACTCTGTAACCACGTTATAAACAATAAACGCGAAGTGTAGTAATGTTACGTCAATGTTTCGGAACTTTGTAACGGTAAATGACAACAAAAAGGCTTCATAAAATCCAAAGGTTCTCAACATACTGTCCCCATTTCCCCATAGTTAACGTTGCCATGTGATAATTATAGCAAAAGTTGCGTTTAATCATGAGTGAACCAAACGAAAGGAAAAAACCAAAACCATACAGACACTCATCGGACTTCTACAGAAAAGTTGCAAAATTAAAGAATGTACACAACAAAATCCCAAGTAAGTAGGACTTTTCCTGATAAATAGATTTAATTAGGTACGCGTTATTACACTTAATACCTAGTAGTTTTTGAATTACTAGCTGGTTGGTGTGATTAATAATTTAAGGAACATGAAAAATTAAATTTTTAATTATTTCTCCAGGTCATTAAACAAACTCATCGTCTTCATAGAGTGACAATCAAGGAAACAATATTATAGTTTCTGGTGGCGATGACTTAAATGCCGAAACACCTAGTGCCTCGTCCTCCGTATCTTCAAAGGAAGCAAATAAATTTTCTATTTGCATCCCTTCTGCAAAGGTTTCGAGCCCGTGTGCTTTAATTACACATTTCATTTTCTTCCATTCCTTGGTAGGTGCTCTTTGCTCTCTTCTGAATCGATCAATTTCGGGCGTTTTTCTTGTATTAGGCCAAAACAGAATATTACCTTGAACCCAGTTACTCGGAACTAATGAGATAAGCTTTCGCGAGTTTTCTTCTGTTAAAACTACAGAAAACGGCATGATTGACGATGTTCGTGAAACTTTGAGAATCTCTGTAAATAAAAAAGTACATGGGACCATTTTGTTAATTCAGTAACTTTGTTACTACTTTAAGTTACACGTCGACACATGTCGACACAATCTAGTAACTGTGTGACCACTTGTGACTGCAATGTTTGTCCATCATAAAGACATATTTATATCATAATTAATAAGTTTTATGGTTATTCTTGCTTTTATATTGATTGTTATTGATAAAATATATTATTCTGTGTATGCAAACTCAAGAGATCTTTAAATTTATAAACTTATTCAATAATGAAATAATACGCAGTACAGTCATGTGTTTCGCTAAATTGGCTAAATTATGATTTTATGATGGCGCGTTGATGAATTTCAACCAATATGATCAAATGACACGATGAAATTATTTTCCCATTGATATTTGAACACAACCATAATGAATAAACACTAAAACCAAATACTTACGTCGTCAAACTTTTTTGTAATGGCTTCTCTTCTTATATTTTTAAATCACAATAAAACGTCATCAGACACTTCAAAGAGTTCCATTAAAAGAGTTAATGAACGAATGATTTCTGACGAACTGGTTTCAAACTCGTAACATTGTTACCACACAGCGACGGAACGATGAAACCAAAAGTTACTGTGTCGACTCTTCCCCAATTTTAGTCGCGGTTACGTAGCAGATACGAAGCTGCTACCAAACGTCTTACTAGAATCAATCAGTGTCTACACATAAGTGTCGACAATTGTCGTAACGGCTACCAAAAATGGCTATATGGGATAGGTATAACAATATTTTCACCACTACAAATAAAAACCGGAACACGGATCTCAAGGAAAATAATACCCGTTGTCAAAAAAAGTAGATAGTTATATTTCGGAGAAAGGTACCCATTTCCCTGAAATCTTATTGACACTTGATAAATCGAAGCCGTTTTTTTGCCATACTTAGGCAGACTAAAGTGCGACCTGACGTTGTGTTACCTGGTTCTATAACCCATAGACATTTGCATCCTCGAGACTACAATATTTAAGTACTTGTTTACGGAGACGCGGGGCGTCGCGCGTAGCGTTGGGCGGTGCGGTCCGCACTAAATTCAAACATATGGCGTTGTGTAAAAGTGTTTACGGCGAAGCGATTTTACACGCGTTGCTTCAAATACAGCGTTACTTGCGGTGGAGCCCGCGGATGGCATCGCCGCGTTGCACACAGCGTCGCACGCGTCAATAACAGCAGTTCCCGCGCCAGCAGCGGGGCCCGCGGCGGTAGGCACCCGCTGCAGAACCTTCTGACAGTCTTGTGCTCCGCCGCGCGCTCCCCTACACGCTCACTATCACGCTGCGCATCTTCATAAATAACACCGTACATTGCCATATGTTTGTGTTTGCGCGTGTGATGATTCGGTCCGCTGCACGCGCCGCCTCTCTGTGAACGGAAACCCGACGCGCCGCGCTACGCCAAGCCGCACGGCACGCGCGACGCTCCGCGTCTCAGAAAACAAGCCCTACGACCTCAAATACGTAGCCAATCCTGAGGACTAAGAAATAATGCTTCTATGCTAGTAATTTCACCGGTTGCCATATCCGCACACCGGAACAGAACAATTTGAAAACTGCTGCTTGGCGGTGGGTTAAAGGCCGGGTCCAGCACCAGGTCCTGCCACCACGAAAAGCGTCCCAGGCCAACAGTCCGCCGGCCTACTTGTTATAATATTATTTACGCGCAAAAGCTTCTCCCAACCACTGCTAGCAAAGTCACAACTTGCAAGATCAGAATTTGAGCCTAGAGGTTGAGTAGAGTATTTATTTACCTTTGTTTATTCAAATAAAGATAGGACTCCTCTGTTTAACCTAAAGGCCTTTACCTAATGACATATTTTTAATAACCAATGACGCGCGTTTATTATACTCTAGAAGTCCAAAAAGTGTAGGTGTCGTATCGGTAAATACGAGGGCAAAACGCGAAGGGTATGAACAAAGGGAAATGTATCCCTTTCAGACCGAACTTTGCATCAAGTCAATAATACTATTGAACCTAATTTTTGAATCTTCAAAATTAACACATAATAGAACTCGCAAAGTTTTTTCGCAATGAGTCATGGACAAGAGGTTCATTTTCAAAGACATTTAAAGACCGTATCATACTGTGCTAGCTGTAAGCGGTATGTAGTAATGAGTATGTACTAAACCAAAACAAGAAGCATAACAATATTAAACAAATTTATCTGGGAAATAACTGCGGGTATGTTCCCTAAACTTTTTAATTAAAATCCATATTAATTATAGCCGCAGGTGCGTAGCATATGAAAACAACTCGTCGAAACTTCTGATTAACTACGAAAATCAATCACAAGTTCAAGGTTTTTCGATATTCCCGCAAATGTTTACTAGATTCGTCTCGAAAACTAACGGTCGTAGTTTAGGCAATACGATTTAGCCGGGAACACCTTAAAATGCCGTTCTTTTCGGAATATTGTTTGATAACGACTTTGTTACTGAACATCTAGTATGTTATGCTGGAGTTATTTCATATGTTTTTTATCACTATACAAATGTAAGATTAAGTTATATAACGAAAAAATAAGGTAATCGTTCTCAGTGCAAAACTTTCGTTAGGTATTAATATATAAATAAAATGAAATTTTGATCAATTCGAGATCATGACTCTTTAAAATTATGTCGAGTACCCGATTTACCCGCAAAACTTTCGTAGGCAATCTCAAAAAAAAACAATTAATAATTAATGTTTTTTCTTTAATATTTCCGTTGTTTAGGAGTAAGCAGATAGTAACTGCCACCAAAGATATTCGCTACCACCATCTTATCCATTAACCTACCTCCAAACAGCTGTGTTCCAGTTTGGGAATAAGACAGCCGGTGCAATGACTAGCATAGAAGCATTCCGTCTTAGTCCTCAGGGTTGGCGACGCATTTGCAGTCTTGTGAATGGTCGCAGTTTCCACTTATCATCAGGTAGCCTGTGTGCTCGTTTGCCTTCGCTATGCCATAAAAAAAAGATATACAGACAGATAAAAAGATAGACATATGCAGAAAGTTTTATACTTTTTATAAATATAAAGAAGAAGAAAAAGAAAAAGAAGATGTATAGCAATAAACACGAGACACAAACAAGGGGAAATGCTCATAATTAGTGTCGGTAGCTAATCATACCCATTATAACGCTTTCTGCTTATAGACATCAGTCTCCTTGTCTGTTTGTATATCCGCTAACTCCTCATATTTACCACGGAACGGATTTTGATGCGGTTTTCACCGTTGATTTCTGTACGAAAGGTTTGTTTGTGTAAGTGTAGTACATTCAGATTAATGTACGGTTGTTTAAAACTCACATAAGCAGAAGATAAAGAGAGCGGGTCGCAAGTAATATATAGTTAAAGCCTCTTTATATATATTGCTGTGTGTGGTCTACAAGTAATAGGATGCCTTGCTTTAATCTACCTACATATACATAGGCGACACTGAAAGTTTTTAGAATAGACCACTTATAATTCCTTTAGAAAAAAAAACAATTTGAATTTTAAAAAAGGAACTCTTTGAACGTCTAACGCCGTCAACTTTTTTAATCTGTCATTTGTTTTGTAATTTTGGCGGCATTTTGAAAATAGAGTGTTTGCTTAAAAATGAATTTAACACGCGAGCATTTTCGTGCCATGATTTTTTACGACTTTCGTTGCGGACTAAATCAAAAACAAAGTTATGAAAGACTTATGTTAGCATTTAATAATGAAGCCTCATCTATTGCCACTATTTATAATTGGTTCAATGAATTTAAAAGAAACCGTACCCAGCTCAGTGACGCTGAACGAGAAGGTCGTCCCTCTACGGCGGTGACCGAGGAAAACATTGACGCTGTGCGGCTCATGATTGAAGAGGAGAAACGAACGACATACCAGCAAATACGGACATCATTAGGGATTGGCACGGGTCAAGTTCAAAAAAAAATACATGATCACCTGCAAGTGAGGAAGCTTTGTGCTAGGTGGATACCGCACAATTTGAGCGAAGAACAAAAACTCTGCCGTGTGAATTGGTGTCGCCAAATGATAGAAAAAATTAACAGTGGTCTATCAAATTCAGTTTTTGACATCGTCACAGGCGATGAAAGTTGGATTTATTGCTATGAGCCCGAGACTAAACGACAATCAGCTCAGTGGGTCTTCCCTTTCGAGGAATTACCAACAAAAGTGAAACGAGGACGCAGTGCTGAAAAAAAGATGGTTGCCTGTGTTTTTGGTAAATCGGGTCATGATGCTACAGTACTACTAGAAAATAAAAGAACGGTTACTGCTGACTGGTACGTGAATAAATGTTTACCTATCGTCTTACAAAAAATTAAAGAACGACGCCCTCGCAGCAGAGTAATCCTCCATCACGATAACGCTCCAGGCCACGCCGCCAGACAAACAAATCAATTTTTAGTTCTGAAAATATTGAATTGATGGGTCATCCGCCATACAGCCCCGACCTTGCACCTTGCGATTTCTATTTATTCGCAAAAATCAAGGATAAGCTCAGAGGAATATCTTTTATGAATGCAGAAGAGGCTGTAGCGGCGTTCCAAACGGCAGTAGAGGAGGTGCCTAAAGAAGGATGGGCTGGATGCTTTACTCAATGGTTTTATCGAATGAACAAGTGTATCGATTGTTGTGGAGAATACTTTGAAAATCAATAAAATAGTTTACATCTTTATATCGTTTAATTTTTTTGATTCTAAAAACTTTCAGTGTCACCCACGTAGACTTATTATAAAGTGACATAGATAGATAGATAAGATAGATAATTGTGGATGTGTTCGTTGACACGTGCAATCATGTTAGAATGCTAACGTGCATATTTTGATATTTCTTCATGTTTGCGAGGGGTTGTGCCTCACATGTAATGCACTCATGTGTCGTTTTTGCTACAAAAAGTATGTTTCTTAGTTATCTCCTAAATAAATAAATAAAATAAAACATATATGGGGTACGCACAGGGAACGTGACAAAAACAATTAAATTGCGTTTTAACATAAAACTTCGTCAACACTCTAGAGGTACCTACATACAAAGAGTAACCTAACTCAGATTTCCTGCAAAAACCTTCCACACTTCTTTACCTGTCAATGCAAGCTTTGAATGATTGTGTGTACATACATGTACAGTGTATGGCGTGTTGAGAAAAAACAACTGCATCACGGCCGACGCGGCGGGTAAACAAATAGCGCACGCGCAGTGAAGATTAATGGCTTCTCGCAGACATGTAAGTAGGTAAAAAACTTTTATAAAATTATTTGAAGTGTTCTGAATCTACGACGGAGGAACTTTAAATTTGGAGTAAATACTCTCGACCCTAAACGAAAAGAAATGGTACAGAAAACATATTGCAGATATATAACTATATAGGCATCATCGAGTATCATAAAATATCCGTCAAAAAATCAATTGAAAGAAGCTTATAGTAAAACTTTGGAATGATCATTAGACAATTGTTTTTTTTTGAACTTTAGTTTTTACTTCTCTGTACTCTGCCAACAACTACACTATGTCACGTAAACTTGATATAAAGGGAACAAGTCTGCACACAATTGAATCCCACTTTTAAATACTTTATTTTGTGAAATTTACACGATAAGGCAAAATAGTACCCAGGCCACCTAATCGGGATCTGAGACCTATAGATATTTATATTCTCAAAACTATATTCACAAAACTGAAATCCTAAAACAAGTAATGCGTTGCAAACCCTGCAGACGAAGATTGAATATCTCTACTTATAGTTTTTCCATAAACCAAATCCTACACTACATGTAGATGTTTCAGTCTGTATTTTTGTTATTCTGTGTCGAAATGTGAGCCAAGCGCGCGGAGGGCGGGCGGCGGGGCGCGGCGCATATGCTCGTATATGGGCTGCGCAGGGGCCACTACTATACCGATTGCCTGAAACTTAAGCGTTCCTACTCACAAAATAAAGTAGCCTTTGCGACTAAAATAAACATACGACTTTGATAAAGTAACTTGTCGATATACGTACTAAGATTATTATTGAGAGCTGTTTGTTTAAAACGCGTGTTGAAAACGCAATAAGATTTAGACATAGTAATTAGGCGCGACTAAAAGTAAGTACATCGTGTGAGTTTCTAAGACTTGTATTACAAATATAAATTTGGGAGTCCAAATTTCCATTCTAAGATTCCATTTCTACTGAGCATCAAGTTTCATCAAGCTTCTTAGAAATCTTTTTTTCTCAGGGCCGAGATTCTAGGTGGTTAAAACCATGTCTTTGATCTGTTATTATATTGTTAACGTTTTGATAGCTCTTATGTTCATGACCGTAATGGCGGCCGAGTTTAAAATAATACCATAACAAGTCAAATACGATTTAGATTTTACCGTCTAGAATAGAGACCCAGTGCTTGATGTTGAAATTTTGACATTAATAGGATGGACAACCAATTTGTGACAGTCCTATACGAAATTATACAGGACGTATGACAACAAAATGTGTAGTCTTTACTTTTCTACCCTCTAATCAAAGTACCTTGACGTTTCAATGTCTTTGACAGATTAGTGCAGCAGCCAGTGCAAACATGACGTTCAGGATATAAATTATGAATTGGCAGTCTGTAATCTTCACTAAGATCTTTTTGTGAATATCAAACAAAAGGCAATCGTAAAACTGCTCTCGTTCTTCAAACAGCACAGGTGGGTTGAAAGGTTAAGGTTAGGTCCGGTAAGTCTTAACGCAGAAAATAGATAACGGCCAAATTATATACTAAAGTGTCCAGCTACTTATAACGCGATCGCATCGTGAAATAACTCTTACAAAGATTTTATGGTTCGAATAAAATCTGCTGTATTCACATTAAGAGCGCATAAGAGCCAACGAGCCCTGTATGAACCGGACATTATTATTATACTTAAGTTTTACTTTTGACAAGACTGAGCATTAAGTCAAATTTAATCGTTAAGAGTAAATAATAATTTCTGTCTGGTAAAAACTAATTTATAGCAAGGTTTTGGTCTGTTGTCTTCTAATGATGCCAAGAAAAACTACACTCACGCATCTCGAAATTCACTTTTAAAAAATCGCCTCGTTCTCAGACATGAATAATGTTTTAATGAGTCAGTTTTCTGTAAAGTAGTAAATAATAAACAATTTTTGCCCAGTTTTTTTTTGTGTTTTATATTAATGATTTTTAAGACGATTATCACATTGGAACAGTGGTGGCCACATATTTAGAATATCTTGTCGAAATTAACCACCAATTAAAAAGTGCATGACCCATTTTATTGCTAGTTTTTATTTACTTAAAATCGTTTACTAAGGTTTAAAATTATGTACTGCTCAAAACGGTCAATTTTTATTAGGATTTGTGGTTCTGGGTTCCAATCGCGGTGAGGGCAGATATCTGTGTGATGGCTGATGAGCGCGAATATTTATTGTTCCTGTGTTATGGATGTTTTCTATGTATTTAATAAGTACACTGGACCACAAAAATAAGTATCACACTTTTAAAGAACATGTCATATAAAGTGTGATACTTTGTTTTGGGGTCCAGTATACATATTTCTCTATAATAAATATTTATGTCATGGTCTAGTACCCATAGTACCAGCCTAAAATGAAACCGCCGGTACATAAAGCTAATGGGGCGTTCCTATATTCAAAACTGTGACGTCTCGATAAAATTTGACACATTTGGACGAAGTGAATGTCTAATTTGAACCAGACGTCATAGAGTGGTGACGTGTCCACGGTTTTGAATATAGGAACGCACCATAAGTAAGCAATTGACGAATACTGATGACAGATCCATACATTTCAAATCGGTAAAAAACAGAAAATTTAGCTGCGTTTGAATCTAAGCTAGGCTCAAAGTGAACTAACCGCTCCTCATCGCTTCACTAGTCGTCGCACCTAAATCTATTAGTAAAACCATCTGAACAGGTTGGTGAAATATTATTCGAATATTGTTGTTCAATAATTACAGCTGCCAAATAAACAGTCAGCAAAAACAAATACGGCGAACTGAGTTCCGGCCAATCGATGATTAAGGGAAATACAACAGAGGTAAAATAAAAATACGCAAAATGAAACGTTGCGTAGGTTACAAAATAAAATTGTGCCAAACACCGAACTCATAATGAAATAAATTAATGTATGTTCGTTGTTCTTTTTTATAATGTCGCAAAAACTATTTTTACCGTGTCATTGTAACGAATAGCTAGTTGTTATCGTAACTAGCATTCCCAATTCTAACCTAATTCGCGCGACAGTCTTCCCGCCATCCTAGTAGGAAGACGACGGCCAGTATATAGGTCGAGTTACTGGCACGGTGCCAGTGTGAGTCACTCAGTGGCCAGCGGACGGTGCTAACACGTTCACTGCCAAAAACTTTGAAAAACAACGATTTTGGGTCAACTTTTGATGGGTAGAAGACAGCCAGGCACAGAAACTTTAAGGTTACATCCATGTTTGGATTTTTGGAAGAGCTGGTGATTAAGCAATGTTAAATTAGCGAGTTACTAAGTATATAAAGGTAGATAGATATGTTTTGACTCCCCTGTAACTCCCGACAAAACAGAGTGTTATAAGATTAACGTACTTATTTGTCGTGTGTCGGTGTATCTATGTGTTTGTCTATGGCACCGTAGCTCCCAAACGGATGGATTGATTTGGACACGTGTTGTTAAAAATAAAGCTACTAGTTTAATTGGAATGAGTATCAGTTAGTTTCATGAAAATTGGTTGAGATATATCCAGGGTTTTTATCTTATAAATATAAATAACAAAATCGTTTTGTAGACTTCCTTAGGTATGCTACGAAATATATCGGAATAAGTAAGCCACTTAGCGGGGGCCTATTCAGTAGTTTGGGTTTGTATGAATGAATACAAATTATGGGTTATAAAGGGAGCACTGATTACTGATTAGGCACATTCAACCTACCTAGGCAGTGTATTGGTAGAGCGTCTTTTGTTTTTATTACCTTACTTCATTGAGTGCGTCATCACCATCAGTCCACTGCTTGACATATTTCAGTTATTATCAGCTTGTGTGACCATTTGTTGCGGAAGCTCTGTCGCTTTTTCACCTCAGTAATAATCTTAACCGAGGTGCTGGTACATTCACTCAATTATTACCGACGTGTAAAATCTTGACGTCTCGCTTCGTACTGGGCATGGTCGGGCTGTACACGCACAGACAGAAAATGCATTTGTTAGTACACTATTGTCTGCGTAACGAGGTAGACAATCCGACTGCTCTTGAGCAGCTTCGCTTGTTCGTCCCGGTGCGTGCGAGCGGGGGCACGCCGCCGGCACCCGCTGTTCGCGGCGCCGCTGCCGGGGCTCCAGACACGCCGCGCCCGGAACTCCCCGACCGGCCGCACGGTAGACCTTCTAAACGCCCTACTTGCCGATCTCCAGGATACCGACGTGCTAGCTGACCTCTGGTATATTTTAAAACTTAGTATCTATACATTCAATTGTACTCGTCTACTATTTTTGTTTCTTTTGTTGTAAAATTTATATCTGTAATCCATTATGTATCTATAATTATATTCTGTAATAATAGGCGATTTGGATAAAACTGTAAGCATATTATTGTTGAAATAAATAAATAAATAATTAGATTTATTGATAATTCTGTAGCTCTGCCTACCCTACTCTGGGATGAAGGCGTGACGGTCTGTATGTACGTATGTATGTAAATAAATAAATAAAAGAGCCCTCAAGTGGCCAATTTACTAATTAAATAAATTGAAATTAAAATTTTGCGTTCTTAAAAAAACAAGTCCCTTGCGGCGAAACGCAGATGAGGAAGATAAATACGAATGTACCCACTCAACTTACTATGCCCTGTTTTTTCTCCGTCTCCTTGAGGTTCGAGGTGACATCACCGCTTGGCCAGCAGTCGGCACCGATATTTCTCGGCTGCGGGACATTTAGCTGCACATTAATTTTCTTTCGCTTTCGCCTGCGTCTTCGTCAGACTCAGGTGACCATGAGTCACAAACAACTTTACCCTTAGCTTGCGTTCTGAGTGTTTTCTAGAAATGTGCTTAACACATACTACATTAGTCTAAACTAACTTACCTTCTTCCCATAAAAAACTGGCCCAACATTAATATTACCCAATAATGTTTGGCACAGAAACATTCTTAGGACTACTAGTATTTTAATAACCAGGTACCAAGGAAGGAAACATGATACTTTCTGGTCTTTGTTTAGTTTATCTTTATTCTATATCTTAAACATGACTTCATCGATGCGCTGGCTAAAAGTCAAGTGTCACAATGCTCGGCTGAGAGCCATTGCGATGCATTTTTGCAGTGATATTTCGAAGCTTGTGACAGCAAGTAATTATTTTACAATGCCGACGACAATGCATAAAATGGTTGTTATTAATGCACTATTTTGGCTAAGAGTTTGAAATTCCTATCATAAGACAAATAGATAATTCGTGTCTTGATTATGAAAATTGTATTTTACTGGAATTGTGTTGTTTGTACGTCGTTGCATGTACGTACACGAAATAATGATAGGTATATTAGTTTTAATTCCCCGTGCTTGAGTTAAATTAGAGACGTTTATTGTACAATTTTCATTTAATAAAATTAAAAGACAATAGAGTCAATTAAAAGACCATATAGAGGGCATTTCCTATCCTAACACTATGTTCTTATAATTCTTAGGCAGCAAGCAGCAGAGGAGTAAATATTTTTTTTTATCAAAATATGGATGGTAATTTGATTACCAGTGTGCAATTTTTTACAATATCTAACATATCGTATATCTAACAAAAAGAGCAAATAAATTTGATTACTTATTTATGTTTATATGGATGGGTTGGTACTAGGTTGGTGCTAGGTTAGTACTCGACTTAAAGTAGATTGGATGGTTTTAAGAACTAAATATACCTAGTGATTTTATTCATAAATTACTCAATAATTCGTCAGAAATTGGAAATACTGCGAAATGCAGGACAATCTGTACCTAATATAAAGTTTAACGCTGTTATACGTAAACGCACAATTACACCTATCACTTTGTCACTTATTATTATTTGTTATTTGTCACTTTCTGACAAATTCAAATGTCATAACGACAGATAAGGGCAAAGCATATAATAATATGTTTAGTAAGCACACTTTAGCTATTGCGCGTTTATGAATAAGCCGGTAAGCTTCGACTGTTGATTTCTTTTCTTATAGAAGGAAAGAAACAAAAAAATCAATATTTTGGTACAGATAATACAAATACAATTAAAATAAAATACCACTAAACTAAAATTATTAGGACCATGTCTCACTTTTAATAGATATTATGGTAGCCATGCTGCCTGCTCCTCGCCTAGACGACACTTGGCATAGGAAACATAAATATTGTTGATACGCCAATAGGTGTGTCAAATTATTTGTGGATTATTTTTGCGTTATGAAAATAATGTTGATACTTGTAGCAAAAAATGTTCGTCTTTTTCGTTACCTAATTTTATAAGTGTTTTGAAACGTTACTTTCGTTGTTTGTAAACAAGTTATTTTCACGAAATTCAAGTAGGATTTGATTACCTTGTACCGGAACCGTGCTAATTGTTAATTAGTCTAATGCTTGTTAAATAAGGGTAAATTTGTATCTTGGGTGGTAGTAATTAAAAAAAAATTTCTTAGTTACAATAAAACTCGTTGTTTTTGACAAAGTAGTTACTTATCTTGGTATTATTATAATGGTCTCTGTAATTGGGATAATAATAAGACATACTGACCAAACTTTTACAAACCATTTTGAGGCATAAGCATAATTATAACTACTAAGTGAAATAAACACACTAAAAAAAAAGTAATTAATGTGGCAATACTACTAAATATTGCCACATGAAATACAATTAAATTTTTTTCAACTTTCTTTTTCTCTCTGACTGAACTCAAAAATGCAAAATTAATTAACTAATAACTTTATAACTAATTGCACAAATCTTAAATATTTAACTAAAGGTTAATTTAATGCTACAAGCAAAATAAAATGGATATGTTTTTCAAATTATAATAAAACAAAATGAAAGTAAAATAGTCCGGGGCATCAATATAGCTTAACATAGCATAGCTGGGATTCTATTCAATTCGTCAGAACCCTATTGTCTCTGACGTGTTATGGTGTTGTATTTAACCCAGCCGCCATTAGTGTCAAGTAAATAAGAGCTATCAAAACGTTGACTTGATTTAAGAACTGAATTTTTTCAGCCTACCTATTCGCCACATATTATTTAGCGTATTAAAGGGTGATGGGTCATTTTGTATGGACCCCGTCCCCCCCCTCCAACAGTAACGGGCTACAGGTCTATATGTTCATTAGGACCCAATAAAAGACTAAATACTTATCTTCGTAGCAAAATCAATGGGAATTTTTTAATGAAAAGAAAGGGCCAGGCAAGGCAAATCATCTACATACGTGTTCATTTTCAAACAAATTCCATAGTTCCATACGATAAGATTATGATTTTTCAAGAAAACCCCATACATATGGTGATCGTCGCCATAGAAAAAATATATCATATTGTCAAGATCTATAAACTGGCACATGTTTCATCACTGTTGGTGGGTGGGGACATTTTTACCCATCGTCCTTTGATATAAAATACTTTTTATCGAATAAACAGCCCGGTGCAAACCGTCTCTTATTCAGATCTTAGAACACTATACCGTGTAGAATTTCAGCCCTGTTTAGCTGTTACTCCCAAATCCAACGGTGCTCATTTGTTTTTTTAGTTCTTGTCACCTATCAAAATGGAATAACTTAATGCATGATTTTTGCATGGACAAAGCTGAATCAAAGAGTATTTACTAAAAAACATAGACTTGACTGTACCCCTGATATATTGGACGTGTATCACACACGGTATTCAAGCAGTCATGGAAAGAGTCGTCAGGTGGCCCGACAGTCAGTTTGTTTCTCATTAATAGCCAAAAAGGATTTAATTTCGTGAAACACGCTTAATTATTACGAATATGAATCTATTTAAACATATTAAGGCCGAACTCGTTTATTATGCGTGGTCCAATTACTTTTAAAATGGTTTCCAAGTTTAAATCTGTTGGCTAAATATGCAAGCATTTAAAACATCACTTTACAAAAAAACCGCGGAACTTTTTTTTTCTATTTGTATTTTGAATAGATAACTTGTATTGAGAGTACGTTATTAAAAAAAAATCACCAATTAATTGTGCAACTTTAGAAATTACAGACCAGAAATGTCATCATCATCATCCAGTGAAGAAGAATTAACGCCTAACTCCAGCATGGAGAAGAAAGCAAAAGAGGTGATACGAAATCTTTTGCCGCCAAAATCTAGTGGCATTTATTCATAAACATACCAAACTTTTATTGATTGGAAATGTGGGAAACAAATAACATCATTAATGTTAGATCAACGATAGTAATAATAAGATACCTAATTGTTAGTTTTAATTGTTAGAAACTTTTTTATAATAAATGTTGTAATTTTGTTTAGAACGTCGTTTTTTTCCTCGCATTCAAAGTGAAAAGTAGAGTGTTTAACGCGAGACTAAACAACCATAATGACACTCGAACTACAGCCACCCTTGCTCGCAAGCTCGCCCGCGTGGCTAAACATCTCGTGTCATTATGGCTTGTTTTAGTCCCTTGTTGAACAATCTACTATTTTAGTCTCTGGTGTTATTTTCATAGGTTAAGCATTATTTTATTTATTTATGTATATGTATATCACATACCTTTTGTTAGTAAGTACTTTTTGGGTAAAGTTGTAACATTTTGTAAATATGTTATTTGCTTTGTTTTATGTCTTTCTTTATTTGTGCACCACTTTTTTTAGTTTCTGTACTGGTCCGCCATTTGTATTTTTTTGTGCAATAAAGGCTAAATTAATCAATTAATAAATAAAACATTCGAAAGCGGAGAAACTGCGCTGAATCTACGCGGACGAAGTAGCGGCTAGATGCCATAATGTGTGGTTTATTTACCCTTGATGCTTCAATAATAAATTATTTTCAAACTACAGTACATGTACAGCATGACCTAAAATCCGAGCATCCTCTCAGCGTCACGCGGAAACGTCTTGGCAATAGGTTTCAGCGCGAGTGTTTATTATCTCAACGGCGCGCTCTGGCATATTTTATGAACAAATACTTTGATTCACGGCGATTTTTATTGGCAAAAACCGCAATATAGCGCAAGTTGAACTGTGAAATGAATATCCACAGTTTTTATAGAGTGTTGGGATCATAAAATAAGTATGAAATGACGTCGTGCGTCACTCATTCGTAGATTTCTAGTTAGAAAATATATAATCTATAGAATATAATGCATGAAAATAAAGGGCTATGTTTTCTTTGTGGTGGTGTTGATGACGTCGCTTATCAAGCCAGGCAAAGCAATAATAGTACATTGTGCCGTTGGTGATATCTTCTTTATTCAGGCTCCATTAGAAAAAAATAAAACACACAGTACTAACACATGCATTCTTCAATACAACATGCGCATTGACTTGCAACTGCGTTTTCGTTGGCAATATGCATAGATACGTATATTGTTACAAATCTCAAGCTTCATCTGAAGCGGCAGCCGACATTTGGCTAGACGTACGTTCGAGGTCATCGCCTCATGGCATCTACCTCCCTGTTAGGTACACTCAACGAGAAACTTACGAACACCCTGTTTGTTTAAAAGGAAAAATAAACCGGCACAATAAGTTACAAGAGTAGAAAATGAAAAAATACTTTGACACCTCGTTGTGCTGTTTATAAAACCAACCAATGCAGCTGTATCTTTGAATAATATTGTTGAAGTAAGTTCGTACAATTTTATTACTTATATACTGCGTGTATTATCAAAATAGTTAATTCAGACTTTCGTTTGTTACTTGGGTTGTGTTTACAGTTCTTACTTATTTAATTAATCATATTTTAATAATAAGACGATCTTACTCTTTTGTCAAATGCCGGTAATGCATTTGCAAATTTTCTCCTTGTTACCAAGAACACGTGTCTGTGGGAGGAGATGAAACTTTTCAATATATAAGTCGCTACCTGGAAACGTTTCCTACCTCTAGCAGAAAATCTTGTCAAGTCCGTACAGTAGGTATTATTATACAATATTCCGATTTGAGCTCGAATTCGGATCGAATCAACTCACACTTGACCATTTTCTAGTATTTGTTGCTTTTGTTCAGGGTTTGTACTATAAACGAACCCAATTTGACACGTGTATGTGTTACCGTTTTTATAATATGTAGCTAAGTTAAAAAAAAAACGTTTCTTGTATAGGCCTCCGATTATTTCACTTTCTTTACTCATTTTTATTTATCAGTCAATCCGTCGTAATACTTACCACATATATTGAAAAAAAAAGTTAGGACGGACGGACGGACGGACAGCATAGGCTGGTTCCCGTTTGGCTACATTTCGGGTACGGAACTCAAAAATTCACAGACTATCATATCAGTCCCCTCCCCACCATTAACATGAACAAGTAAACACCGCCATTCCCGCCAAGTGAGCAATAATGTCAGCGACTGTATTTCAGCGCGCGCGCACCGCGATCTGCGTGCGCTGGCGCAGCGCCAGCTGTGCAATAACGGCGAATTACTTTCGAAATTCGAATATTGCTTGGATTAATTAGTCTTAAATCAATTGACTCCAAGTATTATGCTTTTGTTTTTTAAAACAAATGTTGGTTTTAATATCCTGTTGGAAATGTGTGTATATTCGAACTAAACCATGAAATGGAGAGTCAATATAGTTTCTCCTTTGAGTTGTGTAGTAAGCGTATCAATAATATGGTTGTCGATACTATACTAGCTTTGGTTTGGGTAAATACAGCTACCCTATATTAAATCTTTAGCTATCCAGATATAATCATAGTAAGAAAAACATGTTACAATATAGTGTTTAAGCAATTGAAGCGTAATCTTATTTAATTTCTAGTATAACGTTCGCAAGATTTTTGTTATTGTTGCGTAACCTATATGCTTGCTTTGTTTACATTTCCATAAACTATAGTTCTCTTTGGTTTTATTTTATTTATTCTGTTTCCTTTGTGTTGCCAACTTTACCAGGCCATTAATTTTATGGTAATTTGAGACGTTAAGTTAACCTCGAACAAATTATTGTGTTTGATCCTTGATGTTTTTCTTTTAGCGTTGTTTTCTGTTAAATGTGTCACTTTCCGTTTTTTCACCAAGCGGTTCCAACGGAAGACCAATGCTGGCTTTACGGCTAGCGAATGCTGAGTTGGGACCGTTTCTCAACATTTTTTCTGTGTCTTGATATTTTTGTATCTTTGTAATGTGGTTTTGTTTTGTTGCGAATAAATGTCTCTTTATCTTTATCTTTATCAAGAGATGTCGAGGTGCGGAAACCAGCCCGCAAAAACTTAAATAAAAACTGTATCATATTTCTAAGTTGTTTTTTCTATCAAGATTACCTTATCTTCTCGTTAGGACACAATAAACAACGCTATTAATTAGGCGTTTATTTTAGTAACGGCAATGTACTGTTGTTGTAAGTGTTAACGATTTTTAAACCATTTGTGAGAGGAGTCTTCTTCTAACGAGTTTAATCTCCAAATACAGTGGAGATTATTTATCCAATTAGTAGGTACTATTTATTTTTCTACCTTTTAACACTGTTTTTCCTGACGCGCACGGTCACGATTTGAGTTTATTGGTCTTTGTTTACATTAACTGTTTTTTTCGATATGACTTTAATAATTCATTTTAATTTACAATGATTTGTTTGTTCAGAACATCTTTATTATTTATTATATTTTGCACTGAACGAGTTAATAATGAGATGTTGACGCGGGAAATTTACATGAAAATTACTAAGTTTGATAAATTGATGTCGACAGATCCATAATTTACGTTCTTTATGACATTTTATAATCTTACCAAAACCCAGCAAAGTCCGGAAAAAAGCTTATAAGCTTTTGATTCGGGAAACGTATGCAAATTGGTTGTTCAGTGGCTCACTATTACCATCCCCAGTGGTTTAGTGATGGTAGGACCTTGAGGTAAGTACGGATTGCCTCTATAATAAAACAGCAGTCTTCCGAAGATCGCTCCACCTAGTCTGAGGTCGTCTCAATCTCAAAATCTCAATTCTAGAATCAGATATCTCTGAGTTAAGTGGCAATGATTATTTATGATGCAAGTTTTGATTAAAATATAAATATTGATGACATAATTATAGGGCATCGGAGCGTTGTTGTTGCTTACTGCGGTGGTTTCCACTTGAGAATATGGTACAGGCACTAATATTTATATTTATTTATTTATTTTATTTATTTGGAACACAAACAGTCATTTACATAGATCTTATTCGATTAAAAGAAAATAGTTCATTGACAAACAGTGTTCACAGGTGGAATAAAAAATATAAAATAATCAGGCCTCTCAACTAGTCAAGTATAAAAGAAGAGGAAGAGATTGATAGAAAGATAGCCTTATTATCAGCACCATAGAGGCGTGTAGATATTTTCGACGCCTTGGGAACAAATTGTGTTCATGATTTTGACTTACCTACAGTCAAGGTCATGAATACAATTCGTACGATACGAGTACAATTTCAAGGCCGTTATTAATTACAAAAAAAGTAACATAAATGTTTTATAATAACCAATTAACAATCGTATAAACTAAATCTTAATTTACACAGTAGGCCTGTGATTGGCTTGTCATTTTGACATAAACCACCTTTCACCACCTTTTTCCATTCAAGTCTGTCCCCCGCGCTGTTTTCGACCCTGGAGGACCGGCTATTTAGGATGAGGTCGTCTGACTACTATGCTGTCTACCTCTGTTCCTCCTTTAGTGGAGGTGTAATGTGTTCCAGTTCTTTTCCAATTTGTTCTCTTTTTTTGCATGAGATACATTCGAGTATGATACATCAAATTAATACTCTTGCTAATATTAATTTATTCATACCATCAGAACCAGTCGAATAATCAATGGCCTTAAAATAAGTTTTAAGCACATTAATTTATTAATCTATTTACTTTATTGGAGAAACAGATAGGAAAAAGTTTACGTTTATGAACCAAATTATTTTACTCGTGTAAATCGTCTAGACGCTTGTATTATCAAAAGAAAATGTCAAATAAATAAATTAATGATGATGTATGCAATGTTAAGTCTGGAGAAATAGTTGTAACATAGCATATAAACTAACACATGTTAAGGAAACAATAGACATCTCGTTAAGCGATCTCTAACGTCAGAAGACAATAAAACGCAGATCGCCTGTTGCTCATTGGCCGCGCTCCAACTCGCTTGCGGTGGGATTTTCATAACAATATCGAGTGGTTTGAAAATCGGCGCCATAAATTTGTGGTAATACAATGTCAGTGATTGACGCTAGGTTGAGAGCTGGCAACGTTGCTTTTTTCCAAATCTTAAGGCTTTTACATATCAACAGTTGGACATATTGACAGGCTGAGAGAGACGCAGCTATCTGTTAGAATGAGAGACGTATATATGTTTCTGGTCAACAATTGGTCTATAAGAGCCTTTTGGTGAAGACGAAAGTCTTGGGGGGTACTTTGAATCCCTCGCTATAAATCGATTCTCCTTTAAATTTCTGCGTTTATCTCTGTATTATGTTGTTGTATAGCATATTGATCCCACGTGACATGTGACTCAATCTATTGGATTTATAGGAATTGGCAATTGATTTCGCTGTTGCCAACTATGAGGAATGTACAGCTATGAAGATTTGCGGATCACTTACATCACTGGTTGTAATATCTATTAATAATGGACTATTCATTCGACGTTGTTTAGACGAATTTGTAATTTGTAAGTTTAGTCCAAAGGAAGTAGTACAAATGAACGCTATCTATCTATGTTTCCCTGCTCTTTTACATTTTTTATTAATCTACTACAAACTTTATTTTTCATCTGAATTCTAGTTTAATGAAATGAGCCTTCTGTAGACAAAAAAATGAAAACAAAATATCACATTAACCATTACCATAATCAACTCTAATCCTTAACCTACCACCAATCAGCACTTTGCGCATTGCTGCGTTCTGGTGCCGGAAAAGGACAACCAATGGAATCACTAACAGAAGCATTTCACTCAAGTCCTCAGGGTTGGCAACGCATTTGCAGTCTGGTTTTTAAGGCTAAAATAGTCTTAAAATCGTATGGTCTCAGTGATTACTTTCCATCAGGTGGCCTTTGAGCTGGTTTGCCTTCAAATCGTCAAAAAAGAAACATCTTTAACTGAAGCAATCCTCGTCAACAGCCGTTAGCTTGACCTTTAGATAAAGACCTTCTTTATTTCCTTACGACTTTTTCTTCATAGCAGTGCTAGTGTTGAGGAGAGCTAGATGTAGCATATATTATGACGACGTGATTAAACTTGTCGGTAGTGACTACCTATGAAACTAGTGGTCTCGTGATCAATCAGTAAGGGTAATATTGATGTGATGAGCACGAATATTTATTCCTAAGTCTTGGATGTTCTTTATAATATCATGTAAGTAATTGTTACTCTCTCTGGACATATTTCATTACAAAAAGGTTAAGTAATTTGCTGTGAAACCTAACAAAGAGACAAATTCATTTTTGCGTTTAATTAACATTTTATTTAAGTACGTACTTATGAATACTTACAAAACCAATCATCCTTTGCCGACATATTCACTCAAATATCATTCAGTAATTACACCTGATTGACGTTTCCAACTTCGTTGAAATATTTCTGAATGCTTTCTACCCAATTAATTATGTTTTGTACGTACGTTGGCAGCTGTGACGTCAAATGGAAATTTCCAAAATGATAATATTTTTTATTAGTGGTTCGTAATTGCAGTTCAAATTCCATAAGTTTAAGGTCCAAATTAATGTGTTCATGGTATAAAAAGTTGAACTTATAATATAAATAACTGGAAATACAACCGAATCAAATCAGTATTGTCATTTTTTCCGTCTATAATGGTTATGACGCACGTCAGAGATTGAATTTATAGATACCGCTTTTAGATCTATTAATAACTCACGCAAAAAGAAGGGTGTTATATACAAGTAAGCTTGTGTGTATCTATGTATCTGTAAGTCTGTCTTTGGCATCGTAGCTCTGAAATTTTCCGAGGAATTAACGAATGACCGACGCAGTTAGTTAAAATTTTAGGCAATCACCATTGGTCTTAGCTACCTTAAAAAGGTATCAGAATACCACCCAAGCGAAAGCGTGAGAAACAGTTCTATAACGAGCGTTGCTATGGTAACAACAGTTTTCTAATGAAGATACCTATTCAGGTTTACCTGAAAAATACTTTCCTATGATAATGGCGATAGAACATTCCGGAATCGCCATTACGGGTGACGTAGTGAAGACAAAGCTGATTGACCTTGCTGCTAACGACGACGAATCCGAGCCAGGAAGTGCTTTTTTGAGTAGAGGGCAGCACAATCGCCTTATGGTTGGCAATAGTGGTGCTAAGAATGACAGCTCAAATCATCATGGCGGCGGATTGTCTATGTCGGGATCGAAAAAGAAATCGAACATATCTCAATGTAAGCAAAGTGATCAGCAGCAAGTGAAGAAAACAAATGCTTTTTCTGCTGTTTTCTTGAGTGGAAAATATAGTAAACAGGACTTCTATCTGGACAGCGGTGCAAGTGTTCATATGACAACGGATGTAAACATGATACAAAATGCATCATATTCACCGAGTATCAAGGAGATCATGACAGCAAATCAAGATGCCATGCCAGTAATGTGTTCGGGTGATGTGGATATCATGACGGTCACTCCGAGTTGCAAGTATGAGGTTATTAGTTTGCCTTAGAGCCACTGGCATCAAAAAGTTAAATCTGGATTTGTGGACCTTTACATTATCCATGTAAACTTACAGAACAATTTAAAAAAAAACTGCACAAAACACAAAAATATAGCGGCTCTCAGTACGGTCACCACTACAAAACCTTTCCGCTCTAAGCGCCATCGGTTCTATAAGCAATGTGCCCCGCCCTCTGCCACTATAGATTTATGTCTATCTTTTTATACTTCAATGGTTTGCCATATCCATATCTAAGTATTTAATTAATCATGTCTTAAAGTTGGTGATAGGTTCAGAAAATTTACTCGAGCATTCCAGCTAATGTGTTCAAATCTTTCCTCATCGTTAGATAGCTGTAGAAGCCGTTTCTACAGGTGTAAAATGATGTCAGCATCGGTTTTATTAGCTTATATATAAGTATTATGTAAGTGCACTCAAAAACGCCTATAAAATATATGTGATCTATGAAAAAAACAATAAAAAAAGATTCTCGCATTTGTTGCGCGCGCGCCTCTGACGCATATCAAAGATGCGCGACGGCCGTTTTTTTTCCACTGTACGCTCCCGTTTTGGCCGCGAGCCAGAGACGCCGCTGGCAGCGGGCCAACCCACCAAATCACCCCCTCTTTGGGCCAAGCCGGTGAGATTTTGCAACGAGTTTAAATGACGATAGTCGAAAAGTTGGATTTACAGGTTATAGACAACATGACAGCCAAGTTTCGTTTCTATTGAATAAATAATAAAATTCAGTCTTAACATCTGAAAAGTTATAACAAGAGCAAGCACTCATGAAAATTAGGCATGCGTATTTGTTTCAAAGAAAATTTTGAAACAAATACGCATGCCTAATCGTAATTTAGTTATTAATAAGTCGCCAGACTGTTTTCTGTATCCTCCCATCACGTGAAAAGTAAAACTTACTGTCTTCTTTTGGCATACATAAACATAATTTTACCACGAAAAAATTGGATAGATGACATCAAGAACAGGACTGGATTCCAGCCAATTTAAAACAACGACTTAAAGATCACTACAAACTAGTCACTAAAAGTAATCACTAGAAGTAGCTGACATTCAACATTTTTAAGAAGGAAAATGTTGACAATAATGGGACCGCACTCAAACGCAACGACATACTAAAAACTTAATTATTATTCAATAAAATAAATAATGTCGATATGAATAAATGGTAGAACAAATTTGTGCCCTAAAAAAAATTATAATCGACGACAGCAACAACGATACATCTAGAAACTTCTTCTTTTCGAAAACGAACACTATCCCCTTTCGAAATCCGCTAACCCGGCTAACCCCACAAAGCTTACGCGATCAACGAACTAAGGACATAGCCGAAACGCATTCTTCGCTTATTGGAGTAGACTACGATTGAACTATATCGACTAAGCTTCAATTATCATAACATATTTTATTGCCTTCCGATTGGATTGCAACCAATATAAATTTACACTGCGTTTGGAGTCTGTTTGGCATAGAAAGAGCTCAACTTTATTTGGTTCGTTGATAAGATTTTAGGCTTCAGGCGTATAAAGAGACCTGTTGCAATTGAAGAGTTTTCAAGTATGCGTCTGCTTCAGAAGTGGGTTTGCTCATTTATGTTGAAGATACGTTTCTCACTATATGCATACAACGTGTTGAATATCCAAGTGTTGAACAACTTAAATTCTTTTACTTTTCTGCCAAAGTATAGTACGGTCAATATAGGGTGATAACTTTGACAGCTTATAGAAACACGTAATTCACTTGTATCTTTGACTTTTTTTATAAATACTACATTGAAACAAGCCTTGCGACATCATTTAAATATTCAATCACGTATTATGAAATATCTTGCTTGTGAGGTATAATAAGTATTTGAAATTACGACATACAGCTGTCACAGAGATGCGCCTAGATTACCCGGACTATATGTAATTACTTTGCCTCTTTTCCACCAATTTCCTTACTTATTCATTTCAGGGTTAATTGAGATTTTTTTAATAAAGTATGTAAAACCATTTATGTTGTGCAATTAGAATTTAAAAACGCTAGTTAATTAAAACATCTCGGTATTATTTTAGTAGATCTGCAACTCCGCCTTAAAACAAGTTTTATTTGCTTAAGATCTAACTCGAAACTCCGACAAACATCGAATTATTCATTTACCACAACTTAATAATATTTTCCAAAAACACGTTAAAAAAAATCCTTAAAATAAATCACAACTTTCTTGATAAGTACTCTTCATCTCTAGCCAAGTTCCATCAAAGTTTCCACCAGAATAAGTCAATACGGAACTGAGTCAGTCAAGGCGTCATAATCGCGGCGCGCAGCTGCCAAAGGATCTCAGTTTACTTTGCGCACGCGCACGTGTCGTCCAAACCCAAAACATCCTAAAACGACATACAACACCCATATAATACAGACCAAATTGACCATTACTTTAAAGAAAATAAAGGAGAGATTCGTGAAAAGTTTTTGTGAGTCGGTTTCCAATTTCTTCAAGGATTTGTACCCCCGCAATGTTTTGGTTGGATTTTGTTTTCTTTTTGGATTTATGAGACTTAATGTTTAATAGTATATGTAGTGCTTAAGTCAATGTTTATCGCATAGCGTAGACGTTCCAAATTAAGTAGGAAACTAGGAAAAATAAAGTCGAACAACTTATGT
This sequence comes from Acleris sparsana, assembly GCA_923062465.1. Classification (NCBI taxonomy): domain Eukaryota; kingdom Metazoa; phylum Arthropoda; class Insecta; order Lepidoptera; family Tortricidae; genus Acleris; species Acleris sparsana. Next base: position 16,964,084 of record OV281287.1, on the reverse strand, counting down.
AAAAGGGGATCCAAATACTGATCAATTATGTTTTCAACCTGTAACTAGAGGTATACTATACTAAAACAATAAGGAAAAAAAACCAAAATAAAAACTTATCACCGAGCTTATACTTAATAAAATGATAAAGTAAAATTACATTCTTTTTTTCTTGATTACATTTCATCAGCATGCAGCACTCAGTTCACTGCTGGACATGGCTTCCGTTTGAACGGAAATAACCATTGTAGTGTTTTTTCAGTCATAAGACTCAAAAGTCAAAATTTGCGTAAACTAAAAAGGTTCATCACTCCGACATATTTAATTGGTCTCACCCTCTCACCTGTGCCCAAATAAATAAGCAAATACTTAAATTAATTAAAATCTTACCGCCCTTGCCTTGCGTCACTCCAGCTGCGCCGCGTCCGTCCCGCTCGCACCGACAGCTGCTTTCACCTTTCACGGAAACAAAAAAAACATAATTGAATCGGTCTCGGTTTTCAGCCCGTATTCTGTGACTTGTGACTAAACTCAGATGGAGCAAGACAATGGAGTTAATGATTTACCTCCCTTAGCTCAATCAGAGGATATTGCGTATTACATTTGAATTTCGATTTGAATTTGAACTTTAAGGAACTGTTAGTTTATAATTTAGTTTAAAATAATCTGTTCTGGTAATGTTCGAAGGTTGCAGAAATTTGCCGTGAATATAAAAATATTATCATGTTTAAGTTATTGACATGATCTCAAATTAACCCTTAAGGGATTTAAAGGGAGGTAACCACTTATTAGGTATACTAAACATTGATTATCATGGTTGAAAATAGTGTTTTTTATGATATGGGGAAGGCGATAGGGCACATAGGCCACCTGATGGGAAGTGAGATCTGTGATCCATAGAAATTTCCATTCTCAAGATTAAAATCTTAAGACTACAACCCTAAGACCGCAAATGCGTTGGCCACCTAGTTTTTTTATAATAAACTACAAATGTTTAATTCTTTTTTTGATATTGTGAGTAATTAAAAATACACCTGAGCAACAACAAAAATTGGTTATTGGTTATCAACACGATCTTATGAACTAAGCCAAAGCAAAACTACAAGGAATTAAGCTAGGTTACTTTTTATCCACTATCTTGCTTTCGGCTATTAGCAATTCTCTAAAAATAATAAAGAACTGAAATATCCATTCTATCTCAGCTTACTTTTCCCAAAAAAAGTAGGTAGTTATTGCATTTTTTTTATCAATACATACATAAAGCGTATAAATATTACAAACTTCACGATTCTACCATTGACAGTTTAAGCTGTTTGTTGTCTGTTTTTCAATAACTGAATTGTTTCTTACATGGACTATCTAAATATATTCTGCCAGAAAATGTGCAGTTGAAAACCAATAGAACAAATGATTGAGGTTAAGAAATGGGAGCACATTGTTTGTTATACTTGCCAAGGAATGCGCAAATTTGTCACTTGAATGAGAGTGTGAAGTCAATTTTACTTGCATTGGAAAATAAGTCCGTCCGTTATTTTTTAATTCAAACAGTATGTTGGTTTTCGCGCTTAAATTTGAAAAAGTCAAAAGGATTTGTTGTTATCAGTGTTCGGTGGTTTTACTCGTAGATGTTTTAAGACCTTTTAAAACCATAACTATAGTTCATATCTTTTTAGTTATTATTAAAGTAAATAGAAAATAACTAAGCTGCTTTAGGACTCCAAGTCATATAGGGAGTAGAACTATTAATTCCCTGACAAATACATGCATTCTTACAAAAGTTCTTTACAAGTAGGGAAGTTCTTACTACTTACAATTAGTTATTCAACTTTACTTCTATCACGCTAAAGTTTGAATAGTCTTAGTAGATATGTTTTCCGAACTAGAAATATATATTAACAGCATAATAAATATATTTATTTTGTTTGTTACTGCAATGTACTAAGAAACAAAAAAAAAACTTCTTCAAACTTGTTAACAAACTTCAATGCAATAGTATACAAAAGGTGAACTTAATGCTACAAGCATTCTCTACCAGTCAACCTTAAGATGAAACAGAAATAAAAATAAAGGTAGGTGACATACAATGACAACGTTTTCCCTTAAACGAAATCTGGACAGAGACATACCACAGTCAACTAAATAAATACGTAGGTACTTTTATATGGACATTTTTCAGTCATAATTAATAAGTTTTGCTAAGAACAGTCGCTATTCGATCTAGACTCCATGTCGCACTGCAACTAAGCGGTACAAAAGCATAGAAAAACAATAATGTAAAATGTTGGAAATCTCCAGTCGCCTCGCGCGCCGGGAGGCGCGGCTAATTATAGATGCGCTCGCGCCGCGACGCGTGCCCCAGCGCGCAGGCGCTGGCTGCGCTTGTGTGCGTGCAACCACACTAAAAAGACAAAAGCAATAAGTCAGTATTCCAAGACAAACTATATTGAACTTTTAGTATTGTCTTTAAAGTGTACATTATGTTTTTTACACAAGTAACTTGTATGCGTTCTTTGTTAAGCGGGTGAAGAGCAGCTAAGTGACGGTAATGGCGTACCTGAAACTAAAGAGATCAGTGAACTTGCTGAAATATAATGCTTTGAAATAGTTGAAAAAAACTACCAATCTTTCAATAAAATAGTTGGTTAAGAAGGTAATGACCAAAAAATATTTATTAGGGTACTATAATGCGAAAACAATGAAAAAAAAAATGCTGTCATTAAACAAACACACAATACCTAGGCTTGAAGCAAGTCCCTCTTTGTAAGGTAGCTTGTTGACTTTACCTAGAAAATGGTTTCTCCGAAAGGGGTTCTTGTTTTCCCAGGTGTATTTAAGGAACTGAGGGAACCACTGAGTGAGACTAACTGTTGAGTAAGGTTAGTAAAACGTGGGCAGTTGTTTCATGCTAAAATCAGCAAACGCCACTAAATTAGTAAGCAAGCTCAAATAACATAACCACGATATTAAACATTGTTCGCGAGCTAATTAGAATGTAGTTGTTTAATTACCTTATTACAGTTATTAACGTTGATTGACGATTGAATCATTATACACCAGAGACCGTAATACAAGCAGTTAAATCCTGTCAAAGTCCAGAAAGAGGAAGAAACAGTCATAGCAGTAGCATAGCTGTGTCTTTCTCACTGCCTGAAATTTGGCAAGTTTTTAGTATCATTTCACAATAAGGCCGCAGATCTAGACTAACATTTTACATCAACCCAGATCTATTTACAATTGGGGAACACTATTAAAATTGAAGAAAGGCGAACGAGTTGGTTTTTTTTAGCTGGTGTCTTTTCGAGTATAAGGTCGGTATAAAGTAAATCGTTTTTAAGCTGCAGTACCTTGCACTGCCTTACCTATCATACTTCCGAAAACTTTTATCCGCTGTTTCATTTGTTATATTTTCTGTAGGTAATCATGTTTTCTGAAACCGTTTAACTTTCCTGGATTGTTATGAAAGTAACATAACCTAAACTACAGGTTCTGTAGGTATGTCTCTTCATTTTGAAAAGTTAACGGGTTCGGGTTAAGTGAGTTTCAGACAAACGAAACACCAGACAACAATATATCGGAACATCGATAGGTTACCAACTAGTGGTTGCTTGAGTGCCTTTTATTTAATTTAAATTATACAAATCTATTATATTATAAGATTTAAATTATATTCAGTCAAGTGCCAACTTTATTTTTGATTTAGTTATCGATATATTCATAAATATTTCAACTCTTTCAATCACTTACATAAACAATGTATATAATGGTATGAATATAATATTCCCTACCTTTCCTGCGAAAGTTTTACATATATATTTTTGGGAGAAGTATCTAAAATGATTCGTAATGAACATTTCTTTTACTTCCCACACGCATTTCAGCTTCCTACTTCTTTTCACTCCCAAACCGGTTTCCAAATATCCGCCGCCCTACTGTAAAGCTACATAGAGACCTGTCACTTCATTCTAATTTTTTAATGATTCACCTCTTTTCAAGAATCTCCCGCACATGTCTGGGAGGTGTCCCACATGTGGAATTCGGGACACCTACAGGAAGGTTGAATCATCTTGCGATTAATTTCCATACATATGGCGGTGAATGATTCGTCATCATTGATGAATAAGGTGTTTTAGAGAAGCTTATTTCAAGTGCACTGCCACTTGAGGAAGGGCTACTGGTCGATTCATTCTGATCTTAGCTGCACTGGCTGCAGTTATTGAACGTAAGCCGTTATTTTAGTTGGATAGTTGATTGTTGTGTTGAAATTTCAACGAAATGTTTCAACGTACTTTACTTTATAACATATTGAAATACTTCGAGATAAATTAAGAAGAATCGATTGTATCCATGCGAATTGCTACATATTTAAACAGCACGAAACATAATGACGCTGGTTGCATAGGTGTTTTACACGTGTGTGCGTCTGACACACATATTTTTTCAGCTGCAATTCGCAACAAGCTCCAATTACCAAAAAAACATATTCTATAAAAACTCCACTCCGACGTATATTGTTCACGTCTCTATATTCTCAAACCCATGCCAAGCAAAAACAAAAAGACCAAACTAAACATGTGTATATACGTGCCACAATCGCGCATCAATCGCACACACACGCTTCAATGTATTACAGAGCTGCGTGTTCGCGTATGTGCGGCGCACACACACCGGCGCGCGCGGCCGCCATCTTGGCTGCGCGTGGGCAGCCGGCGACCGGCACGTGCGGGCTATTTTAGGCGGCGCCCGCCCTACCCTGCGCTCCTCCGCACCGCTTGCCCAATGATTTGGTAGGTAGAAGCGACTTTGTGATTTGGAGCGATTATATTACAAACATGTATTTCTTTACTTGAACTAAAATAAAACCGTAATGTGCGGGTTTTTTCTCGTACTTATATCTACTATTACGTATTAGACTAGATGGAAAGGTAGATCCGAGTGACAAACATGTCTCGGACAGCATGTGCTAGCCTTGCAGGCATTTGACTGCATATCACCTAAGAAACTCGTACAGTACTACCAGTTCCTTAATAGCTACCGGCAAACTTCATGTCTCCACAAAACATCACGATTGACAAATAAACTGTCAGATGCGAGTGCGAATGCAATAGCGATAACCAGCTGGACCATTAAGCAATAAGTATTTAGCACTGTAAAAGTTCAAAGATATGGCAAACAAACCACCATACAAACAAGGACCAAATCCAACGTATTTCAGCCGCAGCAGAAACGAAATTACGTCCCTTATGGTGCTGATAAACTTGGGCATATTCTCTAGAATGCTCGACTAAATGCTCAAATATATCACCACCTTTAGACTATGAATTAAATCGAAGTGTTTTATGATAAAAATTAGCTACTTCAAAGCATTTTTCTTGATCTCCTTCTATTCTTTGGCAGCCGCGTGATCGCCGGCGACCCGCCACATTTCCCATTTTGATGGCGGCTTTTAATGAGCCGTTTACTATGACGAGAGATTAGTCGCGGCATACGACGATTTTTTCCCTCCCCCTATTGGATATATGTATATAAACAACCTTTTGTGTACCTGTGTGATTTAAATAGATGCAGCGATAGCATCAAATTCTTTGAGTTTCTTGGGGATTTTATGTTACCATTTATTTATATTAAGACAGAACTTATTTAAGTTACTTTACGATTTGCTCAGTTCAAAAACTCTTTGATATCAAACTCAGTTCATGCCAATTCATACCGCCCTACTCAGTTAACTTGTTCTTTTTTCAAACCTTCGTATGTAAAGTCGTTACTAAGGAAAAGCTTAATCATCATTAACTGACTCTGAGAGTAAGGCCGTTAGTGCTAATCGGCTTAAAATTAATTTAATAAATGTTATGTCATAATAAAAAATACAAGAAAATGATCTGTACCATCGACGAACTCTGTACACAATTGTAATAGAAAAATCTATTGAGAAACTGTCGTAATCCAACGAGTTTGTTCAAGTCGTTTGACAAAATACAAACTTGTTTAGACCACCTGTGGCCCTAGACAAGATGGATTGTGAGAACGCTATCGTTGTCAACATTTTATAAGATATTACGTACGTTAGGTTAGCTCAGACTATCATTACCAAAAAATTACTCAGCGGCGAGAAGTGCCTTTCGTGGAAATGAAAATTCTGCTTAATGATACGTTGAGAGATAAGATATCGTTGAAAGGTGTTTCTTTAAAATAATAGGTACCCGTACGTAACAGACTTAACCCGAACTTGAGATAGGTACTTGGTATAAGATCTCATATCGGTCTAACTTCTCTAATTCAGTCATGGTATATCAAGTTCTCGTGATTCTAAAATGAAATAAAAGCGACCAAATATGTTTTCTATGTTTTGACAGTATTAAAGATAAAAGATGTTTATTCAGTAAGTAGGCCTGCCCGGGCACGTTAAAAATCTACCAGCGCGCAGCGCTTCGCATTGATTTGAAAAGCCATATCTGCACAGGCCGCTTAGCAGAAAAGAATATTATCATTCATTTTCATTAATATTCAACCGTTCATAATTACTTATGATGAATGCTTTGAATAGAAAGTTTGAAGAAAAACTTTGATGCACGCGGTATTTAGGAAATCTGGCAAAATCTTCAAAGTTCTGTTTTAATCCGGTAGAATTTTGAGTTTTAACTTTCAAATTTTAGGTTTTAAGTTTTAAAGTTTTTGAACAAAAACTTAAAGCCCTGTGAACGCCACTATTCGGGTGAATACCCACCGAATACCCACTAATAGCGAGGTTGCGGAGAATTGCTTAATTTTCCTAGCCTCGGCTCAGTGTAGTTCTCCTATTGGTTGATTTTTTGCCGGCTTAGAATAGTGCCACTCCATGCTTTCGCTTCAACTCGTAAGAGGCGACTAAGGGATTAAAGGCTTGTAGTATTGTTAGGCGATGGGCTTGCAACCTGTCACGTATATAACACTGGTAAACATCTTAGCCTGTTTGTGCAAATTGTGGTTATAGAATTAACAATAAGTTGTTAGAGTTGTTGGTAATCCTGTAGCTCTGCCTACCCCACTCTGGGATGAAGGTGTAACGGTATGAATGTGTATGTAATAACGGCCATTTTTTCAGATCACCCTTAACTAAGGCCTTTAAGTAAATCCACCTTATTTACAGTTATTTCAATGGTTTTATTCCCCAGATAAAACGTAGCCTTTATCAATGGCCATGGGCCTCTATTCTAGGCAGTAAATTCTATATCGTGATTGACTATTATTGTTTCTAACTCAGCCGCCATAACTGTCAAGTAAAGAAGAGCTATCAAAACGTTGACAGAGCGATAACAGGTAAGTAAATGGATATGATTTTTACCGCCTGGAATTTCGGCCCGGTAATAGCCTAACTAATCAAAATCATCAAAAAATTACATAATTTTGTACCCTTTTTTAACTGAAATAAAAATCCAGCCAAAATGTGTATTTTACCTCAAAATCCTTTAATAACTGCCATCCCATTTCATATTTAGCCCGCGCTAGTGGCTACAAATCCAATTTATTTCTTCGTAAATCGTTCAAAAACAGAGCAGTTCAAAACAGAGGGAACACGTAGCCGACACTCGTTCGCAGGCTGACAAGCACTCGAGCCATGCATAGTTGATGTCACTAGTTCTTGTTCTTAGTCTGGAGACTGCGACGCTTTGACAGCTACGAGCAGATGGGGGTTAAATTTTGATCATGGGGGCATTTGTAAGTGTTTGTTTGGTCTGGAGTTTTGATGTTCATTTGTTATTGAATGCGAATGTCTGCAGTTTGGTCGACAAGTCTTAGGGTTGTATGTATAAACTTTCATTACCTGAGATAACAATCTTAAGATGCTTCAGAAAGTCATTTTCACAGTTTATTAATACGACCCGTTAGTGTTATTCCTCATTTAATAATGAAGCATTTAGGAATTACAATTTAGGTACATTTGTTGACATAATACCATACGAGTATGATATTTATATACTTACCACATTTTACTAGTGACCCGCCCATGGTTCGCTTCAGTTAACATAAGTTAAAATAATAACTATATACTTAGAAACCTTCCTCTTGAATCTATCTATGATAAACATTGCATTAAAATCCGTTGCGTCGTTTAAAGATCTAAGCGTACATTCAGAAGGACTGACAGCCGGAAATGACTTTGTATTATACTCTTTAGAGATTTGGTTTATATTTCAAGCCTTGAGCAAAACTTCAGATCTAACATGTGTGAGTAAATTAGTGGGGCTTAAGTACTTCTCCAACTAGGTAGTAAAGCTAGTACAAGTTTGCCGCAAGTTCTTGAAACTTGACTCAAACTTAAGTAAGGCGGAATAGTACTGAATATTAAGCCTTTTATGAAATGAATATTACAAATGTTTATTTACCGAATTATATAACCAGAAGAAATAAAAATACTATAAATAAAACAGGAAATGAAGTAATATGTATTTATATATGATACATTGGTATTCTTCACATATCTTTTCGTTAACTCTCAAATATTCTTCAAATAGATGAAAACTGAAGTTTATTATTATTCCACTTTATTTATTTTCCATTTCGCTTCTATCTTGACCTAAAACGAATCTAAAAGAACTTCGTTAAAATGTTTTGAAGGCAAGAGAATTGTAATTCACTTTTCTTGTTGCACATCTAATGGAAGAATTCTAGACAAAGTAATGATACGATTCTTGATCTCAATTTTTATTTGATGCTAATGGGAATTGATACTGAACATAACTCTCACTTTAGAACACAGAGGAATCTTACAATCGCAGAGCGGCAACGTCGCTTTTTCCGTATTTCTTTGTATCTAATTGATGTCTCGTGAAATTTACAAATGTAGATAATCTATTACTTGCTTTGTAAACACAAGTATATAGATTATATAGATTATGTACGGGAGTAGTTAAAAGTGAGTGCAAGATTTCGACATAATTTTGCTCATGATTGTGTTTTTACACAATATAATAAAAAAAAATAGTTACAAATTATTTGCCAAAAAGCTGAATAAATGGTGCATTGCGAGTACGTAAATAGTAAAAATTATCAAAGATACGTACGAATGACTCCGTATACCTACATTTTGACAGTTTTTAAAAATCCTTTTTAGGGTTTTGCGTATTATCAAGATGCCTGTACATTACTCTGGAACTGGTGTGTAGTACATTTTCATTTTTCAATTAGTTTTACCATCGTCGATGAAATTACTTTAGTAATCATAAAAACCGAAAACATGTAACATTGTGAGCTCAGCTTCAGTAATTCGCTTTAGCGAGCACCTAGACAGTTTCAAGGAAAGAAGAAGGATTTGAGTTGGAAGATTTTTTGTAATTTGTTTAAATTCGTACACATTTGAAATTATAAATTTATTTATTTATTTATTCATTCATAAAAATACAAATTGTATACGCTAACAATGTATTAACGAAGGTAATAAAATAGTCCTGTACATTTAACCTTCACCCGGTATTATGAACTGTCAATACCTGTTAAGTTCCTGTGAAAGGGACTAAGTTATAGGCTAAGTAATCATATTGCCCTGACTCTTTTGCTGCCTGTAACTTGGCAGGATTAATAACTTCATAATCCGGCTCTACGTTAAAAAATTCGGTGCAGTTTTCTTTACTTTAGGTACCCTAGTTTTCCAATTAGAAAACATTATTTTGATGCCGCGGTGGGGTTAAAGTAATAAAACATAGGCACCTAGTCCACGCACTAATGTGATGACACTTAAACAAACCATTTTTTTTTTATATCACAGCGAGACAAACGAGCATCCGGGTTACGCGATAGGAGGTAATCACCACTGCCCATAAACATCAGCAACTCAAGAACAGTTGTGGCCGGCCATGTGGGACATGGATGCCTTTATGGTGCATGTCAAAAGCAATATGGTTTTACCAAGTTGAATAGAGCCCCATATACACATAGTAAACATAAAATTTCAAATTTTTAATCAAATCAATTAATAAAACCGAAAAGACATGACGTAAGTGGCACAGGTTTTGTAAGACTTTTAGGAAACGAAAATGGAAATCTTTTTTCTGTAAATCCTGCAGTCGATTTCGTATGTCTCAGTTTAATAAGGCATTCCAAGAGTGAACTGTTGCGAAGAAAAACAGCACGAAACTACAGCCAGCCTTTTTTTTAAATAAACCAGTTTTAAATAAACCAGACTACAATTATATATACTAGTATAAACTAAACTAACGTTACGTAAACAAAATGTAATAAACAATAATTCCGAGATTAAGTCACTATTAATAGCTCCAATAATCTCTTAACAACCTCATTAATATCACGATCATGAGGACAACAAGGATGTGTACTTACGCCTACGCGTATTAAATCGATTTTATTGCCCCAACAAAGCGTGAGGTCAATTTACAAAATTCTGTTTTTACCGGTCAACAAGACCCCAAAAACCCTTTGATTTGCCGCTTCATTTCATTTCCCGGGGACGAATATTCGAAACTCAATAGGGCCTGAAAATTCCCGAAGCCTGCTTCGCCTTGACATGGAATGAGATCCCTTTTGTGTAACGTGATCGGAAAAAACAGCTCGTTAATTTCGACGTCACAATTATGAAAGAGCTTCTACTATGTATTTTCGGCGGTTTTTGAGCTAGACGGACTTTTGTTTTGTTTTGTTCCATTGATAATTTGCATATGTAAGTCATATTTAGGAGCGCAGGACATCTTCAAAGTATTGTTTTAATTGATCGCTGTCCTTACCTTGATATACTATATGATCTGTGCCTCCTGTGACAAGTGATACAACTCGAAAAACACGATTTTACAGGAGAGCGAAAACAAGTTTTAAAAAAATACTGCTCTTACATGAATATATTTTTTTAAAAATTGCTGCTGCTTTTTATATCATATAGTATGACTTTATTATATGGTTTCACAAAAATATTGATAACTAGTATAGATTTTGAGATATTCGAAGAAACGTACTTTATGTATCATTTTACATTTCAGATTGAGCTCCATTTAGCTCGTGTAAGATGATATAACTCGAATTGTATTATTTAACACATAAAAGTGTAAAAAAGGAGGTCTGGTGATGATTGATACAACTTTTTTTAAACGCTACTTTTTTTCTATTATTTCTAGAGTTAGAGGTTTAACCTATATACATAAGGTGTAGGGAATTTAATAAGTAATCTTTCTTAAGAAGAACGGACATAATATTACGGATTTTTGTGAGTTGTATCACTTTTCACAAAAAAAAAAACGTAGATTAAACCGTGAGTAATGCTATATATCGAGTTATTCTTAGGTCTGATTACGAAAAAACTTGTGTCAAATAATACAAGTAAGTGATTAAAACATAAATATTGCAATCATAACTTTATTTTTTAAGTATTATGAAATAAAGGAACAAAATATGAAATTAAAAAATTGAGGGAACAAATTAACTTAAACTCCTTAATTTAAAAGCCGACATCGTCATGTTGAAACAATACAGTATTTGTAAATTAAAGTCTGCATATTGCCATCCAAGACAAAAAATAAATAGACATGGAAACATAACAAATCAAATAATAATTGTCAACAATCACCTACAAAAGATGAAAATAATCTAAACCTCAGGTAGGTAACAAATTAGCGAAAACTCTTACATTTATCACAGCCTTAAAAGTAATCAAGTCTTGTTTATGTTATATTTAAGTAGGTAATACAATATCCTTCTATATCTTTGACCTTAACTTATCAGTCTGTGATTATCATTTGCAAAATAAAAACAAAAAAATCTTAATCATAGCAAAAATTTAAACAGTCTTCATCACTATCATCATTTAGTGGCATATCCCTAACGTCTCCTTTGCTGATGAGGTGTCTATAAAACTCATGAGCGCTTAGTGTATAAAAGGTAGTAAAGACACCAGATCCTTCTTTTTTTCATTAGATATAGGAATTTGCACACACACACACACACACATTATCAATGGTAATTGAGTCATACACCTTGTTTCTTTTTGTATAGTCCATATCAATATAATCATTTGCGAATTCATCTTTATACATAAAGTGAGGAAAAATATTTTTTTCATACTTTATGCATCGAACGTTACCCCATACAAACTTAATATTTTGCCGATTGACTTTCTTTACGGTTAGATGTTCTTTTCCAAATTTTCTAAAGTCATAAAACATTGTCTGTTTCATTTCAACAACTGTAAACTTAGTACTTTTGCTGGCAGCTGTGCGAACTAATTGGTACCAATCTCTCGGCAAGTAAATATCCATCGTGGTTCGTTTTTTTTGCGTTCGATAAGAGCGTGGTCACTGTCAACCGGAACTTGGCACCCATTTAGATCTCAATTTTTTTGTCGGTGAAGTCGATAGATACGCATCGCATTTTCTTAATATTGAACTTGGCTCGCATTTTCACATGTATGTTTTTGATGGTTACTTTTAGTCTGACCCTAGACTACACTCAGGACCAAAAATACCGGGTGAGAGTACGTTTTTCATACTAAAGAGGTTATTTCGAAGCCTTGGTTCCTCGCCAGGGGATGCTTTTAGTTAAATCTGATGATGAATACCCCGAGCATCCATACAGGACTTCTAGAGTGCCCAACTGAATGAATCTGCGGTTAACGCCAGAATAGTGCCTGTTCAGAAAAACATCTAAAATGGCCATAAAATGTAAGGAAATCCAAATGTTGACCCAAACTCTCCCGCTGTGGTGTAAACTGATTGTGCGATCAGTTAGGTATCTTAAGAACTTTTGAACTCCTCTATTGAACCTCGGAGTATCCACCATTAAACCTCACTCAAAACAACCCTTGGCGAGGAACCAAGGCTTCGAAATAGTCTCGTTTGTATGAAAATCGCACTCTGACCCGGTATTTTTGCTCCTGAGTGTAGATGCATTGCGAGAACGTTATCGCTATCGAAAATGTATAGGATCGACATAAGGTCTAGCGCTATGCCAATTCCAAACAATTAGACTGTTTCCGAAAACGTAAAGCGTTTACGTTATCGTTAATCGTTTGACCTTTACAAAACTCTGTCACAACAAAGTAATATTATTAGGCATTACTATATAAATATTACACTACATTATGACACGGTTCTGTGGTAAGTATCAATAGATTTGTTTGGATTGTAATTGTATCACTATGCACCAAACTTTACAGGTCCTAAATGTTCGTAATATTCTCACATTTTTGATACAACTGACTTGTGCCATAAGACACATTTGCAAAGATAAGAAAATATTTGGTGACATTTGATATTAATCGAGTTGTATCACTTAACGTAAACCAAAAGAAGCAAACATAGGTTTAATTTTTGGTCTAACTCAATTTGTAACTTTGGAAATACGCAAAACTCTCGTGACAAATGATACAACTCAAGTTATATCAAAAAACACGACTTTTTAAAGGTAAATGAAAATCGTGATTAATAATACAATTTTAGATATATCACTAGGCACAAAAAAAAGATTTTTTTTTATTTTTTTGAGTGTTTTAACTAGAGAAATAGCATTAAACACTCAAAATTGGAAAAAAAGTAGTTAATTGTATCATTTTACACGAATGTATCTTGGGAACTAGAAGGCCTAGGAACACGGGAGTTGGAGCAAAAGATGCGTAATTTTTTTTTAAGTTGATTCATGAAAAAAACCGCATTTTGCTACAACTCGAGTTGTATCACTTGTCACAGGAGGCACAGATATATACTGGACCGCAAAACTAAATATATAACTTTATATGACATGTTCTTTAAAAGTGTGATACTTAGTTTTATGGTCCAATTACAAACTGCAATGGCTTCTAATATTGTCAATAGTATTGAATACAAAATTACTTTACTGTGAAGGTAATATCTGAACATGCAAAAAATCCTGGCAAAGAAGGCGTTGTCAGCTGGCAAGTATGGCGGCCATGCGAAAATGGAATGTCATAAGTTTGGCAGTTACTGAGGATCGTCACTGTGGTTGGCGAGCCGGTGAATGGACGCGGCGTCATCACCACCAGAGCTCGGCAGACGCCGTCTCGTTCTGAGACTCAGCACTAATTTTACATACAATCTGCTCACACGCACCACTAAGTTTAGCCGCCCCAAGATAGCACCGGTCCACGACCCATCGCGCATAAACTTTTCACAATTAGACTATTATTTTTGGTAGCAAAGTCAGTCGGTCGATTATTAATAGAGGCTTTTCCGAGTTTATATTCGTTACGTGTGTTGTGGTGTTAACTTTTAGTGAATTTATACATAGACGCTTATAAATAGGATGTGCTGAAGTTGCGTCTGACGGACGGGGGAATACCTTCCTGAAATATCGTACTACGGCTGGTGGTTTGCGTGTTTTCGGACGTATTGGTAAACGATTATTTATACTTTGATTGCGAGGATTTGGCTGCAGGATGGCGGGGACGCGCGCGCGAGGGGAGACGCTTTTGCTGCTTCATGCGTCCCTGGTCTCCTGGTAACATTTGAATGCACATGTGATTTTTTATACTGTTTTCATCGTTATTTCATTATTTGTATTTTATTTAAATAGATACCTAAATAAGAGATACTTAAAAAATATTATTTTAGGTAATTTGGTTAAATAACAAGCGATTTAAAAAATGACTACTGGTTTTACGGTTCCTTTTATCATGATACGGTAGTAATGGCTTTGATTTCTTACCGTCGCATGTCAAGTCGATAACTAATGTGTGAACCCATGCAGATTTATTAAGGGCAATATTGATCGTGGGCTTTGGAACCTATAAATAGTCATGAATCGATGTACCAATGCACTCTGGGCGCTTAAATCAGAATAATAGGCAGCGTTCCGCGTTTTATTTTACGTTGTAGTGGAAATAGGTGATGTATCTATTATCTTATCTGGAAATTCGGTAATTATTGCAACTTAGAGAATTGAAATAGTAATCGAATATTAAAAGATGATAATTTCTAAGTATTATTCCTCGATTTATTTTATTTGATTTCGATAATTCTACACGGTAATAACCCTCCTGTTGGGCTTTGCCGCATTCGGGTAAAGACAATATTGTTCTTGATTTTTATCGTATTATCACTGTTTTGATAGCTCTTATTTACTTGACAGTAATGGCGGATACCGCAAAACAATACAATAACAGATCAAAGACGATATGTTTTTACCGTCGGGAATAGATGGTGGGTGTTATTTTAAAACTACATACAAGATTATGACATCAGCTTACCTAAATTGCCAACTACGTACTACTGAGGAGACAATTATGTAGTAGCTGATTTTTTTATTCACTTTGAATAATAGCGGTTATAATTTATGAAATATCCGGTGATAACGACGGTATCTATGTCGTCTATAAATCGAAAACTCGTAGATTATTAAAAACCCGTTCATTGTTATCTTCATGTGAAAAACTAATCACGTTGTACGTTTTCTGTCATCATCATCATCATTATTATCAGCCGCAAGACGTCCACTGCTGGCCAAAGGCCTTCGCCAAGGTTTTCAACGATCGGTCCTCTGCTGCTGTCATCCAGCGGTTTCCCGCGACCTTTATCAGATCGTCAGTCCACCTTGTGGAAGGTCTGCCAACACTTCTGTCAACTCATATTTATATTGCAAACTTTAAAAATAAAAAAACAACACCAAACTACAATTTAGTCCGTGAAAATGCAACTCACAAATTTGCCGGTATGAAAGTTTCTGTCAAAAACCATTATGGCGACAGTTCCCGGATATAAACGGACTGGGGGCAACCCCTTAACCCCCTACTCTCTCGGAGGGGGTTACCGGCAGACGGCCGGGTATTTTGGTCTGGCCTGATGTGTCAATTTGAATTAGCGGATGCAGTAGAATGGGTAATCGCGACAGGCCGAACTGTCGCTAGCCACGGGGTTGGGGCAGGTCACAGACTCGCATTTAACCGGCTTCATGCATGGCCTAAAATCAATTGACGGCATTTTCTATTTCTTATTGAAATGTTTGGACTGGAAAAGCCAGTTAACTAATTTAAGATTAGCCTCTTTATTCACAAACACAATAAACCTAATTTAGTTACAGTCATATTTGCCTCTTTCTCTTAGATTCAAGTGTCACAACGACAGATTCTAAATCATATTTTAAGCATGCTTTAGCTATTGCGCGTTTATAAAGAGAGGGTAAGGCTTTTATTCTACTTTGTTTTGTAGACTGTCACAATTCAAATACGCTTAATTAAACACCACGCTAGAACAAAAAGAACAAAAATAAACAAGGAAAGACAAAAACATGAACTTCTCACTATCTTCCCTAACTTGTTTTTTAATTACACCGGTGTCTTTTAGGGTTCCGTGCCCAAAGGATTAAACGGGATCCTATTACTAAGAATTCGCTGTCCATCCGTCTGTCACCAGGCAGCAGGCCTGTGATAGCTAGACAGTTGAAATTTTGACAGAAGATATAATTCGGTTGCCGGTATGACAACAAATACTGAAAACAGAATAAAATAGTTAATTTAAGGGGTTTTTTGCTCGATATTAATAACGGCAACAGGTAGACACTTGACATTCACAGAATATTTAAGTGCATATTCACTTAAAAAATAAATAAACAAAATAAAATAAATATTTAAGGGGGGCTCCCATACAACAAACTTGTTTTTCTTTTGCCGTTTTTTGCTAATGTTCATGGCAAGGAAACCTTCGTGCGCAAATCCGATTCGCACTTGGCCGGTTTTTTTTTAAATATATATTTCTACACTTTTGTTGTTAAGTTGAAATGAGCTGTCATAACTTCAACAATATGACAACGATGAAGTAATAAAATGTGAAATAGAAGCTCATTATCAAATTTCATTTTAAAAACAAGTATTTTGTGAGTTTTGACTAAGTTTCGATTAGTAAGTTTAAAGTAACTCTTTCAAAATGGGCTTCTTGCTTCAAAACCTTGAATGCCTTTATTAAAAAAGAAAACGGTACTAAGAGTTCAAAGGAAATGTTTTCTTTCAACGTGGACAATAGAAAACGGATGGATAATAAAATAAAATAGTACCTACACTCTTATTCACAATTAATATTTTTCTCAAGGGAGATTCTTTATTATGCTTTAGACTCTGGACATAAGTAAGCATTTTCTGGGTGTAAAGATTTAACACAAGGTTGAGGGTGACCAAGACTGAGATTCGCGCCATACCATACCCTTGAACAAGTTATGTATATGACCAGGCTCGGCACGTACATACTTTAGATACAACGCAGAACTAGGTACTGGGTAGATCAACAGTGCATTAAAAGCAGTTGAAAGGTTTTAGAAAACGCTATGATTGACATTAGTGACGTGGTAAGTGCGTGGTGGGTGCTGTTTGAGTAACAATATAAAAAGTATAATAAAAACTTGTTTATTCTTCAGGTGAAACCTGAGTAAGCCATTGTTTGTTATTTATACCCTTTATCCTGCCTGTTTAGATGAAGGATGACAAGATCCACGCGTTCGCCCACACTCAAGCTACGTCGGGTACCTACTCGTACACGTTTAAACCTAACAAATATTTTACTTAAAACTAGAAGTTATTTTCCAATAATTTGAAATATATCATATTTTTATTATAATTATTAATAGTGAAATGTTGCATTACACGCATAAAAATACAAACAAGGAAAAATAGTTTCATTTTGGTCTCATCCTGTTAATCTAGCACATTAACCAATGCGGTAATTTTCAGATTTTTTGTATATGCAGTTTGGGCTGAAGTAGGTGTCGTGAGAGTAGGTTAAGTACAATTTCAGTTGCTATCCAACAAACAACTGTTGATGTACCTAACGTCTTATAAGATTCTTATCTATTTAATCAACGCTTATCCAAAACGATCATAGTCTTGCTAGAACTATTTTTTTAACGTACAAACAATTCTTATGCAATGTTATGCGATATGCACCCACCGCCGTCTCCCACACTACGAATCCCCTGAAACAACCAAAACATTTGTCTTTAGCTTACACCCGTAAAGCGGATAACAAAAAAAGGGATGCCAGTATACAAAAACACAGACAAATTGAGACAGGAAGTGTTGCCAGCTGGTGATGAAAAAATCGGTCGATGACCCGTGTTGGTTAAATATTACATTCTGAGGTAAATGAGAGAATTAAGGTCAATTAAAGAGTGACCCTTGCTATCCTGTTTTAATTGATCCTTTTTTACCATTAAATTTTTATTAGAATTACAAATTTTAGGGGACAGTGGCACTAATCCCGGTTTTAAAATACTAGCTAGATTATATTACACGTGTCAAGCGTAAAACAGACTTCTTCTTATCTTAGACGTTATCAATCAAGATAATCCATTAGAATCAACAAAAAATATTATCTTAAAGGAAACACTTGAATCACTAGTCTAGGAGTATATCTCATATAAATTTGCTCCATTTACACAGTAAAGTCAAATTACGATGGCACTAAGTTCATTATTTCATCATCCCTTATTACCCGTGCCTCCCTGTAACGCGACGCGAGGATCTGAGGGGAGGCTGGGGAGCAATTCGATATATTCCTTTTCAATGAAGCTGCCAGTATAGGGTGTTTTTTTAATTAATGGTGCTTCATGCTTGTCAGCACTCAAGAAATTACTTGAAAATGAGAAGCTTTTAAGTATGATAAGGATATAATAGTGATTGTAAAAGTTGGTCTTTTGTTTTTTTATTTAAAAGATTTTTCGTACGAACGACGTTACAATCAAGTTGTTTCAATCGTCATTTATCGTTTGAGAATAGATTTTTGGGCAAAAATATCAATAAATAGAATCATCGCCGGGCCATAGCGACATGGCAAGATAGACTGCATGTCTATGAGCAAGACTGTTGGGAAACTGTTCAACAATGGGATATCCACGGAACAAAGGGAGGAAGGCATTTTCACAGCAGTTGCACATTGCGAGCTTTTAAATAAATAATACTCGTATTATTGACAATTAAACTAACCCATTGAAAGTATTAAAAAAAATGGTATATTAAACAAAGTTTAGTTAGGAACGAAAAACGTATACGTAACGTAAACGTAAACGTATTTCAAACAATACCTTCTTAGATTTTGAAACTGAAATCGTCACGTTTACGTGTCTGAAACCAGACGGAAGGAGGGTTCCCTCCCTCTTTCCCACACCCTCCTCGTATCCGGCACACCTGCACGGTCACCCCGGCGCTTGCGCAGACTTATTGCTTTTAAATGCTCTCACAAACGGAAAGTAATGAACTTTTTTCTGTAAGTGTTGATGGGCTTGAAATATTACGATTTTAGAAGCAATTTTGAACGGCTTTTAACCTTTATGTCACATCGATTTTGTTGGCTGTTTTATGAACAGAACAGTAATGGCGTTGTCGTTTTAAAGAAAATTAAAAGTGATGAAGTTCCCCTGAGATAAACATGAATTTTCCTGAAAAGTGATAAACCCGTCCACGTCCACTTCCTTCCACTTCATTATACTAAAAAAAAAAAAAAAAATTTCAATTTTCCTCTGAACCAATGGAGTTATTGTTGTTATGTAGATCTGAAGAAGCAAGACATATATTGCAAAGGAAACCTACATCTGTTTAAATAAAATTTTAAAAATACATTTGTTCTATAAATGAATAGCCATACCGAAAACGACTCTCTACGTGTCAGTCTGCACTACTTGACTTGACTTTATACAATGCAATATCTAATCACTCGCATCACTCGTCCTCAGACTAAGTTTCCAGACGCTACACCCTGTATTATATAGATCCTAATGTTATTTGTCCGTCGCTTTACCGTGGGTACTGAAGTGTCCACGAAAAAATGCGCTAACAAAGCTCTTAAAAATATAGCTGATTTGCTCACTCACAAAAATTACGTCTAGTAAATGTTTCCGTCCCGCGTCCATTTCTTGAAGAACTTGCAGGTTCGGGTAGAGGGGTTAAACTAGCATAAACTAGTATGAAAGCGAGTGAAAGAGAAGAAGACTGACTTAATTGTTTAGCAACCTATAGAACCTTTTCGAAAAAGTTTAAATAGATAAGTAGTTCGTCCTCAGCCCTTTAGGATGTTGCCTATTGCCACTCAGGCGCTAGGGTTGCGTAAATTG
Source organism: Acleris sparsana (assembly GCA_923062465.1). NCBI lineage: Eukaryota > Metazoa > Arthropoda > Insecta > Lepidoptera > Tortricidae > Acleris > Acleris sparsana. Next base: position 16,944,086 of record OV281287.1, on the reverse strand, counting down.
CGCGTTGTTTCATACTTTAATACGTACGCAGCCAAACGCCGCCGCCATGGCGCTACCCCGGCTTGGTACGTCCTGTTGAGTTAGCTTGTAGTGGCTCACGGCGCGTACGGTCGAGGCACGCACACATGCAAGCCGCGCGACATAGCATTGTTTGAAGACGAACTACAGCTTATAATATGGTTTTTGACATTATTTCTTTCTTGTCGCAAGCGTTTTATGACAGCTCATCAATTAGTCAGTCGTGGTACAGTCGGCCGTGCAGTAGTACCAGAGATATACTCTTATTAATGAAATTCAATATTGAGGTTCCTCTTATTAGTTAATGAGCTTATGATTTATTAAGTTTTAATAGCATCGAACAACGGTTTGGATAATTTTAGGGTTCTATTAGAAGAAAAGTTGTACAAAACATGTTTCAGTTCTTGAATGTTAATAAAAAAAAAAAAAGTTTTAATTCTAACAATAAATCTTGTTAACGAGCTCAAAAAAATCAGCCTATTGGCTTAACTAATGTCTGACTGTACAGTATGAAGTAAAGCTTTTAATTTCCATATAATTCGTTATTACTGGATTTCCTATAGCGTAACTATATAATATTACTGCATAACCTTTTTACAGAAAGTTTACCTGTGAGACCGATTTCATGCAAATTAATTAAAATTCATGCTATGCAAAACATTCAAACACGTGAAATTTCATATAATCATTTACATTTATAAAATAAATATTAATTCACACGTCAATATTCTACCCGCGGTTGCCAAAAAATAAAACTCCGTAAAATACTCAATAGTCAGCCATTTATAAGAAATGCTTAATTTTTAAAATTATTATACTATACTTAGCAAAACAACATAAAGATAAATTTTCACGCATATAAAACACGTAAACGAAATTCCGAATTAAATTCCCTAAAGGTGCATCCACATCTACGTGGCAACCACAAAAACATAACCACGTGGATTACCACGTTGCAAGTGGCTATTAAGCCACTTTACAAGTAACTTAACAAATACTGCACCAGAAACCTGCGCAAACAGTGGCACGGCTCTCTCTTGCTACTGTTGCATACATTATTCAAGCACCGCTAAGTGGCAGTGCCATCCGCTTCCTCTATATATTATTCACCTCCTGACTTGACACGTCGACGCCTGAAGCCCCCATCTCCCCTCCCGCAGGGAGGCAAGGGGGCAGCGGGGGGCAGTAGGTGGAACTCTTCCAATTATGCATACACTGAAATGTCACTGGCACTTAGTGCAGAATGACCCTTAGACCTATTGGCCGTTTTACCCTTCCCTCTAACAGATTACGGAATCGATGATGGGACGATCAATGGTTCGTGTAACGAGTACGAGTACAATATAAGTGTACTTTGAAACAAAGTTATATTCAAATGATTGCGTCCAAATTTTCAAGTTTATATTTAATAATGAACTCGGACGCATTCATTCGGATACGTACCAAAAATCGATTGAAATAATAAGGACATATTTGAAGTGAAATTGGCAACTTGGACCATTTTGTACCTAAGAACTGCTGCCTTATTGGAATTTACACTTTGCCCCTTCAAAAAATATTATGATTTTTAAGCAACGTATACTCAAGATTCTAAGCATTTACTAATCCCGTCTGATGATGGCACATTTATTTATTTGCCCACGACATGTCGGTATCAAGAACGTAACTGCACAACAACACTCAACAAAACGGATATAAATAAATACATAACAAAGCAAAAGTGATTGAAAAACTAAAATAAACTGAAAAAATACTTTTGAAATTCAGTAAAATTTCCACGGTCCCATTTTTCCAGACAGCGGCACAAATCCAAACTTCAATATTTAAAAATCAGAAAGCTTTTAATCCATTGCCAGTTACATTAGTGCAGTTAAAATGCAAACGCTGGCAATTATTTCTGGATCGGCCAACACAGAAAACCGCTTAACCCCGTCCTCACATAATGAGAATTGAGCGACATCCGCTGTAACTGGCTTGATTTAGCTTACCTGCCCCGGACTGAATCTAGGACAAGATATTTCGGTGGGCCGATAGCGCGATTCTTCATTGATTGAATTTGGTATTGTTATGTTCTGTAGCCTGGAAGAATAAACAATCTCAGGTGAGGTCGGAGATGCTTCTGTAATAAGGTTAGGTACAGTAAAGCGAAAAAGTATGGGAGACATATGTCCCAATGCACCTTATTCCAGTGTAATAACCACTTCGTAACATATTTTATGAGAGGATTCTTTCAAAACATTATTTTTGCATTTGCCTGTTTGTAAGTTGTAATGGAAAATAAAGTACTTTTCCCCAATCTGGCGATGTTTTTTATTCCTACTACCTAGAGATAAATGGTGTTGACGATAATGTTTGCTTTTCTTTATATTTTATTTGTTTTTTTTTATGGCATATGGAAGGCAAACGAGCACATAGGCCACCTGATGGTAAGTGGAAACTGTGACCCATGGACATTCTCATTCACAAGACTGCAAATGCGTTGCCAACCCTGAGAACTAAGACAGCATGCGTCTATGCTAGTAATTACACCGGCTGCCTTATCCCCAAACCGGAACACAACAATGCGAACACTGCTGTTTCCTGTTTGTTTGGTTTATGTATAAAACTATCCCGTTATTTCTTGTATATACAATACTTACCTGTATTTCTGTAACTTTGTGTGTACAATTAAAGTTTACAAGTATACAAACACCTCCTTGGAAGTAAGAAATGAGGATCGAAAAGTTGAACTTTAAGTAAAGAATTCAAGAAACGAACAAAAATGACAAATTATTTCCAAACGGCGAAACACTTTGAAGTCAGATCAAAGCCATGCAACTTGAATTATCCGTTCGGCTGTCTTAGGAAATTACTAACCTCGTAATAAAGTAAATAGGGTAATGCACAACAAAAGAGCATAATGATCCGTGTGTTACTGCCACGAGTAAGAGCCACAGCACACGATAATATTAACTTCTATTTCTCAATTATACGCTGAAATGATGGCTATTGACGTGATACGCCTTATTTTCTACCTAGTAAAGAATAAAACAAATGTATCTAAACGCCGAGGTTATACTTTTTAATGATTATTTTACGCGACAAGTCTCGTTTTACTCCAAATAAGTATGAAAACGCTTTCCCGTCCTCTGCATTTTTTTTGTTGAAATAGTACATTGTTGCCTAGGCGCGGAAAGTAAGGGTTTTCCGGGCGAGGTGGTTAGCAGGCCGAGCAATAGCGAGGCCTGCTGAAATACGAGTCAGGAAATCCTCGTTTCCACCGAGGCATACATAATGCTTTTCTCAAACATGTGAGGAAATAATACAAATACATTTTTAAAAAGCAAGTAATTTAATTATGCAGAATGAACGAATGTTACCGACTGTCAATTGTTTTTAAATACCAACCATAGAAATTGGAATGCAAATTCAAAAAGAAACACACGCACTGTGCTAAAAAAAGCGAGCAGTTACCTTGGCTGTTTGGAATTTTTGTCTTGGTCCTTTTGATTTTGTATGCAAATTGACAGCATTTTTAAGAAAAATATAGACATGGACGGAAAGTGTTTTCATATGGTTTTTTTACTCCTAGGAGTAAAATGAGGCTCTTTCCGTCCTTGTCTTTCAATCGGAAAACCGTTTTTTCCGAGCATGTTTGAGAAAATACCTTTCTGGGCTTCAATGTAAATTGCTTTAAAAGTAAATTCTCTCTCTGAAACAAATTCCATATCGATCAGTCAATGACACCTAGTTTTTATAACATCTTGAAACTTTATCAGAAATGGTGAAAATTTAACTATGACAAGAAGGAACAAATGCTACAGTATTTTATATGAACATTTGCAGTTTCTTAATATTCTTGTAAAACCTGAAAAATCCTAGAAAATGAAAGAGACCATTGAGATATGACTCCTAATAAAGCTCTACGCCTTTAACTGACTGAAATTTTGAAGGTTTTAAGTTCATAATACCGCTATAAAAAAGTGCAATGAAAGCATCATTATGGAATCGAAAGTAACATTCTGTAATGATAAAATAAAGCAGTGTGTGAAGGTTCTAACAACTCGTGTGGTTCACTCACAAGAGCCGGTGCAGGTAATGGATGACATGACAGTGATTTTATTGACAGAACCGAATGGTCGCTGTCCCAACCTTACTTTTACAACCGAAAAGACACAGCACAATACTATTCTTTCGTATTCCATACGTAGCTTCCATAGTTTTATGTTAGCCGACTGAATTGAAAAGTTGGCAGCATAATTTAGTTTCCAGGAAATTATGTGTTTAACTATAAGTGGTTGGTTTATTTTATTATGGGAATATCAGTAGAGCTGTGTATAGGGTCGTAAATTCAAAAAAATGAGTATATACGTGCGTGATCTTTTACAACGCAATATAATGTATACGCACGCTTTACACGATAATGTACGGTATTTGGTGAAATTATTAATAAATTATGTATAGTCACATTATCACGGTTGGCGGTCTACACCGCAATTGGTTTGACCTATGTCAAACCACTTTACTGCAAGAAAATTGGAATGTTTCTTTGATAAATCACGTAGGTTTCTTGATCGCTAGATTATGGTATTCACTAACTTAAGCATGCATGAGTATTTTAATAATTAGACAAATTACAACATGAAATTGGTCGATATATTTATGCTTTTGTCAATCTTTATACTGAATAACTTACCGTTAAGTGATTATGTACTCCTGTGCTGTAAATAAAGGGTTCTAAAATTAAAATTCGTTACAACATTAATAATTATTATGTACAAAGAAACCAATTATTGCCCTTTTTCAAATCAGTGACGTCTCCATAATATTGAAAACTCTACAGACAAGGTATAACCTGCACAACCCCGATGGTTTCCTAAAATAGCAGCAATTACTCACACAGCAAGAGTTGCAAGACGCCCATCACGCCGACTGGCTGTTCATTGAACTAAGAGCATGTCGAACTCTCTGGTCAATAATTCAGACACCATTTTTCAATTGCATTGTAGGTTTGAAAATGGATTGCTTTGTCGGATGAGATAAAAAGTTCAAGGAAGTTAGAGGTTGTTGGTAGATTGTGATGTATTTTTGACAGGTACGGGGAAGAATTTTTTTGTGTTGCTTTTGCAATAAAGGTAACGAACGGGCTCTGGTCATAACGAAGGTAAGGCTTAGGAAGCATAGAATTAGTATAGAGAGGCCCGAAGTGGTTAAAGACGTTTCTGTTTTTAACTTATGCCTTGAATGAAGCTTTAGAAACTAAATATTGTACAGACATTTTCTTGCTAGGTACTGAAGCCATTGAACATTAAAATTACGGTAGATTTTTTCTAGAAGGTTAGTTTCTATGAATTATTAGATACAATATTTGGATCTTGCACACCAAATCAGGCTAGTACACGCAAAGCTAAATAGTGCTCACAATTTTCTTGCAGGGCCAGCAATTGATTGGGAATTGTACTTCTTATTCTAGCTTTGCGTGTATTTTTTATAAATTATTATAAAAAGAACAAGTTCACAAGTTCTTCACGAGATCTGGCCTAAACCGATAGAAAGAGTTATAACACCTTAAGAGAACACTTGAATTTTATTTAACGGTTTTATTTGAAAGAAAGAAAGAAATATATATATATATATATCTTGACAAAACATACAAACAACACACATACATACCTTCATGCCTTAATCCCAGAGTGAGGTAGGCAGAGCTACTGAATTGCCTACTACTCTAAAAACTTGTGGATACTGTACCCTAACAAACTGTACTGTAACCAAATTTTGTACAATTAGGCTAAGATTTTTCACAGCGTATTAGTGACAGGTTGCAAGCCCATCAAACAAAACGCAACCAAATACCCAGCGCACAACTAGCTCAAGTTACCCGCGACTGGTTTGTCGCTCGGATCTCTCTTTCTGTGTTTTATGCATCCACCGCGGTCCCGCGATCCTGATGAGGTCGTCACTCCATCTTGTTGGAGGCCTACCTACAGCATTTGTTACTTAGTCTTGGATATTTTCTACATTAATAATGTGTTTCTCTATATAAGTAAATTGTTGTCTTGAACCCATAGTGCAAACCTAGAGCTTAGTTTTGGACTAAGTCAATTTGTATGATATTTTCCCCTGTCAATCAATGGTAAAATTCTACAGCTCTCCAGGTGTTAATTCTACCTACATCTACTATTCTTGTGCGTTCTGTTTTAGGATGCGGGATATTTCTGGTTGTCGGTCAAGATTACGCTCTATTCACAGAAATAAGTTCAGATCAATAGCTAGAGCGACAATGAACGTTGCCGATAAATGTTCAGGATAGGTTAGTTGTCTGACAGCTCGGGTCAGTCACTTTTTGCGAAGTGTCATAACCAGAGCCCGAATTTTTCATGGCAAAACAAAACACTATCGTTATCTGGCTAGTGATAGAAACATCATTTTATCGATATCGAGTATTATTTATAAAAGCTGTGCTCGAACGAAATCCTGAATATGAAAGTTTACGAGATATATCTGAAAATTGTACTCAAACTGAAAATTATACCAATTACAATGAATTTTATAAATTTGCTCCCTTGAATTTGAACATTTAGTATATATAAATGGCGTTATAGTGATAAACGAATTTGTTCGCTCCCAGAGAATGTTGAAAAACTAACGATTGGTTTACCATTGAATTGCCGACAGACTTTTAATCGAATATTATTTCAAAGACAACGTTTCAAGTATTTTCATTTCATCGACAAGTCATTGCGTCGTGGACTCGATACTAGGTAATTTGAACCGAGGTCTTTTAATTAGTAGTTGACATATTTCAATAAAATTCATGTCATGACTCATCATTTCGGGTCTTTTTAATTTGGTTTTTTTTACTTGTAGTAATATTTATTCCGCATAAAATTATTTGAATTGGTAATATTTTGCTATCAAAACTAAACGCAATCACTCACTCTGCGCGATTATATTATAGCTATGTTCCTAATTTATTATAATGTTATGATAATAATAATAAAAGTTATTGTAATAATAGTAATGTGTCATGTTTTTGTGTTCTTGGGGGTCGCAGTTCTAACCTAACCTAACCCACTTCTGTCAACAGTTCGTTTTCTTGGGGGTCACAGTCCTAACTTAACCTAACCTACTTTGATAGACGAATGAATCTTAGTTTTATTATACATATTTGTATGTCACACTACATAATTTGAAAAATGTATAAATGTGCAATTGGACGTATAAAATTGTATTAAAGTAATACGTCGAAGAAATGAATTGCAATGTTTTGTAGTTGTACCAATTAAGATATTTTGAAACAAATCTGCGATTAAGTAGTATTCGTTGATTAGTATTTCCACGTAGTAAGATAAATTTAAATAAATAGTAGTTGAAATAAGATAACGCCAAACAATATTACTAGTACTAAAGTTTCGATGGATCGTTGTCGATGAAATAATATTCGATGAAAAGGTTGTCGACAAAACAAGGGTACACCCTAACGATTATCTACTCCTATCACCATTACACGAATAAAACGCCACGTGCTGCTGTGTGTACTAACGTGGATTACGACGAAGAAATTGAATATGTTTCTATATAACTTCAAACAAACTATGAATGTTTTTTTATTTTGTATAGGTATGTTATTTTATTTGGTCACGTTTTTTATTCTATTACACAATTATCGATATCGCTAAAATGATGTTTCTATCACTTGCCAGATTATGATTGTGTTTTGTTTTGCCATGAAAACTCCGGGCTCTGGTCATAACGATAGGTATAGACGTAGTGCGTAATAGTTTTCCTTCGTATTTTCACGGAAACGTACTAACGTGTCATGCTACTTCAGTCAACCTCAGTACTTTTTGTACTGTGACCGACTGAAATAGCAAGACAAGTTCGTACGTTTCTGTGAAAATACGAAGGAAAACCACTAATGCACTACGTCTGTATATTTTTTTTTTATGAAACAGCTCGCCGTGATGTCCTACTGATGGATTCCCTACTCATTTTTATATCGTAACGGTTACTTAAATAATGGTCTTAAGTTTTCAGCTTTTTGTGGGCGCTTAACTTCGTAATTTTTGCAAAATCATTTATCTTGACTACAGTGTTTCGCGTCAAAGTATGAAAAATGAACTGCGGGACGTTGTTGATTGTAAAACACTAAAATATAGTTATCATATGAAACTATATCGAATATTATCGGATGCTTTTTAGGAAGGGATATTATAAAACCTTTCTGTATAAACGCGTTTAAAAAATAATTAAGTGTTAGTTATAGTATGAGATCCGAATAGGAGACGATTTCTACCGGGCTTTTTCAATATGAAATACTTTTCATCGAATAAACAGCCCGGTGGAAATATAATTATATGAGTATTACATTAATTTATACCACATAAAGTGTAAAACACTTACGTGGTCCATGAAATCGTAGTTGAAAGAATTCGAAGTTCGAATAAAAATGTAAAAAGTGTTTGAAAATTCCATTATAGGTACCAATTTGGTTTTTGTTTTGGTTTATCGCAATTCTATCGTTTAAAGCATTCTGTGTGAAAAATAGTGTGTGAAGGCATGCTATTTATGTAGATACCTTATCTCATCTTATATTATATTATCTACCTGATTCTGCCCCACAGCTGGGCAAAAGCCTTCCTCAGACCTCTCCAATATTATGTTCCTAATTTACTTAAAATGTTCCTTAAAATATAAATAAGCTGGTTAGCTAGTTTTAACACTTATAATAAACAATTGGTAGTTTCGGATGCGATCACACAATCAAAGTTAACATAGTAATAGGTATGTAAGAGGGTCTTAATACATACCTACCTCCCTTGTCAAACTTATTTTAAAAAATCTTCTGCCATTCAAAAAATTGTAACTGTCAATACAAAGATAGCATAAACAAACATAATCAACACGAGATAAAACTGTATCCCCGAGGGTATTGTCCTATCTACATGTAAATCTAGTTCGATATTGATGCATCATACATAAATAAATTTGCTATTGGTTTGCGACTGGATTGCTAATATCTCTGTACAATGAAATTAAAAAAATAGACTAACAGACAAAAAAATACATGTTCAATTGTTTATGTAACCAATTAAAGTTTAGCTTTAAAATCTCGACAAATTACAAATCGAGTACTAGTAAGAAACCTGTACGTACGTAAAATTAATTAAAAAGTAACATATTTAAATTCCTTTTTTTTCCGAATATTCAGATTTTTTATATTACCGAAAGCTTTTTTATGCTAGAGCTATTTTAGATTAAATGCATAATTTAATTGCTATTCGTACCTATAGATTACGATAGGATATCAAAAAGTCTTCTATTAAAACGGAAACGATTAATTCGGAATGATGTAGTGTCCCCGTAATAAATAAAACCAAAGTCAGATTTTTTTTCTTTGGTTAGAAGTTCGCTTTCCTTTCTTTTTTTCGTACGTATGATTTGAATGTCATACCTACTCTTTAATAAACGAAAACTGGCCAAATGAGAGTTGAACTCGCGGGGAGAGGGTTCCGTATATATTTTTTGTTTTTAAATAGAATTCTTACAGGTTTTCCTGTAATTCACAAGCAATGACCTTTAATTTGTATTAAAAAAAAAACAAATGCCTCTGTACTTTTACGGATACCAGGGGGAATGATCAATTTTCGTCTTATTTCATAAATAAAATTAAAACTAATTCTTTTACAATAATAACAAAAATATATTTGAGATCCTCATAATGAGCCCTTTCACTTTATACAGTAAAGTTTGCAAAACTTTTTTTTGTCTCCTCATTACCATTATTAAAAAAAAAGTTTATTTACTTTAAACATCTGTGTTTGGGTCATCAATTTACATATTTGTACCAAATTTCAACTCATTTGGTCCAGGAGTTTCAGATATATTAGGAAATTAGCTGTGCCAGACGGCTGGACAGACGTTTTTTCGTTTTTTGTACAACACCCTAAAAGAAATAAAAAAAAAACAACAATACCAAGTTCTTTTAGGATGTATAAGGAGCATTGATTCAGAATAGTAAGGCTGGGTCCTATAAAGATCCGTAAGATCAAATTTCGGTCAGGAATGTCAAATTTGATCTGACATATTTACTAACGAGCCTTTATAAAACCGACCCAAAAACAACTACAGTAACTCATAATATTCCATACTATCGACAGTATTTCGTAGGTTAGAGGAATTTAAATGACATGACTGAAAGTTGGCCTTACCAACCTAGATTCGCCAAAAAAATAAGAGGTCTTACAATTTAGCAAAAGCAAAGGTAATAAAACTTTTTTCCTCGCGTTTTCTAAAACTTCTCTTCAATGTGTAATGTAACGTAAAGATAATTTTATTAAATATAATATTTCTAAGGACCTTGTTAGAAAAAACTTCAGACTACAATTTTTTCTACATTTCATAACTTTAATGACGAAACTTTATTCAGATGTTAGTAGCATATAACAGGACTGTAAAAAAAGGTTTGAATGATTCTCATTGAACTAGCTATCCTGATTTTTACAAATATAGTTAATAATATTGATATGAGAATGCAATGTCCAATGTCAGGCAATAATTACATGAATACCGAAGGGGTTACCAGTAAAACACTAATAATAAAATTTCATACATAATAATAAATACTGCAAGTATACTTCTAGTCACGTCACTAGTGACAATGTATTTAAAAAAAAGCAATCAGCAGCAGGGTACTCATTAGCGAGCTGTAACCGTAGCCGTTGCGTGTACTGTATCCAAAAAACATAGTGTGTACGTGGTTCGCAAACCTGCTGCGTGTGGTACGCGTCCGGCTTACAGCTAGCCGACGTTTACAACGTACTCATTTCTGAACCTGTAATGTTGCACGTAACTGTAACCGATACTGTTAACAAAAACATAGTGTGTACGTGGTTCACGAGCCTGCAACGAACGCTACACGAGCGACTCGCAGCGACCCGAAGATTGTCGATACACTAGAATCTCGTTACTGTATCTGTATGGTTACAGTTACAGCTCGCAAAATGAGTACGCTCGGTGACAGCGTTCCGGCGACATCGTGAGCCTGAACTGTAACACTTGGACCTCGTTACTGTATCACGCATGTTACGGTTACGGCTCGCTAATGAGTACCCGGCTTAATCCTTTCCCCAGTGCATCTTAGGCCTTGGGGTTGGCATGCATTTACAGTAGGTAACAAGATTGCAGTCAGGAGATTATAGTCTTGAGAATGCTAATGTCTATCGGGTTCAGATCCCACTTACCATCGAATGATCTGTGCCATCCTTTGCCATGATAACGTGAGTAAAGGGATAACAATAATACCAGAATCTCTATTTTTTATACTTCCATTTTTTAAGTGTAATTTCGGTTTGATACAAAAATAATAATTTGGTGTAACGAACATACCTTCTCCGAACAGCAACCTTACATTTCATAACATGGTATAATTATATCGAACTAATCGGTACTACCATGAGTTGTAATCAGATTATAAACTTAAATCACCTAACTTAATCTTGTGTACGAGTATACGTCATATGTTTTGTACTATCACTTTTTCGACAAATTACAATTATCATACAAATACTTGCCTATACCGCTAATAGAACCACAAAAAGACTAAAAGACTTGACGCGTCGTCAACTTGATAAAACACTTGAAAAAATATTTCCTCCCAAGAAATAAAAACGTTAAAACTATCCCAAGTTATCAAATAAACTTTTAGTAAACAATAAGTCCAACGACAAACTCTAATTAGCTGTAAAGTTGGTGTTTATAACTTTCTACACGTCAAAACTTTGAAGCGGAGTGTTTTATATTGTCATAAAACTTGTTTGGTGTCAAATCATTAAAATGTACTTAAGATCTATTAGCGGTTCATAGAATGAGTCACTCTGTTTTAGAGTTTGACATTTTGGTTATTGATTCCTTACGTGTTAACTACGGTTCTGAAATTTAATGTCTCAAAAAGCCTCAAAAAATGCGTCAATACGTGTTATGATATTGTTCAATTGATTTTTATCCAAAGATATAGGTAGACTTTATTGAAACCAATTTTTAAATTCTAGTGCTGTAGAGATTCTTTAACGTTTAATTATCAGTCAGTCATTTGTTGTTTGTTTGCTATCTTACCATCTCTTACGGGTCCAGCTGAAAATCAGCGCTGTGGCTCCGTGCCGCAGCACATGCTGAGCTGGCACTTCGTTTCGGCTATCTCATTTTAATTTTAATTAGTTATAAATAAGTTACTTTTGTTTTTGTTTTGTCAAATGCATGTATTTTTTTGTTTTATTTAATAGCCGAATAAATGAATCTATCTATCTATCTATCTTAACATCGACGCGGGGTTTGTATTATTATATATTTTATGAGTAAAACCCTGCAAACCATGAGATCTAACATGGAATTCCAAGACAAGACATCTTTAGCTTTCTGTATGATTTGAGATACTGGGGTATAACATAATGTTCTATCGTCCGCCAGATTACGCTATTATTCCCGGTATTGTTTTAGCTCTCATTAATCATCAAAACAGCTTTTATTTATGGACATAGTAGGCCGTACTATAAAATAAGATTGGATCTGTCTCGGCATCGATGTTTCGACTATGTTACAACAGCAGTGGTCTTCTCGTGGTATTATTTACGCGATTAGGTCACGATTAATAGTCAAAATCTGACCTGCCGGATGCTCTATGAACCACCGAAGCGATGAAATACAAACTGCTTTTGTTACGCATTTTAACCTAGCTTAAGATACCAGCTCAAACCAGAGAGGCCCTATAGACAAGATGCATTCGGCGTTCAAAGCTGCCAGACGTTTTGTAAGTTTTCGAAAATCGTTTACGTTAACGTTAAGCAATTTGCCTAGCCCCTCAGGTACCTATCAAACTGACGTCATCGCTGTTTAGACGAAGTTGTTCTACAAGATAAATTTGACGTCATTTTGACAAATGACATCACTGGTATGAATCGTTCATCAAGATACTACATAGGGCAGGTGCGCAGGTGTCCGGAGCACTTTCTATCATCCAATCTACACACATCATAAAAAATGTCCTTACATTATTTTAATATTTTGCAATCTAAAATAAATATCAGAGGACCATCTCACACATATTGACGTAGTCTCGAACTAAACTCTAGGCTTGTAGGTACTATGGATAAGTACAAGACAACGATAGACTTACTTATATAAAGAAAATACATACTTAAATACATAGACAGCATCTAAGAATTAGGAACAAATAGGCTCATCACGCAAATATCTGCCATTGGGATTCGTACCAGGGACACTAGCTTCGTAAGCAGGGTCACTACCAACTATCTATAGGTTAACCAGTCATCCAAAAAGTTTCCAAACCCCTTGTTCAGCAGTTTGGGCAGTATAGTCATAATGTTTTCTAATTTATTAGCTGTACTTTTGTGGTTCATGTTATATCTTTTCAGTGGTTGGTCTATAAAGCAAGTTTGTAGTAAGATTGATATTGTGATGTTACCGAGGAGGTGAGGGCGACTGGGCGCGGCAGGAAGCCGGGCACATGGCCCGTAGACGGCCCAAACCAAAACGACTTAAACACAAATTAGTTTTTTCTAATATAATGTTTAAATATTGTGAAATAAAGTAGAAAGTTGAATCATGTGGTGTATGGGCAGCTGCCTTTAAGTTTGATGAAGGTTAGCGCAGAAGAACTTGAGAGTGTTGGATTAGTGTGGACTGTATTTTTTTCGTTCTATTGTAAGCGAATAAATGTCAATTTACTTTGTTTGAAGCTATCAGTCTTGTTTGTTTGTAGCTAGGTAGTTTTTTTTACTCCTTTTATTTCTGCCAACGTAAAAAATGCTAGTTAGCTGAGCGGTTCTTCTTTATCAATAACTCTAAATGTTGGGAAACTTTAAAAGGGATGGGAGGGGGAGAGGGAACAAATTAAAAGAAGAAAAACGTTGAATACTGTTGTGACTTTACTTTTATACATTATAATAATAATATAATAATTTATGTAACTAATGTAATTGTTTTAGTAAGAAAAATGAAGTGTTTACACATATACAAAACTCCGTGACCACAGATAACATAGGGAAGGTAAGCTTCAAACTTAATTTTGAAAACAAAACTAATAAAAAATCATTAACTAAAATTATAGAATGTCCACACTATAGCTAAAAAACTGGGCACATTAAAACACGACGTGGTTTGCACGTGTGCGCTTGCGTCGCATGGCAAAGCGTCTTAACGGAGTTTCTTAAAAAAAACTAATATTTTATACTCTTTTTGTTGAGGTAATTAAAAACATTTCAATGTTGAATAAACTTCATTCGATCATTCCTAAAAATAAAATGTGACTTGACCCGTTCGTATAGTGCACATGTTTAAACCCTTCTAGTGTAATTTCTTTTCTAAAATGTGAAACGCTTTTTTGACTGTAACATAAAATACATCGACGAAGGCACTTTAAAACAGCCCTATTTTAAATATTACTTTGACTTTTTTTTAGTAACTTTCGTTAAGACAAGAACTATTGTGACAATATAAAAGTTAGTTCAAAACATGACAAAGTCAAGCTTCTTTCACGGTCAAGGTAAGCTGGAATAGATCTCAAAAGTTTACTGTTTTTTTTTCTTATTCATACCTACTTATATTTCTTATGCATAATAAAGGATTATTAGTTCCTTTTTTTATGGTTCCGTTGCCGAAGGTAGTCTAACAGGACCATTCTGCCCTCCTAAGCCAATAAGCAGTATCCCAAATTCAACAGCCAAAGCAGTTTTAATTCTATTCGGTTAGTAATAAGGTTGATATTGCTACGGGAGTTTTATCTGACATACGGCCTAACAGCATTATTAATGTACTTACTTTCGGCCAATATAACCCTGACCCCCCACGGCGTGACTGTGACACAGTTCTATGGTGGGTCAGGGTTCCATTGGGCTCATAGTACCTATACTGTCCGTCCGTCCGTTTGTACTTCTGTATATTTTGAACAGTAATAGATGGCGGGTTATATTTTTTATCAAAATACGTGTTATTGCGGCGGATTTAAGAACAATTTCTCTTTTAAGAAATTTATAAACAAAGGAGGGGATATGAGATTTTTTTTCAACGTGTCTTTGCTTTTATTGTATCGTAAATACTGTAAAACAACAAATACTAAAAAACAAAAACAAATTGTGACTCTGCGGCGGTACGCAACCCTCGGTGCGCGAGTCAGACTGACAAATGACCAGTTTTTTTCTGTTAAATATAAAAACTGTTATATTTGACGCGTGCGATATTTCAGCGCCGTTAATGACGCCAGCTGCGTTACGCCACGAACCATAAACCGTCGCCTGCAAATCTGCACTTTTGCACTTATTGCTTCCACCCGTGTGGCGGAAGTAGGGTTGTCGACTGTGGCCATAGTTCGTTTGATTTTATGAGTGTAATGTTAAAGATAAAAAAAATAACTTGATTTTGTTTAGTTATCAGCACCGAGAATTGGGCGTTTCTTACAAAGATTGTACAAAAATTAAGAACACTCTCGGGACACCTAAAATTTCTCGTAGAAATGTTTCATATTTGAGAAGTTTGGCACCGAGTCGGCACAATGCTGCTTAGAAAGAGTTAGACTCTGTAAATGAGCGTTTCTTAGAAAAAATGTAGGTACCTAGTTAAGGACTAAAATTACGAAACGTTAACTTTTCCGATGCGTTACGAAAATTAATCCTTAACGCCAATTAGCAGTATCTCAAATTCAATAAATGACAGATTCAACCCTCACCCATTATTAATATGCTTGCACTTGCTACAGGGGTTTTGTCTAAGATACCATAATTTTTCATAAAGCAGTATAACTTAGTTTCTTAATTTTTGTATGCAAAGAAAATATTCACAATGATCTAAAATATTCTGTATATGATTTCTTAGGTAGTTTTTTTAATTTTTTGCACATTGATAATTCCAAGAGAATATCACTGTTGAGAAGAAACGCCGTAAGAAACTCAATTTCAAGAAATTCCTAGAATTATACATATTACTTAAATTACCTATTCATACGAGACTTATGTAAAAAAATATGTGAACAAGTTACTGTGACATTTCTTACTTATGAGGAGTAACATTGGCTAGTAAAGTACAAAAAGTTGGTAAATCGTGTACAATAAAATATGGTTCTTACGCTTAAAGCAATAGTAACTACACAACGTCTCACAAATTAATATAGACACGCTCTTATTTTCAGTGGCATAGAGAGGTAATGTATCGGTACTCGTAGATTTTGTAACTTCTTGGGAACGTATTGGATATTTAATTCAGGTTTAGACAACCCTAGAATACTTAATAGGCAGCTTGGTCCGTTTGATAAACATACTTAACGGAAAGCCTAATAAAGCTGCGATATTGTTCTAAAATACATTTATGCCTGTTGTTTACGGTCGTTAAAAACTTCTGTTTCAAAAGGGCTCGTCTTAGCGGATATTATTTATGCAAATATTTACAATATTGTCACATGTAAAAAATCAAGGAACTTTTAATGTTAAATATGGCAATTTTTTGTGATGTCCTTTTTGTACAGCTGACTGAAATATGGCTTATTGTAGGTATGTAAATATTTGGCTTACAAGGAAAGGTACCCAACTGTCCGACTCCGATTTTGTTGATTTTGATATGTGTTAGAGAGTAGTTTAAAATAAGAGACACGTATTTTTTTTAGCGGCCCAAACTGAACCTTTTGGGAGAAATTGACTTCCAAAATACTGAAAAGTGACAAAACCCTCAACTTATATAGAGTTTTTTTTTTATTGCAAGTTAGTAGTTTGATTATAAATGTGAAAAAATAATGAGCACGTGTTTTGTTATATCGGCCAAAAGTCATATTTAATAAAAAATACCCTTCAAAGACCATCGAAGATACACTTTCTTTGTTTTTTTTAAATCATTTTTAGTCGATATAACAAAAAAAGTGCTCATTATTTTTTCTTCTTAAACATTGATAATGATGAAAGATGAATTCAGCAATACCCCATATCACTTACCAAACTTACTTAACAAATTTTCAAAATCTGTATATATCTTAAAAACACCACACACAAAACTAAACGAAAAACTATAGTGACACCATTATTTACCCGTTAGTTTATCTCCTTAGAGCACAGACCATCATTTTCTCTACCTATAGTGGTTTCTTACATTTTCTCATAGATGTTGGCACAGATATACCTACTGTTCAGTTACTCTAGTGCCTTTTATAAGCGACCATAATGTTTAAACGTATTAACGCTTAGCTTACCTATAGTTATTTGTGATTATGGTAACAGGGGTGTGATTCTCTCAACAACGGGGGTCGGACGGACGAACGATTGAATGTCCAAGCGGCGTGTTTAAGTAGTCCCGTCAGAGCGAACAAAACACATTTTACCGCGTCTATTTTCAATTTGGCAGCATGGCTTATCGAACGTATAAGGCTGCTTAAAATAGGAGAAACCGAGAAACCTAACGAGGCTAGAATTTAGTTATATTTTTAGTTTTTCCCTATAAAGGGTTAAACTTGACGCTGTGATTTCGCTCATCCAACCGACCGACCGCCGTTTTTAAATAAATAACACCCCAGTTGCGCAAGCTTACTCTGCACTGGCATGCACGTGACCAATACTTTTCATATTTAGCTAGTAAATAATTAAAAAATTCAAACGTGTCGCCGTTTTCAAATTCATACCCTCATCAGCTAATCCATATGCTCCTCATAAGCTCTCCACTGAATTCAGACGCATCTCTAACTGGTTTAGGTGCAGTTCTGTAGCATCGTTAATGACTTAACGAACTTGATCTAATAATACTTGTGACATTCAAGGCACTGACATAACGCATCTATGCGCAGTTATGCATGGGTAAGCACTGACCTTCCGACCCCTTAGCGTACTGAACTTGTGTGCATCGCGTGACCTAACGGTATATGGTTAGCACGTCTTTAAAGAATGAGTTAAAGTCTCGGAAACAGTTGTAATGAAGCTCTTTACGGAAGATATTGCATATTGTGCTGATGGTAATAGGGGTAGGATAAAGTTAGAAGCAACAAAACAACAATTTTTTTTATGTAGCACTAGTTTGAATAAATATTTATTTATTTATTTATTAGCCTGCGACTTCGTCCGCGTTCATTTTAATTATTATTACCTTGGTGTCATTTAAATTTTCCGGGATGAAAAGAAGGAAATGTGTTAATCCAGAGCATAGGCTATCTTCATTTAAAAATTCAGAAAATTCGTACTGCCGTGGCAGCGTGGAGGAGTTACAAACTAACACACAAATTTGTATCGTAAAAACGGTAAGACAAACAAGTGTCAAATTTGGTATAATTAAAGTAAAAAACTTGAAGAAATACAACAAAATCTAAAAAATGGTCAAGTGTGAGTTGGGTCGCGTGGATTCGATTCCAAGGCGAATTCAAATCGGAATAAAATTATAACTACTGTACGCTGGTACGGAGTCCAATTCGCACTTGACCGGTTTTTTATCAATTGGTTGAGGATTTAAATCGTGAGGAATTGGCTAATCTCATCAATCCCTTAGAGAAGCTAGTGTTATATAAGTTATATAGTGACTTAGCAAACAGCTCTTCACTGGCCTCTTGATCTAATCTGCCATCTTCATCTCACCATACGATCACAATCAACGAATTTGATATACAGTACGCAAGATAAATATATCAATTGACAAAAGGATTTTTTTTAAAGGTGTGTAGATAAAATTCATTCTTACTAAGAAAAAAATATTGAAGATTATCTGTGTTTGCTACGCATTGGACTAGTAAAAAAATAATAATTAGGGAACAATGTCACACTAATTGAACTAGTCCCAAACTAAGCTCTAGGCTTGTACTATGGGAACTAGGCAAAGATATAAACACTTATATAGAGAAATATATACTTATGACTCAGGAACAAATATTCGCGCTCATCACACAAATATCTGCTCTTACCGGGAACCCAGGACCGCTAGCTTCGTAGGCAGGATCACTATCAACTAGGTCGACGCGTCGCCGGCCAGTGTTTGGTATACGCGTTTTGATTTTTTAATTCTAGCACTTGCTGTGACATAGAAAAGACACTCTTTAGCCATCATCAGAAATTTATTTTCTCACTACATAATAAACAACAAAAATACGCTTTTACAAACCTATATAAGCATGTTATTTTAGAACATTTTGTTGCAGCGTTGAGATAGATGTCTGCAATTTTAGAATGAGTTTCATAGCAGCCGCAGAACGTCCAATGCTAGATGATGGCAACAGACATAGAAAGGACCTCTGGAACCTCTTATATTGTTAGTGCACCTCTGATGTTGGTACTATAGGACTATTTCAAGTATCAATATTTTATTATCATTCAATATTATTTCTCATAAAAATGTTTAGATATGACGAATAGCCTCGTTTTCTTGCTAGGCCGTATGGATTTATGAAGACCCATTTTCGTGCAATGCCATTATTTTGTTAAAGAACTCTGTCATTATCATAAAATAATATTTGAAAAATCTTTGAGTTTGTTCATTATGCATACAATTGTCTAACCTGCTTTTAACTAACTAATTCATTTCTATTTTTAATTAACTCAAATACTTAATTTATTGCACACAGTTGAAATTGTGTAAAAGGGGTGTGTTTAATGCTACAAGCATTCTCTACCAGTCAACTTTAAGGTTTACCAGAAGTCAAAAAGGATTTATATACATTGTTTGAGATGTATTGAAGACGGAAACGTATGAGCAACCACCTCGTCAGATGATCCCCTATTTTCGATGCCTTTACGGAAGGTCAGTCAGAACTTATCTATTTATATTTCCCAAAACTGTAGCAGCACAGAATAATCTAAGGATTAATTTTCGGCCAGTAACAAAAACCAACTTACTTAACTTATATTTATTAAACTAAAAAACTAACTAACTTACACTTATTTACACTATCTTAACGAAATTAAACTAATTCTATGTATTATGTTGAATCTTTACGCAGGATTAAAATCATCAAAAATCCACGAAAGCTAAACAAAATGTTCGTTGGAACAAATATCTGTAGCATTACTACTACAGATTGGTTCTTTATGACATCAATCGCAACAAGTGGAACTGATTAAGTACCGCAAATACAGCAACAAATGTAAAGGTGTAAGCGACTGCCGTAGAAGCAGAATCAGGTTCATTATCGTCATCTGTGTCAGGTTCAACGTCTATTCCTCCACCACCTTCGCCTCCTTCACCACTTCCTTCATTTTCTTGAGTGTTGTCATTATCTTCACCACTTCCATCAACAACAGTAATATCGTCATCATAATCTATCCTAATTGAAAGGTCGAATTGCCCTTCAGCATCCTTAAAATGATTTGCATAGATACTATTCCAGAAAGTCATCGTAACGGCGTGAGGATTCTGCATTCCCACCTCGAAAGTAGAACTCTCTTCAATGTCATTGCTTAATATATGAAGGTAGTTATTGTCCTCAGAAGTAAAGGCTTCCCAAATTACGGCAGACGTTTCACTTGTCGGATTTCTGTAAATATAAAATGTATTACAAAAACGGATGCACCTAGTAAATTCGACTAGCCAACCGTCTTTATAACAAAAACTTGGTCTTGTCAAACTATGCTTGTTTATGTTTAACAATATTATTACCTACTTTAGTCTTGAACTTTCATGTTATAAGAATAAAAGTAATGCGAGTTTAAGTTTAGCATCTCATATTTATTTCCTGTAAAATAGAAATAATATTCCACCGAAAGTACAAAATAGAGATAACATACAGACAGGCGAAAATCAAAGATTTAAAATAAAAACCGAACGCAGTTGGCATTGATATAAAAAATGAATGTAATTTGATTGAAATGATTGATTCCTATTGTATAAGAGTAAATCATGAATACAAATTAGTCTTACCCTGTTTTAGCAAAGTTAGTCCACCGCTCAATCAAAATATCGCTTACAGTTAGATCTCTTAAGGAAGATTGCTCTTCTATAGTTGGATGGAACAAATATGCCAATTCTTCGCTGTGAGCCGCGCCATCAACTTCTAAAGGACCTACAAAAGGATCACCTAAAGTGCCTTTATAAGAAAACTGATAAAGATAAACAGGTGCTGTTGTGGCAGCAGCACGCATTTGTGCTTCACGAATTGCTGAAACTTTGATCATTGTGTCACCATGATACAACAAGTAGTCATCTATATTTTCCATGTCAATAGGTTCACCACGGAAATAATATTCCTTTATAGTTTGTGCGATCCTTGTTTCGTCTTCCTCATTTTCAAATTCCAAATCTGGTTGTAAGAATGCATCAAATGACTCGTCCATTTTTTCTAACCAATCATCTTCTAGCGCTTCTTCTACCCTAATAGTCCCCTCTTTGTCCACAAAACCCGTCATAAATGGGACATGAACAAAATCTTCATCAATTATTGTTTGGTATGGTGACTTTATCATAAATGGGAGTGAGGTTACTAAGGTCTCTTTTTCTAAACAAGGAGCAAATGCTAACGAGTTGTCTGTTAGTTCAAGTTCATTGATGATTGCCATTAATGCTGCAACACTGGTTCTTGTGTAAACCTGTGACAGTGTTTCAAGGTCATTGACAGTATGGCCAAGAGCTTCAGCTACCTGTATTGCAAACTCCAAATTATCTCTGGAGACTGCCCACGGTGCGATAGCAGTGCCACTTTGTGTTATCGCCCTATGAACTAAGCCTGGTGACATAGGAGACAAAGTTACTAAATCGACAGCGGCTGCGCCGCTTCCATGACCAAAAAGCGTAACAGATTCGGGATCTCCACCGAAGCTCTCAATATTTTCTTGAACCCACCGCAATCCTGCAATTATATCCTTGAGACCAGCATTGCCAGGAGCAGTTTCAGTTCCTAAGCAGAGAAAACCAAATACTGACTCTCGGAAATTTAGTGAGACTATGATGACCTCTTCTTCGAGGAATTTTCTGAAGGATAGCTCATGTTCGTATACTCTGTCAAACTCCCTTCCTTTGATCCAGACCATGACTGGGAGCCGGCGAGTGCTGTCAAGGGTCGGAGTGTAGACATTTGCCACTAAGCAGTCCTCAACCCCCTCGTAACCGACGCCTAGAGCTCGAACGCATTTGATGTCTTTTCGGTTAGCGATAAAAGGGTCTTGGAAAAATGGTGCAGGTAATGGCGCCTGGAATAATAATTAAATAAAAAAAATGATTTTCTTCCTTACTTTGCTGATATTCATTATTCGCGTGTAATCAATAAACATACCAGTAATAATATAAATTTAAGCGTAAATTGTTATTTCATCATACATTCTTATTAGTTTAGTGCCTTACCTTGAAACGGTTGACTCCAGAAGTAGAATCCGCATAAGGTATTCCATGAAATTCGTAAATACCATCATTTAGAGTACCGACCACAGTTCCTTGATTGATATCAACAGATGGAGCCACGGGTTCCTGAGCCAAAGCACTCAAAAAGAGACAAAAAGCAATTGTTAACCGCATTTTCACTTCACTCGTCTGTACCACAATGAGATAACTTCGTTTTTAAAGAGACTGATTGGAAATGAGACAAAGGTACGAGAATTGAACTCGATAAGATAACGTCAGAGATCGATAACACTTATTCTAGAGTAATCTTAAGTTGAAAAATAAATGATAATCTAAATGCGTAAATACGCACACGACGATTATTCAATCTATCACGTCACGTGGCAAAAAATAAAACGAGTTAATGCATGGATAAATCTGGATAACTATTCTCTTCCGTAGCATTTTCATAACAAAACTCACTCTTTAATATTATTTGACTATCGACAGTAACACATTTGAAATTGAAAGTTTAAAGAAATTTAAATGCAAAAACGTCTTAAGTGCAATCGGGTCATTGACCTCTTAATGTTATTTCGCAGAAAAAATTGTCCCTGCTTGCCGTAATTCTAACTGTACGACTGAAGGGATGGCTTAGAGATCCCATGTATAAGAATGAGCTTTATCTTGAGAGAGTTTAGGTTGTTTTTGAATTGTTTGAACGGTGACAGTTTTTTTCAGCGGTTCCCTTAGCGGGGTGGGGTGCGCGGGGGGTTCAAAATGTGCGCCACATGTGGGTGCGCTTGCGACGATCCTTCAAGAGAGTTATTGAATCATTGTGTTTTTATTTAAATTGATTTTGAAGGGAACGTCTTGAAATTTTCTAGTAAGGTTATGATTGTAGTTAGTTATAGTTATTGCAAATTTATTTTTATTTCTTACGCGGCGGTGACGGTAAACTTTTTTCATCTATGGACTATCTGCCTGTTTGTTTATTTTATTATATTAGTCTTTAACTTTGCCTGCAAATGCTGGCAGAAGTTCTGTGATATATTGACTAACCAAAATATTTTAAATGTTTTGTGAATTCGTTCATACCTTTGCAAGATCTGTTGATGACTCAATTTAAATTTAGTAAATTATTGGCAAAATCCAATTTTTAATTGCCTGTTTCATCAAAACATGACTGATATGGTTTTCATAACGGCGTATTGGAATAAGGTATTTAAAAAAAGTTACTTGAATATGCTATTCTCAAAGATCTAGTACAGATAATTTTATTTATGCGAATAAATAAAACAATTTGAAGCCCGGGCTCATTATTTAACCACATTTTAACCCCCGACGCAAAACCAGAGTTAATAAATTTTACGTGTCTTATGACGTCTATCTGTGTATCTGTTTGTCTGTGGCTTTATAGCTCTCAAAAGAATGGTTCGATTCAGACGTTTTACAGGATTGTATTTAACTTACAATGTATGTATGTATTCCGTTAACGGAATAGGCTGAAATTAGGACCACATATGTAAACCCAATAACAATGCAATATAATGGTATCTAAGAGCTGATCTGATGATGCAGTCGGAAGCTCTCCGCTATTCTTACCGTAAACCCACCTCAATGGTTTGGTTTTGATAAGTAGATAAAGATATGGCAAAAAAAGTACAGTTGGAAACTAAAGTTTGGGCCAAAAATGTTTTTTTTTACAAGCACTTATTTTTTTTCAAGTTACTTTTTATGGAAATCTCTTGGACCGTTTAAAAGATATCAGGTCTAAAAGTAAGGGTTGGCATCGGGGATTTATATCACACTCATCATAAAATTCCTGAGATAAAAAATATCCTAGTATTATTTAGGTTTGGTCACGAACGTTAATCTGTGCTTATGCTTCAAGTTGTCGATGTCATTAGAGATGCCAAGTCATTTTCAACTTTAGAAAACTCAACCTTATTGTTGTAGAATATCTGATTGAATTTGGACCTAATGTAGGTACCAAATTTAGGTTTTTGACTATACATATCTACATATCTACGTGCCTGGTACTTTCACAGTATATTTGTGTGTCTTATGTCTTTCATAATTTGTTTATTTGTGTGTCTTATGGTTAGTGAATAAACGTCTTTCTTCTTTCTTCAGTACATCATCATCATCATCATGTCAGCCGAAAGACGTCCACTGCTGGACATAGGCCTCCCCCAAGGCTTTCCACTCAGACCGGTCTTGTGCTTTTCGCATCCACCGCGGTCCGCGGTTCTTCAGTACATCGCAAATATCAAATTAATGTAGTAACCTTTTATATCTCAGGATATTTTGATGGGTGTATTAGATAGTTTTTACCTTTTTATATCCTGACAAAGACGAGTTGACAAACAATCACCCCAGTTCATACAAAAATCATTAAAAATGACATTTACCGTAAACTGTTATCTGAACATCTCCCGGACAGAGCAGCGATGGTCCTCAACACATGTTACACTACGTGGGTCCAGCTTTGCATTGCCAAACATAACACATCCCTGCTCATCACATGCCAAACTCAACTTAGAGTTATCGCATTAAAGTAAAATTTTGGTCATGCTGTTTAGTGTTTTAAGATATTTTAGATTAAATAGGTTACCTTGTGGGAGACGCGAAGAGTAAGCGAAAGGTTAAACATTATGCGTAGCATATTGTGTAATGTGCATTAGGACAAAAAATAGTCAAGGGTGAACTTGTTTTGTATTGTGCTAGGGTTCTGTTTTTTTAATTAGTATTAAACTGTCAGAACGAGCTGTGCTGTGGCATGATTGCTCTAGTTTTTTTTAAATAGAAAATATCACGTCATGGACTTATTTATTTATTTATGTATTCCTTGATAAAACAGAGTTTTACATGTGAAATCAATCACACTAATTCAACAGTCATTTTATTAAATAAGTAGTTGCAGGATTGTCAGGACTCAGGAAATCAAGTGACAGCGAGATAATTTTTTTTTTTTACTTTTTACTGACTGTACCTACAGCCATTTCCTCAAGCTTTAACGAAAACCAAATGAAACCAAATGAAAGTTGAGTAATTAAATTATGTCAGAACCTCCACCAAGAAAATCAAATTAACTAAGTGAAAAACTAGCTTCTTTAATCCCAAGGGATCAAATAAATAAAAATATTTTTTATGAATAGGGAAAATAATTAATATTTTTTTCTGTTGCAATGTTCACAACGAATAATTCTCGTTGTATTCTAAATTGACCTTAAATCATGAAATCATCACGGAACCCTATTTACAGGGTTCCTAATAAAAACTCGTCTGTAGGCCACACGGGGTTCGGTTTCAGTTTTTTTGCACCAGTAACGGTACCCTAGTCTGCATCACCGTTGCACCGTCCCGTTGCACTTTACTACGTGCATCGGAGTGTGTTCATCAAATAAATATATCATGCTTACATATTTAATTTGATTATATTCAGATTCTAATCATTAACAAAACTTCTTAACGAGTTGTTTTTTAGACAAACGAGCACACAAACCACCGGACCTTCGCATTCTCAGGAGTACAATCTTAAGACTGCAATCCTAAGACCGCCAATGCGTTGCCAACCCTGAGGACCGGGATGGAATGCGTCTATGCTAGCAATTTCACTGGTTGTCTTATTCCCACACCGAAACATAACAAATAACATAATAAACATAACATTAAATATTAGATTTCTTGTACTTTCGAATACAATACAATTATGAACTCTATGTCGATGAATATACGAAATAAATAGGTTTCGTCAATATTCGCGATTACTAAATTCGCCAATTTTCACGCAATAACCCTGTAGTTAATGTGGAAAATATAACAAAAATAGAAAAACCCAAACTAAAATTGAGTAGTTATTGCAATGGCAATGCTCATTATAGACCTATTTTCACGCTTCGGTTACGCTATAAGTGGTATTATGATACCTTTACAATATCAATAATAGCAGTTTATAGTACGCGAGTAGAAAAAATAATAATAAGTAAACTTTGGTGTGTCATATTTTAATATGTCTTATTGGACTACATAATAATATAGAGCTAGATATTTCAACTTGCTTCCCCGCGTTTTTCGCAATCTACGCTATTTAAATTAAATTCCTTACTATGAATTGGTTTCTATTACCTACTTACAGTGAAATATTAAATTTGCTCTATTCTTTGATTATTGTACTATATATGATGTTTGACAAATATATTTTTATGAGTTTGAGTTTATTATAAAATGAAAATGGAGAAAGAGAGCTTTGTTGCTCAGCTATTAAGATGTTCCTAATTCTATAAACACGTAATGTCACAAAAAATTACAGATAAAAAATATTTTACAGACACCATGCTTGCTTTTTCTCTACTTAACTGTTCCAAAGGCCCTAACATGGCTGCGTTTATCGCGTGACAAAGTTTGGATTGGCATTCGTCACCTTTTGACACATAAATAAGTACGAGAGTGACGGATGCTTTATCCACATTTGACACGCGATATAGCCCACTGGGGGCCTAATATGGCTGCGTTTATCGCGTGACAAAATGTGGATAAAACATCCTTCACATTTTGACACTTACATAAGTACGAGAGTCAGGATGCTTTATCCACATTTGACACGCGATATAGCCCACGGGGGCCTAATATGGCTGCGTTTATCGCGTGACAAAATGTGGATAAAACATCCTTCACATTTTGACACGTGTATAAGTACGAGAGTGACGGATGCTTTATCCACATTTTGTCACGCGATATACGCAACCATACTAGGCCTGGGTGATAGGCCTTTCACCGAAATAATGAAAATACCGTAAAAGGTACCGTTTCTTACATACATTGTACCTAGTTAAAGACTTAAATTAAGAAACGTAAACTTTTCCGTTGCGTTACGAAAATTAGTATACTTATATACAAACCTCAACGCCAATTAGTAGTATCTCAAATTCAAGGACTGGAACCACTTAGCCTTTAAAGGGTTTATACTTAAATAACTGGTTTTTAAAAACTTTAAGGAAGTGATAAGTATATCTTCGACTAAACCCAATGAAAAAAAATCAAAGCTATCCGATACGATACAATAATTCGACTAAGCGCTTACCAATTCCTTAAAAACCTCGTTAGGCTTTCCCTATGAAGTGTTTATTGAACGGCTTCAAGCTATTTTAATTTCCTTAATTAAATTAATTGGCTATCCACACACATAAGCTTGAAATCAACCAATCACACGAATCTGCGAAACAGAGTCAAC
Source organism: Acleris sparsana (assembly GCA_923062465.1). Classification (NCBI taxonomy): domain Eukaryota; kingdom Metazoa; phylum Arthropoda; class Insecta; order Lepidoptera; family Tortricidae; genus Acleris; species Acleris sparsana. The sequence goes on along the minus strand of OV281287.1, from coordinate 16,916,575 downwards.
GGAGAGGGAGAATAGATAGGGTAACATTAACGTAATGAAGTGCTTAAATCCGAAACCCTTACGAAACTGGTAACCTCAATGATTGTAGTTAACTAGTTCGAAGCAGTTTCCATACATTAGGATAAGCCTATCGATAGGGATACGCTAACGTTTGGGAGAGCATATGATGTGGTTACCAGATCGATAGATAATTAAATAAAGGGGTATTCCGGCCCCTGCTCAAAATCAATAAATGAAACAGATTCAATCTTCACCCGTTAGTAACATACTTGCATTTGCTACCATTTGTCTTTTATACAGCAGTAAAGATAATTTTCGTAACGCAACGGAAAAGTTAACGTTTCCTAATTGAAGTCCTTAACTAGGTACAATCTTTCTAAGAAACGCCCAAAAGTTATCACTAAAAGAGAAATTAAAATTATTAGCCAATAAATTAATACGGATGATACAAGCATTTTTAACTGCTAATTAAACAGCGATTAGACAGAAAGATCCGATATGCACTATGTCGTTATGTCACAGGTCGTTCATATAAATAAAGTCCATGCTAAATTCTGTTTTGCCAGAAAGAGATCATCATCATCATCATCATGTCAGCCGAAAGACGTCCACTGCTGGACATAGGCCTCCCCCAAGGCTTTCCACTCAGACTGGTCTTGTGCTTTTCGCATCCACCGCGGTCCCGCGATCCTGACGAGGTCGTCACTCCATCTTGTTGGAGGCCTACCTACAGCTCGTCTTCCGGTCCGCAGACGCCACTCCAGAAAGAGATAGGAACAAAATATTTGCTGGCTTATAATATCTTGATTATTTTTATGGCCTAAAATGATTTTTCTAAACTGTTTGTTACAGGAATCAGACTTTATTGAAGCTCAAGAATATTATGTATTTTATGGTTATTTCTGTTTTATTTAAGTATCTATACTTTAAAGCCAATGTCTGTACGAGTTTCGATTACGAAGGAAATCTTGTTTAGGATTCCGTAGTCAACAAGGAATGCTTATAGTCTCGCCATGTCCGTCTGTCCGTCAACTCAAAGACTCTTGGAACTACAACGGAAGTTTGGCATAGTACCTAAAAAAACATGTTTATAGTAGGTGATTTTTTATGTAAACTTTTATGGTTCAGGGTACAAAATTCAACATTCATCCTATGACTAATGTAACCTCTACGCGATATCGTAGAGATCTTGCAGATAAAATAAAATGAAATTTCTATGAATTTTCACTGAAACTGAATCTAATTAGAGCACGCAACGTTTGCACAGGATATTGCTTGTTGCAGCTTAAATGCAGTGGTGTAGATTAACAAGTCAATCTGGTCAGATAAAGGTTTGTTTATAGAAACAAGTGCATCGTGCCCTATTGTTTTGATTTTAAAGATAAAGATAAAGAGTTAGACCCAAACTTGAACCAACAAGTTTAGTCTCCGTACAATTAATCATCATCATCATTATCAGCCGCAAGACGTCCACTGCTGGACAAAGGCCTTCCCCAAGGTTTTCCACAACGATCGGTCCTCTGATGCTGTCATCCAGCGGTTTCCCGCGATTAATATATTAAGGCAAATGACGAGTTCATCTCAATCTATATTACCTAATTTGTAACTGGGAAAAAATATATCTAAATAATGAAAATTGGTGCTTTGGTGGTTAACCAACTGTATGAATACTTATGGGTTCAAGTTTGGATGTAGTAAGACTCACACTTAAAATTATGAAAAATACATCGTCAAAATAGGTCTATCGATTAGGTAGCTATAAAGCCTCAGACAAGTTAGAGACTTATATTGACATAAGGTCAAAACAAATAAGAGCTTAAATAATATATTTAAATTATTTAGACATGTAGCAAACGATTATAACGAAGCCTGGAGTTTAAAAAAATAAATGCAGTTGTCTATGGGCCTCAAAACTCACTTACCATCAGGGCACTAAGTGTAAGTGGCTGTTTACGCGGAAAACCATTTCGAACGCGAAACTGACCCTGTTATTTATACGAGAAACGCAAACGCGATCGAGACGTTTTTGTGTATGTAAAAATACACTTGAGGCTCTGGTGGCTGTATGCCCATTTTAAATTTTCTGGCAAAGAAAAATGAGTGGCAGAGACCTAGCATTTGTAAGAAACAATAAATCAAATAAAAACCTGAGTCGATTAAAATAACTATTTTGACTAGATTAACAACATGCTGAATATATTTTATATAATTTCTTTTATGGAAAGGTGAAGGCAAACGAACACACAGGCCTAATAGTAAGTGGTATCTGAGACCCAGTGGTACATTTGTATCTAAGACTGCAATCTCAAGACTTCAATTTCAAGACTACAATCCTGAAACTCCAAATGCATTGCCAACCCTGAGGACTACGATGGAGTAATCAATTTATTCCTTTCTCCTGTCAGATATACACCCTAACTCCAAATTAACGTTTTCATAATAAAAATCCTTCATTAACACACGTGCGTACAATCTAGTTTCATTAAATTATGTGCGGGCGCAGGAATCCGTGAGTATTCTATTTCGGTCGCGCTTCCCCCGGCGCGTGCGCCGACGGGGTTTAATGCACTGAACGTGAGCATTGACTCAAATGTTTTGTTTCAATCAGAAGGTACATGTGGCTTAGGTGTTGAGGACTAGGGAAACCTTTCTTACAATCATTTTTAAATGTTAAGACGTCATAATCGGATAAAATACCTCTTCTCCTTTGTAGTACGGCTGTATGGATTTAGATGATATTAAGGTTATACAGGGTGGCACATTTAGATCGGTCGTTATGAGCAAGCCTGTAACTATAAGACATACAAAGATCTGATCTTAGGACCCATGTCATCGATTTTGATGATAATACAAACTGCATACATTAGATGCAAGCTACGAAACCATTGAAGACCTAAAAGCTCTTCTTCATTTCATTCCATTTCATTTCATATCATTTCATTTCTTGAATAATTTAAAGGATATGAAATAAAATGCATTTTGTTCATTTTACATATCATAGTACGAGTAACATATACTGCTTATGACATACACGATGGAAATGAAAATATCAATCAATACGACCGGGTTCGATTTCCGAAATGAGTACAAGTGTTTTTTAATCTATCCATGCAATTTTTCTTGTCCCTAAAGTCGATGACATGGTTCCTAAGAACAGATTTTTGTATGTTTTATAGGTACTTGGACATACTGATCGATCTAAATCTGCCACCCTTTTCATTGGTTAATAGGACCTTGTACAGGGTCTGTCCAGTTTGCTGGCATCCTCTTATCCTTTAATCGCCAAGCAGAAGTGTTCGCATTAATGCGTTCCGGTATGGAGATAAAACAACCTGTGCATTTTTCGTAGAGAAATTGCATCTTAGTGCTCAGGGTTGGCAATGCAAATGCAGTCTTTGAATGTCAGTCTTAATATTGTAGGCGAGAGAATGAAAATGACATAGGAACAAATACCTGGGATAGGCAAAATGAGTAAATGTCTATTTTTTACTTGTATAAAAGTACTTAATAAACCATTTACAAATAGGTAAGTGTTAAATAGGTTAGTGTAGTAAAAATACGTGCCCACAACTTACCTCAATACTTTTAAGTGCAAGATTATATTTACAACAGCATCTTGTGCTGAATCGAATAACTTTAAATTACTTCAATATGTTATTTTCTCAGTAATGACTGTCTATATAAACGTTAATTACAAATTCTTACATATTTTTACGACATAAAACGCATGATCCGGCAATATGTTGTCACGAGAGTTACATTGCAAACGTTACCAAATATTTGCTTACCATCAATGTATCTACCTATATAGTCCCAAAACCAGTGTTAATATGGCAACACTAATGCTCGTCCTGTTAAAAACACGTTATCCGCCAAAACTGAAAATTTTGTTTGTGTAGATCAAGTTGTCTACGTAAGTTTATTATATAAGGTAAGATAAGAAGATAAGATTGAATTGATATACGAATTTTTGTGTTAAATTATGCTTTTTTTGTGTTTTTATCAGTGTTACTCATTACTACATTCGTACTGTTGTGAATTAGAGATAATTTGACGCTTTACAGTGGATTAATTTAGAGATATTACAATTTTAGGTTAGAGTCGCGAGATTCTGTCACGAGAGTTACCGAGAGTTACTGTGCCTTGAGGGTTTTCACTTGTCATCTACGTCACTGTGTCACTGTCTCGTCAGTTATATTTACAATTTCTGGTGGCCTAACCCAGCTACGTTCATCGCTCGAAACCGACCGCTAGACAGGGTCACTATACCAAACCTTACTAAATAAACATCCTTTATCTTTTTTTTTTATCAAATAGCCTATTGCGTCGTCAACGTAACCATTTCATTTTCAATGTAAAAAAAATATAACTGCAACACTGCCGCACCCTCACAGTCACAGACACTGCCATTAACACCTTCCAAACAAAATAAATATCAATATAACAGTATTCCTAGCAATTACTTCGGCGAAGAACACTGAATTTTTTTCTAATAGACAGTAATAATATACTTTTAAAAGCTACTAGCAAGACAGTAAATTTATTCACACACACACTTGAACAAAGAAATGATCAAAGATATTGTTTAGTTTCCGGGGTTATGGGAAACGACACATGGTCAGCAGTAGGTGCGATGTTAAGAACATAATACGTATAAGTTTTTTACATTCAATATAAAAATATTAAAAATTAAATAGCATCGCTAAGTAGATTTCATTCTCTTGAGATACGACTAAAGTGTTTATAACTACTAAAAAACAACTAAAGCCTTTAATCGAAAATTCGTTGATACTTTTTGTATTTGAAGCAGTTTTGTGTGTTTATACGCGTAGTAACGGTGTCGGAACCCTTCACTGAGCATAGTCCAATATGCCCCATAAAGATACCCCACGTTATACCCCACGTTGGGCGCCAATATCGCGGGATGACCGGAACAGGATCAGGAACAAGAAGTAATATGCTAAAGAACACCAGAAGTACAGGGCAGGATTATTTATTTAACATCTTCAAACGGTTATATAATAAAATAAGACACCTGGGAATAATACAGAAGGGGAAAATTAGAACTAGATGAAGGGTGAAATTAGAAAAAGATTGAATATCATGCCACGTTACGCTGCCCTTTAAACGATCAAGTCGCTCCCGTACGGCCTAACGAGTACAAGCAATATATATACGTACGGGGACCAATTTTAATAGTTGAGCACCTTTAGAACCCTGTCTCAGAAAGAAAATAGTTAATTTTGACGTAATTAATTTCTTTAGACTTGACGCTGTCTTTATGACAGGGTTCTATAGGTGCTTAACAATGTAAGTTGTTGACTATACCGCACCTTCATGCGGCCTCCAGCTTTTATAGATGTAATTAGCAATGTACAATTATCGGGATCCCCTTGAATCACCCACACTCTTTGATGGAATGTATCACTTCATCGAATTTAATTTCATTGAAAGCCAATTTCTGCTAAAACATTATTGTTTTTAGGTTATCTTAAGCCTGGGTTACGTAGGTAAGGTCTAACCTAGACCTGTGACTAGGTACCAAGAAATTATACAAAATTATATCATGCGCGTGTAACAAGGGCCTTTTGATGAAACTAGAATTCGGCGAAGTAAAACATCATATGAAATGGGTGAACTGCAAATTTCAGAGCGTTCGTCTGAAACGTTTAGACATCTTCTGTAAAACTTACTAAGATTTTTTCTTCCTTACATTCATGTTTGTGGTAAGAAGGCATACGAGTACATAGTCCACCTAATGGTAAGTGGCTGCTGAGTTGACCCATATACATTAAATTTCTGAAGACAAACATCTCAAGAATGGTTTTGACTAAAGTAAAATGCAAACTGCTGCGGCTTGTATACTTGATTTCAGTTTCTATAGTCATCAACTTCCGTAGATCCTTCCGTGAATATTCTACGAAAGTTGACGACTATTTTGGAGCCGTCCTAAAGCCGTTCTGTGATTGACATCATAACAAAAGACATATTAGTTTCAGTCGGGTACCCTGAAATTATTTTATGCTGTCATAATCTTTATTAATTGAATATTAAAAAACAAAACAAAACGTTCAAAAGACTTGCTACATGGCTGGATCAAGGGCCAGATACAAGAAGCTCTTCTCCTCGATGTGTTGTGAGGAGGTTCCTCTCTCTGGAGCCCTAACTACCGGTAGCTTGAGCCCTGCGCCGCTACCGGTGCCAGGTTTGGTTCTTTATAATGTTTTTCTTTTTTGTACTATTATTTTTATATTTTTTCATACTTAAATATGACGACGCATTAGCCTAGTTGAAAGTGAACTTACCTACGATGCTAGCGGTTCCGGGTTCGATTCCCGGTATGGGAAAATATTTATGTGATATGCCGTATGTCGATTGGTTGATAACTTTCTTGCTCTGAGAATAAAAGGTAAAAGGTACAAAATATTGTCTGGAATTCAAACCAACGTAAATAATATTTCCAAACAGTATCCTGACAGCAATATTTTTCTATCATCCAGCAAACAGAAATTCATAAACCCCAGCTTTGAAATATTCGCTACATCACAATAAATCCCTTTTCTAATCGCGTCTTATGCTTACTTAGAACGATACAATTTCCTGTTGTGTTCACAAGAAAATATCCCTCGGCTGAAACATAAACTATACTGCGTGGGGATAAAATTCAATTTCATTATGCGTAGTTTTTGATGCGCTGGCAAAAACCTCAAAATGTTGTCTTGGGAAATAGTTTCTATATGTTGTGCTTCAGGGTTGTCTTTGGCTTGTGGTTTTAGAGGTGGTTATGACAGTGAGTGGGTGTTTAATGGTCGAGCGAGGCTTGGAGACAGCTGTTGTCCCGGGGGCACCACTAAGGGTTTTGTTTACAGCCAGCTCTAATGACAGCTTTTGAGGAGACTTTGAATTTTTCTAAATTAACTTTATATTTCTCGTGTTGTATTTGTAGGTGAAATACTAGCAGAAAATAGAGGATAGTCAAAGCACTCCAGCAACTAAATTGTACGGTCGGCCAAGAAAGTGGTTTACCAGTTTTGACAAAAAAAACTGTGAGATCTAATTATCGCTGTCATAATATGATTACAAGGGAAAATCGAATTTGTTGTATCATGACGTGCAAATGAACTTCAACCGTAGGGTCGACCACATTTTTGGCAGACTGTACCTGTAAAGTAAACTCAAATGTAAATTGATATTTTACACTGCGATATTCCCTAACTACTGGGAATAAAAGCTGTGTGAAAACTTCCCGCTGACGGACAGATGGACAGCGGAGGCATAATCCATACTAATATTATAAACGCGAATGTTTGTATGTATGGATGGATGTTCGTTACTCTTTCACGCTGCAACGGCTGGACGGATTTGGATGAAATTTGAAATGGAGATAGCTTATACCCTGGATTAACACATAGGCTACATTTAATTCCGAAAAATTTGAAAGTTCCCGAGGCAATAACGATATTCGAAATCAACGCGGACGAAGTCGCGGGCAGAAGCTAGTACCTAATAATATGGTCCCGTAAAGTCCCGTTGGTACCCTTTCAGTACCCCAGGAGAACTAGAAATAAGCGTTTTAAATTATAACAATTATTAAATGTTAAAATATTGTCATTTGATGTGTGATGTATTTCTTTTCCTTAAAGATAAGGGATCTAAGACAAAGACCTCAAAGGCTAGGTACTTGATAAATAAAATATGTTTTTCAATTTTTCTTACAAAAACTGTTTCATTATTTAGTAGAAATAGTATACCTATATAGAAAGGAATAATGTCATTAAATTTGATTGCGTTACATTCGTTGGAAATACTAATAGATTTAATTTAAACCACCAGTTTTAACCGAAAGAAAATTAATTAAATAACCAATTATGCTTGAGTGTCAAGCAAAAGATTTTACCCCAAAGACTTTGAAAGTGAAAGAAGGAAGTGTTTCTGACAAAGAGTAGGTAGCTACTTAATTAATATCAGAGTCGACAGATCTGATATTAAACGACGCCTCGGGAGATCCCGGAGCGATTAGTACTGGATTACCAAGTTTGATTGAAACTGAGCTTCCGGTCTCTCTCTCCAGGTTTATTTTTCTGATTTGATTTACGATAAAGAGCAACTGTGTGACCAGTTTAAAGCTTTGGTTTTATATCAAAATATTTCATAACTAGAAATTATTATATTTTTATTGTTTCAACTTGGATAAAATCAGCTAGGGCCGTTGTTTTAATAAAACATAGCGTTTGTATCGCTGCCCAAACAAGTCCGATTAAAAATTGCCTTGTAAAAGAAACGAGAAAAAGTTGTCATATTACATTTAACATAAAATTGATCACGTTCTTTGATCTATTCAGAAAAGCACCCTTGAAACCAAAGAGCTTCTTCCTTCCTACTCCTACGAAAAAGGTGAAACGATACAAAAACAGTAATTAAATAAGACGCGGACAGATCATTATTTTATCATTTCATACAGCCGCCCGTGGAAGCACACGCCCTGAAGGAAGCTTGTTAGGGCGGGCGACTTCCTCGACAGTGGCGTCTCTAGCGGCGACGACGCGCACTAAATCCTTGGCGGCCATTGGCTACCGCGCGTGACGTCAGAGCACATCCGACCAATTGCGCGGTTCGCGCTGGCGCCCGGCCGCAGTCCTCCTCGCGCCGCGGCCGTGTGTCTCTCGCGCTCCCCCCGCACACGTCACCTCGCATTCTAGTTGTGGCTGTCGCGCCGTGCAGTCATCGCGTGTGCCGCCGGACTTAGTGCGCCGTTTGTGAGTGCTTCAGTTCCCGCGCGAGTGTCTCACTGTGCCCGGACCCGCTCCCACGGAGGATGTTAACAGCGCACGGTGAGTGCCCGCAGGCATGTCCACGCGCCACCACGTGAACGCTCTATTTATAAAATGTAAACACACCGCTAATTTAATTTGAGAACATACTGTATTACTGCTTAAAAGCGAGAGTAGGCGTCCGGCCCGTGCCCTACTCGCACTCGCAAATTGCCAAGACCGCGCGCCCGACGGCCGAGATTGACGAGTTCCTGTAAGACGTATGGCGGCAGCATGGATGTCCCGTTGAATTAGATAAATAGCGTCGGTTAATTATTTTGTGATGTGAATTCGTTGGCCGACCTTGGATCGGTTCAGGGCTGGCGATAGCACGATAACGTGACCTTGGAGCGAAGTCTCGCAAGCGCCGGGCGGCGAGGAGCGCGGGCGCACGGGAAACGACCAGACAGACAAGGATAATGGTTCTACGGAGCAGCATACAATGATAATGCTGTTAATGCAAGACACTTAAGGAGCGAGGAAGCCGATAAAAAGACGCCACCGACACGCACCTACTGACTACTTTGCAGCGGATACCCGCGCGCTTGAATTAATAAGTACCTAACTTAATTTAACATGAGCTCGCTAATAACTAATAAACCAAGTGAAGTAGTTATAACACGATTCAGTACAATGATGAAAAAAATTGATGGCCAAACAAAAGATCAGGCACTTGTTTTTAGTACATATCAATTAAGAACAAGTGAGTCTGTTTAAATACCTAACAAATGAAATGATTCAATGAGTAATTCAAATGAACACAGGCGTCATCGTTCCTGGCAAACACCAGCAACATGTTGAGGAAATTACCAACGATTAATCCTATTATGCGACGGCACTGTTATTAAGAGTGCAAAGATACATCTATTGCAACTCCGTAATTGATGTCTTCTACACACAACTAGTCGTTTTGATCGCCCTCTTTCAACTTAATGATTGTGATTCGTCCTACAGCACCACTTTCCACTATGGTTAGTGCAGTTTTTGTAAGTCCGTCTAGTCCGTCCGGTTGAGATACCTCGATCTACTCGATACGGTCAGCCGCGACGCGTTCTTGGTCCCACGCTTTGGCCCACATATTCACATGTTTTGCAGAAACATGACAAAAACAAAAATCACTAAGCGTTAAATAGTGCTCAAAAACCGGTATCAAAATTCAGCAAAACAACACGCACACACAAATAAACCTTAACTGTCGCGTCAATTATTTCTAAGGGATTCCAAACAGCGTACAAACAGAGGCAAGGTCTCAAAAACGGGCATACAAATTGGGGATTAGACCCAACTGAATAACAACTTTTAAAATCAAGATGATTCGGGATTCTTGTTCGTATTTCGCGCCATCAATGTTGAAAGAGTCGCCATATGTGTTACATGTGTTCTCTGTCTGGCGCGCAATGTGCGATGATGAGTGAGCGAGAGGGTTGAATTCGCGTCGAGCGAACCGGCCATGCGAGATGCTCAGCCGTATCATAAATATTAATCAGGCAGTGGTGTCAACAGCCACCGCGTAACGCGACACCGCTGCGATCCGCTGCTCGCCTGGTACTCGAGTCGACGCCAGATAAGACTACTTTGCACGTCGGCTACTCGTTTGCGGAAAATTAACCATTGTCCTTTGTAAATCGTCTTCACGTAAAAAACGTGCGTTTAATACGTGCGTTAAGTGAATTTTTGGTACAAACCAGCTTATGATGATAGAAATTTCCTAATCTATCAAGCAAGAACTTGTCTCGCAACCCAAGTATGTAATGAACATGCATTTAAAGAATATTTCCAATAGAAAAATGGAAACAGCGATAATATTTATCGTTTGCACATCCGTTAATGTTTACATTGTGCCATGACCTGCCCTACCGTTCCCCGACTCTGATTGGCGAAAGCAACGACGACGACCGACTTGTGGAAATGCGAGAAGCTGCATTTAATAGTCGAGTTCAAATAAACAAAAACAAAAGAAAGGCAGAGTAAATTATTAAACTGAAGGTGATATGCAATATGAAACCGATTGCGCATGAAAGTTAAATGCATAATGTCACGACTCTGGACGTAGGGAAGTATGAACTTCAATTAGGTTTTTATTGTGGAATCCGGTTTCGTCCAGTGATGTTAATGGTCTCGTTTCAACTCGTGGCACTTGCAAGTAACTCGAATGTTTCCATGCCTCAAGTACAGTTGCCATACGATGTACATATAAGAAGCAAAAAATATGGACGCCCTGTAACGGTCTTGATAATAGGGTTGTGGTCAAATATCATTTTTTCCCTCTACTTTTTACTAACAACCGACTAGTTCTTGTGCTAAATAACTGTTACAATGACCCTTTACTACAAAACAATAAAGAAGTTATTACAGAACAATAAATACGTATTTAACGTTATAAACATCAATAAACGAAGTAATTAGACACTTAAATTGAAAAGTCCGGATGTGATAGCATCAATTAAGTTAATTTTATTACTATTGTCATCATGTTCCTTCCATTTTTTGATAATTTGAAATACTTAATACTTTGTTCACTTAATACTAACGGTATTACTTAGTATTTAACTTTTTACACTACCTGGTACGTTACACATGCTTATAATATTGCATTTCAAAAGATAGCTCAGGCTCGCCGTTGTCCGCAGAGTGATCTAAGTAGGTATGTGCTTAAAATGTAATTAAAAACGAGTTACCACTGCTGGGATGGCGCGGGTTAGGGATAATAAAGGTTTAATAGGTACAGGTTCTGGGCGAATAGAGTGCTATCAGCAAGACAGTATTCAAAATAATTACGGCCATTGCTCAAAGGTTGGCTGGGTTGGTTTTTAAGATTGCTAAGTCAAAGAAAATTGGCACTTAAGGTAAGAAATGTCTTAAGACTGCATTCTTGATCGACTTAAAGAATATTTCACTAAAGAATTAGGTACCTAATTATATTCCGTAGTCATTTGAAGACAAAATTGATTAAAAAAAGCAGGAGAAACGATTAGTTTAAATTTTCTTTGATACCTTTCATTTTTGGATTATTTAAGAGATATTTTTTTTAGTAATAAATGGTAAAGATACACAAAGCAAAAAAAATGCAGGTAAAACCGAAAAATTGTAAGTAAAGAATGAAAAATAAAAAGCGACATGTAACGACGAACCTGCTCGAGTGCTGGCAGACACAAGATCAAGAGTCGCCCGGTCGTTTTTGCTCAACAGCAATGCGTGTGAGCAACATTTACGGAGTGTGCGTAAAAAAGCTTTTGGAGTTCCTTAGTTAAAAACAACATACTTTGATGAATTAACTTTACTCTCCTATAACTAATTCAAAATTAAACAAAAGGCGGCAGAAGCAATGTTTGATGAAAATATTAGATATGAAAAGATCAAATAATGAGCCTTGTAAAGTGACTCAGCTATGTTTCGCATGTCATGTGACTAGTTTCAATTGATCTGTTGACTCGTAAGCTTACTTTGTAAATGGCTTACTATTTATATGGTTAAAATAAACGTTTATTTTCTTTGGAGTTACATTTAGTTTGAGCACAAGATGAGCAGAATTCTCGGCTAAGGTCTGACTCGCGCTTGGTAATTTTTTGTCCTTGTGTGTAGCGGTTACTCCGTGGGCTCTTCACGTTCTTGTGTGTGCGTGTTCACCATATTTTTATTATTTGTGCCTTCGTTAATATCGCCCGCTTTATTACTAAACGCTATTTTGTTGTTATTTTGTAAATTAACGTTTTGAACATTGCCAGCATTTGTTTTGTTGACTTCATGCGTGTTGAAATAAAGGTATTTGAAAAAAGTTATGAAATGTTACATGTAAAACACGTTGTAATTTTTAAACACGTTATAATTTGTAAAGAAAATTATATATATATTTTAAAAATCAATTATGTATCTATAATTTTCAATCACTACTTATTCAAACTTGGCACATTTCAAAAGCACGCCATCATTTAAATAGTTCATATTCTTATGTCTTCAAATCTCCAAATCAAAATATTTTTAATATCTGCTAATTGAAAATTTGCTCAGTTGTATAAGCAACCCATGATATAAACAGTTCATAGTCTTAATTCGACCCTACTAAGAGTGCAGGAAAAAGCATTTTAGTATTCACTTCAGAGAAGGAAGCGTTTAGATTCAACCGCGAAATGCGATGCGACTAACGACTTTACAGACAGCAGTCAAAAGGTCCTAAGCGATGAGTACTACACGGATGATACTTGATGCCTTTATTTCGCGAGACAATCATAATAAGAGTCACGAGTAGTTGCGTAATATCGTTAACAATGTCGTTGTGTTGATCGGACCTAAGTAGATCGGTAGATGTGATGTGATTTCTGATAATTTGGTTTTTAGAAACATGGAAAGTACTTATTGTCATTTCTACCTGCATCATTTTACAAATGACACTATTATCAATTGAGACAAATCACTACAGCTCCTAACATTATCTTGAAATGCAACTCGAAAGTCCACAATTTCTCCAATTGCAATTAGCAACCTGAACCCAGCGCTGAAGTTAAAACTGAAAATCCATCTCCGCTCCAGACTCCGAGATTGCGAGATCAGTTTAAGTATTGGATTTACACCGCTATCTCTAGAGTTTCTTCTATCTTAAACACTTATTGTTATTCATTTCTATTTATGACTTCTCTAGTTGTTATGATCATTTTTACTTCATTTTACATCCGTAATGATACTTTGTTGAGGTAATTAATGGTATTATCGTAAGAATAGTGTCAAGATAAGGAAAGAAGAGTAATTATCATTAACATCTGCAATAAAGTGGCGTAAACGGGATGTTGCTTTCAAAATCAACGATATAGAAATTCTTGTAGGAATTTTAAAGACACGAGTGAACTATCATCGTTAATTTCATCTTTTAACAACTTTAGTCTTGCGCTTGGGTCGGTTAAAGAAAATAAACAGTTTTTTAATTATTTTAAAATTCTTATCAGATTCTAATGCGACCATTTTCTTTTGCTAATAAGAAAGAAAAATTATAAATAAATACAAAACTAACAAAAAGTTACATCAAAACATGATTTTGTTGAGAGGGTAAACAACAATAACAATACATTATTGTTAATGATACACCTGTGAAAAGTGTGTACAAAGAAACGTCTTCAATGCTTGTTTTATTCAAAATCTTCCGTCTGCCGAGGTCCCGAGCATTGTGTGATAGACGCGAGTGATGGATGAGCTGTTATCAGCGCTGATAACCCTTCGCCCCCCCTCGCGACTCCCTCCCCGACGGGAGACGTTTAAGCGAAAGTGCAACTGTTTGTACGAGATCATTTACAGCTTGTTGCATCTGCCGTTATGCGTCATATTTAATATGTGATGCTGACCTGGTTAGCACGCCTCTAAGCTTATTTGGCGACATCGACCACTCGTTACTTACTGTAAGCCTGTCGTCGAGCTTGGACTCCTGCCAAGCTAGTTAAGAAGTGATGATAGAATTCAGAGACCAACCAAGCTCCCTCCAGAACCTTCAAGAAATTAATCGCAAAGTAATGTTCCAACGATCGAACGGCTCTCGCTGAATAACAAAATGATCGATAGATTTGCATTCCATTTCCATTGCCAAGGAGTTGTATACTTGTCACGAATCGTGACCACGCCGAACCTGCCAGACCGGCCGCACTATTCGGATTCCGTCAACATTCACATTGATTCCATTGGATAACGCTGTCCTTTTCATGCGTTAGCGGTGTGAGTAGAATAGTTGTTGTTGCGCGTACGTTTCGGGTGTTGTGTGGTAGTGAATAGTAAGGCAGAACTGGCACAGTCTTGTGTTGTGTCCCCTATTCATTAGTGAACTTGGCGCTCGTCGCGTTATCGCACGCCGCGGCTAATGGCTCTATATCAAATATTGACTGTTTCACTATCGCGTTACGTCATCCAGTAGTCTATGAAGGCTGACTTTTGAAAAAAAAACACGTGTTCGTTTTTCTTTTTTTTCTTTCATTTGGTTTTCTTTTTGTCAGGTGTTTTATTTTACTACTCAGCATGTTTTCCCTTGTTACACAACATGGCAGAAATTTCCTAAGGTCATAAGCAAATATTATAACAGTTTGATAAGGCGACCCCGCATTGTCTACTGGCTGCCTTGCCACCCGTAGATATATGATCAGTTTGTTTATTGCATACGGATGTTATGTTGTTATTGTGAAATAAATGAGATAATTAATATCTAAAGTATTTTGCTTTAACAGTTGAAAAGTTGTGACAAACAATGAAACAGACTATTAAAAGTTAGGTTTGGTTTATTCATTATTTAAATAAGCGAGAAACTAAATTTCGTCCGAAGTTAAACAATCTCTAGATTTATTTAAAGTTTGGGAAACTCTCCTCTTAGGCAGGACTTCAAAATCTGCCCACGTTTTCATCCGTGGGCGTAAAGATCCGAATGAATGGAAGAGCCTCGGCGATTTTCGGAAATTGTCGTGAGGCTCCGGCGCTCAAGGTCGCCGGTGGAGGGGGCGACCCATTTCCACGGGGATCGATGGGAGCGCCCTAGAATCACCCCCGGGTTCGGGTGTTTCGGTTTTGTACAACGTGCGTTTTCAATGTCAAGTGATTCATGGCGAGTTAGTCAACCCCGGCTCGGGGTAGCACTCCGATTATGGGCTGTTTCCGTGACGGCGTGCCACTAATGGAGCCCCAACACGGACTCGATTCAAAGTCAAAGCAGACTGAGCTTGGTACTTAAGCTCAGTCTGCCTTATAAAAAACCCACGCTCCTTAAAAATACTCCCTCTCGAAGTTATCGAATCTCAAGACTTTTTCTTGTTTACGGTTGTGACGTAAACTGGTTATTTTCCTTTTGCTGAATATTGAATCTGGAAATGCTCAAAAGTTTTTGTAAGAATCGTTTGAAAATAAATATTATAGCACCTAATTTATAATTCTAAGAAGATAGGTACATGCCAAACGCTGTTTCATCGTACTACGTAATGAAGTAATAAATTTATTAGAAGTCAGTTTTCTGCTTCAGAGACAATTTTATATTATTTTACGTTCTACAATCCCACATACAATATAGACGCCTATTCATTAGTTATTCATTTCCTCAGTCATTTACTTTTTTTTAGTTATTTTAACAGAATCCTACGCTTAATTACTTATATTACCTACATGACAAAACTGCTCTAGAATCAAAAATTTATAACAAATTCTGACAAATCAGATAAATAAATTTATAAACGAAATTAATGGTTAGAAAAATAGTAAATCAAGA
The DNA here is from genome assembly GCA_923062465.1 of Acleris sparsana. Taxonomy (NCBI): domain Eukaryota; kingdom Metazoa; phylum Arthropoda; class Insecta; order Lepidoptera; family Tortricidae; genus Acleris; species Acleris sparsana. The sequence goes on along the minus strand of OV281287.1, from coordinate 16,900,543 downwards.
TATGGACCAATATTTTTGAAAATTATAAAAGCAAAACTACGGTGAATTTCAGAATCATAGGTACCTATAGAAAGTAGATACGTGGGTAATATTACTAAAGTTTAATGGAGAAACAATAAATATAAATTATTAAACTATTTTTCTTAGTCATATGTTTTAACTTACCGTTGAAGAATTTCGTGACTGCTTGGAAGTGCGTTTCGTCTTTCAATTGTTATTTCAGACTATGACTAACTGATACCTATGCGGCAATTTTTTACAGTAACATGTGTGAAAGCGTTTTGTTCTTAAATTATGATCGATACAAACATCTTAGGATTAAAGCGGCCTGAACTAGGTCGTACTTATTCTGTGCCTGAACACTATTCTCTATCTAGCTTAAATTTTTGACCAAATTATGTAGTTGTACTTCCTTTTAAATAAATAAATATCCAGGAAAAAAATCACATAAATTGACCTAGTCTTAAACTACTAAGCTTGTACTATGAGTACTAAAAAACATCCAAGAGTCAGAAACAAATACTCTCGCACACCACATAAATATCTGCCCTAACTTCAAAAAAACAGTTGAAAGTTAAGCCTAATAGTAATAAGTACACGATCTTATCGATCTTCGGCTTCCAGTTTGCTTTATCCTACCAGTTAAAAGTCTGTCAGGCCTCATAAAAGTTCAGAATCTGTAAAGAAAACGTATGTAACCTTAATAAACTTATCATCTCTCTTCTAACACGATAAACTGAAACGCCAATATCGGCTGACGGTTACAAGCATCTTCCAGCGCCTTCTTCCAGTGAAACTTCATAAATCAACTCATTAGTAAAATAACCTAAATTAAGAACTTATTTAATTTTATCGTGACCTTGTCCAATATATATTACCGAGTGTCACTCAACTCCCGATCCTACGAGCCAATAAAAAACACTTGTATTCACATGCCGTATGACGCGAGTAACCATTCGATATGCTTTTAATCAACATTACTTTCAATATCACAGATAATATTCAACGCAAGTAATTATACAATGTTGAGAGAATGAAAGGACCTTTTACATTAATGCGGTTGCATTTCTTTTGTCATTTTGTTTATTAGTTTTGTTGCACGTGTGAAGATAATCTTTATTATTCAGGCTTTCATTATTTACAATTGTGTGATGTGGGATTGCTATAGTGGTATCCATAAACTGAATTGAACATAAAAAGGTAGGTAGGTAATAGGTAGTGGCGGGAAATTGTGCAGGGTCCGTCCGGGTTGCTACCACTATCTAATCATTTAAACTACCACCAAGCAGGAGTGTTCTCTTCTCGTTATTGTGTTTCGGTGTGGGGATATGAAAACCGGTGAAATTACGAGCATAGAGGAATTCCAGAGCAGTTGTAATTCTATTATTATAGCAATAAGGTTGATATTATTGCTACAGGGGTTTCATCTATGACATTGCCTATTGGTTTTCGTATTCTAGAAGCTACGACTAATTTTGTATTGCACTTACTAGCTATTACTAATATTGTATTTAAAAACAACGTTCTATCAAAATTATCCGATGGAGCCAAATACTTTTATCTCGCCTACCGTATGTGTTATCTGCTGATACTGCTATCTCCGCATCACGAGTAAGGCATAACTTGTGTGGATTTAAGTTCATAACTCTTGGAATTTTTACTATAATTATTATTAACATAAAAATACATAACTTTTGCCAAACCTAAATAGTTACAGGTCACAGTTGAAAATATAAATGAATGCAAAATAATTAACAGACCACCGGAATGATGGTTGCAAATAAAACCAACTACATCATTGTTGCGCGTTGCTTTTACTCATTCCAAATACCTGACATTATTCCACTATAGACTAATGAAGTGGATGAAAATTCGAAAGCAAATATTTTTTTTATTGATACTCATTTATAAAATGATAGAAAAGTCATAGTAGGTATAATTGAGGAACGTCAGAGAATATTTATATCTATCTATCTACCGGAATAACTTGAGAAAAAATAGGTATGTCTGTGACGTCTTACACGCATGCGTAGCCTTAGCTTAATTTAGTTTACACAATTCTCTGTTTGCTAATGGAAATCATAACTTTATTAAAAACCCAAAAAAAATGCATGCTCCAATAATATTTACAATAACATTAAATATTAATTAAACTATTTACAAGCCGCAAGAATGTAGATACATCGATCTAATTGATACAGAAACATTTTACTAATATTATCAGGTATAACATGCACTATAATTTCCAGGACAAGAACACAAAATTAAAGTACAATTACTGTGAATTTATAATAATAATGAACGGGTAAAGCCGTCTAAAGACGGACGTGTCCATTAAAATTGGATGAAAACGTACCTACCCAGAAACAACACGTAGTTCATAAGTAATTCAAGCTAATGTTTTACACGACGGACGCAGAAGGCCATTCGCTCGCCCTTGACCGGTCTCTTGACAAATTCAACATGAGGCCTTCAACTTTATGGCTTGAATAAAAATTGTATTATCATTTACAAAACGCATAGGTAAACCCTTATTAAAGCATCGCAATAAAGGAAAGGAAAAACCGGGCAAGAGCATGTCGGACCATGCTCAGTGTAGGGTTCCGAAGCCACAAACAAATTAGACCTCGCGACAAACTAAGGTATGCCGTTGGAAAACTGTTATCCCCATACATCGACATAGGTCACCGTCAATTTACCAACACCGCAAATAAATTATCGGTAGGTATAAACATTCAAACCGTTTGTAACTCGGGAACCAACGAAGTCTACTTAATCATAATAGTTTTCCTATAAAATTAATTATAGGTATGTGCTTTTATTTAAGATATTTTTCAGATTAAAGTATTTGTAGTTTTGGCTTTAGGGGGGGACACTTGACTCTTACAAAAATTAGCGCTTTAAAGCTTAATATTTCATAAACAGATCCCTTATGTGATTTTTTTTAAAGACCTATCCAACGACACCCCACACTATGGGGTAGACGAGAAAAAAAAACTCGTCTGGGCTCGACATGAGGTCTCTGAGCTAGGCTGCGGACCGACGGAAATGGAAAAATTATAACCGTTCCTAATTTGACTACGAACCATAAAACTGGGCCTTGTTATGATTTGTATGTCAGTGGCTAAAAATATTTCTAACTGAGAAAGCGTTTTATAGTGTTCAGGACTTTTATGGGTGATAAATTGATTTAGTGTTTTTAATGTGTTTCTTCTTTTTATTTAATATTTTTTTCTTTGTTGTAAAATTATGACTTAGGTTTGTTGACATTAAATGATTTTACTTTGCCTTTGACTTGGTTTGTCATCGAAAAGTACATCTATAAAGATCCGTTTATGATTTCGATGAAGTTATAATGTTTATTTCTGTCCATCAAAAAACAATGATGACAAACAAATTGTTTAAGAAATTCTTTGATTTACGTGTGTAAAAAAAAAGCCACACCCATATTATGCCCTCGAACTAACATATTCACCTGCCCTGCTAGTGGTTTGATAACTGGTGACTTCCGGCGCGACTTGCAAAACCGTCGCATTGTCTAGCTACTTCCGTAACCTTGACTTGGCTTGAGTAACGATATAAAGTAAAATATAATATCATCAAAATGTTAATTGATCGCTCTGTGACAAATTTCCGCTAAAACGACCTTAAACGGCGGCCATGAAAAAATTACGAATCACCATGCTTTAAAGCCGGTTGCCTAGAATCCTAATGTCCTTATTACCATTACATGTCATGATACTGGAGACTGTTGAAATACAATCAATTTTGTGAATTATTTCGTTGAGTACTGAATAGTGTATTTAAATAATGTAACATACTCGTATATCATCATCAGTATCATCACTGAAGTCGAGTTTACGGGGTTTAGTACTTTCACAAGCCCTCCTAGAATAGATACAGGTCATCATTCAAAAGGTCCGCAGTGCACTGCAGATCGGTGGAATGCACTTCAGTGCAGTTGATTACTTCATTTGAGACACGGGCCACGGCAGACTGAATAAAATGGTCCTTGAGATGATTCCTTGCACTACTCGTGCAATCGAGTCGCAGGAAACTACACAGAGTAAATAGCTTGATTGGACAAGTTTATTCTATGAGTTGAATCAAATTTGAATAAGTGCAAATAATCAAAGCTCAAACTGAAAAATAATGACTTGACGCAAGCGTCACAGCTCTTTGTATTTCCGGGCACCCACAGACGATCTGCCAACAAAATCATGTAGCCAAGGTAAATTTATAATAAACAATTAAAATCCCAAACCTGATACGGCTTAAAGGTATCTACAAGAACAACCAATCTTGATATGAATTAATGCAAAATGATGAATAATCAAATGGGTTTTGGCCGCGGAGCCATAACAAGGTCAGGATACTACTACGAGTAGACAATATCGTTAGGATCCTCGTCAACCAAATTTTATGCTAAAAGCAACGCAGCAGTCTATTAGATAATACCAACGCGATAGATAATTCTGATTAGCATTCGTTAGGCGCATTGTGGTGTGGTACCAGGGTGTTACAATACAATTACGTTACGTAATACTCATTTGATGCACTGGCGCCAAATGATAGCTCTCGACTCTCGACTAACGCCAGTGGTAGCTTTATTTTTGTTAATTAAAACGTTCTTGAATGTCTTAACACTGTCTTGCGTTTAATTGTTGGCACAAAAAATAATTTTGGAATGTAGAACAACTATTTATAGCTGTGGAAGATGAATTGAATGAGTTCCCGGAATGGCTACAATTATTGGTACTAGAGTATCTATAGAGGAACCGATCAAAACTGTGTAACCGAGACAGAATTTCAATCCAGGAACATGTATTCCTTATTTTTCGTGTTTTCACAAAATAATAATGTTACTATTAAATTACTTACGTTACTTTTTATGAAAAATTCTGAGAAAAGATCAAAGCAGACGCCGGGCGACTAACACTTGTACTGGTTACAGAAGCCCTACTTTAACATTTTCTTTGAATAACACAGTTGCGATAAAGTGAATGTAGCGACACTAGAAATGAAAAGTATGAAATGCAATATCCAGAAATAAAATTAAATATTATGTTAACAGGTAAAATAAAGTAAGAAATCTTTAACGAAGTTTAGATGCGCGTTATTCTAAAAGGAACATTTCCCAAACCACAAGCTTTAACACACGTGAGCTTCGGATTTGGGTGTTTTGTCTCCTTCAGGTTTGTCTAGATCTCGATTCTTCGATCCAACTTTTACCAAACCTCAAACATTCGCTCTCGATTTGCGGAAACAGTGTTTTTTAACGCGTCGCTTCACGGTCAATGTCGACAGGGCGGCCTTGCGACGCAGTCGACCACGGCGTTCGCGCGATTGCCAGCCAAAATGTACCTGTTTATGTAACAGATTAGATGCTAAACTGTCCAACGATTTAGATGCGCAGAAGATGCGATGCTAATCACAAATTTAAAGTGCAAATCACTATTGACGACTTCTGGTAGGCTTTTACCCTGTTAAGGCAACCTTGAGTGTAAACTTGCATGTTTTAGATCTTGACCCTTCCATTGTAAGTAAATTGATGATCAATATTGTTGGGATGAGAACAACCAATTTTTGAGTGATATTTTGCTCATCTACATTGCTTTGGAATTATAATCAAAAGGCTTTCTGTGAGTAATGTGAAATATTCGACCTAAAAGCCTTTCAGAATACCGTGCCTTTATCCTCTGAATTGTAGTACGAAACAATGACATCATTTATAATTTTTATGAGGTCAGTAACAGTCATTCGTTGTGATCATACACGGTGTGTAGTGGAGTTTCCTTGTTTCGGCAAAAATATTTACATTTACAGTAACCAATAAAGTAACGTCATTGAATTAACAGATTCGATTTTAATGTGTTTCGTTAAAAAATGTGGTAGTTTCCGCGTGTTTTTGTATCACCGTTAGAACCGCTTCAATGAATACAATTTGCTTGTTTCTCTAGAGATTCTAAAACTGTTTTTTTTTCTATCAGTTTGCTAGAAGTTTTCAATGACACGAAGAAGAATGACATGAATAATTAATTTTTCGTTTGTATATCACGAAATATATTTGTTAGGATAATACTACAAGTAAAAAAGAAAACAAATATGTCACCAATATTAATAAAAAACATCGTAAACAGAGTAACGACAAATAAATACAAACGTTAAACCCAACAGCGCAACAGATAACAAGTGTCAATAACAACAATCAATTGCAAGTCAACGACACTAACGTACTAAACATTAGTTTTATCAAGTAGCCATTACCAAGCGCAGTATTTTTAGCCTAGGCCGCACTAAAAATAGTACAGTTACGTATGTATTACTGAATTAATATTTCTAAAAACGGATCGTCTACGGCCGGCGATAACGGACGATAGTGCGTGACGTATTACACTGTCATATTTGATAGCTTGTTTTCAACTGTTGTTGATTGTTTTTTAATGTGGATATTTGTGAGCGATTTCAACAAATGGTAGATGCTAACACGTATTGTCGTTATAAATATTATAGTGTTTGGTGACTTTGAAATACTTTAGTACTTTCGGCTAGATAGACTGAAAAGTATTGATCTTCAGATATCCAACGTTATGAACTTTTTAGCCTTGTATTTGTTATATAATATATCCTTCTTTATATGTACTTAATATTGTATGTTTGCATATTTTTTTGCAATTTTACCTTGTTAGTATATCTCCCAGTTATCTTACAGTCCACTTTATTACCTACTCTTTTTTTTTACAACTCTCAAGCTCTCTGGCATACGAGATAATGATATTTGTAAAAAAATAAAAACTGACGTCAGCCGGTTGTAACCAGTAGTAAAAGTTACTTATGTGTGCGTCTAGTCCACAACCTACACACACATAAAACCGTGCGGTAGGACTTGTTTAATGGCAAAATACTGGTCGTATATTCATGTTACTTCTTTAACATGTGTGTTTCTGCTTGTAAAATAATGCAATTAAGAAATTAATTAAATAGTTGAACTGCGACAGGGACACAATACCTATCAAAAAACGGCTGACTTTTTTAAACATTAAATAAACAAATTCATTTTCAACATTAACACACTTTTTTGTTTATTTGTAGTCAGTCGAAAGATTGTCTGGCTCTTCTATCTATAACAATCACCTTCTCGATCTACGCATGAAATGTGATTGTTAGCAATTAAAACATAACTAGTCAATAAAACGGTTTTATAACGGCATTCAGAGGTTGTACGAACGGAATTAAGAACTACAACTTACAGTTCAATAACTTTAAGATAGCATGAACATGTGGACTCACAAGTAGTAACAGAATAATTTATATACGGGCTGAATAATAGTTTGCTGAATATTGTAAATAGATGCAATAATAACGAGTGTATATCTGAGGAGAAACTTGCTGAAGACAAAATCGGACAGCGAAAGTATAAATAAAATATTTACAATCACCATGGAAAAATACCTTATGATGATGATTGAGAGAAACCTCGCTTGCTAACTAAGATAACTGACCACCTTCACTTATGGTTGAATACAGTCAAAAATAAAATAGGAAGAAAACAAAAAAATACTTACCAATAACACAAGTGGTCATGACACTCGTGAATCATTTTAATTAGGCGATATTAGTCATAAAGATAATCCAGTGCAAGTTTTGGCCAGTCTACGAGTAAAAATAGAACGAATTCTCATTGTTAATGCCGTACTTGTGCCTATCAAAGGACAGCCATAACAACACATCAAAGAAATAAAAACTTGCTTGGAGCACATTCGCCAAATAAGGGCGATTATTTTATTTAAGGGAATGGCACTAGTTTTAACTACATTTTTGTAAGAAGGGCTTCTATTTCAAAACAAGAACAAAATGTACGACTAAATGAAATTCACAGAATGAATTTGGATTACTACGCGGGTTGTGGTAAAGGTCACCGAAATCTACTGATGCGGGTAAAACAAGGCAAATTTTTAAGGACAGTATTTGAGGAATTGTAAGTCAAGCGACAGATTTCTTTTGTAACATAGTAAAAAATAATAAGTCAATATGTGCGCCCGTGGAATTCAAACTCAGACGGTCTCAAAGTATTTTTTTACGATTACAACATTGTATTGTAACAGGAACATTAGCTTCTCTTTTCATTAGTATGATAACAACCGCAAAAATTACTGGAATGTAATACTTGTTAGTAACTTCAACAGCAATGATCTCGTTTATCGCTAAAAAGAGCATGAAACGCGCATGCGTTATCGCAACTTCTTAATATTCATTGCGTGTAAACATGACCTAACGATTATCGGCCGACACCATCCTATCCGGACGAGATAACTGGACGAAGTGCACACTGTTGACATCAAATAAAAATATATTTATGAATATGATGCGTAGGCTTTACTTTATAATATGACACATACAAACGCTAACATTCTAGACTTCAACTTCCTTGGTGAGAATGAGAGAGAACGATCCAACTTTTGTCAAGAATCTGAAGCACTATAGTACGTTAAGTTACAAACAAATAAACAGCACCTTAGAAAATAAAAACCAAAAGCATTACGAGTATCTATTAAGCTGAGGCAAGATAAGGGTAATCAACAGATTGTATAGATGCGAGTCGCATTTTTTGGGTTGCGTAATTTACAACGAATTTGGTTTTACACTGCGGTTTGGGTCACAAACACGACGCAAAACGAGTTTTGTAGGTATGCGACATTGAGTTGGAAGTAGTCACAACTCGCAAAATGTAGCTCTTCTGGCCGCAGAATTAATGGATTTATGGACAGATACATACGTGACCTGGAAAATAATAACCTAATTTTGCGTAATACTACGATGTCCACAAAACCAGAAAACGGAGCATAACAAAGCAAATAAACCAGTGAAGTACGTGATGTGACCAGCCCCTTCCACACACGATTACCCAGTATCGCGTCAGGCGTTCGAAACAGGTCACGCATTTTATTTTATCGCACAAGCCTTGGTCTGCTTTGCCCGGGATTTCTTTGTAACTTGGTCAAACTATACAGAACAAGTATTTGGATTGTATTTTAGATCTGATTTTGAATTAGATGTTTTCAGGAAACGTTAAAATAAATGTCATCAAAAATCACGCGTCTTGGAATATGCGTCTCACTTAGCCTTTAACAATAGGGTTTCCTAAAAATTAACACAAATATTAAATGGTGAGGTAGACGAGGAACCAACCGACGTATAGGCAAATGTAATGAGTCCAATTCCTTTCCACCTAACCTGTTTGCTAGGTCGCGTGTCGGGAAATGGGAAACTGCCTTCACACACGAATCGACAGAGAGATAACTTTCCTCGAGGTCTTCGGCTAGCTCCTGTCAACGCGTCGTACATTACAAGGTTTTTAGCGAAAATGGCGCTTATATTGATTGATATTATAACTATAACTTTGGACAAAATTGTGTATATGACTATACCTTTTTATTTCAGAATTTGTGTTTTGAAATAAATCAACGCTTTTATTAATGTAAGATGTATATACACAGAATCTTCTAAAATTAAACTGCCGTATCTTTTACAAATCAAATCTTTGTTCCAGGTATGTTCTGACTTCTGATCTAATCCCTGGCAAACCCGTACAAACCCGCTAGTCGCTCGTCAGCAACCGCATTATAAGTGTAGTACGGCATTAGCAATTTGGCGGGTTATAGCAAATTTGGCAGCGCCGTTTGATGACGTCACCAACTGCGTGAGTATAGTTTGGAGCAATACTTATTTGTGCGTGTATTATTGTTCATTAAATGATCTAAGGACATAAAGTAAGATAAATGCTTATAACTAGAGGTACGAAATACGTCTTGTGTATATATTTTTACAAAGAAGTCAATATTTTTGTTGAGTAAGCAAAACAACAAACGATTTCATTGAAGGTTTTCCTCCGCGGACACAATAATGATGTCATTAAGCTTTAGTCAATGACTTAATGCCAGCGTAAACTTTGGTTTGCTTCCGATTTCGAACAATTTAACCAGTAAGATCCACTGTGCTGTTCCCTTTTTTTAGTCTAGCTTTACAACTTTTAAGAGCATTTGTTGATCATGCTTGACATTTTACTTAGCCACTAAAAAAATATATTCACATACATATACAAATGCATACAAAGCTATACATTTCATATACACACATGACAAATTATTTCGTCTGTCTTATCCTCTCTTAAGTTTTACTTTTATAATTAGCTTAATAACATTAAATCGACTTATAGTCCGTGATAAGACTTATCCTGAAATATTATCCCAATAACTTCTTCATCATAAAACACTTTCCTCAAACATATTTTAGCTACAACTACTATTCTTTGAAACCACCTCGCGTGACTCTACTTGCTTCTGATTGATTGAATTTCAAATCAAATAAACATCAAATGTCATATTATATATACATTGTCCCTGCCCCAACATGAAATGTATTCGTCGGATCGAAAGTATGGTTTAAGAGATATTGAAATAGCCTTCAGGTTGATATCGTTTACAAAATGGGAGAGGCTCCTTAGGGATGGAGAGTTTAAAACAGGTGGTCATTTGTGGAGGAAGATTTGTTAAAACTTATGTTCCTCTTGAAATACTTGATAAGTAATATCTTAGGGTATTTTACTAATTCCACTTCATCATTCATAATAAGCCTTCCCTCTGCTTAAGCACCAAATCATAATGTAAGAAGGACCAACCAATGCTTCTTTGTTTAATTAAATCCGCTTGGTATAAACTAATTAAAATTCTAATTATCCAAATTGTGCCTTAATCGTTCTCGAAATCCATATATCATTGAGATTAACTCACCTTAGAAGTATAGCGACTTTTTTTTTATTAGTCTAAAAGTTATAAACTCTGTATATTCAATAAGTGTGTTAGTAATACATTAAGTACTTTATCTACCTAGTTGAAGTTTTAACACTAGAACAATCCTTAGTACCAAATATCAAGAGCTACACCTTAATCTTTCTTATACAAATTGTTCCTCTACGTAGCAAAATATCAAAATAATGAAGGGATATTCTTGATCTTTGCACATTCTTGACGTGTACAATCTTGTGGCAGTATTATCTCACCAGAGATCCAAAACGAGTCAATAGTAAAGAAACGTAAACAAAGTGTTCGTATAGATGTTAGCAACACTATGGTGATGTCAAGATGTCTCGTTCGCGCATGCGTGGGTCTCAGTGATATCATTAGGTATGCGTTAGGCAACGTCTGTTCGATACCATCATTAATATATTCAATCCCAACAACTCGATATCGAGTCCTTTTTTAAGGAGAATGTGGAACCCTGGTACTGATGCTAAAGTGCTTTGCAATTTAATGCCATTTCAATATGTCTCAATTCATCATTTTATTAAGTTAGTGTCTCTGCTATTGTAGTTTATTTACACGTTACGACTTACAATGTTCAAGTAGGTAATTAATATTCCCTGAAACAGTAACATTCGTGCATCTTCTTTGTCTATTTTCTATACTGATTCTATAGAATTTTCCTTACCATCATGTGACCAACTTGCTCTTTTAGATCGCGTATCATTAATAAAATTAACAAGCAAGGATGCACTACCGACCAAATTAAACATTTAGCATTAACTGCGAATAAAGGTTTGGCGTTTTAAGTCGGATATGAGAACTTTTGAGTACCTTGAGTTTGAATGAATGTCATGAGCTAAGTTTCCTGATTCATTGACCTCAGCATTTTTAGGCGACAAATGATTTTAATTTACACACTATAAATTAAGTTACCAAGCAACTTCCAAAACTAGTATTTGTTGTTTTTTACATAACCTTTTTTAGGCTATCAGGCCAACGAAAGCGAAAGCATTTTGCACAGTTAGGTAATGTTACGATGGATATGTATAAGGGAACAATATTTTGTTAAGCTGCTAATAAGTATTAAATAAAAAAACAAATTACCTATATAATGGTGATCTTGTTTACTGTAAGGTTAACTTGAAGGGTTTTCTTCTCTGTATATGGAATAATTTCACCAACGAGCATGAGCGATTGAGCGTTACTGTATACAAAAATAAAATGTACATACCTAATTGTTTAGGTGCAATGAAGAGTATACATATTTTTCTTCGTCTGCGTAGGTATTAAAATAATGTAAAGGGCATTTGTATTAAAATATACACAGTAGTTGATTGCTGCTTAATCCTAGCGCAGGAGTTGATTGCTCACTAGACTACTGGGCTTATTCTCTTACGCAGCACAGCATGCGTGTTCGCTTGATCGAACTAGCTTGACTTGACAATCTCGCACAAATTCACCTAGTCCCACTTACTTACAGTTAGCTGTAGGCTTCTACTTTGACTTAATATTATCTAACACTACCGATACGGGTGTCATTTAGATTGGTTTCAAAATATTGTTGTTTTTCTACGTACATATAAATTTTTACGTTAGGTATAAACGTTCCATAAAAAAGACATTCGACTTATTATGAAAACTGTACCTAACCCGGTGAGGCTGCAAATCTTATAGCAAAATGACGAAAATTCATTATTTCTAGATTTTCAGACCATTTTTATACAAATTTAAGCTAAAGTACGTTAAGACATGGAATTAACATAAGCTGACACAAAGCCAGAGTCTTCCGGTAAACCAGCGATCTAGAGACGCATCGACACGCACTGCAAGCGAACGCATAGTTCAAGTTGAACCAGTTCGATATACTAAACACCAGAGAATAACACCACAGAGATGGCGCCAGTGCATCGTTGGCAATTTAGTGTCGTTGCTACTGAGCGGGAGGTGTTAGAGAAACCGGGCTGACTGGTCGACAGGGATGAACTCGATTTTGTACTGGTTGCTATTTTAAACCTAGAAACTTGCGTGTTGATTAAAGTAGGAATTAATTTAGACGCTGAAAATAAATAAATTAATGGATAATAAACAAATGAAGTTAGTTAGATTGTTGAGCAGCTAATTTTTATTGTATGCAAGCAAGTTTGAAATGCCTGAATGAGTTTTTGTACGTAATCATTTTGGATAAAGTAACAAAAATGATTTTGATAAAAATCTTGGAAGATATAATATTATAAAGGCCATTTGATTAACATAACCAGCTAATAAACCAAGAGCAAAGAGTATTTAACCACACACCCAACCCTAGATACTAAAGAGCAATCCCTCCTTGCCTTGCCTGGACCGGTCCTCTTGTAATTAAGTTACTATAATATTAATATAATTACAGCTACACTTCATTTATTTCTATCGTTTACAAATAAAGTAAGGCTACATTAGACAAAAAAAACTCACTGATTTAGATAAACAACTAGTAATTGAAGATACTGACATGACTGAATAAAAAAGACAACTGAAATCGTGCGTCGGTCTTGTTTCAATTAGCATGAATCTGTCAACAATATTTTCATTAAATATTATGAACTCTTTTGTTGCATTTGATTTGGTTTTGACGGGCGTTAAGTTCAGTGACATAAGACAAAAACCTCAAAAAACAATCGTATTCTTGTTCAAGGAAAAATTCTGAGGATCAAGTGTAAAAAAAGTCGACTTAACTCATAACAAAAAAGGAGTAAGTATACTAGACTTAAACCCTTTCTCACTCGATCTTCAGGAGACTTATACCCTTTTTCACTAGAACTTTTTAAGCATGTACTTATATACTCTAAATACTCTTCGTAACACTTGTACCCCTTGAATAATAAATAAGTAAGTGATACCTACCTAACCTAGGATACGGACAGGTGCAGCTAAGCCGTTCTACTGCAATATTCGTATGCTTGCAGAAACCACCAATGTCATCTTTAGCACCTTCAAAATAAGTTGAAATAAAACGCGGTAAAAGCTTGCGCTTACGTTCCCAGGCGATCGCCGCGTACTGCACGCCGGTTTTTTTTCTTATTCTTTTTTCGGACAGGTCTACAATGAGCCCATTCTGGTTTTGCAAGGCAACTCGCAATGTCGATACTCGATACAGTGGGATTTTATCTCCCGATTACATGGTATTTATTTTTGCAAGTTTTTAATTTAATTAACTAAAATCTTGGAATAACGTATTTTTTTTATCAAATGCTCATCTTTTTCTCTCTAGTTTCTAGTAAGAGAACCAAATTATGGATGAGAAAGATATAATAGCTTAATAATGTTTAATAATCGTAAGCTAGGATAAAATAGATAGGTATTGTTTTCTAGTACTCACAGTACAAGAGCTTAGTTTGAGACTAAGTCAATTTGTGTAAATATTCATATTAGACGACACGTCCAGTATAACTTGAAACCTTACAATTTACATTTTGTTTAACGTACATAAAATTCATCATAAAATTACAATAAAACAGCGAGACCTACTTAGGCCATGGTAAGTGATTAAAACAACATGACCATAGACTAGCCTAGTTGTGACCCTTATTTTCCCATAGTCTCGTAGTAATAAGGGCTCATGCTTATATTGTCATGTATCATGTGTAGTGCGGTTTTAAAGCCTACAAGTTTTGCAAAAGCCTGAAGCTATGATTAAAAAGTGTGAACGCCCTCAAAGACTAGGACAGCTTCTTGTGGCCTTGGTGGCGGCCATTTTTATTTTTTTCTCCGCTCAATGTTACCAACATGACGGCATGCCTGTTTCGTTAAGTTTTTACTAAAGATGACTCCTCTATACGGGCGGCAGAAATGATAATTCGTGGATTCTTGAGCGAGTATGTTTCTCTTATTACTGTTTAGTCGTGGAAGATAAGTCAACAAGAAGGTCTAGTCTTGATAGTAATTATCTTTGGAGATATCGCTAAACAATATGCAGTGTGTTCGTGCCTCTGATATCTTTCGAATTAAAGCAAAGGTGCAGCAGGTACTAATGTTACATCACAATTCTGGAGTCCTAGTGAAAATCAAGTGAAAAAAGGGTTAAATGTAGTATACTCTTTTTTAGTACGAGTCGACTTATACCCCTTTCTATCAGAATTATACCAACAGCAAACTTCCTAAATTGACGTGCATTATACAATAACTTTACAGAAACATCAAGTATCATTGAAGTGCGAGTTAAGTTGGTATGTAAATATCAAAAATCTGTAAGTTAACACGTTATCGATAATGATAACGTTAGAATGCTCACTCCACCACGCTTATTAAGTATAAATATTGATTTAGATGGATTTGGCAGCGAGCATGTGACGCCTCCAGATATTAGTTATCTGTATCACAGTTGAGAGGGTTCCGTAATCCCCGTCCTACTCGTGCCACCACGTATGCGATACATAAACGAATTTCGCCAGTGGAGCGTTAAGATTAAGCGAGATTTAGTCGGTACGTACTTAATACAGAATTGATCACTCTCAGCGCAGTTAAGAGATTAAAACCGAGCATCGATCGTGCAACGTGCTACGTTTTACATCTCACCATATCTCACTTAATACATTCGAAAGCCCTTATTCTACTTATATACTTTACGTCCACGACACATCGTTAGCGCTATTCAAGGACAGAAACGATAACAACCACAAGGGCGTAGCCGTGTTGCCCGTAAGGACGTCACTCCAGGGAACTACACCTTAAGATGTAGTGGGACGAGTCAGAGTCGCGTGGAGTGTTGCCGAGACTCTCACGCGGCAGATTGAATAAACTGCTTGACACAGATTCGCGTTTCGGGTCAGACGGGTGCCCGAGCCCAGTAAACAAATGCCCGTTACAACATCTCGCCATTGGAAGAAAGAATTCGGCCTTTGTTCTCCCCGTAGCGATTACGCAATACAGCGTAAGATTTATTAGCCAAGCTATAGATTCTTAGTTTTACTATTGCTGTCGGAAACAAAACCTTAAAGTCATTTTACAATAACTAAAGTATTGGATCCAATTGGTAACTGTACTCTCCTAATTGAGATAGAGAAATGTTTTCGTGTTTGATAGGGATTCAACCCAAATCCAAAGTTTATAAACGTAATTGCTACCTAAATTCAGTGATAAAAGATTTAAATTGGAGTCATTGAAAGCAAAATTACGTCAAGGCATTCAACATAGACTCTAATTTTCATTGTTCTTTGAGTAACCCTATCTCCAGATTGACTGGAGCTTATGATCTTTGGACGAAGGCTCCTTCCATCGATCGACAGTCAGCATTTGCCCAAATCATTAATCGACAACGTTTTGTTCGTAAACTCCAAAATTCATTGATCGCGCCCGGCTTTGCGTCGAGGTCACACCCAAGTTATCACTGCATGGAATTACGAATAAATTAGTTATAAATGACGGTTTTAACAATGTAGATATCGTTGTCAAGGTAAACACTTTCATGAGGAAATATTTTCGTTGATTTTTTACAGTTATATTGGTTTTCATTATTGCCAGCACGCCGATGTTATCGCGACTGGCGCCTTTTTGTTTGCCCATTAGCATGTGAAGAGGCTCCACCGGGTCAACTTTAACGTAATCTCCAACAAAGGACTGACCTGACATTCCCTTATCTCTCACACTTGCAGTGGAATCCTGCAAGAACAAAAACACTTTTATCACCTCTCTTCAAGACACACATTCGGATGCTGATATCCTTCAAATGAGAATACAAATTAGGTATTCAAAATCTGATATCTTGTTTCAATGGGGAATCTGTATTTGTTATGAATAATGCTTGAGCTGAGTGTGCGTGAAAACAATAACTTCAATAGAAGTCACTTTTCATTGTATTGAGAACGAGAAACATTATCCTCCTTACGATAAAACTGATTTGTTATAAATATTAGGTATAATAACTGACGTATAAATAACCAACGTTTTTTCCTAAATCTGTTGTGTCATGAGATTTTTTCCTGTTTTTACCCTTTCAGTATTAGTGTATTTATAGGCACTTAAAATAAAAATAATTTCTTATTGTTTTTTTTTGTAACTAGAGAGCAAAAATAATTAACAAAAAGCATCTGCTTTAAGTGGCTTTAACTCTATCTTGTCTTGCCCTGGAAGGTTCGGTAAGCAAATAATTAATAATTATCTGTGATATTATTTGACCCGTATATGCAATCTATTTAATAACATTTGCGAAACATAAAATAGCACCCACTAAAACAAAGTGGAACAAGGGACAAAACAAATAAAAAACTTGTGAATATAAAGATACCAAAACATTTGATACAGATGTACATGCTTGACCAAATGAAACTAAAAAAAAACATCATTTTACTTATTCCATTTGTAACAAAAGAAAGCCCTACCTATTTGACAGTAACAAATCAAAGCAGGTCTTAATTTTCTTCAGGCTGCCTTTCTTGGCATAAAGGCTTTCTAAGAAACGATTAAATGTTAATAGAAACAGTTTTGATTGGCATTTTGTGAACTGCCATATGTCTGGACTTCCCTGTAATTGTGTCTGATACATCAAAACAACCGGTTTTATAAAAGGGTCCATGAAAATTACAGTGTACAGCTTTTGTAGTTACTGACGGGCAACGTTTCATACGGATACTTGGTAAATGTGTTGCACTTGTGGGATGGCACATGGAACGTCAAATTATTTGGAAAATGAAGCTGTTAAGTTAATTATATAAACACGTATTTGAATTAAATGAATGATCAATTTTTAAACAATATTAGACTTCCTGTCTTTTGGAGGATAACGTAGTCTTCAAGGAAAACGTTAAGTAGAGAAATTACTACTATTCATATGCCAATAACCTTTTTTCTTGTTTTTTTTTTACAATAGTTGAAAAAACCAGTGTATTGAGAAAAAGGACTAACAATGAGTAGTTATTTTCCTGTATTGTAAATTGGTTAAATTACTGGTAAACTGACCACAAACCTCATTTTAATAGGTAGCTCATCTTGTCATTTGTTATTCTGTCCCAGGTCTTAAGACTTCTTAATAGGTCTAAACTACCTAAACGGCCAAATACATTGAAAGGTTTGATCATTACACCATCTAAAGTTCCATTGTAATCCCATTTTAATTCGATTTTAATTATATCACTAACTGGATCCAACTTGGACATTTAGGGACAGGTAAATTAATCTTGTCGTACATATCTGATAATCAGACGAAGAAGACTGTCAGCTTTTCAATTTCCTTTACGAAATCCGCTTATCGCTTAGATATAATATTTAATACCTTCAGCTTACGATCAACTTGCATAACTCGGCGAAAAATCAGGTAGGTAGGTAGGTATTAGGTGAAACTACCGCAGTCTCAAGCTACAGATTTTGCTTTAAAATTGGATCATGCTACCATTTTCTTAGCCAGGCTTATTTGATAAATTAACATTATTATATTTTTCGTGTCGGTTATCGTAAAATTATAATTATGTAATTACAGTGTTAGCAGATAACTTTACTTCGTAATTACAATCGTACTATCTCGCAAACGTTTTAAATGTGGCATCAAACACATGCAAAGTTTGTTTGTGTTGACACACGCACACATTTGCGGGTTTCATTATCAGCATTGGGCCGTGGCTGCCTGGGTGACGTCATCCGCAATTGTCATCTCTGTCACGGCTAACAGGCGGCACTCGGTCACCGAACGCTTGAAACCACGCGCAAACTACTTCTGTTTTGTCATTACTTTATTAATCCACGCTAGTTTCAGAAAAGTATAATATCTAATTTGATAAGCCAAAACTACCAGAATTATGAATATTTTTTTTTTCTTTAACATAATCTTCACGCTACTTCAAAAACAGCGTACTATAAAGTCAAGAATGGCATTGTTCAAATAATGATCCACTCCTGTTTTCATTGAACTTGAAACACAGCTTGCTACAATAATGTACTCGATTTTGCGCCTTACGGGTTGTAATATTCGCGGAGATTTTCCCAAATTTCCCTTAACGTGTAACTTGGCATTTCTCATTTCTGAGGACTCAAGGGCGGTTCGGGTCTGAGGTCCGTCGCTGGGAAGTGACGCGGTCGTCGCACGGCCCTGAAACCTTGCCCCCTTCCCCCGCGGGCCCTGACGTCACGAGCGCCATCTTGCTAGGACAAGAACGCGTTGCCTAGCAACGAAACGCGCTACGCAGTTGGAACGAGTTGTTTTGCACTTTTTTCAGACAGGTGCTTCGGTAAAATTAGGATTGAATTGTATTCGTATAATTTAATTATGCATTGTTTGTCGTGTTTTTATCAATATTTTCTCTCTCGGAAAAGCAAAAACAAATTAAAGTGATTAATATACAAGTTACTTAGCAAATTAACTAAAAGGTACCAGGCATAACAATAGTTAGGAAAACTAAAGGGAGATAATCAAAACATGTAAGTACCAATAAGTACCTATCTATGTTTACCATGCCATATGGGGTAAAAACATCACTTAGGTAATTTCACTCACAGCGTTACTTAACCCTTAATATGGCAGAGTATCTAATACATGCAAATACTATAATGTTCACTTTTTTTTACTATTTGTTATGCTGATTTCATATCAAAGGGTTTGAATTCACGACTTTTTTTTTGCTTATTTAAGGGTTAAATCAACCAAATTATAGCTAATCTAAGTAAGTATATTAATTTATTCTGATGTTTGTCGTGAGTTTTTTGCCAACGCAAATGGTAGGTTTTTTCCTAAAACTTGGACTCTACCTGAATGTAAACTGGTTCTGATTTGGTTGTTTTGATTATTTACCTAACGCGTGACCTTCGACCTTTTAAATATTCGATTTGTCTTCCTCGTAACAAACAATAAAAATAAATGTTACACTAAAATTTTGCTTGATAAATAAATGTTTAAAGCAAAAATGTTTCTGAAAATTAAAAACTGCACTATTTACTGTTAAAACTGTTCCAAAAGTCACAAAACTAATAACGAAGGCAAGATGATAAGTTTTTAAAATGTATTTTCTAAAACTTGCAGTTACTTCTTTTTCACTTAAAAGAGTTAGTTTTCCATTCCAAAACATTTCTTTTTTATTTAAATAGAAATAAGAAATGTTTCTTACATACTAAAGATTTTTACAGAACAAATCCAAGGACACATTAAATTTTGATAATTCTGTAATCAGTCACTATCATATAGAAGAGAGATAGAGAATTAAAAAAAAATGTTTTCGTTCATTACTATCTCTTATTCATTTACTATCTGTAGCAGTTCGTGTGTGTGGCCAGTGTGTGTGCAAATATTTTATCGACAGGTTGATATCTGTATCTCCACGGTATCAGCTTATCAGAGCCACGTACCCTAGTGTCCGGATTGCTATAGGTAGTTACTTAAAGCGAGAAGATTATGAACCACTGGATACAACTGCACAATCCTACTTAAATGACTTGCTATATTTAATCCGGGAATTCCACTATCTATCCTATATCTATTTTGACCAAAGAATGTTGAGAAATTTCTGCATACGTAGTTAACATAGTGAATAGAGAGATAATATGTGTTTCGTAACTATGTACTTGGGTGAAATATATTGTATAACCTAGGGCCTATTGCATTACAAAGTACAAGCCCATATAAGCTTGTACGTTATTATGCATTCGGCTCCTAGTGAGCTAAATACATTGGAGTTTTAGTTCAATTATCAGTTTAAGATAAGAAGCTCTTTACCGAGAGTATCAAGGAATATCAAAGAACAATTAGGTAAAATTCTGGTAACAAGCCGCAAGTTTACAGTTATAAATACCTTTAACTTTTTTAAATTACATAATTGCACACGTTCGCAGTGTTTTAAGGACCTATAAATCACCCATTTTTTTATCCCAATTGCAAGATGTAAAGGAATAACTTATTCCTCTTTTTACGTTGACGACACGTTTCGCCTATTTGGCGGTGACCCTGCCTACGACGCTAGAGGTCCTGGGTTTGAATCCCGGCACGGGCACATAATGTGTGTTATGAGACTTATGAGCGCGAGTTCCTGATTAATGGATATTTTCTATGTACCTATTTCTGAAACCTTGTTTATGTATATACATATATTTATGGTCGTGACCGTACAAGCCTAAAGCTAAGTTTGGGACTATGTACTTAGGTATTTTTGTGAGATTGTCCTAAGATGTTACAATATTATAAAGATATACACCAGCGATATTAGTACTATGTTGCTACTACGACGTTATATTCCACGCTGCCGCCCTGTACACACAATTATTTAATCTAATTGTGCTCACACGCTTCTAAAGAAAATAATTATTTTTCATCATCTAGTTCATAACTTGATAAAACAACATAAACGCTTTGTTTTTTACATATAAAATAATGTTCATGTGTTTTTATTGTTGATTGTTAATCGTTTCATACTTATAAATGTAGATAAGTACGTGCAAGTCAAAACTCTGGTAGAAATCGACTACTTAAGCTGGTCATTCATGACCGCTCCAACAAGCCGAATCGAGCAGCACCGCGCCAAAATCGATCCGTGAATGTCAAAACTGTAGCGTTTAAAAGTACTAGGCGCGGTCCGTTTGATTTCCAAATGGACAGAAAACCGGCGCGACGCGTCAACACGCAAACAGTTCCGAATGGAACTGTCGTGAATCTCCAAATTCAACGTTGGAACACGCCAAGCCTCCGCGCCAAGCCAAATGGCGTCATCGTGAATCCGTTCTCTGGCTGCCATTGTCTAATCGTCTGCGCCGTCATGTGGCGTGGCGTGGCGCGCAAGTGAATGTGGTCAAAATATTACGCCCTTCCAGTTGTATACTTTCCATAATGTCGCTGAGATAAACGGCACGTCCGTGAATGCCCGGCTTAGGCTTACTTAGGTATGACAACTTGGCAAATCGATTTTTATCCCCAAAAGACCATTTCCAAACGGGTCGTACACAATGTAACAAAGCAAAGGTGTGTCACCATTAAAACACTAGCACCACTAAACTGTCATAAAGAGGTAGAGGTTATACGGAACAAAATATATAAAAAAAACGGTTTTCAACGAGTTATTTTTTTTAAGCGTAAACTAAAATACAAATACCTATTCTTTTCTTTTCTATCCAGACAGTGCAACTCCAGAATAATTAAACATCCGCAATTGTTTAAAAAGTTTTTCCGGTCGATTATATCGACATTTTGAAAAATAATCCTATAATCTAGTTCAATCACAAAATTACTGCAAAACTTTCAGAACTAAAGCGATTACGGACAGCAATTACTATGAGCTATGGAGCGGACTTCGATATTTGTTTTGTGGTAAAATGTTCTGTATGCGGGACTTTTGTGGTAATATATTACTTTTATTTAATTCTGTGCGATTCATTGTAAAGAGTGGGTTTGCTATTACTAAAGTATACATTATATCTTTCATATTTTAAGGAAAAACTTTAGTTTAGTTAGTTAACCTAACATCCTGTCCACTAATATTGTAGAATGTTGTAATCATTTGAGTAGCTAAATTCCAAAGACACAAATGTTTTTATTGTTATAATAATTTTGTTACTAATGTATTTATTAAGTTTTTAGACGCTTACCTGATTCACACATTTTATAAAAAACTTCACACCGATTGATAAAACGAAGGGTGGCGATAAATACATCTTTTACGCCGGACTGATTGTCCACTTACCTAACTTACCTATTCATTTACACCTTTTGCAGGTAATCCAGTGGCAATTCAGTTCCCCTTCTTTCCCACAAATTGGCACTAAGTGGCACGTTATGTGATTAAGTAAAATAAAATTGCAACTTTGTTTTTTTGAAATCTTATTTTTGAAATGAACTATAGGTCTAATACCGTAATTGCTTAGCGCCCCAAGATATAATAATTGTCGTGTTATGAAGGAATTTAAATAAACACATATTTATTTAGATTCTTATTATCATTTAGTACATGCGTTACTTAAAATATTGACCATATAGGTAGATGTAAAACTTAGCGTGCTGAACTAAGTTAGTCATAAAGTACTCGTAGATAGGACTTTAAGTTCTTCTAAGTCACAAAACAAGTTTATTATAAGTTATACAACACTATATATTTAGAGAATTACTGTAACATCCTATTACGGTTACGTAAGCTATTATTCAAGCCTAACTAAAGTCATCCCAAACACGCATTAAACACGTTCACGAAAATATTACATAATACCATAAAATGCCAGACTATTTAAGGTTATATGTAATTATAATTATAGAAAGTAGAATCCCACCTAAAACAGATGTCAAAAATAGGCCAAGTTCTCGTGTGCCACCAAAAGTATAGCATTATCTAATAAAAAGGTGCCAAGTTTGGCACGAGATTGTTAGCAGTCAGACTAATAAATTTATTGCTACTAAATGTATTTTGAGCCTTAACTTGTCAGTTTTCTTAAATACCCAACAGATTACAATATGATATTGCCAACATACGGCCGTTTTTATAAATTAATAACTCTTTTTCATAATTCATTTTCATACTAGGCTTTGAGATCATTAACATTGAAAAAATCAGATTCCTGGCTGTAGGTACTGGGGAAAAGTTACAAGGGTGGGGAAAAAGGGCTGAATAGGTTCGTATAAATAAACACACTGCAGTATCGATCGGCTTTGTCTTCGAACTTAGCTGTGTCTTGATCAATCCGATGACAAAACGAGACATTCATTAATTTTACCAGCAATTCAACGTCAGCGGCGGAAACCTCCTACAACCCCTGTACCAGCGGAAAGTGATACAAATAGGAAACGGCTATAGATGTACAGACGGGTACAGTACAGGCGGAAGCTGCGTCGCCCACGTAGGGTTGCCAACCGGGGCAACCGGAAATATGCCAATGATTGGAACAAGTATTTCCCGAATTGAATTACGATTATAAAGCACCTACCGGTATTTTCATTACCGGCTAAAAATAAATAGGTACCTAATATCAGGATATTATATCTTTTATTTTGCGTACTTTTTAATTACCGGTTTAATTCCGGTATGCAAAAATATTAGAGGCTTAGATAATTTCAAATAATATTTGACATATCTTTTAACGAATATTGCGATTAAAGATTTTTCTGTGCAATATAGTTAATTAAGTATCAAATACTTACCGGTTATTAAAAAATAAAAAACATATTTAAGTGCAAACATTTCAAAAAATCTTGAAATTTTAATAGTATAAAACCTGGTTTTGGAAATAGCATACAGCCACCGGTGTTATTCTATTAGAAAGTTTGTAAATCGAATTAAAAGTAAATTCGAAAGAAATTTATATTAACTTAAATAAAGTTAACAAAAACTTACATATTGCACAAACCGTTCATATCTGAAACCTCTAATTCTCGAACCGATACATTGAGAGGTAAATCCTGATACTGAAAGAGAAAACTAACACAACCCTAAACATAAATCACATTATTTGTCATACACGTGCCCCATAGCTCTCAACACGCGTCACATAACTTTGTTTGTGTGCAGCAATGCACGTGCCTCCCCCTTTTACCCGGTTGGACCCCCCCCCCCACAAGGTCACATAACTGCGTCTAGTCAGACTAGTTGGTGGACTAGTCGAGCGAGTAGTTGCAGCGGCTGGGAATTTTCTGGAATTTCATGTGCCTGTTTGCACAGTGCATCGGCAAAAGGGGTAGGTTTTGATGTAAAATAGACTACTGAATATTATCATGCGACCCGCTTTTCCGTTTCAATATCTCCTTATGTATGTTGCTGGTTAAGGTTATAGGGGGTTTTTATATCAATTACACTTAGCAGATGCAAACTAATAGAACTTTTGAAAAATATCGGATAAAGGTAACGCCTTTTCTATTAAATGTCAACTCAATAATCGTTCAAACCACTTTATTTCTAAAACATCACAACGCCTACTATCTGAGATCTAATCTTAGGGAAAATAAACGGAAACCCAATTTTATCGGTTAATAGCAAAAGCCCTGGACAAACAATTCGAATGTCCGAGTTCTACCGACAGGTGCTGAACGTTATTAAAGATTTCCGACATCGGTCAAAGTGGTTTTCCGGAGTTTATTTTCGTGTTATTTTTCTAATATAAATAATATTATCGTCAATACATTGATTTAACTCGTGGTCACAATTAGCTAGGTAAAACTCGTCTGTGGTCATGGAGTAGATGCGTGGCGAGATCGTTACCGTTATCGAAATCGATTGACGTAAGCTGCCAAATGGTCGCGGCATACGCTTATGTTAGTTTTCTAAAATCTATATCGATAAAGTGAACCATCTTTTGTAGGGTCTCTGATTCCTTTTTAAAGTCGTCCAGCTTCCACCATTGATTTTTCAGCTCTTACGAACTTTTATGGAGAGTATTAAGTTTCTAACTATTTCATAGACATTATTGTAGCGATTAATTAAATACCCAATCTTATCAATCAGGCACATGTTTGTCTATGAAATGTTTGGAAATGGTTCATGCTAAAGTAATTGTTGATTCCCTCCCCTTTCTCCCTCGGCGGCTTTCCCGCGTGGGTGGGCCTCCTACGCGTATTTACCTTCGGTTCTAACGATGGGATTTTCAGCGGATCGATCGTTGAAATCAAAAGAAGTAATTATAACGGGTTCATGGAGAACATCTATAATCATCTAAAAAAAAAGGTATTTTTGAACCTATACCCTATCCCTTACTCTATTCTACCCTACCCTCCCCTATACGAGCCCATAATTATTATACATTTGATAATTTGCTGGATCTATCAAGTTGTCATCTTCAGGAACATAATGGTGTGTATTAAACGATGGCCATTAAAATAATAATTATACAACTAAATAATATTTATGGTATATATACCTGTATAATATGTATAGTATAAGTAATAGTAAAACACCCCAGTTGGTTGGTGCTTCAGTAGCAAATTAAGTATCATTTACGTATCAATAATTTTTCAATTTAAACGGTGTAAACCACAAGTCCGCAAGGTGTTTATATGGAAATGATACGGTGTGGTAATAACTACCCATGCATGATTAGGCGCAACAAACCACCTATGGAACATTGTGACTTGGGTTCCCCCTTTTTTCCTCCCTAGGAGGGTGGGGTAATATTATCGCCCTTTAATGAAGTGAGATTAAATAGTTAGTGCGCATATTGTTTTATATCTGTACCAAGATTTTAAAAATATACTCAAGAGCAATGAAAATGGATCGCTTTGTATCGAATTTCCATAAAAAGTGTCCCGTTTTCAATGTTTCGTTAAAAAAATAATTGAACTTTATTTTTCTTGCAACCAACGTTATACAGATTAAAGAGTAATACCGGCTCCCACGTTAAAAGTTTTTTTGCTTGATAAGGTTTTTTTTCCTTCCCTTGGTATAAAGATGAGATACAAGAACACCAAAGATTCAATTCTTATATTTTCCTACTGCGTAAAGTGAACACTGATAGGTAATAATTAAATTTGCTTGCTTTTAATATTTTTTATGGGACTTTTATAAAAATAAGAAAATTGAATTTAAGTACTGTTAAATTTACTCTTACCTTGGACAACCGCAGAGTGTCAATAAATGCATAAATCAAATGTATTTCCCAGTACAGCTCCGTTATTGAGACAATTTTTGTCCTTTACCTATTTATTTCCTTTAAATTAACTTCATTAGGTCACGTATAAACATATTTCTTAGAATTTCTTTACACTAATAGCTACAATAACTTGTTTTACACGTTGCACGTTCAGTATTTACTTGTTCAATCAGTCCTGCCTCCTTTCTGATGATTGGGCGTCATGCATGTCATGGGCTATGAGTCTTGATGGCCAGTGCCTGATACCTTAACGGCACTTTAATTTAAAAATAACTCGCGTTCTATTTTTAAATTGCGAATTATTTATTAAACCGTCAACGCACACATCGCAACGCTGCGTCATCGCACGTGCACACACATGCAACGTATGTTAATGAACGCCCTATCACAAACTCGAAAAGTACTCGTGTTCATGCAAGCGGGTTTTCATTTCACAGCGCGAGTGAAATTTTCTTGACCCAATTTGAAGAGTTTTTATTTTGTTTAAGAATTTTACAAGGCGTATGGTTTCAGTTTTGTTTGAATGGCTGAGTTTCGAAACACGTTTTCGCCATTGTTTCACGTGTTCACGTTTTTAAGCATTTGTTTGCTAAAAGTTAAATGTTTTCTACCAACTTTGTACGCAAAACAAAAGAAGTATTTCAACTGCTTGTATTAGAATTGACGTGCGTTTTTATTATTTATGTTTTTCTGTACTAACACTGGAATTAATGTAACTAACAAATATTGACATTGCCTCTGAAATAAATTATTTCAAATTGAAATTGAATTTGATCTTGAATTTAAGTACAGGGGTTATATTCGTCCCATGAAACTCGCTACTCCAAGGGCCTACTTAAGTAATTGATATAATTACTGTTATCTTCTTAATAACTAAAAAAATAAAGTGGTAATGTTATACATTTTCTGTTAAAGTCGTATGTATATTGATTTATTGAAAAAGCGTTGTCTTGTATATCCTTTAGGTTTTTGTACTGCTTTCGCTAAAGACTCCTACGCTTGATGAAGGTATAATAAGTCCGAATTAGTCTTTTAAACGTTACGATTGGGTACGTTATACGTATTTTGTTCATATAACGGCTTTACCACGTGTGAAATTTGTACAAAACACTATAAAGTAAATTTATTACAGTTTTTATAATAAATGGTGGTTGTACAGTTCGTTAAATTGAAGTATTATGTAAATTAGTAGAATTATAATTCTAAGTGCGCTTTACTTTAAGATTTATTTATTTTAATTAAAATTCAAACTAAACATAGTATACATTGGTTGAGTTTATGGATATCATTCTTCACATAAACGAATAAAGTGTATTTTTTTAATGTATTTCGAAAGAGATATGTAGGTACGATTTCTATTGTAACATATAATATTTCTTCTTAAGTACTTTTTTTATAATGACAGTAAGTGACGCATTTTGCGGTATCTCAAAGTTTTATTTCTGATTAGTTTTTGATTTTGCTTTATTTAGAACAGCACATAATAATATATTTATGAAAGGACGTACAAAAATGAACTACACTTTATTCCTTTATTTATTATACATAATTAGTTATCTCTCTTCGTCAACGTCAGGAATTCAAGTTCCTACTATAGGACAAACAGAAACAGCACCATTTTTCCTGTAAACTGACGCATCCGAATTCAGCATGACGCCGGATTTTAACTCATTTACCGTATTTTGCGGTTGATACGTCATTGTTGCTAAAACCATTACGTTAGATCTCACTAACAGTATCAACGAACTTCCTACTAAACAGTAGCTGACTAACAGTGGTAGTAGGAACACATAAACATAAAGTCGTTTTCAAAATCAACGAGAAATTAGAATTACCATTAGTGAAGTGACCCTTTTCTACATTGTGCGCCAGGGCGCTTGATTTACGTACAAAATGGACCCATTTATGCGTCCATAGCACTGAATCTGTAAGTTTCAATTGTTTAATTACGTCTGCGAATACTGTTTTAATTTATTTTGTGGTGGAAAGACTTTGTAAAGGGTCCGTCCGGATCGCAAACACCATTTTTCTTTAACCTACAGCCAAGCAGCAGTGTTCGCATTGTAGTGTTCTAGACTTCTCTTGTAGCGGTAAGGCGGTACCTGTGTTATTTTTCATTGTACTGTTTCTCTGTAATGTTTTTGTTTGGTGAACAATAAAGTGTTTTGTATTGTATTGTATTGTTATGACTAGCATATACGAGTAGGCATTCTATCTTAGTTCTCAGGGTTGTCAGTCAAATTTCAATCCTGAGATTGTAGTATTAAGATTTTAAATGTCTATAGGAGTCAAAATCAACTTATTAATTAATTACCCGGTGGTGGTGGTGGCAATTTGGTATACATTGCACCGCAGGTTAGTTCCTACAGCACTAGGCTACATGTAAGCTACGCAATGTACAACAAATTGTCATATGGTACTTTCATCTTCGCGAAATAGAGGGCAGGTGGATCATCTGCCGTCCTTCCAGAGAAGGCGTCTAAGTGCATGCTAATAGAATAAGCATTTATAAATTTAACGTAGCTACCAATAGAGTATAGAATGGTTTAACTTCTACAGTACTAGGCAGATAAGAAGTCAATCCCAAATTGCACGACCATGAAGTTTCTGAATATTGACATTGTTGACAGCAGTAAAACAATGCTGAACTTATTTGTTACGTGTGAAGGAATAGTAATAACAGCATTTTTTGTCTGCTGTCAACAATGTTAATATTCTGAAACTTCATGGTTGTGCAATATGTCAGCATTGACTTCATATCGGCCGGGCACTATATATAGTTAGCCGCCTTCTTCGGCGGGACGGCAGCGTGTGATTGTTTCTCTGCTCAATTCCGTTGTTAAAAATGTCGCAGTATTTTTGATGTTGTCTATTTCTTTGTCCACAGAAAGCTGTTGATGTCCGCATAGCCAGCCCGGCCGTTCGCTCTCGCCCCCGCTTCCCGCACCCCCTCCAAGATTGCTGCCACCATGGGTCGGAAGAAAATACAAATATCTCGGATCACAGATGAACGGAATCGACAGGTTTGTTATATCATTATCTTATCAGCCTAAGGACATCCACTGCTCCCTCAAAGATCTCTAATGACGGTCGCTTTTTCGCTTTATCGGTAACTTAAATGATCGTCTTCAAAAATGACTGTTTTTTTTTTTTAATTTCATACGTGTGTATTAAGAGCAGATAGTCTATAATAACTAAATATTTTGTTAATATTTCGTAAAAAAACCTTTTTAGAAGTAAGTACTCAACCGTTGTTCAAAAGTTACCAGGTAATAACAAGGAATTTGCAAATTTTATAAAACAGATTATGATAAGTAGACCTGAAACGGTAAAAATGATCACGAAGTTAGGCGGACCCCAAAATTTGCATAACATCGATATTCAGTTATGGACTTAATACTTTATGGAACTGAGTTTGTAGCAAACTGTTTTTCAGTTGAAAATCCTTCAATTAATTTCTTGTCTTCAAATGAAAAGTATTATTTAACAGTATTTTCATCTCTGCAGAAGTATTAACCATTTAAATACCTGTTTTGCAATGCATAAATTTTAAGAAATAATTTAACGTACCGTTGATAAAAAACTAATAACTTTTTTTTTTTTTTAACTTAACTTATAACTTGTTAATGTATATTATTATAAGACAAGAGGCTGTGATGCTAGTGATGGGCAAATTGCAAAAATTCTGTGAAATATTAATGACTAAGCTTCAGCTCCCCGTGACTTCTTCGTAGTTTCGGCGTAGAATTCGATAATCGTTATTACTTTTGGGCATTTTAATTTTCCAAGATTAAAAATAACCTATGCTAGCTCTATTACAAATTTCATCCAAATCCGTACGGCCGTTGCAGCGTGAAGGAGTGACAAAGAAATACAAACCTTTGCAGTTAAGTATAATATTAGTAGGATTTACATGTATATTAAAAAATGTTCTGAGAAGCCCATGTCAAAAACAAAATTGAGGCTTTCTAGCTATATTTACATTTATTACTTACTAGCTTTTGCCCGCGACTTCTTCCGCCTAGATTTCGAATATTGTTATTCCCTCGGAAACTTTTAAAATTTCCAGAATGAAATGTAGCCTATGTGTTAATCCTGTGTATAAGCTATCTCCATTTCGAATTACATCCAATTCAGTCCAGCCGTTGCAGCGTGAAAGAGTAACAAACATCCATCCATACATACAAACTTTCGCGTTTATAATATTAGTAAGAGTTTAAAAAGATGCGAAGCAATAATATTAACTATGAACCATATGACTAAACTGGTCATAGCGGAGTTACCCATCTCAAGACTCGTCAAAACCGACAGTGAAGTCAGATAGACTTAACGTTTATTTTCTTTCAAAACCGCGTAACTACCTAACGTTCAATTAAACAAATGCCGCTTTGTGAACCTTAAACATGAGAAGGAAATCAATTAGAAAAGGCAAGTGCTTTATTCGGAACTAGTCCTCTAAATTGGTTGTGTCAATCGTAAACTTGGACAGCAAGGTTAAGACAAGATGGCGGTACAAAACCCTACCTATAGACAGACAGAATTTAGTAAAACCTTCATGTTATGACGTGGACTTATCTAAATCGCTTCAGCTTTCGCGTTTGCAAACGTTAGTGCTAGAGCAATAATAGAGGACAAAAAAAAGCCTCTCGATTCTCGAATCTCTCTCCTATTCCCAAACTAAGCTTGTGCTATAGGTACATTCATGGAATTTAATTCCTATACCACCTTGGACTATGTCAAAGTAATCAATCAAAACGTAAGAGACTACCTAGAAGTGGTACCTGTAGGAATTAAATTCCTTGACTGTACTGTATTAGGTAAAAATACTCATCAACAAATACTAGCGCTCGTCATACAAATATATGCTCAAGAATCGAACCCCTGACTCTCCGTTTCGTCTTTCATATCACATCGTTGTACACTCTAGCTCTAGTGAAAAAAGGTACAGTACCCCAACGAAAATGTTAAGCATTTTAGTGCACTGTCACAATAAACTTCAAACTGAACATCAAATGACAAGTATGACAATAACAATGGCAGTCATAATGACAAGGTTCTAAGTATGCTCAACATATTTATTGTGTGTCTGTACTAGTCTCCCGAGGTTTAGGTGAAAAACGGTCTAAGTCTAGTATACTTTGTACATGACGTTTACCCTTTCTGATTAAGAGCTAAATCGAGTTGTATCTGTGTTCACTACAGCCGTGTGTGGGTTCACCACAACATCCTCAGAGTTATTTAGCTACCTATAACACCATATGGTAATAAAATTTCAAAATGGCGCAGCAATAACGAATTGACCTTAACTCCGTACTGCACCCAGATGCGTCGTATCAAATGCCTCTGCAAAACATTATCAGAGGGCAACGACCTCGGTTAATTTATTAATTATAAATGCCCACCAGCATAACGCGAGCCATCGTGTAAACAATCTAGGGTAAATAAGAGGTCAGGTATGAGTGGTTAGTATGAATATAAAGGATAGACAGCTGAAGTGAAAGTGGCGAAGGGTAATTAGTAATTAGAAACGTGACAAAGATTTAACTTTGACATTGACTTAGAGTACGCGAATGCTAATGACTGCTTTAAGGGTCCTGTTTATTACAAAAAAATGCATATTCACTTATGTTCAGTAGGTAATCGAAAGTACCTAAAGTTGCCATCAATAGAACCTATGAACGATGTAATCAAATTATAGTACTGTTTGACACATAACCTCAAATATTCACGTATTCAAAATGACGTAAAGTGAATAATTATTTCATCTTAAACTTATGAAAATAATTGTCTAGTGTATAAATCATTGCAAAGACCTCACTTGATCTTTAAAAGTACGTGATTATCGAGTAGGTAATCATGGTGAATTGGTTCGTTTGGCTTATTTACACCTTTTGCAAGTATTGAATGACGGCGACTTTAATTACACCGTTTTAACTAAATATTTTAATAAGCAATAACGTAATTCAATCTATTTCTTCTCGCAATTTCCTTACAAAACCTCTTGCACTATGACATTTTTTTTTAAGTTACGATCCTTAAAACAATGCCCAAAAACATTTTCTACAATGACAAAAACTATAAAAATGTCACCTGAAACACTAATTTATAACCAAAGTCCCAATAAATTTCTGCCCATAGTTTTGTATTGCTCAAAAATATAGTCCCAAACTCATTAACCCAAAAGGTGAAATTTATAATTATATGAAATATTCAATAGTGAAATAATGTACATACAACATCGGTCAATGAATTTCCGTAATGATATACGCGGCCCTGACCCATAATAAGTGTAAGCGTACCTACAAACTTCACTCATTATAAAATCAATTAATAATTTACAGTATCATTATTTGAAGCCGTTGATTTGCATTATTACAATACACAGTAGTCAATAATAGCCTACGATCGCGTTCACACTAATTGAAATAACTAATTACGCTACGGACTTTCTTTCAACGCCATGGAACCACCTCAAAGGCAAGCTTGCACCTATGTGATATTAATAGCATTTCTTTTACATTTTAAGACATGCAAAGTCGCACATACACACTATCACACACGCACCCGCTCACTAGAATACGTTCGTCTCTGTAAAGTCTACTATTTTAATAAGAGTATTATTTTAAAAGACTTACCTATGACGAGACTTGTGAGTGTGGAGGAAGCGAGAGAAGTTGGTCTAAATAAACAAATATTAGGAGACAATACTACTAGACAACAATGTTACTTATATAGACAAATAAATACATAGAAATCATCCAAGACTTAGAAACAGATCCTCGTGCTAATCACACAAATATTTTCCCATACCGGGAATGGAAGCCAGGAGCGCTAGCTTCGAAGGCACGGGCACTACCAAACCAACTAGACTAACGCGTCGTCAACGTGTTTATCTCTGTGAGTGTATATGACATTGTAAGTCCCAAATAAACGAACCCATTCGGACGCAGTTTTTTTAAAGGAATATGGTTTATTCAGTACCTATAGTTCTTAGCTACGAGTAGGTTTGATGAAAATCTATTAATTACTTACGTCGTTTAAGAGAGGTCAGTTCTAAAATTAAGACCGCAATTGTTTCGGGGTATTTTATCGATCAATAGGTAAAATAGACGTAAATATCAAAAATTAAAAATTGGCTTAGTCTGATAAATATGCATAGAATACATCTAAGGCTCAGAAATAAACGCGCTCATAACACAAATGTTTGCCCTTGCAGGCACCCAGGACCGCTATCTTCATAGGCAAGATCACTAACAACTAGGCTAACATATGTTCTGTTCATGTAATTTCTTTTTTTTTTTCTAGACCTAAGATCATTGACTGTTTTGCTTCTTATACTATATATTGTTGTTCTTTTAATTTGAAATAAATGATTATTATTATTATTATTATTATTGTCTATTCCAGGTCACTTTCAACAAGCGCAAGTTTGGCGTGATGAAGAAGGCGTACGAGCTGAGCGTGCTCTGTGACTGCGAGATAGCGCTCATCATCTTCAGCTCCAACAACAAACTGTACCAGTATGCTAGCACCGACATGGATAAGGTGACGATCCAACTTATCAAGGCCCTTAAACATCTTGTACTGTTCCGTGTTTTGTTTTTGTTGTGTTCAATGAAGGGCATTTATTTATATTGTATTGTATTGTGTCACCATCAGCATCAGCCATCATATCGTGGATGGCGTCATTGATATAGTACTATTAGGACCTAGTGTAGGGTCTGTCTAGATCGCGTCCACCATCTATCTTATCCTTTGACTTACCGCCAAGGTACAATGTTCGCTTTTTTGCTCAAAATAATTTCGTTGGTTTAATATACTTAAATGTAAGCTTGGCATTGTTGAAAACATCCTTTCGATTTGTTGCTTATAAAGTATAAACATTTTCTTATATTAAATCATGAAGTAATTGAAACTATTTACGAACGTATTCTATAACTCGCATTCGTTTTTTTTAAATAATTAAGTATCAGAATATGTGGCTTGGGAGTTAAAATACTAAATAATTTCTCCGGCTCGCACTAATCAAGTATGCATTAATATCAGATTCAAAATCCCGTTCTCACAAACCAGTATACGTTTGTTGATCCTTTAAGAAATAACTTAAGAAGCAAATTATGTGCCTAAATAATTTGGTTACCAAATGAAACGAAACCGGTTTCGACACTTAGATTAGTCTCCTTTTTTCTCAAGGTTAGGTTTAGGTTTGGTTTAGGTGTAATTAATTCATAGTTGAAGAAGGTCATGGATTACATGTTCTTTTGCATTTGTCCTGACAATTCAAGATTTTTGCACTTTTGTCTGGATTGCGGTCGGTCTCGGCAAATGTAAGGACTTTTCAAACAATTAGAATTCCATAAAAAAGCAAAATTCACATTTTCACGATGAATTTATCCAATAATAAATACAAAAAAAACTGTTATATTGCACAAATTGAGTAATAAATCTCTGTTGTTGCAAGAAATCAGGACTTCTAATTTTTATATATGGCAATCCTAGGTGGGACATAGTGGTTTGGAAACACTATACGTAGCAATAAGTACAAGGATCTGTTGTGGATCAATACTTAAATCTTTCAACGGCATATTATATTACGTATTTTATGAAGTGTTTCGATATACTAAACGATGTGTTATGCAGATGCCCACCCCAAAAAATATACCGATTTCATATTATTATCCTCTTGTCATCACTGTCAGTTCATTGTATGACCATATCTGCAACTTAGAATCTGGACTGATGAAATTTAAAGGTCCGTGGCTCGCTTCCATATCACACGTAGTATCATCGATGTTAAGTTACAGATTTTGGTAGCTTGGTAACCATACTCAACCGGTTCACATACTAATCTAATAGATATCTCCCATAACAATGGGTAAATTCTATAGAAGGTTTGTTAACACTGGCTTGGTAGCTGAATCATACAATATTCAGTCGAATTTTAACCAATTACTCTTCATTACCATGTCACGTAGTATTTATTGATTTCTTTCGCTTACGTGATGGTGATGGCTTTACAAACGACGGTCCTAGTTTTAACTGCTACGGTAATATTACATTGATCATAACACCGTGAGTTTAAATTAATTTCTGAAATAATTTTAGGGAAAGTATTTAATATTTTTTTGTTAACAATCATTACAATCAACTTGTTACAACCCGACGAGTTTGTAAAATAGTGTTAAAATTGATGATAAAACTATTTAATACTTGCAAAGTTGCAAAATTGTAAAACACTACCTTAATATTTATCTGCAAAATGTTACTATAAATTGAAAATTGACACTTTTATTCAATACTTACCATGTTAGTATGGTTAAAACTTTAGATGGACCAACCACTGCTTTTTTCAAAATTGTATGTTAACATTTAAAATTCTAACTACCAGATCTTAGTCATACCAGAAAATATAACCACATACGAGTCCGTATAAATTGAGTCGCAAAAAACTTTTGTAACAAGATTAATAAGGTACGATTTCGAGCAAAATAAGCCTCAATGCCACCGCATTCAAATTAATTGCAGCATAAAACTACTATGTTACTATTATAATCCGGTATCTATCTCGTTATTTTTGTTTTTATCAAGGTCTTATTGACTATGTGTGTTCCACTTGATACATTTTTGTACTTGTAACATTTAAAATATTTAAGACTTACACTTTTTGAAGTTCATGTGATAAAACATGCAAAGAGACTTTTAAAAAGGTGTTAATCTAGTATAAAAGTTCTTTATATTACAAAATCAGCCAAATTATGTCCATTTAACTAGGACCCCAATGCATCTTAATAATTTGAATTTCTTAAACGCCGAGTTCATCTTTGATTCTCATTTCAGGTCCTTCTAAAATACACGGAATACAACGAGCCCCACGAATCTCTGACCAACCGGAACATCATCGAGGTACATAAAGTACGGCGTCATCTGTGTGCCAGTGATCGCAATGCAATGTCCATGCAAAAAGACTTACCCACTTAACCGCGTGCTTATACTTACTCAACCCTAATGTATAGACTATTCACAGTAGCCCCACCCCATGTAGCCTGTACGTTGATTTCCCTCAGTCTTTAAAAGGTACATTATAGTCACCATAGATAAACATTTGAGCCGACCAGCATGCCCGTTTACTTCCTGTAAAACCCCAAACCAGACACCGAGTTTATACATACTAACATTTTATAACATGACTAGATACCCCAAATATTTATGTTATTTTTTCCTCGTACAGCATGGGTTTTATAAATATTGTTGTGTTTATTTGAGCTAACCAGCCGCGGCTACCTGATCGAGCGAGGGTGAAGTCAGTTGCATCATTGCATTCGACACAACACACAAATGTACGCTAAAAAGTTTCACAAAATATACGTAGTTGTACCGCTTCGTAGATTTATTAAGCACTTTGGTTTTTGACCCTCCACTACATACAATATTAGTGAAAATGTAAATAAATGAATTGTACCACGAAATCGCTGCAACTAATAGTGTGTAATGAGGGTGTATTCTAATTAATGCATGGCTTATTAATCACTCGCAGATATATTATTTTTGGCTCGTCAAGCCACCTGAGCTGGTTTCGCTGACACTTGCAGGCACTAACGAAGAAGGAGCATAAGAACGGAGTGATGTCGCCGGACAGTCCTGAGGCTGAGCCGGAATACAACCTGACCCCACGGACCGAAGCCAAGTACTCTAAGATCGATGAGGAATTCCAGATCATGATGCAAAGGAACCAGATGAACGGAAGTCGCGTTGGTGTGGGAGTGACCGGAAGCAACTATAACCTGCCTGTAACTGTACCTGTTGGAAGTTACGAGCAGTCACTGCTGCAAGCAAGTCCTCAGATGCATACCTCTATCAGCCCTCGGCCATCGTCTTCGGAAACCGATTCAGGTAGACCTTTGTTTGCACATAAGATTTCTAGTCTTATTATGGTAAAATGACTCTACTGACTGAAATTAACTGAATATATTTTCCAAATGAACACCATAGAGTCCATAATCGATGCAGTAATCCTCATCACTCCTTCGACTTGTAATATCTGAATTTCTATTTACCTTTCAGTATACCCCAGTGGCGGAATGCTCGAGATGTCAAACGGCTACCCAGGCTCAGGATCCCCCCTGGGGGCGGGCTGCACGCCCTCCCCCTCCCCGGGGCCCGCGCCGTCCCCCCACCGACACCCGCACAAGCCGCACGCGCACCAGCCGCCGCCGCACCACTCGCCGCGGCACAACAACTTGCGCGTCGTCATACCGAACTCTATGCCTCCGCCTCAGGATGATCTGTCTTACTCAAGCGAAGTGAGTATTGCACCTGGATATCTATTGTAGGTAAATTCTTCATCATCATCATTTCAGTGGAAACACGTCCACTCTTCGGCATAAGCATCACCAGTTAATAATTAAAAATAAAAACCAGGGCTTCATAAAGTGTGACATTCATTTGATGAAAAGAAGCGCCGTTAAAAAACTCCGCCGTTAGGCGTTTTCCAACTAAAGTGCAGTATCAGCTAATAACAAAAAGTGTCTATCTAATCAACACAGGAAACTTGATGTTATGTTTTGATTTTGTATCGTGGACCATGCTCCATTTATCACTTTTATTTTATCAACCAGAATGTCAGTTACGTTACGGAAGATAAACTTTCGTGATAATCGCATCGTGTAGGTAATAAGTAAATATCCACGGAGGAAAATAATAGGAAAAGCCAAATAGTCACAGATCCACATCTCATTTCCATCTACCACATTCAGCGCATTCTAATCACAATACACAGCTGTTAGGTTTAACCGAAAAAATAATTACGTGTACTTAATAGATCTTTTCCTTATTACAGACTCCGCTTAGCTACTCAGGCCTCGGGAACTTTGGACCACAAGACTTCAGCATGAGCGCGGACATGGGCATCGGGCTGTCCTGGGGAGCCCACCAGCTGCAGACCCTACAACACAACAGGTACATGTCTGTGCCCAATTTTAATTCCTACTTATTCGCTTTTAAAATTGCTTTAAAATAACTTTGTGATTTTTAACGTTTGGTATCTAAATGGTTGTTAGAGCTTATGACTTGGTTTCGGTTGAGATTGAATAGGTCCGAATTTTTTAACGTTTGTGGTTATTAAAGATAAAGAAAGATATAAATATAATATTTTATACTTTATTGCATAATACACAAAGTAATAATGATGGCTTAATGTCTTACGTCTTTTGCCTACCACCCAACCACTAAACTAAACATAAAAACGCTCGTAGTTGAAGTTGGTGCACTAAAAGTTGTGAAATCGATAACCATAGTTAAACAATATTTTGTTGTTTCTACACCTATCTTCATAATATCAATAATATAAAATTGGTTTTTATGTAAAAATTGTTAAAAAAACACTCCGCCGAGACAGTGATATCACTGCCGTGACCAGGATTCGAACCTGGGTTACTACGGCCACAACGTAGGGTCCTAACCACTAGACGATCACGGCTATCGGAGCAAGTGAACGTTGCGACGAAATCTGTGGACACTTGCCAAAAATCCGATTACTTTCTGATTGAAACTGGTATTTCTGAGTACTCTTACGCAAACCGATTTTAATTCTTATCATTCTTAACAGATGGCGTGGTAATAAAAAACATTGACAGCTCTTTTTCTGATTATCATTTGTACTATAATTATTTTTATATTTTTAATTATTGCTCCCTAATTTAAACTGAATGCAGTTCCAGAAATAAAAATATCGTTACCCATAAAAAAATACCCATCTGTAACTCAGTCCTCCCTTGGCAAAAATTACTTAAAATGTTATTAATTTCGAAAAGTAAAGATCTACAACTATGGTCCCTTTATAATGATCAAAAATATGGCTCCGCCGTGACAGTGTATCACTGCCGTGACCAGGATTCGAACCTGGGTTACTACGGCCACAACGTAGGGTCCTAACCACTAGACGATCACGGCTACCGGAGCAGTTACTTAAGCCTCAAATTAAAGGCTTGCATTCGCAGTATCATTAAATGTTCCAGTATTTGTGAAACTACCCCGCCCCCTTCGGTTGGTCACATCAGGGCGTCGGAGGGGGTCCTCAGTACTAAAATGTTGGTCGTCGCCGAATTCACCTAAACTGGTTCACTTTCACGTTCATTGGTCGCGCATGATTGCTTATTTGGGCAGTTGGCGTTTTCAAACAATAATCACAGATGGCGTAAAAAATAACGTTTTTGAATAAGTAAGTGAAACTAATCGGTATCAAGGAGCTGGATAATTAAACAATTTAAATAACAAGTTGGTTTGTACAAGAAATATTTTTTTATTAAACAAATAACATGGATGATTTTTTCCACACCTGGTACGCAAAAAAAACATTTTAATTTATGCTATTTGGTGTAACATTACTCGAAATTATGGCTTTGCCGCACAATACCACAAACAGGACTCGAAACAAAGTTAATTTAGCGAAATCGATGAGGTCTTCACAGTTATACGCTAGACGAGTACGGCTATTGAATAAGGTCCAATCTAGTCATCAAACTATGTTTACAGTCAAATTAGTCAGTTACCATCGTATTATCTAATCGTCAAGTTAGATTTTAATCTGGTTT
Organism: Acleris sparsana; assembly: GCA_923062465.1. Lineage (NCBI taxonomy): Eukaryota > Metazoa > Arthropoda > Insecta > Lepidoptera > Tortricidae > Acleris > Acleris sparsana. The sequence goes on along the minus strand of OV281287.1, from coordinate 16,860,645 downwards.
ACGTAGACTCAATCATCACTTGCAGTAATTTAAAGCCGCTTATTATAAAATGTAAACTAACGGTAATCGGTATAATGATAACAAATTGATAAACAGGGTATTATTATTAAATATCATTATAATCCTTAGGATCTGAGCTTTAATTATCTACATATATTGGATTATGCCTAAATCGCTGTGAAAATTTAATTTTGTTTGCACCCTAACCAAATCTGAAGATTTTGTTCATCAAAAATTAAAAATATATAGCTCCGCCGCGACAGTGAATCACTGCCGTGACCAGGATTCGAACCTGGGTTACTACGGCCACAACGTAGGGTCCTAACCACTAGACGATCACGGCTACCGGAGCAATTGCTTATAGCTCGAATTACACACTTGCATTCGCAGCAACAGCAAACTTACCAGCATTAGCAGATCTCCCCTGGCCCCCGCGCCTGTATTACGACAGGTCGAGAGAGGGGGCTATCGGAATGATGGAAAGTGTTACCCAAATACTATGTAGATCACTTTCGCTCTCAACGGTTGCGCACGAGCGGGTATGCGATAATTGCACGCCAACGCAAGGTTATCGCCGTTATCAGTGAATGCGGGGCAATTAATACCTAGTGTTTGTTGTGTTTATTTGTTGTCAAATAATCAAAAACAAGAAAATTAAGATCATGTCATCAGCTCTAACAGTGTTACAAACTTTGAAGTAATTAATTTAATGATTAGAATAATTGCTTGCTTTAGTTGTTAAGTGTGATAAAAGCATGACATACTTAATTATCGAACTGACCTTTTAACTCTAAAAATACTCAGAGGAAGACCAACTTTTATTATAACCGGGACGGTACTCTCATTATTCACTTTTAACTCAAAACACCCTGTTGTGGTCTAATATTGAGAGTCCCGGGTTAGATCCTTGGGAAGATAAACATTTGAGTGATGATAAATGTTTATTCCTAGGTCTTAGATGTTGATAGTTCCCACGGACCAGCTTAAAGACTATTTGACTCTGGGACTGTGTTTAATACTTAACATCTTACAAATCCCTTGATTTATTTTTACTAATTTAGACTCCATAACTTACATAATTTTCTTCTACAGTAGCAGCCTGCCTGTGCTCGGGGGAGGCGGGACCCCCCCGCCGGCCGCATCGCCTAGCAACGTCAAGATCAAGGCCGAACCAGTGTCGCCCCCCCGCGCCCCCGACCACCTCCACCGCTCGCAGGCGCCCGCGCCTCAACCCGCTCATCTCTCTGGAGTCATTGATGGTGTGTACTCTAAGCTTAATAGAGGTAACTTGCGATTACTATTTGGGTTTTTTGATCATCGCTTTGATCAGCTTGTCATGGGTGGGTTCCATCAAATGTTGCTGCATTTCATTCAAATTCATGCTGAATTCATCTAGTTCTAAATTAATGAAAATATCACATTTTGTAATATTTATGTTTCGTTAAACGACATACTTATCCCCTTAAAAATTGTTACATTCATTCGTAAAGAACGCATACAATTTGGAATTTACAATATAATACAATAGCTAATTATTTTAGCTATGTTGTCACCTAATAATATTCTATCACTCAAAATCTCCCTCAAATATTCCAGAAGCTCTTTCGATTCCATTTATTTCATTGGTTACCAACAACAATTCCAGGATCAGTAACGTCAAGTAACATGGGCTCGCCGGCCGGGCAGGACATGCGGCATGTGCCCCTGGACTATGAGCAGCCTCACTCCAAGCGGCCGCGGATCGAGGGTTGGGCCACATAGCCCACTTACGAGGGCTTCGGGTCATACTCGAGGCCCTTGCACCCGCACTGCTAAGCCACCAGCGCCCGCCTCGACGAGCCTCCGACCGACCTAGCTAACAGCTATCGCTCTCGGTGCTCGATCGTGCTAACGGTTCAAACCTCGGTGCAAGAATCAATGGTACTCCAAATTTTGGCACGGTACGCGGTACAATCAAATCTCATATCAAACGTATTTAGCGTTGAGATTTCAAAACTATGTTACGATTTCTATAGGAATCAATGTGTTAAAGATAGTTAAATGTTCATTCACAACCCATATAGCTATTGTAATTCATAATTGCACGATGCAAGTACACTTAAATGTTAAGATTTGGGCTATGTTCGGGGCTACCGCCTTTTTCCGCTGCGTCTATGCGTTGGTTTAATGTTCCGCGCGACCAAAGAAGTAAATGGTAAGTTTCAAACTTGCTTCGATGTTTCTTGACCGTGGGGTCCCGAGCAAAGCCTAAGTGTTGAAGCATAGCTGCAACCTTTAATGTTATACCGATGAATGTTACATATAAGTACATATAGATAGTTCTATCCCCCTGTACATAGATAACATTAAATGTGCAATCCGTGCCATTGTCTGTTTAGCTTAAAGTTAGTCAATTTAAAATCAGTGACTTTGTAATGAGCAGTTAAGTACTAAAGAGCGGCCGCGACGCAGGCGACCAGCCGCAGTGGTCTAGTGCGCGAACAAACAATGGGAGTAAACTAGTGTGAGGAACACTAAAATGACTGTTGACGTTTTGTGTTAGTGTTTTAAAAAGTTTTTTGTGCCATTTTAAAATTATTATAGTGTGACATCCGAACTTTGGAATCTTATTAAATAAGTAAGCGTAGTAGCATCACAGAAGATAATAAATTGTATATTGTAAAATCTACTTTATCTATTGAGATATTTATACATGGAAAACATAATGATATTTACATAATATGTATACACGTCCCGTTAGGAACGAATGTTACGTAAGTAGGTAATGTTAGCTAGAGTCGAGTATATAAAGGTACCACACAAAGCTTTAAAATTTCTTATGATAACACTCGCACCTTTAAGCACTTGTAAGTAAACAAACACAGTAAATATTATATGAATATACCACTGACTCGTTTATCACTCATAGTGACATGTACCTTTGAACAAAATACGTCTTGTTTCTTACCGAAATACGTAATATTGTTGTTTTTTCTTGCCTAGGCTAGAGAGACAGGATTTCTTAAAAGTCAATTTTGTATTTATTACTTACTACATGTGCGGGCGTTTCTGATTTCAGACCAAAATTTATCGAGTCAATTTTATAAACTTATCATACAGTTTTAAAAAGTTGTAGCTAAAGCTTGAATTCCTCACTAAAGGTTGGCCGAAGGTCTCCTTTGCTTAATTTCTGGATGTGCTAATGATAAATTAAAGATACATTTAGCTAAGTGAGACCTTGTCTTTTTGTTTGGAATTGTAAGCTTTCAACTATTTACCTGTTGCGTATTTTGAAATTGTATTAGGTATCGGCAGTGATTAAAGGAAACAGCAAGGTTGTTGCTAGTACATTTTTTATTTTGTTAATGTGATCTGAAGTCTCTTATGCTACTTAATTTATAATAATAAATGTAGTAGTTGTAGCTATGAAAAAATGGAGAAGGATAAACGGATCTTAAATGTTATAAGTACGAAAACACATGATAGATTTAAATAATAAGATACTGGATTCACTAAACTAAAATATTTTGGTACAGCACTTTATATTACAGTCCGCCCTGTTGTAGATAGATGTAACTAAGTAATCGGTTGATAAGTAATCGTTGATCTATGTAAACGTCCAGCTCTTCTACTAGGTCGTCGTCGTTCACACATGTTTCCGCTATCTGTCTGTAGACTGTCCAGAGATCCCTTAGCTTCTCCTGTCCCAACTCGTCTCACTGTAGTTGCCTTACTCACAGTGCCTAAATGTACCACATTTTTACCATTTTGTACCAAATTTGTATGATACGATAGCATTTATGCTTCAATATTTTCACACCCTGGTAATTGTAAGTCTTTTAAGAGAATGTTGACTTTAATGACCGTAGTATAAGGCTGTCGATGTTTTAACTCGTCCTGTGTAAATATGCCTGCGGTCTATGTTGGATATCACTACCCCTATTGACATGGTCAAGCTGTTATTGGAGTAAATGTAAACGTTGTGATCGTAAATGTATGAAATATATATGTGAAGAGCAACCGTACAGCATTGGTGTTTACAGCCCTTAGAATAATCCTTCACATCACAGTAACAAAGTGTTAATGTATAGTTGTTAAATTTGTACAGGGAAGTAACCAGTTTTGACGTTCAAAAGTCTGAACACATAAGAATGTATTTTCACATTGTAAATTAATATACACGATTAGTATGTAACGAAGTAATATTTTAATACCGGAGCATAATAATTGTTGAGACAGAAGTTAGTCATTCGTGTGCACTTGTTGCACTGTGTTGTTGACCTGGTTAGGATACTGTTGCTCTCCTTCTATTGTCAGATTCTAAATATTGTCGATCGAATTGAATTCTGGACCGTCGATTCGTCGTTCCTATTCGTTCCTTTATTTGATGTTGATGTGCTTTGTTGGTTAAAATTTGCTCAATCGATTTGACGGTGTAGCGAAATTTTCATATTAAATCTGTATTTGTTATCCAACCTGCGTAAAGGCGTTTGTGTTGTTGTGTTCCCGAGTGCGTGATAACGACGTAACTGCAAATTTTATTGTAGTACTTAAGTATTTGTTGCATTCTCGAAGTTCAGGAGAATTAGGTGGTTATTTAATAATAATGTACAGAAGACATGCACTATGGTGTTACCGTAATACCTATCGTAGAATCTGATGCACTGAACAAATTATTCAATGATTATTCGTACGTTAAAGTTATCAGTAAAGTCCGAGATGTGGACTTAGTGGTTATATTTGCACAAATCGAAACTGCTACTTTGGTTAGCTCGATGGGTTATGCAAGCATAACAAGTAGGCATCGTTACTTTACTTCGGAACTACTTATAACCCATCGAGGTAACTGACGTCATGTTTCAAACGAAGCTGGTATTGGGAGCATGATTTCCGGGTTGTGAGGTTTGCTATCGGAAATGAGTGCAAGATTATATTAATTAAACATTATATTATAGTATTCCTCTAAACGCACAACCGTGTTGCGCGATATTGTAAATGGTTTGCTTGGTTTGTTTTGTAGTCTTACCTACTTTTATGTATGTTTTACCTGTATATTCAACCAACTGTGTGCCAATAGCAAAGAACTTTTTCTTCAGTTAATTTATAGGATGTTCATTGCATTTAAAGAGAATGGTAGTCATAAGTATAATTTAATAAAGTACGTTCTTGAGATCAGGTTTTGGTTTCACGGCAGTAGATATAATGGTCTCTACGTTTCCTTTGTCTTTGCTATTGCTTCACAGTTCGACACAACCCAAATAGGATATAGGAATGTAATACATATCCGTAACGAATACTCAGTCGATTTCACATTAAATCTTTAACATCTGTTGTGCAATACATATGTATCAAAATGCTTAGGTAGGTATTAGGTATACTTTCGTTTGAATTTACAAAATAATGCAAACACTGTTGTATTTTATCGATATTTTTACTGATAATGATGGAGCCACCGGGTCCCGTAGTGGCTCCCGGGGATTAAGTCATAGCTGTATAATTATTTTAAGATAAGGCCGGGCCAAATATTGCATTAATTTAGGTCTAATGGCGCCTTTATTTCTGTGTTGGGCAGCCATCTCTGCCTTTGTATAAATTGTACGATGATAAACAACTCAGTGGAAGAATGAGATATTAATGTTTGTCGACAGTGTTAGGAAATTGTTATAAATTATTTTGATGACTGTTTGAAGGATAATAAAGAGTTGGATGTCAATATTTATTTTAATTTATTCACACAACAACCTAAAGACACAAACAAATTTAAAAATCTAACTTTAATGGTACTTGAACAGAGAACGCAAAGGCAAATTTTGTGTCTACATAATTATATTCTGTTCTTACTAGCTCAGTGGTCCCAGACAAGGTGCATTCGGCGACGTAATCGTTATCAAAAATATTATAAAGTGTACGTACGTACGTACGAGTATGTACCTAAACTGCTGTACAGTCGCATCAAACACTTATGTCAATTTCATACATACTGACAGCTTTCGTTAATCTTTTCCTAAACACTAATTTTCGTTCCTAAATATTGTCAGACAAATGAGCTCCAAAGGCCCCTTTCGAGGCTGTCGCTTCCCGCTCTCTATTTGTTAACTCTGCACTGGCTCGAGACCGAACTCTTTTTCTACTTTCATCCTTTTCAAATATCTCCTTGACTTCTCTGTTAATATCAACCGAGCTGGACCTTCTTGAATCCCAACCATCACACGAAAAGTTGTCATGGATGAGAATAGTTTCTTTAGTGACATTTATTATAGCACCTTCCAAGCTATCTCCAGAATTATTGCTATCTGGCCTTAGATTAAAACTATGTCTGCTTTTAGCACTATCTGTTGTAACTCTGATTTCCGAATCCATTTTAGATTCAGGGGTAGGAATTAGCTGTTCGTTGGAGTTCGCACTAGATGGAGCGTCGTCTTTCCTACTTAATCGACATTTTCTGGTACAGCCACCCATCCATTCCGAGATCAGTGCAGAAGCTCCGAGAATGAAACCAGCAGCTAGGAGCAGGAACATGCCTTGAGTGTCTGCTAAAGTAAGTCCCTTTTCTTGAGCCGATGCAATATTAAGAGATCCTGATCCGGCCTGTTGAATATATAAGTGAGATACTTTAGCAATGCGGTTGTAAAATTATCTCTTAAAATACAGAGGGTAAAGGTATGTAAAGCGCAAAATTATTTAGGTTGGTACAACCCTTATTTAAAAAGTTATTCCAATAACTTACAGCTAGACGATGTCCTTTCGCACTTCGCTGCATTTCCCATCTCACTTCATCCGTAATTTTATCTATCAAGCCGTTCTGCAGCATTCTTGTTATATCGCCACTTAGCTTTGCGGTGTAGAGTGAGTTGTTGGGAAAACTTAATGACACGCCGAATGGTACAAAGCACTCTTTGGAAATGTGGAGCATTGCTCTTTTGTTTCTGGAAATCCATCAACCATTATTACATAAAAATGAAAATCTCACTTTGGTTTTGGGATCGAACCAGATATACAATAAAACCCGGCAAGAACATGTCTGACAATGCTTAGTGTAGGGTCCCGAAGCTGTAACTACACCAAAATAAGTACTTATGAACTAATTCTCTATTTAAAGTTATTTGGTGCTGTCTTAATATTGGTTATAAGTATGTACGTACTATCATGATATTTTTCAGCATTTTGTAATTGTGGTTTTGGTTGTAGGGGGGGACCCTTGACACGTAACAAAAATCAGCAATTTAAATCTTAATATTTCGCAAAAGGATCCCTTACTCGAAAAATTGTTTTCACAAATCCCACAATATTTTTGAAAGATCTATCCAACGACATTCCACACCATGGGGTTGACGAAAAAATACAAAAAAATCCCCAAGATTCGTTATTTAACCACTTAGTCGGCGTGAATAATATGTATATTCATGCGAAATTAAAGCATTCTAGAACTAAGAGTCTCTGAGCTAGACTGCGGACGGATGGACGGACGTACGGTTCCTAGTTTAACTACGAAATCCTAAAAAAGGGGTAGGTACGTGTATACCAGGGATACAAATAAACTTGAAGTATGAAGGAATGTGATAACCATGTATACAAAAGGCCCGTTTATTATGGCATATGGAACACAAGCATCTAGTAGTAAGTGGGGTTTGATGTCCATAGACTTGCCTACCTCTTAAGTACTCACTTCTGCTACTCTCTTTGTTACATTACGTATAATTAATTAGTCAAATAATATCTGAAAAGTAATCCTTACTTTTTGCTTTCAGTGAAATTCGATTGAATTATATATTCAAGTTCTGCCTTGGAACCCAAAAAGGCGAATGGAAGCAAAAAGAACGCCTTAGTTGTATTTCTGATGCCTGACGCCACGTCGGACACAAGTTGAAGCTTTTTCAAAAGTTTGTTTGTTTTAGGATCCGACGAATTCAGAAACCACTTCTCCCAACCTCCGCGATCTTGGACATGGTAAAAATAAAAATGAGATGATTAAAATTATGGCGTAATTGAATTAAAGTAACAGACATAAAATAATACATATTAAATAAACAATGCCTGAAAAAAAATTATGAAATTTAGACCTAAAAAATTAACTAAGGTAAAACTAAAACCTGTACCTAGTACATCTTAATAAATGGGACCCTCTGAGTTGGCCATATTCGAGTAAAAAGGCCCCTGCGGCAGTCTCCCGAAGATGCTGGCAGCATTAATATGAGATTAGTTTAGTTACATTTACTCTAAATGTGGTTAATCATTTACAGTAGTAATAATAAGCTATTATTTACGTTCGACCACTTTCAGATAGAGCTTCTCACCAGGATACCCTGGTGGCGCAACCAGTCGCCGCCACCAATAAAATGTATGAAGCGAGGCGCAACCAAGCGGACACCAGGTGAGATTCCTTCCATAGAACTGTATACTTTTTGTTGTTGGTGCAGATTAGTTGCCCTGCCATTGTCTCCCGGTGAGAAGAGGGCCTAAAAGAAACTGAAAGTTTGTGTTCTAATACGAGGAATAAACAGGGCCATATCGGCCGACGAACTGTTTGTTTGTGGTGCCCTTAACGCAAGCCTGCGATCAAAATGCGTTGACTACCGTAAGGATACATCTTTCACTACTGATGATGCCCCACGCTGCTCCTGATCGTTATTGGAATGCCAAGACCTTAGGCACTGCTCATTTTAAACATTCATTCCACTCGGCAGTAAGTTAGTCGCGATTGAGTGTAGGTAAATGCAAATAATACATGGCAATCGTGGTTAGTAGCTATCAAGTCGAAAAATATCTCTTTGTCCCTTTCGTGAAAATTTCCTTGTCCAAATACCCCTCCCAAGGGTGATTTAAAATAATAATAATTGCCGATTGGCACATCCTTTTACTTTTGACTTACTTACAGTGATAATTTTTTAAGACGTTACACTACTGCATTTTATATTTGAAATCTTAATAACAACTGCAAGACCATAACTTTTCGTTACTATATATAGCTAAAACCAACTTCAATGGAGATGTTAAATCGCGTATTAATAATGAAAAACCTACCCAAAGTTCCAACTCTATAGAATCCATCTAATAATTGCTCAATTGTATCCACAGTTTCAGGAAACACAGGCAACGTCACAAATGCGATAATCGAGCCGGTGTAGCAACTCGTGATTATAATTGTGAACAACCAGTACCAGCCTTAAAAGAAACAAAAAACATTAAAGTAATTGAATCCAGTCGTAAGTTACTTGAAAAATAAGGTATTACCGATTAAAAGCCTTGTTGTAATCTTCGTAGTCTTACTCCACGAGTTTTTCCCAACGAACGTAAAACAGTTTGTGAATGTGCCGAAAACATACCAAAACATATTTTCAATTTCTCCACTGTTGTGCAATAGATGTCTGAGAGTATGTTTATCTGAGAATGCTAGAGGGAAAATTCCAAATAGATAAGTCAAGGTCAGAGCCAACCAGACATGCCAATGGAAGGGTCCAAGAATTGCGCGGTATCTGTAAAATATATAGTTAAAACATTAAAATGAATAATAAATTTCGGAGGAAAATCTCACACTGATAGACCCAGTCCCAAACTGAGGTCTAGGATTGTACTATGGGTGCCTACTATGCGACGATAAACATACTTATGACGCGCTGACCTAGTTGCTACTGTTGCTAGTGACCCTGCCTACAAAGCTAGCGGTCATGGGTTCAAAGGGCAGATAATTATGTGATAAGCTCGAATATTCGTTAATGTTCTTTTATTTAAGGTCTCTATGTATTTAAGTATATAATATGATCTATATAAGTATTTATATCGTTGTCTAGTCCCATAGTAAAAACCTACAGCTTAGTTTGGGACTAGGTCAATTGGTGTGACATTGTTCCCTGATTTATTTAATTATAAAGGAATAAATACATGAAGTAGGCCGTAGGCCGTACCGTAACTTTAACATGTCAAAATCAATGCGTATTTCTCAAGGAGAGTCTGCTAAGAAGAAACGCCACAAGAAATTAAAATAGAGTTTGATAATGCTTAATATAGTATTATTAAGATAAAATCGAAAACTAATTAATTATAAGTTAGTAGGTAGTCTAAATTGTTCTCTTTAATATCTAAAGCAAGGTTTATTTATAGAATCAATTTGATCACCTAGGCAATGCTGTTGACATGAGCGTGACAAAGACGGCGCAGTCCTGAGAATGGGCGACGCTCATATCCATAACCCCTGTACGACCACCGGTTAGGTACATACCGGCAACACCTACATCGGCTCGTCCAGATTGTATTTCCTTTGCTACTGCATCCCCTGGCCTGTCCAAAGTATTCATTATTATATAGATAATGTATGTAAGAAGTGATTCCTATTGATTTTTTAAATTATCACAGTAAAAAGCATAGATGCATCATAAAGCTTACCCTAAATGTAACTCTTGAGGCTCCTTGATTTCTATGGAGAAGTTATTTCTCTCAGCTAGTAATGCAAGTAGCCTTATTTCCACTCCTTCCCACACTACTCGTGGGTTACCACCATCCAAATCAGTCCTTATTCTGTGATTTTTAGAAAACATACATAAGTATAGACAACCACTTGAGCATGTTTTACGAAATATTAACCATTATCACGATAATCGGTGAAAGTTGTACTGCACAATAATGAGACCAGATAGCCTCAGTTTAACGTTTGCCTTCAGCTATTCACTAAACCGTTTACGATATCGTAGAAGTATTATTTTAACCCATATATATTATGACGTTAATAATTTGCTTTGTTTAAAAGAAACTCTGGATACCTTTCATATATAAAGTATGCTATACCTTCGAAATATAAACGGTGGTTGATGTGCCGCTGCTACCACGAATCGATGCCCCGCATACCCTTGGGCCATTTTTGGAGGAAATAAATTCACTGGTCTCGAAAACTTGCCGTGAGACCAGGAATTAAGTATTACTGGCTGACTTGCTCCTAGCCCATCGACATACAGCTTGTGGGTATACAGAATGTAAGATGCTTCCTGTTTAAGATACAAGTAAATTACCACAGATTATAAAACTACGTATTAATGCTTTTGATGCATTTTATGAATAGGTGCTTGTCTAGATTTTCGAAGCCGATTACAGTCCGACATTTATTTCTTAAGAACATAAATAATGGGATGATATACAGCTGACAAATCCAATAATAATCATAATAACTTTTATTTGTACTCACCAATGCATCATCATCACCGTCTTTGAAACTCTGCCCGATAACAATTAAATTGATAAACATTCTAGACTGTGGCCCAGCTAGAAACTCTTGAACAGCCCATTGGGAGGACCTGGCCACTATGACCACTTTACTTAACGCCTGCTTTCCTAATATCTTAGCAATTCTTGTGACATCAGAAAGAAAAGCAATAAAATGAATACAATCTTTAGCAGATTTTAGAAGTCTAGGTTCTGCTAATTCATTATTGTCATTGATGTAACCATGCATATAAGCTACAGGAAAATGTTTTAGTAGATTTTGAAACAAGTAACTTTCCTTAGACTTCACTTGACTATCGTAAAGTATAATTGGAATACAATCATTAAGATAACTTAGTGTGATGTTATGTACGAGATTGATCAATGAAGGCGTCTGATCATAAGAACTGCTTTCGTTGATAAAATACTCGTTCCAGAGTTCTTCTCTAGTTTTTGGATGTCCATGGAATACGGGGTCTATAGCTCTTTTTTTAATAATATTCTTTGAAGTGTCATTATTCTCGGTGAATTTTCTCCACTGAGCTTGCCTTTTATAATCAACATGTTTTTGAAGCAGAGGCTCGTGTTTTTCCTGATTACTCCTACTGGGAACTAATTTCCTGCCCAAATTGTTCATTAAAGCTTGCGAAGGGTAAAATTCAATATCTTCACTATTAACATAACTAAGTAATAACTTCAGAAATATTATTTTAAATAGTCTCATCGTGTGGTCTGAGTGAATGTTTCTGAGGCAAAAGGAAAGCAAACCTACGCTTTATAGCTGAGCTATTACGTGGACCTTGATCAACATCAAATGTCATCAGCCAGGTGTTATGATTGAAATTTAATTTTTGATGATGCGGGGGCTTAGCGGTCACGGTCGGTGGCCATGACTTTAGATAAAAATGAACTACAAAACACATTTTGTTTCAGAAAGCTTTGAATGTCAAGGAAGGTAAGGAGAAAAGGAATAGGAGGTCAATAAAATAGGTAATTTATTTAATGCGGTTTTATTTAACAGCACCGGTCGCAATTCTACAGCTCAGGCACACACAATTCATCGAATAAAAAACTACCTCAGCTCAAATTGCACACAAAAAGACCTCTGTGCTCAAATCCTGTCCGAAATTCTCTTTTTTAACCGAAAATATAAAATTGTCACAATACATTCAAAAAGTGAAACTACCAAATTTAAATACTACAGCTATATTTACAAAATTAGGACTTAAATACTTAAAGGTACCTATCTAAATTTAAATAGATTCGTAGCAAGCGCTTATTGCTTTAGTCTACAGCGGATTTAGTAGGAGACCAAAGACTTACTCTAAGTTACGTAAATCTAAAGCTTTCATTGAAGAATTATTTCATACTTGATATATTTCAATCCACAATTTCACATTTCCTATAAAAACAAGACATCAATGTTTGCTATAAAATAATTTCAGACTTGCAACAAAATTTAACATGCAAGCTTTAACTTTAAAATTTTGCCTCATCAATGTTCTGCCTTAATAGGCACGTGTAGTGAAAAAAAAGAAATACTTAAAAAGCATCATCACGTAAAAGGCATTTTTTTACTTCGATCACTAATCGTTGTTTATAATAAATATGATCCGACATAAAAACTTACACATAGGTGATTTTAATCGTAACGTTATATTTTAGCGTTCTTTTTAGTATTAGCGATCAAGTAGACATGTGCTTCATCACTATAGTACGATGTAGTCAGACGTCTACATGACGCTAAAAATATTTAATTAATCAATCTGTAAGGTTTCAATCATAATTTTAAATATTTATTGTTTGAAATAGTTGTATTATTTTTGTTTCAGTTATAGGACTGATTTAAAGTGATCTGCAATTTTAACTAAATGTACATAAAATCATGAACGCTTAAATCATGCTAGTAATTACTTAACTAATTCTATATTTACAAATATATAATAAAAGGCAGTGTCAACCACAAAGCTGGCAAGATTAGAAAATATAATTTTCTAAATTTTAATATGGCTCTCGTATAAAAAAAATTAAAATGGTAATCTGTACCAGGATGACATTAAAATAGTGGAAACTAAAACTTGAATATCACTCCATATTTACTAATGTAATAATCAATATATTCTAGGCCTCTTCTATTTATTTAAGAGTATTCTCATTAAAACTAGAACGTACGAACACAAAATAGGAAAAATATTTATTGCAAATTTCATTGCACTTACGTTACAAAATAAAGTGTGACAATAATCATGTAAAAATTGTTGATAACTTCACTCCGAATGATTGAAAACACTTAATATCACAGTTCCCAATACAACGACGGTTATAATGAAGGATAAACAAAATTGAACTAATGCAAATTCGAATCACATTCAGCCCGCGGTGAAAGCTTACCTAGACTCAACGTTTGCTTTGTGACCATCGATATCTAAATGGCACTCGTCAGTTGGTGACAAAACAATTTCTACCGTATTCAATACAACACTTTGTCCAATACGCCGTGGGAATTAAGCGTACAATAGGAAGGAGGAAAAACCAGCAAAAGGCTATAAATTGATTCCTTTACTGTTGGTCCTATGAAAGCAACACAATTCTTGAACGAGGGCCTAATCAGTAGATCAACCTTGTGAAAAATCGCTGTAGATTTTACTAAAACCAAACTAGTATTTCCTCAAGCACAAGACAAATAGCAACAGACACGTTTAAAACTAAAAAGTCGTGATGTAAAATACGAATGCATTCTCGTTCAAACCTTGAATTTACAACAAAAGTTTAAAAATAAAAATGAACCCGATTTACAGTTTTAAACTTGCAACTATTTGAAGTGGCTTTAATAGTTTTTCCGTTACTATTTGTCCATCGTATTGATTACACTTAGATAATTTCTACCGCTTGGCCGATTCTTAAGTTAATTTGTAGTTTATTCCTCAATGTCGTTGTCGATCCGAGAAGATCTGATGCCAGTTTTGCCAGTCCAGGGGTAGATCTCAGGGCAGGGCTGGCACGTCCTCATGTACCGGACGCCGGACTTGTGCCATAGGTTGCACACTTTAGGGTTATTGCACTTCTTGGGACGGTCCTGGGGAGACAACGAAAATAAACTGTTAAACGATATAATAATATCAGATTATATGTACTGTGAAATGGTTAGTTAAGGGGATAAAAAAACCTATTTTTACAAGATCGTTTACTTATTGTAGGCATATATCCGATAGTAGGCGTCTTTTGGATGATTATGATGACGATAAATGACAATGATGATGTAAAGCATATTACAATATAATACTCCTTAAAAAGTATTTTGGGTCCGGGTTAAGTATGTTAGACTCGCACAGGAACGTCGCACAGAGCTAGTAAGTGATAAGTACAAAGCCGAAGACCTTTTTAACAGCTATTACATTACACGGTCGACACATATATTTTAAAATCCATTTTTGGACCTTATTTCTTTACAATAAGGTGAAGAGGTGGATATATCTCTTTGTCTGACTGTTCTATTAGGAGTAGATACGTACTGGGTAGTTGCATTGGAACGGCTGGAAGTTGTTAATTCTGGAGATGGGCGTGGGGTCTCGCACCCACTGTAGAGCCTGCCAGTTGGTGACGATCCATACGTCCTGCATGCGATTGATGAAGTCCAGGAACATGATGAAGCCTTCCTTGTGGTGCGGCTGCGTGAACCATGCCGCGTGGTAGAATAAGCCGAAGGGTGCTCTGAAAATACACAGATTATTTATACATTAGTGACACGTTTTACAATTAATCCAATGACAGCTTCAATAGTGGTTCCATATATTAGGTTTAAATTCTGAATAACCTGGATTTAACCCTTTATAGGGCAAAACTAAAAATATAACTGAATTCTATTCGCACAAAAAATAATAATTAAAAAATACATAAAGTAAGTGGTAATTTTTAGTACCAGGTTATAAAATTTACCTATAAAGGGTTAAACTACACGTGACGTCTTGTTTTCTGTTACATTATTTCATAAGAAATAAAAACTACGAACTAGAAATTAAGGCCGAAATTAGATTAACCGTCAAGAATTACTTCACTTATCAATTACTACTTCATCTTCTTCTTCTTCTTTTTAGAAGAATTACTTCATCTTCTGTTATTTAAATAGATTAACCACTTTTTATTAAACTTACTTGCTTACAATAATCTGATTATCACTCATGTTAGCCGTGGTATTTACTTAGTAACTTTTATAAAATCACTCATAAAGTAGAAAAAATATGAGCTCCTTTATAACCAAAAACATTTAATTTATAAAGTACCAAAATGTTCAATAATTTTACCTGTTGGTCGTGTAATGTCTGTCGAAGTTCTTCAAAAGCATTTTGTAGACTCCCTCGGGTTCTGAGGGATTGGCGCAGGCGTCACCCATGGAGCAACGTCCACCGTTCAGGTCTTGCCACATCACCATAGGTACTTCCCAGACACCTGGAAAAATAAGATGTTCATGTCGTAAAAATAAATTGAATGAAGTTCCGGGACAAACTATTTGTATTTCTAAACAAGACTGTCTCGAACTAAGAAACCAAGGAGTTCAAATAAGAATGATTTATTTTTGTTTCACTGTGGATATAAGCAGACTACATTCCAAATCCAACATATAATGAGCTTTTAGGAGTTAATTCCACTCAAAAGATTTTTTTTCCCGAATATTTATTAGTCCGAATTATTACTTTTCCGAACGCAATTTTATGCTGGAGTTATTTTCGCAATTGTATACATAATTAAATGGTTATACATGTTTAGGATAAGCTTGATTGATAAGCGATATCAAAAAATAAATTGCATTCCGAATTATGAAAATTGTGGATTATCAATTAACTTGGATTTATGTGCAGTGTAACCCCCAACAGTTACTCGTAAGATTAAAAATAAACCAACACAAAGATTGTAAATAACAGAAAATAACAAATGATTACCTGGATAAGACTTTGTGGGGCAAGGCGGAATCATACAGTCATGGAATAATTTGTAGTCAAGCGTGTACGGCCAGCTAGGGGGTCTGTTCTCGTAGACCGGCATCGAGGAGTCATACGTGAAGTTTGAGTCGTATAACATCTTGAACATCTTGTTGCCTCCAACTGAGAGGAACGGAGCTCTCATACCTCGGACGTCCTCTAGCTTCACGCCACCGTATGCTGCCAGAATCTCTCTTTGCCCACCTACTTCTCTATTCCATTTCTTTTGAGAAAATTGCTCTCCAAAACTATGGCTAAAATATTAAACAGCGTGTGAGAATTGATGTACATTTTAAATATAAATAATAATAATAATAATCATCATTTAGTCATAAAACAGTATGCTTACAAGTTTCTTAGGTAATAGAGCTTATATCATTTCACAATACATTTTTCGACCACCGCTGCCAAACCAGGGAGTTCATAATGAGAGTTATATATCGAGTAGTAAGCTAAGTTAGCAGTAATATGAAAAATGACAATTTCCATAAATTAAAAATTAGAACGGATGAAAGACAAAAGCGAAAAATAATAATAATAATAATTTTATATTATATGGTGTGTGTGTGTGTGTGTGTGTGTGTGTGTGTGTGTGTGTGTGTGTGTGTGAGTGTGTGTGTGTGCGTGTTCGAACTAAGTAACTAATAGAAAATTGGGGATCATAAGAATTGTATATCGGTTGTAAATCAATATTATAAATATCTGGTTGCAAGGTATCCAGGTCAAGTTTCCTAATAACGTTATTGGCTATACTGCGTGTAGGTTTTAACTTAAGATTTAAAAGAACCGCCTTGTGATCAGTAAGAGATGTTTCAAGCACTATGGTGCGAGAAGAATTTTTAGTTTTTAGCATCACATGATCAATACAGGTATTACCTGCATCCCTTGTTACCAAAGTATGAGCAGGCAACAATCCATGAAAAGCGGCCAGTGTAAGGTATCGGTCAGCTGAAGGGTCACTAGAGTTTGGCAGAATATTTATGTTAATAAATAAATATAATAAATTAAACTCAAAGTGCAGAACCAATGAAACGACCGAAAAACGTTATAAAGAGGAAATTTAATTTATAAGTTTCAAAGGTTGTGATATAAAAAGTTTGCTTCTCTACCAGAAACCAGAAAAAGATGCATTAAAAAAGAGGCAGAAAATTGTTTGTAGTACAAATATATTTGTTTTATGAAGTGTGTTGATTCCTGTGTTTGTGCAGTAATAACTCTCTTCAAAGACTTACGAAATTGTGTGAGAGGCCATTTCGTGTCCAGCAGCGTAAAGGTTCTGGACTTGACTGTAATCGGTCCATTCGTGGGAAACGTAAAACGTGGCGGAAATGGGACAACCGTTGGGGTTCACGCGTCCTTTCTCGAACAAATCCGCGTAAAGCCCCTTGTTGAGGTCGTTCACGGAATCGTCGAATGTCAGCAAAACGATCTGCGGTACCGACTCCACCTCTATGTCGCCTGTTGTTTAGGATGTTGGTGGTAACGGTGCGTGTGGTGATTGGGTGTGTGAGTGCCAGGAAGAGGAAGGGCACGAATAGGTATGGAAAGGATGGTCAAGATAAGAAGGAGAGATGAAAAATAATCATGTTAATAAAATAAAAACACAACAACCTTTATACATACTTATAAATAAAATGTGATACATAGATGGCCATGAATAAATGGTCAGTAGTTCCTGTTTACCGATCTACCGATAGAGTATTGGATAGTCCATTACTACGCTGGTCGACTTACGATATTGTGTGCGAGGCAAATTCGTGACCATCTGCATAAAGATTCTGGACTTGACTATAGTCTGTCCATTCATGGGAGACGTAGAATGTTGCAGATATAGGGCAGCCGTTTGGGTTAACTCGGCCATTTTGGAAGAGCTCTTCGTAGTACATTTTATTCAAATCGTTAACTGCATCGTCGAACGTTATTAAAACCATTTGGGGCGTCTCGTTGACAGGAATATTTCCTATATCATAAATAATTCGATTAAAGATTAGGTAGACCTTGAAAAGGATCTGTGACTGCGTTCATTCTTTACATACAATTAGTTCGAATATTTTTTTACTTACTCCACAATGTCTCTTCATAAATTTCACTTATTTTAAAATACTTCTCAATAAAATTTTACCTAAATCATGTTTTATTCCATTAAAATTTCAGGTAACAGAAAGATGATCGCTTAAAATAAATTCAGAATGACAAAGTAATGGAACGTATATCGTACCAGGTATTTCCTTGCCGCCACAGTAGCAGTCAGGAAGCAGACACACGTCTTGTCTACACTTAGCTGCCGTCTTGTCGGGGGTTGGCTGCGGGTACACTGCTCCCGGCCTCCTTGGGGGATGAGAGTACACATCCACGAACTCTACCGCCTTGGAGACGATCGCAGTCGACGGCTTCAGGGTAGGGCGGCTGCGA
Organism: Acleris sparsana; assembly: GCA_923062465.1. NCBI lineage: Eukaryota > Metazoa > Arthropoda > Insecta > Lepidoptera > Tortricidae > Acleris > Acleris sparsana. Next base: position 16,842,088 of record OV281287.1, on the reverse strand, counting down.
CTGCTCAGAAATAACACTGTTTAGTTGAATTTTAGAAAAAGTTGTAGAAGTAGCTAGTGAAGATGATATGAGTTCAAATAATCTAAGAAATTCATTCAACAGATGCGGTTAAAAGTGATTAAACAATAGCAATATCAAAATTGGAAGCGTAATGAGATGAATTGATGTTGTCATTTATTTTTCTAACGTTGGTGGTGTTCCTCGGTTTGACTGCTGCTGCGGTTGCGGTTGATCTCCGTTGAGAGTCGAGAAGTGAGCGGAACCTCTACCTCGGGTACTGACGGGAGTGGGTCTGCAATGCACAAAGTGTCAAGTTAAAAGCTCACGGTGGAAATACCAGTTAGTATGCGTGGTTTTAAAGTTGAAGCAATTGATCCCAACTTGGATCTTTAGTCTGACAAAATCTGTTTAATTCAGTGTTTAAATAGACAAATATTTACCATGTTAATGCAGTATCACTGCTACAATCATTTCAAAACACAACATGTATTTGAACAAATAGTTAGATGTAAGTAATATTCCATGCAGGTACCATTCAATTTTTTAGGTGTGATAGGTGCTCTTATATACTAAATGATGGAATGCTATGTGGTGCATTATGATAAATAAAGGTAAACTACATTGAGGAACTTTATTATTTATTAACTTATAAATAAACTACATTACAATATATCAAGGACCAACGGAGGGAAGGAATGGTCGCGTCAGGAGTTAACAATTCATAAATATTGAACTCAACCGACTTTAAGTCCCCCAATGAAATGAAGAATGTTAAGCGATAGAATTTAGAGCTGTAGGTGCTATTAAACTGGATGTTTCTTCATGCTAGTTATACCGCGAGGCGGAAAGTAAGGACGTATAGAAGACGAAGCCTCCACCTTCCTTAGTAAATTATATGAGAAACGACAGGCTGCTTAGACTACTAGCCGGCGAATGTACCTCTGGTATTTGATATCGTTGCATTTTGGGTTCGGTTGCAGACTGTTGTCTGAAGAGCATTTCGTCGATTGGTAACTCCTGCGCCCAAGTCCCGGGTTTGTCGCAGCTAACTTTATTGCGGGATTGACTCGTGATGCGCGAGTAGGAAAGGATAAACTCTTAGTCGTCGAAGTCACATCAGCTTTATAAGTCGTTGTCGATTTTGTAGTACTTGTCGTTGAAGCTATTTCGCTAAGAACTGGGGCTGGTCTGTATCGTTCAGTCTCAGTCAAAGTCTTTGTAGCCTCAGTAGACTTTGTCAGTTTAGTTAACTCATTGTCAATATTATTGTAAAAAGAATTGTCGAATTTGGTCCGCTCAGTAGTTGGCTCTTGTTCAATGATCTTTTGGAATTTGTGCGAATTGGCCATTTCAGGTTTTATTGTCGTTTGCCTGTTGTTATCAGACACGAAATTATTGAATTTAGAATCATAGTAATTCCTACTTGGAATGTTATGTAACGCATTATTAGTCGAAGCCTCTAGCATCGGTGTAGTTTCGGGATATGAAAGTATAGATGGAGCAAGAGTGGTTGTAGTCGTCGGTCCTCTTGTGGAAGACGGTAAAAAATCTTCTTCAACTTGACGAATTGTTTCGATCGTTGATGGGCTGAATCGTGTAGGTGTTGGATCTGTTATTATATGCACGCGTTGAATATGTTGCTGAACTGGTTTCTCATCTATGTATCTGAGCATTTTTTTATGGAAACCTATGTTGACAGTTTTTTCTTCAGGTGGAGGTACAACTGTGCTAGAAAATACCTTCTGACGTCCAGGATTAGAAGATTCCCCAAAGTTGTTAAGAAATGCTTTTATGACAGATTTCACTTTTCCACTAAATACTTCAGTTGTATGGTCAGGGACAACTTCATCATCTACTTTATAACTGTAATAGGCTGGCTTAGAGCTAAATGGATCTTCTGATCTTAAAGTTGAACTGAAATCTACCTTCTCCGTTGTCGTAGTATATTTGGTGGATGACGCAGCCCTTGTTGTATAATCAATGTTTTTATTTTTACTATCAATATTTCTGATGTTACTTAGTGTTCTGTAAGGTGAAACGACTGGTTCATTCCACAACTCTTTTTTTTTATCATAGTTTTCCCAGTCAGGTAAATCTCGGTTTAACGTAGATGATTGAAAGTGCGAATCGACGTTTCTAAGCCCAGATTCAATCAATTCTTCGGTATCTATGGTGTTTTCAGTAGAACTCTCACTTTGATCATTCGAGTTAGAAAAAGGAGCTGGTCGCTTGATTACAGTTTTGAGATAATATTTAGTAGTAGACGTAGTTGGTGGTGTCGTACTTTCTCTAGTATATTGATATGATTCTTTTTTCTTGCTTTGAGGCCGAATATAAACCGGAATATCCTCGTCTTCAACACTAGACCGCCGTAATGTACTTTCTGAAGGTCTTACTCTCTCTTCGTTAGTAAATGGTTTAAATTCAACGGACTCCTGAACGTTTTGGTTAATTTTAACTTCGTTGTTATTTCTGACTGCCGGTATTTCTTGATTTGCTTTACCTTCAGATGAATTTTGTTTTCGGCTTTTAAGATAATTATCAAATGGTCGCGTGAGAACTGTCAATGTGTAGGGATTATTAGTATTATTTGGATTTCTCCGAATAGAGAACCCAGTAGTTAATGAAACAACCTTTTTATTTTCATTAGAATTTCGAACCACTTCTACAGGGATATGATTATTTTTGTTAGTCACTCGTGAAGAATGTCGAAGGGTCGGTTTTTCAGTTGATAAGTTTTCTTTCAACCTATAAGTATTATCAGTCTTTTCAAAGGGCTTAGCAAGGGATGAAAGGTTTATTATAGATGGTGAAGAGGGGACTAAGGATGAAGACCCGTCAGAAGGGTTGTGGTGAGAGGAATTATTCGGGGTTCGGTTAAGGTTCTCATCAGTGGATGATCTGTTGAATACAAACCAAAAGAAAACTTTCTAATTTAAGCTCTTTAAAGTACCTATAAATATGTATTAAAATATATAAGAAAAAAGGGAGACTTTTAATATTACATTATTTGAGAATTCTGTTAAGAAAAATTAGAGAGCAGAAATCGGTTGAAAATATTAAATTTGGTTAAAATAGTTGGGAATATAGGATTAAAGATACCACAAAAGCTAAACAAATCAAACACATTTTACAGCTAGCTTTCATTAAGCAGAATGTAGAAAGAGCAAGAAATAGAATCGAGCATTTGTGAATGTTTTTACCTAAACCTTTAAACTGAGATTTGTCCATGGATAATTACAAATTAGTACGTTAGTGGTTAGGAAATAAAATCAGTTTAAAGGTGATGAATCTGATTTTGAATGTACCTAATGAATTTGATGTTAATGAGCTTAAGTTTTATGGAACAAGCTTGGATGAGTTTTGTAGTTGACAATCCTTTTGTAGTACCTTGGAGAGTATCTAGACGGGGTCATTGCTTCAGTGTAGGGTGCGGTAGTAGGACGTTGTGTTGTGGTTGTGCTAGTGCTTGTTGTAGAGGGGGTTGTGCTTATAGTGGTAGCTTCGTAAATCGTTGTCTTCACACTGCTAGGGTGTTCGTAACCCAGTTCGTTACCTTCGCCCCTAGAGTATTGGCAATTACGTATTAAATTAATGTATAATAAAATTAGTAACTACAATAGAGTTTAGAAAATAATTGTATTGATGGCTTTACCTTGTAGAGTGACGCACGGGCGTTTGGTATTGGTTCTGGTTGTTTATCTGAAAGTTGAATTAACCACACATTAAGCAGTGCAATCAAATTTAATAGTTTGCATTTTTTATTATTTTTTGTGATGTTGCAGAATCTTATTAAAAAATGCAACATGAAAGTCAATGTACCCAAAAATAGGAAAACTAAATTTAAAGAAGTACCTATATATAAAAACCAAATATCACAACTGCCTCTTACTAGAAAATAATATCGACATAATATCTTACCTGTCCTTGAATAAGCGTGTCATCATAGTCATCGGCCGAGGGTCTCGGGGTGTATTGGACGGGCTCGGGGCGGCGCGCGGGGGGCGGGGTACCACGGTACGTCTGCTGGACTGCAGGGCGGAGCGAGGCCGTGTTATATTGCTGAACATAATCTGCCGACACCGCACCAACCGCCCGTTAGTTACCTTACCCGGTGAACTTCGTAGGGTATGCGCGAAGAGAATCCGGCAAACGGATTGGTGTTATACGCGCTGTATTTATGTAAGTCATGCAGCCAACACTTAAGTTTTATGTTTGTCTTTTTCAGACAAACTGTAATGGTTGTTAAATTGTGATGGTTTTAATATAATTCCAAGATGACCATAGCATTTAATGGGTATAAAATGAATGCGATTCTTTAAATATCATGTTATCCAGTATTAAAGATTAGATAATATCATAAGGATTGTAATAAAGAATAAGTGCAGGTTTTGTGCATTCATTGCGATGTGGAAGTGGAGTACACAGTGCAAATTCCTTCCAGTGGCTCAATGGGAAATAAAATACATATTGTTATCATTTACCGAATACCCGTTGAAGAAATCCAAGTAAGGCCTCAACTACACGGGCGGTTCTCCCGCCGCGGGATTCTGCTACTAAACCGCACTAGACACAATTAAATATGGAAGTTGTATGCTGCATACTACACTGCGCGGTTTTGTTTATGTATTGTCGAAGGGATTCCCGCGGCTGGAAAACCGCCCGTGTAGTTGAGGCCTAAGATTAACACATTTAATAACTAAGTAATACGAGATTTAAAATTTAAATGGGATTTTTGAAATACAATAACAACACCATATGAGTGACATAATAAAACAGATAAAACCAAACTTAATATACTTTTTTTGTAATTGACTTGATAATTAATATTTTTATACCTGTATCTTTGTATAATTCACCATCTTCATCATAAACTGCGTAGAACGGGTCGTATTGATCAGGTGAATAGTTCTGTGATCCATTGTACAGCATCTTAGGTCTGGGACTTGCGGTGTATGTAGATGGAGTTACATTGTCGGGTTCCAAGCTAAAAACAACACAGGTTGCAAGATTTGCTTTTAGTGTACTGAAATATTACGAATACTATCAGTCAGTCGGAATTAAAGTCCACGTCCAATCAGTCAATATTAGTCAAGTCAGTAAATTAAAGTGCCGTCACTATTTTAGGTATTTGGTGTATCACCTTGTTGTCAGTAAATGGTTAGGAGTTAAATATAAAATTTGTTAATTCGAAGATACTTTGAAATATAGAACGTTATTATCAATTTTTATAATTGAAGGAAATGTAAAAACCGAACGGTTGCAATATTGTTAAGGAATATGGGCTTTTATTCAATATTGTTCGGGATTTAAGTGATGTATAAGACCGATAGCGAGAAGTCACGTAAATTTAATATACACTGACTCCTCGGTGCGACTAAATAATCCAATAGGATATACTTATTACCAGAACCAATATCAAATAGAGGCCCTGAAGAAGAAGAGTGCATTGGTTAGAAGTATGTACAGTGAAGTCAAGGATAATTTTGCGTTGATCAGTCGTACCTGTTCGTCTTATCGTCGTGTTTAGTCTTTGTAAAACGAGTCTCTTGGTTATGATTGTCACGAGGAGTGGTCAACTTCGTCTGAGCTACTAAATTGTGATGTCTTATTCTTCCTCTCTTTTGCTTAGTATCTTCTGTGCCAGAAAGTTCTGTCATTGTAGTCGGCTTGGCCAATCTATGCCTAACTGTATACGGCCTTAAAGTAGTCTGATTTAAATATTTAGGGGGTTTAGCCGTCGAAGGCCCGTTACCATGACCCGGCATCCTAATATGGAAAGTCCTGTTTTTAGGTGCGTGGTGAACAATTTCATAGTTCGAAACTTCTGGGCGCCTCAGCACTGTCGGTGTGGATGAGACAAAATCAACCATTACTGGTACAGGAATTTTAACGTTTACATTTTTATGTGACTCTTTATGAGGAGCTTTAGTTACAACGGATACATCATTATGATTCTTAGTGGCTGTTTCGGAATTGTATTTAGAAGGTTGACGGTATGTGGGCCGCTGAGGGGTAATATTTACAGAAGCTTCATCGTCGTCATCCTCGTAGCTGTCACTGTCATCATATTCCTCGTAATTTTGGGCCATGGGTGGTCGTTGTGGCTTAATTTCAGAACTAGGCATATAAATTGATTTTACTGGAGGTTCATAGTAACGATCATCCTCTTCATCGTAATAGTAATCATTCATTTCGGGTGACGGTTTTGGGATTGGCCTGCGCTTGGCGGGCGGCTTTGCAGCGGAAGCGGTGGTGTCTTTGACGGCATTATTCGGGTTATTAATATTATTATTTGTAGACTGCAAAGACGGTCTGTATGTTTGCGAGAATAAATTTTCCAATTTCGGCAGGTTTGAAAAGGCAGTTGGTTTTGGTGTGGAATGTATATAAAGTTCTGTAGATGGGTTATTCCAATAATGTTGAAGTGCTGCTAGTTGTTCATTGGCTATTGTCGTTAATGGCTTGGAAGTCGATTGCTTAAAAGATAAATAGGCATTGTGGGGTTTTATTGTAGATATTAGATATGGCTTTCCAGTAGATAATTGTGGGCGTCCCGATATATACTTTTCTTGTTTAATTAAATACTGCAGCTTAGGCGTAGACAATATAGGTGATCCAGTTGCTGTCAAAAACACATAAGGTCTTTGCGTTATCGAATAAACTTGCTGCGTCTCACCTTTAAACTGTGTTTGATTATAATTGGGCCTTTGAGTAGAGTTAACAGGTCTATTAAAATTGTAGCTTATCGGTAAAATGCGATCATCCCTAAAATTTGGTGGTTTTAGCTTCGGTCTTGTAGCCTCCAACGGTGTACCAGCGCTATGCTGAGTATCTTTGAATTGATTTTCATTGACTGGCCTATAATTTGGTTCATTTCTTTGTGGTGGTCTAAGTTGCTGCTGTAGTTGCCCTGCTTGGATTGATGTTGGGTCATTCGAGTAGATTTGACTAGGCCCCACTGAAGCATTGGGTAGAGTGATAACACTAAATGGTCTAGGAGTACTCATTCCTTGATAGTGTAATGTTGATGGTTTAGCTCCTTTGTTTAATGCAGGTGATGGTGTAGCTTCTTCAACGGGCCTTTTATCTATTAATGCAGCGTTTTGATTGTGTTTGGGTTTTGATGGAGGTAAACCTGTGGCTGTAGAATGATCACCTCTAAGCTTTGCTAAAAATGCGTCAAAGTCAAAATTTGGGTTGGCAAACGGATTATCAATCTCAGCGTATTTATTGCTAGGATGTGTGAATTCATATGGGGGCTCGGGAAAATCGAATTGGAAATTATATTTATCGTCATCCTTTTCAGATGAGTTTTCTTCCAAAGATTCATCCTCATCACTTTCATTCGATTCATTTTGATTGGCGTGATTTTCTTGTTTATAAGGTCTTTGGTAAGTACTATGTTGATCTCTTGGATGGCCACGATTCGATTCCTCGTTCATTTGTTGAGGGTTTCTATATTGATTGTGACTCAATGGAGACACTGTGGAAATCGGTTTACCAGTAACAACTGTACTGGGCAGAATCGACGAATCATGTTCTTTTTGAGCATTTTGATTATTTACAACGAAGGAGTATGAAGGAAAGTTGTTACCTTGTGAATTTTGTTTAGGCACGTTGTTGTAAAACCCTCCAGCTAACGCTAGAAAAGGATTTTCATTGCTTTTTAAAGACGATATTGGGGGACTTTTTGTTATAATTTGGGTCGCAGCGTTCATAGGATTATGAGGTAATCTTTGGTTGAAAGGGTCCGGTAAACTAGCCTTAAACGGCCGCTGCGATTGAGTGTTATCATGTTGGTATGATGTAAAAGGATTTGCCGTTGAATATATGTTATTACCAGCCGTATACGGTTTGCTTGAAACATCATATAAATTATTTTTATGCAGTCCGTTTAATGATGATTGGTGCCTAACATTTTGATTGTTTGGTTTATAGTTAAACTGTTGTAAATCACTAAATTTAATAGGTTTAGAATTGCCCCAGTTTTTTCCTGCATTTTTGTTACCATTTTTCAAATAGTATCTAATCTGTCTTTTCCCTCTATCACTTTCATCTTCGATATTTTCCTCGAAATCTTCTGTAGGTTCTGTATCTATTTCAAAATATTCAATTTCTTCGTCACTGTCGTTTTTGTTAGAAATTCTATCTGTACTACTAGAATTAGTTTTAGAATCTTCTACCACTTCTCTTTTACGCCTTAGAACTGGTTTTTCAATAACGTCATTGATGTCAACCTCGTTCGTTAAAATGTCTAATTGTACGTCAAGAAGAGAGTCAGTTACGTTGTCACTTGTGTCGACGCTGAAATAACGACATCGTCAATTAGTGTTACGTAAAATGTCACTCACTCGTCAGTCTAACACGATTCGTTAAACATACTTACTGGTAAATCTGAGGTGCTTGAGTTGCGGTAGCTGTTCTTCTTTCTTCTACTTGTGTGCCGAAAGAGAAGGACCCTATTTTACCATTGTTTTGTGGGATAGATACAGGTATGATGTTGGAATTGACATTTCTTCCTGAGCTGACGACTTGTCCTACATAACCGTCCCTGTCTTTCTGCACCTGTCCGATGGTGGATGGCTGTCCTCGGTAAACTCTTTGTTGTCTATCGCTTTCGATTTCTTCAACTGGTGGCAGGTCATCGACTTCAGCGTACAATTGTTGTTGCTGTAAGACAAAAGGCAACTTGTTTAGAAGAAACCACCTAATACAACCAGTGAAGGTAAAGTGGGCAGAGTGACACATTCAAAGCAAATGTATTACCAATTGTGTAAATGTGTATAGCCCAAATCAGTTGTTTCAACCTGACTTATTTTCCTAACCTTTTCGTATTCATCTCGGTTGAACTTGGGTTGTCCTCTGGAAGTAACGACAGGGTTGAGCTGCACCCGAGGAGGCGGTGGCGGGTTGCGACGCGGGGGTGGCCGGGGTGGATCCCGTTCGCGCTCGCCGATGCGTTCAAAGTCATCTGCGACTACGGCAGCGCCGGCGCCGGTGGCATCGCAGCCCACGTTGCGCGGCCAATCACACGTTTGGAGCTCGTGGCTGGAATATACAAGGAATAAAGTTAATACAGATATTACCAGTACCAAATATTGAATTACTTGTAAGTGGACTTGGAGAAATATCTAAGACCATCAAGTGCAACACCTTGAAATACTTAATACGCGATGTTTGTGGAGTTCTACTGATGATTTACGGAAAAGAAACCATTCACGCAGTTTCGATTCGTGTTACTTTACTTATATTATGTCTTTAGATTTGAGTATCTCTTTATCATTAAAAATTATCAACAAGTTGATCAACGAAACTCGCAGATATCTCAATTACAAACATTCGAAATAAACTGACTCAAAGGACTCATGAGATATTCTTAACCACAATAATCATAGGTTCCCAACAAGACACAATTCTAATGAATTACATTACATCTTGGTTAATTCGAGATATATTATATCATTAAAATTGATTTACCTGTACATAAGGCCACCAGTGCATGATTCAAGTAAAGCGCCGCCAAAAACGCATACGTAGTACAAGGTGCAGTCGGTGGGGTGGGGGTAGTATCCGAACTCTTCAGGGCAGTCGAAGTCGGCATCTCGTTTGATATCCGCGCCCACAGGAACACTTTTGATTGGTCCAGAGCGTCTGCTGTCGTGCCGCGAGCGATCTGATTGGGCCGCTAGGCATCCTGCAAAGAAGAATATTTTTTTTAAATACGTAATGTTTAATTTACTGGCAGTCACTAATATTTTTAGAACTTAAAGGAACCAGTCTGCATCAAGACTTTTGAAATGGTTTCGAACCGAAAATGGCAACTTGTTGTGGTCGACGTTGATTCCCACGATATTAAGTTGTCATAGTAACAATTTCAATTGGAGGAAATTCTCCGTTTACAGCTCGCTTCCATTTACGGAGTTAGTAATTTGTTTCATGTTTGCTAGCACATATAGCTGGAAAATGGTTTATTGTATCCCACCGGAGCTAGCAACAATAATGCAAGAAAGGATTATTCTTCATTATGTTGTCTCTCCCTAGAGTCTCAGAAAGAAAGACGGACATATTATAATGATGAAAAGGACCTATGACCTATTATGAACTCTATACTTCATAAAAATTCTTAAGCGTTTAAAACTTGTTACACCCACTCTGTTTTCATTTTAATTTTTCGTCTTGTTCTTCCTCACCAGTATACCAGTATTCTAACATTATTTCTGTCCAGTTCTAAGCTATCCTACTTTTAAACGCACTATCCACTGGATTAATGCAGTATGACAACCAAGCCTTGTGGTAATCTTATTATATGGGCATTCTGGCGCCAATATCAAATCGTACTACGTAAATTCGACCAACTGCCTTACGTGCCGGACGTACCGACTTTATACTTCAGCTACGTGTTGTTGTTTAGCCCGCAGCTTCATATCTAACAGTTTTACGATGTAGCAATATCACTTTACCGATTGAACCATTACAATATAAAACGCTCTATAATCGTGATCACTTGCGGTCACTACGCAACGGACACTTTATACCTACTAATAAAGTTAATACATATCTATTGAAAAGACAAATGACCACCTATAATCTATTACAGCAACAGCTCCAAATCACTGCATTATGAAAGGACAAATGCTGTATCCAAACTTGAAACCTACTAGCGATTTTCATTCTATACTCAATCATAATATGACCGGCATAAAAGCGGATTTATTGTCTACTTAAGTCGGTTTGGTCCTAAGGTAACTATTCAAGTTGCGACATGCTCCTTGCAGTCTAAAGTGCATTGTTGCCTTCCCAGGAGTGGTAGATAAAATAATTTGTGCCGAGCTTATCTAGATTTAGCGACTACCGATAAAAGGTTTGGTTTTTATAATCTAGGTTATAAAAGTAATTCAATATGGTAATTTAACTCTCAACTGGTTATAAATACTAATAAAATAAACTGAAATATTTTACTAACAAATGAGAAGTAGTAAATAACAACACTACACATTTTCAAATACAGAGGTAACGTGAAACAGTTTTATGACCCTAAGAAGTGATATTTCTTAGTGATTTTTACAAGTAGGTACCTACTACAAAACGGCGATCAACCCGATTTTTGCGTCTATGCTAAGACAGCAAATTACTGGCTTTCACGATATATATATAGCGGAATAAATATCACAATTAAGTATCAACTGAAGCACCTACTCGACTAATAGCCTCAATTACTTAGATGAAATTCGGAGATACGGCAGATTCGGAAAAACGAACAATTACCCACATCATCTATTTATTTAGCGTGAACATTTCGGAACAATTTCATTAATTGAACGTTAATTGAAATGCGTCGCTAAATTATGTAGTTAACAAATATCAATATAATTGGAGTGATGATTGTCACTAGCCGTGCTAAAAATGTCTAAATCTGCAATGAAGCAATATTAAAATTCTGCTCTGATTCCCAAAAATGTCGTCATTCTATTTATATTCTTGTCAAGTATCGCAGCATCAGATGAGAAACCAGACATTAAGAGATTAATCTCGCTGGCTCTTTCTGTCACGTTTGCATTGCCATCACGTCACGAGTCAGTGTGGGATTTGGTTCAGTTGTCTTTAATATCATACGTAGGTTTGATAAACATTAAGGCCGCGGTGGTGCTATAGATAAGAAAGGACTTGATACATTTAAGTTGGTTATAAAAACAGGTTACAAACAAAAGCATTGCTATAGCCCCCATACTAGAAATCCTTGTTTTGTGGCATTGGTAATTTGTAGTCTTGTCCACAATTTTGCACTCAACTTATAAAATTAGTAAGTTAGCTGATGGGGTCAATTCGGATCGATCGATCTCTAATTTTAAATATCTGTAAACCTAAATTTATAAGCGTAAATCTCTATTCTTGTCAGACTAGAATCGAGTGGAGTTCATACATTTAGGTTTACATATTAAGAATAAAACTGGAGAACATTGATCCAAATTGACGCCGACATAAAGTTTCAAAATAACCTTTCTAATAAATTGAAACAACTTGAGCGTTATATCTTTATTCGCGATCGTAAAGCTTAGCATTAAATGTGCTTTATAGACACTAAAATTGTTTAAATATGTTATTCCGAGTGGTACCATTCAGCAAATCATATTTCCTCATTCACTTACCGTCATCTTAATTGAGCACTAAGCAGGTTTATTTGCTTTTACGATGCTTAATAATATACGACGCTTTTATTTTGTATGTTGTAATATACTTTTCTAATTTACGTTTTAAGATTCAACGTCGCAAAAGAACCTTTAAGATTAATATCACCATATTTTATTACAATAAACTTACTTACTTAGTGAAACTGTCACACAAATTAATAAGATAAGATAAACATAATTATAATTTAGTTTCCAAATTTGTAAACTATATTAATAAAATAACGTAATAAATAACGAATCGATGATGACTTTCAATATGATAGTGGACTTGAAGGACATAGATGTTGCATTACCACGACCTTTTCAAAAAATTGTTTCCTTTTAAATTCTCATTCCAGATGTACTATTCATTTGTAATGTAGTTCTGTATAGGGACAGGATTCATGACGTACTTTCGTTTTGCTTGCGTGAGCCGCGATCTCGTAAATCTGACAAGCTATAACTTTACTTTCTCAGTTGTAATTACTTTTGTTCGGAGGGCTTTGACTTCTTACGTCATCATATCATCAACATAGTTTGTTACATTTAAATGTATGTTGATATTTAGACACGGTTTTTTCTTTTTATACTTTATTTAACTAGTTATTAAAAAGCGAACCATGTGACCATCTCTTTAACCGTCATTTGAAACAGTTATTTTTAATTTTGACGTATCAGTGGTCCACTTCTATTGGGTGATGAGTTATGTTTATGTCACGTGGTTTTGTTTACTTTTGGTTATATTCCTTGGAAAACAAAGTATAGTTTAATTGATATTAGCTTGATCAATTTGGCGTAGCGTTTTCGTTTATATTAATCTCCCCCAAGCACTGTCAATGTGTGCGTTAATTTAGTTTGAAATACTTTAGGCATTTTTTTCAAAATATGGAAGTGGTATTTTACAAATAATCTCGATGTTTTGGTCTAAGTATGTACTCGTGTTTGCTTAAAACTTTACTTTTTTTACATTATTTAACGATCCATGTAAATAAATTATGGTACGAGTAGGTATGTACAGTCGAGTTCATTAATATGTGTACACTTTAGTACCTTGTCTATTTAATGTCATGATTAAAGTGACATGGTACTAAAGTGTATATACACATATGAACTATACTGTAACATTATTAACCGACTTAAAAAAGAAGGAGGAACAAAATTCGTCGGAATATTTTTTAGTAATATGTCGTCACCCAATCATATAATTCGCAAAATCGTGATATTCCTAGGCATATCATAAAATAAGCTAACCTAACCTAACCTTATGCCAAGGAATTTCATGATCTGTCGAATTATGCGATCTGCCGACGACATATACACTCAAAACCATTTCATTCAACCATTTTCAATGCCAAGCAAACATTTTCCATTAACGACAGATTTATCTCCATCAACCTCTATTTTAATTACACTAGTTTAGGCATCCAGTCGTGTTGCAATACAGCCTTGTTACCACTTCATACACATTAACACCGTTGTACAACAATAGTTTGCCTACGTGCGGGCAGCGCATGTGTTTCCCACAACGAACTATAGTTGGTTAGGAAGACCCCGGAGTTAATTAAAAATGAACCGTATTAAGACCACAATAGAGATTTAAGCAAGGGTCTTTGCAAAGTAAAGGCTATGAAGTTCGATGATGTACTTGAAACAATCGGTTATGACCTTTAACAATAAGCATTACGGATAATAATAGGCTATCCTTCTGTTAGTTATTATTGTAGTGCAAGATTTTAAATAGTAATATGAGTATTTGCGTACAAAATATTTATCTTAGGAGACAATAACATTAGAATAATCAGTAGAGTCATCAATACCGTAATACAGACTCAAGTGTGAATCCAGAAGTTGTAGGTTTTTATTTTCCAATTTCCAGACAAAAGTATCTGATGCTTAAAGTTCTTAGCTTACCGTTCTTTCGACGCGATATTTTTTTGTGCGATATAAAAGAAAATTCGGGGATTGATTAATGATTAGTCAGCAGTTAAAGAGAAAATGAAGAAGATTTCGACGGTACAAAGAAACATACACACTAAACGACAAATGCGAAACAAGACCAATGTTCTTGTTTTTAACTGTAAAATATCCTTATATGACAAACTAAAGTCTCAATTAATTAATCTACAATTTACACGCCGTGTCAAATCTAAATTCAATAAATTCAGAACAAATTTAGTTCCGTCTCAAATTGTTTAACTTTATGGACGGTAACTTAGCCAGTGACAGCAAAGTAAGTGACTGTCGGCACAGTCGCACGCGCATACTGTGGTTTAACCTCGAGTCACGAAATCGATTTGGGTCTAAATTTGCCTTTGTGTATGGAGTAACATATTTTAATTGTAGTAAACCTTCTCTCCAGGAAAAATTACAAATTAAAATGACAACTTGGCTATATTAGGGAAATAAAGCGCATTATTGTTTCATATAATCATAATCAATATAATTAATAAATATTCGCATGATTAATATAATCTTGTTGTGCTTTTATTTCCCAATAAATTTATTAGGTCCCATGTTAATTTTTTCTAGTAAGTACAATTAAGTGAGGTTTGTTATACTTAAAAAACCTGACGCACAACCTGACCCATCTTATTTTAACAGTGACCTCTAAATTTGTTTAAAAACAATATAAAAAACAACACCATTGATACATTGAATTGAATGATAAATTATCACAAGATCCTCAATTGCATAACTGGCACAGCAACTTCGTTCCCAAATATCTATTCTTCCTCTAGACAACCATAGCGCCAATAATTGCCCAACATTCGACAATATTGACATTTGACGTTCGATAAACTTGCCAAACTCAATAACCCACGTTTTTACCGACAAGCCAAACAACACTAGCTGCTCTAACCACGCCCTATTCGAATGCAGCTTAGCCACAGAATATTTAATCATAGAATAGTACGAGTAAGTAAGTATAGGTGTGCGTTTAAGAGTCGTGTTAGATGGTAGCATAGTCGTGTCGACACTCGGCCGTCAGTCGCGAGACGTGCCTCGGGTTATGCGTAGACACAGGTGGCCTAGCACCCTTGGACCAGTTTAATTTGACATGTCATGTCAACATACGTTATATTGAAAATCATGCATTCTAGTTAAATTATTTGAAATACAGAGGTCAATGTTTTATTCGCAAATAATACAGACAACCCAATCAGCGCCATGAACTCATGATCTGAACCCGTCTAGCGATTTTTTGGCATTAAAAATAGTAAACCCTCGGTTTTTTAAGGCCTGTTTAAGATGGCACTGAACAATGATAATGATAAACTTCAGGCGAACGCAGTATAGGGTTAATGTCGAATACTTGTATGATTGTATTAAATTTCTTCGAAGTGCACAAAATACTGTCTACTAATTTGAATAAGGTCTTATCTTATTTTACAGATGGGCCCTTTCAAATACACTTCGACCCCTTTAGGATCTTTCGTGCAATTACCCTCTTACACACTCAGCCGTTCGATTGTGCAGGTTTCCTCACGATGTTTTCCTTCACCGTAAAAGCATCGGATAATATACACTGGACCGCCAAACTAAGTAACACTTTTAAAGAACTTGTCATATAAAGTGTGATACTTAGTTTTGTGGTCCAGTATAGGCCCGCAGGGGTTTAAACTCGGTACCTTACAATCACGAGTCAACCCCCTAAGCCAAATAGGCCACCGACGCTCTTCAAATTGGGTAGGTACTTACTCAATTATACATAAAATATGATATGTAAAAACTTAGAGCTAGTGTAGTCTAACTAAACGATAGAACACAACATTATAAAATACTTATTATGAAAATTCACAATCGTTGCTTACAACAAACCTTGTTCCCTATAGCAAGCGGCAATAGATCACTCATTGTCACAAAAAAGACAGGATATTAGGAATGTTGAACATAGTTCGTTAGCAACAGGATGCGTCAACCCTCAAGCTGCTCATCCGACAACGATATCCGTAACATCCTGAGTTGCATCGGATACCTAAGGAACGCCCTAGCACGAAACTGAAGGCCTCCATATCGACCTAGTTGCAGCAATCACCGGTGTATCTACCTCGTTGATCAACCGATTGATTCTTTGATCGGTGTTGCAAATAGCTCTGTTGTCGGCAATTATTCACCACGATCGAAACTAATCATGGGCTGGGAAACAGAAGATGAGTCGAGTGATGAAATGTTAAAATGCTACAATGTAACAACATACCTTTAAAACTTTACTTGGCCATATCAATGGACACAAAGGCGAGAAAACATTTGCATAAAATTTCAAGACCATCGACCCTGACATTGCGTTTTTTTATAGAACGCCTCCAAAGTACGATTCCATGTTGGAAGTTATAATAAAAATAGGCCTGAAAGAGTTAAAAAGGATATGGCCGGCAATTGCGAGAAATTTGCATTCTAAACCAATTTCAAAACACACTGACTCCCACTTGCATCATGAATTCCAAGAAGCCGGAGCAAAAAAGTAGAAACAAAAACAATTTCAAGCCCTAATTGGACAAGGAGATATAAATGGACTAGTTAAAACTAAAGAAAAAAGATTAGTATGGAAATTTATCGATCTCTATTCCTTTATTAGTTAAGGATTGAATGTAAACCCTTATAATAGAACAAGCACAAATGAGTCTGTTGAGCAAAACCAACAAAAAAAATGTAACTTAAAACAATTCACTCTCAACAATGGTTAATACGTTGTAATATTTCTCAGAATAAAACGTCAAAGAGTAGACAATTGATAAATTCACCTTCAAGACAAGGGTACTCCCAGCATCGTACTGTCCTTACATAAAGACATACACGGCAAATAAGAGCAAAATCGCCGACATCGGGTATTACAAGCAATGAAATCAAAGGATGTACAGGTATTCACGTGGGCGGTAAATGGACCTGGATAGTCGTAGGTGGGGTTCGGGATATCGTAGGCGAACGGACAGCACGAATGATTTACAATATCTTTGATCTTACAATGGTAATGTTGCAATAAATAAGGCCGCTTAGCCTTTGGAGCGGTATCGGTCCAGCGTTGGTCATGTTTTCGCAAGTCTAGATGGCAGGTCGAAGCCGTGTAGGTTGTATTGTGATGAGGGCGATTGACAGCAAAATGATTCTGAAGCATGTTGATTTGATGAGTCATGTCGAAGTTTAAGGAGTGAAACCTTGATATAGTTCTTTACGCAACGCAGAAGCATTTGTTTTATATATTTTGGATAATGTTTAATAGCAAAAAATTACATGGTGACTGTAAAACTCTCTCTGGCTTGTTTATCGAAAACATTTTCTAGAGCAAAGCTAATAAAACACTTAAAGACTTTTTTAATGTAATGGATTTAAATTCTATGCTTACCTTACCTAATTTTACTAACACCAAATCTAAAACCAACTCAAAGTTAAATCATAAAGACTTCATTGCGACATTATGCATTGAGAAAATTTATTAATAATACAAACGCATTGGTATCAATTTTTCATAACATTTCGATTTCAAAACAATAAGAAACTTATTACAGCCGTTAACAATTCGCCATACATGCTCTGCTTTGCCACAAACTCAATTAAGCAACTGGCAAACTTATCAGCTCACTCAAACAATACGGAATCGTGCCCTGCCCTTTGAGCGACCTTTACCGAATGCTCAGCCTACATTGCTCGCTGGCCAGTCGTGGTTGAAACAATCGCAGTGATATATCAGAGACCTTGGACCTCTCACTCAAATTCAACTACAATTGCTAACAAAGATTGATCCATTTTGGCATGCGAATTAGTGTGCCGTTAAGGTTATGTTCTTAAAAATGATTTGTGTTTGTACTTATGACCAACCTATTAAGGACTGTGTAATCTATTATTATTACCTTATTTACCATGTAAACATGCTTTAAAAAAAATATAGCAATCTGACATAGTTTGCACAAGATCTTTTGTCTAATCTTAGAATAGAATAGAATAGAAATAGTTTATTGCATGTCACATTACAGTTTACAGGTGAAGGGTATATAAATAATCAGGTATACATGTGACGCCCTGCAAGGGCACAGCAACATAAGAGGGCTAAAACTAGGTATTAAATACTACGGTTGCTTACAACTATTTAGTTTTGTACAAATATAAACGTTCATTTTTGCTATCATAACCAAATTTCATAAACATTAAGTAACTACTTTTGTACTTGATCAAAAAACTCGTATCTTTGCCTGCTGTTGCCCTATTCGACGAGATAGCAGCTGTTTTAGATTCAAATTTTATCAGTAAAGTAACTTATTTCAAGAACAACAAACAATTTCCTAGTAAATTAACTTATTATAGACACATTTTTAAAAGCAAATCTTTACAGTTTTAATAGATACTAGAAACATGTTCAAATTAAAGAAGAAGATGAATAAAGATATTTATTCACTATTTATTTCACTATAGGACACACAAATATACAAATTATTGCAGAAAACAGTGAAGGTTTAAAAATGCCTATAAAAATGCGAATAATTCAGTTTCACGGTTTCCTTACAAAATCTGATGCGGAATCCGAATGATTGATAAATGTTTGAATGCTTGAAAAGTGTCTGATTATTTTTTAGCGAAATAATTTTGTAACTGCCTTGGTTTTGAGTTAACTGTAGGTAGGTAGTTATAAAAACAGAAGATCATGGAGCATGTAATTAGGTGCCTCAAGCTAATATAGATTACATAATATACATACAATGCTGATAACTAACACGCTACTTGCATCAGCCGATCAATCAATGGTGACCGGTTTATAATTCGAACTATCAAGCAAGTAAAAAATCATCAGTAAGTCACCAATTATTTATAAACATAAACTGACGAAAACTGCATTTTTTGATGCTGACTGTCCTTGTTTTGACTAAATTTTCTTTACACAGTATAAAACAAAGTCGTGACTGTCTGCTTTTTCTATCTTCCTCGATTTTGATGCGGTTTTCACCATCATGTAGATAGTTTTCACGAAAAGTTTTTATGTATAATAAATTCTGGTTTATATACATAAACTAGTATTTATATATGTAGATAATGGTGTATTTATTATTTGCCTATTGATACCAAGCTAACCATTGCCAATGGTCCTACGTTAGTTGCCACCTTCCGATCCGACTCCATCATGAAATCAACCCCTGATACCAATAAATTGCATTGTTCCGGCGTAATTTTAGGCCTTTATGATGACGGGAAATGGTTGAAAATTACCAGAATGACCGACATACAAACAAAGCAAGTTTAAAAAGAATTCGTACTAAAGGTTATAATTATTATAACAAAACGAAATTATGTCGCATATAGTTCAATAATCAAACTAAACGTCTGTCGTAACGAAGCTTTTAAAGGACAATTAAAACAATTTATTTTCTCACAACTTGTGCAAAATATCACATTGCGTTATATTGCAAGCTATCATTTTATTGTTATACTAAATTGGTCTATTGGTGATTCAGCAGACGAACAATTTGGGGTTATATATAAATTTACGATGCAAGATGTAATTTTGGGTTTTTAATCATTGCAACACTAACAGTTTAGGCTATTAGGTAGATGTAGGATGTGATATTTGATATGGCAACAATGCCTCAGGCTTTATGGCATCTTCCATCTTGGGGTTTAATTGTTAGTATAGTGGCTATTATTTTGAGATATGATGCGTGTAGCTTAAGGCTGTTTTTAATGTATTCGTAATGGACCAAGTCGATTGAATTTGTTGTGAATTAATAAACAATTTATGATGCAGTTAGCCTGGTTGATAGTGGCGCTGCCTATGAAGCTAGCCACAGAACAGAAAAAACAGTAGAAGTGTTAAGTAAGTGGGCGTGTAACGTGTGGCATAGTAAAAAAGATAAAAGATGTTTATTCAGTAAGTAGGCCGCACGGGCACTTTGACACGTCAAAATTTACCAGCGCTTCGCAAGAGACCACTGCTGAGAAGAAACGCCGCAAGAAACTCAAGCTAGTTATGCGGAGTTCCGCGCAACCTACCTTAGTTTTGCCGCGACCGCCTGTGCGTGAAAGTTGTGCGAATAATATTTCTAATATAGGAAATAAATCGAGGAGCATGCCTTATTGTGCTATTTTGGAATGTAAAAACAATAACCACACCAAATTAAATCCATGGTGGCGTGTTGTTTTTATGATAGTTTGAGTATTGGTGACAACAGGTTTGATACTAAGCGAAGCTCATGTCAATTCCATTATTTTTTCTATTCCGTGAAGTTAGTTGTCCTGGGTATTTTCTGTGCATTTGTATTTAATTCTTTAAGTATGTTTATCGTTGCCTGGTACCCATAATACAAGCCTAGAGCTTAGTTTAGGAGTCGCTCAGTTTGTGTGAGATCGACCCCGAAATATATTTATTCATTTATTTATGGTTGTTTTGTCATTATGTGATCATTTATACAGTGTCTTATCTTATCTCGTAAGTTCAGATGCTTACGGAGACACTTTTACTGTGCAGAATATTTTGGACAATTGTACCTGACGGTATTCCTATTCAATAAAAGAGCATCAGATAATGTATTTTAGTTAGAAAAAAACATTGGTACATTACCACCTAGGGTCAAACTTTGACAAAACACACTGCAATACAACAGACTGTAAAAAGATTACAGCAAAATTAGAAAAGTGGCACTGTAGTCTAAAGTCAAGTAGGACTCAGCTCATGAGCTGCAGCCCGAGCCACAGCGCTGGTTTTCAGCTGAATACTGGTGTTCACGAATTAGAACTTAGAACTTGGTAGGTACTTTATAATGAAGATTCTACACCGTCAACCACTACTAGGCCACCGACGCTCAAAAAAGGAAAATAACTCAGAAATAGTAAACAACTCATTTTTTTATCCTTTTAAAAAGTAACTCTTCCGTCAGCGGTAAACAGTACGTCGTATATTTCGTCGATCGTTGCACTATATTACCACACGCCTTTCCCCCCCGGCTCCCTATAAGGCTGAACCAAGTTAAGAGAACTAAGCGATTTATTTAGTCCCGTATTATTTAGGTACCGGAAAACGAAGTGTCGGCAGGCCTTCCACAAGGTGGACCAACGATCTGATAAAGGTCGCGGGAAACCGCTAGATGACAGCAGGAGAGGACTGATCGTTGTGGAAAACCTTGGGGAAGGCCTGCCGTGGACGCAGCAGAGGACGTGTCTTTTTTTTAATAACAGCCACGCGCCAGAAATCATAGTCTATTTAGGGACCAGCACCAAAAGCTAAAACAACTAATCTTGAATAGGTACAATAACAATATACATTCTTAGAATAATGTGAAATATATAAAAGGTTTAAAAAACATTTATCAAACACAATGCGGAAAAAATAACATGCTAGAATTAAACAAAAATAAAAGTAAAAGAATCACGAGGTTAATAAGGAATCAAGTATTTTACGCTTTAGGACAGGTCATGAAAGAAGTCGTAAAAGATGTTAATAACAAAGTCATTTGCTAAGGCCTGATCGTTGAAAAACTTTTGTATGCGATAAAGTGGCAAGGACTTTCCCAGTTTGGTTGTCACGTAGTGCTCCGACATGTACGCGTATTCGTTTTAGGTACTGTAAAATTCACCAGTTCTAATAGATAAGGGTTATCAATTTTATTATTAATTATTTATTTAATAAATAAGTCTTGCGGCTGATGATGATGTATTCAAGTACAGGATGCAAGATACAAGGATGAGTAAGTTACAAGAAATCGTGTTATTTTTCATTCTCCTGAGTCCAATTACGATGCATTTTTCAGTGGACGACGCGAGGAACGCACCTGCCTATTGTTTTCATTATTACTTTAAAAAAATCGTACTGACAAATCAAAGCTCAATTTTTAATGTCTTACTTTGAGCCGATCTAATGCCGAGCGGTTATGTCTGCGCTAACTTTTAAACAACTCCCTGTAAAATTTCGTCGAAGTCTCCAGCCAGCCTTGTTTGTACTTCGACCTTCAACCAAAGCATGAATGCACTGTATTGTCCAAAAGAGTCTTAAATTGTCTCCTATTGAGTGGTTTTAGTTTTAATCGCTTATGGCTTGCACCACTGCGTTAGTTTTGCTGTCACGGTGCGCTGCGCTACCGTAATCGAAGTATTTTCACTTTTTTTTCTATACACGTCTTAAAATATGCCCACAGTCGATTACGACACCAATCCAAGGTTGCTCAGAACATTCAGATTAATTTAACCGCCAAATACGATCATACGAATTAACAGTAGCATACCTTGCTTTACGACATTTTATTTTTAATTATGCTATATACTATATTTTTACTGCGATTGGTCATTCGAAAACCATTTCGAGGAATAGGCTTACTGACCTACATTTAACTGTCAGATTTATTAAATGTATTTTATAATAAGCTGTATTGTCTTTTATGTTTGTGTGACCTTTACGTTATTCAATTTAAACATCAAGGCGTCATTAACTTGGAAATAAAAATGTACGTATTGGTATTGAAATGTATTTTTCTATAGAAACTTATAATAGCAAAAAGTTTCTATGCTGGTTTTCCGTCATTCGCAGAACTTAATGTGCTTTAAGTCCTTTTCTAGATGCTAAAGCAAAAACAAAACTAACAGACACTAGTTTTGCTATAAAATATTACCATAATAAAATACGAGGACGTTTAATACCTGATCTCTTCACGCATAGTAATGGTACATTATAACAAATTGATCTAATTTACTTACATTTGCACCTACATGCGGAGTAACCTTGGCATTTGGTGGGTTTTTTATTAAACCAATTTCCTGTGCGAAATTGTTATTACAAAAGCCCTTGACAAGATTTTTATGCGACTATAAAATACTACGTGACGTCGAGACTGATCCAGGATGTAGGACAAAGAACTATAAGTGCAATGTCGTATTCGTAAAGTTGATCAAAAGTTCAAGTGAATTTATTACTTCAAGTAGACGTAGGGTTAAAGAACTTTCGTTTAAAGGTTTGTTCATACATTCTGACCTAGATTATTATAAGTGGAAGCCTTTAGGCGGACATGATCCGTATATTATTTCACTGTGCAATATACATAAAATAACCTAAACCTAATGTATTTTTCTCTCAGTCTCTCACCCGACTTTAACCGAATACTTTTAGGACCTACATACTGTAAAATATACGCCTTAAAAACTTTTGTGGCAATAGTCATAAAAACATTTTGCTTCTTTACACTAGAGGCGCTTATAAATTAAAGGATAAAACAATTATAAAATAATAAACATAATTCAGGGACAATCTAACACAAATTGTTTTTTTTATTGCACAAAGTTTTCTACAACATTCGAACAACATAAATTATGGTTGCTTTAATACGCAAAACCATCTAAAACTTTGATTTATTCGGAGTAAAGACTTATCGTTTCATGTTCATCCACTACCTAGCATCGTTTCGAGATTTTGACTTATATTTTCCTTAACACAATATCTTATATTAATTAATAAATAATGATCATGGTAGACGCGGATATATAGCTGTCAATGTGATGTACTTAACAATAAAACAAAAAAAACAAAAAAGTTTCAACCTTTAGATTATAGGACTTAAGAATTACTTCCTTGGTACAATCTTTAACAAAGCGGCATTAACTAAATATCACTAACCGCGCATGGCTTAAGTCAGTCTACTATATACTTAACTCTGTCAAGTTACAAAATGTCAAGAATGCCGAGAAGCATGTGGGTGGCCTGAATGCGGCGTTATTCTCCCAAACCTCAATGATGTCATAAAATTGATGTAGGTTATGTAAAAATATGTTACGTGTCTGTCTATTAATTTTCGTTTGTTTAAAATTATATTATAAAATATATAAGTGAGAGAAACTTAAAAAAAAAACTTCATGTCAGATTGGACATTGCTATTCTACTAATTATTACCAACTTGAAACGGCCTGAAGGGTTATTATAACAGTCATATAGCTCCTTTTCTCTGAGTGTAAACTGAACTGCAAAGCGTGGTTATAATAACCCCCTTGTAAGGTTCTTTAAAAGAAAAAGACATTATTAATAAGAGTATAAAGCCAATATGCCCATAGCGCCTTTTCACTTCGATCGGCAGAATAACCCATTATCTAAATAGTCATTATTATCTACCCATTAACAATCACACGTAAAGCTATAACATTTTATTGCCAAGTTAAATATAATGTATTAACATTTTAAACTAAGACACTCAGTTATTTATAGGTAAGTACTAAAAGCCACAGAAAACCAAGGTTTAATGTTTAAGTCTATATTAAAAGTGCTTAAATTTAATACCGTCATTCATTTTATTATTAGTCAGAAGGACATACGCAGAATTTATACTTGCAATAAATACTTACTGAAATGGCTGGATTGTTCAAGTCATTTACAATATGCCATACTACCAAATTATTAGTGTTTCAATTTAGAAATTATTAAAGTATTTATAACTCTATAGTGGAGTCAGCTTTGCCCGGACGGATAAATCATCTTTATACTGATAAAAAACACATCTATTCCGTAGTTTAAAATAACGGAGCTCACCAACAGACAGAAATCTCAGCAAAGGTTTTATCATGATTATTACCAACCATTTATTTATTTAGCACTCTAACTACCACTCTAATTTTTTAATATTGTTTTTAATCAACGATGTTACTTAATCCGCCCCTTCAACCTCAGTAATTCTAACATATCTTCCAGCTTTCGATTAGACCATAATCATAGGCCACCACTGGCATTAAAAGTAAAACCCATACAAATTTAATTGTACATCACACGATCTATGTAGCAATAAAACCGTGACGTAACAGATGTACCCTGGGCTGACCGGTGACCTTCCAGAGGGTTCCGTGACGAAACCCAAGTAACGTAATGTGTTACGTGCGATAACAAAGAAAGCTGCATTACATGAGGCGCATCTTTGTGGGCTGCTGAGCGTGACCTATGAGGTTCTACAATCAGCCGTAATAAGGTTATTTACTAGACACCTCATCTATGAGAAAGACGACGAGAAACTGTGCGAAAGAACTACATTATTTTTTGACAGGAAATATTCGACACTGATACACAGAATAATCAGAGGTTTTACGTATCCGAATGAGGCTAAGTATTTGGTAAGGCCTTGTACATGGGTCCGTCCACATTGTTACAAATGTCTTTTCCGTTAACCAAGGATTTTTTTTTGGAAACCTGAGTGTTCCGTTGGTGGGCAAAATTCTCCCCTCTTTTGATTTTATATTTAGTTCACCCATTAATGTCAAGCTTCTTCGTTTTGTAACAAAATAGAATCAACAATGATATGTAGTTTTTCCAGCTAAAAACAAAAATCACGAACAATTAATCAGACGTCGTTATTAACCAGAGTTTGTTAAGCAATCGCAAACAGTAAAAATGTTGTACAACTCAAAACCACAGTCCGTGCCCTGTCATACAATTCAAAATCTTTGCGAAAGGGACACATAAGTACATCAATTGGCGATTATACAAAAAACGTCACATTGCCCTAATGTGTATTTCCTAACGTCATTGTTTTGGCCAATTGTTGCAGACAAACGATGTGTGTAGACTATGGAGCCATTGGAGACAATACTTGGATTGTATGCTGTATTTGTTTAGGGTTTTTGCAACCGTCATTATCTTGGGTTTCGCTTCGGTTGCTTAAATTCGTTAAGGTGCGTAATCCTTGGTTAAAGTATGATTGGCATCGTTGGTAAATTATTATAATCAGTATTTTAAAAATTAAGCAAAACCCATGGCCGATGGGGTCAAAGAGCTCTAGAATGGCTACCGCATAACGGAGATTAGTGTGGGTAGATCCCTCAAAAGGAAGCAATGTATCGATCCCTGGAGGAGGCCTATATCCAGCAGTGAATGAGTCAATTTAAGCAAATAATGCAATGCATACTCGTACTCTAAAAAACACTCTATTCCACTTCCTGGTAAACCAGGTTAACTATAAATATAAGTTAACTATAATGTCCGTGTTTGAGGGGTTAGTTTCATTCTGAATGTAGAATTAAGTAGCTAGTTACAACGTTACAGAATAATTAAGTAGTTGCGTTTTCCTATGTATAAAGTCCTTTGCTATGTCGAACTTCCAATTTGCATGATCTTTCCCTAAGACGGGCCAAAGTAAAAGATTTCATCTATGTATATACTAGACCTTACATAATTCATCGAGTGTCTCCCATTAATGTTAATTTAAAAAAGTCGAGTGCTCAACCGTCCGTCAAATTAGCAAATACGTTCCATTTTATAAACCTTAAGCATCATTTAATTCACCGACACGTACAGAATTAATTAAACTGACATATACGACCCAGATCCAAAATCTGTGTTGAAAGCTAATAACAAACTTCCTATCGATCTAAGTTTACCAATAACCTATAGATTAATTAATGCGATCATTATTGATGTCCCGTGGCTGCGCGTGAGTTGCCACACCGATGCGCAAGCGTCGGCCTTGTACGGTTTCCACGCCCACGCTACGCTGTGGGAAAAACTCATTTCGTATCTAGTTTGTGGGAAATGGTGGCGGCAATTTTGACCTCTAGGATTTTTTGTGAGGAAAGGGTGGTTTTGGATGCGAGGTCGTGAAACTTGTTACCTTAGAATAAGACTCACTAGAGTTCCGTGAGCAGAGATGATGTTAAATAAACTCATAGGTATTAATTTAAACTTGAAGACTCATGTTTCCTTTTCAATTTTAGTCATTTGTATATTTTATAATTTTTATAATTCTTTATAAGTCAGTTGTCATCATCATTATCATGTCAGCCAAAAGACGTCCACTGCTGGACATAGGCCTCCCTCAAGGCTTTCCACTCAGACCGGTCTTGTGCTTTTCGCATCCACCGCGGTCCCGCGATCCTGGTGAGGTCGTCACTCCATCTTGATGGAGGCCTACCTACAGCTCGTCTTCCGGTCCGCGGACGCCCCTCCAGAACCTTCTGACCCCATCGGTCATCGGTCCTGCGAGCAATATGCCCCGCCCACTGCCACTTCAGTTTAGCTATTCATATTTTTATATGGTATCGATGAGGGAAGGTATTTTATGGAACTTAAAGATTTCTATACCAATATTATAAATGTGAAAGTAGCTCTATCTATCTGTTTGTTAGGCCTTCAGGACTAAACCGCTGAACATGTTGATAAACTATACTTAATTGAGGTACCTTAAGTCCCGAGAAAAGACATAGGGTACTTTTTAAACCCGCGATAAACGACTTCTAAACAACAGCTAGATAGTTTAGATAAGTAGTATAATTTAGGGTAAAATAGAAATAAAATGTCACAGGGCGTGCAAATGAATATCAAGAAGCCGGAAGTCCAGTAAACTCCAAGACCGAGAATTGGTAATATTTGCTACAACTCTCATCCTTACGACTATAAAAATATGCTAATTGAGAACGATCTTATACATTATGATTCTGAAAAACAATAAAGAACCACACTTGAGATTTTTTATTGCCGTTGTACAACGCGGGCCTCTTTTAGATAAACACGATAAGTGCCAGGTTCGCAGTTTCATTAAAAAAGGACAATTAAAATAAAATCAATATGGAAAAGCGAAATTGCTCGAGATCTAGGTTTACGCAAGAACGATAAACATAGACACTTGTATAAAGAAATAATTAGACAACTTCCAAGGCTCATGAAATAAGCGTTTATCAGACAAATATTTGCCTTTACCGGGAATGGAACTCGGGATCACTACCTTCGTAGGCATATAAAATAGGCTAACATTTTAGCTCTTGGCAAATATATAATAAAATAAAACTATAGCATAGCTATTCAGACTGTAATAAAAAAAACTCAAACTTACATCTGTCGGAATATTTAGGTAAAGATAGAGTATAAACAAACGAATTCAATAAAATTGAAAAATGTGTTAGCTGACGAAAGTGTTACATTTTGAATTAACAACGCAAAAAAAACAGAAATAATAAAAACTTACAAAAGAGTCAGCGCACATTAGGTTTATCTACAACAAAATCTATTTTCTAGGGCTCTATTCTGCATTTAGCAAATGCACAATGGTTTTTCCGGGTAGAATAAGCCCCAGTCCTCTTAGTCCAATTTAAAATCATTTCCAATGATGCTACCAAGACTTCAAGAGCCGCAAAATTCTCAATCCTTTTTTAATCAAAGCCAACAATGTAATCCAAACTGCCATTTAACTACTGCACCCGCTATGCAAATTAACCTGCCACATTGCGCGCACTCCCGCGCATGTCGCAACGCTTCCTGCGCGCGCGCAGCCGGACCGATCCCTGGCGACAGACAGTGACACTAGCGCGTGACTATCGCAATAGGCCGCAAGGGAGGAGATCGAGGCGGAATTACTCTAGTATTTTGTGAAGGTAACAATCAAGGATCGCAATCAGGTGTGCAATACCGGACTAGCAAGGAATTTAATTGGTTAGAACTCGGAATACCTTGTCTCATAATCTATTTTTACTTTGTCTAACTCTTGCATGTTTGTTTTTTATTTGTTGGGAGTTAAAACGCCTCTAATTATCAAAAAACCATATACCTAATTATTATTTTGTGCTATTTGCAAAATCTTTACAATATGATTGAAACATGATAAATCCTGCCACTTTATTATTTTAAGGAACTCCTTTTTAAACTAGAGGGATAAGTTAATAACCGGTGAATTTAAGTTGATCCGTTAGAGCGTATGAACAACAATATACCGTGTGCTTTCTCAATAAAGCAGATTAACCGTTTGAAATCACTCGCTCACTCGATAGATTGATCAACAAGAAGTCATTTTAAGATAATTTAAAACATTCAGTACCAAATTTCCTCATTTCCATTAAAAGTTGACTCCAAATCGAGCCCTTGGCCTGTAGCTTATAACTTGCTCCACAACATAAACAGACAGGCAGCGTTTACCAGCAAATAGCTAGTTTAAATTAAAACCTTATCGTGTGATTATGTACTGCTCGTTTTACAAGTAAATAGAAAGCGTTTTACAATCAGATTTAAGTTCTTTTTTTATGGTTTCGATTTGTTGAATCACGATGTTTGAATTAAGTCGAAATAGAGAATTAAAGATTGTTGTATAAAATAGGGGTAAAGACTTGCGATGTATCTGCGGGTCCCATTTCCTTTAGATTTAGCGCCAATTTACCTGTAACAATAATAATAGTTTGTTAGTTTTTGTCGTGTAATAAATTGAGTTTTGTACGGTCCATAGTTGAGTTACTAAAGATTCCCGTCACAACAGCTTCAAGTAATGTAAAACAAATATACGTTAAAATTATTCAATGGCTTTCTGTGACAACCTACAGAGACTCAAATGTAGTAGTCAAAGCATTCTATACTATTACGGCAGAAAGGAAGACATACATACTAACAAAGAATAGTTGTAGGGTTAACAACATAGCTAAACTGAAGTGGCAGTGGGCGGGGCGAATTGCTCGCAGAACTGATGGCCAATGGGGTCAGAAGGTTCTGGAGTGGCGTCTGCGGACCGGAAGACTAGCTGTAGGTAGGCCTCCAACAAGATGGAGTGACGACCTCGTCAGGATCGCGGGACCGCGGTGGATGCGAAAAGCACAAGACAGGTCTGAGTAGAAAGCCTTGGGGGAGGCCTATGTCCAGCAGTGGACGTCTTTCGGCTGACATGATGATGATGATGATGATGATGATAACAACGTAGGCGAAAAATTAATAAATTTCTACTTGATACATTGCATTATTTAATGATCGAACTGTACGCCAAAATAATTAGGTACCAGTACTATTACGTCAGTGGCAACATAAAAATAGATAACGAAATGGCAACTTATATCACAGCCATTTGATAACAATTACATACGCTGTGTATATCAATTAGAGGGACGCTCGCGGGCGGCACGACCACGCGTCGTGACCCGGCGTACGGAGAGAAATGTGTATCACTCTCGACTTATGTAAAAACCTTTAATCGAGGCGGTCCGCAACCTTTTATAAAAGACCAGATTTTGCCCGCTACTCTGTCGTTTATCGCTGTTCCGGGTTAAAACTATTCAAAATTCAAAATATTTATTCAGGAAATTGGCCACATGAGGGCTCTTTTACAAGTCGGTAGTAGGTATAGAGTGAATCTACTAGCGCTTCGGACGAGACCATCATTGCGGAGAAGAAGCGCCGCAAGAACTCCAGCAGAAAGTTTTTTCCATAATAAAATACAATAATACTTCAAAGTAACATTACAAGGTAATAAAGAAATAAAAAAATATTTTAAAACTAACACCAATAAAATCATTACAAATGTAAGCTCAATAAATAACCTATGTCTTATTACAGAACCTAACCTATATGTGTGCCAAGTTTCATTCCGATCCGTTCAGTGGTCGATGCGTGATTGAGTAACAAACATCCAAACTTTCCCATTTATAATATTACTAAGATAAAATAACATGGTAATTATAAACGCACTAAATTTATTTTACGACCCAATGGCGATTCGCTATATATACACTTGAACTGGAGTTAATCATTAATCATTATTACCTGCATCGATATAGCGATGTTTCGATCGTATTGCAACGATCGTGGTCACGAGAAGGCAACAAAAATGATTAAATATTTTACGCGATTAAATTACGTTTAAATACAAATAAAATTATTCATATATAGAACTTTAAAAATTAGACATTGTGTCTGAATATATTTTTATTTGATTTTGATTCAATACTTTATTTTGATCTAAAATGTTTCGAGCCACTGGCACATACCATCCTGTATTTCCGTTGCAATTAATCCACTCACGACCTTGTTTTATTATGTTTTACAGCCAGAAGCGACAGGGAAAGGGTTATTAAAATCAATAGTAATAATAGACGTTAAGTGCCTAAATGTTATGGTTCAATTTAGCTGTTAAAACCATCTGGGAATGTGGTTGTGTCATAACTATTTAATAGATAAAAACTATCAATATAATTGCGATCTTTTTCAAATCTGATATCTCATATTGGCCCAACCGATTTTCATGAAATATAGGTAAGAACCAACGCTATTAAACTTTCTTTCAACCTTCTAATAGTAGGAGATCCGAATAGGAGACGATTTGCAGCTGGCTGTTTATGCGATAAAAAGTGTTTTATATCAAATTTAATATGCTAAGTAATATTATGGCCAATAGGTAGGCAATAATTAACTTTGTTTTAAAAATTGCAATTGCTTGTTTATTAGACAAAGTACATACCAATCGAAAGTATGAAGCCTATGAAGAATATACAAACGTTAGGTTGAACGTTTTTTTAATGATATAAAACCGGACTGAATGTTTTCAGCCACATATTATTTAGCGTATAAAATTTGATATAAAATACTTTACATCGAATAAACAGCCCGGTGCAAATCGTCTCCCATTCGGATCTCAGACCATAAGGCCCACAATAGAACGAAATTTTACAGTGGAATAAAAATCTATTATAAATTAAATACAGTCGACTTTATAATTTGATCATTAGTCATTAAAACAAAAGAAATTGCACTTTACTTCCTTTGCACTTTTTGGGACCTCAGGAGGTTATAAAACCCTGTCTAAATCCGTCCATCCGTTTGAGAACTACAATGCCGAAGACATACAGACATACATATATATATATATATATTTTTTTATGGCATAGGGAAAGCTGACGAGCACACAGGCCACCTGATGGTAAGTGGAAACTGTGACCCATAGACATTCGCATTCACAAGACTGCAAGCCTAAGACTGCAAATGCGCTGCCAACCCTGAGGACTAAGATGGAATGCCTCTATGCTAGTCATTACACCGGCTGTGTTATCCCCAAACCGGAACACAACAATGCGAACACTGCTGTTTGGCGGTAGGTTAATGGATAAGATGGTGGTAGCGATCCGGACGGACCCCGCACAAGGTCCTACCTCCCGCAAAACAAAACACAGAAACAAAAGTTAAATTTATAACATCCCTCTTTTTGTCCGGGCTTGAGAAGAGAGTAAGTATAGTACTATGCAAGAGGGCTTAAGTCATTTTGGGTTCGGATAAATTCGGTAAGACTCGCATTCAAGCGTATGAGAGAGAAGTACAGACCCGAAGAACCTTTTGAGAAAATATTTATGTTTGTTTTGTTAGTTTTGTCCTTGTTTTACGCAACAGAACTTTTATAATATATTGTGACCCATATGCGACTTTGTTGTCCGTCTGTTAGTCTGTCTATAATTTGCTCTAAAACAGCTTAAGTTATCGGGCCGAAATGTTGTAGTATTTAGTCGTAAACAAAGAAAAAAAGGTTTTAACCTATCATGTGATATATTATGTGGAAGCTCCAAAATTAAATAGGATTATAATATTTTATATTTTAATAATAGATTATTTTCAGGGCCGGCTGGCTAGCTAGTAGCAGCAGGACTTTATTAGGTTGTTATTGTGTGTTGAACTCTCGGTGCTCGAGCATCTGCATCTGACCGGTTCTTTGCATAGAAATAACTGAACACAGTTCTCGCGGGAACAGTGGAAAATTTAAGGAGCGTCCCCACCGAGAGCATTCGCGTGTAATGAGCCTTCGGTTCGAACATCGAGTGGTGTGTACGCTTTGTAACGCTCGGCTCAACGTGGACACCACTCGAATATTCACGCGAATGCTCTCAGTGAAGAAGCTCCTTTACGAGAAGTTCTGATGAAGTCGCACACAAAAGCTAGTTACTCATATGACACTGATGGCAAACCTACTCCTTTAACACCAACCAACGTATTATTACTTCTTGTATTTGTAAAATATTGGGACCGGAGAAGAGAGAAGACGGAAGCTTCAGAGTCCGGAAGAACGCCGAAATAGAAGACCTGGTAGCCGAGCCCAACATTATTGGCGAAACTAAAGCTCACCGCCTGCGATGGCTCGGCCATGTCCAGAGAATGAGTGAAGATCGCGGAGCCAAAAGAGCGTACCTGGGCCGACCAGTGGGGCGACGCCCGGTCGGCCGGCCTAGGTACCGCTGGAGCGATGTCGTGGAGTTAGATCTGCGTGATCTTCAAGCCGTCAACTGGCGAGAGACGGCGCAGGACCGGGACAAGTGGCGCAATCTCGTGTCGGAGGCCAAGACTCACTTGGGTCCCTGAGCCGCAGCAGTAATTAAGTAAGTATTATAGTTAGTATAGTATACCTATAATAATATACCTACCAATGCATTGCATTGGCATTTACCGCTAAATATAACATAGTAAAAGAGTATTATGTCATATATGTTCTATTGCAACAGCAACTTGACCTACGACTTGTTCGTCGATTGGTCGTAAGACCTGCATCATTAAATTTGTACAATTCTTAAACTTGTATAGGTGACTAATAAGTTTTGATCGTTAAAAACCTTTATGATTTTTGCCTGTAAACGTTGCAATTATAATAAATCAAAATGAAGTGTGTAACCTAAATAAAATACTTCTTTGGTGGTTTTTGAAACAGTACAGTGAAATGTCTGCAGAATGATTAATTCAACTATCAACGTCGCATCATGTCATTTGATTTCCTTCGCTATTTGACCTATCGTAAATAAGACAGAAATCAATAATCAATTGATAATCTTCTGCCAAATTATTCACATAACATGTCCAAAAAACGTATCAAAACAATCTGGCATGGTGACCGTTGGCCTACCAGCTTGAATGCCACGTCAATCCGCAAAGAGGGAAGTTGCGCGGACGCATTGAGCAATGCGAATTGACAGCTTATCAGATAATCAGTGGACATGCGCCTTTATATCTGCTCGTATTGTTGAAACAGATAATGCTAATTATATAATCTGAGAAGCGAGCAAACGAAATGATCTGATAGGTGATTCAACACTCACTTTTCAATTCAACGACGAATTATTAACTCTGGAGTCCTAGTGAAAAAGGGTATAAGTCTTCAGACACAGTTCACGCGATTCCCTGGCCATTTTGAATATAGACAAGTGGAGACCCTGGACGGAAATTAGCAGCTAAGGCAAGGTTCTTTAATTTCATCAACACTTAGTCATGTTTTTTATAATTTCACCGTCTAAAATCGTTAATCATAATTTTGTTGGACATCACACACCTACTTACTGTTTTATACTATACTTACACCTCATTCTTCTTTCAACAATTTGCCATACTAGCACAATTTAATACAGCAACAAAATATATTCTATAATTGCAATTTTTTTTCACAGACAGTTACGCGAGACAAAATTAAGTTGAAATGGCAGATGATAGATTGTCTATAATTCTTGATACTTGCTATTAGGAAGTGATTGTGCAATAATGTTTCTTTTATAATAGGTGTCAGTTACAGTCACGATGTTTTTGACAGTTCTTTATTTAATCTTAATCGTTTTTTAAATATTATCATTGATTATGCAGTAAGTAGGTATATTTTGGTTCAATCTATTTGTTGAAAGTGTTATTGAGCCTGTTGGCTTACCATAATATTCGTTGTCATAATTACTTTGTTGACATAATTACTGGTAGTCATAATTTTATATCGCTGGAAACGTAAACTTTCAGAATTCATCTTACGTGTTGAAAAGGTTAGGGTAGGTTTGATTTATAAAAATTCTAAAAAGTAACAATTCCAAAAAAAACCCTCGATAATTATACATGATTTAAAATCAAAACACTAACGACTAGGAATAATTATAACAGACAATTATACTTAGGCTCTTCGTTTGTTTGTAAAACTTAGTGATATTTTTTTCTCTTGAGGCAACAAACACTCATGTTCACAGTGTTTAGCCATTTGTCAATAAAAATAAGGTATTTCATCAATATAACACGCAATAAGCCCTGAAATAGTTGCACATAATGACTAAGGTGACTATATGCAATTTTTGCCACAGAGTATCATTTCACTTGGACTGTCACAGGTTGTGCAAACTGCAAGCGGTATCCGGTGTGCGGTTGCATTTTAACCCGCTTTGGTTCCACTGTATAACGCTATTTTTTTATTGGCTGAGGAGTTAACTAATATAAAGACTTTCGAATTTGTCTTCTTGTATCGTCATGTCGGACATTTTTATATAAGAGGGCCATCTTATACAAATGAACATAATACTTAACTAAATGGAGTAGGTAGTCATAGATAAACATACTTATATAAACTAGAGGACGCCCGCGGCTTCGTACGCGTAGAATAAGTTTCCCCCTACTAACCCCTTAGGGGGTGAATTTAAAAAAAAAAACATAGAGCTCACTTACATCATGAAAGGAACCGAATTTCAACTTTCTAGGTACATTAATTTCGGCTGTGCTTTGATATGCAAGTCAGTGAGTCAGGTTTGCCTTTTATATATATAGATATATGTTTGCATTATTTACTCTATTTGAGCATAAAGAATTAACAGCCGTACATTGTATAATCATACCGTCAAGACGCACAACTATTATTTACATGTGGCGCTTAATTAATTTTGTCTTCATTGTTGGCTTTTGATAATACTTACTTTAGAATATTAAAACTACATTTTAAAACTCCATACCGTTTAATCTACGTCCTCGTCGTCGTCTAAGACAAACATTTTTTTTAAATGCCTTTGTCTGTACTTTAATTTAAACATTTAAGTATTGCATGTCATTAAAATATCGCTTATCGATGTGGTTGCATCTTAATGTTCACATTAAAGTATCGGTGACCGATACTTCAACGTAAACATTAAGATACGTCATGGCAACCACAGATACAGGTTGTTTCTCACATATTGCAGAAAACTTATGATATGCATGTACATAAGGTAACTTATGCGACTGTACACATAAAGGCATTATGCACCAATCATATAAACTACTACTATTAGTCACATGCCGTGCCGTGATAATATGGAAACGGATTGAACAGGTACCATATCCTGAATGGAGACTCCGTACATCAAGATTTTGTAAGTTATAACTAGCATTTTACATCCAAGCCCACAAGCATTAAATAAGTACTAGGGCCATAAATTTTCGTAAAATTATTACAGGTTATGCTATATTTATGCACAGAGCAGCTGTAAATGACTGTTGTAATGTAGCTCTATGCATACTAAAATAAGAGAGTTATTTACTTTTAACACCACAAAAAAGTGTGACGGTTTAGGTACATTAAACAAACGACAACGTGGTTGGCCTAGTTGGTAGTGACCCTGTCTACGAAACTACCGATCCCTGGTTCGATTCCCGGTCAGGACAAATAATTATTTGATGAACGCAAGTACCTGTCTGTTTCTGAGTCTCGGTTGTTTTCTATGTTGAATAAGTATTTAATTATCTACATAATTATGTTTACAAGCCTACAGCTTAGTGTGAGATTAGGTCAATTTGTGTAGGATTGTCCCCTGATATTTATTTATTTTCTAGCGACCCGCCCGCGCTTCGCTTTGGTTTATGTAAGTTTTCTGTAACACATATATAAACCCTGATTCCTTATACATAAAAACCTTCCGTGGAAATATATCTAAATGAAAACCGCATCAAAGTCCGTTGCGTGGTTCAGGAGTTAGCGGATATTAGACACACAGACGCGGAAAGCGACTTGGTTCTTTTTAAACTGGTTTATTAGAGTTGGTTCTTAGCTAGCTTTCATGTAAATTGGTTTGATCACTTAAACTTTGAAGTAAAAGAAGCCTTTATATAAATAAAACCGGGCAAGAGCATGTCCGACCATGCTCAGTGTAGGGTCCGAAGCCGTTACTATGCAAAAACTATCTCAAAAACAACGAGTATGAACTAATTCTCTATTTAAAGTTATTTGGTGCTGTCTTAGGTCGTTTTAGTAGGTATAAACACTAGTCGCCTATATCTCAGAAACCAATGTCTACTTATATCTATCAGATTTTTAGTATTTGCAGTTTTGGTTGTAGGGGGGAGGCACTTAATGTAGCATTTTAAATCTAAATATTTTACAAACGGATCCCGTACTTTTTGACACACACCCGCAAGATTTTTTAAGGACCTATCCAATGTCACCCCACCACACTATGGAGTAGACAAGAAAAAAAATACATCCCCACGTTACGTGTACGGGAGGTACCTAATATTATTTCAGTATATTTTTAGGACTTTTTCGGCGTAGCTAATATGTATTTTTATGCTAAATAACAGGTTTCTAGGACTAAGAATCACTGAGCTAAGCTGCGGACGGACGCACGGACTGACATTGCGAAACAAAAAAGAGCTCCTAGTTTGACCACGAGACCCTTAAAAAACCGCAGGTCTCGACGGATGTCTAAAATGTGTACTTAACAATAATGTGTGTGTGTACACAATGCCTTTTGGAACTGTTCGTTTTCCTGAAAATTAAACAAAGCAAGCTAAAAGTTTATCCTTACCACTTAACACTTGCATATTTATAAATGTAATAACTCCGGAAGGAATCTGTAATTATTACGAAAACCCAACAAAGCGCAACGTAATTGCTCCGTGTAATCATCATACCATTAACAATTAACGTTAAAACCAACATTCAACTTAAATACTAAAAGGATGTATTGAATCCTTTATATTTGTAACCAGTTAGTAACCGTTGCTCTTTGAATGATGTTTTCCGGGATAACTTACTGACTTGGTTCAAACTCAATAGGCTTAATTTGTATAAGAAATCCTGAACGAACGTTAATAATTGTTAATTTCAAGAAGGTACCAAGGCCGATTAATATTTGGCTTTATGTGTTTCTAACAAATTATAGCTGTCTCCGCTAAGCGCTGTTCCTTCGGCAACTGTGCAAGTTTCCGGGATTTAAAGGATCCTTGTGTCCTTCCCGGGGTTCAAGTTATGCCAAACTCCATCTATCTCTTTCATTTTTTTTCGCATTTATAATATTCGTGTGCGTCTTAATGATTACTTGTGGATGTATATCAAAAGAAGCCACAAGTGCTCTCTTTTTACCCCCAACGCAAAAAAGGGATGTACCTTCTAAACGGATGGACTGATTTCGACGCGGTTTATGAAGAAAGCTACGGGTACACTACATAATTCCAAAGAATTATAATTTCGAATTAATCAAAATTCCGAATTTCATATTTCTGAACGCGGTGTTTTGATAGAGGACTTATATTTTGATATCATTTACAAATCAAATGTTACTATACGTAACGCAATTGAATTATGCATTTAATCTACAATAGCTCCAGCGTAACAGCTTTCTAAATAATAAAATGTGTACAAATTAATACCCGAAAAAAAAATGGAGTTTCGAGATGTTCCCTTCATAAACATCCGATGGACCGCTATTATATCGTGGCTTGTTGTCTATCTCATTCCGATTGTACGCATGTTGTCACACAGAGATGTTAGTATCCCGAGCCCAGAGTATCTACAAAACATTTATTATAATGCAAGTATGCAGCCGGCCTTAAAGAGCTATCGAAAATGCGTCTTCATTTCCTGCCACTATTCCGTATTTGTGGCGGCGTAATGATTTTTCTTAATTATCGTAATTACTGGTTATCCTTTAGCTTAATGGAAACTGCGTATTTATTTATAAGGATTAATAGTCTGTTGGAAAAACATTATAGTTGATAATATCAATTAAGATACAAGCTTAAAATATAATCATGTATCAATTTATTGTTGTTGCAAGATAACCTTTGTAGTTTTAAATATATTTTTTCGGATTCGTAGAGCCGTATTGCGTAGGCAGACCATAATGATGAAGTTAAGGTGTAAAATCAAATTAAAAGTGATTTAACCGTTATGAATAATATTTGTCTTGCAACTAATAATAATGTTTAAATGTGTCGCCTATCATTACATAATATTATAGTGTGGTTGGAGGATGTTTTCTATCTATTTACGTATGTGTATCGGTATATTGTACGTATCGTAGAGTCAGAGTCAAAAGCATATACGATCTCTTGTAACCTTGCCGCTTTACAGTCACGTTAGCATTGTCAAACAAGATTGTTAAATTTGTAAATGCGATAAAGTACAAGCCCTATAGAGCTTAGTTTGGAACTACGCCAATTTGTGCGAGATTGTACCCTGTCCTATTAAAATTGTTGCTTTTAAATAAAACCGCAACGTACTAACTGCGTCTCGCATTAAAATTTGACACGAATGTCTAGCTCGCCATTAAAGTGTCACTAAATAAGAATTCATGTCGACCTCGTCCGAAAAAGGCAACCAGTCCCGCCGCTGATGTCTTATTAAAACTAAGCATTCGACTGCCCAAGGAGGGTAATTGTATTAACCTGGGTCTGGATTCTACCTGGCGAAACCATATTGCTTTTGACATGTTATCGTATTGTTAACGTCACGATAGCCCTTATTTATTTGACAGTAATGGCGGCGTTTGTCAAGCACGTCTTGCGGCTGGTGATGGTGATGGTGAAGTCGGCCGAGTTAAGAACAACACGATAACATGTTGAAGGAAATATTGTTTTACCAAATCGAATAAAGGCCTCCTCAAAAATATGTCGAAATGCACCTTATTCGAGTGTAAAAGAATTTCGTAACATATTGATGAGATGATTCTATCGATACATATTTTTGCACATGAATGTTTCGTGGTTCTTTGTAAATTAAATAAGAGAAATGCCAAAATCGCTATTTGAAAATATACTGGTTATTAACATAATGTAGACGACAATATGGTTAGGTTTGAAAAAGTAATTATTTGACTTATCGTAGCGATACGCAATGTCTACATGACTTCTAATCGACATCTTACATTCATGTAAAAAAGAGGCATAATAATAGGTTTGTCGTCTTACGGTCATATTTGTAAACACACTAGATGTCTTGATGTCTTGGGTTCAAATCCCGATAAGGGCAGATACCTAATTGTGTGCTGAGCGCTGATATTTCTTCCTGAGTCATGGATGTTTTGATATGACAGAATTTCAATGTCGTGTTGTTTCAGGAGGTGAAGAAGTAGGCAGAACACAGAGAAAAGTGGTAATTACTCCACCGACAAGAATCTAGCTAGCTCTTAATGTTAAATGATGATGACTCAAAGTGTTACCAGTTCATTAAACTCACTTTTCTATTTGTTGAAGCAGAATCAACAAACTAAGACAGAGTTAGGCACCTAGTTATTGCTTTGGCCAAACTGCTTCGTAAACGTAATCTGCGACTGTATTTATAATAATGTATTTAATAGTTAAAAACCGCAAATATAATGACCCCAAATATAAACGCCTCCTTTCAGAGCAGATATCGCCGAAAAAGCTTGACCTGGGGACTTGAAGGGAACATTCCTTGAATATTCTAGGGTTGGGGTGCTTTCAACAGTAAAAAAAATGTATAATTTCATGTAATTTCACGAAAAGCATAATTAGCGATTTGCATAAAAACCAATAGTATATTTTCATCTGTCATACGATAGAATAATATAAAACTCATTAGTATAACTAAAGTGTTCTTGTTATTATGCATATTTCGTCAAATTCTTCTAACTAGGTTAGGTTAGGTTAGAACTGTGACCACATTAATAGTA
This sequence comes from Acleris sparsana, assembly GCA_923062465.1. Taxonomy (NCBI): domain Eukaryota; kingdom Metazoa; phylum Arthropoda; class Insecta; order Lepidoptera; family Tortricidae; genus Acleris; species Acleris sparsana. The sequence continues at coordinate 16,801,580 of OV281287.1, read as the reverse complement.
ATGAAAACCGTTAGAAATATTTATTTTTTAATTTCTTATCATTATAGTTTTTGAAATTATGCATAACGTTTTATGCATCATGATTATTATATAGTTGTTTTATTATAGATATCGAAACTATGCAATTCGTGTTATGTGAAATGAAAATTAGACCATTTGTTTTTGTACTAAACATTACACACCCCTAGGGTTGCACTAAGAAGACATTTTGGAAATTGGTCCCCATAGGGTTTTAAATAGGCTTCTTGTATACAACAATTTATAACACTAAAAATCCGAAGCAGCTGAAGAATTATGTAAGCTCCTCTGTCATCCCTAAAAATCCATGCATTCGACTACTAAGCACTTTGTATAGTATTTTAAGGCTTGGTCAAACACACGGCGCGACGCAGCGCCGCGGCCGCGCCGCGCGACCGCGGCGGCTTTAAATACATGCTAACAGGTTAGCGACGTCAAACAGACTGCGTCCCGCCGGCATCGCGCCCCGCTTCTGTCGCGCTCCGCGCCGCGCGGCCTCTTGCGTCCACGCGGCGCGAGCGCAGCGCAACGCGGCGCGGACGCGGCGGCACGCTGCGCCGCGCTGGGTCACATCAGTCAGGAATGAGCGAGCGACGGCCCGCGCGCGAGTCACGCCCGCATCGCGCTGCGTCCGCGCCGCGTCCGCGCGCGCGATGCGGGCGTGTTGAGAGCGCGAGGCCGGCGCGATCCGCGCGCGCCCTGTTTGAACAGGCATCGCGTCGGCATCACGCGGCGCGGCCGCGGCGCTGCGTCGCGCCGTGTGTTTGACCAAGCCTTTAGTTATATACTCGTACTATGGTTGAGATAGATAACTTCGATCAACCTTGGGTTCCGGAGCTTGTCGATGACGACACTATTATTTAAGTTAAGTAAAACGTGTCACTCAAAGATAAAAGAGACATAAGTTAAAATGAATCATACTCCTATTTCAACCCGTGTTACTGCTTACTAGGATTTAAATTTCATTTTATTCTCGTATTGTGTATGTCATGTTTGAACTAAGCCAAGGCTAATCCGTTGCGGTTTCTAGTGTGTATACATATTATCACCGAAGTTATAATGAAAACGTTGGATAATACGAAACAGTCACTTGACCTTTCCTTAGAATTTCTTATACATACGTTACTTTTGAGTTCAGCTCTAAGCTGCATTTAATATAATTATTTTAGAATCTAATAGTTGGTTGGTGACAGTTTGTACAGTGTTACAGAAGGTTGAAAAGTCTCGGTTGATAAGAGTATTACAGCAAGTGAAAGAAAAGTGCGGTCGGCCTTATCAGTAACTGCACACTGTAGTGGTTTGGTTTGTCACTTTAACGTCATGTTTGAACTAGTTTTAAGCTGTGAAAGACGTTAAAGTGACAAGGTACAAACGTGTGCAGTGACTTATAATAAAACTGACTGTACAAAATAAACCCGAAGGTTGTTTTAAGAGCTATTGCAGTCTACCAAAGCACAAAGTGCACGTTTTATTATTTAAATTATTGTATCGGGTCATAAAGCTTAAGGTTGTTTACATATACCCGAATATTTTTTCCGTAAACTATAATTATAAAAATATTAAAATATTCACTCTGTTGTGCAGTTACTTGTACTTCGCTTTGGTGTCCGTTTCCTTAGAACTTAGGCATCGTGAATGGGAATGTTACACATGAGGCATACCTGTAACAAAAAAAACAAAACCATTAATTGACAAAAAATATAATGTTTTTATGGCGTAGAGCAGTCAAACGAGCACACAGGCCACCTGATGGTAAGTGGAAACTGTGACCCAACAAGACTGCAAATGCGCTGCCAACCCTTAGGACTAAGATGGAATGCCTCTATGCTAATTACACCGGCTGTCTTTTCCCCAAACCGGAATACAAAAATGCGAACACTGCTGTTTGGCGGTAGGTTAATGGATAACATGGTGGTAGCGATCCGGACGGAACCTGCACAAGATCCTACCACCCGCTAATATTTGTTTTTTAGTTGTAATTTATTCAGTTACATTTAACGATAAGGATTACAGTAGGCTTATAATTTTAGTATTAAGGACAGATGAATTATAGCGACAAAATAATCTTAAGTCTCACAGTAAATCAGGGAATGAATTTTGTAGTGTGAGAACTAGATCGCCACATAACGATCGCATTGTAGCTTATCAACCTTAATTCCATGAACACATAAATATAATGCAGAACAGTTTTGAACTTAATCACTAAGGCCCTGGCAGCAAAAGTATACGTCAAGTTTTAGAATTGACATGTTATATTTTAACATAGTGTAACTGAATTTAGTCCTAAACTTACATTAAGTGCCGACAAATCCACTAAGTAAATATTATCTTTTTGTTGCAAGTCGCCCTAAATAGTTTTATTTATAGTTATATAATCGTATAAAAGAAAGTGTGTTTTTTGATGTTAATAATTCATATCAAAAAATATTATTCCATTGGTAAAATATGTATCGTTTTATCAAATACTGAAATTTATCTGTGGTATAACATTTATATCATAATATCAATACCACATTAACTATGTTATTAATGTCCTGGATTGTGTATTTTTTCTATCTATATAAGTAATAATAAAATTGCCAGAAAAAAATACAGACTTATTGAGAAACTGCACCTTTTTCTTGAAATGTGAACGCAGAAATGTTAAGGCCTAATTAACAGACTTGTTAAGATAAGGGGGAATTCACACGTTTTAACGTACTTTTCCGAAATTAACTGCACGGCCAACAATTGCCCAAATAAGAGCTACTTAATATTAACACAAAAAGCGAAATATCTTATCCATTGTGTTCATAAATTAACTAACACTAAACGTGTAAAATATTAACGCAGTAAATTTAGCGTAATACAATAAACCATTGATAAATTATCGAAGATAAACTGTAACGTGCTTGACGCATAAACCGAACAGGCATTGCGCATGTGCCAACAAATAGGCGAATCACGATCGGCTCGGTTGCTGCGCTAGCGCCGAATCCTGATCGTTAATCAATCTTAATGTTTCGCACTCGGCTCGTGAAATAACTGAGATAGCCTAGTGAATATTGCTGATATATTTATGTATCTAACTACAAATGAAAGCTGACGCCTGCTGCAAAATACGCTATAAATTATATCATCAGAGGTACGTAGAACTTCACGATACTAAGCGCCAGTGAGATCAACAAAGTTAAAGAAATTCTTAGAGAATTTCACATAAAACTCGTAAACAATATCTAAACTTGACTACAGGGACCAACGAAACTTTGAATTTGGTCAGAGGGTCGCTCAACATATTTATTATTTATTTATTTATTTATTTAAGAACACATACAGTCGTATGTTAAATATGTATACAGGTAATCAAGTAACACTATAAAGACCTAGAGGAACATATTGTGTGAGTGTAAATATTGTGAGTAGCACTCACACTAGTGCATCTCTTTCCCTTTATATACTACCAACACTTGTAATATCAAACATAATTAATAAAGACTCCTACTCCTACAGACGTTGGTTGTATCCTTTCTTGTCCAATATCACAATATCATGGTTACACGCAGTGTTGTTTATCTGCCACTCAAATCTGAATACCATTTAATTGTTTAAGATACCTTAAGTCCATTTTTTTTAAATTAAGTAATAGTCGCCGGAGGCACTTGGCCATTTTACTACGCTTACGTAGTGCAAGTAAGAAACTGTTTCCGCATCCGTATTGTAAAATACGGAAAATACCTAAATAGAGTCATAACCGTTATTGGTTGTATATATTTTGAAGCCCTAATTATAAGTTACGTGAGATTGAATAAGATTATTTTATTACATTCCTTATATATAAGATAAATCTTCCTAGAAATGTTGGAATTGTTAGTAATGAGGAGACCTAAATGCATCCGTAGCTATTTGTTATATAACGATTACATTAAAAGTGGACACCTAAACACCTATTAAACTAACTTAGATTTTCACTTGTTTTTTTGTAAGAATATAGTGACTACGTTATTTTGCACAAAACAATTATCTCTCCTATGAGTTATTAATATCAAGAATTACAATAATTCCCAGTACGTCCTTACGTTACGTTCCTTTACGTCAGTAAAGGAAACCAAGTACCTAATGTGCGAATTCGATATTATTCTATAGCTAAAAAACAAAAAAGTTTTATTATATTTCATTTATTGCCCACCAGTATAGACCCGTTATAACTATCTACTACCGACTTGACTACAAGAAAAAGATTTTTTTTCTGGAGTATAGGGTAGCCTCGGAATAAGCTATAACTGGAAATTTCACAAAAATCATTCAAGCTATTTTAGCATGAAGCAGTTCCACACAACATTTAGCATTTATCAATTGGTATAAAACAAATAAATAGCAAAAGTACTATTTCACTGTAACAACAAAAATGGGCTTTTTTGGACGTTCAACTCTAACTAACACGTTAAGTGGAAATATAGTTATTTCCGGCGTCCGTGCTATAAACCATTCATTTTATTTCGTTTCCGAGAGTCAGTTGAATAAGACATAAATAACAGCATTTATGACCTAATACAAAACGGTATAACGCTCTTAGTTACTACTAATATACTTGCATGAAAACTAGAGCTATATGTTTAACTACACATTCAGTTAAACCATATAGCTTTTGACGTGTAACGATATTGTGTTTGACTCAGTCGTCATTACAGACAAGTTAATAAAGCAAGAGCAATCGAAACATTTTTTACAATACTCTCACGTCAAAAGCAATAAAGGATGCTATGCTCTTAAAAACGGCGCTCGGTCGAACGAGTGAAAGAGTGAACGCGCCACGCTGGCGAGATTCAGTAGTCCGCCTTATACAATCAATCTTTACGACGGAAGTCCTGCTGCCTAATTGAGATTGCACGCGGTAAAATGTGTTTCGTGCGTTCTGAAGGGACTACTTAAACTCGCCGGTGTGGTTCGTTCACTCGTTCGACCGACCGAGCGCTGTTTTTAAGAGAATAATTCCCCTGGTTTACCGTGTCAAATCCCGGTCCTGGGCCCTTTTTAACTTTTTTAACTTGGCCGCCATTATTGTCAACTAAATACGATTATGAGATATCATAACGTTCACGATACGATAACATGTCAAAAGCAATGTGCAATAATTATAATAGTATCAAGCAGCAATTCTAAAATAATGGAAATATAAACTTGAATTTTAGTACAAAAGTGACATAAATGGGAAATTACATCGCTGCATAGTTTTTCGTTCTTGCATATGATTAAAACAAAGTTATGGTTTAATACAACGTAACACCAGACTGTTTTGCAGACATAATGGTGATTATGCGTAATAGGTGCGTAAATATAACGTTTTCATTACTAAATAATACGTTCGTTTCACGCAACGTTACGGGCCACACCGGAAATTCTCATTTCTTTAAAAAAATAACGTTTCTACTGACATTGTCTTTGGGTTTTTCACAAAAAGAACAATTGAAACTTTTCTTAGCGTAGGGGAGACCGGGGACAATTGAAACGATTTGACTTTGACTGCCTGTTGCCGTTTTATTTTTAAAGTTATAAAGATGTTTGCCGTAATTATTTCAAGGTTAGTTATCTGGTTCCTAAATAAAGTATATTTGGTTAGTCTATCATTAATAGTTATTTTACAATAATGTAATAAAGAGAATGGGGGAATGTGGTTCAATTGACCTCACACCGTTGTTAATTGAAACACTATATAAGGTCAATTGAAACACCGTAATATCTTTAACACAATGAAAGTAATGTTATCAGTCCTACTCGTTTTCATCGCTATATTGGTATATAATACGACCATCAAAAGTTCACAAACATAACATAAACATATCGTCATTTATAAGCATCAGAAAATCTCGATCATCAAACGCAGATAAAAAAATAAATATGACTTGTAGCTTTCTTTGTTGCTCGCTACCTTATACATAAAGCTTAATAGAAAATAGTTTTAATGTTATAATAAGCTATAATGATATGGAATTGTGTTAAAAACACATAATTATGCTACATACAAAAATGCTTGTTTCAATCATAACAGTGTTTCAATTATAACTTAATGAATGGATAAACTTGAAACGTCGGGATTTTAAATAATATACACAATATAATCGGTTAAGATCGTTTTATTATAAAACAAAAACAGTTTCAATAATTATAATACCACGGCTACTTATATGCCGAATTAAAATACAATCAAAAACTTATTTTGACTCTTTATTAATAATTATAAAATATTTTAGTAATAATCAACCTGTTAATTAAAATTACAATCAGTCTTGCAAACAATAAACTATAGGCGAATCAGGCCAGATTAATACTGAAGTATCCAGTTATTTGCTTCCGTTTTCGGGGCATCTAAAAATTATAAAAAAAAATTGTAATGTGATATTACTCATTGCATAACGTACTTTTAATCAGTGATGGGCAAAAATGGCTTATTCGAAGACTCCGTCGATTAATTTCGATTCGATTAATTGGTTGACTAAAAAATAATCGATTAATGCCCATCGCTGCTTTTAATATCAGATCAGTCTAAAGTTTTCAGATATCTAGCTGTCATATGTACGAAATAATCGCCTAGCTACAATTAAAGTTTACATTTAATATTACTTTTGCCCGTGACTTCATCCGCATAGAAGTCGTTAAAGAAGATATATATTACATCAAAATCTGTCCAGTACTTTTTGTATGAAATAATAACGAACATACATACATCCCACAATTAAAAAATTTCTTACACAATTGTTGTCCTGGAGAAGGCCCAGGTATCAAAATTTGATCAAAATCGGTTTAGCGGTTTAGACGTGAAACCGTAACAAAAATTAAACGAACACACTTTCACATTTATAATATTAGTAAGGATATGGTTAAAAAACTTAAATAAAATTCCTCTTGCATGTAGTTGTAACACATCAGCTGTATAGACTGTTCGACGTTCTATATTTGAAATTTGACATAAATTCCATACTAGTTTTGTACACAACTTCATGCAATAGGAGCGTTACTTAAGTTTTTCACCTATTCGTCAGAATGATACTAGTAGGTACACATACCGGACTAATACCAAAAGTGGCACCTATATCTATGCTTCTATAACATTAATATAAATAAAGTAACTCTGTCTATTGGTTTATTTATCCAAATCACGGGCAAAAGTTAGTGTAGGTATAATAATTATTGACCATGAAAGAAATCATCATAAAAAAGAAGCCATTGTCGCATATTCATTTTCACATTTATCAAACAAAAACATGCGTCAAATACAGAACCTCCTCATATTTAAAGGCGACTATATTTGGGGACGATTAAAACTCCAGGACGAATGAAACGTTTCAATCGTCCACACGCAAGTTGTTCCTACCGTCCCCAAATCACAGTTTTTAATTGAAGGTCAAATATTAAACGCAAAAACAACTCGAACACTGATAATTGGCAATAATAAACATTCGTTAATTTATCACAATCACGCTAAAATAGTTTAATCAGTTAAAATACAAGAACAAACAAAGTTATTAACAAATATACAAGATGAGAAATACTTACTTTTGACCACGAAAAAATTAAATCGCTCTGTGACACCGCTGCGTTGCTCGGTCGCTCACGCGCTACTGACCATAGATTAAAATATGGCCGGCGGAGTCCTGAGTGTTGCGTCATACTCGTAGGTATTATAGTTTTTGAGAAATTTGACTTGTTTCAGTCATGACGTGTTTCAATTGTCCCCGGTCTCCCCTACTTTATTATGATTAGGGTAGCTGGCTTAAAATAACCTCGTCATGTTATTTAAACGACTTCAAAAAAACCGGCCAAATGCGAGTCGGACTCGCGCACGTAGGGTTCCGTACCACTATACATCTAAATAAATGTTTTTCTTTATTCTTTATTATATTGGAGTTGATTGAATGAAAGGTAAAATGCGGTTTACGATTTATAACGTATTAAAAAAAACTAATTATTCGTTTTTTTAGTACATCATATATTATTTTTACATTTATCATTCCCTTATTTTAGAAGTTACGGGGGGGGGACACACATTTTTCCATTTTGGAAGCGTCTCTCGCGCAAACTATTCAGTTTAGAATTTTTTTTTATTAGAAACCTCAATATCCTTTTTGAAGACCTATCCATAGATACCCACACGTATGGGTTTGATGAAAAAAATAATTGAGTTTCAGTTCTAAGTATGGGGAACCCCAAACATTTATTGTTTTTTTTCTATTTTTGTATGAAAATCTTAATGCGGTTCACCGAATACATCTACTCACAAAGTTTCCATAGTATAGCTCTTATAGTTACGGAATAAAGTGGCTGTGACATACGGACGGACAGACATGACGAATCTATAAGGGTTCCGTTTTTTGCCATTTGGCTACGGAACCCTAAAAAGGAGGAGGTTCTCAAGTCGTCGGGTTATTTTATTTATTTATTTATGTTCCCTGATTACTCGAATACCACTGGACCAATTTGAAAAATCTATTCGTTGTTTGAATGGGTATATTTTTCAGTGGCCCCCATTGTCAACATGTCAGGATCTGATGATGGGATCTTGAAGAAATCAAGGGAACTCTTCAAATATTATAGGCGCACCTTTAGCGATTTTGGTATATTTGCTTTTGAAAAGTACTATATGGTGAAGTGGAACTGACGATGAATACCACAGATGGCCACCGGAACTCCTTTACAGTACCTATTTGAAGGGTGGCGATAAGATATCTCGATTAAGGTAGTTGAGCGACGATGACACATTTAATTGTTTAAATATGACTATGACTTTCCCGTGGAATTGCTTGCGGCGAGCTTAAAATAGTCAATGTTTCTCATTAATTGATAAGTGGGACTACATAACAATATAAATAGAATTACTAAAAAGTATAAAATAAAATGAAAGTACAAAAAACCAAAAACCCGCCTTTAAAAATGCAAAAAATAACTTCTTATAAAGTCCAACTGAAGTCGACGTACTACAATATTTTAAAACAAAAGCCGAATACAGTTGGACTGACCTGCCTACCATTTTATAAAAAGTGATTTTTGCATTTTTGAAGAAGAGTTTTTTTTTATAAAACGTATTAAACTGGCAGTTAATGTATATTTCCTTTTAAAATACCTATAGGTACGTGAGTTAATGGTAAAAACAAATTTGTTGACTAGTGTTATTATAGCTTGTTGCAATTGAAACAAGACTTATTTACTTTGTCTGGTAACATTTACCAAAATAATGACTACCGAACTGTCAATTTACCTCCTCTGCTAAATAACATGACTATAGACACAGCTCACACAGCTCGTCCATATAGTGTTCAATATACTAAAAATAATTGTCTAAATCTTTGGAACATAAAAGCCTTATAAAAAACACTGGTTTTATTTTTCCTTTTATACACACTATAGATACTTATCTCTCGTTGCGTGTAATGGAAACGCTCCATAACACTGTCATTATGCAGAAATGCTATGACGCTGCGCGTGGGCAACTCAAACGATAACAACCGAATTTAGCCAGGTATTCAAGGTCACTAACCTTTTAAAAACAATGACGCTTTAACCATCTCTTACTATAAATTGTGTTTCGATGTTTATCTTAGCTTTATACAGGATAATGTTTGCAAGGCCTTATTTGAAACAATACATTGACAGAAATGTAACGGATCAAATTTGCAAGTTAACTTTGGATTAATTTGCAATTTTTACACTAATTTTAAGATATTCTTCAGACATGAAAATGATTTTGGTTCTATTTTATATGGAAATCAGTTTTAATCAGTCAACTTCCAGGCAGGCAGGGTCCATTTCGCTATACAGGAGCGGCATAGGGTTTAACAATCACACAGGACACATAAAAAATCCACTTGTCATAGACAAACATCTACATAAACTAACCAGCTTTAGCAACGGCAGAATCAAAAAGACATATAAGGCCACGGAAATAACCTGTACTGTGAGTTACAATTACCTTACTCACTAGCGAGTGAAATGTTCTGTCCATCGCACTCTATAAGAATATTGCAAGGTCTGCGAGGGACAGAGCATTAGACTCGCTAGTACGATAATTGTAACTCATGGTAAGGATACTGAAAATTAACTAAACTTAAATATCGCAGGTAGTAAATATATTTAATTTATACTAAAGCCAGTTACGCATGCTGCAAGTTAGACCCAGTAGCTGTAAGAATTAAAAAAAAGCCTATACTTCCTTTTTTAAGTACTTAAATAAATGTAAACAAACCAAACCAGCCACGTGACTCTTTCAAACAGCCAATCAAAACTGTTTTGTGGAACTTTGACATAATTTTCAGAGTTCTGCTTCTATCGGCTGACGAACTATGACACGTGGTTTATTTGTTTACATTTAGTTACGTATCTATAAAAATGGAGTTATAGATCAGTGTTTTTTTATACCCAATAAAAATGTATAATGATTTTTACACCTTGCGCAAATGACTCATCAGAGGCTGTTTATATTAATTGCCGCGTTGAACGGTAACTAGATTTATTACAGGGCAATATTACACAACATCGCGATGGGCGAGATGAAAACAGAAGTGTTAACATTGTGACGTAAGAAATAACTGGCTTACGGCACATGGGCCGAAACTCGACTTTGATTCCAAAGACATAAGAGTGAGAAAAAGCGTAAAATAAAACGCTATTAATGCTGTTATGAATGTATTTGATATGATTGAACAAAATTGAAGCTTAAATAACGATATAATTTGACAATTACATACATAATAATATAAGCAAAAACACGTAATGATGGTTTACCCCAACTTTATTTGGTGTCTAGTTTGATAAATAGGTTTGCCATGATACCCATACATGGCGTTTCATTTGAAGTATTTTTTATTAAGTGTTAATGGCTAAATCACACACCGAATTTTATTCAAATTGATATGGAGATAGCATTAATCTTGACGAAAGGGTACAGCTTATGGAAAATAAATAAATCAATTCTATCAAATGAAATTGAGCACAATGTAGTTTTGTACGAGTAGCTCATCAGCTGTTTCAAAGCGAAAATAACGTGCGAGTATTAGCGTGGTAATAATCTCCTAGCTAAATATTTTTCGCATTCAAGTACTTGTAATTGCCACTGCCGCCGTTGGCTTTTCGCAATAAACCGCGATTTACGCTCTAGAGCCGATATCCCGTGTTACGTGGCCATTATCTAAACGTATTAAAGCCTACTGGCTAGCTATACGGTGCGATAAACCACTATAACGTGTTCCTGCGCACGCGTTTGCTATCTGTCTTTTTGTGGTGTAAGTTTGTGAAGTGAGCGATTTTGTTTCTTAAAGTATGAAAGTGACAAGCGACTAAACATTGAGTATGAATGTGCAAGAATAATGGACATTAAGGGGATTTTTTTGGATAGTAAAGGTGCAGGAGCCAAGTAGAGTGTCATGGGTTATATGTAGAAAAAAAAAAATAAGCAAAATACGCCTATTGCTCTATGAACTGAAGAAATTTTAAACCACAGGTACTTACTACATTTTTTCCTTCATTTTGTTATTTTTACACTGTTTTCGTCACAGAAAATCTGTGCGTATTCCAATTGTCATTTAAAGTACATAACAAGAGGGACTTTTGGAAAGTAAAATACTATATAAATCTGTTAAAAATACTTTCTACAGACAATGTCGATCGCACAATACAGCATAGCCCGACAGGTATTAACCAACAATACCAACAATTAACCAAAATATCGTCTCTTTTAAAACCGCCCCGCTAATCGCTAAATCTTGTATCTTAATTGATATTTTCATACATTAAGCAAAAGTAGTTTACTCCCGTCGCTAAGGCTGTGTTTTACCTTATTAACTAGATCAGACAAAGCTGTTACGTATACTTGCGTAAGGGCAAGATTTAATGCTTTCGATCCTGCGCCATGACGGAAATTTGCCGCCATTGTCAGTACGCTGCCAACATTCTCTTATTATAAAGTACGCTATTTAAATTAGGTGTTACATGGTTGTGTCGTGATATACACAGCAGTTAATTGGTTTCGTTGCGGAACATGGAATGTTATTTTAAATCTTAATGGTATTTATTTATGGAACCATGTGAATGGACTAAGTTTAAATTAATTTTCTACGCTTTTTGAATTTAAAGTATTATCTACAACTTTCAATTTCTTTTAACTATTAGTTTTGGTACAATATAAAATGTCATTGTTAATTAGATTCAATTGCATCACCGCAATACATTTTCTATTGTTTAAAAAGCACATCGTAACCGCTTCCGTCGGCTCCTTTGAAACAATAACTAGAGCAAATCCTACGTAGGATACTTTCAAAAGGCCTTTTTATAGACTTATTACAATAATACATTGACTTTTGACACCATAACTTAAAAAAACGCCTACGCGACAGTCATACAACATTTCTTAACGTATCCACGCCCGCGCCCTCAAGGCTCGCGTGAAAATATCGCGACAGATGTAGTTCAGCGATAAGTTTAGAGCGTGTTTGCGCAAACGCAGCCTAATGAGATTATGTGGAGTGCAGAAGTTTTACAACTGTAGATTGAATTGATTTTAAGTAGAATAAAGCTTGCTACAGGTATGGTATATGTATCGCAACAACGGTATATATATATATTTTTGATTACTGCTCCTTATTACTCCCTATGAAAGTTCTGAGTTTTGACATATTTTCCTGCTCAAGCTACGCTTGAATATATTTATTTTTTCTTTTTATGTTAGATTCATTGTTTTACAATAATGCTAGGTTAAGCTTTATAATTGTATAATACCACAATTAGTATTTAAAAAAACGACTGACTGTTGAGTTTCTTGCGGCGTTTCTTCTCAGTAGTGGTCTCTTGCGAAGCGCTCGTAGATTTTGACGTGTAAAGGTGCCCACGTGCCCACGTGCCCACTTGCTTGCCCACGTGTAAAGACTGGATTTACGCAGCTACTATATGTATGTATGTAAATACATCCGTTCCAACCTATTCAAAGCGGCAGCGATATGATACTACTTGTGATTTAAAGTAGCTTTTATCGTGTGCAATTGGTTGATTATATAATGACTTTGCTCAGCAGCGGGACACTTTAGGCTAACAAAAAAATGGTCAATGTGAATTCCACGTAACGTTCATCAGGGCACTCATATGGGGCCCTATTTCACAATTTCTGGCAATAAATAGGTGAAAGGTGACATTTCAGTCAAGTAATTTAAAACTTGTTAACTCGGTAATTATACCAAATTTTTACCTGTCATTATCATCCTAGCGGTATCAATATTCTAATATTTCGCCTCCAGTTTAACCCAAACCCTTTTTCATTTGATTGACAGGCAACTCCCACCACGGGAGTTAAAGTTTTATGGTAGACACAAGTCTAACACCCACGTAAGCTGTTTTCAGGATATTCTGATATAACTGTAGTTAAAAATAGTTTTTAGTGAAATGAAATTAGGTGAAAATTTGTATGTTCTATAATTAAGATATTGTCTTTTTTAAACTCGAAACTCTGTCTGTGACAAACTTATAATGTACCGACCTTTATGCTGGCTTCGGTAAAAACTTAACTGCTTTTGATATACCTATATCCTATAGTCAACGTTATAGTTCTTATATGTATACTTGAATGACAGTAATTCCGGCCAGGGGCCTCTATTCAACACGGTAAAATATCGTTTTTGATCAAGGGGGTTATTATGACATGGCTATGCAGTTCATTTTACGGCGAGCGTAAAGGACAGGGCTATAGTAGGTATATTGCTCTGTCCTTTTCTCCCAGAGTAAACTGAAATGCACAGATATGTCATAATAACCTGTCATCGTATTGTCGGAACACAACAATGCGAACACTATTGTTTGGCGGTAGGTAAAAGGATAAGATGGTGGTAGCGAAGGTCCTTCCACCACTACGACAGTAGTCTTATTTAAACGGGACATTTTACTGCAACCGCAACCTAACGAAATTACTGCCTTTTCAGTTAATAGTATACATTATTAACTGAAAAGATATTATTTATATTATAGCCTAGATCAGGGGCTCTATTCCACTGGGTGAAACCATATTGCCTTTGACATGTTGTCACATTTTTATCACTTAACCACCATTTATAACCAGTAAATAACAAGTTGACAATACGGTAACATGTCGAAGGCAGTACAATCCCTATTCTAATGCGTAAAGCCATATGGCCTCACCGCTGCCCCCTATGTTCACTATTTTCTAACTAAACGATCGTTTTTTTAAACATAACATTGACACTTCCTTCTGTTTCTTTTATTATCAACAAAACTAAAATCTGACTGTTGAATAGTAACTATTATTTCAACCATCGTCGTCACTGAACTTCTATCATAGTATTAAGCTGTAAAAACCAGCCAAATTAAATTAAAAAAAAAAAGATAGAGCTATACGAGACATATGGCTCCCCCGTTCACTGCCTGGATCTTGCTAGATTTTGACAACTTACAATACGGCTGATGTACAGTCAGCCTTATAAGAAGCTGCATACTTTAGTACATTCTCGCCTTAAGAGGATTGTATAGCGCCCCTAAAATCGCGTAGCTGTCAAAAAAAACCATACATATTTAGCCCCGGGCGAAAACGTTTTTCACCCCTCAATTGAGTCCGATTTCCATGTTTTTTGAATATGTTGTACTTATTGACGGCCTACTTACTGAATAAACTTCTTTTATCTTTTTATCTTTTAAACTTAGGATGAATTTTGCTAAGCAATTAACAAACTAAGAATATCACGTTGTTGGTGGTAATATGTATCATGATCTAAAGGTTTTTATTGACTTATTAATCGACTGCCGAAAGAGATGAAAGGGAATTGCATGCAGCTGAAATGAGAAGGCTAAGAGGGATGTGTGGTGTTACGCGAATGGATAGAATAAGAAATGAGTATAAGTATAAGAGGAAGTCTAAAAGTGACACCCGGTGAAAGAAAAGTTGTGTGGAAGTCGGATGTCATGGTATAGACATGTGATGCGGAGGAATGAGGAAAATATGGTCAGGAAAGTTTTCAGTATGAATGTGAAGGCTATACCAAAGAAACGATGAATGGACTGTGTGAAAGATGATATGGCTAGAAAGGGAGTGCCTACCGAGATGACGACTAATACAGAAAGAAGTATGGAAGAAAAATACATGTTGCGCCGCCCCCTAATAAGTTGGGATCAGGGCAGGAGAATGATGATGATGAATTGACTGCCGAAGAAGGAGGGTAATGTTTTAGACCTGTATGTATGTATGGTGCTTTGTTCGGTTGTAAAGGCTGAACTGATGGCCCGAATACGACAAGCGAGGGGACGTTAATTTCGTATTACCGTCGTGTTAGTCACTTTAAAAAAGAATGTGAAATTGACAAAATGAAAAATATGTACATAATAACCAACATTACATTGACGACAAACATCATTGTCATTGATTGGGTTTTCTTAAACATTCCTTTTTGGTAGACTTGTACTTAAGTGTTTATTTAAAAATTACCCATATATTTAGGGGATGATTGTATGGTTTATTTATTTGCATGTACGTAAGCTAAAAAAAACTTCAACTACAATTAAATATGCAAAAAAAAATGCTTACCGCTAATAGTTTCTATTTTCTGCATAATATATAGTAGTCAATTTACTATGGTAAGGTAAATAAATAACTTAGCTATGCCAAGGTATGCCACTTAAACTTAAATAGCAAATTTAACTTAACCATATTTCAAACCTAAAAGCCAATTAAGTATGTCCGTTTGGGTTCTTAACATGTACAATTTGACTAACAAGATACTTTTAAGGATTGTTACGTAGTATATTTTTTTAATTTATCATAGAACGCTGCAATAGTTTCAATCACACTTACGCATTTGATGCCAGGTTCACAGAGATCCATTAAAAACTGACCCTATATCGCGTCTTTTTTACTCAAGACTGTTTGAATACCAAATGAGGGTAAAGACAATGTTTAACCTACGTATAAATTTGAATTCGTAATCGTCATTTGTCCTAATGCATCGTTTGTCCTAATATTCATTTATCCTAAAGCCATTACCGCCGGAATTACAAAGATGTTTAGTATTGTTATAATACAACCGCAATCTAACGTAACGGTTGGTATTTTTGGCAAAGGGTGATGGGCAATTTTGTATGGACCCCGCCCCCCCCCCCCCCCCCTCCAACAGTAACGGGCTGCAGGTCTATATGTTCATTAGGACCCAATAAAAGACAAAATACTTATCTTCGTAGCAAAATCAATGGGATTTTTTTAATGAAAACAAAGGGCCAGGCAAGGCAAATCATCTACATACGTGTTCATTTTCAAACAAATTCCATAGTTCCATACGATAAGATTATGATTTTTCAAGAAAACCCCATACATATGGTGATCGTCGCCATAGAAAAAATACATCATATTGCCAAGATCTATAAACTGGCACATGTTTCATCACTGTTGGTGGGTGGGGACATTTTTACCCATCGTCCTTTTAACAAATTGTCGGTCTCAGCTGAAAACCGTATCACGTCAAATAGTCAATACTTTAAAATATCCATCCAATGTTGCCTTATAGTTAGTGATGAATTAAACAAATTCAACCTTGACTAGATTATATTTTCCTAATTAAAAAATTCCTAAAACCTATTGACATTATTTAAATTGCCTACTTAATCAATTCTAAATTGCAAGTTTTACTAGTTTTAGGTAAGATCAACAAAATTATGTTTAATTAAAAAAACGGATGACCGTTTTATATTTGCATTGCTAGATATTTTATTTCAAGCCTACTTAATGTTATTGGGCAAGTTGTCATTGAATTTAAATATTTTAGATTAATCTTGTCACTGGGCCCATAAATGGCAACTAAATTCTATCAACTAGTTTACTTTATGTATTATCGCCATTTTTTCCTTACTGGCCGTCTCACGCCCGCATCAGAACATAATACAACCACAGTAGGGCCTCTATTCGCCACGGAAAAACCATATTGTTTACGAGCTCTTATCGTATTGTCAATGTTTTGATAGCTCTTATTTGCATGACAGGTAATGGCAGCCAATTTAAAAACAATACCATAACATGTTAAATACGAGTTCTATTTTACCGCCTAGAATAGAGGCGAAGTTCAGCACAAAATATTACTAGACGAATGATGAATTGAAAGAACTTGGATTAGAAAAGCCCGGTTGACTTCGAGCGGACCCCCCCCCCCCCCTCCCCCCCCTCCCCCCCCTATCCTTCATCAATGCAGATAACTCCAGGGTCCTATTGCAACAGCTATCTATTGCGTTCCTACTTCAACGTCACGGTTCCTATCCAAACACGTTATCGATTTCAATGCCGCAGTGATCTGATCCCACACAAGAGCGGCTCCACATCGCGTTCTTGGCATACGAGCATAATAAACAAAATGTTGCGCAAACTGTAACACGAAATTGTTTCCTAGTACAAATTGCTCCGTCCCAGGTAGTCAATTTGTCAACATTCAATAATGTCAATACAGTACAGAAATCGGCGCCCATTAATGTGTTGTATGGAATTAAAAGATACGATTTGCGTCATGCATAAACAGTGAATGAGTTTCCACATTTAGACTCGATATTGAGATTGAGTCCTTATTTGGATTTAAGAAGTTTGTCACTGAACATAACGCAATACATAACTTAAAATGTATTATTCTTGACGCGAAAAATTGCCCTTTAGCATGTAAATTAGTTGTATTATAAATATATTACCAATTACTTAATCCAGCCCTTACGCGTCCTTCACGTTACTAAATTAAATCATTGACATACTTGCCAATTCAGCTGCACCAAGCTTGAATCACTGCAATTTCACACTTCATCCTATAAAAATAAACGCTAAACTTTGACAAGCGTTAAAATTCTTGAAGTTTATAGAATTACTTACTTAGCATTAAGGTTTGTGTATGATGTAAGGGCACCCACGATGAAATAAAATGTTTTAAATGGTGGTTTTAACAGGCAAAATAGCTTGTACCCAGGCCAAAAAAATAATTTGAATATCTTTTAAAATTAGAACGCTCTGTAGTGATACGACGTACGTCATTTATTTTGGAGTTGCGTCCTTTTCGTACTTAAGCCGATTATTATTGCACTCACGTATAGAAAGCAGATTGCGACAAACGGAAGGACGGACCGCAGTGCGCGCGTGTACGTGCATTGGGATAATTTGCGTGCGTATCCCGAGTTACGCCATTACGACGTAACCATTTACACATGCGACCGAGTAGGTACTCAAAATATGAGTCAATTTTGTATAAGACTTGGTATGCCAGGTGCTGAGTGTTAAATGTGCGTGATAATAAACTGACAGGGGTAGTTTAAAAAAAAAAACAATGGAAGGGGCTGTAGGTCACACAAGCAGGTGGTTAAGAGCCCTAAGTTATAGATAAAGCTATAAGTTACCGTTGCCTATTACCCACAATAAAAGGATTTATGAGCTGAATTTGGGACTAGGTCAATTCGAGTAGCATGTCTCATGATTTTTATTTATTTGTATCTACCGCTTTACCACTTCCTCAGTACGTTTTTTTTTGCATTAGGTGTTTTATGGTTCAACTCAGTTCTTAAATCATTTCATAAGTGAAGAAGAAACTTCATTTTTGACATGGAAGTGTAGTCAACTTTCATAAATTGAATGGGTTTTATTGCCAGCATTTAGTAAGTCGTTATAAAGTTTTTTTAGGTCATTATTATGGCAGTAACGTTTTTTGCAAATCATTAAGGCGCGTTCACATTTATGATGAACGCCTCCACCAGTATGTATAACTAGGTAGATATATAAAAGGTTAAGCCAATAACATTGCAAAAACTATTACGACGAAAACAAATAAACGAGTCGTGGATTTCGATTAAGTGAAAGAGTATTGAATCGGACAATGGTTTACAAGGCTTGATAAATTGTTGTGCAAACCATTTTATAGCTCTATTATTGCAATCGATTATATCGATTATGCTGAAGAATATCACTAGAAAAGCATTATTTTGGCCAAAAAAGAAAACTTTCAAGCCGTGAGTCGGAATTTTTACTTAAGTTTAAGACAAACATATCAAATATAAGAAAGATAATGAGACCACAAGTTAAGTATAGTTTTCTTTAACATTTAAAAAATATACATACAATCATGATTGCTAGAGCCAAAATGTAGATATATTAATAAATGAAAACTGATAACTTGATAAGCTACATATCGATATACCTACCGACTTACATGGGCTTAGAACCATATAACGTTTACTAATCAGCAATTTGCTGAGTCTTTATTCCACTCGGTAAAACCATATTCTTCTGTTTACACTAACAAAATTGCTTGTAACCTTTTTTAACACAAAAATATATCTGACCGCAAATCTCAGCGAAACAAAAGACGTTACAAAACGCCAAAATCTCCGGCACCCGCTGCGCATCCAATATGAACTCCACTTTACAACACGCAGAACACAACCGTATAATTGATTTATTCGGTATCTGGCATCCACGGTAATGTTTCCGCTCTACTTGCTATAGAATTCAATTCACGACATCTTAATCAGTGGATCTAGCAGCGCGACAATAGTGAAAGTCGGGGTCCGGGCTAGTATCGATTTATCCCGCGCTTGGATCAAGGATTATGCAATATTTTACGCCGGTGATAGTACGCATTGTTGATCTGGATTATAGCTACCTAGAGATTAATCAGCTGTCATCGCAGTTTGAATGAGAGACAAGGAAGTAAATAAAGGTGCGTTTCCACCGGCGGCGAGGCGAGAAATTTTTATGTGTATTAAAACAACCATTTCCACCCGAGGATGCTCGGAGAGGAAACTATTACGACGAGAGACTTTAACCGCGTAGTTGTCAATTTTACCATATGAATTTAACTTCGGGAGTTAATTTTTCTCACCTTATTATGAAAAATTAGGTTTGTTTAGTTTCAAGGGGTATTTTCTTGAAAAGGAAATGTACAGACATAGTTTTTCATAATATCTACAACATATCATGGAAATCGCACTTGATTTCAGGGGTGAGACGTTACCGCAATTTGTATGGAAATTATTAGCCTCACAATCCTGTTAAGTAACTAACTACCTTTTTTTGCCTGCAACTCTGCTCACGCAAATGTCACTTACCGTTATTTTCTTAGGCGAGTCTAGTCAAAATTACTCAAAGTAAATAACGCTATGTTAGCGATTTTCGAAAATCAACAAAATGTGTAGAATATTTATACAGTAAATAGTAATCCGATCCGATCTGACAGATAGCGTTTACCGCTTATGTCATCTCCACACCTACATTTAAGTAGACAGGAAATAGAAACTATAGCGGTGCTTGTATCTTGGCAAAGGTCTATAGGAGTTGTTATATTTTCCGGGACAAAAATAGCCTTCTTCGGGCTGAACTACTTCTGAATCTTTAACATCGATCTGTTGAGTCGTTGAACGACGATGGTGGAGAAAAACAATGAAACTTTTCGCATTATTACCTAGTTTGGGTTTATTGATAGGGTCAAGAAAGCCGATTTGAGACGATTCTGAATTTAAAAAACCTTCTAGTGACTTATTCAAGACACAAGAGCACTCAGTGTGGTGACTACTGACTAGGGCATCTCGAATGTTGAACGCTTTTCTGTGAATAAAATAGAGGCCTTGCGATCACTCAAATTCACTAGACTTATTTCCCAAATCTGTAGCCACTTCACGGAAGCCGTCAAACGGTTTCCACTGACATGTCACGATTTGTCTGTCAGCAATGAACCACCTAGACGTGACACGTTAGTCAAGCAATAGGAAACTCTACGTCAATACCGCAAGGACTTGTCGTGGGTCTATTATGCTTCAATGAAAGCGGTTTTACTACGACACGCGCCGCGTCTGGAATTGCCAGGTAATCTAATTATTCCGTTTTAATTAAAATTTGTTGGTTTTGCCGCAGGTCTTGCAGACGATGTTTAAGTCTAGTTGTTTCTTTTTGCAGGAGAAAGATAAATCTAGGTTAAGTCTAAACTAAATCTATATTTAAGACTGTTATTTGCATTCATTTTGATACTATTAAGCTAAGCAAGTGGTTCTTAGTTTTGGTCTTCAATCAATTAATTCATTTCTATCAAAAATAGCTTTTAAATTGAGTATGTATTACACCATTCCAATACGAATGTTAAATTAAGAAAGAGAATATTTTATTCTTGACATAGCAACAACTGAGAGATCGACGTCGAAATGGTCCCAACTATAATAGAGTTTAATGGGATTCCACGTGTAAAATTTATACTGTACATAGTAACTGTATTTTAACTTCAAGTAGTGTTTTATGACGAGAAATTAAATTTGCATCTAACAAAGCACACTTGGATAAATCAGACATAAAAAAAATGAGTTCATTGTTAAGTAAAATCTAGCCAAATACACAGCTGTGGAACTTGAAACTTCAAATGTAAATATCCGAGGCATTGGCCATTCGTGAAAGCTCAGAAATCTAGACAAGATGATGTATTGTGATGGATTTACTGCAAGTTGCGTGGGGCTTGCATTAATATTTATAACGTGGATACTTCATTGGAATTTTCTTTTAGAGTGACAGGTTGTCAAGAATCAATTTTTACAGGTCATAATTCTCAATCATACAATACATATTTTATGTTGATATCAATATCAATTCTTGGATGTCATTTTTACTCAACTGTCCACAAAGGGAGGTGATGTTTATGAGAGTATAGATTATTTATGTATGTTTTTTTAAGTTATGAAGGTAGTCAAGGTGAAGCATATCTTAGGCTTATATATGTACTCCTCTTCCAGAGGATTCTCAAACTCTAATTTTGTATAATGTGTACTTCCTTCTTACCGCGAAGGGTTTAAGGGTATTTTTATTTAAAGTTAGTGTTGAAGATATCAAACAAAGACAGTTCTCTTTCAGTTTCTAAGACGAGATGCTGCAGAGCTCAGCATCCATGTTCTAAAGAATAATGATTAGAAGATTGTTTTTTATTTTATTTGAATTACTTTATGGGAGTTTGCTAATACTTTTAACTATGTTACCTAACTTACTTAATAACTGTTAAACTCAATTAAAGTAATATTAAACAAGTAGGCCTACAAAAAGCAAGCTTTATAAATTCAACTTCTTTTTTTAACGCATTACGCGTAATTCGATTCTCCGAGCTAATAACTTGTAATACCGATCCCCAGAAAACCAAAACTGGTCGGAAACGATCTGTTACAACACCCCAATCATTTGTTATAATTATGCAGCGTTGTATTAAGCAATAGAAATAGGCCTATAGCCATTATCAACCCGTAATAGACTTTATTACAGACTGATAAGGTGCACGTAAGTAGGCATGTAATGATTGCGTACTCACATCCTAGTAGATCGACACGTAATGTTTTATTACGTTGCTACTGATAGACTAAAGTTACAATGTTAAGCATACTTTGTTTTTTTAACACCGTCAAATGGTAGTGAAAAGATGAACATAATAAAATTGTATATTATTGAAAATAAAATTGAAAGCTGACGTTTCAATTTATTTTCTAAGTTTGTATAAGGCTTACTCGATGGTATTGTTACTGCTGGTTTTCTATACCGCCGTTCAGTTTTACCATAGTAAATAATTGAACTCCTACATTCTTCATTAACTAAGTATAAGATATCGCAAAACATTTTATCACAATATTGTAACTCTTATGCAACGACAATAACGATCGCCCAAATCTCAAAACTGATTAAGGCCCAACTTACATAAAAACTAATTAGATAATGAGGTTAAAAGTTGACCAACAATTACACATTTTCCGCTCCGCGCGCTCGGCCTTGGTACCGCACGCCACCCTGTAATCTAGCCGGTATGGCGTCAGCTTTTCACCGAGACCCGGCCAGTAGGAAAGCGGAGCCACTGTCGCTTTCACGGTATACTTGTATCTCCTTACTTTTTAACGCCATGTGTTGCTTTTTGTCGTTTTCGATTTCGTTGACAGAAAGTGACCACGACTCTTTGTCGTCGCGATTTTGATGTCTTATTGTTTTTTCTTTTAAGTTGGTTACTTTCTGATCTGCATATTCTTATGCTGTTTTCTCGTTTACTTAAGTTAGGTCAGTACAATATTCGGCATCGCCTAAACAAAACTGTGTCTGAAACTTTTCTGCATTAAGGTTTTGTCCAACTGTTGAAAACGATCGGAAAAAAATACTGTTTTATTCAGTGTCAATGATTCCATAATGCCAAGGCCCTCAACAGCGCAACACAAATAGCGCTTGCAACCTGTGCAGGATTTTAAAAATCACTTTTACTGCAGTCAATACCAATTTTGCAAAATCTAAAGACGACTTAAAAAATATTCAAGCAGGATTACTTTGTATTTTTTTACAGATAGTGTCTGTTTTTTTTAATGCGTAAGTGGGTTCTGTGTTTGAAAGACCTGAAGATTGTAATAAAGATGCAAATGTGATGCCAACCCATTTGCATCTTTGTTGCCTAGGGACTAAGGACTAATACCAGGCTAGAACACAACAATGCTTACAATGCTACTTGGCGGTAGGTTAAAGGATAGGATGGTGATAGTTATCCAAGCTGACACTACACAAGGTCCTACCACAACTAAAGCACTAAATGTTACATATTCTGTAATGTCTGTGGAAACGTAACATTCCTCGAACGCGAAAGTATTCCTCCTATGTTAATGCAGCCCATTACTCCACAGCGAACCTTCGCACTTGACTTCACACGGTGTTGAAAGAAGGAATGTAAAACAGTTCGATAGAATCCACTGACCCTATATTAACCCTCTAATACCAACATTACTTGGTCCACGGCGTGAGCTATAACAATTTAATATTTTCTAATAGAGAACCATTTCAATATCGTGTAACTTTAACTAGGACTAGCTATAGTTTGTATAGATAATACTTCAGAGTCAGCATGTCTTAAGATTGATTTACCTTTTAGGCATTGGTCAACTTGTAAATGCGTATTTATTTTCCAATTTGGTCTTCCAAGAATAATAAAATGGATTTAAAAATTTAATTGCAATATAGCGAAGTAATAAATTATACAGATAGCTCCATGAACCCATCCTAATCTTAATGTAGAAAACCGCAAAGGGCATAAGTGGTCAAGTAAGATGCAGGAAAACGCTTAAGTTGAATGACCAGCTGGATACTGGCAAATACCTTATAAAGGTCAACAGAGGTCATAGTGTGATTTTGCATATTTATTTAATTGCAGAGCTTTAAAGCTATTACTAAATACCTAATGAGCACGGTTTCGTCTGAATACGAGTTAGTGATGGAGCTCAATGATAAGACATTTATTTTAAAAATAATATACTAAGTAGTTCCTTTAAAAATAGGCAAGTATGAGAAAAAAGTACGCAACAAATATAACTGGCGAAATAAATGCCTAAATAAAATCAAAGCAAAGTAGTCGAAAATAGATTGAGGTTGCATTATCGAATAGCACGTCGCTTGTTTGAGCACTATATGAGTAAACAGACAAAAACATTGATACTAAGCCTATACGAATTGGAAATGACGCCTGAATCATTGTCTTTCAAAACAAAAGACCATCTGTACCATCTGTCAACGGTAATTCCCTTGTTACGTTGACACAACAAAAACTTGTCAATCGAATTATCGTTAGTTGTCGAGATGTCGATCAGTCAGGTTCAACGATCGGTGATAAACGTTGCGCCTGCGTTGCATCAGTTGCGGTCGCCCATCGTGCTCGTATGGTGATTTGACTTAAATTCTCATGGTAATAATCATTCTAAGACATCGTTATTACAACATCTACTCCGCAATAAGTACTTGGTAAACTTCGGTGCGGGCAAAACCACAAAATTACGAACAGATATTAACACTTGAGGTTCAACATAGTTCCTGGTGGGATATACTGTTAAGTAAAATTCTTATTTAAGTGTACCCATTACTTTATTTAAGTGTACCATTTTTAAGTTTTTACCTAAAACTACTGGATAAGACGCAAGGTCGTTTTGTAACCAAATTAAAAAATCAAAGAAATCTAAACTGGTATTCAAACGCGCTTACGCACTTTCAATTTCAAGGATCAAATACGTTAAGCGACCCAGCACAGTACCTTGAGCAACGCCATGTTAATAACGTGATGTTGTGAAAGAAAACTATCACCCATGAGAACAAAACTAGTCACACGTGAATACGGACCAGCAAAGCGAAAAATTTAAATTAGACGGATGATTCATCTTTTACACTTTGTTATTCTAATGTTTGCATTCATGAAACTAACAGGCACTGACAGGCTTGCAACAGAATGACCGACAAGGTCAAGGCTGCGTCTGCTTGACACACCGCCTACTAATCGCGACCTTTGCTTTCTTTAATCAGCACGCATTGTCTCCTGCCACTTCCAATAAGACCGACATCTCGTTAACTTGATTTGTGGTTACCAATTATAAATAGATTGAAAGTTGCGACATCTATGGAGTTGGTGGCCAGTTTACCAACAGATGATTGCTGACTATTGTCTGGCATGTGGTTGCATTATTGCCTATGGCTAACTGCTTAAGTCTTTTCAAATGGTCAAACACATGCGATTTTTTTCTTAATAACAATACAAGACCTGATTGGGAAAACTTAGCGGCTCGATAGTTTCTTTGTTTAATTTTATACGAAACAAAACGTAAATCTAATAGATTTAGTTTTCCTATGACCGCCATCATGTTTCGTAACTCACCATCACACTTGTATAGATAGTCGAAATTTTCAATTAGGCAATTAAACCAATGTCCATTAGACATGTGTGTGCGCAGGTCGGTGTGATACGTGATCAAGATTAAGATCACGACGATCTTGAAGTCGCGGTCGGTCAACCTTTGAGCGCGCCGGATGCGCCGGTGCATCGATGGAGTGAAAGTAACGATTACAGCAATCGAGTTATTAGGTAGCCTGATGTAATGATCGATTTTTGTTTGGCGCTTTTGTTATGAGTTAATTTTATACTCGAAATCAATGGTGGGTGTGATGGGTCTTTAGACATGTATCAATTTGTAATAATTAGGGCTCATAATTTTAAATAGTAGGTTACTTTATTACCAAATCGAAATGCAGACTAGGATACTGAAGTGTAGTTATACATTCCAGATCTAAAGCGTAATGTCTGTGTATTTATGCCAAGCTACATAAAGAATCAGCAGCGAATAAAATATTATAATCCCAACATAAATCCGAATGAGAAAACCCTTAAAACCGCAGACAAATTTGATCATAAAGAATTGCTGAGGATTGTCACCGTAATAATAAAACGTAAATTCAAGTTGAGTATCGAAAACAAAAACATTCTGAGTACAACACATCCGTTACGTTTTGCGTTCACATGCGTCACGACATGGACAAGGATATTGCAAATGTCGTGCGCAGAATGCCAACTATTTTTGACAACGGGATCTGAAAGAACTTAAAGAATACGGTACTAAAATATTTGCCGAATGTAATGGTGAGCGAAAGAAAAACAAATATTTCAAGAATATAGGTTAAAGAGCAATGAATAATGCAAACCTGGAACTGGAAATCTCTCAGCACAAGAAACAAAGTAGGTACGCGCGACTGGTCAAGATGTATTTCTGGGATAATAACTTAAAGGCTCATTGAAATTCAGAACAGAATTACGGCAAACATGTATGAATGTTGCCGCAACAAGAGACGAGATTTAAGTTGAGTTGGTAAGAATAATAAAATAAATTCTGTGTTGTTATGAAACTTACAAAACAGCAAATAACGTATGTTTCATGGAATATTAAATTGAAAAATGACAAACCATAGTCAGCATAAATAAAACCATAATCAGCAACGCAACAAACCGACGCTGTTATATCGTCCCAATAATTTTTAAGACTTTTTTTATTATGAGTGTTAGTGGTTTTTGTTCCATAATTGTATATTGATGGTATTTATGTTTGGACCATATGATTCTTGATTGAATAGTGAACTAATATTTAGCCTCGATCACATCCGTCCATTAATTTGTACCGACATCAGGTACAGGAGGCAAGCTGGATAGATCGGCAGAATCAGATGTCATTGAGATAGAGCTTACGATTGTTCGCGGTGCGGACTCCGCTAACAATACCCATGATGGAGGCATTGTGCTGTCCGATTGAAGAATACCAGAGGAAGCTAAGGCCATGCATCTAAACCTTGGACGGGTGAATAGCGACGAATGGACGCATCGTGTCCTGATCGACGGTTCTTAACACACAATAGCATCTCAAATCGACTGTCGGCCAAAATTAATTGTTTAAAAACAAGCCAGGGTAAAATTGGAAGCGGAAACTAGATGATATCCGCTTGCAAACAATGGGTAGTTATCACGAGGCTGTTGTATAATAAGACTCTTCTCGCAAGACGACGTAAAATTTGATCCGCAATTTAACGCTTCGATTGTGACTAGGTATTAGATAACTTAGCTTTTGTTTTAGACGCAACAGGTTAGTCAATTGTTGATTACAAAAACACTTGTCTTTGGACGAAATGAAGTAATCAATACTTTTTTTTAAGTTGTTACGGGCAAGACCGGTCTATTTGACATTGACTGCAGTGATAATCATTTAATTAGTGTTAATGATGCAGTTTTCTCCCAATTAAGCTAGCCATATCTATATTAATAAATTGAAACCCACAACCTGTTCTATAAATGTAGATCTCTTTGTCAAACCATATTTCGCAAAATTGGCCGGTCTGTTAGTTTTTGCGAAACCAATAATAGATCAAAATATTTCAAATGATAAAAAACAAATCATATTCAATATAATTTAAATGTCTCAAGGCGAGATATTGTGTTCTATTATTCTTATTACGACCTTCACACGCCTACTTTCAAGTAACTAGAACTATAATTCGCTGAGCATGACCGTAAAAATATATATTATATTCGTATCAAGTTATTTTTGCCGTGGGTTTTGAAACTCGAACAGGACCTAAAACATGACGTGTAGTCATTAAACAAACACCTATTTAAATGACATCTCCATCAATCAATACTTAAATTTGGTAACTACTAAATTAATATCAAATATGAGAGAAATGGAATTATGATCTCTAGGTAATATACAAAAAAGGGACTGAATGAATAATCATTCCCGCACTCAAGTCACTATTTGCAACAAATGGATGTCTGATTATGAATAATGATAGTCTGAGTGCAATCATTTCTTGCACTTGCATTCCTATGAAACTTACTTTTAGGTTATTTTGTAGAGATAGCATCTTGTTATGCGATGGAATTTGAAATCATTACGTCTGAGGATGTAGCCTTGAAATGAGCTTTACGTCAAATAACATTGAAAATGTTTGTTTTTTTATAAAATTGCAGGGCGTGTTGTTTTATCCTTGCAATCACGTATAATTTGCCATAATAATACCACTGAGAGCTACGTAAAAATAGTCATTACAGTTGCATTTTCGCCTGCTTTTCGTTGTTTATTTTAAAACCAAAGTACGTTCTTTGTTTTAGTTTCTTTGAAATAGGATTCTGCCTGTAGTGCAATTGTTGTGTATTTAATACCAAAAGTAAAACATCTTAATTGCATAGATTTTTTAAAACTATCATGTTACCTCTACAAAACGTATAATTCGTAACAATCATCCTAATTCCATCCATATTTATCTGGGCATTATATTGGTTTTTACGCCGTGACTATTTTCCTAGAATTGACAACATTGGTTATTCCAATAATGCAACTACTATCACCGTACCATAGACAAATTAAAGTATGTTACCACATTCAACCTTACTAATCCACTTTTATTGGCAATCATGCACACATCTCTGTCGTTTAAACATTTCTCTTAACAATCGCATGTTTGACCATTAACATGTCCATTGTTTAAATTGCTAACGTTACAGAAACGAGCCCCTAATCCAAGGTCACTCTATCTCAGAAGGCCAGTCAACAAGATCCAGAGCGCAGTCTTATACAACAGTCCCAAGTTCAATGGCGTCGGATGTCTCCAATGAAGGTGAAAGTTCTTGGCCCCGCTTACGTCATCGATATAAAACTCGCGACACACGGATGGACGCGCGTGCAAACAGAAATATGACCACAGATTTAAGATTCAGATTATGTTGCGTCGGAATTTTAGCTGCTGCTACAACAAGATTTGCTGTAGCACCGAATTTGTTTGACTGTATCAAAAGAAAATGTTTGGACCAACCATGATCAAAATGTTTTTAAGTAACATTTTCTTGTATACGAGTATCTATTGCTTACACAGAAGCTACAGTCACTTGTCTCTGGTAACCATAGGACCGTTACAGTAGCCAACGTTTAAGGCAACGGTGCATAATTTGTGTCTAGACTATTGGGAAATGTTACTACGCAAGTGACGAGAATCAACTAGGCAAACGCTGACGTTTGTCACAGAACACAGCTCACTCACCAATCCGGGTTTGAATTGACCATATCAAATTTTCTTCAATGTCTACATTGATAGACGAAATACGTGAACGGCTACACGTAAAAAGGAACCAATATTGCTCTTTACGAGTTTTAATTTGTTTTTATTTACTACGGTTCAAAAGATACAGTGATTGTTAAGGTCGAGCTAAAACTCAGACAGGCAGACAGCTTAGTAATAAGGTCCCATTGGAACCCATTGGGTACGGAACCCTAAATACGGTTTCATAAATAGAGTAATAATGAGAACGTCAAAAAATGCGATCCTGAAATTTCTATACTTTATCGTAAACATTTTTTTTAAATAAATTTAAGTCATTTCTTCAGTCCACACGCAAAATAGGCGCTAGACGTCGAGTTGCGACTATGGTGACTTCATGTTTTATCATAGCTGATGATGAAAAAAAAACCTTCCACTCGTTTACAATTTTGATAGCCACTTTTGTGAAATTGGCGACGATGCGCTGACCTAGTTGGTAGAACTACGAAGCTAGCGGGTTCAAATTCAAATTCCGGTCCAAATTCCGGTAAGGGCAGATATTTGTGTGATGAGTGCGAATATTTGTTCCTGAGTCATGGATGTTTTCTATGTATTTAAGTATTTATTTATCTATATAAGTATTTATCTCGTTGTCTAGTACCCATAGTACACGCCTAGAGCTTAGTTTGGGATTAGGTCAATTGGTGTGATATTGTGACATTATGCCAGATCAAGAAAAAAACAGGCCGTTTATTTTTATATCACTATTAT
Organism: Acleris sparsana; assembly: GCA_923062465.1. Taxonomy (NCBI): domain Eukaryota; kingdom Metazoa; phylum Arthropoda; class Insecta; order Lepidoptera; family Tortricidae; genus Acleris; species Acleris sparsana. Next base: position 16,771,441 of record OV281287.1, on the reverse strand, counting down.
TAAATACGTTAAGTAATTTGTTAAATCTTTAATAGACCGTTAAAGTGTTAGCAAAATTCGACGTAACTTGTTCCGTTTCGCATAGTTCCGCCTCAGTAAGACTAAGTACGCGGGTGGTCAAACTCGATTGCGGAGAAAGAAGCGGTCGGGTGACTTATTTGTATACGATTTTCTACACCGTTTACGCCGGTCGTGAACTTGTTTCGGGATTACAGCATCGTTAGAAACCTGCGCTTAAATAAATAGTCTTTATTACCCGGACAGCAAGCGTCACTTTACAATTGGCAAAAGGATTTTTTTTGAAAGTGACATGATAAAAACCATGCGAGGTTTGAAGAACTTAATTTTTTTATTTATTACTGAGTTTATTTTTTTAATATTATCAGTGTTTGCTATGCCCGCTTTGGACTAATGGTCGGAACGAAGCCATTTTATCTAGCACTGGCTAAACGACGAATAAAAGACCACGTGGCGTTTAAAAGCTCTTTAGATATTATCAGTTTTTTATTTATTTCAGATTATGATGAAAAAGAAATTAGTAAATATGCTTTTGAGACAAACCTCGTTTAAGACCCTTTAAAAAAGTCCCCTTTTTTAATTAAGGTGGTATTAAGAGTTTTGCTTTAGAATTAGGTGTGGTGAAGGGGTGAGAGATAGGTATAGGTATTAAGAAAAAATATTAGGTATTAAAAAAGATTAATGGAATTTAACCTTTATAAAAAACTTAGCTTACAGTTTACAAAAACTATTATCAATCATGATCACCTTTAAATAGTGAAACAAGTTATTCTTACGTCTAATATCGACTTTAGTCTAATAAGAACATAGAACCGGTTTTCGCAAAATGTTTAGCCGTATTTTAATTTAGATATAGGGATTTATCTTTCGATAATTTAAATTTGATGGCTGAAGACATTTATTTCTGTTTATTATGTACAGTCAGCTGCAGAGATAAGTATACCCCCCTGCATAGGAAACTTGTATGCAGGAGGGTATACTTATCTCTGCAGCTGACTGTACATTAAAAAACTCAAAATTTACGTATTACTAACAGTTAAGGCTTTTTTAAAGCTGTCGTAATTTGAATTATAATTCGCGTATTTGGGTTTTCCTATTACTGCAATCTAAATTATCCTTAAGAGATGATGTTTTCATAGACTTAAATTCTGCATAGGACGACGCACTGGCCTAGCTGGTAGTGACCCTGCCTACGAAGCTAGCGTGGGTTCAAATCCCGGTAAGGATAGGTATGTGTGTGATGAGCGCGAATATTTGTTCCTGACTCATGGAGGTTTTCATTGTATTTAAGTACATATTTCTCTATGTAAGTATTTATATCGTTGTCCAGTACTCATAGCACAAGCCTAGATCTTAGTTTGGGACATGGTTTTAATTGGTCTGACATTGTCCCCCTGATATTTTATTTATTTATATATTCTTAACACTTTTGTGAAATATCAAATAGGGCATTATTGTCATAATTCTTAATTCATTTATAGCTTGCAATGATGTTTTTTTCCCGGAACTTATTAAATTGTAAACAGCAACCGATCAAGTTTTTCACGCTATAAAACGTCTATATTACTCACTGTTTCGTCGCTTAATTCGATAAACTGTAATTATAGTAGAAAGACTTGTTTTTGTAATATCGTATTGTGAAATGACGCACTTAAGTTTACTATAATTAAATGAAATTATCAATAATGACGAACGTGGCGTGAATTTCCACTAAGTAAAATGATCTTTAAAAGTCAAGCAATAAAATTTAAATTGTAGTAACCTATAGTTTTTGGAGCATGCTATGACTAAGTATGGGTTATTTTTAAACAAAATCTTGAACTGAAAAGATTTTTCCAGTGAAAAAAAGATCATGGATCATCATGATCATGAGACGTAGTTTTAAAATGACCTTTTCCAGCACTTAAAAATTACTTGAAAAAGTCGTTAATGTCTAAAGCGGTCGAGAATTATCTAACAGACAAAATTGCATGGACTAAACCCGAAACTTAGTCAGTAAATACTTTATCTTGTCAAGGGGACACCGTTGATGTAAAAAAAAATATCGGAACTTTTATTTGGTGGTCTTGCACCGTCTTATATATACAATATATGTGTGTTTTTATTTTCTCCCTCTATCTCTCTCCCAAGATTTTTGGCATGTTTTCCTGCTGAACTACACATGTTATTTGATATTAAGATTTAATTTAATATTTATAGCTTTATATATTATAATGCTTAGACTAAGTAGTACCATTGTAATATGAAATATATTTAAAAAATGACTGACTGCTTAGTTTCTTGCGGGACTTTTATCTTTTTATCTTTTTTGGACTAAATGGTAATTAAATTTTATTACATTGCGAATTATGTATGACATACTCAAGTACAGTATGGTAACACCTCATAACTATTGATATTAAATTAATTTCGCAACAGGCATTGGCTATATCACCGGTCGGTAAAAATCCTTATTTCTATGTACATAACGTGTATTTATGAATTTAATGTAACTTTTGAATATTTAATATGAATTTATAATAAATTTCGTCAAGGGGAATATTACGATTTTATGTTGGTATCATATTTACATACCCACGCCGCGACACCTAGTCATAACCGCGATCTTATTTTTTTAATAATCGCGGAAGTAACCTACAGGCAACCTGCCGCGGCCTTGCCTTCGAAGGTCGTATATAAGTTCTTTGCACCCCGCCTTTCACTGCCGGATGTTCTCTTGAGGCTGCTTGTTTCATAAACCAGATAAATGGCGCAGATACAGTGTCACGATGCTTAGGAAGGTCTAGAAATTTAATTAAGATATGGTCACGATGAGCAGGGAAGTCCAGCTCTGTCTGCATGAGATTAGGCCTGAGTTCAGCGATCATATAAACCATTTATGATGTTATGGTCAGTTAAAACTGAGAAAAAACGTTTGTAACTTCTCACAAAGATCATAAATGTGTCCTAAATTTTTCTAATTTTTTTTTTGAGAATCGAAGTACGTTACAAAATCGTCTATGAAATATTCAACGTCAACCAATTACTCTAGTTTTAGCAGAAAGGGGAACGAAAAAGTACTTTCTCATTTATCTAAGATAATTACCTAGTATTAATAAAGCTTCGTCACATTTATTTATACATATATGATATCCAAATGAAACTGGCTAGATTCCTAAACAAATAATTAGCGTTGTACAAAATTTTATGCTACCAAAGAATTCCTATAATCCTGGTAGCGGCACCAAGGCGCACATTCTCCAAGCGACCGATATTTTTCCACGCCAGTTTCCGCGTGACTACAGCCCTTAGGCGTGGTCGAAGGACGACAACTCCGCTCACTCACGACGTTGCAGCGAACTGGATTAGTAGATAAGTTTATCAAGTCTGATGAATTAAATGCATACAACGTATGCTCATGAGAACTGTGTTAGATGAAGTGAGTTAAGATTAACGTGCGATTGCTAAACATTGCAGAATCAAGTTATGGTAATAGTTACCTACTAAAGAAACTAAGTGCTATGTAAAATGTGTACTATCCGACAAATTGAAGTACCTATAATAAAATTATTTAAGAGTTGAGAGGGACAAATCCATCTATATTATCTCGAAAAATAGATCTTTCCGGAGGTAATCATCAATAGTAAATATAAGCAGCAGTAAAACTGGGATACAAGTTGGAAGTCTTCTTCTTTAACTACTGCATATTGCACTCTGCACTAGATACTGCACACGCAACTGCACTGTATTTACAGTTGATAGTATCATTTTCATCTCAATTGCTAACCCGAGAAGAAATTGAACTTTCATTACGCCTTCTTATCTTATCTTGTCTCTATCAACGCCACAATTGCACTTCTGTTTCAGGGCCTCATGATTACCAGTGTCGAAGACTCCTAAAGTCCAGCGCCTCGTGACCATGTGTCGAAACCATCGAGTCCACTAGTGACAATTACCTGAAACAAAACGAGACGATTAACATTTTGTGCGCCGACGCGTGGCATTTGGCTAAGTGGGCCGCGCTTTGCACGCTGCGCGTGCGCCCTTGCGACAGCTACGTGACGCTACAGTGGCGACTTTGACGTAGGAACAGATTTTTGATAAGTGGGGATGTCTAACTCGTAAGTTTGTTATTATGGCATGGAGAAGGCAAACGAGCACGGGCACGGGCAAACGGGCTCATGGGAATTGGACTCATAGATATTCGAAATCTCAGGATTGCAGTCTTATGATGATAATCTCAAGGCTGAAAATGCGTTGCCACCCCTGATAACTAGATTGCCTCTATGCTAGTCATTTCACTGAAAACTACTGTTCGGTAATGTTTGATTTAAGGGAAAAACCATCCGGTTTACCGACAGGTTCGTAGTATACCGACCATCGTTTTTCCGGTTCTCTATTGGATGGCATAAAATTATTTGTAATAATAGTGTTACGCATAATTACTTTTAGCCGAAATAATGATGTGCATAATCATCTTTACGCTTATATTATTACGCATAACATTAAGAAGCATAAATACAGTAAGCATAATTGTCATCAAGAGTAACGTCAAATAGCATAATTGCAAAAAGTCATAATAATGAATTGGCATTATTACAAAATGCATAAAAGTATTGTCCTAAAAAAATATGTAGGAACTAAAACGAGGTCGACGGACGTCCGCTTCGCGGACCTCCTATTCTGCGTTGCTTGAGCGCTTCGCGCCTAGATATCATACTAACATAACCTAACCTAATGTACCTAACGTGACCTAATTTATAAAATCATTTCAAATGAAATACAAATGCATAGTAACATAAAAACTGCGTTTTATTCATTTAGAGAACTAATATTATGGTTAAAGATATGACAAATAATTATTAGCCCAAACAATAATAATGCATAATGTGTATTAGTCAAATACAAATTAGTCCAACTAAAATTATTCTAATAGCGTAATATGCTAAAAAAGGAGTATGCTAAAGTATTTTTATGCGTCAGTACTATTATGCCAATACAAATTATGCGAAAACAATTATGCGAAACAATATTAGTCTAAAACATATTATGCGATCCAAGGGGATCCCCGTTTTTCCATATACCTACATACTCAAAAAAGACTACGAGTAGTATATGCTACGGGGTGTAATCTTTGAATTTTCAGGAATAACTCCAAGTTGCACAAACATTTATTGAAACTTATGTCCAATTATAACACCTTCTGTCACTTTCTAGTTCGCCATGATACAAAGAGACAGCATGCAACTTAAGTCGTCATAAACTTAAATTGACGTTAGTGCTAAATACATTTAAAATAGATTTTTATCACTTTTCTTTAGTAATTACATAAACAATTAAAGACTGCTTAAGAGTTTTTGTTATTTCCTCATAGTAACCGCAAAGTAATCACAACAGTAATTAACTGCCCATATGTGCTTAATTGCAACCATATAAACTTACCAGCTTCTGTCCAGACAATGGCAGAGAAAATTAAACGAACACGTCACAAGGTTCCACGTTACTTGTATAATCAGCGTTTTATTTAATTGCACAATCAAGCCGAATTCAACCTTGAAATTAGGTAAATAAGATTCGTTGAGCACGCTGTGCTTGGGAAATACAGAGCCTAGAAGGTACTATTTAAATGCACAAGCTACCGCTTTGGTATCGAATCTTTCGTTCTTGACTTATGTAGTAGTGTGAGATTAAAAAGTTGGTAAAAGTTGGTTGGTTCGTGGTTGCTGGTTACAAGCACAGAGTTCCCATACATAAACTCACGCCTTCGTTCCCAGGGTGGGGTCGAAAGAGCTACAGAATAACCTACAACTCTAAAGACTTACAAACAAATTCTGTTACCACATTTTGCACAATCAGGCTAAGATGTTTACCAGCGCATTAGTGACAGATTGCGAGCCCATCGACTAACAGCACTACAAGCCTTTATTCCCTTAGTCACGTCTTACGACTTCCACGGGAAGACATGGAGTGGCATCATTCTAACCCGGCAACCATTCTGGTAAAGGTTTTCCAGAGTTACAAAAAACATCTGAAACCACATAGGTGCTAAATGGATCTTCTTTTCCTTAAACGTCGATACAGGCCCGAATATTTTAAACAGTCGTTGTAAAATATCAAATAAATGTAGCTAAATATATTTTTTCTCTGAACCTTTTTAATGTGTAGTATTCCAATTCCAATCAAGTATAACATCGTTCTAAATCAGCAGACCAGGCTTATCATGACATAACAGAAACAAGACCTACTTAACCAATCCTAGAGACAACAAAAAAGCCATCCATCAGCTTCGCCGCAGAACAAATAGAACCTACGATTGCGTAACTGCTAATAAAAGTTCTAGTTGGTGAACCGGTCGGTGACCTTGCGCAGGCGGCGATCTGTCATCCGCATTGAGGTGATAGAATCGAGAAAACAAACGCAAGGTTAGCGCTTCCGGGCTACTTCCGATCGAGTACTCGGTCTTTGGTTTGTTTTTGATTCGGCATTAAAATGCTATCGGTTGTAGGTAGATTGCTTAAATACACCGTATAAAGTTCAAAAGCATGTTTGAATAAAATTATCCATGGCGGCATGGATAAAGAACTCTAGCAAAACAAACTAAAAAACGTCTGTTATTCTCAAATGGACATGCAGTAAGTACTGGTATCCTTGCAAGCATTTACTTAAGGATTCCGCTATGGTATTTTTCTGCCACATTTTTCATAAGACCTCATTGTCTATGCTTTTTTTATACTAGGCATCCAAAATACCTTAAAAATATAATGTCTTATGCTGTATTTTCATTGAAAACAGACTAAATATATGGAATTGACATAAGCTGACGCAAAAGATCGTCAGCATACATTTTTACAGATTTCGAAAATCGCTAACGTTAAGGTGCATTTCCATGTGTGAGTAAGTTTCAATTCCCTCCTCTCGCATCTTCAGTGGAAATAGTTTTAATACAAATTTCAATTCTCGCCTCGCCGGTGGAAAAGCGCCTTTAGAGTAATGCATCTTTTCTAGGCCCCTGGGTTGTTATTAATTGATAAGCTCTCGGCTTGGCTTAGTTCTCCATAATTAGCAACATTCCCCAGTGTCTCATTAGATTTTCTTAATCGTATAAATTATCTTGCATTAACGAACAAAGATTCCATAAGGTGGTCACTTCCGCATAATTTCCGGTGTTTTAATGTCGTTACGAGTATGTTGGCTGCACACCATAACATTGTACTTTAACCTCGTTTGGAATTTGGAGCGTTCTCGTCATTACCAAGAAGTGTGTGCAATTGGACCACTTTTAATTATTATGGCTTTTAAAAAAGTTCGTGTTCGGTAATTGTAGTGTTATTTAAGTGTCCCTCTTATTGTGTAAGAGTGCTGGCTATTTATAATTTCGATTAGAAACATAAATTTATAATATAAAATAACCATAGAATACGTTACGAACAAAACTAGGAGAAAGAGGCATAGATATGCCAAGTAGTAAAATACATGTAGCCTTAAATATTACATAGACGCCAAACAGCTGAATATATGCCAATCTAGAACTAATATCCTAATCCAGATCAGGCCCAATCCAGAATGATACGGTATAATAGAGCTCAATCCTGAAAGCTTTATTTCTTCTCATTCAGATAAATGGTAGAACTGACTTATAATACAGTGTCTAACTTGGATGCGCTTACTTCACAGATTGTGAAAGTGAAATCTTTTCACTTGGCACGTTTCAGTTCATTCAGTTAGTCGTCTTATTTGGCATATGCCATTTAGGGGTTTCAAGCATTTGAGAAGGTAAAACGGTATCTATTGAAAAATAGGTTGAAAAATATCCACAGCACAATGTAGTATAGTTCTGTGTCCCAAAAAGTAAATAGAGTTACATGTAATGTAGGAAAAGTTTCGTAGGTTCTGCCCTTTTGGGAGATCTCCAACGTAACAGGAGAAACTACGAATAAAAAAAGCGTTTTAGTTTAATGAATGAATCGAATAATCAAACTTCTCTAGATGACTCTTTGGCTATTGAAATGGTAAAGACACTTCCTTATAACTTAATTATGTAAGACCAGATACCTATCTTATAAATAGGCCAATTCTATTCTATTACAGACCTCTTTACTAGTACGTAAATACAATACTTACATTTTTTTTAAATCGAAAATATCCACAGAATGTAACTTGTTCTACATATCTGAATGTGCTACTTTCTACAAAATATTTTCAAATAAAAAAGTGTCTGTATGTAATTAATCTCCAGTGTTATGTTATCTCACTCACTGATAATAAAAAGAAAAAGGAAAGAGTATCTGTGAAGTCATACTGCAATTACATTGTTATGCTAATGTGATCCGGATGGACTTTTTTTATCGAACACCTGTGCCTTCCTCGTGTTGCGTACGCGCATGATTAACTTTAAATCCGGAGCGTACTTATCATAGAACAATATACTTATACCTTGTGTACAAAAAAAACTATTAACTGAGGTAATTTAAAAGTAAGTACGTCTTTTAGTTTGTTTCTGGTCTGCTTTGCAAGTAAAAACAATTGTGTCCAAATAGGGAAGATGTAATAGCATTAGCAGCAGTTTACTTTGCTGTTATTTTGTCAAATATTTCAGTTGCGTCTCTTTCAATATGCAAACTGTAGATATGTAATCCCTATTGGGTTTAGATTAATTGCATTATGCAAAAAATCAAAGAATAATTGTTATTCGTTCGCTTACGCCGATTCCATACAGTATGTTAAATTTCTACAGCTTTAATGTCTCTGTACTGCTTAGTTAGGTGCCGCCTTAAGATATAATGAATCTCCAAAAATCTATGCGTAATTTTCTAAGAACAGCACTAATGATCACCAAGAATTTAAGATTTTTCTCAACAATTAATTCAGAGCAAGGCCGATGTTGCAACGTGTGTGGTAAACTATATCGTAATGTTAATTGTTTCCAAACCCGCGCAATTTTCTGTAATGGTGTTATACATACTCGCGTGCTTCTAACTATTTGGCCGGTAGGTACACGATTTTAGTTCATAGTAAAAAAACAACGCTTTCATCATACGTCGTTTTGGTCTATATATTTCTATACACGGAAGGTCATTTAATTATTTAACGCTACTATCGATTCGATAACTTCAAAATATACCACAAAAAGTAAAGCCTCAAAGAAGGAATGGAATTCATAACAAACTACACCCTCAAATGTACGGCATCATATAACTATCTAATATAGTCACTTTGTATAGAAACTTCGATAGAAAGTGACCCGGTTTCAATGCTCTTGAGTGTAGATGGCAGCCCCATCTTTTAGTGCTGATATTTATTAAACGGTCTAACTGATCATAAAACCTAGCTAAAAACAATCCCGATTAATAAATCTTTCTTTCCTTTTGAACCACTTCCAAATCAGTTCATCTGATGAGTTAAAAGCGTCAAACTATGCGGCACTGTGGGTACTAAATAACGGATAACATACTTATTATAGAGAAATAAACACGTACATAGAGATCAACTAAGTCATACATATATACGTGCTCAACACACAAATAGTTGTCCGCTAGGCTAGCTTCCTAAGCCAAGCAGTTTAGTCTAGGGGGTAATTTACATTCAAGAAGCAAATCCAGCCAAAGGCAGCGAATTAGCTGCGATACCAGTATTACCTAATAAGCCGTGACGCAAGCAAAATTAGTCTAATTATGATTTCAAATGGCTTTCTGCAAGAGTAAATTATCAACGGAGCGTATGCTTAGGAATATCTTGTTTAACTTCTGTGTGGGATACGGGATTGAAATGTGGTGGTTCACAGATTACTCGATTAAATGTGAGTCACATTCGCGCTGTAAAGGTCTCCCTGTTCGGATATTTGTTGTTCGAAGTTTTATTTAACTGTTCTAGATTGTTCGCTATAGTCACATACCATCTATATTATTTTCTTTATAAACATAATGCTAATAATATAAACCATCTCTTTGCCTAAACAGTCTCACTACTCTACTCATTTCAAAGTATACGATCTGATTTGAGAGCTTCATAAGCTAACATAGACTTGCAGAGGAACTGTTCCTACCAGCCAGGTTATTTCTCAGTTTTGATGAAGAAGGCGATGAATATGGTGCTGAATCTCCTTTCCTGATTCTTTCAACTATCTACCTATTAAGCAATGTATTCAATTATTGATGTATCTAGCTTATGCCTAGGTATTTATTTCTTTAATAGTGATAATTAAAAATGTGTAAATATTTAATATTAACACTAACCATACTGTCCCTTTTATTGTTTGTACATTCGTCAAAAAAATCTCAATCGTTCTTAAGGTTTTTTGGTACATACATAATGCTGAAACAGCGTTATAGCAGTTACGTATCTTCGTCGCGTCCACTACCTGTAAACTTGGCAGGTATTGCCACTTCATAATAGTAGTACAGTCTGAAACGTATCTCTTCGCTTAACCACGCGTTTCACAAGCACCAGCGCACCACAGAGTATCGGTCCGCGGAAGTCTGATACGAGATACGAGTGAAAATGCATTCCGAGCAGCCGATGCAATTAAACGTATAAGATACTTCGCTTATGGTGAGAGAACTGCTGGATGTGACACAGGGTTCAGAGCGCGGTTGCTTTAGCTAGTTATTTTAAATTTATGCTGCTATGTTTTTAAACGCATTAACATTAGCTCTTCGCGCTTCTGACAAGTCGTTATCGTTATCGTTATCGAAAATGTGTAGGATTGACGTAAGCTGACACATGGTCGTGTCAGGGCGCTTATTTCAGTTCCATACACTTTTGACAGTTTTCTAAAATCATTTCCGATATCGTTAAGCATCTTGCCTGGGGTCTCTGATTACTTATCTATAAAATAAAAATATTATAAATGCGAAATTAACTCTGTCTGTTAGATTTTTCTGTCAACTATATATGCCTAGATAATAGTTATTTCGTAGCATTTTCATAAAACAGGTATTCTATCTGTTACTGTGTTTAATAATGTTTTTTTAACTATGTTGATATTTAAGTAAGAAAGAAATCATTAAATTTGGTCTTGAAACAAAAAACCGCATTTAAACTTATAGGAAAATCAAATTACTGCAAATTATTTTTTAATCTGATGCAGTTAGCAAGTTTACTAATGGTTATCCACACCAATAAATCAGTAGTAAGCCTAAAATAGCAAAGTATTGACTAAAATAGCCATTAATATAACATTTAATTGAATTTTAATCGCTCACAGTTACTTCCGGACTTAAAAAACTGTCGTTTATTTTTGTCGCATCTTCAAATAGAACGTGAAGTTAATTTGATTTTAAGTGTCAATGCCAAATGTAATTAAGTAGGTAGGCTAATTAGAAATAACATTTTTAAGAAAAAAAGTAGTTTTTTAGGGTTTTGTACCCAAAGGGTGCCAACGGGGATCTATTACCAAGCTTATGCTGTCCGTCTGCATCTCATAAAATTAAGTATATACAGAGGGTTCCGTACCGTACAAGCATTGTACAGAATCCTTCGTGTGCGATTCCAAATCGCACTTGGCTGGTTTTTATAGTATTATGACCGCAAAATCAATGTTTTGACATTTTTAGTGTTTTTGACTAAATTGTACTTGTCATTCTAAGGTTAAGTTCAAAGTTCAATATGAAAAAGTGGATACATCTCTTTGTAGTCAACTGTACCTTGTTGTGTGTATTTGGGTACTAGGCCTTATTATGAGCTATATCACTGCTATGTCTGTCTCTTTCCCTGCCTAGAAAAATAAAGTAACGAGATGTTGTTTTAAAAGGCTGTGACAAACGGTCGAACAGAGCTCGCTCATTTCAGGGGGTTAAGCGGGTAATCCGAAAATGCACGCCATTAAATGTGCGCACTAGCGGGACCCCTTCAACTCGCCGGTTAATACTTGGTGCGTCGAGTTCAAGAATGGGCTGTTAAAGAAAACCACCCACAAGTGATAAATAAAAATTAAAACAATGTTTATTGCAATACATAAAATCTTAAAAGGTGAAATAGCGGCAGGGGACTGAGCTATAGGTGAAAAAACCTTAAGTAAATGACCTGCATGTAGTTGTAACACATCTGTATAGACCATTTGACCTTCTATATTGGAAAGTTGACGTAAATTCCATAGTTTTGTGCACATGCAAGAGGTCGACGTTTTTCACCTATAGGATACCCTGTGCTACACGCCCCAGTTGGAAGTACATAGTTGTCTCTTCCAGTAGCGTGCGCGGACACACTAGCTATTAGCGGACAATGTACGGCACGCGGGATGCGACGCGGAAGAGTGGTCGTGGGTGAAATAGAAAATATGGGAAACGCTGGAAAACGGACGATGAAAGTCTTCGCGTTACAGTCTGATTTTTATAAGCACTTTCAATACATCAGTACATACGTATCTGATGTTAAACGGGCTCACACGTGTTTGTATGTATGAAGTGTAGTTGATTGTACCAAATTAAATAAGTAGGTATCTATTTTTACACCTATTTTGGACTTATTGCCAATTTTAATGCAGATGCAATCACAATGCAATAAAATGAATAGAAATTATTACAAAACAAGTGAGTAACATATAATTTGTATGAAAATTACAGTACATATACACGGTACAGTCGGGCAACAATGTGGTCTACCAAACTACGGTTTAATTTCTTTAGCACGTCATGATATAACAAGTTCGATTTTTGCTTCCAATAATATTATGACATTGATATTATGTCAACCTTAGCGGTAATTAGATCTCTCAGAAACCTTTGTCAAAACTGGTAGACCACTTTCTTGGCCAACCGTACAATTCAATAACAATAAAATTACATTACATAAAACACTATAGACCTTTTACCACTAAATTAAACTAGAATTATGCAAAGCGTTATACAGGAAGCCTTTCGTCACACAGATAAGTCGGCTGGTCGGATTAAATTATAGCTGCGCGGGAGTCGATTGCGCGACCGCGGGCTATCGGTGATAAAGAGCAACGACAGAATAGGGGATGTAGAGTCTTACGCTAATACGCTGTGGTTAGTTCCAGTTTGATTGTGTAATGTTATAGAATTGTTGTGAATAGGGCTGCTGCTGCTGTTCATTGACGAGTTCTACGTCATTTCCGTCTTATTTAAGAATCAAGTCAATAAAAATCAGGGGACAATGTTATACAAATTTACGTAGTCCAAAACGAAGCTCAAGGCTTGTGCTATCTGTACAACGATAAACTTACTTATATAGATAAATACATACTTAAATACATAGAAAACATCCAAGACGCAGAAACAAATACTTGGAAAGAAAGTAAGATTCACTACACAGAAGACAATCAAATAGAATTACTTAAATAAAAGAACACAATAATTGTGATATTGACGTCGTGGACTGAGGACTTGTGGCAGTGCATTGGACACTAGCTCAGCATTATACTGAGGTGTCAGACACCTACAGCACTGATTTTCAGCCAGTGATTTTAACTCTGGATTCTAGGCACAACACAACACACATAACAACACAAACACACACACACACACACACACACACACACACGCGCGCGCACGCATGCACGCACGCACACACACAAGCCAACACACACATCACATAACACATAACATAACACCTCCACCATTGGAACTGTAAGAATCTGCTGCGAATCAAGAGATAATGTAAGGGTGGTTAGATATTGCCATTATATTTGCTGGAGAGAGTTACACTACTGGTTGCAGATTTAAAAAAAAAACTATTTTATTTCTCAAACTAAACCCACATACCGATTAATAAGAATTTGGTTCTAGTTTATTACCAAGCTAAATTATTATACTCTTTTGTATTTTTAACCTAAGGCTGATGCCATCTGCTGTACCTATAAAAACATTAATACATTAATTCGGTAAGGTCATTGTCTCGTTTCATCTGATTGTATGTTTATGTCTACCACCCGCGGAGATGTCCCATTAATACCAGTTTATTCTGTATAAAACATTCTCGGAAAGGATCAAGTGCAGTGACCGAACATATACAATAAAAATATTATGGCTTTATGATAATATGAATGAATTATATATCAATACCATTCTAATCTTATCAATGACTCAAGCTAACCTACACCGCCAACACAGTGAGAGATTTAATCAAGTTAAAAAGATCCTCAAATATCAGTCCCGGCTGTGTACACATACCTACTTTGTATCTTTAGTGTGTGTACTAGAAATTTAAGTGCAGATTATTACATCCCTGGCGTAGAACACATTCCCCATTCGAAATAAGAGCAACAAGACGTAGGTAGATCTTAAAGAATAAGTGTATGTTTATGTTACTCTGGTTTTACCAGTAAAATAATAGTCACCGCGATGCTGAACATGTATGCATATTTAAAAGGAATATTTCCTGACCGAAAGTTGCGACAACCCTGGAAAACAAGTAAATACTGTTAAAGCTTTACAATTGGCAGCGACAAGTGCTTTCTGCGCACGCTCCAGTTTTATTGTTACATAAACCTTATCCAATACCATTGCCTAAGTCCAGATTACTATCTACCTTAAATGTTTAACATTAATTTCAATACAAATTTGACTCCTTAAGGAGGTCTCGGCACTGACTGCGTGTATGGTAATACTTATTTTTATGGCCATATAACCTTTTGTTGTGCATTGTGCAATGCACTATATTGGGTGGAATGAAGGATAGTGAGATTTGTGCAAGGTTTTTCCAGTCTAGCCATAAAGTCTTGATTTTCTGGCTCTTAGCTTAACGCTCAGGGACATTTTGAGATAATTAACTCGTTCGTTTTTTTTAAATATGGTTATCACTAAGGAACGACTTAATCGTCATTAAGTACAGCAGGACATAACTAATATGGCGCTCGGATTAAGCAATAATAGACTCTTGGTCAACGGTTTCGGCGCTTCGACGCGGGCCTTATTGATTGTGTCGTACTGTAAATAACTTGGCTGTGCGGTCGTTAGTTTTCTGGCATGGCAGTGGAAGATCAGCCTAATCGTTTTTCGAATTTTCCGATTGTGCGACTTTGACAAGGTTGTAGTTGACGGGTCCCTTTAGAGTGTTATTGCACCGCGTCTGTTTAAATCCAAAAAAATATTTGCAGTAATGATAAGAAATACTAAAGCCATCATTAGACCAAAAATATCTGACGCTTACGCCTTTAGAAGTTGTATTTAGTGCGATTTATAAAGGCATTAGAATGTGTCAGAGCAGATACATACTCGTACAACAAAAATGGCCAGGGCTTAAATATATGCTTACACATTAAATAATTTTGTTATTTTATTTCTATTACATTCTTTTGTATCCTAGGATATTGCTAGTGACTGTATTAAAACCGTTCTATTGTGACATTTTGGCGTGGCATTTAAACCACCCACAAGTAATTAAAAACCAATTGATAAATATTTTCAGCAGTTTCTCGTATGGGTAACGGAATGCTGTGCTAGACCACGGTTTACCGGATCCAATTCTTAGCAAAAAAACTTTTCGTCATATTTCGTTCTGTGTCAGAAGCGAATCTGATCTTGATTACTGTGTATAAGTGAGATTTCATGGGAACAATTATTACACTATAAAGTAGGTTACAGTGGCCACACAAACTATGTTGTTGTTAAATGTCTATGGGTTAATAACTTCATTCTCTATCAAATCTCGGTTATTTATTTCGTTTGATAAATTTCCTATTATTTTTTGCGAAACATAATTTGTTAGCCGATCAACTATATTTTTACAGCAGCAGCATAGAGTTTCGTCAATGAGTTTGAGGACGACAAACCTAAATAATTCCATCGTCACAGTTTCGCTAACGTTATGCCTCGAGTACCGGCATAATCCTTGAATTGAAATTCGAACGTAACGCACGCCAGGAAATGGTCGAGGGATACTATTTCGCAAGCGCCAGCGCAGAACAATCTCGATATCTGTTGCAGAATTCGTTGTGACATAACTAGGCTGAAATACCGACCATTGGTGAAATACCTGTTACACATAAGTCGTAAGAAATATAAAACTAATATAACGTACTTTATAGGTGAAAAACTTAAGTAAATCACCCGTTGTATGTAGTTGCCGTCAAATTTCAAATATAGAATGTCAAATGGTCTATACAGATGTGTTACAACTACATGCAACAGGTGATTTACTTAAGTTTTAAACGTATACACATGATTCTTTTTGAATGTAAATGCTTGAATATCTAGAAGACTCCCTAATTTTTCTATCCTGTACACCATCAATCTGCCGTTGCATTTACATTTGTTTTATTATTTCTAATTTTATCCAGTTTATTCCACTCAAGTAAAAACTTTATTCATATTATTATGATGTGTTAATTCTGCAACAAAGTTATGGCAGACAATAAGTAACCCAAATCGAATAATATCATTTCAATCTCTAGACCCCAAAAAAGTGTCATTAATAGCATTATATCGACTGTAAGTATAAAGAGCAAAAAGAGGTTCAATTTTACATTCAACTTGCCAAGGTAACTGGACAAGAAATATCACACCGTTTTCAGCGAACTCCAAGATACATTTCACGTCGGAACCGTTCAAAGGACCTTTCTAAACGGCTCCAATTACCTCACCGAGACCAATCAAGCGTAGCTTTTATCCATAAGTTTCACAATTCAGCCCAATACATCAGGTGTCACCTGATACCATACTCGTTGGAACCGGGGCAAGTGCAATACCTCAGCAACTAACGGGTTTATCACAATCTCCGAAACTGGCTTTATATAGTTTGCATAACACCTGTCTATTAGCGCTTTAAGTGATTTAATAGCTGTTTAATGCTTTATGATTTGTAATTGCTTGTGGTGTCCATGTAGAGAGGAATGATTGGTTGTGTCCGGTAATACAGAGAATTATAAATATATAATTGATTGATTTCGTAGCATAAATAAATAGTATAAAGAGTATAAAAAAAGTTGTGTACAATGTCAGGTATTTTTGCATTAATTATCCAGTTTTATTTTCTGTAATTACCCATCTACCTAATTTACTTTTATAGTTCAAGATATATAAACACATTGAAAGTCCTAATCTGATGTCAATATGTGCATGTAAACACTGACGCTTCTGTGTAAGAAAAATATAATCGAAGTTTGGTATTTTTCACAGATGAATAAGTAAATAGTTTTGACATATTCAAATTACCATTTTTATCTGAAATAAATAAATACTTATATACATACTCGTAGAAAACAACCAGAGCTCAAAAACAAATACTCGTGTTCATCCCATAAATATTTACCTCTACTGGGACTCAAACCCAAGACCACTAGCTTTGCATCATCATACTGTATCGGTATCATCAGTTTCTATCCTCTAGACCACATCTGTTCCACACGGCAACTGTTTTCTTACGCAACACGATTAAGTATTGAATGGCGTCGTCAAAACACCTTTATATGGGGCCGCCAATGCCACCAGACTTGTTACCATGGCCACATTTAGACAACTTTAACACACCGCAGTAAGATACAAAATTGCTTGACTTTGAAGGTATGAAGAGTTTAGCATAGATTTATAACTCTAATCGCCTTTCGTATAAGAGAAATTACTCTCGACAGTGAGATAAAAGAGTATCGTTTAGTGGATTGATCTCAAAGGACGTAGTAAAATGATTAACAGTAAGACATTTATCGACATCGCTTGGCTTTTATTTGCGAATTGAGAGCGATTGATGGCGAAAGTAAAATTAGGAAAAAGCAGGTTGAAAGCAATGTAAAGTGCTGCTTATTTGTTTGAAAGTAGGCAATGGTAACACCCTGTGTATTGTTTTGTTAGGGTCTCTGTTTTGTTACAGCAAAATATAAGTTCTCATACCCAATATAATCCTGACAAATTCACACAGTGTGACAGAACTTAACCAAACTTAGGGCGTCGATAGACGGTCTGCTTGAAGCAGTCAGGACCGACAGCCCCGTGGTCGCTATTGGACAATCTGCAGTTTGAATATGCACCTAAGCTAGAGCAATTAAACTGCAGATCGCCCAATAGCGACCTCGGGGCTGTCGGGCCTGACTGCTTCAAGCTGTCCGTCTATGGATGCCCTTAAGTCTGAATTTAGTGCAGTGCTGCAACCGACTTGTTAGGTATGATCATCTGTTAGAGTAGGTCTACACATTCACACTCAGTCTTAAAAAGCAAACCTTTTTGTTTCCAATAACTCGTCATTTTGGACTATCACATTTATCACGTAAAAAAAGAAGTACAAAGGCTAACTTAAGTAGCTAACCCTTAAGAGATAAGTATGGTGTCATTCATTATATTTCAATTGTTTTTATCGATAATCAAACAGCAATATCCCATCTTGTTAGCCTGTCAACATCGGAACCGATCGGTTGTCACCATTGTACCGCATCTCATCAATACCAATTTGAATTTTAAATTTCCCCGTCGACTTACAAGCTTATTGTTCAATCAACTGAGATGTTACCTGTAACAAAATAAACATGTTATTATTAATAATGTTGCAATAATATAACCGACCGTAAACCGTTTCACCATATGATATTTTATAAAAATATACTTAATTGAAAAACACACAATCAAGGGTAAAAGATAATTGTTAATTTTTACTACATTTTTGGCATTTGCCTAAGTCCGGTTTATTTTTTACCGCTTTCAGCCTAGATTCATTTCTATAAAATAAAAATATGTCTGCCTCTTGCACGAAAATGATAAATCTAATTATAATTCTAATAACCTGTGAAAGAAAAAAATCTTGTGGATCAAATAGAAGCACATGTGGTGGTCAAGGTATGATAAATCGAGTTAAAGTCATAAATTTAAATTTATGACTGACAGTTCCGTACATTTCGTCTCCCTTTAAACAGAGTTTAGGTCTAATCGAGATTTACGTTATTGCTTTTTTTATTCAACTTTTGCTTGTGTGGTAAGTTTTTCTATTACCTGTGGTAAACACACAATCTAACATTTACAAAGTTACCTAAAGTGTGCCACAAAATCGCGGTTTCTTGCACAGAACGAGTTCGTGCGGTATTTTCGAGCCCAACAGGTCAAGGGCCTGAGAATTCAAGAATTTAAATTTTATGTAACCGTGCACAATTAACACTTACTTTGTTACGTTTGGTTCCGACACTGACATTGATGGCACTTGATAATGGCGATAAACATTTTGATCGTGGTTTTTTATGTCGAAAATTAACACAAACAAAGAAGAAAAACAAGCACACAGGACGGCTGATGATCAGAGTGGATTCTAAGGTCCATTAGACATTAGTGGTTTGGGTTTTACATTCAACCAGCAATTAATCAATAAGTACCAAGAAGGTTCATTTACCTTTTAAAATTACATGGTATCTCTAGAGAAGGCAGTCCAAGAGTGAAGGTTTTTGACTGACATGATGATGATGATGATGAATATGATGATCAGAGATCAGACAAATGGGCGTCATTACCTAATCACAATAATGTGGACATGACTGCAAAGATTTAAATTAAACAAATTAAATTACACTAACTGATTACTTGCCCTAAAAATAATTTTGATCCTTTGCAGGACATTATTTAATAAATAATTCAAAAACGTGTTGTTGTGTAGATTTACTCAAGTAAATAAACCGTAATTTATTAAAATTTACCGTGGTTTCTTCATTCCTTTTCACGGCTAAAATAAACTTATGAAATGAAAAGCTCCTTTCGCAATCCAGGGATGGTAATTGAGCAAATTTAAGTAGATTAATATTAATAGCCTCTCCTCAGATGTATGGGAAAAGCATCCATTTAATACACAGTTTTAAGAAACCAAGGAAAACGAACGACTAAACGTAGCATACTTGTTTAAGTGACCCCTGACCAATCATGTGACGCTGACGTATCCCAAAAAAAAACATACATCACGACTATTTGTGCAATGTTACTAAATTGGCAAACAAACGACTATTTCACACACTGACACACATTTACGGCCCAATTCACGCTACAATCGATTACACCCTTAATCTCAACTATCGATTCGTTCCTCTCGATTCAGGCAACAATCGACTCCCACAGCGTTACGTCACTGGCCATTGAACTACATTTGACCATTATACCGCTCGCGGGTACAACGAGACAATTTCTCGGCCCCGATTTTGTAACCTAATCGATCGATTAATTCCGATCTGGTTACGATCGGACTAATTAAAGGTTACAATTTTGGAGTTGCATTAATCACTTGTCATTTGCCGTTTAATTTCTAATTTAAGCGGTAATTAAGTTGGACAAGGTAAGGACCTGGTTTTCAAGCCTTTTGAAATAAATATATAAGGGGACTACCTCACGCTAATCAACTAGTCCCAAACTAAGCACTAGGCTTCTCCTAACCTATACTATAATTAAGAATCTGAAAAACACCCTTCATTTTGAAAACATTACCCTGTTCCGTACAGCGGAGACTTCCTTATGATGTTAATAAAAAAATATTATTAGGTATTTTATACATTTATCATACCATAATTTATATGTATTCAGCGACAATTTTATTCATGTAATGGTTATGAGATAACACATACACACACAAACAGTATACCAATGTCAACGGTTAGAATATGCTCCAATTACGTCCATAATCTGTGAACGAACTATTTCGACTTATAAGTGGGGCCTAAAATTCACGTCGTTATAGACTAACAAGTAAATATTTTGAAAAAAAAAGACATTATTTTTGATTGGCGAAAGTGTTTTTTCCTTATTAATATTGTCGCTGAATACATATAAATTATGGTATGATAAATGTATACTCGTAATACCCATAAAATCTTTTTTATTAACATCAGGAAGGAATCATAACGAAGTCTCTTGTTCTGTATAGAACAGGGTTATGACGGCTGTTTTTCCGATTCTTGACTATATTATAAACATACTTTTGTACACAGAATACATTTAAGACTCAGAATTAAATACTTGCGTGCATCAGACAAACACTTGATCCGAACCCGGGACCGCTAGCTCCGTACCCAGAGTCACTAGATACCATGGTATTTAACATTTTAACATGGTATTTAACATTTTAACATGGTATTTAAACTAGTTTAAACGCTCCGTCTTAAATCTCAATTTTGCTTGTTTTGTGTTTTAGGAATATTTTACATATGGTCAATAGTTTGATGATTAATTAGCTATAGTTAGTGATAGCGAAATATTGATTTAATGATATTTTCATAATGACTTGTAAATGACTGCTACTGTATAAAAAGTCATCAATATTATTTCCTAACTTTAGCACTAGGTATCTGTGGTCAAACGTCAAGATAAAATTAGATCACCTCACTGGAAAATTATTACCAATCCACCTACATGTTATAGCTAAATTGAACTAAATGGTTTCACAACAAAACAAACTTTATACAGCGCGTTCCATAACTTACCGTACATATTACACCATAGGAAAGCCCCTTTTATAATGATTCGAAAAATATTGTTAAGATTTCAATGTGCATGCCACGTTTGTCTGTCCGTAGATTTCACTATGAAATAAGTATGTTAAAAACTTTAAAACATTTCTACACGAGCAAGGCCGGGCCGGGTCACTTCTGTCCTAATATTTGTTTCTGCATTACTAAATAACAAATAACAACTAGTGTAGTAAAAAAGCTAAAAATGGACCGATTTTGTTAAATAAAACATAAGATCAAATGATAAGGAATCGCCCCTCATACAATTTGAATATTTAGAATATCATCTGCTCAACGTGAAAAAAAAAAACAAAAAAAAATTATATCACAACTAAGCTATAAGCTTGTACTTACTATGGATACTAGACAACGATATAAATAATGATATAGTAACATAGTTAAATACAGAAAAAACGTCCAAGACTCAGAAACAAATACTCGTGCTCATCACACAAATATTTGCCCATCCCAAAATCGAACCCGCCACTAGCTTCGTAGGGTCACTACCAACTAGGCCAACGCATAGTCGCCGTCACATATCTAGCTTATTCTCATAACTGGTCTTCACTTAAGCCCCAATTACAGTAAAAGTTAGCCTGCGAATAGGTCTACCTATAATCTTACGTAATTATGTAATATTTACACAAACTATTTGTTTAACAAATCAACCAAACCGACGGGCGGTCGAAAATGATCGATCCCAATCAATCAAAACTATAGAGAATCGCGATCATTAATCTTGATACTTGCCACGGAAGTGCGCATCGTTACGGCAAGTGCCAAATACATTCGTGACTCGGACATTGGGAACAACTGGTTAGAAAAAAATGAGTAATTAGACAAGTTATGAAAAGTGAAATTAATTTTGATGGAATTTTTTGCCCTGATTTTATTCTTTGACTGTATGATTTAGGTGCTATAATTTTATTTTAACTATATTTTAATTTTGTAGCTACTTATCGGCATAACAAGTATTTTATATGGTAATTCGGGGTATGTGAGTATCTGTGTGCCAAAATTCAATTTGTTCAATCGGGATAAAAATACAAACATCCATATAAACTTTCACTTACACAGATAAACGAGTAGATTTCATTACGACATTGTAATTCCTTAATATCCTCACGTCACGTATCAATTATGCTTACATAACGAAATCCCTTCGTCAATTTGAAATTCGATAAGTGTTAGTCAGTTATAATGAAACCTATTCTGATAAACATGAGTACAAATATCATCACGATAATCATGATTATTTCCATTTATCCATTATTATTTCGTAAATAGAATGGACTAGCTCGACGATCGAACATCATAAGGGATTTTGTCTCATACTTGGCTTACTGTGTTGCTATTTTTTCAATAAACTTCGTCATTTTGTCGATGTACATAACTTACTTTCCCATGCTCCTAGGATTTTAACAGAGCTGCGTACCACCTTGGTAGTGATGCGCACACAAAGACATGCTCGAAGGCGTATGTATAAACTCGCACTTACGAATTAATTCATCAAGAAGACTACAAACCCCCAACTAAGATCTGTGACTCTAGTGAAGAAGAATGCAAGTCTCCCGAGGTTTGTTCTCTGTACATGACGTTTACCCTTTCTTATTAAGAGCTAAATTATCTTGTATCCCTGTTCACTAGAGCCACAGAGGTGTGCAATACAGTGTTTAATTTTAATACAAATCATCGAGTGTGAAGTTGAAAGAGAAACCACAGGATACATCGAGGGTTAATGTTTTTTCTTAACTTTGAATGGAACCTTCACGCTGGTTGCGTCCGAGAGCTAATGAAGTAATTTACAACCGTCTGTCTGTCCGACTCACACGCGTGTGCCTAATTAGATGTTTCAGACATTTGCAACTTGCCAACAGCGATGCTATAACACTATGAGTGTGTCGAGGAAGAACATTGACTTTTCGTTTGTTTGTTTTTTTATGTGAATTGTATAGGTTAACAACTGTTTTGTCAGTCCAAATTTTCATGTGTTAGTTTTCTTCTTCTGAAACCGTTTAATTTTTCCGTATTGTTATAAAACAAACTTAACCTACGGGCTCTGTAGGTATATCTTTTGAAACATTTTGAAAAGTTAATGGGTGTGTAATGAATGGGTTTTCTACATTAGGTATTTTCTGATAAATTAAACAGTTTGGAAACAAAACTTCGATCTTCAAAACTTCGATCTTGCGATAGAATACTGGGTGCTTGAAGGCAAAAAGAAATGTAGGTACGAGTACCTACCATCAAAAATTAACAAAATGTAAGGAGTTGACATGAGCGAGTGACGCGACAGATCGTGAGCTTACGTGAATCCTACATTTTTTGTGTTATCGAAAATCGCTAACTTTAGCGTAAATCATCTTGCTAAAGCCACCAGTTCGTACGATGAATTATGCGACCAAAATCGCTATCGTCAATAGATTATTGGCCAACCACTGATCAGTAGATTTATTGTTCTCAGCTAAAGTACAAAGAAAGAGACGCTACAAGCAACCACAGAGAAAATCAAGTAATGCTAATGATACAGAACCTCCTTTAATGTTTAGCACCGACACTCAATACGTCATATGTCATCGGAGCCTTAAAGATCCTAAGGCGAGGCATGTTAATGTATGCAAATTCGTCATTGCGCAGCCTACCATCTAAGTAAGCCTCCTTACGTGTGGGAACTACGTCTAACTTGAAATACTAAGAACTAAGGTTGCTAAACATTAAATGCCTACAATATTAGTTAACAAAAAAAAACGTCTTGCATAAAAAGAATTACTAAATCAAATGGGTACAGACATGCTGGTTTAAAAAAATGACAACATTGGACTTAAATATTGCCTAAATTAACTTCGAATGAAGGGAAATCATTCGACATGTTGTAATTATCTATACAGACAGATCATACTCGTAATGCTTGCTTCCTTATATTGACATCTAATCTTAATTCCTCAATCGATAAAACCTTTGTAAAGGAGTACAGTCCTAGGTCAAACTCAAGTACACTAGGCCTCAAAAATGCAAGAGGTGCTTGCCGAAATCTATGCTTACCCGCTTTTAACCTCAGACCAAAGAAGAGGGTTGTTATATAGGTATGTCTGTCATTTCCGTCTGTGATTTTATATTTAGAAGGTATTTTTAAAAGTAAAAGCTGTTTGTTATTTGGTTTGATGGAGATTGGTTAGACCCTTGAACGTCTAAGGACCAGTTCTGAAAGTAGAGTTGGCATTTAGCAATTAAATCGAGGTGTCTAGTCTAAGTATTTAGTCTTTTCAATTTAGATTCAATTTAATTCCAATGAAGAACAAAAATCTCAAAACAGAACATATTTAGCATCAAAGAAACATAAGCTCAACATATACATATTATCTTGGCTACCACAACGCCCTTGGCAAGAAGTTTAGTGCAGTTTACAATCAAAGTTGAAGGAGTTAAATAAAATGTAGATAATAAATCAACAAGAAAGGTTGTTAGGAAGTCACTAACAGAGTTACTTCAGCGTCGAACCTAACCATTATCCAGCTTGACAGACATCTCGCAGACACGCGATCAACATGTCAAGCTGTCATTGTCCCAGGATCGCATCCGCTCATGTAACTAATTTAATTGTGTTCTTAATACTTCCCCATTGTCGGCAATGTTGGTTGACATGCGCATACGCAGTGAAAACTGTTGCGCAATATGATGCTCTGAGTTTTGGGTATTGTTAGAGAGATAGTTTGGTGTGATTTTTGCAAGTGTAATTTGCTATTTGATACCGATGACTACGATACTTTAACAGTGTAAAAGATTATTTTGTGTAGTTTAACGTCAGCAAATATTGCCCAAAACATTATAGAGTTTGTTAATTTATTGTTCATAGGCAGTAAATTGCTCGTAAGAAACAAGAATAAACTATTAATATTAGCTTTGTATAAAACAATCAAGTTTAAAAGGGGATCCATGTTTTTGCCTCTCAACCGTGACCCTAACTCAACATTAATCATTTGGTACACATAATTTGAATAAATACCAAAATATCACAAATTCTCCAAAGAAAATAGGACTATACGTTTACGATATACGACAGATATTTAAGTGGTGGTGCTCGTTTTGAAACTTCTTTGCCAATGCCACTGTTAATACATGCGTGTTACGTGGTCGCTAACTGGCCGAAGTTGGGCTTCATTTGCATTTTGCGGTGGGCATTCCGCTTTTTGTTTGACGCTATTGAATTATAGTCTAATAAAATCAATAGGTACCTACAATTTAGCAGTAAAATGGTTCCTCGGCTTAATAACGCGGTGGCCTAGGTAGTCTATAATCTATCACTATTTGAACTCCGTTGTGGCGTGTGAGCAACATTTAAATAGCAAAATAAAGTAAAGGAGTTAACCGATTTCCAAAAAAAGGTTTTTATTTTATATATGTTTTTTCATTGAGGATATTTCTTATACATTATTTTATTTATATTATGATATCAACTGAAACCTGACTCAACCGAATGCTGGACTTACCATATGTCTTAACTAATCTCCCTGATTGCTTTCTCATATATATTAAAGCCAGACACCACTTATAAGTGCGTAGCTCAATTTGATGCTTCTTTTTACATAATTATAAGTGTAACTTATATTACAATACGTAATAACACCGTTCAATTAAACTTTTCTATTCTTATCGCAAGAGTGTGTATCAAAAACAAGAAGATAAAAATATAATTACACTTTTGTTACGTAGAGTTGCGTCATTTGTTTAACGTTGAAATGGTAATGTAATTTTAAGCAGCATTTAAATTACGTATTTAGTATTAACAAGTTTGGACAAAACTATCATACAATACCATACAAAAAATATTAATTGAAAGTGAATACAACGTAAATGTCACAGAGTGTGACAACATGCGATCGCATCGATGGCAATCAGTCAGATATCGACGATTAAGCAGTTCCTTATTATTCCGTTTTTAGGGTTCCGTAGTCAAACTAGGACTTATAGTTTCGCCATGTCCGCCCGTCCGTCCATACATCCGCAACCTAGCTCAGAGACCCTTAGTACTAGAAAGCTGTAATTTGGCATGAATATACATATAACTCACGCCAAATAAGTGGTAAAATTGTTTTGCAAATTGTTTTGGACTTGGGGATGTATTTTTTTTCTCGTCTTACAGATAGTAGGTGTCGTTGGATAGGTCTTTTAAAAGTGTCTTTTATCTAGTAATCTCTTCGAGACAACCCTACAAAGAGAGTTTAAAAATTAAACAATATTGTGATATTCAGAGGGCCCTGCTAAGATGCACTACGCTAACTAGCGTTTCTATTCGTTTCGTTTTTAAACCAACGTCAATGGTACATTAAGTGATACGAAAAGTCACGTGATGACGAGTAACGCGATTGGTTAAAAACGAAGCGAATAGAAACGCTAGTTAGTGTAATACATTTTGGCAGGGCCCTCAGTGCTTATTACGTCCTAGTTTCTTTTTTTTTTTACGGCATAGAGAAGGCAAACGAGCACACTGGCCACCTGATGGTAAGTGGAAACTGTGACCCATAGACATTCGCATTCAAAAGACTGCAATCCTAAGACTGCAAATGCGTTGCCAACCCTGAGGACTAACATGGAATGCCTCTATGCTTGTCATTTCACCGGCTCTCTTATCCCCAAACCGGAACGCAACAATGCGAACACTGTTGTTTGGCGGTAGGTTAATGGATAAGATGGTGGTAGCGATCCGGATGGACCCTGCACAAGGTCCTACCACCCTGAAAATTTACAATTAGCATACATATACATAGCAAATAAATCTCTGGCGGTACACAGTATCTGCGGGTACACAATAATAATTTAAAATAATATTGACGGACCGTTCTCGTATGTGGTTTAATGTCAGCTGATATTGTTATTATTTTTTCATACATACACACGTTATCAACCACAGTGTTGAACTGATTTAGCTTAATTTTTGTAGATAAAGTGGCATTAAAACTAACCATTTTGTCCCATAAGTTTGGACTTATGTCCGACTTTTGACGCTGAATATTAAGTATCAAGAAAATGGAAATACAATACGATTTCACATTGATAGAAAAACGCTTTTCAATATTAACGTTCGAAACCGACAATGAAAGGCTTTTAACGATGAATAATTAGTATATTAATTATCTAGTAGGCGCAGGTAGAGACCGTCACATTAAAATAACTGCATTTTTAAAACCCATTTCTCATTTTGTAGAATCTGTTACTTATATGTACTACTTATACTACTAATATGTTGTTGAGTGGGGTTATGTTATCCTATTCCAGCTAGACCCTGTTTACGTACGGCTTTCTGTATTCATTGATTACTACAGACACATTTTAGTTAAAGCATTCTTTGTCTTTTTCTGTCAACTCCAAATGTCACAATGACAGATAAGGCCAGTGCATATTTACAGCACGTACTCTCTTATTCATAAACGTACAACAAACCTAATTTAGTTAAATTGTTCTTTGTACGTTTCTGTCAGTAATCAATATCATCTGCCTATACTCTACCATAAGTACTAAGTAAGTGGAGTACTTACGTAGGTACATATATGTTAATACAAAGCCAGTATTAAAAACTTTACTACCCTAATGAACGGCAACTCTTCTTTTTACTAGAAACAGAAGAAGTATAAAAAGACAACAATGAATACCAAATACCTAATAATAAACATCAAAAACACACCCATAACTAAATCCTAAGTTATTTACATCCTTTTGCGCCTGTACTATCGTTAATTTTATGCATGTTTAAACAACTTAGTGGCAAGCTACGTGGCCTTTACGCCTACTCCTAATTAGTAATCAGCACCTTAACTGTGGTGACACAAATTAAAGTGATTGCTCTAAAATGAGCAGTTTAGATGACTCTTGATGACAACTTTTGCTGTAGATTTTTTAGCCCGTTAATTGCCGGCTACGCATGCTGATTCCCGTCTTTGACCCAATGCCTAGAACACGTATTTGTGTATCCAATAAAATAAAATAAATGGCACCTAGGCAAAGGGATTAAAGCGAATATGCGTTTTGTTTCATTTGGTAACACAAATATTGAATTCGTTATCCTTATGTTTTGTCCCAAAAGCTTCCCACGACATTGTAATGAATGAATCAAAAAGTGTTGTTGGTAGTAGAGGACCTATGTACCTATGTGTTTTTTGTTTTAAATAAATTCCGAATAAATAATTATATTCTATTATATCTTTACGTCCCAGTTGGTTTGTCTGAAATTTATCCACATAATAATAAAACAGCACCCTATTTAATATTTTCATAAATCCAGAGGGGTCCTATTGTACTCGGTAAAACTATATTGATATTGACATGTTTTCGTATTGTTAACTCGGCCGCCATTACTGTCAAATAAATAAGAGCTGTCATAACGATAACATGTAATATGGTTTTACTGAGTAGAATACAGCCCGAAATCCAAGAAAATATGACTTCCAGTCATTCTATTTACAAATCCACTTACAACACAGAAAATGATTTACACAAACTAATTTCTCACTACATAATACTCAGAACAATTATTGGGTCAACAGAACCAGCGGTTTCCACGGAACTAAGTCTTAGGAACCAGAGAAATTCCCAGCAGCATATCAATTATCAATAGGAAGTATGAAAACACTTTCTTCTCTAATATTACACATTTAAACTAATATGCACTTCTTGAGCCACTCTCAAGTACGCACTCAAAGGAAGGTCGTTTACCTATCCCTTACCGGTTTGAGGTTAGGTTTCCTTTCCCGTTGTAAATTTAAGACATGAAAGGATCTTGTTTTGATGCCAAGATGGTATGCAGCTTGGAATTGGAATGACTAAGCGCAGATATTTAGAATTAAAAATGCAGTTAAATGGCTTGCGATTAAAGGATGGACATAATTTAGTTATTCATTTTGAATGTGATATAATTCCATGTTTTGAATATCGTGTGTTTTTATCTGATGACATGAACATGTTTTAATGATGTCAGACTATTATTTCTATTTTATTTAAAGTAATTTGGCAATATGACATGTATCGAGCCTCGGCGATGACCCAGTGCATCCTGTGCATCTTATCACGAGAGGATGTTTGACCCAAACCATAGTTCATATAGTGCAAGTGAGCATGAAAATAATGTAAAAAATGTGTCCAAATGCAATACTAAACTAATCTTGCGTGAGATGCCGTCAAGTCATAGAAAACTTTCAATTATAACTTGACTTGAGACAGCCGACTTACTCAAGATCAGTCTACGGCCCCGAGTCGCGGAATTTCACAAAACTGGACAAGATTAAAGATGTCAGCTAGTGGCTACCAGCATCAGTATATAGTAATTGTGAGGCCCCAAGCGTTGCCAGGGGTATAAACTAGTTTTCCTGGAGATTAAAACTTGATTTCTTAGAACCTAAACCCACTTTATCGGATTTTCGTAAGTGCTGTTTTTGAGAAAACAATGTACTTATATAAACAATACCGATCGATAGTGCTGTTCTTAGAAGTCAATGAGAAGAAAACAAAACAAAACTTAAGTTATTCGCCGTACAGTTGGCCAAAAATGTGATCTACCAGTCTACCACCCTACAGTTGAAGTTCATTTGCACGTCATGATACAACAAGTTCGATTATCCCTTGCAACGATATTATGACAGTGACAAGTGTCAACCTTAGGGATAATGAGATCTCACAGAAAGTTTTGTAAAAACTGGTAGACCACTCTTGGCCGACCGTACCTAAAGACATTTGAGAGACAATTAACTGGTTCTTTTTTCTAAATTGTGTTTGAAAAATCGTCATTAACTGACTCTGAATGCAGCCGAATATACATATTTTTACCATAATGAATCACTCAGTATGATGTGATCACCTAAACATTCAAATAATGCGTTAATGACTTGAAGAAGGCTTCAACGTGTTGTATAATTTGAGCATTTTAATCAAAAAATGACAGCGCAAGGGTCAATATTACAATAAACAAATAAAACTTATGTAACAAGCCAGTGACTACATTAATATTAAACTTTTTACCTAGTAGAATAGAGGCCCGGCTTTTATTAACTTGACAGTGAGATCTGTTATAACGACAACAGTGCGATTACGATATCGAAGCAACATGAGCTTATCCAGGAGCCTTCCGGTAACCTTCGGGGAGGGAAGACGGAAGATTGAAAAATGCCCGGCTTTTACTTTTGTTAATTTTGATTTTCTGTTCTATTTATTGATTATATTCTCTCACTGACACTGGTGAAATCACCTGGTGGACCGCCATGGATTTGAATAAAAAGATGAGCTTATCCAAAGTGGAATAAAAAGCCAGTGCGAAAAGAAATACTACTATCATATCTCCTTGCCGTTATACCAATCATCTGGGGTCGGCGCAGCATGTTTTTTCCTTCCAAACCTGCCTATTAGCGGTCATCTCAGCGTTCACTCTATTCTTTCTCATATTAACTCTTCACAAAATCCATCCATCTCTTTTTAGATTGTCCTCTTGCCGTTTACCCTCCAAATTCATACTCAAAAAACAAATACTACCACTAGACAATAACTAAAACATTCGAGTATGGCATTTTATCAATCGATAGATTTCTCGTATTAGAATACAATGTATAAAAAATTCCTGCCTAAGTCCACTGTGTAGTCATTACCTGCTTGTACCATGTAGTGTACGTAGAGTACGTTCACACCTGGTGGCGTGACTATGATATGCGCGAGCGCACGCACCCTGTCATTGAGCAGATATCCGTAAATAGTTGTGTTTTATTGATTCGTGAGCGACATCTAATAATTTAATATTATGACATCATGTTCTTTTTATATATATTTTTGAAGGGTATTAGTTATTTAAGTAGCATTTTTTATACCAATAAGTACACAGACCACCTGATGGTAAGTGGGATCTAAAACCCTTTAACATTTGCAATATATAGACTACAATGTAAAGACTGTAAATGCATTGCGAACTCAGGAGGACTAAGATGAAAGACCTATTGGCGGTAGGTTAGGTGTGGCCACCACTAATATTAGGTACTTTGACTAAAACTATAATTGTATGAACAAACAAATTAGAGTGCGAAATTGAGCCAAAAATTGCAGGGTTGCACATTTTCCATATATCATTAGTTGTGTCACGTGACGGGAAATGTATAATATCAAACTGTTGAACATTAAAATTCCTTGAAGTACCATCAAAAACTAACAAAAGAAATAACAATTTATTGCTTTTATTCGTTTTTGATGGTACTCCAAGGAAACAAAAGACAAAAAAACTCAGGAAATAAATAAACACGCAACTCATTAGTCATGTATAAAAAACGATTCTTCTTATAAATAAAGTGTTCGTAACGACAAGTAGCTGTTGAACTCTGTCCTTTCCTCGTCTAACAGTTACGTCTAGTAGCAGGTTCAATCCATCATCTCTGTTTGACATCGTCAACTGGGATTAGGTAATTTTAAAATGTCATTTTTTTGCCGCATTCCTGCTAGAATGACTAAAAAGTATGCCTTGAACTTCACAGATTGTTTATCCTTTCATTTCTTGTAAACAATAACCGTCTTATTCATAAATGCAAAATAGATAAAGCATGCTTTGTCCTTGTGTCAATGTCACTTTTGAATTTGACAGAAAGTGACAAAGAATAATGTAACTAAAACAGAAGCGCGTAGAGCTAACCCCTTGCGCTTTTGTTTAGCCCAAAAAAAAAACTCTTCTACTTGATCAAAAGTGCCTATTTCAATGTCAAAGTGTTAATGCTAATCATTCTGGTGCTTTAGTACTTAGTTTCACTAAGTTTGAGTGACTATTAGCAACTAAACGTACAGTTCTCGGAACGGCGGGTATACTCGGACGCATATTAACATGCAAAGATTAGCTGGATATTGAACAGTATGTATGAATTATGGATGAGGCGCGACACGCATCAGCGACGTCCACTACGGAAAGTAATTAAATAAGTGTAAAATTTATACGAAATTCTCGGAGAAATTGTTTTTTTTTCTGGACATCTATTAAATAGGCTTGAACACTTTCTTTGGGCTAATTAGACGCTACGAGTTATTTAGTTCGATACATCACATAATACAGCTACAATAAAAATAAAAATAGGGAAATGACACCAATTAACCTAATCCAAAACTAAACTCTCGGCTTGTACATCGTATTATAGTATCCAACGAAAAGGTACACAAAGAAAACACTCAAAACTCTGAAAAAATACTACCGCTGATCACACATATATTTGCTCTGACCGGGAATCGAGCCCAAGACCGCTAGCATTGTAGGCAGGGTCACTATCATACCAGACCATCTAGGCTATCTGCGTCGTCGTCGTATTGTAATTATTTTAGAACGAAATGAACTTTATGTGACGACTAGAGGACGCCCGCGACTTCGTACGCGCAAAATTAGTTTTCCGCTACTCCAAACACTTTCTTAGTGCTCACCTACATCATGAAAGGAACCCCTGTACCAAATTTCAATTTTCTAGGTACAGTAGTTTCGGCTGTGCGTTGATATCTAAGTTAGACAGTTTTGCCTTTTATATATATAGATTACTGAGAAATCTGACATTTAAAACTCATATCGTGTAAAAACAAAATAAATGCATAACAAATTACAATAAAATAAAACTGATAATAAAAATCGGATATGATTCATTTGATTCATCTGAACCGGTTTTTTGCCTCAAGCAATAGTGTCAAGTGCATCTCTATTCACTGTCAACAATAGCGGTTAATGCCACTTTTCTAACCTTGTTCATCGCTCCACTTATTAAAGAACTATTTAAGGCAACATACGCTGACCTAGCTGTCAAAGTGAGGATATAGATCATCGGTTGATTGATTCTATTGAAAGGCAACAGGTTACCATTCCCATTTGAGGTGTTTGCACTCTTTTGTATTACAAATATTTAGGTCAGTAGCCGCAGATATAAAAAAAGAGAAGCATAAGTTAGTCTTACAAAGTTAACAAGGTAATCGTCACTTTGATAAAGCGGAACAAAAAATTGTTCGGAAGCTAAAAGAACAAAAAAATAACTGTCGGCATCTACAATTCAATGTCGCCGATGGACCAAGCCGAAACTTCTAATTTCACACCAAACCCAAACAATCATTAATGGTACAAAATGTAGAAATAAACGAGCTAACGACCGTCCAAAAATCCCCCTGCATTGCCAATGAGACAATGCAACGCTCGCTAGTAAGTTTAAACGCCATTTCGACAGCAATAGTTGCGCGTTACGTCACTGTGGTAAATCGTGTTATTGTATTTAATGAGTGTTCATATGAAACTAGGGACACGTGGGTGATGAGGCGAAGTGTCCCGCGGTCTACATTGTTGCGCAACGTTGGGCAACCTGCCCAGCTCCGCCATGTTTGTTTCACAAGGAAGTATCCAGAGCTGATTTAAGAATGTATGGTACAACGAGTTGCAGATAAGTTGTTTTGAAGATAGAATAAATCAACACAGGAAAGTCAGTTCGGGACTGTTATATTTTACTGGTCACTGCAGAATTAAAAACCCTAACTACTTAAAACTGGAGGGTAGGTAACAATGACAATACAGATTCTAAATAAAATGTGCTATGAGAAGCAGATTAGATGGATCTGCTTTCGTAAAGAGATGGAAAAATCAATAGACTGAGTCGTAATGAGAACCAATATTCCAGGAAGATACAAACCTATCGAGATCGATATAAGGACGCTTACGCCATGACAATATCATGTGGTTTTTTTATGGCATAGAGAAGGCAAACGAGCACTCAGGCCACCTGATGGTAAGTGGAAACTGTGACCCATAGACATTCGCATTCACAAGACTGCAACTATGTTCTCGTTCTGCTGGTTCAGACAGGGATTTCTCAAAATGAATACAAAATCCAGGTTGTGGGAAATATTATTTAGGTCAGTCTTTCGTTCAAGGTAGTTGGACGTTGTCATGTATCCAAGTGGCATCGTTAGTACCTTTATGTTAGTACTTTAGATCTTACAAATCTACCAATGCAAAGCCAGCATGAGACAGTGAAAGGAACAGATTCGCGTGCTCAGAAAGGCTCGTAGTGATGTTACCCATTCATTAATAAACAACGCTTATGCATAACAGCATGCATTGTTGCACCCGGGTTTGTCTCACACTCTGATCCGCTTTCTCAGTGCAGGAAACGAGTTATCTCACAGTAGTTTTTGTTCTGCTGTTCGGAAGGAAGACGTAGTAGTTACGTGGTAGGGTGACGGAAATTAGTAGATGTATTGGGTGGCGTTGGATGCATTCGATATTAGGAGAAAGTCAAATAATTGATAAGGAGCACAAAATGCGCGCTGTGGTTAGAAATAGTATGGTTTAATAGGTTTAGTACATTAGAGATAGATTTAAAATTCAAGCATGTCTAAAGTTTGTATGAGCTACTTCGAGAAACCACGCCCTTAGGTGTGTACGCTTTGACGGGACAATTTAAACTCGCCGGTTAATATTAGCTGCGTCGAGTTGAAAGGTAATAATTATAATTTTAATATCAACCTAATACTCTACTTTACTTAATTATTTATTAAGAATTTATTGAATTTAAATTTTAAAGCACTAAGTAAGGCACTATGGATATTCATTTATTTTGCTTTACACACATGCCACTGATCCGAAAAACGGTAGTATTTTGAACCTTGTCTTCTTGACCGTTTAAGACGTTTAAAACGACTAATAAATAACCTATAATAATTTCTGAACTTAATTATTTTTATTTTCAATCTAATTTCATTTTAGTATGTATGTAGGTATTATTCGAACCTACGAGTACTTTTCTGGTAGCGAAAACTAACCCATTCTAAAAAATATACACTATATACCTACACTATACAATAATAATTAGAATAATTAAGAACTAATGTATTTTTTTATTGTTCCCTACATAATCATAAAAAATATTTAAATATAATTTTCATGGAAAAAACTGAATCTGAATCTGAATCTCAATAATAAAACCAAAATTAAAAATGCAAAAAATATTTTTTCATGAGTCGTCATTCCTAACCTACAATTAGGACATAAATTTTCACACTAGCGCTCTCAATACATAACCATGTGTCCCTACTTAAATTGAGTGCTAATTAATGAATTACACCAACAACATACATTCAGAGAATTTGCTGTAATAAAAAAAGAAAGGACTTTGTATCGATACTAAAAGTCTTACAACATTCAATTGCAAACGAGTAACTAAACTTATCCAACTTACAACTATGTTAACAAACAGTTAATCAAATAATTTGAGTGCAATCGCGAAGCACTCCTGACATTACAAAACCCCTTAAATTCATGATACCAATGATCGATACCATAGAACTTATATTTATAAAACATGGAATTACCACTTGGTCGTAATAGGCTTTGAATGCCAATTGACACTTGACGGTAAACAGCCACTAGATGTCGCAAGCGCGAAGTAGGTTCACATCTGCAAAGTTATGTATGCAGCTAGTGGTGGCGCTGACGACGACCAATAGTATGAAAATCCGGTTCTCTATTGGATGGCATAAAATTATTTGTAATAATAGTGTTACGCATAATTACTTTTAGCCGAAATAATGATGTGCATAATCATCTTTACGCATATATTATTACGCATAACATTAAAAAGCATAAATACAGTAAGCATAATTGTCATCAAGACTAACGTCAAATAGCATAATTGCAAAAAGTCATAATAATGAATTGGCAT
Source organism: Acleris sparsana (assembly GCA_923062465.1). NCBI lineage: Eukaryota > Metazoa > Arthropoda > Insecta > Lepidoptera > Tortricidae > Acleris > Acleris sparsana. The sequence goes on along the minus strand of OV281287.1, from coordinate 16,735,396 downwards.
TATTACAAAATGCATAAAAGTATTGTCCTAAAAAAATATGTAGGAACTAAAACGAGGTCGACGGACGTCCGCTTCGCGGACCTCCTATTCTGCGTTGCTTGAGCGCTTCGCGCCTGGATATCATACTAACATAACCTAACCTAATGTACCTAACGTGACCTAATTTATAAAATCATTTCAAATGAAATCCAAATGCATGGTAACAAAAAAACTATGTTTTATTCATTTAGAAAACTAATATTATGGTTAAAGATATGACAAATAATTATTAGCCCAAACAATAATATGCATAATGTGTATTAGTCAAATACAAATTAGTCCAACTAAAATTATTCTAATAGCGTAATATGCTAAAAAAGGAGTATGCTAAAGTATTTTTATGCGTCAGTACTATTATGCCAATACAAATTATGCGACAACAATTATGCGAAACAATATTAGTCTAAAACATATTATGCGATCCAAGGGGATCCCGAAAATCCAATAGTTCCGTTTTTAGCCACTGAATAATTAATTTTGTTTTTCTAATGATATAAGTGCGGTTTAACATTGTGGATAATTTTTCACGATTTTATAAACTTTAACCGAAGGTCGTAACGTTATGATTTAAATAAGGAAATGAGAATTTAAATACAACACAGTTTTACCAGCAATGATGTAAGAGACGACGCAAAATAAATAAATGACACGTCATTATTTCCCTAGCTAGGCACTCGAAGTTGCTTAATTCTGATCATAGGCAAATCATGACGATACTATAATGATGATTAATTGAGTAAATGTTTTTTATCAAAAGAACTTTGATATTTTAAAGTAACACAATATAAAATGTACACTTGACCCACTTTAGAAAAACCATTTTTACAATATAAAACTAGTAAAGTAAATAAATAAAACAAATACGTCGTGTTGCCCATCATATCCGCAAATTAACCCACCGCCAAGCAGCAGTGTTCGCATTGCTGTTCCGGTATGGGGATAAGACAACCGGTGAAATTACTAGCAAAGAGGCATTCCATCATAGTCCAAAGGGTTGGCAACGCATTTGAGGTCTTAGGATTGCAGTCTTGTCTCAGATCTCACTTACCTACTACTACAGGTTTCCTGAGTGCCATTGCCATAAAAGACATAGCAATATTAGACCGACACTATTATATTATGGTAAAAATATCTATTATCTTATGATGATGACAAAATCAATTTTAAAACTATGGTAACGCTGCCGACTTCGGTAAATATATTAACAACAGTTTGAATTTAACGAACATTCCGAATATAAATCGATACAAAAGTAAAAGTATCCAGGTGCGTTACTCTGCGAGTGATCTAGGCTATGCCAGTTCACCTTATTTGGTGTGCAGACTAGACTAGTTCAGTATTAGATCGGTTTCTCTGACATGTGATTAAAGATTAAAGCACTGACACGCACGTTTATATACGTTGAGCTGCATGGGACAAAATTTATATTATAAAGTTTAAAACGATTTTAATTTGCAACGGGATGATTAAATTGTATCTATTTACGCTACAGTATTATTTATTTTATTACAGTAAAATTTAAAGAACATAACTGACCTCTACATTTTTTTATTAATAAGTATATTATTTATTTATTTCAGTATAGTAATATTTTACAATTAAAGAATATTTTCTGGTTTTTAATGCATTTCAACACTAGATTAATCTATTATAGGCTTCAAATTCTACGTACAACGCAAAAACACGATACAAAGTAAGTCCACTTTAGGTTAATTCGCTTTGCACGCTAATATGATTAACACAGCGTTAAATTAAAATTTACAATTAACTGTTAGAAATATATATTTTACTGAATTAAAATAGACGGTTAGATACCATACAAACTAATGTGTATGAGATACGTCTTAGTAATATCTAGTCTGAAAAATCGTTAAACTTGACGGGTAAATATTATGAAACTACCCACAAAAAACTTTATGTAAGGTATTTTACTCGACATATCCGTTTCCACATTCAGTGACGCTGACTTACATACTTAAAATGATACTATTTATAAGCCACAATAGAACGAAACACCTGTAATACATTTTAAATACACTTACTTGACTTAACTTTAGAGTACTTTACGTTAATGCTTTTTCACTTACATAATTATTAGCCTCATCTTTTAATACTAAGCCAGCCGTCAAGGTATTCATTGCCTCTATCTAGGTTCTATGAATCTTGCAAAACATAAACTTATCGACTTGTAATGGTCCATCCATTACAAAATTAATACCTTTAATAACACATCAAAGCATTAAGTGATGCCTAAGTAGCAAGACAAGCTTATCCATTCCTTTGCATGGGAAAATGTTACTTTTATGTTACAAAATGGTTAGTTTCACAATGCGTGACCTTTCAATGGAGTTGTGTTTAGGAAACTATTAACTTAATTTCAACTGGTTTATTTCATAAGCTTGTAGCTTTGCTATTTAAAATAAGATAACACTTGGGACTTTGAAATTGGAATATATTTTAAATGAAATAATAACCCATAAAAACCCTCATCTAGCCTGTAGTGAGGAAGTTAATAAGATGTATACAAAATGAGCCCGACACAATTGACAGCATACGTGATTTATTTAATATTTATTTAAATCATGTTTAGGTCATAAGTAAATAATAAACTTTAAGGCCCGCGGACACTAGGCATGGCTCGCTTGTTTACTCCTGATTTTGAAGAGATAATAAGGGAATATGCTATACTGATTTCAACTATTTATGTATGTTGCCTATATTATAGATTCCTATGCTGCACAGCAGTTGTCCCATTACTGATCTTCGGCCGCCAAACGCTCGCATAGTGACAGCAATAATTTATGCAAATTCCTCCAAAACCACGTTTCCTCTTAACAATTTAGCATTTGAATATCCATATGGTTCATATGTTTTGGTTTTAACGTGTTTTAGTTTTATTTGGTTTTAACTGACATGCAAGACAGCGACCAAATTTAAGTATTTTTTCATGTTAAGACAATACATTGTACCTCGAACATTCCTGTGGTAAATGAACTCCAATTCAACGTCATGTCCCAGGATCTACTTCGTCATCCTCATTGACAAGAAAATCGATCGTATTTACCTGAAACAATTAAAGAAAAACATTATTTTTTGGTTGACACATTAGTACTATATGAAGGTGAGGAAATTGTATACTTATGTATTTAAATGCTGTAAATTCTCAGGGCAATAACGTAGGCGATTAGACACTAGAAATACACAACAGTATGTCCATAATGTCATTCATTATGCACGCAAACAGATGTTTGAAATCATCGATGACTAACAAAGCCTTGAGAGCAAGTCGTCTCACTATCTCGAGCTTTTAAAAAAGAAATAACATCTATTTAAATTCAAGTTAGTTATAAACTTTTTCTGCCGTAAGCATAGATTTAAATTACAATGCACTCTTGTATAAAGTTACGTCTTTTTACTTTTAAGCTTCCAACGTAATCTCCAAATGATAGAGCAGCGTAATGACCACAAACATTTCTTATGGGAAACGGTTGACTGCAACTGACTAAATCATAGACAGGGGTCGGCAAGATTCGCAACACCCGTGAGATAATGGAACAAAGACTACATTTAGCACAATTGCTTACACATGGCCGGTGCAACGTCTAATTGAAGACTCACTTTCGATCCGTAACCCACTTTTATGCAATCTAATTAAAAATGTTTCCTACGTCTGACTCAATGCTTCACTGCCCATGACACACACAATGAACCATAACTCTACACAAATGATAATCACTGGCACTCAATGTGTTTAACTCAAATGTTGACAGCTCTAGTCGAAACTTTTCCCATTCTATTGTGTTTAAAATCGAATCTAAACCTCATTAAATTGATACTTTATCTCCATTCAACATTCAATCTTCTTCTGTTAACGATATGGCGCAATTTATAGTCCATCACATCGTTATGACTGTAAGAAATTTCATTGATATGTCAATAACGAACAACCGGATCTACCAATCAGTTAATAATTTTCGGCTTAACCACATTATAAATATACGGATCCGTAGTAAACGTAGCGAGAAACAAGTTTGATCCGCTGTCAAAAACCTTCGGTAGATTAAAGGTGATCAAGTTATAGTAATGAGTCGAGCACACATGACTGACTATAAAACCTTTTCATCAAACAAGGGCATATCCAATAGGCATGGGCATATCTACAGGTGTTTGCTTATTTTTAACCGACTTCAAAAAAAGGAGGAGGTTATACGTTCCACTGTATGTATTTTTTTTTTTTTTTTTTTTGTGTATGTTCACCGATTACTCCGTCAATTGTGGTCCGATTTTGAAAATTCTTTTTTGATTTGATAGGGTATACTTTCGAGGTGGTCCCATTGCCACCAAATCGGAATCTGATGAGGGGATCAGTGAGGAATTGAGAGAACTCCTCAAATATTGTAGGCAAACATAAAGCGATTTTAGTATTTTTAGTAACAAGTCTAGCATTTGCATTCAGAAAGTATCATTTGGTGAAGTGGACCTGATGATGAAGACCACAGATGGCCACCGGAACTCTTCAACGGTACCTATTTCAAGGGTGGCGATAAGATATCTCTATTAAGATGGTTGAACGACTACTACGAAGTTTATTTACTTGTAGAAATATGACTATGTATTTCCCGCGGCGTTGCTTGCGACGCGCTTGAAATAACTTAAAGTTTCATATCAACAAAGAAGTGGGACTACGTAACAGCGTATTCTCATAATAATATAAGACAGACGTACGCTATAACTACACAACTGGCGAAGGAGCTGGGTCTGAATGACAAAGTTAATAAGTACTTTGGGTAGGACCTTGGGCCTTAGGAGGATATGATCAGCACACGTGGCACACGTTATTAAAATTTTAGCACAATCCTCTTAAACGTTGCATTTCGCACAACGCTTTTTCATCATGTGGTTTCTTTAGCACTTTATTGGGCTCTAAGTCGCAAAGAGCAATACCATTAAGGGTCTTTACGCGACTTAGAGCAACATAAACTTGGCCTTTGGCAAAAAAATTTTTACCCAAATCTATTACAGCTTTGTTTAAGGTAGTGCCCTGGAGTTTATGCACTGTAACCGCCCAACTGAGGATTAGCGGCAGCATCCTTCGTTCAACATCCCCGTATCCTTTAGTTGCCTGATAGGTTGTTGACACAGGCGCTATGGCGACTAACCCGTCTCTGTCTTTCACTTTTGTGCCAATAGTGACATCATCAAATTTAATAAAAACAGATTCAGGTAACTCGCCTGATTCTATTTGGTCACGGCGAAAGGCAGGCCATTTAAACTTGGACACAATCCCCATTGCCCCGTTGACCAGGCCTTCAGTAACAGAAATGTTGCGTCTTAACATGACTCTGGAGCCTATGCCAAGTTTCAAAACGTGCATCAAACCACCACAGTTATTTGCATCAGCAGGAATAACATTTGATGGTAGTCGTTTTCCATAGGTGAATATGACTGTAACTTTCCAGTGGCGTTGCTTGCGGCGAGCTCGAAATTTTCTATAGTTTCTCATTTATTGAAAAGTGGAACTACATAACAGCATAAATAGGATCACTAAAAAGTATTAAATAAAATAAATGTTTAAAAAAACAAAAAACCGCCTTCAAAAATGCAAAAAATAACTTCTTATAAAATGATAGGTACCTATAGGTAGGTCAGTCCAACTGAAGTCGGCGTCCCACAATATTTTAATGATAGGTACAAACAACCACACCCTTAACTGCCCATTAAAGACCGAAGTTAGAAAATGTAGAAAGAGATGAATATAGATTTTACATAAGAGACAGTTTCTCTCTGTTCATCTTCAATAGTCACTCAGCTGTGTTGCTGTTTGTAAATCGGCTTTTGGTTTAAAATAATGTGGGACGCCGACTTCAGTTGGACTGACCTACCTATAGGTACCTATCATTTTATAAGAAGTTATTTTTTGCATTTTTGAAGGCGGTTTTTTGTTTTTTTAAACATTTATTTTATTTAATTGAGAGGTGTTGACTACTGAAGGCTTGATTGTACAAGTTAGACTGAAGAAATGCTGGACTTTTTTATATTGGATTCATTACGTAAAATGGGAAAGTACAGGTGACTAAAGCAAGATTAAAAAGAGTGTGTAGATATGATTCGGGTCAAGGAGTTGAGTTTTTAGACTTTCAAATTCGACATTCAAAATATTTATTGACCACACGAGCGCTTTGGCTAAGACCGCGGAGAACAAGCCGTTGTATTTTGTAAATTTTAACAATTCGGCGGTCGTGTTGTTTTTCTAAAATGTTTGAAAAGTTTGCTTTCTAGTTGTATTTCACAACTACATTACTACGAAAATACAAAACTCTGCCATAAACATAATCCTCCTTAAACCACCAACGCTGGAGTGAAACGCAGCGCAGGCGCACACTCGGGCAAACGTTACACAAACGTATAATTAACGCGCATGTGTGCTCGACTCTCGTTTCTGCATAACGATAGATATCGACCGCGGTTTTGATCAAACTTGGAACAATACTAGTCTTTTTCTGTGAGAATGACTCTTGCCCGGGAGATGGTCGGCACAGATTCATTTTTACTATACTCTAACACAGACTCTATAGGTATGTTCCAATAACTGACAAATTACATTTATCTGTATAACATTTTCCGATGAAAGTTTTTAGCCCCAATCTTTTGTAATAAGGTTTTATTGCTAAACTTTACTTTCCTTGTCATAACAAAATACGCACTGGGCCTCAATTCTACTGGGCAAAACCATATTTCCTTTGACTTATTATCGTACTGTTTTTAAGTTTGCCGCTATTCCTGTCAAGTAAATAAGAGCTATCAAAACATTAACAATACGATAACATGTCAAAGGCGATAATATGGTGTTACCCAGCAGAATATAGACCTTGAACACAGAGACACAAGCACGATTTAGCCAATGACATTTATAATGGCAGAGTAAATAAAAAGATAAAAGATGTTTATTCAGTAAGTAGGCCGCACGGGCACTTTTACACGTCAAAATCTACCAGCGCTTCGCAAGAGACCACTGCTGGGAAGAAACGACGCAAGAAACTCAACAGTCAGTCGTTTTTTTTAAATACTACTTATGATATTATACAATTATAAAGCTTAACCTAGCATGATATAAAACAATGAATTTAACATAAAATAAAAAAACATTCAAGCGTAGCTTGAGCAGGAAAATGTGTCAAAACTAAGAATTTTCATATAAAAAAAATAATATAAAATATATATATTTAAAAAAAAAATACTTTTCTCAAACATGCTCGGAAAAAACGGTTTTCCGATTGAAAGACAAGGACGGAAAGACCCTCATTTTACTCCTAGGAGTAAAAAAACCATATGAAAACACTTTCCGTCCATGTCTATATTTTTCTTATAAATGCTGTCAATTTGCATACAAAATCAAAAGGACCAAGACAAAAATTCCAAACAGCCAAGGTAACTGCTCGCTTTTTTAGCACAGTGCGTGTGTTTCTTTTTGAATTTGCATTCCAATTTCTATGGTTAGTGTTTAAAAACAATTGACAGTCGGTAACATTCGTTCATTCTGCATAATTAAATTACTTGCTTTTTAAAAATGTATTTGTATTATTTCCTCACATGTTTGAGAAAAGCATTATGTATGCCTCGGCGGAAACAAGGATTTCCTGACTCGTATTTTAGCAGGCCTCGCTATTGCTCGGCCTGCTAACCACCTCGTCAGGAAAACCCTTACTTTCCGCGCCTAGGCAACAATGTACTATTCCTATGACAGTGCAAGACAACCACCACATACAAAGTTTCGATACATTCTCCTACAGAAACCGTGTCCCCTATAAGTTGTAAAGCAAAGCATGCTCAATATTTTTATTGGGTGACGGTACCATCAGCCCAATGGAACCCTGACCCATCATAGAACTGTGTCACAGTGACGCTATTATTCAAGTTGTATTGAATAATCATTATTGTCTTGCCTATAGCACTACACCTAATCAAATCCCTCCAGTGGTGGTAGGACCTTGTGCATGGTACATCGGTATCCCTCCCACCGTCTTAATCTTTCACCTACCGTGAAGCAGCGATCGTGTTGTCGTGTTCCGGCTGTGTGGTTAAGACAATCGGTGCATTTATTAGCTTAGAAGTATTCCATCTTGGCCTTTAGGGTTGGCAACGCATTTGCGCTCTTGAGATTGCAAATGTATATGGGTCACAGATCCCACTTTCCATCAAGTAACCTGTGTGCTCGCTTGCCTTCTCCATATCATAAAAAAATCTTGTAAAATTCGTTTTCATAAATATGTGTACACCTTGGTATAGTCAACACCATAAATTAGTGATCATTTATGTAACTTGTCGCTGTAACGTCGTCTCTGAAATGTCATACAAAATTGTGAAACGATTGAAAGCGACAAGGTACGTAAATGATTACTTATTTATGCTGTTAACTGTACCTTGTCCATTTTATGTCATGTTTAAACTGCCATACATAAATTGTACAGCTATTTATGAACTCGACTGGACCATCGACGAACTACTATGCGTATTTTCATTCATTCATTAGTGCCTTTCATGTCAGCACCTATGAAATTACATTTAAAAATAAGATGAGATCATGATTTCCTTTGATCTTAGGAGTACTTTTGTGTAATTATTCCCCTCAGAAAAGAGCCTTTAACGACTGGCAGCTTCAATTCCAGGTGTGATGAACGGGAATATTTTGCTCCTGAGTCTAGAATGTTTTCTATATATTTCTCTATATACCTAACTATGTTCTTATATAGACTCGTCATCAAGCCAGGTTGTCACATAATTTCTGGGCGATTTGCTCTTCGGGCATCTAAAGTTACCTAACGAACCTAACCTACCTATTATGAAAATGATTTCTGATGACAACCTGGTGTGACCACTAGTCCGCCCCTAATTTGGAGTGGGGGACTAGGTCAATTTGGGTGAGATTGTACCAAGCTCCGCTACCAAGAAGCCCATTATAGACAGCGGACACAATGTCATGCATACCTACCTACCGCTGGTTTTGGATATCGCTTCCTAAGGGTTTCAATTATAGGATAGGTTATAGTTTAACTTCACCTTCGGAAATTGGTTTGTCCAACCAAATGAATTACTTAATTCAACATCCAACCTTGCTGCAAGATTAATCGACCACAGACTTTCTTTTAAAACGAAATTTTGAAAGCACTGGCCATTACGGACGAGATTAAATACATGATGTCGGGTATTAACGATACGTTTACCGATCGTATTTGTATAAGATTTATTAGTAGGTGGTTCTGTTGATCGGGAAATTGATTGGCATTTTTATATCATGATGGCTAATCTTTTAGTTGCAAAGTTAGGTTTGGTTTAATGTTGTAGTAAAGAGTTTATAAAGTACAGTCTAAACACATTTATCTACACAGCCATCGCGTAAAATATATAGACCTTATTGTTAGTGTCATAGGGGCATATAGATATTTTTGGTGTCTTGGGAACCAGTATGCATGACCATGTTGTGTGGACTTTGACTGTACACTTATTTTTTGGTGTATCACGTTAATTCAACTAGCCGAAAATAAACTGCAAATGTTTTCTGTATGTAATGATATTATGTTTTTTTTTTCAATTACTTACTTTGGTTTATTCTAAGTTTTTTTATGTTATGGTTGTCACATGGAAAAGAAAATAATCTCAAACACCTTTGAAAGCAATTTAATGAACAAATCTGACCATGAAATCGAAAATGTAAATGGTGAGAAAAAAGGTGAAAGCTCAATTCGTTAGGCGAGGGTAACGTGCAAATATGCACAGTTCAAAAAACTCCTCATCGCGTTAATTTTATATGCAAATCAGGAAGCCTTGGCACTGAACTAAAGGCATAATTAAAACAATGTCTCATTGTTTTACTTTAAAGTTTGAGATGCGCGAGAGCAATTAAATTACGTAAAAATGTAAAAGTGTATCGAGGACTGTTAAAACGCATTTACGTTTACAAGACTCGTTTAAAAAGTGATTTTCTGTTATTTTATTGCAAATAATGTTATGTGTGGTGAGAGGAACATCTCAGTGGGGTTAGTGACTATAAAAATGTAACTGTTACATGGCAGACGTAATATTCAGTTAATTCGATAACGTCCATTCATGTATAGCGATGTAAAAAATCAATACTGTAACCCCGATCTTAAATGTTCATTTCAAGCAAATTGCTTTGTCTCAATCTATATTTTCCGGGAAGAAAGGAAAGAAAACAATAAAAATAACGATATGTACAAACTAGCCGAAACATTAAAATTTAATAATTTAATATATCAGTCGATTATACTTTAATAAAATCCATAACCCATCTACTAAGGACCCTACCTAACCTACAAATTTTACATACACTGTGTCCATTATTTATTGCTCTTGACTGTAAAATGAGCGGTTAAAACGTTGTTCCCAGAGAATATACATACAAAAGTATGTTTTACTTGAAAGGTAAATACTGAGAGCAACTCATAAATAGCCTGTTAAATATAACCACAAATTATACTTGTCAAAGTAGCGCAAATTGCCAAGAACACGTAATTTTCACCTCAAACCTCGAGTCATCATCCCAAACACCGTGCGTTATGAGTTATGATATAATTTGGATTCTGGTCATTGCGCAACGGCGAGAAATGCGAAAGTTACCGCCATTTCTCCGATACATACGAAATGCGCGCGCGTCGATTTCTAGCTGACTTTGCATAAAGTCAGGTTACGCTGAATTGGTCACTCCAGTGTTAGTTTGCGGTTATATAAATATAATTGAAAATGTAAAACTGATACATTTTAACCGAATTTTGTGCCATTTTCAACACAAACTTTTTTTTTTCAATATTCAACCTGCCCTCGCTTCGCTTAAGTTTATGTGAGTTTTCTATAACACCCACGTTTACAAAAGAATTTATCTAACTGATAGTGAAAACGGCATTAAAATCAATTAAGTGGTTGAGGAGGAGTTAGCGGAGTTACAGACAGGCAGGACAGATGCGTAAAGCAACCTTTTTTTATCTTATGTAAAGAACATAAAAAAAATTTGTAAGGAATGTTCGAATAACATTTTGAAAAGGAAAGTATTATTAGGTTATGGTAGAAGGCTCTTAATTCTATTTCAAATACAAGAAGGTAAAAGTTGATAGGTACCTAGCTGAATTAGCTCATAGTGAGGCTATTAAAAAAAAGAAACTTTATGCGAATTTATAGGTTATTGTTATAAACTTATAAGTAAAAGCAGTTCTAAGCCGACATTACAGCGACAATGTACAAAAAGTATCTTCATGTCTTCCTTAATTTATGATGTTGAACCAGCCAGTCCAATGAATTGGTACCTACAGTATTCAGTAATGGGATAATAATCCAATTACGATAATTTAAAGTTACATTGACTGTAATAAATACATAATAATAATAAGTCGCAGGAATTTTCATACGCTTTTAATTGTTGAAGCAAAAAAATTAACGATATATTTTTAATTAATTTTAACTACGTCAATAAAAAACTTTTCTCAAGCCGCGAGGTTGTGAGTTCCAGAAACAGGCCAACAAAAAAAAAGTTATTATTTACCAACGGTAGCGGCCCCGAAAATTTATGAATTTACATTACATATCTGGTGTTTTACTTTTGGAAACCATGATTAGTATAGTATAAACCATGTATCCCCAAACAGCCAAACACTCGTGCAATCAAAATTCTTCGTTTAATATTTAACTTTTTAAATTTCATAGACTAGAAATTTCAACCATTTCAAACAGCGGCTGCAGCGTGTTTAAAAGTGTATCAAATACATACTCATATGACTTTTTTTTTATAGTGCGTTCAAAAACAAAATAAAATGCAGAAATAATATAAGCGCGTAATAAATGTTATTATTAAAGTATATTTTATTCAAATTGAAATGATTACATTTAAATTTGTGATTTTATTGAATGTTTTATTTCAGTTGAATACTAAATCGTACCTGTTTGTGTATAATGTAAAAAAAATTACGAGCGACGTTGACGATGGTGGCGACCATGTTCTTTGTTTATGGAAATTTACTAGAGATTATTAGATAACAATTGTGTTAAATTTTCTCGCATTGTTGGAAAAAAAGCACTATAAGCCTCAGTCGGAAAGGGCGGTTGCTGGACTCTACTCGTCCCGCAACCGCCATTTTCCCGGTCTCTGCAGTAATGTACTGTTATAGTTTGTTTCAGTTGCCACTACACCTGTTATTTGAATCGTGCATATGCTACAAACTTATAATTAATTATTTACTTAATTTTAGTCATCTAACCATAATCCCTGTCATAAGTGCCTATTGTAAACAACGACGAACTTACAACGTTAATGAGGAATAAAAATCGACGCAAGAGTCGATGTGAACAGCTCTCGAGAATGAGTAAACACACACATTGACATAACACATAACACGCGCTAATGAGCTGTGCACACAAGTGTGTGTTCCTAACCGCAAAATAAAACGTGATAACAAAAAACAAAAATATTATAATTGAGTTTCTATGAATGGTCTGTTGACAAGGATTTTAATTAAATTGTGTACATAAATACAATACATTATATATCGTCACGCCTTCATTCCCAGAGTGGGATAGGCAGAGCTACAGAATTACAAACAATTGCCTGTGTGGTTGCCGGCTTAGAATAGAACCACACCATGTCTTCCCGTGGAAGTCGTAAGAGGCGACTAAGGGAACAATGGCTAGTAGTACCTACATATTGTTAGGCGATGGGCTTGCAACCTGTCACTAATTTACACTGGTAAACATCTTAGCCTGTTTGTGCAAAATGTGGTTATAGAATTAACAACAAGTTTTAAATTGTGTAGTAACTGTTTAAAACGAAAATTTACGGTTCCGGCCCTTTCATGGCTTGCATTTTTCAATGAGATATTATGTCTCTAATGAACTGCCAAATTAAACCATTTCTGTCCATAAAAATCGGATATCTCTATAATTGATGTCAAATCAAATAAAATGATGAAATTTGCTAGGCCCGGCCCATTGGTGTATTCACAGATACTAACATACAGCCTTGGCCAAAGGTGTTGAGCACCCATGCGTTTTTCATATAAAAGTCAAACTTGAAAAGGTGAATTATTTTTATTTTATAAAGTTGTATATGTATCGGAAAGATTAGTCATATTTATTAAAGTTAAGGGAATTGCGTGTTCTTTTTTTACAATTAATCATTTTATTGTTTAACCCGACTTTTACTAGCTTTAGTTTTCTCACGCAAATAGCTACATCGAAACGATATCTACTAATGATTTGCAAATGTCCAACCGCTTTTTTACTTTACGTCGACGTGTATTTTTTTAATTGAAATATATTTCTTTATTTATAAGTTACAAAGGAAAACGTGGGCTGCTCAACATCTTTGGCCAAGGCTGTATGTAGCTTCATCGGAAAAAATATATGTATATCAGACCTTATTATGACTTTAGGATCCATAAGCATCTTCAAAAATATCGTCTTCAAAGGAAACGTACGTATTTATTTGAAATTTTGATTTTATCTTCTGTATATTTAATGGTTGTACGTTTACCCATCCGTTGTTATTATCCATCTCTCATTCGCTCAAAGGTTAACTGGAAAAGTTCCCTTAAAGGTTTAAGTTCGCCTTTGTCCCCACCTTTTGTGTTTCTGTATCTTTTACACGTCAAGAATCTACCAGCGCTAAAGTATGTATGTATATTTGTATATTAACTCTTTATTGCACAATACACGTCATGAACTCGTGGGTCAGACATGTTCTAAATAATACTTACTACTACTGTAAAGTTAATAAAAACATTACAGATAACACGGTAAGATCTCTAAATAAAATCGATAACATTTCGTTATACAATAGCTATTCGTCCGTACCCAGAACATTGTCCATTGATCATCAGCTTTAACAATGAGAATGTTCTCTGTAATAAATTGTAACAATTTTAACAAACCCTCTTCTTCATAAAAATACAATTAAAAATTACGCAATTGAAAACTAATGAGCCCAAACACCTGTTTGAGTTGAACAATGCAAAGAAAGTATTCGTGACCATGAAAGCGAGTGGCGGAGGTTCCGTGACTGCGCGGGCGCCGGACGATGTAAGCGGTTGCGCAACGCGCGAAATTATAACGTTGTGCATAACAATTGTAACGGCTAGGTATGAGCCCGGCTCGTGAGACAGTTGTTTAGGTGCCAATTTAACACGGGTGGGTAAACAGAGACCAAATTTCAACAGGTTTCGAATGATCCTCATTCATTCCACAAACCTACGATTTTGTTGCGCTACAGAAGTGACAGTGGGATGGGATTCAGGAGGATAGACAAAGATGATTTGAGTGGATGCGGATGATAGGAGGTCAATCATCATATTAGCGGTGATAGGATCTTGTGCAAGTTTCGGATCACTACCATCCTCTGCAGCAATTAAGCAATGTTTGCTTTGTCGTGTTCCTGTGAGGGGATACTAGCATAGAGGCACTCCATCTAGTCCTCGGGGGCATCGCATTTCCGCTAAGTGGCTACAATACTTGGACGGACATCGATACTTGATCCATGCAGAAAGACCGCCATACGCCATACGGCATCCGTCTCTGGAATGAGCTCCCACTGAGCATCAGACAAGCCCCTAGCAGGTTAACTTTCAAACGGATGATTCATAAGCAAGCGCAGTCGTAAATTGATTTAACACACATCTCCTCATCTGTTTTTATATATATTTTACATGTATTATTATTATATAATTAAGCATGAGTATATGAATTAAGTCCGCCATTAGTACTTTATTGTATTTTGTGGAAATAAGTTAAAATTAATAAATAATATTGATGATCTTTGTGACCTTTTACATGGGCGTTATTCCACTTTGCATCTACGCGTATTAATGTTATCGAACTATTTTTAACTCGGCCGTTATTACTGTTGAATAAATTAGAGCATTGTATGTACATATATTGTGTTTTTGTTTTCAGTAGCCACGGATGATTTTCTGATAATAGTTTAGAGGACATCTAAATTCCCGTATATTTAATGCGTGCAATGATATAGGAACCGAGACATTAAAAAAATAAGTTTTTGGTACTAAAAGTACGCCCAGGTATCAATATTTAAGTAAATATCTTGTCTTATATTTTATTATGTTTATTAAGAATAAATCTATCGTAATATACATATTCAACAAATGGTAGCACACCTAAAAAAATATGACTTTTACATAAGACAACCTTTTCACCCAGACCCCAAATACGCTTACCTTTCAATTCAATATTTTATAATACTTAAAGTTACCAAACCAAAATTAAAATTTTGTCGACAGTTATATCTCCCATGCGACAACTCACCCAACTGTAGATACGGTTATTTACAAATTTATCTCAAATACCCAAAGGAGCTATGCCTATCCTCCTAATATTATAAATCTTAGATGGTTAATTCTTCACGCTGCAACGGCTGGACGGATTTGAATGAAATTTGGATTCGGGATAGCTGGATAAACACATTGTTTCCGAGAGAATAACAATATTGGAAATCTATGTGGATGAAGACGCGGGCAGAAGCTAACCGCATTTTTTTTAATATTTAGAAATAAAATTATTTTAGGGCCAAAAAGCTCCAGTGTTGGCAATTCGATCTATCAACACTAAATTGTGGACATTTTGAAACAATGACAGCGATGCGACACTGTAAGTTATTAGTGTTGCCTCACCCGATCACCTTGCGAATAAGTAAATTAGCTAACACTTGAATCCGTCAAGTTGAGCAAACTGTGACCTCTTATGTAACGAGCAGCAAGCCGATGACCCGAGCTTGTAAAACATTAAACATAAACAAATTGACTTTTGGATTGCTGCTATTAAATTCAAATTTTGAATAGACTCAAAATGGCTACCGAAGCAGACCGAAACAGAAGATGGTGGGATGACTTGGATGTATTTTGAAGCGATTAGCGTTAAGAAGTAATAACTAAAAAGAGAAACCGTTGCCCAGCAGTGGAAATTTTAAATACGCAAAGAGAACTTCAATTTGAGACAAGTACTTTTGGTTCAAAGTCAAACTGACATTCTACAAGAATAAGGTTGAGTTTCCTAAAAAGAACAAATTACTTGACATCTCTAATGACATTGGCGACTTCAAGCATATTGAAACCTGAAATGGGTCACAAATTAACCTTCGTGATAATTAATACATTGGCAAATATAGGTTTTCTTCATTATTTCGATTATATCTCGCTTTGGTCTTGCTCATATATTTCTAAAGCATATTGAATACATGGACACATTATAAGCCACTTTGTAAATAACTCAAGGTAAGAACTGTGGCATACATTTTATTACGGACACTAATATCTGACACGCTTCTTGCTGTTTGCTTATGCCTTACCCATAAAGTATAAACAAGTCTAAGAGACAAACGCAAACACGTTTTCAAATATACGCGTGGTTTGTGCGTTTAGCTTGGTTCTAGTGTCGCTATTAAAGTTTTTTTTTATTAGACGAAGTAGTGAAATAAAAATAAAAACAATAATAGTAATCCTGTCGCAATACATTTGTTTTAATTACATGAGTCATTCAACTACATTTATTGTAAGAAATAAATAACGCAGATATTATTAAAATTTTACCATCCCTTAACCGTAAGTGTACTTCACCTTAAATGATAACACGATAAAATTGATGTTTATGACAGTAATAAAACCTCTAAAATTATATATTTTATCTTAAATGTTTTTTTAATTTATCATAACGCACAAAATTGTTAAAATTAAAAAGGCATGTCAAATGAGCTCTTAATTAAGTTTTACTACACAAATTTAAAAATTACGTTGCTAGTTTTATGACGTGGATAAAAAAAAACAATAGTGTAAAGCATTTGTATGCTGTGAATTGTGTAATAATAGTTTTTTATGAACGTAATTTTGCAACGTCATGTTATGCATATTTTATTACCATATCCGAAATTAAATGAAAGCAGATTTTAGTTTTTGAGAGGGCATCATAGTTCCTAATAGGTACATACTCATTGGAGCGATTGATAGTTTATTTTTGCGAAATCATTAGTTTATTTCATTAGGTTCCAATCGTATTATCCGTTTTTAACAATTACCATTGCGAAAATGCATCTAAGGGCTGAATTGTTTGTTACAATTTATTCAAGTAAACAAACAGTCAAAGAAGTATCAAATCCTACTAAAGTTAAACATTATTCGACAATAACGTGTGAAGCCACGTGTCACAAAAATGTTAATTTGAAACGTTTACGAGTTTGCGATTATTCTTCGCATTATAATAGTCCGATCAAAACACGATTTTGACAGAATGTATATGCCTTGACCTACTGAATATTCAGATTTAATTGTTTATATCTAAAACTCTGGTTTTACAACACATATTCGATTAAACCACACCGATGTAAAACGATGAAGTAAATTCATTTTGACAACACAATTAATTCCCTGGACTTCGTGTTAGATGAAGCTCAAATTAATCAATCGTCTCCCATTCTGCGTAGATCCAAACATCCAAAATTAAAAGTTATCTGGCAATCTAGCACCTTTGATCCCTGTACACACATTTAAGATATCAAAGAATCTTAACACTCATAACTCTTAATTGTAACCAATAATTTATCTTAAGCACGGCTCATACAATTTTAAGCAACATAGTCTTCAAGTGGTACAATTCCGCGCATTCCTTTCATCATAGGAGACCTAGATCCTTTGTGCCTGGGCGCCAGAGGCGTGGAACGGAATACCTAATAAGTATAAGAACGGCTTGGCCTTGACCGAGATCTGAACAGTCCTTCGTGATGAGAGCTCTTTTGCATGTTGGTTGATTGCTACTCTGTTATTAGTTATTACTGTATGTTGACGACGTGATTAGCTTGAAGTTAGTGGTCCCAGGTTTGATTCCGTAAGGGCAAATATTTGTGTGACGAGCGGGAGTATTTTTTGTTTCGTCTTGAATTATTTAATGTGTATATAAGTATTTATTCTTCATATAAGTAAGTATGGTTATCGTTGTCTAGTATCCATATGACGAACCTAGATCTAGGTTTAGAGCTAGGTCGATATTTGT
Source organism: Acleris sparsana (assembly GCA_923062465.1). Lineage (NCBI taxonomy): Eukaryota > Metazoa > Arthropoda > Insecta > Lepidoptera > Tortricidae > Acleris > Acleris sparsana. The sequence continues at coordinate 16,717,306 of OV281287.1, read as the reverse complement.
GTGACTGCTGTGACCATTTTATTTTTATGTTGAAGGTTTTACTCTATGCAGTATGCAGGGGGTTTCGGGGGTGATAAATTGATATAGCTAGGTTTAAAATTTTAGAAAATCTACCAAAATACAGGTCATCCAAGTACTGTTTCTTTACGTCACAAAAGTATTTAATTTATTTAACTACTTAAAAAATATCTAGACTAATAATTATATATAACTAAATTTACTTTTAAGCGATATTCCTGACTCAGCACGACGAAGCGACCTACTAAACATAGCAATACTTCCCTAATAAATCGTAATCTACCAATTACATTACATAGAATATTTATATGAGTGATGTTTTCTATGTTGTTTATTGTGCAGTTGATCCCCGGCAACGTTGCTTCACGTGAGGCGGTTGGTCAACAGTGGAAAGCTGAACAGCTGTTATATACTTAAGCGTTTATAAAACGTATGTTTCATTTATTTGTAACTACTGAAAACGTACAACTACTCATGATTCTTGGCTTAAAATGAGAATAATATTAAGAAAATATTGTCTGATATTGCTAAAAGAATGAATTTATAATGCCCATGATTAATTAATTAGGTAAGCATCTACTATTTCTAGGAAAGCATCGATCTATTGGTAGTTGTAAAATAACTAATTACAATAATATTGGTAGTTTGATATCCTCGTGTCGTTTGAACTTTTGAGGACACCCTAACGTAAGGTTAACCCAAATTCACTACCACAAAGTTGCTCAGTGATATTTTGTATCGTGCGGAAAGTTGGATTTTTCGCACTAGTATTTTTACCCTAAGTTGTTCAAAAATCACTGTGATTTTTTATCAGACAAAGAATAAAATGAAATGGTATCTTTTAATTACTGTTTTATTTTTGTTTCAATGACATTTTTTCGCAAATATATCAAAAAACGTGATACACGTGCGCAACTTTCATTTTCACGCGTCCCGAGTCTTATCCCTCGCTTGCAATTGCAACATTTCAAGTTGCATTTTGCAACTTAACCTTCCCTTCTTTGGTTAATTGCACTTTCGTTACTTTTTCCGTTCTTATTGCCAAGTTTGCCTAACTAAAGTCTAGACTCAATGACATTGACTCAACGAACCAAGTCGTGGAAAACCACAACTAATCTATCCACAATGACCATAGACACGATCACGAATTCACGACTAGTCCCCATCTATCCGCTCCCAATAGACAACTTTGCATTACAATACCTAAACCATCATTCAAAACGACGTATGAACATAACAACTACGACCGATACGCCGTTTTGGATTTGGTGACACTGTGACAATAGGCATAGTGTGAAGAAACTCCTTTTGTAGTTTTTCGACAAAATACGGGTGTAAAATGCGGCTATGTTTGACGTGTTGCGTGGGTTTTCTATTGTTGTTAAAAATGCGTTGAAATATTGGTTGATAGTACTACTTCTGAAGTTACGGCAATGTTCCTCGTATTGTAATACTTTCAGTCATGAGTTAACCTCGTGCAATTTAAAGTGTGTATAATTTTTTGTATAGATTTATGCAATTTAAAAATAGACATGACTATGACCATATACATGCATACAAAAATATAAACGTAACTATTATTTTAACCAAATACAAATTGGAACATCACGTCGTTAACCAGATCCAAGTCATAATTTTGTCGTTTTGCATTTGCAAAGTCATTCTAACAAATACTTGGCACACAACACGAGCCATTGCAAGAAGGAAAAGGAACGATTAATTTTCACCAACCGTCACACGCGACTACGTTCGCGGCAAAAACAAAAGAGTGGGATTACGCAAAAAACATATACTATTACTACCAGCCAGTTGCAACGTTCAAAAATTTAATTAAGGATGCCGTTTGTGAATAAGTTTAATTCTATAACTGGTCAGTTGCTTATGAAATTTTAAATTAAGAATGCCATTTATGAATGAATTTTACTTCATACCAGGCCAGTAGCATTGCATCGTTTTGTACCGCCCGTGAATATACTGAATGTTTTTGAAGACAACATGTACAGTTGGGGAGTTAAGTAAAAAGCATATTTTCCCAGAGTTGTATTGCGGTCTGTATTTATTAGTAATGGCATTAAGATCTTGTTAGTATTGTTCACTAACAATGAAAGTGAGTAGTAATGTGCAATTAATGTTTATCTTTTAAGCTCTCATTAAGTAACACGAGTTTTCTTTTATTTAGAGGGCTATTGAATACTATTTTAACTGTTAAGTGATAAAATAAATTTTAGTACCAACATAATAAAATTAAGAAACTGTTACATTTTGATATGTTGTCAATCTAATTACATAACCAGAAGAAAGTTATAAATATTAATTTACATTCATATTTGTGTGACATCTATATTTGCCTACTAGAGTATTTATCGGAATAAATTAAAGGTCTCGTTTCACTTTTATGTTGTTTGTTTAATTTTATTATATATTATAATTAATTAATCGTGTAATAATTATGAAATTAAAATAAGAAACTGGTTTAGTTATTAATTTTTATACGTATTGGTTTAATAAAAAATAAAAAAGTGTATTATTCCTTTCTTATTTCTGACCGAAACAAACACATACAAAAACCCAAACAACTATTTATATAAAATGCTTTCCATTTTCCAACTTCATAAACTTACAAAAACTCCCTTTACACGCGAAAACTACCAAAACCTGCTAAAAATTACCTGAAGCGACAGCCAGAACAAACACAACAGTAGGGTGCATCGTTTCACCGCTTTATTTTTCACTGCTTAAGTAAACTGTTCACTGCACTTCACCACCGACTCATTGTACGCGCGAGCTCGGCGCCTGCGCACGCGATAGTGGCCGGGCTGCGCCGAGTGGGGCGCGCGAAACGGACGCTTGGAAGGGCGGCTGGAAGCACAGATTGTATAGTGATTTGGATGTAAGGTCAATTGAAATGGTTCATTCTTTAGATACAAGATAGTAATTTGCAAATTGAGTGGTCAGTTATTGAAGAAAGATACCTTAACTTAGTAAGGGTAAGGTGTAAACGTGATCGTTTAAGCCTCTATTCGTAGGTCTCTATTCGTCATATCTAAACTTTTTTTTTTCGTTTTATACCTCGATATAGTTTTAGCTGGTCTTGTCTTGTCACATAAGTTGATGTAAGGAAAAACGTATATCAATACCTTTACATATAAAGTACCTATTGAAGATTATTTCTTTCGATTTGGCCATTGTTGTCTAGCCAATAAGAGTTGCCTATGTGGCCAATATTATCAAGCTAATAAAAGTTGAGTTTTTTTTTAAAAGTATTTTGGATATAGGTAAAGTCAATCCAAGTTCTTTTTAGGGTTTCGTACCTCAAAAGGAAAAAACGGAACCCTTATAGGATCACTTCTTTGTCTGTCTGTCTGTCTGTGTCAAGACTCTTTATGTTGGGAACGCGTCAAGTTATCGAGTGTAAATTAAAACCATGTACGTATACAGTCCCTTGAAGCTGTGCAAAAATTAAACTTCTACATTAACGTAAAAAAAAGATACGGCCGCTATTGCCACAAAAAACGTGTATTACGACACTGTCGAGGGAATCAAAATGTATAGGGTATTTCCCATTGACCTGTTACTATGAAATTTGGCAAGTAGCACCGTCTTATACTACAAGTATAGGGAAAAATATGAAATCTTTATTATTTTAAATTAAATTACAAAACAACAGGATCTTTATGCAAGGAACGGCGGTCCAAATTTTAAATTAAGTTAACCGTGTCATGTGCGGTTCCCTCAGTGGGCGAGTCCGACTCACACTTGTCCGGTCTTTTTATAATATGATATGACAAGTATTACTGACCTTAATTATTAAAATCAGGGGTTAAATTTGTTCTGACAACGAAATTGCGCATGCGTCCTTTTTATTTAGGAGTGCAGTACTTACGTGGCAAACGTGATTTTAATAACAACAAAATGTTAAACAACGATATATATAACTCAAGCATGTATAAATAAAAAAGCATTGTTTCTTAAAATTAATTATTAATATTTTATCCTACTTTAGATATACAGGTTCATTCGTAGAAAAGCAATTGAGGTGCGCACGCACATCAAAACATCCGCTGGCATTCAGAGTGCCTTGGACTTTTTATTAAAAAGTAAAATGTAAACTTTATCTCAACTAGATGTAATAAAGTTAACAAAATGATGTTTGTGTTGTTATTTCCTGGTATGACACTTGCATGTACCTATGTTTTCAATTCGAGAGTTTGCCATCCATACTAATATGATGTCTGATGATGATTGTCTGGAACGTATTTGGCATACGTAATATAGCTGCTTGGTATAATCGTTTGTCGATGAATGTTTACATTGCACGTGTTTAGTATAATTGGTAACAATCCGAATATAATGTTTGTTCGAATTTTAAATATTGATAAGGCCGAATTTCATTACGAATAATGTTATGTGGAGAATGACAGCTATTTAATTACTATTTAAAAAAAACTAAATTCAGTAAGTGAGCGAGTGGAGTTAGCCAGCAAGTCGGGCAAGCACGGCTAGCATAAGTTATCCGCGACTTGTTGACTCCCTTTCTTTCTAGTCCGTAACGATAGAGACGCACTGATCGATAAGCGAGAAAATACAACGGAAGCGACTCGGATAGATTTTTAAAAAATGCGTACGATGGAGGAACCTAATATTTTAAATTTGAAAGTAACACTGTCTGTTTGTCTATTTGTTACGCTTCTATGGCTAAACCAATCTCTTAATCAATTTTGATTCAGGGGAAGGACATAAGATTTTGTTTGCGAAAACCTGGACCGTTCCTTAGGGGACAGTGATAAAGGACTTACGTGCGGACGAATTCTAAAATTGAATTTGTATTAATACAGTTTCAGTTCGAATTTCCCCTTAATTGTAAAATGCAATAAATGCACTTGCATTTCGAACCCAAATAATCAATAAAATGAATCTACTTAACATTCTAAGTCTTCTGAGTGTCTTGGTATAACAAATACAAAAGCTATTAGACGCTTTTTGAAATAAAATAGCAACAAGTTTCATTTGCGCGCGTTGAACTCATTTGTATGACTCGTGCACTCTTCGGTAAATTCTATTGTTTTAGAACATTCTCAAGTTTCTCGGTTATGGCACTGTAGTAATAATAATAATAATGTTTGTATATATATATATATATATATTTATTTATTTATTTATTTATTTATTTGGAAATTAACTTTGTTTGACCTAAAGAACGTTCCCTTAAAGTTATCGTAAATAAAAAAAAACACGGTGTATATACATATATATATATATATTCTTTAGGTCAAACAAAGTTAATTTCCCGAAGACAGACAAATGATAAGTCTAACGGTTTTAAAAATATTTAATTTTTAAATTTAATCATTTAATCACGTTAAACTAGCGTAAAAGGCTCTTAATTGATAACAACAATTTTCTTTTAATACTTATGAGTAAAGAGTTTCCAATTGTTAGGTTTGTATACGCGTCAATTTAAAGTGACAATCTTGTACCTGTCAAGTATTATATTTACTTGAGTGTGTATGTCACGCCAACATAGACGTATTTGACACTGATTATTAGTTAACTCTAAAGGCCCTTTTAGAATGACCAAAGATAAAAGATTTCATTATTTTGTTCTAAACGGAAAAAAATTTTTTTTTGGAATATTTAAAAATCTTATCTACCAATTAGTTTCTATGGATATACCTAGTAATATGCCGATGTTATCGTAAATCAAAAAAAAACACGGTGTATATATAGATATTAACAGTAACATCTCGTTATGGCTTGATCTTCTTTATCACTAGGTAGGATTAAAACTTTTAGTAGCAATTTTTTTTATAGTTTTTTTCTTTTTATGTCATTGATAAGGCAAACGAGCACACAGGCCACCTGATGGTAAGTGGAAACTGTGACACATAGAAATTCGCATTCACAAGACTGCAAGCCTAAGACTGCAAATGCGTTGCCATCCCTGAGGACTAAGATGGAATGCCTCTATGCTAGTTATTATACCGGCTGTCTTATCCCCAAACCGGAACATGGATCTATCATATCATATCATAGGATCTTGTGCAGGGTCCGTCCGGATCGCTACCACCATCTTATCCATTAACCTACCGCCAAACAGCAGTGTTCACATTGTTGTGTTCCGGTTTGGGGACAAGATAGCCGGTGTAATGACTAGCATAGAGGCATTCCATCTTAGTCCTCAAGGTTAGCAACGCATTTGCAGTCTTAGGCTAGCAGGTCTTGCGAATGCGAATGTCTATGGGTCACAGTCTCCACTTACCATCAGGTGGCCTGTGTGCTCGTATACCTTCTCTATGACATAAAAATAAGAATATTTAGCAAGTCATCAGGCTATCAATGTTTATCGAGCAACGAGTGTTTATAAGTTGTTAATTGGATGACCATTACAATAACACTACTCATTCTGCGGACTAGTACAGGATGGTAAAGCTACGTCTTGGTACATACGTAGCGTTGCAAACTAAAGGACATTTTGTAATTTAATTCCTGACTCCTGTTTCGTTATTTTGGCGTTAAATGTTGATACTTATGTTGGATTGTAATGAACTGGGTGGATATAGGTACTTTTATAAATCCGTTCGTATAAAAACTTATTACATATTAGGTAGAAATGTAGTCAAGCTTCTCGTTATTTAAATTACAAATAATATACATTCTCTTATTTATTTTGTTTCATAGCAGTAACAGGGCGTGAATTTGACCTTTTACTTCAGACACTATTGAATTGAATTAAATTTAGTTAATAATAATACGCACTTGAGTTAATTTTCAGTTATTTTTTATCTTATGTGTTTAAACATACCTACTTAACCTAAATAGCACGTTAAAATTGTATTAAATACACCATAATAATCATGTCGCTGGCCTCTCACGATGAAGTCAGAAAATGCAGATGTACAGACAAAGCAGAAAAAAGCTGAAAAATGTCGGGCAGAAATTTTAAAAATGTCAAATTGTTTACAACGAAAAAAAACCTTTTAATATGCTGCAATAATTACTTACAACACTGGTTGTACAAAAGTAAAATCATAAAAGGGGTCCTCATACATGTAACGTGTTATTAACGATTTTTTGTTTGACATATTGTATCCTAGAAAAAATCAACAAATAATAAAAACAAGCGAGTTTTGGCACGGAACGCTCGGTGCGCGAGTCCGACTATAACTTGACCTGTTTCTTCATTTATTTCTTGTTCACCCCGCTCCGCCGCTCCCCGACCACCGCCGGTGCACTGCTTGCATCAGTTGCATAACTGCCCAAAAGTGAAGTAGGTTAGCACTTTCCATTTCGCACAGCGGTCCACTGCCCGCATTTCTGACCCTCCATTACGGCTTAGACCATTACACGCCTTACTGTATATATAATTAGAGTGCAAATTCCGCTGGTGACGGATGACCTCCAATTACATTGAACCTGTACGGTTTAAACCATATTACTATTGCTATTAAGCTTATTTTATATTATGTAATTTGTTGGGTAAGTGATAATGGAATTGAAAATGATATCTTGTTAATAAGTTTCATTTAGTTGTTTATTAAGAAGTGTAACAGAAAACAATCTTAAAGAACCCGACTGTTTTTTTTTTATATTTTCATCTTTTCTTAGGGTTATATTGTAAAATCCGCCATTATTATTCAACTCTCCCTAACACTTTGTTCTAATGATGCCTCGTTTATCGAATTTTCACCTTCCATTCAGCTTCTACATGGGAAGAAAAAACCATCCATATTCATACGCATACATTTTTTTCTACAGCAGTCGAGTAAAAAAAGTACCTACTGCTAATTCGCTCATGTTTTTTAAAACCCCATTTTTAAACCACACATCAATATTTGATTGGAAAACATTTCAATAAATATCCCAGTTCCATTTAGGCCCCATAATAAAATGAGCTTAATTATTTTTTAGGTCTGAATGTACAAGTGTTATGTACTTTGAAAGACTTTAACGAAACATTTAAAAACATTTCTATAGTAAAGTGTAAAAATCTCGAAAAAAGATCTTCTTAAAGTACGGCTATACTATTGCAAATTAATCTAAGTATTCGTGATTTAAATTTAAAACATTAATTGGTTGCAACCCTACATTTATTAATCAGAGCAAAATTGCGAAATGTATTACGTACTACATCCGACATAAATTAATTAATTATCTACATTATTTATTACCGAGGCTTAAAACAAGTAAGTACCTTCATAGCTTCAAAGCCCGGCTCCTTGGTGTCTATGAAAAATTGACCCCTTATCGTGTCTTTCGCACTAGAACTGTTCATTAGCTTTAGGGCAGGGGTGTCACAAGATTAATTTATCTCGGTAAAGTATCTTTGCCAATGTGCAAATGGATTTTAGCAATATAATGTATTGCTAGGGTTAGGTGTCGGGGATGCAAATATTCGGTTATAACCGGTTTAAACCGGTTATTTTCATACAAAAACGTCTAAAAACCGGTTAAATTGCATTCCCTAGTTAGGTGGTAATTATATCACTAAGTATTGGGATTTTGATTAATATTTTATTTAATACTTGTAACACAATAGGATTAAAACCTCGAAGCACTTTTATGATTACTCGTAGGTGTGGTACGGCGAACTCCCAAATTACACTTTAAAGTTTGAGGTAATATTAGAGAAGAATAGCCAGAAAATATCTTATGTAAGGTATAGCGTGATCAACTTAATCAGTAAACATAAATTAATCTTTTTACATTTGAAATTATCAAACCTTTTTTGACGTTAAAATTTTGCTTCTAACTGGCGTCATCCTCACAGATTATATATGATGCTTGGCAAAAAAGGGTTCGACGTGAAAAAAAGTACAGCAACAATGTTTGCAAGTGGCAACTATCACATATAACAAGCAGTTTCTGTGTAATAAAATGGATCATGTTGCCTTTTTTATTCAGAATGAACTTTTTTGTCAAGCAAACTACAAGCTATTCTTTTTTGGCGTCGCCCACAAGTACTTTTTATACTAACCTTGTTTTGACCTACGAACATAACCATTTTTTATCGGTCGAAACATTATCGGTTTTTGCGAGACTCACGGTAATTGATTTCTATGGATTATGTATGTAAAGGAATAATCTCTTTATTGTATGAAACAAAATAGTTTCCTACTTATATGAAGATGATGTATGACGATGGATGTACGGTCGCCACGGTCAGCCAAGAAAGTGGTCTACCAGTTTTGACAAATCTTTCTGTGAGATCTAATTATCGCTAAAGTTGATACTTGTCACTGTCATAATATTATTGCAAGGGAAAATCTAACTTGTTGTATCATGACGGGCAAAAGAACTTCAACCGAAGACCACATTTTTGGCCGAAGGTACAATGGTGAACTACAATGAAGATACCTATATCTTCAAAGTAAGGTTTATTCCAAAGAAGTATCTAGAAAAAAAACTTAGCCATAACCGCAGGAAAAGGCTAGTATTAAAATTGAAAAGGTTAACTAAGCCTACGGGGCAAATTTTATCGCTCCGACCCGACACCTGACAAGCGGCACGCGACGCTGCGCAGACGCAGTGACCTTGGTATAAGGAAGTGGCGGGTTAAGCTCTATTTACGACATGAAGTATCAAACTATTGGAAAGTTACCATAAGTGACTTTACACTGTTAGAAGCTAGCTGTCCCGGGTTCGATTTCTGGTAAGGTAAAATATTTATATGATGAGCATGACTGTTAATTGTATGTATGTAAACGTTTTATTGTAATTTCTTACACAGGTTTTTGGGATCTATTCCAATTGCAGTTGTCGTTTCTGAGCCTTGGATATTTCTATATATTGAAGTATTTATTTGACTTTAAAAGTATGTTTATCATTGATCTATTATACAGTATTATTGCTTAGTTTTGTTAATTTGTTAAAGATAACCATGCCATAACTTTATTTATATACCAAAGGTTGAGGTAAATAGAAATGACAAAAGATGTAAACAAATCACTACTGTTTGACACATAACCTCAATATTCCTGCAAACCAGTGTCGATTTAAAAAAACGCACATTTAATTGTTATTTAATCTTAACAGAATAAAAATTAACAGTCAAGTGTGAACATCACTAAGTACACGTCACGCGATGTCCAAAAGTACGTGATTAGGGTGTAATAATTGTTTACATCTTTTATCATTTCTGTTGACCCCGAGTTTAACATGTACAATATTAACAAATTAAAAGAAAAGACTTCCAATTCTTCTTAAATCTCTGTAACAAACACATTCGCACCAATAAATTATAGTGCAACATAAGTACATCAGCACACATTTAATAAAACCCGCCCAACATTAGCAAGCTATTAGCTCTTAGTTAAGCAACTCTTATCACTTGGCCCCATCTTAAAATACCTATTATAACACAACAGACCTACGTCGCTGTAAAAAACTCTCTAAATCAAAGGTCTACGTATGCTGGTTTGTAACACACGCGGTTCCTATTATTACTGCAGTTCGTTAATCATTTAAGATACACAATGTTAGAAATAATGTTATATTGTAATTGAATTCTTTTGTCTGTTTCTAAATTAGTCGGTCGCAATCCCAGCACGAACTCACGAGAGTTTCGCAGTGTCACTAGTATTGCAATAAAATGTTTGCTTCATAATAAATGAGTCAAAGTACGTTTGAATATATAGATAACTTATTTTTATCAAAGTACTAGCGACCCTCCCTCGCTTTGCTCCAGTTTATGTGAGTTTTCTAAAACCCCCACTGTTCACAATAAAAAAAAATACACTAACTTTTGAATTTTAGCTGCTTCAATACCCAGGAAGGAATTTAAAAAAAATTGAATACATTTAAAAAAAATGTTTTCAGTAAGCAAAATAATCTAACTTAAGGATTTAAGATACTTCCCCTCCATGGCCCTTTTTTTACCACCCTGTACCTACATTACCTACAGTACCGACTTGTTTATTATTCCATTTGAATTAATACCGAGCAACGGTCGCAATATGTGACACGACACTTACCTTCTTACGATCACGAGTTTTTTCTTGACTGCCATAGAACACTGCTACTGAAGTAGGTACAGTAGCCCTTAAAAGCTACCGTGAATATTTGGCATTCTGACCCATGAGGGCCAGCCGGCTCATGACCTGACTGAAAAGAATCGATAACTGGGTTCAGTTTAATTTAGCATCAGACCTCTATTAAATTGCTACCGTTCATTGCAACGTTAACATAACCTTTACAAAACATGTCCACTGCAAGTAATTGTAATGACAAATGTAGCAACACTTAATGAAATGCAGCGCTCAAGCCAAAAACTATCTATTAGATCTAAGTCTTGACCAGCAAGCCTAGTTACGCGTATGCCAGCACCAGAAAGCCTTCAGTCAACTAAGGTCACAACGCTTGAGAACCGATAATTGTTACTAACCGTACAACCAGCCACGAAGCTACTGACATTAAAACTTAGCAACTTGTGAATAAGAATACGATTTGTTGCTAGCTGTACTAACACTTTTACGATTTGAATATGAATAAATTAACATTGATTGTGACTAATGATTCTATAACGATTATCTACTAGTATAAGCTGTTCTGTAGTGTAAGAATGTCTTAGTACTTTGCAGAAGCTTTTAAGGCCCGCAGATGTAGAACAGTGCTGAACCCATATTATGGTGGCCTTTACCGCGGTGGATAAAGCATCCCTCACTCTCGCACCTACGTACCTACACTCAGGAGCAAAAATAACGGGTCAGAGTGCGTTTTTCATACTAAAGAGGCTATTTCGAAGAATTGGTTCCTCGCCAGGGAATGCTTTTAGTGAAATCTGATGATGAGTACCTCGAGCATCGATACAGGACTTCCAGAGTGCCTAGGATACCCAACTGAATAAATCTGCGGTTAACGCCGGAATTGAGCATGTTCAGAAAACATCTAAAATGTAAGGAAATCCAAGTGCTGACCCAAACTCTCCCGCTGTCTTAATCTTAAGAACTTTTGACCTCCTCTATTGAACCTCGCAGTATCCACCATTAAACCTCACTCAAAACAACTCCAGGCGAGGAACGATTGCTTCGAATCGTCTCGTTTGTATGAAAAACGCACTCTGACCCGGTATTTTTGCTCCTGAGTGTACTACGAGACTAAGTACCTACTAGAAAGAAAATAATCAAAAAAAAACACTATACCATGAGTACTATTACCGTACTCGCTAGCAAGTCGAATGCTCTGTCCCCGAAGTATTCTTCTAGAGTGCAGACAGAGCATCCGATCCGATTCGCTTTTGATTAATGAAATTATAACTCATGGTAAGTTTATCCACTGTCATAAAGGCGATTATAATCGGGCCCTGTGGGGCTAGTCAAGTCGCCACCGAATACAAACGTTTGGATCACCTATCGCTTTGCGTTATCCAAAATGAAAAAGCTACCCAAGTTGCTCTTAGATACCGACGTTTATATCGTGATAGTGCTCGTGTCGAATTCAACCTGTCAAAATAGTACCGCGTAAGGATGGACAAAACGTCCAAACTATCACTATACGAATAGCGCGAGTGATAGTGATCACATTACAGCGTGTCAGTTGTAACGATATCACGTGACTTACGTCAATTCCATATATTTTTGTAAGTGACAGGTGATCACCAAACGCTAGCGTTCGTATTCGTTGGCAACTTGTCTATCCCCGCTGAAGAAGTCAAGATGCATAACGCTAAGTAAGCAATTCACGAAAATCGTCAAAATGTATCAGGATTGACGTAACCTGATGACAGATTGTCAACTCCATACATTTCGAGTCTATAGAAAAATTAACGTTAACAGTGTTTACATCTTGGCTAGACCTACTCCAGTCTGTAGATTCTCTGTTCCGTCCTTTCCTTCCCTCAGCAGAACAATTATATTTTCAAATAGCGTGCAAATAAAATATGTATAAAGAAGCATCCCTAACATCGAGTGGTAAGCTTTGTAACGCTCGACTCAAGTTCCACACCATAATGAATATTTACATTCACATTCAGTGGGAACGCTCCTTACATAAGAAGTTGGACATATTTCTTCGCTTACTTGCCAAGCCATTATCAAGGAAGTATTTCAGGTGTCTTGAATACCTTGATCGTTTAGAACGTTATATGTAATATATTTTTCGTTGGCCTTTAATACGAAAATTATTAATATAGGTATTTACCAATTTAAATAGTGAAACGTGTTCAAACAGCCCTGCATTATACATGTTTTAGAAACTCGGGTCGTCAGTTGCAAATTCATATTGGCCTTGTTCGTGATAATATTTAAGTGTGATACCTACAACTCAACACTCAGTGTCCCACTTCAAGCCAAATATAATCTCTCATTGGTAATGGATATATCCAGTAATTGGATTAATATGATTTTTGTTGAAAAAAACAGACAATGTTGCCGAGTACGACGAATACCGAGTTTCATTTTAACCTTTTATACGAACATTCATGACTACACATTTACGGAATCTTATATGCACATTATTAAAGTTTTATAAGGCAAAACCCAAGAGAACGGAGAATAAAACCAAAGCACGTCGATAAATATTATGTAGGTTCGGCTAAAGGCCGTTGACCACGCAAATCTGACCACAAACTTGGTTTTCCTGTAGGTAGTAAGAATACTTGAAAACTAAACAGGTTGCTGAGTAAGATCGGGCTTTATTCTTGGAAAATACTAAGAGATAATCAACATTATTTACCTACTTAAGAATTTAGCCTGTACCTACTAAATGTCTAAACGTCTAAAGGCCGCGGTGACCACTTTCCATCAGGTGGGCTGTAGGCGTGTTTGCCCCTCGACGGCAATAAAATATATATACGAGTATAAAGCATTTACCACATCCTTCTTGGGACATACGCCTCCTCTTCAATCACGATTATCCGAATGTATGATTTCGCATAAACGAACTTCGCATAGTTATTGTATTCTACTGATACCTTTGACTTTTTTGAAAAGTTATAAAATAAACCTAACCTAATCTACTCTATTCTACTAGGATTACACAAAACATTTAACCGTTTAAGCTGGAGAAAACTTATGCGAAAACAAAATGCGGCGTAAAAAGTTTCGGCGTAATAGAGGGAACCCCACTAGATGTTAGAAAACAGAGTCCCCCGTTGCGTATGGATGGTCGCGATGATCTAAAAACTACTGAACCGTATTCCATGCGATTTTTACCATCGGTTAGATATTTTTCTACAGGTTTTTATGTATAATAAATTCTAATACTAACACAGGCCATACTTGTTCAAACACTTTGAACGTAGATCCACGTATTCAAACTACATTATACAAGCCTGCTTCAACCCGCTTCTTCTCATGACTTGGCCCACACGCAACGCCCTAAAATGCGGAAGTGTCGGCAAAACCGCGCCAAGTTCGTGACATTAGATCGGTATCGACGCTATTGCGCGTCACTTGCACTGTGACCTATTTCACGTCCTCGATCTGACATGAATTTGATTTGACATGTGAACAATGCAATAATGTTTGGTGCTTGACAAAAAATACATTGACGAAAAAAAAGTACCCAGTAAAGTATTATTATTATTCGGAACGGGCATGTTTAATTACCTAATGAGTTACGTTATTTAATTTTGTGGTGAATTTTTTAATTCATTGTTTGAAATATTTTTTGCTTCTGCAAATTTTACTTTAAAAACACGTTTTAGGTTGATATCTGGTTTTTTGAAAAAATAATAATTGTAATAAACACTTTACCTAGCTGTAGAAAACGGGAAGGACGTTCTAGTGTCACAATATATAAATAAAAGGTATTATAAAACCTGACACCGTTTCACAACTTTTGCTAAGTTTATTAGTAATAATAAGGTCCCTTTAGTTCACTATCTTTAAATTTTACTTTCGATTGATGCGCTTGCGATCGTGGCGTTATTATATTGCGCCGTGTCTTCACCAAATGGCCACAACGGAAGACCAGCGCTGGATTTGCAGCATCACGCTGAGTTGTGACCATTTCGTGACAAATCATGCATTTGTGTCCAAAATTATATTCCATGTTTATTATGTATGTTTGTCACGAATAAACAATTTCTTCTCTTCTTTTCTATCTAAATCCCTAAGGTAGAAAATGCATCTGTAAGCAGAGATGCAAACGCTGTTAACTTTTATGTCTTCTTTCGACTAGAAATTTATAAAATTGACATAAGTAGTTGGCAATATTTTAGTCGAATTTCGAAAGTCACTAACTTATCGTTTATGCATTTTGACTGCCCTCTAGGTAGTTCAGCTTCGTTCATTTATAATTATCCTCGCATTGCTCTCTTGAAAACCTATCCTAAAAATATAGTTGCAATAGTAGTGATTCCATGCGTAGGTACACTTGATATTTCCTAGTCAAAACTACAGGCATTCCATAGTGGGAGAAAGAGAGGTCATTTAAAACCGTGAACAGGAAGCGACTGCGGCCAAATATGAAGCGGCCTCGGGACGAGAGTGAAAGGAAAGGTATGCTAAAAGCCGATCTCGATAAAAGAAATTGATTAATGCTGAAATGTATAAAGTTCATGGCATAATGACTGTACTTAAGTATGATCAGTAACTCAGAATGTCAACCTGAGAAGAGAAGCCAAGAAAGGGAAGAGGTTTAAAAAAAGTAAAAGACTGTTTGCTGATAGCCAGTTGTGTATTTTTTGCACTAACCAAATTGAATTGAATTGTTTACAAATGATTCAGTATCATAATTATTATCCCTAATTGCGCGAATAATTTGATACCAGGCACACTTTTTAAGGGTTATGTATATAGGTATATAGGTATATCCAAGCGACCAAAACGGAACATTTTTTTTTCTTTGCTCTGTGGCGACTTGAACCGCTACTACCGCGGGAATATGGCGTTTCCACTATGAAGTGATTTCGCCAGTATCAAGTTTATATAAGTATAAATCAATATAGTCATAAAACACAATCCAATCTTCTCTTGAAAGATTGGCGGCAACGTTGTACGGTGATATGTAGGACAGAGGCCAAGATAGGTTTAACCTCTGTACCAGTGCGAGTCCACTTGAAACGAGAAGTAAGATGCCAGGATACGCGAAATAAGTCCAAATCTTCTATCACTGTGCAACACAAAGGCATTAAAAGTACAAATCACTAACAAAAAAGAACTTTGAACACCTAAATACACAAAAATAAAAACTAAAACAAATTACACATCCGCCATCTTTTGACATTGCAAATGGCCTTTCAACGGAACATTTTTTTTTTTAATGTCACTCAATGTGTCATATAGCAATTCACCTACATTAATTGGGGCAACGTGGCTAAAATTTTACGGAACAGAGAGTTTAAGGTTAGCACTCCATATAACTAGGTAACAACATATTTAAAGCAATTTTTCGCTTGTAATCAATATGTAAAATCTTTAGATAGCATGGGCGCCATTTAAAATAACAGAGAGCATTTCATTTCTTTTCTTTTCTTGGATAGTATAGTTGGAAAGCGTTTGAGATATCATCATAATTATGTTTAACTAGGCCGCTGTTACTGCCAATTAAATAAAAGCTGTTATAACATTGACTACATGATTGGACTTGATATAAGCACGTTGAGCTAACCCCATAATATATATTTATGTTATGTGCATTATAAAAAATACTCTTTCGCCGAACAATTTTATAGTCCGCGCGTCTACAAATAATTTAACAGAAGTGGAAGTGATTAAAATTAGAATTATACCATACGAGAACATTGAAAAGAAATAAGGTTACACCGAATAAAATGAAGCCTTAGCTGATCAGCTCCAAAAGCTTTGCAATTGGCATCTATCCAGTAATAAGTTTAACATTAAAGAAAAACACCCCAGCACCAATTTTTATGACGCCCCAGAAAAGGTACATGGTGACAAAATAATCGCAAATCCAAACGTTCACAAGATATTACCATGACTTTATTACACGCAGCCGTTTTAGTCCAATTTTCATTAATACTTGAATACATTCAGCACGAGGCCTACTAATTTCCATACAAAATAGACTCCTCTTCGGGACTCCTTATATTTCGTGGCACCAAACGTTTTAAGCCACTGAACGACCTTGCGAACAGCCTTGCGACCAACCATTGAACTTATCAACTATCACTCACTATATCTGACCAACTTATATCTGTTACAATTATATTTAACATTAAACCTTAATGTATACGGAATAAGGGCTTTGGCAGATGAAGTATATATCCTGTGTCCTATGCCTACAAATCGATTTTCAACTTTAACTGCATGGCATAAAAAGCTTTTTCTTATACGTTATGCAACAGGAGCTCCTGTTCAGGTTTTTCCTCGTTCAAATCGTAATTGTTTTTGATACAAAGTTAATGACGTGTTAGCTAGTTCCTATTAAAATAATTACTTTAATTAAGTTTAGCTAAAAATAACTAGCTAAACAAAATTATTACTTCATGTTTTCTAATAGATTACCCAGTAGTAAAACTTTTATGATTAATTAAATAAGATTTGAAATTAGAAACAAATATTATATAATACCAAATTTCACTTAACGAAGACGGAAGCAACGTAAATTAGCAAAATAATTTTATAGAAAACTGATTAATTAGTTATCATTAACAAAAAATAATATGCATTATTGTAATCAAAAAAAATATTGTTTGTCTGAAAAAAGATCGTAAGATGCTGAAATATAACTTGACGAAAAGAATAATTTAAAAATGTTAAAGAAATATTTCCGTAATCATCAGATTAGCTTTCCCCTGCATAAATTAAGTAAGTAACTATGGTATTTAAACTTGTTTACACATTGATAGCATAGAGTTATTACTAATATAATAATTACTATCATAAAAATGTAACTAGCCCTGTCACAGGCCTCGTTTTCGGGGCTGTTACTGCACACTAGTCTTGAAACGTTTGTCGGGATAAACATAATATAAATTTATAAATTAGCACCCAAGTGGTGGAATAATCAAATAAATAAAAATGTTTGTAATTAACGTTAGCGCTTGAGGCAACCGTGGAGTTTGCGCCAATCCTATACATTTTCGATAGCATTCGCTGAATGCATCTTGTCAAGGGACAAAGTTCTCTAATTTACCTGATCGGTTATTCCAAAGTGTACTGAAAACCCTATTATTAAAGAAATAATAGGGTTGAAATGTTCATAAAAATAACTAGATATAGCGGTCCCAACGGAAGATCAGCGTTGGCTTCACAGCCAGCATATGCTGAGTTGGGTCCGTTTCGCAACATTAACGCGACATGTCGTCTCTTTTCTTTTATTTTTGTTACTTTTTATTTTATTTTTTGTCTGCGTGTTTTTGTTGTGAATAAATGATTTACTTACTTACTTACTTACTTAGATCTCTGCCGTTTGGTCAAATGAATCTAAATATATAAAAGGAGAAACTGACTGACTGACTGACTGACATATCAACGCACAGCCGAAACTACTGTACCTAGAAACTTGAAATTTGGTACAAGTGTTCCTTTCATGATGTAAGTGAGCACTAAGAAAGGATTTTCCGAAAATCGACCCCCAACGGGAAAAAAAGGGGGAGTATTGGGAAACTTAATTCTACGCGTACGAAGTCGCGGGCGTCCGCTAGTAGTTTATAAAGGTTTCATTTGCCAAAAGCATTTTCCATCGCAGCAGTTTGCATTTTACTGTTATGACAAGACTAACGTCTATAAATATAATTATGTACTTACTGTTTATAATTGATAATTTTCGTGCAATTTTGCATATATTATGAATAAGCCTACTGTCTTGCATTGCTATGCCTTTGTAGGGCGCCACATGAATACCTTTCTGTATTTTTTTTAATACATGCAATGAAACATTTGAATTTGAATTTGAATAACCCAGCCAAAACGACGTAAACAGCAGTGTTGATATCCTGAAAATTAAACAAAAATAATACAAATGTTTTTTTGCAATCTGATACATTCGCCCAAACCACTGGCACATAAAATAGCTCCTTTTGGTGATCACCTTTTCCAAGACGAGGGTCATTGACATTTTTCGCCACAGCACCAACCATACTAGAGCAGTGGCGATGACAGATAGTGCTAATGCAAGGTCCCATACAAGGCGCTGCAGTTAGCGCGGACCCGTTCCCTTTGTTAGGCCTTAATGGGTGCCAAATAGGGTGTCACGACGTAATGGCCGGTAGATAGAGTAAATAGAGACAAGATAGATCACTGTTCTGGTAAGAAAATATGTCGTGATTGGGAAGTATTGGTTTAAAAAAAAGCATAGAGAAGGCAAGCGAGCACATAGGCCTCCTGATGGTACGTAGGATCTGAGACCCATAGACATTTGGATTCTCAAGACTACAATCTTAAGGCTAAAACTGCGTTTTCAAACCTGCGGGCCTAGTATGCCTGTCATCGTAGTCGTCGTATAAAGTGTGTGTGCTGCGTCGCCTTGCTGTCGCATCGCATAGCTACATATTGCCGCATTGCCGTGCTGTATGCAATGTGCAATGCGATGCGATTCGACGCGATCTCGTCACCGACAGCCGATCTTCAACCGATCGAGCTGCGGGCGCCGCCACGGGGGGGTGGTCGTCTAAATTACCTTTTTTCTGGTTGGGTGAGGAGAATTTAACTAGGTTAAGAGTCAAATAAACGAATGTATGTTATGGTCTTAGATCCGAATAGGAGACGATCGACCTTCACCCAGATGTTCATTCGAGTTTCTTGTTTAATACACAAATACATATTATCAATCGAAAGTATGAACCCTAAGTTTGGTGCAAATTATTAGTACCGACTTACCTGCTTTATCCCTGCCTACCCAATAGTTATATGATGGCAACAAAATAATCAAGCTGACGTTTGCATATTCTATTATAAGCTTTATACTTTCGATTAGTATGTAATTGGCATATTAAACAAGCAGCTGCAATAAAATAAAAGTTCCTTTTTTAATTTTTTACTGGACTGAAATTTTTCAGCCTACCTATTCGCTGTATATTATAACTTTAAGGGAACGTTCTTTAGGTCAAACAAAGTTAATTTCCCGAAGACAGACAAATGATAAGTCTTACGGTTTTAAAGATATTTAATTTTTAAATTTAATCAGTTAATCACGTTAAACTAGTGTAAAAGGCTCTTAATTGATAACAACAATTTTCTTTTAATACGTATGAGTAAAAAGTTTCCAATTGTTAGGTTTGTATACGCGTCAATCTAAAGTGACTTGTACCTGTCAAGTGTTATCTTTACTTGTGTGTGTATGTCACGCCAACATAGACGTATTTGACACTGATTATTAGCTAGGTAACTCTAAAGGCCCTTTTAGAATGACCAAAGATAAAAGATTTCATTATTTTGTTCTAAACTGAAAAAAAAATTTTTTTTGCAATATTTAAAAATCTAATCTACCAATTAGTTTCTATAGATATACCTAGTAATATGCCGAATTTATCGTAAATCAAAAAAAACACGGTGTATAACTTATTAAATTTGATAAAAAATACTTTTTATCGAATAAACAGCTGGGTATTTAAAGGTCGTCTCCTATTCGGACTCTCTACTATTACTAGCGACGCAGCGACCTACCGCTTCACTTCGAAGGTGAGTTTTCTGTAACATTAGTACATAAACCAGAATTAATTTTTACTTAAAAACCTTTCGCGAAAGATTGTCTAACATGATGGTGAAAACCGCATCAAACATCACATTCCGATGTTTAACAATTAGCGGATATCCAGTAAGAAAGACAGACAGACACGGAAAGCGATTTCGTTTTATACTATGTAATCAAAAAGATCAATTTAATAATGTAATATCAAAAGTAAGTGCATTTTTTTCCATAGCCCAGTTTACTTGCGCCACACTTGCCACAAAAACACGCAGTGCACAATCTTACAAAATATTTCTTCTCCACACCCGTACTTTGACATAATGACTAATTTTGCAGAATTCGTTTTTGGTATATGTCTATTTATTTTTACCGCAACGGGTAGGTAATAAAGCCTTACCTTACCGCTTGTTTCATTAATTTACCAGCTTCTCAGAGCTTTCAAGAGCTCCGGTATAATTTGCTTAGTCTTGGCTTTATTTCAATCTAGTGAGTAATTGTAGGATACATAATTAAACCTAGCACGGCACAATATTGTGCTGGTACACTGACATGCGAGCCTAGTATGGTAGCGTTTATCGCGTGACAAAATGTGCATAAAGCATCCATCAGTCTCGTACTTATACGTGTCAAAAAGTGACGGATGCTTTAGCCACATTACGCGATAAACGCGGCTTTTTTTAGGCCCACTGGCCTTTATTCTTTATGGTAAAACCATACCCTACAAAAAACATAAATGAAAAAGGCCAAGTTATCATGTGCCACCAAAAGTATTGATACCTAAAAAGGTGCCACAGTTTGGGACTAAATTGTTTACAGTCAGATAAATTTACTGTCAACAAATGTATTTTCTTATGAGCTCTAACTTGTCAGTTTTCTTGATATATTCTCAATAGATTACATATAGTCTCAATAGTATCATATACAGTATAGAAAACTACTAGTTTGTACGCAATGCCAAATATAATTATAAACGTTTCAATTAAAATTAAACTGACCTATACAAATTTAACCTATCGAGTTGAACACGGCACATCCTTATAAAAAATGAGAACAGAACGAATCATAGAATTCTGACCTTTACCGCAAAGTAAACGCATATGACATACATACCCATTTCATTTGACACTGCGAATGACATGCATTTGATAGCGCAACACCGTTGAGTAAGATTTGTATGTATTAAAGACATCCATTGTAAAATTTCTTCACGTATATTAGTTAGTCATATGTCGAATATTTGCTTGTTTAAATATGTACCTTACGTTTTGATATTGAACGTAGATTATCCAACACGATATTACATGGAGTTACTGTTAACACATTAAACTTTGAGCTCTTGTTACGCTACA
The DNA here is from genome assembly GCA_923062465.1 of Acleris sparsana. Classification (NCBI taxonomy): domain Eukaryota; kingdom Metazoa; phylum Arthropoda; class Insecta; order Lepidoptera; family Tortricidae; genus Acleris; species Acleris sparsana. The sequence goes on along the minus strand of OV281287.1, from coordinate 16,695,407 downwards.
TCTATATACACTTGGGGACAAAGTGTTATCGAGGACAATTTGTAGTTTGACGGATTTATAATTGAGTTTATAGTAAGATGTCGGAAAACGCGGTGTAACGTGTATCAATAGTTAATAAATAAGTAATACGGTGTGACATTATAGTGAAAGGGTAATGGAATATTACGCTTCGTGTCGAAACCGTGAGATAAGTAATTTATATTATAGTTCCAAGCAGTCTCATAAAGGATTGACCACACCGGGACTAAAAATACGCTAACCGTGCGTGTGACGTGGCTTATGCGTAGCGTTTTTAACGCATACCGTCCACGTCAAGTAAGTCACTTCACTGCATTTACGGTGCTTCAGCGTATTAAACACCGGTGTGGATGCTATCAGTTAAGAACGTGACGCGTAAATCACGTCACTGCGTATACTCACCATCAGCGTATTTTGAGCATGGGTGTGGTCGACCCTTCAAACATCAGCATCTTATTTCACTATCCTGAAAACGATAAATAACATGTGGCAATATACATTGCAAATTTAACTAGTCGTCACATCACTGGGATGCATAAAAGCTGCGCCATGTGCAATGAAATATTATCTGTCACCTGCCTTTATCAGGGCGGTGAAATGGCGATTTGGTGTGATTGTTATGACACTGAACTTTGAAACAACTGTCAAAATTAATTTCATAAACATTCTAATACTGACTGAATAGCAAACTACAAACTTCCAAACAGGTGAGGTTGTGTTTCGTTGTGGGAATAAGACAACCGGTGAAATGACTAGCATCGATGCACTCCATCTTAGTTCTCAGGCTTGGTAACTCATGCGAATCTTAGGATTGCAGTCTTAAGAATTCAAATTACTATGTCTCTCAGAGCCCACTTATCATCAGGTGGCTTGTATGCTCGTGTGCCTTCACCATGTCAATGTCAAGTATTGCTTCTTAACGCCAGGTTAAACAAGCCTATGCAAGTATTTTTTTACACAGCATTTGTCGCCTTCCAAATAATGGTTCCGCTCTGCGTCATAAGAGACAATGAAAAAAAATGTTTTATTTTAGAAATCACATCTGGCCTCGTTTATCCCCAAATAACTTAATAACCCACGGATTAGTCAATTATATCCATTATGTCAGTCACCTTGCAATTTATTGTTGTTTTAATTTATTTTTCAGTTCTCGGTGCATTTGGTCAGGCAATTATGTAAGATTTCAATCGAACTATAATATTGCAAACAATCTATTATGGTCTTAAACCAATGAGGAACTATTCTATATTTGAAAACCATTAATGAAGGAAATGGATAATTTTCATTGATTGCTATTCGCCAGTTATTTTCTATAAAATTTATGTCTTAATTAATTAATACGAATGTTTGCAATTTGTAGGACATGTTAGTTCCTATTGCCTTCTCCTTTGCACAGTTGTAATGACCGGACATTAGACTTGTAAAAAATGGACGAAGGTCGAACGGGCTAAGCTGATAGACAAAAACAAATTGAATTGGCTTGTCACATTACACACTTATGAGATACTTACCTTGCCTTATTAAGGATTTCCGTTGAAAAGACCGGACCAAACCAAATACCTATCTAGTTACTTGCTTGGGTACTTATTGTTTAGTTTATTTTATGAAGCGGTCCCATAATTCAACATTACCTGAATCTAATCTATCTATAAACCTAATTTGCAGTCCTAATACTGAACAGAATCTCCTGATTTGGCCCTTTTTTGCCAGCGTGGATTTAATTAGCCAATATTGTCTTGCCATGTTCTTTTAGATACACCACCTATTAAACATAGTTTTATACTTATAGCCTGTGAATGTATTAATTATTTTCCTTCTTTCTTTCAGTCAGGAAAAAGAAGCATATACTCGTACGTTGAAAAGAAAATAACCAGTGTATTACTAAATTGAATTTAGAACTGCCTCATGAGTATCCACATCATCATCATCATCATTTCAGCCATAAGAGACGTCCACAGAAAGCCTAGATCAACAATTATCCACATTATCTATTTTCAAATGTGTTTTTTTATTTTACAGTTTTTTCACAATTTAACTACACGATTGCGTCTCCGTTGATTGAAAACATGACAGTTATTCTAACACCGTTTTTTTTTATTACCTACTCATGTGTATTTGAATCTGCAAAACGGTTTATTCATAGTCCTTTTACAAGCAAATCCACCGCGGATCGCTACCACCATCTTATCCTCTAACCTTCCGCCATGCAGCATTGTTGTCTTCCGGTGTAGGGATAAGACAACCGGTGAAATGACTAGCATACAGACATTCTATCTCCTTAGGGTTGGCAATGCATTAGCAGTCTTAATAAACCCATCTTGAGCAAGATGTCCGTCACAGGATATGTCGGAGTAAACGTCAAGTCATCGAAAACTGTCATTTTTGACGCATTTTGAGACTGGCATTAAAATCAAGATCAGTTTATTAATACGGGCCTTAGTACTGCAGTCTTAAGATTGAAGATTGTAGTATTGACAAAGGAAATATCTATGGGTCTCAACAGTACTATCCGGTTGCCTGTGTGTGTGAACGTTTGCCTTCTCTAGTTGTGCCATGAAAAGGCAAAACACAATAACTCATTAAAAATAACAAGCGACCGCAAACACTCAATTCTCACTTTCGACAAGACCTTTCAAAACTGCCTACAATGCCCAAACTGTAATTTTATTGGCATTGTTTGTGCCCTGCAGTTGCAAGGTATCTGGATTTTATTGCGTTTGGAAGTGGACCGATTTGCAACGTTTTGTGGCAATGCCAATCGACGCAGTGACGTGAGGTTGGGAAATACCGACAAAGTTATGGTTTATGTCGGCTGGTGGCGAGGGTGTTATTTGTTTGATTTAAGTAGTTTTAAGAGTTTGGGTAATTTTACAAAATAAATATCAGGGAACAATCGCACACATATTGACCGTGTCCCAAACTAAGATCTAGAGTACAAGCCTAGGCTTGTACTATGGGTTCTAGACAACGGTACACATTGAGATATACAAACAAATCTCATCTCAAGCTCATCACGCAAATATTGACCTACCGGGAATCGAACTTGAGACCGCTATGTTTGAAGACAGGATCACTACCAACTAGACTAACGGCTAGTTCCAAAAAAAAACAGCATGACAATAATTAGATGATGAATGAACTCCTTAGATAACAAATGAAAAGTACAAAGAGAATCACTTGAGGAAGGAAAAGAAGGAGCGTGGAAAATTGGAAACGCGACTCCGTTGAAACCACAAGATGATGCGCGGGAACGATGCTGAGTTTGGACAAGTTTGAAAGCCGATGACTTCAGAAATCTTGATCCGAATAATGAAACTCTACTGAAAAATAATATTTGACAAAATAACTTAGGAATGTTATCTACTTGTGAACTGCTTCGGTTCTCATAGCTTTAAGTTACCTTTGACCCTTATATTCAAGTGCAAATTACCTATTCAACGCAAAACCATATTATAAATATCTACACCAAGAACCAGAATAGCCCACGCGTAACAATGAGTTAGTATCCTGCAAGAACTGTTATGCCTAGAATTTGCTAAAATAAATACTTAAAATAGGGTAAAGTCACCAGTGGTCAGCCAGAGACCAGTAGTCGACCTTATATGAGTGTGAAGAGTGGGAAATACATTTTTCGTACTCTTCTCACTCATGCAAAGCATAGGCAGAGGCCGACTACAGGTCTCTGGCTGACCACTGGTGACTTTACCCTATCTTAAAATAATATGAATAGCTCTTTTTACTGAATGCATCATGTGAGTCTGTTTAACTAAACCTGAAACCGAGTTAATGTGCTATGCTGACCCACCACATAGAACAGTGTCACAGTGACGTTATGATTCAAGTCGTGTAAAAGTGTTAATCAAATAGTTTTAATTTCCACAGTGACACAGTTGTATGATGAGTCAGGGTTACATTGGGCTGAGAGTATGCATGTATGATTCCTTGTATATGCTGAACGAATCGCCCGATTTCGATCCGCGAGGTGTCGTTAGATTTAGCTTCGCTGGTGTCACTGGTTACTTTTCTTTTTTAATATGAAATTGGCGAGATAAAAAATAACTACATGATAACTAACATATTAAATTGACGACATTATCCATACAGCAGTTTTTAAAAGCTTGCAAAGTTTGTTAGGCTTGCTTTTGTGGTATTTCCATACGCTGTTACTTTGGAAATGTTCAAGAGAAGAGTTAACTTTTCTCCTCAAGGCTGCGATTCCCCTTCTGGTGTTGCAGGTCTTCATGGGTGGCGATGATCAGTCTCCATTAGGTGACGTTAGCCTACTCCAGCATAAAAAAAAACTTGAAAGGTTATCAGACTTATTTCTCAATGATTTGGGATAATGGAGGTAGGTACATTAACCCAAAGATACAAAAATATGTTCAAATTATCAACGCCTACCATTAATTTAATTGCGCACCATAACTTTAAGGCTATCAGGCTAGACTTATGATTCCTACAATATTTAATATCAACATATGATGCACTATGTCTAAAGTGAATAAATAATTTCAGATCATTTCATAACTGAAGGTCTTGCGGGAAACACTACTGACTGCCTTACTAAATTCAAAGTAAACAGCGTAACTAGTGGGCAAAGCCAGATTAATGAAACAGAACTCAAAGATAACAAGATAAAAGAATGGGAATAATAATGTCAAAACAATCAAGAACCCACTTGCGGCTAGCGTATTGTCTAATAACTGATGCTTCTCATCGCACGATGATTTAGATCTAGGTCCAATTATTCTAGAGCTCAATGAATGACCTTTAGCAATCTGGTTTCAATACCGCTGTGGGAACTATTTGCATTGCTATAATCTGGACATTTCGTATATTTACTTCACCCATTTTAACTAGATCTATTTAACCGCGCACTTGTTCTACAACTGCATAATTTAGAGGAGTATTTTATGGTTTTGTAAAGCTCTTCTCTCGCTGGTTAGAAATATGTACCGTCCAGTTTTGATACTTTGTTACTCTATATACGTAATAGAACTGACCGCCTTGGCATTTGGACGACTAATTCAAGTTCTTAATGCCCTGATGGGTGATAAATGTTTTCTGATAAGCTTGTCCTTGACGAACAATGACAAAGGATTTGTTCTGCAAAGGTTAATTAATAATTTTTACTACCGGATTTATTATTGAGGTAGGTACTATACATTTAAGACGTAAGGTGTGTCTTATAGATTACATATCAAAGGCCAAAGGTAATTTCCGGATTTTGGGTCACGCAGGTACCTGTGAATAATGCGGTAATGAGCCAATATAGCAATACCGAGGAAATAACTCGTTAAATGGCATAGTTATGTTGTTGCAGTGGTCAATAAAAATATGGCGCCATATTGAATTCATTAGGCTGAGGCTACACTGGATGTGCGCACTAACGATAAATCTAAAGATTCGGTTTTTAAATAATTCAAAATTCTGTATGAAAAGTTGGAAATTTACCAATTTTATTTCACTTTCCGCAAAAACCCATGTTTTATGTGCTTATTATTGTTACATTCACTATTACAGGACGCATAGGATAAAATATTATTGTAAAGTAATTGAATTTGACGAATTCAGACACATTGGTTTGTTCTTTACAAGCTTTCCACAGTTCTGCCTAAAAGGTACACAGCTCTTCCCGTTCCCTGGCTGGAAACTGGCAGGTTTAACTGGCTTAAAATACGGCCTCGGGAGAACGTCAATGCGAAGGAGGGATGCGAGCAATGGAGGCTAGCCAGTGCTGACCCTTAATATAAAGAACTAATTCTATATAGATTAATCACAAGGGACATTTACAGTAAGGAAAACTGAAAGACGAAACTTAAAGAAAACATCCGTCACTTTTTGACACTTACATAAGTACGAGAGTCAGGATGCTTTATCAACATTTTATCACGCAATAAACGCACCCATACTAGGCCCCCAGGGTTGAGATTCAAAATCATTTTGATAGCTCTTATTTACTTGACAGTAATGGCGGCCGATTCGAATTAAAACAATACCATAACAAGTCAAAGACGATATGGTTCTTTAAGAATCGGCCCTGGACTGGTTATTTCACAATCGTTTAATATCGTATGTAATAAAATTCATTAATTGATTGTCACTGCCACCACTGCCAAATTAATCAACGATTGCGACATAACCGGTTCTTATCGATACGAATTAAAGCAAACCCTAATATAATAGCTAATAGATTGGGTAACCTTTAACTACGGAAAAACGATCACGTTTAGGTAATTTAAGAATGAAGTTGGGAAATTCACTTAGTTAACTGCGTTGAAAAACGTACAATTTTTTTTTTAAACAAGTCTATGTCTAATCAAAGTTTTGGGTATCAAAATTCTAAATAGTAATTAAATAATGAAATCAAAAATTACCTACTATGATGAAGTCTGCTAAAGAAGCATTTATTTTTATCCACTAGTAGCAGCCCCCTTGCTTTGCATCGGTTTCTGTGAGTTTTCTGTACATAAACCACAATTATACATCTACCTTCCATGTTTTTTTTTGAGGTCATGTTGTTTTTGGGGACTTGTTTTATAATATGTAAATATACGCACGAAGAAATTCTATGAAAAACTGCGCACCCACAAAGGATTATAATTTCCTTTTCACTTCCATGCTCTTAAAATGCTACTTAAATCTCTGCGAATCGGGACTAAAGCTCCTTATTAATCTCTAGGGATTAAAGTTTTTTTTTTTAATTTACTTTGGAAACCCCTAAACAACCAATCACGGTGTTTGTGAATGGAGGATTATCGCCATTTTCAGTGATTGTGTATGGACCATATTTTTGGGTGTCGAAATAACCTCAAAATGACAACTGTGCAAATATATAAAAAAAAAGGATTTAATTTCGTGAAACACGATTAATTATTACGAATATGAATCTATTTAATCTTATTAAGGCCGAAATCTTTTATTATGAGTGGTCCAATTACTTTTAAAATGGTTTCCAAGTTTGAATCTGTTGGCTAAATATGCAAGCATTTAAAACATCACTTTACAAAAAAACCGCGGATTTATTTTTTCCTATTTGTATTTTGAATAGATGTTCATAACTTGTATTGAGCGTACGTTGTTAAAAAAAATCACCAATTAATTGTGCATCTTTAGAAATTACGGACCAGAAATGTCATCATCATCATCCAGTGAAGAAGAATTAACGCCTAACTCCAGAATGGAGAAGAAAGCAAAAGAGGTGATACGAAATCTTTTGCCGCCAAAATCTAGTGGCATTTATTCAAAAACATACCAAACTTGTATTGATTGGAAATGTGGGAAACAAATAACATCATTAATGTTAGATTAACGATAGTAATAATAAGATACCTAATTGTTAGTTTTAATGGTTGGAAACTTTTTTATAATAAATGTTGTAATTTTGTTTAGAACGTCGTTTTTTTCCTCGCATTCAAAGTGAAAAGTAGAGTGTTTAACGCGAGACTAAACAACCATAATGACACTCGAACTACAGCCACACGAGCTCGCAAGCTCGCTCGTGTGGCTAAACATCTCGTGTCATTATGGCTTGTTTTAGTCCCTTGTTGAACAATCTACTATAATATTACAATTAAATAATGTTTTAAAAAATGTGACAAGGTTAGTCATCTCTTTAAAAAAAAGGGACTAACCAATGCTATTTTGGCGAGATGAACTTGACGCCGAGCCGATAAAGAGTATCAAGACCAGTTGGGAGACCATCCAAGACTAGGGCACGGTCACGGACGTTAATTTGCTACCCATTTCAAAGAAAATCTGCTTGAAGATGTCATTGTCATTAGAGATGCCAAGTCATTTGTAATTGATAGGAAACTCAACCTTATTGCTGTAGAATGCCGGATTGACTTTGGAACTAAGGTGGATGACCAATTTAATTCCTTGACTGTACGTGAAAGAAAGAGTCCCAATTACATTGCCCAGCACTGGGAAACTTCTAGCTGTTACTATAATAAACAATAACAACTCTTAACATGTTACCTAAAGAAAACAATACAATAATCGACTCTACCTCTATTTTACTCGTATAGCTTTACCACGAAACAAAATAAACCAAGTCACGCATTCCGCCCGAGCTAAACATACAATTATGTTGGCGCGTTTCAACACGATATTATAAGTTATTGGTGAACATTGGCGGGCGTACTCGTAACATGTGGTCGCAAATAAACGGTAGTACCTATATTTAAAACCGACAGCGGCAAAAATCCCAAAAGGAGGGGTATGTGTTTGACTTGTATACAGTGTGTGGCCCAAAACCGGGGCGAAAAAAGTAAATGGGGATTCTTTAGAACATTTCAATTCAAAGTCAAAAAAGTCAAAGTTCTTTATTCTTCAATTTAGGCATAATATAATGCACCTATGAATGTCAAAAAGCATTACCACCGGTTCGAAAAATAAAACCTTTGCCCCGAGAAGAACCGGCGTAAGAAACTCGGCAAGGTATATTTTTTTCAAGAAAAAGGTTTACATCATTACATTATAATTATAAATAGTTTACAATATCACGGTATTTTTGTACAGTAGGTGCACCTTTTTTAAGCGTAGATTACTCATGCAAGACGGACGACTCACTGCCAAACATCCCTATCCATGATATAATCGTTTACTTTATAATATGCTCGGGAAATTAGTTTTTGTTTTACGACAGATTTAAATTTAGAGTCAGTAAGTTCAGTAATACTTTTTGGAATTTTATTGTAGAATTTTACACAATTTCCCAAGAATGATTTTGAAGTTTTGGCCAGTCTATAAAAAGTGGTTTTGAGCTTTCCTGTGCTCCCTATTAACTAACTACCTATCACAAGAATCTAATATTAAAAAAACTATAATTTTGGAGAAAACAGCCTACAAAGTTAAAAATCGTAGGTAATGTATTTTCCCGTCGCGATATCGTCGCTTGGTCACTTGGTACGCGGTATGTCTGAGTACAGGGTGCCATTGACAACACGCGGTAGATTTAGCGGTGTTTGCATTACATTGAATTTGCGATAAAGTTTGTTAGAAAAAAACTGAAAGTTAAGTTTTGATTTTAATTAGGTAAGACCATTATAATGTAATTACCGGTGATCTATAGAGCCCCTGTTTTTAATATTATCCCCGGTTTTGGGCCACACACTGTATATGTCCGACTCAATATCCGCGCGTAACTACTGAACGGCTCAACCGATTTTAATAATTTACACGTGGCTAGATTCGTCTTAACCACTACAGTGTCATAGGCTATATTAAATGTGAAAATGGCGAACTTTAACTTTAACGACATTATCCATACAGCAGATGGGGTTATTTAAAGCTTGCTTTTCGTTAGGGTATTATTCTTGTAATTTGACGGTACGCGGTGACATCTGCGGTAATGCCGCAGTCTTAGGTATCTTTTTTTTCTGACAGTTACCACCAAGATGGCAAGCTACTGTGTTTGTCAATGGTGTCAGAATCTACAGTTAAATGCACTAATATCTATCTATACGGTGTCGCGCCAAATATGTGTATATAGACTTTGTTTAAAGTGGCATAAGGGCGTGTAGATATTTTTAATGTATTGGATATGTTTATGACTTCGATTGTACACATAATACGAGTATGTCCAAGTTACCACCCGATACTACATTATACACGTTGCCTGGGCCTGTATTCCAGTTTGTTGTTGCCCATCTTGTTGTTAAGTATATCTAACATAACGTGAACAATAATTATACGATATAAAATCCGGATAGGCTACGACAAAGCACTAAACAAATCCTCTGTAAATTAACTTCTCAGAAGTTTCTTAATAAAAGCGCACAAAAACAAACGACGGGGACACTGTTCCAAATGATAAGGAAAAAGTTTAATCTCAATCAGAAACCAAAAAACATTCGCAAAACATTTTTAATCCTAAAACTACGAAGCTAAGTTCTGTTCGCGCACCAAAGAAGCAAAAACCTTTTTGCAGAAAAAAATGTCTCGAAATTCATCGATTCGTGATATTGACTTACGTAATCGACTCGTAATCGATTCCCGAGTCATTGTTTTTATTTTTTCCAAACCTGGTTTAAACCGATTGAGTAATAGACAAAATAGAATAAAGGAAATGTCTGCCTACCGTGGTGCACGTTTAGTCGCGTAATGCTTTTGAGGTTAGTAGAATTAAATAAGTCATAGTTCAATATTGGTTTCGGGTTTACAAAAGACCGCATTTTGTTTACCACGGTTTTGTTAGTTCTGTTTATTGTCTATCAGTAGTTATTTGCAATTGATTTCTACATGAGCTTAGGAGACTTGAAATTTAAACGTAGCCCAGAACTTCATGACAGTGCTATTGCACGTAAAATATAGTACTAAACATACATATATTCAATCAATGTTCATGTGTTGGCAAAATAATATTCTATAACATGAAATAGTATTGCCAGCGTTACAATAGCGATTATTTGCTTGACAGTTAATGGTAGCCGAGTTAAAACAATACGATAACATGGCAAAATCAATGTGGTTTTACCGAGTAGAATAGAGCTCCTGTTTCTTAACAGGTGAAACCGATTAACAAGGTGGGTCTACATATAAAGAGGAACACAACTAGAACGTTAGAATGAAATATACTTAATCTCAATCTCATGTTTATAAGCCTTACCACTGTCTATCATAATTGAATATAATGAAAAAATGTTACTTCTGGTCCGTTTCAAATAAGCTTGTCACTTAAGTAAAATAAGGGCGGGGAGTTTTTTTGTGGTTATTGTGCTTGTTAATTATTTTAGACTTCAAAGTATCACGTTGCGGGCGGAACAACTCGAGAGAACTGTAAAGGAATTTCATACAAAATTGAAGGCCAAGGCCGAGAAGCATTTATTTTCATAAATTTTAGTGAATTATATGTTTGAGAAAAGCACTATACATGCCTCGGCGTGAAAAGGGGTTGCCAGCCTCGTAACTATCCGTCTATATGAACTCGTCCGGCAACCCCCTACTTCCCGGCCTCTGTAGTAATGTACTATTATTCACTATTACCCGCTTTTAGCCTTTCTTACCTTGAGCCTACGCTTTCACTGTTTACGAACGTAATATTTCATAGGAAAAAACAGATTTTACGCTCGTGAGTAACCAACCTATTGTGGAGGTATCCTTACCACGACACTGTTGTCCCTGACTGCTGGCTTGTGAAACGAAAGCGTAACAATATTTGCGCTCATGCCTTTACAATTTAGATAGATGTTGCTTACTTAGGAAGATGGTCGGACAACTGATTGGGGAATTTTATAGTTACAATCGCAATTTCTAACGCATTGTGGCTCTTGATTAAAAATCTGGAGACGCTTCAAAAAGGTTAGGCCTCCAAACAGACCTGTAAGAAGTCCGCGTTGGCTAATACTAGGCGAGGAATGGAAGGCATTGAGTGGTCAGGCCCAGAACAGACAGGCCTGACCAGCTTTACCGGATCGAACCACTTGCTGTGTCCGGCTTGGTAGCCGGGTCGTGGTTGTTCACGACACAGCTGTACGTGTCCCGATTAGGCGATTACATTACCTAGGCGAAGGAGCTTGTAGAGTATGTACGTACGAGTTTAGACCAGAGTTACCTTGAAGGTCAAGCACCACAAGAATGAATTTTGAATCGTTTGTAATGGGATTACCTACCAAATATCTGTTGACTGGTTTAAAGGACGAATTCTGGCCGAGTGGTGTTCTATTTCGGTGTCGATTTCGTGGCCACCGGCTAGCTTACACCGCGGAACTGTTTAAATAATAGCTAGTATTAGTTATTAGGTACCTGATATAATATAAAATTGTTTAACAGGAAAACATATTGAAACTTTTATGTGGTCATCTTGCACCATCTCATATACACATATATAAGTAGTTGATTCAATTTTATTTTATTTTATTATTTTCTATCTTTCTCTCCCGTAAGATTTTTAGCATGTTTTCCTGCTGAACTACTGTTATTTGATATTATATTTAATTTAATACTTGTAGCTTTATATAATGCTAGACTAAGTTGTACCATTGTAATATGAAATATGAAATATGTTTAAAAAATGACTGACTGCTGAGTTTCTTGCGGCGTTTCTTCTCAGCAGTGGTCTCCTCTTGGGAAGCGCTGGTAGTATCTTGACGTGTAAAAGTGCCCGAGCGGCCTACTTACTGAATAAAATTCTTTTATCTTTTTTATTATTGGACCCAAGGACAGAGATCAAACTGAGGTGAGTATACCTCATCTTTAATGAAGCCTGAATTTAAGGATAAATAACTCAATGTATGCTTGTTCACTCCATATTTCAGACGATCATCACGTTCATCATTAAAACTCCTTTATATTCCAAAAAAATATTATACCCAACTCGTTTCAGACTTAGCTTTCTTTCCGTTAGTTACTATTATTTCTTCATATCAAATAGGTAAGTACTCTGCTGTATTACTACCATTTGATAATACCCTATTCTTAGTGTTACCTCATTGCACTACGAATTACACGAATATGGGAAACTGCTGCATAATACGGAAAAAAAAACACATTTATTGACACTATAACAATAGAAACGACGTTACTTTGGCAATGCTTGCAGGCACTGTTTCCATAATGCTACACGAGACGGTTTTTTTCATGTCTAAGTAAGTGGTACTTCGTACTGAATTATTCTAATAATAAATAATTAAATATCAGGGGACGATTTCACACAAATTTACCTAGTGCCAACCTAAACTCTAGGCTTGTACTATGGGTACTAGATAACGATATAAATACTTATACTTATAGAGAAATATAAACTTAAATACTTAAAACGTCCAGGACTCAGAAACACTCGTGCTCATCACACAAGTATTTGCCCATACCGGGAATCGAACCCGGGATCTCTAGCTTCTTAGGCAGTGACCCACTACCAACTGGGCTATCGCGTCATCAATTATATGAGATTAATAGTAAATAATGGTACTTAGTAATAGTAAATTATTACAAACATTATAACTCCGTGGAAACCAATTTCAAAAGAATAGGTTTAGAGGATATAAACAATAGTATATACGAGGGTCAAACTGAAAGTTTCGGGAATAGAAAAAAATATGCAGTTAAATCGAATAAAAGTATTTTTATCGTTTTTCAAAGTCCTTTATATTTTATGCACTTTTCCATGCGATCAAACCAGTCATTAAAGCACTTATTGAAGTCTGAAGTAGGGGTCGACAAAATGGCCATTTTAAAAGCCTCTACTGCTGCTTCCGGCGTCTGAAACCGCTGACCACGCAACTTATCCTTAATTTTGGGTAATGTGAAAAAGTCATTGGGGCTTAAGTCGAGGCTGTATGGAGGATGGTCCAGTAATTCGACTTTTTTACCATCCAGGTACTCAGTTGTTTTCCGAGCGGTGTGAGGGCTGGCATTGTCGTGGTGAAGGATAATGCGGCGACTAGGGTTTTTTTTTCGGAGTTCAGCAAAGATACTCGGCAAACAAATAGTGCTGTACCAATCGGCATTGACCGTTCTACGATCTTCAAGAGGAATAGTAGCCACGTGACCCGATTTGGAGACAAACGTAGCCACCATCTTTTTGGCCATGCTGCGAGAACGAATAACTTTTGTCGGCTTGAGCTCATCTTCGTAGACCCATACTCGAGATTGGTTTTTATTTTCAGGCTCATATGCATATATCCAACACTCGTCACCGGATACAATGCTAAAAACTGCAGTTGAGCTTCCTCCGTTGAATTTATTCAAAGTTCTGAGGCAGCAATTGACAGGAGTCGTTTTCTGCTCCTCAGACAATTAGTGAGGGATCCAACGGGAAAACAACTTTCGCACGCCTAATTGTTCCTGTAAAATGATTTGTATCTGACTCATTCCAATGCCCAAACACTCTTGAATCTCCCGATATGTCGGTCTTCCTTTATCAGCTGACGCACAGCATCGACGTTTTCTTGCGTGACTGCCGATTTTGGTCGACCTTCACGCACGTCGTCCGTGAGGGATAGACGGCCACGTTGAAATTCTGCATACCACGGGTATATTGTCGTCTTTGAAGGTGCTTCATTACTAAAAGCAACAATCATCCGGTCTCCACATTGTTTTTGTGATAATCCACTTTTAAAGTCGTAATAAATCATAGCTCTTAAATTTTCACGGGACAATTCCATTTTCAGCAGCGACTCGACGACTTCAAAAAACAATTGAAACCGAACCATCGCTTTTTTTTTCTATGTGGCCAGTGTCTTAAAATAATGAAACTTTAGAGATTATAAAAAGGTATGATATGTGTCAAAAATATGTTTCTAAGTATTAGATTCCCGAAACTTTCAGTGCAGCCCTCGTATTATTGTAATGTAAAAATTTAAAGTCAGGCAAGTATTACGTTACCTAAAAGTACTTCAAGAATTATGCACTCTTCTCCCCTTATACTAAGAACTGTATTGGGACGTCTTCAAAACTATTGTACCTAGTTAAGGACAATTAAAGCCTCAATTATAATCCTTATTTTTTTTCAATTTCACAACGAAAGTTAACCATAATCGATAGCTTAAAGGTCAAGTAAATTGTCCTGTAAAATTGTCCTAGACGCCAATTGCCATTTTAACCATCGAATGATTTAGATAAGTATAGAAATTTTCGTTACGTGGAAAAATATAAGGATTTTAGTTGAGGCTTTAATTTTTCTTAAATATGTACAATATTTTTGAAGAACAGCATTCATCTTTCTAAAAAAAATAGATATCTGTGACAATAATATTTTCGCTTACAATTTGAGGGTAAGCTTTAAATTGCTAGCATGCGATATTAGCAAACAAGTAGTATATGTAACAAATTCACATTATTTGACTTTGGATTATACCAAACTATGAACCTAATTTATGTTGGTTCTGCTTTAGTTGGTTTTAGTATTTTCTTTTACTATTTAACTATTTGTCAGAATTAAAATTACCGTGTAAGAATTAAAACGAAAGAGTATATTATTGTGAAGTACGTATGTTAATCTATGTGATAATGGTATAAGTGTATGTGAGTGTGTGTATATTTTATGTTTTATCTCATTTTTCCAAGCAGCTTTTCTGTATCTTCGTAACTAAGCGAGTTCAATATACTTTTAAATCCTATTGTATAGAAATAGAGTTGTAGTAATTTGTAACTTGACGTAATACAACGGACGCGTGCACGATTATGTCTAATTAAATCCCAGCCTCATCTCACGCTGTATGGGCTATTGTTCAGGATATACTGACTTGATATGGGTACTCGTAATTGACCAAACGTTACAAAACTCTCAAGATAAGCTAGATCAATACACCGTATAAGTTCTCGGTACGGCTTATTCAACCAAGGTTGAAATAATTTTACCAACGCGTGACATTGTAAACATACTGAAAACAAGAGGTCAATTAACAAGACCGCGAACAACATAGGTAACAAAATACATAACCTAGGTAACACACGCTAACGAAATTATCCAACGAAAACATTTCACAATGTTCATTGAGCAGAAGGTTGATTTCAAAACCCCATTTACACTCCCTTAATATTTAGCATACAATTTTGTCACTTGCCATCTAAATTTGTCACAAATTCGATCCTGACCTTTGGGGTATGACAATGAACATCATTTCGACATCGTTGAAAGTCACAACACAAGTTCAATAGTTTAATATCAAGTGTCGAACAAAATAAGATTGGCGTGACCGAAATGCCCGATCAAATCCAGAGTTCACACGGTAAAAATAATTGGATTAAAAAAATATGTGAAATCATTGGCGTTTTACTAGAGTCTAATCAGGCACGCCTTCAAAGGTCTTTGTCTATGCTCTTGAACTCAAATTCACTCGAATCCGGGGCACGCGTTAGAAAGACAATAGCCAATGTCGTTTGCAACACGACCACATCCGTCATATTTGCTATCGAATATCGACAAGCTGAGCCAATAATCGATAGTAAATCGATGATTTAGGCACGCTTCTATTGAAACCGAAGGCTGAGGTTTTGTTCGGGCTGCTGTATCGCAACAAATGAACTGGAACAAAGAGTGTATCATTAGACTGTCCAACAGATAGAGACAAACAATGCGTTGAAGCTGGCATGTTTCAAAATATACCTTAATAAATAGCTGTCAATGTTAATTTGTAATGAAAAGGAATGGTAAATTATTTTTAAATTGTAACTTAATGGCTAATTTATCAAAACTCTTAAGTTTACCGTCTTCCCCAGTGGCAATCGTATCAGACGTGTGCTGACTCGGGGCACGAATACTCAAGTGATGTAACAAAATATTTTTGCGAAAAACCATTATATCGATGTTACTGTCAAGAAGAAGATGTTATCCAACATTAAGTAAGTACGGTTTATTCTCTGTATAATTTAAAATAAAAACAGTAAATAAATTATTAATTTTCGATATTAAAATGTTTTTTTATAATTTATAATTAATTTTGATTTTTTAGTAAATACGAGATGAATACACCATAAGGGTTCCTTTTTACCCAACTACGGCTCAGCCCAACGGAGGGTTATGTGTTCGACCTGTATGTTTGTATGTCCGTTCCTATGTTTCTACGTAACTACTCAACGAGTCAACAGATTTCATGTCAATAAACTTTTTTTAAATTGGATTAAATACCTATGTTTTAATGTTTTTAATATATCAACGATATTGTCAAAAAATGCAGTCGAGTTTTTAAAGCTTGCTTTTTATTTATCATTTCAGTACGGAACCCTAAAACCAAGGCTAATATGGTGATGCTGATTAATAATGATCATTATTATATACTTTCTTTAACCTTTAAGTAAGCTCACGCATATACCATATCAATTTCACTAAGTAAGCTTCAAATAACTTAAATCTCTTTAATATAAAGCTGCTCTACACGCAAGGTCAATCTCATTGACCCGCCCATAGCGTATCATGCGTGACCTTTGCTCTAAGGTTAATATCAATTTAATTGATCTAATTAGGTGTATTATAAAATTATAATTATCAAGATCATATTTGACGTGTGTTGAAATACTCGCAGTTCTGTGAGTAAACTTTGCATTTGTGGTGTTTTTTTAACCCCTAAGATTTCAAAGACAGCTTTGAAACTGTGCCGAATTGCACTTCATTATGGCTGAGTGAATAAAGTTTATTTTAATTGTAATTTGACCCCAATAAACGCAAACCCCTTTTTCTTATATATAATAAACAAAGTTGCGTTCCATGTCTGTCTGTCTGTATATCCTCTAAGTTTTCCTAAACCTCGACAGGGTTTTATTTTATGTAGTTTTCACCACCATAGATAATTTTTCACGAGAAGCGAGGGCGGGTCTCTAGTAATATTATCAACGCGAGCGTCTGCGCAGCTACGGACAAAAGTGGTTTCTATCCTGTAAAATTTGTTCCCGATGCAATAGCGAAAAACTGTGATATTCTGTGTGATTTGTTTCAATTAATGTCTTTAATACCAGCTGGCCTATTGCGTAATGCACTCGCAATCGCAATCGACTTCAAAGTGGAACAATTGATTTCATTTTGTATGCAGATTCGCCATCGACTTTCAAAATGATAACGATTGCGATTGTCGAGTGCCTTAGGCAATAGCCGCTCTGGACCATATAGGTGAATTTCAAAATGAGGGTACAGTGTGTGTCGTATAAAAGCGTATAAGAGAGAGTAAGATAGAAGTACAAACCAAAAGGTCCCCGTAAAAGCTATATCACTGTACCTACGTACAGTCAATGTCAAAGATCTTTCAAGAAGTTCCTTCCTTTCTTTGTAACTATTTCAATTGGGTTCCAAAGTGTATACATATATTTGTACTCGTCTGTACTTGAAGTTAAGGATGTCGTTTTCGTACTCGGAGACTTTTAGGAGACAATTTACTTGTTCCTTTTTCAGTGTTGTACTGTTGTGTATGAAACATCGTCACTGCTGGGGAATGACTTATTGCCAATAACCACTCACGTGCTCTGTGTAATCAGAGTAACCAGTGACAGCCCTTATTTGCTTATAAATAAGGTCGATGAAGTTTGCACAAGCAATCAAAATGGTGAAGCCAGACGAGCATAATTTTGTAAGTTGTGTGTCGCGTAATAGGCTATTTGACAACATTGAAAATATACTATGAATTGTGGTCATCCTATCTGATACTAGCGTAAAATAACGCATTTCACTTTATTTCACATTAAATTATATCTATTTTTTTGGAAATTACACGAAGTAATAAGGATTTTTTTTTGAAATTTAATCTGTGGCAAAAACGCTATGTGATGTTAGAAATACTTTATAATCTGTGATGTGAAGTCACATGCAAGTAAACAAAACAAACCCCAAATTCACTTCATATGCTAAGCTGTCAAATGAACTTGTTTGTTTACTTGCGTGTGACGTCACACTAGTCCGCCATAGATAGAAACAGCGTTTTTCGCTTTGTTTTGAAAATTTAAACTTTAACTTACATTTTTATTGATAATACAGTAGAGTCTCAAGGAAATATCAATGTAGTGTGCTTGTTATGTGATAAAGAATCATTTAAAAACGTTTTCTAAAATTAGTCAAATAGCCTATTTCGGACGCATAATTTATGCTACATTCGGTTTCATACAAAACTCCTGGGCATCTATTCAACACGGTAAAAACAATAGATAGATCTTTGTTTTGTGGCATATATCATTTGTGTTGCCACTATGATTTCGCCAATGTCAGGTTTGGAAGACACTTGTTTTAACGGAGAGTGCAGCAAAAAAACATCGTTTTTGATCTGAGGGTTATCATGACATAGCAATGCAGTTCTTTTTACGCTGAGAGAAAAAGACAGAGCTATATAGCTGCTTTACGTCTGTCCTTTACGCTCGCCGTAAAATGAATTGCATTCATAATAACCCCCCTGTTATCGTATTATTGTCAACGTTTTGATAGCTCTTATTTTCTTGACAGTAATGGCCGCCGGCTTAAAAACAATACCGCAACAGGTCAAATATAATTTGAATTCTACCGCCTAGAACAGAGGCGCTGTTTGGTTCACACGGCGACGCAAAATCAGCTGGACTTTTATATGCAGCATAACGCAACTGTCAACTGAAAAAAATTACGCTATCTAGCTTCACACTGACTCTGAGCGACCGTACGACGGTTTTGTATAACGATTGTCATAACACACTCCCCATACTCATATCACAAGGCATTGACAATCTACATGTAAATATATACAAGCGGTCACCTGTCACAAGACCCTGTCGACAATTAACGACAACCAGTTACTGGGAGAAAGGGGAGTTGTGCAACTAGCTCCTGCCGCCGGCTTCGGCTGACCAAGGTGATACAATGCTCTCGATACTCCAGATTACATTACATTGTTATATGTATTACGTCACTGCTATATTGTTGCTAAACTTACGAGTAAGTATTTTACCCGATAGGCGAAGGTTTTTTTGCCTGCGGGCTATCATTGTCGTTTTTATCGATGCGGATAAACGTGGATAAAACATCTGTCACTTTCTGACCAATACGTGCGTGCGAGAGTGACGGAATCCACCGCGATAAAAGCGACCATAATACGGGCCCTGCGCGACCATTATACTGGGATAAAATAATATTCCCTTTGACATGTTATGGTATTGTTTATAACTGAGTCGCAATTCCTTACAGTAAATAAGAGCGGTCCCGTGTGGTTGCATATTTTCCCGTGGATGTCGTAAGAGGCGACTAAGGTATGACTTGGAGTGTTAGGCGATGAGCTTGCACCGGCTCAGGGCGACATAGTCTACAGTCCTATTTCGTAACCTTCCTAACTCGTCCACAATGCCATGCCAGCATTAGGGAATGCAAACCGGTTAATCGGTTAACCGATTAACCGATTTTAATCGAAAATTTATGCCAAAATACGTAACCGGTTAAAATATGAAATTAACCGATTAACCGGTTAATAGAAGTGATCTGCAAAAAGCCTCATTTGTTAAGTTTTTACTAGAAAGACGACACAAATTAAACTAAATATATATTAAAATAACACAAACATCGCAATATACGCAATTATGCATAATATCAATTTAAAAAACTCTTAGTGAGCTGTAAAATTAATAAGATTTTCACAAATGAAACAAATAACGTTGGTGTCGCTTTTATTATTTTGTTTCTAACAAAAGAAGATATGTTGCACTGCACTGCACTGCACCGGGCGGTTACACGTTTATGAGTGAAAGAGGGAATGCTCTACGCGCTACAAAAAACAAGGCTAACCGATTAATGGTCTCTTTCTAAAACACCGTTATAATCTGCTAACCTCCCTAGAGCGAGCGAGATGTTCGCAAAAGGGTTTTTATGGCCCCAGAGCTCATATGATAACGTCAGAGGTATAGCTAGTGTACCCTTCACACTTGATGCAAATAGACGCGTACCTGGAGTGTTAGTTTGTTGGTTTTCTAGTGGTTAGTGGTTACATATGCAGTTAAGCGCGTGTTATTTTGATGACTTTTTGTTATTAAATTGACTTTTTACAAGCGAATATTACGAGGAAAACTATTTTTTATATTATACTACTCCATAAGTAACATTCTATTATACTGTTGTTGATTTTTCAAGATACTGAATGTCCTAAATGTGTAGAAATGAAACTTAGTATACTGGTGGTCTAAATACTGATCTCTAATCTAACATTTAAGAAATAATTATATCACTAATTAAAGCGTTTTCACATAATAAATATGTCTGATTTATTTACACGTCTTTGTTCACAAGTTTTCATGTTAAATAACCTAAAGGAAACCATTATTTTTAAGCAAAAAAAACAATCGGTTAATAACCGGTTATTAATCGATTAATCGATAAATTTCATCTTAACCGGTAAATTAACCGATGCTACATTTAATCGGTTAATTGCATTCCCTAGCCAGCATGTAATTCATAAATTGCCTCCTTCCTAACTCGGCCACACTTTTATATCGTCAATTTGCTATCTTGTCTACATTCCTATATTGTCCACATTCCTATATCGTCCACAGCGCAAACTGAAGTTAGCCACAGAATATTGAAGAAGTTGACCACACAATAGAAATGTGGACGAGTTAGCACTGTGGACTATATAGGAATGTGGACGAGTTAGGAAGGTGATAATATAGGAAAGTAGAGAAGTTAGGAAGGTGACAATATAGGAATGCCGATGAATCGGAATAGTGAGCCTTATGGCATTGTGAACGGGTTAAGAACGTGACGAATTAGGACTGTGGACGAAGTCGCCCTGAACCCTTGCACCCTGCCACTAATACACTGGTAAAAATCTTGACCTAATTGTGCAAAATGTGGTTGCAGAATTATCAACAAATTTTTAGTTGTTGGTAATTCTGTAACTCTGCCTACCCCAGTCTGGGAATGAAGGCATGAGTTTATATATGTTTATGTAAATAAGAGTGTAAAATTGATAACACGTCAATAACTAAATATGATGGTATAAACCGGTGGAGAAGAACTAGAGTCCCCGTATATATGAATGATTCTTTATTCCCTCGTAGACCTTGTATATAGATTTGTACTTTCACATTTTACGTTTAAAAGCGATCTTTTTAGCCTCTACCTACTCGTAACAAATACTGGGCCTCTATTCTACCGGGTAAATCCATATTGCTTTTGACTTGTTATCGTTATAGTATTATTTTCATCAAGCAATATGTCTATTACTGTCAAGTAATATAGATCTCTCTATTCTAGAATAGAGTCCCTGAAGGGTATATACTCCAATAGGTTATTTGCGCAAAGATATCAAAACACCTCGCGAAGCCGCTAACAAATTAATAGTCACATTTAAATTACTGATTCTTTTTTATTTCCACAAGTAATCTTTTACAAATGTCAGGTGCCCCAATTACGCACTTGTCGGTCACCGTTTTATACGTAACGACCTTGTTCCGTCGATCGGGTAGTGTATCGACCCCTTTATCATCCGGTTTGATCCGGTTATTCGGTCCGCTTTATTCGGACTATACATTTTACTTCAGACCGTAAATAAATTATTATTAAGTAAGTAACGAGTTCAGTGTTATTTGTGAGGTTATACACATTATTGATAATAAATGGTACATACTGCAAACAGATTTTTTCTTTAAACTATAGTAGTTGGCAACATTTGTGATACTACGACCTATTTTATTTTAAGTATGATAAACTTTTGTCCGCTGTTTCGTTTGTCCGAATTTATCATTTCGTCATGCTGTCTTAGGATTGCAGTCTTACTATCAGGAAGCGTGTGTGCTCGTTTGCCTTCTCCAACCTTGCCATAAAGTCGTACTAATATCCTACCATATACCATATTATAAATGCGAAAGTTTTTTTGTTTTTCCGTGAAACCTTCACCCTGAACGGCTTATCAAAAATTGAGATAGCTTATACCTTGTCTTAACTCACTAGGCTAGTTATCTGTAACCAATTTCGAATTTCGAATTTCTTTAAAAATATTAAAGACTTGTGCGAAATAACGAAAACATAACTGAATATACTAAGGTTCATTTATTTATGGTGCACAAAGAGTTGTTGCAATACAATTTGGTGAAGATGTTGATTCGCTATATAACAACATATACGTATACAGCTTAAGGAACCGGTAAGAGTAAGAATTAAGTTGTACCAATCAAGTGCCAATAATGACGTTAACGTTTCTTCATTACAATAAAAATGTCGTACACGTCTTGAAATATTACAATGCACATACGTTAAATTTCACTGCATTTTAAACAAGTTAATCAGGAAGTTTTCTGAAGGAATCCTATGGACAGAGGCGTAATTACATACATTGTTTTTAATTATTTACGACTTTATTCTTTTAACCCCCTTGGCTACCGCAACTTATAGTCAACATAATAATTACCCGACTACGTCAGAGAGATTATATTGTTCGAGTGTACAGTCGAGAACTCAAATATGGTACCCACCTTAGGTCCAAAGTCAACCTAACATTCTACAACAATAAGGTTGAGTTTCCTAAAAGTTACAAATGACTCGACGTCTCTAATAACATGACGACTTAAAGCATATTTTTCTTGAAATGGGTCACGAATTAACGTTCGCGATAGTATGTATGTATGGTTATTTCTTTAACACGCTCTGCAACCCAAAATGGCTTGATTGATTTTAACGTGTCATTACTCATTAGATTCGTCTTGGTTGCGGGAGTGACATACGCTGTTTTATTTTAATCAAAGTAATGTGAGAGAAGGTTAGATTTTTTATACATATGTTGACGACGTACACATATATGTTGTTCAAATTGACTGATCGCATCGGAAAAACTATCATACGCTCCAAAACCCAAATAGCTGACGTAGCCTTAAAGCGAACGTAGAACCGTTCAGTTAAAACGTATGTGTGTGTAGGCACTGCAAACTGTGCAGGTAAACTGTCAATCGAACAAATATCTAATCAATATCTACCGCTTGCCTGATGAGTGTGGCAAAAATAAGCAGTTAGCACAAATTGGATACTACAAGATCGGACACGACGACGTGGCAGACTCCGGCGCAGCTGGCGAGATGAGCTTGAAGCCTTTGG
The DNA here is from genome assembly GCA_923062465.1 of Acleris sparsana. Lineage (NCBI taxonomy): Eukaryota > Metazoa > Arthropoda > Insecta > Lepidoptera > Tortricidae > Acleris > Acleris sparsana. The sequence goes on along the minus strand of OV281287.1, from coordinate 16,671,925 downwards.
AGATTGCCCAAACCGAATAAAGGTGGGAAGGAGCCCAGAAGTGGTATATTCCGGGCTAACAATAATAATAAATGTTAACGCCGACAAATATCAAAAAATGCAGTCAGATTTTAAAAGCTTGTTTTTTTTTATTGTTGCATGAAGAAGGCAAACAGCACACAGATGATGGCAAGTGGACTCTAAATCCCACATAGATTTACAAGATTGCAGTCTTAATATGGCGATTTTAAGACTGCGTTGCCAACTCTGAAAACTTAACATGGCTCTATGCTAGTCGTTTCATCGGTGGTCTTAGCCTCGCACCGGAATACCACAATGCGGACACTTAGCGGGTAAGAGTTTTGTTTGAATAAGTATACTAGTAGCTGAATTTATCGTGGAATAGTGTGTGACAAGACATGTGTGACTGAAGAACCACATTATTCTGAAGTGAAGTCTTTTCAGGGTTCATTAGATGCGAATGACAAAATGAAACCCTTATAGGATTACTCGTGTGTCTGTCTGTCTGTCCGTCTATCACAACCAATTTGCTCCAAAGTTATTACTACTAACCAAGCGTATATTTTTTTAATACAAAAAAATGTTCTTTCATATTACAGAAAACCGTACGGAACTCCTTCCACTTGAGTTTAACTCGCGTTCGTCCGTTTTTTTTGCCATAACTTGGAACAGGTATAGACTACATACAGTACTAGTGACATTCTATTAGTTTTTCTGCTGGTTATACAAACTTATGGCACAAATTGGTTCGTTACAATTACTCGGCTCGCATTCTAGTCCCTTTAGAGAACTATCTAGTACATTAGCAAAAAAGTAAATTGTCTACTTCCGTTTTATAATGGACCTTGCTTTTATAGCTCGCAGCCCGACGTAATATGGCTACTTTGGTATTTTTTCCCTTTAAGAGGGTTGTGAACCGACCGCTTAAAGCAGTTAGCTGTCAAAATAAATCTATACTAATTTAGCTCCGGGCTAAATCAGGTTCTATTTTTGAATATCAGTTGTACTTAGTTATTATGAAACACTAGGTCTGTACGACTTCGTTTTTTAGGGGAAAAACGCGACCCTATTACTAAGACTGTCTGTCTGTCACATGAACCGTGATACTAAAAACAGAATAAAACAAATATTTAAGGGGGTGTGGCGACACCCCTGACGTATTCAGCGGCGTCAGCAAAACCAATTTGTGATTGCATATTGACTTCTCTTTATTTAACACCCGTTAAAGGGGTTCCGATACAACAAACGTGTTTTTTTTGCCGGTCTTTGCTCTATATTAATAAAGGCAACAGGTAGATGTTTGAAATATTTGCAGAATATATTCACTTCAAAAATAAATAATTAAATTTAAATGAAATAAATTCTTTTGCCGTTTATTGTTAACTGTACGGAACCCTTTGTTTGTGAGTCCGACTCGCACTTGGCTGGTGTTTTATTTTATATATTTTCTTGGAAAAAAAAACGTGCAGACCTAGTTTTCCATTATATCTACAAGATAATAAAATTCGTAAGGAGAGAAAGGTTACCGTATTTTGTATGGGAATTTCCACCCTCACAATCCACTTAAATAGATATAAACCCACGATTATAATGGCCCCTATTTTAAGAGCTGATAACTTAGAAACAACCCAACCGATTTTCAAGATATCTGGATAAGGACTACCCTAATTTAAATGGCTTTCTCTTTTTTGAAAACCGTGTCCGACTCCGGTCCTTCCGTTCACAAAAAACAGAAACGTACAGACCTAGTTCCTCATAATAACTACCTAAGAACTTCCAACATATTCAAAAATCGTGGATATCGGACTTGATTTAGGGGGTGAGGAACGTTACCACCAGGAGCAGTATTTGCCGTACCCTTAAAAGTTGTTACCTATACATATATGTTGTTAACAACCGCCTAGTTTGACCCTGGGTTTCACAACGTTAGCATATAGCGCGTGTTATTAATCCACTACATATTTTAATGATTGAAACATTGAAACTACAATCGCGTGCAGGAATGTGAAAATATTTCGTAAAGGTACGAAATTATGGCTTATGATAACGGGTCGGCTCGAAACGATAGGCGAGCATAGAGAATAAATCGCACGAGAAAGTAAGTCATACCAAACTCCTAACTTCGTTTTATTTTCATTTTTGAACGAAATTAAGATTTTTTTTGAATTTTTGTTTTTTCTTTTGTTTTTGTTTTTGTTGCGAAACCTATATGCTTGCTTTGTTTACATTTTCATAGACTATAGTTCTCTTTGGTATGATTTTATTGATTCTGTTTCCTTTGTGTTGCCAACTTTACCGGACCATAAATTTTAGGCTGATTTGAGACGATCGAGATTATCTCGAACAAATTATTGTGTTTGATCCTTGATGTTTTTCTTTTAGCGTTGTTTGTGTTAAATGTGTCACTTTCCGTTTTTTCACCAAGCGGTTCCAACGGAAGACCAGTGCTGGCTTTACGGCTAGCGAATGCTGAGTTGGGACAATTTCGCAAAAAAAAATCTGTGTCTTGATATTGTTGTATCTGTGTAATGTGGTTTTGTTTTGTTGCGAATAAATGTCTCTTTATCTTTATCTTTATACATTTGAGCGTTCGATTTTCAAATAACGACCTCTCTTCCTGCCAGTATTTTTTATGTATTTAAACTTTATTGCATAATACACAAAGTAGATTGGTTTAAGCATTCTCTACCAGCCACAATCGGCCAAACAGAATCATTTTAAACTTGTTTTTGATAAAGATATATTGAAAAGAAATAGGTATTCAGCCAAAATTTAAACTAAATTATGAAACAAAAGTATTCTAAATGACACGATTGAAGCCCATACTATGTATTTTGACTACACGGTTAGCCTAGTTGGTAGTGTAGCGACCGCCTGACTATGAAAGTAGCGGTCTCGGGTTCGATTTCAGGTTTGGGCACAGAATAAATAATATAAAGCGCGAGAATTAGGTAGAATTAGTGCCTGACCCTTGTTTTTTGTATTGCTGTATATAGGTATGTTTACCTTACCCTAGTACCTATAGTAAAGTCAGCAGCAGAAATAGGCGAACAGTGAAAGACCTCAAGATTTCTGACAATAGAGTCGTGTATATGTCGTTTCCCGATCGTAAAATTCGCTAGATCATGAAATTCCTTAGGCCTAAGGTTGGTTAGGTTAGGTTATTTTATGATGTGCCTAGGAATATCAAGATTTTGCGAATTATACGATTGGGCGACGACATATAGATAATTTTGAGCTCTTCGACTTTTCACTACTTTTGCGGCTGACTGTACAAGCCTAGAGGTTAATTTGAGACTAGATTTATTTGTGTGAGACTATCGACTGGTGTTTATTTATTTAAATAATATAAATGGCAAAATGTGTTAGTTTTGTTTTCACGGTCAAACGGCTTGGCAGATTCCCACGTATGAAGTCGTGACATGCAAACAATGTCGACTCCCATTTAAATAGATATCCAGCACCATGGCACTCAACGTTGACAACCTACATTCTACGCGGATTAACTCAAACCAGGCCACGCATAACACTTTCATAATAGGTCTGACAATGTCTAAATAAAATAAACATCAATTGATGAGTATGATTAATGAATGCGCAAGCGCTTTCGAGCCGGTCGCGGTGTTCCGTAGTTCCGAGTTGCATTTGTTTAAAAAAAAGTGGTTTTGTTGGTAAAGCTCCATTGACGAATGACGTACGGCATTTTTAAAGGACTTAAAAATTTACGCTCTCAATTCATTTTTGTCTGGCATTACAACTTCAAGTAGTCTGACGATAAGCTAGCCGTGAGGTTGGTAATGAATGTCCCTGCGAGTGATAATAAACGCTAGTAAAGTAAACATAACTTTGGAAGAAATCGATGCTACAAGAAGCGTCTTAAGTAAGACTCTCTTAACTAAAACATGCCTTAAATACGCTTTGTCCTTATCTAAGTGACAAAGCAATATTTAACTAAAATGGGTTTATAGCGCGTTTATGAATTAGGGGGGTCAGATCCGGTTCAGGTGAACGTTTTTTCTACGCCAAAAAAAAACACGTAATCAAATGGAAACACACCGAGTCCCCTATACCTCGTCGCTATATTTCAAACAATAGCCACATTACACACTCCAGTTATCTAAGACAGTGTACACCTACAATTAATTGCCTTCTCCGTAAGAATTATGCAACTTCAGTTCCGAACAAAGCCTTTCTACTAACGCAATTAAAAAAAGGCTTTATCCATGCAGACCGGACAAAAGCCTAGGTTAATCCAGCGTGCCTACAGAATGACGTAAAGCGCTAAGCGTCTAGATTATTTTAAGACGATTTTGAAACTGAAATTTGGTATGGTCTAATTCCCTTTCCAATTATTGAAACCACGGCATGAATACATTTGGTTACTTTAAGTTAAAATTTAACACAATCTTGTACCTATGTATTGACGACGCTTTTAGCCCAATTGGTAGAGACCCTGCCTACGAACGTACGAAGCTAGTGGTCCCGAGTTCTATTCTCGGTATGTACAAATATTTGCGTAATGAACGCGACTATTAATTCCTGAGTTTTGGATGTTTTCTATATACCTGAGTATGCATTTCTCTGTATAAGTATGTTTATCGTAGTTTAGTACTTATAGTATAGGTATAAGCCTAGAGCTATGTTTGGTAGGTTAGTGTAGGTACGTGTTTATTTATTCATTACATTATTATTTATGTGTCAAATGACAAATTTTGACCATGTAACCAAATTTATCTAATTATAATAATATCAAATTGATATTTCTAATCGAGTAAGTGCCATAACTCAACATTGGAAAGAGTTTCGTACTAATGAGAAGGCCTCACGCGCGCCATCTCAATCGAACACATGCACACACAAAAGTATATGTTTGAACTCATACCATTCGGCTTATATGTCTTCAAACATACACAAAAAATCACACTCCCTTCCCCGGAACTTAAACAAAAGCAAAACACAAAACTCAACCACTCAAAACACGCTGTTGGACACAAGGTGTAAACCGATAGCCTCTCGTGTCTAACTAGCGTTTACACACACACTCACACATACACACACAGACACTTACACTATACTAAAGGTAGAGTTTAGTCCGTGGGCGTCTGGGACACCTTCCTAGATGAGTCGGGCATGGAGTTGGGCCGGCCCGCTGCATCCATGAGTACCGGTTAACTGGGGGTACTTTGATTTACGGGGTAACATTGACCGACCTTAAAACGATAACTATTTTAGTTGTTATCTTCTTAAATTGTTGAAGTCATTATATAACTGTATGAGTAGCTCAGTCCTGATGAAACATTTAATAGAATAATTAAATATTAAAGATAGTTTTTGGGGTGGCCAATGTTACCCCGTAAATCAAAGTACCCCCATTCTACGTACTCAAAACTCATTTGAAAAAGTAAAAAAAATTTGGCCCTTTACACTAAGCAGTAGTTGACCATAGACTAAAGAAGTGCTAATGGCTATGACATCAAGGATATAATTTGACTGTCTTTTGTTTTGGATATTAAGCTGTCAAGTGGTCTAACATCCATAATGCAGCGGGACAGTATTGCACACAGCCTTTCCGCAAGAATCGCCATAATTTGTAATAATGCACTTGTAAGTCATGTCGCAAAGTTACTACTTCGGCATTTAGACTGACTTTTGATCCCACGAGGAAAGGTTGATCTAGTTTACAATACTGGCGTGAAGCATAGACAAAACTAAATTACTTCCTCCGGTGGGGGCACAGTTCTGACCTCCCGACCTTTGACTTTTAGCTGTAAAAAGATTTAACTAGGTGTTGCGTAATTTTTGAAAGCTAGTAACACCTAGACCAAACCGAATTGAATGAGAAACTACTTAAACGAAATGAGGTGCTAACTGTTTTTGTAATAAGGTGATCGATAAGCTAATGAGTTTTTGGCAGTTGTACTGCCTAGTAAAACTAGACAAGACGCGTATCGCAACGGCCGCTTGTACTAATTCCATACATTTTGACAGCTTGTTAGCTTTTCTCATCTTAGACTAGGCCCAATGATTTTTCTCAAGATCTTATATTCCTTTTAAATACGAGTATTTACGAGTATGTGTTCTTGTTAAGAATACCTGCAAGCGCGAGCGGCGCTTAGGACAGCAGTGACCCGAAGATGGCCGCTTGACAGATAGATAATTGAACCCAAACATTTTTTTGCATCAACAGCTTTAAAGCCAATGTAACTTCTTATATGTAAAGAAGTAAGAACAACTCCTTTACGTACTCATTGTTTTTGGATGATTTCAAACTTTTATTCGATTTCAAGTTCAACTCATTGGTGTTCCGATGTGGTGCTTAAAACAGCCGATAATATGAGTAGGTATGTCTGGTGCAGAACTATGTTAATCCTCAGGCTTGGCTACGTATTCATCAGTCATCACACATCAACACGTCATGTGATGTGATGAAATCTTTACACCATGTCATGTCGGTAACATTGTTAAGTATTGAAGTATTATGTATGTTAGGTTAGTCTGGTCTTGTTGCTAGTACAGATGTAGTGCATAATTGTTTTCCTTCGTATTTTCACGGAAACGTACGAACGTGTCTAGCTATTTCACTCGGTCACAGTACAAAAAGTACTGAGGTTAACTGACGTAGCATGACACGCTCGTACGTTTCCGTGAAAATACGAAGGAAAACAATTATGCACTACATCTGTAACAGTTTGTTAAATATTATTATAAGCTAAAATACAAAATGCGAAAACGTTTATCTCCCCTTAAACCTACTCAGATTTTTGAATACATTGTAGATATAATGAAAAACCGGAAAACGAAGTGTCGGCAGGCCTTCCACAAGGTGGACCGACGATCTGATAAAGCGGGAAACCGCTGGATGACAGCAGCAGAGGACCGATCGTGTTGTGGAAATCTTGGGGAAGGCCTTCGTCCGTAATGATGACAATGATTGATATTTCTATGCACGTTTTCCTTTGTAAGAAATATTTTTTTGGAAACGAAAACGTACAGACCCTGTTTTTATAATAACTAGAAAATCGGACTTTCTTTAGGGGGTGAGAAACGTTATGGCCCGGAGCTAAATTAGTATGCAACATTAGATAGCTACGCGTTTTAAGCAACACGGTTTCAACTACTGAATTTTAAAATCTAAAATAAAATGTGCCAGCACTACACCAACGACGCTAAGTTCAATACAGACCATAAAGCGCACCAGAAATGCAGTGAATGTAATGTCACGTAAAAGGTTACGCGACTTCCCTTCGCCAGCTATGCCCGCTCCTAATACTATATTTACACTTGAGACGTTTTTATAGTTATCAATAAAACTACTACTTACACACCTAATGACGATAAAACTATTAGTAGAAGAAAGCCTAACGTTATATCTGCTCCTAATACTAAATCTGTATTTGCCAAGAGGCAATACATTTTCCAGTCTGCTATAATATATAATTACATAAATAAACAAATTAATATATATCCCACACGATATAAAGACTGTCAGGATAAGCTACTAGAATGGATTAAATTAAAAAACTACAGTGATATTGAAAGCCTACTAAGTAGAAAATAATGAATACACACACACACACACACACACAAACACACACACACACACACACACACACACACACACATACACACACACACACACACACACACACACACACACACACACACACACACACACACACACACACACACACACACACACACACACACACACACACACACACACACACACACACACACACACACACACACACACACACACACACACACACACATACATATTACTACTATTACACACACACATACTCTTATATTACAATACTAATTTTCTTTCTATTTCTATTTTTGTATAACTAACTCTTAAGTGATATACTAGCCCGATAGGGTACAAACAATCACTTTGTTGATTCTGTTAAATTTAGACTTAGTATAAGCACCATCAAATATTGTGTAACCATTTAAGGAAGAGCGGTGTCTCTTAACACAGGTATCTCACATACTTAAAAAGAGACACCGGCCCATATTAATGTTAAGAAACTTTGTTGTTACTGAATAAATAAATTTATTATATATTATTATAATTAATTTATGTTTAACGAGACTAATTAAGCAGGTCAACTAGTAGGTAAGGTAAGAACTACGAGCACTTTTAAATATTTATTCGGATCAAGCCTAACTGTCAAATGAGTAAGAGCTTCCACTAAGTCAACAATATGATTACGATATAAAAGCAAGATGGGCTAAAACAAAGTGGAATAGAGACCCCCGGTATTTAGTAAAAACCCACAAAATAATAAAACTGATGGTGAGCATTGCAAACATTTTCTAATTGTGTTAGCGGTCTTGGGTTCAAATCTATTTGTGTGATGAGCGCAAATACTTTTACTATTATCTATGTATTAAAGTATATATTTCTCTACATTATTTATATCATTGTATAGTCCCCATATTACAAGCCTAGAGCTTACTTTGGGACTAGGTCTATTCTGGGGTCCTAGTGAAGAGTGTAAGTCTCCTAAGGATCAAGTGAAAAACGGTTTAAGTGAGTACACTCCGTTTATGTACCTGTACCCTTTTGTAAAACAAGTTAGTTTAGAATTGGTGTGATATTGTCCCCTGACCTTTATTTCTTTCGCTCCACTACGAATAAGAAATTACAGATTAAAAAAAACCGGCTAAGTGCGAGTCGGACTCGCGCACGTAGGGTTCCGTACCACTATACATCTAAATAAATGTTTTTCTTTATTCTTAATTATATTGGAGTTGATTGAGTGAAAATGCGGTTTACGATTTATAACGTATTAAAAAAAACTAATTATTAGATCTCGTTCAAACCAATTTGGGGGGGGGGGGGGGGGGCACACATTTTTCCACTTTGGAAGCGTCTCTCGCGCAAACTATTCAGTTTAGAAAAAAATGACATTAGAAACCTCAGTATCATTTTTGAAGACCTATCCATAGATAACCCACGCGTATGGGTTTGATGAAAAAAAATTTGAGTTTCAGTTCTAAGTATGGGGAACCTCAAAAATTTATTGTTTTTTTCTATTTTTGTATAAATATCTTAATGCGGTTCACCGAATACATATACTTACAAAGTTTCCATAGTATAGCTCTTATAGTTACGGAATAAAGTGGCTGTGACATACGGACGGACAGACGGACGGACGGACAGACATGACGAATCTATAAGGGTTCCGTTTTTTGCCATTTGGCTACGGAACCCTAATAACGCTAGAATGACCGTGTCACAAAAGATTTACAATCTGTGATACTCTTTATAGCCTCTTATTTTCCTAATACGATATCCTGAACGCTCCTCGGTAAGACGTGACTTCCTGCAAATTGAGCCGTGGAGAAACTACTTATCGCTAAGTATAATTACTGCTCAATTAATCATATTATTATGTATGAAAGTCGAAATTTGACCCACTTTTAAATGAATGCTTTCGCCTAATCCTGTCTAAGCCTAATGGTGTTACGATTACATCAACGTTTAATACGCTTTCAGTATCCTAATCTTTACTATAAATTATTAAGTCATGTTTCGGCGTGTCTCTGGTATTTGACGAGTTCTATATCATATCCGGTTAAAACCTAATAAAATAAAGATTTATTATATCTGTCGTCGCCCGATTGTATAATTCGCCACCTAACCTAAACTAACCTAACCTAACCTAACCTAACCTTATGCCTAGGAATTTCAGGATTCGGTGAATTATATGATCGGGCGATTACATAATCTTCATCAAAACAAGTGTCGTTTAATGAAGGTTAGACAAGACCCCAAAAACGACGGATTTTAAGATAAAGAAACGGTAACTTTAGTCAGTTGAGTCACGAAAGGGTCGAAGGGAACATGCTTCTTAATGCAAAATCATAATAATAAATAGCCTTTTATTCATACACCTGTCTTAGGCAGAGCTATATGTGTTTTAATTATTCATTATACATATGTATAACCAATAATAATTTATGTGTTTAAGGTCTAGGTGAAAAAGTTGAAAGGTGATAATACGATCTTACGACATGCTGTGCTAAACGTATATTCACTGAGTTTATTTGTGATAAGCTACCTAATAAATACAAAATGTTGTTTGTACGCATTGAAGGGACAACTAAAACTCATCGATTATTGTTTCATCCGTAGAGTTAAAAAGTTACTACTGAAAAGAATAACAATATGGCTGATCATCATCATCATCGCTTGTCTTTAAAAAATATCGACAGAAACTAGAAAATAATAACTTCTCTCAAATGCTGTATTTTTCACACCACTCTAAATCAAGTCAAGCTCAACTGCAGCTGGTCCATTTCGCAAATACTAAACAATGCTACTTTCAAATGCCGCAACCTCATTCATCAGAGTTGATTAATAAAATAAAAGACGCAATGAATGAAGCACCTACGCGTACCATGGAGAAAACAAGATTACATTTGCTATTGAAAAAAATTAACTTCAAACAAATCACTAGTGCTGGCTAACAATTGAAAAACAGACTTTAACAAGAGAAGAATAAGTAAGTAGCTCGAAGCACAACTAACTAAAGATTGTATGACAATATCCGCACACATTGCTGCGTACCTAGTATGTAATAGATGCATTTTGAGGATAACGGACAGAAATAGTAACATTGTAGAAAGGTGCAGACGCTTTCTGCGATTATCTATAGATTTGTCCTGACAATAGTTTCTAGATTAGAAATGGGTTGATCAACGAGGAAATACCTACCCGTTACATTTGTTTGATAGTTCCGTGTATAAAGCTTCCAAGAAGAGATTAGTTACATTGAATTGCGCTTTACGTATTTGAAACAGAGTTTATTTATAAAATTGAATCATTTTGTGGGTAGGTGATATATTGAAATTGGACTTCTTTCTTATAACATAACAAATGCTCGTGGCCTTAAGCCGGCTACTCACACACCTGCTGCAGGGGCAATACCGGTCGCACGGCGGTTGGACCAATTTTAGGCTGTTCTCTACACACTAGCCTGCCGTTCAGTGTGTAACTGATAGTCCCGCTGAACGCACGTCCACGAGAATGCCTCCTGTATTGTCGAAACACCAGAGGATTGGTATCGCCTTGGAACTTTCTGTGGTGCTACCAAAAAAAAAAGGAAGAGAAGATATTGGGTGAAGAATTGGTTGCAGAAACGAAGCAAATTGTGCCACATGAATATTATAAAAGAATTGGAAGTAGATGATCTTAGAAACTTTTTGCGAATGGATATTGATTCTTTTGAAGAGCTCCTCTGACTGGAATTGCCCCAATCCTACTACACACGCTGCAACCTTGCAGGGCGGTAGACACAATCTAGGGAGCTAGGAAGGTCTTGCGCCCCAGCCGCCCTGCCGCAGGCCCAATCTAAAAATTGCTCCTGCTTGCCTACACACATCACAATTAAGGAGGCAATCAAGGGGCCAATTCCCATATTGCCCCTGCAGCAGGTGTGTGAGTAGCCGGCTTTATGGTGGCACCACACTTGGTTACAATTTGTCAAACATTATGTTCCATCTCTTCATTCGGTATGTCAAAATTAAGGAAAGATCAGTGGGTATTTGACAAATACACACACGCGATTGTTGTCCTATTATTATGCTAAGCTTGTTCCTAATATTTAAACAGCTGATTGATTGGGTTTCTTCGGGAGAAAATTTTGACATTTGCACGTCAGCTACGAGCAAAATTACACACATACTATCAGCCTATTGGAACCCTGACCCACCATAGAACTGTGTCACAGTGACGTTATGGTTTAAGTCATAAGAAGTATCAAACAAATGGTATTATAATGTAACTGAGGCACCATTCTATGGTGGTTCAGGATTCCATTGGATTGATCATAGACACAGGGGTAGAAACAAGTAAGCTTTAATGCTATGTACCAAGCAGGTGCGAAATCACGAGTGATACACAGTAAGGTACTAGTAATGAGCATGATCATTGATCCAACATGCTCAGACGCAATTAATCTTGTCTGTAGGTCTACCTAACCCAGCAGTTCTGAAACTTTTTAGCGACCGAACCCTTAATAATAACAAGATATAAAATATATTACAGAACCCAAAAATAAACAAAACCTATTTTAATTATTTAATGATATATGTAATAGGTACTTTGCATAACATTATTGTGTAGCTTGCATAGGACTTACGGAGCTCCAGGGCTTCGCGCAGCACACTTTCAGAATAGCTAACCTAAATAATCTAAAGATTTGTGGTATAAGAAAAAATGTTTCACTTGTTAATTAACGATAAGGCTAATTATTCTTTGAAGAATTATGTTAATGATACGTTTTAAATTTTTATTTGTACCTACAGTACCTACCTAAGTCATGTTTAATTTTAATTTTAATGTCGATTTCCTGATATATCTAGTTTAATTAAACTAGGTTATTAATATCCTCATCCATGCCACTATAGCTGCTTACCAATACCCTAGCTATTCGTATGCCATAGAACATAGTCAACAAAATTGTATTGGCACATTTTTTTATTTGATTTGAGTACACATCAAAATTGGGAGTATGGGTTTTTCATTACCAGGCTCCCCAATTTACAAATAGAAAATTAAAACCTAGTACTATAGTGCCCGGCCGGTAAGAAGTCAATCCTGACAGCTGTCAATGCAGCACAATTTATAACCTAATCCTGGGTTTGAGGTTATAATTTGTACTGGAATGACAGGTGTCAGGATTAACTTCTTACCGACCGGGGACTATAGGTCTGTACCCACACAGGTTAAATAATAGGCAAGTTTAAGATCCTTATCGCGTTCACATACATAATCAGACTCGATGTAGATACACAAATTCCGTCTTTAGTCATTCTACGTTACCAGATGATGCTCGAGGCGCTGTCAATTTGTATGCTAGCAACCGAGAAGTAGACGACCATAACAGAAAAGTTCTGTCGACTATGGATAGTGAAGGTGCTTTGTCATTAGCAATCGATTCTGTCTCAGGAGAACCAAATGTCACTATGAAGGAGAAAGCCTTAGAAACTGTTACCAGGTTGTCAACTCAACAAACATATGGACTTCCTAAAAGTTTAATATTGAAGGTAGGCGCAAAATATATGTTGACAATTAACATAGACACTGCTGATGGTCTAACTAACGGTTCTTCTGGAGAATTAACAGCTATTGATTATGCTATTAACAAAAAAACTGGTGAAAAACGGCCGTTGCGGATTTGGTTGAACTTCGATGATGCTATTATTGGTAAAATTAAAAGAAATAAAGTTGCTAGTTCACTAAGTCGATACAAAATTAGATTAAGTAGAAATTGGACTCCGTTAGAACCAGTCACATACACAATAAAAAGATATAAATCATCACATTTACAAGTTCGCAGAAGTCAGTACCCATTAGTTCCAGCAGAAGCCATCACCATTCACAAAAGTCAGGGTACAACATTAGAACGAGTTGTTGTCCATTTAAAACCTACGATTCAAAGGTCTATGATATATGTCGCTTGTTCTCGTGCAACAACAGCGCAAGGTCTATTTATAGTGACTGAATCATTCAAAGCACCCCGCCCCCCAACTAGTAAAGATGCTATTGTAAAGGAAATGGCAAAGTTGCGTGAGAAACCAGTAGTACTCATTTTTAAATTTCTTAGAGAGAGCCATAATTTCAAACAGATTATGTACCATAATGTACAGTCCTTGAAAAAACACATACCGGATATAGCCAGTGACCCACAAATATTAGCATCAGACATATATTTTACATCAGAAACTTGGAGTTGCACTGAGGATACATTCACTCTACCAGATTTCGTAGAAATCGTTAGAACCAATGGGCCTAAGACAGCGGCCTCTAATCCTGGTTTCGGAATCTCAGCGTGGGTCAAACAAGACTTACACATCACGTCTCCCAGAAGTTACTTCCAGCAATCCAGTACTTTTGGTCACGTTGAAGCAGTTTCATTTGAATATAATAATCATAGAATATTTGCATTATACAAATCGCCCAGATGTACAAACAAAACTTTCATGGAGTTCATAAACAAAAACGTTTTTTTGAACAACAATATGCCAACATTACTTTTTGGAGACTTCAACGAAGATTTTTTAAAAGACAATTGTTTACTGTCATTCATGGAGAACGCTGGATATAGGACGTTATTACCACCTTGTCCAACTACGCGAGGAGGCACACAAATTGATAATATTTTTGGAAATATTTATTGTCAAACTGGAATATATATTAGCTTGTTTAGCTATCACAAGCCTATATGGGCTCGCATATAGTACCTAATTATAATGTTTACTTATCAATATCTTATTTAAAAAAAAAACACTATTATTAAAACATCGATCAAAGTTACAACGAGGTACAAGAACTTTTATATTATGTATTTTTAATATCTACGTTACAAATCCTAAACCGCATTTTACCTTTCATTCAATCAACTCCAATATAATAAAGAATAAAGAAAAACATTTATTTAGATGTATAGTTGTACGGAACCCTACGTGCGCGAGTCCGACTCGCACTTGGCCGGTTTTTCAAATGGCACTTGCAGCCTTATGCTTCTCAGGTGCATGTAGGTCTCCATGTTAACTCTGAGTACGAGTAGGTTATTTTAAGAAGGTGCCGAGTAAATGCCTAGGCGCGATATAAACGAGTATTTACTAAGGCAATTAGGTTCTTTATAAGGAAATTATCCCACGGCACAGATAAAGGTACGGCATTAAATCAATTCAATTTAGCCTTCGACTAACTTTAAGCGCAAACCAGACCCCTATATCCGCGAACAATGCCGCCTACAATCAAATTCTATGTCCGTCAAATCGATAATAAACTGTTTATTGAACGTGTGTTTCTACCATTATTAATACCAACATAACTTTACAAACCTAACCCATAGACTATAGAGTTTGAAGTTCCGAGTCGGTACGGCAAGTAGGTTTAGTTGGGTGGAGCCGAGATTGCAAGGACCTTGGTATTTGAAAGTGCAGGCTATAGCCGGAACGTGCCTACCGTTTGTTTTGTTCTAGGAAAAATCTAGAGCACTATTAAATCCGTCTTGTTTTATGTTTTTTGTGCATGGCGCGTATTAAATATGATATGTGCTCGCTCAGTTAGAGAAAAAAAATCCAACCAGACAAAGTATGCATCTACATAACCGGAATAAGTATTACTTAGGTACATCGATCTACAGGGATCCGGGTGCGATTCCCAAATGGGCAGTTGTTTTTGTGATGAGCGCAAGTATTTTTTTCCGAGTATTGGATGTTTTCTATGTATTTATGTATTTGTTTTTCAATACACCTAAGTATGTATATCACTTTCTAGTAGACATGGAATGCCCCTACAATGTACCTATTCCGCTCACATGCAGTTGAATTTTTATGTCTCGCTTAAGCGCAATTCACACAACGGGCGGGAGCGGCTCGGGCGCGGAGCATGGCGGGACCCGCGCGGGAGCCGCGCCGCCGGTCATCGTATTCACATAGAGCGCCGAACCACGGCGGGCCCCGCGCTGGTGATCGCAGGCGGCCATTCGTGATCGGACGCCCGCCGCGGGCCCGTCGTCGCGGGTGCGGCGGGTGGTAGGCATTCTCACGGAGCGCGTCGTAAATTCTACTCTATATACTCGCCATTACCCTCCGATCCCGAATGACCGCCTGCAATCACCAGCGCGGGGCCCGCCGCGGTTTGGCGCTCTGTGTGAATACGACGACCGGCGCGGGTCCTGTCATACCCCGCGCCCGACCCGCTCCCGTCTGCTGTGTGAATTGCGCTTGGAAGGGCGTTCAGCATTAAATTAGTCTAATTTAATTAATCGATCTTTACAGGCGTAGCTTAGTTTGGTACTAGGTCAATTTGGGTAAGATGGTTCCCAGATATTTTTTAAATGTATTTATAGAGTACATAGTCGGATAAGTTTGCCATGTCCGGCATTTTAGTATAGAATTGAACCTTACCAATAAGCGTTGAGTAGCTATGCTTTGTCCTTATCAGTCGAATTCAAATGTCACAATAGCAGATAAGGACAAAGTTGGCTTAGCTACCACGGTTACTCCATAAGGTGGTGTGCATTTCATCTCATAAAATTGACAACGTTCTCCATTTTTTGAAGTCGATTAATAAAAATGCGTGCAGGTTAGCACGACTAGGACACGAGATTCACGCTACTTACGACCAACCATCACACCTCCACTGCCTGCCTTCGCACTCTACGACAAAATCACCGATGCTGTTTGTAACTTTTCAAGAAAATTAAAAGGAAAAGGTACTTTAGTCCCTAGAGACCAAACTATTTATCACTTTAGTCAACCTATATCCTATCACCTATGGGTTTTTATATCATTTTAGAGCATGAGTGGAACATTGTATTTTCATGGAACCTTTTATGTAAAGCTAGTAGTAGTAGCTTTACTGTTTTTTTTATCATTTGATAGACAGTTTAGAATATTGAACTAGTTAAGTGTAATTTTTGCTAGAGCCATGTTTTTCCACACCTTCGGCTAATAAATAAAACTATAAAACTACAAATACTTAAATATTAAAAATAACTACATTCTGCGGACTGATGTGCACAGTTTATTATTATTATTAATATTTATTTATTTATTAAAAAGATGAAATTACAACATATATAGGAACATATGTCCCACAAAACCGTTTGCACAGTTTGACTGTGGAATTATAATTACTACCTACCTAACTGTTGCTATAAGAAACCATACAATTTACAACAATACGAGTGAGTACGTACTACATAATTGCAGTTACCTATTATTGTATTTTGGTTATTCATTATTTAGAACGTACCTACTTCACTACCTATTCAATTCTTATTATAATGTAAAGCTTGTTTCACTTCCCCGAATGGTCGGTTACAGTTGTATTATGTACCCTAATAGTAGGTAATAGCAAAACAGGGCTGTAGCACAGATTTTAAGCGGTTGAAGAGTCGAGTTACTTAAAAAATAATTTTACAAAAAAAATGCCTAAACATTCTTATTGTTGCTATTAAACAATGCTCAGGCGTCCAAAATCAAATCGTGTTTAAAAATGCAAAAGAAACGGAAGGAAAGGGTCTGGTCTGGCTGTAATAGCAAAACAGGGCTGTAGCACAGATTTTAAGCGGTTCAACCGCTTTGTCGTCGAGTCGAGTTACTTAAAAAAACATTTAAAAAAAGTAAATGCCTAAAAATTCTTATTGTTGCTAACAATGCTTAGGCGTCCAAAATCAAATCGTGTTTCAAAATGCAAAAGGAACGGGTCTGGTTATATTGGTCGGGCTGTCAAATCGTGTTTCAAAATGCAAAAGGAACGGGTCTGGTTATATTGGTCAGGCTGTCAAATCGTGTTTCAAAATGCAAAAGGAACAGGTCTGGTTATATTGGTCGGGCTGTCACTGAGCACCCACTCCCGGCCGCTATCCCACTACTGCCCGATACGGGGACTTTTAGCTGCTGGGTTTCCCCCCTGGCCCGGTTCGCCCCTCTTTAGTCAACCTGCACCTCTCAGACTCCTCCGAGAGGTCCATATTGATACCAGGCTTAGTGTGGACGTCCAGTCAACATGGGCCACTCAGCACCAGGAATCCCGACCTCAAACCATCCTCCGGCCCCGACCTCCGAGAAGCCGGATTACAGGAGACGCCACGCTCCCAGTCGACAGTGCTTGCAAATTTTAGGTACATATCAGTCTAAAGTGACGTGTATTCGAATCTGCTTTCAGGCAAAACGAAATTTTTATGACATAGTTTGTATTTTTTTAACGTAGGAAATTTGTATCTTATTGGGATTTCGGATAAAAAAAAAAACCGCTGAAAAAAAAGGAACCAGTAAAATATTATTTTATAAACATCTCTCTATCGGTGGACTGCGACACCTCTTTGCGGAAGCTAAGCCAACTTAGTTACTTTAAAAGATATCCCGCTTTGAGCGTAGATGGCGCTGCACCCAGAGGTGTGTGGTATATTTATATAAAACAATTAAATCATTAAAATATATTCATTTCATATAGAAAAACTTAAAAAATCCTAAATCCAATTAAATTTGAATTATAAAGTCATAAAACTTACAATCTCAAATTTTGTAATGGCGGTGCAAATACAAAACTATTGACAGCTGATCTCTTTTGTTTGAAATTCAGGCAACGGTGCAATTTGAATTGCTGATCCTTCCTTTCTTAACACAAAATCATTAAATAGTGATAATAAAAATGGATATGGATGCTTCTGAAGTACCAAATTATAACAGGTAACGCGTAAATTACTACGATTAAGAAAATGATAACAACGTCCACATGAGTTTGAAGTTGCGCGCCTGAATGTAGGTATTGATTTTCCTTCCAAAAATAAGTCATAGGATGTAAATAAATCAGAAAGCCAACTGATCTTGACATTTTCGTTTATTATAATGCGATGTTATTGTGGTGCAAGTGGTTTTTATGTTGGAAAACGTTTACTTTGTGTATTGATATTAACGTGATGTGTTTTTTAGTGGTAACAGGGCATCTGAGGCAAATGTAGGCATTCTCAGCCCTGTTGTGCCGAAGCTACGCAAGTTTGGCGGTGTTTATTCACCTGAACATCTAAATTTAACTCCAAGGCCAGTAAGTATTCCTGGTTTTTTAAAGGTCACAAAGGAACTTGGTTCACAGATTTCAGTTTACAAAATCAAAATCTCTTTCAGAAAGTCAAAGCGGATTTTAAAGAGAACTGGAATGATAATGAAAATTTGCTTTCACCAGAAAAGCTGCTGGAGATTGATTATAAATGCAGGTTAGTGCTTATGCCAATTCAAATACTTTTCCCTGGAATAGTCATGTTTTCCAGTATACAAACAAATTCCGAAATCATTTTTAAACCCTATTACTACAGGACAGTCAAGCCTAAAGTCCGTCATGTTTCGAGAAACTACTCATTTGACGGCAACCAGAGCTACCCGCGCCTGAACCGTAAGGTGCGCCCCATCAGGATGGAGCTGGAAACTCCTACAAAAGTCAAACCGGCTGTTGATCTTGTCAGAGGTCTGTGGAAACTTTTCTTCTCACCGTCGTTTTTTTTTTAGTATCATGTAATTACCTGTTTATTTTTTAGCTACATAATATCTCGCCTATTTTTTTGTTGTTTGTGTAACATAACTTGCATCCACTATCATTCTGATAAAAAGAGACCCATACAGATTGTCCCAAACTCTCTTCTCTTCACTCTTAACACTGCAACAATTAGTGCCGCAGTACAAAAGCTGTACACATGCATGAACCAAATTCAAAGTTGAGTAATTTTGATGTTATCTGTAATAAAAAATAAATCTAAAGTATATGAAATGTTTTCAGCACATAAACTAAGAGAATTTTACAATAACCTTAATAAAACTTTCAGTTGACGGCCCAAATGGTCTGCGATTCAACAGTTCTCTTGCTACCGGGGACATCACCGGTTCCCCAGCAGTGACACAAACAGACCGCCTGCAGCAAACTATCAATCCCAGCAAAGCAGTTTTTACTATAGATCCTCATACTTCAAATGTTTGTACACTTATATTATTACTTCATTTTTTTTAAATTTTATTATACAGCACTGAAAGTCTACAAAGGTTATAAATAGGCCAAACTTAGTTTACTTAGTTAATATTACTACTGTATTTATTTAATTGGTGCTAAGCGCACTGATTTCCGTTCAAAACTGACAGGACTAGGGGAATGCTGGCAGCGAAAGTTTTAATGCATTGCTTGTGAACGAAAAACCTGTCTGATACCTGCAGATAGTTTGACAGTCATTATTGGTGTAGTTCCATTACCAAAAGACTTTATCAACATATCTTAGATATCAATGCGAAAGTCCGTATGTTCTGCTTTCCATGATTACTGATATATATAAAGTTTGTTTTGGAGATATCTTGAACCCTGTGGTCTGAGGACACAGAATACTTTTCATCGTAGTTGTGAACCCTGTGATCTGAGGACACAGAATACCCTCCCCTCTTTTCATTGTAGAAAAATTAACTTGGTTGTGTCCCATTTTATTTATAAGCCTTTATCATAAAATTAACCAAATTATTTCACTACACTATTACAGATTCTAATAGTAAACAACAAAGCATGCTCGCTGCTAGGTTACTCATCCGGAGAGCTGTGTGGCCTCAGGTTCTCTGACCTTCTCCGCAAAAGGAGTTGCAAAGCGTTCACTCTACACGAACCCGAGGAGGGAGATGCTTCTGAGGATGGAACTGTTGTGTTACTTAGTGGCAAGGTATTGTTATTGACTTGTTACAAAAGCTCTTCCGGCACTGCATTTTTGGTTTTTATTGATTATTCAAGTAAAGTTTTGCATCTAGTATGTATTTCAATGTGACAATGAGAATATTCACTTCCAGAGCTCCGTACCCAAACAGTGCCAACAGAAACTGGCCCAGTTTTATACTGATAAATGATAAAATATTGCATACACACAAAATTAACGAGCTAATTATAATAATGTTAATCTCTCTTGTATTGACTCTCCCAATCTCGCTTTTATAATAAAATAAAATTAAAAAATGGGACGTTGCCGTGTCAGCTTTTGAAAGAGAGGTCTCTTAATGGAAAATTCATTTCCCTTTTGGATTCCTTATTATAAATGTTGTTATAATTTCAGGTTGTAGAACTGTTGTCTAAAGATAGTCGCGCCGTGCAGGTGTCCTTGTGGATCCGACAATTGGACAACGACGGGCCTTGCTTGGTGGTCGCGGAGCCGGTCAGCTGTAAAACTGTTGTGGTAAGACAAATCTACCAATTCCGCTCGGGCGTTAGAGTTGGGTCGACGGGCGTCGCTCCATACTATACGCGTAACCAAACACGGCGACGGCGCACCTTCGACTAAACCGGCTCCTCGGTGTGTCCTGTTGAGTTTGCTTGTGCCACCACACTATCACAACATGCGGCGGGTAAGGTCAAAGCACGTATGCCAGCCGTGCGATATGCTTTTGTTTGAGGATCTACTATTTATACTGTGACGTGGGTACAAAATCGCTTGGTACCAAAATGTATGTAGATACTCTTACAACCACACTTCCCTTGAAATTAAATTCATGACATTTTCCGTCTCATTCAATTTCTTACCAAATGTCCCTAAAAAAAGTGTTTTCTTTAATTATTACAAGTATTTTTCTTTATCCAGTTAACCGTCGACGCAGAAAACGGAGTAATCCTATCATGCGAGGGTGAAGACGCAGCCATGTTATTCCAAGCAGAGTCGGCGGACAAACTTCTAGGGCTGCCCATAGCCTCGCTCATCCCCTCCATACACCTGCCGCCGAGCGAGGCGTCTATCCCGAGGAGCGTCTCCAAACAAAAGGCTACAGGTATGGAATTGAGCAGCATTTCACCTAATGAGTAAATTAATCTTTAAAATAAAATAAAATTGTCGTTACATGATGTTATAGATGTTAAAAAAACGTATCCCCGCTGTAATGACACTTTGATTAAAATACTATGTCACTTCTATAACCAATACTAATCAAACGACACCTCATAATATGTTAAAATCCATCAAGCCTTTTAGGCTGTAGACTGTGCCCAACAAATACACTCGAAAAACATAACCCTCCTACTGATAATTCTTGATAATTCGAATGACTGACGACAGAATGATAAAATTTTAAGAGAACAACTGAACTTTATTTAGAGGATATGCTTATTTTCGATAATTATCGAGAGCAAAATTGCAATGCACATTAACTTTCCACTTTACCTCTCGGTTTTGTTTCTTGCAGGGAGGACATTAGATGGCGGCTCGTTTCCTCTCTGCCTGTGGATATCCCGTCCGGATAATACTGACAGCGCACTCTGGTCTGGAATGAAATCACACAAGGACAGGCCGATGTATGAAATAAACGTTAGGGTGAGTAACGTGCCGCCCCAATTGTAATAGTGCCACGCTGAAGCCAGTTACGCTATGGATGGCTCTCTGACTCAATCAAGTTGATTGGAAATTTTTACCAGGTATACTGGCCAAGATTCGGCTCAAAAATATTAGACACGTCTTTATTACATTAGAGGGCAGTTTAACAAGATTGAGAGGGCATTTCGTTGCAAAAAAAAAAACGTGACTGAGCATTGAAGAATACGTAGATAGTGCATTATCATACATAGTATTTCGCCGATAAATTCATTATCTTCTTGCTTTCACAATAAGCTAAACAATGTACTAAAGCTGACTGAAAACCCAAGATAAGTATGAACGTGTTGAAACAAATAAGATGTCGTTTGTTTATTTGGCACATTTGTACAACAATATTTTGAACTTTTCGTCATCCAGGTCACCTACAACGTCAGCGGTCTGCTAGTAGTCGACGAAAGCAACATCATCACAGCTTGCAACCAGCACTTTGCCATGCTGACATTTGGCAAACCTCACTCCGAGGTCATCGGGCACCAAATCGAAGAGCTCATACCGAACTTCTGCCGCGCCAGTGACATGGTCAAGGTGCCTGACAGGAATAGGGATATGACGCTGTCTCCAGTCAACAACGATGAAAATGATTCGGGTAAGTGAGAGGTTCTAATGTTGATACGGAAGATTTCACGAATGCCTTTTTTATGGCGTAGTGAAAAGAAACTAGTCCTGATGGTGGGTGGGTTCTGAGGCCCCTTAGTAACAAGTTGAAAAAGGGAATGAGGAACGAGTTAATTTACTCTAAAATATCTCTGAGTATGGTGCTTAGGCTGGAAATCCTGTATTGTTATTCTTTCACTGGTGGTCTAACACTCGCAGCAAAAATCAATGTGATTGACTCTTACTGAATGAAAAGCATCTGATGTCCTCCCAACGCCATAGAAAATAGGCTCTTAATATGTAGCTCAGTAATATTAGGTATTATTAGTTGATTACATACCCTTTTCTAAATTAGATCTCCATGCTTCTGGTTGATATTAAGAATTATATTAATAGTAAATATAGCTACTTTCATTCTAGCATCAGACACAGACGAAGATTCCTGCGGGGCGTTCAACGGCAGCCAGAAGTCTGCTTGCATGTCCAACGTCCAACAGTCTCTTCTATCCACCACCACTCGGGAAAAGTCATCCAGCGCGCTCTGTCTCGACAAATCCTGTAGCCTGGTCACCCACACGCCGACCCCGACACAAGACATGGTCTCAAGTATCAGCACAACCGAGCAACGGAATGACCTCTCCGCGCTACCTGACGTCACTTCAGGAATGTCCGGAATATCTATAGACGACGAGAACTATTGCCACAGTAGCATATCCAAATCACGATCAGAAAATATCCTACGTTCCGAACAAAGCAACCCAGTCGCTAAGCAACTAGCCAAAGCCAATGAGAAGTCTGATTCTATTTACTACACGTCGCAGCATTCGCAAGAAGTTACTCCTACGGGGAACGCTCCTAGGGTTAGACTTAACGATCCCTCTTTAAGGTTATCCTTTGACTCTAGTAAGTATAGATCAGTTAAAGTGAACTTGCCGGGACAAGTGAAAGACGACAAGAGTAGTTTGTCGCTTGATTTTTGTGATTCGAATGAGACTAGTGCAGATTTCCTGACGCCTATAAATGAGATGCCGCCGCCTGGCTGCGAGATCGAGGATCTGCCGAAGCATAACGGGAATGAGAGTATTGATAGCTTGAGCAATGATAACGATCTCGAGACGCAAACTGAGTCGGCGCCTAGGAAATTATATGAATGTGAGTATGTTACAGTGAGGCTCTTAGTTTTAAATAACACTGGTTTATTATTTTGTCTTTAGTCCTTACATGAAATACGTTGGTACTAAAAAAAACTGTTACTTTTAGCAGAACTCTTTATTCATATCAAATCTAATAGCGACATCGTTCAGCAATTTTCAAAAGTAAATGCCAAAACGAATGCCAAATACTCATAGCGCATTCAAAACTCATGTACAGCACTACTAACGGCTGAGTGCTGAAACAGTTACTCAAAATTGTCTTCTTCTCCTGGCAGCGGATTGTCCAGAAACGCCATGCGTTGCAAAGCGCATGCTCCGTTCCCACGTGACGTCGACGCCGCAGCAGGCGCGCGGCGCGGAGCCCGAGGGCGACGCGTGCGCCGACGGCTCCTACCGCGGGGCCGTGCTGCACCGGGACGGCACCCAGCTCAGTCAGTCAGATTATTAACTATTTATTTTTATTTGCTATTTTCTTGCTATTTTATTTTTGTGCATTACTGCAGAGGCCGTGAAGTAAGGGATTCAACGACGAGTTTGGGGTAGACGGCCGAGTCATAGACGAGGCCGGATATAATGAGTCCTTCAATCCCTGTTCCGGCCGATAATTGTATAGTGCTTTTCTCAAGCAATGTGAGGAAATATTAAAAGTACATTACTGCAATCTTACCATAGCAATCTCAAGCCTGTGCAATCTTACGATGGCAATGTCAAGACTGTGCAATCGGACGATGGCAATCTCAAGATAGCTATTTTTGATGGCAACCTTCAGACTGCAATCTTAAGATGGCAATCTCAAGACTCCAATCTTGAGATGGCACTCTGAGGACTGCAATGCTATCTTAGGATGGCAATCTCAAGACTCAAGTCTTACGATGGCAATCTCAAGATTGTGCAATATTACGATGGTGATCTCAAGACTGTGCAATCATAAGATGGCAATCTCAAGACTGTGCAATCTTTCGATGGCAGTCTCAAGACTGCAATCATAAGATGGCAATCTCAAGACTGTGCGATCTTTCGATGGCAGTCTCAAGACTGCAATCTTACGATATTAAGCTTAAGACTACGACCACGGTGGATGCGAAAAGCACAAGACTGATCTGAGTGTAAAGTCTTGGGGGAGGCCTATGTCCAGCAGTGGACGTCTTTGGGCTGAAATGATGATGATGAAGCTTAAGACTGTGCAATCTTACGACTTACGATGGCAATCTTAAAACTGCACATTAATATAGTACCTACCATAAATTTTGTTTTATTTTTAATAAAATTCATGTCTTCATTTCGTGACATTAACGCATACATTTGGTATCGTCTTGGGTCGTCCCATTTTTTGTCAAGTTCTTAATTCGTCTCATTCTGCTTTCGTCATCCATTCTTCATTCGTCACTTTCGCTGTTAGTCATTGTCATCTTGGGTCATACTTGTTGTTTGTCTTGTTTTTATTCAGGTTCATTCGATGTTCGTCTCTTCTTCTTTTGACATGTTCGGTGTTAGTCTTTTTATTTTTTAGTCTTATTCGTTACTCGTCACTTTTTGTTTAGACATGTTCGTTGTTGGTCCCATAAGCAGTCACTTTCGTTTTTAGGTCCATTCATAATTCGCCTTGTTCGGTTTTCGTCTCAATTCCCGCTTTAGTTATACAACCTCTGCAATAGCGTAATAACGTTACTGACCACTCAACGACAATAATGCTTAAGTTTTCAAGTGGTTATGAATTGTCAATTTACCTAGGAGTCGAATTTGCTCGTACAAAGGAGTGGAACCCTCTGACTAAGTATAGTAGACAGTTTTATACTTCATGATTATCGTAATTTCTCTTTTCGTGATTTTCGTGATTAAAAGTCGCCTGAAAGAAAACAAGTCAAATTGCGAATATCAAACGGGACAAATAGTGACTGTGTCCAATAAAGAATGAGATAAATTTCTAAAGCGGCCAAATAAGAAATAAAAGATCTTAGAATAAGACCAAAGACGATAGGACGAATAACGAATGAGACTATAAAATGACCCGGAAAAAGAAAAAGACAAACAACGAATATGACCAAAGATGACAAAGACTACCACTGAAAGTGACGAATGAAGAATGGATGACGAAATCAGAATGAGACGAATTAAGAACTTGACAAAAAACGAATGGGACGACCCAAGACGATACCATACATTTCCGAGCATGTTTGAGAAAAGGTAGTTGTGAACGATCATTTTGGTGCTCTAAAATCTACTAACGATCTTGCACTCTCCAGATATTCAGGAATGTAGTCAATAGTGGTTTATATTCCAGGTGTGCTGTACACGGTGTCAAGCATGCAGCTGGCGGCCGGCAGCCGCGTGCGCTGCGTGTGGCTCGGCGTGCAGCTCGACGACGCGGCGCGGCACGCCACGCTGGCCTCCAGCGTCGCCTCCACCGCGGACAGCTCGCTGGTGCTTGTGAGTATACGCCCTGTGCTGCAGCTGGAGCCGGCAGCCGCGTGCGCTGCGTGTGGCTCGGCGTGCAGCTCGACGACGCGGCGCGGCACGCCACGCTGGCCTCCAGCGTCGCCTCCACCGCGGACAGCTCGCTGGTGCTTGTGAGTATACGCCCTGTGCTGCAGCTGGAGCCGGCAGCCGCGTGCGCTGCGTGTGGCTCGGCGTGCAGCTCGACGACGCGGCGCGGCACGCCACGCTGGCCTCCAGCGTCGCCTCCACCGCGGACAGCTCGCTGGTGCTTGTGAGTATACGCCCTGTGCTGCAGCTGGAGCCGGCAGCCGCGTGCGCTGCGTGTGGCTCGGCGTGCAGCTCGACGACGCGGCGCGGCACGCCACGCTGGCCTCCAGCGTCGCCTCCACCGCGGACAGCTCGCTGGTGCTTGTGAGTATACGCCCTGTGCTGCAGCTGGAGCCGGCAGCCGCGTGCGCTGCGTGTGGCTCGGCGTGCAGCTCGACGACGCGGCGCGGCACGCCACGCTGGCCTCCAGCGTCGCCTCCACCGCGGACAGCTCGCTGGTGCTTGTGAGTATACGCCCTGTGCTGCAGCTGGAGCCGGCAGCCGCGTGCGCTGCGTGTGGCTCGGCGTGTACACAATACAACCAGCCTCTTGGAATCGTCTTAGAAATTATTGGTCATCGTTGTTGCAGCCTATTTACTGTCGGTAGTCGGTACTGCAGATGCTCAATTCCTTTTTTCCATCCTCACTTCCCTATTTGTCTAATATGCTTCAATTTCAGATAATTTTAGTTCTCTGTTCTCCGCGATTTAACAATATTTTACATTAGTTCTCTTGCAAATCTCATTCGTGATTCAATCCCACAGGTTATAATCTATGTCCATACTATGTTGCACTTATGTCGTGATTCTAATACGAAGTATACCTTTCAGGGGAACAAATCTGTCAGCAGCCGGCCGCAATCCATGTCACTGGTGAGCCAATGTGGCGAAGAACAGATATCCGGGGAGTACAACAAACATTACGTCACTCTCAAACAAATAGGTAACCAACTTTTTCGGCAATATGCTCGAAAATGTTAATCTTACTGTTGCAAAAACAGCACGGAAAGTTCTTCATTCAAAATGCTACGCGCTATAGCATGCTCGTCCCGCAATCGTTCGCTTTCCGGTCTCAAAAGTAGTTGCATCTAACTACTTTGTTTGTTTGTTTGCATAAGTATTTGTATTTACCACCAATCAATTGCAATCGATACAGCAGTTGGGGTTTCCATCTTTTCAAAATTGATTACACAGGCAAGGGTGCCTACGGCTGCGTGAAGATGGCGTACCGTCGGTCCGACCGGCTGCTGGCCGTGGCCAAGTTCATCCTCAAGGAGAAGGTGGGCGCGCAGTTCTGGGTGGACGCGCCCGACGGCCGGCGCGTGCCGCTCGAGGTCAGCCTGCTCATGACGCTCAAACACCCCAACATCGTGAGTACATTTTATACGCCGTCTCTAATGTCATGCCATATCATCGCACTAATATTATAAATGCGAAAGTTTGTCTGTGAGTGTGTGTTAGTTTGTTACTCCTTCACGCGGCAACGGCTGGACGGATAGCTTATACCCTGGATTAACGCATAGGCTACTTATTAATCTGGAAAGTTTAGGAGATCCCGAGGTGATAACAAATTACAATACAATTAATGTAAAATATGGATATACAAAGGTACCTTACCGAACCTACTCTTATGATACCTCATCCAGCTAACCCTTGAGAGATTAAAAAATGGGAAAGGTTATGTAATGAAAACTTACTGCTCGGAACAGTTTTATAGACATAATCTACTTCTGTTTCCAGGTGAGCGTCCTAGACGTGTACGAGAATGAGAAATACTTCCAAATGGTGATGGGCAAGCATGGCGCCGGCATGGATCTGTTCGAGTTCATCGAGCGCCGGCCCTCGCTCGACGAGCCGCTGCTGAGCTATATATTTAGACAGGTAAACTCGAAAGCACTAATATCTATACCTATATACCTACAGCGTCAAGTAATGTGTAGACAGGTAGTAATCCTTTCAATCCAACGTTTATTGTCGGATAAGTTCGCATTTATCTTGCTTTCTCAGTTAGCTTATTGATGCGTACTGAAGGTAATTAAGAACTTAAAAACGTAATGTAACTTACTTTTAAGTATTATTGTATTTTATAACTGAAAAAAATGACATTCTGCTTCAGTTTCTTGAGGTGGTTCTTCACCGCAATGATGCTCTTGTCCGAAGCGCTGGTAGGTTCACTCTGTATTACCGACGTGTAAAAGAGCCCGTATGTGGCCAATTTACTGAATAAATATTTTGATTTTATAGTCGGCGTAAAAGTCGCGTTATAAACGTGACGCAGTAGACGCGTCACTGCGTTAACGTTGTGCCAGCACATTTTAAGCTTCACTGTGGTCGATCCTAGAATGATAATTAAAACCTTCGCTACAGTATTGGGTCGAATCAGACCTCTATATGTATAGTTAATTACAGTTAAATATTTTGCCACCCTAAAGGTGTTAAATGTTCTAGTAATACATCTTTGCTATTTCATACTTATTATCATCCTTCTCCCCTTCCAGATAGGTCAGGCCGTCGAGTACCTCCACTCGCTAAACATCCTGCACCGCGACATCAAGGACGAGAACGTGATCATCGACAACAAGTTCCACGTGAAGCTCATCGACTTCGGCTCGGCCACCTTCATGAGCAAGGACACGCTGTTCTCCACCTTCTACGGGACCACGGAGTACTGCAGCCCTGAAGTACTGGCTGGGAATAAGTAAGTGCCCGATGGCCGCTGTACACATTGGGCCAATGCGTTGGGCCACGGTATTGGGCCAATAAAATATTTTTAAATTTGGAATAAGACTACACGGGAAGCTGAGAGGATTGTTCAAACAACATGCTAATGTAACACTGGGATTTTTTATTTAACGTCACAAACATAATCTGATTAATCTTTTAAGTTCCTCCGCTCGTCTCAGCTTGACTGGAACCCAGGTATTTCAGCCGTTTTGTTCCTTATTTTCCAAAATAGTTTTGTGGGGGAAAGAAACAGATGTAATCTTAACCCCTCGTATGCGGGAGGTGAAAAAATACTTTAATTACCAACCATAAGTCGGCATCCCACAGATATGCCGGCCCCGAGCTGGAGATGTGGTCGATGGGCATAACCCTCTACGTGCTGACGTTCTTCGTCAACCCGTTCTCTGACATCGAGGACACCATTCAAGGACCGTTGGTGCTTCCGCAGCCGGTATCCGAAGGTTTGTATTCATTTTGTCACCTAGACTATATTAAATGTAGTAAAAGTAAAGAATAAGTTTGCGTATACATTTACCAAAATGAAATAAAGGATTACCTTTGTTTCGTCAAAATATTTTTGGTCAAATGTATCATTCCCCAAATATTCATTTGCCAAACCGCTCTGTTTTCTGTAACCGTAAATATTTCAGGATTTTATAAAAACTAACCTTACCTAACCCATAGGGTTCTACACGATGGTACTAAAATAAATTCTGAAAAATTTATATAACATTGGTTTGGCAAATGAAAAATTTGGAAAATGATACATTTGACCAAAAATATTTTGACGAAATATCAGGCTCCCGAAAAAAAAACTTCGAATGTTATTTGAAATTAGCTGTTCACAAGAAAATTACCTCATATTTTTATATTTTCCTTGTGACTGAAAGTCACAAGTGGGAGTAAAATCTTATACTAAACTAGCGACCTGCCATCGCTTTGCTTTAGATTAAGTCGTCGAAATTGAACACACGCAATAATTCAAGTGACAAATCTTGTTTTATTTCCCTAAATTATCATGGAACTAGCGACCTGTGCTCACTTCACTTCGGTTTGGTTTTAGGTTTATATGAGTCTGTAAGTACCGAACGTAATACATAAAATCCTTTCTCATGAACTCATGAACCATTATCTATTGATAATGATTAATAGTAGATTATACACCGAGGGGATAAAGCACAGTTTTATGTCACGGGCACGATATTGAATCCTGAACGTAACGAAGGACTCCAGATGTAACTCCCGAGCGCAGCGAGGGTGCTACGAGTTAATTCCCGAGCGAAGCGAGGGAATTAAGAAGAGTCCTGAGCGCAGTGAGGGGTTCAAGCGCGCCCAAGACGAAAACAGCTTTATCCCCGAGGAGTGTACTCTACTTTTCTCACCTTTTGCGAGACAATAAAAAAGCGAGTCTACTAAAAACAGCGTTTTATTATAGTAAATTAAAATTAAAAGTGAAAATTGATATTTGAGACATTAGTCCAGTTGTGGAAAGACAAATGTATTTTATTGCAGCGTCTTACAATACTCGCCGCTTTTGTTTAATTTCAAATGTGTTCCATTCAGCTTGCCGTAGCCAGCTCGATTTTAGAAAATGTTCGATTTTCAAATTAGGTTCGACGCGGCGGTGGCGGCGGCGCCGCGCCCGGCCTTCGAGTATTAGTTGATCTTTTATTACGAAATTAGACTTTAAGGCCATTGTAATAAGAACTATGAAAAGTGAAAATATTACAACCCAGCGGGTTATAATGAGATTCAGTACAACATTACACCCCGGCTAAAGCCAAGGGCTTTAATGACTTGGTTTGCGTAAGGTTTGCATGATATGTAATTTGGCATTGTCGAGCAGGTGGTGTGAAAAATCCGTTCCGTAGTTTGAAAGATCTAAGGGTACATACAGAGAGACAGACGGCGGGAAGCTACTTTGTTTTATACTGTGTAAAGAATCTGTTGATCAGTTTTAGAAACTATTTGAAACATGATGTCAGGAAAACATTTTTTTTAAAATTGGTCATATAATGTTATTAAGCTTCCGATCCTAGCACAGATTATGGATGCTCGTCTCATACGCTAGTTCATCCGCCCGCTTAGCTGTCTAGCATGATGTCGGTTTAAGCAGCACCATGTATGTTTAGACCTGGAGCAGCTGCTGCGCTGGATGCTGTGCAAGGAGCCGGCGCTGCGCTGCTCGGTGCCGCAGCTGATGGCGCACGCCTGGACGCGGCAGCCCGTCGCCATCGCCAACTACGTCTTCCACGAGATCGTTGACTGCGGTAACACTATTTTACTCTTACTTGTTTTTTGGGGGGGTAGGACTTTGTAAGGGTACTTCCGGTTCCTTACCACCGCAGTGTTACCATCTTATCCTTTAACAACCGTTGAAATTACTAGCATAGAGGCCTTCCATATTAGTCCTCAGGGTTGTTGTCAACGCATTTGGAATTTAGGATTGTAGTCTTGAGAATTCAAATGTCTATTGGGTCCTGGGTCTCAGATCGATTCGTATTTTATCCCGAATTAAGTTTTTACAGTCGTGTTTTTCCCTGACCCGTTTTTGACTGTCGCGTTGTTTCGCATTACAGAAATCAGTTTAATAGTTCCAACTTTTCCCATTTCTGGGTGCTCTGGCTCTTCGGGCCTGTAGCAAAACTACTAACCTATGCAAAAATCAATAAATCATAAATTTAAACATCTTTAAATTTTGAAACTATGCTACTTACTTATCGCCAAGGTGAAGGGTAGCAGAAACCTTTAAAACCTATGTAGTTATTACTTTTGCATATTGTAGACCGTCACGAGGCAAACCCGGAAACCTACTATAGCGGCAGTTTGGGCTCGCCTAGAAGCGTGTCTCCTGTGTCAATGGCTGACCCGCTTGCTAAAGGTAAATCATTTTGCGTACCTTAATAAAAATATAACCTTGCGGGAAAAAGTTAGTAAAAATTAAAATCTAGTCTAGTATTCCCATAATACCACATTTTCTTCGTTACGGCCACGAGCGGATTTAATTTATTAAGCTAATGCTAATTCCACCGCTTTCTTGAGGATTTAAGAGCAGAAAAGGTATTATAATCAGTTATTTATTAATCTTATAATATTGTAAAAGTATAGTTGCCATTTGTTTCTCAACCATGTTTATAAGTATCATCTTGCGCAGAACGTTCGAACCCATCTGAAGTGGCCCTCCGCTCCGACGGCAAGAACATGTCGCGAGAGGAGCCGAAGCGCAACTCGCTCGCGCTGCACGCGCTGTCGACGGCCGACCGGGACGCGCAGTCGGACAACTATAGCCTGCGGTCGTCGGCAGATGTAAGTCCATTCCTTCTACCTATACCAGTACTGTTTTTAGAGTTTCGCACCCACAATGGGAACCTATTACTATGCCTCCACTTTCCGTCTGTCTGTCGACGGGCTGTATATCTGGAACCGTAATAGGTAGACACATGAAATTCAGTTGATCGTTGCGTGACTAGTGTGACCACAACAAATTAAGAAAGCCTTAGTGTGCAAGTCAGACTCGCACTTTGCCGGTTTTTTTGCTAAGGTGTCCGTAAGGTTAATTGTTAAGAGTGGTTTGATTATTCGGAACAGGCATCCTTTCTAATGCTTGTTTGTCCCGTCTTCACAGTGCGATACTCCGGTAGTTCAGAAAACAAACAAGGGTACTAGGCCACATACCCATTATTGGCCCCATGAACTTTATAGTAACGTAATACAGACGATAAATCAACGATCACTAGGTGCTAGTAAAATTTTTTTTAGTTGCCAGTAACTAGGTGTTTCACCCTATTTGTTATCTCGGGAACGAAGAAAGCGGTAAAGAATGTTTTGCCCGGACGGAGTCGCGGGCAATAAATAGTAATTAACACTTCAACTGTCCCTCGCTTCCATCAATGACCTGGCTCTGCACGTCGATGCATTACATATAATTCACGACTGCGTATATTTACATATAATACGTGGACGTACTCTGTCCTCCTAAGCCCCAAATAAGCAGCAAAAGCAAATAAGCAGTATCCCAAATTCAACAACCAAAGCAGTTTTAATTCTATTTGTTTAGTAATAAGGTTGATATTGCTACGGGAGTCTTATCTGACATACTGCCTACTGGCTTAGGACGGCAGTACTAGACTAGATCACCAGTGCATTAAGTGTGGTGCATGGACAGTGAAAGTGTTAATAAATTGAGAATTCCTCAGATTCTAGACATATCGTCGAAGCCAGTCTCCGAAGCGGCGTTGACGGACATCAGCTCGGACGCGACCGGGCACGCCGCCTGCGACATCGACTACGATCCAGATCAGTACGAGTGCGACAGCTGGGACGAGTGCGAGCAGGACAGCTTCTCGTAAGGACCTCTGGTGCCAGCGGGCTGAGATGTGCCGACTGGTTTCAGAGAGTGTTAGGTTTTTAGTCGCTCGTTTGACGTACAACCTGCTACCAGTGCATTATACAGGTAGTGCCGACCTTGAGGTCAGCTGCGACAAATTAGCCTAGCCGATAAGACCGTCGACGTTAGGGTTTAAATCTGTGCCATTGAGTGATAATGTGATGTGAATTTGATATGACAGGTTTGAGTACACAGTTGCTTATCTAGCTGTACCAGGAATTTAAAACACCCTTGCCACATTGCGGAAAAGTTGGTGCAAGTTTTACCGTTTCTCGTAACCCACTTCAAAAAAGTATTAGTGGCATCACTGGCCCCCATTTGTGGCATTTTATTTTTCTGGTAAGTAATTGCAGCTCGTAGCAATGGCAACTGAATAAGAAATGGTGGATATCAAACAATGTGAATTTTGACTGAAAACTGTTTACATGTATATGATGATGTCGTAAATGTTAATATTATAAATAGTTAAGCGTTCTTAATTATGTCTCTGTTCTACACTCACGGAAATGATTTGATTATTTGATCTCTTATTAACAATTTGCATTATTTAAATGGGTTCTTCGACTCTGATCAACTAAACGGACCAACCAAATTGTACAGAATATAAATCATAACATAAATATGAGGTAGGTTTGGTTATAGTTTCTTCAACTGGCCCGAAGGGCCAATACACTTAGAAATAGAAGCTCCGCGAAAGCGGAGCTCTGTTGACTGTTAAAGTTGAGCCGTTGAGATAGAAAAACAGTTGACCTGTTACAGTTGTTGAGTTTAGTTGATCGGAGTGGAGGAACATGTTTAAATGTATTTAATTAAGTAGGGTAAGTCACCAACTTCAAATATTTAGTTCTAGTGGTGGTCATTCTATAATGACTGTTATTTTGGATGCTATGACCGGGTTAATAACCATATTGCTTAATGTATGATTATTTCAATTTAAATACTTACCAATTTTAACTTCAGCTTGTCAGTAAATTTTCATGCATGTGATTAAAATTATTCTTATTTGTTAGACGTGGACAAAACGTAACGTATATTTATAATAATGGATAAAAATATGTCGATGATCTTATATTCACCTTCAAATAGGTCTGATTTTAAAATAATTTGTGTTAGTTCTTAATATGGGTTCTTAACCTTTGGGCTGTTGGAATGATGATGATGACCATAAAAAACGTCTTTCGAGAAACGATACATGAATTAGAACGCTCTAGGCTCTCCGTTCCTTTGTAGCAATTGTATTGTCCGTGATGTCAGATAATTGCGGTAGGCCACTCGAAAATTAAGACTTTGTACCATGTAAAGTGTCTTGGAGTGAACTACCAAACCAAAATTATGATGGTTTGTCTGCAAAATTAAATTAAAAGAGGATTAGATATACTTAAAATTAGTCTATACCTACTAAATTTAATAATATTTCGATTCTTTGTGTTTAAAATGACAGTGCGGTCAACTAGGCAAAGAGAAAATGTGCAAATAATTTCAAGGCATAGAGCTTTATAAAAATGACCAATGTTCGGATCTCCCTGTAGATTAGTGTCTCATAGTGTAAGATAGTTTTGTAATTTTATTATTAATAGTTTTACCATTAAGGTCACAATTGCCAAACAACCTGTAGTACAATTTGAAACTAGAAACAGTATTATACAAATTACTCTTTTTTTCTACGCACTTTGTTATGCATATATCAGATGAGAACCAAAATTACAATATTTCGTGAAGATTGAACCATCATAACCAGAGAAGGGCTCACCATCAACTATCTGAAAATATAATTAGGGTCGCGGTCTTTGTGTACAGTCGGATATATCGGAACAATAGCTCTGGCCCGCGACTCCATCCGCGTTGAAATCGTTTATCGCTGTTTCCTCGGAAACTGTACAAATTTCAAGTCGATTGGTTGATGCGTTAAACTTTAAAGAAGGAACATACAAAAAAAATAACGCAATTGGTAAGGATATTAAAGATTCGACTCTATTTTTAAGGGCGTTAGAACCTGTTTAGATACTTTTGAGCAATCCTTACAGCGCTTTTGTGAGATTGGGCGCTTGAATTATTTTGATTCTCATCTGCTGGAGATTATGTATCACATTTATTCGGTCACCATTAAATATCTACGTATTTTGGATTCCAATAATTGAGTGTTTTTCCACCCTAGGCTATTTGACTTAATGAAACTGGCACGTAACTTAAAATCATTGTATTACGGCACATAAAACTTAACAATAAAATCTGTTCAAGGAAAATGGTCTGAAATTGTGCTACGCATTTAATTTTCAACAAAATTCTTTCATTAATCATTATGCTTGCAAAATATACCTCCGAAATCCGTTGACTACCACAGCCAACGAGATTCGATCTCGGACGGCCACGGTCGATGTTAATCCCACTCATCATAACGTTATAGATCAATAAGTTATAGTTAGACGGGAAATATTCAACCATAAAGTAGATTAAGTTGGTTAGGCGACTTCCCTATAACATATTTAATTCTATGGCTGAGGTATATATAATATATTTTAAAGACTTAACGAAGAGGCTGTGCACACTCAAATATAAGTAATAAAGCTCTCTTAACTCTCTCGCTCTTCACATTACTGGTACAATTGTGATATTCATTCGAAAAGCTTTACAAATCATTTATATCTTTTTTCTAAAATCATATATTCTTAATTATTAAAGAAATAGACAACTCTGTCAACTCTTATGACCATCGACGAACCTCTTATGACTAAAATAAAAGATCAATATTATGACAATATGTAATGTTTTTTTTTTAAATAGGTTACGAATTTGACTAATGTACTTGTATAAATCGAATCATTTTATTTCTCTTACTAATGAATCCATTGTAAATATCATGTATAGTGTGACATATCTCTGAGTTTATATAATTTAAAGTGTCATTGTTGTACGTAAAATATATTAATAATTTGAAGCATATCTACTTATCCAGAGATTTTACTTGAAGTTCTGTTGATTAACAATATATACTAATGTATATAATAAAAGGTTTCTTTGGACGTTTTGCGCAAACTAAACATTTGATGACACATGGAACCCAACCCATTGTTCTTAGTATAGCTTAGTGACCAGCATTGAACTAGACGCGCGGGAGCGTGTCAAGCCCAGTTCAAGCCAAAAGAGAACTGGCGAGCAGCACCCGTGTGTACACGAAAGATTTAGCCAACTAGCCAGGTCAAATGTTGTGGTTCAATAGATTTTACCTAAGTTATTTGCTGTTTGTGTAAATAATTAGACTGTTCAAATTTAAAGTCATATTTTTAAATAGCAAACATTGCTGTAGCAGAAAAAGAACAAGAAATTGTGATTTAAATATACTTAACAATGTTATACGTTCTTATAAATAAATTGCAGGATTGTCTACGGAACTTGGCACCCATTTAGATCTCAAGTCGTTTGGCGGTTAAGTCGACGACCACACCATAATTATCATAATATTGAACTTGGCTGCCATTTTCACATTTATGATTTGGGTGGGATATTATAGCGTTAACATAATTTGACATGCCCTTATGCCTCTTTCGTCGTTGAATAAATTATGTATTTTACGTGTAACAAAAATCTTGTAGTGTTTATTTAATACATAGGATTATATTTTTGTAGATTCCTCCCATTGATGACCTGATTATTATTTATTATGAAGATTGAGCGCATGGATATTTGGGTAATTTTAATATGCAATTTACATGATGTTCGGAATACGTCGTGGAAAACCTGATTTGTTCCGTTTAATGTGAAATCGGTTTTAAAACGGGTATTTTGTTAGCACCTTCTATTTCTAAGAATTGACTCCAGGGCTAAAGTATCTATCCCCATTAATTATCCCTTTTTAAAATTGGATTCATCGCGACCTGAGGTGCTAACTAGGTTTGTGTAAAATAAACTTTGGTTTTACACTATACCCCTATACCGTATAAGAGCATCCGTCCCTTTCTAACTCTAGTGCCACAGGGACATCATGTTCTGCTGCTACGCTGCCAATCGTTTCAGATTAGAGTTCTCATTCCACTAAGGAAACGCTGCTCAGGGATCGGTGACGCGTCGGGTGGCGTGATGCGCGAGGAAATCAAACGTGCCTCATTGCGAATGTGCTCTGGTTTCACCGGCACTAATTCCATAGACCGTATCACATGTAGAAAGCTGATTTCAGGTTATCTTGTGATATTTACAAGTCTAACCTTACCTAACCTACGTGAATCATATTATGTAAGATAATCTCTTCTCATCGTCAGATGATGATGATTGCCCTTATCCCAAATACATATGAAACGGAAATTCTGAGGAGTGATACGTTCTATGAAATGAGTGTCGGTGAAACAGGGGCACACCCGCGTTGCGATGCCGGTCCCTAAGTGAGACTTTAGGCCCCATATTCATAGTAAACATTTGCTGAACAACACTACCGTAATACCAAAAAAGCACTAACTGCGATGTAGCAGTCGAAGCGTTTAAACCTCGTAAGGACCGCCATGCTACAAACAGGGCGTTTTTTGTGAGTGGGACTTTGAATCTACTGTCAAGGTAAAAAAGTTAATTATGTGCGTTAAATAATGCCATTATCAGTTTTTGAAAATAGGAAATTCAAACTTTATTACAACACAGTTCAAATTAAATTGCCTTGATTATGTACATCTTCTTGTACACTGGGCCTTACGAGGTTAAAGTATATTGATCACCAAATACAATTTAAAATGCTTTTACTATTACTACGTACTTAGCTCCTTTGTTATAAGTTATAACAGCAGAACAGTTGATCAACATTGAGAATGAGCAACAAAAATGTTCCCGCTCGCTAGCCGAAAACTTGTCATCATGCAAATCTACTCTGCAAGAACTGTTAACCATGCTGCCTTTCTTGAAAAAAAGGCGCATGTCTCATAAAACCGCGTATGTATTAGTGACCCTGTTTCTTATGTCAGAGGGTTTAAATTTCTTTTGACTATCAAATTGCGCATGCGTCCTTTTTATTTAGGAATTCAGCATGAGTACGGCACTCATGCCGCGACGCGATTTTGTAACATTAAATTAAGCGGTCGGTTGCATCTTCGTCGATAGAGAACACTCTAAAAATTTATTTCTATACATTGTCCGTTCTTCGACTAGGGTAGGGGCACCAAAAGATGAACGACACCCAAAAGCTGAACACTCGATCGAAATAATCACATAACTAAATCGTGACAAATATTACATAGTTAGGAATTTATTTTTCTTAAACAGCAACTCTTTGCTTACACCTCCATTAAATCTTAACATAGTATTATATTCTTTTTGGCCGTGATCGGTCATCGTTCTGGAGCTTCCCGCCGAAAATGTCGATAGTATGGGAAAATACTTAAGGACAGTGCTCTCCAAATTTAAGCTTTTAATTACGTATAAAATTCAATAATTGTCAGTCTTAGAAGGATTTGCTTGGTATATATTCTTGATTAATCACTCTTTTATTGGAGTTATACGATATTTAATTTTTCTTGTTAGTTAACGAGAAATATGCCGTTCAAGTAATGGTTTCAAAAATGTATACCTAAGCCAATACTTGAACGGTGTTCAGCTACTAGGCAAGGCGTACTTTTTTTAAAGCTTCTTAATAAATCGTACTGAAATGACAGATGGAAAATTTAGAACTTAAAATGATCGTTAAATGCTCTTGTATCTTTAAACCAAAAGATGAACATAGCTTTTGATGTCTAATCCAATGATTTTGGAGTTTTAAATACTATGAAAACTATCACTGTTCAATAAAAAATGTGTGCCTAATACTTGAACGAATTAAATTTACTAGTTCATGTTTTGGATTCTATTCCAATATGTGAACACCTAATTGATTTTGTTTGTTCATTTCATAAATTCTGTGTCCTAAAATTGAACTAAGTAAATTCAGTCGTTCAACTTTTAGGCATAGTTTTATAATATGAACACTAGTAGTAGTATACTAGTAGTATTTATGGAAATGTTTACTAATATTATAAATGTTAAAGTAACACTTTTTGTCGGTTTATCTGTTTAAAAAGATAAGTAACTAAGTAGTTTTGCTAATGATTATTGATAAAAAATACTAATTCGTTGTTTTTATGACATAAATAACCATAAAAAATAGGAACCTTATGTACGTAAGTAATATTAAATAAATGTAAACAATTAAAAAATAAAGAATATTT
Organism: Acleris sparsana; assembly: GCA_923062465.1. NCBI lineage: Eukaryota > Metazoa > Arthropoda > Insecta > Lepidoptera > Tortricidae > Acleris > Acleris sparsana. The sequence goes on along the minus strand of OV281287.1, from coordinate 16,632,457 downwards.
CGTTAACTCGCATTTTATTGCTAAAAGTGAATAGAATTAAAATTATATAGGTATTTTATTATGTTAGTTCAACTTTTGGGCCCAAACCGTTCAGAATTAGGGCACGCTGTTCATCTTTTGGGCAAATCGGTACATTTTTGGTGTCAATGATTTTTAGAAAAATACGGAGATATAATAACAGGCTTTATAATAGTCATTTTCAATCTAGACCATATACTGTACCATATAAAAAATTAAATAGGGTGAAATTTGTTACTTTCACTGAATATAAACTGTCTAAAGTTGGTGTAGTCGCTTAATCGTTCATCTTTTGGTGCTCTTACCCTAGTGCCTTACGACGGACAGCACTTGTGTTGCTCGTATAGGTCGTTGTGAAGACTCATCCTAAGTAAAAAATAAATAAATCTTAATTCTGTTTGGATGTTTTACTAGTCTCCTCAAACAATAAGTTCCTGCAAGAGTCTTATTGTGTAAAATGAATGTGGGTCCCTGTGACAGCAGGGCGGTTTTCCGTAATTTTGCACATTTGCTAACTTAAAAGCGACGCATCCCTATATAAAAACACGCTTTGAATTAATTATTGAAATTACTACATGTCATCGCAACGTTTCTATAGTAACAAGTATAATACGTAGATTGACCCGGGTACACTACAATAATCTCGAAATATTTTTTTCCGAATTTAACACAACACGAATTTCAGAATAACGATTTTGAAATCTCCGAATCATCACTATTCCGAATTTTAGTTTCACAAAGCATCACAATCATTGTTTTTTAAATTCCGAATAATAGCATTTCTGACTCATAAGATCCCTAAAAAATATTTCCGAATATCATAATCCCGACAAAACAGAAAAAATAATTTTGTGATTCCGAATTGCTTGTCATAACATTTAACTTTTCTTTTGAAAGCTCATTCCAGTACAATTTGTCAAATTATGGGCCGCTGTTTTACCAATAAAATAAAATACAGCGTCTTTTCTTTATTCCACTCCATTACAAATAATTTTAAATTAAATAATGAATGCCCTATTTGACAGTATTTCACTCAAACTCAAAACTTTCAAAAGTCAAAGCATAATACTGTTTTGTTTTAATCTCTTTTTATGTTAACCTACATAATAATATAATATTATATTGTGTTTGCTTAGACTGCCGTTCCCACGGTCAAACTGTTTCTCCAGTTTTGTGGGGCAATGTTTAATTATTTTTTTTTATAATTGTACTTATTAAATAAATAAATAAATAAATAATAAATAACCCCGGTCCCCCGTGGACGAATGCGGGGAATGTTTTCCATCCGTGACGGAAAACAAGTTTCTGTGTTTTTTAGCAAAAAACACTTAGGCCACGCTCCTTTTATGTTCGAAAAACGTAAAATGTTTAAAAACATCGAAAACACGGCGCAGCGGATGCGGCTTTATAAGCGCGCATAAGTTTTAACTTGAAAAAGGCGGTCAAGTGCGAGTCGGACTTGCGCACCGAGAGTTCCGTATTTAAGGTAATATGGTTGAATAACGCAAATCGCAACGTCGACAATACTATAACATTTCAAAAGCAATTAGGTTCTACCGAGTACAATAAACCCTCTTCCATCGTATCATATTATTATTATTAGATAGTTATTGTGTTGCCGTCGGAATTGTTTCAGAGTTTTTTAAACATTGTCTCGAATAAGACGAAGAAATGTCAACATTATGACAAGCAGCAACACCTTAGCCGAAATGTCAATTCGCATAAGTGTGCGTCGCTTTTTTGCTTATCATCGCCGGATTTTGCAAATTTCTCCGGTATTTACTAATAATCAACGAAGACTGGTTATTCTCCAGAGGTCTACATCTAAATCGGCTGCTTTTCCCCAGATAATTGTAAGTTTTTCCAATGTTTACGTTAAATTAATTGTATTCCATTTGTGACAGCTAATTGTGGATTTTGAATTGTGTACGTTTAGGAGATAATTTAATTTGTTTCTTGTGGGTGTTGTAGATAACAAAGGTTCATTTAACTTCTTCTGTTGGTTTAGGCAACCGATAACAACTGCCACGAAAGAATATTGGCATTAAAAAAATTATTAAGTGGATACCCACATGGTTATACAAGCATATGTTTAATTTCTTGTAAGAAATGTTATCGGTACAAGTTTGATTTATCCATTCGCCATGGCACAATACGCACCAACTCATTTGTTAACTAGAAGTGGTGCTATTCTCGATATATAGTACCATAAACATTCAATTTACTAAATATTTTTATATGTACTGTGATTGCTGTGAGAATATTTGCAATTTTTATATATAAAATTTGAAGTGTACTAAAAAATATTGTGATGTGATTAATACCTTTCAAATGAAATAGATACCAGTGTTGTAAATTCTCTGTGAAATTATTATCCTATTACAACTAAAATTAATTGGATGAAATTTAATTTTTACAGGTAAACTTATTAGAATTTTTCTAAACAAATAAATTAATTTGAGACAGCAATAAAATATCTCAACAGTATGATAATATTTATTATGATAACGTCTCTCTCATGGGTTATCAAGTGTCAGTCATGAATTTTTAGTTGATGAGCTACCACAGAACATAAAAAACCTAAATAACAAAGAAGGATGGGTGGAAATATATGGAAAATGTCCCCACAAACCCAAAATATCATAATCGAGGGACCAATGATACTAAATCATTCCAACTGGACAATGCACAGCTAGATTTTATCTTTATTTTACTTTATTCATGTTTTTGATTTTAATATGCATGACAATTTTATCGTATAACAAAAATGTACATGCTGGAAAGTTCTTTTCACACCGGTAATTATAATTAGTAACCACGATAGTCAGTCCGTTAGTTGTGAGAGCATGTTGGTCATAAATCGTTTGACTTCAATGGTGTGACTATATTTATTGATTGTAAATCCACTTGAAAATTAATTTTCAATACAATTGTAGTTACTTTAGCAATGTAGCGCACTTAATATAATAACATGTAACTCTTTTTATATTGTGTTATCATTGTCTAGTAATGCAAAATACTGAGTTGTGTACAAGTTACTATTAACATTTATTTATGATTTAGATCTCATAATAAGATTGAATTGCCATAGTAACATATATATTGAAAAGAGCTTTCTAATGAAATATCTCTGGTTATTATTGAGCAGTGGTGGAGACATTGACATTGCATCCTTCTTTGATGTAGTTAGTTATTTGTAACTTGATGGTGCCATGTTTTCTTTTTGTGACTAATATCTTGCTTTGATAACTGCTTAGTTTGATAGATATATTTACTTTACCAAATTTGATAATTTAAAAATGTATAATTATATTTAATGCTACCACTGGCTTCTTATCGTTTTCGCTATCACTACCTAAACACAACCATTTAATTGCATTCTTGTTTAAAACAATTGCTGTGCTGATACAAGAATTATGGTTGTCTTCTTTTGTTTATTTAAAGTTATCCTCATATTTCTAATCACGCTTACTTTGAATCATGTTTACAGTTTACTTGAATCATGTTTACAATTTCCACCTTATATGATACTGATAAAGCAAAGTGATATGATTCAACTTCAGTCTAAGAACTTTTTAATTATTTAACAATTTGCAGTGAATCAATTCTGATAAATAAAAGATGTATGTTCAGTGGATAAGGCATTTGTTGGCGAAAGTGTTTTGTGTTTATTCTCTGGGTTTGACTAACATCCTTGAGAATGACTGGCAATGGGTTAGCAAACAGGTGAGTTATAATCAAACAATGTACAACACAGTATTCACTAATGCAAATTTAAAACAGATATACACTAGTTACCCTTTTGTTGACTATTCCACATAGTGTTGCCAGGCCCAAAATTTAAAAAGCCGGTTACAGATCCATACTCACTGGTAATATTGCCCTGAAAGCCTGACACACTAGAATAGAATGGAATAGAAAAACGTTTATTCAACAAACAACACAAACACAAGGGTACATAATAGAAAAGATAAAATCAATAAAACTAGGTACTTTTTATCTACTAACAAGCGACACTATTAAATTAAAATAAAAATACAATGAGGAAAGCAAACCCTAATTCCACGAGAAAAATGTTTTTTCTGCCTTAGGGTCTTCCCCGACCTATCGACGCGGAATCGGCTTAATCGATAAGAGAAAGTTTTATGTCCTTGCAGTAGGAGTGAAAAGGCGTCGCTCGGCTTTGCTCTTATTGCGTGGACATAAAACTTTTTCTTAACGGCTCAAGCCGCTTCCACGTCGATAGGTCTGGGGAGACCCTTAAACGGCAGCCTCCGTATTGATTCAGGGTATATAAATAAATTCCGAATTTTATCCAAATTTTTCCAGCCGTTTCAGCAAACACATTAACTCACACACACATAATCATCGCATTTATAATATTAGGGTCTTCTAGTTATCAATAATTTAATCCGTTTGCAGAACACAGAGGTATCAAGTAATTCTGTATTTCTGTAATTCATTTGCAAATAATAAGAACTTTGTTTCACTGTTGAGTAGAAGATAAACACTTTACTTATAACATCACAATTGAAGCAAGCAGTTGTAAAGTGTACATTAAATTTTGATTAAGATAATGGTTTTCTTCATTTTCTTCTTTCTTCTCAAAAGCTTGATTTGAGTCATTTTGAATTAAATAAACTGGAGAGGTACTCTAAAACACTATATTCGAAATTTTACTATGCCCCAAACCTTTCAATCGTCATTCAGGATGGAGAAAGCGTGACTTCAAAACTTTGATTTTTTAAGTTTGGGTCAGTTACGCGCGAACTTGTCTACATACTAATAATCAAAACAAACAGAACCTGATTGGAAAATAAGGTCAAAGTTAACTTATTCTTTAGTCGTAAAATCAACACCACAAGGAGCACAAGGAAAACTTCGCTGGTAAAGCTATGGGCCACGTGGCTCAGTAGAACGTTCTCACGGTCAGGTAAAAGGTCCTGTGTTTGAAAGTTACAGTGCAATATCGCATGAAAAAACCTTCGAAAGCACCCGGAACCGACTCAAATGTATGAAGAGTTTGATGAATGTAGAGGAAGTGAAATTTGTATGTTTAGAACGGTGCACCTGGCTTCCATAACCTCTGCCTGATTGCCCACTCTATTGGGAGACAGACTCTCTCACTTGCTCTCATCCGCTCTTATGCTAGTCTAACCGACATTACCAGAACCCTTAAGACTTTTTAAAACGTTTGCATTGTACGTGTGTTTAATCGGTATAGTTCAAATACCGCTTTATACGTTATCTTGACAAATAGTAAAAGCAGAGTTATTAATAGAAGGCATTACGTTACGCGTCAAACTCAGTTATCTCACGTTCTCTAGATAGCCAATACCAATGTTGCAATATCGGGCAGTTTCACTGCAAGCTTAGTAGTGTCATGTTTCACTAGCCTTGTTCATTGCGTCCATAATCGTATTAATTCCCCTGATTAAGTAATAACGTAGTTGTATTGTAACTGGTAAGATCGATAAATTTGGTTATTACGAACGAAACAATATTGATGTTTACGTTATGCGTACGTTTTAGAGGCAGGACAGTAGTTCAAGGTCTGTCTGGATCGCTACCACCATACCTACTATCCTGCCCCCAAGTAACATTCTCTACAACTCCACGTTCTGTTCTGGTGTAGGGCAAGGCCTCGCTCAGGCTGGCTGGCTCATTTCTTCTTTTTTCAATCTTCCACATAAACGGTCCCTGCGCAAGACATAAGAAAAGTAGTGAAATGATTAACATGGAGGCATTCCATCGTAGTCGCCGGTTCATCTTCCTTCAAATATCCCCGTACCTCAGTGCCCATCTAATCAGATGGCCTGTGTTCTTTTTTTTACTTCTTGCGTGTAGTTCCAATTCTAGCGTGATGACTTTGTACGTGACTTATTGTTCGTGGGGTTGTGCCTGTTCGGTAATAGAATATATTAGACTCCGTTATAGCCGGTTTTACCAATTTAACTGACGTGAAAACGTAAAATATCGGCTAGGGATATTGTTGTTAAACTTCGCTCATAGTAAGTTGTTGCGCCACACTCAGGTGCTATCAAATTCACTATTAGACATAATGGGACTGCTTTGTTAGTGTAAAGATACGCTAAATAAATAATCATATTCGTTATTGCATTAACCATGGGGGAGGCCTATGTCCAGCGGTGGACGTCTTTCGGCTGATATGATGATGATGATTAATCATGCATTGTCATGTATAATTGTTAGTCCAACAGCCAACAATATATACTTTGAAATCTTTAAGTACAGATGCCTTAGCCTCTTCCTTAAAATTGTTACGACTAAAGTGAAAAATAATGTCACTGACGAGGTTAAGGTTCATGTGTTTCGGAGTTGCTCGCGTCAGTCGCTACCTCATAAGTCCGGTAATGGTAAGTCTAGCATATAATCCTTATTATGAACGATACACACGGTAATATCTAGGATGCTTTATCTTTTGTGAGGGTGAGGGGTGGGACAAAAAACCTCACAGACCATAAGGTGTGTCTGGCTTCTATGGTGTAGAGACGAATATCCTCGCAATCCTATCGCGCGCAAGGGTCAATCCTAGCTGGTCAATTCAAGTAAGCGCGTTATAGCTTCGTAACGCCTTGGTCTACCTTATTTGGCTGTCGCCGCCTGCAGCGTCATGCTATGATGATACCTATACTTACCATACATTAGAAATGTACTAAGTCTAGTAGTCTTCCTCACACGTTACCGAAACGTACGCTGGCGTTACGTTGAGATTTTACGTCTCTTATCGCATGTTACGCAAGACTAGGCTTACAATTAGGGTTGCATTCTTGGACTTGTGTCATACTGTGACTGTATGAACAGACGTACCTATAATTTCATTTCTAACCTTTTTAAGTATCGCAGTTATTATTCAAACAATGTATGTTACTGTCTCTGACGTATTTACTGTTTACCGTTCACTGAATCGATTGTTGTGAGACTTGGTCATAAAACAAAAACATCACGTTTATGGTGTTGTAAGTTCTAATTGGTTATTATTACCAAGTTACTAGGTCGTCTGGCAACTTTAGCTAAATTAACTCTACCTATTTTGACCACTTAATATTATCTACCTAACCTTAGGCTTAGAGATTCTTTCCCCGAACATGGGTCAATTTCTTTTTGTAGCTTTGATGAAGGTCATATAATTGGGTATATTTTTAGGGTGCTATATACAATTGGCAAAAACAGAACCCTTGTTGTTTCGTCTTGTCTGTTTGTCCGTATATTGTGTAAAATGGTAATATTGTGTAGAATGTGAAAGCTTAGCAATTTACCACTCAGTAAATAAACATTATGTACCTAACCGAGATATTATAAAAAATAATATAGAAATTCGAACCGAACAAACAGACAAACAAAAGAACAGACCGAGAAAAAAAGATCCCGTCATCCCTGGCCAGTCTGGCCACACAAAGATCACGCTAAGACGCCATTAAAAAAAAAAACAAAAAACCAACAATCCTCTTTCCCTACACGTCAAACTGACTATCTGTCAAACTGAAAAAAAACCAAGCTAACAATAGTTCTACAATGCACAAGTTGACACCAATTCTCGCATCGGATAGCAAGGATTGCGGTCCATCGGTGCGTTGTCTGTTTGCTCGCAGTAGTTTGCGGGTGCCCGGCCGAGATGCGTGTGTGCTACTATGTGTTCCTGTTTGCGCTGTTTCAGTGTGTGCGTGAGCGGTCTTCGCATCCTTTCAACATGACGTTTGTGTACCCTGCTGCGCGCCGGGACGAGACCGTTGTCGATGATTACTATGGGACCAAGGTGAGTTGGCGTAGTTTCTTAAGATTTTCTCCATAACAGCTGATTTCGACAAGTTTTGAATCACACCGGTAAACAAAATACTCCCTTTGATATCAAATACGAGTGCCCCTCAAAGGAACACGCCGTGCTATATTTAAAAATTACTTATCAGCGAGATTAAAAAATCCTGAACATGAAAAGCTTGTTAATGCTTGAGGATCTCTTCAAGTAAGAACTCAAAAGATATTCCAAAATTGACCAGCTGTCATTGCCGAAGCATAAAAGAGCGTTGGAAATAATGATCTTACAGTTCAACCATTTTCTTAATAGCGATCGGCAATCTTCGTGTTTTTATGATACACGAGGGACAAATATACTGTCAGTTGCGCGTGAAGAGTGATAGCGATAGCCAGCCGAAATCTATTAAGAAGTTGGGAATATTGTACAGTCGTGTTCATAAATATGTACATACTTTAGCACCTTGTCTATTTAATGTCATGTTTAAACTGCCATATATGAATTGTCACAACGATTAAAGTGACAAGGTACTAAAGTCTATACATATTTATGAACTCGACTGTAGGTACAGTCAGCGTCATATGGTTGGTAGCATTAAAAGTAGCCAAATAGTACGTTACACGTCATTATTACCGTAGTAACAAGGGCGTGTAACGAACTGTTTGGCTACTTTGGATGCTACCAACTATATGACGCTGACTGTACATGGTTAGTTTGGTTAGTTACTGTTTATGAATCAGCTGTCGGGGGTCCGAGCTCCGTTAAGGGTAAATGGTGAATGGTGAATGATGATTCCCAATGTATCTGTGGAACTGTGTTTTGTATTGGATTATGACGTTTTCGTTTGAGTTCGATCAATAACGACAATTCGGCGCGATAAACATAAGTATATTTTAGATGAGTCTTAATTGCATGGTTTTATATTTAATTATATCTTTGTCAAACTTAGACACGTATCTTTGGAACGAGCCTATGGCTTCGTTTGGACTAGGTCAATTTATATTTATAGCTATTATCACTGATGTTTATTTTGGCAGAATAAGACATAAATATTTAAATAAACTGTTTGATAAACAGGGTTAAACATTCAATGGTTCTAAACTAGGACGTGGAATCTGACCGCTATGGAAAACCACATATTTAGATAGACTTACGTAGTCACGCGCATTGCTAATTTAATTGATTAATTATAATGTAACTGAACCTTAATCGTAGATCTTACTAAAATCCTACTTCCCATTTTACGTTTCTGATATTAATGTGAAACTGTTTGGATGTCCGTCTTTTATTAAGGTACTGAAGTTAACTGAACGGATTTGAATGTAATTTGGCACGCATATCTTCCACGCCCTGGATTAGCACATCAGGCTGTAAAATAAATGGTTTTCTGTTGAAATTCCAACTACGTTTAAAGGTCGGCACTCGGGTAATCGTAAGCGAAATGACTTTCGTCCGTTTCATTTATCGCAGCTCTTTTAAACCGACCTACTGTCTCGCTAATCTGTATTTGTGAACTGTATAAATTGATCGTATAGTCATGAAAGCTGTGTTGTTTTTATAAGGTAATCATCAGACATAGGAATCCAGGGGGCAAAATTTTATGACAGGTAGGGAGTTCCTATGTCGATAAACTCAATTATCGAGGCTTTTTCCATATACTAGTGATCGACCCCAGCATTGTATGGATTTTTTGTAAGTATTGTTCTAAAGACGATGATGAAGTACACAAAGCATTGTTGAAAAAAAAAAGGACCCTGTTACCTCCACAGAAATTAAAGTCATTTAGCCACCTGAAATCGATTTATCAGCAAAGACGGACACGTTTAATGCCAATTCAACAATAGTAGATAAGACAGTAATAAAAAAAATGTTGATGAGTAAAGTTTCAAAAATCGTTCTGATATAAAGAAGAACAGAATTACGTTATTATTTTGACTGTCATACTGAAATTCGAAGTTCAAAATAGCGATTCATTGTATTGCTAAAGTACTAAAATGCGACGCATTAAACAAAGAAAGTACACCACATCGATTCACATATTCGCGAATATCCATACCTCGATCCACGTTAGTGCGAATTTTTGGCAGATATAAAAACTAACCTAACCTAACCTACCTTGCAGGGAAGAAAAGTCCCCTTTCCGAGTAGGTGATATGAAAAATAATTTTTTACACACATTACTTGGAGTTATAGCTAGTTTATAGAACAAGCATCGATAATTAAGTTTATCGATATAGGAACTCCCTGCCTGTCATACAATTTTGCCCCCTGGATGGAATCAAGACCTTTATTCTTATTATTGTAAGAAAAGTGAGTACCTATCACCGTCTTTATTTATTACATTTCAAATCACGTTAGTTTCATAAACACTGTTAAGACCCTGTAATACGTAGTTTATTGGATAGAACGTATCGCACTATTGACTGACAAATGCAGAAAAGTAGGTTGCCGTGAATTATTCTAACGCAAGGTTGTTAAATCTATTGTTATACATATTTAGTAACGATACTTACTGGTTTTGTAGGTAACAGCGGCGGTGCGTATAAATTAGACAATCCTTGAGCCAAAAACTATTAATATTTTCTCTGGAGTTACGGCTTGAACCTTATTGTAAATTTCTGTTAAATATTTTATTTTGGATACAATCTTTTGTTACCGGTGTCAAGGGCTTAAATTTGGGACCCACCTTAGGTCCAAAGTCAATCTGACATTCTACAACAGTAAGGTCGAGTTTCCTAAACGTTACAAATGACTTGAGATCTCTAATGACATCGACGACTTCAAACATATTTTTCTTAAAATGAGTCACAAATTAACGCTCGTGAGCGTACCTCTTTTTGCACAGAGCCTCGTTTTCTGTTTAATGAGACTTAACTATTATAACGAGTTCAATCCTGGGCCCGTATTATAGACGCCTTTGTCGCGGTGGATAAAGCATCCGTCACTCTCGCACTTACATACTGCTCAGAAAGTAACAGTTGCTATATCTGCGTATATTTACCTCCATAAACACGCCATATTAGGCCCGCTGGTGGGGTGGCACAGCGGAGATCCTGTTGCCACCTTGAACATCATCAGACCATTATTTAATTTTACAAGTTCCAAATCAAACTACTAAAATTATGAATTTGAAAGTAACTGTTTCTGTTTGTCTGTCTGTCTGTTTGTTACGCTTTCAAGGCTAAATCCGTGAACCGATTTCGATGGAATTTGGTATGGAGGTAGCGTTAAGCCCGAGAATCGACATAGGATACTTTTATCCAGAAAAATTGGACAAATAAAGAACTTCTACTCGGAATTAATTGCAGGATTTGAACAGACCGTTGTGACAAGCAAACAAACATATGAAGTGAATTACCAAAACGCTTATGGAAATAAAAAGAGCCGTTACTCGTAGTGTATCGTATCCGGGTTGTTGACCGTTTTTATCTATACAAAAACTCCTTTAAATAATACCTATGGGTTCGGTCACGATTCTAAATCGGGCAAAACCGGTCAGTTTGATTTACCGGACCCCGAGCCGGTTTAAAACGAACAAAACAAAACACATTAATCATTGAAGGGTCGGGACAAGTCGAAACTAAAGAGTTTTCTGTTATACTCGAACATAAACCAGCATTATATATATATTTAAACCTTACCGAAATTGTATCTAACTGGTGGGGAAAACCGCATGAAAATCAGTTCAGTCGTTTTTGAGATCATCGCGAACAGACAGAAAGACGCGTCGCGTCGCGTCGCGTCGCGTCGCGTATGTATGGACGTGTAGTGATTTAAAGGTCTACTTGACCTGTAGGAACTATTAAAAAAACCGAGGGGTCACAGCTCAGTGAAAGGATTGCATCAAAACGTATTTTAGTATTTTTAGTACCTATTATAAGTTCTATAATGAATATTCGATAAGAACGATTGTAATTCATCCTCTTTCTTGTAATCATCCTCTAATTGAGTTGCCAATAAGGATTTCTAACAAGATAGGTTGGTGTTGTTTGGAATAGAGCCCCAGAGAGTTTAGATATCATATAGAGGTTTCGTAATTATTGCGACGATGCTTGTTACACGTGGATTGCAAAATTTGTATACTAATACGATTATGTCTTTCGAGTCTACTTATTCTTAAACCTGTAGTTCCACTTATCTAACGAGCGAGTTGTAGGTATATTGCGTGTTTGAATAAGGATAAAGTCCGTCATTTATTTTTATTATATACATAAATAGAAAATAAACTAGCTGGCTATTTGATTAACGCTCGGCCGAAATTGCTGAACTTTTAATTTGCAGGGAATATTCCTGGGATATCTTAGGGGTGCACTAAGAAGGAATTTTGGAAATTAGGGTTTAAAAAGGCAGAGGAGCGGGAAACTAATTCGCCGCGTATGAAGTGGCAGGCGTCCTCTAGTTGATAACGTATTGAACTAGCGGATAAAACCCGCGATTTTTTTGATTATTGATCCCTCCTCGGTCACTGCAAAGTTTTCTGGAGTGAAAAGTATCTTATTAAAGTAATTTTGACAGCGATTTAGTCTTGAAGGAGTAACTAATAGACAAAAGCACTGTCGTACTTGTAATATAGGTAAATATATAATTTGTGTTTATTCAAATCGGACTTGTGAAGTTTTTAGTATTGATTATTAGTTTTCTCTTAGGCGAGCATAAGTCTGAAGGTTTCATCAAAGTAGAGACGAGTAAATAGAACCTGAAAAATAAGTAATTTCTCATGAAATTTAACCTAGTCAAAGAAAATGAATTAACCGAAAATTCTCTGTAAAACCACACCATGTTTTTGTACACATAAAATGAAATAAAATTGAAATACTTCTCCATCCAGACGCGTTGTGGCAAAAGGTTACTAACAAATCGATAACCCGCGTCGCCATTGTAATTCTGGTCACGTCCTTTTTGGTCCCACAATTGATACTAAAGTGAGATATGGCGGCCCTAATGTAACAAATAGAAAAAAAAACGATACAAATTATGTTCTTGCTTGCGGTCCGTTTCGACATTTGCGTAGATGTTTTTTTTTTGTTTTTAGGGTTCAGTAGCCAAAGGCTTAGGGAACCATATTACGACTGTCTATCCGTCTGTCACAGAGCCTTATCTTTTGAACTTTAATTGGACACTTGAAGTATCTTGTCGCACTGACGTCCTTTTTTTCTAGGGATTGAATGTTTAGTTTTTCTACCGTCTCTATATCGAATATTTAGTGTAAATTATGCAACAATGCGATTGATTTATTGCCTTTTAAATCTCTGCTCATTATTTATTATTTTTAGATAGAATATATAATTTTCCAGTACCAACAGTCTTTCAAAAGGATTTGTATTTTTAAAGTGCGTGGGGCTTTTCAGAGCGCCCTTGGCATTTATAAGCAGCAGGATTCACAGATGCCGCCAAATGTGAAGCTTGTGATCACCAAAATCCCTACACACCCCTTAATTACACTGGAGATGTAGAATTGTATACTATTGTGAAAAAAACATGGTAAACAGTTTTAACTAATGAACACCCGGGGCTTGTATTAATCCCATCCTTTTTTAGTAGTGATTGTCTTTGACTCATTGTCGTGACATCGACATATAACTCCAAGTACAATACCTTCGACATTTAGTCGATAAAATTAACATTCAATCATTACACAAAAGCAATGTCAGTGCGACAAGTTAAAGGGTTCTAGTAATTACTATGCTAGCTTAAGGCACAGGTCCCACCGCGAGCGAGTAAGTGATGAACTATCGGCGATTTTCTCATATAGTTCGTCGTCATACATTTATAGTTCAACGCTGAGCTATAAATAAGCTGAAGCTCAGCGATGAACTATAAATGTATATCTCTCTCTTTTATTTACACGGGAGGGATTATCTTTTGTTCATTTCTTGGGCGAGAAAATCGCCTATAGTTCATCGCTTACTCACTCGCGTGGGACCAGTGCCTTAGGGTGCGGCTCCACTGCGGCGGAGACGAGCGGAGCTGTGCCAATAATAACCAATATAATCTAAGCTAACGTTCGCAATGCGAGCTCTTCGTGACCGCCCACGCCTTCTATTGGTTAATATTGGCACAGCTCCGCTCGTGTCCGCCTCAGTGGAGCCGCACCCTTATCCTATATTAGCTGTTCCCGTGCCCACTTCGTTGGGCAATAAATATTTTTTTTGGTTTATATGTAGCTTATGACATAACTCTCACAAAGAAAGTGGCTTTCTATTTGTTAAAAAAACTTTCAAAATCGGTTCAGTAGATCCAGGAATACCCCCTACTACGTCACAACATTTTCTTCATTATAATATTAATATAGATTTATGTTACGCGTCAAACAAAATCGATGACCCTATGCGACTTGATCAATATTTACAAATAGGTCTACTACGCCTGATCAGTATTCCGGGATAGCTGTTTCAATCTCATTGTAATTCTGGTCGCGGCCTTTTTGGTCGCGCTATTGCGACTAAAGTGAGATATGGCGGCCCTCACAATGTAACAAAGTAGAATATAATAATCGATCCAAATAATGTTATTGTGCATAATGTGCATAGATATTTTTTTATTTATTTTCGGTTTTAGGGTTCCTTAACCAATGAATGCCAACGGGCCCTATTACTATGAGCGCTGTAACGACAAATAATAAAAACAACAAACTAAACAATTAAAGAAGCTCGTACAAAAAATAAGTTAGTACGGCGTTTTTTACGCGATCTTAATATTTTACGATGGTACGGAACCCTTCATGTGCGAGTCCAAATTTTACTTGGCTGATTTTATTTAACTTGTGTTCTGTTGCCGCTTTGAAACTCCGTGAGGTTTAATAAAATCGTACTTTTGGGGACAAAAATAAATACTCATTAATTGAATCAAATTATATGCAGATTACAACATTCACACTACTTTTGTTAAGGACCCCGTACTCTGTGACCAATATTGTAACCGCGGACTCAACACATGCGAAACTTCGACAAAATGTGCACAATCGAGTCCATAAATATGTATACACTCACTATAGTACCTTGTCACGTTAATCGCTGTGATAATTAATGTATGGCAGTGTAAACATGACATTAAATAGACAAGGTACTAAAGTGTACACATATTTATGAACTCGACTGTAGGAACATAGCAAATGTATGATAAAAAGATAAACAAGATAAAAGATAAAAGAAATTTATTCAGTAAGTAGGCCGCTCGGGCACTTTCACACGTCAAGATACTACCAGCGCTTCCCAAGAGGATACCACTGCTGAGAAGAAACGCCGCAAGAAACTCAGTAATTTTTTAAACATATTTCATATTACAATGGTACAACTTAGTCTAGCATTATATAAAGCTACTATTATATGTATGTATTTATGTAAACTCTTTATTGCACATAAACAATAACAAAGACATGTTTGCATCACTATAGATATTGCACGCCTTGAAGTAGAATAAGCAAGGACACTGCAAGAGGAAATGTCAAAGCTAACTCGAAGTAACCTTATCTATTCGCGGTATGAATATTGGAAACGGACTTTAATCGACCGATGCCACTGAGCCAAGATTATTTGCCCTATTAACTAAGAGTAGACGTTCGGTTTTACCAAATGGAATTAAGCCCCATCTGTCTATTGTTTTTAAACGCGGCCGCCACCAATGCCGTCTTTACCATAAGGGCACACGGGGCCTGTGCCCAGGGCCCCCATCTTCAGGGGGCCCCGAAGGACCGTCAATTTATTACCCATAATAAATAGAGGTTTTTTTTTAATAATAGTAGATGTTTTTTAGAAATAATTCGCTTTCTTCACTTTCCAAAAGGGGCTCCATACTCTTGCCCCAGCATAGTGTAAGACGGCCCTGGCCGCCACTACTGTCAAGTAAATAAGAGCTATCGTAACGTCAAAAGCATTATGGTTTTACCAAGCAGAATGAGCTACAGGTCTGTCCTTCGTGCTCTAATAAGCTAGGCTGTCGTGACAATTATAATAAATACTGTGTTGGCTTTTTGTTGTCTTTTGTGCCTCATTTTCGCTGATTAGTTTTGTTGCGCTTCGCTGACAGCAATAATAATAGCGTCGATATATATTTTTAGCAAGAACGGCGACGAGTTTTTGTCTATTTCAATGTAAGGTCTTATGGGTAAGGTCCAAAAAGTTGGGCATGCTACGCAATTGGCCAAAAGTTTACGTATTGGCCTTTTGCGTTTTTCGTATTTTTTAACCTAGGTCATTCACGAATTGAAAAGTTTAAATACGTAATTAACAAAAAAAAATGTATGCCTTTTGCGTTTTTCGTAGTATGCGTCGAAAGGTGCTAACTCACGCAATTAAATTATCTATGAAACTTTTCCGTTTTGTCACAAAAATTGGCCATACAATAGTAGGGGGTACTTTTCGTCGCACAACGGAACTTTTTTCGCATGCGTTGTTTGTATGGTTAGAGTCTGTCAAGCGAGTCGTGTCCCTTCAAAAAGGCGGTATTTTCAAAAATCTTTTAGATGTCAACACTGATAATACGCTGAAAACTAAGGTTGATACTTGAGTTTATGTAGTTTTTTTAATTACTTTGGTTGAAACAATGTGTTAAAAGCCAGGAAATGTCTGGTGCTCACAAACTGAGGTAGGCTTTGCCTACCAATTTTTGTGGTATTAGGACTAAAATATTTACTAAGGGTCATTTATTTACATTATTAAAATAAAAAAATCAGGTAGTATGCACAAAATACACTAACAACAATACCTTTAAGAAAAGGATACTAAACTACTTAAATAAAAAAGATGGAAATAATAATAAAACAACTATAAAAAAATCATCCCTTCCAACAAGTCCGCCCGCGGAATGGTCCCCAAGACACTGACTGCATTACCTGGCTGTATAGTTGTTTTAGTGTATTCTGTACAAGTATATTTCTTGTGGAATAAATAAAAAATAAAAATTCGAATTAAGTATTTATTAACCAGAATCAGTACCAAAATCAGAATCTAGAAATTCAATACCTTCATAAGAGAAGTCACTGTCAGTATCATCATTACGCACAGAAATTATAAAAGGGTCCAATTCCGTTTCCGTTACCTTGTCCCGAACTTTATACTCATTTTCTACATGAATAGTGTGATCTGTGCATTTTTTCCAATCGTTGACTGTGACACTATCAAAACATTCTTTTATTAGTTTCTCCATTTCTTCGCCTGGAATTCCTAAATTCTTGCTAGCAATTTTTCGTTTTGCCAAGCTCCATATAAGTTCGATTGCATTTAAGTCGCAATGATATGGTGGAAGTCTCAACACCTCATGACCATGCTCTTTTAATATTTCTTCTGCTTCATATATCGGAGTTGTTTTATTTTCATTGACAAGGCACATAAGCTCAGCCTTCGTGAAGTATGGTTCATAATGAACTCCATTTTCCATTAGCCATTTCTGAATGTCAGCCTTTAAATTATTCATATTTGGTGGCTTATTGATTTGTGTTACATGATAGCTAGCGTTGTCCATGACAATGACACTGGGCTGGGTTAGGTTAGGTATTAATTTTTCACGTAACCATTTCATGAAATTATTTCTGTTCATATCATCATGATAATCGGCCATTTTAGATTTGGTGCTGAATACTAACAATGCATTGGGAATGAAACCCTTTTCAGATCCAGCATGGACAACAATGTGCCTTTTTCCTGAAGATATTTTATCAATGACTCCGCTTGTGGATGGCCCTTGCCATGATTTTTTAACATTATAATTTTGGTGTACGTATGTTTCATCAAGGTAAACTATTAATTTTCCTTGTTTCCGCTTCTCATCAATTGTTCTAAGATATCTATGTCGCCACGCAGACAATTCAAACTTTTCAATAAGAATTTTTCTCTCATTTTGGTTCTTTTTGAACTCAAATCCATTTTTGAGTAATAATTGTCTCAATGTTTCATGACTTCCAGTAAATCCAATTGATTCTCTTAAATCTGCAAGCAAACTTCGTAAAGTAGGAACTTGTTTTTTGACGCAGTAAAATTCATTGATTTTATTGCGAATTGCTGATAAATCAAAATCATCAAGGTTGGCTACAGTTCGCTGTCGTGGTCGCTTTTTGCCTGGCGTGTTCCACTCGCCTTGGTTTATTGTACCTTCTTTTTTTATTCTTCGTAATGTTTTAACGCTTACATCTGAAAGTTCAATTCATACGTTCAATATCACACACATTCATAAATTCAAATCACTTTATAAGATAACATAATCTGCATATAGAATATAGGAATGTAAATGAGAAAATAACTACTAACCTGTCATAGAAGAGATTCTCGTCAGGTAGTCTGTTTCAGTTTGAATTTTTTTAACATCTTCTATGGCTATGAGTTGCCTAACTAAACTATCAATTGTATTTTTTATGTTATCGTCTAAGGTACCTGAAAACAATATAGGGAACGTTATTAAAAATGCAGAAAAACATTAACAGTTTTAGTTCAAGCAGAGAAGAATATCATAAAGTGACTGCCAATGTCAAGTGCTGGAGTGCAAGTGGATGCAACGTTATGACTACGAAAACAGTACTTAAAAGCTAAATAAAAATATAAATGATGATAATTGAGAATAAAATATCAAAATGTTGTAGACGACCTACCTGATGTTAACACGATCTCATCCAAAAGTCGTCGCTTTTCATGTATCACGCCATCAAATTCACTCTTCACGTGATTATATTTGTTGATCATAGTAAATAACATACTTCTAACACTCCCTTTGATAGGTTTTGCCATTTTAGACTCAAAATATAAGACCAAATCAAACAAAAACCGTCACGCTACGAGGTTATAATAAAAATTGTGACTGGGTGTTTGACAGTTAAATAGTGTTGCCATGTAAAGAAATCAGATAAATGGTCGTGGACAGGACTTGCTTGACAGACTCTAGCTACGCTTCACCATGGTCTAACTTTTTGGTCCTCACCCATACCATACTGGCAAGTTGCGATCGTATTAATAACCGCACGCACCGCAGCGTTCTTGTTTACACATCGGTCGAAATTTGTTTATGAATTGTTAATCTGATATGCAGCCGTGCAGGACTGAATTCACTGCAGAATATGTATATGGCCTTTATTGTATTATCATTGGTTTATAAAGGTTATTTTTTAATTATTCACATGTCCATAGATTCACGATCCGTACCGCTGGCTAGAAGACCCAGATTCAAAAGAAACCAAAGAATTTATAGATGCCGAGAACAAAATCACGCGGCCATACCTAGACGCGTGCCCTGTGAAAGCCGAAGTCAACGCTCGGCTAACGGAGCTGTGGAACTACCCCAAATACTCATGCCCTTTCAGAAGGGGGGACAGATACTTCTTCTTCAAAAATACTGGGCTGCAGAATCAGAAGTAAGTGTTATTACGTGTCCAGTGGAAAAGGAATAGTGTAATTATTGCTTTTGAAACAACCTTCGGGGTTGTACTTCGCTTTCACTCACTCTTATTCTAGTCTATCAAACTTTACCCGAACTCGAAAGACTTTCAAAGACTGCCAACGTACAGGGGCTCCATTCTACTCTGTAAAACCATATGTTTCTGTTCAGCTTGAAGTTTATCCCATCGAAAATGTTAAGCACTTTAAAGATTTGTCATTATAAAGTTCAAACTGAAGAACAAATGACAAGCATGGCAATAACAATGACAATCACAATGACGCAGACTTTTTAGCTACTTATTTTTAACTGGCTGTATCTCGAGACTTCGTCCTTGCAAAATAGCCTATGTTCATCAGGGATAATGTAGGATTCGGTCTAGTAGTTTCGGAGTCTGTTCAATGCAAACAAACAATCAAATCTTTCCTTTTTATAATATTAGTGTAGACGTAAAAACTCAAATCAAAACTGGTTTCAAATCGTTTGCAGGCGCGCAAAAAATTCGCCCTGTATATTGGATAATGTTGACAGAAATAAAACAATGATAACCTTATTTGTTGCTAGCAAAGGAATTTCTTTTTCATTGTTTTACCGCTGTCAAAATTAGCAATATTCTGAAACTTCATGGTTCTAGTACAATGAGTCATTATCTCCCTGGCCTTTATTACCCATACATAGTACAAGCCTAGATCACAGATTATGTACAAGTTACTTCGTAACAGATACGTCACTCGCCGCTGCCCACCATTATAATGACCTACCGGCCGGTGTATTCCAGGCGATACAAATATCATTTGAGTGTCAAAATTCGCACGTAGCGCACCTACGTCTTAATGTTTGTAATGTCAAATTGTAACCCTCGCTTAGGAACGAAGTTAATGGCATCATGCGACGGACAAACAAAAAATAACGCAGTACGTAAATTTATGTGGGAGAAGTAAAGAAGGACGTGAGTAACAAAAACAGCCGACAAGTACTCTGCGTATGTAGTGACGGGGGGCTGTCTAGAGCTTACAATTAATTTCAATTTGTGTAAGATTATTTGGTTGTATCGCTAACTCCAGCTCCACCCCCCAGTGTCCTATACGTGCAAGACGGGCTGGACGGCGAGCCGCGCGTGTTCCTGGACCCCAACACCCTGTCCGAGGACGGGACCGTGGCCCTGTCCGGGTCGCGCTTCACGGAGGACGGCGCCACCTTCGCGTACGGCCTGTCCGCCAGCGGCTCCGACTGGATCACGATACACTTGAAGGATGTTGCTACTGGTTAGTGGGTTTTGATGTAGCAGCCAAACGCAGTCGCCGACCACCACGATTAGGCCAGAGGGGCTCATTAAATGTCCGAGTTTTAATCCATACTATCCCTCCATAGGTAGTGCAACTAATGTTGTAAATGTGATAATATCTTCCACTTGCACGGCTAAACTACAGAACCGATATCGATTAAATTTGGTATGGAGATAGCTTGAGTCCCGGCGAAGAACATGGAATACTTTTATCCCGAAAATTTGTACTTCTCCCGATTTATATTGTACGTACGCGGAATGATATACAACTACGTGTGCGAGATCGCCACGTGAATTAATTTCCATTGTTCATTAAGCATTAGCGACATTCAGCAATCTAAACCCTGGGCCCTTTATTCTCCATTGCTAGGTGGTTTCAGGGAGTTGAGCAGTGAAGCGATTTTTAATCCTATAAAAAGATGAGATCTTTGCTATGAATACATAACAATGAGATATTTTTTCCCTTGCTTATTTCTAATAAACATCCGGACTTATGCTTGGATAAACTAGCATAATGCTACTTTGCTATTGTAAGATTATGTCGTCATTAAATATGTTAATTATGACTTGTAGAAAGTTAATAAAACATCCTTTTAGAAGAAAAATAAATGCAATTGAGCAGCATTAATGTATTAGTCGTTTATTATTATGTACATTTATCGTTGATTTACCAGAAATTTACGGTGTATAAAGCTATTTTTATCATTGTTACAGACAAACCAAAAATCTATGTAGTTGTTTTAATAATGTCCCTTATAAATTCCTATTTCACATAACAAACAACTCCAACCGATTTCCTCCAACAGGTGAAGATTACCCGGAAAAGCTAGAAAAAGTGAAGTTTGCCTCAATGTCATGGACCAAGGACCACAAGGGATTATTCTATTCGGTAAGCACGCGAGGTTCGCTAGAGGATAATGTTTGTTGGCAAGCGAGGAATTATCCTTGCAGGAACCTCGCTTAGCTATTAAAACAAGTTCACCTTACGATTGCAAATGTGTTTGTGATCACGGAGAAATACGGTAGATCGTCTATTATTGGCCAAAGCAAAAGATATGCTAATATTTGTGCGATTAAACTAGAATACCTACATGCAGAGTTATTAATCTAGACTACTCCCAAATCTTTACGAACGGCGTCTGTATATAAAATTGGTGGCTAGTTTTTTCGTCGTTTAAAATTGAACACGAAATCTTATTATGAAGTAAATTGCGATCCTAATTATATTGTCAAAGACAGATTGAGTCCGTCGGTAGGGATAAATATAGTGTGACATTTGACAGTGCGAAATCCCGACAGCATAATAAGTGGCGGTCAAAAAAAGTTAAACAAGTTTTTTGGTCATCTGTATTTTTTTGCACAAGCATCGGCTACATTAAGACCCAATTCAAAGAGTTTAACGTGTAGTTTGACGGAGAACCTGAACCCAATTTCGGACTTCGTCATTGACTTTTAGACATATGGCATGCATTCTTCACGCATCGGGTATACATGTTTTCTTATGTTCACGTTATATTTCCCCAGAGATACCCCGAGCAGACGGGCAAGACAGACGGCTCAGAGACGCAAGTCAATCGCGACCAGAAGCTGTGCTACCATAGACTCAACACGCCGCAAGCAGAGGACGTGATCGCCGTCGAGTTCCCCGAGGAGCCGCTCTGGCGGATGTGAGTAGTCTACTACCGAGCGCAGTCACCAGTAGAACGAGATTCTCTGAACCGCGAACAACTCTGCTACCATAGACTCAACAGATCGCCGCCGAGTTCCCCGACTAGCCACTCTTGCGAATGTGAGTAGTAAACTACCGAGCGAAGTGACCAGTTCATCGAGACGCAGTGAACCGCGACCTATGACAGACTCAACACGCCGCAGGTAGAGGACGTTATCTGAAAAAAAAATCTCCATGTACGTTCTGAACCGTAAATTGACACTTAAAATACATATTTAATTAGAATATGTAAGGCAAGACCTATCACACCAAAAAGTTTTATTGAGTTTGCAACTACAGAACTTTTTTTCTAGTTTTTAATCCCAACAAACATGAAAAATAATTATAAATAGTAGGTACATACTTTGGGAAGAAATGTCCAAAATTTCCTCAAACACAACTAAACAAATATAACGAATTATATATGTTTGAACCGCGAGCGCAAAAATGCAAATCAATGTCCTGTTAACTAAATCGACGAGCTGCTATTGTGAGTAGACTACTCACTACCTAGCGCAGACATCGGTAGAACAAAACACAAGTGGACCGCGGGCAGAAGCTGGTGTGTACGCTCGGTTTGTAACGTTATCCCGTTCTTTAGATCGCGTTTCCGCCACGATTGAAGAGCGTAACTAGAGATTCCGACCTTCCAAATAAAAGGAGCGACCACCCCGATGCTCAAAATACGGGGATGGTATGCCGTAAACGTCACGTCTTTACCGCATTCTCTCCATACCGCTGCTCAAAATACGGTACGACAGCTGGGTGGAGAGCTGTCACTGCGATTCCGTACCGTTGCCGCATTTTGAGCAGCGGTTTGGAGCGCATGCGATAAAATCGTAACGCTTACGGCACGTCACTGCGATTCCGTACCGTCACCGTATTTTGAGCAGCTGTGTGATGACTCCTTTAGTGTTTACCCCACTCAGGATTTACTTTGTCTCGCTCTCCTCATTGTGATTTGTTTATACGATTGGCAATGTTGGGGAAATGATAGAAGATATAACTAGCTATAACTTAGAATACGGGGTGTTCGCAATGAGATTAATAAAACAAAGATTGAATTTCTAGAATTGCCTTATACATACTCAGTGTTATTAGTTAGTAGGGGTAGGTTCCCCTACTAAGGTCGGCAACTAGGTTAAGTAACCAGAAGATGTGTGATTTAGAGATATCCCAATTATCGCCGAGCCCGTGTCCTTGCCACTCCTTTATTATCTGTGCCAAACATTGCCGCGTTCAAAGTTTAACTCCAATAGCGTTTGTTCAAAGTGTTTACCAACTCCCCACTACGTTTAGTTACTAACACTTGTTCTTTTCAACAGAGACTTGCATACTCAAATGCTGAGCCAGGACCGTCGCCAGTAGGTTGACGTCTTTACTAAAACCAACCGTTCGTTAGTAGTAGCTACTGTCATGCCTGGGATGTCATTTATAAAGTTTAGAAAAGGTGGAAATAAACTCAACAGAGCCTTTAACGAACTTAATGTTTTTTTTTACTTTTTAACATTCCGACGCGTTTACGATTCAGATTTAGTACGACATCGTATTTTGTCGAGTATGTTGGTATGGGTCTTGCTGTCTCAATTAGCGTATCGATGGGTATTGAAGCTGACTGAGCAAAGATAAATACGAACTTTCCCGACGTCTGCTTGATTGCACTTTGAAATAATAAAAAAGTCTAATCTTTTCTACTACTAAGGCCAGATTTACACTGAAGTGCTAGTGCGAAGTATGAACATTGCACTTGTATTTCGCAGTCTAAATTAAATTAAGCTCGATTTTACCACTTTATTGAAAATTAATAATACAAAACTGCCAATTTAGCAAAGTCTAATCACGTGGTTTTGATAAGGTATAATTTCTATTAATTGTTAGGGGTTATTCCCATCTGCCAACCTGTCCGACCCAGGTATATGGAATTTTTGCCATATACCTGGGTGGGTTAGGTTGGCAGATGGGAATAACCCATTGTTAGCATCATAATGGATTCCCGATGGCATCTCAGGCACAAACATGGTCGTGGTTGTAGCGAGTTGAACACTTTGAACAAACTAATTGAGTACCTAGGTCATCAACCAAACCTACGCTATTTAGAAACTGGATTCATTGAGACATTTACTTAGTTACTTTGTTGTTACTAATTGATGGTCACTTTTATTTTTAGTTTACATTACCACAAGTACCTTAGTAGGCAAATGATTGTAGTTTAATAGATTATGTATTTCGTTTTGGTTAGTTATTTACTTTGTTTTTTTTTGCTTTGTACTCCTCACGGTAAAATAATATTGCTAATAGGAGCTTTTTCTACGGAGAACCGTACAATTATGTCAAATAGTACGCTTGTAAAGTTTAGTGTAATGCGCGACGCGAGCGCACAGCTCAGTGAATACTAGCATCGAACTCTCCGAGCGTAAAACAGCGTATAGATCATTTTTCTCACTCACAGCCAACTAGGGAATGCAATACCGGGATACCGGGATCCCGCATGCATTATACTACGATGACGAGTTCATACGTGTTCCGTGTTACTCATAGCAGCGTGGGTACGCGCCAATTGTTATTATTACATTATTGCCTATGCCCGGAAAGCAGGCAATTGTCTTAAATGCTGAAATATAGTACCAATTAAGGATATAATCGTATAATCTTACACTACCTTTCGGGATCCCGCAGGACTAATAACAGTCAGTCCCGCCGAATACCGGGATTAAATTCGTCATGCGGGATTGCATTGCCTATAGCCAGCCCTAGACAACCACCATAGACGGCAGTATCCGTCTAGCATCAGCCGGGCCGTCTGCCTTTCTGCATGTATGGCTATAATGACTGATTGACCTGTATGGTTGTTTAGCGGCGCGGAGGTGACGGACTGCGGGCGCTACCTGATCGTGTCTCCCGTAAAGGACTGCCGTGACAACCTGCTGTTCTTCGCGGACCTCAGCAAGCACCCCGACATCTCTGGCAAGCTGCCGCTGACGCAGATCGTCTTCAAGTTCGAGGCCGACTTTGAGGTAGGCCAACAAATGATTTTGCTAAACGTAAAAAAAAACGAACCTAGTGGCGTTGATGAATGATGACTTAACTCCTACAAGACAGTCAGACAACGCAACTCTTAGACTCTTACTGTTTTTATGCCATCTTGTTTTGGGTAACATCCCATTTGGCATGCAAAATCCCAGGTATTTGCACCTAGTGGTTGTAGGTAGAATGATTGCTTCAATTAACTTACGGTGACAATAATTGGGTAGGGTGCCAGCAATATGGCAGTTTATATATTTTAAAATAAAATAATAGACGATGCCCGCGACTTCGTACGCGTAGAATTAGTTTCCCGCTACTCCCCCTATTTTAACCCATTAGGGGTGAATTTTCAAAAACCCTTTCTTAGTGCTCACTTACATGAAAGGAACCCCTGTACCAAATTTCAAGTTTCTAGGTAAAGTAGTTTCGGCTGTGCGTTGATATCTAAGTTAGTCAGGTTTGTCTTTTATATATATATATATATATATATATATATATATATATATATATTGTGTGATTTCAGTACATCACGAACGAAGGTTCCGTGTGCATTTTCCGCACGAACAAAAATGCGCCCAACTACCGACTCATAAAGATCGACCTGCACAACCCTGCCGAGGAACACTGGGAAACGCTCATCCCTGTGAGTACCCGATAAAGCTAAGATCAACCTTGTTTGTTTCTTTGTTTGTTAGTGTATCTAGTCCCAATCTAACAAGTAATTTTTCAACCAGTTCCCATTATTATTTGGTTGGCTAAAATTTACGATTGATTAAACAAGCTCTGATGAGGCATTCAGTTGCAACAGGATATCTACCACATGTAACGTAAACCCACTCAGCTTGGAGTCATTGAATTCGGATTGCTCTCCTGATTGGTGCTTAACGAAGCACCTGATAATTATACAAAGAATACACTCTGTAAAACTTAGTTAAATGTGTACAGTCTTATATTATTTTGGATACGAGTTTTTGCATTATGAAACTAAATTTATTTTACTTTTAGGAACATTCAAGCGACGTATTGGACTGGGCCTCGGCGGTGGATAAAGATAAACTTGTCATTCACTACGTCAGAGATGTAAAGGTGAGTTTAATACTAATTAGATCGTTTCTATCTGACGAAGAAGGGTAATAAATGTTTTTCAGTTTGATCAAGTTATACAAATAAAATCAAAACATACGATTTGGCGATTCTGTGGCGTTTCAACCGCCGTTACTGTCGCCGTCGCATATTATTCAAAATAAAATAAGTTCAAAAATAGTAGTGGTTGAAACACCCGAATAGAACCGTACCCACCGAGGGTGGACCCTCGATATTGATCGATATCGCACCAGAGGGATAAATTCGTCATGCGATGCTTTTCTGCGTTTACTGGTTTTTGTGTAACGACTTTTGCATTTAACAATGCGCTTGTTGACAGCTGTCGCAGCATTCGAAATTGTTACTTTAGATGTACGAAATTCAGTTCGTTTGATTTGACTTTCAACGGTTATATTAACATACGTCTGTAAGCACCTAGAAGTATCTTCGGGTTTCTCTCTCACTCGGTCTTAAAAAGTGTATGAGAGCGAATGAGACACTAGTACAAACCTGAAGCACGTCGCAATGTAGCTATTCTTAGCAGTTAGCACAATAGAATTCTGAACGACTGTGGAACTGTTCAGCATTGAATATTACATAAATACATTTTGGGATGCCATAAATGATTGAAGATGAGTTTTAATATAAATGTCGACCCCATTTCTTTCTTTAGTCCTATCGTACTATGAAAACTCCGATTCCTAGTTATTATAATAAAAATCAATGATTTATCCTGCAGAGCGTCCTCCAACTCCACAACATGGCCTCCGGCAAGCTGATGCAGACGTTCGACCTGCCCGTGGGCTCGGTGGTGGGGTTCTCGGGGAAGAAGGAGCAGCACGAGGTGTTCTACCACTTCATGTCCTTCCTCACGCCGGGCGTCATCTACCATGTGGACTTCACTAAACAGCCTTATACGCCAACCGTGAGTATAAGCACAACTTGAGTGTACTCTATTTATTTAGTTACTTTTTTAAATGTAAACAAACTACATGCGTCCAATCAAAACTGGGCATATATTCTTGACGATGAAAACTATATCGACTTTGAGCTGTTATCGTATTGCCAATGTTTCTATAGCTGTTATTTACTTGACAGTAATGGCGGCCGGGTTGAAAACAAGACCATAATAGTTCAAAGACGATTTGGTGTATGCCGGCTAGAACAGAGGCCCTGTTTAATCGAGCTTTGACGTTTCAGTGATCTGCTTGTATTGGCTGACGAACTCACATTTTTTGTTAACATTTAGTTACATACAAATTAGTATAGAATCCTTTTTAGACGCTTTAATTTAACTTGAGATGTTTGTTTGTGCGGAGGGCGACATAGTGAAATTGTTTTTTGGAGTAGAAAAAAATGCGACTTGAAACTTAATTTAGGAAAAACGCGAATTTGTTATTTTTCTAAGATATAACGACCCTTTTTGCGTATATGTTTTTGTGGTGAAAAAGGCCATTTCGCATCAAGTTCAAGGTACAATTCGTATTAACAATTGTTAATGTTGACTTCAGGTGTTCAGAGAAGTGACGGTGAAGGGCTTCGACGCGTCACAGTACGAGGCCAAGCAGATATTCTACTCCAGCAAGGACGGCACTAAAGTGCCCATGTTCATCGTTTCTAAGAAGGTGGGATTTAAGTTTGGTAATAAATCGTATTTCGATGTTAAATGCATAGTTGACTGTTTAAAACTTGATATATAAAGAAGGCAATTTAATTTAAACTATATTGTATTGTTCATCCATCACTTTTAATTGTACTAAATGCCATTTTTGAACATAAGTATTTCAACTTTATCTCCTTTCTGGTAGATTAATATTCCCACTTAATGTACTGTCATACCAGAGTAGGCAGGAATGCCGCCCGAGCCGTATGCGAGAATAATAGAGCCGAGGCTCGAGGCAGTGTTTTGTTATTTTCGGACACAATGTTTTTCTTGACAGAATTATATTGTTAACAATGGGTAGCAATGACAATGGCCAGATAGTTCAATTGTTGAACCGAATGATGGTTTTTATTATGATTCTTCAGTTCAAAAGCTGTCATTTCAAAATCGCAACAAGAGGCTTACAACCTATGGAGAGTGCACAGCTAACAAACAATCGAAGATAGGAAAGAAATATAGGAAAAAACCTTACGTCAGGTACCTTCATTCCTAAGAAAAGAGATGCAAAACATAAGTGACGTTTGAAGGTTATATTTTCTAGCTTCAATCCAAAGTTGGTCTGCATTCTCCATAGTGTTTGAACTCGTTGAGTCGCAATGACCGTGACCCCCCGCTTGTGGCAGGGCCTGCCGCGCGACGGCTCTGCGCCTGCGCTGCTGTACGGGTACGGCGGGTTCAACATCAACGTGCAGCCCTCCTTCAGCGTCACGCGGCTCGTCTTCATGCAGCACTTCGGCGGCGTCGTCGCCATACCCAACATCCGCGGCGGCGGGTAACTAGCCAATCAATTGATAATTATTTTTCTGCTCGCGTACTATAACGCCGATATTGCTAACGGTATCAAAACACCACCGCAACCGAAGCGTGAAAACAGTTCAATAAACAGCGTTGCCATGGTAATCTCAGTTGTCTTATAATTATTATAGCATTATTATTACCATGGTAACGCACATGAGCAATGTCAGTGATGGAGTTTGGTGAACAAGCTTAATTTTTATAATACATATACTTGTCAAAAATGTTTTACAAAAAAAAAGTGTAAAGTAAGATGAATATTTCATTAATTATTATACAATAACCAAGCATCTAGGCTAATATTTAACTTGCAATGTTCCAGTGAATACGGCGAGCGGTGGCACAATGCGGGCCGCCTGCTGAACAAGCAGAATGTGTTCGATGACTTCCAAGCCGCCGCCGAGTACCTCGTGCGGGAGAAGTACACGAAGCCCAAGCTCATCACCATCCAGGGAGGGTCTAACGGAGGCCTGCTGGTCGCAGCCTGCGCCAACCAGAGGCCCGAGCTGTTTGGGGCAGCTATAGTGCAAGTTGGGTTAGTATCGAAATGTTGACTGTTGAATGTAGTATTTTATGCCGGAAAGCTACACAGAGCCGAAATTTCTTACCAACTAAACGGAGGTTTCGGGCCCTTATAGACGAAGTTCGATGACTGTTGTCATGCGACTCGATTGAATCTAATACCTAGAGTGTACCTTTTTAGGGTTAGTGCCGTATACATAACCAAATAAGGGAACCACCATACAAATCTACGCAGAACAAATAGGTACTTTTTAGTCTAGTAGTTACGAATAGGGAACGGATTTTCAGTCTGTAATTGACAACAAGCGCGGGTATATTGATAATGGTTTTTCATGGTGAGATCCCAGATTCATTCAAGTAAACTGTTATCACTGTCTCATTTAATGGTAAAAACTATGGATGTCTAAATGTTTTGTTTATTACTACCAGTTATGTGGTTCGTTTGGCCGTTACCAATCAGCGCCGTCACTCCACGCACAATCGTTTGTGGCTATGTCCCTAAAATGTTTTTAACTCGTGTTGCAGAGTGCTAGACATGCTCCGGTTCCACAAGTTCACGATCGGGCACGCGTGGGTGTCGGACTACGGCAGCGCCGACGACGAGAAGCAGTTCCGCAACCTCCTCTCCTACTCGCCGCTGCACAACATACACTCGCCCACGGACGGTCAGTGCATACATGTATACACGGACAGAAGAAGACGATCAGTACACACAGACACACACGCCGATGGACTGTCAGCACACACACGTCGACACATGTATTCACACTTGCCGACAGACTGTTAATGCACACACACTCACATAGACACACATACATATTTATGTCAGTAAACACACACATTGCGTTCTAGATAGAGTCAAGCTGACTCAGGATGCCATTACGCAATGATTTAGCAATAAAATTACAAAAAAAAACCGTATGCGTCTCGGGACGCCCGACAGAAGTGATAACCTAAACGAATCTAAGTCGAACTTACGTAACGAAGCGGTTTACCCTCCCATGAGAAATTATCATTTCATAAAGTTCAAAATGGCGTCCAATTTCAGTTCTGATTACAGGTCCGTGTTTGTAGTCCCTGGGGACCCCAGATATCGGTTTTCAGGGCAATCGGACCAGTAACAAAAAAAAACAAAAAGGCGTCCACTTGTTTTAATTCTGATTACGCGTCCATATTTGTAGTTCCCAAGGACCCTCAGTTATCGATTTTCAGGGCAATCGGACCAGTAACAATAAAGTTCAAAATGGCGTTTAATAATAATTCCGACCTCAGATATCGATATTCAAGGTCGGGCCAGCGCCAGCAGCCCTTCCTTGACGATGTTTTTACAGCCGTTTTTCAGGAGTATTCTGCGCCTCTATGCGGTAATACGACTTTTCTCCCACATGCTCGGGAATGTTAACCTTACTGTTGTAAAATCAGACCGCGAAGATCTGAGTTCCAGGCAAAGTAAAAAATAATAGTACATTGTGCATCAAGGGTAGTATGAAGGGAATTACTAACGAGAGTGTTAGAAGCCCGACGCCGAAGGCGGAGGGCTTTTAATGACTCGAGTTAGTAATCCTCTTACTACCTGTGATACACACAATCACATTTGCGAGGAAAAAAAAACAAAGAGAAAAACTCTGCAAAATACAAAGAAATAACTTTTGAGGAACGGGAACGTAAATGGAAACGATATTTTTTTACTGACCTCTACCACAGATAATAACTGCGTTTAGTTTCGACCTGGATTCGAGACAGATTTAGCCAAAAAAAATTAATTACTAAAATTAATAATAAATGTTGACATAAACTTGAAATAGGTATAAAAATAATGAAGTTTAATGAAGCGTATAGGTTTTGTGTAATGTAAGTTAGTCTATAGCTAATTTTTAAAGATGAAATTAGAAACCGATTTAATTTTTGGCTGAAAATTAAACCTCCTTAGTCAGAAATGATGTACGAAAGAGTTGCAAATTTTAAAAAGAAAGTCATTACTCCCTAGGGAGTAATGACAAACTCGCCATTATTCCCGCGGGAACAATTTAGGCCATTGTCCTTCTGTATACAGGCATGGAATAACACCATATACGAGCAAGTGTGATGAAAAAGTTATTATTTACCAACGGCATGAGCCGCGAAAATTTATGAAATTTTATTACGTACCAGGTGTTTTACTTTTTAAAACCATGTTTGGACTAGGATAACTAACTCGATACAGCCAAACAAACACTCGTACAATCAAAGTTCTTCCATGTTAATTTTACTTATTAAATGTCATATCTTAAGAGCTAATTATGTAGCGTTGCATACATAACTTTTTCTACAAGCTGAATTTTATTTTAATATATTTACAAATTTCACGCAATTTTTTATAGTTACTAGAACAGTTCGGGCAATTTATCATAAAAGTAGGAATGCCAAACGAAACCCCATTTTGTTGATATCCATATTCTGTATTGAAGGTAACCATAGTAACCATATAACAAATCGATGGATACTAACTATCTCTTTTTAGTCATTTATTAAAATGTAACACAAAATTAGTCTCAAAATTAATTTTGTGATTACAGGTGTTCACTAATCGCCAAGACTGATATCCGGAATAACCGTAACCATGGTAATAACAATGCCTTTATTCTTATTATAGAACTGTTATTACCGTGGCAACACTCATTACAGAATGGTTTTCCCGCCTCGGTTAAGAAATAGGTGGTATTCTGATACCGTTAACGATATCAATATTAGCGGTTTATAGTATGCAAGTAGAAAAAGCCATATCGTATTTGACCTGTTATGGCATTTTTCCAGTAAATAAGAGCTATCAAAACGTTGACAATTTAATAACAGCTCAAAAAGCTGTGGTTTTTACCGTGTTGAATAGAGGCCCAGATATCGTTAACGATATCAATATTAGCGATTAAACCTGGTGTTGTTATTGTATGTACGTATTGTTGGGCCAGAGCGGTCGGCGTACCCGGCGACGCTGGTGCTGACGGCGGACCACGACGACCGCGTGGTCCCGCTGCACTCGCTGAAGTACATCGCCGCGCTGCAGCACGCCGCGCCCGCCGCGCCCGCGCCGCTGCTG
Organism: Acleris sparsana; assembly: GCA_923062465.1. Classification (NCBI taxonomy): domain Eukaryota; kingdom Metazoa; phylum Arthropoda; class Insecta; order Lepidoptera; family Tortricidae; genus Acleris; species Acleris sparsana. Next base: position 16,600,154 of record OV281287.1, on the reverse strand, counting down.
GCGCGCGTCGACACCAAGGCCGGCCACGGGACCGGCAAGCCCACCGCCAAGCTCGTGAGTCAGCTATCTGCACTAACGGCCTTATCAAATCGCTGACTACCAAATTGTAAATAGGTACTCCAACAGCGGCACACGCACATAAAAACGTCTGTAACACGCGCCTAGAACAATCAGTCCATGTGTGTTCACGTGTGTAGCTTTTGCGTATGTAGCGTGCGCCGCAGTGGAGGTCCGGAATCCGCAGTATTCAATATAAACATACCACTGGGTAACGTGAAATTGCGATCCTGACATCGCGTCAATTTCCCTCTTCGCCCGTGGTACGATACGGTTATATTTCAAAATCAAATTAAGCAGATTCGACGGAGCTCCGCTATATCGGGGCTCCTATTTCTGAGTGTTTCGGCTGGCTGTAGAACTAACATAACCTACCTCATATTTATGGTACTTATTTTTGAGTGTTTTGGTGAACCGGACACAGCTAACCCTACTACGGGTGAAGCCCCATCAAACTGTTTCGCCAAGCCATAAGTACAAACATGTTTTGACCCTCACGGTTGCGTTTCAGATCGATGAGCACACAGACATCCTGTCCTTCATGACGCAAGCGCTCGGCCTCAAGTTCGTCAAGTGACCGTAGTATTACGAACAAATAGTATTATGTAAATATACCGCGACCGCCGCCCTCGACGATTACCTCGGCTCTCCACGAGACTGGTGATATTGTTATACATTGCTACTATTTTTAATTAATAATAAAACTTTGTTTTTATTTTTACATTGAGAGTTAGTTTTTTTCAACGACATTTTGCTCTCCGAAAGAAAATCCATTATTTCGGGTTTAACAACAAAAAATACGGCGGTCTGCGATGCCCATAAGCCAAGCCGCACACGTATTCCGTGAAAAGCCATACTTTTTATTCGGCTTTAATTAAAGTCATTGAAGTAATCTGTAAAAAAATACACTCCTAGCTGCACTAGGAAAATGGCAAGTGGGAAAGAGGGCCTGGGCACAGATTAGATCAAGTATTACGAATGACATTTAATTCAAAATGGCTAGGCAAATAGTATAAAAACCAAGATATTGGATAAGTGGTATTCCACCCGTCCAATACTTTGTCCAATGTGCATTTGATCAAAGAAATTGGGTGACCATCTAATTTACTAGAAACACCGACGTTTGGTCAAATATTATGAATATTCAAAATGGCTGCGCAAATAGTATAAAGACTTGAACCAAGATATTGGATAAGTGGAATGGGTGGTCAAAACGGCTCAGGACGACTTTGTCCACATTCCTATTTCGTTACCTTCTTAACTGGTCCACAATGCCATATCCATGTAATACCTAAATTGTTGACAATATCTCGTCCACATTCCTATATAGTCCATAATGTTAACTCGTCCACATGACCCAAATAAGTCAAATACCCGAACCATAAGAATAAATAACTACGTAGAAGCGAATCTCCTTTACCCAGGCCCCAAATGCCGCGCTTTAAATAAATACTTTCCCCTTCCCCTCTGTTGCCTACGTCTCTCTATCTTCCGCGCCCAAAGTTAGGGCTGTCAATTGCGAAATACATCGGATGTGTTATACAAATTTCGTCATAAAAACTTTTTTTTTAAATACCTTCGATTGCTGAGAACCCTATTGGAACAAAGTGAAATATCTCGCGTCTATCTATTGAGATGAAATTGTGGCGGCCGCGCCAAATACAAGACCCCGCATCTCTAACGTCGGTTAAAGTCCCGTTACAAGCGAGCGGCCCAGCGCCGGCGCCGGCCGCCGCGCGCCCCTCTCCAGTCCTGTAATGAACGCGACGCGGAGCGCACGTCTGTTTGGCTCCCGATTTGCTTACGCAACGCTTACGCGACGCATGTCAATTTCGTGTTTAACTTTCTTCCTTTCTCTGTGTTGGAACTCTTTCCCTCTAGACTCTCTATACTATGTGCTGCTGACTCTTGTGCTTGTGCTTCTACTCTTTGTGAACTCGTATTAAATAGGTGTTTATAATTTACTACGGACTTAATTATTTATCGCCCGGTAGGACACCTATATTGGTGACCCCGAACACTGGACAGTATTCGCGAGTGCAAGTTACTAGTTTACCGTTACAATGCCTCAGGGCTCGGGTGAAAACGCGCAGCCGGACGCGAACGCTAACGAAGATTCTGGAACGCTATTTAAAGTTGGAGTGCGCGTGCCTCCATTTTGGCCGGAAGAACCCGCTTTATGGTTTGCGCAGATGGAAAGCCAGTTCGCGTTATCTGGAGTTAAAGGAGATCATACGAAATTTCATTACGTAATCGGTCAGCTGGAACATCAATATGTAATTACCGTTAAAGATGTTATACAATCGCCGCCCGCTGAGAATAAATATTTAAAATTAAAAACCGAATTGATTACGCGGTTGTCTACGTCGCAGGAACAGAAAACCTTGCAATTATTAAAGCATGAAGAACTCGGAGACAGAAAGCCTTCACAGTTCTTAAGGCACCTTCGTACATTAGCAGGTTCGTCAGTAACAGAGGAATTTTTGAAAACTGTGTGGACGTCCCGTTTACCTGCAGATTTGCAAGCCGTGATAGCTTCTCAAGCAAAGTTAAGCTTAGACGAGCTAGCTGAATTAGCTGACAAGGTGCACGATATAGTACCCCAGGTGCCGCAAGTGTGTGCCGTAGGTGAAAGAGCTTATGTGTCGGAGATCGCAAAGCAGATGGCGGAATTAACCAAAGAAATTGCGGCGTTAAAAACGCAGGTAAACTCACAACCACACACGTCACGCTCGCGCCCTCGGTTTAATAATAGAGAGAAAAATGGACATCGATCAGGCAGTCGTAAACGTTCATCGTCAAGGTCGCACGATCCTGCAATGTGCTGGTATCATAATAGATTCGGTGACAAAGCTACGAGATGTACTTTACCTTGCAGCCAATCGGAAAACTTCATCGGCAGCCGAAGGTAGCGGCTAACGACTGCCACGCGATATCAGGCCGCTTGTTTGTGACTGACCAATACACAAAAATAAATTTCCTTATCGATACTGGGTCTGACTTGTGCGTATATCCACGCTCTGCGTTAAAGGAGCAGCGCACGAAGACGAGTTATCAGTTGTACGCAGCTAACGGTACTGTCATTTCGACGTATGGTCTCGTGCAAATACAACTGAACCTGGGATTACGTCGTAATTTAGTATGGAAATTTGTGGTGGCAGATGTGTCAAAACCCATTATTGGCGTAGATTTCCTGTCGTTCTACAACTTGATGGTAGATTGTAGGAACCATCGCCTCATAGATGGCCTGACTAACATGAGTGTGCAACTGCCAGTAAAAAAATCGGCGGAAGACATTACCTCCGTAAAAGCAGTGACAGGTGATACATGTTATCATAGTATATTACGGGAATATCCCGACATTACTCGCCCTGCTGGCAACCCTAAGCCGCCGAGACACAATACGGTACATCACATACGCGTAACACCGGGGCCGCCTGTTACAAGCCGCCCTCGACGTCTACCTCCGGATCGCCTGAAGATTGCTCAAAAGGAATTTGACGATATGTTGGAAAACGGCACTGCGTGTAGATCAGAAAGCCCATGGTCGTCTCCGCTCCATCTCGCCAAGAAAAAAGACGACGGTTGGCGGCCATGCGGTGACTACCGCGCCCTTAACGCACGCACCATCCCTGATGAGTACCCTATAAGGCACATCCAAGACTTTACGCACCAGTTAGCGGGAAGCAATATATTCTCCAAAGTAGACTTAGTTAAAGCCTACAATCAGATACCGGTTTTCGCTGATGACATACCGAAGACGGCCATAATAACTCCTTTCGGCCTATTCCAGTTTCCTTTCATGACGTTCGGCCTCCGCAACGCGGCTCAAACGTTCCAACGATTTATAGATGAAGCGCTGCGGGGCCTGGATTTCTGTTATGGGTACCTGGACGATATCCTAATATTCTCAGCAAACGAAGAAGAACATCAGCGACACCTTCACGAGTTATTTCAACGCTTAACGAAATATGGAATTTTAATCAACACTGCAAAATGCGAGTTTGGGCAGACTAACATAACCTTTCTCGGCCATGAAGTGTCCCCTAGTGGAATTAAACCCCTTCAGAATAAAGTCCAAGCAGTGTTAGAATTCCCTGAACCTAAAAACATAAAAGAGTTAAGAAGATTCCTTGGAATGTTTAACTTTTATAGACGCTTTGTGGAAAAGGCATCATCTTTACAAGCACCGCTCAATGTCCTGCTGTCTGGGCCCAAAAAGAAGCCATCTGAAGAAGTAACCTTTACAAAAGAAATGCTGGACGCCTTCAGATCATGCAAAGAAGCTTTGTCTCAAGCTACCATGTTAGCGCATCCCAATCCTGCTTACGAGTTGGCAATTCACACCGATGCGTCGGACACATCTATCGGGGCAGTGCTGCAACAGCGGGTAGACCAGAGTGACTGGGAACCTCTAGCCTTCTTTTCTCGGCCTCTCAAGCCAGCCCAGAAGAAGTACAGCCCGTACGATCGGGAATTACTCGCTATTTACGATGCAATAAGATACTTCCGCCACATGGTCGAAGCCAAGTCCTTTGTCATCTTTACGGACCACAAGCCGATAACTTTCGCCTTCACCTCCAGACGAGATAAATGTTCCCCCAGACAATTTCGATATCTCGACTTTATCTCACAATTTAGTACGGACATACGATTTGTAGCAGGAAAAGATAACGTCGTGGCGGACGCCCTCTCAAGAATAGAGTCTATCGGTGAAACCATTAACTATCAAGCCCTCGCGCAGTCACAAGAAGAAGATACAGAGCTACGCGAGCTATTGATTAATGGAACCGCGTTAAAACTCAAAAGAGTGAAGATGCCTGGCACGGATTGTCAAATATACTGCGACGTGTCTACGTCCAAATCAAGGCCATTTATCACTGAGCCATTCAGACGGTTAGTTTTCAATACCTTACACATGTTAAGTCATCCAGGAATAAGGGCCAGCGTCAAATTTATTACGCAAAGATTTGTTTGGAGTAATATAAAACGAGACTGCCGCCAATGGGCTCGAGAATGCGCAGAGTGCCAAAAGAATAAGATCTCACGCCACGTCACCTCTCCAATCTCACTTTTCCCAACTCCTACTCATCGCTTTTCCCATGTTCATATGGACATCGTAGGGCCTTTGCCTATTTCCAATGATTACAGATACTGCCTCACCGTGATCGACCGCTTCACACGCTGGCCAGAGGCGTACCCGCTGCCTGACATCACAGCCGAGACGTGTGCCCGCGCCTTCATTGGCGGATGGGTCGCACGTTTTGGTTGCCCAACCAAAATAACAACGGACAGAGGCAAGCAATTCGAGTCACAGTTATTCAGCCGCATGTCGAGCATCCTTGGCGCTGAACATCGTCCAACAACTGCATACCATCCGGCGTGTAATGGCATGGTCGAGCGGCTACACCGGCAGTTAAAAAGTGCCATTATGTGCCACTCTAGTTCCCGCTGGTCTGAAGCACTGCCACTGGTGCTGCTTGGTATCCGCACCGCCTGGAAGGACGACGTCAATGCTTCAGCTGCAGAGCTAGTGTACGGCGAGCCGCTGCGTTTGCCCGGAGAGTTCTTCGCCCCAGATACGAGCGGTACGATCGACTACTCAGACTTCATTGCACGCCTACACTACCACATAGCAAAGCTGGCACCAGTTCCCGCCAGTCATCACACGGCAACGCAGAAGTATTTCTACATACCAAAGGCTCTGATGACCGCTGACTTCGTTTTCTTACGTCAAGGTCATGCAAAAAGATCTTTAGACCCACCGTACACAGGCCCCTACAAAGTTCTAGAAAGAGGGTCCAAGACGTTCAAGCTGGACATTAAGGGGAAAACGAACACTGTCTCGATTGACAGGTTAAAGCCCGCCTTCATCGTTAAAGACCCCACCAACTCCAGTACCCAGGCCACAGCTGCCCAGCCTTGCCCGTCACCCGCACCAGCGACCATGAGGAAGACGCGAAGTGGAAGAGTGGTGCGGTTTCCTGACTACTATCGACCGTAGCAGGCACGGTCTCAGCGGGGGAGTGATGTGGCGGCCGCGCCAAATACAAGACCCCGCATCTCTAACGTCGGTTAAAGTCCCGTTACAAGCGAGCGGCCCAGCGCCGGCGCCGGCCGCCGCGCGCCCCTCTCCAGTCCTGTAATGAACGCGACGCGGAGCGCACGTCTGTTTGGCTCCCGATTTGCTTACGCAACGCTTACGCGACGCATGTCAATTTCGTGTTTAACTTTCTTCCTTTCTCTGTGTTGGAACTCTTTCCCTCTAGACTCTCTATACTATGTGCTGCTGACTCTTGTGCTTGTGCTTCTACTCTTTGTGAACTCGTATTAAATAGGTGTTTATAATTTACTACGGACTTAATTATTTATCGCCCGGTAGGACACCTATAAAATAAACGGTTTTTTAATCCCGGCGCATGTCCGCGGCATTCATGGGATTTGTGAAGAGTAATGAACCAGTTTAGAAGTTGACCACGCACAATAGGAATGTGGACGAGTTAAGAAGGTGACAAAATAGGAAAGTGGACGAGTTAGGAAGGAGACGATATAGGAAAGCCGACAAATTGGAATAGTGGTCCATATGGCATTATGGAAGAGTCGAGGTGGCGAAATAAGTATGTGGACAAAGTCGTCCTAAGACGTCAATACGGACGCTTACCTGTGCTTCCACCACTTCGTCCCACTGCTCTTTTCGACGGAGCCATGCCTCGCGGCAGGGCTCCTATTCCAGGCCGGTTTGCCCTTCGGGCATTTATAGATACCTAACGAACGTAACCTACCTACTTTTGGTATCACAATTAAAATTGGATGGTAAAACCTGGGTGCAACTTTTTCTGCGGTGGGACAAAGAAGTGGGTCAAATACTGACAGTAAATGAAAATCAAAAGACATCTTTAATAACTTTTATTGTTGAATTCTTATATTAAGTCGCTAACAGCACGAAGTTCAGTTGGGACTTGTTCCACTTGCATAATAATATAAACATTAGTTCCTTGGAACAAAATAAATAAAAACACTTCTTAAAGCCCTTTTGGCGTTTTCTTTGTCAAATAATAATTTCTTAATGTTTAGTTATCTGTGCAACTTTCTACATGAAGAAATTGTTTCAATGGCCTCGATTTAAAGTCGTTTATATAAATATACAATAAGTAAATCACAAGTTATAGAAACACTACTTGGTCGCAGGTCGCGGGCCGGCCCACCGCTGCGGTTGGTGCGTTTTACTCGCGAGTAAAATAAGTCAACCCTGTTCGGTGGGCCGCGCGGCGTCTGCGACGCCCTACAGCCTGCGTCGTCGGACCCATTACAATGAAATGTACAATCGGTACATACAGCATACCATATACAACTGATCGGTTCACAAGTCCCTTCGGGCATTTATAAAACATATAAATAAAATAAAACGTTAATTAGGTACCGATCAATTGTATCACTTATCATATTTTAACTCCTAGGGGAACAATCATGCTATGAACGTGATTAACCAAACACTACGCTAATGGGTTACATGTACTAGATATTGGTTACAGAGCCTAGCAGTTCGAGCGAGGAGCCTCGGCCCGAGCTCCGGGGCTGAGGCGTCGCATCTGCGTGGTCGGGTCGCTACGCGTCGTTAGTCTTAAGCCTAGAATTACACATTTCATAGCTTAGGGTCGGGAGGCAGTCGCGCACTCGCCAGTGGTTGTAAATCGAGGCCAGCGAGGTCGAGACCTAATCTAGGAGACATCATGGCCGCATGATGCAACTGGTCCGCCCTCCGCGGACGGACATTTGGTTTGGCTCCACAGCCCGTTTCGCCACTTCGTTTCTACATAATTTACTAACGTTACTTCCGTTTTCTACTTAAAATCGAGCATAAACCAATTTATATAAGTCGTCGATAAATAATCGATTATTGGAAACTATGTCACATCGAGTCGTAGCGCTTAACGAACCTAATTCATTTCTAACACAACTTATATTATAAACGAAAGCAAATACGGCTAGTTTGTGAGCGACAGCTCGAAGCGGTCGAGATAAATTAACGTAAAATAGTCTTCCCACAGATCGTTAGGTTTAACAAAAATAAAGATACAACTAGGACAATAGAAAAACGGGATTCGATAAAAAAAAATACTAGCTTGTTGCAAGACCAGAGATCATACGAAACGTCGTAGTGAATATGTCATAGCTATAACTATAATATAATAGAAATGTATTCAAATACTTTTTAAATATATTTAGTGAAGTTGTCCCGAACTAGTATTTTCGCACTGTGAGATATTCACAACAAGTCGGTATTGCTTTACGTTGAGAGGGACGACGAGAGGGAGCCAGCACTACGTGGGTCACCGTCACTCGGCCAGCGCCGCGCCCAGCGGCGCCGGGCTGGCGCCGGGCAGCGCGCCCGCCGACCTGTGGGGAACAACACAGTACATTATACTGCAACTACAGAAGGCGTTCCTCCTAATAAAACAGACTAAAAACCATACGTCAATTACACAGCATATGTCACCCACACGCCAAATATTTTTGCTAGACCATGTTCTAAGAGCATATTCACATTATAGGCCCCGTAACCCAGCAGTTAGTGTAGAGTTCCCGATACCCCGCCACACGTGTATGTGTCCTTAACCCCGGAGATATTAACCCGAGGGGCCTCCTGTGGATCGACGGTGTTCCATAAGAATATTTGACTTTGGAACTCTTAGAGCGGCCAAACTAAGATTGAGATTGATTGACTGCTCGTGCGAGTGCTGCGTGCTGGGCCCGCCGCCGTGACACATCACCGGCGGCTCCGTCGATAGGGACACTAGCTACATGTACTGAGTGTGTCGTGTGCGGTGTACGTACGGCGCATGCGGCTCGGCGTCCAGCCCCATGAGCGCGAGCGCCCGGAGCGCGGCGCGCGCGCACTGCTCGTGCGAGTGCTGCGTGCTGGGCCCGCCGCCGTGACACATCACCGGCGGCTCCGTCGATAGGGACACTAGCTACATGTACTGAGTGTGTCGTGTGCGGTGTACGTACGGCGCATGCGGCTCGGCGTCCAGCCCCATGAGCGCGAGCGCCCGGAGCGCGGCGCGCGCGCACTGCTCGTGCGAGTGCTGCGTGCTGGGCCCGCCGCCGTGACACATCACCGGCGGCTCCGTCGATAGGGACACTAGCTACATGTACTGAGTGTGTCGTGTGCGGTGTACGTACGGCGCATGCGGCTCGGCGTCCAGCCCCATGAGCGCGAGCGCCCGGAGCGCGGCGCGCGCGCACTGCTCGTGCGAGTGCTGCGTGCTGGGCCCGCCGCCGTGACACATCACCGGCGGCTCCGTCGATAGGGACACTAGCTACATGTACTGAGTGTGTCGTGTGCGGTGTACGTACGGCGCATGCGGCTCGGCGTCCAGCCCCATGAGCGCGAGCGCCCGGAGCGCGGCGCGCGCGCACTGCTCGTGCGAGTGCTGCGTGCTGGGCCCGCCGCCGTGACACATCACCGGCGGCTCCGTCGATAGGGACACTAGCTACATGTACTGAGTGTGTCGTGTGCGGTGTACGTACGGCGCATGCGGCTCGGCGTCCAGCCCCATGAGCGCGAGCGCCCGGAGCGCGGCGCGCGCGCACTGCTCGTGCGAGTGCTGCGTGCTGGGCCCGCCGCCGTGACACATCACCGGCGGCTCCGTCGATAGGGACACTAGCTACATGTACTGAGTGTGTCGTGTGCGGTGTACGTACGGCGCATGCGGCTCGGCGTCCAGCCCCATGAGCGCGAGCGCCCGGAGCGCGGCGCGCGCGCACTGCTCGTGCGAGTGCTGCGTGCTGGGCCCGCCGCCGTGACACATCACCGGCGGCTCCGTCGATAGGGACACTAGCTACATGTACTGAGTGTGTCGTGTGCGGTGTACGTACGGCGCATGCGGCTCGGCGTCCAGCCCCATGAGCGCGAGCGCCCGGAGCGCGGCGCGCGCGCACTGCTCGTGCGAGTGCTGCGTGCTGGGCCCGCCGCCGTGACACATCACCGGCGGCTCCGTCGATAGGGACACTAGCTACATGTACTGAGTGTGTCGTGTGCGGTGTACGTACGGCGCATGCGGCTCGGCGTCCAGCCCCATGAGCGCGAGCGCCCGGAGCGCGGCGCGCGCGCACTGCTCGTGCGAGTGCTGCGTGCTGGGCCCGCCGCCGTGACACATCACCGGCGGCTCCGTCGATAGGGACACTAGCTACATGTACTGAGTGTGTCGTGTGCGGTGTACGTACGGCGCATGCGGCTCGGCGTCCAGCCCCATGAGCGCGAGCGCCCGGAGCGCGGCGCGCGCGCACTGCTCGTGCGAGTGCTGCGTGCTGGGCCCGCCGCCGTGACACATCACCGGCGGCTCCGTCGATAGGGACACTAGCTACATGTACTGAGTGTGTCGTGTGCGGTGTACGTACGGCGCATGCGGCTCGGCGTCCTGCCCCATGAGCGCGAGCGCCCGGAGCGCGGCGCGCGCGCACTGCTCGTGCGAGTGCTGCGTGCTGGGCCCGCCGCCGTGACACATCACCGGCGGCTCCGTCGATAGGGACACTAGCTACATGTACTGAGTGTGTCGTGTGCGGTGTACGTACGGCGCATGCGGCTCGGCGTCCAGCCCCATGAGCGCGAGCGCCCGGAGCGCGGCGCGCGCGCACTGCTCGTGCGAGTGCTGCGTGCTGGGCCCGCCGCCGTGACACATCACCGGCGGCTCCGTCGATAGGGACACTAGCTACATGTACTGAGTGTGTCGTGTGCGGTGTACGTACGGCGCATGCGGCTCGGCGTCCAGCCCCATGAGCGCGAGCGCCCGGAGCGCGGCGCGCGCGCACTGCTCGTGCGAGTGCTGCGTGCTGGGCCCGCCGCCGTGACACATCACCGGCGGCTCCGTCGATAGGGACACTAGCTACATGTACTGAGTGTGTCGTGTGCGGTGTACGTACGGCGCATGCGGCTCGGCGTCCAGCCCCATGAGCGCGAGCGCCCGGAGCGCGGCGCGCGCGCACTGCTCGTGCGAGTGCTGCGTGCTGGGCCCGCCGCCGTGACACATCACCGGCGGCTCCGTCGATAGGGACACTAGCTACATGTACTGAGTGTGTCGTGTGCGGTGTACGTACGGCGCATGCGGCTCGGCGTCCAGCCCCATGAGCGCGAGCGCCCGGAGCGCGGCGCGCGCGCACTGCTCGTGCGAGTGCTGCGTGCTGGGCCCGCCGCCGTGACACATCACCGGCGGCTCCGTCGATAGGGACACTAGCTACATGTACTGAGTGTGTCGTGTGCGGTGTACGTACGGCGCATGCGGCTCGGCGTCCAGCCCCATGAGCGCGAGCGCCCGGAGCGCGGCGCGCGCGCACTGCTCGTGCGAGTGCTGCGTGCTGGGCCCGCCGCCGTGACACATCACCGGCGGCTCCGTCGATAGGGACACTAGCTACATGTACTGAGTGTGTCGTGTGCGGTGTACGTACGGCGCATGCGGCTCGGCGTCCAGCCCCATGAGCGCGAGCGCCCGGAGCGCGGCGCGCGCGCACTGCTCGTGCGAGTGCTGCGTGCTGGGCCCGCCGCCGTGACACATCACCGGCGGCTCCGTCGATAGGGACACTAGCTACATGTACTGAGTGTGTCGTGTGCGGTGTACGTACGGCGCATGCGGCTCGGCGTCCAGCCCCATGAGCGCGAGCGCCCGGAGCGCGGCGCGCGCGCACTGCTCGTGCGAGTGCTGCGTGCTGGGCCCGCCGCCGTGACACATCACCGGCGGCTCCGTCGATAGGGACACTAGCGATAGGTATTCGCCGTGGTTGCGCTGCAAAAATAACAATTATAATGCGTAAAACTTATCATCATTATGTCCTCCATCTTATAACATACCATGAGCAATGAGTTGAGGAGGCACAAAGCAGTCCGCTGGCCGATTTCGGGATTTCAGTTCATCGTATTAGAACAGGGACGTCTATAACTTTTTCATCCTAACGGATAGCTGCGTTTACCTCGGTCTATCAGTCCGACTGAGTGAAGATACAGACGGAGTGCAAAATGGCAGTTCAAGTGCAGTTCTGATGCAGTTGACGTAATTGCATCAAAACGTACGTGCCATTTTGTAGCTGGGTTGCAGTTTCAATGCTGTCCGTCTGTACAGGCTCTTTAGTCTGGGGTGCCTATTAAATACTTATACACGGTGTAACACGAGAAAACCGAATAATTTTAACAGTGTGTTCCTAAGGCCGTAAGAAACAAAAAAGATTATATGAACCCAGGTCGAAATATGATTTTAATTTTTGTTATGTTTTCATACATAATAAATTAATTATTTTTCCTACACCAGTAAATCAACACCTTAGGATAAGCTGGCAACGTTTCTTATTGTTATCTCTTTTCATTAGAAGAGGCAGACATACTCATAGAGCAATTTCCTTGTCAAACAAATCGTTTCAAAGCAGGATTTACGTACAAATGCAAACGAAACTTCTTACTACGTTTGCAATTGTTATCTCTTTTCATTAGAAGAGGCAGACATACTCATAGAGCAATTTCCTTGTCAAACAAATCGTTTCAAAGCAGGATTTACGTACAAATGCAAACGAAACTTCTTACTACGTTTGCAATTGTTATCTCTTTCCATTAGAAGAGTTAAGTAACACTTGGAGTCAGGCATTATTGTTTATAAAATTATGAAATGAACAAGTGGCCATGGCCTACCAGCAGTAAGCCAGTAAAAGTAAGCAAAATATTACTGAGACTAAATAAATTAAATGGTTTTTTTTAAAGCAAAGTCTACAAAAAGTAGCCCAGAAACAGTTATTTTGAACTGTCATGGGAACTCCTTACATCAAACTGAAAACTACTGGCCACTTCATTCCGCAATCATAATGACATTAATGACTTACATTGCGTCATTGACATTATTGTTATTGATATAAGATTTGTACGACGTACATTTTGATTTTCACAACGTAACTTTTATTATCTTGTACTGGTATTTATTATCTAGTCAGCCTTATCTAGTTGTTAAACTAGGCATAAGACGTTACAAAGTGTCTTCAGAAATAATGAATGTTAAATTGAAGGATTGACTTATGGAACGGAGACGTGGTCCCTCACAGTGAGCCTTTTAAATAAGCTCAGAGTTACTCAGCGTGCTATGGAGAGAGCTGCTCGGAGTTTCTCTACGGGATAGAATCAGAATTGAAGAAATCCGTAGAAGAACCAAAGTCACCGACATAGTTCTCAGAGTCTGCAAGCTGAAGTGGCAATGGGCTGGACACATTGCTCGTAGAACTGATGGCCGGTGGGGTGTTAAGGTTCTCGAGTGCAGACCACGGACCGGGAGACGCGGTGTCAGTCGGCCCCCTACTAGATGGACCGACGACCTGGTGAAAGTCGCCGGACACCGGTAGATGCAGAAGGCGTGTGACCGTTCGTGGTGGAAGTCTTTGGGGGAGACCTACGTCCAGCAGAGGACGTCCCCGGGTTGAAATGATGCAAATAAAAGTATCTATGGTATGCTTTTACTTAATAAATAAAATTAAAAGAATTTTGTGTATTATTTCGTATAATTTGTGGATAACATGAATTGCATAAGTAAGATTAATTAGTAATTACAATAATAAAACGAAATGTTTACAAAATTAACTCGCAACAAGACTAGTACTACTCCTGTCGACAGTATTCATTCATAAACAAATAAAAATAAACTGCATATCATAAAAATATTACATCCATTAAGATTCCGTTAAGTACTTACCATCTGAGGCCCGTGGCAAATTCATTGGATGGGGCCCTCTCAGTAAAATCGTCATGTTACTCCTGAGCTCGCAGCCTCTCGGGCCGGAAGGCTGCCTCGGGCCGAGGAGCCTCTCGGGCTGGGGGCCCGTGGCATTTTGCCGACTTGCCACCCTGTAGTTACGCCACTGGTATGTACCCAGTGCGTTGCTGTCGGTGTCCCTGTTACCGCCACTGGTGAGCACTCGAGTACGCCATTCATCCCGAATCCCGATCATAAGCTGTTCTAATCTAATCCAAAATTGATCCGGCTTGCCTTCAGTAATTACAATGTTCCAAGATTTGTGAAAGTTTCTTCATATTTGTTTTTTTTGTCATAGCATTCAATTGAATATTGGATTATTAATATTAATTTATCGATATTTTTACGTTTTTGGACAAAAAATATTAAGCTGACGTTGACATGTAAACATACTAATGACGGTTCTGTATGAAAGTCAATTTACAGTCAACTTAGACGTGGCGGGCTCGCAACGTCGCAATTGTAAGGGTGTTTTGTACTGGAGATTTCATTACGACTTTTTTAAACATAAACGCAAATATCTCAAAAACCAAGCTGAATCTAGCAAACATTATACGACAATTTTAACTCCAAATAATGTCGGGAATACGCTGTTAAAATTATTCGGTTTCCTCGTGTAACACCGTGTATATGAATTGCAATTAGCTTGTCAATGATTTGTTCCCAAAACCCCTGCTCATTCCTAAGAGAGTAGAGTACCAACCTTAGGGAAGTCTGAGAACTGCACGGTGAAGCCTAGAAGCTGCGCGAGGTAAAGTAACTGGTCTTTGGCGCCTGGACTGCTGCCACCCGCGCCTGCGCCGCCTGTTGCACTCGTCTCGCTTACTCCTGGGGCAAACGATATTAACGTCACACTCATTCTCATATATAATCATCATTAACTGGCTGGAATACAAAAATTAAACTGCTAACTTATTTTATGTTTTCTCGCTTATAGCTCTGTCTCTATTATCAAATTCTAATAAAAAAAACTTGGATATCACCGAGCGAAAAAAATCTCCTATCTTTTCGTAGGGCATAATATAATGGGGTTACCTTTGTACGAGGGCTGTTTGATAAGTACCAGTTTTTGGAAAAAAAAAACTTTTTTTTTGTGTATAATGCATTTATTTCTCTACGTAGTCACCTTTTAAGTCTATACATTTGTTCCACCTATACAAGCTTCAATAAACCATCCAAAAAGTTTGATTTTGGAAAGTCATTAAAATAGGCCTCTGTGGCGGCAATGACTTCGTCATTTCATCCAAATCGCTTACCACCGAGCCATTTTTTTAGGTTGGGAAACAAAAAGAAATCACATGGGGCCAAATCCGGAGAATATGGGGGGTGAGGCAATAGTTCGTAGCGTAACTGTGTTAATTTAGCCATCACAACCCTGGACGAATGAGCCGGGGCGTTGTCGTGATGAATCATTACTTTTTTCTTTTGTGGGGTCGTTTTTCCTCCAACACGGTGTCAAATTCATCCAATAAATTGGCATAGTACTACTGCCTACTGCCCTGTTATCGTTTTCCCCCTTTCTAAGTAGTCAATATGTATAATACCCTGGGAATCCCAAAAAACAGTCGCCATGACCTTTCCAGCCGATGGGACGGTTTTTGCTTTCTTTGGAGCAGGTTCACCCGGTAAAATCCACTGCTTCGACTGCTCTTTCATTTCCGGGGTGTAGTGGTGAACCCACGTTTCGTCCACGGTCACGAAACGACGCAGAAACTCCTTCGGGTTACGTTTGAACACGGCCAAACTCTGCTCCGAAGTAGTCAGTCGGTTCCGTTTTTGCTCATCCGTGAGTAAACGCGGCACCCAACTCGCCGATACTTTCTTCATACCCAATTTTACTTCTAATATGTGTTGAACCCTTTCGATTGAAACGTTTACAGCATCAACGATTTGTCGAAGTTTAATTCGGCGGTCGGCTAAAACGATATTTTCAATTTTCCTAACCATATCGTCTGTAGTCACCTCAATTGGCCGGCCTGGGCGATCCTCATCAAAGACGGTTGTTCTCCCCCGCTTAAACTCGTTATACCAACATCTGACGGTTGTCATAGAAGGAGCACATTCATGGTACACCGCTTGCATTCTTACTTTTATTTCATTACATGTTTTTCCATCCAAAAACAAGAATCTAATTACAGACCGATACTGTTATTTCTTAATTTTAACAATTTTAAGTTCACGCTTTCACTGAATCGCTGTCAAAATGAGAATTTTTTTTTTTTTAATTTTCCTGCCTCTGAAATATGGCTTAAAACGGTGGTATACTTATTTTCAGCCAGTGATATTAATATAAGTAGAAAACGGGTACTTTTCAAACAGCCCTCGTATCCAAGATATGTTTTTCAAAATGTATAGTTTTCATTTGCCAATTCGCTTTTTTTCTATAACCGTAAATATCTCAGGATTTTTATTAAAACTAACCTAACCTATACAGTAGGTTGGCAAATGAAACGGGTGGGAAACGCTACATTTTGCCAAACATATTTCTGGCAAAAGGCAGGATACCCGAATAATGCAGTATAACCGTAAACCGGTGTGGGTACCGTTGGGCTGAGGCGGCTGCCCGCCGCGCGGGTGGTAGTCCATCAGCAGCACGCCCGGCACCGGCTGCCGCGCGTCGCCCGCGCCCGCGCCCGCGCCTGCGCCCGCGCCCGCGCTCGCGCCCTCCTGCAACATACAAACAACTCTTTACCACTCAACTTCACTCTTTCAACTAATACTACCTATATTAAGTAATATAATTGTGTGGCATAAGATCTATTTCACAGTAACCCCAATTAAAGTGCAATGTCAAATTAAGTGGTAGATTGAAAACACTACACGTTTGTTATAATATAATACTTAATTACATTATTCCATGCATAAGAAAATATGAAACAATGACGCCACAAACGCTTTGTGAATATGCTAATGCGGAAAGCCGTCGCGAATGAATTATTCGCGTCGGTTATTGTATTGTGTTGTAGTTACTTTTCTCTTGGTCTCGGCGCCGGCGGGGCTGGCGGGCGCGCCGGGCGCCTCGGCCGTCGCGCCCTCCGCGCCGCCCGCCGCCTCCATCGCCAGCAGCACGTCTAAACAGACAACGAACATCAAGCTAACGCTAACTTAAACTTACAATGTTTATTTACGCGTGTATCCATTTGAGCAAACTCAGACCGAGCAGCCTCGACTTGTGGCAAACAGCCTCACTTCGAGGCTGCTCGCTCTGAGGCAAAGGCTCCTTTGGGCACGGCAAAAAAACCCGACGAAATATGTCTCGGAACGGAACGCGTTACGAATTTGCCTCATGTCGCGGCGTGAATCAGGTTCAGCGTCTCCACTTGCGTGGCCTCGGAGCGGAGCATCCGCTCGAACCGAGGCTGCCTCTAGTGGATACGCAGCTTTTGACGGACTCAATCAAAAGACATTTGCACAAGAGTTACACTTATTTTCTTATTTCTGAAGCCGCGCGCCGCGCTTGCGATAACCGGGAGATTTGGTTGTCCGTGTCGTGTGTAAGTGTACTCCTCGAGCACGCGGTACGGTGAGCGTCGAGCGTCGCACTGCACGAGGAACTCGAGCACGCGGTACTGCGGCGAGCGCGCGCGCGCCGCGTGTGTGTCGTGTGTGGTGTGTACGTACTGTGCGCGGCGCGGCGCTTGGCCGTCTTCTTGTTGGGCCCGAGGCCGGTGGCGCGGTGCGGCGGCGCGTCGCACTGCACGAGGAACTCGCGGCGTCGCGCGGCGCCGCGCTCCTCGAGCACGCGGTACTGCGGCGAGCGCGCGCGCGCCGCGTGTGTGTCGTGTGTGGTGTGTACGTACTGTGCGCGGCGCGGCGCTTGGCCGTCTTCTTGTTGGGCCCGAGGCCGGTGGCGCGGTGCGGCGGCGCGTCGCACTGCACGAGGAACTCGCGGCGTCGCGCGGCGCCGCGCTCCTCGAGCACGCGGTACTGCGGCGAGCGCGCGCGCGCCGCGTGTGTGTCGTGTGTGGTGTGTACGTACTGTGCGCGGCGCGGCGCTTGGCCGTCTTCTTGTTGGGCCCGAGGCCGGTGGCGCGGTGCGGCGGCGCGTCGCACTGCACGAGGAACTCGCGGCGTCGCGCGGCGCCGCGCTCCTCGAGCACGCGGTACTGCGGCGAGCGCGCGCGCGCCGCGTGTGTGTCGTGTGTGGTGTGTACGTACTGTGCGCGGCGCGGCGCTTGGCCGTCTTCTTGTTGGGCCCGAGGCCGGTGGCGCGGTGCGGCGGCGCGTCGCACTGCACGAGGAACTCGCGGCGTCGCGCGGCGCCGCGCTCCTCGAGCACGCGGTACTGCGGCGAGCGCGCGCGCGCCGCGTGTGTGTCGTGTGTGGTGTGTACGTACTGTGCGCGGCGCGGCGCTTGGCCGTCTTCTTGTTGGGCCCGAGGCCGGTGGCGCGGTGCGGCGGCGCGTCGCACTGCACGAGGAACTCGCGGCGTCGCGCGGCGCCGCGCTCCTCGAGCACGCGGTACTGCGGCGAGCGCGCGCGCGCCGCGTGTGTGTCGTGTGTGGTGTGTACGTACTGTGCGCGGCGCGGCGCTTGGCCGTCTTCTTGTTGGGCCCGAGGCCGGTGGCGCGGTGCGGCGGCGCGTCGCACTGCACGAGGAACTCGCGGCGTCGCGCGGCGCCGCGCTCCTCGAGCACGCGGTACTGCGGCGAGCGCGCGCGCGCCGCGTGTGTGTCGTGTGTGGTGTGTACGTACTGTGCGCGGCGCGGCGCTTGGCCGTCTTCTTGTTGGGCCCGAGGCCGGTGGCGCGGTGCGGCGGCGCGTCGCACTGCACGAGGAACTCGCGGCGTCGCGCGGCGCCGCGCTCCTCGAGCACGCGGTACTGCGGCGAGCGCGCGCGCGCCGCGTGTGTGTCGTGTGTGGTGTGTACGTACTGTGCGCGGCGCGGCGCTTGGCCGTCTTCTTGTTGGGCCCGAGGCCGGTGGCGCGGTGCGGCGGCGCGTCGCACTGCACGAGGAACTCGCGGCGTCGCGCGGCGCCGCGCTCCTCGAGCACGCGGTACTGCGGCGAGCGCGCGCGCGCCGCGTGTGTGTCGTGTGTGGTGTGTACGTACTGTGCGCGGCGCGGCGCTTGGCCGTCTTCTTGTTGGGCCCGAGGCCGGTGGCGCGGTGCGGCGGCGCGTCGCACTGCACGAGGAACTCGCGGCGTCGCGCGGCGCCGCGCTCCTCGAGCACGCGGTACTGCGGCGAGCGCGCGCGCGCCGCGTGTGTGTCGTGTGTGGTGTGTACGTACTGTGCGCGGCGCGGCGCTTGGCCGTCTTCTTGTTGGGCCCGAGGCCGGTGGCGCGGTGCGGCGGCGCGTCGCACTGCACGAGGAACTCGCGGCGTCGCGCGGCGCCGCGCTCCTCGAGCACGCGGTACTGCGGCGAGCGCGCGCGCGCCGCGTGTGTGTCGTGTGTGGTGTGTACGTACTGTGCGCGGCGCGGCGCTTGGCCGTCTTCTTGTTGGGCCCGAGGCCGGTGGCGCGGTGCGGCGGCGCGTCGCACTGCACGAGGAACTCGCGGCGTCGCGCGGCGCCGCGCTCCTCGAGCACGCGGTACTGCGGCGAGCGCGCGCGCGCCGCGTGTGTGTCGTGTGTGGTGTGTACGTACTGTGCGCGGCGCGGCGCTTGGCCGTCTTCTTGTTGGGCCCGAGGCCGGTGGCGCGGTGCGGCGGCGCGTCGCACTGCACGAGGAACTCGCGGCGTCGCGCGGCGCCGCGCTCCTCGAGCACGCGGTACTGCGGCGAGCGCGCGCGCGCCGCGTGTGTGTCGTGTGTGGTGTGTACGTACTGTGCGCGGCGCGGCGCTTGGCCGTCTTCTTGTTGGGCCCGAGGCCGGTGGCGCGGTGCGGCGGCGCGTCGCACTGCACGAGGAACTCGCGGCGTCGCGCGGCGCCGCGCTCCTCGAGCACGCGGTACTGCGGCGAGCGCGCGCGCGCCGCGTGTGTGTCGTGTGTGGTGTGTACGTACTGTGCGCGGCGCGGCGCTTGGCCGTCTTCTTGTTGGGCCCGAGGCCGGTGGCGCGGTGCGGCGGCGCGTCGCACTGCACGAGGAACTCGCGGCGTCGCGCGGCGCCGCGCTCCTCGAGCACGCGGTACTGCGGCGAGCGCGCGCGCGCCGCGTGTGTGTCGTGTGTGGTGTGTACGTACTGTGCGCGGCGCGGCGCTTGGCCGTCTTCTTGTTGGGCCCGAGGCCGGTGGCGCGGTGCGGCGGCGCGTCGCACTGCACGAGGAACTCGCGGCGTCGCGCGGCGCCGCGCTCCTCGAGCACGCGGTACTGCGGCGAGCGCGCGCGCGCCGCGTGTGTGTCGTGTGTGGTGTGTACGTACTGTGCGCGGCGCGGCGCTTGGCCGTCTTCTTGTTGGGCCCGAGGCCGGTGGCGCGGTGCGGCGGCGCGTCGCACTGCACGAGGAACTCGCGGCGTCGCGCGGCGCCGCGCTCCTCGAGCACGCGGTACTGCGGCGAGCGCGCGCGCGCCGCGTGTGTGTCGTGTGTGGTGTGTACGTACTGTGCGCGGCGCGGCGCTTGGCCGTCTTCTTGTTGGGCCCGAGGCCGGTGGCGCGGTGCGGCGGCGCGTCGCACTGCACGAGGAACTCGCGGCGTCGCGCGGCGCCGCGCTCCTCGAGCACGCGGTACTGCGGCGAGCGCGCGCGCGCCGCGTGTGTGTCGTGTGTGGTGTGTACGTACTGTGCGCGGCGCGGCGCTTGGCCGTCTTCTTGTTGGGCCCGAGGCCGGTGGCGCGGTGCGGCGGCGCGTCGCACTGCACGAGGAACTCGCGGCGTCGCGCGGCGCCGCGCTCCTCGAGCACGCGGTACTGCGGCGAGCGCGCGCGCGCCGCGTGTGTGTCGGGTGTGGTGTGTACGTACTGTGCGCGGCGCGGCGCTTGGCCGTCTTCTTGTTGGGCCCGAGGCCGGTGGCGCGGTGCGGCGGCGCGTCGCACTGCACGAGGAACTCGCGGCGTCGCGCGGCGCCGCGCTCCTCGAGCACGCGGTACTGCGGCGAGCGCGCGCGCGCCGCGTGTGTGTCGTGTGTGGTGTGTACGTACTGTGCGCGGCGCGGCGCTTGGCCGTCTTCTTGTTGGGCCCGAGGCCGGTGGCGCGGTGCGGCGGCGCGTCGCACTGCACGAGGAACTCGCGGCGTCGCGCGGCGCCGCGCTCCTCGAGCACGCGGTACTGCGGCGAGCGCGCGCGCGCCGCGTGTGTGTCGTGTGTGGTGTGTACGTACTGTGCGCGGCGCGGCGCTTGGCCGTCTTCTTGTTGGGCCCGAGGCCGGTGGCGCGGTGCGGCGGCGCGTCGCACTGCACGAGGAACTCGCGGCGTCGCGCGGCGCCGCGCTCCTCGAGCACGCGGTACTGCGGCGAGCGCGCGCGCGCCGCGTGTGTGTCGTGTGTGGTGTGTACGTACTGTGCGCGGCGCGGCGCTTGGCCGTCTTCTTGTTGGGCCCGAGGCCGGTGGCGCGGTGCGGCGGCGCGTCGCACTGCACGAGGAACTCGCGGCGTCGCGCGGCGCCGCGCTCCTCGAGCACGCGGTACTGCGGCGAGCGCGCGCGCGCCGCGTGTCGCGCCTGCGCCAGGCGGGAGATCGGGTTGTCCGCGCCGCCCGCCTCCGGCGCCGCCTCGCCGCCCTCCTGTTCATACCCCACCCAGTCATTAAGATATTCAATACACTAACAAATTCGACAAACCCTCAAAAAATGAGGGTTAGGACGCATTACGTCCCCCACTCGCAGAATGTCCCTTTTTCCCTTTCGCGAAATGTCCCTTACGCAAAACGACCCTTCACATAAAAAAAAGTCTCGTTCGCAACACGTCACTTTCGCAAAATGACCCATTCGCAAAACGTCCCTTTCCTCTTAGTCTCTACTTAAACAAGCTTTTTCCAGACGGGACATTTTGCGAATGGATTATTTCGCAGACGGGACGTTTTGTGAAAGGGGCGTTATGCAGTAGGGGCATTCAGCGAAAGAGACGTTTTGTAAAAGGACGTTCTGCGAAAGGGAAGTTTTGCAGAAGGGACGTTGTGCGAATGGGACGTATTGCGAATGAAAATTTTGCGAAATTAATGGGATGTTTTGTAAATCGGACGTAATTTTGATGAAGTGACGTTTTGTGAACGGAACCTTATGCGTCCTAACCAGGGTCCCACTCGCAAAATGTCCCACCACCAAAATTACCCCATTCCCATTACGTCCCTTTCTCGAAACGTCCCATTGTTTTAGCAAAATGGCCCTACTGAAAAAGCCCCTTTCGCAAAGCGTCCCGTCTGCAAAATGTCACATAAGCAAAATGTCCCGTACGCAAAACGTCCCATTCGCATAACGTCCCTTCTGCAAAACTTCCCTTTTTTGGTACTAGCTTTTATTTCCGACTGTACTTTCGGTATGTTAAGAATATTTCATAAGTTAATTTTAATTGAAATCCGTAAGTTAAGTAATAAATGTCTAAAGTAACGTTTAATTGTTGTTTTTTATTTACGATGCTCAACAAACCTGAATTAAGTTAGGTTTTCTCTCGAAGCCATAGCAACAAATAAAAAAATAAAAATAAAACATTTTTTCTTATTTAGTGAGTGCATATACGATTTTTCTGCCGTTAACCGCCACAACTAGGAATAGACAGCAGAATTAAACGTAGACTAAAGAGTTAATTTTTAAACCTAGTTTATACGGGACATTTTGCGAAAGGGACATTTTGCCAAAGGGATATTTTGCAAAAGGGACTTTTTGCGAGAGGGACATTTTGCAAACGGGACATTTTGCGAATGGGACGTTTTGCGAGAGGGACATTTCGTAAACGGGACATTTTGCGAATGGGACGTTTTGCGAGAGGGACGTTTTGCGAAAGGGACGTTTTGCGAGAGGGACATTTTGCAAAAAGGACATTTTGCGAAAGGGACGTTTTGCGAGAGGGACATTTTGCGAAAGGGACGTTTCGCGAAGTGTACTTTATGTGACGGGACATTTTGAGAACGGGACGTTTTGCAGAGAGGTCTTTTGAGACTCACATTTATAAAAGGGACATTTTGCGAATGGGACATTATGAGGCCTAACCAATCAGACCAGTAACAAAAAAGTTCAAAATTGCGTCCACTTGTTTTAATTCTGATTACGGGTCCGAATTTGTAGTCCCCAAGGACCCAGATATCGATTTTCAGGGATATCGGACCAGTAACAATAAAGTTCAAAATGGCGTTCACTATAATATCATTTAATAATTGTGACCTCAGATATCGATATTCAAGGTCGGGCCAACGCCAGCAACCCTTCCTTGAAGACGTTTTTTACAGGCTTTTTCAGGACTCGTGAACCATATCGCTACTGCTTTGTGCTGCAGCAGTAGGGTGCTTGAAATACGCCTATTACGCCTTACGTAACAAAGCGTTTTACCCTCTCATAAGAAGTTATCATTTCAAAAAACCCATTTCACACATTTTTTAAATGTTGTAAAACAGTTACTGGCCGGTATAATAAAAAAATGATAAAAGATGTTTATTCAGTAAGTAGGCCGCACGGGAACTTTTACACGTCAAAAATCTACCAGCGCTTCGCAAGAGACCACTGCTGAGAAGAAACGCCGCAAGAAACTCAACAGTCAGTCGTTTTTTTTAAATACTACTTATGATATTATACAATTATAAAGCTTAACCTAGCATTATATAAAACAATGAATTTAACATAAAATAAAAAATATTCAAGCGTAGCTTGAGCAGGAAAATGTGTCAAAACTAAGAATTTTCATAGGGAATAATAAGTAGTAGTAATCAATATATATACTTTCCTATGACAGTGCAAGACAACCACCACATACAAATTTTCGACACATTCTCCTACAGAAACCGTGTCCCCTAGACAATATACAATATTTATTTTTTATGCCTATTTTATTATTCAGTTATTTAGGTTATTAGTTAAGTTTAGGCCAAGCATTTTTATCTGTTAGATAGTCCTCGACCCTATAGTAAGCTTTAAACATCAACGACTTTTTCAAGTAACTTTTAAGTATTGGAAATGGTAACTTTAAAACTGAGTCAGGTAATTTATTATAGAAAAGAATGTATTGACCTACAAATGATTTATAAACGTTACGGACACGAAATTTTTTAATAGCTTATTTTTATTTATTGTATTCAAATTATCTTTATCACAATTTTTAACAAAAGAGTCTTGATTTTTAATGACTTAAATAATATTCTCATAAATAAATTGTGAAGCTACTGTCAAGATACTAATTTCTTTAAATACTAATCTTAAGGAATCACGGGAATTAAGGTTATATATAGAACGAATGGCTCTTTTTTGTAACACGAGTATAGTCTGTATGTCAGCAGCTTTTCCCCAAACCAGAATACCGTACGACATAACACTATGAAAATAACTATAATAAACTAAGCGAGCTGTCTCAATATTGGTAAGTTGCCTGATTTTTCTAACAGCATAAGCTGCCGAACTTAATTTACCTGCTAGTACTGCTATATGGGGACTCCATTGCAAGTTTTTATCTATAAGAAAAGCGCCTTATCTACCATTTCCAAACACTCATCATTTAGAAATAAACTGGATTCTACTGGTCTAACATTAGGCAAAGCGAACCTAACACATTTAGTTTTTTTAGCATTGAGTAGCAAATTGTTACTAGTAAACCAATTAAGTACTTTACCTAGCGTGGCATTCTACTGTAATCGACGGACTTTCTACCTTGAAAATTAATGATGTATCATCAGCAAATAGCACAATATCACAAAGGTTATCTACCGTGCGTGGTAAGTCATTAATATAAACAAAAAATAAGAAAGGACCTAATATAGATCCCTGAGGCACACCTAGTTTAATAGCTGCTCCCATGGACTGTGTTTTGTTTACCACAACCGTTTGTGTTCTATCACTAAGATATGAAGACATAAGATTTAGAGAATTATTTGACAGACCATAATGTTCTAATTTTAATACAAGAGTCGCATGATCTACGCAATCGAAAGCTTTGGAAAGGTCACGAAAAAATCCTATTGCATCATTAGATTTCTCCCAAATATTATATATATATTTAATGAGTACAGATGCTGCGTCAGTTATGGATCGTCCTCTGGTGAAGCCGAACTGATTACTGTTAAGCAGTTTATTTCTATTGAAGTGACCTAACACCTAATATAAAAATCAGTCTGTTGGTCACCAAGCGCCATCTCTGACGTTGTCATGCGCGTAATGATGGTAATAACAATGCTATAATAATCGGGTAAGTAATACGAGATATAAGAACTTATCATATAACAGTCACAATATATACGCTCACTTTGTATAAATATGTTTAATATAACGTACACTTGAGATAATGAACGAAAGATATAATGTCAAAATAACTATTTCCATAAAGTATAACGTTATTAATATATAATATCAATTGATATAACAAATAAAGTGTATAATGTACATGACACCTAAGATATAAGACATATATAAATCAAAAAATCTAACATCAAAAAATATAATGCACGTATAATATAAACGCCTATAACTATTTTATATTTTAAATATTAAAACGAAAAGATGAATATACTGAATGTGAATTTCTTAGAGCGATTACCTCAAATTTGAGTTTAAAAAAATATTAAACGTGTATCATAGGTATACATAATAATATTTAATTTGAAATTAAACGTTATTTTCAGTATTACGTGGCCTTTTTAATTTTACAATCAAATTGTTTCGCATAGTTTTTTCAAGGGATGTAAAAAAATAACCTCGAAGGCTAAGGCGCCTTAGCCTTCTAACCTAACCTATCTGAGTCGGTTCTTCCCAGAAAGGTCTTGCTCGCTCGCTTCGCTCGCTCACATTTATATCATACGATATTATATCTTGTAAGACTTATACTAAAAGATAATATGTATTATGATCGCTATATTTCATGTATGTTATATGAACTGAAATTAGTCATTGTGAGTGTTATATTAAAAAATATTATATAAAATGAATATTATATGACTTGACCGTTATTCCTTATAAAAATATTGATTTTGTTATTATAGCTAACGTTCATTATATCTCGTAAACGTTAGTAACATTATGGTAGTAACATGAAAATAGTTATTATGTAGTTATATCTCGTGTGACGCACCCATAATAATCACACTTCGATTACGCTATAGATGGTATTCTGCGCCTCTATTCGGTAATAGTTATTTTCTCCCACATGCTCGGAAATGTTAACTTTACTGTTGTAAAATCTGATCGCGAAGACCTGTTCAGGGACCAGGCAAAAAAAAAATTACCAACGGCATGGGCCGCGAAAATGTATGAAATGTCTTTACGTACCAGGTGTTTTACTTTTAAATGTCATAGACTAATAAGGCAAACCTAACAGCGTTTACAGCGTATATAAAAGTGTATCTGTATCAAATAGTTTGACTGGTTTTTAAAGAAATTGCTTTCATAAACAAAATAAATACCTAACAAAAACGCGTAATAAATAGGTGATATAGCGCATAGCGTCCCACTCGCAGAATGCCCCTTTGTCCCTTTTGTCTCTTTCCTAAATGTCACTTAGGGGCAAAACGACCCTTTTACAAAACGTCCCTTCACATAAATATAATCCCGCTCGCAAAACGTCCCTTTCGCAAAATGACCCGTTCGCAAAGGGTAAGTAATACGAGATATAAGAACTTATCATATAACAGACACAATATATACGCTCACTTTGTATAAATATGTTTAATATAACGTACACTTGAGATAATGAACGAAAGATATAATGTCAAAATAACTATTTCCATAAAGTATAACGTTATTAATACATAATATTAATTGATATAACAATTAAAGTGTATAATGTACATGACACCTAAGATATAAAACATATATAAATCAAAAAATGTAACATCAAAAAATATAATGCACGTATAATATAAACGCCTATAACTATTTTAATAGCAATAATATTTTTTTATTTTCAGTATTACGGGGCCTTTTTAATATTACAATCAAATTGTTTCGCATACTTTTTAAAAGGGATGTAAAAAAAATAACCTCGAAGGCTAAGCTCGCTACGCTTCGCTCCCGCCTTAGCCTTCTAACCTAACCTATCAGAGTCGGTTCTGCCCAGAGGTCTTGCTCGCTCGCTTCGCTCGCTCACATTTATATCATACGATATTATATCTTGTAACACTTATACTAAAAGATAATATGTATTATGATCGCTATATGTCATGTATGTTATACGAACTGAAATTAGTCATTATGAGTGTTATATTAAAAAATATTATATAAAATGAATATTATATGACTTGACCGTTATTCCTTATAAAAATATTGATTTTGTTATTATTGCTAACGTTCATTATATCTCGTAAACGTTAGTAACATGAAAATAGTTATTATGTAGTTATATCTCGTGGGACGCACCCGTTCGCAAAACGTACCTTTCGAAAAATGAATCTTGATCTCTTATCCCATGAGTCTCTACTTAAGCTTTTTCCAGACGGTGCATTTTGCGAATGGGTCATTTCGCAGACGAGACGTTTTGCAAAAGGGGCGTTTCGCTGAAATTCCCTACTGCATAAAGTAGGGAATGTCAGCGAAGGGCTCCCAGTCGGCTCCCAGTGAGCCGATATCCTCCATTGGCAAAATTAAAACATTTTAGATGATGTAGCCAGTTATTAAGTTCAAAATAATCGAATAAAATGTTGATCATTTGACTTTGCACTGATCAATGGTTAGACATACCAAGGGTTAATTGGTTATGAATGTTTGTGTGCGTGTTAGTACCTTGATGAGGTTCCTGGGTTTCTTCTTGGCGGGCGGCGCACGGCGCGCGTCCCGGGGCCGCGCGTGCAGCAGCGCGGGCGGCCAGCGGCGCCGCATCTCGTCCAGCATGCGCTCGGCGGCGCGCCGCTTCGACACCTTCTTGCCGTTGCCCTCGCCCTCCGTCTCCATCTCGCCCACGGTGCACAGCGTGATGAATACCTGGGGAATCACCATCACCTTTTTATTACGCTGGGGAAATGCATTTCGCATCCCACTCAGCGGGACCTGGAATGGTTGTGTGGGACTTACCAACCGAGAGCGGCCGGAATACCCACTAAAAACCCAACCGTTAACCTGGTTTACTAAAGCACCCTCAGAAAAATCATTGCACCTACAAACTTCCATACACTCGCTTGTTGCTTGTTACTTTAATTTATAAGAATACAGATGTCGCTCCGCACCGCTCTGCGCCACTACTGTCTCTGTGCGCTTGTCAAAAGCGATAACAAGAGCGTTATCTAGTACACGCGCGGCTTTTACCACTCCAAATAAGCATAACATTTTATGATGCTCTTAAACTTACCCTCATGTGTGGCGGGCCTCGTTCAGATTTGACGGTGAACAGGACCGAGAGATTCCGCTTCAGAGCTAATTCGTGGACTAACGATACGGGCGATTTCACTTCCGAGTTCAGGATGTCTGCGTTCGCGTCACCTGACAACAAATTAAATTATCTTTGAACAAAAAGGATTCCCGCACAGTACGTATTGATATATTCAGATTTGAATTCGATTTCGATTCGAATCAATGAGCGCCCAACTCACATTCGACAGTTTTTTGTGTTTGGGTGCACCTCTTCCACTGCTTGTATAGTGAGATGTCGTATCTCATACGACCAAATTCAAATTCTCAATTTGGAGGGCGGCGGGCGCAGGTCGTGCAGCGCGCGCGTCGTGCCCTCGCCCAGCCACGCCCTGTGTGTACAGTGAGGTAGTGCTCACCGTTGGTGTTGGCGGCGGCGCCCGGCGCGGCTGCGGGCGGCGGCGCGCCGGGCGGCGGGCGCAGGTCGTGCAGCGCGCGCGTCGTGCCCTCGCCCAGCCACGCCCTGTGTGTACAGTGAGGTAGTGCTCACCGTTGGTGTTGGCGGCGGCGCCCGGCGCGGCTGCGGGCGGCGGCGCGCCGGGCGGCGGGCGCAGGTCGTGCAGCGCGCGCGTCGTGCCCTCGCCCAGCCACGCCCTGTGTGTACAGTGAGGTAGTGCTCACCGTTGGTGTTGGCGGCGGCGCCCGGCGCGGCTGCGGGCGGCGGCGCGCCGGGCGGCGGGCGCAGGTCGTGCAGCGCGCGCGTCGTGCCCTCGCCCAGCCACGCCCTGTGTGTACAGTGAGGTAGTGCTCACCGTTGGTGTTGGCGGCGGCGCCCGGCGCGGCTGCGGGCGGCGGCGCGCCGGGCGGCGGGCGCAGGTCGTGCAGCGCGCGCGTCGTGCCCTCGCCCAGCCACGCCCTGTGTGTACAGTGAGGTAGTGCTCACCGTTGGTGTTGGCGGCGGCGCCCGGCGCGGCTGCGGGCGGCGGCGCGCCGGGCGGCGGGCGCAGGTCGTGCAGCGCGCGCGTCGTGCCCTCGCCCAGCCACGCCCTGTGTGTACAGTGAGGTAGTGCTCACCGTTGGTGTTGGCGGCGGCGCCCGGCGCGGCTGCGGGCGGCGGCGCGCCGGGCGGCGGGCGCAGGTCGTGCAGCGCGCGCGTCGTGCCCTCGCCCAGCCACGCCCTGTGTGTACAGTGAGGTAGTGCTCACCGTTGGTGTTGGCGGCGGCGCCCGGCGCGGCTGCGGGCGGCGGCGCGCCGGGCGGCGGGCGCAGGTCGTGCAGCGCGCGCGTCGTGCCCTCGCCCAGCCACGCCCTGTGTGTACAGTGAGGTAGTGCTCACCGTTGGTGTTGGCGGCGGCGCCCGGCGCGGCTGCGGGCGGCGGCGCGCCGGGCGGCGGGCGCAGGTCGTGCAGCGCGCGCGTCGTGCCCTCGCCCAGCCACGCCCTGTGTGTACAGTGAGGTAGTGCTCACCGTTGGTGTTGGCGGCGGCGCCCGGCGCGGCTGCGGGCGGCGGCGCGCCGGGCGGCGGGCGCAGGTCGTGCAGCGCGCGCGTCGTGCCCTCGCCCAGCCACGCCCTGTGTGTACAGTGAGGTAGTGCTCACCGTTGGTGTTGGCGGCGGCGCCCGGCGCGGCTGCGGGCGGCGGCGCGCCGGGCGGCGGGCGCAGGTCGTGCAGCGCGCGCGTCGTGCCCTCGCCCAGCCACGCCCTGTGTGTACAGTGAGGTAGTGCTCACCGTTGGTGTTGGCGGCGGCGCCCGGCGCGGCTGCGGGCGGCGGCGCGCCGGGCGGCGGGCGCAGGTCGTGCAGCGCGCGCGTCGTGCCCTCGCCCAGCCACGCCCTGTGTGTACAGTGAGGTAGTGCTCACCGTTGGTGTTGGCGGCGGCGCCCGGCGCGGCTGCGGGCGGCGGCGCGCCGGGCGGCGGGCGCAGGTCGTGCAGCGCGCGCGTCGTGCCCTCGCCCAGCCACGCCCTGTGTGTACAGTGAGGTAGTGCTCACCGTTGGTGTTGGCGGCGGCGCCCGGCGCGGCTGCGGGCGGCGGCGCGCCGGGCGGCGGGCGCAGGTCGTGCAGCGCGCGCGTCGTGCCCTCGCCCAGCCACGCCCTGTGTGTACAGTGAGGTAGTGCTCACCGTTGGTGTTGGCGGCGGCGCCCGGCGCGGCTGCGGGCGGCGGCGCGCCGGGCGGCGGGCGCAGGTCGTGCAGCGCGCGCGTCGTGCCCTCGCCCAGCCACGCCCTGTGTGTACAGTGAGGTAGTGCTCACCGTTGGTGTTGGCGGCGGCGCCCGGCGCGGCTGCGGGCGGCGGCGCGCCGGGCGGCGGGCGCAGGTCGTGCAGCGCGCGCGTCGTGCCCTCGCCCAGCCACGCCCTGTGTGTACAGTGAGGTAGTGCTCACCGTTGGTGTTGGCGGCGGCGCCCGGCGCGGCTGCGGGCGGCGGCGCGCCGGGCGGCGGGCGCAGGTCGTGCAGCGCGCGCGTCGTGCCCTCGCCCAGCCACGCCCTGTGTGTACAGTGAGGTAGTGCTCACCGTTGGTGTTGGCGGCGGCGCCCGGCGCGGCTGCGGGCGGCGGCGCGCCGGGCGGCGGGCGCAGGTCGTGCAGCGCGCGCGTCGTGCCCTCGCCCAGCCACGCCCTGTGTGTACAGTGAGGTAGTGCTCACCGTTGGTGTTGGCGGCGGCGCCCGGCGCGGCTGCGGGCGGCGGCGCGCCGGGCGGCGGGCGCAGGTCGTGCAGCGCGCGCGTCGTGCCCTCGCCCAGCCACGCCCTGTGTGTACAGTGAGGTAGTGCTCACCGTTGGTGTTGGCGGCGGCGCCCGGCGCGGCTGCGGGCGGCGGCGCGCCGGGCGGCGGGCGCAGGTCGTGCAGCGCGCGCGCCGCCGCGTCGTGCCGTGCGCCCTGCGGCGTCGTGCCCTCGCCTAGCCACGCCCTGTCAATACAATTAGGTACACCTCATATACCAGTGTTCATCTAAAAACCAGCGCTATGGCTCCGACCGTAGCAAATGCTGAGCAGATTCCTATTTAACTTTACATTACAATGTAACGTTTAATTGCATTACTCCCATATTTTCCAATTCCCTCTCCCAAAATATCAAATTCTCAGAATGTCGATTTCCCAGCAAGTAGAATTCCCAAAACGTCAAATTCTTTGAATGTCAGACTCCCAATATGTCAAATTCTTAGAATGTCAGACTCCCAATATGTCAAATTCTCAAAATGTCAGACCCCCAATATGTCAGATTGTCGGAATGTCGATTTCCCAGCAAGTACAATTCCTAAAACGTCAAATTCTTTGAATGTCAGAATCCCAATATGTCAAATTCTCAGAATGTCAGACTCCCAATATGTCAAATTCTCAAAATGTCAGGCCCCCAATATGTCAGATTGTCGGAATGTCGATTTCCCAGCAAGTACAATTCCCAAAACGTCAAATTCTTTGAATGTCAGACTCCCAATATGTCAAATTCTCAGAATGTCGATTTCGCAGCAAAGACAACACCCAAAAGGTCAAATTCTTTGAATGTCAATTTCCCAGGAAGTACAATCCCCAAAATGTCAAATTCACAGAATGATGGATGATTTCCCCAAATGTCAAATTCTCAGAAATTATAATTTAGTCACCATTAGATAAATCTAACCAGTAGCGTTCCCATTAAAGTTGTCTTGGATGGTTTTCAAAATAAAAGTAACAACAGAAGTGGTCTGTAAAATGGCCTTAACCGCTTTGTCTCAAAGATTTATCTCAACTATATTTCAAGCTGCATTTAACTGCATAGTAGTCCGAGTGTGTAAAATGCCACTTTGATAGTGACTAGATTAAGTAAGTAAATAATTTGTCAAAAAACTACACTAATAATAGATATCATTTATTTACACACAAACGTCTGCTTGCGAATTTACGAATTTCTATTATTTAACCATCTAATTCCTCATTCCACTGGGCTCCCAGTCCCATTAGTGTTCCACAAGACTTGAGCCTTTTAGCCCCTTTTTTTAAGGCTTTTTTCGTTTATTATCAGCTCTAAAAAACAACTCCGGCGCTTTAAATTTATGGCAAAGGCTTGAGTCTTTTGGAACACTAGCTTCCCATGCTTTCGATCCCATGGGATCGTAGAACCTAGTGGGACGAAGTCGCGGGCGGAAAATTAGTATATATATATACATATACATACATCTTATAGCACCCTTCGTAAACACAACTTTCTGCAAAGGATGCGACTATTAATGTGCGTGCATGTTATTATTGGTGTGTGTTAGTGTGTGCTTGCGGAATTAGTCAGTTTGGGAATTGGATGATGGGAGAATTTGTCATATATAGGAATTGGACAATGTGAGCATTGGTAAATTTGGGAACAGGACAATGTGGGAATTGGACGATGTGAGAATTGGTCATATATAGGAATTGGACAATGTGGGAATTGGTCATATATAGGAATTGAACGATGTGGGAATTTGTCATATAGGGATTGGTCAATGTGGAAATTTGACAATGTGGGCATAGGTCAATTTGGTCATTGGACGACCTGTCAAAAACGCGTTTAGTTTGCTCTAATTATGCGTTGTTGTATCGGTTGTGTTGCAGTGTGTATTTGCCAAATTAATATAATGAATTTATGAACAAGGATCGGAAAAACGCCCCTTATTTTGAAAACATAACTCTGTTCCGTACAGCAGAGGGTTATGATGTTAATAAAAAATATTATTAAGAATTTTACATTTATTATAGTTACTATATTTTTTATGTATTCAGCGTCAGTTTTAATAATGAATGACACCGGAATGGTTATGGGAAAAAAACACCTTCTCCAATCAAAGATAATGACCAATTTAAAAAAACACCTTCGAGTCCATAACGACGTGAATATAGGAGCCATTTATGAATCGAAAATGTTCTTTCACAGTCTACGGACATCATTGGAGCATACCTAATCGTTGACATTTGTATACTGTTTGTGTTTGTGTGTTTGGATTTTCCCTTTACCATTCCTTTTAAATTATGGTATAATAAATATAAAATACCTAATAATATTTTTTATTAACTTCATTAAGAAGACTCTTCTCTGTACGGAACAAGGTTATATTTTCAAAATGACGGGCGTTCTTCCGTACCTCTATTATGACTATTATGAGTTTCAAATAGGTATCAGACTGATAATGAAATGATATTTGAAGTGAATGTCGGTACCGACCGGTCCCCGACGGTAACGCGCACCCGGTAGACGAGCCCGGGCGGCAGCATGCGCTGGTAGGGGTTGGGCACGAAGGGCGGCACGCGGTACGGAGCGGGCGGGCGCCCGCGCACCGTGCGCACCGGCGCCGGCAGCGGCGGTATCGACGTGTAGATCGCCGGCTGGCACAGCTTCATGGCCAGCGCGTTCAGCTCCACAGTTGGCATCACTGCACCTAGGAAATCACTCTTAAAAAGGGGTTTCTAAACTGTCAAGCGCGTGTCCTGTGTGGTGTGTGCGTGTACTCGAGTGGCGGTGGTGCGGGTGCGGCAGCAGGAAGTGCGTAGCCGTGAGCGAGTAGTAGTAGAGTATGTTAGCGTGTGAACTGTGTGCTGTGTGCGTGTGCGTGTGCGTGTGCGTGTGCGTGTGCGTGTACCCGAGTGGCGGTGGTGCGGGTGCGCCGGCGCGTGCGCGGGCGGCGCGCGCGGCGGCGGCGGCGGGAAGTGCGTGGCGGTGAGCGCGCCGCTGGCCGCCGAGTGCTGCGCGCGCTTTATGGACGAGCCCTGCACACAACACACACAACACACGATTATACTACGGTCAAATAGGCAGAACTACGGTTTATTATAACTTGGCTATGCAGTTCATTTTACGGCGAGTAAATTACTATAGCAGTTATATATCTGAAAAAAAGGATTCTCTGGTTTGGGCGCATAATGTCCCATACGCAGAATGTCCCTTTGTCCCATTCCCAAAGCGGCCCTTCTGCAAAATAACCCGTTCTCAAAATGTCCCTTTACATAAATTACGTCCCTTTCGCCGAAGGTCCCTTTCAGGAATTGTCCCGTTCGCAATACGTTCCTTTTACAAAATGTCCCGTTCGCAATACGTTCCTTTTACAAAGTGTCCCGTTCCGTTCGCAATACGTTCCTTTTACAAATATTCCCGTTCGCAATACGTTAATTTTACAAAATGTCCCGTTCGCAATACGTTCCTTTTACAAAATGACGTAGAGACTTTGCTATCTCTCTCTTCAATCCATGACAAGCGAGCCTAGTTTATCTTTATTTAAATAAGCATTTTGCAGACGGGACATTATGCGTATGTGACATTTCACATACGGGATGTTTGCGTTTTGCGAAACGGCCATTATGCATGTGGACGTTCCGCGAAAAGGGATTTTACAGAAGGGACATTTTGAAAAAAGGGTTTTGAACGAGAAAAGGATTAATACGAATGGGGTATTTCGCACAAGGTGCCGTTTGCAAAGAAGACGTTTTGCGAATGGGACGTAATTTTGCTGGAGGGACGTTTTGCGAGTGGGACATTATGCGCCCAAACCTTTTCTCTTTCTCTTAAATATAACGTTTCTAACCAGTCCGATTTTTACATAATATGTAATAAAGAAATGAGAGGGAAAAAAACGGCAACGTACAAAGCTACTTTTTCATAATGTCTAAATCATATTCAAAAACGTGAAAATATGACTTGATTAAGGGAGTGAGATACGTTTTCGCCCGGAGTTAAATTGGTATGGAGTTTTTTTGATAGCTACGCGATTAGAGTCAGGTCACAGTTTTCGTAATTTAGATAAACGACCAAAATTATATATCTGGCACAAAACATAAAATAAGTAACTTCTGTAATTAGCAGGAATTAGCTGTATAAGCTTTAGCGCAGAATACTAGAAGATGTCTCGCCGTCTCTGTCTATCACTCCTCTGTCTTGTCAAGCTAAAACGACGACTTTTGAATATATTATAACATTTTAAAGTGTCAACTTAATTTTTTAAACTAGGATCTTCGTATGTAAAGATTGCAAACCTCAGCTGTGTATTCCTCAGTGTCACCCAACCGGAGTGTTACTGTGAATACTTTTTTGTGAGCTGGTCCTGTTTCTGATGTGAGGCGGTATTGGTGCTTAATCTGAAACGTTATACAATAAGCGTGTTTTATATATTTGTTGGGTATTGCGGGAAAAAAAAACTCGTGAATATAAGTCATAAGCATCTTCTAACCTAGATATAGTTTAGATACCAGAAAGTTCGGGAAATACAAAAACAATAGCCTTATGACTGACATTGAATGACAGTAATGAATTAAGCCATAGTAAATATTACTGTCGTCCACATATATAATAAGTTTCGTTCGTGCTTTACCCAAGATTTTTGCTTAAGTCGCTAACATACAGCGAGCGGAGGCAGCGCGCCAGTGCACGTTCCTATATTAAAAACACCTTCGCCACGCTTTGAATAGACTAGTATGGACCCGCGCTACAACGCGCCGCTTCCGCTTTCTGTGTGTAGATATGCGGCAATCCAATTTTTCCATCACGAAATGTCATGTGGAATGAAAACCAGCGGCTTTGTTGTTTGCAACGCTTACCTTATTGTACCTGGCCAGTTCGTTGACCAGGCACATGGGGGTCTTCTCTTTACTGTTGGCCGCGGCGGGCGGCGGGCGCGCCTCACTGTCGCCCGCCGCCCGCGCCTCCGCGCCCGCGTCCGCGCTCGCCTCCGCCGGGGGCAGCTCTGGCTTGGCCGCCGGCGGCTCTGCCGCTACCGCTGGCGTTACTGCTACATGGGAGAAACAACTCTTACCCCGCATTTACACGTGCAACTCATTGCTGTAAGTTAATAAATATCTGCATCTGTCTTGCACATACCTTTGTTTAAATACTTACAGCCACAACTTGCAAGTGTAACTACGGTCTTATGCCATAGAACACTTAATAAAAAAAAATACAATTAAGACCGACTGTTACGACATGCCAAATAATTTTAGTTTTACCATAAAACATCCAGTTCGAGTTTACAACCCTTTTAACGCTTATGACAGATATAACGTAAGTCACCCAGTAACGCCGGATGGCAAATTTCGCATGTAAAAATTGAATTTATTATGAGTAACCGGAATAAGCACAGTTAAAGTAACGTTAGTAATAATAGTAAGGGTGAGGCTCCACTGAGGCGGAGACGAGATGTGCCAATATTAACCAATAGAATCTAAGCTAACGTGCGCAAGACGCGCTCGACGTGTTCGCACGCGCCTTCATAGCTCCGCTCCGCCTCAGTGGCGCCACACCCTTAGGTCGTAAACGTAGGTCAGCCTGTTAGTTACCGGAGCGCGGTTGCGGCGCGGGCGGCGGCGGCGCGTAGGGCGGCAGCACGCTGGGCCCGTAGCCCACGCCGTAGCCGCGCCGCATCTGCTTTAGTTGTTGCTGCAACATAAACACCATACACATCAAGCCCGTGCGCACACACGGACATACCTCTTATTCATAAACAACCTAGCTAGTGTGTAAAATTACTTGAAAAAGTCGTTAATGTCTAAAGCGTATTATAGGGTCGAGGATTATCTAACAGACAAATCTGCATGGCCTAAAAAACCCAAAACTTAAGTCAATAATCATATCGAAAATTTCATGTGGTCGGCTTGCACCGTCTTATATGCACATTATTAGGTTTTTTTTCTTTTCTCCATCTCTCCCGTAAGATTTTTGGCATGTTTTCCTGCTGAACTGCGCATTTTACTTGATATTATATTAAATTTCATATTTTTAGTTTATATAGGTAACTTAATTAGTAATCATTGTAATATGTTTAAAAAATGACTTGACTGCTGAGTTTCTTGCGGCGTTTCTTCTCAGCAGTGGTCTCCTCTTGGAAACGCTGGTAGATTCATGACGTGTAAAAGTGCCCGTGCGGCCTACTTACTGAATAAATGTCTTTTATATTATTATTTCTTTTTTATCTTATCTTTATCTATCCTTACTGATTCGATAGAAAGGGAGATCCGAGCGACAACCAAGTAGCGGCCAACATGTGCTAGCCACACTGGATTAAAAAAATCTTGGTTGAGTACTTTAACGCGTGTAGTGAAGATCTACAGTACAACAGTGCTGTTATTACTATTACTTCACACAAATAAATTCAGCATTGTTTTACTGCTGCATTAACACATTGAGAAACTCGATAATTGTGCAATACGTTAGGATCGACTTCTTTTCCGCCTAGTACACTCGACTAGTGTGTTACCGGCATGAGGGCTTCCGCTTTAACTAACGATAATATGTTGTACAAGTAATTATTTACAAGTATAATTAAGTCGAAGTTAACTAACGTAACGCTGCAATTTAACTTCGTAGATTTTAACTACCATCAATGTATTGGAGCTATGTGTATGAAGGTATCGTAAACAGTATCGTTATTACTTGGTAAAAGGCACAGGGGCAAAGCGGGTTAATAGTCCTTGAAGTTGTCAGATTTTCCGGTAACGCTCGTTCACTATTTTGACACTTTAGAAATCAAAACAAATCTAAAACCATCCAAAAGATAATTCTAAAGACACTTCATGAATCCTAAAACAAAACAATTTAACACCATATGTCAAAGCGCAGCAGCAGTGAAACGTAACGTACGATCACGCTTGACCGAAGAATTGAAGCGCTCCGTCACACGCATTCTCCATTCGTAACCAAAGCGAAGAAAATGTCAGAATTAAGTCGAATACACTTCTTCGAATTTAGTCAAGACGTCAAATGGGGCTGCTATCTATGGTCACTTTTAAACAAGTCTTCGTTTGGTCACGTGACTTTAATAATTAACTTTAATGCACAGTGTACGAGTACATTGCTTGCAATTTATGTTTTGTTAAAAAACAAGTGTGTACAATTTTTTCTTGTT
The DNA here is from genome assembly GCA_923062465.1 of Acleris sparsana. Classification (NCBI taxonomy): domain Eukaryota; kingdom Metazoa; phylum Arthropoda; class Insecta; order Lepidoptera; family Tortricidae; genus Acleris; species Acleris sparsana. The sequence continues at coordinate 16,562,193 of OV281287.1, read as the reverse complement.
TTAATTAAAATAAACATGTAGGCACATTAAGGAGTTGCCCATTGTTACTCTATATCAGGGAAAGCCCTCATGCCGGTAACACACTGTATAAAGATAATGTATACTTTTGCACCTGTTTCCGTTGAAATGTCTGACTCTGTACTATAATATATTGGTTGACGACGAGGCATTCAGATTACTCGTCCTATTTAATATGTTCGTAGCCCAGTTTGTACAGGGAACATTTGTTCCGTCAGCGTCAAATAATTTAAGCAATACGGTCAAAGATATCTGAAACCCGGCCCGGCGGTTATAAATTTGACCACATTAAATGCAGTTATTTTGACGGTGAATGAACCACGCGTTTTTTTTCGATACCTCTATTTCCATGACCTATTGAGACGATGGAAGTATTTTACATGGGGACTGCCAACATAACTATACTTTTCCTACAATATGAACAATGGCTTTTCTTATCTGTACATACCTATCAGTAGGTACGCTCCAGTCAAATCGCATTCCGCGAACGTTAAGAACTACCGAAATCAAAGATGTATAGGATTGATGCAAATTGCCGTGCGTTTACGTCAGTCGTCCACGTCAATTCCATACATTTTAATACTAGTCTTATCCTACAGCTCCCTTTAGGATTTTTTGTGCAATTACCCTCTTTCACACTCGGCTCGAATGCACAAGTTTCAACACGATGTTATTCCTTTACCGTAAGAGCATCGGGTAATGTGTTGAAGTTAAAAAAGTTCATTGGAACACCGTAGCTACCTTACGACCACGAGTCGACCCTCTGAACCACTAAGCCCACCGACGCTCTAAAACACATTTTGACTCATTTATCGTCGTTGTTAATACAACTTGTCTACGCCCATACGACTGTCTACTTAACTACGAAACCGACGGTGCTCTTTTGTAATTCGACACCACAGAACCTATTCGAAAAAATCTTTCACCATTGGTAATTTGGTACATTATTCCGGGTGAGGCTATATTATGTCCTCATTCAAAAACGCGCAAGAACTAAAGTAAAGTGTGCTTGAAATATGCTGTCTTTATATGTCATTATGAAAATTCCATTTAGGCAACGCATAAGGTGGAGTTCTGTAATTGCAATTATCTCGTTATTGCAACTGACTTGAACGAACTCGCTCTAGGATCACTGTTTTTTTAAATAAAATAGGTTTATAGTGCGTTTATGAATAAGGGTGAATATATTTAAACCGGAGCGAGGGCGTTACAGTAGTTGCGAAGTAAAATTAAAAAGGTGAATACTGACCGGAGGCATAGAGTGATGCTGCTGCGGATGGTGCATGGCGCGGATGGGGTGCGGCGCGCGCGCGGGCGAGTGGTGCACGCCCAGCCCCAGCCCCAGCTGTCCATGCGCCATGCCGCCCTGCGGCCCGAGCGGCACCCTGCACAAGTCACCACTACACTACCACACCGAGACTCCTAGGCCTTCCAAAGCAACCATTCTTACTAAATTTAAGGATTCAAGGTAGCTGAAGTGAGCTTGCAACGGTCTGCACGGCAACAAACTGTTATTTCAACTGGACCATTCAATACCGGTGATATATTAGACTGCATTAAACAAGGGACGCATTCGGTCTGGCGAATCAATAGACTGGCCGTCATATGGTCCATTGTGGGCCATTCACGACCAGTTCCGCGACAAAAGAGCCGCAAGTGACCCTCGACGCATCAACAAATTACACAAAATTTGCATGTGAATGCAGTCTCCACTCTATTTAGTTAAACATTGCTATATAGTGTGTAGTGTCAATGTTGAGTTACCATTCAATCCGGTATTAAGTGTGAATATCTTTATGATCCCTTTCTTTCGGGATCTTTACTTTATCCGGACAGGATGGGACAAGTCTCTTCTCGAGTCTAGTGGCCTGGTATTTTAAGGTTTTACGTGTCCGGCTGTCCGTTCGTCGTCTGTCACACATGTTTCACAGCCAAACGATTGAAACTTGGTCTTCAAACTATAAGCTATCTTGTGGAGCTCCAAAACATAAAGGGGAAGGAGAAAAAAAAATTGACCTACCCAATCTAGTGGGCTATCGTTGTTTAGAGCTTGTTGAGAAGATAAATACTGCATTTATTGTTATTAAAAATATTGCCTAAGTCAGCTATTTTACACCATGTTGTTCCAAGGATTTGTTAACTTCCTATTGATCTATGAACTGGCGACTTTGGCGATAATGTTTAGGCGTCGGAGCCCTACACAGAACATGATCCGACATCCTCTAGCCCGGTATTTTTAACACAAAATGTAGGTACTGAGTAATTGAAGCAAATCCCAAATTTGTCCACACTATCTTCATAATAAAATAACTACTTTGCTGAAATTGTTCTCAGCATTCCATCATTGGCGATCAGCACAATGTGGAATTTCCCATTCGACATCACCACATCAGTGCGCAAGGATAAACATCATTGAACAAAAACAGCTAGTAATTTGATGATGCTAATGTTGTTTAATAAAAATTACATCAAGGTTTACTGATAACTCATTTAGTGTGAAAAGATACTGAGATAGAGTTCACAGATGTCAATTAGAACGATGTTGGCGCTCGGCATGCGGCGCGAGCGCAATCTTTTTAACTTCATTATCAATGTAGACAAATGAGTGCGCTCGGTACGGTTTTAGTATACAGTCGCGTACAAAAATAGGTATAAACTTTCACACAATATTTAATTGAAAAAAGTTGAAAAATGTATTACATATTTTAGCACTCGTCAGTACATCCAGGCATATTTTTCTAAAGGTGTCTGCCCACTACACCGTATCATACCATGACCGTAATAGGAATGTGTCAGACAAAAATGTATTGTATTCTTTGCATTGAAAAGTATGAGACTATGCCCACTAGACCATTCCGTCACCATATGTCATATTCGTAGAGAATTATATGGAAATAACGCAAGCATTCCTAATTATGTGGTTACCAATGTACTTACTCCCTAATGGCGGAACACAATATTCAAACCGCGGATAGATAGGTTTACTTCGGATAAAAATTAGACACATTTTGTATGGCAAATGTCAAATATTAACCCAAAGGAAGCCTGGCGTAATTCAACCTAGGTCCTATTTCCCAACCAACCACACACAGGTTAAGTTAAGATGGTCGAAAGGTATTATATTATGATAAATAACAAGGTTTCTAAAAGAATAACAGCACAGAAATTACACTGTAAAAATCTATCAAGAGGCCGACCTGAACTTTTACAGTGATATTTCTGACCCAATAATAGAAAAAAAATGCTTGCTTTCCACTCAGAGTTAATTGTTTATGTAGAATTGAATTTTCCAATATACCTACGTATCTATCTAAGTATGTGGTTATGTCCAAAAGGGGGGTTAAGCAGGTCAGAGAGTGATAAACACGATATTACTTTTTATTTAATTAGTGGTAAACAATGTTCATCACAGATTATTTATTTACTAACCTATTATTGTTAAAAACGTTAGTATTATTTTTTTATCTGAATGTTTGTTTTCTGCCAATCTGCTGGTAGGTTAACACTACTGTCAATATACAGATTTATAGTGTTGGCAACTAAAATCTAGCTGCATGCTTCAACACATGATTTACTATTAGCATTTGTCACAAACCTTGGGACTTCTTCACTTGATTATTTATCAAGCAATAAATTGGCCTGTCAACAGTGGCATAATATATTAAAGTACAGTACGCTAATGAATCCACCCAATCTAATGACAAATTACCATAACACCATTATGTATTGCAATGCAACTAGCCTAAAGTGATAGTTAGTGATATGTGCAAAAAAAATGGGAAATTGTTGGTGATACAAATTCAATGAGTTGCAAATCATACTTCTTCCTGATTTACTTACGTTTATTTTGCATGTTATTTAATTTGTTGGTTATGCAGTATTGAATTATATTATCACTCTTCTCTAGTTTACTGTGGGTACTATACAAACTAAACCTTTAAAACGATTCTCTGTCCATGAAAATGAAAATAAAAAGGTTATTTCCTTTTTCAACAATACAAATATAAATTACTGGTTACTGGTGGTTGGTGGTTATTACGGGTTGGCTTTAGGTGAGTGAACGTATGTCAGTATGCTTAGCTCTTCCGCAGCTAATAAGTCCTTTTAATAAAAAAAGAAAAATAAATAAACCGCAGAGTTTACAAACTGGCTCGAGTATTTTGAAGAGCTATGAAAATTATCCAAACTAATTCGTGAAATAAAGTTAGAGGGACCATCCGCACCTCCTGTGCGGACGGTCAGTGGAATCACCAGAACATCCATTTACCTCGATTATGCAATGGCCAGGTGTCCCCATATATCATCATCATATATATTATGGGAGCAGAGATGGGCAAAATGTAATCGACTAACAATTGACGATTGAGATTAACAGAATTAATTGCGACTGACAATTGAAAACGACAACTGATCAATATTAGTTGTACAGAGTGCAACTAGTTTAGTTGCAATTAAATTAGTTGCCAATTGATTTCAGACGACTAAAATTAGTTAAGACTACTTTTTCGCGACTAATGGTAGAAGCCAATTGAACGGAAAACCTCAGTATTGCTATATTGTCAGACTGAATAGGACATCTTAACGGATGTATAAAAATAAAATAGTCATGTATTACTTACAATATTTTGATTATTTCTATGCACCTTTTTGCCAAATATTACTACCTCCTACTACTACTATTATTGCCTGCCTGGTCTAGCACCAGGTCAGCTCGATGGTACAATAACATTCAATTGTCATTCGACCATTTCAAATTAAATGTGTATACATAATCATAACTCAATCAGTTGTAGATATCTGCTTCAAATTCAAAATAATTTGCAAGATTCCACCTAAACTAACATGGTTACAACATACGGGTACCTACAATGTACATACCTACTCCTAGTTACATATTGAAAGTTAAGTATGAGTATATTGCAAGTTAAAAAAAAATGCAAAAACAAGTGACTACCAAGTTTTAAAATAGATTTAACTGTGAAAGTTAGTCATTGAGACTAAAATTAATTTAATTATTAGGTGAACATTCTCACAACTAATTTAGTTGCAACTAAATTTTGGCAAAAAATAAGATTGATATTAATAATCGATTGATTAGTTAACTAAAAAATTAATCGATTAATGCCCATCTCTATATAGGAGGTAACCGAAATACCAAGTTCTTATCAGTTCTGATTATGATACAGTCAAAAAAATTACAAAGCGATACCCAAATTTTGAGTACAGATCAGTGCCTAGACCAATGAGGGTTTGATATAATTATAACAAGGTGCTAAACAATGTGATAAGACTGGAGACCAGGTACCATCTGATCAAGAGCCTCTTAAATTAACAAGAAACTTATTTAACGCCTGGGAATCACGAGGAGAGTAGAAGGATTACTACACGTCTTCCTAGAACTATAACAAACATTAATTTAACCATAATAAGATCATTAACTCTTCTAATAAGAAACCAAGCTGAATATGGCCAATACTATATTAATAGTGTGATTTAAAACAAAATAGGTCTCCGACGAAATTGTTTTCATTTAATAATAATTCCATGAGTTTTTAATCTACCTTACAAACATGAATGAAAAATAAGCAAATTAAACCAACAGCCATACGAAAACCATTATTATATCCGAAGTGAACGTGTTGGTTGTATTATATGACTACCAGCAAACAGTAAGTAACTGAAATGATCGGTCATTACCTAGTTAACGTTACGTGCCTGTTCTCTCGGTGCATTTGGTGTGGCGGCATTTGGTGATGAGCGGGCATACCCTGGTGCCCGCCCATGTGCTGTGGCGGGTGCCCCGACATTGGCTGGTGATGCATGTTCGGATGATGCATCATCTTCACCAAACACTAAAATATAATAAACATTTAACAACCGCAACTCTGACAACAACATCCCAATTCCCACAACCTTATCACTAAACGAAGTCGTCACCAGTAAATACATACCGGTATTTGTCTCGTGTACAAATTTATTCCCCCGCTATATGATTAACATATATCCGCTCACAATTTAAGGCAGTGTCATTTATTTTTGGCAAACAGTAAAGAAAATCATCTCGTTCAACATGCGGCCATGTTAAAAATGTTGCCATGTCAACAGCACAGATTATTAAGAGTTGCAATTCCTACGACATGACATGGGCTACATGGCTGTTTAAGTCATGTTTAGGTAGGCTAAAAATAACACGATGGCCCTGAGTAACAAAGTGTCAGACCAAATAAATCACTGAAAATGTTCAGTTATGTTATTTTCTAATCGAAAATGCTGTCATTTAGCTATTTTATTTCAAAATGTTGTTGAAATATTAAGAAATTTGCAAAATTACAGTGAATTCGATGCTAATGTGGCCAATGAATCGTGGCAGTGGACCGGATTCTACGTGCACATCGCTTAAATAGCCTAAAACTATGTAGTCTAATTTTTAGACATAGTTTAGACGTCAAATGTAAAGTTAAATTTTAAGCGTCAGATTCAAATGAGCGCCGTCATTTCGATTATGATAACTGCTCATAGAATAGCAAAGTGTTTTAGCGACACCTAAATAAAATTAGGAAGTTTAGAGGCCACTTTAGAATCGGGTAACTATTTAGTTACATACTTCACATGGCAACATTTTACCTACCAACAACTGTCACATTTACCCGTCATTTACGTTATTTACAGATGCATTTTCATGGCAATTCGTGTTACCAGCTGGTGATATTTTAAATTTGCCACCTGTTTTTACCTTTTACTGTCACGAAGACTACTGGGATTTTCCTTAGATGATTAGAATAACAAGCGTATTTCGTAATTTCAATCACTTACTATTGTCACAAGCGATGTGTTTAAAAATAGGCGATTAATTATTTAAATTCCTCAACGGCGTCGCTACATAAAGATGAGATGATAAGATGATAAGATGTAAAGTTAAATAAATAAGTTTATAATTGTTTAAATGAGCTGTCATTCTGATCTAAGGAAAATCCCAGTATAATTAGACTTCTAAAGTGTCACTAGAAAAAATAAATATTTTGATACAAGTTGAAACGTTTTCGAATTGACTAAAAAATATTATGTATAGAGTCTGGCCTTCGAAACGTGATACTGAAAACGACCGCGAAATTTAAAAATGTAGCTATAGTATGTCTGAATGAGCTACAATTAAACAATGTTGATGCTTTTTTCATTAAGTATTAAGTTATAAGTTAATGACATTACAATTGTTTAATTGTAGCTCATTCAGACATACTATAGCTACATTTTTAAATTTCGCGGTCATTTTCAGTATCACGTTTCGATGGCCAGACTCTATCTCTTAAGGCTGTGACTAAGGTATAATTTGACTAAGACGTTTTACGTGTAAGAGGTGCAACCAAAATGTTCTAAAGCGGCAACCATCATGCAGCCAATTATGCAGCAGTTTTAGAGAGAGTGAAAATTGGATCATATTGCCGAATTTATTGAAAACCATTAAAATTTCCTCATTGTTATTAAATTGTATATATATATATATATATATATATATATATATATATATATATATATATATATATATATATATATATATATATATATATATGCGGCAACACATTATCTGAAAATTTAGTACTTTAAAATGTGGTTTAGTTGTCTCTGGGCAGATTGCAAAAAAAAACATTTAGGTCGGCAAGGAATTTGGCCACAAACTATACAGAGCTACTATTGGCTACTACATTACGTACATTTGGCACATGATCAAATTTAAGCCTAAGTAACTCACACTGCTACTTTAGTCCTCGTTATTATTGATTTATTTCTTCCAAAGTCTAGTATAGGTTCCATTCGAATAAAACAAGGTTTATAAAAATGCAGATTTAATTATATTAGTGAAAAAAAACACGAGCCATCTTAGAAACTACAGTTCATTTTGGCAAATGTGAAAAAAAACAACGGACATGAAATGGAAATAGTCCTCGTCATTATTAATTTGTACGTCTGTAAGATTAGAGTAAACGGGTTCAATCGGTTCTAGGGAATAGTCCAAGTTTTCGTCACTCGCGGAGGTGGTTTCCGCCCAAGAGACCCGTTTGGAGATTCTGGACGTTTCCTTCTTTTTGTCTGAGGCGGGGGTGGAGTGGGATACGGGGGAGGGCTCTTTCGTAGGTGTTTGAGCGCATTTGTCCAGATACTGCTTGCGCAAGATGAACTCGCGCATGGAGTCGTGCGAGGCGCGCTTGGGGGGTGGCGGGGGAGGGAGGGAGGAGTCGTCCATGGCTGGGTTCTCCTTTCTGGCTTCGTGAATCCTTCTGAGCTCCTGCTCGTTGGGGGGCAGCGGCCAGGCGCCGAGGTGGTTCCGCTCGAGATGCGAGCGCGAGTGCGCGCCGCACAGGATGCGCTTGCGCACGAAGTCGTGGAACATCGCGACTTCGGAGGCGAGCTCGCGTCGGACGAGCTGCTTGTGGCGGGACGGCACGCTCGGGTCGCGGACGGCTAGGAGGGCCTGTCAGGGACAAAATATTAATAAATAGGTTGCAGAGTTATAAAAACAAGGGTGTCGATGACGGTGACATCTGAATTTGAAGAAAGCGGATCTAGAAAGAACCGAATAAACTGAGAAAAAATACATATTCCAGTGCCTTTATTATTTATTCAAATATTACTCGTAATTTCATTTACAGTAGGTAATTCGAAACAGGAATGATTTAATATGAAACTGAACTGTACCATTATATAAAATAATTATTTTTAATGTATTAATCCTGATTATAAATTGTAGTTTGAATTAGAGCATTTAAATATTTGTTAAAGCTAATTAGGCATTTTTATTCGTTTATGAACGCAATATTTTAAAAAACAGGTAAAACTATTTGATAGACTTTAATATTAACCTTTTAATCGATGACATTTTAATAAGAAAAGAAAACATGCAAGTATGATTGTACGCGCACGAGCCTTTGGCTGTCTGGAGTTAGTTAGCATGGTAAGCGTGGTTTAAAAAGTAAAAACTACCGTGTATTAATGAAATTTTACACATAAATTATACTTTTTTTTTTACTTTGCTGTGGTCTGGAACGCAGAACTTCAGTTTCAGGTTTCGGAGCATATCGGAGAAATAGTAGTTTGTATGGGCAGTATAGCTTTAGTTGAGAGCGGACGGTACCTGCGAGGCGGCGAGCGTGGCGGTGGCCTCGAGCGCGGCGGCCACTCGCCGGTGCTCGAGCAGCGGGCCGGCGCTGGCGGCGGACGAGACGCTGGTGAGCGACTCGCTGCGGCCCGCGCGCCGCTCGCCCGGGCTGCACGAGCACGCGCGCCGGCGCCCGCGCGGCGAGCGCGCGCCGCTCGACTCCTCCGCGTGGTACGCCTGGGGCACCCACGGGACCATCTCACACGACTCGACCAACTCACAAACTAAGCTCAAGGCTTGTGCTATGGGTACAGTCAACACCATAAATAAGTGATCATTTATGCACCTTGTCGCTTTCAATCGTTTTACAATTTTTTATGACATTTCGAAGACGACGTTAGTGACAAGGTACATAAAATGATCACTTATTTATGCTGTTGACTGTAAACAGAACAGACAGACAGACAGACAGGACAACGATAAACATACATATATAGAGAAATAAATACTTAAATACGTAAAAAACATCCATGACTGTCATTTTGACATGTCATGTCATTTTGTAAATTTGCGTGTCCTCTTGCATTGTCCTTGCTTATTCTACTCCAAGGTTAACTGGAAGAGGTCCTAAATGGGATAAGTTCGCCTATGTAAATTATTTAAAGTGATGCAAAATATTTTGTAATTGTTTATATGCAATAAAGAGTTTACATACAAAGATATACATACATACCAAATACTCGCGCACATCACACAAATATTTGCCCATATCCTACGACTGCTAGCTTCGTGGGTTAAACACGTCGTCGGAAACACTCATGTTTTTTCATGGCAAGGAAGGTTAGTGGAGACTGAGACTCATAGACATTTATATTCTTAAACACAAGATCTAAGACTGCCTTGTCATCTCTGAGGATTTAGGTGGAATGTCTGGAATACCGGAACACAAGAATGCGGATGCTGCTGCGTGGCGGTAGATTAAAGGATAAGGGTGCGGCTCCACTGAAGCGGAGATGAGCGGAGCTGTTCCAATATTAACCAATAGAATCTAAGCTAACTTGAGCAAGGCGCGCTCGACGTGACCGCACGTGCCTTCTATTAGTTAATATTGGCACGGCTCCGCTCTGCTCCGCTCGGCTCAGTGGAGCCGCAGCCTGCAATGGTCGTTAGCGATTCGGGCGGATCCTGCACAAGCTACCACAACTTAAAATGTAACATGACGTTAATTAGGAACACACCTTTGCTCGCGACTTTGTTGGCACTTTCTAAACCTAAGCAGTCTAAAAAGCACCACTGCAACTAGTCAACTCGGTCTACTTCCTTAGTGTACGGCCTGAGTAGACGCTCGAGTGGGGCGGGACGTGCGGCGCGCATGTTACACAAATGAAACCCATACTGGTGTCCTGAGTGGACGCTGCACAAGTGTGGTTGTCGCCTTGAACGTATGCATAGACTCACGTGGTTGAGCGAGCGCGTGAGCACGCAGACGGCCGCGAGCAGCGCGCCGAGCGTGAGCTGCGTGGCGGGCTCGCGCGTCAGCTTGGGCGCGCCGAAGTGCAGCTCCACCAGCGGCGGCCAGCGCGCCGCGTCGGCCGGCGCCGCCAGCAGCACCAGCAGCGGCGGGCTGAACGAGTGCAGGCACAGCGTCGACATGTGCAGGATCTCCAGGATTCTAGGGGACGATCATATGTAAACCCTCATACACTAATAGTATAGAGCCGGGTACTCGTAACCGTAGCAGTTACAGTAACGAACTTGTGTTGGAGAGCAGGCTCGCGAACCGCGTACACATCGCGATTTTACGTGCAACAATGTAAGGTTCTCACAGACTACGCAGATACGATAAGATATCTGTATCTGGGCGAATATCTTTCAATATCGCTTTCTATATTAAATTCATTGAGCAATGCACACTGTGCAGATAGTTTATATTTGGTATATACGAATACATTGAGAACCGATAATTATTGTTTTAATATTGAGAAATAACCAGTGATTAATCGGTTTTGTAAATCAGAAGAAAAAAAAGATTTAAATTGATACTTTTTTTGTAATAAATTTTTCAAGTTGAATTTCCGACTAATTTAAAAAAAAACTAATAAACTCAAAAATGGTTCACTTTTGCATAATGCATATGGGGGTCAAAATTATCGCAAATAGTCACCCCTATCACCTCCTAACGGGAATAGGTCGACTTACCAATAACCCTGTATACATTACCTCGTAACGCCCAGTGTGCAATAGGTACATAATCAAGGCAATTTAATGTGAACTGTGTTGCAATGGAGATAAAGTTTATTTTCATATCTTCTTAAACTGAAAATGGCATTATCGAACGAACGTAATTGAACTTTATTACCTTGCTGGTAGATTCAAAGTTCCACTCACAATAAACTCCCGGCTTGTAGTATTATGGGCCCTACGAGGGTATAGTAATAACTATTTAATAGATAAGAACCCCTGATATAATGACAACCCCTACTCTCAGAGCTGATATCACTGAGCCCAACCGATTTTCATAAAAAAATGCCCATTAAACTAGTTTTAAAAATAACCGTGTCCGGATCGGTTCATCCGGTTTGGAGTTACGATGTCAGTGACAAACACACAGATACACGGGTTACTTATAAGAAGCCTCACAGAACAGAAACAGATACAAAGTGGATACATCTCTTTTTTTATATTTTATTAATAATGGCTTTGCCTGCTCTTGACTAACTCTTGCTTGGAGGACGAAGGTTTTGTCGACGATGAAACAAGCTCACCCTAGCTTTGTCAACTGTACCTACCTGTGCAGGATGATGGGCGATTGTTGCGTGCTGTCCAGAGGCGGCAGCGCCGGGTCGGCCGAGCGGCGCGAGCGCAGCGTCAGCGTCACGCAATGGTACAGGCACAAGCTGATGCTCCGCTGGAGGGGGAACGAAACCGTTACGAGTTGACAAAATATAATTTGCACTGATTCGTCAAAGCGCTACGCCATCTTGGTGCAAATTATATTTCGTCAACTATACCAAGTCTGTAGGCCTAGTATTAAAGGATATTCCTTAATTTTTAAATGTAGTCTAGACTATATTCAAATATAATATCAGTTTTTTTTTTACAAAAGGCAGCATTCATAAAGACTATGACATTATATCTAATTATTAATTGTATCCCCTCAAAGGTTATCTCGAAAAGATCGCTATCCAGCGACCAGGGTGTATTGTTAATCTATATAATGTTTCTGTACAGTGTACAATAAAGTGTTTTGGATTGTATTGTACAACTTATAATTATTAATTATGACTTACCATTATTCCCATTAACGAATTTAAATTCTCAATGCGCCAGCGCGATTCGAACTTGACCAGCTGCACGACGAGGTTAAGCGACGCCGCGCACATGTTGAGCGCCTCCAGGGTTACCACCTGCAGCGGCAGCATCACGGCCTCCACCAGGTGCTCCAGGTGCACCCCCACAAACGTGATCGCGTCCCCGGCGAAATACTGCCCATGCTTCATCACCATCATCGAAATAAAGTCCAAACTATAACCGTACACTCGCCACCACTCCTCGGCCTTCCACGCCGCATCATCATTCTGATTTATCTTCGGAGGCAGAAGCTGCATCCATAGGAACTGATCCACATCAGTCATTAACAGATCGTTGGCAAACGGTCCTCTAGCGTACGACGTGAGACATCGCAATGCGGCGAGACTCGTGTGGTAGTGCTTGTGATTCTGCAAGCAAATCTGAAGGCAACATAATAGCTTGTTAACGAATCTTGTCGATTGAAACCATTGGGGCAGACCCGAGAACATCCCATCGTACAATTCGAGGCATTGCTCCAACATAGCTAGAGATAGCACTACTGGAGGAATGTCTTCGCTCGGGTTTTCTTTCGGTTTTGGTGTCGTTTCTTGTTTGATTTCGTCGCATAGTTTCTCCAATTCCAGGCTGTTTATATTAGTGACTGATCTAATAATGCTTTGCGCTATGGCACTGTTAGCTTTGATCTCATAATCTAACGTGCTGATCGCGACGGTTCCTATTGAGAGAATGGCGCGTACGGCTCGAGGATGCAAGCACTCGTATACTACGGCTGTGTTGGTAAGTAGGTTATCGATTTGTTTCGCGCTTGCTTTCCTATTCTCGAAGCAATCTTCCTTCCAGTTGGCGAGCATGATGACATACAGCTCTGACAAAATGACAACGATCCTCCCATCTTCGAGATCCTCAAGTTCATTGAGCAATGCAGCCATACATGGCGCCACCATTTTTGCTTTATGCGCGATGTTCAAACTTATAGGCAAGCACTTGCAGAAAATTGTGGTGAAATCTTTCCATGAAGTCAACAAGCTTAACCAGACAGGAACTTTGTCAACAATCTCCTTGCAGCAGCACCTTCCTTTAAATGAGTATATGTGATCCACCCACGTGTCTAGATACTTATTGTCAGTGTTAAAGAATTTTTCGAGCATTTCTATGAAGCTGGGTTCTAAATTCGTCCTAGACACGAACAATTCAATGCTGATCACGTTGAATATCTGAGAGTAAGTGTTCAACCCTGGTTGGATTTCGCTGAACAAGGGGCTGGTTATGTGTTCCCAGAACTTTGGATTTTCGCGTAGCTTTTTGACAAGTATCTGCATGTTATTTTTCCATAAAGCATGGAAAAGACCCATGATGCATGATAATAACGGGCTATGGAGTAACTTCGGGTCCTAAAAAAGAAATGGAATCATTTATAAAATTGCAATTTGGCTTCAAACTGTACGGTGAAGACCTACATCATAACATCTAGCTTGATATAAAATTTTAAAATTAGGTCCCAAGAGTATAACTGTTCTTAAAAAATGTACTTACAGCTTTTACAGTTCCAAGATAGTCTGCCATATACCCTAGCACTCCTTCGAAACTGCCATCCTCTTTACTCTTTTTCTCTGTTACAGTCTTGACCTTATCACCATTATCTGTCTCCATCTTTTCATGGCAGATGTTGAAGAAAGCTTCAGTCAGGCCAGGTTGGTTGCCGATGCACGTGGACACAAACTCTAGTATGGCTATCTTAAGCTCAGTGGTCTCGTATTCATCGCGAAGTCTATCCAAAAACATAACGCGGACTTGGTATGCAGTCATTTCTAGTGCCGCGAACAATGACATTTGAAAACCCTAGAAATAGAAAAGATAGTACGATAAATATTTCTATCCTTGGTGTACTTTTCATAGCTACTTATCGACTATACAGGGTGTCCCAAAATGGAAGTTCACAGTGACACTGGAGATAACTTAGCCTAACACGTCCCAAACCAGCCCAACATGACCTCAGTGAAAGGTTCAAGATACACTTGGGAGCAAAGAAATCGAGCTACCCTTGCAATTTTTACGTTGATGCCATTTGTGTAAAGGTCGTAAGTGTCATCAAGGAACTTCGAATTTCATATGATAGGTAGTTTTGTCTTCTATCAAATGACACAATTTTTAGTGGTGGGGATGGATATTTTACGTCACTGTGGACAATAAAAGTACCCTCCCTCTAATTAGCTCGTTAGTGCACATACTGATTGTGCCAGATCATTAGGTATAAAACCATTTGGTTTGATTTTTTTTACATCATTTGTTTATAATACGTCATCCTGAACACATCTCTGTTCGGTTCTACTGGAAAACCTTCAATAAACATGGATACTACCCCGTCTGAAGTCGCCCAGGCAGTTGCTCCGTTGGAAACAGGGTTGAGTCAATGTGAAGTGGCCCGACAGCTGAACCTGACGCGATCATCAGTCCAACGAGTGTTCCAGCGGTTCCAAGAGACTGGTGCTTTCTCAAGAAGACCTGGCACTGGCCGGGTACGCTCTACCTCGGAGCGAGATGACCGCTTAATTGCTGTCACCGGACAGTTAGAAGGAGACTAGCAGAGAAGAATTTCACATGACACACGGTTGAGAATGGCCCCAAGCTCACCCCGAGACATCGTCAAGCACATTTTCACTTTGCACGAGAAACTGAAAAGTAAACCATTGAGCAATGGAGGACAGACTCTTCTCCGACGAGTGTAGGATTTATCTTTTTGGCCTGAATCGCAATGCTTCATCGAAGGACGAGTCGCATAAGGTGGACGGTTCATGCATGGTCTGGACCGGCATTTCTTTGGAAGCGAAGAGAGACATTGTGTTCGTTACTGGGCCTGGTATCGGGTCAAATTCAAGAGGATTGACCGTTCATCGGTACATTGACGCCAGACCACATACAGTTAGGATCACTGAATTGGCTAGCACGGAGCCCGGAGTTGAACCCAATAGAGCACTTCTGGGACGACCTCAAAAGACGGTTTCGGGCCAGGGATCCCGCTCCTGAGAACCTGCACTAGCTCGAAACAGCGATCAAAGAAGAATGGACGTGCATACCTCAACACTTTCTTTATAAACTCGTGCGCTCAATGAAAAATGCATGTCGATTAGCTAGAGGAGGAAATACACTTTTAATAAAAACTGATAATTTGTTTTATTTTTCATAAAAACCTTTACTTATTCCCTGGTATGAATTGTTTCTAAAGTATGCATTTTGAGGGCCGTGCGGTTTTCGGCTCCGAAGACTGAATTTACTGAAGAACTTTACAATTAACTGAAGAAGACTAAATTTACCTATCATATGACATTCGAATTTCCATAATTACTCTTACGACGTTTACACAATTGGCATTAACGTAAAAATTGCATGGGTGGCTCGATTTCTTTGCTCCCAAGTGTAGATAGATGTCATTTTGTGGGCTCACTACGGAAATGAAAAGTACACGGATTTCACGCTAAATCAATCCCCAAAGAAAGGAACAGGCTTTCGGATTTGAATTTAACACGAAAGAACTTCTAATTGCATCAATACTTACTACGGCAAACTTTTTCAGCAACCTACAGCATAGCACCGGAAGGTTTCTGTTGAACGCATTGTTGATGTAGCTGGCGACTCTGGGTACCACTTTGAGCGCACCTTTGTGGGTGTTCTGAGAGAACACGAGGTGTTCCAGGGGCGTGACGTCACTGGGGCCCGCAACGGTAGGTTTAAGCCGTAGAGCGAACATGATTATAGCTACGCAGCGCTGTATGGTTGTAACGTGCTGAGTACACTCGCCTGAGGTCCAGTTGGTTTCACCGTGCATAGTACGCTCTAGTTGATTGTTGCCTTTAGGAACAAGATTATATTAGTTCCATTAGTAAATTAAAAATATAACTGCAGTATCGTAAGCAGGTTATCTGTGACAACCGAGCTAGAAACAACATGTTAAATATAAAATATGCTGTGAACATTTTTAAATGACGTAACATTGGTTGCAGTTCTCTGACATCAAGTCCCTTCAGGGTTACTAGTAGTAAAAATATTTTCATAATTAAGTCATCAACATAAGCAAGCTTCGAGTACAAGTAGACTATTTTTATTTTTTTATGGCAATGAGAAGGCACTCAGGCCACCTGATGGTAAGTGGGATCTGAGACCCAAAGAAATTTGAAATCTTAAGACTACAATCTCAAAACTTCAATTCTAAGGCTTTAAATCATTATTAAATGGCACAAAAAAGAATGGATGTTAGTAAGAAGTATATCATGACATTATATGAAACATTGCGATCAATCAGTATTAAGAATTGAGTCATGATTGGGTAAAAAGTTTCTGGATTAGGTTACGATAGTTAAGTTACATACTGTATACAAGTAGGTATCTGGATAATAACCACGCGAAGGCTTGTTGCAGCAACATAACAAAAACAACATCCATTAACTCACCAACAGATATAATCTTCAGCAGTTCCAGCGCATTCTCGGTGTATAGCAGACTGAAGACGCAGGTTTTCTTGGCCACATCGTCCTTGGTCCGTTGCAGCAACAAGTTGATGAAGCGCGAGCACAGGTGCAACAGCTCGCGGCGCTCGCGCGCGTTGCTGTAACGCCACTCGGACACGCTCGGGAACACCTCGCGCAATATCAGCACGGCACCGGGGAGAATTATGTCGAAGGTAATACGATCGTCGTCTGATACCTAAAACATCTATGCATTGTATTGCCGCTTTAAAGCGACGATCGGGAAAAGATTTTTTTTCAGAAGTTACTATCGTCTATACTCGAAAATCTAATTAAAGATCAAAATCCTAACCTCCACGGGCGCACATTAGCTGTGATTACTGCATTTTGGTTTCAGTGTAGGTATTTTTATCAATGAAACTTATCCTAATATTACTAATTACACGAGTTCTCATTCATGTTTTTATGAAATAATGTTAAAATAAAGAAATAATCAAGATGGGAACTGTCAGATTTTTGTCTTTAATTAGATTTTCGAGTATATAGGCGAAATGAAAACGTAAGCAAGAATAGCTAGAACAACATTACAGTGAAAAGTAACAAAAAATCGAGATATATTACACATCAAATTAATACAATTCTACTGAGTCACAATTTGTGCTATAAAAGCGAAAGTTTTAAAATATGGAATGCAAGATATCTTTTGCACCCATCTGGTGGGGATGAATGATGACACCGCGATCTGCGGACTATTATGGGGTTTACCCTTGTTTCACCGTGACTCATTTTATAGAACGTATCGCCTTCCAGAATTTTTGTTTCATAGAAAGCTATTTTCTGCTGAACCCGTGTTGATTTTAGGTTATCTCGTGATGTTACAAGTCTAACCTAACCTCATAGATGGATCATATTTAAGATAACCTGAAATCAACACAGGTTCAGCAGAAAATATGTTTGTATGAAACGAAAATTCTGAGAAGTGATACAAATATAGAAAAGATGCTGGATTTAAAATGTGAATAATTAGTTTCATTAACCTTATAACTTACGTACTCGTCAGAAAATGACGGATGATTATCCACATCATAAAACCAGAGATGAAAGCGACTATAATTGCTGGCTGGTGAAATTTGCGAGAATCATCAGCTTGATAAGGGCGGCACAACTCCGATTATTATGGCGATCTTTACGAGAAGCCTAGTGGATATCTTTCGATTGAAATGTTGTGTTCATATTTACAATAACTGTATTACCTCATGAAATGTGCAGAGCATCTCGATGTATGCCCGCAGGAAGTTGTACGTGCCGCTGGGCTGTTCCAGGGTGATGAGGTAAGCGCCGACCGCCGCGGAATCCAGAGACTCTCCGCTGGCGTACTGACTTGGTGTCAGCTGCCGGTTCATTATGCGAGGAAGTAGCCCAGTGTTGCTCAGCCTGTAGGGGAATAGTAGTACAAAGGTTACTCTTTTAAAGGGAATTGTACGGCGTGAATATCGAGGCGACGCGTACTACTAAGCACATGGTGTTCCCTGTCACAACATAAGTCTCTTCAATTGAAATTGTTGCCCCAAATTTAACTGCAATCTCCAAGGAAAGGGTAAAGGGGTAGCTTGTCAAAAGTTTTCTACTGTACTTAACAACAAAGTTAATTTACAGAAAACATACCTTATATGAATCTCCTTTGGGAACATTGGTATAAGAGCGGTACACATTTCCAAACACTCGACCAACAGCGGCAGCGGGGGTGTTTCGGCTCTCATAAACCTCACTAACACGTCAAACACCCCTTCACTCGGCTCCACCAATGTCTTCGGGACCTCCTTTTGTTGCACCAAAGCCTTCAAAATGCTTTTGAGGACTTTAGTACCCTCATAAACCCTTTGGATTGTTACTTTTATGTTGTGCTGATGGTGTCCTTTTCTGTCTAATGCTTGCTCAATATCCTTGTTCAAGACCGTCCAATAGCTATATGGAGTTCGGTAGTGTATCATTGTGCCTTCTTTTCTCTCCATTATGGTGGCTTTGGAGCCCTCTTCTACACGGTATGAGGCGCAGCCAAGGGGGTAGTGGTCGCGCCCTATTATCGCCTCCTCAGCGTTGAGAGCCATGATTGGGACCGCATTCAGGCTGTAGAATTCAGTAAATACTGGAAGATTTTTAAGTTCTGCTGTGAGCTGCAAACAAGGAAAATTGTATTATAATATACAAAATCAAGTAACATACATACATACATAAACTCACGCCTTCATTCCCAGAGTGGGGTAGGCAGAGCTACAGAATTACCAACATCTCTAAAAAGTTATTGATAATTCTGTAACCACATTTTGAACAAAATCAAGTAAATAACTTATTATAAATTAATAATTAAGCACCATAATATTATACTCACATTTCTGACACTGGGCAGCCCTCCTTTTGCCAGTCCAGCCGCCAACACACTGAGTGCACTAAAATTGAGAGGGAAATACTCTAAAGCTGTATTCCAGAGAGATACAACTCCAAAACCTTCATCCTTCTGCATCAGACACCAGAACTCTGAAGCAATTTCTTCAGTTTCTAGGAGCAGTGAGCATAGTTGCATGACGCCGGGCTGGTTGCTGATGGTACCATCTCCATCAAAGCGGTCACATAGTTCATTGAGGAAGCAGAATGTGTGGCGTTTGGCTATTGAGGCGCAAAGTGACTGGTCCTGAGGATTATAACAATGGAGATAGACTACATACATACATTAAATCACGCCTGTTTCCCAGAGGGGTAGGCAGAGACCACTTCTTTCCACCTGCTGTGATCTTTTTCGCTTCTTCCACATTCATACATCAAGTCATGCATGTCTGTTTTGAGTACTTAAGATTCGGCCCTTTTCCAGTATTTCTGTGATTTGAGATTTAGACCATTACTAAAAAATTGATGTAACTCCATCAGGTCCAAAGTATATACAAACAAAAAAATATTGTAGGATACCTTGTAAAACTATTTATTAGTGTTTGGTGCGAGTTAATTAAATTTGAGCAAATAGTGACATTCAGCCCCAACAACTCGTGCTTCACGTTGAATGTGTTAAAACATTTCCAATATTTCTCGGACTTGATAATACTCACAGAAAACACAGGGCTGTTCAACATTTCCTGTAGAAACTCGAACAGATGGCTCTTGAGTGCAGTGGCACCAAAGTGATGATATTGGGTCTCAAACAGCTTAGCATGTTTATCACTCTGAAACAGTTAACCCTACTATTATTAATACAAGAGTTTTATTTGTTGGTTTCTCCTATCCGTTATTTGCACAGTAATGGAGAAAAGAATGGAGGTTATTTTGTTCTATAGGTGGTCACATTTCTCCTGAATAAATACAGTTTCCAGAGAAGAGGAATTAAGCATTAGTAGAAATAGTACCCGTAACATAAGTAACATCCACGACATGAGCATAGGGCTGTGTTCAGGGTTCAACTGCAGCTGTGTGAGTTCAGATTCCACAACATCTTTTGATTTATCTATCCATGATGACATTTGGCTGGAAAAAAAAAACAATATTTTCAAGTGATTATGATTATAAAAGATAAATTTTCAGTTGTTTTGTATTCTAAATAAAAATTAATTCTAGTATCTCTTCAGATAATGATTCTATAACCCTTTACACAGGAGCCAAGTGTGTAGTGAAGGTCAAAAATAAACGACATTCATGTTAAATGTTATGGATTCATTCAATTTTTTTTAAATACACTAATGATTTTTTCATTTAATTTTTGTGGGTCTAAAACAAAAACAGATTAAAAATTAGTATCTTTTTAATTTCATTATCCAAAGAGTTATGTCACCGACAACCACCGTTTCACCCTAAGGGCATACCCGGCGCCCATTCCCAGGGCCCCCCTCCTCAGGGGGCTTTGAAGGACCGACGATTTCTCTCACAGTAGAAAAATGTTGATGTAATTTCCTTTCTTTACTTTCCAAAGGGGCCCCAAATTCTTGTGTGACCAGGGGCCACAGCATTGTTTAAGATGGCCATGACTAACAATAATATCCATTTTCACCTTTATATTAAATTAGAAAAAACCCTCAGCATCAGCTTGTGTAAAGGGATAAACAAAATTATACTAAATAAAACTTACAAAAAGTGCTCAATAATTTGTTGTGTGGTATGTCCACGGGCTTGTGAGAGGTTAATACTTAGCAGTATTTATTATCATTGTTTAGTCTTAGCCAATAGTTTAATTTCTTACCATTTATCAACATTAGCAACCATCACCATGAATATACATGTTTCCAAGTATGTAATCCTTGAACATAACTTCTTATGGTCTTCTTCTAGCAACTCATTATACCCCAAATTCTTTCCAAAATTATGCTTTTCAAACAATGGATACAGTTTGACAAAATCCGTATCAGGAAATGCCTTTTCATTTGCTAAGAGTAAAATATTTTGTAGTAGGACAACTTGCTCCCGCAGTTTAAACTCTGCCCATTCTTGTCTAATTCTGTCACTCGAGAATTCATTGTGAATTTTTTTTGGAGGAGGTGCAGTCAACAACACCTTCTCAAATTGTGCTACCAAAGATTCCCTTAAATCATCTAATCTTAAATCACAAAATATTTTACAAAATTGCAAATGGAAATTGTGTGTTTTATCATCTTTGTGCTGCAGAATATATTGCAGTAATTTAAGTAGATATAGCCTTTCAGCGTAATAGAAGTTCCATATGTTTGGTAGGAGGAATGAGGGTCTGGTGTCCACAAATGCTGTGTTCTTGAGTGCATTGGCTGGTGTACCATAGGATATGTCACAAAGGTAATGTTTCAGAATTTCCCAGATTTGAAAGCAGTCCACATCCTGAAAAAAGGCAGGATATTTATCAAATAAATACTTCTGTTTTAGAACAGACACTGTTATCTTCTTTCAAAAATGGAACTAAATCCAGAAGTGGAGGCTTTTCTTAAAAAAAAAACACTCAATAGTTCATTGTACAGTCGCCATCAGATATATGGTAGCGGTCAAGCTACTCAAATATTTCGGAGCAGCATTAAATTTCAATATATTAATTACGCTAGATAAGGTCTATAATATCGGCCCATATAATTCGTCATAAATTTAGGAGCAGCGACTTTTCAATAAATTCGTAACATACAATTAGGTAAAGATATCGGAACGGATAGAAGTCAAAAATATCGAAGCAGCCAGGATGATCATAAAGATCGGAACATTTATGCAAAATATACCTTAAGTCTGTGTCACATAGTTCAAAATACTTTACGGTGGACCCATTAAAATAAGGTTTCAGACACGCATGATTAATATGTTGTCAACAATTTGAATTAAGAATAGAGTGGATTATTGTGACATGCTCCGAAAAGAGTGTGGACTTGTCATCGTGACAAATATATTTATGTCTCTATCGCCAATTGAAAGGATATTTTAACTAAACCCCCCTTACTAATAAACGTTGAATAACAGTGGAACACTGTTCTGTCCTTATCTGTTATGGTGAAATTTGAATTCGACAGATAAGGACAAAAAAGTGTTTAATTATTCCACTGTTATTCAACGTTTATTAGTAAGGGGGAATGTCTTTAAAATCGATGTTTTTATAACAGCAATATATCGCAATGGTACTTGAAAACTTCTCATGTATCTAAAATACTCACTCACCCACAATAGTGGTCAAAATTATCTTTGACATTGACAACTTAAGTCAATATGGACAACCTACCTACTCAACCTACTCATGGACAAAATTAGCAGAACGACAAAAAAAATATAAATAAGCTCAATTTGTAGCTTATTCAGTAAGCTGCAAACTCAGCCTATTTTTATATTTTTGCATGTTCCGCTAATTTGGTCCATGAGTGTAGTAACGAATTCAAATATGAACTATGTGACAGAGACTTAAGGTATATTTACCATAAATGTTCCGCTCTTTATGATCATCCGGGCTGCTTCGATATTTTTGACTTCTGTCCGTTCCGATATCTTTACCTAATTGTATGTTACGAATTTATTGAAATGTCGTTGCTCCTAAATTTATGACGAATTATATGGGCCGATATTATAGACCTTATCCAGCGTAATTAATATATTGAAATTCAATGCTGCTCCGAAATATTTGAGTACCTTGACCGCTACCATATATCTGATGGCGACTGTACTTAGATTTAGCTGTATTTAATGTTTCATATGCCAAAAGCCTATTATAATTTACTTTTTTGGTCTGCCAGGTTATGACATCATCGGTGTCACATGACCGCCTTTAATTAGCTCCAATGTGATTTGACATTTCGAGCAACTGAATGTGTTAAGTTTTTTTTTTGTATTTTTACAGACACATTACACACTTTAAGCTCCTAAAATCCAATTTCAAATAACCCCATTAAGCCCCTTCGGGACGGACACGGCATTAGGCATAGGACCAGGGTCAGGACAGATGCGGCATTAGGCATACAAAAGGTTGAAGAAGGGTAGCAGTTACCTACAGATTAATTTAGTATTAAAGGGAGAACAAAATCTTTTATCTTGTACAAATGTTGTATCTATGTTGTATTTATGTTGTATCTTGACAATGAAACCCTAAAACTCAGCACTATTATAGGGTTAGCACAAAAAAGAACATAATTTGATATAAAATGAAGTCTTACCATATAATTCTGTAAGGTATGGACAACATTCAGCAATGCCGTCTGATCTGTATGTTGGGTCTGCAGTCGAGCATAGTCTTCCTTCTTCCCTGGCTTGTAACTGGCCAGTCCTTCACGCAGCGCCTCTATCACCTCTTTCTTATCCAACACAACTACTAGTTCTTCTTTCGATAACGTATTCGACGTCGCCCACCTCCACAATTGCTTCCAATAACTATAACCGAATATTTAAACTTAAGTTGTGAAGTATTTGCAAGTATCGAAAAGGGTTTAAAATCGTAACTTACCAGACTGTAACGGTCGTCATGTTGAGGTTTGTGTATCAGAAGACAGAGCACTAGTATATTATTTTTGAGGAAGTAAAGTAACCCTCTAACATTGAGTCATATTATTAATAAAATCGAGTTTAATTACGGAATCCCTCTGTTTACCGCCACATTTTAGGTTATAGCAACAGATAACAACAAAATTAACATTTACAAAACTTCTAACTTCAAACATATTCAAACATTGTCCGTTTGCTGCAGTTTAATGTGTCACGCAGGTATGAATTTTTATTTCAAGATCAATTATACATTTATTACAAAAATATAAAGATTTTACTTATTTCTACTGCTTTGAAAAATCTATTCATGTCAATCACCAAATTTAATTTTACACTTCGATTCACTTTTACTGTACTGTGTTGACTGTTTAGTGGCGTTGAATCGGGGAACGGAACATTGTTATCAGTTTGGTTTGACGGATTTGATTTGACGTTTATCGACCGACGTCACCACATGTCGGCGTCAAGTCTTTCACCAATTATTCAACAAATTCCGTAGGTAGGTGGTTATATTTCAATTTAAATAATTGATAGTGCAGTGGACGTGAAAATTTAGCTGGCGCTAGACGCTTGCTACAACTTTAAGTCACGCTTTAAGAAATATTTATTGGTTCTCTTTCTTTACCTCCAGGGTCTAAAACTTCAGCGTTATGGCACCAGCAGCTACAGCACTAAATCCCAAGCACGAAAATGACCCTTGTGGCATAAGGGCTGTACTATTAGGCCCTCCGGGGTCAGGCAAGGGCACCCAGGTAAGCGTAGAGGATAGTAAAAGTCATTGTGGATTTTGACCTTCATTAATCATATTATAAAGTTCAATAAGTTAATACTAATTACTTACTTCTTTGGACGGCTTTCATTACATAATTGTTAGGTAATCATGTTTGTTTATTGACTTTGAGCAGATGATTAAGTATTTCTTGGGCTAGGGCCTAATGAGGGCTTTTGTTTAGGTAATTATATTAAAACCACTTTTATTCTGGTAACATGAAAAAACAGTTTTGAATTTAAACTGTGATTTTTTGCAGTGTTGAGTACCAACAGTTACACCACTTTGTTGGAATCCTATACAATGTACATGGGTTGTTCTATTACAGGCTCCAAAATTGAAAGAAAAGTATTGTGTTTGCCACTTATCTACTGGTGACATGCTGCGGGAGGAGGTGTCCTCGGGGTCAGAGTTGGGGAGGAAGCTCAAGAAGGTCATGGATGAGGGCAAGCTGGTGTCGGATGACATGGTCGTGGACATGATTGATAAGAACTTGGATCAGCCTGATTGCAAAAATGGTTTTCTGCTAGATGGTTTTCCTAGGACTGTCCCCCAAGCAGAGAAGGTAAGGTCAATTTAATAAAAACAACCTGGTACCTATATCAATGGGTATGATTTTTTTAATTATCTTTGGTAGGTTTTTTGTAATAGGTAATCTACTGTTATCATGCTACTGAAATTGTCTTACTTACTTATCAGTATTTGTTAAAGAATTATCATATTCCTTCTGATATAGGTACTTAGCAATTGTTTATTTTTCAGCTTGATGACTTATTGACAAAAAGAAAAACAGCACTTGATGCTGTGATTGAGTTTGGGATTGAGGACAGCTTCTTGGTACGTAGGATTACTGGAAGACTGATCCACCCACCAAGTGGTCGGAGTTACCATGAAGAGTTCCATCCACCCAAGAAACCGATGACAGATGATGTTACTGGAGAGCCTTTGGTCAAACGCTCGGATGACAATGTAGTTGCTCTTCACAAGCGATTGGCTACATACCACACTCAAACTGTACCTCTAGTTGACTATTACATGAGGAAAGGACTTCACTACAGGGTTGATGCATCCAAGGCTTCAGATATTGTCTTTAGTAGGATTGATAATATCTTCAAAAGCAGGATCTTTAGTAGGCAGCACGCATCACAGTAAACTTTAAATATCACTACATTAAGCAAAGGTGTATTGTACAAATCTCGTTTTTTTACCTAGTGATGGGTCAGACCCTTTATTTTGCTCTATTTTTTTAAACTATTTTTGATCTACTTTAGATACTGTTCTTCTTGGGTAAATACAGTGGATTTAAAAACAATATTGTGTTTAACTGACCTTACATAAGTTTAAGTACTTACTGTAAAAAGCAATAATAGGGGTATAATGAAATTCATTGCATTTTAGTTATAGTTTATTTCTGATAACAGTGATAACATAATCAATATTTTGCCAGGGATTGATACAGTAGAGTAGTAGGTATTTCATATTATAAGCTCGATTAAAGGCATACCAACAATAAGGGTGTTGCCGTGTTTATGAAACAGTAGACAATAGATAATTAAATTTACTTGTGTGTATTTCTGTCTCTACCACTCCAGTCAGTATGAATCTCTTGGTAATCTTTTTAGTGTAAAAGAGATGGTTGCTTTTATGTTAATATGGCTATCAAATCAATGAAGCTTTGTTCCTGTTACTACATACATATTAATATGTATAAAAGTCCTATTTCAATTTTAAATGCTACTCTATTTGCTAATACAATGCATCTACTCACTACCACGGAAGAAACATTAGTAGAGGCAGAAGTAACTTATCTAAACGATTTAGGTTATTTGCTCAACCTTAATGCGTGGGTCAAAACAGTTGAACGCATCAATGTGCGTAACACACAAAAATTGTTGGCTTGTTCAACTTTACATTCACGCAGATAAGGTTCAAAATGTTTCAGTAAACATTCTGTAAATTCTGTTCGTGAGCGGGAGATTCATAATTCGCGGTAGGTTAATTGGAAAATTGGCCCAATATTTTTAGTTATGAAAAATTTATACTTAGTTACTGTTGCTGGGAATAACTTTTCAGATTATGAATGTCTATTTTGAAGAAAACGGACTTATCTCTTATGCTTACATTCATCAATGTTCGATAACTTGCGATTATTATTAAATCATAAATGAGTAAAGTATTTTTTAAATATTTTCTTACTGGCAACTTGGTTGAATACATCTTCAATATAAATATGTAGGCTTAAGAAACGTTTAAAAAGAGTAGGTACTATATTATATAAATTATTATGTACAGTCGGCTACAAAGAGGAGTAGGTACCCACCTTTGTTCCTTATTACAATGCAATAAGGTGAAAAAGTGGATACATATCTTTGTAGTCGACTGTACCTATGTAAGAATATGTAGGTATAGAGAAAAAGTTACAGATAGGAATAAACCCTAAGGAGTCAAAATACTGGGATTCAAAAGATTACAGTAGGTATATAAAAATCACTAGGAAATTCACAGCCGTTTTACAACATTTTGCACTTTTAATGGATTTTTAATACGGCGTTAGGATTTTTACAATACCCTTGCGAATATAAACTTGGTTAAAATTTTAATTTCTACTTAAACTAACAAATATTAAGTGTCCGGGACTGTTTCTTGGCCTACTTTAGTGTGTTACTACCTATTGTAAAGTAAGTAAAGTGAAGTACCTATACAAATATGGGAGAACGAAACATCTCAAAAATCTTTTGAAAGTTCTTAAACTTCGTAAACATATTTATGAGAGGATTCTTTCGATACACACTAAACTTTACTGTAAGTACCTAATACCTAAGAAAAATGACTTTTGAGAATTTAAAAAAATAATTGAAAGCATTTCTTTATAATTGAGGTAGGTACATAAATAGTGCACGAAATAATAAATGTAGCGCGAACTATACGGGCGCAGCCGCACGGTTAGGTGGGAGTGCGACAAACACCCGAGGCGCGCGCGGGGTTAGCTCACGCGCCGCCATCGTGCGAGACGCTCCCCTCCCTCGCGTCCCGGCAGTCGCGGCACGGACGCTTAGGCGCGCGCATCATAAGTGGTAACCGATCTCTCTCGGCTCTCGCTCGCTCAGTAGTGACTCGTGAATGTACCTACTCCCCTTTAATTTTGTCATTAGACGTTCTTTTGTCATGTATCTAAGTCGTTTCTTTCACTGACGCCCTTTCCCACCCCACATAAACTTTTTTAGTTTCTTACATCTTTTGTTATAGCTACATTGGTATACTTACTTCATAGAGGAAATATAAATCTTATACTTTGTTTATGGTTACTTAATAAAGTTTACAAAAAATGTTAAGTGGCATTATGCTGTCACTTGTTTGGAATATTTAGGTACCTAACCATTGATAGCTAATGTATTATGAGGCAAGTCTGGGTGATTTTGTCCACTCGTTTCTCCACTTTAGTGATGTTAGATAGGCCCCTACCTAGCAAGGATAACGACAGTCACGAAAACGACGGTGACTTTGGCGACGGGAACAAATGTATAGAAATCGCCATGCAGTACCTATGCTGGAAATTGCAATGCTTCATCTTGTACATTTGTATCTTGCTGCTAGGTAGCCGCTGACGCTGTTGCGCAAACTCACAAAGCGGTGATTCACTTAAGCTAGGTCCACATTTGTATCCTTTTAGCGTACCTCCATAACATCCATCGCGTAGCACCGACACGTATCACGATCGTTACTTTGCGAAAAGATACACGATCACGTAACACGCTGTATCTGATACGTGGCGATCCATGCCTGATCTTGTATCTTCAGTAGGTACCCCACACACTCACGTACCTATCGGATACGCATCAGGCGATATGATACGGTCGGTAATAAATGATGGACGTATTTTGAATTTTTGGTACTTTATCAAGATTTATACATATATTTTTTTACACGATGCTGTAATATTTTATAAATGGCCAAAGTGAGCGTCCATGCTTAGGATACGCGTGCTTGATACGAAACAACTGGGGCCCGTTTCTCAAACCGTATTAGTCTAATAATATTAGTGTTTTGTCTCGTAAATAACACTACAAAATGAGACAAAACACTAATATTATTAGACTAATACTTTTTGAGAAACGGGCCCCTGATCGTGATTGCGGAGGCGATACAAGTCGCTCGCTGCCCCCATATTATAGGGTTCTATGTTACATTGTCGGGGTACTTCAATTTAGACCTAGTATCACTCTGACAAATTTCAAGTTGGTAAAAGTGCAACATAGAACCCTATAATATTGGGGCAGCGAAGTGAGGACCCGGCTTTAAACTCCTCGGTGACGAACTCACTGCGACTTATTAAAAAGCAACGTATTGTCCCACACGTGCTCGTAGACTTAAGGTGATCATTGGATCATTTGGCGCAGTTTCCTCTAAATTGAATAGTGGATTCATGTCAAATCTTAAATCTGAATTTTGTACTGATGAAAACTTCGTAAAACATTCGTTTGATCTCAATGCTAAAACCTTATGCGCCGTGGGCCGCATGGCATCACACCGGGCAGCCCATACATGGACAAACCCAGAATTGTTTCGCGGGTTCAAAAAACCATTGGACTGATGTGAATGGGCAAAAAATTTGGTGTCAGTCCATTTGGTGAATGGCCACCGAAGTTATAGAGTTAGGTAGGTAGGTACCTTCGACCGAGTTGTTTCCTCGACAAAACATGCAACCAGGAGACCTAGCACAAGTAGGTAGTACCGAGACTTATTTGCCGGTCGGCTCTCCCTTTCTAACTAGTCAGTAACGATAGAGATGCAATGAGCGACAAGCGAGTAAATACAACTTGTGCTAGCCGGTGTGCTATCTATACTGCCGTCCTACAAAAGAAGGGATAACTGCATAGTAATAGTTTAAGCCTTTTAAATTGAATGTGGTTACCAATGGAGTATAGAATAGGTAGGTTACCCTGTCAGTTAATAATCCGTAGATGAGCACCTACACGATTTGTTCAAGAGAGTCAAACATCCTGGTCAACTCATCTCATTTGTTCAAACCCCAATCAAATCAAAGGATCTTAAAATGAGTTAGGTAAAAATAAGTAAAACACAAATTAAATGGACAAATTAAGTGTATTGTGATCAGCTCGAACAAAATGAACTTTGTTTAATATAATACAAAAAATCACATAAAATGACAGGCAGGGAATAGTAGGTACTGTGACACAAATGACTGAAACAGCAAAGTAAGATAATGAATTAAAATGACAAATGATATTGTAAGATCTACAAATTAAAGAATTAATTCCGACTAGCAAAAACACACCTACATAGTAATTGTTTAAATCTTTAGTTAATAACTAAATGGAAATTTAAGCACCTTTATAATTATAATGGTCTGTAGGCGGAAGCGAGGTAGATTTATGCAAGGGGGGACTATTGTCTGGGTGGGGGGGTGTATTATTAATTATACACCAGTACTATTTCGTTAAAAACATGTTAATAATATGGAAATATCACTAAAACGTAAACGCAACTAAATGCGACTAAACGTAAATGGGCTTGTCAGCTGTAAACGCATCACATGGTTGTTGGTCTTTAGCATTTTACGAAGAAGAAGCCTATTTACTCATAAATGTTAAAATTAATTTAAATAAATACAAAAAAAACAAATGAAATCGGTCATAATGTTTATAAGTCTAAAATATTGAAAAAAAGAGATATTTAATATCTATAGGGAACACACTAGGTTTCCTATACCCTCCTTAAAAGAAACGAAAGAACATTTTGTAGAATGCTGGCATTTTTCCAAACTTTTTCACATATTTTAACATGTGTACCAAGGTGCCCCATGGGTGAGGAACAATGATACAAATGACATTTTTACTTATTTATCTTTATCTTTGTCACGTTCAGAACTTTTAAGATTAATTTGATGTCAAACCATTGGGTTTAGTTTCCCTGTGATATAAGCAAAAATAATATAATGTAAATAATTTTAATTACCCAAAATATAAAATTGTTTTTTCCGTACCAATCTACCTCGCTTCCCCCAAAAGATCATTTTAAATTTGTATAGATATGGATCCCAATTTCATATTCTTAATCAACTTCATGTAAATGTATGAATTTATTAAATAATTTAATTTCATTATATGATTTTCAGAAAAGCTCTGTAGGTAATATATCTGTCAGTGATAACTAGTGATATGAAAATGATCGATGACTTCAAATTATAGGTACATATTGAGGTACATCTCATCTTATAGTCGAAGCAAAGAGAGAAATCTTGTGATAATATCAACGTACAAGCAGATACTGGATCATTGATCAAGATGTTCAGCATTATATTTGACGCCGTGTCAATCTTGAGCATCTCGTCCAATCAATACATTTATATTGACTATACCTACTAACTTCTCTATTCGCAACGGACTTAACTACTTTGTAAGAAACTTTTAATACACAGGCCCCTTATGGTCCGTTAACAATACCACACAGTGTCTGTCATGGAATATCAAGGCGAGCACGAGTAACACCAAAAGCCGAGCTAGCAAATAAATAACTACAATTAAATAATAAAAGTATGTACAGAACAATCACGAAACAGTCACGGCTCACTTAACGGCCTATGCCACTATTAGGCCTTGCCTAACGAGTGCGAAAGCATGTGACAATGGCCCTAAGAGACATTCTTGCGAGCTGCAACAGTCCTCAGTGCTGTAAATGAATATTTTCATCACACTTGCTCGTAAATGGTGTTATTCCATGCCTGTATACAGAAGGACAATGGACTAAATTGTTCCCGCGGGAATTATGGCGAGTTTGTCATCCCTAGGGAGTAATGACTTCCCATATAGCCATTTTTGGTCGCAGACTTTTCAAAGCAGTAACAAGTCACAACAGTTTCGTAACTGCTCCGGCACATTGTGACTGTGTAAGGGTTTGGTTTCTAAGTGTAGTAACAGTTGATAAACAATGCTACCACAAAAATTCTAGTAACTATGTTTAGTCGTTGTGTCCACACATAACGTAAACATTTGTATCACACATTTTTATACACTTTGCGTCTAGTTTGTGACTAGTCTACAAACTAGGAAATAATGTGTAGTAACCGTGTGGTAACTCTGTAACCACGTTATAAACAATAAACGCGAAGTGTAGTAATGTTACGTCAATGTTTCGGAACTTTGTAACGGTAAATGACAACAAAAAGGCTTCATAAAATCCAAAGGTTCTCAACATACTGTCCCCATTTCCCCATAGTTAACGTTGCCATGTGATAATTATAGCAAAAGTTGCGTTTAATCATGAGTGAACCAAACGAAAGGAAAAAACCAAAACCATACAGACACTCATCGGACTTCTATAGAAAAGTTGCAAAATTAAAGAATGTATACAACAAAATCCCAAGTAAGTAGGACTTTTCCTGATAAATAGATTTAATTAGGTACGCGTTATTACACTTAATACCTAGTAGTTTTTGAATTACTAGCTGGTTGGTGTGATTAATAATTTAAGGAACATGACAAATTAAATTTTTAATTATTTCTCCAGGTCATTAAACAAACTCATCGTCTTCATCGAGTGACAATCAAGGAAACAATATTATAGTTTCTGGTGGCGATGACTTAAATGCCGAAACACCTAGTGCCTCGTCCTCCGTATCTTCAAAGGAAGCAAATAAATTTTCTATTCGCATCCCTTCTGCAAAGGTTTCGAGCCCGTGTGCTTTAATTACACATTTCATTTTCTTCCATTCCTTGGTAGGTGCTCTTTGCTCTCTTCTGAATCGATCAATTTCGGGCGTTTTTCTTGTATTAGGCCAAAACAGAATATTACCTTGAACCGAGTTACTCGGAACTAATGAGATAAGCTTTCGCGAGTTTTCTTCTGTTAAAACTACCGAAAACGGCATGATTGACGATGTTCGTGAAACTTTGAGAATCTCTGTAAATAAAAAAGTACATGGGGCCATTTTGTTAATTCAGTAACTTTGTTACTACTTTAAGTTACACGTCGACACATGTCGACACAATCTAGTAACTGTGTGACCACTTGTGACTGCAATGTTTGTCCATCATAAAGACATATTTATATCATAATTAATAAGTTTTATGGTTATTCTTGCTTTTATATTTATTGTTATTGATAAAATATATTATTCTGTGCATGCAAACTCAAGAGATCTTTAAAATAAACTTATTTAATAATGAAATAATACGCAGTACAGTCATGTGTTTCGCTAAATTGGCTAAATTATGATTTTATGATGGCGCGTTGATGAATTTCAACCAATATGATCAAATGACACGATGAAATTATTTTCCCATTGATATTTGAACACAACCATAATGAATAAACACTAAAACCAAATACTTACGTCGTCAAACTTTTTTGTAATGGCTTCTCTTCTTATATTTTTAAATCACAATAAAACGTCATCAGACATTTCAACGAGTTCCATTAAAAGAGTGAATGAACGAATGATTTCTGACGAACTGGTTTCAAACTCGTAACATTGTTACCACACAGCGACGGAACGATGAAACCAAAAGTTACTGTGTCGACTCTTCCCCAATTTTAGTCGCGGTTACGTAGCAGATACGAAGCTGCTACCAAACGTCTTACTAGAATCAATCAGTGTCTACACATAAGTGTGGACAATTGTCGTAACGGCTACCAAAAATGGCTATATGGGTTTCTTTTTAAAATTTGCAACTCTTTCGTACATAATTTCTGACTAAGGAGGTTTAATTTTCAGCCAAAAATTAAATCGGTTTCTAATTTCATCTTTAAAAATTAGCTATAGACTAACTTACATTACACAAAACCTATATGCTTCATTAAACTTCATTATTTTTATACCTATTTCAAGTTTATATCAACATTTATCATTAATTTTAGTAATTATACATTTTTATCAAATTGGCTAAATCTGGCTCGAATCCAGGTCGAAACTAAACGCAGTATCTGTGGTCACAAAAAAAATATCGTTTCCATTTACGTTCCCGTCCGTCAAAAGTTATTTCTTTATATTTTGCAGAGTTAAAGTGTTTTCTCTTTGTTTTTTTCCTCGCAAATGTGATGAAAACCATTGTGTGTATCACAGGCAGTAAGGGGATTACTAACTCGAGTCATTAAAAGCCCTCCGCCTTCGGCGTCGGGCTTCTAACACTCTCGTTAGTAATTCCCTTCATACTACCCTTGATGCACAATGTACTATTACAGACATAAAGATTGACGCAACATGCAAGCCCGGTTTTAACCCATTCACTGTCGTAACGAGTCGATATATCTAGGCGACGCCGTGGCGTCATGGGTCGACGCAAAATGTATGAAATATTCGCGCGACACGTAATTGCGCCTGTTTGGTTTGTGTGATATCCCTACTTGAGTGAAGAATCAATCTTGAGAGCAGCCTAATATTGCACACGCATTCCGCAACGTCTACGCGCCTTAGCTTTGGATTACCTCAACGACATCTCAGCTACGACTAACACTAATTTACAATAAAGCTTCTTTAGAACAACATTTACAATAATTAACAAATATTATTGTTCGACATTAACGAGGTGGGGTGACTTCGATAACTAAAGGTGCCTATACGAAACGTACAATCCTAAACCGAACTACTATGCCACCTTTATCGCAGTACAAGCAACTGCACCGACAATTACAATGTTTTTTTTTCATTAAAGTCCAAGTATAAGTTTATATACACAAATAACGGCGTTTAAATTCAAATTGACAAAAGCTTTTTAAATACCACATAATGAATAAAACAACTCATTTGGCGGGTAGACTGACGCAAAACTATTATAAATAAGCGTTTAAACTACCTCATTTGGTATACAGACCTGGCACTTTCCCCAATAAAATTGTGTACACTACACAAGCCATAAATAACACCGATCACGAACGTAAAACAGACACTATTACGCTCGAAAATGACAATTTCACATCCGTCAAGACCTTAACACCCTTAACGTGCACGACGCACCGCATGTGTCGTGGGGATGAATGCGTCATCTTTATGTTCCGTTTATACTAGTGTCTAGGGTCCGTCGGGCGGTCGGGTCGGCTCGCGGCGCTCAGTGGTCGTGCAGCCGGTCGTGCGAGCGGCTGGACGAGCGCGACGTCTTGCGCTGGTCGAGGTACGCCGCCGGCGCCCAGCCCTCGCCGTTCCCGCCTGCCGACAAGCATTACACAATATGTCACTAATAGAGTAGGACTAGAAATGAGATATTTAAGATGTAGTGCCCTCTACATAATTCCAAAGAATCATAATTCTGAATTTTCATATTTTCGAATGCAATATTTTGATAGGAGACTTAACCTAATCTACGTACCTATAGCAATTAAATTATGTACTTAATATAAAACATCTCCAGCTTAATATTGCATTCGGAAAAAATAAATTTCAGACAAATGAATAAGTACCTATTCTGTTTTTTAAATCGGAATTTCTAACTCCCTGTATGCTCCAATTCCACGTGCGTTTAGAGATTTTCTAAAGATTTCGAGAATAGGTGAAATAAACAACACTTATTGATCAACGAATAAAATGGAAATATTTTAAATAGAGCACAGTTTAGTTAGAGGTCATATAAATGTTCCTTCTAGTTCCTAGTAAAGCGTCCCTAAAAAGTAAGTACCTACCAAAGCGCTTTGCTTATGTGGCCTGGCTAAATATATATCAATATGTCTAGAGATGATTTTGGTTCTTATCTTAAATTGAACGCCCCTCCCAATGTGTCTACGCTCACATTTAGATACATGTTTCATAGGCCGATTGGTGGTGGCTCGTTAAGTTTTAAATTAGACGATTTCTAATAACATGTAATGGTCTGTATTACAGTATGCTGGAGGCCTATTAAAAAAAATCGAAGTATCACAAAAGATACATGATGAGCCAGGGGGGCCACCTAATGGAAAATAATCACCACCGACGTTTGCATCACCAGAAGAGGAATCGCGTCGCCTTGTCAGCCTCTTAGAGTATGGTGAATGGTCTGTCAAATCACAATAAGCCGCAATAAGGTGCATTAGAGTTGATAGATGTGATGGCATGCTGACCTGCGAGCCGCACGTACCACCAGCCGGCGCAGCCCACCTTGAGCAGCTCGGCGGCCTGCCCCTCGCGCAGCGACACCTCGCTGGCGCCCACCGCCGCGTACTCCGACAGCGCCACCAGCGCGCACCCCACCGCCTGCGCACACCACACGTCACCGCCCGCTCGCCTCACCGATATCGACGGGTTACACATTGCCTTTATGTGAAGCCAGCTACACAGGATCGAGAACGCGACGCCTTTTTGTTAAGGACGCATCGCAAGAAACGTCATGGCTGCAAACACAATGAAAGTGGAGTGGAGTCGACGCGTTGCCAAACTGAACCTAGTATGGGAACGCGCCGCTTCTGCACTTATTGCGTTTGCATCGACTCATTCTCGAAACCTGTTAAAGCTCGTTCGCACAGAAACTGTGGATGTAGTTGGAATCGGAAGACAGTTTACATAATCGACAGAATTTCGCCGAAGGAGTCTGTGAAACAACTACTACTTACTACTTACATACCTAAGTAAAAATGGTCATGTAAACAGTTTCTGTGTGAAGAACCTGTCTTTGATCGGTATTAAGTATTTGCATTCGATCCCAAAAAAACCGATACAACATTTATTCACCTGTTGTTTAGGGAACGACGAATTATTAAGATGACGATGATGATGATAAGGACAATACTGACTACAGACTAACGGTAACACGAGAGAATATACATCCCATTCAAACCTGGTATGAGAAGATGGGAATGCATCCACAGGCGCTTTTACCAATATGTCTTTAGCCAGCTAATCCTGTAGTATATTAAATGTTAACGGTAACAATATGTAGATAGCGTGATGTTATAAGAATTTACAGATGAAGCAACCATTTCCTCGTTTTAAAATTATCACAGTTCTATGCCTGCGAAGTACATTATTCAAAGTAAGTTTGTAAAACAGTTGTCCATCAATAACTTCTGCTGTAAATGCGATTCTGTTTTATTTATAGCTAATACCTAGGTACATGAAGCATTATGGTATGTTTCAGTTAAGTATTTTAAGAGGATAAGTAGTACCTAAAGCAAGTACAAATTGCGACTTTTACACGTATGACTAATGTAAGAAGTTAATGGATCCGTAAACAGCTGTACTAGCTTACCCTCAAAAAAATATTTGAAAGTGTTACCTAATGTAAAATCATATTATTTTAGTGGTATTCTGTTGCAGTGTAAAACCTGGAAAACACAATTATACAAGATCATCAACCGAAACATGCAATTTAGACTCGTCAAGTAGGTACATTCAGTGCGCATGAAATAAGATTTTTATATATGGTAGGTATCTATGCTATGACGCATTATATGTAGGTACCATGCGCGCTGAAAGTGATAACCGTATCACCAAGGATTTTAATAAAAACGCAAAAGGAGTTTTGCACTTCTACATTCGCGTTCTTATTGCTTATAAGTCTTATAACTAAACCATGCATTTTGTATTTAAGCGAATTTATACAACCACACACTTCAGTCATAGATAAAAGTTATATTATTCTTATGAACTTATATATATTATGTATACATAACTTTATTATAAATAGAAATAATGTAATGTGTTTTGTAATAACATCGACGAACTAGTAATAGTTAGATAACAAGTCAATAGATACCTACTCAAACTAGGTTATTAATTTTTTAAATTCAAATCCTTTAGTAGGTAGGTACCTACAATTCCTTAAGACGATGTACAAAAACGGAGAAAGGTCAAAAGGCGACCTAAAAATAGACTACCTAGCTATCTTTTTGGGGAAACGTAAAGCGTAGTACCTAGTTAGGATAACATAATTAAATAAAGAAGTAGGTAATATTAAAAACATGTTTTAAATTAAGTAGTACATCTTAAGATCATCTCCTTCCATAGTAGAGAAAAATACGGTAAAAAGAAAAAAGGTAAGTAAGGTAAGGAGGGAGGAACATGATTGATGATATTCTTTAATGATTTGGCCATTATACAAGGCCTTTTTAATACTTCATTTCATTTATTAAACTATCTATTAAGGTAAGAAGTTCTGTTTTTTTCTCAGTGTAATTCAAGTAGGTAGGTGGGTAATGGGTTCTATTAGAGTCCAGTCCACCTGTAGGTATGTTTTTATTTTACAACCAAGTGTAACGTCTCTGGCATGCGTGTAATGTCATAGGTAGGTTGACGAAGTCGAGTAGTGTAAAGAAACAATACATTATAAGCCAAGATCGCAAGTCCAAAGCCGTGGTTAGAGTGCTGCAAGCTGAGATGCTGAGATGCCGTGCCGAGCTGTGCAGAATCAGGCAAACCTCTCACACCCTCGTTTAGTGTAACACTTGTCAATATAGTAAGAATAAGTACGTGTAAGTTCGGTAGAATATCATACAGTGTCAAACGACAATACGGTTCGTTCATGAAGATACAATGATGTCCATTATGTTCTACCATTCGTAAACAAAAATACATATGTATTGTAAACATTAAATAACGTATAACACTTAATCGAAGCAAGCGCAAGTTAACAGAACTAAAAAGCACACTGACAAATGAGTGACATAACAAACAAAACAATGACTTACACGACAGTTAATTTTCGGCAATAAACTGATATATCCATGTTCGTTTACGTCGAACTCTTTGGTATATGTACTTTGGATAATTCAGTCTCTTTCATTGTATTTACAAGGCCTGTACGGGCTTTAAATTGCCGTACAGATATCTATCAGTATTGTGACACGTAAAACGTGGACGTGGCTTGTGCAGAGCCCGATACAGAAAAGAATTGTACCATTCTGTGTATGGTACCGTTGAGACCGACGGCCTCCGTCACCTGTTGAACAACACATCTTAGAGAAAGGCGGCCATTTTGTTGTCACACGAACAAGATGGCGCCGGTATTAAGTTGTCGCTTTGAGAGAGCCCTGTCAAATAAAGTGATATTTCCCGTGTTAGGTTTGGTGCCACGTGGAAGTGCAAAAACTAAATCCAATTAACCCTCGAGTGCTAGTGCCTAACAAAATTTAGGATTTAAATAAACTAAAAGCGATGATAGGTGGTTGGCTAACTTAGGTAATTATGCAGTGGACGGCGTGAATCTAACGGACGGACGTCTTGGATATTTTATGAGAAGAATTTGTAGAACTCGCGTCTAGGCCTAGATCTAAGGACTAAGGAGTAAGAAGCTGCAAATTCTCTGTCAAAGCTTGCAGAAGGAATCGTCAGCAATCGAACGTAAATGAGTCCCGCTGATTCGGTACATCCGAATGCTTTGATGTCATGTTCGGGAAGCGTAGTGTGCGTTCGGGTTCTCAGCCTTTCACATGCGCTACCCGTGATCAGCCCGCATTCCTTTAATAATACTCTTAAAACTTACATTGAGAGTGGTTTTCACTTCACTCAACACTGCAAACCCAAAATTAGTCGCAATTAATTAGGAGACCCATATTAGGAAGCTCATTCGCGACAGGAAGCACTATTCTACCCGATTATTGTTAGTATTTTTCATAGGACTGGTTACAGTTGAAGTTA
Source organism: Acleris sparsana (assembly GCA_923062465.1). NCBI lineage: Eukaryota > Metazoa > Arthropoda > Insecta > Lepidoptera > Tortricidae > Acleris > Acleris sparsana. The sequence continues at coordinate 16,523,032 of OV281287.1, read as the reverse complement.
TGAACTGGTATTAACATCGTAAACACATCTCTTTTGTATTGTCTTCGTGACAGTATACATAAGAGAGTTTGAAAATTAACACATTTTTGTAAGAAGTAATTTTATCTCACATTAGATTGCCACTACAATATTGACAGTAAAGAGCACACTTAGAAACCATCATCGAAGTCGCTAACATGGTAACATAGAAAAGCAAGTAGACTGGTAATTTATATTCTGGAACTAAAAATAATGGGAAATCCCAATTACTTATTACTAGGCAAATTTAAATTCATTCATCCCCCTTACAGGAGTCAACTTGCGTTTCAAAATGAAACTTCAAGGGCCACACAAAACAACCAACCCAAAACTGCTTTCTGACTTACCCAATTATTTAAAACTTTAATCAGTTAAGCATATAACATTGTAAAAATCAGCAATACAACCCAAAATACACATGTTAAAATGTACCTCAGCCATAAACCCTTAAAGGATCTTCAAGAAGAAAAGACTCATAGAAAACGGTATCGTAAATTGAACTGCGTTACTACAATCAAGACGGTCGTTTCTCTTTTTTCCTTAGAGCTTCTACATCTCATTATACTGATGAAGATACAGCTCAAAACCACTCGATAGTAAGAGCTACTAAATCGACAACAATATGATTACGATATAGAATCAAGGTAGGCTAAAATAAATTGAAATATAACATGATCATGTCCATATTGACGCAGCTCAATTTAAGCATGGTCAGGGTATTTTATCCATTTCAAATGTACGACGCCACATACACCCCGCGCGCGAATTGAATGCAGTGGGGGCCTCAGGTGAAGGGCGCCACGCTTCTCCTCTCCCGGTAGGAGTGTGCACTACACTGTATAGTGCCGTCTCGTACGAGCACATTCCTAAGCTCGGCAATCAAATCGCGCGCGTACTGGTAGGCGTCATGCAGATTGAAAGGGATGGAAGGTGTGTGGGTAGTGGGTGGGTCCATACCGGCGCCTGGTCGGGCTCGTCGTCCTCCTCGTCGGAGGGGTCGGTGGACCAGCAGGGCTCGTCGTGCGAGTCGCAGGACGCCGTGCGCGGCGCGGCGGGCGGCGGCGGCCGCGGGCCCGCGCCGCCCAGCTCCCACGACGTCGCCTGGATTAGTGTTCTGGGGATACCAGCGTTCGATTTGTATATTTCATTTTCCTGCACTAATACTTTAGATTAGCCCTAAAGAAGTGTTTATCCGTAGAAATAGACGTGTACTTACAACTATATAACTCTCGACCAAAACAAAGCAGCAAGTTTTGAGTGGTGTGATGATCTCAGAGAGCGATGTACACACCAAATTAGAGTACGAGAGCGAAGAAGAAAACGGAGTAAAATAAAAAAGCAGAAATATCAAAATTGCCTGTTATAAACAATTGGTCGTTTGTGGGATACGTCCCAAGTTCCAAAAAAGATGCTCGGACTTAGACCTGTACGGTCACAAACAAATTTGTGACACATTAAAAAAAATGCTTGAAATCGTCAATGGCATTATTTAGAGATGCCAAGTCATTTGTAACTTATGGAAAACTCAACCTTATTGTTGTAGTAATGTCAGGTTGACTTTGGACCTAAGGTGGGTCCCAAAACTCCCAAATTTAAGTCTTTGACTGAACTTTAATGCGGAGTGCACATGTCTGATAGTCTGTTCGGTAATATTTTCACAGTAGGACAAACCTGTGTTGCGCGTACTTGCGGACCCGCTCCCCCTTCAACTCCTTGAGCTGATCAAGTAGGACGCGCTTGATGCGCTCGACCCAGGCGCGCTTCACCTCGATGCTGGGAGCCGTGATGGTGTGGACCTCCTGCCGGTGCTCCCGCCACACCTCGAATTTGCGCAGGTCGCCTTTCACTGACTCGGTTAAGCCGATTTGTGACATCTAAAAATATATAAAATTACATGTAATTTATTTACGAGTTACAACACGCTTTGCCTCTAATTTTAATTGGGGCGCTAATAGCACTTGTCATTGAGTTCGTATGGCCACTGAAAATTATCAATCCAACTGTTAAAAGTGGATTAAAATCGACGAAGTTGCATACGTACAATCAAGTGTAAAAAGATGTGAGAACGCTTTTACTGTAAAATATGTCCTAACGCACCTAATTCCAGTGTTTTAGAAAGTTCGTAACAAATATAGTTCTGAGAGGATATTTTCGATACATATTTTTGCACTTAACTGTACTTAACTAATATATTTGATTTGTTCCCGTTCTCGTTCCTCGTTTTGCCGGAATTACTCATAATTGTGACAGTCAGAACTCTTAATCGTTAACAAGAATCCGGCGAATCGGGAACTAGTCACAAAAAACATATTCGCAACATGCTTCTCCAATATATTAGGTACTAAATAAAAACTGTGAAAAATCTTAAATTATATCAAGTACATTTAATCAAAACTGTTTGACGTCAAAGAGAAGCGAAAGAGATTTGTCATCGTAGCAGGCGGAAAGAAGTGGTCTCTGTCTACCCATCTGGGAAACAGGAGTTAATTCATGTATGTTTGACGCCACATCTACGCCCATTTGGCACTTAAAGATTGGATAAGCCTAAGCGCCTAATAGTCGCCCGGGATATTTTAGGGTTAGGGAGAGTATAACATTGACAGAATTTTGTGTGTTTATTATGCAGTTTTAACCACTTGCGGTTTACATAATGTAAATGGCGCAATATATTGTATATCGTATCAATTGCGGCTATTGCGCACACGAATATTGCATGGCAGTGACGCAGGTATAAATCAGAGTCAAAAAAAGTTATATTAAAAACATTCCTTCGTAAAATAGCATTTACTGAAATTGTTTACTCATTCGCTAAGATTTACCTGTAAAACTGACAATAAATCATGGTGGGCTGCCAGCAAACGGCTTTGGAGATTATTATGTCTACACTACAAGCACGCAGACGCTCTATTCTACTCCACAAAACCTCATTGTTTTGACATGTTATCGTATCGTCAACGTTAAGACAGCTCGTATTTACTGCCCTGCTGGGCCAAATAGCGGCATCTCAGATAAAACTTCTGTAGCAATTGCAACCTCATTACTAACAGGAGAGGGTTAGGAGAGCAGTTTAGTTGACAGTAATGGCGGCGGACTTAAAAACAGTACGATACCGTATCAAAAGTAATAAGGTTTTACCGTAGTAGTAGAATTGACGATAATGCAGGGCGGGGTTCTCTTTAAAAACTCGGTGAGTCGGTGGTTAGGCTTAAATTATTTCAATAAATAAAAATAATTATCAGGGGACAATGTCACACCAATCGACCTAGTCCCAAACTAAGCTCTATGATTGTAGGTACTATTGGTACTAGATAATGATATAAATACAGATATTGAGAAATAAATTCTTATTATAGAAAACATCTAAGACTCAGAAACAAATACTCGTACTCATCACACATAATTTGCCTATAATGGTAATCAAACCCGGGACCGGTAGGCAATTAATAACAAAAACCGGGCAAGAGCATGTCGGACCATGCTTAGTGTAGGGTTCCGAAGCCGTTACTACAAACAAACAAATAAGACCTCACGAGCTCGCGACTAACTTAACTGTGCCGTTGGAAAACTGTTATCCCCATACATCGACATAGGTCGCGGTCAGTTAACCAACACCGCAGATAAGTTTTCGGTAGGTATAAACATTTAAACCGTTTGTAACCCAAGAACCAATGAAGTCTACTTAGTCGTGATAGTCCTATAAAATTAATTATATGTGCTTTCATGTAAGATATTTTACAGATTTTTGAACCCTAAAAAATGTCTTCGAAGACCCCGAAAATACGCGAAGTAATCACCGGTCTCCTTAGAATTGCATTTTTTTTTGTGCCTACCATAAAACATTTCGTAAACTGAATAATGTAGATTTTTTATCGTTACATGTTTTGTAGTATGATTTTCTGTTGAGACAGCTAGCCAAATGATGATTAAATAGCAATTAGGTAAGCAATTAATGATAAAAAGCTCGTGTTAGAACTTGCATAACCTAACGACCTGGATTTAAATGTGATCGATTTATAGCAAGCTGTTCCTTTTTAGTTTAGGCAACTTTTACTTATTTGGCGAATTTAGACAGATTGTATACTAAGATACAACCACATTTAAGATCTTGTTTGTATAAAAGATAATGCAAAAAATAAATAAGGACAGGTCAGTCTGACTTTTAAAATTTATCGTTCCCCTAAAAGCTTAAATAGTAATTAATTCACTTGAATCTTACTTAAATATGGAAAAAAAACCTGATTGACCAAAAACCAAACTGTTTTAAATATAGTTATAATAAAATTTGAAAGATCTCTCAATTTTATGCACATAATAACGACCACGAGGCCTCTGACTTGAGCGAGTCTAAATAGGCCGGCTAAAGTAGTTCTTTGACAAAGTTACTAATTTGGTGATTTTCCGCACCTCCGATTCTGTCGATTAGTGTCGATGATGATTATTCGTTGTATTATGTGGAATATTAAGTCACTCCAACAGATATTTTCGAGCTATCTAATGAACAAAACTAGACAAATGCGGTTCGGTGTCTATAAGCATGGCAGTACCGAGAAAGTTAACCCTTCCAGCTTGCATGGCGTCATAAATGTATCAATCAACATTTAGCTAGCTGAAAGAGTGAAAGGGCGATATGATGTTAATTCTCACCTGTAGATCATTCTTAAAGTGGTAAGTAGCCTTGTTATGGCTGTTCTTGGTGGCAGGTTTGCAGAACAGCATTGCCTTTTCGTAGAGGAAGATGTGCCTGCGCCGCGGCCGGATGCGCAGCCGCAAGTCGCGCTTGGTCTCTGACGCCACGAGGAACGAACCCTGCATTAACAGCTCGCCTTGTTGGCTGAGATCCACCTGAGGAAGAAAGGTCACGTTATGTAAAAAAGATGGTTGTACGTTATTTTACAGACTGAATTTGTTTAGAATTTCATTTCATATAATTTTTTTCTCGTATTATCATTTCATAGAATAATCAATATGTAGAATAATTACTTTGAAGACATTTAAATCATCGTTTTTTATTTCAAATAAAAATCAATGTTTCTTTTTTCATATCATAGAATAGCAAATTAAATATTCTTTGTTCTAATATTATTTATTTAAAATATATATGACCTAACCTATTCAAGTCGGTTCTGCCCAGAGAGGTCTTACACTGACCAAACAATATTCGCTAAAAAACAAATATTTTGTTTGATAAGTTTGTGTAATGAAAAAATAAAATTATAAAATTCATTGAATTGATTTTCTGTGGAATGTGTTTCTTTCAAGTAAATAGTTTAAAAAATAATAATATTCGAAGCAAAAATACAAGGACCAAATAGTATATGAAACATTTTCTGTGAAACAAAATTCTTTAATTTTTCTGTCTGTAAAACAAGGGGACACCAAAAAAGATATTGCTGCTTATGAACGCTATTAAGAATTGACGTCGAGCTTCTGGCATCGTGAATAAATAAGTAGATTGGGCAATGAGCGAATTTTGTACGAATAAATAAGCAATGTATAGCATTTTCTAGCGCTGGGGTAATGCAAACGCAAACACGCATACCGTGTAGATCCGGGGGGACCCGGGATGATTATGTGGGACTTACCAACCGAGAGAGAGCGTCCGGAATATCCACTACAAACCCAGCGGTTAACCACCTGCGTCCTTCAGGGAGGTACGCATACAACTCGGTATAGGGGAAAAACTCAAGTAAATGTCCTCTTTCATGTAGTTGTTACACATCTGTATAGACCGTTCGACATTATTTATTTGAAATTAGACGTATGTTGGGTACTAGACTTCAATTTAAAATGCCTTTTTGCTCCAACATAGATTTAATTAAGTTACTATGAGCTTTTACAAATTCTAATATTAATTATATAATGTACGTGTGCGCTTGACCGCGATCGATTCCTTTCTGGCGAGGTGGGGCGGCGGCACCGGCGCAGCGCTGTGACGACACAGTGTCCCACCGTGTCTGTTGTGCTCCAACATACTCCCGCGCCTTGAAAGCTCCGGCTTTCAACAAGGTGTCCTCTCCGTGGTGTCGTCTAACAAAGGGCAGATGCAGGATATTGCACGTCGTACGAGCCCTTTGCTGGTGTGGATGTCCGCGACGCGGCAGAGCCCATCAGGTCCAGTGTGCAGGCGGGAGATGCGCCCAAGAGGCCACGTGAGTGGGGGCCCGTGGCTTTGCTTAACGAGCACCAATTGCCCGACCTTTAGATTTGGCTGTTTGACACGCCACTTAATACGTTGCTGCAAATCCGTCACGTATTCCTGGCTCCATCTTGTCCAAAAATCTTGGCGGATCTTCTCTATTCGAGCATATCTAGTCAGTTGATTCGGGTTGGCTTCCTCTAAGCTTGGCGCCAGCAGTGACGTCATCGGTCGTCCGATGAGGAAGTGCCCTGGGGACAAGGGGGAGAGATCGTGAGGATCGGTGGATAGAGGAGATAGAGGGCGCGAGTTGAGAATGGCCTCAACCTGCGCAAATATCGTCGTGAGTTCTTCATATGTAAAATGCATATTCCCTACTATCCGTTTTATATGGTACTTAGCGGATTTGACGGCCGCCTCGTACAAGCCACCGAAATTAGGGGCATATACAGGCGAGAATCTGAACTGTATGCCTTCATTTGCAAATGTTTCTGACACAGAGTTACAGCTTGTGGTAATTACCTGCCCTATTTCCTTACTAGCCCGTACGAAATTTTTCCCGTTATCCGAGAAAATCTCCCGAGGTTTTCCTCGTCTAGCTATGAATCTTCTTAGGGCTAAAATGTAACATTGAGTGCTTAAATCACTAGCAAGCTCGAGATGTACTGCCTTAGTTTTAAAGCAACAGAAAATACATAAAAATGATTTAATTAGTCGTGCACCGCGCCCTTTTTTATTTAATATATAAAATGGCCCGGCATAATCTACACCTACGACTTCAAACGGGTAACCAGGCGTCACCCGTTGAGATGGAAGTTGTCCCATAATTTGGGACGCGGCTGCGGCTGTCAAGCGTTTGCAAGTTATGCAATTCCTATATACTTGTCGCGCTAATTGTCTCCCTCCGATTACCCAGTATTGTTCGCAAACGCCTGAGAGCAGCAGTCGCGGCCCGGCATGTTTTAAATGTAAATGAAAGTATTGAAATATCAATTTGCATAAATGTTCATTTTTTAGATAGTATTATTTGATGTTTTTTCTCGTAATCATAGGATGAATTTTGTAACCTGCCACCTACGCGCATAACGCCGTGTTCGTCGATAAATGGATGTAAAGATAAGGTTTTAGATTTTTTATCAAGTGGCAAGTTACATTTTATTGAATTAATTTCACCCGGGAACGACTTACACTGTGATAATTTTACAAGTTTAAATTCAGCTATTTGTAGCTCGTGTACATTTAGTGGCTCTTCAAGTTTTTTCTTGGGATTTTTACAATTATGTATGAATCGTAAAATAAATGCAACAATCCTTCGCAAGTTAATGAAATTTGAATAATTTTCTATTTGAATGAAGTCGGCTTGCTTTGTTGCAACATTCATTACCTTAACTGTTGATTTAACTTCGGGAATATCCGACATTAAATCACGTTGTTCTTGAGAAGGCCACTTGCTTTCGTCGGACAGTAAGAAGGTAGGTCCATTCCACCACAAATGCGCCGATGCTAATTGTTCGGGTAGTAAACCGCGCGAGGCTAAATCAGCTGGGTTTTGTGCGGAAGGGACATACTTCCATTCTATACCGTTACATAATTCGCTTATCTCGGCAACTCGATGCGCTACAAATGTTTTTAATTTCATTTTATTAGTTTTATAAATATTTAACCACGCTAGAACGATTTGCGAGTCTGTCCAATAATGTATTTTATCTATAGTGCATCTAAGCGCCTTCTTAACTTTGTCGCATAATCGGCTGGCTAATAATGACCCACACAATTCGAGCCGGGGTATAGTAAGTTCTTTAAGGGGCGAGACCTTGGCCTTCGCACAGCTGATTTGTACCGTTACTCCTTCATCGCTCACGACGCGCAAATACAAACATGCAGAATAAGCAACTAATGAGGCGTCTGAGAAACAATGGATTTCAATCTTTATTGCACCGGGATACAGCACGTAACGGTCAATTTGGAATGTGCATAAAGTGTTTAAACCTCGCACGATTTTATCCCACATTAGTTTTATATGTTTTGGTACCTCATCATCCCAGTCTAATTTTAAACACCAAAGTTTTTGTAATAATATTTTAAAGGTTATTGTACATACGCTTAAGAGGCCCAATGGATCGAATATACTGGCAGTCGTGGACAAGATCGTGCGCTTGGTACATTGCGAATCTTCGGTAAGTTTTATATCTTTCGAACAGCTGATCAATAGCTTATCAGATGCTGGATTCCATTTTAATCCCAACGTTGTAGTTTCATTATTAAACTCGACATTAGATTGTTCTTTAAAGTTAGCGTCATCATTAAATAGGTAAGTACAATTTGACTTTATTTTACGTAAGTTCATTTTCGCGCTTGACAACGCTTGGGACACGGAATCCAGGATATATTTAAGTTGCTCTGAGCTGTCACTTCCAGTTACTAAATCGTCGACATACATATCGGTTTTAATTATATTTTTTATTACAGGATCCTTACAGGAGTTTGCAATTTCAAATAAACAGCGGACACTCAAGAATGGAGCCGATGAAGTACCGTAAGTGACTGTATTGAGACGTAAGTATTTTATAGGGTCTGTACTATTCTCACGCCATAAAATAATTTGTAAGTATCTTTCATCTTCTTTAATTAATATTTGGCGGTACATTTTCTCAATATCTCCGACTAATACATATTGATGTTGTCGAAAACGCATGAGAATTGAGAAAATGTCCTCTTGTATTGTCGGTCCAACCATTAAGATGTCGTTTAGGGAAAAACCAGATGAAGTTTTACTAGCTGCGTCAAAAACGACACGACATTTTGTCGTTGAGCTTTTGTCGCGTAACACGGGATGGTGCGGTAAATAATTTGCGACGTCTGGTTCTTCTATTTCAGTTAAATGACCTAAATCTTTATATTCTTGTATAAATTGACAATATTGTTTCTTTACATGAGGTTGCCGTATAAATCTTTTTTCTAAGGATTGTAATCGTTTTAATGATGTTTTAAATGAATTTCCCAATTTTTTAGGGTTGTCTTTCAACGGCAAACTCACGCAAAATCTACCATCAGGTAATTGGTAAGTGTTTTCTACAAAATGAGCTTCACATTCTTCTTCTTCTTTTGTCCACTTTTCCTGCTGTGGCAATTCTTCTATTTTCCAAAACTTCTCGAGTTGAGCGCTAATTTCGTGGCTAAAATTACATCGAATTTTATTGTGGTCACCTGTGTGACTTTGACATGAGGTTGGACCTACAACGAGCCATCCGAAATGCGAGTTCTGTAATATTGGTTTATTTTTACCTATTCTTATTTGACCTTCTACGACGAGATCCCAAAAAACGTCCGACCCTAATAACAGTTCTACTTGTCCGGAACGATAAAATGACGGATCAGCTAGTTTCAAGTTTTTGGGAATCTCGAAAGTGGAAATATCCACTTCGCTTGAAGGGAGATTGCTGGCTATCTGTTCTATTACAAAACAGTGCACATTTTTCTTCACCGATTTATTTGGTGATTGTATATTAATTTTGCACCGTTGCAAAGCTTTAAATGAGATATTATTTATCCCTGTTACCTCAATTGGAATAGTTTCCTGACTTGGAAGTCCTAATCTATTCTGAAGTGACTTAGTCATAAATGAGGATTCGCTTCCGCAGTCAAGCAAGGCTCTCACAGTGTGACATTGGTTTGTTTGCATATCTACAATTTCTACCATAGCCGTTGATAGCAATACTTGTGTTGCCACGCTAGAAGATAAGGAAACTGGACAGGCATTATTTATTTTGTTTACATTCGACTGCGAGACACTTGGCTGTGAGGCACTTGACTGTGAGGCACTTGGCTGAGAGGTGCTAGTTGATTGCTTATTATTATTGTTATCTCCTATTTTATTGTAAGTTCTATGTAATAATATATTGTGTTTGCGTCCACATGTTTTACATGGGAATGCACGACATTGGTATGCACGGTGACCACCGCGAAAGCAATTTGGACACACCTGTAATTTATATATTTCACTACTTCTTGTTTCAGGTGACATTCCAAGGAATTTACTACAGTTAAATATGCGGTGTTCTCCATTGCATATCATGCAGCACATTTGAGGTGAGTTGGTAGTCACTGTATTCGAGGCAGAAGCAACAAATGATTTTTGATATTTATCTAACTTTTTATGTATTATTTTTTCAGGTTTTTCGGTGTGGCTGCCGCTTCGAGACAATGATTCCAAGACATCTGACCTACTACGAAGGAAATCAGTAAATTCCATCAGTTGCGGCGAAGCACTCAGGTTGTTTTTATGTTCCTCCCATTTTCTAAGTGTAATCGGGTCAAGCTTGGAGGAAAATATAAAGACAATCAGAGTGTCCCACGAATCAGTAGGTTCTCCGAGGCTCTGAAGAGCTCTCAAATTTTTAGCAATATGATCTACCATATTTCTTAAATAGATATGCGACTCCTTTGTTAACTGTTCACTATTTAATAAAGCTTGTAAATGGTTACTTATTAATTGTCTTTTATTATCAAATCTGTCACAAAGAAGTTGCCAAGCTATATTATAATTTGCCGCAGATATCTCTAATGACCTAATAACAATAGCCGCGCTGCCCTCGAGTGAGGTGCGCAGGTAATGAAATTTATTTATTTCATTTAATGAGGAATTCTCATGCACTATCGACTTGTAAGTATCCTTAAATTCTATCCATTTACTATAGTTGCCGTCAAAGGTGGGCAGTTGTATTTGAGGCAATTTCACATTTATCTGACAACCAGAATTAACACTATTCTCTTTAGCATCCGTAGACCTTTGTTTATGGAGCTCAATAAATTCTTGTGCGGAATTGATCAAATCAAAGAACTTGTTTTCAATGTCTACGTTTTCCGACAGCTGATTAGTGTCCTCAGTTAAAGACTCGATTTTATCTTGTAATACTTCAAAGTCATTGAATACAGCCTCAAACCTGACCAATCTCAAAACTAATTCACTAATATGAGTGTTCGTAATATCTTTATAACTCTGAAATTCTTTTAATTTATTTCGAAAATTAGTTACTTTAGTTTTAATAGAACTCCGTTTTTTTAAAACCTCTTTAATCTCTGTGTCAGACATTATTGCAAATTTAAATTAGTAAAAGGTTTATAAATACCGTTATAATCCGGCAAACCTGACGTTCAGATTCTCGTCTGCGTTACGTAAGAAGACGAGCCACGCGGCGCTGGTCGCCGAGCGCCCGATCCTTTGTTCTCAAGTAGCTGCCCAGTGGCCGCGCTGGCGAGAACCGGTTTGCGTTCTGGAATATTCGGCGAGTGCATGAACTAACTATGTTACTATGGCGCGTACGTTATATGGATGATTTGAACTAATTGGTTATTAGTTATTTTAATAACCTTAAGCTTATTAAAGGTATTTAAGTTGCAATTATAAATCTCTAAGTGCAAATGGGCTGAAGCAGCAAGAAAAGATTTTATGAAATTGCGATAGGAAGAGAAATTCGGCAAATAAATTATGATTTTTATTTTAAAGAATAAATTAGCTTGTTCTAACTGAACCTTGAATATAATGTACGATGCAGGCTAAGTGCAATTGCTATATGCAGAACCAAGTCGATACTTGTTCGGTTGAAACTATCTCTGGAAAGGAATTTGGATAAGCGTAAAAGGAACGGGCACTCCCCTGGATTGATCCTCTGGAGCTCGCAGCTGGAGTCACTGCTCTGCATCCGCGCCTTCCACGTTGCGAGACCTCGTGCTTGCAGGTTAGGTTAGGTCCGTCGTACTGCGCCTCCACGCAATACTATTGTCTTGTTAACGGTCGCCAATTATGTTGGGTACTAGACTTCAATTTAAAATGCCTTTTTGCTCCAACATAGATTTAATTAAGTTACTATGAGCTTTTACAAATTCTAATATTAATTATATAATGTACGTGTGCGCTTGACCGCGATCGATTCCTTTCTGGCGAGGTGGGGCGGCGGCACCGGCGCAGCGCTGTGACGACACAGTGTCCCACCGTGTCTGTTGTGCTCCAACAACGTACATTGCATATTTGTTTTGTACACAACTATATGCAAGAGGTCATTTACTTAAGTTTTTCACCTATAACATTTTTATATTCTCTTCTCATATTTTATTATGATATAAACCAAGAATCAAGGTCAAGGCCATTCATTTTCAATGGGTCCTGTCTCAATTCCACCAAGAGTGCAAGATACTGATAAAAAAAATAGTCAATTGAAGGTTAAACTTGAAATGGACTTCTATTTTTAATGCAGACAAATAACATAAATAAACATGTTTAGGCTCAAGTATCTAATTCCAGGTATTTGAGACCGCTGCCACCTCGCGTGACAAACTTTCCCTCCGTTACAGTTTCCGTCGCCCATGAGATAATACGTCAATCTTGCCCGAGAACCTCATTGAGTTGGTATAAGGTTGAGAGTACGTTGTATTTGGACCTCTCTAGTAATTTACAATGTGCCTATACACATGTCTCAGCTAAGTGGTCAGTGACTGAGATTGGTCGTTAGAGAAATCTTCTGTATGCTAATGTGGGTAAATTATAAATAGCATTGTAACTTTTCATATTTCGCCATGACATAACATTAAGCATGTTTTTGTCTAGTTTTTGAATGATTAATTGATTGGGTAGAAAAACAATCATGTAGGTACATTAATATAGTTTCTTCGAACCGGTATAGACCAATCTTGTCGGCAAGTTGGATTTTACGTAACACTTCATCTATCTATAGGTATAGATAAACTTTTTGTTTAAAGAGTTTAACAAGCCGAAGAAAAACATGGAAATCAGATGTAGACCACAGTTTTTTTTGACAATCCTATTAGAACCGAAAATGATTTAAATAAGGCTTTCTTTGGCTTCCGGCACTCGAATGCCATGTTCACTTACTTCTTGGGTATAGGATTCGCCCTCATCAAACTCTCCACCAAATCAGCAGAAGGCTTTCCAACGGATTTAGGAATCCTTAGCCACCATTCAGTAACCTTTGGTCCATCTACGTCAGTAACGAAGCTGCCTGTTTTCTTTGAACGTGCAATATCCATAACGCAGTAAGTAAGTGTTACTTACCGGCACCCCGGTGATGGCGATCTGGTGCATGGAGTCATTGACGCACTTGACGACGACCAGCATGCAGTCCAGTGCCTGCTGCAGGTTGGAGCTCATCGACCCGCACTCGCTGTACCTAAGCAAGTCCTGAAACCAACATAACCTTTAAAACAGGGCCCGGGTATTAACTTTGCATACAAAGTAGACTCGTGAAAGGTATTGAAATTGTTTGGCTTGTAAGGCCTGATGTGTTTATTTTATGATACAAAATGGGCCAATGAAATCCTGATAGTTCGTAACTATTAAGTAAACTAAAAACCTAAACATTTGTAATAAAATTTTAAACAAGAACAATCGACAACGACCTCAAGACTTCATTTTTCGGACAAGCTTTTGTTGCCGACTATAGTTTTTTAAACTAACGAGCCCCAAGTCGGCGGGTACATAGTTATGTATCTTACTATGCATAGTAAGTACAGCAAATATCCTGTCATCACCTTCCGACTCCATGATTGGATCAGATCGATGGTGCCATAATATTGCGTTGTCATCGAGTTCACACATATATTCCAAATTTCAGCCCATTCCATTGACGGGAACTGGTTCAAAATCGACTTGCAGAATTCCAGAACATTCAAGTGAAGTTAAATATAAGCTCGTAAGAAAACGCTGCCAAATTCATTCAAAACAGGTAAAAAACGTAAACATTATCTTTAGATTACTATGATGTCATGTCATGCGGTAAGCAACTGACGTTTGAAAATGTGAATCAAATATTATGTCTCATAATTAGCAAACGTGGACGTGTCGTTTGCTTTTGATATACCTAATTATGCTGGTGCATTTTTTTCTAAAAGTCATAACAAATCACGTGTGTTCAACCAGACGCACCCTTTTGAGTTAAGCTTACTTAACCCTTTCGGCATAACTATTAAATTGAGAGATAGACAAGAAAACAATACTACGAGCCATACAAATGCAGTGTGACACGCACCTTCAACAACAGCTGATACTTGGTGATCCTTTGCACTGGTTTCAACAGGTACGCGGCGAGCGGCAGTTTGTGCCCTAGCCGCAGCTGGCACGCTTGTAGGAACAGGTGAGTATCCACCAGGGTCTCCCGGAGCCGTTCCGAGCGAGGGATATTCTGGCAGTAGTAGCTGTACAGACGGAAGAACGTTTCCCGCTGTAAGGAAATTTGGTGATCAGAATATGCCAATGGATAAGGAGTCGCCACGATAATGATTGGTAAATGAAAAAGTATAGATGAAGAAGCCAAGCGAAAGGAGCGAAATTTATACTTATTAACAATCTACGTGCTTTCTGCCTGTTGTAAAATTTGATCAGGTTTTGTTGCTCCGTAATGATGAAAAAGAAATACATTCTTAACAAATTCAGCGTGGTAATTAATTAATTGATACCCGATATAAGATACCACATTTATGTCTCGATTTGTTATGTTCACCGTTCACCATCGTTAATAATTGGTATTTTAAAATAAAATTAAAACTTTCGACTTACCTTTTCCACAAAACAGAGAGCGACAAGTTCTGTGGCGGAGATGGATCGCTCTAGGTCTTTGAGGAACACGTCCTGGTGGAATGTGAATAGCTCGTGCAGGTTGCCGAACAGCACGTCAGCCTGGCCCACCAGTGTCGCCGGCAGAAGATGCTGGTTCTCTGGTTTCTCGATTTCCTCTTTGTAACCCTGGAAACGGAGACACATAGTGAGTTACATGCTCTGACTTAAGTATAAGGCACGAAAGGTAACCGTTGGGTAAGCTACCGAGTTAAGGAGCGATGAACAGCGACTAATAGTGTCACACCAGTCCTGCAAACGCCTGTCATAATCTTCATAAATGGCTTCCAAGCACTTGCACTCTGAGGGCGACAAACTACCACCGCCTTTCCAAAATTGTGTCTTCTTTTTAAAATTCTGCAGCGTCGACGACCAATTGCCGAAAGTTTGGTTTCGATGCAGACTCTGCGTTCTATTCTTAGTTATGTCTACTTTATTGTTCAAGTTTTGTGAATAAGCGTAATGGTAGTATTTGTTACTTGCGGATTTGTGACATAGACTGGGTTTACGACATGATAACGTGGAATGTAAACTGCGAACATAGCTATCGGTGTTACTCCGTCGGCACATTGTGGAGGCTCTTTTGCTACCATTGTTCGAAGTTATGGTGTAGTGATCATTGATTGTGGTGTTCCACTCTTTCATAATTCTTTTATAATCTTTTAGTATGTTTGTGAGAATGTCTTCTGTATTTTTACTGCTGCACATTGTCCTTCTTAGTTCCGTACAGCTGGAAGATTTTAACTGAGAATCTTTAGAGGTTGTTGAATCGGTTAAATATTCTGGAGTCGGTATTTGTACGTCGGCTTCTGCACATCCGTATAGCGGATTTCTTACTAACTCGGGAGCGTCCACGACTGTTCGCGTAGTTGTGGTGAGGGATTCAATAGTTGTTAAGGATTCAGACGCGGTGACAGCATCAGAGTCAGGCAAATAAGTGATTTTCTCTTCAGATTTCTGCGAATACTCGTAGCCAGGCAGTGGCTTGCCGTAATAGAAGTTTCCAGTGAATGGTTCCATGTACACCGGTTTGATGTTCCGCGGATTATATTTAACACGGCTAGTTTTTCCAACGTCACTAACAGATTTCTTGCATTTCTTACGGAGCGCTTTTTCTTTCTCGAATAGCGCAATTTGGTTAGCATAATCGCTGAATAGTGTAGAGTCGGATGCGGAGCGAGTTAGTTTATTTTTCTTCCGGGTTGTGGGGTTGTCGTTTTTTCTGTAGTACCAGGAATAGGAGGTGCCGACGCTGATGTTTGCAGATGATTTACGAAGGTTGTATTTCCCGTGTTTCATGGTGAGGCGCTGGGCGAGGTGTAGTACTCTACCGAGAGCCTGCACCGGTGTGCAGTGGGCGAGTGCATTTCGTTCCGGGCGCGCGCGCACTTCTGCGCGTCGCGTGCGCATCGGATGCACCTCGCCCGTGACTGCACCGGCTACACATGTAGTACGCGCTCTACTTGCATAGTAATGACACAATTGATTTTCAGAGCGCGCATCGGTATGGAAAATCTCGTACGGAGATATCGCGCTGCTGTGATGAATCAATGGACTGTGTCGTAAGGACGTCTTTCAATTAACTGAGATTCTTCTACTTAGAATCAAATTTATGTGAATATAATATGACGCGCATGTTACATTTAGGTAACGGACGCCCGTCTCACGTTTGGTCTGAGGTAGCCTCACGGTGATCATCGATATTATGTGTGTGTGTCTGTGGCGATTTATTTAGTGCTACAACGACTTTAATTACTTACTTTATGTGCGACTTTTATATCTACACTAACCGACATTATACAGCCGAACTCGTGAACGTATGATCGCTCGGGCTTCAGCAGCTCCGAGAGCTTGTGCTCGCAGTGCTCAATCGACATGCTATATCGTTCTCCAGCAACACTCACCAATAGTATAGAGCTGAGCTTCTGCATATCAGCTCGCTCGGTCTGTAGTAGCTTCGCGAGCCCGTGCCCGCGGCGCTCTAGCTACGTTCTATATCTCTCTCCAGCAATACTCACCAATAGTATAGAGCCGAGCTCCTGCACGTACGCTCGCTCGGTATGTAGTAGCTTCGCGAGCCCGTGCCCATGGAGTCCTAGCTAGGTTCTATATCTCTCCAGCAACACTCACCGATAGTATAGAGCCGAGCTCCTGCACGTACGCTCGCTCTGTCTGGAGCAGCTCCGCGAGTACGTGCCCGCGGCGCGAGACCCGCACCTCCGCGTCTTCGCCGCTGGAGCTTTCCGAACCGCCTGATGTCTCCATCTAAAAACGAGTCATTGAGTTAATATTTTATTCCATAAGTGAATCAATTTTGTATAACAAATAGATATGCAGGTACGAGTAGAGAATCGTATAATAAGAAAGAAAAGGTGTAATGGTGTCTGGAGACGAATAACGAAGAGTGATCCACGACTCGAATGGTACATTTAATATATTCTACACTTTTTCATCCATTCTGATTTTGTTAGCCTTTTAATATGTACGAGTACCTGCATCTATAATACATAGGTTTGAAAGGCCGGAAACTGTGTTGGTTTTGATTATTTTAGTTTAAGACGAAATGCGGCAACCGCACGCGCTGAGGTTAGCAGTGCTTAAGTATTAAAAGGCGTGAATAAAGGGCACCACAGGCAAACAGTTTACCAGCAGTCCCAAGTCTGTCAGGCCGCCTGATAGTAGAAAATCTGTAAAGACAGTTATGAAACCTTCGGGGAAAGTAATGGTGTGTTCTAATATGACCAGACCAATATTGGCCAACGGACTTTTAGTCTGCGGTGCCCTTAAGGATACGTTTCACAGGGTAGTTAGATGTAGCGTAAACAACTGCTAAGCACCAAGAAACCAAAAACTATAACAATAAAATATAGTGTTTATGGAATAAAATTGGTAAGAATAAACAGATTATAAGAAATCCATATACATTTTATAAGTAAATTCACAGATCACACAGAACCTATGATAATGCGTATTTACTTTATAATAAATTTAAAGTTGTGATGAATAATGAACGGCTGCATTGTATAGAGATATCCCTTATATATTTTCCTAGGGAATATGTATAAATTGTACGTAGGTATAGGTAGCCTTGGGGGAGGCCTATGTCCAGCAGTGGACGTCTTTCGGCTGACATGATGATAGGTAGAGTTGCGGGCATAAGTCAGTATGTTCATTAAAAAAAGTTTACTTTATCTTAATATAATAAAAAAACGGAAAATTATTACATAAACATGTATGTATAAAGAATTTAACAAAAGTAAGAAAATATCGATTACAATACCAATATATAATTTGATTTGAAGACCAAGTACCATTACCCATTTTTAATAGGCATCATATTTTAAAAACTATAAACGCTAATTTTTGAAATAGGCCAGAACGATTATTATTATTACTTTGCGATTTTTTTTACAAACAATTCATTATTTTACTGTCTTATTGTATGTTCAAACGTCAACTTCATATTTTGGCATTTAATAATCTTAGCTTTTCTTATCAAAAGTTGCGTTCAGAGAATTCTTAATTTTGTAATTTGCGCAAATAACTAAAACAATATTTCAAACCTATTTTATTGGTACCCTATAAAGATCGGCTAAGGGCTGATATTATACTATCCATTTTCAGATAGCCAATAGTTACTGACAGAAAGATTTTAGCTTGATACTTTTTCTTTCATATGTCAGAGAAAAGTAGAGTAATAACTTTGACTTATCTCGGTATAGGATAAATCGGGCCTAAAATACATACATAAATGCATTTCAAATCATTACTAATAACTAAATTCAAACCACTCCCAATAACACTGAAAACATGTCAAACATGACGTATAGGTAGTTAATTATAAATAGAACCTATTAAAACTTACAGGTCTGTGTTGCTCCGAAAACTGTTTAAAAATGTTATAGCTTGTTTTAACCACAACATTTAGTGCATCCATAATATCCTTAATATCACTTATGACCTAGGTCTCACACATAGGTACACTTCACCGAAAATTTCACACGCTCACGAACCTATTGAGAGTCATTGAAACATCTTCATTTTTAAATTGATTTATCTTGTTTATCAAAGCAGAGCACATGGCACAAGCTTCTTGGCTGTATGTGTAAGAATAAGGAACTGGCTGGAAGCGAAGGGGCGCGGGAATACGTTGGGAGCATAAAAAAAAGTTGATGCCTCCACTTTAGCTCCAACCGTCCGGCTACATGCTCTACTTTATTCCAGTTTTGAAAGCTGACTTCTTTGAAATGGAATTGGGCTTTGTAAATGTATGCCGGTATGTAAGTTTGCATTTATTAATGACCTTAGATACATTATTAAGATTTGGGCGTAATGTGGCAATTTGGACTACTTGGCACTAAGTGGTAATTTATAAAGGTAATTATAATTAAACATATTTTTTTAAGTAATCAGACAGGATTAATATTTAAAACAGAGTAAACTTTAATCACATATTTAGACCATGTGTTCGGATAAAGCTCATTTGCAACCGGATCTACTAATACGAAGGGCTTAACTTTCCTTATTAACATATCGAAGCAATCTAATACTTTTATAATACGACACGGGTTATGCGATGAATGACATTTGAAAGTAGAGCAACTTATCAGTGGGATGGACTGCATCGTAATAAAGGGCGGGCTTGTTGTGTATGGATGCCGCGTAGTAACAGACACGTACTTGCGTCTGTGTGAGTGAGTGTACATTAGTGTTAGTAGAGCACACCTGCCGGTGCATCCCTGTACAGTTCCATGGCACTTCTTATACAGTTGTTCCATGTCATGGCTCCTAGCTAAGCTATACCTTATGTGGACTGTGTAAGTTCGCGGTTGCTTTGATTGGTGTTCCGTCTTAGGAAAGAAGTGCCATACCGCGGTATTGATCTCAATTTTCTCAAACGGCTGTCCAAGCCCAGTTTATTGTTCTTTTTTATCTGTATTCTCAGAAACATCTGTGGAAGTCTTTTGTTTAGATATACGAGTTTAAGCACGTGCTATCAGGCCATGGTGGGAATAGTAAGGTTCTATTGTCGTTGAAAATATTCCTTATGTAAATCACTTTTCTTGAATTCAAACAGTACCAGATCCTCTTGAACACAGCTTGATCAAGTGTTTATAGAGTTGGTTACTTGTTGAAACTAAACTGAACAGTAAAAAATCTCAACGAACAATAACTATTTATAACGCAACGCAACGCTAGTCATAAAATATCGCATATTTAATTTATTTTGCTCCTTAGGTTAGGATTCACATCAGACGCAACTAGAAATAGCAATCTAACTTAAGATAAGTTTAGCAATAGCTATTCAATTTCAATATACACTGGACCGCAAAACTAAGTATCACACTTTTAAAGAACATGTCATATAAAGTAAGATACTTAGTTTTGCGGTCCAGTATATAAGTGTGCAAAAAATGTGTTCTACGAGTTTCACGCGCAGACATAACTAATGAAAATATTTATACTAAACCTAAACAATTAAATTTCATAATACAAATAACTATAAATTATCGAGTTTTTCGATATGTACGAATGTTAATCTGTTTTTTATGTCTGTAATGGCCGGTAAAGGGTTTATTGATGTGAATGAACGTGGATAAAACATCGGTCATTCTCTGATCAGTAAGCAAGTGCAAGAGTGACGGATACTTTATCCACCGTGGTAAAAGCGACCATAATACGAGGGCAGAATTACGAGTAAAAAACCTTATACGTTCATAGTTTCATACTGAGAGTCATATAGGCACTCATAGCTTTATGATTCAATCCCAGCCGCAACAACGCTGAATGGATCCATGACCCCGGTTGCACTTGAACTGATTGGACATTATAGCGTTCAATTGCGTCCGCGCAAGTGCCGTACCGTACCTACCGTACGTGATTCATAGTCGACCAACGATCACAGATAAATACAAACGTCCACAATGCTGTTACACCCCAGTGATGTATCCGGCCAAAGCCCAGTTTCTGAGACTAGACGAGATGCTTAACGCTTACGATTTTCGAAAACTGACAAAGTGTATGGAATTGACATGACCACTTGACGCGACCGTCTGGCAGCTACGTCAATCCTATAGTTTACTTTTGATAACGGTAACGATCTCGCAAAACATCTTGTCTAGGGCTACTGGAAATCTACATTAAGAAAGACTACATCAACGTAGTTTTAAATTTAATTTTGATTCAAATATTTTTGACTCTGTTTTACGTCTCAAATAAGTCAAAAGTAGAAGTTGAGTCTTTCATAGACGTTGTAAGAGTCGTTTGGATTGCTTTTTTGTATAAATAATTGCGAAACATTTTAAATGTTAAAGTTGACAAGTTTATTCAGTCAACAACAAGTAGGTAGTTATTTATTGTAATCACGCGGATATTTGAGTCTCGCATTAAGGAACATTCCATTTTAGTGACGGTGTAAAGGAATTTTGCCATACTTGCTATTTCTTTTTGTATATTTTAAATGGGTACAAAGAGATTTTAAACGATAATGTATTACCGTATTTAACTGGCAATAAAGGAGATTTTCAAAGTAATTACGAGATTTTCAAAATAATTAATTTCACGTGGCGTTGGTAAGATAACGTTAGTCATCACAAAGGAACTTGATTAACTTTTCTCATTCATTTGCGCTTTTAAAGAGTCGGTTATTAGTAGTTAATATTGCTCGTAATCTTAAAGCACAAAATCGAGCATAACAAATAAAATCAATTCCTAATAGCATTGTCTACCAGTTGACCACTCATAGAATAACGTCTTCAGGTTATAATCAAGTTTTTTTTTTGTCGGGGTCATACATATTAGTTTCGCCATAATCTCTTCTGCTTCTGATGTTTATGGTTAAGACGCGGTAGATTTAAGGGTTCCGTAGTGAATAAGGATATAGTTCAAGGGTATAGTTTTCCTCATGTCCGTCCATCCACGGTTTAACTTAGAGACACTTGGACTCTAGGGACTATAAAGCTGTAATTTGGCATGGTTATGTATCTACGGTCAAGGAAATGTATTTGCGTACCTTTTTCAGTCTCGTCACAATAACAATAAGACTCAAAAAGGTAGTACGCAAATACATTTCCTTGACTGTAAATTAATCGTGCCGGTAAAAAAGTAAAATAAAAAATTGAAAAAGTCCTTACAATGTTTGTTAGGTGAAAATAGTGGGGTTTAAGTTGGGAGTCTTCATCATGTCAGCCGAAAGGCTCACCACTCAGACCGGTCTTGTGCTTTTCGCGCGAGGTTGCGAGTCGGAAACTAGACAGAGGCTGTTTGTCATGGAGTCGTGTTACACTTTTTGTTCTGCTACCAATGTAGTTAAAAGTACTTACTCGTAGTCCTAATTATAGGTATTTTTCTCTTGGAAATATATTTGGGACCTCTTTTTGTAGCTGTCTTTCTTTTTGTTTTTATGGCATTCCATAAGAAGGCAGCACACAAGCCATGACTTTTAGTATTGTAATTAAGGCAAGTACCTATTTGACCATAATCTTGCTTGCAGATGATTAAGCGACTGCTAAGCAGCTTAACGATTTATTGATTCCAATTCGTCTAATCGAATTAAGCTCGACAATTCAAAGATCGTTGACCGTCCATTAAGTTTTAAAACCACCAAGGATTTTACAACATCGTTAATATAATGGTTTTATTGGTGTTAGAGTTACGCATTAAGCTATAACTGCAGCACAGCAGTCGTGCAAGCAGGCCGGTCCGTTACGACCGTTACAGTGATCATCATGTGTTGGATCTGAGAGATTCGCAATGTTCAACCCCGGACCAACTCGTAAATAGCAAGACGATCAGATAAGATACCGCGGAGAGAAGTTAAGACTGCGTTTGCCCTCAAGCACATAGCTCTCAATCTAGTCTTAAATTCTTGGTAAAATGTGAAAGGGACATCGATAATAAATATTTAATTTCTATTTTGGGTGTAGTGTGGGCGGACCATTAGCAAAGACAATTTTTAAGGAAATGCTTAATGTGGCATTCCAAGAATGAAAGTATCACAATGGGATGAAAAGTTAGTAGACTTATATGAGAATATGTAGAAATATCGATTGTCGCTATCGCTTCATTATGAATTGCGCACGTCGTACGTGAAATGTAATAATGTTCAGTCAACAACAACAAGCATTACCTACAATGCAATAAGGTGTAAAAGTGGATACATCAGATACATTTTATTGTAGTCGACTGTATCTCAGTAACAGTTGATTTCTAAGTGACGTTGACTTCTTCCCCAATAATGTTCAAAATGATAAAGAGGAATTCCTACATTAAGGGCCGTATTAATAATCTCATCTTGACTGTGAGGCCCGTCACAAGATACGTCAAAGTAAACGCCAAACCATAGAACACTGTCATTTTTGACGCATCTTGAAACGAGTATTAGAGTTGAGATCAGTATAATATTAATACGGGCCTAAGTGTCGCGGAATTAATATTAAAATTACACGTCCGACGACGCGAATCGAGAAATAGCAGCCGCTGGAAGTAAAGCTATTTTATTTTTATAACGTAACGATACCGCGCCTGTATACTACGTATTTAAACCAACGTATTATCAACGTTATAATAGCACTTATTAACCCAGTAATGGTCGCCAAGTTAAAGACTACAAAAACATGTCCAAGGCATAATGGTTTTACCCGTAGGATCCATTGCATGTTCTTCAATTTACCAATGCACATTATTGCGATGTTAACATTTGAATACCTACGTCAGATTTTGTAATATTTACCATACCAAAGCTAGTAATTAAATAAATCGTGGGTATTTAAAGATTACATTCAAATAGTCGTAATTGGGATGTAACCAATGCGTAAGATCTCGTGTCACTAAAAAGGTTAAGTAACAGAATCGATTTTACACATAATACAACTAAAAGCTCTCACGGCCGCCCCGGTGGTCCGGTTATCCTGCCGTCCTAAGCCTAAGGCAGTATGTCAGATAAGACTCCCGTAGCAATATCAACCTTATTACTAAGCGAATAGAATTAAAACTGCTTTGGCTGTTGTATTTGGGATACTGCTTATTGGCTTAGGAGGGCAGTATCGGAGTGATTTCAATTCCGTTGTTACTTATAACGGCGTTGTAAATATTGTGTAACGAAGAAGGTGTAACAAAAATATAATTAATTATGTAAATACTTCCTACTGGCCTTCTAATTCTACTTATTTTATTAATTCATCTTGTTTTAGAATCCATGTTCCTTTTTAGGTTCCATACCCCAAGGGAGCCCAACGGGACCCTATAATAGGGTCATGCCTACGCTGTCAGTCCGTCCGTCCTAACTTTTAAGAGCTATATCTTTCGAACCGTTATAGATAGCGGATTGAGTTTTATTCAGAATACTTGTGTTATTACAGAGGAATGTGTGTTATTACGGTCTATTTGTGCAAAGTGTGGTTACTGAATTATGAACAAGTTTTTAAAGTTGTAGGTAATTCTGTAACTCTGCCTACCCCACTCTGTGATTACAGGCGTGAAGGTATGTAGCTATGTATGTATGTATGTATGTAAGGCCGTTTTGTTTATTTTAAAGAAAGTATGAATACAAGAAAAGGTTTCTTTAAACTTTTTACTTGTTGTATCGTATTAAACGTGTAACATACCGTCTTTGGTATAATTATTATAGTACAAACCTTGAAGAAAACAATAAATACAAAAAATGTTCGTCTGAGTTGGGCTCGTACTGATTCGATTCAAATGATAATGCCTCTTGTGTGTCAGTACGAAACCCTCGGTGTGCGAGTCTGACTCGCACTTGACCGTCTTTTTTACCACACGACCGCGTTTTCCTACTGTCTAGTGAATAAGAGCTATCATTACGTACACAATATGATAGCCTTATTCGAGATTCGATATTTATAAGACAAAGAGGAACAGGCTATATTTTGCATACAGTTTGCGATTTACTACTTATCAGCCCTCCTATATTTTAGTTGGCCAATTTACGTTCGGCAAACTGTACCTACAATATGGGAAAACCAAAGCAGGCAAACTGGTTGCCTGATGGGACGGCAGCCTTACTTTATAACTGTATTGTTATCTATGTATCTACTTTCAAAGCAAGTACTGAAGAAGGGCGTAGAAGGGTATTATTGTTAAATTGTAAAAAAAGGCTTTACTTAGATATTCATTGGTTTCCAGATTAACTTTAAGCAGTAGGATATTAAAATTAAATAGAATATAGTCAAGCGCATTGAAAACGGATCACTTTGTATTGAATTACCATAGAAAGTGACCCGTTTTAACTGCTCCTGAGTGTAGTTTCTGAATTTACGTGATGTCAATGTATCATTCGGACGTGATCGTGTGCGAATGTTCCTTCTCGGAACAATGTCTTACTCGTATTTCTCGCCGTAGATTGCAATTACTCTGTCAGCTGATGTTTATCTAATCTATTCTAATTACACACTGCCAATACTACTAGGAATTTTGATTGTGTTACGCGAACGTGGAAGTGTGTGAAAATGGATACCCGCGACAAAAACCATATAGGTAGATATTTAGTAAGTACATACTTTACAAACAGATATTGAACCCTAGAAGTGGGTATTTACAACGAAATATGATTACTCATCACATTTATGTTAACACACGTCGGTTATTGACATTTGCGTACACATGCACTTACAGACTTCATCTTCCAGTTAAGCTCCTCTATGACCTGGACCCAGCCACACTGGTAGCTCTTCGGTCTCGGCGACGGCGTCAGGTTCATGCTTTCTGGCCTTTTCTCGACCCTCGTATCGTCGGCTGGTGTCTCGATCACGATGCTGACAGGTGTATTCCCCATAAGCACAGCGCGAGCGGTCACCGGTCTCTTTGACCATCGAGTCGATTGTCTTCCAAACCATAATGAAGACTTGTTTAGTTTCTGCACTTCACTGTCACTATCAAACTTGTGTAATTCCGCATCAGCCGGGACTTTGTTCAGTCCATTCAATGATTTTGTTAAGGATTTAGTTTTACACTTCGGAGTGTTCATATTGAAGTAAAATCACCCGAAACGGTGTTTGCTCGCCACTGATTATTGTTGATACGAAAATGGGTTTGTCAAACGAGGTCGAAGTGCAGTGTTCCAGCAACATTCGGAGATAACGTAATAAATAAATGGTACCTTTAGCAGCAATCGGTTGGCCATACATTCGTTTAATCATATCGCTGCAATGAACATGATGTAAACTTGAGAAATTTGATAGGCGTGTCAGTTTCGAAAGGGTTTCGTATGAACGTAAATTGAGCCATTAAAAAAATAGTTCGGTGCTTAACTAATGCGAGCATTCGACGTTCATCATCAGCGTCTGTTAGGTGCAGTGAATCGATTGCGTTGACCCGGATGACGCCGCGCAGACCGTACCGTTTTGCGACGAAACTCTCGATGCTCGCGATCGTCCGCAATCAAAATAACCGGTCGCGCCGAAACGAGCCAGGAAGTGGGACAGCCGTAGAAACTCAACCTGATACACGCTAACTTTTAATATCTGTTAATCTCCGCAACGACCTTCAAAACGAATGGAAATGCCAAATTCCAGCCTGCACCGCCGCCGGTCATCGCTGAGGGCGCCCGAAGTTTGATTCAATGTCGTCTACAAATTACGTACTTCGAAATGCTTCGGTCAATTTATTTCAACATTAGAGCGTTCCGTGAATTCCAGTTCAGTTTTTTGTAGTAACGCGCCTGCGCAACGCGAATATTTCTAATAACGACTACACCGACATAACATCGCGTATGTAAGTATCGAAGATTTATTTCCTAATCTTTAAACGCCTATTAAGCACGTGAATGTCTCGCGTGTTGTCAAAAGAGCAATTTGTCTCAGTCGAGTAAGCATCGGGTTCAGTAATGTCAATAGTTGGCATCCGTCTATTAGTATTCTGAATTATTATCAACGGTTATGTTTGTATGTACGGAAGTGTGGTTACATCAGACGACGCAGTCCGTGGACCGAGGAGCGTACGATCTAAATGGGTTTGACCTGCGAACTCCGAATGCGGCACCTTCGGTACACTTTCTCTAAATAGGTATATCAAAGGCATGGGAGGGTCACGTGTAATTATGATTCGGAAGACTGATTGGTTTGGTACCAAGAGTAGTTTGGAAGCGTGTTTCGGCTCGACGCATTATAATTTTGTTCAAATTAACTTCTCATAAATCAGTTCGTGACTTGCAGTGATTCAGTGTGGGTAATTCAGGAAACGAATTGGGAAAGTGTAAAAGAATTCACTAGTTATAATCTTGGGTTGGTACTTCATAATGATTACTGGCACGAAGTCACAGGCGTAAACAATTTAGTCTAATTGGAGTCGATTGCCATCGTAGAGGGCGCTGGGATGGGCGTTATTGACATGCTACATTTCTTAGAATTGTAGTAATAAATATTGTAACCAAACGATTTTCACCTGTCTTCATGACAAGTATTAGAAAATTGCTATGAGTCGAGCCATCAACGTTCCCTTCACACGCAAATCATAAATGGCTTTTCGAAAACCTGATGAAAGTGCATATACATTACACTTAACATCTGTAGTGTCATTTACATACATTTATGAACTACGAGTTAAATCAATGCTGGTATAAGCTTGATTCAAATCACGTTTTTTATTGCAAAACACAGAATTTACAACTCCATAAAAATAATCAAAGTACGTAAGTGGCTTGTCCCGCGTGAGAGTTGTTTTGCTTCTTGATATGGACGAAAGCTAAGGCAGTGACCATAATTGTGTAGACAAATTAATTTCAATTAGCGCAATGACAGTTACCTTGTTAGACTCGCCGGTACATCCTGTCTAAGTAACTATTTCCGTAAATAAGGTTAGAGAAAAACAGTTCTCACGTTCAAACTTTCACTGCTTTACTCAGAGCCCCTAATGTATTTGTCACAACAAAAAATACGCAGTAACATGCTTTTGTCATTTAACAAAATGGATTCGCAAATGGTTGGCAGTACGTTAGCATAACGTTATTAGCAATTACCGGGTTCCGTAGGTGCAACGGAGTGGGCGTGATAAACAATACACCTGGAAGGTTGCGGAGCCGATATGTGGCATACATTCCGTTACCCATTGTGCTGTGTCAAGAATAAAATTGTTTCGCTCACTGTGAGATCATAACGGAGGCAGTTAGATGAGCAGTTATAGCTGTATGTTGAGGTATGTAATCGCCAATGCAAGGACTTAATCGTAGGTATGTATTTCGATTGTTATCTACCACAATTAATTCACACATTTATCACACCATTACACCTCCAGTTTTACATGCGATATCTGGATGCAGTTACAAAAGTGGTAGCGGTATTATATGTGATCGCAATAATACGGGTGATTCATTTCCCGAAGCGTCTAAAGCGTGTGATATGATAACTGCGTGTATGAATCATGTTCCTGGACGAAGAGGGGACCGACATAACACGCATCCGAAATTACGACCCTTCAAGAATCGAAGAAAGCAGGCGGAAGTAAACTTTCACGTGATAGAGAATGCCGGATCAAAGCTATTAATTAACTGCGAAATGTAACGTAATTTCTGTAATGCATAGAGTTAAGTTCTTAAGGATGAGGAACTACGCAAGCGCGTAAGAAGGTAGTTAACGCTGGCAAAATTGCATTAAATATGTAGTGCGATTTCCTGTAGAAATACGATGAGCTGAATTACATACATAAACATAACTGGTTGCATGGGCGCTTTCGAATAGAAATAAACTACGTCGGCGACAACGACAGTCATTCGTGGGAGCCGACCGCAGACCGCATCCCAGGACAACCCGGTTGGGACATTTGGACGAGGGACCGCAAGCGAAGCCGAGGAGCCAACTAGTTAAGCAGAGAGCAACGACCTGAGAGTGCCGTACATCTCCTTAATGGTTAGGACCCTTGTAAAGCATTTCTTAACTAGAATGTGTATAATAGATAGATAACTTAGGAACGCGTCTAGAAATATGAAGTTCTCGCCCTACGTACCTACATTCAGTATGAGTTATTCAACACTTACGATATTGAGATTTTATGTTTTGTTTGTCATACTAGTTAAATACACTATATCTTAACAAGTAACGACCTATTGTTTGAAGGAGCGTGAATGAACGGAGAATTAAATAAATGTGTAAATATTAGTCGAAGAAAATTAGGTGACATTTTACAAATGCGCAGTAAGTAAAACACCAGTAGGCATTTTGCCGCAAACCGAGAACTATTAACGTGTGGCTGCTCATGTTCGAAAGGTAAACAACTAGTTAGCACCTCTCTTGCTAAAGATACCATTGTTTATCGAGCTAACACTCCGAAGGTCTATTCCGCGTTCCTTACAATTCGCATTATTAAAAGGAATCATTACACTCTGTATTTAACGCCCGAATCATCACGTTTCACAACAACTCACTGACACTCACAATATTTAAAATACAAGAGTCTACATTATTACGCGGAAGTCCACTATCATGAATAAAGATTACGAAGTTAAATTCATATGCATTCATAATAATTATAAAATATTAACGACGGTACATATACAACTACGTGCTCGTCCTGTGTACATTTGAGGAAAACTAATAAATTGGTTCATCAAATCGTCCGTTTTTAACTTTCCTCATAGCACTATGTATGTAATGAGTATGATAGCATTCTGATTGGCCTTTGGCATAGTTGTTATTCATTTAGTGTCGTATTGTATGGTTTCTGACGTCGATATGAACTTTTGCGATTGCAATTACTGCATTTTGAGGTAGCTGAGCATATGTTGACATGACAGGACACTTAACTTATATTATAACACTAGAGGACGCCCGCGACTTCGTACGCGTAGAATTAGTTTCTCGATACTCCCCCTATTTTAACCCATTAGGGAATGAATTTTCAAAAATCCTCTCTTAGAGCTCACTTACATCATAAAAGGAACCCTGTACCAAATTTCAAGTTTCTAGGTACAGTAGTTTCAGCTGCGCGTTGATATCTAAGTCAGTCAGGTTTGCCTTTTATATATATAAGCAGGTACCTATTTATCAATAATATAAATTATAGAAGTTTGCAAACCAAACAAAGAAGCGAAAGAGTAAGCACAAAGGATACTTACAATGTAATGACGATAGGTATTTTAATATACCTGTAAAGGTAACAGTGAATCAAAACCATCATAACATTGGGCGCAGTCTGGATCACATCTTAGTCGAACATTAAGATAGTAACCCACAAATTCGCGTGAGTTATGTTATTCAATCTCCCCGTGAAAGGCCGGCGTATGGTAATGTGGCCATTAGAAATCGGAAAACGACGGACTCCAACACGACACCAAACCACAACATTTAATAGCATGTTTTAGAATAGATTATTTAAAAATCACATATCGCCACAAGGCCGCGGCTGAGATAATCGTGAAGCATCAGTAGCTAAAACGCATAAGCGGACCGGACCCAAACCAGTCGATCCTATCATAAACAACTCTACCAGCTCTCAATTGAAGAGAAATTAAGAAGCTGTCCATTTCGTAGATTGAAGTTTTGGAAACTAGAGAGCTGTCAGAGAAATGTACATTTTATGAATGAAAATATTGGTGATCAAACTGACTAAATACGGTTTGGGCAAAAGTTTTGTCATGTATAGTAATGAAAGATCTATTTAAAACTAGCTTCTGCTGGCGACGATCTGAACCGAGATAGGTATTAAATATTGATTTCTGGGGCCTTATTCTACTGTCTTGGTACACGTGTCTTTACACGTATTGTTGTCGTATTGTTTTTAATAGAGCCCCAGGTGTATTCCTAGCACAGATACAGGATGTCCCAAAACTTGACAGCCCGGTCCAGAGTATAGTTTTAACTTCCCAATAATGTTAATGATTTTAGGAGTTACGAGTATTAAGGTTTTAATAATGCTGGTAAAGAACGCTACCATGTGTACACCTTGGCCTCTCCTGTCCAAAAACAGCAACATTTTTTTACACGCTTTTATTTACTTGAAATTTATGTATATATGTAAGTATGCATGTATTTATGCACGGGTCAAATCTTGCGGGTTAAATTTGACCCACTTCCACGTTTTTGATGAAACTAAAAATTTGCATACAACTTTAATTCTGATGACAAACATGATAAACTCGTCGTGTTAGGGCTAGTTAGAATCTTCTTGACGACGACTGTGCAAAGAAAAGTACAGTCGGCAACAAAAGCTAGTACCAAAAACTGAAATTTTTTGACAGAAAATTTTGTTTGTAAAACTTTATATCTCATCCTTAATAACTAACTAAATAATAACACGTCTGTAAGTATACAAACAATTTTTATCTAGCCTTATTAATACACAAGTAATAAATACCTTAACAAAATGAAAAAGCGTATGAAATAATATATATTTAGGTAAGTGTACTTAGAGGTCACCTAAAAAATAAGAATTGTTCAAGGCCAATAAAAAAAAACAATAATGTTCATTCTAACTGTGTGGAGATAAAATAAGAAATTACACTTAGGTAATTACCGTTCAAATAAAATAAAGATGTAAGAAACTATTTATACATGTAGGCATGAAGATATAAAACTATACAAAAACTTTTTATTTATGTGATATAAAATCATAAATGATTTAATTCGCATTGTTACGAAATGTGACTTTTCTAGTTTCCAATCGTATTACGTCCCGTGAAGGCTGCCCGGGCTGCTTCACCCACATTGAATAACAAGTTTTTAGTTTAACCAGCCGAGGATAACAATCAATTTTACCCTTTCACTGTATGCCTATGCTATTTTTAATTCGAAAAATAACCGACAAATTGCAATGTGTCCGGTACCCAGTGTAGTGTGTGACGCCCTCACGCCACGCAGACTTCCGCAGTGGCAGATCGAGAGGTTATTTCATGTATTGAATTAATTAAACATTCCGATCAATCGCAGGGGCAATTCAAATATTGGATAACATCGTAAATTTATGATGACTGTAATAAACACATCATCCCACACACATCTTATAAATGCATGTATAAAAAAATGTTTTAAAACTTAAACCGACTTTCAGAAATTACCGAATAAGTTCAGCTTCTTATTTGGTAACGATAAACTTTCTCGGCTGCATTGTTCCAACTTTTTCGCTATGCGACATAAATCAATGGTCTGACGAACCCAATAAATCCCACACCCGAACAACAAATGCGCACAATTCTAACTGGACATAATGGTTCACTTAATTGTACCGGAATTGACCGAATCACGGAGAAACTGGGTCTCAATCGATAAACAAGACTGTACAATACGAGTTAGGTAATTGTTGCAGTGTAACAAAAGGCAGTAAAGCATAATATTTTAAGACCGAAACCTAAGTGGACTCGCAGCCCAGTGAACCAGAACGTAAATTATTAAGAGAAAACTGGTGACACAAATTATGATGCCTCTACGCTATTGAATTATATGAATTCTAAATAAGGTCCAGCCTTATCGCGTGTGCTAGATCGATCGTTGCACAATTTCGTATAAATTATTACCGGATAGTGAACCGAAATTTACCGCACTGCAGTGATAACCAAAACAATGCACTTGTTATTTTATTTTGACGCCACATAATGTGCCAGTATTTTTTTGATTGGATAGTTAAACAAAACAATACGATAAAACAACACAAATCGATTGATTTGTCATTATTTAACTTCTGCAAACAATTGTATAGTGTACATAAAATATTACAAGAGATTAGAAAATAATGGCCGTGGATAGAAAGAGCACAGTACAATATATGAGACATCAATAAACAATAATGATAAAAGCTTTCCCAGGCGTGCGGGCAAAATGGCGTCTCACGATGTGCCAAAACAAAGGCGGGCGAAGAAAAACCCCTAAGAGTTTCACTTTCCTCGCGTCTTGTGCAGCCATTGTGCTGCATAAAGGTTGCAAGATGAGTTTATCAAGCATCTTTCAGGACCTTACAAGCCCTTACACTTTCTGAAAGGATGGTTTTAATGAACCTTCAAAGCCTTTGGGTGAAATTATCATTGTAACTGAAATTTTCCATTAAAGAAAGTTCACGTCCGAAACAAAACCAACACTTCTATTCTTGGGACATTTTGAGAATATTTTTTGAACAGAATTAGAATCAAAGTGAAGAGGTAATTAAAGTTCTAAGTTTCCAGACGATGCTGTCATAATACGAACATAAAATCACATCGTGGCAACATTCATAATGCCGAATTTGGTATGGCCTCGACATATTTGGTAATACCAGATAATAACTACGAAGAAACTAATAATGAAATTCAAGGTAATGCGTTGAACTTTACAGAGTTTAATAATTATTTTGTTGCTTTAATAAGCCTACATTTAATAACTATAAACTCGATCAGATTACTCGCGAGAACATTTAACATGATTTAACTAAACACGCTGACACGAAGAAAGTCGATTGAGTATTTTCTAGTCACGAAAAGCTCGAATAACATGCCAATTACAACTTACTATTAATTAAATAATAATATTAAAATAATACTCAGTTTTGAAGAAGTTATAGTGCAATTAGGCACTTGGAAGCACTTGAAAAATAATATAAAACTTGAGGCTAGTAATAATTACTTATCTACCTGTACTGTACGCTATATGCTATGGCTCATAAAGTTTGTAATGGCTTATTAGTCCGAAGGCCTTGTTACAAGGAACTTTGGAGTAACAGGACTTAACTGCGTTTAAAGTGATTCCCGAGTTAGAGGAATGCTTTAACATTTAATAGGTGCTATGATTCGCCCGGGGGCGGTATTCGACGTGTTTTGATTGCTTAACGTTCATCTCATCAGTATATAATTTAACGTGAAAAAATGAGCACTATTTCTCTTTTCCATTCATAAGAGTAACATTGAATTCCTAATGTACTGATGATGATGATCGTTTTATAGAAAGGAGTTAAGTGTGCCAAGCGATTCAAGAATCATTGATTATAAAGGTTGATGGTTGATGCGAGGTACGCGAATATCATTCAAACGTTAAAAAGCGACGCTTTCTATTTTATTTAAAAATAATAACGGAAACACGTAATTTCAAATATTGTTTTCTCTGAACAGGGTCACTATGTGGAACATGTTTAATCCGTTGAACAAACTCCTTCAAGAAACGTTGAACCTTGAGTATTTAAGAATTGCAAACATTTGCTCAGTCAAAACAGATAAGATAACAGCATTTGGATAACGTCATATCGTGGTAACTTTCTTTCCTGGCCAAAATAACTTCACCGCAGCCGAATTCGGTAAGTTTATTAGGAGGCAGATCACGTCGGCCGTTTGTTTTGTGTACATTTCTAGTTTGTTTATACCTTGTCGCTGCACACGCAAATGTAGTTGGGATTGCAGTAAGCGCAATCGCACTCAGCGCACTCGCTCCAGAAAATTTCGCCGTTGCAGCCCAGACGGCCTCCCGTTTCCACGTCCACCCACGTCGACCGCTTCATCGGGCTGGCCTCCTAGTACCTACTCCTCAATATTACTAAATCAATGTCCTTTAACACTTTGTATAACATGCAAATCCATCGATGTATTATTAGGCACAAAACTTGTTTATAAAGTCACCTTGCACTTTTGTCACCAAAGATTACAAGAAAACTTTTCATAAGCAAAGCACTTCAATAAACTAGTCCAAGTTCACTTTTTTAATTCACTGTAGCATCCTGGAATACGAAAATGGTAAAGCACCAGGCAATTATAAAAAGCGCGTAGGTTTCGCGATGCGAGGCGGCAGGACCGCCGCGCTACGGCTCATCGGACAGACTGCCAAGCGCGATTCCACAACCCGCGCAGCGCTCTACTCCGGGTCGGAACTCCTCCATCAACCATTAACCACTTCAAAGGGCCCTAAACTATACAAAAATACATTAAGAAACGCTTAGGGATGTTAAAAAGGCATTAAATTATTAATGGTGCAGGGGTTTCTCGCAGAAAACTTCTTGTAGTTAGGTAAATTGCTTAAATGATATGATGAAATCCGAAAGTAGCACACACAAAAATAAACATAAGCAGGAAACAATCCACAAACGTAATAGCAATATTGAAATTGCTCCACATTTTGTTCCGTCTTTTGTCACGTCACGTAAAGAACTGACTGATGAGAGGGTTAAAATGACTCTCCATTCAGTCCGTCATAGTGTAATGTTTACAAATACTTTTCTAAAACAAACCGTCGTTCTTCCTTTGTTTCTGCGAACGAGACCTCAGTTACATCAAAGTAGTTACATTCTCCGCTCATTTATATAATTATAAACATAATTTCAATGTCAGATTATTTCGTACGTTTGGGTTCCCACAGTCGGGCCACAAAATAATGTTAATACAGAAGTTGCGATTGAGTAATCATAACAATGCACATTATGACACTGCTTAAATTTTATACAATAACAAAATGACATAACATTGTTTGTGTTGATGGGCAAATTTCCTACGACTCAAATGATAACATTAGAAGCCATAGACTATTTTGTTGTGTTTGGTAACAATTACTTGGCAGAACACCTTAGAGCAACATTCGAATAGAATGCTGTTCTAGTTTAGTTTTTGCTATTTTTTGCGTACATATCAGGTAATGTTGCTGACCGAAAGCATAAAAGGTAGTTCTTTTTTTCAATCGTAAGCGTCAATTGCTAATGTTTGCTCGTACTTAATTATATAAAACAAAAACAACAAAGTATATGCGGATATTAAGTAACTACATGTAACGTACCTACTAACCAAATAAAAATTAAAGAACATATTTGGAACATGTGTAAGTATTCCCTTTTAAAAAGGCACGATTAGTGAAACTTCCAAAAAAGGAACAATCCGAAATCTGCCCGCAAACCCGACACGCGTGCAAATCGCAATCACGCTCTCTTTCATCGGGTCATTCATCTGTACGTGATTTGGATGCTTTCAGAAACTAGACCAGAAGTTCCAAATGTACGACAAGAAAGTGGTGAAATCTCATTGATTTCCTATTCAAATGTTCACTGCAATGCGCAACACAGTTTATTGTAACAGAATGCGGTAGTGTAGGCTGGAAATGTTTATATAGTGTTTGTAAATAGAGTGTGATCAGAGACCCTAGCCGCTTGCGTTAGTCTAAGTATTCGATGTCGTTAGTTGCGCCACTGGGCGCCTTCGCCTACCTAATGTCCATGTTTGTCAAACGTACCCATGCTTGTGATCATGTTATTTCAAAACCAACGGACATGATGGCAAAATAATGGCGTTTCGTTGGAAGGATTTCCCGAATTGAAAGACATGTAATCTTCCTTTGACTATGCTTTCTTACCAATTTATAGCCTAACTACAACGAAGATCTTTAATGCGTTCGTCATGTTTCTCTTGCTAAATAGTAACAATCAATCACAACCAAGTAGTTTTAGATTAACATCACGAACGTTGCTTTACAGAAGATTAGTGTCAAAACATCGATGCTGAGTTGATAAGCCCCGCGGCACTCTCCGACGAAGTAATTGAAAACCAGACATCTTTTTAGGTCAGACGTACACTGAGTTTTTGTGCACAATAATATGATACAATGATGTGGCGAAATTAAATGTATAGACCTCGAAATGCGCAGTCATCGTTTGTGTTATTACTACTCAATGTCTACGGCATTGAACTTGGGTATTTGATTTGTGAATTGGTGTTATTAAATACTATGAAACGGCCAAACATAAAACTCTATGGAAGTGGTAGCGAAACTAGAGGCGCCTATTATTCTTAAACGGCGGCATTAATCTACAGTTGTTTTTAGTGTCTGCATCTTTTTATAAATTTTGGAATGTTAAAATAGAACACCCGCTATCACTCATAGCCGAACACTAATTATACTTGGTCGGTACACAAGAATATTTTAGAAAGTAGGATATTGATTCGGAATGTTTCAGACAGCGATATAAGGACATCGCGATTCAGTTACCCTAGCTGCAGCTGACACAAGTGGGTGGACGGGGAATGGTTCGACGTTTCAAGGTGCAGATAACTTGACAATAATAATATTGGACAACGTTAAAGATTGCTCAGGTTATGCCTAACATACTATATTTAGCAGTGTGAAAATATTTTTGAAAGTGAGTTCGCAATTTACAGAAAAATATCTGTGCCAGTTGCTGCTAATTGAAAAGTATCGACAGAATCTCGCTTCTAAAGAGGCTTTAGCTGGCCAGGGCCAAAGAACTCAAGCCAAATAAGGCAACAAGTGGGCGATCGGCATTTAGGCTGCACGAATGGACGAACGATGTACTTGGACATTCAGCAGACCATTTGGATCATTTTATTGAGCCAGTATGGAAATACGAGGATAAAAGCCAGATGAAGTCCTCTGCCCAATTAGCGGCTCGCTTCCTACACATTATCACACAATCAATAGTCGTTCCAAATTAGTATTAGAAAGAAATGACTTAAGATATTCTCAGTATCGTTCCCACGTCACGTTCCCAGAGTAAACACGATCGTTAAAGCAGAGCCGTAATAGATCGCTCAGTATGGACCACCGCACAACAATGCCACTGTTAGGAGCGCGACAAAAACGGAGACAATACCGCCACGCTCTAACTACAGCCGGAAACGAGCAAACATCGGAAAAACTAATGAACCCCATGCATTACTCTCTTTGTATACGGTCTCCAAACGCGGGCGTAATTATACTACGCAATATTACAGCGATTAACTACTGCACTAGTCACTTCAGTATACCTATATTCTTCAATGGCTTGGAAATTCAAGCGTACGGTTATGTCTTTGTTAACGAGAAATTAACAGATTCTCACGAATAAAATCATCATCACGCATTATAAAATCCGGAGGGTGTGAAGTGTTTCCAAGTGTTTGTAAACAATAAAGACACGCACTTGGTGGCAACGTGGTGGCAACGAAGCGTCCGTGAATGCACAAAACCTAGCGGCAGGATGTGGGTGGGGTGCGTGTGACACTTTTTCAAGATCAGCTGTCCAATGCCTTTGGATTATGCGTTTAGCACAATAAATTGTGTCTTCATTCCTTTGAATACTAATGTTTTTGTTTTAATTCATTCGGTTTACGTTTACTTAATTAAGAAACCCTCTATCATATTCTTTGCCATTTCATGACGTCGCGATTATGTTAAAATCTATTGTGGAACATGACATAAGATCGCGTTTTTATATACTTATTCCAAAGATATGAGATAACGAATGCGCTCACCTTGGATACGTGAATGGTGCAATTCACTGATTTGTATAATCACAGAGGCCAGTCTTTTTTTCCAACGAGTGTTCCCACAAGTTAAAGGAATTCTAAGCCAATTATATAAGGCTACATAATGGTCCTGTTTCCTACATTGCAGAAGCGGGACGACAAAGAAAACTTTGAAGTGCAATGGATTTAATAAAAACTCGCCTGGTCCTGAGTTCCTGACTAAGTTAATTAATTAAATTAGCGGCTATAGAACAAAAATATTTAATACCTTCAAACACATTTTTCCTGTGGAACAAAAACAGTCGGTGATTTTTTCTTTCAGTTCAACAATCTTGTTACTTCACTGTGTTGTAATAACTGGTAACTAACCTTTTACCTTATTAGTATAACTTGATTTACTCTGAAGCTAAAGCTAGAATTCCTTTTTTTTACCAGTTTTCATTCAGGTTTGTGAGCCAATCTTATTGAGAATCTTTAAAAAACTCATTAAATTACATGATGCCCGCAGCATTCACTGATTAATTCAACGACGGAGGAGCACAAAACATCCTGCCGATGGGTAATGGAGGAGACGCGACAGTACGTGCCATTAATGTTGCATTAGCTGCAGATTTATTGATTCAGTGAAAGAAAGAACCATTCTAGAAAACACGTAAAGAGCAGGAAGTTCATTGAAATAAAAGTACTTAGTCCCCAATAATTGGACATTTTCTCTCGACCATTTAAAATATCTTATTATTGGGTTACGAGGACACCAAGAAACAAAGGAATTTCCAGCACAAATTAAACACGGTTGTTACAAAAACCTTAAATGTAAGTACTGTCGATGTTTATTTTGAAATCAGTAACGTGTTTCGCGATGGGATTTGTTCAAAATAAACCGCGTTGATTGAGGATCGAGAGTTATGAGGGTTAATTATATTCACTTCCTTAATTAGCATGTGCGACCCATTTCGGGAACTGTGGTTATTTGTGTAAGAGCTCTGTCAACACCGCAGAGATTGGAATGTCTGGAAGCGTGTTTACAAAGCAGTTAGCGAACTCTTCCCTTGAATTTTTTAGTTGTTTAACTTAAACTGCGATTACGCATTTTAATATTGATTTAAGTATCAGTCTGACCTCGATTTGGAAACAGCCTTTTAATTCAGCATGTTTTAACTACTTTGGTTAGTTTGAGTAATCTAACCGTCCGAGTGATCATGTAATCACGTTTATCAGTGATTGACGATGACACAATACTGCGCCTACATAATATCGGCTAGAATTGATCGGGTGGGCTGCGATCCTGTCACTTTACCTTGATGTCGGCATTCCACTTAGAGCGGGAAGTAAAGGCTTAAGTTAGGTCTACTTTTGTTCGCCTACGTCGTGTATTGGTTTAACAATGAGTTTCTTTATGTATTTTTATTGAGCGTACTATTGTATTATTACACTAATTAAAATATTCATATTTAAAATCGCAGCGTCTCGTGTATTGTTTGGTGTTACTTGTGTTGTGGAAGTAAATAAAAACCGGGCAGCAGCACATCGGACCATGCTCAGTGTAGGGTTCCGAAGCCGTTACTAGAAACAAATTAGACCTCGCGACAAACTTAACTATGCCGTCGGAAAACTGTTATCACCATACATGGACAGTCAGTTTACTAACACCGGAAATAAGTTTTCGGTAGATATAAACATTTAAACCGTTTGTAACTCAAGACCCAATGAAGTCTACTTAGTAGTGATAGTCTTCCTATAAAATTCATTATAATATGTGCTTTAATTTAAGATATTTTTCTGATTTTTAGTAATTGTAGTTTTGGCTGTAGGGGCGGGGACATTTGACACTAACAAAAATTAGCGCTTTAAAGCTTGATATTATGTAAACGGATCCCTTAATCTAAAAATTGTTTTCTCAAACCGGCAATATTTTTAAAAAACCTATCCAACCTCACCTCACATTATGGGGTAGGCAAGAAAAAAAAGCATCCCCACGTTACATACATATAGGGGAAGTACAAAAAAAAATTGATTTCATGATTTTATTTTACCACTTTGTTGGCGTGGCTTATATGTATATTCATGCCAAATTACAGCTTTCTAGTAATAAGGGTCTCTAAGCTAGGCTGCGGACGGACGGACGGACGTGGCGAAACTACAAGGGTTTGACTACGGAACCCTAAAAATGATTAACCAGTAGCTACTTTATTTCTACAAGACTATTTTTACAAATGCTGTTTTGGGTCACCAGTTTATAGGGCTGGGGCTTCATTGCTTTCGATACGATTAGCCAATTGACCAATTCCTTACATGGGCTGCAATTCCTTGATAAAATAGCCATCGTTGGATCCACTTGGCTACGTATCTAACAACCCGAAGACAAAAGCTATACTTGAATCCCGTGGCGCTATAGCGAGTTCAATACGGCATGCGAAACGAGTCATGTCATGAACTTTCCAAGCAATCAGTTACATCTCACATCACAGGGCTAATTCAATTGGAGGATTGCCTTATTGAAGCTGACGGGGAAAATCGTTTAATATCCATTATGACAAAGACCACTAATCAAATTATTGATGGTTGTAACTCACTGATGTTCAGTCATATTGATGGTCTGTGTGTACAGTCGGCTACAAAGAGATGTATCCACCTCTTTGTAGCCGTTTAGCCCTTATTACAATGTGTGAATGTACTAAGGTGAAAAAGTGGTTACATCTTTGTCTTTGACTGTACTGACATCGTGTTCGGTAAACAAAAGCGCATTAAATTTGCCGCTCGCTCAAAAACAAAAGAACTGTCGTTTAGGCGCGTTATAGTGAGTTCATTTTTATCGCGTGATCAATTTTTTTTTACCTAATCCGATTACCAGCTCTTCGATACGGTAATTGACCATTCGTTGTTTTAAAAAGTGTAGTTTTTTGCTGTGACTGAATATATCGTCTCGAAATCGAACGCCGTTTTATATATAAATTAGATACATACTCGTATAACATATAGGTACAATTAATCGGATCATGATGTATGGTCACGGATATTGCGCCAGCAGCCCCATGCTCACAACGTTACGTCGACTTTCACCACTATTGTCAACACTTACCAGCAACATCATTATAATACGAAATATTGGTGGTACGCGATGCGTGCCGTGTAGCCCTAGGAAAATCACGAGCCGACTTTATAGGTACTTTCATTTCTTTTCACGGTAAGAACCGAAGCTAAGGAAGACTTTAGCTTGGTTAATAATTGGTTTCTAGTCTTGGATACAATTTAGAGAAAACGGACAATCGCCGAATCCAACTCGGCTCATTTGCTGCGCAGAGTTCAGTAACAAGCCCCGATTAACACGTCTTAAGTAAAAAGGCTTTGACCAATATATTTTGCCAGTAATTACTTACGGAACAATGACGTGGTCGTTTACAATGGGTCTTATAAGAATGCTCAAGTTCCCCAAAAGGGTAATGGAAAAGGCTCGGAGTTTCTTTGAAATGAAGAGGTCTGCAGAAGGATCAAAGTTACGGTCATAGCTCAGCGAATTGCGAACCTCAAGTGACATTCGCGGGGCATACTACTCGCAGAACAGATGGCTGTTGGGGTGGGATGGTTCTTAAGTGACCGCCGACTGAAAAGCGAAGTTTTGGCTGGATTTCCACTATGTTAGTAACGATCAAGAATAAATTAACAGAACCTACTAGGTAAGTAACTATTATGTTTAGTGATAAGAAAACTCATTTAACAACAAACCACCTTAATAAACCTATATACAGGAGATAATCTGCAATTAAATCCATTAAAACGTGCCTCAGTGGTAAGACCAGGGTCCTATTAACTTGTCCGACCTCTCGCATGGATGCGTGACCTTACGATAATTACTGGCTGCGACACTCCCACCAAGCTGGCTCGAGTGGCTCGGTCCTAAGGTATGCAGAACGATTTACTATTCTGTTCGTTCAGTACCTACACTAAACATCACGGGAAATTTTATAAGGCAAGTGGTGTAAAAGACTGTTATTAGACGTTAAAATTGTTACTTTTAGCTACAATTCATTTAATTCACTAGTATTATTTAACCTGTGGTATTGCTGGCTTTAAAAGCTACAAACGCTAGGGAGTTTTGACTGTAACCAAATTGAAAAGCTTAATAGTTTTCTAGAAGATACTCGACAACGAAGGGATGAAGGGAAATTAGATGTCTTGCGTGTAGGTTTAAAGTATCCATAAGTGTAAACGTGTAAGTTATACAGTATAAGGTAACAATACCACAAACCCATCAGACCTTCACTAAATATATCGGCCACACACAAATGTATTGATTCGCGATAATGTATTTCGCCCGAATGTTTTTTGACTTCCGTAAGTACTACTTCATATTTAAACAGTAATACGAGAATTAGACCGACGGCTTACTGTGCCAAATAACGTAATCACATATTTAACTTCTAATCTTTCAACGTTGATTTTGTGGTAGCAGTCTGAAATATCACACTGCAGTAGATAAATAAAGGATTCGATGCTTAAACTAATAAAGTGTCTATCATTGTTTACAATACCCAAATTAAAGTATAATTTCTATTTGTGGAAATGTCACAACAGATAAGTTTGGTATAATTTCGTGTGGCATAGTTAAGACTTGACCCACTTAAATTAAATCAAACAAGTAAGTACGGTTACTGAATTATTCAAAGGCATTCAAAGCCATGTGAAGCAAGTACCTACAGTATATTATAGAATCATCGAGTTATTGTGTTGTTGTTGTTATTGTTGCTTGTATGGTGGAATTTGTAAAAGACGCTACCCGGAGTATTTGTGGCTCGCATTTAAATTCCAATTTAAAACAATATTCCATGAACAATTGCATTATGCATCTACTTGATGCTCATTTTTTTTTTTCTAAAAACGTTAACCTCCACTATTGCGCAAGCACCAACACTGTAAAAGGTAACAAAAAATACACCGAAATTTGGAATAGAGGACCTCTCTGTTCTTTCTGGTAAAAAAGCAAATCTAAAGGAATTAAATGCTTAGTGGAAATTGGCTTGACGGTCGTCACCGAACGCAACGTTATAAAAGTCGCCAGTTGCACCTACGTGCTACGTTATTATAAGCTTATCAAGTTGAAGTTGAAGCCGACCGGGTACGCGATCAAAACCTTGCGCTCCCGAGAAAATTGAAATCGGCCCGGGAAATTGCCTCTCGATACATTTCTCTCACTTATTACTAGCCATTTTCATATCAATTTTCCGCTTATTTAGGCCCATCGCGTGCAAGCGTGTACTTAACACTTTAAATGATGTTAAGAGATGCGTGTGCCTTTTGTTTTTGAATCGTTTTCACCGTGTTAACTAGATTTTTCGAACCATTAACGATATGCCTTTCTATTGATCGCTACAGTAGAAGAAACAGAAAATCAGTGGAATCGACTAACCTAACGTATGATGTTAAATAGTTAGTATAAAGAAATTTTAAGTACCTACCACTGTTTCTACATCATTCCAATCAGTCACTCACGTGCTACTAGATTTTACTTTTCTAATCTTCAATCCCCCGAAAACGTTACATTCCCTGAGTTTACAACGCTTAATTAAATCGAACCTCACATTTTTACCGTTTTCTTACTCGTATTAATGAAGAAAGGTAGACACAGCACCCACTAAATATGTCAAGGACCTAGAACACGTTCCAAAGTTAAGGGCCAGAGAGCCCCAGATAGAAAGCACTAACAATGCGTAGCCATTACTGTTCGTATGGTATGAAAGTTGCCTTGACACGGCGTTATGCGACCCCCGCTTTCTAAGAGATTGCAGTGTTTTTGCGATTATATTTCAAGCAATCCGCACTTAAACATAGGCCACTGCCGGTACGTGTAATGACAGGAACGTGTGTGGCTGCGAACACTGTGGTGTGAAAGAATAGGTCACTGATTACATTAATCAGTAGCAATATGATCACCGTGAAAGTGGTATCGTCTTGTATGCTTGTTTATGAATCTGGATTTTGTACATATTCAAAAGAAGGTTTAATATTTGGACACTGGAAATGAACACGTGTTGGTCTTTTTAAGGAACAACCGGAGAGAGTCCGCTGCCTCGGGTTATATATTAGCAACGTTTAAGCATTGCTAATACCTATATAACAAGGAACTGCTGCCGGCAGCTATGGTACCTACTTCGCCTCCCTTTTTTGTCCCTTTTATTTTGATTAAGTTAACTTTTTCTTCAATTCTTTGAATTTTAATGTGTCTTATTTACTGTTAATAAGGTACCTAATTTAATTAATTTGCTTGAAAATATTTATTTTACACAATTTACGTTTTGATTAACACTCTCTTCAAGGTAATCGTCATCGCAAACACCTGTTATATTACAAACCTCATGAATAATTAATAAATCACCCCCAAATTACTTGCCTGTAATGTACAAGTGACTTTTTATCCGTATTTTTCGTGGGTCGGCAAAAATGTGGTCTACCACCCTACGGTTGAAGTTCATTTGCACTTTCCCTTGCAATAATATTATGAA
Source organism: Acleris sparsana (assembly GCA_923062465.1). Lineage (NCBI taxonomy): Eukaryota > Metazoa > Arthropoda > Insecta > Lepidoptera > Tortricidae > Acleris > Acleris sparsana. The sequence continues at coordinate 16,478,633 of OV281287.1, read as the reverse complement.
ACTGACAAGTGTCAACCTTAGCGATGATTAGATCTCACAGATTTTTTTGTCAAAACTGGTAGAACACTTTCTTGGGCGATAAACAAGCCACAAACAAGTTTTGCCAAACAAGCGAGGTACCTGAGGGTCATAATTCGTCCAAGTATCGACATCAATCCAAGTCTTCTCATCAATCTCCCGTAATGGCGCAAAGATATCACTGACCGGTGGTTCGCATTCATCTCCACTAACTCAGTACTTAGTCAATTTATAGGTATGACATTTAGCTGCCTCTTGCAAGACGGTCTTATTATTAAAATTACTTTAACGTCGCTCGTGTGCCGAAAAAGGCCATATGGATTTATTCATATTGAAATAGTTTTTATTTTGAGTTACCTTTTACTAAAAGCAATTCTTTGACACGTATAATTCCAAGTCCCTGAATATAGTTTTATTACTGGCATCTACTACTGGTTACAATATGGAATATATCTCTTATATTCCGTGTGTAGGTTTAACAATAGCTATCGTAAGACAATTAAATTAAATAATTACAAAACTTAAATTACATTTTTAAATCATATTCTATTTTAAAATTAAAAAGGAATATCTGAAAAAGGGCCCTGCGGCATTGTCCCGAAGATGATGGCAGCATTTCCTCGCTGGATAGTTAAACTTATGCGTTGAGTGAGGAAACTGCCATCTCTTCGGTCTCCCGTGACGTCAATGAACCTCTTCGAAATTTATTTGAAGAGGCTTTGAGCGCTAGGACCCCTCGGACCAGGGTCTCGAAACCGAATTGAACAAACATATATTCTGGGCCGAGACCACTATACTTTCCTACCTATATGCTTTCATCATATATTTGCCTACCTTTATGCTTTTGGCTGCTTCAGCTGCCGCACCAGCGCTATTAGAGGTCCGGTGGAGATGTGACGGGGCTAACGTGTCGACGCAGGTTGCATCCCACACTAGTACCCGTCCCATATTCCACGGGACCAAGGACATTCCGTCAGGTCTCTTGCCATCATTTCTACAAACTTAGTTGTAAGTTACTTAAATATTGGAATGTCGCTAGTAGAATTTGACTACAGTTCAATAGGTTTATTACCTATTGTTCTTATATATGTCTCATAACGCTAAACGCTATCTTGATTTTAGGGCTATCTCTGTCTACGAGAATAGATCTTGCCCGACCGCTTTCTGCGCGTGCACATGTAATTTGTATGCAGGTGCATGCGGCGCCGGCGCGCTTAACTCTGCAGCATAATTTGGCGATGAAAGTTAATTTAAGTGTTTTATCAATGGTATCTAATACAGTGAAACGCTTAACGATGTAGTATGATATTGTGAAAACTTTTCACTTTTCTCTGAACGATTAGAATAAACAATAATAAATAATAAGTTGTTAAACAATGTGTATTTATCGGATTTATACGTGTTTATTCATGAGCGTGGATGATATTTGACACAGTTAGGTATAAGTAGTTTAAGGTTTGTAGGTAGGTACATTAGCCAAATAATCGAAGATTGCTCGGCGACTCAAGTTTATGCAATGTTGAATTACAAATCGTATTTGACCTGTTATGGTATTGTTTTTAACTGTAGAGAAAATTAAAGCTATCAAATTTGACAATACGATACTTGACAGTTCAAAATCGCGACGGTTTTTACCGTGTTGTATAGAGGCCCTGTGCGGGAAACTGAAAACCCACCTTTTTATGTGTTATTCACATTGTGACAAGAAAAACGGCACGTCTTTCACAACAATAACAATACAATTAAATCTAGCTTTTTATAAAAGAATACAAAAAATGTTAGACACTATAGTTACTAGAAATTATTATTAGCTCTTATAGTCTTTCGGACAATAGGGTTCTTGGTAATGACACCACTATTTCTTGAATCTTAATACTTTTGTGACCCTTTCTCAAGACGCCACCTGCATGCTGAATATGCTGATGTGGGAATCACTAAATATCACGACGTGTTACAAAACAAAGTCGCCCGCTGCGTCTGTCTGCATATTCGCGATAATCTTCAAAACTGAGTATTTTCATGCAGTTTTCATCATCAGTTATATAATTATTGTGAATAATAAATTCTGGTTTATGCCCAAATTACGTTTGCGACGTTTTTTTTTACTAAATGCACGTTGCTGCCTTTGTAAATCTTGCAGTAACAACTTGCTAGCGAGTAGGTATATAAGTACTAAGCTATTTTTTAATAAGTTCCTTAACGAAGTCAGTATTAGAAATGATAACAATACTTTAAACTATAAGTACCTAATTAATAACAAGATTTACATTTTTTTATACCAATACTCATATTCATTGCCCTGTCGGATTTTGTTTACGTTACGTTGACACAGGATGTCGTTACTATCGCTAAAGATCTCCATGTAGCAATTATTTTCAATCCAAATTATCAGCCACATACTTATCACAGGTCTACTTTCTTCATACGACAAATAAGTACATTTCTACATACAGTGCAATAGCACATTAAACACCTTTAAGTTTTTACCACTTGCTCTGAAATGTTAACCTTACTGTTATGAGATCAGCCCGTGAAGTTCTGAGTTCCAGATCCGGAAAAAATAAAAACAAATAAAGTTATTATTCACGAACATCAGCGGCCGCGAAAATGTATGAAATTTCATTACGTACCTGGTGTTTTACTTTAAAACCAAACATCCAAATACTCGTGCAATCTAAATTCTTCCTTGTATATTTTACTTTTTAAATGTCATAGAATAAAGTGTGAAACATTTTCAAGCAGTATACAAGCCTCAGCCGGGAAGGGCGGTTGTTAGACTCGTATCGGTCTCTGCAGTAATTTACTATTTCTAGACCTCTTGCACAGTATTGTATGTATGGGGTAAAGTTACCGTTTTATTTAGAAAAATAATAATTGAGCCTTGTTGGAGCTGCCCATTCGTGACTCTATATCCTGGATCCTCCGGGTATACTTTGTGACTTACCTGTGTGTTGGTGGTGGGTACCGTCTGCGGTGGTACGGTCTGCACGGGACGCGCCGGCTTGGCCGCCGCACGTTGCAGGGTGGCTCGTTTGACCGTCGCCATCAGCCATACGTCCTCCACTCTTTGAGCCACCTAGGGATTAGAGCTTATTAGGAGGAATCGGGGATATTATAGTTTGTAGTGAATTTGCCACTGGAAAGTGTGATCGATTCAAATAAAGTGCTTTAAACGACGATTATTTATTTCCTATACTGACCCATTTATATTGATGACCTAAAGACCTGATACATAAAGCCCCCGCTAACAGATGTCACCCCCTGAGGACGGTCATGCTGCAGTCACCTGTGTGACGAGTGCAGTAGCGCTTCGCGGAAGACGTCGGGCGCCCTCAGCCCGAAGCCGTTCTCCCCTACACAGAGCCCCGTTAACCCGTCCCCCGCGAAACGGTCGCGCTTGAAATTGTCGGTCAGATCATGCATACTGCAGTTACCTGTGTGACGAGCGCGCGCGTCTCCTGCGTGGCAGAGTGCAGCAGCGCATCGCGGAAGGCGTCGGGCGCGCTCAGCCCGAAGCCCTGCGCGTCCTCCAGCAGCTTATCCACGGCGATCAGCCCGCCCTCACCCGCGAGGATCTCTACGCCAGAAGCGCACCAGGTGTTCGCCTGTAACAACGGGTTATAAGATAAAAAAATTATTTCTAAGTCTAATTTAAAAGCAGTCTGATTACGAACTTACATAACGCAAAACTTGATAGAACCATAGAGAAACACAACAATAAGGGAAATTGTTTGCAATGTATTTCAATGGCTTACTCAGGATTCCGTGACCACGACCGCTTTGAAAAAATGTTAGACTGAGGTCTAACATACATGACATGCTCCCATTGTTAATGCTTGTTGTGTTTCTTAACAATCACTAACAGGTATTATAGTTATAACTGAAGCATTTTTATTTAAATATAGTTACGAGGACCTTGTCTATCCTATCCATGAGCTCCCTGGCTTTGGCTAGCAGCAGATTCCTCTTCTGTATCTTGTCGATGAGCAAAGCGCTGGTGCGGCGAAGCTCCTCGCACTTCGACTCGATGTGGTCCACGGAGCTTAAGGGGTCCTTCATCAGTTTATCTCCTGCAATAAACGCATAAAATTGGAAAAGTATTAGATATTTGAGCCTTTCCTTTAACTAAGAAGAAGTATCTAAAGAGTAGTAGCAGGTCAATACCTACAAATTGCAACAAAAAGTATGCAGACATGCAAAATAAAAACAAAGGTATTCACTAAAACCTACTGAAACCATTCAGCATTAATTTAAATTTAAGTAAAAACTAAATTATCATTAAAAACAAAGAAACAAAGCGGTTATAAAAATATGCGGTTTGCATCTTTGCTTTAAAACCACACATACACATTAAGTGGCAAAGGTCTCCAGCCATACAGCCAAGTAAAAACAACAAGTAGGTAGTAATAGTCAAATTCAATAATTGAAACATCCGATGTTTACACAAAAAAACGTATCAAAATTTACTATGAAATTTACAGACTTGGGGGTGGTCTTTAGATTTAAATTAGCATCTACTTAAGGTAATACTATAGAATATTAATTACTTTCAGTTCTCTGTAACTCAAACTCTTTACCAAACTTTATTTGAAAAAAAAAAACTTTATTTAAAAGGTAAGGTTAGGTTAGGTTAAAGGATACCTAAACATCGGGTGTTTTGATTACAGACAAAAGATTTCTTGTAGTATCACTTTGTTTTTTTTAAACAACCCTAGATCTCCCCTACTACTTAACTATGGAAAATAAAGCGCATTGTTTTCAGTAAGCTGGTAGTGGATAGGGTTAACATTTATAACTTACCGTCGTCAATAACCGATGAGGCAGTATCTAGATCACAGTTGCATAGTTTCTCGAAATCGTTTGCTTCTTGTATAAGATTTTCCACTCTACTCGCTGTCTCCCCAACCTCGGTCATATCACAGGCCTCTTTTAGGTGGTTATCTAACGTCGCCTGAAGCAAATAAAAGGACCAAAATTTTATAAACAATTATACCTATATATAATAACTACCTAGGTATATTTAATAAATTATAATCTATTCGAGGACTGTCAGCTAACTTGAAATTAATTTAGTTTAGTTTTGACAATACGCATTAAATTGGTTTTAATTTAATATCGCCATTCAGTTAAGTGAAACAGCTGAAAACCGACTGAATATTAAACCTAATTTTTACTAAACCTTCTTTTAGCATTGTTAGCTAACAACCGCTTTAAAAAGTTTGTTTAACATAGGAATGCCATATAATTTAAGAAAAAAAAACTTTTGACACATAACCTTAACGTTTTTTGTTTGCAGGTGTAATTTAAGCAAAAAATAATTTAATTTTAAGTTGTAAAGTACACAAAATCAAAGATGACTCTTGACATGGTGTGTAATTTTCGTAAATGTCGAAAATCATTATCAAATCAAGCATGGGTGACGACGTGTTCTCATGCATTTTGTATTGAACATGGAAAGAGTGAATTTAAAAGAAATATGGAAAATTCATTAACTTGTCCGGCTTGCGGGAATGAACTGCGAGACAAATTCGATGTGATACAAGCAGATCTGCGGCCGTCGGAGACTTTCAAGTCAATAGTGTTAGCAGGTATGAAGCCCGACACGATCATGGATATAGCTATGAGAGCGATGTCGTTCTGGTCATATCAAGTGGAACAAGAGACACTGTACCAGGAAAGTTTGGCAAAACACACGAGAGAAAAGCTTCAATGTTTAGAAGAAATTAATACTCTTAACATGCAAAAGTTAAAAGCGGAGTTGGAGACATGCAAACGCAAGATTTCGACATTACAAGCAGAATACAATAAGAAAAGAAAACACGCCGAGGAACTGACAGCTTCTTTGGAGGACAAATCACGTAAAATTCAAAAGTTAACGTTTCAGTTGGAAGCTCAGAAGCGGAAAGACATACGCGTCGACAATTTCGATAGAAGTAATACTAATCAGGAACAGTGCATGGACATATCTGATCTCGTCGGTAACAGGGCGGCGTCAGAGGCATTCGTGTTCCGACCCTCAAAGGACACGGATGAATCGCACCGAGTGCCTACTCCAAAGACGCCCATGTTTGATTTCCGAAATCGAAAAAAACCTCAATCACATTTTACGTTCAGACCATTGCCTCCGTAGCTTTAAGCATGTAATCTAAGGTAAATAAAGATAAGAGATAAAATAAAGTATAGAAATTACCTGCATTTGTTTAAAATTTAATAAAAACGTCCTAAATTGAAGCCAGTGGTTTAATTTAGTGGAATGTTTCTGCCAAAAGTTATCGAATTGTTTTTCAGTCTCTTCTAGTTGTACTAAAAGCCTGTAACAATAAACATGTTTATTAGTTTAATAAAATTAATCTCACTTTTGTAAATTAAATGGTGGCGTTAATCAAGCCAATTTATATTATGTATGCGCTGTAAAACGAAGGTAGGTATAAAGTAATAAACTACTTTATTCGCAAAATCAACCAAACGTCGGTAGACATGATGAATTCTGCAAACGTTAACGACCGTCAAAACCAAAGAAAATGGAGTGGCTTAAGCTGCCGTATGGTCGCGGCGGGCGCTTGTATCAGTTATATACATTTTGTCCGTTTTTTAAAGTCTAAAAGTCTAAAACTATAGGACCGCAGAATTATGTTTTCTGTGGCCACTTTAATTGGTTAGCCATTTTTTATTAAAATAATAATATTCAGTTTCCTTCTCACCTCTCAACAGCGGCAACATGACTAATTATATTAATAATATACGTTAAATTTGGTTTCCTCATCTGCAACAGCAGCTCCTCTCCTTGCGCCGTCGCCGTCGCCAGCTCAGCTTTTAATGATTTATATCTGAAATAAAACAATCCAGTCCAGTAATGTTACCACTAATCAGTTCAGTTAATTAGGGTTATTAACAAGTTGGAATTAAATCCACGTAGGTATAATATAAAACATGATCAACGCAATAGAGGCATACGAAAAAATACTTTTGATAGACATCCTTCCATACTAATCCATACTACTTAATATTAAAAATGCGAAAGAAACTCTGTCTGTTACGCTTTCACTGCTACATCGCTTAACCGATTAAGATGAAATTTGGAATGGAGATAGCTTAAGCCCCCAAGAAGGACGTAGGGTACTTTTTACCCGCGATTAACGACATTAACGTGGACGGAGTGGCAAGCAAAAGTTTGTATCGGTATATTTAGCCCGCTTTTTATATCTCAATTGTTAGACAGTAATTTAAAAAATATTTTAATACGTGACTTTTTGACGGTAGTCAAAATTAATCTAAATTATAATTAATCTTATATTATAGAATGTTCGTTAAAGATCCAGCTGCACCCTAGAGAGTAAAGTCAAATTTCTCAATTGAAATACAGAGAAGTAACAATAATTACACATAATAATACATCAATTACAAATTAGTAACTTCTTGTTTTCGACTTGGCTTCCCTTTGTTTCAGGTTGCCGTTGATGTTAACTTATCGCTCGCAAAGTAAGTAAATGACAAACGATAATTTAAACAAATCTTGCTATCAGGTTAATTTGTCCGTCCGTAAATGTAACTAAGTTCTCCGATCACTCCACACGGGCCCAGAGCGAACGTAACAAATCAAATTATAACACGAAAGCGGAGACTCCGGTTAGCGTCGTTAGAGTCAAACGAATGGAACATCTACTGACCTAGTTTCCTGGCAGTCTAATAATTCTTTGGTTTGTGTTGGATCGTTCCCCATGTCGCAATCCGTTATTTCGTGCATAAAATCGTCCAGTTTGCTTGAAATGTCTTTCATTAACGTGGAAAACATTTCCAAAGCCTGAAATAGGAAAATGACATGTTGAATTTAAATGAATTGAGAAATCTCATAAATGGAATCAGCATTTTTTTTTGGCGTAAGCCCAGAAGCCAACATCACCGAAAAATATCTGGATATTCTACGACACGAATGCCGTAAACAAGACCTTTAATATACATCTTAAGAATTTATTATGTCCTTTGCTTTTATACATAGACATTTGAATGTCCAATGCCTTCTAATACTTAGAGTTCATTCGAAAACGAGGAACGAATGCTTAAGCGGGATTTATATATCATATGGTAATCTCATATAATACAGCAATTTATGAATTTCTTGTCTTTGTAGATACATTTTATTTAAAGTCATTCAGACTCTATTTTACTCGGTCAAACCATACTGCCTTTGACATTTTATCGTATTGTTGAGTAATAAACATGTGGTCGCCATTACTGTGAAGTAAATAAGAGCTATCGTAACTTTGACAATACGTTAAGATAAGGCAGGATAGAGGCCCAGTACTGATGTGGAGTGATGTTTTTCGTATGAATAGCGCTTCGGACAGAGAAAACTGGATCCCTAGCCAAAATAAAATGCTACTAACGTTATCCTGTTCTATCGTTCAGTTTATCGTAACGCACCAGAATATCTTCCCATACATTTCTGGCGATAGAATAGAAAAACATTCGGCGTTTGCATCTTGGCTAGGACCCCGGTACTCATTTGGAGAGGGATATCCATCAGGACTAAACTAGGCTAATGACTATCAAGCAGTAAATGGAAACTTACAATCCTTTGCTGTATCCATTCCGCGTGAGAATACTGCAGCTCCCCGCCCAGGTCTGGCGTAAGCTGTGACCTGTCGAAGTGTTCGTACAGCTCATCCACGGAGGAGCACACCAGCACACGGAACCGGAACTCCTCCTTGAACAGCTTGCTGCTGACTTCTGACAGCGCCTTCTGAAGGAAGCTGGCTGGCCGCAACACGAATACTGTGTGGATGTTGCCGGGGAAAAACTCCTGGAAAAGTAAAGTTCATCAGTCATTCTATTGATTGATAGATGTTTGATGATAGAGGTTGACGTTTACTAACAACACATATGACAAAGCTACAACTTTTTGTAAAATTTGTATAATACTATTTACATAAAGATTTTAGTAAATCATCCTCGTTGGATCATGACATACAATTATTGTTATCCATTTGTACATTTATGGTGGAATTTAATTGGTTAGCTTAGTGAATTATAAATTCAGCAGTTTCGTTTAAAAAACTATTCATAGTATTAAGTTATACATAATATTAGATACTTACTGATATTCTAATCAATACTGTTTTCACGGAGTTCCATCTGTCCTTCCTTCGATCTATTATTATGTGGAAACCCATATCCGCTTCCAACAACCTGAAATGAAAAAATAAAGAAACTTACACAAATATTCAACAAAACAGGGTTTTAATTAATGTCGTGTAATCCTTACTTAGTAAGTTAAAAAGGCTTATGTGCAACTTGTAAAAAATAACAGATTCAACCTTCCGCTGCTTTTGATAAGGTTGCACACGCGAGTTTTCGTTAAGTTTTTCTAGCAGAAGTTCGGTAATGAGTTGCCTCACGCAGTCATGGACCCCGCGGCGAGGGCAGAATTAATTCCCCGTAACTTAATCAACCGTATTGGATAACTCGACAGGCAAATAAATCTTAGTAGTGGAATGTACCAGCAAGAACAGTTAAGACTGTATTGTTTACTTTACTGTTATCCATAAGTCATCTTAAAAGCCAACTGAAAGGTAAATTGTTGTACTTTATATAAACCTATAAAACATTTCGTCCGCGCCTGCATCGACCCAGAAGATATTTATCGCTATTCTTTTAAGAACTGTTTAATTTGTATGTAAACTGTCTCTGTGCAAAAAAAATATCGTTGAATCAAATTTAGACATAATCTAACGGTTACTGTGAAGACGTTGAATCGTGAAGACAGAACAAACCCTCAAACATTCATCCACATCGGGATGGATTAGGACAGGATAAAAACATAAAACGACCACGTGACGATACAATGAGGAGCAGTGTTTCCGGCTCTGTGTATCGGAACGGAAAGGGCGTAAATAGACTGAATAAGAACGGGAATCGGCAGTGTTAAAAATCCCTGCAGTGCAGTGAGAAGATGACAGTTGTTGTGATCTAGGAAGGTGATGAGTTGATGTGATCTAGTATGAGATGTTCATGCTCTCTCTTACGGCCGGCGAGATCCTCTTTGAAGATACGTCAAAGTAAACGCTAAGTGATATATAGTTAGAACACTGTTATTTCTAACAATAACAATAACCGACGCGCACGTTAAATCCAAGAGTAACGCTCTGTTAAAAAGGAATCCATACACACCATTCAACACCGTTCACCATTGGTTTTTCTTTTCTGTTTTTTAATACTTGGTACCTACTTACTGTTTGCACTTAGGTGCTGTTTGTGTATCGCTGAATAAATGCTTTTTCATAATGTCACTATTCAATTAGTTTTTTTGGGTACATGAGTATGGTGACATTCAATTCAACTTTTATTAATACTCACGAGGGCACTGACGTGAGATAAAGAAGCAGTCGGCGGTATTCAGGCGCGGTGAGGAGGTGGAAGTTGTTGTGGTCAGGGAAGGTAATGAGAGGCCGGTGGTCCCGCGCCAGCCCGCCCGTGGCCAGCGCGTACTGGGGCAGCAGCAACTCGGAGACATTCCGACCCTCGTCCGCCTCACCGCAGCCATCGCACTCCGCTTCTGAAAAACAATTCCTGTTAACCACGTTCCAAGAACTCCGAAAGGGGTCTAAATTGGATCTAATTTATGGGGGCTGGCACTGAATATGGTAATGAAAGAACTTTTCTAATCTAACTTGATAACATTAGACTTGTTTACTCCTTGTTAGGTAAATTCTGGGACACGTGTAAGATATAGGAAGTACAAAACTAGCTCGTCAGTGTAGTAAGGATCACTCAATTTACTGACACAGTGGACTTCGAAAAGACTAAGAACTATAAGCAAAGGAATCAGGGACAACAAAATGGTAGAGGCTCATGCCAAATAAGTTAATTAGTAAAGAAATTCTGCTTTTTTCAACATCAAAGAGAACGGATTCCTACTATTGTTAGCTTATGTACCCTTTTGAAAGGAGCTAATTCATTTTCTCGTTATAGAGCTGTGTTTGTTGAATTAATATTCAACAAACACAGCTCTATGCAGAGAGAAAATTGCGCTAATCGGTAAATAAAGTGCTCAAACTAGCCTTGCGCTTTGTAAATGTACAAAGTCTGCTCGCTTTAACAAACGAGTCATAGTATATCCACAGCACATGCCTTCTCTCCTAACTATGTTGGGTTACAATAGATCTTATACTAATTATAATATTATCTACACGTATTCGGGTCACGTTATAATGCCCTAAACTCTAACACGCTATATTAACTAAAAAGGTACAGTTTCCGTAATTAGTCGATTTCATATGCATACCTAATGATTAACTGGCCACCACATCTGGCCACCCTTCCAAGCCGGGAAATTGTCTTAATTAATTAGGTATCATACCGATGTATCATTTAGACATTTTATTCAAGGATTATCTACCAAAAAAAGCTACAACTTTTTTTATCTATTCACATTGCACATACGAGTAATTTAAGAAAGATCGGCTGTATTTTGATTAGTTCATTTATTACAGCTCTTACTTTACTTCACAGTTAGAACTGTAATAAGTCAACTGTGTGACTACGATTATATTAAACCAAAGTGGAATAAAATCCAGGGCAATTCCTCAGAACACTAGTAGATAACTAGGGCACGTTCTAGCTGAGATAGCCTTATTATGAACTTTAACATTAGCAACAACATCAAGTGACAGTATCCGCACATCTGTACAATAGCTTTCACGGGGACAATAGGCTTCCTGGGCCGGAGGCCCGGCTGGGAGGGAAGAGGAGAGGGTTTGTTAAAGGGAGTGATTTTATGAAGTTATCGAATATTTAACGAATACCTAATGAAGAAGATGTTTAGTTGGGATTGAAGACCTACAGTTTCAATTCTAGTTTATCACGAACAATTGTGTTTTCTATTATTGTAGTTAGGACTAGGGTAGCCTCAAAGAGTTTCAGAGATGATCAGTTCATCAAAATATTGTTTTTCAGGATTAGGACACAAATATTATCTAGCTGCGATTAGAATGGGATTGGAGCTGACAGTTTTACTATATACTTACGTCAAAGTGCATATGAATTGACAGCTATTCCAATCCCAAACTAATCGCGGTTTTATTAGTTCAAATGACGAACAAAAGATCCCCAATAATTTCGGGATCTTTTGTTGAGAATCAACATAAGATTTCTCGAATTTGTGGAAAAATCGCATTCTTTTATCGACCATTTTGCATTATGAGGCAGAGACAATAACGTCTTAATCACACCGTGTGAACACAATCACTACATACGACTACATACAGTTGTAAAAGACAATTAAGCTGTCTGTGGTAGAAAAAAAAAGAGCAAAAAGTGTAGAGCCAATTTGTTTAGACTTTTTTAATGCGGTTGGATTTTTTGCGTTACAGTTTACCTTAAAGTGAGATGCTATTTTGATTAAAACCATAACCATTTGTGTTATAGTTTAAAATGCAAAACTCGTAGAGTTGTTATTGACAAGCAAAGGTTTCCGACTTTAAGTATTAATATCGCAAAGCAAGTATCGTATATCAAGCTACAATGGTAACAACATTATGATTAAATAATACCCTAGTGTCAGTTCTTACACGTTTTTCTATTTAATGTCGTAACGCGAAACCTCGCAATGACAGCATAATGCAGTAGGTATGTATTCAATGCACACACAATATACATATGTATCTACTTTTCACACTATACGCCTGAGTTTGCAATGATTGATCGTAGACATAACATAACATAGGTAACAGCTACTTGGGCGGTTTAACGGCCACTAAAATTTACTTAGCAGTCACTGCGGTAAGCGTGAGCAGTGGTGCCACTTGGTCATGAACAAGTGAAGTCACAAATATCACTTGTTTCTGCAAATATAAATAAGATAAGGACACTACACGCCTTTATAGTTATAATGGTGCCATTACTTGTTCTCCTCATACGTTTTCATCACACGTCTACAGGTTCCAACGTGTAGGTCATAGGAATCAACGTTCTGTAATTAATACTATAACCGAACTCGTCTTACCGTGGAATGGCGCGACTGATCGATGCCTTGCCAAGTGTATTATACCAGAGTTCGTCGACCAGTAACTCACATGTGTAAAGGTCAAGACTTTGGGCATTTAGCTGAAGACATTAGATTGCGATTTAGAACGGTACCCAGATAGAATACTTAACATCCATTACACCAAAGAAAAAGTGTCGTAATACAAAAGAATATAGGTGCAGTCGATTACAAAGAGATGTATCAAATTTTAGACCTTATTACAATGCAATAATTTGAAAAAGTGGATAACATCTCTTAGTAGTTGACTGTTCAGTTTGACTACAGGAGAGTGATAAGGAAGTCTTGAAACTATAGTTAAGAGCCAATGGAAGCGGGTCACTTTGTACAGAATTTCTATAGAAAGTTACCCGTATTCATTGCTCGAGTGCAGAACTAAAATGATGGGACTAGGCAAATTGAATTAAACGTTAACAAGGGCCGAAATCAGATTATTTATGGTTGAAGTCAGGTATCGTGCGTTCGTCTATGTCAACTTGATACATTTTTTTGAGAGATTGCAACAGGCGTTTAATTTCACAGAATGCTTGAAGTTGTGTATTAATTTTGAAACGATTTTATCCAATAACCCTCCTTTTGGGGATTGCCGAAGTCGGGTAAAAAGGGGCGCTACTATGTGACTATTTCTGGGTGTCACCGACATAACAATATTATGATATGCATATTCAAGTGACAGAATACGGAGCTAAACCGGGACGTCACGTAACAAAGATATAAGGGGTTGTTATCGTAACGTAGGTACCTATCGCTTTTATTCACGTGCCCTTGATCTCCGTTCGACATTGGTGTTAGGTTATATTGAACACCGAACTGTAGCGAAAGTTTCGTCAAACATGCACGGACATCGAAAGGAATATGACTGGCTGACATCTATATATATAAAAGGTAAACCTGACTCATTGACTTATATATCAACGCACAGCCGAACCTACTGTACCTAGAAACTTGAAATCTGGTACAGGGGTTACGCGTTTGGGGGTACGCGTACGAGGTCGCGGGCGTCCTCTAGTCTTGATATAGAATTCCACCTTAAAATGCCGATTTAAATATTCCTTAATTAAGCACCTGGATTAACATTAATTAACACAATAACATTGTTTATTAAAACAATAAAAACCATACGCCGATGGTATACTAAATATAGTGAAGAATTTCCGTAGAAAGTGACTCGTGTTCATAGCTCTTGAGTGTAGGTTAAAGCCCCCAATATAATGGCGCCCCTAATTTCAAAGCTGATAACTGTTAAACAACCTAACCGATTTTCATTAAATTTAAGTACGAAGCATCCGGATGAAACTATTTCCTTAAAAAAAAAAGCATCCTAATCGGTCTATTCGTTTAGGAGCTACGATGCCCACGATAACCTGAGTCCATGTCACTCGACACCCGAGACTAAATGGAATGAAAGGGATGGACCTAACGTAACTTCGATTTTCATAGTAGGGCCTCAGAGACCCAGATACACAAAACGCCCCTGTTTGCGTGGGGGTAAAAACAGCGCGCTCCCGGTCATCCCAAACGGGGTTAAGACGCGAGTTCTCCGAGAACAAGGCATTTACCTGCATAGTCCGTATAGGCACTTGGAATATCAAGTGGTGTGTCAGCACTACAGCTTCCAGCTTTCACGCAAGGCTCAAATTCCACTTTCCTTTTTCACCGACACATGAGATGACGGATTGGAAAATTAACTGTACAAGAATCGACAAACACTCAGCGACCACTTCTACTGAACAAGATCTAAACTAATGTTATGATTATGACATTCATGTAATGTAATGAGTGATATGAATTTGACAATTAACATGCGATATTGAAGTATATTAACATACATACACTTACATACATACACCCGAAAAACATTCTCCTTATCTCGTACTCGGATTAAAGGCGGGTTCTCGACAAAAGGAACACCGTAATTGTCATATCCATAGATTTTTACTTATGGTAGTACTTAATGAATTTAATGACGGATCAGTTTCATAATTAACGGCAATGACAACCCAAGTACGAGTATTTACCCGACGTAACCAAGCATTACGGCTTATATAACGTGACAAAGGACTGACAAGGTCGCTGCAAGATGCGCAAGTGAACCTATGTTTTTATTGTCCAAAGGTAAAATAGAATGCAAACGCCTATACATAGCTAGCGATACGTGCCTGAATGGACATTGAGGAGATAGCTAGCTTTGTATAAATTACAGTACCTGAGCATTGTTCGGTTTAGCTACTCTAGCTAACATATATTTATCTAGAGTACCTACCAACTAATCAGACACTTCCGTAATAGTATGCGACTCTATAATAATACTAGGGATTAACGCAGAAAATCCATTGAAAATCTCATGTTTCAGACAACTAGTGCGTGTCATAATAGGTAACTATTACTACGTGTAGTAAAAACCTGAACAAAGATGTAAAATCAGTATGACCACGCGATAATCGTATAGATAATCATATCAACGACCATCCATAAACTGTATTAAAAGAAATGAGTCATAAGCAACAGCACCTTCCAAGGATCATTTGCATATATCAATAATGTTTGAGTAAATTAAATAACAATTAATACGATTAATTTTCGCTTTATTTTTGCCGCGTTTCTTTTTCAAGGGGCGTTTCGAAGTTTCGTAGTCAGGGGTCGTAGTGTTAGGGCTGGGTCCATTTACGGCAGCTTTTACTTACGTGGCATTGGCATTCAACCCGCGGCCGGCCTCATCCCAACGAAAGAGGTCCTTTTATAGCTGTTCCAGAGCCCCTCGGACAACTCTGTTCAGTTCAGATAGGTCGTAAAAATGTGTGGCTTCAGGTGTAAGCACTTTCTCCTCCAAAGGATTGCCACCTACTTAAGAGACCTTTTTCCGAATCAAATATACAAATAAGGCCCGTTCTCAAACAAGTACTTGACGCCTGTTATAGTTTGGAGAAAGGTGGATTTCCAGTAAAAGCATTTAAAATGAAATAAACAATCGTTAATTAATCCAATTAACCATTACCGCAATAACCGCTGCTATTTATCAGCAAGTCGTTTAAAACTCTAACGGTTTATCCGCAGCGCTCTCGATGAAATGAAATGTACACAAACTGATAAATATATTTTACATTGGGACGTATAGAGAATAACCGGAATGTTAAAGATAATCTAAATAATAAGCGCTTTGGGGAATTAGAATTCCATAATATGCATTGTAAACTAAAAGTTAAACCTGCAGTCTTTTAGAGAGAACAAACAACTGCCCCAAATATTGTTCCTGCATTGAAATATCCGGCCAGCCGGCATGTTTTTCTTCTGAGTTTTTTGCAAAAGGGTGTCTGCTTTACATAATATCGCCTACTTCATTTTTGGCTTCGCGCAAAGTTGTTAAAGTCAGATTAGGCTCGTCCTTGACTTTTTTCCTTGTCGCGGAAGATTGAGAAATTTTCAAAAATGACATCTCGCCATTCTCGCCATAAATTGCGTCGGCGCTCCGGTGCAGGAATGAGGCACTTCGATAAAATAATAAACAATACACGGTAATCGGTATGTTAGAGAAACAAACACAAACCGCGATTTCAATTGCCGAGTAAGATTTCACACATTGTTGAAGATAAACATTGGCATAACACTACAGAGTGGAAAAACGCCCACGCAAAAAAGTAAAATATCAGCATCACTTGCCTAGTCTTTGATTCCTTACAAAAAACAAACTCAGTCTCATTTGTGCGAGTTTGACGCGGTACTTGTGGCGACACATCCGTGTGGCGGCGCGTGCGCCGGTTCCAGCGCTGTCGATCCGACTGCTCATCTCTGATCAAGACGTCACCGTTGCGTGTAACATCGCTTCACGATCTACCACAGAGCTTAGAAGACAATAAAAAATAAGTGACAAATCAATTTCACGGTCCGGCAGCTTTCTGAGTGAAATGATTGCCGTTACGGGCCCTCAACACGCGATAAGGCTTGGAAACTAAATGCGTTGTGGCCAGTAACGTGCTTAATCACAGAGGAAGCGTTCTGTGTGAAAAATTAGGCTTATTAGGCTGGTATACAACTCTCGCGTGCGAGTTCGAATTAATGGAAAGAATTACCACGGAATCCGAAGCACTGCATCCTTCGACGCACGCGGCAGCAAACGCCGGCCACCACGATCACACTAGCGCTGTCGCACTCTGTCATCACCCTTTACCATACGACCTTTTCACCACATTAATACGATAGCGATATAAGGTTCAATTTCAGCAGTAAATCGATCTCCAACACAACATAACACCACAAAGCGCGCGCCGAACCGCAACTGGCGGTCTGAAATATCAGGCAATTGGAAATCGTTATCGTTGGCTTCCCAACAATCAATGAGATAAATCGAGGATCAAAACGAGATGATTCCGATATCTATTCAATTGGCTGTATTGTGGTTTCCCTATTCATGCGCAGTTCGCAGTATTTCGCAGCACGTTCAGGGAATATTGCATCTACGCCTCTACGCTTTGATGTATAAGTACTATAATACATTCCTCTATAGATAAAACTTGCGATGCCCAATGATCTCAAATGGTATCTACTTCATCCTGAGTTATCTAGAGATAACAACAACCTTTCTCAGCCTCATCAAAATAATAAAGTATGGTTTCAGATATCTTTTGAGCTGTTATCAAACGCTATGACATTGTTCAATGTTGATATACACATTTATTCATGATGATTACTGATTACATAACGTGAATTTTAAATAACAGGAAGTCGCGGTTTATAAAATATTTAATTACTAACTTACAAATCCGAAACATTCTCATCCCAGTTTGTATATAATCAGAAATTAACATTAAACACGGAAGAAATTACCGCAAATATTCGAATCATTTGGTTCCGATACCTAACCGGGCCGCGTAACCAGACTGGAACTGAGGCATGGAGTCTGAGCTAGACATTCTCCAGATTAAACATCTTCATTTAGACGCAATTAATTACAGCTAATCAATACACAAGAAGATACGACGAAGAAACTTGATTCAATACAAGCTATTAGGAATTAACTTAAGTATTTATTACAAAGTAAAGACAATTGCATGGAATGTGAAATTATTAGAATATTATTTATCTGTCATTGTGTAGAGACAATCAGTTTTGCCACCGCGTTCGCGTAGCATGAGAGTGCTTTAGTGTGAATTATCTATCAATAACCGGAGAAAAACAAATCTACGCGATACGGAACAAAGATTCGCGTTCACATTCCTATGAATAATGAGAGAAGAGCTGAATAGATGCTATAACCGTTGCTACCAAACTCACTAGCCATTTGTTTCAGTCATTGCAAGATCAGGATGTTTAGAGGTTCTGGTTTTTCCAGTGACGATAAATTTGATCTGCAAGGCGTAAACGATGGAATATTATGTAATGTAATTCCATCGTTAACGCTTCGAACGATGAACGATGATCGAACCTAGCCGAGGAATTAATCACCACTTTTCGTTATACCTTCACGCTTATTTGCGACAAATTACTAAACCAATCACTGATGCGATACCTATTTCCATACGCATTAGGCAAAATATTCAGAACAAGATTTTCAGTTATGACAAGACCCTGAATTAGCGTAACAAGTGAAAACGAGAAACACTCGGAAAATTTGCATGGAATCAATGCTGATTTACTTGATTGATTGTGCGTATGTATAATTAAGTACGAATGCAGGTTACACACATATTACCGGTGTTGGATTTGTGAGATCCGGGTAAACTTAATGCAGGTTTCTCTAGTTTTATAATTTGAGACTCCTATTTAGGGTTAGCTGGAAACATTGCAGACCAAAACAATACAACAGGTTTTTTTAAAGGTGTTTTGATAAAAGTGTACATATTTCATAATAGGTTTGTCTCAAAAGCATTTTTTTTTTAATTGAAGTTTTCTGAAAGATATATACTTATATATTTTTAATAAAAAAAGTGCCTTCTATCAATAAGTGTTGACTTTAATAGGGAAACTTTTTCAAATTCTTTTTAGTAGTGTTTGCTTTTATTTTGTTCACAAAATTGGCGACTCTACCCCCCGCAAAGAAACTTCTATTTAATACTCGTTGCGAGACTTCACTGCATCTCTCTCTCTACATTGTGGCACGTCGGAAGTTGGCAAGCAATTTTTTTCTACTTGTGTTATAACTGTGCCTGCAGCGGCAACTACCTATGAAACTAGTTACAATCGTAACAACCCTGTTTTTTTTAGTTTTGCAAACCATTTATTAACTTTACCTAGCCATCATTAATATAACTTTACAGTTGTACACGGTTATTTTTCAAAACCCAATTCAGTTAACATTGATAGACGTCCCAACGTCGTTTATCTTGTTCCAAATCGATAAATCGCAGCCCACAAACCGCATTCCCCTAAACCCCGCGGAACTCGCATGCCCATATAGGCACGCCACTCACCTCGGTCCTCCCTGGCAGGAATTTCTCTTATGGCCGAACCCTATATTCAAACCGCGAACAGATAGGCTTACTTTGGATTAAAATTTGACACATTCTATATGGGCAAATATAAAATTTTAAACCGAAGTCTGCGAAGTAAGCCTAATCTATCCCCGGTTTGAATGTAGAGTTCGGCCGTTAAACGACTCGCTCATGAACTCGACGGACAAATTTATAACCGGAGAGTTCAAGTTATCCTGCCAGAGTGTAAAATCAACATTTAAGGGCGTGTATTTCTAGCTTACCCGCTTTACCCGTCGAATGAGACCGCTCGTAGGACTTCGCTCACTCAATGGGTTCGACTGTACTTTTTAAGAGAATGACACCTCTGCTAGTCTACACATTCGCGATCAGCTTTCTCTTATCGTAGATATTTTACATTTACATGTTTTATTACTTTTGACCTTGTGCTGTTGGCGTCACCTGCGCACCCATTGTTCATCGACCTTGCTTACGCAAACTTATTCAAAAATAAATGCTTGCTGTTAAATTAATAACCCCATGACAAGTCTAGACAATACGGGCATTAGATACGCCAACAAACTGTGTAATACTGAAAAACCCGCCTTCAAAAATGCAAAAATAACTTCTTATTAAATGGTAGGTAGGTCAGTCCAAGTGTAGCTTTTGATTTAAAATATTGTAGGACGCCGACTTTAGTTGGACTGGCTGGACTGGAAGAAGTTATTTTTTACATTTTTGATGGCGGGTTTTTGATTTTTTAAACTTTTATTTTATACTTGATCCTGATGCTTTATATTTGTGCTGTTATGTAGTCCCACTTCTCAATTAATGAGAAACTCGCTAATTAAATGTGCTTCGTCATAGTCGCTCAACTACCTTAATCGAGATATCTTATCGCCACCCTTCAAATAGGTAGGTACCGGTAAGGAGTTTCGGTGGCCATCTGTGGTCTTCATCATCAGTTCGCCATACCACCACCACCAGAACCTCCTCCTTTTTTTGAAGTCGGTTAATAAATAAGATGGAGACTGAGATTTTGATTGTCACCGGATAATATACTTATAGCAACCAGAGGCTACAATAAATATACTTTGGCTAAACCTAATTTCTTTTGACATGTTATCGTATTGTCAACGTAGGTAATAATAGCTCTTATTTACTTGTCAGTAATGGCGGTTGAGCTATAAACAATATGATAAGAATACGTGTGCAGTCAACGTAGAATATGGCCCCAGAATGTATTCCCTTACCACCGAGGATACGTCACAGCGACACGTGACGTATTAAACTCAGGTTTGAGCGATGACGGCTGTCATTTGCATTGGTACACGAAATCCATTCTACCCTCGACGGAAACAAATATTATAATTTTGACGCCTATGTGTGTGTGTCTCTGTGATACTTCCTAAACGGATGGTCCGATTCGGACGAAGGTTTTGTTTTTAATTAAAAAGCTAGGTTTACTGGGCTGGTTCTTGGTAGGTTGAATAAAAATAAAAATTCATATAAGCCGCAAAAGTGTCGGTAATTTGTGACAAATGCCTTCGATGAAATGAAAATTCTGCGCAATGCCAATGATACGTTCTCTGAAAGGTGTTCCCGATTAATTAAAAAGTACTATCCGTAATTTTATCTATTCAATAGTTGTCTGTTTTTTAAGTACCTAACAATAAAAGAATATTTCAATTAATGCAATGTGTCGTTTCACACACTAAGTAGGTAAAGTCTAGTTGTTTGGCAGGATATCCTGAATAGGATTAGATACGTTAGTTTGGTAGGCTGCTGACTACTTACCACAAAATTTAAACTTCGATGGTAAATAAAATATGTCTATCGGTGATATTAATATTATAACCTATATTTAAAAAAAAAACATGTTCTCGGAAGATAAAAAAAAGGTTATGCGGAAAGAACTTACTTACATTGTTTATTGTTTTAATAGTAAGCTTATACAAGAAAATTTAATGCCAATGACTATGGTAAATGCTATGTTAATGTAATGACATGTAGAGTAAGAGACATTGTGAATTAAAACGTCCCTTGTCACCGACTTGCAATGACTTCTAATCAAACCGATGATTGATCTACCTGTTTTCTGCATGCTGATTTCACGTAAAATATATTCTCAAAATTAAATATTTTTGTAAATTACTGTTTCTTCAATTCTTTCATTGTTTCGCTACCCATGTTCTGCTTCTGTCAAATTTGGTCCCGTTGGAGGTTCCGTATAAGGAGCACTTATAAGTTCGAGCCGAAGTCAGCCTGTCAATCACGACCCCATTTCTCGGGGACCAGTGTAAGTAAAAAGTTGAATTCGATATAGATCTTGCTGACCCAGACCGTCACAGTAGTTAGGGATACATCACTTTTTCATATCAGCATTGGTATTTATTCATTTAACGTATCAGAGTTATTATGTTATTTAGCATTTCATTCATATTTGTTACGCAAAGCAAAAAATATTCATCCACTAGCAACATTAGCATAGAAATGTTGTTCAAAAACAAAGTACCTACAATCGCGATATAATATCCAGCTAATCCAGCTTAGCATACACGGTGCTCCAAAATATCTACATTCTGTTCTATTGATAATTGAGTTAGAGCGTGTTCTTATATTCGAGCAACTTTTATACCAAGATGTTCAATTAAGAAAATAAAACTTTAGGTACATGTGGTTAGCAAGATGTTCCCTAAGAACATTAAACGAGATAGGATGGGATTCGCAATTGAACGTTTCATTTTAATTCTGTTTGCCAGGCCTAAAGGTTCGTTGAGTCAATTAAATTAACAGGATTGCTACGCTGATGTATGCAAAGTGAATTTTAAATATAATCGTAGATGTGATTGGCAAAGCATTCAAGTTATCGCAAAGCTAATATTGGAATAGAGAATTACGTCAAAACTCAGCAGCCGGATATTTCGTGACATGAGTTTAATTCACTACGTAAACTTGTATTAGGTATTCTTAGTGCTGTAAAAGATCATTGTAAGGATGTTTTTCAATGAGCACAAAGGCAACTGATTTATAAACTATGTTGCGGCATTGACGGCTGACTCGTTCAACAAATAGGATTATGTTATGAAAGTACTTGTTACTTTACCATCCGGTGCGAGACTAAGGTATTTTACTGCTAGTAAAATGTTAGGGTAACTCCTTAAATATTAACAACCAGTTCAATACCGATCGTCAGGATTCGGGAATAACAAACCAAGACAAGCTTAGTTGCATAACATTAATAGCTGCAAAGACACGCACTGCTGCACCTAAATAACTAATCCAATCACAAAAATAACAAAAATATACACCTCCACCGAACGTTATTTCCAACTTGTTAGGCACTTCGAACCGTATTCGCATGTCACTTGTTTGCTGCCGACATTCACAATTTAATTTCCGAACGGAACGTTTAAATAAATTCGTGTTTATTTAAATTCGGAACGACCGGAGGCAGTGGCGCGAATCGGGCGATCTTCGATGACAACGGAACGCGGACTGACTGAACGAGCGTCCTTCCGCAGTGGGATGGCTCCCGCCGCGCCGGCCTACATAGAACACACTGAATGCGATGCGTGAGATGTGATGTAACACGCATGTGACGGAATCAACACAGATTAGAGATGTTTTGATAACGTGCGCGACGTCACAACAGCTTCGTTTACGACTTCGTTAACTTCTTCTAGGTACTGTATTCCACTTTCCTTATAAGTTTTTACACATTTGGTTTGGGAAGTTTGGGTAAACATATTTATTTATAAAAAAAAACATTTTAGATACTTACTGTTAATTGTATTTTAACAATATAACAACGATATGTTTTGAAACATGGAATAAAGGCCATGCTAGGTGCAAAAATGTAAACATATCTTACTCACTATAATCTGTCAATCAAGTAACACACGACTAATTTCTTTCAGCCCATCTTGCGTGTGTATCTTTTATGATCTCATAATGGTGCCATTATGCATTAAGTACGCCATATGCCGCTTTTTTTTGTGCGGGCTAAAAAAATATACATTAATCTACTAAATACATTACAGTCAAGAGAGCTGTCATAACGTCAACCTTTTGATTACGATATAAAAGTAAGAAGAGCTATAACAAAGTGGAATAAAAGCATTGTAGTTTTTAAACCCTGATTATGTTACGGGGGTGTCTGGAAACGTGTAACTAACTTAACGAAACACGATATCAGAAATATGTTAATTACATACCGGTAGGTAATTTAAGCGCCTACTGTATCCAGTGACAGACGGGGGTTGGGAAAAATGTTTTACCCCAACTTAGTTCAAGCATTGACTCGGGGAAACCATAGTTATATGTTAGGGAATACTGTATAAGCAATGTTGCAACGTTTTATTATTAAAATAAAACGTTGTAAAAATGTCAGCTCTTTCCCCTAGAGAGATGTCAATTAGTATTTATAATTATCATAATAGTGTAGACCTTGCTAAATAAAGGAAAAAAATCTTAATATACATTATAAGCTATATTCAAGTAACTAGAGCGAGCCCAGGCTTAAAACGTTAAGCTGCATACACATGAATCCGTTGGGCTCCGAAATATTTAGCTTCCACTTCCGTATATTCAGCCGGTAACGAATTCAGAATAAGAACAAGTTTCCGTGGTTCCGTAAGTTGCATTGTCTATTATGGCAAGTTTTGCTATCACCGTTTCTCCATCAAAGTTTAGACTAACTGTATTAAGTAGGTCAATATTATGTCGCGAACTTGCGATCTGTCGAAGTTGTTCATAAGAATTTTCCTCTAAGAGGTTATTTCTTTCTGCATATTAATTAAGTACCTATATAAAGATAAATGCAATCATGGATACAATGATATTGTAACAAAAAGGGTGAAAAATAACGGATTTAGTGAGTCGGTAACATTTTTATATTTGGAACTAAAGTTGAATTGATGATTTGAACCCTACTACTTCCTTGTTGTCATACGAGACAAGAGCTCATGGATAGAGAAATTGCAATCCCTTTGTTGCATGTTATATGGTAACCTACAGTTATTTATTACCTATCTGCCTATCTCTAGGTGAAAATAATTACGTACGTACATTACTGGGTAGCTAGTGACTGGGCTTGCAGTCCCTTGATTTTCGGGGCTGATTGAGCTGAAACTCAAAAAAACCGGTTCTGTATTAAACAGTGGGTCCTGGGCAAGCCCTAAAGCTAGTGTTTTCTACCGACTTTATCCTCGTAGAACATTAATACCATGACCCAAAAACTTTCCCAAGATGAAGAAAGTTCCTTACAGTTAGGCGGTGTGCGACAATTTTTATTCAAATCCGTTAGCAGTTTGTTACATTCAATGACAAAGATTCAAGTGCAAACATTTATAGTTACATCCTCACAAACTTTCACATTCAGATTATTAGTAGGAAGTAGAATAGGTAGGGGATAGTTATAAAGCTAAGGTTTTGAAACAATTTTGGTGCACGGCTTGAGCTTAAGCAAATATACCTACCATAGGTAAATTATTTCAGACTTTACTTTATTTCATCATGGCCACGGCAATAAAACCTCTCCCTTTCGCAGCTTCGCTAATAAGGAAGAAAGTGGTTAAGGGTCTGTAGTAAAAATTGGTGCCGTAAAGCGTGTAAGTAGGTGAAACCACATGCGTTCTTATCGTGATCAATATAAGTCCCTGACTAGTCAACTTGAGTTAAGTGCCACTCGTTAAACTAGATTCCAGCTCCAATTTACTAAATTCAGTTGTCGTCAAGAACAAGTACTTAACTAGCACAAACCGCAGGCGGGTTACTACTTGCCTCTATTTAAAGGTAATTTAATGGTACATTCGGGTAACGGGCCCCTTGTTAAATAGTATCTATTGACACGTGATTGTAAGATACCAGCATTAGGTTTTTTAACTTAAGTACACTTCCCTATGTTTTTACGGAGAAGGAATAACTTTGCGAGGAAACCGCACATTCAAACTGCTGAGTGTATGGGCAATATGGGCATCGTATCGTAGGAGAGTAATTGCAGAAAAAAAACTCGAGTTTGTTTTAAGTCGGAAGGGATCTGAGACCCAATACATTGACATAAATGAAATAAATACAGAAAAGTGCATTTAATTGCAAAATAAAATAAGAGATAGAATCACGTGGACACACGTCACGTGGATAGTCATACCGGTAGGTCTTTGTCTGAGATTTGTTAAATTAACGACAGTTTCAATCATTCACTCTGAACCAGAGAATATAATTCCTGAACCCTAAAGAACACCATAACAAGGCATTACGAATTACGACTGACAGCGCTTGCCGGGTTTGTTTAGGAATTTCGTAATATGTTTTTCGTCTACGTGCCCGCTTTATTTTTAGTCGCGATACACGGGCTACACGGCACACCTTCGCACGCGTTCAGCTGTCTAGGAAATGAGTCCGGATTGGATTTATGTCTGGTCTAGATAGGTATCTCGTCCCGCTGCATAGTAGGCTACACTAGTGGCACAAGTTAACTCCTACGTCGGTATAATATACACGTGTGTCTAGTTTAGACCCGTTAGGCACGTAGGCAAGACGGTAAAAATATGATACTGAACTGCGCCTCTATTCTAAGCGGTACCAACGATATCGTAAATTACCTGTTAATGTATTGTCATCACGTCAGCCGTCATTACTGACGAGAAAATAAGAGCTATCAAAAAGTTGACAATACCATAACAGGACAAACACGATATTGAATTTTTAAATATGAGCCCTGATGGGGAACTGCCTTTAATTCTTAAGTTAGATCATTTTACTTAAAGGTCGAAACATTATTTTATTTAAAAAACGAAAAAACACTGGTTTTTTTTTTCTTCTAGAATTCGAAAGTATCAACCGGAATCGACTCAGCTAAAAAATAAACACTTACTACAATTAATGTTTCATTTCACGATCGTTTTTATTTTTAAGACCAAATGTTTATAATTTACGAGAGACATTGTATCTTAAACAATATTCCTATCGATTAGTAGGTAGAATAGAATAGCGAGTGTTTTATTTTTTGAATTTTTCGCTGCTTCTATTTCCGGGGGAGAGAAGCGAATTTTAGAAAACCATTGAATGCAGTTTTGTTTCTTTTTTAAAATAAATCAAGGATTTAAGATACTTTCTCTCCCATAATTTTCTACTGTGACAAGGTTCTACACCGCATGTATATATAGTGTATATGTAATATACATAGATAGCCTTTCGTACTTAGAAAAAGACGTTGGGTCGATTGTTATTCCATAGTCATCAAAATCATCTATTGTCTAGAGTTGATGTTTCCTTTAGGACCTAATAAGCGATTGTTATGGGATTCTAACCGATTCTGTAGAACCTATACAGTAAAGTGGTAGAATAATGCCTCTAGGTGTTTATATAAACTCTTACATTACTACAAACATGGGTATTATGGTCGTTATGTCGGACTAATAACACGGACTCATGGGCTTTTGTTTCTAGTGTACCTACCTACTTACTAACAGAAAAAGCTGGGGGTTTTTTGTTCCGCGTTTGTTAACTATACTACCTACCTTCACCTATATTCATTATTCAACATACATTGTATACTTACGTACAGTATTGTATATGGTATTCAGAATTGAACTGCACTTCACCCCATTCACCAAATTGATTTTAAAATACTCTTCCTGTCGTGTCACATTTACCCAGATAAATCGTTTGACAGGGTGACAGAACCCGCAGGGCTTGGTATAAGTATAAGTGCTCAAGTCGGTTTCAATATTTATACGTATTGAACTTTAAGAAGTAACAGTCGATATCAAACATATCGGAGCAGACAAAGCGTTTATAAATATCTAAACACGCTCAACAAAACGCCTTTTACAATAGATATAATTCAACTGCTTGGGGATCTACAGATACCTATTTTGGAGCAACTTATCATAACGAGTTGTCAATTCAGTATATATATATATATATCAACTGCCATTCATGTCCAAATACATCCAAAAGCATATTCATAACGTATTTCAAACCGGGTCACCCAACGGCAGCGCAGTGGAGAAATTAAAATGAAACGAAAACAGAAGCTTGCAAAAAATCGAAAAGGGTGGACAGGACAATGCGAGTGGAACAAAGGCCGGTGGCGACCGACGCCGCGCGCATAGCAATCAGCCCGCAGCCGTAGCCATTACCAATCACGAAGGACACTAACCTTATGGAATTGCTACAGATATCCTTTAGCGATTGCTTAAGTTATTAGCTATGCTGCCGATGCTGTTACGACGCTTAGCAGAGCCTCTATTCTAGGCGGTAAAAACCATATCGTCTTTGATCGTTGAGGTTTTTATAGCTCTTATTTACTTGACAGTAATGGCGGCAAAGTTAAAAACAATAACATAACAAGTCAAAGACGATATGGTCGTTACTGCCTAGAATAGAGGCCCTGGACGTTGGTAAAATTCCAACATTAAGGCCACAAAAAAATATTAGATTTCTTGGATGTCATGATCATGATTGAAAGCTTACGAAGGACGTTTTCGCTTTAGAAGTCGTTTTTTGGGAGTCACGTTTTATTTATTTTGTTAAGCAAGCATTTACTTGGATAAATGCTTTGAAGCAATATCCTTAGCTGCTGTATATAAATAGTAAGGCCATGAACCGATGAAGCGCTAAGCCTGAGCAATTAGTGACATTTAAAATGCAGACCACTCGTCTTTAAATACTCGTAATCATCAACGGAGAACAAAGTGATATAAACTGCTCTTTGTTTGACTTGCTTAATTGAAAGTACAATAAGAAAATAAAGATTTTTCTTAGTACGCAATTAAGTAACTGCTTGCTTACACACAGTTTAGCAAGAATTAATTTGTAGCATCTTTTGCAAGTTTTGAGTAATAAGTGCAGTACGATTTAGCTGTGCAGGGGCTCTGCTCTATTCAGTAAAACCATGTTGCTTTTGACTCGTCTTTTTACTAGACAGGGTTTCTATAAAAAATCCACGTAAAATCATGTCAAAAACAATATGGTTTTATGTGGGTAGGTAATGCTGACGATATCACGTCATAAACAATATCGGGTAGAGTAGATCTATTGGCAAGAGCCAGTGCCCCTATTCTACATTGATTAATTAAACGATATCGCCTTTTTTGCTATGATATACATATACATCGAACATGGACGCAAAGTAACAAAGGAATATGGTTTCGATAACAATGGTGGTCACATGTTAACGAGTAAATATTTTGAACTTAACGGTCTCATGCCGATAAACACAAGTCATATCTTATACCTGGTATGTTTGTATTAGACTAGAACACAGGTAATATAAAGCTAAAGCCGATGTCGTTTTCCCAAATGTAAGATCGCTGAAAGGAATTAACAAGACATAAGATTTTATATCGTCAGCAATTCGTATAATAAAAGACCATCTTAAATAATGTCGTCCTGTCAATAACCGAGTATAATCAAATCAACATGCCTTATTTAATAAGTTCGTGGGTAAGGTCATTTAACTAGTGCAGTAGCTCGAGCAAATTGTGTCTTCCGCGCAATCCACAATGAAGACAAAGTGCAGAAATTGTTTAACTTATGGAACTGGGTTAATTCAATAACTTTCCTTGCACAATATTTAATAACTAAGGTTACATTCAATTTGTAATGTTGAAAGGCAGAAAAGTTTGGTAGGTCTCACCAGCAGCGCGTCTTTCGCTTTTAGTGGCGCACTTCCAAAACTTCATAATGAAAATCACGGTCAGACGGCGAGATGACACAATCCGCGCCCGCTAAGGCAAGTCGCCATCGTCAAACTGTCCGATTGGGGCCGAAACAATGACTTTTGTTTACAAACGGCTGGCGGGCATTTATTAAATCGTCGAGACCAATGAGCTGCGCACGAGTGCGGCGGACGGACACCCCCGGGGGACAATCACCGGCTGTAACTGTGCACCGGCTGATTGGAGGAAGGCGTGGGCCTCGACCCTCGCGTCCTAAACCCTCATTGTAACTGACAGTATTAAAAAACTTAATCAAATTGGTAGGCGAATCAATAAAAACAGCAAAGTGTAGAGTATAAAAGTTTAATTTCTATCACATCATGTCTCCCTACAATTTTGACATAGACGCCGAAATAAGTCTAGTGGTTACTAAGATTCGAAGTCATTTTTCAGGTGGATAACAACGTACTTATAAAATAAAATGATGACAAAATTGATGATGTCTGTGAATCTGCTTCGAATCGCACACATTATTGCACTATAAAAATACATGTATAAGCATATTTTCTAGGCACATTTCTGTACTGTCTATAGTTTTTAATTCATAATGATTACACACTCCTATTTTGTTACATATCATACTAAGGTCTATCTTAACTTAGTTGAAGTAATGTGAAATTTGTGTCACTTTAATGAAAAAGAAGGTAATTTAACCGTTGGTGTTCATATTTTCTTAATAAATTCAATTAAATGGAACACAAGCGACGTCTCTAAACCCAAAAATTTGAATTATTTTCTTGAGCTATTAAATAGTTAAACTTGTTGATGAAATTGTAAAAGCTCAAAGTAAATAATTGTTTTAAATTATTTCACTTTCCCTAAAGCGCACCTAGATTTCGTCAGAGAAGCCACAGGGTCCCCCAGATCAACAGTTTATCTGCTCTGACTCCAGTCTGATCAGGCCTGTCGTCCAAAAAACGTATAAGGAAATGCAAGAAACCTTAAGAGAAACTTATACATAGTATGTGTTTTGATACGGACAAGCGAATATCAGCTGGGTGACTGTTAGTCTGTGGGACCCTTAAAGCTGGGTCCGGAGTTATGTAGGGTTATGTTATGTTCAATATAAACAAAGCATGAATGTTTATTTCAAATGTGTATGTTGATGATCAGTCCATCAGTAATACGTCAAAGCGTGTAAGTATATATTGTAAAAAAATATCTTAAAAGCAAGTTTTTTAATTAGTTTAATTTCAACACGAAAAACATGCGCCCCACATGTTCAAAGTAAATTTATTAGTGAGACCTCCATATATTATGGAAGACGC
The DNA here is from genome assembly GCA_923062465.1 of Acleris sparsana. Classification (NCBI taxonomy): domain Eukaryota; kingdom Metazoa; phylum Arthropoda; class Insecta; order Lepidoptera; family Tortricidae; genus Acleris; species Acleris sparsana. The sequence continues at coordinate 16,448,176 of OV281287.1, read as the reverse complement.
CTTTGTTATATATGTAATCTTCAGTTTTCTGAAAAGTGGAAGATTGTGTTTTCCCATGTTGTGCGTTCACTCAGCTCGAGTACAGTCCCGAACGATATAAGAGCGAGTCAGATGTTTTTGAACGCAATGTTGGATAATATAATATTGCTGGTGATTGTACCTCTATTACGGTACAGTGAAAGTCTTCAACGTTAATTATCATAGTATTACTGTTATTTTAGCTCCTATTAACTTTTCAGTAAAGGCATCTCAAAAAACCTTGATAATGATAACACATCCTCAAGATCGTTATAGCCTTAAATCTAAACCGCATGGTTTAGATTATTAGTATTAACTTATATATCTGAAAGGAATATTAGTTAGATGATTGGAGTTTTAAGACATCTCTCTTTTCAATCACTAGATGAACATACCTGAGGGATTACTCTCTCATTTTGATTTAAGAAAAAAAAAAGATTAACCTTGTAAATGATAGATTATTTCTTATGACTATTGAAAAAAATGGACAGCCAAATTAACTTAAGTAGAAATGGCTTCTAAGGACCCAGCTTTGAAAAAAGATCTAGAAGTTAAAGATAAATATAATCATGTGATGATTTCGGAGTTTATAACTAAACTGGAATTACCTATACTAAAAATAATTTACTTCTTACAGCATAATCAATAGAGGCAAAGCCAAAGCTCCATCGAAATGCCTAAACTAAACTAAAGGAATTCTATAAGCGCCATTCGTAGAAGTCTTTTGTTTAGTAGCCCACAGCTACCTTCATTATCTTGTAACTTGGTAGCCAAGTCATGTTGGCTGAATTAACTCCTTGAAATGTAAAACTGCAAAATATCACGTTGGAGCACCCAACGATTTCTCCACTGCCTCTGACTGAATCAACATTTGCACTGAATTTATTATTCCTTGCTTATTTTATTAGTTAGTTGATAGTTACCTATTGCAAATTTCTATAAAACCGCGTGAATAATCCACCCCGGATATACGTAAAAACTTTTTTAAGTCTATTCTGTAACACAATTTTGTAAAACAAAGAATTGTATAAGCTATTTACTACTGATTGTAAATACGACCTGACAATAGAATTTTATTAATCTGATATGTTATTCACGAATGTGTCGCATATCGCGCTTTAGTATGCATCACCTTTTTAACATTAATCAAAAACTTGAAAGTACGATTACCCAATCATAGCTATGTTATGTCTTATTTATTCCACATCATAATTTCAAAGGCACTGCTTTTCAAAGTGAATTCAAAACTGCAATCACGAGATCGCCCGAATGTAACGATGGTCGTGAAATAAAATAACCGTAATCCATATAAATACTACTCACACAGAAAATATACACCACACAGTACATTCGCATCTCACCAGCCAAGTCGACAAAATCTGACAATTCAGTAAAACAACACTACTCATTAAAAACCACAATATTAAAAAATAAACTACATAGCTACTGCTAATTTACTGGTGTAAATATGATTAACTTTATCCTTACAGATAGTCGTTACATATCAGTTTATCAATACTGAATAGGTGTAAACCTAGGTATTCTTGCTAACTTTGCCAATTATGCCGGGCCGTTCCCGGGCATACCAGAACTGAGATGCCTGTAATCACGCGGTCTGCTTGCTCGACCCCCCGAATAATGAATCCCACGATACATTGACAACTCGGATCAAGGACTGACGACTTACCAAAGAATGATGTACTTTTTGTTTCAATTTATCTGTGAGTTGATGCATGTAGTCTCGACTCTCTATCAAAAAGGCAGTACCAATATTAGATGAACAGAGCCCTTTTCAGACTAAGCATGGCCGCTTCCGTTTCGGAATGAGCGAGGTGGTCGCGTCGAACCGCGTGTCACCCAAGCGGCCGTGGTCGGGTGCGCCGGTCAATGTCTGTACCAGGCACCCTGGACGCGCGTCTGGAAGTGCGAGACGGGCGTGACGATGTAGGCCTGCTGCTGCTGCTGCACGACGGCCAGCGGGATGACCTGCTGCGGCATCTCGACGGGCTGCGGCGGCTCGTCGGGCACGCCCAGCGTCTGCACGCAGTGCTGCTGGCCCACCTGCTGCGTCAGCACTTGCTGGTGCTGACTGACTTGCGGGACGAGCATCTGCTGCTGCATGTTCTGTTGCTGTTGCTGCTGGTGGATCACGACGTGGCCGCCCTGGCCGCCCATCTGCTGGTGCTGCTGCACCGACACCTGCTGCACCTGCTGCTGCTGTTGCTGCTGTTGTTGTTGTTGTTGTTGTTGCTGCTGTTGTTGCTGTTGCTGCTGTTGCTGCTGCTGCTGTTGCTGCACGTGCTCCCGCTCGTGATCCTCCTTCTTCTTTGCGTCCATAGCTGCCTTCTTAGCATCGGTCTTATCCTTCTCCTGCTGCATTCTAATAGGATCCTTGTTTTTATCGTACGTCATACACTTCCCGCTGCGGAACGGCACCATGTCTTTCGGCAGGTCCTGCTTCTTAGTGGCGAATTTGACATGCGGAAATTGATCCTTCATGAACGCGCGGAACGTCGAGTATCCCATGAGTTTTACTCCCGGCTCTAGGATCTCCCCATATTCCTTATAAGCCTCGAACAGGTGTTTCCTGGAGTCTCCCTGTATTATAATAGTCTTGCTGGCCTTTTTTCCTTCGCCCGACGGCTGCACGTCCTTCGGTGAGCTAGCGTGTTGTTTCAGGTACTCTTTTAAAAAATTAGTAGCATGTTTGTATATGTCTAAAGTGAACGTGTTATAAGGCTTCTTGCCGACATTACCGTGTATCCGGGGCGCGACGCCGTGCGTCATCACGTGCTGCCTGATGCGTTTGAGCTGATAATGCGTAACATTCTCTAAATATAAAAAGGCTTCCAAACAGACCTTTCTACCTTGGTACACATAGCAAGCCCTCAATCTCCTTCTGACTTTATGCCGTGAAGTCTCAGCAGGATTAGCCAAGCTTGCCATAGTGATGCCCATCAGGTACATGTCATGCTCACTTTTTGTTAATTCAGCGATGTTCAGACGGTGGCGATACACCGCTTCTGGATTCAGCCCACGGTAACAGTTATCCTTGCAGTCACATCCTCTCATTAACCTCTCCTTGACCTGAAAATAAATAATAGTAATTTATAAGCAAAAAATGTAACAAAACTATTAATATTAAAAACTAGATCAAAACACCTGGTCCTCTATTCTACTGGGTAACACAATATTGCCTTAGATGTCAGTAACTACATTAATTACGGCAGAGTTAATAACAATACCATAACCCAGTAGAATAGAGGCCCAGGAATATCTTATCTTCTATTATTCAAACAATTGTCTCAATGTGTTAAACTTGTTTTATGATTTATGACACATAGCAAGTAGGCAAAAATTAAATAAAACGACTTTTTTATATTTCAAAATTTAAAAACAGTAAAAACTTTCAACATAACTACTCTGAACTGGTTATATTATTGACTTCAGACTAGAGGTTTTCACAATCAATGAATAGGTGTGGACATTTAATTTAAAATTTAATCCTTACTATTAAAACTGTTTAGTGAATATGATGTACACTGTCTTGAAATAAAATCTTGTGCTCTTTAAGTTATTTTCGCAAGTATTTTTTTTATGTTGATACTTAGTAATGTATCGCAACACAGTACATTGCAAAATATCAAAGTGATGTTGGGATCTCTTTTGATCCTTGGACAATTTTTGTGTGTATTTCAGGGACTGGAACCGCTTACCCTTCTTAAGGGTTTTCGTTAGGGAATAAGCATATCCTAATGAATAGCTATCCCATACAATACAAATTATTCGACTAAGCACTTTCGAATTCCTTAAAACCCTCGTTAGGCCTTCCCTATAAAGTAATTATTCAAGCTATTTTAATCTCTATGCGCAGTCCATACAAAATATTTTTGCATAGGCTTGAAACTAACCAATCACACGGTTCTGCGAACAGCGGAGAGGGACAATGGATAGAACACTAACGTAATGTGCTTAAATCCGAAACCCTTACGAAACTCGTAACCTCATTGGTTGTAGTTATCTAGTTTGAAGCAGTTTCCATACCATTAGGGTAACCCTATCGATAGGTTAAGCCCATCGATAGGGTAAGCCTATCAATAGGGAGAGTATAATAATATGATGTAGTACCAGATTGACACTTTTCATTACTTAATCAAATAAAGGGGTTTTCCAGTCCCTGGTGTATTTACAGTAAACCCACAATGCTCTATCACTTTCACACTCACTGGCATAACAAATATACTGATGAAGCAAAGGAGAGTGTGACAGGGATAGACCGCCAAACATACTTATAGTAAAAGCCAGCCAATACTGTGGTTTTAATATAAGTATGTTTGCTCTATAAAAGTATGTTTATCGTTGCCTAGGGACTATGTCAATTTGGGTAAGATTGTGCCACCTGATTTAATATTATATATTTACACTGTCATTAAAGCTTGTATTCATAAACAAAATATATCTGAATACTTCCAACCCAATTATAATCTAGCCCTAGTCAAATATTCTATTATACCAATATTATATTAAATCCCAAACAGGAACCAATTTTATATTAAATCCCACACAATTATTATTGTTTTTAATAGCCATAACATAATTGAACTATTAATTATCATACCCTTAACTGTGCAAAATCAAATCATCATCATCATCATCATCATCATCATCAACATCATCATCATCATCATCATCATCATATTAAAATAAATGTAGTCCGTGAGCTTCTAAAAGAACCTTTGGATTTTAGAAGCATACTTAGGGTATTGACGATGATACGCGATCGTGATATGCGGTTCTGTTCTGTAATAAACTTACAAAACTTTTTGAAGTTACCGTAAAAAGTTATGTAAAGAATAACCATCAGTACAAAATAAACCTTACTGTAATAATATTACGCTTATTCATCTTTTTCCAATTTAAATATGATATGACTTTTTGTCATGATACAAATAAAACAAAATCAGCAATTTCGAATTCTTCCATCTTTAATTTAAATAGAGAACACTCCGCCGCCTACACACTAGTTTAGATTGGAAGTACATAGAGCTGTTATGTAAATCCCTTGAAATTGATTGCTTCTATTAAAGTCGCAATTTTTTCATATTTGGCAGCTCTTTGAATTTTGAATGAAATTCATAAGTCTTCTGATTACATCATAATCAAAAACTGTCCAGATTCAAAGATAAATCCTTTTTAGGTCTAATTCTCTTGGGTGTGTTTGGTCTGCTTTGTTTAATATTTTTTTATGTACTTTCTGAAATCCCCGTTGCTTCTATAACACATTTCAGCATCTTTAAAAAAATATTTATATACAGGGTTATTGGTAAGTCGACCTTAGGAGGTGATAGGGGTGACTATTTGTGATAATTTTGACCCCCATATGCATTATGCAAAAGTGAACCATTTTTGAGTTATCGCGTTTATTAGTTTTTTTTTAAATTAGTCGGAAATTCAACTTGAAAAATTTATTACGAAAAAAGTATCAATTAATATCTTTTTTTTTCTTCTGATTTACAAAACCGATTAAACACTGGTTATTTTTCAATATTAAAACAATAATTTTCGGTCCAAATTTAAAAAAGCGAGACGGAAAACGAAATTTTTTCAATATCTTTTGCAATCGCTTTCCACTAAAATGCCTTAAAAACAAAAAAAAAACGTTATGAAACTTGGCTTGCAGATTATTTTAAAAACTTAAGTGTTTTCTTAGCTCTCCAAAAAAGGAAAACAAGTGGAAAATTATTTTAAAAAAACCTGAAAAAATAATCATCAGAAAGGAAGCAGGCGGAAACAAAAGTCACAAATGCAACTTCAAAAATTAAAATTAAAAAACATAGTACCAAATTTAAATCATACATTTTTTATTCGCTTTTGTACAAGATGAATTTGTTGTTCCTATGCAAAATTAAAAAAAATATTATCTATACACGTTTGAGAATGCGAGGCCGAAAACTAAAAAATACATGTTTTTTTATCAAACTCCAACATAAATTACACGAAAACAGAAAATTTTTGAAGTTGTTTTTGTGTTTTGTTTCCGCCCGCTTCCTTTGTGATGATTATTTTTTCAGGTTTTTTTTAAATAATTTTCTACTTGTTATGCGTTTTTGGAGAGCTAAGAAAACAGTTAAGTTTTTAAAATAATCTGCAAGCCAAGTTTCATAACGTTTTTTTTTGTTTTTAAGGCATTTTAGTGGAAAGCTATCGCAAAAAATATTGAAAAAATTTCGTTTTCCGTCTCGCTTTTTTAAATTTGGACCGATAATTATTGTGTTAATATTGAGAAATAACCAGTGTTTAATCGGTTTTGTAAATTAGAAGAAAAAAAAAGATTTAAATTGATACTTTTTTTGTAATAAATTTTTCAAGTTGAATTTCCGACTAATTTAAAAAAACACTAATAAACGCGATAACTCAAAAATGGTTCACTTTTGCATAATGCATATGGGGGTCAAAATTATCGCAAATAGTCACCCCTATCACCTCCTAACGGGAATAGGTCGACTTACCAATAACCCTGTATGTTATAAACAATTTCCCATGATTGGCTATTTACAGAAATACCCTGTTAAGTTGACTCCCCATGCAAATAAATTTCCGAAAAATAACTAAGTAAATAAGTAAGTAGTTGTTTTAAATGCCCTTTATAAATCAATGAAAACACAAGGAGCTCAATCCTCTCGTCAAATAGACACCAATCCGAAGGTTTTTCTAAAAGCTCATGCACTGTACACATTTTTTTATAAAATAGAAATTGTTTTTTGTTTATATAATGAAAGTCCTAAGTAGGATAACAGGGTATCATCATTCAACACCTTTAAAAACCACTAAACAATTAAGTTCAACACTTACTTGTACAGGATTGTCCTCCAACTTATTGTCTAGGACCTCCTCATCACTATCTGTCTCGGCTCCCTTTTTTTTCCTCCTGGCTCCTCCTTTTTTCTCTACTTTTGGCTTGGTCTCAACATCCATATCAGCCGTATCTCCATCAACATTAGCCCCAAACTCTATACTGTAAGTGCCTTGCATTGCTTGCATATTAGCATCACCATTTTCTACTTGAATTGTGTGACCCTGCCATAAGACCTGGAAGGTATAATTTATTGTGATGAAAACAGGCTAGGAAATAGAATATATTTTACCACAAACCTATTTTAAGAACAGTAGCACATAACCAATTGAGATTAGTAAATTGAATTATGCGATTTCAGGATATACCCAGTCAAAACTGTTAAGATTTTAATTTACCTGCGTGTACTTATAGGCATTACTATGCAAAATGAATTGTTATGGGAAAAATGCTTCACACAGGTATAAAGAGCAGTAAGTAAATAAGTCCGTATACAACTCTTAACCTTAATCTGCTAAACTCTCACATATGTGTTGAGCAAACCTATTTCTATCGACCTCTCTATTATTTAGCGAGTATAAATCTATGAATTCAATAAGATGAGCATTAACTCTCATGTGTCATAATGTTACAATTTCTATAAAATAATGCCTAAGTACAATGTAAGAAACTGTTAAGCAACAGTATAGAAAACCAGAGGCTAACCCATCAGCATGATTGATTGAAAATGTTACCTGCTCTTGGTGGCCGTTGTAGTTATGTTGCTGCATATTTTGTTGAGCACCCATCTCGAAGACCGAGTGCTGGCCCATGACGGGCGTGTGCCACTGCGCGCTCTCGCCATACTCGCCCCCATTCTGGTCCTGCGGGATGGCCACTATAATGGCCTCCTTGCTGTCCACGCTGCGCCGCTCCACCGACAGCAACGAGTGCAGCACTTCGCTCGCCTCCTTCTCCGCCGGGTTCACCACCTCCATCTTTTCATACGACATCAGTCCGCCGCTCGATCGACGCTACAACACAACCGATCGCTCACATCGAATCACATGTGCCTACGTATATGTCTATGTACTCGCAACCTCGCGACAAACCCGCCCTCGACTCCGTGATTGTTCCCAACCCCGCGACAAATACGAGAAAACCGCGATAACTTTTCAAATTCATGTAAATAAACACAACAAAAATCGCGCAATTATTAACCTTAATCGCGTTTTTTAAGTTTCATTATCGCATAGCGGATCGAACTCCCGTGGAATATTGGGCCATATAGTCATAGCAGAGCAAGAATAAAACTCACCGTTTTCGCGTTATTTCAATGCTTGAGACACATATAATCGTTTAACCACAGTTACGAATCAAACGTGGATTGTTTTCCTTCACTCTAATTTTATATTGCAGTCATAATTGGTGAGAAATGCACAAATATTTCACTGAATTCACGGAAGCAATATGGCGAACACTTTCTGTGAATAAAATCGGAGGACGCCGCAGAACACGTCCTTAGTACAGTGCGCCACCACTTGGCACCGCCACTGTCTGTCATTTCCGTATTGACGCTCTGTCTGACAACTAAACGCGCCAACATTTAAATCTCGTTACGCAGGGTCCTGGCTAGTATAAACGCTTAACAAAGAGGTTTGTAAAAAAAACACCACCATTGTGTTGTTGTAATCACGATAAAGAAGCGATAAACAGTAGAGGAACAATTTTAAATACTAAGTACACGATACTACTTCAAATTAAAGCTATAAAGTTATAAGACTTAAGTATTAATTTGTGTTGGATCTAGATTTTGTCTTGAACCTGGTTTTAAGACTGTCGTAAGATTTCTAAACATTTTCACAAAGCGAATATAAACCCGAGCCTAAATAAAAGTTCATTTTTATCTTTTTGTAACTGGACCTTATCGCTGGTAAAAAAAAACGCCATTTAAGTTTAGATCTAATGTTGAATTTTTAGTAGTCTAGTCTAGGCCAAAATTTAGGAGCCAACCGTGTCTTACTATAATAAAGCCTATGCTACCTTGTTGTCAAGTGCTCGAGAGCATTTATGAGCATTTAAGGTAAGGGTATTGTATAGGTACTTTAGATGACACCGTACTTTTATTGCTTTTATTGAAATGGAATAAAAAAAAACGGCATCATAAGAACGTTATCAGTACTTACCAATGTTTTATCATTATGTAAGTTTTATTAAAACCGAGGTACTAGGTTAAGTAACACTTAAAATGATAATGTATTCCGGAAAAACAGGTGGCACTGCATAAAAAAAAATCTGCTCACCTTTTATACATGTATATTTTGATAACAACATATAAACATATGATTAAAAAATAAGTCACAATCAAAAGCCATGCATTAACCTAATTAATCTTCTTGGTTTGTTGCAATGCGATATTGGCGATTCTTATTTCTATTTCGCCAATGTCAGTCGCCATTCAACTTTGTCACCTATTGTAAATAGGTATAGATTGTACAAGACTACAAATTACAAAATGAATGTTTACATAAATACAACCTATCAAGCCCTGCAATAAGCTGTCAGAGCAACACGATCTGGCACGGCATGTGTGCTCTGTAAGGCACCAGTTTATTGACCTGTACATTAACTTCCCAGGAAGTTATCCTCCAATTAACTAAGGGTCGCTACTACTGCGTCACAGGTGAACGATAATCCAAAATATACCCTACAATTTTACTTAGAGGATTACATTATATTCTATGCTGTAGAACACGTTAAATATCAGGAGAGGAATATAATGTATATTGATAGGAATTTTGATATTGATAGATAACATATAAAATTCGTAGAACGTACATTTTTTGACTGAAATGTCATAATTTCAATAATTTGTTTCCAATTTGGCTGGTGAGCAACAAATCGGGAACAAGCTACTGATAAAAGCGACTTTGTTCCGTTGCGTTAGTAGAGTAGGGTACCCCTTTAGGCACCGCATTTCCTGCAATAAATATTAATCTACCGCATATCGGCAATCACGCAACGGGTGAAGGTCTCCAAAAGTTTTGAAACATTCTTAAATACATTACAAACAGTACCTACGAATAACTTTCAAACCATTTTTTGGGTTACTCATAGGTATCACTTACCTACATAGATAATGTGAATTTCAGAATGTGTTATTTTCAGGATATTTAGTTTGACTTAATGCTTAGAAAAAAATGAAGACTATCTTCGGCGATAGGCGTTAAATTTGGAAAACAAGCCTTGAAATTGAGAAAGTAAGGAAAACCAATTTCATTACTTTCCTTAACGAGGCTGAGTGTCAGGCGTAAAACACACATTTCAAAAGTGTGTGATGCTGTTGAGTAAGTAACCAGAAATAGGCAGAAAATTATAATTATAAATGTAGACCTGTCTGACCCGTTTGTAACTAGAGTGACAGAGGGACACCTTAAATAAATTATCACCCGAACCCGAGAGGATTCTGTAAAAGAGTCTATATTTAACAGTGATAAAACACAATTTGTTTTACTCCCGTGAGACCACAGATTGTTGACTGACGAACATATGAATACTTGGATTCTAATATAAGTAGAACGTTGAAATTATATTAAACCACAAGGCGCGTTCAAAACCTCTCAGCCACAACTTAGCCCTTTTAAGGATTCCTGACTATGATCGCCCGTGGACCTGTGCTATAAGCCTGTTATATCACATTATAATGTAACTCACGAATGCAAGTCACCTTTCGTTTTTTAGCTTAGTATTATCATTGAAACAGTTTTTTTAACTCAGAATAAATTGTTTGTATATTACCTCTCAATATGTGACTTTAAATTTTTATTGGAAACATTGTCTGGCACATTTGAAGTCAATCAGACGTCATACAGTGCTTAGGTTAGGACTTTTTAATGGAACCTTCGTAAGTTCCACATATTTCACGTTTTCTTCAGTTGGGCTACTGGTGTTTTTGAAATCACTTTTTATTTGGCGTAATTATTTAAAGATGAGTTGTTAAATAAAATACAAGTCACTTGTGTACTTATTTAAGGAATTTAATATTTTAAACAGAGGATCAATCTACAGATTTCATTCCGCATACGTTAGTTTTTGTTTTAAAAAAAATCAATCTATTCAGGCAGGCGGACAGGCATTTAATATATTTTTCACTTCTCATGCTCTTAAAATCCTACTTAAATCTCTGCGAATCGGGACTAAAGCTCCTTATTAATCTCTAGGGATTAAAATATATAATTTTTTTTGGAAACCCCTAAACAACCAATCACGGTGTTTGTGAATGGAGGATTATCGCCATTTTCAGTGATTGTGTATGGACCATATTTTTGGGTGTCGAAATAACCTCAAAATGACAACTGTGCGAATATATAAAAAAAGGATTTAATTTCGTGAAACACGATTAATTATTACGGATATGAATCTATTTAATCATATTAAGGCCGAACTCTTTTATAATGCGTGGTACAATTACTTTTAAAATGGTTTCCAAGTTTGAATCTGTTGGCTAAATAGTTGGCATTTAAAATATCACTTTACAAAAAATCCGCGGAACTTTTTTTTCCTTTTTGTATTATGAATAGATGTTCATAACTTGTATTGAGCGTACGTTGTTAAGATACCTAATTGTTAGTTTTAATTGTTAGAAACTTTTTTATAATAAATGTTGTAATTTTGTTTAGAACGTCATTTTTTTCCTCGCATTCAAAGTTAAAAGTAGAGTGTTTAACGCAAGACTAAACAACTATAATGACACTCGAACTTACAGCCACCCTCGCTCGCAAGCTCGCTCGCGTGGCTAAACATCTCGTGTCATTATGGCTTGTTTTAGTCCCTGGTTGAACAATCTACTATATTTATTTACTTACATAAAACAAATATCTCAAACAATTGTTGTTGGGTCATGTCATCAGTCGATCATTATTATTATAATTATCATCACGAAAAAGCTAGGTATGCTTTTGTTCGTAACTAGAGTAATTTCTATTCTTCTATCAATATCCTCGCTTTAATATACGGAATGATTCCCAATTTTTCCTTCCTTTGGTTCAAATACATTTCCCTAGACCTCCCTTTTTTTCCTTTTTCCTTACAACAAAATTTGATGTAACTACCGTAGGTAGCCAAATATCGTTCGGTTCAGTATTTTTGCCTCTATTTCCTTTAATACTGACTTTAGAATAAGACGTTGAAGATAACAATGAATCAACTATTAACTGTTATTGTTTTGTTACTGACAATCAAATTTGTTTACCAATACAAACTAATTAGGTCTTTAATCCGCACACATTCCGTTTTAGATTATTGTCAACTATAATGCTATTGTTTATCACTATGATAATATCTATGTGCAGTACCTACGTGATGCAAACTTGCAAAGCATTTTATGGTTAGCAGGAGCATGTAATGCAATACAGGTGATAATAATATGAACAAAAAGCTTGAGAGAGGGTCCGCACCGATGTGGAACAAATAATAATACCATACGCGCACATTTTATTTTTTCTGGGTAGCGAATGGAGACCGTGGTCATAATAACTGCTCGAACAAATTATTCATGCATGTTTTGTTAAAGTTTTGGTCTTTGGGTAGGTACCTATGCCCAGCTGTGAGACATTAACCCGATTGTACTTATTTAAAGAACGAAATAAAAAGAACAGCAAATTAACTTCTTAAAACTTGGTTTTGGTACAAACAGTAATTGAAATGAAAAAAGCACTATATTTTGTCGATAATTCATGCAACAAATGACATTTTATGCAAACAAAATCTACAATTTGATTTCTTTACCGACCTTATTCGTGACTGGGCTATTCGCTATGCTAATTACTTTCACGTATATATGTATACATTAAGATAAAGTCTTTATAAATTAAATATACAAGAGACTTTTTTAAAAGAACAAAACCGCATAGGTTTAATTTAAAAATAGTAAAATAAAAATGTTAAATGTTATTAGTGCAATGTTTGTAAATTAATGTAATTTGCATTGTAAATACCTCATGAACAGGTTTTTTTCTTCTTTTTTTATTTTCTCTAGTGAGTTCTGCTGGTTCTGCAGCTCCTCTTCGTGATTGCTTTATGTGTAGGTAAGTAAAAAGTACAAATTACCCTACCTACCTTGTCACAAATTCGACGCAACTGCTAATTACCGATTGGGATGTTAATGGCGTGCTATGAACTGAACACCTTCCTGCTCCATTATCATACCAGCTCGATGGTACAGTTAACTCCCCCTCCTTAAACCGAAAATTTGACCATAAGGAGACCTAAATTAATATTCGTTATTTCGCCTGTTCGCGTCCACTTAGAGAAGTTGCTAAGTTTGAAACAGAAATTAAAGTTATAATAAAGTTACCAAAAACAAACCCAGCTGTTAGGTACCACTGCTACAAAGTTGCTGGTAACAGGTGGAAATATCCCAATTTATTACATAGTCTCTCATAGGAGAGACCTATAGAGACAAAGTTTGCGTTACGTGTGATTTTCAACACCTGTATCTTTTTTTATAATCGTGATAATAAACGTTTATAAAAACATAATTATTTTATTGTACAACAATGAACAACCAACTTTGAGATAGGTGGACCACACCGGACGCAAAAGTGGACGGTTTATAAATTAGGTACCTATAGCAGATCGCGTCCACTTTCTTTTGGCTATAAATAATAATATTCAAACACAAATATCGATTGTCCTTAATCATAATTAAGGTCTAGGAATAACAATTTATTATATATTTCAAATAAATCAACTAAACATATTTGGTTAGGAAGATCGATTAATTATCATTATACGGTGGGCGCAATTTGTTCTCTCTACTATAGGCACAGTAAAGTTTGCATCGTGCAGTGCAGCGTATGATATTCAAAATATAATAATTTATGTGGACGCAAATTGGCCATTACAATATGGATGTAAATAATGATAAAAATATTTTATCGTTTGATAATAAAAATCCAAGGTACACTAGGTATGTACATAACTTTGAAGAATCATATCATAATTCCGAATTGATCAGAATAACGATTTTCATAGGAAATTGGTGTAGTAAATATATTATAAATTTAATCTAAAATAGCACCAGCATAACATACCTTTCGGAAAAATGAAAATTAGACCATTTTAATATTCGGAAAAAACGAGTTTTTGGGTGTTCCCAAAGTCCAACTTGGAAGCAGTTAGACCAGACCGCGTCCAAGGCCTGTGGACGCAAAGCGGAAATATTATGTATTTGGTTTAACAGTTCGCGCCCACCTTATTTTAACTGCAATGTACTATATAATATGAATATGGTTAATGGTTAAGGACTAGAAACCACAATAAATCCTAAATTTCATACAAATCAATCAGAAAGTTTCAGTAAAAGCGCAGTTACTCACTATTTTTTTTCCATAATTTTGCATGATTTTATTTCACACGCGAAACTAGTTTTTTTCTATGCAATAGGGGTCCCGAACAAGGATCTTTTTTTTGTGTGTGTACCTGTCATATATTCAGTCACAGTGATTCAGTGGTCCTAGCCAGGTTGCTTAAAGCAAACAAAAAACAAACGAATAAATCTCGAACAAATTATTGTATTTGATCCTTGATGTTTTTCTTTTAGCGTTGTTTTGTGTTAAGTGTGTCACTTTCCAACGGAAGACCAGTGCTGGCTTTACGGCTAGCAAATGCTGAGTTGGGACCGTTTCGCAACAATTTTTCTGTCTTGATATTTTTGTATCTATGTAATGTGGTTTTGTTTTGTTGTGAATAAATGTCTCTTTATCTTTATCTTTATCTTCATTAAGCAACTATCGTATGAATACATAGGAACGACTTTCGTTTTGGATAGTCTGATGGTATGGGTATTTTCCATTGTTTTTAAGAGTCATCATCATCATTGCATATGGCACTCTCTTGCACGTATCAAATGTCAATGTCCAAGTGTTTCAGCCAGTCTGCTGCAGCAGGCGAAAATTTATGCAGCGCCTCCATGGCACCCGGAAAACACCGAAGTCGATAATCATTTACCACGTGGGAAAGGGGTCTGGTCGGGTGCTCCGCGGTTGTTTTTAAATAGTGATTCGTCGTTTCGACGCGAATTGGGCGGTGGACGGGAACAGGTGAAATTACCCTAGGTACCGTAATTACTTGGAATGAGAACCATGCATAGGCCAAGTAGCCGCACCTTTGTAAAAATATAATTATTTGTCACTATTTATTTGTAATATATAATAATGTAATGACTAAATTATGAAATGATGTATTGATTCTAACAACGCTTTAATTTTTGTATTATAATATAACTAACATAATATGTCCAAAAGAATTTATTTAATACTATATTCTAAATACCTATCTATTTATTTAAGTCCTGTTCAACGGATTTTTTACAATATTAAAAAAACAGAAAAACAATAATTATACTAATACAAAAAATAGACATTATAAGAACCTAGGTGCCGGGTACCACCTGCAGCGGGACAAGGTTCGAGCTACCGGTGTTAGGGCTTCATAAAGAGGAACCGCCTCACAATATGTGACGTGTCGAGGAGTACTAATTTATGTATCTGGCACTTAATCCAGCCATCTATAGCGAGTCTCTTAAGGTGTTGGTCGCACATCCTCTGTTCATGTGGACCAGTAATGCGCAACAGAAGTATCTACTTAAGCGATATATTTTATCATGGACCCACAAGAGATGCAACACCTCACTGCCTAAACTTCTGGTAATTCCTGGAACAACGGGCCTTTGCGGTGAGCTCTAAACAAAGGGCTGCCACAAAAGATCAGCAAGGGTCGAACTGGCACACCAGGCTCATCTCTACATAGGCACTTAAAATAAAATGAACACCGAAATGGTGCACTCAGCGTGATGTCATGCTTACTAGCTTTGAAGCTGCTAAGCATGACAGCAACAAGCTGTTTTCAGGGTCACCGGAATGTTGAGCCTGTTATTTAAAATACAGCCGCATTTTCAAGGTACAAAAAAGTGGAATGATCTTCGGAAACCTCCCTTAACCTAAAAAAAAACAATACGATCACCAACAAAAAATCCCATCTTTTGTTTTAAATTTGTGTGCTAGAACCTGTTTATTCTTAAACAACTAATCCCCTAATAGGAATCCTACCAGCGTAAAGTTCATGATCGGATTTCCGAGGACGATGCCCTAATTCCTCGCGATAGATAGGTAGGTACCTAGAATGTCCTTTGTACCAGCTATTAACAAATTAAAATAGACCAATTCCAAAATAAATAAACAATAGCGATAATCAAGCCTAACGAAAAATTAAATTAGTTAAGAGAGGTATATATTTTCATATTTAAATGAATCATTTATTTACTGACGATTGCGTAAATTCATAAATTTTCTTAAATAGGTTTATTTTTTAAACCGGAAGTACAATTCGTGGTATAAAGTATGCATGCATTGGAAAAAAGGAGCTTTTGGACTAAAAATATGGGCTTTTTAATCTATGGTCTAGTGACCACAATAATAAAAAATAAAGTTAGCTAACGAGACCAGTCTGGTCTGGTCTGTATTCTGTATCTGTAGTATGAACGCAACTACAGTAAAAGCATATTAAAAATACAAATATAAAAATAAAAATATATTATTGATGTAACAGTGACTCATTCAGGTTTGTTTTCCTATTTTTGTTTTCGTTATCGTTATCTGTCGATTAAGACATCACTTAAACTTGTCATTTACTTCTGCTAAAGCTTTTTATTTTTGTGATTGCCAGCTCGAAGTACGTACCTATAATCATAACGTCTGACTAACCTGCTGCAGAGTCTAGGGTGAAACAGCTACTGCGGGACTTCACCACCGCTCCTGGAGAGGGACCATCAGGCCATTCTATTCGCTCCTCCATAGCCTTCGAAGCACTCCTCTTAAACTGTTCAAGAAAACTGTCTATTTGCGTCTCAATGCTAGCCGGAGAACTAGCCATGGTTTCCACCGAAACACCGAAAACAAACACAAAAGCACTACCCCTTAGCCTACGGCATTTTAACGAATTTAAGGTCAGTATCCTATTTCTGAACACAATAAATATTTAGGGGTGCTTCCGTATATTTCAAATTGCATAATTTTCTCGTCATCTTTACACCGAATTCGTTCATCGACCCGACTTTACGTACGATGACATCAAAAAGACCGCGGACCATGAAATAAACTAGCGCATTGGGTAGCGAAGTGATTTTACTACGGATACCGTTATACTATAGGTATACAGCGTGATGTCGAAAATAAAGCGACTCCCACCGACATCTATCGATCGCTACGAACAGCTGATAGCTTGTCGAGTTGCCAGGCGGAATTACTTGAGTGTGTTTTTATTTTGTGTATTGCAATGTACAAGTACGACCGTTATAATGGATTCATACGAGTATTAAGAGTAATATTTTTCAGTTTACTTTGCCGCAATATAGCTTGCGTTTGTTTTTTGATTTAATTAATTTGCTTAGCTAGCTTGCTTCTTTTTCACTGCTGTAAACATAGGCCCGGGTTGTTTGTGTGAGTAGGCAATGACGTTTGCGGCATGCATGTGTGTATAGCCGTGTCGGCGACTGCGCGGCGAGGGGCGCGATTGCGCACGCTGCGTGCATGCATTTGCTAGTGCTGCGCGGAGTGCGCGTGTAGTTAGTGACATTAGAGGTGACTGGAACTGTCACGCACGAAACTACACCCATCCACAAGATGTCAAGTGAGTCCATTATTTCTTTTTTTTTATACCACATTATTTATGGTGATCAAAAATGAACTTATCGCGTTATCCATTTTTTTTTACAATTAAACCGGTGGTCTGTAAGCACGTATAAATATAGTTTTTATTATGTGAAGGTTATCATTATCTCTGACAAAATATTAGGGTACCTAACTAAAATATTTTTGGCGCGAGTTGGAATCAAAAATTTGACGTCAATAAATTACTTGTACTTATATACTAATCGAAACAAAATTCCAAAGATGATCGCTACGGATCGTTCGTTTGCTTATATAATTATTTGAAGAGGACCACATTCTACGTTATAAGTTGCCTCGTCCATGTATTCAAATGAATATATGCTAATAGACTTTACTTGTCTCTCAATAATTCTTGCATGCTCGATTAGCGCACTATGTTTAAAATTTTGGTATTTTTCGGTCGTTGTTGCCCCATAATTATTTAAAACGACACTCGATGTTAAACCACAATTTTATCGACTTACCCTCTATTTACCTTCCTCAACCTAAACTGATCGTATCGAAAACTATCCCCAATACACGTTTAATTTTAACGTAACTTATTTACACACCCGTATCGCCTACGTCAAGTCGCATCGCATGGTTTATAATGGATCTATAGATAAACTATGATTTATTTTATTAGGTAATACAGATACCGCCATGGCGTTACAATTGCAGAGTAGGTACTCAGGAGTAAATAAACAACGCTATCTTTACATTCATAATCAACAGCACTATCCTATCTTACAGTTTATCACCCAGCTTAACTCTGGAAATGGTCTTGACCATGACTCCTTACACAACCTAGGGATAAAAACCGTGTTCTAACTGCTGTAAGAGATCACGCGTGATGTGATATACGATACTATCGTTGATTGATGTAATATCTTTAAGTAACGGAGCTGTTTCTGGGAGGTTTGTGGTTGGTATTCGATACTTTATACTGGCCGCAGTCTTGATCGGCCTGATTGTGGCTAATCCGGCGCCAGGAATAAATACTTACAAAGATGTTTTAATTAATAGTTCAGCTCCTATAGCGAGCTTCTATAGCAAGAAAACAACGATACATTTCTCCTTCAGTATTCTTCCAGAACTATTACCGAAGAAATATGTAGAGAGGTTTCTATAGCATTTTGCCATTTTCAGGGGGACAATTACCTACAGTTATTAAATATTCAGAAGAGATTAGTATAAGTTATACTAATCTCTTCTGAATATTTAATAACTGCAAGTTACAATGTATCACTACTACTGATTAACCTCTCGGAAATGATTAAGTTACAATGCAAGTTTGTTGAATATATTATTAACAAAGCCCCTGATAGACTGGTTACTACAACCGTTATAATAGGTACTTAAAACGCGCTAGGTGTAAATGGCAATATTTGTAATTTGACGACCGGCATTCTGGGGCGGTGTAAAATTGATTCAGCTTTTCAAGTTTGGCCTCAGCTTCCAATCTGACAACAGAAGCTGTAATTAGCTCAGTGTCTGTTTCTGTTTTAAGTTTATGGAGTTAGTCATCCCTCTCGGTAGGCGTAGGTTGATAATTACGTCGATCGATTCAGTTATGTAGTCTGTATATCGCTTCATACCCTAATAAAAATGTAATTTCAAGAATCTTTCTCATACCTACTTATTTTAAACATGACTGTAAATGCCAATACATACATCGATATTCGATTCGACGTACGTACACATGGGTGCGTCAGAAAAGAGCAATTATGAATTTCCAAGGCATTGTTTCAAGACCATAAACATTAACTACCTCTTCATGAACTCTGTTGTGCATTCTCTTCTCAGATTACTCATTGCATAGTCTTACTTTACCCTACTTTCTCTGAAACCTACGCAACGATCATTAGGACTCACTTAGCAACGTTTTCTGCTGAAAACCGGCTTAAACTGTCAATTACTATTTGCGTTGACTGCAACATAAGAATTCTTACATGTACCGTCTAAAATAGTCTAAAATTCATCATTCTACTATCGGAACTATAGATAATGTTTGCGACTTCGTAGTAATGAAATTCGTTTATCTATCGCCAGCACTTATATTTATAGAACAGTGTCATTTATCGAGTTAAAAAATGTATAGTAAGTACTCTATCCCAATCTTCGGGAACCATCTAATTGTCAATTGACTGAGACAAACAAACAGAATATTTTTTTTTAGTTAAAGGTATTATTTTAAAAGTCTAATGGGGAAAAGGGTGTGATGCAATGAAAGATGAATGGTTCTCAATTGCATTCCTTTATTCCGTTTAGCGGTCGACTGCCTGCGTGGCTCCAGCCTACCAGACCGGCCGCACCTAAATAGAAACCGCAGGGACATTGCTCCCGACCCACGTCTGATCCTGCGCCTCTGCTCTCGAGTGCCTTGTTGGGGTGCCTTTTGACATGCTTCATGCTAATAAATAGATTGGCGACCGTCTAAATCTGTCCCTCCCTCCAAACAAGATCTGCCACCGCAGACATGTGAAAACGTATCTGTAGAGACGATTACGACTACCATTTGCCGAATTTTGATTTACGACAGCATGGGGAGGAAAGAAAAATGTTATTGCGCAGTTAACATTTTAAAAACAAACATCTTGTGGGTGCAGATTCCAGGTCATTAAAATTCGACCTCGGCGCGGCGGCATTTCCTATGCCAAAATTAGTTGGTGTTACATATAAAATGTTCTTTAGGTGACGGTGGCGGCTGTTTTGACGTAGATTTAGCACCGCATCATCGTAAATCTTGTTTATGATTCGAAAGGTAGATCAGCGTTGTCAATATCTGTCAAAAAAAATTGCTTACGCACCTATTTGAACCGAGTTGACACTGCGCTATAGTTTGTGGTGTCGTCGGTTGCCGAGCCGAAGCGTAGGCTGAGTCTAGAGAAGACTGATTTATTTATCGGTTTAATTGTGGAATGCACAGGCGTCGTCAGGCCCGGCGCTGAGTATCTGACGCTATCCAGTGGTTTTATTTTCAATTTTATTTGTGTCGCGCTATTTCGGAGCAACGTGCGGCACTTGTCTATTACAGCGGGTGTATGGGGCCCACGCCCGCCTCAACTCTTCGCTCACGTGAATTGTTTGTAAATTCCAACTAAAATATGAGGACACATAACATGCCATGTGCATTGCATTTTTCTTTGATACGTAAGCATTCCAGACTTACGTGATAAAGTAAGTGTTGTTTGATCTAAAATAAATGTTTTTATGATTTAGAGGTTTTTCGTTCGACAGCATACAAATGGGATAGATTTATGTCTTATTTTGATAAATAGGTGATCTTGAAAGACTGTTTATTCTCTCTCTATCTGTATTCTAGGGGTACTTACTACCTAACGCAGGGTTTTCATAGCCATTATAAATTAGGTCTCAATGACTGTTATATTCTAGCGCTCAATGTTTGCACGTGTCGCTATTGACAGCGCAAATTGCGAAGATCTGCGTGCAAACGAATTATAGCGCCAGTTCGCATCCTCGTGCCAACTTCGTACGTCGATGGACCTACGCAGTGTTAATTATTAGACGAAGCAAAACGCTCACTAAAATCCCTTTGCCTATTTTGAAAATACTGAAAACTGGATTTGCGTAATATTTACTTCATTAAAACACGATTTCCAGCTATTTTTGACAACTGCGTCTTTGGCACCTAAGGCGAGCGGCAATGATCAAATTCAAATGTTGTAATTCACGGCTAAATATAATATTTGACATGTTGAAAATATGTTGACTCGATGAGATATTCGTTTTGTGGATCTGTATTTTTTAGAGCAGACAAAGCTAATAGGTAAAGAAAACCAGAGAACTAGTTGAAGACAAGTAAGTGGGTCTGTTCGTAAGAGAGTCGAATTAATAAGTTTTTTAATTCAAGCTTTGCTTTACAACCCAGGATATTATTTGTGATATTTATTTAAAAACTATGCGGCAGTTATGCTCAGTCATATTGTTCAAACGTTTATTTAATTCAATGTCTTAACTTAAGTCGTGTGCTGTCATTTTCTTTCTGTCTATAAACCTTTGTGTAACTTCGAGTAGGTGATACAGTCGATACTGCATCTTCATTGCGAGATTGTCATCGTTATCGAAAATGTACAGGATTGACGTAAGCTGTCGGGCGGTCGCGAAAAGCACTTATGTCAATTCCATACACGTTGACAGTTTTCGAAAATCGTTAGCGTTAAGCATCTTGTTTAGGGACTCTGTACCGCTGCGCTACCAAAATAAATTACAAACCTAGACTTACTGCAAATTATGCAAAGAACGATAAAGCTGATTTAATTTCTGAAAAACATAGCAAATGCGATATTCATTTAAATTTGATTAATAAATTTTGAGATATTCAAGAATATTTATTCCAGAGTGAGTTTGAATAATTTTCCAATAAGAACACTCCCTGTACTTCGAATTGAATACCTATTTGGTAGGCGTATGCCTAATCGCCCAGCCTTACTCATGTTCTTAACCAATATTTAAATGCATCAATTGCGTTTGCTAATGCAATACTTGTATTGTCTGTCCAACTAGAGATAAATAACCATTGGAGATCTTGCGTTAGGGTTTAGGTCGGCATATCTACTTACTCCGAGTTGGTCGTTCATAAAAAGATAACAGAATTTTGAAACGTGACTTTTGTATAATAGGGAAATTCCCCAAGGAAATAAATTTATTTTATGTCCTTCCTGGATGTAACCGTAAAATAGGTAATGTTAAGATTTAATTTTGCATTCGATCCATTTAAAAATGCCCATTTCTATAGCTTTTTAATCAACTTTGCGAAGAAACTTCTGGTTACATCGTTACAAGCGTTAAAATGTGTCTGTTAAGTGGTAAGTATAAGCGTCTCAATGACTGCAACAAGAATATGGCGTTTTCACCAGGTGTTCTATCCTCAGATCGAGCATGGGTGACTTTGGCCACGAACGACTCCTACGGCCTGGGGGCCCTGGTCTTAGCGCACTCCCTCCGCCGCGTCAGCTCCTCACACCCGGCTGTGGTTCTCATCACACCATCAGTAACTGATGCTATGAGGTAAGGTCGTCAACGTATAAGTCTGGCTGTTAGAATGATTAGGGTCATCTAGGGGAACCATTTTGTAGCGGCGGCTGATAAACTTTGTTGCTTAGCGCGACGGCATCTGTATCAAATAAAATGTCATTGAGTATATGGTTGGCAAAATTGTGTTTGGAAAAATGAGGGCGCAGTTCAAAAGGGAATTGAAGACATGATCAAATTTCTAGCCAACATTTGGTGTTTTGTTTAATGTCAATGCCACTCGAAATCATTTTGATCTCACCTGACACCGCGTCTCGAAACACTCATCAAATAAACAACGTAATCGCGGGCGATGCAGTCCTCTTACAATCACTGCATCGAATATCCCTACAACTACTCAAAGCCCAACATGACAGACTACCACTGTCACCTGTTTACCCAAAATACGTCAGAAGGAGGGTTATTTTTTCCAAGTGTATGTACGAATGTATGTCTATTTCTTTGGCACGCTCTGCAGCCTAAACGATTTGATGAATTTCAAAAAATATTTGAGATATTGCTAGATTCGTCTTGGTTGTGGAAGTGACATAGGCTTTCGTATTTCAATCAAAGTAATGAGACCCCTCATCATTTTTTTTACTGTGTAAAGACTATATCACAATGCAGTCGGGTTTTTAAAGCTAGTCTTTTTTATATATGGACTATTAGGAACGCAATTTGATGTATAATTAATAATTAATGCGTATCATGACGATATTTACTTGCAAATACAACTAATAGGTAAGTTTGGAAAGGAACATCTGTTCAAATTGCGGGGTCTATTCGATTTTGCAAACAATTGCCTGGCGGTTTTGCCGTCGCTGTACCTGGCTTTAATTAATGATCGGAAATTTGTAAAATGTACACAGTGAACAATTTAAATTACGGACCGGGACGGGGACTATTACATCATTTGGGATGAAGCGTGTCATTTGATTAATGATTTTGCCCTGAAATCAAAATTACTTCGAATGAGAAAAATAATTAATATGGTCTACAGCTTCTCAAATCAAACCATTTTATTTTCAATAGGTACCATGATTTACCAATGTTGGTTTCTGAAGTTTACCGAATTTACGTCATTACGGATATTTCCAAAGCATAAATATAGTTTTCAATGTATACTCCAGCAATTAAATGGGCGTAACCAGTAGGTACTACGTATCTAGAACTATGTCTCATGGCTTACTATTCAATGTAAATCGGCCTTTATGATAAACTGGTCTACTAGTTTGGCTCACGTGAAAGTTGTACTATGTAGCTCCATGATTGATTTCTTATTTAAACGAACGTCGAATCGAATTCTCTTGTTAAGGTAATGTCTTCATCTGTTCTACCATATACCCGTTACCCACAGAGAACGTCTCCGCGAAGTATTTGCCGAGGTCGTCATCGTAGATGTGCTGGACTCCAAAGACGCAGCCCACTTGGCGCTGCTGCAGCGGCCAGAACTCGGCATCACCTTCACAAAGATCCACTGCTGGGGGCTCACGCAATATGAGAAGTGTGTCTTCCTTGACGCTGATACCCTGGTAAGCATGACGTTTTGACCTTCGGCACAAAAGGAGGGGTGTTATAATTATAAGTATAACGGTAAACTAACTTAAATACTGTCATTGTCATAAGCAATATAAAAAAAAAGGTCAGACTCAGTTTCTTGCGGCGTTTTTTCTCAGCAGTCCCCTTGTGAAGCGCTGGTAGATTTTTGACGTGCTTATGTCCCCGTGCGGCCTACTAACTGAATAACCATCTTTTATCTTTTTTTACACCTACTCTGATGAGTAGTAGTAAATTTTGGGTGTGGCAGGACAAGCATGACAGTCCTATAAAAGCAGTTGAAATGCCAAATGTGCTCTTTGTGTATAGTATGTCTGGTGTGAGTAAAACTGATTGATAGAGTACGGAATGAAAAGGTCAGAGAGAAATGCAGACAAAAGAAGATGTAGTGAAGAAGATTAAAAAGGGCATGCTTCGATGGTTCAGTCATTTGGATGGATGAAAGAAAATTGACGAAAGAGATACGAGTATACAGAGCAAAAGTGAGTGGAAGGGCCGGAAGAGGCCGCCTTAGGCGTACTTTTTCGAATAAAATCGGAGAAATATTAGAAAAGGGCCGAATCTTAAGTACCCGAAACCGACGTACATACATGACTCGATGTATGAATGTGGAAGAAGCGAAAGAGATTTGTCAGGTTCGTAGCAGATGGGAAGAAGTGGAAAACCGGCGTGATTTAATGTATGTATGTATATTTTTTAACTTTTTTCGTCTATGGCATCGTAGCTCCCAACGGATAAACCGATTCAGCCGCGCTTTTGATAGAAAGCTAGTGTATTCGTAGCGGTTTTATCTAGTTTTGATGAAAATCGGTTGGACTGTTTAAGAGTTGCCAGCTCTGAAAGTAGGGATCATAATATCGGGGTTTTAATCGAGCAGCCCGAAGACTTTACAGTAAGTTATCACACGACGTGTTCTTCATTGCAGAGTAGTCTCAGTTGCTTACCGGATTTTAGGAAAGGATCGAGTATGCTCATTGTTTTAAGGTATTCAAGTCACGTTGGGTATGGTGTAAAATTGTTTTATTGGAGGTACTATCTCGTTCTCACAAATCCAATCATATGTTTTCAATTATCAATTAAATTACTAGGTATAGTTGATAGCGAATAGGTAGATAGTTATGTACCAGCTAATAATGTTTATTGAATTTTTAGGTTTAGATAATGTTAATTATTGGATTAGTGCAAGACCGAGACAAGTAAAAGAGATAAGGAAAAGACCTACTAAACCCTACAGTGGAAACAATTTGATGGATGGACTATTTGGTTAACTAGAAACAGAAATCTAGATTCATATGAATATCTAGGTTCTTCACCTTGATATCCAAGGTCAAAATCATATCTTACGAATTACATAAAGATTAAATAATAATATCAGAATATATACTCGTAGCAACTTATGCAAGAGATTTCTGTATTGACATTAATTACGTGCAAATTAGTAGCCAATAAGTTCCTGACTATTGGATGGGATGTGCGCTCGCGCTGTGATAAATATGCGTGTTACCGTGACAACAACCAATCAAAACAGGCTACGTTTGGCAAATAATCCAAATGACCTTGGCTACATTCACACATTTTCGTAAAATTGCGTTCATTTTCTTTTTTATCTTTTATCTTGTCTCGCGTTCCAAGCATCATAATGCGTATTATCGTGCATGAGCTGTTCAATATTTACAATGCCATTGTGGTCAATTATCATGTCCAAAAGAATGTTGTAGTCCCATAACTAATATTTTAGTTTTAATATAAGTATATTTGATTATTCTCAGAATGTTGTTTTCCGTTGAACGCTCAAAAAAATCTACTGTAATTAAGTGCGTCAACCCTCGTAAACAATAGGCAAGGCAATTAAAGTAATCCTTCTTGCACCGAGAACAACTCATTTCGCTGTCGAAGGACAATTTAACTTTAAGAAAGCCATTAAATCTATTTTGATGAGAAATTGTTTAGATTAAACGATATGAAAGTCAATGTTACCGGATGTGGATGTTAGCAGTAACACGAGATGTCGGCCCGCATAGCCGTGGCCCAGATATTTCTTCCTGAATTTTTGGACCCGCTCCAAGCACATTTACACTTTCATTCTATGATTTACAAAGACGACATGTGCCATACTGTGAGTGAAATTATATTCACAAAGATAAGTCAGACAAGCGTCTCGGGGTCAACATCTGACCCACATTTTTTAATCTAATTTGGGGGGTATATTTAAAAGTTTCTGTAACGTAATGATTCCAATTTATCAAACTATTTGCTGGCATGAAGTACAAGCGTGTGCATTATTCAATTTATAAACCGTTTCGGTTTCAATAACAAACAATGAGATAGTGTTTCAGTTTCATTGACTTGCTACGTTTTTTATCACGGGTTATTATGTCATCTGTGCTATATCGACGTCTAGATAAAGAGCTCCATATAGCTCCTTTTTATGTTCACGTGCGATATTGGTGTTGTACGCTAAATATTTATCTTTTACAATCATACGATGTTATTCATGGCTAAATACTACACGTGTATGGAGGTCTGGTTTTATAGCTGCTAGTGCTGCAGCATTTCGTGTTGACGACCATCAATATGAAAGTAGTTAATCTGTGAAAGCTTGATCAGTGATGCGATTAATATTCATTTGCGTGACAAATGCCACACGTTTTAATAGTTACTAGCCTACCTACTTACTAAATTTTTTAAGAAAGTTCTTGAGACGAATGTACGCATTTGAAGTTCAAGTTTGATTTATATTAAGGATTAATAATTAAAACCATTCAATAATAATGGGCTAGAGACCAGAACTGTTCCTGACTGTGTATAAAAACCTTACTGGAATGTTTTGATGTGTTAGGAACGGTTCTAGTTTTTAATATTCTGGCCACATGAAACGGAAGCAACTCTCAAAATATAGAGCAGCCCAAATTCACAATGAAGCACGAGGCCCGATGAGTTATCTCAAATTAAGACGTGGCCATGCGTCGCCATTTATTACTAATAGCTTTCCAAAAGTAGAGTATGAGTCTCGTACAAGTACCTACTGCTTTAAAAGGGCAATTTTATGACTGCATATCCGACGATTCTGGCATCAACATAATATCAATCCTCGAAGACGCGGAATACCATATAATGAGACCTTGTAAGTAATTTCTCGTTTGCAGACCTTGCAAGGGATCCTTTAATCATCCCTATGCGTCCTCAGGTGGTGCAAAACTGCGATGAGCTGTTTGAGCGGGAGGAGCTCTCAGCCGCCCCTGACGTCGGCTGGCCCGACTGCTTCAACTCAGGCGTGTTTGTCTACAAGCCTTCCTCAGAGACCTTCGATGCCCTCATCAAATTTGCACAGGAACGGGGCAGTTTCGATGGTGAGGATTCTAGGTTAAAGGGCATGCAAATTAGGAAGTCTGTTACTAAATGTGTGAATAAGCAGAGAAGAAGAAGGATTAGTTTAAAAAAAAAAACAAAGAGTACTCATTCAACAATCTTTAAGTGTTGCTCCATAGCCCATTCTCAAAACATAATTTCTGGGACAATCCAAGAGTAGATAAAGCTACGAGTAAGATGTGCTTTGGTAATTGCTCAAAGAAGGAATTATGTGCAATGTCCTAACAAGTTTCTGTTATCTTAATAGTATAAAGGTTGTATTGCGATCCGCAGATTCATTCATTGTCATTAGTCTTTAACATTGTAGATCTATTATCAGACTATAGTGACGTAGTGCAAGCGCACTATCAATCGCAATAATATCGTTCTTATTATATCTACTGACATTCATTCTAGACGTGTGACGTCATCAAATAGAGCGTCCTATCGTCTTCAAAGTGACACTTCATAATCATAACATACTAAAATATTTGTATTTGGGGGTGCGGTCATGGACTTTAATTCTCATCCTAAGCTAAAATGCAGCATATCAAATTTAATACCAAAGCAAATTCAATCCTTTCTTGTTGTAATGAGGTTGCACTTGCCACGAGTGCGGGATAATTATGCCATCGATTACACAAACACGATTCTTCCTATTCGTGATTCCCATACAATATGGATTCCACACAACGGAACAGAATCCTGATTGCGTTAAAATAACGAATGTGTAGTACAATCACGAACGCAGTAAACTCCGGTTGTGTGGAATCCATATTGTCTAGAATCAAGAATAGGAAGAATCCAGATTGCGTTTAAAAAACGAATGTATAGAATCACGTATGTAGGAAACTGCAGTTGTGTGAAATTCATATTGTGTAGAATCACGAATAGGCAAAATCCAGATTGCGCTACAATTACGGCTGTGTAGAATCACGAATGTAGTCAACTGCAGTTGTGTGGAATCACGAATAGGAATAGTCCAGATTGCATTGAAAATACGGGTGTGTAGAATCACGAATGTAGTAAACTCCGGTTGTGTGGAATCCATATTGTATGGGAATCACGAATAGGCAGAATCGCATTTGTGTAATCGATCGCATAATTCGTGCGTGAGTTTTTGGAGGATACTTCTGTTTGAATAAGTAAGAGTTATTCATTGACTACTAGCATAAAATCTTATCACAGAAGAA
Source organism: Acleris sparsana (assembly GCA_923062465.1). NCBI lineage: Eukaryota > Metazoa > Arthropoda > Insecta > Lepidoptera > Tortricidae > Acleris > Acleris sparsana. The sequence continues at coordinate 16,419,485 of OV281287.1, read as the reverse complement.
CAACAATGAATTTTGCCAAATGTCTTCCGTGGGGTTTGATGGCAAGGTTTGAAGTTGGCTCAACGAATAAAGTCCGTGATAGTTGCTATGGGCGACTTCAGTGACAACAATCTAAAACTGGATCAGGAACAATGACCCGATACCCTACCAACGCTATCGCGTCCATTATGTATTAGTATATTAAGGCTTGCTGAAGATGTTTGGAAATGGGTAGCTATTTCTATAAAAACTTACCATAGCTGAGATAAAGTAATTAGCAGATTGATAGGGCTGAACTGCTATTTTTTGCATGCATGTGTATGTTTCGATTGAAATGCCCAATATATCGAGTTTTTACGATGAATTTTGTCTTTCTAGGAGGAGACCAGGGTCTCCTGAACTCCTTCTTCGCGGATTGGGCCCGCGCGGACATCAACAAGCACCTGCCTTTCCTATACAACGTTACCTCCGCGGCTTTCTACTCTTATCTGCCGGCCTTGAAACAGTATGCGTATTTTTTTGACATGTTTGTGGAGTAGTCTTTTTAGTTGTATGTAGTAAAAAAAATATATGTAAAACTTTTTGGTTTAAACGAGTGAATTCGACGTCTATATTTCGATTTAATACATTAGTGGTCATTTCACGTGTGGGTCAAATCTTGCCGCTTAATTTTGGATCAGTTCTCGTTACCCAAATGGGCTGAAATTTTGTACACATAATATGAAATCCTAATACAATATTCTACAGCTAATCCAGCTAATCTTCACTGTAGTAAACGTAGATTGGCTGAGTTTATACTCATTGTATCATCGGTCTCAATGAGAGGCTATGCAAGAGTAAAAATACCTGCAGTTGGCAAATCAAAAACTTGTTTATACATTGTTTTACTTATTTATCTTTATTTTTTATGTACTTTCGGTCACCTCTCCTTTCGCTAATTCCAGGTACGGCCAAAACCTGAAGATCATCCACTTTATCGGCGCTGCCAAGCCTTGGCTGCAACAGTACAACTGGGAGTCTCGATCAGTAGACGCACCTGACCACCTGAGGGAAATGCTCCAACTGTGGTGGGACCTGTTCGTGGGCCAAGTCCATCACCAGCTTGATACCGCTATGGTAAGTCATCAATGATTATATGCTTGTTTTTTTTTATAAACAGTGAATTGGTGGACAACGATTGAAGTAAAATAAAGATTCACAATACTATACAATTTAGGGGTGGGAGGTTTTATATTTAAACGCATTAAAATATTTATATATTGGATTAGAAATTTCACCCAACTTCCCAGTTCTTTAAAAAAATGGCAAATACTTAAGGAGACACATGTTTTGGAATAAAAACCGGTTTTAAATAATAGACCAGACCAGACTTTGTTAACAATATTATTTGCGTAGAGAACTACGCGTGAAGTCTGAGAACACGCTTAAACCCGCTGTTTATATTTACTTTGTAATAAACAATGAATATTCCAACAAATGGAAATTAAGGATTTGTTAACTGGACTTTTTGAAATGGTATCACCCTGAGCGCAAAACGAGGTTAAATTCCTGATACAATACGCTGGTAATACATATTATGGTTCGAGATTATATTACATGGATGCAATCAAGCCGACTGTGGTTGGCCGTAACCACAGAGTGATGCTATGCCCCGCGAAGTCCAGTAAACCGATCCATTTTAATACGACCGTCCGATCTAAACTGTCCACCATGTTTTCCAAGCAATCACAACAGGAGATAAATTTTACAGAGGTGAGGTATTACCAAATAAAAGTTTCAATGCAATTTTAACTGTAGGATGTTTGCATAAAATAAATATAGTGCTTGTATTTTTCAGTGTGACAGTGACTAAATATTTATACAGCTTGCATTACAAAGCTTTGCGCACTTTTTCTGTTGCACCGTTTGATTTTCTTTTATGCTATTGTGATAATATGTATTTCCCCAAAATACTAACATTTCTTTTTCCAATTGTTAATTTATTTGCTGCACGAATTGTTTAAATACCTGATAAATGTTTGGGAGCGGATTATAACCGGTGTTGGTATTTTGGTGAAATGATTGCATTAGCTATGTAAACATACAGATAAATGGTTAGTTTTTAAATATTTTGTAATAATAATGATCTCGTGCATTTTTATAATTATTTGGTTTGGATAGATCCGTATGTTTATTTAGTGATGTTGTTGAAGTTGACCTACTAATAGCCGCTTGGATGAAGCTCCGTGCATTGTCTGTGTTCATGTGTGAAGCTTTGTTCAAGCGTGTCTGCATGCATCCCACTGAGTTTTGTCCCTTCAACCGATAGGTTGAAGACGTTGATGTAGAGGCCTCTCCGGCGTTACCCCCTCCGGACGTCGCTCAACATTACGCACCCAGATTGGATCCAGAATCTGAGTTCCCTTGGCACCACCCAGACGCGCAGGTCCCTCAGGACTCGCAAGCGTACGAGCACAAGGTCGACTTGACGCAGTTCCACGATCCTTGGCAGAATTACAGAGGAAATATACCTCCTAATCCCGACCCTGAAGTGTTGGATGACCGCCAAGCGCTGAGAGATTACGCGTGGGACTACCAACCATCACAAGAACTGACATCCAACGTGTGGCAACAATCCTCCGGTCACAGTTCCCACAATCCCACAGAGCATCACCTCAAACCAACTCATGATCACCACCACTCTCACAGTCACAGCGAGCACAGCTGGGGAAATCATTCTCATAAGCAAAGTCACGGCAACTGGAATCAGGAACATGAGGCAGGTCATTTTTTCACAAGTCACGAACATCCCGTTCACTCTGAACCTGAACATGTTCATGAACACGGTTATCACGAGCATAGTCACTCAGAATATCCTCATGATCATCACTACGATCACAAGAGTCATCACTATCATGATCAAAGTTTTCACGAACAGTCGCAACAAAATGAATCTACGGAGTCTCAGAACGATCATCGCGTAATTCATCAAGATTTCAACCACACACAAGTAGAATACATTACTAACAGGTCGCACCTTCACATCATACATCACTTACGTGTAGACTACGACTCTACTCCAGACCAAAGGGAGGAAGAAGATATGGCTATAACGATTAACGGCGTGAATGGTGATTCCTCTGAGACCGACAGTGGTGATTATGAGGATATAAAGCCAAGGCATCCTTACGATAACTACTATTTAAAGCACAGAGCCACAATAGATTCGTACGGACGGAAGATCTGTTCCCACGAAATTCCCCCCTCCCCGTCGCCGTCACCGCCGCCCGAGGCTACGTACGCGGATTCACCTTCACCAGAAGAAATTGACGCGCCGTCAGAGGTCCAAAATCAAGTAAGTTTCTCCTTTCGATCGGAAGCGACCCAAAAGAGGTATGTGCCTACGTCAGTCTTCATCGGCGATCATATCATAAGGTAATAACAAAACCTGTATTCTACCAGGGCGATCGTGAGCTCCCCTGTTGACACAAAGCTTTGCATGATGTATGCCATCGTATAATGTACTCAGCACGTAATTTTGTTAACAACACTCGCCTTAAATATTCCTTCTGTATAGGTCAAATCAGGATTTAATTCATGAAGCAAAGTATTAAGAGATGTTCGTGTTCTATTGCAGAGCGGGGTGGCCGGCAACCTGGCGCGAGTCGTGCCGGGCGCGACGCAGCGCGAGGCGTTGGACGAGCTTACGCGGCGCCAGGGCTGGGAAGCGGGCAACATCGACTACATGGGCGCCGACTCTTTCGACAACATCTGGGCGAAGATTTCACAGACGCTCAGCCAGCCGCGGTCTTCCCCCCCGAAGGAACCGACCCCGCTCCCGAAGGAGCCCACCCCGCCCCCGAAGGAACCTACTCCGCCCCCGAAGGAACCTACTCCGCCCCCGAAGCAACCTTTGCCTCCTAAGGAGCCCGCTCCTAAGCAACTGTCGCCGCCTAAAGAAGCACCTCCGGTCGAGGCTCAACCGGACACCCCGGTCGAGGAGAAACCTGAAGTCCTAGTGGAAGCGGCCGTCGAGGCGGCAGGTAAAGAAATTCCTGTAAATCCTGTAGCTGCGCCAGCGCCGGCCCTCGCCCCCGTGCCCACCGAGGCCCCAGTCCCCGCGCCCGCACCAGTCGCGCCTGCCGCGATCAAATCACCTGCGGCCGTCGAGGCGCCCGCGGCCGTGCAGGCCCCCGCCGAGGTAGAAGCATCTGCGCCAGTAGAAGTCGCCGCTCCTGCGGTTCCGGCTCCGGAAGCTCTCGTCAAAGCAGAAGCGGCGGCTCCCATAGAGGCCGCCGCGCCGGCCCCCGCCGAAGCCGCCACAAAGAGCACAGAAAAGACTGACAAAGTTCCCGCTACCCCTCCGGCGACCCCGAAGAGCACCCCCTCGCCCTCCACGCCGGTGAGCGAGGAGCCGCCCGCGCCGGGCCCGGCGGCCACGCCCGAGAAGGCCGTGGAAGCGTCAGCGGCCTCCAGCGACAGCCCGCCGCTCGCCAACACGCCGTCCAAGGAGCAGGCGCCCGCGCCCCCTGCCGCCAAATGTGAGTCCCCCAGTGAACGCCGCCGGCTGTGATAACGGCTTTGCATTCTCATCTCGTTCTTTGGCAGTTTTTTCTTAGAGTTCTACTAATGTTTTTATGTTAGCCGCATCAACCCGAGGATCGGACCGAGACAAAATGGGCTATTCACGAACGAGGAACGTGATGCAGGCAGATTTGGTACTAAATCAAAGGGGCGATATGCACCCGATATGCGTACCGTTAACCATCTGAAACGGTCTATCTCAAATTACTTTTACTTTATTTATGAGAAAAAAAAACTTTCGGACATCATATCATATCATTCAACCTTTCAAGCGGCTTTTTATTTATTCTGTGATATATTGCTGGTGGGAGCATTATGTTCATGATGACACACACTAACGATCCTTATTGTTCGACGAGGTGTCGACTTTCATTCTATTTATCACGGGCTCCATGACATGAGTTATTAAAGTCCGAATGCGCGGTCCTCTTTCGTCAATTCCACCCGCTGTACAGATCATCGACTCTCGATCCGCATCGCGATGCATCCACATGTTTTTGTGCCGTTTTGTGATGATTTTGGTTTTATGTTGATTTACTGAGCAACCGTTTCAAAATTCGTTGTTATTTCACCCAGCTACCGAGGAGGCAGCGCAAGAGACGCGGCTTTGATAGATCAGGTAAATTAACAACTTGCACTTGGACTCGACCCCGACGCCGTGCCTACAGGGCACAACCATTATATTATTAAGTTTCTGTTTTATTTGCGCTGGCCTTGGAATTGAACATCAAGACGTCATTTTATTAGCGGATGTTGGGTTGCGTCCAAGTGGATGAAATAAGTAGGTACGTTTGGTCAACGACTCATGACGCTATTCTGGGATCAAATGAAACTTCAGATTCAGACCAGACACGGCCAGGGCCTGAGGCGGCAGCGGAATGAGTTCTTTAGTTATATTCACCCTGCAAGCGTAGGTTAACCCAAGCCGCAGTCGGAAATCACTTCAACTCATTTTCATACCATTATTTGTCGTGTCGACTGCGGCACTTAAAATTTAAAAAGGTTGAGATTTATTTTCTCAATTCTTGCAGATTGAATTTAGCTGCGCATGACGAGTGACTGCACTTAACTCATCAGAGGTAGTTGCACTTTCCAAAAGTGAAATTGTGACCTTCTCCAATTTCGTTTTATTTGCTTGACATGTACGTTTCACACATTGCAAGGAACATTATTCAGTGCTAATCCATTCGCGATTCTTCATCTAAGTTCATCTAATTTTTCTACCTTTTTAAAATACGAATTATATTTTTATTCATACTGAAGTAGTTAGTACGATTAATTATAATACGAAGCGAACTCTAGACCATTGAATAATCCTTGTAATGTATCTGCTTCGGTTCTCTGCTCTACTGACACCGATCTAACTCTCCGCTTGCACCGTTTCGAATTAACCATGTAGCTCTGTTTTCCCTCGACTTTGTTCCAGGCCCTAACCGAGCTTGCTCTCTAATGTGACCGCGATACTAACGCCACATCTAACCTGAGGAGAGAATAAAGGGATTTGCTTGGATTTGATTAGCGGAGGAGCGCGAGCGTAGGAAGCCGGCGGGAAAGCTCCAGCTGAGCCCGCCCGCCGGGGCCGACCCGCTCGCCACGCCCGACTCCGAGCTCGAGGACGCCGCCGCGCTCGCGTCGTCCATCATCGCCGGCGAGCTGCGCACGCCCACTGTCTCCGCCGCCACCCCGCCCGCGCCCGAGCCGGCCGCCCCCGCCGGCGCCGAGGCCGCTGCACGCCTGTCCGTAGAGGAGCCCGAGCTGCCCACGCCGCCGGTATCGCTGGCACAGATAGGCGTTAAGCCCAAAGGCAAGTCGACCGCCGCGCAGATCGAGTCCTCCGTGACGGAGCCGGCCACCCCGCCCGCCCCGGACGCGCCCCCCACCCCGGCCTCGCCCGGCGCGCCGGACGCGCCCAAGGAGGCTTCCAAGAAGAAGATCGTTAAGAAAACGGCGAAGAAAGAGGGTGACGCGCCCGTGCCGCCGCCGCGCAAGAAAGAAAAGAAACCCAAAGACAAGTGAGCGCTCGCCCGCGAAGTTCCTCTGTGCCATATTTATAACCTCTCGTTTCTACTTTAATACTATTTCTAAGTTTATTTAATTTTCGAATATGCTTTCCTGTGCCGCGTAACCCTTACTTATTTTAGACTCTATTGTGTTTATCGCATCACGAGATCATATTTTGAATTTTCTAGTCTGTATCGCCTTGTTGAGTATTGGTAGACGCGATTGGATATTTATTTTTTCTTATAATTATTTACAATATTTAAAATACCTGCTACGTTTAATGTTTGGTTTATACATACTTTGGAATTTTATTATACCAAAGGATTTTTATACGAGACGTATTTATTGAAACGAAATTAATGTAATTTTGTATGAAATTAAAGTCTATTTTGTATTACTTTAGTTTTCATTTTTATCATAATTATATTTTACCTACCTACCTACCCTGCCAGTGCATAAACCGAGTAAGTATTGGTACCAAGAGGTAAGGAACATTTACTGTGCAACAAATCACACTTAAAACCAAAAAGCCTGTAATTTTGTAGTCTTTAACGGTATGCTTCCAAATGCCACCCATTGTTTTATTTTATCGAAGCTTTGTCACGGTGATTTCTCGAATGAGCGTTGTCATAGTACTTAATAGCAATTCCGTAAGAACTATTTCAGCATTGTTATGATAATGGTTACGCTTATTACGAATCTCAGTAACTGCAGCTAAACCATTATTATAAAAATGCTCTATTAGTAGTTAAAGATACTGAAAATAATATGGTACCTAAACGCTAACCTAACCGATATTACCATTGCAACGCTTCGGTTACATTAGGTAGGTGGCTTCGTCCTATCGTTCAGGATACCTATCTAAATTAGCGGTTTTAAAATAGGTACAGTCGAGTTCAAAGATATGTAAACACTTGCATCTTATTTCAATGGGATAAGGCAAAACCAAAAGTACAGATGTAGTGCAAAATGATTTTCCTTCGTCCTTTATCGGAAAAGTTCGTATTTATCGTGCTCTCTCAATTAGCTTCAGTACCCATCTTACAGCCGTAGGGGTAAGTCGCATCAGCAGACGAATATACAGTGGTGGACACATAATTAGAGACACCCCCTAATTGATCACAATAAACTTGATTATGGTACTACAAATTGCCAAAGTAGGTATTAAATATAATGTATTTGTTACTAAATCATACATATGACGTTGTATTCTTAAAATGAGAGACAAAAAAAGTTGTGTTGCTTAGTAGTTTAGACACTGCTCATTATCGGAATGTAACACGAACTTTTTTAACGTACTTCTAGCTGGCCAGCTAATTAAAGACAGTGAACGCTGTTTTCTGAATTTAAAAAAAGAAAAAAAGCCTACATTCTGTCTTTCTTTGTTTTGCCGCGTATTTGCATGAAACGTCAACATAACTCATAAAATTTAACTTTTTTCATTAAAATTAATACGTTTTAAACGAATCAATATGGGAAAAAACAAAAGTTGCGATTCGTCCACGAGAAAGATTATTTTGAACTTTCATAACAAAGGTTGGTCATACAGAAAAATCTCAAACCATTTGAACTGTTCTAAGGACATGGTTATGAATGCTATAAAACATTTCAAGAAGTTCAACACGACCGAAAACGTACCCAGAAAACCGAGACCTAGGAAAACTACTCCACGGGAAAACTCTGGGATGGTGTTGTTAGCAAAAAAAGAACCCTTCAAAGTATCAGAACTGATACGTTCCGAGTTATTTGGCTCTGGAGGGTCGACGGGTGTATCTGCTAGAACAATTAGACGAAGACTATGTGAGGCAAACTTGCACGGGAGAGTGTCTCGGAAGGTGCCACTTTTGAAAAAGCAAAATATTAAGGCAAGGTTAGCCTTTGCTAAAAAATATGAACACTGGACTGAACGAGAGTGGAAAAATGTACTGTTTTCGGATGAAACAAAAATTAATATGATTAATTCTGACGGAAAACAATATGTTAGACGCCCCCCGAACAAAGAAATGGATCCAAAGTACACCAAGAAAGTAGTGAAACATGGAGGCGGAAATATCAAAGTGTGGGGCTGTTTTTCAGGACTCGGTGTCGGACCAGTCAGGAAGATAGAAGGCAATATGGATAAATACCAGTACAAAAATATTTTAGAAGAAACCATGCTACCCTATGCCGAGCAAAATTTATCGGTCATTTGAACGTTTCAACAAGATAATGACCCAAAACACACTGCAAAAGTAGTAAAAGACTTCTTAAGGAACCACTTTGTGACAGTTTTGGATTGGCCCCCGTACAGTCCGGATTTAAATCCGATCGAAAACATGTGGTACCAGGTGAAGAAGACAGTCGCGACAAAGCGTACATCAAACGTCGATCAACTTTACACAGCTTTTACAGAAGCATGGAAGCAAATTCCGGTTCAAGCTTGTACAAAATTGATCGCTTCCATGGCCAAGACATGTCGTGCTGTTATTGCTGCAAAAGGACATGCGACCAAATATAATACGTATCGGAATGTATTCTAAAAACATGTTAGAAATCGTATGTAATAAGATAATTTCAATGATAACTCTTTTTTATTTATTTCTTGTAAGCAAATGGAGTGTCTTTAATTATATGGCCAGATCTTACTAATCTTATCTTTGATTTACACTGCTTACAATTAAGTTTTACCAAATAAAAGACAAGTTTTGTTGTTAATGTTTCGCTTTAACATTACACAATAACAACACAAATATTTTATTAATTGTGTAGCAAGTTACAATAGCGGGCTGATAAAAAATATACAGACAAATCTTAGTTATTTTAATATGCTTCCAGTGTCTGTAATTATGTGACCACCACTGTATATATAGAGTGGCTAACACGCAATTCAAATATTCGCTATAGTTTTGATTATATTTACAGTTTAGTTATAAAAAGGTTGTATTGGTTGTATTACCATGCCGAAACCTCGAAATCGGTTAAAAAATCCAGTCCAAGGAATTATATTTAATATATACCTGTATTTCTTATCAGAAAATAGCAAATTCAAAAATAGCAATAACTCAGAGTATTTTGGCAAAATTCAACAGCGAATTTCGGACGCAACAGGCATATCTAAACATACAATAAGAACATTTTTGAACCAGGAAGAAGAATATAGAAAAAATTAAGATGCCATCACAAACAATATTAAGCTGGGAAGACCACGCAAGAAATTCTATCTAGATCTTGATGATTTTGATTACGCAGTGATACGACGAATGGTTTATAACTTTCATCTGATTTATAAACAAGTTCCTACAATAAGAGCACTAAAGTCCAAATTAATAGAAACAATGAATTTCAATGGCTGTGATTTTACACTAAGAAAGATACTACGCCAAATGGGTTTTCTATTCAAGAAAATTACTAACAATAGAAAAATGCTGATGGAAAAAGGTGACGTTAGACTTAAAAGAGTAAAGTACCTGGACTTAATAAGGAAGTACAGATCTGAAGGCAGGGATATTGTGTATACGGATGAAACTTACGTTCATACATCCCATTTAACAGGGAAGTGCTGGATCGATTCTACGGATAAAGGAGTGAAACAGTTAATCTCAAAAGGTCAACGCCTTATTATAATACATGCAGGTAGTGCCAAAGGATTTGTACCGGGTGCTCTACTTATGTACAAGTCTACTGATAAGACCGGTGATTATCACGATGCCATGAATAATGTCAATTATGAAAAATGGTTACAGAATCAACTTATTCCTAACTTGTCTCCAAATTCTGTATTAGTAGTAGACAATGCTGCTTATCACAATAAATATGTGGAACGCCCGCCTAACTCTAATACCGCAAAGCCGCTTATGATAAACTGGTTACAAAAACACAATATTCCCCATGATTCATCATTTCCTAAAATACAACTATACGAAATTATTTGTCGACATAAAGAAGACTTTGTAGAATATTCCATTGACAAAATTTTACATCAACATGGGCACGAAGTGTTAACGTTACCGCCATACCATCCCGACTTCAACCCTATAGAAAATATATGGTCACAGATAAAAGGTTACGTATCAAAAAGGAACATAGACATGAATATCGACGGTAGAAAGCAATTTTGTCGTATCTAGAAAAATCGTTTTTTTTTTTTCTTTGCTTATTTGAAACAGAAAAAAAAACTGCGAAGAATGGTCCAAGTCTCGTATTTCTCGGACGATTTTAATTTTAGATACGACGTCGAATTTATACAAACTTTTTACCCAAAGCATTACCTGTAATGTTGTATTTAGGACATTATTTGTTATTTGGTTTTGATAATTAGATACATCAAAATTACTTTCTATGTATTTTGATGTATTGAGATAAAATGGTTACGTTTGGTGAGTTTCAAATAGTTACCACAAAAGTTTGTTATCATAAAAACATGAATACGGAGATACAGCAAAATTGACGCTTAGATATTTGTGACACTTATCTGTGGCTTTATTTGTACCTACTTACTTACAACAAAATTTCCCAATTTACTTTTAATTGTCTCTAGTTGCTTTAAAATGAATGAACTACAATTATTGCTCTGTGATACATATACCAAAAATTTTAAACTATTTTTTTGCTATATTACATATACAGCGAAATTGCCGCAAATAATTTAGAAGAATTTTCCACATCCCATATATAATGACTTCGAGATACAACATAATTGCGTTCCGAGACTAGAAAATGTTTTGCTGTATCTCGTAAAAAACCTATGTTATACTAACTTTAGAATAAATTTATTGTATCTGCCTGAATTATCATTATTTTCTTACTATTTTTTATTTAGGATATATCTCTTTATCTCTTTTAGTTAAAGAATTATAATTTTTTCAAAGTGTTTTTTTACTCTGGTGTAAACCTCTATTTTTTAGATACGACAAAATTGCTTTCTACCGTCGATATGGGTAGGTACAGTAAAAAAATTGATTGAAGAAAAAATAAATATGATTGGCCCGGATGAATGGAAGAAAGTTTGTGATCATGCCATGAAATGTGAAAATGAATATCGGTCACAGGAACACTCGATGGATGATCACATTGATAGGATTGTAATTAACGTAAATGAAAGCACTGACGAATCTGACTATGATATGATCGATGACGGTTACTCAGATTGTGAAATAGAAAATGTTGAAAATATCGACCCAAATATGCAGTAGGTAAAATATTAATGTTAAGTACAGTCACTGGCATAAATAAGTTATCATTTATGAACCTAGTCACTTTAACGTCAGTTTGAAATGTCATACGAAATTGTCCAACGATTAAAAGCGACAAGGTATAGAAATCATCTCTTATTTATGACGGTGACTGTACCTATAAGCATCATAGCGGGCCTAGTATGAAAGTCTTCATGTCGTTTGCATCCCTCTCACACGCGAGTTATTTACTTAGGTGCGAGAGGGACGCTAATGACTTTTTTTTTCATACTAGCCCCGTTAGTAGATGCTGTTTTTAAGTAGGCAGGTATTGAGTTTTATTCTTGTAAATATTTCCCAATAAGCTTTATTTTGTTGTACTTTATGTTTTAATGTGAAGATAATGTTTTGTTTACTAATGGCAATAAAACTGAGTATTTTCAAAGTTATTGAAGGTGGTTGTAACATCTCTATATTATACAGTGCCATATGCTGTCATTTGTCACTTTGTCATTTGACACTAAACAATAAAGTTCCATTTTAATGGACATGAAAACGTCACTCATTTAATACAATCATTGATTGACAGTTCGGGTGCCATCGTATTCCGATTGAGATCCGAGTTTTCCCGAAGGAAAATCATTTTGCGCTACATCTGTATATCTTTTAACTCGACTGTACACTAGTAAAAAATTGTACTGTGAAGTGAATCATGTCTCTAAACTTAATAGTATTTATATTTCTGTCTAGTACAGTCAGCCGAATATGTAGCTGCACAATTTATTACCTTGTCACTTTAACAGTTTTGACAGATTAGTGCAGCAGTTAGGTTTTTTTTACATTAAGCACAAGGCAAGTCCGTCTACACGCTATAACTTCTGTTTTTGAATACGTACACCGCCGACGGTTCACTCAGTACAGTAAAACAGCATTTTGTTCTAGTTCCATCACTTCATAATAGATGTCGCTACGACAAATGCTTTGGAAGTAGTTCAAGGTGTCAAGTTTTTTCGTGTTTTGGACTTGAAGGGTAAGTTAACGACCTGTTCGTAGAAAAATCATAAAAAATAGAAATTTAAAGTGTTTTGGATCAAACAGCAACTATGTAAATAATTTGATAACCACCTCACATATTATTACCGTTCTTGAATAATACAAAACTGCCATAGTTTTGTAATTATAAATAAGTAAATTTCTAACCTTAAAACATTTCCAAGTTCAAAAGACCGTCTAAAGTATTCGAGGGAAGTCCGTCATATGCCGGTTTTGCCTAAAAGCAGATATTGCCAACATTTTCAGCATTATGAATTTTATTTTTGTTTCTTATGTTGTTGCGTCCGTCATACTCATAACAATTAATCGTTTGCTCTCAAAATAACATTTTTTTCTGTAGTGTAAGTGTGTTGGCGTTATCAAATCACTTACATAAAATAGAACTACATAATAAAAATTGGGTGTCTGCATTCAAGACTTCGTAAACTGAATTATACACTAAATGGTGCAAGAGTCAAGTTGTATAACTATTGTTTACTTGATATTTCATGCATTATTTAGCCCACGAAACACTAGATGCAGCAACAAATAAGCAATTATAATGGCTGGGCCTGTCCCCACGTAACTCCGTTTTGTGATCACTTTATGAAGGTTTTTAATCTTTACAACGGTGTTTTAAGATTTTTTGTACAATTAAAACAAGTCTTGATTATAAAGACGCTTTGTTTCTTTATCAAAATATGTACTTAGTGTATCTCCTCATGGTGTTTCATTTCATGTTTGTAAATAGTTGGTATTTAGTATGTGTACAGTTCATTTAAACATTCTCATATTACCAATATAAAATTGCTTTCAAAAAAGCTTTTACCGCCTTTCTTTAACCGCCTGAGGCCCACCATACTACAAACAGTGAGATTTTTGTGAATAGGAATTTGAGTCTACCAGTAAGGAAATAAAGTTCAATTACCTACCTTTTAGACTAAAATGCTAATATCAATTTTGAAACAACTTGAACTTGCAACTTTAGTTCCATTGAAATATAGTTTAAATTAAATTGATTTGGTACCTCCTATGGCACACCAGGTCTCACGACGTTAAAACGAGAAAATGTTTACCACTTCTTATCTTAGATATATCTAAGTCTTAACCGATAAATGAGAAAAAGGTTTATATTTATCAATCGGAACCTTATTTCAATGATCTGAAAGTATACATTTCAGCGGCTTAAGCTACGAGGGGCGTTCAATAAAAAGTGAGAATGAGATGGAAACAGTGCAAACTCTTTCAATATTAGGAAATTAAATACTGACCGGTAAAGCTAATCTATCTAGCTGATTGCTATAAAAAAAAACTAACTGTCTTGTGTTTAAAAAAAAACGGTAATTTCTTTGCAATGCTATTGAGTACGTTAGCGAAAATCTTTGTTCATAACCGAAATAATATCGATTCTGTTCGAGCGGAATTGAAATGGAAATGCTCTATTTGTAATGTATGGAGTTTCTGACGAGCTGGTTAAATAAATGACGTTACACAGTTCATCGCTTTTCTATTATATTTTTAACTTCTCTTACACACCGAACCGACAATACTCACCCAAAAAATACCTTGGTTTTTTGTGGGTGGTGACAGTCGGCGGCGGACAATATTTACGTTTTGTATGAACGATGCCTTTAGTTGCATTTCCACGTGAAGTCAAACAGACCTTATCATTATAAAACACCACAGTCGCCACGCCATCCATACTAAGGAACAATCAAAATCTAAAAAAAAACAGGCCAGGAGGGATGCCATGCCAGCCATGAAACGCTCGCAAATGTATTCCGCTCCGAGCGAGCTTGTACCTCTGTAAAACTGGTAAGGACCTCGGAGGTTAGGAGAGCGGTGTTTTTAAAAAAAATACTATTTAACTTTTATATATAATTATGTGAACTCTGAAGATGGTTAAAATTTTGTCTCCACAAACTTTAAAACGAAAAACATATTTTCATTTTGTTAATAGTCGTCCTACGAAAATGTTCGTTATGATTTGTGTTAGCAGTAATAGTGTTTGTTTGGAATAAAAATAATTTAATAATTTAATAAGTTAATAAAAATAAAAAGCAAAAAGATCTCTCCGGCGGGGAATCGAACCCCGGTCTCCCGCGTGACAGGCGGGGATACTTACCACTATACTACCGAAGACTTGTCAGAACTGGTGAATTTATAATACAGTTTGTTAAAAGCTTGAACATTATTTCTTTGTTTGATTGCACTCCGCATAGATGGCGCCATGTTTCGATGAAATACCTCAACTTTATTTTATTATATTATAGTGTTGATTTTTTTCAATTCACTATGGCGCGCCCCTCCTGTCATATTTTAATTATGTAAAATGAACAAGTGGGACGGACGTCGGGGATTGAATTGAATCTCGTAAAGCTGAATTTCGGGAAGGAAGGAAGGGTCGGGGGGTAGGGGGGGTTTTGGTAGGAAGGTAGCAAAGTATGCATAGGATACAAGGTAAATAATTTTAGTAATGTATGTGGGTACACTTTTGAACCTTATTCAATTAGAATAAGGTGAAAAGTGTACTTTAGTATGTACATACATACCAATCTTTGTACTGAAGTCAACTGTTTGACTGTACTAACATTACAGTACCTACACAGCAGACAAGGATAAATAATTATATCAAGCAAACAAGAACTTAAGTACATGCCTAGGTACTTATCTTACAGCGAACCGATCCCAAGCTTATTACCGCGGCAGCACCCCTATAATTTGGCGGTAAATTATGGCAGAAACAAACAAGCTTATTTCTTCACCGCACTGCGTTGCGTTGATTGTGGATCGAGATGATTTTGATCAGATGCTACTTTACTTAATTTTAGTCTTGGTTATTACTACAAAATTATCATCTATTATCAGTTTTGCTTTGGTTTTTTTCAGTCGCAAAAGCATATTTAGTTGCTTTTTAGGGTTCCGTACAAAAAGTGAAAAAATGGAACCCTTTTAGGATCACTCGTGAGTCTGTCTGTCCGTCGGTCGATCCAATTGAGTTGAAATGTGGTACACAAAATGTAAATTGATGACCCAAACGCATGCAAAGTACATAAATGTGTTTTTTTAATAAGGGTAATTTTCGGGGGACAAATTAGGAGATTAAAAAAAAAAGGTTTTGCAAACCATACAATGTCACATATCAAACAAAAGGGCTCGTTATGAGCATCGCAATTATATATTTGATATTATTGTAAAATAAATGGTTTTGATTTTATTCATGAAAGAAGACGAACATTGACCATGCCCCCTCCCCTGATCTCCGAAACTCCTGGGCCTAAAATTTTGGAAAATAATTAAATATAGTTAATTGCTTGTAGATTAAAGGAAAACCTATAAAAAATCTATAAAAATAAAAAACTTATGTACGGAACCCTCTCCACGAGAGTTCAACTCGCACTTTGCCGGTTATTTTTAAGTTACGTTTCAATTAGGATGGCATTTATTTACTTGAAAAGTGGCGTTTGGAGAACTTCAACCACCGGTCGGCTGCCGCGAGCAGTTTGTGGGTGGTCTCATCGACCATGCAAGAAAGTACGAAAGTAAATTTTAGACCTCTCGATACTTTTGCATGGCGTGCCATCCCAAACGTAAGAATGGCGTTATTATAAAAAACATCTTGTTTATAGCTATTCGCTGGGGAACTTTACAAGATAAAAAGTAGGTACCTTAGGTACAGATGTAGTGCATAATTGTTTTCCTTCGTATTTTGTCGGAAATGTTCGTATTTGTCATGCTACTTCAGTCAACCTCAGTACTGTTTGTACTGTCACCGACTGAAATAGCAAGACACGTTCGTATGTTTCCGTGAAAATACGAAGGAAAACAATTATACACTACATCTGTACCTGTGTCTATGTCCGTCACCTGTATAGTACTTACTGTACACTGTACATGTATTACAGCCAGACCGGCGCGCCTTTTATGTTCCTATGTTTTGTCCAAACAAAAGATATAAGTAATTGCCTAGATTCCGTGTCAATAAAATAGACACATATATCAATACTTGATCTTTGGCTCTACTCGCTTCCCACTCTTTGTTAGTGGTGGGAGAAGCGCCTAATATACGCGTTTTAACTTTCTTGCTAACTTTACAACGTACCCACAAGGTACCTACGCTAAGTTGCAGTTTTTAATGAGCTTATTAAGCACCAACACACACACGGCTATCTGTATCGGCTGCCTGTATCAGAAATAGCGCAACGAAAGCGTACTAAGACGAGATATTTATACAATTTGAACTTTTGTTTTACATTATTTTCCAGAAATATACATATAGATTATTCCCTATAAGCAGTTTTTAAAAGATTTTAACTTCAGCCGTTCCTGAAATAGATGGGGAAGGATAGTGTGGTTTTTTTTCGATTTTAGTGTTAAATATCTTAATATTTGTTTACAGTTTTGAAACTATTATTAATTTTAAAAATGTAAACAATATAATTATGACTACATTGTATACATATAGCCTGACAAGATTTTATTTGTCCCTCGCCATGTTGTGGATTTTCAGTGGTACTAATATTTTTTACTGGCAAGGGGTACTCTTTGAAAACAGACGTCGAACGTCATCGAATGTCACCGATGTAAACAAGAAGAAAATATTTAACAATTATAATCAATTTTACCACAAAAATGCCAAAAAAGATCCCATATGACGCAAGAAAAAATATTTTGAATGCAATAAAATATTCACCCTAAAAAAGGACGAAGGATTGCGTAGCGTTCCAATAAACAATGTTTTGAAATTGGCCGTTGACATGACTGGTTGACATTTTATAGTGCGGTTGTATTAAACTGGGTAAAATGGTTTGAGTTTAACTTAATACGTAGCTCTACGATATTATTTTTTTCAAAAAATTACAAGTCGCCATTGCCACCATAATATTAATATAGACACATAAATTTAATATAGACGACTTCAATAAATGTGCCATAAGGCATACAAGTCATGAATTTTATGCTGTGCGCAAACAAGCAACAAGTCTCAAAACTTTTCTTACCCTTTTTGCAAAAATAAATTGGTTTTGCAGGCAGCAGGGAGTACTGGCGAAAATTGATGCACAGCATGGGATTCAAATATAATAAACGCAGAAAGCAACGCAACGGTCTATTAAAAGCTAAACATGTTAACTTCGTTTCTCTGAAAACATTTTTTTTAAATTCTACGTATATTAACAAGAACCCAATACACACTGTACTGCCTATACATGTCGTACGCAGATTATTGCCATTATGTAAGTTGTTGTAGCGACACTATTTCGGGGCCAAATAGAATCTTGTCAGGCTATAACTTCGGTGAGGACGGCAAACTTTAAAAACTAGACGCATATGGCACGTCACTGCGTGGCTTTACCGGCTTTACGGCGAAGCTTTACGGAGGGAGGGACATGGGCACAGATTAAATAAAAGTTACTACACATGGGTTGAACAGCGAATTTTGATCGTATCGTGTAATCGCAGTTATTAGTACGAAGGATCCTAAAAGTTGGATAGTGTAAAAACCCTTTAACAAACGCTTCATAGATCTCTACTGGTCGAAAATAATCTTCCTTAAAAATATATCACCAAAAATTTCAAAATCTTACTATAGCAAATGATAAAAAAAGAATGTATCACTCAGTATTCAGTGAAATTTCAATAAACATACACTCATGTAAAATAATAAAAATAATTTTATTACAAAACAAAATACAAAATTTAACTAGGAACTTCATTCAAAATTATCTAGTAAAATTACACTAATCTGAGAAGATATCGCGCGATCGTTCTTATTAAAGGAGAAGATGTGCAGTTTCCAGAGTGGTCCGTCGTCCTGGCCGTGCGGTTCGTGTGGTCCCTACGGGTGTGGGCCGTCCTCGCAGCCTTCGTTCCAGCAGCCTTCATACTCACCACCGTCGTACCCACAGTCGTGCCCACGGGGTCAGTGTCCACAGAATTACTGCCAGAATCCTTGTGGGCCGCAACAGTTCTACGGCTACAGGCCTCAGCAGGCGCCTTGCCAGCGGTCCCCGTGCCCGCCGCCGTCGCGCGCGCCGCAGCCGTGCCAGGCGCCGTGTCGGGCACCGTGCCGGCAGTCGATGGCGCCCTCCAACATGTCCGGGTTCGCGCCATGCCCGCAGTACGGCCGCGCGCCATGCGGGCCCAGCGCCTGCTTTGGCAGCTCGCAGCCGCCGCCGCAGCAGCAGAGCGCCCCCGCCCTGTGTTACGACCCGCCCCTGTACTAAGTGACTGCCATGTGAATGTCGTGTGGTGTGGACTGGCAAGTTCTGGTGGATGAATCTGCCGTTGTATGTCTATTACGTGAAAGTATTTATTTATAAGAATAAACTGTTGTCGGAAATTTACTCTTCGATTATTATTCTCTTCATTTTTCAGCTTACTATCGATCGTTCCACCGCCCGGTAGGGAAAGAAAATATATCTACATTATCAACACCACCTCTCTGATGAATGTGGATTGATATATCCTTTCCCTACCGGTATGGATATTTCCACCTATCCCTATTGGAACCGAATATAATGCTTCGATTTTTACCATGTCCACACTCTACAGATTCCCATTTTGTACAGATTTTCGATCCAACAGATTGTTTACAAATTTCCATTTCTACAGATTTTCGATTCAACATAATCCCATCGCACCTTTAGAACAATAGTGACCTAATTCAAAAATTTCGAGTTAGGTCTCTATAATAATATCTATGACTGAAAGCTGAAATTGTGAATTAGGTCACTATTGTTCTGAAGGTGCGCCATTTTTTCATTTACTGATTTCTGATTTTACTGTTTCCCATTTCTACAGATTTTCAATTCAACAGAATCCCATGTCTACAGATTCGGCTATTTCCTCGTGGTCCTACTATATTTGTCCCTCTCGGCCGAACCCCGGGGCTCCTGTTTCTAGATGGTTTGCCCTTGGGGCATCTGAAGAGTCGTAACGAACCTAATCTACCTACTTTGCTAGCCGCAATTCTATTTTGGTGATCAAATCTAGGTGCACTTTTTGTGCAATAGGACAAAATAGTTGGACAATGGTTAGGCCTAGTCAACCGTCCCCAAGTGGTCGTTTTTGGCGGTAGCTCATTCCATAAAATTAGAAAACAGACTAATGAAAAATCTAATTAGTCACGGAGCGCCTATAACTGGATTTTGACCCTCCGGGCCTTTAATAAGAAAAACTAACCTACAGTCGGATAGCTCCTAGAAGTTGCTTCGTGTTTGTACTTGTCTCTCTTATGTGCTCTTATTAAGAGAGAGAGAAGTACAAACCAGAAGAACCTAGAAGTGCTTACAGACGACTGACCTGAGACCTGTATATACAGTTAGGAATATGTAAAGTTGGAAATCCGTACAGTTCATCTGTAGAGGTGGCAATCTGTGGGACTATTAATCTGCTAAATTGGGACTCTATCCAGCACATTACCCGTGGGTGGATTCCGCTCATTCCCAAAAATAATAACACACGCGTAACGTGCCACCACGTTGCACCATGCTGCCTTCATCATCATGAAAGTCGTAAGATGGTTTCCGCGACCATCATCGGAGAAACTCAACTCGTACCCTAGTGTTTAACCATATCTACCTTAATTTGAATGTTTAGTTTCGAGATCCCGATATATTGAGAGAATCTGGTAGGTATTTTAAAATACTGATATTTCGGGAATGAGCGAAAAGTGTCACCCAGGTTTGACCCCTTTTTTGCCCGTGGTACTACTGACCAATGATTTCATATAAATATCAAATTAACAGAGACTGAGGTTCGTTAGGCTTGCATGTATAAATATAAATATGCATTCATTAACCAGGTACTAATTTATTGATAATATAACTGTCATTTTGCAGCTACCGTGCTTTTGTCGATTTATTTCTAGCGGTAGGGATGGGTGCAAGAACTCCTTTTTTTTAGTATTTTGGCCCTTTGGGCCTGCTGAAGAACTAACAGAATCTAAACCTATCGCATATTTATGATACTAATTTTGGTTAATTAGTAATAGAGTAGCGAATAGTGGAAATGGACAGTGCACCTATCCCTACTGGTAGAAATAAATATTATTACACATTGCATGTGGGTGGACCTCTACTGTACATTTTTATTCTAGCAGGGACCGATGAGACTGGAAGAGACCAACCTGTTTTTGTGCCGTAAATAAAATCTGTGTGCAGCGCAGAGGTCCTGTACCTGAGAAAACAGGCTGGTTTTGGTTTCGGTGGTTTCGGACAAATTTGCATGACTCTAGTATGAAAAGGGAAGGGAGGGTTAATATATTCAACTTCACAAAATGCGGTCTGCATAGACATGCAGACCACCGCATGAGACCATCGATTTTGATATAACGTTGCTTCTATACTAAAGCGACACAAAACAAAATGTGCATTTGTTGCATTTAAAATCAGAATGCTATTTACTTTAAGTTTTAAATCAAACTACATTTGTTTTTGATTTGTGGCACTTTTGCAGCGATAAGTAAGTCAATATTCGAATGCATCTCTTTTGCAGCAGGAATAGCTCTTTTGCGTTTGTACTGTTCAAAATGGGTCCATATTGGCTTCGCTAAAGTTTATCACCCGAAATTGATTTTCCTAACGATTTGTACTCCTAATGATCACTGCTCCTAAAAAATGTTTTCCTAAAAATTTCGTTCCTACAATTTATTTTACTATTAACGTAGCTCATAAAACTCATATCTCTTAAAATTTTAAGTGCTAATGTCACTGATATAACTTTTTGTAAACTCCTATTTTTTTTTAAATAACATTCTTAATCATATTTTTTTTGGGTCTATATTGGCTCACGTACCTATTTACTTTACAGCATTGTATATAATTTGCATTTTTAGTTCGTTACATTTTTAGTGTAACCTACTTTCCGAGTACAGGACTTTACGCAGGATTATTTTAAAGTTAAAGATGATCTGCTCTTTTATAAAAAAAAATAACCTCGAAGGCGAAAGTCTTCTAACCTATCCGCGATCCGAGTCGGTTTTGCCACTAAGGGCCCGTTGTTTGATCGATAGTTAACTCAACTAATAGTCAAAACTCGTTAGTTAAACTAACCATTTGTTAAAAATCACAAAATACCGTTGTTCAATCAATAGTTACGCTAACTATAGTAATATTTTTTGACAATTTGTTAAAAAAGTTAACTATCCATAGACTGAGTAGTTAACTTTTGACAATTCGTTGAAACGCGAAAGGTTATTATTGCTAACGTGTTTATATATTAATATAAAATGAATTTATGCATTGCAAGTAAATTTGAAGATTCAGAAAGCTCTTCTGACGACGAACTTTATTATAGAGTACATATTAAATCGCCGTACCAAGGTGTTCCGAGAAAGAATTTTGCAGCTGGATTATTGGGACGAAGTAGATTTTTTCGAAAGGTATAGATTGTCTAAAAATACAGTACTTTGGTTACTCAGCGAACTCAAGCATTCATTAGAAAGGCAAACAGACAGGTAAATACCAAAAATGTTTTCGCAACAATGTATTTTAATTTTTTGAAATTGGCAAAGATGTAAACACAACCAAACGAATCAATTTACCATTATTACTCGATAGTCACGTGCTTTTAAAGATCAAGTGAGGTCTTAGTAATTATTTATTCACTTGGTCTTTACTTTCACATTAAAGTAAAAGATGAAATAACTATTCATTATACGTTATTTTAAATAAAAACACGCTTGATGAGTATTTGAGGTTATTATGTCAAACATTACTATATTATTTACATCTTTTGCAATTTCAATTGGTAGGTATATACCTAATAAAACCGTCTTCCTACAGGAATCACGCACTCAGCCCGATAGATGAATTGCTTATACCGTTAAGATTTTATGCGACTGGAAATATTCAGCAGTGTATGTGTTACATTACAAGGATATGTTGAAAACAATAATCAATCAATATTTTTTAGTTTAAATGCCTTAAACTTAAATTTTAACGCTACGTACCGATTTTATAATTTACGTATTTGACAACTGTGACAAATAATTGCCAGTGTAAGTATTTTTCTACCACATTAATTATTAAAGCAACACCATAGACTGTTGTTATATTTAACTATAGTTAAAAATGTTTTCAAACAACGTATTTCAATTTTAACTATTGGTTTGGGTTTAACTATGGTCAACTAACGAATGGTTAAATTGACTAATAGTCATATTTGACTACTGATCAAACAACGGGCCCTAAGTCCCTATTCCCTACTGCCTACGTAATGACGGACAATGAACAATAGTGTAAAAGATGGTTATGTTGAGAAAATATAGGAAAACAAATAGTAGGTAGTATGATCGATGTTTATTGCAACGGACATTATGAAGTTGAATGATTAGGAATTCAGAGCGTTAGGAACAAAGTAGTTATGAGTAGTGATTATTAGGATGTAAATTATTAGGAACAACATTTTCGGATTTCCGATAATCGACATTAAAAATTTAGTTCAACTTTGGTGCACCCGTTCAAAATAGATCCGTCATTCGATCTGTTCGGTACTTGCCCCCTGCCTACCTACCCTACCGCATGATTTCACATCAAATACCTGTATCTTCTAAACATAATGAAATAAATCACTTCCCTCCGGGTGATATCGATTCGATATTATTTCTAGCGATCCTAATTAAAAATATGTAATTAATATATAATTGGCCCAAGATTTGCCTGAAAATAAGCCTAAATTGTAATTTGTGCTGTGGATTTATTGTTTCAATAAAGTATAATAAAAAGTTTTGAAAATGGCAATATCGGGAATTTTCTGAGAAATGCAAAATCAGCGGAGCAACTTTTTTTTAAAGAAGGACTCGACTATCGCCAGTTAGCGCCATCTGACGAGTTTTTAAACAATCACGTAGCCTTCTGAGTAGCTTAGTGCATGTGGGCTGTATACAAAACGACTTCAACGCCGCCACAGGCGAGCATGAGAGAGAAGAGAACGTTCTGTTTCGAACTGAGCGACGACCGCCCGAATGGAACGCAACGAACCGAAGTTACCGACCGAAGTTTACCGAACGAACAAAACTAGTTTGATTAAAACAGCGTTAGGGAAAGGTTGTGTCGCGCGCTTTCGTACAATAACATTGAAATTATCAATGTTTATAAACAGAATTCGTGTAGATACCGGTACGATATGTTTTTTTTATGAATAAACTTTATAACTTTGGCGTGTAAATTATTCAAGTATTGTATAAATTAGAAATTCTTGTGAGTTTGTTACGTTTTATTCGAGTGTGTAATCTTGTATCGGCGAGAACTCAGCTTCGTCGATTTCGTCGGACGGTGGTTGAAAATGTGAAATAAAATATTGTGTTTGTGAACTTTTAGGACTGAGATGAGGTTGTTAGTCAGTTTTGTATATTTATAACGAACGGGACCAGAAATTGGGACGATGAAGTGGTACATTTTCGTGTTGTTGCTGCCCTCGTGTTTGGCTCACCTCAATGTTTACCTGAGCAGCGCCGAAGTGTGGAGATTATTAGGTAAGTCAAAATATCCATAAAATTATTACCTATCTATTTAAGATTACACGGCGATTTGGCATCCACGAGTTCTGAGTAGAAACACATAGGATACGCATACCTAATTGTAGGTAGGTACAAAGGCCTTCATTGAGAAGAAATCTTTTTTCTATTGTTTGACGAAAGACAAGCACTGTTATTAATTTAATTAATACGTAGGTATACATACCAACAGAATATAATGCTCATAATAATTATTCTTACCATATGAATGATTGATTCATTGTAAGTATTATTTATTTTCGTCACGCAATGGAAACAATTAACGTTAAGGCCAAAATTAACGCCTTAACCAGGTACCTACAATAATTTTTGATTGTCCCCATTTCCTTAAATCTACCTAACCTACCTATGCACCTAGTTGAAAACGTTACAGGTGTATTGTAGTTTCACTCATGTTCCATCTATCAAACTCTTTTTGCCAAGCTATAGGTAGGTAGGTACTTAGCTACTTATCTACCTAAGATAAATTTGAAATTTCGTGACTTTATAGGTCGTTAGGTAGGTACCTATAATTATATAAACAGAGGTGTTTGTTTCGTAGTCAATTTATTAGATATGGACCTACCTATCTAATGACTTACGTGTTGGATTATTAGGCAAACTATCTACCTACCTACTAAGGTTTAAATCGCCCTGCGAATATTGGCAAGAGATCCAATTAAAGATGAAATCGCAGTTCAATAACCCGACTAGGTAATCTCGTTTCACACCAATTTGGTCAAGCAAAATAAGCTTCACAGCTTTCACACCGCAGACAATTCTGGGACAACGTAAACTTTCAATAAAAGCACCTTTATTTGGGTTTATTTGACAAAAAGAAACCTATTCAGAAACACGTCGTGTTGCTTTTTTTATAACCTATAAAATTTCCTGGAAGTTCATTTTGTATCACAGAGTTAGATGCAAGGTGCACGCAATGTGATTTGGGGCAGAGTAAGAATCTGCTAAATAGGAAGGTAGGTATTAATATGCGGTTAAAATACCTATGATAAGATAGGTAAATTGTATTGTGAGATCGATGGACCAATAACCAATTTTAGAGTTAGGTAGGTAGGTACCTAGGTATCACCTCAAATAGACATTAAAAATCGGCCTCTAAAGTTAATCCACACGCGTCATCGACTCATCATTACCTATATTAATAAAACTGAGAAACAAGACACCCGTAGGAAGGTAATATACCTAATAATAAGTGCCATTAAAAAATTTAGATAGGTACCTAGATTCATACATCTCAATAATAAATACCTACCTATGTAGTTTATTACTTTTATTCGTATATATATATATATAAAGGTTGAAATTAATGTTTTGTTGTTAACTTGATTTTACTAACCAAACATTTCAACGTACATCCCCTTAGAAGTCTACTTACCGTTGTATTCTTTTTAGAGTCAAAATCCGGCTCAACCTAGCTTCGCCGCGGATTAAAAGGATCTAAATCCCCGCCAACTTTATCTCAGTCTCAGATAGCTTATCAGCGTCTAATTCCTTCCTAAGCAATTACCGTATGTAAACAGCGTGAACGAGGAATTAAAATCTGTCCTACATTTTTTTCAAGAAATTTAATCTGTTTTTTAATTAGGGGGACGTCAAAACAATAAACCCTCGCTCGTCATGTCCGAGGAGATAAGCTCGAGTGACAGATTTACGGCGTGCGTCCGCGCAGGTACCCGAGCTAATGGGCTTAGCCATGTGACGCGTACTTTAACCGTTTTTGTCCGTTTCCTATTGTAACCTGCGGGCGTGAGCACTCCATCTTTGTCTCCGGCTCGAACATCTGCCCCTTGTTCTTGCTTAGAAATTAGAATCACAAAACAATTGAGCTCAGAACGAGAACCACTTTTCATGTCGTCCCACGAAACCATTTGTCTGTCTGTGCTGCAATCTGTACTCAGCAGTAGCATTAACTCACGCGTACTCAAGACACGAAACAAATAGCTAGCTCCTACAGTACGCTAATAAAATAAAAAACAAGCAAACCCAATTATTTCACACCTTGACAATGGCTCTATATCACATAAACTTTAATGAAAACGCCCACTCTCAATGTATTTTGATCACATTTAAAAAACAAATATACCTTTACAAGAAACAGTTTCACACATTCGTTTTGAAACGGATAATTTATCGATAACGAAACTAACATAAAAATTACCATATCTCATATCTTTATGTGTTATCTGTGTATTTTGAACCGATGAGTATGAGTATCGTTCGGTCGGATCGCCGGTGGACAAGCGTAATTTATTTCAGATGACATTTATGGAGATTCCATGGAGGCAAGCCAATAAACGACGCCTAAAACGAGTAACTGACACGCTGGAATCGAATATTTTACCAGTTTTTGATAGAAATCGGACTGTTGCAAAACATAAAGATTTTATTTGCTTAGATATTCATCTGGACTATAGTATTTAAGGTGATGTTGTAAGTTGTAACACCCACATGCCTATAAAATGCTGCTGCGGGAACCGAGGTATGATAATATCCATCGCACTATTATGCAGGAACGCTTTCAGACGTTATTGCCAAACCACTCAACATAATAGCAAACCTGTGATATCTAGTGCGATGCTTCAAACGAGTGAATATGTGCCTTATTGAATTATTGAAGTTTCTCATGATAACCGTAATATTTTAAACTTATAACAACGTTAGGTTTTCGTAGAGAGCGACGCGGAGTAGAGGCGGTATCAGACGACAGTAAGGTTTATGGTTACCCACTATCGTACATCTGAATCCTTATGACTGGTAGCGGCCCAAGTCACCTCTCTTGAGCGTTGTACAAACCAGGTGTGAACGATGTAGCACAAAGCCATAAAGCAAACCACGTATAACAAATAGAATTAGAATCAGAAAACTATTTATTACCACTTACAACACAATAATTTTACTAGTTTCTAGTGGTTGTCAAAACGAGAAAACAATTAAATTAATTTTAGACTAATAATAACATTAAACAACATCGCCAAAAAAAAGTACAAACGTCAAATAAAATATCTAAAGCGGGTTCCATTTTCTTCCGTTAGTTTAATAATTACAAATACTACATTCATTATTACATTTCAGATGATTAGTGTCGGCCACAGCTATTATGCCTTATTCCCAACACCTAGCAGATTGCATAAAAAAAGTGTGAAGTTTTATAAAATATTTAATTGTTAAAATCGCTAATCGTTTTGGTCCTGTTGAATCGCCAGCCAAAAGGGTGCGCGTGCGCGGCCGCATTGTTTCACGAGCACCACAAGCAGCGTAGGCGCAGAAACACGCTTCCTTGATACCCGTTAAGATAATTGAATTAATGGAAATTCCACAGTTAGTCGTACATTACACGCCTCCGTCCACCATGTTATTACTCGCTGATTGGCTTACAAAACAATAGATAGCCGCTGCAGGCTAACATAAACATAAACTATCGCAATCGCGAAACTAAGCCAACCGTTAAGGCCGTAATAGACAATCAGACAAAAAAATCAAGTAGATATAACATTACAGCATCCCGCGGTAAGAAGAGCATGTTCCTGCGGCTTGAGTTTCACGACTAGTTCTGAGGTGGGTGAATAAAAACATAAAAAATCTTTAGTTAACTTAAGTAACTTGATACTTAGTTGCCGTGTAAGGTTTCGTCTAGACACCGTAACCTCTTCACACGGTTACCTACCACCATAACTGGCTTTCCGTACCGCAATAACATGTGCTGTGGTCGATTCCACATCACCGAGTAGGAATTTAATGATAGCTGAATAAACATACAACAATGTCGTATCTCCTCAGTTCCACTCCACTTCACACCTCTCTTATCTTGTTATGTGGAATCAATGCATTTGTATGCAGTTTGTTTAGGCCTGAAGGCTGTTGGTTCGCCAGAGAGTTTCCGGCGCGCTATCTCGTCTCGTCTCACGTTATCTGAAGGACGATCTTTCCTCCGACCAATGCCAACATTATCAGCTCCACGTACACCTACGTGTAAATTGTCCTGCTTCGAGGCTTATCCTCCACATCCGGGGCCCTCATTTCTACGTATTTTTTACGTTCAGGTACCAGATTACGAATGGTTTAATAAAGCGCTCCGGGAACAGATATAAAATCTCGCTTTGTTATTATAATAAATACTATTAATATTGCATTCATAGAGCGCCATTGGGATCTCATCCCCTAAACGGGGCGACGTCGTTTAGAGAATTAACAATGAAATATTTCAATAAACCAGCGACGGCGTTATATAAATATGGGCTCGCGTCCTTCTCGAGAACTATTCTTTATGTAAATAGCGTTGACACGCAGAATGATGTCGAGTGGGCCCTAAATAAATTTAATTTCACGGATGGTCGGATACGGCTCAGTTTTTATGCCGGGCGTGATGCGTCCCGCGGGCCGGGCACCTGCGGGTTAAACCTCGCGTACTCAAATCTCTGTCCCATTCCGTGCCTAGAATTAAGAAGAGTTAATTAAATTTTTATTCGCCAATTTGAACCCCAGCGGAAACGCTGTTATTAAAAAAAAGGACTCGTTCTCTGGTATTCATTTTGTTGCGCATAAATTTTACAAATCTCCACTCCAGCATAAGCTGAAAGCACTTAGGGGTACTCGGGTACAGACGGCAGAAATAGAATTAGGCGCATGCATACAGAGAGCTGCAGGCGATGGGGATTATTATGCACGTTACATGAATATGCAACTCGTTATTTTCAATTACGGAGAGCGACGGCTTAGCGGCTCAACCTTTGCAATCCATTGCGTTAACACCGCACGTTGTGCAGTTTTAATGCTATGTCATCGTTCCATTTGACTTCACGCTGCTCGTTTATAATGTTCGCTATGAATGCACATAATCTGTCAACTGTCTAGGCGCACATGTGCGTTACGATGTTTGCTTTTCTAAATTGCCGACGATAAAATAATTACGACTAGCTAGCTGCAAACGGAAACTATAGCATTAAACTTCGTTCACTAGGCAAATCCCCATCGCACTTAATCTATCTATCAAAACAAATCTAAGACCGTAACTGTCGTAAGAATAGACGTATACCTCTATAAATGTTAGATTGAAAACTTTGTGGATATTTTAGATGGCCAAACTCACGTAGTTCAATTTTAGAGTGAATAGGAATCACTATTTTCGACCTCATATTACCAATGGGCATGTCCATGATACAGCAAAAAAATACCCATTACACTACAAGTAGCTACTGAATATGAATGATGCTTGGTAACTTGGTAACAAGCTCGTCCAATCACCGGCATGGTTGGTAAGGTGTGATAAAAATGATTATAGAGGGTTTTTCTGACCGCGTCTATCGCTACCTCGGTCGTACGTGCAGGCCCGCGGTATCGATACGTTGTGTCCATACCACAAGAAAAAGCTGCTAGAAAAAGGACATTGGATCTCCGTTTTCTTGTACTTACGTTCCCCATTATGCAAAGAAATCAACAATTACAGCAAGAGATAAAAAAAAAAAAGATAAAAGAAATTTATTCAGTAAGTAGGCCGCACGGGCACTTTTACACGTCAAGATACTACCAGCGCTTCCCAAGAGGAGACCACTGCTGAGAAGAAACGCCGCAAGAAACTCAGCAGTCAGTCATTTTTTAAACTTATTACATATTTCATATTACAATGGTATGTACAACTTAATCTAGCATTATATAAAGCTACAAGTATTAAATTAAATATAATATCAAATAACAGTAGTTCAGCAGGAAAACATGCCAAAAATCTTACGGGAGAGAAAGATAGAAAAGAATAAAATAAAATAACTACAACTACCTACTTATATATGTGTATATGAGATGGTGCAAGATGACCACATAAAAGTTTCGATATGTTTTCCTGCATCAACGGTGTCCCCCAGACAAGAAAAAGCAGGATAAAGCCTTTGCATTTGAACAAATTACTATTGACTAAGTTTCGGGTGTAGGCCATGCATTTTTGTCTGTTAGATAGTCCTCGACCCTATAATACGCTTTAGACATTAACGACCTTTTCAAATATTTTTTAAGTGCTGGAAAGGGTAACTTTGAAACTACTTCAGGTAATTTATTATAGAAATGAATGCATTGACCAACAAATGATTTATATACTTTACGGACACGGAATTTTCGAATAGCTATTTTATTTTTATTTCTAGTATTTAAATTATGTATATCTGAGTTTTTGGTGAACGAATCTAAATTCTTAATAACATAAATAATATTCTCGTAAATAAATTGAGACGCTACAGTTAAGATATCAATTTCTTTAAAAAGTTCTCTTAATGAGTCACGGGAATTTAAATTATAAATAGAACGAATGGCCCTTTTTTGTAACACAAATATAGTTTGTATGTCAGCTGCCTTACCCCAAACCAGAATACCATAAGACATAACACTATGAAAATAACTATAATAAACTAAGCGAGCTGTCTCAACATTAGTTAGTTGTCTAATTTTCCTAACGGCGTAAGCTGCCGAACTTAGTTTACCTGCCAGTGCAGCTATGTGGGGACTCCATTGCAAATTTTTATCTATTGTTATGCCTAGGAAAACCGCCCTATCTACCATTAGCAAACACTCGATCGAGGCAATGTCCATTTTTGTGCCGTATATATTGAACCAACTAACTACCAACTAAGGATATGATGATAAGCCAGTAAGACATGCGGCTGTAAAAACACGTCTCTTATAGCCAGTAATATAGGCTCTTGTTAAGCCACATAAGATGAGTAACATGAGTTATTGCCTGTTGAATATTAACTTGAGGCGAGGTAAAAACTTAAGGATTCTCTATAAATACACGCTGCACTTGAAATTCAACTCGTTCCTTCTCGAGTGTTGGTGGTAAGTAAATAAATCTATAAGCAAACGTTACTATTTATTGCAGCCGGATTTGGAATTTAAAGTAGTATTAGGATCAATTGCTTATAATTCTGCCCGTAAAGTGGCTATTCAGAGTCGAATTAATGAAGCAATCGTTGTCGCATTGTTCTTAGTTTACTGCTTGTATTCTAACGAGGTATAAAACTGTTTACAGCTTTATAATTACATAAATCAAATGGGAATCAAAGGTACAAATGTTTAGATTCAGTCTTGTTAAAAATCTGCCTAACAATTGGTTTCCGATTGAAAAACAACAACACCTTATTAAAATAGAATCGATTTACAACATGGTATCCGAGAAATCTGCCTGACTTATATAGTCAGCCCTATTATTTTTTATCTCGCGTCTGTTCTAGGATCGATTGCTTTCTACAAGCTACAAGCTACAAGTAACGTGTTATTGTGGTGGGTAATCAGTCAAGCCGCCTGCGATTGCGCCGATAACAATTACTATGGTTACGATACTTCTCGCGAGCTCCTCTGCTTGTTTTTATGTAGATCACATTGCGGGATGTACTTAGCGTATGCGGTTTCCGTTTCTGTTTAATGGTAAAAAAGCTATCGCATCCACTTTAGCTTGTGCTTAAGTATGCAATTTAGTTTAGTACGAACAAGGTATTCTCTAGGTCTTGGTACTTTTGCAGTACCTATACAAGTAAAAGGTTAAATATTACTTTTGAATTAGAATAAAGGATCAAATGTCTCTCAGAATAAGTACGTTGTAATCGAGCTCATTAATTTCAATAAAGTCAAATGACACTTCTGTCTTGTTATGGTCGTGGCGTAGTAAATGCATTTGAAATTTGAACATGAGCTATAAGCCGAGTTGTCGGTGTTATTACGTAATTGTTGTAGTTTCATATCGCATTAGTGACACTTTGGCAATGTATCCAGGTCAGGCAAGTGGACAGCTGAATAAATGGACCGACTTACTCAGCCCTACCTTCATTGAAACGCCATTTAACATTTAAGAATTCTTATTTAACGAAGGAAACGCCCGCAATCCTTTAAAACCCACGCTTCTTGTTCTAGAAAAAAATATAACCTCCTTAAACGCATAAACTTCTCTAATAGGTAATTGCATGCTGTCGTCGCCAACAAGAGCTTCAGATAAATAACTTACACGAACGACGACATTTACATAAATAAAACCTTCCTCTGGTCGAGTAAAAAGTAATTGGCCATGTTGTTTGTTAAAACATAAATGATAAATGAATATAAATTATACTTTATTCATCTCCGCACGGCTCAGCATAACTTCGCGAACATATCGTCTCTGAAGTTCTCAAATTTCTCATCCATCTTCGCATACAAGTCGAAGGTAGACTTTTTTACTGACAGTGAAAGATTTTGATGCATGGTAGTGAACTACAAACTATGTAGCCGATACGTCAAGAATATTGAGCTAAGAAAGTTTACTTTTAAAATAGCTTTATGTGATCGATAGCAAGCCATAACCAAAATAATGGCTGCGGCGGCTAGGCCGGATTCTCAATCACACCTCGACAAGGGACTCTGTCTCGTCGCGCGTCGCGCGTCGGTTTTGTGGCAATTTGCCGGGAATGGATGGAGACGTCAGCGCGACAAAAAGCTTCGATCGATCAGAGCAGAGGTGATTGCGCGCGCGCTGTCCCATCCACACCGGCCAGTGTGCCTCAAACTTTACAACAATGGATCGAAAGATTTTGTTAACAATGCCAGTTGTAGCGCACTTTTGTCACATTCATTTAAATGGAGAGTAAAAAATGTTACGTTTTCATTACCATAAACGACGAATCATTTCCCAAAAGGTAAAAAAAACTCTCGTTAGACTCGAAACAAAAGAGCCATTCCCTGTAGATGGTAGTCTCAATCTCAGTCTTACTCGCGCTAACAGTTGATCTAGGAGAGTGTTCTTTCCAATATCGTGACACAAAAATAATCACTTGTGAGAGTGCGGGCTCTGTTCCTCAGGGACGCTTGGAGAAGCACAGCGCGAGTCGCGACACAATGCCAGCGACGGGAAAAATGCCGCTACACGCGCCCTGCCTACTTCCGCGATCCCTAATATTGTTACCGGGCTTTGGCTTTTAGCGTAACAAAAACTATTCTAATGGAATGCTCTCTCGCCAAGATCAAATTAGATTGTCTTTTCTTTGTGAATTTGTGATTATTGATAGTCTCAGTTTTATGAATCAAATTTTTACATTTGTAACTTAGAAGGCAGTGGTTATTGGTCAGACATCGGGACCCTCTTCAAGCAAGCTGACGCCTGCCGGCCGTCAGACCGGCCTGTCGGGCCGTCACGACGCATCCATCAACTGCCACCGGCGACTACTCAGTTCCAACTCAGTTTAAGCTCAGTTTAAAACCTGACAGCTCCCCGACCATGATCGATGATGTGCGAGCGTGGAACTAACCTATACTGAAATAGCAACCGTCCCGTCACCCGATGGGTATGTTAATGTTTTAGCGCTAATGACATTACAGGATCCAATTTAGTCACGATTTTAGTTTGCGTTTTGACAGTTCAGAAAATGAATGTCTGTTTGTATAAGCCCGAAGCTTACTGATGATGTTGACCAAAACAGGCCACGCTCATAGTTAATGGTCCGCTTGATGCGCCGTGAAGCACTCCGCGTGAAACCGCACAATGCGTAACAATATTACGTCTCCCGTGGTGACGGCACACGACCAGTATTCATATCTCCCGTGTATTTATTCTAGGCTCTTAGATGTCCCATTAGGGTGATGCGGTGACAACTTTTGTTTAGTGCGCGTCGTAATTGAATAGGCGATGGGAACGGCACGCGACCGCTGGGCTGGTTAAATGGAAAATGTGCAAATAAATGTGTGTAATAAACTATTGTATGAGATTCACTGGAATTATTACGCGGCGTCTGCCGTTTACGCGTGTGAGTGCTACTAAAAGCTGCCAGTGTTGTTACTGCGAGCGTAATGTTTTCGCACTTCTAAAACATTATCTAAATTGTTAAATGCACTTAGTGGTACTGGCGAAAGCATTTGAGATGGCAAAGTTTCACACGTCGTTTCTCTTAAGGGTTGACAGGTAGCTTGATGGGGGACGGGCTTAATATTGACGAGATGTCAGCATTGAGATTTTTACACTTGTTAAGACGGTTAAACTGATATGATGAGACATGCTATGGAGGAGTTCATAATGATTTCGCCTTTTTCCAAGAATTTTGTATTGTAGCGTTATTTAATTATAATGCTTAGGACCACACACATACTGCGCTGGCACCATGTCCACAAATACGGTAGGCGTTGGGCGGTAACGCAAGCTTACACCTCGCTCCTTCCTTCTCTCTTGTGTATCTCCCTACTTAGCTTGTCCACCGCTAATCACCTCTAAACACGATACACCACTATCATCATGAAACGCCATTCTTCACCTCGTTAACATCTCGATAAGTTAAAGTACTTTCCCATATCGACATACGGAGAGTTCGTCTCACCATATACTCGTAATCCTGTTAACCACACAAAACAAGTTCAACTAGGTCCTTATTAAATCGTGGATCCGTATTAGGATGTTTACCTTTTAAATGTCAAGCTTTATTCTCGTATCTATCTCTACTTTGTAATGTTATTCTAACCGGTTTTTGTCAGGTTGGCAAAACATAACATTATTCAACATTTCATAATTAAGCACCGTGAAATATGGCTCGACTCAATTGTGTTATGTGACAATATTGTATTTACGGAGAAGGACCCAAAATAAACAAACACGGCGTACAATCGGCCGAATAAAA
Organism: Acleris sparsana; assembly: GCA_923062465.1. Taxonomy (NCBI): domain Eukaryota; kingdom Metazoa; phylum Arthropoda; class Insecta; order Lepidoptera; family Tortricidae; genus Acleris; species Acleris sparsana. The sequence goes on along the minus strand of OV281287.1, from coordinate 16,384,629 downwards.
TGCCGTCACAATGCGCGGGCCAGCACGTCATAATAAGGCAGTGGCTTTGTGCTGCGCGGTCGGTTGTAAATCATACAGTCTTTTGAAGAGAATGGCACACCATAAATAATTCCCTAAAACTCGGCTGCAATGCTCTCCACCGGGACGTTTTGGTCCTCGTGAAGAGAATTCTAATGGCGAAACAAATTAATCAATAGGGTCGCGACAATACTCCACTTTTTTGCCACGAGCTCTTTTGTCAACGTTTATGACCGTAGAAATGGCCTAAAACTTTTGACGTTAAATAGGGGGGCCGGTTTTATAGCCTTTAGATTGAACTATGGTTATATTTAAGCACCTCACGATTAATGTTAATCAGCGTGAAGTAGTTCTATGAGCGTAATTGTTCTAATTTTATGGCGTCGCGGTTTAAATTAAAACCAGTCGTAAATATCGAGCTGCAGCCACTTTTACTTTAATAGCTTCGTAAGAAAGTAATTAAAGTTGAGCATTATGATAGTATTGAAGAATTTAACGCGGTCGACGTAGTTAGTTACGTTACGACTCGACAGCGTTTTAATGGTTCAGTGCACCCCTGAATAAACAAGGCTATTCGGAGTTAAATTTGCTTGCACCGGATATGGCCGCCAGTCGAACGTATCCATCATGCTCCTTCAATGTAGACGTGGTCAACGATCTAATTACTTCCACTTGAGAGTCGCTAGGATTACCAGGGAAGATATAAATCCCGCGTAGAAGAGGGATGCGGTCAAGTTACCTCGTTTTATGAGCTCTAAATCGTACCAGTTATGAGGTCCTAAATAATAACATTTTATTGGCCACCGTTGCCGTGAGATTGACGAATGACTACTTATGGTTTATGGTGGACGGAGACGCGTCGTGTCCCAGGATTTATGTCCTCCTATGAAGTTTACTGCTAATGCAAAGCTCTATGGATCTGATTTGAGGTGGGACTACAATAACATGCGACGACGATTTTCTGGGAACGTAACATTCTTCAATAGCCGAGGACGTCTCTTACTTATTTATGGCTCGTAAAATATTTAGTATTTACGAGAGATTGCGTGGACCTTTTATAAATCCTTTTAAGTATGAAATGGGTGAAAATGCTTTAATAAATATAGTCACGTCCGCATGTTCTTTACAATTCCGATATGTATGTAAGTATGAGCATGTTGACGCGCTACGCATCTACTTACTACTACACAACTACAAAAGAATGGGATTTTCTTTCTGACGACTTTTTCCCCAAACAATATAACGAAGTCCATCTTCGAACCTTCCTTATAAAAAAGTGGCCGTAATATGTTAAGTTCACTTTTTGTTCTAGGAATGTAGTATTTTTTGTCTGGTTTAGTCATTACGTCGGGATGGGTTGACATGTTACTTTGCGTAGATAAGTACCGCATTCCGGCTTATCGATGCGGCCACCAAAGTCGACCCAGCGGGAATTTGGCACACAGCAGTTTTTCAACCATCTCCGCAGAGGAAGCGCTTTGAACAATGTGTGGGCTTTATTTGTATAGACACTGACTGTGTGGCCCCTCGTTGTTTTCCAATGTTGACGTTCCGAGTAAATGAAAACATCTTAACATTTATGGATGACGTGGATTGATTTGAAGGAAACGCTTACACGCCTGGAAGTGAATTCGTATGTTTCGCAGCGTGAAGTAGAGATGGGTCGAGTCACGGTCGCAGGCCTCCCGCGGCGGCCGGGCCGGCATGGGCCTGAATTTACATCCTCAGTCCGGACAGGGGTATTGTGATGCGCTCCGAGACCCCGCCGGCTAGCTAGATAACCTCTAGTCACAAAATCAATAAAATACACAAAATTGTCATTACGACCCCTGGGGAATGATGCTGTCGCATTGTGGGCCTCGAATGTTTACTTAAGCCTCACTTATTTTGACTATACAGCGTTTTTTGTTACAAATTTTGACGGCTGGGATGAGGATATTCTTTGTGTCGTCGAAGCAGTTTATTATTTTTTGTTATAATTTTGTGTTTTTATTATGAGCCAGTGTTATTATATGATGCGAGTTGGTGTGGTATTTACATTTTTCTACTGTCTTGGTTGCGTAAACACAGTGACACTCTCACGAGAGTCGAACGTTGGAAGTTGTTGAATCAGAAAATACACTTTGGTGAAGCAGTGGCACTGTTCAAATATTTGATGAATCCGTTAGGAGGTGCGCGTGGACAAATATTTGGACACTCTTCAGAGGTCGTTATTACATGCCTATGGTGGCCATCAGCTTGCAGGTCACTATCAAAAAGCTTTTGACACACCATAAGTGGAATCTATTTGTACACTTCTCTAATCTCCCTCTTATCCTGAAACGTCCAACACATTTTTCTTAACTAATTTGTTGCATACCTTAACCCTCTCGGTGTCGGATTTAGTTTTATTTCTGGCTCAGTTAACGTTCAGTTCGGGTTCCAATAGTAATGGAGGTGCGTTTATTTAACCGCTCGTAATTCTCGTAACGACCGCGTGTGGATTTTAGCGGTAACGAGCTTGTACCGTACCGGGCGGTTGTTCCTCTCGGACGCTGTTCAATAAAATTGTTTTAATTCATGTGTCCTCTTTGGTTATATAATTCCTTATCACTTGGTGTGATACTTAGTTTTGCGGTCCAGTATAGTTATCCTATTCAAAAAGAAATAGTCTTTTTTTTTTTTTTTGGTAATCGCCTGAGGGGCCAAAGACAAAAGTCCTTGCTTTTGTTTGCTTAAGAAAAAGGGGCAGAGGTGAAAATCCCTTCCGGAGACCTGGGAATGGAGGGCCCAGGTACTGCCGGGCTCGCACCGGCTAAAAACACCAATGCCCCTATTACCAACTAGAATTTAGACTCCCGCGGATACTACCCCAGCCAGTGCTGAAAGGCCGGAGGAGAAAGTCGTTCCTCCGTTTACTTATCCGCGAAGAAATAGTCTTACCTTCAACTATGTTCTTAATAGACTAGAATGCAGATTACAAAAACGTTGGCAAATTGTGTATCTCTGTACAAGCGCAGGGTTGTTAGGTTAATTGTGCGGGTAAGGTCCTGCGTCGCCGCATCTACTGCCATCGTGCCTGTTACTATATGAGCTCCTGTAGCGATTGCATATCTCGTTCGTGATTCGAGGACATTCAACGATGTCTCTTTTGGTCACGTTTTTACCTTAACAGGATTCAAACGAAGTAATTTTGAGTATTTTTCTACATTATATTGGCCTAGTCGGCAGAGCTTTCGTAGAATAGTACCTAATAAAAATAAATTTCATTCCAGCGCACGATTGAAGCGTGGGCGGTGCACGTTTCTCGCACTTTTCCGTATTCAAATTCAATTCCGAATGCGAAATCCTTTATGGGAATATACCGAATGTAAATGTTTAGTTTATTCGTTTTTGCTTTGAGATTTTATTTTGCGTGTAAAATAAATGCATGTTATTCAATTTTTATATTGTTCAACGATATTCACTGTTTTCGAAATTTTTAATAATACCTTTGTTATTACTAGACTAAACATCAATTCCGCTCTACCTGTGTGGCAGAGCAGCTGTGATTCACCTACCAATTCTCGTTAGACAATTGCTTTGTTCTGGCGAAAGATCAATATTAACTCGGATGTTAAGTGCACTGAAGGAGGCTTTTATGTCTATATGGGTGCTCGAACCTCGAACTGAAATTACTTGAGTGTGTGGTTTTGTTTAGGGGAAGTTAGGGTCGGCGGTTTCCATTAGTTAGACAGCCGCTTTTGACTTCACAGAATCAGATGAACCAGGCTCCCGAAACACTGCCTCATTAATGAGATAAATGTGTTACCTCAATTTCTTTCTTTATGTCGTTGTTGACGTATTTTTTCCTTTTAAATACAAAGCATTCAAGTCCAGCACGACCTCGGTTTTCCATGATTTATTCACCGTGCACCTAATTCCTTGTGCCCTACGTTTATTTCCGAACGCTACCGTTGAACTGATAGCGGGTTTGCATCGTGTGGTGCGAATGCGATTTCTATTTTTTTTTGGTTTTCAGTCCCGACTCACAGTGTCGCCGTGGTCGTGTCGTGACTTAGCGGTCTTTATCGGTAATAAAAGAACAAAACAGACGGTGTGTCGTGCCGTTGGGCCTTTATCTTAGGCAACCGGTAGCCACTATAAATACTATGGCCGCCTGTCTAATTGTAATGGGCTGCGGCCAGATGGAATAATGCCCGGGCCTCGCCTTAAGGCTTTAACAAAAAAGCGGTTCAGGGCGTGACCGGCCTGTGTTTGTTTTCGAGTCGGCATTAATCGACGCCGAAAGCCGAATCTCTCTGGTTAGCATCCTTAATTATGATTCATAGATACCGCATGCTGTTATTATAAAGTCGAGGTTTTATCTCCCGCGACGGGCTGATTCCCCCTTACGTTCCCATCTCATTACGTCAATTATCTCATTCATAATTCTTAGTTAAAACCGTGGTTATATAAAATACTGTTTTAACGTAGCTAACAACTGGTAAACCGACGTTGTGGACTTTTTAATAACGGTTCTTTAAAGATTTTTCGCAGAAATCCACTCCTTCACATAACGAGGCTTTGTTGTTTTTATCTACAATCTTGCATGAAATTTATACAGCACCACCTAAGGTAAATCACCTGTAGTAGATCGGCATCTATCCTACTACGTTAAATATAATGTTTGTTTAAAGGTCTCGTTTTGAAAAATAAGGCTTGTTAGCTGGCTACTCGTTCGTAAGAAATTTAAATTGAGTTTTGAGCGGTAGAGCGGCTAGGCGGCAATTCCCGCAGCTCCTCGGATAGGTGCTTGTTGGGATAATACAAGCAATCCATCTCGCAGTCGGCCGCGGTGATGGATCAGTGATGGAGATCACGATCCGCTCCTTTGTTGTTTTGCTCCGTTGATAAACGCGGCTTGTTACGTTTGAATAACGTTCTTACGAGGTTAATAGGTTCGTGTGTGTTGTGCTGATACTTTAATAAACTCCCACATTGTCATGTTTGATTATCCAAGCGGAGATCACTTGCATCTCCAAAGATACTATTTTAAAGGAAAATATTTCAATTTTACGATAAGTGCTTGCTTGAGATCTGATGTTTATCGATGTGTGTTAATGATGTTCAATGCAGTGGAATTCAAACTCTTAGATTAGGAGTAACAAGGCGCGCGTAGGCTTTAAATGTTTTTGTGGGTGAGCGCGATAACATCGTCTCTTATGTCGTATTACAAGGTGTCTTCTCGAGCTTTCACGGGCCGTCAGCGGGCGATGCCCATTGGCCGCGGTTGTGACAGCCTCCCACGATAAACTCCATGTTTATACGCGCGCGCGTCGCCCGCCATGTTTGTTTTATCTCGATTCACCGCTGCTCAGTGTTAATAAATGAGTCGAAGTAAAAAAAGATCATCCTTTTTTCCAAATGTATTTTTATGTCCATCGTATGTTTTATTTAGACATCGGTTATTAATAATAATGGATCCTCAGGGTCGTTAGATCAAAATTTAAGATCTCCCCGTACGTGTAAGCAGTTTTTACGCGTTTTGTTTTTTATTCCACGTTACTGTCGGTTGCTCGGGGTCTCTTTTTTATGTGGGCTTTAAACAAGGAACGGGACATGTTGGTGTATTTTATATTCCAAACAGATGTTATCGTAGTGTGTCTGGGAAATTAATTGAATTTGTTTTGTTGTAGTGCTATCTGAATCTCACGCTTGCTTAAAAATTTCAAATATCTCCAATTAGAATTTTTAATTTTACTAACAATGCGATGCTTGTTTGGGCAACAGGTGGATTATGTTATGGCGCCTGTCACTTCTGCTCCTCGTAACTAGAACCATCTGTTTTTTATAAAATAAAATGTCTAATCTAGTTTAGTTGCATCGTCGCAGCTCGTCACAGCTCGTCGCTTTGGGCGCGCGTCGAATCGGCCCCGCCGCCGGCGTATTGTGTCCGGAACCCGCCCGCGGCGGAAACCGTGGAAAACCGTATAATTAGATCGCTAATAACCCCGTCCGGTGCACGCCAGCTCATTAGCGCCGATAAAATAATGTCACTTCCACTCAACTACTGCAGCTTTCCAGTAGACGGCAGGTTGTTGTTTTCTCTCCTTTGTTTGGAGGCAGTAAACATCCTGAAATACATTTTCATGACGAAATGAGCAGCGAAAGGGGTCAAGTGGACGTGGCCGTTTATAATGGAAATGTTTCAAATTGCAGTGGAACAGCGCAACGAGGCGCGTGGTTAACAGCCGAATACTTTATGATATTCAAAATGAGTCGAGTAAAAAATGAAGAGTGCGCGGGGCGGGCGACCGGAGGCGGAGGGCTCGCGCCGACCGTTTTGCTCTTTTGCTCATTTTGCCCATTGTTTACTTTGCAGGCGATGTTTAAATTTTATGATTTCCATCGTGTCCGACGTCGGCGTAAATTATATTTTCTGAACGGTTGCCAACTCGATAATTGCTGGTTGCATGCGATTCCGCCTGATCGGATTTATTTTAATTTATCTGAACGCGTTAACTCAAGTTTATTCAATATTAGAATTCCTTGCTTTATTGGGTGTTGTACGAGTATATGTGGTCGTGACATTCCTTCGCATGCGTCACCTCATTCCGGAAGGTTTTGTTTCTTAAGAACGTTCTATGTGACATGATACTTTGGTGCTCGGTGTAAACATCATGAGCGAAAGGTACCTACGACGGCAGCAAAGCTCCTCGCCACAAGTGCCCTCTAAAAGAGCTCTCAAAAACTGCTCTGTTGCAGCCAACGCGTAATTTAAACTGCGAGGCAAACCATTCCTTGCATTTATTTAAACAGTCTCAAGATACAAGAAGGTCCAGAATAGTCGTGGGCATCATTATTATTTTAATAATAGTACCCTCTTTGCCGGACAGCAGAACCCTCAGAGCCTCTGAACAAACAGACCGCTCCTGTCCTGCCGTGTCATATTAGTACAAATCCACAACATGAACATAATACAGTGTGGCAGTCGGATAATATTTGGTGAGCGTTATTTGTCAAGCGTGTTCGTGTGTTCTGTTATTGGACACCTCCACTCGGCACACAGTTTCTATTTGAATTGCAGGCACCAGCCATGGGACTTTTCTGGAAAAGACGTGTTTGCACATCTGACTACACTAGCATTTACGGAAAAGAAAATTCCTGTAACTGTAACAATGGGCGTGCGGTGCGATATTATTCTTATCGAGGTTTGATATCGCGGACGAAAATAAATCGGGTATCGCTATGACACGACTCCGATAACCGATATATATTAACGGCAGCCGGCTACCGTGCGATAACCTTTCGAAGGATTGTCCTAATCTTAAAGATAACGTTTTGGATTATTAGTCGTGTCACTCGTGTCTTGTGCACGTGGGTGGACTCGGTAATTGCATTTAAACGATAGACGAAATCGTCTAAGGGATGGCGACACGGGCGTGTGATCCCGCAACATTTACAAACATGTCACGGGTGCGGTCGTTCGCTTGTTTTTTTCTCGTTTACGTGTTGACGAAGCCAGGCGCTTGGTGAGAGAAATGGGTGACTTTTTTATACGTTTCAGTTGGCGTTTCCGTTGTTTGCTTAGCCCTGGAGGTAGAGCAATTTTGTCGAGGTATCTGAGCTATTAGGCAGTGTCTTGGAGCGACGGGAGTGTTGGGCTGCGGTATTTGCGCTCCGCAGGCGAGCACGGTCGCCGTCCTCGCAATCACGACCTAGTCTCCGGGGTACGGCGATAAGCAATTTCATTATTACTCAAGCTGCCAAGGAAATGGTCTATCAAGCTGGAAATTTGCGTCCATTGGCAAATGGGAAATCTCGAGATTGATATCTAATAGCAAAACTGGTAAAAGACGCTAGTTTATTCATAAAATCAATTTCTTGACTGTTATTTGTATGTAATATTTTTCTAGTAGATGTTTGTTGGTACTTGGATCTCTTTAGTTGAATAATGAGTCTCGCGTTGTTGATAAGATAATCGAAGTATGCATAATTATAATAATTGTGTTAAGCAGTTTAGAGGTCACGTTATTAGCGATTAGGGATTCCGTTCCAATTCAGGCTCAAAACGAAATCAAGATCAAAAGAAAATCATAATACTTGATTATTTTAGCATCAGTAATAAATTGTCGTAACAAAATAAGTGCCATAAAAAGCTAAAATACCAATTAAAAGCATTGTTTTATAGCTAACGTGTGTTTCACATAACTTTCTCAGTATCCCGGTGCCGCACTCTGGTAATAAACAAGACATTCCACAACAATTCCGCTTCGGTGTACTTGGTTAGAGATAATTAAAATTCTCGTAAGATGCAGCTCAGCTAACATCGAATATTGCTTTTCACAAAATACTGCTAAGGATATACCATCGTATGAGATCTTCCTACAAAGAGAGTTTATTTTGAAAAGTCCATGTATCAAACGGCTGTACGAGTAATATTAGCATGTTCGCAATGGCATACTTCAGCGACAGGTCTACGTAAGCCCCTGATTACGTATCAAGGAACACTGGAGCCTGGAACACTGCTCGTTGTGCTGGGGATAAATCCGTCGTCGCAGCACTCACAGGGTGGGCCGTCGTAAACACTCCTGTTTATTTTATTACAACACTCTTTATTTATTATTTCGTTCACTAACGCCCCAGTAATGGCCCACGAATATTATTGGTATACCTATAAAATAACGGCTCACGTACATAACAGTACAGCTAACTACCAAGAGCGCAATAAGGAAGCACCATCTCCTCACCTCTACTCTACACCATCTTAAACTCAAGTAAATTTATCGATTGAGTTTCCTTGTCGTTGCACATAATTAAGGGAGAGAGCATTCCAATAAACATCTGGGGCTTAGGACGCAAAAAATCAGGAAAAGATACCGACTGTCAAACTAATTCCGTGGGATTAGCCCGAAGTGGCCCGCAGCAGAACCGGGGCACGCGGGCAAAAAGGCGCATCCATCAACGAGCCAATAAGCGTTCGGATATTTTTAAAACGCCTCAGTTTCTTGAGAACTTCAGTTCGTTCTGAGACCTTACTGCGTTCGAGCGAAGACGGCGCCAAAACCCGTTTCACACGCGTCAATGGATTCGATACAGAACGTCTTCCTCACCAGGAGCAGGTTTAAAAATAAAAGTAAAATACCCTTGACTAATTTAGTCGATATGGATGACGGCATGCGTATCACACGATGTGATTAACCACAAATTAATTGGCTGTTTTCATCCGAATTACTTCATTTGTATTAAGGTTTCGCGTATCAGGTTGATCAATAAATACTTAACATAATAAGTATTTCAAAAGCGGCATGCATTAAGGATATATGCAATTTGTAAATTAATTTCGCCGCTTTTATATTGAAAAACGAATAAGTGTGTTCTTAATTGGACGATTAAAACAAGTGTGGTCGTAATTGCGTTGCCGCGTGATAAACACGGCGTGATACTGAGAGGAGGGAGGGGTAAGGACGTGTTACGGCGGCGGTGAGGGATGGCGTCGATTATTACTCGTATTATCCACCCCTGGATGTCGCTTGCTTCCCCTGCACCCTTAGAAATGCTTAAGCACACCTATGCATTACACCTTGCTTTTATTTAATTCACTATATCTACTTACAACTGTCTGGCTACCAGTCTTCCCACATTTTGTTACGCCTTGTTGTGACGAAACGATAAGAAAAAAACCAAGCCTTTCAAACTGGGATCAGATTGGCGGAAACCATAAAACGGCGCCAGTCGTCTCGAGTTAAAGCTCGCTCAAGGAGAATAAAGACCAGGAACTGGAACCAATACTTCCTTGATTTGTTTTCTAAAGTAAAACTGTTCTATTTATTACATTTTGATGCTCTATAATACTATTAATATGTAGATGCGTCTCTTACTTTATTACCTAACGTATAATCGTATACTTTTCCAGTAATACAAGGTAGGATTACACATAAGATTGTCTTCACACCTCCGCTTTTTCTTTTGAGAGCTTTAATTTCACGGGGCTTTGTGAATGAAATGGGTTTTGTACTCTTTGTTCAGGCAAATCTTGTTACGGACAATGCGTCCTAACCTAACCGACTGACAGAAGGAATCGCGTTTCACACGTCGCTTCCTTGGTTTTTGATAGAAAAATAAAAATCGACTACTATTCAACGTGTTGTCTTCAATTTAAAATGGGATTTGATGTCAAATAATGAATATTGATCTGTAACGTGATATTTTCAATAAAACAAGATTATGTTTTAGAAAAGGTTTTATATGCGGTCGAATAGGTCAAGACCTGTACAGTACCATACCACCGTTCGTAAGTTGATATTTACCTAACAGTTCTTTGCATTCGGAGGCCTCTTTTATCTTTAATTCCTTTTTTATTTTTATTTTTTAATATTCATTGCACAAAAACAAAACATGGCGGACTTCATGCCTAATGGCATTCTCAATCAGTTGCCCAAATAATCAATCTGCAATTAACAGACACCCTAGTTTCCTTTTGGTTATAGCATCTATATAGACGGTGATAATTATTTCCATCCGCTACTTATGTGCCATTGAAATTGTTTAAAAAAAGACCGTATAGTGGTTTCTTAATGCAGGTTTATAGTTATTCATTTTCTATCTTAATTCACACTTTGTCACGACATTTGTAGGTGTCTGGTATGTGTTGCATCTGTGATTGTTGTGAGCGCGGTCCAATCAGTGTCGCCGATTTATAACCGGCTAATTCTGTCTTTAGCGCCTGCGCGCCTGCGCTCTGTAACTAACTATACGAGCGAGCGATACTTTTCAATTAGGCTGCCTACACGCTTTCCACTGAACTGATAGATACATTATGTTCTTTATGAATATGTTCCGTTGGTAGTTACTAGTTATTGTCAAAATGGTCATTAGTGAAGGACCACGTGCCGTACCTTCTTAGGCTGCAGCTGTTAATGTCAAATGTCAATGTTTCGAGAATAAACATGTTTGTATAATTCTGAACAACCAGCCAGGGCTTTGCTGTTCGCATTGTCTTTTATTTCTGTTATAAACATTACGCATGCCACATTTTATGGAAAATTGACCACCCATAAAAAGTAATCGAAAGGAATAAAATTGAAATTTATATAGCCCGAGTCGTGCGTATTCTTGTCATGTGGCATTAAACCTGCGACATAGGACGCGCTTTAACGCTTTTGCAGAAACCATAGACAACCGCCCGGATGCGGGACACCTTCGCTATAACGCCCGTTCCGCCAACAGAACCAATAAAACTGTCGCCATTGCAACATGCACCGATTAAACACAGTTTTTATGTATTTCCAAAGATCTTTACGGCATATCCGATGTTATTCTCGACGCATTGTGTACACGTATTATGATTACCTTATCGCGGGTGGTTATGGGATGTGGTAAAGCTCCAAAACGCGTGTTAATTTAGCGGTTTTCCGGTAGCTGCGTTTGACGTGTGTTTTGTGCGCCAGGCCGTACTGCGAGGCGTCTGCGAACAAACGACGACATTTTTTACCCCGGCCAACCCCTGCCCCGGCTGACTCGAGTGCATAACTTAGCACACCTTTATTCCTCCGTCACCTCTGCACTTTATTTTATTTTCTTGCACGCCTCGTCCGCATAATTCCAGAATAATGCCCGTGTTGTGCCCTAAAATCTTTATATCCAACGCCTCGTTGAAGGGGGCTCGTACGAAATATCAGAGTCTATTGTGCGTTGCGCCATTTTATTCTTTCACAAATGGGGTTTTGTACGTTTGTAATGAGCGCTTTATGCGAGGTGCGAATACGGTGGATGCGTCAATAGTGGGAAGCACGCGATTTACCGCGGGATATTCTTTTCGGCACAATGGAGATTTATTAATATTTTATTATTCGAGTCGCCCCACTCGAGGTGGGTTCGAGACGCGGGTCGGGACGTATGTTTTAACAAATTTGCGATAAGGGCCGGGCAGAGCGGCAGCCGGTGTCTTTTAGAAATTTGTTTAAATAAGAAGCAAAAAGCGGGCGCCGGAGCATGGTGCGGTTATCTCTGTTATTTGTCGTATCAAGTGCTTCTTTTTGCCGCCGGTTCAAAGACGCCGCGCCCGGTAGCCGCTCTTGGGACCTTTTAAGTAGATACTTAACATGGGTATATAACAGAACTTTACTACTTCATAATTTACCACTAGCGCTATCTCTGCATTTTTAATAGGCTATCTTCATCTTAATGGTTTTAATTTCTTAGGAGGCCGTATTCGCGGTGTATAAATTAAAATAAAAAGCCCCCAAGGTGTTGCAAAATTAACTCTGTTATCTTGTTCATGAATATCTTGGTATTCTGGGTATCTTTTCAATTAGTATTGCCGGTGCAAGTGTCGCGTCGATTAGTGGACGTGCCCGCTGCCTGTATGTAAATGACGCGCGACGTAATCGCCCGTGTCGCACTCAAACAAACAAATAACCTTTAACGGCGTCAAAATTATTAATTTTATCGTTTCCCCGCGTACTACGTTCACCTCATTTGCATAAAGGTGTTGCTGTTGCGTTGATACAGCAATGTTTATATTTACTTTTAAGATTAAAGTTCCTCACGATATAAATAGTCAATGTATTAAGGTTCACGATGCTCACTCGTCATAAAATTCTCAATAGACCTCGTTAAACTGATTCGAGTAAAATTTCTCAACTGTTGAAAATGGCAAAGTAGAATCGTCGAAGTCGTTGCCATTCCATTATCTCGCAAACCTTTAATTTATGGCCTGTTAGTCAGAATGTTCTCATTGCGAGTTGGAAAATGCGATCTGATAAACAAACGAAATGGAGAACTTCGGCTGTAAAATAAGAATATGTTCTTATTTGATAAAAATAAATGAGTTTTCGGTGCCAGAAATTTGCACTAAAAATATTTACTCTTCGTAATGGTAATTGCGAACGACGTCATTTATCCCCTGCGGAGATCCAAGGACTTGCTTATGTCCATAAAATTTATATTACTGGTTTACATAGGACCCTTGTAATTTATAACGATGGCGTCAATAACTGCTTTGTAACAGGGCAGGATAATGGATAGAAACCGAAACGCCGTGAATTTACGAGTATATCCCTCTCACGTCGTATACCTCTGTTTTTTTGTGTACACGATACGCTGTCCACTTATCAAACGAACCGGCCATAAAAAAACTCGTTTTATTCATAATATACGACGCATAGCTGCCATATATTAGTTTAATTAATTGGTACCGGTAATAAACTGAATTAACGAGGGATCGCAAATGTCGTAGTCCGAGGATGAGCTGATTCTCGTCCCTCAAAACAGGTTAAGTATAATACCTAAGTAAACGTTTTATTTTCGGTTCGTTTAAATTAATTTATATGTTCTCACAATCTTACCTATTACTAGAAAAAGATGGAATGAAACGTTCACTGTTTCTGGGAAATAATTAAATTTTTAATCAGTGGGCAGAATCATAATCTTTTCTTATGAAATGGAAGGTAGGTATCATATTACTTTTAATGTTCATACGTGACTTCAATTACTTCAAGCAAAGGCAGACAACCCTTGTACTGAAATTATATCTGTATGTTTTTATGATGCCCTATGAGAATTTGATGTACGTTTCTAATCATCATGCGTGTTTGATGTACATTTCTAATCATTAAAGCGCGGACATAACAAGCAATGTCCCAACATTATATTAATCAGAAACAGGGATCGCTCAGTTTAACGATGTGAACGAGATAGAGGAGCTATAAAAATTGAGTTACGGGGCTACTGGTTTTTGGACGATTTACAATTATATTCTCGACTTGTTTTAAATGTCGTATCTCGGGTTCGTTTTGGATCTTCCCAGAGAAGCAGGTGGCGCGGGCGCAGTCTGCGGCGTCTTTGTGGCCGTTTGATCTCGCCGCCGCATTGTGCGCGTGCGAGTTCGGCTTTTTTCTTGCGCAGTGCGTTATTGATGCGTAGATTGATCTATGAATGCCGGGGTCTATTGAAGCCGTAGTTTACACGACAGTTTGCAGAATTTGTGGCAGACTGTATGGCGTCGCAGGACACGTGTGCTGGTCTTTTTGCGTGAATTGTAAAAAAGGACTTCTATTTCACAGACTAGAGGCTACTTATTACATTATACTACCTGTGCCTGAATGGTTGTATTTACAAGCATTATAATACGCATGTCCTGAGGTCCGACTCCGATTTTTTTTAGCTGCCTAAACTCAACCTGTTGGGAAAAATTGACTTCCAAAGTACTGAAAAGTCACTAAACCCTTTTGTTATATAGGATAAAACACATATTTAAATAAAAAAACATAGCAAGTGTATCTTCGATGAGAAGTATATGGCTCTCCCTCTGTCTGTACCTTTGCTACAACTCCTCTCACGTTACTAATAAATACTTCTTTGTCCTCAGGTCTCACAGCAGAGTTGTTCTACGTGCGAGAGGGCCAGATAAACTTCTACGCGTTGAACTTTGTGGTGCCGGTGCCGGCGACCATCAACGAGCTGCACTTCACTTGGCAGAGCCTCACCAGGAGACCGGTGAGTTGATACCACACTTTCCGGTATTATGACCAACAAGCAACGATATTTTAGCTCAAGAAACGTTATAACTTATAATGGTTCGATAGACGTGGAGACAAAAATTAAAATGATATATCGTTCTAGTTAAGAAATCCGTAGTTCAGAAGATTGACACAATCGCAAACACGATTTTAACTGAACTTTGCTTATTTTCTTATTATCTTCTTGCCAATGTGAATACTGAATACGCTACGCTGCAGCATATCTGGAGAGATTCGATGAGTCGTTCGTTTAAGAGGTTATTAGTGTATTCACCATCTTATTATCATGACCGTTAGCTATAAATAAAGCGCAATTTACTTAATCCTACTCTTCTCTTTTTAAGCAATTCCTTTTGATACAGCCGCTTGACTCAAACGATTATTACTCTCTACTAAACAGCTTAATGCATTTGGACCATTAGCTTGCAAACGATGTTGCATTGATTAGTAGCCGTCGTAAGACATCATGCGATGAAAAACCATCATTGCCGCTTATGTCGTCTCGTCTACTTAGCCTAATAAGGCACCTGCCCAGTGCGTTTCTCTCGCAACCTGCACCTAAGTTTCTAAGAACAACATAGGAAAGCTATATGTTTTTACTATTACACAAAGGAAGTTAATTCCAACACTGATTATACTAACATTACTAAACTAAACATCAAGCAATGACTAACCAGTCCATTGAACAATCGATTTGATAAAAACAATAGATCCTTATGGTAATCTAATGTATGAACAGAATTCTAAACCAAGCATAACTAATGGCTGTCTTTTGAACGCGGAGGGCTTGCACGTACCAGCAGTCATTTGTTTAACTTTAGTAGCTCATATCTTATATTTGTTCTTTCACTCTAGAAATTTGCTTCTAAATGCTGCTAAATGTCCTTGAGACATTAATAAAAACGGTTGATTGGGTCGTTTTAATCTTCATCTTATCTTCATAATTAGTACCATTCTCCATTCAATCAGTGTTTACTTGTTATCCTCGTCGTTTATTTGTATTTCATCGCATTCTTTATTAGGTGCTACATAACATAAGGCTACTGAAAGTTTTGTTCGTAATTAACTTGGTCAGGTAAGTTATTCCTCGCCAACGGCCGCGCTCGCCCCAACTTCGCAAACAAGCTATTCTCATGGAAATGCGGCCCCTGCCAGAATTTAGATAGCTCGTAAACAGGTCCCGATAACTGTTGCTATTATCGTTTCTTACATTACTGTGTCAATGTTTCTAGATTACTAGTTGATTTACTGCCTCAAAGGGTATGAATAAAGTTAACAGATAGGACTTGAAATAAAATGTCGCCGCTGCGTTGCTGGTGATTCTTTCGGATTCGTCCGTAACTTATTCGGCCGTTTTCAAGCCTAACGGACTACAGCTTGCAAGGTTTTTTCTCACTAATCAGCTAACTCCGTCTGGGCCGGCATCCGCTTTGATCGCTCCTCATGCAAATACCCTGACTCCAGGCCGCTTATTTACCTCGCATCCCGCATCGCTAAACAAATATGTGCATTTATTTGTTGTTGCCTTCCATATATATGTAACTCCGGTAGGGATGCGTAGGTCAGCTTTTTAAATTTGCGAAGTTTACTTTGACTGCCTTTGGATATTTTTCTTTCATATTTAGAAGAGGAATTCTGCGAGCCAGCACTGGAAAAAGTGTGTTATTTTCCCACAGTTGTAGTATTGAATGCCTTTCTAAATGAATGTACAATTAATGTGCAACGATGCTTTAACGATAATTTAAAACCAATAAAGCGGAGAGCTCTATTTTCTGAACCCCACTTGAGAATACCTTCACTTGAAAATGTTACGATGACGAAGCTAATAGTACTGCAATGTTTACAGAACCCTTTCCACCCAAACGTCACACTTGACCATTACGCCATTACTCGAAGTAAAGTTTGATGCGGACCGTCACGACTCCTACTTTACATATTCAACGTCGCAGCATCAGGACCCCGCCAACAAGTTCACTGAACTTGTCAATAAGACATCTGCTTATTTGGGACGGACATTTGCAAGTCATAAGTACCAGTTCGCTGCAATAAGAGATGGCTATTTAGAGATTTGAATTGGGGACGTGGGTAACAACACTAAGAATTTATGTTAAATAGATTGTGTTGTGAGTCTGGAATTAAATTGAGCTGAAATGTTTTTACATATATACTAAATGAAACTTACTCTTTGTTAGTTATTGGCGAGGTTTCATGGCCTCGTTTTCTAAAAGACTTAATCACGCCTACAAAAAAGCAAAAGCATGCGAGAGCTCTAACGAATAAACTATTTGAATTTATGTAAATCTACGCCGCGTGCAGGAGTAGGATTTAAAAAGCAAATGTTCCGAATATGCGGTCTGATCAGGCGCGGGCTTATCATCATCTCGCGGGCTTTGTGCGGCGCTATCAGATCGCCCTCGCCCGCTCCCTTATTTAAGCGGCGGCGCCTTTGACTAGCTCGGCAAATATTTGGTGGTTAACTAGCGCCGATGAGCGATCGCGGCATTGTCTGTGGTAATATTTAATTAGCTCCGGTGTCGCACCTACACTTTACGAGCAATGAGAAATGCCCCTGGGCGCCCAAAGGGCCCGCGGGGAATTGTTTCGTTTGCTCTCACCGCGCACGTAACATGCAGATAATGACTCTAATTTAATCGTTACATCATAAAAAGCGGCACGGTTCACAAAACGCGGCTCGTGTTTGAAGTTTGAATCATATACATACTCCAATTTGGAGTTGTGAGAGGTTGTTTGTTTTCCGTATCGACGCATCGCAAAACACGGAAAAAGAAACCCTTGAACGAGGCGTCTGCGAATCTCACGTAGGTCGCTGCCTATATTTACATGTAGATATCTCCGATTCTGAATGTGACACGAGACTAGGAGCTTATTACCGCTGATTCTATTCAACACGTATCTCGCGACTGGCAGGCTGAATTGACATCCACCGGTAAAGGAAAGGTGCAGCTCGTTGACTTACCTTATACACACGTCTCTAATGCAAATCCAGGAAGTCTGAGTTTGCTTTGTGCTATATTGACAAAGCATAGCGTATCGGTTCGGGGGGGTCAGTACTCGATCTTCACATTCCCAAGCAGTATGTAGAAAAAGACGAAAAACGTGTTAGCTTAGGCTAGTGGGAGGTTTTTTTCCAACCAATTTGGTTACTCACGCTAGAACACGCTACAATGCTGCGGTTTGGCTTACGGGCATGTACGAGTATATAGAGTTCCTATAAAGGAGCGCCGTCGTGCTCCCGCGGCGGGTGACTCGACATTTGATCCCGCACCATGTTCCGCGCCGTATAGGGCCCTCGCGTGCCGCTGTCCGTCAATCTTGTACGGTTAACATCGTGATGACGGCGCACCGTTACTTCATATCGAAACGTGGACATGCAACGAGGTCACGTAGCTTTGTGGAAGCGTTATGTGGAATGGAAATAGCGAAACTGAATAAAAACTTAAGTGCTCGGGGCCCGCGATTCCAGAGGTGCGGTTAACGCTACTTGTTTGCGGAAATCACCACTTTTTTGGCCAATGAATATTATATTCCCCAGAGAGAGATAACATTCCCGTGGCCGTGAGGCATTTATCACTCGTATACTGTAAGATTTATTATTAAGTAACCTATTTAAATATTCGAGCGATATTCGAGCGATGTATCAAGACAAATTATTTTTTGTTTCAGTTACCATACACGCTCAACGTTGAAGTGGTGTCGCAGAAGGAGGCAATGCACCCACCTACGTTCAACATTACGAAAGAGGGCTTGGTGCCAACAGAACCACGAACCTGGAAAATAGACTTGCCCTGTACGCATACTATCGCTGCCGAAGTGGACATCACGATATCGCTCAACGTATCGATGGGTTCCTCATCCACCGCCCTCCACTTCAGGCGGAGAAAGATCTGCCTTAAAGATTCGCCTAGACCCGCGGTTAGGGTAGACAGCGTTACGCAGGCACCGACTTCGGCTGATATTTTCTATGCGGGCGCCGGTTGTGCTGGTGCAGCGCTCCTCATAGCTGCTGTAGCCGCAGCAGCGTGTAGAGCACGGGCAAGGAAGCTCCGTCGAGCTCGCAGTGATGAACAAGACGCACATGCTTTTCTACCAGACTCCTCTTGCAAATCTGCTGCCAGCTACACCAGCTACAGACGTCCCACTTCTATCCCCGCTGCAGCCGCCGAAGAAAGAGCAAGAGACCTGCAACAGAGGATAGCAGAATTGACTATACAGCGGTGCAGAGTCAGACTACGCTCTGTAGCTATGGAAGGAACATTCGGTAGAGTTTACAAGGGCACCTACGCTGATGAAGATGCAAGGGAACAAGAAGTACTAGTTAAAACTGTTGCTGAACATGCTTCACAAGTGCAGGTAAATTATCGTTATAAAAAACACAAATTATGGAAAATACCATTATATTATTAGACTTGGTGCTTAAATTAGGTTTCTTTCGCAGGTATCATTGCTTCTTCAAGAGGGATGTATGCTCTATGGATTACGGCATGATCGCGTGCTTTCTGTACTTGGCGTAAGCATTGAAGACCAAACCGCTCCATTCCTGCTGTATCCTTGGGGAACGACGTGGAGAAACCTGAAGCAATTCCTGTTATCATGCCGAGGGGTCACCGTCGGAGGGGCAGCGGGCACAGTGCCGCCGCCACCCCCGCTCACGACGCAACACGTTGTCAGAATGGCACTTCACGCTTTAGATGGCCTACAATTTCTACACACACAACATGTCTTACACAAAGACATCGCTGCTAGAAATTGCATGTAAGTATTAATATTATTATACCGTAACTTTAAATGATTTTTTTTTGTATGTATGATAATGTGACATGTAATATTCTGTAAAATATTATGAATAAATAAGTATATGAGTATATATGAGTAAACACTGCGAACCTTTCAGCGAAACACGATATTACTTTCAGAATCGACGTATAATGGAACTATTTTTGCCAACAGTGTGGATGAGAATCTCAGAGTCATGATCGCCGACAACGCGTTATCGCGGGACCTTTTCCCTGCGGATTATCATTGTCTAGGTGATAATGAGAATCGGCCGATCAAGTGGCTGGCTCTGGAGTCCCTGAGCAAGAGGCAGTTCAGTCCGGCGGCCGATGTGTGGGCGCTGGGGGTGCTGCTGTGGGAGCTGACGACGTTGGCGCACCAGCCGTACGCCGAGGTCGACCCGTTTGAGGTCGCCGCGTATCTGAGGGACGGCTATCGGTTGCAGCAACCGGCCAACTGCCCTGATGAATTGTAAGTATCGCATAGTATTTTTACTAGCCTACGCATTTAAATTCCAATGACTTTTTCGGGTAGAAATACTATTATTTATTGACAATATAATTATTAATTAGCTAATTAGGATGTCAATCGACGAAAAATTAAAATAAAATACATAATTTATTGACTACTAATTTATCCACTATACCTACTTACTACTTCCAAGGGATCTGACAAATAATTGTATTTCAATTATGTTTGCTGATTCTCTGAATTTTTTTCAATAGGCTTTGTTAATATCAAACTGTTTTCTCGGAAGAAACTCGACACTACATTAGGATCTCGTTTTGTTGCCTCAATTCTTAGAAATAAAAGATCCCTCTCGTGTTTTCTTATCGTCTGCATAGTTTTAATACATTTTTTGTTCCTAGGTTCGCAGTAATGGCGTATTGCTGGGCGATGTCGCCCGACGACCGGCCCACGCTGCCGCAACTACAGATCTTCCTACGGGACTTCCATACGCAACTCACGCGGTTTGTGTAACCATGCACCAAGACAATAAGTGAAGTGATTTTAGGGTGTTATTCTATTCGCTGACTGGCTTGACTGGACTGGAACGCCCTTGAGGAACGTATACGGAGATGCGTGTCGAAGCCGTTGGTTAGCTAAAGTTGGACTAGTTGGTCGTGCTAGCCTTTGCAGTGTTAAAGAATAGCACCTCGAACGATAGGGGCCTTATTCCAAGCGTCCTTTCGTGATCAGTGTGTGTGGACGCAGGTGTAGAGGTTATGACAGAGACTGATTTTATTAAGTGTTTTATTGTACATTTTAGATATCTTCTATCTATTCTAATCGGATGCCATGTATCTTGAATTTGAATTTCTTGCGCTTTTAATCGATTTAATTATTGTTTGACATTCCGGTTGTTATAATTGATCTGCGTAATTGTAATGTTAATCAATAATTAGTCTGTGCTTTGGAACAAAGTTCAAATTTAAAATATGCGGCGTCTGGCTCATTATTTGAATTATTGTTTGAAACCTCATTACTGCCATATTAGATTAGATTTGGTTTGTAAATATTGGATATAAATAAAACTTAGTTACATTGTGATTGTATTGTATTCTATAATATTATACGTATATTAAATGTGCCTCAGATTTTATGAAATATTTTAGATGTTTAATAGAGAAATTATAATCTAATTAAGACTGGTGTAGTATCAATTTTTTATCGACTTATTTCTAAACTATTGCCAACGTATTCTACTGATCTTTACGTCTTGTTGTTCAGTTTACGATAGCCTCTTAAAATGTTTGTAATGTAAACTGTTTATACTCTTATATCTCTTAGTACTCAGTAAAGTTGAGTAACAGGTCGTGAAGATTGAAAACGATATGACGCGCCTTTGTACCACCGTCTCGTCACGAAGTACCATTTTTAAGGGTTGTGGTCTCTTCTGAATATTTAACGACACTTTACAAGCAATTAGTCAATAAAGTAAGTAGTTTTCCTGTCTATAATAGTATTTTTTATGCAGGTTTTTTAACTAATCTTTGTACAGAGTTGTTAGGCAAACTACCTGCCTACTTTTTTCCAGTAGAGATCTCATTAAAAAGAATGAATTCACACTTTAAACAGTTTATTAGACTTTTTGCAGACTATTAACTACAGAAGTTCATTGGCGTTATAAATCCCATGGCCAGGTAGAATTTTGTGCCAAATATCGCAATTTTACGAATTGTATTAATTTATTAGCTCGCAATAAAAAACTGTTCATTGTTTTGAACGAGAACTCTACCTGAGTACGTTTGAAAGTAGACCTTTTAATAGGTAATCATTTATTACATTATGCGTTTATAGAAAACTTTAGCAGTTGGCCGTTTTATTAGGTCAAAAACTGAAGCGTTTTTCTAGTAGTGCCAAATAATGTGGACTCGTGCACTTTTTGCGTAACTATATTTAATGTTTTTTAAATTGATGCGTCATTTTCTATTCAAACTGATCCTATTTAAAGTAAACTTTAGAATTTGATTTTTGTTTACAAAGGGCAAAAAGTGTAAGTTTTTTTATATTTTTATTTCAAAATTGTAATAAACTCTAATTGGTTTACAATTGACATGAATCATTAGTTATGTGGAGTTCTTCAATAATTATTTTTGTTTTAGGCGCCTACCTATAGTCGGTAAAATATTGTCTCAAAAGATAAACAAACAAATATATATGTTATATTATATTAACCGAACAAGACAATATGCCCTACTCTGTATCGGGCAGTGTTATTGGTACCTTGGTTTGTACATTTGTAAATATTATAAAATGACGAAAATGTGAATATACGAGTGATTACTATGAATCTTGTCTCTTTAATATCCTCCTATACATATCTCCCAGTAAACTCTAATCTTTACCTTTTTTTTTATAATGCCTTATCGAAATACTTTTATATAGCCATTACATTTAAAATACTAAGTGTTGCCATTTGAGCGAGTTTTATAGCCCGGAGAAGGCTAATAAAGAGCACACAGCAGACCTTGGGGGTTATTATGACTTGGTGCATTTATTTTACGACGAGCGTAAAGGTCAGAGCTATAACAGTTATATTGCTCTGTCCTTTTCTCACAGCGTAAACTGAACTGCATAGCTATGTTATAATAACCCCCCTGAAGGCTCTGATAGTGAGTTCTGAAACCCATAGGTATCCGCAATATCGCACCTTTAGATTTACAGTGACCTAATTCAACATTTCAGCTTTCAACATATGGAGTCATAGTCATTACTCATCATCATCATCATCATTATCAGCCGCAAGACGTCCACTGCTGGACAAAGGCCTTCCCCAAGGTTTTCCACAACGATCGGTCCTCTGCTGCTGTCATCCAGCGGTTTCCCGCGACCTTTATCAGATCGTCAGTCCACCTTGTGGAAGGTCTGCCAACACTTCGTCTCCCGGTTCGCGGTCGCCACTCTAGAACCTTTCCGCTCCAACGGCCATCAGTTCTACGAGCAATGTGCCCCGCCCACTGCCACTTAAGGTTTGCAATCCGGTGAGCTATATCGGTTACTTTAGTTCTCCTGCGAATCTCCTCATTCCTGATTCGATCTCGCAAAGAGACACCCAGCATAGCTCTTTCCATCGCCCTTTGAGTGACCTTGAGCCTTCTTATGAGGCCCATTGTAAGCGACCATGTCTCGGATCCATACGACATCACTGGCAACACACACTGATCAAAGACTTTTGTCTTGAGGCACTGTGGTATTTGGGACGAGAAGATAGTGCGTAGCTTACCGAACGCTGCCCATCCGAGTTGGATTCGACGATTGACCTCTTTTTCGAAGTTGGACTTACCTAACTGGATTTTTTGTCCTAGGTATACATAGTCGTCAACAACTTCGAGAGTAGAGTCACCAACTTTGACAGGAGTGGGTACGACATGGACATTTGACATGATTTTCGTCTTGTCCATGTTCATTTTAAGACCCACTTGTTGAGAGACTCTACTGAGGCCATCGAGCATTGTACCAAGGTCCTCGAGGGTCTCAGCCATGATGACAATATCGTCGGCGAATCGAAGGTGAGTGATGTATTCGCCATTTATGCTGATGCCAAAACTCCCCCAGTCCAGAAGCTTGAAAGCGTCTTCCAATGCAGCAGTAAACAGTTTCGGAGATATTACATCTCCCTGTCTTACTCCTCGCTGCAATTGGATAGGC
The DNA here is from genome assembly GCA_923062465.1 of Acleris sparsana. Taxonomy (NCBI): domain Eukaryota; kingdom Metazoa; phylum Arthropoda; class Insecta; order Lepidoptera; family Tortricidae; genus Acleris; species Acleris sparsana. Next base: position 16,361,182 of record OV281287.1, on the reverse strand, counting down.
TTCGAGTTCCGGTCCTGAAGGCGAACTGACATAGTGGCGTTTCTATACAAACACTTTAACACCTCGATGTACCGATAGTCGATTTGGCACCGCTGAAGAGACTGCAGCACAGCCCATGTTTCGATCGAATCGAAGGCCTTCTCATAGTCCACAAACGCTAAGCATAGTGGCTGATTATACTCCTCGGTCTTCTGTATAACCTGCCGCAGCGTGTGGATGTGGTCTATGGTGCTAAAGCCTTTTCGGAAACCGGCTTGTTCGGTAGGCTGAAAGTCGTCAAACCTGCGAGCGAGACGATTCGTAATGACTCTAGAGAACAGCTTATAAACATGACTCAGGAGCGTGATGGGTCTATAATTCTTCAGCTGGGTATTATCACCCTTTTTGAAGAAAAGAACCACCACGCCCGCGTGCCATGCTTGCGGCGTTTTACCCTGGGCTATGACGGAATCAAATAGCTTCTGAAGAGCTTTTAAAACCGGTGATCCACCTGCTTTCAGAAGCTCAGCCGTAATTCCGTCATCACCCGGTGCCTTGCTGTTCTTAAGCTGTTTTAGAGCCACTCTAATCTCATACAGGCTAACGTCCGGGATATCTTCGGTGTAGTGTCGGGACAACCTAGCTCTTGGGTCTTCTGCTAGGTTTCTGACAGGTGGGCGTGTTGTCGTGTACAGCTGTCCGTAGAACTTCTCTATCTCTCCCAAAAGCTCAGGTTTAGACGATATGATCCTGCCGTCATCGGTCTTCAGCCTCATCAGCTGGCTCTGCCCAATAGACAAATCTTTTTTAAACACTTTAGAGCCTTTGTGTCGCTCAATAGCCTCTTCAATACTATTAGTATTAAATTGGCGTATGTCGCGGGTCAAAGACTTAGAGATCTGTCTATTGAGCTGCCTGTACTGAGAAGCATCTTGTGATGACTGCAGAACCATAGCACGTCTGTTCTCCATTAACTTTTGGGTAGAATCAGAGATTTTCTTGGTTCCTTTTGAACGGCGAGTCTTGAAAAACTTAGACCCGACCGTTTGGACAGTTTCCACAAACCTGTTGCAGTAATCATCCACGTCTACGCATTCACCTAGGCTTTCGAAGCGGTTTTTGAGTTCGAGCTGAAAGTTCTCGGGGTTTTGGATATGAATCGGTGCTGGACGGAGCGTTGATTTCATCAGGCGTGACCTTTCCAAGCGTACGTCGATATTCAATGTGCCTCTGACCATTCGATGATCGCTCCCGGTTTTGACCGCATTGATCACGGAGACATCATTGAATATTTGCCTTCTGGTTGACATGATGAAATCTATCTCATTTCTGGTCGCACCGTCGGGACTCACCCATGTCCATTTGCGGCATTCACTCTTCTTGAAGAAAGAGTTCATCATAAAGAGTCCCTCTTTCTCCATGAAGCCCGCCAGCAGCTGGCCACGGGAATTCCGACTTCCAATTCCAAATTGCCCCACTCTCAGCTCATTTCCGCTTCGTTTACCCAGCTTTGCGTTAAAGTCTCCCATGACAACGTTGTAGTGAGTTTTGGTGGAATGTATGGCTCTGGAAATATCCTCATACATTACCTCCACCTCATCATCGGAGTGCGTCGAAGTTGGAGCGTATACCTGTATGACCTTCAGCGAATACCGTTTGGTGATTCTGAGTATAAGGTAAGCTACTCTTGACGACACACTCTCGATCTTGACAACGTTGTTCACAAGAGACCTGTGGACGATAAACCCGACACCTCCCTGGGACAGTTTGTCACCTTCCCGGAAAAAGAACAGGTTACCCGACTTAAGAGTTATCGTGTCCTCCCCCTGTCTTCGGACTTCTGATAAACCCACTATGTCCCAGCGTAACCTGCTCAATTCTTCCTCAAGTTCCACGATCTTCTCGTCAGCCCTCAACGTGCGTGTGTTATAAGTTGCCAGGGCCAGGGGTCGTCGGTGGTGGTAGCCATATCTCTGCCGGAGATTCTTAGCACCCCCTGCCCCGCCGTTACCGTGACCGCTACCGTAGCCAGGAATAGCGGGGCCGCCGGGGACTGGGGGCCGATTTATTGGTTGTGTAATATCCATGGTTGTTTTTTGTTTTTTCTCTTGGGGAGAAAATTACCATAATCGCCACGCTTGGCAGGCGGGTTGGCGATCGCAGTATTTCACCGTGTTCTGAGAGGACGCTGCTGCCCATCCTCCGGTGGTTCTGGGCGTAGTTTAAGGACATACCCGGGTCCATTCGTAGTCATTACTATAGAAAGCTAACTCGAAATCTTTGTGAATTAGGTCACTGTAACGAAACTGCATAGCTGTCGATTATACAATGTATGCATTGTCATGTACGGTTTCTTAGCGGTAACATTTAGACAAAATTCCATTCAGTGCCTCGAACTACAACAATATTAAATTCAACTAGAACGATCACTCATTTTAAATGCTCAGCCGGAATAAAACTCGTACTTACGCTAGTTATAACACATACTGACATAATTATAGGTCAGAAATGACTTCAAATTAATTTCCATTTATGTGACATAAAAAATTAGGAGGCTAGTAAGTACCAAACTACCAGCAATAAAAGTCCGTGAGCACTGTATAGAAATGAAGCTCAACGTTGAATGGGTTTATGACAACAAAACGTGCGAGAGAAGCAAAGTGAATAAAAGTCTAAAATAAATAAGAATTTACATAGCTAGCTAATAAGAGTAATAGTATAAGGATTAAAAGCTAACACCTTACTTGGTAGGGCAGCGGACTCCCAAAACGGCGACCATTTCTATGGGTACAGTCCAATACACAGATACTTTGAAACCTTTATCCAATGAAATAAGGTGCAAAAGTGTATAAATATATTTCTAGTCGACTGTACGCGATGCTGCGAAGTTTTGCCGATTTTTGATCAAATCAAGATAAAAAGATAAAAGATAAAAGAAATGTATTCAGTAAGTAGGCCGCTCGGGCACTTTTACACGTCAAGATACTACCAGCGCTTCCCAAGAGGAGACCACTGCTGAGAAGAAACGCCGCAAGAAACTCAGCAGTCAGTCATTTTTTAAACATAATTTCATATTTCATATTACAATGGTACAACTTAATCTAGCATTATATAAAGCTACAAGTACTTATTAAATTAAATATAATATCAAATAACAGTAGTTACGGGAGAGAAAGATAGAAAATAATAAAATAAAATATAATAGAATCAACTACTTATATATGTGTATATGAGTAGCAAGCAGTTCCTATTTTTGAAGGTCATTAGGTAGCATTAATAATGATTAATGAATGATAAAAGTTAAGTTTAAGGACTGAGGATAAATATGTATACACTTTAGTACCTTGTCACTTTAATCGCTGTGAAAATTCATATAAATAGGCAGTTAACATGACATTAAAAAGACAAGGTACTAAAGTGTACACATATTTATGAACTCGGCTGTACTTACAGTGAGCGTATGGTGGTATGGTATTGATGACAAACTCCCAGTTTAATGGCGACCCCTTTTAAGCTTTACCGATTTTCATCAAACTTTGTTACAAACCACCCCAAATAAACCAGGTTTCTATATTAAAATACCGTCGTTCAACCTGTTTGTGAGCTAAGCACGAAGCCACAGACCGAATGTTATGTTAAATGTTATATTTATTTTTTGTTGCTGTGGCAAGTTTCTACAAGAGCAGCATTTAAATTTAAACATACGTGTTTCGAGAAGATTCTACATGAGCAACAATAAAAAATAATAGAACGCGGTCCTACACAATATGAATAAATTGTTTACCAGTATATTAAGAAAAACGGGACGTACCTAAGTACCTACTCGTGTAACAATGTGCCCCGTTTCAACGTCCAACTGCCCTCTTGAGACAGCTGTTCAAGAAAACCACCTTTATAAAGAAGACTTAGAAGTATTATTTTGCTTTGGGAACTGTCTATTATTACGGGATAGAACAGGCGGTAAACTGTGAAAGTAACTTTCACGTCAATCGATTCAACCTACAACCATACGCATTTTGCATTTATATTATAATTTATAAGTAACGATAAAGAATATCGATCATTATACAGAAGTACCTAAGTAAGTATCTGCTCTAGATACGAATCGATAAATTCATACATGCCAATACTGCTACTGCTATTCAATCAATATCCTTACTAATATTATATGCGCGAGTGTTTGTATGTATGGATGGATGAAATTACACTGTATTAACACATAGGCTACATTTCATCCCGGAAAAACGCGGACGAAGTCGCGGGCAGATGCTAGTCATTCATATATTCTGCTATCGAAAACTTTTTACTTTAAAATAAAATGAGATGTGAATCATGCAAGAAAATGTACCCACTTTTGGGCGTTATTATAAATAAGGCAAAAAAGTGGATACATCTCTTTGTAGTCAATTATACCTATGTAATCCAGTAACGCAGCTGTACCTGCGTCTCCTACTCCCCGCTTCTAAACTAAATAGCGTTCTGCTGATGATCACACACTTGCACTTGAAACTAATAGTTTATTCGTTACATATTACCTACTGATATTACTTATGTTTCTGTCAGAAAAATTACTTGGGTCAAACTTTTGTTGCCTATTAAGCCCAGACTAACGAGTCCCTACACGGTGGTGGGTATATCTACGTTAAGTGTAGCGGAAATACTGTCGCCACCTTCCGATTTCATCATCAATCATCAGATAACCTCTTAGATACTATGTACCACAATGTCAACAATATTGTATTTTCATCGGGTTTACAATTTACATAGGTATTCCAAATTTCAGCCCGTTACGATAATAGAAAGTGGTTTAGATTTGACTAGTAAGTTTTTACATAAACCATACTAACAAGAAAAGTAAAAAAAAATGCTTGTAATGCTTGTAATGCTTGTATGCTTGCATGTTGTTAACTAATATTGTTGTGTACTTAAGAAACTGCACACAAACAATTTATCAACGATATGTTAAATAGAACAAAAAGTAATTTCAATATGTTAATTTTAGTAGGTTAGTAAAAAATATTATGTCAACTTTCAAATTGAAAAAAAAAAGCAAAAAAGAAACCACACTTAGGCCCCGACGAGATTCGAACTCGTGATCTCCTGTTTACTAGACAGGCGCTTTAACCAACTAAGCCACGGCGCCTCTGTTAGATGGGGCGAAATACTCAACTACTTTGAGCAACATTATAAAGATGTACAATATAAGTTTGTACCCATAGCCTATTACTATGATGTCTTTTTGTAGTATGAATGAGTGTTGATATTTTAAATTATAAATCATCACGACGAATTACGGTTTAATTGTTCCCTATGTATCCTATCCCCAGTTCAAAACGTCTCTTCGGTAAAAGTTATCCCTGTTAAATAAAACAAAAGTATAAAATGTAAAAAATATCCGTCCGATAATTGTTTAGAATGGACAAATCGTTCCTAACTATATTGCATTCAAGGAAAACCAGTCAGCATTATGGACTGTAATTTCGCTGAACTTGTCATGGCAGTCGTGGCCGAGCGGTTAAGGCGTCTGACTAGAAATCAGATTCCCTCTGGGAGCGTAGGTTCGAATCCTACCGACTGCGGACTTTTTGCATTATTTTCGTTATTTTTATGTGTTGTCGTAACGACTGTTTTTATCACCCTTAGCCGCTTTGAACATTATTAATAACGATGTATGCTTATCTAAATTGTAATGGTAGCATCTGGGACCTGTCACTGCATTTTTTATCGTTTCCCAAAAAAAGGGTCCGCGTATATGGTTCTAATGGCGTATAAAAAGCAGGGGCAATGTTTGCTTTCGATTAATTAAAGAGGGTAAATTAGCGGTTGGTGGGCCATTAAGGGTTTATTTGTGTGGAGCACACGCGGGAGGATATGGCACGGAAGTGCTTTAGCAAATTACCGTTCGTTCCAACAATGTTTCCAACAAATTTAATTATAACAACATTTTAAGAGGAGGATCGCGAGAAAATTGTTTAGGATTTAGATGGTAATGGTTTTTATTACGCCATTTTAAGGCTACATGGGCCATCATGAGCCTGTATAAGGTAATATTTATTTAAATGAGTGAGAAGTATGGCCCCTGTATAGATAATGTTTTTTGTTTGTGATGTAATCGTAGAATTTTACTACGATTGTAATTATTTAAATGTTATATTAAACATAGGTAGGTAGGTAACATTAGTGAGAAAAAATACATAATACATTTTTTTTCTACATGTCACTAGTTCATTATGCACAGCTCCTAATGTTTTGGCAATCATATTTTTATCTGAATTGGAAAGGGAACGGAGGGCATTGGCAGTGCGGGCTAATATGTTGGCTCGTAGATTTGCTCGCTGCTCTAAGCAAGTTAAAATCACATTTTTTAAGGCGTTTTGTCAAGTATTTTATACCAGCAGTCTATGGGTCAGCTACACTCTATATTGAAGGTACACAGCTACAGCTATACTGAAGGTCATTGCTGGAAGGATGGACGCTTCCACCCTGAAAACCTGGATGGGCATTATTTGAAAAAAGTAAAAAAAAACAAAATTGAGTCCAAGAAAAATAAAATAAAATTTAATTGTTTAATTTTTTTTACAGTGAAAAAATATATTCTTAAAGTAAACATAAAAATTGTTAAAATAAATAAGGACGATGTTATATTTAATTACGTGTTGTGGTGTGAAAACTTCTAATTTAGGGCATAAGTTTAATTATTACTAACAAAATATTTATTTTAATTATCTCATAATAAATGATTTTAATTTTAATAAACATTTCTATATTTATTAACATTTAAAAATTTAGACCCAGTTCGAAAAAAAACTTCAAGATCTATAACAAAAACTACACATAAGCTACAATGATAATATAGATAATAAAAAGTCCCTGACCATACATAACGTATAAGGCCGATATACTTAATACTAACTACCTACGGGTATAACTATGAAATTTAAAGCCAAAAAGATGCCCAAACAACATTCCAATTTCAAAAACGTCATTTCTTTCCTGACGCCAGACATTCTCTGTAACCTGCCAGTGCCACTAGTTCGTTTCTGTCGGAGGGTAATGAAGCCCTAGTTACGTGTTCGACGGAGTAATTACTGATGGAGCGCTTTGTCCGCGATAGGGCAGGCGCGATAACAGAAAATGCTTTGTTTGATTGGAATTTGCGGAGTTGAGGGTCAGGGGCTCAGGAGATTAATGTCGATAGTGGAAAACTTGAGGAGTTGATAAATAAATATATGAAGAGTAAAAGGGAGTGATGTATTGTTCGGTTCTTTGATTGAGGTCTGCGTTGAGAAGCAAAGAGGTACTAGATGAAGAAATGGATTAATAGTTTAGATAAAAAACAAATGTTAAAGAAACTAAAGCACACGCTTTAGTCAGAAGCACTATAGAACGTTTAAGTACAAGTAGGTCCTTAAATATTTTAGCGACGTCAGATTGATGATTTTTTTATTTAGTTATTATTACTTCAAAGATGGACGTTCTCAATTTTTCAGGTAAAAAATATCACCCCCATGGGATGACAATGAGGCCAATGAGGCTATCTTCGTCAATAGTTTTTTGGAGTTAGATCAATGTTTTTAAAAAACATATGAAAATATAAGTCAAACAAAAGAACCAAAGCTTGTAACGAAAAGCGTGGGGCGCTTTATTAAAAAGTACCTAAAGTAAGTATACCTACTTACTTAAACACTTTTTAAGACCCGGCGGCCCTCGCTTTTTGGCATAGTCACTGAATAAAAGTGGGTAAGCTTACAACAAGTCCAATAATTTAGACTTCTTTCTAGGAGTTTTTTTTTGGCCAATATTCTGGCACATGTGTGCCAGAATATTGATGTTTTGTTTTTATAAAAAAACAAAATTCTAACTTATAAAGTAACAATGGCGAATAAACTACAAGATATACAGCCAGCCATGTCGCCACATTTTATTCTAATTAAAATTAAACTCGGTACCTAGCGGGTGATGATTTTTTCCCGTCAGGGCTGCAGGGGTGCAAATGAGAAATTCCGCTCGCGCCAGGTGACAGTGAATTTGTCTCGACAAAAGAAACGAGTTCTTGCATTCTGCGCGAAACGTATCGCATTCTACTACCGTTTAAAGGACGCTTTCTTTTGTAGAAAAACTTAAATTGAAGGGATTAAAAAAGGAGTAACATTCTCTATGTGCTACGTATTTCATTGAGTTATTTCCTTTCTTATGGATATATGATAAAGGAAGGAAAAGGAATAGGACCGTATTCAAAAATAACGGATTAAAATAAAACGAAAAACTGCATCATCATATTCATCATATTTTACTTAATTACGTTACCGAAGAAGGCTAACCAAATTAAACTATACATAGAAATAAAATGCATATCTTAAGTCGCGAATTAATTAGATATAATAAAATAGATATTATATAGATAGACGAAGGGCGTCGACTCGAGATCGCTAAGGAACGATCGATAAGGAACAGAATTCAAACCCAAGCGGTTGTTTTTCTAACTTTACTACACCCAATATTCTTACGCTGAAGCAAAAATATCATCAAGAAACCGGCACATTATAACCACTGAGTGTGTAAAAGGGGTAATAACACAATTGTACACAATAACACAATAGAGTTGAAGTGTATCCGAAAAGAGGCTCATTTGTATGCAGATAGAATAAGAAAATAATCTAATATTATAAACCTCCAACCAGGGTCCCATCTGAACTAAGTAGTTTCACAGCTGAAGACCCTTCATTGGTTTTACCGACTTTCATCTAAGAACCACCGCTGGACGGATAAGCTTAAAATCTGCCTTGCGATTATAGACAGAAATTATTCAGATTGATACACAAACAAAATAATTTTAAACCCCATTTCCTTACACTTGGGTCACCATGTCTATCTACTTGTGTCCATCTAGTCTCCCTAAAAATATCTGTTTGCAAAAATATCTTATACAAAGCCCCTGCAGTCATCAACCAACGCTTACAGATGAGCTGCAGCTAGCTAGATTTATTACATTCACTGCCACCAAACCTACAAATATACCCAATTTCCTCTTCTCCAGTGTGTCACTGGTGCTGAATATTAGAGATAGGTATCTCAAGTCTCCAGGGACGGAGGGTTTCCCGATTTCCCCTCGCAGGCTGCGGATTAATCCAGGGATGCTTAATGACCAGGATGCAGGAGTGTTTGTGGATAACCACAAGTAGTTGCGTTGAGATACCGTGATCTTAATTACTTTGGTTTGGTCGTACAGTACAGTACCTATCGGAGTACATCACACAACTGTGCCACAGAGAAAGTCTTGTCTATAGAGTTTTGGAAAATACAGATTTTTCTGACTGTTTAATGGGAAAGTTTGGCACACATACTCATTAATAACTACCCGCTTCAACCATGTGATTTTTCCAATAAATAAAATATTTGTACAATGGTTACAAAAGTATACCTAGTTGCAAAATATGTGTATTTTGGTCATAACGCGAATTCCCTTAGCATTTTCCTCGTATTTATGATAAAAGAAGATAAAGTCCAATAAAAACCAAATTATACTGGGCAGAGTTAGCATCGATAAATCATAAAGTTAAACGAACCCAAAACAATAAAGAGAAACGCCACAGACTCGCAATTTCAGGGAAAATCGGGAAATACGGAACAGATTGATGGCGCCCTCTGTTGGAGAAATGACGCAATTAACGTTAAGTTTCATGAAAGGTTATTTTGTGAATAGGAACTTTATGTGTGCATTTGTTACAATGTTCGCAATGTGTTATATTATTTTAAGTGCTGTTTGCATACAAAGAAACGGTGTTTCAATTATCTTATGAATATAATTACCAACTCGTGATTAAGTAAGACAATAGCATGTCTTGTTTACCTTCTCGGAGCCTTCATACATTCGTTTTTCGGTTGCGTGAGTGAAATTCAACATTTTTCACTGAATAGAAAATGTACGCTTTTACTTAATAAACAGGGGACAGTTTCATATACATTTTCCTAGTCCCAAATCTTTCCAATCGAAGCTCTAGGCTTGTTATATGTACCTATGGGTATTAGACATAGATAAACATCCACTAGTATTTTAAATCAAGAACTATAACTTCATAATAATCTCCTGTCTAAGTTGATAATTTACCACAAACCAAATACAGAAATAAATCTCACACAAATGAACGCAGCCCCAAACTAAGCTCTAAGCTTGTACTATGGGACAATGTTTAATAATTACTTAACCGAAAACCGCAAGATTCATTACCCAATGCGTAAACATTTCAGTTTCAAAGTCATTAGGGAATCATTATCAACGAAATGAAACCGCGTGCACATCCATCATCCGAAGCCGTCATCGTCAGGTAGCGAATCAATCACTTGTAATCAATTTACTTTTTGTCATTACTGCGACAGAATCGACGATTTGCATAAAAATTTCGATGACGGGACAGGTTACAGTGAGAATTTTTTGAACGCGTTCGTGTTATTGTATGTTTATGAATAATAATGAGATATTTACACAGTTGAATAAGACTTCTGATTATTTCTGTCAGTCATTTCATTTGGTTTATACAAAATTAGGTAGTATTATTTCGGATATTGCAACATATTCGGATGTTTTGGCCGCTAAATGGAATGTTTAAGGGAATGTTTATCTTCCATTAATGACAATTGCCAAATCGGCAATAAGTATATCGTTTCGAGTTGGTTACTCCGTGCTACTGCCATAGATAGGGTTTGGGAATTTGGGAGTAAACGGCGTTGTTCGGAGTGAAATTGGCACCATGATCCAATTTTCACCCGTACACTGATTGCCATAGTGGCGGTTGCCACTTGAGAATATTGTTAGTTATATTTTGTAGTGCGTTTGCATGACACGTGCCAGATCGGGCCTATTAGAACGCAAAACTATACTTGAAACTCTTTATTGTCAATATATTACGACGACGACGCGATTTAATAAACCTGGATACTGACGGACTTTGTTTGGGCAATGAATGATTTGTGATGAGAAATAAGTTTTAACGGTTTTCTATGCATTAAAGTACTAGTATATCAAATCAAATATGTTTATTGAATAAAAAGAACACGACGTAACTACATTACAAAATAAAAGTAAAAAGTGAAATTAGTTGGTACTTAAACTAAAATCCCAATCCTAACATAAAAACCCTATTTATTCAATTTAATAACTTATATCATATTATTACCGATATTTATTGTCTATAGTTATAGATAGGTACTTCCATATTTATTATAAAATACCTTAAAGCCTCTTTTAAAAGAAAGTGCTTTAGTGTTTTATGTAAACCTCATAGGAAGGCGCACTTTGTATTTCCGGTGGTATGCTGTAATAGATACGGACACCTACCGCCCGCAGTGAGTTGGAAGTACGCGCCAAGCGAGCGAGTCTCTGTTTCGGCCGACGAATATGAAACATATCTCTTTTTAAACGTGTTTATTTAAACGTACAAGCCCAGAGTTTCATGAAGTCTAACTAAATTTGTTTAACATGGTTCGATGACCATGATTTTAAGTATTTTAGTATTTATAGTTCGTAATATTGGCATCGTTTTGCGGCGGTGGCCGTGGATCAGTGACGGGCGCCGCTCGGGTCAGCCCGCAACGTGTTCACGCCAACGAGGCGTCACTTCGTTTACTTCGCACTATTAGGGTTGACACGGTTCACGTACGGGAAAATAATCTTTATTGCTGTAGCTATAATGTGGTACAAACTGCCAAGTTCCAAACAGTAAAAGATACAATGCTGCCTGTTTCACTGGCCGGAACTTGTTTGTTTTTGACACTTTTAACACGTTTTCTAGCCCCGGAGGAACTTTCGTAATTCAAGTCCATTTCTGTTTATTAATCCTCCACCAAGGTTCCAGCTATTACCATACCACAATCCATAAAAATCCGTTCAGCGGTAGGTTACAGCGCTATAACGCTGAAAACTTTACAACCAATCAAACAGAGTTACTAATTTAATATGTTCAGACGCAACTGCCAACTGCGGCTGTCTGTAAATCTATGTGAAAAACGCCAAGTAAATTAAGACATATCTACCCATTTACATCCCTTTCCCGATTGAAGATTAAATAAAACCTGAATCGTCATTTAAACCGGTATAAAATAAAAGAAGATTGAGATTCGTCCGCTGCCAGCCCTATCGCGTCGTTTGCACCCTTCATCTTTGCATAATAAACGCCGGGTTAATACCGCCCTAGCTTTGAATATCTCGGATTAAAGGGTTGTCGCAAATTCCTTCCATGAAATTTTGTTTTGAATCTTACAAACTCGGGTTTATTTATCCCTAGATCCGATCGTCTTTTGGACATTTCTACCGTATAATTAGATTTTGTTTTTCTTTGGTGGAAGAGTTTGAAGTTGCTTGAGATAAACAAGGTGGCCACGATTCTGTTCTGATAAAGCAAAAAAGCAAGGATTTAAAAGGAATTGAATATCTAAACAGAAATATTATTATATTACTTAAGATATTTATTTGATTTTTTGTAAAAAAAAATAAAAGTAATATATACTTACTATACTTATACAAAATAAAAGTTATAAAAAACCTAACCTGCGCCCCGGCAGCGGGGCAGGGTAGCCTTAAGCTATCGGAGGTACGAGTTTTATATTATTTATTAATTTAATTAGGTACAATCCTTCCTGATTTCGCCAACAGCGATCGGCTTACTCCGTTATTTTTATTATTTCATCTTTACTGCACCAAAATACAAATTTAAGTAGGTACAAAAGGTGAACTTAATGTGTAATGCCATATCTCATTCTCGTTATTCAAGAGTTCAACGGCTCTATTCTACTCGATGAAACAATATTTCCTTTGAAATGTTATCGTATTGTTTTTAACTCGGCCGCGTAACTGTCATGTAAATACCTAAGGTTATCATAACGTTCATAATGTTCATATTTACGTACGATAAAATGTGAAAGGCAATATGACTTTACCCATTAGTTAGAGCTCCTGGTGTTTCGCTTTCGTATTACTAATATGCCTAACATGACCGCGTTTATCACGTGACAAAATGTGGATAAACATCCGTCACTTACTGACAAGTAAGTACGAGAGTCACGCGACAAACGCAACCATACTAGGCCCGCAGATTTCCAAAATCAAAACATTAACGAGGTGTTCTACGTTTCTTATCTGACGAGTTTTTATCGACAACTTGATGCTCATAATAAAAGTGAATAAGCTTTACTAAGATTTTTACTAATAAAAACCTTTCTTTTGTCTAAAACCGACAAAGGAAAAACATTGGCAATATTTCCCCCAGCAAATCATAGCTTCCCGATTCTCTCGCCACAAAAAAAACAGTGAAACAAACCAACATTAACGGCGAAACACATTGTTTCCAAGTCCTATTTTCTTCCTATTTCCTTGCTTGTTTTGCAATACTACTTAACGGTCGTCTTTTTGGGCTGTCGGTCTGTCCGCTTCTGTCGTCGCTTCATTAACCTAAAACCAGAGCAATATTGAGCGAAAATGAGCTGGAAACTTTGTCACAAATAGTAGAGAATTGTGGCAACGTTACTGTAATATTGTATGTATAAATAACAAATTGACCCAGTACCAAACTAAACTCAATATATTTGCACTTAGGTGCTATGGGTATGTACAGAACAGCGATAAACATATTACATAGAGAAACACATACACACTCAGTAACAAATATTAGCGCTCATCTCACATAGGTGTATGTATATATTTGCCCATACCACAGCATAAGTAATAAATAGATAGTACAAGCCCATACCTACTTAACACGTCGTGGTTTTAAATCGATATAATAATGAAAAATTAACGACGAACAATAATAATACAAATAAATCGATGCAACAATAATAATATCAAGAACATATTATTGTGCTTATCTCTAGGTAGTGACTAATAATAAGACTATAATGTTCGCAGATAAGAATGTTCGAGATCATAATAACACATCCAGCAGCTAGGGTAAGCATTAAGTTGCAGGTGGACCCGTTAATCGGGAGGTGTTCAAATCGTAACTTGTAAACTCGATCATACAATGTTAGTTAGGTTCTAATTTTAATCGTAAATAGCGTTAAACCTGATTTGTTACGCTTTTTAACTACTTACTAAGTACACATTTTACCAAACGATGTTGTTAATCGACTGTTAACGTTTATACATTTTGACAGCTGTTAACACTCTAATCGTCTGTTAAGTCGTCGACAACATCGACGTAAATTGTGCATTATGAGCTCTTAGTGACGCAAGCTTGCTTAATTATATCCTTAAGTATTTTAAACAAGAACCTGCGTCAGACACAGTAAGCGTGCTTTTCCGCCGGTAAGGCGAGGCAAGACAAGGTGAGCGAGAATTTAATTTTGTATCTAAACCATATTAAAAGGAGGGAATTAAACTTTTACAATGCAAATTTCAATTCTCTTCTCGCCTCGGAACCGAGCCTTAAGACAAAGTACCAATTCTTAATTACATTGTAATACTTACCGTGTTACCTACCATGTGTAAAAGCATCCTTAACACGCGTATCTTAGAAAAACATGACTCTAAATACCTACAAGCAAAGTAAACCATCGCACAAATTGCCTGGCACCTCAAAGGCGTAAGCCGGGGCTCACCTGCGAATCAAAATAACCCGTTTATATAATTCCGTCTGTAAGCACGGCGTGACCCAGTACGTGTGTGATATTGAAAACGGCCTTTGAGTGGCGACGAGGTCTTTATGTGAACCAATTTTCCTCAGGGATTGAGGTACGGCTTTGGCAGAAGGGGAGTTTTGGGCTCTATAGGTTTTAATTTGCATACTTACTTTGAGATCGGAACATTCATAATTCTAATAAGAAAGCCAAGTACACACATAAAAAAATTCTAAGGATGAACGAGTTTCCAACTTTATGCTGATATTTTTCAATGTATAAATTGATCCTATGACATTTTTTAAACAAAGAGACGCTCAGTCGACGTTCTGGTTTTTTGAAACAATATTCACCGAATATGTACGGAACAAAAGTAATTCCATCGGTAATCGCATTAGGGATGAAATCCTTAGAAATGGGCAGAAAATTAAACAAAGAGCGTTATTCGAAATTGAATGTAATTCGCGACCCCCGCAGTTACGTTTTAATCTGAAAACTTTAATCACCTGAAACCGCGGTTTTGTTCAGATTAAATTAAAACGACGGTTTAACGTTTTGGTACAGTAATTAATTGGACGGACGGAATCTAAAACATTTATAGTACCTATGGGGTATTTTTGAATTATTGGATATTCGAGTAGAAGTGAAAATAGCACAAAAACAAAACAAAAGCGGTCAAGTGCGAGCGCAACTTACACTCATAATTTTTGTAGTATATATTGTTTTTCTTCATTGGTTTGTACTATAATCATATTAATCAAACCAAATTTAATGCTTTTATGTTTGATCATATTTACTAGACAACAAAAAAAAACATGGAAAAAAAGTTTTTTTACTTCAATGTCCTTTTTTATTTCACTGTCTTTGCGTGTCTGCCGTAATAAATCATACCTACTCTGAAATAAAATAATCAAACCGTTATCTATACTACGGTTCAAAAGATACAGCTAGGCCGGACGGACGGAAGGACAGGAGGGTCTTGGAAGAATAAAAATAAATTAAACAAAATTGTATTGGCATCTAGTTAGAATAGGGTTTGCGTTACAACTTTGTTAGTATCATTTTTGAAACGGTCTATAATCTAACAGGTGACGATTGAAATGAAAGAGACTGAACAATAAGGATGTAAGTAAGTGATTAAACTCAAATAAGGCTTGGAAATTGAATAAACACCGTATAATTACAATACAACACCGGAGAGTCCTCTCAGACTGGCCCCCTATATTTTGTATTGCGTTCTTGAGAAAATGATAATTGATAACAAACAAACTTTGCAAGAGCTTTTAGGCGGTAATTTAATATAACTTAAACAAAATACTCCCCTAATAATCGCACCAGATGAAGCGACGCGCCAAACATCGGATTTGTAAACAAAACATAATTATTACGATACAAAGACTCCGAAATCTCTTTATACGAAAATTATCGTGCGCTATTCGACGATAAGGCGAGGGGGCTATTCTGTAGGTCGCTCGATACTACGTGACGTGAAAGTGTAATACCGCTGAAGTTCTACTGAAAACGAAAGCATGTCGTATCCTAAGAAGATATTAATAAGAAATGTCTGATATTTTCCGTAGTAATAGAAAACTGTCGATGTTCATTTAGGAAGAAGTAAAAAGGGTGCTTTTATCAACAAGAACATGAACTAAGACAAGGAGGTAGCTATTATTTTATCGAAAGACCTTTCAACAAACAAATAACGTACAATTTTCATTTCTTTGAAAGGAATTTCTCATCGCATGTGGGAGTTTTATTTTTGATAGTCACAAGTGTAACTTAACCTAACCTACGTAATAAATGTTTAAAAAACACGATGGTTTCTGCAGAAAAGAGCGCTCGATGAAATGATGACTCTAAAATAGATAAAAGAGATTCGAGTTTATTTGTTAACTTTTCGACGTTCCTAAATTTAGTTATTTTGGTTTTGATCTAGTATCAAATAATATTTTAAGGTTAGCTATATTTGGCACGGTCCGCAACTTATTACCATCTTTAAACAAAGTAAAACAAAATTTCCATTTCGAAGTTTAAGGCCTAAGGTTTAAGGAAGTTTAAGTGCTACTTCTGCGACATAACTAGCTCATATAATACAAAGTTTTGCATCTCAGGAGTTAAAGTAGTGAGAAAAGTATAATTACATGGTCGTAAAACCCTTAACTATGAACTGAGGCCTCTAACAAAACAAGTAAGTCATAAAGCGAAATTTATACACAGAAGCAGGCATAAAAGGGCCGGTCGTTTAGTATCTTAGTTCTCAACTAATAATGTATGAGGCAGCTCTCATGTGGGTAGGAACAAATAGTGTTCCTCCTTTCAACTGGGACAATGCGAAGGCCGTGGGCGTGCGGGGGCTATTCTGAGATAGCGGGAAGATACGACATGCATCTGCGAAGACTTCAGAAACTAACTTGCAACTGGTTATTTATGACATGGTAGTTGGTTTTTATTTGTATTATTATGTAATACACCTAAACTTAAAGAGCTTGAAGAGGCATTGGCATTGGAGGCATTGTTTATCTTTAAACTTTCAATGCACAAGCAATGGATTTTTTTAAAAACTATTAACTAGGATTTTATCTATGAAATTATGGTGAAATAAGTAATAGAAAATTCACCTTGGTCCCTAGACAAGTTGCTTAATGCAAACGTTAACATTTTCGGAGAGGCATACAATAATAATAATGAAATTGTTAGTTAGTTAGTTTAGTTTTTTCAAGGTAATTAATATATATGTCTTCTGAGCATCAGAAATGTAATTTAGATTATAAGTGGAAACTGTTTTGGCTGATGTACTTTTTAAACGATTGTAACTTAATGTGTTATATATTGCCATTTGTTTCCGAAATAAGTAAGTAAATTATTGGCAAAAAGGACAAATAACGGGCTTATTTTCACATTTTTTTGTCAATTAGGAATACATACGGCCATGAAAGTACTTTAATTATACAAAGGTGGATTATTGAGTAAAATGAAATAAAAGCCGGTGGCGTAATTAATAAATTATAATTTTAATTAAATGGCGCATCATTTACGCAAAACAGCCAAACATTAGTACGAATTGAATACACGAATTACAAATTGTAGTTCCTTAAGTTCGTTACGTTCAAACTTTCTCGCCTGTCAGAATATGCGCGAGCGTCTAGGCAGCGAAAGAGCCAGGTGATTAAACTAATTGCCTGCCCATTGCTTTGCCTGAATGAGGATGCTAAGCATGGGCATTACGGGGTCGTAGACCTTGACACGTGTGGGAAAAAAATCGGAGGGATTTGTCATTCTGTCGTTAAGGTACTCGTGGAAGTGTTTAAAATTTAGTGTAAAAGTACACGTTGAGTTTTATTTAGAAATACCTATTTTATTCAATTTATATTTATCGTAATTAGAAAATTAATTCTTATAACAATTGTAATCACGCAAACATTGTTAGGTCTAAAATAATATATTATGAACCAAAATAAATGCGAAGTAAGAATACTTGCGGCAGCGCCGGAGGTCACTTAGGCATGCTAGAAATGAGAGTTCGTAGAGGAGTCTACGACGTAATCAATCTATTTATATTAATACTGGTTAGATACAAATTATGAAGTTAAATATTGACTCCTATATAAGGTTAACAACGAATGAGTAAGAGCTTAGATATGTAATGTAAAATATAAAAATAATCGAATCAATAAGTAACGCGAAGAATGTAAAGATGGTAAAACCGAGACAGAAGGTTTGATTGTGCACTCAAAAAACACTAAGACAACAATTGTAAAATAAAAGCTATAAACGCAATGAAACGTCTGAAACAGTTGAGGCAAAGTAGCGCGCACTATCTCTGATATAAATCCGAATATTATATACAAACCTTATCATTCCTGCTACTACTTTTCGGATTTTTGCAGCATTGCTTAGCTGAAATCAATGTTTTATTTTATTATAAATAAATAAAAACGGGCGAGAGCATCATGCTTCAGATTAGACTTCCGTTCAGAACCCTTTTTACAACGAACACAAACATTATCTCAGAGAACAACATATAGGAACTATTCTGTATTTAATTTGATCTTAGATTGTTTTTTAGTTGGTTTAAATAATAATAAAAATAATAAGGTGTGAGGAGGTTCCTCTCTCTGCACCCCTAACCGGTAGCTTGAGCCCTGCCCCGCTGCCGGCGGCACTCGTAGGTTAGGTTTTTTATAATGTTTATTTTTGTATTAGTATTTTTATTTTACTTTTATATTTGAATATTTATTGTAAAAAACCTAACTTATAGAAAATTTAATAAATATCTAAAATAATAACAAAAATCTTTATTTGCTCCCACAGGGGTTGGTCTGGTTTTTGATATGAAATTAGAAGTTTTTTTTTTTGTTTGTGTTTGTGAACTGGTGTCCGTATTAAAACCTGTATGAGAGATTGCCGCCTCGAATACATTAGTCGCCTATATCTCAGGAATCAATCAGGTGATAGTTTCCCATGTGCTTTAATTTAAGATATTCTTCAGATTTTAGTACCATTTGTAACACTTTTACAGTTCAATATTTCCATAACCCTTTAGATTTATCGGACACCTAAAAATTTATAAATACATATACCTACGTAATGATTTTTGAAGAGATCCAAGACACCTCACTCGCTGTAATACTTACTGAAAAATCTAAAAACCGCTTGTTGATTCCAGACAAACACAGAAAACTCTCCAAAAAACCAAAACCAAATAAAAATCAATAGACAAAACCTCCAAATTCCACACACGTGCACTCAGTTGATATCGTATGTCATGATATTAATTAATTTTACCTCAGTAATGTATTCAAATTGAATCGCGGTTAAATTACTCAGGATGTGTGACACGGCAAGATGCGGCCTGCGATATTATGTCGCGCGGAACGATTATGGTATTACCCAGGAATTATGATTGCGTACCTGAGTTAGTAGGTAGTTTACAAATGAATAATTTATGTTTTACGTTTGAAAACGGCATGATTTTGTCGAATTACATCACGTCTAGTAATGTAAAACTAGATTCTGTTTCGACCCCCTTGTTAGCCCCTTGCTCCTCGGATTCTTGGTTCCGATGCGCCTATTGTGTTTCCCATTCCAACGAAATTGGTAAATGTTATTAAGTTCCATCTTGTTCTGACGAAAGAGGAAGTTTTATATAGTTCAGTGATATTCATAGTTTTAGCACCTTATGTAAATATGTGACTAAATATGTTGTTTAATTAATTTATTATCGTGTGGTTTCGGTTTCCCACAAGTTTAAAGAGCAGTTTTTGGGATTATAATAGCGAGTATGCATATAACATTAAGATTGGTTATGGGTTTAAATTCATGATTAATAATAAAACACAATACAACAATGCAGTTACACTGTTTTACACTACGAAGACATCAAGATAAATAATAGTCAGGAAAAGTTGAATATCATTATTATTATTCGTTACCAATCGTTTTTTTACGAAAGAGCTGTTTTTTTTATGGCATAGAGAAGGCCAACGAGGACACAGGCCACCTGAGTGGAAACTGTGACCTATAGACATTCGCATTCACAAGACTGCAACCCTAAGACTGCAAATGCGTTGCCAACCCTGAGGACTAAGATGGAATGCCTCTATGCTAGTCATTACATCGGCTGTCTTATCCCCAAAACCGGAACACAATAATGCGAACACTGGTGTTTGGCGCGGTGGTTAATGGATAAGACGGTGGTAGCGATCCGGACGGACCCTGCACAAGGTCCTACCACTCGCACCCTGTTTCCCTTTTTTTAAATATACAAATATCTTAAATACTTAGAAAAAATCCGGCCGTAAGAGGTACTGTAACATCAACATAACGATAGCGATATGGTTAAAAATACTGAAATAGAGGCCCAGGAATGAATTTAAAATGATTTCGTGAATTCACCTCTACAACAGTTCCTCGTCCATACACCCACAGTTTCCCAGTACCACATAATTCAGGTCCGTGTTCCGCGGCAATAAAACGGGATAAATATTGTTTTCTCTATTTGCGTCGCGATAACGCCGGCATTGTGGCGCGATCGTAACTCCGGCCGGTACTGTAACGAGCCCTATTGTCGTTGCAAGTGTAGCAGCGCGTGCGCACTGTTGCACTCGACACGGGAAGGCCTAGCGAGTCGAATGCTCTGTCCCTCGCAAACCTCGCAGAATTGTTATAGAGTGCAAGGGAAGGACTGTACAATATGTGTCATTGATTATAAGTACCTACTATTTTTTTTTGGATGTAGAATAGTGTCTATAATGTAATTTTGAAAACTAGAAAATGCGGAAAAGCATACAAAAAAAGCTACGCCATTACAAACATTCGGGACCCGGTGGGATGTGGGAGTATTAGGGTGGGGAAAAATGAACGCGGAAAAGGGTAGTCAAGGTCATAAAAAAGTCAAAAAGTGGGGGTCAAGGTCATAAATTGGTGGTCAAGGTCAAAAAGTTATGGTCAAGGTCATAAAATGACAAAAAAAAACTGGTCAATGTCGTAAAATGACAAAAAGTGGGGGTCAAGGTCATAAATTGGTGGTCAAGGTCATAAAATGTAAAAAAAAAACAACAGAATATACTTTTTAACACTTTATTATATACACATATCTAATATACAACACAAACATAATAAGTTAGGTTAGGTTAGGTTAGGTTAATATATATACATTATATATATATATATATATATATATATATATGTAGGATGAGTGGATTGGAACGTAAGGAAGAGTGACAGAGCAAGA
Organism: Acleris sparsana; assembly: GCA_923062465.1. NCBI lineage: Eukaryota > Metazoa > Arthropoda > Insecta > Lepidoptera > Tortricidae > Acleris > Acleris sparsana. The sequence goes on along the minus strand of OV281287.1, from coordinate 16,339,860 downwards.
ATGATGAAAAGTATGTACGAGTGTGAAAGAGAGAGTGAATGAATGACTGGATTGGGAGAGAAGTCAAAAATGGCGGGGGAGAGGCTTAAGATGACTAGGCGTGGTGGTTGTTAAATTTTCACATTTTTCTTAATTATAAGTATAAATAAATTAAAAGTGGTTTCAGTTAAATCCAATCTCACAAATTGGTGTTAGAAGTGAGATTTTTATGAAAAAGTTAAGAATTTAAGACGAAGACGACACGAAAAATAAATCACCGTTAACCGTTACGACGACGCCACGCGACGCCTAAGAAGTAAAAATGCCTCCAAAGAGAAACAATGAGCAAGACGATGACGAGAACGAAACCAGTGAAACCACGACAGCAGGTAGCAGCGGTTTCCTCCATTTAACCGAAAGCTTGGTTCCCAAATTCAGCGGGCAGGATAAGACGTACCCGGCTGCCCGATGGATTCACGACGTTGAGGACAACGCTGAGATATTTGGATGGACAGCGGTCCAGCAGCTGCTGATGGCGAGACGTTCGCTAACCGGCACAGCACAGTTGTGGTTGCGGTCAGAGCGCACGTTCAAGACTTGGGACGACCTAAAGACGAGTATAGCTAGAGAGTTCCCAGATACACTAGATGTGAAGAAAATACATGAGATTATGAGTGCCCGACATAAGAAACGTGATGAATCATGCCTAGAATATATGTTCATCATGAAAGAACTAGGAAAACGCGGGAAGATGCCTGACTACGTTGCTATTAAATACATTGTCGAAGGGATTAAGGACAACGAGGTAAACAAAATTATGTTGTACGGCGTAACAAGTTATCACGATCTCAAAGAGAAGCTAAAAATCTACGAGCAACTAAAAGAAAATATGTCCAGTTCAAGTTCAACACGTGATACAAATAGATCGAAGCAGGCTGAAAAGACGAACAATACAAATAACAGGCGAGTTTACACCCGATGTTACAGCTGTGGAGAAATGAGTCACGCATCATCAGAATGTCCGCATAAAGAAAAAGGATTGAAATGCTTTAAGTGCAATCAATTCGGCCATATTTCGACTCAGTGCAAAATGTCACAAGCGACAACTTCACGATGTGCGGTTGTAGGCGGAAGAAACGACGTGAACGCAGGTGCGAGCGGTGACGTTGGCAACCTTGCGAAAAGAGTGCCTTCAAGCTACGTAGGTGGCGCTGCGGACGGCCCGCGACGGAATTTCGTTGGCCAGACTAACGTCATGGCAGACGGCGGTTATGTTGGCTGCGCTGACACAACAAGCATGATGGCCGACGAAGAATGTCTGTCAACGACTGTCAGATTGGAAGAAAATAACACGAATAAAGTTAAAAAGCCTATGAAGACCGTAGAAGTTCTAAATCAGAACGTGTTATCGTTAATCGACTCGGGAAGTGATGTGAATTTACTGCGTATGGACTGCTACACGACATTAAACGGACCGGAGTTCGAGAAAAGTGAACTTTGTTTGTCTGGTATCGGTTCAAATAAAGTGAAATGTGTCGGTCGCGTTAAGTTAAACCTCACTATTGACGAACAATCGTATGACGGAGTTGTGTTCTACGTGATTCCTAGAGACGCTATGCCGTATTCTATGATTATAGGCCAAGAGTTACTACAACATTGTGTGGTATTGATGGAAAACAACAATGTCAGGTTAAAGCCGGTTAGTAACTGGGTGTATGAAATGTGTGTGGTTGACTCTTCTGTTGTAGGTTGTGAGGTGAGTCCAGAGGTGCAAGAAAAGGTGCACAACATGGTGGAATCGTATGTTCCTAGGAAGACGAAAGAGGCGCCGATCAAGCTCAAGCTAGTGCTTAAAGACGAGGTACCGGTGGCACAGCGACCGAGGCGGTTGGCACCTAAGGAACAGGACGAGGTAGATAAGCAGGTAGCACAGTGGCTCGAAGACGGCATAATAAGGGTGAGTTATTCTGATTATGCGAGTCCTTTGGTATTGGTAAGAAAAAAAGATGGAAGTTTAAGAGTATGTGTAGATTATCGACGTTTAAACCAAAAAATTGTAAAAGATGAGTTCCCTTTACCAATAATTGAGGATCACATTGATAAGTTGTGTGGGGCAAAGGTGTTCAGTACCTTGGATCTGAAGAATGGGTATTTTCATCTACCTGTGGATGATGATTCAATCAAATATACCGCATTTGTTACACCAACGTCACAGTACGAGTTCCTGAAGGCACCATTTGGTCTATCTGTCTGTCCAAAAGTGTTCACCAGATTCATAACGATCATTTTTAGGAATCTAATTGCAAAAGGAGTAGTGATCATTTTTATAGATGATTTAATTATTCCAGCGGCACACGAGAACGAGGCAGTATGCAGATTAGAGGAAGTTTTGGAGATTGCCTCAGAATATGGCCTCCAAATAAATTGGAAGAAGTCGCAGCTTGTCCAACGTCGTGTTGAGTACTTGGGACATGTGATTGAAGACGGAAAGGTACGGCCCTCACCAGAAAAGACCGATGCTGTAGTGCGTTTCCCTGAGCCTACCAATATGAAGCAATTGCATAGCTTTATAGGATTGACTTCCTATTTCCGGAAATACATTCAAGATTACGCAGTAATTGCAAAGCCGTTAACAGATTTGTTAAAGAAAGAGAGTATATTTGAGTTTGATGCTACATGCAGAGCTGGGTTTCAAGAATTAAAGATGAGACTTGCTAGTCAACCAGTACTCAGAATATACAACCCCAGATTGAAGTCAGAGATGCATACGGATGCATCAAAGGAAGCTATCTCAGCTATATTGCTACAGCGAGGTGACGATGCACAACTGCACCCAATATACTACATGAGCAGGAGAACAACGGATCCTGAAACTCGATATACAAGCTATGAATTGGAAGCTCTAGCCATTATTGAGGGTGTCAAGAAGTTCAGATGTTACCTTTTTGGTACAGAGTTTAAAATCGTCACTGACTGCAAAGCTTTCACACAGACATTTGACAAGAAGGAGCTCGCCATGTCAACGAGAGTGGCAAGATGGGTTATGGATCTTCAACAGTATACGTTTGAAATAGAACACAGAGAAGGAAGCCGTATGAGGCATGTCGATGCTCTGAGCCGAAATCCATATGTTGCAGTGACAAGCGCGAATACCCCGATCACCGAAAAAGTGAGGAATGCTCAGGAACAAGATGAAGGGCTGAAGGCAGTGATGGACTTAATCAAAGAGAATTTGCAGTACAAGGACTTCTACGTAGAAAATGGTTTACTCTACAAAGGTGAACAAAAGCATCTGGTGATTCCTAGTGCTATGGAACACGAAATTATAAAAAGAGCACACGAGAATGGGCATTTTTCAAAAAAGAAAATGTTAGAACTAATTAGCAAAGACTACCACATTAAGAATTTGGAAAAGAAGATAGAAGAGTATATCTTGACTTGTATACCTTGCTTGTTAGCAGAGAGAAAGAGTGGTAAACAAGAAGGTTTCCTGCATCCTATCGACAAACGAGAATTACCCCTAGATACTCTTCATGTTGACCATATTGGTCCCATGACGGAAACAAAGAAATTGTATAATCATATTTTAACCATTGTGGATGCCTTCACCAAATTCGTTTGGTTGTTCCCAGTAAAGAGTACCACCTCCAGAGAGACAGTAGACAAGATCCTGATTTACCAACAATGTTTTGGGAATCCATCTCGGATCATCTCCGACAGGGGGACGGCTTTCACCAGCACCCTTTTTGAGGATTTCTGTAAGGACGAGGGCATCGAGCACCTCAAGATAACAACTGGAGTCCCACGGGGAAATGGGCAAGTGGAGATTATACACAGGCTTCTGATAAGGGTATTGACCAAGCTGTGTATTGAGGAGCCTACCCACTGGTACCGACATATCAGCAGAGTTCAAAGAGCAATTAATAGCACCCATCAACGGAGCATAAACACATCTCCATTTGAGCTATTAATTGGAACTAAAATGAAGAGACGAGAAGATTATGAGGTGTATGAACTGATAGAACAAGAGCAAAGGGACAGTTTTATGGCAGTCAGAGAAGAAACTAGAAAGAAAGCAAAAGAGCAAATCTTACGGATACAGGAAGAGAATAGACGGAGCTATAACAAACGAAGGAAAGAGAGCACCAAGTACCAAGTGGGGGATAAAGTCGCCATAAAAAGAACCCAATTTGGTGTCGGCATGAAGCTTAGACCGAAGTACCTGGGGCCATACGAGGTTGTAGAATGTACTGGACGGGACCGTTACAAGGTGAGGAGGTTGGACGACGACGCTGAGGGTCCGCGAGACACCACAACGGCCTGCGACTACATGAAGAGGTGGCCTGGCGAGGGATAGTACAGGTATGATCTCGTTATCTATTAATGCCGCGAGGGCACCACTCATATTTTGTGCATGCACACGGGCTAAGCCCTGGCACGTTTGTTTTCCGTCAATGCTACTATTTTTGTGCGCGGTAACGCAATATTTGTAACCTTGTGCCATAGGATGTCGATTCCATGTTTTTATATTTAAAGAAGCTATTTTAATGCAAAATAAGTAAGTTTTCATTAATTAAACCTATTAATAAGTAAGTTTTTATGTTTAAGGCTGAAATGGGCTAACATTTCTGATGTACTTAAGTAAGTTGTTATAAGATCTCTTGCCAATGTTGATGTTCCTACCAAGCTTAGTGATCTAATGAAAAAAAAGTACCTGTTTCATAATAAGATGTTTAGCCTATAATTACCAGTCTGAGGTCAGACTAGGTTCAGGACGGCCGATTTGTAGGATGAGTGGATTGGAACGTAAGGAAGAGTGACAGAGCAAGAATGATGAAAAGTATGTACGAGTGTGAAAGAGAGAGTGAATGAATGACTGGATTGGGAGAGAAGTCAAAAATGGCGGGGGAGAGGCTTAAGATGACTAGGCGTGGTGGTTGTTAAATTTTCACATTTTTCTTAATTATAAGTATAAATAAATTAAAAGTGGTTTCAGTTAAATCCAATCTCACATATATATATATATATATATATATATATATATATATATATATATATATATATATATATATATAAAAACCGAACCTAAATAAACCTATTATGTTTGTGTTGTATTTACATTATAGACATATTTTATACTTTTAATTAATTCCTCAAACGGGTCTAAATGGTTAAATGTAACTCGTCTCCTCCATGAAAATTCGATGAGCCAATTTGTGAAATCACGTTTATAATTATCTTTGTGGAAGGCCCTTTTTAACCCTCTCCAGTGACTCTCAATCCGCTGTGTGTGTGTGTCCCATCTGGTGCCACAAACCTGTTTTCAGGATCACTGTGATTCACTTTTCTGTGAATGTAACCATCAACTAACTGAAACAAGCAGGAAAAAATTACTTTTTCACCTGGGCATAGAGGAGAGAAAGGGGGAGAAGGGGATGAAAGGGGGTGAGGTGCGAGGTAGGGGGAGGGGGGAGGGGGGGGGGGGGGGGGGGGCCGCGGGCTTCGCCCGAAGGCTTGCTTCGTCGGCCCTCCGGCCGCTCACGCACGAGTCCCTACGCTAGCTCGGGACGTCGCCGGCTCGCTACGCTCGCCACCTCCCCCCACTCGCGTCGCTCCAGGCCTCTTTGCGCTCGCTGGCCTACGGGCCTACTCCGCAAACCTTCGACCTCAGCGTCGGACTCCGGGACAGAAAGTGACTCCGGAACAGAAAGTGACTCCGGGACAGACAGTGGCTCAGGGACAGGAAGTGATTTGCAACTGCTCCGGCCTTTCAGTAAAACTATTTCCATAAAGTATAACGTTATTAATATATAATATCAATTGATATAACAATTAAAGTGTATAATGTACATGACACCTAAGATATAAAACATATATAAATCAAAAAATATAATGCACGTATAATATAAATAATAAATAAATAAATAAAATGTATATGTGGCCTTTTTAATTTTACAATCAAATTGTTTCGCATAGTTTTTTCAAGGGATGTAAAAAAAAAACCCCTCGAAGGCTAAGGCGGGAGCGAGCTCCCGCCTTAGCCTTCTAACCTAACCTATCCGAGTCGGTTCTGCCCAGAAGTTGTTGGGTTTTAGTGTTTCAAACTAGTATTTAGAAAATTTAGTATTTCAGATATTAACTACAGCTAATTAAGCACAAACCTGTTGCTTTCAAGCCCCATAATGATGTGGATTCAAGGAAAATCAAGAAAACCTAGCCTAACCATATTAAACCTAACCTTTCGAACCTAACTTTTTCAAACCTAACTATTTCAAACCTAACTATTTCAAACCTAACTATTTTAAACCTAACTATTTCAAACCTAACTATTTCAAACCTAACTATTTTAAACCTAACTCTTTCAAACCTAACATTTTCAAACCTAACCTTATTTAACCTAACTTCATAAACAATATAGATGAAAATTAAATAAGTACTTACATCAGCATCATCATCCGTAGCAGTAGAATAGCCAGGCACAGGGGATGGTGGCATCGTAAATGCCACCAACTCGGTGTAGGTTGGGGAGACTGTAGCCTCGAGCCCTACGCAAGCGTCATGGACGCTCGACTAAGACGGGACTCCGTGTACAAGCGGCTCACTTGAGTCCAACACTTGCACAAACGGAGACACAGAAACCGTAGGCACAAGCGGCTCACTAGATTCCAAAACTTGCACATACGGGGATGCCGAAGAGGATTTCGTACCAAGCGGCTCATCAGAGTCCAACACTTGCACTACACTCAACTCTTCGGACGGCGGGGCGGTGGAAGAAGAGGCCTGGGGCTTCGGGAACACCATTGTAGTCACTGAGTATCAACAGGAGTACGGAAACGCTCTCAACTGCGAGTACAAAGTTACAAACAAACAATTACTGACTGACGCCTGGCGGACGAAGTGAAAAAGTCAAAGTAAATTGGCGTTTGCGTTTCGTTTCACGTGTTTTACAAATAATAATTACAACTTTCGCATAATTACCGACCAAAAACGCGAAATATTAATTTTTGATGACGTTTGTAAATTTATAAGCAACAAGTTTGAGTATAGAACAGATGAAGCAGAATACACCTTGAAATAAAAACCTCACTTTTGTTATAATCATACTGCGAAAAATGGAACGCACCGTTTCTATTGCCGACAAATGTCATTCCGATTACATACTTGTATTAATTTAGACTAAACTTTATCATTTTTTTTCTCGGTAACTATGCGTTTCCGCAACTTGAAACTTTGTGAAAATGTTTCTTATCATCAGATCTCTCTCCAAAAAAAAATTGAGCCTCGAACTCGGTGACACATATTGTACAGTTGAGCCAGTGCAAGGCATAGATCATTCGACTCGCTAGCGAGTACGGTAATTGTCACTCATGGTAAGGGTACCGATATAAGGTTGACAGGCTTTGATCGCGGTTTATCGCTCGACTTTTTCTCGTTTGTAGATAAAACAGATAAGACATTTCTCACCGCATAAGTTTTTTTTTTGATAGTCACATCACAAGTCTAAACTAACTCACGTAATTATTTCTTTCAAAATATTCTGAAAACATAATTGTTTCAGCAGAAAATAACGTTCGATGAAATGATACAATTAATGAAGTGAAATTCGATAAAATTATGGGTTACCACGGAATACATTCAAGACTCCGAAACAAATACTGGCGTTCATCAAATTCCTGGAATCGAACCAGATACCGCTAGGTTCGTAAGTACTACAAACTAGGCTAAACGCGTCGTGATTTGATTCTATATAATTATATTATTTACGTATATAAAGCATCGGACAAAATCCGGAATGAGATGATCCGGCATAAAACTAGGGTCACTGACGTAGTTCAGAAGTGTAGCAGACTGAAGTGGCAGTGGGCTGGTCACATCTGTCGCAGAACCGATGATCGGTGGAGTAGATGGGTTCTCGAGTGGAGACCACGGCTCGGCAAGCGTAGCGTAGGACGCCCTCCAGCCAGATGGACCGACGACCTGAAAAAAGTGGCTGGTGGTGACTGGATGGCGAAAACGGGAGATCGGGCCTTGTGGCGAACCCTGGGGGAGGCTTACGTCCAGCAGTGGACTGCAATAGGCTGAAATGATGATATAAAGCATCACACGGATATTTTTTTATACTACTGAAAAGGCAAACCACGGTTAGGCTACCTAATACCTAGCAGGGAGATGTTCAATCTAAAGATTCCTCACGCGATAACTCTCAGGACCAAGATGAAATGCCGCTGTAATAGCTATTTTTCCGGCTGCTCCAGGGGGCCTATTCCGTGTCGTAAGCGAATGGAACTTCGTCCGAATGAGTCGTGCGCGAGAGCTGCGAATTCGCGCGTGCCGGCCGCGCGGCGCGCTGCGTTGGCCACGCTCGCTTACACGCCCGACTTCGAATCGACTCGTTCCTGAAACTCGCATTAATGCTTTAAAAAAATCTCCAGTAATTACGTACTTCACGGTCAGACGGCACAAGAGTATACAGAATTAAAAATAAATAAATTTAAAGGATTTATTTAGTGAATTGGACTTGTTGGCGCTTGCACACGTCTCGCCCACTGTCAGATGAAAATGTCTCTCCAAGTTCTAAACGTTAAGCATGACATTTTTCTGCTGTGTCATGAAAACATATTGGTAACGGATTGTTTACAATGCGGTGGCTAAAAAGAGCCACGTTAGCAATACGATAACGATTTAATTTATAGCAAAGTGCAATGAGGCCCAAACGTAATGCATTTGATAAAATTTTAATCAAAAATGCCTACGAGTAACCGCATTCTGATTTTAAGCATTAAATAACTGTTTGCTACTAGAGCAACCGTCGAACGTTTAGAAATAACACTAGCCCTTATTTCTATTCTAATAATATCCAAATACAACACAATTTAATAACAGTTTACAATATCAACGTTCGTCTAGAGACCCATACATTTGTCCTCACTGAATGGGCCCCAGCTTAACTTAATTCCGACTGAACAGCCGGCTTTGTCCGCGGGTATCGTGATTCGCGCCCATCCAATACCAATTTGTAATCATTTTAGTATAGTAAAAGTCATAAGTACACGATCACTGTCGTACCTTATCGCTTTTAAATGTTAACAATTTCATATAGCAGTTCCAAGTTCGCGTTAAAGTGACAAAGTATTAAAGCGGTCGCTTCAACGTTGACTGATCTCGAATGGCCCCCGCCATGCCCTGCATGCGCCCCTTAGATTTCAACTATTGTTCGAGTGCAACATAATTGCTAAGTTATTTATTGCAGTGCGACATGCGCATGATTCTGCGTAGAAATAATTCGATTTGTTTCAGTTTTATTGCAATTTGCAATCAATGTTCGTTCATTCCATTTAATCTAATTTACTTGTATGCGTTTCAGTACATCAGAAATGAGTTATTATTTTCACTTAACTTGTATACTTAGATTGAATCTGACGAAAGTGCGGAGAGATGGAGATTATAATATTAGAATCCAAAGAGTGTATTTATTTGACTTGCTACTAGATACCTATACTACCCGAGGTGTAATTGCTATTCTTATTAGAGAACTAATATTGTAAAAATACATCGACAACCAAAAAAAGAAACAAGTTTTTAGCCATCAACAAGGATACACTCGTATGTAGTTACTTAAACAATGCAGTTGTATGTAACCCTTCTACGGTAAAATCAAATAGATTTTAATTCTACAAAAAGCGACAGTCGCTCCGATTATCCTGTCAGTTTTAATCGTTTTGTCACCTACTTAATCCGTCACGGCGCTTTGTCGTGCCGCTGTCGCAAACGCCATATGTCGTCTTAGGCTGCCGACAAAGACCGTCGTACAATAGTAGGCTTACCGTCGCAACATGGGGGTAAATGCAACATTTTCTGGTGTGAAATTACAATGTGGGAATAATGACGCATTATTAATGTGTAACGTTACACGACATTGTATCGTTTAACAGCTGTGGCGAATTTGAGTCGCGTGATTTACAATTATAAGAATACGGTTGACGGTTGTGTCAATATACGTTTTTTATAAGCTTCTGTGGAGTAAATTAAATGGGAATTAGTTTTATTTTGTAAAATGAATGCATGTAGAAAGTAAGCAAGTAAGTTTCTGTTCAAAAACATTTTTGGAACAAAACTTTGTTCCCAACTGTTTTGTTTTTTGCAGTCTTTACCTGATTATCAAGATCAAACTAATGAGTCTCAACACGGTGGATCAACGTTAAATGTAGCGGAGATTCTGTCGCCACCTTCCGACTCCATCAACATTTGTCATTGTATCTGTATATTACAGATTGCCTTCCAATAATGTAATGATTTTATCAAAAACTTAGCAGGTTTACTAACTAACTATATAAGTTTCGTCTGGTAAATAGTGTAAAATTGACAAAAGATAGAGGTTGTAACCATAAGTTGTAACCTCGTTAGTCAATCAATAAGTTCCTCCACTCGGCTGCAGGCAGTAAGGCCCCATTGTGATGCAAATAGCTCAGTTCCTTCCGCCGCAGGACTGGCTGGCTGGCTACCGCCGCCGCAATTCGATAACTGCACTTTATCAAACTAGATAAAGAAACTTCTCGAACTGGCAGTTTCTGGACGAATTATGAGAATCGTGACCAAGGATTGGATAAGCTTATCAAATCCTTGTACTTTCAATGCAAAAATATGGTACTGGACAAAGTTCTTAGATAGCACGCGCGCCTACCTATGCGGTTGTAGATATGTTTTAAAAACTATATAAATCGTATTTTTAGAAGTCTCAGAATAACCGCAATCAGTTCGGCTTCACCAGAGGACGATCCACAAGTGACGCATCATCTGTACTCAAATATATATACAATATTTGGGAGAAATCTTGTGATGCAATAGGAAAAAGTCGTTGATTTCTAAAGCTTGCTAGAGGTTCGAGGACTATCTAACAGTTAAATATGCTTCGCCTAAACTAAACTAAACACCTAAATAACTTAATAATAAATTAGTCAAAAAAAAGTAGTCATTGTACATTGTCTAGGGGCACGGTGTCTGTAGGAGAATGTATCGAAACTTTGTATGCTTGTCTTACACTGTCATAGGTAAGTATATAAATATATATTTTACTACTACTTATTAGTCCCTATGAAAATTCTGAGTTTTGACAAATTTTCCTGCTCAATCTACGCTCATATATATATTATTTTATGTTAGATTCATTGTTTTATATAATGCTAGGTTAAGCTTTATAATTTTATAATATCATAAGCAGTATTTAAAAAACGACTGACTGTTTAGTATCTTGCGGCCGATCTTCTCAGCAGTGGTCTCTTGCGAAACGCTGGTAGATTTTCGACATGTAAAAGTGCCCGTGCGGCCAAGTTACTGAATAAACATTTTTTTTTTCAAACTGTTATCTTTTAATCAGTATTGTTATTTACTGCCTAAAACGCCTGCAAGCACAAGTTGTATTTTCTTCGCTTGTCGTTCAGTGCGTCTCTACTGTTACGACTAGAAAGAAAGGGAGATCCGAGTGACAAATAACTCGCGAACAACATGTGCCTAGCCGTGCTGCCAATGGGTTTTTATTTCATAACGCGATAAAGGGTGGCCAGAAACGGACTGAAATTTTGTTTCAGGCGCCTCACAAAAACGTCCAGTGGGTCGAAATGTCAATAATCTGTTATGTGATAGAGCTACATCTGAAACAGACTTTGACGATATTTCAGCCTGCTGAAAACCCTTATAAATCACTAAAAATAAATATTGAAATTCAGTCGCCTTAACTTACCGGCGTGTCAGAATAAAAAGAATACCGGATTATTTTGTGGTAGCCGTAATTTATTCGACTCAATTTCCAATTTAATAATAATAATAAATTACTCAAACTCGCGAATTCCTCCCACTTCGTCACGGCATCCCAGAGATAACGAGTTAAATTATTTCTTAAATCCTCAAATCCCCACTTCCCGCCATTTTTCCAGAGATTTATCCTGCCCGATGTCACCGCCGACGACCCTTAGCTCTTATAAATCATGTTTTATTACGCTAAACGCGCAATTTTCGAGGATTTCTAAATTTTATTAGTTTAATTACGACAAAACGGAAGTCACGGGCCGGTTCATTTAATATTCAGGTTAAAAAATGCGTTCGGTACCGTAGTAAAACTGGTCCAAAATTTGTCCTCGGAAACAAGGGTGGTCGTGATTATCAGCTTTTGATAAAATGCAACATTGCTTAAAGGTACCAGACTAAAATGATATTAAGGGCACATTGATTTAATCTACACTGTAGAGCAAAAATAACAGGAGTTTGTCAAGAACACCATGCATTTCGTTTGCTCGTGAATATATTCATATTTTTCTATGTTACCATTGTACTTCTATAACAATTAATACCTATGTTCAAAAAAAAATGACAGGTATAAAAGTGATGTTACTAAAGAGGACAAATACCAACGGTAACAAACTAAATCGAAATTCAAAACGGCGGAATAATGGATACATTTGATTTTGCAGCATTTCAGAACCAACCCTGCTTCATTTTCCGGGAAACAAAGAGTTGCTAATGGATTAGCAATAATCCTATTGTAAGCTGAGGTAGTATGGAAAAGGAAAAAAGTCCTGTGGACTTTGAAAAAAAACCTTAATCCTCAAACAACTGTACGCGGCGCAGTTCGAAAACGGAAACTACTCTAATTTACCGTTTACGTTCCTAAAACCCCGATTCAAAACTTAGCGTCTTACGTCAACGGGTTTCTACACGAAATTTCGCGGCATCTTATATTTTTCATTTCACTTCATAATCATCGCCCGTGCGTCGGCTATAAAATATACGGCCCTAGTTTTAGGAACACGCACTATATCTCCTATATTGCCCGTAATATGTCAGCGAATTTGCGTACCGGACCCATCTTCTTTATATATTGAAAAAATCCACTAGGGGCTCGTTACTTGCGCGCCTGAGCGTCCTGGAAAGGATTTGTCCCGGTTACTTACATTCTTTTCGCTACCAGTTCCCCAATTTTATCAGAGCCAACACTTTAGGCCAAAAATGAGTAAACTAGAAATTGACTTCCTAACCTCCAACAAAAACGATGGGATTGAATCGTACAATATGTATGAAAATAATTCGTGTACTTAAGTAGGCTCATCAAATGAAAAAAAAAAAAACACGGGGACAATGTCACACAAATTGAACTAGTCCCAAACTAAGCTCTAGGCTTGTACTACACTTAGCAATACACATTCTCAAAAACTTGAATAGGCTTTTTAATTTCAACATTGGTACCATTCTACAGATCCCAGTGAACACCACCAGTTATCCGAATACGAAGCAAATTTGCCGCGGACCATCCATCGCGTCCCTCACTGCTTAGCATACGTATAGCATCGCTCGGCATGTATCGTCGCCATTACCGTAAATAACCCCAAAATGCTTGACGCAATTCGATGGATGGGTGACACGTTAACTGCAATATATGTATAATAATATGCTGTAAGGATATGTGAATAAAAAGGCATCATTTTATTAATATCAATTCAAGTAGTAAACATATTTTAAGCCCATTATAAGTATTTATAAGTATTATAAGTATTTTCTTAGTTGTAAATGTGAAAAGTTATTTTCTTCTAAACTAATTGATATGAAATAAACTGAGGAAAAAAAGCAAAGTTTATTCGGCGTTGTAGTTATCCTTTGGCCTCCAAGATCGCCAGAGTTAACCCTGTATGGATATTTTTTATGGGTATTCCTAAAAAGTAAAGCTTAAATTATAGTAATAATCACGATCTCTTCGATTCGGTCGGTTCTGAATATTCGCAATACAATTAATAATATAATATCGTAATGGTTCGTTTTGTTATAGTGCGCGCAAAACGGTTCATCATATCATCAAATGAATGTGAGAGGAATGGCTAAAATGTATATTCAGGAATAGAATTAGCCGTTAACTTCTAGGGAAAAAACAGTAATTAAATCTTTTAATTTCATTAAGTACAGTCAATAGCATAAGTAAGTGTGCCGTTTAAAGCGTTGTACTAGAGCTTCTTAATTTTTAATCTGTTTATCTGATGTTCGTTACAGTGGATCCATATTAACAGCTTTTGAATAATGATATAAAGGTTCCAATTTTCTTTAATGCTATATCGATGAACATGGGATCATAGCGTAGGCATTTTTTGATATTTCATAAAGGATAGAGTGTGTACTAAAGTTTATGGGGGATCTGCACGTTTTTACGATGCCAATCTTCATCTACGATAGTTTTATACGAATGTAGAAAATTCAGTTGAGTAGTAGTGCTAGTTTCCCCATTTCTATTTGGATAACCTACAAAATAAATAATAAAACAACAAAAGTCACGTGTCCCCTATTACGACATAAATTTATAATTAACTTATATTTTTATTGGCGTATAAAAATAATAAATTAAATTATGAGCCAGGGCCGGTTTGGGCGGGGCGCTGGATGTTAAGAAGTGAGTTTAGAGCAGTTTATTTCGTTCATCCCGCAATCCCGCACGTAGACCGGCCCATTCCTCCCGCATGATTTACAGGACACCCGGCACGCGCGTTCCACGTTCAAATTCAAAATATTTGCTGGCCAGCAAGGAAATTGTGAAACTTTTTTATGATTTAAATGCCAGTTTAAAAGCTCGTGAGAGGTTTAATTATGTAGGCAGGAATGCTAATGTATTTGTGTGGATAAATGATTATGCGTTTGCCTTATTGAAGCCTGGCAGTTTGGCAGTCAGTTATTTATTGGTGCGAACTGCTACTGTAGTTCGAATTTATACGTTTTTTTTTTAAATACTAAGTATAAGAGGGAACTTAATGCCTATTGAAAGACATCTATAGGTAAAAAAATAAATAATAGTGGTATGTTTTTCGCTCGGATTTTTTTTTTACCTTTTTATCTGATTTCTGTTTTTTTTACGGAGGAAGTAAATCATTAATTGAGCAACTTTTTATTGTTCATGATCACAATTCACAGATCGTGAAATCAGAAAGAACCATTTTTAAACTCAATTCGGATATTTGTAGGTACCCAAACCACAATACAAAAAAATAACGTTATCACATTAAGATAACGTTTCCATCCTCTCCGTGTATTCAATTTGTTTATATTGTTTTCTCGTGTCGCCGGCGCATTCAATATCTCGACTAATTTATCATTGCTTCTCTAAACGAGAAATTGATATATGCACTCGTCCCGAACGCTGTCTGGGCGTTTGCATAAATCCTGCATCTTCGTCTTGTCTTTTGGGGGGATACCATTTGAAAATCGACCGTAACCTAACCACTTTAGGGTTTTACTTGTAAAATGTCAAGGTCTTATGCCTTTTGGAAGAGTACCATTTGAAAAGCAACCTTAACCTTACCTGTTTAGGGTTTTCTGGAGACATACTTTTACGGTATCTGATGTAAGCATATATTGAAGCTTGCTCAGCAAGGCACCGGGCTCCCATCGTGATGTAAATTCATATTTGCATATTTGTGGATAACTTGTTTAAAAATATTCTTTTTTTCTTGCTTAAGACAAAGTGGAAATCGAGGGAGCTATAAATTAAAGGTGTTTTTACGACGATCGGAAACCGTTTATAATTTTATTACTATTTTGAACGGCCGACTTCCTACTAGTTTTGATATAAATGGAAATGGCTTTTGAGAATTATGTCTTTCTCGTTTGTTTTCAACATTAAGTTAAAGTTATTGGTACTTGAGTGACACGTACATTGGCAATAAATTTTAATTAATCATATAAAAGTTAACAATATATTTACAACCTAGCTATCCCAACAAGAGTTGATTCAGAGTCGAGATGATTCACGCAATATTTTGCATAAGGTTTTTTTTTTTATTGCTTAGAGAAGGCAAACGAGCACACAGGCCAGGCTACGTAAGGATAATACTAATTTCTTCGCAGATTTAGCAGTTTGACAAAACTATTACTTATTATATATATATTAGTTTTCTCAAAATGATTGTGACGCTCGAAATTTCCAAACGAAATGCGGTAACGTTACCTACTGTCCCCTTAAATTAAACCTAGTGAAACATCGTTTTAGTGGTGGTAGGACCTTGTGCAGCGTCCATCCGGATCGCTACCACCATCTTATGCATTAACCAACCGCCAAGCAGCAGTGTTCGCATTGCTGTGTCCGCAAAACATTATATTATAATACAATTGGTGGAATTACTAGCATAGAGGCATTCCATCTTAGTTCTCTGGGTTGGCAACGCATTTGAAGTCTTAGGAATGCTGTTTTGAGATTGTAGTCTTGAGATTTCAAATGTCTTTGGTTCTCAGATCCCACTTGCTATCAGGTGGCCTGAGTGCTCGCGTGCCATCTCATTGCCATAAAAAACAAGTGGAAGATGTAGTACTTCCATGGAAAAAAAGTAAGGTTTTAAGCGTAGGTTCACAACCCTCCGCATACAGACCTATTGGTGCTTGTGTTTTTGGTTCTACCACTAAGTACGTAGGTACTCAAATTTTACACACATGCTTCTGAGTAAACAAAGTAAACTTTACCCTTAATAAACTTCATCTAATTTACACCCTCCATAAATCCAGGTGTCTATCCCGTGACAATTAAATATCCCACGAACGCGCGGAAGTCGCGCAACTCGTGAAATTCCCGTCCGGTAATTCCCGGGAACTTGAATTCTCCTTATTTATGTGCGAACCGTGCCCGCGCGTGTTGACGGACGCACACGTAAATAATAACTTCGCGTGCTGCTGTGTGGAACCCAGCGTGTAAGATATTTATTGGGATTTTGGTGAAAATACCACTAACACAGCTATGTCATTTTTACGAAATCATTTATGCGACGGACTTTTTATTCAAAAGTCATAAAAAATATAGTTTAAAATGTCATGTCTTATGAAAATGGGCCATTGTATAAGCACGTGCTATTACGCGATTTCATTACAGTACATAAGTGTGCATAAGTGATTTCCATCATATTCATGGTATTTCTGTTAACCTCATTACTTTTTGTTCTGTGACCGACTGAAATAGCATGACATGTTCGTACGTTTTCATGAAGACACGATGGAAAACAATAATGCAACATCTGTACTACATATACACTCGAAGCTTTAAGTAACTCGGCGTTTCTATTGTGAAAATACTTTGAATAACTGAGAGAAATTTAAGTACGTCATTACGGAGACAATGGCAAATATACGAGTGGTTAATTGGATTTATTTATTAGCATAGCTCCAGATCGTCGATGTTTGATTCCGTTTCTGCTAAAGCCCAGAAAATAATACGATTTTTCTCTGCAGAGACACCACAGTATCTCTTTTTCAGAAACTCCCTCTATTAGGTAATAAATTAGATTGGCAAGATTATTTATTTACTCAATAATGGCACCTACTTATGTTTAAGTCGCTGAGTCGGTACAGTTAAACTGACAGTGCCACAGCGCACATACCACACGCACGTGCAAAATAGAGAAGCAACTGTCAAGGATGCCATTAATTGTAGGTTTTCCTTTTCCCGCGTGGTTTCAGCCTGTCGGCGGCGGCGCGTCGGCAGCCGATCTGTCTGTCAACCTGCGCGCGCGCAGCTGATAAAACATCCAACCCCAACATGATAAGGGGCATCGATATCGATGTCGATAATTTATACGTATTTTTTTCAACATTTATTTCAATTAAACCAGCATTGCCAATTATTGAACAATAAGGGCTTTTTAGCTTAAAGCATTAATTTAAGTCGACTTTTTATTAGTTAGACTTTTTAAATCTTCTTCACTAACTTTTCTAAGGCCAGCTTGCACGTAAATTTCACCCTAGGTTAACCCCATGTTAAATTATTAAAGAATGTCAGATCCATAAAAGAAGTGACAATTTCAACAAATTAACCTAAGCCAGTGCAAGCGGGCCTAAGACTGGTAACCAATGAAATAAATAAAATATGGGCCGTTATGTAACATGACTGTGGACATAATGGTTTGTGAGAACGTTATTGTTATCGAAAATATATAGGATTGAGCTGCCAGACGGTCGCGTTGAGTGCTTTTGTCAATTCCATATAATTCATCAGGTTTCAAAAATCGTTTACGTTGGCGTTTTGCGTCTTGTTTGCCTCTCTGGTAGAGATCGATATCGATGTTTTTAACGTTAACAGCACTAGTGCGCACACGCAGCTCGTACAGTAAATGTGTCCACGCGCGCGTTCCTGCTTCCGACGCTATTTCCATTAGCTATGGTTTCCTCAGTTTCGGCCGTTAAGTTGGTATTACCTATGATTAGGGAAATGTTATGTTATGTTTATTGGTATTGGTATTTTTATTTTTGTTTATAGACATTTACGCTTCCCTTTGTTTGATGATTTTTCTTTTGATGGTCATAAATCTTTTAGAGCTAAATTTAAGCTTGGGTTTAGCTCTGTGAATGGGCATATTTTAGTAGGTAAAAATTTCATCAAGTCATAAGTGTCCTTACCATTTGAAGCACATTCCTGTAAGTAGTTCTACACAAAACTAGTTCATTATTTGGTGGCATTTGCTTGAGAGCGTCATTGACAGTGGATTGAGGAGCTGACTGATGCAATGTACCGATATTCTCACTGGCCGACAAATACCAATGAGTTAATCTTACTTCAGTACACTAATTATGTAAAAATTAAGGCCTGATTAAATGATTTGGCTATTCTGTTTTTTGTCTTTTTAGATATTCAATTTAACGTTGTTAAATGTTTCAAAATGCCTAACGATTTTTTTTTTGAAAAAAAACACTAGATACCTATTTAAAAAAAAACATATAAGTCGGTTTAGCCCCAATACCCTTCAGGCAGATTTGCCTCTTTTTATTTAAATATCATTAAAGCAGTAAAGTCAAGGAATTAAATTTGTCACCCACCTTAGTTCCATAGTCAATCTGACATTCTACAGCAATTACGTTGAGATAAAGAACTGTACAAACAACGGTGCCTCAACACCTACCCCAAAATGGTTAAGAGCTCTTCAACTATTACGTTTCCTAAAATATCATGTGTTGTTTTGTTTTACTATCGATAGAAACAGCGATAATTATGATCTTACATAATCGTAAGTACGTACCTACATAGCGTGGCATTAATACTATTGTCGAACACAAACTAGCTAATTTTATCACTGGCGACAAAGCCGTATCAGTTCATTTCATTATGCTTCTAGGGATGGACTATGACGTATCGGTTTTTGAACAAATTATTTTTGATGCAAGTATTTTGTCCAAGTCATTTTGACCGTGCTGGGTCTTTAATTTTTCTTACAATGTATGTCCATATCCGTACCTAGTAATGAGTTAAGTATATAGTGATTGTAACCCACGAAAGTATCCGTAACTATTTATTTTTACATACTTTAATGTTGACGCAACCGTGCAAAAAGCACACACGTCTAACTCGCGAAACTATACAATGGAGCGACGAGTTCGTCAAAAGAGTATCTTCGATTATGTCTTGTACCGACTTCTATGTTACACATTATATTAATTTCTGATCGATGGTTATTGCACTCCTCATTCTAGTGTATCAAATAGTTCCTGTTTCCTACACAATAATGTGTCTATTTTAAGGATAAAATTAATTTGACACTGAAACGAGTAGGTACTTAACGATGTTTATTTTTCAACATTAGGACTGCTGTATTTTGGAAAATAAAAATACATTATTTCTGAAAACCGGAAAACCGAAATCAGAACGCCCGTCCCTACCGTGGAAATTAGGTTACGCACTACTCCGGATCCGCCGGCGTCTCGGAAATCCGCAGCCGGATAATGAGTGGATTCAGGCGCCGCCGTCAATAATCAACCGAATACACAATCACAGCTGAAGTTGGGGACTTTAGGACTTGGCGGTGCGATGGTTTGATTTGGAGATAAGGAAAATGATGTTATTAAGAAAAGTTTATTGGGGATTATATTACGAGGAGGTTTATTGCGGTGTTGGTTCTAAGTTATTCTCTCTCTTATTCTAAGTAAGATATTCGCAAGCAAGTCAATCGTGAATATAAAC
Source organism: Acleris sparsana (assembly GCA_923062465.1). Taxonomy (NCBI): domain Eukaryota; kingdom Metazoa; phylum Arthropoda; class Insecta; order Lepidoptera; family Tortricidae; genus Acleris; species Acleris sparsana. The sequence continues at coordinate 16,319,921 of OV281287.1, read as the reverse complement.
CACAAGTTCGATAACGTGAATGTGAAATTGTTTAAATTAAATTTACTAACACATATTCTCTACACTCTTGTAGCTACATTCGTCTTGGACGACTTTTCTAGTGTAAAGGTTGTCGTTCAGGCGAGATCGATGGCAATAAGTCTGTTTTTTCTCGAGTTCTGGTGAAAAAGGGTATAAGTCTCTTGAAGATCAAGTGAAAAAGGGTGTAAGTCTGGTGTACTCCGTTTATGTATATACCCTTTTTCAATACGAGGTAAGGCGATTTGTACCCTTTTTCACTAGGACCCCAGATTTATTTATCATGATATTATATGATATTATATTTATATGATATTATTGATTTCGATTGCAACTCTGTGGGGTGCAATATGTAGAGTAGTTATTGTTATTTTGTTATTAATTCAAATATCAGATAACGGATGGCCATTAAACCTGCGAAATTTTTGTACCTACCTATATTTACTCAAACTATTACCACGACTAAGCAAAAACCCAAGTAGATAGGTAGGTAGATATCAACCAGAAATACCGGCTAACGGCTTAAAGTTTCAAATGACAACCGGGCAACACTTTATCCCTATTTGCCGTAACGATATTATAATTATGTAGTAAAAGATATAACCGTAACCGTAACCATAACCGCGTTAGCATAATCCCGCGATTTGTCGGGCTCTGATAACGGGACCCTTCATATTTCCCCGGATCCCAGCGCTCTTGACAACTTATGCGTCACCGTTGGCTCCTTGGGGATCATACAAATTTATGAATTACGGCGAAAATTTGTAGGATTTATTGCAAATGATTGTAATATTTAAAAAAACTTTATTGACGCGCCATTAGTCTAGATAGTAGTGACTGAAGTTAGCGGTTCTGGATTCGATTCCCGATGGGATAATATTTGTGTTATGATCACAAGTATTTGTTTCCTATGTATTTTTAGTATGTAGATAGTATGAGAAAGTAACTTTGTCGGTTTGTTACGCTTTCTCGGCTAAAGCACTGAACTGTATGTACCCTTACCATGACTTACAATTACCGTAGTTGCTAGCGAGTCGAATGCTCTGTCCCTCGCACTTTATAACAATTCTGTGAGGGACAGAGTAATAAAAGATTTCTACGTGGACGGAATCGCGGCCGACAACTAGTTCCTCTGTATGTTTATAGTTGCAAGCTTAGAGCTTATTTTAAGACTAGGTCATTGTGTGTAGGATTGTCCTCTGATATTTATTTACTAACCGGACTGGGGTGGGCATGTCTGCCAAATGTTGTCTGATCTATTGACCAAGATAACAAGCGCCTGGGTCCCACTCCCAAGTAACAGCAGCCAGAGACAGACCAAAAGAAGATGGCGGGACGATTTGCATTTTAATACAGGCTAGCAACGATTGCCTAAGTCTTAAGATTAGTGGGGAAATTAGGGGGGCCTTAACCCATCAATGGGATAGTAAATAGGCTATTTAGATTAGATTATTTAGCTTGTGGAAGATTGCTCAAGGCAATAAAGCCCCGGGCTTCTTAACCCCCAGCTTCTTAAGGCACGTTAGGGACCGCTAACTAACCAGACGCCTACCTATTTTAAGACCAAATGCTGAGTAGGTGAAGGACTCTTATGTTGCACGATTTTGAAAAAGAGAATTCGTGTTGCAACTGGACAATGAAGTCGTAGTTGAAGTCGTGTAGTCGGTAAAGCTACTTGCTATGCTACCAGTCCACTTCAGATACACTTCCCTAACCCCACTTCCACTTCTTTATCCCTCGGTAATTACTTTAATGGTTTTTGACTGCCACGACATAGGCCCAGCTTGGTGTGGGGCCAAAGGTAAAATTTATTGTGTACTTTTTATATAAAAAGAAAAAGTTATTTAAGACACTTATTATTAGTTTAATTAGTAGTGTGACGTGTGGTTGCCGGCTTAGAATCCTGCCACCATATGCCTTCCTGTGGAAGTTGTAAGAGGCGACTAAGGGATTAAAGGCTTGTAGTGTTGTTAGGCAACAGGCTTGCAAAATGTCACTAATATACACTGTTAAACATCTTGGCCTGTTTGTGCCAAATGTGGTTATAGACATATCAACAAGTTTTTAAGAGTTGTTAGTAATTCTGTAGCTATGCTATGCCTACCCTGCTCTGGGATGAAGGCGTGACGGTATGTAGCTATGTATGTAGTTTAATTAGCGTAGTAGGATGGGTGATCATGGGTGTCTATGCAGCATGTTGAGCGAGCCATAGAGTCAAAACACGGATTTTCAGTGGATTCAGATGTTTAATTATTTAATCACTCTGGCAACTTAACAATAATATATAAGTATAAATATACACAGGTATTTGTTTAGTTAAAAATTAAATTATTAGAAATAAACAAAAAACCCGACTGCTATAAAAAAATAAACGGAAAGCGGAAAACAAGCTATATAATCTATAGAAAATTGTAAGAGCAAAGTACCTACTTATTGATGTTTATAACAATTTAAATTTAACTTGAATATTGGAAAAGGTGTTCCAGGCAGGACAAGCTAGTCCAAACGCATTTTTTTTTCAACTAATAGCTTTTGAAATTCATAGTGGTTTATGAGATATTATAAGATCTGGAGCTCGAGTTTTTAATCTCCCGATGCTACAAGTGTCAAATTACAAGCGAAACTACCTTTCTAGCAAAGGGAGTTTATTAGGTACTTGACATTTACGTTTTTTTTTACTTTCCTGAGAAAATGGTAGCATCAAAGTGTTGTAATGTGTATGTATGCATATATATATTTGGAATGGCCTATTCAGTACCTTTCATTTGATATTGTTATAATAAAAAATATTTTTATTATTCCCCGACCATTTTTTATTCGCGGACGCCGTATTGAAATATTATATACCCTACGTCACTTCGACTTTTTTATGCACAGCTGATTTTTATACGATGTGTAGGTACTATGAGTATAGCTCTTGATAGATTTTCTGATTCAGGTAAAGTCAGTTAAGCAAGCAAAGTACATGAGTACAACAAATATCGAGTACTGTTCGTTTGTTTATCGATACCAAAAATCTATTAAGTAATATACAAGTTTCGTGGATATTCAAAGCCTCTTACTACTGTGCACTAACGTCAGCCCCCTACGACCCAGTTAAGTACAAACAAATAAATTCCATTTCCCCTACTTCATGGGTACGGAAATATTTCCGCTTTGACACCATTGTAAGTTGTAACTGTCGTGAGAGTCCATGGCTCTTTAACTGTATGAGTTATGGGTTCGTTGTCTCCTTCCCTCTTGAAGGAGTAGAGGGAAACGGAAATGTTTAACTGAGAGCATTACAATGATGCCCGCAGCAGCGGTGCGCGGTCAAGGATGGATAAAATGGTTTGGAGGAGGCGATTTATATTTATTTTAGTCGCAAGAAATTAGTTGAGGAATTAGGGGATTCTGATACCTACGTGAAACAATAAACAATACGGATATCTTGCAAAAAATAACTTTTGGTGTTATAATGTTATGCGATCTCTACACTTAATAACTAGGTTGACCTAGCGCGCATGATGAAACCAACATAAGACAACAAGCCAGATACTGAACCTATAGTGTCATCTAGTCTCCGCAATAACTAATTTGGCAGCATCAATTCATGCGATAAGTTATAGTTACTTGGTGACGCGTTTTATCTATCCTTAGTGTGCCTTAGTCCAGAACTAAACGCATTTACGGCATCTCCTTTTTCGATTAAAGTACAATGACGTGTCATGCAAAAAATACGGGAATTGTCATTACTAACCAATACTAATAGCTAGCTAAGTAACGTGTTATCGATTACAAAGTATTAAAAATAGATTCAAAGCTTTAAACATAGCAATTTAATGGGTGGTAGGTATAGAGTCAAAAAATATGGCACATTGAGCAGACTTCATCGGTCTGCTCAATGTGCCACATCCAATATTTTGATGGTTTTTATTGACAGCACGATGAAAAGATAAAAGATAATTTATATCGTCCGTCATCGCGTATCGAAGTAATAAGTAAAGGAGCTAATTGCTCGCATTGATGCCACGCGCCGAGTAATTACAACCAAGTTTCGATTAATATTATACTGGTAACATTGGTAACCTCAGTACTTTTTGTACTGTGACCAACTGAAATAGCAAGACGCGTTCGTATGTTTCCGTGAAAATCTGAACGAAAACAGTTATGCACTACATCTGTACAAATGTTACCAGTATAAAATTAAAAGTACAGAGGTTGACTGAAGTAGCATGACACGTTCGTACGTTTCCGTGAAAATACGAAGGAAAGCAATTATGCACTACACCTGTAATAAACTTAGACTGATCTGTGTATAGGTATAATGTAACTTGTTTTATTAAAACAACTTGCTTAGACGAGATGCAAACAGTATAGTAACATTGTAGCTATTATAGAAAAACGAAAATGTAGAGCTATACGATGTAGCACTCGATAGCTTCATCGTAGCTTTATCGTAGCGTTGTTAATCGTAGTGATAGATACAATGCGGATTGAACGTGTTGTCAGTTATGCGATGCGATGCGCTACGAGTTCGCTGTCGCCTGCTGGGCCAGGGAATGGCCGAATATCGAATAAGATAACGAAAATTAAATTAAAAACGAGTCGAAACAAGCATAAATACAATAAGATACCTTAACGAAAATAATATTATTTAAAGCACTTTAGTAATACCGCGGTATTTTTCAATCCCTGTATTGAAAAACAATCAAAATATACCGGGATCCCGGGATACCATTGGAAGGCCTAGTTGTCACATACCTACTAAGATATTTTGGAAATATATTTATAAAGTCATTAATGTATAATTATAATTATAATCATCAGAGGCCCCAGACAAGATGCATTCATTGCATTATAGGATTGACGTAAGCTGTCAGATGGTCACGTCGAGCGCCTACCTCAATTCCATACAATTTGTCAGTTTTTGCAAATCGTTTACGTTAGCGTTAAGCAAGTTCTCTATCTTCACTGTAGAGTAAACCGGCAGAGATAATGGATGGGAGTATTGCAGGACCGAGGAGAGTAGAAGAGGCCTATCTATACCCAACAGAGGGTGGCTTCAGCATAGTGTCAGGCTGCTTTTATCGCTTTCAAAAGTATCGCTAGCTTCGGCAAAGTCAAAAACTCCCGGTTAGAGCCCTAACTGAATTCTATACATACTATAAGTACTTTTTTAGTCCCACCATGTCTGACGAAGGATTTAAGAAACATAATTTATTTTTTAACATGTGACACTTAATTGAATTTATGAACAAGAACAGTCCTAAAACCATTAATTAAACCGATTATAATCGCTATAAATTTTAATCTTAACTTTTTAACAAGCTTGAAACACATTTAATTCGTCCAATTAACTCTCGCGCCGTCACTCGCGGTTTGTTATGACATGTCAATATATTAAGTGTTAAGTTAACACCAATTACATGCAGTTAAAGTGTTGAGTGGCGTGGGGTGGACAGGACACGGTTGTCATGGCACGTGGGAAGTGGGCTTGGAGTATGTCCGGCATATTCTGATTTATGATCTACTAGTTAAATTGAGAACTCGAGGAGCAAGGCTCCATATGGGGTTTATTTTGTATGGAAATGGGGTTGACTGGCGTTGAACGTACGTGGCTTTATTTGCGTAGTTATGTTTCCAAGGTGTCATGTTTCAGAATACCAAGGCCCGTATTATGGTCACCATGTATTTATCCACAGTGGATAAAGCATCCTTCACGCTCGGACTTACATACTGGTCAGAAAGTGACAGACCCCGCTGGGTAACTAAATGGTAGTACTAACTGCAATACAAATTTGATTACTTTTACATTTTTTTTTTCCTTGGCAAAGGGAAAGGAAGGGAAAGATAATTTTTTGATAACTATCATTATTTTTATTATGGCTTAATAGGTTTAGGCCGCTACACAAAAAAAAAACAAATCAAAACATAAATTCATCGCTGGGATTTCGGGACTTACCTACAATGGTTATGTTCTGACGCCCAAAATGTAAAATTTCAGCGTCAATAAAATTTAAATTGCAAAGCATCTGTAGCCGGCGTGCTGCTAAATGGGACGTGTGTTAGATTAAAAGATTCGGAGGGACGCGTGAGGAGGTCATAAAGGCCCCTTGAATTTAATTTAAGTACTGGCAGGGCTAGGCCGCTGGGTCACACAAATGGAGAAGGAATAGAAAGTGCCTACTAGTTAGTAGTATTGTTTTGTTTCCTTCGGTCAATCTAAATGCAGAAAGTAAATACACTCTTTTTCATCTAAGATGAGCCCTGTGAAGGCTCATACAAACACGTATTCTTGTTTCTTTAACTTTACATAAAAAATACACTGGTACTCACCTAGCGACGCCGTTCAGGAGCCTAAATAATTGTTTTTAAATACCTCGCATGTGAAAGTAAGTGATTGAAATTACGAAATACGGCTGTCGCAGGACTCATCTTAGGTAAAAAAGTGTGTAGGTTTTATCTATGAAGGTACTTAATTGTTTTGTGGTATTTTGCCAACTTAATGGCGGTTAGCTGGCTAGCTCATTTACAAAGAGTTGGATCTCAAAGTTTGAAGAAACCACCATTAAAGTTAAAGTTGTCAGTTGCAAAGAGCCAAATTGTATTGCTCTTAATCAAAAAGCTATATCATTATCATACAGTAAATTTAAGTTTTAACTTGGTTTTGTTTAGGCACGTATGGTATAATAGCAAATCAAGCAGGAATGGAGGTGACAACTATTGGAATATATTTGCGTGAATTAGGTACTTACATATATCAAAAACTAAGCAGTATGTAGGAGTATTAAAACATTTAGAAGCAATTTTAATAGCAATGCTAGAAACAATTATTAACGAGTAGGCGTAGTATGGTAGCGTTTATCGCGTGACAATAAGTGCATAAAGCATCCGTCACTTACTTATATACTACGTGTCAGAAAGTGGCGGATGTTTTATCCATATTTTGTCACGCGATAAACGCAGCCATATTAGGCCCACAGTAGGTACTCATGAATGTCTGTTTCTAATATTCAAACTGCGGATAGATTAGATCACTTCGGGTTTAAATTGACATTACATTACTGAACGTAGTTCCTTTTATCAGCCAGTCCGGCCGGATCTAGCACCGCCTTGTACGCACGGGGAGGCTGCCATTTTCGAAGTATCCTTGTATGGCGGCCGGCCCTCACAATCCAAAACCTCATAGATTAAAGGCGATCAGCTGTCACACACAAACACAGCGCATTCGCACTTTCCTATAGACGTTTTAATCCTGCACTTGAAATATGCCCGGGCCCGCGGGACCCCGTCCCCGACAACATCTGAAGATTAACGCTTTTTACGGGTTGGGTATTTGTTTAGTGCTGTTTGAACTTCACAGGATTCGATTTAGAAAAAAACGTGTGATAGGTAATCATAAAAGGCCTTTAGTATTTAGGGTAAGGTAACAAAGAGATGGCTATTGATTTAGCTACTAAATAAATTAAGATATACTTACATAGTCCATGATATTTGCTTATGGGTAACACAAGTTACATCGGAAAACGTTCCGTTTGGCCACTCATTGCTTAAAAACTTTTTGGTGAATATTTTGAATAGAATTGAATGATAAAATTATTTAGAAGTATTAAGAGCGCTGCTCAAACAATTTCATTCAGAAACAATATGTTGAACTCGCAACACGAATGATCTCAAAAGGATTCCGCTGGGAAATTGGTTTTCCAGTAAATTGGGTGTCGCACTCAAATGACTCTGTCACACCCGAGAACAGCTCGAGTGGCAGAAAAGAATACTGAAAACGAAGTCCCCACAGAGTAGGGTTACGAAAATTACACCCCGGGGATTAAACTGCATCTGACCTGCATATGTGCATTGTGATGGTCTCGTTTATGCAACATGGAGGCAAGAAATTCAGGATTAATTTAGTAGTGAAACTAGTAAGACTATACATAGTAAGTAGTTCATTATAAAATGCTGGTTTTTTAAATATTTTTTGCTTTGGAATCTTATTTCAAAACATCCGGCTGCAAATCAGCGACGGTTTGTCTTCACTTTTATTGAACAGCTTTGAAATGTCTCAATAAGCCTGTTATTGATTCATTTTAACATTAAATGCTGTAAATGTACGTGCCGAAACTCTCGAAATTCCAATTTCTCTCTGGCGGTTTACCCACCTAGCTGCACGAGTCGAAAATGCGATCGGATGTTCCACTTTGGCTTCTCAAGTATTTGAGTTACAAGACCGCTGTCAAATCATATGATCCATGGAATATATAAATGCGGAAGTGATTCTGTTGGTTTGTTTGTTGTGTCGCTTTTGCAGCTAATCCACTTTATTGTTTTCAATGAAATTTGGTAAAGAGATAGATTCAACCCTAGGAACGCACATAGGGCACGTTTTTATCGGACGGAGTCACAAGCAACAGCTAGTAAGGCGATTTAAAAAAAGTCAAGGGGTGTGTCATTCTAATATCAGGACGTAAAGAAGCTAATATAAATGTGTTTAAAATATTTTAGCTACTTAGAAAAAACTCTGCCATTATCATGCTTCATTCTGCACAACTCCGGCGCATCGCAATGAAGTTATCAAGCGCCGCCCCGCGGGCCCGATACAAAAAAGCTGACACGTAGAGGGGAGGACTGCAAACAGTGAATAATGATAACTGTCTTATTCATTGAGTTTAAGTTTAAACCCTCTATTGACTGAACAAGACGGGGATGATAGACGCCAAGTCATACAATTCTGAAGACGACGAGTGTCGAAGGATAAAGTACGTAAGTAAGTGTAAGTATAAGTATAATTATATTTTGAATCACTCATGGTTATTTTCATTTTCAAGTACCTATATGTTTACAAAGTGCTTGCGTATCAGCAGTACTATTATTTGGCACCAATAAATACCACAGTAAGCGGTCTTGTATTCCGAGTTCTGAGTTCAGGAAATAAGATCTCCCTACCTTGCACCACATACTTAGTAGACTAATTTTTTTTTTGCATTTGAACTTGAATCCCTTGGATGACATAATTCCACACAAAGCGATTAAAGCCATCGCAAACATAAATTTCATTTATGAAACGCAGGACACAAAAACCTTTAAATGACCCCTCTTTGTTGGTAGGATGGGCGCCTAATCACCTAATAACTAGCAATCAATTGACAAGAAACTATTCTACTATTGACACCGTAAAATCCACTTGAATATTTTCAGCTGGATCAAGAAACAATGAGAATACAATATCTTTGACTAAAGTAGGTAATTGTTATTCAAAATACGCTGACGCAAAGCTAACAAATATCGCAACACAGCGATACGCCTGGGACGAACCGGCTGAGGAAGAAAATATTTGTCTAGAGTCGTTGGACTGGCAAATAAAGACAACCAGAGTGGTTACTACGAATGACTAAAATCGATATTGTGGACGCCCCATCTCGTTCCGCCCTCATTCAAAGACAAAACCGGGGAAAGAGATGAAGATAACGAAACTTTGAAGTTTTGAACTTGTATGTTCTTAGTAGAAGTTCCACCAGCACGTCCCATTCATTTCGCGAATATAATAAGACAGGTCTGACTCGGCGCCTTTATGCGCTATTACATTATACTATAAGTTTAGAGACGACAAAGATATTTGCACACGTGCCCGAAATCCGAAATAAAGACATCGCCATCTTTAAATCGTCTCTGAGGGTTTTAATACCAAATACTGAAATTTACTGAATGGTGTAATCATTATAAGATCTGCAAGTCTTTGATACATAGATTAATGATTTATTTCACCTTAGTTTTAACAGTCTGTGAAGTCGTAAATGAAAGTTTTAGGCTTAATATTGTCCATCGTAGATGGCCTTCTTCATTCGGCACCAGTATATGTACTCGTATGTAAAAAATAATATACTTATTTATTCATTGTACTTGGGGTATTGCCTGCTACTTACGTGCTTTGTCTCATACGTAAAAGCTATCTGTTTCAGGAATCGTATTGTAAAAGAAACCCTATGTATAATTTCAGCGTTGAGAATGCTTTAACTACAGTAGTGCAGATAGCCGCCTTCTTTGGTATGATGGCAGTGCATACATGAATACGAAAAATTTATTGCCGTTTATGTAAAATATGAATAATCAATTAACAGTCTTCGCTGCACAAAACTTGTCAAACTTTTGAATGATACCTTCATCTACATTTCATTGAACATAAGTTCGAATGTGATCTCATATTAAGATCGCCGTATTCCAGAGTGCCGCAGCTAAACTTGCCGCGAAATGAACAAAAGTCATTCATATTCTGCCCCGGTCGGCGCAGTTATAACTTCGGCTAGAACGGATAACACCACACAACTTATTCTCTAACGTAAGTGCTGCTGGTTCTTCGATCAACGTTGTACTATTTGACCTAGGGACGCCATGCGGCTGGTATACTTATTTACGATATAGGGGTCCTACTGGTCCTAGTGAAAAAGAGTATGTCTTCTGAAGATCATGTGAAAAAGGGCTTCAGTCTAGTCTACTCCAGAACGTATATAGCCTTTTTTATTACGAGTTAAGTCGACTTGTACCCTTTTTCACTAGGACCTCAGAATTGATATGGCATGAAGAAGGCTAACGAGCTCATAGCTTAGGCCACGTAATGATTTAAGTGAAGTCTAAGAACCATGGACAACTTTAACTTCACGATTGTAAATGCATTACCAATCGGTCTGGTACGGATGGTTATGACGCTCAATTCCCTCCTCTGCCTTTGTATAGGCCTTCCCTTTATCCAAGTGAATTCTTACCGGCGACGCTATGATTCTTCTGGTATAGCATGTAGGTATGTGGGTAATAGCGACCCGCCTGCCGATTTCCTAATTAAAAAAAACAAATACGGGGCGTTAGGGCCAGAAAATGTGCAGCTCGAGTGCAGTTCTGATGTTGTTGACGTAACTGCATCAAAGCGTACGTACGTCAACTGCATTCGACCTGCACTCGAACTGCTATATTGCAGCTGGGTTGCAGTTCAAATACTGTCCAGTACCAGCCCTTAAGGATAGGTAGTATGATGTAGAACTCGTAGACGACTTGTACCGTTAGAGAATTGTATCCTTCACTAGTTTCAGCCTCTATACACATCGTGGCAGCTTAAGATTTTATTTAATCCTTATCTTGAACCTAATCCTTACTCTTAGGTATATGAAACTTTCTTTAAACTACGTTGTTGAAGTTGCCCCGCTAAGGCGACAGTAGGTATAGTAGGATTACATCATATTTTGTAAAATATACTTACGGATCGGTTTTTGCTTTGAAGCTTCTAATGATTTAATTTCCATGCCTTACTAACAAAATTATCAAGAAATTAAAAAAATAACTTTGGTTAATTTTACAAAAAAATAGAAAAGTTTTACTAGATAAACTGGTTTTTCAATTGCTTTTCTACTCATCGCCAGTTCAGGATATTAATTGTACTTTGGTTTTGCCCATCTTACTTCGATATCGTAAACACACTGTTGACGTTATGACAATTCTTATTGTCGTCTAAATAAGAACTGGTATAAGTATAACGTGAACAATATGGTTCAGATATATATGCAATATGTGCTAATATGTACAATTAAGAATAGAGCTCTTAAATATACATATCAAGGCACAGTAACCAAATTTAGGCAGATTTATTATAATAATTCCGAAAAAAACTCAAAAAAACACGGATAATTCTAAACGACTGGAGTGCTGACCAGGTTCATTACGCAGATTCGACTTGGACCATTTTAATTTCTCTGGTATTGCGAAGAAAAGTTCCTTTGAGAACAATGGAGTCTGCGGCGAGGCATTTACACCAGGCTTTAATCAATGAAGTTCTGAAGCGTAGGTCTTCGCCACAAAGGAAATATATTGAATCGGGTGGAGGCTGGATCCTCGGGCTAAGTCTCAGATAAGTAGCGTCGGAGTTTGCTGTATCGCAAAATTTATATATCGGAGAAGATAAATTCCTGTTTTGATTGGGATTTTGTAATTCTGGTATGGTTTCGGTGCAATAATAACAAAGAATATTAAGGTTTTTTAGCACCGCCTGAAACAAGTCCTACAAGACATATTCCTACGGGCTCCCAGGTACTCTGAAGCTTGGTGGTTGCTTATAGCCTTATGACACTCTTCAGTTACACAAAATTCAAAATGATAAAAGAAGTTTGTCTCCGGCCCTTTAGGAGTTTAAACATATTTATCAGGTTGAGTTTCTGTTACCAATTGCCGCTCGGGCGCTAGGGTAATGTCGATTTTCGTCACTCGATACTTACATTAATACACACGCGACTATGCGTCGGTGCGACCCCGACTAAACCCACTTAGTGCGTCCTCTTGAGTTTGCTTGTGGTGGCTCGCAGCACTTACCTACGGTCGAGGCACGCTCACATGCAAGCCGCGAGGTATACCTTCGTTTGAAGACGAACTACTGTTTATACTGTCGTCATGCGATTATTGTAAATATATGTAGGTATATCCTTTATCCAGCTACCAACCAGGAACCCATGTTTGCTTGACAACTGATAACGCACACGGAATACAAACAAAATGGGAGTCACAGTAATTCGAGTATCGGCCATGTCATCCATTATCGATATGATGACATCCACAAACACAGGCTGTGTAGGCAAACTGAAGTCGGTAACGAATATTTACATTATATTAGCCGGATACAGATTTTCGTATAGTTCGACTCGGAAGCAAAAATGTATGAAACCGAGTCGTTGTCTCTGCTTCCCTGGTTACCCTTGCAATTGGAAAAACGCTTAAAGTTGTTTTTTTTAAAATCCGCATTGCTCTTAAATATTAAATGAAAATGAACTGAAAATGAAAATTGAAACAGCAAGTTTAGAGAACATGCGAGATATCAAGGGGTCAGACAAAATGCATAACGCTAACGTAAACCATTTTCGAAATGTGCCAATATGTGTAGAATAGAATCAACATACGAGAAAGCGCAAGACGCTAGACGCGACAGTCCGGCAGCTTACGTCTATCCTATTTTCGATAAAGATAACGTTCTCAGACTCATCTTGTCTAAGCTGACCCCACATCAAAAAGCCTTATCAATCACGCTAGCTTACTTTTATTTGGTCTGCTATAAATCTATCTTAAACCAAGGTTGAATTTATGCCTGTTATTAGTTATTAGACTTGAATATCTTAACCCTGATTTTTACATAAGCAATGTTCTAGCGTACGATAACATGTCAAACGCAATATGATTTTACCCAGTAGAATAAAGGCCTACATTTTGATTAATTCAAAAGAAAAACGTTACTAGCATTTGCATCTTGGCCACGGCTCCAGGGCGCTCGCGTCGCTCGTCGCTCTTGCGTTGACGCGCGGCTGCACCGTGCCGACTGCGGATTATTGAATCGCGGCTGTCAGCGGATATAATGATCGCTCATTCAGCGCGGATCGCAACCGCGCTATTGCTCTTGAGAGTGGCTTCAGCGTTCTGTTGTCCTTTTTGTAACAATAAATACCTAGTAATCGGACGCTGCCTAGTCTACATATAGGTACTTGAAAGGAGAAACTGACTGACTGATCGATCAGCGCACAGCGCAAGAAAGGTTTAAGTAAATTGACCCCCAACGAGAAGATATATAAGGGGGTAGCTGGAAACTAAGTCTACGTGTATGAAGTCGCGGGCGTCAAGATAAAGTTTAATATTTAAGTATGGTGATGTTATTTTGACATGCTGGTAAAAAAAATTGCGCGTGTTCTTATATTAGGTTTCCTAGGATTACTATTACTTACCACTTATTAAGGCAACATGTCAATCTGAATATACAACGAACGAGCATACACACAACGAACAAACGAGCATACACACAACGTTCCGTGAGTCACTGCCGGTACTGGCTGAAAATCAGCGCTGTAGGTGTCTGACACCTCAGCATTTTACCTTTACTGTTTTCTTTAACCATTATTTTTTTGTATGTGTATCGTATGGTTGGAGAGTAAATGTAATTCTTGTTCTTCATACGGGTTACGTAATGGTAAGTTATGACCACATACATACATATATCATAGAAGCTCTTGAAGGGTTGCCGGTCCGTTACCGGCCTATTAGGGAAAATAATGGTCTTTTCTAGAAGGCACCCGTGTCCCGGTTGGAAATACACCGCCGAGGGAAGTTACCGCTGACAGCAGTAGTAACCAACTGAAAACGTATCACTCCATTTAATTTTCATACCAAGCATTTTATTTAAAGCAAGTTTTGATTTACTATTCTCGTTTCCAGAACCAATTCTCTTATTAAACTTCTGATTTGAACCTCAAAGTACTTCACAAATTCTAACACGATTTTCTTTATTCATGCTTCAACTTTCCAAAGTAACATTTTGACCGAAACAGTGAAGTTCGGAAGTAGTTATGAAACACCATAAAATAAAAACGCGAGCGCACTCCTGGGAAATGATCCCGGGTTCCGCGGAGTTGAATAAGACGAGGACGTGATCACAATATTACTTTTCTTTGAACCACTTTTTGGCTTTTGTTAACTTACGTCCAGGAAAAAATTGGGTGAATTGCGGACTGGGACTGGGGAAATGAATATCAGCGGTATCAGGGTTATGCTCTCCGGTTTGTTGTGAATTTCGTGATGTTAATTATGAACTGTCAACTGTCACGGGCTCAAGTTTGCTCGCGACCACGATTTAAACGTCGGGGTATAATTATAATATGTGTCTGCGCGAATAAGCCCGTTTCAAATTTATACATACCTTTTTTAAATATTATTTTAGGCATTGTTTTCCAAGGTAGTGTCTTCTATAGTTACTTCTAATAGTCGCTAGTCGGTTTTTTTAACTATCTCCGTGTGGTTTACTACTTTAATACAAATAGAGCTGGGTGGCTATTTTCTTGAAATTACGGAAAAACTATACTCAACTTATAAGTGTATTTATTGTTAATCAGAATTATTTTATTGCGTTGGTGAAAAAAAACAGCTTAGTCATTGTAAGTAAATGTATATTCTTAATACTCTTAACAAAAGCCGAAAGTTCTAGAGAATTTCAATATCTAAACCGTGTACAACACAACAGCAAATTTGGTCACGGTCAACATTATCGTGTGATATAAAATGACCCGAGCAAATACGGGTGCTTATTATAGCCCCCGTAATATCACGGGGGAGGGTGGCAACTCGAATTAGAGATGCGTGGGCACGCGTTGCGCATAGAAAGAACAGGGGGCCTTGCAGAAAACAGTGGGATCAGTATGTCAGTTGCAGGGAAAGTTAGAGGATTTTAGGGAAATGTAGTTATTTTAAATCGTAATGTGACATCGTATACAATGCGGGATTGTTTTGCCCACGTTACATTGTTCCTTTATTAACATAACCTACCTAAATACGTAATATCTCGAATATGGCTATAGTTAGTTCTGAACTCCTGAGTCCGGAGCCCTTTTATGTATGTATGTAAACTCTTTAATGCACATAAACAATTACAAAACACTTTGCATCACTATAGATAATGTACATAGGCGAACTTATCCCATATGGTATCTCTTCCAGTTTACCATAAGGCGGTCTGCGTGCTAGTTTGCCTTCCCAATGGCATACACTGCTTTTAAAATACGTGTGTCAAGCGCTGGAGGAACAATTGTCAAAAAACAAGCGGTGGTATCCAAAACGATAAACATATCACTATTTATCGTGTCATTTTAATTGCCACGGTAGCGCGTGTACATAATCGCTTCCCGGTTATTTCGGTCGTCGCAAACACGGGGGCGGATTCCGGCGCCCCTGACCCGGTGACTCAGAACGTCTCAATCAGGGTGGCTATTCCCGCCCCAATCGACACTCGATAATAAGTGTCCCGCAGTGTGACAGCGGCCTAATGAGGAGGCGCTGCGCTGAACAAATATTTTTGTTTTACTGACCGTTTGTGAGTGAGGGTTGGGTTGTAACAATGTAGGTTGTTATGTTGTTTCAAGCAGTTTAGCATCACTATAGTTTGCAGTAAAGCTTCAAGCGAATCATGTTAAATGCGAAAGGTATGGTCGTTTCACTACATCGCGTTGGAAAAAAGAAAAATTACCCAAATACACTAAAAATAGTAGCGGTCGCGGTGGATGCGAAAAGCACAAGACCGGTCTGAGTGGAAAGCCTTGGGGGAGGCCTATGTCCAGCAGTGGACGTCTTTTGGCTGACATGATGATGATGATGATGATTAGTAACGGTAAATATGTAGATGTAGATTATACTACAATTAATTATTTTAAGATAATGTTACAGCAAAAATACTTTTGGCTAAAGCGATAAAGATAGCCGCGGCCCAGAAACAGTAAAGTAAAATAAATCCATAAACAGAAAGCAATAATGTCCAGCGGGATAATAGGGTCACGGCATTAGCAGCACGTGATACGCCATTGCTCTCGGATATTAAATTAAATGGACACTGATTACTTTTGTAGAAGTAATAGTTTGGTCGCTATAAATAAATATTGGAGCCAATTCAATATTGTACGCGGTCAACTTAGGTGATTTTCACCTAATTGGGTAATTGGAAGGTAATTAGCGTCCTTAATAAATGAAAAACAAAACGATTTTTGGTAGCCTTATTACCTACCTACGAAAACATATCCAAGCATTTTGGCTAAGTTCATCCCGACCCAATTGCACAAACTTTTATCATCCTTAGGACACATGCACCTGGCACATCCTAGTTCACCAAGTTAGAAAGTGACAGCAGACGACTTAAGATGACATTATATATATTAAAATTAATGTTTGGGCAACAGAGCATGTACGGATTAAATGGTGCCGAATTCAATATAAATAGGCCTACTCGAGTTGCATTCGGAAATCAAAGAATATAAGGAGCTTAGAGACTTAGACAAGATGTGTAACGCTAAAGTTAGCAATGTTCGAAAACTGATAATATATAAGGTTGACGTAAATTAGACGCGTTTGCGACGCGCCGACGTCTGCCATACGTCATGACATGATTCCCGTGTTGTTTGTTAACTGTTAACGTTTCGACTCGAAATGTATAGAATTGACTGAAGTGGTCGAGGGATCTCTCAGTTTACGTCAATCCTATTCGTTTGGTCGATTTTAGAAAATCGCTTACTTAGCGTTATGCATTTTGACTATAGGCCCTCAGAATAAGGTTTAATCGTACAGTAAAAAAATATTTAAATACAAACAGAAACACGACTCTACCACCATACAAGCCACATCAAGTCAATTACTGCTTATAAAACTACTTAAACGTTAAATTGTCTAAACGAATTTGAATTGTCTATTCAATCTCAATTACTCATTCCGATGCCTTTTCTCGAATCATTCCCAGACTCATACATCTTGTGCGAGACTATATTATTTATTCAACAGACAATGACAGCCAGTACCAACTGCGAATTCAACGGAGCCCAAAACCAAAACGTCCTGTATATAACCAGATGTAACTGAGCTGATTCAATTTGAATCGCATGTCTTGGGCATACGGATTCACGACCGGATTTTTAAAAGATATGTCAGCTAAGGAGTTAAGCTGTTATTCTTTACTGAACTCCGGAGTGCTAAGGCTCGGAGTGGGCAAATAAATCAACTATTTTGCATCGCATGCGCACACGCAGCCCGGGATGTGCGCGGGTTTAAAGTTTACTTTTGTATCTCGAACAACGGGTTACAAGATGTTCGGATAAAGTTAATGTGTTTTTGGAATTATGTGGTGTTTAAGTTTAAGGTTTAAAATTGTATCGTTAAGTAGTTTTGTAAGTTTAAATTCAATGGGAATGTATCGCTTCGAACAGCCATTTGAGAATGTAGACCTAGGCCTTCCTTTTAATGTCTTACAGCATAGACATTTTAAAATCGTTTGTCCCATAATTTAGCAAATAAAGAGTTCGAATATATAACCGTAATTAAATGACATGTGTTCTAAAACTTTAAAAAATCAAGTGATTACAATCGTGTAGGTCCGGGTTTATTTTCTACACTTCGCGGTTTTTATCTCATCTGTTTAAGAAGATATAACATACTTATTATCATCTCGCTATTGACTTGAGAACACCCTGTACAGTGCAATTGGTGTCGCAGTCGCAGGCGCATGCTGCGGCTCTCGTTAGCGGCGCGGCGCCGCGAGACAAATGTGACAACCTTATTTACAGCCGAGCAAACACGAGCGGGCTTCGGCATTCTCCGGCCCGATTGATTCACTTATAATTGGATATTGAACTTGAGCTGATTGGTTACTGTCTGTTGATTTTTTATAATTATAATGTCTGGTTTATTGTCAAGATTGGCAATGAATGGAATGTCAAAACAGTAGCGTTTAAAAGAACTTAGACCGGTCCGTTGGATTTCCAAATGGACGGAAAGCTAGCGCGACGCGCCAACGTGCAATGCGAATGGAACTATCATGAATGTCGAAATTCAACGTTGGAACACGCCGCGCCTCCGCTCTAAGCCAAATGGAGTCGTGGTGATTGCGTTCTCTGGCTGCCATTTTCCAATCAGTCTGCTCCGTGATATCTTACCGTTGACGCATGAGCCTTGCTGCGCGCCACCCCATGCCGCATGGCGTGGAGCGCCTGTGAATGAGGTCAAAATATTACGCCCATCCAGTTGCATACACCCCATCTGTCGCCGAGACAAACGGCACGTCCGTGAATGCCCAGCTTTAGGATTATAAATACTTAATCGGTTCTGAACATTATTTCACTTATTGAAAGGCACATCTAGCAGGTTTTTGTTTCAGAAGCAGGGTTTAAAGCAACAGCAGTGTTCGCATTGTTGTGTTCCGGTTCGGGGATAGACAGCCGGTGTAATGACTAGCATTGAGGTATTCCATCTTAGTCCTCAGGGTTGGCAACGCATTTGCAGTCTTAGGCTTGCAGTCTTGTGAATGCGAATGTCTATGGGTCACAGTTACCACTTACCATCAGGTGGCATGTGCGCTCGTTTGCCTTATCTAAGACATAAACGTGGGTAGATAGGTAGTTCGGCGATAAATATCAAACCGCGTTCGTAAAATTACAGGATTCATAGAAAAGATACATTACCCTAACGATAGATGACGTTTGTAATAAACAAGATAAAAATAGCTCTGACATTGGAACGACGAGATCCTAATGTGTTTTGACAGGTCGAGTTGTACCCCTTTTGATGTCAATCTTTTAAAAATAGCTTACACTTCTGTAGAAACACAAATGCGATGACGAATCGGACTGAGACTAACAGTCATTGGATAAGCTGTTTTACGACTGGGTACTGTTTTAAATACTGAGGGAATAAATTATTGTTCATATTTATTTACTAATACTTATATGTCTCCAATTTCCATCCAGTACTTCATATTCCAAATGCATTAAATATAGGTCCAACCAACCAAGAGCCAAGGAACCAACCAAGGAACCAAGGAACCAAGGTCACCGACATAGCTCAGAGAGTTAGCATGCTGAAGTGGCAATGGGCAGGCCACATAGCTCGGAGAACTGATAACCGTTGGGGAAGAAAAGTTCTCGAGTGGCGTCCCCGCACCGGTGGACGGAGTGTTGGACGGCCTCCCACCCGGTGGTCTGACGACCTGGTTAGGATCGTGGGGAGCCGCTGGATGCAAGCGGCTCAAGACCGTGACTTGTGGCGCTCTTTGGGGAGGCCTTTGTCCAGCAGTGGACGCCCCCGGGCTGATGATGATGATGATGATGATGACTTATGTGTCCAATTTCCATCCAGTTCTCCATATTCCAAATGCATTAAATACAGCACGTGAAACGTTATAGAGTAAGTTATGTGGTGCATTTTTGGGTATTCAAGAGAATGATGTGCAACACCAAAGCGAACGTAATAGAAAGTTTTGAGTCTGTTGTAGAAGGTTAGGGTAGGTTATGTTAAACACTTATTACGCTTAAAACTGACCTCTAAAGGATAGACAAGCTCTAGATAACGTTGTATGTTGAAATAATCTTTAAAAATACCTTTATTTAAAAAGTCACATAAGTTCGTTAAGACCTAATTTTTTGTCCTTTTCCACCTTCGCCACTGAATACTGAAGTTTCTAATTACGGACGTTACAGTGCACATGTCGCGCATATTTCTGAATCAAGCGTCAGAGGAGGCAATTTACAACTGCTCCGCTGAACATGTTAATTGCGAGGCGCTTAAATGAATTAGGATTTAAATGGAGTTAGTGCATTTGTCAAACCGCGTCTCAGCGGGTTATTACATTTCTAAATATAGATTAAGAACGAAGTAAAGCCAGTTTCAGTGGCAATTTGGGGAATATTTTGGATTATAAGCCGTACTAGGATGTCTGTACTTGGCTCTTTTGGCTGTATAAATTAACTCTGTGAATTGTAATGTGCTGTTGATATGCTTTATAAATAAATAAATAGTATTGAAAATAAATCTAAAATAACTTTCAACGCTATTGAAAAAACCTCATACTGTAGGAATAAGAAACATTGGCGCATTTACACTTGCAACCAGTTTTGAGTAATTTTGTAATAGCGAGAAACGTCATTGTCCTAAACTTTTGGTATTTGTTAGCAAGACATAAATAAGATGCGTTAGCTAAATCAAGTAAACCACGCAATTAACTTTTGGCTCGCAGCCCAACGCGGACCAAGCATAAAAGCTTTCTTGGACGCTCATGGGCTAAGGAATGATATAAAATGTACTCGTACCTTGTTTGGGCTTAGGACAAAATGTTTTAACATAAACATTTTTTATAAGAAACTAAACCCAAATACTACCATAATATTACAAATTTGCATTGTATATAAACTAGTAGAACATGCGGGTGTGTAAACCCTCATACTTGCCTTATATGGTAAACAACTTTCTAACCTCAAAATGAAACTTTTTTGGCTAAAACAGCTCTTTAATCGTAAATAAAGTAAACTGAGAAAACATTTTGGACATTACTTGGCCAATTCTGGCCAATTCTGTGATTGCTTTATTTTATTTCAAATAGCTGTTCCAATAAAACGAGTAAGTCTGAACAGGGTTTATGCTTGTCTGTTAAATATTCTCAGCTAAACCGCTCAACCAATTTCAGTTTAATTTACAATAGAAATAACTAGAACCCCGTGGAAAGAAAGACAAAATACTCGCCTTTGGCTCGTTTCATAAAACCACACTCGTACTTTAAGGACTCATTATGTATCACTTACATAAACCACTATTTCATTCTATTACATCGGGTAAAATCGCGACCCAGAGCTAACTTGTTGCTATAATATGAAACCCCAGTTGCTATGAGCGCTATCAGCATGTGACGTAGGATTAAACATGATGGAATACCGCATTTATTAGGTTACTAAGTCATTTTTCAGTATCGGGTAGCAGCGGGTAGCATAGGGCACTGTGGAAGTGGGTATGTTGTTAGGAGGCGAGGGGGCGCATTGGATGGTATATAATTTTCAATAAAGATTTTTTTTTACTCTAGTTCAGGGTTTTAGTCGACATCTTATAAAAACTTAATTAGGAATACGGTATAGTGCGTTTGGAGCTGGTTGTCTGTTATGGGAACAAATTCTTGAATTCATAGGTACTAAAAATATTTAAATATTTTTTGTTCAGATAGAATTATAGTATCAGATAAAATATAACTCTGTCCTTATCTTTTATATGACAAAGAAAGTGATCGTTTTGGTTGTCAGATACCTTTATCAAGGGATTGTAAAAGTCAGCCATAAGCGAGTATAAAATGTAAGTTAACATTTGACACGTTTACTACTTACAACAATATTAACTTTTCACCAATATAAGAACCGCACCCATTTATTGACTATCCTTAATAACTAAAACCAAATAGTTATGTGACAAATAGAGAACCCGCTTTTTTGCCGCTAATGCGACCGCATCCCAAGCTCGTTCATCATACGAAAGGACCACGTGCGGTTAGATTTACCGATAAGTATAAATAAAGGTCGCGTATCGTGTATCCACTGATACATCTCGTGTATCCTGCATACATACATCCATATGTCACCTAGCCCCTACCCGACATAAATTTACATGCTTTATCGACGATATCGCAGCCCGAGAGCAGAGAGACAAATTTGTCCTTTTTAAAGGGGATAAGATGTCTTATTCTGAACATTATAGAGTTAGTATAAGCAGTCTAGTTTGTTTTGTGAGGAGGAAAAAAATGGCGCCTGTTTTGTTTTATAGTAGCAGTAAAATATCTTTCGCGTTAACGCGAAGATCCGTTTAGCTTGTTCTTAAGTTAATTAAAGTTTGTTTTTAACGATTTGAGTAAGTAGGTTGATATGATTGGCTAGCTATGTTAAGGTGAAGAAAACAGTTTGAGTTGTCTTATTTCTGGTTAGCTGTTAAAAATGAGTAAGGTCCCAATGAGACAGCTTTTTGGGGAACGGGATGAAATCTGGTGTTTCATTTTTAATTAATTAATGAAATATTTATAAAAACTTTCCATCACAAAATAAGTATGTTTCACAGACATAATCCTAATATTTAAATGATTCCAAAAGTATAAAAAAAACGAGATCCTGCATGCACATGTAAGCAATGTCACACGTAACAGTTTATAACTTATTTTTAATATTCTTTTCGACTCCCGAAGACACCCTATACTTAAAATTCATTAATTTCTGCGACACGTCTTTGTATGGATCATAGAATATCATTATGTGTACCAAATTTCAACTTAATCGGTCTAGTAGATTCAAAGAAAATTGGAGTAAATCCTATCCTATCCTATCCTAATCCTATTGTACCATAGGGAACTGTTTTTTCAATCAGACGTAGGAACGGAGCTCTAAAACTAGCTCTAGATTTTTGGAAAATATTTAGTAATTCTCACCTCATTTCAGGAACTATCTCCATCTTTATCTAGTTCCATTACAATTTTTTGTTTTTTTTTTTAATTGTGCATGCTATACGATTTTGTGCCAATTGACGTCTTAGGTTTCAAAACCTTAAAGTTTTAACCAATGTCAAGAAAATAACTAAATTATAAGTATTCCTTCAAATAATTTGGAATAACCATACATCATAAAAATATGGTGTATATGTATACCCGCTTAGTAAGTACATAATTTAAAATACAAAAGCGGTACAAAAAATATGTAGATAACACATGAATATTTTGATGAGCGTCGCCCATAACAAGGCTCATACAAGTGGGCGTGCGCGCGCGCATTGTACGCAGCTCGATCACAACGAGACAATCGCGAGTAAACAAACTAGCTCCGCATGATTACCGCTCGTCTTTTTAGCTTTTGGACTAAGATGGGAGGAGTCATCTTACAAAATATTTTTGTTTAGATTTTTTTGTGTTTAGAAAATTTAGAATAAATTAGTTTATACTATTTTTGTTTGGCTTTTGTTGTAATTAAAATAATTTTAAGCATACATACTCAAATATGGCTATTTAACGTCCTTTAGTATGTAATTTTTTACCTTCTTATGCAAAATACTAATCCTTATAAACATACCGTTTGATAATTTTAATATTAAATGCATCTAAACCTTCCGTAAAGCACGCATATCGAAAACACTCTCGTACTTGAAAGGTTAATGCGACCCCTACTCTATGCCTTTTCTTGTTCTCATACGTTATTAAAGTCAAGTCATCGTCCGTCTGTCAAGCCCTTAGTATTTTAAAGGCCTAATTGTAGTGAAATTGGATGTAAAAGGCTTTTACGGAGCAATTTGTCTGATTGCACGGACACGACCACACGGTCGGATTACTGAAATCGTTCCTAGATAGGAATCGTCGTCGGTCACGTGATTGCTTCTGGCTGATTGGTATTGACAAGCTGAAAATTGCTATGAAAATCTGGTATTCGGTTAACAGAAAATACCTAGATGAATTTACGTTCTGATCACAATGCCATTTGCTAAATTCTTATTTTAAATTTCTTTTGGTAATCTTTCTTACAGTTAGCCCAAGTCCTCAAATAAGACTTTTAGTACTTAGTTAGTGAAATATTTCTTAACTTATTTCTTCAACGATTGATTTCTATTATGACTATGATGAGTTCTACGCTAAAACCTAAAATCTCTGCCAAAAACTCGTCAATGTAAGCGATAAAAAATAAAAAAACCGGCCAAGTGCGAGTCGATCTCACGCACAAACACGTTTGTTGTATGTTATAAATATTTATTTTATTATATTTTTAGTATTTGTTGTTATAGCAGCAACAGAAATACATCATCTGTGAAAATTTCAACTGTATAGCTATCACGGTTCATGAGATACAGCCTGGTGACAGACAGACGGACAGCGGAGTCTCTAGGAATAGGGTGCCGTTATTACCCTTTGGGTACGGAACCCTAACAAGCAAAACTTTTTGTTACTGTTCAAATTATTTGTAATACCAATAACAAATTTCCTCGCAAAACTTCCCTACGAGTACATGTCATCATCCCCTTAACACAGTCGCACTTTTTATAACAGAACGTCCATAGCTCGTCAACTCGGCCGAAGGAAGTGCTCATGCATAATGCAGTCTCGTAGGATAATCGCGTTCGATGCCGTTTGTTAGTCAATTAAGCTATTGTACGTGGTACATTATAAATATATACACTTTAGTAGTTACCCTGTCGCTTTAGCTCATGATCGGACTGCTACACGAATTCCCAAAGAGGCTAGAACATGGTAAAAGTGACAAGGTATTATTACTTACATCCGATACAGGGGCGTGGGCGCACCGGTAAGGGTGGCTATTGACAGGTAACAGGACAGGAACGTGTCGTTGATCCCCTATGGTAATTTTTGGGTCATTTGTTCTACGAATTGACTTGAATGGGAGCGCACATTTCCAAGTTAAATCTGGATCGTGATCGTCGTTTATCTTTGTATACGAGTAAAGTTGCCTACTAAACTCAGTTTTATGAAGAAATCATGTTATTGTACCACTTAGATTCATTTATCACTAGAACTTTCCATGTTTCTTTTCATGTAGGACTTGGTATTTTTTGTGTTAAGTATTCAGTTTTTTCACCGTTATTTATTTTAACATCTTTCAATATACTCAACAAAATGCAATTTTGTTACAATTTGTTAACATACTTAGTTCTCCTGTTAAAATAAAAAAACACGAAAAAAAAACTTTTCCAAAAGGCTATCGTAAATTCATACCACTTATAAAGCAAAAGCAAAGTAATAATTCGCCTCGTAAGCACCCCATCAACCACAGCCATAAACTGATGAGCCTCGATGGATTATGGTTTATGTCAGTCAATGCAGCGTCTAACCAGGTGCGCCCACGTCGGCGGCCAATCAGCGACGTGGGTGCGGGGAATATCAATGCGCTTGCGGCGCGGCTGGATACAGGTATGATTACCCGATTTAAAAATTGGACTCGAGCAACGAGAGCTCCGCACCTACGTGTCGTATTTGTATAAAGTATTAGAAACAAATTTTCTTCGGTTACTCGGTTTTATCGCTACAAAAAACAACCGAATCTCTAATTTGTAATGACGAAGCTTTGCTAACACGACTAATTACTATTAATATTCCAGCCGTGGGTTAATAACATAAAGCTTTGAAAATCCGACTACCCCTGCAGCGTCAGGACTGAGGTTCTAAGGTATACTCGTACATAAAGCCTAATGGTACTTTAAAATCCGTTAAGGCCTTGCCAAAATCTCACACATTTTTTACGGTATAGAGAGATCAGTCACCCGTAGACATTTGCATTCTCTAGACTAGAATCTCAACACTTTTTACTAGTAGTTTTACTGATTGGTTTTCCCTCAGACCGATGATGCACATGATGACGGAGTAGAACAAAGATAACCATCGTTGATAGAGTCTGTCTAATGAAAGCTGAACCTGGGAAAAAGCGGCAAATTCAAAAAATCTTGATATGGTATTACCGATCAATGAAGGAATAAACGATATTGATACTTTTATTATTTTATTTATTTTGGTGGGCACAAAGGAAGAGGAAACGCGTACTATATTTTCATATATATTATTACGAGCGCTATATTTTGATGAAGCACATTTGGTTTTTCGAAATATATTTGACATGAAAATATAGTGATCTGCACGTGTAGCACAAGTTGTATTTTCTCGCTTGTCGCTCTGTGCGTCTCTATCGTAACAGACTAGATAGTAAGGGAGATCCGAGCGACAAACAAGTCACGAGCAACTTGTGCTAGTCGTGCTGTTGATAGATTTCATTGATACGAGAGGTTTTCGTCTGTGTCGCACACAGCATAATAAAACAATGATGATGAGGAATATTATATTCAACCTTTTTAATAAAGTAATTAGAGGTAATAATAATTAACCACTTATTGAAATTTGTGGCGTTCATGTCATGGTGATAGTCTGCTTTGATTGATTTTGTGCTAAACGTTGATAAAGCATTAGGCACAAAACCATCTTCTGATCCAGCGTGAACAACAATAAATCGTTTTCCAGCTGAGATATTGCCAACTACACCTTGGGTGGAAGGCCCCTGCCACGACTTTTTTGTTTTGTAGTTCTGGTGAACGTAAGTCTCATCCAGGTATATTATTTTTTTACCTTCAGCACGTTTTGATGCAATAGTCCTTAGGTAGCGGTGTCGCCAAGCTGCTATGTCAAAACGCTCAATAAGTATCGAACGTTGTTCAGTATTTTGTTTAAATTCGTATCCATTTGCCATTAGTATTCGGCGTAAAGTCTCAAGGCATCCGGTAAAACCGATGCTTTCTCTCAACTCTGCCAATAAGCATCTGAGTGTAGGCACTTGTTTTTTTACAATATAAAATTCATTTATTTTATTTCGGATAGCTTGGATGTCAAAGCTATCCAAATTAGACACCGTGGCCTTGTGAGGTCGCTTTTTTCCGGGAGTACTAAAGACACCGTTGTTTAATTTTCCCTCATTACTTATTCTTTTTAAAGATGAAACACTGATATCTGTAAGAAGAAAGAAAGTGTTAAATAAACAGAACACCATTTAGAAATACATTGTGTGGTTGCGCAGTACAGCCCCATTGTACAGTCCGACAGCCCTAAAAACATTTGGGTTTAGGTGAAATGAAATTGCATCGGTGAGGTTCTAATCGCAACGGTTTAAGAACAAGGAAGACTCATATAACCCGAACATCTTTTATATCTGGCCGATCAAAAATGACATTAAATAAATAGATAAGGTACTAAAGTGTACACATATTTATGAAATCGACTGTACAGTGTACATTTGGTTCATAAACAACAAAATGCTGTTTGCTCCGCACACAGAAAATACATATCAAATAATATGTTTATGATATCTTTTAACTAAACACCTCCTTATTGTTTTATTGAAACTATGAGTGTCAGTTACATTAATCATCTGTCTATTAAATTAATTTAATAAAATTGTGAATGCTAAGAGATTCAACATGATATAGGGACAGACAATAGGTACCTACACCTATTATATAGGGAAAGACAATGATAATTTTAGTAATTACCGGTCATTGAAGATACTTCTTCCAAATATTTCGTCTGAGTCTGGCAGGCTAACTCAGTTTCCTCAACCTCTTTCAGCTGCTTTACGTTTTCCAGCACACTTTTGTCAACGTGCACGTCCAGGTTTTCTGAAACGAATTTAATTTCGTTTAATTTCTTAATCTCATCGTATAATAGACAGAAAAAGGTAAATTAAACTTAGGATTGCACATAGAGAAATAAGAAGTATCAAAATGAACATGCCGTACTAAAGCCGTACTAACCTATAAATTTGGTCACCGTAACTAAACAATTAATTTTTTGCATCAATAATGCTTTTCTTTCTTCTTGTTTTTCTTTGTACTTCTGTATAATAGTATACAGAATCTCCCGGACACCGCCTCTTATCGTCGACGGCATGATTACTCCGTATTTTTATCAATTTAGATCTCGAATTGTCAAGTTTCTAACAACAACAAAGTCCAAACGACATATTAAATAGTGTTGCCAGACTCGTCAGCCAAGAAAAATCCAGGTTCAGCTTTCATTAGACAGACTCTATCCTAGATCCTAGGGTAACCCTTTTTCCAGCAGTGAATGTTACAAATCTCCAATTAAAAATATATTTATTTGATTAAAAACATAGTTGTTACACACTAACCGGCGTTTGTCCGACGACGGACTTCACTGGATCTTAACATCAGATTCAATTGTTTAGCGTTCATCCGATGATTAACTATGTAAATTGTATTTATTTAAGTAAAGTCAAAGTTTTTTTTTGTCATAGAAATCTTATGAAACCTATTCTCAGACCTACTGAACAAAAATATTCATAAGTATCGGTCAAGCCGTTTCGGAGGAGTTTTGTTACAAACACTGTGACACGAAAATTGTATATATTAGATAAATGTATTATGAACTAACTTTAGTTCATTTATCGTTATTTAATACTAAATTTAATGCTGTAACAGCTCATTCTTAAGTCCGCGACTGCCTAAAGTGAACTAAAGTCAAATTGTATATTTGTATAAGTATACAGACAGTTCTCATGTCATTAATTCTTTTGGTAAAAGGTAACAGAAAATGTAACTAAAACTCATTTTAGTTTTATTATTACACAAGTTAACTTACGTAGTCTTACAATTTAAACGACTATAATGAAAAACAAAACCAAACATGGTCGGTAAGTTCACTTTATCTAACAAAAAATCGGACTTTACGCAAAAGTAAGTTTTCATTTTCCTCAATTTCCACCTTTACTTGGCAGACGGAGGAATCTTTGAATGTCTAAGTGCCTTTGTCTCTACTGATTAACATATTTTCCGCGTCATGAAAGTTTATGTAGGTACGAAATACTTTTAGGGTAGCAAAATTAAGTATCCACTGAAATAAAAACCATTTGCATAATGAAGCAGAGGTGTACGTAGCACTCCTATTAGGACAAGTGGTACCGTCATTCAGTTTTATTAGACGTAACGGGGTGACACTCATGCTCCTAGTTTCACATAATATAACTATATTTTTCGTTTATTCTGTAAATATACAAGGACAAGTAGTTACTTTACTGTTTAAGAAGTTATTGCTTTGCTAATTATACGCTATGGACATTTGGAAAAACGCATCGAGTAACAATTGCTCGGACTTTCAGCCGGAATGTTAAGGAATATAAATATATAGGTAAAAATATAAACATCAGTTGACAATCTCACACAAATTGACCTAATTCAAAACTAAGACCTAGGCTTGTACTATGGGTACTAGACAACGATAGAAATAAATATAGAAAACATCCAAGAGTCAATGAATAAATACTCGCGCTCATCACACTAATATTTCCTTATAGCTAGGCAGGAGCATTTCCAATTGAGCTAACGCATCGCCGAAAAGAAAGATATTAATTTGTTTTAACCATAAATTGAGTTTTTGTTGCTATTTTACCCGTGGGGCGATGTGCACACAATGTTGAAACAATTTCTAAAATGTTCGCTTAGGGCACTCCACAGAATGTTTCTATTCGTAGTTGTAAGTCTAACAACTAGCCCACTGCTGCCTAAAAGGTAAAATGCCACTCCTTCCCATAGCATTTTGTTTAAATACCACTTCCACATTACCTAGAAGCGGCTTACCCTCGGGCGTCCCTCACAGTCCAGCGACCACGGACCTTAATTACGTGATAGTGGGTATTTTAGTCCCCTCCACACTAGAGGCAGTAATTAAGACCCTCCTTGTGGGTCCACTTGCGCAAGTCGGAATTCACAGGCTATAATAAATTGTAGTTAAACAGCCCAGGTCAAGGTAAGTGGGTAAGTTTATTAAGTGTTCGCAGACCCTTACTTCATCATCAGGGATGTGTTTTGTTTGCAGTTTAATGTAGATATGAGAAAACGTGAAACGTGATTACGAGTTTTATTATTCAATAGGTATTCTATTATGGTTCCAAATCTCGACAGAAAAAATAACGGAATTGCAGGTTGCTTATTTTTTTTTAAACCTATCTATCTAAGCCAATTGAAAAATAACATGGACGTTGAAGGTAAAATGTATAACATTTTTTAATAAAGATTTTTGAAACATTTATAAAGGTTGACGGATTAAGGGTATTTTATCAAGATAGTCAATAGTCTTAATTTACCAACAGAATTGCTTCTAAATCTTCCAAATTAAGAATTCCTGAGGGCCGTAGAGGCGGATTAATGAAAGGGCAGATATCCCTCGCCTAAGACACCCTCGGTGCCCTTAAATTGTATTGTCAAGCTGGCACATTGTCGTTAGTGGGATAGTTATTCTGACATTTGTACAATGTGTCGACCTTTGTAGGGAACCCAATTTCAGGACACATAAATTACTGGCCTTTGTGAAAACATGAAAAATATCACCGCGTTAAGTAGGATAAATGGTACGTTCGTAATTGTAATGGACCTACTAAAATGTTATATCTATAATAAACGTAAGTGTGGCTAGCAAATAACACATTGTCAAATTTGAATCTAAGTGGGTTCGTGCAGGAAAACGGGACGAAAACACCAAAATAACGGCCCAATTATCCAAATTAACGGCAGTTTCAGTTCAAACTCGAAACTGAAATTAGATGCAGAACGATCAGCATTCGGACGGAAACGATCTGGGTAGATTTGAAAATGGAACGAAAGGCAATCACAAAGGATTGTCCCAAATCCCATGTCAGTTGCGGTTGACCATGTGAAGACACGCGGGTGTCCTACACGGAGCACTTTATTGTTCTGCTTTCTGAGGAAAACGTGGGGTTTGGTGGGTCTTTTAAAGCTGGCCAGGGCCAGCGTGAAGGGTTGGCGTGAATGACATTTGCGTGAGTTCCCGCCCCAGAGATTAGCCGCTCTACGATGTTTCCGTTTTGGAATAGAGATTCGAAGGAGATTTCCTTAACCCATGAAGATAATTAGGGACTGCATTATCTACATCTCATTATTTAAAGTTATTTGGCAGATATTATCTAAAAACAACACATGCATGATATTTAATTAAAACCGAGCATATCCCAATTCCAAATTCATCTAATAATATAAGTACAACTTGCTCGATGTAACTTTGCTGCCGCAGATGCACACCCAACAATTCTCGAACGCAAATTTAATCCACTTCATGCTGCTCCACGGCACATCTGTTCCCGCCGGGCTAGGCTCAAGTTGATCCTTAGTTTAAATTGTATCGGCTCTGCGGAGTAAGTTGTAACGATCACCATCAACTGCCTGGCTACGTCACTTCGTGTTCACAACCAGCTACTGTTTACAGGAGGACCAATATTTTTCATTCAATTGGACTTCTTAGCGTGTCTACTGTCTAACACCCGGCTTTCTGATATACATACTATTTTGATTTTTGACCCGAAATTGAGTTTTTGGCACTGAGTCAATTCATTTGAAGAGCAGGCGACTTTCAGGCGGGCACAAGTCACGTTTCAATAAGTAAGGAACGGTGCTGGAAAATCAATCAATTTTAATGAATGCGCGAGTTCCTTCTTCCTTTTAAAAGGATGGTAAGTTAATTAATCAATTCACTTCAATTAACTATAGATACTGATTCTCTTCGCAAACTACTATTGCTTTGATTTTGATTTGTAAATCTGATCAGAAGTACACTGGTATTTTTTATGAAAATCCACAAAGTATCATCAAATAATATTGCATATATTTTCATTTACCTCCTTGTATACTGTTTTCGAGTAAGTTGACGTCAGTTTGAACGTGCACTTGCACTCGAAGGATAAATTGAGCATGTACTGGATTTATACACACTCTATAAAAATGATATCCCAGACTGAGAGGGATGTAAAAATTCCACCACATAAAACTGCTATAAAATACGGTATATGTTAGCTTTATGAAACGTCGGTTATAAATTTGATAACTAAAGCGATAAGGATATCTATATTTCAAAAATCTTTTTTTTTTATTTACGACATGAGATGATAACGGAATATGGAACAATTTAGGGTTAAATAACAGATGACAGAAAATGGTTGATAATTTCTTAAATAGCAAGAAGACTACAAAATACGCTATTAAAAAATTAAAATGAACTTTAACCTGAAATTGCGTCTATTGTTAGGTTAGTATTATAATCAGGACCGCCTCCAAAATATAAGGCATCGTCTCGTTATGAAACGAAAACCGTCGCTTCGCCGTCAAAGATAAGATCGTCGCTCAAATCGCCAAACTTTCCCTCGTCAGCTTTATTTGTTAATTTGCCATCCAACTTTTCAGTTCGCCCCGCAGTTTGCATTCTATAAATTTGGTAAGCTAATTTAGTAGGGCTCTTTGGCTGTTATAAATGACGGAGTTTCGTTATTGCGGTTTCAACAACCGTTTTATTTTTGCTTACAGTTTTTGTCTTCGTTTTTCATGAAATATTTCTGATCACTAGTGGGGTAGTGCTGGGTTAGCTTTGTCAAATAAATCCGGTTGAATTAACAATTTGCTTCACTGTAACCATGTGGCACAATAGAGGGCTGCTAAATTGATCCTCTAAAATCCCCCGGCATAGTTCCAAAAACTTCGCCCCGTCCGGCGCAGGTCTAAGTTAATTTCCGCCCCCATCCCTAATGGAGTTTATCCCAATTCTTGACCGTAAATACAAAACTTGGGCATTCGGGTAATAACCATGTCCCGACACTCAGCTTCTGCGCCGTCGCATAAATCGGTCCAAAGAGATATGCAGTCGTTTGTCTGTGATGGTAATTCTACTTTAAAAACTCCCGAGCGGATTTGCTCAGATGTGCTCAGAATAAACGAGATAACTTCCCCGAGACCGATTCAATTATATTAATGTCAGATAGACAAGTGAAATTCGAAGAGCGAAAACAAACAAGGATTGACGAAGAGAAAAACGGCTCATATCAGCGCTAATAACGCCACATATCAGTGGAAGAAATTCGTTTCGCTCCCACGATTTATTGAATTCGACAAGCCGCAACGAAATAAATACATGAAATAAATTATCCGTTTCCAATAAAACAACGCTTCAAGGAACACCAAGTGTGGGTAACAAACGTCCGGGTTACGTTTGTTTCCGATTTTATTTGGATAGCTGGAGGATTTGATTTTGTTTGTAGCTCAAGTGGGTTTACGGCACGCGCCGGGTATCTCCGGGCGGCGGGCGATTTTTCAAAAACCCATCCTCCGCGCTTAATCGAGCGGGGGTAAACATCGCATTTTTCGCCTCTCGTGGAAAATATCGATAGGGTATTCGCATTGTATTGGTTCGAGACGGCGGAAGCGCGGCATTCCCACGAATGAATATGTTTTCTGGGGCCATTAATCATGCATTGAGTGCTGGCACAATGCTACGCGTAATGGATCCGGGGTTGTCGCGAATGAACCGCCTGATGGGTCTATGAACGCACTATGTCGCGAACAATGCGGCTGGAAAGCTTTGTCTCAGCTCCGAGGTAATTTATCATCCTCCAACGGTAGTCGGATTTTGTCGGGATTAAACTGTATTAATCGCAAACTGGATCAATACCGATACAGGTAATTTACATCCTTTCATAGTTAGGCCTGTTCGTTCGTTTACCTTCTGTCCAATATTAGCCATTTTAGTATCCGCTCCAGATTTATACGGTGTAGTAATATTTGACAGCGGAACTTACTCACACTGCTTTAACTACTATATAACGTTAGATACTATTTCAACGCAACCTCACAAGGTATAATAAACTATGTGTACGCAACATTAAGGTACCTTTTGGAGTGTTTTTTTTTTGGTTGATATGCGTATGGAAGCGATGAATAGGGATGATTAAAAATGGTTCGAAGCTATCCATCAAATGACGATTTGCTCGCGATAATGGCTGTGGAGAGGCTAACGCCCCTAATTTTATATTTTTTCAATAATATTATCCGCCGCGCGTCATATTAAACCAATAACTGAAATTCCATCAACGGTTTATAACTATATTGAATTCATACCAGATGAAGGCCATGACCCAATTTGCTTTACTATGTTTTTTGTGTTATTGTGTCTCTTTAATATAGAGCCTTAAATAGGGTACTTTTATGTAAATGATACGTTTTTTAGTGAGTCATGTTAAGTTCTATTCTATAAAGTGGTTTCTAAGCAGCTTGCAAGAAAAAATATTCACAAGCAAATTAGTTTCCAGATTATTTCTTCGTCTCCCGAATTTGGTCATGCTTTGTCCAGTAGCGTGTGTATGTCTATATTTATACACATCACATCAAGTTTTTCCTACGTTGTCTCTGGAAATAAATCAAAAGATTTCAAACTACTTTTATGAAGCACGTCTCTACAACTATGTCCGCCTCCAATCCGGGAGATTGATCGATGCTCGAGCGACACAAATTGCAGCTCATTTCAATATTAGATCCGCTTGCGGCTGCTATGTGGACGACGTCGTAAACATAAACACGCCGCTACTGGTTTTCTATAAAATGACATCTTTATGAAGATTATTTAATGAAGGAAAAGCACGATCTGGCACAGTCTATACAACCAAAGTATTTATCGTATTCAAAACACTGATAAATAATGCTGTGGAATGGTCCGTGGTTTAAGATAGCGACCAGTTTAAGTGACGCTGGACTGGATATGTCTACCAAATGAATTCTGATTGATTGATTAAAATTAAAACGGTCTAGTTTCTACCTACCTAAGGATAGATAAAAGAAAACGGCTGCACGATTTAACTAAGTTCAATTCTGTCTGCCAAGAAATGGCTAAGTACAGAGTTTTGTAAAGCGTAGAAGGGGAGGCTTATGACGAACGGTAGGATATAAATTAAACTAGAAGCTGAAAGGGATAAATACAATAACGAAATAACAGATACAAACAATCGTATCGAGTAGTAACTAACGAGAAGTCGAGAACTATTCGTAGACGAAGCTGATAATGACGATGAACAAACTACTAAATATTTAAGTAAGTAGACTAACCAAGGTATGAGTATGTACTACCATTTATTAGAGCCACTTTGAATTTCTTCACCGGTCGTATAAAGCGTCACCAACCGTCAAATATATTCGACACTAATAATAATGATTAGACGACGATGATGGATGCCGCCGATAATATGTGGATGTTGTATATAATCATAATCCCGTGTTTGTTTACGTGTTGCCGTCGCGCCGGCGCCGGCGCAGCCCGCACAATTGATCGATGCCTTGATTGTTTACAGATTAACAAATTATTTCTATGTACCCTTCTCGAACAGTGAGCTTTATTTCTGAAAAGATAAGGCTCGTTCTCGTTGTCAGATTTTTGGTTTTTGTATAATTTGTTATTTAAATGTTATCGCTTGCATTCTTAAATAAATGAGTTTGTGTATAAAGGAGATAATTCTGTTTGTTTGTTCTGATATCCTGCTGCTACTGGTATTGAACAATATTATTTTATTCAAATCTGTGATCAAACTAAATAACTTACTTTACATAATTCTGCTTTACAAGAATAAACCATGCTTTCAACACAGAATCGTGAGTATTAATCTGTTTAGGTACTGGCTTTATAAGTACCTGCTTAAATAACCTTCCATAATCAACTCTAGATTAGAAATTAATCTTGTTTATCATTACACCATTGACATTCTTCGTTTCTGTTGTATCAAATGGACCGAATTACATTTCTGGCCTAATACTGAAGAAGGTGGCTAACTGCAATGTATTTAGTAATCGAAGCAAAAACCCCTCATAATACCTTAATAGCTTAACCACATTAGGACCATAAAAAGTGTCGGCGTATTTGAGCTCCCTGGATTTTGCATGGTAGTCATCATTAGGTAGATAGATAGATTCTAAAACCTTTTAAAACCTTGTTACTGTAATCTCATACTGGTTCCGCACTTCATTCATAGCTTAATTATAACAGTGTATGATATATAATAAATTATAATAGATAAATATCAGAGGACAATGGACCCGATTCTACAGTGGCCTCTAAACTTCCTAATGTTATTAAGGTGTCGCTAAAACACTTTGCTATTCTATGAGCAGCTGTCAAAATCAAAATGACAGCGCTAATTTCAATCTGTCGCTTCTTATTTAAGATTGTCTATTAAATTTTACATTGACATTCTGGTATAGCGATTGTTAAATCTTCCGTCTAAACTATGTCTAAAAATTAGACAATTTAGTTTTAAGCTATTTAAGCGTTGTGCTCGTAGAATCGGGTCCAATGTCACACCAATTGACCAATGTCTTGTGATGTATGTCATTCTTTTCTAAAAAAATAGAATTTCCTGTTTAATTTGTTAGCAAGTAGCATGCCGTAGTTTAATCTGTATATTTATTCGCGTAGGAGGTGGTTTGCTATAATTGGGTAAGCATCGGTTTAGATGTTTAAATATATAAGAATAAGTCGGATGTATTACCTGTTGGAAATCTTCAATAAAAAAATAAAAAATACATTAAATTTTAAATACAATTTATTACTGTGTTAGTTATCCACCTTCTTTGGTATTACGCCAGAATTAATGGCACTAAAAGGCTCTCTTCCAAGAATCCAGGACAATTGGTCGCGTAAAAGTAAATCAAGAAGTGGATCAAGTCAGGACTTTCGTTTATTTACTGTGTGTGCGGAACCTAAACAAATTTACCTTCTCAAGAAAAAAGGCACAACTGTAATAGACATCCTAATACATGTTACAGCCTTATTACTCACGCTAGAGATTTGACTTTGCCTTAAAACTGTATGGTCCTTATGCCCTTTTGACTAAAGTTGGGTTGAATTAAATAGTTTGTTTGTGGACTACTGTTGACACAGTTGGTCCTCGCTGTCAGCGCACGTTTTTTGGAAACGCAAAAAAAACACAAATTGGAGTTAAGGAGTTCTTATATTCGTTTTTTTTAACGGATATTATTAATAGTGGGAAAACCTCCTGTATTTGCGCAGCAGTGGGACACAGTTACACCAAAAAATACACGTTTCTGTAGGAGTATTGACGCTGCCGCGCTGATTATTCTTTGTATAGTGGATGTATATTTTTTAATTATACTCGTAAAACTATGAGCAGGGCTCAATGCCTTATTGCTGACTTTTTAATTGATGATCAGGTCCGGTTATGTACATATACAATTTTTTTAAGTACCTACAGTATTATGACAGATTAACTGTAAGCAGTTTTAAAGGCAATAAAGGCGTTGTAGAGTCCAATAAGAATTAGTGACAGTTAACCAGGAGAGAAATAGTTTTAAATGCATTGACTTTTAGTTAAATGGTAAGTTAAACATTTTTAAAATCACACTTAAAAAAATCGTCTGATTATAAAACTCTTTTAGGAAACACCCTGTTACGTACACTGGTGCGTGTAGCGGTATAACCCCGTAGAACTACGACCGAGGTAATGTTACCACGTCACAGTACCAGTATAATATAGAATATTAAATGATTGTACCTAACGCTATCTGCGACATCGTTCCAACTAGGGTAAGGGGTAGTTTTTGTTAAGTTCGTCGAGTCATGCCAGTCACGAGGTGTAACTAGGGCTGTCACTCAGATAGACACCGCAATTTAGTGCAATACTCTCTAATGTATGTATTTTACAGGCTTTAGACCAAATTTAATTATAATTATGATATTGGTTAAGTTATTTTAAATTAATCGTTTTCCATATTACAATATTTTGTTTTTCTGTTGCTTTGACAAGATACAGAAAATAAGGAACAAGATCAGGGCATTTGTACAAGATGTTTTTGTACAATAGATACTGTTTGTTAAGGTAATCTCAAATGGATGATAGACAAGATAACACCCCATTTCCGATTAAAATATGGAAATACTGCCAAAATCCAAAGTGATTTATTTCAGGATAACTAAGTTTGCAATATTATATACTGATTTTAGACAAGGGATTGTTGCTAATGGGTGTTTGTTACCACCGTTTTCACAAAGTACCAAAGAGTTGAAATATACTGGGCAAGTGCGAGTGCGAGTGGACTAGCACAAACATATCCCCGTACCATTCCTGTATGTTTTTTTATATTTTGGTGCAATGATGAGATACGCGAATGCTTGTAGCAAAAAGTTCAATTTTGTTGTACAATGTAGATGTAGAAAATTTGGCCATATTTAGATAAGATAAGTTTATTGATTAAATATGCTTAGTAATTTCAAATAATAATTATTTTTCGTTTTCCCGGTAGAGTAGCAACCCTAGAGCGCAGGGACATTTACCCGCTCATTTGTATCGCGGATCATGGCGCTTGTATGATTTGTATGGAAAAACGCTGCGTCATAAAGGGACGCGATTATTAAGGTTAAATTTGGAAGCGTTTTAATATGCGATATTGGGTCGCGACGCCACGTCAAATGTGCGTGTTGAATTATCAGGTTGTACCGGGGCAAACGCGGGGCATACGTTTTCGAACCTCTGATGAAAAATACGTTTTAATTTTACGTACTAATATTTTATATCTGTGTGTAAGTTTGTGTATTACATACATGTGTCATGTAGTGTCGTACATACATGATTAACCTGACGCATAGACTTTTTTTTACAAAAGGCAAATTCTTACATTCAACGATTCATAATCTTTGACAGTTGGTAAGACAAACAAAAATCACCCCTTATTTAATTACAGGCAAAAATGTAGGGTTGCTAATGTTTGTTTTATTTTATTTTTCGCGCTGACCCCCTAGGGTTGTGCCTTGCGCCGTTGTCGCTTGCATTTGAAAGGAATGGCGGCTGCCACGTGGCCTATAATTAATCATGGTTATGCTTTATCAAAATATTTCGGGTCATCTCTCTCAGCGAAGGTATTTCCATTAAAAATATCAGTATTCGTTTATTCGGTAGCTTAAATATATATTTTACAATCCCATCATATTACATACAAACATGGATCTTTTAATTCAATTGCATGGCTTTCAAATCCAGCCATTTTGTTAGCAGCTGACACAGAAACGCTGTTTTAAAAAATCAGTCTTCTAAGGTATTGAAATCCAAGAGCATTTTGAGGGTAGACGTTCTTGTCGTCTAGTTGACCTTACATTTTACAGATTTTTGCAATCGTCATCTTTTGCAGAAATTAATTGTTGTATCTTTTTTTATCATATTGCGTATCTACTCAAGGGAATCAGCAACACCTGTTATCGTACTGATCTAAAATTGATTCATAATGTATTCGTGCACAAAATCAGGTTTAAATTGCTGTACAATTTAATATAATCAACAGACCCCGTAATCAATGACGAGGGAAGGATAATAACTTTAACATTCGTGTGATAGCGAAAACAAACAGCATGTTCCTGAATAGGACCACAAGTTGGAAATCCACAAAAAAAAGAGTAATGAAGGGCCCCCTGTATAAATCTTTAAGTCATCGCTAAAGGTTCAAATTCAACCAGTGACATGACTAACATAAAGACATTTCATCTTAGTCCTCAGACTTAGCACCGAATCTGCGGTCTTGATTGTTAAGGTCCTCGTATGTGACCTAGAGCCCACTCAACATCAGATGGACTGATGGATTGGGTGTTCCTTTGCTCTTCAAGGCGTAAAAAAAAATGGTTTATTAGTGTCGCGATGGCATAGAACCATCAGCAGTTACAGGTGTTCCAGTAACCTTTGTTGATTTTGTATGCACTGTACGAGAAGCGCGAGGCTTTTTTAATTCCGCAGCGAAAACATTAGAATATCTTTCCCACCGTTAAAAAGTATATTTTCTTATTCTCAGCCAAGAAAGTGGACTTTCACTTTGGCACAATGTAATAAAATTTGAAAATATCCTTAAAGTCGACCTATTCAATCTGGTTATAGACGTTATAGTGCCCGGCCGAAAAGAAGCCAATTCTGACACATTGCACAACCATGAAGTTTCTGAATATGGATCATGTTGACAGCAGTAAAACAAAGCTGTTATTACTATTCCTTCACACGCAACATAAGTTTAGCATTGTTTTACTGCTATCAGCAATGTCAATATTCATAAACTTCATGGCCGTGATGTGTCAGGATGACTTCTTATTACTGTAATGACCTAAGTCAAATATTTCCTGAATGTTTAGGTTACTTCATCTACTACAATGTCAGACAACTTAACAATACTGGAACTTCGATTTTGTGGGTAAACCCCCTTTATTTAGTAACTTCAAGGAAGAACCTTAAAAGCAGCGTGCGCGCAATTTGCAAGTTCACAGAATCAATATAAGTTAACGAGCGCGCGGGGACGGGTCTAATTGCGCATGCGCACAAAATGCACGGTTTGCGCACATGGCCGACGTGATTATAAAATTTTGGGATTCCGTTAATTACATAATTATTTAAATTTTGTTTTAAATTTAATAAAGTCAATAATTACTAGGAAATTGATTTTTATTGTATACATGTATTTTTTAACAGAATACTTGGCATTCTGTTCCTTCTTTATCTTGAACATAGTCCCAGAACTAGCAGCCGACCATAAATAAACAGAAATCAAGAAAAAAGTTATTTAAAACGCAAGTCTATATTCTAGATAAGTTTATACAGGCTGTGTAAACAATCTGGACACATTTCAAATGTTCGTTACTTTTACCTCTGTCTGATAAACTCTTAATGACGGCTACATACTACATAGTAACAAACTTCACGAGTAGGTACATGTAATGAATT
The DNA here is from genome assembly GCA_923062465.1 of Acleris sparsana. Lineage (NCBI taxonomy): Eukaryota > Metazoa > Arthropoda > Insecta > Lepidoptera > Tortricidae > Acleris > Acleris sparsana. Next base: position 16,279,503 of record OV281287.1, on the reverse strand, counting down.
GCCGTATCCCGTCTCCCAATTAATAACTTGAAACTTCCAAATTCCCCGCATACTTCAAACGTTATCTTCCAAATCGCTGCTCGAGTTTCATTAGGCAGATAGGGTAGATAGTAGCTAACGGATCGATTGCATTTTACCTAAAACCTACTGAATCTACAATAAGTTAAACAATTAATTAAGATATTATTTAGACCATTGTACCTACTAAAACAAAACCATAATACACAACACACGACACCATACATTCGATAAAATTAATTTTGCCGAATTTTCATTTGACAAAATTATTTGTTTTATCTTCATTCCTTATCATTTTGATTAAGTCAAAGTCAAATATATTTATTCCATCGCCATGAGTTATACAGGTCTCTTTGTACTACACTTCGTCATGTCCTGCCTCGGAGAGGCGTGCAATATTTAACCTTAATTCTAAATATTAATTAATTAATTAAGTATTTAATACATATATTAATGTCAGATAGAATATCGCCGTAACAGAAAAAAAGGAGTTAAGTACATTCAGGTTCCAACAATATTATTATATTATACGGATAAGAATTCGGATACTTACGCTATAAATACATTCCTATTAGTTAACCAACGCTTCCGTTTAAAAGTCTCTTGTGGTTGTTTTTGTGTTGTGATTTTTAACCACAGTTTTAAATAATCATACCCATATTTGGATTGCAATCTTGGATTACTTGGATTAATTAATTAAAGGAAACGCATTTTTTTTTATGCACAAGTTATTAAATTACCAAACATTAAAACACTAAATAATGGATTCGTAAAACACACCAGGTCCTCGAAAAACATTGTGTACCACGTCTTCATATTCCCCCTTGTCCCCCTTTGTTTTAAAATAATTAACATACTTTAACATCTTAATCTCAATGCAGTAATTCCAGTTTAAACAGGCATCTCCGCCGGAGCCCCAAAACTTCCTCCATCTTGATACTCCGCGTAGGCTCCGCTATATTTTCTTATTACTGTCATATTTTTCTTCCGCGCCAAAAATGAGATTAGAATTTATGGTAACAGCGAAGCCCTATCAAGTAATGGTTGCGGAGTTGCGGCAGGAAGTGAAATTGGTTCAATTTTGTTAATTATTTAAATCGAGATATACAAGAAAAAACTAGTGTGAAGGTAATAAACTGATACTATTTCCGCTCACCTAGTCAATGCTTTTTTCAGTTCAAATATAAAATTCACTGTCATATTTCATATGGCCTTCATATGGTTTGGCCTTTAGGATTGGCATATCTGTTAAATCCTCTTCCTCATCACGGACTTAATTAGTATAAGGTTAGGTGGGGCTATTGCGTCTGAGGGGCTATTGTAACTCTTCATACTAAGACGTGTTCTCCTTTTAAAATTGGTATGAAAAGTTACGATACCCCCTCAGTTGCAATAGCCTTACCTTACCTTAATACTCTAGAACGTCGTTGAATATATTTAACTTACAGCGACAGGGTTCCATAGCACATAAAGAATTTTGTAAACTTGACGATTGTAACGTTTATTACAAAGGACTACATAGGTATCGCAATTTATCGCATCCATTTAAGGAGTTCAGGCACATTATAATCTGAAGAGGTTTTACGATACGGCAACGACCAATCTCTTGAGAAATTAGATTTTACCACACCACATCACACATTCTGCAGATTTTCAAAAGGAAAATATTTCCCTTTACATTCTAGTTAGGCCCCCAACAATTTCATGGATGTCTCATATCTACAACGTGTTGCAAATCACCCTGCCCTTAAGTATAGAGTAATTAAACTTTCAGCGAAATTGATGTTTTGCACCAGGTGTTTATTTTACAAACGCTTAGGACCTGTAGCCCTTATCATTTCACATCACATAAACTACCGCAATGCGTCCCTTATAAACTAAATGGCAGAATCACCTGCTTAGCTCCCATTAGTATAAGCAACCTTATTTCTAGCAGGAGATGAACCAATATGCTTAACATACTATATTGCAGATACCCCCTTTTGGCTTAAAAAGGCAAAATAGGCTTCTTGGATTACCAATTTAAATAGTACACCACCTATCATCAAGCTATTGCAATTTGGACTTAAACTGCTTGTATTAAAAACTACTGTTTATTTTATTAGTGGTTATAGCGGTGAAAATGCAAGTTGCACCTCCGTGCAGATGGTGTTCCCCCTGTCTATAATTTCAGATTTATGTGAATTGAGGTTCCTCTGGCTAGGGAGAGGTTAATTAATAATTTATTTTTCAGTTCTGCACTAAGAAGGTGCTCCATTTGAAGATTGGGGTCTTGCTTTTTAACATTTACTTAGGTACCTAATAAGGATTTTTTATGTATAAGAAGTGGGAAGTCTAATGATGGCGATGACAACCGCATGAAATATAATGAAAATAAAAAATAAAACATATAGAAAAAGAAAGAAAAGAAAAAAGAAAGAAAAATACTTTTATTCACTACACACACAAGACACACAGAAAAATAAATAATTGAAAGCAGTAACAACAATAAACAAGTAGTGAGTGTGTCTTCGCGGCAGTGCATCGGACACTGGCTCAGTATAATGCTGAGGTGTTGAACACCTGCAGCGCTGATTTTCAGCCAGCTCCGAGTGTGACAGGCGGACAGTACGCTAAACGAATAAAGTGTAATTAAAGGAAATATAGAATAATTATTGACCATTTAACATACCATTGAAACTGCACCCCCACGGTCCTCAGTACCTCCGAAGCATGAGTTAAAAAAAGAGGCGTTGAAAAAAGGGATGAGAGCGAAAAGAAGAAAGGCATAAAATGAGTGCACTAGGTGCTTGCAAGGAAATACAATACATACATTTAAACGGTAAAGACAAAATTCATTTAATTTTAAACAAAAATCTTTTACAGAAGAAGCCGGTAAAAAACTTCATGTTTACATTATAGACACTTGTCAATCCAATCAAATTCACATCGGTAATTACAAAGAACGGTAAAGAGTTATGGAAAGCACAACTCACAAACACTTAGACGAACGTTAATTTAAAATTTTCGATCCGCGCTCTGTCGAAACGTAACTCTCGAGGGGCATCTGCTGTGGCCACAATATATTATTTCCGGGGGACAATCCTATTATTCTATTTCGATTTAACTTCGCTATAATTCGGTCAGTGTAATCATACATTCCAAGATGTTATTCCTGTGAATTCACTCTTTTTTTGAGCAGTCGTGTTCAAAATAGTTGATTAATCATTCAAATTTCTGAACGACGTCGCGAAGTTTCGGTATATCAATGAAGGTGTGTGTGTAATTAAGTGTTGCTGTCACAATATCATCCTAGATTGCCTTATTATTGATTGAAAGCGTTATGTCCGCCATTTATACTTTTTTCCATTGTGCAATATAGTTTAAATACTTAAATAATTAAATAACTATGCGAAGGCCCAGCTGGAGCGAAAAATGGTAAGATGTCAATGTAAGATGCTACCCGCTTAGTTTTGTTAGGTTACCTGACTTCTAACATCACAGCATTTTTACCTGTCTCGTCTGTAGCCGAGCCCAAAAGAAGGCTAACGTCTTTACACTTGGCGTTACGTACTCAAAATGTCGTTTTCATTATACCGTATAAGTCAACAAAATACCGTAAAAGCATAAGTTAACGTGGAATAGCAACTGCATATGAATATAATTTCTTACGGAACATAATGTACGTAATAAAGAATCAGTCTGGAATGTCCTGCTCACCAAACACCCATAGCCACCGTACTATTCAATTCTGACACGAGGTGATTAAGCCTCTTGTTTATTTTGTTATTATTATTTATTTTTATTTAAACACGATTGTGATTATCGGATGGAAGCGTTACTGACGGCCGGTTCTGTTTGTTTATACACTCAAGCCCATTCAAAACGGGTCACTGTACCTACAAATTTGCATACACCGTGACTCGTTTTCATTGCACGTGAGTGTATTACCTACTTGTTTGTTGCTGGCCACTTAAAGAATAGACTCGTGAGTAATTGGATTTATAATTGGAACAAGGCTCAAAGGAGTTATGATTATGCAATTATTATATTGATATTTCAATTAGGGAAGAACATTTAAATGCAAAATCTTATTTTACTTAAACTGTTTTGTCGCTAGTCTCGCAACAATAGGGCAGCCACATTAATAAATAAAATAAGGGTTGTGCTAATCTCTCGGACTAAATACTTCGCATAATTATGATACTTAGAATTTCACATGATAAGTTCGTTACATCATCAAATAAAAGGGTTTTTCTACTCGCGTAGGTAGGTACTATAAACCGCTAATATTTATATTGTTAACGGTATCAGAATACCACTTATAGCGTAACCGAAGCGTGAAAACAGTTCTATAATGAGCGTTACCATGGTAATAACAGTCCCGTTATAATCATTTTAATGGCTAAAGTGGTCGTTAATGTCGTTATTGGTCGGTGTGGACATCTCAGCAAGCCTAGCCAAGATGCAAACGCTGTTAACGTTTCTGTTTTCTATCGATTCGAAATCTATGAAGTTGGCATACATCTCGTTAGTCGTTCGGTCGAAGCGATCTATCATATCCTGGTACATTTTGTCGATTTTCAAATACCGGTAACTTAGCTTTAGTATCTTTACTAGCCCCAGTATCGGTGTGACGCGGAAGACCGAACGGTATGGATTAACTTTGACTTATAAAATTAGGGAATTATTTAAGAACGCTCACTCAAACCTCAAAGTGACTGACGGATAGACAGTAACGTATTCCTATATATAAGTATAAATGTTAGGTCGACGCGGGTTCGACTCTTGCGCATGACAGACAAATTGCCGCCGCCACAAAAAGTAACATCTGACCTGCGCGGCCGCCGCCTGACTAGGGAGCGCATGTCCAGAGGCCCTGCTTTGAAAATTGAACTTGGAAGTTACGAGTATGTTAGCTCCATCCCTGTTACTCGTCATTCGAGACTAAATCGAGAGAAAGGATTGGGACGTAACTTCGTACTTCGTTTTTCAAAGTTTGGCCTTAGAAACTCGTTAGGATTGCTACAAGATGTAGCTTTACCTTTTGCCCTGAGACTAGCGCCTGCGGTTCAAGTGAAACCTTTAACCTAAAACTACTAACCTCTAATCAATTAACCTTTGTGTAAAGTGGAAATAACGCGACTTGTGTTTTTTGCGGCTATAATGTTTCAGCATGAAGTCTGGTAGATTTTGAAGCAGGATTTCCCGATTGGTAAATTACAATTAGTTAGCCATTTACTGAATAATAATATGTATATAAACTTACCATGTTTATGTCGAATTTTACCAACCCCTTAACAGACAATTAGAGTGTTGACGGCTGTCAAATTGTATGAACACATAGATTAATTGATTGAGTCGGTTAACATTGATTAACATTTAACATCGTTTGGTTAAAACGGTACCTACTTTAGGATTGTTTTGTTTTCAAGCTTTGAAGAAAATAAGCGTGAACTATCTTATCTTATCTTATTTGTGGGGCCCTTATGCGATCTTTTGGGTTATTACCCCTTTTAGTTCTTGAACCAATGCAGCCTCCACCCCTTCCAAAAAGCGGATAGTGGAATGCAATGGCAGTGCCTTAAAATCGTTTGGTTCTAGGTAGCTACTAGCATAGCGTGAACTAAGTCGACATACAATCCATTTGTACTTATTTTGTTGATAATATTTGAGGAACCTCTATTCCTCAAAATGATTTTCCTCTGAAAACCATAAGATAATATGATATTCATGTAATGTCGACGACGAAATAGGCTTGCGCGGAAAACATTGGTTTTCATTTCACATGACATTTCGTGATGGAAAAATTGGATTGCCGCATATCTGACACACCGTGCATTAAGAAATCGTGATTGAGGGGTCTTTTGTTTTTGAGAAATAAGGTCCATAATGACAGCTTAGAAACGATATTGGTATCAGAATTGAACTGATATCTAGAATATTAAAACTGAAAGAGGACACATTTGCCACCAAAGCGCAACAGACGAAATTAAGAGACTCGATTGTTAACTTACCTGCCTATTATACAGCGAATACTCTTTACAAGTTTATACATACATATTAGCAAAACCTATAAATCATAATAAAAACGAAATAGGTTAGGTAATGGACTGTAAAATTTTGACATTGGGCACTTATCTTAGGTAAAAAAGATTGAAAGACTTTCAATATACATACCTTCGAGTTAACTGACCAATCAACTCATTAAAAAATAGATAAACTGAATAATACTTTTCCTATAATCATCAATTAAGTATGTCAAATTATTATTCTTATTACCGACAGAAGAACTTTACTCCACGCCCATTACGAGGTTACTATAACTAACGTTCAACTCGAGCTAGTAGGTACTTGATGGCCACTTAAACTCTTTGATTCGGCACCTCTAAAATTAAAAGCGGTGTTCTTTTGAAGTCAAATTGTTTATCGTTCTTGTTTAATTTGCATTCTCCGAAGCCAGGAGTTTTTGTCTGGCGATTGGCGAGATAACAGTTCTAAGCGAGCCGAACACCCGCTCCTAACCAGCTCGTAAGTCATAAACTGATTGATAGGAGTGTTTCTGTTTTCTCAAAGTTGCCATGTCAAAAAAACTAAAAAGGATATTCGATATTAAATACTTATTGTTTTAAGTCACGCCTTGGTTTTGCAATATGATGTGTTAGATTTGTTTTGGTGATACGCCGCTGTTGCTGTTGTGTGAAGTATGTGATGGTTATTTACTGTTACCTTGGCGAATATCTCCTCTATTAGAGGACGCTGGTGACTTAAGCAAGTAAGTAAATCATTTAACTAACATTAGATTTAGTTAACAATAACACACAGACAACAAAACCCAATAAATAAAAAGGAAAAGAGAGGACATGTAGTGCTAGTGTTCCGGAACGGGTTGCAAACTCAGCATGTGCTGGCTGTGAAGCCACACTTCTTAGGTACACTCAGAATTCGTATCCCGCTTTTACTATTCCTTCACGTTGGAGGGCGGGTGCCCTAGGAATATACCCTCAAAATTTCAAGTCCCTAGGTCGTCGTCCAGCTTTTACCCAAAAAGGTTTTACACGTATACAATTTGAAGTGCACATACGCTGTTTTCTATTAGCAAAGCACACTTGGCAGGTACCTCAGGTCGTTTGCACTTTGCTGATTGCACCCGTACTATTTGCATCTGTCGCATTGTTGCAAGTCTTTGTGGCGTAAGGCTTTTTGAAAATGAGACCTAGATGCCTTAGCTGCCATTTCAATACGCTAAGATCTTCATGAAATCCAACATGTTCCGCAAGGCACCCTTGAGTGCCCTTGATCTTCAAGGATCTGTTTTCGACCAAATAAAATCATTCATTTCTGAAGACCAAAACCAGTAAATTTGCAATTGACAAAAAATAAAAAAAACTGATATTACGATAATAAATTAGGTATATTCCAACAACTTTAGAGGCTAAAACTGTTAAAAATGTATCGTAATATACGTAACTACTAACCACATTTTCCATGAATAATTGTCAGTTGTCTATGGAAAACAGTTGTATCATTGCAGGTTATGGGCCCATAAATAAAATAAAATAAAATAAATAACACGTCTGGTTTTTATGACGCACCGTTATCCTACTCGTACTTTCTACTAATATTATAATTGCGAAACTTTGTGTGTTCGTTTGTTTCACGCCTCAGCAGTTAGACGGATTTTGTATGTATTTTGAAATGTAGATAGCTTAAACCGTGACTTATACACATAGGCTACTTTTTATGTCTTCAAATTTAAATGCTCCCGAGGGAATAAAGATAATCCACATCTACGAAGGCGAAGTCGCGGGCAGGAGCTAGTATTCTTTATGTTCCTTATCGCCAAGGGGAGGAAAGGGGGGGGGGGGCAGCAATACACAACACCCCTCTAGACAATCGAAACAAAAACACAACAAAACAATCGAAAAAAGTAGTCTTTATTCTTTGTCAATTTTGATATTCAAGTGCCGCCACATAGAAATAGAATAGCTATTGTCCCATCATCTATACTTGTTCTAACCCCCCTTGATCATCGTCTGGCGACGCCTTTGCATACATACATAGACTGAGGAATACATTGCCCTTTATTTGGCTACGCGCAGTAAAAATACATCTAACCAAGCTTGAGCCCACCACGCCCCATCTTCAAGCTCCTCAATGTTGCAACAGCATACACGACTGTAAGTAACCCTTCTACTGCTTCCATCTTTCCCCGCTAATGTCGAATCGTAATAGATGCACAGAGCGTCCAGGTCTCATTTGATCGCGGGTCCCAGGGGCCCCTTTGAGCCTTTGAGCCGCGTGCGCCGCCCGCAAGCTATCTCCATGTTTGCTCTGCTGGAGACCGCATTAGTCGTGGAAAGAAATGACTGGTATTTTGAAACGTAAAAACTAGGTATAGGTGTATAATTTTAATGACCTAGGTGTTTTTTTTAGTATGAGCTACCATGTTTTTGCTAAACAAATTGAAACAATGATTAAAATGGCTACCTATTAGATACTATTCTGCCCTCCTTAGCCAATAGGTAGTATCTCAGATACAACTCTTGTAGCAATATCAACCTTATTACTAACTACAGAAAGTTCAATCTGCTTTAGTTATAGAATTTGGGATACTGCTTATTGGCTTAGGACGGCAGTATTAGCCCAATGGAACCCTGACCCACCATAGAACGGTGTCACAGTGACGTTATAAACAATTTGTTTGAGACATGTTAAGACTTGATCATTGGGCTTTGGGCTGATAGTAAATTAGGAATGTCCCGCGACCCAAGATTTTTCTTATTTGCTTTGTTAGGATCCACGTTTTTCGGTACCTAGACCTACGCTGTCTTTTATACATAACTCATACATAATATAAACTGCGACGTAGCAAGAAGTTGGCCGCTTTTTTTAAAACCAAGTAACTCCATAGAAAACAAGAGAAACACATACAGGCTTATATGTGAACTGCGGTGGAGGGGCGCGTATTGGACTCTCGTTCACTAGCCTTCAACAATACCGAGCCGACTTAATCATAAGATGAATGGCTTATAAAATAAATGCTGTGTTAAAAAGAAATTCAACAATACTAGAATTAACATTAGAAAGGGGGAATGCTTATACTTACCTATGCCCTTCTAATAGAACAGTTAGTCCTGATACATAACCATTCACAAGTGTGTGTTACAAGGGTGTCCTTTCATTTCGCCAAACAACGTTTCCCAAACTGATTCATTTCCCATCTGTTACATATGGGCAAATGCTTTTTTTCCAAAACTGTTAATATTTCAGGATTTATTCCAGGACCATTGTCTAGAACCCTAAACGTTAGGTTAGATTAGTTTTTAAAAAAACTTGAAATATTTAGTTTTAGAAAAAAAAAACATTTGCCAAAATGAAACAGTTGGAAAATGAATCAGTTTGGGAAACGTTTGGCGAAACGGTAGAGAACCGTTTACAGGACATTGAAATTGCTTTTAAAAGATACAGTTTGTAACTCAAACAAAGTAATATACCTACTTAATTTCATATTGGTCTCACACAGATTCCAATGCAAACATTAAGTGACGGCATTGCCATGCTGCTCTGTTTTTATAAGGTTAACTTTAACAAGCAACGTCGATAAAATGAAATTTAAGTCAAAATATAGGGAAATACAAGTCCCAAAAAAAAGCATATCAATTGAGATGTCACAATTTAAGCTCCTCACAAAAGCACAAAAGCTCATGGAGTCTAAAGAAAGAATTAAAGGTAAGGCGAGATAATAAATCTCGTTTATAAAGGTGACAATTTAAGTACCTGCGGGCCTCGGGTGACAAAGCGTAAAATAGAATAATTTATTGTATGTAGGCTGGTAACACTGCGCTCGCTCATATTATTACAAGCTTTTATTTCAATGGTCGTACCTAGAACTAAAGAGGCATAGGTATCTTGCCAGCCTATTTTCATCTTTCAGACGGATGATGCTGCACTGTGACTTTGATGTTTGACAAACTGTCAATGTGCGAGGTCCAAAATATCGTCACCATTGGGAGACCATAAATATTATCTAGAGTTTTTAACAATACTTATCCTACAAATTTCTACCTACCCTATTTTTTATTTGATTAATAATCATCCGAAGAATACAATGTTCAGCTACGAAAAAGATTTTAACCCTACGACAAACAGACACCAAAAACTATCTTGAAAACCACAAGTACCTAACCCTACCTATTTACTAACTTTATATTTTGAGTTATTTGGTCTTCAATGATTTTTAATCGGTATAAACAAACACTTTAACCGCCTGTATCTCACGAACTAATCAAGTCTATTAATTAGTCGTGATACGTAGTTCAATATGACTATTTCATTAACGGACCGAAAAAAAAAAAAAAAATAGTAATTATTTTTTAACAGCTATCCAATGGTACATTCGATATGATAAAGTAAGAAACAAACTTTGCTATACGTTTTATTTTACAACTTTGTCGGCGTAATTCAAATCTATAACCATGAAAAATAACAGCTGTGTAAGTACCAAGAGTCTCTTTCTAGAGTCTCTGTGCTAGAACGCCTAGAACACGGACAGACGGACATGGCGAAACTACCCTTTAAGAATTCCTAATTTATCTTCGGAACCCTAAAAATCGGCCCTCAAAAACACATGATTTCGTTACTGATGGGACCCTTATTACATAAATAAGCAGCGATACTTCCGGCAACCTACTTGTAACGTATAGAAGTGCAGTTTAGCAGTATAGTATAGCAAATTTCCTTTATGAATTCAACAAACTGTATCGAAATTTGAACTCGTGTAGTAACTGCCCGGCTAGCTCAGTCGGTAGAGCATGAGACTCTTAATCTCAGGGTCGTGGGTTCGAGCCCCACGTTGGGCGAATTTTTTTATTTTCAAGTAAGTATTCAATTATAGTTTTGTTTAACATAAATAATTATTATTTTTAATTATTCTTATAATGTAATAAAAATATTAGGAAAAAGGATATACATTGGTAAAGTTAAGTGCAAAGATATGTACGAAAATAATCATTTCATAAATAAGTTACGTACCTACTCTAGTTCCATTTACACTGGAATAAGATGCATTGGCAATTTTTTTGAGATGTTGAGGTCTTCCATATTAATTTTTGCACTTGAACGTAACTTGTAATTTTCAAGTTATAGTTACCTAATGTTTTACTTTTGAATATTGGAAATGACTTACTTTAGACTTTAATAATTTTATAACATCCGAAGTTTAATTTGGAATTTGTCACCATAATTTCTAAGCAGGCGATATAACACCGTAAACTCTGTAATCCGAAGACTGCTTACGCCATCTAGCAAGAGTGAACTCAATTAAGCAAACTCGTTTTCAGCGCCATCTATAGTGGAATTTACACATTAGCAGTACGACGTGATATGCTTAGGCAGGTGACAGTAGTAGTTGAACATACTTCAAACAGATGACGCTACAAAAGCGCTGCTATTAAGTAGTGTACAGAACAGTGTTATTAACTTCCGACACGTGGCTCTTTTATTGTAGTGAAAGGAAAAAGTTCATCAGATTATATTCTTACGTACCCGGCTGATGAACGAAAAACCCATTTTCACTTCTCATGCTCTTAAAATGCTACTTAAATCTCTGCGAATCGGGACTAAAGCTCCTTATTAATCTCTAGGGATTAAAGTATTTTTTTTTAATTTACTTTGGAATCCCCTAAACAACCAATCACGGTGAGGATTATCGCCATTTTCAGTGATTGTGTATGGACCTATGGACCATATTTTTGGGTGTCGAAATAACCTCAAAATGACAACTGTGTAAACATATAAAAAAAAGGATTTAATTTCGTGAAACACGATTAATTATTACGAATATGAATCTATTTACTCATATTAAGGCCAGACTCTTTTATTATGCGTGGTCCAATATTTTTTTTAGTTTTAATTGTTAGAAACTTTTTTATAATAAATGTTGTAATTTTGTTTATAACGTCGTTTTTTTCCTCGCATTCAAAGTGAAAAGTAGAGTGTTTAACGCGAGACTAAACAACCATAATGACACTCGAACTACAGCCACCCTCGCTCGCAAGCTCGCTCGCGTGGCTAAACATCTCGTGTCATTACATTATGGCTTGTTTTAGTCCCTTGTTGAACAATCTACTATTACAAACTCGTGGTTTTGAGGTAACGAGTGCGATTCCAAGCGACTGTCGGTACACTAAAGTTTTCATTACTTTAGAAAACTACCTTAAAAAACATCGTTAGTAAATCTGCGCGATAATGGTAATTGCTAATGTTCAAACCATGGATATATTAGATAAGGTTACTTCAAATTATAATGTTATAATTTGAAGTAACCTTATAAACTTAAAACACTATCTATACTTCTTCAACGTAATAATTACCTATTACTTAATGCATTACTTATACTTTCTTAACCCTTCGATTTCGTACATATACTAACGTACGTAAGGATTATTGTAACCCGATATTCATGTATTTATTTAAAATTATTAAGTATTTTACAAAATTAAGATTGGCCTAGCGAGTGGCACAGGCTTCGCTTACAATAGTAACCTACCCACCAATTTACGTTTTTGTTGAGACTAATGTTTGCGGTTTTTGCGGAGATGCAAACATAACTAAGATGGAAAAAATGTTGTTTACACGTGAGCCATGCGATCCATGCTCACTTTACGTGGTAATTATATTAATTACTGTAGGTACCAGTATACCAAGAAGACCTTTGTTTACGTTTAATTTGTTGTTAAAGTATTAAGTACAAATAAAAGAAGATCATGTTTACCTAACTGCAAGGGCTGCAAGTCATTTACAGTTTACCAAACGATAGGAAGTGCTTAGTTTCAGTACCTATCTCACATTCAACTAGTTTACAATGGTATTTACACATTTGTACTAAATCCCGTTGTATTAAAGGCAGAGTATTGTGTTGTGAAGTGACGCTGTCAATTGTTTTCCATATAAATGTAGCTGCGGGCATTGAACGTCTACTATATGTAGGTACTAACGTACAGTACCCCAACGAAAATGTTAAGTACTTTAGTGCACTGTCATAATAAACTTCAAACAGTTCAAACTGAACATCAACGTATCACAATCAAAGTCAAAGTCAAAGTTCTTTATTCTTCAATTTAGGCATAATATAATGCACCTATGAATGTCAAAAAGCATTACCACCGGTTCGAAAAATAAAACCTTTGCCCCGAGAAGAACCGGCGTAAGAAACTCGGCAAGGTATATTTTTTTCAAGATAATGGTAGTCACAATGGCAAGGTTCTAAGTATGCTCAACATTTTTATTGGTGTTCTGTACATTATTATCGATGGCTCCAAGCGATACAGTTTCCCTTCCCTTCCCTTTTAAACCAAGTTCGATTTCCACGACTTTTGAATATGTTGTACCTGTTTACTAAAGAAATGATCTTGTGGTGAAGCTAGAAAAATGTTTCAGCTCAATCAATCTTAAAGATGATTGTTCAGATTTTTAGCACGTTATAGACACGTACTGTAGTCATCATTATTAGTCATTTTATTCGATTTACAAAGAACATTACAAAAAAAAAAAAAAACATTAACAGAACTCTAAAAATATTTTTCTATCTTTCGCTTGGTTGATTTATGTATATAACATGGTCACACCTGCCATGTTTATTGGCACACAAATCAAACGGACACCGACATTGCCAGAGGTTATTCCGAAGAGAGATTGCAGGAGTGGACAATGAACTTGAATATTGTGTGCACTGTTATTAACCCCTTTAGGGCTTAAAATTCCAAAAATCTTGGTTAATTTTTAAGCCACAAAAGATATTTACTTGTGAAGACTATCTTTAAGCCAAAAAGCCAAAATCCAGCCGTGCGTTTAGGCGTGATTGATAAAAACAAACACTCACAAGAATAACGTTTGCGTTAATAAGAGTAGATGTTGTCATTGACTTATATATTATTAGCGTAATCTTTTTGAATTCATTGGACGTTGTACAATTTACAATAACCATTCATATGGCTGCTCTAAAAATTCAACAGCCAATTCAACTCGATGGTCCGCCACAGCTTGTCTAATCACCTCATTACCCACGCCTTGAGACTGCAGACTTCGGAGTCGCGGGCGCAGGTAATTACTTCCTGCGGGACGTCGTTTAGAGCAATTTTCCATGTTTATATAAACCACGGTGCACGCGAGCTACGCTTCACTGTTGCTTTAAATTTGTTCGTCGACAATGGCTGCCCTCTTCTGCTTCATGGTTTGGAGTAAGATTTTAAAATTGGCGAGATTTTAAGGACCTCAGTAGGCCTAGCCGAGATGCAAAAGCTGGTAACGTTTTTGTTTTAGACGACTCAAAATGTATGGATTTGACATACGGGTAACCTATCGATATTTCGAAAAACTTTTACCGCTGTTTTGTTCGTTTGAAATCATTTTTCTCTGAACGCATAAACTTTTCAAAATGTTTAAAGGGAATATACCTACAGAACCTTTAGGTTTCGTTAATTGGTTAGTTTTATCACAATCCAGGAAATTTATCCGGTTTTAGACAAAAATATTTTCGGACAAATGAAACAGCGGAAAGAAGTTTTTCGAATGCGATCAATCAGCTAATGATATCGATTTTAGGAAATCGCTAACTTACCTTTATGCATCTTGAATAGGCCCTCTGGGGTTTTCTGTTTGCTTACTCTAAGTGCAAGTTTGCTTACTGTAAGTCTAAGGGGCAAGTGCGTCAAACCAACCATATCTTTTAAAATATGGTTGGTCGCACTTACCCTATTGACTTTATCCTTACCCTATTGCCCCTATTGATTATAGCTGAATCATTTCGCATTTTTGAATGCATTTGCATACTTTAAGTGCGTGTGTGTGAGCCTGTCCAAAAATTATGGTGTAAATGCTTGTGAAAATTTTGGGAAGTGGTTTGGGCGGTTATTGATAATTATAAAACCTACAATTTGCGGTTATATTGCGCAATATATAAGTTTTCCAAGAAATAATTCCAGAAAGATCCTTGGCATTTTAGGAATGAGTATTACTTTTTTTTCATTTAGAACTTTTGGAATCCAAAAATAAATCTTAATATGTACCTAGTCTAGAGGTGTTAAAGTGATATGCTGATAGAGTGGGGTTCTACTCAACAAGGTAAAACGTTACCTTTGACATGTTATCATATTGCTATCGTATTGTTTATAACTCGGCCGCCATTACTGCCAACCCCCTACCAGTAGGTACTTACTTATAGGTACTGTTACTAGAGCCCCTGGTCTTAAACAGAAACTGTCCCGAGCTTTTTTATTGGCTTAAAAAATACAATTAGGGCCACTAGGGCACTTTGATTTTAAATTTTAATTGATATTGAAAATAACTTTGTAGCCAGGATGTAAAATTCCAGACAGTTTTCATGTGTGTATTTAGAATATAATCTATTCTGTTATATTTGGTCTTACAGCATTGCTTGTAGCTGCCGAAAGCATTTCCCCCAAATTGGACTTTGATGATACCGAAACCACTTCGGTAGTGACAAACTCCACAAAGACTGACGATGAAGATGTCGAGGTTAAACACACAATTGTAGTGTCCACGAAGCTCAAAAATAGTAGAAGAGGATTTCATTCAAATAGCGATGGTAAGGAAATCATGTAAATAATAACTACCTATTCCATTGATAAAAATCTCCGGTTTAATGGCGACTCGTTCTTTCAGTTGCTATCTGTTAAACGGCCTGACCGAGTTTCATGAAACGTAGCTAAGAACCGTTCTGATCCAACAATCTTCCATTAAAAAAAAACCGCGTCACGATATCTTGCCTAAATTTTTTGTTCAGCGCCTAAAGAAACCTCTGAGCAACGAGCAAACACTTCAACGGGCTCCGAGCACAGCACGTAAATATACGTTTGAAGTCCGCCCGTCACTGATTTCAAGTATTATATAAAACTCCCGACAAAATCGGTACCAGAACTTGTAACTTTTAAACGGCTTACGGGTTTTCACCAAACAAAGCTAAGAACTCTGGATTAAGTCACATTTCTATCATAAAAACGTAAATAAAAATCAATCCATCGGATACACGCGTCAACGTATGTAACGCCCCTCTTTTTGCGTCGGGGGTTAATAAGCGGTTCTTATTCCAATATACAAAATTTACATAATAAATCTAAATTATTTACAGGTGACCCTGGAGTACTTACTTATAATGTAGGGCGCCCAGTTTACAAAGAAGAAGACAGCAGTGAAGTTCCTATTTTACTCGGCATGAAGTCAGTGGAGAGCACTCGGATAAGGACTCCTGATACTCGCTTCAAAACCAAAATCTACCCTGAATCCGTTCTTATCAACAGGAACATTAGGGATGAATACGACCATTATCCTAATTCAGGCAACAACCCCATGCAGTGGAAACCTTCCAATTTCTTCAACAATATCAACTGGTGGGGCCAAGATAATGGGAATCAGGTTTACCGTGGAAGAAGTGACGTGCAAGATAATCGAGGTACTGTGAAATTCCATAGAAAAATCACAGACGATGGTATGAAAGAGTTTTACTGTAATAAATGTAGAGAACTAAGTTCGGGGCAGGGTTTCAGGGGCTGCGGGCCACAGCGGAGAAATGCTTGGATTTATGAAACCACCACACCAAAGTTGAAGATAGATGGGAAATTGGCCAAATTAAACTAATTTCTTCCGGCATTGTGTTTCATTCAATGTCCTTAGCACGACACGCCGAGCGTTACAGGCGTAATGCGCTGCTGATGTTATCTTTAGACCTTGAGATGTTCAGGATGCGGTAAAACACTTGTTATAATGCAAAGTACACTTAATAACTCGTACACAATATTGTTGTAGTGTTTTTATTATTCGAAAGCAGAGCTTTACCTTTCCTTAGCCTACGATTATAGAATGGGTCACAGCACTTATTTAATTATAATTTATAACGAACTATCACTTAAAAAGTATAATGATGTAGTGTTATGCTTTGTTAGATGGCTTCTAATCCTGGACCTTGTAATGCGTGATTTTGCCGTTGTTGTTGACGAGCGTCTCAGCCATGCGGTGGCTCTCCTCCTTCCCGTTGATGTTGGAGGAGGAGGCGAACGAAGAGCTGGAGACGCCCATGAACCCTCCACCAGGGGCAGTTTCACCGAAGCGATGGGCTATATCAACATTCTGGACATTCTGAAATACAAAAATACTATTTTCAAACCAAGTTTAAAAAAGAAGGTTCTGTGTTTGACCAGTCTGTGTTTGTATGTATCTTGTATTTTCAATAAATAAATAGGTATTATTTTTACCACCGGAGAAAGCGGAGGTGTTGCGCAAAGTAAGTATAAAAATATCCCTTCGTCTTAATCCGCCGTCGCATTAAGTCACGATTGAATGTCGTGATACTGATGTGCAACTAATGCTTACGACTGGATGACGCCATGCCGACAAGGTATTTAATAAAACAAATAAGTTCTTATTATAAATACAATGCATTCAACAACATTAAGTATATAAAAAGGGTAGTAAGGATATTTCTTCAGAATTATCAAATTTTCAAATTAATATACCTAAGTAGGTATGTTTTTGATCTTTAGGCATTTATTGATGCCTTTATGCAAAGTTTTAAATTTATAACTTTTGTCCAGACTGACAAATACAAAAAACGTACCATGAGGGGTTTTTTTTTACGATTTCGCAGCGGAGCCCTGAACATGGAGTACAAGGTTTTGTGTTCATAATTACCGGAGCTGCGGGGCTCAGAATTGCCATTTGGTGCGTGTATCCTGGTGCTGCCTGGGCCGACGCGAAGGCTGCATTCGATCCAAAGCCCGAGGAGCCTCCGAACCCTCCTCCCATTCCAGGAGCCGAGCCCATTGCAGATAACCTGGAGAAGTCGAAGTTCGGCATGTAGCCAGCCTGATTCGAAGTAATGTCGTAGGCTTTTCTGGCGGTTTCTATCGCTTTTTTCTGATACTCAAGGTTTGAATTAAACGCCCTGCAATCCAAACAAACAATAAACACACGCCCAACACAACATAAGCCTGGGATTAATACAATGAAACGGAACTCAAATGTACTGCTGAGTGGATCCTACGCTAAAAATCGTTACGGTTTTAAAACGGATCAAGCCAAAAAGAATGTCTTATTTCTTCTAAAAATTACAATTCTACAACTTTTAATGGTAACATCCACAAGGCATAGCATTCAAGTTACATTTTAAAGTACCGAAACCAGGGCTGGAGAGCATATAACACAGCAAGCGAGAGTAAGTGCTGCAAGCTGACAGGATAGTTGTAGAAAAAGATGGAGGACCACTAACACTATCTAGCCAAAATCAGAGACCCGGCACACATCAAAAAGGTTTTTCGTATTGTTTTTACCTTCCGGATAAAGGTGGCAATGGTTTGAACCATGCAGATAAGGGTTTTAGAGGAGGAAACGGATTCAAGGGACGAAGAGGTTGTAATGGTGGTAACGGAGCAAATAGATTCAAAAACGGAGCCTGATTTAAAAGAGGAAGGGGTTTAAAAGAACGGAGAGGAGGAAACTGATAAAGAGGTTGTAGAGGAGGTAGGGGACGTAACGGCGGCAGCGGCTCTAGGGACCCTAGGCGATGGCATCGGCGACGCCGCGGGGGCAAAGGTTCAAAGTATGCTCCCCGGACTGCTCTTCGACTGCGTATAAAATCAATAAATCAGATAAAGATTATTTTTAAAACCTTAAAGCTTACTCTATGTGTAAGCGTCAGTTGGTCAGTAAGTATAAGTTTATACAAAAAGGTAGGTAGTGCGGGTTAACATAAAGAAAGAGTGAGAAAAGGTATAAGTAAACACTTTTGTTTGTCAACAGGGTCCTCTCACACTGTAATATGAACCTTTTACCTGGATCATGCCGTAATGTGTGCTAAATCTTGAATCGCTACAACGTTAAAAAAATATTATTAATGTGTTTCTCTGCAAAAGTTTCTCATAACCCTACGCATGCTTGAAAAACCTGTAACCGTCGTGGCAGCGTGCCTGGACCCTCACCGGAAGCTCATGCTGAGCTACCAAAATGTTCTTACTCCTTCAGCAGATGCTCAAAATTCCTAAAATATTCGGGGAAGAAATCATCGAAGTCTGGTCCAAATTGGAACGGGTTGAAATGGGGCTGGAAGGGCTGCTGTCCCCGATCGCCCAGGTGGGGCTGGTCGTCGTTTAGGCCAAATGTGCCACCGTACCTATTTCCGTTCGAGTCTTGGTATGCGTACGCGCCGACGCCGTCGTTGTAGCCGTATGGCACACCTGAAATTAAAAATGGATTATAATTACAACTTGCTCAGAAAGAGGGCGAAGAGAATTATATAGCCGTGCTGCTGAAAGAGGTAGAGCTGCCGGCCTCCGGTCCAACATCAGCAGCGTCAGTGATTTGACCCATAATTTATACTTATGGTTAGTTGTTTAGTTTTAATTAGGTAAGCAGTATTTATTTTATTCTGGTGTAATTTGATGCTAATTTGATTTAATTGATTTTTTACTGTAAACTTTGTCAGATCGAGTATAATATTAGAAAAAATAATTTGCTAAATATTCCTATTGGAGCTATACCTAAAATGTATTTAGACTTCAAAACAATCAAATATAAGACATGAGATCGATGTAAACGTAAACAAAGCATGGTTACGTCATGACAAGTAAGACCCGTGTGTGATAATAGTTATTAATGAATCAACTTCTCAAGATAACCTAACCTAACCAATTAACACGGTGTCTTACAAACCGCAAGCAGGTACTAGCGCAAAAAGAAGCCCCATCCCATGTCAGTTTTGATAATCTTGAAATGCGATCGTGTCAGAACACTTAACTCTAACGTCCATTAAAATCAATGCAAAAACCGCCTCTGAGATCATTTGTTTGGACGATGGGAAAACCTGCGCAAACTTATGACTAAGGACGAAAAAATATTCCGCGCAGGTATAATACAAAGATGTATGGGTGATGCATGGTGAAACTATCAAGGGAAACAGTATAGTGCTTGAATTTGTACACTATATTATTTCAGACTAGAGACATCATTAAAATGTACGCAAGACATATTTGAATCACACCTTTTGGTTTAAGTAGTTTGATTAATTTAAAACCATATTGCAAAATGTTTTCTAACAAATGTAAACGTTATCAATTTCAACCGAAACCATTTGTTTTGATTTATTCTGATTTCGTGCTAGCAATGTGTAGGAAATCCGATTTGAACGCGAGTCCGATTTTTTCACGTAACATGTGTATGTATAAAAATTCTTCATTGTTCAAACAAAATATTATAACGATTATGAAATAAACATTAATGTAGCAGTAATCTACAATCGCCAACTTACCCCTTTAAGGAATTACTTCCAGTTAACCTTTAACCGAAATTACTATTTGTATAAGAGTTCGCGCACTAGGCCAAAGTTTTTAGACTGTTGTCACTAATAGTCACTATTATGATTATAAAATTCACTTCTGTTCGGAAGTGTTGTGTAAAAATGCCCCTTTTTTTAATATTCATTGTTTTGTTGACTAAAATGACTAAGGTACAGTCAAAGTCATAAATTTAAACACGTTCCCAAGACGTCATAAACATCTTCACGCCTCTATGTCACTGATAATAAGGTCTATGTAGACATATATTTGATTCGATAGCGGCCCTGATATTTTTGCTTTTCACTGTACACATGGACCGTGTAACATGCAATAGTACATTTTGTTCTTGGGTCGTTCCCTGCTTAGATCTAGGCAGGTTTTGTCACCTCTTAAGTGAAACGAAAAAAATCTGCGTACAAAAATAATATGCGATACCGTAACGTTTCTCACCCCTCCGATTTTGAATATCTTGTAGATCTTATGAAAAACTAGGTCTGTGGGTGGGTACGTTTTCCCATGCCAAAAAAAAATCTTCAGAAGAAAAACAAATACCTAACAAAGAAAAAACCAACAAGCACAGGTCCAGTTTTCCACACCAACATATTAAAAAATCGTAATATTCGGACGTGATTTAGTGAGTGAGAAACGTTTCTCTTGTGCGCATAGTCTATGCATAGAAATAAAAAATCGGTAGATTTTTGCCCGAATTGAACGACAAACGTTAGATCGTTTAAAATACCGATTTTTCGGTAGCATTGGCAACACTGAGCTACGGTCGGTTCACAACACAATCCTCTTAACACGGCCTTGAATTAAGTGATTTACCTACTAGTGTTACCACTAGGTACATTCTAAAACCGCATCCCTCAAGTGGGTAATCTTTAGTGAACAGTAGCATTACGGATGCGTCGGTAATCATAATCAGAGATCTTAATGACTGCATCTGCACATATAATGCGAGCAAAAAATGGCATTCTTTGCTCGCTGCGGTCTCGGCAGAACCCGTTAGCATGGTAATGAAATCTGACGAACTGCGTAGTCGCAGCTATTTTAATCAACATTCGATGTACTTAATGTATTCGGTTTATGCAATTTTCTGTACCACCATTACATAAAACAGAATCTATCTTTTTAAATGTATAAAAGGAACTGAGTTACATATCAACGCACAGCCTAAACCTTAAGATAATAAATTTGGCAGGTAGGTTCCTTATGAGGTCTAGGGGTGCAGTAAGGAGGGGTTTTTGGAAATTTATCCTCTAAGGGGTAAAATAGGGGGAGTAGCGGGAAACTAATTCTACATGTACGAAGTCGCGGGCGTCCTCTAGTTATATATAAAAACCTTTCGTGGAAAATTATCTAAGCGATGGTGAAAACCACTTGAATCCGTTAATTCTTCGCGAACATACAGACAGACGCTGTGGAGGACTTTTTTTTATTAATAACTAGCTGTTCCCGTGCCCACTTCGTTAGGGAAATGTTTTTTTTTCTTATATATATATATATATATATAGGCTATGACACAAATAACGTAGCTTTCTATTGGTAAAATAATTTTCAAAACCTGTTAGCTAGATCATTGAGTAGATCCAGAGATTACCCCTTAGGTACAAAGTCACAAACTTTACCTCTTTTGTAATATAAGTATAGATAGATGTAGTGATAAAATACTCCTCTTTTTTATCGGGTGTCAAAAATACCAACGTTATTTACCTGTTATGGTAACTATTGTCAACGTTTTGATAGCTCTTATTTCATCATCATCATCATCATCAGCCCGGGGCGTCCACTGCTGGACAAAGGCCTCCCCCAAAGAGCGCCACAAGTCACGGTCTTGAGCCGCTCTTATTTACTTGACAGTAATGGCAGCCGAATCAAAAACGATACAGGTCAAAGGCAATTTGGTTTATATACCGCGTACCTAGTGATTGTTGTTTGTCGTTAAAGCCTGTTCAGACTATCTCTTATTTGGCAAACAACTTTCTAACCTAAAAATGAAACATTTTTGGCTAAAACAGCTCTTTTATAGTAAATAAAGTTAACATTATGGTCATCACTTGGCCGATGTTGTCCCAGATTGATTTATTTTATTTAAAATAACTGTTTCATACAAAAAAGGTTAGAAAGTCGTTAACTACTTAACTTAAAAGTCGTTTACGTTCATTAATTGTTCTAAGTTTTTATAATTGACGTAATAGCCACCGTTTTAAGACAAATCTCTAGTGTGTCCTTGACTTAGTCAGTTTCAGACCAGGGTTCCAGAATTCATTTCTATTAGTATAAGTCAAGCTAGTTTCTATTGCTGAAGTGTAAATTATAATTTATGGTAAGGCTGCTGTGTTTCACAATATGGGATATTTAAATATTGTTGATGTGTCTTATTGTCCGTTGCTCGTAGGCCTGATGATGCTACAAATTCGTTTTTAATCGAAACATTCATTTAATAAAGTGCAATTGTCCAACGCTGTCCATTATTGTTTTGTGTTTCATAAATGGTTTCTCCGTGGAAAATTTATGATTTCTGTATCGAATCCATTAGTGGTAATACGGGAATTGTTAATTAAAATAGTCAATCGTTTGGATCATTTCTTAAATGCCATATTTTGTGAAAGTTCGCCGGTGATCCTCTGATCACAAAGGAATTCATAATCGCCGCCGCCTACATGCAATTTCGGAACGGTAATTTAGCAACGAGAACGGTGTGAAATTAGCACAATATTTTAATTATCCTCCGTTACAATATTTACCATAATTGTCACCGTTTCAAATGCAGTAAACTTTTCGTTTTTCATTAGTTTATAAAGTATTCATATTAGGGGCTTTATTCTACTCGGTTAAACAATATTGCTTTTGACGTGATTTTGTATTGTCAACGTTTTGATAGCTCTTATTTAATTTACAGTAATAATAATTAAAAACAATACGTTAAAATGCATGTTATTACCTTAAGATATTTGCTACAATGTATCACTTGTTGGCAAACCGAAATAAATTAAAAAAATATATGTCAAAAGCAATATTAATTTACCAAGTATGTATGTATGTATGTATTAAGTACCCCAGATATGTTAATCCTCAAATTGACAATAATTTGCGCGACTAAATTCATATTGACACCTAACGTTATTATTCTCATCTTTTTTTATGCGGCACAAAAGTTATCGTATCAAAAATGAAATATAACGACTTGGACAATTAAGACAACGGTTTCCTTGAATAAATTAAACACCTCTTCGATTAGGACTTTTAGTTTGTGTGAACGAGAGCCAAGACATTTTTAGTGGAGGAAGCAAAAACTGTTTCTGATCGATCAATCTAATACACGAGTACCTACTTGGCCATTTGTTGAGGTCAAGTAAGTATCTTATATTAATCATTGATCACTTGTTGATTTTACATCATTAATCTCCCATTAAGGTGTAGTAGGTGCAAAACGCATTAATCTTCTAGTGCTTGAGTACCTAGACCTTCATCTGATTCATTTAACGCTTGTTTGATTACGTAACGGTGTTAAATTAAGTAAAAAGTACCATCTTGTGAATTGTTCGCCTTATAATAAATGTATTTAACTTTTTTTATGTATGGTTATATAACAGCGGCCAACCGATATGACGATAAACGAATGATCATGATTGAATGTAATTATTTTGACGGGTAATGTTGCTGGCAAGTGCTGCAGGAAGAACTGGTGGCAGCGCGGTAGGTATGTGGGAGTTTTAATCGCTGTACTATTTATAGCCAAACTTTTTCACTTTGCATACGAACAGAGAAAACAGGTTCTGAGACCCCGACCTTCACTTCTTGGGTGGGACGTTAAGAAAAAGAGTCCAACGAAACATTTCATTCCAATTTATATTCAGTAGCTGATCCGACAGACGTGGTTCTATCCCTTTTTTTCTCTAAAAATCCTAATTACGAACATAAAAAATCGCCAAATTCGACCAACCGTTTTCCAGTACTTAACCCCAAAGACTACTTAACCCGTCAAGCGATATGTCAAAATAGTTGTACATCAAAATTAAACTATATGTCAAATTAATAAGCCACGTAATGTCAAAAATTCTACGCAACATGTCGTGCGTAGGAGGCCATTTGCAACGTCAAAAGAAGGCGGATGTGTATTAGTTTTTATTTTTGTGTATTTAGGTGTTCAAAGTTCTTTTTTGTTAGTGATTTGTACTTATTTCCTGTATCCGGCATCTTACTTCTCGTTTCAAGTGGACTCGCAGTGGTACGGAGGTTAAAACTATCTTGGCCTCTGTCCTACATATCACCGTACAACGTTGCCACCAATCTTCCTAGAGAAGATTGGATTGTGTTTTATGACTATATTGATTTATACTTATATATACTTGACACTGGCGAAATCACTTCATAGTTGAAACGCCATATTCCCGCGGTAGTAGCTGTTCAAGTCGCCGCGGGGCAAAGAAAAAATACAAAATACAATGTCGTGCGTAGGCAGCGTAGGACACCTGAGGGGTTAAGAATGCGTTTACTACAAACAATACAAACACCATAAAAGTTCCGCAGTCATTTTTCTAGAGATGGGACACGGAACTTGGCTCTTGTTTTTTAACAGTTGTTCTTTACATAATATATCTAGCCACATTAGTATTTGTCATAGACAAGACTAAACTTGCCTGGCGGCTACTCGGGGGCATTGTCTTTTATTTAATTGTTGTAGAGAGACTTCATTAGCACGCAAGGATCGTCACACACGTTACTTACCTTTTAGAGCTGGGTTTAACCAAATGCTTTGGTAAACAAACTTTGGTATTGTTTTTATTCAAACTAATATTAGTAAAGGTACTAATAAAATTCGTAATGAGATGCAGTTTTTACCTTTTCCAAAATTGAGGCTTTGGGTCCTGAGAATTGATTACCCGAACCTTAACTCTTATGGCGGCACTTGGCCATTATTTGTCAAAAATTCTTATTTTTTCTCTTGGTATGTCATAAGTAAGAGACATAAATAAATTTGGTAAATACTACGAAGTGAAATGGCTCCATTATAGTTAGGTACACCTCCCAACATTCTCGTACTGACCCATTTGGATTTCTCATTCTGTATAAGTACCTATGTTCGTCGTTGTCTAATAAACATATTACAGTGCAAGAGGTCTTAAAAGTCTTAAGGGTTCGGGTAAACTCAGTTAGACTATCATATCATTAGAGACTACGAGACCAAGTGATAGGGACACAACATCGAAAGACCTTTATAAAAACTATCTCACTGGGCCTCTATTTTAGGCGTTTAAAACCATGTAATTTTTGACCTGTTGTCGTATTGTCAACGTTTTGATAGGTCTGATTTACTCGAAAGAGATGGCGGATGAGTGAAAAACAATACTAAACACGTCAAAGACGATATGGTTTTACGGCCTAGAATCTATTCTAACATGGGCCTCTAGGCCCTGTTCAAGGTTAGAGCTTAGATCGGGACAAGGTCGATTTGGGTGAGACTGTACCCTGATGATTGAGTACTTAATTTAATTTAGTAATAACTTAATTATACACTACACGAAAAGAAGAATGACGTAATAGGCGCTTACGCCTATATTCGTGATGTAATAGTACTAAGCAAAGTGAATTGACCTTGAAACATGCGATGGGGTTGTTTACTATTACCTAATACCATTTTGGCAACAACAGAGCTTCGCTCGCCCTGACACGAATTTTCCGTTCATTTCCGATTAATAAAGTTAAAAGGTGACCAAACGGTAATGTGATATGAATAACGTGACTTTTACGTCAAATTGGGATACTTTTAAGGGTTACCCGTATCTGATTTTATTCCACCTTCATTATAATTAAAATACATGTTAAACAGTGTCCAATAGCAAAAAAAGTTTGAAGCCGAAAAGTAATATATTTAAAGTAAATATAAAACTATACCTGATTACTGAATAAATATAGTATTTAAAAAAACCATTTTTTGTCATACGTTGATTCGTAATCTTTACATGCAATATTTAGATATAATTATATTTGTAACCGACTCGAAAACGGTTCTAACGATTACGATGAAATTTGCAGTAGGTATAAGGGTCTACGTGGCCGAAAAATCGATATTTTAAGTTGTCATCTTCGGGAAACATCGTTTTTAACCCGAGCAACGCTCGGTTTTCCAGGTACTAACTTTCAAGTAACGAAACTAAGAATCAAATATAAATGTAACAAAAACGCTTTATAGTTTATTGTAACGTTTTAGAGAAGCGGTTATTTAATTAATTAAAAAAACCAACAAAATTTAAACGTACGAGCTGGTAAGGTTATATTGCGTAAACCTGTAAGTAAATATATGCATTTGCGTAGGTAATTAAACGCCTGTTTTTCATAATTGTAAGGTAGCATTATGAATGATAATCTATTTAATTACCTCTAGTCAGCAGTGCTTGCACCCGCCCAGGCTAACTGCGTCTGACATGTGCATAGTATTAATCAAGTGAGTACTTATTCACGCAGCGGAACTAATAAAATTATTCGGGTTCATTCGTTCTACTTTATGAAATTATTTTTATTTACGACTATACGGATGCTTGATTTGAATAACTTTTCGTAATATGTCACGCTCGAAAATTATATTTATAATTAATTGATATTTTTAATATTGTTAATAATACTCTTAAATTAGTAATTAATAATATAATATAATAATTAAACTATGTGAACTAATCTTTAGTGCCTTACGTCATACTATATTCTAAAGACACGATACAAATGTAAAAAAATTAGGCAATCTTTTCTGTCAAGTCAATATAATTATGTGAAAATAAAATTAGAAGACGGAAGAAGATATGAAGGAAGACTTAGAAAAATTACTCTTCCATACACTAGACGACGAAATAATTAACCGGCGTAATTTGTCTCCTCATTTCATGTGTTTAAAAAAATATTAATCAATTGGTTGTCCCGTGTCCTTACTTCACACAAAAGATGGACAACCTACAATGATGATTTGTAACTAGTATCTTCTTTCACAACCCCCAACTCACCCCTTTACGGCATTATTCCACACTTTGAAAACCTTCACCCCTATTACTGCGGTCTTTTTTACAAACGCATACCTACTCGTAGAAGTAAGGAAAATGACAGATACCTATGTTTTGTGTTTGTGACAATGTCACTATGTGCAAATGTGCATTTACTATTGATAGAAATAACAAAGGAGGAGTCCCAATCAAGCTCCTTGATGAATTAAGAAGCAAGGAAATGAAGATAAAGGGACTTAAAGTAAAATATGATAGAAGGCTTGATTTGAAAAAAGTATCAAAGAGAAATTATTAATAATCAAATTAGCAATTTTAACGGGGATATCAATTTGTTCACAATAAATGACAATACATGTCATTATTATTTATCTTTTTAAATTGATAAGAATATGTAGGTATAAAACAAATGTATCTATGTATTTTAAATACCTTATGCTATATAGGAATTCCTTATGGAGTAGTTTATTGCTCAAACCCACAAACATTTTGCACATACTTCATCCTTTCGTATTAATTTATATTTTCTCGTCACAAAACAGAACTTTTAGCGGCTCCGACTATACATTCCTAGTAAACGACTTAAGTAATTCGAAATATGTTTTTAAAAACTGTTAAGTAGCAAATGATACTTTCTGAAAGCAAATGCAAGTCACTAAAAATACTAAAATCGCTATATCGCGAGGGATCGCCTACAATATTTGAGGAGTTCCCTCAATTCCTCACTGATCCCTTCTTCAGATCCTAGTTTCCTTATCATGGTACCACGCTAGGATTATCTCCTTTCCAACAAAAAAATAATCATCACAATCGGTTCATAAACGACGAAGTTATCCGTGAACAAACATTTAAAAAAAATGGTCGAATTGAGAAAATCCTCCTTTTCTGAAGTCGTTTAAATAATCCGCACATTGATGTTGGTGAAATTTTAGTCCTAAATACGGGGTGTAGATTCCAATGGCCATACACGTCTTCGGAAAACTTCATGCTCAAGATATTGGGCTTAAGCACACTTCACATTAAAGGCTGACTTACATTGGTCTAGCAAAAGCATGCTAGTAGAAACACATTGACGAGTTGATTTTCACGTTTGAAGCGAGTGCTTTTGTAACGACGCAATGTACTATTTCATATCACCTACTCGGAAAGGGGACTTTTCTTCCCTGCTAGGAGGGATCAAAGTGGCACTTTTCTGTTCAAGGACATTTTGTTGCCAAATTTGATAATTGTTGTTAAGTGCGATAATTTCCTGTTGTTAAATTTGATAATTTCAGCATTTCTAGAATGTGTGAATAATTAAATTTGTTTCATCACTAAGATCTTTTATTTTCCTCATAGGTGATGTGAAAAGCAGTATGTGTCACACGGTAGCAAAATTATTTCCACCTTGGGCGTTAACACTTGAATCCCTCACTACGCTCAGGATTCTATTTTAGAATCCCTCGCTACGCTCGGGATTAAATTGTAGAATCCTTCGTTTCGTTCAGGATTCAATGTACGCCCTCGCCTTAAATATGTCATTTTGCTCCCTTGTGACACAATCTACTATCAGCCCATCGGAACCCTGACCCACCATAGAACTGTGTCACAGTGACCTTACGATTCAAGTCGTAAGAAGTGCCAAACAAATTGTTTTATAATGTCAGTGTGACAACGTTCTATGGATGGGCTGATAGTACTTCTACTGGTATCCTTTTGCTGGACCAATGTAAATCGGCCATAATTCCATAAGTACCTAAGTATTACATACATACATATACAATCACGCCTCTTTTCCATAGGGATAGGTAGAGACCACTTCCTTGCACTTGCTATGAGTAAATAAGTACATTATTGTTTAATTTCTTCAGTGGAACGTTCGCAGATTGGTACTTGTCTAGCTTAACAAACTTCTTAAAAGCGTAAAAAATTCCATTCTTACTCGTATAACCTATTAACGAGCGATGTGACGAAATAGATTGTTTTTTAAACAATTATATTAATAACATAGGTGGAATAATGTAGAAATTGATCAGGGATAATGTAGAAATCTAACGGCGAAAGAATTTTTCAAATCGGTCCAGTAGTGTAGTTGTGGGTGGTAGGACTCTGTGCAGAGTCCGTCCATATCGCTACCACCATCTTATCCATTAACCTACCGCCAAACAGCAGTGTTCGCATTGTTGTGTTCCGGTTTGGGGATAAGACAGCCGGTGTAATGACTAGCATAGAGGCATTCCATCTTAGTCCTCAGGGTTGGCAACGCATTTGCAGTCTAAGTCTAGTAGTCTTATGAATGCGAATGTCTATGGGTCACAGTTTCCGCTTACCATCAGGTGGCCTGTGTGCTCGCTTGCCTTCTCTATGTCATAAAAAAAAAAAAAGTTTTGGAGCCTATTCAATGCTAACAAACAATGAAATCTTTACTTTTTATAATATTAGTGTAAATAGACTAACGGACGCCCGCGTTGCATTAGTTTCCAGGTACTCCGCCTATTTTAGCCTCTTAGGGGATGGTTTTCCAAAAACCCCTTCTTAGTGCACCACTAGTATATCCTAGAAATATTCCCTCAAAATTCCAAGTCCGTAGGTCCAGCGGATTAGCCTGTGCCGTGACCGATCAGCCAGCCAGATTTGTCTTTTTAGCGACTTGAGTGCTCGTGTATATTTGATTTACCTTATTTATAACCAAATAAGGGCTATCACTGGTAACTATGGTTGCACACAACACGTGAGTGGGTTTCGCACCCATGGGGTAGCGCAACGGGTTAATAAGTCTTCGCTCTCCGTCCGTACGTCTGTCCTAACTTTAAAGAGTTTTAATAGATAGCGGTTTTTTCCCTTCGGAGTTTAGGTTATTGCGGCGGAGTTACTAACAAATAAAAGATAAAAAAGTGAGGTAATAAAGAGGTTTTTATTTTTGTTGTGTCGTAATAACGGTATAAACATACAAGTGTCTTTATGACAAACCTTCAAGAAAAACAATGAATAGTATAAAAATGGCCAAGTGTGAGTTGGGCTCGAGCTGATTCGATTCGAGATCGAACTCTAATTGAATATAATATTAACTACTGTACGGCAGTATGGAACCCTCGGTGCGCGAGTCCGACTCGCACGACCAATTGTTTTAATGTAATTTAATGTTTTGATGTCTGAATGTTTTAATATTGTAATTTGAGACTTTTTGACACTTGTTTGTTTAAGATTTACCTTTATTTCGTTTATTTTGATGCCATTAGGTGTCAAAACCTGCCAAGAGAAAGGGATGGCTCTTTAAAAGTTACATAGTTCCGTCCTGTTTACTGCCAGGAACTTGTTGGGTTTTTAGGGTCCCGTAGTCAAACAAGGAACCCTTATAGTTTCGCCATGACTACTTGTATTCCTTTATCTGTGCCATGACCGACCGTCCGCGGCCTAGCTCAGAGACCCGTAGTACTAATAAAGCTGTGATTTGGCATGAATATACATATAAGTCACGCCAACCAAGTGGTAAAATAATAACCTTGAAAACTCTTTTTTTTTCTCGTCTACCCCTTGGTGTTGGGTGTCGTTGGATAGGTCTTTCGAAAATATTGCGGTTAAGTTAAACAATTTCTCGATTAAGGGATCCGTTCATGAAATATTAAGCTTTAAAGAGCTAATTTTTGTTAAAGTAAAGTGCGCTGTGCTAACAGCCAAAACTACAAACACTAAAAATCTATAAAGTGTCTTAAATGAAAACACATATAATGAATTTTATAGGAAAACTATCAGCACTAAGTAGATTTCATTGGTTCTTGAGTTACAAACGGTTTTAATGTTTATACCTATCGAAAACTTATTTGCGGTGTTGGTAAACTGACCGCGACCTATGTCGATGTATGGGGATAACAGTTTTCCAACGTTATAGTTAAGTTTGTCCCGAGGTCCAATTTGTTGGTAGTTACAGCTTCGGAACCCTACACTGAGCATGGTCCGACATGCTCTTGCAAGACCAGAGAAGAGTACACTCGTAAGTTAAATTCAGCAGTGACACTAAATAACTAAACAAAACACATACTTTTTTAAGTCGATTTATAAAAGCATGAAAAATCTTCCGGGTGATATTTTTAATGTCACTGTAATGGATGGATGATTGGATGGTAATGCATTACCACAAGATAGACATTTCTAATTTATTTTATGCCTTTTCTTATTACATCTTATACTAACAGTAGTGATAAAAAAACTGGTAAAGCTTTTAACGGCGGATGTGAAGCGGTCGTTCGGAAGTTCTGTTTTTTGCCGGTTCGTACGTCTTAGTTCGTTCTTAATTAAAATATATCTTGCTAATACTCCGTCGCCTACTAGATTGAAATAAATTAATTGCATTCTATTATATATGTAACTTGATTTGCATTTATTCATTAGCAGGTTATTTTTTTTTAATGGAAAGAGTAGGCAACCGAGCACACAGGCCACCTGATGGTAAGTGGAAACTGTGACCCATAGACATTCGCATTCACAAGACTGCAAGCCTAACACTGCAAATGCGCTGCCAACCTTGAGGACTAAGATGGATTACCTCTATGCAAGTCATTACACCGGTTGTCTTATCCCCAAACCGGAACACAACAATGCGAACACTGCTATTTGGCGGTAGGTTAGCTACATGTACTACGTATAATGAATTGTACATTAGCCCATATTTATATTAAAAATAAACTTAATGTTGTTTGTTATTCTACTATTCCATCTGAAATTGTATGATGACACCTTTTAACCACTCAACTTTACATTTAATCTCTACGCACATAATTATTCCCAAAGCCATAATAATTATTCACAAAGCGACGATAAATATTCACAACTAACTTACCGCTGATCCAGCCAAACTGCATGCACACAGCACTGATTAAAATAAGTCGGTTCATAATGTCGGCTTGACTCGATTACCGTAACGATTATTAATCGATTAGTCAAACTTGCTCTACGAGTTTGCTAGTCGTGGCGTGGCCCACACGAGTTAGCTCCTTGGCAGTCGGCCGGTTAGTGCTGCCCGAGATACCCTGCACTCCATATAAACAACTTGTGCATGCTTATCACCTACAACTATTATACCACTTTGAGCTCTAACGACGCTATGAACTCCTAGTAGTGTCGTAAAATCATTGTTGTTTTGTTTTCACGGGTTTATTACCATATGAATAAGCGACTCTGAAAGCCTTTTCGCTGAAATAATTTTTCAAGAGAAGGCCGCGTCATCGTTAAAAACATGTTGTTGAACTAAATTAAGGAAATGTCCTTAAGCAGTTGTTTTTCTATTGTCAAAAAACAACCTTACTTGTAGTTGAACATCGTATAGGCCTTTACGTCAGTGCCTATGTAATTATTTGCTTATAAAATAAAAGATTTCGTTGAACGACACGTAGGTAACGAATATGTTCACATGTTCGGCCATGTTACATATACTCGTATTACTCGTACCATGAAGAAATATATTATTCTGAGAATATAATCTTGTTTGACCATACATATAGTATTTAAAATCCACGACGGCACTCCAAACTACTTAATTTTAACTCTTACTCATTTTAAGTTTAGCCCCGCCAGTCATTGGTTTGTTTGCAAAATCAAAATATAACTATCAAGGGTCTAACTGAAAGACTCAGGAATAGTAAAAAATATGCAGTTGAATTGAATGAAACTATTTTTAACGTTTCACCCTTAATAGGGCACTGGACGAATACTTACCACTTCACGATTAAGGCCACAGATTAAACACATATTGACTTGTTGCTAATCCTGTTTGTTTTATGAACGCAGTGATAACCTTTCTTTTCTAAAAAAAATTACTGGCAATATCAAGAAGTGTCAAAACAAGAGTGATTGCCGTGTAAATCAAAACAATCTAAAATCTAACGTTTTTCTAAGTTTAATGGGCACATGTTAGCAGTTTGTTCAAGTAAGATTCTGGTAAGTGGTTTTTGTTGTTTTCTTGTAGAAGTGGGTAATTTTATCTAACAAAGCACGAATAATCAACTTTGATTGTAGATTCTTGCGGCTTAGAACGGTAGTTCAAAGTTGGTGGTAAATACTTTACCATTGCCCGGAACAATCATAAAACTGCGGAACAACAATTTTATGATTTAATGTTATTTTTTTTTATTCAGGGAAAATGTCTAGAAAAAAAGCACTTAACGACATGGCCATTCAAGAAATACTGGAAAATGATCTTTCCAGTCTTGAAAGTGACTCAGAAGATGATACAGGATATATTTCAAATTTTATAAATGAACATAATTACAATGATCAAGTTTTAAGAGGCCTGTCAAAAATTTTGACGTCAGATGTTCCTCTTATGATGGATTTGCTGACAAAGAAAGGCATATACGCCGTAGGTACAGTAAGGCTCAATCGTAAAGGCCTTCCAAAAAGTATACTGCCTCAAAACAAAACAAGAAAAGAAAAACTTGCACGACACGAATTCACATATCAGAGCAGGTCACCAGTGTCTATGATACAGTGGATGGATACACAATTAGTAAACGTTCTCACCACAGCACATACTCCCAAATCCTTATCTTCGGTCAAAAGAACACAAAAGGATGGTTCCAAGAAAGTCATTCCAATACCAACTGCGATTGCTGATTATACTGTGAATATGGGTGGAGTGGATCATTTCGACCATTTTCGATCGTCATATCCCATTGGCCGCAAATCACGACGTAACTGGATGCGATTATTTTATTTTATGTTCGACGCTGCGGTCATAAACTCTTACTTAATTTACTTAAAAGTACACAAGCAAGGAGTGTGTATGTACACATCGCGACTATAGACTTCGACTGGCACGTGGCTTAATTGACGGATTTACAACCAAAAAGAGAATGTCTGACATCGTGTTTAAAAACAAAAAAGGTGGAGTTTTTGGGGTACCGAACGAAATCCGCTTAAATGCATCGTCGTACTATCCGGAAGACCAAAAAAAATTTACAAGATGCCGATTCTGCAGCACTAAAAAGCAACAAAAACGATCTCGGATACGATGTGACGTGTGTAAAGTGGCTTTATGTGCCACACCGTGCTTTAAAAGCTTCCATTTAATAACCGAAGACGGTACACACATGCATCAGCAGTTTGATGATACAACTGCCTCAAGCAGTACCACAGGGTAATGGCAAAATAGTTACCGCTTTCTAAGAACTGCTAAAAGGCAACGGTCATATATTTACCACCCTGTTTTTCAGGAAAACCAATTTCCTGAAAATATTTTTCTTTATGACATGTTGATTGTAGCTACATTAAATAGTCGATTTATACGCTAAAGTTATTTTATTTTGATATTTATGTCCCTGCCCTATTAAGGGTTAAGTTTATGCACTTTTCCATGCATTCAAATTAGTAGTTAAACTTATTGAGAGAGAATAGGGACTGACAAAATAGCCATTTTAAGGGCCTCCACCGCATTGTCGTCGTGATGTACTTGACTTGGGTTTTTTTCGGAGTTCAACAAAGATACTCGGAAAACAAATACTTCGTGAACCAATCGACATTGACCATTCTACGACATTCAAGAGGAACCTTCCAACCAGTCTCGTCTAAAGGAGACGGAGCTGTACACTAGTAATTTAACGAAATAAGATCCTATCTTTAAACATACAACTATATGTATACGACGCTTAGCTATAGGTATAGCTATACGACGCTTCAATACGGCCATATTCCCACACGCAAAATGGTGCCCAACTATCAGTGCCAGTGCCAAGAATTTAACGCCGGGTCCGTTTTGCATAGAAATCTGGGTCCCAGCGTCGATGAACTATACGATGGTCGGGCCACTTAACCTATAGATAGATAGAGGAAATACACTCAGGAGCAAAAATACCGGGTCAGAGTACGTTTTTCATACAAACGAGACTATTTCGAAGCCTTGGTTCCTCGCCAGGGGTTGTTTTGGGTCATTGTCAAGCCTAGGGATTTTTTTTGTGAAAAAATGAAACACGTGATTTATAAAAATAAAAGATATATTATGACTCTTACGTTACTTTACAACAATAGTGAGTATCAGTCTGAGATCAATAATTCGAAAAAGGCGATTTATAAGGAAATAGCAAAATTTCGGTTCCACCGAAAAGACTAATATGTCCACCGAGTGGACTAAAATCTTAATTAGCAAAAAAAATAAAACTAAAAAGTGATTAACATCTTGAACAAAAATAACGTTAATGCTATCTTCACATAATCAAAAACAAATCAGTCACCTAAAAGTATTCAAAAAGTAAATAAAAAATGTTTTGTGTCTGTCCACCGAAAAGACAATTCATTTCGGTGGTCAAAATATGTCTTCGTCGTGCTGCAGTTTTAGGATCTAATACCCAGAATGGTCTATGTCTGCAAAAAGTTTTGTAGGATATCGTTTTGCCTGTCTGAACCATATATTTTTTGTGCAAATTTATAAGTGAGTCGTTGAGAAATCTCATTTGTTTCTTTTGTTTATTGCGTGTTATTGTCTCTCTTTTGCCAGATGTAAGACGACTTGATTCATCGTTAAGCAAATATTGCTGTATGTTAGCTCTCAATTCTTTTTCGTTCTTAGAACTTTCATTCCTTTTCTTTTTTGTGTCCTTTGCAGCTTTTTGTTTCTTGTTCCGTAATCTGTGTAATCGCATTCTGTACTTTGACAGTTTACATTCTAAACTCATCAACTTCTTTTTCAGTAAATCATTCTCTACTTTCAACCTTCTTCTGTTTCTCACTGCAATACGTGCACCCATTTCAGCTCTTGATGATACTATGGTTACTGGACTCGAGGGCGGTGTTTCGCGTGCAATAAACTTTTCAGCTTCTTTTTGTATTTTGACTTTATCTCTGCGTCATCTTGCATCCTCTCTCCATTTCCTCCTCAAAAGCTTTTTTTTCACATCTGGTAAATCTTCTGTTGTTTTTATTTTCCCTTCAGCTTTCTTCCGATGGTAATATTCTTTGTCCTTTTTTCGCTTTTCTTCCAAGGATTCTGGATCCTGTTTGAGTTTTTCACGTGCCTTCCTCATACTCAGTTTTTTTTGCTCACGGCGTCTTTTTGTTTTCTGGGTATCGGTAAGTTTACTTCTTGTTTTCACCATCGCCTGAAAAATCACAATAATGCACCCAACGAAAAGAAGGTAAAGCTGTGCAAAGAAAGAGCAGGAGATTTTGTGAGGGAAACGAACGAACGCTTATGATGAATCACTATCACCCATGCCGTAAGAAATGCATTAGGGTGGTTTTAAAAAAAAGTGTACAGTAAAGAACTAAAATTAAGAAACAGTAACTTTAGTCATGTGAGAAACGAAAAATAGTAATAAGTTTATAGTGCCCTCAAACGCTAATAGCAGTATCTTAAAAATAAACGAAGCAGATTCAATACTCCCTCGTTAGTCATATGATCGCAATTGCAATTTTTTTTATAACAGTTTAGTTAATTTTAGTTACTTGCATGACTAAGGTTACTGTTTCTTAAGTTAGTCCTTAACTAAGTACATATTTTTTTAAAACCACCCATTACAGGTACAGTCGGCCTCATAGGTTGCTGGGCACCTAAGTGCCTTGTCGTTTTCACTCGTTTCACAACTTCATATGGCAGTTTAACATGACGTTTAATGCGACACGGTGCAAAGGTGTTAGGCCCCTTGTTAGGCTGACAGTTCCAACCATTATTAAAGGTGTGAGAGAAGTGGTGGTTCAAAACATATTTATCCATAAAAATAAAAAATGAAACAAAAATAGGTAATTAGTCCTTTAACTGATAAAAACACCAATAATCAGAAGCAGTTTTATAAGTAATAATAACTAAATAACCCACCACATTCAAGAAAATATTCCACTCGGTGGACATCTGTCGTTTCGGTGGACAAAAGTTCCACCGAAAAGACGTCCACCGAATGGACTTTTTTCGCAAAATCATTCACACCACGTGCCGTTTATAGGTTATGTCAAAAGCCAAGGTATATTCATAAAGTTTCATTGTTTGACTAGAAAATAACAATGCTTGATTAATCTATAGTTGTTTACTTACCAAAATACAGCAGTAACCGGAAAGACAACTCAACTTTGACAGCACTAAATATTATTCTTAACACAATAACAACGTCTTCCGCGTACGAGTCACGGTGAAATGGCCTCTGACAGGGATAGTGCGATATTGGATGCGTTCAATTTTACGTTCCGTTCCATCATTTGACATTTCCTTAATTTTAGTCAGTATCGAAAGTAATGTCCACCGGAAAGACAAAAAATGTTGTAACAAGATTCAATGATGCAAAAAGTGTGATTTAATTCTATCTTTTTTTTAATACTTTCAACGTCAGATGGAAAACATACTGTAGATAAGGAAAACGTACCATTTTTGTAAAATAGTAAAAAACACGTATTTATTAAAAGCTACGTTCTATTGAAAGGTAGAATCCGAACAGTCCACCGAAGTGGACATTTCGGTTACATGGTTGGTTACAAAGTAAAAAATAAATAAATTTATAGTCAATCTGTTACAGTATGGTCTATTATGTTTATTTTACTTTAATATTATGATACAAAATTAAGACGCATTTTACTAAGTGGCTTATACAGGGTGTCCAGTAAATAATGGATAACCTTCTACCCATCCATGGGGCACCTCAGGCTGGTCCCTAAAAAGGACTTACAGGTTTGGTAAAAGTTGCATGGTTTTCGAGATAATCGAACTTTTCTATTTTCTTAATAATTAGCACCTTGCTTCACTGTAATGACTGCCAAGGTCACAAATAAAGAGGTTTTGTCGTTCTGTTTGCTGTTAAATATTCTTTAATAGTGATGCTAACGGATGTGTCTTGAGCATTATGGTAGCGACACTAATTTTTTGTTAAACATATCTTAATTTATAACTTCACATTTTGCTTTAAAGTTTGCAACAACTTTGACTGCTTGTGGTGAAAAAAAATTGTATGAAGACCAGAGTGGCCAATATGTTGAAAAATAGTGTATCTAATACTGATTCTAAACTGGTATAACACATGGTGTTTCCGTCTTTACAGATAAAGTTATTGCTGTTAGTATTCACTAAGAGCGAATTTTACCAAAACACCAAGTTATCGATAAGTAACTCTTTACTTGATTGGGTTAGTCATATCATAAAAAACGCTTCTCTTATGAAAACCAACGTCTAATTACTGCAAAATAATGAATCACAGAATACTTGAAACCTACATCAACAATAATATTTGTAAATAAAAACCGAATCTGTTTTTACGATTACATTGACGACGTTATCTAAATTCGGTTTTTATTTACAAATATTATTGTTGATGTAGGTTTCAAGTATTCTGTGATTCATTATTTTGCAGTAATTAGACGTTGGTTTTCATAAGAGAAGCGTTTTTTATGATATGACTAACCCAATCAAGTAAAGAGTTACTTATCGATAACTTG
Organism: Acleris sparsana; assembly: GCA_923062465.1. Lineage (NCBI taxonomy): Eukaryota > Metazoa > Arthropoda > Insecta > Lepidoptera > Tortricidae > Acleris > Acleris sparsana. The sequence continues at coordinate 16,240,787 of OV281287.1, read as the reverse complement.
GTGTTTTGGTAAAATTCGCTCTTAGTGAATACTAACAGCAATAACTTTATCTGTAAAGACGTAAACACCATGTGTTATACCAGTTTAGAATCAGTATTAGATACACTATTTTTCAACATATTGGCCACTCTGGTCTTCATACAATTTTTTTTCACCACAAGCAGTCAAAGTTGTTGCAAACTTTAAAGCAAAATGTGAAGTTATAAATTAAGATATGTTTAACAAGAAATTAGTGTCGCTACCATAATGCTCTAAGACACATCCGTTAGCATCACTATTAAAGAATATTTAACAGCAAACAGAACGACCAAATCTCTTTATTTGTGACCTTGGCAGTCATTACAGTGAAGCAAGGTGCTAATTATTAAGAAATTAGAAAAGTTCGATTATCTCGAAAACCATGCAACTTTTACCAAACCTGTAAGTCCTTTTTAGGGACCAGCCTGAGGTGCCCCATGGATGGGTAGAAGGTTATCCATTATTTACTGGACACCCTGTATATGATTCGTATGAACAGTTTTTTTTAGGGTTATGACAATGACCCTTTTAAGTGAGTTTTAATGGTGAATACTGCGAGGTTCAATAGAGGAGGTCAAAAGTTTTTAAGATACCTAACTGATCGCACAATCAGTTAACACCACAGCGGGAGAGTTTGGGTCAGCATTTATTGCCATTTAAGATGTTTTTCTGAACATACACAATTCCGGCGTTAACCGCAGATTCATTCAGTTGGGTATCCTAGGCACTCTGGAAGTCCTGTATTGATGCACGAAGTATTCATCGTCAGATTTCACTAAAAGCATTCCCTGGCGAGGAACCAAGGCTTCGAAATAGGCTCTTTAGTATGAAAAATGCACTCTGACCCGTTATTTTTGCTCCTGAGTGTATGTAGATTTGTTGAGTGTCAACGTATTAGATTCAAAGCTGCAGCACATGATACGAAACAAATAGTTCTTTAGTAGAATATCTGAGGAAGAAGAGTGTCTATGTAGACGAAGAGAGGTATTCAAAGGGCATCGCCCAAGAAGATGATGGTTGTCCTACTGAGTGACATACACAACTTTTTCATCCAAGTTTGAGGAAAATTTGTAGCCGGGTAGCAGCCAGTTCTTGTACCTACGTACAAACTATGAGTGTACAATGCAGATGAGCTCGAAGGAAGAGGAATCTTTTCTGAAAAAGTGTTATAATGTTGACCGTACCTAGCAAATTCACGTAAACAAACGTATCTACACACGTCAAAAAATCTAAGAATGTAAAATATCTCCACATTTTTTTGATGTTATACAATGTATAGCCACTGCAAAATATCAAAATTGTTGTCGTCTTAACTGGACTCTATTGGCGTTGGAGCATGCTGAGATATCTTTGGGTACCTTTGCTTCGAAAATTCGTCCCTGTTATTTTATAATATCGTTTTTGCCTGTTCTAGTATTGTCAAAGTTTTGATAGCTCATATTTACTTGACAGTAATGGCAGCCGAGTTAAAGACTATATCATAACATTAACAGCACAAATACGATTTGGATTTTACCGCCTAGATTAGAGGCGAACGAATCTATGAATGCCGAGGGAGCGGCCACAACCAAAACAACCATTAGTTTTACTAGTTCACTTAAGCTACGATTTTAGATTTGGTTCGAAATCCAAAAAATCTGGCTCAAAACCAAGTCGTTAAAAACTTAACTGTTTTTTTAACAGGTGCTTGATAGTTGAGTTGACCCAAATTGATATAAATACACTTGACTTTGAGTTCGAGCTTAAGGGGCGTCGCGGTTCAAGGTGAGGGCCACGCGGCGATAACTGATAACTATGTTTATTGAATGACGTAATGTACAGTCAACAGCGTAAATAAGTGATCATTTATGTACCTTGTCGCTTTCAATCGTTTCACAATTTTGTATGACATTTCTAACACGACGTTAAAGTGACAAGGTACATAAATGATCACTTATTTATGCTGTTGGCTGTAACATAAACCCTGAGTATCAAACTAGTCTATCAGTGTAATTTGTGACAGAGAGAGTGTGAAAGCGATGGACGGCCGAGAATGATTAATACCTAAGTATACTCTGGGATTGCTGTACAGTCGAGTTCATGAATATTTGTACACTTTAGTACCTTGTCTATTTAATGTCAAGTTTACACTGCCATATTAATTGTCATAGCGATTAAAGTGATAAGGTACAAAAGTGTACACATATTTATGAACTCCTGTGCTCAGCGTCCTGTGCGGGTCTTTTGGTCGCGTTTATCGCTGTGGATAAAACATCCGTCACTTTCTGACACATATGTAAGTGTCAAATTGACGGCATAATAAGCCCCCTGTAACGTTTAAATGAGAAATATTTGTTAAGTCAAACGGGACCGACAGCAATTGCTCGCTGAAAACCAGGGACACAAGTAGACTACTTCTACCAATATCACAATGCATCTTTCGTGAGATTGGAAGAACTATAAAAGAGTGGCTCATACAAAAATGTATATTTTCTATGGACGAGTATTTTAATAATTCTGACTAAATTGTAATAACCTGATATTATTGACATAACTTATTCTCATGATTTCCATGATTAATAACAGTATCTTATCACTGACTTCATTATTTTTAAATTTAGTAGTTTCACACTTATGTATATTTACGTGCTGCTTAGCGGCAGATTATGTGTTGCCAATGTAATTTTATAAGATCTTTCTGTACACCATGATCTATGTAAAATAAAGATTTTGATTTTATTTGATTTGATTTGATTTGATGAGTGCCAGCATTCCAGGTGTTTGTTTCACCCGCGACGGTAAACTCTGTGGTTTAACTGCAATCTTCACGGTGTTTCTGCACGGGTGATTATTTTTACGGCGTATCAGGTAATAGCAAGGAAATGAAACCGATTAGCTGCATAGGTTGCGGAACTTGAAAATGAAGGCGTTATGTACGGAAGCTGCTCGAGGATCTTACACGTACAACGAAGCACATGATTAGAAACTTCGCATGCCTCGTCCTTTTCACCCGTGATTTGTTTATTAGCCAAAATAAAAGACCGATAAGTGAGTTTCCAACTTCAATTTTTAGTTTGAGTAAAGGCAGGGTTCTTCGTACCAGTTATTTTGATAGTTGCGGAAATAAATCAGAAGCTTATAAAAGCTAAGCGTGATTAATTAATCACCGGTAATGTGGGAAACGTAGAAAAAACTAAATTCTATAAAATTGCGCAAACTTGCTGGACTAACAGTGGACTATTTTTGACCAAGACCATAGGGATCATGATGGCTAACTAGTAAGTGTACACCATACATGCTACCGCTGTCTTACAACTTTCGGATTGTAGCCTAAACTCACCATCGGCTTGAATTTGAAAGCTACTATTTATTTACATATTCATTTGTAATGCAGATCTGATGCATGCATATCATTATAAGAACTGCAGCAATTTTGGAGTCCTTTACACAATAAGTTCTTTATCTGTTTTTTGAGAGGGAAATTAGAGTTCATGTTATAAGACAGTATGTTCAAGCCCTTAAGAGCAATATTTTTAATTTATATGTTCTGTATTGATAAGTTAACTTCTATTAAATGTTTCATATTTTCTTAACTACTCATAATGACTTGTTCGTACAATTGAGATGTTAATCAAGTAAGTCTTATGCGAGACGAATCAAATAATGTGGTCATTAGAAGGCCTAGCATAAAGGCAAATTAAAAATGTTTCATTATTTTCCAAGGATTGACCAGTAAGAAGTTAACGCTTGTTTAACTGCACCTTCTTACACACATTGTTTGTTTTTCAGTGCAAGAAATAACGACTTAATAAATTAATTACTAATTAGGTTTTTTTTTTTTAAATAACTGATATGTGTACAGAATACACTAAATTCGATGGACAGCATTCGTTTTAATCTAAGGTTACCCTAAAACACCCTTCACAAACTGACAAAAAAATTTTTTTTGACAGAATTTCATGTTATGTGTCTTCGACTAAGTATTTGAGACCCCGTTACTTGAAAATTGAAGTTTTGTGAATAGTGAAATTTTAATCATGATTTTTACACAACTTAAATTACAATCTTTTGGTATATTTTATTCATTATTTGATATAAACCCAAACACATGCAAGACTAACTACCTATGACTAATTTTTATAATGTATTTTTTACTTCGTTTTTTTTTATATAATTCATTTACGAAGCATAGAATCCATTTACGATACCTCGCCGAATCGACGCCATGCTAGAGGTAAGTCGTGGAACACGTGTCAAAGAGGTATAGGGTACTCCCGGATATAACAGTACCCTTACTATGAGTTACGATTACCGTACTCGCTAGCGAGTACAGTATGGGTACTGTACCCTTACCGACTCGCTATAGGTGAAAAACTTAAGTAAAGGACCTGTTGCATGTAGTTCTAACACATTTGTATAGATCATTTGACATTCTATATTTGAAATTTGAGGTAAATTCCATATTAGTTTTGTGCACAACTACATGCAAGTTAAGCTAAGTTTTTCATCTACAGCGAGTCGAATGCTCTGTCCCTCGCACTCTATAAGAATACTTGCGAGCTCTGCGAGGGACAGAGCTTCCACTCGCTAGCGAGTACGTTAGTTGTAACTCATGGTGAGGGTCTCTTGTCATTTTTACGTCATGTTTAAACCGCTGCAATGATCTGTCGAAGGCGTTATTGCGACAAGGTACAAAAGTGTGGAGCTTATGTGGCCGCTTGTACAAATATAGAAATAGGTAAAGGTGTAAGCAAACCCAAACGAACCAATTTACCATTGCTGCTCCATAATCACGTACCTACTTTTGAAGATCAAGTAAGGTCTTTTCAGTAATCATCATGTCAGCCGAAAGACGTCGACTGCTGGACATAGGCCTCCCCAAGGCTTTCCACTCAGACCGGTCTTGTGCTTTTCGCATCCACCGCGGTCCCGCGATCCTGACGAGGTCGTCACTCCATCTTGTTGGAGGCCTACCTACAGCTCGTCTTCCGGTCCGCGGACGCCACTCCAGAACCTTCTGACCCCATCGGCCATCAGTCCTGCGAGCAATGTGCCCCGCCCACTGCCACTTCAGTTTAGCTATTCTTCGGGCTATGTCGGTAACCTTAGTTCTACTGCGGATATCATCATTTCTGATTCTATCACGCAGAGAAACCCCGAGCATAGCCCTCTCCATAGCCCTCTGAGTGACTTTGAGCTTCCTTATGAGGCCCACTTTTGTTAGTAATATAAAATACTTGATTATTACTTTCATGTTCAATTTCAGATCTGATCAGACTGTTAATTACACGTTTTTATAAATAAAACATTGAAAACGCACGATGGAATTATATGAGGTTATCTGTCAAACAGTACTAATTGAACTTGGCTGCCATTACTGTCAAGTAAATAAGAGCTATCTTAACGGTGATAATAAATAAATTAATAAAATAATAAGTAAATTTTGCCCATTAACAGCCCTGTCCATCTTTGCTTCTCAGATCCCTTTTACCATCTGTGGCCCGATTCGCGACGCTACAAGTTACAAATTACAAGCGGACGTTGTTTCTAGTAAAAGGAGTAAGAAAGAGACTTCCACTTGTAATTTGTAATTTGTAGCTTCATGAAACGGGCCTCTGGTGGCCTGTGCGCTCGTTTGTCTTCATTACCTTCCTTCACTGTTGTATACTTGTTAGTAAACCGCCATAATAACACATATTCTGAAGAAAAAAGACCACCCGCCATCCATTACAGTTCAAAAGATACACATTAGTTAGTACGGATGGACAGCGGAGGCATGCAACCCTAACAATGATATGACCTAGTCTACCGACTAATACCTAGTCTACCGACGACGACGTGGTTAAAATTGCAGAAAATCGTTGGATTTAAGCGGTACTTGTAGCACACCTTGGGGGAGGCAATGTCCAGCCGTGGACGTCTTTCCGCTGAAATGATGATGTAGTCTACATTATATCAAAATAAAATACGCGGAAAAGCCATGCGTTGATTTGGTTTCAAAGACAAAAGTTCCTACATACATAATATGTCTTAATAATTTCTGTGCGAATCATTTTGCTCCTTTATATTGAGTAGGCTCTTAAATAAGTCACAATAAGTACGGTCACGGAAGTTAATTTGCTACCCATAACATGTCATTGTCATTAGAAACGCCTTTTTTTTTTCCTTGTGTTGTGGCTCTTGCTGCAAGGCACTTAGCCAATGTCGAGTCAGGTGGCTTATTTAGCCACTGTCAGAATCGCAGTAATCGGACATCGGCGACTGACATTTTGTTTCAGTCAGTCTGTTGAATGCTGGTCTTATTACAACGAATTTGTAATTTGTATCTCTGTAGTTTGCGACATGCTGTGGAGCGCATACATAACCCCAAGAGAGAAATTACAATAATAATTCTTAAAGCTAGAAAGAAACGCCTTCAACCTTATTCCTGTAGAATGTCAGATTGACTTTGAAACTAAGGTGGGTGACAAATTTAATTCCTTGACTGTACATATATCTACTGAGTAAATCCAATCCAAAAGTCTTTGATATGTTATTTTATTATAACTCTTATTATGACGACGGTATGTGATGGATGCGATATAATGATGGTATAATTAAAAAAAAAGTTTGAGGGCAAACGCAAACCCATAAAAAAAAACTATAAAATGTCAATTGTATTGTTTTATAGCCAAGAATAGAGTCACTGATTTGTGACAGTAACATAATGATATCTAACATTGACGATTGAAAAAAAAAGAGAAGATAATGCAGAAACATGAGATTCATTGATTGGCCTTTGGTAGCCCATCCACTGCAGACAAGCCCATGATGGCGAACACCCTCTCTTCGAAGGCCGTGTAAGCTTAACTGCTATGTGCACCTCCACCAGTGCCAACTGCATGCCGCCTTATTAATGCGGCCTTTTTTTTAGTTTTAGATTTAAAGTCGGCCATACACGAATTTATGCAGTTATTTTACAGTGAAATGCATATTTTTGCCGTTTATTTTATGTGTTATCACAAAAAGCAATAAATCGTGAAAACTATTAAGTCTTATTACGTTTTTCCACCGCTTCACTGGCTTTTACCCTCCTGTGGCAACCGAATTTAAAATGTCCGTTAGCTCCCGCCACAGCCTGTCAGCCAGTTGATTTCCTTGTGGTCCCGCCAAGGACCTCGAAAGATTGCCGTTCCTTTTAAAAACTAGCTTTAGTCCTTCAGAACAATACTGATTTATAAGCGAAACAAATTCGTCGGTCTTAGGTAGGATTTGAACCTTCATCTCCTCTGGCTATCCGGGCCAATGCCACCAAGAACAAGACCCTACTTAAGATCCACGAAATTAGTGATCGCTTGCTTTTTCAGGTACTGATTTATTCTTATAACATCTTGGGTAGATGTGGCTAAGGTGATGTGTTAACATGTAAGTGTAGGTGTAATGATGATAAGGGTTTCCACATAAATAAATACTGCTCCATAAAACTTAAAATAACTCCAAACTGCTCGTGGCTCGTTCTTTGGATTCTTGCGACTATTGCTAAAAAGAAGTAATATTATTGTAAAATGAACTAACACACAGCAAGAACTACTATGCATACAAATAATTAAGTAAGACAAACGATAACACGTTTAAGTACTTAAATGTTTCTTGAATACTTTAAACAGTAAAAAACTGTTAGTCTAGAGAAAATGCCAACATAACGGAAAAAACTAAAAGAAAAGGCGAATACATATTCTTGTCCTACCCCGTGCTCTTGGCTAACATTAGCTTAGGTTAGAATCGCTCAAGCGTTGAATTCTTTAGAAACGAAAACGCCTGGTAGCGGTGGGCTCTTGGCTAATGCCACAGTACCGCCCTTATTACTTTATACATAATATGTAAATATCTGAGGAGCCTTAGGCTAGTTAGTGTCCCATCAGATTTATTCAAAAAAGTTTAGCGGCAAGTGAGGAAAAATTGGAAATTGGAAATAGATTGCTTCATACTTTCGCAGCCTCGCCCGAATATTCTTTCCTATTTACTTAGTATAAGTATTTACTAGCACAGCTTAGATAGAAAACAAGCATTAAGTAGATATAGATGCAACTACTGTGTCGACAAAGTTTTCAATGTATCGTGTAAAATAAATATGCCTTCTTTTAATTTTTGATAATTACAGATAGTAGACGGGTTTCGGCTGATATGACGACAAAGAGAAGAGAATAGCTAACTGCTAAAAGTTTTCAATCCAAAGATGCATTACGGTAAGAAGCGTTTCCATTCGTTTCGTTTTTAAACCAATCGCGTCACTGGTAGATGACGTGATACGAAAAGTCACGTGATCTACCAGTGACGCGATGTTTCGAAAACGAAACGAAGAGAAACGCTAGTTAGCGTACTACATCTTGGCAGGGCCCTCTGAGCCTCTATTCAGCTCGGTAATAGAATATTGTTTTTCCCGTGTTATCGTATTGTTTTTAAAATAAGAGCTATCAAAAAGTTGACATTACGATAAAAGGTCAAAGACGATATGGTTTTTATCGCCTAGAATCTCGGCCCTGAGTTAAGTTTGTTAGGTACCTAATAAATAAAACAACGGCTGTGTTAATTTATTTATTGCAAATTGCAGTATTCATTTGTTTTCGTTCATCCGTTTCGGCACCCCGTTCAACGGGACCCTACTTTACACAATCATCTTTCAAATACCTGACAGGGTAACTACCTGTTACTAGACCTCGATTTCACGGAACTGACAGGGACAGGTGACAATTTGGCATGCATTGCGTAGTTTACATGAAGTCCAGTTCTGAAGAAACTCTGCAACTTCGCAATGTATTCCGAGTTGTCACTGTCGTCTCTCTCGACTCTGCGAAATAAGATCCTATTCCTAAGAAGTATTATTTTGCTTTTTTAATTTAAACGGGCGTGCAAACAAATCTCGTTAATACTACCTTATAGTGCAATCTTAAAATGGCCATTAGGTTCGTTCTTTTCTCACTGGCTTACATAGTTACGCACTTAAGCCGCAAACACACTGAGAACGGCGGCGGGGCGGCGTGTTGAAGCCGCTGTAGCGCGTGCGCATATTAAAACCGTATTCGCTCCAATGCGCCTGCGGCTTAATGCGAGTTTACCCGTCTTTTCCCGAACCCGAAAGACCTTCTAACACTAGCACTGTTGTTTTCGGTGAATCGATCTTTTTAATTAGAAATTAGGTTTGTAGTCGTATTCCCGAACGGTCCCGTCCAGGTTGATGACGCGGTGGCCGCCGCTCTTCTCCTCCACCTTCCCGTTGTAGTTGGAGGCAGACTTGAAGTTGTAGTCGGACTCGCCGTACACGTGGCCGCCATGTTCCGGCTTCAGCTCCCGCACGTTGGCAGTTGGGAAGGGCTGTAGAGTGTGGAGATTCTTATAGATATTTACAAGGTAAGTACATATAGCTTATATTTTGCAGAGAGCCGAGAGTAAGATAATAAATGGTTTAAAATGCAATATATACAGCGTGATTACTTATTCGATACATTCATTGCAGTAAAAGGTCTTGTTGTAATGAAAATGTCTAAAAATTTACGTCATCCATGAAGAAATTATATATAAAATTGAAATAAATATTTTATTTTAGAATTGTTACGGAAATGGCTTCATGGATTAAATGAACTACCCAGTGGATGCTTAATTACTTTGTTAAACTTACCCCAAATTTGAAGTCATGGTGAAACGTTTTGCTCAGGCTGAAACAAAACACATTTCTTGAATTCAAAATTTGCGCTGGATATTTTAGATTTTTTGCTTTTCAGTTATTTTTATGCAACTGGATTATTTTTTTTTTAAACATAATTTAGTTTATTACTTATCTATTTCCGTAATACCACTAGCGCCGACTTTAATGCCAGAATTTCGCTGAGTCGGGCCCATTTCGTGGCTACATTCTTTCTGTGCGTAGGTAAGTTTGTATGTCCCTTATAGTTTCTGAGAATAAGTCAGTCTGAGAAACAGACAGAACAATATGGCGAAGCTATAAGGATTCCTAGTTTGACTACGTAACCTTAAAAACGGCATCTCCGATGTGTTTTGAGTCCGGCATCTCACTCGAGAACATTACAATAAAAAAGTCCAATATGAAAGGGTCTTACATTTGATGCACCTTCTCCCAATTCCCGGCGGCTGCCGCGGAAGCAACGTCATCGTCGTCCCCGAAAGCCGGCAATCCTAAAACAACACAAAATGTTAACTATAAATGTGGATAAAAATAACATTAGGTAGCTACCTTTTTATTACTCTGTTCGTTTTATCCCGTCTTGATTTCGAAACCATGATTGCGTTTTTTACGATACGACCATACTAATAACCGTATGAAATAAAAATGAAGGTTGTATAAAGGCATATTGCATGTATCAAATAAAATTGTGTAGACTGTTAGTTTTTTTCATATAGTATAGGAAACGTGATTCCCAACGTTGTTGCCAGATTACCCTAGAGTTACTTGTTCTTTGAGATATGATAAGTACAGTCGACTACAAAGAGGTGAAAAAGTGTATACATTTCTTTGTAGTTGACTGTACCACAATAGTAAATAATGATGCATGCTGCCGTAATACCAAAGGAGCTAAGGCTGCCTGTCCACTGGAGCAAAGCGAGGCAGCGGAGCGGTGAGCGAGGAAAGGATCCACCAATAGGAGAGCTGCGCTGAGCGAGGGTAGGAAAATAAAGTATTCTTATTGGTGGATCTTTTCCTCGCTCACCGCTTCGCTGCCTTGCTCCGCTCCAGTGGACAGGCAGCCCAACTGCAATATAGTAGTCGAATCATTTTTACTCTACCAACCACGTTTAATTTAAAATCTTCGGAATGACTGCAGAATCTTAATATAGTAGTTTATGTAACTGGTACATAATGAGAGTCCTTAAAACACGTGTGGTTTTATGAAACGAGCCAAAGGCGGGTTTCATAATAAGATCACACGAGTGTTTAAAGGCTTAATTATGTACAGATTTTTTTTAGTTGCATAATGTCTACGCACATATTATAAGTTCTCCAAGATGGGTTCACACACAGAACTATATCGATATAGTTCTGTGGGTTCACAAGCCGACGACTTGACAGCAAAAATTGCGGCAGTAGAAATTTGTGCTGTGTCAGTGTCACGAATATGAATAGTTTTTAAAAATCATAGACAAACTAATAAAGTCCCTATTCTAATGTCGGTGGAAATCAAATGTCGTATGATATTGTAATAAATATAAATACACTACGTTGACGTTTCAATTGAAACTATAATTCGGGCTATTTAAATTGTATTGGTTTTAGACGATGTTCCAAATTTGAAAGTAATTACTTTATAATATTCGATAACGTAATCTTATACTCAATTGTATACTACATATTTAGAGATAGAGATTTCCTGTAGTGATTTCATCCACTACTAATTATACATATAAAAAAAATCCGCATAACATAATACTTTATGTAGATTTTAACATATTGAGACAACCAGATGGCCTTTGACTCGTGCCAATAACAAATCATCTGTCTTAAGATCTTTAAGAATTTTAAATAGGTTTGATAAACAATAAATAATTATATACAGGGATGCAATAAAATCGACCACAATTTAAATTATATGCTAATTTTAACTTTATTGTACGTAGTCCGTGGTGTTGCGGAAATCCCAGCACTTATTAGATACGAGTACATTCAAGTTGTAAAATCTTTGTAAATGGTCATTATACCATCAAGGGCGGGAAGCTAATAAGCATATTAAGCGTAAAACAGTCACAAGGAAGGCATTAAATCGATTAATGAGGGTATTATTAAATACAATAGGAGATAAAAATCGTTACATGCAACTATATATTTTACTATCAATGAATTAGTAAGTGCAACATTGATAGAAGATTTACTACAAGAATTACTTTTGTAAAAATCACAAACTAGATCGATCCAAGGGAAAAAGCTTGTCAGGTACTTAATATATAGAGGGAAAAGTCAAGTTTGTGACCATTGCATTTTCGGGTACTTTTTTTATTTTTGTTCAAAAAGTTTAAATTAATATCATAAGTGAATAAATGTTTATTTTTGACATCATTCGACGCGGTTGCCGCGGTTGATGTGATTTAAGTGAGTATATGTTTTAATAAATATCAATAACATTTACAGGTTACTGTAAAAAGTATTGTTTAAAAAATAGAAGAAATTAGATAAACTTAAAACAATAAGCTACGGCAGCAATTAAAAGCTTTATTCTTGATTTATAATTATTTAAATAGTTTACATAATATGCACTTATCATCAACTGGGTAAATCTGCGGTCACTTCTTTTTGTCTGACGAGTAGCTACTTGAGTCTTATAATTATTGTGGAGAATTCGTATTTGCTTTAAAATAAATATTTGTTTTAATTTACTTAGTATTTATATGTTTATTCGTTTTAAAATTCGTTGCAAAATTTGCTGTTAAGTTTGTCCTAAAGTTTCAATATTCACCATATCACTTAAAAAATACGTTTAAGAGTTTTTTATCTGTGTCATAAATTACTTATAAGTATCATGTAAATTTTTATTCGATAACGTGTTAATATTCAAGTTCGATATTAGCGGCTGATTAGACAGAACAGGTAGGAACACTATTGTTAACATAATTTGTTTCTTTAATTTGCATTTTTTTATTTTCCTGATACGCACTAAATACTGGCCAACCTGTTTCACATCTGTTAATGCCATATTAAAAAAGTAAATTTAGCTTCTCGATTGAATATAATTAAGAAAAGCAATTTATAAAATAAATAAGTCAGCCAATCTACCGATGTTAGGATCGCTGGCTGAGAGTTTTCCTCTAAGATACTGAAATGGCGATACAAAAATATAAGGCCGCATAAATATTTTTGAACATATTTTTCCTTTAAAACTGCTCAAGTGAATGACGGTTTGTGCTCAGTGTAGGTTTCCGCAGCTTTAACTACAAAAGTAAATAAAAATCCTTTCTTAGTGCGCACTTACATCATAAAAGGAACGCATGTACCAGATTTCAAGTTTCTAGGTACGGTAGTTTCGGCTGTGCTATCTAAGTCAGTGAGTCAGGTTTGCCTTTTGTATATGTAGATGTTTTCCAGATTCTTACATGTGTGGTTTTGGCTGTAGTGAATATTGTCACTTTAAGAGTTTAATATTTCCTTATACATTTACGTTACTTGATGTTGTAAGTACTACTGTTACTACTGTTGTTGCCAAAATCTTGAAACAAGAACGCCTAGGTTAGGGTTAGAGATTGTGAATTCATATGTTTATATACTAACAAGCAGCTCAATTGTAAGCAGAAAATATCTTAGGAAATATTCACCTTCGTGACCTAATGTGAATCTTGTCACCCACCTTACAATAAACCAAGGCTCATTAGTGGTTAGTCAACTGTATTGCTCCTATCCTAGTACAAAAAGTAAAACAAAAATGCCTTTTAAAGTGTCACTCCCTGTATATGATTGAATTAAATTCTAACACATTATTTTAAGCGAGAGTAGTAAGACCCATAGACATTTTTGATTTGAATATGACATGATACTCGTATCTGTACCTATTCCATATTTATAGTATTAGATTTCGATAAAGTTTAAAGTATGATAATTATGTTCTTTTAGTCGCAAATGGGTCCTAACACATTGTTCTAACATCCGGGACTCACCTTGGACAACAGCAAGTGCCACGATCACTAAAACGAAGGTGTATTTCGGCATTTCGATAACTGATCTAATAAACAAACAAGTGACTGTTGATATACGTGTTAGAGTTGCGTTTGCGCCGCGCCGCAGAGTCGCAATGCTCACCTGCGTCTGCGCATATGTTCTTATACGGCGCGAACTGTGATCCTCGACAAAAGCGTCGATTCTGCTGGTCTCACATGTGACGACGGCAACAAAACGTTTTTCTGCTGTTTTGTTTGACATTTCTGTTGTGTGTGTTTTGCAAACGTGTTTTTCAATGAATTCAGATTTTGGCTGCGTTACTAATTTGAGTAATTATTATTAGCAATTATGTGTTTTGTGGATATGTCAACCGTGTTGGATATTTGGTACAAACGAAACTATTCCAATTAATCAATAATAGATTTTGGGGTTTAAGGATTGACCACGGTCAAGCCTAAAATACTTTGACACGCAACGTTAACGCAGTGCGGCGTCTACTGCATCAGGTTTCTAACACGTCATTTACGACAACCCATGGCTAATTTAGGGATTTTCGAAAATCGACTAACTGTATAGGTTTGACGTAGTTGCTGACAGATCGCGTCGGCCGCTTATGTCAACTCGATACATTTTGAGTCGATACAAAACAGAAACATTAGCGCAGCGGCAGCGTTTGCATCTTGTCTAGGGCCTGTGGTTACGTCCAAAAGAACGCCAGTTAATTTGGTTTTTGCTATTTGGACGCAACTATACAATACAATATAAAACACTATTCAACACCACATACGGCAAGGAACGGATATCCAACAAAAAAAATAAATATATACGATCCTTTACATTTCTGTTTGTAACAAAACTCCTCCGAAACGGCTTGACCGATTCTTGTGTTTTTTTTTGTGTATATTCAGGAGGTCTGAGAATGGGACGTAAAGTATATTTCATAAGGTTTGTATGACAAAAATCACACCCGGGCGACGTCGGGCGCGGACAGCTCGTCAAATTCTAGTGCCAGTGTTTGTAACAAAACTTCTCCGAAACGGCTTGACCGATTCTTATAGAATTTTGTGTGTATATTCAGTAGGTCTGAGAGTAGGACGAAAAGTATATTTCTTAGGGTATGTATGGGAAAAAAACACACCCGGGTGACGCCGGGCGCGACAGCTAGTAGATCTATACTAATATTATTAGATATATGTAACGTTCTCGTCCGCCCATTTTCAACTTATGGTCTAGGATCTGAATAGGAGACGATATGCACGGGGCTGTTTATTCGATGAAAACTATTTTATATCAAATTTAATACGCTAAATAATTAATATGTGGCGAGTAGGTCGGCTGAAAAATTTCAGTCCATCACTAAAATAATAACCTTTAAAAAAAATATGCAAATGCTTGTATAATAGCCGAATTACATACTAATCGAAAGTATGAAGCCTATAGAATATGTAAAAGTTAGGTTTGGTGCAAATTATTAGTAGCGACTTCCCTGTTTACACCTGCCTACCCAATAGTTTGACGGGAAACAATATTCAACCTAACGTTTGCATATTCTATAGGCTTCATACTTTCCATTGGTATGTAATAAAATAAACAAGCAATTTGCATTTTTTTTGACCGAAGTTAATTTTTAACTTAATATAATGAATGGTATAGTATAGTATATTACTTAGCATATTAAATTTGATACGGATTTACATTGGGATAGTTTAAGCCAGGTTTTGTGATAATAGTTGTGCTGTTGAAGAGATGCAGCAACAAGAAAGGGTCGCCATCACATCGAGGGATTTTTCTATCTAATAGTTAGGTACGGTCACAAACGTTAATTTAATAATTAATTTGTGACCCATTTCAAGAAAAAATGGCTTGAGGTCGTCAATGTCATAAGAGATGTCAAGTCATTTGTAACTTTTAGGAAACTCAACCTTATTGCTGTCAATGTCAGATTGACTTTGGACCTAAGGTGGGGCACAAATTTAAGTCTTCGACTGTACTTGTTTTTACAGAGCTCGCTGTATAATTGTGCTTAGTTTAAGGTGCGTGTCAGGAAAACGCTTGTATGCGTTGCCGTTGATGAAAGCGTTAATATACGTCTCAAGCGTTGAGTGAAAGTATTTTCCAGGACTGTGGATAATATAATACAAGGTACTGGTTGGACTGCGCATCTTGGACTGCGTTCCGAACCACAGATGATGTCGGTCCGTCCGATGGGTTCGACCGCGCATCAAACCGTCAAGACTTTATTACGACCAAATGTGACCACGGTTCGAACCGCGGTTAAATCTGTGATTCCTGCCGGCCTGCGGTCCGAACTCTATGTGTAAAGGCCCTAATGAGTATGTGACTAGTCTTTACAGTTTAATTGCTTTTACGTTGAAGTGATGGGCTGTTGCTGTTATTGCAGGGTATTTTGATTCATTTAAACAATTCTTTTACTCTGGTGGATTATTACCCAGCGAGCTGAAGTTGTCCTGCGCGCTACTACGCATAAGGTTTGTTTTGGTTCCTACCGACTTTGGCCGAGTGGTTCTCTCCTCTCTCAGGAGCAAAAATACCGGGTCAGAGTGCGTTTTTCATACAAACGAGACTATTTCGAAGCCTTCGCTCCTCGCCTGGGGTTGTTTTGAGTGAGGTTTAATGGTGGATACTGCGAGGTTCAATAGAGGAGGTCAAAAGTTCTTAAGATACCTAACTGATCGCACAATCATTAACACCACAGCGGGAGGGTTTGGGTCAGCACTTGGATTTCCTTACATTTATATTGCCATTTTAGATGTTTTTCTGAACATGCTTAATTGGCGAGGAACCAAGGCTTCGAAATAGCACTCTGACCCGTTATTTTTGCTCCTGAGTGTAGTTTCCATGTGTGAGTACCTTGACCTTGACCGTACGCGCCACGAGCCACCACAAACAAACTTAACAGAACGCACCACGCCGGTTTAATCGGGTCCGCGCCATTACCTCGTTTGGTTACATGCGTATTAAATATCAAGCGATGCACATAGACTGTTGAGTTTCTTGCGGCGTTACTTCTCACCAGTGTTCTCTTGCAAAGTGGTGGCAGATTTCTGACGTGTTAAAGTGCCCGTGGGGCACTTACTGAATAAACATCTTTTCTTTTTATCTTAGTGTCCGAACGGCAATAGATAACAGAAACTCCTAAAGCGTCGAAGATGAACTAATTTTATTTTTATACTGTGACAAAACACTCAAGCAAAGTTAGTAGGTACTTATAACCCACCACTTTTCCCTATATCTACGAGTATGCTGGACAAATTAAGCTAGCTTGGTAATAGCAGCCAGCTCGACCGCTGTAAGTACGTTTTTACACGACTTTCCAAAAAAAGGAGTGTAATGTTTGAGGGTTCATGTACATATGTGTGTACGATTCTTGATTGCACCATAACGTCCATAACTTCTAAATGCCTGAGCAGATTTACAACATAGGTAAGTATATCGACGATAATATGAAAAATGCAGTCGGGTTTTTAAAGTATTCTTTTCATTTATTTCCCACAGAGCGTGGGTTAGACTAACAGTGTCCCGACCGATATCATTAGGCTAATGATGATTTCGAACTGCACGTGTGTGGCGGACGGTGATCTTGGCGGACAGTCCGACGCCTCACTGCAAAATTAAAAACTTTGGCAGTATGTCGATCTAGAACTGTCGTTTGAAAACTGAAAAGTCGACAACTTATCTTGATAGAGACCTCGCGCGTCAGGTGTCAAAGTCGAGGGCCTTCGTGAAAATTTCTTGACATATCGCAACATCGCGCGACACGTGTTTCGCTAGACTTTCGCAGACACGTCTACTGGGTACAATAAGGTTTGTACTCAGTGAAATAGAAACCCAGGGAAACATAGTTTGTTTTTATTTTCAAGTTTATTATACCTAATACAGAGTATTATCCTTTGTCTGTAATTATTACGGTTCGTCAAATTTCCGTAAACAATTACCAAACAATGTATTAGTTTAACACTAAAAAATAATTTTAATGACAATCGAGCAGTCAATCTCCGGGCAAAGCTAAATGTAACAATACGTCGGCTGCGTCAGAGGCGGAATCTCACGCTTGTCGGCGGATACACACATAATTTAAAAGCAAATGATATTGTGTGAAGACAATTTTGACAGACCAGCAGCAAGACAATAGGTGTCTAACGTTCACGCGATCGCGATCGACTTGGAAGGCCGTAGTGTGTTTGTGAACCAGAATCATTTTGATTACGACCGCAATCGACCGCTCCTATGACTTCACTCGCTTGAGTGACCGCTCAACATAGAGCCGTTTTAAAAATAAGACCTATGGTTACGTAGTCCTACTATGAAGTAGAGCAATCTCGCCTACCTAAGTAAGACCAACTCTGGTTGATCAGAACCCTGTTAGTGTCAGTTGATCAGGTGGTTAAGGTATTTTATTCATAGGCATAGGCATTTTTTCGTGAATATTACCTTTTTTTTTTATAACCTTACAATTGGTAGTGTCCCCGCCTATGAATCCTTGGGTTCAAATCCCGGTAAGGGCGGATATTTGTGTGATTAGATCATCTTGAGCCTTGGATGGTTTCCATATAAAATAAGTATGTACGAGTACTTCTCAATATAAGTAAGTTCATCGTGTTCTAGTACCCAGTACCCGTGTCATACATCAGTACAGTCACGAGATTAAATTTGGTACCCAACTTAGGTCCAAAGTCAATCTAACATTCTACAACAATTAGGTTGAGTTTCCTAAAAATTACAAATGACTCGACGTCTCTAATGGCATTGACGCCTTTAAGCATATTTATCTTGAATTGGGTCCCATATTAACGCTCGTGCCATACAAGCCTCGAGCTCAGTTTGGGACAAGGTCGATTTGTGTGAGATTGACCCCTGATATTAATTATATTTATAATATTATTAATAATAACCAGCAAAAGCACCCTCGGACTTCCAACTACAAAATGGTAGTATGATCGTGTGCAGGGTTTGGCCGGATTATTGTTCTGATTATTGTTGAGCATTTCATCTGTCCTCAGGGTTTGCAGCGCATTTGCAGTCTTCAGATTGTAGGCTTAGGAAGGTTCCTAGGCTGGGGTCCAAAGGTCCTCAGCTGCTCGCCTAGACCAATCTAACTAGATTAAACTCGGCGGGTCTACGTTAAGCAGATAAAGCGAAGTTCCCGTGGCCGCCTTCCGACTACATCATCTAATTGGCTAGATCTACATAATATTGCGTTGTCATGTCATTGCGTTGACCGTGTAGCAAATTTTAGCCAATTCCAAGAACGGGAACTCGTTCAAAATTGTTTTGCAAAATTTAAAAACTAAACTAGACCAAATATCTAAAACATCGCTTCATTATTTTGATGTGTTGTCCCCAAATATTTACTTATTAAAACAAGGTACGTATTAAAAATAACAAAATTAAACTAAATTTATTAAAATAAAAAAAACAAGTTACTTAAATAATAATAATGTAATCACAACTATTAAAAGAACACCGACTAACAGGTCCGTCCGTGGCTGGCCCCTATGACACTGGCTGCATTACCTCTCTGGATAGCCAACCCAGCTCTAGGATCTCCGGAGGCGTCTATGAGTTGGAATCGTAACGTTGTATATTTCATGTCCGTCATATATGTAGTTATTTAAGCAACGTCACGTAAGGAACGATCTTTTGCTATGAGTGGTGAACAAACGGGAATTTTTTGGGTCTACACTAAATTTGTAACGAATAAACTCAAAACTATCGGACCGATTTCAAAAATTATTTCACCATTAGAATGCTAAGTAAGTACATTATCCGTGAGTAACATAGGCTATGTTTTATTTTTCTGCGCGGACGGAGTCGCGGGCAACAGCTAGTTTTAAATAAAACGAAATAAGTACAAGTATTAACTTGGCTATTCGTAAATATGTGCGGTAAACTGGTGATATGACCGAGATAATGTTCGAGCGCCTACAGAAATTATAAGAGTTAAAGCGTCTGAAAGTAAAACGCCTGACATGCCCTAGTCACTATTTTTATTGCTGACAATATTGCTGCTGTAACTATTTTACTTGGTTGAACCTCTTACTTTGTACATGTTAGCGTATCGTATTATCAGCGTGTAGTACCGGTTTTATGGTAAAGCGTTATGGAATTACAAACATATTTTTATATATTATCTTTATAATCTTCAGTCCTAACAATTTATGAATATTATTTTTAATTTTGCAATATTTTTGATACTTAACTTAACCTTAAACGGCCAAAAACGGTACAGTGGCCACAAACGTTACTTCTACCCTACGAAAGCTCTTGCCCAGCTGACGACGAGGCATGGATAGAGTAGATAAGTCTTTTAATAATGACGAAATCTTACCCATTAACTTATTCTATCAAGGCACAAGAGGGGGAGGTTACGTTAATGACATTCCGACACGGGAAAAGAAGTGTTACCAGGGCCGATGTTAAATACTAATATTAACTAATATTCACAATACGCACTGGGTCACATCACAGATCTGACTTATCTACTTGTGGAGGATCCTTCGCCTTCCACATGCCAAAATAAAAAGTGTCGGCGTCACATATATTCTATCCATCAAATTTTACCTATAATCCTTCATACTTATACTCGGTTATTATGGATTATTTTAGAGAAGTATTGTTGGATAACAGGCGCTTAATTGGCGTAATAACTATGGAAAATTGCGAAAGGATGGTAAAATAAAAATCAAAGGTTTAACGTGCGTGTAGCTTCTATGATTGTTATTATTATAAAACTTCGAGGATAAAGCATGATATGGGTAGGGAAGGAACAAATGTGTGACGTAGCGTGTGGCAATAGCCGGTTGCTTCACGTAGGTTGCTCACAGGTGTCGCTAGGCGTCCGAACATGCCCCGGCCTTAAAAACACTTTCAAGATGCTTTCAAGACTATTGTCAGACATATTGGTGCATACGATGCCAGATGCCGTTTTAATTTCTGGGACCCTCGATACGCCGTCCTTACCGGGAATACTTTTGACTTTTGTGTAAGGGACGGAGCAATACGTAAGCAAGAGATGCAAGAATATGTTGCCCATGATCCGTCAACGTGTATAGAAGCCATTAAAGGGGGGAGGTTGTCGACGTTGATGACGACGAGTGAGTTAAGTTGCTAGTCTTCGGTACTGGCTCCTCCATTTCGATCGCTGTAGTTCGGATGTACCCCTTGGCCCTAGATCCCCAAAAATGTTCCCGTTTCTTCTCGAGTCATCTATCTGCAGGTCAGGACCTCTCGGAAATCTTCACTATGGCGGGTGACGTGAAGAGGATTGTGAAGCTAAAAAACTCATACAAAATGCGATAGCGTTTCTCTTCCCTTAAACTTAGTCCAATTTTTATGATTTTTGAATATGTTGTAAATATGATAAAAACTAACGTTTCCGTTATAAGACAATGTGTCCTTGAAAGATTAAAAAAAAAACGGAAAATTACAAGCCTACATTTTTTAATAGCTAAGTACATATAAAAACGCACCTATTGCCCGAATGTGCCGTTTATATGATAATTTAGATATAGATTTAGACATATTAAATGTATCATTAAGTAAGTTCAAAAATTGTTTGAAATCCGTCTTCTTTTTTCTCTTATAATTGTTATTTTGTTTCGTATTTTTTTTGTTTTGTACCAAATTAGTAATCATTAAATATATTATTAATTTAGCTTTGATTTGCGTACTAAAAATGTTGTGTACAATTATTATAGTAGTGTAAGCAATGTAAAGATTTATTGTAATGTCGTTATACCTTGTTTTTGCCTACATTATGTTATTGTACCTATTTAAATAAATAAATAAATAAATATATATTCAAAAGTCGTGGAACTCGGACTAGCTTTAAAGGGTGAGGAACGTTATCGCCCAGAGCTAGATTTGTAACAATTTTTGTACGGAGATTTAAGCGTTTTCTGACAATGCTATTGAGGATCGGCCAACTAAGAAGTGTGCAGGGCTCAGCGGAGCATAATCCTGCAGAGCCGAAGACATGGGGGACAAGGGACGACGTGAATTTAGGAAGCCTCAATTTGCGTTAGCACCGTACTAAATATAGGTAATATGCATAAATTTTTCAAATCGAATTTCTCAACAAAATATGAAAATACCATAATTAAAATGATAGGCTTTTGGTTGTAAATATTGTGAGTCGCCGACTTCAGTTGGACTAATTAACTATCATTTTAATAATAAGTAAATAAGTTATTTTTTGCGATTTTGAAGGAGTTTTTTGTTTTTTAAAAGGTCTGTTTTATTTTACACTTTTTAGTGATCATAATAACCTATGTAGTCCTACTTCTTAGTTGATACATGAAACTTTAAGACATTTCAAGCTCGCTGCAAGTAACAACGCGGGAAAATCATAGTAATTTTTATCAAACAATTAAATGTTCTTCGCTGCAGTCGCTGAACTATCTTAATCGAGGTATGTTATCGCCACTCTTGAAATTGGTTCCGGTGGCCATCTGTGGTCTTCATCATCAGTCCCTCTTCAGCAAATGATACTTTCTGAATGCAAATGCTGGACTTGTCACCAAAAATACTAAAATCGCTATATGTTTGCCTACAATATTTGAGGAGTTCCCTCAATTCCTCACTGATCCCCTCACCATATCTCTTTACCAACAAAAAAACAATCAACAAAATCGTTTCATAAACGACGAAGTTATCCGCGAACACACATAACAAAAACATACGAGTACGAGGATACGGTCGAATTGAGAAACTCCTCTTTTTTGAAGTCGTTTAATTAGACAGAGATATCCGATGTGCACTGTCACGTGAATTAGCATATAAACTCCATGTTAAATTCTGTGTTGCTAGAAAGAGATAGGAAATAATCTTTGTTGGTTTATATTTCGGTTATTATTATAGACATTTAAAAAAAAAATTGTAAACTTTTCGTTACAGTCATGAATATTCCCTATTTCTCGAAAGTTACTAGAGCATTTCGTACCACACGAAGTAGGTGGTGCTTGCATGATTTTACTCCCATAAACTACCAAAATCAGCCGCGTGAGGTAAAATAAACCTTAATGTAAATTGTAGACGGTAGCTTGATTCATACCCAGAGAAAGATTTTTTTCTAAAATCTACCTGACATCTAGCAATTAACTATACTTACAACGACAGTAATTTATGGAATTAATATTCAATTTGTCGTGTTAATAAACCACCATTTGTGCTAATAAACGTCCGGCGATGACGCAAAGCATTATTATCTACAGCCCTAGTAAACACAAATAGCGGCGCGTACGCATTTCTCAACAACACGTGCCCATTATTAAAAACGTAAATTGAATAATTAAATTCCATCTCCGTTTTTCCATGGATCCCTTAGATCTTGACGAAATAATAAAAAAAAACTCATAAAAAAAGACGTTAACATTGATTGACAATCTGTGGAGAAATCATGTTTTTTTAACCATAACGGTATAATTATACCCGTGAGGAATACTTATTTTGATGTAAATTAACTTTTCGGTTCATTTACTTTAAGATAATAATATATGGTCCAAAGAACTACATTTTAAAAAATCGTGTTAACCGCCCCGTTCTCAATTTGCTTCGGTTTTTGAGAGTTTTGTGTAACACATGTATATAATCTTTTTTTTTTTCTTTGCCCCGCGGCGACTTGAACAGCTACTACCGCGGGAATATGGCGTTTCCACTATGAAGTGATTTCGCCAGTGTCAAGTATATATAAGTATAAATCAATATAGTCAAAAAACACAATCCAATCTTCTCTAGGAAGATTGGTGGCAACGTTGTACGGTGATATGTAGGACAGAGGCCAAGATAGTTTTAACCTCTGTACCACTGCGAGTCCACTTGAAATGAGAAGTAAGATGCCAGATACACGAAATAAGTCCAAGTCTTCTATCACTGTGCAACACAAAGGCATTAAAAGTACAAATCACTAACAAAAAGAACTTTGAACACCTAAATACACAAAAATAAAAAATAAAACAAATTACACATCCGCCATCTTTTGACTTTGCAAATGGCCCCCCGTATATAATCTATAATGTATTATTTGCACAAAAAACTTCATCTGAAGCATTTCAGACGAAACCGCATTAAACACCGTAGCTTAGTTTGAACGATCTAAGCGTAAATACGGAGGGAAAGACAGCCTAGCAGGCGGAAAGCGACTTTGTTTTATACTATGTTTCATGAAGTTTACAATCAAACTTGTCTGAAAGCTGACGGAGGGAAAATCAGTATGTGTCAGTCAGAATCATAATTATTTTCGTCTTGTTTCTTCTATAATTTCTGCTGTCGCTATTTCATCTTGTCCAGCGCTTCTGATAACCGTACGACCATTTTGTATCGATGTACGCAATGTACCTATATCAGGACAAAAAAATTATACTAGGTACTTAAGTTACTTAAGGATCTGCATTCTCGACACTACCACCTAAAGACTATAATTTAAGATCCCAAATGCATTGCGAACCCTAAGGACTAAGATGGATGCCTCGATGTTAGTAATTGCACCGGTTGTCTAATCCCGACTCCGTTATACAACAATGCTGCTTGGCTGTAGGTTAAAGGATAAGATTTGTGAAATACCATTACAGTTTATATATACATACATACATACCGTCACGCATTCATCCCAGAGTGGGGTAGGCAGAGCTACAGAATTACCAACAACTCTAACGACTTGTTGTTAAGTTTATAACCACATTTTGCACATACAGGCCAAGTTGTTTGTTGCTTGTTTGTAGTATATATATCTTCTAAAATTAATGAAACAACAAGAACTTAAACGTTTAACATGTCTTTAATGCGAACAGTTAAATATATTTGCACGTTGGCGTCAAATGTTTCAAAACTGATCCAGCTGTGCATCTTGTTAATTTGATTGTTACATGGCGATTGTCTTTTACGAGTCAGTTTCTTTAAACGATTCGACTCCGTTATTGTTTTTGTATTCTTTCTCATTAGTCGACTCCTCTTGCAGTACCCCATTTACATATTTCACCGAAGATTGGAATTGCGTGTATGAATCTTGGAAGTCGCCCATCAGTTTCTGGCAAAAATAACACATATTAAAATCTCGTTCAAACTATAATTTAAAAACAGAGTTATTGGCATAAGCAGAGCTAACTCGCTCAAACTTGTGTCAATCAATAATAAATACCTCACGCTTTTGATTGAGACAGTTAAAGCATATAATGATGAATGATGTTGTAATGATGGATATTTGCTACTTCGTAGGTTTTTTAAATTATCCAATATGTTATTTGGGGAGAATTGCGTTTAGTTTAGGCAATTTAACTCATTCGATGCCAATCATTTATTAAATCATATCCAATAACCTTTGGCTTGTTATATTGTTAACGTTACGATCGCTCTTATTCACTTCACAGTAATGGCGGCCGAGTTAAAAATTATACTATAAAATTTCAAAGGCAAGATTGTGTTACCGAGTGGAATAGAGATCCAGCCAGCAGGGGTACAGGTGGAGCAAAAATGCTTAAACTTGACGCAAGTATACTTGTGCAAAAAATGAATAATAGCTAAACATGACTGTGAAGTGAAGAAAGAACATGTATCGTAATTGTATTTCATTAGTTAAAGTTTCTGGGTTTATTCTGGTTCTGGAGTGGCGTCCGCGGACCGGAAGACAAGCTGTAGGTCGGCCTCCAACAAGATGGAGTGACGACCTCGTCAGGACCGCGGGACCGCGATGGATGCGAAAAGCACAAGACCGGTCTGAGTGGAAAGCCTTGGGGAGGCCTATGTCCAGCAGTGGACGTTTTTCGGCTGACATGATGATGATGAGTTTAAGTTTAAGAGGATTGTGAAGCGCCCCTAAAATCTTTAGAAGTTTAGCTTCAGGCGATAACGTTCCTCATCCCTAAATCAAGTCCGATCTCCAATAATTTTGAATATATTGTAGTTACTATGAAAAATTTCCTATCCAAGAAATATTTTCGTACAGATGTAGTCTGCTTCACAATCCTCTTGAGGATAGCACCACAGAGATGTACAGTCAAGGAAATTGTTTCCTAGACCACTGTGGACTATGTCACAGTGACGCTGTAAGTAAAATCAAAAGTCTATTACGTTTTGATTGATTACGTCACAAATGGTATAGGAACCAATTACCTTGACTGTACCTAATCAAATCCTCATCTTGGGATCGAAATAGGTAGTAGGTATTTAAATAAATAAATAAGTATATAATTATAGTGCTTTTTAACATAAAGAATATGAACTTGCGTCAAGCAAGTTCATATTCTGCGTAAGGGCTACTTGCATGACAAAATTCAACACTGGGTTAAGACGCTAACTCGAGTTAAAATGACAGTTTTCGTATGAATCTGACGTTTACTAACTCGTGTTAGTGAAATAGGAATAGGTTAATTATTATACATGCATCAAGTTTAGGTACTATCAAACCAACGGAACCCTGACCCACCATGGAACCTTGTCACAATGATTGACGTACGATTGTCGTATAGCGTCGTATGACAGTCCTAACGTCAATCACTGTGACAAGGTTCTATGGTGGGTCAGGGTTCCGTTGGTTCGATAGTACGTATATACTACCTGTATCAGCGAAGGGCAAAAACAACCACATACTTTTAAAATATCGTGTAAATATTACTTACGAGTACGTAACTATGGATACCTACCAATATATAAATAGGAAGTTTAAATACTTACCGGCATTTCGGGGAACCTGGAAAATAATAAATTGTTTAGTTAAAAAATACATCCTTTTTAAACTTTCGGTCATACCACCAATTTGGTGATGGATACAAGATCTCGATTTCGTGCAATCCAGTGATTAGCAAGTGCAAGCGTCGTCATGTATCGTCGGAGATAAATAAGCACCAGCCCTCTTCTAGCTAGGTGCTAGATTACCATACAAATAACCATGTACTTTAACTAGTTTTAAAAATAGACTTGTAGCCGTGTGTTTTTTTTTTTTATCTAGACACCACTGATCTTAGACTTACGAGCTTCCGAACGGCGGGAGTTGTTCGTCATCGAAACTGGCTGAAACAAAAATTATCGATACTAAATGATTTCAAGTAGAAACACCGAAAGAAACTCAGCAGTCAGTCATTTTGTAGACATATTTTATATTACAATGGTATTACTTAGTCTAAGCATTATATAAAGCTATAAATATTAAATAAATATAACATCAAATAAGATGCGTAGTTCAAAAGGAAAACATGCAAAAAATCTTAGGAGAGAGATAGAGGGAGAAAAGGAAAAACACCTAGTTGTGTATATAAGACGGTGCAAGACGAACAAATAAATTTTTCGATATGTTTTTCTACATCAACGGTGTCCCCTAGACAAGATAAAGTATTTTTGCATTTGAACAAATTATTATTGACTAAATTTCGAGTTTCGGCCATGCATTTTTGTCTGTTAGATAATCCTCGACCCTATACGCTTTAGACATTAACGACTTTTTCAAGTAATTTAATAAAATATAAGGAACCACACCACACGGGAAACGACACGTCTAAACTCTGGTAACGGAGTATTTTACCAACAGCAGTACTTTTGATACTAATAGTATTATCTTCTTTGCGTTGCACATTAATTACCTAAATACTTGTATTTCAAAATGTTTCGATTTAAGAACATTAAAAACAAGTTTATCCTACATAAATAGCTTCCAAATGATACGTCTCATAGAGAAAAATAGGTATTATTCTGCGAACCACTAAATTCTACACAAATTTCAAATTTCACTTCATTAACTTTTGCTATCTATTTTAAAGAAAAAGAGTGAGACAGACTGAGGAACCGACGGACAGACGCACAGACGGACAGAAGGAATAAAAAGTCTACTTCGAAGGATCTTATTTTTTAGTATTTAGTACGTAACTCTAAAAATACTTTAAACAGGTATCCCATAAACGAAATGGAATGTTGTAGGTTGAATTTAGATTAACTTTTAACCGACTTCCAAAAAGGAGGAGGTTCTCAATTCGTCGGGTTTTTTATTTTTATTTTTAAGCATGTTCCCCTCGAGGTAACTCCTCAAATATTATAGGCACACCTATAGCGATTTCGGTATTTATCACTATTACTCGTGCATTCGCTTTTGAAAAGTACTATTTGGTGAAGAGGAACTGATGATGGCGATAAGATATTTCGATTAAAGTAGTTGAGCGACTATGACGAAGCACATTTAATTTTTAAATATGACTATGTCTTTCCCGCGGCGTTGCTTGCAGCGAGCTTGAAACTTTCAAAGTTTCTCTTTAATTGAGAATTGGGACTACATAACAGCATAAATATGATCACTAAAAATAATAAAATAAAATAAAAGTTAAAAAAAAATGAAGTCGGCGTCCTACAATATTTTAAACCAAAAGCCGAATACAGTTGGACTGACCTGCCTACCAAGAAGTTATTTTTTGCTTTCTTAAGGCGGGATTTTGTATCTAATAATAATCATAGTTAAATGATCTATATAATTCATGTTCATCAAACAGTTTTCCATTAAAAATGATCAATCAATATCAAAAAAACAAAATAATCATAATATTCCGTATTCGTTAGTATTTATAGTTGTATCCTAGACAATAAGAAACAATGTTACTTTGTGACGCGACTGCAAAATCCAAAATCTCGTTTTTTTTTGGCAGAAGACGCCGTACGCACCTTTTTTTTAAAGTTAAAAGGTCATTTTAATCCCAGCAAAATATATGAACAGACTTACTTATTAGACACGTTACAAGTTAATATTTCATATTACCTGAACAGGCAGCCAGCGTTACGACGATGAGAAAAATGACGTATTTGGACATATTTAAGCTTTAAAACAACCGTTTACGCTGAATCTTGTCGAATTGTGAAGGTTCGTCCCAAAACAGCTGGGCATTTATACCAGCACGACTTTACTCACACGTGACAAAACACGGGGCAATTTAACTGTGGTAATTAAAACAATAGCATATATTTGTTATTTAACATAAAGCCTGACAAGTTCCTATTTAGCCCTCGCTATGTTGCGGATTTTCAGTGGAACTAAATTATTTTAATGACAATGTTTTTTTTGACAACAGACGTTGGAAGTAATTGAGTGTTGATGTAAACAAATCGAGTTGGCAATCAAAATGCCCAAAAAAATTCACCTCGATGTAAAAAAATATATTTAAATTCATTCAAATAGTTGCGGCAGAAAAAGGACGAAGGATTCAGCAGCATTCCAATAAACAATTTTTTGAAATTAGTTGTTGACATGACGGGTATGATATTCATAGTGCGGTTGTAATGAACTGGTTAGCGTGGTACTAAATATGTATATTACTTATTTAAAAAACATATATTTTTTTCTCATACAAGGCGTCTGTAGTGCTACAATCAAAAATATAATACAATAAGAATGAGCCGTTACCGCCATTGCCATCGATACCAAAAAGAAAACTACCAAAAAAAAGAATACAAATAGGCGACTTCGACAAATGTGCCATAAGGCACAAAATTCATGCATTCTGTGCTGTGCAAGCAAGCAAGTACCAACTCTCAAAAGTCTGCTTACCGAATTGAAAAACATATTGGTTTTACGGGTAGTAGGTAGTATTTGCGAATAATTGCTATTGCACAGTATGGGGTTCAAATACAAAAAGTGCAGATACTAACGGTCCATATTGAAGGAGCGTTCGGATATTGTGGTTTGGCGGGAAAGTTATTTAGACGAAATAAAAGAAGCAGGGGACAAAAATATAACTCTTGTTTATTTAGATGAGACTTTCATCCATACTTCTCTTAACCACGCAAAATGCTGGCAAAGCGAAAATGTGTGTCGAAATCCGTTTCAACCGGCAAACGATATATTATCGTTCATGCCGGTGGACCATCGGGATTTGTTCCCAATGCACTCCTAATATATAATGATAAGGAAAAAAAGTCGAATATCATGACTTCATGAACAGGAACAATTTTCTGAAATGGGTTTTGCAGAGATTAATTCCCAATCTCAGTGAACCCACGTGTGTTAGAATGGATAATGCCCGGTACCATTCTTTCCAAATTAACAAAGTTCCAACATCTGGTGATAGAAAAAACGTCATTGCTGAGTGGCTGCGTTTAAATAACATCTTATTTCCCCAAAATGCATCTAAAGTTAAATTGGTCGCAATTTTGAGACGTCATAAACCCGAGCCAGTATACGAAATAGATACCTACGATTCTCTCAAATCATGGTCACAATGATAAGGTTACCTTCCTATCACTGTGATTTAAACCCCATCGAGATGATTTGGAGCATCATGAAAGCAAAAGTGGAAACTAAAAATGTTTCCATCACGAATGATGACTTTCTAAAGCTCGTTGTAGATAGTTTTCAGGTATTGACATTTATCAATGTTTAGATTTTATTAAATAGTTAAAAATATAGCTTACTTTTACACTTTGTTATTACTTAGGAAGTGACTATAGAAAATTGGAGTAAATGCTGCGACCACGTAAAAAAATAGAAGACGGATATAGGACAAAAGCTCCTATAATCGAATCACAGACCGAAAGATTTATAATCGAGGTTGGTGGTCCTGTAAGTGACTCATCAACTGACGAAAGTGAAGATACATCGGAGCCAGAATCTGATAAATATATGGGTGTCGAATATTTAGAATCAGATTTTGACGGATAGTTAATTATTCATATTTAATTATCATGCTCTTCCGATTACATGAAAACATAGTTTCACAATCTACAAGTACATAATTGTATATCTCACTCGTTCTTGCACGATGCCAATACACACTGTCCCGACTATTTATGACGTAGACGTATTATTGCCAAATATAAGCTGTTTGTAGCTACACTTTATCAGGGCTAAATAGGAACTTGTCAGGCTTTACCATTTAAGCAATTCAACTTACGATGAGAGAAGGAGACACCCATGAACCTAACTTCTATCTAGCTCTGTCCCTTACACTCATCCTAAACTAAAGCTGGGCCTTCACGAACGGTCCAACAAGCCGAATAGAGCAGCGCCGCGCCAAAATCCATCCGTGAATGTCAAAACTGTAGCGTTTAAAAGTATAGTCGAGTTCATAAATATGTATACACTTTAATACCTTGTCTATTTAATGTCAAGTTTAACCTGCCATATATGAATTGTCACAACGATTAAAGTTACAAGGTACTAAAGTGTATTCTTATTTATGAACTCGACTGTACTTGGCGCGGTCCGTTGGATTTCCAAATGGACGGAAAGGCAGAGTGACGCGACGCGCCAACGCGTAATCCTAATGAAACTATGGTGAATGTCGAAATTCAACGTTGGAACACGCCACGCCACCGCGGAAAGCTGAATAGCGTCGTCGTGAACGCGTTCTCTGGCTGCCATTTTCTAATCAGTCTGCTCCGTGATGTCGCACCGTTGAAGTGGAAAGTAAATGGCGTGGCGCGGCCGTGAAAATGGTCAAAATATTACGCCCATCCAGTTGTATAAACTACATCTGTCGCCGAGACAAACGACGCGTCCGTGAATGCCCAGCTTAAATTGGTTAGCCCACAGATTATTAAGGTATGTCTGCTTAGCCATGTCATAGTAACTACCTAGCGATTTGCTTTCACCTACGTTGGGTCGCATTCTTTTTTTAAATCTTTAGTTAAAATTTGTTTTAGGATTTAGGAAAAACAGCCGTACAAAATAATATAATAGCTTATGCTTAGACCTTTTTAAAATAGTTTCGTATATTTAATGAATGCTATAGAAAAGTAAATGCAGAATTTAGAGTTGGTGTAGCACCGAATTAAACACTGAGATCTTAGCCCAGTAAGCCCAGATGCATTGAGCTTACTAGCGTTTCTATTAATTTCTTTATTAAACCAATCGCGTCATTGGCAGATGACGTGATACAAAGAGCCACATGATATACCAGTGACGCGTTTGGTTTAAAATAAAAACAAAACGAATAGAAACGCTACTTAGCGTAATGCAACTTGGCTAGGGCCTCTGGTTGGTTGGTTATAATTGATTTACCTTAAAACACACAATCTTACATTTGATTCAATGAAATATCAGTGAAGCGAATATCGGTTTTATGTTTTTTGCGCAGTTTAACCTAAAGCTGGGTCCACATTTGTATCATTTTGCCGTTCACGATCACGCGTATCCTAAGTATGGACGCTCACTTTGGGCACACAGTATTACTACCATCGTCGCGTGAAAAAATGCGTCCATACTAACCGTAGCGTAGCAGCGTATCGTTTTATAACGCCGTATCAATAAGTGTGGACGCTTACTTTGGGCACACCGTATCACTACTATGTCCGGGGAAAAACCGCCTCGAGAGCGATCACAGCGTATCAAGTATCAAATCATACTTTGTATCGTGATACAGTATCAAAACATGTCCATACTTATCTATCTTGTTACAGGGTTTGTGTGCAGGGTTTATAATAGTGTGCCAACATCGATCCCGAGGACCAGATACGGCGTGCCGCATGATCGCGCTGATTTGCGTCCACACTAGCGACCTTGATACGCGTCGGTGCAACGCGACGGAGATACGATACAACGAAATGATACAAATCTGGACCCAGCTTAGCGCGTCTCTCGCTTTGCTCGTCGTCAGCGTGCCTAACTCAGGACTACTACATTCGTCATTTAACTAGGCTAATCTTAATCTTCAGGGTTGGCAACGCATTCACAATCTTGGGATTGCTGTCTGTAGGTAGAGTATCTGACTGTAGGTAGACTGTAGGTAACCTAAGATTAAATCTAGATTTAATATTTAAGAAGCTTAAAGAAACGATTGTTTTAGGCACAACGTACTCACTTTGCACTTACTTTCTTACCATAGCAGGAGAGCCGAGTGCAAAATTTCGTACCGACTTGGCGAACGGCGGAACTTGCCGAAATTAAAAAAAACTAACTTTCCGGTTTGAAAAAGGGTGTCTCTTAACCCATCTGATACCGAAATAATATATGGCATCAGTTAGAAATTTACTGGTAGATACAGAAAAGCGAAATCTGTCCGTATTTTTTTGCCGGATGTGCTTGGCAGACGCTCTCAGAGGTGACAAACGGACCCCTAAATATACCCAACTGATACCAGACTGAAAACAATTCCAGCCGATAGGTATGAATCCTCATTTCAAGAATATATAAATTTGCCAAGGCTCTTTCTGCCGAAACACCATGAGTGACTGACAGACGAGATTATGTAAGCAACATCCGTGGAACCCGTATTTTGAAATTGTACAGAATTCGGACCTTTTAATTACTGTAGGCTTATTTATAACCTACTTTATTACTTTATGCTTATATTTGTATATGAATATATTGTTAATCAAATATTTTAATATACAAGGTGAGAAGTTGAGATAAGCAGGCAGCTACTAGATTAAATTCCAAACGATCCTATTTCTGTCAATGATTGAAATACTCTGCGTAAAGTAAAAGGTCTCTTGGGGCTGAAAATTGCGATAATCCTCCATTCACAAACACCGTGATGGCTTGGCTGTTAAGGGGTTTCCAAAAAAAATAGGAAAGAGATTAATAAGGAGCTTTAGTCCGGATGTGCAGAGACTAAAGTAACATTTTAAGAACATGAAAAGTGAACATTAATTACCTAATTAATCAACGGCCCGGGTAGTTTGGTTACGAATAAAATAGACAACATAATCGCGCGACTAAATTTATTTCATTAATTTGATTATTCTAACAGGTTCAACATACAAGCCTTTTCGTAATTTAGAATTGCTCCAGTAGTGGTAAGATGTTCAGCTAAAGTCTTCATTGGATAATGTTTTACGTTTGCGAATCGAAGACGGACTTAGTTCCGTTATCGTTTTGGTCAATGTGGGTGTGATGCTCGTTCTTAGTTAATTGTCCGTTTTTAGTTTCCGTGTTACTCGAAGAGCTTGAAGAAAACGTTTTGTAGTAATTGGCAGGTGCATTAGCCACGTCTTGCATTATATCTTCCTGAAAAAAGGTATATTCAAATCACGGACACCATATTTTAGTAGCGTTCTGAATAAAGTCAATGATTTTATAAGCATAGATAGGTAAGTGAAAATTTTCAGTGTATCCGACTAGGTATTAGATCTATGCATCAGGTATCAGGTAATTTTTAGCTTTACTAAATTAATACCATATCTCAAAAACTAATAAAATTGAACTGCTGTTTATTTTTCTGTAAAATTAAAACGGTTATCTTTAAGAAAGATTTTTTTTTATTTATCGGGTCATAATCGTCTGAGATAATGGAGGGGAACGGTCTTTTTTGTAACTGTAGGTAAGTAAATCAAGAAATAAGTAAAGTCCTTAAATGAAAATAAAAATAATTTTGAAATATGCAAACTAAGCCCTTTCATATGTCATCCTATTTATTATAATAAAGTCACTTTCATTTTTAACCCACCATTTCACTTATTTAAATACTTTAAAAACATATTTATATTTTTTTCTGGCAAGTATGTTAAAATTTGACTTTTTACTCATGGTTGGATTATTTATTAGAAAGATTTTTGCCTTAGTTGTAGTCTTTTATCACTTTTCGACCTTAACGCCATTCAAATAAAGTCGAAAAATAGTAAAGTGGTTTCTTGGTCGACTATGAATTATAAGGTAGGTTAATAATAGTTTAATTGCTTTGTTTTATTTCATGAAGTCAGTAGGTACTTACCAAAGGTTTACCAAAATTACTCATCATGCTGAAATAAAGCATAAAAAATCATTAATATTTCAATGTGGACAACTTTAATGAGCCAGGGGACGTACAGTCAACAGCATAAACAAGTGATCATTTATGTACCTTGTCGCTTTCAATCGTTTCACAATATTGTATGACATTCCAAACACGACGTTAAAGTGGCAAGGTACATAAATGATCACTTATTTATGCTGTTGACTGTACCTCAAATGTATGATAAGATAATTCATTTTACTCAAAGGTATCCAACATCCTTAAATGTTGAGCCACCATAGAGTCCTGTAGGTTTCAAGTCACGCAAAAAAAGCTAAGTCAGTATTTACTCTTGGGTTTTTTACGACGGATGAACTAGAACCCAGAAGTTCATCTTAAAGTTATACACACTTTGTTGACAAATCCATTCTTCCATACAATGTATACATAATTCCATACAATTACTAGTACTAAATGTTTACTAATATACTAATACTGATCCATACTTCCCTAATAAACATGTCTGTCTGTTACGCTTTAACGGCTAAACCGCTTCAATTTCAATGAAATTTACTATGGAGATAGCTTGAGTCTCGGGAAAGGACATAGAATATAATTTATCTCGAAAAATAGAACGGTTCCCGAGGGAACAGCCAGAAACGACTCCGACGTGGATGGGGTCGTGGTTGCAGCTAATTAGATATAAATCTCTTCTTGTATATAACCGGGTATCAAACCAGGCAATTAATTACCTGATACACTCAGGAGCAAAAATATCGGGTCAGAGTGCGTTTTTCATACAAACGAGACTATTTCAAAGCCTTGGTTCCTCGCCAGGGGTTGTTTTAAGTGTGGTTTAATGGTGGATACTCCAAGGTTCAATAGAAGAGATAAAAGTTCTTAGGATACCAAACTGATGGCACAATCAGTTTACACCACAGCGAGAGAGTTTGGGTCAACATTTGAATTTCCTGCAGTCTGGAAGTCCTGTATCGAAGGAAGCATTCCCTGGCGAAGAACCAAGGCTTCGAAATAGCCTCTTTAGTATGAAAAACGCACGATAGAGGCATATTAACATTTACTTATTTAATTACTTACTTTTTAAATATATCTGGTGTATCAGCATCATCAGCTGAAAATAAAGAATTAACGATTTAGGAAGTTGCCAGTACTACAAAATCGACCGTCGTGGAAATCCTTGGAATTGGAAGGCCCTATGCCAGGGGTCGGCAACGTTTTGAGTCGGAAGAGCCAAAAATTAATTTACAAAATTTCAAGGTTTTTAAGGAGCCATAAAAAGAACTTGCCAACAATTAATAGTACTTGCATACATTAAGTATGGAACTAAAGAGCCGCATGTGGCTCGCGAGCTGCAGGTTGCCGACCCCTGCCCTATGCTGCCTCAATATTCAATAGCCTAAGCAGATTGAATCCTCTCCTGTTAGTAATTGATACAAGACTTTTGTTTGAAATATTGCAATTTGTCTTAGCAGCTGATTTATAATGGGATATTCCTAAGTAATTAATTAAATAATGAATAAATAAATATCATGGGACAATGTCACACAAATTAACCTAGTCCCATACTAAGCTCTGAGCTTCTACTATGTGTAGACGATGACTAACTTACTTATTTAGAGAAATACAAACTTAAATACATGGAAAACATCTAAGACTCAGGAACAAATACTTGCGCGCATCGACCGCTAGCATCGTAAGCAGGATCAACCCAAACTACTTAGGCTAACGTTCGTTGTAAGGCTCTCAAGCGTTTGAACTACCCACCCAATTAATTAAAAAAGATAAAAGTGTAATATGACCATATTTAATAAGGCTCCCTTCGAGGAACGTGTGGACCTTTCTCCAAGTTTTTACTTTGGTTGAATCGTAATCCAATTTCATCATTTTCTAAATATTTTCTTTAGTGACGCTCCCGAGTCACAATTCTACCTGAGGGCCCTGCCAAGATGCAATACGCTAACTAGCGTTTCTATTTGTTTCGTTTTTAAACCAATCGCGTCACACGTAGATCACGTGATACGAAAAGTCACGTGGTATACCAGTGACGCGATTGGTTAACAACGAAACGAATAGAAACGCTAGTAAGCGTAGTGCATCTTAACAGGGCCCTCTGTTCGGAAGTAAATGGAAATACAGTCCCCGGCAGGGCATCCCAAATCTTGGCTCTGTGCATTAAAATAAATGACACGAAGCGATTTGTAGAGTAGGTTTGTTTGGAAGAGGTATAACAAGGTTTGGATGGTACCCCGCAGTACGTCTAGAGTTCCGGTGGTTGTATTTTTGATATAATTTTGAAGTGTGTCTAAAACAAAAATATATTACCAGCGATGAAAACAGCCAGCGAGACCACGAGAAGAATGACAAACTTCGACATGATGTTTTTTAGCTTTGATACTTCACAACTGGTAAGAATGAAACTTCACAACTGCTAAGACAGACTGAAGACGGATTGTGATGATCTGCTCTCAGCCAGCCAGGTATATATACTACCAAACGCGTTCAATCATTCCTGATGGCACGTGACGTGATGACCACGATGAGGCGCTAGAGGAGAATTGGAACTGTTTTAAAGAAACGTAAGAAAATGATTTTCATAGCCTGCATGATTTTTTGTAGCCTTAAAGTTAGTTAAAGTCCTTAAGAAAGAAAGTCAATACAAGTAAAACTGCACCTAAAAGCAACATACATCTAAACAAATTCAATAGATCGCTACTCATGGGCATTGTTCCTGAAATGCTGGCTGAATTGTCATGTGATGTCGAATAGTAATGCTTAATCTATGTGTCAGATAAAGGCCAGCATTTTGGTCGTGAGTTGCGTCGACCAGGCGCTTAGAAAGATGTTTAAAAATACCTACGGTGAGCTCCTGGTCTACACGGTCCTAAAGTTTTTCCAACCGATCCGTAGTAGGTACACCAAATTGCCCCACTAATGTGACTGTGGTCTATCTCTTTATAACGTAAAATATGTAAATGTCTAAGTAGTGTAAGTGTTGCGGCTTCGGAGAATTGCATAATCATGAAAAAATATTAAAAAGTTGTTAAAGTGTGAAACCTCTAAATACCAATTGATTGTAACAAAATATTGGATGCAGGTCTTTTAAATAAGTTTACCAATAATTAAAGCAAATTAGTGGTCACACCAACACAACGAAGCGTGGCAAGTTGGTCATTGTTGTGACTACGGATCGGCTAGGAAAGTTTCAATCCCAAAAAGGGTAGCTTTTATCAAGTTTAGTTTCTTGTGTTTTTATCTCCTGCAAACCTAACGCACTTGTAATCGCAATCGTTTTCATTTTGACAGTCCGGAGAGTTGTCTGCATACAAAATGAAAACAATTGTTCCGCTTTGAAGTCGATTGCGATTGCGAGTGAGGTAGGTAATAGGCCAGCAGAACTAAAACCAAACAGTATAAACCACACTGTTTGGTTTTAGTTCCTTATGCTTTTTAATGTAATCGTATTGGAAGTTATAGTCGCTTTTAGATATCTTCACTGGACATACCAGATTATTATTTGGTTAAGAATGTAAGTGTAATATAAAAGCAAGATGGCATTTTGATCAAATTGGAACAGATCCTCTGACATAACATAAGTAATGATCTGCTTCCACGCTTGATGAAACTATACCGTACTTGATAACTAAAACTACTTTTGCTACTGCCACTGCGCAATCATGTAGGGTCTATAATCAGTATTTTTGCACCTATGGTTTGGAGCCGGTAGCCAGGTAACACTAATTTAACAGGTAGTTAATTTGTGACCCATTTTAACAAAAGTATGCTTGAAGTCGTCAATGTCATTATAGATGCCCAGTCATATGTAACTAACCGGAAACTCAACCTTATTGTTGTAGAATGTCAGACTGACATTTTTAAGTTTGTATGATAAAAATTGACATTTTTTTCAGCGCCCACAGATGATTATTTATTACGTAGTTATTTAGAGGACCTCTAAATACACACAGATATGTCTGTATAATTTATGGTGTTAAATAATATCGAAGCGGAGAAATGAAAGTTTTTGGTACTAAAAGTAGGCCCAGGTATCAATATTTAAATAGCTCGGCTCCGATGCATATTAGAGTATTAGATTACATAACAAAATATGTTTATTTTGAATAATTCTATCATGCCTTGCCACTTTTAAGAATCGCCGCTCACCTTGTATGACTATGTATGACAAAATGTATGATTATTAAAAATGACACTTTTACCCAAACCGATTTAGGTTTACAGGTATTTAAAATTCGACAACACTTTTTGATGTCATGGCTAAAGCAACACGCAGGTCACCTGAGGGTCCTCGTAAGGATCTGTGACCCATTGACATTATGTATTCTGAAGACCATCACAATATCAAGACTGCCATTTTAAAACCGCGTTGCCAACCCCATCTTGCTTCTCAGATGAAATACTTCTACTCACCGATCCGAATTGGCCACAATTTATACGCGTCCAATTTGAAAGAACTCGTATTCCTAGAAAGCTGTTTTTACAAGCTCAGATTTAGGTTCCTTCCGTGATATTAATCATGTCAGCAAAAAATAATCAGTAAAACGGGCGAATTTACATTATGCAGAACAGCCCAATTATAAAATATTTCAGGTATACATATTGGACATGTAGCTATTTTAATCATGTCCATTTTTGCCCAAATTTACCAAATTCATAAAAAATAGTCATTCTAGGAACAATGTTAATGAGACAATTTATAATTTTAATGGCCGAACGATAAGTCTGGGGCTGGCCGCTGTAAAGACTGATGATCTACCATTGTCATTTCGCGGAAAGATTTTCGGTGATATGTTTTCGGGGAACCTTGAATTTTGACAACGGTCTGTGAGATGTAAACATGGTCATTATAACATTCTGAATGTTTTTCATTCTCAATCTGCACTTCAGTCGAAAATAACGTATTCTTACTTTATTTTAAAATGATCTCGAAAAGAACCCGAAAAAAGGAATCTACAATTATTTGGGGTTACGAACTAAGGAATGTAAAAAAACTCACATCGGTTGTTTATTGTTTAGTTCCAGGTAAGTTAGTAACACAGGTAACTTATAAATACATTGTTCTCAAAATTCTGAAAACACAAATACATAAAAATTAATACTTAGTATTCAATTTAATTTCAACAAAATTGTTTTTTTATTTTTTATTTACAAAAGTTTAGTTTCTTTTTATGCGTGAAGTTTTCACTTATTGGTGAATGCGATCAATTTCCGTCAGCACCCTCATCACCTTTGTGGAAGGAGACGTGCTGCTCATCAGTTTTCCCGTTGTCGTTGACGAGGACGCTCGCCGCGCCGTCGCTGACGGTCTTGCCGTTGACGGTCTTGCTGCTACTGGAGGCGGACGTGGAGATGGCCGAGTAGGTCTCCCCTTCTTTAGGGACGTAGTTAGGATCTATCGGCTTAAATGTTGGCATCTGAGAAATAATGACAACAAGGTCTATTATTCAAATAGTTGATTAACATTAGGCGTAGAAACCTATCGTTTTAGACGCTTTGTCGAATAATCAGCCACCTAATTAATTCCTGGACTAAAATGTGGATAATGTTATGGATGACGTCAATAATTCCTCGATGAATTTAAGACCGAGTAGTTTAAGAGCAGTGCTTTATGGGTATAGCACGCAACTTATATTTCCGAAACTAAAAAATGTGAGCGGTTGAGATCATCAGCGAGAATACACCATGCGTTTTCGTAAAGAGCACCCACCATTGAAATATTTTCTGGTTGTTATTAGTTGGAAACTGAATTAAAAACTTTCAGCATTTAAAA
Source organism: Acleris sparsana (assembly GCA_923062465.1). Classification (NCBI taxonomy): domain Eukaryota; kingdom Metazoa; phylum Arthropoda; class Insecta; order Lepidoptera; family Tortricidae; genus Acleris; species Acleris sparsana. The sequence goes on along the minus strand of OV281287.1, from coordinate 16,200,715 downwards.
TACATTTTATGCGTTATGATTTTTGATAGATAAAATGATGCTATCCGCCCACAAACACATTTCGACCGACAGTCATCCTCATTGATCCATGAGCTGTATGCTCATATACCGTCGTCAAAACTAGCAATGATCGACCAAAGTCAAATGCACGGATTGACACGTAGTTTATAAGCACTGATGGTACAAATTAGGCTTACCGGTGCGGTTTTATTATAAGATAATTAATAGCATTTTTGGTTGGAAGAATATTGAGAAGTGTTGTTCAATCTACTACTTACTACCTAAGCGGAAATTAACTGTAAAAAAACGTGAAACGTAACGTAAAATATATATGTTGTGGCAAAAAAATATAACTTGCAAACAGTGATTAATAATTTTTAAGTATAAATAATAATAATTACCACGATATCCGGGAACTGAAAAATAAAAAAAACATGGTTAGTTGTCATTACGCTGAGAATTACAAAACGGGCGAAACTTAATTCATAAGATTGGGCTTCCATACATTTATGGATTGAATTAATGTCAATATAGGTAACTAGTACATAACAGAATTTTACTTTATTTCGTAAGACTGACGTCAACTCTGATTTACACGTACGGATGACTAAGGGTCAACTCAACTCGGAACACGTTGCACCACGCAGCATGAATTCTATACAATTATTACTGACAAGCTCAGGTATTTCCCATTATTAAGGGTCAATTCACACCGAGACAGAAAAATTATTAGAAATTCTAACAATGAGAAGTGTACCTTTTCGTGTAGTAAATTTTGCGCAGCGTCGCGTCGCGTCGCGTCTCGGTGTGAATTGACCCTTAATAATGGGAAATACCTGAGCTTGTCAGTAATAATTGTATATCACCGTATGCCCTGGTCGTTCTATAATAATAAAGATGTGAGCCCAATACAGGAGATCTCAAACTCGATCAACTTAAAATTAAAATACCGTTTTAATTAGTGCTTGACTTCTGTATCGGCCGAAAATTTTATTTCATTCGATATATCACTTTAATTTTCGTGTTGTTTGTGATGAAACGTATGAATAATAATATCAGCTTAACTCTAATTCGATATTGCCATACCTATTCTGCCTGTGTCTTTTTGCTTTGATCTCTGGTTTTAAAACCGCTTCCGCGTGAAATAGAAACTTGAAATTTGGCATGACGGTTGAGCAGAAAGTTTTGGGTTACGATCTTTTGAAAAATGTGAGCGGAAATACGAGCTTAAGATACCTAACTTAGTCTGTTAGCTAATGGTAAAGCATGAAAAAATGTCTCATTACCTTCGGTGGTGTAATCTCCGGGAAATCTGGGAACTGGAAAAACATCAAAAAAATAAAAAGAAGAAAAAGTCAACGTCATTTCGGTAAACAAAATACTACCGCTATCTCTAAACCTATAAATTTACTCGATAAACAAAAACTCAATCGAGTGTAAGGGTGTTCTTTGTTTATTGATAAAATTAAGATATTTACCTCTATTGGTTCGAAGTCAGGAAAAGGGTCAAACTGAAAAAAAAATGTGTTTTTGAAATAAAGTAATATTTTCAGGATATAGATGAAGCTACAGATTAACACCGAAACACCTACCTGGTTTATTTCTTTTATACCATTTTGATACGAAACACTAAATAGTAGTTTATGTCACTGGTGCATAATGCACGAGTGTTTATTAACTATTAATCTGCATGCATATCATAACTTCCCTACAATATGTTCAGAAACGATGAGCAAATGGCCTATATTAAGAAATATGTATCTGTGGTGTATTTTAATGTTAACATTAAAGTATCGCATGCCATTAAAGTATCGGTTATCGATGTGGTTGCATCTTAATGTACAAGTTAAAGCATCATAAAAGTTCAAGCATATTGTAGAAAACTTATGATAGGTATGCATGCAGATGAAGTTATGTATGCGACTGTAGATATAAAATAATATAGATAAATTATTGTGATGGGTACATTTTATTTTTGAACCGGTACACCGATATCTATGGCAAATGCTGCGTTTAATAAACCGTATCACTAGGTTTTAAGGTTGATAGAAATCAGACATCCACGTCTATACGTTACTCAAGTCCGACAAAAAAGATATGACTGGCATGATCGAGTAGAACGTGGGACAAGATTAAGCCGTTCCTTTCCAATTAATGCAAATAAAAGATTTGTTTTCTGATGGCTCGTATAACCTAATGGCATGGTTACAAGACTCAATCTCAATATCAGGGTGATTACCATGACGTACGACGTATTGGCCTAAACTAAACCAAACACCTAAATAACTTAATAATTAATTAGTCATATTGTATATTGTCTAGGGGACACGGTTTCTGTAGGAGAATGTATCGAAACTTAGTATGTGATTGTCTTGCACTGTCATAGGTAAGTATAATTTTTTATGTATTTTTTTTTGTTACTACTACTTATTACTTACTCCCTATGAAAATTCTGAGTTTTGACACATTTTCCTGCTCACGCTACGCTTGATTTTTTTTTGTTTTGTTAGATTCATTGTTTTATATAATGCTAGGTTAAGCTTTATAATTGTTTAATATCAGCGGCGGCCGCGGCTGCTGGTCGAGCCGCGCGGGCGCACCAACCTGCTCGGTATGGCTCCGCTGACGCGAGCTGTGCGAACCCTCAACCAAATTGCGGAGAACATTGATTTGTTTTCATGTTCTCTGAATGAATTCACAAAGGCGGCATTGTTTATATTATGTTATAGGTGTAAGGATAGAGATTAGTTGATATATTACTGTACCAAAAAGTAGTTACACTATTGTCTTAGGGCAAGTAAGTGTGGAATAAATAAATAAATAAAAATAAATAAATAAAATTAGTAGTATTCATAAAGACGACTGACTGTTGAGTTTCTTGCGGCGTTTCTTCTCAGCAGTGGTCTCTTATGAAGCGCTGGTAGATTTTTGACGTGAAAGATTGTCCGTGCGGCCTACTTACTGAATAAACATCTTATATCTTTTACTAAAGCAGTTTAGTTTAGGTTGAGAGAAAGGGACACTATATACCTAACTGCTATAGCTCTGTCTCTTTATCTCAACCTATACTGAACTGCTTTAGTATGTCATATAACCGGGTTTGTAATTCCGTCTCGGACTCTCGGTCGCTCTCTTACGCTCTCACGCTTACTCTAACTTTACCCGAACCTGAAAGACTTTTAAACACCTCTTGCTCTGTCCAGTAAAACGTGATTATTATTAAAGTGCACACCTGCAATTTCATGAACCCAATTTTTTTCTGATTTCTATTGGATACCTTCCATAATAGAGTATTTCTAAGGCCCTTACCACAATAGCAAAAGCGAACCGCGTGAATTGAGAAGTAGTTTTTAACATTTTAACAACCATTTTAGTATTACTTATCAGTGTTTTAATACTTATTTCTTACTTTAAAAATGTCTGAACTGCATCACAGTTCTGCCCTCGTCTCGTCAATTTCAGTTTTTTTTTTATTTGGCGGTAATCATTGTTTTTAATTAATAATTATAACTTCAAAAATTACCTTACAGATTCCCCCTTTTCTCATCTTCTTAGATGGCATGGAAATAGGGGGGTAGATCGATTACTAGTAAATCATAATGTGAAGAAATACAAAAAGTTGAAATTGGCTTAGTTACACTATAGTGAATTAACTTCGTTGCAAGAAAATTTACTGCTAGTCTTGAACAAACGCGCAATAGCTAAAGTACGCTTGAAATACCCTTTCACATCTGTCATTATAAGATTCAATTTTACAGAAAGGAACAAAGAATACTTTTACTAAAACAGACTTATCGTGTGTTTATGAATAAGGAATAAAGAACCAAAGCCCTACACATGGTGCTGTGTGTATGTACAGTCAAATACGTTTCCACTTTTCCAGGTAAGTACATCTCATTGTAGTCGACTGTAGGTACTAGATTGTGTTAATAGCGAGTTTTAGAGATGATAAATGAGAAAAGAGAGTGAAGATATATTTTAAGAGCTTACAGAGCTAATAATAATGTTGTAGATTTTTAAGTTATATCTTATAGATATTATTAACGTGTTAGTGAACTTTATAGATTTAACCATCATACATAGAACTATGGTACATGCTGTCTTATGTTATTAGGAAGAAAATAGGATATAGAAGTAGGGTTATGAATTTCGACTTCAGTCGAAGAGGACGGTTGTTTAGATTAATTAATATCCTACCTTGGGTAAATCCAATTTGAGTTTCTGCAACAATTAAAATGCGAGCACAGAATTAGACATTTATTTTAATAATTTACGTGTACATGTTAGTATGTGAATCGTGAAAAGAGAACACTATAAAAATGAAAAAGATGTTTGTCTTTGCTTAAAGAAGTTAGTTCCGGAATGAAGTGACTGCATGTTGACTGTGGTGTTGTGGTGTTGTTTGTGGAGTGTTTCCGGCGGAAGGGAGAGGTAGGGACACTTCACCATGGGCGGCTTACCGTTGGAGCCCTGAAAGAACATAAAATACTTAATTAACTAATAACTTAATAATGAAAATAATAACATCCTCCGACAAATAATTTGATAAGATGGTTCATCTGATTTCGCTTAGCTTGAAATATTTACTAGCCGAACCTATTTACATGTAACTTGGCTAAGAAATAACTTTGAAATAGAATTATAAAAAAGCATAATCGCAAGTTGGTAGGTATTGTTTTTAAATATTTTTTAACTTGAGTCACATGTCGCATGTCTAAATATACAATTATTTAGGTAGGCTATATCTGAGTTTATTATCAATACTTAAAATAAATTGGTTGCTTTGTCTGTTTCATATTTCTAAAAGTGCATTTTTTCCATCCTGTTTAATTCACAGCGCGCTCCGTTTTGGAATCGGTTGCAAGAAACGATTGCTTACTTTCCTGTCTTTCGAACGAAAGGCACACTTAAATTTAAACCGCGGGTCACTTTTGACCTATTAAAAATGGTAAACCTTATATTTTCTGAACTTATTAAGTATGTTAGTTTAATAGCAAAACAATTAGTGCAAAAGACGACACTAAAATTAGAGTTCGATATTTAAAAAAAGTATACAGCGCGTAAAAGTTAAATATATTACTGGTTTTGTGATCTCATCGACATACTTAAAATGGTTTGCAGGCGCTTCCGCGTCCAGCTGTTAATTCCCCGAAACGGCAATAAATGCTCTAAACCGAAGATGTAGTTTCCTGGACTAAAACCATTTTCTTGTTACAGAACTCAGTCCAACTTTCATGGACGGGTACCTTCTATATGGACATTACAATGTTACGCCCTGTTGCACAGACGTTAATTAATGTCGCCTTAAGTCTCGTCCTGTCGCTTTCATCCATAGCAATTTAGAAATATACAAAAGGTACCTATTGGAACATTAGTGCTAATGAAAGTGTGTCAAACTGGATCGCAAACTGTTTCAAAAAGTAAGTTTTCGCAAAAAGTAACCTTAAATACTTACTGAATTGGCACGTTGATATCTGGGGGTGCGTCGCCCTCTGTAATAATGATACCCCAAAGGATTAATAATGGAACTTGTTTAACTGTTTAAATAATACAAATCATTCAAGGTAACCCATCATTTCATCGAATTTATTGTGACTATTAAAAAAAAAACTCATGAAATGAGAATTCTGCCTTTGTTGAAAGCTGTTTCGATGACTTAATAGGTACCGGTTATTAATTACAAAACTTCTTATTTGATTTCATATCAAAAACGTCCCATTCGTATACGGTGCATCATTTATTCGTGATATAATTTTAAGGTAGAATACCTACTGCATATATGATATTCTTGCGTCAGGCTTAAAATTGATACTTCACATAATAATAGTTTTCGGTTGAATAATTGAAATTGACATAAACGGCTGACGTAGGTAAGAGATCGTCAGCTTACGTCCATCCTGTAAATTTTGTTTTTCGAAAATCGCTAAATTTACAGTTATGCATCCTGGTCCCGGCACCAGCTATGCGGACTCAACCAATGTCAAGAGCTTGCGGAACTTATAACACTCAAATTCAAGGTCAAGTTTACCTTAAGGTATTAGATTAGATACGATAAAGCATTAGAGAAGTATGAGGAAAGAACCCTTAAAGCTAGTCCGATTGTTTATTATCTTGTAGATATTTCGAAAAATGAGGTCTGTACGTTTTCCTTGCCAAGAAAATATCGTTCATTGAATACAAGACAGACACATTCCAAAATGAGTCAGTGTTGGATTTTAAAATTAGAAGCGGTTCATATAAGATTTTCAATGCAAGAGCAAATTATTTTGGAATGTGTCCGTTTTGTATTCAATGAGCGATATGTCCGGGAAAGAAACTAATAAGTTCTTCATAATAACTAAAACATATTAAAAAATCGTGGAAATCAGACTTGATTTAGGGGGTGAGAAACTTAATCGCCTGGAGCTAAATTTGTATGGATTTTTTCAGACAGCTACACGATTTAGAGCGTCTCTTCCCAATCCTCGGTAAAGATCAGACATTGTACACGAGTAGGACGCTTAGAAATAACCGATGTATCTCACCTCTGATTTCTTTAACGACGCCATTATTATTGGTGATGATGGACGTGCCCCCTGTCCTGATCGGCTTCCCGTCTTTGTCCGTGGTGTAAGAACTGGAGGACTTTACCACCGTGCCGTGGAACACCTGCCCTGGGCCTGGAACGACGTTCTTAATCTGTCCGGGGGTAGGGACAACAGGCAGTGGAATGTGGGGGAAGTTGAAGTTAGGGAAGTTAGGGAAGTTAGGGAAGTGACCGAAACCTGCTCCGAATGGGGGGAAAGGGGGGAAGGGAGCGAAAGGACGGAATGGGGGCGTGGGTGGAACAGGCATCTGTAAAGTGAGTTTTTAATGAATGTGTGTGTAGTGACTGATCACTAAGTCGTCGTACATAGACGAACTGTCTTGTTATGATATATTATGTTTTTAAGAAGAGTAGGAAGATAAGAAGATGATCATTTGTAGAGTTTGAACTTACCCTTGGTTTTGGGAATCTGTAATGATAGTGCATATATTAATATTTATACTTCGGTTTAATGAATGCTAAATGAATTTATTCTTTATTCAATAAATACTTTTAAATAAAAAAACAAGTTCAATAATAATAAAATATAACACAACTAACCTATAATATAAATAAGTATTAATTAATAAATAAGTAAATAAATTGAAGGACTTTATAGTTATGTATTATAACGTAAATTTAGTTACACCTCATTCCAATAGATGGCGCGGTTAGAATCACACTAGACTTAGTTTAAATTACTCACGTTGGCCAGTCGTTGTCGTCTTGCCAGACGAACTTAGCTGTTAAAAAGAAAACAAATGTTATTAATACAACCAGCAATCAATTATTAACCAATCTTCGTACAGGAAAATTGGTTAATCAAAAAACTATCACCCTTCAAACGTCAGTGAGATTGCGATAAATATTTGCGTTTCTCTTATACATTTTGCTTTTTAATTATGTTTTTGTCTGCTTAAGGAACGTGTTTATTTATTTTTTAATATTCCGGGTTAAACAGCACAGTACTGTGAGCAAACGCCGGTACTTTTAAGATAGTAATTCACCATTTTTTTCCCCCTATATGTTCAGTGCAGTTGTTATGAAACGATGTTATAGAGAGAGCCTTTAAGCTTGAACACAGGATTTATTTCAATTATTTAGCTTTTAAAATTTAATTTAATTGTTTCCAAAGTGTTCCAGGTTTCTACCTACTAGGTACCTACTGATACTAAAGTTCATTTTATTTTATTTTTTACCTAAATTAACACAAGACTTTCATTTTAGTGTAGACTTAAGCGACCATTGTCTTACCCTATGTGTTCAGTTGTTGCGTAACGATGTTATTGAGAGAGCCTTTAAGCTTGCACTATTTGAATTGCTTTGCAGTGTTCCCAGTTTCTACTAGTTGCCTACAGGTTATAAAGGTATTCCTTTTTTTAATATTTTGGCTCAATTAACACAACACTGCGCAGTCGCCGGTACACGTAAGACAATTATTCATTTTAGTGTTGACTTTGTTCCGAAGCGACCATTGTCTCAGCCTGTGTATTCAGTTGTTGCGATACTTTATTATTGAGAGAGTTTTTAAGCTAAGAATAAGGATGAATAATACTTCAAATATTGCTTTATACGTCATATTTGAAAAATACAATGTTGCTTGAATGACGCAATATCCAGCTTTTTCATATTGCGGATTCTTAACATATTGTTTTTTTTTTTTATAAAGAATAGCAACAACTGAATATTCTTTTTCTTGTAGATGGTGTCTTCTAAATTGACAATAACGTTTTTTTTTGGGATGTCAAAGGAACGCCTAAGATTTAAGCTAACAATGAGGTTTCTTCAAAAAAAAAAATGTCCCTTATTATAGTTTCGTACTTATTCGATGCAGCAATTTATTAACTGAAAACACTTTAATTGTTTACACATAAATACATACATAAACTCACTCCTTTATTCCCAGAGTGACATAGGCAGAGCTACAGAATTACGAACAACTCTAAAAACTTGTTGATAATTCTGTGACCCAATTTTGCACAATAAGGCTAAGATGTTTACCAGTGTATTAGTGACAGGTTGCAAGCCCATCCCCTAACAGTAGGTACTCGAGCAAGCAGTTTTACGCACGTACGTATTTTAGTGACTGACGTCATCATCAAATATAATTCATAATCAATAAAATTTACCTCTCAATAATGTGTAAACATAATAACACTTACCGTTAACACTGGCAGCTATAACAGCAGTTAAAATGAGAACCTTCGTAAACGCCATTTTAGGCGTGAATGTTTTTGTAAGGCGACTTGTCTCGATGTATACACTGGTAACCGGGCAGCCGAGAACACACTGGGGGCCCCAGCACTCACTATCCTTTTAAATAATATCAAAGCCGCCAAGACGCCTGCTGATCAAACAATGAGACGAATGCCAGTTTCACGCTGAAAAGGTGACGGCGACAATCCTGAAAACAATAATGCCCAAACTAACAACACATACCTACGCCATACGTGGCACCTTTTCAAACGAACACGAAAGGAATTGTGATTCGGGGAATCGCATGGTCATTTTACTTACTTTTAACGATTAGCTATAGCCTCAATTTCACAGAACTGTATTTTTATTGATTTTAATGACGCATGTAACGTTTGACAGAAATTACACGTGAGTAGCTATTGACACAACTGTACCGTGGCTGAATAATATTAATGACTGAGTCTGTAAATTACGAGCTATGCATTGCCTTAAACGTGACTAAGCCTTCGAAAGTACACAGAATCTTTTTAATTTCTTTATTTTATTACGTTTTTATTGTCGAACGTTCTATGTTTGTATATATTATTTCTATTTTCTTCGTTGCGCCTTTTTCATTTTCCTTTCCTAGTTGGATCACTCTGACTTACTGTAGGTTATTATACAAGAAGGCTCAAAGGAGTGGTATGTTTTTGCTGGTATAGTAAATCATGAAGAGGAAGATAAACATCGACTGTTAGTAGTCGCCATCCATTCATTCCATCTATTTCCAAAGATCCTTTCTTCCTCGCACCTTACAACTATGCAATGATCTTCCCTCCACAATGTTTCCTCAGCTTTATGACATGTTCATTGAAAGCCAAAAACTTCGCTGTGCTCCTGGAATTGCTGATGTTCGTGGGCGACGGTGACTGCTTATCATCAGGTGGCAAACTATTCGGAAAAGAATAAGAAAAAAATATTTTTGTTTTCGAATAATAAGAGAACCGACTTAATGCCACTTGGTAAAGCTGTGGACTATACCCTGTCTATTTAACAGAGTTAACAAAGCGTTGTCTCTGTTGCACTTTTGTATGAAAATGAAAGGGACAAGAAACTGCCAGTGGGCGTCAACAAACGCACGTCAATGGCGGGCTCGGCTTACATGCCGCCTGTTGTTAAAATATTCGTAATATTTCTCGTTATTTTTGTTTGTAGTTAGAGGCACCTCAAATAATTAACTTACTGATAAAATCACATTGTCATGTCATATTAATTCATCTATAAATCGTAATTATTTAATTTAAAGTAGTAGATAATAATATTTAAATATTATGTGCCCTGTAGTGCAGTGGGACGTATAGACAGGCCATACAGTTCGATAAACAAGCCGAGTCACAGGTTAAACGGGAAACAGTCCAATAAACGAGCCAGGTAAAAATTTGTAACCAAAGATAAGCGCTTGAAAGCGTCCGCACCGTACGAGCGACAGATGTTGACTAAACTTTGACAGGCATGTAAACCTACCTTGTGCCTGTGAATCGTCCTTATCGCTGACCAATTACGTGCATTCTCTGTTATCTAGTATTAACTCTGTTAAATAGACAAGGTATAGGTTCCAATTGATTGTATACTGTAGGTATTTCATGTAGGGCCAGTGTATTGTTAGAATAGAATAGAATCGATTAGAATCCCTATTCCAGCATCAAGTCCCATATTTACAAATATCTCACAGGCATATATTTACTTAATAAAAAAACCGGTCAAGTGCGAGTCGGACTCGCCCACTGAGGGTTCCGTACAGTAGTTATCATTTTATTCAGATTTGAATTCGGTATCGAATTGAAGCCCAACTCACACTTGACCATTTACAGATTGATACCAAATTTGACGCTGGTATATTTTATCGTTTTCAAGTTAGAAAAAGAAATACTTTGATGAACACGTTTTTTGTATGGGAACCCTCTTGACTACTCGATTAGCCTATTTGAGTTCGTCTTTGTTAATTAATTTAATAACAATAATGTAATACTTATTTATATCGTTTTACAATAAACAGTTTACATACATACATACTATTATGCTTTTTTTAACACATATTTGAAAAAGAAATCAACCTGCTACCTATTACGGTTATAAGATACAGCTCTTTAAAGTTGGGAGACAGACAGACAGACGGACGGATGGACAGCGTAAGCTTAATAATAGGGTCCCGTTGAGCGCCATTCAGGCACGGAACCCTAAAAAACTTACAACTGAACAGAGAGAGGGCGGTAATAACTGCGACACAGGCTACTATGACTAATCGTCGGTGATACTGCAATATCGCGTAACGAACAAATTAAATAAGGTGCAAAATACACCTTACCAAGTACTAAGTCAGGAAGGTAGTCTTTGCAACACATTGAATTTGTTAGTTACGTGGTATTGCAGTATCACCAACAATGCCGTTATTATGATAAAGTTTTTTTTTTTAAATCTTATTACGTTTTCAAATAAACCTTTTTATTTGTTTTTTATTTAACACATCAATTTCACTATTCGCTATTCGTTTTACATTTATATGTTAATGGTTTTCGTTTTTATTATTAAAAATAATATATCTATTACCACACTTGCGCGAAATTATTTTTACATAAATTCTTGGCGTTCAGAAATTGGCACAGCAGATCAAGATGTAAAAGAAAAAAGCGTTATGGAGAAAAATAATACATCAAAAAAGGGAAAAGTAAATACCACGGCAATAGGGCCTACCGAAAAACAAATGGAAACTACTTCGTAAGAATATCCATCCTTTAAATCAATAAGCAATCGATTTTATAATAAGTAATTCTATTGTTACGAGTTGTTTAAGATGCTACATTAGTAAGGTTTTCTACACACTAAACTTTATCCAGTACTAAATCACCGATAGAACAGCCTGTATAGTTGTTAGTAGAAAATTTAAACAAACTTGATACGGTAGTGTTGAGCTACTCATATCTATTTATATATTTTGTTGTGTATACAGAATGTGTACATTTAAATCGGTCACTATGGGATAGTCTGAAACTTTAAGACATACGAAGATCTTAAGCAGGAAATATTATTATGTAACATAATGTCTAAAATTAATTTCCTTTCCTTTTGTTACTAAAATCCAGTACTATCAGCCCATTGGAACCCTGACCCACCATAGAACGGTGTCACAGTGACATTATAAAACAATTTCTTTGACACTTCTTATGACTTCAGTCGTAACGTCACTGTGACAGAGTTCTATGGTGGGTCAAGGTTCCAATGGGCTGATAGTACATGTTTCCTAAGAACAAATCTTATATGTGTAGGCGTGAATATATTATTTAGTTGTGAAATTAAAAAATAACATATACTGGTTACTAAAATGCTCGTACCCACCTCAACTTTTCTCTGTTTGGCCCAGTGGTTGACTGATAGAGAATGCTTTAAGACATAACGTTTTTTTACTTGCTTTTTGTGTCCACTGAGCAATTAAGTTTAAATAAATAAAATATGAAGTACCTCAAATCTGACGCACACTTTCATTAGATTATCACAATACTTAATTTCGTACAAATATCCCACTCCATTGTTAATGTCACACCAAAGGAAAACAAGCAAATTAGACAAAATAATAGTAGAAAAGAGTAAGTCCGAAAGTAAGACTGCACAAAGTTCGAAGAAAAAGCCGAGCAATACCGCAGTGTGTATATTAACTTTACCTCGGCCCATTTGAGGTAGGATATTGTATCACCCCATTTGATGGCCTACTACTACCTTTAAAGATCCTCGTGTCGGAGAGGTCCGGAAATACCGCCTCATTAAGCTGTACCCTTACCACGAGTTCCAATTACCGTACTCGCCAGCGAGTCGAATACTCTGTCTCTCGCACTCTATAAGAATACCGGGAGGTTTGCTAGGGACAGAGCTTCGACACAATAGCGAGTACGTTAGTTTTAACTCATGGTAAGAGTACAGGTTCCACAAACTATCGTGCATGGTAGATAATAATAATAGCGCACTATCATGCATTGAGATAGAAAAACAATCACTAAATACACTTATTAAAAAAAAAATTGTTATATAAGTTTACAAAATGGATTAGGTATGTTATCCCGGTTATGCGCTATAATATGTTTTTCACACCACATTCTCGAAATTGCCCATTTATATATCATGCAAGCCCGAGTCAAGTCATTATAACCATTGGATAACTAATTGGTTATAATGAATTTTGAATTCGTATGAAAAATAGATCCATAGAAACCTTTGCTTTAGGTTTAGGTATATGGAACATATTTGAAAATCGAACTGGCTACTACAAGCCGTATACGCAAAACAAAGATAATAACTACTATTTTATATTATAGAGAATCTATGGTTAGTGGAATCCGCGACCAATAGACATTCAATTTGCATTCTCAAAACTACCATCTAAAGATTGGAACCCAAAGACCGCAAATGCGTTGCCAACCCCGACTTGTCGTATTGATAAACCCCTACATTTTTTAATTAGGATTAATTGAAGCATATTGTAGTGTCCCCGCAGGGTATCGTATGGACTAACCTAGGTATAACTTACCACTAACTTTAGCGCCATATATTGACAATTAAAAAATATACCGAATATTAAAAAGATACCCGCAAGCGTAGTTACAAACGTTAGCATAGAGGGTCATTGGGATGCGACCTTGTTTATTGTGTCGATGCTTTCTTATAAATACCGGATACAGCGTTCGTCATACGTGGTCATACTTCGCCAAAAGGTCCATTCGAGACAGTTGCAACATTTAGCATCGTCGGGATGACGTCATTACGGATGGCTCGCGTAACTGTCTGCTTAAATGTAGAAAAAGATCGGCGTGGGCAGACGATGTAACCTCAAAGTGTCATTTACACATGTGATACATCACGTCATTAATACAACTATAAAATCTTAGCATTTGATTGCACAATATACATATTCCAAAAGCAATAATTATGCATAATATATCGCTTTCGCTCAAAAGAAAGAAGCTTTTGAATCACACGTCGTATAGGTACGTTTTCATATACAGAAACATCTATCTATGTTTTCTTATAGATCTTATCGACTGGCACAATGTACAGGTACCAAACGGGTGCACTACAGTCGAGTTCAAAAATATGAATACACTTTAGGACCTTGTCTATTTAATGCCATGATTAAACTGCCGTATAATTAAAGTGACAAGGTACAAAAGTGTCAACATATTTATGAACTTGACTGTACATAATTCCGAATTGATCAATATTCCGAATATTCATATTTCTGAATGCAATGTCTTGATAGAAGACTTTTTTTTGCTTATAAGTAAATCTAACCTAACCTTTTGTACGTTTAGCACATAAATTATACATTTTATCTAAAATAGCTTCAGCATACGAAGCCTTAAGAAAAATAAAAATAGAACCAATCATGATTAAGAAAATAGAAATCGGATTTTTCAGGTGTCTTTCAAACTATCTTTGAAATATGACATGTATCCAATCTGATAGAGACGTGTTTCATTTAAACTCCTTTTAATATATTTTTATTTATCTTAAATTACGGTCTTTATAGTTGGGCCCGATTTGGCAGCGGTCAACGCAGTACGAACTAGTCTCATCTTTGACGAACAGCAAGAACATCTTTAGTAACATTTTTATGAGTGTTTTGTTATATTTTTCGCATCGATTATCATAAAATTCATGAAACAATAGAACGAAACATGAAAGAAGAACAAGTGAGTCATGCTATAAAACAGATGGGTGCTCCATTGTAACAAAACAAAGCCGAAATTCTTAAGACCTATTGTTTTCTTGAGTAACTGGCAACTGCAGGATAATTAGTTATTTGACCAATTTGAGGGGGTGGGTAATAGTCAGAGCTAGTGGGCAAGTTTTCAGATGTATTTACTTACTTTCTTTTATTTATGAACATATTTTAAATATATTGAAGTCTTAATATTTCAAGTTGAAACCGGTCCTAACACGATAGGACGTACTAAAAGGTCGCCATTTACTTTCTTTACCGATTTACAAATAAAATATTTGTAAAAATATGTAAATGTATCGCCTAAAATACTCTAATAACATGCAATTCCAAATAAGTAAGTAGTAATTAATTCCTTACCACGGGTAACTTTTTCTTTTATACAGGCATTTTTACGTTCTAAAACTAAACATGATGTATCGTTTTTAATCACCCTGTAGAAAACGAAGTGGTTCCTGATTCCTGACTGTGCCCTAAAGTAATTTAAACTCATGTATTTAACGTAACTACTAATGATGATGTCGAAAAATGGATGCTAGATAGATAATATAGTTATATGTAATGGTAATGCATTCGGCGATGTAAATGAGGCAATCTTTTCAATGTCATTGCTACTCGATACGTGGGTTGTGTAACAGCGACGTTGATGCCATGTCGATTGAGTATGGCGCGACAATATTCCACGGGACTCAATCTGACATTGGCCTAGGTGATATATCCAATGTCAACAATGGATGGGTGACATCTTCTTTTATAACTTGGGCCGAAAACGTATAAAAAGTAACATTTGAAGGAATTTCCTATCAGACTTTTGTCGTGAAATTAAAGTAGCAGAACATCAAAGTAGATTTATATAATAGTTGCTCAAAAACTCGTCTTTAGAGAGACATAGAAAAAAATAGAAAAAATACATTTTATTTAACACATCATATTTTATCATCCAACATTGGACTCAAAAATATCGGAAACGTCTTTATTACTAGACGCATAAAAGCGTGTCAGATAGTTTTAACGCAATAAATTCATAGTATACCTAATTATTGCTGGTGCCTGTACAAACTGACTGTTAAAACACAAGATATTTATAAAATTTTCGAAGTTAAATTGCATTACACCTACACATTGCCCGTCTTCTAAATTAAGATTTAAACCAACGACTGTGTAACCAGCATTGATTGATTAAATTAAGTAATTTGCTCTTAGTTGGTCACTGATTATTCGTTAAAGCTATTGATGTAAATTAAATTTGAAACAGTAGCTGACCTAAGTGTCAAATTTTCGAAAGTTGTTAACCAGTGTTCGATTGCATCAAGCCGATACAACGCGCCGTTTTTCTCCGGTTAAAAGTTATAACTAAATACAGAGTGTTCGGATGTTATGTATTCATGTTAAATGTTTTTCGGGTGAATTTGAATGCGTTTTCCATGTTTTTCGCGACCAAATTATAAGCTAAACGCGCGCCTAAAGGATTTTAGTGCGGGCGGAGTATCGTTGGGTTTGTGTTCACCTAAGGAGTCTTCTAATTTTTACTCATCTTTTAGCAATCTCTATCAGTCAAGCAACAGAAACTTAATTGATTCAAATTCATACAACTATTCAATTTACTTATCATGGTTGGCCACATGTGTGGCCAAATTATAAGACTCTATAGTAAAAGTTCGTTTTTTGGAGAATCATCTTAACTGGACTGGGTGGAATGGATAAGATAATGGAAAAAGTCTCCGCTTTGGAAAAGATTTGGTTAATATAACATAATTCAAAAAGAAATAAGATTTTTAAGGACAAAATAACTAAAGACATCTAATAACTAAATAAATCTATTTCAATGCTTATTGATGAAAAAAAAACCGAAAGCGTATGGAAAGTATTTGGGATATATTTTTACTAGCTCTGTAGCTTTGAAGATGAGTAACATAATAAAGACGAACTGATTTACTTTTTCTATTTTTAAATCTACTTCTTAGTTCGTCTATATAATTATCTCGTTGTTATCTTAATCACCCAGTAGCTCCTAAAGTATTGATCTTAGAGTAAAAAATAATACAAGAAACTTTATAGAAAATTATAAGTAGAAACTTTTGTCAGAAGTAATCATAATGATATTCGTACAGATATTTAGAGATATGAGCAAAATCTACTTTCGACTCCCCCTTACACCCTCATCACACCCCCCACCCTTGAGGACTTTTAGTATGTTCATCTGAATACCGCAAGGTATAACGGTACCAATTTACAAAACTACACGTTTTTTTGCCCCTGATTTTATTAATTCTCTTATTTACTACTCAATTGTACTATGCGATACGTAATGTAACACTTTTTAACAAACGTTAGTAGTTTTCTCGTTATCATGTTAAAGTTTTAATTTTGTACTTGACAATATAAAGCATTGTAGTAAAAAAAAAACACTATCCTTGTGGTTAGTTAGTTCCAAAACTTCTGAAATAATATATGTATGTCACATTATTTTTATTTTTACGAAAACTTTGTTTGTTTTGTGTTAATTACCAATTCAAATCTATTTTTAATAATCTCAATGAGTGTTACACTTTTACTAGACCCGCACCTATTGACACCCGTGTTAGGGTGAGGTCAAAAGGAGTAATAAACTTTATACAAACCTCGGTCGAATTATGCATTTTAACTTTTTTAATTTTTCCGTACACAATAAATACATATTATTTGCTTATCCAGTAAAACGCGCCTTAGGACGAGCTGACAGCGTTTGGTAGGTTGCTATCTTTTTTTATTTGTACAAGGGACAATGTCATGCCTCTTTTGGGCATAGATTATTCAAATCATGGTTAAGATTCTTGTTCAAAATTAAATCGGAACAAGTTAGTCATACCACATTTAGTTAAAGAAAAAGGTTGGTTTCACAAAACACGTCTAGAGTAATTGTGTCGTGTCTACCCATCGCTCTCTGATTTGCAAGAAGAGTTGAAGCACGAGTTGATTACCGACTTGATGAATCGTCTTATGTTAATAGCAACATTTTAAGAGGCCTCGATTATAGGGTTTGTACAAATTTAGGTTTTAGGTTTAATTTCGTTAA
Organism: Acleris sparsana; assembly: GCA_923062465.1. Classification (NCBI taxonomy): domain Eukaryota; kingdom Metazoa; phylum Arthropoda; class Insecta; order Lepidoptera; family Tortricidae; genus Acleris; species Acleris sparsana. The sequence continues at coordinate 16,183,153 of OV281287.1, read as the reverse complement.
CATACCCCTTAGATTAGGTCGAATGAATGACCAGCCACTTAGAAATTTCCTACTTCATTCCTACTTCATACATTTCATAATGACCTTTATATTTTTATACGCGCTATTTTGTTTTTATTGATTTTAGCGCTTCAACTGTAATCTACGAATATTAATCATTCTAAGCACATTTAATTCTCCTAAAGTGTCACCGAAACCAAAAACATTGACGGCTATCTAATCTATCTAGTTCAATGACTATACCGGCCTTCAAAGACGGAAGCTGAAAGAAATGTTCTGTTGAGTGCACCACGGTGCATTTTACGACGACATTAGTGTGTCTTGAAGATTTAACTGCAGAAGTGATTAGCATCAACTCATCCGCAACGGATTTAACGAACTTCAAATTACTAGTGAAAAGAATATTGGAGTAAGTGGAAATAGTCGTTCGACTGTAAAGTCGTTAAATAAAATTTAAGGTAGCTCTTTTTAATAAATGAGTGATAAATAAATTGTTTTTTGAGTGAGGTTGAGAAGTTCTACGGACAGCTGTACAAATCAACTCGACCCGTTGAAAGTTTGGCTACAGATCCCAGAGCCAAACTCACCCGACATTACACCGAAGACATCCCGGACGTCAGCCTGTACGAGATCAGAATGGCCCTGAAGCAACTGAAGAACAATAAGGCGCCAGGGGACGACGGAGTTACGGCTGAGCTTCTGAGAGCGGGTGGAATGCCGATACTTAAAGTCCTCCAGAAGCTCTTTAACTCTGTTATTCTCGAAGGCGGTGTTCCAGAGGCGTGGACCAGAAGTGTGGTGGTCTTGTTCTTTAAGAAAGGCGATAAAACCTTATTGAAGAACTACAGACCCATCTCACTTCTGAGCCACGCTTATAAGTTGTTTTCAAGGGTCATTACAAATCGACTCTCACGCAGGTTCGACGACTTCCAGCCTCCTGAACAAGCCGGTTTCCGGAAAGGCTTTAGTACCATAGACCACATTCACACGCTGCGCCAGATTATACAGAAGACTGAAGAGTATAATCGGCCCTTATGTCTAGCGTTCGTGGACTATGAGAAGGCCTTCGATTCGGTCGAGACATGGGCGGTGCTCGAGTCACTACAGCGGTGCCACATCGACTATAGATATATCGAAGTGCTGAAGTGTTTGTACAAAAATGCCACTATGTCAGTCCGGCTCCAGAACCAGAGCTCGAAACCGATTCAGTTGCAGAAAGGTGTGAGACAGGGAGATGTCATATCTCCGAAACTGTTCACCGCTGCACTGGAAGATGTCTTCAAGCTTCTGGACTGGGAAGGACTTGGCATCAACATCAACGGCGAGTACATCACTCACCTTCGATTCGCGGACGACATTGTAGTCATGGCAGAATCGCTAGAAGACTTGAGTAAGATGCTCGGAGACCTCGATAGAGTTTCCCAACGGGTGGGCCTGAAAATGAACTTGGACAAGACGAAAGTCATGTCCAATGTTCGCGTTTTGCCAATACCGGTTCACGTGGGGAATTCTCAACTTGAAGTTGTTGATCAGTACGTATACCTGGGACAAACTGTCCAACTAGGTAAATCCAACTTCAAGAAAGAGGTCGATCGCCGAATCCAACTCGGATGGGCAGCGTTCAGAAAGTTAAAGCGGATCTTCTCGTCCAAAATACCGCAGAGCCTTAAGTCGAAAGTCTTCGACCAGTGTGTGTTGCCAGTGATGACTTATGGATCAGAGACTTGGCCGCTGAATGTGGGCCTCATAAATAAGCTCAGGGTCACTCAGCGTGCAATGGAAAGAGCTATGCTCGGAGTTTCTTTGCGCGATATGATCCGTAATACGGTAATACGCCAGAGAACCAAGGTAACCGACATAGCTCAGAGAGTTAGCATGCTGAAGTGGCAATGGGCAGGCCACATAGCTCGGAAAACTGATAACCGTTGGGGAAGAAAAGTTCTCGAGTGGCGGCCCCGCACCGGTGGACGGAGTGTTGGACGGCCTCCCACCCGGTGGTCTGACGACCTGGTTAGGATCGCGGGGAGCCGCTGGATGCAAGCGGCTCAAGACCGTGACTTGTGGCGCTCTTTGGGGGAGGCCTTTATCCAGCAGTGGACGCCCCCGGGCTGATGATGATGATGAAATAAATTGTTTGTATTAATTTGTTTAATTATTTGCGGCCTAATGAATCACATAATACTCGAAACAAACTTTTGATAACCTCAAATAATTACAAAATTAACGTAAAACGGACAGTAGGTACTGCGGGTTACCTTTGCTTCGTCAAAATATTTTTGGTCAAATGTATCATTTCCCAAATTTTCATTTGCCAAACTGCTTTGTTTTCTGTAACCGTAAATATTTCAGGATTTTATAAAAACTAACCTAACCTAACCCATAGGGTTCTACACGATGGTACTGAAATAAATTCTGAAAACATTGTATAACATTGGTTTGGCAAATGAAAAATTTGGGAAATGATACATTTGACCAAAGATATTTTGACGAAACGGCAGGCTCCCAGACTGCACTTACTAAGACCATTGTTCGCATTGTTGTGTTCCAGTGTGGGGATAAGACAGCCGGTGTAATGACTAGCATAGAGGCATTCCATCTTAGTCCTCAGGGTTGGCAACGTATTTGCAGTCTTAGGATTGCAGTCTTGTGGCCTGTGTCCTCGTTTGCCACCTCTATAATAATAATAAAAAAAGTTATTCAATTCTCGACCAATTGCCATCGGTATTCATTCATGAAAAAGAGGAATATAACCTCGGAAACAAATATCACTCTCATAAACTTTCATTGTTGTTCATGTGTCTCCCACATTTACTAGGCAATGCACGAACGAACGAATTACAATTTAAAGAAAACTTGTAGGCCGCATTGATTGCAACGTTCCAATGGATTTGTGAACTGAATGTTCATATTCTGCTGGCGCTGCCGCGCGGGCGCACCCGGCTGCTGCGGGAGGCGCCGCTGACGCGCGCCCTGCGCGCACTGAACCTTATAGCCGCGGAAGTGGATTTATTCTCTTGTACCATGAGTGAATTCACAAGAATAGCGATGTATAAAATATCTTATTGTTTTAAATAGTTTTAAGCATAATTCAAGGTTTTTTGTACTGTAGGTAAGTGTAACCTTGCAACAATATCGCATTGGGAATAAACCTGTAATGATAATTGTATGTTTAGAAAAATAAATAAATAAATAAATAAATAAATTAGGTAATTGCTTTTTTACATGCGAGGAGAACAAAACATGCTGACTGTTGACACGTAAACAATGACAGTGACTGAACTGGATTTGACTTACAGTCAATTTAGATCTCGCAACGTCAGAATCATACAGGTGTTTTCATAACTTTTTTATACAAAAATGGAATTATATCTCAAAAACCAAGCCGAATCCAGTCTACATTATCGGATTTTTTTATCTTTAAATATGACCATTAATGCTCTGTTAAAATCTTTCACAACTTTTCAACGGCATGTTAAAAATGTTTTGTTCTGTTTGTCACCTGATTTTCTCAAATGTGTGTATGCGTTGAATTAATTATTCAAAATATTTATATAAAAATTGTTTATATTCTATGCTATTCTATTTTTATACTTAGTAAAAACTAGTCCAAAGATGACGGACTTAAGTATAAGCTATCAATAATCTCGCGTGATCGCGTATAGCGGCCGTGACACTCCACGTGCGACCCTGCCTAGAAGTATAAAGAAAAATCAGGGAAGGCAGACTTACCTATTCTTTCTAGCTACATGGAAGACAGAGCGGATACATAATGGCTTTATTTCTGAAACCTTTATCTTTTCAGGATTTTTAAAAGGGGTATAGTACTCATTAGGTTAGGTTAGGTTAGTTTTATAACAAGTCTAAAAAAAAACGGTTTCATAAAATTAAACGTTATGTTATGACCCATTATTTATTTTGATCTCTTTATATGATGATACGTACACTGTTATTTCTTAGGTACTGATTACTTAAAATAGGTAAGTGACAATTTAATTATACAACCACAGCAACACAAAACAAAAACAAAGGTACACCCATACACATGGCAACACAGATGTGCCTATGTGTCTTGCCCTATGTTCGGGAAGCATATCTTGCCAGAACTATTGGTTGTGTCTGACACCACTATAGAAACCACCCAGAAATGAGTTTTCTTTAACTTAGCGTATTAGGTAGGTATTTTACCGTATCTCGAAAATAGGAACTTAGACAATGTCAAGGCTTAAGTTATTATATGAAGAGTTATTTTACCATTACACTACCATTACGCCTAATGATTTTAAATATCTACTACTGACATAACAGTCTGCCAACTATGTCCCGAATGGCCAAATCGATAGTCTTGCTTGATTATTTTATTAATGTAGGAATGTCCGGTATTGCTATGGGTTATATACAAAGAACCATAACTATTTGCCATATTAAGGTCGGCTTCCTACTTCTATAAATAATCATAAATAACTGCAGTAAGATCTTAGTCACAAATATGTAAATTGTCTATTGTTCCGACGTGTTTAGATTCTAAATAGACCTCCTTAAGTAGGGCAGTTGGATTTCCCAATCAATAACATCGTCCTACGCCTTGTTCCACCTGTCTTAAGGTTTGTTGCTACATTTGCTAAACAAAACATCGTTAGATTTAAAAGGAAAAGTTCGATTATGGATGTCGATGGTAGGGGGGATGCTGAGGCAGCAGGACGTCGGCACCGGCGCAGCGCAGTGGGTTTTCTGAAGGCTACGGCGCGTGCCGCATGCCAACACCGCGGCTGACCTCGCGCGACCCTATTAAAACAAGAAACATCGTTGCTCGGACATAGTGTTTACGATATTCCCTGCCATGAAGTTCATCTGCGCGTGCTTGTGTCTTGTGGTCGCGGTGGCGGGCGCGCGGGCGGCGCCGGCACCGGCGGACGGTTTCGTGTTCCCGGACGAACGACGACGAGAGAAGAAGCTGGAGCCGGTCATCACACCTCCTGTTCTACCGTATATAGAGCACTTGGAGCGTGACCCGAGCACGCTGCTTCCCAATGAGACGAGGGAACGGCATGCGCCCGGTTCAGTGAAGCCTCGCTTTGGATTTGGCGGCGGTTTCAATGTAGCACCAACAGGCAATGGCGGGTTGTCAGCCAGCATCAGCAGCAGTGCCAACGGGGGCGGTTCTAGCCACTCAGCATCCCAGTCTTTCTCGTTCGGTTTTAACGAGGGTTTCAGTGCATCTCATTCTGCCAGCCAAGCCTCCTCGTTCAATGGATTTGGAAGGTGAGTGACCTACTTCTGAGTTGCTGATTTCTCTGTTGCCGAAGGAGTGTCCGACCGGTCCGCTGTTTGGTGTGACACCGTTAAGCTAACGTAACTGTTACATATCGTTACGCGAATTTGTGTTAAGACATTGGCTTACGGCTGATTGTTGATCCTGACCAACAAGTTACTGGTTTATCTTATTGCTCTATACTAATTTGCTATTAGTTACATTCCGACGTAGTTTTTTGTTACATCATACATCGAGCCAATGTATTAAGCTTAGATCTAAAGTGTCATAATTGAGATGGACTTGTGGTCAATGAATTCAACTTTTTTTACCACGTAAACTTTAACCGCATATAGAACTTAATGTGTCAATGGTTACTATGGTTAGCCGTAACACCGGAACTATCTACTGGCGAGTTTTTTTTCTAACCCGTGTTACATCTCTAAGTTGTAAAGAAAAAAAGATCCGTAATGTATTCAACCACTTTAAATGTTGAGCCACTAAAGAACTTTATCACAGAATAACTATAAAAAAATATGCAACTCCTTTCTCCTGAATGGTCGCTGTCATTATGACAGGGTTCTATGGAATCTGAACAATTATTGACCGTAGGACTGTTCGTCAATACGACGGCGGGTCAGGTTCTGAACGACTAGATCTAATAGTTTAAAATCGGTGGCATTCGGGTAATAAATGTTATATCTTTACACTTCCATAGGTTTTCCCGCCTTAAAGACCCGCATGAACAAACAACATTTTTAGAGCTAAATATTAGCGAAAGAAAAGCTTTTTTTGTTGTTTCTCTCGTTCCATTTATTTTCTCTATTAACGGGTGATCAGAGCAAACCTTGTTGGTCTACTTTCATACTTGCTTTTACTGGTCGACTTAGGAAAGTTCCTCAAAGCGTTCGCACTTCAGTCTGCGGAACTACAGAGACAACTCGTTTTTGAACACATACTCATTTACTACCGGAATTATACTAATCTTACTACTTAATAACTTACTACATACTTAATCATAATGCCTACCAAACTAGCAGTTCCGGATTAAATTGCCGCTAAGGGCAAATGTTTGTGTGATGAGCGCAAGTATATACATACATATTTATATTTACGTATTTCTCCATATGTATGTAAGTGGTTTGTACTATGATGTATAAATTGGTTGTTGTCTAGTACCCGTAGTACAACAGTAGACTAGGTCAATTTGCGTAAGATTGTCCCGTGATATTTCTTAATTTATTATTTGTCTTTTTTTTTCAGTGGCTTCGGCGGCAGTCAGGCCAGTAGTCAGGCGGCGTCATTCGGCGGCTCCGGCGGATCACTTTCTGGGGCGGCGTCGCAGGCCTCGGCCTTCGGTGGCCACGGGGGCTCCGGCAGCCAGAGCGCCTCGCAGGCCTTCGGGCTTAACTCGCTTGGCGGCTTCCAGCCTCATGAGGTACGACCCATTAGAAAATACTACGTCTCTTCATTCTATAGCGACTTCTCCTTCTCCTTCTTCTCAGCATATAATCGTCCACTGCTGAACATATGCTTATTCCATGGATTTCATGACTCGATATCATGGCTGGTGGTCTTCCTATATTTTGGCTTCCGGTTCGACTTAGATATAGTTAAAATAGCTGAAGGTCCAGCCAAGATGCCAAGCGCTACTAACGTTTTATTTTCTATCAGCTAAATATTTATAGAGTTGACATAAGGTCGATGCGCTCTGTCATTGGCTTACGTCAATCCTATACATTTCGTCGATTTTCCAAAATGGCCGACTTAGCGTTACGCATTTTGACTAAGCACCTGGATGGTTACTACAAAGTTCCAAATTCGAAAAGTTTACAACACTGAAAGAATAAAATTACTCACTCTCAAAACTAGTAAGTAGTCCACCCCGACCAGACCCTACGAATTCTGCCCCACACCATAAGCCCCGACTGATAGGTACTTCTCATGATCCAACTTTTTTTTCTGGTCTTTCTACCTACTTTAATCAAGATCGCATCATCAATATTTAAGTTATCATCAAGAAAACATACAGAAATGCGAACAACTGATGGCTGAAAGACCCTTCAAAGACCTCAATTCGTTCTGTTGAGTATTCCGCTTAACTTATGCGTCGTTGTCTGAACATTTAGAATCGAATGCATATAAACTATTAGGCATTGACAATGACAAAGACATTTTAAAACTTTTATTATGATTATATATATATATATATATATTTTATTACTATACGATCATCAATTAGCATTCTGGCCAGAACGAGTCGCGAAGTGTCGCCGACAACCAGATCTTAATGTCTTTTTATAATCTGCTTCCATCGGAATATTAATAAGGTAGGTAGCGGCGAGTAGGGATAGTAACAGATGTTTTTATCGTGGTACTACAAAAACTGGCATGGTTAAAAACCTCTAATACCTGCGAATACTAAGAAGAAGAAGAATTGCAAAGATGTCTTCGAATACTTACATAATTGAGACTTCCTTCGTCGGCTTAAATCCCTCGTACTTATAAGTACGTTTCTTTTGGGTTAACCGAAATTCGTTTGAAAGAATAGGATAGAATGACCTATATCACTCACCCTCTTCTTACCATTCCATTTTTTTAAATAACTTCGATATAGTCATGCGAAAAGTCTAAGGTCATCCATCTAATGCGTACTTACTAAATAAATTAAATTATCAAAATGACACTAAAAACGTTGGGTTAATATTTTCGATCTAACTCAATTGAATAACTATTCACTCATATTTCCAACAGACAGAGTAGTTTCAAGTTGTTTAAGGTTTGCTCTATATATATATAATTATTTCAGAGATATATCTAGATGGAAAACATCTCTCAAGCCTTCCTACGTTCCATATCACTAGGCCTAGTCTAGTTTTTTCCTCCTCGCTAAAAGGGATCCAAGTCGAGGTCAGCAACCGACGAACTATTTTCCTTATCGTTTCACAGAACTTAACCACTTTCGAGTGGAGATCAACCACACCATGTAAATTATTATTAAGATAATGTAGAAGTTAATAATTTATGCAAAATTATTATTTTATCTACCACGTGCAAGTTAATTTCTTTTTTTATCTTTTTTCTCAACTGATGTTAAGTGACGAGGTCGAGGGTGATATACGTTTACCCAGAGAAAAGCCAGTTCTCTCTTGCCTTGAAAACACCAGGAATACAGACGCAGAGAGAGAATTCCACTCCTTGTCAGTGCGAATAAGAAATGATGCACAAAACCGCTGAGTGCGAATCATTGGAAAATCGTAACCCCTGTTTTGTGATAATACCTACCTAAGTAAACATCCTGAATATTTAAGTACTTAATTAATTAACTAACGAATTTTATCCAATCTAAATCTTAAAAAATTACATGTAGGTACACATAAAATAACAGGTTAAAATGTTAAACGTGGACGTCTATATTGCAACATCTATGCCGTATAACGAACCATGAACCATAACAAACAGCACGTGGTGCTAAACATTTGACATTCAAAGGTTCCTAAGCCTATTTTTACTATCACGACACAAGATAAATTATTCATCAGGTTTATTAAACGGTAAATTATTTTTAAGCAAACAAATTTCCTAATTATTTAAATACGAGGGTCAAAAACAGAAAAGAACCTAAAATAGGAAGATAATTAAAATATAAACAAGGTAAATTTGATTGAGTTATCAGATGGAGTCGTTAGCAATAGCTATTAACGTATAGCAAATTAAACCCTGACCAGAAAAATAAAAAACCTCGCCATATTGCGGAAATTATATGTCAATTCTATTGAAATTCACGAAACACAGTTCAAAAAAGTATTAGTGGCGAGGTTTTTAATATTTCTGGTCAGAGTTTATTTGCTGCGACTTAGGCTGTGTTGTAAAAAAGGAATATGGTTTCATGACAAAGTCAGACAAAGGTCTTTGTGGAAAGTACTTTTGTTTTGAATCTAGAAATAGCATGCAACATACACGCGATTATACAAGAAACACGCGTCACGTTTGTTTGCATAGCATAGCTGCATGTAGACGGTTAGCCTAGCGGTACCGCTTACTTGTGGTTCAACAACATGTATTTAAATTACTTTGACATACGTCATACGTGTGTAAGCCGCGATAAAGTCATATAAATAAATAACTGATTCAATATTAGTGTTTAGGTCATTCTATACGAGTATGTATAAAATATACAAATTTCAAAGGTGTAATCTATTCCTTTTACGAGCCAGAGACAAACATATAGTGTCAGTAATTGAGCTCCGCTTTGCCCTTCGCGCATAACCTAAAACGGTTGAACAAGTATTGAGCTACATGTGCAGTACCTAGTATATTGAATGGCTGCAAACTAAAAAGTATGTAATTTCATTATGAACATTGTGAAAGGTTTCTGAGTTAAGATAAATGTTGGTCGACCTTCTTAATATTCTGATTTTGCTTAAATATACGCGAGATCGTGAGGCACGTGATACATTTTAAATGTACTTGTTCGCTGCCAAGGACGCTACAAACATATGGTGGTAATTTTGTATGGAAATAAGCCTAGATCAAAACGAGTTAATAATTAGTAAGAATCAAGATTATAAAATTAAAACATAATAATATTTAAGTCTTGACATTTCAAATGTCTATGGGTTTCAGATCCCACTTACCATCAGGTGGCCTGACTGCTCGCGTGCCTTCGCATTGCCATAAAAAAATGGCATTTGTTATGCTTACTTGGAAATGTGTAAATGTTGCAATTTAAATATATATATATATATATATAACACGTTGTAATAACATTTACGCATCTGGGCTCCTATTTCTCCAATTCTCTTTATGCTAGTCAGAAACAAAATGCCATTAAAAAAAAAACCGGCCAAATGCGAGTCGGACTCCCGAACGAAGGGTTCCGTACCATTATCTATACAACATTAGGAAAAAAACGGCAAAAAAATCACATTTGTTGTATGGGAAGGGGGGCTTAAATATTTATTTTATTTTAATTGAACTATTTATTTTTAAAGTGTAATGTACAATTAAATATTCTGTGAATATTTCAAGTGTTGCCGTTATTAATATGGAGCAAAAAACGGGAAATAAAACACATTTCTTGTATGGGAGTCCCCCTTAAATATTTAATTTATTCTGTTTTTAGTATTTTTTGTTATAGCGGCAACAGAAATACATCTTCTGTGAAAATTTCAAATGTCTAGCTATCTATTACGGTTCATGAGATACAGCTTCGTGACAAACTGACGGACATACGGACAGCGGAGTCTCAGTAATAGGGTCCCGTTTTTACCCTTTGGGTACGGAACCCTAACAATGTAAATTCTATGTACCATCACTACTATTTTATACTTTACCAATACGTGAACTTTTTGATCTACGTTTTTACAAACCTGTAAGACATTTTTGTATTGGTTTATAAATTTTATAATACTAACGTGTTTTTTCCGCAGGCAACCTTCGGCGATGGTCTCTTGGACGTTCGGCATAGAGGGATCCCAGACTTTCCGTTCCCTGACTTCAGCAGAGGCAAGAGTGTTGGAGCAGCTACCATCAGGAGCGGGAAGTCCAGGCCACGCAATAGAGCCAACGATGACTTCTTGGCCGTGCTAGTTTCAAACAATTTCTAATAGAAGTTTGATGACGTGGTTTGATGCGCTTGCATTACATCAATCGTAGAGTCAGTTTTGTGATATCGAAAAATCCATTCGATCGCATTTGTCGTACCTGACTGTTGCAGAAGCGTTTTAGCCGCTCATCCCGTGTGTTAATAAATATTAGATGTTACACAAAAAATATTTAGTTAATAATAGTACCTCCTTGATCTAGTAAGAAATTTAGCGAAGGTTCGTATAGGATTCCTCGAAAGTAGCACACAGGATGGACGGGTCAAACACTCGTGAGCCTTAGCTAACTCTCAATATGTGTATAGGAATGTGAAGGTGTCCCTTGAGATCTTTACGAGTACGTACCTGCGTAAACACGTCTCAAAGCTTGTACTTACTAAGGCTACATATTGCAGCACTCGGTCAATTAGCAACGCCTAAAATCTGCCACTGAACTGCGGCATGCAGTTTTATTGCATTGTATAGGAATAGACTCTACACTTGGTAGCCGATGGTCCGTTGGCAGTGCTTTCGAGAAGGCAGTTTAATCAGTGAAAGATATTTTTGCGGTCCTCAAAATGTACCTGTAAACTGTGGATTAAAAAAAACGATTGTTTAATTGTTTGAACTCTAGTAATATGGAGAAATGTACATAATACCTGGACCATTATTCCACTTTTGTTAAGCCCCTCTTGCCTCTAAGTATATCGTGATCGATCGTAATTTTTGATGTTATGACAACACATACCGTAAAGTGAATTATAGCACAAAAAAAAATTCACCAACAACAAGCAAACAACATGGTCACGATATAGAAACAAGATGGGCTAATACATTGTGGAATAAAGGCCTTGTACACGAACTTTTTGTGCCAAATATTTGTCTTTCTGGTAGTGTACTCACGTGTGTTTAACTACACAAGGTACCTAATACAAGTGGAATTAAATGTTAAAAACTATTTTTTGATACAAAATTCAAAACGATTATTCGTTGTTTGTACCTGAATAAATTATGTAATGTTTGAAAAAGCCTGGGTTACAGGGTGTTCTTTCAAAGTTAGGTCGAAATTTAACAACACATCGTTTCTGTCGACATATTTCAACATAAATGTCAAAGTTCATAGCGAATTTACTTACAATGCGTGTGCTATTAGTCAATATTGTAGAAACGTGCTTACACTTAAATATTGGTTTTAGTGCAAATGAGTTAACATAAAATATTGGTTCCAAGTTAACACTTAAACGTGTTAGTAATGCAATTTATATGCATATTTTGAAATGTGCCTTCTAAATGAAGTTTGGAAAGCATCTGATATTTTCAATTCAAACGGTAATTGACAGCAGGAATATTTTTAAAAGGTTCTATTATAATCTTGCTTATAGAAATTTGTCTCAACAGCAAACTATTTTTTTGTTCATTACTTAGTGTGAAATAGGTAACCAATGTTTTTTTTTCAATAAACCTTCTCAAAAAAATATTGTTGTCAATTTTTTCATCACGTCGATAAATAACCTCCTGGAGCGTTCATTATGTATTAAGAACTGTGTATTAGAAAAAAATATAATCTTGGAGTTTATATGAGATTGATTTAAATATAAACAGCTTGTTGTGAACGTATTAATTTATTAGGTATAGGTTTTAATTTATTACTTCCCATAAAAAGGCATAACTTGTACTTGGTATGAGTTGGTACGCAAACTATAACTAGTATTTGCCGCGACTGTACAACCAACACGAACATTTTACCTAACGTTAATTTAAAATTGCGTTTCGATGTTAAACTGATCATAGTTTATAAGAAATGATATCTTACTAAGTCTTTTATCGCAAAGCCGTTGTTTATACATAATACCGAGATTGTAACATTTGTCCATGGTAATAAATAATAGTTCATGATGTATATATGTATACAAATGGCTCTGTTATTATTTATAATAGATACTAGATGTAAAATAATACCTAATTAACACTAATGTGAAAATTCTAGTTATGTTTATATTTTTGTTTGTATTTCAAATTGAAGTTTAATTATGTTTCGCTTACAAGACTTACTTGTTGAAACTAGTCGAATTGGCCACTTGAGTGGTGGTTGTGTATTATTCGCAATACATCAAAGAGTCAACATTGACGCATGTGGGTTTTTGTTTGTCACGCGTCGATGTATTTTTAATTTTATTTGTTAAGCAACTGGAGATGATCGAAATGGTTACGAGCCAAAATTGACGAATATTTAGTTTTTTTGTAACCTTACCCAAAAATAAATGATACACTCAAGTTACGTTGTCTCATTTATTAAAATTTAAAGATTTAAGACATTTAAATTATAAATCGATCTGATGAAAAAAAAAATAACATCATGAGCTTTGCGACTTCCTATGCAGACATATGCAATGTGACATGTTCATGATTGCAATGGTAATCGAGACCCATAGCCATGAAATTACCACTTTTTTTCTGCATCTACTGAAGGGACAAAGTTAAAACATATATGGATACAAAAAGTTGCGAGGTAACCTCATCACTCACCTTCATGTATAGTACAGTCAGCAATGAAGTAGGTGTACAGTCGAAGAGCTCAAACTTATTCTCTTGTGTATAGAGAATCGGGTATTGATAATTTTGAGCGCTTCATCCGGCCACCTTCTGCTGCTGACTGTACCAGGGAGAAATTCTCAACTTGCAAAGCTTTCCCAAGATACCTACATTTTTGGTGATTTCCAATATTATTCTTAACTTTTGTATGGAAAGAGAACAGCGTACAAATGTTATTGAGAATGTTACCTGCGGTAGCTGATTCTTTTAACACGTTCATGGACGCGCATGCTTATAGTCGTTTATCGTACCGGCTAAAATGGTATAGCCATAAAGACTAGGGCATGCTCCTGGGAATTCCCAGTACTGAAAGAACCGGGAAATCCCGGGAATTATTATTCCAACTGGTACCGTTAATGGCGAAAAAATCCCGGTTCTTCGGTTCCTTCGGTTGAGTTTGTGACTAGACTAATAGTAAATTCAATTCAAAACTACGTGCGGGTCGGGGGACCCTTTTACCCGGCCGATTCGCATAATTTATTTTGCCTATTTGGAGATTTGTTGTTTTTTTGTCTGTTGTTGATTAGTTTTGTCATTTGTTGATTTATTTTGCCCTTTATTGATTATTCTGGATTAAATAATTATTAATTATCACTTAACTGGTGTTTTAACTAACAAATTAACCATTAAACAAAAAAAAACAAATAATTTATCCAGTACCGACAAGTACCGAAATCCCGGGAATTCCCGGTTCTGACTCAGTACCGGAAATCTTAGTCCCGGTTCTAAATGGTACCGGTACAGCATGCCCTAATAAAGTCGAGGAGAGGGGCAAATAAAATGGTATTAATTGAAAAAAAAAGAAAAGTTTTTTGAATGGGTATACTTTCTGGTTAGTCCCATTGTTAACATGTCAGGATGTGATGATGGGATCTTGGAGAAATCAAGGGATCTCCTCAGATATTATAGGCACAGCTATAGCGATTTCGGTATTTTTCACTGTTACTCGTGCTTTTGCTTTTGAAAAGTACTATGTGGTGAAGTAGAACTGATGATGAAGACCACAGATGGCCATCGGTACTCCTTAACGGTGCCTATTTGAAGGGTGGCGATAAGATATCTCGATTAAGGTAGTTGAGCGACTATAATGAAGCACATTTAATTGTTTAAATATGACTATGACTTTAACGCGCCGTTGCTTGCGGCGAGCTTGAAATTTTCTTAGGCTTCAATTAATTGAGAAGTGGGACTACATAACATCATAAATAGGATCGCCAAAAAGTACGAAATAAAATAAAAGTAAAAAAAAACAAACACAAAACCCGCCTTCAAAAATGAAAGTCGGCGTCCTACAATATTTTAAACCAAAAGTTGAATACAGTCGGACTGACCTACTAACCATTTTATAAAAAGTTATTTTCAGTTTTGTTACTTCGATAGTTTTTGACAAAAAGTGAGTGTAACATACAGACAGACAGACGGACATGGTGAAACTATGCGTTCCTAGTTTGACTTTGGAACCCTAAAAGGAATTGTTATGAAGATAATTTGATATAACAGAATATAAATTCAAATTCAATGGCCCCATAAATATTGTTATTAGATATTGTTCTTGTATTAAGTATGCAAAGCAAGCGTACAAATATCTGGTCGCGCAATCTAACTTACTTATCACTAACTATATATTTACATTTTAGTCAATATTAAAAACTTATAGCTAAGAGTGCTTGTCGCTCAAGTATTCCTTAACGCTGTAGAAACTTTTCTCCATTAACCATTTTGTTACTTTGCTTCTAAATATATTTCCTGACAAACTTCTTAAATGTAACGGGAAATGATTAAAAATTTCAATGCTCATATTAACTACATTTCTTTTATACATGTCTTTTATATATCAGTATCACTACTTAAAAGAAAAACCGAACCAAAAACTTTAGATAAATTACACACAACCAAGTTTTTTGTTGGGAATAAGATCGCAAATAATTGAAGCGCCTAAGTCTTGCAACTAGCAGTAAGCTGTACTTCAAGCATTTTATACCAACAATAGGCGTTTACCTACTTATAAATAAATAAATAAAGCCTACAAATGACGTATAAAATAATTAAACGAAAAGCAAGTTTTAAAAACCCGACTGCATTTTTTTATGGCTAAGAGGAGGCAAAATAGCACACAGGCCACCGAATGGTATGTGGAAACTGTGCCCATGGAAATTCGCATTCACAAGACTGCAAGCCTAAGACAGCAAATGCGTTGCTAACCCTGAGGACTAAGATGGATTGCCTCTGTGCTAGTCATTACACCGGCTGTCTTATCCCCTGTAGGTTAATGGATAAGATGGTGGTAGCGATCCGGACGGACCCTGCACAAGGCCCTACCACCCGCAAACCCCACCCCACCCGCTTTTTATTTTTTCGTCGATATGCCTATGTTAATAATTTACATTTTGCCATTGTTGTTGAATCTTACATGCAGGGCCCGTACTTTTCACGCCTTTGATGCAAAAACGACGTCATATAGGTACTCGTAGTATGGTTCCAAATGGTTTTATTGTAATTATTAACCATAAATCGTTAATCATTTAATCATGTACAAATGAGTTAGTAATCTATTGACGCGCAGAAAATAAATACCTAGTATACCTACTTCATACCTCAAACGTAAATGAAACTATTTGATTGAGAAGGACTGTGGCAAAAATCATCGAATCACATTCACATTATAATTTAAAAAAAACTGATTTTATATTGTAATAAATATTATTATAATTAAATAGTCATAATACAATTATGGCATTGAAATTTATAAAAGAAAATGGTCTCAATTTGCCATTTTTGACCCATGAGTGGTGAAAAAATATATGATGCTGCCGTGATCCATATTTTTATTGCGATTAAACTGTATTTAACTATGATAATCATTTTACCGCTTCTTATCTTACACTTTTTGATTTGTATAATTATACCAGAAATACATACCTAAACACCTGCCAAATGAAAACAGAGCACCCTGTGTGTAAAATTCGTCACTTTGACATCATCGGCATGAAAAGTACGACCCCTGCTTAGGGGAGCGTGGGGGAATGGGAGCGGGCGGGTAATGGGAGCGGTGTCAATATGGACTTTCCCAGTGCTCGTATTCATGCAAATGGCGCTCGGGTGTGTTCGGTAACGTTCGGCAACGGTTGCCTCCCGCGGGCATCCCCGCAGTGCCCCGCGATCAGTTGCACGAGACGAATGTGTGTTTTTGGCCTGGTGGTAATAAAAAATAATAAACTTCATCTTCCAAGGTAAGTGTTAAAATATATAAATATTGTTTTGTTCATACTCGAAATATATCACCATATCTATCTTATTTACGGTGCTGCTTCTCAAATTGCAACTGAAAGTCACGTGTTTTTATTACATTTTTAGTTTTGAATTGGTTGATATGCGGGTAATGAGAGCTTTATTACCATTTAGCATTTATTACCAAATGTTTACGTTGATTAATACTTATTTAACCAAGCATGGTAAAAAAACTTATTGAGACTGATTGTAACAAAGATAGGTAAGACTAGAAATATTTTATAGATATATTATGGCTCCCATTTGACATATGGGGCGTTTTGTAGCTCTGATTACCCGAAGTGGAGGGTAATGGGAGCGAAGGACATGTTTTGGTTTTTTGTTGCTCATCATTGAGGGTGATTTTATTTTCCTATTTTGTCTGTGATTATAAGTAGCCAGATAAACAACACGTTCGTCAATAATTAAAACGATTTTTGATTACGTAAACTATGATTTTTATTACAAAATATCCTTACTAGGCTCCAATTCCCCCACGCTCCCCATACTTGAACCCTGAAAACATTACACTCTTTTTTTGGTCAGTTGTGTAAAAACGTCCAAACCAAAGTTCAAATATGTCTTACGCATTGAATTACAGGTAGGCCCGTTTGTCCCCGCCATGGCAGATTAGTACAGCATTGCTCGTGCATTAATTTCTAATTTGCACATCAACTTATTCCCATTTTATGATCCCTTGATTTACATCCTTGTTGACCTTCGCGATTGCGTCCGCGCACTGCCTTGCGTAATCCAATAATAATACAATACAATGACTCGCCATCAAGGAATTCAAAATTATTCGCGATGCGGCAGAGAATAAAACTCGGCGCGATTATAAATTACTCTTTAAAAAGTTTCGGCTGTGGTTATGTAAATACATACCTATACGGGTCCCATGAAGGCCTAAAATGACCTCAGTCTAATGGCTTCTCCTAACGTAATGCGTATAATAAATATAAAATTCTAACTAGCCGATATTATAGGTACCTACTTATGACGTACATGTAGATAATATTATATGAAATCGAAGACTTTGTGCGCTTTTTAAATCACTTCACCTTAATCGTGAAATCAGGTCACGGGTAAACCTTGAAACAAATATTTATTTAAAGGAATAGACAAACGTTGTGCTTCATTTTTAGCATCTACCTATATTCTAACAATGGTGTAAATAACAACACAACAATTTATTTTTAGTTTTGCAAATTCGAGTTAACCTCTCAACGCACAACCGAGTTTAAAGCCATTGATAATGATTTCCTGTTTTCTCGAACTCTACCTTCCGAACTCGGTATCATCAAAAAGGTTTATTAGCAAATTATCTTCTCAGGGTAAACTGGATATCTCTATATGGAAATCGATTCTTAAAATGTCATCCGACCAACTCTGTATAAAGTGGAAACCGGCCACTCAAGTTCGTCAGTTCACAAAATATCCATTCGTAACAAATTGCCACTGCGTTCAACATTTAAAATGGGAAAAACGATTGCGTTGGTGTTGTGCGTTTCATTGTGTTGTGTTGAGAGCTACAGGATATTCCCATTGCCAGGTCAAAGTGAAGCACCATTAAATCCAAAATTTGGATTATTCCCTTTTAAAAGTGCCTCATCGTCTTTGGTTACTGTGACGTCAGCACCGAAGTTATTACCAATCACCCCATCTCGATCGGCGGTAGCTGCTCCAGTACCCATACCTACTAGATTTTCGAGTAATATTGCATCGTCGTCAAGGCCTGAACCTCCAACATCATTCAATGGTTCAGTACAAAAATTCTCAAGCAACATCGCATCCACGGCCTCAATTACCACAGAGTCACAGAAAACTGGGAATATTGCTACAAAATTCCAAAAACAAGTGGAACATCTTGCTACAGATTTACTTCCACCAAACAAGGTCTGTGTTCAAATAAGTCTTTCTTTAATAAACAAAACATATTTTATGTTGCTATTTCAGAATGTTTATTCGAAATCTTTATTTTACAAGGTCTCAGTAACACCAGCGCCAAAGCCTTTGCCAACCAGTTCATACCAAACGTCTGGCCCTTCACAAGTACCTTCACTTACATCGAGATTATCAAGTACATCTCAAAAACCTGCAGCTACAAAAACCCTAAACGCCGCAGTCAATAGATTATCCAGTAACGTCGCAACGCAGACTTTCCAGAATGGACCTAAATCTAACCATGTGGAAACGCTTGCTAGAGATCTACTTCCACCTAAAGAGGTATGTTTTAAAGCAAAAATGTGTAGTTCTAAACCGGCTATTATTTATGAGGGTCCTTGACGATCGGTCCGGCCTGCGTCTATAATTTGACGGTTTTTGGTTAGTATGATGAAGATAATGCCAAACCAATTTGTTATATTCCATATTTCTTACTTCAGGATGTAAAAACGACGGTTGGAAGATCAACACCTGTTAAGCAAGCACTTCAGCCACTTGCTACAGATCTTCTGCCGCCAAAGGTAAAAAAAATATAAAGCGTTTGAGTTATTTTATTTGGGTAATATCCTACGACTATTAGTCTCTTATTAAACTAATGTAACAATACATAAAAGAAAACAAAATTTTAGGAAGTTTGTATTTAAATGTATTGTAATTCAATTGCTTTTATAAATCTTACAGTTATCTCTTGAAATTTAAGAACTTTTCAACCACACGTCAAGAGTCTTGAAAGCCTAGCCAAGATGCAAACATTACTTACGTTTTTCTTTTCATGAACCACGTGGTCAGCCGTCCTCCCATACATATTGAGAGAGAGAATAGAAAAATAATAGTAGCATTTTCATTTTGGTTAGAGTCCCTGAGGTCCTAGACAAAATGCATTCGGCGCTCGTTACCGTTATCGTAAATGTATAGGATTGACGGAAGCTATCAGACGGTCGTGTCGAGCGCCTGCGGCAATTCCATTCATTTGAGTTTTCGATAATCGTTTTCGTTAGCGTTAGGCAACTTTTCTAGCCTTACTGGTTTAATTTTGTCTATTATAATACACATTGAATGATTCTGATTACCATTTTCTTGTTTCAGACCAGCTGAATTGGTAGAAAGAGATCCAGTTATTAGTATACTACCTCATTGTTAATGATTTCTTGGCTTTTTTAAACAAATAATAAAATTCAAAAACCAAGGTTTTTTCCCTGTTTATGTTTTTTTATTATTTGAATAATAGTAATACCGATACATCCCGACTTCGTCCGGGTTGGATTATATGCATAATCAACATATTTTTTAGCCTATATCTATCTGTAATAATGTAGGTACCTTTCAAATGGTGATTTTTGTTAAATAAGTGCAGTTTTCCTGACATTATGTACCTATGGTAACTATTATTTTATAGAAACACTTTTTAACGAACGTATCATTATCATTACGCAGAAGTTTCATTTTTATCGAAAGGCATTTCTCGCCGCATGAGGTAATATTTTTTGGTAGTCAGAAGTCTGTTCTATCCTAACTCTAATGTTTAAGACATCCAGAAAACATCATGATTGATTGATGAGCAGAAAATAGCGTCGATGAAATGAAATTTTATGAAATGATGAAGTAGGTACCAATTATAAACAAACCTACAAACTCCGATCTCTCTTTATAACATTAGCATAGATTAACTAAGGATAAGTTTTTGTTTCTTCGTGTGTACCTATTTACGAACTTATCATTCCCACGCTCTGAACTCATAAAATTTCAAAACAAGTTTTTGTGGTTCCCATCATCCGGTTACTTCTGCTCGTAAACAAGATGAAGTTAAAACTTAAAACTTAAATCCAAATACGAAATCAACTAATTCTTATCACGTTGCCTCTTGCTATTTGTAAACTTATGATACGAAGATATGGTACATTTCCTCTTTATCAGACACCAAACGTGGTACATGCAATCATCTTATGCGTGTGAAATCCTCCATGATGGAATTGAAATGACGTCACCTAGCCTATGACTCGTGGAACAATAAGGCCCTGTGGTTATCAGTAGTTAAACTAACTCTTTCAAAACCGTAACTAACGATTTAATCTCAAGGAAATGTGTCAAACTTTCGATTCCTTTTTACATTCTATATTTCTCGAATCTACGAGGGAACAAGTCTCTATTCTACGGGGTAAAACGATATTGCCTTTGACATGTATTGTTTTTAATTCGGCCGCCATTACTGCTAAGTAAATAAGAGCTGCGGTAACGTTGACAATACGATGACATATAATATGGTTTTAGGCGGTAGAATAGAGGCCGAGATGAACATACAAACATAGTTACATAGACTGTTGTACTCAGCCTGCCGTTTGGCCGAATATGTTTGTGTCGTTTCCCAACCGTTTCATTTGTCAACCCAGATTTTTTCCAGTAACTGTAAATATTACAGGATATATTGATGTACCATCGTGTTAAACCCTATGGGTTAGGATAGTTTTTATAATATTCTGAAATATTTAAGGTTACAGAAAACAAAGCGGGTTGGCAAATGAAACTGCTGGAAAACGATATAATTTGGCAAAACATTTCGCCAAAACAAAGGTAGCCCGCTGACTCGTATCCCTACTTTTTTGCTTCGCCGTAGACGGATGAAAAAAGCCGTTACCAAACTAAAGCCGTTTATCTGCACCCTTGATGGTACTTCATTACCTTTATCTGATTACATTTCGCAGATAGTTAGTAGATTTACTTATAACATATTTCGAAGAAACGGAAAAAAAAAACTGGTTAGTAATAACGGCCAGAAGTTAAGTGATTTATCGTTGGCATCTCATTTGGTTAGATTTAATAAAAGTTTAATCACAATATTATCAACAAAAAATACTACTTAAGTTTGTACCGCTAACCTTTGAGAAATAAAAAAAACGGCGCAAGGGTTCCGTGGCACGATATAATATTAAGAGAAATGTGAACCGAAGCTTACGATTTTTTAAATATGCTGTAGGCATTATAAACAACTAGGCCTGAACGTTTCCATGTTTTTGTTGTTTTTTCCTAGAAATATTTTCTTTGAAAGGAAAACGTACAGCCGTAGTATTAATAATATCTGCAACATACTCAAAAGTCGTAAAAATTGATCTAAGTTTAAGTTGTATGGAAATTTTTAGTTTCAAAAACCTCTTAAGACCTAGTAATAAAACCCTTAAAATGGTAGAATGGGTTTTATGCTCGAGTTTTAGAAATAAAACAAGGATTAAGCATATAAAAGAAAATTTCATATTTTTTTTTAATTTAGAATAGGTTTTTTTATTTACATCATGTTTCAACTGCACGGTAGATTTTAGCATTGAATAAATGCTCCAGAAGGTTGGAGGCTGTAATTTATTCGACAGTTCGTCAAAACATACTCCGCAAACGTGTCTACGTTTTGTGGTTCTTCCAAATCATAAAAGTCGTTTGTGCTGAGATAGATTTTTTCGATTTAGGCGACAATATCGCTCAATTTCATTTTTTGCACTTGTTTCCATTAAAGTCTCAGGCGAAATCATTACTTGATCGTCACTATCCCTACTCGGTGACATTGTTTAATTACTTACGAATAACTTATTTAAATTTGAACCGCTACACAGCAAATTTAGCTAGTTTCTAGTTTTGTTTGAGGAATAGTTAGCTTCTCGCCACACAATTTTTCTTATTTTTTATTTTATTTTCATTTATGTGACGTTTGACTATGGTCTGAGCCTTAACGCTAAGTTTGTATTTAGTAATTTTGTATTTAGATAGTAATACATATGTCGTAATTAAATTAAGATATAACCTACATCTTATAAAAATATATCAATTAAATAAAGGTGTATTGTGGGCTGTAAGGCCTAATTGCCTTAGTCTTAAAGGAAGAAACTTTTTTATGCACAAGAGCATAAAATCCCATTTTATCCAGCCTTCTCTCGACATAAAGAACCACTTTACGAGCATGAGAAGTGAACACACTTTTTATTATTTGGATCCATGATTAGTTGTAGCGACAATTGAAGTTGAAACTCTGTGAACATTTCAACCGTCTATCTACCTGTTTCGGTTTATGAGATACCTAAACAGTACGTACAGACCACTGACAGACAGACGAACGGACGGACGGAGCTTAGTAATGGGGTCCCGTTGGCACCTTTTCATAAGAATTGTTTTGTAAAGAACGTCTATAGAAAAGATTATGAATTAAAAAGGTGGATAATTGGTTTATTTTTCAGTAGGTTTTATTAACTTTATAATATTATTATAAATCTTCGCGTTTTTATCCCCCGACGCAAAAAGGTGTTTAAGTTACACCGCTATGTGTGTGTGTGTCTGTTTGTAGCACAGTAGCTCCTACAAGGGTGAACCGATTTGGATTCCGTTTTTTTTATTTCAAAGCAGGATTTCTAGCGGTGTTTGTTTGTGTGCTAGGTTTCATGAAAATCTTTAATTAAGTTTAAATCAATTCAATTCAATTCAATCATTTATTTTGGAATACAAAAAGATCCTCAGATACCTAAATCTAGTGTTAGTAATTAGTAGAACAATTCTAAAGAAACAGTATCAAATTAACAATTTTTCTAACTTGTAATATACTCGTATATGCACACGCTTTCTATAGCATAGCATCTATATTACAAATTGCGCTACACCATTAATAAGTTCGGTCCAATGTTTAAAGATCGGACAGTCATACCTTTCAACAATTTCTTTTACTATAATATTGGAACTTCGTCTCACACGACTTAGTAAAGACACTATATTTTCCGGATTATAGCCTGAAAACCATCCGTGCGAGCTGCCGCGAACATAACCGATGCAGAACACCTGCTAAACAGTCCCGATAGCATTCAAATTGCATTGTTATATTGTACGTGCTAGGCGTTGTAGGCTCGTTTCGTGTACCGGACCCACTGGCTGCTCGTGTACAGAGATTGGCAAAACGATTTAAACAAAGTGATTAAGATATATCACCTCTGAAAAAAGTCATCCTTTGATCGGGGTTTTTCATGTATCTAATAATTAGACCAATTATATACCCGTTAGGTTAGCTTTTCAAAGATATAATAGGCCCATGGGCTTTCATATCCGACCCGTTACTGGTTTGCTTTGTTTGATAAATAATAAGCAGATAGAGGGGATTTTGATGAGACACAGTAAAACCCAACATTAAATACTGGAAGCCAAACCCCCTGCTGTCACGCAAGACAATACAAAGTAATGACACCTGATCTTATTGCGTCTCTGAATTTTTGTAGTACAGAGTCCCACCGCTTTATTACTTACCTTGTTATGATTTAAAAACTTGTTAAATTAGTCAGTATTCATTTTGCTGGTACTCAGTAGCTGCATTTTGACTGCGTTCGAAGTTTGTAATAGTTGTCTGAATGTAGGCTGAAAAATAAGACTATTTATTGTAAAATTTACTTAGTATTTAATACCTATAAACAGGCATTTTGTATCAAAGTTGACGTTTTAGATAAAAATAAAACATGAATTGTATATGATTATTTGGGTTTATAACTTATAAGCACGTATTAAGTGGATACATTCTCTTCAAAATAGTTATATGTAAAGTGATTCTTTTTCTGTCTTTAAACTCAGGAGATCTAGGAGGTTTCTGAAAGAAAATTAGCCTTCTCTCTCCGAGGAAATTAAGGTACATCTAGTTCTGCGAAAAAATCCTCACATCTAAATATTTACATTTGCTTAAAAAAATCTTAGGAGTCACCCCTACAAGATTTTTTTTTTATCTGAAGCTATAAAACTATCCTTTTGACACAAACTTATTTAACTAGAAAACTATTGCTATTACGTGTGGTAGTGAGAGCAAACAAATTAAATGTTAGCTGACGAATAGGAGCAGCAAATAATTAAATCAAAATATAGCTTGCAATATTGGTTATTGAACGAGTTATTTTCAAGATCAGGTGCAACGCCCTCGATCTCCAGCCGGCGATAAATAACGAAAGCTGATAGGTATTCGCTGTTGCTTCTTATAACTTGGTCATTAATCATAATAATGATAAGCATTTCGTATAAAAATACATCAAACTAAAAGTACAAGTTGCTTTAGGGTGATACGATTAACATTATACTCGTAAGCTAAGTCAGACCTATTCTATAAGTACTCACCTTATAAAGAAGAAAACAGTATTCAGTAATGTATCGATTAAATAAACTTTTAGCGCTCAACGGAATTATAGGCTTGATGACTAATGAATGATAAGATAACCAGTAGGTAATGTAGTGGAACCTGTTACTAAGCAAAGAAAACAAGAAAAATCGAGTTACACCTTGAATTTTAGATAAACCTGTATAGTACGCCAAAAAAGAGTAGAAATTAAATGAGCCACTTTCTACGTAACTCACATTTTCGACGTAAAGTGCTTAAACATGGCAAAAATTTAGTATGGATTTTTTTAAGTTCCTTTTTTTTTATTTCTACTCTTTTGCGTCGCATTGTACCTATTTACTTATAAATCCTGCTGGTTTTGCTTTGATTTCAAACCTATTTTAGATACGTCGATATTATCTGTAATTAGATAAGACCTCGATTAAAATATCACTTAACTGACAACATTACGTATCTCAACAGAAAGATACATGCATTAATACTCGTGTTCATAACATCACGATATAAACCTTGATGTCATTGAGTTACCATATAAATACGGAACCGATGTATCCCAAAACATTATCTATCAGCCACGATGAAAAATACATCAAAAATTATAATAGCTTTACTTTTAAATTTTGCATTTGTTCGTGGAGAAAAAGGGACGATTGTACTGATTTCACCTGTATTAGCATCAGCGGCTCACTCCAGTGCTAAATCAGGGGAGACTGCAAAAGATTTTCCAGTGCTGTTCGTACTGGCTGGTGACACTAACGAGATAGCAACTGGAGTTACTGAGGTGCCTAGAAACGAAGTGAAGCCTCAACCTATTTACGTCAAAGTAAGTGCTATAGGTATCATTGACTAGGTACTTAATAAAAATTATCTTTAGGTTCCCATCATCATTTTTCATTTTGAATGATCATTTAGGATTTATAATGATTTATAGTTGGTTAGCAACAGTCGGGTTTTTTTTTAAACTTGCATTTTGTTTAATTTGATCAAAAATCATTCATACAATAAACTTTAAAATTTAATCCAACCAGCGCTCTTTTATCGCGCTGGCCTAGTTGGTAGTGACCCTGCCTACGAAGCTAGCGGTCCCGGGTTAGGGCAGATAATTGTGTGATGAGTCATGGATGTATTCTATGTATTTAAGTATATATTTCTCTATATAAGTATTTATATCGTTGTCTAGTACCCATAGTACAAGCCTAGAGCCTAGTTTGGGACTAGGTCAATTAGTGTGACTTTGTCCCCTATATTTTGCGGGTCCGTCCTTGTGCAGGGTCCGTCCGGGTCGCTACCACTATCTTATCCATTAACCTACCGCCAAACAGCAGTTCACATTGTTGTGTTCCGGTTTGGGGATAATACAGCCGTTGTAATGACTCGCATAGAGTCATTCCATCTTAGTCCTCAGGGTTGGCAACGCATTTGCAGTCTTAGGCTTGCAGTCTTGTGAATGCGAATTTTGTATGGGTTACAGTTTCCACTTACCATCAGGTGGCCTTATGACCTGTGTGCTCGTTTGCCTTCTCTATGCCATTAAATATATGATAAATAAATAAATTATAAATTTAAAAAAAATGTTTTTCAGAAACTGGAAGAACAGAATCACTACCACATACGTCGAAGAAAAGCGAAGGCTTTTAAATATTGATGAAATTGTAGACCATAAAAATAAAAAGCTACATGTTGTTCTTAAAATAGGTCCAGACGTTTCCATTTTTCAAGCGGTGTGTACCGCATTTTTCCTTATCTTCTAGAATTGACGCACAACATACAACATTGCTGTAATTACAGATGTAATTAGAAAAGTACAGAACCTAATTGGGATAAGATAATCTCAACTGAACAATATAAAAGATGGAGTCGCATATTGCACACCTAGAATACTTCAAGACTCGTTGATAATCAGACATTTTTGTATCACAATGAAGGTCTGTATATTTCTTGTGACTTTGTTTGCTATTGCAAAGTGTATTTATGCAGGGGATGATGCCGTCTTAACACCTATAAGTACAACTGGATTAGAGGTAAAATAACACGATGATTTGTTTACAATATATATTATGTTGATGACTTGATTTCTTGTAATTTAAGCCGCATACGCACTGAAAGCGTAGGCAGTGCGGTGCGGTGCGTTCCCATGCTAAAAACGCCTCATTGCCTTGGGCGCAGTTTTAATATGGGAACTTTGTGTGTTGTTTGCAACTTAGACATAGGTACATTAGGTACAGCCGAACTTAGAACTGTGTATTTTAGTACCATGTTGAAGTAACGAACTTAAAATGTAAAGCTTCTCATAGTATATTAAAAGTAGGTACTCGGCTGTCTATCGCTCTTACACTATCCTTAGAATGTAAAAGTAACTTTGTCTATTTGCAACACTTGCAAGACTAAACCGCGATTTTAATGAAATTTGGTACGGAGATAGCTTGAACCCTAAGAAAAGACATAATTGTAAAGTGCTTTTTTGCGAGTACCAATAAAAGATTTCTACTTGAACGGAATCGCGGGGTACACTTATACTGTACCAATAATACTGAGAAATGGCAAATACTATTAATATTCTGGTTTTAATGTGCCTTCGATTTGTTATTTGTTTCAGAGTGACCCTAAAAGAGAAAATTTAATCCTACCACGAATTAAAAGACAGGTCTATCACCTAGGTGAATATCTACACTCTTTACTATAAATGCCTTTATTTATATAAACAAACATATAATGTTCCTAACGTTATTTTCATATTTTCAGATTATCCGCCAACTCCACAACGACTTCAACCGAGAGAACAGACTGTTATAGTCGTCCCTGAAAGTGGTAAGCAGGCTACAGGGATTCCGAAAAATAATATATTTCTAAAAGTCATTGAACGATTTTACTAAAATTTACATAAGTTTAAGACTATTGAACTATGGCCATCAAGCATATAAACTGCTTATAATAAAAAGGTCACTAATTATAAGCAGTTATAACATACCCCTGTTAAGAAACTATCGTCTACTCTCCTAACCCAAAAGAACGTTATTGGCAATATGGTATAGCCACTTTTCAAAAAGTAAATTGTTAATGTGCACTGACTGTTAGTGACCTCTTTTGTATTGCTTGGCATAGGCCATGAAATTGGTGGGATGATTGGTATAATTTAATACTGGCTGGTAAGATTTGCTCAATGAAAATGAGATTTTAAGCATCGATTGTACATGTAGTAATGAATAATAAATAATAGACAAATAAATATTAGGGGGCAATCGGACCTAATTAAGGGAAATGGACTCATTTGACGAAACAATCGGAAGTGGAGTTAAGTATGCCACGGTGGTCTTTAGGGTCTACCTAGACTATCAATCTGAAAAAAGTATCTGGATAATTATTGCGGCAAGTTATTTTAAAATCACTTAGGGACCAACCCACACGGCAGGGATATTATTTTAAATCGGAAAAACGATCCAATTCCAGTGTGATACAAAACCATTTTTCTGAATACGGATCCAATCTTGAAAAGTAATGAAAAACTGCGCATAAAGAAAAACCTTTTTCGGCCATTGTCTCCATAGTATAATATTGTGTAAAATCAATCTATCATTGTTTAAATGCTCCGAGAACTTGAAACTGCAAATGACTCGAGTGCAAGTCACGGTGGATTGATGCCTTCTCCCTAAACTACGTCCTCTTGCAAAAAAAAACTTAGGGAATAAAGGGTTAATGGGAGTCATGGTGGAATGGTGCACAGCGTTCTAACACGCAGACAAAAGTATCTAAACAAACAAATATTGGCCTAAAAGGCCCTGTAACAGACCGCGCTTCCCCGATTCTGCAGTCGTCTCCAGGTAGATCGATATTCCTCCTTATAATATGGATTCTTGACAACGATAGAAACCCACCTATAATATCAAACCTGAAATCACTGGCATTAGTAGGCTCATGCCATTATGTAACTGCGTCGTCGAACTATAACTCTTTGTACATCTATTGCAGGTGGAAACGGGTACCGAGGGGCCGCCAACTCTCCCTACGGGGCGAACAACAACTTCCCGAACAGAGGGACTAGGGTGGTGATCACACAATAAGTACCAGGTATGAGTATTTTCGTAGGGTAAGAGCGTCGGTGGCCTAGTGGCTGAAGGCATCTACATCAGTGTACATTCTGCTACTTCTTTTGCGTAAAATACGTTTTTCGTTTCAGGAATATATCTGCTACAAAAAGTGTTATTACCTAATTGTTTTACTGCAGAGCTCAAGCTATCTTTAAATGATTTTCATAATCGGCTCAGATTGGCCTATAGTCCTGGCAATTAATAATTTTGGATGGAAAAGTTGAAAACAGAAAGTCTGACTTCAGAACTTTGTTTTTACTAGTATATATATATATATATATATGTGGTAGGTAGTATATATATAGAGGTGAGCTTCACAACTCGCCGCCACTCGACTCTGACTGCTGCTTTCCTCGTGCAAGCTGTTATTTTTTCAGATGATATATATGCAAGTTAGAGAAAAAATTATACAAAGAATGTGGGGTCAAAAATACATCTTTGAAAATCGACCGTTTTTTGAAGCTCATATCTAGACAACGATTGGAGATAGGTAAAAAATGTATAGAATCAAAGTTTTAGAAGATTTTATCAGCTTGCAAGGGACCTTCTTTGGGCTCACCTCCAAGGGGTGGAGACTTTTAGTATGTTTATCTCCCAACTAGTCCAAACAAAGTTCCGAAGTGAAACTTTCTGCTTTCAACTTTTCCATCCACACCCCCTTTTAAGCACTCATTTACAGTGCTACTAGCCAACATGCAAACACTGCTAAAGTTTCTATGTTCTTTCGAGTCGAAATATATGGAGTTGACATAAGCGGTTCACTTTATCTACTTGCGTCAATCCAATATAAGTATATCGTCGATTTTAGAAAATCGTTAACATTTTAACGTTATGCATCTCGACTAGGGTCACAGCGCGGGTAGCAAAAGTTGTATTTTCTCACTTGTCGCTCAGTGCATCTCTATTGTTACTGACTAAATAGAAAGGGAGATCCGAGCGACAAATAAGTCGCGGGCAACTTGTGCAACCCGTGCTGATCACACATTTATAATATAATACCTATATTAACTTTTGTTGAATAACTGTTCACAGTCAGTCGATCAAATTATACGGCAGTTAGATAAAAATAGTTACATGAGGGAAAATAACATTTTAATTACGTTGTCAAGCATTCTTGTTGGATTGCTCACACGTACGTACACCAACTAAGTGTGAGTATAATGTTATTGACAAGTCGTGAAGACGCATGAACATTTCCAACTAATGGTTTATCTTGCAGTCCTTAGAAATAGCAGAGGAAAACTTTAACTTTTGCAATACGAATAGGTAATGGTATTGATTGGTAAGTGAACACGGACGTTTTGTAATACAACGCATAATAACATTAATCACAAGAGGCAACCCTTATTTTTACTAGATTTTTATTATCTTTTTGAAATTAGTTGGAAAATTTCTACAATTAAGTACATTTAGAACACACGGCATAAGCGTTTTCACGCAAGCCCTCATATTGGTTGGATGAATGGTGGTAGGTAGTGTTGGTAATTATGTAGCTTTGCCTACCCCACTCTGGATATGAAGGCGTGAGTTTATTTATGAATGTATGTGTGCATAATAATGGTGTTTAGATTAGGATCAATGCTTCCAATTATAAGATTAACATCAGAACTAGCGCTGGTTCAGAGTCAGCAACATGCTACAACGTCCGTTATACTGCAATTCCGCGTAACTAACGAATTAAATAAAGTCCAAAATAAACGTTAGCAAGTACTACAGTAAGGTATATTTTTGCAACATAAAGACTCTTTTAGTTTTGTGGATTTGCAGTATCACCGACGGCATTTGAACTGATTTGTAAACATTGGCACTAAGGGTTCTTCCTTCTCGGTACAACCACATTGACGATAGATATTATTTACTTGTCAGTAATGGCGACCGAGTTATAAACAATACGATAGCATGTGAAAAGCGATATGGTTTTACTCAGTCTCTCACTCGCTCTCATACGCTCTTAATAAGAGCGAGCCTGAAAGAAGTACAAACTCGTTGCCTTCCTTCTAAGTGCTCACAGTGGCCCCTGTTACTATTAGAGTCTATGCGGAAAGAGAAGAGTCGTGGTAGAATGGAGAACTAACATTGTCAGCATAGCAAAAACCATAAAATAGCACAGGCACGCCCTCAAATCCTACGATTCTTCTCTTTCCGCACAGACTATTGACTATTTGGTTTTTTAATAAAACTTAGTACGTTCTTGAAGTTGAACAGTCGATTTGTTCTAAAAATGAATACACCAAATTTTGAATGTATTTCATAGTACTTTTTCCTAAAGAGCACTATACTCGTTAATACTTTGTGATAATTCTAAACGTGCAAATTACGTAATGTTATGTTTTTAATATTTCAGAATTCGGGTACAGCGGCAGCAGTACAAATAACGTACAACTAACGGTCATGCCGTTAACTCTGTGAGGGTATAATAACGATCATTAAAAATAAGCATTTTTTCGGTAATAAATAATAAAAAAATACATTAAAGTATATGAGCAATTTCATTTGATTACCTTCCTCGTTCCACGCAAGATAATTCATAAAAGCACCCAAATAAGTGGGTTATATTAATAAAATTATGATTAATAAAATTTTACGGATAATTATTTAAGTAAATGCACGAGCTATCACGAGGTAAACCAGAAATGTCGAGGCATTCGGTCATTTTATCAAAACTGCCAATCAAGTCGTTCTCCTGCCATATCACGTACAAACTACCTTGCCTAAGGAAAATATTAAGTTTTAGCCTCTAGAACAACAACCTAAGCAGGATGAGTAAGATAAACAGTGTTCAGTATACATTTGTAACAATGTCACACAGACAGGCCCCTTGGTGGTTTCATTGGGGCCCAATGACTGGGAAAACCTAGGTACGCTATCATAAAATACATCATTCAAAATTCAAAATATTTATTCAGTAAATTGGCCACATGAGGGCTCTTTTGCACGTCGGTAATATTGAGTGAATCTACTAGGAAGAAGCGCCGCAAGAAACTCCTGATGCGTAATCAGTACTAGGAGTAGCTAGCAGTGGCGAAGCGTCACGTAAATAAATAGACAAGCCGGAGCAAAAAAAGGTGAATGGCGTGTGTCGGTTTTACGTTTTGTTTGTATACCTACTCTATGCATAGGAATTTTTGGTAAAGCCGTAAATAATCGGCTTGTACGAACGCCTCGCGACTGGTAGCTAGGGTGACGGTACCAATGTTGGACACTTTTAGCTGAAGGCACCAATAATGGACACTTAACTCTTAATTAAATGTTCATAAAGGTTATAAATTGATTGTGTCAAAATATATGAATTACCCTTATCTTCTGTACAGTCACAACACGGGATTGTTGAGCTACTTGCCACTGTTCCTATTTTGGCTGTGGAATGGATATCTGGTGTAACTCTCCATACTTTACCCCCTTGGGAGATAATTCCTTAGTGCACCCCTCGGATATGCAAGGAAAGTTCCCTCCATATTTCGAATCCCTAGTTCTAGGTTTAGCCTCTGTGAATCGATCAGCCAGTCAGTTTCTTCTTATCCAAAACTAAAATAAGTAATCATTATAAGTGAGACACAGAGTCCATTTGTCTTACCGACGATTTTTTCATCGAATGTACCATTTCACCGAATTTCACTTCAAAAGCCTGCTTCTGCTGATTTTTTTGGTATATTATTTGTGACTATCATATTTTTTTAACTCCTGCTCCTAGAAAACCCGAACTATGAAATGGGTGTCGACCAGACAAGGGTTTGCGAGACATTAGTGAGTGCATTAAATTAGGACTTAAAATTATTCCGTACTAGCGTTCATGGCAGCTCCGTCCGTGTTTAATGCAAAGAATACCGGTTAGTACCGGTTTAATTCGGATTTGCTTCGAACTTTTCTACGGAACGCGAACGTTTATAGAAATTTATTTTTCATCTCTCCTGTTCGGAAAGTTTAATTTGAATGGGTGGATAGCCGGGTGGAAAATTGCGTTTTCATCTCTAGGGTGGAAAGTAATTTTTTTTAATAGTTACCTTTGGCCACGGAGTCCAAGATAATTGAGCTAGGTACGTCATATTATTAAAATAAAAGATTTTCATATATCTAAACTCGGCTATACGTTAAACGATGTATTTATTACGGTTCATATGAAAATCATTTTAAGACTGGTCTATTTTTTTCGCAATTACAGAAAATCAACATCTAAAATTATTCCTCTATTCTGCTGCCCGCCATAATGCCGTGATAGCATAGCATGACACTTTTTCTTTCACGTTTCGGCATGGCCATCTAGAAAATACACTACTGCCAACATTAGAAAAGTTTAATCGAGTTGGCCACGACCAAGGAGCTTATTATACAACAAGGAGGTTGAACACCGAACATCCGTTCGAAACAAGAAATTTGACCTCTATTACGTCACGAATATATTCCATCTCTTTCTTTAGTTAGGGTAAGAATGAGATGGAAGTCATGCTCCTTGGCCGTGACCAACTCGATTTAACTTTTCTAATGTTGGCAGCATGTGTATTTTAACTTTTTTATGAATCTAGAAATAAAAAAGTTTTCAATAGATAAAACGGGAAACGAGATTAAATATATTTAGGTCCCTATTCCGTGTCTTTTTTCCTCACAGTCGAAATGAAAAATAGAGTGTCTAACTCGGGTGAAATTCCCCATTTCCCCTCGAACTATTGGCGCTCTCACTTCGTTCGAGCGCCAGAAATATCTCGGGTGAAATGGGTCACTTTCAACCCTTGGTTATCAATCTACTATTAACCTTAACTAACCTGGTTTAATCCACGAGCGGGAGTCGAGAAACCTACGCGTTCATTACAACTTGTGATGTGAAGACGTGGGCGGTATGTGCTTTTTTTTAATGGAAATGTGAAGGCACGCGATCATTAAGGCCACCTGATGGTAAGTAGGATCTGAGACCCATAGACATTTGAAATCTCAAGACTGCAATCCTAAGACCTCAAATGTTTTGCTAACCCTGAGGACTCTCTCTGGTATGCCTCTATGCTATGTCTGGATTAACCGGTATTTATAACTAGAAACCGGTTAATTCGAAAATAACTTTATGTAAAGGTTCCTCCAAAAACCGGTTTATGCGAACGGAACCGAAATGAAAAGGTTTTCCGTCAAGTACCTACATAATAACGGTTCGAAAATTTAACCAGTATTTGAGCCCTCCTAGGGTATTGCTATTCCCTCTGAGATCTTATTTCCGGGATAAAAAAATACCCGAAACAAACAAACACATAATAATATTAGTAACAGTTACGAGTTAAAATGCTTATTTGTACCTTACGAAAAGTTTAAATTTTGTAAATGTAATTTTTTATTGTTTATTGGTTTACTCCGTGTCTACGATTCAACGCCTCACCTGGGGCTGTGTTCTATACGGGAAAATGATATTGTATGTTTAACATGTAATCGCTATTTCAACTTTATGATTGAATCAAAAACTATACGTATAATAGCATGTCAACAGCGCCTCTATTCAACACGGTAATAGTTATTTTCATAATCGTGTTATAATAGAGAGCTTTTTAGTCGAGTACCGTGTTTAGGCCACGAAGCTTGCTGAGTGGCCTAAGTAAGGTACGAGATTAAAAAGCTTGAGTATGACACTATTGTGAACAATACTTTTTGTACGAGTTCATTAAAATTAATAATTTAAGTCATTAATACAATCACCACCACATCGACATTTGTATCAAACCACGGCGTCCGTAATTGTTGCAGTACTGTGCTGTTCTGTTGGCTAAAAACTAGCCAATCAAAAACCGTAGTTTTTTTTTTTTTATGCCCTGGATACAGAAGCAGGTTTAAATAGATTTTTGACAGATGACGCGACGCTGCTACGTTCCGAAACGCCATAGATTGGCAATTTTGTATCGGATCGAGTCTCCTGAAACAAGGACACATATTATTGAAATACGAAGTTCTATTTTCAATTTTTTTTCAGTTGTCTTGAGCGTATCGAAATGGTTATTTTGGTTGTTTCGGAAGTGTCAACGATGAAAAGAGTGACGTTGCAGTATTCTCTATGAAATCTTAATACACAGATTTTAATCGACGAGTACAAAAAAACCATATCGTGTTTGAGCTGTTATCGTATTGTCAACGTATAGCTCTTATTTTCTTGACAGTAATGGCGGCCGAGTTATTCGTAAGAACAATACGAAAACATCAAAAGCAATTATTTCTTTACGTGTTAATGAGAACCCCAGATCGATGTGAAATTTGCCCCAAGGATAGTGTATGGCCTGGAAGGAGATATAGGGCACTTTTTACCCTCACAGGCAAAAACTAATCTTGAATTGATTGAAAATGACAATTCAATAATATGGTATCTATGATCTGATCTGATGATGAAGTTGGAAGGTGGCAAAAGGATATCTGCACTATAAATTAACGTAGACCAGAACGTTATATTTACACAAGCTTGTCCCAAAAATGAATCAGATATTCATTAAAGGGCTTTTATTCTTCTGGCGCCTAACCTCTAATTGCTATTGATAATGTTATCGTATTGATTTTTAGCCGCCATTACTGACAACTACATAAGAGCTGTCATATCGTTGACAATACGGTATCATTTCAGAAGAAATTAGGTTTAGCCGGAGTAGAAACTATTGATGATCATTTCATGAATCATTTCATGATCATGACATGAATGTAGTAGCTATATCGTACATTTAAACAGTGGTTTCGCCCACATAATCGTGCGCATACAATACAAGTATCACCAGTGGCAGTTTTTCTCTAGAACACTCTGGGTTTTATTAACCCGATCGCAATTGTAAACCTTTTCCACATTACTCGGAACAAACCGCCATTAGTTGGTTGTTAATTGCGTCTGATTTGTAATTGCAGTGGCGCATGCGACGGTACATAGAGGAAACAAAGATGTAGTGATTCAGTAATTAGGATTAACAAGAAATTAGTCCATAAATTTTCAGGTTATCATGATTATAGACGTCAATTGAGAACGGCAAAAAAACATTACAGTGATAGGTGGTGGTGGGTGAGTTTGGTATTGAAGAGAATAATGAATTAAAAGCTAAGTATTAAATGTCCCATATTTTATCATTACTGTCAATTAAGAGCACACCTATTTACTAAATTACATTTCTCCATACAAGACTTAACAAAAATCACAAAAAATAACAACAATATAAATAGCTAGGTACTGAACAACAATCACTGGTTGAGAATTGGTAGGTTGGGCGGATTAAAAAGGACCAAATAACTATAAATAGTAGAAAGTTCTCCCCAGTCCGATCCTGATCATGTTCGAACTTTAAAATGTCTTAACCTCAACTACTCTTCCACCAAAAACAATCAAATCAACGATACTCATACTTCACTTCGATTGGTCAAATAATACAAGTATTATCTTAACAAAGGTGCTAATGTCAGATTATACGATAGACAGATTTAAATAATCTTGTTGAGTTAACAAGTATGCGTGGGCATATCGGTGTAACAATTCAGCGCACCATCATTAACTTGAGGCCCCAACAGGACAGTTTACATAATAATACATGCAGTTCTAAGGCTGCCAGACCATGCAAAATTTCTCATGTTATGTATTAAACCTTAAGAAAGACTGATAGCCTTATTATATTATTCAGTGAATACGATTAATTGACTAGCCAAAATCAGTCGGCGAACTGTTACTCGTAGTCTGTAAGGCCCTTCAAAGTCAATTTGCATTACGACTCTGGGCAATTCTGCTTGGTTATGACTCATCAGATGTACTTGAATAAGCGTTAGCAACAGATAATTATGCAGTATCTCATCATTGTCTATCATCTGTAGTACGAACACCATATCAATTCATAGTTAAAACTATGTCTGTTTAGTATCCAAGTTATTAACATGTATTTTCTCATTCTATCGGATTTCAATTCATGGATCTCTATTATCTGCTGAAACCATGTCGTTTTCAGGGTATCTTAAGCATTAATAACGTAGGTAGATTAGGTTAGACTTGTGACTACCAAAAAAATATAACTCATCCGGCGAGAAATGCCTTTGAATTAAATTCTGCCTAATGATTCGTTCGTTGTTAGTTTCGGTAAAATAATAGGTACCCATTTTATTACAACAGAACTTTCCGAATGCGGCTCAGTGTACAGAATCAACGCTAAGCCAACAAACTTGTTTTAAAAATAAACAAAACACACCGGCTAAATGCGCGAAGCTTTGTATATGTAAATCAACTATCTTAATCTTGCAAAAGGAATAAGAGGCTCTCACAACATACGAGCATATGGAATAGGTACACGGAGCATTCCGCGCGGAGCATCCGGTTTAAGGGAATAACCAGATGTGTACGTGAGTGGAGTCCGCAAATTGCCGGGCGTACAATATCACGTTCCGCGTGGTTGCGCTACACTGTATCATCTTTTAGTTAGATTATGGCGAATTGTCAATGTGGCCAATTTGGGAAAATTTGCTGGGTTTTGGACAACATATTTGTTGTCTGCTAACTGAAAATGTGAGTTGGAAACGAGTTAGTGGGCCCTACATACCTACCTACTACCTGCGATATGATTGTCGCTCGGTAATTCCCTCTTAAAGAAGTAGATAAAAGCTATGCTAACCATACAGGTTGCAAATACGTAACCTATTGTTGAAATCCTGTTAGAAATTTACAGGAAATAATTACGAACTCAGTCCTCTTGCTTGACCTAGTTAATAAAAAATCTATCAATTAGTCAACTTTAATGAGCTTTACTCACACAAGGTTCGCATTGGAATAATTAAATCCCTTATTACCATAAACAACGTAGATTGATACGAGTGTCAAACGATAACGTCATTGTGGGAATCGGACACTGGCGCGTATGAAATTAATTCAATACGCGCCCGCGCATCAGGTGTGACGTCGCCGGTCTGCAGAAAAAACTGCTCTTATAAATAGGTGGGCGTCGTGGGTCTTGCGCCAGTCACAATGGGGCGCAGAAGTGTATTGGTCCTGTGGGCCGTAGTTGCCGTGGTCAGTGCTACCGTGAGGGACAACACCGTCGACGGGGGGGAGAGGGTAGTCCTAGTGGCTCCTGTATTAGCGCCTCCAAGGGACTCTCGGACACATGTCACTGATCGGGCGAGACAGTTCCCGATCCTTGTGTTGCTGGCTCAGAACAATGCGCCGCAAGCTCGCTCGGAGCCCTCAGCGAAGTCCTTGAGTGGACCACAACAACCTATTTATGTTAAGGTAAATATTATACCTTGAGAAAGTTGAGGAACTAAAGTGTTACCAGTTTATTTTTAGGTAAGGCCTTAATGGAGAACCATTAAGGGCTTGAGAATACGATTGAACATTTCGGAACTTATGGTACACGGTCCTTCGTACCTATAGGATTTTTGAGTAAAGCCCTTAGGTAAGGTTACCTGTTTCAAATTGATCACAAGTGTGCATCTTTATAACCTTGAATGCAACTGGATGTTTTAAGCTCAGGTTCGAGTCTAGACATAAAGCGTCGGTCGTCGCTTCTTTTAACAATAACACGCCGCACCGGTTTAACGAGTTATTAGGTCATTATTGCTCATGTTATAAACATGTATCAAGATGCATCACGAATTATATATATCATTATGTCATTGAATGTGAATGGATACTATATTCCTGATATAAGAAATCAAAGTAATGTGCAGAACAAAAAGCGCAAAGCAAGCTGCAATGTTTACTGTAGTAACTTTTAACTTACAATAGTAACTTTTTTGCAGAAACTAGAAGACCAAACCGAAGAAGAGAGACGTCAACATTATAGACAAAAACGTCATTTACTGAAGAAGATCTTACTCGGTGGTGGTGGTGGTGGCTACAACCAAGGAGGTAGCTACGGTGGGGGCTACGGTGGGGGCTACGGCGGTGGCTACGGTGGGGGCTACGGGGGTGGCGGTCACAGCGGTGGCTATCAAGAACCTTCCAAAACAATAATCGTTAAAGTGGTTCACGAAAATCAAGGTAAACAAGGAGTACCTAAACATAACATTCTTTATAGTGAATAAACTTGTAAAATAAAAACGAAACTATAGAATTGATATTATGAAATCCAGGTGGTCATGGCGGTGGTCATGGTGGTGGTCACCACGGACATCAAGGCGGTGGTTACCAAGGAGGTGGTAACCAAGGAGGTGGCTACGGGGGAGGCGGCGGTTATGGCGGTGGCGGCGGCTACGGCGGTGGAGGCGGCTACGGCGGTGGTTACGGAAGTGGCGGTGGAAGCGGCGGTGGAGGTGGTTACGGCGGTGGCGGTGGCTACGGCGGTAACCAGGGTGGCTACGGCAGTAATCAGGGTGGCTACGGGGGTAACCAAGGTTACGCGCAACCGTCCGGTTGCTCTGGCGGATGTGGTGGAAGCGGCGGCTACGGAAACAGTGGCGCTTCTGCAACCGCTACCGCTACCGCTACCGCAACCGCGCACGCGTCCTCCGGCGGGTAAGTTTCAAACTAATCTTTTAAAATTATAGTACAATTTAGTTTGCAGGTTTAATTTTAAAAAATAATTTTGCTAAAACCGTTCTGCAAAATGTATTAATCAATTGCACAGTTTCGTACGTCGGATGAGTGCTCTTTCCTCATAAAGTTTAAGTGTATCACAACAAGGTACCCTTTGTTGTAATATTAGTTTGACCTGAGCATACCTCAGTTCATTGCACTGGGCCTGAATCAGCGGGAATTTTTAATATTATAATGTACGCGTTATATAAACTAGCCCTTTATGTATAGAGGTAACATATATGGGCCCTATGACATCTTACTTCTTTATCTATAACCAGATCGATGTATGTTTAAAAGAGTTTATGTGCACTAATAAATTATCTGAACATGAGTATAATGTGCGTTGAGGTCAAAGTAGTATTATTTTTTTTTGTAAACTTTATAAAAACTATCCTTTTCTTACTGTTAGTGTATATTTTTATTATGTACATTTTAATCCAGATTTTGTTACACAGAACTAAGTTTTCTTTTCATTTTATTTCAGGTATGGTAAAAAACGCTAACTCTGGACGTCAATGATAAATTAAATTTATCATTTTTGGCCAAGCAATCTGTGATCGTGCGAGTTTAAAATCGGACACCTAACACGTGTGGGGAGTGTTTGCAATGAATTCTGAAGCCATTAATCTTAGGTTGTGTGTTAACTAGAATTATGTGTAGATTTATAAAAAAGTACGATTTTTATTTGTGTGTTTTTTTCACAATTCCTTTACCTTATAGATAAAACACTTGCAAATGAAGTTTTATATCCATTGCTTTGGGTAGGTCCCAAAGCAATATTGCAGTGATCTGAATTGATCTAATGATCAAATCTATGAGGAATCGATGGAACTCCGTATAAAAAGTATAGGGACATAATATTATTTAGTAAGGAGTTTTTATGTTGTTTACCAAACATTGCATTTCGTAAAATGGATGATAAAGATTCAACGATTAAGGCATTTACTAACACGGCATCTATAGGGTAAAGTCACCAGTGGTCAGCCAGAGACCAGTAGTCGACGTTATATAATTGCGAAGAGTGGGAGATATATCTTTCGTACTCTTCCCACTTACATTAAGTATAGGCAGAGACTGGCTACAGGTTCCTAACTGACCACGGGTGACTTTATTCTATCTTTTGTTTGCTTCTTGTGCGAGACAATAGTCGATAGTTGAACGCGTCCTAGCCGGCTGGGACAAGTGCCTAACATCCCTGAATAATAGATAGTAACGTTAAAAACGGTGATAAGAAATAAGGCTCGCTATATACATATATGCATACTAAGTATGCATAGTATGCATATATGTATAGGGTCAGGGAGGGAACAGTAGCTCGGTGGGAACAGTGGCTCGAATGTGCTGTACTCGAAAGGGAAAGATCTATATTCCTACACATTCATACTTACTACCATATCTATTAAAAAACATGACTGCATACTGATTGCTCAATGCATTTGCATACATGATATCACGACCACAAAAAAAATCGCTTTGAAATACCCAAGAAAAAAAAAACAAGTCAAGGTCAAGTCCGAATGGACTCACTCGACTCACACTTGGCTTTCTTTAGGGATTGCACTATAACACCAAACTTGACGATTGTATGAATTTCCGTTTTGAGAATAAAAAATGAACAAAAACCACGCTAAGAAAAACGTTTCTTGTATGGGGACGCCCTTTTTGTTTTATTATTATTTGGTAGGAAATCCGCCCTTTAAACACAATATCTATTACAGTTCAAAATATAAGCATATCTCTTTAAATTTAGGACGGTAAACGAACTCTAAAAATGTACTCATTTTGGTAGTTAGTTAATAATAATAATGTTGTTTGAATTAACTTAGTTTTATTGATTTGATTGCAGCGCCCTTACGGGGTTTATGTTTGAACTGAATATATTTTTAATATCATATATACACGTAATGCAATAAATAAATTAGTATGAGTAAATAAATGAGTATGAGTATGACTAGAGTAGTTTACCTTCTTGGAAAAATCTAACTGGTGTATCTGTATGTAATAATTCGTCGAGATGTTTCTTGTCGTTGTTTTCATGTCGTCAAAGGCGATAGAATGTGTATGCACCTGTGTGAACGATTTATGATAATTTAATCCGCTTGCAAGTTAAGATAATTATCATGCTAGTTTGTGGTTTAAAAGCGTAATTAATAACAAAGTTGGTCTATTAAAATGGTAATAATTCCGCAGGGCAAAAAACAAACACGATGATTCAAACAAAAACAGCGGATTTTTCCAAAGGATTATGTTATGATTGAAGAGCTTCAATAATACGTGACGAATTTGAGATGAGGTAAGCCTTGCGAAGTAAGTACTAAGGCTAAGCTTTGCTTCACATCAAGCTGTCCCGGGTTCCAATTCGGGGTTACGTGCCCCGAAATGCTACCTACAAGTTTGCGATTTGCGATCTGAAAGTTTACAAATAATCGATTAGATTATTGATTTGAGTCGAGTATCGTTTGGAAAACTTTAAATTCTATTTACTGGCCCTTGTTTTTTTTTCAATTTCTATTAATTACTTTATAAAAGATTAAACTTTTATTGTAATTTAAAGTCGGTTTGAAGCAGTTTAGATACCTAACTACCTACATAGGTATACTGATCTCACACTTAAAAGCTTGGCTCTTGCCAGCGGAGCAATTGTATCTATTACTATTACGTATAGGTACGCACCTAATTATTGTACTTCCTTACTCAAGTTTTGTGTTTAATATAATTATATATTGTATGTACCTACATTACATACATAGGTACGATCTCGGGTTCCTACTTAATTCTGTTTCTTATCTATTCATTTTTCTATTGACTTCCGTTCGTTAGGTTATAGGTTAGGTATTAATGATACACGTACCTACTGTGTGTTACCACTGTATTAATAAAAAGTAATAGTTGTGTTATAGTTTTATTGTCGGGCCGGTTTTTGTTGTAAGTATGTTGTGTAAGTAATTTGCTATCACATAACGGGCCTTGCATAATATTCGGCGGATAATACTGCAGTATTTAAATTAATACGTGACGCTGGTTATCGATCTTTATTACCACCTTTTGCATCTACACGAGGCGGTACTCAAATAGATAATATTTTTTCTAACTTCCCTTGTGATGTTGGATTTTATATCTCCTTCTTCAGTTACCATCGTCCCATGTGGGCCTGTTTTTATTAATTGTTATTAACCGTCAAATGTTATTCTCGTAGTGGTAGTCCCCTACTTACTCAGATGTACGCACATTGTGACGGGCAACTACGGAACCCTACACTGCGCGTGGCCCGACACGCTCTTGGCCGGTTTTTTTGTACTTGGTACCTACCAGAACGTTAAGAAGTAAAAAGCGCAAAATGTCGTAAAAAGTATTTTTTAATACAGTAGCTGTAGGTATATCGTGCGGAAAGTTGGGTTTTTTCGAACTAGTGCTTTTTACTTTTCCTACTAAATAAACAAGGCCACTACTAGGCTCTATACTAAATAAACTAGGCCGTGCATCCAACCAAGGGTTTGCATGTTTAAATAAAGTACCAGGAGCGCAGAGGTAATGAGGAGGGTTGCGCGGTGCGGCGCAGCGGCGGGCGGCCCGGGCGGTCGCGCCCGACACAACGCGGATTGTAAGTAAGGTAGGTACTTCTAATGTTTAAGCTTCCCTAGTATTTGATTTTTAGGTAATTTCGGACAGAGTGTGTGCACACGTTAAGCTCACTTCAAAGGTCCGGGGGAAGAGCAGAGATACACAGATACCCGACATACACATATACACAGATACACATTTTTTCGCAACTGTATTAATAAACGTCGTTCGATTCACGTGCGGTATGTCATTACTTCACTCGTACCGAGTCTTGCCACTCGCCATGTACTATTATATTTCGGTAAAGTCTCGCATAAAACCTATCATGGTATAGACGGTCTTACCCACATTGACCTTAATGCTTGAACTGCTGCATGAATCTGTCAAAACTGTTAAAGTGACAAGGTAATAAATTGTGCAGCTACGTATTCGGCTGACTGTAGGTACTAGACAGAAATATAAATACTATTACGTTCAGAGACATGGTTCACTTCACAATACATTTTTTTACTAGCGTACAGTCGAGTTCAAAGATATACTTTTGGTTTTGCTTTAGGTATCCCATTGAAATAAGGTGCAAGTGTTTACATATCTTTGAACTCGACTGTACCTATTTTAAAACCGCTAATTTAGATCGGTATCCTGAACGATAGGACGAAGCCACCTACCTAGTGTAACCGAAGCGTTGTAATGGTAATATTTTTTATACCTACATCAGCCTAAATTAATTTATTTCTCAATAGCCTACAGTACAAAATTACCTTCCTTAGCACAAGACAAACACCGTACATACTGAGATCAATGAAAATTTCTATAAATAAATAAACGAATTACAATAATTTATTCACCAGTAAAATATGATCATAAGCTAACCTGGCTGGTTTTAGGGTTCCGCGTAATCGAACTATAAACCTTTATAGTTTCGCCATGTCCGTCCGTCCGTCCGCAGCTTAGCTCATATACTCTTAGTTCTATAAACCTTTTATTTGCCATGAATATACATATACACAAGTCACGCCGACAAAGAAGTCAAATAAAATCATGTTTTTTTTAGTACCTCCCCTACACATAACGTGAGGATATTTTTTTTCCTCGTCTACCCTGTCGTGTGTAG
Source organism: Acleris sparsana (assembly GCA_923062465.1). Classification (NCBI taxonomy): domain Eukaryota; kingdom Metazoa; phylum Arthropoda; class Insecta; order Lepidoptera; family Tortricidae; genus Acleris; species Acleris sparsana. The sequence continues at coordinate 16,139,150 of OV281287.1, read as the reverse complement.
TGTCCAGGGATCCGTTTGTGTAATATTCATAAAGTGCTAATTTTTGTAGAGTCAAGTGTCGTCGTCGTTCCACTACAGCTAAAACTGCAAATACAAAAAAACTGAATAATATCTTAAATGAAAGCGCATTTGACGAATTTAAAAGAAAAACTAGCTCGAGCAAGTTGACATCATTCGTACTTCAGTTACAGACGACAAAAATGTTTATACCTACTGAAAATCTCCTAAAACTATTAACATCATCATCATCATCATCATGTCAGCCGAAAGACGTCCACTGCTGGACATAGGCTTCCCCCAAGGCACTCCACTCAGACCGGTCTTGTGCTTTTCGCATCCACCGCGGTCCCGCGATCCTGACGAGGTCGTCACTCCATCTTGTTATTACATACTTAACTTTAAATAGTTCATAGAAACATTAGTTCATACTTGTTGTTTTTAAGATTTTTTTGTGTTTGTTGCAACGGCTTCGGAACTCTACACTGAGCATGGTCCGACATGCTCTTGCCCGGTTTTATCATGACGTCACTATTTATTGCTATATTTCCTAGGTAGTCTTTGACGCTGTGCAGTGTCTTTCTAAGGAGTACCTAGTTGTCTTGCACATATTCGCCACAGCTTTGACCGTTTGCGGCAGTTCATTGTATAATTCCTGCGCCTTCAGGTCAGTAGGTATCTAGGGCTAAGTTATGATTACACTGAATATGTCTGAGGTTCTTGGGATCATGAGATCAGTGTCATCACCAATCTTTTTAAATTCACTAGGATTATTTCTAACATACAGGTAATATTATATATGTGAAAGTTTGTGTGTGTGTGTGTGTGTGTGTGTGTGTGTGTGTGTGGAATGGCGATAGCACTGGATTGACACATAGGCTACTTACTTTTCATCCCCTAAAATTAAACAGTTCCCAAGGGAATAACTGTAATCAAAGTTTAGTCGGACGAAGTCGCGGGCAGAAGCTAGTCTATAATATACATATGTTGATACAGCGGTGGTTATAACCTGTAGGTTTTTAAAGGATGACTCTGCAGCTTCTTTAGACAAAAACTTGGATTGCATGTTTTTTAATTTAAGGATACGTTTAAAGTTGGTTCAATTTTCCCCCAGTACAATGCTTTAAGACAGAATTAGGTGAAATTAACCATAAATAGTACGCTTTTGGGTTTGTCGGAATTAAGTGGCTGTATTTGTTTCAGGGCATAGGCCCCAGACATTTTCTTTTTGTTGAAAAAAAAAGGTATTGGGCGGAACAACGTTATTTTATTTGTAGCACTGGCTGTGACTTATAAATGGCCATGTGGCATATAAGCTCTTTAGTCCTTAACGTAAATTTATTTAATCCTCAGTAAAAAACTTAAAAAAAAGTACTTACCTTTGCTTTTGAGATCTATTAAGCATGGATGTCAATATTGTCAATTGAAGAGTTTTCCCAGAATCGTCGTGTGTAAACTGGGTTGCGTATCATTCAATCAGTGACTCCACGCTGTAGGCCCAATTCCCGTCCCTTGCATGTGCCTAAGAACCGTACTTTCTACCATATTACATTACCCATTGGAACTTTTCTACATAAAAACACAGGAAAACTCGTAATTTGGGTCAATTAACAAATTAACTTGTTTAACGCCTGTAAATTTACTGGTTGCAATAATATTTTAACAATATCGTGTCGATGCAACCATTATCAGGCGTTAAATTCTAACTTAAGTAGTAGGTGAGGTTTGTTGTAAGATGCAGTAGACTAGTTGAAAGTGACCACATCTTCGAAGCCAGTCCTGGACTTCGGAGTGGCCCTTTCGGTGGGATAAATTGAGCTCTATAATGAACCTACCGGTTACTTGTTTTGTCTCGATAGATTCTGGGTTTTTTGGACTGCAAACAGTCTTTGAAATTCCTCGATAGTACATTAACTACCCTACTTGTGTTCAATATAAACCTTTTCTTACCATTTTCAGAGTACCACAACGAGAATGGCAAAACCCTTGTAGTTCCGTCCCCGTCCGTCTCTAAGTCACAGGTATTTTAATTCCTTATATATTGATTAAAGGAGTTAATGTGTCTTGTGTAAGCCTCTACTTAGTTCGCGTTTGGTACTAACAAAAATAAATATTTCTAAGGAATCTAATACATGTAAGAGAAGCTATTAAAATAATAGTCTACGTGCGGCACATGTTATGCCGGTTCTTTTAATTGGTAACACCATTGGTTTCTTACCATGTTTTTTATTAGGTGAATAATTATAAATGAAATTATGAATAAATTAAATAGGGACAAAGTGAATATTGTCTTATATGAATTAAGATTAAGATCAAACAAATATAATATAAATTGTTCATAATTACATATTTCAGGTACGACGTATTTTCAATTGGTTTTCGTTTTTCGACCTATATCGTATTGGACAATTTTACCACGGGTTTGATTCCATTTCAGATGTTATTCAGGACTACTTACCTTTTTGATGTCTTTCAAATTGTATTTTTTCTGAATTGACGTTTAATTTCCATTTGTACCTATTTTAATGACAGTAAATCCTGCGAAATTTGCATACCTAAATTGTGTGCACCCTCCCCTTATCTTGAACCGCAAGTCCAAAAATATGAATAAAATACAACTGTAGCATACATACATACTTTTAATATATATTTTTTTAACATTATCGGATGGGCCGCTCTTGTGTTATTGTTATTGCCGAAAAACTGCGCATCTCCACGAAAGGAAGTGCCATGAAGATTCGTTTTGCGTGCCCATTTTTAGGGTTCCGTAGCCAAATGGCAAAAAACGGAACCCTTATAGATTCGTCATGTCTGTCCGTCCGTCTGTCCGTCCGTATGTCACAGCCACTTTATTCCGTAACTATAAGAGCTATACTATGGAAACTTTGTAAGTAGATGTATTCGGTGAACCGCATTAAGATTTTCATACAAAAATAGAAAAAAAACCATAAATTATTGGGGTCCCCCATACTTAGAACAGATAGAACTCAATTATTTTTTTTTCCTCAAACCCATACGTGTGGGGTATCTATGGATAGGTCTTCAAAAATGATATTAAGGTTTCTAATATATATTTTTTCTAAACTGAATAGTTTGCGCGAGAGACGCTTCCAAAGTGGAAAAATGTGTGTCCCCCCCCCCCCCGTAACTTCTAAAATAAGGGAATGATAAATGTAAAAATAATATATGATGTACATTACCATGCAAACTTCCACCCAAAAATTGGTTTGAACGAGATCTAATAATTAGTTTTTTTTTTATACGTTATAAATCGTAAACCGCATTTTACCTTTCATTCAATCAACTCCAATATAATAAAGAATAAAGAAAAACATTTATTTAGATGTATAGTGGTACGGGACCCTACGTGCGCGAGTCCGACTCGCACTTGGCCGGTTTTTATTTAAGTTTGTAGTAACGTCTTCAGAACCCTACACTTGGCTGGTGACTGCCTTCCGACACCATCATCAAATCATGTCTCAACTCCAAAATTATGTGTAAATTTAATAACTAGGCATGTAGATATACTTTTATTTACTACATATGTATTTGCTGCTTCTATTTAATACTTATTAAGTTACTCTAAAGTAGTAATAATAACGTCTGACGTAGCTAATAGGTGCCTATAGCTCAATGAAATCATGTTCTAAATGTGTGTATGATCCAGTGCTATCATTAATTTAAGATTCTACAAATAGATTATGAAGAACTATAATGATGCATAACGAGATTCATTAACTTGTAAACGTAGAATATAAATACCGAGTAAGGAAATATCAAATATACTTATTACATTAGAAGGTCAAAATTCAGTTGCCAACTGTTTCATTTGTCTGAATTTCATAAGTTAGAATAACGCTGTAACTTTTCTGGATTGTTATAAAACAAACCTAACCTAACCTTTAGGTACTGTAGGTATTGTTACGCCGGCGTGGTAAGGCGTTTCATTACCCACTAAGAGCGAAGGAGATAACACTATTGGGAATGAGACAGCGATGCGCAGGTCATTCCAAACCCTTGTGCCAAGGACGTCGCCATTGTTAACGGAGCGAGCAGGTAGCAAGGCGTAGAACAATACAGAAACGAATAGTCTCGGTCGTCCTCGGCGGAGCAAACAACGTCGATCTTTCCGGAAGATTTGGTGGATGGAAGACGTTCTGGAATAACGTGGGAGCTATAAAAGGCGGGCCGCGGTTGTGGGCAGGCAGTCTTTACTTGGAAAGCGAACAGTGCGATCAAGAGCGACCCGAGCGATCTAAGTCTAAGTCTTCGAAGTTTTTGTGCTTTAATTGTAACGGTTTAAGTGAGTGCGTTATTAAAGTCTACTTTTGATTATCGGTGTTTTCGTGCATTTCTATCAGTTACCTACCCCCACGTACGTAACATTTGGTGTCAGAAGTGGGATAGAAAATGCCAGTAACTCCGCGAGATCAAGAGCAGGAGGGGGTCAAAACCCGGAGCCAAACTGCAGCTGACGACTCTGCGGCTGCAGCCGGCACGAGTACGTCCACCGCTACAGCATCGGCCACTACAGCTGCGTCACCTAAGCCGGAAATTGATCTGAACGCGATCTTTGTCCTGTTGAAAGAACAATCCTCACAAGGAACAATCTAGAGCCCAAGAGGAACGTTTTAGAGCTCAAGAGGAACAATCGAGAATTATCCATGACGAGCTACGCAGTCAGAAGAAATTCCAGGAACAACAATCCAAAGCTCAAGAAGAACAATTAAGAGCACAAGAGGAACAATCTAGAATTCTCCGAGAGGTACGAGAGGCCGCTTCAGAATGGAAAAAGGAAATGACGGAGGTTCAAGAAAAACTGGATGACGTCAAGGAAAAAGTTGAGGACCACGAAAATCGCCTCCAGACGATAAGAAATGAAGTAAAAAAGCTGGAAATCAAAGTGGTCAACGGTACGTGTGGACCTGAGACATCTATCCCGGTAGCTGGAAGATTTAAAGTCCCTCCATTTGATGGAACTTCATCATGGACGGCCTACAAATTGCAGTTTAAGTCGGTTTCTCAGGCGAATGGCTGGAACAAAGACCAGGCGATGACGGCTCTAATTTTGGCACTACGAGATGAAGCCCTCACCGTGCTGGAAGCTCTCGGAGAGAATAAGACATACGACCGCCTTCTTGAAGCTTTGGAAGCCCGTTACGGGGACAGTCATCTAGAGCATGTATTCAGAGCTCAACTGAAGGATCGAGCCCAGGGACGTAGTGAGTCATTACAACAGTGGGCCCTCGAAATAGAAAAATTGGTCAGAAAAGCGTACCAAAGTGCATCGGCTTCATTTGTGGACAGCATGCTAGTACAAGCCTTCATTGACGGAATCCGTGATTTGGAAGTCAGAGCTGCTGTGCGACTAGGACATCATGGAAGCCTGAAGGATGCAGTCGCCCACGCCTTGGAAGTGGAAGCTGTACGCCAGGACTCGAGGTCTTTCAGGGTGCGAGAAGTTTCGGCCAGGGAGCCAACTGCTCCTCGCCGTGAATTTGGACCAAGGTGTTTTTGGTGTGGAGAACGCGGGCATTTACAATCTTGTTGCCCAAAACGAAATAGGACACAACGAGATGCAGGCCCGACGGAGAGGTCAGCATGCTCTGATGCAGTAGAGCCGCATCAGGGAAACGAGTAGAAGCCAGGACTAAGGGACGAGTGCTGGCTGGTGGTCAAAATGTCCCAGTTACGATCTCACAGGTGAACGATGGGAACAGTCTGGTCGTCAAAGGAGAAATTGGTGGAACACCATGTCACCTTACTATCGACACCGGAGCTTCTCGGACTGTGATCAGTTCTCGGCTACTGATACATTTAACTAGAGATCGTCTAGTACGACCCAAGCATCTTCAGCTGCAAACGGCTACCGGCCAGTACATTTCCGTCCTGGGGGAGCAAGAAGTGGAGGTGCAAATTGGGGAAAAGAACTACTGGCACAAAGTCATCGTTGCTAACATCATTGACGATTGCATCATTGGATTGGATTTTATGAGAAAACATGGCTGCAAAATCGACTTGAAAGGTGGAGTTCTGAAATTCGGGGTTGATGAAGTCCCCATGGAAGGTGGCGTGAGTGGACAAGTCTACTGCGCTAGAAGGACCATTCTGCAACCAAGATCGCAAGCCCTAGTTCCTGTGAAATTACCACACTATGCGGGACGAGGATCTCATCGCTGCGTTATAGTAGAAAAAAATTATGGTAGTCAACCGTGGCTAACAGCTCGCACGGTTGTGACAACGTCATCTGCAGCATTTATAAGGGTTCTAAACCCAAGCGACACTAAATACACCCTTAATAAAGGAAGCCTTATCGGGACTTGCGAAGAAATTTCTTGGATACGAAGTTGCCAGGGATCGAATGGAAGCGGACAACCTGCAAGTACAGGAGTGGACATTACAGGATTATTGGATGGTTGCAAGAACAATCTCACAAAGGAAGAACTCCTGAGGGCGCGCAATTTACTGCTGCGCTACAGCAATGTTTTCTCTGCGCACGACGGTGATATTGGACGAACTGGAGTTGTACAACATGAGATCGACACTGGTGGAACCATGCCTATACGACAACGTCCACGGCGAGTTCCAGTAGCTCGCGAAAAAGAAGTGGAAGATATGATTGAAGAGATGAAGAGGAACCAAGTTATTGAGCCATCAACAAGTCCTTGGTGTTCACCGGTAGTTTTGGTAAAGAAGAAGGACGGCACCATGAGGTTTTGTGTTGACTATCGCCGACTTAACGATGTCACCAAAAAGGATTGTTATCCACTGCCACGAATCGACGACACGTTGGACACGTTAAAGGGAATGAAATGGTTTTCCACGTTAGATTTAAAAAGTGGCTACTGGCAAGTGGAAATTAAGGACAAAGATAAGGAGAAAACGGCCTTCTCAACCGGAAAGGGACTGTGGCAGTTCAATGTTATGCCGTTCGGGTTGTGTAATGCACCGGCAAACTTTGAAAGATTGATGGAACAAATACTTGCTGGTCTTCTGGGAGACACTTGCCTAGTATACCTGGATGACATTATAATCGTTGGAAGAGACTTCGACGATCACCTTAGAAAGTTGGAGCAAGTTTTGGTTAAGCTGCGAGATGCGAACCTGAAACTCAGTCCGAAAAAATGCTCACTTTTCAATAGTAAGGTGAATTATTTAGGACACGTGGTGTCAACAGACGGTATCCAGACAGATCCTGAGAAGATAAGCGCTGTTAAGGATTGGCCAACACCGAAGGACAAGACCGCAGTTCGTGCCTTTTTGGGACTGTGCTCGTACTATCGACGATTCGTGAAAAACTTCTCAGACATAGCGAAGCCCTTGCACCAGCTTACGGAAGAAAAACCATGCTGCTTTAAAATAGTTATTGGAGTTTAAAAATCCTGAGGGTCAAGTAGCGCGCTGGATTGAACAACTACAGGAATATGACTTCATTATTGAACATCGCAGTGGAAGATCACACGGCAACGCGGATGCCCTTTCCCGAAGACCATGTCCGGATGATTGTAAGCATTGTTTAAGGCAAGAGGGCAAAGATTGCGTGAGAATGTTAAGGACTGATACTGTGAGTGAAGAATGGAGCAATGAAGTCATGAAACAAGCGCAGCAAGAAGACCAGGACATTAAACCCATTTTCGATTGGATCAAAGCAGGCGTTCCCAAACCGAAATGGTGTGAAGTAGCTCCGATGAGTACCGAAACTAAAAGCTACTGGGCCCAATGGGAAAGTTTGGTTATGCATAATGGCGTACTGTGCAGAAAATGGGAGTCTGCAAATGGAAAGGATGCTCACCTACAGGTGGTTGTTCCAAGAAAAAGAGTGAGTGATGTTTTGAGATCCTTCCATGACGGAATTTCCGGTGGGCACCTTGGAGTGAAGAGGACCCTAATGAAAATTCGGCAACGCTTCTACTGGATTCACTGTCGAGAAGATGTGGAAGATTGGTGCAGGAAGTGTACAAACTGCTCTTCAGTCAAAGGGCCGCAAACACGCAGTAGAGGAGCGCTCAAGTTGTACAATGTTGGAGCTCCTTGGGAAAGAATTGCTCTAGACGTCGCTGGCCCGTTTCCGACATCCAACTCGGGAAACAAGTACATCCTCGTTATAATGGATTACTTCACCAAATGGCCTGAAGCATTTGCCATCCCTAACCAAGAAGCAGTCACTGTAGCGGAGAAATTAGTGATGGAAGTGTGTTCTCGATTTGGGGTGCCACTCGAAATTCACAGTGATCAAGGCAGAAACTTTGAGTCCCAGGTGTTCCAGGAAACTTGCCGAATCATGGGAATTCATAAGACCAGAACTACGCCATATCACCCACAATCGGACGGAATGGTCGAGAGATTCAACCAGACGTTGGAAAGACATTTGGCAAAGGTTGTTGAAAGTCACCAAAAGGATTGGGATAGGCATATCCCTCTCTTCCTGATGTCATATAGATCAGCTACTCACGAAACTACGGCTGTCACTCCGGCTTACGTGAACTTCGGAAGAGAACTTCGTTTACCTGCAGACCTTTTAACCGGACGTCCTCCAGATTCACCTAAACCGATCACCGAGTATGCCAGCGACTTGAGAAACCGGATAGACGATGTTCACAGTCACGTCCGCGAACATGGACTTCAAGCCAGTGCGAAGATGAAAACACGATATGACCGAAAAACTAACCAAGTGGGGTTCGAGGAAGGTTCATTGGTGTGGCTGCATAACCCCATGCGAAGAAAAGGGAAATCCCCGAAACTATCGCCGAATTGGGAAGGGCCGTACAAAGTGGTCACTAGAATCAACGACGTCACGTATCGGATACAGCGGAGCCAGCGAAACCCCTGCAAGGTTGTCCATGTTGACCGACTGGCGAGATATTACGGAACGAATAATGCTCGGGACGAGCATGTCTTGGGAGGGGGTAGTGTTACGCCGGCGTGGTAAGGCGTTTCATTACCCACTAAGAGCGAAGGAGATAACACTATTGGGAATGAGACAGCGATGCGCAGGTCATTCCAAACCCTTGTGCCAAGGACGTCGCCATTGTTAACGGAGCGAGCAGGTAGCAAGGCGTAGAACAATACAGAAACGAATAGTCTCGGTCGTCCTCGGCGGAGCAAACAACGTCGATCTTTCCGGAAGATTTGGTGGATGGAAGACGTTCTGGAATAACGTGGGAGCTATAAAAGGCGGGCCGCGGTTGTGGGCAGGCAGTCTTTACTTGGAAAGCGAACAGTGCGATCAAGAGCGACCCGAGCGATCTAAGTCTAAGTCTTCGAAGTTTTTGTGCTTTAATTGTAACGGTTTAAGTGAGTGCGTTATTAAAGTCTACTTTTGATTATCGGTGTTTTAGTGCATTTCTATCAGTTACCTACCCCCACGTACGTAGCTAATAGGTGCCTATAGCTCAATGAAATCATGTTCTAAATGTGTGTATGATCCAGTGCTATCATTAATTTAAGATTCTACAAATAGATTATGAAGAACTATAATGATGCATAACGAGATTCATTAACTTGTAAACGTAGAATATAAATACCGAGTAAGGAAATATCAAATATACTTATTACATTAGAAGGTCAAAATTCAGTTGCCAACTGTTTCATTTGTCTGAATTTCATAAGTTAGAATAACGCTGTAACTTTTCTGGATTGTTATAAAACAAACCTAACCTAACCTTTAGGTACTGTAGGTATTCTTTAAAAATCTAGAAACGGTAATGGATTCTGACAAAAAAAAACTTATGAATTTTCGGGCAAAGGATTGGGAAAGGAAACTTTTTAAAACCTGAATCCCGTAGCAGCATTAGAATTGAGGAGATTCAAAAATAGCCATTCATTCACAGCAGCAGTTCAGTTCCCTCCTATCATTTCCCGTTTCTCTCCCATTTTTCCGAAGGTTTCTTACTTCGTTAACTGTGGACTGTAAGCAGAATCTTTAACAACCGACCAACACCCACGCAACTTACATTGGCACAAGCCCAGTGGCTGCCGTTGAAGAGAAGAAGGAGTAATATAGCCATGACACTCCTTGGGACCAATGTAACGATACCCTGCCCTTCACAATCCAAGCCGGTCAAAGACACTTATGGATACGTACATCTACCCGAAAAACATTAGGTAATGGGGTACCCCGTATTAGGATCTTTCCCTTGTTCAATTTAAGAGCTAAGTAGGCTCTTGTCGTTGAAGCAATTTCCATGACTCTCTTTCTAGCCTCTTCTAAAATTATGTAACTAGATACAACCTATATAATGAACAACCATTCTTAAAGAGCTGGTATCTCTTAAACGGCTCAACCGATTTTCATCAAATCTAGCTAAATTCCATCCCGATTAGATTAGCTTTCTATCAAAAAAAACCGCGTCCAAATCGGACTATGATTTTGGGAGTTACGATGACAGACACACACGGATTCTCAGATACATCCTTATAACAATACTAGGTAGTTGTAGTGGGTGAAAAGCAAGTTCTTAGAAATTGTTACAATATCTCGCAGATGCATGAGTAAGTTAAAGGCCAAGCTAATTAAAGCATATCGAAAACATGTTTTCTTAAGTAATCCCGGCTTCGATAAACAATCGAATAATAAACAACTAACTTAATGCGTATGCGTAATGCGTACGTTACCGAATTGCAGGCAATAACTTTAGGGAATTCGTTTTTATTTTTATAAAAAATGGTAAGCATAGTTTATAGTGACCCTACGAAGCTAGCGGTCTTGGGTTCGAATACCGGGCACATATTTGTGTTTTGAGATGATGTATTATGAGAATGTTTACCGTGTTGTCTAGTAAAGCCTAGAGATTAATATGGCACTAGGTCAATTTGTGTGATCTGACACTCGAAGAAGGGTATCATTTTTGGCCTGAATGTATATACATAGGTTTGTGTTGCGTGTTGTATGTACGGTTTTTTGCTCTCTCGTACACTCTCTCTGACAGAGTGAAACGAAGTCGACAATCGAGGTGTTATCGATTCATCTTAGGGTTGCGGGTGTCACTGGGTAATTTAATAAATAAACACACACATCATGCCGACAATTAAAAGTAAGCATATTTAACATACATAGACGACAATATCTAAGCATGCGATCATTTTTTTATTTTATTTGTATTTTTTATAAGTATTTAACCAAAGAATAATCTCAAGGTTCTAACGGTTGTTGTTATGTATAATGGACAGCTATGCTTGTAGAGCAAAGCGCCAAATACTTACATATTTTTTTTGGTCCCTATTTACAAAGATATTTTAAGCATTCATTAAGTTAAAATAAGCTTCTTTTTAATAATAAATTGTTTGGAAGAGATCGCTGGATAAGACCGCATACAGCCAAAAATGAATAATATACTTTTAATTGCAAGTTTCTTTATAACGGTTTTCGTATATTTATTGGATAGTAAAAATGTACGTAATATGAAGTAATGTCTTAAGCAACGCCGTGAACTTAAAAGCCTTTATTCTAAGTAAGGCCAAATCTCATTAGTTTTGAGTACATCAACGGAATTAAGTTTTTTTTGCTTTTGATGTTTTAAAAGATATATCTACCTGAGGAAGATCAGTATCACGTTAAGCCCATAAGTGAAGGAACAAATCATAAATAAGAAATTAATAATGATCGCTGGGAGATTTCCTCATTATTTCTACACTTTAGTGTGCCTTTTCGACTTACCGGGTACAGTCGAGTTCATAAATATGAGTACACTTTTGTACCTTGTCACTTTAATCGCTCTGACAATTCACATGTTTGTTTACACATGACGTTAAATAGACAAGGTACTAAAGTGTACACATATTTATGAACTCGACTAGTACATACCAGTGCAACTGTTGCACAACATTGTAATATGTATGTTCACCATTCTCCTGTCACTGTAACTACCAGTTATTGCGCGTGCACATAGAACATCCGTTTTCTACAGGATCCTTTTTAACGGATCTTGTTATCATCTTTTTTATTGGATCCGGAATACTGCGGGGGCTAGGACCTTGTGCAGGGTCCGTCCAGATCGCTACCACCATCTTACAGTGGCGAAGCGTCACGTAAATAAATAGACAAGCCGGAGCAAAAAAAGGTGTATGGCGTGTGTACGTGTTTGCCCCTTCCATTATTAAAAAAACCATACCTACCTACCTTAATAAAATAGATGTCATCTTTTAGTTCCCAAAAAGCAGTGCTGAAGTAAGTGCGGTAACTGTTTCTACGTGCGATCCTTGCAGTTAGTGTTCACCACCTTCGCCATACATGACATCACTGGTATTACATGAACAGTGTATGTCAAGTATGACAAAAGTGGCTTTGAAAAAAGCCGTTAGTTGCGTACGCACACATTAAACACACAGACAATATAGTTAATTTACGTTAGAAATCAAAACACAGTAAAAATTAGCTTGCCTATCATGCAAAATAAAAAGTTGTCCTTTGTTAAAAACAAAACAAAAATAAACCAAATTAAATACATGCACTGCAGGTCTGCACACAGAAACCAAAAAAAAGACTTAATTAAACATATATTTACAAATTCGTGCAACAAAATCAACCGAATAAAGAAAACCCACAGCCCGCGGCATGCGCCGTCCGTACCCGCCTTACTGTACCTATTAAGAAAACCATGATGACACGAATAAAGCGCCAAACAATCCAAGTAAACCTAAACTATGTAATAATATACAACTCCGTATATGTTTCTCGCTTTGAACATGTTTCTTAGCTGAATTATATATATTGTTGATATCTGCAAAACCGGTTCGATTCCAAACACTGCTAGAGAAAACAGCAAACACGAATAGCAAAACAATTTGTTTAATTTGCAGCTGCCAGTCAGCCAATTGTATTTATCATATAATTCACTATGGAAGTGTTTGAAGAATCCTTCTCTACGCTTATAATCAATTTTTAGGTCTGGGAGAGCGCGTCCTAACTTAATGACATGTTTTTTATTTTCAAAGGATAACCTTGAAAAACTTGTTAGCTCATTAAGTAGGTAATCTGTAAGACAAGACAACACTCAATTTGAACCAATGCGGCCATATTTTGAGTACCTACAGACAGACAAAAATATTGAAAAACCACGAATATAACCTAAATTAGATTTGGGTAAAACCTATAGGTACCTAACGTATTAAAAATAGAATAGAAACACCAACCTCCGTCGTCGTGAACAAAAACAAATAATCCAAACAGTAGGTCCGTAATCCAAACAAATCATTACAGCACATGAACACACGAACGAAACGAACACTTAGCGAGCTAAATTTCACTAGTTACTTGAATCATAAAACACTAAATAAATAGGTAATTCAAAACAACTTTCACAAGAATTACACTGTATCTTTGCGCGACGACGCGAACTAAAGTAATGGCGTCGCGTAATATTGCGTAATGAAAAAAGGATGCAAAATATTATTAAAGTTTGAAGGTCGTAGGTGGCGGCGACGGCGTCCTCGAGAAAAGAAAGTGACGCGTGCTATACACTTAAAGTTGAAAATTGTTTGAAATAAGCCGGCGCCCGATTGCGCACTAGAGCGTTCTCTCACTCTGATTTTTAATGTTTTCACATGCTGCCGTGTCTGTTGTGTGAGTTCGAAGCGCTAGAAAAATGTTTGAATGTTTGAATTCAAGTACCTACAGCGAAGAGGGACCGCCGGACCGGCCGGACTTGTAATAATTTTGTGGGTGTAAGTTCGCGCGCAGTGAAATGTAACTGCGCGTGTGTACGAATATATTGTTATTGTTTCTTTCTTGTAGGTAAGTGAATATGTGCGAGCGAGTACTGCGATAGATTTCGGCTTAGTAAATAAATTGCGTTTTGGTTATGCATCGTATTATGAAGATGGTAATGCAAGGTAAAGCTATAGTATACCGGGTTATTTTCGGTTTTACGTTTTGTTTGTATACCTACTCTATGCATAGGAATTTTTGGTAAAGCCGTAAATAATCGGCTTGTACGAACGCCTCGCGACTGGTGCCTTACAAGCTTTGGAAAAATAACAACGAGAATTTTGCCAACATGTATTTTTTACTAAATTAATATAGTTGTATCCTGCTTTATCTGGAAATATATACTTATTCTAATAACGTGTGAGCTTGCATAGGTACCTAACGTACACGAGATTTCTCATCTGTCTTAATTTTAATGATTTACAAACATATGGGACCCTAAAACGTGATACTAAAAAAAACTCACACTGACTCAAGAAGATGAGTCATTCATAATGATAAGGTGCTTATAAGTATCTGTTCAAAATATTTGTTATGACAATTATAGGTTTTCCCTGAATATGCTGATATAAACAGGACTTATCATATTTTGGTGATAAATAATAAAGTATTTAGGTTATTAGGGTCAAGCGCACAAGAGCAACACATAATTTTTAGAGTTCCACATTTAAATGCGAAAAACCATCTCCATCTATCAAGACAACTGACGGTCACTTTTACAATGGTCTAAGATCCGAAGGAGACGACCTTCACCGGGCTGTTTATTTGATAAATAGTACATTGTGCATCAAGGGTAGTATGAAGGGAATTACTAACGAGAGTGTTAGAAGCCCGACGCCGAAGGCGGAGGGCTTTTAATGACTCGAGTTAGTAATCCCCTTACTGCCTGTGATACACACAATGGTTTTCATCACATTTGCGAGGAAAAAAAAGAAAGAGAAAACACTTTAACTCTGCAAAATATAAAGAAATAACTTTTGACGAACGGGAACGTAAATGGAAACGATATTTTTTTTGTGACCTCTACCACAGATAATAACTGCGTTTAGTTTCGACCTGGATTCGAGCCAGATTTAGCCAATTTGATAAAAATGTATAATTACTAAAATTAATGATAAATGTTGATATAAACTTGAAATAGGTATAAAAATAATGAAGTTTAATGAAGCGTATAGGTTTTGTGTAATGTAAGTTAGTCTATAGCTAATTTTTAAAGATGAAATTAGAAACCGATTTAATTTTTGGCTGAAAATTAAACCTCCTTAGTCAGAAATGATGTACGAAAGAGTTGCAAATTTTAAAAAGAAAGTCATTACTCCCTAGGGATGACAAACTCGCCATAATTCCCGCGGGAACAATTTAGGCCATTGTCAGTATTTTATATCAAATTTAATATGCTATACATACAATAGGTTGACCGGAGAATTTCAGTCCAGTCCTTATGTGATTAAAAATATATATTGGAAAACAACTTTTTTTAATTGCATTTTTTTATTTAATAGACCAATTACACACTAATAGAAAGTATAAAGCCTATGGAATATGCAAACGTTAGGTTTAGTGCAAATTATTAGTACCGACTTACCTACTGGGAAAAAAATGTCAACCTAACGTTTGCATATTCTATAGGCTTCATATCATACTTTCGATTAGTATGTAATTGGTCTATTAAACAAGTAATAGCAATTTTTTTTAAAGTTTAATTTCTGTTTTTTTTTCCAGACAACCTATTATAAATATATTACTTAGCACAATAAATTTGATATAAAATCCTTTTTTTCGAATAAACAGCCTGGTGAAGGTTGTCTCCTATTCGGATCCCCTACTACAAGTGTCAAAAATTTACCAGCAATTTCTAAGAGGAGACGCATTGCTGAGAAGAAGCTCCGCATCAAAATCATAAATCAGTAGTGGTTTTTTAAAACCCAGTATTTTAATTATTACTTATGACAATGATGTTAGGTACTCAATACATAGCATTACATCAAACTACGAATACTTATTTATAAAATAAAATACGAGTATATGTAGGGAAAAACGATCAAATTCAGATTACCTATCTATGAATTAATATGACGGTGCAAATCATATAAGTACAAAAGTTTCGATATGTTTTTCTCATCTGTTATTCAGTTATTTAGGTTTCAGATCCTCTTTTCTACTGGGTAAAATCATATTGCCTTTGCACATGTATCATTTACCTTTTAAGCAACAGTGTTCGCATTCTTGTGTTCCGGTGTGGGTTTACGACAACCGGTGGAAGTACTAGCATAGAAGGATTCTATTTTAGTCCACTGGGTCACATAAATGGCCAACTATTTATTTGTAGTCTTTAGATTGTAGTCTTGAGATCCAACTCAGCGTCAGATGGCATGTGTGCTCGTTTGCTTTCAAAATGCTATAAAACAGTACTACGGAACTGTTAAAGTGTGAGTAGTGAGTTTTTGGCCACATTTTCCTTAAGATATTACGATACGTGGCTTAGGTATCGGTGGTCAACGGTCATCCATTTTGAATAATAACAACAATAATTATAATTATCACGACGCTGTACAGTAGACCTAGAGTACCTATTAATAAAGTTAAATTTAAATCCTTTGCGGTGAGACTACCGAACAAAGATTTTTTCGACAATTGACAAAATGCTTAGGATTGACCTAACCTTTTGAGTCAAAACATTCAAAAATAACAATTTACAAAAATTTCAAAGAGTCATTTTTTTTTTCGCCTACAATAAATGGTACTAGCATAAATAAAGTATGAAACTAAAAAGCCGCAGCTTCACATCCAAAGAGCCGCATGTGGCTCGCGAACCGCAGGTTACCGACTCCTTACCGAAGCTGATGGATGGATTAACACGTAGGCAACTTTATATCCCGGAAATAAATGTATTATCAGGTGGCCTGTGTGCTCGTCAGCCTTCCCTATGCCATAAAAAATAATAATAATAATATTGTTCCCGAGGGAATAACAATAATCAAAATTTTCATTGTAATTGAGCACTAGCTAATACGCTTCAGACGCCTTATTCGTAGAATCATAGTCGTGTCCGAAATGCAGTTGGTTTATCTCGCGAAGATGCTGCGCAGTCGCAGCTAATGCGAGTGCGGTCATCGCTCGGGTCGACGCTCTGGCCCGCGGCCTTGCTCTCCTACCACCTGCCATCATTTGGGGACAGCCATGTTCCCTAAATTTCACCTTAACATGAACTCAAATTCGTGAAAGCAATAACTTTACTAAGTGTATCACAGACTTTTCCGGAAATCGTTTATTTATAGTCACTAATTTATCGTTAAATGCATTCGCAGTAAATATAAACAAGAGAAATCATAGCCGTTTCCAACTACTGCGATAATTTCGACGATTAAAGAGAACTCGATAACTTTAGTGCACCCGGGAGATTTATTGCCAATTCTAGCTTGATAGTTGTAACAAATCGCTGTTTATAGGTTCCTGTTAAAAGAGAAATGATTTCATTCATTATGCACTTTCATGAAAAGTGCGACAGGTTGTACTCGTACAGGGGGTTTCGGAAAATGCCATTCTGTACATAGTTGAAAGATTAAACTGAGGTTTGCTTGATTGTTTTATACGGTAATTTTACAGAACTTATCGCAAGTGTAATTAATTCGTTTATAGAAATTAACTAAATATTTTGCAATTTCGACTTTAAAGTTTTTATTTTTCTAGAAACGAATACACAGTCCAAAAAACTCTCTTGTATCGTTTAAATTAAATAACTTTTCCTTTTATCTCTATTTCTATCTGCGAGTTCAACATGACAGTTTCTCTACATGTCCTATGATGTAACTTCCTCACTCGAGCCATTTGTAATCACTACATGTATAGAACCAATAGGTGAGTGATTTATTTCTATTTTCTAACGCTTTATGACGCGGTATTTAAGAAAAAAGTTGTTATTTCGCCAGCAGTCTTCTCTCTCTTGGAAAAATATTATGTCCCTAAGTAATTGTGATAAAAATGGTGATAACAAATGCGTTTATAAATATGACGTTACATATACGATGTAAGTAGGTTAGTCTGATTTGTAATTAACGGTTTCTTTCCTCTTTAGAAGTTTATAAGCATTTTGAGACGGCTGCATAATCAGACCGAATTATTGTCTCCTCTAATTATCAATTCATCCTATTTTTTGTATGGCAATGAGAAGGCACGCAAGCACACACCTGACCGTTAGATGGGATCTGAGACCCATGGACATTTGAATTCTCAAGACTACAATAATCTCATGACTGCAATCCTAAGATTCCAAATGCGTACCTCATTTCAGCGAAGCACGACAATGTCAGCAGTGCTGCTTGGCAGTAGCTCAAAAAATAGGATGGAGGTGGCTATTCGGACGGACACTGTGTAAGGTCTCCCACCACCGTTAAAACTATTTTAGGGGCATCCTGTATGTCGGTTCAAATATTATGCTTCTTGATAGCTACGGTCACCAGCAATAATATAGTATCCAAAATTGGGCTCAAAGATATCTGACACGTCTCTATTACTAGAGACATAAGAGAGTGTCAGATATTTTTGAGCCCAACGTTGTATAATATATTGTTGCTGGTGACTGTACTGCCGTACCAAACATATGCCTACACATTTTATTGATCTGTAATACTGTAACTGGTCAAAAGTATGTCGAGCTATGTTCAGTGAAGGATTCCGTCGCCGTTAAGTACCTAATACAAAAGGGCAAACACAAAAAGAACTATTGCCAAAAAGCAATAGCTTTAAAAAAACTTAGCTATCCTTAGAGATGATTTTTAGTAGGTAAGTATTAACATTCTAGTTCTACTCGTATCTAACCCATAATCATAAACCAATGAAATCTTTGAAGGAGTATTTGCTTTCATTAAAATAAAAGCTTAATTTTAGAATTTGCAGTTTAGCTGTAGGGGGAGAAAACACTCTAACAAAAAATTACACTTCCGAAATGGTACCTACGCCAAATCTATAAGTATACCCATAGCTATAAACACAGGTAATGGTGGTCCTAAGAGCTGTCTAACAAAATAAATAAAAATAATCACCCTTGTTTTAAAAGTATTATACCTATCCGCCGCCGTAATGATCAACATTTAAAAGAAAATAAACTTGTTTCCATTTTCAAACTTTGGTGTGAAAAATCATTACTAAGGAAAGACACCGTCATTAACTAAAACGAAGGCCGGCCGTAAAAGTAAAAAAAAAATTGGTTTTCTTTCTGTTTGGATTGTAGCGCAATACAAAAACGTCAGCTTTTGGAGACGGATATGGCGAAACTGTAAGGATTCCTAGCTTAATAATGCAACCCTAATAAATTGTTAATGTAAAGGCCGTAAAAGTGCACTTTAAAGTACTGTCTTTAATTCCTTCAATGGTCGGCGCCGTCGAGACGTGCTCGGCATCTCAACACCAGTAATTGCTAATACGGAATCATGCTGTGGAATTTCGCACGATATTATCTCCGCATGCAAAAACGTGATTACAATAACATTATTACATTTATGTACATTCAATTTTATTATGAATTATGCGCAATCTACCTTCCGTCATTGTTTGATGGATTTGAAAATTGGTGTTATTTTTTTATTTTTTTTAAGGTTTTATTTCAATTGTTTCGTTCGTATGAATCTCTCCGGTTCAAATGTTGAAAGTCCATTCTGAAACACTTCCTTTTACTTGTAGTTGGCGAATTTTGGCATTTCAACAAAAATATGCTTGCAGTAGTCAATGTCATTATAGAGTCAAGCCATTTGTAACTAACAGGAAACTCAACCTTATTGTTGTAGAATATCAGATTGACTTTGGACCTAGGGTGGGTACATAATTTAAGTCTTTAACTGTAGATAAGTAAAACAGAAATGCGCTCGTAGGCGTCTGTGTACCGTGTGTGTGTGGGAAAACTAGACGTCCAACAAGGCGAACCGACGACATGGCTAAGGTTGCGGGAAACCGATGGATGCAAGCGGCGCAGGATCGTCCTTGTGGTCATCATCAGCATATAGAAGTCCACTGCTGGACATAGGCCTCTAACATGGCTCGCCAACTGGCTCGATCCTGGGCCTCCCTCATCCAACCGCTCCCAGCAAACCTACCCACGTCGTCCGTCCATCTAGCTGGCAGTCTACCCACACTACGTACGTACTACCCTTGCGCCGTGTGGCAAACCTTGGGGGAAACCTATGTCTAACTGTATTGTACAGCAGTGGACGTCTTTCAGCTGATGACTAAGTAAACCCGAGGCCAATGCAATAAAATGGTATCTAGGAGCTGATGTGATGGAGTCAAAAGGTTGGCACATAATATTGTGGACCCTCAAAATCCAGCCGAAGCTCGATAAGGAGATGAGGAAATTTTGCACATTAAAAGCAATAGTGGCACTATACTAAAAAGTTAATTCTTTATTTCCGCAACAATGTCACTAATACATATATACTTATTTTCGAAATTTAGTGTCACTGTTGGATTTAACGTGCGTACATCAAAGGCAAAATGGTTTTACCGAATAGAATACAGCCTCTGGTATTATTTTCTTTGGTTACGGTAAAGAATCTGTCCCATGGCACTGAATATCCACACATTTAAAAAAAAACTCATAATAGTGAAATGTATGTAAGTTACCTACTACGATTTATTTATAACCTTGGAGAAGGCAGACAGTATACGAAGGCTACCTCATGGTAAGTGGGCTCTGAGTCTAACGGCATTGCAATACGAATGCAATTGCGCTGACAAACCTGAGGACTAAGATGGAACACACTAACACATCAGCAGACCCCAGCTGCTAGGCGGGAAGTTATAGCGGGTATGTAAAGGTGATTCATATTTGTACGAGGACAAATAGCATATTTTGCAGACTACTTACACGCCGAGTTTATGTGTAAATCTAAAATTTCATGGTGATAGGGCAATAACTTAGGTGATTTTACCAAAAACCAGAAACAATAACTAACTTTCCTGTTTACCTGTCAAACACTAAAAATATCAACCGTCATCATAATTCTTTCGGCCGGCTGCGGCTTCTGTAAATAGCATACCCAATTGTAAAAATGAATTATGATTCAAACAAAGTCTTGAAAAAAAAACAAAGTCTGGATAATGAAATACCTTAATTAATGTTGTAGCGATCCAAACTACGAGTAGGGGAAAATAAAGTGCCCCATCTTATTGGACAAAACAAAAGACATAATCTAAAAGAATCGTTTGACCAGTCGAACAGATAGAAAATGACCTAGACTAAGCGTGATACCATATCCAGATTGAACCGGTTCATAACGTATCAACGTCAAACGGTAGATAGCAGGCCTCACGTGACTCCAACAATGACTTGATGGTTCAGCTACGGTTATGATGCACTTAGCCTGATTCAGAGCGCGAGGGAGCAAGTATAAAAACGTTGTTTTCCTTAAGGAGTTAAGCTCCTAAGACTGGAGTATTCTCTAGAATTATCGATGAAATGTGCGTATCAATTGATTTTACAGTTTAATACGCTCAAGTTTGACTTTCATTTTCGCTTTTGACGCTTTTCGCGTTAATCGCATTCAGCTGTTTCCAGCAGCCCTTTTCAAATCGTTGGTCCACCTCATTGGAGGGCTGCCAAGTTTACGCCCAGTTCCAGTACGTGGTCGCAACTCCAGAAACGATTTCTAGAATCCACTCCAGCCCCAACGGCTGATCATCTGTTCTACAAGCACTGCTACTTTAGTTTAGCAACTCACAGAGCTCATTGACCATTTCATGTTGCCATTAATGACATATGTTACAGACTTGGTCCTTCATAGTGGGCCTCATCAAAAGGTCATCGATAATAGTTAATGAAAAGATATGTTTTGAATTTATATGAGGGTTCGAACCAGAAATAAGCAAATCCGAAGGAATACAATAATTACCTTGAATAACTAAAGAAACATGAATAAGACGGGTCATGTCGTGGGATTGTTCCTTCACGTACAGGTACCTCTGATATGATTCTTGCAAGCGCTATTTTTCAATGTTGAAAATAAACAGCGTAATTTTGCAATGCAATAATGCAATGCAAATTGCAATGAAAACATGACTTAGCTTAGCCACAGTCGAGAGCTTCATATTAGAGATGTGGTTTTTCCCTTACGTTTTTATATCTTTTATATTTTAAGTCATGTAATTAATTCGTCTTAAGTTGATGATAATAAAAAATAATGTTAAACTCAAAATATTTAGAGGAAATAACTTTTTAAAGCTTACTCGTGTATGTATAACAAGAGTTTTTTTAAAAATAAGTATACTTAAAAAAACATAAATGACCTTTTTTTTGTTAAGTAAATGAACGGCGCTTCTTCTCAGCAGTAGTGATCTTGGGAAGCGCTGGTAGAATAAACATGTTTTAGTTATCTTTTTTTTATGTATATGTGTCATTGAATATTTTTTTAGAAAAACAAAAATGCGTCCTATTCGAATAATATGAAAAGTTTACTCCTTTTGTCTGTCCTAAAAATACGTTGTAATATACAAATAAGTATATTAAAATTGGAGTTTTTAAGATGTTAACATGTTAGAAGGACTTGTTTTAAAAGAAAAACGATTTTCGTAAAAGTTGCATTTGGCCAATTGTTCTTCCGATCCGTTTAATTATCATTACCAATATTACTGTTTCCACTATTCGTTTACTTTTAAGTATATTTAACTGTCTGGACAGGCATTACATAAATATATGCCACAAAATACTTACCGGAAGTACAGTTTTAAGTACCTAAAATAAATACTACTAGTTCGTTAATTAGTTACAGTTTCCAGTGGATGATGGAAAGCTCTCCCGGTGGTGTGGGATAGAGGGGCGGGACTGCCCTCGGGCGGCGCGCGCAGGTTTTACCGCTTTTAACCCGGAGCAGTGCGCCCGCGCACCATTCACTCGACCGTCGTCGCCCGCGCCGGCCCTCTCGTTTAATTAAATCACTTCTAATTAATTATTACAATAAAAAAAAACAATGTATAAGTCCCTGGTTCTGCTGTGTGTTGTGTTCTGTGTTGTTATAGGTAAGTAACCTTGAATTAATTTAATAAATGATCACTATTGTCATTAAAAAGCTGTTCATTAAGTTGACAATTGAAATGCGAGTTTACGTTGATTATGAGTATTGTCCCAGTATTTTCTTACACAAACTACTTCGTATTTAGGTACCTATGTTCTCATCGATTAAAGGCATCAAACATTTTTTCTCGCTTCGAAACAATCGTGATCAATAAGATCATCGAATCCATTAGTTCCGTGCGGTAGAGTCGGTCCTAAAATTATCAGATCCATTGAGGTGCTTTGTCTAATCCAAAAGCGGTCCAATTAAAGTGCTGAAACAAAAACTAGTTGACATGGTAATTAATGTACGGTGCCGTATAATTTATTCGTCGGTGAATCACGGAGCGTGGCTTCGCAGGATCCTTTTCCGCGATCGTGCCCCCGGATAGTTTTTTTAATAATCATTCAATCAAAGCTTGTTCATCTGAACAAAAAATAATTGTTTATTAAATATGGAGCTACCTTAGAATATATTTTTATTTTATAAAGTTGAATAAACACGATTACAGAACAAAAAATAAAGACTAGCAATTGCTTGCCAAACAAACAAAAAATAGCAATCAGAAGGTGATAGGTGAATGAAACTGTAATCTATCATACCGACTTTATTTTCTGACCGTCAGGTTACATACCAGTTTATCTGGCATAAAAACAGATTTGTTCTTGTATATCACTCCTTCGTCATATGACCAACAATGGTTGCAAGAAGCTGCTTCTAAATTGCAATAGGATGAAAGTAATTTACACTAACCTAGTCTCACTTAGGTCAACGTGCTCTATAGTTACATCTGGGTGACGGAACAGATCGCATCCAATTTTGTAGTCCGTTATCTCGCTCAACACCAAAAATAAAATCTGACAAACTTCAAGCGAACAAAAAAGTAACCGTACTTACCTAGTTGGCAGCTTTGAGTTACTCATACACCGGAGCTTTTGAACATCCTGTAGCTTACAAACTTTTAACCGAAATCATCATTCCAAGAAAAGTACTATAGCATGAACTCATCGGTACCTAAAAGTTACACGTTTGAGGGACAAAAAGTTAATCGGTATGACTTCAATAAGTCCCGAAACGGCCTTTACAATCTTCGCGATGTCCATTGCTGTGAACCATTGGTCAAGTCTTCCTTTGGTCGACTGTAGCCGCCCATGGAAACGGCGTTTGTCGTGATCTTGTTGTAGGGAATGGAATTTTATAATAATGCAAAAAGTGCGCGATCAACCCGTTCCCGGCGGGATACACGCCGCTGCGCGGGCGATGACTTCCTCTCCGATCATTAACGGCCTGCATCGGGTATTAATGGTTGACGTGCACAAACTGAAGTTTTCGTTTTACTACTTATTAACTACTAGGTATATACTAATAAAACATTTTGTAGGTAGGTGCGCATCTATAAACCTAGGCATCGTTAAGGTTAACCAAGAAATCGTTATAGGATAACTAAGCGTTAAATGTATGTGTGTAAATAAATCTGTAAGATTTTGAAAACGCAACAGATTTTTTCTTTTTAAGTTTTATTAGGTAGGAAAACTATACTCGTCGCTAGTGGTACCTAAATAAACTGAAGGTCTCCGATACCTTAATCGTAACGACGAAATAACTAAACTCGAACTGTAGGTAGGTTTCGTCTTACATTAATCTAAAAGTAGCTGAAGTTAAATTGCGTGAGCTGAAAAGGGAAAAAATCCTTACCATTCAATAATAGGCCTTTCCCGCCTAGGTACTAGGTATTTTGTGTAGACAAGACTGTTAAAGCGTTATTGCCTGAGACCTCTTAAAAGTTAACTGTTAAAATTATAAGACTTACAAGTTTGGAAATTGTTCGATTTGTTTCAAAGAGTACCTACAGGAACAGGGAAATGGGTACCTAGTACCTATTATCCGGAAAATCAGAAGTAGCATCTATATTTTCCAACATAAAATACTTACTTATGTACAGTCACCTAATAAAAATGTTGAGAATACTTAAAACCTTGTCATTGTGATTGTTACGTGTGTCATTTAATGTTCTGTTTGAAGCTTACTATGACAACGCGCTAAAGTGCTTAACATTTACTGTACGTATATATGTAGCGATAGTGATTCAAGTAGTGAAATTTACGTTATACTTACAAGATGTACATGAACAGCAGTAGTTAGACTTATTCGGGCAGCCCCACTAACCCAGTTTCATATCAAGAAACGCAGGTCTCTTGCGTTTCTCTACTGATTTGCACGAGTTTGATTAGGTACGAACGACGTAATTGCGGTCGAAGTAGCTGTACATTTTAGTACCTTGTTACAGCCATTGCACTCAGATCAAAAGATTTTCACCTTAATATGTTACTCGACAAGGTAGTAAAATTTAGTTAGGAATGACGAAGCATATTTTGGAAAAAAAGTCGGAGTAAAGTAACCGCCGTCCGCCATTTTAGAGACAATTAACTCGTTCCTTTTTCAAACTTGTATATTATTATGTAAAATCGTCACTAAAGAACGGCTTAATCGTAATTAACTGACTGCCGTAAATTATATACCTATATGTATAGTCAAGAGCTATGAAATGGTCACTTTGTATTGAATTGCCATAGAAAGTGACCTGTTTTCATTGCTCCTGAGTGAACATTGACAGCAACGATAACCTAGATGGTGGCAATTCAACTGAGGTTGTCGTAAGTTTGAGTTTGACTCTCGGTAGGAAAAAAGCGAGTGTTATACTAAGTATGTGATTGATTTATGCATAAGCAACAAAGCGTAACTTAGTAGTTAATTATAGGTAGTACCTACGGTTTACCCTCGAAATATCGAAACTCATTTCATAGAACGTTTCACTTCGCCGAATTTTCATTTCATCGACAGGCATTTCAACGTGCAGGTGCGTTTTTTTGTGGTCTCTAGTCTAACCTAACCTAAGCTACGTAACGAATGGTTCAGCTAACCTGAAAACTATAAGGTTTCAGCAGAAATTAGCTTTCGACGACATGACTCATTCGATGAAATGTTTGAATGTTTGTCGATAATTCAAGGGGATCCCAGTACACATCCATACAAATATAAATAATATTTATTTCTATGATCAGAGCATTTGATTGTCAAATACCTTTTCTTTTAGAGAACCCCTTTTGAACCAAGGTAATGTATAATAACATTTATAATATTATATAATAGTGACCGTGTGGAATAAATATTATTGTACTTAAGTATATAATTATAAAGGTCGATGGCGTAAATTCTAGCCAATGATATTACAGAATATTGTTTATATGTAATATCATTGATTCTAGTGCAAAGCGTAATTAATGCAGATTTACCGCAGCTCGCCGCGTTTGTGATAACGTTCAATGATTCCGATTATAGGTCACGGACATTCGATGAAAACATACAATCCACACTAAAGGCAATATTCGAGTAAATATAGGCCAAATAAATACAAAAGTAAGTTCTTCCGTTCGATAACCTTGCACGGCCAAAGCATAAAACCTCAGACAGACAAGAGTCGGTATATTATTGCTCAGGCCGAGAGACACAGGTATTAGACAGCTTAGACACTTTATCTGGCTCTATATGGGACCCTATTACTATAAATAACAGCATAACAGCATCTTAATATCGTTCAGTCTTCCAACACTTACACTTTGTTGTATGTAAGCCATAATACAAAAACACTTTGTTATTTACTTGACATAAGTAAAACTCATTATTTTCAAATTGTTAGGTTTAATTAAAACCTAAAACATTGTACTCGACGAGCGCTATGAAAAGTATTTTGTGGTCATATCCAGTCGAACCGTTATTCACACACAAACACACACCCACTCTGCACTTGAACTTTACAACACATACAAACTTGATCTACTAGCCAAGATATTATTTGTCGGATTCGCTGATTATTTCGAAATCTATGACGTATCTTAATTGATTCCTTATGAGTTGATGAAAAAAATTATTATTACCAGCGGTTAGGTAATACTGGACTAAATATGAGCTATTTGCATGACATACCTATTTAACTAAACAAAAAATAAAAACTGTTGACTATCGCGTGCACCTACTTTTGTTTATTGGATTTAATATCCTAAAGGGCTAAAGTGCTAACCTGCTAAATCCATTTTTAGGATTTAGCAGGTTAGCACTTTATTTCATCTATTCAGAATGCAAACCGGCTCAATCCTAAAAATAGATTTAGCAGGTTTACACTTCAGGCCGATGTATTGCTTTTGACGTGTTACTGTATTGTTTTTAATTCCGCCATTACTGTCATGTAAATAAGAGCGATCTCAACAACAGCTTTACAATAACTTATCAACTGTCTTACCCTTTATCCTGCTTTTTCTTGCTTTTTCTTGTCTGGGGGACACCATTGATGCAGGAAAACATATCGAAACTTTTATGTGGTCATCTTGCACCATCTCATATAGGTACACATAAGTAGTTTATTCTATTTATTTTCTTTTTTTCTTTTCTATATTTTTCTCCCGTAAGATTTTTGGCATGTTTTCCTGCTGAACTACTGTTATTAGATATTATATTTAACTTAATACTTGTAGCTTTATATAATGCTAGACTAAGTAGTACCATTGTAATATGAAATATGAAATATGTTTAAAAAATGACTGACTGCTGAGTTTCTTGCGGCGTTTCTTCTCAGCAGTGGTCTCCTCTTGGGAAGCGCTGGTAGATTATTGACGTGTAAAAGTGCCCGAGCGGCCTACTTACTGAACAAAATTTTTTTTTTATTTTTTTTTCTTGTGTTGCACCCCAGTCTATATCAAGTTAAGTCGTAATCGTAAACCTAGTCGACATGCTCACCTCAGATCGAGAATAACACCGCATCGTATGATGGACAATCGAAAAATTATGAACATAACGGTGCGTGCCGCTCACGAAGCCTTAACGAGGTGAGCTGTTATGCAGCTTCGCAATTTAGCGTCTTTCTGTTAATTCATGTTTCGACGTCAACCTTTAGACAGGTACACTCAAGTAAAAAAATTATAAATATAAAATATTTTATTAATGAATGTTTCTCGGTTGCATTTGCAAAATATCTAAAATAAAATGTGAAGTTTTTGATCGTTAAGCGCGAATTCGACGAGGATTGCTGTCTTACTACCTACTTAAGTTCTGGAGCAATACTTAAACATGCTTAAACACAATTTTGGTGTATGTTTCTTACTTAAAAGTTAGAGTAAGACGACAGTCAACTTCTGCAATTTTTATTGAAAGTGTAAACCTCGCTTTAGACATAATTTTTAGTTGTGTGTAGCTGGAGTTGTATAGAACTAATTACCTACCTAATTAGCGATTTGACAAAGAGATAAATATGTATGTATACGTTAGTTATATGAATCAAATAGCAAAGTGAAATTGACCTACTAATACACATTTGCCATCGATAAGGAACAATGTAGGAGAATTGAATACCCGAACTACAAGCTCTTGCTTGTGGCAGAGCTCGGGTAATAATCACCCAAATGAAAGTACTTATCTTAAACCTTACTTTGACACATTAGCTGTCTTCTCTTTGCCTAGATTGTCCTAGTATAGTTATAAAGTTACTGCGCCTCTATTCTAGGTGGTAAAATCCAAATCGTATTTGACCTGTTTTGGTATTGCTTTTAACTCCGCCATTAGGGGAGGTAGGGGACCATTGGGCAATCGGGAGGTTCGGTTACCTCCCGACTACCCTACCCTCCTCCCTCCCTTCGATTCGATTTCAAGGGATCCAACGTAGCTAATACATGTTTCTCTGCAGTGCTTGAGAGAGATCAAATTAAAACGGTACCTCGAATAACTCATTAAAACGGACTTCAACTAGTGTTTAAGTTAGAGAGTAACAAACACGGTTTATGTCGCTTTTATGTTGTTGATATACGACAAGTCCAAGCGTACGCTTCAGCCGTTCGTCAAATAACTTTCTATTTGCTTAAAAAGGCTGGAGTAGGTCTTCCGACTGGGGCTAGGTTTTAATAATGTGTGGTTTCTCTTCAACAACTAGAAACAAGTTAAACTCGACCTGTGACATATTAACCCTATGAGTTACGACTTTGTTTTTCTTTGCTACGAGAAATAATCTGATCTTTGCGGTGGTTTTTCTAAAACAAATCGGGTAGCTTAAGTTTTAGGTATTTGACGATTGGAAAACTAGAAAGGTACAGATACTAGGCGGGTACGTTATTAAAGTTACGAAAGTCAGATTTTTGATGACCGAAATAACTTTAAAGGCGCAAATAAGGCTGGGACTATATCTTATTCGGTAAAACCATATTTTTTCTGACATTTTATCGTATAGTTAACAGCCGAGTTAAAAACAATGCAATAAAACGAGTAGAGACTAAATAAAATACAACACTACAACTTAGTAAAAAATTACTAGTCTTTGCTAACTCCCATCCTTTGCAAAGTTAGTCTAATCACCTGTTTAACAAACAACAAATATAGCATAGGTATTTGACAGATAAATTAGCCCTATCTCTGTTTTATACTTGAAAATAGACAAGGACAGAGCCAACTTTAAATGAAAGATAAAGGAGTCGGTTGTTTACGGTTGTTTATCACTAGAAATGGTTACGTTTATTGATTCACATTTGTATTGAGACGATACGACACGGACACGATACGGTTAATCAAGTTTAACCACTGTTATTAGAGGTTAAAAGGTACCAATCGACATATCGTCATTGCTTTGAAAAAACCTCGTATCTCATATTTCGTGACGTACGATTTTAAATTTAAAAGTGAAGAGAATTAACTTCAAATTCATACATGTAGAAATATCAGATACGAGATTTTTCCAAAGTAGTAAAGATGTTTTATTAATATACGTTGCATTGCGGTTTTGGGGTCCTATTCCCCATACATCAAAAACTTGCTCCTTTACTTGTCGATTGTAATACAGGTCCTAAGAAATAAATCCTATTGACATATTAACCATGTCAAACTTATGATATGAAGAACCTAGCAAAATATATTTTTTGTGACATGTTAGTAGGTATTCCTCATGAAGACAAAAAGTTAAACGCTTGTTTGTTTGGCCCATTCAAATGACACTGGAAAAGTAAAAAATAGACATGAAAAAACACACTCGAAAAATTAACAATTTCGTTTTATTATTGCTTTGCGCACTTTGATAACACTAACTACAAACTAACGCGAAAACCTCAGAATCCATTTAAACTATAAGTTCATGACTATTACAAGTTTTGCAATTCCTAATAATTTTATCAATAACTCGTATAATAGGTTCTATTTCGTCAACCGTAAATTATTAGGTATACCTACTGCAAATCTATAACATACCGCTTATTCGACATTCTCTCGCAAGCTTTCGCATGTACCTAGTTGTTTATTTAGCGAATAGCCAGTCGATAGAGGCACTTATCCACGCAATAAGTCCGAGTTGAACGACCGCACTAACAAGGGAAGCGGTTGGAACTTGGAACAAGCGGCAGACCTATCCATTATCTATTAGCGAAATGCATGTTGTGTCTGCCGCGCTGCACTTAGCAGCCGACAGGAAAACACGAGCTTTAATAATAATTGCCGCTTTAAATGGTACTTTCTCGATATAGAACATGAGATATGAGACGGTAGAGAAATGCGCATATCCTGACGTTCTGGGTACAATGTCTTCTAATCTCGGGTTGAGACGATTTATTTTCGAGAGTAAAATGTTATTGTGTATGTTACAATAATCACTACGTAGGTACGAGTATATGTAAAAAAACATAAAGCTCCTCTTGAATTGTAGTTGTATTCAAAGCTAATATATGGAATTTAAGTCTTATTTCAAATATAGAATTTCGAACCGGCTATACAGAAGTGGGACCACTACATGGAACAGGGGCTTTAGGTACTCAAATTTGTTAACAATAACGTGATTCTTTG
The DNA here is from genome assembly GCA_923062465.1 of Acleris sparsana. NCBI lineage: Eukaryota > Metazoa > Arthropoda > Insecta > Lepidoptera > Tortricidae > Acleris > Acleris sparsana. The sequence goes on along the minus strand of OV281287.1, from coordinate 16,108,541 downwards.
ATGTTCTAATTTCATTATCTTTTGCTACTTTTTTATGGGTCGGTCTGTAATTTCGAGAAACTAACATTGACTACAATGTTAACAGGTTTCCTGTCCACAATTTTATGAATTATATCCTAAAATCGGAATGCCACCGACTACCGACTCAGTGATCGGAGACAAATGAAACTATAAAACCTAGTTTAGTTATGACATTCACATTAGTTGAGCACCAAACGGTTTGATTTCAAGGTAAATATATTCACCATTTATTTTCTCTTTTTCCAGAGGCTCGTCCCAAATGGCAATTCCTTCCTCCAGTGCCAGGCTACGTTCCGGTCTACATCAGAACTGGAGACACGCCTCTTGAGGAGATCAACCCTGAACTAGCAGAGGCCTTCCACGCGCTGCCGGCCGGCAGGAGCGCTGGCAAGGAGCTGGAAGCCTCCCCAGAGGTCCCAGAGCAGGCGGACCAGCCCCAGCCAGACCTGGTCCCCGACACCAGCATCGTAGGCCTCAAAGCCCCTGAAATCGACGACTCCCCAATCGACCACCGCCCTTACGAAAAGAAAAAGTCCAAAAAAGCCAGCTACGAAATCCCAAAACCAGTCGAACGTAGATAAAAAAACTAAAAACTAACTAGACATAACATAAGCTAACTTAAGAACACTTAATCGGAACTTGTGTAAGGTGATTTCGTTAAGACAGACTTGCCAATTTTATACTTAGCGTTGTAATCTATTTTTATAATGGTGAAGTAAATAATTTATTTCCGCGTTATGAATTTTTGGAAGAAATAAAACTATTGAAATACTCTTTGTCTGTATTTGATAACACTCCTTTCTCCTTATCCTATAATTACAATTTACACCTTAGCATTATAAACCAGATCTTATCCTATATAAGCTATCACAGAATGAAAAAAAAACTATATACTTACTCTCATTCGTTACTGAAACCCTAAAAAAATCACGCATTCTTATCATTGTGTGACTAAAATGTAAAACTAAAAAATTTCAAGCGAGTGCATTTCTGCTTACCAAAGTTAATTGTTAAATGATACGCACGCTACGAGTTTTGGATTTGTCACAAATTCATAAGTGTAAATATACCTATTTAGTTTAACGCATTCGCGGCCGTCCCGATCCCCTGGTTTATGAGGTAAAAGTCAGGAAAACGCCTATATGCGCTGTTGGCAGTGAATGCGTTGAAAACTCAAATATTTACTGGAGACATGAGGTAGGTAAGTACATAACTAAAGTATTATCTTGAAATCAAACAGTTGTTTTATGGTATGAGTACACATGTACAGTATATATGACATCGTTTAAATAACCTTTACCTTCGTGTAGTCAACTTAATTGAAAAATGTGGGCACTTCTTTCCGTTAAGTTACTCGCTCATAGGTAATTTTTTCCTACATACATACATACACTCATAGGTATTTTTTTCTTATATTTTGCTATCTATTATATCTATATTTACGAGTACAAAAGGCAAACCTGACTGACTTAGATATCAACGCACAGCCGAAACTACTGTACCTGGAAACTTGAAATTTGGTACAGGGGTTCCTTTCATGATGTAAGTGAGCACTAAGTGAGGATTTTTCAAAATTCACCCCTAAGGGATTAAAATAGGGGGAGTACGAAGTCGCGGGCTATACCTATAGAAGTGATGCCCTCAAAAGCCAATAGGCGGTATTACAGTATTACATTACATTCAATATCCAAAGCAGATTCACTCCTCTCCCGTTAGTAATGAGGTTGCATTTGCTACAGGAGTTTTGTCTGATATACCGCCATTTGTTTTAGCAGGACAGCGTAGTTCTTTACGCTGCAAAAGGAATGAGAGCGCAGTTTTTCGTATAGGTACGCACCGCGACAGCGCCACTTTTACTGTAAGTGCGTTAACAGCTTTATTCATATACCCGCTCCACAGTCTTACTGAGTGTAAGCGGAACGTGTATATTTATTTATTTAACTAGTGTTGCCTAAATCAAAGGACGCGGCGGAGTCCCAATCGACTCGAGAAGGACAGCATTCAAACACAACCTATGATCTCCTCATAGTCAACATAACATTAATTTCCCATATTATAGTCCTTAGATTTGTAATCACTTCCTTCAGCTGCTTGTTTTTCAGTACCACCTGCAACAAAAGTTCAACGTCAGGCTCTTCCTAAATGATATGACAGCGCCAAGCAAGTCGCGAGAAAGAAGTTCCTGGGATCCATCGGGCTCATCGCTATTCAATTTCATACACATAATTTCGGTCGAATTTTGAATTTTCGTTTTTATTGTGTACAGGAAAATTGTTTTTATTTTGAACTGCGTGATTTTCATTCGCAGTACTGGAAACATATATGCATCTAACTAAATTCTACAAAGTTCAGCCCTGAGTAACGTAAAGGCAGATTGCATCATCATTGAGTCAGATCCAGTGATCCAAGACTATATATACACTCGCGGACTAATAAAACGGGTCAGAGTGCGTTTTTCATACTAAAGAGGTTATTTCGAAGCCTTGGTTCCTCTCCAGGGAATGCTTTTAGTGAAATGTGATGATGAATACCTCGAGCATCGATACAGGACTTCCAGAGTGCCTAGGATACCCAACTGAATGAATCTGCGGTTAACGCCGGAATAGTGCATGTTCAGAAAAACATCTAAAATGACAATAAAATGTAAGGAAATCCAAGTGCTGACCCAAACTCTCCCGCTGTGATGTTAACTGATTGTGCGATCAGTTAGGTATCTTAAGAACTTTTGACCTCCTCTATTGAACCTCGCAGTATCCACCATCAAAACTCACTCAAAATAACCCCTGGCGATTAACCAAGGCTTCGAAATAGCCTCGTTTGTATGAAAAACGCACTCTGACCCGTATTATTTGTCCGCGAGTGTAACTGACGATAACATATCACAATTTGTCATTTCACTTGGTAACATCAAAACCAGATAATAATCGGTACCAGATGTACGTGTACTCAAAGTGAAACATTGCAAAGTGACCATTTGAATTGTGTAAGTACAAGTTAAAGGAAAAAATATTTCCAGGGCACGTCGCGTCGTCCACTGAAAAATGTATCATATTAACACAAATCAAAGCTCACTTTGCAATGTTTAAATTTGAGCTGAGGCGGTGCCGATCCGGGGCCGAGCGGTTATGTCTGCGTCAACCTTTAGGGTCAACTCACACCGAGACGCGACGTGACGCGAAGCTGCGCGTACATGGGAATCAAATGTACTTTATTTACTACACGAAAAGATACATATTTCATTGTGAGAATTCATAATACGTTGCACCACGCAGCATGAATTCTCACAATGAAATGTGTACCTTTTCGTGTAGTAAATAAAGTATATTTGAGTCGCATGTGCACAGTCGCGTCGCGTCTCGGTGTGAATTAACCCTTAGACGAACGCGCTATGCGAGGCGAGACAGCGCTGATTAACGCTGACACATACGGGGCTGCGTCGCCTGCGTATGTCCCTAACTGAAGCTGCTAAAGGGCCAGAGTTGAATTACTTTAGGGTTTATTTAACTTGCTTCGGCCGTACGTCTGTCATTCTGGTTCAAATCTTTTAAGTCAATGCTGCGGTTGCCGAGCTCGTTTCAAACTATTTCGGCCAACTAATGTCGTTTGTCGTCAACGAACGTCGTCTTCACACAAGTCGGTCCGCCCAATGTCAACGGTCCGGCCAACAGACGCAGTGCTCACACTACGACGTTCATGCAATAAGGCGATCGCAGATGTCACGATCGAGGGGTCATAAAATATGTTAAAAAACCAAAAGTGTACCTGTTCAGTGAGCTCCCGGTTTTCCTCCAAGTCCCGCCTGTACGACTCCGTGTTCCTCCTCTCGTCTAGCGTCTTGTTGTCCGCCTCGTCTTTCAGCGGGATCAGACTTTCCATGTGAGTATACTCCATGCCCTGAGAATCAAACATCATTAATTGGTAAACAAAACTATTGAAAAGGTTCATCGGTTCAACTGCACTACTGCATCTTAATTAGCGATAAAATAACGTCATACTGCAACTTTCTGCCGCAGTTCTCCCTAGAGCGTCCAAAACCTTAAGCTTTAGTAAATGCAAAGATAAAGACATTACTAGCTATTAAACTCTTTTAAGTAACCAGCGGGGCTAGACAAGTTGCCTTCGAATACGAACGCTAGCGTTTGGTGATAACCTGTCACTTATAAAAATGTATGGAATTGACGTAAGTCACGTGATATATCACTCGTTACAACTGACACGCTGTAATGTGATGATCACTATCACTCGCGCTAATCGAATAGTGATAGTTTTGACGTTTCGTCCGTCGTTACGCGGTACTATTTTGACAGGTTGAATTCAACACGAGCACTATCACGATATAACCATCGGTATCTAAGGGCGGTATCTAAGGGCAACTTGGGTTTAATGTTCTTAAGGCCTAATTTTCTGGCTGAACCCATATCCACATTAACGGCGTCATATCTACCTACTTTAGTCCTAACAGATAAAAACATAACTTACATGGACACAAGTATTTAACTATTGACCAAAGGAAAGACAACTTTTGTTTTATCTAGTATGTATGACCCAAAATGACCCAAATACGCAATTGAACTTCGTATGATGCTTTAGTTAAAGATGCCACTACCGATCCCGCGCAAATTTTGCTAGGTTCAATCTCCAGGTCATCGTCTCGTCTCTCTCGATGAAGTGAAACTCCATAAAATGATGGCTTACCTATACTGTTACTGTACAGTAGAGGTTATAAATATGTATACACTTTAGTACCTTACACACACACACACACACACACACACACACACTTTAATTTTATATGGCAGGTAACACATGACATTATCAGACAAGGTACTAAAACTTACGCATATTTATGAACTTGACTGTACAGTTAGCCGCCTTCTTCGGTACCTATTACGGCAGAACTCTTGTGCAAGTATCCACTGACCTGACACGTTTCGTTGCACTTGTCATAGACCAGCCGCAGCCGCTTGAACAGCAGCCGAATCGTGCGCAGCTGTTCTTGCATCTTCGTCTTCTTGTCGTTACTGGCGCTCTCGCCCAGCTGCGTGCCGTTTGGAGGCTGGGATAAACAATTTGTAATGATGATTGATAATACGAGGGAAAAATATGTGTTAAAATATACATGATAATAAAAAAAAACTTGAAAATTATATCTTTGTAATACAGTTTCTCAAGAAGTGTTACTTCGAGCGAAAAGTTGGATTTTTCGAACTTATGCTTTGTCAAAACGTGTGGAACTCTTTCATTCATCAGTGTTTTATAACGCACATTCAGGAAGAGCTTTATTTAATTGCTTGTTGGCTAAAAATGTATCCAGAAACTGTACTCACTTTTGGGACTGTTTATTTACTTGCTGATAAATAGGAAAATACAATTAAAATGTACTTACCTACTAAAAACCCTTAAATACTTACTCATTACCCAAACAAAAATATGGCATTTAAACTTCAGAGGGTTCTGTGTGTGTGACTTGCTTTGTAATGAAGGAAAACTATGAATAGGGGTGAAAGTATTAAAAAAAAAATGCATGAACAATATAAACAAACATATGCAATACTAACTTGAATCGCTTTTAAAGTTTGGAAAACATCCTGCGTCCTGCTGACAATGTCTTGTACAGTTTCTTGGCCAAATCTGAAAATAAGATAAAATGTAGTAAAAATACTTTGTCACAACGAATTTAACTATAGAATACCTAAACACTGAGCTGTTTCAAGAGTCGACACACTTGGCCCAATAGATTGAATTTCTACATTTAAAAAAATATATATTGATTTTGTTCCTGCTCAAGCTCAATCTTTAAGTTTTAAGAAGTAGTGTGAGGGTTATAGATAGTCTAGTACAGGTGACTACAAAGAGATGTATCCACATTTGGGCCTATTACAATGCGGGAAGGTGAAAAATCTCTTTATAGTCGATTGTACAATTAATGCTCTGGTTTTACAATACTTATGTGTCAAACGAAAATTGCATTGTGTAGTTCGCGGCATCCAACACGAAGCGATCAAAACAGGGTAAAGAAAAGACTAGCTTGGCGTCCGCATTAGGCGAACTAAGCAATGTAATTGCGCCTTCAGGCTTACTTGCACAAGGAGGCGGTGTTGAAGTCCTTGTTCTGCTGCGGCTGCACGGGCGGCGCGGGCGCGGGCGCGGGGGGCGCCACCGGCACCGCCACCGCTTGCTGCATGCCTGCAAAAAGTGCAGTGATTGAATAAATTTAAATCTGGACTTACGTGATTGTTGTTATTGTCATTGTGCGTATTGTTTGTCAACTTGTCAGAAAAAAAAACTGTGGTATATACTAACCTTGTTGTTGCACAGCCTGAGCTAACACTGGATTGGGAGCGCCTCCTACACCAACACCCATACCCTAAGACAATGATCAAACTATTAATAATTAAATTAATTAAACCATTCTTGATATTTATATCTTCTAAAACCATAATAATGGAATTTACATAAAGAAAAAAAATCAGAAAAATCAAACCTACAAAATTATTGAATATCACAGAAAGTGAGAGAGAAAGGGTATATTGAATATAGTTAGTTAGTGTAGTGTAGTTTTAACAATAGAGTGTAAAGAATTTAGATTGACAGATGAACTGTGAAACCATTATAATAATATAAGGATGGTAGTAAGGAATGCAAATAACCAGTTATAACTGGTTATTTTCATTCAAAAATGGTTAATAACAGGTTAAATTGCATTCCCTAGCTAGATGGTAGGTAACCCATCATTTTATCAAATTACACTTCATTGATTGGATCATTTAATCAAATTTCAGTTCATATTGACATAAAAGAGGTTAATCTTAGGACAGTTATAATAAAAAATCTAGTTTAAATTACATAGATTTAAGCCTAGGAATAAGAAAGTAGGTCATACCTGTGGTCCCATTCCCATAGCCCCCATTTGGCTTTGCATCGCAGACCCATACGGAGGCACCATCTGGTTCCCCATCCCCACCATGCTCCCTGGATTGGCCATAGGACCTCCCATCACTCCTGAAAACAGCATAAAGGAAAATATTACAACACCTGCTCATGAACAGAGCCATAAACTTATGGAAGTGATGTTGTATTTTTAGGAATCAGTTCTGGTAACTTTCGGGAGGGATGCTGGTGAATTTAAAGATGTCAAGCTGCATTTGACATTGGCGAAATCACTATGGAATACCGCGGTAGAACTACATTAATAATAAAGAAGAGGAGAGGAGAAGAGGTGGTATATTTAGCAGTCACCTAAAGTTCAATAAAAGCTGCATTCCTTCACTTCTACGATACTAGACTCTCAACTCTACTACTTAGATAGATAAATATTTATTATTTGCATGAAGCTGCTGAAGGACGCAATGCTAATTGAACAATTAATAAAGTAACGCTTACATTAGACATATTTGCGTACTCACTGAACGATTTCGCAAAGGCCACTATGTTTGGATTATGCTACTCAATAACTGTATAATTATTGTACATATATTTAAACATATTGTTAATTCTTATTTCTCACTTATCTATTGCATCTCTATTGCATTAGGTAACAGCCTGTAATGATAGATTTAAGTAATTTAATAAACAAATAAATTAATAAATTTTACCTGTTCAGCTGAGCCTATATGATTGTGCAAATACTTGCTAAGAATGTTCAGCTTTAAACAGATAAATTATTTAATTCTTATCAATACACAATGTTATATGGTGCTATCACTCTTAAAACCATCTACAGGATTGTATTTCTATCTTACTCGCTCTAATACGTTCTTATGCGAGTTTAACCAACTTGATCCGAGCCAGAGACTTTTTAAGAGCTATCACATTGATACATACAAATTAGGGGTGAGAATGACATCAACGCAGTAGGAGAATTATTATTCTCTATTTTAATATATATTTCTATTATTCCTAGACCAACAATTCTATATTGGAAAGCATATTTACCCGCTAACTGATTAGGCATGGGTTGCATTTGACCGCCCATAGGAGCACCGCCAAAACCCGAGCGCATCGAACCGGCATTGCCCTGGAAATTACCGGGGAACTGGTGCCCCTGGCCTGCCATTATAGTAACAAATTATGATGTGCAAGTGTCTAACTTTTGATTTCAATGTTAATGATTCTTCTACTTCTTTAGTAGGTAATACAAATAAAAAAATACGCCAGGCGACCGCCGTAAGCGACGCGATCACCAAAAAACAATCTGTCAGTCCAGTCATGTCACTCTTGACAGTGACATCTGGATCTGTCATCTGTCACTGCGATTACAGGGGTGTTTTACAGCATGTTTACAGCGCTGTAATATTATGGTTTTTTTTAACTTTCTATACAAACGAAACTGATTGACACGGACTGACTGAAACTGAACTATTTTACCGGGCACAGAGTTTAACGCTTTTTCGCCGTTATGTTAAAATAATGAATTTATCATCAAATGTTTTTGTAAAAAATATATTCGTAAAATGTAAAAATCTTGCCATTTATCGGAAATGTCAAAAACAACATACCTCAACACTTGAATAAAAGTTACTGTACAATCGACTTGGTTCACCTAAAGGTGAATAAAATTGTACTTAGTGTGACCAGATGGCATTATAATCAATTTGTGTTTTAGTACTAATTAATAATTTTATATTACAGGTGGCGCTGTAGCAGCCTATACTTATTTAGTATTTCCTAGAACTGAACTCATGTTTAAAAGCTATTATTTAACTTGTCATATATTTAAGTACCTATGCTCCCTAATATTGTTAATACAAGTAAAGTAAGACTGAATATGACAGTTTGGGGGAAAATTATGTACCTTCATCAATGAAAGTTTTTTATAACTTTATCTTGGCACTAGAGATGAAGATCTGCTGAGTCCTACCAAAATTTAGGGGTCCTACCCCCAATTTGTGGGGTAGGTATGGGCTGGGGGCAAATTTTCTACCCGATTGTGAAGTGACATTTTCCATGTATTTTTTGGCGCTGAACGCTGAATCAAATGCCATTTGAAAAATTTGGTAGGACTCGGCAGATCCTCATTTCTAGTGCCAAGATAAAGTTACAAAACAGTTTTCATTGATGTACTTAATTTGCCGCCAAAATACGCTATTTTACAACCTTTTACTTAACTTGAAATGTATCTAGGTATGTATGTACCTACGGGTCAAATCTTACAAGTTAAATTCGACTCGCTTCCTGTTAAGTTGGGCTGAAATTTGGACCACGTATGTAAGGGTTTACATAACTGTCATCGGGTGATGACAATGCAATACCTATTATGGTATCTAAGCGGTAATCTGATGATGGAGTTGGAAGGTGGCGACAGGAACTTCGCTATTCTTAACATAGACCCACCGTGTTTGGGACTCATTAGTTTAGTCTTGATAAGCAGATAATAAATTTACAAAATAAACACGGTCGACAACAAAAGCTTGTCCCAAAAATGATGATTTTTGATGTAAGTGAAACTAGAATATTATTCGTAAGATATCTTTTTGAGATTTTTTTATTTATCAATCGACTGATCGGAGCCTATCTACACTAATATTATAAAGAGATAAGATTTGTTTGTTTGTTTGCATTGAATAGTACTGGACCGATTGGGAAAATTCTTTCACCCTTAGAACCCTACATTGTCCCGGAACATACTTAGGCTATGTTTTATTATGCTGCGCGGACGAAGTCGCGGGCAACAGCTAGGTGCATAATAGAGTACCCACAATCCCATACTATTAGGAAAAATCCTTAGAAAACTTTTTAGCGTGTACTTACTTTATTTATTATGCAATCGGCCCGAGGTTGCTAACTTTGATTTACTCCGGGCAGCCGAGCCCCTTCATTTATTTCAAATACTTTTTTACACGCATTGCATTAAGTTAATACTTTACTTGTACCGAATATAATAATATATAATTTGGAAGAGTTTTTTTCATTTCAAGAGTGAATAAATAATGTTAGTCTTTTATTATTAAATTTCATCTTTTTTATTATTATGTAAATGTTTTCTAAATAGACACGTAAGTATATTATTGTGTCTTGTTGCAGTGCCCTTGCAGGGTTTATGTTGAAGCTATCTACTGTATTTTTAAGACCTCTCTGTACAACATAAAGCAATAAATGAATATGACTATGACTATGACTATCTAATCTAATTTAGGAAATACATTTTAACTACTTCTAACTGTAGGCATGCACTTATGCAATGCCTATGACAATAATTACAATAATTACATTTTGAAATGAAATGATATTTATTGCATATGGAATTTGGGTTCAAAATCATGCAGATACATTGGCCAGAGAGTTGTATAGTCTCACCAAACCCTGCCTTTACAGGCGTATACGCATGTTAGAATTTCAAATATTAAATAGTTTTAAATATTTACCCTTTTGAGTGAGTGTTTCGATGGGAACACCTTACTGGCTTATAGTAGATCCGCCGAGTGAGATTCAGTAGAGTCCGCAATAAAGCGTGTAATAAAAAGGTTGTGTTGTGTGCCGTGTCGGAAAAGTTTCACCGCCCGCAGACAATGTATATTTATGAAATTGAGGGTATAGGTAACAACTGATCTCAAAGTTTATACATATAAATAGGTAGTTTTACTAAATAATATGTAATAATAATTTTGTAAATGGTTCCCCGCGATACAGGCCAAGCCTAGTGCAGGGACTGTAAAAACATGTGTGCGAAATAAAGATTTATTATTATTATTATTATAGGTGTATGCTGCTTCCTACTTAATTTGGTAGTTAAATAACAAAAATAACTCTATATGTATAGGTACGTCAGAAGACGTTTTTTTTAATGAACTGCAAACAATTTAAGCTTTTAAGCATTTTTTTAATAAGTGAAGTCCATAAAATTTGAAAATCCGGCCACGTGCGAGTCGGACTCGCGCACGAAGGGCTCTTCTACCATAATCTATACAACATTAGCAAAAAAAACACGTTTGTTGTATCCCCTTTAATATTTATTTTACTTTAATTATTTATTTTTAAACTGCATTTACAACTAAATATTCTGTGATTTTTTCAAGTGTCTAGTCTACTTACCTGTTGCCGTTATTAATATCGATTAAAAAACGGCAAAAAAATCACGTTTGTTGTATGGGAGTCCCCCTTAAATATTTAATTTATTCTGATTTTAGTATTTGTTGTTATAGCGGCAACAGAAATACATCTTCTGTGAAAATTTCAACTGTCTAGCTATCACGGTTCATGAGATACATCCTGGTGACAGACAGACGGACAGCGGAGTGTTAGTAATAGGGTCCCGTTATCGCCCTCTGCGTACGGAACCCAAAAAGGTACATCTTAATAAATACTTGAATATTTTTTCTAACATGATCAGACAACATGAAGGGAGACGGAGCTTCCAAAGTATCTTATTTCAGATGAGGGGCCGAAGAGTAACTCGGGGGGGTTAAAAATGGATAGAACAAAAAACACCAACATTTTTCCCTTAAGATTTAATGTTTCATTTTAGGTTTATCCTATATTAAGTACATTATAGTATAATTTTAAATTAATGATAACAATTATTAAGGTTTATTATGATTTTACATTTGTAGTACATATATATATATAATATAAATGTTGTGCTTAATTACCTCGAATGAAATGCACTATAATGGACAGTTTGGCATGGAGCCTAGAAACTTTAGAAAATAATATATTATGTATTTACTCGGATATGTTATAAAGTTATTTAAATATAAACTATGCGTTATGAAATAGTCTATATATAAATAAGGCAAGATGGCCACAGCTATGGCTAACATGTTACAATATTTCATTTGGTATGCATTCAATATTTAAAAATCTACTTAAATTAAAATGTATATTGTGTACATTTCGATATAATTATAAGGCCGAACCCTGACGGGGACTCCGATACCGTTGAGATTCGATTCGGCCGGTAAATATTTAACAAATTTTTATTACTCTTCCACATAATAAATAGTTATCAACGTGTAGATTTACAAATATCAACAAAATAAATTACGAATAACAGCATATTACAATAATTAAAACTATTCTTATCGACTACGTTTCAGTGAACTATATCTATCTGTCTAGTGCTACAAACTTGTACTACGTCTCCGGCCTCAGTATAATGCTCGACATACACTGCAGTGGGGCTCAATGGTGCACATTCTGTTAAGACGGAGATTATTATACATTACCAGTAAATATAACTTCATAGTCGACGTAACAAGTTTAATAATGATTGTTTATTCCTATGGCTCTTTGCGGAACGTTTGATAAATCCAAATAGGCCGGCAGACGATGAAATTCATAAACGTTATATGGACTAGTCAATGTATTATTCTAACTAGTAAGTACTTTCTACCGCTTTGGAGAACGAATCCTATAATAAAGAGGCGAGTACAAGAAAATATGACGTCTGCTACGTGAATACGATAACCCTAAAGTAAGAATAATTACTTAGCCGTTTTATTGCTCTTAAACCTAAACCAAGCCCTTTCCAGGGCATATTGAGCAACGTGGACCTATACAGACCTAGGGAACTGAATGTAGACTTAACTAGCGTCTGGTGAGAACTCGGTTGAGATAACTGCGTCTCAAACAACAGCTGACACATACTCAAGAAGTTTGGGTTTTGTTTCTGATATTTTAGCAGCGGATAATCTGTAACTGCCCAAAACTATGACAGTTTAACGTGAATAGGTATGTTTCACCACCACCAATATATTTATCGCCTTTATTTTTTTTCTTTGAATGAACAGCCTCGGATTATCGAATCGATTACCTAACCTATGTCTAAGTGCAGTATTGCATTACCTACCACGGAAGCTGAAACGGAACTAATTACTTAGTGACCGTATTGTATTCAGAGTTCCAGATAAGTATATCTTAATATTAACGAAATATGACGCCTATTTGACGTGCCTTATATTCTATGATCTAATCTTTAATAGTTAATTCAACTAGTAGAGGTATCCATTAAATAGACGTGTTGAAGTAAGGAAGTATCGTAGTAATCATGTGTAGACGTTAGCTGCCTCGCAGTAAAATATACCGCACTACGTTGGGAGAGAACTTTCATCCCACAAGCTGTAGAATTCGATTCGATGATAAAAATAATAAAGTTACCTTATTGTCCTTTAACAGGTGATAAGTATATTAAATTTAACTGTGTAATAGATATACAATGATATTATATAAAATATGAAGGAAAATGTATCTAGAAAAAGTATATCTAATTAGTCTATCATGTATAAAAAATAGGAATTATGATTTACATAATGTGATGTCGGGAAGTATGAATGAATCAGGCAAGAGCTTTGTTTAACATAGCTACGTATAATACATTTAATATATCTACACGCGCTCGGGCGCGGCCGGTCTCCTCCGAGCTCCGCCGGGCTCCTCCGGGCTCCACCGGGCTCCGCCGGTCCGGGGCCGCTACCACCAGGCTTCCTAATCCTACTAGTAAAAGCTCAGAGCTTTGGTCGTCGCATAAAATTTTTGGTTGACACCATTTCTATTAGTAGTAGAAATAGTTTTAAGTTAAGTCTAACTATTTGGCTTCCCTGTGGTAACAATCGGACCGTTCAACCTCGTTTACTTTCGCCATATACTTATCTCACATTTATCAAATTCACTTGGAATCCCTATCGTCCATCCATAACGGGAAAATGTTTACCTCATAATTATCTATCGTCATCTCATCACATTTCTAAATCCTACTCCCATCTGGCTATCTACGCATCGCTGTAAAATATATATTTAAATTCATTATTCCACTAGCCTTAACAAGGTATCCAAAGACTAATTTTGGGTCAGATCTTGAAATCTTCTGGCGTGATTTAGTTACTCATAGTATAGCCACTGTCAGTTCCTTAGCAGTAGGTGGTTACTGCATGCGCGCCTCCTGGAGCTGTGGGGGGTAGGAGAGCTGGGGGAGGAGGGGCGCCTGCACGCCGCCGCTGGGCAGGGCGTAGTACGGGGACATGTAGCCGGCCCCGCTCGCTGCTGCTGCCGCAGCTGCTGGAACCAGGGGAAACGTTTATTAGTAACCAAGGAAAACAACATTATTGCCAAGTGTAGGAAGTACAAAGGTTTAGCTTAAGCGCTCTTTTCACACTTATCTCGAGGCGGGCATTGTAACTTGGCCCAGATGCTTCAACATAAGACCATTACAGGGCTGCGTAGAAGTGAGCCTTTTTAAACCAAGGTCGAAATTGACTTAGACCTAATTTATACACGCAAACACGTTGTGTTATTTTAGAGTTGATATGAAACGTACCAGCGGCAGTAGCGTAGGGGTCGAAGCCTGCGGCAGCGTACTGTTGCTGGTAGGCGGCAGCGCCCTGCGCAGCGGCGGCCTGGTACTCGTAGAGGTGGTTGGCGGCGGCCATGGCCGCAGCGTGCTGCAGCTGCGGCAGCTGCACCAGCCCGCCGGCGCCGGATGTCACGCCCGCGCCCACGCCGCCCATCGCGCTCATCGTGTACCCCGGTGTTCCATACACGTAGCCCGGGGACAACCTGCCGATCCAAACAACACTTTACTCTCGCTGCGGTGGACTCGACGCGGCCGGCCACTGCACTCAGGAATGTACTCAAACGATTCCTGAACGCGTGGTGCCGAAGAACCCCAAGATGACCGTTCACAAAAAGCAGTGTATTCGTAAACAGCTAGAGTGCTAATGATTTGTGAAAGGTCATCAGATTATATTAATAAATACTTTTCAAAAACAGAACTGTCACACTCTATAAGTACCTAGCCCTTGCAGCCTCGACAAGGCACGAGCAATCTAGTTTTGTTATGTTAGTAGACATTGATCAACGGCTGTATAAAATTGTGAGTATGCAACGGATCGGAGCCAGTGGTATGTCGCCGCGGTGGAACGTCGCCGTGCGTCATTGCCGGGAAAAAATATTTTAAAAACTATTTAAAAAAATATAGAGCAAGCGGCAGCGTCCACTCCGCCTCGCCCGAAATACCCGCACCATTCGTCTTTGCTCGGCTTATCGGCGTCGCGACGCGTCGCGGTCGCGCAGGATTGAGATTAAGATGCCGGCACGTCAATTACGAAACATGAAGGGGTTTCGGGTTCATTAGTGCAGATAATCTACCACTAATATCTTATCTTAATAGCTACCTGAACAGAAGATATGCCGTTGGAATAGTTCCAAATATACCAAAATATACGGTAAAACCCACGACGAATGTACACTTAACATCACGAGGGTTGCATCGTTCTCTTTGCCAAAGTTAAAACTACAAAATCTATTTGTATTGAATGGGGAAAGTTTAAAAAATACGTAAAGTTCGCTTGATTCCTGCTGCGAAGGCGGTCAAGTGTGCATCTGAGGGGTTCTGCTGAACAGCTTGGCGCGTCAGCATTTTCTAAGGGCTCTCGGCCAGCCTAGCTATTACCGATCGACGTGTTCGAAAGCGATCTTGCTTCTTTTTCCACCACTATGGTAGTCGATAGAGAGCACACTTGATTGACATTTGAGGTTTAGTCGTTTGGATTAGTCTGGTGGACGAGATCCGAGCGAGCGCATGCGCGGTCCCGCCCGCCCACACGCTCCGCCCGCCCAACACGCCCACCTGTGATCTACTAGCTATTCGCAAATCAAGTACCTACTTTATACCATAGCTGTACAATATCATATATTTTTAATGACTCTATCTCGATATCTTCAACGGTTCTTCTTACTTATAGAAAAATTAACTTTTTACTAAATTAAGAGGAAATAAAACTATAGCATGTAATTGTTTTATTACATTACTGTGCGCATATTTAGACTTTATTTAGAGCAAACATTACGCATTTATAGTTATTGGTAGTGGTTATTCAAATTGCTCTTGTTTCGGAATCAAATTTTAATAATTAGGTACAGTAGGTATAGACTTCCCCAGGGCCTCAACTCGACATTTTCACCTGAGTGACCTAACGTCGAATACAGGCCTCGTATCTGGTATAAATAAGGAAGGAGTGAATATGGAACTTTCTAAGGCCCAAAAATATGTATTAATTCCCGACTGTATGTTTAGATCTTT
Source organism: Acleris sparsana (assembly GCA_923062465.1). Lineage (NCBI taxonomy): Eukaryota > Metazoa > Arthropoda > Insecta > Lepidoptera > Tortricidae > Acleris > Acleris sparsana. The sequence goes on along the minus strand of OV281287.1, from coordinate 16,092,505 downwards.
AGCTCTGATAAGCACGAAAATACATACTTTTGAACACTTGACTGAGGCTACTATCTAGGTAGGCAACGAATACGAGTATATAGATATCTGTTCCACAACAAAAAACACTCACAACACAGCGTGTTACACTGGCGAAACATCACACAAGCCCAATGTATTTACTAAAAAATAACGTTCAAACACAAATAAGTATAGGTATATATAACAGCCTTGCTTTGCAGGGAATTAATCTATTTCTAAAGTTTTTGCCGTGTATTGGAAACTACGAATGTAATTACAGTTAAATTTAGTTACAGACGTACATATTTTACCATTCGTTACATGGGTCATCCATCAGTCATTACACGTGTTACGATGTCATCTCATCAGCAACTGACAACACGTTAATGACTAATGTTGTAATGTTCCTCTATATAGAAGTTCTACTGTGCCTTTAAGGTAATAAAGTAAAGAGTTCTACGTCCACTACATCGACAGAAGTAGCACTTCGCTAAGGATAAAAGCTATTAATCGAATGACGCTTTCACTTGATTGTTTTTCCATTAGGAGTAGAGTTGCTATGAATTATATATGGTATGTTGGTTCGGCGAGCGTGCCTGATGGATGGAGTAAGTGCGCGCATCGATCGGCACGAGGCATCGCGGGGCCGAGGACGCGGGCGCTGCCAACCCTGACACGCGGATTAGGGATGGATGAAGGAAGCAGACAACACGGCGGCGCGGCGCGCGCGGGCGCAGCGGTCGAGAGTGCGTTCACACCTACGCACACACAACGCACCCTCGACCAACGCGAGCTACGACTAAACAGCCCTTTCCGGCCTAAACAGTGTTGAGTAAGTGTATTAAACGAAATCCACCACCAACAAAACTCAATTCCAATCAACAAAATCGTACACGAACACGGCATAAAACATAAAAGTAAAGAAAACATTGAAGTGTCGAGAACGATGCGTAAGGTGTCACTGCGGTGAGCGGCGCCCGCGCTGGCCGGCGCCGGCGCCGCCCATGCTCCGATATAGCATTGTAAAACGTAAACATTAAAAAACCCAATCGACTAAGTCACACCCAAAACGAAAAATCCACTCTCACGCTCACGCTTGCCATAGATACCTAGGTGAAATGTTTGATAATTTTTAGTCTAGGTGTGGTCCGTCGGCCGCCGCGCCGCTAGCCGTCCGGAGACACCGCTCGCCTCATCTACCGAGACAAAAGTCAGCTCAGCCATCTACTTGTCTATTAAAATCTACCACTTACTTAATTCAATACCGGGTATGTGTCCTATTCTTCTTCGTCTTATTCGACCCAAATTATTTTCTTCAATGCACTTACTAACCCTACCAGCTATCTTATGATATCAAAATTTTACACCTATCTGGGATTAAGTAGGTATACCAATAAACTTAGTGGTCACAGTCCTATTATTAATACTTTAAAAAAGAAATTGCGTAATGTTAATCTATTCAAAGTATTGAAACAATCGGTCCATTTCTTTATGTTCCTTATCTATCTTGACGTCCTAAACATCTGTGTGCTCTGCAGCACGGATATCTGATTTTTGTCTCGTGAGATGTTAGAGCGGCATGCGGCGCCGCTAGTGCTGGCAAATGTCAAAGTGTTGAACCATTGAACATCGATACATATGCGGTTAAGGCGCGAAGCTCGCGGCACTCACCCGTACGGAGAGGGCAGCACCGTCTGATAGCCGGCGCGGACGCCCGCCGCCGCCGCCGCCAGACCGAAACCTGCAACAAACCATCCTATTTATAACGTTCTAATATAAAACTTAATAAATCTAGCAGTCACAAAAAAAGGGGACACGAATTCCGATAAAAAAACATTAGTCTTTCATCATTTCTGTTCTGAAACTTGTTATTTAAATTCTCACTTAACGGAAGTGGCTAGAGAAAATGTGAAACTAAAATATATCACTAAGATTTTGGACCGCTTCCAAATGACACAAGAGAGTGAACTTAGCGCAGGCAACGTTAAAATGTTAATTTCTTTTTATTGCATTGTTAAGTCGCCCGAGGCGGCAGCTATTTCGGTCGCTCGGCCGCCCGGGCTCCACTCGCGGCGTCGGCATCCAGGGACATGCCTCTTACGAGAAGACGACAAACAGTTTCTATAAATGGCTTGCAATCGTTGGCACCGCCGACCTACGAAGGGAATGCCGTGGAGTAGCATCTAACGCTGATTGACAGCGTGGACCGTCCAAAAGACAGTACGATGACATAGCGTGTATGCTTTGATGTATCTTTCCATGTGTAATTATAGGCATTCCAATATCCTCCTGATACACACATTAAAGATACTATACTATACTAATGGCAGATTTGGCAAGCATACGTAGCAAATAACAAGTCGCATTTCGGATATGCGCAATCATAATAACAGCGTTGGCAAATCGCTGATTCATGGCTAATGACCAAAAGAGCGTGACCTCAGCCGGACTCTAAATGTGGTAGCTATTGTATATGGTGAAATTTTCATCGGTGATTACTGGCGGATCGCATCCGGAGAGCCCGGATGGTGTCGCGGTTCGGCAGCCGCGATAATGTCGCTGTGACCTTCTGTGAGGATCATATCTGCCAATACCATCGTTAAAAATGTCAGCTTACCCAAGTTTCTAAAGACACGACAATGTACAAAATGTTAATTTAACTTGATTATGTACGGGTAGCATTGTGGTTACAATACATGTTGGGTTGTTACAATATTCAACTGGACATTAAGGATGGATGGGCTTCACCAAACGGAATTGACAGGGAAACCACAAAGAGTCCCTCGACAAGCGAGGGGCTGGTCGCGTGCCACACGCCGTAGGTACTCGCATACATACTGGCATGAGCTCGTGATGGGCCGCGGTTGTCGATCGATTCCTGCTATTTGACGGCCGAGGTCGAACCACTGTCCACCATAAAGCTTATCTTGATTCATTATTTTCCCTTTATTACCATTGTCGTTCAGCCGCATGTAGCGGGTTGTTATTCCTTTGTTAGCCGCGCGTGACCCAGATAGGTTTTCGTTGTTATCGAATGTTAGTTACGATAAACTTTTGTATAAAAGGAAATTCTAATTTTTAGTGACTCACAAAAACGTAGGCTTTTATCTTAAAAGCAGCAGTCTGGCTGCACGTTAAATTAGTCATTCGTGTCATAAAAGTGTGGCGTGTAATTAGGGGCACCTAAGCGCGCCGGCCGTAGGTGTTGCGAACAACAGTTTATTTCTGAAAGTTTCGCGGCTGCTTCAGGACGCGCGTCTTCGGGACGCGGGTCGTCGAACTGCAGAGCCGACACTAAGAGCTTAAAGTCGCTTGTAAGGATTCTACGGAAATACGATTTTAGACGCGGGCGGCGGATCGAGCAGGGCGGTGATACGAATATCTTTCATTAACCATATACCTAGTTACAAGTAGGTACCTTAATCATTTAAACCTAGATATGTTTCTACTTCTCGATAACCCTAATTTTGGATCATCAATCTTCTAGTATAAACATAAATTCGTAACCAATGAACCGATGCAAATAGTGCAATACAGTCATTAATACAGTTTACGACTTGGGAGAAATACGCCAAAGTCGTAATAAAGCAGAGGTAAAGACGTAGAAAATAATCCACAATGGTTGTAGGAAACAAGCGAGCTTTCAAATACATTGTAATTGCGAATATGTCGCGCAGGTTCGTCGGCACAAGAATAGAACTAGACGAGCCGTGGCCTAGTTTCGTTTGACCAAACTGCACGGCTAGTGGCGACCGTGGCGCGGTTCGCCGTGTGAGCCATGTCCGCTGGCCTTCCCCGCGCCTTTGATCTCCTGGTGATGTCGTCTCTGGCGCTAAAGAGTTGACGACTATAGACAGACAGACAGCCTTCGATTACTGAAAGATTTATACCCTAACGTTTTTGCACGTATTGTATCTCCCGAACCAGCAACATACTAGCCAGGGCTTTAGAACAGAGAGGATAGAAAAAGAGCACAAAACCAACGATGTTCTAAAATAGTCGCCTCATATTTTCGGGTCAACGGTGGAGCGACGCACTTCGGAACCAAGAAACAATAATGTCTTTGTAGGCTCGACAAAAGGTAGGCTAGTAATCGAAGCCCGAGGCTGGCGGCGTGCCAGCGCGGGTGTCGCTGCGGAGGCGGCCGCGACGAGCGACGTTCCCAAAACTGCGTATATTTAGACAAAATAAAGAGCGAGCCGAAGACAAAACGAGACGCAACTCTGTTTTATAAATAACCGCGTCGTTCGCCGGACGCCAGCCTCGCTCGACCAACCTCTGCTTGCCAGCTGTTGTACATAAATAATAATTAAGACACGAAGAAAGCTTGTCGTTTTCAATTTTTGAGGATCTCTCGTGTACTTTCCTTCTATCTTAACCTATCTCAAAGTAGCATCCTGACTAAAATATAGTTAAATAAACATGGACACTCCTTGTAAGAGTCTAGGTAATTGATGAATGCCGTTATAAAGGAGCTAGTGACAAGCTGGCCAGCTAAACAGACGGTAAAGAAAATAGGTAACGTTAGCTAGCATGTAATCTACGCAGCCGGATTATCGCGGGCGCAGGGCTTCGCGCGGAAGTCGCGCCGGATCGCGTTACGGCGGGAAAGGGAGCGGAACCTGAACGCCATTCCTGTCGGACCACGTTTAACACTTTTCTAGGATCAAATAAATACCCAGCGAAGTAGCTGCCATGCATGACTAATATAATTGAAGGTGATGCTTACTTTGACAGAGATACGATACAGGTAGTTAGTTCAAACATAGCGTAGTATGGAATTTTTAATTACTCCCAATAATTATGATCAAGTGTACATTGTTTAAATGCAAGTAACAAATGTAGTAATATATGATAATTAGATCGGTTTCTCAAACTGAGTAATTCCGCGTACCATACTTTCCAGTCACATTTTACCCTATTTTATTTTTTCTCCGATCGCATTGTTTCCCATTTTAAATTTTTTGCCATCGCATATTTTCCATTCAAGATTGTATATACATACAAATCACATAAATTAGTTTTTTCCATACAAAGTGAAAACCATACACTGGGACACTTTGTATGGAAAAAATGGAAAAAACTAATTTATGTGATTACTTAAAAAATAACTGAAATAAAAACGGGTAAATAAACTTAAAAACTTCGCTGATTCGTAATAATTCTATTTATGTAAGATACCACTGAAATTAATGATTTTTCGTGACATGGACAAAAGGACAATTACAAAAATCCTGATTAAAATGATCAATATATCCGAAACTAGTAACAATCGCTGGCTGTTAAAATGTTACCTAAATTAATAAACTTAAACCAAACCGTGCCGCCACCGTGAAGTAAACGCAGTATCAGATATTTGGGACGTGTGCCATACGTCAAGATGCGGAAGATATTCGGGTACGTGCATCTATCACCGCCGAATGCTGGTTTTACGTCAAAGAAATTGTGCCGCTCAATGAAAATTTCATATTGAATGAAGATTTAATTAGAATTTCAGGTAGCTATTAATATTAACGAATATTCACGTGTTCTAGAATTTAAAGTGAACTCGCATGACTAATCTGAAGTATCTTACTTCCTCTTGGCAATGATCTGGGACATCTTTAAATAGCCATTTCTTAGTCGCAGTGTATCTATTGAGACAACATTTATATCAAAACACCGAGGTATGGATGGAAATCAATAATATGTTTTTAGGCCACTTAACACAAGTTGAAGTTTAGTTTTCAGCTGTTACATTAATTACTTGATGCATAAGTTAGAAAAGCATTTTCTCCAAACCCTCTCCCTTAAAAAAAAACTATATACATTTCTATAAAACCTTCGAGGAAGAGACGAGTACGTTAGGTTAGATTTCAACAATCCTGAAAGTTAAACACTTTCAGAAATAACGCATTATTAACTTATGAAAATTCCAATAAAAGAAAATATTGTGAATGAAAATTCGGACTTGGTAATCATGTTTACATGTTCGATAAGAATTATGGCATTGGCTATACTAATGGCAATGTAATGGGGAGGTATTTAATGGTTGGGATCCGCCGGTCGGTGTCGGAGTAATTACACGTTTCCGCCGCACAATAAACTAAAGATACCGTGATTGTTGTGAAGCCGCGTGCAAGCGCTGACACTGCGGTGTGCAGTTGCAGTGTGCAGTTGCATTATCCTCGAGTTCACGAGAACTCTACGGAACAACTTCATTGGCTTATTTTAATTGACTACTATAGTTACCGTATTTCTATTCCAAAGAGATAAGTTTTTAAGAAAATAATTTAAGTTAAAACTGACGTTTGAAACTGTATTTATTTTTATTTTTAGTGATAACTTCTACAGTCAATTTATAGAGGAATGATTAGCAAACTCATTCCTCAAATGTTTTAAGACTTCTTATGATCAACTGAGTCGATATTTTCGGATTGTAATATGATTACATATTACAATCCGAAAATATCGACTCAGTTGCTAACCGCGTAGATCGATAGCTGCTCTTTGTTTTAGGTCTATCATTAAACAAATAATACTGCAAAGGTATTGCTCGCTTGGAATACCGTGGTCGGGTGGAGTGAAACACTGCTAACTGACAATTATGGCTTCGCTTCATACAATTACATATTTGCGTGGTATCGACCACATTCACAGCAAACTTTTAAGAGCTCTTAATCGGAGAATTAATTCGTCGTAGCCGCACAATTGCGAAACCTGTAAACTTGTTTAAGTAAGTAGATTTTAATTGTAATTAATTATGCTATGGATAAATTTTAAATATATGAATGAAGCTGCTCTGATCAGATCATATACTTCTTCTTCTTTCAATTAATAGCGGTCCACCAAGTGATTTCGCCAGTGTCGGTGAGAGAGTATATAACAAAAGTAAAAGCCGGGCATTTTTCAAACCGCCATGTGGCCTCCCCGAAGGGTACCTACCGGAATCGAAGTCCTCTCTGCTCATACTCGTATGCTGACGGTCCGTGGCGCCCTTTTTACGATTACATAATTTTATAAAAACAAAAGTTTGAAAAACATTGAACCGACTCCAAAGAGGTTTCCTTTCTTTATGTGGATTTTCATGAAAAAATAACTATTAGAATCGGTTGACAATTGGGAAATCGAGTAACATCTAAAACAAGTCTAACGAAAAGCAAGCTTTAAACAAACCCAACTGCTGTTTCGATAGTGTCGACTTATCTTGTATTTATTTTTTATTTCACCCATTTCACATTTAAATAATTTTAATATAGACTATGACACTCTAGTGGTTAACACGAATTTAACCAAGAATAATCTATTAAAATCCGTTAAGCCGTTTAGTAGTTACGAGCGGAAATTGAGTCGGACATAAATACAAATCAAACACACATCCCTCCTTTTGGACTTTGCCGCAGTTGGGTAAAAACAGCCTAATTGAGAATTTCATTATTTCCTTGAAATCAGTTGAAAACTAAAGCATTTATTTTAAAGATCTGTCTTTAATTTATTGTACGGACCACGGCATCTATTCTTGGCGGTAACAACCAAATCGTCGTTGACCTGATGATGGCATTGTTTTTAACTCTATCGCCATTACTGTCGAGTAATAAAATAATCTGCATATTAAATTCAGTGAATTCATTTGTAAAACAAATATTGCGCGTTCGATTGAAAGGAAATGCTTAATTGAAAAACAGTAATATTAGCAATAAGGGCGCCACTGTACCAGCGTTATGTCGGACGTCCCAATACTCGACTAATCAGGTAACTGGCCAAAAAGTATTTTTTGAATTTAAGATGTTTTCCCACTACACCGTACCACACCATGACCGTGCTATGAACGTATCAGGTCCAGAAGGTAATTAGTACTAAAATATTGGTCGGTGACGGAACGGGCTGGTGGGCATAGTCTCATACTTTTCAATACAAAGAATACTTTTTGTCTGACTCGTTCCTATTACGGTCATGGTATGATACGGTGTAGTGGGAAGACACCTTAAGAGAAAGGAACGCGTTAACAGTATCTGCGAACATAAAATGGCGCCCAACATGATCGCCGGCGTCGCTCCCTCCGATGCGCAGTGAACGAAACGTTAGATATCGATCGCGCGGCGCGTGCGGACCGATGCAGCCTAAATCCCGCCGAAAACAAGCGTTCCCTGCTATTATACGTAGTAGTGGGTCGGGTTCCGGCTAAAAAAAGTATACCTCAATAGTAAGTATCTCTGAGAATGGTCTGATTTTTAGACATAATTTGAGTTTTATCAAGGATAGTTAAACACTGCACTGAATAGCTGTAAGATTTCGACTTCTCCATTGCTTACCTACCTTTATCTATCAGAAATTCAGGAGTTATGGAAAAAATAAAGTTATAAATTGGAATTATTTTTAAAGTAACTAGCACCTTTATTACAGACGAGCTTTCGACAGGCTTCACTGCTTACTGCTAGAAACAATTACCATACTGGCGGAAAACTCACGTCGACATTCGAATTTAACACTTCGAATAAATACCAAACCTAACTCAAAGTCCGCTGTAAAGGAAATCTGCGTTCAATCATCTAGCATACATAATTATACATATACAAACCTAACGTACTTCGATTTTAGGATATGCGCAATGATTACCAGATAACAAAAGTCCCAAGTACCATTTTACGGTTACAAACCCGTTAGTAGGTCAATACCGAAGGCCCCTAAAATAGTGCGGGGATAGTCCTGCACGGCCGAGGGGTACATGCATAAGTAATGCACCGGCGAAGGGCAGCACGCGAGCCGAACGGGGGCACCCCTGCAAGCGGCACAAAGGACTAAACTCTTCATTAGTCAATGAAGACTCGAGAGTGCGCCTCGGTAGCTACGGAGACAGAAATCTCCGTTAGCAATAATCGGGAGCGAGGGGTTATTAATATTCAAGAGGACTTGCAAAAGAGTATTAGTATTGAGTATTACATCTAAAGTTAGGTAGGTTACAGCAAATGCCCGTTCATCAATCATCATAGTTTATGCACAACTTGATTGATTGCCTGAAAACACACGCGTTGGCAACCCTAAGGAATCGGAAAAATTATAGTGCCCTAAATGACAACAATTCCGATAGCGAGTAAGTTTGGGGCAGGTGTGAATCGATTACTGCGGCGCTCGCGCCACTCTATAATTCAGAGCGGTGTCGTCGTCTGTTTAGACAAGTGCCCGCCGGCCTTCGTCAACACACACAATAAAACTTTAACAACTTTAACAATGTTTTCATAATCGACGCCGCTGCCGCTGGGCGCTCGGCCGCTGCAACCGCGAACATATTCAGGAACCGAATGTTGGTAATACAGTAAAAATTGTTTATAAGATAAAAAGAAGGTAAACAATTTGCTGTAACGTGTAGTTCATTCGGTGTTCACGTTGGTAGGTAAATATGGAGCAGCTATTCAAACAAGTCGACGCCGACAATCGAATCCAATGTCGGTTGGACTACAAAAGTTCTATAACAGTGTCGTGACCGCTCACTGTGTGTTATTCAGCTCGATCGGAATATTTTACATGATTAAATTATTTCAGGCGGTGTGCGCACATCAATGTCTATATTTGTTGTTTCTAATATCGTTGTAATCTTTTAATCATTTTGTTATTATTATTAGGAAAATTGGAAACAACACGTTCATGAAATACCACACACTGAAATACCTGCTAAGTTTTAGTAACTTCCAACTGAAACGATGAATATTGCTTTAGGCGTTGGTCGGTAACCTTGCCTTGCCTTGCCGAACGGTTTCCATACATACAACTGTTTATCAAATCTCGTGGCTCCACGAATAGTTTACAGCTAACAACTGCATTTGACCGTTTCGATAGAACTGGCCGCGATTCGTTCGCGCTTAACCAGATTAACGCTTATTTATTTTGGCGTGAACGCTATGCGCACGCGGCGAAGACAGACACGACTTTACGCCTCCATTAAAATGTTGTTGAATGGTTTCCCATCGAAATATAGGAAAAAAAATCGTAGATAGATACATACGTACACGAACCCTGAAACATTACACTCCATTTTTTTCGTGTAAAAAATCCCGACGTTTTAGTTCTTTAAGCGCATAAACAACTCATCAAATGCAAATTCACTGTCAATAATGCACCAATGTCAGCTTCATTGTAATTCTTTCACCATTATCCTTTATTCAAATCAACCTTTTTGAAAAGACCTTTTTATTTTATCTTATTTATCTTGATCCTTTAAAAAATAATGCTCATGCTCAATTTGTATGCACCCGATTTGCATTAAAAACCGTCCCAACTGGTAAAAAAATGGCAGACCAGGTACAGAGGACATTGGAAGGGGAGCCGGGTGCGCCTTTCACAGTAAACCCCATAGAAATAACGGTAACTCCGAGGCTGCGCGGCCGCCGGATTAAACGGTCGAACAGACTAGTTTTAACGGATTCCGCTCCCATATCATGGCAACACAAAACCTAGGACGGGAATCAAGTTTTTTGGACCTGAATTGAGCTGTTGTTGTTCTGAATAATAAATACATGGTTCGTCATTGTCTGAAAGAGATTCTGCAGGGCGAACTGCTCAACACAGGAAACTCAAGAAATGGTAATTATTTCTTTCAATGGTCCCTTTTTTCTTACGTGTAAATTTAGTTCTTGAATAAATTACGAGCTTGAAGTACGCATACTCATATACTCTGGTTAATGTTGGTATGTGCTATTGTAAGTTCAGTTGCGAACTTTTAATTACCTATTAAGTGAATCAATACCTTCCCTTCGTTGGAGCATATGGTTTACTTAGTGTGTAAAATTAATATATCATTGATTTAAAAGGTCATGCTCAACATTAAGCTAAAATTACCTAACAAGGCAAGCCCGAACGGTAGTTAAGGTACCGACACAAAACCTTTTCAACTAGGTTAAAATAGCCTTTTTAAAAGAGGAGCTACTTACATATATTTCGGTAAAACTATTTACTCTCAATCTTCTGAGCTGTGCTCAACTCCTGGTACTTTGGGAGAGTTTTTAACATTAGATATAGGGCCTACCGAAATCATATCGTTAAATGTATTTAAATTGAAAACATTAAACATTTACATTTACTAATTATCTACAAGGGCATTATTCTCAAAATGCTGGCAGCATTGCCACATCGAATGCCAATGCTATCTTTGTGCCAAGTACAGGCCAGTATTTTGGTCACGAGATGCGTTGCGTGGACCAGGGGCCTTTTTTATAAAGCTACAAATTACAATTTACAGGTTACAAGTTTCCATTTGACACAACCTCGACGAATGAGGACCAGCCGTTTGAGCAGCGTTGCCAGATTAGACCAGTAAAGTGGTAACTTCTAGCTTTATAAAACGTGCCCCAGGCGCTTTGGAAGACCTTTAAATATATGGTGGGACTTGAGACTAACTTTAATCACGCTAGTTTTATAAATATCACTCGGTACTCGTATAGCCGAAGTGAGTGCAATACTTTGACTGAGCCCTGCATTTCAGAAGGGTCGTGTAAACAAACAGTAACCCGTAAACTCGCTATGCAGTTCCCGTAGACTAAACACGGTATTTTGGCGGCAGATTTAATGCGTTTATCCAGTTCTGACATTATGTCGGTATTGTTCTCGAAACTGTTTAACTTAGAGCGCTTTGAAGATCGGTGTTATATTATACGTCTCCGCTGTGTACAGAGCCACGTCGCACGTCGGGTTACAGTTGTGATTAATGGTACGACAGATATCTTCCGATTTCATAATAACATGCGCTCTATCGAAAGTTAGAGTACGAGAGGATTTTTAGTGGTGGAATTTTAAATGAATTAACAGTGGTTTTTGTTGCTAATTGTGAAACATATCAACGTTAGTTATGTTTCTTGTTACATGCAGTAAAAGTAAGAGATGTGTATTTTTACTGAGTGTCTGATGTAGGTACAACTAATAAACTACCCAACCATTATCATCAAAAGTAGCCAAAACTATGCAGATAAAAGTAACTTCCTTTTGGAGAAAAAAATGCGTCCTAATCTGTCCAAACATTCGTTTAAGAGCTACGATGTCACAAACAGATACATACGTTAAACTATGAAACAAACTATTTTAAAGGTAATATAAATCTAAACGGAGGCGCTGTCGCCGGACCGCGTTATAATGCCAACCTAACTCGCTTTATCGATACCTAGAACCCGCTCGCTATCAGCAACTATACGGTTACACAAACCGTTAAATGAAGTCAGATAAAGCCTTTTATTCCTCGATGACCCTGCACCGTATGCGATTTCGTTAGGGTTGCCGATGCGTGGACAATGAAGCGGGGAACGGGAGGAAGACCCGTTGGTTATTCAAAAATGGAATTTATTATAGGGCAGCAGTGACGTTGACAAGTATTCCGTTCATTGGTTAACTAACTGCGCGTACGTCAGGAACGAGGCATATGGCGGGGCCGGTACACCACGGCCAGGTGGCCCGGCGTCACGCGCGCCCGCGCCTATTGTACGACCCCCCCCCCCCCACGCCTTGCGCATGTGTGCACTACCCGACACGTCGCGAACAATACAGCGGCCTCCACAACAAACACGATGTAACAAGGATGCGGCTCCATTCATTCGATGTTCTCAGACGGCTACACTAACAAAATTGAAAACGGTCAGCTGATTGTCCGCTTTATAATATCATTAAGTAGTGATTTGTTTATGTTGTAGAACAAGAGACAATAGAATGGTCCAGTGTGAGATGAGGTTCATAATATAATAAGCTTATTAACTGGATAACTATCATCCGATGGTTTTTTGACCATAACATTACATAAAAAGAAACGTAGGTCATTAACAATAACAAAGAAAAAACCTCAGTAATCTGCCCTCCTAAGCCAATAAACAGTATCTCCGATTCAATTGCCAAAGTAGATTCAATCCTATATTCTTAGTAATGGGGTTGTGATTGTTACAGGAGTTCTATTTGAGATGCTGCTATTGCTTCAGGGCAGAGTTGGGACTTGTACCCAAACAGTTTCACTATCGTAGACTTTCTTGCTTCACGTACACGTTTCTTACGAGCACGTAGGCCATCTGAAGCTAAGTGGAGTTTTATATACTGATCTATCCATAAACTGATCTATTCTCAATGCTACTAGTTTTACTTTCTGGCTATATACTCATGCCGCTGTATAATGACTTTGTCATCAAGCCTACTCCGAGAGCAGTAAAAATAAATTTGTTACTTATCTACCATTGACCATCACTACAATGTTGACTAGCCTTCAGACAACAGTTAAGTATATCCCTGGCCTCATCATAAACGCATATCACGACCACTACCGCATCACGGTAATTCAATCCCGCAACACCAAATTAACCAGCTGCCCGTGCGCAGTTATCATGCCTTTGTCAGTCATCAATTTAATACAATACTGTGCGCGGAAGCATTATGGCATGTCATTCTTATGTTACCTAAAAGCTTCGGCACACCAAACGCGGGGCAGGAGCGGCGCAGGTTGATCGTGGGCCCGCGCATGTTGACTAATCTCCCAATAAAAAGGTTAAGCATTTTTAGACCCTTTGTGAATGTCATTATCCCGGCCGCCCCGTGGCGCCGCATAGGTATATAGTGGTGGTTTATTTTCCTTAGTTTAGTTTATGAGTTAAGTTTATATTGTGCCATTATTGTATTTTATTTTTTTGTGCATCCTATGGGACCTGTTATCCGGAATAAAAATATTACATTTCATTTAATTTCATTATCATTGTCGTGCTTGTCATTTGATGTTCAGATTTAATTGAGTAGGTATTATTATGACAATGCACTAAAGATCTTAAAATTTTGGTTGAGGAACTGTACAGTCAAGGAATTTTTATCACGCACCTTATTTCCAAAGTCAATCTGACATTCTACAGCAATAGGGTTGAGTTTCCAATCAATTACAAATGAATTGGAATCTCCAATGACAATTACCACTTCAAGCAAATTTTCTTTGAAATGAGTAGCGAATTAACTTCCGTGACCGTACCACGAACGCATTGAACTTGGCAAGCCAAAAAGCAATGCGAGTCCTGCGAATCCATCATGCGCGGGCCCAAAGGATTAAAGCTACCGTAAACGATTTTTGAAAACTGACAAAATGTATGGAATTAATGTAGGCGCTCTGAAAGCATACGTCAATCCTAGATAAGCACAAGATAACGAACGCGGAATGCATCTTGTCTATAGCCTCTGGCCTGCTTTTGGCGTGCCCAAGCCTTAACTTCGCACAGTCTGGCCGAAGCATTTCTGATTCCCAGCCAACATTAAATGTAGCGAACAAATTGGATACAGAAAATGATTAGTAAAATTAAATGAATGAAAACGGGACCGAAGCACCTTTTACACGTCATTAACACGGTGGGAACGAAGATTGACATTATTCTGCTATATAAATTCCAGCCTGAGCCCATAATAATATGTCACTTCGTTAAAGCACCTTGTTTTGATGTTGTTATATTGTTGACATTATTTAATTTGCTGGTATATAATAGAAAAATGTGTTTTTGGTTGCATTACTATCTATATAGTGTCGACTTTATACCTAATACAAATAATATATTACAATTTTCACTTGAACTTTACGGGCGCAGACAAGTTAAATAAACGAACGTTAGCGATTTTCGAAAACCGACAGCCTAGCGCGTCGGCCGTTCAAGAGGATTGTGAAGTGCCGCTAAAATCACGTAGCTGGCAAAAAAAAAACCATACAACCTTTCTCACTCCCTAAATCAAGTCCGATTTCAACGAATTATGAATATGTTGTCGTTATTATAAAGAACTAGGTCTGTAAGTTTCTGTTGTTTGTTTTTTAAATTTGTTTCATTCTAAGAATTATTTTCTTGGGAAGGAAAACGTACAGGTTTTTCATGATACCAACAACTTACAACCACACACACCACATATTCAAAAATCGTAAATATCGTAATAGTTTTAAGGGGAGAGAAACGTTATCGCGTTTTGTATAGAAAATATCTAGCTTCACAAACCACTTAAGACATTTCGCTAAAACGTTAGCGCTAGATATGCAAATCTAACTATGCCTTCTGAAACTTACATAGGTATATAGGTACGCTTTGCACTGAAACCACAGAATTAGTGCCAAATACTTAAAACCGGTTCGCTTTTCTGTTGAAATAAGGAAATCAATCCCGGAACACGAACGTGTTAACATTAGTAACTTCGACATTGTAGCCCTAAAGGGTGTTCCACACGTCGAGGGTTGCCCGCAATCAATTAGCGGGCGTACACCGAGCACTTCCGCTTCCGAGCGTTTAGGGACTTCCGCCGCTATCGGCGCAATCACGGCCTGGCGCTCCAGGTACGATTATGTATGCAGCGTTTATTGGCGACGAAGTGAACCACAAAATGTAACGTTTTCTAGGGTCTTTGCTCCGAGACAAGACGCATTCGGCGAACTTTATCGTTATCGAAAATGTGCAGGACCAGACGGTTGCGTTAACCGCTTATGTCATTAATTCTATACATTTTGAATGTTTTCGTATCGTTTATGTAAGAGTCAAGCATCTTGTCTAGGGGAGACGCAATATATTTTTTCCAAATGACAGTACGCTGCGTACCTACTCGTACATGCTTAGACCAGGCTACCGTCTGTGCTAAACGCAGTAAGTTTCATTGGAACTCAAAAAAACAAAAGAAGTTTAACTACTAGGTACATTAGCCAAGAAACCAATATATTCATACTCGAACATGCTTAGACCAGGCTACCGTCTCTGCTACACGCAGTAAGTTCCATTGGAACTCAAAAAAAACAAAAGAAGTTAACTACTACGTACATTAGCCAAGAAACCAATGTATTCATCATTTGGTTAAGAGAATTTAGGCATGGTTACTATCAAGTACTTAAGTCTAAAGTAAGTAGGTCATTAAATCGGCAACGTCAGTTCGCGGGTAGATAAGATTAACCCAATCCTAATTTTATCAACTGCACTATCAACTCGATAGCACTTGATGTATTATTAAATAAGTGTGAGCTGCTCGTAGATAATTAAATCCTATGTTATCATTTATCAGTGTGCCGATGTTTCGATGCCGATATTTTGATGTTGCACGGTTTTTGAATGTATGTAAAACTTCGAATAATTGTATAATTTAAACATAATGGGACATAGGTCAGAAAGAATATACCGTGCGACAAAAAAGAGTACAAATTAAATGAGGGCGCCACTTTCTACGTAACTCACATTTTTGACGTAAAATGCTTAAACTTGGCAACAATCTAGTATGGAAAATTTTGCGCTCCATTTTATTTAATTTCTATTTTTCAGCAAATCCAAACAATTCTCTCAAAAATATGAAAACAAAGCCAAAACGGCTGCGTGCGCCAACGGCACAAGGATGGAAGCAACTCATGCCTAACCTAACTGAGAAGACGAAATTTATTTGCGCATAATCACTGAAATAAAGATGATATAAGAAAACTATCATCATCCTACTTTTTGTTAAGAACTCTTAAGCAAATTGAGTTATTGCAATACTAGATCTACTGTTGTCCCATGTTAATATACCTAGTTAATGACGATTTCCATGTAGTATATTGTAAAGATATGGTTATCATGAAGTTGCTCAGCTAAGTGTAGCTATAAAGACAAGTAAAGCTAGCGACACATGCCCGTCGGCCCCCGCGGAGTGCCCATTGTCTCACACGGTGTATTTTTTGTCGGGAGATAAAAAAAGGATCATGAGCTTGTTAGAAAAAATGCTCCTCTACAAACAGCTGAGCGATAAGGTTACGTGTGTGCTCGGAGGAATCAACGCAAGTTTTCTACTCGTTAATGTGTGTCTAGCGGAATTTTATTAGTTACTTAGGGCTAGCTACTGAGACTTGGAAATTACTGGTTGTTTCGATACAATGGAATGGGGAATGAGAGTGGTGAAGGAGGTATTTGGTTGCATAGTACGAGTATGTATTTACTACAGTCAGGAAAATTTTGTACCCACCTTAGGTCCAAAGTCAATCTGACTTTCTACAACAATAAGGTTTAGTTTCCTAAACGTTACAAATGACTTGACATCTCTAATGATATTGACGACTTCAAGCATTTTTTTTTATTTTTTTTTTAAATGGATCACGAATGAACTTCCGTGACGTGACCATGAGGCCTATATTCTACTTGGAAAAACCGCATTGCTTTTGACATGTTACCGTATTGTCAACGTTATTTTTGGTTCTTATGGTTTTTAGCGAGTAGAGCATAATGTGATTAATGTGACATCGTATTTAAGTCGGATGAGGCGCTTTCTCTGTTTAGCTTATCAATGGGTACTAAAGCTGACTGAGAAAGCAAGATAACAAACTTTTCCCTTCAATTACGATGTATGATTTTTCACCACATCTGTATTCAAGTTTGAAAATTAAACTGATTCAGTTCGAGATTTTGCATAACTAAAGGGTTAAAACCGACTTTTTTTTTTAACAACGGTGTCTACATTGCTCTGGACTTAGTAAAAGTACTAGAAGATCTTTACGTCAGCCATGAAGCTCATGAACGACGTGTAAGTAATTTGCTATTTTAGATTTTCCTAATTATCTCAAGGCATGTGCAAGATCATGTCTATTTAATTGATTATATTTTTGAAACAGGAACTTGTGGAGTTATACTCCGTTCTGTGTAAAAAAAGATATTAGAAATGTAGGCAAACTACAAGAAATATTACTTTGTTAATAAAATGCATAACTTTGAAATATGTAACTGTGTCAAGTATTATTTATATTTTTTTATTAAGCATATCTTGGAGTGCTCAAAAGAAAAAGAAGCACTCACTAAAGATAATGGAATCTTTAACTTTATCTACGAATATGATCTAGTCGAACACCTGCGTAGTTTAATAGGTACCTACATCTATCGTTAATTATATTATTATTATAACAATATAGATGAGATAATAATTGACAACCAAGTGGTGACATGGAAGATAACATCGGTGAGACATTACGTTTAATAATATCGGCATATGCGTTAAAATGTATGCGACAATTAATTATACTTACTAATATTATTATAAACGCGAAAAAAAGTCGCAGGCAGAAGCTAGTTAATATTATAAAGAGGTACGAAAGTAGTTAGATGTTCTATGCGTATGTACAGAACAGAACATTGTAACATTTGTAACCACGATATAGGGTGCCAAAACTGCACTGGCTGGACTAACCTGGCGCGAGGTTCCCTCTAGGCTTGGCCCCGAGGATGGCGAGGTTCACGTTGGCTTTCCTCCCGTCGATGATGGGGTTGGGGTCCTTGCAGGCCCGCTCCGCCGCCGACCGGTCGCCCATTATCACCTAAAAAGAAAAAAATACTGTGTACGCTTTCCTGGAGGTAGGGTAGAAGTACCTTTTTGTGCCACTGTACCCTTTTTGGCCACTCTAGGTTGAAATGAGTGCCACAAATACTGCAAAATTAAAAAAACAATTTTCATAAATAGTAAAGACTGAAGATTATTATTAAGTTGAAATATAAAAATCTTAGTAAAAACTTACAGTGGTCAAATACGGTGTAAAGATGGCCAAAACCGGTACCACCCTATATTGGCATATAATGAAGGGGAAGAGTTGAACTACAGGATTTGGAGTTAGATTACAGGATCAAAATTGCCTGATGAATTCATCGTCCAGCTAGCATTCTATACCCAGAACAAACATAAAGTATTATTCCAAAATAAAAGCGGTCAAGACGCGCTTGACAGTCATTTCAAATATCATTTTATCAAAAGCAACCCTAATACTTACCAAAGTAGTACCATTTTAAACTCCAGTGAAAGTGGCTATTTCTACCTATCCTTACTTATTACCTGCTAGCGAGCGCTTTTGGGGTAATCGAAACATTGTTTCCAAATTTTACTGGGGAAGAATTGAAAAATGGTTCCCATCTGACCCTGTGTATAGAATTAGAGAGGTACCTGTAGTTCAAAAAAAAATACTGCGAAGATTTACAATATATTTCTGGT
This sequence comes from Acleris sparsana, assembly GCA_923062465.1. NCBI lineage: Eukaryota > Metazoa > Arthropoda > Insecta > Lepidoptera > Tortricidae > Acleris > Acleris sparsana. Next base: position 16,073,575 of record OV281287.1, on the reverse strand, counting down.
TTTAATTTCCAACCTACTTAGCTAGCAATATTCGGTGGATTCTCTTGGCTATGATTGCAATTGCGATACTCCACATATTACAATGTATGTAAAAACCTAATCGAAGAAAACCTTTTATATGGCAAGGAGAAGGCAAGCGAGTAGGTATAGACAGTCTGTCAAGAAAGTCATGAACTCAAAATTATTGTATAATTGTAAAGGATTAAATTACAGATTAAAATAGCATAACAAAAATACAGTAAGCAGACTTATTATATCATTTAGCTCTTTGGATCAATTATAAAATAATTTCCATTTCAAGACTTTCTTGGCAGACTATTACCACAGTATTACACAGGAAACCTGATGGTGATTGGGTTGGGATCTGAGACCTATAGATATAGGCAATCTTAAGACTGCAATCCTAAAACTCCAAATGCTTTATCAACCATGAGGACTGAGATAGAATGCCTCTACGCTAGTCATTTCACCGGTTGCTAATTGATTCATAAATTTTCATTTATAATTTTATTTTTGGCAAGTTATTTGTACTTGTTTGTCTTTGTTTCTTTGATAATTACTTTTTAATATAGGTACAGTCAAAATAATTTATATGCGGTTATCGCGCTAAATATATGTATGTATAATAGACCGTATTATCAGTGGTATAGAGTGTGTGGATATTTTTGACGCCTTGGAAACGTATATATATTTATGACTTCGGTTGTATTTAAGTCATATTTAATAAAGACGATGGGAAATTGTATTATGTGCATCAAAATTATAATAAATACCTATCACGGTAACTAATTAAATTGGTTTGCTATTATGAATAGGTTAATTTGTCAGTGTAAATAAGGTCCCTGTCAAATTTTGTTCTGTAAGTAGGCCGCTCGGGCACTTTAACACGTCAAGAATCTACCAGCGCTTCCCAAGAGGAGACCACTGCTGAGAAGAAACGCCGCAAGAAACTCAGCAGTCAGTCATTTTTTAAACATATTTCATATTACAATGGTACTACTTAGTCTAGCATTATATAAAGCTACAAAAAAGGCTCATAAAGGGACAATGCAGGAAAAATATATCAATACAAATTAACAATATGTTGTGTGCCGTTAATGCGTATAGTGCCCCGTTAAACGTATAAATGAATAATGAAAGAACGAGATCGGGCCGATTTCATAGATCTATCATAAAGATCTGTTATTGAATACGGCTTAGAGAAGATAGTATTTTCAAGATAATGAAACGCCTTTCAGAACGTATGTGTAGTTGTATTGAATTTTATGCAGAATACCTATAGGTATGGAGGACAACGTCGATGCGACATTACCTATTGTAATGAAAACATGAGCCACAGGTCTCGCTCAACTGTCGCCCCACCAGCATAACCTGACTTCCCGCCTCCCTCTTCAATAGAACAACATCACCATTTACTACAAAATATCGCAGCTCAAGTTACATTGGTTAGCATACATAATATCGGGTAGGTTGATCATATCGAGCAAACTAAAGTAAAATGTCTGATGACCTCCGGATATCGACGCGGTGCCGTCACAATTGAAAATTCAAATGAGATCTGTTTTTGTAATGTCACACGAAAAAGTGCAAGTAAAAAAACACATCGCATATTTATTTGTGCCCACGAGTGTTCATGCTGTATTTTCGTGCATTTAAAATTGTAATTTTATACTTGAAAAGTTATTTATTTGATATGTTAAATACGTTATCTACAGGGTGTTTACTGTTTATGTTTGATTTAATATTACAAATTATAATAATGTAGCTGGCTGTTCGCAAGGACAAAGGAATAAAACAGTATTCGGTCGTTATTTGAACAAGTAATCTATTAAATTCATGCATTTCGAATTGCTTGATACATTTACTCGGCTTAGTATCGCACTATAATGAAATTGTTTGAAAGCCATAGAAATTAAAGTTAGACACGGCGCGATAACGGCTAGCTCTCGCTCGCAACCAATCATATTTAAAAATCGATTAAAAAGGTTTATTTTATTTTATATATTTTATGACTAATTTTTTAGGAATCGATTTGATTTTTTACTAAAGCTACCTTTTCTTGAAGTAATCGGATAGGTACTGAGCAATTAAAACAATGAAAATATATTTTTTTAATTCTATTTTTGAAACTTACAAGCTTACATTGGTTGGACGCCATCTTAAAGTCTTCCAGTGTCCTGTAAATTATCAATAAGAACCTAATAGGTCCTTAAATAGTTTCATCTCTAACTAACTCAATGAAACTGCACGTTACGTAGCTTAAACAGATTGTGTGGAAGGTATGCTGAATTTATAAGCCTATAACTTGGACTTATCGGAAACCTCGGACAGTCGTTCACCTCAATTTTTTGAGGTTACCTATGGGTAACATGTCACGATGTACAAATAAATGTCAATCAGGTAAATTCAATCACAACATGACGTGTTGCGTAAATTTCATTGCATTACCACTACATTAGCGGGTGGTAGGACCTTGTGCAGGGTCCGTCCAGATCGCTACCACCATCTTATCCATTAACCTACCGCCAAACAGCAGTGTTCGCATTGTAGTGTTCCGGTTTAAGGATAAGACAGCCGGTGTAATGACTAGCATAGAGGCATTTCATCTTAGTCCTCAGGGTTGGCAACGCATTTGCAGTCTTAGGCTTGCAGTCTTGTGAATGCGAATGTCTATGGGCCACAGTTTCCACTTACCATCACGTGGCCTGTGTTTTCGTTTACCTTCTCTAGGTATGCCATATAAAAGGTTTACCGTCAAATCCAATACTGGTGTTATTTTTTTACGTAGCAGAGGCTAGTTGGTCGAAGAGACCTTTGGGAGTAAGCAGATCCCATACGCAGAAATTTTCATGTAAGTCGCTCTTAGTTACTTGATGACGTTTTGTTACATATAAATTCATCAGATAATAACGAGGAAATTGTGTTTAAAAAAAAACATTCAAGGGATAATCACACCATTGCGCTGTCACTACGCTCTACTGTTTCCAGACGTCCCGATTTTCAGGGGTCTATGGAAACGTCCCAATTTACCTTTGATTGGCAAGCCATTTATCCCGATTTACAGCACATCACTAGAACGGTCATTATAAGATAACAGCCGGAAGTCAAAAACGATACGCCACACGTCATTGGTTATTGTAAGATGGCTGTAACATGCGCGATTTTTCAAATGTATTGTATTATTTACACTGTCACGATTTGAAAACGCAGATCCCGTTTGTTTATTAGCATAGTCCCAGCTTTTGTAGGACTACACCTGGCAACACTACCACGCACGCTAGGTCCTGAAACTAAGTGCTCCTTTGTTTACAATGTTCAGGGCCAGGGCTCGCTGATTTCTTACAAAATGAAATCGATTTGGAGTCCTTCGTTCTGAACGTGCTACTTGGAATCACCTTTTATTTAAGGTTGTTCAACTTTGCCGACTGTCTTCTTTAGAACGATATATAAATTGGAATAAAGTCAGGCCAAAAGGTTAAGTACTTGCTTAATGTTGTATTGTCAAATATACCTCGGTTTAAGTAAACTCCTCGACTGGTAAACACTATATTTAAACAATATATAGTCATTCCTGAATCATTTCGAGGAATACGGTGTAGGATTTTTTAGAAAAGCCATTCTTATTTTTGTCATCAACGGGCACAACCTCGCTAAATATTTACCTACTAGAAACAAAACTGACATTTCAATGCAAAATGGATAAGAACTGCTGAAAAGCTATTGAACGCTCCTATTTTTGATCTTTGTAAGAATCACTTGAAAACTTCTACGACAGTTAACAAATGTTGCGCTGGATCCCAAAAACATAAAAAATCGCTTGAAACACTTGTTGGGAGCCTTTCAAATTGAGTTAGAATCGAAAACTTTGGGATTTTATTTTTATTAGTTACCAAAGTATTTACCGATGTTTATTTAATGTTGTTGTTTACAGGTTCGACAAAGGGTTCAATTAATCCTACAAACAAACAGACTTTTCTGTTAAAGTCTACATCATACATACTCTTTGCCGCCTCTATCTTTACGTTTTTTTTAGGCTACCGTAGTCAACAAGGAACCCTTATAGTTTTGCCAAGATCGTCTGTCCGTCCGTCTGTTTGTCTGCCAGTCTGTCCGCGGTTTAAGCCAGAGACACTGCAGGTACTACAACTTAAGTTATACATTTCAATTATCTACGCCAACAAGGTTGTAAAACAAAATGTACATTTTTTTTTCTGTTGTCTCCCAGACGTGTAGAGCAAAGGTAAAATGTTTATTTTTGCATATTATTGGATAGCTCTTAAAATCCTTGACGAGGCAGACTTGATCGGTTTTGAGATACAGACAACTAACGAGACATTTCTTGCACGGTTTTTAATTAAAGTGGTTCGAAGTAAATTCGAAGTGGCAAAACATTTTTGTTCTATTTCAATTGATTTCTATTCTATAATTTATACAAACATGAGGTGACTTGTCAAAACACGACTGATAAAAACAAAACGCAAAACTTGAAGCATTACCATTTCAAATAAGCAAAAGCACTCGACTTGAAGTTATCATCTTAATTATTAGAATTTGCATTATTCCACAAAAACATAGATAAGGTAAACCGATAAGTAGTACCTATACATAAGCCGAGCGGAACCAGCGCCGGCGCAAATGGCCCACATTCTTACAAAAAGCCAGCAACGTTACAGTTGGACTTGTCCCAATTTTGCGCTTTTTGATGAACGTAAAAATGTTGAAAAGAGATACTCAACGGGCTCACAAATCACAGACCTACTTAAATTACCGCCAGTTTTTTAATAGCTATCGGCAATCATCGTTTTTCTATGAAACCCGAGTGACAAACATACTGCAAGTTACGAGTGCGAGTCTGATGGCAATACCTAGCTGTGAGTTGGCAGCTATTAAGAAGCTGGAAGTGGAAGGAGATGGTAAATGGGCCATCTAAACCATATAGTCAGTCCTTAAACGTAGTGTAAATCAAGAAAGAATACAAAAAAGTATTGTGATTTTGAGACATTGCAATATCCTCCTCTTCTGAACTATTCCGCCTATAAATCGTAGTGCTTGACACTGAAAAAACTATAAAATAATAAATAATGGTGCCAAAAGGGAGCTAGTCTTAAACTTATCTTGGGTGCACTACGGCTAATAACATTCTTCATTACTTATAAAAGTTATAACGAATGATTGTTCGATAAAAGTGTGAAATTAAACAACTAAGTAAACGTTTAAATGGTAGCAGAGGCTCGGACGGAGAGGCGTTCCCAAATCCGGGCCGCCCAATCACTCCGACGCGAACATTACTATGTTGCTCTCGCCACGCCTCACTGATTCGTTGGTGTTTTAGGTATATCACTAACAGCCTGTTACTTTCTTGTATAAACTTGGTACTGCTGGAAAGGTTCGCGCATTGACTGCGTTTGAAGGTTAGCAGCGCTTGATTTATTGAAAGTTAGGATTAGTTGGAAGGCTAAGGATTTTATTGGTGATTAAATTTTGTATTTACTAAATCTTATCAGGTACGATAACTGACACCTATTTCTAAAATAATATTTTCCGGTAACATAGATAAGACGGTGTACGGTGTACTCACGTCGGACTATTCGATTATTCGGACGAGTCTCATCTCGTCAGAGGATGATTTGTAAGTAATGATTAAACATTTTAGTATGATTAAATTCCAGGGATTTCCACGCCTTCTTTTGCATCAATTTATTCGAACGCCTACTGTTAGGTACTTACTTAGGTATATGCCTTTCCTAGCTTCTTAAATAGAACACGGAACCTCCGTGTCTACGTGTTAAATATTTAACTTTTTTTTAAAGGCTACTTTAAGGACAATGTCGTTTTTCTAATTACCGTTTTTTCTAGTAGGTAAGTTCGATTGTCTTATTAACATACGCAATGGTATATCAGACTACAAAAGCTAAAATGACCGTAATTTCCATTGCTTCTGCTTGGCAGCAGCTTGTTTTTATAAGAAGAAGGTAAAGGCTCAGTCTCATTGGTCGATAGCCAGCATGCTTTTAGTGGTACATTGCATCGTTGCAATAGTTCTCGGCTCAACAATGTCAACAAAACTCGTCAATGGATTGCTACAAGCATGCGGGCTATTGCCAAATGAAACAGCCTTAACCTCCTAGATTCCATTACCGCTGCCTCAAGTTGAGTAATTGTTTAGCCCATTGGTTATCAGCACGTCCGCAGAAGTTGTTTAAATTCTACTAGCAACCCGCCCTCGCTTCGCTTCGGTTTATGTGAGTTTTCTGTAACACCCGTACAATATCCAGAACTTATTACATAAAAGCCTTCCTCTTGAATCACTCTATCTATTAAAAAAAACCGCACCAAAATCCGTTGCGTAGTTTTAAAGATTTAGGCATACAAAGGGACATAGGGACAGAGAAAGCGACTTTGTTTTATACTATGTAGTGAAGATCAAATTATGAAAATGTACCATACAATACAATTTGAACTCAGTCATCTAACACTTGTTATTCGACCAAGGCTTGGACCTACCCTGACCTCAGGATGAAGTCGAGACTATGGTATTGTATTAGAGAAATTATTGGAAGAAACACTCAATGATCGATTCTATATTTGTTCACTAAGTAAACAGCTGCCTGCTGTTAAAAACGCATTAACACCATCAACAATTGACGAGCCTTTTTCTTGCGGGTAAAGTAATTTACAAGTCATTCGAAATCCAGGTATTTGTATTTAAGTGATACAACATTTGTTTGCAGGTCTTATTTTGTTCATTTTCCTTTATCTTTCGTATTCTATATACCTTAGTTAAATGCCTCGGTATTTTCCCTCATAATTTTACAACGGTTATTAGCGTTTTAAACGTATATAGTTATATGCTTTTATTAAAGCAATATTAAAGTACCGAAGAATAGCTAAACTGAAGTGGCAGTGGGCGGGGCACATAGCTCGCAGGACTGATGGCCGATGGGGTCAGAAGGTTCTGGAGTGGCGTCCGCGGACCGGAAGACGAGCTGTAGGTAGGACTCCAACAAGATGGAGTGACGACCTCGTCAGGATCGCGGGACCGCGGTGGATGCGAAAAGCACAAGACCGGTCTGAGTGGAAAGCCTTGGGGGAGGCCTATGTCCAGCAGTGGACGTCTTTCGGCTGACATGATGATGATGATGAATATTAAAGTAACAATCTAAGATGACTTGTTATGTGTTTATTGTTAAGTTATTTCGAGTACTGCTAAAAAAAAACAGTAAATTTTAAAAGGGGCAGTCGGAATAATAAACCACAATAAGCATCCATAGTAATGCAATTGGCTTAGGAAGTAGAAGCAAAGCAGTGCTATTGCGACTGTAGTTTTTACGTTGCTTATAAAGAGTCCATACAGTTTTCAAGTATATTTCAGCAATTAAAACTGTTTAATATATGAATAGTATAAAAAGGTACAATATTAAAACGTTATTTAAAATATCGGTACTTATTTAAAGAGAAGTTCTAAAAACGGATTGGGTCAGATTTTGAATGACGATAGACGGGGATCAATGAACTCGTTCAAGGGTTGCCCCTGGAACGTGTTGAAGCCGCATCCGTACCATCGCGATAGGGCTGGCTACTTCAAAGGTTTCAAGCCAATAACAACGATATCAGCGGCAGATACCTGAAGCACAATAAAATTAAAGAATGAAAACTGCAGAATATGTTCAGAAGAAGTACTACTACGGCTACGCTAATTTAGGAGGTAAATCTTTACCACAAGCTCAAAAATAATGTTACCATGCACAGCGTCGCATGCGTTGTTGGCTTAATTTTGTCGAGACTAACCTTCTAGATGTTCCCATTTGATCCATCTTTAACACCGAAGCATTTGCGAGGAGGGTTTTTATTAATATTATTGTTTTAGCAGTTAATTAAATTCGGAGATCATTTACCGGTCTCCAGTCTAGTCTCCAGCCTACGTATTGTTTAAAAATATCTGACACATCTCTATGGAGTATTTACCGGGCCAGAGAATCAAGTATGGCATTAGAGTGTACAAGTTATTTTGATGCCAAATATTAGCTAAGATAGTAATTATTGGCGGGGACTGTCCAAATATTTAGTGCCTACGAGTCCAAGGATCAGATAAGTTTTAGCCTCAAGCAGCCTAAAGATTTTAGTCTTGGGAATACAAATGGCTTTGAGTCTCAGATCAGGTGGCTTGTATGCTCGTTTGCGTTCTCTTAGCAATATAAAAGGTTTACCGTCAGATCCAACATGTTTTTTTATACGTAGCAGGGGCTAGTTGGTCGAAGAGACCTTTGGTAGCAAGCAAATCCCTAACGCAGAAATTTTCAGAGAAGTCGCTCTTAGTTACTTGATGAAGTTTTGGTACATATAATTTCATGAGATAATAACGAAGAAATAGTCTTTATCCTGGATTTTAGTAATAATAACAATAACACACACTCTGGATTTTGAACCGTATCAATCACATACAACTCGACAAAATTGATGACGTTTCCATGGAAAACCGTACAATTTACATCACCGAAAGTAATTTTTGTTGGCTGGTGGTTCAAATTTAACACTGATCTATCAAAGAATACAACAGGGAATCCGGCAGATGAGTGCATTTTCCGCAGTCTCGAGCCCGCTGCGCTCGAGGCCTGGCCCGCACGGTATCGGATGTCTTTTGTTCCCCGGCACTACTTCAGCACGCCTGCGTCATTCACCGACCGCGCAATGAATGGGGTATAAGAAACCTGGTGCTGTATTCTGGTGTTATTTCAGTTGTAACTTGGATAGCGGACTGAAATAGATAATGATGACGATAATAAAGTAACATATAATAAAGAAGTCACAGTTAACGTGGCGTTTATGTTAGGTACTAATCATAGTATATAATTTTTTGGGATTGTTGTTGTATATAACCGATCTAAAGTGGACCTTATTTGTTTATCATGTAACTTGTATAGAGATTAGCGTTATCGAACGATAGTCAGCGTGGTTGGATTTGGCACTTTTGGCTACTATGTGAATATGTATGCTTTAACTGTTAGAAATGGTGAACTATTCTATATGTCAACTCTAGCCTATAAAATCGGACTGAAAATCAATAACATACCTAAAATTACAATTATGTTATTATGAGTGCATCTTTTTCTTAGCATAAGATTTTTTGTTTTCTTTGTCAATTTGCAGTCTTAATTAAACGTAGTCTGAAAATGTCCAAACTTCTTTACTCGCTTTATCGGTCCCGATGTGTCACGAAAGCGGAGAATTGCGATTATTACAACCTTCCTGATGTCACAAGGGTGCAGCGACGTCCCTCGCCAACCGCCCTACCCTAGGGTAACCTACCCGAGAATTGAAATTGGGGTTGTGATTCATTTCTCATGCCCGCCACTCGCATAGCCTCCAAATTTATTATATTTGCGACTCGGAGTTTTAAACAAATGGGAGAATTCACTTACATCTGTTCATTTTCGCTTTCGATTGGTGGCGAATTGAATTACAAATCCTAATCGAACAAAAAGCTCTAATACAACCGAAGAATCGTTTTACGTGAAAATAATCGGAATTAATAGACAATAGTCGTGAAATCATAAAACGTGACTGGTTGTTTACTTGCTTACTTTACGATTGATTTATGAAAAGTTAACGAGTACCTAGAGTAGAGATGACTCCTTGGAGCGCACATGACGTGGCTATTTCGAAATCATTCCGCAAACTTCATTGGCAACACAAAGCTTAGTGTCAAATTCAGGAGTGTTTTTGTGTTGGATCGAGTCGACACATGCCACCTGCGGGGAGAGGGCACGACTTCCGTGTTCGATGTAATTTTACGATACAGCTCGTAGGTATAGGAATACATTATACACACATACTCGATGCCGGTGGCTTAGTACGTATGTTGTGGTAGCATTGAGGTGCGATAACGCGCTTAACCGTGCGATATGCGAGCCGTTTCAGGCGACAACCACAATGCACACGGCCATTTCTAATTTCAAACTTAACAGCGCTTTCATTAATAAAGTTGAAGCTTTATTGGCTTTCTGATAACCAATCGTAAACCTTCAAGATTTAACGAAAATTATTTCAAATTTCAAATACACAAATAATCAAAATAAAAAGTAACTCACGAATCCGTATCCCCGGCTTTTACTGGTCTGCCGGTCGGTAATGACGACAGCCTCCTCGATGTCGCCGTAGACGGCGAAGTGTTCGCGAAGGCTCTTGTCCGTGGTGTGGTAGGGCAGCCCGCCGACGAACAGCTTGGTCCAGGTGGTGTCCTTCTGGCCCGGCAACGCGCCCAGCGCCAGCAGCCCCTCGGGCTCGCCTGGCAGCGCGCCTGCCATCAACATGCCTTGAACTGTCTCCGTCGCGACGGCCACGGTCACTCCTGGCACTAACACTGGCGCGGAACGCCGACTCTTGTGGCTGGTGGTGTAAACTGTAAACACGCTGCGTGTCGCGATCGCGGGCGGTCGTCGTGGAGGTCGGGCGCGGACTGCTTGTAAACGCACGTGGCGCTCGGCACTAATTTTAGCCCCCGCTCCCCTCCCGCCGCCAGATGCGCCGTCTCCGCCACATGCGCGGCGTGCCCTACTGCCTGCTACCCTCCACGTAACGCTAATGATATGCCTCGTTATCATTAAACTATTTTAGCTATAACTTAAGCTAATCTTGAAAGTTGGCTAACTCTTAAATAAAAACCCTATTTTTTCTGTCCAACTTTTTGAAAATATAGGTCTACTCGAAAGCAAGTATTCTCGATTAACTCCATGAAACCTTCAAAAGTGTAATCGACGCAAAAAAATTACCCACTTCACGTACATTAGTCACAGTCAAAAGTAGACACTCACTTTTGTGCTTCGTCACAATAACATATTTGACAATCTTGTTTGACAGACTGTAAAGCAAAAAGGTATACAGAAGTGTAAGTAAGTATATCTACTTTTAATGTACTTACTGTATGTACCTGTAAAGGTTCACTGGATTTAAACGAAGTGTATAATTGGTTTTACATCGGTATGAACTTAATGTTCTACATAACTACTGGCAAAATTTGACATCCCTATGAATAAAAAAAAGAGTGGCGATACTGGCAATTAACGCAGCTGAAACCGCGAAGTCAAAGCGAGCCAATTTCAGATTAATTACGACAGACGATTGTTTTTTGTCTACTCATAGCCCTGGATAAATATGAACCGGTTTAATTTGGTTCCCTTATACAACAAAGAGGAGTGTATTTGAAACTTTAACTAGGTATCCGTCTGTAATTACCCACGACCAAATGCAAGAACCAATGCACCAATTTTTAATCTTGGAATGAATAAAACCCCTATCTCTTGTCAGGTCAGGTCAGGTGTTGATAAATTCTCTCCCCTAAGTTACTGCTACTAAACACTTACAAATTCAGAACCTAAAAATAATGTTTTAAGTACTTTTAAGGCTTTGAAAGCCCGACTATCATTGTGAAATACGGATGTGGACTTATGCAGCATCAGACGGAATCGAAAACTGAAATATATTGATAAAGTCTTTGCTTTACATCTGTAACACGAATCAAAAAGGAGAAATCCTCGAATTCTCGAATTATGTAGGCAGTACCTTTACAGCATCAGAATCCTAATAGATCAAAGTATAAAATATAGCCTATGACACTTCTTGGATACAACCCATGCAAACATGCCTCGCATTTAAAAAACGTAATAACTAACCTACCTTACAGTCGGGTAAAATAATGATCCTTCCTCTTGGACAGTTGGGTAATTAAGATCCTCAGCCGTAAGTCCTTAATCAATTAAACTGAACACTCGGTCAGCGGAAGTGATCGCGGTGGGAAGCGTATTGTCCCGCGCAGCACTTCCTCCGCAGTCTGTTGACGTTCTCGACCATGCAGAGGAAACGACTCCGCTTCCGCTTGGCTTGGCTCTGGTTATTGGAAATTACTATAAAAGTCACTAACTTTAGTCCCTTTTAGGAAGATCATTGGGGAACACACTGAGAGACAGTGCAGCACGGACTATAACGGTCAATAGATTCCCAATTCATCGCCACTATTCTACTGGGTAAACAACATTCATATCATTCATCGTAGTGTTCTTTCTCACGCGTTGTCTTACTCTATATAGTCCACAAGGAAAGAGAAGCAATGAGCAACACGCGAGAAAAATCATGTTGTGTATACCGTACCTGAAGCGAGATGACGTAATATTCGCAAATCCCTCTTACGTCATTTTATAGGTAGTATCATCCGCGGGCCAGTCTCCCCCGCCCTAATTTTATACGACGTAATATCTGGGGTCCTCGAAGATCAAGTGAAAAAGGGTATATGTCTGGTATACTCCGTTTATGTATATACCCTTTTTCGTTACGAGGAAAGTCGACTTGTACCCTTTTTGACTAGGTCCCCTGATATATGGACGCCCCCTAAGAGGGAGATACCTTATCCTAAAAAGTATTCTGGCCACATTGAACAGTTGTCACTATTGTTTGTGGGACTAGTTCTGCTCGAAAAAACCTTATTGCTTTTGACAAGTTATCGTATTATTTTAACCCCGGCCGCCATTACTGTCATGTAAATAAGAGCTATCGAACTTTGACAATACTATACTTAACGTGCCAAAAGAAATAAAGTTTTACATAGTAAAATAATCAGTTCAATGATTTTGCTAAAGATGTTGCTGCGGGTTTCAGTACGCAGAGTGTAAGATCGCAGTATTAAATAATAGTAAATCTGTAAAGTAAATGCTAAATCCGTAATTCTACGTTCTGTGCTAGATGCGTAATTTGGTATGCTCATAGTATTTTTAACTCCACTATGTCCTGCCCACCTACTTCACTAACACACTATGATAATTTTGAGTGGCATCACCGGAGACTATTGTTTGATTTGACTAACAATGAAACTAAACTTTCGTGAGGAGAGCTTTAGGTCTGATGGCTACTCCCGCCCTGTACTCAGAGCTGATAACTCTTGAACCCACCGATCACCATCAAACTTATTCGTAGCAAAAGAACCACAACAAGAAACAATGAGCAAGTCAAAAAGTTCTTCAACAATCGCATAAGAACCCGTTACACACAGAGAAACATAGACGTTTATATTTTTATTGTTGGAAGTTGAAAACACTGAAAGTTTCCCAACGATGAAAACTTTTTTTTTATTGCTAAGAGAAGGCAAACAAGCACACAGGCCATCTGATGGTAAGTGAAAACTGTGACACATAGACATTCGCATACACAAGACTGCAAGCCTAAGACTGCAAATGCGTTTCCAACTCTAAGGACTAAGATGGAATGCCTCTATGCTAGTCATTACACCGGCTGTCTTATCCCTAAACCGAAACACAACAATGCGAACACTGCTGTTTGGCGGTAGGTTAATGAATAAGATGGTGGTAGCGATCCGGACGGACCCTGCTGGTCCTACCACCCGCACCCCGCACCCAATAATAATCATCATCTTCTTGCCCTTATCCCAAGCCCAACCGTTTGACGACGCGATAAAACATTTTCTTTCGAAAATCGTTATCCGCTATTTTCTCTGTATTCACTCCATCTCACTTATGTCTCCCTCCCTTCACATTCCATCCATCTCTTCTTAGGTCTTCCTCTTGCACTATAGTCGTCCACGTTAGTATATATGATTTTATGGTAGTTAAAATCTTTTATAAGAGGCAGTTTTTGGAATGAAACAGATAACAGATTTCTTATTTCTTTCTTATACACGATTATTTTCTATCTTAAACGTGAATAAATTAATAAAAGAGTAATAAATACATATTGGCCTTGAATATTTTCTTGTTTACGTTCTTACTAAGTACACAAAAGACTGGATTAATTTTATACCATTACGCAGAAATTTAGATTGCGAATTACCATAAAATATTATTTTATTTTATTGAAAGACAATAAATGTACAGTTTGTAATCAAACTCCCAAATGTAAATAAATTAACCGTAATGAATCCCTATATTTTAATTAACTTATTCAGATTTCACATTTTAATTTAACTTAATGTAAGTTTTGTCCGAGGTCACCGTCCATATCAATAAACTTTGGAACTCAATACGAGTGCATCAGCTGTTGCACCCGTTTCTCGAAGTTCAAACAAATCTTAAAAACTCCATGGTCTCTGTTCTCACGTTCCATGCCAAAGACTCCACATCGCTGACAATTTGCTTGGGAAACGAAGAGCCTGGCACCGGTGTCTAAGCAGGCAGGATCAGCTGTTGCCTCGTAGAATAAAGCGGCCAGCTGCGTGCACGGAGATGCCAAAAAAATGGAGTAAGATTGTATATTTATTCGCGGGTAGAGTTCCGTAAAAGTAAATAACTAAATGAAAAGCAAGCTTTAAACCCCGACTGCATTTTTATACTGTCGATATAGGTACCTTTGTTAATAATACTTGACATTTTGGCATAAAACAATGGCAATTATTTCAATTTTAACAATTTATATATCCTATGTTATCCGGGCTGGTGAAAGGATTCTAACGATACCACACACACATCTAAATTAGGGTTTAGAAGTTATGGTGGAATAAATAATCATACATACATACATACATACATACGTGAACCCTGGAAACATTACACTCCCTTTTTGGGCAGTGGCGTGCTATGGAAGAGGCTTATGTCCAGCAGTGGACTGATGTGGGCTGATGATGATGATGTGATGTGTAAAACATATCTACCGATGATGCACTTTGGTTAAATCGATTCTGATGAAAACAATGTGGGTGTTAAAGGAGTTACATGCAGACAAAGTCGCGGACTAACACTATTTTTAAGAAATTCATGGCAAAAATCAATGTTCTATTATTTATACAGAGTGTAACATACGAGGAATGGATCAAACGAAGCAAGTCGATAGAGGACGTCAAGACCTATCGATTCCACACTCATGTATGTTCAGCGATTTCCTACTGTTCCAAAGTTACTTGAGTTTTTACACGACTTCCCCAAAAAAGGAGCGTAATGTTTTCAGGGTTCATGTTTGTATGTATGTATGTAGGTATGCGAGTTTCTTTATTCCACTATAACTTCTAAATTCCTTGACCGATTTAGATGTGTGTGGTGAGGTATCTTTAGAACCCTTACGTCATCCCAAGTAAAATAGGCTACGTGACGTTAAAATGAAAAAATGGCGGACTATATACTCCAAATTAAGTGGCCGTGAGAAAAAAAAAATTACAAACCTATCAAGTCGGCTGCCCTACGGAAAAAGAAAGTAACTGACATTTTTTTCAAAATCGATGTTTTTACATTTTTGGCACTTTTAGACAGTAACAGATGCTGCTACATTTTCGGAATCATCAAAAGAGCTTTAGTTTTAGAGATACAGTTTCGCTAAAGACAGTAACTGCAGGCACTGGTACAAAATATCTACCGAAAAACAAAGCAAAACACAATTACAAAGCATAAATACAGTAATTGCATGTCGATTACTTTGTTTTTCTGTTGTAAATTGATTCACTTCGTTTTCTGTTTGGTAAAAATGTTTATATTAGGACTGAAATTTAGCTAAAAAGAAATTAAGTAGCATTGCTTGATTTTTGTTTTGTAAAAAAGTATCAAATTTACCGATGTGTCTACGCAAAAACAAAGTAAACAAAATGATAAAGCAAAAACAAAGTAGTTTACTGGCAGTTACTTTCTTATTATATTTTTATTTCAATTAAATTGGTTTTTAACCAACATTTACTTTGTTTATAAATTGTTAAACTCCATTTTAATATTTTCAAAATATAATTTAATGGCACTTACTTTTTTTTTGGCCGAGTAAACTAACAGTTGTTAGTCATATATTTTCATACGTTAATTTTCGTGATGAAAGGATATATTACCGATTCTTAACTTTAGTCCTTTAACTTATGTACCCTTTTTAGGGTTCCGTAGCCAAATGGCAAAAAACGGAACCCTTATAGATTCGTCATGTCTGTCCGTCCGTCTGTCCGTCCGTATGTCACAGCCACTTTATTCCGTAACTATAAGAGCTATACTATGGAAACTTTGTAAGTAGATGTATTCGGTGAACCGCATTAAGATTTTCATACAAAAATAGAAAAAAAACAATAAATTTTTGGGGTTCCCCATACTTAGAACTGAAACTCAATTATTTTTTTTCATCAAACCCATACGTGTGGGGTATTTATGGATAGGTCTTCAAAAATGATATTGAGGTTTCTAATATATATTTTTTTTAAACTGAATAGTTTGCGCGAGAGACGCTTCCAAAGTGGAAAAATGTGTGTCCCCCCCCGTAGCTTCTAAAACAGGGTGGCACATTTAGATCAGTAAGTATGGGGAAGTCTGTAACTATAAGTGATACAAAGATCTGTTCTTAGGAACCATGTCATCGATTTTAGTGACAATAAAAACTGCATACATAGATTAAAAAAAAACTTGTACTTTGTTCGGGAATCGAACCCGGTCGTATTGAAAAAGAAAATGCTATATGAAGTCGTTTAATAAAAAATGGGTGTCATTCGAAGACCCATTTTATTAAACTAAAGGATATGAAATTTAATGCATTTTATTCTTTTAGATATCATGTTTCGTACTTAGTAACATTTACTGCTTACGACCTACACAATCGATATCCAAAAATATACAAATAATGTAAGTTTCATTTTTCAATATGACCTGGTTCGATTCTCGAACTGAGTACAAGGTTTTTTTTTTAAATCCATGTATGCAGTTTTTCTTGTCACTAAAATCTATGACATGGTTCCTAAGAACAGATCTTTGTATCACTTATAGTTACAGACTTCCCCATACTTACTGATCTAAATGTGCCACCCTGTATACATAATTAAAACGAATTAAAGATGGAAACTTTTAAACTTCTTTTATTCAAATCTTCGTTTCAAAGTTGCTACGTTTTGTCATTGAGCTAAACAGGATCATGTGTCATGACATGTATGCCAGAGGTTACGTATAGTATTTGAGGAGTTCCAAAAAAATAGCACACCTTTTACAAATTCTTCAGATTTGTGAAAAAATCTGCACGGGGGTTGGGATCTTTGGATCATCATTCTAAGTAAGAAAAATAGATTGATGATCGTAACTCACGTGCAGATTTGAAAAAAGCGGCCAAGTGCGAGTCGGACTCGCGCACGTAGGGTTCCGTACCACTATACATCTAAATAAATGTTTTTCTTTATTCTTTATTATATTGGAGTTGATTGAATGAAAGGTAAAATGCGGTTTACGATTTATAACGTATTAAAAAAAAACTAATTATTAGATCTCGTTCAAACCAATTTTCGGTCGAAGTTTGCATAGTAATGTAAATCATATATTATTTTTACATTTATCATTCCCTTATTTTAGAAGTTACGGGGGGGGGGGGGGGGACACATATTTTTCCACTTTGGAAGCGTCTCTCGCGCAAACTATTCAGTTTAGAAAATATATATATTAGAAACCTCAATATAATTTTTGAAGACCTATCCATAGATACCCCACACGTATGGGTTTGATGAAAAAATAATAATTGAGTTTCAGTTCTAAGTATGGGGAACCCCAAAAATTTACTGTTTTTTTTCTATTTTTGTATGAAAATCTTAATGCGGTTCACCGAATACATCTATTTACAAAGTTTCCATAGTATAGCTCTTATAGTTACGGAATAAAGTGGCTGTGACATACGGACGGACAGACGGACGGACAGACATGACGAATCTATAAGGGTTCCGTTTTTTGCCATTTGGCTACGGAACCCTAAAAATTGTAAAAGGTGTGCTATTTTTATGAAACACCCCATTAAAATTTTATTAAAAATTAAAAGTATGTGATAATTACAAGTAAAAACTGTGCAATATGTAATAAAAAAGTTACAATTTACGCCTATCATTTTTTATTGTAAATTGGTACCTACAGTAACATAATATCCTATTAGTAAGCCACCCGATCCCTCATGATGACAATCTTAAAATTCTATAAAGTAAACGCCATTACCGTGTTTAGTAAAGAATTTTAATTTTGAAATGGCCTCCTAACACTTCTAAAAACAAGGTAAGTACTATTACTTCATTATTTAAATTTCAACTTGTGTAAGGGATATGCTTATACGCAACTTAAAAAGAAAGTAAATGTACTTTACTGTGTTTTTGATATGACACATTTATTTTTAACAAAATAATTTACTACCGAAAAACAATTTTTGTTAATTTAAAAGATAATTAAAAACAATTTGTCATAAAATTATTACACAGTAGGTAGAGCAAATTATTTTACACATTATTAAATGTTAAAGCTGATGAAACAATGAAAAATACGTTTTAAATAAAGAATGTTTCGTTTTTTCGCTCTCCTGTAAAATTTACTCGACTGTAATTACTTTCTTTTACCGTAGAGCAGCCGAAGTGGGGTATCAAAATAAAGGGTTTTGAAAGACGACTACAAAAATATATACAACTTATGTGTTTAAAGCTTGTTTTGGAAGAAAGAGATTTTATTAAATAAAAAATTCTAACTTTTTTCTGTTTGTATTTATACAGGGGTGGGGGTTACCACCTAATGACGCTAATATAATCTAAACAGTTGAATCCACAGTTGTGATTTTTGTTTTATGGGTAGTCGAATGGTCTTGACTTGAGTCTCCAATTAACGTCACGTTCAAAAATATTACCAATTTTTAACAAAATAATAAAATTCTAAACCAGTTAGTTCTTGTATGTACAATAAAAACAATTATTTTCAGTATCTCCCAACAGTCCCAACCTTGGTATATTTGACGAAATAAAATCTGCACCGATTCGACGAAGCGCTTCCAAGACGAATCGGCGCAGATTATATTTATAACCCGACAAGTCAAGGAAAAATAGTCATCTACTAAATAAGTGTTCCGATGTCAATAAATACGAGTATCACGAGTTAAAAAGTCCAGCTAGGTCTAATAAATATAGTTAAGTAAGTATTAATGAATTCTTGAATCAATTAATCAAATACCATAATTCATAACATAGTAGGGCATTCGTAAGTCTACTGACATAGACAATGCACAGTTCTATTTCATCATGTCAGCCGAAAGACGTCCACTGCTGGACATAGGCCTCCCCCAAGGCTTTCCACTCAGACCGGCCTTGTGCTTTTCGCATCCACCGCGGTCCCGCGATCCTGACGAGGTCGTCACTCCATCTTGTTGGAGGCCTACCTACAGCTCGTCTTCCGGTCCGCGGACGCCACTCCAGAACCTTCTGACCCCATGGACATCAGTCCTGCGAGCAATGCGCCCCGCCCACTGCCACTTCAGTTTAGCTATTCTTAGGGCTATTCTATTTAGCACTACTTAATTCATCCCCTAATTGACATAAACAGTAAGACACGAACACAACGCGTACCAATTCAAATTAAAATTATTTATTCGGATTATTCAGAACATTGAATACATTGTCGCGTCGGTAATATTAGGGGGTAAATCTACTGATGCTTCGAAAAAGATCATCATTACTGAGAAGAAGCCTTGCGAATAACTCTAGCAGAGGACCTCACACTTTGTTTTAGATTTTAAACATTAGCACTCGACGCATCCGTCCGGCAGCTTATATCAATCTTATACACGTTTTATAACGATAATGCTCGCCGAATGCATTTTGGCTAAGGCCACAGGTTTCATTACTTAGGTCAAAATAATAAACAATAAGTACCTTAAACTTAATTTTAAGTTTTGGAATTCCTGTATACTGAGAAGCTGATATTTTAAAACTGTGGTATTTCAGCAGCGTGTGCGTCCAACATTGTATTATATTTATTAAACTCTATTGAAAATGAGTGTCCTCTCTTAGTTACAAAATCAATACTGCGCAAGGGCAAGTTCCCGTGGCTACGGAACCCCAACAGCGATCCGTACCTGGCATCGGGCGGGGTGCGGGTTCAATGCTCGCGGGCTTTGTCGTCGCGTGCGCAGGCAGCTGCCACCCCGCGCACCCTCGCTTCCGAACAACGACTTCACTGGAGCAATTAACACATTGTAAATTAAACCCAACGTTTGAAAGCAGAGGATGGTATTTGGGTTGTCTCGTAAGTTGTAGATACGTCCTTCATTAAATTGTAGGCAATAGGGCTTACCACGATAATAAAGCGTTGAATTAAACCCTTATGTAAAAGACATAAGGTTTATTTTTGATGGTTGTACGTGAATGTTTATGAAGTGGTACCACCCTATGCACATAGCAGATTTCTATTTCATAGTTACGCCGTTGATTGCGAGTGTGTCCATCGATTTTTTGGGAGTATATTGGGGTGCCGGGAAAAAACGATAGCTTGTTGTAGTGTTATTATTATTGAGTGTATTCGAGTAGTTATCTCTCTTTATACCGAATGGCTAATGTTTACTAATGTTATAAATGAGAAATTTCGTGTTTCATTAAAAAATAAAATGAAATATTTATTCTGTAAGTAGGCCCGCAGCCATATTTACATGTCTGAGTCTGCCAGCTTTCAAAAGAGTAGACCACTTGACTGTTGGGAAGAAACGCTGCAAGAAATATAATACACTTTTTTTATTTCAACCTCATATAATAGTGATTTAACTTTAAGGACAAGTACGCCTTTATGTTTGTTGTTTTTTCTCCCCTGTGATTTGTACTTCTTTTTAATTATTGTACAATAAACAGAAGTCATACAATCATACATTCCTACACTAGCGTTGCAGAAAACCGATCATAAATCGCCGATTATAAATCAGTGTACATTTATCTGTGTTTATAAATCCCTATTAGTAAAAAAACACTCGGCTACACTAAATAATAAAGACCCATTAGATTTTATTTTTTACTAAACATTATAGCAATAGATAACATAATTTTGCATCAATGGTCAAACAAAAATATTTTAGGGTTCTTGAGGAAAATAAATAAATAAATAAATAATGATAAATCATTTCTGTTAAGTATATTGTTTAACGATACGTTCATACCAACAGTTCTAACTTTTATCTATACAAATTTGAATACGTAGGTAGTTATTCAATTTGTTGTTAAAAGTTTACGTTAAACTAGGCGTTAGCGTTCTTTTAGACACCTACAAAAAATCAGTGCAAATAAATATACTGAATGGCAAACATTACACAGAAACTAAGAAGGTTGACTCGGTCTGAGAAAACGCTGCCGCCCTAGCCCTTAGTTACTGACACAGGTACCTAATTAATTATATGTTTTTTTTTCGTTATAATAGACCCCGATTAATACCAATTTAACCAAACGATGTTAACCACTTAACAGACGATTAAAGCGTTAACAGCTGTCAAAATGTATCATCATTTGGTGAAATTGGTTCTAAGATGAGCAATAAACTAACAAATATTGAATGCTGTCACTGTAACATCGTAGTTAGAAAAAATACTCGTACTTTTCCAACCTTTATTTTCAGTTTATTTTATTTTCTTGCTTAATAGTTAAACAGTTCTACAAGTTATGACGTTTCTGGTCCACGTAAATTATTAAAAACAACCTAGTACTATCTATTGTTACCCGACTGCGTCAGGGGGGTGGTTTAGTTGACCTACACGCTACGAAGCCGTAGCGCGATCCCTCTACGACTCGCCGTAGCGCGTAGCACATCTCAATTAATATTGAAAGATTACTTCGTTGCACTTAGTGCACCAACAATAACAACAATTACACTTTTAGATTATTTAAGTATAGTATATTATTAATATTTTCTAAGAGTACGGGAAGTACAATCATGCCATCTATCGGGAATTTCAAATAACATATACCTAAGGACTTGAATGAACAGTGTCATCTATCGGCACTATCAAACAACATCTACCTAAAGACAAACAAATCACTGCAGCGTCGAGCTAGTTCACAAAAGTGAGTAGTAATTGTAGTATGAGCTAGAGTGAACAGATGGCGTTGTAAACAACTATTTTAGTATCATCAATATCATAGAGATGTCGCTGTATGAGATTTGGCTTGCATTGTTATTTTCAAAACTGATTTCAGAGTTATTCTATTCAGTTAATAATTTCGTCCCTCGCCCTCATCTATTTTCATTACTCTTTTAATAATTATCCTTGAAAAGTCTGTTGTTATCAACAACTTTAATTCTTGAATTCGAGCCACTTGAGCCACCTTAGGCAGTAATTGAGGCAGAAATAATAATTGGCTTTCTGCGACAGGGTTTTATACCTACAGTGGCTCAGCAATAAAAAATCGGCACCTTAATTAGAATTCGGAAACCATCAGAAAGGAAAGAGGGCCGTTTGAAAAATGTCCGGCTCTTACTTTTGATTAATTTTATTTACCAATTGTACCATTGGCGAAATTACTACAGAGCCACGGTGGACCGAAATTTAAAAAATAATAATTATGCTTGTTAATAATAAACTTAGTAAACCACGATTAAGGACAATGCAATCCGACATATAACCAAATAATAGGTAACAAATAACGTAACACGGATCCCTGCTACCAATACTGTAATTTTGCTTTTTGTACTATACTACGCCATTGCGGCGGCATGTCGATTTCGTGTTTATAATTATGAAGTAAATAAACGCAACCTACTATTTCGCCTTTAAAAATGACCCTTTGATTCATTAAATATAATCACGAACTTTATTTAGACTTAACACCTACTTATAAAAATGATGCAACTCTATCATTTGATTCTGCAACATTCTGCTGCGCCTGCGCATTGTTTGTTCTTGTGATAACAATGACTCACGACACCTACATTAAATAACTAGACACGTAAAACGATTGCAGGACAGTGACGTCAGCGATATCATCTCTAGAAATAAAAGCTAAAATGATTATGACCAACTCCTGACCTCGCAGCCGCACTACGTCAGCTGTATTAGTCATCAAAGTACACGCCATCCACGGCAACTCATAAAAAAGTAACAACAACTTTTTGTACTGATCCAATTAGAATTATTAGATATAGAATGACCAAGGTTGTTACATTTGGTTTTATAGACTAAACTGCTATTAATGTTATTATGGACATAATAGGTAATGTAACGACTATTTAAGTTTAGTACTATGAAGACTGCTCATGAGTCTCATGACATTATTAGGAACACCTACTCCATAACTCCGTATTTTGTAAAAATGTGTGGTCAAAAAACGATTTTATATTATAGACATTACACACATCAACGCATCTTAAGTTTACGAAATATTCACTAGGAAACACAAAAAAAAGGATCAAATTAGTAGTTGACAAAAAAATTACCTATTTAAAAAGATGAAGATCGCGGAGCCAAAAGAGCGTACCTGGGCCGACCAGTGGGGCGACGCCCGGTCGGCCGGCCTAGGTACCGCTGGAACGATGTCGTGGAGTCAGATCTGCGTGATCTTCAAGCCGTCAACTGGCGAGAGACGGCGCAGGACCGGGACAAGTGGCGCAATCTCGTGTCGGAGGCCAAGACTCACTTTGGGTCCCTGAGCCGCAGCAGTAAGTAAGTATTTAAAAAAAAGCCTAACGCATCGCAAAGTGTATCGCAAACGGACGGAAAATACTTGCCTCGACTTCATTAACTTGGTATCGTAGGTCGCTATTTATTTACACTCGTAATTAAATAGAGACCTTCAACAATAGTCTAGAATATCAATTACACGGGTCATGTGTACGCCGCTCGATATTCTATATCTATAGATATCACAGCGGACTATGTAACATACATGCGCATTTTATTGATACACTCGTACAACCATATTTAACCTAACCTTGAAATAATGACGTGCAAGCGTCATAATATCGATACATTGTATTATAGTTCAGGAAATATTATTTGGCCGGCTGTTATCTACTTTGCGATCTTTTTAGGGTTCCGTACCAAAATGGTAGAAAAGGAACCCTTATGGTGAGACTTCGTTGTCCGTCTTTCTTGTATGTCATAGTAGGTTTTCTCAGCAACTACAAATGGTATCAACTTGAAATTTGGCATAGTTATACAACTAACTTACCTTTGCTTTGGAAAAAAAAAGAAATTAATTTAATAAATAATTGATTAGGGGTCTGGAATGGGGGATTGAAAAATTAAAGTGGTTTGATTATAGCAAATGGCACATTTCTGAACTATTGTTTATATTTTTTATTGTTATGTCCTTTTTGATTTAAACCAAAAATGTACAAAAAATAACCGTTCTCGCCCTTATCTCCGAAGTTTATGTATCAAAAAATCTAACAGAATGACGTATAGTTAATTACTTATATTTTAAGGGGAAAATAAAAAGAAGTGACCATTATTTACAGTTATGGAGAAATAACAAAAAAAACTCGAAAATCCGTATTAAAACTGACCTCATCGCATAGAAAATAAAGCTCATTACAAAATGAGTATACACCAAGCATATTATCTTAAATACAGAACCCTCGGTGCGCAAGTCCGCCTCGCACTTGGCCAGTTTTTTTTCTGCGTTAACACTTACCGGACGTAATCTTAACCTTTCAACCAACCGTGCTGTTTGAAGAACGGGAGCAGTTTTTTACGATTGCCTTTTGTTTGATATTCACAAAAAGATCTTGGTGAAGATATATTTCCTGAACTATACCAAATCACTCTAATGTCATATTTGAACTATGGCAAGTATTTAAAAAGAGTTGATGCGATGTACAGAAATACGAGTATATTGTAATTATGCTGTTTTAATGCTAAAGTAACTATATTTGCTTGTTTGTTTTTACGCTTTCACAGCTAAACCACTGAAGAGATTTTAATGTGGTATGGACATGGACTACCTACTTAATCCAAACGAATATACGCTCACCATAAAGGCAGCATTCCGAGGCAGCACAGCATTCGGCGTGAAGCGTGACGCTGCTCTAGACGGTCGACGTGTGAACGGAAGACCAAGGCCTTAGTACGTTAACAAACTTAACCACCAGTTAGTGCTTATTGTACTGGTACAGTCAAAGTCATAAAGATATACACGTTCGAAACGTCAAAAACATCCTATATAACGTGGCGGGGCTTATTCCGACTGGGTGGTAAATGCGTGTAACTTTTTTAAAAGGGAATACAACGTTTTAAGAAATGACAGAAGAAAGGTTTAGAAAGGTTTTATTTCATTAAAATCTAGCCCCACCCAATGTTACCCCTTGACGCCATCAACAATAAGGTCTATGTACTCGTGGACAATTGGACATTGACGGGAAGGCTGTACGTATTCGGGGTAGATCTATAAAAATCTGTACACTTCTACTGCCTGGACACATAGAAATACCCGTTACGTCAGTAGGTACTATCGAACCAACGGAACCCTGACCCACCATGGAACCTTGTCACAATGATTGACGTACGATTGTCGTATAGCTTCGTATGACAGTCCTAACGTCAATCACTTTGACAAGGTTCTATGGTGGGTCAGGGTTCCGTTGGTTCGATAGTACTTAAGCAGGAATTATCTAGCTCCCTGATAAAATATACGAAATGGAGTTCTTATTACTGAATATATCAGATGACTGTAGGTAATCATCTGACTACGAATTAAACTCGCTGACCGCCGGGTCACATCTTCCGCCTTAGCTGACGTGACTCATACTGATTAATAAATCAATTGCACAATGTCTTTACAATCTACGCATCTATCAATAGCGAATATTGATGACTTTTACACAGCGTCAATAAAATCCGATTCATCAACAAACAGTTGTGAAAAATCATGTTTTGAATATCTATAAAAATAACCAAGACATAAGCCAACAAAGATTTGTTCTCTTCTAGCAAAACAGAATTTACATGGAGTTTATATGGCCGACCATAACGTCCCAGTGCATACCGGATCCCTCTGTCTAATCACTGTCTAATTAGCAATTTAAAATGCTTGGGATATCCCTATATCTCGGCCGATTTTAATTTTAAATTCACTTGGTGATCTCTTTTGCGGTATTTTCATGTTTTGATGAGAAAAGCGATTTCAAAAATCCATGCATATTCCATGCATATGTTATGGAAACTTGTATCCTGAAAATTGTAATTGGCAGCTTTGTAAAACAGGCTACAGGTCAGGAGTACCTTAAACTGACGCAGGTGTGTGAAGAGACTTATATGCGTAGAGGAAGCGAGGGAACTTTGTCTGGACCTTAGCAAGTGGAAGGAAGTGGTATCTATCTGCCTACCCCTACGGGAAAGAGGTATGTCATATATACTCGTATACCTATAAAAATAGCACCAGAGACTAAAACGTACTCCATGATGGGTCTAGCGTAAAATTCTACGCAACATCTTGTTTCAACAAATACTTACGAAGCGTTCGCTTGAAAGAAAGCCTGCTAGGAGCGCGACGAATATGAAGTGGGCGCGTATGTTGGCAAGCTTTTTAGTGGTGGTAGGACGATGTGCAGGGTCCGTCCTGATCGCTACGACCATCTTATCCATTAATCCATCGCCAAGTAGCAACTGTTCGTATTGCAGTGTTCCGGTGTTCATTCCATCTTAGTGCTCAGTGTCTTAGCATTGCAGTTTTAAGATTGTAGTCTTGACATTTCAAATGTCTTTGGGTCTCAGATCCCACTTTCACCATCAGATGGCCTGAGTGCTCGCGTGCCTTCACATTGCCATACAAAAAAGGTGGAATAAAGTAGGCTAAGGATGGGTCAAGCCGAACTAGTTTAGTTCAGTGGAAAATATAACACAACTAGTTTATTAGTTGTCCTATTATTCTGGTCATATTCCTGCGGTAGGTAACACGATGCGTTTCTAGTTACTATCATCTGCGACAAGGGTTCCGTCTGAAACGTTGGTGAACACTCAGAGCCGAGATTCTAGGCGGTATTTTTTTTTATAGCTTTTGCAGCCGATTTAAAACATTAAGTAGGTACCATAACATGTTAAAGCTATATTGTTTTTCCCGTCTAAAATAGAGACCCTGATTTTCTCCGCACTTACAAAACTTGTTTATGACAAATTAGTGTTTGGCTCGGCTTTAGCATTTAGTCAGAGGCTATTGAATGCAATGTCAAAAGCAATAATGATGGATGTGACTAATACGTTCCTAAGGCTATAATAAAAATAAACTGCCGTCCTGATCCAATAAGTAGTATCTCAGATTTAGTTGACAAATTAGATTCAATACTCTCTCGTTAGTAATAAGGTTGTGATTTCTACAGGAGTTTTATCTGAGGTGCTGCTATTTGGCTTAGAACGGCAGAAATGGTGTGGCATGAACTTGCATCAAGGAAACACTCGTAAAACTCCAACCATCCAATTTTAATTTCGTAAAAGGAAAATATTACTAATGCGAACGGCTTTAGTTTACTAAACTTGTGTCAGTAACGTTCATATATGCGCTTGGAGTATCTAAAACAAGATTCGAGTTCCTAGCCAGCTTTTATGATGCTTGTACACGGTGCAAGTAGCTTGCGCATATTGAGCCACTTGCGCTGGTTATAATGTGCAAACATGACGAACGGTATAAAGAATTGTGCGGGTCCAGCGACTCGAGCATGGTGCATCCGGGTCACACATCAAACACACACACATTAATACAGTCAGAGAAACATAATATGTCTGTCCAGTTCCCAAAAGTTAGGAAGCCTATTTTTTTAGTTTCATATATATTCGCATGTTGAGAGCCAGGTTTGGTATTGAACTGCATCAAAGTTGTATGTATGAATCGGACACTCCCATGATGTTAACTATTAGTAACAGAAGGGGCTATATTGAACCTAAATAAAAAACTAAAACTTCAGCAGACTGCCACATCTGCTGTCTTAGTAGTCCAAGCCTTAACTTGCTCCAGCTACATACATCGTGTACAAGCACCATTACCCGTGGTCCGTGATAATTCTGTTAAGTATCACACTACGAGTATAATCGAAAATGACTTAATTTTTCATAATTTCCATATTTCTACTCATCATTCTCCCACTGTCCCATCTATAATTCTATGTACTTACTTTAATCTTATGAATTAGGCTCAAGGTACACGTAAGATCATTACAATACATTCCTTCCTATTAAATATTTTGCATCGTTCTCCCCGTTAAGGTCATTTTAATGATCAGTTAACCTTAAAAGTTAACCTGCCAAAACCAAATTACGAATCACTTGTCGAAATAAATTACTTACCCACTTGACAATTGAATATGAGTCAAAGCCCATTCGTTGAAGTGGTTTTAGAATGACTATCCATTGTAAGAATATGTCGTACCTATCCCAATTACGACCACATGATGAATGGCCAGGATAGTTAGGATAAAAAGATCCACAAGTAGTTTGTCCATTTTGTATCTGCATAGAAGTACAAAGGTACCTTGGCCTTGTTCGCCGATGAAGGTCGAATCCGTTTGTTTGTCAACGCTTAGCAAACATCTATGGATAGATACTTACTCGTAGACCTGTTTTTTTGTTTATTTACAAGAATAAACTTCAGTTTACGAAAACTACATTGACAGTCTAAGTTTATATCGTGACAATACTAAAAATATTCTTGAAAAAAAATGTACATGCGACATTTTTAAGACGCGCTGTCCACTTATACTACTTCGGTAGTTGTATTGTACCCACAAACACATTTGCTAAAGGTAACAAGCGCGTCATTCTACACATTAAGAAGTGAACTCAAGCTGTGACCCAATAAACTATGTTTTTATACAGCGTGAAGTATGACATCATCTACAGTTCCGCCGTCTCGGTAGATGCGGTGGCCCTCGACGACTCAGTTTTGAAATAGCACTCGGGGCGGACCGACGTTCAGTGTAGTGCTTCAAGTTTAACTGCGAACAACATGGCCATGATGGGTAAGTAATCAATTGACACCTCTAAAACTTAATAACAAAAATATCTAGTTTGTAACTTTGACGCTAAAAAAAACCAATTGTTTTTTTTTGCCACTTGACCGACATGAACTATTAAACAACATTCCGTCTTGCTAATTATTGAATGAAACGTCATTTTATTTTATATTTTTTGCCGTCATAATGCTGTTTGAAACGCCGGCTCCTCTAACCGGCTTCAATTTGGCACAAGGCCAACAGTCGGGCGTGGTGATGCGGCATTCGAAATTCATCGGAATAGAATCAATAATGTATTTAGTTTAGCTGCACTAGTGTGGGTTAAAATACTTACTCCTCATGATGCTTAAAATAACCTCCGGAATTCACACGAGATAACATTTTTCTCACCTTGAAACTTCGTAAATATTTGTGACCTGTCAAAGGCATCTGACGGTAATTCTTGTTTTTTTAACGCTGAGAGGTAAAGCAGCTAATTTACCGGTTATAATCATGTTTAATTCTCACTACGTGACATAGTTGAGGGCATGAGATCATCGGGCTGCCTACTCGCGCTGGATGATGATATATAATAGCATCGGTTTGTGCTAGCACAGATTCACAATGACCTAAACTCTGCTGGGCCGGGCTTGGCCCCGTAATAGGTTGACACCCATATTATTTGTAACGGATCGTTAAGTTTATGGCCTTGTGCGATAGCCTCTACCCGCGATATGCGCCTATGCGGTAACACGATTCGAATTATTTTTCGAGAGACATAAGAATTCCAAAGTTACAATAATACTACCTACACGAGCGTAATCGCTAGATGTTAACTCTACCGCCATTACTATCAAGTAAATAAAAGCCATCGTAACGTTGGCAATACGATACGATTAACATGTGTTAAAAGCAATATGGCTTTAACGAGTAGAATGGAGCCCAGTTTAAGTTTGCTATGACTTCGGTCGACTATTTCTTAAGGTTAAAAGGCATTATGGGAAGGTAAAACAGAAAAAATTACTTTTCTAAAAGAAGAAATAAGAGGTTTTTGTATAATTAATAATCAAAGCACAATAATTTGTTAAATGTACGTTTTTGTTTAGAGAAAGTTGGTTCAAGGCTACAGCTAAGCTAAGCTAAAAACGAGCCTCCGTCCTCCGTCAAAATAATACATACTGTTTTTAATATATAGGTAGTTAACATACTAACAATAATGATTGTAGAACTGCACTTGGCCATGTTTTCCAAATATTAATGTTACATCTCTTACTTGACATACTGAATGATATGAACTAAAGGCCGGTACAGATGGACTGTAAAATGGTAGTTCGAGTGCAGTTCTGACGCAGTTGACGTAACTGCATCAAACGTATGTGAACTACTACTGTGTGTGTTGTTTATTGTTGTTACTGTTTTGAATTATTTATTTTTCTGTGTGTCTTGTGTGTGTAGTGAATAAATGTATTTTTCTTTTTTCTTTTCTTTTAACTGCACTCGAACTGCCATTTTGCAGCTTGGGTACAGTTCAAATGCTGTCCGTCTTTACCGGCCCTAAGTAATGTACATCACTGATGTGCCACCATGACGCGACGGGCCGGCGCGTATCTTAACATGACGTAACTGTACCTTTCCTTCCTGTTTTTAACCGACTGCCCAAGAATTGACATCAATATTTTTCTTAAAAGGAGTGCTGAAAAAGTCATGGCTTGTCTCAAAAGCGTACTATTTTTTTACTTATATTATTTACGAAATGTTGGAAGGGAAAAGCCAAGGCGAACGGTTCCATGATTAGATCGGGGACGTATTAAGAAAGGTCAGGAGTACAGTGACCGACGCTCGTGTATAAAAAGCCTTATGAGTGTGGAGGAAGTGAGTGAAGTTTGTCTGGGTACTGAAAGAGGAGTAATTGTATGTATGTATGTACTTATTATTTACGGGAAAAATAATATTGAATATTACCAATTTGCTACGCCCGCTTTGGACTAGTAGTCGTAATGACGTCATTATGTTTACTACCGCGTTACATAGCACTAGCTGTGCCGTCAAAAAATACCATATGGCGTTTAAGCTATTGAGCCATTAGCAGACATTTGTTTATATATTTCTCATTATTTAATGAACAAAAAAACTTTTGAGACGAGCATGACTTTTTCAGGACAACATGATAAAATAATTCAGTACAAGCTCCAGTTGTAAATTAGGGCTGGTACAGACGGACTGTATTTGAACTGCAACCCAACAGCAAAATGTGTTTGAAAGTCCGAGTGCAGTTGACGTACGTATGTTTTGATGCAGTTACGTCAACTGCATCAGAACTGCACTCGAACTGCCAGTTTGCAGTGCGTCTGTACCCGCGGCCCTTTGGGTGAGTTTTTCGGGATATAAGTATGCATAAGTACGTATGTGTGTACAGGTTTTTAATACAGAATTTATGTCTATTACTGCGTAAAAAAAAAACCGCAGTACATAATGTAACATCAGCAGAACCGTTGTCTTTTATTATGTATGTAGTAATCAAGCATAATTATAACTTTTTATTTAGGTACCTACTTACAGTGAAAATAGAAATTACAAACTAAAATGTGGGGTTAAGCACTGTGCAATATTTCATAGACAATTAATCTATTTTAGTTAAAGTAATCTTTGTCTCTTTCTTTCAAATTTAAATGTCATGATGACAAATAAGGTCAAAGCATATTTCGAGAACACTTCAGCTTTTGTGCGTTTATCAAGAAGATACAAATATTTGTAACCCCCACACTAGGCTAGGCTGGAAACGCTATAGCGAGTTGATCATGGATGACCTAACTTACTTAACGATCGGTCTAGATTTCGTCGGGGCGCCTCGCAGGTGCCGCTACACTGGTTTTATTGGGTGACATCATCGTCTGGGTCATATTGTATAACTAAAGCTATTTAAAGCGTATAATAAGACACTTAAAACATTTTAGAACTCGACCTTAAGAACATAGATAATGGGTTTTATCTGCATAAAACGACTATAGGTAGTTACTTCGTTTTTCTTATAAACATAATAATAACGGTCAAATTCGCACGGGTTCCTTATAACTTATATAATAAGTACTAAAAGGTATTTTTCCAAAAAAACGATTTCTGGTTACTAGCGACAATTGTTTTTGATTTCTAATTTCGACTTTGTTATAGGCTGTGGTTAAAGGCGAAAATATGTTCAAAATAACTGTGACCTAAGTATTCTAGTCTTGAATATAAGCGAAGTATAAGTACCTAGAGGTGGTTTATTCTATATGAACTGGCACCTATAACTGTAACAATACTTTTAAAAAGATTTTCAGTGCCATCGTTTCTTTTTACTCCTTAGCCAAACTTTGCCTATTATTAATACTATGTTATTTTATGCATCGAACGAAAAACACAATTAATATATTACCTAAATCATCTTAACCGAAATACTTCCACTGCTGGACATAATGGCCTCCCAAAGGTACCTACGCCATAAATATCGATCCCTTGCCGTCCGCACCCAGTAGATTCCGGTGAAGGTCGCCACCACGTCGTAACGTAACACTATTGTTATCAGAAAATCTTGGTGGTGAACCTAATAATACCTTTTTAATATTAATCAATAGCCACCGAATCTCACGCGACTGACGCGACCAGCAAGTAAGACCTTGTGGACATTACAGGTTGCCGAAGAAAAATACTTACTTTACCTACACAAATAAATATTTAAGGGTCAATGAACTACGTCTAACTGGGTGTGGCGAGAAAACCAAATAGGTACAGGCAGTAAGTGCGTATGGAGCACGCCGCCCGCATACCTTAGCGATATACCTACCCACTAACTAAATTTAGAATGTTGCCGAGTCCGCGCGGAGCTCGAAATGGCATCGAATAACCAAATAAGCATGCGAAGAAAAGGCCACATTGCCTACGCCTCTAGAATATCATTAGCACTCAAATAACTGCATTACACCTTGAAGGATTCAAATCGATTGCAATAAGGTTTGAGTATTCTTGAAACGGAGAGGATTTTTTAGCTAGTGTTTATTTATTTATTTATTTATTTATTTATTTAGGAGATAACACAGAAACATACATAGAGTGTAACATAATTTGTAAATTGGTACTATAAATACAGATGCTTCCCTGAATGTATCTCACTATGAACACAAGAAATACTAAGTTAAAATTACAGCATGCAATGTACTTAATTAAGACTTAATGATAAAAATAACATTAAACAACAGAAACACAGAAAAATATTAATGTTTGTATAAATTTACAACAGAAGCTTTAAACTGGGCGCGGGATTGTGAGAATAGGTCTATGTCGCTAAGAAATGTATTGTGATGGCCACACAGTCTATATATGGGTGCACGTTTCCCGGTTTAGGATGATGTTATGACGATGATGATGACTCTTGGAATGAAATGGTCATGTCGTGGCTTAATAAGTCGTATGTAGGTACTCGTAAGTTATCGTCATGATTTAAGACTTGAAGACAGTTAGCTATGTACCTAGTATGGGAGTGCTTGAATTATGTCGCCAGTGACTACGAGTACCTACTTACTTTATTATAGGAGACAGAGCTGAAGTATTGTAATGTTAAATAGTTATCTATTTTGCAGCCACTATTATAGAGTTCATTAAAACATATTTGTCATGCAAGGGCGACAAACCACGTCGTGTCATATTGGCCTAATTTCTTATTTTAAATTATACTTACTTCCCTTCTAATGCTCTTCCAACTGTTGTGTTACAGATGTAGCGACGGAGGACATCCTCCAGTACCAGTTCTTCCCCGTATCGAGCGGGTCGGTACAGTTCAAGGTGCGCGCGGCCCACGACGCGCACATCGCGCTCACCATGAACCCCCAAGAGTCCGATCCCATGTACGAGGTGGGTGTCTACTGTTTAGTTTAGTCTACCAACAGCTCTGCAGCAATCCCGATTATCTTTCTACATCTCTTTACATTATAACAACTTGTTGATTCCAGATATTCATCGGAGGCTGGGGCAACACAAAGAGCGTGATCAGAAGAAACAGAACCAAACCCGAAAAAGTTGAAGTTAATACTCCAGAAATCCTGAGTGGCGGCGAGTTCCGCGGATTTTGGATCCGTTGGGACAGCGGCATCATCTCAGCCGGGAAAGACGGCGAAGCCCTCCCTTTTATGGCGTGGAGCGACCCTGAACCCTTCCCAGTTGGCTTCATTGGCGTCTGCACCGGCTGGGGTGCCAGCGGCACCTGGAAGATCGAAGGTATGGTGCATCGCACAAGCGGGCAAAATGTACCCAACGATTCAAAATTTACCCTTTTATTATCCGCGCAGAATCACCTGAATTCGATACTCCAGACGAGTTAAATTATAAGTTCGGACCGGCGGCCTCCGGCTCCCTGGAGTTCGATTACCGTGGGCCCCACAACTGCCACGTCTGCCTGACGGCCACGCCCGGTGAGGTCGACCCTATGTACGAAATTATCCTCGGCGGGTGGGAGAACACCCAGTCGGTGATTAGGTACTGCAGGCAGAAGCCGGACAAGGTATCGTAGAATGAGTTGGCCTTCGTGGTTTGCTGTCGGCTTGGAGAGTAAACGAATCGTGTCGCTCCGTAGGTGACCGTCCCGACGCCGGGGTTGATGAATCCTAACGAGTTTAAGATGTTGTTGGTGACGTGGCGCTGCGGGCGCCTGGTGGTGGTCGACCGCGCGACGGGCGCCGTGCTGCTGGAATGGCAGGACCCTTCGCCCTTCCCGGTCACGCACTTTGGCGTGCGAACGGGCTGGGGCGCTCGCGGCCAATGGCGTATCAAGCACTTCGCTGCCGGCGCCGGCGTGCCACGTTGAGTCTCCACAAACAAACCTTAGCTTTGGTGTTCAATTGCTGCACGTGACAAAATTATTAATAATCGATTGATGTTTAGTTGATTGGCTGACCTAATAATATTGTAATGTTAACCAACTGATTATACGACGTAGTCGGAAATGCGTGTGTTTCGTTACAACGGCGGTGGTCTGCATCGGAGTGATGTTGATTTGTGTGGTACGTTGGGTACATTTTGACAGGTATCTTTTAAGCTCTTTGATTATCGCCTTTTCTCTTTGATTTTCTTAGCTTTTTGTTCTTCAATAATTTTAGAAGCATTTATTATTATGTTGCTTCACTCATTAAAGTATAAGTACTAATCTTATCTCAAAGAGAACATTTTCATAAAATGACTGGCTTCTCAAAACAGAATTGAAGCTTCTGAAGCCAGGCTTTGCCCTGTACCTACCTACGTTGTTTTTGTAATATGCAACCAACAATACTGGAATTGTTGAACTTCCGCCCCCTATGAGTGATATGAACGATATGATATGACGTAGGTTGTTCGGTCAACAACTTTGACAAAACCAATCATAACAAATTAGTGAATGGCTGTAATTTAATACTATTTAATATTCCTACTAAACATAGTAATAACTGGAATATTTAAAACGTTTTGTAAATAAACCTTACCAACTAAATAATAAAATTGGACCTAATTCCAAAACACCACCATGATGGCTAATGAGCACTTCTACATCCACGCACAACCATCTCACGCAAATGGAAGGTGACTTAAGTGACTAACGCACCAACTAACACGATCGTACATTAATTAACATTCATTACTGTAATCGCTAAAATAGCTGGTATTCAGTAAAGTAACACCTTCGGCGTTATAATTTAAAGATAAAAATAAATAGTGATGCAACTTATTGTTTTAATAGAGTAACGATTTCTTATTATAAGTATAAATGTCACAGCAAAATTGCATTACTGTTTCATGTACCCACTAAGGTTCTTTTTGAATTAAAATACATAGGTAACTAACATAAGTTCCTTTTACGAAAGGAGAGTTATTAATGTCTGTCATATAATGTAATTTTACGCAGGGTCACTCCAGTGGTAAGGATAGTATGCAATAATGCCCTGTGAGTTCAGTAGTATCCAAAAATTCCACACTGCATAAACCGAGGGGAATAAAACGCCTTTAAGTTTACACTAGCAGTTGCCCGCGAATCCGTCCGAGCAAAAAAAAAAACTATGTTCATCAGGGATGGAGCATTTTTCTGGCAAAAGATTTTTTCAAATCGGGCCACGAGTTTCGGAGCCTATTCAATACAAACCAACAAACAAACAAGCAATCAAATCTTTCCTCTTTATACTATTAGTGTAGATAACACCATTGGATTCACTAATTCGCGTGTTCGGTTTACTAATGTAACAAAAGGGCATAATCTCTAGCTATCCTCTTACCCAGTTTTTTCGATTAGGCTATGGACATAAATAATTCACCGTTTCTAAAGGCATATTTCTACTTCACCATTATTTTTTATCGGTCATCGAAACATCGTGAATGGAGTGCATCACTATTTCCTTTTTTGTGGTATCATTATATTACGGTTTGACCTGAAGGTAATTAAAAGTCGGACCTTTGCATGCATTGTGTTGGCATGATGCTTATTCCGTTATGGACATGGGAAACTCATGAAAATAGACATAATTAGTAGTGTAACGTAGTTTTGGTTGTTGAAACTTAGTATTTCTTGTGTTCATAGTGAGATACATTCAGGGAAGCATCTGTGTATGTTTCTGTGTTCTCTCCTAAATAAATGAACCCTGTTCGAAATTGCATACTTAACTAATATTGTTACCAATCGTAGATTACTACGCTGCGATCATTATAAAGTCAGTAGCAACTGGGTCACCTAGTTACTGTAATTTACATTATACATATTTCTTGCATCGCTGCATCGTTGTAGTCCTTAAGGCTTTTATTCCAAATTGTATTAACATTTGTGAGAGCTCTTCCTTCTATTTCAGGATAGATTAAGCTACCTTTTGTTTGTATACCCCTATACAGAATACTACACTATATAGAAGCAAGACGTCCAAATGCAATGTGGAATATAGGCCAAGGTAGGCCACACAAGATGACAAATGTCCACAGAGGCCCGGCGGTCGTTTGTATATCTATTTAATACCATGGCAAAACACACAGCTAACTCGTGTCATCCTTTCCTAACAGTAGCTTTTGGGGACTATGGAAGTGACATTATTATCACCGGCATGTACATTGACGTTCAATTTCCTTCAGTGGGGCCATCAGCGCCGCAACCGCAGGCTTTGTACGCTTCGCCTCCCGGTTACCCTGGGGCTCCGATGGTGACTCCCGCGGGCGTGGCCCAGTGGGTGGACGCGGCGGAGGGGCGGACGCCGCCGGGCGCGGTGGTGGGGGGGCAGGACGTCTCAGGCGAGCCCATGTACGTGGCGCGCGCGCAGCACGAGGGCGCCTTGGTTCCCGGCAAGCTGGTGCAATCTCACGGTTGCGCTTTCGTGCCCTGGGGCGGCCAGGAGAATTCGAAACCACAGTATCAGGTGCGTCGTATTTTTTAGGATCCCTTTACTCAGTATCAAATTGCTAAACTAACCTAACCTAATCTGTGGGGTTCTATACAATGGTCCTGAAATATTTACGGTTGTGGAAAAAAAAACATTTGCCCAAATGGTTTCATTTGGGCAAACTGATTCATTCAGTTTGGGAAATGTTGTTTGTGTGAAAAAATGAAAAGACACCGACTAAAAGAGGCAGCCTAACAACCATGACACTTTGGTAAAGGGTGCTCAGACAGACTGCTCAGCAGCTTAAGTATCACTAAGGTTGTATCGGACTGCACAAAACGAGAGACTGAACTAAGTAGGAGTCTAATTCAAGACTAAAAAGGGGAATTTACAATGTGCTTGAATCCCCTTCGCCATATTATGAAATTGTACAAACAGTTCGCAATGCCGCGCAGGACAAACCTAGCAGAGCAAAAAAAACCATTACAATTTAGCTCCAGGCGATAACGTTTCTCTTTCTAAACCAAGTCCGATTTCCATGATTTTTGAATATACATTTGAATATATATATAAGTAGTGGTTATGTTCTTATGTTTCAGTTTATCTATTTTTCATTATTCGAAATCTTTTCTTGGAAAAGAAAACGTACTGACCTAGTTTTTCATAACGTCTACAACATATTTAAAAATTTAAAAATCTGACTACGTTTAAGGAGCGGGAAACGTTATCGCATTCTGTATGGAAAACTTTAGGTTCACAATCCTCTAAAAACTAAACTTTTCAGGTGCTGGTCGGAGGCCCCGGCAACTGGGTGCCAGCAAGTGGCGCCAACATTCCTCCAGGTGCTTTGCCAGGCGGCGAGTCAGAAGACGGCGAACCGCTGTTCGTTGGCCGCGTCAGACATGAGGGCAGCCTCACCGTTGGCAAGGTACGGAAACCGATTTTATTTGTTAAGTTGACTATAAAACCCTGTCGCAGAAAACCGATGATCAATTGCGACGTGCCTTAACGCTGTCATAAAGGCGGTGGACAGTCGGTTAATGTGCGCGAATCTTGCGCCAATACGATGGTACAAACTTCTTCTATCACTCATTAACTCGGTACGACCCTCATACTACTGTACCTGATACTTAGCAGTCCCCAGAGGTAGTCTTACGTGGTAGGCTACGTAGAAAATTCCTCAACGACTCCATACCTTGGCGCTATTCTAGTCACCACACGACTACCACACCACTCCGCTTAGTGGGCAAAACACGAAGATGCAACACCTACGTAACTCAGACTATTACATCTCGCCTGGGAAATTTTGACACTATTTCGATTTTTTTCCTTGTTGGATACATCGAATAACATATTAATTAATGAAACAAGGTGTTAAATAATACTTTATTTTTTACAGGTCCAGCAATCCCACGGAGTGTGCTACATTTCCTTCGCAGGGCAAGAACTTGGCTTCCCGGACTACGAAATCCTCATGCCCTAGGTTAATAACTAGCTTTACTGTACAATGCTAGGTGCAGGAACCTAGTCGAGCTTCTATCTATGTCAATGATTTTATGTAGGCTACTGTAATCACGCCGCGCCTACTTTGTTTAATCGCATTGCATAAATATTGTAGCACTCACGATTACACGCATGTGAAACATGAAACAAATTATTTTTATTAAATTATCTGTTTTTAAAACGTTTGTCTTTCTTTCAATGCAGATTACTGGCTACAAACGAGTAAACGGTAGCTTAATTAAACTATTTAATTTAAATCATACTACACTCAGGAGCAAAAATACCAGTTGGGTACCCTAGGCACTCTGGAACTCCTGTATGGATGCTCGCGGTATTTATCATCAGAATTCACTAAAAGCATTCCCTGGCGAGAAACCAAGGCTTCGAAATAGCCTCTTTAGTATGAAAAACGCACTCTGACCCGTTTTTTTTTGCTCCTGAGTGTAGGTAATCACAAGTTTGAAAACCGTCCGTGAGCCTTTGCAAGATGTATTTTAGAAGCGTTAACGACTATTGAACTTAAAGACAATGTATAGGATGTAGTAACCTGCATCTTTATCAATTCTGTACAATTTGCCAGTTCAAAAGTCGTTAGCTTCCGTAGAATGCGACTTGTTAAGGCCTGCGGAGGCGACGAGTAAAAATAAGTGCCTATAAAGCGAAAACAGACTAAACGCGGGCGCAACTATTTCGGCAGCGGGTCCTTACAAGAAACACGACCCGACTCGCGCCTAAACCTCGCCCGCAACCTGTTGTTTTAAAAAATATGTATCGACGAATCTTGCTCACCACTTTTCCAGTAAGACGTTACGGTTTAAAAATGATAACATTTCGAGTCGAATCTTAGTCGACTATGAGTATATAATATTATGCCGGCGGGCGATCGCGTATCTAATACGTGTCTTCGTGAAAAGCCTTTTTTCCAAGAGTTATTTCGTAACGCAACTAAGTTCACGCGATCCCAAATGAATCGAGGATTATTGCGGTAATACTGGATTATATTAGTCTAGATAGCTGAATAATATTTAGATACTTGCTACAGATGACTTAGGTACGACGAGCCAAGCGAGGAAGTGAGGAGAGCTGTTAAGCATTTTTGAGAAGGTATTTGAGGCTCCGTGTAAATATGTACAGTTTCTTTAATAATATTTAAACACAGAGCTAGACAGACGTCGTTGAAGAGTATTGGGGCTAAACCATGTTATGGTTTTTTTAAATAATGGTTATAAGAATAATATCAAACGAACTTACAATCTAGGTACAATCTCTATCGCATATGTGCGTCTCAGGAGTACAAATATGTCAGGGCACAATGTAAAGCAGTGCTTTGGTGAGCAAAACACTGGTATTCTGCCACATAGAAAGCAATGTCATATTGTATATTAGCAATCATTTATAATAATAATATTAACTCAATAAATATAAGTAATCATATTAGAAAAAAAAACATTAAATATAAGCATGAAACATAAGTTCAGTACCTACTTTTAGATAGGTTGGTGAGTATCTAACGAAAAAGTTTCTGGTTCAATCTATACATATAAAATGCTTTGTCCTGAATGACTGACTGACGGATCAACGCACAGCATGAACCGCTCATTATAGAAACCTGAAACTTGGAGGGTGTGTTCTTCGTATGACGTACGCGAATACGAAGTACGATAAGAAAGGAATTTCCGAAATTCTACGCCTAAGGGGGTAATAAAGGGGGGCAAAGTTTGTATGAGACTACTCGATTCCTTGGTCTAATCTATTTCAACTTTTACATAAACATTGTTTAACAGAATTGATGGAAGATGTGTTTCGTATTTTAATGAAATTCATCCCCTAAAGGGGTGAAAGGGGTAGAAAGTTATTTTGGGGGTGATTTACTTCAAAGTTGATATTAATACTCCTTGGTGCTTTTGATTTACATTAAATTTTATTTTGACACATGTTCAAAAACTCAATCCGGTTTTATTCAAAAAGGTTGGACTCACATAAAAGCTTGGTGCAATGCAAATACCCAAACCACTGAGTCTAAAGATTCCAAATTTTGTACATAGGTTCCTTAGGAAGTGAGGTGTTCCTAGATCACCGGGGAACCTTATCCAAGGCCTGGAGACAACTCAAAGAATCTAAGAAAACAATAATATTTGACATTATGTGTGATTCTATGTAAGAGACAGCTTTAAAAATGGCGACAGCCTCTTCAGAGTAAACAGAAGATTGAGGATAGGATTTAAAGTTTTAAATGACATTATACCATGGAATCCAGACAGCTGAACCCACACAGCCAGCTTGGAAGCATCAGTGAAAACAGGAATCCACCAATCCCGTTTTTCAAATAATATTTTATTTAAAACCCGATTAGCTTCAATATCATTAGTTTTAATGCCAATAAAAAAACAGAACCGTTGGGAAGACTACCCTTCCAAATGGTTCTAGGAGGTAACAAAGAACCTTGAAAATGAACTGAGATAGATCGAGCCATGAAAAGATTGTAAATGACATGTACCATTTTCATCGGCACACTCAATTGTAGCATTGTTTGCAGAAGCGAAAGTTACAGATCAACATTATCATAGGCAGAAGTTATATCTGTATACTGTCCATAGTTCCCATGCCTCTACGAAACCCAAATTGAAATTAGGAAAGGATTCCTCGACTTTCTAAAATCCACTCAAGCCTATTTTTAATTATTTTTTCTAGGATCTTTGAGAGAATGGATGAAAGAGCAATAGGTAAGGGGTTACTAATATTTGGTTCTTCCAAGAATCAGGGAGGCAACCGGAATTAAAATATGATTTAACAGGGAAAGGAAGAAAAGTTTAGAAGTGTCAAAGCACCGTCTAATGATAGAATAAGGAATTCCGTCTGTTCCCGGAGAAGTCTTGAAGTTAATCCAAAACAGAATATTTTTTTCGAAAAGAAAAAGGATCATCCGTACTGTCAGAAGAAAAAGGAGACGAAAATGGAGGAAAGCAATCTTCCGGCGCAACAAAAGCAGGCGATAATTTATCCAACAAACCCTCCAACCAGCTATACGGATCATTAGACAGTGGGTTCGAATCAGATAAGGATCCACGAAATCTTTTGATGTTTTGCGATACTAAGGAAGTGGAAGTACGACTAGACAATTTCTCGCAAAACGGGACCAACCAAGACGTTTTCTAGAAGATAACAAACGCTTGCAACGAGCATTACGACTCGAAATCTGGAACTCCAAATATTTTTCCAGATTAGACAAGTTCAGCCTCATTTCTTTTTTTAATAGCTAAAGAACAATCAGCATCCCACTACGAAGGAGAGCAAGCCCTGCAAAGTGAAGAGCTTGCACTTGCACTTGTGCACTTGTAAGAGAAAAAAAAAATCAATTTACAAGTAGAAGTGTTTCTCGAACGTGGCCTCCATGGTAGAAGAGTAGGATCGTATCATACAGTAAAGTAGTTAAAATACAGTAAAGAAAGTCTTACGCCGCAAATTAGTCTGCAAAGTAGCAAATAAATCTGAAGTTTTTGTAGTATCAACTATTTTTATCGCATATCTGTGCCTCCTGTGACAAGTGATACAAGTCGAAAAACACGATTTTACAGGAGAGCGAAAACAAGTTTTAAAAAAATACTGCTCTTACATGAATATATTTATTTTAAAATTGCTGCTGCTTTTTATATCATATAATATGACTTTATTATATGGTTTCACAAAAATATTGATAACTAGTATAGATTTTGAGATATTCGAAGAAACGTACTTTATGTATCATTTTACATTTCAGCTTGAGCTCCATTTAGCTCGTGTAAGATGATACAACTCGAATTGTATTATTTAACACATAAAAGTGTAAAAAAGGAGGTCTGGTGATGATTGATACAACTTTTTTTAAAAGCTACTTTTTTCTATTATTTCTAAAGTTAGAGGTTTAACCTATGTACATAAGGTGTAGGGAATTTAATAAGTAATCTTTCTTAAGAAGAACGAACATAATATTACGGATTTTTGTGAGTTGTATCACTTTTCACAAAAAAAAAACGTAGATTAAACCCTGAGTAATGTTATATATCGAGTTATTCTTAGGTCTGATTACGAAAAAACTTGTGTCAAATAATACAAGTAAGTGATTAAAACAAACGATTGCAATCATAACTTTATTTTTTAAGTATTATGACTTTTATATCTTTGACCTTAACTTATCAGTCTGTGATTATCATTTACAAAATAAAAACAAAAAAATCTTAATCATAGCAAAAATTTAAACAGTCTTCATATAATTAGTTTTACTCTTCATCACTATCATCCTTTAGTGGCATATCCCTAACGTCTCCTTTGCTGATGAGGTTTCTATAAAACTCATGAGCGCTTTCGTGTATAAAAGGTAGTAAAGACACCAGATCCTTCTTTTTTTCATTAGATATAGGAGTTTGCGATTGATAACACCCCCTCACATTATCAATGGTAATTGAGTCATACACCTTGTTTCTTTTGGTATAGTCCATATCAATATAATCATTTGCGAATTCTTCTTTATACATAAAGTGAGGAAATAGTTATTTTCATAATCGTGTTATAATAGAGAGCTTTTTAGTCGAGTACCGTGTTTAGGCCACGAAGCTTGCTGAGTGGCCTAAGTAAGGTACGAGATTAAAAAGCTTGATTATGACACTATTGTGAACAATACTTTTTGTACGAGTTCATTAAAATTAATAATTTAAGTCATTAATACAATCACCACCACATCGACATTTGTATCAAACCACGGCGTCCGTAATTGTTGTAGTACTGTGATTGGCTAGTTTTTAGCCAACAGAACAGCTGTTGGCTAAAAACTAGCCAATCACAAACCGTATTTTTTTTATTTTTTTTGTGCCCTGGATACAGAAGCAGGTTTAAATAGATTTTTGACAGATGACGCGACGCTGCTACGTTCCGAAACGCCATAGATTGCCAATTTTGTATCGGATCGAGTCTCCTTAAACAAGGACACAATATATTATTGAAATACGAAGTTCTATTTTCAATTTTTTTTCAGTTTCTTGAGCGTATCGAAATGGTTATTTCGGTTGTTTCGGAAGTGTCAACGATGAAAAGAGTGACGTTGCAGTATTCTCTATGAAATCTTAATACACAGATTTTAATCGACGAGTACAAAAAAAAAATTTTTCATACTTTATGCATCGAACGTTACCCCATACAAACTTAATATTTTGCCGATTGATTTTCTGTACGGTTAGATGTTCTTTTCCAAATTTTCCAAAATCTTTGCAAAATTTGGAAAAGAACAACTCTCAACATTGTTTGTTTCATTTCAACAACTGTAAACTTAGTACTTTTGCTGGCAGCAGTGCTAACTAATTGGTACCAATCTCTCGGCAAGTGAATATCCATCGTGGTTCGTTTTTTTTTTGCGTTCGATAAGAGCGTGGTCACTGTCAACCGGAACTTGGCACCCATTTAGATCTCAATTTTTTTGTCGGTGAAGTCGATAGACACGCATCGCATATTCTTAATATTGAACTTGGCTCGCATTTTCACACATGTATGTTTTTGATGGTTACTTTTAGTCTGACCCTAGACTACACTCAGGACCAAAAATACCGGGTGAGAGTGCGTTTTTCATACTAAAGAGGTTATTTCGAAGCCTTGGTTCCTCGCCAGGGCATGCTTTTAGTTAAATCTGATGATGAATACCCCGAGCACCCATACAGGACTTCCAGAGTGCCCAACTGAATGAACATCTTAAATGGCCATGAAATGTAAGGAAATCCAAATGTTGACCCAAACTCTCCCGCTGTGGTGTAAACTGATTGTGCGATCAGTTAGGTAGAACCTCGGAGTATCCACCATTAAACCTCACTCAAAACAACCCTTGGCGAGAAACCAAGGCTTCGAAATAGTCTTGTTTGTATGAATATCGCACTCTGACCCGGTATTTTTGCTCCTGAGTAGATGCATTGCGAGAACGTTATCGCTATCGAAAATGTATAGGATCGACATAAGGTGCCGACTGCGGGACCGTCGCGTCTAGCGCTATGCCAATTCCAAACATTTAGACTGTTTCCGAAAACGTAGGTAAATCGTTTACGTTATCGTTAATCGTTTGACCTTTACAAAACTCTGTCACAACAAAGTAAT
This sequence comes from Acleris sparsana, assembly GCA_923062465.1. Classification (NCBI taxonomy): domain Eukaryota; kingdom Metazoa; phylum Arthropoda; class Insecta; order Lepidoptera; family Tortricidae; genus Acleris; species Acleris sparsana. The sequence continues at coordinate 16,028,976 of OV281287.1, read as the reverse complement.
ATTATTAGGCCTTACTATATAAATATTACACTACATTATGACTCGGTTCTGTGGTAAGTATCAATAGATTTGTTTGGATTGTAATTGTATCACTATGCACCAAACTTTACAGGTCCTAAATGTTCGTAATATTCTCACATTTTTGATACAACTGACTTGTGCCATAAGACACATTTGCAAAGATAAGAAAATATTTGGTGACATTTGATATTAATCGAGTTGTATCACTTAACACAAACCAAAAGAAGCAAACATAGGTTTAATTTTTGGTCTAACTCAATTTGTAACTTTGGAAATACGCAAAACTCTGGTGACAAATGATACAATTTAAGTTATATCAAAAAACACGACTTTTTAAAGGTAAATGAAAATCGTGATTAATAATACAATTTTAGATATATCACTAGGCACAAAAAAAAGATATTTTTTTAATTTTTTGAGTGTTTTAACTAGAGAAATAGCATTAAACACTCAAAATCGGAAAAAAAGTGGTTAATTGTATCATTTTACACGAATGTATCTCGGGAACTAGAAGGCCTAGGAACACGGGAGTTGGAGCAAAAGATGCGTAATTATTTTTTAAGTTGATTCATGAAAAAAACCGCATTTTGCTACAACTCGAGTTGTATCACTTGTCACAGGAGGCACAGATATATGCATATCGACGACCGTAATCTAAATTGGCGTAAGGGACAAAAGGGCGAAAATGAGTTATGAATGCAGTTGTATTCAGTTTTCTTTTCTCTTTCGAATGGTATAGGTTACATCTCGATAGCTTGAAAAAACATGCCCCTTACACCCTTAAAAAACGGTTACCTCGACACAGTTTTTGTAAAAAAATAGACGTATCAAACATAAAGAAATAATATTCAAATCCATCGTGGTGTAACTGTCGTCTTCGCAATTCACCTAACGTCGTAAGGAGCCATCAAATAAGTAAAAGGCCGATACACCATTTTACGTTCTCAAAAAGTATCTACACAATACATTTGATTAAATCACAAATAGATGTAACTATCATTTTCTTCATTTACCTGAGTCGTAAGGGACAATTCTGTTAGCAAACATTTCTACGATACGCAGTTTTGCTTTTGCAGATGTAAGACAATACAGACCTCACGCCCCTCTGTCATTGTTTCAAATATGTGTTCATGGCATATACGTAATTTTTTCACTACTACAAGCAGTAAACTACCGGCCCTTACGTTAAAACATAACTGCCTAATTTGAACTATTCCCATAGATGTTAGCGTTATCTCTTTCATTAGATGACAGACGCAGTGTTCGTTGATATTGCTGAATTACTCGCAAGCATTTTAAATTGCTTTCGGGTAAAAGTGATATCACTATGGCCATGTTTACAGTAAAGTCCCAGATAGACGTGCGAGTTAGTACGTCGTACTTATGGCTCGGCGACCTTACTCGTCCCTGTATCATCCTAAGTAGGTACGCGAACTTCTAAAGGTAAGCGCGGGCGAAAAAGGTCGTCGAGCTTTCAGTACGCCTACTACTACTCGTCCGTCTATTGGGACTTAAGATGTTGCTGCTGGTTTTAGCTGAGTGCTGTGATGCTCAGTTCTGTTCTTCACGTATGTTTGTAAAGACGCACGCTTCAAGTACTTTTGGAAAATTAATGAGAAGAGATATACTATATTACTCCATACAGAATCACTCTTAGCTCGAAGCGATAAATTACTGCGAGCATATGACAAGTTATTGCAGTATGTATCTTATATTACTCATATTATTAATGAGAAAGTTTGAGTGTTTGGATGTTTGTTACTCAATCACGCTTCAAACACTCTAAACGGATTGAGATGAAACTTGGCACACATAGGTTAGGTTCTGGAATAGAACATAGTCCCGAAATTTTTAATCAAAATCTACGCAGATGAAATTGCGGGTAGAAGTTAGTTTTTAATAAAATATTTCATTTTCGGTGGCACGTAATAACCGGGTTTGTGTTTATTTTGCGAGTCTTTTAGTATACAAAACAAATTCCCAAAGCGTTATCACAACGAATATTTACCCAGTATATTATTTGATCAATCAGTACTGATACTTCTCTATAGATATAAAAGGCAAATCTGACTCTCTGACTTATATATCAACGCAGAGCCAAAACTACTGTACCATGGAAACTTGAAATTCAATACAAGGGGTTCGTTTAATGATGTAAGTGAACACTAAGAAAGGATTTTTGGAAATTCACTCTCTAGGGGGTTAAAATAGGGGGGGAGTAGCGGGAAACTAATTCTACGCGTACGAAGTCTTGGGCGTCCTCTATACAATTATGTTAATGTTTCGATATTTTGTACTCGCTTTTACATAAAATAGCGTGTTTAATTTTATTTTGTTACTTGTTATTAGTTACTTGCATATCATTATGATAATGTATGTACCTATACCATAATTTATCTTTTAAATTGTTCAATACTCTACTAAATAACACAATTAAATTTATGATTTCGTGTATTATTTCAACAAATAATAAATTCCATGTACCTTTTACACCATGTAATAGATCAGTTTAAATGGAGTTACATCCTATTATTTTTAATTTATCTTAATTTAGTTCTTGATAAGTCAAATTCACCCCGAAGTCTAATAGTAAAGAAGGGTTTATCGGACATTTTAAATTATTTTTTTGACGTAAGGGACATGCTATCTCGGTAACTAAGCGTTAAATGATAAATTGAGTTATTTGTACTTAAAGAGTGAAGAAAAATAAATAATTGGCTAATTTTAGTTACATGATACGTTAACAAACAACAAAATTATGAATTTTAAAAGAAAAAAAAACAGTTTTTTGGCTCTCCTGAAAAGTAGCCATTTGTCCGTTACGTCAATTTAGATTACGGTCGTCGATATGTGATATGTGTACCTTTTTGTGTGTAGTTACTGCCATGATTTTGAAAAAAGCCTTTTAATTTTTACCATAATAACCTAAATTCAATTTTATCTTTGTAAATTCAATATTTGTTGATACTTCATCCTCGTGGCAATAAAAACACCCACCAAACAAATTTAGTATGAAAAAACTAGCATCATAAAGTTTTCCGCGGTTTTCTCGAAACCGCTTTTTTTCTCATACTGCGTTTTAGAGCCTGCATGGCAGTATGGTGATGATTGATTACTTACAAGTGTATCACAGGTTATTAAGGTATGTCTATGACATCTCAAGTGAACAAGTACCTATTAAAAAAAGTTGTAGGTGTTTTGACGTTTGTAAATGTCAAATCTTGAAATATTTATAATCTGTATGCCCGATTATTGTCTTGCGGGGTCTGCAGAGTTGTCCCGTTACTACCTATTGTAAAAATTTGAAAGTACGAAACTTATCTTAGTTATTATGGAAAGCAACCGTTTTTTGACGGCTTCGCTCTAAGTCAGTCTAACAATTCCTGAATCTTAGATGAGGTCCTCCGAAACCGTTAATTAAGTTCGTAGTCCGTTCGGAACTGCGTGTTTATTCTCATTCGGAATATTCCTTGTAATAGTTTACTACCTCAGGCATCATCTTCGTCATCCAAATCAGGCTTCGTCCTACTTGGGCTATTCAAAGCGAACAGAATTGCGAAGCGATCCGATGGGGTGACATGCGATTTCAATGTGAAGTGGTAACTACCTCCGCCGCCAACAACCGACGCCGCATCGCTTCGCGCGAAAAATATTAAACCGTTTGACCGCATTCGCTTCATTTCGCGCCGCGCCGCCCTCACCCACGCAGAACACTTCAATAGCTGTCAACTGTTCGTTTCTTTCGCACCGCGTCGCACCGCATCTCTTTCACGTGAAATTCGCTCACATAGCCGCCGCCACCGCCTCAGCTCCCATGAATATGCCACATTGCACAAGGATTATTTTAGGGCCTGTTGTTTGTTAACTCAACTAATATTACAATTCGAGAAAGGAATCGAAAATTTTACACATTTACTTGAGATTTAACCATTCGTTACGATTTTTAACATTATTTAATTTAACTACCGATCAGAAAGCTATGCCTCTAAATAGCATGTAAAAATCATCCGTGGCCGCTGGAAAAAAGTAGGTATATCCATTTTCTTCATACAAACTTACCCAATGCCCATTATCAGAAGAAACAGAAGGAAAGAGCGCGACTTCATTAGATATAATACCAAAGATGAACATTCAGGCCAGTCAGCCTTTCCAGAACGAAAAAGTTTAAAAACAGTAAATACATTTAAATTAGGATATTTGATTGAAATTTTAACAGAGCGATGACACAGAGATGTTGGTAAGTAACTAAAAATTAATATTCTCAAAAAGACAATTCATTTTGCCCCACCGGTGATCAGGAATGTTGATCTATGAACCTGAAGGGCAAGTATACCCTAAATTCTAAGATAGATAGAATGCGTTCCGTTTACTCCTTAATAATTTGGAGGTCGTTTACCATTTTTTTAACATTTATTTATTTGCTGGACTAATCCTGTTGTTATACAAAAAATTCCTCGTCCCTCACAAAATACGAAAGACTCTTTGCTCGGCAAATTGTGCCCATGACTAGGTACTCTTGCTAGGTACATCCTTTAAGTTAAGCCTAAAGCGGGTCATCTGAATTCATCTTCTTTTCTCCCAAAAAGGTAGGTTAGGTATCTTCTTACGTCAGTACTAACCTCTTTAACAACAATGAACAGTGACATCTTACTTAGGTTAGAAATAGTTCGTTACAAAAAAATAGTAAAAATCGTCATTTATAAAACCTCATGCTCCTATAAACAATATACGTTTTTAAGTTAGATTTATGTTACAACGGGCTGATTCTTAAAAGTAATCAGATAAAGAAGATAAGGAAACAAAATGGCTAACTCAAATCCACCACCGCCGGCGGAACCTAATGTCCCGATACGTCCAGGTGGTGTACCGCCACCTGGGGCCGGTGCTCCGGCACCTGCTCCCGGCCCCCCGGCACCTGCTCCCGGCGCCCGGGGACCTGCTCCCGGCGCCCCGCCACCTGCTCCCGGCGCCCCGGCACCTGCTCCCGGCGCCCCGGCGCGTGCTCCCGGCGCCCCGCCACCTGCTCCCGGCGCCCCACCACCTGGTCCCGGCGCGCCACCACCTGGTCCCGGCGCCCCGGCACCTGTGCCCGGAGGTGAGTGAGCAAGGAAAAGTAGTAGTAGGTACCTGCCACTACTTGTTACTGTCGTTCATGATATTGTAAAACAAGGCTGCTCAATTCCAGGCGCCCAGGCCGTGTCGCGTGTCGTGGAAAAGAACAAGTAGAGTAACCGAACCGATCGTCATTGTTTTGTTTTTTTTACGTAACGGTACTTGTAGGTCTTGTACACGGTGCAAGTAGCTTTCGCATATTGAGGTACTTGTGCAGATGTATAAAGAAGTGTGCGAGTCCAGCGACACTGGCATGGTGTATGTAGCTTGAGCATACTGCTTGCGGAAGTAGCCTGCGCCTTTAGGTACTTTTCTTTTCCAAAGGTGGATCTACATTTGTGACATTTCATCGCAACATAGTTGCGTGACCGTGTCAGTAACGCTTGTCAGTACCGGTTATGTGGACGGTACAGTCACGATACTCACGATGTGCCCCATACCGAGAGCGCATGATTTACACTTTCCACATTTTGCGTAACAAGTCCTGTAGATTTGCGACGCAGTCCCATCTGATGGAGCCCTATCACTACAGGGCTCCATCGAACCCACCCTCAATAGTGAATGAGCTGTAGGGGCAAATAGGGCGCCCGCGCCGGTCCGGTATAGGTACCTCAGGGTGCCTCCGTTACCAACCGCATCGATGGCGAGATGTTAGCACAGTGACGACTCGATTTAATTAAAACGTAGTGGGGACTGTGACGCGAGGCCATGCCCACGCCACGCTGATCATAGTGTGCGTTGCGATTGAAGTTTTATATCTACAAAGAATAATTAATCAAAACTCGAACCGTAGTTGAAGCGATGTTAATCAAATACCCCCTTAAGTGAGGTTGGTTACCCTTAACCGATTAGTGTTAGTAAACAAATATATTCAAAACTTAAGAAATGGAAGTATACGACACATGGACCACGTGTTGCCCAAGCGTTGTAATTTGGGACCGATTTTGGCCCACTGTCAAACGTCAGCCCATTGTTTTTCATTTAGGAGAGCAACCACGGACAGTGGAGGGGGCACCAGTGAAAGAAGGGTTTAAATCTATGTACCCACCCTTTCCCACATATGATGAGCCCCCTCGTGCGTCGGTGGCTGACACCATCATGGCCGGCCGAGTCCTGCGTGCGAAAGACAAAGCCTTGCGTCACGATGCGCCCATAGGCCCCGTGCCGAGACCCGCCAAACCTAGGTAAACTTTGGTTTTTCATATAAAATTTTATTATTTTTTTGTTTTTCATTATTCATGTTACCATTGAAAGTGTGGGTGGTCTCAAACTCCTTTATATTTATTTATAATTTCGAAAAAAACATGAAGTAGATAAAATCCCCGCACTACTAAAGTCGATTTTTTATTCCCACAGAATAAGTGTGACCAAAGGTGTTGCCGTTAACGAAAAACATTTTTAGCATTTAAAATATTTATACTTTCCACATTTATAAGAAATTTATCGGTGAAACAAACTATAAGTATATTAAAATCAAGATCAAATAATTTAATTTGTTGCAGGCAACTTTATTTTGACATAAACTCGTTGTTGTATTCTTTTTATCGAGAATACTGTTTTTGTGTAGAAAATTTATTTATTACACTGGTATCATTGACTAGATACACCTGTGTCAACAATTTGAGGGCCGCTTGATCATGTCGGCGATGAGGTACTATTTCTTATTTTTCCACGTGTGAAATTTTCAAATAGTGATCGGGACGAATTCTTCTTTATGTAGTCTTAATTTTACCAATTCTTAATTTTCCAAATACCTCATTTTCCTAATTATAGATAGTCCGAATTCCGATTTTTTGTAATAAGTACAGTCATACATATTTTAGGTGACTAATGAAAACAAATATGAATTTGTATTGAATGCAAACAAGTTTTATTCTTCAAATTAAATAAAACCATTTAGTATCTACTTAAACCAACATACTTTTTGTGTGACTTTTCCCATCAATAGGTCTTCTACAATTTTGTTAATTTTAGTGTCTTTGATTATAAATTTTGACCGTCTTTTCCGCGGTTCATTATACACTTATTTTTGTTTAATCTTTTTTTCATAATATATTGCTTATTTTTTCAAAAAGTTTATGTATGAGAAAATATTTGTCTTCCCAATCTTTTTGTTTAGGCGGAAGTGCCATCCTTTGAGAGCGTTCGTAGTCCTGTGACGCTCATGAGAGCAACACCACACATTTGAACCTAATTCTGCAATCCACTGTTTTTGGAAATATGACACAAAATCAGATCAGATCTATTGGTTATAAAATATAACGCAATGTGTTTCGTAGTAAATAGGCGAGTAAAGTAGACGTATGTTTCTTCATAGACATAAACGAATTGCCGCATATTATTATTAATTTCACAACTATGTCTTAATGTACTTTCTTCTATAAATACTGGATGGCACTTCCGCCTAAAAAAATATCGGGAAGGCAAATCTTTTCTCATATTAATTTTCTTTAGTCATCTAAAATATACTTATGACTGAACTTGACTGTACCTACTTATTACCTATAATTAGGAAAATGAGGCAATCAGAAAAATTATAATTAAAAAAATGTCGAGTTCGTACTATCTATAATTAGGAAAATGAGACAATCGGAAAATTAAGAATTGGTAAAATTAAGACTTTACATAAAGAAGAATTCGTCCCGATAATAATTTGCAAAATTTCACACGTGGAAAAATAAGAAATACCTAGGACCTCATCGCCTACATCTTCTTGATTGATGTGAGATGTGAGTTGTCACTTCACTCGCTTCGCTTCAAAATTCGTGCTCCCATCTATTTCATTTATTTCTCAAATTTATTTTTATATCACAGTTCGACGCACATGATAACTTAATATTATATTACTTGCTGGCCCAATCCTTGAGGTCCCCTGAAATGTCGTACCTTTGACGATGTGACGTAACTTTGTTTACATTTTCTCTGTGGCGATAAAAATCCGACCTTAGCTAGAACTAAGGTTTTCAGAATTAATGAGTAGATTCGATAGTCAATAAAAGACCGTAACTATCTTGTTCAAATGAATTATCAACTCTATCTCGTTAGCAATGTCGGTACAGCGAGCTCTATGATGTTAAACGCTTAGATTATAAACGACGCCATTCTCAGACGGTAACTTTTTGTATATTTTTGTCTATAGATCCAAAAGTACCTACGTCACGGAATACTTTTTTTTTTATTTGCAGATTGAGCAATTTCATATGACACCCCGTTTGCTTTAGTCAAATCATTTTCATTTTTCAACCCCCATTCTAGACACCTTTCCATTTTTTTTTTATTTTTTTTTTATAATGTTTTTACTAAAAACAGATGCGGGCAAGCATGTTATACAACCTAATGGATCTCTCTAAAATGATCTCAAAATCGTATTATACACTCAGGAGCAAAAATACCGGGTCAAGTGCGTTTTTCATAAAAACGAGACTAATTCGAAGCCTTGGTTCCTCGCCAGAGGTTGTTTTGAGTGAGGTTTAACGGTAGATAGTCCAAGGTTCAATAGAGGAGGTCAAAAGTTCTTAAGATACCTAACTGATCGCACAATCAGTTTACACCACAGCGGGAGAGTTTGGGTCAACATTTGGATTTCCTTACATTTTATTGCCATTTTAGATGTTTTTCTGAACATGCACTATTCCGGCGTTAACCGCAGCTTCATTCAGTTGGGTATCCTAGGCACTCTGGAAGTCCTGCATCGATGCTCGGGGTATTCAGCATCAGATTTCACTAAAAGCATTCCCTGGCGAGGAACCAAGGCTTCGAAATAGCCTCTTTAGTATGAAAAACGCACTCTGACCCGGTATTTTTGCTCCTGAGTGTATATCCTATATATATATTATTTAAGGTATATCATATTTTGTTTATTTGTTTAATTCCATCGATCGCCATACTCCATACCATCACCACACTGCCATACTCTCCCTGGTCTCACTGAAAACCAGCGTCTGTGAATGTATCAACAACATTTAGAGGCATAAAGCTCACCGGAGACCATTTTGACCGTAATAAAAAATAAATATATTTATTTTATTTTGTTTCATTTTATGACAATGTGAAGGCACGCGAGCACGCAGGCCACCTGATGGTAAGTGGGGATCTGAGACCCATAGACATTTGAAATCTCAAGATTATAATCCTACAACTGCAATCCTAAGATTTCAAATGCGTTGCCAACCCTGAGGACTGAGATGGAATGCCTCTATGCTACTAATTTCTCCGGTTGTCTTATCCCCACACCGGAAGACAGCAATGCGAACACTGCTGCTTGGCGGTGAGTTAATGGATAAGATCCTACCACGGTACCACCACTAATGTAGATGTATTTAGGCTGACATTTTTATGCTTGTAAACTGTTTTTTTGTGTTCCATATATATATTTTTTCATTTCATTTCATTTTTGGTACGGCACCCTAAAAAAATAACTCTAATACAATCTATGCCAAATCAACCATAGAGACAGATAGAGACTGATGGAGGTCACGACAAATTTGGTAAAGATTCGGAAATTGATTATTATAGGTTGGCATCTAGAGGGCCACTCCCTGATGCTAAATAAAGTGTTTGCATTCTCTATACATGAGGGCAGAAAAAAGCGCAACCATTTAGGTCAGTTTTTACATATTTGGCACTGGCAAAACTAGTATTTACAACAGAAACATTCAGCCACTTCCCTTAACGTTTTTTTTTGTTATCAAAAAACCATCTTGAAAGGTCATAGCGCCATAACGCGACCAATATTTTGGTCAGATTTTGCATATTTGACATGAATACAACTAATACTTACTCTATGTACAACATTCAGCCATTTCCCTTATCGTTTCTTTTTAGAATAATAAGTTTTTCAGCCGCCATATACCTAAAAAGAACGCAACCACTTTGCGCAGGCAGACCGACATATTTGGCATCATAGAGTTGCCCTCTATCCTGTCAGCTTAGAATAACCCATTAAGCCGAATTACCCGAGATCTATCCCAGATTTGTTGTGACCTCCTAGTCTAGAACTCGTTGGCTCGACGGCTCTCGTTATTGACCACTCGAGTCCGCGACCTCAGGGTTTCTAGGATGCATACGATCCAGTGAGCCAGGCTGCTGTCTGTCTGTTGGCTCGCTGGCTGGTGAACCAGCAGTTTTACTCCCTAACGTCGCCCGCCTTAAGTATATTTTTCTTGAACATTATCAAAGAAAGAGATGTGTCCCCAGGAGGCCGAAAGTTACAGACCTACCGATGAATCGGCGGGAGGCGCGCTCACACGCGGCCTGCCTGCGCAGGCACGGCGCGGTGCTCACCGACAGGCTCGAGTACATGGCCAAGCCGGCGCGCCGCGCCATCATCTACTTGTGGCGCGACCACGCCGACACCCTGCCACCCGAAACTGTGAGTCACCTTAAACTGGGTCCACTGGGCGATCACGATCATGCGTATCGTGTCGAGCACGCGTTTTTTCCTAAGTATATATATGCTCACTTTGGGCAGACCGTATCATTAGCATCATCGCGTGAAATTATTCGTCCATACTAGCCGTATAGTAGCAGCGTATCGTAGCATAACGCCGATCGCTTTTGATTACGCGTATCCGATCGCGAGCGAGTGGGGTTTTAAAATTCGCGTAGCAACATGGATGATGGAGTAAATCTTTGGGGTATTGTAGATATCAAACAGTCAGTGCAGGACACTAAACTTCTGCTGCAGCTTGACAAAAGACTCAGACTGAGCTGCGCAAGGGTGCAGTGACTGCACCCTTGCACTGCAGTCTCATCGATTATTTCCGTAATAGGTATAATAAGTGTAGGATGCATGGTTATGTTATGTGGTTGCAGTAGACCGGAGCCCAGAACCCGGAACCAACAGTGTTGAGCACTGAGAAGCGCAACGACGTATCGAAGAGCAAGAAGCTGCAGGCAAGGCTATTGGCCCGATCATGATTTTTAAGCTTTTATGAACTTGAAAAGAGCCGAATCTTAAGTAACCGAATCCGACATGCGTGCATGACTCGATGTATGAATGTGGAAGAAGCGAAAGAGATTTGTCAGATTCTTAGCAGGTGGAAAGAAGTGGTCTCTGCCTAGGTACTCTGGGAAACAGGCGTGATTTAATGTAATGTAATGTAAGAACTGGCTACGATTTGGTGACCCTTTTGGGGAATCCGAAGATTTGTTCTGTGCAATTACTAACGAAGTCATAATGACAAGCAACTACCATTTGTCAAGCGAAACGTCTAGAGTCTAGAAAGCAAATCTTTGAATGTCTTTATTACTTAATAGGCGTACACCCTAATAACCCGGTAGCGAAACGTTGTACAACAAAATTTCTTAATTACTAAATAGATATGAATGCCAAATAGCCCGTTAACAAAACTTCTAGATCTTGAAATGGCGTGTTGATATTTGATAATTAAAATCAACTAATTTTACTTTCGACGAAATAGGTATTGCTACTACCTCGTTCTGTGGTCATGACAATCAAGTAATTTTACTTTCGACGAATTAGGTATTCTAATTATGTGGACTATTTTCATTTCCAGACGTTTTGCTACTAACACGTTATGTGTTCATGTTAACTACATTTTCTTTCGGCTAATTAGGTGTTCTAATCATACGGAACATTAGTATTTCCAAACGTTTAGCTACTTGCTTATTTTAATTCTGGCCATCCTGTTAACTCAGTATTCTACTTTCACGTCATCCAACTGAATTGTCTCTTTGCTGACTGTGTATTTTACTTTTATGCCATCCAGCTGAAATGGTCCTTTGGCGATAAAGTTAATTTGATAGTAACCCGTCAAGCGTGCATGACGTTGCCGCGGATAGACCCTCTGACATTAAATTTCCGGTTGTTTGCATTAGGCAAACTGTGAATAGGTAGTTGCACCGACACAACCTCGTAGGGTCATCCATCAGCAGCTTTCTCTTCAATACGATCTTGTGGAGTCCGATCCGAAGTGCCGTACTACTTATTGGTATAACTAGGGTTAGGACTTGTGGCAAATCGTGGTTCTATAATCCATGGAGTCGGTATTTCCTATACATACACTTTGATTTTGACCTTCAGTATTGTCATATTCCAAAATGAACTAAATACATTTTTACAGTTACTATTATTTGCTTGTTTTGTAACAACGCTTTCACAGAAGAAATATCATCCATACCAAAATTAATTTAAATTAGTTTAGCGGTATAATGAATAACGGAATTTTGTAATATTATAAACTGAAGGTCAAAATCAAAATGGTGTGTACAGGAAATAGCGACTCCATGGATTCTAGAACAATGATTTGCCACCAAAAGTCCTAACTCTAGTTACAACATTCCTCTTTTTACGTCGCGTCGGGGGTTAATAAACGATATCGTATGTTTATTCACTACTTACTACATCTGTATTTTTCTGTATGTCGTGGAATTTTAAATGTGCCTACTTCCGCAGATCGCTCGGTTGCGCACAATGCTGGACGCAGACGAGCCGTTCAAGCCCGACAAGGCCTACGACTATTTTGTCAACATGCGCAAATCTAAAAGGGCTAATAAGAAGTATGTACGTTACGAACGATACCTAAGATAGTACGGTCTTATTCTTAAGTTGCTATCGCAGCTATTGAGATGCTTACTTATTCAATTCAAACTATTCTCAGTTTAATACCTTATTGACACCAGGTACTCGACTGTACAATCGTTTAGTTCGTGGCATTTTCTGTAAAAAAACGTAGACGTACCTATAAATTTATGTATATTTCCTACAGGGGCTATGTGATGTAAGTTATAAGTTCTAGTGCAAACTCAATCTATCTTTAGTTTTAAAACAAAAGTTTAAAATATTGTTGTTTTTACGGATCGAACTTTGTGGTTTTAGGCAGCCGTTACACGATCAATCCAGATCGTGATCCGAATCCGACAACGCCGCGGATCGCAAATTTCGAAAACTATAGAAAATAGGTATGTAACCCGATGTTGTAACCCGTTAATCCAAGACGTTTCACAGTCAATCTGGATCGAGATCAACTAATCACGATCACGGATTGCGATCTAGATTGATCATGTAATGCCTGCCTTAGACTCGAAAGGGTTCGTTTCTTCGTATTTCTTCTTAACAGGGTAGGTGCAGTTCAGACTTTATAATAGTCTTTAATTATTATAGTATTCTTGATCCACAAAGAGGCGGTGGGCTACCATACTACTTTATGCAATCGAGCAACGTAAAATGAGTTGTTTGGGCGCGTAAAATGAGTGGATTGAAAACAGACACGGAATCCAGTAGGGCCTATTGCGTTGAGCGACTTGAGCGTCTATTGAATAGGTAGGTATTTCTCAAGTACCTAATTGCTTATGCATTAAGTATGGTTCCGTCACTATTCATCGAGCGATCAAAGAGGATGGACGATGTCGTTGGTCCGGCTGGCTAGTTATAAAAAAACTATACGGATCCGCAAGGTTGCCTTTCTAAATATCATATAGGTGACAAGATAGGAATGTGGATGAATTAGGACAGTGGACCATTTGAAAAGACAATAATGACAAGTTAAGAAGTTGATAAAATAGGAATGTGGATTAACCAAGACGGTAGACCATTTCACAATGAGGCCATGTTAAGAAGTTGACAAAGTAGGTATATAGGAATCTGGATAAATCAGGAGTATCAGGACAGTGTACCATATGGAATTGTGGACCATGTATAGGAATTTAATGAATGATGATGAATAATATTGACAAGTGCTTCTAGTGGAGGACAGGCTCGCGAGCCGCGTACACATCACGATTTTACGTTAAAGTTACAGCTCGCTTGTGATAGTAAGTACCCGGCTTTACTCGCGCCTGTAATTCCATTTTTTTATTCATTGAGTTTTGACCTGTGAAGTGGTTTTAAAATGCCAACAGAAACTGATTAATGCGCTGCTGGCAGTTCTCCTATCTTGCGGACTTTTCCTAATACTTAAGCATTGAAGAGGTCACGGTTGTACACTGTTCTTGTATGAAATTTATATCTGCGAAACAAGGATACACGTATTGGATTGTATTTTATTAACATAAACTTTAAAGCCTGATTGAAGTGCCATATTTCTTGTGTTTGTAGGACAAAAATCAACGAATTAGAGGCAGACATAAAGTCGATGATAACAAACAAGCGGAATATTTGGTCGCGCAACGCCACGGTGGCGTTCGCGCGCGGCGTGCAGGAGAGACTACGGCGCCCCGGCCGGTACGCGCTGGCTGACGGGTACGTTCACACTCTATCCAGTGGGGCTAGGCAAGTTGCCATTGCATTGTCATAGAAAAATGTATGGAATTGACGTAAGTCACGAGATATACTCGTTACAAGTTACATTTTTAATTTTTGACAACGCATGTCGAGTGATATATCACGTGACTTACCTACGTCAATTCCATACATTTTTCTATGACAACGCAAAGCGACAGTGATCACTAAACGCTAGCGTTTGTATTCGATGGCAACTAGTCTAGCAGTGTGATTCTCACAGCTCATTTTTGAACTTGACGGACAAATAGTTCAAAATTGAGTAAGTTCTTCTGTCAGAGCGTACAAACAACATTCTTAAAGGTGCATTCCCAGTAGCTTCGCTCGATCAACCGTCCTTCAAGAATCCGTTTTTAAGTGTCCGTTTAGACGTGGGCGATAATCGGTTCCTATCTAGTTATACGTTCTCCATTCGTTCAGATGAAACCGCGCAGTTTTACTAACAAACCCCGTGTGTCGAAACGGAGGATAAGTGAATAAATAAGTCCTAAGCTCGCTGTTATTGAAGTCTATTACGCATTTAACTACTGTAGGCGAGCATATAGACATATGTATATAGTAAGTATTCGGGTCCAGCCATATTGGCTCACATAAAATTGTTTGCCCGAAAATTACTCCTGCAACCAATTTTGAGTCCGAGACGACTACGCCGAGCGTCCAGTGGCGCCCTCATGACCATTATTTTGTTTTCTAATAAACTAAAGTTATGTCTTGAAATCGAAGGATGTATTTTTGTTGTACAAATGAAAACACAATGTATAGCATATAAGACAAAGTTTAAAAAACTTTAACCTTCGCGTCGTCAACTTAACAGGAAAAGGTGGCCACTTTTTTCCGTTAAGTTACTCACTCATAGTTCAATGGTTATTAAGTTGAGTCATATACCCTATAAATTGTGTTTTCATTTGTACAACAAAAATACATCCGTCGATTTCAAGACAATACCTACTTTAGTTTATTAGAAAACAAAATAATGGTGATGAGGGCGCCACTGGACGCTCGGCGTAGTCTTAAGCTAAATGCGGACAGTGTCATCAATAAATCATGCGCTGAATTGGGCACATCGTGACAGTACCTACTGACAAATACCGTCCACATTAACCGGTACTGTCACGCGTTACTGACACGGTTACGGTACTACGAGTATGTTATGGTGAAATTTCAATAATGTCATAGTTTAAATAGAAAAGAAGCTCGACTCCGGCCCTTTACAAGATTCTGAGACTCTGATACCTATTGCCCCTCGGGCGACAGGGTTGTCCAATCTTGTTTTTCAATTTTAGTCACCTACTTGGCCATACTTTGATCTATGATTTATAATCATCGTAATTTTCATAAATTACACAAACCTAATTACCAAATTTAAATTATTTTACTTGCATACTTTTTACCTGTTAACACAAAATAATATGTTTATAGGTATGTGATGTGATATGTACGTTTCTTTTCGCCATCTCTTGATAATGGCCCTTTCGCGCAAGGCGGGTTTCTTTGAACTGTTCCTTTGAACATTGGCAGCTCGCGTCGCGCGGCATTACACAAATTAGTCACTTGTAGCTTTTATTAAATCTGGATATACTTGTACTTCCCTACATAAGGTAGGTTTAGGCACAGCTTAAGCGTTTTGAAACGAATGAAAATGTCCCGCTGACAACAAAATAGATTTAACAAAAGCTGCAAGCTACAAATATCAAAAAAATAACATTCTAAACAACATAAACTCTAAATAAATATGTCTTTCCGACTCCAAAGGTATGTTGAAAAACGATAGCCTCGGATTTTGTACACCATTTTTATAGACACCCGTATTTAAACTATGCCAATGTGGACCCATCTTAAATTGTCTTTTTGTTTGGCAGTACGAGTAAATCCCATTAAGTAGGTTCAGCAATTATTTTTTACATTTTTCATTCATTTTTATTTTGTGGCACCCCAGAATGTTAAGGCTCTCCAACATCATATTACATGAACTCTGTGGATACATGAATATGAGGACCCCTTGTCGGCGAACAAATATTGCTAAAGGAAGATTTATGATAGAAATGGCTGATAAGGTAAACTAACAAAATCTAAACCTACATTACTAAGGTAAAGTCCCATTACTTAACTTGTAATATCTGCCAAGTATCAGCACTACAGGAAATGCAAATAACCAGTTATAACCGGTTATTTTCGTAAAAAGACTGTTTGTAGCTGGTGAAGTTCTAATATTTATATTTTTGTGCGATAAAGAGTTTACATACACATATACCTTAGCCTAGTTGTGCAAAATGTGGTTACAGAATGATCAACAAGTTTTAGAGTTGTTAGTAATTCTGCAGCCCTGCCTACCCCACTCTGAGAATGTATTTATCTTCTGTATATATAAAATTCTAAACTTGATATATCAACGCACAGCCCAAACCGCTGGACCATAGACTTCAAATTTTGCACTAAAAATATAAATATCGTTGTCTAATGCCCATAGTACAAGCCTAGAGAATTTAGTTTGGGACTACAGTGTTTTTCAGCTACGATGAGTTCTGTGACAGATCATATAAACACGAAAAACACTTGTTTCTTTAACTTTACATAAAAAATACACACCTGGCGACGCCGTTCAGGAACTTAAATAATTAATCGCCTATTTTTAACTACTTCGCATGCAAGTAAGTGATTTTAATTACGAAATACGGCTGTCACAGAACTCATCGTAGCTGAAAAACACTGTATCTCAATTGGTGAGACTTTGTCCAATGGTAATTTATTTATTTTCGGAAATTCCGCCCGTAAGGGGGTAAAAATGGGGTTTTTAATAGACAATTGCTATATTAAATCATAACTTGGCGATAAATTATAATAGTATGTCATATGGGCCTACCTCTTTCCCGAAATTGTTGTGCCCACAGGGCTCATAGTGTAATATGTCGATATACATTACTTATATGATAATTTTGTAACATGACATTATGAAATACAAATAAATAAATGAGCTTTTTACAGGTGGCAGTTTGGATTGACGGAATTCTCGCTGAGTCTGACGACCGCATGCTGATGATGGACTTCGATGATGATGATGTTGGTTAGAAATTGTATTTACATACAATCGTAATTTTGAAATATTTTTTCTGTCTTTCCTTTTCTGTGCACCAACTGTACCTATTACTTTCAGTTTAATTATTTGCTGAACTCGTTTTTTTTATCGAATGCTATTAGGCATTAAGTCCGCCATTGGTACTTTTTTGTGCATTCAAGGTTAAATAAATAAGTTTGTGTAGTTTTGTATCGGTGGCGAGACTGGCGAGCTGGCGATACGCACGGACTAATGAAAAATGCTTGGCGGTTAAAACGTTAAATGACAATGTTTAAATTATTGCAACCCGATAAAGTGGCCGATCAGTCAGACCGTAATTTATTATTAGGGTTAGGACTTTAGGTGGCATATCGTGGTTCTAGAATCCATCTAGTCACTATTTCCGAATTATTATAATAGGTACATGACATGACTTTGATTTTGACCTTCAGTATTGCCATGTTCCAAAATGAACTAAACACATTTTTATTTCCGTTATTTCAAACCTACTAATATTTGCTTGTTTGTAACGCTTTCACAGCAGAGATATTATCCATACCAAAATTAATTTAAATTGGGTAAGCGGCTTAATGAATAAATGAATATTAAAATATTAAAATACTCAAGGTCAAAATCAAAGTGGTATGTAATATAATTAATAGAAAATAGCGACTCCATGGATTCCAGAACTACGATTTGCCACCAAAAGTCCTAACTAATTATTATTAAATTTTAATTCATCTAAAGAGCACATAGACGACGTGCGCACCTACACAGTGAAATACAAATGACGGAATGATTGTTCAGTAGTATTTTTTTTTAGGTACTAGGTAGTCAACCGGTGGTATTCCAAAATAAACTAAGGTCTTCCCTTTCTGTTTTTCTCAACTTTATGTATCCAGTAATATTACCTAAGCGCAAAAAAGAAGCATGTCATAATTTCATTCATACATAAGGTCCATCAAAATCATTTTCACCTTCAATCATTGTTTTTTTTTTACATTAATTACAACCGACTCAAACTTTGTGACAAAAACGGTCTCTTTGGTACTCGAAAGATTATGACATGATGAGAAAGATTTGGAAAGGAACCTTGAAAATACCTATCCTTAATTTTCGGCGATAAGTACCTACCTACCTTGTTCTTAGCGACATGAATATTAAAACTTTCAATCTCCATTAGAACCAGCAATGGCGAAAATGAAGCCTCCTGAGCCTCCTCCTCCTCCTCCTACTGCGGGTCCCAAGTTGGGGGATGGCAAGCATGGAAAGGTTTCAATATCTCAAAAGGCGGTGGACGGCACCAAGACGCCGGACCCCAAGTTGGAGGGGGACAAGTCGAAGGAGGATAAGTCGAAGGAGGACAAGTCGAAGGAGGACAAGTCGAAGGATGACAAGTCAAAGGAGGCAAAGTGGGTCGATGCAGAGAAGGGGGCGGTGCCTCCGGGCGCAGTGGTGGGGGGACTGACTGCCTCAGGCGAGCCCGTGTACGTGGCGCGCGCGCAGCACGAAAATTCCCTAATACCCGGCAATCTGGTGCTCGAAAACGGCGCAGCTCACGTGGCCACGGGCGGCGGCCAGGAAGAAATATCGAAATACCAGGTTCGTTAAACCAGATGGTAGAGATATTTTTAAGTAATTAGTTACACAATCCTGTAACGGCATCTATTAAAACGCATGTGACAGGGTACTTCGGTGAATATTGCCAGCTTATCACCGGATTCGTTTTAGAAAAAGGACAGTCAATTAATGAGAAATTAGAATAGAGACCTGCTCGCGCGAATCGCCTCCGTCAAAAATTGTAGCAAAGATTTTAATGATTTGTCTCAATAGTTTGTTCGATAAGAAAGTACTTTATTAAGATGGTACGTATGTAAATTCTCGCTATTATCCTGGATCAAAATCGCATGCCAAGCATTCTGTCGTACATTGTTATTAGTGTCACCTCTCCACTAATGTGCAGGTGCTGGTCGAAGGCTCCGGCAAATGGCAGCCCGCGAGTGGCCCCGACATTCCTGCGGATGCCTTGCCTGGTGGTCAATCAGAGACAGGCGAAGTGCTGTACGTGGGCCGCGCGAAACACGAGGGCAACCTCATCGTTGGTATGGTACGGAATAACTATAGTAACCTTGTTACAGTTACTTGCTATGCTTATATCGGGCACGTTTTAAGGGACTTGGCCCGATCGCCGGCGAGTAAGCGATTAGCTGTTACCTATTTTCTCGCTCTACAAATGAACAAAACATAATATAGATCCCGTGTCAACAAAAGCGATAATAGTTGATGGCTGTCTGGCGACTAAACTAGTGTTACTCGCGTAAAGTCGCGTACTAAAACCGCTAATATTGATATCGTTAAAGGTATGAGAATACCACTTCTAGCGTCCCTAACCGAAGCGCGAAAACAATTCTATAATGAGCGTTTCGATGGTGGTTATAACAGTGCTATAATAATTATTATTCCCATTGTGCGGTTGTATTCGGTGGGCACGAAAAATATATCAATGTCAAAAAATTAAACGCAACGAAATTTCGCTCAACTTGCCTCAGTTTTAGGTGGGACATGCATTGTTCATATCCAATACTATAATGACGTTTATAAACAATGTGTTAAAACATAGGTACTTTGTTTGTTACAGGTCTCAAAATCGCTCGGAAGTTTACTAATTGCCTTCGAGGGGACAGAAGTTGCAATCAAGGACTACGAAATCCTCATGAAATAGGTACTTACATAATCAGTTCAACTGTAGGTATAATGCTGGATTTTTGGACACTTATCAGAGTTCTCTCGAAGATTGACTTAAACATTTTTAACGTTATGACGAATACAAAAGTTGCTACAACCATGAACCATGACGGATTATCCGTCACTGGCGTTGAAAGGGTTAATCGCATTGCATTGTATTGTAGCGCAGTATAACGAAAATACGTAACAAATTGTTTTAATAAATTATACGTTTTTAATTGTCTTTTTTTATCCGTTCTGCTTGCCAGCTTACTGCCATAAGTATAATCGAGGAGACGGTTGAATAATTAAAACCATTCTATACTACCTAACATAATCAAACGTTAAATAGTTACAAGCCACGATAATAAGGGTTAAGCTAGCATAAGGAAGCCGTGGTTCCCTGTAAGAAGTCATCAAAAGTGTCAGTTCATAAACGCAGGATTATTTTGAAAAGGTGTTTAAATAAAAATCATACTTAGGAAGTTCGTCTTAAAACTCAAAATGAAGGAAAACGCTTTAGTGGTCGGAATAACGTAATTTTGATTGTAACTGCGTTTTATTTTAAGTCAATTTATTTAATTTATTTATTTTCTCAGTAAATAATGAACAAAAAACAAAAGCTTTTGAGACACCTCTAAAAGCTATTTTTTTTTCAGACCACCATTTAAAAAAATCATGTTGTCAGTTAGGTAGCAACCCTATTTAGCCCTGTAGGTACCTTCAAGTTCTTTATAGAGATAAGGTCAATAGGGTAAAGGGGGGTTTAGACCAGGGACCGGAAAACCCGTTCCTTTGCTTAAGCCGTTCGAACGACTTACCCGTTCATACGGTAAGCCAATCGTTTCGGTAACCTCTTCACCGGCTTACCCAACGATTAGATAGCCCTATTAAGCCGGGATACCCTAACCGTAACCCTTTTGTAACCGCTTACCGAATGTCGTTGGTTTTGATATTTATTTGAATAAGCGCTTACCGTTCGGGTTAGGGTAACCCTTTCGCTCCCTTCCCGCGCGCCGCGCGCCCCGCTATTATTACGTGTATTGGTATTGGCACGGCTTTGAAGCGCGCGCGCCGCCCGAGTTTAGGTTTCTTTAAACGGTCCAATAATATGTCGTACGTAGTTTGTCAAAGAACTAAATTTGCTTGAAGGTATTTTAAGCGGTAACACATTCGGAGGTTTTGATACTGGTAAGCGGTAAGCCAAATTAACTCGATCGAATGGATTTATCCGTTTAATGTGTGAACCGATTAAGCGCTTACCGAAATGTTCGGGTTTATAAAAATCAGCGCTATTAAAAACCCCGGGTTAGGGTAAGCGGGTCCGGTCCCTGGTTTAGACTAGCGTTTTATCAGCGCGTATAGGCTCGTTTATGTACGCTCGTAAACGCGCAAATTTGCCAAACGCGTAAATCGTACGAGCTTTGGCGCGCTTATAAGGCCGTCCGTTGACGCGCGAGCCACGAAAATCTAACACACTAATTCAAGCGAACACACTGGAGTGAGCGCATATACACGCGATCAGCTTATTGAAGCGCGAAATGTATCGCTGCGCTCGAGTTAGCGCGCATGTCAAAACGAGCGCAAAAAGCGCAGAAAAAAACGCTAATCTGAAACTGACAAAAAAGTCTGGATTGTGTACTATTTACATTTCCAGACGTTTTGCTACTTACTAATTCTGCGTTCATGTTATCTAACTAATTTGAATTTCGGCTAATTAGGTATACTAAATTCTAATCATACCGACTACTTACATTTCCTAACATTTGCTACTAGCTCATTCTAATTTTCCATCCAGCTGAATTGACTCTACTGACTGACTACTTATTCTACTTTCATGTCGTCCAGCTCTCTGCTGGCTGTGTATTTTATTTATCTGAAATTGTCCTTTCGCGATAAGGTAAATCTGATAAGTACCCCATTTGGGTAGGGGTACAAATCTGAGGCCTTGCTCAGAAATCGGTGAAGCGATGCGCGGGCCGGAGCGTAACTCTTCTTCATAACTCGCAATCGCCAAATATTTGATTTACCCGCCCGATTTCTCGAACATCGCATCAGCCGCCCCTGAGCGAGGCAAATAGAGGCAAAAACACATGTTTGTTAGAGGTAGTAACCCATTTATTTGTTATTTAGGAATAAATATCACGGATCATTAAATTATTTAATGAGACCACTGCGGGTTGTTAGCTTGCGGGTAGGACCTAGGACGACGGCAAATATATATTCAACACCGACAGAAGTGCTCGCACCAGTGGCGTAGCTAGGCGTTGGCGAAGCGGCACATCGCCCACGTACTAGACCGAGCTCCAATAACTATAAACACTGGCTCTCGTTCCCTCTCAATCTCTTTTTGCCCTTACTCGTGCCTATACCGTTACATTTCACAGACCCGTAGAACTGAAACAAAATACAGGGTGTTAAATATAATTAAATCCACAGGTTTCTGTATGAAGTACAGGGTTACAGGTTAAGTCGACCTAGATCATTTAAGGAGGCATAGTAGAGCAGAGCAAATTAGGTCATGTGTTAATCCCTGGCCGAAAATTATTAGTTTTTGAGATATTAATAATTTTTATCTGAATTTTGGTGATTTTCCTGTTTATGTCCACGTCACGAAAAATCCTTATGTCATGTTTATTCCATAAGATTTTTTAGTGGTATTTTACATTATTAGAATCATTACAAATCAGTAAAGTTTTTAAACGCATTTTCCCGTTTTTTTATAAACAAGTATTTAAGTTCCAAATTAGCTCTACTTTATATATCGAATTCAATGACTAGAACCAGGTATCGTTGCTATTGTATTCTTGAGGCCGGCTTGGAGATATTTCATCTGTAGTTCAAATAGACTACGCGGAGACCAGTCAAAATTCAGAGACCAATTCACCACTAATGTTTTATTTTCATAGTTTCTTTGCGGTGTCCTTGTCTTAAAGACCTATTTTTAGAGATGAAATGTTTAGCCCACCCTGTACAGCAAGCGCTACTACAACCTCAACAATATCATAGTGATATGGGCTAACAAAAAGTGGAATAGAGGCCCTTGTCATAATAAATATGGTAGTAGTAATAGTAAGCCATACCTTCATCAGTGTTTGCCTGATTCCAGGGTGCTACAACGCACTGAAACAAAAACATACTTAATAAATAACAAATTCAATATAAAAACACCTAAAATTGGACAAAAGCTTTCGTGTAACCGGGACTCATACAAGTACAATAAATAATATTCAATCACACACAGCAAAAAAACAGATAACAGTCAAACTACGTAACACTAATAAAATTCGACAAAAGTAAAATATAAACAAATAAAATACAATCAGCCACGCTATTATTAATTGAATCTTAAATTACGATATTTCGGTGGTTGATATGTCGTACAGCATCGCCAGGACGGTCCTAGCGCGAGCGCGCACGCTGGCCACGAGCGCGGCGGCGCTCGCGCACACGCTCTCGAGCAGGCCGCGCGGGCGCACGCTCGCGAGCGTGCCGTTCGGACACACGCTCGCGAGCGGGCCGCGCGGGCGCATGCTCGCGCGCAGGCCACGTGGGCGCGCCGGGCCCACCCCGCCCGAGGCGCTGCTGGCGCTACTGCAGCGCCGCGACCCCAGCACCGCCCTGAACGCGTTTATTCAACTGTACGACTTTTGCGGGTAGTTTTCCCGCACGGGCAACAACCATGTGCAAGTGTGCAGTACCCTTTAACCCTTAATTTGGCAATGTATCTCACAGTCAATATACCATAATGTTCACGTTTTATGTTTGGAATTCCCAACTTTTTTTCGTCTTGCTAAATTAACGGTTAAAAAGCATAATTTTAACTTGGCTAGAACAGCGCGCCAACCTGGCGATCATATTGGCTCTCACACGCAAAGCCCTCCACTCCGGTTCGATGTTGGCATTGTCTTTGATATCGGCCGTGACAATATGTCCCGAATGAACTAAACTATAAACGGACGGGCGGAAGCCGCGGAACGCTAAACGATAGATAGCCACCGGCCTTAAAACTATTAACTGACTTTTGGACACATTATATTTTAAACCCATGGCCAAAAGCGTCCTCATCAAACAGACACACTCAGCAGCTCCATGTCACCTGCGTTACGCAGATTATTGACGCTAACTGCGTTTACATAGCAAACTCAATCCGCCTGCCTCGCCTCGCACTCTGGCCGATACGAGTATGACTCCCTAGCAGATGTGACAAATGCACTTGTAATTTGTCTGTGAGCTCGGGCATGCCTCTGCTACATAGCGTACAGTCCGTGAACTCCAAAAAAATCTTCGGATTTTAGACGCATAGTTCGGATATTGACGACGATACACGTTCGTGATATCCGGTTCCGTTCTGTTATCAACTCGCAAAACTTTTCGAACTTACCGTAAAAAGTTATGTAAACAATAACCATCAGTACAAAATAAACCTTACTGTATTAATATTACGTTTATTTATCTTTTTCAATTTTAAATACAATACTTTTTGTCATGATAGAAATAAAACTCAATCATCATTTTCGAATTCTTCCATCGTGAATTTAAATAGAGAACACCCCGCCTTCACACACTACTTTAGTTTGGAAGTATAAAGAGCTGTTATACCCACCTGTGGATTCTTAGAAACTACATATATATACTATATTTTTAAATGTACTTTTCAAAATCCTATTTGCTTCTCTCTATAACTCGGTCTTGAACCTTATTAAAACATTTACAATCAACACTTTTCTTGACACTTTCTACTTCTTTTAAAAAAAATTACAATAATAAAAAAAACCTTGATTGGCTATTTACAGAAATACACGTTTAAGTTGACCCCCCCATGGGCATACTCATACCTACATACATACATAAACTCACGCCTTCGTTCCCAGAGTGGAGTAAGCAGAGCTACAGAATTACCTACAACTCTAAAAACTTATTGATAATTCTAAAACCACATTTTGCACAATTAGTCTAAGAGGTTTTCCAGCAGCAGCAGCAGCAGTGACAGAAATCAATTTCCGAAAAATAAACTTTATAAATTAGTCAGTGGTGGTTTTAACTGCTCTATATAAATCAATGAAAACACAACGAGTGCACTCTTCGCTTGATGGATTGCTACTAAGTTAAAATAACAATTGTCATTTTCTACTACACAAAGCGTTCCGATTTCCCCCGAAACCCGATGGGTTTTCTAAGAGCCAACTGTGTTTAACACCACGTATGCGGGAGGTGAAAAAATTACGAAGTTCTATTCTCTTCGGATTACGATACCGTCCAAAAAAATAAGCTTAAAAAAATTACAAAAACATCCAAATTCTGGGAGCTGATCTACTCCTAAGCATATAGAGAGGTTAAATAATCTAAATACTTACACGTTCTCTTCGTCAGTCTCATTTGAGTAATCAGAATCCCACGGTTCATTATCTGACCCCACAAGCGAATTATACATTTTATTAACACTTCTTTCATTTTGTTCACTTGTCGCTAGAATTTCATATTTCTTCACGCCCACCTCTCTTCCGTCATAAGGAATGTAGCATACTTTATGTGAAGGTTGGACTTTCCCGGGGATAAGATGTCCCTCGTATTGTGCCCTGCCGATGTATAGCCGTTCAAGAGCGTCTTCGGAGTAGCCCGCAACAACAGCACCAACTGGGATTTTGTTTTCACTGGTAGGCACCCAGAAACCGTCAAAGCCGCACAGTATCTGTAAAAATACATTTTAGGTAAACGGATGACAATGTTATAGTCAAGGAGCGGAATTTTCATAGCAAAATGTGTTTTATCGACTATCGAGGATTAATTGTCACTTAGTACAACATGTTTTAGGTAATGAAACTAAACCTATAATGGGGGAGGCTTTTGCCCTTTTAAACTACCGAAAAAAAAGGTTATTAAAAAAAAAACATTAATAAAACGGGAACTAGTTTTATTTTGTTACAATTTAAATATAAAACCAATACGGAAATTTTAAACAGTATAACTGATAGAAGACTAAGCTTCATTCAAAAAAAAAATCGAAGTGTATATCTCTATTATACTTATAGTTTCATCTTGTCTGTAGTAAGAAAGAATCTTGACTGTTTTTTCTACATTATCATTTAAACTGGTCCTGTTTTCATCGTAGATCTATTTATACCTGAGTTGAAGTAACGGGAGCATATTTGTAGAGCTCGATAACGGCGTTTTGGTTGTACATATGAACTTTTTGCTATTAAATCGGCATAATCGCGAATTTTGTCATAGTCCGGAATCGTATCTAGTAAAATCGATAACTGGAATAGTCGATAAAACATAATGGTCAATCCCTCTTGACGTTTGATTTTAGCTATGAAAATTCCGCCCCTTGGTTATAGTCTAGAGTAACTTGATGAAATATCCATAGATCTTATTATGGTAGGATTTTGCCAAACCAAGGTCGGAAGAACGGCGGGCATTGAAAGAGACCTACACTCAGGTTACGGTTAAGTGACAAAATATTTGTATTCTTAGTTATAGTAGCGAAGTTAATACAGTAGATAACAGCGATAGTGTGAACAAATTGAATTAATTATAAAAACTTGAGAATAATATTTTTTTTATTATACAGTAGCTTACCTCAAATTCAGTTTTTTCATTGGCCTCACCCCCCCAGGGAATATATGACAGTCCTGTGAGAGGCAAAAACTTCCCCGGAGTCAAGGAGCCTCTGTGCCTGGCTCGCGCGATAAGCAGTGTTTCGCCCTCAACTCCCCCTACTAAGGGTTCCGCCGGGAGCTCCTGTCCCGGCCCAAACGGAACCCAGTGCAGCTCACTCCCAAATATCTCTCTGTACTTTACTTTTTCGGAGGCTGGAGGTACTGAAAAGGAAAACTCGAATTATACACATGATAAATGGAAATTAATAATTTAATCGTCTTATCTAGATAGCCAGTATTTCTAATATATTTCTAATGCATTATTTAGTATGTTTTTCCTTTTATTTAGGATCTCCCGCGGAATCGGCATAAGCCGGTGAGAGCGACAACGACGTCGTCCTACTAGTCTAGCCAAGTAGCGCCGCGCCAAGCCGAACGGCGTCTTTTTCACTTGAATCAACTTTTATTGAATGTACATAAAGTTAAAGGTTTTTTTAAACAGGCTTAACCCATTCCGCGCCTTTGCATGTGAGGAGACCTTTACTCTGAAAATTCATTGAACATCTTTGTTTGGTCCTCTTGCGAAGACGGTACATATAAAGCGAGTGAATAAAAACATAACTTTAATTACTAGTTATATAAACGTATAATTAAAACTAGATTAAGGATTTTTTACGATTTTAACCATTAGTTAATTTAACTACTGACCAAAAATCGGCCTGTAGTTTAAAAACAAGTTTCGCAAAAATCACTATTGTAGTATAAAATATTATTTACTGGAGTATAAAATATGTAGTTACTTTCAATCCGCCAATGTACTGGATTCCTCTCTTCTATAACGGAGAATGTAACATATTTCAAGCCATATATATCGTTCGTGCAGGAGACAATAGTTTCAGAGGACCCCTCCCTGCCGAGGCGCACCTTCCCGTTGCGCCAGGTGAGCCAGAACTTGCGATATTCCTCCATGGTAAGGATGTCAGGTGTTCTCACTATCTCTCGATTGCTGCCCGACTTTTTTATCCAGCAACGCTGCCCTTCCCCTATGATAATCTAAAAAAAATATGAGGCATAGACTAGGCAAACGCGCACACAGGGCACCTGATGATCCACTATAGAACATTGTCGCATAAAACCGACGGTTAATTCCAATGTAATTTTGTATCTCGTCACTTGACGCTGTCATTATGACAAGGTTCTATGGTGGATCAACATTTAAAGACCTTGATGGTACGTGGGCTCTAACACTCATGGACCTTAGGCATTTGCACACAAAAAAAAAACAATATCAAGACTGCAATCCTAAGGGCCGTAATACTGAAAGGCCGAGATGCCTGTCGCAAGACACGTCAAACTTGAAACCATTAAAAGGTCACGTACGATAGTAGTGTTCCCAGATCTCGATCTCAATAACCATCATGGTTATATAGGTTATGATCAGGGGGGTTATTATGATATAGCTATGCAGTTCATTTTACGGCAAGCGTAAGGGACAGAGCTATAGCAGTTATATAGAATAGAATAGAATATAAATAGATTTATTGACAAATTTTGCCACAATGCATTTACACAGAAAGAAAACAACATACAGTATAAAAAAGTTTCGAGTACCAAATAGTGTTATAGGATACCAATCAGCATGATGACTTAGCGTGGCGGACCACGCACGACCCACGACGCTGTTTTTATATAAAAATAATTAACACTAAATCCCAAACAGACAAAAGAAAAGAAACAAAATAAAGCAAATTTAAATATGCAACAAAAAAAAAACTAATTGTATGGCAACACTAGTGCAGTGCAGGTCAACAAATTAACTGGTAATTTATACAAAGTAAGGGCCAGAGTGATTATGTTCTGTGACATGCTCCCACCATCAAGTAAAAAAAAAAGGAATAGCAGAAACCTGCTCTGTATAGCTCTGTCCTCTTCTGTCAGCGTAAACTGAACTGCATAGCTATGTCATAATAACCCCCCATTTATTTGGATACATTAATATTAACTTGGTCATATTTCCTTGACACTATGAAATGTGAAGACAAAATCTAAACAAAATTCTCGATAGATTTATTTTTCAAACATGGCTTGACGGATTTAATTGACATTTGAAATGGAGATAGCTTATATTCAGGATTAACATATAGGCTACTTTTTCTTACACACACAGAACGACCTGACATGCATGACTAATTCAATACTAGCTTCTGCCCACAACTTTGTCTGCTCATCTCCATTTCAAATTTCTTCGAAATCCGTCCAGCTGTTGCAGCATGAAGGAGTAACAAAACTCACACACACAAACTTTCGCATTTGTAATATGAGTAGGATTTTGACTAAGCGCTAAGTAACTAAATGTAAGTAAACAAATCACGTGACTATTATTGCATATGCTAACCAATGAGGACAAACCACAGTTAGTAAATGTTTTCTTTATTGATCTGTATCTGTGGTTTGTCTTGACCAGTTAGCAATGATAGCAGATTCATACTGTTTAGGACTCATGTTTTTTTTGTTTTAAATAGTCAAAAATTTGAACTTAGTTTTTAACTTTGGAATTATAAAGTACTTTTTACAAGATAAAAGAAATTTATTCAGTAAGTAGGCCGCACGGGCACTTTTACACGTCAAGATACTACCAGCGCTGCTGGCGGAGACCACTGCTGAGAAGAAACGCCGCAAGAAACTCAGCAGCCAGTCATTTTTTAAACTTATTTCATATTTCATATCCTTTCGGCGGTCAAAGACGACTTCTTAAAATGACGACTTATTGAATTGACGACTTCTTAAAAATGACGACTCGTCGAATTGACGACTTCTTGAATTGACGACTTTTTAAAATGTCGACTTCTTAAAACAGCGACTTCTCGTATTGACGACTTCTTGAATTGTCGACTATTCGATGAAAGTGTTATCACCTAAGTGTACAACCTGAGTGGACGCTCGAAGCGGGGCGGGCAGCGTCGCGGGCGCGCGTCCACCACACTTCTGCAGCGTCCACTCAGGACGCCAGTATGAGTTTCCTTTGTTTAACATGCACGCCGCACGCCCCGCCCCGCTGCACGCCCGACTCGAGCGTCCACTCAGGCCTTAGCCTTACACATTCATCTATGCTATGCCCTAAAATTGTAGATCAGCATAAAGGGACGCACTTTCTTCATCCACTCACATCATCAGTTACAGTGCGATAGCTCTTAGGTGCTTCGGGTTTGTACTTGTCTCTCACTGCAGGAGAGACACGAGACCCTCGCTACAATAAATATCAAACTGTGCCAATTGCCCCCATGTTTCCCTATTTTGCCGTCACTACGCTGAGATCCTGAGGTCTAAATTAATAAGTATAAATACTTACATTATGTATCCAACCTTGTATTACAACTGCTCGTAGTATTAGAATAATTTGAAAAAAAAAGTCGTCATTTCAAGAAGTCGTTATTTTCAGAAGTCGGTCTTCTAAAATGTCGTCATTTAACGAAGTCGTAATTTCAAGAAGTCGTTATTTTCAGAAGTCGTAAAATCTAAAATGTCGTCATTTAACGAAGTCGTCATTTCAAGAGGTCGTTATTTTTAGAAGTCGTCAATCTAAAATGTCGTCATTTGACGAAGTCGTCATTTCAAGAAGTCGTTATTTTCAGAAGTCGTAAAATCTAAAATGTCGTCATTTAACGAAGTCGTCATTTCAAGAGGTCGTCATCGACAGCTGAAACCTTTCATATTACAATGGTATGTACAACTTAATCTAGAATTATATAAAGCTACAAGTATTAAATTAAATATAATATCAAATAACAGTAGTTCAGCAGGAAAACATGCCAAAAATCTTACGGGAGAGAAAGATAGAAAAGAATAAAATAAAATAACTACAACTACCTACTTATATATGTGTATATGAGATGGTGCAAGATGACCACATAAAAGTTTCGATATGTTTTCCTGCATCAACGGTGTCCCCCAGACAAGAAAAAGCAGGATAAAGCCTTTGCATTTGAACAAATTACTATTGACTAAGTTTCGGGTGTAGGCCATGCATTTTTGTCTGTTAGATAGTCCTCGACCCTATAATACGCTTTAGACATTAACGACCTTTTCAAATATTTTTTAAGTGCTGGAAAGGGTAACTTTGAAACTACTTCAGGTAATTTATTATAGAAATGAATGCATTGACCAACAAATAAATGATTTATATACTTTACGGACACGGAATTTTCGAATAGCTATTTTATTTTTATTTCTAGTAGTTTTAGTTCAAGCATTTTGCTTTCCTACTCTCCAAGTCAATCACATACTTACCCAAAAGTCACAATTATCAGCAGGCTGCCTAGACAGTCCTATGGCAGCATTGCCATTCGCCTTGATCTCAAACACCAGACCATTGCTGGTGATCTTGTAGAACGAATTCAAGTGCTTTGGCCATGTAGTTATCTCTAAAAAAAAAGGATTTTAACATAAAATTAAATACACTGTTATATTATGTTTAAAATTGTGCAGACTGGATGATAGTGGTTAAATTGGTTGAATATTGGAAACATCTTTTTGACAAGATCAGTTTGTAGGATTTGTAAACTATTAATTAACTGCTGTCACTATGGCAGACAGGCCTTGATTACTTTCCATTGAATTTCTGGGCAGTGAGCTGAATATTACTATGGAGTCCATCTGTCTGTATGACACAAACCGCAGAAGCTATCAGCTTGAAATTCATCAAAGTTGTTTACCTAACTTAGTCCCATTTATCTTAGATATTAATAGAAAAATATATTTCCAATTAGTTTTCTAAAAAGGGAAGGTTAGAGTGAAAAGGTTTTAATTGCAAAAAGCTAAATCATTTTTTTTCCAACGTTTTATTTCATAGTTTTTGATTTATCCTCCTGTGGCCCAACATACTAGAAAACATCAGTTTTTTTTACTCAAATCTATATAAAGGTATGTCATGCAATAAAATGACATTTTCAAGTATCTTGAATTTCAAAACCAATAATAAGTTATTGCCATTGTAAATAGCTTTTAATTATATTACCTTGTTAATTTTATTATATAATTAATAGAGATGTGCCGAATAGTGGTTTCACCGAATAGGTACAAAAACGCTGTATAAGAAATATTTTCAATCTCAGTCAATTTGACTCATGTCGTCATTATTTTATTAATTGTAAAATTTTAACTGTGCCGTGCCTGTATGTATTCGAGGTTTGTGTTTTTGTGTTTAAGTACATGCATTTATTTGATCTAAAGCAAAATGTTACCACACGTGCATTGAGGCCTCAATTTAAGCACAAGATTCACAGGCCACTTGCGCGGCTAAAACTCTCATCAAAAAACAGCTACATGATGTGCATAGATGTGTTCAACAAACTGCCGGACACTTTTAAGGAAAATGACCTAAACACCTTTACAAGCTTGACAAAACAATGGTTGCTCGAGAAATGCTATTATAGCGTTAAAGAATTCTTTAATGATAATAATTAAGTATGGACATTTCTTCTATCGTATTATAAAAAATGTATTAATAAATGCTGATGAGTTGTTAATATTGATAGTATATAGGGTATTTCTTTTCTTTTAATTAATTTTATTATTATAATTGTTATATTGTATATTTAACATTCAGAGCACAATAAAGGCAGTAGTTTTTGTGTAACTGCGTGTACACCTGCAAAGGTAGGGTTAAATGAAACTTAGATGTAAGCATGACTATCTGCAATTTGTAACATTAATCTACACGCAATAAAGTATAATTTCAGTATAATTTCAGTAATTTCAGTAGCCAAATACCGAATAGTATTTGGTTTAACTATACCGAACTGGTTATTTGGCCAAATTATTCGGTTTACAATTTCATTGTTTTGCTGTGTAAACAGGTACTAAAATAAATGTTGATTTGAAGTTTAATTGCTTTATTTTATTAGTTTATTCAACACATTATTCATAGGATTTCTATAACATAAATCTTAAAAAGAAGATTTGTCTTTTAGTTGTACACCGTGTTGTGTAGCCAAGAAAATGGAAATACTAAAAATAAAAATAATTTGGCCGAATACAAATAGTGAAAAAAGGTGCCGAATACCGAATACCAAATGAATATTCGGCACATCTCTAATAATTAAAAGCATTACCAGTGGAATTACAACAAAAACTGGCCTAGTGCAAGTCAGGGTCGCAAACAGTTTTGTACCATTCTTGCTTGTCCTCAGGACTCTTTAATTTTAATTTTAATTTGTTAATATAGCCGCAATATTTAGTATTACATTTTTTTTGTTTTATGATTCAAGAGATATAAATACATACTGAAATACAGAGACAAACATCCAAGAATCAGAAACAAGTAGGTACTCGCGCTCATAGTTACAAATATTTTAAACAGGTACTTTTTACCGAAATCATTGTGCAACGTAATATTATGTTCTCTTATGAGGTAGGGTTGGGCGTGTCTTTAGGATTTACTCAGATTTATAATCACATGGCCGATGCACATCAAAGAAATAAAAACAAATAAGTAATTTACCGATTAGGTCACCCATGATGAAATGTAATTATTATTGAAACACTGAAGAAATACAATCAAGTTGAGCAATAGATGTCAAATTACTCAATAACCGTAGCGAAGTATGACTAATATCTGAATCATAAAATTGTAGTAAACATTATGTTATTTTCTTGGAAAGTCACAATCTATGAATAAATTATATTCTTTGGTAACAACCAACACAAAAACAACAAAAACAAACTGCGACCGCGAAATCTAATTCTCTAAAATCGGCCGATCAACAAAGGTTCTTTAGTTTGACAATGACAAAGACGTAACAGAGACGTTTTTGCAAGTTGGCCAAAAAAGTTAGATTTTGCCACCATTCGTAATAAATGAAGTAGGTAACATAATTCAGTTTTTTGGTAAATCCTTGGTAAATTTGAGGTTTAATATGGCGGTTACAAGAACCTTTTACATATTTGCACTAGGCGATATTCAAGCATTCATCCAATTGAAACCATGGTGGTCCGCGCCCCAGCAACCTAGCTCCATGGTCGCCCCTGATCGGCCCCACGACGATCGGGCCACTGATTATTAAGGTATGTCTAAAGAATGGAAAGGTCGGTTAAGCAGCGTGTCTGTGTATGGTGAGCTGTACAGAATGACCCAGAAACCGACCTCAACCCACCTAGGGCTGATAGAGCAGCTAAAAAGCTATCGATTTAACCCCTATGTGTGTACAGCGATTTTTACTATTTCGGAGATATTGATCATTTTAACTGTATTTTTGTAATTTTCCCCTAATGTCCATGTCATGTTCGTCATTAATTTCATGTTTTATTTCATAAGCTTTGTATATTGTACTAAATTAAATGAATAGAAGAGTGAAATTCTCTATTCGAGTAATCACAGTCCATACATATTACATTTAACTCATAGATGTATAATTTCCACATCTGTCTATGATTTAACTAGACGCAACCATCTTTAGACATACTTACCTTAATAATCTGTGGACGCAACAGGTGCTTGTACCTTAGGCTTGTACCTACTGCCGGTGCCGGGTGCCAAACACCCGACGCAATCCGTGCCCGGAACACCGCTTCAAAGAGAATATACTTAATCACTACGTTGTCATGTAGGCTCTGTTTTGATTGATTGACTTATTTTACAGGGTTGCTACATTCTTCCACTTAAATAACATTACTTTTCCATTTTAATACTTTTAGCCGTATTTTACCTATATGCGAAAAGAAACGTGAAATCCATGACTTACAACACAAATCTCAACTAATACTCGTAAGTTAGGTACCTACTTGTTTGCGAAATAACCACAAAATAACGTAATCTTACTTGATTTTGTTAGTTTTTGTTGTGTTTTGTTTACTTGATAATGCAATCTTCGCCGTGTAACTTTTGAAAATGTGGTTGTTGAAGGAAAGGAGGAAGAATTTCAAAGTTGTTCTTTTCTTTAAAGGTTTGGGAATTTCAACTTGGTTTTAGTATTGTATATAAAGCTAGTTTTCCAGCAACGTTTGTGTTTTTGTGTTGCCAAAACACGAACACGAAAATTGTACAACGGCGGAAGCGACTTTCTTATATAGGTACTATGTAAAGAAGATAAAGGGATAAATATGTATCATCATCATCATCATCATCATCATCATCATCATCATCATCATGTCAGCCGAAAGACGTCCACTGCTGGACATAGGCCTCCCCCAAGGCTTTCCACTCAGACCGGTCTTGTGCTTTTCGCATCCACCGCGGTCCCGCGATCCTGGCGGGAACTAAATATGTATAGGTACAGTCAATTGCATTAATAATATTAATTTAATATCTATGTAGCCATCGCGTCAAATATATGTATACACAGACCTTATTGCCAGTGGCATAAAGGTGTAAAGATTATTTTTGACGTCTTGGGAACTTATATATTTTTATGCCCTACTAGGTACCTATTATTGTACTCTGGTCGCGCTTCAGATCAGGCGCTTGTGAGTGACGTAAAGTGGTCGTGACCTACTGCTTCTAAATAAAAAAATGCATTGGATTAATAATTGATCGTTATTCTTTCAGTTCTATTGCACATTGCATACACATTAAAATCAGATCAGAATCTAAAAACTAGTAAAATATTTTTAAACTAAGTTTAACTTTTTCCTGCATCTGGCTCTTGAAAGCTTAACTAAAACAAAAGCATGAGTGAATAATTGAGTAAGTACTCATTTAATAGTGCATTGTAGCGTGGGTATTGGAATGAGAACTAGTTTTAGTGAATTAAGTCTATAATTAAGTGTATTTCATGAATTGTTTTAGTTTGGTACTTGTTACTGTGGCTATGGGTTCAACTACTTCAAATCCTCCTGCGATAAATGAGGAATTCAAGGAAATGTCTCCAGGTTTGTATTATTAACTGATTCACGATTACATAGGGAACTTGCAGGTTTATTTTATTCTGTTTAGGTAAGAAGGAAACACTGAAAAATTACAGATTTATTTATCATACTCGCTAGTGAGTTTGTATAAAAATCTCAGCTGGTAACAACATAATAATGCTCTTGGGGGGCCATTTGCCACGTTAAAAGATAGCATATGTGTAATTTGTTTTAGTTTTCTATTTTTGTGTATTTAGGTGTTCAAAGTTCTTTTCTGTTAGTGATTTGTCCTTTTTATGCTTTTGTGTTGCACAGTGATAGAAGACTTGGACTTATTTCATGAATCTGGCATCTTATATCTCGTTTCAAGGGGACTCGCAGTGGTGCAGAGGATAAAACTATATTGACCTCTGTCCTACATATCACCGTACAACGTTGCCCCCAATCTTCCTAGAGAAGATTGGATTGTATATTATTGCTATATTGATTTATACTTATATACTTGACACTGGCGATAATTACTTCATTGTGGAAACGCCAAATCCCCGCGGTAGTAGCTGTTGAAGTCGCCGCGGGTAAAGAAGAAGAAGAAAAAGAACTTGTTGTATCATGACGTGCAAAAGAACTTCAACCGTAGGGTGGTAGACCACACCACATTTTTTGGCAGATGGTACGTACTACTTAGATTTTACACTTAAGTACAGAGATTTTGTTAAGCATAACGGCTTTCGACCTTGTTCAAAACTGAGCGCGGAAAAGACGCGCGCCAACTACTGCGAAGGAAAATGAGAATATTTAATGTCATATCATAGCCCATAATGTTGAGTTAAGCTCATAGCGGCCATAACTGAGTAGGTTCCTGCTTGCGGTGGTGGAGCGGTGCGGAACGGGATAACCTGTAGCAGGAACCTATTCAGTTAACTTGGTCACACTGAAATACAATAATTAATACACCGACAGTTAATAAGCAGTGAAATGTCAACCTACTCTGATCGGTACTGAAGAAAATGAATTGAAATTAGATTGCTAAGTAATTGGTGGTCCAAGCAGCCCTTAAAATTGGCCTACAGGGGCCCTTGCCAAGACGCAAACGCTAACCCTAACGTTTTTTCTTTTCTATCACTCAAAATGTATGGGAAGGCATTCTCGTTCGTAACGATAAACCACGTGGTCAACTGTAATCCCATATATTATTGAGCAATAAAAAAGAAAAACGTTAGTAACGTTTGCATCTTGGCTAGGGACCCTGAACGATTGGATAGACGTAAGCTGTCAGACGGTCGCGTCGAGCGCCTACGTCAAATCCATACATTTTTTAAGGTTTTGAAAATCGAAAAAGTATTACGAGTTTTAATGGGAATCCTGGGTTTAATGACTTTATGTCGTAATTACCCGATAATAATGTTTTTTGAAGTTTTATGATAAGGTTATATTATGTCATGAAGTTAATTATCGAACAAAATCATTGTGATGATTGTTTATTATCTCAAAATCATCGTAATGATTGTTTAAATGACAACAACCTTAAAAAAAATTGAAGCAGGAGTTACAGACTACTACTTGTGTTTTATTGTATTATTGTCACGATTTTAGTTTGCGCCACCACGAAATTAATATATTATATTATAACATTTGTAACAAACGTAAATACCTACTAGAACAAGGCCATTGCATACAGCCATATAGCGGACCGCGACACAAGTGTTCTTCGTTAAAAAAAAGTAGGTGTATAACCATGAAATTTATTCCTTTAGTTTATTAAATGTTTTATTAGAACGATAGTGAATTTTTTCTCATTTTCCTTAATGCAAACACCTATTTTAATAAGTAAGTATTATTTCTCAACACTGCTTGGAATAATTGTCAACGATGGTATTTCGGGTCATAAAACATGACCTTTAGGAGTGGCCAAGAACGTTGTCCTTGGTCTGCTTGCTGATTGGTGACTACATTGACAGACCAGCCCCAAATCTGGAAAACGCGGCTCTAAACAATGCAACCGGCCATGATTTGACAGCTAGGGTGACAACGTTATCAGAGGGGTTTGACCCTGCAGAATAAGGACCTGCCTGTCGCCATTCTGCAATTTGAACCGGAAGTACGCTATACTTACCGGAAAAGATGCAGCAAGTACAGAAAATTCCGTCGTACATTTAGAAAATTACAACTTTACAACATATCAAAAAACAACAAATCTGACTTTTTTTAGGGTACAGAAATAACGATTTACTAAATGTACGGCGAAAAATGAAAAATTTGTATGGGCTGCACCTTTTCCGGTACATCGTACCTACTTCCGGTTCAAGTTTTCTCCCGATCCGTAACCCTCTGATAACGTTGTCACCCCATCTGCTACGCGACATGAATTGCCGCTTGCAATCTACTTTTTCAAAAATTATCCTACTCTATGATGTGAAAATGAATTACCTAATATTTTTTGTATTATAGCGCCGTATTAAAATGAAATGATAAAATCAACCAATCAGAATAGAATATTTTGAATCAGAAAATATTAGGCAAGTATATATTTCTTGCTAAAATTCACACTTGGAGCAAATTCTCGAACCCCTCGAGATAAATTAACAAGAGAGGTTTGTCACAACATACAATCTTCTTCTACACATAGAATAAGAACTATTATATTTCTTTGCTTCTATATAGGTACCTACACCTATATAATACCTATAGCATAAAATTTCATTTAGTCGAAAAATTCGAAAGTGCCCGTATTTTTGCAAGGGGGTTTATGTATGTACGTAGGTATATATTCTACTAGCGGCCCGCCAGCGGCATCGTTCCGCTGCAAATTTCCGACTTTCGAAGCGAATTTTTTTTCTGCGCTCTTTTCTTATTTTTCTAAAATGTAAGAAAAACTATTTAAAAAAAAGATGAATGAAATCGGTAAAGCCTATCTCAAGTTAGGCAGGTATAGCGTGACCGAGAAATAGGGGTTAATTTTTTCTTAGATACCTATGAGCCACGAGTCACCTCACCTGGATAACAACCTTCTAACAACTTTAAACAGAAACCAAACAATTGCTGGCTGAAAGTAATTTGGTCCAAAAAAGAATAAAGCCAGCGTTCAACTTCTAGCTGTCATTCCTAAAAATGCACGCTCCTGCGTATACACGCAAGTTTTCAACTTAAACTTATGACGTAACGGACTGTTTCTAAAACGTATTTCAGATAAGGGGACAATTCGTCTAGTACAGCTCCAAGAATGGGAGGTGAGAAAACAACCTTGCTGTTTATTATAGTCGCCCGTTACTACGGTCTTTGTCGCTCTCCCACAAACAAACATTTTCGCAAAGTGTAGGTAGGTATTACCATGTATTATGAATAGTTTGGTGACCGAGCCTTCCTCGAAAATATTTTTCTCGAAGACGTCGTCACTAGAACATGTTGATTTCTGATAGGTGATTTCAGTTTATCTTTATTCTCTTTATATTTTTAATTCGCTGTCGAGTTATCGCCTCCTCCTTTTATTGGGGAGTACCTGGATGACCGAGCCAGCTCGGTATGTTTCTTTTGGTAAAACGACGTTTTCTTAAAATGAAACTTAGCGAGATCGATTTATCGCCCCCGAAATACACACATACTAAATTTCATGAAAATTGCTTGTTTAAAGGCATTAGATGTTATGTTAGATATATCTAACATCACATACACATAACGAAATTTGATATGTTTTCACATGCTGCAACTTATTTCATTTCATCATTTCATGGGTGTTTAATAGCGCGTACCTATCTAATGAGTTGAGTCAACTCTGTTATGTATATACTTATATGTATTACGAATCAGCGTCATAAGGTAACATTCAAAGTGCTAAATACACACTTAACCTATTGTTTTTTCTTTAGAAGAGAAAGGGAAGTACCCCCCCTTCCCCGACATGGCGGACCCCCCTCCGATTTCGGTGGCCGACGCCATCAAGGCCGGCCGCATGCTGCGCGCGCACGAAAAAGCCTTGCGCCATGATGCGCCCATATTCCCCTTGCCAAAACCCGCCAGACCTAAGTAAGCTAAAGCTTTTCATAATTAATGATTCATAGCAAAGATAATGCGAAAAGTTCGTTTACCAAAATATGTTACTTACCGTGTTGTAAGTGGAAAGTTTAAGAAATATGACATATAGCTTATGTTTTTAAATTTTTATTGAGGATTGCGAGGGACACCCACTAAATACTTATCCCTCGGTAGGTTCCCGAAAGTGACCGACGTGAAAACGTCCCCGCGGGCCGCGCGGGCGCACGCGCGCTGCCTCCGCAAGCACGGCGCGGTGCTCACGGACCGGCTAGAGTACATAGCCAAGCCGCCGCGCCGCACCATCATCTACCTGTGGCGTAACCACGCCGACACGCTGCCACCCGAAACTGTGAGTCACCTGAGAATAAAATTTTCATAGAAATCCAATCCTAAATTAAGTAAGTGTTGTATGTGCGACTAACAAAGTTGTGAACAAGTGCCTTAATAAACTCTCTTAATCTATTAAGGGTCCGATCACATAGTCCGGCTCGGAGAGGAGAGCAGTTATCGTTGTTAGTTTGTTAACGACAAAACTAAAGTCGACACCTGAGTTACGGGTACTTGCTGAATACCAAGAGCACAGATAATAAGTCGAAATCAGCTGGATATTTGCCGTCTTAATGTTTCAATCTGCTGATAGACTTGAGCATCTACTCGAGCTTTCTAAATTTTAACGAATGTGCTCAGAATGTGTGATCAGTGATGACAGCAGGTTAGCAATCGGCCAACTTCTACTGTGCCTGTTTTTCGCAGATCGCTCGGCTTCGCACGATGTTAGACGCGGACGAGCCGTTCAAACCCGACAAGGCCTATGAGTACTTTATAAACATGCGCAGGGCTAAAAAGGGTACTAATAAAAAGTATGTAATTGACGTTTAAGATGCTTATTTTTTTAACCATATGTTGTTTTCTTCTCATCATCATCATCATCATCATGTCAGCCGAAAGACGTCCACTGCTGGACATAGGCCTCCCCCAAGGCTTTCCACTCAGACCGGTCTTGTCTTCTAAAAACTAGGTAAATTATTTAACGTGCAGTACCTAAAGGAAACTGAAAGACGTACCTTTTTCGCTCTTTTCACAATGTGAATAAGACACAAAAAGGTATGTATTTCACTTGGGTCCTATAATTAACTTTACTATAAGTAGGTAGTATCGTTTCGCTGAAATCATTACCGCAGAAAATTTGTTGGTCGAATAATTTTATGCATAACATCGAATGTTCGTAAGGAATAAGTTTCAGCATAATCGTTTTCAACATATTAACAGCATAGAACCATTAAGGCAAGGCGGCAAGATCTACTAGCAATCTAACCTATCCGTGTCGCCTCTGCCCCGACCCATGTTCTCTCGCTTCGCTCGCTCCCATTATGCCGCCTGCGTTATGATTGGACAGGTAGAGTGGACAATGTCACAGAATAAATCATAGTGACAGTGACCATGTGCGGACGCGACTATAGCTAAATTATTTATGTTTTAAGTTATATTTTCCGTGAGCCATTAAAGTTAATACAACCAGGTTGAATCTGCCCAACTCGTGCCTAATAATCCCTTTCAATTGGAAAACTCATATTTTGAATCGAAATATTTTATTATTTCTGAGTTCTAATATCTGTATTAAAGTTATTTTTAATCTGTCAACCGAAACGTATCTCAGCGATTATAGCCTGCAATTTTATCCACCTTTTCCAACGAAAAAATGGTCAATGCTCACGCGCTGTTTTGTTCGTGTCTGTAGGGTGCGACTAAAACAATTGAAGGAACAAATTGACTCGATTTGCGCATACAAGCGGTATGTATGGTCGCGCAACGCCACGGTGGCGTTCGCGCGTGGCGTGCAGGAGAGACTCAAGAAGCCCGGCCGGTTCACGCTGGCTGACGGGTACGTCCATCTATCCTACGCTCCCATTACTCTACTAC
Source organism: Acleris sparsana (assembly GCA_923062465.1). Taxonomy (NCBI): domain Eukaryota; kingdom Metazoa; phylum Arthropoda; class Insecta; order Lepidoptera; family Tortricidae; genus Acleris; species Acleris sparsana. The sequence continues at coordinate 15,987,434 of OV281287.1, read as the reverse complement.
ACATTTAACTACTATAGGTGGCCTTATTCTTGGCATGTCTTTGAAACAGCAAAGGGCTGATCTGCGTCTTAAAAAATATTGTCACTAGCTTCTTTCCCAATTTCACCAGAGACTAATTGGCAATCATATTTTGGCCGAGCTCGGAGGCATTATGCCGTATCAGGTACCTACGACCTCGGATAAGCTGCTTCAAATTAAGACCAAGATCGAAACTCACCCGAATACGGACTTAAACATCTTTAGTTACGTTAGTCGGGTGCTCTTCGCTGACGACGTCACTAACGAGTTATATAGGAGAATCCTTCCGGATCGTTTAGTACTAAACCCAAAATACACCATGGGTTAATATGATCTGTTATCTAAAAGACCTATTCTCATAAGGTATCAAACCCTATTTGAATTATTGCCAAAAATAGCTATTAGCAATATACACCTGATATCCTTACGACCGAATTTCATAAGGACTGAATCCCATATTTTTTTTCCCAAAACGTCAGTCTCAAAATACCATATATTTTGAAAAACTATTCCTCAAGTCAACGTGAGTTTTATGTCTGATTAACTTTACACGTTTATTCGGCGCGGCCATCATCGCTATGTCGCGTAGTAAACCGTATAATACGAAATATTTCACAACTAAATCGTCAATTTGACTCTGTTGCATAGTTTTAAAATGTTGGTGTGTAATTACTTTTTTCGATCGGGCCATTGGCCCCTAAACGCGACATACCTAAACTCGGGGTCAATAGAAATGATAGAAGATGTAAACAAAACTAAACGGACCTATTACCATTATTACACCATAATCCCGTAATTTTGGACATCGCATGAATTGATACCTTATGTTATGAGAATAGGTCTTTTAGATAATAGATCATATTAACCCATATTTACCCGTTTCTTGGGTTTAGTACTTCACGCCCCAGAAGGAAAACTACTGAATGCAGTTCAGCAAACTACGCTTTTGATGAACATTTTATTTTTTGCTGTGCAGTTCCATGTTTGTCGGGGTTTTTTTTGATGCGCGTTTTAATATCATCCATTAATATTAATTCATATTTTTTGTGGCATCACAGAATGTTAAGGCTGTCAAACATCATACTAAATGAACTCTGCGGATGCATGTCAATGAAGACCCCTTGTCGGTGTAGCAAAGTCCCTAAAGCAAAATTCATGATGGAAATGGCTGATAAGGTACAGCAACCAAAATCTATACAATACTTATGTAACTGTTCCGTTATCTATCTATAATAATACCTTTAAACGAGCAATTCTTGCGGAAACGGCTCCAGCGATTTTCATGAAGTTTTTAGTATTGCTGGGGTTTCGGGGGCGATAAATCGATCTGAAACTGATTCTGAATCGATCGATCATTTTTAGAAAACTAACCAAAAAAAAAACCTATAATTCCTATAATTCTAGCAACACGTCTGACTGACGGACGCACAATCAAGTTCAGTCAGCCCGCGCCAAATGTTTAAAGTAGCTATGGGTAGAGAGGCAGTTTCCACACAGGCAAAGTTGGCGGCAGTTCTATTTTTTTAAGTTATTTATTTATATAAATTGTACAGTGTTTTGTTACTTTTCAGGTAGCAGTTTGGATTGACGAAGTCCTCTGTGAATCCGATGACCGCATGTTGATGATGGACTTCGATGAAGATGACGGTTAGCAATTGTATATTTTTAATTTTCGGACATTTCGGTCACGTTCTAGGTTTAGGGGATGCAGAATTCAAAAATAATTGTCTACTTATTTTGGATTTTAAGGTGGCGCATGATACATTTTCTAAGTTGTTTGGAATGCAAATTTAGAGCGTAATGTTTAAATTAACATGGGTTCTTTTTTTTTATCATATTCGGATTCATATGCTTTGGTTATGTTATGTAGATACAGATTTCAAAAATGATGTTGTTGATTTCGGACATCAAATAGGGCGTGGGAATTGCGTGCGCATTGTATAACTTGGCCCGAGGCGTTTTGTTCCTAAGTTCGACATAGCAACCAACTCCCTATCGGCGACAAAACTTTACAGTGTACAATTACATTAAATAATAAATAAATAAATAAATATCAGGGGACAATACAATTTATATAGAAAAAAAAACAGTTTTATAGACTTGTACAGTTGGAGTCAGAAGTAGCTGTACATTTTAGTAAATTTTCATAGTAACGAAACGGTTTTGCGGGTGGTAGGACCTTGTGCGGGGTCCGTCCGGATCGCTACCACCATCTTATCCATTAACCTACCGCCAAACAGCAGTGTTCGCATTGTTGTGTTCCGGTTTAGGGATAAGACAGCTGGTGTAATGACTAGCATAGAGGCATTCCATCTTAGTCCTCAGGGTTGGCAGCGCATTTGCAGTCTTAGGCTTGCAGTCTTGTGAATGCGAATGTCTATGGGTCACAGTTTCCACTTACCATCAGGTGGCCTGTGTGCTCGTCAGCCTTCCCTATGCCATAAAAAAAAAGCTTCTCTAGCGGGTAGTCGATATAGCAAAACGGCGATGTAGCGGAACGTCGCAAGCTCAAATTGTCCTGGAAGCAAAACACCCTGATATCAGATGGCCGACATAGCAAAACGTCGACTTCTCAAAATGACCTGGTAGGCTTTAAGTCCTATAAGCAAAATGCCCTGATATCGGATGGTCGACATATCAAAACGGCGATGTAGCAAAACGTCGACATCTCAAAAAGTCACAGTATCTCTTAGTTCTACACGCAGGATGTCTTTATAGCAAAACGTCCAATAGACTGAATTTACAGTCAGACTCAAAATTAGATGAAGAAATATATTTTCCAATATATATTTTTTTGCCTGGTAATAGATTAAAACTTAACAAAAAAATCAACAAACTTATAATCGAACTACATTTAGAGACATTATTTCATATTCAAAATCCTTTTTATTTGGGAAACATTGTTTATGAATTTCCAATTATTTTGAAACACGATGGCTGAAATGCTGTCCCATTAATATTAGCTGTGCCGGTGAAAAAACTCGAACTAACATTTACCTCGAGGGATGGCATCGTCGCCTAAATACGTATTTGAAGCCGAAGCCCACTTTTCTACTCTTTCTCTTTGGTTTAAGAAAAGAAGCAAAATTGCAGGATCTTAAAATAAAAAACATTTTATTCCATAATAAACGAAGGAAGATCGACATTCTTCTTGAATCCCGCTATGCGACGGAATTAAAAAAATTGTCAGATGGGCTCGTGACCCCTTGGAAATTCATAAACAATGTTTCCCAAATAAAAAGGATTTTGAATATGAAATAATGTCTCTAAATGTAGTTCGATTATAAGTTTGTTGATTTTTTTGTTAAGTTTTAATCTATTACCAGGCAAAAAAATATATATTGGAAAATATATTTCTTCATCTAATTTTGAGTCTGACTGTAAATTCAGTCTATTGGACGTTTTGCTATAAAGACATCCTGCGTGTAGAACTAAGAGATACTGCGACTTTTTGAGATGTCGACGTTTTGCTACATCGCCGTTTTGATATGTCGACCATCCGATATCAGGGCATTTTGCTTATAGGACTTAAAGCCTACCAGGTCATTTTGAGAAGTCGACGTTTTGCTATGTCGGCCATCTGATATCAGGGTGTTTTGCTTCCAGGACAATTTGAGCTTGCGACGTTCCGCTACATCGCCGTTTTGCTATATCGACTACCCGCTAGAGAAGCAAAAAAAAAACGAATTAACGTGAGAGCGGATTGAATTTATTATATCGATAGATGCGACCAGGTAAATACTAGATTTACCGCTACTTCTGTGTACAGTTTTGTGGTATAGTTGCAGATATGGATGGTATTTCTTGCTCGTAAGTCAACCACATCGCTTAATGCTGAAATATTGTTACAGATATATTTTTCACCGACGACTTCCTCGATATGATGGGTGATGTAAGTATTCAAAAATGAATCTTATTTAATATTTTAATGACATAACATTTGTACAAAAAAAAAATAGGATAACAGAATAAAGTTTTCTAGGAAGAACATTTATTATGGATCAAATGAATTTAACCGTAGTTTAGAAATAGTCCTCGCAATGTTTATCAAAATCAGACCACGTAATCCGTGGCAGCTGCGAAACGACCTGTTTGAACCAGTACGTTTACGTAACATATTTTTTATTTTTCAGGGTGGCGGCGGACGGGGTGGTGGCGCACGGAGTGGTGGTAGGCGGCTTGAATTCCGGAAATTCGATATTCCGGAATTTCGGAGCTTTTTTCCGATATTACAATTCCGGAATTGAGGCACACTCATTATCGAAAGTTCCGGAATTTAACAAATATAGTTTTCCTTGTAGTAGATGTTTATTTAAAATGACTAGTTTACAAAATAACCACGACAAAAAGTAGTTGAATTGCAATTTGCAATTATTGTTGTCTTCGGCTAAGTTTAATGCACAGATAATATTTTATGGCCTAAGGGTAGTAAGGGTTCGCGTGGTGGCGGTGCTGGTCTTAAATTGTTATGCCACTTTGGAATCCTGTCATAATGACAGCGTCAATTGACGAGATAGAAATTACATGGGAATTAATCTTACGTTTTATACGACAGGGTTCATCAAATAAAGTCCGCGACCGCACGTAGAAACTTCTCTTTTTTAAATTTATTTATCCATAAACCGAAGTCTGCGGTTTGGAAATGTTTGACATTACCCAAACAGTAGAAATACTTTGTTAAACAAAAATTAATTATCTATTAAAGAGCGGTTTTGAAGTAGGCAATATTGGAATTAAATTAGTCTGGCCTCGGAACAGGACATCTTTCTAAAATTTGGCTCTTCAAAACTAGATAAAAATATTATTAGTATTCTTGATTAAATGATTAGGTACCTATTTGAAAATCAATGCGAAGTTAGTGCATCCATTTCTAGGAACTAAAACGTTAATAAGTTAATAAATCATTTACTAAAATAGGTTAGTGTAGTGTTATCAGAAGTACATTTTAATAATAAGGCTATTTAAATTCGACAAATCGTGCCAATATCAATTTATTAACATATTTTCAAAAATTGATACTTTTGTCTTCATACTAAAAATACGTGTCCAAAACTTACTTAAAGTTACTTACGTGCAAGATTATATTTATAACAGCATTCTTGTGCTGAATGGAATAACTTTAAATTACTTCAATTCAATAATACTTACATATTTTTAATGGCAATATGTTGTCTCGGGAGAAACATGCGAGGATTGTAATTCCATATGTCCATAAATCCCAAAACCAGTGTTAATATGACAACACTATCCTGTCAAACATGTTTAAAAAAAGAAATGTCTAACAATTATCCTCCAAAAGTTTTAAATTTTGTGTGTGAAGATCAAGTGGTTCACGATAGTTTATTGAATATAAATTCCATTTTTTGGGTTAAATTGTGTTTTTTATCAATGTTACTTATTGCTATATTCGTACTGTTGTGAATTAACTATGAATTGAGGCTGTACAGTGGATTCATTAGAGATATCACAATTTTAGGTCGGAGCCGCATGATTTTTTGTCGCGAGAGTTACCGAGTGTTACTTAATGCCTAGAGCGTTTTCACTTGTCACGTCCGTCACTGTGTCACTGTTTGGGAGTAAATTTATAATTTTTGTGGGCCAAACCCAAATTAAATTTAGAAGATAGTAACTGATGTTTCACTGGACAATACAGGTTTTAAGTTTATACTTTATTGGCGAGTGTCAATAGTATCATAGTGTAGAGAACAGATTTTTTTTTTGAGATTGATCTTTCTGTTTCTACGTTACTCTTTTGAAGACCGCACCGAGCAAACGTGGAGCGTCCAGTGGCGCCCTCATTACTATTATTGTGTTTTCTAATTAACTAAAGAATTTCCTTGGAATTGGACGATGCTTCTTTGTAGCACAAGTAAAAACACAATCAATGGGATACGTAACAAACTTTAATAACAATTACCCTTTGAGTAGTCAGCTTAACGGGAAAAGGTGGCCACTTTTGTCCGTTAAGTTGATAACTCGATTGTTATTGAACTAGGTAATAATATAAATACTTTAAATTGTTTTCATTTGAAGTAGAAAAAAGCACTGTCCGATTTCAAGAAAATACTTTAGTTTATTATATATAAAACACAGCAATAGTATTGCTCGGTGCAGGCTTAAATCATTCCCTCACCGAAAACCGGGATACAATTTGCATCATATTAAGTAAATATGTCGGAGGACATTTATTCCTAATATGGATATGCCTAGAGATCACACTGCCATGTTAGGGGTGGTCCCATTTAAATATCGTTAATACCAGCTGGTCTATTGCCTAACGCACATGCTATCGCAATCGACTTCAAAGCGGAACAATTGTTTTCATTTTGTATGTAGACAAGCCTTCGATTTTCAAAATGTTTTTGTAGCGCCAAACTACACGGGATTGGGGCTCCGCAAAGCGGACCGTTAACACCCCCCCAGAAAGCAAAACAAAAAGCAACTCGCCTCGCTTAGGTCATTGTTAGTTTATGTTAATATGAAATAAAAAGAATAAATAAAACAAATGTTGACCTAATAATCATGATTTATTTGTTATATTATGTACATCCATAGGTAGAGGGATATTTAATGTTACACAAATTTTATTAATTGGGCGAATAAGCTTATGCGAAAACTAACTTTTTGCGAAACTAATTTATGCGTAAGTCATTTTCTGCCAAATTCCTATTCGAAATTTAGAAAATATGCGTATAACCAAATCATCTACATCAAATTATGCGAGAACAGGTTCTGCACAAATACGATTCGGCTTAAACAAATTATGCAATATTGAAATATTACTAAAAAAAATATGCGTAAGCAGAGGGAACCGTCTTTATCTATCTAATAGTTATTTTATTATTTTATTTACAGGACCCCCGGGGTACCTCAAGTTTACAGGTATGTACCATCACATTTGTTTTGTTTTAGGCATGATATCCAAACGCCTTAAGGCCAAATTTCATAAGTCGATAGCCTGCATGCTTGTAGAATCCATTGAAGAGTTGTTTTAACATTATCGCGCTGCAAGGTATTGCAGCGACGCAATGTACCACTAAAAGCATGCGGTCAATTGCTTAGGCAATAAAACCGAGCCTTTACTGATTCATTACATGTAGCATAATTATGTACGCTAATAAGCTGAATAACTATATATTTTGAAAGTGTTTAAAGTTATCAATGTTTTGTTTTGTAGGAGAAATGCTAGAGGCCTTTAATGTTTTAACGGACTCTATGAACGCTAGGGGGGAAGACGAGTTATTATTTTACGGAAAATTCAAGCAGACGTATGGCCAAGGAGCTGATGAGTAAATATTTTATAAAATTATTAGACCCTATTTATATTTTAATCAGCACAAATATTTGTTGTGCTGGTACTTTGCTAGTGAGCTTTGCTATAAGTAACTGTATTACAGTTTACTAGCAGCAGTTCAAATAAAACGTCAAAGTGACACGGCACTAAAGTGTACAACTACATATACGCCCGTACCTTTACAGTTGTTCTATTATTGCAACAGCTTCCCTAAATAATAGGTAACCGAGAAAGAAAAGTAAAGGACTAGAAAGGTCAGGAAATGCAAGTACCTATTTAATATGCACTTTATGATTTTTTATTGTTGTATAGATAACTTTTATACAACTTAAAAACGGTTATGTACGAGTATATCACACAAAAATAACAGTGACTCGCCTACAAAACAACTTTTTGGCCGTTTCTTGTAGGTAATTTTCAGCGGTAATTAAATGACTAACCATTTTTATTAAATAGTTGTTCTGCAGAAATGTTAATAACTGGAAGAAATAAAAGTTTACCTACTTCGGTCTTGTAAGCAGACCGCTGTATACAGCCGTATTATAGGCAGTAATATTTACAATGCTGTAATAGTTATAAAAGACTGTTATAACCATCGCAACGGGGTACACTACAAAACCTCGAATATTTTCTATTCGAATTTGATGAACACGAATTTCAGAATTCCAATTCTGAAATCTCCGAATCATCACTTTTCCGAATCTTAGTTTCACGGAGCATCACAATCACGATTTTTTTAAATTCCGATTTTCACATTTCCGTCTTATTCAATCCAGAAATACACCTGGTCTGGACCTGATACACATTTAAATGACCAAACTATTAGTAGAACTATTTGGAATAAAGGTTAGATGATGGGTCTGTGGTGCCGATCACGAACATAGTCACATTCCAGGCTGAAGCACACACCAAACTTCGATGCAACAGATTACAACTGCACCATAGCTGAAAAACTGAACAATGATCTGATGGAAACAGCTGCACCGAACACTTCTCCTACTTTAAAGCCGTATATGAAAGGTATATCCTCCATCCCATTGAATCCGAAATTACAAGTACGTAAAGTAGAATAACTATAAAATTAGGATGTTCTTTATGCGGTCATATTCAAACACCGGATTGACGGGGGCAAAAATATACCAGTGCTGATGATTCATTAAATGTCGACTAAGTTTATCGACATCGATAAAAGGTTTTTTTTATCATCATTATCTAGAGCTGTGGAGTAAGACAGGGCGGACTAACTTCTCCTGCCCTGTTCAACCTGTACATGGACGGGCTGGCAGAGGAGCTGACCGGCACCGGCATCGGCTGTCACGTCCATAACGAATGTATTAATAACTTGAGCTACGCGGATGACAAAGTGTTGCTCAGCCTTTTTATTACAGCACTGAAACAGCTGTTCCCTATATGTGAGAGATATGCCATGACGCACGGATTAGAATACAACTTTAAGAAAACAGAAATAAAAGCATTATATAAACCAGGAACTGTTTTGTGGATCACAGCTTAGAATTGTAAATAAAACTGTCTAAAAAACTAAATTGTCACTGAAACGTGAAGGGATGGCGAGGATCTGGAGAGGCAAAGACGTTCGATAGCCGCTAAGAGCAAGATGCTGGCTCGGCACTTTGCGCGCTGTTCCGCGCAGGTGAAAGTCACCTTGTTTATCCTACCACGCCCTTCGTGTACAGTACAATAATGCTTTTCGAAACATGTTGGGCGTTCCGTGGCGATACAGCGCGTCGGGCATGTTCGCCGAGAACAGGGTGGACGACTTATTTGCCGTGCTTAGGAAAAGAAGGGCCTCTTTTATGGAGCGGGTCAAACGGACGGCGGTAAATTCTCCATATGCGGCCTTTAATATTCCAGCTATATATAGAAATGTTAATTATTTAAATTAATATAATTTATTTTATTACATTGCATAACAAAACTACTATTTTTTGTGTCATCAATATGGGTGCTTGTAATACCGGGAGTAAAATATATTTAATTTCATTTCATTATCATCATAAGTAATGTCCAAGTTTGAATACTTTTTAATTATTTGCAAACTTCTTTTGTTTGTACTAATCGTTTGTACTAAACTACACCGTGTTTTTTTTGATTTACGATAACTTCGGCATATTACTAGGTATATCTATAGAAACTAATTGGTAGATTAGATTTTTAAATATTGCAAAAAAAAATTTTTTTTCAGTTTAGAACAAAATAATGAAATCTTTTATCTTTAGTCATTCTAAAAGGGCCTTTGGAGTTACCTAGCTAATAATCAGTGTCAAATACGTCTATGTTGGCGTGACATACACACACAAGTAAAGATAACACTTGACAGGTACAAGTCACTTTAGATTGACGCGTATACAAACCTAACAATTGGAAACTCTTTACTCATACGTATTAAAAGAAAATTGTTGTTATCAATTAAGAGCCTTTTACACTAGTTTAACGTGATTAACTGATTAAATTTAAAAATTAAATATCTTTCAAACCGTTAGACTTATCATTTGTCTGTCTTCGGGAAATTAACTTTGTTTGACCTAAAGAACGTTCCCTTAAAGTTATCGTAAATCAAAAAAAACACGGTGTATAAACAACCGGTATCTGACATTAACTCTGGACTCGAGTCGTTTTGACAACCATTGAAATTACATTAAATAACAAATTCATTCAGTACAACAATATTCTTTGGCATTCCGACGAATTGAGAACCTTTTTGTTTTTTAAGACGGTTAAAAACGCCTCGAAAGAAAAAAATGATTTATCTTCATGGATCATTCAGATATAGAAGATACAGGTACGACTTATATTTGTAAGAAATATAAGATGCATATGCATTTTCTTTCATTTTTTTTTTCTTGTGCGTTGAATAAATATTTTCTATTCAAAATACATGTCACGAAAAAAGTTGTCGATAATCTTAGTCGATATCTAATGAATCACTAGCACTGGTACATTTTTTCCCGCGTCAATCCGGTGTATGGTCATATTAGACTAACTTTATATCTTTTGCTAACACACACGGACTATTTACTAAATTATTTTTCAGAAATTGTTGACATCTGCTCTAATTATTTGGCGCAGCAAGCTGAAGAAAATAGTAAGTACCTATTTTATTCTTTTTTAATGTTACACCAGTCAAACAAAAACTGGTCAAGTGCGAGTCGGACTCGCGAACCAAGGGATCCGTACCCGCACAGATTTGATTTTGAATCGAATCAGCATAAGCCCAATTCAGACTTTACCATTTTTTAGTATGTGTTGTTTCTTCAGGGTTTCTACTATTATCATTATCATACGAAATTAACCGTTTTTACGATGCAACTAAAATAATAATACGTTGAAAAAAAAAAACGTTTCATGTACCTACTGCGGCCCCTTAATTATTTTTCTTCCTTTATTATTAGTTTTGTTAGTAAATCTGCCGCAATAATACATATTCTGAAAAAAAGGTATAGGTAACGTTTGTATTACGGTTCAAAAGATACAACTCTTTAAAGTCAGGACGGACGGACGGAGCGCGGGCATATTATGTATATTAATAGAGGTTGGGGTTATCCTTCGGGAACGGAAACGTAATAAAATGAATGCATTGATTTTTCGGCGTCAGTAAAGACAAATATTACTCATAAAATTATACTTTTTAGTGATCATAATAAGCTATTATGTAGTTGTACTTCTTAGTTGATATGATACTTTTAGATATTTCAAGCTTGCCGCAAGCAACGCCGCGGAAAAGTCACAGTCATATTAAAACAATTAAATGTTCTTCATTATAGTTGCCCAACTATCTTAATCGAGATATATTTTTCCCACCCTTGAACTAGGTACCGTTGAGGAGTGCCGTTAGCCATCTAAGGTCTCCATCATCAGTTCCATGTGCCTTTATTATTTCATTAGTTCCCTCAATTCCTCACGGATCCCCTCATCAGATTCGGATTTGGTGACAATAGGACCACCTCGAAAGCATACTCTCTCAAACCATTTTTTTTTTTAAATCGGTCCATAATTTACGGTGAAATAGGTGAACACACATGAAAAAAAGATACATACAGTGGAACGTATAACCTCCTCCTGTAATGAAGTGGTGGAACCTTCAAAAACACGAAAATTAATCCCCTCATCAGATTGCACTGCTATTCACACAATGTAAATATAATGTAAAAATTAAGCGTTTCTATTATATTCTATTTAATATAACTAACGTCTAGACTAATCTTACTAACGACTAGTAGATCCACTCTATATTACCGACGTGTAAAAGAGCCCTCATGTGGCCAATTTACTGAATAAATATTTTGAATTTTGAATTTTGCAATTTGTCGAATATGTAAAATTCACAAATGTAAGTACGACGACGCAGATAGCCCATTTGGTTTGGTTTTGATCCTTCTACGCAGCTAACGGTCCCGGGTTCGATTCCAGGTACGAGCGGTACTATTACGGTAGGATTTGTGTGATGACCGCGAATATTTGTAAAGTCTTGGGTGTTTTCTATGTATTTTATATAAGTGCTATTAACGTTGCCTATTACAGGCTTATAGCTTAATTTCTGTGAGACTCTTGGTATTTCTTTATTTATTACCATTTTTACTAACAACGCCTTCCATCTTTCAGAGGATAAGGGGCCTGCCTTCAAAGCTCTGATAAAACAATTAAAGGCGAAGGGAAAAGATGACCTTTATGAAAAGGAAAAGAGTACAAAAACTAACGCACAAGCGGCGAACTCGTAAGCAAAACTTTGTAATAACTTATTGAAATAAGGTACAGTCAAATTCATAAATATATATACGCTCCCAAGGCGTCAATTATACACGCCCCTATTCCACTGATGATGAGGTATACGTATATTTGACGCAATGGCCGTATAGATATTTCTTTTGACTGTAGGTACCATTATCTTGACACAGGTTTTTGAAGTTTGGTGGCTTGAGCTTTTAATAGGCCCGAGTTTTTAAAACTTAAGCTCTCGATGAAGCCCGAGTCATAAAGACTTACTCCTGACAGTTCATAAAAAGCTTGAGTTGTTAAGGTTCCAAACCGTTTTTGTGCTCAAACCTTCAACGCTGGTAGTCTTCCAATTTTGAACCTTCAAGGTTTGCGAGTCTTTAGGGCTCGAAAGTCCTCAAGACTAGTGTTCTAACAACACTAGTTACGAGTAACCGCGCTCCGCGCTCCGCTTGGGTGGCTCATCTCGTGTCATTATGGTTTATTTTAGTCCGTTGTTAAACAATCTAGGTACTATTTTTATTTCCCATATATCAACAAATTTAGCTATGCTTTTAAAAGCAAAGTACGTTTTTCAGTCTTTTCTATTTTGTTCATTTTTTTGTTAGAAAGTGCATGGTTTTTGTTAGAAAAATAGATTCCTCATCCTTAATTGATCCAAAAATGATATATTGCAAGCCCTTATATATACGAGTATAAAATTAGAGAAATGTTGCATCAATTAAAACGCGGCAGCGTCGAACGTCAAATTTGTTCGTTAAAAAATATTCCTAACCCTAAAAAAATATATGATAAAAGCGAATTGGAGAAGTGGAACCCTCGATGCGCGAGTCAGACATGCATTTGACCGGTTTTTTACTTTTTAGTGCCTACGGATTAAAAAAAAACAACGTAAATTTATTTTGCTATGATTCTTTATTTTTATTATGTCAGACTTGAAGCTGCCAAAGGGTTGGACGCCGAATACGAGGACGCAGCTCTAACGGCGGAGATCAATGCGAAGATGAAAGCTTTAATGGAGGGGGTGACTCCTCCTGAGCTCCAAGAGGAGATGCCAGGTGAGTACGCACTATTTTCCGCATAATATAAATCAACAATGAACTGTTCCCGTACTTAGAACTGCAGAAAATGGTGCCGCACTATGGCTTTAACCGCTTTAATGTACACAAATATTGTAATATTACTACTAATATACTAATATTGTAATACAAGAGGAAAGATCTGTATTTTTGTAACGAATAAACTCAAAAATAACAACTGATTTCAAAAATTATACTACATTATCCCTGACAGCATAGGCTGTTTTATTTTTCTGCGCGCACGAACTAGCGGATAATAACTAGCATATTTTTCTTAAACTAGACAATATCTATCTTGAAATATAACGTAAGTATTAGCATAGCAGAACTATTACCGGAGGGTCATGGGGGATGATTTTTATATATCTCTTAAATAATAAATCTACTATTTTAAATCTTTTCTTTCTCCCTTACAGAAACTCTGGCAATCGCTTCTAAATATCTGTCGCAACAAGCCGTTGAAGAGAGTAAGTTAGTTTACTGTTACCATGCTGCAAGTGCAATCATTTACGCAAATAATTTTTTTTTAGCTTCGTGAGTTTAATTTTTTTTTTACTGTATTGGTTCCGATACCGACCTTAACGGGATGGGTAGGGCAATCGTCTTTCCATAATATCTTCGCGCAACTTTAAAATATAAGTTCTTCTTCACAGGATTGATATAAGAGTTTTGTGGAGTTTTATCGCCACTGATATAATGTAAAGACAGATACTTGTATTAAATACTAATTTCTTAAACTGTATCTATCCAAATATCATAAACCCTCCATAATGCTTTCAAGAACTGCACATTATGAATAAAAATAGACTGTTTTGTTAGAACAAATTTCTTATCTGTAAAAATGTTATTATTGCTAAATAATAAAATTGATGTCGATAATATTATTTCATTCAAATTTCGAACATCGCTGGAAAACATAGAAAGGGTCTAGCCGATCTACCATGTAAATTTGCCCCTGGCTGAAAATATAGGTTTCTTACGTGTATTTATTAACCTTATTACAAGATATAATTTTACGAAGTTTTAACCCTAAAATGCTCTTGGTTTTGAAGAAAAAGAAGAAAGAAAAAAATATGTTTTTATTTTTTTGTACCCAAACTAATGATTCGATTTCTTTGTAATTTGGATATATTATGTATCTAATAATAAACTACTGTCAAAAAAAAACAACGTTCAAACTCATTTATGAAGTGTTTAAAATTGACTTTATTTTTTTTAAGTTTATTTTTTTAATACTTACGAGATAGGGACAACCTCTAATTTTACTTATTTTATGCGAAATCTAATATTGCGTAACATATATTTTTTGCAAAAAAATCTATTTGGGGCAACAGGGTAAAAATATCTTACTAATGAATGAATATACGTAAAAATCCTTCATGATTAATTCAGAATGTGGTAAAAGCAGTCAGTATAAAACTTTTTTCTCTTTACTATTTAAATATCAACTTCACTACGCAAATACAATATTTCTAATGATTTGTTTCTAAATACAAAACGGTTTAAAAACGACTTCAATAAAACCTCGAAAATTTCAATTTTAATATGAGCTAATTCATTCGAATACGAATTGAATTTGAATTTGAATTTGGAATGTATACGCGTTCGAACATCACCGTGCCTTTTTTTAATTTATCTAACGCGATGGTTGTATTGTACATTTGTCGCATTTACCGCTTACAAATTAAAAGTAAAAAATGGCGGGAAACCATAATCGTTTTTCACCTATCTTATGCGTTATGGATAAACGTAATGCGATAAGCAAGGTGTTTAGGAAACGTGTCCAAACTTTGTATTTAAAAGCATATAATGCAATAGAAGTTTATTTATATATAATGAAGTTAATTGTGATCTAATCTTTATGTGCCTTTTTTTATTTATAAACATTAATCGTTTAACATAACTTTAAGGGCAGTTAATGTTTCCTGATCATTCAAAGTTACCAGGATCGACTGACGTAGTTAAGTGACATAGGTACTAATTACCTACTTCAAATATGATTGTTAATATAAAATAATTTGCCAGCACAATAAATGCAGTATAAAAGAACTTAACATAACTGTATCACTTCCGTCATAGTCTGAGTATCTTCCACACTGCGAGCATCTCTCCAGCATTACAATTCCTTCATCCAGTAGACACACGTATAAAGAGGGTAGTGCGTCGCGGTACAGTGGAACTAGAATTCAGGTTGGCAGGTTAATTTGTTCAAAGATTTCAAATTTGATCTTTGCCATCTATAAAATAAAATTAAAGTAACTAAACTTCTTGCATCTGTAGTAGTACTAACTGAAAGGGTATAAAGCATGACTAAAAATACTTACGTTTTCCGTTAGGGACAGCAGATGCTCATTTTCGATATAGTTTTGTATGCATTGTTCTAGTCGGGCTTCTATTGCATTATATGCTTTTATATACAAAGTTCGGACACGTTTCCTAAACACCTTGCGTATCGCATTACGTTTATCCATAACGCATAAGATAGGTGAAAAACGATTATGGTTTCCCGCCATTTTTCACTTTTATTTAATTTGTAAGCGGTAAATGCGACAAATGTACAATACAACCATCGCGTTAGGTAAATTAAAAAAGGCACGGTGATGTTCGAACGCGTATGTACACTCCAAATTCAAATTCAAATTCAATTCGAATTCGAATGAATTAGCTCATATTAAAATTGAAATTGTCGATGTTTTATTGAAGTCGTTTTTAAACCGTTTTGTATTTAGAAACAAATTATTAGAAATATTGTATTTGCGTAGTGAAGTTGATATTTAAATAGTATAGAGAAAAAAGTTTTATAAGTACTGACTGCTTTTACCACATTCTGAATTAATCATGATTGGATTTTTACGTATATTCATTAGTAAGATATTTTTACCCTGTTGCCCCAAATAGATTTTTTTGCAAAAAATATATGTTACGCAATATTAGATTTCGCATAAAATAAGTAAAATTAGAGGTTGTCCCTATCTCGTAAGTATTAAAAAAATAAACTTAAAAAAAATAAAGTCAATTTTAAACACTTCATAAATGAGTTTGAACGTTGTTTGTTTTTTGACAGTAGTTTATTATTAGATACATAATATATCCAAATTACAAAGAAATCGAATCATTAGTTTGGCTACAAAAAAATAAAAACATATTTTTTTCTTTCTTCTTTTTCTTCAAAACCAAGAGCATTTTAGGGTTAAAACTTCGTAAAATTATATCTTGTAATAAGGTTAATAAACACACGTAAGAAACCTACATTTTCAGCCAGGGGCGAATTTACATGGTAGATCGGCTAGACCCTTTGAGTTGACCTCTATTCTAATATCATATCAGTCGAGATGAATTATCAATTTGCATGCATATTTGAAAAATGTCGCACGTAAGTAAGTTATCCAACGATATGATAGTTGGAGCCGACCCTAGTTTGTCTCTGAATAACAAAAAAACTATGACAGCTGCCAGAAAACTTTTCATCTATTCATTACCGCCATTACTCCATTATTCCATTTGTTGAATTTAAACCATATAATGAGCGATCAAGATGATAATTATAGATATTTCGGTGCCTCGTAATATCCGTGACAAAGCCACTAACGATATAAAATAATTACTGTTAGTGGCCCTGAAGTACGCCGCAATGCTGGTCATAATATGCGTCTCCTTAATGCATCATGGAGGCTTATGATTTGTGGGTAGATAAAGTAGTGTATGTAACTGTACATAATTAAGCATTAAAACACTTGTGTGATGTTATTATGAAACGAGCCGAAGGCTAAACCCACACTCGTGTTTAATGCCCTTCATTATGTACAGTCACATAAACTACTATTATGTGACAGCGACGCCATAACAGGTCTAAATTAAACAAAGCTAAATACGTCACTGTATTTTTTTTTTCTTAACTTATCCCGTCGCCTTGGCGCGATGCGTGAGCACTGCAAGTAATTAAAGTGAAACATTCCAAGTTAAAATCTGTTTTATTTACTGAAATTTTCATTATTATCCGTTGAGACGTTTCGGACAAACTTTCAAGCAAGATAACTAACAGTTTTCTCTTTGACAGTTATTTGCACGAATCATGGACAAGCATTTTAATTTTATGAACTGTCAGGGAGTCGATTTTTAAATCTCACTGACAAGTGAATTGTGTTAGATTAATTCACGCTGTGATATCATTTACTAGGTGGGACACTCGTATAATTTGTCATCATAGGCTAGCGCAGAGTTTTAGTCACCAGTGAGATTAATTAATATTAATTGGAATCAGTATTAATCGAGCAGTTTAGTGAAAGGACCTGCATTTTTTTTAGACGAGCGTGGACCAGCTTTTGAAATTCTCGTGAAGCTGCTTGAACAACACGGATCGGACGGGTTTATGCAATCATTTCCGCCACTAAGCAACAAATTTGCAGCAGCGTACACGTCAGTATTTAAAATATCTACACAAAGTATCTATACGAGTATTATGATACTCTTCTCTTACAGCAGCCTAGACAAATACCACGACGTCGATCGACGATGAGTGGTGAGGGGCAAAGAACAAAAGCATCAAGGACAGACCTTAATCTAACTAAGATTGACGTTACTCCCAGCCCGTTTCTCAATTCAGCGTCAGCTCGATGATGTAATGTCGCTTAGATAACAATACCGCACAGGTCAAAATTGGATGTATATAATTTTGAACATTGTAACATATTAGATTAAATCCTACTTAATTCGTGCTTAATCGTTGACTTATGCGGTATTGTTAGCTAAGGGTCTATATGCGACTTTGATGTGGCAAAATAAATTTCGTAGTTTGAGGAAATGTGAGATATTTATTTTTTCTATTCCTCATAAAAGCATCATGAAAACCGAGCCGCACAGCTACGGTTTGCCGTATGGTGGCAATAGATATGAATTTCCTGCAAATTTACAAAGGAACTTAAAGTATCAATATTATTTAGCTTCATTTACGTCTATAATACGACTCTAAATCAAAGAGTCTACTTGATTTACATCATCTTCCTCACACATTTTACAGTATCAACAATATTGTTCAAAGTAATTTCCGGAATTGTCCTAATTTTTTTGAGGTTACAATAGGCGCGAAGTTCTGCTCTGGGGGTTACCATGACATAGAGTCACGGACGTTAATTTGCTACCCATTTCAAACAAAACCTGATGAAGATGTCATCGTCATTAGAGATGCCAAGTCATTTGTAATTGATAGGAAACAACTTTATTGCTGTAGAATGTCAGATTGACTTTGGAACTAAACTGGGTGACAAATTTAATGCTTTGACTGTACTTCAGAGATTATAGTTTAGGTTGAGAGAAAGGGACAGAGCTTTATAGCTGCTATAGCTCTGTCCCATTCTTTCAACTTAAACTGAACTGCTGTAGTATGTCATGGTGCTCATGGTAATCCCTCTGAACATGAGCACCGTGTAAATGACAATCCTGCGGCATGCAGCAATTATGTAAATTTGCTATAAAGTAGCAGAATATTAGTAGAAGCTACCATTTCGTATTTACGGTAGGTATTTTACAGGTTAGTTGTAAGTGGTCGGCCTCATTCCGTTGTTCACCAGGTTGAGGACTGCGCCGGGCTTGAAGAGCGTCGATGCAGATTGCGAGTTGGCCCCAGAATATGAGGAACTTTTACAATTAGCTGTCGGTGCTCACACGCCCGAACATTTGGTTGGAGAAATGGCTGGTGAGTACTTACCTCTTAACCGAAATCGTGTATAAGCGCCAGGGATCGCTATCGCAGTGCATAAACAATATAGATAAAAAAGTAAATTTTCGAAATGTATGCTCAAAACGATACCGACACATTTTTTTATGACAGGTACACATAGGTACAGCAGATAAGTAGTAAGTACCCAGTAGTAGTATATCTATAACATTCCCATTATTTAAATATATTTTGTTAATTTTTGTTGTTTTTGGTTTATATTTGAAACGGTGGCAATAACTGAAAGTATTCGTTCTTTCGTTATTGCTAGTTTACTAACCCCCTAATTTATAAACGCACAATAAACCTAATATAGCTATAGAATTATTTATCCCTTGCTGCCAAATTCAAATATCATGACTGATAATGATAGGGCATATTTCAAGCACACTTTAGCTAGGTATTGCGTGTATATGAATAAGACGGTTAACCTTTAATACTGAGAATTCGTTATTGCACCGGCGATAACCAAGTCTGCCGTTTTATTCTACACTGTTTTTACCCCTATTGTTTTTGTTTTTTTTAACTCTGAGCTTCAAGTTAATATAATAAAAGATACTATATCGAAAGTATCGAAACGTTAAAGCTATTCATGATGTTGTGCAATCTTTTATTGATTCCATGCATAAATATGTAACTGAAAAATACACTTATTAATTACTCTTGGTTATGACTAGGGTTAGGATTTTGGTGGCATCTCGTGGTTCTAGAATCCATGGAGTCGATATTTCCTAATTATTATAATACATAACACATTGATTTTGACCTTCAGTATTATCATATTCAAAAATGAACGAAATACATATAATTAGTTCGGTTATTTCATAGCTATTAATATTTGCTTGTTTGTTACGCTTTCTCATCAGAGATATCCTCAATACCAAAATTAATTTAAATTGGTGCGGCCGAATAACGAATGAATGAATTTTGAAATATTAAAATACTGAGGGTACATGAGTCAAGACTCATGATCTTTTATCGCTAGCCTTGTTGTTTCATTTCTGCGGCTGATTCTTTAAATGTAAATATATGTAACTTAACGCCTTGTCGTATATCTTATGTCATTAATTATTTCTACTGCAAATAAATATTAAGGAACTATATTCGGATGTTAAAAATAATTACTTGTAAATAATTAAAAGTTATGTTTTGGATTACAATATTTACTCGTTAAATTTTCAGACGTTGTCAGGCGATGCGCCTTTTACTTATCAGGATTCCACCGAGACAGAGGTAAGGATTGATCAGCTTAAAGGATGATCCGCACACAACAGTGCCGGCACAGTACCGACACGTACCGACACGTGACGTATCCATCAGTGTCAGTGATAAATGATATTGTTGCATACACTTTGTACGACGCTATCCGTACTCGTCAGTGTCAGTGACGTGAAGTGTCACTGACACTGACGAGTACGGATATATATCTATATATATATATATCTTAATCAGAGGTGTAAAAAAAAGCTTCAAATACCATGGATGAACAACAGATATACCAGTTATACCAGTTGTCTGAAAAACATTACCTCTGTTTGACCGATTGTAACACTCTTTATGAGCTATTAGGGCGACGTGGTTAGGTTAGGTGACCTATATACCTATACCTAGGTTAAATATAATCATTTTAGTGGATAATGATGACATAAAATGCGTATGTACATCGGTTACAGCTTTATTATCGTGAAAGTTATTTTTTATCTCTTTTTTTCTTTTCGTCCAATATTGTTTTACGAAATATCTAAATTTCTACCTTAGCAAACACTAAGTACAACACAAATTTATTCATTATATTGGGCAAACGGTCCGGAAAAAAAGCCAACTACAATTTAACTTTAGCTAATGTTTTTTAAACCTCAACAAGGATATCGAGATAAAAGTATCCTAGATGTGTCTCCAAGTATCAGACTATTCGTGTTTACGCTCCAGCTTTAGCAATCTGTTAACTGTTTACTGGATAACGGATAACCATCATTATAAGCCACTTCTATTTTCGAATACTATCACAATAGCCTCACAAGAGCTACACAGTTTGACAGTGACATTGACACCGGTGGTAATGCTTTTTGACATTCATAGGTGCATTATATTATGCCTAAATTGAAGAATAAAGAACTTTGACTTTGACTTTGACAGTGATAATGATGATAAGAAACAAACAAAGAAACTTTCGCATTAAGTAATGATTTCGTCACCAAAACCAAAACACTGTGTTTCAGAAAAAGCTATGCAATTGGTCGTTACTGGGATGAAAGGTGGTGGCGATGAAATTTTTTCTTCGAGAAAAGACTATACCATGACTTTTGCCACAGCCGTAGAGGAGTAAGTGCCAAGAGGGAAACAGTGCACTGGCCAAGAGCGTGCCAGATGTGTCGGTTATTCATCCGTGTTGATAGACTAAATTGAAGGCTTTAATTGTTCACAGAACTGAATCTTCGCCATTGATCATACCGTACCACCCTGTAAAAGATATCGCACAGGAGAATAAAGAGAAATTAAAAGCTAGAGTCAAAGATGTCCCTCCGGAATTACAGGTTGCCGTGAATAGTAAGACATTTTTTGATTTATATCGACGTTCCTCTTTCTTCCTATCGTGTAAACATAGGTTATCCAATTTCTTATGCATTTTTTCTCAATGTTTTGCCACTTGCGCACTCCGCGGCGTGTACCTACCTCTAAAGAGATGATCGGTAGTCCGGCACTACTTGTTACGTTCAGGCACATAGAGCTTATAGGGAGAGTTGCGGCTCCTCTCATCTCTACGTTGCTAAGACTACGAGAGAAGAAATCTGCTATGTGTTCGATTTTAAATACGGGATTTCGAAATGTAATTAAACTATGTATATTTAGTTGAATTTGACATCCTCCTTATAGAAAAGAACACAACTGATTTGGCAGTCTCGCGACGCTATGCTTTTGCACAGATAAAATTGTCCCACGGCCCCGCCCCTCACCGCACAGTCACTCTCGACCACAGAACGGAAAAAACAGTAGAAGTATTAAGTGGGCGTGTAACGTGTGGCATAGTTATGCAGAGTTCCGCGCCGCCAACCTTAGTTTGGCCGCGATCGATTGTGCGTGAAAGTTGTGCGAATAATATTTGTAATATAGGAAATAAATTCAGAAGGATGCCTTATTGTGCTATTTTGGAGTGTAAAAACGACAGCCGCTCCAAACAAAATGCCTGGTGGCCTGTTGTTTTTAGTATAGTTTAAGTATTGGCGACAACAGGTCTGATACTAAACGAAGCTCATGCCACTTCCACTGTTTTTTTTCTATTCCGTGGTCTCCACCAAGTTCAGTTTGTGCTGGTGAAATAATTAAAATCTTAGCGGCCTGCACACGTAAATTCGGACCGCGGGAAACGCCACGCGCCGTTCCAACTTTCGTTCGGAACCGTACGTGTAAATGCAACTCTAATAGTAAAATTGTACAAAATGTACGGCTCGGAACGAAGATTGGAACGTGTATAGGCCGCTATTAGGTAATATAAATATACTAAACATTTGTATGCAAGTGCGAAATACACGAGTCCCGAGGTGTCTTGGTCCGAGCTGCAAGCGAGGATCAATACTCGGGACGAGGGAAAATAACAGCCGCACGTAATGGTAAAACAATTATTTCCAACGGCATCACAGAATATTTACATACATACCTTCACGAATGTAATCCCAGCTTGGGGTAGGCAGAGCTGCAGAAGTATCTACAACTCTGAAAAGTAGTTGATAATTCTGCAACCGCACCGTAAAATTAGTCTAAGAAGCCCATCGCCTAATAATAATCTTAATTTAATCGCAGAATGCTTATTTATTATTAATACGCGCGTGAGTTTACAGCTGCCATGTCGGACGTCTCGAAGCATCTGTCTCAGCCTATTGCTTTAAGAAGTAAGTTTCCCAAACGCATTACACTGTTCATATCGGAGTTTAATAACACTCATAGTTTACTAACAAAAACTATGGAGTCCTGGTACTCTGAAATAAAGATTATTATTATTATTATTATTATTAATACAGTTCAGCCAGTAGAAACACGTAAAACGTAAAATATATACGATATACCACGCTACTGCACTACTTTCTTTTGTAGTAATTAAGAGTTATGGTTGAAAAATAAACACAATTATGGATCATATCAAAACGGCAGAAATAGTTCAAACTTTTGAAGACAAAAAAAACTACTACGCACATACAGCTGATACAACAAATTCTGAATTGTAGATATTATTTCCCGATTTTTAATTTTGTCCGAAAGCTATGTTATGGTGGGACTATTTTAGATTAAACAATTTAATTGCTATATTACGGTTGAAAATCTTCTATCAAAACATTGTACTCGGAGTTATAGAAATTTGGATCTCCATCCTTTTTTTTAAATGTAGTTTTTAAGGAATTTGGTCGTGTAACGATCATGTCGCTGCGTGCGTAATTCGTAATTCATATTTTCAAGAAATTTTATGGAACCCATAATAAATATGAGTAAAAAAATAGAGTCCAAATAAATGTTAAGAAACAGGGAAATAAAGAAAAATATTTTGCTGGATTTGGATTTTTAATAAATAATAAATATGATAATATCGTGTTACCTCGTTTCGCGCAAAGGCCTTTTAAAAGGCATTCTGATATAATAGACCGGGAGATGGGGACACAAAATCTCCGGTCATTTGTACCAAGTATGGCGGCCCTTCAGGAGTCTAATTGCATAATGGGACTAATGATGAAGAGGAAACTGATAGTCATAGCGCTGGTACCGGCGGCTCAATCGCTTGGGCGTTAATCGAACGTGTTGGATAGATTGAGAGTGTCGAACGGTTTGTTACACAAAAGTTCTTGTGTTTTCTGATAGTCAATTAAAAATAAGTAGGCGGTAGCGTAATGCCATACCTACTTCTTCAGTGTGAATTACAGCCCGCCATACAGGCGAGAAAAGAATAATTTAAAAAAAACAAATGAACCATTTGTACCAGGCTAATTTCTGCGAAGCTAATCATTGTCGAGTAGATTCACGAAAATCACCATGCCATACTTTTCGGACGATTCCAAATTGCCGCAATACCGTCGCAAACGAGTTTATTTTTATAATGATTTGTACCACTACTCTTTTTTTTTTACTAGTTCTTTGTATGATCATAAATGAAGTCTGATAATGCCATGCCTGCTGGAGGTGGTCAATGTGTACAATATTTTATCGAAATCGTAATATGTTATGCGTATTTCAAACGATTTGTAGCAGTATGGCACTTACTTTTCTTGTAAGTTTGAAGGTTCAAAGAACATAAATACTTACTTACAAAATTACAAACGCATGTGTGGCGGCAATCTGGTTTTATGTTGTTACGAGTATGTTGTGTAATATTCTACATCTATTGCCGCTCGAACGATTCCTCGAGTTGTAGAGGTC
Source organism: Acleris sparsana (assembly GCA_923062465.1). NCBI lineage: Eukaryota > Metazoa > Arthropoda > Insecta > Lepidoptera > Tortricidae > Acleris > Acleris sparsana. Next base: position 15,963,199 of record OV281287.1, on the reverse strand, counting down.
TCGGCTCATCGTGCTGTAAGGCACAATGTATGGCAACAAATGATTTTATGTCTTGTGACTTGTGCCTTTAAAAAAAATATGGAATAATCAAGTTTTTCAGGTATGGCACCACCTTTCCCCCCTTCTAGAAGTATGGCAAATATATTAACGGTCACATCGTATTATAAACTTGCCAAAAATCCAAATACGATACTGGTACAAATCGTTTTGCAAACTACTCCTTTGCGGCCGTATGGTGGTCATTTGGAACCACCAGAAAAGTATAGTATAGTGATTTTCGGGAATGGCTACTAAACCATTAGCTGTGCAAAAATCAGCCTGGTACAAATGGTTAAATTTTGTTTTTTTTTTTAATTAATTTGTTCTCGCCGTTATGGCGGGCTGTACGCCGGAGAAATAGAGCATTACGCTACCACCTACTTCTTTTTTCATCGACTAACGGAAAATTCAATAATTTTTGTGTAGCAAATCTTTCGACTCTTTTAATTTATCCGATACGTTCGATTAATACCCACGTGGTTGGGCTGCCGGTACCTGCGCTATGACCATAATTTTCCTTTTCGTCACCACGTAATTACACCCCTGAAGAGTCGCCATACTTGCAAGGAAAGGTACCCAACTGTCCGGCTTCGATTTGCTTTTCAAATTGGTAATACAGTCACGAGATTACAAAGCAACAGATTGACGTGTTTTGTGTCTCCATCATATTTATTCATTTTCCTAGCACATTTACCCAGGGCGTCACCGTTGGAACTATTATGTGGGTGAATTTCAACAAGCTTCAAATTATCCTAATTTTGGTGGTAAGTATATTTTATTTTGGTAGTAGGGTCTAAAATTATTCCTATAAGGGACGTCATTAGTAGGGTTAGGATTTTGGTGGCATTTCGTGGTTCTAGAATCCATGGAGTTGATATTTCCTAATTATTATAATACATAACACATTGATTTTGACCTTCGGTATTATTATATTCAAAAATGAACTAAATACATATATAGTTCGGTTATTTCATACCTATTAATAGTTACTTGTTTGTAACGCTTTCACATCAGAGATATCCTCAATACCAAAACTAATTTAAATTGGTGCGGCCGAATAACGAATAAATGAATTTTGAAAAATTAAAATACTGAAGGTCAAAATCAAAGTGTTATGTATTATAATAATTAGGAAATAGCGACTCCATGGATTCTGGAACCATGATTTGCCACCAAAAGTCCTAACTCTAGTCATTAGTAAACAGTGTTAAAATGGCCGTTTATTTTACCAAATGGTTTTTGAGATATAATGATTTTACTAATTATGTACCACCAAAATTGCTATTATCCACCAAAATATTTTTTCTAAGAAAATACACGATCAACAATCGGGCTAATTAAAATATAATCGTTAGGGAATCATCCTTGTCGTGTTTTAAAATCAAAAACGTACATTTTTTAATATAATAAATGATGATTATTAGTTGATTAGATAATTTTGGTGGAGTCCAGCTATTTAGAAAATTTCGGTGTCTTCGGAATAGCCACCAAAATAGAAACCACCAAAATTATAAATAATACTATTTTATTTTATTTAAAACGAATCTTTTAGTTAAACACAAACTTAACTAAATACATTTAAAAAGACACCATAAACATACTTGGAACAACTATCAAACAATAAAACTTTCGGCGAAATAATAACTTATCTAAGTTATCACAATTAAACAAATGTATTTCATACCACCAAAATTAGGCACTTTGGTGCTTAGCGGGAAGACGAAAGTGGTACAAATCTTTCACCGTCTATTGATGGAGTGGAATGAACTAACAACTGATGCTATATATGTTTGTATAATCACGTTTTGTCAAAATTGACTATTTTGTAAGGACAGTTTTATTTACACTGCTCCCAGTTTCCTTTTATTTACAAATGCAATAATTGATATATTATAAAACACCTTAACTAATAGGGAATACATATAACTAAAATAAAATTCTAGTTGAGGCTGCATCACGGTAATTCAGTGTATGCGACAAGTACAGGACACGAGACCAAAATTGATTTTGGAGTGACAATATTTTTTTACTATAAATATAATAAGTCAAAAATAATTTTAACTTTAGCTCAATGTAAGTTTGAGTAAGATTATTTATAAAATAAATAGTATTAAAATACATCTATTTAACACCCCAATTATCACGCAAGCCGCTCAAAATATGTGGTTGGAATGAAACCCATGTACCTATTTTATCCATCTTTATGTTACATGGTATCACAAGAAATTAGTCTTATAAATTTGGTTTCCACCTTAGGTCCAAAGTCAATCTGAATTCTACAACAATAAGGTTGAGCTTGCTAAAAGTTACAGTCACCTGATTCACCACATGGGATTGTTGGGCGACTTGCCACTGTTCATAATTTAGCCATATAATGCAAATCGGGCATACTCGTGTGACATCGTTGTGGACGACTGATAACGAATGTTGACACGCACTTGGCCCGTTCTTTTAAGGTGGCGCTGCTGGAGATCGATATGGAAACGATTTTGTTGGGCAGATGATGAAGTCCATGGGCAATAAGCCTCTTTTCAAACACAAATCATACGGGCAGAGCTACGCCGATGGCGCAGAAGAGTATGTGCAATTAATTATTTAAACCAAATAGGTCCTCGTTAAAGTTTGTTTGATTCGAATTAAATACTGCAGGTTAAAAAATATGAGCAAGGTTGACGCAGCAGGTGATAGTAACCCTGAGAGGGAGCGCCTCCAAGCGGCGATATCGGGAGAAATGCAAGCTACTGTGCCCACTATAGTCGCTCCACCCATCTTCGCCAGCATGCAAGGTAAGTTATTTTTTTAATCAGCCCCATAGTCTCTCGATATTTTTGGAAAATAATACAAGTTTGTGACATTTCTGTAACCCTTATTAAGGTAGAGGCGATTTAGCGCCCACATATATTTATTTAAAATTACAACCTTACGTACTAGAGAATATGATACCTACATTTTCTGTGGTTGTTGCACGAAAAATGACTTGCTTTTAAATGATTCCCTAGGAAGTGTTAAACATGAAGCTGTATTTGAATTTTACGTAGCATAACTGTATAACTGTGCCTTATTAAAAGGTGAATCTTCTTCCGTCGGCAGATATCAATGAACTTTTTTTTTATATGGCATTCTAAAAAAAACGAATAATAGTACATTATTGCCTAGGCACGGAAGTAGGCAATTGCGGGGCGAGGATTGGTTTAAACGGACGAGCTTGCGAGTCCGTTTAAAAATACGAGGCCCGCAATTGCCGTTCCTGCCGAGGCATATATAGTGCTTTTCTCAAAAATCGCAAGAATAAAATTATGTTGGAGTAAAGTACTTTATTAAGGAAAGAAATACCACACAATCTATACAGACAATATTATTACCTACTCTTTACCGTCTTTTGTTTATGACAAGGAGAAACGCAAGCTTTTTTTTTAAAACTACTCAAGCTATTCGAGATACAGATAAAAAAGTTATATTCCGAACAAAATTTGGATGTAATAAGACTTGTGCCCTCATTTTATTAAGGCCGTTTTCACTTTTTAAAAAGTTAGATACTAGATGGTAATGAAATTTGTATGCAACATTGCGTGCTTGTGTAGCGAGCACGCAATGTTTTTTTTTTTTAATTTGAGATCTGTCAGTAAACTATGTACTTCGCATCCCAATATATAGATAGTAATGTCAACTTTTCCTGTCATTTTTGAGAAAAAAAATCTCCTTAATCATCTGTATTTCAAACATGGATGGAAACTTGAATATATATATAATACCTTGTACTTGTTTTTATAACTTTGAGAGTTCATAACTTTTTTTTGCTGTAGCAAAGCCTAGTGAGGGATGAGAACTCGTGATATGGGCAGAAGCGTCAGTTTTCAATGACTTGACGTTTACTTTGGTGTGTTATGACTACACCCCGAACTTTTGTCGCAATGACGTCACAATAGGGTAGTTTGGGGAGTAAATGGAAACGTGTTAATTAAACCGAATAACTTCTATTGAAAAGTTATTACTATTTATTCGGTTATTCGGTAGGCATTCACGACAAAAAATTACGTAGTCACTTGATCAATATTATCTTTTGATACACTGCTTCAAACCATACAATTGTACGTTGAACTGACTGTTATCGAACAAAAAGTGAGCGGCCGAAGAAAGCAAAGCCAGTTTAATGCAAAAATGTATCGTTTGCAGTAATATACCAACGTCATTGCGACAAAAGTTCGGGGTCTAGTTAGGACTGTTGTGAGACGAGATTAGTCTATAAAGGACCGAATGTACAGTCTGTGTCAATTGAAATTGCCAAAGACTGAAACAAATTAGTTCTGCTTGACACATAACCTCAAATATTCATCAAGCGTGTTTTTATATATCATCATCATCATCATCATCAGCCCGGGGGCGTCCACTGCTGGACAAAGGCCTCCCCCAAAGAGCGCCACAAGTCACGGTCTTGAGCCGCTTGCATCCAGCGGCTCCCCACGATCCTAACCAGGTCGTCAGACCACCGGGTGGGAGGCCGTCCAACACTCCGTCCACCGGTGCGGGGCCGCCACTCGAGAACTTTTCTTCCCCAACGGTTATCAGTTCTCCGAGCTATGTGGCCTGCCCATTGCCACTTCAGCATGCTAACTCACACTTTTTATATATAATAACGAATAATGAATAGTTATTTATTCTTTAATCTTAAAGTGTATAAATCATTGCTAAGACCTCACTTGATCTTGAAGAGGACGTGATTATCGAGTAATAACGGTATATTGGTTCGTTTGGTAATTTCAATTGGCACAGACTATAAATAGTAAAGTGATCTAAGCTGGGAACGTAGCAACTTGTATATAATCTGTGACAGAGCCAAGATGCCAACGTTAATGACGTCATTTTCTATTGCTCAAAATGTATGGGATTACATTCTTAATAAACCACGTGGCCAATAGTCACCCCATAAATGTTGAGTAATAAATGTAGAGTTGATACGGCTCTAATACAGCAACGATGACATACTCAAGTTCAAGTTCAAGTCTTTATTCGCGACAAAAAATAACACATACAAAAAAAACTAATAAATAAAAAAACACACTTTGTCACGAAACGGACCCTGCTCAGCATGTTGCTAGCTTTACAGCCAGCGCTGGTCTTCCGCAGGACCCATTCGGTGAAAGCACGGTGGGCAACAACATCAGATACACAAACTATATTTGATACTAAGTTTAAGTTATTATTTCTTAACTTTATTAATACCTGGATGCTTTATTTTATGCCCAGGTAATATTGATGACGCCGTAAAACACCTTGGAAAAGTTGGTTACCAGAAAGGTGAAGCCGTCGATCACATAGTATCGCTGCTGGGTGACAAAAATGACACCGTTTTGGCCAAGCTTCAAGGTTACGAACAGACGCACGGTGACGCCGCTCGAAGGTTCGTGCCTATTCATATTTACTTTCATGAATCAATTAGGTATTGTACGTTATGCTGAGAAAAATAATTTAAGATATGATATGATCGATCATTTGTTTCTGATGGTGTCAGACACATTAAAGGGCGATTTTTTTAACCCGATAGACCTCTAGGTACCGGCTCGTTATTTTTACCTAACTCGTTAGAGCGGTTACTGAGAAACCAATGTAGTTGTTCCCAACATTGAAAAATCTTCTCTTTCTCATGTGATTCTTTTTCCATACTTTTAAAACTGCTTTTGTGATTCTCAACTGTTTTTTGAATAAATTGTCAGGAGCAGTATGCAGCTATTTTGCGAAGAATAAGATTTGATTACTCGTGTGAAGTCGTGTGAGAACCAAATGAGCACCAAGCATAGGCATGTTATATAAATGTCAACATGAGAGCAAATGTGTACAGTTAAAAGCACTAATATATATACGGTCATTGCGCCAAATGTATATGTTAACATAGAATTAAACCTTATGGGACCTATACTTTAAAGATCTAACCTTTTAAAGCAAATATTCAGTGTTTAGTAAGTTGACTCTTTACCACAACATTTCGGAATGGACTGCCTTTTTATAACTCAACTAGGTACTCCGTATTTAACAGTTGCTTTTAATCAAATAACACTTCTTATAGGTTAATGATCGGCGACCGGTAGCAATTTTTCGACTAAAGTATAACATGAATATGCTTCTATTTAAATGTTGTCCACAATTTATATATGCAGTTTTATAATAGACGTTTTAACATGTCTTAAACGTTGAAATATCGGTTTACAACTGCGCACCTCTTACATCTGTTGGTGTAGAAAGGTTTAGTTTCTTTGGTTCCCCTTGTTTACTAGTAATCATAAATTGTCCGAATGTATAATTTCGCATAATTGTTATTCCCGACATTGGGGGCACCCGGACAGGGAACGTGTTCATCGTCATTCACCTGCCCTTATCCCACATCTCGGTAGTCTCTCCCTTTCTAGCCATATCATCTTTCACACAGTACATCCATCGTTTCTTTGATCTTCCCCTGCTCGTATAGCCATCCACATTCATACTGAAAACTTTCCTGATGATATTTTCCTCATTCCTACGCATCACATGCCCATACCATGACAACCGATTTCCACACAGTTTTCAGTCACCACTCACCGGGTGTCACTTCCTCTTATACACTCATTTCATATTCTATCCATTATATGCTGCGTGAGTCGCAGATCGTACCCGTGACCTGCCGCCATTTCATCCATCCAGTGTTAATTCTGTGCTTAACAAGTGAACCGAGATACCGGAAGTCGGAGCAGATCAGGAGAAACGCGCCATCAAGCGCTATGGCCCCAGAACTGGAGAGACCGCCGAAATCGCAGAACATATACTCGGTTTTGGTTCTGCTGATTTTCAAGCCAACATTCTCCAGCTTCCGTTGCCATTTCTACAACCTGCTCTGGATCTCAGGTTCATCTGTATCTCCGACGTCAGAGCGTCCATAATCAAAAGGATGAAGTAAGGACTTAAAGCCGACCCTTGGTGCAAGCCTACCGCCACACTGAACTCATCGGTGTTGCCAGTAGCCGACCGGGCGAAGGTACAAGAATGACTGTACATAGCACGAATTAACTCTACATACTTTCCGGGCAAACCTTTCTCTTTCAAGGCCCACCACAAGACATTCCGAGGTACCCTATCATACGCTTTCTCCAGATCATGAACACTTTGTGCAAGTTCTTGTGTGCGCGTCTGTACTTGTCGCACAATTGACGGAGTGCAAATGTGGCGTCCACTGTTCCTCGACCTGGCATAAATCCAAACTGGTTTGGGGTAATCTCACTCTCCTCTCGCATTTTTTTTTCTATTATTTTCTCCAATATCTTCATACTAAGGGACTTAAACTATATGCCTCGATAGTTGTTGCAGTCTTGTACACCTTTATTCTTGAAGATGGCATGGGCACTAGTGAACTAAGTATTGCACCATTCTTGTGGGATCACCCCTTCATACAACAACTTATTGAAGAATAAGGTCAGCAACATACAATCATCCTCTTTTAAACACTTCCATAATTCTACTGGTATATCATCTGGACCCATAGCTTTTCCATTTTTCATACTTTGAACTGCCTTTCTTACTAATTTCCCTCACCACACCTATAATTTTGTTTCTACCTCTTTGAGCACATCATTCCATTCATTCTCTTTGTTGATTAGCTTTTCAAAATAAATCACACACATACAGGAACAGGAACGTCACGTCGTCAGGAGCGACAGGGAACGTGTTAGATAATGAAATGTTAAAATAATGAAAAAGGATCGGAAAAACGCCCGTCATTTTGAAAACATAACCCTGTTCTGTACAGCAGAGGCTTCCATATTATGTTACAATATTATATTTTATATTATTTATTTATTAACACGCTTACACAAAATGTCTAGTATATATAGTACATGTAGTTTAACCCATTTGTCAATAAATTGCCTACTCTTATACCAAATATCATGACATCAGATAAACACATACTATGAGTAAATATTTATCTGATGTGATGATTTAAGTGACACCTTTGTCAGGCTTTGATGACGTCACTTTAGAAACTTGTTATCATAAACCAATGCAATATTCGTTATTAATTATCTATTAATTATGGGGCCAAGACGTCCGCAATTGAAAATTGTTTATGTCAACTTTTAAATATGATGTCCTTAGACTGCTTTTTGACTCATAAATGGGATCCTAAATTCACTACGTTATGGGCTTACAAGTGAATATCTGGAAAAAAATGAGTCATTATTTTTGATTAGCGAAAGTGAGTTTGTACCATAATCATTGCGGTGTCATTCATAAGCATACACCGGATTGACAGGGGCAAAAAAGTACCAGTGCTAGTGATTGATTAAATATCGACTAAGTTTATCGACAACTTTTTTCGTGACATAATATAGATCATACATTTCTTGCAAAAGTTAGTCTACCTTTAACAACTATATCTGAATGATCAGCTTTCCATGAAGATAAACGATCTATATTCTTTCTAGGCATTAGTAACCGACTTAAAAACGAAAAGGTTCACAATTCGTCGGAATTCTAAAGAACATTTTTGTACTTCATGACTTTGTTATTCAATGTAATTTGAATGGTTGTCAAAAGTGACTCGAGTCCAGAGTCAATCTCAGATACTGATTGTTTAAAGTTACGATAAGTATATATAAAAGAGGGTTGCACATAATGAAAAGGTATTCAAACTTGGCCATTACTTGGATAACGTGATTAAAAAAATATGTTTATATATGTCGATAACCTTAGTCGACATTTGATGAATCACTAGCACTGGTACATTTTTGCCCCCATCAATCCGGTGTATGTTCATAAGTATAATTGTCGCTGAATACATATGAATAAATCTGTAAAATACCCAATTATTTTATTATTAACATCATAAGGAAGTCTCTGCGGTACGGAATAGGGTTATGTTTCCAAAATGACGGGCGTTTTCCGGTCCATGATAATAAAGTAAATCCCTAATATTAGATTTTAACAATTACAATGAATGTTTATCGTAACAAAAACATATGCGGATAAACGCTTAATTTATGAGCAGCTAACAATATTATCAGTGGCATAAGGGCGTGTAGATATTATTGACGCCTTGGGAACGTATATATATTTATGACTTTGACTGTACGTGTAGTGTAAGTGTATGTGTAGCGTGTGTGTGTGATGAGAGCTAAATGTTGTTTTAATTCCAAACAAACGGAAAATATCAGTGTAAGACTTCAAGACATTAATAAGACTACAAATTACAATAGTTTTAATTTACTTACAAGAATTTATATTAGGTAGTTTATAAGAAATGACCAACACGGCGCTTGTTGCTTTGTCAAACGTATTTGTCAATTTTATTCGCGCGACCCTATCTTGCAGTATAACTATACCATCTATGGCAATATTTCTGAACAGTGTCGATAAAAATATTTTATAATGTACTTATTTTTTAAATTTCCTAGAATCCAAGGCGCAGACAGCATAAAAAACGACAAGGTAGACAAACCCGCTTATAATACCGTCCAATCCAAGCTGACAAAGCTTGTTGACGAGACGCCTCACGACACATTAGGTCACATGATGCCAGGTACGTTATGTACAAACCCGGTTGGCGGGAGGAAAAATGTACCAGTGCTAGGGATTCATTAAATATCGACTAAGTTTTATCGACATCGTTGAAAAGCAAATTTTCAATTATCATAATTAATGGTCAAATTTATACACACATCAAAAAGGTCTTGGAATACTCAGTAATGTACCTATCCCTAGACAAATTTGATGTTTTGACTCGGTAGTAATATGCCTATATTGACATGTTAAAAACTGTCTAGGGATAAAAAATATCCCTAGGCACTATTGATGTGTTTATACCTTTTAATAATTTGTAAGCTCTTTCTGACTTCCTGATTCCGAATATGTATTCAACTAAATTTCACAAAAAAAAATAGTTGCGCCCTTTTTCGTTATGACGGTAGTATACTTATCGCAACTAGTCCGTACCGTGGTGAAACAAAAAATTCTTTGTCAAAATTGCATCTTACCTATTGTTCGGCGGGACTAATATGTATATTCATGCCAAATAACAGCTTTCTAGAACTAAGAGTCTCTGAACTAAGCTGCGGACTGACGGACATGGCGAAACTATGAGGGTTCCTAGTTTGACTACGGAACCCTAAAAAGGAGGAGGTTCTCAATTCGTCGAAATGCTAAGGAATATCAGATATCGGTTGATTATTGGTCCTTAATTATAATGATGATTGAAAATTGTTTTTTAACGATGTCGATATAACTCACTCTATATTTAATTAATCACTAGGACTGGTACATTTTTGCCCCCGTGAATACGATTATGTAGCTTCAGACTTCATCCATCACCAGCAACACTAATGAGAGGTGCCTTTAGTGGTGGTAGGAGTGGTAGGACGTTGTGCGCAGAGCCGGTCCAAAAAACAAAAGTGTTTAATATTATTCCTCCACAAGTATATTTTTATTTAAAAAGATATGAAAATAGGTCGTACCAGATTTATTGCAATTGAATAAACTCTACAGGTCGCCCATCCTACTGTTAAAATTGTTTCATAAAAAAATGCACACAGTTTCACACATCTTAAGTATAAAGATATCGAATGAGAAAGGCTTTGGACAAATCATGACACTGCATTCTGTGTTGCAGCAGTGGGCAAATAATATTCTACTTCTGTTTTTAATCCTTGCTAAGTTTACTAGATGTCTTTATGAGAGGAAGATCCTTTTGGCATAAACTTAACGTTTTGGGGCCCGTTTCTCAAAAAGTATTAGTCTAATAATATTAGTGTTTTGTCTCCTTTTGTAGTGTTATTTACGAGACAAAACACTAATATTATTAGACTAATACCGTTTGAGAAACGGGCCCTTGGGCGACCTGTAAACGACCACTTAACAAGTTTAAATTTCACACATAAGTACCAAACTAATTTACCGTAAACAAAAATAGGCTGTGTGGGGGAACGATTTGATATACTAATTTGGACGCCCCTAAATTGGATAGCAGTAAAAAGCATTCAGTAACATTGATTATAAAAAAATAAAAAAATGTTATAATAATAATCTGTATGATGAAATGCTATCAGGCATTATTATTTTGAACTATACTCGTACCCGCCGAATTGACATTCAAAAATATTATTTGCCACACGTTAATGAAAGGTGAAAACAAATGTGCTGCTACTGTGATCCGTATTTTAATTGCGATCAAACTGTATTTAACTCTAATAATTTAGCCATCTTTGGTTTTATGTTATTTATTGAATACCATAAGAATAAATAACTACACGCAGAAGCGAATCTCCTTGGACCAGGTCCCAAATGCCGCGCTTTAAAAACCTACTTCCCCCCTTCGCATCGCTACGCCCCTCTGTCTACCGCGCCCAAAGTTACGGCTGTCACTTGCGAAATATTTTAATCGGTTTATGGATGTGATATACAATACAAGGTTAGTCACGAAATGTTATTAATGTTATTAATGTTCAACATGGAAACATTGTTGTAAAACGAGTGTTTTACATTTACGTTAAATTAGGTATTCGAAGATGTTAAGATTAATGGCTATTAATCATCTATAGAATACGGAAACGAGTCTATAAACTGTTTATTTTCTTAAAAAAAATCTTTTAGGACCACTGGTTAGGAGTCTTCTTTTGCTGAATGGGTCACATTTGGAAGAAACCTATAGTGATTTATACTACGAAATTTTCACACAGGATAACGTCTAGGAGATGTAAGTACCTACTAATTAATAAACAAAATTCCTTCATTCAATCAATTCTTATTATTATGCCGTAAATAGTCCTTCAAATTTTAAAACACTATCTTAGTTCAACCATAAACACTATAATCAACAGAAACACAAAAAACAATCCAAGAAGGTTAATAGTTATATATCCCGTATGTGACGCCCCTGACTGACTATACACCTCAGGTATCGCCAGGCGGTAGGTATCTAACGCGCCGAGTGCGCGTCCGGACCCGGTAGTTTCGCTTCTACGTGTAGTTATTGTTTAATCTTATGCTAATAACTAAACACCTGCAAAGAGGGGGGTGTCGGGTGTGTAATGATCGATATACGTATTTTTGATATATACTTTCACTAGATATAACAACTTTTGATATATTTTCATGGAATTGGTATAATCACTCAAGGGATATAATAAACTTTTGATATAACAACAAAGGAGATATTTTCATGGTGAATAATGTTCAATAGGTATAATACATATTTAATATAATAATTACCTAATATAATGAACGTATGATATAAGTATTAGTGATCTAAGTAATGTGATATAAATGTAAAAAAAAAACTCGAAGACTAAGGCGGGAGCTTCGCTACGCTTTGCTCCCGCCTTAGCCTTCTAAGTTCTAACCTAACTTATCCGAGTAGCTTCTGCCCTGAACCATCTGGCTCGCTCGCTTCGCTCGCTTACCACAACATATTGTTTTTCCAAAAATTCGTAATATTGTCTTTATACTTTTTGTCATATCAATTCATACCAGATTCAGATTATACCATTACTACAATATACCCACTGAACGTTATATCGAACACAATTATATCACATGTACGTTATACAATATGACTGTTCGATAAATAGTTGTTAATAAAAGTTCATTATACCTGATAATATCATATCAGAATATGCCAAATATTGTTATTCTTGTTTTCCAGGCGCAATCGATGAGGCTTCCAAGTTTTTGGCTGGGCCAGTTCCGGAGAGTGAGTATAATTGATATAATCTAAGTATGATGCTTTTATTACTCGATGAATAAAGTGAATAATGCAACGTTAAACCTATTAGCCGAAGCTGAGAGGCGGAAGGTTTTGGCTGACCTAATGGCGCGCAAGGGAAACGAAGAGTTGGCGCGCGAAGGCATTTACAAGATCGACTACACTAGAGCCGGACAAGAGTAGGTCTCTTCAGTACACTCTTGAAGTGGGTTCCAATATTCGAACTGATCATCTCTTGGGAAGAGGTTCTAATATCTGTCTTTAATTACGTACTGAGTATTGGAGTTAATGTACCTAGAGTTGAACCTAAACCTTGGATTTTAACCCTTCTTCTGTGGGGGGTACAAAAATATCGAATTCTAGTGCGATTCCGTACCGTCACCGTTTTTTAAGCATTGGTGTGGGCGTACCTTAATTTGTTTTTAATTTCATAACACATGCGCACGAGTTTAATGCCTATCGATCCAAAATGTATAGAAGCAGTTAATATATTGTTTGATTAATTATATTAAAGTGACTTGACAGCTCACTTGGTTAGAACGATTTTTGTGTGAAACAAACTTAAATATAAACTGCCTTTTGTCATCTAGCCATAGAATAATGGACAAGATATTATTGTATGCACGCAAACCGTCACATTTGGAATCGTTTCGTCAGTTTTTGCATATTTGACATGAGTAGGTACCACTACTTACTTTATGTACAACATTCTGCCATTTCCCCTATCTTTTTTTTTTTGGGAATGATGACACGTTTTTCAGCCGCCATATGTAGATAACGCGACCACTGTGCGCAGGCATTGGACCCTATTCTACGTGCACATCGCTTAAATAGACTAAAACTAAACTGTCTCATTTTTAGACATAGTTTAGACGGCAGATTTAACAAGTGCTATTCCATATTTCAAATTAAGTTGAATAGACAAAAAATAAGAAGTGTCAGATTCAAATTAGCGCTGTCATTTGATTTTGACAGCTGCTCATAGAATAGCAAAGTTTTAGCGACACCTAAATAAAATTAGGAAGTTTAGAGGCCACTGTAGAATCGGGTCAATTCTATCTATTTATCCAGAATCGAACATACTTATTCCTCGCCAAATTTCCTCTATTGTATTTACAAATTCAAATTTCAAAGCCTTTAGTTATAGCATTATATTATAAAATTTGTATTACAGAATTGGAAAAGCGCCTGTTGGAGTACATCATTCTGTAGACGCTGCAAAGAAAGCGGAAATTGAAAAAAATATCATGGGTGTAATCCCTAACGACGAATTACAGAAAGACTTTGGAGGTATATATCACTGCAGTGCTTTTTAAAACTATAGTTGCAAATTATTTTAAGTGCTTAAGTGACGGTAGTTGCGTTATTATTATTATATTTCCTTGAGTAGGCAAACGAGCTACATTGTGTAAAGTACTTTAAAATCGCCTTTTCGTTTTCACTATAAGGTAGACCTGATAGTTTAGGCATACGTCGTACTTTTGCCATTCTAATCGTTACTGTATTCTATGTGATGTGTTTATTAATATGTCACTTCAAATACTTCAGTAGTAATTTCAAAATCATAGAGATGATACATCTTTTTGTAGTCGACTGTACTACCAGCCCAGTGGAACCCTGACCCACCATAGAACTGGTCACAGTGACGTCATGATTGAAGTCGTAAGAAGAGTCAAACAAATTTACCGACGCGTAGCGGAGGCCCTCGAAAGTGCGAGTCTATCTATTGCACTCTCGGCCGAGGCTTAGGTAACACTGCACTCTCGGCCGAGGCTTAACACAGTGCTTTTCACGAGTACTGCGAGTGAATTTTTTGCGCTCTCCCGCCAGTTTCTACATTGTTGTTAACTTAATTTAATCTGAATCCTTTGCCTACCCGACTATCCGTGAAGGGATGAATATTATTAAAAAATAAAACCACTTAGTGGCCAATATAATTTCATATGCAGCACAAGTCGTGTTCTGATTGGTCGAATCAGTGATCAGCGGAACGATGTGATTGGTCGACTTGCTCAATGGAACAGACTAACATTGTTATTGTTGTCCAATTTAAATTCATAGAAGGCCTGCTCATTCAATGTACATCTATTTATTGTTCTGGTGACCAAGACCAGACCATCTTTCGCCACATTTCCGAGCAGTGGCGTGAAAAAATTATTAAGTTACAATTACCGGTATTTTGGAAGCCAACAATAGGATGTTTTAAGATAGATGAGGTACTAAAAGTGATCATGATTTCATGTAACATTAATATAAGTTAATATTCATCAATATTTCACTTATTACATCGAACACTTTACTTTGTTACAGGGACTGCTTCAGTAGGCGCGGCGCATTTAACCGATATTGTTAAAGGAAGAGGTAATATTAAACTGTTATTGTTTCACAGGTCATCGCGAAACAGTTACTAATGGCTTAACGCACTCACTGCCGATGTTATTTATCGATCTTTCGCCAGATGTCGCACCTTTGCGCACCTAAAGAACGCACATATGCGTTTAAAGCACTCTGGGTGAAAGTCATAAGAACGCTTGTACGGTCACGGAAGTTAATTTGATACCCATTTCAAAGAAAATCTGCTTGAAGATATCATTGTCATTAGAGATGCAGATCAGATGCAGATTTGTAGTTGATAGGAAACTCAACCCTATTGCTCTAGAATGTCAGGTTGACGTTGGAACTAAGGTGGATGGCAAATTTAATTCCATGACTGGATGTGTTGGGGGCAGTGAATACGTTAATATTAGGCTTGTTTGACTATGCTTGTTACCTACGATTTGTTTGGAATTACTTTGATATCTGGCTATAGGATTTGTAAACGGTCATATGAGTACCTACTTTTGAGTTGAGTACGGGAGCCCACGATAGTACACCTAGTTCGATTAGACTACCAGATGATATAATGGGGGAACACGAAATGGCAATGCTGCAATGCAAAAAAAGTGGTAAAGCTGTTTTTTGATATACATAAGTCCGATGTCTAGTATAAGACTTCGAAGTTTCGTTTGTTCCTCAAAAAAGCAGTGGATGGGTAGGACTATACCACAATGCAGTGCTTCAAGACCCTGATTGGCCTAATCAGTTGCAGCAGCATGATGAGCGACGCCTCGTACTTAAGTATCTACTATGATCGATATCCTCAAAGACCCTAAGCTCATCTGAAAGGTCGTCAATTTCTGTGTAAGAAAATCCACTGCTGCATTTTCCGAACAGTGGAGACAGTGGATGCTGCAGCGATTGAAGGTCGCCCTCCGCGCATCCAGGTTTTTTGCATTGCAGCATCGCCATTTCGTGTTCCCCTAATAATGACGTGACTAATTATACGGGGTGTTAGGTCGCTAGGTGCAAACCTTTAAGGTGGTGAAAGACGAGGTATTTTTAAAAAAGTTTTAGATGTAGGTATATTTTTTAGACGAAATAAGGTATTTTGAATTGAAAATTTATGAATTTGTCAATAAATACCCAGAATTTGATAGTTACGTGTTAATAATGCCCTATGAGCGTTAACTTGTAAACAAACTTGGTAGTTGAATGTCAATTACGCCAAATTAAACAAGTTTTAAGTGTCTTTGTGTAAAAAAAACAAAATGAAGGCATTCGAAATTATTAAAAATGCCTAAGGTTAGATCAGTCATTTCTACTCGTATGTGCATTAAAAAAATCTTTGAAATGTTCAAACACTTTTAACCACATGCCTGTTTATTGCTCGTTCTTTTATTTTAAGGTATCAGTCATTCACATCTCTGAGTTCAGAAGTAAAAACGAAAGTTAGGGAGCACTCGTAAGAAAACTACACGAACTGTTACCGTTACCGTTCGCTTAATTTTAAACTACATAAGAAAATTGGAAATGGTTTATCGTAAAAAAATAAACATTCAATTTCAAACATAGTACTTTTACTGCAGAGGCCGTGAAGTAAGGGATTCAAGGACGAGTTTGGGGTAGAACAAGTCCTTCAATCCCTGTTCCGGCCGAGGATTGTATAGTGCTTTTCTCAAGCAATGTGAGGAAATATTAAAAGTACATTACTGCAATCTTACGATGGAAATCGCAAGACTGCAATCTCACGATGGCAATCTCAAAACTGCAATACTACGATGGCAATCTCAAGGCTACAATCTTACGGTGGCATTCTTAAGACTGCAATCTTACGATGACAGTATCAAGACTGCAATCTTACAATGGCATTCTTAAGACTGCAATCTTACGATGACAGTATCAAGACTGCAATCTTACGATGTCAATATCGAGACTGCAATCTTACGATGACAGTATCAAGACTGCAATCTTACGATGGCATTCTTAAGACTGCAATCTTACGATGACAGTATCAAGACTGCAATCTTACGATGACAGTATCAAGACTGCAATCTTACGATGTCAATATCGAGACTGCAATCTTACGATGGCAAGCTCAAGACTGGAACCTTAAAAACTGCAATCTTACGATGACAATCTCAAGACTGTACAATCTTAAAATGACAACAAAAAACAATTGGTACTATGTTTATGTGCAGTTTTGAGATTGCCAATATTGCCATCGTAATATTGCAGTCTTGAGATTGCCGTCGTAAGATTGCAGCCTTAAGATTGCAGTTTTTAAGGTTCCAGTCTCGAGATAGACATCGTAAGATTGCAGTCTTGATATTGCCATCGTAAGATTGCAGTCTTGCGATTGCTATCTTAATTGCACAGTCTTGAGATTACCATCGTATGATTGCAGCCTTGAGATTGCCATCGTAAGATTGCAGTCTTGAGATTGTCATCGTAAGAGTGCAGTCTTAAGAAGGCCATCGTAAGATTGCAGTCTTGAGATTGCCATCGTAAGATTGCAGTAATATACTTTTAATATTTCCTCAGATTGCTTGAGAAAAACACTATACAACCCTCAGCCGGAACAGGGATTGATTATGATTTGTTTTATTCAAGTTATGCAATTAATGGCAAATTAATATATTATTTATAATGCAGTAATAAAAATAACGAGGATCTTGGATAGGAAAGGAAATGTAGATTTATTTTGAAGTAAGTAAATACCTTGTAGCATTTTAGCTCTTTTTTACCAAAACAAGTTCATTTTCATTGTCCTTACTGTGTCGCGGCCGTAAATGGAGGGCATTACTGAGAAATATAGCTATGATAAACTGGCCAATTAAATTTTTGAATTAATAAAATTACTGATATAGATGTTTTATATATACACCGTGTTTTTTTTGATTTACGATAACTTTAAGGGAACGTTCTTTAGGTCAAACAAAGTTAATTTCCCGAAGACAGACAAATGATAAGTCTAACGGTTTTAAAGATATTTAATTTTTAAATTTAATCAGTTAATCACGTTAAACTAGTGTAAAAGGCTCTTAATTGATAACAACAATTTTCTTTTAATACGTATGAGTAAAGAGTTTCCAATTGTTAGGTTTGTATACGCGTCAATCTAAAGTGACTTGTACCTGTCAAGTGTTATCTTTACTTGTGTGTGTATGTCACGCCAACATAGACGTATTTGACACTGATTATTAGCTAGGTAACTCTAAAGGCCCTTTTAGAATGACCAAAGATAAAAGATTTGATTATTTTGTTCTAAAGAGAAAAAAAATTTTTTTTTGCAATATTTAAAAATCTAATCTACTAATTAGTTTCTATAGATATACCTAGTAATATGCCGAAGTTATCGTAAATCAAAAAAAACACGGTGTATATATGTATAGTAAATATCTCCATAGATAGAAAACGTAACTTTCCTGGGATATTAGGCCTACCTACCTACCTCACATTACCTACTTATATTCTGTTAATCTGTGGTGACCTCTTTGGGCTATGCATTATTATATTAGATTTAAATTGTGACAGGTGAGGCTTTGAAATTCGTCGAAAATCAAATTCGAAAAGATGGAAACTTGGACTTCATAACCATCGGGAAATTTAGGAAGACCCACGAGGAAGCTGCGGGCATGTACGATATTAGGGTATAAACCAAAGTAACTGTCCAGTTAAAAAAGAGTTTTGTCCCCGTAACGAAACTGACGATTAACGTCAAACACATACATTTTTGTAACGAAATTGTAAGTTAGACATCATTTAAGTGACATTGAAATAGCTTCTGTAAGTACAATTAATTTGGTTTTTACCCATTGATACTTATTGCTTTTATAAATCCTCCACATTTCGCAGTTTCCGTATTGCACGAGATTCTTTCGAAGCCCACCATACAACGGATTCATTTAACGAACGAACATATTGTAAATAAGACAGCGGCCGCACTTTAGTCAGTTTTCAATGTTCCTCAGTGTCGATTTATCATACACAAGTTTGAAATAGGAGCGAGTTAATTGGCTCGTATTAGAACGAAGTAATTAGCTCATTAAATTAAATAGATGAAATAAATGTATTTGTATGTCCCAATGCTTTTAATGATCGTTTTGAGTAATCAGAGCTTTATTAACAAAACTTTTTTTTCCTGCATATAGATTATCCAATGCGAAAAGCTTTGAAACGGCGATGCCAAATCCAAAGATCTTAGAAATTGTAAATAAAACTATAGGAAAAAGTATAGGGAACCAACAACCATCAGAGTATGCGAAGAAGTACATGCCTGGTGAGTAAGTTAAAAAATAAACTAAATGTAAATATAAAATATATAAATCGCGACGCGACTTTGTCCTTGTAGAAATCGTTAATCGCTATAGCTTAAGTATCTAAGTTACTAGTTACTAGTTACGGTAGTTACGGTACATCACTAACAAGCCAAATCTCTTTTTTATCTATTTATGCTTATGTTTTCAGAGTCCCGCGATCTTGCAGCGAAATACTTATCCAAGATGGCTGAAAATGAGTGTAAGTAAATAAGCCCGCACCAATTTATCCCGTTAGGCTATTCTTATTCGCCTTGGACTTGTCGTTAGGGGTTCGCCAAGCTTCTTAAGCGAGGTGTAGACTAGCAATAATACGTTTAGTTTGTAAAGAACAAAATTGTCCTTCAAATTCAAAAAATTCATCATTTTAACGTCATCGGCATCAAAAGTACGACCCCTGGTTATGCCATGTACCCTATAAGTGGCGTCATTGCTATAACAAAAAACAGCATTAGATTTCAAGACGATTCTTTAGTACTAAGGGCGCCACTGGACGCTCGGCGTATTCTTAAGCTAATGTTGCGAACGGTGTTTGGAAAAAACTTAAAACACCGTCCAAGCAGCATGCCGTCGACGTCCACCGTTTACCGATGAAGTGGAAGGTAAAATCGTGCCGTGCCCGTACACACTTAAAAAAAGACGTATCCTGAAAATTATTACACAATAAGAATTAATTTACAACTAAGGTTTTAATTATTATACTATTACGTTTCAGGCGGGTTGGATCCTAAAGCGATTGCTGCTTGGCATCATCTCGCCTTAAGGTAATTGAATTAAGAATAATTTATACAACTCTGCAATTTTTATATAAATTACACAAAAACTCAGCAAATAAAAGTAGCTTAATAGTAGATTATACACCGAGGGGATAAAGCACAGTTTTATGTCACGGGCGCGATATTGAATCCTGAACGTAACGAAGGACTCCAGATTTAACTCCCGAGCGCAGCGAGGGTGTTAAGAGTTAATTCCCGAGCGAAGCGAGGGAATTAAGAAGAGTCCTGAGCGCAGTGAGGGGTTCAAGCGCGCCCAAGACGAAAACAGCTTTATCCCCGAGGAGTGTACTCTACTTTTCTCCACCTTTTGCGAGACAATAAAAAAGCGAGTCTACTAAAAACAGCGTTTTATTATAGTAAATTAAAATTAAAAGCGAAAATTGATATTTGAGACATTAGTCCAGTTATCACCAATGTATTTTATTGCAGCGTGTTACAATACTCGCGGCTTTTGTTTAATTTCAAATGTGTTCCATTCAGCTTACCGTGGCCAGCTCGATTTTAGAAAATGTTCGATTTTCAAATTAGGTTCGACGCGGCGGTGGCGGCGGCGCCGCGCCCGGCCTTCGAGTATTAGTTGATCTTTTATTACGAAATTAGACTTTAAGTCCATTGTAATAAGAACTATGAAAAGTGAAAACATTACACCCCGGCTAAAGCCAAGGGCTTTAATGACTTGGTTTGCGTAAGGTTTGCATGATATGTAATTTGGCATTGTCGAGCAGGTGGTGTGAAAAAGTTATTTTATCTACGCACATATCGTAAGTCCTCTTTTATGCGTTCAAAACCCGTAGGAAATGACCAGCATTATTGCAACTAATTTTACTATGAAAAGTTTCTTGTCTGTGGTAGTAGGTAAAATTTGTACTGTAATGGTTATAACACATTTTGGTAAGGTTATGAGTTTCAAATTTGGAACATGTTCCAAAATTAACACAATTTAAATAGGTCCAATTCTAGTATCAATTGGAATGTCAACTCGGTATATTTTTTAGTACAATATCGTGGGATATTTGAATTTCGAACGACATGAGAATAGGGACTTTATTAGTATGTCTATCATATGATTAAAAAAAAAACATTCATATTTGTGACACATGACAGGTTTCTTTTGCTGCCATTTTTGTTGTCAATTCGTCGTATCGTAAGTCGTAAATTGATTTCATTAAATTCATTTCTTTGTAGAGTTTATTGTGCCACTTGAAAATTCTGCTTATCCAAGTAGACAACAATTGATTAACATTGATTAAATTTCCCAACTAACAATTTAACGTCGTTCAAAAGTTTAGCAAACGTTATCTTAATACCTTTGATCGTAATAGCTAAGTCATACTAATGTTTTAATAACGTTTACTAAACGCGAAAATGGCCCCAGTTATACGACCTACTTTGTCGTATAATGGTCATACAGAAGTCACAAGCCGTCTTCGTTAACGTCATTCAAAAGTCATATAAACGTTATGGAATTACCACTTTTGTTGTATTGTGGTCGTACAGGTGTTTTTGAATGACTAAAACGTTTTATTTGAGTCAAGGAACACAACACCTGTAAGACTTCTTATTCATTTTTCTTGTCAGTGGCACTTTGTGATTGTGTTTCGAGATTTGAGTGCAAAATAAATAGTTTTAACTTTCATAATTTACTAACTTTATCTGTCTCTTATGCCGTTTAGTTCGACTGGGAATTGAAGTTTTATGGTAATATACCTATGTATGTAAATACTATTCAGATTTGCATGCCCCCTCGTAATTTTGTGTTTAAATCATTATATTTTTATCAATAAAAATATGTTTGTATCTAAAAATGTAGGAAATTGTTGCTTTTGTCGTACACTTATCTCTTTACGACGTTGTAAAAACATAAAGTCATATTAAGGTTATTTTAAAACCATGCAATACGCCATGACAGCTAGCTATTAGGGTCCCTTAAAAATCTTTAAACCCTTTTCAAATTATCAATATTCACCAAAATTAATTATCTTTAAATTTATTTCAGGAAATAACTGGTCATAGTAAACGTGCAGTGCAGTTTTCAAAACATTTAAACATTCAATATCAATTTCAATATCTACTGATTAAAAACGAATCAATCCAGTAAAAAAAAATTGATACTGAACCTTCTTTTTGTTCATGTGTTTTACACTTTTTTTCTTCAACATTTGTGACATTAGTCGCGGTGGTTGGCATTGCATTTTTTGATAACAGGAAATCCCTATTAGCTTTCCTTTTGAAAGTTCCACTACGTTTTAGTTTTCTCCACGTATTTTTTGTTTCCATTTTTCGTAGTTTCTATACAGCGTTCCGTAAAATAATGGCGGCCTAGACGTTTTAAAGTCAAAACCTGACTAAAATGCGACTACAGGTTAGATTAAAGTCAGGAAATGACATTAAACGGCCATCATGCAAATAAACGTTATATTTAAGTTTTAAATAAACAACTAAGTCATTTAAGAGTCGCTTATTAACCGCAGAAAAACAAGATAGTGGTTGTTTTATAAACGTCACTGTAAAAACGTCTATACAATGCTACATTATATAAATGTCATATAAAGGTTTTTCAAACACCTAATTTGGTCAGTTCAAATCGTTTAATGGACTATAACGTTAGTATGACAATTGCGTTGTCGTACAAACGTTTAAGCTAAGACTGTAATAAAACGTCGTATAGTTTAGTCTTACCGACGTTGCTAAGACCAGTGTATTATGACATATTCGTCGCACGACTAATAGGTTAAATTAAAGACGTCTATAGGACCTAGTAGTCATCTCATTACCATTATAAGACTGCTATCCAACTTTATGTCGTACAAGTCAAGACTTATGCGACGTTTTTGTTTGTTGGGTTAACATCGTTTGGTGAAATTGGTAGGTACTTAGATATGTTACAGGTAGCGCTGGTAGCAATGCTGGTCATTTGCCTTTCGGCTTCTGAACCCATCTTAGAGTACTTATAATATGTGTGTAGATAAAGTATTGTACGCTTTTTAGATTTTTCTCCGAATCTTATCCGTTCTTATCCGAATCCAACCCATTCGTTGTTAACAAAGTCATTGTTATTTTATACAGCGAATCTGAAGGAGGTCGATCGAAGAGAAGAATAGAAGGGCTTGAGACGGCGCAACAGGCCATTCAAGCTGGTGAGAATGTGCACTGCGCCACGGGTACAGGGCCTCTATTCCCGACTGTATAAAACATATCGTCTTTGACCTGTTATGGCATTGTTTTGACATCAGCCGCCATTACTGTCAAAAAACAAGAGCTATGAAAACGTTGACAATACAATAACAGATCAAAGACGATTTTTTTTACCGTGTGGAATAGAGGCCCAGCTAGCACCGCCATTGCAACACGAAAATGCACAAAAAGTGGCACATTATTAAATTCAATTGTTTTTTTTACAGTAAAAACGTGTTTTGTGTTGTAAATCGTCGTAATTGCAATAGAGGTGCAAATATAGACTAAACTCCAAACAATAAACTCCAACAGTAGACCAAGTACGGTCGGCCAAGAAAGTTATCTACTGGTTTTGACAAAAGTTTCTGTGAGATCTAATTATCGCTAAGGGTGAGATCTAATCGCTAAGGGTGAGATCTAATCTAATTGTCACTGTCTTAATATTTTTGCAAGGGAAAATCGAACTTGTTGTATCATGACGTGCAAATTAACGTCAACCGTAGGGTGGTAGACCACATTTTTGTCCGACAGTACACTATGTCTACGCGTCCCAAACTGTGACTGTAACTGATCTAAAAACGTCCAATTGTTGAATTAATATCAGGCATCAGCACAATCCCTGTGACCACACATTACTTTATCCCTGTAATTCGTAATTCGCAATGTTTAGGACTTCCACGATTACGGTGTTAGATATAGAAGTAGAACTCGTGTTTAACATAACACAGAAGAGGACACATAACATAACAAAATAAAACACAATTTTAATACACTACTATGGACGATATTATATGTCTTTCCATTTGGGGATAGAATGTATAAATTCTGGGCATTGGACACACGCGAACATTCTACATATTATATTTGACCATGGTAGAAGCACGATTTTTCTAAGGTCATAGTGAAACTTAGCTTTATAGGAAATTGCAGCATTTTAAATTGGAATGGAAGTTCTGTGGGAATTGTAGAGATTCGTGGGATCATTACATTTTCACCCTTTCGCCTGTTAAAATGGTGGCACTAATTATGTCCCGTCCAAGTTGTGTGACACGAGTCTCGTCGCATTACATAATCGAGGTGCATCTTAATTTCGCATAGGCATTACCGGGACGCCTAATTTTAATTTTAGCTTATATGAGGGTACACTTGACAGCTCAAGTGAATTTAGAAACTCTACGGGATATGATGTGCTCTGTTGTGTCCATAACTTTCTGTGTCTGCTAACAAATACTTTGTTGAATCGCCAGCTACTTTACTCGATATGTCTGAATTTATTTTATTGACTTTATCGTTTTTAGGTCACAGAATTGCTCTTTCGCATAGATATTGATTTTCGTGTATATTGTTTTGTAAATCTGGGTAAATACTTGCAATCAGTTCATAACTCTCATTAGTGTCACACAGCCCTCGGCAACAGTTTCCAACCGCCCATCTCCAATATTTCTACATTAAAAACTGCGGAAAGCTCCATACAAACTTCTACCCCTTAGTTTAGGGGGTGGTGGGTTAGAAAGAGACAAAAAGTTACCCATGTCACTCTCGTTACCCATGTCACTCTCCAGACCATCAAACACGTAAATATGCGAGTAAGTATAGTAAGTGAAATTACTAAATGCAACTGTCACAGGGAGCATCCTACATTGACCTCTTATTTTCCTTCTGTACTTACTGTTATTTGAGAAAGAGCTATTTTCGCATTGGTTAGTGTTCTATTTGTTGTCTGGACTAGGAACCGATGTTGACCCGCATCGCGAGGAGTTGCTTGATATTCTGAACAAGACGTTGCAACAACATGGGGGCGACGTCCTCTACAAGCAGCCGCGCATCGAACTGACGGGCACGCTGGCCTCGGACTGGTGAGCATTCAGCTACTTGCAGCACCAGTAGATCTGTTCAACTGCGCTCATTCATGCCGCGGTGGTTCTGTACAAAGAGCCGCAGTCCATGAGTGGTTTGGCGCGTCTGAAAACCTGGTCTCTTACTGGTGAGCATTCAGGTACTTACAGTTTCAGGAAACCTACTTGATCGTAATAATAATAAGCATATTATACTAGGTACAGTAGGTACCCCCAGCTTCTGAATAGCGTTTAGCTGGCTATCGCTGTCAAACTTGCACTTTCAACTGGCAGTATATTTGTCACTCGTGTTTCACAGAAAGACAATGATTGCCGATCTCTATTAAAAAACCGGTAGTCCTGTACTTACGACTACTTGTAGGTAGAAGCCTGTTTCCATGAAAATATAATGTGATGATACTGATCACTAATGATGATGATATATGATCTTTGCAAGCTCTGGCAGAATTAAACATATTGAGAGCTCTTTTTACATAAATAAAATTTATTAAAAGATATTAAATTACCCCTGCAACATCGGCGATTCTAGACTTTCATACATTTAGTACTTATAGAGCATGCGCCAATGAGGACATCGACGCCCGAAGGGATATACAATAAAGTAAAAAAAAACCTGACTATAAAAAGCAAGTAAATAAAAAATAAAGTTAAAATACTAAAACCCGACTGCAAATAAGTTATGAAACAAGTAAGTATCGAGCTTTGTAATGAATTATACTATTTACTGCCATGTCCTATTCTCAGATTGAGAATAAAACGACTTCTACTTCTCATGATGACGAATAGTATTAATTTAATAGAATCTTAGGCATTGGAAGAAGGAATCATCTGTGAATGGAACTGCATCTATTGCGATCGCCATCCCACTCATTCTAGTACCTAAGCTATTCGAAATATTGTTAGTAATCGAAGGCCAAACTGTGATGCACGGCTGTAAAAATTCCTGGCCAACTATGAACAGTATATTTATATATTTTTAGTCGGGTTTTATTTAGGTTTTACCTTTTTTTTATTTACTTTTTTTCGTAGTCGGGTCTTAGTATTTTATAAAAAAAGATAGAATTGGGATCTTAGACTACTAATTGTAAAGTTTGTGTGTAATTTTAGTAATTTTTAAAGTTATATACCTACATGATGAAAAAAAAAACATTTTTCTAAGCTCTATGTCGCATAAATCAGCTTTTATTGAAGCTGTTAAAAAGGCGTGAATACTCGTATTACCTATTTTGTTGTTTTAAAGATAAGAAGATAAAAGATAAAAGACATTTGTTCAGTAAGTAGGCCGCTCGAGCACTTTTACACGTCAAGAATCTACCAGCGCTTCCCAAGAGGGGACCACTGCTGAGAAAAAACGCTGCAAGAAACTCAGCAGTCAGTCATTTTTTAAGATTAAAGCAATGAAATTAAAGTTGCTTATGGTAGATGTTCTATTCTATTCTAACGGAATTTCTGACTCTCCACAGTGTCCACAGACGAAGTTGCGGGTGGAAAGCTAGTTTTATTTTATATATACACACGACAATACCAGATTATACGAGTTTTTAAACGTTGTTTTTTAACCCCCGAAGCAATAAAAGGGGCGTGTATTATAAGTCTGTCTATAGCACCGTAGCTCTTGAACGGGTGAAAAAAGGGTCCCTATTGTATCGGAGGTTTTTATCTATCGTATATATATAACTAGTTAACCGACTTCAAAGAAGGAGGAGGTTATACGTTCTACTGTATTTTTTTTATGTATGTTCACAGATTTCTACATTAATTATAGACCGATATAAAAAAACTTTTTGGTTTGATAGAGGATGCTTTCGAGGTGGTTCCATTGGCACTAAATCTGAATCTGATAAGGGGATCTGTGGGGGATGGAGGGAACTCCTCCAATATTATAGGCATACTCGTACATATAGCAATTTTAGTATTTTTAGTAACAAGTTCAGCATTTGCATTCAGAAATTATCATTTGGTGAAGTGGAACTGATGATGAGGACCTCAGATGTCTGACGCCAAGCTTATAATGACCACCTAAAAGTATAAAATAAAATAAAAGATTAAAAAAACATAACATCACCTTCAAAAACGCAAAATATAACTTCTTTTCGGCGACTCACTATATTTTTAACCAAAAGCCGACTTCAGTTGGACTGACCATTTTAAAAGAAGTCATTTTTTGGGTTTATGGAGGCGGTTTTTTGATTTTAAAACTTTTTTAATATTCGTCCTCGAACCTCAGGATCAAGATGTCCCCGCCGATGTACGTGAACAAGTCGGTGAAAGGCTCGAGCGACACGGCGCGCCTGCACAAGAAGCTCGAGAAGAAGCTCGGCGAGATCGTCGACAAGGTCACCCCGGACAATATGAAAGACGCTATGCAGGGTAACACATTAAAGTAGGGACAACGAGTGATGGCACTTGACACATCTGACAATAGTCTTGTGAAACACTCCATTTAACTATCGTAAAAATTCTGTCAAGTGCGAGTAGTGGTTTACCATTGAATTGCCGACAGACTTTTAATCGAATATTATTTCAAAGACAACGTTTCAAGTATTTTCATTTCATCGACAAGTCATTGCGTCGTGGACTCGATACTAGGTAATTTGAACCGAGGTCTTTTAATTAGTAGTTGACATAATTATTTCATTTATTTTATTTGTTTGACTGTTTAAAACAGTACTTTTCGTATGTTTGGGCATAGTGACGAGATCCACATCAGAAGCGTAAACGGAGTCCAAATAGAAAAGCAATGGTCAACAATTAAGGGCAGTATGGGTGTCCAAAATTTAACGCCAGGTAAAACAGATTCGGATCACATGTACGCAATACGTAGTAATGTTAAGACAAAACTGACAGCGAATGAGTGACAATTTAATAAAAGAGGATACAAAAAAGGATTTATTTAAAGTACTTATATAAATAAAAAAAGCGTATTAAAAGCGTGAAGGGTAAAGTATGGAGGTGAGTTCAGGGCGTGGGTTAAATATGGAGACGTTTTATTGTATGCCAATAGAGTTTTTAGATCAAACTCTGGAAATAAACTGTTTGGCTCGAAGAAGACGACATTGTCAGAAATTTGAAATATTGTGTCAAAATATACAAACTAAAAAAACATAACAATATATATGTGGTTACCTATATAAAACTTCATAGGCTTACATGTAAATTGCGGTGGAAGGGGCGTCATTTTAACTTAGACGAGCTCTACGTTTCAGTACCTTGTTTATTTAATCATGTTAAAACTGCCATATATATAAATCTCACAGCGATTAAAGTGACAGGGTATACTAAAGTGTACACATGTTTGTGACTTTGAGTGTACCAGTCAGCGATCCTTTGTTATCATCACGCGAATTGTTTTTTTGAGATGTTTTTTATTAGTTATGATTAAAACGATGAACGCAACGAAAAGCAAATAAAAACGATCTCAAGATGAAGCTAGTTACGATAAATGCGTTTCGGTAAATTACAGCCCCAGCGGTACATCACTATTCCGGTGCCTGCAACAATGAAGTTTGACATCTGTTCCTTTATACTTGCTGTCAATATTTAGGGAACTTCATGAGCGAGCAAACGTCAAGTCAAACGTCAAGTGCCATCACTCGGTGTCCCTACTTTAGTCACTACTATTTCTTTTTATGCTCTTAAAACAGCGTTTGGTCGGGCGAACGAGTTAACGAGTGAACGCCGTTTTAGGAGAATAACACGCGTATGAGCATGACGTTAAATCATTAATGTTGACTTCATATTCATAGCTCGCTTAAGTCTTGAGGGGATTATGAAGCGCCGCTGAAATCGCGTGGCTGTCAAAAAAAAACTATAAAAATTTAGATCCGGACGATAACGTTCCTCACTCCCTAAATCATGTCCGATTTACACGATTTTGAAATACTAAATACACGATAAAAAATACATTGTCGTTATTATAAAGAGTCTGTACGTTACTGTGTTTGGTTTTTTAAATTTGTTTCATTTTAAGATATATTTTCTTGGAAAGGAAAACGTACACACATAGTTTTTCATGATAACATATTCAAAAATCGTAAAAATCGGACAAGGTTTAAGGGGGGAGAAACGTTATCGCACATTGTATGGAAATTTTTAGCTTCACAATCCTCTTAACGTGCTATGAAAACTCCGAACCCTGCACATTACCATATCATTGGATTTTTCGCTGTAGTTCCTTTACGCGGTGCCTTTCGAGGCAACCATTGCTACTTTTTAGGGTTCCGTTCCCAAAGGGTAAAAACGGGACCCTATTACTAACACTCCGCTGTCCGTCTGTCTGTCACCAAGCTGTATACCATGAACCGTGATAGTTAGACAGTTGAAATTTTCACAGTATGTATGTATTTGTGTTGCCGCTAAAACAACAAAAACTAAAAACAGAATAAAATAAATATTTAAGGGCTCCCAACATACAAGAAACGTGATTTTATGCTGTTTTTTTGCTTGATTTTATTAAAGGCAACAGGTAGGTTGTATGTCCACTTTTAAAATAAATATAGCTCTTGCAATTCACGATGGTGAGTGGCCTTTATTAGTGGTTGAACGTGTACATGCACATTGTGGTATTAAGCGTGTCTGACGGAGCGATCAGTCGAGAGCACGCCGTCTCGCTCGAGTCACTTGTGCATTCCCGAAGATGACAACTTGACAGATCGGTTTTTCGGCCCCGTGAACCCAATATTTCAAATTTCATCGATATCGTTGGAGCCGTTTCCGAGATTCAGGAGACCTTTCCCAACTTTTTGAGTGATGACAATCGACATTCACAGATTTTCGATAAAATGTACAGTCAGCGAGAAAATCGTCAAAATTGAAAATTAAAAAAAACTAAATTCTGACGATTTTCTCGCTGACTGTACATTTTATCAAAATTCTGTGAATGTCGATTGTCATCACCCAAAAAGTTGGGAAAGGTCTCCTAAGATCATTTTCGCGTAGCAGCCAGGGATCTGGTAGTTGCCCTTAATGCCACATCTCAACTTTCCACCCTGTATATACAAGAATTGCTCGTTTTAAGGTATTAGATTTATTGCGATTGACCATTGGTCATTCATTAATAATTTCAACCGAAAGACAAGTTGCCACAAGCGCCCCTCCATACAGACAACGACTATGGTGTGTTGAAAATGTGACCGTTGCAATTTGGCTACTAAACATTTGTTTTGTCTTTACAGATATCATAATAGAATGCTCGCGAATACTTGCAGAAAATTTGGTGTCCAGCAGTAAGTTGCAGTCTCTTTAATAAGTATCATAACTTTAAGAAGTATACGGTATTTTGTGTTTTTTTGTTGTCAGTGTACTTCATACATTTTTTTAAAAGTTTGATTAGTTATAACAGGTTCCCCTATGGAATCCCTAATCGTCATCTGTCCTAATGCATCGTTTTTCCTAATTTTCATTTATCCTAAAGCCATTTCCGGCTGACTAAAAAAAAGTGTTGTTTATCATATAATACAACCTAACCGCAGGTATTTGAGAACTTAAAAAGTTGCTCAGAACTCAGCTGAAAACCAATTTAGGACAAATAATAATTCGGACAAACGTAGCGTTAGGACAAACGTTATTAGGGATTCCGGGGAACACCGGTTATAAAAAGTATGAAAATACACCTATTAGAACATAAATAAAGTAGACAATTTACGTGATTCAGATTACAAGGCGCTTGTAAAGGAGGCAATGATAGCGGAGCTGCAGAAGCGAGGCAACGCAGTTATTATAGATAAGAACGGTTGTTCTGAGAACGCCTTCTTCGCCGCTCAAAGGTCAGTCAGCAGTGGAATGCTGCACCGTCAGTGTCAGTACAATCAGGGGCTGTAAATATTGGGCCACCACAGAACTCCGCTCGGTTGGCACAACCGAAGTAGGTTCTCGCGGTTGTCATCCATCCACAAAAGTTATACAAGGTGTTTAAATAGAGTCAGATTATATTTAATGGCGGCTGTAACTACCGCAGGGCTACGTTTTAAAAAATATACAAATCGTTACTACTTTGCAAAAAGCTCGTATCAGATATTTCAAGATCTATGAGTTTGAACTCAAACGTTTAAGTTTAAATCGTACGTCACGGAATATGAGGTACGAGGTTTTTTTTCAGAGCAATGACGAAATACTTGAAACTAAAGCTGCGTCAACATTACGCGCGGCAATGGACATTGCCTCGCGTAATGTGGACGCAGCTTAATTTTAACGAGAAACGTAATTATGAAGCATTGTGGATTTTGCAGGTTAAAGCTTGCTGATTCTTTAGACCCGGTCGAGCCAGTGGACCACGATGTTTCAAATATATTGGCAAAAAATTTGGAGGACGCTATTCGATGTCAATCTATGGCTCGGAAGTTGACGGGCACCATGAAGGGTAATTAATTCAGAGACCGGGATTTCCGTGGCGCTTTTAAGCCGTCATCGTGACATTCAATGTCGTATATTGTAATATTTCCACCAAACGGCCCGCATCGGATCGGATCGGAAAGAATTTTACAGTCTTTAAACGATACTTAATCATATGTGTACTGTTTTTAAGTCTACATTAGCAAGTTGCGCACAACAGCTCGACCGCGGCCGTCTTCCGCGACACGCGTACGTCGCCGTAAGTATGCCGCGACGCGCGATCGGCTCCGTCATAAATAGACAATAATAATTTCAATAGAGCCGTACGGCTGCCGCGGCATCCGTACGTATCATTTCCGATCTGATGCGATGCGAGCCGTTTGGTGGAAATCATCTTTATATGTATATCGATATAGGTACTTAAATTCGAAATAGACTGTTAAGTAGTAACTTTTGGCAAACTAGGTAATATGGGATAAATTAAGACGATATTCTTTGTACAGAAAGTCAGAAACCAAAGAACCTGTTTGCATGAGCATGTAAGTACTTTTATTTAAAAAAACTGCAATGGCGGTATTGTTAGCCATAGGTACCTATTTGGAATTTGGGGAAAGATTGATTATGAAATATATGGCTTCATATGTTTTTTTTTTACTGGCATATCGAAGGCAAACGAGCACACAGGCCACCTGATGGTAAGTGGAAACTGTGACCCATAGACGAAAGACTACAGGCCTAAGACTGCAAATGCGTTGCCAACCCTGGGGACTAATGCGCAACACAACAATGCGAACACTGCTTTTTGGCGGTTGGTTAATGCATAAGATGGTGGTAGCGACGCGGACGGACCCTGTTCAAGGACCCACCGCCCGCAAAGCTATCTTAATTGCACTACTAACTTGTATACCTAATTGAATGGCTAGTTGTAAATGTTCAGCTACCCAAAGATTATCTGGAAGAGATATTTTAGCGATAAGATCATCTTACTTTTTTTTCTTTTCTTTTGATAATTTAATAATGTTCTTTCCAAACGGATCACTATCCCTATCTTAACCAAACAGCAGTATTTGAATTGTGTTCTGGTGTGCGGATAAGACCACCGGTCACATTACTAGCATAGAGGCATTCCATCTTAGTTCTGATAGTTGACACCGCATTTGCAATCTTAGGATTACAATCTTAAGGATTACAGTCCTGAGGTGAGCTCAGGTGGCCAGTGTGCTCGATTACCTTTGTTTGGCTTAACCTCGTAATCCCCACGATAATACAGAGTTTTTTTGTGAGCGGGACTTTGAATCTACCATCAAAGCAATAAAGTTCAATTACGTTTGTTTGATAATGCCATTTTCAGTTTTATAGATAGAGAAATAAACCGTATTTCTACTGCAACACTGGCTCTTACGAGAATAAAACAAATTGGATTTAATCAAATTATTTATTTTTCAGATCACATCAAGCAGGTAGCAGACTATTTGTCTCCATTCGTTACCGAACCAGGTAATCTAACACCGAGACACGTATAAGTCGTTTATCGTTTTCCCTCGGGAACCGTACATTTTTCCGGCATAAAAAGTGACCCATTGGATCTGCTATTCCAGACTATTATCTATCTCTGTACCAATTTTGATCCGTTTACCCGTTCTGGCGTGAATATCAAACATCCAAACTTTTGCATTTAACATATTAGTAAGATGTTTGCGATGTATTTAAAATTGTAATTACTTATGCTTTGGGCTCATTATTCGAAATTTAATTTAATTTAAAGTGCGTAAGTATTTGCGATATGTACCTATTATATTGACTCGCAAAACTATATTATCGTGTTAATATTGTAGTTTGTAACGTATTTAAAACTTGTGCATCGAATTTATTTTTAAACCCGTTTTATAAGTAATATATTAAATATTTTTTCAGATGAAAATATCGAGGCATACGTCGCTCTGTTGGAGGTGATGGAAGCGAGAGACAAGGAGCTCCTTGTAGAAGGACCCATCTCCAAATCCTACAAAAATTCCGCAGCATAGTAAGTAGCCAGCGATAACGCAAACTAGCCTTAAAACATGTAAAACGCAAGCGCCGAATTCTAATTTTACATTGACTAACCATTACTTGTCTCTGACCCTCGCGCACAATGATATAATGTTGCAGTCGTTTGTTTGGCGCCTGTGCAATATTTGCAAAATAATAGCAGTGAAGGTCAATCTAAATGTACTTTAGCGAAAATAAGCGTTTGTTTTGTGCCCCTTAGTCACCAGCACCTTTCTAAGACTCCTGGCGTGTACATTAGCTTCAATGAGACGACGACGAACTGTACGTTTTAAAGATAGACCATGAGTGTTTTTTCGACAGGTGAACAATTCTTGAATCCCCTTTTTTCGTTGTAACCCTTTTTCTACCTCTTGTTTCGGGGTTTTCTACCCACCTCAGAGTATTACTCATCATCTTAGCTGAACATTTTAAAATCTCTTGAACATCTTTATATGTTTTTCCTTCTTGAATCAAAATTCTCATTTCTTTGGAGCAATAACTTCCTCTTCCGATAGTTGTGTTTCTTTCTAGCTTTAATTACTTTTACACAGCGACCAATTCTCTATTGTACTATGAATACATAATAATTGTAGCATCCGAGTCAGAGAAAACTATGTAACGAGGACATTTTCATGATAGGTACTGCTATTTATATAGAATTTATTTTTCGAAATTCGTAGTTAAATAAAAGTAAAAAAATAATTGTTTTGCTAGCCAGTGCTAATAATTCTTGGGTGAATATAGTTTTTTAATGGAACGCCCTCTTTCGAGCACTTATTATATTTTAGAAAATATTCGCTCAAGTACGTATTATACTTACTGCTATTATTTTGCACACAGCTCTGTGTAATGGTGTTTTGTGGTGGTGGACTGACAATCTAATGCGTCGGCCGCTTATGTTAATGCCATACATTTTGTTAGTTTTCGAAAATCGCTACGATTGGCGGTGTGGAGGGCATGCGACAAAAACGGTACAGATACGATGCGTCACTGCGGTTCTGTACCGTCTGCGTATTTAAAGCAGCGCTCGTCGCACCTTAACGATGTCACGCGTACGGTTTCATCACCGTCACTGTACTTATTGGCAACCTCTTCCACTAAGCAATCTAAATGCTTTTTGAAGAAATACATTAGTAAATATAGTAATGTAGGTACCTATGTATTAAGAAATCGTTCCATTTAAACATCGTTTTAATTTTTGTATGGACTTACTTATATTAGGTATATACCCAGAGATGGATGCTTGTGCAACCAACCTAACTTCTTATTTCAGTCTCCGAACATTGGTATCAAACGTCGACCAGATCAATCTACCCAATCCTACGATCATGTCTTCAATTAAGTCTAAACTTACTGAGGCGATGAGAAGAAGTGGCCGCGACAAAAACCACCCCCCCGGCGTCATGAGTAGTACGTTTTAACACTTTTAAATACTTCCTAGTATACTAGCATGTACAGTCGACTACAATGAGATGTATGCAGCTTTGAACCTTATTACAATGCCTTAAGGTTGACAATATGTATGGATTACGTTTGTTTTTTCAGCGTTCATTTTATAGAACGTATAACTTCGCGGAATAGTCCGGCGGCGCTGGCATAACTCTAGGTGTATTTTTTGCATTTGGATACAGTGTGTAAAGCTTATATTGCGTTTGTGGCATTTTTTCATTATAAATTACTAAATTCAAGCAACAGATTTTTTTTTGCGGGTGGTAGGGCCTTTTGCAGCGTCCGTCCGGATCGCTACCACCATCTTATCCATTAACCTACCGCCAAACAGCAGTGCTCGCATTGTTGTGTTCCGGTTTGGGGATAAGACAGCCGGTGTAATGACTAGCATAGAGGCATTCCATCTTAGTCCTCAGGGTTGGCAATGCATTTGCAGTCTTGTGAATGCGAAAGTCTATGGGTCACAGTTTTTACTTACCATCAGGTGGCCTGTGTGCTCGTTTGCCTTCTCTATGCCATAAAAAAAAACATAAAAGTTAAACAGTGATCGTCAAAACCGCCAGAACTGACCCTGGCCGGCGTGGTGATGAATGATGTTGCTCGGAGATGACGTAGACTTCAGTCCCAAGAGCTTACGACGGCGGGTTCGGGGCGAAGTTTGGGCTCAAAGCTACGACAGCTCTGAACTCTATGAAAATCTGTGTTCAAGTCTATGTCTATGCTCATCAAAGCGGGTACACAAGCTACAACTTATTGATATACACGATGAGGCAAACAACTATATGAAAATAGAATTATAAATGAAAACATGTTAATGTTCAATGAACCAACAATAATTAGGATCCTAACTAGGATAACTTGCGTATTGTGCAAACTGATTTTATGTCATCTTCGTCCAGTGCAAACTGATATAGCGCCAGTTGCCCGGTATGTAACCACTAGGATGTCATGGGTAGAAATAAACTATAGGTACCAGTTGCCGTTATTAATATCGAGCAAGACTATTTAAATCTTTATTTTATTCTGTATTTATAGCGGCGACAAAAATACATCTGTAAAAATTTCAACAGTCTAGCGGTCACGGTTGATGAGATACATCCTGGTGACAGACAGACAGCTGAGTCTTGGTATTAGGGTCCCGTTTTTACCCTATGGGTACGGAACACTAAAAACGACGAAAATATGAATAGTGTTTCGTTACACCTAATGTAGGTGTAAACTCTAATTACTTGAATGTTCTTTTGTGTCATTTACAGGGAGTAGAAAAAAAACAAATTCCGCGGATGAATTTGACACAAATTGGTTTGATTACCAGTGATCTGAAATGCGTAACACCTATTTAGCTCTTTCGTAGCTATTGCGACGTGGTTAGGTTTAAAGTCTCCGTCAATAGAACTTGCAAAAGATGTAAACAAAACCAAACGAACCAATCACGTACTTTTAAAGATCAAGGGAGGTCTTTCAATGATTTATAGATCATCATTTTCATATTAAGTTTAAGATGTATAACTATTCATTATGCGTTATTTAAAAAAAAAAGCTTGGTGAATATTTGAGGTTATGTGTCAAACAGTACTGTTACGTACGTGGGGTTAGGTAACTGATAGAAATGCACGAAAACACTGATAATCCAGACTAATAACGCACTAAATTAAACCGTTACAAACAATTATCGCACAATAAACTTCTAAGATCGCTCGGGTCGCTCTTATTCGCACTGTTCGTTTGCCAAATAGACTGAATCACCCACAATCCGGTCCGCCTTTTATCGTTCCCGTGTCCGACTATTCCAGACCGCCTTCCGGAGTGTTCGATGTCCTTCGCCCTGCCGAGAAGGATCGAGAATATTCGTTGCTGGAATTTTCTACGCCTTGCTACCTTGTTTTGTTTACAATCGCGACGTCCTTGGCTCACGGTTCCGGAAGGTGCTGCGTATCGCTGTCTCTTTCTAATGATCTCTTTCACTCTTAGTGGAAAATGGCATTATACTGAAATGTACTTCAAAGGCCCATAAGGGGTCATCAAAATGCCTGAAAATGGGTTTTCAGGTTATGGCATAATCTGATAGAGGGTGGCCTGAAACGGAATGAAAACATGTTTCCGGCACCTAAAAACAACTGCAAGTTGGTCGAAATTTTTATGATCTGTCATGTGATAGAGTTACCTCTGAAATTGACTGAAACGATATTTCAGCCTGCTGAAAACGCTAAAGCACCAAAATCAACGATTGAAAATGAGACGCCTTATCCCATCGGCGTAACAGTACCTACCTACTAATGTTTACATCGTTCACAAGTTCTATTGAAGGCGACTATATCAATATCCCAGTGGATGAAGATGACACAAAATGCGTATGTACTCGGTTACTCTAGAATTTTATTACGCGGACCAATAGCGTGGAGCCTTCGGGAAGCTTGGAGCTGCCCAGAAGCGGCCACCATCGCTCTCTTCTTCTCTAACCACCAAACAGACCACACGTCGCGTGTCCTACCTCAAAATACCAAGTTATATTTAAACAACAAAGACTTACTTTTGTAAAGGTAAATAAACGATTTTAAAATTACATTTTTTCTATTCTATGCGCAAACATTATGCATTAGATTGGGGAACCAGTCCGGAAACAAAATGCCAAAATAATCAATTTCAATATTTTTGAAACCTCAGAACTCAGCGCCGCCGGACTAGAATTTTTATTTCATCGGTGAAATTGGATGAAATAATACAATCGATAAAGTAAAATTCGTTACTGGATGGTGGGTGGATTACTCTGAACATCCGTCAGTCGTTAAAAAAATCTTGCAAGTTCAGACAGAAATGTACCTCTCGCCTTTATCTAACCCACATGGTCCCATTTTCTACACGTTACTTTTTGTGATTGGTTATTATTTATTATATCGTATTTAATGATTTCATTATATAGAATGAAATAATAACGAGTAATTCTTATAGATTCTTTAATCAATCCTAATTACGAACACCTATTCATGGGTAGGTTGGTCTTATTTTTAATTACCATCAAAACATTTATTCCATACTGATTTTTCTTGAAACGTGTTTTCAGATGTGATAAATAATTGCGCGGAGCTTCTGACATCATACATGATGCTGCAAGGTAATTATATTCATTAATTTATTACATGTACCATTATATTTTGTACCAATTTTAATAAGTTTCTGGTTATTATTATTTTTTGGGACAAGCTTGTGTTGCCGACTGTACCTTTGATTGCAGTGTCAGAAAATGAACTATGCCAAACTAGGTGGCTGTACGTTTAGTATTTTGGAGATCCTCTTGCCACCTTTCTACCTCTGCATCGGATCAGCTCTTAGACACCATAATATAAAATTGGCATCGCGTTTACATAATGTATTCCCAATTTAGTTCATTACAATAATGGAAACTGATTCAAAACAAACTAAATATTTTATTTAACTAAGTATATTAAAGTAATTACTATCAATTAAGGTTTAATAGGAGGAACAGTACACTTGCTACAACACCATCGTCTTTGATCATTTCAACAGATATCCTATCATACCCAGCGGTCTTACCCTTTTTCATCTGACTTTAATTCACTTTCATTTCACTTTAATCATTAACATTTCCACATCATCTCTAATTAATGACATCCCCATTTGAATCCATACCTTTTATCGAATCTCCTATCGAGCCTCGAGCTGTTCTGACTAAAAGCCAGAATAATTTAACATTGTTCAAAAGTTCGAGGAGGATAATGAAATAATAATCTTTCTTATAATAAATATTAGCGGTTTTTTCAGTACAATTTTCACAATCGATGTGCTATCGAGGGTACTATTTGAGTACATTCGTTTTCTATAATTTGTACCCACAAGGTACAATATTTCTCGGTTTTTTAAATTCCGCGCGGTCGTGCTAGTGCTAGTGCATCACCATAAGTATCTACATAAAATAACTAGTTTTTTTTCATGAATATGTACGAGTATGTACCGCAAAAGAAATGAAAAAAAAACCTCCGCATTCGTGCTGTACAGGATTTGTTACATGACTATCTTCAAACGCATTTTTTCTTTGAAGATAATTTTCTTTTCGACTTTTTGTCGGCGGTTTATTTTCACATATGTGTTTTTACCCTCACTAGTTTTATCCAGCCAGTCGCTTCTTTTCCTAGCATTATATATTCACTGTAGTGTGTTTCCCACAACAAAAATGAAATTAGACAGAGTCGTCGCTGCTATTTCTGGGTTTGGCTCTCCGGACCTACTGCAAAATTATCATAACCTAAAAATTATTAATTTAACAGAAACGTCCCTCCGAGTGTGAAAAAGCAAGCTATCACTAATTTCGGAGATCTTAAGTAGGGTCTTGTTGGCATAAGTGGTAATGCGCTGCATTGGCCCAGATAGCCAGAGGAGATGTAGGTTCGTATATATCCTACCGAAGACCGACGAATTTTTTCCGCTTTAGTATATTTAACATAATCTAAACCTTGTTGAAAAAATTGGGACAGGGATAAAAAGCGATCGGTTAATCATGCGTCTGGGAAATAAGTCGAACGTGAACAAAAGTGACGGTAAAAAAATCGACGATCGAAAAAAATGCGAAATAAAATATCGTTCACCGAAATGATTTCATGAAATTTATCTAACAAGTCCTGTACAGCACCACACTGTCGTATCGGGGTTATAGTTACAGTAATAGTTATGTATGTATTGTTGGTGATGGGCAGCGGAGAAGACCGAGGCGCTGAAGTTCTTGATCCAGCAGTTGAACGAGCATAAGGACGCGCTGCTGCTGCGACACGGGGACATCCGCAAGTCCAACCAAGAAGGCGCTCAGCTGTAAGAAGGACACTTGTATTCTCTTGAGGCGCGTCCCCACTGAAGCATTTGCGTGTAATGAGTAGAGTTACGACTTTTGGTGGCAAATCGTGGTTCTAGAATCCATGGAGTCGCTATTTCCTAATTATTATAATCATACCTATACATCGTTATTGCCAAAATCCTAACACTAGTAATAAGCATGAAGCGCGAACATCGAGTGCAAGTGCTTCGCTCAGCGTCCACACCACTAGAATATTCACGCGAATGCTCTGTGAATATTCCTCGCTTGTCTAAATCTGGCCATCTATTCAGCCTTCACAAGGTAACAAAGAACCATGCATACTTACAAAAATACAGGTCAAAAACAATACCCTAACCCTCCGGCAGTCGGG
Organism: Acleris sparsana; assembly: GCA_923062465.1. Taxonomy (NCBI): domain Eukaryota; kingdom Metazoa; phylum Arthropoda; class Insecta; order Lepidoptera; family Tortricidae; genus Acleris; species Acleris sparsana. The sequence goes on along the minus strand of OV281287.1, from coordinate 15,922,999 downwards.
TAAAAGCACTTGGCCTGCGTTGTTAATGCTCCATAGTCCATCAATACAGGCTGAAAGGGAAGCACACTGACCAGCTGAACGTGGCCCAAGTGGACCCCGTCGTGGTGCGCAAGCTCCAGATTAAGCTCCAAAACCTCATGCCGGAGGTTATCCCGGACAAGTTCGCTCGCATCATGGCTGGTAAGCTAGAGTTCTTGATTACAATCCACACCACGTAAGGCTGAGTTTAGACCAAACGAGCGAATGCTCTAGAACATGTTCCGTCTTTATTTTTATTAAGTAAACTTAAGAGATAATGCCATAGAATTCTTGTTCGTTTGCTTGGTCTAAACCCACCCTAACATGAACCAATAACAATGCAGTCGCTACTTTATTTACTACACGAAAAGGTATACAATACATTTCACTGTGAGAATTCAACGCTGCGTCACGATGAAATGTGTACCTTAGTACCCAAATATAGTCTCAGTATCAGTTGACCCTTCATCGGTTTCCCTTTAGATTAAAGGCACTTGATGCAAAATGATTTCTACAAATTAATTTATTTTCGTTCAGCCTTTGTTTAGGTAAATACACCAAATCCTCATTCGTTGCCCGTCGACTTTATCCATAATCGATATCTGAAATAAAATGTTATCGATAAGTTGTTCACATACTAGTCGTGTTTTTGTTTACCTTCCAGTTTAAAAAAAAAACTTTATTCATTGAATTTAAATTAAATTATAACATATTGTAAATATTTCAAAGTACGTATGCGTTATTTTGCTGCATTTTATGTTGACACGCCCACGACACTAAACCTAGTATGTACGATAAGGCTACCGGATGATGTTTATACAGGGTGTCCCACAAACAGACGTTTATCCCCCTGAGGCTGATAGAGCAGCTAAAATGCTATCGAATCAACCCCTATGAATGTTCAGCGATTTTTACTAGTTACGGATATATAGATCATTTTAATCTGATTCTTTGATAAATTTCACGAAAAATAATTAATTTCATGTTTTATTTCATAAGTTTTCAGTGGTATCTATATATATAAAAGGCAAACCTGAATTACTATAATTATCTGTAGGGTATTTGCTACCAAAATGCATCTCAAACTATTTGACGTATCGAAATAAAATATTTTCACCTATTTTTTGTTTTTAATCAAGCCAAAGATCTAAACTGCCTGATTATTGTTTATGTTTTCAATTTCAGATGTGATTACGGATGCAACCAAATACCTCGCTTTTCATCTCCTACAGCCACGTAGGTATTTTTTTCATAAAAGTTTATCGCAACTTTACTTTATGCACCTGCTTTGGGTGTCCCTGTCCCATGAATAAAATTATTCATGAACGCGGCGCGGCGCTATTCGACACAGTAAACAATATTGCTTTTGGTTTGTTATCATATCATTAGAATTACGACAGCTCTTATTTACTTGAGAGTAAAACAATACTATAACCAGACCTCTGAATATACGGGGCAAAACTAAATGACAGCTAGGGATCGCCTATATCGATAAACTCAATTATCGATGCTTTTCCCATCGGCATCGCTCCAAGTTTGTTTGTAAAAATATATTTTTATTGAAAGTATGCAAACGAAACTTTAACGAAAATTCTTTATTTTTAAAGATTTTTCGGGATTTTTGAACTGAAGGTTCATCATCATCATATTTTTTTCCTCATTGTATATTTCAGAATTACTGTCCCATTTACTATTGTTAAAATAAAGGATCAGAATTTGTTCCAAATTTTCGGGCGTTAAACTTCTCCGTCTCGACTGATGAATCCATTTCAGACAAAGACTCCAATTTCTGTGAAAGTAGGGGCAAAACAAAATTTCGTAAAGTGATCTACTTACTGTACTAAGTTTATTCTTCGGTTGTAGAGTGACTTCACCTTTTTGTAGATATTTTTTTAATGTATCGTATCCAGAGTTTGTGCCAATAACATTTTAATCCTTGATAGAAATGGAGCCGATCGGCATTTTGTTATAAATCCAAATCTGACAATTTTCTCGTTGACTGTACATTTTATAAAAAATCGATGAATGTCGATTGTCATCACTTACATTTGTTGAGTTCTGTGACAGCTCATTATAAACACGTAGTACACTTATTTCTTTCTTTTACATAAAAACTACACTGGGATACTCAAGGGCAATTATATCTATACAGCCATCGCGTCAAATATACACAGACCTTATTTCCAGTGGCATAAAGATGTATAGATATTTTTGACGTCTTGGAAACGTACTATATATATATATATATATATATATATATATATATATATATATATATATGTATATATATGTATACCCTTGACTGTACACACCTAGCGACGCTGTTCAGAAACTTTTAAAATAAATCGCCTATGTTTAAATACCTCGCATGTGCGTATAGCAAGTGATTGAAATTACGAAATACGGCTGTCGAAGAACTAATCGTGGCTGAAAAACAGTGTAAAAAGTGTGTAAAGGTCACATTAGAGCATTTTCATGTAGCAGCAAGGGATCTAGTTGCTGCCCTTACTGCTCCATCTCAACATTTCAGCCCGTATATTCACTCTTAAATAAATATTATTTAATACCACGTCTTTATAAATAACCAACTGTTCAACGACATTGACAAGTACTAAGTAGGTAATCTATTTCTATTTAATTATCTAAAGAGGTTTAACAAAGATATAATAATAACAGTAATAACTACTTATTTCATAGTGCAATGGTACTTATACATACCCTAGGGATCATTTAAAACAAGCTTTGTGTGAAATTTATAATTGTCTCCAGAATAGTACTTACGCGAAACTCCTCCTTTTTTTGAAGTCGTTTAAAAAAATACACACTTATAAACAATGCTGGGGGCGGTCACTGGTATGGGAAAAGTATCGATAATTTACTTTACCAAGAATTTTACCCCGTATAATCCGAGGTCTGGCACACATCGAAGTGTTTTTCCCACTAACCTTGTTTTCTTATACATTTGGAATTAATATTATTAATAATGATGATAAAATGTCTCAACTATGCAAAAAAAATGTTGATTAACTTTGATCGTCGGCGACATTTTAGTTAATGAATGAACGCAATCGATATGTAGTAATCATACGTACGCATATTTCAGTGGTGGTTCAAGTGTGCAAGTGCATGAAGAACGTGTTCGTGCAGTGCGAGCTGTGGTGCGAGGAGATCCTGCGGCGCGTGCCGGAGCCGTGCTGCACGTGTTCGCGGCACGTGTCGGCCAGCGCGCTGGCGGACCTGGTCCCGCACGAGCGCGTGCGCGCCGCTGCCGCCGGCCCTGGCGCCACCGCCGGTCCGATCATCGACATCGATGTCAAGCCCTGCCCCGCCATGTCCAAGACTCGCCACGACCCCGGCGGCCCCTGCACTGCCTCCAAGCCCTCGAGCGGCTGCGGCACCACCTCCTACATGCTCTATTCCACGGAATACAACCGCCAGCGCACGTACGTCGAAGGACCCACCAGGCTCCCGCGGTCCGACGCCGAGTCTATCAACTCAGACTCCCCTTTACGAGGCATGCCTTCGGGCTGCTCTCTCGGCTCGGTTTATCAGTCTGACCACCAGTTCAACGTGAGGACCCCGGGCACCAGCCCCAGCCCCAGCGCAAGCCCCAGCGTCAGCGAGGCGAGACACGGCACATCCAGTGGAACATCCGACACAAGTTACCATACCCCGACCAGCATGATACTGGAAGAAAACGACTCGACCGCGTCCTCGTTGTCCCTATCACCGACGACGCAGGCGCCCGTATGGCCAACAACAACGGAACGGGGAATTCCGACTTACACAATCGGAACAGAAGCGTACAGCAATCGTAAGAACCAAAGCAAATAGTGGGTTGAGTTATTTTTCGTGATATATAAAATATATTTTGTTTATAATGCAGGAGCACCCATCGTGACAACTGATAAAATGGGGGACTGGCACGCAATGATGGTCAGTCTAACGTGGAACGTGCAAGGGTGGCGCAACTGGATACAACAGACCATAGATAGCGCACTAACACCTCGTTCGGGCGACGATGCTTCAAGTAGGTGTAGTAGGAAATTGTGCTAGATCTCGAATTGTGAAGCTATACATTTTCATAAAAAATACGACAACGTTTCTCTCCCCTTACATGTAGTAAGTTTTTTTTAATATTTGAATAGTTACCTATGTCGTAGATATTATGAAAAACTATGTCTGTACCTTTTCCTTTCAAAGTGAAGGAAAGCCTGGACGGAAAAAGAACAAAAATTAACGGAAATGTGCAAACCTAATTTTTCATAATAACTACAACATGTTCAAAAAAGGACTCGTTTATTATATATATATGGATAAATCACTCGACGTGGCCCTAATGTGGAGATACGGACTTGTGATACCTAACGTCGTGACCCAATTGTGGGGTCATTCGAAGTTGTGAATCATAATGGGAGCACCCCTGAAAAAAAGGTTCATGACCCCACATTGGGAGCAACCGGACAGGGAACGTGTTAAATGATACGGAAGCTATATAGTCGCTTCGTGGGTCATTAAAATTCATGAAAAATCTTTAAGAATACTAAAAGTTTTAATTTAGGCTGTGTTAAAAGATGTTTCACGGCGGTGCTTTATGTATTTAGTAATATTGTGTGTTACGTAATGTAAAAAGCATCTTAACGTCATGTGTAGGCTTTTTAGAGTGATAATTAGGGTTCGGAGTTTTCATAGCACGGTAAGATTAAGGGAGCTGTGGAGTCGACATTAACCTTTTCAACGCTATGTCAAATACAAAAGACGTCACTCACACGCCAATGACAGCTTAAAACCAGAGCAAATATCAACCTTGCCTCATAGACACTCAGGTCTATTTTACGCTGGCAATCACGACGGAAATAACCGTCGTTGGCGTTGAACCAGTGGTGCGGATATATCCGTCAATGGCGTTGAAAAGGTTAACATTGAAATTCAACTCTTACTCATACTCATACGTTTATTTAAAAACAAATTTTATTATTATTATAGACATAGATAATAACTTTCACTTTTAATATTCATTACATTATTAAATTTGTCCATGAACATTGTTTTTTTATAATCGTAATTTTCATGACTTAGCTTAGCAGCTTTACTCATGGGCTAAGGGCGAATATAAAAGCATTTTGGAATTACATATACAGATGAGTATGAGTTGAATTGTAATGTTAATGACGACTCCTTAGTTCCCTTAATCATACCGTACTATGAAAACTCCGAACCCTAGTGATAATATATGTGGAAACTATGGAAATCACGAATCTGCTCTTTATCTATACAATAAAGAAGTATGAATGACAAACGAGTATTTTTTGATTTACATAGTTCCACGTACACAGGGTGCCTCTGACCTTGGAGCTTTAAATGCATGGATCGTTTCTACTCCTAAAACTAAACTTCTTTTGTTTTCTAAGTTGTTAAAAATATGTCCAACTATAATTTTATTTATTTCATACAAGTTAAATAATTTTCAATAGCTCTGAATTAATATTTTAAACTTGACTTAATACCTAAAGAACAGCCGTAAAAGTTGTATTTTTTAAATAGCTTACATTGCACTTTGTTTACCCACAAAGCTAAAATAAAAACCATTAGTATTCTCATAAGTGTTTTTTCTCTGGCTATGCGACTAATAAGTTTCTAGTGACACACCCGTATTCACAAACAATGGGTACTTAAGGGATCCTTCACTGGGTAAACGCACTGCGTTCAATACAGCTTTTTGATTGGTCCTTTTTGACCGACCTTTTGTTTTTGAGACTATTTGAACCACGCTGTGCGTTCGTGAGCATACGACCTCATATTGACGTTTGTGAATACGGGTGTAGTCTGCTAGTACCTGGCTTGGTTGTTTTTAGATGGAGCGAAAGAAAACTGGTCAGTTTTTCGCCGGAGGAGAGAAACCGAAGCTCTGCAGTGGCGGCAGTACAATCTTTTTAGTCGAACGTTTGCGTTGCGTCTTGCTCTTCGGTATAGGGATAAGCAAGTGGGTGTTCACCTATATTCATTACAGTTCATGCGTGGCCAAATTATAAGGGGCAGCAACGGTTTCTTTTAAATTTAAAAATGACGTTATTGCTGATTTTAGGCCGTTGTCAACCGACTTCCGAAAAAAACGAGGCGAGGGTAAATTGATAAGTTAGCGTCCTTAAAATAAAAAAATAAAAAGTAACATAAATGCATAAGACTTTTTTCATCCGGATTCCAGAACCATTACACTACTTTATACTGTGACTTAATAATTAACATGCTTGATGGCCGTATCGTAGAGTTAATAAATATGTGTATTTCGTTTTATTATTATTATTGTTTTGTGTTTTTCACGAAATAAACGATTTTCTTCTTCTACTACTTTCTCAGTTTAATCTTTGTGACCAGGGGTCGTACTTTTGATGCCGATTAGACGAAATTTTACACAAAGTGTGCTCTGCTTTTATTTTGCAGATGTTTAGGTACATTATTGTAAAATACAGCATAATTGCAATCAAAATAAGCACCACGGGAGTATCTTTTTTTTTCTAAAAAAATTCGCGAAAAATGGCAAATTGAAACAATTTTCTTTTATAAATGTCAATTCCATAATTGTATTTATGTTATGACTAATCAATCATATTATTTATTATTTTAAGATAAAATCAGTTTAAATAATGTTACTGGATGTTGTTTTCCAATCTGTTCTTCTCAATCAAATAATTAAATTATTTTTTAGCTATGCAGTAGGTTTTTTTTTTGGGCGTCAATAGATTACTTCATTTTTACAGATTAAATGATTGACGACTAATGGTTAATAATTACAATAAAATCACTTGGAATCAATTCTATGTAGCGTGACGTCATTTTTGCGTCAACGCCATGAAAAGTAGGTACGGGCCCTGGTTGTGACAATTCATATATGGCAGTTAAATCATGTTAAATAGACAAGGTACTAAAGTGTACACATATTTATGAACTCGACTTTACCTCCACCCGTTTACATGGTCCATGATTTTATGTTATACAAGTAATTCCGAAGAAACGGGAATACGACGATCGGTAGCAAATCGATTTTGATAGCAATCGGCCGAATAACTTAATAGTCCAAGAATGCGGCTATACGCATTCGTTTTCGATTTTGAACTAACTAGCTAAGACAAACTAAATAATCGACATTTTAAATTTTACAAAAGAACAACCCTTAGGGTGCGACTCTATTGATGCGGAGACGAGCGGAGCGGAGCGGTCCCAGTATTAACCAATAAAAGGCGCATGCGGTCACGTCGTGCGCCTTCCGCACGTTAGTTTAGATTCTATTGGTTAATATTTCCGCAGCTCCGCTCCGCTCCACTCCGCTCATCTCCTCCTCAGTGGAGCTGCAGCCTTACGCTCGATGTGAGTGACCTAAGTTTATATTAATTAACCTCATCTTAATAATTCAAGATCGTTTCTCCAACCCGAGCCCGAGTCAGAACTGGAGTTTACATGGAATGCCAGAAGGAGATGCTTGATATTATTACCATGTTTAACAGGTGGACGCATTGGCTGTCGGTCATCGTAAGTACGTTTTACTACAATATAGTTAATCATTTAACTTCCAACCGCCTTGTACAAGTAGGGGCCCGTTGTTTGATCAGTAGTAAACATTCTAATAGTTAAAAATCGTAAAATATTGTTAAACCTGAACCGACAGTTGATGATTTATAGATTATTTTTCCTTAGTGTTATAGTAAAATCGCTAGATTTTGACATAGTCGACACGCCCTAAGATAAAGTGTTTATTTATCTTCAAAAACCTTTACAGGAGAGTGTTTTAAAATTCTTATAGTAATTTTACAATCGTGATTGTGCGGTAATTATTAACTGTACAAGTATGAAATTTGACATAATCTAACATTATACTCGTAAAATGATACTATACATTTGTGACTTTTTTCCTTGTCTAGAGGGGATTTTGTGGCCACCGGCTAGCGGACACCGGGAAAGTGTATTTATTAGTAGGTAGTCTTGTTAATTAAATGTTATAATTATATTGTTAAGTATGTTTGTCCTTAAGGTATTTGTAAATATGGGACTTGTACCTTGAAATAAAGTTATTCTATTCTATTCTATAGTTACCTATAATTATTAATCGGAAATCAGTTTAGAGCAAAACAAAACTTACCGTGAAAAATATACCAGGACGATTTAGAGGTAATGCTAGTTGCTCTCTGTGCTTTTTATTTTATTGACAGCACCTACGCTTAGTTTCGATTAAAATAAATATCGTTGACTCAACCATATTTCAGTCTCTTTTCTTCCTGATTGTAATGGAACTTGTTTGTATAAAATATCATGTCCCCAGTAAAAGTGTCGAACTGTCACTTCCCCTTCACCGGATTAGCACTTAAGTCATATAAGAGGTACCTGATTATTTTTATTTTCAAGATTTATTTAGAGATTTATTAGCAACGGATGCAAAAAAAAGTAAAACGTTTGAAAAAATGTTCTGATCACTTTTTCATTGATTTTCTTTGTGTATGTGGTAAAGTCGTTGCCGTAGATTACGAAAATGCCCTATTAGTAAACCGTGTATCGGGCAGATAGACACTTAATCTTAGGACGTGTCGGATCTAAGAAATATTTTTGGCCGAATGTAACATTTCTCAAATTTTAAGTTACCTACCAGTAAGCAGCAGTGCTCCCGAGAGAATTTCCAAACAGCTTTGAAACTGGTACTGCTGCTGGTGTATTTTATGTATGTTTATTTATGTTGCGTTAAGTGGACTGATACCCCTTTTCACTCGGTCCCCAGATTTACACCCTGTCTGTGTACTTTTAGTTTAATTAACCGCGTAATGTTCAACAGTTAGCGGAAAGCGACGCTATGGAACCAACGAGTGCAGACGAGCCACATCGCGATACGTAAGTATTATAACCAAACGGCTTTATCGCTTTAGCAAAAACGATTTGACAGTAGTGAAAGATTATCACAAATAGGCAAAAACAGAAGTGACATTCGTAATACAGGTGAAGTGAGACTAAATACAACAGTTTGGCGGCAACTGATGTACATCAATGAAACTTTGTTTATAAATTTAGCTTGACACTAGAAATGAGGATCTGAAGAGTCCTACTAAAATTTAAGGGTTCTACCCCCATCGGCGGGCTGTGGGCAGGGGGGGGAAATTTCACTAAGCGAGTGAAGTGTCTTTTTCATGTAGTTTTGAGCTGAATCGAATGAGACCATACCCATTGTTAGGAGAAATTCAAAAGAAAAGAAAGTCTAAAGTAGTATTTCATCAGCAAAAACAATTGGAAAACTTTTACACTACGTACGTAGGTATATAATATAAACATGTTCTTTCTGATTAAATCCTACTTTTGACTTGAAATATTTTCTTTTAATTTTTTCCACAAAACCCCCTCATATCTCCCAAAATATTGATGGCTATTTTTACTGTATCAAGAAACGTTTATACCTACGAGTTCTAAATATATCAATTTTCTTTCTAATATCTTACCTCCGTCTTATCTACTTGACTTGATTAGTAGTACATACCTATATTAAAAAAGATTATCTACGCAATCCTAACATCAATCTCTTCAGTCACTTTTCCTGCTACTTTAGACATTTGTGAATCTTGATTGATTTGATATGTACAAAAACACAAAAATATATCTAAATTAAATTTGAGTGCAATTGGAAAACATAGTCAAAAAGTTGAAACTAGTTTTGGAAAAAAAATGGATTTGTCTTTTTTTTTTATTAAAGTTGACACGTTGACAAATATAGGTAAGCGTTTATTGGCGAAAAATTCGTGCTAAATATGAAGAACTTAGATGCTTTGAATGTATAGGCAGAATATTCCGTTTATATTAAACATACATTCTGTTATAGTTATTCGTTCTTTTATAAAATTGTGTTTGCTCCAGCGATAGCGAAGTTTGATTATAACGAGATCATGTTTGAAATATTCCTTTCACTTTTAATTTCTCATTTTTAATCTGCTTTAAATCTGCTTATTACCATCAGGCGATGGGTTTACTTCAAGAACAAGGTGGAGGAGTACGCGGATGATTGGAGGAAGTACAATATGCATCTCAAAGTCTGCTGGGAACGTCAATATATGACTGTTATGAAAGGTGTGTTCACTGTGGTTTAGTAGCTACAAATATCACTACCTTTTATAATCCATCGACTGCTTCTTGCTATAATTACCTACATTAAAGTAATAAGAACTATAATCTCCTAAGTGTAACATCCAGAGAAAACAGCAGGAAACTCTTTTCGTTTTATTTTTAGGGTTCCGTATCCAAAGGGCAAACCCTACCCTACCCTACCCCCCTACCCTACCCTATACTCATACTCATACTCATACTCATACTCATACTAATACTCATATAACCCTATTACTAAGAATCCACTGTCCGTCTGTCTGTCTTTGTCTGTCTGTCATCAGGTTGTATCTCATGAATAGTCATGAACCGTGATAGCTATACAGTTGAAATTTTTACAGATGATGTATTTCTATTGTCGCTATAACAACAAATACTAAAACCAGAATAAAATAAATATTCAACTGGCGCTCCCATACAACGATGGTGATTTTTTTTGCTTTACTTAACACCGACCCCGACTTTACTTAACACTCCCATTGCCACACATAAATAGATTTTTTAAGGTACAGCAAACCACGCAGTCCGCCGGCGGCCGCGCCTTCACCCACCCACGAAACGCCGAGATGGGAATAGAAGGTTAGGTGACGTGTCGTACCTGAAGAGTAGCGCCCGCTGGCGGACCGCATGGCGGTGAGAGTGTGAAGGACATGTCGATCGTCTAATATGCCAAAAAAAATAAAAAAATGATCATGAATCAAGCAATTATTGTTACTGGCGATACGATATTAGTATGTGTCGTTAGTATAACCAGCAATAACCGGCGCAGACTGGTTCCCGTCGTGGACCCAGCCGGGCCCGGTGTGGGTGATGAGCGCGGGCGGCGCCGTGCCGAGCGGCGCGGTGGCGGCGGGCGTGGCGGAGGCCGAGCCCACGTGGGTGGCGCGCACCACGCACCGCTCGCGCGTCCTGCCCGCCGCGCTGCGGCCCTCCAAGCACTGCTGCGTGCTCTACGCCGACGGCGCTGTCCATTATTACAACAAGTACCAGGTATTCACTTTGACGTGTCTCGGAACAAGCTTTGAGCGGAGGCCGAGCCCACGTGGGTGGCGCGCACCACGCACCGCTCGCGCGTCCTGCCCGCCGCGCTGCGGCCCTCCAAGCACTGCTGCGTGCTCTACGCCGACGGCGCTGTCCATTATTACAACAAGTACCAGGTATTCACTTTGACGTGTCTCGGAACAAGCTTTGAGCGGATGCCGAGCCCACGTGGGATGGCGTGCACCACGTACCGCTAGCGCGTCCTGCCCGCCGCGCTGCGGCCCTCCAAGGACTGCTGCGTGCTTTACGCCGACGGCGCCGTCCATTATTACAACAAGTACAGTCAAGGGCATTAATATGCCATCGCGTCAAAAATGTGGAACTTACTGCCACTGGCATAAAGCTGTTTTTTTTTTTGAGGTCTTGGGAACGTATATATATTTATGCCCTTGACTGTATCAGGTATTTACTTTGACGTGTCTCGATAATCGACTTTGATAATGTACCGACTTCTGTTGTTCGACAGGTGTTGTGTAACGCGAGCGTGGTCTGGGTGGCGTGGCGCGCGAGCGAGGTGAGCGCGGGCGCCGTGCGCGTGGCCCCGGCGGTGTACGTGGGCCGCGTGCTGTACCACGGCGCGCACCTGATCGGCGCCGTGCGCGAGCCTAACTTCCGCTGTCACGTCGTCATCTTCGGCCGTCCCTTCGCCTTTAACTGCTACGAGCTCCTGGTGCTAGCAAACGATGCCGAGTTTTGCTAGACGTATTTTTTTTAAATCTAATTGCTTTGGAAATTGTTAGCGCTTGCCGCTTTTAACTTGGGACAAATCTATCGGAGAATCACTCAGAAATTTCGACGTATCGTTTTGTTCGAATGAAGGCGTCGCTCTTACAATTTATTATTAGCACTATATTTCGTTGAGATTTACCGTTCAGGTTTGTTCCTAAAGCGGAATTAGGATTTCAAATAAAAAGTTCATTTCAGACATTTTCCAGCTGTAAGGCTGCCTTTTTACTGAGGCGGAAACGAGCGGAGTGGAGAGGAGATATGATGGAATCCATCAATCCACAATCCGCTACGCATTGATGGAAACATGTCCGCGTTCACCGGCGCAGTAGACCAACCTATTTTTACAGCTCCGCGCCAACCGTGTCAGCCTCAGTGGAAAGGCAGCATATCAATTCAAGGTAAATTGAAATTATCCAAAAAGTATTAGTGAATATTCGGCGCAGTAAAATTTTGACTAGAAGCAAATCTACGTTGTAGGTACAGTTGTGTTGTCCAGTGAGCGTTGCGTGAATGTTTTGATAACATTTTTTTAAATCAATATACAATTTTTTCAATATTTATTTCGGTTTTAATTCAATAAAATTATTAAATCAACATTATTATATCATAATTTACACTAACTATCGCCGTCGAGTGTTGCTGCGGGGGCCACCTGGACGCGTTCTAAGAGGCCCTGGGTGCCGGATAGCCTCACCAAATCGCCCGTCTTGAATATGTCTGTAGCGTTAGCGGCGCCCACTATGCAGGGCAAGCCGTACTCTCGCGCTATAACGGCCCCTGGAAGCGGAATGACGATTATCATTGCATGGGTTGAGCTTTACACATCACAACTTGGGTCCAGGTATTACAGATGTGATGAGAAGGTATGAACCTCAAACCTAGCAAAGTAAATAATATTTAAGACAACTAGCACAGCAAGCCCAGGAATTTCGAATTATTCGCAGTAGGTCCTTTAGCAGTACCTTTTAGGATGAAAAAGAAGCGAATGCTGCGAATAATCCAGATTTGCTGCGTCTGTGGCTATTACAATTCAAAATTACAACTTAACTAAACCTGGAGTACCTAAGTAAACATTCAGTCAGAAGCTATATATAAGTGTACACTCAATCTACCAATAATAATGGTATAGGTACGTTAGAAATAAAACAACATTACAATAAAAACCAGTACGGACGTTGTTTTAAAAATATATATTTAGGAGTGGTTTTTAGCTTGGTATAAAGAGAGCTGGTTAGGACATACTCACTAGCGAGCCGTACTGTTGCACGTATCGTGATGTGTACGCGGCTCGCGAGCCTGTTCTCCGATAGAAGCTCGTTACTGTAACTGCTACGGTTACAGTTGCAGCTCGCTAGCGAGTACCCGGGTTTAGGCGATTGCCATATTCACTCACCATGTGAAATTAGGCCTCCGAGTTCTGTGACGATGCCCGTCAGCAGAGGGAAGTAGGGCGACCACCCGATGTCGGTCGAGTGCGTTATCAGCACGTCCCCTTGCTGTAGTTGCCCGATCTAAGAGGAGCGATGCATGAACACGTGTTTAATAGTATTTTCACTTCTCATGCTCGTAAAGTCCTTCTTTATGCTGGGTATAGGCTGCATAAAATCGCATTTTATGCACTAGCGCATAAAGTGTGGTCGTCATCTAGACTAAGACAATTAAGCCCTACAGCCAGACAGACGAGTTGACTGCATTAAATAAATAGAGCAAGAGCCCGTGACGATCAGACGTTACTTATTTCATAAAACCTGAATGTTTCTGTGTGTATGTCCCTAATACAGGTAATAACGACCCCCGACTCTGCAGTTTGGATCACGGTGGCTTTGAAAGGTAACAGGTAGCAAAGGTGTATAAAATAGCACCTCGATTTTTTTAAAGTCACAATTTTTTGTGTTTGGAATTATATTATAATACATATTAAAAATCAAATTGTCAGACACAGTACAGTTGCAACCCCCTGTCAGACACCCTTAAATAATACTGAAGTATAATTATATATTTACGTTATTAAATAAAAGCTGAATTTTACGTTACTTGAGTATCAAAAGACTTTTTCTCAGGTATTAGACAGTTTCGATAGTTCTAACCAGGGGTTCTAACACCTTGTCAGACTCATTAAAAATCTACCCACCGTATGTGCGAGCGCGCGAAGTCTTAGTACGATACATTTTTCAAGTCAAAACAAATGCCGGGGCTCGGGCCTCGCAACGTCAACTAAAAATACAACAATGTCACACAAATCAAGAATCACTTTTCAATGTATCACTTGAAGCTAAATTGGTGCCGATCTGGTGCCGGGGCGCTGTAGTGTGCGATGACTATAATTCCAATACACAGTATTACTAAGCGGTAGATTTACCTCTGAAAGATCCTGAACGACGCAGGCTCTCGCTATCGTCTCCCCGCCGCACACGGACGTGGCCTCGATCTTGACGTCGCCGGTCGTGACCCAGGGGCCCGTGGACTTCAGCGGCTCCAGCCAGCCAGTGTTGAGCTCCGAGAACTTTAATTTCGCCCACTGTGGGAAGTATTGGTAGCGCTGCGTGGCCCTAGTAATATTGATTCATTGGTAATCAAGGAATAGTCTGTTTTTAATAGTTTCCCACAAAAACCACCAGGGCAAATAATGGTCCAGACAATTACTTTTAATTTGAGGGGTAAGCAGTTAAGGAATTCTCAATAACTGAAGATTATTCGTAGCACTACTATTTTCATGCTAAAAGATAGGTACTTCTAAAGGAACTACTATGAATAAGCTAAAACTGATACTTACCAGAACTCTTAAAAAGGTTATGTAATCGTCTTGAGCTAAGTCGATTGATCAAGAGATTTTTGGTTCTGGTTTACGTAATAAAAAGGGTAATAATCATACCCAGATTACCCAGATCGTTCTAGACTTAGCCGGGCGGTACTAAATCTTAATACTGCGACTAATTTGAGCCCGGTAAGCTAATAAAATGTACCTCTTCAATAGTTCTGGGTTCCTGGTAGCCAGATACTCTTGCAGCTCATGAATGCGGAAATAGAACACGAGGTCGGCGTGTGGCAGCATCCAGCGCGAGGTAAGAAGGCGACCGAGGCGGCGCAAGGCCAGCCGTATCTTGTGGATGGCGAGGATCAGGTGCGCCTTAGTGCCCTCGCGGTGCCGCACGGTGCGCCGGCAAAGCGGGAGCAGCCAGCTTAGCACTCTCCTGCAGGATATGTGGTGTTTTTTTTTTGGACTTACGATATACGATACATCGTTAGCAATTTAAAAGAACAGCCGAAGATCTGTCGGTGGGAAAAAGAGGCTTCCAACACTCGACTGATGCCGGCTGATGATGTTGACAATTTTATTTAATAATACACCTGCATGATATTTTACAAGGTTAACAAGGTATCTAGAGATCTTAGGACCATATTCTCAATCTAATCTTAGCTACGATGCTCGTCTCAAGATAAATCACAGATGTCCTGCGTTTGACCTCAGTCTCAACTGATGTTAAGTGACGACAAGGTCGAGGGTGGTATACGGTTACCCAGAAAAAAGCCTATTACCCCCGCACCCCCGCCGTAAAGACACGTCATTATAACGGCTCCGTAAATAATTAATCAAATCAGTGGAAGAAAGTTGCTTTTTGCTTCCCAAAACCTAGATTTATTTGCTTTTCTTTGGTTAAAGCAACTTTGGTTAGTCCACGTTTACCCAGAAAAAGCTTATTCACTCTTGCCTTGAAAACACCACGGTTAGGTTATACTATTCCAGGAATACATAATATGGCATTCCACTCCTTGGCAGTGCAAATAAGAAATGACGCAGCAAACCGTCCAATCCAAGGGTTAGGAAATACTGATAATGGTCACTGGGTGCCTGAAACTGCGAGGTGATCCAAATCAATGGAACGGAACGCCAGTCAACTTCTGTCGCTAGTTAACGTCTTTAGGCCGGGAATTTTGCACTAGCCTGGAACGAAATTCTCGGGCTGGTAAGCATGTCAAAGAAAATGATTATGCTAGAAAAGAACATCACCTGGTGCTGGTTTTTTTGGGTGACTTGAGCGAGGCGATGGTTTCGGCGTCAGTCTTGGTGTGCCGCGCCACCTCCTTGCTCAGGCGCATGTTTTGGAGCACTTCCATTAGCTCGTGGGGCATCAGCACCCACGGCCGTGACGCCAGGTCGAACTGGAACAAGTAAGCACTTAAGAATTGCTGGCATTTTAAACTTTAATTCCTTAATAACTATTTGTTTAGTCTATATAAACAAAGCCGATTGAACAAGAGAACAAACAATTATCCATATTTACAGTTATAGTGTTACCTTAATTGATAGCTTTTAAGAAAATAGTACTTATTGAAAGAAAGTATTGTGTCCAAAATAATCTAACATAACATACCTACGATTATCAGGGGTAAAGAGACGCATTTCTAGAAATTTCCCGTTACCTCCATGATGCACCTGTGTCCATGTTTATCCAAGAACTCTTGGACTTTTTGGTACACTGCGGGCAGGTTGTCCCGCAGCCAGAACAGCGCGTCTGTGGGGGTCTGCTTCCGAAACTCTTCCACCTTCCCGGAGGCGGCCAGCTGCCGCGCCAGCAGCTCCAGGCAGTGGGGCACCTCCGCGGACAACACGTCGCCTGAACTCAGCAGCACGCTTATTTCGTTGCACTGCTCCGTTGTGAAATCTGTATTGTTTTTTGTTAGGTATATCGGGAATAAAATGAGTCAAGTGAAGTAAGTAAGTGGGTAATAGGGAAGCAATGATTTTATAGTTAGATAGTTAATTTGCCTATAATCATTGTCCTGCACTTGATACCTCAAATGATGGCACGGTGTTATTCTACATACTTATATGTACGTATAGGTATTTGTTGTTTTTGTACCTAGGTTTTTCGAATTATTCCTCTTATGTACAGTTTCCTCGTAGATACACTTTTCAAAAAAGTTCGCTTTTGACCTTAATAGATCCACTTTTTAAATACATTGCAGTGGTTCCTAATAGATACACTTCTACAAGTACAGTTGTGTACACACCACCATCAAATTAACAAAAACAGAGTCGATGCAGGGAGCTCGGCTCACGCGGAGCTCCTATTTCTGAATTGTTCTGGCCCTCCGGGTCTGGTATAAAAACGAACGTAATCTAATCTACCTCATATTTATGATATCTAATGGGGTTTGAGTAAAAGTGTTGTCATTTGTAAAAGTCATACATTTTCAGGTTAGCGGCCATTCGTAAAAGTGGTAAATTGTGGTAGGTGAAAAGGTAGATACATCTTTGTCAAGTCGACTGTACCTTGTCCTCCCTCAAGCAGCACAATCATAGCGAAGAACTGGCTCGCAGAACTAGCCGAGCTGTTGCTTGCGTGGTTGCCCGAGAACCGCTGGATCTGATCGTTCAGGGCTAGCAGGGCGTCCACATACTCGCTGGGCTCATTAGTCTCGAACGAGTCGATGGTCATCTGGTCTACCTGCTTCATGGTGTCATTCATGCACCATTTGGTCATAAATAGAGTCTGAAATTTAAGAAACAAACTGGAATCTACTTTACGTTATGATATTATATAATACGGTCGAATGCATTTTTACGTAAAATGTACATAGAACAACTCATTGAAGACTTTTCCGACCGTTGTGTTCAAAAGAAGCTGGGGCAGTTGGTTTTACCTTGATCATGAACCCAATCATCTCGATTTTGTCTCTCCAATGCGGCGCGCGGCGGTGCAGCGCGACGCTTAAGATGCGGTCGTCGGCCACCTTGTGACCGTGCACCGCTATCTCGATCATGCGGATGCCGACGTCGATCTCATTGGAGACGCGACGGTATACAGACTGGAATAACATTTGTAGGTAGGATAAACCATTTTAAGAAATAAACGTTAATGATGTAACAGGTGTTTTGTCCCCATCTGGTGAGCAGTCACTACACTTACATTAGGTCCAAAGTAAATCTGACAATCTACAACAATAAGATTGAGTTTCCTACAAAGCTCGTTCTGGAGGTTCTACAAGTTAAAAATGACTTGGCATCAGTAATGACATTGACGACTTCAAGCATTTTTTTTTAAATGGGTTACTTATTAACGTTTGTGACCGCACCGCCACCGCCTATAAGGCTGCAGCTCCACTGAGGAGGACATGAGCGGAATAGAGCGGAGCTGTACCAATATTAACCAATAGAATAGAAACTAACGTGCGCAAGGCGCGCTCGACGTGACAGCAAGCGCCTTCTATTGGTTAATATTGGACAACTCCGCTCCGCTCCACTCGTCTCCGCCTCAGTGGAGCCGCAGCCTTAATCTCAGCAATGCAGGGACATAGTCCAGTGGCTACCTTTCAGTGAATACTATGTTTAAAGAAGGACATGTCTTAGCACTGAGGAAACATCGTGGAGGGAATAAACATGATTCCATTACTTTCCAAGACCTCTGGAAATGGACTATAGTCGATTCGGTCAAGGTAGTATGGATGAAGTTTTCTCCGATGGCGGGTGGCACGAGTGTTGAATGGTGCTGTAGGTACTAAGCTAAACAATACCTCTGAGCACCTTCCTGTAAAAAAGCCTATAGAACACGCAAAGAGAAAAAGAATATGGAAAGAATATACTAGGTAACCATATGAACTAAAGAAAACTGATACTGTCTAACCATACGACCGTCTCTCTTGGGATAACTTTATTTATACGACCCTTAGGGCCGTATTAATAAACTCATCTTGACTGTGAGGCCCGTCACAAGATACGTCAAAGTAAGCGCCAAACCATAGAAGACTGTCATTTTTGACGCATCTCGAGACACGCATTTGAGTTGAGATCAGTTTATTAATACGGGCCTTAGAGTTGATGGGCGAGACGAGACCCTAAATTAGTACAAAAGTAATAATAGTTATCTACATTTTATCTTACAGGTGGGCCCTCTCGAATACACTTCGACCCCTTTAGGAACTTTTGAGCAATTATCCTATTACACACAGCTAATTCTAAACTAAATTCTAGGATTATACTACCGGTTATGGACAACTGTATTCGAAATCAGAATAATGATATTCTGATTTCGAATGCGATTCAAATTCATCTCGTCATTTGCCTTAATACGTAATTTCCGTTAACTGGTAAACTTCTGTAATTTGTCAATGCCATGTAAGTTTTTTTTCGTCAATTTGCCCAAGCCCTATAATTTGTCACTTTCATCAATTAGTCGACTCTGTCAAAGGACCATGCGTCAAAATGGGCCTTGAAACCAACAGTATTGAGAGTTATGTCAATAAATAGGTCTTAAAATCTACTTTATTTCATTATATGGGCACAAAGTCAAATTCCATTGCAGAAGTAAGATATTTGTATTTTAGTCACGGTGAGTACGAGCTGCGATAAATGCATTCGGAGAATATTCATATTCTGGAGGGTAGGTAATGAGCAAACACAATTTAAAAAAAATGAAGGTGGGGATATCGACCGTTCTATTAATTATGTTCATTCGGTGTCATTTCTGGTTGAATATCGTGTTTTACCAATGATAATATTATTTCGAGTCATTTAAAACCTCTTTTACCTTGGTATCTCTATCTCTCTTTTATCTAGGTAGGTATTCTTAAGTACAAGTATCAGTGTCAGTGTTATCAGTGCAAGTGTTACTTGATATCGCAACGTTTAAGTGTTCAATTGATATTGCTTAGTTAAAACGCCAAATATGTAAACATGGCAATAGAAGGACGCCATTGTGTATTATGTCCTCGTTCGATTTTGCGACAGCGGCGACATATTTTAGAAGAAAACTTACCCGAATTACACCCTCTGATTGCACAATACTTACGGGAAAATGCATTTATTCCGGTGAGTAAACATATTATGCATTATGGTATTTCTGATACGATTAGCATGATGTTTTTCGATATGTATAGTGTGTTTATAGGTACTAAATGTAGTTAGATGAATATAAATCTTTTCCTGAGATCGGTACATAATTACGCACTTAATTCATGCTTATGTCCACCGCTTACTGAATTTAAATGTCATAATTATTGATGTAATCAGGTAACAACTTGCTATATATATAAAAGATAAAAAAGATAAAAGATGTTTATTCAGTAAGTAGGCCGCACGGGCACTTTTACACGTCAAAATCTACCAGCGCTTCGCAAGAGACCACTGCTGAGAAGAAACGCCGCAAGAAACTCAACAGTCAGTCGTTTTTTAAAATAGGTACTACTTATGATATTATACAATTATAAAGCTTAACCTAGCATGATATAAAACAATGAATTTAACATAAAATAAAAATAAAAATAAAAAACATTCAAGCGTAGCTTGTGCAAGAAAATGTGTCAAAACTAAGAATTTTCATAGGGAGTAATAAGTAGTAGTAATAAAAAAATATTTATATAAAATATGTATATATATTTAAAAAAAAAATATATATACTATCCTATGACAGTGCAAGACAACCACCACATACAGAGTTTCGATACATTCTCCTACAGAAACCGTGTCCCCTAGACAATGTACAATATTTACATATTTTTTATGCCTATTTTATTAGTCAGTTAGTTAGGTGTTTAGTTAAGTTTAGGCCAAGCATTTTTATCTGTTAGATAGTCCTCGACCCTATAGTAAGCCTTAGACATCAACGACTTTTTCAAGTAACTTTTAAGTACTGGAAATGGTAACTTTAAAACTGAGTCAGGTAATTTATTATAGAAAAGAATGCATTGACCTACAAATGATTTATAAACCTTACGGACACGAAATTTTTTAATAGCAATTTTATTTTTATTTCTTGTATTCAAATTATGTATATCACAATTCTTAACAAAAGAGTCTTGATTTTTAATGACATAAATTATATTCTCATAAATAAATTGTGACGCTACTGTTAAGATACAAATTTCTTTAAATACTTACCTTTTACCTTATTGTCAGAAGCTTTGAGCTTAAGACCTAAAAATTTTGACTTAGCAGTCAAGCAAACTTGCTTGAAGGTCCTAGAGTAATTCTTAACATAAACTAAGAAGTCAGCGTTCTTGTTCTCCTCCCTCTCTTTATATAGTTCATATAGCCTATTTCTACTTCTATGAATGCCTACAGTAGCCCATTCACTAAACTTAGTTTTTGACCCAGAAATAGTTTTCATCTTAAAATTATTATTAAATTGATGAAGAATTACACCAAACAAATCATTATAAATACTATTAGAATCATTATGTGAAAAGGATAACCCACAAAGGTTACTCTGAACTTCATTTTTGAATAAATCCAAACGATTGCTAGTTATGGGCCTGTATGTTATTGTTTGTGGTTCTTGATGAAAATCATTTAAAAAAGAAGCCTTTTGACCACTGTGGTCAGAATTAAAGCAGTTAAATATTTCCTTATCCAACCATTCGCAATTACAAAAAATATTGTCTAAACAAGTAGCACTTGAAACACCTATCCGTGTAGGTTCAAGGAATAAATTATCTAAATTAAAAGATTTAAATACACTTAAGATCTTAATAGTATTATTTGACGGTTCCAGTAAGCTAACATTAAAGTCTCCACAGACAATAACATGCTTTTGAGTTTTACATGCTAATTTTAACACATTTTCCATTGTAGATTCAAACATGCTGAAATCAGCTGATGGTGGTCTGTAAACGCAAATGATTATGTAATTTTCTAGTTCTATGCAAGAGATTTCTACAAGCCTCTCTATAGATAGCCTGACAATATCTTTCCTTTCTTTGGATTTTATGTTATTTTTAACTATTATTAAACCACATGAATGGCGGATTTTCTGGCAAAAAAACTAACTAATTTTAAATTTATAAAATCAAAAATTAATTGATCTGGTCTAAGCCAATGTTGAGTAACACACATAATTTGTACATTTTCAGAATCTAAAAATAATCCAATTTCTAATTCTTTGCTGGAAAACCCTTGAATATTTTGGTGAATTATATTTATACTCAAAGGTGTTTCCGCTGTCCTATACTTTAGTTTAAATGATTAGGAATGGCATTTGTGCCACTATTGTATTTATTTGGTTCTATATTAAAGGCCAAAAGTTCTACTAAAGTCACAATATATTTCTTTGGCAAACTAATTTTGTTAGAAGTTAGCGTGAGGCGCTTAATGAATTTATTTATGTCAAAGAAATGATATTTTTTATTGCAACAAATAGCATTATACATCAAAGAATTTAACTGTGCTATTTTATTATTATAATTATATGGCATATTTTGTGAATATGGTAATGCACAAAGTATAATTTTACCTATCCCGGCCACTTCAATAAAGTTTAATGTTGACATTAATCTAGCCACACTAGCCTTATCTATACCAAGACTGTTACCTACTATAATCACTAGAGTAGTAGAATTGTCATAACTTCCCTTTGATATTAAATCACATAACTGCATGAGACTTGCATTATGATAGCAATAATTTGTGACCTTTTGTGTCAATTTATTTTTTAGCATGGAACCCATTCCAGACCCTATCTGATCCGAATAAATTATAGTTTTATTATTACTATATATATATATATATATATTATTATTGAAACCATCAATTGCTACTAAACGTATGTTTATTTCACACACTAACCCTACCCTAATAATTCTGAATTTGTATTCTCAAAAAGAACCAGTTTTTTAATAGATCCTATTTACTCTAACTTAAATATGAATATCTCAGTTCTGCAATGGAATTCGGCTTTGTGCCCATATAATGAAATAAAGTAGATTTAAAGACCTATTTAATGATTTAAGTTTCAGCTCTGTTGGTTACAGAACCAGGCTCCATACAAAGTTGCCCATGGTCCTTTGATATTCAATTAGAAATTAAACTAAAATTCTTAAACATATTGTAAAATTGTACATAGTGTCAGAAGGGCAGAACCGTTGGGTTGGAATCAATGTTGTCATGACAACGCGCTTTGCGTAGGTGGTAGTGACCAAGTTTAAGATGGTAAATGTTTTTTTCCATGTATGTATTTATTTCTCTGTAATTCTGCAAATGATTGCAAAATTTTCCGTCACGGCTATTTTATTTGTTCTAATCACGAGAAAAAAGCGGTTTTGGTATCCCGGAAATAAAAATATAAATTGAAACTTGGGAAAAAACACATTCGACCCTCGTGCGTAACTCACGTTGTATAGCGCCATGCCGCAGCGGAAGTGTGTGAGGATGACAGACTGGTCGTAACCATCGTCGCTGCCGCCGACCATGTAGTCGATGGCTTTCTGGAGCGGCCGCAGCACCGCGTCGTGACTCAGCGGCGTCAGCGGCTTCGGCATCACCTGGGGACGAGCGCGTTTAAAATACCCACTCTCTTTTTACTTCCGTTTTCTTTTCTAAATAGCAGATTTGTAAAGTAAAATTCACAGGGTAAAGGTGCGACCCCACCGCCGCGTTAAATACGGTATCTTTGCGTAAACAAAAGACGGGGTCATAGTAACAACATGGTGTTGTTTTTGACAAACGTAATATACGCACCGTTAAGCAGCGGTGCGGTCGCGCCTTTTTTTACAATCCTTGTCTGAAGACACAACGTCATCTAGAGCAAGGGTCTCTAAACGATTTGCTCAACCCGGCACTAAGTGAACCGAACGTCTTTGTTATTTTCGACGATAACTTTGACCGACTATTACTAACTATGCGAAGAATGACCAAACTCGAAGAGCAAATGGTTATTGCCCTTTACAACTTCCAAAATCAGGCAACATTGTATTTAGCATAAAACTTTGGCCGAGCTAGGTATTTAGTTACCAAATTCTTGGGCTGATAACGATCCAGACAAACTTGAATAGCCATGTCTTTTACGACCCATACAGCTTTCGCTAACGAGTAACAAATCTACTGTAAGATGCGAATGCGAGGGATAGCGAGCAGAGATCGTCTAATTTAAAAGTAAAGCAATAGGTACTACCTAATCGACCTATGAAATATGCGTCCAAATGAAAAGTTAGCACATTGGAAGAGGCGTTCAGTTTATAAGCGCCCGATCCTTACTGTAGTTCTCCCCACGCAGCACTCACCTCGCCGGTGTTGGCAAATGTGACTAGCTCGTCGTCCGACATGATGGGGAAGTCGAGCTCGTGCAGCAGTTCCTCCTCCGACCAGCGCTCCAATGACGTGATGGGCCGCGCTTGCAGCAGGTAGATGCCGTCCTGAAACAGTTTCAAATACCTAGGTACTACAATGTTGCACTGAAGATCGTAGGATCAGTCTACACAGAGTTTAGGACTAGGGTGATATCCATTTGTTCCATACCACAAATTGGTGATTGAGCTACAACATAACGTCCATTGACGTTTAATATGAAATTACGTGGAATAAAAGGGGAATCACCGTGTTGCCCAGACTACCTGACCGACTAAAAAGTCAACCTTAAGCTGCGTAGTTGACCACCTTCTAAATTACTAAAATTTAGTGCAATAGGCAAGTAACTAAACTGTAATTCTATGGAACTTGCTAACTAAGTAAACAAACAATATATTGAAATTGACATCTAATGTCAATTTTAGTATTGCGGCTTGTTTACATAGTTAGCAAGTTCCATAGAATGACAGTTTAGTAAATTATCTAAATAACTTAGCGATCACCGGTTTTACTAAATAATATTCAATTTGTTTGAGGCAGCTGGCAGCAGATCATCCCATATACCGCCGGAACTGGGACCTCTTCAGACACCTCTGCAGCTCAGCAACCAACACGACCCACCATCACACTCACACGTATATGTACAGAAGTTTACCAAAACTTTTAACCTCACAGACAGCCCATTCGATGTCCCTTCCCGCGCCCCACAGCTGCTCCTGCCTCACGCCCAGCTCCGCGAGCCGCAAGGCCTCGTGCTCCGCGAGGCACGGCACCTTCCTGTCGGCCTCCGGCACGGCCTCGGTGGCCAGCCCGTCGCCCGCCGCCGAAACGCGCTGCTCTTTGGAACCAAGCTCTATACTCGATATCGTGAGACTGTCGGGATTCCTGGAGACAACTATAGTGTCGGGCTCCACTGAACCGGACACTACGCTCTGAAATTCAAAGTAAATATCTTATGAATAATAAACGGGGCAAATGCGTAGTTAAATGCCGCAGTTCGTGCAAGAAAGGTACTCCTATTACCTGACTACAGGATTTTTGAATCTAGTTAAAAACTTAGGAGATAAGGATACCGCCGTTAGGGTCAGTATTAACTAAAGCTGTGCGAGGTAGCGGGGTAGAGAAATAATCGATTTTTTCCTGATTCGTCATATTCCAAATTGGTCATCTTCCAAACTGGTCATCTTCCAAACTCGTCATATTCCAAATTCGTCATCTTCCAAACTGGTCATCTTCCAAACTCGTCATTGTACAGTCAAATTAAATCGCGAACACGTGCTTACAGGAATAATAAGAATTACTTAGGACTTCAGGACAGATTGTACTTAGTAGTTATACTTTGTACTGACAATAATTTACTTAAGGCGGAGTCCAAAAGAATTGGCAAATAAGATAAACAAATTTGTATGACTTGACACATAACCTTACATTTTGGTCAAATTTGTTGTATTATAACTTATAACAAAAAAAAACGGTATATGTCGAAACAGAATAGATATTTTAACCCAAATGGTCTAGCAATTAAATATGTACGCTGCTGCCTCGAACAAAATAAAACCACAAAAAATATTATGTAACTAAATTTATTTCATGTTAAAATATTTTTAAGATTTAGGTTAAACTTAGTATTTAAGGCAACACACACTTTTTCGCATTAAAATAACCTGGTCTTCTCCCAGTAGAAAAAAAACATTAAAAAATTATACTTCACATAGCCTACTAAGACACTCCACAACAGTTATTTTTTTATCTACGAAATCCTGTACTATTTCTCTTTCTTTTGTAAATTTATTTAAATCTGTAGTTCGTCGACAAATTTTTGCAGGCAAATGTACATGGTATGACGAGTTTGGAAGATGACCAGTTTGGAAGATGACGAATTTGGAATATGACGAGTTTGGAAGATGACCAGTTTGGAAGATGACCAATTTGGAATATGACGAATCAGGAACAAATCAAATAATCCACCAATAGGATTACATAATTTCCCTATCTTCGCTCAACGCAGCTTTCCTATTGGAGGGTTTTTCCTCACACACCGGTCCGCCACCTCGCACAGCTCTGGTGCATACTCACCCTTAACAGGCCGATTTGAATATTCTAGTGTAACTACAGTTCAGCATGGTATTTAACTATTGTCAATAACCATCAAATCAGTTCCAATCTGGAACGTTCTAATACCAGTATTCTTAACCACGGTTAATACAATGACAGGAAGGGGTGAGTGTGTTTGTCGTACTCGGAGACGGCGTACCTCTCCGAGCCCGTAGTTGGCGGTGATGAGCAGCCGGCCGGGGTCCCCGGCGGCGGGGTGCCGCGTGAACAGCACGCCGGCGGCGCGCGCCCGCGCCAGCGCCTGCACCACCACGCCGCCGCCACACAGACATACTTGCCCGTTTTGTCTACGAAAACAAGTGATTGCATATGGTTTAACAAAGATTTATCATTTTGTTATTTTTCTCAAACATGCTCGGAAAAAACGGTTTTCCGATTGAAAGACAAGGACGGAAAGAGCCTCATTTTACTCCTAGGAGTAAAAAAACCATATGAAAACACTTTCCGTCCTTGTCAATATTTTTCTTAAAAATGCTGTCAATTTGCATACAAAATCAAAAGGACCAAGACAAAAATTCCAAACAGCCAAGGTAACTGCTCGCTTTTTTAGCACAGTGCGTGTGTTTCTTTTTGAATTTGCATTCTAATTTCTATGGTTAGTATTTAAAAACAATTGACAGTCGGTAACATTCGTTCATTCTGCATAATTAAATGACTTGCTTTTTAAAAATGTATTTGTATTATTTCCTCACATGTTTGAGAAAAGCATTATGTATGCCTCGGCGGAAACGAGGATTTCCTGACTCGTATTTTAGCAGGCCTCGCTATTGCTCGGCCTGCAAACCACCTCGTCAGGAAAGCCCTTACTTTCCGGGCCTAGGCAACAATGTACTATTTTTATGGCTAAGACACAAAGAATTTACTTCTAGTAGTGTCGATTTGTGACATTGTGAGTCCTAATTACAAGCACTTTACTTTGCTTGAATGTCAGCCCTGCTTAAATACCTACAATAAAAAATTCAAAGAACAAAATTACAAACAACACAATTGAGCTTTTCGCCTAGTAAGCGTATTGTTTAATCGCGGTGTAGTCGAATTTTGTCTGCCACTAACAAACGCTGGCTCGAATTATGATTATTTAAATAATTAATAACGCACGAAGATCTCAGCACCTTTGTACGCCGGCTAACAAGTCATCAACGCGATATCTTTTCTATCGACTGTCTTTCGTCTACGCTAACATACAACAGTGATTAGCCCTTGACGGCGATGATGGATCCCCAGCACCTCTGGACACCGCCTAGCACGCGTTTTAAGTCTTCTTTTTACAAAATCATTATCTTTCATCGTTGTTTTTTATATAGCTGGCTGGTTTCCGCAACTCGACGTTTTACGCCTCATTTGCGTCACCGCTCCCTTTCTCTAAACCTCTAAAAAGATGCAACAGTGCCCCACCTGCGATAGTGCGCGCTGTTGAATGCAAACATAGATCCCCAGCACTTCTGGACCCCGCGTACCACGTCTTCGGCCAGACAGCCTAGCACGGTCTCGTTCTGTCCCGCTGCCGACAGTGCTTCGCTGTCTTCTCCCACCGCTGTGTGAACAAACATGCCACACTACCATGAGCCCTTTCCAAAAGGAAATCCTTTCAAATTGACACCTTTTCAGATCGTAATCTAAAAAGAGGAACCGAGCGAGGGTAACACGGGATCCTGCCGTTTTCAGGAGTTATTTTTAGTCAAAAATGTTATGTAAATATACATAACATTTTTGACGTTGATTTGATTAAATTTAATTAGAACTATATTTATAACAATATAACAATAACGAGTCCTTGGCTGTAGGTACAACAAAATGTAATCTGCGACGCGGGAAATCACTGAGCATGGAATAAAGTACTTTTTCTGAATTAGTAATTTATGCAAAATTGTACATTTGACCAAAAATTTGCCACAAAACGGCGGAAACCTATTTCTATGAGCGCTCTTGTTTAATTACTTATAATCAAATGTTTCTGATTGTTTGTTTTTTACCTGAAGATCTCACTGCAAAGCGTAATTCAGGCCCTAAACCTTGCTTCAAAGCTTTAGCCTTCAATTCTTCCAGCTGCTGCAGAATCTCCTCCTTTATATCTCCTAATATTTCTGTGGCGCTGATTAGTTCTGATGTTCTGTAAGAAGACGATTGCTTGGTTTCAATACACATCAATAAAGTTAACGTAATATTTATGTATATTTTACATTCAGCTTACTTATTACAAGTTTGTTTGAAGTGCGTCTCTTCGTAATCTCCACCCGCTGCCTCGATTTCAAGAATAGCCTCTTTCAGTTTTGGATTCATTTCCAAATGTTTCTCTAGCGCTTTGGTGGTCAAACAGTAGCCTGGTGGGACTTTGTAACCCTGGGAACAGAATATATAAATTAACAAGTTCATGGTTCTCCATAACGATAACCAACTACAATGTCAAATTGTTATTTGCTATATATATGCTACTGTTGTAGCATGTTAAAAAAAACAGTTGTAAAACTCCCGTAACAGACACGGTATTAGATTTCTTTTTGCCCTTTATAAGCTTCAACACTATTAGGCATTACACAAAGCTGAAAAGGATTTCGGTGCTACGTTTTATTCTATTTATATTTTAAATGCGTTGTTATTTTCTGTTGTTTTATGTATCGCATTCGAATATTACCACCGCATAAACCCTTTTTTTTCCATTTTAGAGTCAGTGTAGTATACTGACTTCTTCTTTCTGCATGGAAGCCAGTAAAGCCAGCGAAGCCCCTTTGCCCCCCACCAGCTCGGGGCAGGCGGCGACGCGGGACTCGAACGGTGCGCAGTAAGTCACCGCGCCCACTTCGTTTGCAGTGAACCATCGGAGCAACCGCGGCGGCGCTAGATGAACTTCAGGCTCTTTTATCACTGAAACAAAACATCACGCTCACTTTCCCTTAGTGGCCCATTTAATTGGTTTTAGTAATATCCGAATGTATCTCTTAATTTAATCAAAGTCTAATATTTTCGATACGATACTACCTATTTCTTTGTTCAGCCTTCACGGTCTAAGGCTATTGCCTTAGATGTGAAGATGTTAATTTAGGTACGGAAATAGTTTCTTGTCTAGACCTGGGGTTACTTTTAATTCCGGAAAATTGGCTATAAAGTTGGCTATTTATTCCGGTATCGCAATAGAGTAAGGGAAGCGAAAATTTTAATTATACTCGTAGTGGACTCGTATACGAAGACCTAAATATTTTTCTGGAGTAGATATCGTGCCTCTTTCCTTAGACTACCTTCTCGGAAAATACGTAAAGTCGTAATAAAATACCTGACGGTTCATATCCCAGTTCGAGTAGCCCGGTGCCTGGCTCCCCGTTGATCTCCAACACGAGGGTTCTGTATACAACTTCGTGCTGGTATGGAACACCACTGAACAGCCTTCCCCCGTCCGAATTGATTCTAAGCACTATTTTAAGGTCTCGACTCTTTGCTGAAATAAATGTTATTACTTTTTTACTACCTTCATTAACCACATGCTGTATCACTGTACGGCTGTCTGAGGGAATTATGTACAATGCTGTAATGTAAAAGATGTGTCTGTGTTAATACTCAATACTCAATATATTTATTGCATTCCACATTTTACAGATGTTGTTGTTATCATAGGTATACACGTTCATAATATGTGGACCCTGTTGGCAGCACAGCAACAGTAGTAAAAACAGAGAAGAGGGCTTAGTTTTACAATATTATAATATGTTATTTACTATATTTAATTGCACCTTAATTACTCAATTATTTTATATATATTCTACTATATTTATTATATTTATTCTATTCTTCAAAGTATAGCTATGGATATTATTAGACTATACTTATCAAAACATAATTTAAATATTTTTTTGCATATTAAAGTATTTTAATTATTTTCTGCTTTAGGTGAGTAGACATGGTTGTCATAAGACAACTTTGTTCTAGTCTCAATGATATTTATATATTTTTGGCTCGCTATAGGTACCATGAATCGAGTTGCCAGCGAATGCAAAGCATGAATAATGCTAAAATGTAAATTACCTTGATATTGTAAATAATCCTATTTATTAAAGTAGGTGAGGAAAGTGAACTTACTGCTAACATTTAACGTGTAGGACTTCGGTACGGCGTCAGGCACTTCACAGAAGTCCGACATCACCAAGTCAGACGACGTTATGCTTCCCACTGAATAGTCTGGGAACCTGACGCATCCTGAATGGCATCTGTAACAAATTGAATGGTGATTTTAAATAACACCTTATATCTACGTCGCTAACTATTCTTACGAATCGGGCGCGAGCATGAGGATTAAAAAAATAAGTCAGACAATATGGTAGTACGGTTCTACCTTGCTCCTTAATATTTCTTGGAGTTTTGAAAATGACACGTCTAACAGAGCAAAATGATAAGAAGGACAAGAAAGGCGGATTAGAAAGTTATAATACAATGCGCCAAGGAAAGAAGCATCTCGGCTTAGACTTACTGAGTCAACACGTTTCTACAAGCGACCGCTCTCAACTGCACGGCAGTGCCGTCCCTCGCCGCGGCCATGATCCCCACAGACCTCCTGATGCCCTGGTACCCGTGAGGTGAAAAGCTGCGCTCCTTCACCCCCCTCACACGTAAGTACTCGCTGGAAGACACCCGCCCTTGGGAGAACGCTTCGAATCGGCCTTGGATCACACCCCATTGAAGCCAGCTTCCGTCGCCCCATTTATCACTGGAAAATCGCAACTTTGATAAAAGATACGTGATTTGAAAAGTAGTTTACGGCCGCACTCTTTAAATGAAGATTACTGGGGTCCTAGTGAAAACAGGTGTAAGTCCTCTGAAGATCAAGTGAACAAGGGTTTAAGTCTATTACACTCCGTTTATGTACACTCAGGAGCAAAACAAACGCGGGTCAGAGTGCGTTTTTCATACTAAAGAGGCTATTTCGAAGCCTTGGTTCCTCGCCAGGGAATGCTTTTAGTGAATTCTGATGATGAATACCGCTAGCATCGATACAGGACTTCCAGAGTGCCTAGGATACCCAACTGAATGTGCATGTTCAGAAAAACATCTAAAATGGCAATAAAATGTATGGAAATCCAAATGCTGACCCAAACTGTCCGGCTGTGGTGTTAACTGATTGTGCGATCAGTTAGGTATCTTAAGAACTTTTGACCTCCTCTATTGAACCTCGGAGTATCCACCATTAAACCTCACTCGAAACAACCCCTGGCGAGGAACCAAGGCTTCGAAATAGTCTCGTTTGTATGAAAAACGCACTCTGACCCGGAATTTTTGCTCCTGATGTATATACCCTTTTGTAGAACAAGTTAAGTCGACTTATACCTTTTTTCACTAGGTCCAGGATTACCACGCTTAGTCATATTTCATACACGTTTTGAACGAGTTAATTGTGTCTAAAATATCTCTAAGTATAGGTACGGCCAAAGGTACGGCGGCTAAGTTAAAAATCAATCAGCTATGAAAATTTGATCCCTTGTTTGTAGTTACTTTGAACTAACAGTCTTGCATATGCATATCTTCAACTTCCCAGTAGATAGGTATGTATCTAGTTATAGAGTAATATCGGGGTATCGGTATCTGTTTACAAAAAGTCAACGTCTTTATTAGTTAGTTAATGCATTTCCTGTTGAACGACATTGCTTTTAATAGGTAGGTACCGATAATAAGGCATTTAAGCGCATCTTACTTAAGCGACAAGAACGTTAACCCAAATAGGTACTATCATAGTTAATGTAAATTATACCTACGACTACGAGTTGGTACATTAAAAATATTGTCTAAGGCTAGTCAGTTATTCGGTAATTCTAAGAATGTGCACATTTGTCCCGTATTTCAAAAGCAGTAAGTTCTCATCAAATGGCAAAAAAAAACTCTAGTTGTTAAAGCAAAATGTTTAAGAAACCAATTTCGTCTAATTTTGCATTGCAGTAACTTACGAGTATATGAGATTGTCAAAATTGTAAAATAAAATAAATCTGATAGTGGAATGTGGGTCATTAAGCCTATTCCTCCTTTTTTTGGATTGTCACACGGGTCACACCACACAAAAAATGTAATTTTGTATGTCTGCTAATACAACAAATGCACATGCTGCCAGATTACTGCAAAAAATTGGGAGATCAATCCCAATTGTGAAATTGGGGATTTTGATTAATCTCTGTCTACCCCATTGGGAGACAGGCGTGCAGGTATGTATGTATGTCAAGCGATTTCACTGTTTTTTTTTTATCTGTCAAAGGTTACAAGTCTTTTTTAAGTTGTGTGTGGTGATGGAGTAAATGCCACTGTTCGATTCCCCAAGGCTTACCTGATAAGTGATAAGAAAATAACAGTTGAATATTAAGAATGGGCGGTTGCTGCGACCATTACCCACTATGTAGACCAAACCAAGTCGCCGGCGACCAGTCGACAGTGTGTTATGGTTTTATGGCACTCACAGTATGTCAGGCCAGTTCCCGTCGCGCCAGGGCTCCAGCGCCAGCGCCCCGGCCGCCAGCTCGCTGCTCCAATCCTCGGGGAACCGCACCACTTTAGATGCCGATGTCCAGCTGAAATCGGACCTCTACAATGAACACAACTTTACAAAACCATCAAGTTCTTTCGTAAGCACAGCACATGAACCAACATTTTAAATATTTCGCTTCTGCTCTCCAATACAATAACAAGTTAAAGAGACTTATCTCTAAGACAGTCTTAACAGTCTTGTAAATTTGTCTCAAATTGAAAAAAGTTAAAAATCAGATATTACAACGACAATTAGATCGATTTGCGACAAACTATGTTTCTACTTAAAATATATAAGGACGGTTTATGTTTATCATAAAAGTGCTTCAAGTGTCTGTAATGATAAAAAAATAGGGAACATTAATTAATATTTACCATTGGAGCCACAGGTAAGTAAGAATATAAGGTATGGTAAATGCTCAATCTATTCGTACCAAAGAGCGAGTTAATAGGAAAAGGTGGCAGAAACCCCATAAGTCCCTATCAAAGGGCAAGCAAGGCAAAAAAGTGGACGTATATTTCTATATATCCGTACAGGTAAGAAAGAAAGGAAAGAAATCCACTTGTCTTTATCAGAGGGGAAAGGCAGAGGTCGGTGGAATAGGGGGAGGAAGATAGTGATGAAACTAAATGTCGAGACCGGTTGTCGTAAGTGTTATAACATCAGTAAAGGTACTTACATGGCATTAAGTTTAGCATGGTGAGTGGTGTTGTCTCGAACTCTGGTGACCAGACCGTTAAAGAGGATTCGCAATTGAGCCTTCGGTTGCAGGACTTGAATCTTCAAGCCGCCAGCGTTCCACGAGCCGTCTGCACTGTCCCAAGCGCCTATCGCAGTGTCCGGGTGTTCTATTCGAAATCGAACATGTTTAGTCATAAGTGTCATAACATAACTACGTATTCAATAAATGAAAATTTCAGAGCTGTTATTTCTCAAACGGACTAACCGAATTTCATAAAACTTAACTAAGAACCATCCCGATTAATCTTGCTTTCTCCCGAGTCGGTTCATTTGTTAGGGAGTTAGGTACGATGTCACAGACAAACACACAGATACACATATTAAACAAAGTACCCCACTTTTTACGTCGGGGATTTAAAATAAACTTAAATTATCTTTAAGAATATATATAGATATATTAATATATCATCTACTGTTGAAAAGTTATATGTACCACATTTTAAACTTCGCTAAATCGCATGTGCAAAGCTGCCTTCCTCGTGCAAGCTATTTAGCGAGCTGTTTTTTCAGATTATATATATTCAAGTAAGAGAAAAATGTAACTCAAAAAATTCATTTTTGAAAATAGACCGTTTTTTGGACCTCATAGACAACGATTGGAAATAGGTTAAAAATTAATAGAATCAAAGTTGTAGAGAATTTTATCAGCTGTAATATTGCAATACAACAAAATTTCCTATGATGCATCGTTTTCAAGATGTTAACAAAAAAAGGGACCTTCTTGCAATTGCTGACGACATAATGATTAATGACTTAATGACGACCAATTACCGGGAATATATTCTGAGGGCTGGCACGGTCGAC
Organism: Acleris sparsana; assembly: GCA_923062465.1. Taxonomy (NCBI): domain Eukaryota; kingdom Metazoa; phylum Arthropoda; class Insecta; order Lepidoptera; family Tortricidae; genus Acleris; species Acleris sparsana. The sequence continues at coordinate 15,888,872 of OV281287.1, read as the reverse complement.
ATTTGTCAAGCGTGGCGCGTCCCTCAGATATATAATTTCCGGTTGTTCGCATTTGAATATATTTATTTCATAAATTACTGAACATAGAATAATATAGGTACTACTGTAGTGTGTATTGACATATATAGATATGTATAACTATTAATAAGGCTTGATATTGATGGGTACAGTCAGTCTGTAAGAAGCTTTGCTATAATAAACACGTATTATCCGAGTGCGCCTTTCATTTGGTGATCCCATCCGTACATGGCGATCCTGCCATACCGGGCGTCGCGGCGGGCGCGAGTGATGTTAAATTTTTCCAGTATGGACTAGGTTTCGATCGCAGTATTGCTTAATATGTGCGCTACAGACAGTACCAAATTAGACCAGTTCTCGGACTCTTTGTATACTGGTGCAACGGTATTCTTGTGGGTGGTCTTCAGTCTAATAGCACTTGTTGTTTTGTTTAAACTGTGCTCGCGTTGGTGCCGAGAAGAAAAACCTTAAACCTTATGGGCTCAACTACGTCTACAGAGAAAGAAGAAGTCATAATAGCCCAAACTGCGTCTGGTGGTAATAATAATGCGCATATGGAAGAAGTTAAATTTCATCTTTCAACAACAAACATATTGTTAACAGTGCTACTGTTAATTGCATTGTTGGTGCTACTTTATGGCATTTTTAAGATATACCGCAATTGCCATAAAAAAATGATCCAGCGAGAAGTGAACCACATAATTATTTCCCGGAGGGCTACAAACAAAGCAGCAGAGCCGGCGTTGGAGGTCGTATAAGGCAGCGGTGAAAATACGCGACGCGGGTGAGATGTGTTGTGCCGGGAGTGATTTAATAATTATTATTTAACTAAAGTCGTGAACTAACAACAGATTAAGAGACACTGTGAACATTTATCGTAACATTTTGCAATGGTCAAGGAATAAAAAAGTCAAATAATTGGAGCACATGGCTACCCTATTGGTGTTTTGCTTTCAATACAACTGTACACACAGAAACAAAATATACCCCTTATGAATTGGTTTTCGGAAAGCTATGTAACTTACCCACTAACTTAAGAGAAACATTAGATCCGTTGTATAACTATAATGACTACCCATATGAAATGAAATACAGATTACAAAAGTCGCAATTAGACGCAAAAACTAATTTATTAGCGAGTAAGCAGATTAGGAAAGAGTATGTAAACACTGTTAAGTATAGTGAGGGAGATTTAGTTTTAGTTAAAAATGAGGCTTGCTCTAACAAGCTGGACCATTTGTATTTAGGTCCATTTAAAGTAGTGAAAGATGTAGAACCTAATGTAATCATTTTAGATAGTAACAACAAAGAAAGATTGTTGTATAAGAATATAACTAAAATGTACTTATAACCACAAAAAAAAAAACTTTTTTTTTTTATATATAAAAGGGGTGGCGTGTAGTGTGTATTGACATATATAGATATGTATAACTATTAATAAGGCTTGATATTGATGGGTACAGTCAGTCTGTAAGAAGCTTTGCTATAATAAAAACGTATTATCCGAGTGCGCCTTTCATTTGGTGATCCCATCCGTACACTACAAATAAAGTTAAAACTAATATAAAATTAAAAAAAACTAGCTACTCAAATATTAAAGATGTAAATAATAATCACCCACTATAAAAAGAACACCCCCTCTAGCAAGTATAATTATTTATATTTTACGCGAAAAATAAAATGAAGTTGTCAAATTTTACAGTTTTGGAGAAATTATCAATAACTTTAATAATCTGTGGTTTAGGTTAGTCAAAATGGACCTTATTGCATAGAAAATAAAGTTCATATCAAAATGAGTGATTTCTTTAGCGTTTTCCAACCATATTTTCTGAAATAAAGAACCCTCGGTGCGCGACTCCGACTCGCACTTGACTAGTGTTTTTATTATTTATATGTTTGCTCTTGACTTACTCTTGCCCTTGGAGGACGAAGATTTCGTCGACGATCAAGCGAGCTTACCCAGAACTCCGAGGTCATTGCTTTGACCAGAGAAAAAATCTCTGTCCATCCTTCGAACTTGTCACTAGGTGCGTATTTTTCCTGTCAGAATTTACCTAACCTTATTATTTATTTGTTTACCTTAGACTAACTAATTTTATTGTAATTCCAAAGACACAGCGATTTCGTTACATTGCGGTTAAGGACAATGCCTTCTATAAGATCTAAATCGAACTTACGAAGGAAAACTATACGTCTAAATCATGACACGTGGTTTAAGACTACAATTATGCGTTCACGGTCATCAAGGCCGGCCGGGAATCAGTTCATCTAACAGCACCAAGGTCAACATACGTAATAATTTGTAAGTGCTCCCGTCCAATAGCTTCACGTGGAGCGTCACTTCTGCTAGCGGTCTTCTGCCGGACAACTTGCGCATCCCTAGAAGAATTGTAGGTCCTTCTGGTGCTGATGCCTTGAAGCTGATGCTGTCGAGGCCCTCGGGGGAATTTAACTGACGGGGATGCTCATCTACTTGGAACTCTGACTTCTTCTGCGACTTCCAGCGGCACACTGCCCATCGCGCAACAATATATTTTAGAGGGTAGTTCCATCCTGTAAAAAAGTGTCAATTGAGTCTTGTTTAATTAAATAATATCCGTAAAAAGAAAGATATTTTTGTATAAAAATGTATATATCCACGAAATGCTCTTTTTAAAAATAATTTCGTAAGCCAATTCGTATTATCCACGCAAATAATTATGATAAGACTTGCATAGCTACAAACATAGATTAGAGTTGAAGACGATTAATCAGTTTGATAACAACGCCATGTCAATAATTCCAATGTTTAATTAAACCTACTTATATCTAATGAAACTCTTTTTTATTATCATATTATATGTCATACCTACATACCTATCCCAGATGCCTACCTAAGTAACCAATTCAAACAAAAATAGCAACAATATCCTATGAGTAAATATCAAAACAAAACTCACCTGGCGATCGGTACGCTCCTTTTCTTGTTTGAGATTTCCTAAAGAACATCAAATAAGTGACCAAAGCCGTTGTGGTCAAACCGGCCGGCAGAAGGAGGTCAAAAAAATCCATGTCTGACGAATATTTTTCCCATTAACTCACAGCACCAACTTGTGTTAGGTGTTTTATTGGTTGCCAAACGGACTGATACGACCGCCTGTTTATGGGAAGCACAATTATTTGGTAAACGACTGGCCGGCGCGACGTTGCGCGCAGATTTAATGTTGTTATATAGTATATCGCGATAAACGATTTGGTACTACTGTATTTAGGTATCTGTGGCTGTCTGAGAATGGATTGGCGTAGGTGGCTATGTAATTACAAAGAGTACTTATAACGTTATCTTATAAATACATATTAGGTCCAAAATGGTTTATAGTCAAAGACTCTTGTTTTCGATATCTGTTTAATATACATAAACACGTTACAATTTATTTAAAGTTCAACCAGGATACAATTTACAATATTTCAATTACATTTAAACCTTTGCAACGCTATTTTCCCAGGCCACTTAGGATGTTTTGGAACTAATCCGATATCGGACTAGTTAAATGTTTTGTAAACGGTCAGAGTGTTCATTTGTAGTGGTTAATTTTTGAATCCAGCTTGCCGGAAGTTGCTAGAAGAAGGTTGTCTATTTAATTTCATGTTCAAACTGCCATATAAGAATGATCACAGCGATAAAAGTGACAAGGTACTAACTAAAGTGTATACAAATTTATGAACTCAACTGTACAGTGAAAAGAGGTGGATTTTTTCAGCAAAAATGCTATAACTATTTTAATGATGAAAATGTATTGATTGACACCAAATATTAGGACCGAAATAAAAAATCCGAAATAAAGAAAGTGGCTGATTTTATTAATACTTATTTAAAATTATTTTCTATTATCCTGTTCAATTTCAGATGGATTCAGTTCATTCAATAATAAGGAGAGTGTATGAAACATTTGAATTCTAAAACTGAATGAATAGGATTTAATTAATTCAAGTTATTCATGTAAATAATTGCAATTTAATATTTTTTTGTGATGCAGTTACAAAAATAAGCGGATTCTATATCTTTAATAGAAAATGAATTAATCTACATATTTTTAAAATAAATATTACTTGTAGCATTTTTGCCCTCTTTTTAAATAATGATATACAAGAAGTTCATTTTCTATGTATTGAGTATTAAAGGAGAATTAGTTATTTTTTTATGATTATAAATTTGACTATCTAATTTTCGTCATAATAAAATTACTGATACAGATATATTGTGTCGCAATGGAAAGAAATCGTAACTTTCCTTGGTTTTTTTTCCACGATAATGACAGCTTAACCACAGCGAATGCAACCATGTAGTGTTGTGAATTTAAGCTTAGAGTCGTAAACTACAAGACTTGAGTTGCGACTAGCGAGTCTAGAAGCCTCGAACCTTAAAGCTTCGAGCGTACAAGCCTCAAACTAAAAAGACATTAGTTCGTGTTGCTGCTTACGAGCACAGAAACCTCGAGTCTTTAGGCCTCAAGCTTTAAAGCCTCCTGAGCTTTGAAGGTTTAAGTCTATAAAGTTCGGAGCGTTTATAACTCTTAAAAGCTTTTAATTGGCATTTAACAAATCAGTTCAATCTATGACATATTTGATATATATAGCAGTGATGGGCAAAATTTAATCGACTAACGATTAACGATTAAGATATTTAACCGCGATTAACGTTTATAAATGACTATTGATTCATCTTGGTCGTAACAGTTTCTTCGTCTTAAGAAAGATAAGGACAGAGCTACAATTTACCTGACTGATCGTTTTATTTGGAGATTAGATCCGCATATAATCCTTTAAGAAATTTCACAACTTTTAATAATGAAAGGTTTTTCTTTATTTACATATATTTTATGTAAAACCGACATGTCAAGGAAAAAAGTCTCCTTCATTTTTCCACAATTGATGAGAAAGAAATGGCACGGACAACAGATACCGTTTTATGATGATTCGGCAACTCGACAATAAATAATCACAGGCCAGCTGTAGATAGTGTTGTAAAAGACTCGAGTCCTCATTTTGTAGACTCGACTCACTTAATACATGACTCGGTGACCTCGAAGACTCCCGAGTCCCGAGCGTGAGTAAACTATCGAGCGTGAATCCAGAGCGACTCGATTTTGAATGCAATCAGTGGAATAACAAAGATGGCGGCCACTTTTTCCCATTCTGTCATCGGATTTCTTGTCGCAGACCACACCAGTGGCCCTAGTATGGTTGCGTCTATATCACGTGTCAAATGTGGATAAAGCATCCCTCACTGTCGCACTTATTTACGTGTCAGGTGACGGATGCCTTTTCTAAACTTTGTCACGCGATAAACGCAGCCATGTTAGGGCCCCAGATCTATCGATTTTGCACAACTATAGCTGAGATATAATAAAATGAAACTTTTTCAATTTTACAAAAATGGGTTATAATTACCCCCTACGCTCATTTAGAGAGTAGGTATTTAATTTATTTCGAAAAGTAGGCCTAGCTTTTTTAATGGTTTAGCTATACAGGGTTATTGGTAAGTCGACCTATTCCCGTTAGGAGGTGATAGGGGTGACTATTTGCGATAATTTTGACCCCCATATGCATTATGCAAAAGTGAACCATTTTTGAGTTATCGCGATTATTAGTTTTTTTTTAAATTAGTCGGAAATTCAACTTGAAAAATTTATTACAAAAAAAGTATCAATTTAAATCTTTTTTTTTTCTTCTGATTTACAAAACCGATTAAACACTGGTTATTTCTCAATATTAAAACAATAATTATCGGTCCAAATTTGAAAAAGCGAGACGGAAAACGAATTTTTTTCAATATTTTTTGCGATCGCTTTCCACTAAAATGCCTTAAAAACAAAAAAAAACGTTATGAAACTTGGCTTGCAGATTATTTTAAAAACTTAACTGTTTTCTTAGCTCTAAAAAACGCATAACAAGTAGAAGATTATTTAAAAAAAACCTGAAAAAATAATCATCACAAAGGAAGCGGGCGGGAACAAAAGTCACAAATGCAACTTCAAAAATTAAAATTAAAAAACATACCAAATTTAAATCATACATTTTTTATTTGCTTTTGTACAAGAGGAATTTGTTGTTCCTATGCAAAATTAAAAAAAATATATCTGTACACGTTTGAGAATGCGAGGCCGAAAACTAAAAAATACATGTTTTTTTATCAAACTCCAACATAAATAATTACACGAAAACAGAAAAATTTACCAATACATTTGGCGTGCAGATTACACATAAAACATTGACGTTTTTCCAGCTTTCTAACGAGCTATTAAAACTAAAATGAGTTTTGTTAAAGATTGCTGGAAAAAGTTGATCACAAAGGAAGCAACTAGGAAGTCACGTCCGAACATAACTTAAAATTAACTAACTAAATCAATGAAAACTAGCTGTTATACTCGTAAACACAAATAACAACATTAACTTATGTGAGAATAAGAAATGGAGGTAGCCATTTTGAAAATGAACTATAAATATCCTGATTATTTTAATTTTTATTGTTTATTAGTTTTAATTTTGTAACTTTTTACATAAGTTAATGTTGTTATTTGTGTTTACGAGTATAACAGTTAGTTTTGATAGATTTAGTTAGTTAATTTTAAGTTTTGTTCGGACGTGACTTCCTTGTTGCTTCCTTTGTGATCAATTTTTCCAGCAATCTTTGACAAAACTCATTTTAGTTTTAATAGCTCGTTAGAAAGCTGGAAAAACGTCAATGTTTTGTGTGTAATCTGCACGCCAAATCTATTGGTAAATTTTTCTGTTTTCGTGTAATTTATGTTGGAGTTTGATAAAAAAACATGTATTTTTTAGTTTTCGGCCTCGCATTCGCAAACGTGTACAGATTTTTTTTTTTTAATTTTGCATAGGAACAACAAATCCATCTTGTACAAAAGCAAATAAAAAATGTATGATTTAAATTTGGTATGTTTTTTAATTTTAATTTTTGAAGTTGCATTTGTGACTTTTGTTCCCGCCCGCTTCCTTTGTGATGATTATTTTTTCAGGTTTTTTTTAAATAATCTTCTACTTGTTATGCGTTTTTTAGAGCTAAGAAAACAGTTAAGTTTTTAAAATAATCTGCAAGCCAAGTTTCATAACGTTTTTTTTTGTTTTTAAGGCATTTTAGTGGAAAGCGATCGCAAAAAATATTGAAAAAAATTCGTTTTCCGTCTCGCTTTTTCAAATTTGGACCGATAATTATTGTTTTAATATTGAGAAATAACCAGTGTTTAATCGGTTTTGTAAATCAGAAGAAAAAAAAAGATTTAAATTGATACTTTTTTTGTAATAAATTTTTCAAGTTGAATTTCCGACTAATTTAAAAAAAAACTAATAATCGCGATAACTCAAAAATGGTTCACTTTTGCATAATGCATATGGGGGTCAAAATTATCGCAAATAGTCACCCCTATCACCTCCTAACGGGAATAGGTCGACTTACCAATAACCCTGTATATTATATACCTACTGTGCTCGAGTTCTGATTGTGTGAGCGCTTAACGCTTGACATAGACCTTTGAGGTTCGGGGGCTTGAGTCTTTAATAGGCCAGTTTTTAAAGCTTGAGCTCTCTATGAAGCCCGAGTCTTAGGGCCGTATTAATAAACTCATCTTGACTGTGAGGCCCGTCACAAGATACGTTAAAGTAAACGCCAAACCATAGAACACTGTCATTTTTGACGCATCTAGAGACGAGCATTAGAGTTGAGATCAGTTTATTAATACGGGCCTTAAAGACTTACCCTTGATCAGTCATAAAAAGCTTGAGTCGTTAACGTTCCGAACAGTTTTAAGCTCAAACCTGCAACGCTTGAGTCTTCAAAGCTTGACTCTTAAAGGTTTGCAAGTCTTTAAGGTTCAAAAGTCTTCAAGACTAGTCTTCTAACAACACTACAACCATACCGTTGAACCAGTGGTCTTGAAAATGTAAGAAGTTTGTATACATTGAACTACGTTCGTTAATGTTTTTTTTGTAGGATCAAGTGCAAATAATACGCGGTCAAAATTTCTTCCATTACCAATACTTTAAGTAAAGTAGCGCATTTTCTGTCGTTTTAAACTAAGATATCTATAACTGAATGTCTTCGTAAAAGCACTGTGTGTAGTGGTGTAACTATAGCCAACACAACAAATACACGCGTACCTACGTCTAAGTACTTGTTTAAAATTGCGTGTAAGTTTTAATTCTCAGATCTCTATTCTCTATTGCATCTCAAGCTTACGTGCGTTAACGCAAAAAGACATTCTCAAGGTCGTTGTATTGTATAAATAAACATTCTAGTTTTATATAGAAACAAAAATATCCCTCTTAATTTATAAAATCACATAGCCCCTTAGAATAGTTAAGAAATATATGAAAAAGTAACATAAAGTGATCTACAATTATCACCGACAATGATATCAAACAAATTGTTTGTTAAAAAATACTTCAAAGCTTGTGACAAATTTAATTAAATTTACAAGTTGCGATTAATGAATGCCGCGTCTTAAGTGTAAGTATATCAAATACAAAAGCCTTCAGCGGCCACGCAGTACTTTTCAACCATTAAAGAAGTGACTATACCTACTACGAATAATTTACTAATATTATATCTATACATTGCGTCAGTGCATAAAAATGTCTAGCTTCCTCTTACACATTACAAATTCTACAACTAGTGTCAATTAGGGAATGCAACGCCGTTATACCGGGATCCCGCATGCAATATGCGGGACTAAAGTAAATTGAGCGGGATCCCGAGGTATTTGCGGTATTGAGGAACAACGTAGGCACGCGTCAACTGGTAATTAGTACATTATTGCGTAGCCCAGGAAAGTCTGACCAGGTGGTTAGCCTGGTAAAATACGAGTCAGGCAATGCTGCATCAATTTGATTTAATTTTGTCTAACTTCATAAAAACAGCTTTGAAATGTGTTACCTATTAATGATATATTCGCATAATATTACACTACCCTGCGGAACCCGCGAATACCGGGATCCCGCGAGACTAAGAACTGTTAGTTCCGCCGCGTACCGGGATTAAATTCTCATGCAGGATTGCATTCCCTAGTGTCAATACATCAACGTTTACCATTGATCTCAAACAATTGGTTAGGTAAATAAGATAAGTTATTTGTTACCAAATTCAATTTAAATAAATAAATACATACCAACAGTAGCAGCATACACATATTGGTAGGTATAAAAGCTAGATGTCGCCTCGATTTTTTTCTCTATCATCGTCATACATTGGAAGAAAACCGTACAGCCAGAGACATTCCCGGTCCTCCGCTTCTACGGCGATATTCGTTTGCACATTCGACGCGTATCGACTTGGATGCTTTAGGATTATCTAGCGGCGACGAAAAAGGTAAAAATGTCCCTGACTGTACACTGCCCCAGAGCTCACCGACGAGAACTTTTTCGGATGGGTTTCATAAAAAAATAGTTAAAACGAAAATAAGTAACATGGTTTGTAAGGTATAATCGGGGAATTATGGAGCTGACCTGGGTTCTGTAATGCCAAAGCCCCTATAAACATTTGTAAAAAGAATAATAGAATCACAGATCTTTGTGCGTATGACAAAGAGCTTACAATTGTAATAAATGTTAGCTAGTAAAGATACACACAAAATTCAACCTTAAGGTAATTGCAATTAGACCTTAATTGAAATTACAATCGATTAAAAAAAGAAAAGAATTACTAAAGGTAGGTTCCACTAGGGAGCTACCTTTATTGATGCCTGTTAGTAATGGCAACACGTAAAAGTACCAAAATTTTTATGTGTAAAACAAAATTAAAATATTATTATGCACCGTATTATTTGCTGTATACGCATCTACTTATTTTTAAGAGATCAATGGTTTCGTAACAGGTGTAATATATTAATGATAAAATAAGTATCTATATCGGACAACAACTCGCAATAAACATAAAATAGCTAAAAATGTAAAACGACTGCACACAATTAGTCCATTACAATCTTTAACATTTAGGTACAAATAAATAAATTCGTAATTTTCTCGAAACAAAGGTAGCCTTAATGTATACTTCAGGAACCTAATAGCCTCCTATTTATAATCTGGTATCATTTATTTTTTAAATGATTGAAGGAGAACGACAAATAGTTGGACCCAATTAGCAGATTGACATACAAACAACGATGGCGGAAAATCTCGGTAGTGCGACGAAGTTTCCTCACAATTGTGGCTATTTTCTGTTGCACAACGGAAAGTTTCATAGAAAACCTCAATTTCGTCAGTCAGCATTCCCAACTTTTTGGTCCTCACCCCTCACTGACACTCTGTTTATTTCTGTATCGATCATTAAGATACGATAGTATACATTTTTAATTGGAACCTCGACAATAACACCGCTGGTGGTGATAGAAACTTTTCCTAATTCTCTCCAAAACTTTATTTCCGAAAAACACCATATAAAAAATATTTATGCAACTAAGGACTTTTGTGCTCACATATCATTTCAATGTGCCAAACAACGGGACGGGACGACCTGAAATATGTGCGTGTGTGTAGAAAACTGTCATGACATAAAACTCATATACACTTATTAGCAAAACGTATTATGAAACTATCCACGTAGACGTGGTTGGGCAGTATTTGAACTACTTGTTATTGAAATACGTATTTAAAATACAATTATATGTATTTTTTATTAATTTGTATTTAAATTACTAATCAATGTATTTCTGTAATTTATATTTCAAATACCTGTCATTTATGTATTTTTAGTAGGTCTTAAATACTTTCGTAAAATGCAACTTTTGAACTATCTTACGAGTAAATATTATCTTAATATAAACAATAATGTGTATGATCTTCCAGTCAAGTTAAAGGATTATTAATATTATTATCATATACGGGTGGAATGTGTACATTAATGCCATTTGTATTTTAAATATATGAGGACCAAATATTGTATTTTGTAAATTAAATACTTTCTATGAAAGTTTTATGTAGTTTATATTTTAAATGCATATAAAAAAGTATTTTGTAATTTATATTTTATTTAGACAGCATATATTTTGCTCAACCCTGAGCATAACAAAAATAATACCATGGAAAGCATGTGGGCAAGTTCAAAAATACCAAACACATATCAGAAATACGTTGAGCAACATTATTATTCACTAGTTAACAATTAAGAAAAGGATAAATTATTTAACCTAAAAAAAGAAACAAGTGGTGGTTATATTAATTTAGTCTTCCGTGTCATAATTTACCTTTCTAAAATATCTTACAATTAACTTCGATACAATTTAGAAGTTTAGTAATAACAACATACCGACCACTCAGTCACTAGGTTAGGCATAACATCTTCCTAACCTCCTTTAATTGCAGGAGCTCAAAATCACTGGAAAATCGACTTCTTTGTACAATAAACAATCGATTTCACTGAAGTATATTGCAGAAAACCAAATCTCTTTTTCTGGAACTGTTAATATTTCAGGACTTTTATAAAACTAACCTTACCTGTAGGGTTCTACAAGATGGCCCTGAAATAAACTCTGAAATAAATTCTGAAATATTTACAGTTTTGGAAAAAAGGGGTTTTCCAAAATGATTTTTGTGAAATGATTTTAGCAAGTGATTGGATACCATCGTGGAGAACTAGCACGACTTACGGGTGCACCTCTAATTACATAATTGCATTTAAAATTATTTCCGTATGCATAATACTTTTGCTTTATGATTTGTACGCATAACGATTCATGTGCATAAAGTGCATAGTCATATAATAATAATTTAAGTAGCACACAAATCTATTGATCATAAACGATATGAGGATAAAATAATTCCTCATAATGGTTCTCATACTCTGCAAACGTATTTGATATACTGCGTAGAGTAAAATTCTAAGTTCGGTGCGACGAAGAGCAATCAGAGGTGTATAGAATTAGGTAAACATGTAATCAAGAAATAAATTATTGCCCTTTAATAATTACCCTAGGAGTTACTAACAGGTATTATTATTATGCATAGAAAAAATATGATCTAGTAGCTATAAACGTAAAAACTTATGAGCATAAACTACGCTAATCCATCTTTATGCTTAAAAAATCATTTATAGTTTTTGGCACCCAATTTATGCACTTTTTTCGTTACGCACAGTGATGACTATGTGTAAATTTATTACATTATTTGAAATTATGACGTATTTTTTACGCAACCTGATATCGGCCAATTATCTAGACTTCTTTTTTGCGCACCTCTTACTCTAACTGGCTCACACCGAAAGATAAATAAGCAAGAAAAACCAAATTGTGCCAGTCATACAAGAAGCTGGAACAATCGTTTTTCTTAAACTGCGTTACCACGGTTAGCTTACTAACAACACAAAACAAACTCAAGATATTTCCACATTCATAAGAAAAGCTACAAGTTTTTGCAAATACTAGTCTGAAACACATAACAAAGAGCAACCATTTGCAAATACCCTAATCTTGAATTGCGAGGCCTCATTTACAGTTAAACATTCTAATTAATTTTTTTTATTGACCGCCGCAACGGACCCTAGTGACTAAGTGGTCCATATGGATAAGATTAGTATTAGACAGAAGTCTAGGCACCCGTCTAGCACCATAGACAGCCTCGTTGCACTTTAAACTAGGACCTTTTCACTATAAATTATTCTTCTTTCTTCTTTAGAGGCTCCAGCTCGTCGGGATTTTCATCCATGCTAGCTGCTGTGTCCGTGCGCGACTTGTCAACTGGGTACAACCTAAGAAAATAATAAGTTTTTACGATTTGTACATCCTATTAGACAAATTGAAGGACTATTTTTCTAATTTAGTTTAGTTTAGTTTATTTATTTGTCAATGTAATATTACAATATTAGTTTGGGAGATTTCGTATCAGTCCCTTTCTTTGAAACCATTCGTCTAGTATAAGTTACATCAATAATATAAATGGTCCTGCAACACAGATAAACCCAAAAACAAAAGTCCGATGGGCAACTATTGCACAGCCGAAGGGTTAAACAATTAATTGTCATTTATAAGTTGTAAAGCTTTCCCCGGAAAAGTCATAGAGGCTGGGGCTGTCTGCCAGGAGTAGAAGTATTTATACAGGGTTATTGGTAAGTCGACCTATTCCCGTTAGGAGGTGATAGGGGTGACTATTTGCGATAATTTTGACCCCCATATGCATTATGCAAAAGTGAACCATTTTTGAGTTATCGCGTTTATTAGTTTTTTTTTAAATTAGTCGGAAATTCAACTTGAAAAATTTATTACAAAAAAAGTATCAATTTAAATCTTTTTTTTTCTTCTGATTTACAAAACCGATTAAACACTGCTTATTTCTCAATATTAAAACAATAATTATCGGTCCAAAATTGAAAAAGCGAGACGGAAAACGAATTTTTTTCAATATTTTTTGCGTTCGCTTTCCACTAAAATGCCTTAAAAACAAAAAAAAAACGTTATGAAACTTGGCTTGCAGATTATTTTAAAAACTTAACTGTTTTCTTAGCTCTCCAAAAACGCATAACAAGTAGAAAATTATTTAAAAACAACCTGAAAAAATAATCATCACAAAGGAAGCGGGCGGAAACAAAAGTCACAAATGCAACTTCAAAAATTAAAATTAAAATACATACCAAATTTAAATCATACATTTTTTATTTGCTTTTGTACAAGATGAATTTGTTGCTCTTATGCAAAATAAAAAAAAAAACTGTTTACGTTTGAGAATGCGAGGCCGCAAACTAAAAAATACATGTTTTTTTATCAAACTCCAACATAAATTACATGAAAACTGAAAAATTTACCAATACATTTGGCGTGCAGATTACACATAAAACATTGACGTTTTTCCAGCTTTCTAACGAGCTATTAAAATTAATATGTATTTTGTTAAAGATGGCTGGAAAAAAATTATAACAAAGGAAGCAACAAGGAAGTCACGTCCGAACATAACTTAAAATTAACTAACTAAATCAATGAAAACTAACTGTTATACTCGTAAACACAAATAACAACATTAATCTGCATGCCAAATGTATTGGTATTTTTTTCTGTTTTCGTGTAATTTATGTTGGAGTTTGATAAAAATACATGTATTTTTTAGTTTTCGGCCTCGCATTCTCAAACGTGTACAGATAATATTTTTTTTAATTTTGCATAGGAACAACAAATTCATCTTGTAAAAAAGCAAATAAAAACAGTATGATTTAAATTTGGTATGTTTTTTAATTTTAATTTTTGATGTTGCATTTGTGACTTTTGTTTCCGCCCGCTTCCTTTGTGATGATTATTTTTTCAGGTTGTTTTTAAATAATTTTCTACTTGTTATGCGTTTTTGGAGAGCTAAGAAAACAGTTAAGTTTTTAAAATAATCTGCAAGCCAAGTTTCATAACGTTTTTTTTTTGTTTTTAAGGCATTTTAGTGGAAAGGGAACGCAAAAAATATTGAAAAAATTTCGTTTTCCGTCTCGCTTTTTCAAATTTGGACCGATAATTATTGTTTTAATATTGAGAAATAAGCAGTGTTTAATCGGTTTTGTAAATCAGAAGAAAAAAAAAGATTTAAATTGATACTTTTTTTGTAATAAATTTTTCAAGTTGAATTTCCGACTAATTTAAAAAAAAACTAATAAACGCGATAACTCAAAAATGGTTCACTTTTGCATAATGCATATGGGGGTCAAAATTATCGCAAATAGTCACCCCTATCACCTCCTAACGGGAATAGGTCGACTTACCAATAACCCTGTAGAATAGAATAATTAAATATTTCGTCTTTTTAATATCGATCGGCAATCTTCATTTTTCTATGAAAAACATGTGACAAATAATCTGTCAGTTGCAATTGCAAACTTTATAGTGATCGCCAGCTGAACGCAGTTAAGATGCTGGGAGTACTGCACTATCATTTATTTATAAAGAGTTGGTTTTGTCCCACTGCTGGGTAAATTTTTAAGGAATCCCTCAGTTTAAAAAAAACTAAACGGCTACCATAGAACTCATCAATCATCATCCGTATCTGTAACTGTTGCACGTAACGTCGTAATGTGTACGCGGCTCGCGAGCCCGCGCTCCACTAGAACGTTACTGTGGGTCCAGTTACAGCTCGCTAATGAGTACCCGGCTTAACGAGCTTCTTCTGCTGATATGATATGCTATAAGGCTGATACTCACCATCTCTGGTAGAGATACACGAGGAACACCAGGTCGTCGCGGAAGCAGGCGACGCGGTGCGCCGTGGGCATGGTGATGATGAAGGCGAACACGTCGTCGATGAACGTGTTGAACGCCTTGTACATGAAGGCGCGCCACGGCAGCGCCGCCACGGAGCGCAGCCGGTAGTTCACGAACAGCTGCGGCAGCATGAACAGGAAGCCGAACGCGTACACGCCGTTCACGATGCTGTGTAGAGCCCAGGAGTACCAGCTGGGAAATCATTGGGTAGGCTATTGAACCGATTCAGGTAAGGTTGATTTTTATGGGAACGATATTAGACTTAATCTGATCATACACAAAAAAATGCGCTAAAGCCACACCGCTGCTAAGAGTGCAACCTTCGTGTGGCTTTACCCTTGGGATTCAAAATAGTTGAGCGGACATTAATTAAATAAACATTGGGTATAGTTTTATAATTATTAGAATATCTTTTATACGGCTTATTAACTTCCATACGATAAAATAAATAAATAAAATTGATGCTATAGTATAGTGTTTCCAAATGCTGCTGTGCGGCTTCAGGCTTGGGAACGACACGCGGATGTACAGGATCTTGGTCACTTGGTCAGCTGGGAGCACCAGTAGGCCCTGCCAAAACGCACTACGCTAACTAGTTTCTATTCCTTTCGTTTTTGACCAATCGCGTCACTGGTAGATCACGTGACTTTTCGTATCATGTCATCTACCAGTGACGTGATTGGTTAAAACGAAACGAATAGCAACGCTAGATAGCGTAGTACATCTTGGCAGGGCCCTCAGAGAGCCTACCTCTTGTGCGGCTCGTAGAGCAGCGAGTAGACGGCGCCGGCCACGCAGAGCGGGTAGAGCAGCATGGACAGGTAGCGCATGGCCTCGGCGTCGGCGCGCGCCGTGCTGCGCTCGCCCGCGTCCGCGCTGTCGTCCCGCCACACGCGCGGCTTGAAGCCCGAGAACGACACGCGGATGTGCAGGATCTTGGTCACTTTCCACAGCTGGAACAGTTACGACCGTAGCTTAGGTATTGGTTGGGAATAAGCCATTGCTATAGAACAGAATAGGCCCATTACATTACAAACACCTTACAAGTTAACATACATAATAAATTTAACTTCAAATAAAGATTTTCATCTTGACACACTTTGATAAATGCGACTGATTATGCTCCAAATGAATCTGAGCACAAGAGGCCCCCGTGTCCGAACTGCAGTGAGCAGGTACCTCGATGACGGCGCTGACGGCCGCGGGCCCCAGCACCAGCAGCGAGGTGCGCTCGTCCACGAGGTAGCAGAACACGACGAGCTGCGAGAACGCGCGCCACAGCACCGTGCGCGTCGACAGCCCCGCTAGCGAGCGCTTGCGCCGCCAGAACGACACGTCGTTCTTGAACGCTAGGAAATCGAACAGCAACTGCAAAAAAACATTTGCACAGGTTGAATAAACAACTGAATAGATATTTTTTGACGAAGCGCGGTTAGTCTACTTCGTAGTGACTTACCTACGAATCTGGCAGCCTCGGTAAGGAAAGGACTTTTTACTGAATAATGGATATTCTCTATGTATTTAAGTAGGTATGCCTTTATTATTTATTTAGGTTTCGATTATTTTAACTGTTTCATTTGTCCTTTTTTTTTCTAAAGCTGTTTAACTTTTCTGGATTGTGGTTTTAGCACAAGCTATGAGCATACTTTGGAAATAGGCAACTTGTAGATTGCTCCCAAAAAAAAAACTGCCATAGACCCCAAGATAAAGAGATTTAAGATTTGTTGACTCAGTAGCGCGGCAGCAGAACTACGACTGTTGTCATCTACTTTTTACGATTACTGCGTTTTAAGCATAGTTGCATAAAAGCGCTTTAATGCTCAGCAGTTTTACCCACGCAGCTAGTCAGCGCTAGTCGCGCCACGTCGCCGCTGTCAGCTTAAGCTCAACAAATATTGAAATATACGCGCAACACCTGTGTCTAATGAACATGAGAGCACGTCTAAATTAGCATAATAATATGTGTCGTGGTAACGGGTAGGTAACTTTTATTCTTAAAGAGTTATAGCGTGCCTTCACGACTCGCAACGCAACGCCAAGTCGCCGCGACGATTTGTCATGCACGTGCGGTGAAGCACATCGCCTCGCGGCGCCTTGTAGCATGACAGACGGACTACTGGCACACTTAGAAGTTGATAGCCCCCATGTTAGTTTTAGCTTAGGACATTCTGTTGCTGACTCAATATGCAGTTGAGTATTCAAATTCAATGTCATTTGACATTTGGAACCATTTACATGCCCATAATATGGTTATTGCTCATATTTATTTTCTGACAGTGAAAACTTTTACATTTTCTCTAATGTAACTTAATTCTTTGACCCTTCAGGACTTTATACATCTCTAACATTTAAAATAAGATGTTTTTATGATAGCTCCTAGGTTCTGTACATCTCTGTGACATTTTAATTAGTATGTATTATGTTATTTTTTTATAGTTAACCGGGAGCCCTTTTTATGTATATTTTCTTGTTTATGTCCTATTACTTGCACACTCTAGGCAGCTTTAAGTATGCTAGTCATGTTTTCCACCAGTGGTCACTTACGGTGCCGACACTTGGATCGTCACAAATGAGGACAAATGCATGCCAGAGGAAGCAAAGTAATATCAACGATTTTGTCAAGGAAGTGGCAAAACTTAAATGGGAATGGGTAAGCCACATAGCCCGTAAGCATAATTCCTGGTATAAGAAGACTGTTGAATTTAAACCAAAGGGAGAGAAATTACCTGCAAGGAAAGCCCCAAATGCGGTAGAAAGACGATATAAAGAGAGCTGCTGGTTCGAAGTGGGTACAGGTGGCACAGGATAGGAAAGAATAGTAGAGACAAAAGGCTTACACCAGAACAGTAGAGTCAAGAAACTACTAAATTTTTATTATTATTTCATAAAATCGTTTTGTTTAATGCTAGCTTATGTCACATCATTGTAATAGGATATTACATGAAAAGGCTGACTGACTGTTAAGTTTCAATTTGACCATGTATCGCTACTCTATAATCTTTTCTTGCTTATTAGTCAACAGAATTATACATTGCCTGTTCACAGCAACTGCGCAGTTTAATCAGTATTTTTTTGTGGTTTTATCGCAAATCCTAATTTACTACGTCTTAAATGAGCCAATACGTACAATTATACAGGTGGCCACATATTAGTAACACTTGTGTTTTTCTCATACCCACAAATGAATTTTGCTTATAAAATGACTTTTAAAATTTGTCAACCTATTAAAATGTTATTGCAGAGTTTTATTACCTTCAAGGAACCAGTTTATAGTTTATAAGAATTATGTTAATTATTAGTATATAATTATATTTACTTACATGACAACTAGCTATCAAAATTGTTGCTGAAAGCAGATACAAGTTTGTGTCAGCAAATATGCCTTTAACATCATCAACATCTTTGTCGCTAAATCCGAGTCCATGCAGTTGTTCTAAAGCCAAACGCACATGCAGTGCCAGTCGGAAAGAGCCATAGGATGCTGGTGACACGTCAATCGTGATGTTCACTTCTGAGGTGCTGCTGTTTAAAAGCTGTAGATTTGACATCCGTGATTTAAGCACATTATGTTGGATTATTGGCAGAAACTTGCGATTACGTAATCTGAAATAAAAAACAGATTATTGATACAGAACATTGTTAAAAAATCTATTTAACTTTTTTGGGGGCACTTTATCTTCTAGAGATGTTTATCTTATACTTGTTTATGTTACATTAGAATATTGATGGTCAACTTCACACACATTTCCATTACTAAAGTAGATAATACTGAACAATATTTGTGCAAATATTCTAAATCTTGTTATCACTACCATTACACACAATCTTAAAAAACGAAGTATAGAGTCTATCATTGTGCAATTTAGAATATACCAAAATATTAGTGTTGTGCAATGTGGGTAGATAGAGTAATAGTGAATAAAAGAAGGTAGCTGAGGAATCCAGTCTGTCATCAAGGTTCTACAGCTTATGCATTTGCTCAACTCTAAATTCGTAAGTTATAATAATTAGCTTTTAGACAATCTTAATAATTTAAATTTAAATATTATTATTGTTTTATAATAAGACTTTTCATGCCTACAAAAAGTATTCATTTTGGGTTATTGCAAATTATGGGGTGCCCTATGTTTTGCCTAAAGTCACCATAAATAGAACTTGTGAACGATGTAAACAAATTATAACTGACACATAACCTCAAATATTCACCAAGCGTGTTTTTATTAAAATAATGTATAATGAATAATTATTTCATCTTAAACTTAATATGAAAATAATGATCTAGTATATAAATCATTGCAAAGGCCTCGTAATCATGGTGTATTGGTTCATATACTTTTGTTTACATCTTTTGCAAGTTGTATTGATGGCGACCTTAATATTGTATATTCTAAAAAATACAACTGTTTTACCAATAAAATAATCATTCATTTAGAGCAACTTACGGTTTATACCAATGAAACAATGTTTAGTTTTAAAATTAAAAAGCGTAGACTACTGTCTACTGTTTATTTTGTTCCTATACAGAAACATTAAGCCATACGTCTTAGTATGGAAAAACTAAAATTGAAAAATCTTGTTCCGTGAGAGAGAAAGGGTGCTAGGAGAAGAAGCACTTTAAAAGCAGATATAATTATCATAATGATAGCTATTTGTGTTTAGTAACAAAAATATCCTAGTAATAAAAACAGTGTTTACCTTATGTAAGAATAAAGTTCCCCTGGTATTTTGTTAGCAGGCAGATCCAAATTGTCTGTCAGAATGGCCAGTGGAGCTACAGTTGTGATATGGGAGAAAGGCTTCACATGTCGAACTTTAGGTTTCTCATCAGTCTGAAAATTTACTGTTATTAAGTGGTGTTGTAAATTTTTGAAAGTTACCAATTACAAATTTCATTAATCTTACATTTTGATTTAATAAATTGAATGTGGCAGCCTGAGGTTCGACGAACGTAATTAGCGGTAAGGTGTGCAATGGTTCAGATCGATAAAGTTCTTCAAATTCCTTGTAGAGACGTGCGTCGTCGATCAGGGCCGCGTGCATGAAAAGTGTCCCATTCTTGCGGGTTTCACGAGGAATTTTTAGCGTTATTTGTCTGGAATACACAAAGAATAACGTGTTTATTAACAGAACGTATAAAATAATCATAATAGTCGCCAAAGTACTTACATAGATGCCGGATTTCTATAGTCAAAATTATACGCAGTATGCACTTTCGTAACCCCTTCTGATGTCATGGAAATGGCGTCTCCAATGAAAGGATTTTCTTTTATTGAGGTGTAAAGAACAAGGTGCTGTATTGGGTCTGAAGCTAAATATGAAGAAAAACATCGCTCGCCACGAGTACAATTGGGTGGAATGAATATCTCAGCTAAAGTCCAAATTGTATTGATTACATAACCAGCAAATATTAACGTCAAGATTAAACTAACCGAAATATATTTCATCACGAAATGATTTATTAACTAAATTGTTTTAATGCGGTATGCTTTCAAAAGATTTTAGACTTCTCCCGCTTGTCAAAATTGTCAAACAAATCTGACAGAACTGTCAAAAAATATATTTATATTTTGACGTAGATACTTATGCTTTAGTGTCATGCATAGGCTAAGATCTTAAGTCATACTGCCTATTAAGAAATTTTGAACTAGAAAAAGGTCTAAATTCAATACAGTGGGTATTCGTATGTTTGTTTGATGAGAACTAGAGTACCGGTGATCCAATATTTATGATTTTTAGTATAAAGGTGTTGGATTTGAGTCAACTCATCGAAACATCATAACATGGATCTATGACCGTGTCAGGATAGTTACCGTAGACATCTAAATACGAAACTTCGGGTGCCCTGTCACTCGTCACTCGAGACTAAATTGCGAGAAAGGGATGAAGCTAACATAGCTTTGAACTTCGGTTTTTACAGTTTGTATGGCCTCTGTAAAGTCCCAGATAGACGGGCGAATAAGTACGCGTACTTAAAGACTGTTTAATTTTTAAAAGTTCGCGTACTTAGGATGACACACGGGAGAGTAAGGTTGCCGAGCCATAAGTACGGCGTACTTACTTGCACGTTTATCTGGGACTTAATGCGTGTCTACCGGTTACTCCCTTTCTTTTTAGTCTGTAACGATAGAGACGCACTGAGCGACAAGCGAGAAAATACAACTTGTATGTATTGACCCGTGATGTCTAGTGCTGTCGCGATGTGACCCATTCCGAGCTTATGATTTATGGGGTTGTCGAACGCGAAAACGCGATAGGCGAACGAGTGAATGTGTGAATGTAAAGGGCGTTCGCGGGTTCGCGGATTGTTAACGTCTTGTTGTCGGTATTTACGCCCGCGAGGGTCTGCGAACGTGCGAACCAAAAATGCAAACGCAAAAATGTCGCCGACAGATGACGCTCTTTGTTATTACGAAGTTATGTCATATCACATTTTTAAAAACAGGCCAAGTGCGAGTTGAACTCGCGTGGAGAGGGTTCCGTACATACGTTTTTTTTTATAGAATTCTTATAGATTTTCCTGTAATCTACAAGCAATGAACTATTTTTTTTTTTAATTTTAGTCTCAGTAGATTCGGATATCAGGGGGGAATGGTAAATTTTCGTCTTCTGTCATGAATAAAGTCAAAACTATTTATTTTACAATAATAACAATAATATATTTCAGAACCTCATAACGAGCCCTTTCATTTGATATATCGGATGTATGGTATGCAAGGTTTACAAAACTTTTTTTTTAAATTTCCTTTTTCTCCCCCAAAATGAACCTTATTGAAAATATATATATTTATTTTACACATCTATGTTTGGGTTATCAATTTACGTGTACCAAATTTCAACTCAATCGGTCCTGTAGTTTCGGAGCAAATTGGCTGTGACGGACGGACGGA
The DNA here is from genome assembly GCA_923062465.1 of Acleris sparsana. Taxonomy (NCBI): domain Eukaryota; kingdom Metazoa; phylum Arthropoda; class Insecta; order Lepidoptera; family Tortricidae; genus Acleris; species Acleris sparsana. The sequence continues at coordinate 15,866,755 of OV281287.1, read as the reverse complement.
CAGACAGACGCACAAGTGATCCCATAAGGTTTCCGTTTTTTTATTTTTGGACGGAAACCTAAAAATCATTAATTTTGTTAAAAAAAAATTTTTTTTTAATCAACTTGAAAAAAGATTAATAGTTTGCGGCTCGCTACGGACGAGCCAAGGCGAGCTAAGTGCAAACTTCAATATTATTTGATTGGATCGCCAACGAACTCAGTCAGCGGTTTTTTAGTTTGATTTATTACTTAATTTAGTTTTTCATTTATTCTATTGACTAATTTACTCTACTCACTTGAAAATGCCAAAATCACTGCGAAATACCGCGGTGGACAACCATTATTAAAAATTAGAAGAAGAAGAAGTACGCGAACGTACACTACACGACCGTCCCGTCTCACCATAATAATGGTGGTACGGACGGGTTGGCTTTAGCAATAGGTACTATAATAAAGCACAAACGACACAAAGGACATACTTTGAAAATCGAACTTCGAAGTTACGTTAGCTTCATCCCGTTCTCTCGATTTGGTCTCGAGTAACGAGTGATAGATTAGATTATCAAAATAGAATAGCAGCGTGCGTGATAAAAATGAATGTCTCTCCTTTGACTAGCCTCTGAAAAATGGCTCTAGACGCGAGCGCGAACTTTCAGGACGAATACCGAGCTAACTGTTCATTCGCCTTGGCACTAGCACGAATTTAATTTTTGCCGCATGCGTTAGGTATGTTAAAAAAACCTTCGTATTCTCATATCATCTCCACAACCTGCTTGCTTGAGCATGGTCAAATTGATGATCAAAGATCTTAATTTGCTTGAGTAATGGTAGGTCCTTGAATATCGTATTTATTTAGGGTACCTGCACATTCAAGCCCAAAGAATTTCAAGTTTTCAAGTGTCAAACCATAATGTAAAATTAGTTGTTATGTACTTTGGATTCCAGTTCTTTAGCAAATATGAAAACCTTACTAATTTGTGAAAACCTGAATGAACGAGTTTAGTAATTCTATTCTTGATTAAGTAATATTTATTAAGGACCTGTAGTGAAAACAAAGGAGATAAATTGCTCCATTGCATATTTTTTACAAGAAAAACATACCCCAATTAGTCTAGTGTTGCCGTTTTAAGTGAACTGTAAAGTGTGTAAATATTTGGTTTTTCATGGCAAGCAACACATAAGTAACATCTCCGAATGGGCGACCAGTGTAGGAACGTAATAAATCGGTGTCTCCTAGGAAATAATATTGATGTTTTATAAACTTAAGGTAAATCCAGAAGTCAATTACACTTTTATCTATGTAAAAGCGTTTAGAAGTGTTTTAAGAAGTAAATTTGGGTACAGTATATGTGGCACAGTGTTTTGACAGTTGCCAATATAGTTATCTATAGTATTGATTGATATTTTGTTTATATTTTCAGGGGGAACAGTCGTTTCATTGCTTTGAGACTGTAAGATATTGGAAAAACGTGCAATAAAGTATACGTAAAAGATGGTAGCAGGTGAGATCCCGTGTGGAATCCGCGACGGCCATGGACGCTAAAGACTTGAGGGCCGAATCTGCGCTGGCAGAACGAAGCGTAGATGGCGGTGCCAAATTCGTGCACTCAGCAGCCACGCTCCACTATGACAGGAGCAAGTCATGTCAGGAAATCGGATCATTCAAAGTGGACGCTCAAGGCGCGCGACCGTGCGCCGTCATAGGGCCCGACCGCGTCGCGCCGCCAGCGCGCGACTCCTTCCCGAAGAAGGCACCCGTCGAGCCATGGCTCAGCCCCGACCCCGGCTACCGGCGCCCGCCCGACTACCCGCACAAGATGGCTGAGTACCAGGATCCCACACGAAACATATCACCCAGACAAACATTCCAAGAAAACATGCAGCGGATAATCATGCCACCTGGGTATAATGCAGTCAAACTAAATGAAGAGACTGCATATGCATCCAAAAATAATAAGTTAAATGTGCCCCTGGATGCAAAGTACTGTGATGTGCCTTATAATGTTAACCCTATATGTAGTGATCAAAAAAACATTAGAAATGCTGAACATAGTGTGTCTAATGTTAACCCATTGCTGGTGAGAGGTGTCCCCCATGGGTGGCCAACAGGTAGTGTTAATGCACGAACCTTAAGGCCGTATGGTGCTCCTGATGTTTACCAGTACCCAGACTATGCAAGCTGTACTGGTGGCCGACCTGCATTGACCAGACCTCAAGCTTCTGGACATGAAGATCCCTCGCAGTTGTATCCAGACCCATATTACCATGAAGGTAATATGCGTTTCAAGCCATACCCTAACATCAAGGAAAGGTATCCACAAACCAGGTATGAATATCTAGGTAATTATCAGAACCATTACCATCCATCCCATCCATTTGCAGCACATAAATACGAGCTACCAAAATCTATGCCGGCTCATCCTTATCCAGGATATGCTCAAGTACCTCTTAAATATAGTGAAAGAGTATCTGAACCTGTCTTAGACGGTTATCAAAGAACCTTTAATCAACAAGGCAATTATGGTGTTCCATTTCGTAATCCAGTCATCCATCCTCCATACAGACCAGTACCAGGTAACCCTCTACAGAATAAGTTGCACCCCTATCCATCAGATGGAACAAATAAAGGTGTTTCAAACAAGCTACCTTATGATCCAAACAGTAAAATTTATGTAGATTATGAAAACCCTCGTACAAAGACTTATCCTGTAGGTGATAACTATTACCTTAATGATATCCCGAGACCATACCACCACCATGCTAAAAATCAAATTATTTTGCCTAATTATCCATCATCGAACATGCATGGAGTAAACCCACATCCTTATATCCACCTCAAAAATTACGAATATGCTCGGTTAAAGGGTATGGATCCATCCATTATGAATAATCCATTAACAAAATTACCAATGCAGTTTTCTCCCAGCACTCTGGCAATTTCGCCTGCCGATTCAAATGCCAGTAATGACACTGCACAAACTCATGGGACATCTCAGGAAGACTGTGGATATGTTAGCCAATCATCAATAACTAGTGTCAGAAGTGTGGAGAGTCTCAACAGAGTTCCTATGGATATCTATGGGAGGTATGACTATAGATATGGTCCTATTGTACGAACATCCCCACTGTCTAAACCAGACTCTAATAACCAATTGTTAAAATCAAAAAAAGATATTAGACAATTTATTTCGTCATGGAGTGAGGGAGATGATGACAATGTTGAAAATAGTTCTAAAAGAGATGCTAAAATCAATTCCCCTAAAATGCAAGGTTTCACTAAACAATTTGATCATACCATTGATCAAGAACAACTTTATGTTCTTGGATCAGTCAATGTTCCTAGTGAAGAGCTTAGTAAATATGAACACATTCAAAAAGTGTCAAAGCTGCCAGAGAATATCAAGGGCTATAACAGCCTTGAGCTACTTAACCAATTTGAGGAAGTTATAGAATCTACAAATATAAAAAATCCTAAATTACCTTTGCAGAGGGAGATACAGATACCATTGAACCACATGGGTCATAAACAAGATTCATTACCCCGGGCTGTGTCACCACTTGATGTTGAATCAAAAATAAGTCAATCTGTGATTCATAAAGATGTTGGCTGTAACTTTGAAATAAAGCCATGTAGTCCCAAAATGTTAAATGTCCAAGTTGCTGCCCCTGTGCAAAATATATTAAATGAAAGAGTTATTGAAAAAGTAGCTAATCCACTTAATAGAAAGTCACCAATAGTATTGCAAAGTGCTGAAGATAAAATGGACAGTATTTTAAACCATAGAGCAATAAAATATCCTCCTATAAATACAGCTTCTAGTTGTAAAATGATCAGCAGCCAACTTATATCTGAATCCTCCCCCATTGATCATTTAAAGACTAATTATAGTTTGCAAGACTTGGAGAGTAATTCAGGAGTATGTTTGGCATCACTGCCCAGACTAGACAATGATATTGAATTAAGTTTCCCAGAAGTTAATCAACAATTCATCAATGCAAATAAAACCGATTCTGTAATAACTATGTCATTCCCAAAAGATCTTCCTGCATTAGAGATTGACCGTTCTGAGAGTAATAATTTGAGAAACAGTGTTACAAATGCTGAATTTGAAATTAACTGTCACTTTTCTCCCAAAAATAAGATAGAGACTGAAAATGATTTTACCCGATTAAGCAAATACAGAAAACTGAAAAGAAATATTCCAGGTGATAATGATGTAACACAAGCAAAAGCTCAAGCTACAAGAGTGGATAGCGTTATTATTAAAAATCCTGATAATGCAAGAATTCATGAAGAAATTAATGATGCTTCTCGTTCAGGCGGCTATTTGAAAAAAGAGGCACAAGAGTTTGCTATTAACTTAGCTTGTCAAGCTAAGAACTCACAAGCTCTGCGTCAGAGTGAGTTGGATGGTAATAAAAACGCTCCTAATATGCATGAGCAATCAGAAAAGTATTCTACTAGTGAATTTATAATGCATCCAAAATCAGTCAACTTATTAAACAAAGCGTTTAATGTTGTTGAGGTAAGTCAAAACGAGATTGATATGCAAAGTGAAGATCTAAGCATGTCTTATAAAGATTTATCTAATCGCTATCTAGAGAAAGCGGCATTGGATATGCCAATGAATCTTTCTCCACAGGGCAGATATTCAGTTAATGGAGCAGATGAAGAAACAAGGCTTGGTAAAGACAACAGAGATAAAATTAAACACAATAACATGGAAGTGAAAAATAATCTCACACAGGAGGAACCAAAAGCAAATGAACACCTGAACAATACATCTTTTTCTGATATCATGGTAACATCAAAAAGGGATCAAAATAAGATCACTTTAGAATGTCCTTCTGAATGTGATGACACTGCAATAAATATTTTGCAGACAACATGTGAAAATGATTTAAACATGGTTAAACCTAATAATCTTACCAATGAACTGGTTGGCATATCCAAAGCGGATGTAATTAACTTAAATACAAACAGTGAAATAGATTCAGTAAACAAATGTATTAATGTTGGCAAAGAAATTGATGGTGGCAGTGTATCAACTGAAGAGCCTTTTAGGCAACCATATCAAAACATTGACCAAGACTGTGAAGATATGTTATATGTTCCCAAGCTAAAAAGAACTAAAAACAGAACTGATATAGCTCGTCGCAAGAGAGGTACTGAGAGTGGTTCTGCAAATGTTGATGGCAATAATAAGGTCAATAATAAGAAACATAAGCCCAGATTGTCAGTTAATAACCATTCTGAAGAACCAGTTAGTAAAACTTTGATGAGTGTCCCTCCAATAGGATCTGCAAATGTCATCACCATTAAAAATTCACAGCCTAGGGTACTCAATGAAATGGACTGCGTAGATGCGCAGGAAACGGAAATGAACTTAAACAGTGAAGATAAATCTACAACCCTTATTGTGCAGTTTTCCGAAATGACCCAAAATAAACATAAAGTAGACTTAAATCAATTAAAACAAAGTGTAATTTCCATTCAAAACGTTGATAGGGTAAATGATGTTAATGTCTCTGACCCGATTACGGTTTCGCATTTAGATAATCAGTTCATAAAAAATAGTAATACTACAGATGTCTTTACGGAACATGCAATCTGTTCTAAAACTAATACATGCCAGCTGATTGAAAATAACTTACTTGATAACTACAGTAAAGAAAAGGAACATTTTGTGATACCAGATAATAAAGAAATGCCTGAAGAAGCTCTATTAAAAAATGAAGGACATAAAGAATTTGAACAATGTGATGTATCAAAGGAAGAAGATACGATTATTAAGCAGGGTTCGGAGTCAACTAACGAAAAACAACGTCTCCAAGAATTAAGTAACAGTGACGATTCTAATGCTGCCCTCATTTTAAAAAACAGTTTTTGTAAGGAGCTTTTTTCATCAAGATTTCAAAATCTCATTTATGACTGCACACCTATTGAAAATAATTGTTTAAAAGCTACTGAAATATGTTTACAACCAGCCTTGCATAAGCAGGATGCTTATACAATCAATGATGAACTTAAACAACACGAAATTGTTGAAGTTGACGTAGAACCTAACATTTCCAATAAAGATAAAAATGAAATAAATGGAAATGATGCAAAGCCCTTAGACAATTACTTAGACCAAAATGGAACTGAACAGACCTCAATAACAAATACAAGTCACGAAAACATAAATACCTACTTAGATGACTTGTCTGTTGAAAATTGCATACTGTCTAATATCTCACATGAGACAAGCGAAGTAATAGAATTTAAGGAACCTGATAATGGCAGCGAAGATCTTCGAACTTGTAATGAAAAAGAAGTGTTATTTAATGAACTAAAGAGTAATACTATCATAAAAACAACAACAGACCGAAGTCAAGATGGTGAAAAACCAGCACAAAGTTGTAGGCAAGTTACAAGTGAGGAAAAAGCGAGTAATGAGTGCGACGAATATTTTTTTGACAAATGTTTGTCTGTTAAGGATGATGGTGAAACACTAGCAAATAACGATAAAAATAACAGTGACGAAGGCCAAGAACTTTGCGATCAGGAGATCGATAAAATGTATTCGCCTGACGTCAAAACGAATTATTTAGATACACTCTATCAAAATTTTTGTGACAAGCCTCTATATTCCCTCAAAAGATCCCTGTCTGATTCTGCCTTAAATGCTTATAATAATGATGCAGATAAATGCTTAGAAAAAAGATATATCATGTTTCCTAAAAAGCGTCAAAAGTGTTACAACAGTAGTAACATAGATGAGTCTCAATTATTGAATATTATTCAAAATAGTAGACGAAATTCTATATCTACTGTATGTAACGAAAACAATATTTCATTTTGTATATTCATCGATGACAACTGCATTATCGAAGAAGAACATTATGATCAAGAAGATAATAATGTTACAGAAACGGGAAATGACACTTTTAATGACGATTATAAGGATTCTATATCTCAAGAAGAACAAAATATGTCACTAATCAATAACAATGTTGAAGAGATTTGCTCTGATGTCAACGCAGCCGACGATGACAAAGTGAAATCGTGGGTTGAAGATGTCGACTACGAGGAAATTATTGAGACTGAAGACATCGCAGAAAATATTGTTATAGGTGGGCCAAATACTCCAAAACATACAGACTCCTCGGATTATGAATCAGACGACGGAGATACAGGCATTTTAAGTAGTGCTGCTGCAGATCATACAAATAAAGTAAAGCACATCTACGGTGATAACATGTGTACCGATGATGCTCAACTAGTTGACGCGTTATACCGAACGCCTCAAATGGATGTCAATAAAAAGCTCATGGATAGAGAATCTCAAATGACTGAAAAAACAGCTAAATATTACGACAGTGACTCATTAGAAATGTTGCTAGCTGAGCCAATAAATAATTACCAGCACGTTGCTCATCAATCAGACGTAGAAATTAAGAAATCGAGTTACCTACCCTCTCATGAACATTCAGATAGTAAAGAGAATGTTAAGATATGTTCAAAAGATTCATCAACTCATTTAATAAACTGTAATGGTTTTAACAATGTTAGTGTGAATGATACACATAATTCAGACTTCAGTAAAAGCTTAACTCATCTAAAAGTAAATAATAAAGCTTATAATAGCACAGTGTTTTCGTGTGAATCTAGTTCAGATAATGTTTTCTCTTATGATCACCAAGAAGACAGTTCCTACACAAGCTCTTCGCCAGAAGTCTCGTCAACAACATCAGAAGAAAAGGGTTCAAGCATTCATTTAAAAATGTCTAACCATAAACAGACAGCATCTGAAGTAAAAAACTTGAACTTTGATAAACATACGGAAAACAGTTGCAAATTTACAGAAAAAGAGTACCTAAACCCCGATAATAATAGCTTATCCAAGCATAGACCTCTCATCACGAAAGGTGCGCAAAAATATATCCCTCCTTTAAGGGAGTCAATCCCTGATCTAAAAGTAAAATTGACATTACCTCAACAAAGTTTGTTGAAATTAAAAAATAATAAGCTGCCCAAAGAAGAACCAAAGCTTAGTACATGCAATACAAATTATAATATTAAAGTTAACCTTAAAAAGGAAATGCCAAAGAAAGTCAGACCTAAATTTGAAGATGTGCTAAAAAACATTGATGAGGTTCAAATTCAAAAGCACAAAGAAAAAAATAAAAAGTCTAGAAAATATATACCAAAGGTAGTTATCAAAAAAGCAGGAAATGGGTCACACTATGCTAGTACTTCCTCAAAATCTTCATTTAATCCTGATTTAACAGGAAGAAAGTGGCAGCCATGGGTTTTTATAGAGAAGAACCATTTTATTGACAAAATGGCACTCAGAAATAAAACAAGGGCGGTGTTTAGTCATAGAAAAAAAACGTTTGTTTTAAATGAGAAATTTTATAAATATAAGTCTATAAGCAGTGCAAAATTCATCATATCCCAGCCTAAATTAGATGAATATTCCACTGGAAACCTTAAATATACTATTAAGTTGAAGCATAGTTACTGAAGAAAGGTAGCTTGTTTGAAACAAATATTTATTAAGGTTAAGGTTTATGTATTCTTTGGTGACCAAGGCCCTACCCACCCTAAATATCTAACATTCCTTTTATTCCAATTGATTTAACTAATTAAGTAGTACCATTTAGTTCACTACGTAGATTATGTAACAAGGCCAAATTCTCTACAGTGTGATAAAGGGAAATCAAAATCTTTAGGTAATTTCTTATACATTAGATTTATTTAAAAGTGCAATATGATCTGATCTTTAATTTGTTACTGTGTTTAAAAGTTTATTAAAGAATGTTTTTCCTATACCTAATCATTCCATTTTACACAGCAGAATAAAAATAATATATTTTCAGATATCTGCACATATTATGCACTTTAATAGCCATAACTAGTATTAATTGTTTATTTATTATGTATGATACTTTAATATCGTTATCTAAATATAAGGGATTGAGGTTTGTTATTATTTTATAATTGTTTTGTGCCTTAGGAGCTTGTTTCATAAACATATTAAATATGTAATATTTACACATATTGTATAATATAATCATGTTTTTTATCTAGAACGTGACTCTTAACTGATTTATTTGGGTATGCCTATTGGTCGTTGTTATAAACGATATTATTATTAAAAACACTACGCCCACAAATATCCAAAGACATTATTTATGGCAGTTGAATAAGGTCTTCAAATTAAGTTATGAAACAGGATCTCAGGTGATTGAAAAGGGGCTGGCTTGTTCAAACCACAGCAGTACTTTACGAGCTGCCTTTACTAACAGATAGCTTAAGTTTGTTGAATTGATTGTTAATACTGTAATAAATAAATTAGTATCTAATAATTTATATACTATAAACGACCGTTTTTGATACGGTTAACAATTGCTCACGTAAATTCTAAGCACCGTTTTATTAAATAATTGTGTTACTAAGAGAAATTGGTGTTATCGTTTTAGGCTCAAGTACAAAGAGTTTACTAACTAGAACTACTATTACTGATGTTCTATATCGTATAATAATATTAAATTGGTATGCTTGTTGAAGCCGTTTAGTGTGTTGTCTGTAATGTTGTTTCTGACGTCGCGGCTCGATGACGTAGTGTAGCAAACTTAAGCGTGAAATAACCAACACCAATACTCAGACATAATACATTGTTGGGAGTCGTACTAGCTTTTATAGAAAATATTTTTATACTATTGTTTTACGCCCTCAAGTTGCTGTGTGGGTTGAAGTGAAAGTTAAATGTTCTTATTATCAATACTGTCCTACCTTTACATGAATAAAGTGCCTGATATATTTTCGAATTTGCATTTGCAAAAACTCTATGCTTTCAAGTGAGATAATAACATATGCATAAAAATACGCTATATATAGTGCCTTCTATGTAGACCTGAAAGTCTACACTTATATTTATAATCTATATGTACATAACATGTATTTATTGGATTTTGTGCTATAAAGTTTTTTACATACAAACATAATATATTGACGCGCTGAAACTTCTAAATATTTGGTATATATCCACTGATCTCATAATCAAGGCACTCGCCATTAATCGTTTAGCCTGATTGTGCCTAAGCCGTATTAAAATTATTAATACGCTATTTTTGTATCGTGTACAGGGTGTAAAATAAAAAAGAAACCAAAAATGTGCTTTTATTAGTCCTGCATACATGTATAGCAAGTGTCGCCTCGTAGAGCTTCACGTGGTAGTGCCCACCTAGCTTATAAGAATAGTTATAAGATAATTTCCATGTTTGTATTAAGGTATTTGTAAATATTGTTTTAAGCGGATTTAAAGGTGATTTATATGATGTATAATAAGGATATATAATTTATATGTATACCTACCTATTTATTTAGTTAAAAGGTTAAAACTAAGTGTTGCGTAACGAATCTGGGTAGGTTTACTGTTAAACTTTATGAAATGTACAAAAGTAACAGGTACTGATTGTAACATTCAGTTGAATAAAATCAGGTCAAAACTATTTTGAGTAATAACATTAGTTTTTTTAGACCTGTTTGAGGCTGTAATAGTTGGAGTGTTCAAAAGATTTTTTCCGCACTGAGCGATTTAAAGTGACGCGTTGGTTACCCTGTTTCTCCATGCTTTATTTTGCGCATTTCCGTTTTCATAACCTCCTGGCGTCTTCGTTGTTACGCACTATCGAGTGGTCTGTTTGAGAGTTTTATTTACAGCACTTTGTTGATAATTGTTAAATTTTAAGAGTATTGATAACTTTGTGGGTAAAGCACCTTTTTTGCTAAATAAGGGTTATGGACTAAGTTAAAAAATATTGCAAGTATGATTGTTTTGCGTTTAATGTTAAATGCATATCGTTTTATGCCAGTAACGCACGTGATAGTGTTTCGTGATAGATTTAATACCAAAAGCCGCACACTCGCTCCACAGTGGTATATCGTCAAGAGGGGCAGTGTGCGGAATTAATGTTAAAGGGATTTATTAAGTTTTCGAGTGAACCCTAGTTTTGAAAATTGTTCTAATATTGACCAAATAAATGTGTTCTAAATGAAAATGCTTGAATATTTATTTATCCTCTTTATTTAATTTTAAACAGGGATATTAACTTTGACGGCTTCTTGGCGGATTGCACTGATGAGGTCTTGGTTAATCAGAAAAACGAAGCGCAGGCCTGCGATCTGTAACAAAGGAAGAAATTATACCTATTGTTACATTTTACGTCTTAATTTTTCAAGCGTCTTTTTGTTTAGAGTTGTTCCAGTGCTTATCACAACGATATCTCGTCTGCGTAGAAATTTCAATCGACCTTTTCTTGCACTTGTTTCCTAAATTCCAGAATCGCTTTCATCCTTTTATTCTAATTTACAGAGAGAACTGTATGATTTGTGCATAGATTTTTAAGCGATTATGGAATTTATAGTCTTAGCGGTTTTTGGAGGTAGAAAGAAACCGGATACTCTTTACCCCTTGAAATGGCACCGTAATGATTGGGGAAAGGACAAACGAACACACTTGCGCTGTTTTGGGATTTAACTGCCATTTTTATACGAATTGTTGATAAAAACCTAATGACGCTTAGTATCAACTTAACTTCCGATATAAACTGCACCAATAACTTGTGCTAGGTACCTACGATCGATTTATAAAAATGTGTTAATAAAGTTTATATTTTGTCGACAAAGTTAGCTAAATAAACTCTTATAAAAATATAGGCGTAACATTCACTCAAAAACTCCGCTATATGGCAAATATTCAATTCAAGCGTTTGAACCGCCGTCATCGTTGCCTTCTTGACGTTAGTAAAAGCAGAACAAGGGGGGGTTATTATGTCAAAGCTATGCAGTTCAGTTTACGCTGAGAGAAAAGGACAAAGCTATATAACTGCTATAGCTCTGTCCTTCACGCTCGCCGTAAAATGAACTGCCTAGCTACCTATGTCATAATAACGACCCAGGAATTTTCATTTCATTTAAAAAACTTGTTAATCGTAAGTATTTGGTATAATGGGTATGCGGAAGACAATGACGGCAGATTAAACGCCGAAGATATTATCTAAGTAACATACACTAGCAGAAAGATGCAAAAGTGCCAGCAGTCCAGCACAGATGACCCTTTCATAAAAAAAATAACTTGATAACAAAAGAGATCCAAAATTTACTTTGTTTGTAGAACTAGACAAACAACTCATAACAGTTTTGCCTTAAGTAACTCGGTCTCGCAGTTGGGCTAACTGTGAGTCATCAGTTAGCGTCCAATACTATTTAAGGTAGTTACTCATACACGGACCGCTTTTAACGGCAATTTAAAGCCGGCAACAATAGCTGTCTTATTCTAATTTAGTGTATTAGAATGAGACGTCCGTATGAATGATAGGCAATTATTACTCAAAAATTGCACGTGTAAGCGCACGTTTACACTATGCTCATAGTACACCGTTTGCAGCTAATGCGCCGTTTACACGAAACGTCAGTTTGATTAGCTACAGTTCGCCACTCGATTAAGACGTAATTGTACAGCACGCTACGCACGCACGAGGGTATCAATTCGCTTCGTAAAAAAATGTATGTACCTAATTAGTGTTATAGCGGCACACGTGACGCTTGCAATAACTAAATAAGGAAACTGACACACGTCTACAACAATTATTGATCTTAAATCCACGTATCTGACTGCACCGTGTGCGTGCGTAGCGTGCGTCGCAGTGGAATTCCGACCTGCGCAGCTAACCAGCCCCTCTAACCGTGAAATGTGAACGTGAAATAAAATAAATAGCTTTTTAATATCTGCTAGATCTGTTACAACCGCCAATCTTCATGTCTCCTTAACTTAACGATTTTGGATCAAATATCTCTTGCTTCATAAGCTTGGATTGAGTCCCGTTAAGATAACTAATGCTAGCTAATAGCTAGTAATATTAAAAAATAAAAATAAAATAGTAAATGAAAATATTTTAAAAACATCTTTATTGGGGATGGACATGAGCCTATTACATATCATTTTAGGTATATTTTACAAATAAGGTTTCAACCGTATTATACGTATCTGGAGGTGTTTTGAAAATTATTTTTATTTTAATTTAAATCAAGTGACTGAAATATAATGATTGGATGTACCTATTTTTAGAATCGGCTTAGTAAGCCCTTTCATTAAATACCACACACATATGTTAGGTGCGTGAGATAGGTTAAAAAACAAAAAAAAAAACCCATACAAAAAAATACGACGTCATAACTCGTTCGTATGGCCTAGAGATCAATCGTTCCGATTTTCATGCTTTTAACACCATTTGCAGCTTTTTACTGAGTTTCGGGGTGTACCTACCTACCGCTAGCACTAGAGTAGGTAATTTAACCTGGGGCTAATGTAGGGCTCAGTTTACGTGCAAGCGGGCCTTAGTGTATAAACGCTGCTAAAAAAAACCTCACCTCAATAACGCTATTATGGTTTAGTTTCACTTTGTTGCCCTGGAGCACCGGGCGGCCGTCCACGAAAATCGGCCTCTTGCCTTCCGACGACACGAAGAAGTCTCCGGTGTTTCTCAGGCGGATAGTGGCCTGCTTGCGAGACACCTTGGCGGCGGGCCCCTCCAGCGTCAGGTCCACATCGATGCTGTGGTCACGAGTGCTGCGCCCCACAGAGATCTACCAAAAAAAAAACTCGCTGCAAATTCACTTGTGACTTGTGACGACGAATCAAAACAAACACCCAATGTTTGTTCAATCGTTAAAACGCCGATATTGAATTCCTTGCAAGTCTTACGTGGTTCCACACGCACGGTATTGGACTAATTAATGCCACAGCTTGTACGCACAGGTGTTAATTGATACGCTTAATTAAACCAACCTAACAGAATAAAGCAAACAATGTTACCTTGGCTTATGTACGTATGACGCAAGGTCGAAGAAAGATGGTACCTCAGGAGCTATACTTTATATGTATACCTACCGCTCAAGCGTGATCGGGCAGTAGGTACCTATAAATATACGTGCACGTTTGAACCATAAATATTTACTTATTGCTAAATACGCGCCGCGAAGTATCGGACATACGAGTTCTTAAAATACTCTAGGTACTAGGTACTCGTACCTCCGCATCAAGCATATTTGCGAGAATATCGTTCATTAACTAACATGTACGACCAAGGTTTAATTAAATTTCTTCAGAAATCTGTTAGTATAATTCTGTTACTTATCCGTTTAAATACAATTAGGTAATAATCTTATTTCGCACAAAACTGCTTGTGCATGTGATTATGCGCACCCACAGCTACATTGCACCGATTTCATATAGTCAGCACAACATACGCGGCTCGTTATTGGTCGGAGCGGGCGCGAGTCGAGTTGCATGCAATAGGTCATTTTGCAGCCTATGTATTTGATAGAAACAATGCTGATTAAACATATCACGTACCTACGTGCAATATTAAATCTTGTAACAATTAAGTCATGACATTCCACAACATCGATACTAATAGGTATATATTATCGTATGGTGAGCCAAAAGTACAAATGATTTCAGAGTTGAGTTTTAATTAAAATCATTTGGTGTGTTATATTATAATTTACTAATTAAATAATCGTTTTAATCATTGTAAATATTTTACATGCTTAGCTTTATTACAATAATTATAATTTCAAGGGTAGCCGACGAATCCCTATCGACTTATAATATTTTTTGTCGGACTTAATTTTTTTTGTTTCATAAGATGTTACCGCACCCTCTCAATCGATGTAGAAATAAGGCCAGTCGAGGTCGATCCATCTTACCAAATCAAATAAATTGTCTCTTAATTTATTGATTGATGGACTGATTGTCAGCAAATCGACTCCATCGTATCCATGTTCTGCGTCTAAGGGTCAAAAAGTAGAGTCGAATAGTTAAAAGATACCTACACTACCCCCAATTAATCTACAGGTGGATGTTGTAACAATTGCTGCAGTTATCGCACAAAATTAAGACCTGCTTCATATATGTATTTACGTATCTGATTTAGCTGTCAGAAAAATATTAAGTCCGACCTTACCGCTTCGCTAAGCTCATTGTTCAAACTACTTCAAACTTTTTTTATCAAATGCACAAATTAAGTGTAAGTTTAAAACTTGTCGAAGCAAGAGTTACACACAACCTACGCAATAAAAATATACTATACCCTCCTTTCAGCTTCGCTACGACCGTCGACCGGTTAGAATGGCGCTCGTTTGTCATTGTTGGTACAGGCTAGATAGTGTTGTTGACATGACAATTCTGCTGATAACGTTATCGGTGGGTAGTTAGGCACGCCGCGATCGGAGTTCGGTACGTTTTGTACGAGAGTCAGCATCCACCGTGGCTCATAATCTCTAGACTTCCATTTGCCAAGTTCGCGGTAAGTCGCGGGTGCGAGGTCAACGTCGTTTCAGTACGAATTTGAGTTGTCAGTTTAAAGGTATTTTCTTCAGTTAAATTGAACGCACGAACGACAAATCACCGTGGTATTAAACTCGTCGTTAATAAGTTATCAGATACACGTGGAGTCAAATAGTTTGCATAAGTATTATGTTTCTAATGTAGGTAACACAATAACTATTATTTCTATTATTTAATACCTATCATTTTTAGTTTTCAGTGTATAATGCAAACCGATATGTGCAGTATTGACGAGACCTAACAATCATCACATACAGGTGCGGATAAGCATTATTGAAGATTATTAATAAACTCCCTTTAATTTACTGATACCTATTTATATTGCATTAGACATCGAAGTAATTACACGTCTCTTTTGCTTGGTGAGTAGCGAGGCTTTGCCATCGCGACGACAGGACCCTTATCAGTGTTCCACTCCACGTAATTCGCAAATTAACTTCGTGTCATATACAGGCTGTTCAAAAAAAATTGTGTTAAAACTTGTTGCTTGTTGGCACAATAATACTGATAAAAATATACAATACATTCTTGTTACTCAAAAACTATTTTGAACAAAAATAATATTTCATAACTTCTTCAACGTTTAAGTAACCAAGTAAATTTGCAACCTTGCAAAATTTATCAACATGTTAGCTTTCGTTTCATTTATTTCAAATCTAAATACACTATTTATTATCTCACTAAGTGGACTGCCTCGGCGGTTTTGATGAAGTTAATCATATGAAAAAAACTCGTTGTGAACTTTTTCTGGGTATCTGTCGCCTCCTTTTGTTAACCTTCACTCGCATTTTAATGTTTCGGTCTCCTCCGTGCCGTGATAGCTTTGTTAAAGAGGGCCGTGGTGACCGACAATCAAATCGTGGTTAGTGGGGAGCATATCTGATTTTAGACGCTTACTTTGAAGCATCCTGTGAACGTTGCAATTGTGCATTAAATCGATAACTTGAACTGTAGTCTGTTGATTATAAACTGTACAGTTTTAATTATCTTGTAGTTAGGCAAATTCTGCCGTCCTTAGAAGCAAGGTTGCAATGTTTATAGAACTTCAACTGTAATGGCTTAATCGTACCTATGAGAGATTGCTTCTTACACCTTTTTATATTAACGAGGGAAGTATTATAAGTTTATGACCTTTAAATAACAACTAATAAGCAGTTAAACTCAACCCAACTTCTTTTTTAATTGCCCTGAAACCCATTGTGACTTTACAACGAACTCAACATCACGCAGATACACATACCTATCTACATGGACTGCCAAAATAATTACCATACTTTATGGCTAGCCGTAGTTGGGTACAGTACTGGAGTCCGAGTGTAAAAAGAACTCTTAACTAGTAATAAAAAACTTATACACTTATAACCTCCTTTTTCACTAGGTTTATGAGTAAAGTTCTAAATCGGTTCTATTAACAACGCAACACTAATGACAATGCGTGCTACTAATATCCCTATTACCTTTACTGTTTTCTTTAATCATTTGTATGTGTGTCTTATGGTTGGTGAATAAATGAATTTTCATCACACTTGCTCGTAAATGGTGTTATTCCATGCCTGTATACAGAAGGACAATGGCCTAAATTGTTCCCGCGGGAATTATGGCGAGTTTGTCATCCCTAGGGAGTAACGACTTTCTTTTTAAAATTTGCAACTCTTTCGTACATCAGTTCTGACTAAGGAGGTTTAATTTTCAGCCAAAAATTAAATCGGTTTCTAATTTCATCTTTAAAAATTAGCTATAGACTAACTTACATTACACAAAACCTATACGCTTCATTAAACTTCATTATTTTTATACCTATTTCAAGTTTATATCAACATTTATCATTAATTTTAGTAATTATACATTTTTATCAAATTGGCTAAATCGGGCTCGAATCCAGGTCGAAACTAAACGCAGTTATTATCTGTGGTAGAGGTCACAAAAAAATTATCGTTTCCATTTACGTTCCCGTTCTCAAAAGTTATTTCTTTATATTTTGCAGAGTTAAAGTGTTTTCTCTTTGTTTTTTTTCCTCGCAAATGTGATGAAAACCATTGTGTGTATCACAGGCAGTAAGGGGATTACTAACTCGAGTCATTAAATTCTAACACTCTCGTTAGTAATTCCCTTCATACTACCCTTGATGCACAATGTACTATTCTACTTCTTCTTCTTCTATTGTGCACAGATAAGATACTCATCCGGCTCTTCAAATGAACATACCTCGTCTTATCAAATTCACTCGCACACCCGAACAAGCGGGCAGTTACGTTGCGGGTAGGTCAGTGTAGGCGATTAGATAATGCTCGATCCTAACATTCATAACGCGGGAACATTTGGTTACCTCGAGTTGAAATTTGGCACATGGCAGAATTAGAACCTTGGTTGGTTATTATAATTAATTCGTTTAGTTTTATTATACAGTGCATGTTCTGTACACGTTTTGCTCTCCAATGTTTACCGGAACACCGACTATTGCCGTTTGGTGGTTAATCTGTTCCAACTCCAACTGCCTCTCCGCATGCGACAAGACATGGCGACAAATTGGCGCTAGCGGTAGTAGCGAATAGCTAGTGCGATAACGAGCGCAGATTTCAATTCTACCGCCAAATTCTGTACTTTTGATTGTATTACTACACGCTTCGCTTTAATATAGTGGTTATTACCTTTGCCTGCGACTTCGTGTCTAATCTGAATACCTATATAAAGAAGAAATTGACTGAGTGACTGACTGAAATATCAACGCACAGCCAAAACCGCCGGACCTAGGGAGTTGAAATTTGGAGGGAGTATTTCTTGGATACCCTCGGGGTGCGCTAAAAAGGATTTTCCGAAAATCCACCCTCAACGGGAAAACTAATTCTACGCGTACGAAGTCGTGGGCGTCCTCTAGTTCGTATACAGGTATACCGTCTAATACAGGACATTCCAGGAAATTCGTTCAGTCGCCCATGCCTCATTGAATGCCAACATCCAAATATCTTCAGAAACTTTTATACTTATCATATTAAATAGGTTTCCGTAAACTTGCGTCGTTTTTCTTGTGCTGGTTTCATACGGCGGCAGAAAAGTGGACGGGAGAGTTTTTGTGTTCTGCCACCGTGAGCAACCAGCGTTCGATTCTCGTCTCTACTACTATATCTACCCACGTTATTGTGGTAAGGAGGTCTTGTAATTTTTACCCGATGGTGCGAAGTCAAAAGGAGTGACGTAATCAATCAAAACGAAGAGACTACTTATGATTTTATTTAGTGTCACGTTGACATAGTCCAAAGTGATATAGGAATGAAATTCCTTGACTGTACATGGTTTTAAAACAGTGTATGGGTACCTACAGGTATGATCTAAAATCAGGTGTTACACTACCTCCTGAAATTTTGATACTTTACTATACTCGAAAATGTAATTAAAGTCCAAAATCTGACAGTTCTCTTGATTATTTAGTTATTTTAACATTATTTCATAAAAACATGAATGAGAACTGTGTAACACACACACTAATATGTTTATTAGGGGTAAGGTTTATTGATAAAAATACCTATAGTTAAACCAAAAAGCAGTAATCACAGCGAATGCGTGCCAGCATAGGCAATATGTATAAAAAATATTAGATTATGGTATGAGGGTGCCCCAGACGCCACCAGGGTTAATTTTTTTAGGGTTCCGCAGTCAAACTAGGAACCCTTATAGTTTCGCCATGTCCGTCCGTCCATCCGTCTGTCGGCAGCCTAGCTCAGAGACTCTTTAGTACTAGAAAGCTGTAATTTGACATGAATATACATATTAGTCACGAAAACAAAGTGGTATTATAAAATGTACAATACAATTTTTATTAGTGTACACGTAACGTGGGAATGTGTTTTTTTCTCGTCTACCCCATAGTGTGGGGTGTCGTTGGATAAGTCTTTTAAAAATATTGCGGGTTTGTTCAAACAATTTCTCGATAAGGGATCCGTTTATGCAATATTAAGCTATAAAGCGCTATTTTTTGTTAGAGTCAAGTGCCCCCAAAAACCTGAACACATAAATAAATACTGATTTTTTATGGTACCCAAATTTGAAATCACGGTTCACAAAGTTATTACAGTGACTAGACACGTTCTTAAGGTACGTGTACTGTGACTAATATGTGAAACTACCGGCGACTCCGCCTGCGTAGGATACGAATGTTGCTGTTCTGAAAAATTCGCGTAAAATATATACACCGTGTTTTTTTTGATTTACGATAACTTCGGCATATTACTAGGTATATCTATAGAAACTAATTGGTAGATTAGATTTTTTAATATTGCAAAAAAAAAAATTTTTTCTGTTTAGAACAAAATAATGAAATCTTTTATCTTTGGTCATTCTAAAAGGGCCTTTAGAGTTACCTAGCTAATAATCAGTGTCAAATACGTCTATGTTGGCGTGACATACACACACAAGTAAAGATAACACTTGACAGGTACAAGTCACTTTAGATTGACGCGTATACAAACCTAACAATTGGAAACTCTTTACTCATAAGTATTAAAAGAAAATTGTTGTTATCAATTAAGAGCCTTTAACACTAGTTTAACGTGATTAACTGATTAAATTTAAAAATTAAATATCTTTAAAACCGTTAGACTTATCATTTGTCTGTCTTCGGGAAATTAACTTTGTTTGACCTAAAGAACGTTCCCTTAAAGTTATCGTAAATCAAAAAAAACACGGTGTATAAGTTTCAGAGATTATTTTTTTAATTAAAGTTTGTTGCTGACATTACCGTTTTTGCACATCATCTTATCGTGATCACGACTATCGGAGTAACAAATACGATGGGTCAACGTTTAACACAACGAGAACCTGGTGACACCTTCCGACTCCATCACCAGATCAGCTGCTAGATTTTTACTTAGTATACTTACAAACAAAAAACAATTAGAGCTTGTAATTAAGCAATTTTTATTTAGAAATCCATTTTATCAGTATAGAGTAGTATCGGAGGCTACTTTAAACAAAACTGCCTTCTTGGTAAATGTAATTTACTGCATTTGGTTGTTTTTTGGATGCTCGAATAGACTTCTTAATGGGCCCAAGAATGATAAAGTTATGAACTCATCCTTTACCAATCCCAATCAAGTCCTCAAAATCCACGTATCGAAACAATCACAGTTAACAAGCGAATAATTAGAAATTACAAATCTTTATATGTTCTGTAATTAAGGCGAGATAACGTCGTATCTGCAGCTTAAATTTGTACAAGGCTAGCAACGTTGCAAGCGGCCACTACGGGAGGGACGGTTGTAATCAATAATTTATTGCGTATTATAATAAACGTTTTGTTATCAGTTACCTATATGTGCCTCACACGACCAAACTCGCTGCGACGAGCCAAACACATACACGTACCCTTATTACTGGCCACGTGGTGCACGACATTTTAATTGCAACAACATAAAAAATATGTTTATCGAGCCCTATAATTTGTATTCCGTGAATTATACAGGGTGTGATTGAAATGCATAATATGTAGTGGACAGTGGTCAGAAAATAAATTGAATTCGACACAAGTCGATGTGTTAAAATATGCAGAAATAAAGATACGTGCATGATCACTCACTTTTTTCCAATATCCCAAAAACCACCCACCGTATCGATCTGACACCATTTTACGAACTTCAAGTGGTACATCACAAAGATTATCCACCACCAATGTAACCATATTTAAAATCGATAATTTATTACTCAGAACATATAATTTACGAGGAAAATTCAATAGCAGCCACTTTAGCCTTCGAACCGGAACTCTTTGACCCTTTAAAATGATTAAACCGAAAATAAAGAAATTCAAGTTGTTCTTTAGATCGTTCGTACAAAACTACGATCCACGCAATGGGTTTGTCGAAATCGCGCAACTTGGTTAATAATGATATAGTTGAAACTTCCCAGAAATTACCTGTTTAAAGATAACGGTGTCGCCAGTTAGCGTGTAGCTGAAAATTCCATTTGAACTGCGGAAACCTCGGGTACAGTTAGCCCGGGAATTGGTCTTGTAAACACTATAGAAAACGATGCCGGCCGAAGTGACTGACAAGTAACTGCTCCTTGGTCTAAGATGACAAGGTAACGGAGATAATAATAATCCATCTGTGCTTTGTTCCAACAAATTTATTTCAGAGCCGTCCGTAAAAGTATGTTCAAATACAGCAAAGGCTGATAAACAATTTATTTTAAGACATTATTATAGGTATTTCTGTACTTGAAGCAAGACGACTTAATACACGTAGCATTATGTTTTGATTTATCAGCAGCCAGACACGAAAGCATTATTTTATAATAATATATTATTGTGTTTTAATATTTAATTCCTCGCGGGAGTTACGGAAAATAATGCGGTTCGAATTACTTTGTCCCTAAATGACTGACTCGGTCGTTATTGTTGCTAACGATGCGTGGCGTCGCCAGTGGATATTATAATGATATTATATTTCGTACAAGCAAAGCAAATGACCTGATGCTTGTACCTACATTACGCGAATTTGTTTATGTCGATATAAACGTATGTATTTTGTTCAGGTTATATCTCAAAAACTGGTCAATCGCATGAACAACATTAGCAATTCAATATTTTTTACAATGTCTGCCATCCGCCAACGACCTTAAAGGTTTTCACGAAGGTCACGAGTTTGTTCCAAACAATAATGTACGAGTTCAGTCAATATTACCAATATTGTCACCTAATTACATACATTTTATAAAATTGCCAATTTATGTTAACTGTACGCAGTACTAGCAGGCTTAAACCGACAACAGTTTAGTATTAGACTTTGGCAACCAGGAAATGGCAAATAGGAAATATATTACAAGTGTTGATGGATCACCCATGAACCCAGAATGAATATATTTAAAATCTAGTAAAAGTCTTAAAACCAAACGAGCTGCTAGATTCAAAGAAAACTCAAATCTATCTCAAGTTGATATTTACTGTATAATGCAAGATTCCGTTATCAGGACCATAAAACTTACATGTGCAGGATTCGACAGTTTCAAAACGGCAAATTGATTGAAATCGCGTAAACTTGAGGCAGTAACAGTAAAGGTTGAAGCTGTAATAAAATTGCCATTGGCTTGTACATGCAAGAGCCAAGTACATGGTTTCCACCGCGCCATAACAAATCGTGGAAATCAAAATGTTTAATGGGATGCGATAATATGACGAAAGGATTTGTTCAACCAAACTAAAGATTGTAGGGTGTAATTATACTATATAAATAACAAAAGCAACAAAAAACATGTCCCTTTTCCTTTAGCAAGCTTCTCCTACTAATATTATAAATGCTAAAGTTTGGATGTTTGTTTGTTTGTTACTCACAGCTGGATGGATTTGGATGAAATTTGGAATGGAGGTAGCTTATACAACTACAAGATAGAACGCACATGAATCCGGGTTACTAGTTCGTAGGTGAGTGGGCTCGGAGGTCCAAGTATATCTAGTCTCAAGATTGCAAATAAAATACAAATTCGCCTTCTAAAGACTAATTTGGAACACGTCTTTGCTACAGTAAGTCGGTACCTAGTAACGATTCCATCGGTGCACATCCTACCACCCGCGAAGAGTTATTCATTGTTCTCGACAAGTAGTAAAACGAGGTCAGACTTATACACATTTGAGACCTCAGTTTTATTACATAATTATAATGTATAAACACTTTACTAGCAACAAGGAAGAATACTTGTGTGACGGATAGGTCAAATTACTTTGTAATGTTAGCAACGTAATAAAACCGTAACGAGTGCTTTGATGATTTTGTATGTACCTGTATTTGTCCTATGTAGGCCATATGTAGCGCATTATTACATATATAATTTCTGTAATATCATTCAGGCAGAGGCTGACCGATAATTAATTAAGAAATTGCATTGAAGTGGTTGTTTATTTGAAGTGAAGAAAAAATACGGTAGCAAGTAGCAACCAGTATTTTAAAACGGCGGATGGAATTAAATTTAGAATGGAGATAGATTACGCCCTGAATTAACAATTTTATCGTAGAATTGTCAACGCGGACGAAGTCTCAGGCGGAAATTACCTATCACGAATGTTTATTCACAATAGTTTCAATAGAGACCCCGGTAATAAAATTGGTAACCCTTCGCATAGCCAAAGTTTTTTTTCTATAATATGTCAAAGGTAATATGGTTTTTCCGAGTAAAAAATTAAACCGCTTACCACTCTAGAAGCCTCACTCCAGATAAAATAGCAACTGCATACATATTTTTGGTGACATTTACCACCTCATCTCTCTCTCTCTCTCCCTCTCATTCCGAGGAAGAGCCCAGAGTGGGGTACTTCAGGATAATAAAAAAAAAGTCACCCTGGATAGTCCTTACAGGCGTTTAATAATTAAACATAGGTATTCATACCACTGGTTCAATGGAGTTATTTTTACTTAACTGCCGAAGGAGGAGGAGGAGGTTCTTTGTTGTCTTGTAGCAAGTGTCGACGTGTGAACATTTGTATTAAAATGTGAAATTGTCGAAATAAAAACTATACACATGCTAACTAACATTTATATTGACGACATAATGAAAACGGCAGTTGGGTTTTAAATCATGCTTTTTAGAAAAAAAACACTACAAAAATACGTATGAAATTACATGGTTTCTAAATTTCAAATCGCGAGCTCATAAAGTAACCAAGGCAACTAACTAGACATGTGCTTATCCCTCCATGTATTCGTGAGGTTGACATTTTTGCGCCGTCTTTAAACCGCCATTGGCGTATGAGCGTCCACTTTTATCGTATTTGACACGGCCGTTCAAAAGGTCAAAAAACTTTATGATAAACAAATCCTACAAAACCAAGCGTATTATATAAAAGACCTGACTAAATGTTTTGGTTAACAATACGAACATACTATGTCATTACATTAGTTATCATGTATGTTTTAAATTCCGCCATTTTTAGTGTTCCGTAGCCAAATGGCAAAAAACGGAACCCTTATAGATTCGTCATGTCTGTCCGTCCGTCTGTCCGTCCGTATGTCACAGCCACTTTATTCCGTAACTATAAGAGCTATACTATGGAAACTTTGTAAGTAGATGTATTCGGTGAACCGCATTAAGATTTTCATACAAAAATAAAAAAAAAACAATAAATTTTTGGGGTTCCCCATACTTAGAACTGAAACTAAATTTTTTTTTCATCAAACCCATACGTGTGGGGTATCTATGGATAGGTCTTCAAAAATGATATTGAGGTTTCTAATAAAAAAAATCTAAACTGAATAGTTTGCGCGAGAGACGCTTCCAAAGTGGAAAAATGTGTGTCCCCCCCCCCCCGTAACTTCTAAAATAAGGGAATGATAAATGTAAAAATAATATATGATGTACATTACCATGCAAACTTCCACCGAAAATTGGTTTGAACGAGATCTAATTAGTTTTTTTTTAATACGTTATAAATCGTAAACCGCATTTTACCTTTCATTCAATCAACTCCAATATAAAATAAAGAATAAAGAAAAACATTTATTTAGATGTATAGTGGTACGGAACCCTACGTGCGCGAGTCCGACTCGCACTTGGCCGGATTTTTTTAATAAGTGACACTCGCGACGCTAAGAAGAATATAACGACAATATGCTTGTCAAAATGGGGCAAGCCGTTTAGCCATGTAATACGTAGGTACAGTCGAGTTTATAAATATGTATACACTTTTGTACCCTGTCACTTTAATCGCTGTGATTATTCTTATATGGCAGATTGAACATGACGTTAAGGACAAGGTACTAACGTGTACACATATTTATGAACTCGACTGTACATACATACACACCTGTATGCTTGCGGATAACACCGTAAAGTCATAAAGTTGCTATTTCTGTCAGTTTGCGCGCTTAGTTTCTATAGCTATGCAATTGATTCTGAATTTCTGATGTAGTTTCAATATTGGAGTTTTTTTTTGTCCGTGGCAGGCCGCTTATGAAAATTAAACTGATATAGCGTAATTTCCTCATGAGTATGTAGGTACTCGTAGGTAGGTATATAAGAATATTTTTCAGTCCGATTTAAGGGTTTAGGGTGTTACACTCGTCGTTTTCTACAAAGTGTGCAGCGCAAGACCACTAAAACCTTTATTATTAATTGGATTTTGGTAGGTTTTGTTTAATTAATTTTTAATTATTACTATACTCGTGCGTCTATTGAAAACTTTTCGGTTTTTATACTAATAAATGTAGTCGCAAATAACAAATAACAGACAGATTATTCTTTTTAGCATGCAATTCAAAAAGGCTACAACATAATGAAAAATCTTTCATACAAGAATGGTACGGAACCCTTCGCGTGCGAATCCGCCACGCACTTGATCAGTTATTTCATCAAAAAAAATGCCATTTGCCGTGCCACGTGTAATAGACTGTACCTACTGTTTCATACGCCTATTCTGCTTCGCACAACTGCGCTACCGACTGATTTACTCTGTGTAAGCACTTGCAGGGGAAAGGATCGGTTCCCATCTCACTGGCGTCTAAACTTACGCCCACGGCGCGGCGATAACAGTCCCGGCGAGTTCCTCGAACGACATTACGTATACAGTCAGCTTACTAACCAAACGTGAGAGCCCTACGCGAACTCGCCTAAACACACATGCACCAACAATTGTTTAATGATATCGAAGGAAATGAACCGTCGCACTCTTACTTAGCTCGGCAGATCCACCGGACATTGACCAAGTTCCTTCAGTATTCCGTTCTGGCTACCAGTTGTTTTGAATAATCATTACACCGGCAATAGCAAAACAATGGACGTGTTTTAAGCGGTGTTGTGTAAACATGCGACGTTTAGCACTCCGGTTCGCAAAACATTAGCACAATGGGATTACCTGTCGATATCAACGACGACCGCATACACGATCGCTAGAATGTGCAGGCGCACCAGCGAATCAATCATTCTGTTTACGGTCATTAATTCTATGCGTAACCTCCAATCCAACATGAACTTGAAAATAATAATGACCTAAAATAATCTTACAAGAATATCATTCCGTTGGAAAGAACAGAATATAATGTTACAAATTCGATAGCGCATTACTGATAAAGACTGATAAAAAAAACCCGAAGAGCAAATTACAGCGTTACGTAAATAAAATGGAAGATAAGACGTTTCGGACGTGTCACAACAATATTTGAGCAACTGGTTTTAGAATAGATGAATGGGAACGAGGGCAATCAATAAGTATCGATGTGTAGGGTTGATAGTGGGAACGACAAATCGTACAGTGGCATACCTACCTACGACCGGGTCGTTAGGGCGGCCTTGGGCCGGGGGCGGTGCAACCCCGCGCAGTTATGAATATGACCAACACAACCACAACACTGTATATGAACGAAGCAACATTTTATGAAGTTACAATTTAAAGACCCTCGATGTAGAGAACCTAATTTGAAAGCTGAAACATTCAATAAAATAAAATAAAAACCATATTTCATTTGGGAGCTATTTATTTATTTTATTATTTATTTATTTATTTATTATGAAGCTACCTATAGTTCCTTAATGGGATTGTGAAGCTAAAAATGTCCATACAAAATGCGATATTTCTCACTCCCTAAAGCAAGTCAGTCCGATTTTTTACGATTTGTTAATATGTTGTAGAAATTATGAATATCTTAGGTACGTTTTCATTTCCAAGATTTAAAAAAGGAAACACGCAAACCTAGTTTTTCATAACAAGTACCTACAACATAATCAATAACTAAATGAACAGGAAGCTTTACAAACCCGACCGCATTTTTTGATAGCTATTGTTATTACACCCTTTTATTAATGCTACTTTATTCTTATAAATTTGAGAAGGTTCCATTAAAACCTTTCTAATGATACCGATATTGTAATAATTAGATATTTTTTTTGTGACATGAAAAATTGTCATTTTACCATTGTTATTTCAATTTTAACAGTTTAGGTATTCTATGTAACCCGGCATGGTGAAAGGATTCTAACGATACCACACACGTTTAAATCGGCTCAGGCGTTTCGAAGTTATGGTGGAATAAAAAATCATTACTTACATACATACATACCCTGAAAACATTAAACTCCTTTTTTTGGGCAGTAGTGTAAAAAATTGACAGCTACGCGATTTAAGCATCGATTCATAGTTGGCAATCTTCGTTGTTGTATGAAACACGCGAGAGACAAATAATCCGTCAGTTGCGAGTGCAAGTGTGATGCCGATAGCCATCCGAGCGCTATTAAGAAGCTAGTAGTACTGTTCAAATTGTAATGCTATAAAATCTTTACCCGTATTCTATTATTCAAAGGTACTTAAGGACAATATTTGTGTATTTATGCGTAACAAATGGCATAAACTAACAATAAATAATCATATTATGAAGGAAAACGTTGGCGGAAAATGTTAACAAATACATAAAAATAGTACATATGTTATTGACGAATAATTATTGTTATTTCGACTAATTAACATGTTACCCTTTAAAATAATAACAGAAAGTACTTCACTTACAGAAAGTACTCACGTTTAATTAATACAAACCCTAACGGAACAAAAGCGGAGAATTGTATATAAATTTCCGTTACCTATTTTATTATTATTATTGAAAAAAATACTCGAGTTTTGTTCTAATAAAAAAATCGACTGCCTTTTCTGATCATAAAACACGAAACATTAGCGTGCATACTCAATTTGGTAGCTTAACCGTCACTCGTATGAGGTCGCTCGTTCTATCGACCGATCGACAAGACGCCGTTTTCGACACTATGTTTACATTATTTGATCTGATTCTTTGAATTTATTATACAAGTTTTCTATATTTGTTTTATTGAGGTCCATCTGTTTGGAAACCATAATCCCAAAGAAATACCTACGCACACATACTTAGATACACTTTTTAAACTTACAACTATCGCCTATTTTTATCAAATATAAATATCAAACCCGGCTTAGCTTTGTAGTCAGTGTCACTAACAACTAGGTTAATATTAGAAAATACTTCTTAAATCTGTTAATTTTCAAACACTATCCATATTTCAATGCTAATCAGCAGGTTTCACAAGCACAATAAAATCTACGTTTGATAACATTATGTTATTCTATATTTTCAGTTAGGGCATGATAGGTATTTAACTAATCTGTGTATCACAGATTAAACAAATGATTGATTGGTGTGTTTTCAATGTTTACATGGCGAGGTCGCCTCCAATTTCCGTGTTCTTATTTTATTTTTGGATATTCTATTTTATTGGTAGTAATGGTGATACACATCGCTTAGTTGACATTAAATTACCATGTTTTTCTCCATATAAGTATGTTCATCGTTGTCTAGTGCCTAATTTACTTATAGAGCTTAGTTTGAATAAGTTGGACTCAGTAATTTTTTGTGATATCTCGAGTATCTCGAAGACCGGGGGAGCTACTCAAAATGAATGATAAGTTGGCCATTTTCGAAAATCGGCAGTATGTTTAAGATTGAAAGAAAGCTGATGACAGATCGCGTCGACCGCTTATGTCAATTCACAACTGTCAACTTATCTTGGCTACGGGCGTCGCTCGGGTTCAAATCGATTTTTTCCATAAGATGACAACTATGCAGCACGGCTAGCACATGTTGTCCGCGACTTGTTTGTCGCTTGTATCTCCCTGTCTATCTAGTCAGTAACGATAGAGACGCACTGAGCACAAGCGAGAAAATACAAGTTGTGCGCTACCCGTGCAGATCGATTTAACTCGAAAGCCTTCTATTTATCATAAAAAAACACTTCCAAAAAGGTCCATCCGTTTAAGAGCTATAATACCCATACACAGATACACACGTTAAACAGTAACTTATAACACCCCTTTATTTGCTTAGGGGGTTATAGTAAAATACATATACAAGATAATTTAGAAGTGTCCCATGTTCAATCAAAAGCTATAAAAATATGTATACATAAACCTTATTGTCAGGGGTATAGGCGCGTGTACAAATTTTCGGCGCCTTGGGAACGTTATTTATGACTTCGACTGTACTTACTCAGTAGTAGTTAACATCACATGTCTAATAATTAACCTTATTTAAATAGAACTTACAGCCTGAAAATAGTTTAACGCAATGAATAGGAAGTGACAGAATGCACTTATCAATTGGCAGCCACCACATTAATAGCTGCAGTATTTTTTGGGCAAACATTTGATCTTTTTATTACTATTTTTAAAATTATTCCTTGCCAATGCTTTGACATAAGTGATTATTAAATTTCACCGGGGAACCGTTTAGGAAATACTGAGCTTTAAAAGTGTAATTATCGCCTTCTGACTACCACGTAGGTACTAATGATTGATATAAACTACCAATTACTAGCGTTAGTCTAGTATGACGCACCCTTTAGTTTTAATACAGGGGCATAGGTAATTAACTAATGGATAATCCGTGATCTGGCGTCTGTATTTCAGAATGCATACAATCTGAACCTAAAGCTATTATTTACCTATTAAAAGCTAGGGAGAAATAGGCATCTTCTGGGTAAGGTTAGCACGCTTCATCGTCGACAAAATCTTTGTCCCCCAAGGGCACGAGTTAGTCAAAAGCAAACCCATTATCAATATCGATCCCAAAAAGCCTAAAAAGTGGCACTGTTTTTGAGATATTATAAGTATTTTTTTCAATTACAGAAGAACGTTTTAATAAAGACACTAGGTTCTGCACCTGACGTTCCATAGTCTCTGCCTACCCCATTGGGAGACAGGCGTGAATGTATATGTGTCTGTACTAGCTTCTGCCCGAAAATTTCGGCCATCCCATATTGTGGGGAATTTTGATTATAGTTATTCCCTCGAAACCTTTATATTTTCGGGATGTAAAGTAGCCTACCTACCTATGTGTTAATTCAGGGTATAAGCTATCTCCATTCCCATCCAAATCGGTCTAGCCGTTGCGTGCAGAAGTAACAAAGTAACACACACACACACACATACACAAATTTTCGCATTTATAATATTAATTAGTGGGAAATGGGATGCCAGTAACTCATAATTGGTACCTAATGCATATCTGATATCACAAATATTAAACAATATTAAGGAAAAAAGGAAAATGAAAAATCACTTATTTTATTATCTACCATACCAAGAACAATAATTGAGTAAGCGTAAGTCAAAACATATGCCTATTAAAATCGATTCGATAGTTGAGGAGTGAGAGTGAAACATAGGACTTTTACCCATATAGTTACTCATGCATGACCTTTATTGTGGCTTTATCGGTCAAAATGTGGAAAGTATCTTAAATAAAACCATATACGAGTACAGCTCATTCTACGACTATTTAAGGAGTAGGCTTTTTTAAAATGTTTCAATTGAAATTACGTAGTTAGTATTTTGGAGATAGTTGTTGCCCAACATGCTCTTAACTGGCTTTTAGGGTTCCGTGCACAAACGATCCTACATAAATTAAACTATTCCCAGTCCTACGAGTACTAGACATACACAAACATAAGTATACAGAGTGTTACAAAACTACCCGTAAAGCCGAAAGGGGGTTAAATGGTGCCTGCCATTGACCGTAGTCAATGATACCACGGTTCCCAAATATTGTAAATGGACTGGCTATGCTAACTCCGGTTCCCTGACATGACAACTAGGGTTGACAATATTTTTATTTACGTTGTATAAAGAAATAAATACATAGAAACTATCCACGACTCCTGGAACAAATACTCACGCTCATCACACAAATATTTGCTCATACCGGGTATCGAACCCGTGACCGCTAGCTTCGCAGGCGGGGTCACTACCTATAGTATTCAACTAGGGTAAACGCGTCATCAAAAATGTTGATTGGGGTGTCAATATCTAGAGCTCATTAAATACAATATAGCTGATAGTGCATTAATGCAGAGACCGTGAAGTAAGGGTAGACGAATATAGAACGAGTGCTTCAATCCCTGTTCCGGCCGAGGATTGCAAAGTGCAATGCACTGCAATCTTACGATGGCAAACTCAAGACCGTGCAATCTTAGATGAATCTTGAATGATTTTTCTTAGGGTTTACAAAAAATACTTCTTGGCCTAGGTTAATGTTGGCTAATGTAGGGAGCCACAAACAAAAAACTTCATGTCTTAATTTCGTGACATTAACGCATACATTTCCGGGCATGTTTGAGAAAATGTACTTTTTTAAACAGAAGTAATAAACATAAAAATAATGACTACCTACATGTATAAATAGTTGATTGATCTTCGAAAGTACGTGATTACGATGTAATAATAGTAAATAGGTTTGTTTATACGACCGCATATTAGCTTGGAGTTCCACTGGTATACAGGGTGGAAAAACGAACGCCACTCTGACGGCTATTGATTGCCTTAAATATTGGAAATAGGAAATTCTACGCAAACAAGACTTACTTTTATTTTTGAATTCATTCAATACTGTTATGAATTTTTGGAAATTCGTCTGCCTGAACCGGGAATCGAACCGGTCGAATATGACAAAATGATAAAGTGTATTTTTTTACGGTCTTTATTGAATTTAAACTGTGTGTTGTAGATATAAATGATCACCATCAATGACGTGTATTGATCTGTATCATAGAACACGACTTTGTTTTGTCATATTCGACCAGTACGATTCCCGGATAGGGAAGAGATTTTTTTCAAAAATGCAGTATTTCTCGTTTTTTAAATAAAAGTTAGTTTCCTTTGCGTAGAATTAGCAATTTCCACTATTTAAGGTAGTTGCCGTCCATGTGGCATTCGTTTTTTCCATCCTGTATATTATCTACCATCTACTGTATTTAAACGATAAATGCTGAAAACGATTCATAACAATAATGTATATAGTTTGTAAATTGTGACGATAACCAACCAGGTAACATTAAACAACAATGTATTGTTCGTGTTTGTATGGGCATGTTATAAGGAATAATGAAAATCATGTGACGATAACACAACAGTTTTAAATATGGCTGTGGAGGGCTGCAGTGGAAGGTTGAGTGAGACCTAAGAAGAGATGGATAGATTGTGTGCGATTCCGCCCGCGCAGAAAATATAATAGCCTGTTCTTCAGGGATAGTGTAGGATACTAGTGAAATAATTTTTCAAATCGGTCCCGTAGTTTTGGAGCCTATTCAATGCAAACAAATATTCAAATCATTCCTCTTTATAATATTACCCCCTTACTAATAAATGTTGAGTAACGGTGGTATAGCTATACAATGTTTTGTCCTTATCTGTCAAATTCAAATGTCACAATGACAGATAAGGACAAAACATTATATAGCTATACCACCGTTACTCAACGTTTATTAGTAAGGGGGTTAGTGTAGACAAGAGACTGAATACTGAGATTACGGGTGATTACCGAGATCACGCGCTTCATGATCAAATGGACTCTTACTACGTAAACAAATGGACTCGGTAAGAGACCACACGCCTACAAATGAAGCAGTCAATTCCCCGGGAACTAGTTTCTGACGACAACCTCCATCAGCGACTTCCTAGGGCAGCCGCTGTAGAGGCCAAGAAAAAGCTTCGTCAATAAGCACAAACTTTTTTGTATATATATTAAACTATAACTTTAATTGTTCTTTGAGCATTCCTAGTAGGTAAATTAAGTTAAATTAAAATATTGATATTGCGTAAGTGTAGGTAATTGCTTTCATGTATTTCTTTGCAAAAAGGTATGTATTAGGATTACATAACTATTTTGCATGAGAGGGATAATGTAGTATTAGGATAAACATGTTTATGTGGGTAGCATTCTGAAATAATAAACCAGTTTGTATCAAGCCATCATTGTGTTTACTTCACTAGGGACGTTTGGGAGAAAGAGAAGCGCTGCGCCGACCCCGAATGATTGGAATAAGGGCAAGATGATGATGATTTTTACACGATTCCCAAAAAAAAGGAGTGTAATGTTTCAGGGTTCATGTATGTATGTATGTAAGTATGTATGTATGTAATAACGCCTGAGCCGATATAAACCTGTGTGTCCTTTCACCATCCCGGGTGAGATAGGATACCTAGTGTTAAAATTGAATTAACAACAATGGCAAATTATTTATGTCAACAAAAAAATCTAATTATTACAATATAGGTATCATTTGAAAGGTCTTAATGTGACCATCTCAAATATATACGAATATAGTAGCATTCATAAACAAGTTTAATAATAATATTAAAAAATACAGTCGGGTTTTTAAAACTTGCTTTTCATTTAGTTATATAATGATATTTGAATATTGTTAGTCTAGTGCTGTGGTCTAGTGAGTTTCGAGAAACGGGCTCCTGGGAGTTCAAATTGGTTGTTACGTTTATTTGTTGTAATATTAGGTTGGCTTCTTCTGCGAAAGAACGAAACCCTCGGGATTTCGGGAAGCAAGTCCAATTCTCGCACTTGGCCATTATTCTAATAATTGAAATTGCAATTTTGGTCGTAAGCTCGTAACATTTTTAGGTTTTCCTGTACAGTAGGTAGGTACATAACATAACATACGGATCGTATTTCAAATTTTTATTTGGCGAAAAGGTACCTACTTCTTCCCACAGTATTTTTTGTGGTGACATGTCTAACCTAACCTAACGCTTATAATCATCATTATTATAGCTCATGCACACTAATTCATACTTCCATTCTATAATATTATAAATGTAAAAGTAACTTTGTCCGTCTGTTTGTTACGCTTTCACGGTTAAACCGCAGAACCGATTTCGATGAAATGTGGTATGGAGATAGCTCGAGTCCCGAAAAAGGACATAGGGTACTTTGTATCCAGGTAAATGTACAGTTTCCGAGGGATTAGCATTATCGACTTCTGCGCAAACAGAATCGCGGGCAACTGCTAGTGTTATCCATATAACCAAACGTTCTTTCGGTGAAATGAGCGGGTACCGTTTTGGTACGTACTATCAATGTTTACGAACAACTGTGATACCAAGTCTAATGTCAATAGAGATGTCTAATCAAATATAACAACAACGCCTCATATCTATTAGTGAGAAAATAAGAGCTGTTCTTAAAGGTTTATTTATGGCCTGGGGAAGGCGAATGAGCACACAAGTCACCTGATGGTAAGTGTGGCCCGTAGACATTTGCATTCTCAAGACTACAATCTTAAGACTTCAATCCACAAAACAATCTTAATCGAGATACGAGTAGGTGCACTTATAGGTGCACAGATATACCATGCGTATAGAGGTTTGTCTCAAAAGTAAAGTGCTTTTTTATTTTAACGTTCATTCTTTACTTACTAAGATAATAAAAAATCAAATTTCTGCCAATGGCTAAAGAGCCCAAACGCCATATGGCCTTTTCTGTCACAGCTAGTGCTAGCAAAACGGGGTTACAAACAAAATGACGTCATTCCGACCGCTATTCCAAAGTGGGCGCAGCAAACACTGATAATATAATACAAATAAATTGTTACTTTTGAAACAACCCTAAAAATAATACCTTATCAAAAAAATCCTCACTCTAATTTGTAATAGAATGAGACGAGCAATTTGGCGGGCAATTATTGGTCAATAAATAGCCCGTGTAAGTGCACCTCTGAACCTCACAACTAGGTATCTAGGTTAGGTTGATAGATTAGGTTAAGGTTAGTAAGTTCGTGTCACCTACATTTTTAACCCATTATAGGCTAGCGGTGCCGTTTGGCAGCTTATATCGAGGTTATAATTTGTGCTTTATTGCCCTGTGCATTCAAATTCAAAATGAATTTAAATCATCAAACAGCCTGTAATAGGTGCGTATAATATTCAAATATACCATGTGTAGTCATAAAAAAAGATTGTGTACAGTATTGTTAAAACGTTTATTAACGTTTATTTAGATGCAATTAAAAGAATTACACATTAAAAATAATATTAGTCAAAAAAGCGGACTGTAATTTATCGTCATGGCAACATTACCCACAACAGATCGCTGTAAGAGGTTCGTCACTCATCAACATTGACTGACAGCAGATTAAGTGATTCAACTCATTTTAATATTTTTAGAACGATAACATTTTATAAGTTCAAGCATTAACATGATTGGTTGGATATCTTATATTCTATTGGAAGGTTATTCTAATACCCGATCGATAACAATTAAATTATTGGACTCATTGAATAATGAAGCGATCACCGCAAGGTCACTTAACTTGCACCATCGACATTTAAAAACATTGTGCATATTAAATTTCTTTAAGTAAGCATTAAGCAGCCGTATCATCTTTTTACAAACTAATTCTTCGATTAATTGTTATAATTAAAGCGTGCGTCCTAATTTTTCGTCAGGATCAAGCAGTTGATGCACACTCGTTTGCATAGTTAATTATGACTCGTTTCAGTAAAACATTTTACTGAATAAAGTTATAGTACAAGAGAAATAAAGCGTAAACGTACCGGTAGCACCATCTAGCGGAAACTTCGATAATTATTTTGAAACTGAAACTTGTAAGAGTATAATGAAGTGTTCTATTCAAACATTGACGATAGATGGCGTGGATAACCAGTTTAGTTTATGGTTAATACTGATAATTATGAACGCTATCTATCGCCAACAAAAGCAGTAATGATTACTTGCAAGTAATTTAGCTCTTGACCTTTGTTTATTCTAGATTCTATAATTAAAAATAGTCTAAATCGTTTTGTAATTAACTCACGGTTCTACATTTGGTTATGTGCCTACTCTTCTAAAGCGTCCTTTTTTAACTGTCTTAAGCCGGGTTCAGACCGACGAGCACCGACGTGGATCATGATCGTTACTTTGGACGTGAAATGATACGAAATACAACACGCCTCGTAGCTTGAACTTTCGTATCGGATATGCGTATCGTGATCGGTAATTATGCAAGTGTTTGGTAACTGTATAAGGATATCGACCGTAAGGCCGCATTTGCACTTGCAAGTTATTGCTATAAATTTTGAAACAAAGCTATATGCAAGACAGAGATGTAGACGTTTGCTACACACTCTTACTCATAGTTGCGTCTCAAACCTTACAGCAATAACTGACAAGTGTAAATGCGGCCTAGGCTCAGTTTCATTGGTCGATAGCATGCATGCTTGTAGCAATCCATTGACGGGTTGATTTAACATGTTAGAGCCGATAGCTATTGCTGCGCCGCAATGTATTACGAAAAGCATGGGGGCTAAGACGAGCTAAGAGTTAAACCTATCTCTCACCTCTCGCGACCGCATCAGGTACCGCACCAGCCGGCCCCGCAGCACGGCGAGCGTGTTCTTGTCCAGCTCCACGTTCCCACCGGCCACTGACTGCACCAGCACCTGCCAGCGGCTCAGGGAGTTCTCCAACAAACGAATATCTTTCTTCTCTATTCTGTAGTTGAAAAACACAAGGAAAAATGAGTTGCTAGTAAACATTGCTTGAATGAATGTAAGTGTATTATAGTAAAACCTTCGGGTTACGGGGGAAATCGGAAGGCTTCGTGTAGTAGAAAATGACAGTGCACTCGTCGTTTTTTCACTGATTTATATAGAGTAGTAAAACCACCGCTGACTCATTTATTTAGTTTGTTATTTTTCGGAAATCGATTTCTGTCACTACGCTGGTAAACATCTTAGCCTAATTGTGCAAAATGTTGGTAGTTACAGAATTATCAACAAGTCTTTACAGTTGTAGGTAATTCTGTGTAGCTCTGCCTACCCCACTCGCATTTTAACAATGAAATGATATAATGTATTATCTATTCTGCCCTTTTACGGAAACAAGGCATATCTACTATATGAATTGTATTGCACTTTCAACCTTATAACTTATAACCTATGAGAGTTTAATATGCACCTATGAATTTATTGCACTTGTGCCTTTTCTCCGTAGTATTGCAGTATGTATATTGTATAATTTGATATTTACCTGTCAGCAAGCTGCATTTCAATGTCAATACCGTCTTCTTTGTAGTCGGGCAGTTCCGAGTCGTTAATAGTATCCTCGGCGTCCGAAAACGTCAAAATATTTTCATCAGTACCTGCAAAACAAATAAAATTGTCATCAGCAGATATTTTTTTTATGTGATGGTAAGTGAGATCTGATATCCATAGACATTTGAATTCTCAAGAACGAAAGACTGGAATCCCAAGACTGCCCCTGCTCTAGGTATGCTAGTAATTTCACCAGTTGTTTTATACCCACACCGGAATAGAACATGAAAACTACTGCTTGGCAATAACTTAAAAGATAAGATGGTGATAGCAAACAGACCCTGCACAAAGTCTAACCACACGCAGTACAAAATATGACCACAAACACATATTTTGTACTCATTTGACAGCTGTCAAAGCAAGCAAAGTTTTGTACAGTCGAGTTCATAAATATGTGTACACTTTATTACCTTGTCACTTTAATCTCTGTGACAACTCATATATAGCTGGTTAAACGTGACATTAAATAGACAAGGTACTAAAGTGTACACATATTTATGAACTCGAATGTATTTATTTGAAACCTAAATTAACCAGTAATTAAAACAGTTATGACACTGGAAATTGCACTGTAAAGTCACCGTCAATAGAACTTGTGACGATGTAAAGAAATAAGTACTGTTTGACACATAACCTCAAGTATTCACCAAGCGTTTTATTAAACATAACGTATTAAGGTTAGGTAGTTATTTTATCTTAAACTTGATATGAAAATGATGATCTAGTGTATAAGTCATGGCAAAGACCTCAGTTGACCTTTAAAAGTACGTAATTATCGAGTAAACATGGTGAATTGGGTCGTTTGGTTTTGTTTACATCTTTTGAAAGTTCTATTGACGGCGACTTTAGTGTTCGGACAGAAACGATGTTGTACCTACGCACTATTATTTTATTCTGCGACGGAACATAACATACCTAACACGCTCTTATACCTCTATTAAAAAAGACGTGACACTTATTTATGCGGCCATGTTGAATAATATATTATTGCTGGTGACTGTACAGTGAAGGGCATAAATATATATACAGATGTAGTGCATAATTGTTTTCCTTCGTATTTTCACGGAAACGTACGAACGTGTCATGCTACTTCAGTCACCCTCAGTACTTTTTGTACTGTGACCGACTGAAATAGCTAGACACGTTCGTACGTTTCCGTGAAAATACGAAGGAAAACAATTATGCACTACATCTGTACGTTCCCAACACGTCAAAAATACATATTTATGCCACTGGCAATAATATTTGACGCGATGGCTGTATAGATATGAATACCCTTGACTTTACATGTTCAATACGGCCGACGACGGCGCTAAGACGTGCTTACTTGCGCTTTGACAGACGGCCTTGGGCCCGGATTCTCGACAGATAGGTACAACGCGCGGCGCGCCACACCCACTGAAAACCCCCTCCTAATATGGTTTTCCCCAACGAAACCTTGTGTTGCATTTTATATCAAGGAGCAAATATAATGAATATGACCGTTTCTCTTTACATAAATTACACCAGATGGCAACGCCGCTTACTTTTTGGCAGCGGCTGCACCGCCTGGTCAGGGAGCAGCTGGTACTGCTTGAGCAGTTGCCAATGCACCATCAGTGATTTGGCTGTGCGCGACGGATAGAACACGTCCGGGTTCTGCTCCAGCAACTCTTGGAACTGCTCTTGCGTGGGGTGGGAAGTCTGCAAAATAACAATTTCTATAAAGTTTTTCACATTATAATGTTTCCCTTGTGATGTGAAGAAGAAGTGATGAATGAAAACTTCATAGCATAACTAATATGGTATGATATATTGCAATATAATGTAAAAAATAGGTCCCTCAAAAAAAAAAAATTGGCTGTGTAGGATTTTATTGAAAATCATGATCTTGACATAGTAGATTCTATGTCAAGATCTTTATGCCAAAAATATACAACAGGGTCAGGTGTTCACTTCACTTGACATGCCAATCGGACTAGCTAGGGAATTCAAAATGTCATAATGAACATACAATGTATTATCATTGGACTCCATGGATCAGAAAAGTCCTATCCTGCCTATCCTGCCTATCCTGCTTTTACAGTCAGCATAAATAAAAACATCTGACAAAATATGGAAGCATACTCCGTTCAAGTTATGTTACATACAATCACCTGGTGGCAGTGAATGTGATAAGATAACACCAAAATACATAAACCTACACTGTTGAAAGTTCCAAGCAAGTCTTCCTCAGCAGTGGAATACAACGCTTGCTGCTGCACCGCTGCCACCAGGTCTGGATGCAGGTTGCGCATCGCAGCTACAGCCACTCGCGAGATCTCAGTATTGTACAGCAGAGCATACCAGCGGGACTGAAGCTCGCCCAAAGTAAAGCGGCAGGAGAATTTTATTCCCCGGTGAACTATCCGTAGGTCATTGGTCTAGAAAAAAAAAAAATTAATTTAATCTAATAGAACTAACAAATCAAACACTGTAAAGACTCCAGGAGTTATAATAAATGTTTATTGTATCTAGAAGGTTAAATTTGTTAGTCAATTTTGCATTCGATAAAAAAAAAAAAAAATGGCTCTTGTTCTCAATTTTTCAATCTTAATTTATTCAGATATGAATCGGCATTATATCGTAAAATATTTGTCAACAGGAGACTAAATTAAAAAATCAAGGGCACCAAAAGAAGAATATTCGAGAGCTGCCACTGAGTGACAAACAACCTCAGGCTATAAACTCAATAGTATTAGGGCCTCCTACACAAGAAGTGCTGCTATTGTAGTATATTTTCTTTGTCTTGGATTATGGAATATTTAATCATGATTGTGGGGTTGTTTTCGAATAATTTCATTGCATTGTATAAATATACAATTACAAGCCATATCAAGATAAAATATTGCATTACAAGCATTTAGCAAAAAGTTACACCTAATGCACAAAGTTAATAGGTTACACATAACCTTGTGCCGCACAAGAAAAAAAACGCAAGATCTGCTAAACGCCCAGTGTGCAACATATAAGCCAAAACATTTTTATGTCCAAACTGTCCATGAGTACAGTGTAATGTTCACTGGGTGTGTAGTTCAAATTATTATAATTTTTAGTCTGGGCGGTTATGTTAAGTGTAACATTGTACAATGTGATGAAAATACATTGGGCAGCACAAGGATACGGACTTTATGCATTTTATTTTGAATAATCCAGAAAATTTAAAATATGTGACTTGTTCACCTGTTGTTTGCATTTATCTTAACTTTACCACAACTTTTTAATAAAACAGAAAAATCTCATTATTCTTTAACAATAGGATCTTAAATACCTGTTGAACTCCCAATATAAGGGCAAGATCATCAGTTGGCTTCCATCTTCCAAGGTCTTTGGTAGATAATTGGCTAAGCTGCCCCTTACGCCTTGACTTCCTTGATGCATGAGGTCCAGGCGGCTTGTGGGAGACCCTGCGACGATCAGGGGGGGCAGGGGCGGCGGGAGTGGCCGGCGCACTGACTAGGGGAAACTCTGGCAAATGGCTGGTGTACGACTGCGTCCGCATACGCTTCTCACTCTTCCCTATTGACGCACCAGGTATCCCCAAACTGTACTCTACTAGCTCATCGTCGAAACGACGCCGTTTAATCGATCTTGATGAGCTGAAATAAGGAATTAGTCAAATTTATAAGTCGTTCTACCCTATTTCAGTCAAAGCGACGAAAACTTAAAATAATCATTAGCCTTTTGGATCCCGCGAAGCTAGATAAATAGTTATTAACTTATTTGAATCAATAATTAGAGAAGCTTACCTCCGTCGTTTAGTGCTATCTTGCGCATCGAAGGGCGGAATAGCAGGATATTCATTGCTATCTGATGCGTTCGATGGTGTGGGAGGAAAATCCATTTTAAATTTTCAAATTGTATCGTGGAGAAAGCACCACATAACTTAAATATTTTCACCAGAGGATAAACTACAATAAAATAAACAATGCAGGTCCAGTTGTGTTGTACAGCGTATTGTTTAGTCTTGAGTATAAATATCTTATAACATTAGATATCAAACAGAAGATGATTTGCTATTATCAACTTTAAATGATTGGGGTGCGGTTCAAAGTTTAGTCAACAGCATAACGAGTTTTAACAAAAAATATGTAAATTACGACGCAAACGTCGCAAACAGAAAAATGACAGTTACGTTCCAATGTAAGTAGTTATCTTGCTTGGCTCACCTTTCCTTTCATAGATAATTTTAGGTGGATTGCCAATGCGGTTTATAGTAACTATTTTAATATGATTTTAATACAAGACAATTTTTTTTTCGGAATCAGGTTTTGGGACGTGAAATATTTCAGAACTCTTTTAAAACGGCGGCCGATGGGCGGTCGGTTACCAATTTATGAAAGTAAAAATACATTTGGCGTGTGTCACTATCACTATTGTCAATCTATATTAATTTTAGGTTATCTGGGTAATAAGATAGGAATTTAAAGAAATCTTAGTTCGAATCAGTTTACCTCGTAATGGCTCACCTGGTTCGTGCTATTGGTTTTAAACCGGCAGGAGTAATATCCAGATGTTTTAACAAAATAGTCATTACAGATGACGGTTCAACGATAGTAGCCCTACACAGAGATCAAGAATTTCCGTATGAACATTCCAGGCCTCTTCCCGAAGAATCAAAGGATGATTCTATATTGAAAATGTCGGACTACCAGGAAGTTAAAAGAGTATTCAAGGACATGTCTCCGGAGATGGCAAGACAACAATTATCCTCTTTGACTCTGACCACCAAACATCGCTGGTTCACTAGAGCAAGAGATAAAAAGGCCAAAAAGACTGAAATGGACAGAACCTACCTGTAAATTTGTGATCAATTTCATCAGTAGTCATAATTTTACTGTAGATTGTATTTTACATGCATGCCTTAGATTTTTGACGTTTTATGAGAAAAAGAGCTAGATAGAAAAGCAAATAGTTCTCAAAAAAATATAATTTGCTAATTAAAGTGTGTGTTGCAACAGAAAAACTTGTCTTTATCAAGTTACATATGATATTTGTTCCTTAATTGTAATATTGATAAAAATAAAACTAAACACATTCTTGAAATAAATTACTTTTATTATCATAAATACATATTATTTTAAACATCTTACACCCCAAGTTTTTTACATACTTTTTTATTAACTTTTGATAATGATAAACAGAGTATTATAGATTCTTCATAGACATTTTTAACTCAGGTCCCTAATTTGTTGATAACATCATTAGAATTCATAAAGCCTACACCTTCATTACTTAAATATAACACCTAGATTTCACATTACCTACCATGACATTGAAACTTAGATTTCCTAAAATTTAGTTTCAGTTTATTGCAGAGTTAAGAGGGATGCCACACAAGCATTTCCTGTGTGTTGCTTTGTCGCCGCGGCGTTGCTCTGGATATAAATTCGAACAACATGCCACACTATAAATTGAAACACGCATGTTGATAAAACAGTGTTGCTCTCACACAACGCACCAGGAAAGCTCATGTGGCATTGCTCTAAGCAGGGTTTCTGTTACATCAACAAATCAAGTTAATTTTAACAAATAGCTGAAACCAACTCTGCAACTTTAGCTTTGTAAATACTTAAATTAAGATACTTTAAGTTCCATTCTTGTCAATGACATTCAGCAAAGGTGACACACCGCCTATGCTACAAAACTTCAGTGTACAGGTGTTCCATAGAAATAAGTTGCAAATTTTATCTTTTTTTTTGTGGGGTGGGGGCATGTGTCAGATGTTATTAGGTGTATGGATGTAGTGCATAGTAAAATTGTTTTCCTTTGTATTTTCTAGGAAATGTTCATATTTGTCATGTTACTTCAGTTAACCTCAGTACTTCTTGTACTGTGACCGACTAAATTAGCAAGACATGTTTGTATGTTTCTGTAAAAATACAATGGAAAACAATTATGCACTACATCTGTATCTAGGTGTCACTAAGTCAACACCCAAAACATGTAACAATGTCACAAAGTCAAAACAACTACCATCACAATCATCAATTCCTAATTACCTCTACTTAGTTAAATGTGCATTCAAGTGTCAACAAGTTGAGTAACACACAGATATTTCATTTTGTTTTAAAAACTGTGTAGCATCTAGCTGCTTACTAATAAGAAGTGCCTCTTAAGTTTCTCTAATAGACTATGAAGTGACTTACCATATATAACTAACATGGGTAAGTTTCTAAACCATTAAAGCAACCCATGACCAGCTACAATACAATGTTTATCACAGTAACAAGCAAATCTCTTAACACTATCATATATTTGTATTGTTCTCGATCACAATCTAGCAAGACAAATTAAATATAAGTGATAATAAAATATAATTCTGTGAGTACAATTCATTACATACATAGAATAAACTATTACATTTCAAAATATTCGGTTTAAATTAATTCTTATTAAATATCACAATATAAGCTTTCATTGGTGCTTTTGTAACAATGTTGCACTTAATTTGATTATTTTATTGGTAATGCTACAATGAAAAGCTATAACACAAACAAAAATGCTAGCAAAAATAAGAACTTTATCAAATGAACATAACAAGTTTGAAGTAGTAGGGCTGGTAGTGACCTGTTTTGTGAGATAGCAGTCTAAAATAGACCCTTATTGACGACCCACATGTGCGGCCAAATGTTGCGAGTTGGCAACTGGCGCAGCGGACAAAGCGCTCACGCTCTGTGACACTGCGCCGAGACAATGACACGCTAAACTGAATACTGGTTCCAATTAGCCAACTATGGGGCCATACATGACACTCGAAATTTCATGTCAACGCCAAAATATAGGTAAAAAATAATAACAAAAGAAGTCTTTGGTATCTTGAAATAAAAGCAATTGGGCGATAACTCTATAATCGTTTTGTACAAATACAAAGGTTTTCAAGAGAACCATCAATGGTGAGTTTTCATGAAAATACTTTTGCCCGCTTCCCAGTCTTAGATATAACTTACCGCTTTAGATAGACTATGATCAAAACCCGCCCTATACAAGCCAACATTATTTTACAGACACGCAAGTCATTTAATGACTTTAAGGCTAGAAGACTTGTACTATGTAGTCGAATTTACTTCTAATATAACGAAGATCTAATATAACATCTTTTAAATACTTTACACATACTGGACATATGAACTTTGCTTATTCTACAACTATGGGCGAGTACTACTATAAAAATAATATTAATTTATCTTTTAGTTCAAAATTAAAATGGCACACGAGAACACCGTACTCAGCATTTACCTGTAAAAATCACAATTAACTCCAAAAATAGAGTGCAGTTCCCTACCTACTGGTGGACT
The DNA here is from genome assembly GCA_923062465.1 of Acleris sparsana. Taxonomy (NCBI): domain Eukaryota; kingdom Metazoa; phylum Arthropoda; class Insecta; order Lepidoptera; family Tortricidae; genus Acleris; species Acleris sparsana. The sequence continues at coordinate 15,822,183 of OV281287.1, read as the reverse complement.
ACTCTTGAATGAAACTGAAAACAGTTTAAATATTCCATAAAATATAAATTTAACAAGTTCACACTAGTCAAAAACATCATACCAAGTCGAATGATTGACAACTCTTCAGTAGTGGTAGGTGTGAGAGCGGTCGAGGCTCTGCACGCGGCCGCGGGCGAGGCGGGGGTCGCACGGCGGCGGCGGCGGGGGACGGGGTCAGCGCACGCGGCTCACGCGCAGCTCGCGGTCCAGCATCTGCAGCTGCCGGATGAAGCCCTCGTTGGGGTGGATGTCGCGGCGCGCGCGCACCTGGGCCATGGCCTCGGTCAGCGACATGCCGCGCTTTATCATGAGGAAGGCGATGGCGCATGTTGCCGACCTAGACACACCCATGAAGCAGTGGACGAGCACGCGACCTGGGGACGAGTGTTTAAAATACTGTTTGAGTGTGTCTAGTGTTTTGTCGTACCAGCCCATTTGGGTACTAACTTTTGCGCGCAAATGCATCCGCGTAGAACTCGGTTAACGTTATTCACACAAGAATTATCATTATTTTCTTAGTATAATTAATTCCAATGTCTGCCAAAATTCATACAAAATCCTGTTGTCACCTTTCGATTATTTACTTACACCCGTTTTCCCAATCGTCACTATGTCTCAGTGCTCACGAACGCACTGGGTGGTTCAAATGGTCTCATAAACAAAAGGTCGGTCAAAAAGGACTGTAATGAACGCAGTGATGGAACCCTTAAGTATTGTTTGTGAATACGGGTGTTAGGCACATGTTAAATTTAATTTAAAAAACTCTAACAATACATTTAATAATTTCCACAAACAACATCAAGACATCCTAACCATAATTATCAGTTCTGTGCGATGTGTAATTGCACAGGTCACGCCATGCCACAATTCCAGTAACACCAAGACGTATAGATATGAAAATAATACACCTACCACCCCTAGAAACACCTTCATCTATAAAGTTGGCTGCGATATTGAAGTACTTGGATATATCAGTGGTGGGCAGGTCCATAAGCGGGAACCCCTTGTACCGAAGGCCAGGGCAGTCCCGGTAGTATAGGTGGTCGGTATCCACCTGAGTGTACCGTTTCCCTTCTGCAGTATTCAGGACATAGTTGATGCCCATACGGCGTAAAAATGATTTGTCCTTGGCGGCAACTCTGTAAGAGATGGGAATAAAATGTTGATCATAATTTTGCAGATAGTCATCCTTCCATTCCTTTAGATCACAACATCGATTCATTTGCCTACGATGTGTGTTACGTAGGTACTAATTGTTGATTTATCTGTCCGACATGAAGGGCTACGGCAAATTTATCTAGATGAACATGAAACTTTCCAATTGGAATTTGTTCTACATTTAGGCAAGATTGTTATTGAAAAAATGATTGTAAAGTAATCTTAAGGCTTATAGAATACTAAACCATAATTAATTGATTAAGCCCATAAACGAGAGATATATGCTATTGCCTGCCTAAGATTTAGCAAATACACCACCGGTAGGTACAGTCAAGGAAATTGATTCCTAGACCACTTTATGGACTATGCCAAAGTGACACTCTCTTACGTTTTGATTGATGACGTCTCGGCGTCTTGGTCTAGGAATAAATTTCCCTAACTGTACCATTAGCATGATTAGCGCAACGTCGTCGCTGATTATGTGTCTGTATCCCAACAATTCAGTATTCAAGATTTCAAGATTTTTATTGAACATAATAACAATGCATATTTTAATAATTCAGATAGTAAGCAGCTGCATTAGTATAAACTGTGTCGCAGCTGTTTACGCCCGTTTAAATCGTGACAAGAATTATCTTCTTCTTTTTTATCTTTCTGAAACTCATCTGTGACTGACTGACTGACTGACTCGCTGACAACACACATACTTACTAAATAGTGTATAGGTAGTGTAGGTACACTAAACAAGGATTTTCGACAAAATCGTTCCTCAACAGGAAGAAAGAGGGGAGTAGCAATAAATATTGTACGCGTACAGTCGCCATCAGATATATCACAACGAACAAGGTGCTCATAAATATCTAAACACGTCTCTATGTCAAGGTGTTAGAGTACATGTTCAGATATTTTTGAGCACCCTGAAGAATATAGATATTTTTGATGGCGACTGTACAAAGCCGCGGGCACCCTCCAGTAGTAATATAACAATAGAACGAAAACGAATGACGTACATATAGATTTACCCAGGCAAAGAATGCCAAGGGCACACAAACGATATACATACTGCCAGTAAAATATTTTACTCTAGTTTAAGAGTGGAAAAGTTTTATTTGCGTGGCAACTCAAACCACCGTGTGGGAGGGCTCTGGTTAAATAGGTAATAACGGATAGTGGATGCTATACTAGATCTTATTGTTTGCTCGTTAAAAAGGTGGTGGAGGAGCAGGTATCTAAATATATCTTGTGCCCATATTTCAATGTTAACAGGCGTAGGTGCAAAGTGTAATTTTATAGTTAATTTAGAATCAGCATCTTTATACCTTTATTTACATGTTGCGTTCGCTATATCGTACCCTTACGCTATGTAGTACCTTTGCAAAGAGCCAACACTATAAACAGTAAACAAACAAAGAATAAATCCTATCTCTTGTCAATATATAACATTTGTTAATTAATTTTACATAAGTAGATATGTGTATGTTGTTTACGCTGGATAATTGGAAAAGCAGCACAAATAGGCACTCATTCATTAATTAAATAAGGATAATAAATGGGTGGTAATTTTAAACAGTCTGATTAATATTATAATCGCATATTTACTTACTCCCCCCTTCAAACGGTATTGTGATTTGTAGATAAATAGGTACCTGCTGCACCCTACGAATCTTACCGTATTAGGTTGTGTAGTGTATGTATGATGTGCGACTGTATTAGTATGGAAAAAACATGGAACAAACGTGTCGTAGATACCTACATCGCTGTGTAAAACCTGTCTTACTAAGCTACCTATGATATTATTGTTATTATTATGTTGGGGATAGAAACAGTAATTACTCAATAAAATGCGCATGTTTTTCATCACGTTGCAACTATTTGCGTAGGTTTAATATCCCTATGACTAAATGCGTGTGGGCAGAAATGCATCATGCTCCTAATGAAAGGAAGCCGACCGAATACGACGACGGACAGTATATTATGTATTAGTACACAAACATATATGTAGGTACAGCCACCAGCAAAAATATACTAGGTAATACATTGTTTTGTAATACGTTGCGCTCAAAAATATCTGACACGCAATAATACCTTTAGCAATAAATACTTGTCAGATATTTTTGAGCCCAGTGTTGGATAAAATATTATTGACGGTGACTGTAATATCGATTGATCGCTATAAATAGCTGATAGGCGCCTAGGCGGGACTAAAATAGATATACAGTCTGTGAGTACTTAGAAAATACTTCGGGTTTCTTTGTACTTGTCTCTCACGTGCTCTTAATAAGAGCATATAAGAGCGTGTGAGAGACAAGTACCTACAAACCCGAAGCACCTTCAGAGAGCCATCGCACTGTATATTACTTATATGCAGTCGGTGGCAAGAAATTTGTATACCTAGTCGGGCCATAAGTTCTGTTACTAAAGTTTATTACAATTTAAAAAATAAATTAAAGGAGTTTTACGTAAACCTGTATATTAATCAAAACTTTGATTTATAAAGAATAAAAATAAAAATAAGGTATTCTAAAACTATTGCAATTATTTGATGTACGAGCTTGAAGTATTACCCATTCGGGACTAAAAAATTATAGTTTAATTTACGCACGACGATGATACTGATAACGGCCACAACTTTTGTGAGAGTTCTTGTAGAGAGTTCAACTTTGCGTGACATATTGAACAGACTTTTAGCTTTAAATTCTGATACAAATGTATTTCAAGCAACTAAAGATCCGCTTGTACACCGGTCAATCTTGATGTCTCATTAAAATGACTTTACGATTTCACGACAATTTGCAGTAATACGAAAAACACACCAAATCTCTTGCTTCATAAGCTGGAATTGAGTCTTGTTGAGAAATATAATGTTGGTCTCTAAACATACACAGAGATAGGAAGTTTTATAATATTAAACAAAAAAAGTTCCGTGGTTAACAAAAACTAACTTTTAAGCGTTTTTAAAAAGTGAAATTTACAAATAGTCATGCGTAATTTTATCGATCCCGGCTGTGATTGCTAAAAGATCGTATCAGAAATTGCGGTGAATATATAGAATGATTATTTGTTCTTAACAAGGTACATTAATTGAGCTTTTAATTTTTATACGAATTGAAATTAAAAAATAAACATTAGTTAGTTTTATTTGACTCAACCTTAGTAACAGAACTTATGGCTAGACTATGTATATAATAAATTCTTGTTATATTATAATCGCTCGTTTTTTATGGTGGGTCAGGGTTTTATTTTTCCGATTACACTCTTTTGATAAAAGGTGTAAGTGAGTAAGTATTGTAACATAATTATTATATGATTGTAAGCTGTAGGGTGATGGAACCAGTAATAGACAGGGCACCAATAATGGACACTTGATTCTCTTTCTTCAGAAGGTGGGTTATTCATTTCTTTTACAACAATGAAATTTAGGACCGTATTTCAATTAAAAGTGGTGCCTGTCAGCTAAAAGTATCAACATTGGTGCCGTCACCCTATAAAGAATTTGAATTGGAACGCTCGTCATGGCCGATGATTATAGCCTACATTTTTATTTAATCGTCTCCATCATTATCATCAGACGTCTGATGCGACTGCTCCATCTCCAAGGATCGCCACATTTTAACATCGGCCATCCGTTTTGCCTGCTCAAAGAATGATGGACAATAAGTACTGGCAGCAGTGTCTTTTAAGTAGGTAAAAGTAAATGCTGCGAACGCCATTCCAGCCATTTTTACCCGCCAAGGCGCGTGCTGATTTTAAGTATGATGGATCCTTAAATTTTACATAAGGCAGGAAAAATAAAAAAAACTTAGTGCGCAACACCTATTACAGCATGGTAAAATAAAAACTTAATCGTGGTGTGACAGGTAGACGACAAATACTCTCTAGTAACAACCACGATATATACCGACAGTTTTAGGTAAAAAGGATCATGTTACCAATTTCACTCCAAACAGCGCTCTCATTTTTTAATCATTTTTCCCAGCTATAGTCGAGAGTAAATTACAGTTGAATACTTACGCATCTCCCACATAGAGTCCAGGATACACCTCATTCAGATCCGGCGTGGGGCTGTAGCTGATGTCGGCGAAAGGCCGCGACCGGAACGAGCTCAGCGAGCTCAGCATCGACGAGGACGACCCGAAACTCTGCGCACGCGTACCGCAAGTCACAAAACTGAGGCCTTACTTTGAAAATCGAAGTTCGAAGTTACGTTAGCTCCATCCCTGTCAATCGCCATTCAAGACGTAACTTCGAACTTTGATTTTCAAAGTACGTCCTAAGGACTGGCCTATCCCTGACCTGCCCCATGTTAATGCAGCTGTGTTGTGACTTGTTATGTTATGGATCGATACCAGTAAATTAGGTCGGTCGGTATTTACAATGTGTTGTGAACTTACAAGATAAGACTGTTGTTAGGTTGTTACACTTGTTTACTAAAATGTCAACGATAATAACGGTATCTTCGTTCATTCTGTAATTTGAAACTAGTTAACTACGAATTTGTTTTAAATTCTTCACTTTTACGAGATTTGACCCTGTCTATAAGTAGTTATGTAGGTGTATTTTAGAATAAAATACCGTTTGTTTTTGTTTAGCAATCGTCTCCAGCTTAAAAGTCAATTATACAAATGTATCTTCTATAACAGGAATTAGAATTTTTAGACAAAGGTTTTTCAGCATGATAAATATGATAATGCTTAAGGTAGAGAATAATCCTATGGTATTTTATGTCCGAAAAGTTCGTATTTATTACCTATATCTTTCTCATTTAGCATTAGTTGGTGTGTATCCATTAATATTATGCTAAGAAAGCAAGATTCTATAAATACGAACTCATCCAACAAAAAAATACGAAGTTTCACAATATTTGCTATAATCTATTATGTGATTTCTTTTCTTTAACACTTTACAGTTATAATCTTAATAAAGATTAGGAGGCTTGCCTTGGCTATTTAATGTTGAGGTATAATACATGATTACAACACAAACCAAAGATTCTTATTAAATTATTGTGCAATAATTCGACTTAAAGAATATTTAGTATTTTCAGGGTTAAATGTAGTGTATTTTAAACCTATAACTGAACCAAATACCAAAGCTTAAAGTGATTGATCGGCATTTGGCACTAAATACCAACTAGGTGTTTAAAATAATTCAACTCATTATGTCAGTCATAAATCAGACAGGGCAAATTAATAGTCCGCTAACTACATTCAAGTACACATTTTATACAAGTTACACATAGCTTCAGTGTTATAGGCAAGAGAGGCCAATGGACTTACTTAGTGGAGGGAATCCCAACAAATAGTGGTCTATATTATGTGGAGAGAATCAAAGCAAATACTTGTTTATGTTATTGACTAATTAAACCCATATTTACACATTCCCTTCAGCTTCTTGAGATCAAAATATACCTCCAGCTAGGGCATTTTCTATCTCAACCAGCAGGATGTGGTGAGTAAGTCAATAATTAATGCAGGTCTACTATGTTATGTATTTTATATGTACAATCACCATAAACAATATATTATCCAACATTGGTCCCAAAAATATCACACATGTACCTATATCATAAAAAATTTCTAAGATTGCTCTGTGTCACAACACAGTACATTGCAAAATATCTAAATGATGTAAGGATAGTTTTAATCTTTTCATATTTTTAGTGTGTGTAATGTAAGATAAGAGTGTCAGCTATTTTTAAGACCAATGTTGGATAATATATGATTGCTAGTGACTGTACAAGTAAATTCTTGTTAGGCATATGATGTAATCTATCTTTAGTCAGATCAAACATTTAAACATTTTGGCAAGATCAAAACATGCCCCTTTTAGGATTTCACTCTTTTGGTGGATCAGGGGGTATTTAGCACTACTACCATGATAAGAAAAAGTTATATTACTTTAATATTCTCAATTACAATTTTGACAGTGAATCAATTTAGGCTTTACAAACCTCTCACTTGATAACAAAATATTGCTAACTAATTTCATAGCTAGAAGTAAAAACAGATTGCAATATTTTATAAGCAAGGGAACTATCATAGAACCCATGATTAATAATAAAGTTAAATTGGTTTATGGAAACAATCCTCAAATTATTCCTGAAGTTATCAAGAGAAATGTAAAATAATTTATTAGTCTAATGAAGTTAAAAAACCCAATCATCTACAAGCAGTTAGTTCTTACAGTTGGGGTTGTACAGTCAGCACCAAATAACATGCAATGTTACGGAAAGTTCTCACAACAAAACTAAGGCTTTCTGCTGCAACATTTTATTGCTTACTGTACAACAACTGAGCTTACAATCAAGCTGATGATAAATACCATTAGAGTCCGCAGGTAGGAGCCTACTCGGCGCTCAGAAGCAGCACAGTAAGAATGAGACCTCGGAAATAACGAGTACTGCCGAACACATCCGTAATATTAGTAACTTAAGCACATACACATGATTTTCAGCAGATTCCAATTAGTGTGGAAGCAGATTGATATGAGAATTAAAATTAATTAGAAGCTTAATTCAATCGATAATCATGCCAATTTACAGCTTAACTTTTAGAAAGGAAGAAAAAGCCATCTCTGTAAGATTACATACTTATTATGAAAGCTGATATCCCTTACGTTCGCAAGGAGCAAAATGACCTTGTATCCACGACTAATACCTTGGGAAGTAAAAATAGAACTCGAGAGAGCCGTCAATACTATTTCTGTTTTTATTACAACATAGTTTTTCGTAAGATATAAATAATCAGATAAAAAATAACAATACATGCGAACTTACCGAGTCTCTGTAGCTCATTTTTGTAATTAAATTACAGCGTGTTAAATAATAGAATTCTTAAAATATTGCACTTAGTTCAAGGAAATATATATTTATTCCGCGTTTGTGGATTGTAAATAATAATTTGTATTAAAAAATATGCACAAATTCTCAAAATTATACGATTACACACGATCAACTGCGCGCCATACTTCAACAACTGCAAATGAGTGATTGTGGAGTGATTGGTTGGTTTGGTTTGGTTGGTACTTGGTAGCACAGATTATTAAAGTATGTCTAAAGACTGCTTGGTAGTGCTAGTGCTATACTACGGTTACGTTACGTTACCGTCGAAATATGACGTAAATGGAATGAATGAGTGTTTTCTATGGTTTTCGAGAGCAGATAGCGATGACAGCGAGTTGTCAGATTGCTCACAAAGCGCTGTATAAAATAAATAAAATAAGAAGTAACTTCTAAAATGGAAATTGAGATATGTTTTGAATTATATTCTTGTCCCTTAATTTTAAAGGTTGGTTTTAACTTTTCCACTCTTTGTCGTTCGATCGGGGATTGCATCGCGTCATGAAAAATATCGTTCGATATATGATGTGAACATAACGCTAAATTTCAGAAGTGTGTTTTTTTAATACATGGATAATTATTCATAGCCCTATGCTATTTATCACTACGTAATCAACATCGTAATAAAACTGTAACACAGTTATAAGAACGTTATGAATTTCGCTCGGCTGTTGTCAGTTTGTACTTATTAAGCACTAAATCAATAGGTATTAACGCCAGTGAAAGAGGTGTCGTATAATATAATTTTACAATAATAACAAAAATGTTTTTTAAACTAATAGGTAAAAAAATACACTATATACACTGTACATCAATAATTAGAATTATATCGTTATTATATATGGATATGAAGTTTATATCATTTTAATGAATACTAGGTAGAGTCTGGCCATCGAAACGTGATACTGAAAATGACCGCGAAATTTAAAAATGTAGCTATAGTATGTCTGAATGAGCTACAATTAAACAATTGTAATGCTTTTGTCATTAAATTATAACTTAATACTTAATGACAAAAGCATCAACATTGTTTAATTGTAGCTCATTCAGACATACTATAGCTACATTTTTAAATTTCGCGGTCATTTTCAGTATCACGTTTCGATGGCCAGACTCTACCACGATTTCTTTCTTCGCCTCAGTTCATCAGGGAATATAATTCTATCAATTGGATATCGAGTGATATTGTTTAAATAATAGGGTAGGAAATGTTAGATATACATACAACAAAGTAATCCTCTTCGAACTTTACATACTTGAATGGACCAGTTAATAAAAAATATATCTTGTTTTTAATTGGTTCAGTTTAAAAAAATATTTCAGATAGTAAAAATTCTAATTCTTATTCTATTAATAATAACGATTCTCATAATATATATAATATTATTATACCATATATATATACACAATTCTCATCTCGATTGACTAATGGCGTTAGAATAATATGTTCCGACGGTACCGACCCCAGTATTTAAGTAAACTGCATTAAAATCGTAGAGGGAGATTACGATCCAAGCTTTGGTAATTTTTATCCGTGTGTTGGTATTAGTTAACCTGGTACTATTTCAATATTATTATCCTGTGGCGGTGTGTTCCGCTTCACCCGCGTTTTCATTTTCGTTCGACTCTTATTGTACAATCTGTGGTCATTAAATGACATTAAAGTTTGGAATAATAAAAAAAATCCTGTAGTTTTAAGATTACCATGAATTTAGTACGTTTCAATATGTATCAAAACTAACTTTTTGTTACTAAACTAAGTGTGTTAAAGTTTGTTTACAATGGACGAAAAAGAAGAGTTGCATCTAACCTCACAAGAATTACAAGTTCTATCCGAGTTGGATAGGTAAGCAAACTCAAAATGTTTTTTATTGATGATGAAGTACAAACTTTTCGTTGTTTTCCTTTACAAGTGATAATTTCTAACAAGTACACCTCTAAATAAAAGTTACATATGCTTTGCCGCTATACCTATGTCAGAAAATATCTCGAGTGTGTTGACACATTCAAGCAACATACACAGTAAAAATCGTTTTATTTGCAAATCTTACAAAAACTGACTTCTATTGTATTTATTATTGATCTATGACACTACCAACACCAACATCATTGCGTGTGTTGGGATAATGGTTTGTTATAATAATCTGCTTTAAATAATACCATTCTGTATTCTAATTTCAGTCGGCAGTTTGGTTTTCTTAAGCTGAAAGGCACTGAACATGTACGAACACGAGGTCTCATTCTCAAGGCAGTCAAATATCTGGAAGGGATGCTGGTCCAAGTCAAGGTAATTTAATATTATTTTATGTTTAGCTGTTATACATTGATGAGATTTTATGCTACAAACAACTATTGAAAATCTAATATTTTATGTTTGAATTGGTGTAAATCTTATTTCTTTACAGCTTATTTAAACTTTTCATGTAATTGGAAGTTTTTGTTTTTTAAATCAATAATTGGTTTGCGTTTGACCTTAGTCTCACCTGATGATAAGAGACGACGAAAGGTGGTACACGCTGACCCAGAAAATGCCTATTCACTCTTGGCTTGAAAACACACCAAGGTTATATGATTCCGGGTATGCAAATGCAGGAAGAGCATTCCACTCTTTGGCAGTGCAAATAAGAAACAGCGCAGCAAACCGCTGCTTGTGACCCGTTGGGTATTCTATTACATATTCCTATTTCTGTATTTCCTAGTGCATACAATCTGCACCCTTTTTAAAGCTAGGGTGAAACGGCATCTTTTGGATAAGCTTTCTTAATGATTGACGAATCTTCGTCATGCAAAGGAAAAAGTTAGTTATTAGGAAACCCATCATCAATATAAAAAATGGGTTTATAAGGTTGCGTCATTCTAGTTGCCAGCCAGGTTTTAGTTTACTTCTTTATATTGAGCTATATGTAAATGAGTAATGACTTTTTTAATTAGTTAATGTTAATTTAGTTACCCCTATTACTATTGCTCCTACTAGTTTCTGTCATAAAATTCTCTAATATAGTGTTGATGGGCTATTTCCACCCGTCAACACCTACTATACTTTTATCGCCCCTTTGAACTTTATTCATCAGTATAAGGCTTATACTATAAGCTACCAAAAGTGTGATTGTAACAGATGGGATTAGCCCTTAATAAAACAACGTAAAACTATTTTATTCCTCTAACTATTTACTTCCATTGGTTTACTTGAATATTATATTATTATATACCTATTGTAATAAAATTATCTTGTCTTCCTTATTGATGCAGAAGTGAGTTTGTTAATTTGTTTTTGTTTCATCATACAACATAAATTTTGAAATTTAAATTTGTCAAACACTTCTAATTTTTTTTGCAGGAGGAGGACAGGGCCAGTTCACCCGGCGCCAGGAGAGATATCTGCATAGATCCTAAAACTTATTGCAAACTGGGCCACTTCCACCTGTTACTGGAAGACTATGCAAAAGGTGATTAATTATGTTACCCCAAGGGCCTAGTGCACCACAGAATGTACAGTATGTCTTTTTTATTAATAGCTCAGTGTCGTTTTTTTACTTTATTTACATTGATCATGTCATGAGAATATTTGTTGGAAAGAAATATTGCCTATCACTAATATTGCCTATTAGTCTATCAAACCTGTTCTCCGATCAGGCAATTGTAATTTCTTAGAAAAACATAACCTACCCAAAGCTAACACACATTATATAAATCGTCTTTTTTATGGGTTTGCTTTTCCCTTTTGCTACAGGGTATTTTTTAATATTGAGTCACTTTGTCATGGGTCATGTTCATGAAGGGAACTTCTGATTAGTAGGAATAAAAGCCTCTTGAACATTTTTTTGTATTTTTCGCATTGTTATAGCAATTATAGGTAGAATTGTTTTAATGGGGAAGCAACACAGGTGCCCTGAGGGGTTTCAAACGAATGTCAATCTGGCAAGAGTTGAAATAACCTAGCTGAATAACATACTTATTCTGTTCTGACCTTATTTGAAATGTCCTAGTTTTTAACACCGATGAGATTGAAGAATCTCCTTTAGTTTTTAAATGCCACATTCTTAACGTTTTGAATGTCAAGTTCAGCACGCTATGTCATCAGATTTTCGTGCAGTAGACCAACTGTCAGCGAGGTGTATACTTTATACATTTTGCATATGCATCACGGTGTCCTAGTGCCCTCAGTATGTGTATAAAACTTGTCAGGAAATAACAACACCAGCATAAAGAGCATGTCGGACCATAGTATAGCGTATATATTTATATGGTCCCGAAGCAATTCCTCTAAACACAAAAATGTATCTCAATAAATACTATGTGAAAAAGTGCACCAGCAAATGAGTGATCTTCATGACTCTATTTATTGAAAGTATTTATCATTACCCTAGTAATAACTATGACATTTTCAAAATCAGGCAAGAAATGAATTTTATGTACGTACCCCTAGATCAGGTTTTATCAGCATTAATAGGGTTGACTTTGGTTTTTTAATATTCTGTATAAGCATTATTTCTTTTGAGGTTATACAGGGTGTGCATGCTGCTTGTGGGCTCAGCGGTTCAGGTTTGACTCCTGAAGCTTGCTTTGTGGTGTTTAACCTATTATAGGCTAGCGGTGCTATATGGGACATGTGGTTAGAATTTGTGCTTTATTGTTCTATACATAAAAATCTAAATTAACTTAACAGTTAAGCCTATAATGAGTTAACTGGAAGAACTGGCAGCTAGTCATGGCTGGATCTATGTGCTTAGAGATGTTTTTGCTAATGCTTGAATGAGAAATTGTTTGAGGATAACAACTGATAACTTTGTGTCTTTCATTTTATCCTTGCATGTGCATACTTGATAAAATTGTTAAGTTTAGGGTTCCATCTAAAGAGATTTCTTTTATTAATATTCAAGTTATTGTAAAGCCTAGGTCTGATTTTTCAATCTCCTGATAACACTATCTGTCACATAAGTTTAAGCTCTGTCCTTTTCTTTCATATGACATTAAAAAAGAATGTGAACTGTATCTTGGAAAATCGACCGTAAAGCTCACCCAATCCGAAATTATGGTTGAATGAGAATGCGATACTACGTAATGCTCACAATTCACGCTTGATAAACTATTTTGTACCAGCACACCACAATGCTCTTTATTTGGGTCTATATCCTCTGCTATCGTTGGTGATAGTGCAATACCGCGTAAGTAAGTAACAAATTAAATAAGGTGCAAAATACACCTTAGCACTTATGTCTGTTAGGTACATTTTACAACTTATTGTATTGGTTAGTTACGCGGTAATGCAGTATCACCGACGTTTTAGGTCATATTTATCACAAGTCATAACATTCTTTTTTTTAAACTTTCTTTTCTGATTTTTATAAATCGAACGCATACCATAACTTTGTTTAATTGTTTTCTGTGGGAATAAAAATCCGGTTTAGCCTAGCCTTGTCTACACTTAAGATATTTAAGAAATACTGAAAAAGTTTCACGGTTTTAGTGATATGAAAATTATGACTCAATAATTATGTTAACAATAACATTATGACAAAAAAGAGAAACAAAGGGTTTCCGTTTATTACCTAGTCGGTTCATAAGTTTTGTCACTGAGAGTTATTACATTTTAAAAATAAATAAAAGAGTTTCATAAACCTGTACTACATCAATCAAAACCTTGTATTATTAGAATAAAAATAAGCGTAATTTGTATTCTTTACTATTGCAATCATTTGATGAACAAGCTTTAAGCATTCCATTCGGGGAAGGAAATCATGGGTCAAAACACTTGCTACAACTTTTGTAATAGTTCTCGTATTGAGTCGAAATTTGCGTGACATATTGATCAGACTTTTATCTTTAAATTCTGATACAAATGTATTTCCAAGCAACTAAAGATGCGCTTATAAACCGGTCAATCTTCATGACTCATCGACCCTACGATTTCACATCAATTTGCAGCAATACGAAAACAGACCAAACTTCGAGCTTCATAAGCTGGTTTTTGAGTGTTAAGAAAATAATGCCGATCTCTAAGCATACCCACAGATGAGAAGCTTCACAATATTAAACAAAAAAGTTTCTTGGGCTGGGTTTTATAAAGATCCGTTAGATCAAATTTCGGTCAGGAATGTCAAAACTTGTATGAAGTTACTAAAATTTGATCTGACATATTTACTAACGGATCTTTATAAAACCGGCCATTAGTCAACAAAATTAACCTTTAAAGCGTTTTCAAAAAGTGATATTTCAGAAAACTCGTGCGTATTTTAATCGGTGCCGGCCGTGAATGTTAGAAGATCGTATCGGAAATTTCTGAAACTATGTAGAATGATTGTTAGTTCTTAAAAATGTACATTAATTAAGCTTTTATTTTTTAAATATTTGGAATTTGAAAACTAAACAGAAGTTAGTTTTATTTGACTAAACCTTTGTGACAGAACTTAAGGACCGACTAGGTAACTGTATTTTACTACTGATATGTACGATTTCCATCGACGGTTGCAATTTGGTTAAGCAAATTGAGTTGAATTTGCACCGCTTGCTACCCGTTCGGGTTCTCACAGCATTTACTACGACTAACTGCGCCGTGCCGGTGGAACTCGTACAATACTTCACAAATTGGTTAAAACTTGTGTGTATAGGATACCTTCACTTAATACGTTACGTGCGTGAAGCCCCTTAGCTGCACTAGGACGGCACATTCAGAAGGAGAGCATAAAACATATTCCATGTTTTGTGCTTTCTTGTGTATGTGGAATGTTAATAGAGATGTTTGATATAATATTTAATGTTTAAAGCAGTTTATTACGTATTTATTCTAAGGCATGTGTTATAATGCATCAGGCAATGGTAGTACTAGAGAATAAATAGCTAAAATGCACAATTCGCTATATAAGGCATGATGCACGGACGGTCATAATCAGAAGTTGCTGTAAATTTTAGTGCCTGGTTGCAGCTATTGATTTACTAAATTCAAACCACTGTCTTCTTATTATGATACTGTGTCTAGGTTCTAAAAAGTACAGCTATTTCTCAGTTTGACTGCACTCTTATGTTATTGATTTTAACAAATTTTATTGCATAGAAAACTTTGGAAGCTTGTTTTGCAAAAGGCATGTTATGCTGATGCTGCTAACATCTTTTATATCAATATTATAAATTATGTAGTTTTAGTAAAATGGACTGTTTCCTTAGTTTATTGTTATTTTTATATAGCAATGTCAGCATATCAAAAGTTCTACGCGTTGGAGCAGGACAACTGGAAGGACCCTCTGTTCTTGTATGGACTGGGGCTGTGTTACTACCACTATAATGCCTTTGAATGGTAAGTGATTTTCTATTTAATATGCACTCAAGAGACGTAGAAGGGCGGTTTTCAAAAGAAGACTTAGTTAAGTACTAAAATTAACAAACGGTAATCTTGATCCGTTGCGCCACGAAAATTAACTATACTGCTTATACGACAAATCCGAAAAAACTTTTGTAGCAAATGCAACCTTATTACCAACGGGTGAAGATTGAATGAACGCAACTGACTAAAGTTACCGTTTCTTAATTTGAATCTTTAACTGTGTCCAATTTTCTTGAATCGGGTCACTGTAAGTACATTTGTTTTAACAATGATCAATTCTCAGAGTTTGTTAAACTTGGGTCAGTTTAGGATGATCCTTGTGACAAGCTCATATAAACGTATTACACCTTGTTTCTTTAAACTTCATAAATACTCTAGTCTGGGAGCACTTAGAAGATGTTTCGGGTGTGTACTTCTCTCTCACTCGCTCTTAATAAGAGCGTAAGAGAGTGAGTGAGAGACGAGTACGTCCGAAACATCTTCCTTCTCGTTTGAGAGTGCATGTATTGAGTGCCCTAAATCGACCCGGGTATAGTGCATGTATAATCTAAACCTGTGAGTCTCTAAACATCGTCCAAATGGCGATACACAACACACATGCTGTCTCACAGTAAGAATTTTACACACATACACCACACATGTGTTGTCCTCGGCATAGGAGTAACATTTTTTTGGACACACACTGTGTCACCGGGGGCGAAAGTAACGTGTTAAGGTTTTAATGATACTTGTAAAGAACGTTTCCTTGTGGGACACACCTTTGGCTCGCTGGGCTAAAAATACTTATAATTTGTACCTCTCAAACTTGATATCCAATCCTCAATTAACATAATTAAGATAGCAATTTATTAAATTACGCCATCATTCGTAAATATCAACTTATTAAAAATAAAGCCACTAAAGTATTTTTTGTTTTTCACTTATCATCTTTGGCTTTGTACCTACTATAAAAAATTGCTCTACACCGGGGCGGCATGTTATCTCAAAAGTTGGCGCAGTTAATCAACTACGACAAAAAAATAAGTTACTGCTTATTTGGGTTAATTCCCACCCAGCACCCATCCTTAGGGCCGCCATAGACGATCAGTCGAGCTGACAGGCCGCGAGGGACGCGGCTATTTGATAGAATGAGAAAGGTAAATAAGTCTCTCATTCTAACAAATAGCTGCGTCCCTCTCGACCTGTCTGTTCTGATCGATGTTAATAGACCTCATTCAATGCAATGTCACTAAGGCAATTAAAACAATATATTTTTTTGAAAAGTCAAAAGTTGTTCAATGAAAAACGGAAGATGCGTTGGTGACTTAGAATGTATGGGTTTTTTTAATGAGTTTTTTTTTTTAGAATGATGGTGAAATACAAATACATTTCAACATTATTGAGGATTTCAAGTTTTTTTAGCCAAGGGAGGCGAAGGTGTGTCGCAAGATAGCGTTCTTTACCACTATTATTCAAACCTTAATAAATCCTAAACGAATTAACACATATAAAAGTTCGGAACCAGTAAATTAAGGAGCTCTATTATGCCGTGTTTTAAGGTATGAAAATAAATTTAATTCTATTCTATTCTATCACACACTCAAAAGCCATGAAAACAGATCACTTTCTATGGAAATTTTGCACAAATTGACCCGATTTCATTGCTCTTGCTTTTTTATTTACGTCTAGTTCTGGGACACCACACCCTGTACCACAGAACAGAAGAAACAGTAGAAGTGTTAAGTGGGCGTGTAACGTCAGGTCTGATACTAAGCGAAGCTCATGCCATATCCACTTTTTTTTCTATTCGTTACTCTGTACCTATATTTTCTAACAGCCAATTAATTTTAAAGGAAGTAAATTATTATAGGTATGGTTTTCCTAAATACATCTCAGCTATTATGGTTATTCACTGAGCGGATTTTAATAAAATTGTTTCTTTAAGAAACCTTAAGGTTTCTCTTTAAAATATCAATAAATACTAGAAAATAAGACGGTTAATTCTTTTTTTTTATATTTTTAAATAAAACATCACAACAGATATTGATCTTGATATTGCAAATAAATATAAAAAACCTCCAATAAATCTATCAAATTATGTATACTGTAAATTATATTATGAACTATCACTGGAGCAGCGAATTTCTAAAAATCTCGATACCTATACATTCATCCTTATTATTGATTAGAATTTTGGTGCTCTTCTTCCCATAAAATATGCAGGAACGGTGAACGTCCGGGGAATATCTTTTCGGAAGGCAAGGCGATATAAATACGAAATAAATGCGAGGGGAGCGCGGCCATTCATCTGGTAATTAACAACTTAGAAGCCACTCAAACTTAATTAATCCTTCAAATACACTTATTTAATCCAAATATTGCGATTTACACTGTGCCTAGTTTTCCGTTCCCCTTTCGTCAAAATCTATATAGAATTATAAACTGTATAACAGGTGTTGTTTCTAATGACAATGTGAATTTTATGGCGGTCGCGTAAGGTGTTCTTTACATTGATTGAAATTGAAGTGCAAACAAGTTCAGTCTGATGTCCCAGATTCGTTAGGGTTGGAAATTTTATTGAAAAACATTAATAAATATTTATTATTGTTTTTGGTCGCGGAAATATTTTTTTTCGGATTAATAGGTACCTTTGATTGATTATCTGTCTCATGTTTTGTTTTCTGAATCCATTATTACTGGCCAGTTCAGTAGTCAGTAGTGGTATTATTGGTAAGTACGAGTAGGTATTTAGAAGCAGTGAGTTGTATAGGTTTGTGTTGGGTCCTGTGCCGGGGCGGCCGGGCGGTCGGTCGTCGGTCGACATTCGTGATTCACCGGACGTAGGACGAGGCGCGAGGGGCCGTAGGGCCCGCGGGGAGCGCGGGGCCGCGCGGGCGCGGGGCGGTGCACGCTGCAGCGAGGTCGTCGCTCGCGCGCGCCGCGCTCAGTCGGGAGCGGGATGCGGTGACGTAAACTGCACCGGCGCGGGCCGCAAGAGTAGTGTAGGACGGGATTTGTCGTAACTGTATGTGACGAGTGCGTGCGAGGACCATCCTGTGTGAACGAGTGCTTGTGCTGAACCCCTACGACGACCCCGCTCGACACTACCTGGGCCGTCGCGGCCTCGACCCCATCCTCCGGATCCCTTGATCCCCGAAATGGTGAGTGCCGTCGAAGCCACCGCTAGCGGTTTGTTTACGTCGTGACTTCTCTTTCTCTCTCACTCAACCTGCCGCCCGTATCCCAACAACGCTCTCGCTCAAGCGCGACTCTTTCTATTGTTTTGTTCCAAAATGCAGACAGCAGACACCTACGTTGGACAGAGTCGACTGCTGCGGGCCTAATCCCGTCCAGAGGTCGCGTTTTTGTGCATGTGTGCATTTTTTTTTGGTTTTATTTTCGCAGGTAGCCGACCGGAGCCCTCTTTTCATTCATCCCTACATGTGTTATAATAGAAAGGAAACGATTTTAAATTATATTTAATTTATGTTTTGTAATAATACTGAACGACGACGATACCTATTTATAGATGAGTGCATTTGGTTATAATATTATATAACTTAGAGGGTTCTAAGCGAGGTTGGGGAATGGGGTAGTAAAGGTCCGTATTTAAGGGTGAGCAGTGCGTGTGTGGCTAGTAAACAATGGGCTCGCCGCCGCATAAAATATAGGTCGGTAGTGTGTGTGGTCGAAGCTCCACGCCGCACGCGATATGCGGTAGTTAACTTACCATGCTAACTCGCCTCTCGCCTCCCTTCGCACACCAACCAACGCCTAACACTGCCTACTCAAGTGTAAGTAAAATGCAACGTTATTGCATAGACTTCATTGTTCGGCCGGGACACGCTAGCTATTCGCGCTAACGGTCCCAAGCGTGTACCGGACGTTCTGGCAAGGTTTACCATTCACCTATAAGGCTGGATGAAAGTTGAGTTCTGCCCATTCCTGTTGCGGATGTACGTATTTGCTAACGTTATCTAGATGCATAACGGAATTACCAAGATATTGGTTTCTCTTGTATCTATTATTGATTCATTAACTTCACGGAACTTTGAATACGTAGTCGACCTTACCTGTTATGGTCTCAATCATCAATTATTTCAACTTACTCATGCATGTCATGTGTTTCCTACTACGCCAAAGGTGAGTAAGTCGTAAAGAGGACAATCCTTCCTGTCATTACACGGCAGACCAAGAAAATCAATGAGTCATGAGCTCAGATCACGTTCATGTCAGAATTCGCGCACTTTTGTTGTTACGTCATGGGTTGGTCGACCGGCGATTGGAATTCCAACGAGTGGCTTTAATTAAACATTGACACCGATAGCACGCATTTCCTTGTCACGGGAAAACCGTTAATTTGTAAATAGTCTGTAATAATACAGCGAATCCAGCCGCGATTGTTTTAATTCCATTGAAAGCGAATTATACGATTGACTTATTTCCCGTAATGCTTTGTTACACGTCACGTTACGTGATACGGTGTTTCCCCCTTTTATGATAAGTGTTGAGTACCTATCTTTTTTCCACAGTTCTATCAGTTTTATAATATAATATGTTATATCTGGGTGTCTATCGGTGCGGTTATCACGAAATGTGGCGATCGTTCGCGGACCGGTTTGCGCATTATCTACGCAACGTTGGTAACTGCTGCCAGTAACGGTATCTTACTCCGAAGCACTCCTATACTAGTCTCGAGGCCAGTTTTTGCGGAACTTGTTCGTTAGCATGCTCGCTTAGTCCTTCCACGCGTATCTAATCACAAAATTCCAGAAAGTACCGATATACCTATTCAAGGATGGTAAAAAAACTTTACATGATAAACTGTTCGTTCAGGATAAATATTTCGTATTTGGATATTATTATTCATGTATTCGTCTCCCTCCAATATAAAGCGTCAGTATTTACACAAAGTCGTCAGCGTAAAGAATAAATTGAACATTTCCATAAAATAAAGGTTTATTTTTCTACAAAAACGGTCTATGTACGACAGTCGTCAATAGTGTGGTTTTTTCTTTGCATTGCATTAGTAAACATTGTTTTAAAACCTTAACATTTTCCAGACTTGAGTATTTGTATGGCTTTGGAAGTAATTATTCAATCCACGGCCACAATTTCTAGTAATAGGCCCTCATTTGCAACTCATGTCACATTTGCCAGTCAGCTGCTATAGTCTAGAGGTCTTAAGCATATGGAGTGTTGTCGTCCATTGTAGGCTGTAGGTAATGAGTTAGCTATTACATGTCTAGAGCAGCTTGCGTGGCGCGTGCGGGGCTTGGCAGGTGGCTCGGTAGCCGGCTGCTGCCGCACCTGTCTTGGCATCAGCTGCCTTCAACTACTATCCTTTGTTTAGCCATACGACCGTCACCGACTGTCTTGAAAACAAGACCATTCGTATTGATATATCCGCCTCCTCGATCAACTTGTTTTTACTCAAATACTGGCGTAAATCTCATTTTAATAACGCTGGTCGATTTGTTAGCAACATAAGTAATTTGCATATATTAATTAAATTATACGATGAGTCAAACGAGGCGAGGGTCAGTCACTGGCGGCTGGCGAGGCACTCGAGCCATGCAGGCTCAAATAACAATGTTTAATTAACTTATCGGTCAATGCATGCGGTATCGCACGTCCCTGACTGCGCAAAGATAAAAATAATAGGCATGTATGGTGGCAATACGTTTACTACGAGTAGTAAATAAACAGACGAGCGTAGAAAGCGATAAAATTTCCCGACGGTTTCGCGCGTTTGCAATTTAATTGCATTTTGCAGTTAATCTCACCATCACCGACAAACTTTTCCGGTGCTCTTCGATGTGTTAACTAGCACACGGATTTCACTAAAATGTTTTCTCTGTCGAAATATGAGAGACCATTTAAGTTTTTGAGTACTATTCACATTATACTGATGATGAAAATGTTACAAGTTTTACTGCGTTAAAGCGTTAACCTTTGAATTATGTTCTACAAACTGTCGATCCTTTAATGGTGTTTGCAAATGGCACGTTTTATGCAAGTATATTTTTCTCTGCCCGCGCGTGCCGCATAAACGCACCGAGTGCAATTACGCGATGCACCGCGGTACTGACCTTGCGCTTCTTGGCACCCATCAAACCATTAATATTTCTCGCTTTTTGTTTCCATGACGCCGGCATATAACGTAGAAAATATATGAAATTTATTTCTATAAATAAAACATGGTTACAATCGACCTCGTAGGTAGCCTTTTTCTATTCATAGGCGGACAAAAGTATTAAGTTATTTGATCCTACAAATTTTCGTGTTTTGGAATATAATAACAGAACATCAAAAGGATTTTTGTAGATATGTATTCGATCTATGAAGCTTTAAGTACACGCAGAACGTGACATGACGTCACGTAACAATCATGGCCATGCTATGTTATATAACGGATGCCAGATTTAGTTGCGCAGAGACTGCCGGTTAGCAACAGAATAGCGGCGCAACCGGAATTTATACGAGTGCTATAACTGTGGCGGTATGCGAAAAACCATAAAGCCAGCTCGTAGTGCGCTCGGGTTCAATCCTGTTAAAGTAAATAAGCTTGCGACAGATATGATGTGTATAGGACGCGGTCCCCGACCCTTGGCCGAGCTGCATCAGAAGCGTAGCCGCGGAAGATGTGCGGGTGTGGCGAGGCGTCCCGCACTTCGATCCGCGCCGCCGAGCGTCACGTACGCACGGGCCCTCACGCACAGACCTGCGCCGGGCCCTCTTTGGGCCCGCGCGCGCAACGATCTTCCTCCGCTATCGCCCTCGAAGGGCGTACGCATTATTAGCTCGCCCCCTCCCGCTCTCCCCCGAAACATCTCCCTGCCCCCGTTCGCCCTTCGACCCGCTTTTTGGGCCTAGCGCGTTTCGACGTTCCCACACCCCGAATAGGGGTGCGGTCGGCTGGTCGAATTTCACAAAGTCGTACTTATCTTATGACGCGGAGTATTGTTTTTAATTAATAAATAGGTCAGGATGCTGGGCAGGGCGGCCAAAGCAGGGCGACTGAGCCGAAGTGACGGCGCGCGGTCGTCGACACTAACGGATCGCTATTTATACCTGCCGCGTAGTGCACCGGAACTCGCTTGGTGCACTCGCTGCATCCGCGCCACCCGCGCCACCCGCCTCCGACCGCCCTGTCAATGACCTCCTTACCTCTCGAGAACACGCTTCCTATCACAAATATAACCACAAAAATGAGTCCACTAAAATAATATTAGCCAACGTTCTGGATTTCCACGAAATGTGATGGAGCGTCGACGTAAACCGTAAATGTTATTCCTTTGTTACATTTAAGCCATTCAATGTACAGTAATATTACAGCTTAATATTTTCTTTGATACCAATGCGGCTCGTTATTCTCCTTCCTACGCAAACGATATCTTAGGGCGTTTGTTGCGAAAGGTCTATGTCGCAACTGGCTGCCCTTCGATTGCTTGGTTTACGTAAGAAAACTGAGCCTATTTAACTAGGCCGGGAGCCACCCACGCGGGGCATGAACTCTGTGTCAAGCTGCCCTAGTTTTTGCACTTGAGAACCCCCTTTACACGTGCTAAAGAAAGAAGAGTCCTTTATTTTTCAGAACGAAAACCTACTTCAGAAAGAAAGGGATTGTAGCATATCTTTTATTACTCAGAATGTTTGTCAACAATCATGTGTGAGTTCACTCATCATGACTTTCTCAAATCGTTTCTCAAAGTGTGTGTGTGTGTGTGTTTTCACTAGAAATATATAATTACCTATCTAATCTGGAATTTCTGTACCGAGGCTGTTTCGTTGTGTTCCACACGGACATTACGTAAAGCTTTGTCAGTTGTCAGGCTAGATTTGCTAATTGTCTAGTCGCCTCCGCATTGCTCGCGCGTTTGGTCTCAATTCGCGAGCTCTGTGCTCGGTCACGTTGGAATTTCCGCGAAATACATCATACGTCACTAGGACGTCACGTGGTCGCGGGCGGGGCGAAACGTCACGCCACAAGGCCATGGGTGAGTAACCCGCTACGACTTCTATACCGTCTAAATACGGTCATGATCGTGATTATTCCAATTAACACCTCAACGCGTTACATACATACTTCTCTCGAAATAACTTGAATTTACTAACAATCCAAATGAATACATTTACCCGGCTCTCGGGATCAGGGCAGATATTAGGATCGTACTTGTTTAAAAGTAGATACAACCAAAATTAATGAATTCTTTACATTTCGACGGCAGAGGCTAACATTTGCGTATTCAATTAACACCACTCGATGTTAATATTCTCTTGGCATTCCCACGGAAACTTCGTAGTATCTCGCGCGGCAGCCAGTTTTCCTAGTAAAGTACTGAATTAATTCACGTCGATCACTTAGCAGCAGGTTCACGTACCTCTCTGCTATCTTTTTTACGTAACTGTGACGCGAGTTCGCGCGCCAGGGTTTATCTTGAGTGTTGGGTATTTTATTGTGTAATTCATCACGTGTGGCCTACAGAGCTGACAATTTGCAAAATAATTACTTTGGATTTTACCACCTTTGCCTTGGAAACGTATATTCTGCAATAATGAAATAATATTGCTTAACTACTAGGTTTTAGCCGCCACTTTGATGGCCTAGAACTAATTAAAAACGGGGATTTAATACCGTTGAGATAAGTGAAACCTCAAAACAAAATGAAAATAATAATTAGTATTTACAATGAGTCTATGACATTGAAACAAATGTTTTTGCGAATGACGCGTGTTTAAATTGGAATCAATAATTATATTTTCTCTGCAACCTGGCTGGCTTGAAGTCTCCTTGAGCGAGACTCTTTCCATTTTATGTACCTAGTAATACATGGTTTTTACAACAAGCTTTAATACTTATGTGGGAAAAGTCTGATGGTTTAATGAAGTCACCGTGCGTAGCTACACAGTACTAGTATCTACCTAGTTAGTTGCGAATTATTCGTGTGAACGATAAAAAAGTACGTACTCGTAAGTTGGGTTGGGTTGTGTACTACTATAACCACCTACGTCGCTAGTTGCTATGCTACCTAAAAATATCATCCATATGACTTTCATAAATACGTGGCTAATGTCATGACTGGTAATATAATAATGAATGGCATATCAGTCCGCGATAGCTAACGTGTAATAAAATCACAAAGCGTTCTGATACCGGTATGATAAAGCGAAGCCGTAGATTCAAAATTATTGTAAACGCATACCGGAGCACACGTGATCACCGCTCCAGCGAGAAGTTCTCACGGATGTCGATGCGCACTTACCATCTAGCCGTCACGTTGCACGCACAATAGCATTAGAAAGCTGCTAGTGACCGCAAAAAGGGAGTAAATGGAAAGGGCTTCGAGCCACGCTCAGTCGAAACTTCTCGCAGTAGTTGCGAGATGACGTTACGTCAGAATCGACCGCCCGGACCCCGCGAGGGCCCTACACGCACGATATGCGTGTGACGATCGTATGTGCTATTGCCCTCGCTTTTGTTTGATGTACAATCTATGACGCGAACCTTAAAATGTCGTCTACAAAGGGTTCAACCCTTCCTGCGTCGTAGGGATGGGGCTTTTAATTCAGCTGCATGTAAATAAGTATTGGACTTGTTACGACACTTGTGAGCCGTGAATCGAATGGGGTAGTTATCAAGGGCACTCGCGTTTGTGATGTAATAATAGTGCAGAATGTTCAGTTCTTTTTGTATTAGGGGAACTTCATTTTGCATTTTAACTACGTACAGTTTTAAATCTGATAATTCCACGTGCGTTATAATATGTAAAGTATTCGCTTTTGCCACTCATATAACGTAGCGTGTTTAGTGCTAGTTTCAGGAATTTAACTGCCTATGAGGTATTTTCGTTTATGTGTAAAATGGTTCATGGCTCCGAAATATTTCATCGCTGTTATAATGTTTACTTAAAAACTGACGTAGGTACTTTATGCTATCTATTATTTAATGTGCGTAAATAACCGGGGCCATTAGCGAACCTGCTCAATAATGTATACGCATAATGTCGCGGCCGGTTCCCATTGTGTCATATCATGTGTGCAAGTAGAATGCATGTGCAGCTGTCACGAGCCGCTTGCTTCCGCATTCGCATCAAGGCAAGGTCTTAAACAATTTGCTGAAGCTTCACGCTCGTATCGACATAATCGATAAATACCTAACGTTTGAAACCTTTAGGTAAACAAATATTTTGCTACCCAATCCAATGCATTTGTACTAGATATCAGGACTTTGTCGTTGAGTCACAATTGTGTTCTGCTGCACGATTGTCCTAGATAATAGATCAGATAAGCTTAGTACATTGGTTGCGGATGGCTTAGGTCTCGACTTCTCGAGTACCTACCTAGGTACCGTAAGGATGGCCTCTACGTGCCGTTCGCTCTGAGCCACGAAGGCTGCACTGCACTTATACAGGTTGACGCTAACCTGCTTACTCGTTGTTTATTACAGTCAATGGCAACATCGTAATTAGTAGTTTACTGTCAATGTTGTTTTTGACGATAGGTCCTATAACGTTTGTTTCGGTCAAACGACACCGGTAAAGCGGTAAAGCGGCAGAGTAGAAATGTCGGAAAATAGGTCACACCGGCTGGACTGAATTGAACATTCAAACATTTTCTTTAACAGTATGATCATAATTGCAAATTTCAAACTGTGCCAATATTATAAATAACCTGGACAAAAACAGACATTCCATTTGAGAGCTCGCTTTAGGTAGGTTACTCTATAAGTGATGTCGAATCGGACGAAAGTGGGTCAACTGGTATGACGCCAGCCGATAAAGAAGTCCTCGCCCGTTCATTATCAATTTTGTTGAACGTGTACATGTATTAGTTGCTTGTTTGCTTTAGTTCGTAGTCTCTTTTTGTTGCAAAATAAACATTGATAACGTCCCTGGTTCGATCAGACACAGCTGTCTAAAGCAATCAACGAGTTGTTACATCCGTTACCTAACTTGACAATGCCAATGGAGTAAATTGCGTCAGTTTTTAACCGTTTTATGATATTTATAAATAACGAAAGAGACAATAAGGCAATGACAGACACCTATTCTTCATTATTCCAGCGAACGTGCTTACACTGAGGTGCCAAGTCACGAGATTCCCTACACAAGTGGTTTCCTGTCATAAGCATCTTGGCAGCAAATTTAAATAAAATTTCTTACAATCGCCTTGAAGAATAATAACCAACGTATACAACGTTCGCTTTAAACGATTGTACGCTTATTCATGCAGTAGTACTATAACTGCAGTGCGTTTGTGGTGCATACAATTTGCTTTGCATTGCGTACTGTTGCCGTGGAGCCAAGGCCGTGATGCAATACGGTCAGGTGAATTGCAGGTTGATGTTGTATGCATCGTGTAATTGCAGTGCGCTCAAGAGACCTAACATCCGATTGCAATGCAATCATTTCATTTACGTGTACGTTACAAGCTTGAAATTTAATAATTGCACGCGACACAGTTACGAAATTAGTTTCTTTTTATCAGCCTTTAAAATTATAGAGAGCTTCTTCTTAGATCGATGAAGGCTTCAAAGAGCCTCAGCCTGCTTTCATTGTATTAGCGTGGCCTAGTTTAGAGTATCCTTGTTGATAAGGAAGCTGGTTATTAACATTCAGTGCCCCAAGTACTGTGTTTTGTGTCAATTTGGCAAGGAAATTAAGAAACATGGCATTTTGCGCTCGTGTGCTCCGTCGGCGCGAACGAGTCTGCGGGTCATGTTTATTGTGACGCCG
This sequence comes from Acleris sparsana, assembly GCA_923062465.1. Taxonomy (NCBI): domain Eukaryota; kingdom Metazoa; phylum Arthropoda; class Insecta; order Lepidoptera; family Tortricidae; genus Acleris; species Acleris sparsana. The sequence goes on along the minus strand of OV281287.1, from coordinate 15,795,131 downwards.
CAGGCGCAGTGTATAGTGTCAGCTTCAGTTATGTAAAGTGAATGCGATGCGATGACGACCGACAAACTATAAATAGCGGTCGATCCGTCCTTGAGCCGGCGCGAGTGCGCGAAACTAGGTCAGCCCGAGCTGCCTCATGCCAGGCTGCCCCCCGGCCCCTGCGCCCCGCGAAACTCCACACTGCCATCAATAAACAGCTGTACCTTTACATTGTTTTCATCACAAACTCTCACCGACCAAATTGTAAAAAGCAGAACATGAAATAGTAACTTTTCTATATTGTTAAATGCTCATTCATGCCATCAGCTCTACGTAATCGATTCTTCCACGCTCCGCATTTGAATAGCAAGAAGGGAACATGTATAAGTAGGGTAGTAAATGTATACATAATTTCTTTACCTGGGCGAGGTGATGGCCGTTGCCGCAGGTAGCGGCTGGGATTATAATCGATCCCTCTTTACGTATGGTGCTATTTCTGGATTTCATATTTGTATTTAGCACCGATTTTATTGTAAAAATCTTTATCTTGCGCTGCATGCTAACAAACTAAGTAAGTTAAAAACAAACTGCAGGAACTGAATGTCAAATTTTCATCACTATTAATACGCAACTGGTAACTCTCTACGAACACTCAGTGCATTGTTTATACTTGTGACTAATTAAACTAATCATTAACATCACGCCAAATCAAAAATCGATTGAATAGAGTAATTGAAACAAAAGTTAGCTGGTGCACGGCCGACAATGCAGAAGAGCGGTGCATATACGAAGAGATAGAATTACTAGAAAATGTCTCCGTACTGGTAGTATTTATCCTCAAATGACCTAAAAACGACATCATATGCGACAAGAGTCAGAACGAAAAAAAAACATATCGTCATTCGGTATCTATTGAATATACTGGACGGCAAAACTAAGTATCACACTTTATATGACATGTTCTCTAAGAGTGTGATAGGTACTTAGTTTTGCGGTCCAGTGTATTTACAATATATAACATCAAATTAAGATTTCTAAAATTTCGCCCGCGCCCGAAATTTTCTTTAGATTTTTCATATCCTCCGCTTTGTTACCTGCCTGGAAGTAGCGAGGGTGTATACTTTTTAATGTTGCGTGACAGCAGGCAATCATAACTTATTACCGCGAGGAACAATGAGTGCGAATAAGAAGTAAGTAAGTCGCTGTGTATGTCGAGCAGGCCGCGGGCGACTGCCGGTGAAAGCCCGAGCGCGCGCGCATGTGTGGGTGCGGTAATGATCATTTAATTTTAGTCATCGGCATCGGGCGAGTACCGGATGCCACCGGGCCACCTCCACCTGCCTTCTTTGTTCCTCCATGCAAATGTCAGCGGAGGTCGACTAAATAAAGGCAGTATAGGCGCTAGGACGGATTCGGCCCGCCGCGGTCGCTGTCTAGACGTTGCGTTGCATCGTCCGATCGATTGCACGACGGGCCTCAGACGGTCGTCGACCCCGCGGCGCATCGGTGACGTTACGCTCCGGTGATGCGCTCCTAAATAACCTTACGGATATAACCACCGCTCCAATTGATTACATTCCTTTCTAAACCCTCCTCTCGACTTTACGAACGACCAGTTTATTCTCACAACTGAAAAACCTTTAAGCTGCCGTCCCGATGCTGTTTATAGTGTTTATACCTTCCGTCGTGATATATCTAACTTTGTTCAAAAAACGTACCTACACATCTCACCTATGTGATGTATTTTTTGTCGTTCTGCATTGGTATTATCAAAGACAGCGTGCACAATGAATCTGTAGACGCAATGCAATCTCCTTTGAATGCTTGACAAAGCCCGACCGGTTTTAGATTTTGGGTCCGATAGACAGAAATCGTAAAAGTTTTTGCTTCGAATTGCATTGTACAGCCCAGATGCGTCCACTGAAATCTTTCTAAAGGCTTCTCGGAGCAAAGAAAAAAATAGTAAGCGCGTTTTATTATCGAGCCTCGGTGTTATATGGCTGTGTTGTGCTCGAACGTTTATTATGACAACAGAATCGTAGGTACCTACTCTTATTATTTACGCGTAGTCTAACCTTGCGCGGAGGTCAAGTTCGCCGGTAACTTTGACATTGTTTCGGTTCTCGACCCGCGTTTTACAGGGCTCTTCGTGCGAATGAACCACTTGTCTGGAAAAGTGGCCTTTGTTTTATACTTGGTGACGATTATGTCAAGTTAAACAACCCTTTGTTCGTAGAACCACGTTGCGGTTAGTAGAATTCCGTTTTTTGTGTCTAAACCTGAAGCTAATAATGGGTAATCTCTTGCTTTCCAAGAAAACTCAATGTAGTAGTGAAATGCTACAAATTCTCATTCCGTGATAGATGTTAGATGACCTCACAGTTGTACAAGGGTCGTGTGATGATAGGGCGACCAAGGCGCTGCAGATGTCCCTGTACGTATCGCCGGGGTTCTCCCGCGCGGCGGACGCGCACCTACGGCTGGCGCTCATGTTCAAGGCGCGGCGCTACTGGGGCGCCGCCGCCGCGCACTTCAGGCGCGCCAAGCTCGCGCCGCACCAGGACGCCACCTTCACGCGCCTCGAGCTCAGCTTCCACGCCGCGCATCTTCTGGAGGCCCGAGGACTCCGAAAAGCGGCAAGAGACGCCTACGCGAAACTGCTCAACGAGCCGCAACTCGCACTCACTTTGAAAGCGGACGTCTGCAGACAGCTCGGTAAGTGCCGTAGTGTCTTCTTCTATCTTGATGTCGTGGGCAGTTTAGTTTCAGCATGAAACTCGTTGTAATAAGTTAAAATAATTATGCTTTTCTTACATGTGCATTGATCGTACCGCCTTATTATTTCTCTATTCAGTTGCTACACATAAAAGTGCAACATAACTTGCGCGACGTGACCATTTCAGAATAAAACAATTGTTTTATGGGCAGGTTTTTCAAAGACGCGGAACAATATTTTACTTGCGATATTATGGTAGGCTGTTCACTAATATTTATGTCACTTTTATAAAACAAAACCGCTTGACATTGAACGGGTCTTAAAGAGCTGTAAAAGTCCCTGAGACAAAGGCGCACCCCCTACACTGAAGCTAAACAAAAGAGCCGACTCCATTGCATGAAATAGTGAATAGCCGCACTAAAATGTGAGACGCATTTGTTTATTATTATTTTCATTTTATGGTTTTTGATTGGCAGCTTTCTTACTTGTTTATTTTTGTCTGAGACCCATGTAATGATGATTATTTTCCACTTTTGCAATGTGCGAGTCCGACAGAAGGTGGTAAATGTAGTCTGTAATGAACAATTGTTATAATAACGTGTTGTTGTGGTTTAGTTACCACAGCCGGTACGAACATTATCTCTAAACATGACTGGGGCCGAGCCGTGAACGTAATGGTCAGCCAGGCGGCTCGGACAATAAATAACATCCAAGCTAATACTGATGGAAATGAGGTTAAAACCAGTTTCCCTGCTAGATTTACATTGCAATTTTGAAATAGCTTCAGTCAGAAATGAAAGTACGTAGGTAAGTACCTATTCCTAGTTAGCCAATCTGCATCTGGGCGAATAGGTCCTTTCGTGCTCTGTGCCGTGTGTGCCGTGCTATTTTATTGCCCAGGTTAAGCAATTATTTGTAATATTATTACCGACCATGACTGTCGTAAAACTCTTATACCTGCTAACCTGCGTCTAAAGACATTTTTAATGCAACAATTGATACAAATCGTATAGTTAAATCCTTAATCAAAATAGGAACCGTTTGTAAATGGGAATAATATATCAATAATCTGTAAACAAGTTTGACAGATATGGGTTTTTTATAGATAACAAAATAGAGACTAGAGAGCAATGCCAATTACTAACTGATACGGACACAAAGCATATGACCAATGAATCGGGGATGCAATATGTTGCTAATTGAATTGTCCAGGTTGGTTATACCATCGATGCGCGTCTCTCGGCGAGCCGGCGGCGCGGGCGCGCGCGGCGATCTGGTGCCTCAACCGGGCTGTGAAGGCTGAACCCGAGTCGGGCGCCGGGCTCTATTTACTAGGTCGCTGCTTCGCGGCGCAGGGAAAGGTGCACGACGCCTTCGTGGCCTACAGGAACTCTGTGGAGAAGTCCGAGGGGAACGCTGATACTTGGTGCTCGATTGGGTAAGATATTTTTACCAACAATTTGTATAAAAAACATGCTCCGAAATTATCCGATATACTGAGAGCCTGATGCCGATGCCGTGTCGTTATAGCCCGGCAAACTGCTTGTATTTGTTTTAAATATGTATACTTACCAAACATATATTATGGGATATTAATCCGCAAGTAGGTTTTTACATATTTTAATAGTTTATGGGAATTCCATATCATAAGCGGAAACTTCCGAGTGAAACTAATTTTAAAGATAATTTTCCTTTAACAGGGTGCTTTATCAGCAACAGAACCAGCCAATGGACGCGCTTCAGGCGTACATTTGTGCCGTACAGCTGGATAAGGGACATTCTGCTGCTTGGACTAACTTGGGCAGTTTGTACGAGAGCTGTCAGATGCCGAGGGATGCCTTTGCGTGTTATAACAACGGAGGAACCGCGGCGACGGCCTCGAACTCTGCTTTGAGACAGAGATTAGCGTTTTTGAAAGCGCATTTGGCTCACGCGCCAATGCCTTCTGTAACTGGCAAGTAAGTATGCAACATAAATATAAGGTATTGATTTGATACTGTCATTACTTTCATAATAAAAGGTTGATGTGAATTTAGGTCCTTAACTACTTTTTTAATTTGTGGAGTTTGATATCTCTAATTATTTTAGTTACACAAGCTAAATAGATTGAAGTCGGTAGTAATTAAGTGTTTATAATTAAGACGCTGGTTTTAGATGTCAATAATATTTATAGAATACTAGAGAAAATGTAAAGTATATAGAAGACATTACCTTGAACAGGATCTAGGAACCTTTATCTCTGACGTGACTTGAAACGATCATCTCATCAAAATGAGGTGGCCTTTTAATAATTTGAAAATTTAGAGGTCGCTAAAACTCATCGTTGTACAGTACAGAGAAAAATAGCGATAGAAATCGATAATACTAGCTATCGACAGCTAAAATGACCTTGGCAACGGTTACTGCTTGAACTTGACCATGACCTCGATCTATGTCAGTGACCTAACCGAAAGACTACGCAGGCGTCGCCAGCTGCCGTCGATCGAGGAGGCGTGGAACCTGCCCATCTCGGCGGAGATGTCGTCCCGCGCGCCCAAGCCCGCCCCCCCTCCCTACCCCGGGAAGAGGCCCGAGGACCCGCCGCCCCTCACGCAGCACCAACTGCAGACCCTGCAGTACCTCCAGAGGAACTCGCACAACCTGTCGCCCCAACAACAAGTACTTATAAAACTAATGTGTAGGGTTGTGGCGTCGAGTGTATTATTTTAATTACTATATAATATTGGCTTATGAAACTTGTGGATAATTTGATTGTTTTTGAAATTAAAATGAGTACTTTCTGGGCCGGGGAAAAGAGCGGATACCAAGCTTTTTAATAGAGATAAAATAATCGGTAGTATGATCTAGGTAATCTCCATTTTTAGATTTTCTAGACTAGATATTAGATCAATTGTCTTGAACATTTTGAGTACAAAGTATTATGTTCGTAGTTGTGTATTTATTATTAGGTATGTTTTATTACTTTAATCGTCGAAATAGGTGTGCTCGACTTATAATGTAATAGTTCTTATCACTTATCACTAATTGGCATTTGATTAAGCGTAAAATCAAGCGTATACGCAGACCGTGCGTTAATCTAACAACTTTAAATTTAAACGTACTGGCGCATGCCCGAGTTAGTGAATTCCCTTAGTGTTATTATTATTCTCAGAAAAACTAATACCTGCGTATAATACACAGATGCATAAATCAAGCTCCACCAAACTAAATTGATAATGAACGAGCCCGAAGGGTCCGCGGAACCAGTTCTTGAGTTCTGTGGGAAAAAGTCCGGCTTGAATCGATGCAAATTAGGAAATTCATACACGAACGTATCCTGCGATAGCGCTCGGGCTAGCTGTTTGTGCGGACGAACGATTATGCCCAAGGTTCCGCCGTCATTGAAATGTTTCATCGCTTTTTTGAATACATTCATGGTTTAGCTACTCAATAATTCAAAGGCGACATTTGGTTATTTCACTACGCGTTTCAGTCGGTTGAACATTGTGATGCGAAATATTACACTCGATTGCTGTGTCTTAGTGTACTTATTGTATTTTTAACTCCTTAATTGTAAACTAATTTATATTTTTTACTTACAGCAACTCATGCAACAGCTCCTGTCTCAGTATCGTCTATCGCAAGCGGCGCGCGCGCGAGCGGTTTGTACTAGTTTTAAATCCCCACATACCCGCGGCAGGTTTTAGGCAAATATATTATTAATTTCGATACTAACGTGCATTTATTTTAACAGGTTACGAAAAGCGAAGGTAACGCCAATAGCGGCGAGCACGCCGAGTCGCTCGCCGAAGATTTGTTGAAGAGATTCTCAGACACGCAACCGGAGATCAAGAAGGAGCCCGTGCAAGGTAAATGTTTCTCAAGTTTTTTAGTCATATAAAAGTCGTATTTATGTTATAATGATTCCAGCCATTATTAACATAAGCTAAGGTAAGGTGGTTAAAAAATTATGATAGAAATAATTATAAAACACATTGAAAAAAATAACACCGCGTCTAGCACGTTCTTTCGCAGCATGGTCCATATGTCACTGGCTGCATTATCTCTTTAGGCGTTTGTGTTAAGCTGCTAGAACTGGGCCCGTATTATGGCCGCGTTTATCGCGGTGGATAAAGCACCCGTCACCCTTGCACTTATATACTGGTCAGAGAGTGACAGGTGTACATTACACACAACCATAATAGGCCCGCCGAAGAATCGTCTGCAACTTACGAGATTAAAAGAATTAAATTCATGAATATATTATTTTTGATAGAACTCTTACTTTGTATAGTTGCGTAACTATACAAAGTATTTAGCCTACTATGGTTCATATAGGTTACTCTAACCTTCGTGGATTTCAAATATTTACTTTTTAAAAGAATTCATTCTTACATTGTCAATATGACACTGATGGATAGATATTCGGACAAAATGTCTTGTTCAAGTGTAGAATGTGTCGTGAGTTTCTTGAATTAATACAAGTATAATATCATAGTGAAATTAGTGAACGAAGCGTTGTCATGAAGGAAAAACCAAGTAATAAGCAATATTTAAGTTCACACTCTGATCCATTTAACTAGGCGCTCCTTTATTTTCAAAGATAGTGTTTTAATGCAAAGGAAAGCTCTATTTAGGTTTTCAGAGTACATTTCTTGAATATAGGTATATTATGTATGTATGTAGGTACCTCTACTTCGGTTGACAATTGATAAGATTGTATTTACGTGGTTTTGTGGTTTAATGGTTTTCCGCTTTATCACTTAAGTTTTATGTAGTAAAATGTAGTTTAATTGAAATGTATTTGTTATTACCCTTCGCCCGCAACTATGTCTGCGTACATTAGTTTTTCCTTTGGCTAGTATACAATTTTCCGGGACAAAAATAAACCTATAATTTCCGATCCGGATTTCACCTAATCGCAGATTTTCATATTTGTAAGATTTTAGGAATGCCACAGAAAATACGTTTAGGTGAAAAACGCGACTTAAAACTGAATTCTGGAAATAACGTAGAAGGATGAACCTTTTTTAGAAATGTGGTATTAAAGGGACAGTTAGTAATTTCACACGTTTTACCAGCGAGTGGCGTGCAGACTATATTATATTTAATTCCTAATAGCCAAGAAACAATTCCATACTCATAAGAGTCATAAGTACTGTTAACAAGTTTCCACTCAAAACCAAACTTGAGATGTTTCATTTATTCTATTCTCTATCTATTTTAATGTCATCGACTATTAATTATTAAATTTCAACAAAAAAAAGGATTTCATTTTCTTTAAAGATCGAGTTTTTAGGAACTAACTAGGTTGAACTTGATGGTCATGAGGACGTTGCACCGAGCTACTCAGGTGACATTTAAGGGACAATTAGCTCGTTCCTTCTTCAAAATCGTCACTAAATAAAGACTTCACCTGAATCTGAGTGCGGTGGTTATTCAGGTATCACGTAGTCATGTTATTATGGATTGTTTCAGTAGAGAGCCATGCCGTAGCGAGCAGCAGCGAGGCGGTGCTCGGCGGGCGGCAGCCGGTGGTCAAGCTCGAGCCTCTCAAGACGGACCCGCTCAAGCCCGTCGCCTTCCACTGCGGCATGACCGCCAAGCAGATCGTCGACGCCTGCAAGTGAGTTACTTAGATGGACCATTTATGTAGTACTTTGATTAAGAACTCCCTTTTGATACATGCGCATTTGCATGTTGGTGTTATTACGAAAAACTGGCCAAATGTATCGTTTAAAAGAAATTGAATTATAATTATTATGAAATATATAGAAATGTTTGCTAATATTTACGCTCGGCATATAAATATTTGACCGGGAATCGCGAGTTTCGAGGGGTCACCACCATGTAGCTGGCCTAACTAAGTTCTCGAAATCTTGGTTATAATCAGGACGCACGTAACAATTCATATATTGCTCATTGGGAACGCGTCCTTTGTATAAAAAAATATTGAAGTACATTAAATTAGGCTACTTTTTATTAAAAAACGACAAGTTTGAATCTCCTTGTTACTTGGCCGGTTTTAATGATTAGACGGCTCCTTGTTCACATCGCAACGAATAGCCACTCGTATAAAAAAAAAATATTGGCCCAGAACAGGTAGCCTGGACCACATCAGACCTGCCACGCTAGACGGTTAACGCCGCTAAGCTGTGAAATCAAAATGCAAGTAAACAATCGAGTTCCGATCGCCGCGTAGGGCGGTCGTTCTCGATACGGCATTAGCTAGAGTTGTATAGTAATGTGTGGGGTTGGTGTTGTAGGGAGAACGCGGGCAGTCCGTCGGCGTGGTCGGTGCTGGGCGACTCGTGCGGGCCGCCCGAGCCGCCGCCCGTCCCGCCGCCGCGCCTGTCGGCCGAGCAGCTCGCGCCGCCCGCGCCCTTCGTCTACGTCGAGTCCAAGCGCGACGCCTTCTCGCCGCAGCTGCAGGACTTCTGCCTCAAGCACCCCATCGCCGTCGTGCGCGGGCTCACCGCCGCGCTCAAGCTCGACCTGGGGCTCTTCTCCACCAAGACGCTGGTCGAGGCCTGGCCCGAGCACGCCGTCGAGGTGCGCACGCAGCTCATGCAGTCCGCCGACGAGAACTGGGACCCGTCCGGGCGGCGGCGCGTGTGGGCCTGCGCCTCGCACCGCTCGCACACGACCGTGCGCAAGTACGCGCAGTACCAGGCCGGCTCCTTCCAGGAGTCGCTGCGCGAGGAGCGCGAGCGCGCGCCCGCCGCGGCGCCGGCCGCGTCCGACTCGGACGGGCCGTCGGGCGGCGGGCCCGCCAAGCGCCGCCGCCAGGCGCGCATGCTGCGCTTCGGGACCAACGTCGACCTCAGCGACGAGCGCAAGTGGCGCGCGCAGCTCACCGAGCTGCAGAAGCTGCCCGCCTTCGCGCGCGTCGCCTCCGCCGCCAACATGCTCTCGCACGTCGGCCACGTCATCCTCGGCATGAACACGGTGCAGCTGTACATGAAGGTGCCCGGCTCGCGCACGCCCGGCCACCAGGAGAACAACAACTTCTGCTCGATCAACATCAACATCGGCCCGGGCGACTGCGAGTGGTTCGGCGTGCCGGACGCGTACTGGGGCGGCGTGCGCGAGCTGTGCGACGCGCACCAGCTGTCGTACCTGCACGGCTCGTGGTGGCCCGACCCGGCCGAGCTGCGCGCGCACGGCGTGCCCGTGTACCGCTTCACGCAGCGGCCCGGCGACCTCGTCTGGGTGAACGCGGGCTGCGTGCACTGGGTGCAGGCCACCGGCTGGTGCAACAACATCGCGTGGAACGTCGGCCCGCTCACCGCGCGCCAGTACGCGCTCGCGCTCGACCGCTACGAGTGGAACAAGGTGCAGAACTTCAAGTCGATCGTGCCGATGGTGCACCTGACGTGGAACCTGGCGCGCAACATCCGCGTGTCGGACCCGCGGCTGCACCGCGCGATGCGCACGTGCCTGCAGCAGACGCTGCGCGGCGCGCTGGGCGCGCTGGGCGCGGTGCGCGCGCGCGGCGTGCCGGTCCGGTTCCACGGGCGCGCGCGCGGCGAGGCCTCGCACTACTGCGGCGCGTGCGAGCGCGAGGTGTGGCACGCGCTGCTGGTGCGCGAGCACGAGCGCCGGCACGTGGTGCACTGCCTGGCCTGCGCGCGCAAGGCCGAGCCCTCGCTGACGGGCTTCCTGTGCCTGGAGGAGCACGACCTGGACGAGCTGCTGCAGGTGTACGACGCGTTCTCGCTGCACCGGCCGGCGCCCGCGCCGCACGCGCTGCAGGCGCCGCCGCCCGCGCTCGTGCCGGCGCCCGACTGAGGCCCGGCGGCGACCTGTACTTATACCGTGTGAGAGTGTATGATAAACAGAAAAGCTTTGTTTTGTGGAACGTGAAGGTGATGCGAGTCGGATCGTGCTACTCGCCGGTAGATGGCGCCTCGTTATGAGACAGTATTAGGAGTTTAGGGACCGCTATTTTATATTAAGCTAGAGACCGAGTAAGTAAACGATTGCGATATATTTTTACTACGCCGTGTGACTAGAGTTGTTGTCGACGCGACTATTTTTTGTGATAGAAATGTAATTTTGTAAAGGCAAGAAAAGTTTACATTTTATACGCTCCTCGATCACTTTTGTAATTGTGAGAGAATTAAATATAATCCGAAGTCAATTTGAGGGTATCAAAATAGCGGATAGTAGGTAAGGGATCCTAGTGTAGATAGTCGTCGGCGAGGCCTCGAGCGGCCGTGGTAGCCTCGGAGCTCACGTGTTCACCACAATATAAATGAGTTATTTTTATATAGAGGCATATTTATTTATTTTACTGTGACTACTTAGTTTGATTTTCTAGTACATCTCTTAGCAAAATAATAGTTTAAGTAAATTGCACGGAATGAGACCCTGCGTTTTAGCAGGATCTGAAGAATAGTGCTGTAATGTCCCAAAGAATGTTATACTCGTGTAGGCAGATACCATTGGATATCGAAATCCTAATACAGCATTTCTACCTTATAAGTGCCTGTATTTCCTGTAACCGTCATTTTGGGAACGGACGTATTCCTTTTAATTGGCATTATATTAAATAATTTAATTTGTATATAAAATTGACATGACTGTTCTTTAATTCGAATTGGACTGTTTAAATAAATTAATCGTAACTTTTAATTAAATCTCGGATTGATGTAAATTAGCAAGGATTAGGCGGAGTTAGTTTTGGTCTGGCAGCGCGGGGGCGCCTTTGGCACGGGCTGTTTGTTGTTCTCTTGTAGTTTTATTCGTGTTAGTGGGATTTAGACGTTGACTCTGTTTAGAGTGTCAAAGGCGCAGGCCGCCGTTTGGAGTGTGTTAAGGGTAGCACAACTTGGTTTTGGCCGTTTGTCGCATTGTGTTCCCTCTACAGCACGCGCGCGAGTTCATGTCCATCCTGAGGAATGCGGTAGTCACGTTAACACGTCTACAGTGACCAGCCGGTAACATGTCAATCCTGACACATTGCGAATCCATAGAGTTTCTGAATACTGATTAATTATCAGGTCAACTTTTGGTGGCAAATCGTGGTTCCAGAATCCATGGAGTCGATATTTCCTAATTATTATAATACATAACACATTGATTTTGACCTTCGGTATTATCATATTCAAAAATGAACTAAATACATATTTAGTTCGGTTATTTCATACCTATTAATATTTGCTTGTTTGTAACGCTTTCACATCAGAGATATCCTCAATACCAAAATTAATTTAAATTGGTGCGGCCGAATAACGAATAAATGAATTTTGAAATATTAAAATACTGAAGGTCAAAATCAAAGTGTTATGATATTATAATAATTAGGAAATAGCGACTCCATAGATTCTGGAACCACGATTTGCCACCAAAAGTCCTAACTCTACTGATAATGTTGACAGGAAAAAAACAATGCTAAACTTATTTCTTGCGTGTTAAGGAAAAGTAATATCTGGGTTGTTTTACTGCTGCCGTGTGTCAGGATTGACTTCTTATCGGCCGGGCACTAAGACCGCACTAGACTGCGGACGAAGTGCTCAATATTTTTGATGGCTGGCTGTACCTACATAGAGATTTTCTGTGTGGGGCCTGGATACAACGCGTTCTGCCAACGCTAACAACTATAAAAATCTGACTATGTATGCAATTGACGTAGGCGACGGACGGCACCGTACTGCAGCTTACGTCAATCCTTACATCTTTGATTTCAGCCGTCGTTAACGTTCGCAGAATGCTAACTGTTCAGGGCCACATGTGAGATCAATTACTGGTCAGTTTAAAAATCATAAAAAAATAAGGGTCGCTGAGCGAAAACAGGTCGGCAAAAAGTTGTGCTACACGCGCTGGTGTTGGTCGGTTCATGAAAAGATTATGCCGATATTTATAATTAATAATAAGAAACATCACTGCCATGTATTGACCTTACTGTTTATACTATAACATTAAATTTTTAATAAACAAAATATGTACCGAAATGTTACAAAGTTTCATTTAAACCTAAAATACAACCTAAAATATTCCACAACCGATCCGTAGTCACACCAATTGGCCACACTGGTGTGACTATGGTTCATTTTATTTACCCGTAGTCACACCAATACCGAATTTGCGTGTTTCTCTTTCAAAACCAAACTCAACAGGGTCAACGGAGCTTCGCTGACGCGGAGCTCCTATTTCTGGGTTGTTCTGGCCCTCCGGGCCTGATATACGAACGAACCTTCCTCCTATTTATGTGTTCGTGTGACTACGGATAAATAAAATGAACCATAGTCACACCAGTGTGGCCAATTGGTGTGACTACGGATCCGTTACTAAATATTCGTACTAGTTCCTTCAAATTACCAGAAGGAACTTTCTTGCAAAGGGACTAATGCGAAAAAAAGGTCTTGGTTGTTCCTACAGCCCTTGTAAAGGCACTGGTCCCACCGCGAGCGAGTAAGCGATGAACTATCGGCGATTTTCTCGCCCAAGAAACGAACAAAAGATAATCGCTCCCGCTGAGCTTCAGCTTATTTATAGCTCAGCGATGAACTATAAATGTATATCTCTCTCTGTTATTTACGCGGGAGTGATTATCTTTTGTTCTTTTCTTGGGCGAGAAAATCGCCGAAAGTCCATCGCTTGCTCGCGGTTGGGACCAGTGCCAAAGGAACAAAGCGAAGGAACGGTCGCAGTAGTTTCAGTTTTTGCAAACGAAAACTACCTTCATACTTCCTTCATCTTTTGTGAAGGAGCTAGTGCGAAAAGAAAAACGCCTCCTTCGAATTAGTTAATCCGTGGTTTTATTCCACTCGGTAATACCAAATATCTTTCTTTATTATTGTCAACGTTACGAGAGCTCTTATTTAAAGACTGCCGAGTTGAAAACAATACGATAACAACATGGTTATACCCAGTAGTAGAATAGATGCTCTGCTTTGCACTCAAGTTCACTATTATATTAACTAATACAGTCTGAGCACTAGAAAGTACTCAGTTTTTGTACTTCTCTTCCACTCGCTCTTAACCTTTTGAACGCCAAAGACGGCAATTCACGTCGGCAGATTTTTGTGCCGTGGACGCCAGACTGTCAGCCAGTTGTTCTAACCTTCATATATTTTTTTGCGGCATATGACGTCCGTGGCGTAACGGGCACGTAAAATAGCAATCGACCGTGGCGTTTAAAAGGTTAATAAGGGCGTATGAGAGCGAGTGAGAAGTAAAAACCCGAAGCACCAAGAGCTATCGCACTGTACCTCTTGATAAGGTGAGAATTGAAGATGAATACGTAGACAATACAGCAAGGGACAGATTGCATAATAATTAATAAAGTTCAAGCTAATAGACCCAAGCCCCAAACAACAAGCCATTATAGTGTAAGCTAATTAGTGTTTTTTTATGGATTTTTACTTAAAGTATGGGCTTGTACTTTATTATGCAATAAGCCCCTGGTACACTTAACCTTACCGAGCTATCTCTAGTAGTGCATTTTCGTAGATTTATTTGTACCGGTAGGGATAGGTGCACTGTCTATTTCCACTATTCTATTATATAGACTTTGGACGTACTAAAACACTAATAACCTAAACCTAACTTTTTGAATTACATCGCAACCAGTTTGCCAAAAGATTCCTTTAAGCATTTTTTTATGGGCGCGGAGTTAGCAACCTATCATCTCTGACCCATTTGCATTCACGACTACAATTGCGTTGCAGACCCTGAGGAGAAATAAGATGGAATGCCTCTATGCTAGCAATTTCACTGGTTGTCTTATCTTAACACCAGAACAACAATGCCAACACTGCCGATAAGAAAGGCAATTTTTCTGATACCGTGAACTACTCATGTTATAAAACAAACCTAACCTATTGGGCTCTATACGATAGCATGTGAAAATTAAGGTGGTTCAGAAAAAATGCTTTTGTGGCAAGTGATATAATTATGGCAAATATGAAAAAAAATATGTAGCTGTTACTCCGAACTCACCGACTACTCATAAGCCTCTGTGACTTTTGTAGTCTTTCAGTATTTAAAACTCTGCGAAACATTTAAGTGGATCATTAAAAAAAAAAGTGATCAAGACGGAACTACTAGTTGGACTAAACGTAATACGCTCAGCAGGGTCGCTCTAATGAAACACCATTCAGTGAAACAGATTATTTATTAAACCACATATAAATTTATCTTGATAAATTGTGTAACATTTATAAAGGTATAGTTTTAAGTGCTGGTATTTAATTGTTTTTTTGGAAGTTGTGGTACCTAATAGTAATTTATTTTTGAAATAAGTATTAAACATTTATTTTAAAGCATTGCGAATGACACGATATATCACTTCAGTTTCGAAAAGATAAACTTAAAATAGTCTTAAGGTGCACGCAAATAAAGGGACGATTAAAAAAAACCCGTCAACACCTAGTAGTCCTATTACACCAAATACTAGTACAATTATTAATTAATATTCTATTTAAGAGTAAAACAGCTCTTGTTGACGGGGTAACCATTCCTCAAAGAGATATTTGTGTAAGCGCACCTTTAGGATTAAAAGTAACTTTACAATCATAATGTGATGACATCTCTACGTACCTACCTACAGGTTATGTAAATACCATGTCCACATTTTCGGGTCAATAAGTCACTAAGGTAAGTAAGCCTTCATAGCACCTAATGTTATAAACATATCAAAAATGACCAAGGATCAAAAAGAACACTACAATATTAAAGAAGGTTATCAGTGCGTCGGGAATTTGGAATCTTTATGTTCCTCGATTGCTTCAACACGACTGGACCGATTTGAAAAATTACTTTAGTCTTTGGAAAGGTATAGTTTCCAGATGGTCCCATTGTCATCAGACCAGGACCTGATGATGGTATCCTGGAGAAATATTATTGAGGGAACTCTTCAAATATTATTGGCACACATATAGCGATTCGGGTACTTATCGTGTTATAAACAATTTAATTTAATATTTGCAGTGTTTTTGATTTAGACATTTTTGACGTGCGTATTTTCAGTAAAATAAACTACGAATACAATAGAACCTATATCGGCTACGTATGTCTGGTAAAATAAACATTTTTATGATTAATTGTATATTATCTACATTTTTATATACTTAATTAGAGAGCGCTTAACTATTATAACAGTGACGAAGCAAATCGCTATCTAAATTCCTTTAATAAAATTCCATTAACACCGTAGGGTGAGGATATAGAAGCTGCGTCCAAACATTGTAAACATTCACGAATTGCACTGCAATATAATCATTAAATGAAAACATAACATTAACATAACCTATCGTATTATTTTCACAAGGTAGGAATATTTATATTCCACTACAGTACTGGGCATTTACTCATCTCGATAAAACAATATCCTTTTTGACTTGGTTCCATATTGTCCACTTTTTGATAGCTCTTATAGATTACTGACAGTAATGGCGACGACGGGCCGGTTTTATAACAATCCGTTTGTTTATGTTCGTATCTTTTTGGCGTAAATTTGGTCTACCTGTCATAATTTGCGTTTAATAACGGTCCGTTAGTAATTTTTCAGTAACATTTTACTACTGACCGTTATCGAGACCGGTGTCATGGATTACTAAGATTATGTGGCTATACTTCATATTCATGATACATTGGCTACTTTAGTTGCAATGTTTGCAGGGCCTGCCTATATTAAACGCGCAACGGAAATATAACGATCGCTCTTTAGCTTGTGTCGCTCGGCTCTTGGTAGGGGTAATATTATCATTAAATATTTAACATAGTCGGACCTAATTTAGCTCAGCAACCTATTTGCGATATATCAATCTATATGTTATCTAGCATATTTAATTTTTCATTAATAGATAACAGATGAGGGTATATATTTCTAATACCGTATCTCAGACTATTACGAACCGTTTGTTTTGACATGTCGATAACCTACAATATCTTTATGTAGTTTATTTTCAACAATAATAATTCATAATGTCTGATTCTTCGGAAAATAGTGGTTTAATATTTTTGATAAACCATTTTGATACGTTGAATAAGACGCATAAGTGATGTTGATCGCCGACGAAAAACATTCAAGCCGAGGCCCGATTATTGTAATATATTAAATGTCGTAGAATTCAAATGCTTACTAATTTCGCTTCTTTGAACGTCATAATTATCACGACCGTTCAAAGGTCAACGGAGTCTGAATGTGACAGACCAAATAAAAAATGGGAGTCTATCGCCAATTGAGCCCAGCCGCAGACAATAATGAAGCGAGAAAAGGATAGTATGTTTTCAAGTACCAAGTCTCCAATTATCAAGACCTATGGTTTCATTATTATGATTTTATTCCACAATGTATTATTAGGGCATCATGTTTCGATATCGTAATCATATTGTTGTTGATATTGTTGCAACAGTGTGATTGCGATATCGAATGAAAATTAAACAAAAAATTAAAATTCAAAGTGGAACAATGGCTCAAGACCGAGATTCTAGGCGGTGAAAACCATTATCGTCTTTGACCTGTTATTGTGTTGTCATCGTTTTGATAGCTCGTATTTGTTGACAGTAATGGCGGCCGAATTAAAAACAAACAAACAAACCATAACACGTCAAAAACAATAAATTTACACCGTAAAACAAGAGGCCCAGTACATCCTTCTCATACCAGTCCAATACGATAAGAACAGTACTCAAGTAAGCATATATTGGTGCATGGCGCCAGCCTTCTTCACTTAGTTTAAATACATTTTAATAGCTTAAATAGAGCCTTCACTCTAATATAGAGATTTGGTGAAGACTATGGCTTAAATAATTAATACCAATAACCCAAAACTTTGGTCAATCTTAAAAGTTAAAATATAAAATATTGTAAGTAAATGTAGATACATTTTAAAATATAAAAGAAATGTGATTAATTCCGATACCGTTTTAAACGTAATAAATATGGCGGTAGTTTGCAGGCTAACAGTGATATTTAGACTTGTATATAAATTCTAGAGGACGCCCGCGACTTCGTACGCGTAGAATTAGTTTCCCGCTACTCTCCCTATTTTAACCCCTAGGGGGCGAATTTCCAAAAATCCTTTCTTGGTGCTCACTTACATCATGAAAGGAACCCCTGTACCAAATTTCAAGTTTCTAGGTACAGTAGTTTCGGATGTGCGTTGATATATAAGTCAGTCAGGTTTGCCTTTTATATATATAGATAGATAGATAGATAAACAGGTGCAGGTGCTGTTATGTATATGATTTTAAGTATTCATACCGTGGAATATTGATATTCCTCTAATACTAGTTCTACTATGTAGGTATATTGCAAGCAGAAGATCTTCAGCTACAGCTACAAAAGCACGCTATATTGTCAAATATTTATACAAGGCATTTAAAATTAGCTTTAATTCTAAACTTACACAGCGCGAATACTATAGTCACCAACAATAATATATTAACATACATCGGGCTTAAAAATAGTTGACGCAGCTCTATTACAACAGGCGTAAGAGCTTGTCATATGTTACTGAGCGGAATGAATGGTGACTGTACATTGTAATCTTACTATTTTACTTAAACTTTCCTAATCATTTCAATAATTCAGTCTGTTAGGTTTCTTATACGAATGCTTTCAAGTTTCTCAACCTTAATTTATGGTGCTTGTACCTATACGTTACATGCATCGTGTAAACATAACGGTATAGTCTGCGGGTCCAGCGTCGCGAGCATGGTGCATACAGCATGAGCACACTGCTCGCGCCTTTACCCTCTCCAGCTACATGCAACGTGTACAAGCATCATTAGTTTAGTCGTTCGTTAGTTGACTCAGTACGTGTAAACATGGATCGCATTAAAAAACATACTTTATAATTGCCAGCATGCTCAATGGCATTTGCATTTTAGTCATCGAAACGACATTGATCTAATTAATAATATGTTTTAGTTAATATTGTAAAAATTGTATGCGATTAAACGACAGTTTTTTTTTATACAGTGACACTACTTATATCATATAATAAAGAATAACTTCGCCGATCTCGTTGAACTATTAATAATATATATGTCAAACGGCTGATTCAATCCTCAATCCTGGTATATACGCGAGCGAATACACACGCGGTCCAGATATACACTAATATAACTATATAAATCTAACTGTGACATTTTTAGATAACGCCGCCATCTTTTATTCCCTATTTCGTTTGCTTTAAGCAACCGTAGTGGAGGTGAGAAGTGTGTACGTGGTGTGTGTCTGTGGCCGTACAGATCATTTTCCGGGTTCCGTACCAATGGAACCCTATTGCGAAGCTTCCGCTGTCCGTCAGAAGGCCGTATCTCATGAATCGTAATAGGTAAGTTGAAACTTTAGTGTTACTACAAATAATAAAAATAAAATAATATGAAAAATTAAAGAGGGATTACAAGAAACTTGATTGTTCTGGCGTTTTTTGCACGACCATTACAATCGCTGTATCTTTTGAACCAAATAGGTAGGGAATTGAAAATTTATAGACATATTACTATGGCCGAGATACCAAAAATTATGAAAAAAGAGTTTAAAATATGCCTAACTTGTTTCACGGTTCTCTGTCACCGTAAGCTGATAGTTTTTTTTAAACTTGTCTTCACTTATCAATAACAGTTTTCTAACTGCATTTATGTATAACTGTGCTCATGGATACCTAAGATCTATATCTTAGGTATCCATGAGCACAGTTATACAGCGAACAGTACAGTTCCACAGTACAGTTCCAGCGAAGCCCCAACTAGGCTGACCCTATGGTCAGCCTAGTTGGGGCTTCGCTGGAAACTTGATCATTTGTAAACGTTGTGATTTTTCTGTATCATCCGTACGTAAACAAGAAATTATTATACATAAAAACTTTCCCTGAAAAATCATTTACTAAATACTGCATCAAAATCCGTTGCGTGGTTTAAGAGTTAGCGGACACACAGACAGACAGACGTGGAAAGTCAGTGTTTTATACTATCTAAATAGAAATTCAAATAAAAGACCCCTATACAAAAAACTCAAACTCAACATTGTACATTGGGTACGGAGGGTTCCGTGTCGCGGATCACTTGGTTGGTTTTAATAATTTTCCTCGAAACATATGAAAGAGTTAGGTTATCTCGTCACCGCCAGTAGTTCCGCGGCAGGTGTTACGCGGTTATCACATCGGTGCGGGTCCCCACGCCGCTTCTGTGTGTGGACACCGCTATACAGGTTGAAAAAAAGAACGCCACATTGACGGCAATTACCTTAAATATTGAAAATAGCCAATTATATACAAATGAGACAGATTTTTATTTTTGAAAACAATTATTATTGCATTTTTGGATTTTTGAGAATTTGTCTCGTTTGCCCTAATAGGGACTGGACTAGGCGAATGTGACAAAACAATAAAGTTGTGTTTTATGATACAGATCGAAAGGGTCATAGATAGTGATAATTTATATGTTTCAGACATATAAATTTAAACTAAATAAAGACAAAAAAAACACGATTTCATTATTTTGTCACATTCGACTATTTCAATTCCCTGTTAGGGCAGACGAATTTTCAATAAACCATAATTAATGCAGTAATAATAGGTTAGTGTCTTAAAAAAATCTAATTAGGTCATCATTTACATTATCAAAAAATATTGAGGTCATATTTTTTTTGTTAATTAAACAAAAAATGACGAATATAAAGTGTTTTGAAATTTTGCGTGATGTCACGCCGTGGCAAACTTTATACCACGTGACACAATTATGACGTCATGAGCCCCTACGCGCAAACTTTCAATTTTATAAAATAAAAAAGACGGTCAATATTTTTCGATAATGTTACTGACGGACTTACATTGTTTTTACCCAGGATATACCCGTAAAGTAAGGTTTGTTTGTGTAGGATAGGTTATCAGCAGTGAGGCAGCTAGACGGCGACGGCGCGCGGCGGGGCGCGCGGCGCGGCTCAGGAGGCGCGCGGCACGGGCGAGCGCAGCAGCAGCGCCGAGTCCGCCGACACGATGGGCAGCGCGTTGGCGCAGTGGTAGTTGATCAGGTGCGGCACGCTCTGGAACACGCGGTCCATCGTGCGCACCTGCGCCAACGGGGGGGGTTCATAAGTCTAGCATTGTTTTACTGTTGTCAACAATGTCAATTGCCAGAAACTTCATGATTGTGCAATGTCAGGATTTACTGGTTATCTGCCCAGTATTATAGTTTAAAGCAACCATACATTGATAACTAAAAAAACGTTACTATACAGGATGTCTTGAAAGATTCGAAGATTCCGCAGTCAAACTGTGTAAACAGTTTTGTGGAACAATGTATAATATCTAAAATTTGTGTTTGTTATAATAAATAAATAAATAAATAATAAATAATAAATAACCATGTGAGAAATTTTAACAGTAGATAGAGTGGATTATTTGGATCATCCCTACATTGGTAACTTTTTTTTAAGTTAATATTTGACCGAGTTACAGACTGATTTATCATCGCCTTTCCTGACGATGCTCTCAGTGTGCCCCATCTTAACTAATTCATTCATAGTTATGTGTCACGACGTATTGTATTGTACAAACTGTTCCCTCTGAAAAATGTTTATGATCATGGTCAAAAGCTCCGTGGGGTTAATAAAACTAAGACTTTATTCTGTATTATGAACGAAAAGAGGGCCTGTTAAGGATAAGAGCCTCGAGAGAGATCTAAATTAATTTAAATATGAAACATACGATTGCGATTTTTAATCACACTCACACAGCTAAAATAGCACTTGTACTCGTACATTAAACTTCTTTTACGAGATCATGAATCATGTATTTATTTGTACTAATAATTTATACCACTATCAGGGATAACTACGAATAAAAAAACACAACAATTAAAACGAATCACTAAGTTGACTGTGCTTTGACAATTTGAAATAGTATTTTTTTAAATCTTGTACCATTTTAACTCTTTATGAAAAGAGGTTTAAGTTTCTTTAGTTAAAATAAAATCGTCCCTACACTTTACGTTTTATCAGAATTACATTTAAAGCTGGTGTCATACACGTTGTTAAAAGATAATCGAATCCTAGAAGAAAGAGAAAAATATAATATTGCTTCGTATATTGTATGTTTAATTTAAAAGAAAAAAAATATTACTGCAAAATGATACATTTTTCTTAAAGCTATTTAAAGCTATGTGTGTGTGTGTGTGTGTAGTGTGTTTTATTTGTAAATGTGTATGATAATTTAGTTTTGATCGTATACTTCGGCACAGGGAAAAGTTTGTTTAAGGCTTCTTACAGATAAGCGGTATTTAGGCCGACAGCACGGCCGACGGCAATAAACGGATCGTTTATTTCATGTCAATCCGAACTTTTTGAAGCCTATGACAGTAGCTTGAACATGAAGTCTATGAAGGTTGTCATTTCATCAGATGTCATGTTAAACTAAATTTCAGATTTCCAAGTCTGAATTATTTTTGCTGAAAAACAATTATAATAATTCTTTTTCAGCAAAAACATTGGTCTATTTTAGAGTAAAAAAAAAAGATAAATGTTCAGATCTCAACATCAATATGAAACGAATGATACATTTAGGTCTCGGCAGTGCATATTCCAAGAGATCTAATTTCATTTTACCCGCTAAAATGTTCAATTGCAAAAACGGAAATACAGTTGGGAAGTTGCATTTAAATTAATCTTTTTTTATAATGATAACTTAATTTTAGTTTACATGGAGGGAACTGTTTACATACCATGTAAACAACGAATGGTCTCAGGTCATTGACCTCGAACTTGGAATTTTGACGTTAGTTACTACGAACGTTTGGAGTAGTATAGTATCAACGTCAAAATGTCAAGGTCAATATATCGGCTGCGATACATCAAAAAACAAAATGAATATAATTAAACCTTCTTTTAATTTACACTAACAGAAACGAAAATGAACCACACCCCCGTGATCAGAATCGTGCGAACTATTACCCCGCCAAATTTCTCACAAGGTTTTCTAGACACCCTGTATATGACTAAGGACTATGGAACGCTGTATGGGATTAAACGGTGAACGTTAAACTAAGCCTTATCTAAGTGATAATTAAAAAAAATTGCTTCGCATCGTCAATGTCATTACAGATGACGAGTCAATTATAATTATAACTTATAGACAACTCAACCTTATTCCTGTAGGATTGCAGACTTTGGACCTGCGTCAATAGGTAACATTACCTCAAAAAAGGCAAAGACGAACTACTTTTCTGTTTATAGTATGCCATAATTCTAGTTATCAGCAAATTTCGTTATCGCGGCAGCAAAAACAAAAGTGACACTCGTACCGAGAAACGTTTATACCTACGAGTTCAAAATGTATCAATTTTCATTCAAAGATCTTACCTCCATACTTGACTTTATTAGTGGTGCATATTTAAAAAGATTGTACCTACGCAATCCTAACATGAACCTCTTCAGTCACTTTTCCTGCTACTTTAGACATTTGTCATTCAAAACATACAAAAATATATCTAAATTAAATTTGAGTGCAAATGAAAAACATATATTTAGAAAGTTAATACAAGATTTGGAGAAAAACACTGTATTTGTCTTTTTTTATTTTATTCAGGTTGATACATTGATTTATGGTAAGCGTTTACTGAATTCAAGACAAATTTGATTGAATTTCGTGCTAAATATGAATAATTTCTTAAAGGCTTATAATGTATAGACAGAATATTCCGTTTATACTAAACAGACATTCTGTTGTATGTGTTATTTAATAGATTTGTTTTAGGTCCCGCGATAACGTTTGGTTATCAGCAGTGATCGGGGAAAACGGTGCAAAACTTTAACAAAACTTGTAAAGCTGAAATAAAGGAGAACTTGCAACCAAGAAAAACAACAATATTATTAAAAAAATAGAATAATATTGGTAGATTCGTGTTAAATTTAACTCTAGATCAGTCTCTGATTTGGTATAAGGATTATTAATAGTTTCATTGCTCTAATTTAAGTTTTGTTAAAGTTTTGCATCGTTTTCCCCGATCACTGGTTATCAGGTTGATAGTGGTAGTGACTCACCACGCCGGAGGGGTCGACGAGCAGCAGGTGCTTGTGCTGTCCGCGGCGCGCGCCGGTCAGCACGAACTGGCCGGCGCACGCGCCCGACTCGCGCACCAGGAACTCGCCGTCCGCGCACACCAGCTGCGAACCACGCATGTCACACACATTAATTCATACAATTCATAAAACTCGTTATTCGGTCGTATCGTATGACAAAAGACACGAATTTTAAGTTAAGTTTATGATAAATAACAAATTGATTGAATCAAGAAAAATTAAACTTTCTCTCGTTAACTGAAAGCTGCTTCCCTCTCGGTCTGTCAGTCCGACCGTTTTAGACTGAGGCACCTATTAAATAAGCCGCACAGAGGAGCAGTGAAATAAGGTATTAAAATAGTACCTTCTCAGCTGTGTGCCTCGGTATGGGTCCGTGGAACCAGGGCTCGCGCGCCAGCAGCGCGGCCTGCTCGTGCGCGGCGAGCGGCTCGGGTTCGGGCTCGGGCTCGGGCTCTTGCTCGGCCGCGGCCGGGGTGCTCGCGGCGCTCGCCGAGCCCGCCGCCGGCGCCGGCGCCGCTGTGAACGGCTCTGGAAATTACCAGCATATTTAGGTTAGAAAAGTTAACTGAGCGCTCATCAGCTTCTATTTAATGGTTTATTTGAGTATCACACTAAGTCGTACATACTTCGGAGTCTTCGGTCGTATATGAATTGAGTTTTGTCGAATCAAAGTTTATTTTTTAATACCACTACGGTGGCAACCAAGCGTACGGCCTGCCTGATGGTTAGCGGTTAACGTAACGGACGCCTGCAACACTAGAAGTATCACATGCGCGTTTTTGTACTATTAACAATTGTATTTATATTACTTTCTAGTATTGAGAGAAAGCAGTATACAAGCCTCGGCCATGAAGGGCGGGTACTAGAATACACGTCCCGCAATGGCATTTTCTCGTTTTGCACTATTGCAGTTAATTACAATTTTAAAAGTCAATTACATGTGTTTTTTTTTTCATTTCATTACGTTTATGCGCATATTCTAAGACAGATTTAGTTACTATCATCATAACGAACAATACAAGAATGTAAAAGATTCGACAGACCCTGGTCAAGATCAGTTAGCTATAACCCGAAAAGTCCGAGCGCGACCGTCCAAATGAACCCGAGTCGGCGGTACTCACGCATGTCGAAGATGTCGGTGTGGTGCGCGGGCAGCAGCGCGGTGGGCGGCGTGCGCGGCGGCGGCGTCTGGTTCACGTAGTGCCGCGCGCTCTCCGCGCACCTGCAACGGATAAACCATCATTCCTCACACATGATCGGAAAGGATAGCTTTTGTTTTGTAAAAACGAACGCGGAAAGAGCCTCATTTTCTTCCTAGGACAAAAATAAATACATGAAAACCCATTACTACCTGTGTCTATTTGCATATAAAATCGAAACGACAGTAAAAAATATCCCATAAACCCAAATTTGTGGTGGTGGGTGCAGTGTGCCGACGACGGTTCACTGTAAGTGAACTATCTTAATACTCGTAGTTTTAATGAAAAACAAAACAGAAGGAGATTTCGCAATTTATCAATATCTTTTTACAAATAAATACTTCTTATAAAGTATCTGCATCATTTTCTCGTACTGATTGGGAAAATAATTAACATGCCTTAACTTTCGAAGAATTACGATTGACCTATATGTACATATTAATGACTCTTCGTTCCCTCGTAGAGGCCGAACCGACTGCCCGTTTAGACAAACGATGTGTCGTTACACTCGTATAAGCGTCGCAAGTGCCACTGGATGACTTAAGAAACAAACCATATAACCATACTAGTAGAAGACAATATCAAAGAGGGCAGTCGGGTTTGAAGCTTGCTTTTTGTTAGACTTGTCTACACTCGCAATTCATAACGTAATCCTGTTTTTGTTAATATGTTGATTTCGTTGACATGTACAGGGATTAGAAATTCGGTTAGATATTTACATAAAGTTGGCAAAATCCCCGAAAAAAATAAGTGAATATGGCGTCGGCTTCTTAAATATATTACCTTAATAATACAAGTTCCGGGATTCCAGGATTCTATAAATCGTTAGTATTAATATTTTACATGTACGATTAAACGTTCCGTCAATTTGCTCCTCAAACTTCTTTAGGTGGTTAGATCAGATAACTTCAAATAGTTAATGTAAATACTTAATTATGTATTTATGATGGCGTAATTTATCTATTCAGAAGTTCCGGGAATATTATTAAGAAATTAAAATTAAATCCGCCTCCATACAACTGAACAACAACGCCGCCGCCAAAGATAACCGAATTTCCGATCCCTGGTCGTGTAACATAACGTTCTGAAAAAATATAGCTATATTAACAGTATTTTTGATAACGTTATAAAGGTTGTACTGACGAGGACAAGGGCGGCAGCGAGGCGAGCGAGGCGAGCGGCGGCGGCGGCGGGTGGCGGTGCGCGGGCGCGGGCGCGGGCTCGGGCGGCATCTTGTCGGGCATGTCGTTGTAGTACTCGCGCTCCTCGCCCGCGCCCGCCCCGCACCGGGCCCCGTTCATGTTCAACCTGCAACAACAACACTCAATAAACTAATTATGCAGGATGTTCGGCACATCGACCGACTAATTTCTTTTGGATACTGGTGTGCTCATTTGCTTCTATTCAGTGCTGGTGCCAGGGTTCTAAAGATTGCGGTTTTGAAGATATGTTTTTTTTTAAAGTTCAAGTTTTCCAAACGGTGGGAACCTTTAAAGCCTCAACTTTTTAAATAAGAGCTCAATTTTTTAATTTTTTTATTCGATCATGTACGTGTCTTCGAATAAGTTTTGTTCCAGTCAACACCAATAAAAGAACATAATGGGCTTTTTTAATGAACAAAATTAGTAAAAGTATTAAAAACAGTATTAAATTCAATCAAAAAATGTAAAGGCTATTGAGAGCATTTTGTTTTGTTTTGTAGTTTATGACCTTTCTAACAGTATGCTACACTCTTTTAGAAGTTTATTATTTATGGTTTAAATTCGGAATATTCGTTCGGCGGAACTCGTACTTTCTACTCAAACAAAAGAACTGCCTCAAAACTTTAACCCTCACCTGCTTGTTTTTAAGGCCACAAAATAAAATAAAATTTGAAATTAAACTTAATTACAAAACATTTTTTTGTGGTCAAAATTAGGGATATCCTAGAAATGACGAAGCTGAAAAATTTTCATACCTAAATTGGATGTACTGACGACAAATCAAAAACGTAAGTGTATTAGACCCTACTTTGAAAATCGAAGTTGGAAGTTACGTCACCTCCATCTCTTTCTGTCGATTTGTCGAATGTCCAGTGACGATGATTTCATAATTTTTGCTGGTAATTTTATATTACCTACCTAATTTGTTTTTAAGTATTTTTTCATTTACTTACTTTATAAAACATGTGCAGACATTGTTAGTTCATAGTTAACATATCTAAGGAATCTATCGATGTAGGAAAACCATTTTTAACCGACTTGAAAAAAAGGAGAAAGTTCACAAAATGTCGGGCTTTTCTTCAAATGTTATTGTCCCTATTACTCAAAGACTGCGGAACCGATTTTACAATTATTTTTTTTTTGAAAGGGTATACTTTCTAGATGGTCCCATTGTCAACACATCTGGATCTGATGATGGGAAATTGGAGAAATCGTGGGATATCATGAAAAATTCTAGGCACACATAGCGATTTGGGTATTTTTCATAGTAACTCGTGCATGAGCTCTTGGAAAGCACTTTTTGGTGAACTGGGACTGATGATAAATACCACAGATGGCCACCGGAACTCCACAACGCTACCTTTTTCAAGAGTGGCGAAAAGATATCTCGATTAAGGTAGTTGAGCGACTATGACGAAGCCTATTTAGGTTTTAATATATGACTATGACTGTCCCGGGGCGTTAGTTGCGGCGACCTTGAAATTACATAACAGCATAAATAGCATAACTAAAAATTATAAAATAAAATAACGGTAAAAAATAACGAAAACCCGTCTTCAAAAACGCGAAAAAAGGAACTTCGTCCGTGAGCGATCAGAGCAGACGTGTTGCAAAACTATTTAAATTTAAATAAATATTAAATAAACAAAATTCAACCTTGTGCGACAAAAAAATAAGATCTAATTTGATTAACCATAAACTAAGTGTTTACGCCATTCTATCAACTCGTGATTTCACTAATTACCTCGCGAGAAGAGTATGATTGCTATTTTTTAACTCTTTCACACACCGGTCGCAGAGCGTAAGTGCGCACGATAGTAAACCATAATCGCATTCTAATCACAGACTTGCAGCCGTTTCTTCCTTGCAATGAGTGTTACAAGATCACCCGGTAAAAATAAGTTTAACAGTGCATCAAATCCAGACCTTACGAACCTAACTCAAGCTGACGCGGTTACTAAGCAAGTCACACTGAGAAAACGTAAGGCACCACCAGGGCCGGATTGTGACTGCAGAAGCGAATTAGCATTATTTCGGGAAGACATAAGCGCGATGTTTAAAGAGTTCACCAAGAATCAACACGAGTTCTTGAGTTCGATGCGCGATGATATGTCCCAAATAAAATTGAAAATAGAAAATATACAATCAACAACGGAATATCTCACTTCTGAGAATAATCTAATTCGAGCTGAAATATCTGCCCTAAAACAACAAAATTCTGCTACACAAGAGAAAATGCAGCTTCTGGGAAGCGATATCAACCATCTAATGAGCGGACCCTCATGTGCTGTAACAGATCCTCCACCCCGCAATGAACATCTGATTCGCGAAATTCGGGACCGCGTTGAACGAGAGAAAAACCTTATTATTTACGGTATCACAGAATCCACCCACGAAAAACAAGAAATGAGACAAACACATGACAAAAATGCAGTCCTAGAAATTATGCGACGTGTAATCGTTAATCTACCGGACTTTATATCAACGATAAGACTTGGAAAGCAGAGAGCAGGGAACCCAAGACCCATTAAAGTATGCTTCGATTCACCACAATATCCTAAATTAGTATTACGAAACAAAACTAAAATAAACACAGACAAAATCAAAGTATCTTCTGATTTGACTCCAGCTCAACAGTCTTATCTTAAAGAATTGCGCCAAAAACTACAGGACCGACTCAATAACGGTGATACAGGTCTTACTATCAAATATATAAAAGGTACCCCAACTATAGTACAAACACCTGCGCCGGCAAAAAACGATTAGCTACACAACACACCCTCAACCGAACCGTACCGAATGATGATACCGCCATACACCAAGCATTGTTAAATTCCTATGAGGATCTGCAATTAAATAAAGACTCGTTAAACTTCTTCTATACTAACATCCGCAGCATAGTGAAACCAGGTAAACTCGACGAACTCAAATGTGTCTTAAAATCAACTGGCGATAAAATTCATCTTGTTCTCTTGGCCGAAACTTGGATAAAAACTGAGCAAGAGGCAATAACTCTACAAATACCAAACTACACCCATTACTTTAATTACCGAAAAGATGCCAGAGGAGGCGGCGTATCTATCTTCATACGAAATGATTTAAAAAACCACGTTACAGAAGAAACATATTTAAACGGCAATAACTACCTATGGATACATATCAACAAACTTGCACTAGACATAGGCATTGTATACAAACCAGGTGATACAAATTTGAGTAAGTTCTTGGAAGATTTTGAAAAGCAACTAATAGAAAGGCAACGAGCAATTGTCTTTGGTGATTTTAATTTTAACCTGTTATCACCAGACGGAAAGACTGATCAATACAAAGACATGCTGCGAGAAACCGGGTACATAACTCTTAACAGAATTGATGACAATCACTCAACACGTACAACATCTACGACGAAAAGTATCATTGATCACATCCACACTAATGTAACGAATATTAAATTTAACTTAGCTATAATGGACTCCTCACTCTCAGATCATGTACAGATGTTCCTAGGGACCGAAAAACAAAAACCCAAAATACTACAACGTACTCAATATGAAGCTCTTGATTATGATAAAATGTACAAATCGGCCGATAAATACAACTTCTCTCAAACAATGGATTACATGGAATTTAAGGCTCTGATAAAAACTGTAATTGGAGATTATACAACTGTGAAGACCAAAATATTAAATACTCCACGCAAAGACTGGATCAACAAGAACATTATTTATGATATTAATAAAAGAAATAACATCTGGCAAGAAGTAAAGAAGAACCCGAAAAACGAAGACCTACAAGAAAAATTCAAACGAATAAGAAATAAAGTGACTCAAACTATTAATAGAACTAAAGACAAGTATTATTATGATTTGTTTGCCAAATGTGCGAATAATCCTAAGAAAATGTGGGCTCTGATAAATGAACTATCTCAAAATAAAATTAAGTGTAACCGTGCTCCTCCAAAACTCTTAACAGATTCTGGGCCAATTACGGACGGGTTCGAGGTATGTGAACTTTTCAACAATTTCTTCTCCAATATAGGCTCGTACTTAGCAAATCAATTACCAGTTCAGTTACATAACAATAAAATATGCACACTAAACCAAACCTCCGATAGTGCTCACGTGTTATCGAAATTTTCACCATGTACTGAAAGTGAAATTTCCCTACTCATTGATAGTTTGGATTCAAACTCCAGTGTTGGCATTGATAATATAAATACAAAAGCCGTCAAATGCTTAAAAAAACTATATCCTAAAAAGTCTTACTAGTTGCATTAATAACCACTTAGAAAATGGAACTTTTCCTGATGATCTGAAGATTGCAAAAGTTAGTCCCATCTATAAAGCAGGCATCAAAACAGACCCTAATAACTATAGGCCCATTTCAGTTCTGCCTGTTTTCTCCAAGATTTTCGAAAAGGTTATATATACACGACTTAATAACTACCTTGTAGAAATTGATTTTTTATTCGCACGTCAGTATGGCTTCCGAAAACAATCCAGTACGCTTTCAGCTACAGTAGACTTAATTACTAAAATAAAAAACAATATTGATGCTAAGAAAATCGGTCTGGGGATATTTATAGATCTTAAAAAAGCCTTTGATACAGTTAGTCACGCTATATTATTAAACAAGCTAGTTGACATAGGTATAACTGATAGGGTCTATAAAATGTTCGTATCGTACTTAAGCAATCGCTTCCAAATAGTCAAAATTGGTAATTACCAAAGTGCATCACAGCCCTTAACTTACGGTGTTCCTCAAGGATCAATACTCGGGCCACTATTGTTCCTAATATACGTTAATGACGTTAGTCAACTTTCACTTAACGGTGATATATCTTTGTATGCTGATGACACTTGCCTATTTTACTTTGGTCATTCCATTAATGAAATCCTAGAACCCGCTCAAAGAGATCTGGATAATATACATGCATGGTTTCAGACTAATTTACTAACTGTGAATACGTCTAAGACTTCCTACATAATTTTTAGGGCTAAAAACAAAAAAATTAGTCATATTGAATTAAATATTGAAAATATAAAATTAAAACAATCCTCCGAGGAAAAGTATCTCGGTTTGATATTAGATGGCGGTCTGACGTGGAAACCTCACATCACTAAAATTCGCTCTAAATTATCTTCGCTTTTAGGATCGCTTCGTGGCATGAGACGATGTTTACCACGTCAGGTTCGCTATAATATCTATAACTCACTCGGAAAATCTCACTTGGACCATCTGATCGAAATATGGGGACATGCAGCGAAAACTACCTTAAAAGATCTTCAAGTTTCACAAAATAAAATTATCAAGCTACTTTTTAATTATGATTACCTTACGCCTACAAACAAAGTATATACAGAAACCAAAATTATGAGTCTAAATCAACTTTATCATTTTAAAACATGTCTCTTAATTAGAAAGATTATCAAAAAACAAATACATTGTGAAACTAGTTTTGTAACAAATATAGAAAAAGGCCGACGTAAACTTCGCAATGCTAACAACTTATTCACACCTTTCCCTCGTACAAAAAATTACGGAACTAAAAATATAAAGTTTGAAGGAGCACGGATATATAATAATATACCAGACAATATTAAAAACATTAATTCTGATAATTTATTTAAACTCAAACTTAAAACTTATATACTAAATAATATCCCTTTAATTTCGTCCTGAGTCCGGCCCTGGCGTCTTATCGCTCTGCCGCTTTGCACAGCGCAGGAATGTGCTATTTTTGTCGTAGTCGGTTTCAGTTCTACCCTATAATCTATTTTTAATTAGCGAACTGACTAATTTTATATGGTTTTATTAGTTTTGTTAGTTTTGTACTATTGTAGTATTATTAGTTTTGTAGTATGTAGTGTAGTGTATTAAACGCGGACGCTCACGGGCGCAACGTAATCTTAAGGCATGCCGATAAATCTCATTAAGTGAAATGTAATTTCTTTTGAGATACAAATAAAAAATTCTATATCCTTATATCGTAACCAGCGTTAATGTTAAATAGTGTACAGTGGATCCAACAAACAAAGTCGCGACTCGCTATTGTATTTTACGCACATACTTTGATGCGACCATGCAACGTCAATTTAGAATGGCAGGCGCCTTCGTGGGTCGATATACACTGCATGATAACAATAGTAGCTCTTATTTACTACACTTTTATAAAACTGTTCTTAAGTTTTCCCCTTTGAGTTACATCTGCAATCTGCAATATAAAACGAAATCAAACACAATCACATTAAAGTGCAAACTGCATTGATGTTGCAATTTTTCTGCAATACAAGTATGCAAAATACAGATAGCCATAACTTGTGAATTGAAGCGATCTGCAAGTGAGTCATCTAAATTTATTAGCCGTGTACACAACAGGGCTGTTAATTGATAGCTTTATCTGAATGGTGACTCACCGGTTTAGCAAATATTGTTGGAAATGATTTGACCAGTAGATGTTTCGGACATACATATTTATGTATGAGCATTGACACGTTTCACGAAGTTGATGATCTCATACGAGGAAAATTACACTTTCTGTAGAAGTTTCACAGGGACTGATTCACTGTTTTTAGTGTGTTGAAGCTCTCACAATTGATTAGATGATAGTTTTTTAAATTATTAAGTTACAAAATAGAACAATGTGTCACAGACAAAACAATTAGTTTGTTTTGAATTGAATTAGAATGTCACTATAACACAGTTATATGGAGGAATGGAGGGTTAAGGTTCCATTGTGCCTATAGTAACATATTTTAGTTACATTGCAAATTATTATTATAACCTTAATTGTTTTTGTTTTACAGTTTAAACCAATTGCTTTCGCCGTATATCTACTGCAAAAACATCAAATACAGAACATTTAATATTTTCATTGATTACTATAAACTAAAACCACTAGTAGTTTTACAGTCTATGGTGACCAACAAGACAGTAACATAATGGATGATATATTTAAAATTTAGCCAGCAACAAAGTCAGGAAACAATGCATAGTAATAGTAAAAGTATTTTAAGATGAATGTGGTAAATACATTGCAGCCACCACCTTCTTTGGTATTCCGGTTGGTATTATGGCAGATTATATAATATATATTTTGTAACTATTAAAAATGTTACTTACGAAGATGGTTTTGTTAAAAACTCCTTGAAGCGCAGCTCAAAGGCCTGCCCAACGGTAGCAATGACGTCCTGCGCCACTCTCCCACCGCACTCCAAGACATAACACGCTCGCCATTCAGACGGCAGTGCTGACTTAGCCACATATGCTACAAAATCTAGGGAGTCTGCGTCACCTCCAGAAGCAAACGATACTCTTGGCATATCATGACGAGCTACCATTTCACCTCCTTCTAAGGCTGCTAAAGTTATTGCTTTGGATGAAACTGTCAGGGCGACGTTTGCGCCGGAATGAGACATCCGAGGTTTGGCTGCGAGAGCTCGGGCTGCTGCTTGACATACCCTCCTCTTCTTGTCGGCAGACCTCAGGCCAGCTGCGGCACATACTCGGGCAATGCATTCTCTGTAAACAAAATTTAAACTGCATTTTAATTTGAATATACCACACATTTGAATAATTAACTGTTATTTTTTACACTTTTTGCCTTACATGAAAACAGAAAATTTTAAATTTTAGACAACAATTTTTCGTACTGATATCAAAGTTCAACAATACAGTTTTGATTAGCTTTTTAATAGAGCCGATGGTTAGGTTTTTACATTTATGGAGTATAATTTCCTGAACAAGCCTTTTTTGTTTTATATAATTAAGGAGTCATTCGGGATCTTGCCCATTTATATCCTTAAATATACACATACACCAATCCAGCTATAAAGATCTTCTATGCTCTGAGTTTTACATGCAGGATACAAATGCACTAAATAGACAAACATATACAATAGGTATGTTACAGTACATTTTTGATTAGAGTCAGTGAGTTTTAGCACTACTAGTACCCTGGGTGATATTTCTACTGCACCTCCTATTGTCCATTCAAACCCATACAACAAAAAAGGCAAGGGTTGAATGGAATAACCAGCCTCAGGTGCTCCTTTATATCCAGCGCCATGGGCTGTCGCTCAACCATGCCCTCAACTAATGCCGCTACGGATTAGACTCATGATTGTGCTACTTTTTAAAATTATGTTTGTGCCTATTGGGGAATTTAACTCACTACCTACACAACCGAAGGTAACACTGCAACACAGCTGTCTCAGGCACAATGTAACAAAAACATTTATAAATTATAATAACTTAGGAAATGTATTTTCACCAACAAAGGGTACATCTAATTTGATACTAGAAATGAGTGCATAATATGCCTATTTTTGCCATTTCTGTTCCATCGAATCAAACATATAAATAGCAGTGTCACGAAAATGTCCTCATTACATAGTCTTTTCCGACTGGGATGATACAATTATTATAGATTCATAGTATAATAGACAATTGATCGCTGTGTAAAAGTAATTAAAGCTAGAAAAAAATTACGACTATGGGAAGAGGAAGCCATTGTTCCAGAGAAATGAGAATATTGATTAAAAGGTTGATTCAAGAAAGAAAAACATATAAAGATATTCAAGAAATTTTTAAATGTTCTGCTAAGATGATCAGTAATGCTCTGAAGTGGGAAGAAAAACCCGAAACAAGAGGAAGAAAAAGGGCTACAACGAAAAAAGGGGATTCAAGAATTGTTCGTCTGTCGAAAAAGTACCCATTTCTGTCTTCAAAACACATTAAAAGCTCATTAAATTTAAATGTGAGTACTTCTACAGTTAGTCATCGTCTCATTGATGCTAATCTGCATGCCAGGAGTCCAAGAAAGGTGCCACTGTTGACTAAGAGGCACATAAAACAGAGGCTTATTTTTGCTAAAGAACATGCAGATTGGCCCTTGGAGAAATGGCGTAATATTCTATGGAGTGATGAAAGTAAAGTAGTACTGTTTGGGTGTAAAGGACGTCGAGAGTACGTTAGGAGACCTGCGGGTGCCGCTTTCATGCCGCAGTATACAATAAAGAATAGAGAATGCTGTAAGTGATCAAAAACCTACCACGAAGTCCCAATTATGGAATGTAGTACAGTCAGCATGGAACAATATCCCTATAGAGAGATGTCAAGCTTTAGTCGACTCAATGCTGAGAAGATGTGAACCTGTTATTAGAAATAAAGGTCAAGCCACTAAATACTAACAAGGACTTATATTTTTTTTGGTTGATTGTTTGATTACAAATTATTATTTGCCTTTTAATGAATAAACTGCTATTATTTTCAAAACGGTACTCTTGATTTTTTTATGTTTACCTCAAAAATACTTGAGATTGTTTTATGGTTCATTTTGATTTAGTACTATTAGACATAGAATTGTAAATGTAGGTAAGATATATTATCTTAACTTAACTTAATAATTTTTTATCTTTAGATTGCCTTTACTGCTATTATTTTGCACACAACTGTACATAGCCCATACATATTATGAATACAGGTACAAGGAATAAAGGAATATCTTCTAGTAACTACTACTAAACCTACTAGCCATACTAGGCAAGTCTGTATCATAGGCACAAGTATTAACAGACTCTTTCCTCGGTAGACAGAAAGTTACTATGTAACATCTCTATAAAAGTACTCAGTACACAGTAAGTAAAGTTTAAAAGTAAATTCAAATTGACTCCTAAATACTGTTTGTCTAAATAATTAACTAAACCTTAAACTAGTGGATGACACAGCAACAATGAAATGTAAAAGTATTTTTCATGTAACAAAATACAATTTTATATTAACTAATATAGTTTAAACAGCACCTGTAGCCTTTCATAGGTAAAGTTATTTACAGACTTTAAAAACAATGCTTTGTATAATACTCACTTAGCAACTTGTGATCTTGTTTCAAAATCCAACTTCTTCATAGATGTAAGCACTTCCATGCAGCCAATGTACTGCAAAATCAATTCAAACCATTTATGTGCATAACTATAGAAGGAATATTTACGTCACCGGGACTTCCTGTTGTGAATGGAATGTTCAAAGAACGCTAATAATGTCGCAAAGTTCTCACCCTGACGGCATATGTTACTCCGTCGCTCGCAAGCACGGAATCGGGATGGAGCCAGCCCCTCGGTGGCTTTGCTACGACCAGCCCCGGTTCCCCCATCTCCAGGCCACTACCAAAGCACTAAAACAGTTGTTGTTTTTCACACTTCACCTAATCTCAGTTATTTCATATGCGCTTTCATTATGATTCAAATCATTAATTCACAACGTCGGTGAACTAAGAAATTGTCGTTGAATACACTGGCGCATAACAAGTTTTATAAAAACAAAGTATTTTAGGAAATCAGCGTTTGATACTGTGAAAGCGTGTGAATATAATACAATACAATTAACAATCGTGTTTAAAAAATAAATTCCACACAATCACAAAGTTACAACTTTTTTGACTTGACAGGAATCATAAACCACAGATAGCATTAAAAAATACCCATACGAATGAAACATCAAAATCGAGAGAGTTCAGTTTCGTTTGACGTTTGCTACAGAAAATCATTATTGTAACTCCTGAGGTTGGCTAACCTGATAATAATTATTAATTTACAATACATTTTGTATTATAAAACAAAACAATAATGAATGATCGGATGTGTGCCGTCCCCAAAGACCTTTCATACTACTAGACTGTGTACTACGGCGCAAAAACCGGTCCGAGCGAGAGGGCTTCCGTTGGTAGTGTGTCCCTTTCTAATGAGGTGACCATGACCAAACAGAACACGGGATAAATTGCTTGTAAAAACGATTGTCTAGGTATCCTGATATATTGATGCTAACGACACGACAACATCAACACGGTCGGTGACCGGTACATCCCCAATTGATAAAACAGTCGGTATCTACCTAGAGTCTGGCAAACGAAAGCTGTCCACAAGAACGGGCGGCAATTCAAAATATCTGCAGCAGATATCAATGTCTGTACACTAAACAAACGGAGTTGATAGATAGAAACAATCATTTAACATTTCTGACGAATAAAATAATATCAACTACGTTTAGTATCGCCTAATCCAGCTTATCCAGCTGCTAATTTTTGAATTGCCGCCCTTTTTTGTGGCAGCTTTCGTTTGCCAGACTCTACCTACTACAACAAGATTGTAAAAAAGCTTTGATCAACAAAATTCATGGTTATCCTAAAGATTACGATTGTTGTTTTTGTGTATTTTTTTACATTAAATGATTTGATTTACTTACCCGTGGAAAGAAAAGCGGCTACCAGGATATGATTCATCGTTGCACCCTGTCACACAACAAGAATTCACCATATTCTAGAACTTATCCACAAAACTCAACAAAACAAGTTCAAATTACTCAATGAGCAAACCGCCATCTTATATTTAGTATTACCAGGCCCAAACATTTGAGTACTACTCTTACTCAGTATTAATGAATTATTATTAAAATACAACGAATTGATTATTAATTATAGGAACTGTATAATATTTAAATACGTTTCAAAGTTTATGAATCATTCATTTTGGTAAATCATAAAAAAGAAAAATATAAAATTTTCTACCGTTTCTACCAAACCCAATGATTAATCGAGCTAGCAAGCCGTCAGACAAGGACACACTACCAGCGGGAGCCCTCTCGCCAGGACCGGCTTTTATCTAGCTACCACTTATAATATGACACTGTAGTTTGACAAACTGAAACCCTACTTTGAAAATGTAAGTTCGAAGTTACGTTACAGTTAGCTTCAGTGCTCTCACTCGTCACGAGACTAAATCGAGAGAAAGGGATAAAATTAACGTAACTTTGAACTTCGACTTTCAAAGTAGAGCCTCTGTTGTCAAGTAAATATTTGTTTTCATAACGAACGAACTAAGAAAACCACTCACAACAAAAAAAAACTTAATTGGATGGGATTATTGTAATGATAGCTTTTTAGTTTTTAAATTGAATAAGATTTAAAAATGTAATTATAGTTTTGTAATTATCAACCCATGTAGTAGTCGTTGAAACAATATAAAGTTAATCTTTCTTATGATTAAATTAATATGATAATACGAACAGAACAGCCTACATTTGACAATCGCGAGATTTGCGAGTCACTGGTTAGGTCATTTTTGATTTTTATTTGCGTGCAGTAGAATGAAAAATACAATTATCCAACCGTAAAATAATAGCGCATTTAAACTAATGCCTAAGGTGAATGGGCCATGAAGGGGAAGTACCCCAGAGATAGCTTATTTTACTTAAAGATTTTTTTTAAAGGTACTGCCTACAGTTTTTTTAAAGCTTACCTAAGCCAGAAATCAAACCAACTAAAAGTTAATATACAAAAAAATCAAGTGCGAGTCGAACTCGGGTTCCTAATTTAATGCTAGTTGTTCGCACCAGAACTATTTCCGAATTTGAGTGATTAATAATTAGAACATCTTGCGCCATCGGTCGTCAAGTATTAACTTACATTCGGGAACAATCATATTAATTGTTTTGATTCATATAAAAATAGAGCCAGGCATCGCGCAAAAATTAAATTGAACTTAAGTTCTCGCAAAAATATGTTCATAGAAAATAAGTACCGCTTGCGCCATCTGTCGTCAAGTAGTTAAATTACATTCGTTAACAATCATAAAAGAAGGACGCATAGAGTTTTAAATTACATTTCTCAACAATTACCGCATACCGTAATTTATTACCAAAAGTGAAATTAAAATCGGCCAAGAAATACGGATGATACAAGCATTTGAAATTGCTAATTAGACAGCGATTTAACAGAGAGATCCGATTTGCACTGTGACGTCATATTAACAGGTTCGCCATAATATTATAAACTCCATGGTTAATTCTGTTTTGCTAGAAAGATATAGGAACAAATCTTTGTTGGCTTATATCTTGGGTATTTTTATAGCTATTCAATGATCTTTCGTAACTGTTTGTTACATGAATCAGCTTGCAAGATGAATATTCCCTATTTTGGTTTTAAATTCATATGGAAATTTTGTCATGTATCGCACATTGAAGTTCAATTCTAATTTGCGATGGCGCTAGCTGCATTCGTTCCCGTAAAAATCGAAAATGAGTACAGTTTCCGCCATCTGTTGTCAAACAGTTGAATTACATTCGTTAGTAACAATCATGTTGTTCTGATTCATGAATCGCGCCTGAATTAAAATTAAAGTAAATTAGTATTGTACGTGGCTCTAGCCGTAATTGTTTCGGGAAAAAATACTCTGTTCCTTAGCGAAAATAGGTACAGCTTTCGCCATCTGTCGTCAAATGGTTAAAACTAGCTTTGTTAATATTTCGATGACTGGTGATTTTAATAACTTCGTTATACTTTACCTATAAAATGAAGATAACTAAATGTTTACTAGTCTGAGTTATTTCAGATTTTTCAACCCGTAAACTTCAGAGATAAGGGAAGGAACGGTCATCTTTTGTACGTTTTTGGTCATAAATACGAAACTGAACGATTGAAACTAAAAAAATATGTTTTAAAATGTGCGAATAAAGCCATTTCATATGATACCCGAAAGTGGTCATAATACTGTTTTACTTTCATTTTAAACCCTTCCCTTTTAGACCCGATTTCCAATTAGATACTATAAACCTTTTAAATGCGGGCAAGCAGGTTATACCTAAACCTATGCCCAATTTGGCAGTTTCTGTACTTAGTTCCTGAGAAAAACTGGTGTGACACACAGGCAGACATACGACTATATATACCTAACAATTGCCTCAGATTGTAATTTGTAGTGTACGAGCACCCACGTGTCCTATATTACTATATGTTAGTATGTATGTCGAAACCGTTACTGTTATCGCGCTCCCAGACATTGCCTATCGTTCCCAATTTAAAATCGCTTTTAGAGCCTTATTCGGTGCCAAAAAAGTAACATTTCGTAGCAGATTTTCGCTATGTACGTAATGGGTACTTAAATGCTCGTTGCTACGTGTTTGCACTTGGAGCGTGTATTCCATCCCTCTCAGATTTGACTAATACAGATATATTAAATAAAAAAACAACTTAAAGGAACCAAGGTGATGTTTTAATTTTGAAGATAGCTAAGCAAATAATAACGATTCATTCGTTAATTCTTAATAAACAAAATTTATCAGATATTTAAGTATTATAAATTTATAATATATCAGACATTTTACATTAATAACTGAAGTACATAAAGATGTTGTTAGCGTTTCTCTGCCTTTTGGCAGAAATGTGTTTGGCCGAATGTATCGTTTGCCAACCCCCTGTTTTTCTGTAACTGTAATTAATTCAGGATTTTTATACAAATTAACTTAACCTAACCTAATTCTACACGATGGTACTGAAATAAATCCTAAAATATTTACAGTTACCATAATTTCGGCCAAAAGGCAGGATACCATTGTTAGCTCATACTATATCTATCAAAGTCTCACTCTAAATAACCTAAGACCGCACTGCCTTTTACCATTTCACTAACAAAAGCACAAAATAACTTTGTAGTTGGAATGGCAACACGCTGTATAAATATTTTAACTTCGAACAACATGGAGTCTAAAACTTCCTAAAGTAAATAATAGGCAGTCGTAACCTTATAAATACGAAGCAAATAAATTATAGTAATCCGAAAGCCACTTCGAAAGAGCGCCGCCCTACAGAATCGCTGCGAAATTTACGGCCGTTGGCTAAGTAAAAAAGTTTTTGGAATCGAGTCTTTGCGTAATATTTGGGGACCGATTATTCAGTGATCTTGTCGATACTTTGGAACTGGGTTGTTTTTGTTAAGCGGTATTTTTTTGTTTTTTGACATATGGTACTATCCAATATGGCAAAGTGACGTAATCAATCAAATCCCAAGAGACTACGATATGATTATGTTATTGTATTTTAATACGGGCTTGCGTAACATTTGCGCTAGAATTAAGAAGAAAAGTCTAAGTAATTACAACACTACATACAATACAATGGCCAAATTAACGATATGACCCCTACCATTGAGTTACAAATGTTACAATAACCGTTACCGCTAGCGAGTCGAATGATCTGTCCCTCACAGTATTGTTGTAGAGTGCGAGGGACAGAACATTCGACTCGCTAGCGAGTACGGTAAACGTAACATTAGTAACTCATGGTAAGGGTAAACCGCTGCCACGTTGTGAAAAGCGTTTAAGAAAAATATTTGTGTATTTGATATGACATTTTATATTAAGTAGGTCAGGACAGTTTAACCGGGACCAAATCTAAATAAAAACATGTTATATTCTAAGTAGAGCTTCACTTTTACTTTTACAGTACCGGGTTTAGAACATTATAATATCTCAACTCTTTCTTTCTACTCCTACAACCAGTTTTTTAATTCACCCAGGATGTTTTTTTTTAAAATTCCGCATTAACAATATTTGCTTTTCATTAAAATATCCCTCGTCTTTTGCTACTTTGCACACGCTGTATACTAAAAGCCGTTTAGTAGCTTGTGCAATTTTGACAAGTATAATATTCCAAAAAGGTTGCGATTTTCAACAGGCCGTGTATTTTCGGCCGTCTAACTCGAATTAGGGTCAGGTAAATTGAATCAGCCTGTCCCAAAAGGTCGACCCTCGAAGTTGCGACGCAAATTATCGCTTGGTTTATTTACATAACCGTGTCACTTTAAAAAGCCACTGGTGGATAATAAAACGGTTAATATTTTACGTTAGTCCTTTCGATTCAACGAAGGACGCGAATCTTGAGAGGGAGAGATTGCAATATTTCATATTAGAACTAATTAGTAAATAGGTAATACAATTTTTAATAATTTGAATCCGTTGAAATCTAATTTTTATAACTTTTGGCGTGGAGTTCCACTCCAAGAGTCGTTCTTCACTTAGCTAAATAATAATAAATTTTGAATATCACGAGAAAAACTACATGAATAGTGGGTTAAATTCTTAATTATAAAATCGAAAACAATTATTTATGAGTATTTTTTTCCAATCTTTTAATAACTTCGGTCTTCTTCTTCACTAACCCATTTGGATTGCTCAGCCTGTATACAGTTTTAGAGCAGTGCACTTTCGATAATACACCATCGTCTACACACAGCGCTTACTAAAGGGATGAAAGTATTATATTCTTATTTTTTATTTTTATTTTTTATGACACTCGCGCCTTCTCATAGGCACGCGAGCACTCAGGCCACCTGATGGTAAGTGCGATCTGAGACCAATAGACATTTGAAATCTCAAGACTACATTCTAATTAGACCTCGAATGCGTTGCCAACCCTGAGGACTGAGATGGAATGCCTTTATGCTATTAATTTCACCGGTTGTCTTATCCCCTCACCGGAACACAGCAATGCGAACACTGCTGCGTGGCGGTGGGTTAATGGATAAGATGGTGGTAGCGATGGACCCTGCACAAGGTCCTACCACCACTATTCTATACTATACTTTACTTAGAGATATGCATTGCTTTGCCAATTCGTCGTCGTTACCGGTAGCTCTTATTTATATGACAGTAAAAGCGACTGCATCATAAAAAAGCAATTTAGATAAAAGCAAAATGGGTTAAAAAAAATGGGTCGGTTTAAAAGAATTCGGAACTATAGGTATCTATCTTAAGAATATGTTGACGATTATCTTAAAAAAAAGTAAAAAACCTTAGGCCCTAAGCGGATGCAAT
The DNA here is from genome assembly GCA_923062465.1 of Acleris sparsana. Classification (NCBI taxonomy): domain Eukaryota; kingdom Metazoa; phylum Arthropoda; class Insecta; order Lepidoptera; family Tortricidae; genus Acleris; species Acleris sparsana. The sequence continues at coordinate 15,752,378 of OV281287.1, read as the reverse complement.
AACTTTTAGGCAATGTCAAAAATAGGCTTAATATTACTTAACTTAAGGAAGCAGCATTTCCAAACAAGTCTATTGGGACAATCCTCCGACTATGTTATTGACCGGGAGTCGATAAAAGATAAAACGCTATCCTGGCATTCTCGGGTGGTCGTCGGGGTACCATAATGAATGAATTATTGGTTTCGGAATTTTCTTCACCGTAAACTTACTGCGTTATTATCGTCAGTATGGGGCGGTTAAATTATGCTGTTGTGTTTAGTAAAATGGTTTTTTTTTCAATTTTTGGAAACACGTATCATTATCTAATATATTATTATCGAAATAAATGATGGCCAAAATAATAAAGACGACTCTACTGTTTAAACGTGTTCTGTGTTAGCTATAGCATGCTCATTAAAAATTTAAAAAGACGTTACAAACTTAAAATAAAAAAAAAAGCAATACTTACTAAATACCCAACTGGCCAACACTAAGCAGACGTTTATATTATAACTATAACTTATTTTGGTCATACAAATTATTTATTTTCTATTTAAAAATAGTATAAACATACACACTCAAACGGACACACGCCTGACACCATGCTGGGTTGCCACCTTTTCGGTGTCAATTTTATGTTTTGTACTTTACTTTATGTTTTTACATTTTTTATTTTATCAAATGTTTTTGCTGTTGTTTATGTGCACCGAATAAACCAATTATTTTTTCTTCTAATTTTTTCAACGCCTTATATGTGTCATACATTCGATGGCAACCTTCGTAGCTTCGAGGCTGACAGCCTATTTCCTGCTTTCCCGAGCCTCGGGATGCCTTTGCGACCATTTAATAGCATCTAAGTTAGTTAAGAGGGTAGTAACTAAGTGCCTAGCTGCCGTCCTGCCACAGAAGGCGGCTAACTACAATGTAGTAGTTAAACAATTTTGTCCTTACCATAACCATATTAAATTTAAAATGCTTGTACTATTACTAGTACCTATCGTTCAAATTCTTATGGGCTATAAGAGTCTAGGTTTGTCTTCCAGTTTGAATTAACCATCATGCTTTTAGATCGTCAATTGTCTTTCTAATGATATGGTTGATGTTGTGTTAGCTCTTATTTAGTTGACGGTAAAATAAAAAACAAAGTCGAATAGAGCCCAAATTCTTAAAAAATCGGTCGTAAATCTAAGCTACTATAGTGATATCAAACAAGATGAGACCACTGATGGATTTTAAAAGTATAGATAGACAATAACTCAGCGTAAAATCGTGAGACACTTCTTAGCGGAGTAAAAACACTACGCGTATTTATAGAGGCGGTGAAGTTCATGAAATTCGTTTTATAACACAGTCAAAAAGCTACAAAATTTAATGCTTTATTATTGAATTATTTCTGTCTTTGTTGTTTTTTGTTACAGCTACAGGACAGGGTTCTAGATAGCTCGAATCCCAAAAAAATGGACATAGAGTACTTACTTTTTATCCCAGTAAATTTGATGGCTCCTAAGGGAATAACGATAAATGGCTTTTAGGCGAATGGAGCCACAACAGCTATTCATGGGGCAAGAAGCCATGTCAGTACTATTTTTATTAAATGGCTTTGGTCAATAATAACTATTATTTTTAGTTCAATTACTCGAATCCTCGAGAAAGGTCAATCAGTGAGAAGGATTTTTTTATGGCATCGAGAAGACAAACAATAATACACAGGCCACCTAAATATAAGTGTTATCTGTGACCCATAAACATTTTCATTCTCAAGACTACAATCAAAAGATTGCAACTCCAAGACCGCAAATGCGTTGCCAACCCTGAGAACTAAGATGGAATGCCTCTATGGTAGTATTTTCACCGGTTGTCTTATCCCCACACGGAACTCAACAATGTAAACACTGCTGCTTGGAGGTAGGAGGATAAGATGGTGGTAGTGTTCCGGACGAACCTTGCGAAACTAAAACCATAACTAAAATTGCAAAAAAAAACAAGAAAACAGGGAACAATGTCACACTAATTCACATAGTCCCAAACTAAGCTCTAGGCTTGTACTATGGGTACCAGACAACGATATAAATACTTATATAGAGAAATACGTACTTAAATACATAGAAAACATCCATGACTCAGGAAGAAATATTCGCACTCAAAAATCTACCCTTACCGGTATTTGAGCCCAGGACCGCTAGCTTCGTAGTCACTACCAACTACCGTAAATCAGTTGTTTTAATACGACAGGGCAACTTGGTCGTTTAGGAGTTATGTCCGCGGTTGGTGAGCATTTACTTTTATTGTTCGAATGAGTCCGGGACGCGTAATCGCCGCCCCGAGCCCGGCCGCGCTCACACCGAACTGCTGACTAAGAAATAATTATATAGACGGAAAAATATGAGGTTTTAAACTGTGTGTGACTTGGTGAGTCTTGGTGGCTTTAGTTTTTTTTAAGTAAGTTGGAACTAAGTATGAGTATATATTCAACATTTTCTAACTCATCATCATCATTGCGTATGGCACTCGTCCTGCATGGATCAAACGTCCAGGTGTTTCAGCTATGTTTCTTGCCGCAGGCGAACATTTACCACGTGGGAGAGGGTTTGGTCAGGTGCTCCGCAGTCACATTGTGGTGACTCCCCCTATCCCCACTTGTGTGGGTGATTGTACTGATGGTTTATTTTCTGTGGTTAGATCGACACTGGTTTTAGCGGCGATTTAGTAAACCAAATTCTTTTTATCGTTTTCTATATCATTATAGTATTTATTTACCGCTCTTGTTTTTTCCAGGAAATAAAAATAACAATAGAGTCAAGACTATAGAAAACGATCTGAAGCAAAATTGTCTAAACATTTTTTTATAACGCTTAGTTATGTCCCTTTCTTTTCAGGCCTTTGTTGACAAATCAGGAAACAAAGCGTATACCGTGGAATGGGACCGACCGGTACAATTTTGTATAGCCCCAGGACGAGTACTATTTCAGTACACAACAGCACTTCGTTAGGCGCAACACGCGACGCAGCCAACCGCTAAAGTGATCACTAGATTCCTATCTCTCCCTAACGTATATTTCCGTCCTTCTGTACAGTAGCAACGTGTATTTTAAATCACCCTCGGTGCAAATTCGCCCTTCGTAGCGCGTAGCGTCGTAGCGTCGTAGCTGTGTGGGGTGGACGGCGCGTGCGTGCGTCAGTCGGCCGTAGCCGCGCGACGCCGCACCACGCCCGGCATGCGTTACGCCGCGTTCTGCCAACCTCACAGAATAACCGCACTACACCGCGCGCCCCTGTAAGTAAACACACCATGTATACAACACTAGAGTGCTAGAGCGAACAAAGTTCCTAATTTAAATTTTACTTTTTTAAATTTACAAATGGCATCCACGTGTCATCGGATGCCAGTTGCCGGCGACGCGCCAACAAATGAGCGGCTCGTTCGATAGCCCAGTGCCCCTGTGAAATTCTCACAAGTACGCCCTCTTGAAGGGTTGTGCTGAATTCAGATTAATAGGCTTTGTACCGGATCGAAAATTTATGTTCGGCAGTTAGAGGTTTTGAGTAGTGAATTTGTACCGGCTTTAAGATGCCGAACGGTACGTGTTTTGCGGGACGTGCCTCGTTCCGATGCATGTTTTAAGCCGGTTTTATTTACTAGCTCGGTTAAGATGAAATACCGGTAAGATTAAAAGTTGTACCATAAAGTATATTACAGTAGAAGCTATATTAAATGTTGGATAAATAATACGATTTGCCAAAAAACTGGCGCTTATATGCATTTCTTACCAGAACTCAATTATTTGGTAACGCATGAAATATTTACTTACCACTAAACATAAACAATATTTTTTTCTAAGTACGGATGAAATTCTTTTTCTGTATAAAATAATAAAATATTTCTTGCGATTTATTCGATAATAATTGACTAAATTGATATGAGTTTCTTAGAAGATGTAGTGTAACACCTTATTTTTTAAATTTAGAATTAATGTATCTGGACTTTTTAGTTAAATAAACTTGTTTCAAAAATTATCTCATGAGATTTGGATATATTTGTATTATGACGTCTAAATAAATCTTGATACATGAAGTTTTTAAGAGTTTATTGATGGAAATTGGCTTTGGAATTGGAATTTTTAGTTTAATAACTAGAAAGGTACCTTAACTTAAAGTAATTTACCCTTCTCAAACTTTTTGTGTATCAATTATGTAGATGCATATAACAAATATTAAAAAGCGGACATTTTGTTTCGCCGACTGGATCTTTTATAATTATGTAAATTAAATTCTACCATTTTCAGTAATTTTCATTTGTCCAATCATTATTGACCATTTTTCACGGCGTCACCTTCACAATTTCTTAAACGTGTAATTTAAAGCACTTCCGTCATTCGTATCCAATATCAGATAGAGCTCCCCTTAAAACGTTCAGTACCAAGAACTCCACATCGCATCTCTGTTATATGTAAATGACAAAGCCTGGCTCTGAAATGTTAAGACATTTAGCGCTGATAGCTGTCATGGTGAGCCCAAGTTAGATACAATGTATATACCTACACCATAGTTTACAATATAAAGTTGCAAAACGTAGTGTATCTCAAATGCAATTCGTAGGGATTTCGATACAACTCACAACTAATGAAGGCGAGTGTGTTGAATACTTGACTAAACTATGCAAAAATGTAATTATTTATTGACATTTATTCTTATCTATCCCAAAAACTGAACGAAAAATGAGTTAAAATGTAGGCCCAAGTCCATAATTATTACAATTAATAAAGATGACTTGTTCGGGAGACAATAGTTCACAATAGGTTCTTTTTAAAGGTGTACTGCGATAATAAATGAACATTTTTTTGCAATTTTGTCTTTTCTACGTCACAGCTAATGATTGATTTGATCTAAAAATCAAAACAAAATTACAGATAAAACTACTGTTAATACTGTTATTACTATTAGTACTCTTAATTTGTAACTATGTTCTTTGCTATGTTTTGTCTCTTTCTTTTTCTGTGCACCATTTTTGTTAATTTCTGTATGATTATTTGGTTGACTGGTAGAGAATGTCATGAGGCATTATGTCCGCCAAATGTACTTTTTTTTGTGCAACAAGAGCTAAATAAATATATAACATGACGTCATTTTTAAGCATGATTTTAATCGGTACACCTATTAAAAACACCTGTTGTCAATTCAGTATTCATTGCAAAGTCAACGAGTTCCTTTATCACCCAGCGTCATCTAAGCTACGCAATGTACCTGTACCAAATCAACAAATCCCGTCACTTTCAAGGGTGTAGTGGCAGCGAACGTGTTAAGGTGAGAAGTGCCTTAATTAGATTTTGCTCCTTCCTAATGCGTCAATGTACATTATACATTTCTAGACCGCACACGAAAAGGAAGTACATTTTCGGAAATTAAATTCCGGTATCTAACGTAATCTCAAAGGGATAGAATAAGGGATGAGGGACGGAAAGTCCACAAACTCTTAGGATTATCCCAAGCATACTTTACTGGGGTACTTAGCGAGTGAATAATGTAATGAATCGGCTTTCTACATGTTAAGGATCATACTTTATGATATCATGGATGGTCTTGAAATTTTGCATTGATTCAGTCAATTCCATGCATTTTGACAGTTGTTAATAATCAGATACGTTAACGTTGTGCATTTTGGACCTTCCCCAGGGCCTTTATTCTACGTGACCTTTAAAACCATATTTTTCGATATCATTCATATTGTGTCGCTTTTAGGGTTCCGTAGTCAAACTGGGAACCCTTATAGTTTCGCCATGTTCGTCCGTCCGTCCGCAGCTTAGCTCAGATACTCTTGTAGTTCTGAAAAGCTCAAATATGGCATGAATATACATAATAATCGCGCCGACAGAGTAAAATAAAATCTTTTTCTAAGGTACCTAACGGGTAACGTGTGGATGTATGTTTTTTTTTTATCGTTTACCCCATGGGTGTCGTTGCATAACTCTTTAAAAAATATTGCGGGTTTGTGAGTAAAATTTTTCGATTTAGAGATCCGTTTGTAAAATATTAATATTTAAAGTGCTTAATTTTGTTAGAGTCACCCTACAGCCAAAAACAGCGATACTGACAATTAATAAAAATATCTCAAGTGAACGCACATATAACGAATTTAAAAGAAATACTGTCACGGCTAAGTAGACTTACCTGGTTCCTGATATACAGCCGACTAAACTGTAAAGCAAGAGTAGGACCAAAACAAACATATCAATATACCTACATATAATTACTCTTCAGTTTAGACTTTGCCAAATAATCCGTGTGACTTCTTAACTACTTTTTGCATTGTTTTAGCACTGATTGGTGATTATTATCCGAATTTATTATACTAAAATGAAGTCAGCAGATTTTTTTGTAGAGTGTAGAGAGTTTTCTAACGACGAACTCTCAACGGCTCCACTTTTATTTAAAATTGTCTAGTAAGCTTTTGTTTTACCAAACCATAAAAATACGAATCGACATATCCAGGCTACCCTCAATACAAGTACGCAATTGCAGGAGTTTACATACTTATACATACAATTTGTATCCGTATTTTGTATGCCTAGCGCTGACTGGGGTTCCGTTACCATTTCTTTTAGCCCATCTTGCCTCATTATCGTTATCATATTATCGACGTATCATATCATAAAATCAAGTACAATAAAGTTCCTATTTTTTTGTAACAACGTTTGTGTTGAACGTTTGTTTGTTTCGTAACAAACTTCAAGCATTATATGTAGAATCGATCTCGAGGAAAACTGTTAATAATATTTACCAATTTACTTTTATTGCACAAACGTCCTGGCTTGAACCATGTTCAGCCGTTTATATTAGCCGTTTACATACTCGTATATGATTTCAAAATATTCACATAAATTCAAAAGCCGAATGTAGACTGCTCACTCAGCGTCGCGAGCCGCACAATTCCCGGTCGTCTGGCTCCGGCGGCGCGCACCATTCACTCGCTCACTCTTTTAGTCATTCACTCTTTTACTTCTTAGTTTGTATAGCCTGCAGAGCAGACTGAAAGCGGCCCGCAATTAGCCCAGAGTCTGGGGGTAGGGGGATCTTGGAATCCGCTTTGGTATAGTCAAGGCGCTTAGCGAAGATTCTTGCAAGGTAACATGTCGTCGAGTTGAGAATATTGTAATGGACGAGCTGAGTTACTTTGCGCGATGAGTACAAAGTAAACAGATGAACCTAGGAATTACTTAGCTAATACGATAGGTGTTACTTTAACTTGGCGTGAAAGATTGCTTTGTCTTACTAATTAATCTAAAAGCATTCGCCAATATATGATACCCAGATCATTATCGCCGGGATCATTACCCTAAGGGTAGCTGCATGTACTTGTTATCTGAGAATCTCATTTTGCTTGTGCTAATGCTCCAAAGTTCTCTCCAAGGTATTAAACAATCGATAAAGGCTTAGACAGTGAAACAAGGACGCAAATCGCAATTAGCTGTACCAACAGTACCAGCTGTCGAAACCCTGTAGGCAGATTTACTGAGCAAATATACTCACGACTCCGAGACGCTCGTTAGTTAAAGTGTTTCCATCGAACTCTGTATTACTGGTTTAACAAAAGACTTTGCATATGCGAAAGTGTCCTATTTTGGTCATTAAATATTAAAATGACAATATACTTGATTACATTATCGTGCCTAATATTTTTTGGTGAGTTGAATTGTGACCCAAAATGCAATGAACTCACCCAAGCAATTAATATTCAGCAGTATAATATGTAGCTTATAAATAAATATCTAGGATGAATAAAAAAGGTTTACGTTTTAATTTAGATCCTGCAATTGTTATTTACCTGTCGTTATGACCCTTTTTATGTCCCCGTAACATTCGCCAAAATGGCTCCGCCGTGACGGGTAGCGATAAAAAGGTTTCGAGGAGGCCCTGTGTCCCCTTTTTTCAGGCAGAAATAACTTTCGTTTATTGAAAAGGAAAAGCCCGCATGGATGGACAAATGTCCATGACTTTAGGGTGGAACTATGTCTAACGCTACGAACTACTGAACCAGATCAAACTTTCTGCGTCACATTAAAGGCATACCTAGTTAGCAAGTTCACAACAGAAATAACTCAACTCCAAAGCTTGTATGACAAGACAAAAGCATTCTAATCCCTCAAGCAGAACATTCTACGTTTTCATAATTAGAGGATAAATATTCAGACTAACACGATTAAGACGGAGGGGAGCGTAAATTCCATCTTTCATCGTCTAAGTTGACGATAATTTGTCAGAAAAGACTTGTTTTGGAGATCTCGGGTAATGAGATGTAGAGGGTAAATACGTAATTAAAGACAGCTTTTGTATCCGCGGTGTTATGTTACTGAGACAGAATAAATCTGAGTTTCGTGTTCTTTTGTCTTTATTAATGCAAGATTAGCTCAGATGCCTTGGTTACGCGGGCATCGAGGACCGAGACATATTTTAAGACTTTGACAGTAACGTATGAAATCTGGACAAAGTTCAAAATCATAATTAAAGTAATAAAAAATCCGTTTTGTTAAAAAGGTTTGTAATATATAATACTATTATTAACAATGTTTATGCAAAAAAAAAACCTTTTCGAGCTGCTTTGCGACAGTTCCGTGGAACTTTGTCCATGGCTGACGATAAAATAAATGTCGTCATTTTGTTTGATTCTTTAGTATTTCGAATAAAACTTTGTACATTTATTTGGTGAAAATTATTCGAGTAGACTCGCCGTTTCAGATTTGCCCAAAAATCTCCGATTGGGCGAAGTTCTGGGGCGTTAAGATAATTTGCTTAGTAGGGGACGTACGGGATTTTTAGCTCGACCATTTTGCTTAACTTTTTTTTGACTAGTAGCTAAAGCTGGCCAAAACACCACATTAGCTCCTCCATGTTCCAATTGTTTAAAAAAAATCTGCACAGTTGGCCAACATCGCTCCATGTATCGGTCAGCATAAACGGCTAAGCCAGATTTAAAAAAACTGCCTTATAAGTACATACTGCGAGGGCTGATCGCAAGTCACAGTAAAAAAATTTTTGGCAACCTTCGTATGCTCCAAATATTTCACGTATTCTTTAGTTGGACCATTGGTGTTTTTAAAATAATAATTCCCTTGCCATTCATTTGCTTCTAATGTGAAATATGATTCGTCGTTCATTACGCACAAGACGTCGTTTTTAGCGTAAAATGTATTCTTGACCAAATTGCGAAGCCGGTTTTTTTTGTATATTTTTGATTTTTAGACACAGTCGTGTTGACTTTTCTTCATTGTTATTTAATACTGATGTCTTTAAGATACTTTTTAATAAATTTGCTGTCGCATTTGAATTGTCTTCCGAGGTCTGTAATGATTTTGCGACACGGCCGGCAGTCGTTTTCTTTGAACGACTCCTCTCAGTAGACTGGCTTAAACTGGATAGTCTTCCAGAACCGGGCTTTCTTGTAAATACTATAAACTGTGCTTCGACTCTCAACCTTTTATGTAAAAAGCTCCACGACCTTCGCATTCGACCACAGGGGATGTGTATCGAAGAAATTACAAACAGTTTTGCGACGCATTATTCTGGATTTGCCATAATTATTGTGGAAAAAGTCATACGTCCATAAATTTTATCGTAATTATTAACAGATGACTTGGTAAACAAAACTCAATTCAAGTTTGTATTTTTTTAGGAAATTAATTATTTAAAACAGAGGTTTAAACTATGTCCACATTTCATTCCGCATACGTTATGCTTATTATACTTTGACTTCCCACAATTTCGAAGTTAGCACTAACGAAGCATTTATTTATACACTTTATTTAAAATCAAAATCCACATTTCATTCAAACATGTAAATAATACAATATGGAAATTTACCAGGGCCAGAATTTACCGTAGAATTAGATGTCAAATGCCTTTGATTTAACTACATATTTGTCTTAGAAAACGTGGGTAAATGTCTTGTGAAACTATGACGAGAGATAATATTAATATGTATTTCCTTAGTACTATACTCGTTTCATGTTTTCCGTGACATAGGCAAAGATACGGGATGGCATTTGGACGGCGGATTTCCCGAGAGAAATCTGCCAGCACAAATCTTTCTCTAAACAACGCTACATCTTCAGAAGAGCCAGGCAAACTGCCTTTTTTGTGTCGCAAAAAGAAAAAGGATTTTCCCAAAGCGCGTCAAGAGATTAATTATTCCGGAACAACTTTTTTCATAATAGTGACAAATTTTCCAGTTAAGACAGATTCCTGGGAAGTTTAAAATTTTAATTAGATTCAGGTCGGGTAAGCGGAATTATTGGAGTCGTTTTGGCATAGTTCCCAAGATGTTGGCAGCTTACCTGGGAGTGCGCTCCGCTTGACTGGAGTACGTGCCAGCTTAGTCCAACCGCCGTTTACATCAGATACATTATAAACCACAAATAACGGGATTAGGTTAGGTACAATAAGGAAGGAATATAATACCTTCGTATTTATTATAGGTTTTTTATACACAGAAGACAAACGAGCATCTAGGTAGGTTACCTGATGGGAAGTAATCTCCACCGCCCATAAACACCAAGAAGAGTTGTCGGTGCGATGCCGGCCAAAATTCTGCTTTGAAATTAGAATTTTATTTACACTACGGTAATGACATACCAAATATACTTAGCCAAAATTAACTTCAGTATTTTTCTTCTTTTACAATAATGATCCTGTTTAATGGATCTTTCCACGATTACCACGCAAAAGAGCCCAGTGGCTTAATATGTATGCATATGGCCAGTTTTCTGAATTTAAAGTATCATTATGAGAGACTACGTTTTACATTCAATTAGAATCACAAGTGATTATAAGGCTAGTCTCTAAAACTATACCCTTACCTTACTTCAATGCGACATTTTCTTCACATTTTCTTTTGTAAATGTCTAAATTATTCTGCAGACGAATCCTCCAGTGCATTGTTGACCTATTTGTCGCACAAGGTATCGATTGACTTTATAAATAGCTCCCGCGTTCTTTCTTCCCCCGCATTAGGACACCGTGCATAAATGAATGTTTGATTTATTAATCAACCGGCTTCAGGTGTTGCAACTTATTTGTGCCATGCTGATGGTTGTTTTCCAACTTTTCTGCAGATTGTTACATTAAACGCATTGGGGTACTGAATATTTATAAAGATAAAACGTTTTTTGGGGGAGGACGGATGCGTCTTTAGCATGACATCAAATTCCCAAACACGAAAACAGTGCAAAGAAATTGGGAGAGTGTAAAAATAACTGTCGAAGCCTTTTTAAGACGTCTAACGAAAATCATGCATACCTTTATGAGTATGATAGCAAATGGATCGATCAAATAAGATTAATGAGGCGTAACCTTACTTATTACTTTATGTTGACGATATTCTACATTCGCCTATTCCATATAAGTGAGTAATGAGTTCAATTGCGATTTTAAGTTGCATGGTACCCAACTAACGTGATCAGCCTGTAACTTATGTGAAACCAAGTATAGCAACGCGAACCATCTGACGAAATATTTAGAAATCTTTTGTTGGATATCCCAGTCTATTCGGTAAATGAGTGTATGGAACTTGACTTGTAAATAAGTTTTTTCTTTAATGTTCTTCGTATTTGTGTTGACTTTTACTTACTATTATTATTTAATTCTATTTCTGACGACCTCAATGTAACTGCATATAATTTGACATGTCATGTAATTTATACTGTGTTATATTGAGTAATAAAACAGAACCTGAAATCTGCATAGATAAAGCAGTTGTATTAACTCCAAACTCCATCCTCAAGACATTGGTATTGTCCTTTACTGCAGTTAAGTCCACTATATCTTTGCCCCCAAACCTGTAAAACACGTTCCAAAACGGAGACCAAACACGCTGGTATCTCACAGATCGTCCACTTTATATTGATCTGTGTTTTTGCATGACTCCCACGTTCTGCGGTGTTTGTTCAGGGGTCAATAGTTGTTGATCTCAACGCTGTTGATGGACAATAACACCTCCGCTCGTATTTCCGTTTCAGCGTATTTCTGCCACAATGGCCATTGCCGTTCCAATCTATAATAGCATTACTGGGAATGATTGTCATCTATAAGAGTTTTCTATTGATATTCCTTTGCTTTCTTATATTGGATCTATTTATTACTAGATTACGATATAATAAAGCAAATAAACCATTACCTACCTACCAATCAGATGATTACATTAGTAGACAGAGCAGTGAAAGGGGGTTCTTTGCAGTATCAGGGTGTCAAAGACAGGCAGAAAGAAAATAATGAAGATTTCTCCACCGAAACGGGCGTAATTTTCAAGTGATTGATGGTGTTTTTTATTTCCTTTCTATAAATATGTCATTCAAGTGCCTAACTGCGTCTTCGAATTACCACGATTTAAAAAGTATTAAGTACGACTAATAATAGCTCAAAAGAAAGTTACATTTTTGATTGTCAATGTGATACTTAAAAGTATTTTTCACTTCTCATGCTCGTAAAGTCCTTCTTTATGCTAGGAATAGGCTGCATAAAATCTCATTTTGTGTACTAGTGCATAAAGTCTAGTCGTCATCTAAACTAAGACAAAATTAAATATTTTTTTTATTTGAATACATTTATTTAATTTATTTGCCTTCAGTACTGTTTAAAACTTTAAAAAACAAGCATTATTAACGAAAGCATTACAAAATCAACTTATGACTTGGCAGTATTGCGTTCTACCTAAGTTAAAAATTTCATGCAGAAAATAATAATAATAAAAAAAATACAGAATTAGTAGTTATTACTTTGCAAATTTTGTGGTGTAACGGAATTTAGTGAAGAGGAAATAATGCTCACACCTAACACATTAATAGAAAAGAAAACAAAATAATTTATTGAACAGACATTGCTGCCTTAATCCAATATTTTATAACGTTTGAAAATTTCAAACTCTTGAAAAGCGGCAAACAAGACAATACATTCTCATTCATGTAAGTTTTTTTACATTATCACTGTTTTATTTCCTCGTAATCGCAGTGAAAAGCCTCGGTCTTAAAACCTCGCCTGCCGGCTGGGATGGATACCATAAGTCTTGGATAAAATGTTTTGTTTTTATACCCTTGTTGTACTATACCGGACTTAATAGGGACATTGATAATTTTAACCTGACCACGAAGGAAAATCTCCTAATACTGACACTAAAACATTAAAATGTTTTTTTTTTATTTATGATTTTTATATTAGCGTAGATCATTCATAGTATTATTGACTTGACTAAAGATAACGTGTGGTATTTCAGATAAATCATCATTCATAAGAACCGGTAAAGTGCGAGTCCGACTCGCACACGAAGCGTTCCGTACCATTCCTGCAAGTGGTCTTTTAGTTCATCTCGAAATTTATTTTATTTTAAAACATTTGTTATAGCAGCAATAGAAATAGACTACCTACCAATTATGGTGCATGAGATATAATATATCACCATGACTGATAAACGGAAGGACGGACGGATAGCCGAGGCTTAGTAATAGAGTCCGGTTTGCACTAATTGGGTACGGAACCCTAAAAAGTAGCTGTTACTAAAAATATGTACTTACACACGCAACACCGAAAATTAATAATTTTGTTCACTTTGATTGCGGTTTTTTGAATTTTAAGTTTTATTTACGTTAGTTTAGTGAGTGTGTGCTATGTGTGGGTACTCTTCTGTGGTTTCACTGGGTTTATCATTATCTCTACTAATCAGTACGTAAAATCTATTGAAACTATACAGGCGGAAGTGTGTTTGTTTCTCCTGTCTTCACTGTTCAACGTTTTAACCGACCGCCGTGAGGTGTAGAGATAGTTTAAAGTCCGGAGTCGGAATAGGGTAATAAAAAGATTGTCAGTACCCGAGGGGATAGCGATAAATGACTTCTACGTGGACGGAGTTCATTATATATTATGGCACAGCTTCGGTAGGACAAGGGCACAAATGCACTTTTTGTCATATTGTACATTGTGCCCTTCTACCGAAGGTGCGTTATAATCAGGTAACTTGTTCTTGAAACAAAATGAATAAACGAGTTATATGCGGACAGAGTTCATTCATTATATTATCGCACAGCTTCGGTAGGACAAGGGCACAAATGCACACTTTGTCTTGTACTTTGTGGCCGTGTTCTACGAAACGTGCGTTATAATCAGATAAGTAACTTATTCTTGAAACGAAATGAATAAACCAGTTATACGCGGACGAAGTTGTGAGCAAAATGTAGTAATATAACGCTAAATATAAACATATTTCGAGTGTCTCTACCGTAAAAGTAAACATCGGGTACAAAAAGCAAATCTCGTAAATAAATCACGGGTTATCCGCCGACCATCCCAAACGGCTAAAAGGAAACGGAAGCTTTCGTTTTGACGCAGTGGTGACCACCACATTATTTATGTTAGACTATAAAGAAGAGCAATGATATCACGAAGAGACTCTGGAACATTGTTCATGTTACATTATTAACTAAGTGAATATATAAAAACGACCAAGTGCGACTCAGATTCACACAAGAAGGGTTCTGTATCATTCTTGTAATTTTAGCTTACTTTTGACTCTGTGAGTTTTTCAATTTCAGACGGACGGACACGGGAGGCTTATTAATTGGGTTTCAATATCGTCCTACGAGCACGGCGTTTTAAAAAGATATCGATTTATTTAGAGATAATTAAACCATAAATACAAATAATTAATTCATTATGACGGACCACTAAACAAAAGAGCATTAAATCTATGTTATATAGAATTAAGTAAGCTAAAAATGGTTCCTGCGGCGTTGTCCCATACATGCCAGCATTGCCTTATTGAATTGCTAAAGTAAGGCGTTGAACGACGAATTCGCCAACTTCTCGAAAAATATGTTACATTATGATTTGATATGGATTCGTTGTAGAGATAATGTAGGTTTTAGCTAAGATAGAACCCATTATACTCTATGGTAGCTATTCGGACGGACCGAGATGGTGGTCCATCTTACCCTTTAAAACGTAGGCGTCAAGCAGCAGTAGGGTTGTGTTCCAATGAAAGATAAGACGGGAAATAGACAAATGGTGAAATGACTAGCATACCTCTATACTTCCATCTTAGTCCTCAGGGTTGGCAAAATTCAAAAGTAAAAATATTTATTCAGTAAATTGCCCACATGAGGGCTCTTTTACTATAGAAGTGAATCTACCAGCGCTTCAGACAAGACCATAATTGCGGAGGAGAAGCGCTGCAAGAAACTCTGGCTAGGAATTTGCAGCCATAGGATAGGTCTCAGATTCGACTTACCTTCAGGTGGCCTGTGTGCTGGTTTGCGTTCTGCAGGCCATAAAAATATCTTTGAAAAGTATAACACTGAAGGGGCTACTCTAAAGAGGCCTATGGGAAAAGCTCACGCAGAATCGAAACCAAATGAGAATATATCCAGTCCCAATATGTACTTAATCACTAATCACGGAAATAACTTCTTTCAAAGTTTTAACTGATGTTTTTATATTTATTTCTGCAAGATTTTTCTCCTAAGCGAGCCTTCGCGTGACCAAAACGTTTGATGCGAAATTAATAGTGTATTCGACATATCACAAGAAAGATATACTCCATAGTTTAATTTTAAACCCTAGTAAAAAAAGTTTTAAACAACATTTTAAATCCTAACACAAAAATATATGTTCAAATATTTTGTCTACATATGTGCCCGTCTGTGTGGTAAAAAAAGGGAAACATCGAGCTCGCATTTGAAATCATAGGCGTGAGAACTTTAGTCACCACTTACCAGTCAAAATCAAAAATGCAAACTTCTAGAAATCAGAAAATAAATTCTAAAATTTGGTGAGCTTAACTCATCGAATGAGATCAAAAGTCGTCTTTTTGGATTTTCTTATACTTCAACACTCATGTTGCAGTATAGTTGCATGTTTATTTTGCCTAAGAGCTTTAAGTGCGATAAAACTAACCATATCCATTTTCCATCAATAGCCAGTCAAGAGTGTCAGGGCAACCGCAGCGTTCGGTAATGGATTGCTAATATTGGCTAAATCCCATAAGTTTACACCCGGGATAAGCCCCATCCGTCTTTCCCGGTTCCCACACGAAGCCGGGGTGTCGACACATTACTAAAAGTACCTACTGTGTGCACTTTTTGAGGCTAGGGGTGTCTTGACAAGGAAAGCAGAAAAATTATAGGGGTTTTCTTAGACTTTCTTATTGCGGTTTTTGTTTCATTTTTAACTCATACGCATTCTTTGTTGACGAACAGAACGTTTATTTATAGCTAACAAATTTACCAACTTTTCCGGATACAAATTACAACCTATTCTTGGGTTTTAGGTTGTAAATGAATGACAGGTGTCAGGATAGACTACTAATTTGCCTAGTACTATAGACGAAAACTATCCTACCCAGGAGATAAACTATCTATGCCAAATGACATTCAGATCCGTTAGGCCATTCATTGAGTCATTCGTATAACGAACTTGCACGTTTTGATATTAGTGGGAATAAACCACTATTATTTTCTTTTTACTGATATTCGTTCTTGAATTGAAAGTTTTGAATAATTGTATTAGGACGTGGGGGTGCTGCCGCATTAGCTAAAGTACAGGGTGTGCACTTTTTAAGGCGGGCACCCTTATAGGTTAGTCAGGAAATGAAGGAGCATTTAAAGTGTTTTTAGGAAATGTTCTAAACTTACTCGTTTTTAATACTTATTTTTGTAAAGGTCTATTTATCCTGCCTGCTCCTGTTCATACCACATTATTCTTTTTTGTGAAAAACCAGGAACGACCAGGATACATGGCGGAACTTTGTCGATAACATACCTATAGGTACCTATTTCCCATTCGTCTATAAGAATTCCCTATAGTCGGACTGATGGATGGACTGGATGAAATATGTTCCGGTCATTTAATTTATCTCCACCAATCATAATGCTTTCCTTAATTTTTTTCGATACTTAGTAAAGTAAATACAAAAGTCCATAACCATTTTCTCTTCAAAATTTCAGCCATAGATACATGTTTTAATTATTAAGACCCCCTTCATGCCATTATTATTATTAGATTATTACACAGCCTTTTCCAAAAGTACACCTTCAAAACAAATAACAGTTTAAAAGACGCCGTCCCATCCCCCATTTTTGCTTCCCCTGCTATTTCAAATATTTTAATTTGAGCTGAGAAACTCAACAGAAGCCAATAAACGTTTTTTATTTAGTAACTGAGAGACGTTATTCGTTGATGGAAATGAAGAGGGTGCCGGCTTTTAGGAGTAACGGTTTGAATTTCTGAAATATGAGGCGACGGGGCGCGGAGGTGAGTCACTTAGAGATTGCGGTTTTTCGGCGTAGTGGTGAGGCAACGGAACATGATTTGAAACAACGTTGACGGATACTAGACATGTGTAATTTTTGAAATATTTAAATGAATATAAACAGTTCGTTTCATTTTACCGTTTCAGTTTAGTGGCATTTCATTTGCTTTAAATATTTTTTAGTCCACGACTCCCGATCCTTGAATAGTTTATTTACCGGAGTTCTCATTCTATTACACAGCATCAGAATAAAAGCTAGTGTTGCCGTTAAAAAATAACCGTATAAGTGCACCTTATGGAGCATGTCTATAGATCTTTTCTTTTAAGACAGACATTACGCGCAAGTCTGTGTGAGTACACTCGACCCCGTGTCATTTGCGATTGTCATCTATTTGTTTGTTCAGGGAAATGTATTTACGTAAGAACATGTCACAATGACAGACCACGTCAATCACCTCAATGCGACAGTTTGACAGTGTGTCGCAAAACATTTGCTTACTCACACACGTATGCAACGTAAGGGTGAGCCGATTTAGCTATAGCGTCTACCACGACGCGTCTCGAGGTTCCCCGAATGAAATGACACGATAAAAACATTTTATGTCACTTCTTTTGTTTACTTTGCGGTTGACGGGAGCGTACGATGCTAGCACAATTGTTTTTAGTAAGAGTTTTCAACCGCTTTGTTTGTGTTGGGAGCATGAGGCATATGAAATGGTGCGCGAGATTTTCATGATACATTTTGTAATAACAGCGGAATGAGGGTTTCAAAATTACTCGGAAGAACGTTGAAGCCTACTAATGACCACGTTTAAATTTGAAGCTTTGAGTTGAACGCAGTTACTGGGAAATTGTTTCTTAAATGTGACGCTCGTCTTAGTAAAAGCTCTCGGGCAGAACTCTGATTTCTGACTTAATTGAGGCCGTCCTTTCAGAACAATTCCGTTGTAAAAATAAATATAGCTACCCAAAATAGAAGTGTCTTTATTATTTATATTTGTTTAATTTGACTGACCTTTATATTTGAGGAAACTGTATAGGTACAACTGGTAAGGGGACCTTTTGGCTTGGATAATTTTATTTCCTGTTCAATGCTTTAAATTTCGAAGGTACGGTCACGGAAGTTAATTTGCTACCCATTTCAAAGAAAATCTGCTTGAAGATATCAGTCATTAGAGATGCCAAGTCATTTGTAATTGATAGGAAACTCAACTTAACTGTTGTAGATCGTCACATTGGCTTTGGAACTAAGGTGTGTGACACATTTAATTCCTTGAATGTACCGGCCGTTAGTCTGTAAGTAGAGTGCTTTGCTATAGCTTCTATTATGAAACATTCCTGAAAATAACAAATTGATATCCCTAATCCCGTACAACCTCAACAAAAATACGGCGCAACAGTCCATAAAATGGCTATATAGTGGGACGTTTAATGCTCGTTTTTTAATTGTCATCATTTTCGCCGACCTCTCGGCCTCAATCAGCCTATTGGCAGGCTAAAATGAAGCCGTAGACAACACTCGCTGACCTAAAAAAATCCTATTAACTACTCTTTAAAGCAGTGGTTCTTAGGTGGTGAGTGAATATTACATAGGTTATTTGGGGAAGTTTTCAGGTAAATTTAATGGAAACGGGAGTATTCAGCTCTGAAAGTTTGGTTACAATTATTACGGTTTTTAATCTGTTTCGTAGTTATTATAACTTTTAAAATGACACTCGGGCACGCCATTTTAGTTTCTTACCAGTGTTAAATACAGATTCTAGTTGTAGCAGTTGTTATAGTATTAAGAGAGTTCTTGTTTCTTTAAGGTGGCCGATTGGTTTGTTTTAACATATTCATTGCAGGCAATAACTTGCCTACTAATATTATGTAATTTTAACTTGTCACCGGTGCAAGATTATGATGGTCAGTTTGTTTGTCCTGCAGGTGCCGAGGGCGGCATGCTGGGCGCGCGGCTGAAGTCATGGATGGAGGCGCAGCTGGGCCGCGCCAAGAAACGTAAGCAGAAGCAGCGGCAAGCGGCCGCCGCTGCCTCCGGCCCCGTCCCGCCGCCGCACCTCTCCTCCCCCGAGAGCGCCTACAGCACGGGCTACTCCACCGATGGAACGTCTCCCGGCGCGCCGCCAACATCACTTGCCGCTCCGCTTGTGGCTCCGCCTCCGCCGCCCGCGCCGCCTACGACACACCTTTATCATGAACCTGCTAAGGTAAATAAGACCAGGGGCCTGTTTTAAGATGCTACGAATTAGAATTACCATTTACAGGTAGGCAGGTTATTTTCTATTTAGCACAGCCTCGACCAATGAAGACCAGCTATTTGAGCAGTGTTACCAGTTTAGACCTATAAATTTGTAACTTGTAGCTTTCTAAAACGTGCCCCGTTTATTTTTTGTTCCTTCATTTTTTATTGTTGGTTTGTTGTTTTATTTCGTATGGACTTAATATAATTACCATTAGCGAAACCACAGATGTTGAGTTGATGGTTGATGACGTTGGAATAACGGTGGGTCTTTTTCAGCAAATGCTTGTTCTTACTTGAGAACATTAAAGTTAAAAAGAAAAATAGGAATACAAAACAGACGAATACTGACCGTTACAATCCATAGAGGTGCGTGCCAGAAAGGAGGCAGCAAACCGCTGTTCTTGAAAGTACTTTAATATATAGGTAGAGTACTTCTAAAGTTTCTTGTACGAGCTATTCGACACCGTACTACTTTCACCAGGTTAAAACCCCAGCCTACCGCATCTAAAGCTAGTAATGTAATTGCCTCATTACATGAAATTTCAAGTCACCGATGCGTGAAATTCAGCTCATATTGAAGCGAACCTGAAGTGTTCTAAAGTTTGATTACATACTCATATCCTACCGCAATGAGCTCATAAAATCCCGCTCTTCATAGTCAAAACACGAAACCCGCGCCAACTCAAATCAAATAAAAACCTCAACCCTGTTAGTCGTGTTTATACGTAGTTTAGTATTGCAGACACGTAGCGCCGACTACAAGACCCTTACCATGACTAACAATTACCGTACTCGGTAGCGACTCGAATGCCCTGTCCCTCGCACTGCATAAGAATACTACGAGGTCTGCGAGGGACAAAGCATTCGACTCGCTAGCGAATACGGTAATTGTAACTCATGGTAGGGGTGCAGATGTCTATTTATTATACTACTAACTGATTTTATTGCGGCGGTAGTCTCGCTCTCGCGAACTTGTATTGTTGAAAGTAAATCTCAGGTTGTTTCAAAGGAAACGTCTAGATTTGTGGTACGAGTTAGAGCAATCCGTGCTTAAACTTGGCAACAGCTAATTGCAATTAAGTTCAACTATTTATTGGAACACTATTATTTGAATTTTGGCAACCACTTCGGGTTAGGTCGGCACCACCGTTAGGCAAAGACACACAAAAATCTATGAAAAGAATTCATGTTACAAGAGGTACGTACCATCGGGAAAATTGAATGTTTAGTAAAGAAATTAAGCTAGACGGGGCGAACTAGCTCTATCGGGTCACCTGATGGGAAGTGAGCACCGTTGTTTGGCATAATACGTAATTTAGCCGTGTTATATATTTCTCGACGTGACACGACTAATGATAATGACACGTGGAAAATGTATGTGCTAAATATGCAAATTCCTCTATAGTACAGAAGTTGACTTATAAATACCAAAGATAACCATGACATGTCACGACGAATAACGTGCACATAGTAGGTTCGTTGATTAATCGTCGGTGTGCATTGGTCAATCTAATCTAGTACCTATGGCTCGACCATCGGTTGACAACCAATCGATAATCAGATTACAATCGATTACTTTTAAAGATTTAATTTTAAAGTTAATGTTATGTTTTAAACCATATACATCTAGAATTTTTCTGATAATTAGGCACCAATGCTGTTTTTTCGGCGAGACATGTAAATGTGTCAGTCATTTTCAAAAGACTCTAGCATCCGGTAATCTCGAAATTATTCGTGTCTCGAAATTAAGTTAGGGTGGGTATACATAAACTATTTTAATCAAAACTGTTGCCGCATTAATTATTTCGGAATAAATTGACCCGAAAACTTTATAATGAAACAATATTGTTGTAAGATTAGATTAAATTACAGTTTCGCGGCAATTTAATAAGTAGGTGCTTCTACATGTTGAAGTACTAGCGCCTACAGAAGTTCTACCGCAAACTTTCACTCCAACTCGTCATAACCTTAGATTAAGTTAGAATAGGTTACTTACTTCACTTACAACATTTCTGTACGACTGAAAGGTCTATAAAAAACATTGGCTCAAAAATAAATACGATTTTAATTAAAACCTGAAATTAACTCCCCCACATGGTCCTTCGAACCGGATATATGAAAATTACCAGGAATATATTTAAATTGGAGTTAATTAGTGAAGAGTTAACCTAATTGCACTGGACGCACTCTCAGGACAGAGGAAGTTCGTCTTCATTCTAAGAAGTGTAGTCGGGATCCAGCAATTATTGAACAATAATACCGGAATCACAGTGATAAAGTGTTATTTTCTATTAATTTTAACCCAACACTCTAAATCAGGTATAACTTATCGTATTATAATCACTCTGACAAGGTTAGTACATGTGCTTTTAACTATACCATTAATTTAAGTTTCAACGTTAAAGTTAATTGTTCCGTTTTGAACTTATAATAATAATAGCGAGTTTATTATTAATTTAATTTAATTCAGATAAAGCAAAACGTTTATTTTGTCACTCTTGGCTTGTTGAGATAGGTAAATAGGCTGCAATTAAAAAATAGTAAGCAGTTATATATATATTAACCATTTAATTAAAGTCAGTTCAATAAATGTTAGTCATTATACAATTAACAAAAGGAAGTTTAAGTAGGTAAGTAATTGATGTTTAAGTAAATAAAATTAAAACTAAAACTAGGTATTCGATGTTACGATTAAATTACAACAAAACTTATGATCCTAAATAAATAACTTGTAATTTAAACTTAGTTATTAAAGCATTCGGAACTTATAGGTTAGGTATTATATGCATACTCGTATCTGAACCTTTTGTTGTATAAATTCCAGGTTGATAACACTCGTCCCTCAGAATGGCCGATGAAAAGGAATTAATCAAAAGGCGTGGTAGTTATAAAGGGCAATTAACTACATTTTCAAATTATTTAACAAATTTGGATGCTTCTTCATTGACTACAGCAGAGGTGAACGAGTTGCAGTTGCGTATCGGTAAGATAGACTCGTTGTATGTGCACTATGATGATGTCCAGATGAAGCTTGAGTGCATGGCTGATAATATGGAAGCTCGAATTACCGAGCGAACAGATTTCGAGTCCCAATATTATAAATTGCTTTCCCAAGCTCAAGATATACTAGCTAGTTGTCAAAAGAAACAGGATGCGTTTGGGTCTGCCGAAAGCGAACGTGGATCACGCTCCGGCAGTAATCACAAGCTTGTCAAGCTACCAACTATCCAGCTTCCTAAATTTGCAGGTTCCTATGACAATTGGTTGGAGTTTCGTGATACGTTTGCCAGCCTCATTCATTCCAATGACGAGATAGATGATATAAATAAATTTCACTACCTAAGGGCTTCGTTGGAGTCGTTTGCAGCAGTGGTCATTCAATCCATTGAGTTCTCCGCTAAGAATTACACTGTAGCGTGGCACCTTTTAAGCGAACGGTTCAATAACAAGCGTCTACTACTACAAAATCATGTCTCAGCTCTGTTTAATATCGAACCTATAACAAAAGAGTCATCATTTAACTTAAAACGGGTCATTGACCAGGTTAACAAAAACTTGCGCCCATTGGAGTCTTTAGGCGAGCCAGTTAAACAATGGGATACTCTGCTTATTCACATCGTTACCCAAAAACTTGATGCTAAAACATTTCGTGAGTGGGAAGAGTACAAAGGCCGCTTAGATAAAAACAAAGCGATTAGCTTCGATACTTTCTTAAAATTTATACAAGATCGGGCAGATTTACTGGAAACACTAGAATTGTCAAACAATAAAGCGAATACACCGTGCAAGACACCGCACAAGATTAAATCTATGATATCGGTACAGGACGGTAGGAATAATACTAATAATTCACCTATGAGATCTTGTCCGAGTTGTAAGGGTGATCATTGTTTGAGCAATTGCGCACAGTTTCTAGCGCTTAGTAACGCAGCGCGGCTGCAATTATTGCCGAACTATAAGGTTTGTTTTAACTGTTTTCGAGGTGGTCATTACGCTAATCACTGTAAGAAAACTGGATGCAAAGTATGTAAACGAAAACATCACACATTAATCCATATAACTGAGTTCAAGCCCAGGCCTGTTGTGGATGGTAACAGCTGTACGTCCGTGCTGAGCGGTGGCGAGCACGTGACTGCACTCACGCCGGCGGCGCCCGCTCGTTTCGTGGCCGCCGGCGTCGAGCCCCGTATGCCAGTAACGTTATCTGCGAATCTCGGAACCTCTTCATCCTGACATGGACGGGACGTGCTGCTGTCTACTGCGCTTATTAAATTATTTGACGTAAATAATAGCGAACATATTGCTCGCGCAGTTCTAGACAGCGGCAGCACGTCTTGTCTAATCACAGAAAAAATGTGCAACCGGCTTAATATAACGACCGATCTTGTAAATAAATGTGTACAAGGCATTAACAACACGTTATCGCCTATAGGTAAAATGTGTCGAGTTTCGATGAAATCATTAAATGATTCATTCTCGTCACACTTACAGTGTTTTGTTTTGCCGTCCATTACGGATGATATTCCCCATAGTCAAGTTAAGTTGTCAAACTTATGTATTCCATCGGATATTTCTTTAGCAGATCCTTATTTTCACACGCCAGCTGAAGTAGATTTAATAATTGGCGCTGATCTGTTTTGGGATTTATTAGGTTCGCAAAAAATTAAGTTAGGCGACGGTTTACCGATACTCTGTGAAACCAGACTGGGTTGGCTGGTTTCAGGCCCAATTACAAGTAGCCATGTATCGTCGTTGCCAGATAAAATTAAATGTAATTTTGTAACCGTTTCGGAATCAAAAACGACTGAATCGTTTAAGGATGTGGACGACATCCAAAACCAATTAATGCGTTTTTGGCAGCTTGAAGAAGCTCGCCCTCAGTCGTCCCATTATTCTCTTGAGGAGAAATTATGTGAAGAACATTTCGTGGCTAACACGACTCGTTTAGAGAACGGAAGCTTTTGCGTGCGGGTGCCGCTTAAGCAAAACCCTCTAGTATTAGGGCAATCCTTTCAGCGAGCTAAACATTGCCTTTTATCACTGGAGCGCAGATTTAAACAAAGACCATCGTTTCAAATGATGTACAAAGACTTTATGTCGGAGTACTACTCATTAGGTCATATGTCCAAAGTCGAGCTCGCTGAGTTGGATCATACCACTTACTTTATTCCCCACCATGGTGTTGTCCGCGAAAGTAGTACCACAACCAAGTTACGAGTCGTGTTTAACGCCAGTAGCCCCACGAGTTCAGGCGTCTCGTTAAATAATCTACAGATGGTTGGGCCCACTGTTCAAGACGACCTGTTAGGTATACTTCTCCGCTTTAGGTTTCATAAATACATCCTATCAGCTGACGTCGAAAAAATGTATAGGACGATAGCATTGCATCCTGATGACCGCAATCTGCACTTGATTCTTTGGCGAGATAGTCCTTCCGATCCCCTTCAGGTGTATAGATTAAATACAGTCACCTACGGGACCAGTAGTGCTCCATTCTTAGCAACTAGATGTCTTAAACAGATAGGCTTGGAATCCAAGGATGCTAACATTAGGGATGTGATAATTCACGACTTTTACGTCGATGACCTTTTAAGTGGAGGGGATAACTTAGATGACCTGATCAGGCTTCGCCAAGGAATCAGTGATGCACTTGCTACAGCATGCATGCATTTACGGAAATGGAGGTCCAATAACCCGCGATTGATGGATGCGTCGTCTCGACTCTCAGTGGATTTAAATATGGGTACTACAGAGACAAGTAAAACTTTAGGTCTAGGTTGGCATTCAGATACTGATCAATTGCATTTTCCTGTTACCCCATCGGTATCAAACGGTAACACCAAGCGCGACCTGCTGTCGGTGATTGCTCAAATCTTTGATCCCTTAGGTCTGCTAGCTCCATTTGTCATTTCAATGAAAGTGCTTATGCAAAGATTGTGGCTACTTAAATTATCATGGGATGAGCAACTACCGCCAGAGGTCACGAGGCAGTGGGAAGGTATTATTACAAGTTTGCCAGTTCTTTACACGATTCGTGTTCCACGAAGGGTGGTGTGTGAGTCTTGTGAGCAACTCGAGCTGCATATTTTCACAGATGCGTCGGAACGAGCATATGGGGCCTGTGCATACGTTCGTAGCATGGACCCTAATGGTAAAGCTTTGGTACGACTGCTTATGGCAAAAAGTCGAGTTGCTCCCATAAAACCCGTAACTATCCCAAGGTTGGAACTGTGTGGTGCATTAGTTGGAGCTCACCTATACGAGAAAATCATCAACTCACTCAGAGTTCAAGTCAATAAAACAGTCTTCTGGTCTGACTCCACGATAGTTTTAGCATGGCTGAGAATATTGCCCACAAAGCTTCAACCATTTGTTCGTAATCGGGTTGCTGATATTGTGGAGATCACAGGGAACTGTACATGGAGACATATCCCCACTGATCAGAACCCTGCTGATCATTTATCCCGAGGAGTTGACCTTAACTCGATCTCATCTCTCGAGATGTGGTGGTCAGGTCCAGAGTTTTTGAAGTGTGACGCTTCAACTTGGCCTTTAAACCCAGGTACACATTCAATATCACTACCTGAGGTTCGACCCGAAATCGTCTTACATGCGCGTGAATGTGATAAATTAAAACTACCAATTGATTTTAATCGTTTTTCTTCCTTTTCGCGTTTAAATCGTACGGTTGCCTACGTTTTGCGCTATATGTCTGCTTGTAAGAAACAACCGATGTTAACTGACTACCTATCTAGCGATGAATTGAAAAAATCTTTGAACATAATTATTAGGATTTCGCAGTGTCAATCGTTCCCTGAGTACACACTTTTGAAACTCAAGCAAATTATACCTAGTAGGAGTCCGATACTTAAGTTTAATGCGTTTCTAGATGACGATGGGATAATGCGCGTTGGCGGACGTCTTGTAAACTCAGAGTTTTCATATGAGAAAAAGCATCCGATTCTTGTACACGCTAGCCATAGGTTAACAAAATTACTTTTTAATTTCGAGCATAAAAGGTTGCTTCATGCGGGACCACAACTGTTACTATCCACAATTAAGGATACTTACTGGCCAATAGGAGGTCAAAAGTTAGCTAAAGCTTGTTTTAGACAGTGTATGCTGTGCAGTCGGCTAAAGGGACGAGTACTTACCCCTTTGATGGGAAATCTGCCAAAGCACCGTGTCTCTCCTGGAGGTTTTCCTTTTCAGTATGTAGGTGTCGACTACGCAGGCCCATTTATGTCAGCTAGCCGTCAAGGGAGAGGATGTAGGCTGGTGAAAGTTTACGTTGCCGTTTTTATATGTTTTACCACGAAAGCTGTTCACCTGGAGTTAGTGGGTGACTTGACAAGTAATAATTACATATCCGCTTTGCGGCGTTTTATATCGCGTAGAGGAAAGCCTAGCCATGTTTACTCGGACAATGGGACGTCATTTGTGGGTGCGTACAATGATTTGTCTAAATTTCTTGTTCAAAACTGTGACAAACTGGCGGAAACTGCAGCCAATGAAGAAGTAAATTTTCATTTTATTCCGGCTTATTCACCGCACTTTGGTGGTCTCTGGGAGGCGGGTGTTAAGTCAACAAAGTACCACTTAAAAAGAGTGCTGGGAAATTGTCATCTTACATACGAAGAACTAAACACTGCGTTAGTTCAGATCGAGGCAATCTTGAACTCTAGACCACTTACACCCCTGTCATCGGATCCGGAAGATCTACTGCCGTTAACTCCTGGGCATTTTATCATCGGGCGGCCGCTAACTTCCCTTCCAGTGCAAGACTGTCGAGAGTGTTCGACGAGTCACTTAACTCGATTTCAGCGAATTGAACAACTGCGCCAGCATTTTTGGTCTCGCTGGAGCAAAGAGTACGTGTCAGAACTTCAGCAGAGAGTAAAATGGAGGTCAAATGGGGACTCATTGCGGCTGAATTCTCTCGTTGTGCTCAAGGAGGAGAACCTTCCTCCATTAAAATGGCGACTGGGCCGCATCGTCGCCGTCCACCCGGGTCCTGACGGCATCAATCGAGTGGCGGATGTGAAGACAGCGAATGGAATTGTTCGCAGGGCTTTTCCAAAGATTTGTCCCCTGCCAGAAAATGAAGATCGTTGTTGAAAGCCAAGCTTTCAACGCCCGGGGGCATGTTGAAGTACTAGCGCCTACAGAAGTTCTACCGCAAACTTTCACTCCAACTCGTCATAACCTTAGATTAAGTTAGAATAGGTTACTTACTTCACTTACAACATTTCTGTACGACTGAAAGGTCTATAAAAAACATTGGCTCAAAAATAAATACGATTTTAATTAAAACCTGAAATTAACTCCCCCACACTACATGTGTGTATAAACGTGGTCGCTATGCGTTCGAATGGTTTATATGCGGAGCCAGCGCTCGGCTCAACATCGTTAATTAACTAGACCGGATAAATCGACGGGGGTGGGCTTTTATCTCAGCTACAATGCCTACTGAACGTTTATTATTTTAAAATACAATAAAGCTAACGAGAATCGCCTATTTTGCTTCCCACAAACGCCATTGTTCGCCACTGATTTGCAGGAATATTATCTGTTCGAAAACCAAACTGACGCAAGTCGAAAATAGAACAGTTTAAATTTTAAATCGTAACGCGTAACGATTTTAAGTAAACGGTTGATTTTAAGTAAACGGTTGTTTCGAATAGACTGGCGTAATTGATTAATTATCTTTATTAGGAAGTTTCAGGCGTTTCGTTATTTGTTTGTTTTCGTGTAGAAATTAAAGGATCAAGCGTTGAACCCTCGCGTGATTAATTAAAACAGTAAATTTTAACATAAACATACGCCTGTTTTTTAATGTTGATCCCTGGGGAGAAATGGTAATGAGGCGTGCTTGCTGGGTTATTGGTTCGGGAGAGGGTTTTGTTGCGAGTATTTTTTTAATCAAGGTTTTTTAACGTGCTGTACATACCATACAGGCATAGTATAGGTACAGCACATCGCTAATCCACCAGTAACTGACGATTTTTGCGTATATACGTTCCTAGCTATGTTCGCCCGTACACCATTCCTGTATATTAAATTTAACATCGAGATCTTGAGTCCTTGAGCTTCGAACGGAACCAAATAATGTACGTAAAATGGTAACTGACTGTATTATATTCGGTAAAACGATAATGCTTTTGTTATGTATTCGTATTGTCAACGTTCCGATAGCTCTTATTTACCTCACAATATATGGCCGGGTGTAAAACAATACGATAACATGTCAAAAGCAATATGGTTTTACCGAGTAGAATAGAGCCCCTGATGGTCCGTCCAAGGGATTAAGTCGCATCGATGCAATTTAATCCATTGGAAGAACAGTCAATTACCAAATTTACTAATTATTTAAACTGCTACTTAATTAATTTATACATTGACGCATCGTTCATTCTATAAGCGTTGTGAATGGAGGAGTACCTGGACAACCCTTGCAAAAACACTTTGTTTAACAGTGTTATTTTTTTCTTACGTGTTATTATCAATGAATGTGATTGACCTGTAAGTACGTAAGTATGTACGGTTCATTGTTCCGACAAGCGAGGTGTCGTTAGATTCGTCTTAGCATAGAGTCATACGTGTCTTTTTTACCTAGTATTTATTAATAAATTAAATGTATCAACAATGTCGGAATTAAAAACATATTCTTAATTTTGTAGTCCGAATGCACCTACCTATTTTAATTCATAATCATCGCATGCCTCATAGCATATTTTACTAGTACCGTTTTTTCTTCAAGACATTCCAAATCAATTTAACGTAACCTATTTACCAGATGGGTATTTTAATAATCCTTAAGCAATAACGATTGAAGTAATAGTACATTGTTGCCTAGGCGCGGAAAGTAAGGGTTTTCCTGACGAGGTGGTTAGCAGGCCGACCAATAGCGAGGCCTGCTAAAATACGAGTCAGGAAATCGTCGTTTCCGCCGAGGCATACATAATGCTTTTCTCAAACATGTGAGGAAATAATACAAATACATTTTTAAAAAGCAAGTAATTTAATTATGCAGAATGAACGAATGTTACCGACTGTCAATTGTTTTTAAATACTATCCATAGAAATTGGAATGCAAATTCAAAAAGAAACACACGCACTGTGCTAAAAAAGCGAGCAGTTACCTTGGCTGTTTGGAATTTTTGTCTTGGTCCTTTTGATTTTGTATGCAAATTGACAGCATTTTTAAGAAAAATATAGACATGGACGGAAAGTGTTTTCATATGGTTTTTTTACTCCTAGGAGTAAAATGAGGCTCTTTCCGTCCTTGTCTTTCAATCGGAAAACGGTTTTTTCCGAGCATGTTTGAGAAAAAATACTTTTGGGCTTGCTATGATTAGATTATGAATTAAAACACAATCAACCTAAAAAAAATGCCGCTCGCGATAATTATCAAAACATGCATTGCTTTTTATAAAACTCGTTAAAGCACACTTATTGCGATGTTAAATTATTGAGCCCTAAAAAATCTTATCTTGAAAACTCGGCGATAGATGGCGCTGCCTGTACGTTAACTCGCGCAATCGTTGTGTCCCCCCAATTTTACGTATTCAACGCTGCGCTAGCTCAACAACTTCCTTGTCTTGGGGAGCATAGTGCGCAGTGATCGTAAAGTGAGAGCACTTATGCTGACACCCACAAGTTTACTTGTACCCGCGCCCGGCTGCCGCAAGGGAGTCCGAGCGCAATTTTTGTTAGGCCCTCTTACTTTATAGGGGGCTTTAAATCGTTAAGATAAGCTCTGTGTAGTGTACTCACTACGTACGAAGTCATTCGTCGCATGGCCCCTATAGATAGACAGCATGGACGACATACGCTGTGTGTATAGTCGTAAGATAAAATATTTTAATAAGCGCCGTAAATTTCGCAAGATAAGAAAAACACGATTAAGTTTAGTGTTGGATTGTTGACAACTTTTAATAGTTTTAATTTTCTGTTAATTGTACTGTTTTTTTCTGTTTACAGAGCTGAGAAGTAATTTGGTAATTTTTAATACAGACAGCCCTTGGTATGTTAATAATAATAAAGTCACTCACTCAATGCTCAATCAACAAGTAATATCCTAGTAAACAAGTACCTCTACACTTTTTGTTACATTGCTCATACAAATATCGCAGGAGTTCCAAACGCCACTGCAATGCTTTTTTTATACAGAATAAAACGGTGTATACTTCTAGAGCATAAATTATTCTTTTAAAATTCCAGCGGCGTTCAAGCGTGGGCGTCAAACGGGCGGTCCCCGAGCCACCAGTAGTATGCATGACACCATCACCCCGCCCGCGCTGCCGAATCCGCACCAATCCCTGGCTGGGCACGTCACCCACGCCGCGCCGGCGGCCCCAGCACCTGCCGCACCAGCAGTCCCTACAATGCCCGGTGCCGGCGCCGTCGCAGTTGCACCACGCGCCTTACTCACTGGATTCACAGCCGGCCAAGTTTACCAGGTTGGTCCTAGACGCTACCTTCTTATTTTGCTGCTTTTAGGTTTTTGGCTGATTATTTATTTAAGTACCAGTCGTCGAGCTGACTTGTCCCAATGAAATATGACAAGGATATTGCTCATCCTCTGCTCTAACATTAGCCGCTGCGCAATGTTTAATTGAATTGCACCCAGTTAAGTATAGCAGGTTGGTTAAAAGGTATAACAAATAATTTACTTCTACCTGTCCCTCAATCTTCGACTCCATTGGTAAGTACATATAAAGGCTCAAGAGCTGTGCTGTGGCGAACTGGAGATCCACAAATCCAAGGCACATCGCTCACTGTAGATGGTAGTTGAAGAAGACGCACCTCACACTGTTTTTGCATGACTCTGATCCAATTACGCTTAGTAGGTTGGTTATTACGAGTAGCGTTCTATTCACTAAAATTCTGACCCTTTTGTAAGCCCATACGAAGCCTAACTATGTGGTCTGGACTGGATACACAAATCTTCGACTTCGCTCACTATCAGCCAAAATACGGTTAGTTTGTGTTCACTTTACATACACGTGACTACATATATGGTTCTTAGTATTCTAGTTACTGCCGACGACGACAGTGAAGCTTACTCATCCACTAGCCCTTGGCCGGACACGGTACCTAACCCCCGCCGGCGGCCAAACCTGCCGCGCCAGAAGCAATCGCTGCAGAGTCTTCTTCCGCTACCGCAGTTGCAACACGCGTCCCACTCGCTTGACTCACATGCGGCTAATTTTAGTAGGTTGGTCATCACATAAATGGTTAGCGTTTTAGTTATTTAAAGCCTGTCTCCATTTGTGTTGTCGTATGACGCCTGTTTTCGTTGTCTCGTTGCACTAACTCTCATCATCTGCCCCGACAATAAGTAGCTGCTCCACAGTCTGTATTCACTTGACATGCAAAAGTCTAGTTTGTATCCTAGTCACTTAAGATCCGGTCCTTTTGGTGTGTCTTTTCAAAGCCTGGTTGTTGTGACACAACACAATTCACAAGTCCTCAGCACATCGGTAATCTTCGGCCCCAACAGTAGTGCCACCTCAGTCTTGTTAACTTGTATTCAGCGAAATTTAGGACATGAATGGTTCTCAGTATTCTAGTTACTGCCGAAGACTACGACTGCCCTGAGACGGGCTCACCCAACAACCCGTGGCTGAAAAGGTCACCCAGCCCCCGTCGGCGGCCGCACCTGCCACACCAGAAGAGTGCAGTGCAGTGTCTTCTCCCCCCGCCGCAGCTACTCCACGCGTCCCAGTCTCTTGACTCGCACCCGGCTAACATTAGCAGGTCGGTCATTATTCTTTGTATTTAACTCCCTTCCTTGGATATATAATTTCCGCTAGCACTGCCTTGGCAACATACCTTACCTTATTTTTGGCTCACCGATCACAACCTGGACCTGCCCTGACAATAGCTGCACCACAGCACAGCGTACCACAGTGTGTGGTCACTAAACTTTAAAATTGGTTCATTTAGAGCGTTGGTCATAATCATTAATAATCAAACAAGCGGAATAGCAAGCTGGAGATAAAGAAACAAGAGATCCAAGTCCTATTCATTCATTCTCTGGTGTTCGTAAAAAGTCTGCCTGTCCTGGCTCGATCCGTAAATCATCGGCATACCTCTTTCTGCCCCTTTATAGTAGCACCAGCCTGTGATCGTCTTAATACGCATGAGGTTGCATTTAGCATATTGGTCATAAATGTTTCTCAGCATTCTAGTTACTCCCGCTGACTACGACTACCCTGGGGCTGACTCATCAACCAGCCCATGGCTGAACAATTCACCCAGTCCCCGTCGGCAGCCTCATCTACCGCATCAAAAGCAGTCGCTGCAGTTTCTCCTTCCCCCGCCGCAGCTTCACGCGTCCCACTCGCTTGACTCGCATTCGGCTAACTTTACCAGGTCGGTCATAATGATTGATATTAAATTCCTGCCCCTACTAGTTGTCTAGTTTAGTTGTAGTCATATATCGCTCTGACTCAGCACCTTACTTACAATGCCCTAAACTGTCACCATCTGCTCCGACAGAAGTCGCAACCCCCAGAGCAGGTTGACAAATCATTAAATAAACTAAAAACGTAGGTTGGTTATAACAAGAGATTTATGCTTTCGTTTCTTGAGAACTTCGATTCCTTCCACGAAACCAAGCGTAGCGTCTGCTTGGCTGATTCGCTCCATAAATACACGCTGCAACGCCCCGACGGTGTACTCGTTTGTTTTGTGTTCGCATGGCTTCATTTAACAGGTTGGTAAATGCTTCTTAGTATTATAGTTACTGCCGAAGACAGCGACAGCCCTGACGGCGCCTCACCTACCAACCCGTGGCTGGACACGTCACCCAGCCCCCACCGGCAACCTCATCTACCGCACCAAAAGCAGTCACTACAGTGTCTTCTCCCCCCGCCGCAGCTGTTCCACACGTCTCACTCTCTTGACTCGGACCCGGCTAAGTTTCGCAGGTCGGCCATATCGCTTTTTCCTCAAGTTTCCCCCCCTTAGTGAGTATATTCATACAACTCCCATTTTTTATACTGACATGGCAACCTTTACTTTTCCCTCGACCATAGCTACACCACAGCGTACAAGCACACATTCTGCTTTCACTTAACTCGTACTTGGCTTCATTAAACAGGTTCTTTAAAAAAAACAATTGTTCCCTGATCACTCATTTTACAGTATTTCTATACGATACTCGCTGACATGATCCATCAATCATCAACACACTGCTCATCTGCCCTAATAGCTGCACCAGACCAGTCTAAGTATGTCTTTACCTCGCATGTGGCTGTATTTAGCAGGTTAGTCACAATGGTTCTCAGTATTCTAGTTACCACCGACGACTACGACTGCCCCGAGCGAGACCCATCTACGAAGCCGGGGCTGGACGCGTCACCCAGCCCCCGCCGGCGGCCGCACCTTCCTCACCAAAAGCAGTCAGTGCAGTGTCTTCTGCCACCGGCGCACCTGCTTCACGCGTCCCACTCGCTTGACTCACACCCTGCTATGTTAAGAAGGTCGGTCATACTCTTGTGATGGTGTGGTAATCGATGTTATTTGCGCTGACTTGTCTTACCCTTGGCACATTGATTGTCAACTGCCGCAACAGTAGCCTGCACCACTCATCGTGTTTACTTGCCTTGCACTGAACTGTGTTTGACAGGCGATTGAAGACAGTTTTTACTATCATATTTCATTGTTGTTTACCTACGTAACATTGGTGTTATAAATGTAATCATCTTATTTATAAAATAATTTAAAGTATTTATTTATAAAAGCTACCATTTTTACTAGTATATTAGTACCCTATTAACGTTTAATAGGTAAGGAGTTCTCGAATTTCCGCATGTTCGTGTAGAATTTCAAGCGCTGAATCCTTATATCATTGGTGGTGTACGTAATTGTATTACACTATTTTCCTTGAAATTTTAATCGCTGAACTACTACACATTTAAGCCGAGGTTTTTTTCTCTTAGTTCGTTACCCTTATTAACGAAGCCTTACGTTACGAGTAATGTGTCTCGTGAACGGTTTTCTCAGTTTTCAGCCGATTACTTGGAGTTTCCTTTTCTAATATGTTATGTAAACTTAAGTATCCTATTTACGTAATAAGTACTTGTAGTTCTAAAAGGTTAATACCCTGCCTGCAACACTGCACCATTACTTTTGAGAGTATTAATATCTCATTTCAAAACCAAGTACCGTTCCATTCGATTATCCATTAGACCTTCAATTCTACCGCAAACGCATATCACTTGCACATCTCAGATAACCGAACTTGTGCCCATTTCAGATCACCGCACCTGTCGCCTCACATATCGCCGCAGCGCTCGCCTTACTACCGCGGCGGGGCGTCCAGTGATGAGGAGTGCAGGAAGATGCGGACGAGAGGGAGGGAGACGGCGATACTGTCGGATGCCGATATAGATTCCGATGGAGACACTGGGTTGGATGGGGGAGACGAGGACGAGCCTGATGAAACTGCGTCTCCGGGCAGGAGGAGGGCGAGAAGGCGCCGGCCGCCGCGACGACCACCACGCTCTGCTGGTGAGTAATAAATACAAAATAAATAAATGAAAGGTGACACAAAATCTCATACAAATAATACTAATATGGTGCTCCTGAAGTAAATTCAATTTTGAAATACCAGAGCAGAGTTCATCGGACAGATAGTGTTCCGGTTTATTGTTAAG
This sequence comes from Acleris sparsana, assembly GCA_923062465.1. Taxonomy (NCBI): domain Eukaryota; kingdom Metazoa; phylum Arthropoda; class Insecta; order Lepidoptera; family Tortricidae; genus Acleris; species Acleris sparsana. Next base: position 15,717,208 of record OV281287.1, on the reverse strand, counting down.
GTAAAAGAGGAAAATTATGTCGTCAATAAAAACGCTCTAAAATGTCTCAAGAGAGTAGAGAACTATTTTAGAAATAATATTATGCAATTATTTTATAGTAATCTTATTTCTATTTTTGACAACGATCAGTCTAAGTTCTGACCTATCCAAAATGTTGCATATAATCCAATGGCAGCGTCGTAGGTGGTAGGTAGTGAGGTACTATTGTTCGCATATTTGGTCCCAAACAAAACATTGTATGTTCCTATTCGCAATCGCATTATGAAGAAAAACGCACGAGTATAAAATTGCAGTAAAACCCTTGACATTTTGACAGCCAATTGAACTTTCTGCTATATCCTGCTCATACAAGTGTACGGCCTAACGGCCGCACTCTAAGTTAGCTAATGACGATTAAGTCGTATATACCTTAGGGTCGATTTTCCATACACAAGTTCGAAAAAGGATCGAAGTACTTGTCTCTGAGTTGTCTGAGCTGGTGCTCCCCGTCTTGTCACATCGATATCCATGCTGATGTTTCAGGAGCAACGCCACCCCGCGCCAGGCGTCGCAACCACGCACCCTCAGCCCCTCCCGTCCGAGAGAGGGACCCGTTACAAGAGGCTGACAGAGAGGCTGAACGGAAATACCGAGAGCTGATACGGGAGGCGGAGAAGTTGCTGGTTACGGTGTCCAGGGCACCTTTGGAGCCACCACATAACCCGAGGGTCAGGGAGCTGAGGGCTACTGAGGTGGGAAGTAATTTATAATGACAAGTAACTATACAGTGCGATAAGAAGGAGTAGAAAATAAATAGGTGCTTTACCGTTGTGTATTTTTTATAGCAAGGGCAACGTGGAGACTTGGAGTGATATTAAAAAACCATTACTTATTAGTTCCATTGTGAGACTTGTTTGTTATCGCACTGTATTTGACTAATATGTTCGTGTGTATGTACAATTTTAAAATCAGCCCTGCTTTTCAATTTTGAACTTCATTTGTCGTTGCCTCATTGTAAAACCCAACTGGAGCTCAACGTGCTTGTAATTGTTATATTGTTGTTTCGCTCCAGTCACTAATTCATTTTCTTTTTTTTCAGCATTATCCTAAAAATATTACCCGCAAACTTAATCTATTAAAACTTCATGTGCACTACGATACTGTTGATATTTATTAAAGACATGCCTAGATGTCGCTAGTTGCCTGCAATATTTCACTTGGCAACAAGTTAAAACGAAATCAAATGCTTACCTTTCTCCATCGTAATGGTTGTCGTGTTGTGCATATTGAGTTGAATAGCACTAATTAAATTTTCTACGACAAACACGTTATGGTATCGCAGCTCATTTAGAAACAAGCAATTAGAGATTTAAAAATGCTCATTGTGATTGCTCAATATTAGTTACTAACATTTCTTATAAGAATCATTCGATCTTGCACTTCCTATGATCACAGCATGTTTCAACCACCATATTTCATTTAAGGTTGAAGCCCCCCGCCGTAGCCCAGAGCGCACGCACATCACTAACTTCATGCGGGCCAACTCGCCCGAGCCCCCCCGCCGCCCGTCTCCCGTGGCCCGCCGCTCCCCTCTAGCGGCCCTCCCTCCCCCGCCAGTAGCCCCCAGGACCATCCTTCCGTCTACTGACAGACCTCACTCTGAACCACCGAAGAGAAAAGCCTACGCTCGAGATGAGGTAAGAAATTGCATTCATTAAAAAAAAAACACAGCTTAATTCTTCTTAGTTGACTGTCTCAAAATAAATTAATAACATAAGAATCAAGTCTCCATCATTCGTCCTTGTTAATTACTGGTTTCATCACCTACGTATGCTTGAAATTGGCATTCCTATTTGAGTTTCCTAATACATTTATAAAATTACCTGGGTACCTATAACGAGGATTTGAACCATGAATTATGTTTTCTATCTCATTCATTTCACACGTTAACTCCAGCCTGAACTTTCTTACTCTATGGGCGGGTTTTCATCACGGTTTTGCACTGTAATTCTTAATGCCAATATATTTAATGGTTCCATACTTAAAAACAAATAAATCCGTCACTTTAGCCAGGATATAGCCAGTTAATTATGATTATAAATCAGTCGTAAAACCGTTTATTGAGATATTAAATCGAGCAGAGTAAAACCCATTCAAACACGTCAGGACCATTTAATAAGTGCATACCTACCTAGTACAAAATGACTTGTGTCACTCTGTATCTCCCCGAATACCCCTAGATTGGTTAATCACCCTTAATTAGTTGTTAGTTTACGCATAGTAAACAAATACGTTACATCCTTAATGGATCATTAAAAATCAATCTGTGGAAATCGTATAAATTGTAATTTGGGTTGGAATTTCCATTTTCTTTTACGTAATAGCTTAAAGTGTTTGTTATCCACGACGTCCGGTCTACTGCTTCATTATTATAGTGCCGTTGTCTAATTATAACTAAATTATCGTACATAAATGTTTTCAATCTCACAATGTAAGCTCAGATTAGGCGCCTGCAGGTACGTTATAAAGAAAAGGTCCGATATTAACTTGCGCTTTAAAAATCACATGAACGACACATAATTATTTAAAAGTATTGTTTAAAGTCAATTCTCTTACGTCTTAGAGCCCTGGTTTTTTGGTGCGAGAATTTATAAAGTAAGCTTACGTTTTTTCCCAGGTACTTCAGACTTTAGAAGGTCTGCGCAAAAGTCTCCAGCAGCAGTCAGCGTTGTTGGCGGTGCAGCGCACCCGCCTGGACTCTCTATAGCCAAATCGGCCGGTTGTTCCGCAGACCTCGCTCTGTGGGTTGTATGTTAACGTTTCTTCCCGTCCCTGCCAAACCTAGGTAGACCTTCGGATTCTGTAGATCCATGTAGCCAAATAGGTTGTTCACTTGCCGTTGTTTTAATAAAAGAAAGATCTCATTTTATATTTACAAACAATTAAAAGGGTTACAAAATTTGGGGTGTGACAGATTTTGAAAGTCGATTTACGAACCGGAAAATAATAGAAAAAGGTCATGTATTATCAGCTGGACAATATTTATTTTGGCAGAGCGTAAAAAAAAATTGCGATCAAATCAATAGTAATCCGAATTAGTTTGTGAATGTCTATTGCATTCTATTTTTAAAACATTGGCATTGTGAACGGCCAGTAGTTCTTCCACATTTATTCGTTTTCTAATCCCTCCATATTAAGTTCTAGAAAAGTAGCGGTCATTAGGATAGTGAGTTAGACGTAGTTATAATTGTTATCGTTTCGTATAGGCGAGGCCATTCTTTACCTATCTTCCAATAATACTCGTAGTGTTTCTATTAAGCGTAGTGTAGGACGGAATACGAGTAGAATGCGGTATAGAGCAAAATTTTGTATGAATATACCCGTGGTATGACAAACAAAAGTTAGAAAACGCGGCAATGTATGTTAAATTATTTTAAAATTTTACCCTGATCAGAAGAATTCTGAAAAGGTCTCAAAGATGTATTTTGCACCACAAGATGGTTTAAAATCGCCCTTGATAACATGCAACGTAAAAATATCCTAATGGTTCAGGAAATCCAACTGTTTATATTTTTCCTAGATTTTGCTCTAGGTGGAAATACCAGCCGCGAGCAGCTTAGAGGTTTTATTAGCTCATTGTATCAAGTAGCGCCGTAGTGTAGCACTAGCGAGCGGTCTCTCTAGGGAAAGGCGGCGAGCCGTAACCACGGCGTCCTAAGACTGCAGTAATATTATATATATTATACAATTAATATAATGTACTCGTTGATTCTCTACTGGTAATTGGGACTACCGAATTTGTTATAGTGACCAATTTTGTATTACAATTATGCGAAAGTTATTTTACATACTGACCTAGCCTTAAGATTGTGAAAATTGTTATCTATTTAACACACTTATGTTCACTTGCAACTAACAAACAATACATTGATCTTCGAAATCCATTTTAACCTACTTCTAATGGTCAGATTGACTTGAAAGGCATACTTATGCCATCAAACTCTTTCCTATTGGCTCCCATGATACAGGTGTAACACTTTCAATCATAGCATAGCAACTCGATAACCATCCCTCTAAATTGATTGATTTCGATGAGAATACAATAATATGGTACGCTCACGGACTTTAATTGATATACCACTATAGAACCTTGTCGTATAAAACCTACGATTAATTCCCATATAATTTCTATCTCGTCACTTGACGCTGTCATTATGACAGGGTTCCATAGTGGCATGAAAATTGAAGTCCGGGACGGTACAATCGAGCTGGTATGTTGATGGACACGGAAGTTCTTAATAGCTCATAGTAGATCCCTCGAGACTTAAGTATTTTTTGCAAGTGATGAAGGCAAAAAAGTGTGTTATCTATTTATTTGCTATGCCACCCAAAGTCGCGTAATTATAGCAAGTGAGGCTCGTGGCAAATTCTTCGGACAGGGCCCTTTTTTGTCACTTTAATATGAAATAAAAATTAGGTTCCGCCTTTAGGGGAATTAGGGGCCACCCCTATGTTACGCCACTGGCCACCCGTGACTTCTGAAACCAGCTTTATTGTAATGTTTAAAATGCGCGCTACTACCTTTTTTCAACACTATGATGCGACGATATTGCTGTCAAGTCAACTTAGGTGGTTTTAGGAGCATTTTTTTAATTTTAATTACCCATGAGTGAATATCAAAAAAGGTCCCAAGTCACCCTAAGTATGGGGACGCTTTCGCGGCGTCCCATATTTTTGTTAGTGCAATTTTGGAGGGAAATGCGCAATGTATGCGATATATCCTCCAGCTACATGTAAATAGATTTATCAATTTACTTGTTTATTGTAAGTATAAATAAGATTTATACATTTAGTTGAATTTTCATTAAAATATTGCATTACTTTGGTGGTTTTATTACATTTTTTGAAATCCATACTGCATTAGATAAGATAACATGTCTCTCCTGTGTATCTGTATGTGGCATCGTAGCGCCCAAACGTATAAACTCAATTTGATGAAAATCAGTATGTATGTAAGTAAACGCTTTATTGTACAAAACAAAAACAAAAACAAAAACAATGCAATGAAGATAGATAAAGGAATGCACGCGATGTATGTGGTGAACTTATTTTAATGGGATCTCTTCCAGTTAACCCTTGAGAGATGGAGAAAGTAAAAGGTTGTTTGTGCATCGAGCAGGCAAAAAAAGAGTTATCAGATCATCGATTGTTGAATTTCTTTCAGTGACTAAAGCTCACCAAAATGGCAGAATTAACAGACTTTTAAAAGTCCATATTTTAGGATCCCATCCTCACTCCTTTAATATCAAATGATCAAGCGTGCCCTCAGCCACTCGTAAACGAAATCAGCACGCGACTTCTTTAAGAAAATATTTTAAAACTATTAGTGAGATTAAAAATTAAAATCAAAGTTCTAAAAGTATGTTCGTGATTAGTTTTTATTATTTAATCCTTGTTTCCTACTATTATCCAATTTATCCAACAAGGAGAAGGTAAGTTATCAAAAGTTTGCGATAGATGGCGCTAGGTGTACTCCTTAATCGGCACAGTAGCGCCGCAGCTGTTTTCTGTTTGTCCGTGTACATTATAGATGGAGTTACTTTCACATAAATTTTAATAGTTTCAATCGATTTGAAAAGTGAACGATGCGACTTACACGAGCTTTCGCCGACGTGCTGTCTGGGTGTCAAGAAATTATTAACGTTCTAAATTGTATTCTACACTAAATAGAGTTTCTACGATTTCTGTGTAAAAATTGTAGATAGGCATGATTATTATGTATTGTTGAAGAGTTGTTAACTTTAAAATAGAAAATGTATTTAAAATGTTAATATAATTTATAGATTTCAATAGGTACCGTTGACGACAAACTTGGAGAACTTAGGTTACTTATAACTTAAAACAAGCCTTGATCGAAATGCTAGGTTGAAATCCTCACTTGTTACATACCTTTATACATAAAATTCATCACATCATGTAAAAACTAAACCATGCAAAAGTGTATTTTGGAGGAGCTGGGATTTGAACCCAGGACTTTCAGCATGCGAAGCAGACACTCTACCACTGAGTTACACCCCCGATGCAACTCACTGCCGAAATTACCGTTGAATACCCCGACGCTGTGACGTAGTAGACGATCACGCCACCGGTCTCGCCACATCCCACTTTTCTCGATTTGGATCCCGGCCGCGCGGCACCGGACATGCGCGTTATGCGTGAAAGGCCAACGCGTGATGGCATGACAATATCTTTCGTGATTCAATGACATTATCAAGCTACGCAATAATAGACGGCAATTGGTTCTAAATTTAAAACGAACTTTATTTATAGGTCAGATCTTTTACGCATGTAATATGCTTTGATATTACGAATATTTTTTATTATTAAAATATTATCTGTGTTACAATAAAAGCTAACAATAACATGTCGTATTGTCAAGAATATCTCCTTACTGCTATGTTTTTTTGCCGAGGTTGATAGTTTCTTTCCTATTTAAATAGGTAATGAAACAAAACAGATGTTACCTACTATTTATCATTGAATATTTAATATGGTACCTACCTATGATACAATATGCCATTATTACGTTTACTCATGCTAATGCCTTGTTATGCATAGGTAATTATAATTATCAAGTTACAATGACCAGTAGATGCCAGAAGGCACGCGGAAGAATTTGTGGCGTTTAATATTATTGTAGTTTATAATGGAATGTAAATTCACGATTAATTGATTTTGACCTTTTAGTTTTTTTTCTAACTTGAATGTTCTCTATCTTACTAGCTGTAACCCACAACCACGCCCGCAAAAAATATCACTGTATCATAAAATCGATCCAGTAGTTTTGAGTTTAAACATTACTTAAACAAAACTACAAATATTTTCTCCATTTAATATTAGGGAAGACTGTAGACAATCTAAACACGAATGACAAGCTTTAGATCTAGAATTATTCCGAAGTTCATTATTTACGTAATTTTCGTAAGTATAAGTAGTACTCGTAAAAGTAAAACATAACGTTTCCCCACACGTTGTAAAACTACACGAGTTATAACTTGTGATAATAAAATCGATATACCTACTAAGGTTACATATTTTCGCTACCTCGAGCTAATATGCAATATTATTTTGCCTTTGCCCGTAGCTTCTAATTACGTTATATATTATAACTGAGAAAAATCATTGACTAAACGTGTATTGACACGTTTGTCGTGCTGACGTGGGTCTCTCTAATTGCTCCCCAGGCGATAGGGACGTAAAGGACGTAAAGTGCCCTTACGAGTTACTCGTACGACCAGCTGCTTTTCTTCGTTGAGATGGATGGCTATTTGATAAAATTTTGGTCACATTAACGTGCTCCGTACGACAGCTGTGGGATTATTGACGAGGTGCCGAGCTAGAAGTCTATGTATATTATAAAATCTCATTGTATATTTACTTTAACTTGTTAACAAAGTTAGTCGTACAACAACGTCCCGCAAAACTGTTTACAGTTTGACCGTGGGATCCGCGAGTCTTGGTATATCACAGTTGTTAAACAATCTATAATTTTAATCTAAATAATACTAACGTAGTGCAAATAAGGCTCTGTCAAACCTATTTTTGTTAGGCTCAAATCTCACAGTCAAGAATTTAATACCTGAATTTATTACCCGGTTGCTGAAGGGAAGGGTAATATTTTACAAGCTTTTATTTTACTAGCAATGTATGTTTGTATGTATGTATGTACGGGTCAAAACTTGCCGGTTACATTTAACACACTTCCCGGTTTCCGATAAAGCTGAAAACTTGCATACATTTGTAAATAATATGACAATGCAATACTATTATGACATGTAGGCCATGTAGCTGATCTGATGATGGAGTCACAGAATCTCCGCTATACTTAACGTAAACCCACCGTGTTCGGACTTATTTATTTGGTTTTGATAAGCAGATAATGACTCAGCAAAAAAAGTACAATCAGCAACAAAAGCTTGTTCAAAAAATATTTTTTTTAACAGAAACTTATTTGACCTGTATGTTTGTATGTATGTATGTGTGGCTCTATTGTTCCCTTCGTATTGTTTTCTTGTTGTAGTTTTGTTGTTTGTTGGCTGAACGGTTGGTCCGATTTCTTCAAGTGAGGTGTCGTTAGGGTCGTGTTTGCGTCGAGGGTGTAACTGGGTTTTTTGTGAATATGCAATTGACGAAGTAAAATATATATAAATGATAACTAACATTACATTGACGACACTATCCAAACAGTTCGGTTTTTAAAGCTTGCTTTTTGTTATTTGTTCTTTAGATGTAACTACGGCGGCGATGACGTCTGCTAAGAAAATAATGGAAAACCTAGGTAAAGTTAAGATCTGTTTATTGTGTCGCGGACTCGCGGTGTATTTGTCAAATAAATGTTGTGAGTTTACTTTGAGTTTTTAAATGACGCGCTTTCCCGAAGACTCTAGAGCAATCAATTTACTTGCTTTTATGCCAGAAGTATTACCTATGAGCAAATACGAAAGATAACGAATGCTATTACATTTCATTTTGCGGTGGCAACGGAAAATTATCTTAGGTAGGTACGCTCTCAAGGGGACTTAATGATTGTCCCCGTTTGTAAACACTTCAATGTAACAAGTTAAACCCTAATAAGTAGGTAAGTACGTAATAAGGTGTGTAATTTTAGACCAAACTATCGTCAATTTTTCAAATAATCCACGGTTAATTATTATCATGTTTTCAGATTTGCCACAAGGACTGGTCCTGCGGCGTTTAAGATCGGAATTTTGATTCCCACCGAAAAATTGTAAACAAAGGTGTTGCTGTTAACGAAAAACATTTGCAGCATTCAAAAACTATGTATTATAATCAAGATGAAAGAATTTAATTTGTTGATAAGAAACTTTAATTTGATATAAACTCTTTGTTGTATTAATTTAAAACAACAATACTGTTTTCGTACGCACAATTTATTTATTGCACTGGTATCATTGATGCGATTCACCCGTGTCAACAAGTTGAGGACCGCTTGATTTAGTGAGACGTCACTTCACTCGCTTTTCTTTAAAATTCGTGCTCCCGCCGTTATGGTAAGTTATGTTTAAAATCACGGTTCGAGCGAAATGATAACTTATTATAATATTGCTTGCTGGCCCAAGTGGCCCAACCCTTGAGATCCCATGAAATGTCACTTGGACAGCGATTTAACTTTGTTTACAATTTTTCTGTGGGAATAAAAATCCGATCTTACATCCATCGGTTTTCCGCAACCTTAGCCACGGCGTTGGTCAACCTCGTTGGAGATCTTACCCACGTTGTTTCTTCCAGTATGTAAACGCTGGGCTACTCAAGAACTCATCGACCCCATCGGTGATTTGCCACACCATCTGCCTCACACAGGCCACTGAAGTATAACAATATATATAATAACAATTCTGAGGATTGTCGGTTAATTACGAGTATACATTATTATTATTTTTGAAGACAATCGCAGAAAATATTCTGTTAAAAATAAATAAATGTTCCTGCTATGTAACTAGTTATTGTTCTCTTATACCTTATCTTATCTTATACCTACATGTTTTCGTATTTATTTTTATACCAACAAAACTGTAATTTATTCAAATCTTAACATTAGTGGCTGCATGTTTTTACTACGGTTTTTATAAGTTAGCTCTTTCTGAGTCTGCTATCCATTGGTCTGTTCGGTTCGATGAGCTATAGAGACTTTGAACTTGAAGACAATGTAATACGGCGACGTCGGTCTTCTAAGCAGCTGCGCACTTTACTGCCATCCTACCAAAGAAGGCGGCTAACTGCAATTTACGAGTCGAACCATTTTAAGCTCTATTAGTAACCATATTAAATTTAAAATGCTTATACTAGTACTATGCAGTTAGCCGCCTTGAGTGGGACGGCAGTTTAGATCTTTGTCACTTTTACGTCATGTTTCGACTATTGCACTGATCTGTAAAAGGCCAAAGTAGGTACAGTGTACAGCAACTTAAAATAAAATTAAAACTGACTGTAACAAATATTAATCTACCCGTTTTAAAAGCTTCTTCCGCGTAGAAGTTATTGTTGCTATTCCTTTGGGTACTGTTCAATTTTCGAGGGTAAAATGTACTCTTTGTCGGGTCTTACTATAAACCAGGAGTAGCCAACCGGTCGATCGCTCCTATTCATGCAGTCAATCGTGGCAAAGCAAAGAGCACATATGTTTAATATAAAAATAATGTTTAGGTATGTGTAAAAATACATAGGAAGGACCGATTGGACGATCGGACAGTCTAGTCGGTAAAGATTAGATCCTGGGTCTAATTAAGTTGGCCACCCCTGCTATAAAGTATTTCTAGACCAATTTTCACGTCGATGTTGAACCGGCGAAACAGAACAACAAATAAACAAACTTTTTCGCGTTTGTGATAATTATCAATAAGAATAGTAAGGAATTAAGGATAATTTTTAGAGATTAAGCTGGTTTTTCTGTTTGCACAGCTGTCAAATCCTCGTAAAGGGGTTTGGGTAAAAGTGTTGCCATTTGTAAAAGTTACACATTTTTAAGGTGAGCGGCCATTTGTAGAGGTGGTAAATTATGGTAGATCTATTCAAAATAAACATATTTTTTATGCAATTTGTGTGTCTTAAGTGCACCGGAGCATAGAAATTTAAATATTTATATGTACCTTGGCGTACTTTTAGTACCAAAAATTTAATACTTAAAACTTTAATAAGTATCCCAGCTCCGATATTATTTAACGCATTAGATTTTGTACACTTATGTCTATTTAGAGGTCCGCTATACCATTATTCTAAAATCTTCCAGGGTCGCTGATAAAGAAAGATAATAATGGTCATACAAATTTACCCAATGGACTTTAACGAGTTAAAATGTTAAGTTTAGTAGATAGCGGAGGTACTGTGACCACCTTGAATTAGGTTATCACCATCTTAAACGATACCTAATATTTCAATTATCATAGTGGGGTTTACCATTGATCAGCACAAAATTTCAGCTTTGACAGTTATAAGGTTTGCAACAAATAAATTTATATCAACTCTGAGAATTTTGTTTTTGTAGGTAGAACATTGCCACAATTGGCATTGAAAATGCAAAAAATCGAAATGGCTATCGTAACGTGTTTGTAAACTTTAACATGCAATAAATTATTACGTAACGTTGAGGTAACATCTTCAAAACAAAACCAGATGACCCTGCATAGTGTATCGTCCCAAATAAACATCATATTGTCACCTTAAACCATTTACGACATGTTTCTAGTAAACAAGGAAATAGGTAGTAAATAGAGCGGAGGTTATCGGATGCCAAGCATTTCTCTATTCAAAGCTAATTCAGACCTTCAGCCCTGCTTATTGTATTATTATACATGCGTTTTGCAACTCATCAACCTAGAAGACGAATGGACTTCGCTCGGCCGCCATGCGTGGAACGATTGAGTTAAATATTAAACTAATTTAAATATTGAGACGCGGTATTTGTGCATAGACAACGAATTTAGACGATCTGTCAAAAATAGCTTTCACTTTTTGAACCGGTTAGAACCCTACAGTACTAGGTAGATAAGAAGTCATGCACGACCATGAAGTTTCTGACTATTGACATTGTTGACAGCCGTAAAACAATGCCAAACTTATTTGTTGCGTGTGAAGGGACAGTAATAACAGCATTGTTTGACTGCTGTCAACATTATCCAGCAGAAACTTCATGGTTGCGCAATGTGTCAGGATTGACTTCTTATCGGCCGGGCACTGTAGATGAACAAAGTTAGGGTTCAGTACCACACACACACACACACACTTTAACTCTTACCCCCTTACTAATAAATATTGAGTAACGGTGGTATAGCTAAACCATGCTTTGTCCTTATCTGTCAAATTCAAATGTCACAATGACAGATAAGGACAATGCATGGTTTAACTACACCACGGTTACTCAACGTTTATTAGTAAGGGGGTTATCGTTTAAATATCGTCGCTGATTTATTTTGTTTGTCCGTGAACCTGACGACGAAAGACAAATTACCAATTTGTCTTTCGTCGTCAGGTTCACAGACAAACATCATCATCATGTCAGCCGAAAGACGTCCACTGCTGGACATAGGCCTCCCCCAAGGCTTTCCACCTTGGTACCTTACCTATAAGAAATAGTAGTTCGCCCCGAATAGAAATCTAACGATTTCACCCCTTTTAACTCCGTGTACCAACCGTGTGTTAATAACCAACCTTGCTCATTGCTTTTTGATAGAAAACCAGATTAATCAGGATGGTCCTAGATCTCATAAAAACCCGCGAGCTCGGTTTAGGACTTATTATAAGCTCTGAAAGAAGGAGTTGCCATTATGTATATTTTTTATACAATCTTATCTTTCAATAAACACTTTAAAATTTCCCGTGACAGGCAAGTGACGTGTGACCCTTTATTTGTAGAACACGTCAGCCTCATGCTTCTCTGATTAGAGCACGCTTGCTAAATGATTAAGTACCCATTAATGTCGGCATAAAGCTAATTCTAAATTTGTATTATCCATTATAATCCTTATAAGAAAATTCTCCGAATGACGATAAAAATAGAAATAACGTCAGATGAGATAAAAATGTGCGTGATATTTGTAGGGCTAGTTGCTTTCGACTCGCGTCGTCGAAAATAGAAACCATAGAAATTTATGAAATTGGAAAAGCTCTCTTCATGCTCTCGGCAAACTATGATTGGAATATTGGTTGAATGGGAGTGAATGCTATTGAGACCACTATTTATACATTTAATGTATACTTAAACACTATAAAATTAAATGTAAGTGCTAAAATAAAATACAAACGATTTACATTAGGATAGCCCTTATGAATGGGTGAAGTTAGGTCATTTCAAACTATGACTGCAATAAGTATTGATGATTCGCTTGGCATTTGACGACGTAGTTGGCCTAGTTGCTTCATTACTGGGTTCGATTCCCAGGGCAAATATATGTGTGATGAGCACAAGCCACAAGTATTTGTTCCTGAGTCTTGGGTGTTTATAATTACCTAGTACCCATAGTATGTATAACCCTAGAGCACAGTTTGGGACTAAGTAGATTATCCTGGGTGATATTGTCTCTTTTCTGGATTATTTATTTTCCGAACCGTCGACCAAGAAAAAATGTAGCCACTTTGGGACCTTAATATCGTGCAATCAACTTAATATTTTAGTAGAACAGTATGAGTTCTTGTCATTAAATAATTTGTCACTTTGTTACAAATTTTATAATAGATACTGGTTTTTTTTCAAGGGTCGCTGGCCGGAGTTTAATATCAAACAGTAAACAAAACACTTTTATTGTTTGGAAATATGTTAATGAAGTTCATTGGCCTTCTTATAATGAATACAGTACACGTATGTACGTATACTATTACCAAAATATATGTATAGTAACGTTACGTAGTATAAACAGACGTCATGAAATACATTGGAGCATACATGGTGCTCAAAACTATCTGAACACTCTAAAACTTTTTTGGAAAACAAACAGCTTTAAATTTAAAAAAAACGGCAAAAATTCAAATTTGCTTCACACTCATTGTATTTACTAAAACTATCCGATACTTAGTAACGACTGAACAGGAACACTTAGACTTGAGCGCATGTTCTTTTTTTATTATTGCGGCAAATGAAAAGCAAACGACATAAAAGGAAATCTTTTTTGGTATACGATGTACTTCTGAATGAGAATTTATGCAGGCATTTAAATAAATAGTTTTGTGATCCTACTTGTTCTACTAAGTAGCTAATGTTTTGTCATTGCCGGTACTGGCTGCAGCGACTGCAAGCGTCCGACGCCTGCTGCTGCCGTCTGCCGTTGCCGTCTGCGGTCGTGATTCCGCACTCGAACGTACGCAGCAGACGGCAGCAGCAGGCGACGGGTATCTGGGTCACACTGGGTCCGCAGTCGAGAGTCAGCGACACCTGCCGTTGCCGTCTGCCGTTGCCGTCTGCCGTTGCCGTCTGCTGCTGCCGTCTGCGGTCGGGCGTCAGCAACGCATGCGGTTACATTCGAGCGGCATGCCTTGCGACTTGACGCTCGCTACGGAAGGTATTTCATAGAAATGCATAGAAACCAGTCGTAACGCCTACCGTTGCCGTCTGCGTTCGGTGGCAGAATTACACCTTTTTTGTTCTCGTATTAGTTAAGACTTGACTGAATGAGAGACATTATAGAGACAAATTGACTCGCTGCTTTTTCAAAAAAAAAACACTATGGGACGACGTAAGCGTCATTAGCTGACTCTGAGTACCAACAGCCGTTAGGTAGGTACTTAAGTGTTGTAGCATTTGTTATTGTAAGAAAGTCCATATTAAAACAATGTTATCCAATCTTTATTACATTGATATACTAACTGATAAGGTAGGATAAGACGGGATTAAATCCTAAAATATCGTAGTCAAGTGCGGTAATAACATAATGACGTAAATACGAATACATCACTTTTTATGATAAGATATATATATTATTGTCTTTGTTATACCTTTGTTTCGCACCTGGCAACATATCATATTAATATTAATTAAAAGTCATATTGTTTGATGTTTAGTTAAATTTTAAATATCATAAAAAAGTATTTTGAAAAAGGGTCCTGATCCTGCACGTTAGTCTTAGCATGGAAAACACCATAAACGCACCAAGGAAAAATGGATCTCATTTGGAAACTTGACTTAGTTTATGATTTAGTTAGAAATTATGTTCGTGACTTTGTACAATCTATGTCTCGTTTTTAAGTAAGTATAGTGTGCATTACGTGGTAGTGTACTTTATTTTTATCGTATAAATATTTCTATTTAACCAGATCCTAATCCTAGTAATTCTAAGCTCTACTTCCTCCTAATCCTATATCCCATTTTTGAGTTCCTAATTTTCTTCTGTCTATAATATCTACTCATAAATGAATATGACTAATTTTGTAAGGATGTTTGGAATATCCCCACAATGTTTAGGTACGAGACATTATCCTGTTTCACAGGCAACGTCCATCCATCATTATTTTTTTATATTGTCTTGACTAAGTGCTAGTAAAATAGTTTCAGATTTATTTCTTGAACAACTACCTAGGAATTTGCTGGCAAAAAAAAGGCTTGTTGTTTTATATTTTTGCTGAAAAAAATAATCTATTTCATGATTAAAACTGTTCCATAAGTTAATGCTATATATAAAATAAATTATCAACAAATGTAATGAGGATATATTAAAACGAAGTAAGTGTATGTATGTGTATGTGTGTGTTAGGGTCAGGTTTAACATAAGTATATTTCATTTATTATATTGTTGGTGCTACATGCAAAACTCAAAGTGCTAAAAGTATTCCGTTTTTGGAGCCGTCATCGCATTTGGTTTTTTATTTATCGCCATAGTGATAAAGGGCACCTACGTAGGTACTCCTTGTTGTCTTTTGATATTTTTTCCAACCTTATGCTATAATAATAAACTGCATATGAAGCGGATCTGATAATGCACTTTATCATAAATTATTCGATTATCTATGTCATTTATTATGCATTTAACGCAAGATAATAATGTCCTTATCAATTAAAATTCAATAGCATAATCATTGTTTTAAGTAGTATAATAATTAATAACAACCAGGGCACGCCTTTTCAGACAATAAATAATGTGTAGTAGGTACGTGTCGGTGTATAGGTATGGGTACCTACTTCCTAGGAGTGTTATATTAATTTTATAGATGCTATCACCGATCTACCTGAATGGCCGACTCAAGCGGCCTAGTACCTGTCGCCCCTAGCTGTGAAGGAGTTCACTTAGAAAACGTCATGCTTACTTCGTCTCCAGGGCCACGCGTTGAACCTCGAAGTTCGAAGGAGCCCCATCCCTTTTTGACGAATGAAAGTGACTGGGAATTCATATCCAGTACTAGGTACTATAGGTTATAACCGTTATAAACCGTATGCTCGGGCGAGAGCCGCGTGAGTGACGAGGTTCCAAGGATATCAACACTGCAGCAGTTGCCTACTATTTCAATTTGTTTCTATTTGCTCTGTTCGCGTGTTGTCGAGCAAAAGTCGAAACGAATTAATGTCAACTATGTCACACTCGTCGAAAAACCAAGTATGTGCGTATGGTTGACCACTTAAATTGTGGGGTCACTATAGAACCCTCTCGCAGAAAGCCAATGCTTAACTGAGACGTGATTTATTTCTTTTGACTTGTCGCCGTCATAATGACAGGGTTTATGGTGACTCAACAATTGGTATTGTTTATATATTTTTACAATTACTCTTATTCGAAAACCATTTCGAGGAATAGGGTTTTAAAGCCGTTCTGCATTATAAAATGTATAAAATATTTATCTATTTCGGATATTTCGACAAAAGTATATTTAAACCTTTGTTTGACTTTCGTTTACGGCTTGAAGCCCTCCTAGGTGTATCTTACGGTTTAGGCGAAAGCCGCTTGAAATAGTATGTTTTAGTACTCACTCTATTACAATCACTTTTTATCATTCATTAGATATAATTTAATTGTTGTAATTTATTATAAAATGTCAACCCAAAAATAATCATGTCATCCATAAAATGTCTGCTAAATAAAAAAGGTATTAAAACAAAATTATTGGGTCAAACACAAAATTAATGAAATTGGTCTGTTAAAATTATCTATTCTTTCGAATCTATCTATAGTCTATCCCAATTATAGTTGTTGACTGTACTACATGATGAGGAAGGCTTATCAAGTTAATGCTTTTATACATCGCAATATCCTATTTCATAAATTTTGACTTGCAAAACCTTGAAGTTCAGTTGTAATAAAAACGTGCACATACTGTACAGTTAAGGAATTAAAACTGTAACCCACCTTAGTTCCAAAGTCAATCCTATCTATTACAAATGACTTGGAATGTCTAATGACATTGGCATCTTCAAGCAGATTTTATTTGAAATGGGTAACAAATTAACGTCCGTGACCGTACCTACATGATTGGCACAAAAAGGCCACTGACATTCCCGTTGTGTTACAATTGACTCGCACGCATTGTAGCGGCGGCGGCGGCTAAAAGGGATGTGGGCGGTTGCGCGTGAGCCGCCCGCAGGATGTAGCTCGCGCGCAGTCTGGTCAAAGTGCTTCAACTTAGTACAAAATCTTCTATATCGCTGCATTTTCGTCGGTAAACTTCATAGTTTGCTTGTACAGTTAAGTACCCCAAAGAAAATGTGCACTTTAGTGCATTGTCATATTAAGCTTCATAAAATGACAAGCCTGACAGTGACGATGACATTTACAATGACAAGCTTCTAAGTACGCTACATTTTTAATAGAGCTTCAACCGTTTGACTTCGATCGTACGCTCGACCGTTAGAGTTTTTTATTAAGGTGATAACACTTGTACGGTCTTATTATGAATTGTCATGAAAAGAGAAAGAGACAGGGTTACAGAAGCTAAAAATATCTAATCACTTCTCATGCTCGTAAAGTCCTTCTATATGCTGGGTATAGACTGCATAAAATCGTATTTCATGCACTAGTGCATAAAGTTTTAATCGTCATCTAGACTAAGACAATTAAGCCCTACAGCCAGACAGACGAGTTGACTGCATTAAATATAAATTATGTACTTAATTATCTACTTAGTTTATTTGCCATTTATGTTGATCACGCAAAAATGAAATTTAAAACTATTAAAAACAAGCATTTTTAACAAAAACATTACAAAATAGGTAGGTATGACTTGGCAGTATACGTTCAACGTCAGTTAAAAAGTCAAGGAGAAAAAAAAAACAAAAAACGTTTGGCGGGAAAGAGGCTTTAACCTATTAATTAGTTGTTTTGTTTGCAAAACTGGTTATGTTACGGAATTTAGTTAAAATGTCGTTTAGTGAAGAGGATATATGCTCACATCTAGCACACTAATGGAAAAAAAGCAAAAGAACTTAATGAATGGCGATTGCCGCCTAAATCCAAGAAAAAATATTTTATAACGTATGACAATTTCATGGTCTGGAGAAGCGGCCAACAGTCAATACATTGTCGGAAGGTTTTTTTTATCTTACTTTGATGAATTATCAAAAAAACTGCAGCCGTCCACACTATAGAGTTTATATTCTATGCTGAAGTCGACAATGGATATGAAGCACGATATTAACCTAAAGAGTTATTATACCAAGCTCACAACTTTTCTTTAAAGGCTTACCAGTGGTCATAAAAGCAAGGAATATCATTTTAAATACAGTACCCGATAATAAATATTTAGCCACAAAAGTAAGTTATAATCGTAATTTTTATCTTAATAAACCTTTCTAGCTTAAAATAACAACGAACAATGTCTTTTCTCGCATATATTTGTACTAAAATACGCCAAGTTATAATTGTAATTACTATTGTTGTTTCAGATGGCACTTATATTTAAAACATAAATAGCGCAGGACTTTGTGTGCTAAGCTAAAAACATCTACGTATGGAGGTTTGACATCTGTGCGCTAAAAACACAAACATACAAAAAATAACTTCGGTCATAAAAAGCAGACACACTTATACTTGTAAAATGTACTATTTTAAGTCACATCAAATTCATTTGTTTCATTACATTTAGACATTTTCCATAGAAAGGTTGCATAGATTGCGGTAGTGAAAAGAGCGTGAGCACAGCTAAGCTGAATTTGAGCTCACCCGTGGTCAGTTTGGAGAGATTATAGGTACCTTATACCGTATATTAACTAGTTACAACTACTACTACTACTTTAAGTAGTTAGAGTAGTAAATAAGCACGTTTTTCACGTTAAAAAGAAACCAAGACACGTTGTAGTTGGCGCGTGTAGCCGGTAGGTAGCAAATAACTGCTGGGGGCAAAAGGCCAGTTAGTCTTCAATGTCAATGAAAGACTTTAGATGCTTGGACAGACAGTTTTTTTATGGCAGTGAGAAGGCACGCGAGCACTCAGGCCACCTGATGGTAAGTGGGATCTAAGACCATTTGAAATCTCAAGACTACAATCTCAAAACTGCAATCCTAAGACTTCAAATGCGTTGCCAACCCTGAGGACTGAGATGGAATGCCTTTATGCTAATTATTTCGCCGGTTGTCTTATCCCCACACCACCGGAACACAGCAATGCGGACACTACTGCTTGGCGGTGGGTTAATGGATAAGATGGTTGTATTAGTATGGTTAATGTCAGAAAAATACTACAAGATTTTTAATCAACCTTCCTATCGTTAAAAACGCGGCACCACTTATAGAGACAAAAAAACAGAAGCTGATTAAAAGAAGATGCTTGAAGATACTAGAGTACCTATCCTTTCTGAATTCTACTCGAATGTACCTGGAGCACATTATTATTCCTTCTTCGTAGGTACGTATCTTCATAAAGACAAAATGTATACCGATTTAAACAGCGCCCCGTGATATGACATGAGTCTGTTTTAAAGGGGGAATTAACAGTATACATAAATAGTAGCCTACTTACCTACACTAAATGTTCGTTCTCGAGACACTTGCCTGGTTGACTACTTATTATATTTGTTGTTATGATAGTTTCTATTTGTTTTTACAGATAGTAGGTATATTGTTACCGCTTCTTTGAATTATGCTGTAAGTAACTCCACAAATCATACACATACCTATTTTAAATAATAATTGTACCGGAATTACCAATTAGTACGTGAAATCGAAGTTGTTATCAGTCTTAAGGGTGGTATTTAGATACTATACTACTAAGGTAAGAGCCCTGAAATTGTTCTCCTAGAAAACACTAAAATAATCCTCACTCATAGGTGCTATTCACCTTTAAATAAATATATACTTTCAGCATTTGGCAGCAGTTGTGACACATGTGTAGAAAATTCGTGTCATCGTTTTTACACATATGGATAAGACAATGCAAAAGTAGAGATAGACTGATAAACATCGTGACGGCATTTAAGATGTGCAGTCAACCTGCTATGCTAATACGGATTGCAATAGATGCGCACCTAGATGTAGAAAACCCATCAAGTGTAAACATTAAGAAATAATATGAGTCTTTAAGTGTTGAAATTGTTTTCCACCGTCATTTAATACACGTAGGTAAATTTGAAAGAGTATAAATTAAACCTGTTCGTAGCAAATTGCTTTTAACTACGCCCAGGTACCTGAGGTCATCTTCACCTTATTCATTGTAATGTGAAGAGCATCTCATTTTAACTGATACGTACATTGTGTTGATGGTTTGAATAAAACAAAGTACTTAATTATTATTTCTTTTTTAATTTGGAATTTAACAGTATTATTGGTTCTTTTTTTTGTTGATGCCGCCAGGACACACATGCCGTGTATTTTTGTGCGTGTCTTCTTTATAGTGAACTAGCTTCTGCCCATGACTTCATCCGCGTATTTTTTTAATTATTGTTATTCCCTCGGGAAAATTTATATTTTTCAGGATGAAATGTAGCCTATGTGTTAAACCAGGGTATAAGCTATCTTCATTTCAAATTTCATCCAAATCCGTCTACGTCTACTAACTAACAAACACAAACTTACGCATTTATAACATTACATTACATTACATTACATTACATTACATTTTTATTACATTTTTTTTGCGGGTGGTAGGACCCTGTGCAGGGTCCGTCCGGATCGCTACCACCATCTTATCCATTAACCTACCGCCAAACAGCAGTGTTCGCATTGTTGTGTTCCGGTTTGGGGATAAGACAGCCGGTGTAATGACTAGCATAGAGTCATTCCATCTTAGTCCTCAGGGTCGGCAACGCATTTGCAGTCTTATGCTAATGTCTATGGGTCACAGTTTCCACTTACCATCAGGTGGCCTGTGTGCTCGGTTGCCTTCTCTATGCCATAAAAAAAAAAAAAAAATTAACTGGGGTAAATGTTAAGTTTTCTTTTTTTGTCTTTTTATTTGGATGTTCTGTAACAAAAAGGCTTTTTGACATTAATATAAATATAACTGTTGTGGTTACATATGTCACGATTACTCTTTTAGGGACCCCAGACTATTGTCCTGATGACTTAAACCGGCTATAGTCATCCGAATTCGTCAATACTATCTTTTAAGCATTACGGATCCTCGAGGATTTACGATTTTTAGCTTATTTCTAGTTAATTATCTTCCGTCACAATGCTGCACTGCAGAATTAAACTGCAGTAAGTGCTACTCAGGACCACCATATCTTGTACTCTTACTTGACAGAGCTGTTCAAAGTTAGAGATCAAAATAAGGTGGTCCTGGATGCACTTGTTGCGATTTTAATTCTGCACGACTGTGCGTGTGATCGGTGTGACATAAGTGTAGCGGCCTTCCCACGAGGACGCGCGCGCACGACGCATTGCGCCACGCGGCCCCCAGGCTTCTGCACCGGCTACTGCGCAGCGCGCACTTCACGTTTACCTGCGCCTTCAATAGATGCTAAACGCGAGGCCGTGGGGTTGATAGGGCAAAGTACGTGATAAGACTAG
This sequence comes from Acleris sparsana, assembly GCA_923062465.1. Classification (NCBI taxonomy): domain Eukaryota; kingdom Metazoa; phylum Arthropoda; class Insecta; order Lepidoptera; family Tortricidae; genus Acleris; species Acleris sparsana. The sequence continues at coordinate 15,695,795 of OV281287.1, read as the reverse complement.
GTACGAGCGAAACGTTTGTGCAAAGATGAAATTATACAGACGTGACGTGATATTTACTTCCGCAGATAATTTGAAGGTTCAAGTTCGACCTATGTCCGCATTGCTAATCATAATAAACCCAACGGAAAACATTAAGCTTCCTGCGCTAGAAATGCCTCTGCACCGAACGATTAAGGTTACGGTCCAAATAGCTCGAACGGCGCTTGCAAAATTTTCCTTTTCACTTCCACGAAGTGAATGATGTGTTGCAGAAGCGAGACAAACAGCCGCGATTGTAGGACGCAATTCAAAACATGGCCTTAACTGGGTAAAGTCCAGCGAACGTAAACTAGTTCCATTCCAACCTTCGAAGAAAAGAATATTCGAGAAGAGGAGTATTTACAAGGCGTTAGAGGCTCGTCTCATTGGTATTTAGTCAAATATATTAAGTAAGCAAACAGTTACGAGAGCCTTTGTCCAGTTCCGCAGAGATTTGTAAATATCAACGAGGTAGTGACATCCATGTGTGAACTAAATATTCATGATCAAATAAATACATGATTATCAGTCAAAATTTGAGGAAGTTGATCTTTTGCATATTTATTGCAAATATTGGCTATGCAAACTAAATAGCACAACTCCACAAGATCCGTCGTCGTGTTTAAACTGAGCGAGCAACAAACTCTACGCGTTGACATCTTAATCAGACGCACGCACAATTAAAATTATAACCTGACACGAGTAACATTGGTTGGTCTCGTGCCAGATTTGACAATTATAAACTGGGAAAATTCCCACAAATTCGCAAATGTATCACCGTCGCCAGAAGTCGCAATTAAAATTCACAAACTGTATCTTTAACGACTTCTAATGAAGACTGTTGACATGTAAACTTACATCATATTTTCGAGGAAGTGGATGTTTGGGGTCGAGATGGGTTGGGCATAGGATAAAGGCCGGAGATGTTTGTTTACAATTATGAACAACCTTCCTTAATAAGCGACGACAAAGAAGGATAAACTTGCAAACAAAGCAAAGATGTACCAAAACAATGACTTAACTAAGAATAACGAAACAGAGAGCATCGCGAGTATTCGCGAGGTCAAAGGTGGCTCAGAAACAACTCATGTTTTTGCAAGATTACATTTTGTTTAAGTATCAAAGATACATAATGTCAATATTTTCAATGAAGTTATTTTAACACGTAGTGTTGTATTGCAAATATGGGCGTGCCTACCGAGCGCGTTCGCGTTGAGAAATTCATCATGGAGGGGTCATTGCCGAGGCCTATAGGTGTCATGTTTTTTATTAATATTAGCATTAATCTAATTAACACATATGTACATTTAAAGTTCTAAAAATATGTTGATGTTAATACTTATTACGTATTTTGTTGAGAATTAGTTACAAGTTAGATCGATCTTTGTACCGTAGTGGTTTCTAAAGCGGTCAATGTACTAGTGGCGGCCGGTCCAAGTTCCAAGGAAGTTAACCGAGTCAATATTTTGTTACGATTTGACTTATCCACATTGTGAAATAACACATTTTGTTACCTTGTTTATTGGTTAAAATGAAAATAGACCTTATTTAAAGATGATAACTGTTTAAAAAAAATCTAAACTAGCAGAACAAGAATCTTTAATCATTTAATATTTTGACACCCAGTCAGCCACAACACCGGGTTAAACATGATAAAGAAGACCAAACAAAAACGCTGCATAGATAATGCTATGATAATGTAATAAACAAGTAAGTGCTTATTGATTTTTTAATAATATTTACAAAGACTACATCGAAAACTGTTTGTTTACTGTATTCAACTCATTAAAGGCAATTTTGATTTAATCTGCGTCCGATTTAATGACTCCCACGTGCCTCGTGGTTGCCATCAAATTTTGCCAACTTCCGTACTATTTATAATAATATAAATTGAGTCGCAAATGTAGAGCCTTTGTCAGTGCGATATATGTATTTACATAAAAGATGACGCGAGTAGTTTGCTACTTAATATAAAATAGGATCCAGCAAGGACTTAGGTCATAATGATAAAACACCAAAGATGCGACTAAACTCTATGTTGAGCCAAAAGTTCAAGACGTGGCCGTGTACAACTTTGCTTAGAAATAAGTGATCGAATGAAATGGAATATATTATTTAAGAACTTCCAAACGGGTTTAGGAAGTTAATGACAGTATGCATACGAATAAACCGGCTGTGTAGCCATCTGGTGAACATTTTGGTGTCACAACGCTTAATGCTAAAAATAGCAGGGTTTGTATTAATAAAAGGACATTTTGTATTAGAACGAACGCCAGCTTCCTTGAGTTTGGGAGTAAATTTCAATATCTTTGGTAATAAATCTGAGGAAGTGCGTTCCTATCCTCTTTTTTCTTTTATATAGATAGGAATGGCCATGTAGCAACCATTAACAAGAACAATAGTTCTGATAACAGTAACAGACTATATAGCAGAGGCATATACAAGTAACCCATGGAGTGCCGCGCGGTCGCGTGAATGGAAAATTTGTAGGTACCATGCTGTACGCCACACCGCTCCGTGTGATACTCGTTGTAGCTTTGGTTTCAGATTTCCATAGCGTGTGTCTTAATATTACTTACTGATTAATTTTCAACAAAAAAAATTTTTTTTAGTTTAGCCTCATCAATCAGTTTCGTTTCCAGAGCAAAGGAAATTGCAAATGCGACATCATAATCAATTTTCAATCAATTCAAGGACCGCCACAATAATCGGTCTCCTGCGCCCGCATTCAGTCTGAAATCGTAGTTTTCTACAAGATTATTTGATGACTTACTAGGTAAGTATGTCTTGTTTCAATATTAAAGTATTTCAAATCTGATCATCATATATTGCGTTGGAAGGTGAGAACAGGAATTTTACTGCTTTTAACGTAGTTGAACTCACGTAGGACTTGTTACCTTATCAAACATGTCTCTTAACTAATCTCCACAAACTGTGTTTACGTGTCATCTTGGTTAGATATCACTACTAACTGGAGGAATTGGAAGATTGCACAAGATTACCAATTAGAATATTCGGGCAACTGCGTTCGCAGAATCCACTTATGGCTTATGACACACAAATAACAGGTATAAAAATCAATTGCATATTTTGCAAAAAATTTGCATGTCAAAATAAACGTTTTTACGTAAATGAAATAAACCTTATTACGATTATTATGTTTTGTTTACAAGACCAGCATAAATTGTCTGTAAACGTAAGACTGCGTGCAGCGCATGCATAAGAGCGGTGTGTATGTTAGAGTAATATAAATGGTCCTTTTAAAGTAATTTAATCCACTTTGTACGTTTGAACGTTTGTTTACCTTGGTAACGTTTTTTTCCATTTAATCTACATCTTTTCTTTTTCACGTATGTCCTAGAGTTAGATTTTTCAAAAATATATTTTTTCGATCCAGGGATCCATTTATATTATATTAAGCTTATAAAGTGCTAATTTTTGAGAGAGTCAAGTGTCGCCCCCCGAAAATATCTTAAATGAAAACACATGTAATGAATTTAATAGGAAAACTATCGCTAGTAAGTAGAATTCATTGGTTCTTGAGTTACAAACGGTTACAGAGGAGTTACAGACGGCAGAAAACTTATTGGCGGTGTTGGTAAACTGACCGCGATCTATGTCGATGTATGGGGTTAACAGTTTTCCAACGGCATAGTTGAGTTTGTCGCGAGGTCTAATTTGTTTGTATTAACGGCTTCGGAACCCTTCACTGAGCATGGTCCGACATGCTCTTGCCCGGAATATCTGCCATAGAATTTAGCCAACCTTGGATTTCGTTTATCGCGCGCACTGGAGGTCCTTTTCTCACGTATTAGTTGGAAAGAGATAAATGCATGAAAATTAACACTCAAAAGCCATAAAAATGCTATGATGCCATAATTCACAACTTTATACTAATGACAGCTTTGCGAAGTTGCGAGAAAGTTAAGCATTAGATGTTTAACTTTCAAATTTTGATCGCGCGCGTGGCACTCAATATATTCGCGAAACACATAACCAGGGCCTCTATTCTACTACGTAAAACCATATAGCTTTAGGCATGTTGTCGTGTTGTTTTTAACTGGGCCACTATTAATGTCATGTGTGCGAGCCAGGCAAAAAGACGTAAAACGAAGACGGGCCCCTTTCATACAAATTGTATAGACAGAATATGGTCGCGTCTGCGCCCCTTCTCCTCTGCCCTAATTAATAATTTTAACAAACATGGAGGAGCTGTGACGTTACTAAGGCATAGGTTGTAATAATCTGTCGATTTCAAATGTCAGAATGACATATGAGGACAAAGCATGGCTTAGCTACACGGTAACTCTATTAGGTCGCAACTTGGAGGATATGTTCTTTGTATGACGTAGGCATCCGATAAGAAAGGATTTTCAGAAATTGTACCTCTAAGGGGGTGAAAAAGAGGGGCAAAGTTTATATGGGACAACGTGATTCCTTGGTCCAATGTACTTAAATTTTGCATAAACATTCTTTAACAGAATTGATGGAAGACATGTTTCGTATTTTATTGAAATTTATTTTGGGGGTGATTTGCTTCGAAGTTGATATCAATACTCCTTAGTGCTTTTGATTTACAGTACATTTTATTTTGACACATGTTTAAAAACTCAGTCCTATTTTATTCAAAAATGGTTGAGCTCACATAAAAGGTTTGTGCAATGCAAATACCCAAACAACTGAGTATAAAGATTCCTAATTTGGTACATAGATTTCTTATGAGGTAACAGTAAGAAAGGATTTCCCGAAAATCAACCCCCAACGGGAAGAAGTAGGAGGAGTAGCGGGAAACTAGACGACGACTAGAAGTCGCGGGTGCCCTCTACTGACTCACTGACTTATATATCAACGCACAGTCGAACCTACTGTACATAGAATCTTGAAAGAATGATGGGCAAATTGGCCCATATAACCAATACAAATCTCATGTATACCACGTGAAAGCTAGTTACATAAGCTTCATTTTCTAATACGGGGACAAACTACAAAAACCCCGGAGAAGAGAGTTATCAGCCTTCAAATATTCCGCATGAGTTTCAATGGTATTTCCCGTATATCCGACTCACGCTTGGCCGATTTTATTATTTACAACAATTACAGCAAACGGTGGGATAAATAAGCCTACATACGTTATAATTCTATTGGTGATTGGGCTGGGTTCCATACATTTTTGCCCATCATTCTTTGGTACAAGAGTTCCTTTCATGATGTTAGTGAGCACGTACAAAGTTTGGGGCGCGCCGGGTGCTCTTACGTTTCTTCTGTCCGCCTTCCACGTAATGGCTATTGTAACGTATATGGAGTTACACAGTAAAATAGAGTGAGTTTTGATTATTGTCGCTGTCATCGACCATAGTGCTTCTTATATGCAACGCAGTAGGTACGTAAGTTCTATGGTTTGTAATATTCCCTACTGAGTTATGCCGCCACACATTGGTCCTAGTATTGGCCCTAAACCCACTCATACAACATGTGGTATGACAAAACAGCATTTTGGAACCAATGTTGGTGCCAGCGTTAACCGTTAGCGCGTGTCGTTTAATCAAAAGAATTTGCACAACGCTTGGGGTTCTAGCCAGTATTGGAACCAACGCTGGGCCAAGGCATAGAGTCGAGGTAAGGGTCATGTCGAATCGAACTTTCACTGCTGACACGTTTATAACAAAGCTTATCATGTGATAAATGACTTTATGTCTGCATTAATGTAAACGTGTCAAGTAAAGCGGCATTTATTTTCATGGGAACATTATTATCATATAACATAGTACTTACTTACGTACTTATTTTTAAATATGTTTGCGCTGCATGTGTTTTGATTACTTGATGAAGTCAATGGCTGGTTTGTGAAATGCTATCGTATTGTTGTTAACTCGATCGCTATTGCTGTCAAGTAAATAAGGGCTATTGTAACGTTGACCATACGATAACATGTCAAAGATTGGTTTACGCAGTGGAATAGAGACCCAGGTAGATCAGTAAAATTATTCTTTCACATGTGCAATACAAATCTTAAATTTAATTGTCTAAATGATTTGTAAATGTTACAAAACTACACTATTTTGAATGATTCAACGCAACGAAACAATGCGGAAAAATAAAATCTTATACTGGTGGTTTCTGAAGTAAGAGTTGGTACAAATGACAAGGTAAACCACTGAGTACTAAAAAAGTAACATTCTTCTTGGCTATAGGGATTCCCGTAAAAATGTCTGTCATCATGGACGGTATAGTTTCAAAATACCGTGACCTTCATATTTATTTCACTTAAAAAAGTACTTGCTAACTGACGAGTTTGACTTCCATTTGGGTAATGGAACCAGTAGTAGACAAGGGTCAAGGACCAATGCTGGACACTTGATTCTTATTTTACACAGGATAAAGGTTATTTATTTCTTATGCAACAATTAATTTGTGATCGCTGAATTAAGAGTAAATTAAATAAATATCGTACTAGAACAAAGGAGATCATCAGGACCCCTACCATGAGTTACAATTACGGTACTCGCTAGCGGGGCGAATGCTCTGTCCCTCGCACTCTACAAGAATACTGCGAGGTCTGCGAGGGACGGAGCGTTCGACTCGCTAGCGAGTACGTTAATTGTAACTCATGGTAAGGGTACAGAACAGAACTTTTAAGAGCTGAAATGTGAACGGGGATACTAAATACGGGTAATTAGTAACATTAACTGTTAATTTGCGGGGCAATTAAAAGTTTCCGTGAGTAAACCGACACGGTAACATTTAGCAATATCAGTCTAATTGTTAATGACCTTACTTCAAAGTAGTTTTGTTTGTTGTGGTTTAAGATAAAGTATTTCGCACTTAAAGGCTAGTGGCCCTTATGCATTCCGCGAACGTTATCGGTATCGAAAATTTATAGGATTGACGTAATCTGCTGGAATGGCGCGTCGAGCGCGTATGCATTTTGACTGTTTGCAAAAATCTTTTACTTAGCGTTAAGCAAAGCATCTTGAAGGGCTCTATGTCGATCGATCAATTGGCGAGGAAAGTCACAAATTTGAGAATGCACGCCCTTAAATATTGTTTGTACGCTCTGACGAGACAGATTAAACTCGCCGGTTATTAATTGGTCAGTCGAGTTCGAGAGTGAGTTGGGTTAGTAGACTACAGTTGTAGGCTACATGTCGTCATTTGCGAGTTGATATTTTTGCGGCCTAGTCTACTAACCGTCACCTATCTCTTTATAAGAGTGGTAGACAAACGAGCTTGTAGGTTACCTGATGGAAAGTAATCACCACCGCCGATAAGCACCAGCAACTCAAGAAGAGTTGCATCTTACAGTCAGTTTAACGGCCGCACTCAGAGTCAAGTCAGGTGATTAAGTCGTTCCTATAGTGTAAATTTTTGATACACAAGTTTAAAAAAGGACCAAGTTAATTGTCTCCGCCTCGAATACGGCGGTAGGTGTTAGTTTCACCGGCCTGACAGATAAGGATCAACGTGTGTGGTGCACAATACAAGTCCTACACCATTATGATATTACTCGTGTGTAGTGCACATTACAACATTACGAGTATACTCATTCATTATGTCAAAGCCGACATAGTGGACGCCGGTGGAGTCAGTAATGTGACTCGCCTCAATGACTAAGGAGCTTACTTAGTCATTGAGCCGAGTCACATTACTGACTTTGTCTTCCAAATATATATGCTGATTATTCTCAGCCAGTAACATAATTGGCTGAAAATAATCGAACGAGGTTGAGGGGACTATATATCGAGTGCTTTTTATCTGGGATACGAGTACAAATAAGGAAGGAAACATATGATACACTATGTGTTTATCATGTTCTTTATTTTTTAACAGGTCCTAAGCACAAAAACACAGTCTTTTACGTTTTTCTAAAAGATATTGCATTAGTTTAGAAAGTTTATATTTATTAGACACATATTTCACGCAATTCACGATAGCGTAGGAAACTACTTAAGTACTTACTGTTGTTCGATCAATACTTCGCCCGTCATTCAGTTTTATTTATTAAAGGAACTGCACGGAATACCTTCTAGAAAACTGTTATGAATGTCTATTTTGTCAAGAGTGTTTTGAAATAATGGGCACAAACCTGTGTTTATATCTACGGCGATAGTCTTCTGGGTTTAATTCATGGAACATCATCTCATAATTCATTGTTACGCTCCAGTGGCTATAACTAACGTGTACCTACCTACTTAAGTATGTACTGAAACTGCGAGATTTTGTTAAAATAGTATTTTCCTAACTTATTAAATTTATGTTATTTTTAAGTACATGACAAATAATGAAACTCAACTTAAATTTCTTGTAACTGAAGTTCTACTTCTACGCACCAACCTAAATATCAGTTTGATTGATTGAGTGTGGCGATATTTTTCACAATAATCTTTTTTTTTCTGGTACCATTTTTTCCAGTCGCGTTTTTTCCGATTCGTGATTTTACCGAATGTCTATTTTCCCATTCTTATTTTTTCCTGTTCGCATATTTACCATTCTGGTTTTTTCGAGTCGCAATTTTCACCATTGTAATTAAGACTAAATAGGTAGGTAGGTTTAGGTTAGGTTAGTTTTGCAGCAGGCCCGAAGGGCCAAACCACCCGATAGTTGATATAGAATAACTATTCAGATAAATACAGATTGGGGAATTATGATAATGGAATTATTTCTGCTGAGATAAAAAAATAAGGCAAAATAAGCTCCTGAAAAAAATAAAGACTGGTAAATTTTACGAATGGAAATATTGCTTGCAGTAAAATTCGATTTCCGGAAAGTCATCGCCACACTCGATTGATTGGTAGAGAATGCCGTAAAGCATATCGTCCGCCATTTGTACCTACGTTATATATTGTTCAAATAAGTAAATAAATACATTTGGATGTAATCAGCCATTCTTAATGTCACCGGACGAACTACAGGACGCGTGTGCCCGCAATATCTGCCTCTTCACGCTCGGCTCAATGCAACGCGCGGCCTTGATGCCCAATTGAGAGTGATTCACGAATCATCCGATACTGTAACAGTAGCATCGTATGATGAGGTGGAGTCAGGCGATAACATTTTCTTGTTAAAGGATCACTTATCGAATAATGTCGAACAGCAACTGCCTATTTCACGCTTCAAGTTCATGTTGTGAGCTTGTGTAAGTAAACAGAAAGATAGTATTAAACTGCGTGTCGTTTATTGATAAGTTTGTTTTTGATCAAACCGAGATGTTGTCATACGTCTGTTAACCTTTGGTAAAACCTTGCCTTATCTTGAGATAACATGGTAAACCAAGTACTAAGAGCTGCTCCACCTTTCTTGTTCTCCCCTGGCTGCACCCAATTAGTTGGTGAAGGCTGTGGTTCCCAAAAACTAGAGGGTAATTGATATAATAGTTATTACAAAAGAATGGCAGCTCCTAAATCAAGCGACCGAGATTTTAGTACATGTAGGTCACTTGTGATCTCGCCGCTTTCCGTGAAGGCTAATTAAGGTTGATGCATACAATTACCACTCGTTCTGGGGGATTAACACATGCAGCAAACTCAATTTTGGGCCAATTTTGTATGAATTGCTAAAAACCTGGCTCCAAATATGTAAATTTCTTATGTAACTGACATAGGGCCTACTGGGTCAAGGCGCCAACATGAGTTGTCATTCTTCATATTGACAAGCGATTGAAAACAAGATAACATATTTTGCAAAAAGAAGGTTTACGTACTAGCATTGTTCCTTCGTAATTATGCACACGACCTCTGCAAGTTCATCCATATATTGGTACTTTTTCATATAGCCATTCTTAGGATTTTTTCGTAGGTTACAAGTCATAGGGGCGTGACATTTGCAACAATATCATGTTAGTATGCGTCAGACGTCACATTCTTGAAAACAAATAGAATAGTTGTCACAACCACAGCCCCAGAACAACACAACATCCCGTTGTTTTTATCGAAAGTGATTAGTCAAAAAGACAATAACGGAAAATATCTGTAACCTTATTTGTAATATTTTTAAACACAAGAGGAGTTTGTTTTTAATTGTGGCCTTATTATCCATATTTGGCCATTAATGACATATCTTCCATTCCTCATATCTTTCTCCTATCGGAAGTGGTGGATTTCAACTGAAGACTAACATGCATTGACACGCAATATGACAATATCTACTCTTATAAGAGCAGCTATTCAAAACCAAAGCTCAGGAATTGCTGGTTTGCTGGTAACTCGGACATCTGGAACTCTCAATCAAAATAGTTCCTATGAGTTTAGCGGTCAAATAAGAACAGCTGTCGATTATTTTGACACCGTTGGCAACATGCGGCAATTAGTTGAAATTAATGTTTCGTTAACGCCAATGCCTTGGAAAACGCAAGATAAATTAAAGACCATTTGCATGCTAGTCATAAATCAATTGCATTAAACGTTACTGGTTCCTTGCAAAGACTGATCCTATGTGAAAACACTAACAAGCGCTTTACCAGCAAGCGGAAACCACAAGCTAGTCGCGAACGAAGGTAAAAGTGGTCAGTAAACTGCAGGCCGCTGGGCGTAGAGCGAAACGAAAATGGCTGCGATGAACTAGATCAGCTGACTTTTCAATGTCGATTTCAATACCAAGACGATACGCATAATCCAAAGGAGAACGGAGAGTACATTTAAAAAAGCGACATGGCAATATTGAGTGAGCTCATTGTGTTCCTTGCTGTGTTCTATTCAAAAGGCGATGAGATCAGAATTTGAAATCAGTATCGTTGGTCCATTAAAAATAAGAATGAGGTAATAGCATTGATTTTCATGAAAACAGTATTATCATATCATAACACTTTAGAATTGGAATTCAATTGTTTCAATGACCTTTTCAGGGTAATTTTAGATCTCATCAACGTAAACTAACACTAAAAATACTCCAAACATTGGTTAGCCGGCCGAGTTGTGTTGGTGTCTAAGGTCTGTTTTACGGATGGGGATTAATGTTATTTGAATTAGTCGGATTGAAGTGAGTAGCTCTCGAGGCCGGTTGCCTAACATTTTCTATTGCCCAAGCGCAGATTCATGCCGTGGTCAATATTAATTATGTAACGGTTCCGCTCGTTCATAAATTAGCACTAATTCCAGAGCGTAATCTCAATGAAGTTGTTGATGATGAAGATAAAAGAAGAAACTTGAAACTTGATGGTGAAACTTGTAAACATGGCCTAATCAGCTGCTACCAAAAATAAAGTTTCCTCTCAGATGTCAATACCAGCGCCAACATTAAGGCGGTTTTAATGTAATCCAAACATTCTAATACAATAAACATTGAGCGTCAGTCATTTAAAGTCAGTGTTAAAATAAATCGCAACGGTCAAGGTCTATGAAATATTGAAATAGAATATTTGTTGTTGTTAAGATAATAGGTAGGTATGAGCTTGTTCTCGTACTTATTTAAAAAAGTGTCTTCTTTTGTGGTAGGTGTAGCGCATACAATTATACATAAAATTAAATATGACGGGCACGGGTTAGGTATTATTATTTGATGTAGTCCTAAACTAAGGTCTAGATTTATTAAGTAAGTACCTAATTTATTCTCTGATAAGTTAGTGCTTTAAATCGATGCTATAGGTATGTAAAAAATACTATAGATTTGGATTTATCCTCTAAATTGTACGTATTTTATTATTTAATTTTCAAACCAATCGCGTCACTAGTAGATGACGTGATAAAAATATCGTCACGTGATCTACCAGTGATCCGATTGGTTTGAAATGCGAATCGAATAGAAGTGCTAGTGAGCGTAATGCATCTTGGGCTCTTGGCTAGGCCGTCAGTTCAAACATGCCGTTACAGTGATAAGACACTAAAGTGTATAAGGCCGGCCTTATACCTATGCACTAAACTCTATTTGTTTTCTTATTTCACTAGATATAAACAAACAAAACCACGTGAGACACTTCGTCAGCCAATCCTTACCATGAGTTAGAATTACTGTACTCGCTAGCGAATCGAATGCTCTGTCCCTCACAGTATTTAGGGTCAACTTATAGAGTGCGAGGGATAGAGAATTCGCCTCGCTAGCGAATGGAACGTCATACATCAAACTTTAACGAAACAGTTTCAGAGCCACGTGTTTTGCTTTATTTTTATTTACCTAAGTAGGTAACTAAGCATTCTTCTCATTCTGCAAATACTGAATTAATTAATTTATGCGTATCCATTTTAAAAGGACAGTTTGCAGGATTAAAATGTACTTATACCCCTCTCCTTTCATGCTCAAAGACCGCTCGATCTCCTTTATCACGATTAAACGCGATTCCTTTCTGATACTAAATCGAAAATCACGTAAGATGCAGAACAATGCAGTCAAATAGAAAGGAGATCAGCTGCAGGTATCTTACTTTCACAAGTAGGTAAACGCCTGGCTAGCAAGCATACAATACAGCACAATGACACTATACGTAGCTTGATGTTTTTGACTTTTGAAGACGGATTATATCTATTTACTCATAAGACGTAATTATAATAGAAAACAAGATCAAAAACAAAAGAGAAATAAAATTAAAAAATAACCTTTGATTACCCCGAAGCACTAAGGTTGAAATGTCGGATGCCCGTTTCAATCGGTTATTGAGATAGTTTTATGAAATCTTTAGAATAAGACATACTTAATTTGTATTTTGATAATGCGAGTAAAAAAAGATAAAGTTGTCGTCATCATCATATTCTTGTTATTTTGTGCTAACCGCATCCATCGGCTTCAATGACCGGAAAGCGAAGTGTTTGCACTGTTGGCAGGCCTTCCACAAGGTGACCCACGATCTGGTGAACAGCTATCAATTTCATTGAAATTTCGTTGGAAACGAAACGAAGCTAATTGCCATCGTCGTCAACATAAGTAGTAGTACCTTTTAATAATAGGCTAGACGGTTGGTAATTATTTTTTCTGCTGAAAATAGATTCGAGGTTTAATAAGGATCAAAATGTATACAAAGGACCAAGTGCAATCAGAGCATTGCAAAATTCAAAAATAAGAGTCATAGTCCAATTTTCATTTCATTAGCGCCATCCAAATTTACAAATTGATGCTCAACTGTCACAAAATGTCACAATTGAGTACCCAATAAATACTGTGCCTCGTAAATGTATGGTAAAAACAAGTAATTTGAAATTATGATCATGAAAAATTGCATTTAACTGCATAGTTGTTACTCAATTTATTTCTTAGTTGAAAGCAAGGTAGGCACATCATACAGTAAAAAAAATTAGGTCTAATGCCCATAATTCATTTTATTTTTGCTTTGTTTTCAGTTTGTTATGATAATTTCATCATGAGTCATCATCCCTATAGTCACTTTCAAATAAATATATCGAAACATGTGGCACACGAAGATATGTAATTAAGGCATTTCTTTTTTACTTTATTAATTTATTTTATTTAACAAGTTAAAGTATACCTACTAATCTAACAAACGAAGAACTTACAAACTTATTAAAAACTACACTGATCTAACAAACCGCTACCAGTGGGCATTGTTCCCAAAATTTAATTTATTGGACCAACAAGATCAAGTGTACCGAAAACGCTACAAATATTTTAGATAAAACATATAATATATACAAGTCATTATATCTTATGTACACTAAAGATCTGAGTATTAAAACTAACCTGGGTTGATATACTTTGTGGTTTGTACGCATAGATGATTCGACCTTCTCCTGTGACGAAAGAGGTTGCATATACTATTAGCATAACTATAAGCCTATCTCAGGACTACAGGCAGACATCTAGTGGTCGCAAACTTTCACCACTCGTTGATTCAAGTGTGTTACTATAATATACTTCTCATCTTATTGCATAATCTTCGTATTGTCAGGTACTGCTGTGAGCGTTGTACAATTTTGCGTTTAACTTTGAGTACATTTAGCTTTATTAACAAGGCTAACAAAACCAAGCTTTAAAATCCGACTGCATTATGTTGATACTGTGTCGTCTGTATACATACCTACTAATACCCATACCTAATATAATACACTAATACGTACTTTTGATTTATAACCAAAAATGTAAAAAATACAGTTCCCCTCTATCCAGGACCCTATCTAAAAGCTTGTGCAGGGTCCGTCGGGATCGCTACCACCATCTTATCCATTAACATACTACCAAACAGCAGTGTTCACATTGTTGTGTTTCGGTTTTGGGGATAAGACAGCCGCTAGCCGGTGTAATGACTAGCATAGAGGCAGTCCATCTTAGTTCTCAGGGTTGGCAACGCATTTGCAGTCTTAGGCTTGCAGTCTTGTGAATGCGAATGTCTATGGGTCACAGTTTCCACTTACCATCAGGTGGCATGTGTGCTCGTTTGCCTTGTCTATGCTATAAAAAATAAAAAAACTCCAAAGTTTATGAAACAAAAAAACAAAAAAATATTATAATCTGTATTAAAATTCAGGCTAGTCAAAATTGCATAGAAAATAAAGGTAATAACACAATGAGTACTTTCTTTTACGTTTTGCAATCATAATATCCTAAAAATACTGAACTCAACGTGCGCGAGTCCGACTCGCACTTGACGATTTTTTTTTCCAAGTGGAAGTACACCGTGGTATTATCAGATCTAATAAATCCTCGTTTTTAGAAATTCAGTCTCCACTAGGAAGCAATGAACAAGAAATACGTCCCCATAATACCCCGATACATACATACGGTTTAAAAATATTACGCTCCTTATTCGATAATTGGGTAAAAAAGAGTGACGCGGTGACCGGTGGAACAATAACATATATTATGCAAATAACAAGCCCACCATGCAGCAGCTATTGATTCCATTAACATTGGATGATATTGAACGGCGCCCTCAATTTTCCCAAATCCTTTTTTACTGAGCTAATAAAAATCAACAAACTGGGTCGAGATTCTAGATGGTAAAACTATATCGTCTTTGACATGTCATGGCTCATAAGACTATGTAAGACTATGTTGCTTTTGACATGTTATCGTATTGATATCGTTACGATATCTCTTACTTACTTGACAGAAATGGTGCAGCGTTAAAAGTTTATACGATACTAAGTATTTCAAAAGAAATATAGTTTTACCGAGTAGCATAGAGCACCTGTTTAGGCATGACAGAACGTCTAGAATCCCATGATAAAGAAAATGTTTTTATACCTGTTTAATAAGTAGAAGCACGAAATTAAAGAGAAGGATTATCTCCTAAAGTGTTTACGGTTTGACACGAATTGTCGATGAGGTCAAGCAAGGATCATCGTATAAACAAGTCAGGCTTCATACAAAATTGAGCCGATATCGATCTCTCGGCACCCAACGCGTTCGGAATTAAGTCAAGATCAACGATCATATTTACTTAGTTTTCCGATGCGTCGTGGTGGTCGACACGTACCTCTACTAGTTTTCGTCATTGGCCATGGTTATCAATGTTATCGTTGAATTTATTGCTAATTTGTTTTAATAGGTCAAGATCCCCAGCCCGTCGTGAACCGGAACTAAACGGTTTGTTTTTTCATGTGATCAATTAGCGGTTCTTTTCTTGTACTGTATTTCTAACATTACCGTTAATTTGAAACACATGATCGAACTTTAGTTAGCAAGCGAACCATGACCTGACGCTGACAAACTGCATACATCATTACCAATATCAGAATCATTCATTTGTGAGAATGTTATTAATACTACCGCTTATATCGATGACCAAGTTATGGAATTAAATGATAATGAAAATGACATATAAGAAATGTAGGTAAAAACAAAAGCCCATTAATACATGTAGGTAATTAAAGTTATTCCAGCTGAACGGAGGCAGGCAACAATGGATCGCCACGATACTTAACCTCGCACGAGGCGAATAACACAAGTGTTAATTATGCACGTCATTAAAACCCAGGTATTCAGTCTGATTACATAATGAGTTACAATTAGCCCCTTGTCCAAATAATTTAATCTGTTTATAAGAAAATCTTGATACCAACCAAAATACCTTCTTAATGGTAATCACAATGATAAAATACTAACAAAGGGATATAGACACTCATTGAAACCCGGAAATTCTAGTTCATTTGGTTAGGAACATTATTTTGAATTTGAATAGGCATTGACAATGACAATTGTGTTGTGCTGAATGCAAACTATGACCGCATTGTCAGCAGATCGGATGATAGGCGCAAAAAAGCCGTTAAATTTAGCGTTGGTGCCGTCACAAACTGTATCGAGGTCAGGGTACGTGGAGGTGGTACCAGACTTGACTTGACAGCCGGAAGGCAAGCAGGTTATTTGAAAGAAGCTTGTGCATAATTTGCAATTTTGAAGATAACGGGAGTTTAAACATGATGCTGATAATTCTTGTGCAGATTTTTTTTGCAATAACTGTAACTGGGAACGTTGCCTAAAGTATTAGTTGCTAAGCTGAAGCCCTTGGCAGCGGAGGTAGTTGGTATTTATTGATAGCTGGTTAAGCGCACCTAAACACGAAATGAAATATGTGTAATGAAAACTCGTAATTCCATAAATAACTCCGGTTGTCCTCGAATTTTCGCCAAATACTCGTAAAATTAATATAATCAATATCAGAAAACAAACAATTAATTTGGTGTATTTATGACACGATGTCCCGTCCCACTATCTAATATAGCGTGCATTAACATATAATGTCAATTTGAGTGACATGACGGGGCGTGCCTAAGTAGCAAACAAAGAGTCTTGTCTTTAACAGACTTCAAAAAAGGAGAAGGGCATCAATTCATATGATTTGTTTTTTTTGGTTCTTTTCCATTAGTAGGTATATCTCAGGGTGGTACACTTATAAATTTTGTTAAGATCGTGTCATGGGTTCATTGTTTTTCGACACTTTTTATCTGCATACATTCTCATTTTGTTGCGGCATGCTAATGTTATTACGCAACAAGCAAAGGAATTCACGGTCACCTTCTAGTGAGATCGCAGTTTGGGCGTTAACTTCATGGTGAACATGTTTAATATTTCGGCGACACGTAATCCTTGTTACTTAATACATAAATGGAGACTATGTAAGGTAATTGGAAAGAAGAGTTTTACGTAAGACGGGAGGGTAAGACTAATAAGTCGCCGTTTGATTCAATAATGATAATGAGGACGACAGTCTTGCAGGTTTTACTTTGGTCTTTATTTCTGTCAACTATAATAGGTACTCATTTTGACGCAGTTCCGATCTGAGATAGACACATCTTTAATTAAAAGTGGGATGCATAACATGTAACATGTTTCCTGTCTGATCTTAACCCTAGAGAACATATTTTTAAATAGTACTTACCATCACAATTTTTGCTGTATCGTCTATATAATTTTAATATTCAATAATTAAAATGTGTAATATAAACAACCATTTGTTCTTTGTTACTTCAATGATTCTAAGTAGATAGAATTTCGTTTGTCTTAAAATAACAAATTCATGAGTATGGATTGGTCTGTGTTACTAATTCCGATTCCAGGAATGGTTTATTAATAGCGAGCGCATTTTTCGAAGTGGTATGGCGAGCATAGATCGAATGAATTCTATTTTAAAGTGGGAAAGACATCTGTTAATGGGATCGCAGTTGTAAATTAGAAAAAGCAGGACATGACTAAACTTCTGAAAATACCCTGATCCTTGACCATCAAAAGCACTGAAATCCCACGATATTCGCATGTTTACCTTCCCTCCTTGCCGTTCTTGCAAAACAAAGCGAGTCCCTTAAGCTTTGTTTGCGATAAAATTAAACATTATCTTGGAAATGCTATTGTCCTGCTGCGATTATGACTTATTATATATATATACAAGAATGACAAAGGCCTGGTCTTTGTTTTCTTAGGAGGACAAAAACGTAAACAGAAAGCCCGTAGCATTGGGATGGACTTAAATTGTAACTGAGGACGCTGTGGTTGTCTTAAGACATCTTCGACAAAGGGCCGTGCCGTGCCTGTTAATACTCTGTTCATACTTGTAGCATCGATGCCCGTTTTAATAAAAATCCAAGTAAACGTTATTTCACAGAAAACTGAAAATTGTACGCTCTTTGAGACCGGCTACTTAGGACAGTTTATCAATCAATACGGTTCTAAAAAACTACAGAAATAATATGCGTTAAATGTTAGTGAACTTCGGGGGTTGCCTTCCAGAATTACCACTTTGAAAGTTTTTTTTTTTTTTTTTGGATATTTGTACATATTATACTGAGATGTAATTAATACGCAGGAATAACTCTAAAAAACTATAACACGAATAACAGTAATTAGTTAACATATCAGAATTTAGGTGCTTGCGTCAAAGGAAAATTTACACGGCTATAAGTACGGAAGATTCCGAACTGAACTAATTAAGTAGGTCGCTAATTATCTTTACGCTCTCTTTATTAATATTTCAAGTTGTTAAATATGAATTAAAAATAAAATATTCCATTCATTGTTCTTGTCTAATGATGTCACAACGTGGACATGACCCGATGCTGACGGGTCGGGACACAATATCGACCCGCTCTTCTCACGCTTCAGTGGACTTGAGCGAATTAGTTGTGGGTTAACTTAAATATGTCCCGTCCCATTTGTCGGTCTATAAGTGTAGATTCTAAAGCAATTTAAATTCTTTAGTAAATTAGAGTGGATATCAGTTTTAAGTAAATTAATAATATTTAAAGTGCTACTAAAAATAGGAGTGGAGGCCGTGTCGTGACCTCATAAATTCAACTAGCTGCTAATTGAATTATGTATTTCGATTCGACGCCCTTAAGAAGCTGGATTCACAGGTGTTAAATGTGTTAATAGAACTATCTATGGAAAATGTCTTAATGGTTTTAGGAATAGTAGCATGTATCTCAAATTAAACAAATATGGCACAGTTTCAAATGTATGAGTGCTTTTTAAGGTAATAAGCGGAAGCGAATCTTTAATGTGTCTAGATCATCAACGAACTGTTATCGACGTATGCGGCGCCTTCGTGCACTATAATTGTTACTGACTGAGTTATCTGTCGGATATTATCTCGTATTATGAAATGTTTACTACTAATTTACTCATGCTTGGCTAATGCATTTGTGGTTTATCGCATCTACAATTACGGGCAAACGGTTAGAGGTGAGGTCAACAACATAACTTGAACCCTTTTTAAAGGGCCAGTTTACGAACACGATTTATTAATGTGACTGTTTATGATGAATGATGTCAGCTGAAGTAAATTATTATTTTAAGACACTGTAACAAAAATAGACGGGGTAGTTGACCCTTCAATCGTTTTTATTATAAAAAGATGTAGTGTTAGACATAGTGGAATGTCAGGCATAGCATAGCAATAAAGATAGCTGATCGCATATCCATGAATCATTAATAATAGATGAGTACAGAGGAGAGAGATCCTACGAAAAAATAAACCTGAAGCTTAGACGAGATGTATTACGTCAATTTAAATGTAAGCAGAGAACTTACTACTAAAATGTAAACTTACGTATGAAATAGTAAGTTATCGAGTTGCTAATTTCTAACTTACGTCAATTCTATATGTTGTTGATGACGTTTGATGATGTTTGTTTTTGCAGTGTTTAATAAAAGGTAGGTATTGTACTATATGATATTCGTTGGTCAACCGGGATCTATATATTGTAGTGAGAACGTTATTGTTATCGAAAATGTATAGGATTGATGTAAGCTGCCGGACAGTCAGCCTGCCGTTGAGCACTTACTTCAAATGCATAGATTTTTAATTTTCGAAAATCGACAACTTTAAGATAAGATAAGATAAGATAAGATTCATTTATTGTCGTTAGTTTTGTTTCTTTTCTAGGGCCTCTCTGCAGTAGCGTCCTGCCATTTTCAATTAATGGTAAAAATAACCTTTTCAATCTACATTTATTTGATTGTAACACTATTGAAGCATTCAAGAATACTATCGCTATACTCATTTTCTCTATGAATGTCTTCAAATACAAAGTATTGCTGAATCTGCTGATCTGGCTGGCTCCCATCGCAGAGCCCCACTCTTTGTATTGTAGGTATCACAAGTGCTGAAGCGGGCACGCTCTTTAGATACCTAGTAATTGCACAGAACTTAACGGTTTTAGAAAAATGGCAAAATGTATCTGTGTGTGTGTGTGTGTGTAGTTACTGTCATTTGTTTTTACTCCCTATTTAGAGTACTCATACCAGCTTATTATCGACCAAAACTAGATTCTGCTGCTAGTGCGACCCCGTTCAACATATTCAGGGAGCATGTACTTACCTACTCTTGGCTGCTTACACAGATTGATGCGTAATTGTCCTACCTTAGTCACCTGAGCATTTATGATAATCTTCGCTACAATCTAACGTACTCGTTTTAATATGACACGTGTAGCCATGAACTTGTATTTTAGCATATCAGGCCACATGCAAATACCTTTGTAATCCTAGGTAATAATAATAAACATCATTGTTAATCAGATCTAGTTTGAAAATTACCATATTCTATGCCAGGCTTTCAGTTTCCTTTGATAAATTGAGCCGTTTTCGACTTCCTGCTTTTAGATGAGCATGAGAACTCGTAGAATTTAACTAGCTTCTGCCCGCGACTTCGGCCGCGTAGAATAAGAACATTGCCATCCCAAGCGAATAGTGATTTGATGGAAAGAGTAACCAACGTACGTACAGTCGACTAAAAAAAGAGGTATCCACTTTATCACCTTTTTACATTCTATAACAAACATAGGATATAAATTTTAAAATACATACATACAGACATGTTGAAGCCTCTCTGGCCTATTTTAGGTCACTACCGCTCCTTTCAGTTAGGTTGGGTTAGAATTGTGACCATTACAGCGCGCGGGGCGAGCGTTTCCAAACCTTAAAAAGGATCTTCGTGGATATTAATTTTCTAACGATGAAGAGTTGAAGGCAGCGGTGGTGGAGCGTTTTGACAACAAAGACAAAATATATTTTTATGAGGGGTTAAAAAAACGAATTGACATCTTATAAGTGTATAAATACACTTATAAGACGAGTAAGAAGAGTGTATAAATATACTTAGTTTGCGGGTGGTAGGACTCTGTGCAGAGTCCGTCCGGATCGCTACCACCATCTTATCCATTAACCTACCACCAAACAGCAGTGTTCGCACTGTTGTGTTCCGGTTTGGGAATAAGACAGCCGGTGTAATGACTAGCATAGAGGCATTCCATCTTAGTCCTCAGGGTTGGCAACGCATTTGCAGTCTTAGTCTTGTAGTCTTGTGAATGCGAATGTCAATGGGTCACAGTTTCCGCTTACCATCAGGTGGCCTGTGTGCTCGTAGGCCTTCTCTATGTCATAAAAAAAGAAAAAAATAGGGGGGGAATATATAGAAAAATAAAATAAAACACTAATCGTATGCATTTGTTTTCGTTCTCATACCGAGAATTTATTGAACGCCCCTCGTATGTCCAAATTATATGTTATGAGATTATTCATTACACTAACTGAATGTTAGGTATACTATCTAAGATTGCCCCCTTAATATATTTTGCAATATTAAGTAAGTATAACTACTTTAAAAATGTCTAAATTTTTTTAATCTTTGGTTGTCGGGTTATTCGCAAAGAAAACACTCAGGAAAGTAAAACAGGAATGGCTGTTTGAACAAGTTCAGCATAAATTAAAAGATTCTTACGTAACATGTTGGTTTTGGCTTGTGGAATGTTAAGATAGAACACTAAAGCGTGCCAAAGCCTTCGATAAATTTGCTTTAAGTGTTTAATTAATTGTTAACGAGCTAGTGATAATTATTGATTTATTGAGTGTTCTTTACAAGTACACAGTACTATTCCAACGACCAATTACCTCAGTTACTTTGTTGTTTGTTGTTTAATTTGCCTACAAAGCCCTACAAGTCCTACAACTAGCAACTAACCAGGACTATTATGTTTTCACAGTCGTCATAAATTGTTGATTTAAAAAAAAAAAACAAGTTTTCACGTAGCCCAAAAACTGTCTCCACACCACGTCAGTCGTTTATCAAATACCAATCGTTGAAAATATTGTCGTTTTATAAAAAAAAGACTCCAAGTTTCATATTTATGGTTCGCGCAACTCCTAATGAACACTACAGTAGTCGCTCGATTTCGTTAGCAAAATTTGCAATCACAAGAGGATTGCATTCTTCTGTAAATTTAAGTCCACCTCTTTGCACTCTGCCCTCATGCATATTCCCTTTATGACAACAATGGCATTACGGTCTCACTCATTCACAATGTAGACCTGCATAATAAATAATTGATGATGCACCCATTTGTTGAGGTACGCTCTGAGATTCATTAGGATTCTTACGTACTATTAGTGATTAAAATGAATTACCTCTATGGTTAAACATCCTCCAGTGATTTTGCTTTCTGACAGAACACCGCAGGTTGCAACTATCTCTTTCCATCAATTGGGATTGTTCATATTTTTACAATTAGGTACTCTACTTCAAAAACCATTTCGAGGAATGGGGTTTCAAAGCCGTTCTGCATTATTACGTTTTTATTAATATTTATCTATTTTGGATGTTTTGATAAAAGTATATTTAACCTTTGTTTTATTTACGCCTTTGCCTTACGGGCTATTACAATCATTTTCTATCATTACATATCATTTAATTGTTTTTTTTTAGAAAACGCCATCTAAAATTGAAAATAATCATGTCATCCATAAAATGTCTGCTAAATAAAAAATATATTAAAACAAAACTATTGGGTCAAATACAAAACTAATGAAATTGGTCCCTTAAAATTACCTTACCTTTTTTATATTAAAACCTATAGTCTATTCCAATTCTGCATACTTCATCCTAAATGTCTATACATATTTTATTATAATATTACTACAAGCCTTAAGCATAAAACAGATAGGTTCTGTTTTGTGCCTAAAGTGTGCCAATGCTCTCTTAAAAATCCGCATCTAGTTAACGACCAAGGGTTAAACTTAGGAAACACACAATTTAACTTTAAGGTATATCATGCAAATCGTTGCTACATTTTCCAAGTATAGATTGTCTCGGGCACACCTCTTTTTCGTCACGCTCATGATTTCACTCATCGAATTATTTTAACCGTACGACACATTTATCAACAAACATGAGTCACGAGTGAGAGGTTCACAATGTGCGATAACACTGATAACAGTGATTAGTATCACAAGGAAATGATTAACGTTCCAAGGATACCTACATATTAGTCGTGATTCTTTTTTGTAATAGTGATTCACAATTCTAAATAATTGTTTGTTTTTGTTCATAATTGCAAAAAATGTGTTATGAATGTTATGATAATCCGCATCTGTCAATTATGAGATTTATAAGTTACTAATGTTTCACAATGAAGCAATATTTCTTGCAGAAAAAGGTCGCACGCATTACAAATAATCACCTTTTCTTCCTTCGTTTAACTATTATCTTAATAAGGCTCTTTGCACGCTCTCTTTGCAAGTGCGGAATTTTCCACTGAATACATCCTTTAAAAAGTTTCTAGTAAAAACTTGATTGCGATTTGCACGCAATGCTTTTTTTTTCTTTCTTTACATAGATTAAAACGTATCCACCTTTTTTTTAAAACAGCATCTTCCAATTCGGTAGATAACGATAAGGTATTTTACATAGGTAATCTTTTTTTCGACATTTCTGTTAGTCTACATAATTATCTTTTATATAATATAAAAGAAACCCACACCTATTAACAAATATGTACCTTACCTACAGACTAACATTCCTACAGCAAAGATATATTAAACTTGAAAAATAACACAATAACTAACACAAAAATATGACGCCCGAAAATCCTGTTTTAAAAGGTCCCTTACTCTTACTTACGATTTACATGCGACTGAGAACTCACCATAGTGAATCTCCAACCTCTCAAACTCAATTTCGGTTTTTATGTCCTGCTAAAAGACAAAATTAAACGTCAAACAGCCAATCTTTTTGAACTTGAACTCTGTCGTACAATTTATGCTTGGTTCTAGTAACTAAACTAACAGTTCAAATTGATTGACGCTTCTTGTGAACTTTCAGTTCATTTGCCAAATTTAACGATGTACGTCAGAGTTTTTTTGTTGTTTGTTAAGTAAGCTGTATGAGTTAAGTAGTCATTATAGACGTTTGCGTTTTTGTCAGAATGTTTGCTAAAGCAAAAAAAAAAAAGATGAGCAATTAAAAAATACGCATATTTGAAATGGTTTTGGATATCTTAATGGTTGATGATGAACTTGCTTTTCTACCAGAAAGGTGGTTTGATGACGCGAAGAACTTGCGTAAGATTTTGTTTTTTTTTAAAGGTTAAAATTCAAAACAAGAGTTGTTGGCACATTAAGCAGCAATCGTTAATTTATTTATTGAAAGATTAACAAGAAACATAGATATAGTGAGAATTTACCTATAGTTTTGCAATATAGGACGACCTAGGTTCTTATAGGATTTCAAGTAAATTTGTCTTAAGAATCAGTTCTAATTGAAACTTTACTTAACTTATTCTTTGTTTTCTTTGGATTAGTGCGTCTAATCTACTAAGCTAATATGTTTTTATTCCGTATATCATATCTAATTGGTTTTTAAATGATTGGTTTTATAAACAGATAAATAAATCAATGGTATCCAAATCTTTGATGCGCTGATTTTTATCTATGATTTTTATCTATAACTATATATAACTTTATAAGCCAAGTAAAAACAAAATTATTATACTTATTCCATTCATAAAGCCATTTTATTAATGTTAAACAAGTGTAGTAGCCTTAATTTTAGAACATTCTGGCCATCAATATGAACATTGTAGACTTCAGTAAATCACGAGTTTAATTTTTATTGTATAGACATGCATATGAATAGCTACCTAAGTATATAAATTAATAACCTTATACAAGGATGCGCCGGATGCAATCAACCAAGAAAACAATGATTGGCCGCGGTTTTTAGGAAATTAAAACGTTATCTACATTAATTAATCCACTAAACACGTTCCGTGCCTCGCTAACAGATTTCTATGCAAAGTTGACGCGACGCATAAATATGTTCGAGAAGCCAAAATATTGACGGAAAAAGAAGATTTTCATTTCGTCTTCGATGCCGATAAGAAAAGGTTCTTTATTTTTTTTGCCGGTTCCAAAGGCACGGGTTTCGAGATTCTCAGAATTCGGGCGCAGTGCGGTATGCTCTTTTATTTTTTAGTTGTGTATATGGAAGTATATATTTATTTATGTCACTGAAATACTTTTTTCCAGTTTTTGTTAACTCGACTTTTTCCCAGTATGGGATTTTTTTACGAAATGAAATTGATCGATTCTGACATTGACATCGTCCAAAAACCAAAAACAACGTCACCGGAAATACATTTGCATACCGAACGACAATAAAAACCTATTGGTGTGCGTGAGACTTAAATTAAAATATATTAAGTATGCAAGTATTAATCAAACTTTCGGAAACGAAGGGAGTAGCAACCGGTTTTATGACGTACAATAACATTTACGACCTTGACGTGTGCGTTGATATTTGAGAACACATTATTTAGAAGCACAAATGTTTCTCATTAAGAAGTATCAAAATGATTGTAAACATTGTTTCAAAACATTTAGTGTTGTTATGATATAGCAGGCAAACGAGAGACATGGACAGTAATCGCCGCCGTTCACGCACACCCAAGACAATTCTAGAAAACGAATCGCAGACGCGTGGCTGGCCTTTTCGAAAAGAGTCTTTTGAAAGACCCTAAAGTAAGCAATAGATCTGTCGTGCGTGGCAACAGTTCCGCTAACAACGTACAGAGGCAAGTACTTAGACTGACATGTTAAAGTGATGGGAATGCATAGACAGTGTTGGTTTGCGAGTAGTCCGGTGAAATAACCTAGCTGCAAGGCAGAGCCCTGTATAAGCAAGATTATTGGTGTCTCTTACGTACCACTAGACCTTACTTTAGGATCAGTTTGTGTGCGATTTCTTAATAGCAAGTCATAAAGCATAGTTAAAACCTCTGTACTAATTTTGTAATAGTACGGAAACGTCTGGAATCTTAAGTTCGTAGCCACAACCAGTCAGCCATGCCCGCGTTGCGCAGCAGAGATGCTGCTTACTGCGCATGCCCGTTCAACCGGCTCGCTTCGTCAGCGAAGGTTCGCGAGGCCGGTTGCAGACGTCATCTTACGTCATGGTACTATGTTAATAGATTAGTAAATTAGTAAGTGCAATGAGCATGGCATTGTAGTCAGATGTATGGAAGGAGCTTCAAACCACCACATACATTATTTTGAATTATATAGATGAGAAGCGGCCACAATTTTTTTTCATTTAATGATGGAATCATTGTGGTTTTGCAGTGTTTTTTTGTCAAATAAATTATAATTTGAGGCCCTTTTTTGAAAACCACAATTCAAAGTCCAAGCCGAGTTGGTTTGGAGTTTGATTACATACTCGTAATTCTGAAGAGTCATAATTAAAAAAACTGATCAAAATTCCGAATTCTTGATAAGTAGAAGACTTAACTTTTTGTTATCGCTTATAAATGAAACCTAACCTACCCTACGTATGACATTTAGATTATGCATTTAATCTAATATAAATAATAAATAAATAAATAAATATCAGGGAACTAAGCTCTAGGCTTGTACTATGGGTACTAGACAACGATATAAAAATATATATAGAGAAATATATACTTAAATACATAGAAACATACATGCATACATGCCTGTGTGGTTGCCGGGTTAGAATAGTGCCACTCCGTGTCTTCCCGCGGATGTCGTAAGAGACGACTAAGGGAATAAAGGCTTGTAGTACTGTTAGGCGATGGGCTTGCAACCTGTCACTAATACACTGGTAAACATCTTAGCCTGATTGTGCAAAATGTGGTTACAGAATTATCAACAAGTTTTTAGGGTTGTTGGAAATTCTGTAGCTCTGCCTACCCCACTCTGGGAATGAAGGCGTGAGTTTATGTATGTATGTATGTGTACATAGAAAACATCCATGACTCAGGCACAAATATTCGCGCTCATCACACAAACATCTGCTCTTACCGGGATTTGAACCCAGGACCGCTAGCTTCGTAGGCAGGGTCACTACCAACTAGGCCAGCGCGTCGTATATAGCTCGTATATAGCTCCATAGTGACAATTCGGTCTAATGAATATTTGGAAAAAAGTTGTAAGTACGGAATTTTAAGGTGTTCCGTCCTAATGTGCATAAGGTGGTAGCGAACTGGACGGACCTTGCACAAGGTCCTACCCCCACTGAATGTTATGTCTTATATCTTACTGACGCTCGCCTTTTAGGATTATTTCCACACAAAGATAAAATAATATTTTTTTAGGTGCCACATTACCATCTTTATCGACCTTATTCAAGAACATTAAAGGCCAAATTTCCAGTTCTCCTTGTAAAGTACCTCGTTAGGTTTCGGTAAATTTGGTAAATTCCAAACGAGTCATCGGTATTTATGTTTCCATAATATTTATTATACAACGAGTTGATCCAATTTCATCATCATCATCATCATCATTATCAGCCGCAAGACGTCCACTGCTGGACAAAGGCCTTCCCCAAGGTTTTCCACAACGATCGGTCCTCTGCTGCTGTCATCCAGCGGTTTCCCGCGACCTTTATCAGATCGTCAGTCCACCTTGTGGAAGGTCTGCCAACACTTCGTCTCCCGGTTCGCGGTCGCCACTCTAGAACCTTTCCGCTCCAACGGCCATCAGTTCTACGAGCAATGTGCCCCGCCCACTGTCATCATGGCTGAGACCCTGGAGGACCTTGGTACAATGCTCGATGGCCTCAGTAGAGTCTCTCAACAAGTGGGTCTTAAAATGAACATGGACAAGACGAAAATCATGTCAAATGTCCATGTCGTACCCACTCCTGTCAAAGTTGGTGACTCTACTCTCGAAGTTGTTGACGACTATGTATACCTAGGACAAAAAATCCAGTTAGGTAAGTCCAACTTCGAAAAAGAGGTCAATCGTCGAATCCAACTCGGATGGGCAGCGTTCGGTAAGCTACGCACTATCTTCTCGTCCCAAATACCACAGTGCCTCAAGACAAAAGTCTTTGATCAGTGTGTGTTGCCAGTGATGTCGTATGGATCCGAGACATGGTCGCTTACAATGGGCCTCATAAGAAGGCTCAAGGTCACTCAAAGGGCGATGGAAAGAGCTATGCTGGGTGTCTCTTTGCGAGATCGAATCAGGAATGAGGAGATTCGCAGGAGAACTAAAGTAACCGATATAGCTCACCGGATCCAATTTAATAATAGGTAATTAATGTAATGAACGATAATATTTATGCAAGTCATTTATTAATTCATGGTCCTGGACTCCTGGCTCGTCGGGATATGGCTCATCTTCTAATTTCATCGATTTCCTGTAAATATTAAATCTATTACCCGGATTTAAAGGTATTTTTTCCAACATGAATCGATCTTTTTCTGCGTATTTGTGGCAAAACCACCACCTGCCAGGTAAACTGGTTTGATAAACAGTAAAAGTGCCAAACTGCGGCTATAAATATTCCAATGCGCGATACGAGAACAGTGTTTTCCTGTTAAGAGTGTCGACAACAGTAAATGTTATTTAATCACTATTACTAACCATAAAAAAGGTTCATTTACTTGACAGAACGCGTGGTGATAACCCTATGTGCATCTGTTTAGTCCAAACATACTCTTTTACCGAACAACTGTCCTCGCGTGTGCTATCTATGGAGTTATTTCTCTAATAAGTTCATGGGAGTTTCTATAGAGAACGAGAAGCCATCCACTAAAATTTTAATTAGAAAACTTTGAAAAATTGTCTCAGGGATAACTAGCCGGTTAGCATAGCGGCATTCCACCTTAGTCCTCAGGGGCCGTAGCCAAGATTCAAACGCTACTAACGGTTTTCGTTTCTATCGCTCATAATGTATGGGATGACAGTTGACCCCGTGGTTTACCGTAACGAACGAGAATAGTGAGTGATAGACAAGAAAAACGTTAGTAGAGTAAGGCCTCCGGATTTTCAACGCATTTGTACTCTAGGATTGCATTCCAGTCTTGACAATTCCAATGTCCATTGGTCTCAGATTCCGCTTACCATCAGGGCACGTATGATGGCCAGCTTTATCGCTTTGGACAAACGTCGATAAAGCATCCGTCACTCTCGCACTAACATACTCGTCAGAAAATGACAGATGGTTTATCCACGTGTATCGTCATTGATGAACATTGAACACGACCATAATAGGTGAACAGATGACATGTGCGCTTGTGTGTCTTCTCCTTGCCTTAACAACAACTGGCCAAAATAGAGTTTAGGAATGATGAGGGCGCTGTAGGCCTACCTGATGGGGCTGTACTGAAATTGGCAACACCTTCCCATTTTTGCCAGAAATCCCTCAAATCTGGTGGTTGTACGTTTAGAATATTGTAGTTCCACCTACCACTAATACTAAGACAATAAATACTTAGTGATAAACTGTGTCAAGCGGTCGATATTAGTGGCCAGGAGCGGCGTGTACGCAGCAAGGCTCAGCGCAATCTTTGCGCAAGCGGCTGTCGAAGGCCGACGCGCGGAAACTACCCACACAGTTCTATGTCGCTTGTACTATTAGCGGTCAGTTTGTGGTGCTATTAATTTACTCCCTCGTTCGAGGACTAGTTGAGAGACCAGCAATCAAATGTCATATGAGCCATGCGCCCGTATGTATTGACGACTACAAAGAGGATGTATCCATTTTTGATCCTTATTATTATCACAATGCAATAAGGTGAAAAAGTTCATAACTTTGAAGTCTGTACGTATATTGTGGGCGCAGATACTGTCTAAATTTTAAAAAAGGTTACTATTCTACAATTATATGTAGGTATGTATTGTATTTTATTTTTATTTTGTATATGGATGCGAGTAGCACAAAACCGGCCGTCGTGGAGATCCTTGGGGACGGCCTAGGTCCAGCAGTGGACGTCTTTCGGCTGACATGATTGTGATGTATATAAACACTTTATTGTACTAATATACATTACATTACACAGATATTAAAATTAATGAAATAAAAGTAGTACAAAGGCGAAATTATCGATATCTTCCATTTCACCTTTGGGGGAGGGGGAAAAATAAACAAAGCGAACAAAAAAAAACTTATGTACAAAATTTAGTCGAGAGGAAACAATAGAAACCAATAACTTTTACAATAGGTACTTCGCATATTTCTTACCCAGTTTACGTATGTACATAAAACTGTTAGTCTTAGTTCATTTGAATGTACTTAGGTCTACCTCAACGTAGAAAAACATTGGTATGTATTTTAATTAAAAGAGCCAAAAATCTAGAATTAGCATCCTAATAGCAATAATTAAACAGTGCTACAAACTCACAAACCGTCACTCAAGAAAAGAATTTTTCGTGTAAATAGCTTCATAAACATAATATTCGGTTTTTCTTTTCTTTGTTATATGAAAAAACAGGATTGACTTAAAATTTATCTTTTTTTTTTGTGGCATAGAAAAGGCTACTTGATTATGTGTGGGATCTGAGACTCATAGACATTTTGCATTCTCAAGACTAGAACTATGACTACAATCCTAACTCTGCTATGCTCTGCCAATCAACCCTGAGGACTAAGATGGAATGCCTCTATGCTGGTAATTTCACCGGTCATCATCACCACACCGGAACTGCTGCTTGGCAGTAGATTCAAAGATAAGATGGTGGTAGCGATCCGGACGGACCCTGCACAAAGTCTTACAACCACTAAATCTCTGACGATTGAAAAACTAGCCCTTAGTTTAAGATTAAGCTATAAACACCGAAAAAATAGAAGATATTATACCAGCCGCAGTCATTTAATCACAGATCTAAATATATTCTGTGCATTTAATCCTCACTGTAAGTTTGAAAGTAAGAAAGGTACCCGGTTAGTTTCGTACTCTTTGGATCAACTTTGCCTAAAGCCCGATTTACCTTGGCCCAGGACAGTGGCAAGTAGTGCCACGGACAGTGGAGTGAAAAAATAGAAAGCGATTCTATTTGGACCCACTGGCAAGGCAACTTGACTCGCCACTGTCCGACCGGTCTGCACTACTGTACTATCCTCTGTCACTGTCCTTGATCGGGCTTAACCCTCGTTATCGTTGCCTGGATGTACCCAAGGTCACATACCGCACTTGAACTTGAATTGCATTTTGAGTAACCGTAAGGTTATGACTCAAGTCTCGCATCCCACTACACGCGTGTCGGAAAGATGATGTAATACTTAACATCTGTATCAATTTAGACCACATTCATTGTATTAACCTCGGTTGCTATGACAGAAACTTGCAAAAGTAGAAGTTATCGGATGAATGAATAAGTACAGCACTGCAGAAGACGAGTACTCTTGTACTTTAGAACATTTTTTAAGTACGAACTTGAGTCCCTTATTCCTGTTGCGAGCCACGGGAATATGCACTTAATACAGACGAGTGGCGAAACAGGTAGGTCTTTACAGAGCAGCACAGGTACTAATTAGAAGCAGTATCTTTTTTTTTATCAGATAAACTACTGCGTGTCTGTCCATGTATGGGTGGATGAATATTTGGGCGTTTCAACCGTCGTCATTGTTGTCTTCAATATATTGACGAAAACAATGATAATTACCAGCAACTTTTGATGTCAAAGTCAACGGACCCGAGGGTAGTATTAATTCCATTTAAAATCACAAGACAATTAAAAAGCTTATCTTGAATAATTATGCGAAGACAATAATGACGGCGGTTTAAACGCCGAATAATCACCCGGGTGATCATAGGGCGATAATAGTCCAAGAAAATAGATTCTACTTCCCGACTTTTCACTGTATGTATAGGTAATCATTATCCTTATCATTATCTTATGATAGTGCACTGATTGCAGTTCCTATTAGTACTAAGTCGAGATTTAGGCCTCACCCAATGAGCCATCGGGCTCCGAAGCACGCTTCATCAAATTTCAGATCAGACCAGACGCAAGTCGTCACTCCAGCTCGCCACAGGTAGTCTTACAATGTTTTCAGAGTGAGGTTCGCTCATCACTCCAGAACGCATCGGCTCTAAAGGACGTCTGCGCTCCTAGTGAAAAAGGGTATACGAGTAAGTCAACTTAGCTTGTAATACTCGTAATAAAATAGGGGAATATAAATCATATACGGAGTACCTCACCGAAGCAGCCTTCTTTGTGTACCTACTACGAATACACGTATGCCCTTTTTCACTTCATTTTCAGTTATTCTGTAGATATGGCCAGCCCTCTGCTGCGCTGTATAATATTACTAATGCGGAAGTACGAGAAACGATTTGTTTGTTACGCTTTCACAAATAAATCGCTGAAACTGATTTTAACCTTTGGTATGGAGATAGCTCTAACCTCGGAGGACGACATAGAGTTTTTATCGCGGTAAATTAGACAGCGTATTGGACGGAGTCGCGAGCAACGGCTAGTTATACAATAATAACAACACATCATAGGACCTACGTAACATTAACGTATTTCTGACCTGCTGAGTGATGGCGAGGTTAGGAGGCAAGTCATTGACGCAGGCTGACACCCATTTCGTAAGGGCACGACGCTAGAATAACAATGCAATTAAACGCCATCACACTGCCGAAGTCAAGGTCGCTAATTATTACCACACGTAAAGTAAATAAAATAATAAATAAAGTTTATATCTAAAGAGAAAAACTGTAACTACGTTTTATAATACACTCTTGTATTGTAGTATTGTTCTGTGTCTAGTCTCCCCGCAGAAGCTTGTTCGCGTCCAAATAAAATTAGATCGCTTCAATAAACATTCATGAATAGGTGTTAAACTTAAGTAAATAACCTGTTGCATGTAGTTGTGCACAAAACTGGTATGGAATTAATGTCACATTTCAAATATAGAATGTCCAACGGTTTATACAGATGGGTTACGACTACATGCAATATACAGTGTGTAAATGGTTGGTGTTCCGTAAAATCCGACTCTTACACTTGGTCGGTTTCTATTATTTGTTGTCTTTCATTAGGAATTTTCAGTTTGCACTATAGTCACAACAAATGTTTTACTGTTTATTCTATAGTATTCTAACACACAGGTATTCTGTAAATAAAACCCGGCTGTCCTATTACACGGTGTAAAAGATACAGGTCTGTAGGGCAGACGGTTCAGACAGCGTAGGACTACGGCGCGTCGCTTTACTGATTAGTTCTCGTTTTGCACTAGGTACGGAACCCTAAAAATAAATATGTATGTTTATTCAGTAACCTATATTGTTATATTTTGAATTATGATGGTTAACAACATGATTGTGCCAAACGTGTTCTTGCTTTTGTTGAACCCATTGTCACCCCAGTGTTTTGACAGGTGGAAAGAACGAAGTTACACTGACTGACTATTATAGTACCGATCGTGTTGCAAACACAACCACATTTGCTATCACTATCAACCACACAAGACCTTTGATAAATTCGTGAAGCAATTCATACATCTCTCTCGGTAAAGAGACAACGGATTAAAGTGTATAGATAGGTACTTATGATACAGTTTGTAGTAACAAGTAGAAAAGACACCACGATGGAAAGTTCAAGACAATCATGAGTTTTATGTTATTTATGTTGCTCATAAATAATATATTAATAAACATTCGTTGTTATTTCGTCCGCCTTCGCCACACTAAACTGTATTTAGGTTGAGTACCTATATCTGTGCCGCAGCGCAGGTTTGTTCAACCCTAACCGCAATTCATGGGTACGTTACCGTTACCACAGACGTTAACGTTTGTTTGTGGGTAACTTCTTGCTCATGCCATCTCAACTCGCTAAACTCTATTCGCCTTTATGCTGGTTTCACACGGGGAGGCAGAACAGTGGACATCAGAGTCAGCCGAGTACTGCTACTGTGTGGACGCACACGTAGAGACAGATTAGTAGGTACTACGCGTATTATATACGCGCGAAACCATTATCACGCTCTGGAGATTCGAGAATAATCGATTTTACCAAAACCAAATATTTTTTATCATTTGATGCCCAGCAGGTTTTGCTCGTGCCTGCCCAGAGACCCTAGGACCGTTTCCCCTGCTGCGGTATCCTCCGGCCTGTGATGTCATAAGAGGCGACCAAAAGTCCCACTAGGTCACACTTAATGTTGAGGGTGCGGATTAGTGACCGTTTATTTTCCCATCTGTTCGCAGTGCGAAGAACTAGGACAAAACCGACTAACGCGCAGTTTGATCAAAAGGGAGCTAATAGCCCTTAAAGCAGGCTTTGGGCATGGCTTTGTCACGAAGTGGGGACTGGAGACGGACACTAACAGCGCTCATTTACAGCGACTCGGTTGTTTATGGTCACACAAATCGGTGGCTGCTGGGAAGTGAACAGGTAAAGTGTAGGAGGATCCGGCACCGGTCCTATGGAGACCCCGGGGTCCTCAACAAGCACAGACGCTGGCTGGCTAGGTTTTAGTGGGTAAATCCCTCATATTCCCAAGTCTTCCCAAGACGTCAAGTCAGGTTATATAGGTTTGGAGAAGAAATCTCCCCGTTAACAGAATAAAAAGGTTAAACCTATTCCTTTATAACCGTCCGATACAACGGTGTATCAATTAATCAACCATCAAACAAATCGCTTTATAATTGCCATGACTAAGTAGTAAGTACTCGTACCCACATTTCTTGGTCGATAACTACGTGCTTACCTATTTCCCGTTTTATTGAGAAGCTAATTAATAGTCTTAAGGCAAGAATAAACGCTAATATTTTCCAATAGTTATCTGATTTATTATAAGAATATTGGAATAGCTCAGATCATTTATTACCGCCATCAAAATTTCGCAGATGCTAAAATATCTCCGCCAACATTTATTTTCGAGGCCAAAATTATGCAGTCTAAAAATAATTGCACATTTCAGTAACGCTTAACGTTCGCGTTATGTGACCGTTGCATTATCGTTAAAATAAAATGGAAAAACGTAATAGCTGTCAATAATTGGGTTTTGCAGACCTATTGCATTGACGGTCTCAATCAACAAATGAAGGATGAAGTCATAAGGTTGTAATTATAAATAACGGTAAATCGACGGGTAAAGTAAAGAATCATAAACGTAATCTTCTGTCGGATGGCTCTATTATCTTTATTGCAGCGGTTTGTTCTGAACAATCCTCAATTGCTGTTGGCATTGAAGAGTCTGACTTCATCTTTTGTTCGCGTCAGGAGATTTACAAACCCTGAACGATATACGCTATTGTTGGATTGTAATAGGGTGTATAAATGGAGTTACCCTAAGGGTCGAGTGGTTGGAGCCTCGCTTAAAGGTTAATTTTAAGTTATTTTTGGTGAGAGTACCAAAGACCAAAGATCGGTCGACCTTTTTAAAGGAGGAATTCTGGCCGCGGGGTTTCTTATTTCGTCGATTTCGTGGCGGCCGCCAAACTGTTACAATGGAAGCGTGTTAGCTGTTAAGTTAATTTTGAGTTATATATTGTTTTGTATGTTAGTCTAAGGGCCTTGTTGCCTGAAATAAAGTTATTCTAATCTATTCTACTTATTCTAATGGCGCTAGGCCAATTGTAGTCGAGTAATCACACACACATTGACCTATTTAGTCCCAAACTAAGCTCAAGGCTATAATATGGGTACTAGATAACCATAAACTTACTTAAATACTTAGATAAACACATACTTAAACACATAGAAATCATCCAAGACTCAGGAACAAATACTCGCGCTCATCACACAGATATCTGCCCTTACCAGGGTTGGAGCCCAGGACCGTTACCTTTGTAGGCAGGGACACTGCCAACTAGCCCAACTTGTCGTGAAAAGCTATGTCCATTATGTATGGCGGAACAAAGCGTGTAGGTAAGTTATATGTCTGTATATGTCTACGTACTCTACGGTTGTGACTCTAGTGTAGATACACACTTGCACAGCGATAATTTTAAGTGTTGATTGTTTAATCATTTATCATCATTTAGATACAGAATTGTATATTTACTTACTCATCTGAACCGGATAATGTTAGTTAAATAATTTATTTTATAATGAAACTTACAATAATCAACATCATGTCAGCGAAAAGACGTCAATAAACCAACAAAAAGTATTTACTTAAGTATTTATAGTACTAACTTAAAAGTCATCTCATATAAGTTGATAGACGTCATCATGCCAATTGATCTTGAGATCTTGACACAAAACTGTTCATTCAAGATCCGTTTAACTTGCTAAGTGAACGGAAAGTTTCCTAAAACATACTCGATACACCAAACTAAAGGGGCAAAGATCAAGTGGGAACGTACGCTGGTAAATGTTTACCTTTTCCTTTAGCCGGTTTGACGTAGACGGCTTGTTTTTGCATCACACTTTGCATCACGCTCTGTCAACATGGTTGATCCTTCCAATAGTACAAACAAGGCTAGTTTTGCGAATTACTTCAACGTGACCAATAATAATAACTGTTAGCACCTTTCTTAACTGGACTACCCAAGCAGGTTATGTTTTTTTATAGGTGCGAGTATATCATGTACCACAGGTGAAATCTGATTCTTTGCGATTACCACTAGCCTAAACGGCTTGACGAATTTTGAAATGCGGCGTGCCGTTGGGTTGATTTTTATTCTGGAAGTATCATACAAAAGGAGTATGTTCAGATTTTGAGAAAGTAGCTGTCAAAAGCGAGGTAAGTATATATTACTTATAGGGATGAAAATATGCACTGCAGTCGGGTTTTAAAACTTTGTTAACTTTCTTTAGACGTCGAATTTTTTTTTATTGGCGCTCACAATATTTGCGCCGCATCATTTCAAACGCCGACAAAAAAACAAGTTATATGTAGGTATCTTTAAGAATCGAAAAATAAAGAGACCAAATCAAAGTAAAAGGTTACTGAACCACTGCCATGAATACAAGAAAATGTACCTAGTTCCTTGCCTTGATATCGATTGATGGAGGGGTCATTCCACCGTTCAAGTCACTGTCTCTTGTAGCGCCAAGATCTCCTTATCGAGGCCATTTTGTATAGAAAATTGGTAGCCTAGCATTGAATGTAGTAAGGAAAATCAGTACGCAATCGTAAGTAAACCTTAGTAATACAAATTAACCCTGAATTACTATGTAACGAATCCATTGTACTTATTCCCAAAATGGATGGTCGAGTCGAATTTACGATAGCCCCGTTTCTTTCTTCCTCGCATGAATGACTAAAAAACACTCAAGGTGTTTCGGATTCAAAGAAGACCTCTTGTTGATAATCAAACAACAATTCAGTTTCAGTACTAGGAAACTACGAGGCTTGAGTACCAGTAACTGAAAATACTAACCATTCCTTACTTTACATAGGTGGTATGAAACAGTATTGCTTTCCGCGTCTGTTTTTGTCTGGCTGTATATCAGCTAACTCCTACTAAACCACGCGATGGATTTTAACGGTATATTAAATGGTATCTTTTACTTTACTTTAACTGTGTAATACCTCGGGGTAAAAATTTAGCCTATCTCACTCTCAGGTCTTTCAGTGATCCGTTGCCCTTTTAATGAAGTTATATACCAACAAACACTTGTCGCATTCATAACGTTATTAGAGATGTAGGGATACCATATATCGGTAGTGCATGATGTCACTTATAGTAATGTAGAAGTCAAAAAGTAGTTCAACTAACCGGAACAACACAGTATTTTGATCGACAACGAGCTTGTCACACCCAGTCTAGCATACATGAGGTTTATAGCGACGCCCTTGTGTCGTGACCTCATGTAATTAGATTGTGATAGACTTATTATGAAGGTATTTTACATACATTGCTAGATTTATAGTTTAAAATAAGAATCTTTGACGGTTCTCGGCTTATTGAGTTAGCGATTCGCATGCTTACTGTCCTTCTTAGCCAAAAAGCGGTATTCCAAATTCAATAGTCAAAGCAAATTTAATCTTAGCCTGATAGTTAGGAGGTTGCGATTGCAACAGGAGTTTTATCTGAGATGCGACAATTTGGCTTAGCAGCTATGGCAACAGCGTGTCGAATTTTACGAAGCGAGTGCTCAAAAATAGAAAACCAATTGCATGCGAAGGAACATCACAACCAACCCCGAACTATAAAAAGTACGGTTTTACCAAAGGTTTATACCAAGGCGTTAGACAAAAATACTTTAATACGTTAATACTTTAATGGAATACAAAATTAGGCGAATCAGTTTGACAACTCAAAATGTACAAATGTTGCAACAGAATAAGTACCTAGTGCTTTTCGTTGCAAGCTAAAATAAAATAGAAATTAAATAGAGCCATTAAATACAAATTAAATAGAAATTCAATAAAAAATATAATATAAATTAAATAGGTTATCTGTTGTTAAGAACCAAAGCTTCAGTTTTGGAAAGAAGATCCTCTCCGGTTTACATTGATTAGTAGTCCCAGTTCCAAACATTACCTACTAACTGGGACAACTAATCGATGGAAACCGGATAACGATTTGCCTGTGGAGCTCTGTGTCCAAACTAAACACAAATTCAAGATTTTGCAACAAAAATGGCTGTCTTCTTTCCCGGTTAGTTCGTAAGTTTTTTTATAGAATTGACCCATTTCAATTGCTCACCTGTATAATAATATCAGAGCACGTAGGTACTCGTATTGCGATTTACGCACTTTCCGAAAAACAGCAATGGTCAGCGCCAAATTTGGCTTTTTAGTCATGTTCGAACAATGCCGTCACCACAGAATCTTTGCTTGAATCATCAGTAAAGAGGAAACTTTATTTATAGTGTAACTGTATCCTGCTAATATTCTACTTCCTGTTAATATTAATAAGTAGTAAAGTGCCGTAAAACCATAAAACTATGGTCCTAGCCTGAAACAATAGTTAATTGTTTCTCATTAAGTTCAGAATTTAAAAATATGATAGCTATAGCTTAATGATTTTAGCTCAAAAAACATACCCAGCAATAAAAAGCTATCACATTTCAAGGATTTAATAAGGAAAATTTGACTATTGTTAATCTTAGGGTGTGAGTTTACTGTTGTAAAAATGTTCAGATGGTTAGGTTGTTTTGTCTTTAAACCGTGCATAAACTGATAGATTGGAATTCGGATAAAAGACGGTCCATGTCTTTGGATACTTAATTGTCCTGTAATTGTCAAAAGTTACCGAGGTATGAACGTTGAACCAGTTCTACGTGGACTAGCTCTAGACTAGCCTGGACAAATTCAGTTCATTATTTTTTCTAAAGCTGTTATGCTGAACTACCTTCATTTAATTGCTGAAGCTAGAGAAGGACAAGAGGGAACTGTGCCATAATAATCTAAAAATCAAGTCATCTAAATAATACGTTCTGAGTTATACAATTCGGGATTTCGATCTAACCGGCGCGGCTGCCTAGAATGATGTACTGTACCCGGCTAGTCTATACAATATTTTGATTGAGAATATCGAATCAACTACGCATCCAATTTGGTCCATAGGACGCTCACATTAAGAATGTTATAGCTACAATAAGATACTTATAGTGCATCAGCAATTACGAGTTTGATTGAGCATCGCGCACGAAGGACTTCTTATCGTTTGTTATCTCGACGAGATAGCACTAGTTCTCTTGCAACACTGTTAATATTAACTCATTACTCTCATTAACCTATTAATTGTTGACATTATGGGGCTAATATTAGCTTTTGACAATTGGCAAATGTGGATTGTGTAACTATAGTTAGTTTGTTTAGGTACTTAAAAAAATGTAAACAAGCCAAACCACGTGGCATTGTCAAACAGCCAATCAAAACTGTTTTATCGCACTTTGACGTATCAGTGTTCTGCTTCTATTGGCTGACGAACTATAAAACGTGGTTCTTTTGTTTACATTTTTTTAAGTACCTAAACAAACGGAGTATAGGTGGTTGTGGAATGTGGTTAGAAATTAATTAATTTATGTTAAGCTACAGATGGCGAGGCAGACCTAGGCAGAGACGACTTGGACGCTTTCTTAAAATTGGCTGGA
Organism: Acleris sparsana; assembly: GCA_923062465.1. Classification (NCBI taxonomy): domain Eukaryota; kingdom Metazoa; phylum Arthropoda; class Insecta; order Lepidoptera; family Tortricidae; genus Acleris; species Acleris sparsana. Next base: position 15,655,883 of record OV281287.1, on the reverse strand, counting down.
AGTTGCTATGGACAGAGAGTTAAGGAAATCCAGAGTGGGACACAATAGTCGGCTCATCTAATAAAAAACTGGACTCGCCCACCGAGGGTTCCGCACATGAAACGGTTAACTCAATTCAAAATTTGAACTGCCGTTCCTTGCATAAAGACACTGTTTTTTTAAGATTAAATAAAATCTTGAAAAAAACATTTTGTTTGCGATTAACGGGTCCGTTTATGAAATATTAAGCTTTAAAGCGCTTATTTTTGTTAGAATCAAGTGCCAATTTTATAGGAGAACTATCACGACTAAGTAGACTTCATTGATTCTTGAGTTAAAAACCGTTTAAAGCCTTGGTCAAACACACGGCGCGACGCAGCGCCGCGTCCGCGCCGCGCGACCGCGGCGGCTTTAAATACATGCTAACAGGTTAGCGACGTCAAACATGGGCGCGATGCCGGCGGGACGCAGTCTGTTTGACGTCGCTAACCTGTTAGCATGTATTTAAAGCCGCCGCGGTCGCGCGGCGCGGACGCGGCGCTGCGTCGCGCCGTGTGTTTGGCCAAGGCTTAAATGTTTATACCTGCCGAAAACTTATTTGCGGTGTTGGTAAACTGACCGCGATCTATGTCGACGTATGGGGATAACAATTTTCCAACGGCATAGTTAAGTTTGTTGCGAGGTCTAATTTGTTTGTAGTAATGGCTTTGGAACCCTGCACTGAGCATGGTCCGACATGCTCTTACCCGGTTTTATTCTCGGGTACGGAACCCTAATCAGCCACAAAATTGGCATGGTTTAAGCTCAGTGATTAGCTGAAAAAGTCATATAGGCTTCTATGCAACCAAGAAAGTATGTTTTCCCAAGGAAACTGCATAGAGCATATGTTAGAATGCACCGACAGAATGACAGGTTAAAGCTAATCCTAACAGTCAAACGCTTCTGCTGCATCCGTGCACGACGAAAGTTTAAAAAAACGGGCATGTGCAGTCCAAAAGTTCCTAAAAACCTTCCGCGCAATCTACATAGGTCCAATCAGCCAAATATTGTGGTCCGTCATTGAAAAATAAGGTTGATAAGACGCGTCTATCAATACGAATATGAATGAAGGGTCGACTTAAGCTACATTTTTATCAAGGAATCCGTGTCAAAAAGTAACGAAAACCTTGTTATCCGACTGTACTTTTGCGTATCTCCTCTAATAAGGCTAGATTTTTTAATGCTGCCGCTTTTAATCGATCCGGCTTTTTGTAAAGATCAAATGTATATATACTCTTAGGGCCAACAATTAGAGCACTGTAAGTCAGAAAGAATAGTCAAAGTTCAACATTCCTACAAAGCGTTGATAACGCCCCTTACAAATTGTATACTCAAATGTGACGTCATAACTTAGTAGTTAAATAAAATGTGGTAAAAACAGGTAGGCATCATGTTAAATTATAGTCGTGAAAAACTGCGTTTGATTGCAATTAGTTAATATTTAATGTTTAAATTTAAAGCCAAGGGTTCTGTTGGTACCATTTGGGTGATTTTCTATATCTTTATCTTCTTTCTTTATTAGTTAATAACATGTTTACGTAACATAAAACTAAGTTGCTTTACGCGTCTGTCTATCTGTCTGTCTTTCTATCAGTCTTCATTTTCACGGGGTTTTCACCATTAGATAATTTTTCACGTAAGTTTTTTTTATGTATTGTTACAGAAACCTCACATAAAACAAAGTGAAGCGAGGGCTGGTCGCTGTTTACCTGACGTTAAAAAAAACTATAATAATTTCGAAACTTAGATGTCTCATATCATTACATATATTTCTTTGTTATCACTTTGTTATGATAATATCTAGTTAGTAACTTCAACATCATTCCAATTTTACTTCGAAGAATTAAATCTCCCTAGAAACTAAAATGCGACTTTACGAAACCGGACCCCAAATGTTATATTTATTCACGATGTAAAACAAACTACTTAATATTTTCTTGTTACGTATGTACTCGTACTTATGCTAATTAGGTAATTTCTTTTCATCTTTTCAGCTGTACCGTCGCATATTGATTCGTTTCAATTTTCCACCCACACAATACTAAAGTATAAGCCACCATAATCGAAATGTGTAAATGTCACTGTGGATTGTAACAACACAATTATTATAATTGTAGGTATTTCAGGTTAGTTTAGTTTACTCATGAGCGACCTTTTTTATCATCAAGGGTGTGTTTTGTTTTAATTAAAATATATTTCTATATATCTATATAAATCTGTACCTACTATAACATTGCATGCCTAATTAAGGTAGAACATAAGCACATCCTTTTCCACGAAGATCTGTATATCTATACTATGTTCTGGCAATAAATGTCTTTGTCTTTGTCTTTGTCTTTTTATTTTATACCAAGTTGTCTAAGGAGGAGGGTAATGATTTTGGCCTGTATGTATGTATGTATAGTACGACGACTGAATGACGTCGCAATCGTAATGTACATAACACAGTTGAAACGTTGGTTATATTCATCTTAGCGTCGCGGGGATGTCGCGGGTGTCACTGGGTACCTATTTACTCGTCCTTTTTAAATGTGAAATTGGCGAAATAAGGAAATTATACATAATAACGAACTTTTTTTAGTCACTTTTTTTACTACAATCTGTCTCCTTACAGTAACTACTGCAAACAAAAAACATTTAGTAAACAGCATTTGGGTTTTTAAAGCCTATTCTGTTACACTTGTTATCTTATGTTAATTAAAAACTGTTTCTTTAACGTTTTTTTTTTAAATAAGTAGTTTCTTTGCTATATCAGTGATGTGCGATGCGCGTGCGCGTCTGCCTATTAGCGCAAGGCCGCCGGCCCGACTTCCAGCACTTGCCTCGACGTTGAATTATAATTTCTATAGTTAACACTTGTTGGAGAACATTCCAAGTTATACATTGTCATTAAAATGAAACGAAAACGGATAAAACAACATAACTATTACCATTTTTTTTTTAAATTCTTCATTTGGAGCTCATAACTCGCGACATATTCTATGCAATAAAAAAACTCAAAATAGGTAAAACGTTTTAAACTTCTAAAAAACACCTGTCTCTCAAATTCATCTACAATGTCTTGAGGTTCGGTGTCAAATGAAAAAAGCATACCTACCTACGGATAGATTGACAGACAGGTAGACAGACTAGAGTTGATATGGGAAACGAAAATTAATATTCATATACGTATGGTAAAAATACAGTTTACACAAGAAGAGATATATATAAGTAACTTAGCAAAATATAAGTAAAGAAAAACAGTGTAACTGGTTACAAGATAAGATGATGTCAAATATAAACCTAAGATTAGGAAGTGGTGTGATAAGACAGATGCCCTCCAGTGGCATACTCTAAGGGGTAAATACACAAAATATCCCAAAGTAAACTCACTCGACGAAACGCCTTTAAGATGAGAGAGTGAGACAAGTAGATATGCTCTATAAGACGAATTAAACTCTATTTAACCCATCGAACGCCACGGCTCTGGCCATCAAAGTCGTGTCACTGACGCCACGAATCCACGATAGCTACAGCCGTCACAAGTTCGAGATTAAAAGAGACTTTGTTTCGTATCAATAAAGGGTATTTTGCATAGCATACCAAACATGTTTGCTGTGTGCCACATGTTGTACTCGACGTAAGGTGTTTAAAAGGTTAAGTACCTACCTATAAGACGAAAAGTTCTACTTCGAGTACCGCAGAAAGCAGAATGCAATGCGGGTAGCTAGTTATTACATGCAGTTAATCACTGGTTTGATCATAAATAAGTGCCGACCGATTGGTAACGTCATAGAAATAATGTTATGTTTTGTCGTCCATGATGATTGAGTGAGGCATTAGGCATAAACTACGGTGTAACTTCCTAGAAATCGATTTAATTTATCGGCAAAGGCATTTAAGTCACATGGTTTCTTGTAATGCAGTTTTATTTACGAAGTGGTTACTGACGTTGTTATTGTGAGGTTTAGGTGGTTTTAGGTATCGATTAATCAAATGGAATATCACACTTAGAACCAATTACTGATGTCAGGTCTATTTTGGATAGTAATCTGACCCGTGATTACGTGATTAGTCATAAACAATAATAGTAAATAGACCTATCTAGTAGGAATTTGGCGTGACCTACATAGATATTGGTGTACGAGTACTTTTGTATGGTCAGAAGTCAAAACTAGAAACCTATTAGGTTATCATTATTTCGCTTGTATATATAACAGTATATATTACAACTCGAAACACGTTTTTCCGTGAGTTTTTCCTTTAATCGGCTCAGGGTACTGTTATCTCACTCAGCATATAACACCATTATGCATGACCTAATACTCAGTCGGCGTAACACGAGTCTGCAGTCTTCTCTGCGGACTCCGCATCGATTTCTAGACGTCCCACTTTAGTTCACGGCCACTAAGTCCCTGAGCGTTTATAGCACGCGAACTGCTAACTTAGCACAGACCTTTTTAAGAGTCTATATCCTTTTGCAGACGTTACATAATCTATAAAGATACAAGTTTGCTTACCAGCCTTGACGACGAATGGCATATTGTTATTGATATAACCTCTGTAGAATTGGTCTGCCACTGATAATGGGAATTTGGCGTACTCGTAGGTACCTACCAACCTACGTTATAGATACTTTCCTTGAAACTGTTTCTGACATCTAATGTATTGGTCGCTTCAGGTAACTTCCAAAATGATTCTAATTGTCATTATTATTTGACAATACGTTATGAAATATCTTTATTATTCCGAGAGTTAGCTGATAACTTCGTCTAACCTTCGAGCTTCGAATCGTGTAATTTAACAACTGTACAGATACATACCAGCACAATCAAGATAATTTGTTGATTAGATTGAGATTGATACTGCACTGGGTGTTTCTATTGCCACAGCACAACAGTTAGTGCTATCACTTACCTACTGGCTGTGCTAGTAATTAATACTGATAAACTTGGAAAATGTACATCACTTACATAAAAGTACATAAACCTATCTAAAATTGACAAGTTTTGTGCCATAAGATGCAATTTCTCCTGCTGCCTATGCTACTTAGCTTAGGTACTGCAAAATCCCGTGGCATGTTCGTGTAATTTTCTTCGCGAGTGTCATTAGCAGTTTTATAGTTACATTGCACAAAATACCACCTATCTACATACACATACATAACAACTTTGTCTGTTTGTTACACTCTCACGGCTAAGCCACGGAACCGATTTCGATGAATTTGCGGCTCAGGGCGACTTCATCCACATTCCTAATTAGTCACGTTCTTAACCCGTCCACAATGCCATATGGCCCACTATTCCAATTTGTCGGCATTCCTATATTGTCACCTTTCTAACTTGTCTACTTTCCTATATTGTCACCTTCCTAACTCGTCCACATTTCTATTGTGTGGTAAATAAACATCTTCAATATTGTGTGGCTAACTTCAGTTTTACTTAGCACTATGGACAATATAGGAATGTGGAATTACATGCTCACGACATGGCATTGTGGACGAGTTAGGAAGGTGACGAAATAGGACTGTAGACAAAGTCGCCCTGAGCCGAATTTGCAGAGATAGCTAACGAACCCCGAAGGACATGGTAGGTACTTTTTACCGCGAGTAGCGATAAACGACTTCTATATAAGCGAACGTTAACTTTACGACAAGTGCGATTGGTCCAATAACTTGCGTGGATCTAACTCGTCTGAGTCACAACGGGGATTATATTTGGCTCAGGAGCAAGTATCGTCCTTGTCCTCCAAATAATTTATAGATATGGTGATAATATTTATGATTTTATAAACAAATCGTTAACAGGTTTGACTTCCTCATTGCTTCAACCTTTATTCATTATGCGTATTTCCTCGTGCTATTAGATAGATAGAAGTAACATCGTTGCATTCTTCCTAACCACATACTATAATAAACATGACGTAGGCGTTCACCATGATTGATTGGGGATTGCCATGATCTCTTACTACGGAGTTAGTCGGAGTTCCGTCAAAGGGGGAAGAAGCTATATGAGTGGTGTAGCTCCGTCTCTTTCACTAGCGTAAACTGATCACAATGAGGTCGTAGTGCCTCGCTAGTGATCGCTGTGCTTATGGTAGCGAGCCATACCTTCGCTTTGGTGTCAGAGTTCGCAAATTTATGGTCACTGTTCAGTATCGTCAACGCTAACTCTAATCATACAGATAGTCAAAGATAGTGCTTAAGTTAGTGCCTATCCTGTAGCAAGTCTGAAGTTTGATGCCCATCTGTTCCATTTATCCGAAAATTCATAAGTTATAGAACACAATCCAGGAAAGATAAACGGTTTTAGAAAAAAGAAACTGACTTATGAAAATTAGGACAAACGAAACGGTAAGTACCTAATTGAAATCGGCCTTTTTATCACAAATATCAATGGTAATGTTTAATTAGTGATGTCTATAATTAAAGGTCCCCAGGGTTGCTTGTACCAAGCCCAGGATGTCGTCACTACCACACCGAACAGGTTGGCTAATTCAAGTTATGGTATGGCGAGACACTTGACCGGTTTAGTGACCCGTGTGCAGTGTGCACGCTCGCTTGGCAACAGATTTGATGCGACTTCAACATGTAAATTTTTACCATATAGAATAGACACAAGCCAATATAGACTAGTTATTTTATCAAGCAGACTTTCTTTGCACCAATTACCATTATATTTTAGTAAAACAAGGTCTTGCGTTACATTGCATAATTAAGGTGACCTGAAGTAAGTATTTTTAACAAATTATACCAGTTTATAGCGCGTATGTACACGCATTTTATGTTTGATTTGGTTTCAATTAGTGCTTTGAGCTTTTATATTTAATACCTACCATCGACGTACCTACGTCTAGTTGCATCTCTCTGTAGGCGGTGTTGGCTAAATGCACTCCGGTTTGGTTTATAGCCCAAGTATTCCGTTGCCAAGTGGGTTAGGCAGAATGCCTAGGTTAATTGAGATAAGATAATATTTAACAACCTTGCTATGCTCGTACAACTAGTCCCTCCTTAAGGTTATCATATCATAGCTAATTGTTGACGATAACGTTAGCTATAATTGGCTTGACAGTAAGAACTGCTAAAACAGGGATATCCCAGAAGTTCCATATTTTCTACTTCCATATGGATCTACTGGTATATTCACTTTGAAGGAAATGTCCAAGAAGTACCATATGGAACTACTGGCACATATTCATATTAAATGTCTACCTCTACTAAGTACGATCTTAGTATATATATAATTGACCACTTCTTCGCATTGATCGGTCGTAGACGACATCGCAAATAAAAACGGCTTAAGTATCTGCAAGCTTTTACTCACCATGTTTAGTTCTTTCTTCTTCATATTCTCTTTTTCATTTCCTTCTCTTCATTTGAGAACATTTTAATTAGTTGCAGCAAACAAATATACTCATACAATCGAGTCATACATATGTACACACTTATTAAACATAGCGATTACGCTGTGATAATTCGTATATGACAGTTTGAACATGACATTAAATAGACAAAGTACTACAAAGTGTATACGTCATATTTATGAACTCAACTGTACCTACATTGATAGGAGTGCTTGTCATATTAAGTCATACTTGACAGACTATTTTGTTGATTTTGGTGATCTAAGGCAACATATGCAATAAACCACTCTAAACTAAAATAAAATAAAATAGTCTCACAGGGATATCCCAGAAGTTTTGCACCGATAGGTCGGTCTCTGCACCTGTTTTTGTAAGAGCATATCTCCGAAGATTTAAAAATAAAATTAAAACAAAACCAGGTGTAAAGCCTAGTATGTAGTTCTATATGGAACTATTGGGATCATTTATTTCACATTTACATATGTACCGTTTGTTCCATATGGAACTAGAGTTATGGAACTTCTGGGATAACCCCGCTAAAACGTCAACAGTAACGGTTGACTGGAAGACATCCCTTAAAAGTAAAAGTTTGCCTTTGTGCTAGTCTGCGCAAAATAATCACCTACCTACACTATTTTCAGACTGAAGTCTATGCTGAAGCAAGTGCCTAATAAATAGATATATTGTGCTCCGTAAGGGATTGTCAATGACACTTTATCTCTACCTGAATCTTAACGCTTGTGTGTTTCTATACAATATAAATTGCCTATAAATATCACTTATCGCAATTGACCACCATAAAAGAAAGTTAACTTACTCAATTGAGACAACATCTTCGATTGTGTAATGATGTAATTAATTTTCATCCCACAAAGGAAAAGAAATGTACCTACAATGAACTGTTAAAAGTGCTAAACCTATTATACGGAATATTACAACTTTACATGAACCCAGAATAGGAAGGACTGTTTTTTTTTTAAATTTCTGGCAAAATAATTCAACTCATGTACTATCAGTAAAATTGGTTAAGAACTTTTTGATTTGCTTTGTCACAATTCAAGTTATGTTTGTAGGCATTGTATGGAAAAAACTATGTAAGATAAGCATGAGAATGCTTTGTAATCTGGTTGTTAAGTAGAACCAAGAATCTAAAATATATATTTCATTATGAACCTAGAAAACCGTATTAAGTACTACATAGCGAGGCAAATATTTATCAATGAAAACATCTTTAAAGTTTACTCAAGATATCTCTTATCAAGATATGTTTCTGTATACTTTTCTGTAGAGGCTTCAAGCAAAAGTAACATTTAAATTAAGAAGATATGTATATGAAGGAGCTGAAAGAAAACCAAAGAATACTGAAAATTAAAGTTTATTAAATAATAACCTTGTTAACTTACTGAGATTCCCAAACACACGTCCAGCCCTTTAGCCTATATTTACAGTTCGGGCTGCTTAATACTATATATACATCACGGTCGGGCAGGCTTCAAATCACAGGAGAATGCGTGTGTTGGGCCCTAAACTGGGGCACCTACTTCTTCTTGGTACGACCTCGTGAGGTGGTTTGCCGCGGCGGTGAGCTGGCGCAAAGAGTACCGGAGCCCGCGAAGGTGGCGGCGGCAGGCGGCGGCCGCGCGCACGGCTGACTCGCGCTCGTCTTCCCCCTCAATGCCAGAGTCTCCAGCTGCACTCGAAGCATCACTTTCTGTATCACTTAAGTCAGATACTCTCCTCAAAGGCTGCTCCTCACTGTCCCCCGCTGACCACAACAGCTCAGTCTTCAGGTCATTCAGCATAGAAAACATGCTGAATGGGTCATCGTCTCCCTCCTGCGTCAGGTTCATAAGGCGGCTGGGAACCAGCACGGTCTCGTCCATGGCATTAACCATTTTGACGAATTTCTCCATGTCATTGAGAATGCTCTGTTTTGAGAATTCGGTGTTGTCATTTCTGGCAATTCTCCGCAGGCTGTTCCTGTAACAATATGAACATAAGAGATAAGTTATTGAGTTATAAACCAACACAAAACGATATATATATATATATATATATCAATAGAGCTATAACTTCCTAGGTAATATCGGTAAGGATAGGTTTAACTATTCAGAGAGGTAACACGGGCATATCCATTGTATAGATAGTGTATATTTTTTCATAAAAACTGTAAGTACCTAGTTTATGTTCATTTTAAGACCATAAAGCCAAAATAATGTTTTACAGTAAGGATTACATCAATAAATATTTAGGGATAAAATTTCTTTCTTTGATAAACTACTGCTAGTCACCATTTTTTTAAGTACACAAGTAGGTAAGCAACAAAATATTTCTGTGCAGTACAAGTCTCCATGAATTGATATCAGCAGGTATAATAAAATATTCATGGTTACGGATGGATTAAATAAAGTTTACATTTTTAAAATCAACCACAAGGGCATCTGATCAACACACTAGCCAGTAAGGTAATCTTTTATTCTAATTGTAATACCACTATTAGGGTACTTGGAGAAAATAATATAAATAACAAAAAATATTTTTAAAAATGCAGCTAAGTATTTTTCATGTCCAAAGTGCCGGTATGGAATGTTTCATATCGAGAGTAGAGGGGAGTATCCATACCCCCTACCTTTTCAAGTGTTGCAGCATCTTTTACGATTATGACCGTATTGTAAACTCGTGGCAAACAAAATCATCGCTTTTTGGTAAAGATTAAATTCAGTGTTGGTGAATTCCAATTTATGTCCGAGTCATGGCGGGGTTATCGCGCATGCCCATAGGCGTCCTGGTAATCCCGGATAACCTCAATAAAATTGCCGTCTTCATTTTAAAGGCAAGAAGAATTATTAAGGTCATTTATTCGAAAGAATTAATATAAGTCGCTGTCTTATACCATCAAACCGCAATAGAATGAAGAGCCCATCTTAAAAAATAGCAATGTCATGACTAATGCTAGCAGTGTGCTAGCATGACATGTTTCGCTAGGTAGCAGGATAAATCTCGTAAAACTGGGCTAGTTCTCTAAATAGGTGCATAGAACGCCCTACATAACACAACTGATTCGGGTTTCGGGAATGCAACGCTCACACACACACTGGCACTAGGGATAAGGACAGGCGGGTGTTAGCCATCACTATCGGCCATTGAACACAAATCCGTACCTGCTGTTTTCCAATTTGGTCGAAATATCGGTGTTGAAAGACATTTTTCTTGTGTTATTTAACGTTTTAAATACCACTGAACACACACGCTTCAATATAAGTGTCACCACAAAATTGACGTTTATAATCACGACACGAAACACTCAACCAACAGGCGACCGTACACTCTCACGAGAATAAACGTTATGCTAAGGAGGTGGGGAGCGCTTCGGCATTTATACGAGACGCTGCTGTCGTACGATGCAGGGAATTAAACTTAGTATTTATCAGTAAAGAGAAATACCTTGTTATTGATAGATCTTTATTAGTTGATAGGAAGCGTATTGTAAATAACACGAGTTTTGTTAATGATCTGTACCAAAAAAGCTCATGTTAACCTAGTAAAAAGCGTATCGCTTATGAATTTGAACCACAGCCAGACGAAACGTTGCAGCCCACCAGAGTCACACCATATTTTCCGACCCTGTGATTGGTCGATTCACGCTCCGGGCAGTTTTTATTGGCTAGTTTAAATTAATCCGTGCGCGGTATTTTTTGAAAAGTTTTTCTTATCGAATAAATATCACTTGAGCAGCGAGTGATTAGATTGTTAGTGGACAGTTACTGTAAATAAATTAGGTATTACTTACAATGTGAAAGCCGTTTCAGTTTAATTAAATGTTAAATATTGGTCGAACAATTTTTGTTCCATACCTTAAGTTGTATTCAGATATTTTTTTCAATCAGTAGGTATACCTAAGTAGTTAGATTAATATGTAAATAAAAATAAATAAACCAATATCGATGTTCAGTACTTATCTATAGTAAAAAGCTAGAGTTTCATTTAATAATTAATTTTGGAGTTTGTCTGTTAGGTATTTATTAAGTAGGTAGAGCAGGTACTTATTTATTTATCATACTGTATCATTCGGTGGCTGCGGGGAATTACGCTATGCCGAGGGTCGCTAAAGTTATCTGTCACCATAGTAGTTCTACTATGGTGACAGATGCCTGCAGAAACGTCTACCTACCCTTCGTCCTTAATAGCTTGCCCACAGATATTAGGTTAGAGGTAAAAGAGGTAATAAGGCAACGTTTAAAAGAAGACTGTTGCATTAGTATTGTATAAATTTCAAAATTGGTATTAAGTAAAGTTACCTATATATTATTACTTACTATTAATTAAGAGACTCAATGATCCCGCAGTCAAACTATGTAAACGGTTTTGTGGGACCATTTTCTATTGTAATATTGTAACCAATTATTTGTTTATAAACAGTAATAAATAAAATATAATCAAATCATTTAATTTGTTTGATTACACCTAGTAACAAAATTGTTGCTTAGGCAAGTACATCAAAACCGACCGTCCTGGAGATACTTGGGGAACACCTAGGTATATATGTTTAGCAATTTATTTATTTATTTATTTATTGGTGTTCAGGACAACAACAGCCGTAAATATACTTATTACATAGTATCAGTTACATAAAAGAAGGCCAATGACAGTTCCTAAATTAAAGAGTACCTACACAAACATAGTGAAGATGAATACACATGAAAAACCGTAATCGTAAAAAGTAACACAAGTCAGAAATCTGAATGCTTTGCGTTGCACGCAGGCCCGGTAGAATGGAAATATAAACAATGCCATTCAGTAATTAACTTACTTGCAACTACTTGCCCACCAATAGTACCCATTTAATTAAATTGTAATGTACTTTTACATTCGTATAGTACAATAAAAGCGAAAACAAAAATACAAACTTTAATAAAGTTTTGCCCACCTTTGTGAATCGAGGTAAAACATGAGGATATTAATGAAAAAAATCTAAATATTTGATATGAGATTGCTAAGGTATTTGTTCATGACTAATAGCTTTTATTGACCTTAATTGTATTTAATTTAATTTCTTATTCCTATTACTATTCCTATTCGCGTGTTTGTCAGTAAGTGCGGTTCGAATCTATAAGTCAAATAGGTGCTTACTTACTAACATAAATGTCTCGTTTTAGTTTGTAGCAAATTTCTTTTACCAATATTTTCTGTTCAGTAACCTATTAATAAAGTGCCGTCTCAGTTTTTTTTTTCTTATTTTTTTCTTTTTTTTTAACCCTAAACTTATTTGAAGCATTGAACAATTTATTTCTATTCTAAACTTATATTTGGATCCTAAAAATGGGTCAGTAGTGTTAAACTCCGTGTTATACAGACGAGGGATGCGTGATAGCACTGCATTGGCACCATAGTTGGCAGAGTGAGAGGGGACATGAAACAAGGTGGTATGTCTGGTACGACGCCTTGGGGCACGGAGCGACAGGCTGGATAGTAGTTCAGGACTATCAATGCGATCTCTAATTATATCGAAAAGCAGGGTCATGTCAGCCAATTTACGTCTCTCATCAAGCGTAAGTAAATTGTACTCTTGGCAGTTATCGGTGTAAGTCAGATTAGATTTCCTGAACTTGTAATTTAGATGTGATAAGAATTTCTTCTGGATTCTCTCAATGCGTTCCTTATGAGTGGCGTAACAGACTGACCATATAGGAGAGGCATATTCAAGAATGCTTGTTACATACGCATAGTATACAATCTTGAGACTTAGCAAGCTTTGAAAGGGTTTACAGGTTCTCATTACGAATCCTAGATTGCGAAAAGATCTATTTACAATAAGGTTTACGTGGTCTCTCATGGTCATTTTTGAGTCCAGCATTACCCCGAGGTCCCGCACAACGACGACCCTCTTCACCACAACACCATTGAAGTTATATGAGAAATTAATTGGCTTAGGGCTGCGAGTGAAAGTAATGCACTGACACTTACTAATGCTAAGCGTGATCTTATTTAGTGAGTAATAGACGTTTAAATTATTAAGATCACTTTGCAGGAGCTCACAGTCAGCCAGAGATTTAATACGCATAAATACTTTTTTATTATTTATCGATTTTAAAAACCTTGGGCGATATGTAAATTTGCCGATTTGTATTTAAAAACCCTTTTTTAAAGCTCGTTGAAAAAGCGCTCTCGCGTAAATGTGGGCTTAGGCAAGTACGTAGATACTTGTTATTTATCATTAGCAGTCTCATTAGACCAAGTCACGACTTTGACACGAATCTTCGCCAAAGGCAGTAGATTTACCCGCAGCTTTACGATATTAAATTATTCAATCCATGCTTTTATCCATGCTACGGTGTAGGTAGCCCATGGCACGAATCGCTTCGTGCAAGTACTTAAATATTTTCAGCGAGTTCAACAAAGGTCGCGGAACGGAATGCCTCTTTGCGTCTAATTGCGTATTGTATGTAAATTACCTATGTAAATATCAGTCCAGCCTTTATTTACTGTAAAGGTAATAATTAAATGATTATGTTGAATATCGAATGCACTTTAAAAAAAATGATTGATATGTATGTTGTTTCCGCTGGCTAATCGGGAAAATCCCGATGACGTTTAAAAATGAACTTGTTATTTTGTTCGACAATTCGATTTGAGTTAAATTCTATAAATATAACCCGGCAACATTGATATGCAGATTTTTAGGGCGCCTTTACATTACACGTTACTCTAACCAGGGGGGTGTCACTCCACAGTTTAGGTATCTAATCGGCCGTGTCGCCCCACTGAGAGGCGAATGCCAGGGTACCTACCACTTTGTATTAAAGATGTATTTTAGTAGACTAGATATAAAAAGTTTTTAAAAGCTCACATTAAAAAAATCTTAATCTTACTATAACAATAACATTCTATATGTGGTTATAAAAAAAGTTATTTTAGTAGCACAGAAAAGTGTGTGGTTCTTCAATTAAGTAGTGCTTACAGGACCATTGGCAGCCCCGTGTGTCAAAATGTAAAAATATCAATTTTAATAATAAAGTCACGAGTACCCCAATTAAGAAAAGGAGGGTTCAATATCCTAGCACACTATTTTATATCCAACACATGTCATGTAATGGGTTATTAAAAAGAGATTGTGACCAATGCTTTACGTCCGTAATAAATTTTGGTATGCTAGAGTATAAACCTTTTGTTATTGCATCTCTTGAAGAGCCTGTAATAATAATATTATGATAGTTATCAAACACATCCTAGTTACGCAGGGCCTGTTTACAGTGACGTGATGAACCTGTCCCCGATTCTCATGGCAATCGAGATATTTTGCGGGTGGTAGGACCTTGGGCAGGGTCCATCCGGATCGCTACCACAATCTTATCCACTAAACTACCGCCAAACAGCATTGTTGTGTTCTGGTTTGGGGATAAGACAGCAGGTGTAATGACTAGCATAGAGGCATTCCATGTTAGTCCTGAGGGTTGGCAACGCATTTGCAGTCTTAGGCTTGAGGTCCTGTGAATGCGAATGTCTATGGGTCACAGTTTCCACTTACCATCAGTTGGCCTGTGTGCTCGTTTGCCTTCTCTATGCCAAAAAAAGATGACAAGTGCACTGCAACCAAGCCAAGCTAGTTTTAATAACAGTTTGATGTGGTGACAATAATTTCAATTGTCACCACAATAAGCAGCAGTTTTTTCCACACACCACAATTTTAGTTCTTATTGCAAAGCTATATTATTTAAAGATGACTTCATATGTGACTTTATCTCGATTGGCATAAGAATCGGGTTAGCTGATGAAACTGATGAAGTAATATTACAGAGTAAATAACTAGCATAACAACATGCAAGGGTCCTATTATCAGCTGTTGGCAAGTCAACATGTTTTCTATCACTGGGGGGTCAGCTTATCTTATGCTTTGATTGTTTTATAACATTGTAAATAGATACGCAATGGATTAAATAAACGATACCGACACGCCTCCAGACCTAGGCGTAGATAGGACGTCATTGATAATCTACAAACGTAAATTTGCAGTTCGGTAAATCCGGAGATAAACGGCTACGTGCTGACGCAAGTGCAGTTTATTTTCCCGCAATGTTTTAGTAGATGCGAGTGTAAGTTTGTACAACCACATCATTTTCCTGTATAGCGAACAACGTCACCTATCTGAATGTCGTATCTTTTTATGGCATTACCCTGATTAGTCATCAACGTTTTCTCGCGTTTTATAACTATGACGTTAATCGACTGACCACATTTGTATATGAGTGATAGCGCCCCTTTATTTTAGAGAAACGTGTGCGTACATCATAAGTATGTGTACGCTTTAGTACATTGTCTATTTAATGTCATGTTTACACTGCCATATACGAATTGTCATAGCGGTTAAAGTGACAAGGTAATGAAGTGGACACATATTTATAAACTCGACTGTAACCCATTATTGATCAAAGTCAATGTTTTTAGGTGTATGTAGAAACGGGTAGCGGCGGTGATTATTTATCTAATCCCGGGTAAAAAGTTATTAGAATTAATAGCCATTTTTTTGTTAATACCTATATTTATATCGAGTCACACAGTTTGGTATGCACAGGGTATCTAGGTATTTACCTTAGCAAAGAGAATTTTATATTTGCCATTGGGTATTATTATACAGCTGCCGATAGCACGAAGCAGAGCTGTTGTCATTCTATTATGTTTCGACCTTAAATCAATTGCATAAACTAATTTAACATTCTATTATATGCTCTACAATTTCGACAATTTTTGCAACAGTTCCATCAATATGTAGCTTTTAAAAAAGAAAGAAAATCAACATTAGTAACAGTATCTTATCGATGTATATGAGGATTTAAATAGAAACACGATAAAGTATTTAAAAATATAAATCGACTTTATTTTTAATCCAACAGTTTTCGCTGTTTATCAAAGTCCAGGTGTGCTAAAGATAACTTGATTAGTGTTAACTACTTTAGGTTGGTGGAGTTGATTTGTTTTGGTAAACTTTGATACACTTTAATCGAATAAAATGTAGGTATTAGCTACGTGCAAAGGAGCGAAAAAAGTTTCGTTGTCGTCAAGAATGTAAAGCCCCATATACACGGGCGAGTAAGTAGTAGCTAAATATTTACAAAATCCTGCAGGTGTGACCGAGGCTTTAGATTTAGACTTAGTGTAAAAGAGTTCTAAAATAATTCTTGCCAGGCAAGAAAAAATACGCGTGGACTTGTAGAGTATGGTCAGAGGCTCTACTTTGAAAATCGAAGTTCGAAGTTACGTTAGCTCCATCCTTTGGCAGGGTGAAGGTAACGTAACTTCGAACTTCGATTTTCAAAGTAGGGCCTCAGGTTTTGAATTGACTAGGTATTGCAGAACGCTATCATGTAAACATGTTGTTTCCCTCTAACTACAAGCTACAAGACCATACCACAGATCATAGCATAGATAGAGAAGGTACCTACGCAAGGTACGCAGAGCGTATTGTGATATTAATACAAAGAATCCATTCGCGGTACCAGAAACAATTGCCTGCCGAATTCGTTGAAACGCTCCCAGTATCATAGGTAAGTAAGTAAAGCTTAGGTATATACTTGTTGTGGTCTGTAGGTGAAGTAGTAAAGTCGAACACAAAGGTATATAATTGACACATTTCACGTGTGCAAGATTGAACTACTACGAAGTACTAAATTCGAAACTCGTCGTTTTTTAAATCGGAGAAAATATAAGAAGATAACGTAACATCGAACGTCAATTTTATATAAGTACCAAGTTAGAGTCACAAAACGGGAATGTTAAGCCACTTGCTACAGTTGCTACTCTTCATAATTCAGCCGTGTAATGCGTACTGGATATACCAGTGCAAAACGACTAACCCCGATTTGCATTAAACGACCAAAATACGAACAGCGGTAAGTGGCTCAACAATTCCGTGTTATGACTGTAAGTACCTAGATTAGGACCATTAGGCATCGTCTGGCATTAAGAGTAGACAGTTTTTTGTTTCGTGTTTTTTTAAATCATTGGTCTGCTGTTAGGTATGGCCTTTTGTTAGATCTTATTGTGAATTAAGTTTTCCTCTTTCTCTTTCTTTTGTTCCTAAAGACGGGTTTGACACGAAAATATTGTTTCAATACGAAAAAGGTCTGGCCATATGTTGGAATAATTGGAGAAAGCGTATATGTTCTCTACAAGCCCAGTCCACCCGTTGTTTTTATCGCCGCGTTTCTAACTCAAGGGCTACCTCCATATTGCTTCGTGCCACCGACACGCGTGCGAGACTATTTTGAAATTAGAAGTTCGTTCTTTATGTACGTTATGTTCCAATACGTTTTCTCGATTTCTTCTGGAATAAAGTAATTGGGATAAGGCCTTAAAAAGTTTCGAATTAAAAATTTAGAACTTTCTTATAACCTCAGGTATATATGGGGAATTCTCAACTTGAAGTTGTTGATCAGTACCTGGGACAAACTGTCCAACTAGGTAAATCCAACTTCAAGAAAGAGGTCGATCGCCGAATCCAACTCGGATGGGCAGCGTTCAGAAAGTTAAAGCGGATCTTCTCGTCCAAAATACCGCAGAGCCTTAAGTCGAAAGTCTTCGACCAGTGTGTGTTGCCAGTGATGACTTATGGATCAGAGACTTGGCCGCTGAATGTGGGCCTCATAAATAAGCTCAGGGTCACTCAGCGTGCAATGGAAAGAGCTATGCTCGGAGTTTCTTTGCGCGATATGATCCGTAATACGGTAATACGCCAGAGAACCAAGGTCACCGACATAGCTCAGAGAGTTAGCATGCTGAAGTGGCAATGGGCAGGCCACATAGCTCGGAGAACTGATAACCGTTGGGGAAGAAAAGTTCTCGAGTGGCGGCCCCGCACTGGTGGACGGAGTGTTGGACGGCCTCCCACCCGGTGGTCTGACGACCTGGTTAGGATCGTGGGGAGCCGCTGGATGCAAGCGGCTCAAGACCGTGACTTGTGGCGCTCTTTGGGGGAGGCCTTTGTCCAGCAGTGGACGCCCCCGGGCTGATGATGATGATGATGATATAATATAACCATCCTCGTAGACGACATGTAGGCGCAACGGCCTGTATTCAAATCTGTGGCAAAATCCATAATTCCGTTCACACCCTTGAATACAATTTGTATTCCATATTTAATGTTTCTTTGTGTGTTGTTTATTGCATAAACAGAAAATAACAAACCAAAAAAGAAACAGAAACACGAAAGGTATGTACAAAGGCGAACTTATCCCTTTAAGGGATCTCTTTGATATTAATATTATTTTTAATTAATATTTACATGTTTTTATTTATGTAATTAATCTTTATTAGGGTTCCGTAGTCAAACTAGGAACCCTTATAGTTTCGCCATGTACTATCGAACCAACGGAACCCTGACCCACCATGGAACCTTGTCACAATGATTGACGTATAGCTTCGTATGACAGTCCTAACGTCAATCACTGTGACAAGGTTCTATGGTGGGTCAGGGTTCCGTTGGTTCGATAGTACATCCAACTCGTACTACTAGAAAGCTGTAATTTGGCATGAATATAAATATTAGTTAACGGCAAAGTTGTTTGTCCCGAGGTCTAATTTGACTGTAGTAATGGCTTTGGAACCCTACACTGATCATGGTCCGATATGCTCTTGCCCGGATATTTACAAAAAAGACAACACTTAATATACAAAAGGCGAACTTAATGCCGTAAGGTATTCTCTACCAGTTAACCTTAGGGCAAAGCAGAGATTTAACCTCGTTTAATTGGAAAATGTTTGACATTATAATATATATATTACCTGTATTGAGTAGACTCACTTTTGATTAATTATACGTATGTGCATGATACCTACCAAATTTACAATAATTCGTTATGAGTGTAAAATTCTAAATTTTGAGTCATTTGATTTTTATTATTAACTACACTGAAAAAAAAAAATGTTTACTACAACCAAGATCTTGTTCATTGTAATCATACATCATGAATCCATATGAGCCTGTCAACATCATGACTTCTGTGACTAAGAGAATTTAGTTAAATTCTCTTAGTTTCGTCTGTCAAGTACTGTACTGGTGTTATAAAGTCTGGTATCTATTTTAATATATATTTCTTGTCCAGTACAGGCATTAAACCTTATTATATTTATAACGTTCGTTTATAGATTCAAGTAATCCCACAGTTCCATCAACTAAGATAATAGTTAACATAACAATGTTAGTTACTCATTTGAGCTTAATTCTTTTCCAATGTGATTATGAAGCTTCGTCAGATCAAATAATATTTTACTTCATTCAATCATGACGCTTAGTTGATTCTATCAAATACTTTACTGTCCTCATAAAGATTACTTATTCATGGCAATTATTATCTTGTTTAGCGCAAGCACGAAACCTTATTATGACAACAGTGTTCTATTATAGAATCACTCAAGATCCCACAGTTCCATCAACTAAGATAATAGTTAACAAAACAATGTTAGTTACTCATTTGAGCTTAATTCTTTTCCAATGTGATTATGAAACTTCGTCAGATCAAGGAATGTTTAACTTCATTCAATCAAGGCGCTTAGTTGATTCTATCAAATACTTTACTGTCCTCATAAAGATTACTTATTCATGGCAATTATTATCTTGTTTAGCGCAAGCACGAAACCTTATTATGACAACAGTGTTCTATTATAGAATCACTCAAGATCCCACAGTTCCATCAACTAAGATAATAGTTAACAAAACAATGTTAGTTACTCATTTGAGCTTAATTCTTAGCCAATGTGATTATTATACTTTATCAGACCAAAAAACATACACTACCTCATTCAACTAAGGTCTAGGTAGTTGATATAGTCATGACAAGTAATAGATTTAAATAAGATCATTTTTCAAGGGGCTACCCTGGGTCAACGACCTTGACACCGGATTTACTGACATTTTCCTTAATATTTTTCAAACGAGAGTAAGTAATCTCGGAGGTGAATCAAAAAGACGCTACTCTTTACTTTTCCAAAAATAAACAAAAAAAAACCAGTAAGTTATCGTGTATAAAAGTGACGGACGTTTTTTTCATATTGTTTTCCGTTTGAAAGATATAAAGGAAAATGACAGAAAATCGCGCGTCAAGACCGTTGGCCCAGGGTAGCCCCTTGAAAAATTATCTTATTTAAATCTATTACTTGTCATGACTGACTATATCAACAACCTAGACCTTAGATGAATGAAGTAGTATATGTTTTTTGGTCTGATAAAGTAATAATCACATTGGACAAGACTTAACCTAAGGCCAAATCACGTAATTTACATATTATTA
Organism: Acleris sparsana; assembly: GCA_923062465.1. Lineage (NCBI taxonomy): Eukaryota > Metazoa > Arthropoda > Insecta > Lepidoptera > Tortricidae > Acleris > Acleris sparsana. The sequence continues at coordinate 15,635,244 of OV281287.1, read as the reverse complement.
TGTGGCGGCCTACTGGTTCTTGTCAATAAAACAACCACCACATAAAAAAAAAAATGAACTGTATATTTAATAAAACAGAGTTAAATTTGTACACGCACTGTTGCTAGACGCTAACCGAATGACTGACCCTTTCTCCCTCTATTATTGTTTTTTGTTCTGAGTTTATATAGTTGGCACTGTATCTTGATCTTTTTGTACTTGCTGACTTGTGGACACATTTTCTTTTTCTATTTCTGTCTCAGAGTCCTTTTCGAGTACAAACATACATTCGGATGGGTCTTTCAGGCAATTATCAGCTGGTAATACCAGATCAAACTGCAAGTTTGATAAATCCAGCCCCTGAAAATGAAAAGATCAATGTACTGTCTGTATCCTTGATTGACTTACAAAAATACACAAATTTTTACTAGAAAATATGAGTTCAGTTCCTATTGTAGCAGTGCTATGATAACTTATATTAATGTGTTTAAGTGCTATAGGCACCACTATGCACTATGATAAGTTTGAATGATATTTTTTAGTAAAATTAAATTAAGTAGGTATAAGTATATGACATATTTTCAACAATGTGTAGGTAATAAGGAATTTACCCGTGGTCAAAACACACGTGGTCGTGGTGGTAATAAGTAAAAAATAATATGTTAAAAAGGTATCCTACTTACATGCACAATAAATTGTTTTATGAAAGAAGTACTTGGTTCAAAACTTATTTATAAATTTTATTGTAGTACCTACCTGCAATATGCTGGGAAGCTCCCATGTTTTTAAAAGTTCTGCTACGTCGTCCATATCTATATTATGAATGTTGTTTCTCCAATTATCATGACCACAACCTTATCACAACACGATCCACAATTCCACAGACACAGATTTCAGTATGAAAAAAATCAACACTCACAATAATGCCTCGCACAAACACCACTCTGCTGGTATTTTTTTTGTGAAATGGCCGAAATGCAATGCGTCGTCAATCATACAGGTCGAAACTTGAAACGTGCTTAGCGGGGGAGGCGGGGGGAGACGCGTGAGGTGTTTTTCATGTTAGCTTCAATCAAATTCTTATTTGAATCTACTAAGAAGCTTGCTTAGTACAACGTACTAGTCGAATGAAACTATTACTTTATATAATTAAAATAACTTTTAACATTATTTGTAAATACTACGATTAGGATCATAGAAGCAATATAAATTTATTATTTCCTTCGGTCAAATTCTCATTTGAATCTACTAAGAAGCTTGCTTAGTACAGCGTACCTAGTTGATTGCAACTATTACTTTATATAAATTAAAATAACTTTTAGCATTTGTAAATGCTATCATTAGGATCATAGAAGCAATAAATTAATAGTTTTGATTTTGTAGAGAACATTTATTGATATAACGCGTTAATTGATTGCAGTAATTTTACAAATTTATTGTTTCAACTATATTAAATCGTTGGTGCTAGTATAGAAAATTGTAGATTTAACTTTTTATCTTGTATCATTCTACTTCATAGCTTCTTTAACGTAACGTGTCTGGTGAATATTCCAACTTTGCGCCTCGTTCATATAATACACATATATCGTTAATGCATACACAGGGTCTTTGTAAACGTAAGTAAAAGAAAATAATTAATTTAACAAGGATCCTGTATTAATTCAAAGATGTATTAGTAGTTTGTTTAAAGGGCATTTGTTAAATTAAAAAAATACTTCTGTGTTACCTCAAACAAACTCAGCTTACTGTTGCAACTACCTTCTTTTGTTTTAAGTAAACAATATTAACGTTAACCCAATTATTCTGGAGCCAACTAAGAGAAAATACTACTTAGTTGGAGTTCATTTTTTTCAGTGTATATCATGTTATCTATGCCATGAAAATATAATGAATTAATTAAACGTATTTAACATTAGTTTTGATTTAGGTTTTTTTCACGGAGTATTGAATTAAATATAATTTAATAAATTACATGAGATGATAATTACAAAATTAAAATTACATTTTTAAATCTTATTCTATTTTAAAACTAAAAAGCTATATAGATCTAAAAAAGGGCCCTGCGGCATTGTCCCTAAGATGCTGGCAGCATTTCCTTGCTGGATAGTTAAACTTATGCGTTGAGTGAGGAAGGTGCCAGCTCTTCGGTCTCCCGTGACGTCAATGTGTCTCTTCGAAATTTATTTGAAGAGGCTTTGAGCGCTAGTTCCCCACGGGCCAAGGGTCTCGACGCCGAATGGAAAATACATATTTTATGCTTTCGGCTGCTTCAGCTGCCGCACCAGCCCTATTGGCGGTCCGGTGGAGATGTGGTGGTAAGAGCGTGTCTACGCAGGTTGCATCCCACACTAGTACCCGTCTCATATTCCACGGGACAAAGACCATTCCGTCAGGTCTCTTGCCATCATTTCTACAAATGCCGGTCGGCTCTAAATGTGCCGGCACGTTTATTGAGGCAAGAGACCGACGTATGATGTCAATTAGTGTGGCGTGTCTGGAAAGCCGTGATGTCCTAGCCGATCTACGTCACTTCCGCAGGGGCACCGATGTGGAGCGCAGACCGGGACCCCAAGACGAAGGCAAACTGAAAGTCGGGGTGTGTTAGGGTCTAGGAAAGTACCAGTGCTTGGCGGGGGATGAGCTTGAAGCCAGTATCCAGACTCTCTTGTACCGACTGCTAAAATTCTAGCACGATCCACTGCGCAGCACTGGCTAAGAAGGGAATCAATAGTCAATTTTCAAGCTATGTCATCCCAACACTTCTGCGATTTTGAGTTAACACAAAAAAATCCCTGAGGATTTTACCCATGATACTAGAAGAGCTATGGATCGACGAAAAGAAAGCTGGTAAAGCAATACTAGACATTTTGCGGATCCCTAAACATAATTGCAGTGCCCTTTCATTGTGGTGCCCTTGCACTGTATATGTACGGTCACGGAAGTTAATTTGCTACCCATTTCAAAGAAAATTTGCTTGAAGATGTCATTGTCATTAGGGATGCCAAGTCATTTGTAATTGAAAGGAAACTCAACCTTATTGCCGTAAAATGTCAGATTGACTTTGGAACCAAGGTGGGTAGCAAATTTAATTCCTTGACTGTATATACTTAAGTTTTAAAGGAGTCCATTTGCAACGTCAAAAGATGGCGGATGTGTAATTTGTTCTGGTTTTTATTTTTGTGTATTTAGGTGTTCAAAGTTCTTTTTTGTTAGTGATTTGTACTTTTAATGCCTTTGTGTTGCACAGTGATGGAAGACTTGGACTTATTTCGTGTATTCTGGCATCTTACTTCTCGTTTCAAGTGGACTCGCAGTGGTACAGAGGTTTAAAACTACTTATCTTAGCCTCTGTCCTACATATCACCGAAAAAAATGACATACTTGACAACCGACCATCACTGACGCAACTGATATTGGCACAAGCCCCGTGTGTGTGTGGCCGCCATTAACGAGAAGAAGAAGAAGAAGAAGTAGTTAAGTTTTAAAGATACTAACACCAATCTGTAACACTTCCGTGCCATGTGATAACAATGAATAAATGAATATTGTGTTATTAAGGATGAATAAAGTTTTTATATATCTATTTAATATGAATATTAATATTCCCAGACTCAGATAGCATACCTTTAGATTTAGAACTTTAGTGGGACTAATTTTTTATACTAGCAACGGTTGCATAAATGTCACATGCCAAAAGTCATCGCATGTCAACAAGAGTAATAAAACCGGGCAAGAGCATGTCGGACCATGCTCAGTGTAGGGTTCCGAAGCCGCTAAGTACTACAAACATCAAAACAAGTAATAACTAATTTTCTAGTTAAAGCCAGCACTTTAATCGCCTGTATCTCAAAAACCAATGATGTCGTGATAATTTTTCTATAAAATTCGTTATATGCGCTATCATTGAAGATATTTTTCAGATTTTTAGTATATGTAGTTTTGGCTGTAATGGGGGCACTTGACTCTAACAAAAATTGGCGCTTTAAAGCTTAATATTTCATAAACCTATCCCTTAATCTAAAAATTGTTTTCACAAACCCGCAATATTTTTGAAAGACCTATCCAACGACAAAAAAAAATACAACCCCTCGTTACGATTTTATTTTACCACTTTGTTGGCGTGACATACTCGTATGTATATTCATGCGAAATTACAGCTTTCTAGTACTAACATTCTCTGAGCTAGGCTGCGGACGGCCGGGCATGGCTAAACTATAAGGGTTCCTAGTTTGACTACGGAACCCTAAAAAAAGCTGCGTGTTTCGTTATAAAGCATTTACAACAATGGAAGAAAAAGTGTTAATAATATATACATATTTAGGAAGGATTCAATAACATTTCCTTAAACAACATTTTTAAATTTGTTAACATGTAGGTAAGGTATGACGTTATTAGGTAGGTATAGTGCGCTCACGTTGAATTGGCCAATTTGTTTGTACTATTGTTAGAAAAATACAGAAAATAAGTTATTGTTTGAATCCCAGACTAAAAGAATCATAAATATCATTATTGAAGTCGGTGGTTCTGCCGATAAATTCTTTGAGGAAAATCATGGAGTCATGAGTCTAGTTTAGTACTTACTTAGACGCTAAACTGCTAACTAGATTGAGATGTTTTATGTTCACGTTTATTATATTCGTTTTTTACTTTAATTGGCTGAAAAAAGCACTTCTTTAACATAAATATTTGGAATCAGACATAGATTATTAGGAAATTCTGTTGTTGATATAAATGGTCACATCGACTTGACAAATATAGGGCGAATATGCCATTGTTGAATGAAAAAGAAACCAGAATCCACTCTGTGAGCTGACTATTACCATGTTATTTTTATTGCCATGCGTGTATTTTTGTTTGTTTTTTCCGGGTCGAATAAATAACCGTTATTTCACAAACATTTTTCCATTAAACGAGGTGAACATTAAGTATATTAGGTACATTTTTATCTTCTATAAGTAATTATAAATAAGAACATTAACAGATTTGGATAAATATGTTTTAGAATAACCTGCGTTTAGCGACACTTTCCTAGGATCTGTATACAATTTGTACGTATGGACTTGTCCCCTAGAAATTGATTGATTGATGGAAGCCTGTGAATTTTTGACAGCTACGCGATTTTAGTGGCGCTTCACAATCCACTTCACTGTCTATCAAACAAGCGTAGGACAAAAAATAACAATACCCAGAATGTACCTACCGATATTAATAGATATTGATCGTAAACAATATGGCTTAGGAAATGTCAAATATCAGCTCTGTTAGTTTAGTTCGCAGCACCAGAAAACACAAAAATTCTAAAAGAAGCCGTTATTCCTAATTTATGTTCGTAGGTTACAAAAACGCTTGCATAAAGAAAAAATAATTAACACGGCAGGCACCTGTTGTCTACAGACTGATCGAACAATGAGCGCCAAAGTTCACGCAATAATAACATAACAATATCAGTAGGTAACTTAACTAAATGCGTAACTTATGCATTGTTTACTTACGAAGGCGGCCAAACGTCTGGGATTCTGCAAGACTATCCGGCATTTCAAGATGCAGTCCTACATGAAAACGATCATTGGAATTGTCCTCTCGGCTGTACAATTCTCGCCGAGACTCTCGGGCCGAAACCGACTGCGACCGGGACACGGCGAGACGAGACAAAGAGTGAGCGAGACAAGACGAGAGCAGTATGTCCACACTCGCTCTTGGCCTGTCTCGGGAGTCGGGATGTCTTGGCGAGTGTGTACAGCAGGCATTAACAGAGCGGGCTATTGAGTTACTGTCACACCTACGGGGGGCGATCTCGGAATTTGACCCTTGATGTCCTCCAGGTCCTCCTTAATTGCAATGTGTACGTACAGGCAAGCTGTGGCACTGTTCAGTCCCTTTTTCTTTTAGCAATCTGTTCAAGACAGTGTTATAGATATTTTATCAAATAAATGAATAAATAATCTTTGGAGTAGGTAGTTCTTTCCAGTTGAAGATTTCTTTGGGCTAACATTATACTTTATGATGATGACGATAAAAGAAACGGAAATTTCAATTTAACCCACCATTAACGATTCTTATTTATGTCCCACATTAGTGGGAAAAAGTTGGCCGCCTTATTTTTAATCATTTGTTTCACCGGGTAGCGTAACCAGATTGGTGCAGAACTGAGAAGACATATCTGGTAAACGGTGTCAAAGGGCGTAAGATAAATGTATATATTTTAATTGTTACTAGATTCATCTGGTATTTATTTTCGTCGTCGATGGTTCAGTGTAGAAAGCGGTTCAAATCGGATTTTGAGCACTATCACTGGGTCGGTTGCAATGTTTATAACAAGTATTTACGTGCGCGATAAAAAATAATCGAATGTCGACTTGACAAGATAGACGTAAGAAATATAAAGTGCGTAACAGGTCGAAGCATGTTATTTAATCTGTGGTGCAGGGCAAGGGGCCTACTTTGAAAATAGAAGTTCGTATTTACGTTATCACCATCCCTTTCTGCTAATTTAGTCTCAAATGGCATATGAAAATGACAATAGTAACTACCCGGGGGGGCAGGACTTTCTCCTGGTCCTGGATGGATGGGATACAGGACTGATCTAAGTCTAGGTTAATACGAGCTTTCACACATCGGATGGGAAAGTTTGCCACGTTGCCTCGAATCAACAGATTTTAGGAATTCTTCCAGTTTTTTTTAATGGTAAACTATAGCTAGTGTAAGTAACAGTAGTCATAGGTACGGTTTACGACTTCTATTACACGTGAGATGAGCGTGTGTCAGTGATAACAATTTGCTTCTTAGGCGAAGTCAAAAGGTTGTCGCAAAAATGTTGTTTTGACAAATAATTTATGTTCATAACAGAAGCGTGTATTTTTAATAATAAAAAAAATGCTTACATCATGCTAACGATCCTCAAAAACTTGTCAAGTTTCGCACATGTGTCATCCTTCTTGAAAAAGCAATTGAGAGTTTCTTATTACGCATTCGGTCACATTGCTTGGCAAAAGAGAGACAGAAGGAACTAAAACATTCTTGAATGGGGTTCTTGGTGGGTTGTCCGCTAAGCATTTTTTGATAAAAGTTGGACCATCTTGCCAATTTCGCATGGTTTACATATTCGTAGAATTAGATTCGTGACGGTTTATTTATCATGTAATTTATACCTTTATACCTTTCCTAGCCATACACGCGATCGATTTTTGTTTGAACACGATTTTATTTCACGCGTTAATTGTTGTTTGTTTACACCACAACCTTATACTAGTTTTTAGGGTTCTTTAGGTACCTAAGGGGTGGCAACGGGACCCTATTAATAAGCGTCCGCTATCCGTCCGTTTGTCCTTCCGTCCGTCTGTCTGTCAGCGGTCGCTGAATCTCATGAATCATAATTGCATCGACGAAGTTTTTCGATGATAGGTAATAGGTAGACAGTTGAATTTTACATAGAGTGTGTATTTATGGTGTTGCTAACATCAAATAAAAAAACAAAATATGTAAAGTAAACATTAAGGGGGCCCCAATATACAAAGGTACGGAACCCAATGTGTGCGCGTCGGACTCGCACTCTGCCGGTTTTCTAAAATCGTTGTTTTACCCGACCTACGGAGGTTTATTATTTATAGTTTTGTTTCCTAGTTGCTATATGTATACCTAACCTAACTCATTGAAATATTATATTTGTGACGTATATAATAATATGATAAGTAAAGTTGGTAATTACAAAAATTGAGATGTTGAAGTGCAACAGTGCTGATTACAAAAGGTCATTCCGAAATATGCGATCAAGATAAACTCCTACTAAATTTTAAATGAATGATTAAAAAAAAACGTAAAATATAAATGCTCCAATCATTTATTTTGTTCTTCGAATTAGAGAAGTTTAAGATCAGTAGCGCCATCTATTGCATTTTTATTTTAACGTCACGACAAAGTCGTGGAAGTTATCGGAGCGGTGAACTAAAGTAATTGGTTTACATAGTGACTGTTAGATGGCGCTGTAATCAAGAAATTCAACGAGAGTTGGTATGGCTGGCACATTGGTAGATGGCGTTAGTAAACCATATCAGCCTCATATTCTAAAAACCCACGGACCCGTTACTTATTGCCGAAGATATACACCGTGTTTTTTTTGATTTACGATAACTTCGGCATATTACTAGGTATATCCATAGAAACTAACTGGTAGATTAGATTTTTAAACATTGCAAAAAAAATTTTTTTTTCAGTTTAGAACAAAATAATGAAATATTTTATCTTTGGTCATTCTAAAAGGGCCTTTAGAGTTAACTAATAATCAGTGTCAAATACGTCTATGTTGGCGTGACATACACACACAAGTAAAGATAACACTTGACAGGTACAAGATTGTCACTTTAGATTGACGCGTACACAAACCTAACAATTGGAAACTCTTTACTCATAAGTATTAAAAGAAAATTGTTGTTATCAATTAAGAGCCTTTTACACTAGTTTAACGTGATTAACTGATTAAATTTAAAAATTAAATATCTTTAAAACCGTTAGACTTATCATTTGTCTGTCTTCGGGAAATTAACTTTGTTTGACCTAAAGAACGTTCCCTTAAACTTATCGTAAATCAAAAAAAACACGGTGTATACTTAAATGTTGTACGTGTGTATGTTTGATTCATTCTCAAAGTTACCCTTACTTATTATACATTAACAATTCGACATTTTAATTGTGCTTAACTAATAAAAAAATAATGAAATAATGGTCATTGGGTCATTATTACAATCGGTACCAAAATAACAATGTCATGTACAAGGGCAGAAATATTTATAAACCCCAAAGTCCTCAAAATATATACACAGACTTTATGACTATGCCAAGAAGGTGTACATATTTTTGCACCTTTGTGCGTCAACAACAACAACAACAATCAACCAATTTGATTCCCAGGCTACCATGGAACTAAGTCAAAGTGATGAAATTAAAACATCATAATATTGACATAGTTATATTGTGGCATATGAACCAATTGGTTGCTTGTAAGTACGTGAAACGAAATAGTTGCAATAGGAATTATATATTAGCTTTATAAAGCTTGCCTTTTGTCATAAATGTTTGTAAAGTGAGTCTAGAATCTAGATATGATTCTGAGCTCGGCGGCCGGTCTAGCCGTACGGTACGACTGTCGGCAAAGTTTGTCCGGTCGAGCACACTCGGTAGCGGCCGCTAATCAAATTGAGCTCGGATACGCGGTGTGGAGGAGTTATCATTGAAATAAATAAAAACGTTTTTTAACAAATTTTACACATATTTTATGCAGTTGTAAATAAATGTTAGCTGATATCAGCCTACCTAGATGTCGATAAATGTGGATAAAGCATCTGTCACTTTCTGACAAGTACGTAAGTGCGAGAGTGATGGATGCTTTATCGACTGTGATAAAAGCACCCATAATACGGGCTGGTGGTCTCTTGGATACAGATAAAAGAATAAAAGATGAAGATTCAATAACTACCTGTAGGCCGCACGGGAGCGTTTACACGTGAATAATCTACCAGCGCTTCCCAAGAGGAGACCACTGCTGAGAAGAAACGCCGCAAGAAACTCAACAGTTCGTATTTTTGTTAAACATTATGTCAATGACAATACTTAACCTAGTATTAAAACTAAACATATCATGTTTAGTTGAACAGGTGAACGTCAAAACTCAGAATAACAAGAAACATCAAATAAGCAAGCAACATTATGGCTCAACTAAAATATTCAGCATCGATTTAAAAACGGATCAGTCCGACAAACGTCATGTTAACGGTATCCAACAACTTGCTGAACAACATTTCTCAAACTGATTCATTTCACAAACATAATTGTGCAAAGCTTTTTTCCGAAACTGTAAATATTTCGCGGCCATCTTGTTAACATTATAGGTTAGGTTAGGTTAGTTTTATTAAAATCCTGAAATATTTATAGTTTAAAAAAAAAAGGTTTTGCAAAATGAAATGTTTGTGAAATGAATCAGTTTTTGAAACGATTTTTGGCAAATTATGGTAAAAGGTAAACCCGTGTTCACGATACCTAGTACTAACGCTAGTGGTCTATTAATGGCGGCTCTGTCCAGTCAACTATCTTCATGTTAACTTGAGTTGTGCTAACGAAAGACGGTTTAGGTGTGTGCGCGAAAAAAATGTGTGCTAAACTTACAGATCCTCTTCTATTTAGGTGATTCTCTTTGAAGACAAAGCAGCTCAAACAAAGCGTTCGGTACATACCTAGCTCTGCGTTAAGTGCCTACGTGCGCGCGGGACGCGAGAAAAGCATCCCTTGTATACAGGGTGTAATCGTTAAGTGTGTCCAGGCGATTTTTCCGTAAATATAACAGATATCAGAAAACTTTAAACTGATATCGAAAGTACGTTACCCAATGAGTAAAATCACTTCAATAACTTTTTAAAAATAAAACCAGAAATAACCGAAATATTAAATTCAAACCCTTCTATACATTTAGTACGCCGTTCGTCGAGAGACTTGAGAGGCTTTAGTTTAGAAGCCCTAATTTCATCATTACAATATGATTTATAAGTCGTTTTATTTATTACAGTTTATTCGTATAAATAATGAACCTTAAACCGTTTTATCTGTTCCGGTAGGGAAATTACAGCGTCAAGGAACGTCACACTGTAAGGTTTGGGAGCGTTTAAACTTAATATTTTGAACATAACTCATGTAAAAAAAAAATGAATGTGATTTTACTCATTGGGCATTTACTAATTTCGATATTAGTTTAAAGTTTTCTGATATATGTTATATTTACGGAATAATCGCCTAGGTGTACCTTTTTCCGTAGGCCTTCTCCATACTCCCGGGCGGATATCGCGGCGGTGGATGAAGAGTGAGCAAACAAAGCGCTTTGCTTCCCCACATTAACGGCTTTGATCAAATTAATTAAGCCGATGACATCGGCTGTTTGTCTGAGGATCAAGTGCTCATGTGCTTTTTGGAGTGTTAGTCATTTCATTTGCGTTTTTTAGATTCATAAATCAACACAGACCTACATTAAATGATTAGTTTTTTAAGTAATTACTTAACTCTTTAGATGGTAAATAAATAGCTCACAGCTTAAAAAGGGGATGCAACTCTCGGTACGGGTAGCCGCACAGTTAGAGGTAATATTTTTGTAAAAACATCTCTTGACGGGTCTAATACAAACAAACATGTTTTTTAATTGTCTTTTATATGTTAATAACTCTAGTAGCATTTCAACTCATTATTCTGGTGACACTCGCGACGATTCTGCGAACCTAAAGACACCTCACACGATAAGAAAACAAAGAACCATGTGGGTATACTCTTACGGTTAAAAACATTACAGTTCTTCAATAAAACTGGAGTGACCCGGTGTCTCAAGTAGCATTATTTTGTATTTATTTAAGGAAATCAAAATTCTAGTCTTATTTCGACGCCTATTATAGCCTTACGTATAGGGTTTGATAATAAAATGAGAATGAATTAATTATCAAAATTATTACGTATCTAGACTTCTAGAGTTAAGTATTGAAGTATTCAATGGCACATTAAAAGCTTATACATTAGGTACAATCCAAAGCATTAATATATGCACCGCCACGTTAAGTATATATCTAAACAGACCCTATTGTTAGTGGAATAAAGGCGTGTAGATATTAGTGGCGTTTTGGAAATGTAATATATTTATGACTTTGACTCAACTTTGAGTCAACTAACTTCCAAACCGATCCTAAACCTAAACTCAAAACCTCCCCAGTAAATTACATTTCCCTCTTTCTAAATGTCTAAAAGCAACCTAAATATTTGCAGCTAGTGTATAACGTTATCAGAAGGAGAAGACGGAATAATAATAGAGTATTTTAATTATTCCACCCACTGGAGGGCGCCGCAATATCGGAGCCCTGTAAGGCCTTAAATTCCTTAAACCCAGCTAAAATGAAATCGCTCCAAGAAAAAGGGGTTTCGGTTTTAATGCCCATCACAAAATAAATGCTCAAAGACAATAATGTGGGATTCGCTGTGAGATATAAATTCGGAATAAAAATACGGCGAGCGGTCGGACGTAGTGACGCGCTTTGTTCATCGAATGTAAGCCGTTCCTGATATTCATAACGCAAATAGATTTGGTTAATCTGGTTAGGTTATGTTAGGTTAGACGTTAACCGAGCCTTAGAGTATGAAGCTTATGTTCATACAGATCAACGTTTTAGGTTTTTCATTCGTAACATAAATTACATGTAAGTACCTAATTGTAAATATACTTGATTATGATTACATTGTTAATTATCTATCAAACAAAGTCCATTTTCGTCAGTTAGTTGGTCGGTTTGGCGTTGCACATCCAAGTCCAAGTTAATAATTTATCATTTTCTCTTAAAGATTTATTTTATCACAAGACAAATTTCGTGTGTAGTCATAGAATAAAAAAAACATCGAAGCGCTTATATAATTGTGTTACTCGATGCCGCCATTTTCCCCGCTCTACCGTAGGGCTGCGAAAGAGTTGCGACCAGCATAAACGTTAAGACCGGATGAACAAATAAATGAACCACCCGATCGCTTTCGCAAAATAACGCGAGCCCTCCAGAGCCTCCTCCGCCGTTATTATCGGAAATTTGTCCTTTGTTTCAGCCTGCTTTGTCTTAGACGCTCTATCTCCTTATTGTTTGCGAAATACGTTGAAATCAGACTTTTCGTATCGACTTACGCAGGATTATACCTAATGATTGACTTGTTATTGATAGAAATGATATCGAAATATTGCGAAAATGCGCACTTGTGTCGATAATTGGGTAAAAGGTTGATTTAACCCTTATCGGCCTAACTTACCACGTACTATTATAATATTTCATTGGTAAAAACACACCGTTCTAAATACACAAACATTCAATTTTATACAAAGTCAAAGTCAAAGCCATTTATTATTAATTATAGGTATGTACAAGGTTTTATAGGTTTTTTTCTAAGAACTAGAATTTAAACATAGTCTAATAATTATCGAATACACTCATAAAAAAATCATCTATTTCATAGAACACGTTACACATTAATAATTTTATTAATTTTCGCTTGAAGATAGTCAAGTTCAGTTCTTTTATATGGTCTGGCAGATGTTTGAATAGTCTTGTAGCCATTACATAAATACTCTTGTTATAATATCTAGTTCTAGCTGGGATCACTGGGTGGGTATACATCAAATTAAGTTGTCATTTACGTTTTTTTGGTTATGCGAACGTTAACGTTTCTTTCCGCCATAACGTAAGACATTAATATAGATGAAGATGCTTGTAAATAACTCCAACTGTTATTAAGCGAAGCATGCGAACATCTTATTCTTTTTTTAAGGAGAATCAAATGCGCTTAATTTAACCGAAATTATTTGCCGTGTGCTGAGTCTCTCTCTACTCCATTTTGTCTTGGCAACGTTATGATATCATTAACTTAACGGTAACAACATGATAGCAATGTGATTTAACAAAAAGTGGAAGAGGTTCTTCTGATCTTTAAAATATATATTAACAGCAACATACTAAACAGTATGATTACCACGACACACTAACTTAAAATTTCGTACTAAAAGTAGATCTCAATATGATGATACCAGACAAGTGTAAGATTTTATAATCAATCAGCGTGCTATAACTGATTGGTCACATAGAAAAAATAATAATTAAATGGCAACATTTGGCCGTATTCGTCATGGAAAACTTCACTTCCCTTTGAAACACAATTTGAAATTAAAACAGAACCCAGTGCGAACCACGCCACGTGCGCGCATCGACACGAAAAAAAATACGCCTCGAAAACGAACATTGTTGACACAGCTAAGTAGCACGCCTCGGTTCATTTGCATTCTCTTAATCTTGGTTATGAATAAAGAAAAATTTCTCTTTCCTAAGCATCCGCGGCCTAATGAAGAGCGGGATTACGGAGGCCGCGGTTTCGCGACATTACACTTTTAATTTGAACGAATCTTATTATTTTCTTTTGTTGATTTAAGCCTCCGGAGACGGGTCGAGACGTGACCTGCAGTGGAAAAATGCGATTGCCATCTAAAGCCAACCGTTTAAATGAACGAGATTGGAGCTTAAAAAGTATAATGGACGAGGGGGGTGGGGGATCCGGGGGAGGCAAGATGGCCGATTTGCGATTGAGATGAGACCCCACCCCATGCAGATCAAGCCATATAATTAAGTCGTGAGTTTCATAAGCATCCTACCTATCGTCTGAGTAAGTGGTCGTACTTCTATTGGTTTTTTTTAAGTATATTTCGACAGTCACCGAATGACTAAGCCATCTGACAGTTCATTTCTTGAAACCCACGCATGTCTGAGGTTGATGAAATACGCGAGAAGTGGAGACTTCACAAGTTATTGGTAGCGATATTTGGTGATGAGGTTTTTTATTACGAGTTTTTTTTTTCCAGTAACACAGATGTAAATTTCAGTTTGAAGAAATTGAAATGATTAAGGAGTTAATAATATGCCTGAAAAAGTAAACCCGAAACTAAAATGGACGCAAGTAGCTACGCTGCTACGCAATTTCGTAGCGTCGTAGCAGGATCGCTCGCATTATGATTTCAAAGGATCCAAAATTGCCTTTTACCAAAAATTAGACATTCAAAAATATTCTTCAAACTGATAACTAGTCTAATGTAATAGTACCTACATATAAAATATATATCAACGTTACAAAGCAGCCTAGGTATAAATACCCTTTATACCTAGACGAGGCTTTATCCAACGTCTATGTTTAAGTATTCATAGTAAAATTCCAAGTCTTACACGAACACCACTCTTCGTCTCGCAGGAGAGCTTTACTTTAACGTTACCACTTCCATTAGGTCTTAAGGTAACTTAATAACTATATTTAAAATGAACCGTATGTATAAAGTATCAAAGTTTTGAATTGTATCCATTAACGGTTGGTGATACGATTTTGCTAGCGGGTAGTTAGTAAGGCTAGCGCAGGCAAAGGATCGCCTCCGCTCGGAGATGACAAACCTGATCTGGTCACGTAATGAAAAATGACAAAACTCCCCGCTATCTCGCCGGGGCTTATACGGCCCGATCCAGCCAATGAGGTCTTTACCTTCGGGAAAAGGTGTGGGTAGATACCTACTTTTTTACCGCGTATATAACGCTTATTAAGGAAATGGAACAACGGTTTGATTTTATAATAAAAAGTATTTGCCTTCATTTGAAATTTGATAATTTTTAACATAATTTTAGTTGTTTTGAACATTGCTCATATACCTATGAAACTGCTCGTATACACTCGCGAGCAAAACACTTGCATCACTTGTCATTTTTTCATGTCAACCCATTAGGTATATATATTTGTAAACCGGCTTTTCTTTTTGAAATGCTTAAATTGAATAATGTTTCTTGTATTCTAAGCTTTACAAAAAGTTAAAATACATGGAAATTAATAAAACATTATGCCATTTAAATAGTTTGCTGGCGAGTTTATTAAGTACGTGCAATGCAAGTGAAAATGTACCAAGGCAAATTCAAAACTGTAAAGAACTATTGAGACTGCAGCAAAAATTGACAAGAAAGCGCTACCTTCTTAAGAAGTCTAGCGAAAGCAGGTGCAAAAACGCGGGTCGGCAAACGAAACAAAACGTAATAAAGCATTTCCTTTGAAGAGTTCTAGGAATAAGGAAAAGTTGAGAAGTATCGGGGGGTGTGACCGCAACCCCCTCACCTCCCCAAAAAATATACCATAAATGAGTCGGGGGCCGTCTTCTCAGGCGGGAAATTTCAGG
The DNA here is from genome assembly GCA_923062465.1 of Acleris sparsana. Lineage (NCBI taxonomy): Eukaryota > Metazoa > Arthropoda > Insecta > Lepidoptera > Tortricidae > Acleris > Acleris sparsana. The sequence goes on along the minus strand of OV281287.1, from coordinate 15,619,517 downwards.
CATACTTCCAAACCTATAATCTCTTATAATCACCTTTACAAAGCAAAGATTAAAAACGATTCTCGCGCCCCCTCACGCTTTATATGCGCGACAGCGCCAAGTAAGATTAAATCATTATTTTTCTTAAGCTTCTCTCGGTTTTTTCCGTAGTTTTTTCTACTTTTGATGCGGACGATCAAAGACTTGTGTTCAAATTTACATAACATTCTTAAATAAATCGGAGGAGGAGGGAGGCCAATTTAGCGCGGGCCGTGATCTATGTATTTTTTAATGTGAATTCGAAGATTGAGGCTTGAGTGGAGTACCCCAATTATTTATTCTGCGGATTAATTCGAGTTTCTGCGACATTAAACAGATTAAGCCAACGGTTTTGATTAGGTCGGTGCGCTGTGTTAGATTTCCATTATAATTTCGTGTTAAATTTGTCAGTACTTTTTTGTTACATTATTTTAGAAAATCCAACAGTTCAAACAACCACATAATATGTCAAAATTCACAAAAGTAAGACAATCAAAAAACTCAGTACGTATAGGATTTAACATATATTTTAACTGAATAGAAGCAGCAGTAGTAATCGTAGTTGTAATTTATACGTTCTACGTTAATAATATCAATTTCCTAACGTTTATAAATTCCTCTATCTCTCTCTATACGGTAATTTGGCTGGCTTAATTTCTGTTATTTCTTCATACCCTTGGTATCACCATGGTCTGTGTTTGTCCTATTATTTATAATTATAAATGTTATTCTCATTTCAAATTCAAATTCTTGTACCACCATTAAATAATTTATAATTTAGGCACACTTTCATTGAACTAATCTATCACGGAACTAATTCGTTTATGTTATGTGCAATGATCGAGTTTTTGGTTGTTATAATATTAAATAATCAGAGATCGGACTAATGTGCGTCATAATGAGTTGATTACCTACCCTAAAAATAATTTTGATCCTTTGCACGACAGTAATAAATAAATAATACAAAGACGTGTGGAGTGGCTATTAATGTTAATCTATTAAGTCTTGTCCATTAACATCCGTGTATCGTGAAAGGAGTTTTTCAACTCATAAGTTTATTTTAGCCGTGAAAGGGAATAAATTAACCACAGAAAATGTACATACATAACTGTTGATTTTCTTTAATAAATATACACATTAACAAGTCTATACTATTTAATAAAACAGTAATAAGTCTTACAAAGGATCAAAATATTTTTTAAGGCAATTTCATTATTATTATTATTTTCTTTTATTTTATTATAATATTTGGAGTCATGTCCACATTCGTGCGAGTTACGACGCACATTTGTCCGATCTCTGTAAATAATCAACATTTATGTATTTCTTTATAATTTATGTATTTCTTTTTTAAGGCAGAGAGAAGGCAAACGAGTACACGGGCCACCCGATGGTAAGTGGAAACTGTGACCCATAGACATTCGCATTCACAAGACTGCAAGCCTAAGACTGCAAATGCGTTGCCAACCCTGAGGACTAAGACGGAATGCCGCTATGCTATCATTACACCGGCGGTGTGTGTCCGATTTACCTATTGATTATAATAAAACAATACTTCATAATAAAAGTAAGACGCTGTGGCTTTATATTACGAGAGACAGTATTTTTCTGTCGGTTAAAGATATTTGCATGATATATCAATTATTGGCAATAAGCATTGTTTACGAAAAACCACTAAAATTACATGATATTGTGAAGCATATTATCTCATTTGGTTTGAACAACTCGAAATAATCGTAACTGCCGTTCATTTTGCAAAGGAGTTAGTAAATAATTGATGAGTTAGGCAGTCAGATAAAAAGTGTCGGTTTCTACATTACAAAAACACGTGGGTAAGAAAAAACGATATATTTAATTTTAAAAGGAACCCTATGTCTGCATCTAATTAACACTAACGAACGTAAGGGCGCGCGCACATACAATGAAGCGCAGCGCAAAGACTTTTTCACTGCCAAAGCATTATCGTTTTCGAAAGTGTTGAAATAACATCGAAATTAACTAACACATGCTTAGGAGACGCTTGCGGAGGTTCTTTGGGGTGTTAATTAATATTTCACTCTTATTTCAACGGGTTCAAAGACGATAATGTTTTGAGTTCTTCTTTTTCTTCTAAGTCGGTCCCTCACTGCTGAGGATCGTGACTCCGCCGATTAATATTTTTGATAGCAGCTCTCCACTTCTTTTGCGTTTTGAGTTAGTTGCAGTGAAATGTCTTCGGCTTCGTTGTACATGTGTGCCGGGCCTAAAGTAAAGCGGCGTATATTTACTGTTAAGTACTAACTTATTATGATTTATTAACAAATAAGTCTCCGTTGATTTCTCAATTAAATGTTTTGAACTTCACAGGTAAGCACTTTGTGTCCCAGTGGGATAATTAGGAAGTCTTAATTAAAGAATTTCTGAAAAGTTTACATAACAAGATGATTTGCAAATACTTTGTTTTGTAATTGGTATAAAATACTGTTTATTTATTTCATGAATATATGTACTTTGAAACTGTTTGTATCATCTATTTGCGTTGTTTGCAAATGCAAAAGGCATACCAATGATTTTAAATAAAATACAATATTTATATGTCTTATAGGCGTATGTATAGTTACCTTTTAACTGGAATATAAACCTTTCTTTAACAGCGTACTTCTCGGATAGATTAAGTTTCATGTTTATTAACCCTTCGTATGTCGGACGGGGTCGCACACTTGCACCTTGCACCCGTCGTCGGTCGACAAATAACGCGTTAAATGTCAAATTCAAACTTAGAATTTGAATTTGAATACCTATGGTTTATTGGTTCATTGGGATTGGACAAACTAAAACATTTATTTAATTATTATTTTAATTTATTTAAGAAACGAACAGTCATTTACAAAAATGGCTTACAACAATACATTGCTAAAATTAGACCTGGAGTTTCCTTAAAGTGCAAAGAATACAGTCTGTGACTAATGAAGAATGTTCATAAATAAAACATTAAAATTTGCTATCAAACGACGCGCTGGCCTAGTTGGTAGTGACCCTGCCTTCAAAGCTAGCGGTCCTGGGTTCAAATCCCGGTAAGGGTAGATATTTGTGTGATGAGCACGAATATTTGTTTCTGAGTCATGGATGTTTTCTATGTATTTAAGTATATATTTCTCTATATAAGTATTTATATCGTTGTCTAGTACCTACCCATAGCCTAGAGCTTAGTTTGGGACTAGGTCAATTGGTGTGACATTGTCCCCTGATATTTTATTTATTAAAATACAGATTGTTAGCGAAAAGCATTTTTAAGTGCAATGATAGTGCAGTTAAATATATCAATGTTTTCTAGTTTCTTACTGTCATTAAACAACGTGCAAGCACGACTTATTTATGAGTTTCATTTTGTGCATCAGAGCTTGATATACCAAGGATTAAACAAAAAGAATAAAAAAAAACAGAAGAATTGAGAAACTCCGTCCTTTTTTGAAGTCGGTTAATAAAAGAGATCTATTGTACTCTCTATTGTCAATTTTAACTGAAAAATACATTTTCGATAATTTTATGTAAGTTGAGCCAAGAGTTTAAATACACTGGACCGCAAAACTAAGTATCACACTTTTAAAGAACATGTCATATAAAGAGTGATACATAGTTTTGCGGTCCAGTATAGTTTAAACAAATAAAAAATGGGACAAGGTTAATTTGTGCTAGATTTTCCCCTGATACGCAAGAATATTCTTACATCCAAACGCCTGAATCGATTTTGATGATTTCTTTATCAAAATAAAGACAATTTGTATATACATTTAAAGCAAAACCAAAGAAAAAACAGTGGAAGCAAGTATTCCCCGGTAGGAGAGTAAAATTCTCAGCTACAAACTGTGACAGAAGGTGATATCTCAAAGTAAATATGAAGCTGATTCAATTCTTACTCGTAAGTAATAAGGTATTTAAAAGATGTTTCATAGGAAATGCAGCTATTTGGTGAAGCAACGCAGCAGACACAGCTAGTATCAGCTAAACTTAAACCTATCTCTATGTGTAACATTCGAATGGGAACCAAGAAATGAAGTCTGTTTGTTTAAAGTTGTTTAAATGAAAATTTGTAACGGAGCTCAGCATCCGAAGTTCACAGTGATGTACACAGTTCATCATCATTTCAGACCACATCCACCCACTGCAGGGTAAAGGCCTCTTCATGTCCGCGCCATTTTGCCCAGTCTCGAGCTAACGCCATGCATCCTTTCCCAACTGTCTGCCAAATGTCATCAGACCACCGAGCTGATGGTCTGCCTACTGATCTGTGACCTAATTTCAGCCACCACTCTGTTAGCGCCCTCGACCACCTGCCATCGTTTCGTCTAGCCAAGTGTCCAGCCCAAAAAAAATATACTTATAATGAATAAAGTTTTAATTTCAATAAATAAATTAAAATTTTGTTCATTAGGGCTTATTACTTTCAGCCCGTAAATAAATGTTTGTATGGATGACACATTGTATTTAATTGTTTTTGAGAGCGTCCTATCCTCGCACTTACCGTAGAGTTCATGAAAACTTAATTTAAATGTAAATTATTTAATGATACATTACAAAAAACTTTCGGATGACGATTTTTTCAAGATTTATAGAAGGCAATCGAGTACAAAGGCCACCTGAGGCCCTAGTATGTTTGCATTTATCGCGTGGATCAAGCATCCGTCACTCTCGTACTTATATACGTGTCAGAAAGTAATGGATATTTTATCCACATTTTGTCACGTGATAAACGCAGCCTCATTGGCCCCTGATGGTAAGTGGGATCTGTGACCCATAGACATTTGCATTCTCAAGACTATAATCTTAAGACTGAATCCCGAAAGCAAATGCGTTGCCTACCCTGATGATTAAGATAGAATACTTCATTATACTAGTAATTTCACCGGTCTCTCATCCCCACACCGAAACACAACAATGCGACATGCTGTTCGGCGGTGGGTTACGAGTTAATATGGACTTTTTTGACTCTTTATTGGGCTAATTTTTAACAGGTTTTTAATCAAAACAGGGCACGACCGGGATTTGAACCCGGGACCTCTCACACCCAAAGCGAGAATCATACCGCTAGACCATCATGCCGCTTGTGTCAAGTCTCATTTAAAGCCATCAGAAACCCAAATTAATTTCATGAAATAACACTCACAATAAAACAATAGAATTATTGAAACAGATGTCACGGCATTTTCAGGAAATTGAATTTATGCCGAAGCTTGGCAAGCGGCATGATGGTCTAGCGGTATGATTCTCGCTTTGGGTGTGAGAGGTCCCGGGTTCAAATCCCGGTCGTGCCCTGTTTTGTAACTAAATGAGAGATTTATTACAAACAAGTAGTTCCGTAACTCCTACTATTTGATTCCCAGGCCTATTTATTCCGAATTGTTTTAGCCCACCTAGCCTCTATGTAATTGTGTTTTTGCCATTATCGTTGCTGTTATTAACTTGACATTAAGAGCTACTTGAATGTTAACAATATAACTACTCAATATGAGCAAGATGGACTAAACAATCTTGGTAGACTTTGACTGCATATTTTAAATTGTTTATAGGTATTTTATCTAAAAAATGATCGGGAATGTCGCACATAATAGGTACGTATATTCAATGGATCGGTAGACTCATTTTTTTTGTGTGCAACTTAAAATGCATGGTTTATTCTTCGCAAGAAACTCCAAGATTTATGACTTATGATTGATTTGAGAGATAAGAGATTTGAGATTTTTAAAGACAGCCACAAGTCAGCGCAAAAACAGGGCACGACCGGGATTTGAACCCGGGACCTCTCACACCCAAAGCGAGAATCATACCGCTAGACCATCATGCCGCTTGATGAAGCCATATTTAAGCCAGTACAGTTTTGAGACCATTCAATTCACTTGTTTAAACAAATGATTTATTCATATTCACGCGTAATCAATTTAATGAAAATGGTTTTAATTTTCGGGTAAGGCTTGAGATGACTCGCATTCGAAAACCGTGGTCCTAAATAAATTTTGTACGATTTTTGTATTGGGATATGTTTGCCACTTATAAGTTAGCTTTCTACGTGGACACAGTCGGGGGGAAAATCTAGTTTTTACTTTACTCGGGTTAAACCTAAATGCTTTTGACAAGTTCGTATTGTCTACGTTATGATCGTTCTTATGTACTTGACAGTAATGATTGGCCGAGTTATAATCAGTACGATTACAATACGTGTAGAGACAAAGTAGAATAAGGCCCCAGATATTGTCACACAAATTGACCTAGTCCCAAGCTAAGCTCTGGGCTTGTACTATGGGTACTAGACAGCAATTTTACCTATATAACTAATTTACCTATACAAATACATACCTAAATAACTAGATAGAAAACATCCAATACTCAGGAACAAATACTCGGACTCATCACCAAAGTTAAATGCATTCTAAAAAGATGGTTCCCCTCGTTGTCCTATGATGAGACAGAAAACCTTATTGGTAAATTATGCCTAACCTACGCAGGACACTCACATGCATAAACATAAACAAGCGCTCATACACGAACGCACACACACACACACACACACACATTTTACATATTATATATATGACTGTTTCACTCTTGCCAGATTTAATTAAGTTTAATTTCCTAAGTCCACTTTCGACAATTTTGTTTAATTTTTATGTTTGGTTTGGTTGTTACTCTTATTAGATTAAGTTTAAGCTCCTATGTATACTTTTTAAGAATTTATTTTATTCCTATGTTTATTTTATATCACTCTTGTCAGAAGTTTAAGTTTAACTGTCGAGAATTTATTTTAATAATGTATTTAGTTTGTCGTTCGCACTCGCAGGCGTCCAAGATACAGGCCCAGCCTAGTTTGGAGTCTGCAAGATACCTCATATGTAATGAAACTTGTATTATTAAATAAACTTGATTTGATTTGATTTGATCACACAAATTTCAACCTTTACCGGGAACCCGGGACCGCTAGCTTTGAAGGCTAGTTCTCTAAAAATCCATTTTATTTTGAAACGGGAACCTTTTGGATAAGAATTTATCTTTCGGCATATCATCTTTATATGCTAAAGTTGCACAATTTCATGAACGCCTATCGTGTATATTAGGTTAGGTTAGGGTGGGTTTGTTGTTATAATAATTAAAATAAAACCGTTTATATTGTACAAAAACAAATTTCCAATTTCGGGCTAACGATTTTATGTGTAAAGATACATTATGCGTAAAAAATATATGCGATCCAACAGTGAACCTCTTGAAAGACAACACACTTGAATCTCAGAGGATACATGTGATAGTACACGCTATCCTCATAATTCCATTTAACGTAACGTTCTTGCTGATACTCATAAACACACCCCACCTGTTGTCCGTGCAGGAATCCACTTATGTTTGTTGGGGATCTAACTTATCTTACTTGAGCCGCACTTGGTATTTAGTTAAACCTAAGCGGCGCTAAGTTGTTGTTTGCGCGCTCCAAGTGGCAGTTTGATTGTTTTAGGCCCAGGTAGCTGAGCCTGTATGAAATATGTCGTTACTTAATGTTACTAAGCTAACGTAAACTTGAGAGTTAAGCATGAGATAAGTTTCTGCTTTGTGTAAAGATAGATGTGGATTGAGTTTGTTTCACGTTTGGAGTAGGTAGAAGAAAATTTAAGCACCAGACAAATAATTGACTGTTCTGCAAAGTAGGTAAATCCAATTAGAATTCAATTTCGAACCGTGTCAGCGCGAACTCACACTTGACTTTTTTTTTTGTATTTGTGGTTATATAATTTGGTTTGTTATATAATCATACCAAACTTGACGTTTGTATGTTTTTTATGCAAGTAAAGTCGTTGTAATACACATATTCTGAAAACACAACCCGATATCTGTTACGGTTTAAAAGATGACAATGACGGGCGGACGGACAGTGTAGGCATAGGATTCAATAGGCCCAGTTAGGCTCTCTTCGGATACGAAACTCGGAAAATAGGAGTTTACCTTTAGAAATTTACGTCAAGTGTTCACTTGTAACGAGGAATTGCGCTGCATTGGAACGACCAGACCAAGAACTGTTTTTTTGAAATATGATAATCATCTCACTACGCAATATAATAGCAAAACCGCATGGCTTTTAAGTGAATTCTGAATATAACAGCGTCGAGCTACGTTGCATATGGGAAGCGCAATGGCCCTAGACAAGATACATTCAACGAACGTCATCGTTCTCGAAAATGTGGATTGACGTAAGCTGCCAAATGGTCTTGTCGATCGCTTACGTCAATTCCATACATTTTGCCAGTTTTCGATAATCGTTTACGTTAGCGTTACGAGTATGCATCTTGTCTAGGGCCACAGTTCTGCTTAGTTATAACGTAAAGTCATAGTCAGTTGATGACGATTACGTCGTTCCTTATTGAGGATTTTTCATGCACAAGTTTGAAAAAGGAACGATTTAATTCTCTCTAAAATATCTTTGTACCGTGGATGCAGAGCGTGTCCATTTCCACGTTTTTGTTACTGAAATTACTGGCCGCAAACAATGTTTCTGAAGAGGAGCATTACTTTTCATAAGTGCCTAATGCTCCGTATCGATTTTGGCTGGCATCAGCGTAATAAAACGAGAGCGTCGCCGTCGTATAAAACTTTAAGGCTACATTAGCCCACCGGAGTTTTAATTTACGAAGTTACAGGCAACCACGTCGATTGCCAATAAGTAAACACAGCGGGCAAAGTCGCCGTATTTAACTTAATTTTTGAGCTTCCAGTGGGGTTAATTGAGAGCGGAGTAGCGGAATGTCGTCACAAAAGAAGCACTTAAATGAATGAGCTACGGAACACTCGAGTGGCTCAAAATAAACTTATCTGCGTTGGGCAAGGGGTAAAATTGATCGGCAAGGTAATTGTCAGGTGGGTCGGGAGCGCTAACTCGATCAACCCTCACTGTTCCGCTAATAGCGTTATTTGCCGAGTTTTTGAACGCAGGAAGCAGTCTCCCGCATGTCAGCCGAACAATTACGTTTGTGTAATAAGCAGACGATATTTTTTTGCTTGCTATTTCCTATCCTAGCCGCCGGGAGCTCTTTTAACGATTAGACTGGTGCAGTTTTTGGATGGCAGTCTTGATATTTAAATTTAATAGTAAAATACAAGTTAGACAAAATGTCATCATTCGGTCACTCTAAGATGATCTCTATGACAGCTCATATAAACATGTTATATGTAGCCTTTTGTTTCTTTTCCTCTTTATATATACTAGATTGATTAATCGCTTATTTTTTCATGTCTATAGCAATGTACTATATAGTACTTGTTGGTAATAATGAATTACGGCCGTCACAGGGATCATCCTGCATTGATCGAAACTATAGTGAAGAATTTTGTTGAAACATTGAATTTATCTAGCTATCGAGCTTCATAGCTGACATTATGATTTTTCATCACACTTGCTCGTAAATGGTGTTATTCCATGCCTGTATACAGAAGGACAATGGCCTAAATTGTTCCCGCGGGAATTATGGCCAGTTTGTCATCCCTAGGGAGTAATGACTTTCTTTTTAAAATTTGCAACTCTTTCGTATATCATTTCTGACTAAGGAGGTTTAATTTTCAGCCAAAAATTAAATCGGTTTCTAATTTCATCTTTAAAAATTAGCTATAGACTAACTTACATTACACAAAACCTATACGCTTCATTAAACTTCATTATTTTTATACCTATTTCAAGTTTATATCAACATTTATCATTAATTTTAGTAATTATACATTTTTATCAAATTGGCTAAATCTGGCTCGAATCCAGGTCGAAACTAAACGCAGTTATTATCTGTGGTAGGGTCACAAAAAAAATATCGTTTCCATTTACGTTCCCGTTCCCAAAAGTTATTTCTTTATATTTTGCAGAGTTAAAGTGTTTTTCCTCGCAAATGTGATGAAAACCATTGTGTGTATCACAGGCAGTAAGGGGATTAACTACTAACTCGAGTCATTAAAAGCCCTCCGCCTTCGGCGTCGGGCTTCTAACACTCTCGTTAGTAATTCCCTTCATACTACCCTTGATGCACAATGTACTATTATTGTACGAATAATTATGTTACAGTGAGTTTAATAAAATATAGGACTGTTTTGGCATCCAGCAACAATGCCCACACCACCTGGCTCCGGCCCATTTACCGCCAGTCACTGCGTGGAATCACCAGGTTTATCTCGCAAATGTAGCTCACGTCAGTTTCTTGCCAACAAAGGCTGTCCCAAGTTTATCGACAAGTGTGTCGATATCGGCCCTATTGTGGGGCTGCCCGGTGCCGGCCCGCTATTGTCCCTGGCTGGATTGCCACTGGCGAGTTGTCGATGGACCTTTCCCACCTCTACTGTGTCACTTTAGTGGGAAGCTTGATGTGAGACCTAAACTCTTGTTTTTTGTATTTTGACGTATGGGGTGTTCTGTATTGGTTAACAAAAACAAAAAATGGTTGAATTGTAGGAAGTGGTTGAGGTTTTCTTTAAGTATTGTTTATTTTTGTAAATAAACTCGGACACTGGTTTTTAATGAAATTACTGGTAAATAAATAGAACGCCGTGATTATGTACCACGTGACTGTGACTAGACAAGTACCTTCTACTTTATATGCGCAGGTTCTCCATTAAACCATTGTTTTCCCGTTGGGAGCTGATTTTCGAAATATCCTTTTTGAATGCGCCCCTGAAATATTCCTTGCAAATTATAAAAGGTCTCTGTGTCTCGTCTGTCACTTCTGTCAGTTAAAAAATCAGTCAGTCTGTTAGTTATTATTATATAAGTATGGATATTCATCACGAAACATCGAAAACGAAAATTATACTAAAGCATTCGTATATATATTTACTAGTCGTAGTTATTCATGATTTTACAAATTATTTTGAATTAAACTACAGTTCGGATATGTTTGTTCAGTTGTTATGCATTTTCGTCAGTTACAATCTATGACAATGGATAGTATATTCAAAGGTCATTACGGAGCTACGAACAATAGACATAACATTATTCCATCGCTTAATCCTACTGTGCTGTTCATGAGGTACGAATAGATAGGAACTGTATGTATGTATGGTATGATTTACTACAATCACCAGCAAAACTTACAACTCTTCTATTCTTAACTCACTACTACTAAGCTACTCTACAAGTATAGTTAACTATATTAGTAACTGTATTAGGTTTACCTTGTACCTAATAGAGTCAAGTAAATCTTTTTGCAGACCACATTAAGTCTTGGTCGTAATGACACGCCACATCACTTTAATGTAATACACATGATATTATATTATGTTTAGTACAGTCAAGGAATTAAATTTGCCATCCACCTTAGTTCCAAAGTCAGTCTGACATTCTGCAGCAATAACGTTGAGTTTCATATCAATTACAAATGTCTTGGCATCTCTAATGACAATGACATCTTCAAGCAGATTTTCTTTGAAATGGGTAGCCAATTAACGTCCGTGACCGCACGTCATTTCATATCGATGGGGTACTACATGGGTACGCTATAGTGCTATTATTAGCGTTTCTTATTCACTACGGAACTCTAAAAATAATTATTATTCACCAAAGAAGGTAAATGCTGAAGTCACCGCAAAAATCATCCCGCCATCACCGCGAAACGTGAATTAACATACTAAATCTGGAGGGCCCATCAATCAGCCGGGAGTTCTTTCAAAGGGCTTCCTAAGCCCTCACTTTCATCTGGACTTGAGCGATGATAATTATCTGTGACGAGCCTAGTTAATTATTGCTTTTATTTAAAAAAACGCCTGAATAATAGGCCTTATTTTATACAAAAATATACCTGGGAATTCGAGAGACAAAATAATTATAACGTACATTGGAGATTATGGATGCCACATGGACGGAAGCTATATATACCTATGTACTTTCACGAACTTAAATTGATATACCACCATGGAACCTTATCGTATAAAACCTACGATTAATTCCCATGTTATTTCTGTCTCGTCACTTGACGCTGTCAATATGACAGGGGTCCATACTGGCACAACAATAAAAGCCCATGACTGTGCGTGAAACAAAAAAGTCAAATTTGACAAAAAAACACCTGTAGGTATTATTGTGTCAAAACATCAAAAAGGCCGTATGGGACGTATCAAAACAAATGACGATTTTTTTTTAAATAACTGGTCAATTTTCCCCTTCTCTTCTCTTTGATTGCTTCCCGTAATTGGCGTAAAATGTTACAGTAGTACTCTCCTGTAATATTTAAATCCTTGTCTTTATAATCTATTAATAAGGTTAGTTCTAACCTTCACTCGACCATCTTCCAGTATAATTTTTTCCACTTTTTAAATGTTTTGTGGTGAAGAAGCTTCAACAGGGCGACCAGGTCTAGGGTCATCTTCTATGCTCTCCCTCCCACGCTTAAATTCATTTGACCACTTTTGGACAGTACATAATGAAGGTAAACTAAATCCATTTCTTCTTTAATAGACTTTTGATTTTTTCCCTGTCTAGGCAAGAATTTTATCACTGCTCGATGCTCCAATTTAATTAACATTGTAAAATCGCTCACGGTGATCACGTTTGTTCAGCAGTAGCAGAAAAACAAAAGAACGTGTGGGCTTCTAATTTACTTTTTTTTACTGTCAATGAATTTAGCGGCCAGTATTAAAAAATTAAAAAGTTTGCAAGATACCAATACCGAGAATTTATTGAACGCCCCTCGTACCTACATGTTTTAAGCATGGTATCTCAAACCCTCAAATTATAATATTTTTAATGCAGAAAAATATTATTTTCGAAAATAAAATAAATTGTTATCTCACCACACGTAATTCCACTCCGAGTATACAGGGTGGAAATACCTCATTCCACAAGAAAGGGGCCTACTTCCTAGTTACTGATTGCGACGACTCGATCTTCATTACTAATTTTTGTATATAATGTATGTATGTAAAGTCGTTAGGAACTGCAGCAAGTTTAAAAATGTGCCATGGTAATTTATAGTGCCCTCTGCTCATTTTAAGTCATAAGTTTGGCTTATTAAGACACCGTGTTTGATCAAAACAGGTTACGACCGGGATTTGAACCCGGGACCTCTCACACCCAAAGCGAGAATCATACCGCTAGACCATCATGCCGCTTGGTTTAGGCAAAGAAAGAAGGCTTATGTGAAAACAAAAAGGCTTATGTGAATTTAACTGTTTAAACAAGTGCACACGTTCATTTTCCAGATTTAATAGGTTCTTAAGGGACGGTTTAATAAGAGGCATGATGGTCTAGCGGTATGATTCTCGCTTTGGGTGTGAGAGGTCCCGGGTTCAAATCCCGGTCGTGCCCTGTTTTTGACGCACACGCTTAGTTAATTAGCCTGAATCACAAAAACCAACTTACGATACGCGTTGGCCTAGTTGGTAGTGACCCTGCCTATGAAGCTAGCAGTCCTGGGTTTATTCCCGGTAAGGGCAGATATTTGTGTAATAAGTGCGAATATTTGTTCCCGAGTCATGGATGTTTTCGTTGTATTTAAGTATATACTTCTCTATATAAGTATTTATATCGTTGTCTAGTACCCATAGTACAAGCCTAGAGCTTAGTTTGGGACTAGGTCAATTGGTGTGATACTGTCCCTTGATATTTATAAATATTCGTTATTGCATTAATTAAATTTGTGACTTTATATTTCGGGGCCTAAACCCTTTCAATTTCAATCATTAAGGTAGACTTAAATTCACTAATGCAGAGTTAAGCATCAATATAGCCGTGGTTTAATATCATGCTACCAGTAGCTAATAAAAGTTTGAACTAGTAAAAAACAGGGCACGACCGGGATTTGAACCCGGGACCTCTCACACCCAAAGCGAGAATCATACCGCTAGACCATCATGCCGCTCGAAGAGCCTTTATTTAAGCCCCTTTAATTTCAAGATAGTTGTTTAAACAGATGATCTCTTTATTTACACGCGTTGTCACTTTTATGAAAATTATCTTAATTTCAAGGTAATCCGAGCTGATGATTCTCATTCGGAACACGAGGACGTGTAAAAACTTGTGTCGGTAGTCAAAGTGGATCAACTCCTTTAAACTTTAAACTTTTTCTGATCCAGATGCTTAGAAGGGTACTTTAATATGACGGACCACGTTTTTAAGAAAAGGAGAAGGCACACAAGCGCTCATGCCTCAGGGTCCATAGACATTTGTATTCTCAAGACTAAAATCTCAAGACTGCAATCCTAATACTTCAAATGTGTTGTCAACCCTGGGGATTAAGATGGAATGCCGGTTCTCTGCCTTTTGGCCGAAATACGTTTGGTCGAATCTATCGTATCGCAACCGTTTCATTTGGCAACCCACGTTTATTTCTGTAACTGTAAATATTTCAGGATTTTTATAAAAACTAACCTAACCTAGGTTAGGTTAGGTTAGGTTAGTTTTTATAAAAATCCTGAAATATTTACAGTTACAGAAATAAAAGTGGGTTGCCAAATGAAAAAGTTGCGAATCGATAGATTCGACCTAACGTATTTCGGTCAAATGAACGGACCCCTGGAATGCCTCTATGCTAGTAATTAGTCAAACTGTAAATATTTCAGGATTTTTATAAAAACTAACCTAACCTAGGTTAGGTTAGGTTAGTTTTTATAAAAATCCTGAAATATTTACAGTTACAGAAATAAAAGTGGGTTGCCAAATGAAAAAGTTGCGAATCGATAGATTCGACCTAACGTATTTCGGTCAAATGAACGGACCCCTGGAATGCCTCTATGCTAGTAATTAGTCAAAATCAAATACCTCAATTGGTTTGGGGTCGTGTCCGGTTTCTGACTAAACAAAAAGGGAATAAAACATGAAAATTGTGTAATATTTTTGTTTACTCCGTCTAAAAATATATTAAAAGTGACAATGTCACAATTATTACAGCCAGTGACATTCGGAATTCGCAACGACCCTAGCTGAGTCGTTTAAATTCTCCCATTCGGAATGGCGGTCTCTCATTTATGTAGTTTTAATTCCGCTATTCCTTAGTTTGGAGCCGGGATCTTATTTCATTAGCCGGCCGCGAGTGGAGCGCGATGCCATTTAGCTCGCAAGCTGTATCGGGTGGGCGTATTGTGATGAGCGGAGCGATGAGCGGCAAGCGTTAAGCGATGAGCTGAGGTGTTAAGGTGAATTCCGCACCGACCGCAGACGGCAACAGCAGACGGCAACGGCAAGCGTCCAACGCTGTTGCCGTCTGCCATTGCCGTCTTCGCTCGTGATTCCGCACCCGACCGCACGCAGCAGACGGCAGAAGGCCAGGACGGCGACGTCACTGCTTGGTCTGCGATTGGGCGTTAGTGACGCGTGGGGTTGCGGTTAGGCATCGTGCCGCTTGCCACGGAAAATGCTTCATAGAAATACATACAAACCATCTGGAGTGACACCTTGATTCTCTTAATAACGGCTTCTTTTCGATCGGTCGATCGAGCACGGGAAGTCACACAGGCAAATTTACTCGACAGTTAGTTAAGCTATTTGATTAAGGATAAACACCATATAATGATGTTTGTATAGAATATAAAAGAATAGAATAGAAAAACGTTTGTTCGACAATGTTTGTACGCTATTGACGGGTTCACTTAAACTGGCTGGTAAATAATTCAATAATAATAATAAAGAGTTGAAAAGAGAGTTTCTTAAGAGAATAATAACAGGGCATGGGCTGAGTCTATTTGACAAAGTTCTAGGTTATATGTTATTTCAAAAAGTCTGTAGTTACGACCTATTTAAAACCTATATTAAATACATACTCTGCGCTTATTAATGTTTCCTTCGTATTTGCCAATCTTTTGCCAGTATTTACTTATCTGAAAGTAGGTTTTGTTAAAAAAACTAACTTTAAATTGATCATCGCTCTGTTCAACTCTAAGCACTAGGCCCCTATTGCTTTGGTACAGACCGTCAAAACATCCCACTTAATAGAATACTTGTCTTTATCTGTCCATATTTATGTTGAGGAGCACAAAATTAAATTACTCGTAATTTTATGTTAAAGCTATTTTTAGATTAATTTATATTTATTTTTGTTTTTAGAGTTGTTGGTAATTCTGTAGCTCTGCCTACCCCACTCTGGGAATGAAGGCGTGAAGGTATGTATGTACGTATGTTTAATTAATTTGATTTAAAACGTTATGTTTCAGTTCGGACACCAAAAAACAACCGTTTCTAAAAACAAAAATTAATTAATTAGTATATTTGAATTAAGAACTAACTGTCACTATTGGTGCCAGCCAGTTACGATACAAGTCTAACACCGTTACCATTACAGTACCCATTTTTCACTGAAACCACAATACAAGTTTTTAAAAAATAATACGTTTCCAAATTAATATTTTCCTCATCAGAGCACAAAAAGGAGGCTTAGGAAACCATTGTGGCGCGGGCGCACGTCGCCCTCTGATTGATATCACTTTAATTATATTTTTAATGTCAACAATCCATTAATCTTCGTGCTAACAAAAAAAACCGCTTCTAAAGTCCATTATTGTTTCTGTCAGTTAATTCGTGGGCAGCAATGGAAATTAAAATGTGTGAACTCTATAATTATTTTTTTAAATAAAGTGTCGTATTTTTCCGTTGATGGTTTTTTGGACTGTGATTATTTGCGTGTCTTAGGAATTGCAAAGAAGGCTTTGTGCTGGGCAGGCGCACAATACGAAGGAGAGGAGACTCGGGTGGACTCGGGAGGATCCGCGGTGCGCCTCTAGCACGATCTCGCCTTTTGAATACTTTTAATTACAGTTGTAATGCGAAATCGCGCTAAATCGCTTCGTGTGTGTTAACAGAAACGGGCATCGATGACACACTTGTCCTTTGTATCGAGATTACATGGATTTGTAGGTGACGGGAACTGGGAACTGAGATTCATATATTTGCAAATCCCAAAGCCACAATAATAAGAATGGAAATTCCTTGCCAAACATGAGGAAAAAGATGGAATGCCTCTATGGTTTACACCCTAACACAACATGAAGTATGCGAAAGTTTGGCGGTAGGTTAAAAGACAAGATGGTGGTAGCCATCCGGATGGACCCTGCACACGCTTCTAACACCACTAAAACTATACGAAATACCGTTTTCCCAATGTATGTTTTCTATAAGAATTTGCCCTCTCCTAAAAAAACTGCGTGTGAAGACATTATCTTCTTCCTCCTACCAAATATTTCCTCGGCATGCTAGGAGAGCGCTGCGACCGCTGACTTCGCCCCCACAAATTTACGATTGTAAATAGGGCATTCCGTCTATTTACTTATGACCAAGTAATTCGGCGAATCCGTATAATTACCGGCATTAAGATGATTCCCGCTCCCTTGAACAGTGAACTCAACTAATGCCCAACATTTAAATGTCCGCGAGCGTGGGAAGCCACTTTTAAAGTTGCGGTTATAAATTTCCTTTCTGTCTGTTTTGGGAGATTAGAATTTTGGGAAGTGAATAATTTGGTTTTTGCCTACTTTTATTCAGGGGCCTATGTGATAAACAAAGGACGATTGGCTGAATGTCGACTGATCGAGCCTACGTTGAGGAGTACACCTGAGATTTTCCACGCTATTGCTGTCGTCTTTAGTTCTCTAACTATATTCATCGATAGCAGGACAAACTGACGTAACCTATATTTTTAAATAGTTTGTAGAAGTCAGATGAATTAGCACACAGGTTGCGTGATGGTAGTGCAGTAGGCTCTGAGTCTCCAACGTCCGTAGACAATGGACATAATGTAATCTCGGGATTGTAAATGCAATGCCTCCCGTGAGGACTATGATGACCTCTATAAAGGACTTTTTATCGGGTTAACTCCATACCAACCTGCAGGGTAACTACAAGGGACCCTTCAATAGGTTCTATCACTTAATTTCAATTATTATTCTATTATTTGATGTCGGCTAATAGGAATGTAATGAAGAAAAGACTTGCTGCTGTGACCTCAGATGTCAATGAGCTAGAAAATTATGATCCTGTGATTTGATTTCAGTTTAAGCCCATTATGGTTTGGAGAAGGCAAATTAGCACAGGTCACGTGGTGGTGGTTAGGTAGGCTTTAAGTCTCTGAGGTCCATGGATAATCCATGGATGATATAAGTGTGATGATACCGTGAGGACTATGACGGGATTCACCTATGAGAGATTTTGTATGGGTTACCGCACCAGCTTGCAGTGTAGTGTGTTCGTTCGTGGCAGCAATTCAGAGGAACCCTTCATGAAGTCCTTGCCTAATTGATATAAAATTCAATTATGTATTTGATGGCGGCTAGGGATATAAGGAAGAAAATACTTGCTGCTGTGACCTTAGATGACCATGAGGAAGATAATTATGATTCTGTTAATCTAAGCGAATGTAAGGCTCCGTATCCATTGACGATTTCGTCGAGAATCAGAATCAGAAAAGATAAAGCTTTTCACAAAATAATAATTTTACACACATTGTTTAAAGAATAACCCACTTACTCAAAGACGTACAGTAAACCTATTCTTTGTCGTTTTCTGTCAAATTCTAATGTCACAATGATGGATAAGGACACATCATATTTTAAGCACACTTTAACTATTGCGCGGAGGCCATTTGCAACGTCAAAAGATGGCGGATGTGTAATTTGTTTTAGTTTATTTTTGTGTGTTTAGGTGTTCAAAGTTCTTTTGTGTTAGTGATCTGTACTTTTCATGCGTTTGTGTTGCACAGTGATAGAAGACTTGGACTTATTTCGTGTATCCTGGCATCTTACTTCTCGTTTTAAGTGGACTCGCAGTGGTACAGAGGTTAAAACTATCTTGGCCTCTGTCCTACATATCACCGTACAACGTTGCCCCCAATCTTCCTAGACATTATTGGATATTTTTTTATTTATTGATTTATACTTACATATACTTGACTCTGGCGAAATCACTTCATTGTGGAAACGCCATATTCCCGCGATAAGTGATCAAGACGCCGCGGGGCATAAAAAAAAAAAACTATTGCGCGTTGATGAATAAGAAGGCAAAGAAACATCACAGATCACAATAACTATCAACCTAATTTCATTTATTAAGCGTTGCTCTATTTTATACATACTTTAGATATTCGTACGTGTGCTAAAATTAGCACTACAGTATACCAAAACTACCAAACAAACAAATATCCGAGAAAACCTTTATGAAAAACCCGCGACTGATATCAAAGCATTTAATCAGGTAAAGTGCGCTCGGAAACGAGTGGGCCAATAATAAACCAAATCGACATCTGCCTCCATTGAGCGAGGTTATTAAATTATCTGTGGGGACGCTATATTAATCGCGGTATAGCTATTGCCAGATGACAAAATGAGCGACGGAATTTGTAGGGTTGCCAGGATAAAAGCAAAAATAATGCTAGTAAATTATACAGTACAGTGCGTCAACTTTTTTAAAATCCTTCGGGTTTGCATTTTTCCCTAACTCGTTCTCATGTGGTCTAATGCTTGTCAATTCAAGCAAACATGAACCCGAAAGATAATTTAAGACCTCTTGCTTTGTATTTTTAAGTGTAGAACAGAGATCAAGTAAGTACCTACAGCCTAAGGGAAATAAGTTAACGACTATTTTAAATATGACATATTAATGCAGTTAACTTAGTGATGTTGCGTTCACAGCCAGTTGTTTTCTCGTGTAGACTGCAACATGTAAGCCTTATACTACACCCCTATACATATACAGCCCTATACTATTAAAAAAAAAACTAGTATAAATCGAAAGCTGTGTCAGTGTTTTTTGAGTTTTTTGTAAGACAGTACTATGCTGTATAAACAACAAGCTCAATCACGATTCAAAGGCTTCGGAGGTTTGAAATAAGCATCGTAGAGAAAGCGTGAGCAAAAACAGGGCACGACCGGGATTTGAACCCGGGACCTCTCACACCCAAAGCGAGAATCATACCGCTAGACCATCATGCCGCTTGTTAAAGCAGTCAATGACGACCTTTTTAAAGCCAGGTGATTTTAATAAAGCATTGATTAAAACTAAATCGTTTAAACAACTGTTTTTGTCTGATTTTCAGCGATGGAGGCTTTGATAGAGCCTTTCAAGCGGCATGATGGTCTAGCGGTATGATTCTCGCTTTGGGTGTGAGAGGTCCCGGGTTCAAATCCCGGTCGTGCCCTGCTTTTGCTTATTTAGCTACTTTTTATGATAAACTATAATTATTACAATTTCAAACAATCACGTCAGTGCGTATGGTTGACGTCATACGTTGATGACTGCTTTGGTAGCTCGTTGCTTTTATTTGTTAGACTATTGCGTACGTAAGATCCAATATTGATCATTCGCTTAAAATTTATAAAGTTGACTGTAAATACTTCATCTTTCTATAAACTCCTATTTCCACATGAAAACGATTTTTTTGATGATGGTCTGATCATTAACATTCGTTTGCTAATTGATGATTAGGTACTTAGTTAAATCTTATTTTCTACTTCAAAATTATTTCAACAGTGTATCCGATAAGTACATGTTTACTACAAATAAATACCGTAACTTCTCAGAACGTTCCATCCCTCACCCTGTTTGCCCTCGATTGATAGGAAACGTCGATCTGAGGAAAAATGTAGCGGCTAATGATTTGCTAACGACGATATTTATATTTTAATGCATCCCGAACACAGATTATTTCCTTTGAGGGGACTCAGATCTCTCTAACGCGATTCTTACGACCCGCCGCATTCATGTTTAAATATGTATTTAAAAAATAACGAGGCGTTCCGATAAATTACACAAAAGTGACAATTTTCTAACTGAGATATACCAAGGCTTTTTGATGGGGTGGCAGCAAAACAGGGCACGACCGGGATTTGAACCCGGGACCTCTCACACCCAAAGCGAGAATCATACCGCTAGACCATCATGCCACTTGCAAGGCTTCGGCATAAATTCATTTTCCTGAAAATGTCTTGACATCTGTTTCAATAGTTCTATTGTTTTAATGTGAGTGTTATTTCATAAAATTAATTTAGGTTTCTGATGGCTTTAAATGACACTTGACACAAGCGGCATGATGGTCTAGCGGTATGATTCTCGCTTTGGGTGTGAGAGGTCCCGGGTTCAAATCCCGGTCGTGCCCTGTTTTTGCGGAGGTGATCGTCAAATCCCGGGAAGGATACTATAGGTTACTCAATGTTTTCCCTTCATGTTCGAAGGTAATTTATTTGGTTTTTCATATTGTTTCTTAATTCGACCATTTTGAACCAGGGCATTTATTGGGGGCTTCAAAAAAGGAGCCTACTTTGTTTTCAAAGGCCGGCAGCGCACCTGCGATTCCTCTGGTGGTGCGGTCGTTTATGGGTCGCGATGAACACTTACCACCAGGTTGGTTCGCTCTTCTGCCTCCTATTTCACAAAAAAATAAAAATAAAAAACATACAAACCATCTTAAAATAATATAAGAAGCTACTGTTTTCTATGTGCCGTACAATTCATGACATTTTAAAAAAGTTAAAAATCAGTCTCTAACAGTGTCAGTACACTACTTAGATGTCTCAATCATTGAATTAAAAAAATTGAGATTGTTATTTTTTTTTACGATTACTCTAATTAGAAAAGCATTTCCATTTGGCAGGTCGGTACCACAAGATTGGCAAACGATTAAAGCTCTGTTCTATTCGGTATTATATGATAGCTCGTATTTACTAGACAGTAATGGCGCTCGAGTTAAAACAATACAATAACAAGAAAAAACGAATAAGGTTTTACCGAGTAGAATGGAGCTTATAAATGCGAAAGTTCGTGTGTTAGTTTGTTACTCCTTCACGCTGCAATGGCTGGACGGATTTGGATGAAATTTAAAAAGGACTTAAGCTTATGACTTGGATTAACGATACTTTAAGTCGGGAAAATTTAATTTAAGTTCCCGAGGGAATAACGGTCTTCGAAATCCACACGGACGAAGTCGCCGGCAGAAACTAGATTCGAATAAAAATCAGTTTTGACAATGGTATGCGATTTAAAATTCGAACCAAGACGTTCTGATAACTGACAATTATACCAAGTAAATGAGATAATGGCATACAGACAGAACCTGCCGAAAAAGATCCCACGTAGGCAGTCAAACGCGAAAGCCAGTATTGTGTTTCATAAACGTTACAGGTAATAGGTACCAAATAATAATGCAAGAACAATCCGGTATTATATTACCAGAATGCTTATTATTCCTTATTGTATTCCAATAAAACGGGACGAATCTCGTTTTCGTAAATGTGTTTTAGAAGTTCAGTCGCGTGTTTACAGCAGTAAAACAGAGATTCCGAGGTATCGGGCGACGGCGGAGAATCTAAAAATTATTCCTTCCCACATCTGCGTCCCGCAAGTCCCGCAATCGACTTCTACTAAGATACATGCACATTCAAAACTGAAAACGCTGCCTCCTTTACTCTTAAGTATCAAGCCCCATGCGAGATAGAGATGGGGATGTCGTAATTTTGAAATGTCGAATTTGTTAGTAGAGGCTTCGAAGCGTTCGCTTTGGAAAATAATAAAGTTCTTTTTAAACGCCATTCGTATGTGAAGTACAACGAATGAGGCGTAATAAAACGTATTAGGAGAAATGTATTGCAAATAGAAAAAGGCTTAAGTGGGTATATTACGGAAATTATGTACGTACGGCTCCGTGCGCGATGGAAGTATGCTTTTCCTTGTTTTGTGCTGGGGTTTTCTTGCGGAAGATTTGTTTATAGGAAAATGTATCTACAATTACGTTTATTATAAGCATTCGTTTCTCGTGCACGAAATATTGAATTCGATGAAACCAGAATGTAGCAGTAATAAAAGCTTGCTTAAAAATAAAATTACAATTAAGCTAAAATTACGTAAATGTCTGAGATTCCCAAAAAAATAATAGAAACAGATTTATCACAACAAATGTTTAACTAAAAATGTTTATTTTGCATATCGCGATGCGTTGTCTTTTAGTTCTATTAGGTCAAGTTTATGTTAGTTATTTTGTACCGAATAGACAAGCAGATAGACAAGAAAGCGAGATATTAAGTATTAACGTAACGTGGTAGATATACGTCGTAGAAACCGGCACAAATTAAAACAAACTTGTGAAAAAAATATTAAACATGTTTATTGAGTAAGTAATCCGTAGTCTTACACGTCACGTCACCTCATAAATCTACCAGGGTTTCCCAAGAGCCGAGCACTGTTGAGAAGCAGCGCCGAAAGAAACTCAACGTCAGTTATTCTGACATCTTTTAGTCTATTCATCATTTAAATCGTTTTGCACAATATTACATATAAGTCGTTACCTAACATAGAATAGGATTTAAAATAGGTTATTAACAGACTAACAGATACACCAATGTTTAAACAAGTGTGTTAAATGATTGTCCTATGGTTCAGTTTTCTTATAAAAACCAAGCGGCATGATGGTCTAGCGGTATGATTCTCGCTTTGGGTGTGAGAGGTCCCGGGTTCAAATCCCGGTCGTGCCCTGTTTTGGTCAAGTCAACGTTACAACCCGGGCTACATACGTAGATTGCAGTTTTAATATGCTAAACGACAAACAGGGACCACATTTCTGAGACAAAGACTATATCTTATTTGAAACCAGAAGGGCTTTTGTCTAACGCACTTGTAATCGCAATCGTTTTCATTTTGAATATCGAAGGCTTGTCTGCATACAAAATGAAAACAATTGTTCCGCTTTGAAGCCGATTGTGATATCGAGTGCGTTAGGCATTAGCGACATTGTTCCGTTTATCGGAATGGGCTAAAATTTGGCATGACAAGGCAATATTAAAATATCGAACAGCTGATCTGATGATAGCGTTAGCGGCAACTGGATCTTCGTTGTACTTGATGTCGTCCCAGATAACTTTGACTTTGGTTTGGTCTTGATAAGGTTCAAAATGATATAATTAACCATATTTTTAATTATAACTTTAAGAATTACGAAATACCGATCAGCACATGCAAGTGTGTGGCGTGATTGATGGCCTCTCTAAGGACCATTAATACACCGATCTCGACTGTAATGCCCATCTCAAGATGCCTCAGAAATGTCAGTTTTCTATTGCTTGATGTTTATTTTGACATGTTTTTTCGGCCCTTAGAGTCAGTTAATGACGAATTGGCGATTAAGTTGTTCCAAAGCGATCATTTTTAATTAATGTCTCCGAGTACGACGGCCAATATTTTCTTAATATAAGCCCTTTTTAACTTAGTTTACTAAGATTGCCCTTATTATCTTTTCGCAAACGAACTGTGGGTCACCCTAGGACTAGGTGGGGTAAGTTCTCTGCCTTTTGGCGAAATGTATCGTTTTCCAACCGTTTCATTTGTCAACTCACTCATTTATTCTGTTGCTGTAAATATTTCAGGAATTTTATAGAAACTTACCTAACATAAATGCAGGATAAAAAAGGCAGGGTATCGGAGCGAGGATATACTCAGGGTTCATGGCAGCGACTGGAGGAGAACAGAAGAAGATCGTGAAGCCCATCAGCAGTAAACTGATAAGGGCTTATGATGTGTGAGTAACTATTACTGTTTTTTGGTTACGACAAAAAATACGTATCAGTTCAAAAATAGCCAAAACAGGGCACGACCGGGATTTGAACCCGGGACCTCTCACACCCAAAGCGAGAATCATACCGCTAGACCATCATGCCACTTACAGAATTTTCCAGAAGTTTCAACACGGCTGAAAATTCTCAATTTAAAACCAAACCGAACCCATAAATAAACAGTCGTCGTTGTTACTACGGTATAAAGTTTATTTTGTAAAAATATTTTTAACTGGATTTCGTTGGTAATGTCCCACCAATTATTTAAACAAGTGTAACTTGTCGACAATCCGTTATTACACATACCTCACTTGGTTAGCGAGATTATGTTTTCTTAACCGTCTCATAAGCGGCATGATGGTCTAGCGGTATGATTCTCGCTTTGGGTGTGAGAGGTCCCGGGTTCAAATCCCGGTCGTGCCCTGTTTTTACCCGACTTCCCATCAAAAGAGGATAATCCATGTTTATTTGTGACCTCTTTTAGAATGAAGACCTGGACGGATGTTAGTGCAGGGTATATCGTTAGTCCGGTATTCTCTGAAGGAGTATCATAGGCTATTAAAACATGAGCACTAATGCTGCAGGGTCAGTCAGGTTTCCAAAGCTTGATTTTTCTGTTAGAATTATTCTGACAATTATTGTCACTTGTGGCACTGAACATCATTGACTAAGATCTTAATTACAAAACCTGTAATATATTTGCTCTTATGGTTCACATACGTATCATAGAAACGAATAAGTGAAACGTGGTTTAACCGTAAAGCAATTCATTAAAATTTTCCATTAAATTATTTTTGGTGTTTGCGTTTACTAACTGTAACTAGTAAACACACAGACAAAAAGACAGACAACACATCTCAAACTAATAATCAATAGAAATGTCTGATCATCTTAAGGCTAAACAAACTATTTACTATGATATTAATAATTGAGGCCTTCTTTTAGCAAAAAAATATAATCTAGTTTAATTTTAAGTTCAGTATAGTTATTTTAAAACGTAAATAACAGTAAATAGAAATCTCGTTATTTTTTCACGAGTGACCAGCAATGTGCCATTATCAAAGCTCACCAAATGATGATGAAGTCTAAGTTGGAATTCGCTGGTTCAGTAGAAACCTACATTTTGAGTCAGTATTTCTTTCTGTATAAAATGTACTTACTGTGTTTGTTATATTGGTTTTATGAATGAAATAAAAAAAAACCGGCCAAGTGCGACTCGGACTCGCGCACGTAGGGTTCCGTACCACTATACATCTAAATAAATGTTTTTCTTTATTCTTTATTATATTGGAGTTGATTGAATGAAAGGTAAAATGCGGTTTACGATTTATAACGTATTAAAAAAAACTAATTATTAGATCTCGTTCAAACCAATTTTCGGTGGAAGTTTGCATGGTAATGTACATCAAAATATTATTTTTACATTTATCATTCCCTTTTTTTAGAAGTTACGGGGGGGGGACACACATTTTTCCACTTTGGAAGCGTCTCTCGCGCAAACTATTCAGTTTAGAAAAAAAAAATATTATAAACCTCAATATCATTTTTGAAGACCTATCCATAGATACCCCACAAGTATGGGTTTGATGAAAAAAAATAATTGAGTTTCAGTTCTAAGTATGGGGAACCCCAAAAAAAGTTTTTTTTCTATTTTTGTATGAAAATCTTAATGCGGTTCACCGAATACATCTACATACTTACAAAGTTCCATAGTTTAGCTCTTATAGTTACGGAATAAAGTGGCTGTGACATACGGACGGACAGACGGACGGACGGACAGACATGACGAATATATAAGGGTTCCGTTTTTTGCCATTTGGCTACGGAACCCTAAAAAATAACAAACTATATTAATTTACCTATCACCGTACTCAGGGACGTGTTATGGCCGAACCCTAACTATATTTAAACCGCGGATAGATCTTACTTCCATCTTACTTCGGATTAAAATTTAACACATAGTGTATCGGCAAATGTCAAATTTTAACCGTCCGTGGTTTGAATATAGGGTTTGGCCGTTAGAAACAATTATTTAACTTACCTATTCCTTTTTCAAACATGTGTTTGGAAAATGCTCATTAGGAAAGTAAATCGTTATCGACTCT
Source organism: Acleris sparsana (assembly GCA_923062465.1). Classification (NCBI taxonomy): domain Eukaryota; kingdom Metazoa; phylum Arthropoda; class Insecta; order Lepidoptera; family Tortricidae; genus Acleris; species Acleris sparsana. The sequence continues at coordinate 15,592,893 of OV281287.1, read as the reverse complement.
GAGTACGGCTGTTAGTTTTAGATATTGATATCCTTTTCAAAATGGTTTTATTTAACGCAACATCAATAAAAACAATATAATAGTGGCGCCTTCTGCCGATGACGATATTCTCATAAATCTATGTTCCACGAATCCGCAGGCGTTTTTAAATAAACACGCATTAACTTTTCGAACATTCGCATGGCTGTTTGTTCTGGCTAGAGCAGGTCAACAATAACAGAGGACGCGAACGGCAAGTCATCTTTTGTAGGTAGCACAGAGTTGGGATAGGACAGAGCTGGCAGGGGTTTATAACGTCAAGCGTGGTCAGTAAATTAACATGCAGTCACAGGGCTGATTTCTCAGGTCAAAAATATTAAAGATTAAATTTAGGTCTAGGAATTAAAGTGGTATCTTTTATACGTGTTTTTTCGTGCAAGTAAGCTCGTAAGATTAATACTTTAAATCGAACAGCAGTTTAGACGGATTTTTATTATGGAATGGTAATATATTTAGTATTTACTTAACGTGTCTGATGGAGCAGCTGTCAAAAGGGTAACTTTATAACTGGTTAACAATATTGGGCAGTCATTTCGAAGATTATTTAGATTTGAGTTATTTTGATTTACTTACTATATTATTAAGTCTACACTAAGCACTTTGTAATATTATTATGAAACCACAAATATTCCTGCCATGTCTAAAAATGCAGTACTCAAATGCTTACCTGTAAAGGCAGGTATTCACGCGGGGCGAATTTCCAGGAATCCAGCGATGATCCCGCGCATTTGACGATGGTGTGGCGTCTCCATTACCCCGGAACATTCCAAATTCAAATTCAATAGGTAGGTCAAGTAAGTCGAAAATAATTTAGCTAGGTTAGACGATGTTAGGTTGTTTTTGTGTCGAGTAGAGTCGGTAAGATTGATCGAGTGGGGTAAAGAGAACAGATTATCTGGCACGGGGTAAAAAATCGGTGACTTGTCAAATGCGTTGCATTCTCTTCTACGGATTGACCGGCGATCTGGGTTCGGTTTCGGTTTAACTAATGGATTTTATGGGATGAAATGGTTTGGAATTTACAAGGTTTACTAGCTAGATGAATTTGTAGAGGGATTTTTAATTAATATCTGACTTACAGACATGCTAGACATTTTGTTGAAAGAAGCATGTAATTGAACCTCAGTGTTGCTTGTACACCTAATATTAAATATGTATTCCTTATCAGTAAGCGAATAGCAAATATCTAATTTACAATGAACTGATTAATTGTCAAAGTTTCCACTTATCTCCAAAACCCTGCTCAAGGCGGATATCTTCTAAAGTTACTTTATTATCCTAGGGTCTAAAGCACGTCATTAAGCTGTAAATAACAACCAAACAAACAAACGGAATCTGTTTTCTCCTCGTCCTTTAAATGAATGGCAGGTAAAGTATTGCTTTGACGGCAATTTGATGCTATTGTTTGATTTATTGGATCTAGTAGAAACAATCATAAGTAATTCTTTTGTAAGCCGAGACTTTACTTTTATTACTATCGTCTTATTTTGTATTATTTAGCCAAAATGTGCCTTAAGCTGCACGCACAGTCATCCGAGCCGAACGATTCGAACGAAATGAATTTTAGAACTTGGCACACTTGCGGTCCTTCCAGATTCGGGGTGATTATTCGGCGTTTTACCCGCCGTCATTGTTGTCTTCGCATATTATTCAAGATAAAGTTTATAAATTTCTTGTTCTTTTAAATGGATGGATACTACCCCCGGGTCCGCTGAGTTTGACATCAATAGTTGCTGGTAGTTATTATTATTTTCTTCAATATATTGATGACAACAATGACGGCGGTTGAAACGCCCGAATATTCACCCTTCGGACGTTTCGACGCGGGCAAGTGTGCGAGGTTTCATAACATTTCATACACAGAATTCTAAAATTCGTTTCGTTCGACTCGTTCGGCTTGGATGACTGTGCGTTCACCTTTAAGATAACGTTTACTTAATATACTTACCTACAATTAGGTGAACATGAATTGTTATTATTATGTGTAACCTTAGTAAGTTGTAGTGTATCTATTGGTATTTCTAAATAAATATTTAAAAAAATGCTAATGAAATTGCAGATGTTAGGACCTTCCACCACCATCACCACCATTCACCATTCTTACCCTTTCTGGGTTCGCACTGCTGTGGTGCCGTGTGGAGGGTAAAACAGCCGGTAAAATTACTAAAGATAAGAGAAGGTGTTCAGTTTGAAGTTTAATGTGTCAAGGTAGTAAAGCACTCGAACATTATTTTAGCCCAGTAGACTGATGGGTGACCGTTTAATAGTACATTGTGTATTAAGGGCGGTAAGTAAGGAATTACAACCGAGGCTCTAGTAGAAGCCCTAAGTCGAAGACTGAGGGCTTTCTGAGTCGAAGGTTCGTAATTCCCGTACTGCCCGTGAAACATACAATGTTTTTCATCACATTTGCGAGTAAATAAATGAAATTATAGGGCAGAAAAAACTTATTTATTAAAATTTATAACATGTAGCGAGATTGCAATGAAATTACTGTTTAGATAACATTTTTAAAGCAATTTTTCAATTTCGTGTAAACTCCTTGCTTGAACTTGCCTGAACGGTGTGCTGAGCTATAAATTAAAAAAAAAAAACTTACCGACCTAGGTTTTCATGAAAAAAAAAGGTCGAGGGTTTTATATGGGGCTTACGGCCCAGTTAACCTGTATGTTTATATACTGTTTACGTGAAAGTGTGATGAAAATAATGTTATTACGAATAGGTTAAGCGTAGCGTAAGAGAACAAAACTACCCACCTTTTACTAGTGTTTTAGTGAGAACCGTCAAGGGGGTAAGTGTTTAAATGTCTGTCTTGTTTTTTGTACACGTGTTCTTGTTTGTTTCTCGAATAAAGTAAAGAAATTAAGATAAGTGAGTTGCCCGTCTCGGGACGCCTCAGAGTTTCGCTAGGTACTGTTTTCAATGACTTATCAAGTTATCATTTACTTGAACGTGTTATGAAGTCTTGGGCTTCCGTTCCACTGCGAGTTTACCTATATTGCAATTGTATTGCTTACGACTCATCACCTTCACAGTCAAGGTAATAAGCGCTAACATAATGTACTGGATAAGGGCTTAATTAAAAGCACTCGAACTAGGCGCTAGGAACGCCCCGACCGCGAGGGCGTTACAGCTGCTAAACGAGCTTCTGCACCAGCTGCGGGATACCGACGTGCTAGCTGGCAATTGGCACTCGCTTTTATCTAAAATTGATTTATTTTCAGCCACATAGTTTTTTATATTATTTTTAGTAGTTAGATATAGGTAGCTACTTACTTAGTTTTGTTTTTTGTTTTTTTTTAAATATTTTATATGGTTTTAATGTAATATATATATTTTTTTCTTTTTTCTTTGTTCGTGTTAAATAAGTTAACGTAAAAGGCGCCTTGGTTCTTACTGTAAGCCTATTACTGCCACTGTAAATAAATAAATAAATCAAAATCAAAATTGCTCTGCCTGATTGCCGCTTGACTACTAAGTTGGCCTGCGTTTGTCTCCTCTTTGCCATAAAAATACTAAATAGAACATGGCCCTTATTAGGTTATAAATACGTTCGATCACGATCGATTTGTACGAGTACTCAAGTCGATAGAACTGCCTCCCGAACAGTCAAAAAAATTGTAGTTTCTGTCAGTTCTGTTTAAACTGTAATATCATTTATGCCTATTTAAAAGATCCAACATTCACTGTCTGAAGTTCCATCAATAACAATATCAAAATCTCCAAGTTGATCTACGATTTGCACTCCTTGGATGTATCCTTCGATGTTCACGCGATTTTGGACTTTTCGCTTCTGTTATTGGTATTAAATTTGTTTAAAAAATAAGTGATTGTATGGATATCCTTTTGTGTGAACGATAGAAATCCGAAAGGTTTTTGTATGACTGGGGTTTATTGATGATTATGGGATTACGTGGCGTTTAACCGAGGTAGAGCGGTGTCACTTTGAGTTTGGAGACTTTTAAATATTACAAGGTTTCTTAATTTTCTCAGTATTTTGTCACATTTGGCATGGTTATAGAATACTTATATCAAAGTACTGAAAGTTTAGTGGGATATCGATATCGCATACGCGGTGGTAAATATCTTAAAGCTTTTATAATAATGGGTTGAGATTTTTTTCTCCTGTACCGAAATAATAAATGTCAATTGCACAACATATGAGACATAGTCTAGATTGGCTTCAGTCAAATGTCCTACCTATCACCTACATACCTATACATACAGTGTGTATTTGGAAGTGTGGATCAAACGAAGCAAGTCGATAGAGGAGGTCTAGACCTATCCAACTCACCCCCATGTATGTTCAACGATGTTTACTAATTTAGGAGATATTGATTATTTTAATCTTAATTTTTGTAATTTTCGCTTATGTCCATGTCACGAAAAATAATTAATTTCATGTTTTATTTCATAAGTTTTTAAGTGGTATCTTACATAATAAGAGTCATTACAAATCAGCGAAGTTTTTAAACCTATTTGCTCATTTTTTTTCCAGTATTTTTTTTAAGTAGTCAAAGTTTGTTTCTCCATACTTGGTATCCCAGAGTTTGCTTTTCACTTTGTATGGAAAAAACTACTTTATGTAATTACTTAAAAAAAATACTGGAAAAAAATGAGCAAATAGGTTTAAAAACTTCGCTGATTTGTAATGACTCTTATTATGTAAGATACCACTTAAAAACTTATGAAATAAAACATGAAATTAATTATTTTTCGTGACATGGACATAAGCGAAAATTACAAAAATTAAGATTAAAATGATCAATATCTCCGAAATTAGTAAATATCGCTGAACATACATGGGGGTGAGTTGGATGGATAGGTCTAGACGTCCTCTATCGACCTGCTTCGTTTGATCCACACTTCCAAATACACCCTGTATATCACGGTAGGTTTATTAGTGGTTAAATGGGGTACGTAATGAGACTTCCATAAGCGCAATATACTTTTTATGGTTCTTGTCCGGTTCTCCACCGGGACCCTATTACTAAGCTATGCCTGTCCGTCTGTCTCTCTGTCTGTCCTAAATTCGAAGGGTTTTGTCTTTTGAACTTTAATGGATATCGAGGTTGTTTTTTCTCAGGAATATGTAGGTATTATAACGGCGGGTTTACTAACATTTTATTTAAAAAGTGATATACTAAAGGGACCCCCAAACAGAAACGTTTTTTTTCAACGTATTTTTATTTTTGTGCTACTTACCGTAAAAATGGTAAAACATAAAAGCATCAAATTTGGTATGAATATTAAAAACTCTGTAGAAAAACAACAAATAATAAAAAACCGGCCAAATGCGAGTCGGACTCGCACACGAAGTGTTCCGTACTATTATTTATACCACATTAGCAAAAAAACGGCAAAAAAATCACATTGGTTCTATTTTTAAAGTGAATATACCTACAACTAAATATTCTGTGAATATTTCAAATGTCTACCAGTTGCCGTTATTAATATCGAGCAAAAAACGGCAACAAAATCAGGTTTTTTGTACGGAAGCCCCCTTAAATATTTAATTTATTCTGTTTTTTGTTATAGCGGCAACAGAAATACATCTTCTGTGAAAATTTTAACTGTCTAGCTATTACGGTTCATGAGATACAGCCTGGTGACAGACAGACGGACAGCGGAGTCTTAGTAATAGGGTTCCGTTTTTATCTTTTGGGTACGGAAGTTTACGGAACCCTAAATAACTATAGTCAAGTGTGAGTTAGGGTCGCGCTGATTTGAAATCGATTTCAAATCGGAATATAATATAACTAATGTGTCGTACCGCCATACGGAACCCTCGGTGCGTGAGACTGACTCGCATTTGACTGGTTTTTAAGGTACTATCGAACCAACGGAACCCTGACCCACCATAGAACCTTGTCACAGTGATTGACGTTAGGACTGTCATACGAAGCTATACGACAATCGTACGTCAATCATTGTGACAAGGTTCCATGGTGGGTCAGGGTTCCGTTGGTTCGATAGTATATGAAGTATTTTGGTCAGGATAACCTAGCGTAAACCCAGTAGTGGAGGTGAAATGGGTCGTACTTCTTATGAAACGATTATTTAGCTCCAGCCTATCTTAAATAAAACAAAAACAGGGCACGACCGGGATTTGAACCCGGGACCTCTCACACCCAAAGCGAGAATCATACCGCTAGACCATCATGCCGGTTGTAACAGGCTTCAATTTAGGAAGTTTTCCCCGTATTACGTTTTTAAACACATCTGTGTAAAGAAATAGATTATCCATTGATTGGTGCTAAAGAGAGTCTTACCCAAGCGGCATGATGGTCTAGCGGTATGATTCTCGCTTTGGGTGTGAGAGGTCCCGGGTTCAAATCCCGGTCGTGCCCTTTTTTGAACCTTGGGAAGGCATTCTGTGAATACCTACCATTTGATTATAAAAAACATCTATATATATAAAAAGCAAACCTGACTCACTGACTTATGTATCAACGCACATCCGAAACTACTGTACTTACCTGGAAACTTGAAATTTGGTAACAATTGAACTTATTTTAATTATGAAAACTTTATTAAATATTTAATTTAAAAATCACTTATTTTTGTATTGCATCACAAAAAACACAAATTGATTGAAATAAAGCGTAATATATCAGTTCAGTATTGCTTTTACGCTACTTATAATATTGAACTAAATCTACCCGAAAATTAATGAAAATAATTTTAACTATGAAAAAAGCAGCCATTTTATGTAGTTCAAGTTTTTTATGCTCCCTCATACTATTTTTTGGATTTTAATTTCACTCCTATCTTGTATCTGGGGGTTATTATGACATAGCTATGCAGTTCATTTTATGGCGTACGTAAAGGACAGAGCTATAGCAGTTATATAGCTCTGTCCTTTTCCGTCAACGTATACTGAACTGCATAGCTACGTCATAACAACCCCCCTGGGGTCAATCAATAAATGCAACAACAGGATACAATATATATTTTTTGCAATTTAGGTACAGTATGATAATTTGGTGGACTCAAAAGTGAACTATTAACATCAAATTAACACTCCATGACCTTATAGCCTGACAAAATTATTTTCGAAAAATGGTAAGTGGCCTTGGGATCTTGCTCTCACAGTTTTACAAGCAAAAAAGCCACTCACCATCTCACTAAAGCTTTCTGTGCATAAAAATGGGCTTGATTACAAATCAGTACATACCAAAAGTGCCATACATAAGTAAGTACCTACCTACCTAATAAGGATGTTTTTTATTCATTTGAACAATCATTTTCCTAGAAATAATTTGTTTACGAGTAAATACTTCACAGATCACAGAGCAAAAACGTCCTTATGAAAGTTGCTATAGTAACCTACCTCCACCATACCTAGGTATATTTAGTACAGTCATAATTTGACCAATTTAAAAAATACTTAGTTGCTAAAATATATTTTACCGATTTATTAATAATTTATTACCTAAGTAATGCTGTTCTATATTTATTAAGAAGCTTTTATATTATGTACCTACATAGGTACCTGAAGGTACTTGATAAAATCATTCCATGGCCGAGTTCAAATTTAGCCTAGCTGTGCTGACGCCCTTTTCATTAAAAAAAAAACAGTAATGTAGAAAGGAAAAAGTCCAAATGTAATGAAATAAATGAATTTGATTTGATTTAATTCGAAACGGAACGTGTCCAAACAAGAACATAGCCAAAAGCCAAAACGGAATGTGTCCAAACAAGAACATAGCCAAAAGCCAAAACGGAATGTGTCCAAACAAGAACATAGCCAAAAGCCAAAACGGAATGTGTCCAAACAAGAACATAGCCAAAAGCCAAAACGGAATGTGTCCAAACAAGAACATAGCCAAAAGCCAAAACGGAATGTGTCCAAACAAGAACATAGCCAAAAGCCAAAACGGAATGTGTCCAAACAAGAACATAGCCAAAAGCCAAAACGGAATGTGTCCAAACAAGAACATAGCCAAAAGCCAAAACGGAATGTGTCCAAACAAGAACATAGCCAAAAGCCAAAACGGAATGTGTCCAAACAAGAACATAGCCAAAAGCCAAAACGGAATGTGTCCAAACAAGAACATAGCCAAAAGCCAAAACGGAATGCGTCCAAACAGGAATCTGCCGAAACAAGAAGCGTCCATTCAGGAATACGGAGAAAAGGAATTAATTATGATTTAAACTTCTACACAGTTACATTATTTAAACAGGTGCAGAACGTTGAATTAGTGTTGAACAGGCCTTTAATACAATACTACACGCGGCATGATGGTCTAGCGGTATGATTCTCGCTTTGGGTGTGAGAGGTCCCGGGTTCAAATCCCGGTCGTGCCCTGTTTTGATCCTGCCCTTTAAAAATATCACATACGGATTCGCAGTCTTGTTATGAGGTTTCTTATCCTCTCGGTAGCGCCAGAGATTTAAATTTTAGGCCATAAAAGCAATTAATTAAATGTAAACTCAACCTATACTTACTTAAATGTATGTTCAAGGTAGAGTTGATAGGTCTTACTTGTATACATTTAAAGACTCACAGCTAAGACTTTAAGTAGAGTTACTCAATTTTATTGTAAAGTTGGTAGTGTACTTATTTAAGTTATATTAACTTGAGTTTCACAATTTTCTAACCCAAAATATAAATAAACTACATGAAGCCAAAACAAAATCCTTAGAAAAAGAGCGTCATAAAATGGTAACTAAATTTAAATTACTCAAAAGCAAATCCTTATACCTAAGAAAGTTATCTATTACCTCAACATTTTGCTACAAATTAATAGACAAATTCGCATGTTAAAGGAATTAATCTCCCATCGCATTACGGTGGAGATAACAAATTCATATCAGGAGGGGGCGCGCCTCCCACCTCCCACTCGCATTGTCTTAGTACCGCTATGAATAACGTTAACAACCGTTCCTTATATTACATCTACTGTCTTCTTGGCCAATACTTAAGCATCTAATGTTGCTCTTTGTGTCTATACAAAAGTAAACGGCGCTTTAAAAAAGAATAGTTCGTTTTGTAATTCAAACATGGAACATTCATTAACATATTTTACATAGCCAGAGTTTTACTGAACATTTCAAAACAAGTGACAATCGAACAACAATGGCCGTCAACGGATTTCAAATAAGGAACACACGTAGTGAGGTGTCGCGTCCGAGCCGCCGTCACCTGTGCGGTGATAACGGTGACGTCACCGCTTATCTGCCGCGCGCCGGATCTCGCTTCTCGGATAGATAAGCGCACAATGCGCTAGTCTCCCGCGCCATCGACCGGTAGGCGTGGCGAGACTCCGCCCCCGGCAGAGAGAGAGCGCCTAATCTACCGGATAATGGATAAACCTAACCCGAACACACCCGTATTGGAGGAGGTTTTAGCGAATGTCAACGCCTAGCCGCGCTATTGGTATGGAGGATTAGGATATAAGGATGAGCCTTTCGTAAGGCTCTGTATTGGGCTGTTTCAGCCGCTTATATGCTTTTACTAGGTTAGACGGGGGCCTTGGTCCCAACTGTCTCACTTTACTTCACAGAAGCATGACTTGTATCTACGACAAAAATAGATAGGAAATAGAACTAAATGTATAGTTCGATTTTACATGTCATTGAAACAAAAATCTATGCTCAGCTTGGATTTATTTCATATACTGATTATCTTTATACATTTAGTAGCTTTCACCTTTCTATTTCACGAAGATACGTACTTCACTACTATTTCAACAGTCGCCATTCATTTTGAACTTTATTCTCTTTAGTACAAAGTTCATAGTGGTTTGGAGGTTGTGTTTAGAACAAAACCAAAGCAAGATTGGCGGAAATGGCGTCTCCTTGAAACGAATTAAGGATGAATCGAAGACACCAGAGTAACGCGTGATTTGACGTCGTCGGCGCTTTGACGCTTAGCCTGTGGCACGTGTAACCAGGTACCTACAGGTACCACTACCTATACACAATTAGTGTATTAAAAAACATAAATGGTAAAACAAATGCCATCTACCTACCCTATCCACCCTATAAACTATTATTCTCTAACCTTTGAATTATTTACGGGAAACAAATTTGCTATCCTTATTGAGGTATCGATTTTAACAAAGCCTTAACGAGGGCTTTGTCTAGCTCTTGCTTGAGACTGCGGCAGCGTGGAGTTTTTATAGCTTTTGTTACTTACTTATCTATCCGTTTCTGTCCCACTGCTGGGCAAAATCCTCACTCAGATCTCACACAATTACCTATCCAAAGCATGACTCCTGAGCTCAGTCTTTACAGCTGTAGCTCTTTCTTGGTGTACCTCTTCTCTTTTGGCTTGGTCGGCATAGGGCGAAAATTTGGCACCAAAGCACATTTGGCATGCCCAGCCCAATCTCATTTAAGCATTTTTTGGCCTATCCTTTTGACAATAATAAGTAGCATCATGCTCCGAACTATCTAACTACAACATAAGTCAGTACCTTTACTTTGAGTTACAATTACCGTACTCGCTAGCGAGTCGAATGCTCTGTCCCTCGCACTCTATAAGAATACGAGGTCTGCGAGAGACAGAGCATTCGACTCGCTAGCGAATACGGTAATTGTAACTCATTTTAAGGGCACAGAACTGTAATCGATACGTAGGTGAATAACACTTCGTGTTTGATAATGATATTACCTAGATCTTGATTCGATTTTCGTGTTTTTTATGCCACAGAAATATATATATATGTTTTTATTTCCAGTGTGTAGTCGCCCTACTGTCGGTGCGTGAACGTTGGTTTGCATTAGGAATTACACCTGTCAGGCTCAATCGTGTACTTATTACGTTCACGGTTCTGTCTAAACAGTTCAATATAACATTACGCAACTACTGGACTGGATAGCATGGAATCGTTGTGTATTAGTAAAGGCCTATTAGGTCTCTCAGCTGACTATAAATATAAATACGAGTATCTACTCACGGAAAATAATAGGGTAACGTTGTACTGAAATTCTTTACAAAGTAAAGATAAATAAGAATCATATTGAATAATGTCTTATCTTTTTGAAGATGTAGCTTTGTCATAAAACTTCATTAGTTTTTGACATAGGCCTAATAGAGATGGAGACATCGTCAACATATTTAAAGTAGATGACGGGCGAATACGAAGGACTTATAGTATTTTGTAGGCCGTTTAGTCCTTTATAAAAAAAAACAGTATGCTTATATCTGTGCCTCCTGTGACAAGTGATACAACTCGAAAAACACGATTTTACAGGAGAGCGAAAACAAGTTTAAAAAAAATACTGCTCTTAAATGAATATATTTTTTTAAACATTGCTATTGATTTTTATATCATATAATATCACTTTATTAACTGGTTTTACAAAAATATTGATACTAGTTATAGTTTTTGAGATATTCGAAGAAACGTACTTTATGTATCATTTTACATTTCAGATTGAGCTCCATTTAACTCGTGTAAGATGATACAACTCGAATTGTATTATTTAACACATAAAAGTGTAATCAAGGAGCTCTGGTCATGATTGATACAACTTGTTTTAAAAGCTATTTTTTTGTATTATTTCTAGAGTTAGAGGTTTAGCTTATATATATAAGTTGTAGGGAATTGAATAAGTAATCTTTCTTAAGACGAACGGACATAATAATACGGATATTTAGTGAGTTGTATCACTTTTCACAAAAAAAAATGTAAAATAAACCGTGAGTAATGTTATATATCGAGTTATTCCTAGGTCTGATTACGAAAAAACTTGTGTCAAATAATACAAGTATTTAAAACAAACGATTGCAATCATGATAACTTTATTTTTTTATATACTATGGAATAAAGGAACTAAACATGAAATTGACGGGTAAATAGAACAACGGTCTTTGTGATTTAAGGACGAAATCGTTTTTATTGTATTTTTTATTTCCGAAAGCCGAAAGACGTCCACTGCTGGACATAGGCCTCCCCCAAGGCTCTCCACTCAGACCGGTCTTGTGCTTTTCGCATCCACCGCATTCCCACGATCCTTACAAGGTCGTCACTCCATCTTATTGGAAGCGTACCTACAGCTCGTCTTCCGGTCCGCGGACGCCACTCAAGAACCTTCTGACCCCATCGGCCAGCAGTCCTGTGAGCAATGTGCCCCGTTCGGGCTATATCGGTAACCTTAGTCCTACCTGCGGATATCATCATTCCTGATTCTATCACGCAGATAAACCCCGAGCATAGCCCTCTCCTTAGTCTTCTGAGTGACTTTGAGCTTTCTTATGAGGGCCATTGTTAGCGCCCACGTCTCAGATCCGTAAGTCATCACTGGCAACACACACTGGTTAAAGACTTTTGACTTCAAACACTGCTGTAATTTGGACGAAAAGGTGCTGCGAAGCTTCCCGAACGCTGCCCAGCCGAGTCGGATACGACGAGTGACCTCTTTCTCAAAGTTAGACCTACCTAGCTGGACCCTTTGTCCCAGGTAAATTTTGTCATCAACAACTTCAAGCGCTGAGCCTCCGACTATCACGGGAAGAAGTGTGGTGGTTCTCTTCTTCAAGAAAGGTGATAAAACCTTGCTGAAGAATTATAGACCCATCTCACTTCTGAGCCATGTTTACAAATTGTTTCCGAGGTTTATCACAAATCGTCTCGCACGCAGGTTTGACGATTTCCAGCCTCCCGAACAAGCCGGTTTCCGAAAAGGTTATAGTACCGTAGAACACATACATGCGCTGCGGCAGGTTATACAGAAGACCGAAGAGTATAACCTCCTCCTTTGCCTTGCATTTCTGGACTACGAGAAAGCCTTCGATTCGATCGAGACCTGGGCTGTGCTGCAGTCTCTCCAGCGGTGCCAAGTTGACTAACGATATATCAAAGTGTTCAAGTGTCTGTACGAAAACGCCACTATGTCCGTAACGTCCGACTACAGGACCAGAGCACGAAGCCTATTCCTCTGCAGCGGGGAGTCAGACAAGGAGATTTTGTGATCTCTCCGAAGCTGTTCACCGCTGCATTGGAGGACGCTTTTAAGGTTCTGGACTGGAGACTCAAAAAGGATAAAGACATGTAGAGGCTTCCCGCAAGAGGGTTGCCTGTCACCACTCATGGTGTCTCCTACTAGATTCGCTCATTAAAGAAACCAAAAGGAGAGGTATACACAAGCAAGCTTACTCATATGACGGGGTACTGCTAGTTTGGGTAATACCCTAAAGGCCGAACCCTATATTCAAAACGAGGACAGATAGGCTATTTGGATATTTTGGATTAAAAATAGACACATTTTGTATAAGCAAATATCAAGCCTTATCTAACTTCCCCTCGCACTTTATACCTCAGCACCCGACCAGAGACAAACCATTTTATTCTGAACCTTTACAAAACTCTGTCACAACAAAGTAATATTATTAGACCTTACTAAATATTAATACATTTAATATTACACTTTATTATGACACGTTTCTTTCTATAGAAAGTATCAATAGATTTGTTTGGATAGTAATTGTATCACTATGCATCAAACTTTACAGGTTCTAAATGTTCGTAATATTCTTACATTTTTGATACAACTGACTTGTGCCATATGACATAATTTCAAAAATTAGGAAATATTTGGTGACATTTGATATAAATTGAGTTGTATCACTTAACACAAACCAAAAAAAGCAAATATAGGTTTAATTTTTGGTCTAACTCATTTTGTAACTTTCGAAATACGCAAAACCCTGGTGATAAATGATACAACTCAAGTTATATCAAAAAACACGACTTTTTAAAGGTAAATTAAAATCGTGATTAATAATACAATTTTAGATATATCACCAGGCACGAAGTTTTTTTTTATTTTTTGTTTTTTGGAGTGTTTTAACTAGAGAAATAGCATTACTCACTCAAAATTGGAAAAAAAATGGTTAATTGTATCATTTTACACGAAAGTATCTTGGGAACTAGAAGGCCTAGGAACACGGGAGTTGGAGCAAAAGATGCGTAATTTTTTTTCAAGTTGATTCATGAAAAAAACCGCAAATTGCTACAACTCGAGTTGTATCACTTGTCACAGGAGGCACAGATATTGACCTCATTGTCTTATACTGTTTTTTTTTTAAACGGTAGGTTGGACGGATTAATCCAAAAGGCCTTAAAAGTCTGAATTTTTGATACAATGGACTACTGTATATTTGATCTATACTTCAGTCGTTTGTTATACAAAGGTGTACAATGTATGCAAACGTCATCAGCTTAACTTTTTTTTAACTCTAAATGATCTGAATTCTCACGGTTGAGTCTTGTACCATCGTACCATTATTCCCAATCAGCTGATTACTTAGTGGGGCGGTCCGAAAACGTGGTAATTGGACATCCAAGGCTCCAAGCCATTGATTCGAGTTACATTATGGTCCTGGCTGTATATGTAGATGATTGGTTACTATGTTATAGCTGGGTGTTTTTTTATAGTTATTTTTCAACGGAATAACGTTATCTTAAGGTATTTAAAAGGGGTCCTTATTATTTGGTATATTTATTTAGTCATAATTACCTATCGAAAACTATGTTTCTAAAAATACAAATTGTTAATCAAGTTCCAATTTCATAATTTGCTGTCTCTGGTATATAGATGTGGTCCTCCTGTTGATCATAAATCTGAATTAGTGTTAGAAAAACCCATAACCTATTGTTATTGTTATCCACAGATAATAGTTTCTTTACGTTTGTCTATGATACAAGCTGTTACTTTGACTCTGTTACGTGTTCGTTTTTCCCAAATAAACACTCTAAAAGCCACTTATCTCCACATTTACCAAACCACGTTCTCCCATAACGCCCACAGTATCTAAACTAGTCCAATCATCTTTACACGACGTGCCTACACACAAATTGCTTCGACCTTGCATCTGTATATGTGTGCAAGCGTGCACTGACAGAACACAAAAGACAGTCACATCTATAACATTCAACCTTTTTTGTTTTCACCACTACACTTAAACGACGCATTGCGCAAGTGTTTTACCTTTACGTATTCAGTGCCACTAGTTCAAGACGGAGTCAAATTTGTATAGATATAAGGGAGGGTGGTAGAATTCGGTAAATCTGGTTCCAAGCTAGTTAGAGCGCTAAAAAGATAAAAGATCGTCGCAGTGCTAATTGGGACAGTTACAGCGCTGGGTACTCTGCGCTGTTTGCGCTTAATATTAGAAGCCACCGTTTTGGAATGAGTCAATGTTTCTATTCAGAGTGTGGGTTATTTGTCTATTACTTATTCTAACGTTATTACAAAAAAAACCGAGGCATTATTTAGAAAATTAAGCAGTCAAACTAAAACTTTATATTAAAAATGTCAGTTTTGTCAGTTGGTTTGACCTTTTGTTCTGAGGTTAAATCAAAACATGCCTTATCATCTGGGTAAACAGAGGATTCTTGTGATCTTCTACTCCTTGTTATTTAATCTTACAGCAGTTTCTTTAAATAATGAAATTACTATATCTATTCTAATAAAAAAAAATGGTTTGTTTAAGGACTTGGAAGTGTTTAATTACCCTGTAACATCCTATAATTTTTAAAAAAAAATGTTGTTGTTGACTCTCTGCGATAAGGACGGTAAACATATTACTTGTATGAAGTACCTACGTACGTACTGAGAGGTATTTTCTGATAAGGTTGATGCTGGCTGTTAATTACTATACTAGAATAGCTCCCACGGTGTTGTGGTTCAGGTATAGGTGGGACTTTAAAACCTCCCTTATTGTGTGCAGTAATATTGCATACGCATTTCCGATAGATGGCAGGATCATATTGTGACAATAATTTTAGTGCCTGGCAACTGCATCAGCTGGCTGTAACATTGTATGTGTAAATTACTCTAGTAAAAGAATAGCAAAAAACTAAGAATGTCACAAAACAATTAGTTTATTTACATTTAATAACATTTATATATAATTTTAATTAGTAACATTTATATGGCCTGGTTATATATTTATAGTTGAAATATAGGTCCTATTTAGGAGAATATAAGTAGGTCCACTTGAACCTTGATACGGACGAGTATGGGGCTTCCTATTGTTTGCTTTCTATTTATAGATTCTAACTTCTCTTGTATCGTTTGGAGAGGTCGAAGATTCAGCCAGCTATTAAGTAGGTATTACGTTATTTTACGGACACTTTGAATTAAAGATTGCTCACGACTTTGTATTTGTTTTCCCGTTTGTTCCTGTTAGAGATTTTTTCTTCTTAACGTACGACATTTTTTTTGAAATAGTTTGGTTTTCGATGATATGATTTTTGACCAATGTAGTTTGCAAATTAAAGGCTTCCATAATATATCAAAGCCACTTTAGATCACTTTATTTATATGACATTAATTGTCCCTTTTTAATTAATAGGTAATCTTCCTAATGTTTTATTACCAAATTAAACGATATTAGCTTTCAAAGTCACCAGTCGCCCCCAACACTAAACGCTGTAACAGCGCCATTTTTAATGCGCCATTCTTTTTCTAAATTACAAAAAATTAACTCGACGTAATAAACGTTTAGCGTTACGACCACGTACTATATTAAGTCGACAATTTTTCCTATCCGTGAGTCATTTAATGAATAAAAATGCTTCCTAGTTCCTGAGATCGCAATTAGCCGGGAAATTAGCACTTTGATTTATTTTAAGTGGGCTGCGAGACTCAATGGGGGTGTTATGAAATTGATTCATGGTTTTAACGGCGTTTTAGAAGACGTTTACATTTGGCTACGTACGAAGGACCTTATGATTTTTTCATTTTGATAAGTAATCGGATAATAAAAAGACATTTTTGTCTTATTCAATTGTTTTTTGAGGTTAGTACTTAAGTAATTTTAGCACCTTTTTTTTCAATCTAGTTTTTTTTTAATTAATATAAACTAAACGAAAGAATTTAACGTTTGAGAACGTGAAACGTAAACGTTAAGAACGATAGCAACAACTAAAGTAAGTACAACCACGTCCTCGCAATCGAAAGAAAGGCGATAATCTGATCGCGATAACGCCACGTAACAAGTAACAAATTAAGCGGTGCGTAGCAATCTGCGAATTACAAGTGTAAATAATGCCGCCGCCCAACCGCGGCCGTGGGCCGGGCTGAAAAAAAAAGAAACTCGTTAAAAATAGCGGCTTAAAAAAGAAAAGCGCTGAAACGGGAAGCTCTATGGTATCGGTTTTTCTCGCGGGCGGGCCGCTGGGCGGGGCTCAGCACGCAGTAGCGCGCCGCCGGTCGGCCAGGGAGCACGCGTCGCGCGCGTTCGTTTGTCGGCATGCCGATCTCGTGAGTCGTGAAGATGGACTTTCAAAGTGCTATGGAGACTTTTGCCGAGGCGTGGGCTGCGGCCAATACTGTCAAGACGGAGGCCAACGAGTTGGCGCCGGTCAGTTTTTTTAAAATATTTATATTTTTGCTTTTAGAAAATTAGAAAATTAAGTTTAGTTTTTTTTTCCGACGGTTTTGTGCGTAAGTATTATTACGTAAATATTAATTATTCAAAATAGTATGTTTTATTAATAATTGAAGTTAATACAATTACAAAATCGTATTGACGAAAATATTACAAGCGCTCCTCTATTATGAAGACATATGCATCTTTGTATGCAGATTGTGTTTGATATCATTTAGGCGCAAATAAACGTCGAACAAACGGCCAAGTTCATCAGTTAACCGCAATTTGCATAAAATAATGCGTCACAATATTTGTAACGATATTAGTAACGTTTGGAAGGTCAGAGGGATCGCGGCTGTAAGAGAATAATTTTGATAAGATGGACGATAACAAGAGTTAAACTAAACAAACAAGTAATTTTAAGATAAAACGACTCACGTAATACAGTTGCTGTAGGAAATGGTTTTAATAGACATTTAGATAATTTAATCAATCATTTCAAGTTTATTTCAATAATCCCGAAGACCTGACATGGTACATATTTAATTATTGCATTTGCTTTAAAATACAATTTTAATAATACGATTGTCGTTCACTGATGTACAAAAATATTTTTTTTGTTATGTAAACCTTTTAAATAAAAAAGTATAAGGTCATCTATGGAAAGTAGAAAATCGAATTTATACTCCCACTTTTCACTATATTTTATTTTAGGCAAGTTTTTTTTATGTACCTATGGTAAAATAGCTTAGAATCTAGTATATGCGCCTATGTGTAACACCATTTCGTTCAAATAGGCTTATTAATAAGACAAAATTTTCAATGAACGAGTAAACCTGGTTTGCAACTTTACGACTAAATCAAAAAGAGTTCCATATTTTTAATACCAATTATATGTGTGTTATGTAATTCTGATAAAATTACGCCATTATTTCATATTAACTGCAGAAGTCAATTATCGTGTTTCACGCAAGCACAAAAAGACAGAGGGCCCTGCCAAGATGTATCTAATCGTTTCATTTTTAAACCAATCCCGTCACTGGTAGATGACGTGATACGAAAAGTCACGTGATCTACCAGTCACGTGATTGGTTAAAAATTAATCGAATAGAAACGCTACTTAGCGAAGTGCATCTTAACAGGGCCCTCAAGAATTAAATGGATTAACGGGACTCGATGATGTCCAGGTGTGGTAACAGATCTCAGGTGCATTGCTCATCTTTAGATAAAGGGTGAAAAGTAGGGGTGGAAGAAGATATTGTTACTGATAAAAGTGCCAATTTGATACTTTTCGTCAGTATAGGGAAAGGTAATACTAAGGTCACACTGGTTTAATTATCTATAACAACAAAAATAACACTTTTGGTTTTGCCAACACTCGGTTTAACTGTATTTATTAGATATCCAGGATTTTTTAAGTTTAAGGCATTTACCTACAAGTCATTGACAGGAGCATCTTCTCCATAGGGACGAGTATCCTTTGACTACCAGTGGGACACAAAAAAACAAAATGCAATTAGCGGCTATTTTCGGGGTTAGGCAGAACAATATTGTATAAAATATTTTGTTTAGTGGACTGATTTCTACATCTTTGTCTTGCGCCTATCTTGTATGTGGTGTCATAAGAATAAAAAATGTAAACAAAACACAGATTACCTAAAACATAACCAGTATCCGGCGGATCTCAAACTGAGTTGACCCTGTATCTTGGAACCCACGGAGTCGCTTAACAAATTGCACAGAGAAATGGTAATAGACGTTGAGAGCATTATATCGTTCAACTCGAGAATTAACTACAGTTTTGTTATAGGGTCAATTAGTTACTGCAGATATAAATCTCTGCTAAACTTGCCTTGTAAAATTGTTAATGCCTGATTAGCAGACTATGCTGCATGTTACAGCTAACAGTTAGTTTTACAAACCAGCATTAAGCTTTGTCCAATTTGCAGTAAAACTAACATTTTACGACTTTTACTGACCAACTACTTAGCCATCGTCATAATCTAGGGTAAGTTAGGTACTTTACAATGATTTGGTACTCAATTAATGGTTTTAAACTGGATCTGGAATTTTGTATAAGTAATGCATCCTTCTCGATTAGTATAGAGGTACCATTATAATTGAGATTATTGCGAAATTGAATTGCATTTTGATTGCTAAAGTTATTAACTGGTTTACTCGAGGTTGACTTTACTAAAATAATGTACTTTTTGATATAACGCCCGTTCTACTTTGATAATGTATTTATTTTACTCAATCGTAGAAAAATATGGTTCTGGGGGTTATTATCACATAGCTAATTTGCAGTACAGGTTACGCCGACCCGACCGTACAGGACAGAACTTTATCCTTTCCTGTCTCCGTAAACTGAACTGTATAGCTGTATCATAATAGCCCCACTAATATCACACAACTAAATTTTCAATATAGTACAGTGTTTCAATAGTTAAAAGTAAAAGATGCTTAAAACAATATAATTTAGTTTTGATTGATAATACTCATCAGACGCAGTTTTACAAACTGTTAAAACCTGTCAAGTTCTAGTCAGCGAAAGGGACACATTTATCTGACTGGTATAACTTTGTCCCTTTCTCTGCTTGGTACATGGTTAACAGCTCATATTACGGTCTCTGAACCTAAACTGGAAGGATTAAGGTTTGCATGGTATGTAACCTCATAGCTCTATTTTTAAACATGCTTGTCAAAGACAGTAGTAATGTATACAGATAGCAAACAAAGGTAAACATAGATTATTAACAAGGCAAAAAAGGAATCGTCAATTGCTAACGTATGTTCCTTGCATGGGAATGTCAACTAATTATGTGTGACCCCTAGCAAGGTGTTCCTTTACATATAAATACGTTTTACACTTTTTACTTTGTCGCTTGAAGTTATATGTGAAATCTAGTGTAAAGACTTATTGAATGTTCGGAAAACATGGAGCGATACCTTACATGTTTTAATACGAAGGTCTACTTATTACAAATATAAAATAAGAACTACACAAATATACACTTAGTGTTTACAAGAAGATATCAAAATTATAGAATATTTTGTATTGTTACGTTCTAAGGTGAGACATGGTTTATTATAACGGAAAAAGGGACTACCACCTCACTTTAACATATCATATCCCTGTGTTAATAAGATGTCATAATTTGGTTTAATTATGACTGGGTTACGCGTTTACTCTATACTACATTTGTACGCGTTTTTGTTTAGTAATTCCCCTATTTCGTCCCAATACATTCTTAGGTTCTGCAAGTCCCTTTAGGTTCTGCGATTTAGGCTGTCCGTGGTTGTCAGTCAATCATCAGCCAAACAAGGAAGAGTTTACCTTAGTTTAGGTAAAAGATAGACAACAATACTAAAAGTCTTCATAGACTCTTAGTTCTCATCAAATCTGATCTAAGAATCTGTCTATCTTTCTTTCTTAACACGCCTGTTATCGATAGCGAGGCTTGACGACTATTGACTAAACGTAACTCGAATTCGATTAAATCTGTGCCCCTGTTTGTAAATATCCACCGAGTGAGCTAATCCGTTATCGCGGATTATTGTTCCACCGATAACTCTATTACCTATTGCTGATAGCGCTCGCAAGAAACATAGCTGAAGGCAATTTTTATTTACAATGTTTCACGGGAGTTCTTTGAAATATAATAAGAATCGAACACATGGGGTAATCAGGTGTGTTGTGATGGCCACGACGGTGATCGTCAAGCACAATTTAAGAAACACAATATTTTATTTACTTTTCGAACAGTAGCGATAATATTATATGAGAAAAGGAGTCGGCGGGTTGAGACGAAATCAGTTCAAATTGAAAAATTGATAGGAATGAGGATACTGATGTGGGGAAAAAAGGCTGAAGAAGAGGACGACCTTGATATAATCGACGAACAAGATATAATCAACTGAAGGGATTGCAGGTATTGCAACATCGTCAAATTAAAGGGAACGCGCCATTTCAAACCGCAGCAAGAACCTATTATAATATTATCCTTAGTGATAGGTATAAGCTAAAATTTTAAACTCCGTTAAAACCACTATCTTATATAGAAAGCAACTGCTAGCTAACTATAATGGTAACAACAAATGTTCCAAAGATTCGAAGTCACTCGTACAACGTTACACATAGATTAATTTCAGATGATGACTTCGACTTTTTGAGATAATAAAAAAAACTGTATCCGCACAATTACGTCCAGATGCGTAGAAAGTGGCGCGTGCCTTGCCGGGCAAAAAGTGACAGGCAGTAGTCAAATAATCCGTGCAATTGCACACGTACGTAAGTCAGGTGTAACACCGCGGTTCAATTTACTGGCGGACACAATGCGCGCCTCGAACCTCATTACCGAACTGCGCGCGACCCGCTTTTTGTTGGTCCAATAGATCCTATATCCATTATCTAGAGCATTTTGAACTGTTAAGGTATAATAAAGACGTGTGAAATTAGACTGAAATGAATTATCTGTCTTTCCTTAGAGACAAGTGATATTATGAGACTAGTCAAATGAAAGGTAGGCGTTGGACACTTGCAAAGTCATCATCATCACCATCTCTTTTGTCACTGTAAGACTTTATCACACCAAACAGTAGGCCTATTGTTATTTCATTGACCTATGCATTAAGAGTGGAACCCGTGCAGATATTGTCCCCGACAATAACGATTTCAGAAGCATTATCTAGGTACATGCTTCTGCTATCTTCGAACTTTCTTTCACCTTTGTTAACAACGCCACTTTTCACAAGGCGAGGTCCCAACCAATAACTTGCGTTGACTCCCTATTCTTAAAAAAAAACGTAAATGGGTATAAAGGTTCCTGACGCAGTGGCACGCGCGGCGCCCGCGCCGGTAATGGGTCCCGCGGATAAAGCGGCGTCACCGTTACCTTTCTCAAATCACGTCCACCATTGTGATACTCAATCGTCCAGAAATGAGATTGCGGCTAACAAGTTATTTACATTGACGTTTTAATATAGACACCAGTCAAAAAAACCATTTTAAAAGGTAATTATAAACTGTAATGCAACAGCCACCGTCGCCGGCTTCTTTGTGACGCAGCTTAACCTCCGAGATTAATTTCGCGGCACAATAGACAAGTTTATAGTCTACACGTCCGATAGATATCGGTTGCGATATTCGTTGTCGATTCTCAAGTTTCGAAAGTCGATTAGCAGCTTCTGGGTCCGGCGCGATAGGATCGATGGAGGTTTTTTGTTGGAAAAATGATTAATATGAGGGATCGGCCGCGGATAAGTAGAGTCGGAGGAGCGAGAGGTCTGTGACCGCGCGGAGCCGGGAGGCTGCATTGCGCCGGCGCTGCCAAAAACTAACCATAAATTACCGGCTACTTGCGCGCGCCGGCGACACGCGCGCCGCTTTTTGCGCTCCTGGTCCTGTTACCGCGTCAATTTCCCACGAATGTCACAACACATGGGCACACCATTAAGAAATTGTTTGGAATATATTACGAATGCATAAAACTTAAGTGGCAACCTGAAATCGATCCAGAATTCTACGCAGCGCACTGACTTGTTATCATTATCACATTAAATTATATTAAGCATGCTTACCCCATATTTTCGTGTAATTTAAGATAAGAAGCTGGATAAAGAGCCAGCCCGAGGAATTTGGGTAGCCCACGGCTTGGCAGGGCCGGACTGGTTCCTAAATGTATTAGGTTATCCAGCAGATAATTCGTGATCGGCACAATGTCAATTTTTAAAGTGTTAAAAATTACACGTTAATCAATACATTACTATGTAGTTTATCGTCCGAAATATATGGGCTAGATTCAAAACGCTCGCAATATTTAGTACCTGTTCTAGCATTCGTTACATGTCTATAAGATGCGTGAAGGTAATTTGTGAACAAATTAATATGCAATTTAGTGTCATTGTCAGTTTGGCAGATTTTTCTTCGAAGAACGCGTATAAACGAACTCGTTCCTCCTTACAATGTTGCCAGCACGGGTTTTATTTATGTGGTGAATTAAGGACATGATTGATTAAATGTCCTGATATATTTACTCGTAGTACGTGTTAATGAAAGCCGTCCATTGCCTCAAGTGCCTACGGGACTAGATAAGCGAAGTCGGTAACTAATTAATAACCAACGAAACTATAAATAAAAAGAGTTTAAGTACGATGAAATGATAGCTTCTTATCATTCTATAATAATACGAAAATAACACTGAGCAAGTTAAATATTCATCATATTCACCGGACAAAGACGGGCCTTTCTCCAAAGGCGACGCACCTACTCTAGCGATTACCTGCTTTTTTGCCCCCCTCATTATGCAGATTCTGGCGAAAAAGGAATAAATTTAATAACACGCGTTGTGCGCATGCGTTATCGAGCACTTGCCGCTGATAATCTGCGCCGCAATTATAGCCGGCGAAGCGCCCGCGCTGCGCGCAACGTCAATTCCATTTTTAATTTTCGCAATTTAAAATTTCGAAATTTTGCTACTTAAATTCGTTACTTAATCTATTGGGGCTGAATGGTGTATTTTGATTGGATTGCGTCTTGCGTCCCAGAGGTAACAATGGCTACTGTGTCTAAATTGAAATTAAATTCCGGTAGTTAGTCAACCACGACCATACGGAGCTCGTGTTGCCTCATGGTGATAGAGCACATTCTTGGGATGTAGATCCGGAGTGTAACACTGTTACAATATAATTACCCTGTTTGGGATTTAAAATATTAAGACGAGCTACTTTAAAACAAACAGTTAATCAATCCTTACAATAAATATAACCAGACATGAATTGAGATTTTACAATAATACTACGTTACTTGAATATGTAGAAGATTAAAGTCAAAAGAAAGAAATAATTGAAAGAGATTTAAGTGGAGTCACGATTCTCACCATGAGGAACCGGCTATCATTGCAATCCGTATCTCAGTAGCTTAAATTAAGAGGCCAATTTAAGATCTTTTTCCAATTTCACACATATCTTGTAACAGTTAAAATTAAGTATACTTTAATATTAAAAGAGGACAATTGTGTGGTTGTGATTGTGACAATTTAGTAAAACAAGTTTTATAAATTTTAAATAATTAATTTAATTAAAAAGAACTTAATTGAAAATTTATTATGCCAAAAAATGTATTTACTTAAGTAATAAGAGTAATAAACCGGTCAAGAGAATGTCGATTTATGTACGCTGGTTCCGTAACCATTACTAAAAACACAATAAAACTGTCTCCAGAACCCACTAGTACTAGCAAATTTTCTATTTAAATTATTTGGTACTATGCTAGATGATGGTGACATTTGACATTGTTTGAATATAGTAACTATTTATAAAATGTGATACAAGCCTTGCGACGGCATGCAGTAACTAATTCAACCACTTAATCATCCATTTTTAAACACCTTTCTTGCTATTAAAGTGTTTGAATTTACGTAATTGCCACCCGATCCTCTTACATTGACTGAATAATAGTGGCCTATAAGTTAAGAACCAATAAATAGATTTTCTTTTCATTTCGTTATAATTATATGCTAGGCCTTTTCTTCTTTTCTTCTTTTTTTTTTCCATTCTTGCCATTTATGCAATTTTTTCCTATGAATTAAATTGTTAAATTGCGACTTTCGACGCGGTTTTGTTCGTAAAACCAAAATGTGAAGAACAAAATATATTGTTAGTAGTTTAAAAGTTAGATTAAATGTAATTATTTCAATTATGTACCTACATATCAAGTAAGTACAATATCCTGAGCCTATATACGCCATGTGCCATAGTAAACAGAGTTGAATCTGAACTACACATGTACAGCTAGTTGTAATAATCAGGCGACAGTTAAACCCTCTTACGCGATTAAGACGAACCGGGAATGCATGTCTCCAGTCTGCGGTACCCTAATAAGGATAATCCTCACACCTGAGGAGCAATTAATAATGGATGATCGAGCGTGATTCTCGAGAGATTCTAATGTTTCGCCGAGTGATCTTAAATCGTTCGGTGCCGAGGATAGAATGTTTTGAGGTTATTAGTTCATGTTGTATGAGATGTAGGGAGTCTGGCGCTTGATAAATTGTGTAATCAGGGTGCAAAGATATTTGGTAGTGTAATTATTATCGAGGGACGTGCTGATATTATTATTGTCGAATGATAGTAATGGTTTTAGCAAAACGGATTGATTCCTTTTTCGTCGTATTCCTGATTGGACATATTCTTGTTTCGGCACATTCCTGTTTGGACGTATTCCGTTTTAGGCATATTCTTGTTTCGGCATGTTCTTGAATAAATTCTTGAAAAGAAAAAATAAAGATACCTTGAATTGATTTCATTTGTTGTATATTGAAACAAGAATATGCCGAAACCGGAATACGTCCAAACAGGAATGTGCCGAAACAAGAAAATGTCCCATCAGGAATACGACAAAAAAGGAATCAATCGCAAAAAGTTTGTGTTTAAAGTATTTAATGTATAATAGGAGTTGATCATCATCATGTCAGCCGTAAGACGTCCACTGCTGGGCATAGGCCTCCCCAAGGCTCTCCACTCAGACCGGTCTTGTGTTTTTCGCATCCCCCCAACGGTTCTAGATGATCAAGTACGAGTGTATAAAAACGTATTGGTTATATTTTCTTTCATGAATGAAATTAATGAAACTAATGTCGTCTATCAACCTGTGACTGTGAGGCGAGGACCGTCCTATTCCGTCCACCCTACGATTTATTTTATACACATAGGTATGTATATTTTCATTTTCCTATTCCATCCATTCGTGGCCGCTCTTCTGAAATGACCTATGTATACTTAAATAAGTTATAAAGAAAGTAGTTAATTAAAATCAAAAATACATTTTCTATAGACCATCAACAGCGGGAAATGACAATTCAAGTACCCATCAAACGAAAAACAAAAAATGTTTGCGACACCAAAACTTCGGACACGTAGCAAACAAAACAGGCCTTCCGTGCGGGGGCAGGGGTGCTCAACTGCTCAAGTGGCGGATCAAGTCGAAATCGGCCAAAAACTGGCCCCCGTGTCTTAGCCTTGAATGGCTTACCCTCTGGACACGAGCAAATAGCTGACGTGGCCGCGGGCGGCCGCGCCCTGCATACACAATGCGAGAGCAATGGGCCATGGGTGGCGTGGAGTCGCTTTCAGCAGAAAATTTCATGGTTGTAAGCTAATGGGTATTCTAGAGTAGTGAACGTTTTTGTCCGATGTGATGATGAGGTTGGTGATGGAAGCAATTGGAATGGAAGGATAATAAAGATTCATACCTGAACCAGGAGAACAATCTTTATTTGCGTAAGTGGGGTATAAAATATGTTGTTGTGTTAGTATTTGGTTTTGTTTTAATAAATATGGAAATTTAAAAGTGATTTATCATAAGGCAAGTGGCGTATAGGAATTAACATGATATTAAGCACCATTACTTTTGTTACTTAATAAAATTCGTCATATTGGTGTTTTATTTGTTATTCTTTTAAAGATTGCTCCTTATATAGATAGTATTTTTTTAAACAATTTTTTGTATTAATCTTCGCTTAGAAAAAATAAACATCATATCCGGGAATGACTGTGAACTCGCTGTTAATATTGCTAGGTTTAAAAAAATGGCTAATAAGTAGTAAATCAATGCTCATATCATACATTTTACTAAAGATTGTTGCATTTCAAAAAATTGCCCAGTTAACCCACATTATTTTATTTACAACATTTCCTTATGTAGACGTAAACATTGTGTCAAATTATCAAAATAAATCTGCCATGAAATTTCACCGGGCGGCTCCACCGCCCCCGTAGTCATCTCAGTAATGGAGTATTTCGTATTTGCTTCACTTTTTATTTTTTGCCGGTTCGATTACTCGAACGCGACGGCCGCATCATTCCGGGCGAAATTCGGGAGCGTCTCAACGTCCAGCCTCCAGATATTAATTATCGATTGACGATAAAGTATGCGTAAATATTGTATGATTATAAACCTTTTTCATTATTCTGTAACATGATATCGTTGCTCGGTGGTTAGGATTCGGTAATTTTAGAAATTTGCGGAGCGAATTAAATTTTGAGGTTATTGGCGGTTTTTTTGTTGGGGCCAGTTTGATATGTTATGTTGTTGGATATTTGAAGTCATACATACAAAATGTCACAAAAAACAATTCATTGTTTTATCCTACCGCACTCGCACTATGAATAATCTTACACCAAAAGTGTATGGAAATGTTGAGAACTACAAAAAATTATGCATATTTTTTTTCCGAATGTTCATTTGTCTGAAATTTCATTTTTCCGAACGCTATGTTATTGTGAAGCTATTTTAGATTAAATGCATTATTTAATTGATATACGTTGGTAAGTTAAGGTTTGATTTATAAGCGATATCAAAAAGTTAAGTCTCAAGGAATTATTACTCTTCAAAATTCCTCTTTTGCAATGGCTCATATTACAAATCATTCAAAGTAATTACAGTATATTACAACAGTTGGAACGCAAGATAACAATCGGCGCGACATTATCGACTTACAATAGTTAATTGGTAAAAACCTCGCGCCGTCAGCTGTCGCTGCGCCGGCGCAGCCTGCGGCGTCACCCCACTTTTTAATCCGTCTCACTACTGCCTGTTTGAACATGATTGGCTGGTGAAAAAAACGTTTGATTTGAACTTTAAATTCGGTATATATATATATATATATATGTATATTATATAAACTGTCAATTTATTTAAAAAATTTTTTTTTTAATGAGAGTAGGTATTTTATGTCCGAATTAGTCCCAAGCCCCAAATGTGCATTTAAAAGTACTTTTTTCTATAATATTTTTAAAGGTTCTGTCTGAAATATGTTACAATTTGATAATTAATTGAAATTGGATTTCACTGAAATATACGTCTTGCTGAAGCCTATTTTCAGAATGTTATTAATAAACAGTCCAACTAATGTTGTAACTACAACAAATTCTTATTAGGCTCTCTGGCAGAATCCTTTTAACAATTCAATTAATTGATGCAAAACGCCAAATATCCGACGTTCAACTCCAACATTTTAACATCGGTCTTTTTTCGCACACGTTTTTTCCGTTCCCATGTTCATAGTTTTCGCTGCGTCGCCCCGAGTGCGTATTGTGCTTAAAACAAAGGGTTCCGTAGCACCACTCGAGCTTAATTTTCGAGTGCGAGTTAGTGTTTGAATTGCGTTTAATCGTGGGATAAACAATAGGGAGAGGGCATTGGTGCGCGACGACACGCCCTGTGCATGTGTGCGTTTCTTTTTTTTAAACATATTCAGGGCCCTTGATTGCAATTTGTATGGATTAAGGACCCGCCGTGTGCGCCACGAGCGCTGAATGTGTCACTGTTGAGTTCTTAACACTAAATCGTTATTGAATTTGTCAATGGTCAAGTTCGAAGCTTTCGTTCTGATTTCAATTGGTTTGACAGAGGTCACGATTTTTATTGGGGAAACGTGACGGAGCTATTTGGCGTGTCTTCTTTGGATTATTGTGAGGTAAGAATATTTTTGTGTAGTATTTATTTTGTTATTAAACTACAAATAAAATACGGACCCTTTTTTAACACATTCACAGCTAAATTCTCAAAATTGAAAGATGGGACAGTAGTAAATCTCATACAGCATTTTCGAGGGCCATGGACGAACTATCACATTTTATGTGTTAAACAATATGCCACCGTATGACCAAAAAATATGTATTTTTTCGTAGAATAAACCTCTTTCATGTTGTGCTAGCTCGTCCACGGTCGTTACCGCCGTTACAGCCGTTGTATGTCACAAGTCACAACAAGCATCATTCCACTTTTAAGGGTAGTGCATAAGGTTGAGGTTACCTTAAAGCTTTCGCTGTGACACGAAGAAAATTTGTGTCGAGCGTGATACTGCACAAGATACCTGCCTTCACTGTAATTCTATATGTGAATGTGAATGTTTCTGATGTGGACGAAGTAGCAGTTCTGTCACGGTAAGAATCATCGGCTACAGCCGTAGTGTCACATCATGAGGGTTTGCATTTATGTCTGTGGCCGAAGTGTCCGTGAAATAGAAATAAATAGAAACATTTTATCGACGAACACAGAAAAATAAAAATAATGCGAATATGTTAATAGTTATTCTCTTCAACGAGTAGCTAGCAAATTCGTAGGTGAAGTATACAAATTACATTTCCCTGCGTGTTTCGCACTTTCGTCGCGCTACATCGAAGCCGGCGGTTGTTGTTCAAGGGAATTCATCATCATCATCATCATGTCAGTCGAAAGACGTCCACTGCTGGACATAGGCCTTCCCCAAGGCTTTCCACTCAGACCGGTCTTGTGCTTTTCGCATCCACCGCGGTCCCGCGATCCTGACGAGGTCGTCACTCCATCTTGTTGGAGGCCTACCTACAGCTCGTCTTCCGGTCCGCGGACGCCACTCCAGAACCTTCTGACCCCATCGGCCATCAGTCCTGCGAGCAATGTGCCCCGCCCACTGCCACTTCAGTTAATCTTTTCTTCGGGCTATGTCGGTAACCTTAGTTCTACTGCGGATATCAGCACCCTACAGATAAACAATGGCCTGAGACTGTTGAATTTGAGCTGAGCCATTTGCATACCGTATTGCATATGTGGTGTATTTAAATTAGAATTAATTACTCAGTAATTAAAAAAACTGAGTTTAATACTATTAGATAGCCGTTACCACAACCATGCTCATTAGTACTGACGTAAGCTTTTACTACTCCTGAGCATACACTCTGAAACTAACAATTACAGTTGCCGCGTATGCTTTGCATAATTAGATAATCATTTGAATATCGAAAAAAATACATTAATAATAAGTTGCATGTGAATGTATGAGAACAAGTCGTCCCGAGGGTGGGGGTGAGTGATGCGAAACGCGTGAGCAATCATTGCGATCGACCTGCGCCCGCGCCACGACGGAAGCGCGCACACTTGCGCACGAGTCGCATACCAACACTCACACACACAAAACTCATCGTAGTAATCCCAAGTAAACACACCTATGATAAATATTAATACGGCATTAAAGATTCATTTACTATGCAACTGCGTTTTTCAATTTTTTTCCAACGCATTCCTGTAATGGAACAGTAATAATGCATATCAAATTACCACGGTGCTACATACTTCGCCTTTTTACCGTATATTTATCAGTTGATAACGTTTTATATTCAACGCTCCTGATATCCATCTACGAAAATTATTCACGCAATTGAAACAAAGACAGTACGAAATTAAATAAACGCGTGTGTGTGCAGTCTTGACACGCACACAACAGAGATAATGCTTCGTTAAATATCCTTTCGTGGAGGAAGTGGCGGGCTCAACTTTAAATGCTTAACGTTCGGACGCACGCCATCTACGCATCGAAAGTATTTCGCAAAAAAAATTTTACCTCCAACTAAAAAATATGGTTTGCATCAGTTTCTCTGAGAACGCAAGTTTTTCACGCGAAAGTGTTTAGCGTCGCGATGCGTGAACGCGAGCGGCGATAAGCTCACAAAAATATTTATGTGGGTAAACAAAAAATAAAGGTAATTAGTGTGCGTTAGAAATCGTATACGCACGCATCGGAATTAAGTAATTAATGCAGTGCAGCGCTGTATCGGCCGACGATCGCGCTCGTCCAATACGAGCACTGTAACAATCAAAGCTCTGTGAAAACAGTAGCCGCGATTATTATAATTTGCGGGTAGTTGGGAAACTCGTCACAGTCGCGCGACTTGTTTATCGATTTATCGGCGGATGCGTCCGCGATTACCATCGCCCGAAGTGACCGTTACACGGTGCAAGTTTTTCGCGAGAAAAAAGCACAATTATAATAATGACCGCCCTAGTATGGGATACCAGCACTTGTTTATGCAAATCATTTAACTAATTAAGAAGGAAACATATTTTCAATGTGGTATTCTTGTATGCATGCGGCCGGGTCGCAGAAAAAACTACGTGGTGAGTGATTCTCGCTGGGGGCACTGTCACCGGCATTCGCGCATCGCGGGCTGATCTATCATTGTTACGAATAATACGGTTTTTGTGATGATCCATAGAAAGTATGGCATTACTTTCACCGATCATATCGATTATAAAAACTGCTTTCCGCGTGAGACGTCGATCAAAGATCAATACGGCGCATATCGTTTTCTGGATCTAGCGTTGCACAGTTTTCGAATAAAATTATACCGTTACACACTTGAAAGATTCCGTGTTTGCCGAGCTGGGGCATTTTAAAGCGGCTTAAGGAATAATAGAGGGCCGGGAAGTGAAGTAAAGGGTTCTTTTCTTGCCCGGGGTTATCGCCGGCTTAATCTCGGAGCAAATTGGGATTAATTGAACTTTTTCCTTTTAATTCAGAGGGTCTTTGTACTCGTGCGTAATTCGTTCAACATGTCATTCTGGGAATCACATAGAGCTGCAATGCCGATAAGAACACATTTTCGAGAAATTAACGGGCGGCAGATTAAGAGATGTAAACAAGTGATTTATTAACAGCAACAAACAAAATAATATTTACTTCCCCGCTTTATCCTTGTAGTTGATTAAACAACAGAAGATCCATTTAAAGTGCAATAGTAATTATAAGATAAGATAACAATAACCATTAATATGTACTTAGCTAGCTACTGGTTTAAGTGATTAACATTCAAAGATGGACGAATACGGAATGTGATGCCGGGTAATTAGCAAATGTCTGTGTAGTCAGAATCAAGATTGAACTCGTTATGCGCACTAATGCTGCTCGGGAATACCATAACTAGCAGGACGCAGGAGAACGTCTGGATATTCTTTAACGAGTACTATTTTTAGAATCGGTAGGTAGGATTCTTAGACACAGCACTTTTTAATTATTTCTAATTCTTTCTGTGCGTCATTCACAACACAAATATCAGCAGACAATCTCACACATATTAAACAAGTCCCAAACTATGCTTTGAGCTTGTACCATGGGTACATACTAGACTAGACAAGAATAAACAATGACATACTCATATAGAAAACATACTTAAATATATAAAAAGCGTACAAAAACAAATATGGACCTACTCACGCTGATGACCCAAATATTTACCCTAACCGGGAATCTTACCGCGTCGTGATCAAATCTTCATGTGGTAAGGTTGTGCAAAACCTTTTTACTGCACCTCCGCTGCCACAAAATCAAACATAAAATTTGGATCACTGCGTTGTTACAACTCTATATCAACCCCACTTAGAGTGCGTTCAGAATTAAGGGGTGAGGGGTGGTTTAGGTATCTATAACCCGATGGCGGTTACAGGCTCTCAGGTGTGACGCGGCGGAAGCCCACTATCATTAAGCTACCCACATGCATGCGTCTACGCACGAACCCGCACACAAACAAGGCCGTGTACACACACGGGGGCTTAGTGTGAGTATTTTGTGCGTTAGGGGACGGATTACGCGAATGTTCTTGTTTTTGTCGTTTTTTTTTATTGACATTTAAACGGTTACGTAATGAATTATAATTGACCGGTTATAGGATAAAAAGTTGTGATAATTCATTATCGAATGGAGTCAAGGGACTCCATTTGAACTTTTTATAAGCCTTGTTACGTGGTTACGTGCTTTATTGATATGGGTTAAAAGTTACACTCTCAATGCTTTCAGTTCACTAATGTTTTACCAAATCATCATTTGAAAAACTACAAAGAGATACTTCCCGCCGTTTTTTTGTGGTTGATATTCTAACCTAACCTAATTTATTTAATTAGCCCATGTAATATGTAATGTTTTAAGCAGAAACATGTTTTTGCGAAATGAAAGTTTGTAAAATGATATAGTTTATCAAATGGTGATTTGGTAAAAAGTCAGAATACCGCTTTTATTAGGAAAGAGGATAATTGCTTCTAATTTAGCATTAAATTATGTCGCTAACTCACAATTAAAAAAACATCCTAACATTTTGCTCGATTTTAGACATTTCACAAAGATGATCCTTTCTAAATACAATACCATATTGAAAGAGTTACATCTAAAAGTAAAATAATACAAAAGCAAAACTGCATGGTTAAACCATATTTTTTTTGTAATCCCACTCTGTTGATACAGACAGACGACACTCGCCACGCCGGGTGGACAGTAAAACGCTAAATATTAAAATTACCGACCGTTTCATTCCTACCCGATCGCTTCTACGCAACGGCGCGTTTTTTGCCTGGTTGTTCAGTTTTATAATAAAAGAAACATCTATAACTAACATATAGGTTCTTTCTTAGTAATGAAGTAGATCTAAAATTATCAAGAACTGGTCCATTACTGAATATATTTCATATATTTATATTCGTATGATGAGAACGAGTATTTGTTTCCGAGTCTTAGATGTTTTCTGTGTATTTAGGTATTTATTTTGCTATATAAGTATTTATATCGTTGTCTAGTACCCATAGTACAAGCCTAGAGCCTAGTTTGGGGCTAGGTGAATTGGTGTGACATTTCCCCCCTGATATTTGTTATTATTTTAATTACACTGACATATTTATCTGTCTAGGACGGCGATGGTTATACATACCCAATAATAATATTGAAATAAAACGGGTAAGGAATGCTGTTTCATTTACCGACTCTTAATACGGCCAACTGTATCATTTCACGAATTTTAATTGTTTAATAAATAGTTCTAGTTCAATGACTATTATTTTAGCCTGTAGTTTATGTAATAAACCGATCTAACCTAAGTTGTGTGTAACGGTTTAAAGCACAAATACGGTTTTAAAAAACCTTGAAATAAGTATGATATGTTAGCTAAACTAAGTTTTATTGATTATTGGAATTCGCCGTATATCACAAAAATAAACTTAATGTCAACCAACCTATGTGTGTACTTAAGGCTGTAATATGTAAATATTATGGTCATCTGTTAGCTTAAATTCTGAATTACTTAGACAAAACTGAATAGAATTATGTCCACGTCATAATTTACAAGAAGGCAATTAGTCGTTTTTTTAATATCTGCCAAGATCTCAAATTAAAAAACCCAGCAAAAACAGTAATGAAGTACAAACACGCTGTATACTTGTCGATTACGGCCACAAGGCGAGTAATTATCAATTGATATCGCCCTGCAATATCTATGTAATTACACTTTTTAACTCTATCTAATTTTCACTTACGCACTAACTTAGTACTTGGTTGCGTCACGATCTTTTTTTAGCGGGGTTGGTGTTGGCTAACATTTGCTGTTTCGTTTGATTTATTTATTTATAGTTGCTAGGTTAAATATTAGTATTTTTACGTGTAAAATAAACACCATGTAATTTTGCTTCGTAATTTTTTAAAGAATAAAAAAAAAAAAAAGCCCGGTCGTGGTAATAGCATTTGTAGCAAGAAAAGCTCAAAATAACTGCAACTGCACTGGTAAGCCAGCACCATGCAGAGTAATAATTATAAACAATGAATTCCTAAACAACTTTCAGGCTTGACATATTATTTACACCTACTTTTACTATCACAAACTTGAATAGTAAATCCAATAGAGAATCGAATCACAAAGTTTGTGTGAAAAAACATTGGACGTGCTTTTCTTGCCAATTGTACTTTTTCTGCAGATTTATCATCTGCTTACCAAACTCACGAAATCAACACTTTCTGTCACCAACTTTCGACTTCATCATCAGATCCGATCTTAGATACCATACTTAATATTGCATTGTCATCGTGTTTACATATATATTCTCAATTTCAAAGATACATACATACATACGATAACGGTTCTAATCAATTTTGCAAGGTTTGACCTAGACAAACTAACGTACAAACATTGATAATTAAATAAAAGCTTGTATAAAAATTCAAAGAAACTAAATAACTTCAAAACTAACCATCCATCCTGTGGCAAGGTTCTAAATAGTCCAGTAATTAAACCCGATGGTATCAGCACTGAATAAGCTAAGCTGACATCACGACCATGGCGAGCCGATAGCATAAGTCCTATATTTAGAATCTCAGCGGCTCAGTCCACGGTTTAGTACGATAGCCCACATTCGAGCCGGACAATTGACTCTTAACCCCTTGCGCGATCATGGAGACGACAAGACCGATCACAATTGAGATTTAGATTTGAGCAATCTCTAGACGCACTTTTTAATTCGACGGACGAATAATGATCCGGCGGGTTGGAGTTCCCGTCAGATCGTACACCCCATTTTTTTTTGGCTTCTTTTCTCTTTTTTTTGCAATGGAATAAGTAAACCAGCGCACAGGACACCTAACGGTAAGTATTATCTGTGATCCAAATACATTTGCACTCTCAAGACTACAATATTGAGACTGCAAATTCGTTACCAACCCCGCGGGGATCACCTGTCACTTAGAAGAATGTATGGAATTGACGTAAGTCACGTGATATATCACTCGTTACAACTGACACGCTGTAATGTGATCATTATCACTCGCGCTAATCGAATAGTGATAGTTTTGACGTTTTTTCCTTCTTTAAGCGGTACTATTTTGACAGGTTGAATTCAACACGAGAACTATCACGATATAAACGTCGACATCTAAGGGCGGTATCTAAGGGCAACTTGGCTAGCTTTTTCATTTTTGACAACGCAAAGCGATAGGTGATCACTAAACGCTAGCGTTTGTATTCGAAAGCAAGTTGTCTAAGGGCTAAAATTAATTACGTAGCTGTCCGAACATTGCTGGTCAATGAAGAGATAATCCATAATTTTTAAATAGTTAAATTTATTGTAGACAAAGCAAGGTAAGATTACGTACCTCTAGAGGAAGCCCCCCTACACCACCAAGGAAATTAAATAATTGTTCGACAGAAGACCTAAATTATATTTACAATGTAGGTAAGACGTTCCAAGGAATTGCCCTTCCTCCGAAACGCTAATAAGCATAGATTCGGAAGCAACATACAAGGCATTGAATCGTAGGTTCAAAGCAGATTCAAATAAACTTTGTCAAAACTATCGTACTTAAACAGGATATCATGCCTTAAGGCATTTTTGAATTGCTTCTGTTCGTAGAAAACGCAATGCCAATAGCTACAAAAAATATCGTACGGGCTTAAGGCTATCCAGCTATACGGACTTATTTATTTTATGAATAAATAATTCCCTTATTCCCTATTACCATAGTACGCGCCATTAGGTTCTGAAGTAGTCGTTTCGTCAATAAAAACACGGACGGGCAATAAACAGCAGCAAGACATCGACAAATAATAATAATATAACTCAATAGTTTGGTTTTTATACGAGTGTCTCTAATTTACAGATGGTGGCGGGTCAAGTTTAATATGAAAAACGGAAAGAGGAACTAGGCAAGCATTTTTTGTTTGTGGTTTTGCGCAGTAGCGCAGGAGGTAAAATAATTTAACTAATATTGTATTAATCAAAATAATCAAATATGAAATGCATAGGAGTGTACGTCATCCGGCAATCATGCGGATTTTTCTGTCCAGTTTTCACCAGCCAGTGATTGGACATTCAAGGCTATAAGCAAACAATTGTAACCCAATGCATGGACTTCAATCGAAAGTGACAGTGGTATAATGACTCCTATGATAGCTAACTTAACTTTTGTAATAACTTTGTAAATTTGTATTTTGTTACTGTATTTTAATTACATAAAAAAATATCATCAAATACGTTTGAATTTTCTTAATAAACATATTTTATTTAAAAAATCGGCTCACCTTTTAATTTTGTACTTCAGTTACTTTGTTTCCATGCTCAGCATGTCCTGGTGCGTTCGTAAAATATAAATATATCTTCTTTTGACCGCGTCATCGTATAACTTGTACCACGTCGTCCACGCAGTATGCACAGCACGGATGTCACATAAACATTAGATGCACTTATCAAAGGATTACGAGTATTACGACTTATGCCCTATTACACCTGCTAATGTGTGAGTACGGTCACGAGCTGATAATTTGATAGAACCTTGTCGCTGAAAGTCAGTGAAAAATGTAATTATTGGTTCTTTCAACTTGACGTTATAATTTCGACTGGTTTCTATGAATCTAATTAATTACAGTACAGTGAACACCAATCATATCTGCCACATTGGGGCTCAGTAATATCTAACACAGGTGTGTATATTAAAGATATATCTATAGTAAATATGACCCGAGACGAGACGTACATACGTCCTTTTTCTCCAAGAAGCCTTGTTTTTGTTATGTATTCTTGTCGTTATCACAAATTTACGTCACGGTAAAGTCCTCTTTAATAAACCTATAGCTTCAATAAATTTGCAAATTGTTCATGAGTAATTTAAGTTTTATGTTTACTCTTATAATTGTGTCGGTTAACCGACGTTCATGAATATACCTAGTTACCTACATTCGTAATAAACCGAACAGCAAACCGTTTCAAGTAAGTGGTGCGTAAATAATTCGTAGTGCCTAATATACTTACTTAAATTAGCTTAGTTTTATTTTATTTTATTTTAAATAAGTTTAGTTTTAACTTTAACTTTTAAATTTTAATGTAAAGTCCGTATTTATAGTTGTATTAAATTCTTACTTAAATTGTTTGTAACAGTATCCATTCTATTATTAAAAATGCAAAACTGTCTGTGTGTTTCTCTGTCTGCCTGTCACGCTTTAACGGCTAAATCACTGAATCGATTTAGATGAAATTTGGTATGAATATAGTTCCAAGTCCCGGGAAATGACGTAGGGTACTTTGTACCTGCGAGTGGCGATAAATGACTTCTACGCTGGAGTAGTATTTATATATTTAATAATGTGTGTGGACTTTTTAGTTAAAGTTTTGAGCTCTACAAATTGTGTTAATACTTTGGTTCGAAGAGGGTCTATTACATTATCATCCTTAAAGCATTAATGTAGTTTAGCAACCAGTTGTGTAGTTTTATTCGGGGAAACAAAACTAATTTTTTTTTTCAAGTGCACACCACATTTGGCTTTTCATGACAGAACATGAACTTTAGGTATACGTAACCTAACTTTTTCTTACGTAGTGGAATGAAAATTAAAATATTGCGTTACACATCATCCCCAGGCCTAAGGTTGGCCATGCTATATGTGCTATAAGTGGGTATGACGGACTCTCTCCTCCCCCCACTCTCGCACGAGAGTAGACGGAGCAGTCTACCGTCTAAAACCACTCCGGCGTTTACTTTCGGGGGCACCATGGGCTGCCTGAGTTGCTACCATTGGGCGCCTCCAATACCTAACAGGAAAGTCTCTCGTTTCTGTTCGATTCTTGCGTTGTGTATTATCTGGGCTGTGGTCCAGCTATCGCGGCGGATGCGATAGCGGTAATAGCTGGCGATAGGCCGCCGCTATCTCCCTCCGACATGGGAACTGGGACCCATGCTGCCCTCCTACAGAGAAAAGGCATAAGTGCAACTAATTAATTGAAGCACATTAAACTCTTATTGGTTATAATAAGGTTGGAAGTGCAATACAATTCATATAGTAGATGCGCCTTTTCTCCGTAGGGGGGCAGCATGGTTGTCCATGGACGGTTTGGAATTATGTTCATTTGTTTATTTTACTTCAGGAATAGAGTTTGCTTATTTAGGTATTTATTTATGGAGGTTACAAACAGTGCCATTAATGAAGGGTACACGGAAATAATATGTCTAGTTACCTAAGTAATTTTAGATTTAATCTAGGGACTATGTTATTTCGTAGGTACGTTATTATCGTGTAGACTTGTAGTTTTTTTTTATAATCAAGCTACACGGGTATTTGGATTTGTAGCTGTGCGTACCTAAAATTTAAGTATGCAGTTCCTAGTTCCCTGCAAACTCTACATTTCAAATAACTAGACATGTTCTTTCCGTGTGCCTACTCTTCAAATATACTTAGGTATGTAACGATACAAAAAACTGACTACCTGACTGAATGATCAATGCACAGCCGTAACCACTGGATCTTTAAATTTGGATGGAATATTCCCTGGGTATCCTGGAGGTGCACTAAGATTTTTGAGAAGTAGCTGGAAACTAATTTATACTATTATACTATACTAGTGACCCGCCCTCACTTCGCTTTGTATTATGTGAGTTTTCGGAAACCGCCGTACATAATCCAGAATAAAAATCTGTTTCTTGAATCACTTTATCTATAAAAAAAATCTCATCAAAATCCGATGCGTACTTTTAAAGATCTAAGCATACATAGGGACAGATAGACAGGAAGCGACTTTGTTTTATACTATGTAGTGATAGTGATAGTGATATTGATATAAAGGTACGGGCACAAATAGATCTCAAGAACCATCATTGAAAATACAAATAAATTTGGTAACCACAATCGATACGAGTATAATAAATAAGAATAGAAATTTTTTAATAGAGTGAATGGATATTCACCGACAAGAGCATAGCTGAAGTGAATGATGATGACGAAAAATATGAATAAAGGCTGTTAATTTCTTACTTCAATAAAATTTAAAGTATTGGGTTTTAGATCGCTGCGAGAAAAACAGTCAAAATATTGACTCTACTTGAAGGGTCCACGGAAAGAACATGTCTAGTCACTTTTTTTTGAAAATTAGTTTTTGATCTCCAAATGTAGAGGACAAGATGAACTATTACCTACCATTCAGTTTCAGATATAAATCTTCATATAACTTGTATTTTTTCACTCTTAAAAACACCTCTACACGAAAATTACGTACAAAATGACACGGTTTCTAACTTTCAAATCGCGATATCTCAAAAAGTTACTAATGTGACTAGACATGTTCTTTCCGTGGACCCTTCACTTTATCTGTTGTTCACATACAGTCAAGGAATTTAATTCCTATACCACTTTGCGCTATGTCAAAGTGACGTAACCAAACAAAACGTAAGAGACTTCTTATGATTTTATTTACAATGTCACTTTGACATAGTCCAAAGTGGTATAGGAATTAAATTCCTTGACTGTACAAGCGTAAAATATTTAAGAATATACTTACTATAAAAATATGCCACCAAAGTCGATAATAACACATTTCTGTGCAAATTCTTGTCGTTTGATTAGTGAGTGGTTTAGACAACATCTTTAATTTGCATAAATATAAAAACACCATACGCGATACGTAGAACTATAGGAGTTAATTAGTTAAGTAATTGGATCCAGATATTTTTAATTGACAAGTTAAGTGGGTTATAATTAGTAGTTGTGATATGCATTCTTATATTATTAATAAATATAAGAATGCTTAGTAAGTATGAAAGTAAGTAGGTACGATTGGCCTTAGAAGTAGTTGCACGGTTTAGTGCTTTGTCACATTAACGTCATGTTTGGGCTGCTGCAATTATCTGTCGATGGCGTTAAAGCGACAAGGTACAAAAGTGTGCAACTACTTATAATGACAGTCGGTACGTCTTCATATTTGCGGCAGGCACTATAAGTACCAGGTCGTTTTAGAGGCACTACTTTGAAAATCGAAGTTCAAACTTACGTTCTCCGGCCGTGTCACAATCCTCATTCAAGACTAATCGAAAAAAAGGGATAGAGCTAACGTAACTTCGAACTTCGATTTTTAAAGCAGGGCTTGAACAATTTAAAACATTTTTGTTTTTTGTAGATGATTTTAGTAGTAAGGTTCAATTCAAGCTTCAAGCTAAAATGGTAGGTGTTTAGGTTAGTTTTGTTTTGAGGTTTAGGTTCTTGAGGAGAAGATTTTCCCAAATATAAGTTTCAGGTGTTACAGTTGTAAGAAGCATCGAAAAGCAATGTGGAGGAAGCAGCGGTATGTCACTAAACTAAAAAACCTAATTAGATTCCAACATACGTCAAAAAAGTGTTGCCATTAAAATGACATATTAGGTGGATCGGTAAATTTTCACTTCTGTAAATGTTATAGGTAGCTGTTTATTTTATTTATAATAATAAAGGCAACATTTAATTTTCCTTCTTAAATAAACAATCTTATTTAAATACTCGTCGCAAAAAAAGATATTTAATTAAATGGTTTTATAGGAGTTTTAAAAGTTAAAAGTTTAAATAACAATGGCAATAACTCAGGGTTTAATAACATTTGGTGCCAATTATTATTCTCATTATGTGCGATTACATGTGTGGTAACCTTTATGGTGGACATGGTGGTTCTGTGGCGGCCATAACATCTATTGTCACTTCATTCGACATCTGACGTTTGGATAGCTCGAATGTTTTCTGTACCTATTCGCCCCGTGGTGATTTCCATTGTTAAGTTTTTGTTTTCCGTTAAGTTTTTGTTGTTTCATTTCGTTATTGTTTCAAGTTTGTGTTTTGCTCGTGGGTTTTGCTTTATCGCAAGTAAAATGGAGCCTGTACCAGGTTCCTCTCACAGCAAAGATTATGATCCTATATCTCCACCAAAAAAGCGTCCTAAAAGTCATATGAGTGTCTCGGAGATATTCATGGTCGTTTAACTTATATTGTTAATAACTTATATTGTTAATACGTATAACTTATATTGTTATTAATAACTTATTGTTTTATTTTGGTTGTTTTTTGGTTGGTTGTTTTTTCTTGAAACGTCACAATGATGATGACACGTGTAACTATGACATTTCGCCAACTTTGGTAGTTTTTTGACGTATATTGGAATCTAATTAGGTATCCAAGTTTAGTTGCTAAGAGCGTAAGATTATGCTACTTATATGCTATGAAAGTTAATTCAATACGGAAATATTATTACTGTTGCCAAGACAAGTAACATAGTACCCACTAAATGGGGACGTTTTATAAAATTAAGTTATTTGGTTATAAGTGCACGAAATTTCTAAGTTAAATGTATAAAAATATATGAAAGTACTTAAAATGTATGAAGAATCCTCTACCCGTCACTATCAATCCATTACTTTGATTTAAATTTAATAAAATGAATGATCACTATCTCTACAGTCTCGACATGCTTAATGATTAAGTACCCATCATTAACGTCAATCTGAAGCAAAACCTCTGTACTCCAGAACACCCGATCACTTTCAAATCGATATGCCATTAAACTTTCAGTAGGTAGATGCATCGAAAGCATATCAAAGCTAAAAGTTCAACTCAAAGTGCATAATCGTAGTAATCGTCCGGCGGAGCCAAATGTCATCGACCCAGTTATCTCATCCGCTATCCCTTTTACATTACAACAACAAATGAGTAAGAGCTGCAGCGATATGCGCACGCACCGATACTGGTGCAGGGAATAAAATCCTGTGTGAACGAACTCTAATCTAAGGCCAGAGATGCAGGCTGGGTAAATTAGCCGCTGATTTGTCATTGGTCGATAACTGAATAGACGTAGTTGACTTACGATCCAAGTGAAGTAACTATGATGATAAAAAATCTCGGTTGATGAACTTTGTGGCGATGCTCAATATGTTACGGAATCGGAAACTGGAGAGCCAGAACGTTACTGAATAACGCATGCATCGTATTGTATGTAATGTCGTATTTGCTCAATACGCTTCTAAATCTTGTACTTACGTTAATCTGTGGTAAACGATGTTGATCACATATTTATTTGCATATTATTGTTAATAACTTTAATATTTTTCTCTGATGTGATAATTTGTTTTACTGTGTTAATACAGAAAAATTAAAGCTGAACGACAAAATACTGCACACAGAAAAAACCTAAGTAAGTATGCTGAATGTTTCTAATGTGATGAGGGTCAGAAACAAGCCTTGCAGTTTTTATAAATTAAACACTATTGCTTATTCTTGACACAACTAAAGGAACTCGGCAAAAAACGTCAAACTTCCAAACATAATCCCATTTCGTATTTCGGAATCAGGTACAGGATCTTTCGAGTATTGTCCTCCGCGTTCCCGTTAAGGTGATGATCCTATTCGTAACAATAATGTTTACAACGGTTTAACTTTAAGGTTTGACGTAATGGGATAAACAATGTCGGCCCGCGGTGCAGACAGATTTATTGTTTAAAGTCATAAATGGCAGGTAAGCGCTACCTCAGTTACAAGAAAGATCCTCTTAATTGCTTCACAAATACCGACGTTTTTGTGGATTTGGAGAAAACCATAGAAGTCCAGTATCTTGTTTTCTGACAGCAATTGATAGTTGCATGAATTATCTGGACATCCGGCCTTGAACGACTAGCTCACTGATAAATTTGATCGTTGGCTTTTATAGGTTTGCCTTTGACTTTTGTTTTACCACTTATACTTGTACAAAACCATCAACAAAGTTGATAATTAATTCTATATTTTACTTATAAAGCATACTCATTGCGAAGGCAGACGCATACTCATATCAACACCGAATACAATCTGTATGCACTTTACTTAGAAACAGGACTGACGAATAATAAGTGTATTGTGAGACCATATACGTACCGGGAGATTAGTGAGGGGAATACTTAACATCGATGTACAATTGCACGGTTCATTTTATTATTACCAATATTGTAATGTCCATCAATTAAAATGCAGAAGCCGGAACTATTATATTTCAAGCGTTATGCAATAATCACCT
Source organism: Acleris sparsana (assembly GCA_923062465.1). Taxonomy (NCBI): domain Eukaryota; kingdom Metazoa; phylum Arthropoda; class Insecta; order Lepidoptera; family Tortricidae; genus Acleris; species Acleris sparsana. The sequence goes on along the minus strand of OV281287.1, from coordinate 15,549,133 downwards.
AAGTTAAATGATAGATCTACAGATATTAACAACTCATCTCGTAACATCTCAATCAAAGCAACATACGGGAGCATAGTTGGTCCTTATCGAAGGTCCTGATCGCGGTCAACGACTCGGCCTATCGACACATCGGACGGCGCGCGCCACGCACTTCCGACGCGACGGATTTGCCGGAATCGGCGCGGGCGCATCAAACGCGACTGCGAAATTCGGACGGAGCCGTGCGCGCGTGAATCCATTTGAATATTTTTTCGGTGCCGACATGAGAACGGGCCCGCCAATCATGGACATCACCGCGCACAATGTCGCCGCAATGTGGCAAACGAGTAAACACGCGGACTTACAAAACGCAAGGATTTTTACGACTCATAATCTCATCGTAATAACTCGACATAACCTTTTTTCCGCCTGATACCACCGCGGCAACGTCGAATTCAGATGCTGCCTGTCGAAATTAAGGCGCAAATTAATAATTATATTCGTTTCGCGGGCACGAGAGCTACAATTTAATTACGTAAAAATGTCGCCGGTTCATTATGTATTTTTTCGGTCGGATTCAGTGCATCCGAGTTTCGGCGAGACGGGAGCCCACACGGGCTTTCTTGCTACTTACATCTCACGTTTTTGAGTAGCCGTAATATTTAAATTGCCGACATAGCTCCCGCGGGCATACCTTGCATGGGAATGCGCGCCGGCGGTCCTCAAAACCAGCTTTTACCGAATGCGTTACCACTTGGCCAAATGCATTGGAGCTGCGGTTTCTTCCCTGTCTAACGCGTTATTTCTACTCGGTGAAGAGAGAGATATCTACATGGAAAGTAAAGTGGGTTTTACTGGTCGTGTGTTACGTCAGTAAATGCATCCCGCCTAAAATTTTGCATGGATGTGGTGTGCATGCGAAGCTACGCGCGCGCAGGCCGGCGGCGGCCCGCGCGCACGTCCTCGCCGCTACCTGCGATGTATATCAATCGGGGAGGAAGTTTTGTTAACAATATCTAATGTGCTCCGCGATTGTCTGCGGCCCCATCAACAGCTTTTTTCATGCGGCTTTTCCAACGTACGTTTAAGGAACCAGACGGTTGTTTATTACATATTAATTTCACCGTATAAATACTGTAGGTACCTACTTTATCATATGGACATAGGAAAATCACTCGCTAGGCATTGATGTTGGGGTGCTTAAAGATATGTGTTGGCAAGTGGTTTAACTAGGTTATTATTCCATTAAAATCTTGTGCTACTTGAGTATTAATTAGCGATAATCATGCTTATAATAATCATTGCGCTGATTACTGAAAGGTTTATTGTTGAAGTGGGAATGTCTTGAGTGGTTTATAAGTTTATAATAATAGTCTAATTCTTTGAATCTTGGTCTAGTTACCTTAATTGGTAATATTTTAATGTTCGTTTATAATTGGTTAATTACTTAGTCGAACAGGTTTATGCGATTTGAGAGCGTATACATTTTTTTCCACGTCTATTATGGCATTAAACAGCACACGTAGAATTGAATAATTTGCATTTTTTTTCGTGTCACATTGCTTTGCTATCAGCGCTCAAAACATCGAAATAAAAACGTATCATGCGCAGTGACACTGTCACGTCAGATATTGCACGTACAGATTATCCGCTAATCAGTTAGCGCGCGATACGGGGCTAAATTCTCGCGTTATCGCACGGATTACGGCGATTACGCAGATTTGTTGTTTTGTTATCGATCGTCGGACTCCTTTGAGGAACTGATTAATAGATTGCTTGGATTTTTCAGTGTCAGTATCGATTAATCGGTCTATTAATCGGATCAGTGGCCACAGACAAGATGCATTCGTCGTTTGTTATCGTTATCGAAAATGTTCAGGATTGACGTATGCGCTTATGAAACTTTTCGAAAAACGTTTACGTTAGTGTTATGCATCTGGTCTAGGGCCTAGGATTGTTAATAGCCAGGTTTTTATTTAGCGGTTATTTTAGGGTTTTGTTAGCGGTCTAATATTCTTACTGTAAAACTACTTAGCAGTCAGCACGTTTATAGAAACGAGAACGAGAACGTTTTAGTGTCAGTAAGCTGACTCTTGCAAAAGACAAACGATCGATGGATAATAATAACCTATACATATTATTGTATTTAGCGAGTCGCTGTTACATGCAAACAACGGCTGTGGGGGCGAAACGGTTTGAGAGTGGTGATGACATACCGGGAGGCGGAGTATTGACAAGCCACTCAAAAGGTGGACCGACGATCTGGCAAAGGTCGTAGGAAACAGCTGAATAATTATAATAGAGTGTGGAGTAGACATCTTTGAGAAACCTGAGCAAAGCTCCAGAAAAAAACTGTTTCAGCGATGATGATGACTGTACTTTTAGCAAAACTATTATCTAGACGATTTAATATTACCATCTCCTTAACTATCTAATTCCAATCATATCAAGAGAACACAAACCGGTAATCAATTTGAAAGTTCAGAACAAAACAAAGCGGAGCAATATTTGCCTAGCTGCCGCTAAGTTACACGGTAACGGTTCCCAGCCTGAACCGATCTCAACGTTGATTAACATCAACCTTACCCTCCTAGCAATACGGCTTTATAATTGGACCAAAAAAAAACGTGTGTGAGCGATCTCTGACTGATTGCTCACACGTTAGCGAAAGCCGAGTAAATTAAGTTAGCGAGTTCTCAAAACCATTTGTTTTATATTTGTAGTCGGTTCGACAATGTCCGTCTGTGTTGATCCCGTCCAAAAACAGTGCAAATGCGCTCTAATTACGCCTTTGTGGCAGACCCGTGCTAATGGGAAGCTCATACCGCTCTAAATTCGACTAAACCCAATTTACTTGTCATAGACAATTGGGTATGCTGACGTTATATCCTAATATCGAACAGCGAGTCGACTTTAGAATCTCTCTGACATTTAGTGGTTAATTACATAAATGAAATCACGCGGTGCTCTTGTTTCTGAGTTCAGAATTTCATTTACTGCTGATGATATTTAAAAAAAAAACTGACAATCAGTAAAAATCGGCCATTTTGATGGGGATCATCAGTTGGGCTCAGTTGGTCAGTTGTTAATGATTACTATAGTTCAGATAGTTTCCAAAACTACAAAGATTTTAACTGACAAGCCGTTCCTAGTTTAAATGAATGTGATATTGGAATTGGAAGATCACCTTATACCTAGACCTGGAAATCCATAACCGTCAGTCAATTTCGAGTTTCGAATACTACGTTTGTAATGTGTGTAGGTATTAGTATGACACGAGTAGGTATTTAGTAGGTATTGCGTGTGCTACTTCCCAAAGACTTGTTTATACAAGCCCTGTACTGATAGCAAAATAGTTAAAATTATAATGATATTATCGAACAATTTAAACCACTTCCGTAGCAAATATTTGTTTTTATAACGTGTGGGAATCGGGTGGATGATTGGTTGTAACAATAACCGATGTGTGCGCCTTATCGGTGTCTTTTGTTATTATATTATATAAATTCTATAATTCATGTGATACTGATAACTTGAATGTTACTCACTCTAGCATGTTAAATGGTTGAACGATAGTGATTTGCACGTTAATTTTTTTTTTTGTTTATTGAACATGGTTTTGGCTTGCTTTGATGGTAACTGTAAGCTGCCACAGACGATGCGCTGGCCTAGTTGACTAGTGGCCCTGCCTACAAAGCTAGCGGTGCTGGGTTCAAATCCCGGTAAGGGCAGATATTTATGTTATGAACGCAAATACATCCATGACTCGGGTCATGGATGTTTTCTATGTGTTTAAGTATATATTTCTCTGTGTAGTATTTACATCGTCGTCTAGTACCCATAGTCAAGCCTAGAGCTTAGTTTGGGAATAGGTCTATTAGTGTGATACTGTCTCCTGATATTCATTAATTTACTATTTACTTGTTAATTTGTTAGGTACTAAATCAGTTTATTTCAAATTAAAATATATATATATTTTGAATGTCCACCTCCTGAAGGCCCCATGCACAAAAATAAATACATAGGAATTAAAGTGGAATTTTACTTTGTTATTATGACTCGTATTTATTTTCTTTATATGCCCTGGTGTGCTTTTACTTTACTAAAATCTAGATTTTTAATAAACATAAGCTTTGTATCGCCTTTAACCAAATTTTGGATAAAGATAAGGGCACACTTGCTCCCTACGTGGTTTAAGCTTTTTAATCCTAGCTCCCGGAGCGGTAGTCTGTGTAAACACCGCCTAAGGCTTACCCGAACACACGACCGTGCTCCGTAGCTTAGGAAAACACACCTTTACGTTCAATGTTAGAATTATTTATTAAAAGTCAGCCAGATTATTAAAACTTGGTTTAACATGAACACATGATGGATGGGCATCATTAGCCAATCAAATGTTTTTAAGCACAGATATTTTAATTAGTATGAATTTGTATTTAGATAATACATGGTTACTTTATAAATATAGAAAAAGAAACTGATTGGCAGATCAATTAACGCATAGCCAAAACCGCTAGACCTAGGGCCTTGGAATTTGGGGGAGTCATACCTTGGATATCTTAAGGGTGTAGCTTAATAAAAATACACATAACAAGAGACCCGTCTATTTACTACAGTTGTTAGAAGGATTTTTTGGAAATTCGCCCTAACGGAAGTGGCGGGAAACTAATTCTAAGTGTTTTTATAAAATCTCTAAGACTATAAAAGGTCTTTGCTTCTAAATAAATCTTGTGCAGCACGTTTTCTCATAAGAAGGAATACCTACAATGTTAAAAATTTTTGAACTCTTTTTTTTCAGACGTGATACATGATTTCAACTTTCAACTGCTATTTCCACGTTCATCAACACAATATACGATTGAAACGTGCCCAATAATGAACTATACCATCTAAACTTTCTATACAGTTACCAGCAAAAATATCCAGATACTTGGAGATATATAAAAAAGCAGCCAAGTGCGAGTCGGACTCGCACACGAAGGGTTCACCGTACAATATAAACCATCCAATGGTAACACTTTACTTGGCCATGTTTGCCAGATATTAATCTTACATCTTACATTTCACATACCGAATTAAAGAGATGCAACTACTATAATAATTACATGCAACTACTTCTTTAATATTACTTAAATCTACCATCATAAGGCTCAACGGTCTATATGTAGGACATTTGTCCAAATGACTTTAAAGTCAACTTGAATGACACAAGATTAATTTATGAACTATCGAGATTTGACAAATGTCCTACACACAGTTGAGCCTAAGAAGGATAGGATCAAAAAACGCCGAAAAAACACGTATCTATATGGCGGTTCCCTTAAATCATTAAAATTTACTTTATCTGTATAGTTGTGTTGCTATTACGATATAAAAGATGCAGATGATTCGGTTCACAACCCTATAACATGCACGTATAGCGGAGCCTTAGTAACAGCCTAATAGCCCGTTGGCACCAATTGAGTGCGGTACCCTAAAACGAAATACTTGAAACTAATTACGTCGCCCTGCGCGCCCGAAATCCAATTGCCCACAATAATATCCGCTAATCAAATAGATAAAGAGTCGTGATTTACGTAGTGGTAACAAACAGTGGGGTCGCCGGTCACGTCCATGGCACTGGGCCAGAGCCGGTGGCCCAATAGCCGAGATAAAACGCGATAATGTACAAAAAACGAAGACGGACGTAATAATCAATCCCGATTTGTATAGAACTCACGGGCAGCGGTGATGGCGAGCCAATTCACGAGATTAAGTTGAAATCCGGCGAAAAATTGGAAAATGACAAACAAAAACTTCAACAAGCCTGACAAAAAGCAAGCTATAAAAACTTTTTGATTATTGTCGTCTATATAATCACCCATGTTATATAGGTACTTCTAAATCCACCATATATTGGTATTTCCAGTCCTCAGTGACACTGACACTTACGAGACGACGCAACCTGTCATCTGTCATCTGTTCCTATTACACCGATGCAACAACGAAACATACCGGCTAAAATCATTACCCTCTTTCTTGGACAGTCATGTAAAAACAGAGGAACCTATTACCAATATATTATTTTTCTCTCGACTTGCAAGTTTTATGTGTCATAAAGAACATAATTACCAAGTATTTGTTACATGCTCTATCGTAGCAATTTAGGAACATTACTTCTATTTTACTTAAGCCTATAAGTAGGTATGTATAAAATAATGCGTCAATAACGTTCGCGTTGAGATTAGCCGACAGAGTCCTAGTAGGTACTTAGCATTGTACTAAACCGCACAAGTGTTTGTTCATTGCCATGTGCAACTGATTAGATCCTGGTGATTCTTTATCGCGATATTGATACAAATTCAGCCGGTATTGCATTACTAAAGTATAATCTAAAAATAAATATAAAATACCTGAACACAAGGTCACAATTCAGATACGTAATAACTAATAATCGCAGTCGGGAATAGGATGATGGTGTAGGATATAAGAGTAGGTATGTGACAAAAAGGTAGGTATGTCGCAGTACAACTAAGGTTACATTGTCATAGCCCGGACATAGCCCGAAGAATAGCTAAAATGAAGTGGCAGTGGGCGGGGCACATCGCTCGCAGGACTGATGGCCGATGGGGTCAGAAGGTTCGCGGGAGCGCGGTGGATGCGAAAAGCACAAGACCGGTCTGAGTGGAGAGCCTTGGGGGAGGCCTATGTCCAGCAGTGGACGTCTTTCGGCTGACATGAGTGACCAAAATGCACAACGTTTTTTTTCCAGCGATACTTCTTTTCTTCTCATGCATAGGACAACGTTCGATCCATTACCCGTCCGTGTGTCACAACGGTAATTCTACTGCTTACTGGTTCCCTTATCTCAACTCATACTCGTGTTATTTTTTTTGGTAATGTCATGCTAACTATCAAATCCTATCGCGTAACACCAGAAATGTATAGCAATCGCAAACTTTGGTTGGGAATAATTATTGTAGGCATATTAAGACATGGGTATTACATAAACCACTAACTTATTGCATCATATTCCGAAGTAACACGATAATCTCTTAAAAGATAACGTTAACGACATGTTAGATGACCATGAGATGTTTAATTTAATAGAATTGTTTATCCGCAATGCGAATATGACTTATTTAAACTACTTGGTTATAAATCTGCTCCTCATCACGTCATTCTTATCTAGATAGCTGTCAGATTGAGCAAAGCAAACATACGAATCTGCGCAGGCAAAGAGTCGGTTAATCCCTTAAGTGTGCTTAATTTACCCTATTCTAAGAAAAACAGCAAGACAAGAAGATTACCAGTTTATTACAAGAAAATCTTCGAAGTAACTTTGGTAAGAGCTCATAATTTTGATTGGCTTAGAACATGAGATCTTCGGAAAAACCTGAGTGCGTTTCTTCGAGAGTTGACAGCTCAAGAATTAAAAGATAAGCCCACATGACGAGCAAATAGAACACGTTTCTAAACGCTATCTCGTACAAATAAGCGGGGTATAAATTAACGAGGGCTCAGTGCGATAGACAACAAACCTAATTCCATGGTAAATGTTACTATCGTATGGTTTCGGAGCTTTGTTTGTATGTCACCATTACGACGGCTGCTGTATTCAAAATAGATCACCGGTTTACAGAAATGTTTTTGAATATAACCTTCAGGGTGTCTAGCGGTTTATTCAGAAACGATAATTTTGTTGATATCGGTCTCTAGTTACTCTTGTTGTGCTGACACCATAACTCCTGATAGTACAATTTCTGAACGTAATTTTCACAAAATACTATTTAACATTACAAAATAGGTACAAGAGTGTTAATATTTTGAAAGAGCTAAGTTAAAATAACGTGATAACAGAAACCTTTAAATACGTAGGTAATGACCCAATTCACATGAATTTAAAATAAATAAAAGATTAGGAACTGCATAGGTTCTGTTTGTCCAGACCGGCCATTCTGGTTTATAAGCAAACAATACTTAATTAGTAGTTAAACACGTTCCCACTTAGTGCACTAAATGCTAATGAGTAACTTGCATTTAATGTGTATTATGGAATTAACAACCCAATTAAGCATTTACTAGAAAACGCATACGTTAAAACGACACAATAATAAACTTGCAAATTTTTGAATTCATTGTATCAATTCGCAACCCATACCAGTAGAGCATGCATCGCAGCTTAAACAAACAGGCACAAAACGTTTCATTCAAACAAATTACAAGTTCGGCGAACAGATCCATTGTAATTGTACGTGCTAGCCGTGATTGCAGCAAGAGTTAACACATAATACATTACAGTTTGTGTCACAACACAATCAGGCTGGAGGACGAATCAGGCGCCGAGGAGTAATCTGGGTTAACAGGGGTTAAACGGCACCACAAATTCCAATACGATATTAGACGTATCTGTGGCGCAAATCGACGGCGAGCGTGCACTACTTTATTGATACTCTGGGACACTTGTTGATTTCGGAAAGGGATTCGTGTTGCAATCTATGTTTTTCTGCCTTTCCGATGTTCTGCAGTATTTTTTATTGTTGCTATTGTGACAAAGCAGCAGATTCTTGTAGTGTTCTTACTTAAGTTATTTTTAAGTAAAGCCATGAGCAGACTCTTTGAGTATACCTACATATTTATGCTTGACTCGTGCAGTAACGTTATATTTGATGAGATGACGCATCAAACGTTGTAGCTTTTTCACTTGCAATTTAACTTATGGACAAAAGTCATCTATAAACATGTCAGCATCACGTTAACCTTATTAAAGTTGCTTTCACAGATTTGCCATTACGTGGTTTGTTCAGTCCAATACGTCTAATAAACGTAATCAGCGGTTCATGACTACAGTATCGACTGACGCAATGCCCCAAGTGTTCAATTTGAATCTTCACTCGCCTCAAGTGATTCGACTTTCCTTAGATTAGATCATGCGTTGATAAGTATTTATTATTTTTTGGGAAGCATGTTTAAATCAAGGATTTCGGTTTTCATGACCGTATTAAACTTATCTAAAACGCCCGCGACTTCGTTCTCTTCTTTTAAGAGAGGTCTAACATGTATGCGGAGCAAGTAAGTAATCACCACCGCCCATAAACACCAGCAACTCAAGAAGAGTGGTCCGTCCGTTCTCGGCCAATTAGGGGATATGAAAGTTCTATTCTTGAAGGCTGTTATAGTTTCTCGCTTCTCCGCTTACTCTGTCATGTCTGGGTACGATTTTTGAAAATTCCTTTCCTAGTGCACCCCTAGAGTACCCAAGGAATATTTTCTCCAAATTGCTAGTCTCTAAGTTCAGTGGTTTAGGTCGCAAACGTCATCTGCCAGTCAGTCACAGAAGAGTATAGATAAAGACAAACTGTGTGCCGTTATTTTGACACTTGGTAACTATAATCTTGCTTTGTCTCATCGGTACATAAGACATTAGGGACATATTTTTCCTTATAAGTCCGTGAGCTAAAGTGTCAAATCAGGTGTATTTTTGGCGTGTTTTATCAGTCTGGTGATAATCAGAATTGTGTGACCAAATATGTTAAAGAAATATAAAATTTCCCGAGGCCTACACGTTTGGCACAGTTTGGACGTAAACCTTTGTTTTTCTAACTGAAACGTTATAACTTGCGTAACCTGGTGCTAATCAATCGAACTAAATTGGTAGTACTGATATTAGCGTATGTGAAGAGCTATTTTCGTATTAGCAAAGCGAAACGATGAGGCTAAATGAGTTTCAGTATCGTTTTGTAGCTTATTCTCTCCTAATCTATGAAGTGTTCGACGTAATATATTAAATAATGGATATAAACTAATCCCTTATTTATAAACGCACAGCGAACCTATTTCGTTAAAGTATTCTTTGTCTTTTTCTGTCAAATTCAAATGTCACAATGAAGGATAAGAAGATAACATATTTTAAGCATAGGTATCGAAGAAGCTTTGAAACTATACCTACATTAAAACAACTATTTCAAAATGATCCAAAGAAGAACCTGTTACAAAATTGATAAAAGCCGAAAAGCATTTGCTTAATATAATTTTTACATGTTACCGTCTCCGTACCTAATTTAAAATCTCGACGCAGTTCTTGTAGAATGTTCTAACATAAATGAAATAGTTTCTACAAACGTTTACCGTTACGTATTGGAAAATAAGACCATATCGTTACAGATTGGCCGCACGTCGTGCACTGCACTACGCGGCGCATACGAAAGCGTTGCACAAATGCATGCAAGTGTACCGACAAATTGTAGAATTATTCTTGAACCTGGATATATTTTCTAGCGCTTGGTCTAGACTTATTCCTGGGAAACACGTGGGTTTATTTTTAAATCGCTAACTGTTAATTGGACCAGCTGCATTAAGTTAATACTGCTTTATAAGTTCCTATCTGAGATTTTATTGGTATATAGTTGTTACCTATCCTGAGATGTGCCAATCTCGTGACTAATAGGTACTCGTAGCTGTTCCCAAATTTAAACCGCGAATATATTAGGTTGCGCGTTAAAATTTACATTTGCTTGGACATACATTTTGTGTTCCTGTTTCTTTTTGAACGACTTCAAAAAAGGAGGTTCATACCAATAAACTAGGTGTGTAAAGTTTTCAACCGAAGTATCTCAATCCATCCATAACGTCGGGCGTCATCCTCAAGAACATTTAAAAAAATACTTAAATTTCCACATCTCATACCCGTCATTAGGTACTAAAATACCATTCCTCACCTCATATTTATTGTTGTTGCAGAACCTATCATCCGAACTCCGGCGCAGCAAGACGCCGCCGCGGCGCTCGCCGGAACAGCGCGCGCGCCCGCCGTCGGCGCCGGCGCACCCGGAGCGCGCGCCTCACCTCTCGCCCAAGAAGGAGGCGTTTAACCACCTGCTCAACAAGGGCATCTCTGGTAAGTCATACAAGTTACATTTAAATCTTTTTGATCCACGACGGTGCGCCCTATTACTGGGTTTAACGTACATTGATGCTATTGTGCTTTTTTTTTGCGTGACCGTTTTCGACACGTCGTCGTGGATTGAAATCACTTGTAGCCAACCAACCTCATTTGATGTTACGCACTATTAAAAGACAGATATAACCAGTGTTCTTGGAGACTTTACTGGCAAGGTCCGTCTGGTACTACCAACATCTTATTTGATAAGCTGGCACCAAGCAGTGGTCGCATGTACAAGCATTTTAAAATAGGATAGTCGACAGACCTCTGGAATACAATGGGGAAGGTACTGCTGCTTCACGGCAGATTAGCGGGTGACCTTTAATTTACTCCTACTAGGCCAATTACATTGTTCACCAATATTTTTTATTTAATAGTTTGCCAGTTTTGTTATATAAACTAATTATTACAATGCGCGTTTGCCCTCTTATTACGCTTAGAAAACATTGAACGTTGGCCATTAGGGTCATCATTATATAAGCGCAAAGCAGTTTGCTGAACATCTACAAGCATCCCTATCTAAAGCCGCAAACGCACTGGGAGCGATGCGGTGCGTTGCGTTCCAATAGTAAAAAGCGTTCCTTTTGCGTGACGGAGGTGTGTTTAGTATTGATTGCGTCACACGGAGGTGACAACCTCCGCTTTCTATGTGTTTGCGGCTTAACAACAAATACCTCTAGAAACCTCTAGAAATTTAAAAGAATCATAGCAGCTAGTCGTAAGTCGTTAAAAAACTAGATCTCTTACTGCCACTTGCACCAAAAATGTAATACTGGGTTAAGACACTAACTCGAGCTAGTAAACGTCAGATTCATACATAAACTGTCATTTTCACTAGATTTAATATCCTAACCCAGTCTTAAATTTTTGGTGCAAGTGGCCCTTAGAGTTGCAAGTTACAGAAGTAAGCAATCATTTTGATTTGTATACTGAAGCAAAAATGGCACTGGTCGGGGTGGTAATAATTTATAACGCACGTCAGCTCGGACCACTAAAGATGTATGTTCAAGCTAGCCAGGAGTGACGAAACATCACTAAACATTTGTTAGATGTTTTAGTTGAATCCAAAAATCAAATAAGCCTAATAAATACTCACGGATTATACGCGAGTCGATCAAAAAATAACCTTTCTTTGTAGAATAATAATAATACAGCCCCAAGAATGTTACGTCACTCAGTGGTCTCGCAGACGCATCAGTCTGCGTGTACCTTAATAGAAGTGTGCATTTATTCAGTGTCACGCGCGCCCCTTTGTCCACGGCGGGCCGGCTCAACGACTCATCTCGACGTTAATCTGATGCCATAATTGATTAACCGATATCTTTTAACTGGCCGTTAACGTTTTATGACTTGAGAATAGTAATTGATTGTGAGAAACATTACGATTTTGAGACTGAATATTTCAAGCCATGAACCTATCTACCTACCTATAGAAGTGCCTTTGTCGTCGTCAGACAACTGTGTCTGTATTACAAGCTCACACGAATGCTCGTATAATTTGGTAGATATAAATCGACGAAAAAGTTTGGTTAACCAATTTAACTCGTTTCTCTTTGAAATTTGTCTCAGGTACAAATAAAGTGATGATTAATATTGCTAACCCGATTGTAGTTTTAAGTTAATAATTCACAGTAAGTTAATTGTAAAAAAACTGTAAGTATAAAAGCAGACCTAAAAACATAGATGGGGTCAATTAACTTAACAACTCGATGGGGTCGTACGAACAAAAATGTGACATATGTTTGGCCACGCAACAATACCGTCATGTGTTAGATTTCATTCAAAGTACGTCCAGATTATTTGCAACGTGAGTTGTCCAGATTATTTGCCCTAAAGTCAAGTACATACGATGCAATCTGTCTGTGCCAAAAAACATGTAAAGGGCCTTTTGTCGTTAAATTATTACCAATGACGATATCAACAGTTGCGTTAAAATATTATAATCCGAACCCTCAGCCTCTCCATAAACACTGGTCTCTAATTCTTTATTCCCTGCGCAATAATTTTCTATTCATTCTCCTCTCTTTATGAATCATAATCTCTAAATCTCCGTTCGTCCGTCCTTGTCTATATCGTGTAATTCCTGCTCGCTGTCCCTTTCTTTTACCCCTTAAATCTAATCCGGGACATCCCGTCTGCCGTAAGGCGCGCTCAATGCATAAGCCAGAGTACACACGCAATGTAACGCACACATTGATGCTTCATTCATATTGATGACATATAAAAGTAATCAGTAAATGCATTTCTACGGCTTGATTGGGTAGTATAAATGAGATGACGTGCAGGATTAATTTCAGCATTTAATGAACGACATAAAAATTGCGTTTATTGGGCTTACATTATTCCATTTTAAATGTCATCTTAATAAGATGAACGACGTCAATATTGATAGATGGGTCAGACTAAGGGATAGAACAGCTTCTCAGCTCTCTTTCTCTAGCTTAACAATCTAAGAAAACATTTGTTTCTAATATCTAAATTTCGTAATAACACACGACTTTACGAGTATGTTAAGTCTAAAATCATAATAATAACTTAATGTAGTTAATACTCAAATAAAAAACAAATCTTACGTCCAGAACGGCCGCAGTCAAAGGCGGTGGCTCATAATGCCTAATGCCTCTAATCGGGCGTTATTAATCATTATTAATTTCGAGCCGATCCGAGCCGAGCCGAGCATCGCCGATCCGTGCCGATTAGCGATTGCACAATGCCCGCCGGATTACGACCGACGTCCGCGATATAAATCTTTTTGTCAATTCGTACCTGGGTAGCGTCAGAAGCGCAGGCGACGCACGACGTCACGATAAGCCACGTACTGATATTGATAATAAACAAACAAAAATCTGATACTGGTTTTATGACATCGATACGATCGATGAGCAACACGTGTTTGTTTAAAATGTCACAAATATAAACATCAAGTTGAAAAAGCTGATATTGTAATTTATGTTTATTAATAACTAACCAGTAATCCTAATCCATAATAATCTCTAGTTTATGACCAAACTAAAAATGCTAATAGCAAAAATTGCCATTTACATTAACTTGTTGACGCTACTGGATACGAATAAGCCGGTTTTATACAGATAAGCCGATTTATGTTTTTTATCGTGTCGTATTATAGTTATTATTTATTTTGTCTGTAAGAACGGCAAGCACACCTTTATTGCTAAAAAAACGGTAGTTTCTAATATTTGAATTTAAATTGCCACACAATCTTACAAATCAATATGCTTATTCTAGACGATGTCCAATTAAAAAACAATATCCTGCTGTTATATGGTGTGTTTAAAATTTACTTAACCGTCTAATTCTAACCAGATTCTCTAGAAGCAAAACCAGTTATGTCGGAATCAAATTGCCTACCTACTAAACGATGTCAAAGGTTTATTAAAATACTTGACTCTTGACGTATTCAAAAAATAAATGAACGAAAAAAATCACATCCCCCAATTAGCAGTTTTATTAAGTTTCCGAGATAAATAACACCTATTGAATTCGTGCACAGCAGTTACACCGTGCCCTGTAAATTTCGTCACATCGTGATTCAACACATCGCGTGTATTACCGGGCGGAGGGCGGGCTGCTTTATCTCCGGGCGACACGGGGTTGATCCGGCCCGGATCATCCGGATGAGCGCGATCCCCGCAGGTCGTGTGTGCGCGCTTTATATTTCACTAGTGTCGGACTTTTTGATATTTTACAGAGCTGACTTCAATTGTTTTTTCGTAGCGTTCTTATTTTGTACTCGCGTACATATTGGTTTTTGCAAACATCTTTTTAACTGTTTTTTTAGCTTGTGTTCACTGTATTGACATAACAATAATCCACGCTAATATTAAGTTGAAATAGAATTAAATTAGTTTCAAAGTTTCTATGAACGTGTGTAAAACATCTTTAAACTCAATTGAATGTAGTATGAAACCAGGTCTCAGGTGTCCGCTCCTGTTTCATAATCCGGCTCACAAATCCTCTAAATATAGCTGCTTGTGTGATTATTGGATACTAACTTCTTTGTGAAATTATACATAAATGTATTATATGAGTGCTAATTTGCTTTTTGTTTTTTGAACACTTTGATTACCAGACTTCAAATAATTACCTACTTACAGGCACCCAGGTGAGCTCGACAAAGTCTTCGTCCTCCAAGGGCAAAAGATAGTCTAGCGCAAACCCACTATCAATAATAAAAAACACTGGCGCTCGTACTGCAGTAATAGGCACGTACGTACGTACAGTCGACTGCAATGAGATGTAGGTATCCACTTTTGAACCTTATAACAATGTACTAAGGTGCAAAAGCGGATTTTTTTTTTTGAAGTCAACTTTACTACGTTGGTAGTGGTATGTTACAAGCAAAATAATTACGGCAGTATAACAAAGGTTGTTTGTCTGCGTTCCAATATAAGGATATTTTGAAATTCGTTTTGATTGTTACTTTTACTAATGTTTAAAATTCGTTTTGATGGTTACTTTTACTAATGTATACATACATTACAAAATGAATTTGCAAATCTTAAGCTTGGCTATAAAAAAAAGCACACTCCTTTAAGCTCATATAAGTGATAATTTCAAGACAGTTAAGTCCTAAGTTTTCTAATTTTAAGTCATTTTCTTTACATGAAACGTAAAGTGGAAATGCTGGCAACAAAGAACGCTAGCGTAGAGCACATACAGAGCTAAGTAGAGCTCTTGATCCGGATGAGAGCAGATTAGGCTGCCCACCGGCCCGGGTATCTCCGAAGAGATTACCAGAATACGGATTTGCTCGAATAACTTGCCAGGATTTGTCTTGGAATAATACACTGGACTGTGTTTTGGTACGACATGTTCGAATTTCAACTTTCAAAAAATTCAAATTTACGCGCTGAATTGTGAGTACCATTTTGTTTTTTAAAGTCTTCGTTTTGACATGTGTTGTAATGGTTGAGTAAAAATTGTAATAAGATAATTAAAATTGATCTTCATATACATCACAAGCAATTATGGTTCTCTTTTCTAGTTTCCACTCATCTTTCTTGCACATTTGTTGGCCAGCGAGTTGACTATTTTTGTATTTATTGCATGCATTTATAAATATTTAAAGTTTTTGCTCGACTGGTCATTAATATAGTAATAATTAAATTAATTACTCGTAATTTGGTGTGAAGTGATCTTTATTTTCTTCTTCAAGCTTCCTCAATTCTGTAAGGCATTATGTCATGTAAACTTGTACTATACACCAATGCATTTTAAAGTTTCGTCGTCTTGAGGAGACGCAGAAGGACGCGTTTTGAATTATATGTCCATAATATTATGTGTGTCTGTGTAGCTGTCCCTAATCCAGCGTGGGGCATCTACGCCGCTAAGCCGGCTCATCCCGCCCGAGAATTCTGAAGCTTGAGGGATATACATTCATAAATATATATATGTGTTCTGTATGTTGGTATATCATAGTGACTAATTTCTTTTCAAGGGTATGACGTTAGTTTATAGGAGTTAGTTTTTTTTGACAAACAATGTTGGTAGCGTTTTGTTGAGGGTTACGTTGATGATTGAATTTTCCAATTAATTATACGTGTTTTTTTTGTTTCCAATTCGGATGAGTTGTGTCTTATAAATAAAAATCAAGATATGAATCTGTAAACATAGATAGATCGCTGGAGTTAATCAGGTTTTTTTATATGACACATATTTAATTGAAATGTGATCCTCCTTAGCTTTATTTTCCCATGAGCGATATAAACAAACAGCTTTAACTTTGTATCTATTTCATTTTGAAAAATGAGTTCTTGTACTTGTAGACAGCAATATATAATTCATTCATATTTGATTGTTAACGTTAAATTAGCTCAGCGGGCAGAAAACCATCATTATATATCTTTGATACAATTTTTCTGACGATCACCAGGTGCAAATAAAACGTCAGCTTAAAATCTTAACAAAATCAATTTAATCTGTACGAAGTATTGAATAGCCAGGAGTGAGGCGGGTGGGGGAGTCATCAATCACCTTGAGATTATCTCAAGTTCAGCCCAATTTGAGGCCTGCACTGCTTAACGCACACTACAGATCCCGCCTGACAGTATCAATAGAGGTGTTATGTTTATGATACAGAGTTGATATTTCAATGCATTTTTTTAAAGAGAAGCTACTTTAAAAAATATTCTTCTTATCTTCGGTTTTAATGATTGGGATTGCTTTTTTGATCGGTTTTTGCATTAGTTACAAATCATTTAAAAAGCAAGGGTACTGAGTTAAGCATCTTTGAACGCGTATAGATACACCTGTGTTAAAATCGGATGATTCACTTTAGGTCTTGGACAGTTTAAAAATTGGGAGTCATATTATTTGTCAAAAACGTCAATCATCGGCTATAATCATTCAAATTATAAATAATAAATAATATTAGTCGCTATAGTTGCGTTTTAGTTTTGAGTTAGGTGCCTACTGAATCACAACATACGAAAAAGTCAGGTATTCTGGGGCTCGTATTATGGTTGCCTGTATCGCGGTGGATGAAGCATTCGTCACTCTCGCACTTACACACTAGTTAGAAAGTGGGGGTGTTCTGTCCCCATCGACAAACACGATCATAGTAGGGGCGCTGTTATCAAGTTCCTATCCCGTGGTTATGATGTAGAGATTAGTTTCGAGCTATTCCCCCCATTTTAAACCCCCCAACCCATTAGTAGATGTATTTTCCAAAACACCTTAGTGCACCCATACAGGTCAGGAACCTGGAACCGTGCGTTGATTTATGTCAGTCAGTTAGTCAGCTTATATTTATTATAGTGCTTTGTTCTACCTTCTAACTGTTCATGATGTTTGGACCATTACTAGATGTACCTATGCCTGTTTTTCAATAAATGTTTAACTAAACTACAGAGTTGTACTAAGCTTGCGTATTCGATACAATTTAAATCTAATCTCATATGTTTCAAATTTCAATACAAACATTATTATATTTATCAACCGACAGCAGTTCCAAATACAAACATTTAGCCAACACACACGCGCGCCCAGATTTAACACACATGTGTGCGTGGGTCATAATGCAAATCCTTATGATCATTCTTTTGTGGCTGACATTAATTTTGTTACGTATCAAACGCACTACTACATGCGCGGCGTGTGTGTGCACGATGCCCGTGTGTGAGTTAATCCGGCGGCAGCAACAGAGAGATGCAATCAGCTGATCCTCTGATCAATCGATAAAAAAGGCGGCAAGCGCGAACCGAATTTTGAGAATAGTCAAGATAATTTTATTATTGTTTGATTGATGGTGATTAAGGGTACATTACATAATTATAGTCTTTATGTTTTGTTTACACTCGGCGACTCAGTGCGTCGTCAACATTTGTTTTTTTCTTCATCTCATCTCTCTCATCTCATCTAGGTACACTGTGGGTGTGGTGTGGCTAGTATAGATTTGATAAATTCAAGTTTTTTTTTGTAATAAAAACCTTTTTTTAATACTAAGTGTATGGCAATATTATAATCGTGTGACAAAAAATCTACTTTTGTATGATACACACAATACCCTTACTTGCCTGATTACACCATGAACCATTAAACTACACATACTAAGTAACCAAACTTTATGTTGTGCATAAAACAATGCCATTTAGTGAATTTAGCGTATCAAAACATATTTTATTTTACTCGTTTTATAACCAAAAAAGAAATGAACGATCTGAATTATCGTAAAATGTAACCACAACAATCAAATTAAATTTCATTTATAATGCCAAAGTAGCTGACATTTAAGTTTTTTTTAAACCTTATCGGCCTATTATAAAATAAAAAAAGCGAAATCTGTCCAGCTATTCTCAAGTGGCCCGCTTACGACCGCCATTATACTTTTTGTATAGAACCTATAACCCCAGCGGCTCCGCGGCAGCCCGCGGATCCCTAAAAATCAATCCGGTCCCAGCACTGCGGTGGATGATCTGGACCATTTGTCAAGATTAGCCTCGCAGAGGACACGTCGTTATGCCTCCAGAGCTCTGGGGAGTTAGGCTCCGAGGCTACACCAAAAAACCGTGCGCTGTACCACGACAAGCTGTATGAGCAAGTATTAACCGGCTCTTTTTACAGTTAAAAGCTGTTTTACCGCGATTTAAGGGCCTCTGAAGGTGTTAAAGTTGCATTATGGACGTTATTTTATTTTTATTAGCTGTTGTAGCAGTTAAACGGATTATATGCACCAATTATTTATGCGATAGAATACTTATGCTGTAGGATTATAGACCATTTTAATAACTGTTATAAGTAGGTAACATAACGCTAACTTTATAGTCCGAAATGAATGAATTTACTTATAATATATAACGCTTTTTAATTCTCTTCGCGTTTTATAAATTAATGAATACTACAATAGGTACAACATGAGAGTATGTTTTATTTACCCTTAATTACAACCAAAAGCTGGATTTTTTACTGACTTTTTGATACTCAGTAAAAACCGTATATAACTTACGCTCTCTAAACGCTCCTTTAAAACAATAATTCAGCTCAAAGCTCCGTTACCAGCTAATAAAACCGTTCAATAAAACCTTTTGTCTCGAGCCGTAAAAACCATAGAAGTTCACAGGGCCCCTTGATCGGGCCCCGTCTGGCTCAGGGCGGCCCTTAACTAAATCTTAATCCCCACAAAGGGTTAGAGTATAATCTTACTACACTCGCAAGGAACCCCCTAATTCGTGCCGCTTCCTTTATAAAATATGGCCGTGCTAGCCCTCGATATTTAAGTATATTTGATTTATTTTCAGTAAAATAATTTTAGATGGTTTGGGTTTTAGCGGTTCCATCGTGTTAATTTATTCATTTTTCTATAGTACATTTCACTGCACAAATAAAAATAGTAGAAAGTAAAAGGAATGACGATCGCGGCTAATATGACTAAGTAGGAACATATGAACAACGTAGCATTTTTAACCATAAAATTAGTGTGCATTATTATTTGTAACAAACAGAACTGTGACTCAATTGGACACGGTAAAACCATATTGCTTTTGACTTGTTATTGTTATCGTATTGTCTTTAACTTTAATGTCATAAAAGCAATCGTAACGTTCACAATATTACACGATAGCATGTCAAAAGTTCATGGTTTTACCGAATTGAATAGCGCCCCTATTCCCTAATACTTTAAATTATAAATAAGCATAATATGAATCCGCATACTATTTTCTATTTTCGAAAATCCTAGTGCAACTGGCCGGTGACACCTCCCGCCAGCTGGTGTCCCTATTCAGATGTCATTTTAATCTGTCGACGTGTTGCAGAAACATAAATTTAGCTTCGATCGCATCCAGAGCCCATTAATCGCAGCTCAAGTGTGGACGCGCCTTAATGTATGCACGCATCGTAGGGTTCTCACCCGGTGGCGACTTGTATTAAATTATTACGTGGGTTAGACCCTGTGAGATCTACGTGGTTAGGTTAGGTACAGATTATAATACCGGACGTAAAACAGTCGGCATCTCAAGTATGGCTAACAAAATGTGATAGATGATAAGAATATTAACAAAATACTACAGTTCTACATTTAGTCTCATTAAAAAGACCGTAATTCATACATACGTCATACAACAAAAAATTCAGAAGCCGTGATTTAAAAGCAAAACACTATATGAATCTAAACATAATAACGGTAAAGTTCGTTGCTGTTATATTAAATTAAAAATATAGAAATAACAACGACCCGTCGCGACGCTACCCAAACGCTTATTATAATTACGTCCAAATACACCAACACTGGCCAAATTAAGTGCACAAACAAACAGTTAGTGGCATGCCGTGACTTGACAACCCTAGCGCACCACTACACACGCGGCGGACCACGACTACCGTTGTATCTCCTGAGATCTGATAAGATTCAAATAAGGGATTAGAGAGGGATGCGGCGAGGATTTGCGCGTAACACCTGCGAGTGCGAAAGAGACATACAAGGGATTATCTCGACGGACCACGCCAAGTGGCCCGTAATACGGACGTATAAGTGTTGCGCCCGTAGTTTGTTTTGTCCAAAAAGCGGCGGTAGATTAGTTTAAAATCCGTATATTAATTAATGCTCAGTGAGTGATTGATCGGTAAATTAGGTTTTGGCGAGATAAAACCTCTTATGCTTAGAATATGAATTAGGCATATAAGAAGCTTACAATCTCATTTTAGCTCATAAAGATTTTTAATTTAGAGTCCTGAACCAGCTCCTATCACTACTAACTTGGACTTAGTTCTGGCTCCATATTAATTATAGAACTTGTCATAATTTTTCTTAGGGTTCCGTGCCCTTTTTTTCTGATATTTTTATTTTTGATGTATCGTAATAACAGTAAAAAATAGAACCATTAAATTTGGTACGATTAATTTTAGTACTCAGTACAAACCCTAAAGAAATATCAACAAATGATTAAAAAAATATTCGAAGTCGAATTCAAATCAGGATAATTATAATTATGACTACTGTGGCGGTGCGAAACGTATTTATTTAGTTATTTATTTTTATAAACACGGCCTAAATTTTAAATAGAATTATCTTATACATTCCCTGTGTATTTTTTCCGTGTTACATTTTACAAAAAGGTTCCATACGGAGTTAAGAAGGATATATGTATTTTCAGGGTCCGGGATTACGGTAAGGCGGAATAGGCTAAATCCCGGTATCCGGGATTGCCACATGGCGGCCTTTTTCAGGATTTTCTCGCGTTCATCCCTGCTTGTTTTACAATCATTGGTGTACACGGCTGAAATAATGCAGAATTAAAAAAAGTGTTAAGTAATTATTGTTACACGGAAATAACGTTAATTGCAATGTGTTAAAATAGTATTTATTTAAACAACTTTGTTTGGGATGTCAATAATGATTAGTTACGAAAGTGCTTGTAAATCAACTATTCGTAATGTTTTTTTAGTACAATAAAGCATAAAAGATTTTTTAATTAGCATATTTTTATAAGTTAATCAATCATTAAGGGCAATCAGAAGTAGGATTTTTTGATTAAGTGTCTCCATATTTCCATATTTCGTGTTGTGTCTTAGATAGGGATATAAAATGCCAAATATTATATTTCATGCGGTTCCGTCATAACTCATAAGCCACCAAATTGCGCTCAATCACGGCTGAGCATTTTTAAACTTTTTATTCTTTTTTTCCATTCCCCGAGCTAATCCGGCGGCTTATCTTCAGCTAGCAGCAGAACGCTACCAACGTAAAGTGAATTGAGATCTATGTTGAGGTAAAAAGGTGTAATGTTGCGGTGGCGGTTTGGATTAAGCATGGGTTCAATGGAGGCAGTCAATGAACCTCGGGGTGAACCGCGACCTACCGTAGGGGATGGCACGTTGACGGGTGTAAGATGAATGTTTTATTTCTTTTTGCGGCTTTTAGAGTTTTTGCGGTAAGTTTACACCCACTAACTGTTAAAAATTGGCTTAGCTACCGGTTTTCATGCATGGGCTATCTATCTTATGTATTTGATTTTTATACGCGCCATGAATTCGGTTATATAGTCTCTATAAAAATCACTAATGTCGCGTTTACACTATTCATTTTGGCCGTATTCGACTGCAGGCTGTTTTCGGTAATCGACAAGTGTGAACGCGGCATAATTTAGGACAATTTGAGGCACTTATTAATTTCAAGTATCATGAACAAACACAATATAAATTGAAAGCAAATTATTGTAACTTTATAATAAGCTTCTTAATTCCATAATCGTGTAAAGTATTCAAATTTCCGTTAATCCGTGAACACGTTTGCATGCGATGTTTTAATCTTTTTAAGCGCATTTCTTTTGTTGAAACCCCACTCGTGATACTGATCCAACGTAACAATAGCCATCGGTTACATATTAGACTAATTTAAACAGTTGTTGATTTTTGTATGGGTAGGTACTTTATTTTACGATTAAACTTATAGGTTGTCGATTGTTTTTCGATAGCTATAATAAAGTTAATCGAATGCGATACAATGCTGAACGATAAAAGTTTCCTGCTTATTTCCCATATATGTTTTATTACTTTACTCGTTAAAAGAACTTTCATTTACAAAAAAAAAACTCTTGAAAGCTCTACTTTTGTTATACATTCGCTACGGAAATATATGTAGACCTATGTCAAACTTTATTAGGCACAAACAAAGCTGCTATATCGCATATACTCATGCATTCTTCAGTTATCCGGAACTGCCGGACGGTACAGACGGGGCCGCGTCGTGTTTACTCTGCACTTCGCCCCGTCTGCTCCGCTCCCCCCCCGGTTGAGGCTAGAATATCGCAAGATTACATCTAATACCTGGCTAAAATGTATATTCATATAATAATAACTCACGTAAAGGCAGGATGAGTAGAAATAATCTAGAAGTGCTGAAGTTCACAGCTGTTTTAGTAAATCTTCAGATACGATACGACAAACATACATCTTTTATGAATCCGCATAAGAAATAAAAAGAGGTTATAAAGTAAAAACTTGTCCATAACATGAATTCAAATCATTTAGTTCAATATTTAACAAAACACACTAATTAAGGTCACAAGTCCAACACAATCTTATCCACATGTATTTAAAGAAAGCGATTATTTTTTAATCAAGCAACGTCACGGATTTCTTTTGCTTATCCACTACCAAAAAGCATTATGTGTGCAGTCTTCCCACAGTAATACTCCCTTTCGCGGCTTTGTCCGGCAGCTCGTTACGTTGGATATAAATGTTTTATTCCCGGATAAAGGGCCCCGGAATAATCCCGCGTGGACGCCTACAAAAAGAGATAAGCTCGGGACGATTAAGTATCCTCTTTTTTTACTCGAATTTTTGCTGATAAATATATTTGTACGTATTAAGCTGTGAGTTTGCGCAATATTCACGATTCGCTATTCGTAAAAAAAGGCCCAATGAGTATGAAGTCAAGCGTGTTAATCTATTAATATATCGTAATCAATTGGTCCCAAACGTTTGTATAAACATGGAAAAAAACATTTAAAGGGAAGATTCCTAAAAATATAGCTGTGCTTTTACACAACAGTAGTAATTTTTTAACTGTCTGTCGTGACCGCGAGAGATGTAAGAAAATGTGAAAGAAGCGTATAAGAGGTTGGACAAATTCGATTTGAACTGTGTGATTATTTTACCAGTCTTTTAAAATTATTTTACATGCAAAGGTTACGAATGAGGAAAGGTTAAAAAATTGGCCACCCTCACTCTGCTCGTTACCTCTGCTCTGCAGTAAGAACCTACTTACTTAATAAAGAATTAGCACGGGCACTTATACACGTCAAAAATCTACCAGCGCTTCCCAACTTATATTAACTTTTAACTTACAGTACAGGACGTCGCGTGCAAACAGACCTTTATAAGTTAATCTACTAGATGTAGAAGATGAAACACACAAATCAATTTGTACCTCTGTGTACAGCCAGCAACAAAATAACTCTGAAGTATAAAATATACACACACCCTTACGCTCTCGCGCGTGACGTCAGGCAACAAAAAAGTAACTACGATTACTTAATATTAATATTTAATAATCGAGCACCGGTACTTAATACGGGAGTTTTGTAATAATAAAGTATGTTTCTCATACCTATGTAAATAAACCATACACAGAATTTACTATCATAACTATCCGCTCCGTTGGTGGTTTCTGCTGACAGTACGAAATCCAAAAAGGGCAATACACCTTTCCCGTATCGTTTTGTTTGTCTCCCCGGACGGCTTGATGTATGCCGTCATTCATGACAGCCAATAAGGTTAATGCCCCATACCCCACGAGGCTGTAAAGGAGATGAATTATTTGTATTAAATGTATTAATTTACTATATTGGAGTTAGGCTGAATATACGAGGGGATTTTGTTTGTTTTCTTTCATTAGTTACCTATGATTAATCGCGATGGGTGAGTTATTTTTGTGAAGAAATTAATGCTAAACGTGATATGAAACATTAATAAAATTTATTAAGCGCTTTTGTAATTTTATGCCAGAAAAAATGTTTTGTTTCCTGGACTTAAGTTGCTTTAAATATGAATGAAAAAAGGAATACCGATTGTGTAATTGTCAAGATTCTTAATTTAACAGTTAGTAAAAAAGTTTCAAGGCTTCCAGGGGTCAAAATATAATGGTATTTCTGTACAAACAGTTGCGTTACAGCTGGAATTTGTTAGATTCACGGACATCCATGTCTATAGACAATAACATAGCGGCCCTTTGGTCCACTGTAAAGCCGCTACCCGTTCCGCTCGTGCGCCCGCTTAAGCCAGATTTCAATAGAGTATAATCTCGTCCTAATGAATCTCCAATCCGGATTACCAAGGGCCCCTATAATGGTTGAATGACGGCCACTGCAAACGAGCGGGGCTTATCGTAGAAAAACTTTGATTAGTCGAGTCGAGTGTGCGCCTAGGCTCAATTTAGTTTGGTGGTTGTTACGTTTTTCCATAAAAATATAGTAATTTCTTAACATTTAAGCGGTGAAAAAAATATTTTATTTTGCGTTTTATTATTATAGAGCTAGAACGGTTCTTTACATCAATTCGGTACACAATTAAGACTTAATGCGACCGTCTGATTCCGTCCAATAAATTGTTAGGAGCGAGCCACACTAGGCTAATCCCATTGGCGGGCATTAGAACGGCTTTGCGCGGACAGATCGCACGCCGAAATTACCTAGCAATTGGTCGCCGAGCCGAATTGCCTGCGGGCTCAGCCTAAATCGGCTGCAGACACTTTTATTGCCCAGCAAAATCCCGCTGACCCGGGCTCCAGCCGATCCCGGCCTCAGCTTTATCCCGGCCCCTTTAATCCCGGATTTGACGTCGCTTAATCCGAACCCGTGTTGGATATCGCGTCGACACAGGCGCTCGCCCGCACCGCACTCTCGTGTCGACTCTTATATTGATTTCGGATTTTATCGTGAAACACATCTTCGATGTACTCTCGCAAAAACTGACGGGGATTATCTCCCACTTCACCGGCGCATTGTAAAATAATGCACTTTAGTATGATTGAATAATTCAATCCTGACAAAAGTAATCCATAACTATCACTGTGACACAGGCTTACGCTCCCTGAAATGCATCGCTCCTGGATATTTGAGTCCAATGATATGAAATTTTATGAAAAAATGAGCAGATTAATTTGTGTTTTCATTGGATGCGTTATGCGAAAAATTGAGCAGTCGGGAAGCAAATGAAAATGATCGCCTCGTATTAATATTTTCGTGGATTGTCATTTATAAAATGCACCGCAAAAATTCAATTCATAACTATAGCGAGTATTCTACGGGCTATTATTAAATGGCTTAATGCATTCAATTTGTGGTACACGAACAATTTGCGCAACGCATTTATATTACTAACGTAGCAAAATGAAACGTAGAATTATTAGAAATACTTGTTAATGTCGATTTCAAATGATATTAATTTAACGTCAGAGCCTCTCACCGGATTTGGCGAAATACATAATTATATTTCGAGTTTAGAAGCCGAAATTATATTTGGTAGCAAAGTGAATTGTCGCTTGTTTCCTATTTTAATGAGGATTACAGTTCTGGTGCATTTAAAGCACTTCACGCGGTGAAATTAATTACTAAATCGGGCCTGTCTGCCATTCATTTCAAAGCCTAGCGTTCATGGGGAATTAGGAGAGCGGTCGGGTGATCTAGGTGGTAACTGTACTGATTCAAATTTTGGATTTACCTTTTGTTCTCAAATTTGTACGGATAAACTTTCGCTAAATACGTAGATGATTAAATGTCAATAATCGATATCGACTAAGCATCACTCCGTAAAGCTGCTTTATGCCGTCAATTCAAATGAGTATCTGAAATCACTAATGACCGCACACAGCCACAACTAAACATTAGGACAATTTAGGTGATAATGCCACTAAGCCCGCGTTCACACTGGCGGGAATTACTGCGACGTTAATTAGCGTCGGTGTGGCTGCAGCCTAATGCATTTTAACTTTTCAAATACATTCATTAACTGCACTCTGATTTGCTCGGTGATTGAGGGTTTTATTCAATCAATAGTTGTAATGATTTAGCTAACGTTGTTAGTTGTTTTATCAATGTTGGTGGAAACGATTGCGGATTCATTAATTTTATGTATATCGGGTAATGTGATTTTACGGTGTGCGTTTGAAGCGATTTAGGGGAACGGTTCCAGTTAATGGTCTAGCATTTAATTTTAAACTGATACGAGTGACTAATTGTGATTCCATTACATTTTAAATACTCGCAGGTTGCGGTGAACGGACCAATATTTGACCTTTAAATAGGTACTCTTGTCTGTTCTCGTTGACTCCTGTATCAGCTCTCTCTCTCTCTTACATAATATTGCATTTCCATCGGGTTCACGTATCTCGTTTTAAAAAAGTTAAATAAACAAAAGCTTGTCAAATAACTAATTTTGATATGCGACAAAAAGTAGCTACATGTTCTATAAAAGTCATAACTTTTTCTACGGAAGACTAACCTATAGGAACTAGCGCCCGCATTGTGTAGCCGTGTCGCGGGCACGCTCTAATCCCGAGTCGCGCCGCAAGACGCTTGTTGCTCCGCGGGGCTTCGACGCTAGCTCCATCTATACGCATATCATTAACACTATGGTCACCAGCAATGATCTATTTTTCAATTACGCGCTCAAACATATTTATTTTGCTTTTAGTAATAGAGAGCCTCTAGATATTTTTGAGACATATGTTGGATAATATTATTTCTATTATTCCCCATGATTATTGATTATTTCAGTATAAGTTTACTTTTGAGACTAGATCCCAAAGATCAGTTAAATACAAATTCAATATGTTATTTACTTTAAGTGAACAATCTTAATATCTAAGTAAGTCTTAAATTAAAAACATTACAAACTGATCGCGCCACTCCCAATAAAATGTAAAAATAACCGAGTTTTCGTACAAAAGCTCCGCTACGCATTCGTAGAGCGTCTACGCGAATGTAGCAATTTCTCCCTCTGCTAGTTACTTACGTGTCGTGTGTTCTGTGCCTAGTTATATTAAATATTAATTAAATGAGAATATTAAGTTGTGAAATATGATTTCTAGTTTTATAAATGTTACACAGATAATAACTGGAGAGTTTCTAAATATTTGTCGGTAGAATATTAAGATTTCTAAGGTTACCCAAACAACGTCAATAGAACCGCCATATTGCCCTATAGCGTAAACCATCGCAAGATTTACTAAACCATCTCCGCATAGATGCAGATTAATTATTTACAGCCGACCCACTGGGTGGACTCGTCCAGACGCGGGGTCCCTCTCTCATGCAAACTACTTGTCTTAACGTTAAATTGGCCAACCTTAAATATTTACAAATACTGCCCAAATACCGAGCTTTAAGGTCGTCTTTGCCGTGCGTGAATAATTTAAAGGTCCTTTGTCTCCGCTGTCCGGTAAATATCTGGGGATTGCGATGACCACCTTGTCATGGCAAGCTTTGGTTTAAGTCTGCGCTGCATCTTTGCCTCGGGTAATCGTTTAAGCTCGCTGCCTACGCTTCCGACCGAATAATGAATAACTATAGATCGTTAGTTGTTTGTTTAGAGCATATATCGATCGTCGACAAAGTATATTTAAGTTTGAACCTGTATTACGGTCGCCTCTATCGCGGTGGATAAAGTATCCGTCACTCTCGCACTATCATTCTGGTCAGAAAGTGACAGATGGCTTACCCATGTTTATCTACATCGATCAACGCGACCATAATAGGTCCTTGATTTATGTGAACTTCTGTTTATATTTTAGGTTTGTTGAATTGATTTGCAACACTTTGTAGTTTTTTTTTTTATCTGTATCACAAGTTAAATTGAAAATTTATTACTTTAATCTGGAATTAAAATATCCAGGTACAAAAAAGGAACTTTGAAATTAAATTTTGCCTAACAATCATAGATCACGTGATTAAATACTTTTCAGACACGCTCTCGCTTCTCATGCTACAAGTTAGATGAGTAAGTAAGGGTTGCAGCATAAAACAAATAACAAATGAAGTCTTACAAAGGAAAACCACGATATATTTTAATAAGCGAGGCATCGTTAGTCTTCTCTCGTATCGAGTTATGCGTACACGTTGGTTTAATCCTTAAGGCGTAGCAAAGCACGTAATACGTAGGAACCTTCTTAACCTAACAGGATTATCGTCGGAGGCGTTTCAGGGCCGGATCACACATTACGGCTAAGGCTCAGATTTTATTACACAAATGAGATTAATGCTAAACGCACTCCTATGCGTAGGCTTCGGTGTACTTACCGTAATAATGTTATTTGTGATGAGCGGCGGGTTTCGGCGAAGTGTGCTGCTCGTTTTTGAGGTTCCGTATCCCAAAGGTGCCTATGGGACCCTATGAGGTAAGCCTCTGTATGTACTTCTGTCTGTCAGTTAGCGGGTAGTATCTAATAAACGGTAATAGTTAGACACTTGACATTTTTTTTTTTCGTTTATTATTCAATATGAAAAATTTAATCTAATACATCACATTAAAATGCTTACAGAACCCTGTGTGGCTTAATCGTAAGCAGTGAGTCGTTTGACACTTTATTTGCAACATTGAGTAGGTAAGGTAGGTAGGTATACAGAGTGTATATTAATTTAGCCGGTACTACAACAGATATTAAAAATAAAATAAAGTTAATAATTGAAGGAGGTCTCTATACAAAAAAGCTGTTTATTTCGGCGTGGAACGGAACCCTTGGTGTGCGAGTCGGACACATGACCGGTTTACCGAAATTAAAAGACTCTTAAACTAAACACCTTTGATAAAACCGTGTCGTATAAAGTCAGATTAACTTTTATTTTTCTTCTCTCATTGAGAATATTTATGTAATCATGGATTTGCTTAGTAATCTTAATTTTTAAATATAATGGAATCGTTATTTATTTCGTTTGATATTCACATAGGTAATTCCATTTGATATGATTTAAATGTATATAATTTTAATGTTGACATAATATTTAAACTAGATCTGGGAACCGGATTGACATATTTAACTTTATTGAAATTTGTATGTTTTTTTTACATCTATGATTAGGTTTATTATTAGTTGTATAAATTAAATGTTTTTTGATTTAGATTTAGTAATAAATGTTATATAAGTAAATGTATGCATTCAAACACAATTTATATTGTTACTGAATAAATAACTATGAACTATAATAATTACGGGATCCACCACAATAAAAACCTGCTATTGTCTGTAAAAAGCTGTCTGTTTGTTTACACAAATCTAATTATTCCAAGAACCAGGTCACCATTTGTAACAATCGTAACACGTCAAACGCTCTGAATCGCGGGGCGTGTCAATTAAAAGCCAACTCCAAAAAGGCCATTTGTACTGCGGAGACAATAACAACCGCAGGCGTTAACGAAACTTCGAAACCGTGTCCCTATCCCTCTCACACCACAGCCGTAACAATTCCCATTGAAAGAGACAGTAGTAATTCTTCGAGAGACTTGACAAACGATACGGAACGTCTAAATCGCGCTTTTCAACTTCTTTGACGCGTCGATAAGCGGGCGTGGGGCGCTTACAATAGATGCTTTGCAAGTTTCAACTCGTAAGTAGGTAAATGTGTTGCCGATCGAGGGAAGTAACAAAGGTGTGTAGCGTCGGGGGAGATAATGGTGACGTTTCCTTGGCGCTCCTTTTAATTAGGATTTGTTGTTGATTTTAATTAGCTTGTAACATCTACCATACAATTGAGTGTTTTGTGTGTTTTGTGACTAGGCTGCGTGAAAAGGGACATGCACATGCTGCTATAGTTATATTAACAGGGGGTTTTTTGCATTGTATATGATTCTACAAGAAGGTTAAAATAGATTAAATGTTCAAGAATATTAATGAAGTTGCAATATACAATTGAAATATTATGACTTTTTTACTAAGTTTTATTTTAGTTACTAAGCTGTCACTCGAACAACAATGCTGAATTCTCGGAACCGCAATAATAAAATGTAGGTATTATCATCAAAAACAAGTCGTCTCAATTATATTTTTCTTTTAAGTTTTTTCGAACACCCTTTAGCCTAAACCCCACAATCAGTAACCCTGTATTTTACATACACCATAGAAACTCCCATATCACACTGTCATTACGTTATTATTATACTATCTGTGCATTTAATTAAAACCCCAGACACGCCCTGACAGCTGTAACGTCTTAACAATCATTGTGCGAGTTATCTCGTCGCGATAAACAGGGATGAAGTGTGTGTTTATTGTTATAATGTCACGCAGCGTGTTGTAACGCCCAGTGCCCGCGTCTCACTTGGCGTGCTCAAATTGTATACAATCAGCAATTTAGTGGCAGTGAGAGTGTTGCGAACCGTTACCATATCATATTATATTCATGAAGCCCGAAAGGAGGGCTTGAACTATACTTTAAGTTTTACGTTCATATACTTAGTGAAACCTCAGGTACAGTTGGTCTAATAAGAGTTTTTATAATTTTGACCCAATATCCTGTGAAATTATAATGGCACTAAAGTCGATCCATTTTAGCAGACGCATCTTAGAGGTATTAACCTAATGGTTGCAAAATAAATTCCACCTGCCGCAATATGTGACAGACCACCTATTGTGGCTTATTAATTTTCATAATAGAATGTTTTCTGAGTAGGTTTTTTTTTTGTGTATTTGCGGCTGGACGGCTTTGGATGAAATTCAGAATGGTAATAGCGTACCTACTCCTAAACCCTGGATTAACACAAAGGCTACTTTGCATCCCGCAAAATTTAAAAGTTTATGGCAAATGGGCAGAAGTTAGTAAAATATTACTTCAATCATGCCCCAAACACATATTTTGTACTGTGTTGACAGCTGTCACGTTGGATCTTTTAGAACGACGCAAATTATATTTACTTATATCATACAAAAATAATTTCAAATTCACAATGCTCTAAATATTTTTACAATAAACAGATATCATAACATGAGAAACGTACGAAATACCAAAATCCGTCTTACAATTTCATGAGAAATATGAGAACATTTTGGACACATATTCACTGGTTTTATACTGAGAAGGAGTATAAACGCTATATTTCCTGTGAAAGTTTAGATTTACTTTAGAATAAAGGTGGTTTTACGTCTAAGCCTTCGCAGCTAAGACCTAGAGTCGGGTTACCTTCCGAGACGGTCAGTTGATACCTACGTGGCTTAACCTATTTGTGTGGAGCTCAGTTGTTAGGTTACGCAGCGGAGATTAGGTTAGAGCTGGTGTTTCTGTGCTCTGAACAAGCTACCGTAGGCTACTGTATTTTTACGATATTTTTTAATATTTTTTGCCGCGTTTTGAGATGGGAAACTTTCTCGTCTTAAATTTAAGAGCGTGTCAATGACTCTCTTTCTAGAGCCTTTTCTTTTAGGGCCTGATACGACTCGACATCTACTATTTGTTTTATCTGAACCAGAAACGTTCTCCTTGGCCTTCCCCTCTTCCGCTTCCCTTCAACTTTTGTATGGAAAACTTAGGAGAGATTATTTATTTAATAAAACGGTCTAATGTGTCTAGTTTTTATATAATTTCATAGGCATAAAGTGATCTTTGTGACTAATTAAAGTTTTTTTTCACTTATTCGATTATAAATTATACTGCTGTAAGAAGTATAGCCAACAATAAATTAGGGTGATGTCTCTTGAAAAATGGGATGTATTTTTTGGAGCCGCACACAAGATTCTATCAAAATTTAATGAAGTATTTCAGTATGTCAAGGTTATTGATTAGGTAATCTTAGTTTAAATAGGTTTTTTTTATCATACTTAAACAGTATTAGACACTTAGACAAGTTACTTAGACAGTTTAATTTACTAAAACATGGCGACTAAAAATCCGTGACCCAAGTGAAAACAGTTTTCTAAAATTCAAGTGGAAAATGGTACCATTAATACAAAAGCCTTCTTATAAGCGTTTTTACTACGGCCACAGATATGAACTAGAAACTAAACGTTAACTTAATAATTTAAATTAAATCCTAACTAAGACTGGATGTGTTTCCACTGTTTAAGGGAATTAGCCCGTCTGGCAGGTGAAAGTTTAGGGGTAAGGGGATTACCGGACGCCCGCGCAGGTTAGCTGACCGTCCTAACTCGATTCTAATTTTGAATTAGCTTTTGGTTACAGTTGCGTTTTGAATTAGGTAAATGAGTTACATTGCTATGTACATATTTATAATCATAGGACATTGTATTTTGTCAGATCGGTTTGTTTTCGTATTGCTCTCTCAATCATACTTTCGATGGGTTTAAAAGCTGGCTGAGAGAGCAATATAAATGCAAAATTTTCCGAACAAAAACGACACGGTTCACGTTGACAACGAATTTGAACAGATAACATATTTTTGATCTATATTGGTGCGTCAATAAGGGGCCCACTCTTAATGCCGAGGCAAGCCACAGCGACCCTCAACAATATGTCTTCTTAGTTTTAATTGTATATTTTTCAAACAGGAATGATTTAGACCCGAGGTCGACTAAGGCATGAACAACCGTGGCAGGCATGAGCTAACCGCACTTGTAATCGGCCCCACAATGCGCGGATTTGCGTGCTGCTAAATGCCTATTCGTGAGCGATGATCTAGTTAGGTAGCGTGACGGATGCTGAAACCTAGCAAATACTCCTACTAGCTGTGACATTAAATCTATTTGATTAACTATGTAATACGTACCAACAAGCAACAGTGTATGCAAAAGTGCGATTCGAATGCCTCGTTACTTATTTGGAAAATTAATAACCTAGGCAAGCTAAAAAAAGGTAGGAGAGAAGACGTCCGTTCTGCAGTTTGAACTAAAAAAAACTGATTTTATTGTTGCTACCGAAACTAAAAAACAGAAAATAATTCTTCAGTCAGTTTGATTCTCCTCGTTATTAAATTAAGTGAAAAGTTTCACATAAAAACATTCGTGCAAAACACTTATTATTGTTTTTTTTATATATATATATTTTTTATGGCGTAGAGAAGGCAAACGAGCACACCGGCCACCTGATGGTACGTGGTAACTGTGACCCATAGATACTCGCATTCACAAGACTGCAAGCCTAAGACTGCAAACGCGTTGCCAACCCTGAGGACTAAGATGGAATGCCTCTATGCTAGTCATTACACCGGCTGTCATATCCCCAAACCGGAACACAACAATGCGAACACTGCTGTTTGGCGGTAGCTTACGCACACGACTAATTAGTGGGTAGTAGGACTTTGTGCAGGGTCCGTCCTGATCGCTACCACCATCTTATCCATTAACCTACCACCAAACTGCAGTGTTCGCACTGTTGTGTTCCGGTTTGAGATAAGACAGCCGGTGTAATGACTAGCATAGAGGCATTCCATCTTAGTGCTTAGGGTTGGCAACGCATTTGCAGTCTTAGGATTGCAGTCTTGTGAATGCGAATGCCTATGGGTCACAGTTTCCATTTACCATCAGGTGGCCTGAATGATCGTTTGCTACTCTAGGCAATAGAAAACAAAATAGCCTTATGCATGGATGATATTACAAGGAATATTATTGTTATCCCCAGGTAACATGGAATACAATTATTATTTTTCGCATGATAATGTATTGTCAATGTTACTTTCTCTCATTTACTTGACAGTAATGGTGGTTGAATTAAAAAAAAACCAATAATTACTAGCGGCATGAAGGTTTGTCAGATATATTGAGTGTAATATTGGATATATTATAATCATAAATAATAAACTATTAATTGCACTTTTAATGCACGCGACATTAATCATTAATTATGTTACCAAAATTACGGTACAATAAAAGGCTTTTCATTTTATTTATTTTACTATTTCTGTTGACTACGTTTTCAGTTGTTATTAAAGTAAGGAACTTCAAGGAGCTTGTTAAGACATTGAATGTGCAGGTGAGACGCGAGATCAAAACGAGACGATACTTGAGCCAAGATTAGGTACGCTTTTTTGCTCGTCAAATGTTTGATTTTCTTAATGCTACTTAATACGGTTCAATAACAAGAAATTTAGCTTTTATTGAATATTTACGTACTCGTTAATAAGATGTAAGTGGGATTGGTATTTATGTTATATTAATAAATCACAAATTAGGTGCCTCGTCTCGCTAGCTTAAAATTCAAATTAAATAAATAGTATTGAGAATTTTCAAATGTAAAAATATTTATTACTCAGTTATTTTTTATAATATGCTTGGCCAAGGCAAACGTACACCACCTCCGCCCCCTATTTTACTATATTGACAATGGCATGTGACAGGTGACATTTCAGTGTACATGGCGCAGTTTATATGAAACCCAGTGATGTATCAACGTGTTAACTTTGCAATGTATACTGAATTGTCACCTGTCATGTGTCATTCTCAAAATTATGAAATAGGGGGCTGATGTTAGACATTTGCAGTTTTGTTCATACCTCTAATATTATCTAATAACGAAACGGAAGAAATGTGCAGTCAAGGAAATGTATTCGCGTATCTTTTTGACTCTTATTGTCATCGTGACAAGAGTGAAAAAGGTACGCGAATACATTTCCTTGACGCTACCTATATTTAAATAGTGACATGCGTAATCATGTTATCATGGTAGGTTTAGAAATTACAGTGTTATAAAAATTCATTAATTACAGACGTGTCAAAAAACCCGTAGTGGCCAATTTACTGAATAAATGTTTTGATTTGATTTGATTTGACTTATGCAGGGTCCGTCCGAATTACTACCACTATCTCATCCTTTAAACTACCGCCAACCAACAGTGTTCGCATTGTTGTGTCCCGGTGTAGTGATAAGACAACCGGTGAAATTACCAGCATAGACCCATTCCATCTTTTGCGGTTTGAGGGTTGCAATCTTAAGATTGTAGTCTTGAGAATGCAAATGTCTATGTATCACAGATCCCGCAAACATCAGGTGACCTGTATGCTCGTTTCCCTTCTCTATGGCATTTTATTTTTATTGAAACGAATCCATCAAACAACCCATAACCAAATGTTTAAACTCTTTAAATCTATCTTACCGTGTAACTCTCTTTACATAAAGGGTATTTCCATCAAAAGCTCCCAAATTAAGCTCATTCCGTTCTTAGGAAGTTAGCTTCGGATGAGACTTTTAGCGAATACTTATGCTAACTCCGCGTTAAGTACACACGTCTCGCAGTACATTGTTAATGCGCAGGGGCCGGGGAGAATCAGCTGGAAGAGACACGTTTTTAATTTAAACTTAACAATTATACTTATAGAATATCGAAATTACACAATGAAAAAAATACAACTGCATTAGTGAAATAAAATATTACAACGACTGAAACACGTTTGTTTTTTTTGAACAACATTTAAAAACTAAGTGCTGACGCGTCCATACTGCTGATATATTATTAGTTAACGATAAGAGTAACTAACAATAAAATTGGTTTAAACCTTTTTGGTTGTTGAAAATGGAAAACTAATATTCGTATGTAAAAAACGCAAGCGTTACTAAATGATTTAAACACCCTATTCGTATATATTTGGCACATCGGCACATATCTCTTCTTATACTTATCTGTAATATTACGGCCATGGACTTAAATTGATAAGGCACCATAAAACTACATCGTAAAAAGTCAATGGACAAATATAATATACTCGTATCTATGGTTTTTTCTTTGTGATTTGGTAAGTCATGTATGTAAAATAAACACTTTATTGTTCATATAAAAACATAAATTACAATATTTATAATTATAGGGATATACAAAACTGAACTCTTTATTACAAGGGATCTCTTCCAGCTAACGTCACGTGACGTCATTATCACGTCAGAGCTCGATTGATATCCTCAAAGTCTACGAACTACACTCCACTGACATTTCTAGTCGACTGGTGCTAGGGCGGTGTTAGGGCGGAAGCTCGCGAAAGCCCCAGCGAAAGGCGGTGATTTGATTCCGTACATATCTGCTAAAGCTCCGACATCTAGTCCGACGGGCTTCCAAGTTCGCAGCGTTGATGGATTTAGCGTACACGTATCACTTAGGCAAAGATATTGTTATGGATGAGGGCAGCCTTTTATGGTTATTAGTGAGGTGATATACACCGCGAAGCAATGAAAACGGGTCACTATTTATGAGAATTCTCTACAAATTGACCCGATTTTATTGTTCTTGACTGTAGTAGAATGGTTATTAATGGGCTCGAGTGTATAATCGAATTTACAGGCTTGCAATCGATGCGGTGTTAGGTGAAATAAAAGACTAATTAGATAATTCGGGGGTTTCCCTTACGGTGAGTAAGTTATGAAATTACATTTTCATTTACAGCATAACACAACCAATTACCAATTAATCATTTTTCTTTGTTTTACTCATGTAAAAAAAAATATCTATCACATTTGACTTGAAGGCTATTATGTCCGCTATTTATACCTACTTCGTATATTGTGTAATAAAGTTTAAATAAATTTAAAATGTCATTGTTCAACAAGAAACCTTCCTTAAACACTTTTCCAGTATCCGCTGCCCGTTCCCGCCCTCCCCCCGCTCCGCCCCTCTAATTGCTATTTAACTGAACGTGTGCGCAGCTTACAAAGTGTCTCGCAGCCCGCTTAGTTCAGAATCGACACTAATTCTGCGTTAAATGCTAGTAAAAAGTTAGTTTTGCTGCTGTTGGGCGTCACAACTCTGTGTAAACCAGTCAGACGTAAAGATCCTTGTACATTTAATTTTAAAATGTAGCTTTAGGTACCGACCACACCGGAGTAAGCTCCGGAGTAAGCTTAACGGTGCGTAAATAACGGTGTGTCTATTTTTTTGATTACGCAACGTATTTTATGCGTCGGTTAAGCGATTCTGACTTCCTGACATCGAGATTCCGTCACAACCTGTAAAATTTTCCGGGGTAAAAGTATCCTATGTTCGTCTTCGAGCTTAAAACTACATCTTTACCACGCACGTTGGTCTTTACAACGGTTAATTTATATATTTTTATTAGTAGAAGTAAGGTATAGGTTCATGATTATAAGTCTTATAACTCATTACATCACATTTTTATCATTTACATTTTTATCATTGGTTATGGTTTATTTCCTTGTGTCGCATTGCTGGCTGCTAATGAAACTGGTAACCCATCGTTTTATCGAATGTCACTTGATAGATTGTATAATTTTAGACTTTTAATGGGTTACCTTAACATTAATTACGTAGGTTAGGTCAGGTTAGACATGTGACTACAAAAAAAAAACATGCGGCAAGAAGTGCCGTTCTTCTGCATAGTCATGCGTTCCTTGAAAGGAGTTTCTATAGAATAATAAGTACCCATTGAAACTATTATTTTTAGTTAAGTATTTCATCATTCTAAGATTATAAAAGTATCCTAGTAGTACTTCGTAAGTTCATGGACAATGATCCATTGTTTACACAACTGACATACCTACGAGAGTATTAACTATACGTCAAAGCTGAACATAGCAATACGTATTGGTAACGTATTTAATTTAAAGGAATGGACATATAAAAAACAGATTTGAGTTAAACTCAAAACTTAAGCAAGACTTCAGACAAATGTTCATACCTACGGTACTAAACATTATCTTCTGCATGTTGCTAGGCAGAGATTAGCAAACATTTACCGGTTATTCTGGTCTTTGCTAACCCTTTTAGCAAGACCCGTATCGAGATTAAATACAAATAATACCTACACAGATAAAATAGTAACAGATAGAGCATAGGTACCTACATTTAGGAAAGCATCAATAATAGACCATCGTGCTCTATTGAAACGGATTTCCAAGGTTCAGCTCTCAAGAACAAACTACTGTAAACGCTTTCAAACACTAGAATCGACTTGTATTCCTCGTCAAGCATAATAAAGCGCATTAATTAAATGAGATTTAAACCTGAATGAAATCAAAGCGATTCCACCTTTAATAATATTCCATTTGTGCTCCCGTAAACGCCCCAGTTAATTACTTATATTATAAACTAACTTAATACTAGCGAGCTCAGACCACCAGTTTCATATCCGAGGGATTTAACTGACCAAAGGACAGTCCCGGGCGGCGGGCGGTCCGCGACTAAACCTCAACTAATCCAAGCTCCATATTAAACCATAGGTGCTAACCTGAGCAGCCCTCGCTGCTCCCCCCGCTACGCGCGGCCCACCCTCACCCACTAAAGAACTAAGCAACGAAAACTATTGAAACTTACTTTGCGCGATTACCGGAATTTAGCTTATTTTAAAGGTAAGCCACAACTTTGGGCCGTCGCACTGTGGGCGTTATTAAGAGATTACTGTGTTATGAAATTTATAATTTACCTTTAGAACGCGTTCTGTTGAGCCTGATTCCCGGTTGGTATTATGTAAATTCAATAACTGTGCGGGCTTCGGAGGCGGCCTTTGTTTTCAATTGATATTGTTAACATGTGTCGAATACCAACGAATCGCCTACGGCTTACCTGTGATAACATAAATATATGTTATTTTAATTACAGATATAATCTGTAAAATTCATGAGTTATTTTTATGATGTCTGTCAGTCTAAATTTATTTCTGCTGAATAATAATATCGAAGACGTCTTCGTGGAATAAAACGCTGAAAGCCTTCAATAAGGCTTTCTCGCAGCACTTAAACAGTGTAGTAAAAAAGCGCATCGAGGCGGCAAAAACTATTTAATATCGCGCTAAAGAGGAATCCTTGGTACAAAGAAAGACGGTAAAAGCATCGGTCGGCACAAAGCGATCGCCGCGCCGGCCTCGAGACATGCAAAGGATTAATTATTATTTTAACATTTCCTCTGCTTTTTTGCGAGCAAGTTGAAGGCATCGCTCGAAAGATGCTAAATAATTAAGTCGCCTTCTTAACGACGTCTTGACGTCTACGTAAGTAGCCGATTTTTCAGAAAGGGGAAGTTTTTCCGTTATATTTGGTACCCAGCAGACTGTTTCATGCTGAGCGACACTAAGTCGTGTACACCGATTGGATTCCATTTAACGTAGAAATATTCTTGTTAGTAGTTATGACGTGTATATAATTCGTCACTTGAAATATGAATTAACGTAACCGCCAATGGCCGATTTTTCAGGAAAGGCAAAAAAGTAATATGAAAATTAGAAAAACTCTTATAACTTTTTATATACTTATCCTTTTAACATTATGGTTATAGCAGTTATCTTATATTTGTTAGATCTTTTAGCTAAGTGAGGTCTGAAAAAGCCAGCAATTATAGTTTAGAAAATAGCATGGTGCTTACGTTAATTTTTTCCTAAAAATGTGTGATTACATTAAGCATTAATAAAAAACAATAAGAGCAGTTTAACGTATGACACTAAAACCTTAGAAAAATTAAAGTAAGTCACACCGTTTTTGAAATGTGGACTTACGTTACTAAAAAACTTCTTATAGCCCTTTCAATCTTATTTAGTTGTAATAAAGTCCAATATAGAATAAATTCTTCTGTGTTATTTAATTGGTGGTAGGGTAGTAAGTTATAAATAAACAGGTTTATAAGTAGGTACAAAACAGTTTAATAGTAAATGAAACTGAGCTTTCTCTAAAAACAAATTAAGTCTCTAATTTAACAGCTATTGTAAATAAGGAGTAACTTCTACCTGAGATCAAAAAAAATACACGTAATTTAAATAATTAACTTGAAATAAAAAAACACTTGACTTTATATCCTAATTTTTATTTTTCTTTACTCCTTTTCCTAGCTTTGCTTTTCCTTGCTTTGCTTTTCCTTGCTTTGCTTTACCTTGTTTTGCTTTTCCTTTCCGTTTTTCTACAGCACTCTTGGCTTCTGCTACATCTTCAGCTTTCCCATTTTTAATAATTTCTTGTTTTAAGCCTCGCTTCTTATTTATTACGTTTCTTCCTTCGGATTCCTGCACCTCGTCACTTTGGTCATGGATTTCGCCATCATCAATTGGTACTTCATCTAGCATAATATCGTCTAAGTAATCCATTTTGTCCACATAAGGCAGCTGTAAATAATCTTGCACATATTGTTTGGGTATCACCTCTCCGTCACAGAGTTTTTTAAGGTCCATGTACTTTTTAGTGGAAATTGGCAGTCGGTGCACATAAAGTTTTGGCAGAGAATCATTCGACGGATTATCATTTACGACCGGTGCATTAGACTGACCTTTCCCTTTCCTTTTCCCTTTCCCTTTCCTGTTATTTTCTTGGTTTCTTGACCCAATATTATTTTGAAAATTTCCCCATCATCCTTCTTTCTGTATTTACCTTGCATACCTTAGATGTGGTTTTTTAATAGTACCGATTCTAATATCTTTTAGTCTAAAATGTGGATCTGCAGTGTTGTTATTGAAGTAAATACTTTATTGGCCCAATATTCCCAGTTTATGAAGTCTGTGTGGTCCAAGGTGTTGACAATATAAGGACGGGGTGTTTTTCGTGCTGTAAGCCTGAAAGTGGGCCATTGTACTGGGCTCCACACAATCAGTTTTCGAACCTCACGTTCTATGACACTATGCATCGAATCTCGGTAGATCTGTGCAAGTAAACCATCTACTACCAGGACACACATATATGCCGGTGCATATATGTGTGTCCTGGTAGTAGATGGTTTACTTGCACAGATTGTACATTTTATGCATTTTACAGGAAGTATTTGAATACGCTTAGTATAACTTTGTTTTTGTTTTGACCCCAACAAGAATCACAATACAAAATTACGTATTTTATATTGTCATTCTTGTCAACCTCAAGGAGGTATTTATATAAACAAGTCCCAATTTCGCAACTCCCTCTCATTCCATCGCTTTCTCCCCATGTATAGCAGGATCCATTCTGTGTATTAGATTCATACACAGTTAAATTGTAAACTTATCTGATCTCAAAAACCAAGCGTATGTCGCATTTAATTTAAAAGTCCTTTTTTTAATTAGCGTAACAGTCAATTAGCTACAATGTGCCACAAAATAAGTTAACGTAAGAGTCATTTTGATACAGATGAGTCTTACATTAATGTATTTTTCTCAACTTTGGTCAATACATTAATACAAAATCACAGATCCGTCGTTACGTTAACCTGATAATAAGTAATCTATGAAAATTGTGCCATACATTAAAAAAAGGATGGTAAAATGAAAAAAGTGGTCTAATTTTGGTTAACGTAATCGACATTTTTTTCAAGATATCGAAATTTTAAATACAGCAATCGATAGAACATCAAATTTGCAGACGAACTGTATATATAACTCAATTTCGTAATTTTGGCGGTTACATTAATTCATATTACAGGTGAAGATATTTTCTTTACAGATGTAATTGAATGTTCGTAATCATATTAGAAGTAGACGTGTAGGCAGAGCTTATAATATTCAGAACGAATGAACTGTAAAGGCGTGCACTTTTAATGTTCAGACGCTAGAACATTGACACGGTTCTCTATTGGATGGCATAAAATTATTTGTAATAATAGTGTTACGCATAATTACTTTTAGCCGAAATAATGATGTGCATAATCATCTTTACGCATATATTATTACGCATAACATTAAAAAGCATAAATACAGTAAGCATAATTGTCATCAAGACTAACGTCAAATAGCATAATTGCAAAAAGTCATAATAATGAATTGGCATTATTACAAAATGCATAAAAGTATTATCCTAAAAAAATATGTAGGAACTAAAACGAGGTCGACGGACGTCCGCTTCGCGGACCTCCTATTCTGCGTTGCTTGAGCGCTTCGCGCCTGGATATCATACTAACATAACCTAACCTAATGTACCTAACGTGACCTAATTTATAAAATCATTTTAAATGAAATCCAAATGCATGGTAACAAAAAAACTGTGTTTTATTCATTTAGAAACCTAATATTATGGTTAAAGATATGACAAATAATTATTAGCCCAAACAATAATAATG
This sequence comes from Acleris sparsana, assembly GCA_923062465.1. Classification (NCBI taxonomy): domain Eukaryota; kingdom Metazoa; phylum Arthropoda; class Insecta; order Lepidoptera; family Tortricidae; genus Acleris; species Acleris sparsana. The sequence continues at coordinate 15,506,391 of OV281287.1, read as the reverse complement.
CATAATGTGTATTAGTCAAATACAAATTAGTCCAACTAAAATTATTCTAATAGCGTAATATGCTAAAAAAGGAGTATGCTAAAGTATTTTTATGCGTCAGTACTATTATGCCAATACAAATTATGCGAAAACAATTATGCGAAACAATATTAGTCTAAAACACATTATGCGATCCAAGGGGATCCCCATTGACACCAGTAGGTACCTCCTTATCGTTAATTTTGTGCATATTTAAAACAACGATGTAGCTATTTGCGTGCTTTTCTGATTTGAGTACTCTCAAATGTTTACCTGGCCACTGAAGGGCGCAAACATGTGTAATCCTCATGATTATAATAGCAACGTCGGCGAACGTCCTCATGATTATAGCAAATTTCTTGCGACGCTTCTTCGCAGTGATAGCCTTGTCCGAAGCGCTGGTAGATTCACTCTATATTACCCACATGTAAAAGAGCACTCATGTGGCCAATTTACTAAATAAATATTTATAATTTTGACAGACTATTTCTGATATAATCACTACAACATTAATAAAGCCATATAGCTTTAGCCTGGTTTACAAGCGAGGGTACAGGTACAAAGTTTGACAGTACGACTTCTCATAGAGGGCTATTTTAATCTGATACCATATGCACGCTGTTGCCTTGTTACTGATGAAAAAAATCCAAGTGGCAACAAAAATATGCTGCTTGGTAACGGAATAGCTCCTAAGGTCCAATCCCTCTGCCCCTATATTATAATCTAATGATTTGTGTTGTCTCCAGGTAAAACCCTGCCAGTCCACTGCGTGGTAGAGGCGGTGTCCTCCCTGGAGGAAGGCGCGTGGAGACGGCGCTCCGTGGTGGAGACTGACAGCTACGTCATCATCCCTGCTGCCACAGCGTTCCATGAGCTGGTGCCGGCGGCCATGATGCGGCTGGGCTATCCTCATGAACTGGCGGCGTCTGCTAAAGGCATGCTACTTTTTAATACATTTTTTTTTATGTGAAAAAGGAAGTATACGAGCAAGCGAGCCACCTGATGGTAAGTGATCATCGCGACCCAAAAACAACTGCAACACCAGAGGAATCGCAGGTGCGCTGCCGGCCTTTGGATGATTTTTTTACATGATTGTGTCCTCTGGCTTTGGTCACCCCTTAAGGCTTTCAGCCGCATAAAAAAACTTTTTTCTTTCAATCGCATTACATAATTAATATCACACAACCGTTTAACCTGAGTATGATAATGCCTTTATTAACATATTTTTTTGCAATGTTTAAGTTTATCATAGACTATGTTTGCTGAGGCCGAGTTGTTGACATCCTCATTTTTTTTTCATACACTGTCATTCCATTTGTTGGTTTCACGTATTCTTTTATGGCGAAGATCTATCTATATTAATAAGGAACTGCAGGAAAATACCTTTACTTTAATCATCATTAAATAAACAAATTTGTATGTGTACAACATATACCTTACACTTTATTAGATGTAGAGTAAACAACCTCACCGATACATTATAATGTGACGCCGCATTTACCCAAGTTGGTAGTTCTCTTCCTGTAAAGCAAGTGGTTCCAAGAACGAACCCCGGTAAGGTTCAATATTTAAGTGATGAACTCGAATAATGTTTCTTAGTATTCGATGTTTTCTATGTAAGTGCAGATGTAGTGAACAAAATATACGACATCGTCTTTGGTCGGAAAAGTTCGTATGTATCATGCTTTTTCAGTTTTAGCACATACGCATCGATAAGGTAGTTTAAAAATCAACGCTAATACGAACTTTTTTTGTTGTATGATTACCTATGCACTACATCTGTATATTAACCCGCTCATTGATAAACGCACGGTAGCTAAAGTGTGCTTAAAGTATGCTTTGTCGTTATCCTTCATGGTGACATTCTAACTTGGCAGAAAGACAAATAATACTTTAACTAATATAAGTTTACTGTGCGTTTATAAATAAGTGCGGTTAGTATGTAGTTCTCTACGAGTATATTTAGAAGTGTATCGTTTCATATCATAGTAGTAATAAGGCTTAGTATTGGACTAGGAGTGTTTTAAATCCGCCAAGACGTGTCCTCATAATTTGATAAGTATGCTTACGATAAAACTAGGGTAGGAATTTATTTATTTATAATTCATAATAACAGGTTTACAGTAAATACCAAGTCACCTATTATATTAATTTACATTCATTATTAGCAAACAATAAAACAACTACTTTTAACTAATGAAAATAAATATCAATATTTTTAGGCAGCGACTGCCGACTGTCAGCAAATAGGTACGTCGTATTAAACGTACTCGGCTGTCTCTCGATTATACTCTATCGTTAATACTATATACTCTCGTACAACCGGCAGTATACTAACAGATACTAGAGGGAGTATGATAGTGATAGACACCCTAGTACGATGAATACTCTAGTTTTACTAAGCATTCGAAGTCATAACCAAGTTATACGTGTCCGAAGCGCCAAAAATATTTACTCGCACCTATGCCCCTGGCAACAAGGTATACATTTAATTAACTCGATGCCCGTATAGATATTAGTGCTTTTGACTTTACATTGACGCACCCGTCTACACTGAAAAAAAATCACTTCCTACAATATTGTGATTGCATAAGCGTATTGATTACATACAAGCCTAACAAGACCGTAGATGCATCAACGAAGATGTCAGTTGAATCCCTTAAGATTTTGGAATTGTTAATGTCAGCTGTCATAACTAGGTATTGTATTATTATTTTTTCTACTATAAGTATCCCGCCGAATACTGCAGTCATCAGGGTTCATAATGAACTATTGAAATAGTGTAGCTATTTATCAAGACCTTTGAAACATTAATTATGATCAATTCTGATATTGCAATAAATTACTGATTGATAACTGGTTACTGATCTTTCTTGAAAGGCTCTCAATTTTTTGAGTGTTTATTAGAATAAAACTATTCTTGTTCTCACCTATTCCTATGTTCGTAGGTTCAGTGGTAATCAACAACTGGAAGCCGCTTCCCTTCGAGCGCATATCGGACGGCCCACTGGCCACCGTCGGGGAGGTCTTGGGGGAGCTGACGACAGTGGCGACGCTCCGCATCCAGCTCCTTCGAGCCCGGCAGACTCCTCTCCAGGACATCAAAGACAAGCTGCTGCGGCTACTGTTGGTGCAGAGCAGGCCACTGCTGATGTCCACGGGGTGCCCGTTAGATGAGGTAAAACTGATTAAAGTCATATCAAAAGTTCTCAACAAGATATAATTACCTATACTTGTCTTTAAACATATAAACTGTCCACTCTACCGGCTTAAAAGTACGCTTTCAACACATTTGTACGAGTATCGATTCTTCTAAAACAACCAGACTGAAAGATAAGTTATTCAATAACTTACTAACTAACCTCAAGTAAACCCCGCATTTCCATACAGCCCTCTGCTCGCCAAAACACCTGTCAAACCAAATTACATCAACCGATCCGCATTAAAATCATCCCGATTTTCGTTGACAAAGCGCGCACGCCAGACTGGGCTAAACCAACACTCACAATGGTCTGTAATGTTCTTTAAAGCCCGATTGTTGCGACCCCGGCAGTCTGTCTGTACCCTTACCCTCTTATTAGCAGGATTCATTGTTTTCCATGTTTTAAAGCCGCGCTCTGTAGGTAATATGTAGTGTTTGTCCTCATTTGCGGATATTGTTTACGCTCGTGTGTGAGGTTTGAAAACAATAACATTTAGTATATCATTTTGGATACCCAACTAGTAAATTATGGCGCACTTATTGGAACACATATTAGGGATTCTCTGTAATTTAGCAGAATAGAACTCGAGCAAACATTGTTTAAATGAAACCATATTTAACTAGTTTTGTAGTAAAGTATACACAATTATTGTGAGTAAAATTATAAATACGAAAGCGAATTACTTTCGGTATTGTTTTGTCTTTAAAACGGACTAACGGCTTGGCATAATTAAGTCGCTGGTAAAAGCCAGTAAGTTTTATAGCTCAGCTCAGTCTCAGTGGCTTGAGAAAATATAAAAGTTCCAACGTAGAATACTTTTAATTTTAAAATGTTGAAAACCTTACTTAAACGTGAAAAAACGCACAAAGAAATAATAGCGAATCACGCTCATCCGCGGCTCATGTTTTTTCACAACAAAGCGATTAGCATCGTATTAATTTTCAAGTTTGCGCTGTCAAATATAAAAGGCATCCCTCGCGATGCTCGGAGACAGATTATCAAACTCTCTGTTAAGTAGACGAGCGCACAATTTGGTAGGTCGTTATAATTTGCGAGGTTACGCTTAAGTCCCGGCTAATAAGGATGATCACTCGAGGGAAGAATTAAGGAAGCATTTGTTTTGATGTTCGCGGGTATTCCGCGTGTCTCAAGGAGAACACGGTTTATACGAATTTTGATGCCAAGATAATGAGGTGTGCTTCTTGTTTATGAATACATCTGTTCTTTTATATGTTTTTTCTTTACGCTTAAAAGCAACTTTGATGATATTGTAAATAGGTACTCGAGGATCTTTGTGGTTCTAAATGATTACACAATTTTTCTGCGTAAAATATTCCACGAACTTTAGTCGACCAATTACATTACACTTGGATGTTGTAGAAAATATATTTCCCCTTGTCTGTGCGAGTAAATTTACAACCTAAACCTCCTCAAAAGATACACCTACAGCAATTTGTCGTCGCGATGAGCACCTGCCTCACACGCGGGATCTCCATACATAATAAATTTAATTGAATCTCAGACTCATCCGCGTCTCGTACAGCTTTATTATATTTTCCAAATATCCGTGTTGCGAGCGGGTTAAGAGGGAGGCCCTCTCGCCGACTTGAGCCAGCGGAAGAGGGTTAAAAGGAGTTTTAGATGTACGAACGCTTTTGATCTCATTAATACCATAAAATAATGCTTTATAATCTTATTAAACGCGAGGTTAGCGCTCGATGTGCCCTCCCCGGGCTTAAGCGCTCGCGCGATTTCAATATAGCGTTCAGTGTCACAGTCAAGTGGCCCGTGAGGTGATCGTCGACATCAGCGGAAAACATTCAGTCAACAGCTATATTTATTGTTATTTCAAATTAACGAAGTTTTTCGAAGCAAATTCTGTTAAATTCCCCGCAAATGAGTCAAAGGCATCCCCAACTGGGCTAGATAATCAAACACTCGGAGCGGCGAAGTTAGTCAGTAGCTAAACGCCAGATGAACTCGGCTCTACGATATTATGGAAATTTACAGCACGCCAATTTGTGCCACATCGATTCGAACTTCGGAACAACTTTTAGGACGCTTAAGGAATATTTTACCGGAAGGGTTTTTAAACAGACGGGACTGTAAGGATCAATTTTAACCCATAAATCGTCTACGAGACTTCTTTTGCGAACTAAGTATTTCGAGAAAAGTTTTTTTTCATGCGTCCAAATTACACTCGTTGGATCTTAAGTAACTCTAAATGATTGCTTATGCGGCCGTAAGCAGCGTATGTACACATTACGACTAGTGCGATAACACTAAGCCTATTGTGTTCCAAGTTGTCCTTTCGTACTCCGAGCACATCAAGAAATGTTCGCAACCGCACACCGAATTACGTACTTAGTCGGATTACACGTGACAGAGTTATCGCGCGCAGGCGCCACCTCTTATAAATCTTCCGCTGAAGTAGACAATATCTAAAAGCAAATATGGCCTCACTATTTAAAAATATAAAACAAAGAGGCGGATTAACGTATCACTCGAGCTCCGCGCTAATGCCTTGCCTGACATGATTTACAATCTAGCCGTGATACCTGCGAGTTAATTTAACATTTGATTTGGCAACCATGCGGTGACAACCCGCCTGACGACGTAATCACCAGCATTGTTCTTTGTAATCTCTAGATACGGCAGATCTCACTTGCATAACTGTCAAGCTGAGTAAACTGCGCGACGGAGCTATAATCTGACAAGTTCTTTATGATTGACTACTTGTTGTGCGATTAAAACCTGTCTAAATAGCTGCTCGCGTTATCTTTTAAATAAATAGTTGTGAAATGCAAATGTAGATTGGAATGGAATTATTTCCAGGGTGTTCTGAAAGTCGCGCTGATTTCAACATCGATCACAACACCCTGCCCAAATAAATCATAGTACTTAAACAAAAATAAATCTTATTGGATCAGCTTCTACGATACCTTACAATTTTGTAGTACCTTTTTGCATTGATCACCTTGACTGTCATGTTGAAATGTTAACGCTGTACTCTAAGGCTATTTGTAGGTTAAATACTAGCATTTAGCGGCATTCCCCCCGTGTTGTCTAATCGAGTTACAGTCGAAATGTTTTAGTAGAACCACTTAGTCCGCTTCATGTCGGCACCTCGTTGAAGGCGCGGTGGGTGGATACTAATTGCTAAGACGCCCTTCTCTGCTCATTGTTTTAGAGCAGGCTATGATTGAAGTTTCGGCGGCGGCCGCGGAGTGATGCCACTAACCACAGCGCAAACACGCGCGCCGCCCGGCCACTCGCGCATGACACACACATTAACAGCCGACCTAATATTTTCATAATCTAATGGCGATGTTCTGTGAAACAATACTCACCGTTTACTCAAACAATTATCTATATCGGCTACTGTTTAGACTGACCTCTTTAGGATCCTCTAAAACTGTTGACCGCAAACCGTTCCTATTTACACTTCTCGGGACAAACTGATTCACTGAGATTCAATTTCCGTCTTTTGTTACAGATAACCCTAGCTCAGATTTGCCGGGGTCAGGATAAGACACCGGGGCCCCACAATTTTCACGAGCCTTCAGAAGAAATGCGGCGAAAATTTGAGTCCTGGTGGAGTGCGCAAGTGTCTCCGCGGCCGCCGCCCTTCAGCCCACGACGATACCCGTCTCCGGGACCCAAAAACCGTTCCCCTACACTTACTATGCCCGAGCACCTGCATCCAGCTCTACAAACTGTTCAGAGTCAATACCCGACTCAGAAGACACGAATGCGAACTAGTTTCGATCCTGAATTAGAACTGCCAAAGTTACAGCGGTGGTTTTCAGAAAATCAACACCCAACAAGACAACAAATCCAACAGTATGTTCGGGAACTTAATAACTTGGACTCCAGGCGTGGCAGGAAACCACTGGATGTGAACAACGTAGTGTATTGGTTCAAGAATGCGCGAGCAGCACAAAAACGCGCAGAACTCCGAAATATTGGCGGTATCGGTTGCCACCTCAATGGCTTTAGCAGTAGAAGCCACAGCCCTTCAAATGGATCCTTGATGGCTGGAAGTGACATTTATGGATCACATGATCACAATTCAATGAAAAGTCCAATGCAGCTTTCCGGAAGCCCCGGCAGATATCCGATGTCTGTCATGTCGGAAGATAACTTATCAAACGCTGGATCAGATTTGGATGATGAAGGCGGAGACATCAATCCTGATGATCGACCTGACAGCCCAGAAGCCCCGCTCTCTTTAATCACTACAAAGAAGAACAACGGTACAGAAGATAGAGAAAAAGAATCTCCGAAACCACCGGACATAATAAAGGTGAACTATGATTTTTTGACAGTTATTTGTAATTGACGCATTTGTCTTTGGGTTATCGCATGCTAATCGTTGTTTTTATTGTTATAGGTACATGATATTAAAATGGAACCAAGAGACTTGAGTAAGCCAGATCAAGAAAGCTCACCGCATCGCTCCCCAGCGAAGAACAGCGACAGTTCAAATAACAACAACAATAATGAGGATGAGAATGGCGTGGCGGACGACCATGATAATGTTTCGGATGATGACGTCGTGCAAGAGCGTCATTACCAGCCACCTTCTCCTCATCTCGACCGCTTACCTTTCCCAATGGTGCCGAACCACCCCATGTTCGGCCACGGCATCATGTACATGAGTCAATACATGACGGGCTTCCCAGGCGTAGGAGGCGTGCCTGGCGAAGGAGCTAGTGGACTTAACCTCGCTCTCGCTGGTGCTTCTGATGAAAGGCGAAAACGCAACCGTACATTCATAGACCCCGTCTCTGAGGTCCCTGTTCTCGAGCAGTGGTTTTCCATGAACACACACCCATCGCACAATCTTATATTGAAATATACGGAAGAATTGAATAGAATGCCTTACAGGCAGAAGTTTCCTCGGTTAGAATCGAAGAATGTGCAATTCTGGTTCAAGAATCGACGGGCGAAGTGCAAGAGACTGAAGATGTCTCTCTATGAGCCTTCATCGCCCTCTCATTACTCTCACCCGGGACACCCTCACGCCCTCGCCGAGCGGAAACTGGTCTAAGCTTCCACTTGCTAGATCTGCCTTCATGCCTAGCTGCAAAGTAACATAGTGTTGTGACTGTTCTAAACAAGAGATTTAGAAGTGAACCGGTTATTTTCTTAATGGCAGTGTTAAATAATGAACTTGAAAGACTGAATTCAATTCAATTGTCTATGGTGATGAGTGCCATGTTAGTATTAAATGACGGGGACTTCACGTTTGTGCTCGTGCGAATGACACGATTTACGGGACTTTTTATTACGCTATGAAAGTAGTCTAGATGTAGACGTGGATAGGATTAAATTATTGATTAAAACGTCATTATTATAATCATAGGAGCAATCTTCTCGTAGTGCTTGTACATAGCTCAGTAAGTATAAGGTGTACGCAAGAAAAAGTAGTTGACGAATCTCAAACTTAGAAAAGTACTATCGTACCAGCATCAACTGTCAGCCTAAAGGTGTGTACAGATTATATAAAATTAAAATTATTCATATCTCAGTTTTATTTATTTTGTTATAAAATTAAGGTTAAATATCGAATGTAGTTAATGAATACTCTTATCTTAACTGCGCTTAAACCAAACTTTAGGTGTACCGTAGGCAAATCGTAAGAATGGTATTCAATGTTATTCTTATTATGTACATTGATTGTATAATAAATAAATGTGTCATTTAGGTAATATAATGTGTAGGTTAATCATATAGAGATAATGCGTATAGCATTTTTAATTAATTGAAACTAAAGTTTCGCTCATTACACTATCGACCTCGGCAGGTGGTTGCATATTCGATGTTCCTAGACTTAGTATGGTCTCAAGTAATACTTTTTCATTTAAAAAAAAACTGTATTCCTTTGCTTTTTCCATTTGGGGTGTATCTTTAGCATTTCAACTTGGGGTTTTCGCTATAGAAACATGGTTAATGTAGACTCTGAGCTAAGTACTGCATTTCTAGAAGAAAACCTGCAATTGTTGTTGCTTGTATACTTTTTAAAATTAAAGGTCGAATTCCGGTTCTTCTGTCGGTCGGTGAGACACTTGTAGGAGCGCACAACGGCAGCTGCTCACCGTGGTGACTTTTCGATGCTCAAACATTCACTTTTCCTTAGATGATCTTTGGGTGAAGTAAAACATTTTCCGAAATAGAACAAAGAATACTTAAAAAACTGTTTGTTTTTGCTTCCTCAGTCCAAAGATTGATTAAGTATGTCTGTTATAAATAATTATGTAGGAAGTATAGTCAGTAAGAGGACAGTTCACAAATAGCAGATAGTAGATCCTTATCGACCCCATACTCCGAGCGAGTAGATCGATTGAATACTCAGCAGTATTTTGAAAACAGCGATAAGACTTGTTCCAAATACTTAGTACTTTAATAATAGGTATTTCAAAGCGCCAAATAGACTACAATAAACAATGTTACAGTATTTACGCATTTATTTGATCGAGGCTGTATTAAAAAGAATTCTGACTACAATTATTGTTTTATAGTTTTTAGATCAATCTACTGCATTCATTATAGCATTTTATAAATCGATACTGAGTTGGTTTTGATTTATACAGTATGATCATGGACTTTGTTAAGTCATCATAAAACTTAGTCACAAATAGCTAATGTTAATTTGACGTATTTTATCTTTTGTGGTTGGAAGGGTTTTATGGTGGTTGTACATTTAAAAGCCGTGTAAGTACACAAATAATTGAAGTGCAGAGGAAGTGTTACGTATGTTAAAATGAATGAAGTATTTTGTGTATAAGTGTCTACAATACTATTGACGATTGTTTTGTTATTTCCATGTTATATGCTTGTTTAGTGAAGCTGTGATGAACTCCCAAATATTGTAAATATTTTATGAACGTTTGTAAGGTTGATATTGTAAGCTACGTCACTAGGCTCTCGTGGACAATCTAGCATTTTATTGTTTAGTTAACGAAGATATTGGCTAAATGTTTATTCCACTCAATTTAAATATACGGAAAATCAATTGATTATAATTATTACAATATAATGCTATTCTTTTATTTTTAACACCCCTGATATTATCTTAAACGCACAATAACTAAAGTGCTTTGAAGGCTTTGACAGGATCGGCAAATATCTGAGCGTTTCCACCTCCCGTTGCATTTATGATTTTACGGTGAGTGTAAAGGACAGAGCTATAGCAGATATATAGCTCTGTCCTTTTCTCTCAGCGTAAACTGAACTGCATAGCTATGATATAATAACCCCCCTGGGTTATATTCTCTATGGTTTGACATTTGGTTATATGTCAACTTTTTCATGATAAAGCATACTTTATATCAGAAATAGGTTCTTCATGCGTATATTAATAAGGAAAATAGACTCAACCTTACGTTACGTTACGTTACGACTAATATATTTTAAATGAACGTGGTCGAAATCGGGACTTCGGCCGTCATATTAAAATTGTCACATCTTACACGATTGCGATAAGCGAAAATAAAAGGTCATGTCATGTGTTAAATGGTATAAATGTATGTTTGTATGTACGTGATCAAAAATTGGATATAAAAAAGCTTGTGTGACCATCTATTGCATTTGAAAACGTAACAGCTCTCCGAGACGTGCACCGAAAGGGTGAAACACTAGGGGCAACTTTTCATTTTAAAAATAATCGTGTCTTCAATCTGGGTTTAGTACTGTCAATTCAAGAACATATGACAAAGTAAATCAAAGTTTATCTTTTTGTTGTACTTGTACCTAAGTAGCCATAGGCCCGTATTATGGTCGGCTTAATCGCGTTGTATAAAGCATTCGTCACTCTCGCACTTACATACTGGTCAGAAAGTGACAAGTAGCATTTGATAACCTTTAACAATTATATTTTACTTAAAAACGCCCATTCTATTGCTGTTAAACGAATTGTTACTAAGTTAGTGTAAGTAACTATAAGCATATGTTTTAGGTAATGAACTAATAATGAAACAAAACCACGTGGTTCTGTTTATCAATCGATCATAAATCTTTGGTCGACCTTTATCGCGTGACAAAATGTGGATGAAGCATCCGTCACTCTTGTACACTAAGTGACGGATAGTTTATCCACATTGTCCGCGACATGTTTGTCGCTCGGATCTCCCATTCCAATTAGTCTATAGCAAAAGGTACGCAATGAGGGACAAGCGAGAAAATACAACTTGTGTTAGCCGTACAGTGTTCTGCTCCTATTGGCTGACGAACTATATATCACGTGGTTTATTTGTTTACATTTAGTCCATTACCTAAACAAATGCAGTATAAACATAAACATTACTGTTACATGTATTGCTACTCAAAATCCAACTCTATGTCTTTAGCAATTGAACATCCATCATCAAGTTTCAGACCGCATTCTAATTGATAAAATATATTAACTTCGTAAAGGGCCGTTCCTGTCAATAGTATCTGAAACGTGGACCGCGGAAACGGATGCCGGGACCCAAATCACCTGTCAAACGTAAGACGTGTAATCTCTAGATCTGCAGACGTCTTTGTTGGATCTTCGATCTTCAGTTTAGTTGAATGACCGGCTGCCTAAGGTCTATGCCTAGATACTTATATCTCTAGCCGAAACTTAGCCTAGTACCCAAATACTGAATGTTCGCGTCTGCAGTTTGGCGCATTGAATTTTTGATTTACGAGTTTGATGTAAGTATACAATTTATAAATTAGTTAATAATAAAATGGGAAGTGTGTACATTTTAGCCCTTAACGAAGTGGCCGTATTTTTCGCTGGAAAGAGTTTTCTTTTTAACTTGTAAAGTCAGTTTAGGTCAAATATTGCAAGTTCCCATTAATGGAATGGGTTGAAATTTGGACCACATGTAAACTCGATGACAAATGATTATGGTACCTAAGATCTGATCTGATGATGGAGTTGGAAGGTGGCGAAAGCGTCTCCGCTATACTTAACGTAGGCCCACCGTGGTGAGACTCATTATTAGTCTTGAAAAGCAGAATCGATACCTACAACGAAAAAAAAACCGGTCCAGTCGTTTGGTAGCTATTACTGTACAACAGACAGATCCACAAACACCTAAATCATCACAGGTATAAATACACAGATACACACGTTAACGTTACAACACCCCCCTTTTTATAGGGGGTTTAAAATGCGGCACCAATTTAAGCTCAAAAGCACAAATAGCTAACAAATTGTACTGAAATTTCAGCTGTCAGAACTGACTTCCTATTTAAGAAAAAAAAGGGAAAGTGGCAAGAACTTGTAAAAGGTCCGTCCGGATAGCTACTACTGTCTTTCACACTGACCAACCGCAGCCGCACTGTCAGTATCAGTACTGTCGTGGTCCAGTGTGGAAGTAACAGCCGTGAAATGAGCAGCATAATAGCAATTCATCTTAGTCGTCCGTCCGACTCAGCCGACCTTGCTCTCTCGGTGCGGTCCAACCATCACACCAAACCCTGGGTAGGGTGTTCCCCCACTATTGGGGCATACCTACCACCCAAAGTCAAAGTGAAGCAGTCACGGCACCATTACCAACTACGAGTACAAACGTGTGTCATAAAAAATATATCGTTAGAGTTGGCTACGAATTTGCAATCTTAAGATGAGGATTGGGGTGTGTTCCTTTACAAAATAAAAATAAAACGCTTCTCAGCCATTAAAAAGGTTTTCATTGGTTTTATCTTCTCTGTGCTAAATAAAATACTTCTAACTTGAATTACTTACCTACTTAAGAACATAAACTAAGGAGCACTGACTGCGATTCTTCGCTTTTATCTCACAGCAAAAACAACTGAATGCATCTATAGGGTGATACAGCGACTGGCTGCAGGATTAAACCAATTAGAGGAAAGTTCCCAGTAACAATTCTTTGATCGTTTATATCGAAAGATTCTCGTCTTCGAGTATTATTGTTGGTTTTAAGTGCTGCGCTGTGCTATGTGTAAGCTACTTTATAAATTATACTATTAACATTCAATTGAACGGTGCTACTAGATTCAGCATCAACGAGATGGTAGTTAATAATTGAATCAACTGTTGAATCAAAGGTTATGTGGGAAACTAAACAAGTGAACGAAACTATGTTTGAGGAGTATGCATTAAAACGTCTTTTTCGTCGGGTTATATAATCGCTAAGATATCAAGTTGTTGACCGTTATGGCAAGGACTTAGTTCAAATTACTAATATTGCAATCTTGGTGGTGGTGACTTACATTAACAAGGACAATTACTCTCGCCTTATTGAGCAGGTAAATCGTCTTCGTGGTTAAGAGTAATTGCTACAAGAAAACCACCAGGAGTATCTAGCTCACGCAGGTGTTCGGACTCTATTCACACTAGTTAGATAAGATGTCAATGTTGTCCTGATCTATTGCACTACCATGAAGTTTAGCAAACATTACAACTAATGAGAATACGATAACTGATTTTTTTAATCCAATAGTTTCAGGGCAAATTGACTGTGACAGAGTGATCCTATAAGGGCTCCATCTTTTCCTTTTGGGAAACAAATTTTATCAAGCAATTAATTTTGAGTATTTTCATTCACATAAGATTTATTGTTCCTACAGTCACCATCAATATTATAATTAAGTAGTACAGGTACAATTTTACTGCTGGCGAGTGTAAAGTTAACAAGTTTAACTGGGAAGCCACCTGGAACCCAGTCATAATGACAACGTCAAATATCAAGAATGAAATCACCCACTTATTTTTGCAACGGACTCGACAGAATGTGCTTATTGTGTGGGAAGGTGTGAAAATACTCTTTAAGTGAACAATTTTCCTCGCGTGTGATATCCATAGACCTATTTCTTAAATTGGTGTAATACACCGTAACAGGAGGGAAAGCCATTAATTAAAATGAGAATTAGAACAAGCCTTTTTGCGATGGGGCTCTTTAGTGACTCAATATATTAAATGGATAAAAAAAGATTTCGCACTTTGCAACACGTGTGATTTAAATTGTATTATTTAATACCCTGTATTTTGTTCAAACAACTAATTTTCGAAGCTATGTTTATAATTTAAATTAACAAGGAAACGGTGTAAAAATAATGTTGTCATGTTAATATCAGTTAGGGCATTAGGTTTTAATCTAAACAAAGTGCCGGCGGGGAAAGCCGCGCATTTATGTTAGTTACCGCGGATTATGGCGTCGTAATATAGCAATTTATTATAAGACGGTGGCCATCTCGGTTATTAGCGTCTTATATTTATCATTTACTATCAGCTTTTTATGGTTACGTTTCTTTAAGCATTTAATCTTAGATAATAATGATTTTATACTATTGCATCTTAAATAGTGATGTGAGATTGGCACGTCAAATTTTTATTAATTGAAATAACATTAAAATAAATATGAGCTCTGGGATACCCTAAAGGTAGATGAGCCATTCATTAAAAATATCGATATCAAACACTATCTTTTATTAAAATCAATATTACCCTTTAAGTGTCGCATTATGCTCTATCGAGTTAATAGGGAAAAGATGAAGAACAAGCAAAACTAAGACACTATAATTTATCCATAGTAATTATATAATTCCAAAACCTAAACAAAGACAAGTTTAACCTAATAATTTCACATTAAAGTAGGGAAGTCTCTAGAAGTAAGACGTAAAACAATCCGTCTATATTTTATGGCAAAGAAGCCAGAACAGTTAGAGATATTCCATAAATTTGAACAATGTTCTAGAAATATAATACTTACCTCCTGTTTCACAATAGACAACTATTTCAAACGTAACCAACATAAGTTTTGCATTTTTTCTACCAACTACATTACATAAATACTTTAGCAAATTAGACAAATAAATTTAGCCCTTTCTCTTTCTTACACTTGTAAATAGACAATGACTTTAAATGGCAGATAAATTTACTCCTCGATTGTGAAACAGGCTCTTAGAGCAACATTTAATGAATAGTAAAAGCTCAGCAATCAGCAACAGTCAAGTTCACGACTATATCGTCAAGGAAATTAAAAGCACGCATTTTTGTCTCAGAAAATTATATCTGATACCATATTTTTGCCCTTGACTGTACCTATGCGATATTAGTGTAAACACCGTGCAATTTCTTTGTTTTAACTACAGTTTAAAGTCACATGTTCTCCTTGGTCTTATTACAAGCTAAGCGTTTTTATTTTGCACTTAAATATTGCTTAAGTAATATAATTGTATTCAAATGAATGAAATGAAATGAAATGAAATGAAAATGAAATGAAATGAAATGAAAAATAATTTATTCGGCACATAAATAAAAAACAGTTTACAAGGAAAATGTATTGAGCTAAAAATTTTTATTATGGCCAAAATGGTCTCCGCTCAGCTTTATGCCTCTGAATGTGGAGAGGATTGTGTGACGACGCTTAAATAACGTTGTCAAATATTTTCCATACAAAGTATATAAATCAAGTGCAATTTCCACAAAGTTAATATGTAATGTAGTTGGTAGAAAAAAATGCAGAACTTAAGTTGGTTTACATAATGTTTTTGCTTCGTCACGCTGAAACGGCTGGAGGGATCTTTGTTAAATTTAGTATCGTAATAGCTTATACCCTGAATTAACATTTAGCCTACCTTTTATCCCAAAAAAAACACCCGTGACAATTCAACGCGGACGAGGAAAGAAACTGGTAAATCATAAAATAAACCTTAGCAAAAACATGTTCAAATAAATCCTGTACAATTACCGACATTTGCCGCAAAAGCATAACTTTTATGCCTTTCAGCCGGGAAACTGTGTTTATTTTAATAGGACATGAGGTTAGTACACGTCCAGTAAAGACTGCCGGCGCTCTCCGACAATAAAACTCTTAAGCCCCTTCGCCTAGCGAGAAAGATTTACTCGGGAAACTTAATACACCGTAATATCGCTGTCTAAGAGCCAAGCGCTGCCACGCGCGCGAGCGGCGAGCGCGAACGACAATGTTGTTCAGCTAAATGTTGTACTTTACGCGTCCAGAGTATAGGGAATAGTCATGACTCATTTTCAGAGCTCCAATGAGCTGATTCGTGTAACAAACAGTTAAGAAAATTAATTTTTTGAATAGCTATAAAAATAGCCAAGATATAAATATAAGCTAATGAAGATTTGTTCCTATCTACTTCTAGCAAAACGGAATTTAACATGGAGTTTACATAGGCGATCTGTTACATGACGTCACAATGCATATATCTCTATCTAATCGCTGTCTAATTTAAAATAACATTCGTGTGTCTTGGCCGATTTTATTTTTATTTTCACTTTTGGTGATATCTATAATTATATTTATTATTTTATATTTTGTTGAGAAATGCGATTGAATAATTCATGCATTTCCTAATTATACCGGTAATATTAGTATGATGTATGATGAGTATTAGTGTGATCTTTGTATTCAATTATGAATTTTTCTATGTTATTATAGTACAAGGGGTCGTAAAAAT
The DNA here is from genome assembly GCA_923062465.1 of Acleris sparsana. Taxonomy (NCBI): domain Eukaryota; kingdom Metazoa; phylum Arthropoda; class Insecta; order Lepidoptera; family Tortricidae; genus Acleris; species Acleris sparsana. The sequence continues at coordinate 15,489,742 of OV281287.1, read as the reverse complement.
ATTTTCGAGGAAAGTCAATTAGAAGAGAACCAAAATGCTACATGTATGAATCAGGTTTTATTGAGGCTTTGAAAAAAGGCATGAAAATATCAGTATTCACGGGTCCACTAGCTTCATGTCCAGGGCTACCAGGACTATACGCCTAAAAACCGGTTGTATAACATTATTTTTATTATTTAGTAGATATTCTCCACCCGCCCGCTCGTCTGTGCGGCGCCCGCGCGGCCTCTACCCGGCCTTAGTTATGATATAACAAGAAGCCAGCTAAGCCAAGACTTACGCCAGATTTTATTAATTGACAAGGCATCCTGCCCTCGATGTAAACAAAATATACAGGGTGTTAGTGAACGAGAGAATAAGGACTATCCACCTGCTATGTTTGCTACTGTTAAATTCAAAATGATATACAGGTTGGTTTTAATTAAGATTTTATTTTACACAAATGTTTCATTAATTAGATTATTTTTGTGTGTGTGATTGGAATTGTAACGTTGTGTTATCAAATAAAGTAAGAATATAGTCCTCACATATTACTTCAATTAGCTTTACCATTGGTTTTTTAAAATTCATTTACGTACTTTCAAAACCTTGTCTGCCACTTACAGATGAAAATTCGACCCATTGTTGGCGTTAAACCTTTCTACAAAAAGGCATGAAATGCAAAGTAAGCGACCGTACTCGGCCACTTTCTTAATAACCACCTTCCCGCCGAGCCATAACTCAAAGTTGATCCTTCATCGACTTAAGATGAACCTCCCGGATATGTTGGTTTCATTTGCGCTAAGACTCTACGGAATAACTGTGCGTGCATACTTGCAACGAGGCAGACGGGGATTTATCGGCCAGAACCTTATGAAAAAAAGGAAGATAAATGCTTCAGGTTTTTTGGTAAAGGTTGTATTTTTCTACGAATTTAGAATTTAGTTTCAGCGCACCCTGTTTTTTACTTGTATGAACTGGAGCTTCATTTAATTCTGTAAAACTGCTTTTGACATGTTACCGTATTGCCAAGGTAATAATGTTAAAAACAACACAATAACATGTCAAGAGCGATATGGTTACACCGAGTAGATTAGTGACCCGGTTGTTTCAACACCTTAATGGGACGGGGCCCGTTCATTTGACCAAAAGTATGAGTGACAAACTATATCGCAAAAACGTGTTTGTGCTTAAACCATTACATAATTATTACATGGGCTTAGGCCAGGTCAGACTATTGACGACAAAAAAAAAAGTGAGGGAAAGTATCTGTTTGTGGAATGAAAGTTTGTAAAATGATGATTGGGTAAAACATTAGTGAGCGTTAGGGTCCGTTCATACAGACCGGCTCGTAGGGGAGAGCAGATTTTTATCACGTTGGAAACAGAGCTTTGAATCATTGGAATAAGGTTTATTTTTGCATGTGCAATTCTTTTGTCATTAAGAAATGTCAAAAGAAGTGAACATGCAAAAATAAACTTTATTACAATGGTTCAAAACTCTGTTTCTAACTTGATAAAAAATCTGCACTCCTCTTGGAGCCGGTATGTGTGAATGGACCCTAATGGGACGCAAGCACATTGAAAAAGAAACACGTTTAGCTTACTCCAAAACTTATAGTGGGTTTCAATAATAGGTATGAGTATCACTACTATCCATATTGTCGTGCACAATGCATTAACTATTATTTCTACAATAATATAATATTAACTACCGAACATGACAAGGTCGCCGGTACTCGTAGAGTGTACGTTGTTTGTCGTTTTTTCGTCGCTCCGCGGCCGGTGTAATCTCAAATCTCCCGCCGCCAATTTATTTTCATTAGCGATCATCCCCGGTTAATTTTATTCCCTACTTACCCGGGAAGGATCGGGAGACTTCCTACATAGGCGTGGAGACGGCTTTTTATTCCGTGAAGTGAGAGAAAAATTCAACTACAAAACGAATAAAATATTGTACGCTAAAATAAAAAATAAACCTGAAAAATTGAGAAGACATTTTTGAGAGCACAAAGTACATTTTACGCTGTCAAAGGGGCATTGAGACAACAAATGTTACAAGGAACTTGGGTTATTCTGAAGTTTGGCAAGATAGCATAAAAACGAATTCTCATTATGTATTTAACATTAAACTATAATTTCTTTACACCTAAACCGGCTCCTGATTTTAGTCAAACTGTAATTAATTTAGATTGTGGATTAGGATGTAACTCTAAATAAGCCTTGAAAATCATAATCAAATATTATACAAACCAATAATTTAGAATGCCTGATCTAACGATAACGATAACTTGAGGCAGACGAACGAGAAACTTCCCCAGATTACGTGTAAGGGAAGGTCATTTCTTTTTTCCTTTAATGTATTATTTTCCCTTTCGTTTGCGTGACTAAAATTTCATGAAAAATAACAGCTTTCTGGAACTAAGATTCTCTAAGTGAAGCTCCGGTCGGACGGACGGACACGGCAGAACTATAAGATTATAAGACTATTTTGACTACGGAACCCTAAAAAGAAACAGGGTCATATCGAAAGCCACTTTTTAGCAAGTCGATTCAATATTTTCTTCGTTTTTTTCCCGGTGCGAGATTTTATTTTTTGGTAGTCGGTTTCCGCACCAGCCGGCGCGGCCGCGGGTCCTATCCTGAGCCATAGTATCTTAATTCATTTCCACGGGATAATATTATTTTTTTACTCCCTCCCGCTCGATGTTGAACCGCGGCTTATTTTTTATTCATTGAATCAACCGCCAATTGTTAAGGGTCCGATTCTCAATTCGCTCACTTTTGAATCACATTCAGGTGTAATCAAGTTGACGTGGCTCGGAGAGATTAATGGAGAGAATCAAATTTATTTCAATGTTGTTTTTATTTTACTAAGAATAATTTATTATTTAAGTTTTACATTTTTTTTAAAAGAGGTAATTCTATATCCATCACTGCATATCATTTGGTCTTGCCCATATTTAAATATTCTCATTGGCGCTCGTTACAATTCGCCGTGTGCAAAGTTAACACACGGCTAGCGCCGCCCGCCCTGACATGTCGCGGCCGCCCAAGCTGCATGATGCTGATAGCACAGCATAGATCAGAGGTGAGATGAAACTGAAACACGTCTCATAGCTTGCTGCTACCTACCTATCTATTTATTAATAAATATACCTAAAAAAATTAGGAAGCTATTTCGATTTATTTAATACGTGTATACGTGTTAAGTCTATTTCGTATTAATTAGGCGCTAGACGCATGTTTTTTTTTTAAATTATTAGTTACTCTTATTCTAAGCCAACTCTGCGGACAGTTAATTTTAAATTGCATCTCGACATCTCATAATGCACTCACAGCCATATTTAGTTCGCGTCTAATCGGCGCTCGCATTAATTTGTCGCGAGCAAAGTTAACGCATGGTTAGCCCCGCCCGCCTTGACATCTCCCGTCCGCCCAAACTGCATAGAGCAGATAGAAGAAAAACTTAAATCACGAGGAAGAATTTTCATTATTTTTATTCGAAAGATAATCTTAAAAAAACTAGTTTTTTTTTAAATTCTAACCTATGTAATTTAAAATCTAAACAATAAATAAAAAATCTATTTATTATTTATTAGAATCGGTCTATCCTCGATTCACGAGTCATATTGTCAATTTTTATTAATAAATTGTGAATAATTTGATTAGGTCCTCAAAAACCAACCAAAACAATTTTCCATGTAATTCCATTTGTTTTCTAAATCTACAGTCAGCAGCAGAAGTTATTAGTAGACAGTCGAACAGCTCAAAATTAACTAGACACGCTTTTATTCTCTTGAAAATAGAATCGTGTATAGACAATTTTGAGCTCTTTGACTACATACTTCTGCTTCTAAATTTGACGATTAAAAATATATTTATATATGCAATATTTACCTTACGGTGGTTGTATCAGCTCATTGGGTATGCGGGGTAATTCCGGCGTTCGCGTCGCGCCATCGCGGCTCAGGTGAAAAGATCCCACGCTCGCTTGCCGTCTGCATCGGTAGCTCACCTCTACTGTTCATAGTAGAACATCTCGCTATTTTTATACCAAAATGATTATTTTACTTCTCATGCATAAAAGTGACTTTTTAAAGCCTTGTTCTTGGGACAAGAGTAGCTGTTTATAAAAATATGTTGATCGTGACAGAGTGTGTCACCAGCCTGGAGGCTTATTATGGTGGTTTTAACGATGTGGATAAACTTGGATAAAACATCTGTCGGTTTCTCACCAATACGTAGGTGCGAGAGTAATGGATGCTTTATTCTCGGTGATAAAACTGACATTGTAAAGCATTCGTTAAAGTATTGTCAACATTTTAATATCTCTTATTTACTTGACAGTAATGCAATATTGTTTTACTATGTAGAATAGAAGCCCAGGACCCCTTTGCCTCGCTCTCCATGTGCAAAATTAGAGTACACTTTTAGGTCGTTACAATAACCCTAAAGATTTTATTATTTATTTATTTATTAAAAAGATGAAAATACAACATATTATATAGGAACATATGTCCCACAAAACCGTTTGCACAGTTTGACTGTGGGATCGAGCAGTCTCTAATCTATTAAGATAAATGTAGTTGTCTCTTTCTATATTTGATTAAGTGGTACAGAGTAACAGAGACAGCATTAGAGATATTGTGTGTTAAGAGTATATACGTAAGAGTTATTGAATTTTCTTCTTGCCTCGAAAATAATATTTTTATTTTTATATTTTCTCGCAATAGATGTAACAAATAGAGTTTATAACTCGAGACTCAATAGCCAGCCTTGAACTACATTTCTGCCTTCAATAACACTCAGGCAGAAACTACGTACTGTCACACATGATTTATTTGAGTCTCTTGTTGAACAATCCCTATTTCAAGCTTTTATTTAACGTTGTTAGTATTTGTCTCGAATGTTTAGATCAAGTTTTGCAAGTATTTTTACCAGTTCCCGTTGTTTGAATGGCAGTTTTTAAAATGATAAAGCCACGTCAAACGTACTATGAATTATTTTAAAAATCCTTCAGCGTGTAAAACAGGCTATCTTCACGACAACAATGGTCGTAAAGTCACCAAATCTCTCTAATCGCGCTGCCCCAAGAACAAAACAAATTAATGAATAACGGACCATAAAAACTGATTACGTACTTAAAGGACGTCCTCCCAGCTTAACGTGGACTAATCAACGTTTAAGGGAATCGGTCGTAACCCCCCCTTAAAGACGGCTATCTTAAATACTCCTACTAGTGTAATTGTAGCACAATGTCAGAAGCATTTGTCTACTGCATTTGTTGCAATATGTCAACACTACAGTATTTGGATAATCGCAGACTCAAGCAGTTGCCTGTAAACCAAAGTATTGGTCTTAATTCCGGTTTGTTTCAGCTTATCTTAATGAGTCTTAAAACTCAGCAGATAGTAATTTTATTCAATGATAATATTGATATATGAAGATTAAATTTTATTTTTCAATTATAAATATATCTGGGCGGTTTTCAAAACGTTAAGGACGAAATTTGAGAATCGGAAATGTTACCATTGCATCACGAAAATTAACTATACTGCTGTAAGAAAATGGTGGTATTTCAGACAATACTCCTGCAGCAAGTGCAAATGTAATTCTTACCGGATGCGGATAGAATATGCTTCGTTTATTGAATTTGATATACCGCCTATTTCGCAAAAAAATGAAGAACTAATTTTCGTGACGCAATGATAAATCAACATTTATTAAAAACTACAACTCAACTTTTAATAAGTTTAGTTGTCTATCGCGATAGACTCAGAACAATGCGGCTCTCAATCTAGAGGGCGGAACCATAGAAAAATGACACCCCAAGTGTCAACCGTGACACGATTATCGCAACTCACCCGAAAATCTGCTGTCCCATCCCCATCCCGGTTTAATTTGTTATTCCATTAAGTAAATTATATTCTTTTAATTTTTACTGCGTTCTCGGTTTAACTTCTTTTGTCTAAGGAGCCGGAGCGACGTTTCCGTTGCACTCGGTTGTTTTTGTTTCCAGCGAGTACTTAGTCCGTTATGCAAGGCGGAAGACGATTTAATCTTTTAAAATTGAATTCGGTATTGTTTTGGTAGCCTGGTGTTTTTTCTAATTAATTGGGATTTTAGGTTTAACAAGATTTCTGTTATTTAAAAAATAAAACTGTTTTGCGTTTTGTATTTTCTACGAATCAGTAATGAGAATATTGTGTGACGCCAAAGCACCTTGAACAATCAAGCAAAGTAATGAGACTTTAATTAAGTTTATTTTTTTTGATCGTGTTTGTATTTCTAGCTTTCATTACCAATGAAGAAAGCTTCACTTTATATCTTGCTGAATAGCCTTTTGTTATAAATTGAGTTTAATAAAAACGTGCATTCTATGGAATATCTTAATCACACTCTCAATCGCATAATGTTGAGCTTATTAAAACCAAATATAAACACTATAAATTACTTAATAAGTAAAAAAAAATATGTTTAGTATATAACTACTGTATTGATGACGAAATCATCAACATAAACAGTTTCTACCCTCCAAACATTAAGCGACATTACAAAAGTAAAACGGAGATGAAAGAAAATAAAACATATTCAGTCGTTAGCGGAAATGTGCAGCTAACGCGGTTTACGCGCGAGATAAGAAAATGTATTCCGATGCAATCTTTATTCGAGACGTAAAGCGTTCGGATTCATCGTAAACAATAAGCGATAAGTTTTGTGATGTTTTAAATAAATTAAGTAGCTAAACTTTAGCCTCTTCACTATCTATCTTGTATTTTCTGGGGTTGCGAAAACAACGACATATTAGCATTAAAACTACACTTTTCGTTCAACGCAAATCGAAAACATTTAAGCGATCGGCATTCTATGAAAACCAACGATTTAAAATCAAAGACATCGCTAACGATATCGACTTGTTTGCAATTGTTTATGGCAGATTGTGTCAATCTTATACACATTCTTTAACTTCGATAACGGCCGTAGATTGTATAATATTTTTGATTAAAATTTTAATTTCACATTTCCGGATGAGACATTTAAAGATAAACCCAAATGACAGCTTGGCAGTTTTAGAATGCCCTAACGACTAATTAGAGTACAAATTTCCGAAAATTTTAGTTTTTGTCAATGACAACACTCGAATTTTTGTTTTGATGTGTAAGAAGTCCATAGTCCAAACATGTTTAATCTCCAAATTGCAATCTTACGATGACAATCTTAAATCTGCAAATGCGTTGGACCCCGAGGACTCATGGAATGCCTCTTGACTTCAACGGTTTAGTAAGGCCAAAGATATTTATGTGGGAAAAATTTTTTTTGGAGCGTATTAATTTAGGAACAGTAAAAAATTTTTTTTTGGTCATTTTTATTTTGAACTTCTTCTTGGTCCGTGGCCTCGACTAGACTAAAAGTGATAGGACAGCCAAAGTACCAAATCGATTTTTCCATAGTGGTTTAACAACCTCTAATTTACTAAATTCTCACCATGGTATTGAATTAAGTAGTTGTGACTTTCAGTAAACTTTAAGCTCAATCAATAATGTGAAGCTAAGAGTATACCAGAACGCGCAGTAAACGTCTATGTTGAGATTTCTCGTTAAAATTCCGTTGCTTTGGCCTTCCTTTGTCAATACGCTGTTGTAAAATACTACATCTGAGAGAAAATTCAATAAAAAGCTAAAAGCCAATCTTATCTCGGAGAGGAAATTAAGAAACAGCGGCGGGCATCTGACACGGTCGCTCTGCAGATCTGTTTCTAGTGACGTTCGATGGATTCTTGACAAATATCGATATTATTTTACGCAAATATGTGCTAGAAAAATATAAGGTGATCGATAACATTAAGAGTTGTAAATTATGTGTGTACGAGTAGAAGTAAAGTTATTCGAACGAAGGTTCAAACGACATAAGTCTGATTATATTAAGTGAACGATTGAATTTGCATTACAAAAATCAACGTTAATAAATAACGTTGAATTTCTAGGCAACAGGTAGGTATTTACAACACCAAACCACACTATATAGTGAAATAAAAAAAATACAGTCATATATTATGCTATATTAATATTTAATGGTCACGGTAAATTTCTGCTCTACAGTTGATTAGACATGCAGCAGCCGAAATTGAAACATCAATGACGTAATATGAAGTTTCAATTTTTTAATATTCTACCCATTTGACGTTAAATAACTATATAAAAACATAACATCGAAAATCGGTCTTCTGCTGCATCACCTAGAAAAATATCGAATAAAGTTTCCGTTCTTTCCCGTCTACGACGGACGCAAACATCGTGGCGTGTGACATCCCTAAGTATTTTTAAAAGATAGAGTGCTGAATGAGACAGCGACACGCCGTCGGGTTTCGACATGGAGCCGCTGAAATAATTCCAGCGACGCCGAGGGAGACGACGGAAACGCAGCCTTATCTCCCGCGGAATACCCACTTGTTCCATTTTTAAACAACTCACTTCTTTATTTCTTACCCCCTCGCCCCGCTCGGTGTTGCCAGTTACCACATGAATAGACCCGCCCGCCTAATGGGACTTTCAGTTCCTAAGTCATCATTTTTTTTACAATACCCGAAGATAAGTAAGGAGGTCGGCGGCGTGGATAATAAACGGGAAAAAACGCGTGTTTACATCGGGGAAATTTGAAACGATCTTGATGAGGAGCAAACATGGCAACTTTGTTGGTGTTCTGTTATGTGTATTATTTGTCTGCGTAAAGTTATAAATGAAGATGAAAAAATCGTACTCGTACGGGGATGAATAGACTGAATGTTTTAACATAATATTAACAGTAATGTTTTGATTGATTGTACCAATTCAGAAATTCTGGCTGAGGGTGTACTTATTATATCGTCGTTACCGCGGCCGCCGGCTAGCTGGCACCAATGTGTTGCAGGCGGTGATGTGCGGCAGGTGATGTGTTGGGTTTAAGAGCCTGAAATTAATGTTTTGCATGTGAATTGGTTGTGGTATAAGACATTATTTTACTATAAAAAAACCCATTTTAACTATAAACTACCATAAACATTCCAAAAGCAATGCTCGGCAATAATCGTAAGGCGTTAGCCAATTTCAATAGATAAAGCGGGCCATAAGTCACCTGTATTCTTCTGGGTACAGTTTATCCGTTATCTGGGCCACAATGCGCTGCGGCAACAATATCATTACGGGGGCTATTCAACATTTTTATTATTGCGCTACTATTGTCTTATGGCGCGACGGTGGCAGATAACAAGGGAGACATACTGGCCGTGTGTTTGGGCAACACTGAGCTCTGTCTGGGCAGAGATTCTAGGCGGTAAAAACCATATCGTCTTTATGTGGGTCATGCTCGGTGTTGCGGTGTTACCAGTAACCTTTAACCATCATGATGCTAATGAAGAAGGAAGGTTCTGGAGTGGCGTCCGCGGACCGGAAGACGAGCTGTAGGTAGGCCTCCAACAAGATGGAGTGACGACCTCGTAAGGATCGCGGGAGCGCGGTTGATGCGAAAAGCACAAGACCGGTCTGAGTGGAGAGCCTTGGGGGAGGCCTATATCCAGCAGTGGACGTCTTTCGGCTGGCATGATGGAGAAGGAAAGAGGTATGTTCGACGGTGGGTACGTTTTTTAGTCCGTTATAATTTTAGTTTGTCCCAAGGTTCTTAATTGAAGTGAAATATCGCGGAAAATTAAGTGAGAAAGGTGCCAAATCTCTTCGAGGCCTAGTTTTGGTTCTAGGGAATTGTTGCTACAGATACTAATGGTATGATACGTCTTTATGCCGTTGCAGCATTTTAACATTTTGACGAGTAAAGTTACGCTGAAAGTGATAAATAGTCAAATATTAACCGACTGTCCGTAAAGTTGTTGGTAAAATTCGACATAAACCGTGTGTGGGCCTACACAAGTGTCATTCTACGATGGCTAACCACTTTCAAAAACTGTTAAAATAAATGACGTACCCCGTACAACAGTTTACGTCAATCAAAAATGTTTTGCTTTGATTTTGGTGGTAGTTAAATAAACCAGAATGCATCTTGCCTATCCCGGTCCGCAGTTCTTGCCGCCAGTGCGTCCATATCGTAACTCGCAACCAAGATACGTTGCAGATTTATGTCGGTAATGTTTGTTGTTTCACCTCGCGAATAATGCGGTCCCGAGATTTATGAATAAGCCCTCTGTTTAGGCGCGTGATTGGTGGTGATAAAGGACTAGGTGACAAATTTGCGCGCGCGCTGCGTATTCCGCTAGTAATTCTTAATCTTCGGTTGTTATTGGTTTATAGGGTGTATTGTGCAGAATATACCAATTGCAGGCTCTATTCTAATACTCGAAACATTATTTGCAACGTTATAATAGCTTCTGTATTAACTTGACAGTAAATTGCCGGCTTGTCATTAGATGTCAAAAGAAATTGTTTTACCGACTAGAATAGAGCCTAGATAGAGAGGGTTAAGAAGAAGTATGACTAAATATTTCTTTAAATACACTACTTTCAGTAAATCTCTTTTAAATAGTATTGGTTACGAGATAAAATTATGGAAATTAATAAAATAAATATACCTACCAGGATAATGTTAATTTTATATTTTTTTCTACCTACAGTGACCTGTGTATTGAGCGGAAGACCGTTACATCTTTAGAAAAGTTTGGTTTCCGTTCAAAAATCGACATCCAAAATTTATAAATAGGGGAAAAAGAGAGAAACTAAAGGACGATGGGTAAAAATGTCCCCACCCACCAACAGTGATGAAACATGTGCCAGTTTATAGATCTTGGCAATATGATGTATTTTTTCTATGGCGACGATCACCATATGTATGGGGTTTTCTTGAAAAATCATAATCTTATCGTATGGAACTATGGAATTTGTTTGAAAATGAACACGTATGTAGATGATTTGCCTTGCCTGGTCCTTTGTTTTCATTAAATAAATCCCATTGATTTTGCTACGAAGATAAGTATTTTGTCTTTTATTGGGTCCTAATGAACATATAGACCTGCAGCCCGTTACTGTTGGAGGGGGGGGACGGGGTCCATACAAAATTGCCCATCACCCTTTAACGAATTGGAAAACGCGGACTTCCTCTAGTTGAGCATAAAAAAGTTAACCATAGGAAATTAATACTGTATAAAAAAACTACAACTTAAGACTCTTCTTAAGCTGCCATGCCGTAGATATTTCACCTGCGCCAATCCCACACAAACCAACTATCGCGCCGTATGCAAATAGCGGCGTGCGCGCAGAAGATACCATTAATTACTATATTCTATACATATAAAAACTGTCCCATTACTGACTGATTGAGAGGCAATACCAGCCTAAACCGCTAAACCACAGAACTTAAAATTTGGAGGGAATCGTTCCGTCAGTAACTCTTGAAGTGCACTAAGAAATATTTTTTAAAAACTCGTCCCCTAACGAGACTAAACACGGAAAGTAACGTATTCTATACATATACTAAGTCGCGGACGTGCACGTTTTAACTGTAAATAGTTTGCCATAGGAAATCAATACTTCATACAGAAGTTTTCTACAACTTAAGACGTGTCTTAAGATGCCGTGCCGAATATTTCACCTGCGCCAATCCCACACAAACCAACTATCCCGCCGTATGCAAATAGCGGGGTGCGCGCAAGAGATACCATTAATCATTATATGAATTAATTTCGAACGTTTTACAAAATCTCCTCTTAGTTTCTTAAAGTCACAATAAAGAGGATCGCTGCGGCGGCCATAACTCATCTGAACGTAAGATTACTGATCTTTAATCCCCCTCCCTCCTCGGAAATTTACGACCGGAGGAATTACGGAGGAGTCTATGAAAGAAGTTTGGATGGGGGCTAGTTGGATTAGGAACAGGTTTTGTTCGATGATTTATCTTTGATCTATGTAGGCTAGATATTGTTGCAGCGATTGTGTACGTCTCGACAACTCTTTTTTAAGTTTCAGCCGTGATCTATTTGTTTCATCAAAAAACTAGTTACATATGTGGAATTACTTTTTTTAATCGTAATATAATTCTTTATTTATTACATGGTATAAATAAAAACATTCACGTACTTTTCCGAATGTAATTTTGTAACATTTCCGCTTCACGCCGAGCGGGGAAAAACCTTTTAATTATACTTTTACATACATACATACATACAAGAGTGCCTTTAAAACGCTCCTATTAGATAAAAAAAAGCCATCAATACCTTACTTTACTGAAATATCTTTAATTTGGGTGTCCCTCGGAATCCCTAATAACATTTGTCCTAACGCATCGTTTGTCCGAATTATCATTTGTCCTAAATTAGTTTTCAGCTAAATGAGACAACTTATTAAGTTCTCCAAAATACCTTCGGTTAGGTTACTTTATGGTTGTATTATACCAACACTAAAATGTTTTAATTTTTTTTACCTTTTAATTTCCTTTACACTTTTAACACACCTTGTTATATTATAGCTTTACAGAAACGCGATACTGACAGATATACCGTTATTTCATTACAAATAACAATATTTCCATGAGATAACCTCATAAATTTATTAATCTTTAATATACAAGTTGGAAAAATACGCAAATGCGCGTTACACAGTTCCCGAGTTAGCTGAAGGAATATTTATCGCCGCAACTTTATTTAATATCAGCTGCAGCGTTATTCACAACTTTTAAGCTGATAACGTTATTTCCTTTAGCCCTGAAACAACACGTCGTATTGACTTATGATTTATTATATTAACAAGTACATATCATACTTTCAAGTAATTTATACTTTGACATCTATACATTTTTCCATCTAGTAACAGATGTCAAAAATATCTACACGCCCCTAATTCTAAGTCCTAAGCGTACATATACTCGTAATAAGTTGGCGAGAAGGCTGTAGAGATATTAGTGTCTTACTGACTGTTCCTACTCCATCATATCAGCGAAAGATGTCTATTTTAATGATGATAATTCCCCCGAAATCTAGCTTCCCAACATCATCAACAAAAAAATCAAAATCAATCATACATTAAAACTCAAAGTACATATGAAATGTTGCAACGTTAAATTTTCTTAAGCTAAACGTGCCACCCCATTCAAAGATGTGCCTGAAAACCTTTATCTCAGCCGTAAGTTTCAAAATACCTCGCTGAACTTCCAACAAAGGTGTAATTGAAAGATCGGAAATTCCCAAGCAAGCACATATTTCACCGGCGCTCCTCTTGCCGGATAATATAAGAAGATAGAGGACAGAGTCGGATATAAAATATGGCGTCCTTTCATGAATCTTATTAAGATATCCTCCGAAAACGGAAGAGGATGCCACTATGTTGAATTCGAGCATGTTTGAGCGGGACAAATGCTTATTGCTCGGTTCACATATTAAAATAATACAGCCCTGGTTAAAGAGGTGCGAGTCGCGAGGATATTTATCACGCTATGAATATGATTTTCTTTAAGAACTGGATATAGTTCCCTTAAGAGGTATTAGTGTCAAATGGCTATTATGGGGGAGGTACGCTTGGGCATTGAAATAATCGCAGTGTTCCGGTATGGATGATACTATTTGTATTTTTATAATATGCTTCTGCCCGCCATGCATTTCTATGCGAATTTGGCACAAAAAAGATAGCAAAAATGAATACTTTTGAAACACTTTTACGTTACAAAAGAAAGCTCTCTAAAAACATTGTTTCAAATAAACGTATAGCATTATTAAAGTAAAAGTCTTGTAAATTAATGTTTGAAAATACTTAACAACTTGACTAACATAGGTTTATTGAGGGTTTATCTTTTATCCATTAAACCGACACATTTCCTATACATCCCTAACCCTACACGTAGAAACATCGCACTCGACAATTTTAAATACAATGGCGGCGTCACCCCCATAACTCACAACTTTCTTTCAGAAGTGCAGCACTCGCTATCGACTCACATGCAAAATAACTTGGATACATCGGTTACCGACCGATAATAAACTTGGCCCGCCCGCGGCGCTTTACTTAAAACAGACTTTAAATCGATTTAATCTGAAGTTTTATAACAAATGACTGGTAGTGAAATCAGTCAACGACAAAGAAATTAAACGTTGGATAAAATCTGATTGCTACTTTATGGTAGCGTTTTGGCGGTTACGTTGAAGATTAATTGGTTATGATTTATAGAAAGTTGAATGATTAAGGGACAGGGTTAAATCTATATTTCAGATATGAGACTTGATTTTTTAAACATATATTCTCTTTCATCTTTTGTCTGCCACTTCGTCCGCGAAGAAGTTGTTACAAGTTTTTCCCTCAGGAACTATCAAATGTCGGGTAAAAGATTATCCTACAATTATGTATGTTAGTATAGGTATGTATGGATAATAAAGGCAAGATGAAAACTTCTTCACCAACGGCTTGATTGGAAGACAAACATCCAACCATCCGTACAATCTATATGATCGCTCATTAAGGTCATTAAACCTTCACATTAGTATTTTTGGTAATCCAATTTCATACCATCAAATCAAATCAAATATTTATGCCATAAAAGCACACCTAATAAATTAATTGGCAGTTTTGTATAGCGAGGACAATCCTATCGCTCATGTACATTATCTATATTGTTGCAAACATGTCGTATAATTGTTTTATGACCAATAAATAGTTTACATAAATACTTGCAATCTCTGCCGGAATTCTCCGAGCTAAAAAAAACTATCTGTGTCTAATAAATTTTAATATTGACCGGTTGAGTGTTGGAACCGTAAAGACGCAACAAGTAAACGAACACACTTTGGCAGTATTATATAGTAGCGTATTTGTTGCCGAGTCTTTAATATTTATATTATGTTAGTATATCGTTGCGTAGCACCCAATAGCACAGTCAACAACTCAAATTGTTGAGCCTCTATAGAACTCTTGCGCAGAAAGCTGAGCAATTAAACGTACTTTTTTTGTGACTTGCAGCTGTCATTATGGCAAGGCACTGTGGTACTACGAGGGCTGTTTGATAAGTCGTTTTAAATAGTAAAAAAGTTTTTTTTTAGGGCTAAACACTCTTGTTCCAACGAGTTTCCAATTTTTTTAATCCCCTCCAAAAAATACGTTTTGGCAAGGTCTTCATAATAGGCGTTTACACCTGCAATGCAGTCCTCATTTGTCAAAAAAAATTGCCCTCAAAGCCATCTTTTCAGATTTGGGAAACCAGCTCGAAGCCCAACTCGTGGATTTTGGCCATTGCAATAGTTGACGTGTGCACTGGGGCATTGTCTTGATGAAAGATGACTTTCTTGGGGGACAAAATTGGTCGTTTTTCCAACAATTCGGCATTAAAACGGTCCAACAACTCTGGGTAATAACGGCCTTTTCCAAGTAATCAATCATAATGATTCCTTCGTTTTGATTCAGGTGTATAATGATTTTGTTTCAAGTTTGGTCCACAGTGACAAATTGACTCAAAAAAATCCGAGGATTACGTTTCATCATATCCAAACACAGTTTTGGAATTCGCTTTCTTTCGCGTTTTTGTTCGATTGTCAACAAACCTGGCACCCATCGTGCAGACAGCTTTGTCATCTTCATGCAGGATTTTATGTACTCGCTCAGTGGAGATGCCTGTATTCTCAGCTATTTCACGCACCTTCACTCGGCGGTCGTCGAGTTCAATATTATGGACTTCTTCAACGACATCCTCAGTAGTGACTTCGATTGGGCGACCAGAGCATGGAGCATCAGATGTGCTTGTCCGGCCACGTTAAAAATCATTTATCCAGTTATAACAGTCTGCAACGTTGGTGCGTTAGTACTATGAACAGAATCAAGTTCAGTTTTTATTGTGGCAGCACTGCAACCCTTCATAAAAAAATAACGGCACGAAATTCAGATTTTTCCATAGTTGTTGAAAATTTACGAGTGATCACAGTTAAACAATAGTCTTTATTTGAAAAATTGTGCCTGCCAGTGTTAATGCCTTTTCCCAGAAAAAAGGTTTTACAAATAGTTTTTAAAAGGACTTATCAAACAGCCCTCGTACGCTAGATCAATATTATAGTTGATATTAAAGTTGGTAACCGTACAAGGCTAGAGCTTAGTTTGAGGCTATGGCAATTTGTGTCCCGCATACTTATTAACACTCACAGGCAAAAACTTTGGCCAATCTTCTTGTCATACAAAAGTCAACAAATATGACTTCTTAATAGGTCGGTCAAGTTTACTAGACCAATTTTGATGCGGCTTATTGTATTTCGCAGCTAATTATCCTAGGTCCGGTATTGCGTGCAGAAAAATATTTAAAGGTACATTTCCTGAACAAAGCCAAAATATCGATAAATTCTCCGTTCATAGTTGTGTGGTACAAACATCACTTTAAAGCATAATTTAATTACTTTTGCAATAAATTTGTATCTTCTTAAATAGTTATTTGTACGCCATTTTGGAACATTGATTAGCGGAAACACAATATTAGTCATATTAAAATTAATTCGATACTCGTGAAGTTACGGTCCGATAAGAAGTTATATTCGTAAACACAAATGTATAAACAAAAGATGGATGGGCCAAGCCCGCGAGTGTACTTTTTATTTATTTATAATATTACCAAGGATTTATCTCACGCGTTTCTTAAAGGGTAACTAAATCAATAAACAACACGCAGAAATAAAAGTGCTCGCAACGCTCGTCCTTATCATTCAATTCCTCGATGCTGAGGGGTGATATGCAAAAATTACCCGTCTCGTTTATCCCCACATAAATAACATTAGCTGTGGGAGATAGCGTGAGAGTGTTTGTAATTACCGTATAAATAATAATTCTGAGAGGCCGTAGATTACGGTTACGCGTGATTCACGGGCGACCCCGTGATTGAGGGGGGGAGGTGTTTTTTTAGGGATGATGACGTCATATGTGATACTTAGAATAACGATGTAACAAATCTTAGTATAAGCAAGGTTAAAGCTCATTAAACTTAACTGTTCATTGTACGTACTACGATAATTTTTAATTAATCACTAACTTGTTATAATTGTGCTTTTAATAATACTTTGAAGACAATCCAGTTGACTAAGTCTCAAACCAAGCTCTAAGCTGATAATCTCGGTGGTGGCGAAAACTAAATCAAAACCAGACTCTACTATAAACATACAGACGGACTGACGCAGCGGAGAGGACTTTTTACTTTGTTATTAAATCTTAACCTATAATTTTATTTTTTTATTTTGGGGTTTTGTTTATATGAGGTATATTTACAAATTAATATTGTTTGCTTCTTGTTTAATTTGACTGAGCCATCAAAGTAAAGTACGTAGGATTTTTTATAAATTTTGTTTCTTTTGGAGCCGAATTCAATTCCTTTAGTGCACTTTTTCAGTTGATTAGTTGCAGTTGTGTTAAATGTTTCTTTTAGCTATTCATTTCCTTTTTTTTCGGTATTTACTCTAATAATTGTTACACTATACCTTAAGTGCTTCGTTAATCTATTTATTTCTGAGAACTCAACGATATAGGTATATAAGTACCTACACTACCTACCTACTTACATAATTACATATTTATTTGCGCACTTGCTAACACCGAACACTTTTATTATGATAATACTAGCTTCTGCCCGAGACTTCTTCCGCGTTAACCATCCACGGGCCAATGTTTTTTTATTTATTGAAGGTATCCTACATCTTAGTAACCTTCATTCAAATTTCATCCAAATCCCTCCAGCAGTTTCAGCGTGAAGAACTAACATATTAACACATACACACACATACAAACTTCCGCGTTGATAATATTAGTGTGATTCTGTAACCAAACTCAATTTTAAAGTTTTCACGCATGGTGTCTTAATACACTTCCTATCCACAAAGCAAAGTAAATGAGCAAACAATATAAATATTCATTAAAATTACAGCGCGCCTGCATAAACCCGTCCCAGCATCGTAAGCAATTACCCGCTTAAACACCATCCCTTATTGCTAACAGTGTAAGTTTGATATTTGTTAGCGTGTTTTGTGGAGTTACGTCGTTCCTTATATGGTGCTTAAGGGTAGCGTAAGCTTAGAGGTGGCATATGAGGCGAAATTTCTATTTCTTATCCCGGCAATGAGCATAATCAAAAGAGTGGAGATGCGGGGAAATATCGCTGTCATTATTCAGGCAGGTCTTTGACAGTCTTGTGTGGGATTATTTATCGCGGCTTAGAGAGAAGAGGTGTTATAGGTGTTTTTATCGTGTACGTAGATTTAGCGTGTTTAATGATGGAGGACGTAAAGCCGGTAAATGAAAAGATTACGTCTATCTTTAAGCCGCAGATCTGTGGGGCTAGACAAGTTGCCATCGAATACAAACGCTAGCGTTTGGTGATCACCTATCGCTTTTCGTTGTCAAAAATGATAAAGCTAGCCATGTTGCCCTTAGATACCGATGTTTATATCGTGATAGTGCTCGAGTTGGAAATGGCAAAACTATCACTATTCGATTAGCGCGAGTGATAGTGATCACATTACAGCGTGTCAGTTGTAACGAGTAATATATCACGTGCTTACGTCAATTCCATACATTTTTGTAGGTTCGTTCGGTAACGTTCGTATTCGATGGCAACTTGTCTAGCCCCGCTGATAACCGTTGAGGTTTTCGGGACCACGTAGACTTACCTACTTTGGACTGCGGATCGACAAACGCCAGTCTAAGCCCTCAAGGTGCTCTTACACGGGCAACTTTTAACGGAAATTTAAACCCAGCAACAATAGCCGTCTTGCTCTAATTTTGTGTTTTAGAATAAGACGTCCCTATTATTGACGGGCAATTATTGCTCAAAAGTTGCCCCTTCAGACGATGGAGCGGCGATCTTTGCCAAGGTGGCTGACATCATTTATTTTGACTTTTTTTTTCATTTGAGTAGCCCGATTGCACTCATTGTTCGTAGTTAATTATGTAAATTCAAATTCAAATTCAAAAAGTTGGAAAAAACAACCAGTGCACAACCTTTCACTTTTCCCAATCTCTTAAGGTGTAAGAGATACCTCAAAGAAGGTAGCTCGCCTTTGTACATATTTTATTTTTGTGTGAATTATTGTATTGTTTTGGTCTTTCTTTCGTACTATAAAGTGTTTACATTCAAACATAAACTCCTTATTAATCAAAAAACTGGATGAGAATAAGCAGCTTATTAAACAAGAAATGTATTTAAATGATGAACTTTGAGACTACAAATATTAATGAGCACACTCTTTGCGTTTTCATTTGCCTTCCAATAACCTTTATTTTCCTATGGGATTGCTTTTCTAAAAGGAAACAGGAGTTAACATCCTAAAGCACATGAGTGACAATTCATAACAAAGTGAACATTGATTGTAGATTTTTTAATTATTTAAACCACAGACAAAGCTTACATAAGAGAGAATGATATTTCATTTAGAATTTTCAAATAGATACGTGTAGTAATTAAATAAGCGAAATAGCTGTTATATTAGTTTGGGTAGGGGAGTTGTGCTCTTCTAGTACTTATGTAAATTAATTACCTGTGTCGTAAAATTCTATGTTTCCTCCAAAATCTTGTTGAACAGGTACACACTTAAGTCCTAGTGTAGGTACATAATAGCGTACATTATTGTAATTAGGTACATTATGCTACACACAATATCAATAAACATGAAAATCGAACAGTTTCTCAAATCCATTCCCTAATAGGTGTATAAATCAGATCTTAATACACGCAATAATTAAAAATCGCGGAGGAGCCGCTCGCTTCTGCAGCACACTTAATCGTTACCCCATTTGATACATTGCCTTACAGCTCACCTTAAACGTTACAACCATTCCACACTACACCCCAACTACATCCCCATACGTTCTTACACTAGAAGCAATATCACACAATTGCGACAAGGTTCTAAGATTGTTCAGATAGTATTAGGAAGCGTTTACACGGGCGGCACGTAGAGTAATAAATAATATAGTAATCAGTGCGATTCCTTACATCCCGCTTATTAGGAGAACCTACATTCACCATTCGCTAATGCCGCGGCTTACAGGCACATGTGGGACGAGATGCGCCGGAATTTATTGTACGCAGCTTATGAATCATAAATAAAGAGCTAATTAGAATTGTCTTGAGAATAGGTGCCCGCACGTGAACGAGATATGAAGTAGCTACCAATCTGCCAGGAATTCTTTATGTTGTTAGATATTGTATGAGGTTAGACTAGGTTAAGATCGAACAAGAAAGCAAGGCGTTTATTCTGTTTTGTATTTAACGATGTTGTTATTATATATTGTTAGCGTTATGGTTACACCTGGCTATATCATAAACAATTCAATAACAATGCAGTTTACGTGGTTATGTGGGATATACCGTGAAATACAGGTCCTGTGCTGCATACTTAGAGGGCCATTAAAATCTCGCCGAGTGAATGTATGTTTTACATACAAGGCATTGTATATCGGTAACTTAGTTTATAAATTTCTAATTAAAAATATGTTCTTTGAAAACTGATGGCAACACTAAATTGCGGCAGTTAAGTCGCAAGCGAGATACGATAATTATAAGTCATAGACAAACTACGTTTTTTTTTTAAAAATTATACTGATTATTCCTAAAAGACTTCAAACATTAAACAGTCTTAATCTTTTCTTTTAAGATTGTGAAAATCAAAAGTTATAATAAAATAACAAAGTTTACTTAAACAATAGTAACTTTACTTAATGTGACTAGACTAAACATCTTTATTTTTACAACCACACATCATAGCCCTCTTTATAATACATTTAAAAAAATCTCAAGGCGTATCTAGGGAAATCATTTAGCACAAAAGGATAATCATTTAGCATAAAAGATAAATTAGACCACACTTCAGTCGTATTAGTTTTTGCTTCGCGGGACAATGAAACTATTCTCGTTCGTCAAGCTCCGGAGGTTAGTTTGTCTCTATATCTAGATAACTTCCCCGGCACGTTCTTATATTCTAAAATTTCCGTGAGCTTAGCCTTATCAAATACATTCAGGATTCTACAGTATTGGAATAACTTATTGTGATTATTTTTATATTGGTATTTAATCTTACGTTACGTTATCTTACGTTTGAGACTCACTAACGAATTTTTAACCTCAAGGTAGACAGATATATTTTAAATCTAATATCTCCGTTTCTGTCATCGAGGCAGCAAAACCACGGGAGAGCAACTAAACCAGTACACTCTATTCTGACGATTGAAGCGCTACGAACACATTATGATTAAGTCTTCATCAAATCATTAAATCAAAAGTCAACAACTTGAGGTTATGTAATATATTACAGAAATGTTTTCTACCAAGTCGGTTCTAGAAAGTTCCAGTTCTGTTATCTGAACTTTGTAACTCGGTGTGATTGGTATATCATTTCATTATTAATTCTAACCCCTAACTCATATCGCAACTGGTACGCACGAAACCGATAATTCGGCAAATTATAAAGTTATAACAAGTTGCGAAATAAATCTTTAACGCGTCTCACACACGCGTTTTCATGGCTCGGTTCAAGTCAGTGTTGCCCGCTTTTTGAAACTGACTTTAGATAATTATTTACAACGAAATAACCAATGTCATAATCCCTTTGTGCTTGATTTTTTTGTTATATTGTCTGTTTTACGTTTTTTTTTTGTATTCTTGTACAATAAAGAGTGTACAAACATAGTTTATTTTTTTACTTCATATAATTTTAAAAATCAAAAAATATGATTAATCGTTGTTGGAAATTTGAGTAAAAAGGCAATATTACATACGAGTATTTTTTAATTGCCTTGACACTAATTATATGCCTTGATAATATTTAATGGTTAAAATTTGACTCGAGCTGCCTATGTTAATTTCTTTCCCAGAATGCAACCTGTCTACCCGCTGATCACCTATCGCCCAGAAATTCACATCGCAACCGGCAACCCATAAGTGGCAAAACAAAGAATGGAAAGTAAAGTTGCCTCAATAAATTAATTGTCGACTAAGTTGCTCGTAAGGCGCGCGCGCGCGTGCGGGATTCGCCAACTTTCGACTATTAATTTGGGTCTTAACGTACAGGGCTGTGTGCGTGGTATTGGTACACAAGTCATTCCGTAAGGAAATATTAGGGCTTAGCTGAAGATGCTGAGTTTTCACGGTAATTGAGAGGTTTTTGAGAAAAATAAGTGGGATTTTTAGGTCAGGGACGAAAGATGATAACATTCTAGGAATGTTCAGTAGTGATGTTAAATCACTAAGCTTATCGATATCGATGTCACGTAAATATATGTGGGCGTTAAAATTTCCGAAACCACAACAACAATGTTTCTTGTATTCAATACAGGAAGTAGGTAACACAGAAAACAATAGCGTCTGCAGTCTCTTTTATGTATATTGGAAAGCTACAATACATAAATACAGTACAGTACATTTAATCATAGATATATGATAAAGATAATTAAAAAAAATATGTATATAAAAAAAATGCGATGACCTATGATTTACCTGAAAAACAATCCCGGAGTATACAATCTGCAATCACGAAACGTTAGGGGAATATGGTCAGAGTTTAGTAGTAGATACGTATCCTACAATATGAGACAATATTTAAAAAAGACGTATCTGTATTTATATTAAAGGTAATAAAATACAATTTTAATCAGAACCAGAACCTACACAATATTTTTGTTTACGGCTACTAAACAAAATATGGTCAACGCATAAATTAGTACCTAATAGTTACAAGAATAAAGAACCCTTCAGTACAAGGAGCACCCCAAAGGTGATTACCATAAATAAACTGCGTGTCACATCTGAATATCGCGGAGCCCCCGCGGGCCCAAACTACGCCATTTGGATCTGATTGATTCAACAATAATGGCACCTATACAAAGTTTTCGCGCCAAAACGACTACTTTACGAGTTTTACGCGTTAAATAACAGTATTGAGAACCAATAAATTCAGCTCGTGATTATTTCGGCTCATACAGTTGCGGCAAGTTTGTTTTACGACTAGAGAAATCCCTTAATTGATTATAAAATATTAATTAGGTATTAAAGTGAAAGTTTTTGTAATTTACATATTTTATTTCATTTTTATTTGTTTGTTGATTTTAAGTGTTTCTATGCTTTTGATTTATTAAGCTATTTAAAATTACATATGTGTAAAAAAAAACTTCTTTTTCAGAAAAAATGCAAGGTAGGTGATGGTAGGCAAAGAAATGATTACTTATAGTTTTCAAGCACAAATGTTTTCGTACACCAACTGTAAATTTCAGTTTTCCAATAAAGTGTAGGTATGTACCAGTATACTCAGTCAAAAAATAACAGTTTAATCTTAAAACAAGTAGAAGCTGTTTTTGCATCAGACTTTCTCGATCGACATACAACAGAGACTTCAATAGACATATCCATTCCCGCCATAAATAATAAAAAATAACACTGGCAGCTTTTTCATGTACGAATTCTCAAAACCAATTAGGTACCTATATACACATCGCCAGAAAGCGAACCTAGGTACATGTAACAAATAAAAATAAGTCTGGTCTCGTGATAACTAGCTCTGGCCTCTTTTTCAAATAGGCTGAAGAACAATTGGCAACGACTCTGGCCGATATACCAAAAAAAAACCATTGCTTACGCACACTGACCACTTTTCCCAAGCGCTCCAAAAATAAAAAGCCTCCGCTGGATTATACAAACACGTGGCGTGCGGTGGGCGGATCTGCGCGCGGCTCATCCCCCACCTGTTGGTGATCCGGATATAGCTAGCGCACGGATAGCCGCGGATTCGGCCGATCCGCCACGCCTAGCGACGCCCACGTGGCTTAGTCTTGAGACCGTGGGCTTTATGTGTCTCGAGGGATATATACTTATGAGGAAAAGTAACGGTTCGGGCTGGGATTTAGTAAGCCGTTGTTTGTGCCCGCCAGTGTAACTCAGAGTGTTACAAGTAGAGTGAAGTTATTAAACCTCAGGGTGTTAGACGGTTTACTTGAATATAGAATGGGACATGTTACACAAATCGTTCCAAAAATAAAACAGTAACAAAAATACTTACCACATTTTTCAAAATAGCTTCAAATAGTAAAATATCTATGTGTCTCTTAGCGACAACACCATACGGATTGTCCTGAAAATTTATGATTAAAATTTTATGATAGCTGTAGTGCCCAGCCATTAAAAAGTCAACCCTGGCACATTGCAAAACCATGAAGTTTCTGAACACTGATAATGTTGACAGAAAAACCAATGCTAAACTAATATGTGGCGTGTGAATGACTAGTAATATAACAGCATTGTTTTACTGCTGCCACCATTATCAATATTCAAAAACTTCATGGTTGTGCAATGTGTCAGGATTTACTTCTTATCGGCCGGGAGCGACTACTTACTATGTACTTTATATTATGCCAAATTATCTGCGAGAGAGTAATGTTTTCCCCGTTGAGCTGGCCCATGCGTATTTTAACTAGGTATATTTATTCATATCTTACAGATGGGCCCTTTCAGATACACTTCTACCACTTTAGGATCTTTTGTGCAATTAGTCAATTACCCTCTTACATACTCAACTGTTCGAATGAATATTCTTCCTCACAATGTTTTTCCTTCACCGTACGAGCATCGGTTAATGTACTTGAGTCAGAAAATCTCATTGGTACCTAAATGGTGACCGACCGGGTGCGAACTCGCTACCGTACGATGACGAGCAAACCCTCTAAGCGACTGGGCCACCTACCACTAATAATAAAGGTTAAGTTCGCCTGTTCACTTATAATTTATTTTTCTTCAAAATATTTGTCATTCGTGTACCATAAATTGTTAAATAAAAACCCACCTATATCTTTCAATAAGTAAATGCTATTGCAGTATCACACATCGGTCCCGTATTTAGTTCACAGCGCGGAGCTCATTTCCGAAGTGCAGTGAACGGCCATTTTAGATGCGTCGTCGCAGTCTCGTCCAGTTTCCGAGTGTCCATCGGACCTCTCAAACCTATTAAAGATTTTGATGTATTAAAAATGAAATTGAAGTTTGTGATAAATATTTTCTGAGAACACACTGTACCTACCAGTGGCGAAGCGTCACGTAAATAAATAGACAAGCCGGAGCAAAAAAAGGTGTATGGCGTGTGTCGGTTTTACGTTTTGTTTGTATACCTACTCTATGCATAAGAATTTTTGGTAAAGCCGTAAATAATCGGCTTGTACGAACGCCTCGCGACTGGTACCTACCAACATTTCAGTTAGGAGTTAGATTACAAAGTTGAGGCCAGGGGCGCAATTCTACTGGACAAAACAATATTCCCTTTGACATTGTTATCAGTGTCTAATTCAAAAAAAGTATGGCTCAAATTACCCTACCATAATCACGAACCATTTGTTTTCAAATTAGACTACTTAGAAATCTGTGCGATTGAGATCTATTTGGACTGTAATACAATAAGGTGTCTGATATAGACCTTATTGCATTTGTAAATACTATATGATATGTCTCGTTTACTTTTCAATTATTTAAATTTAAAAGCAAATAACTCGATAGAACGGTGACCCTTTGTTTTATAGAATATTAATTAGAGTGTCGCTCCCAGGCTAGCGCAGGAAGTAAACGTGTTGTTATAATCTTTCAAATTAAATGTATTCTCGATATCAGATTCTCTACAGTACCCCGAAATATTGGAAATGGATAAAGCATTCTGGGAAATTTATCATTGTGAAATGAAAAACATCTGCAACTCGCATGAAGCTGCTACCTATAAAAAACAAACCGTAAACGCAGTGGTACGCTCGTTCACTAATTATTTTACTAAAATGTATCAACTCTCACATCCGGAATTACATTGTTCTATCCAAGACACTTTGCTCGACGTAACTTCTCCTTTAAGTAACCCCTACAAGCCTTATCTTATTAAAAGCTGCTTTGAAAGGGACACCTACATATTTAGTTTATAAGTTCATCGGCAAGTATAAGACGCAGTTCGACCGACGACAACTAAACTCCTAATTGGCACAGAATCGAGTTACGAAATGGGGAATCGACCCCCGATCCTGCACTTAGTAGTCCTTTTAACGGTTTAGTGGAGACGATCCCTTCTAGACGATATTTGGCAATTAAGAGATATTGATGCCTCGGTTTGAGAATAGGCCCCGTCTTAATGCAGGTTGTTAGTGAATGGTGAGCCTTTACTGTTCTCAAATGAATGCTGGCTGGAAAGGGTTGAGACCCTGATTCGCCTTAAGTGCCTTAATTACTATATAAAATGGACCCGATTATGACGTTTCGGCACTGAAAGGGTAACAATTAGTATTTTTAAAGCAATTTAGCACAAAAATGTAAAAACCATTTGTTTTGTATTGAAATTATTTTACAACTTCCAATCTTTGGGACAAATTTGGAGAGATCATAATCAATGAAAACCTTAAATTAGTTAAATGAAAACGTAATTAAGTATGAGTTAAATTTAAACATGATTAACATTAAACACGGTGCAATAAAGCCTGTGGGGCTATTGTATACGTTTATCTTTGCGAATGAATGTCAACGGATTTTTTTTTTAACATTTATCCACCACGAACACGACCGTAACAACACCCGCTGCATACTATTGGGTTTCCCAATTTCAGTAGAATTACAATCGGAATTTACCATAGTCTACTTTCCGATGGATGTTCAATAGCTTGCTTGAATTACCATAATTCAATATTTTAGGTGAATACTAAGCATCTTGCCTGAAAGTTAGAGAGAACTATAGGAGAGTTTCAGGAATCTCGACAAGTATTTCGGAAACCTACTTAGCGAAGATCACCCGCCGACACCGCGACGCCCATAACGCGCGAACAAAGTTGTGGTTGTGAACAATTCGGTACTGTTTGACACATAACCTCAAATTTTCAACGAGCATCTAATTATAAAATAACGTATGTATTATTAATGGTTGTTTAATCTACAACTATGAAGTCTGAAGTGCGGTCTTCAAAAGTATGTGAATATGGACTAGAATTATGTAGACTAGTAGTACTGTTTGTATAGTTTTGATTACATATTTACCACAGCGTTCATCGTTTTATTACAATTGGCGCCGACTTAAATGATAATCTATTCCAAATCTCGGTCGAGCCAAAAGATCAAAATTAGTTTAAATTGACGATAGATTTAATATTGGTCACTTACTCCCTACTCTCTAGTTCTATATCTACATATAGCACGTACGTATTAAAATTAAGTTCCGGTCGGAGTGGTGACCCGAAGTTGGTCCAAGATCGCCGATCGGGGTCGGCCGACACAAGACGCTCTGGTAGGGCACTTTACTGGCCGATACTTCGAAATTAGCTCGGGGCTGATGGTACTGTGAATGAGCAGCTGTTAAACAAACTTAAATAAAGGTTAAACTATAGTTATTGTGACATCCGTGAATTAGGTGCTTTTTCATTAATTTTGCTGTAGGTAAGGTAAATGCAGCTATCAACGACCCTCCTAAGGCAATTTTGAAATTGATCATACTTATTAGGAATATTGGTAGCCGTCACAGTATTTTTATTATTTTTATATGGTAATATTGAATATTGGGTTTATATTTACCACGTTAAATGCTTCAAAATAAACCATTTTCTTGTGAAAAATTATTAATAAAGTGAGTAAGTCGATTGTTTCTATTACCGACCCATAGTAACGGCTGTGAAGCTATTAACGTTTTTTTTGCAGCTATTAACGACTGTCAAAAAATGATACAACTGTAAATGGTGAAACATACTTTAATCTTCATAAAATTAAAAAAAAAATCTACAACATTTAAAAAACAATACACGCTACAAGTGTATGTTTTATATGGTCATATACCTACATAAGTATCTAAGTAAGTGTAGTGTTGAGCCTTAATTTTATTTATAAAAACGCATTAAAAAGGGTCTAGCAGACTAAGCTAACAAGATTAGCCCTCACGAGGGATTTGGTTATACTTTTGAGAAAGAAAGAAAGAAAGAAAGAACACATGACATAGTCCAAAGTGTTCTAGGAATCAATTTCTTACGTTTTCGCGAATAAATCAAAACAAAAGAAAATCGAAGGCTGATAATAAGCATTCAGTGATCTTAGATCCTGCCACTACTCCACCTAAAAGTATAACTAAATCCCTCTTGGGGTCCAATCTTGTTACCTTAGTCAGCTAGACACTTTAAATTCTATTTAAACGTCGGTTAGATAGCAGTTTTTTTAAATAATTTCTTACGATGAATACTATACTAGACTACTTTCAGAAAAAAACACTGTCATAAACCAAACTGTTTTAATACTATCGCAGAATTACTTAAGTAAGTAATCTGTTTCTTCTTGAAATTTCCCAAAAGTTTCAAAAAACAAAGAAACCAATGAAAATCGCTGGACATACACGGGGGTGTTTCAGATCGGCTTAGGTATCTAGATTCTCAATTAAATATATCATCAATTCTTGGACCACAATTTACACCAATATAAATAATATTACTTAACATGAAATACTTAAGTACCTATACCTAATAATTTGTGTAGGGTCGCTAATAGTTACTCATTGTTACTATTACCGACCCACATGGGTCGGTAATAGAATATGTAGGGTATAATAGTAAAATGTATTACCGACTTAAGAAAAGTACATAATATTTATGATCGGTGGTTTCCTGACTGTAAAAGAGACCGTGATTGATTAAAGTAATACAACATTCAACTACAAAAACCAAGTTTATTAAATTATCGTTAATTAATTATTGTCTCTAAAGTATATCGAGTTATGAAAAATGTAGTCATTTTCAAAAAAAATACAAAGCAAAAACAAGAAAACTACACAAATTATTGTATAACGGTAATATATTTATACAAAGTCTGATTGTTTGTTATTAAAATGGTTTATACAAATGCTTGGATAATAGTCAAATTTCAACAGAAAAGATATTAAAACGTAAGTCTACGTGGCGGCCATTACCGACTCATGGGTCGGTAATGGCTGCAACTAGTAAAATGGAAGAAGCTATCACCGCCCTATTTTTAATTAAAGTTTTATGATATAAAGTGATGTTTTTTCAATTAAATGCATAACAAAATTCAAGAATTTATAAGTAAATGTATACATAAAGTACTACACGATACTTGTAGGTATCAATAATATGCATTAAATGTCTTAAGCAGAAAAATTGGGTACTTACCTGCAGGAACAAGGGCCAGTACGACAAGACCTGCGTCCACGCCGGCCGCACAGAAACTGATGTATTTTATCTCATTTTCGCACTGCCACGCACACTAACTTCAGAGTATCCGATGCTCAACGAACAAACGCGTGTATTTTTTCTATTACCTGTGGCTCAAACAGTCGCAGAAACGTTAAAAAATCGAATTACACTTATGGGTCGGTAATACCTGCAGATTTTCGATGGGTCGTTGATAGCTGCGTTTACCTTATTAGCACACGGTTGTGACCAAAAATCATTCATTAGTAACTATCCTTATAATGTTAAGAACGTCACAGAGCCGGTAATAATGTTTCCAGGGCACAATGACTTTTATGAGAACCAGGTGCAGATAGTAACCAAGGCTAGATTCTCCTCAATTTTGTTTAAACATGACCATTGCAAGTCGGCTCAAAAATTTGAATTAGTACTTGTGTCTTTTTCAATCTAATTTCATCACTTATTTCAGCCTGTTGCCAAGCTTAATGATCAGCAATACATCTAGAGCAGATTTTACAATCTCCAGAAAACACTGACAGATAAACATGAGCTCTGCCACTTTCATACGATATAGAAAAGGAAAGCGGTAACTGTAACGTATTGGAAACCTCTTCCTTCAAGTGACATTAAAGTGACATCATCGTCCCACTCTGTAAAAACATTAATTAAACCCTAGTAACTGCATTGTACACGGGCCAGCTCCTTGGTCATCGTGCGGCAAGCGTCTTTAGAGGCATTACCGAGAAATGCACTAATGCCCCTACACCGTGAAAACTGTTAAGGGGCGGGGTAGAGGCTTCCTCGGATACTGATATTATTAGCAAAGTACCTTTGAGGTATGAATCACAAGTCAATTTTGGCATTTAAGCGACTTGGGTAAGGTTGCAAGTTGTCTTGTGTATGTTTGAAGTCATAATGATCCGCGTTGAGGCTTTTGGATTTAGTTGGATTGGTGTGTACTGAAAATGGTTAAGTAGTTACATTTAGGTGCATTATTTTCGAGCAACTTTTTCATCAAAATTTTGGTTGTCCAGCCCATAAATATTTATTCGATACTCTAAAAGCCTGTTAAAACTAATTACGAAGAAATGAAAATTGGAAAACCGACAGATAACTACTAAATGTATTTATACTGTCACTAATTAATACTTTGTCACTACACTAGTATTCTCGATTACATTCGATTGGGGCCACTGAAAACCAATGGCGCGGGTCGTGGTCCGCCACGCAACTGCATTTTATTTATTTATTTATTACGTATAATTATGTATAAATAAAATAAAATAAACTTGCTTTTTTCTATTTGTAGTAACGTACAACCCTGATGTTCTATTATATTCTATTATATTTTCACGAAAAAAGTTTGGCAAAGTACCCTAGTTCCCTGGTCTAAAAAATATAATCACCATTTACCCTAAACGGTATCATTTCAGTTCACAAACTACCAAGTCGTTGCGTAATCAGCGACTGCAAGCCATTTGACACTGGTACAGTCGGAATAAATATGGATCTTTTAAAGCGCCGCTCCTAATTGCCTGGCAGATGGAGCGGCGCCAATTACAGACGTTATTTAGCTGACTGTACTGATAGAGGGTGTGTCGGGAAAATTCGCAAAGATAAGGACTTCGTTGAGGACAATGGACGAAGAATTTGGAAGAAAAAGTGTGAATATTTTCAGTTAATATTTCAAAAACGTAATTAGTATGTTAAAACAGATGAATGAGATAGATATGCATTATCTTTTGGCAAAGCTTAAGGATATCGATGAAGATGCATTTTTGTAATTAAGCCGCAGGGGCACTTTTGCACGTCAAAATCGAGAAGAAGCGCGGCAACATACTCAACATTCAGTATTTCTTTGAACATTACCTACTAAGGACAATAATAGCATATTAATCGGGCATTAATTACATTTTGTTTCTAAGTCTCTTAATCTACTCAGTGAAACCATATTGCTTTCGACATATTATCGTATTGTCAAGGTTATATTTACAGTATGATAGCATCAAATCACCAAAAAAAATGTGGTTTTACTTGGACGAATAGAGGTTCCTAAATAGTTTAAGCCAAGCACTTTTGCCTATAAATACGGGTGTGCCATCATTATCAGCATCTGCCTATTCGTATATAGCAAAGTTTTCCTGTATGTACTGAACATATTCCAATCTCTGAGACTTTACGATCGGTTCTGTACATTTTGATCGGACTCATTATACCATGGGAATTACTACGTGAATTCGTGACAATAAATGGTCCTAACACTTAGGTTTTTTAGGCTGAAAAAATCTTGATCGTCTTTTTTTTTTCATGCATTTTTTTTTTGCTCTGGAAAAAGAAATCCATTCATATTAATATTATTATGATAGAGAAGCCAACGAGCTAGCGAGTCAGCTGTGGTCCTATTCCAATTTGTTCAGCCCATCTTTATCGCAATCATATTGTTGATCTTACCGTGACATCAGGATAACAGCAACCAAAACGTCAACAATATGTTTCTTAAAAAGTACTAAGATGGCATTGATATGAAACCAAATGGATTAATGGAGCATAGAGGCCCTCCCGGAAAGTTATCAAATCACCACCGCCCACGGACACCGCAATACCAGAAAATTGATCATTCGTGCTTTTCTCTTTGAGAAAAGAGTGGGCTATTACCTCTTAAAGGTCCTTTAGTATGTACGTATGTAAACCCTTATTGTAAATCGTACATAAACTTAACATTGACACGTAAATAGCAATTTATCCCTTTAAGGGTTTTAGTATTAGCGGGTTGGAAATATTGCCACCATAAGCCGGTTCCACAGCTGGTGCCGCATTATGCACACGGTGGTTTTTTTTAAGTAAGAAGAAGGCACACGGGCACTTAGGCCACCTCAATTCTCAAGACTGAAATCGTAAGATTTCAAACAGTATCCAATCCTGAGGGCTTAGAAGGAATTCTTCTATGCTAGTAATTTCACCGGTTATCTTATCCGAACACCATAACACACCAATTCAAATGCTGCTTGGTGCCATCCGCACGGAACCTGCAAAGTCCTACCAACACTAAAATAACAAAATACCATCTAAAGTTGCCATACCACATCGATTTACAAACCTTAACATTATATTAGTGATACATTTAAGTTTCCTAAATAGTTGAAGAGTTTTATCTGGGGTTATAGTTTGCAGAGAGCAGCAATGAATTCCGTAAGCTACGATCAGGGACCATTAGCTGGCGATAGCAGTCTTGATAGTTGTTTGTTCGTACACAATACACATGGCTACTGAAACTAGCCGACGCGTTAAAGAGAATGGCTGCGTTTATATACTTTCTGACACTTCTAAGTAAGAGAGAGAGCGATGCTTTTTAAACATTTTGTCATACGATAAACGCAACCATACTAGGGCCTACAGGAGGTTAAAAGAAAGACATAAAATTATTTTAAATAAGCGTTTAGCGGGCATATTATGGTAATATGTAAGTAAGAGAGTGACAGATGTTTTATCCGCCTCAAATGGCGACCATAATACTGTCCCAAGAAATGTGTACGTGTAAAATGTCGACAAAAGTTTCATAAAACGTATCATTTCTTCAAATTACATTTTAAAGATCCGTTCGTGCTTAGAAAGTTTACAAGTTTACACCCCACTAAACCAAGACAACTCATTTTAATATACTTTTCCAATGATCAAACATCAGTTTTTTTTTTTTTGGGGCATAGAGCAGTCATACGAGCACCAGGCCACCTGATGGTAAGTGCAAACTGTGACTCATAGATATTCGCATTCACAAGACTGCAAGCCTAAGACTGCAAATGCGTTGCCAACCCTGAGGACTAAGATGGAATGCCCGGCTGTCTTATCCCCAAACCGGAACACAACAATGCGAACAATGCTGTTTGGCGGTAGGTTAATGGATAAGATAGTCGTAGCGATCCGGACGGACCCTGCACAAGGTCCTACCACATCTAGTCACGGTCTAGTTTTTTACAGATTTTGTATTACCAGTATGTACTGTTATATTGACGTCGTGGTTTTCATCGCGTGGTTTTCATCACACTGACCAAACCATCTGTATGAGGAGAATGTTTAATTCTCACCCGAAACCAAATCTATGCGCGGTTTGATGACGAAAATGGGAAAGGACTCAAAACAACACTGTAATATAAAGTAAGGTTTTTAGAAACAAATAATAAAATAAAGATGTGTGGTTGGAATAACAACTACTTAACTTCCGCCCTGCTATTGTACGGGGCTAACGCCTACCTATCCCTATAACGAAGAGGGTTAGTATTTAGGTCAAGTTCACTTTCTGAAGGGATGGAGTAAGGGGTGACTGGCTTGACTGACGTGCGCGTGATATTGTGTAGTTCGTGGAGTAAGGTTAAATAGTTCTTTCATTCTTGAATCCCTGACCTGAATTAGAAGGTTTTTTCGTGAGTTCGTGTGTCTGCTTACGTTCTAAACGGTTTAATCAATTTTAGACGTTTTTTTTGTGTAAGTAATAGTTATATTACGGATTAACTTTTAAGATAAGTTTAATGAAAATAGTCACTTGTCAGTTTTAGAACATCGTTTACGTTAACGTTACGCATCTTGGCCCGAGAAACAGGTGGCTTGTGTGTTCATTCACCATATCCATGTCCGAAACTAGATATTTGTATTAGAAGTCCATACTGTCTTTGGTTTGCTTAATTATTTATATTCACATTTTTTATATCACTGGATCTGTAAAATGGCGAACCCTGGGAGAGGCTTACGTCCAGCAGTGGACTGCAATAGGCTGAAATGATCATGATGATGATGGATCTGTAAACGTCAGGTAAATAAATAAATAAATATTAGGGGACAATGTCATACCAATTGACCTAAACTAAGCTCTAGGCTTGTGCTATGGGTACTAGACAACGATATAAATACTTATATAGAGAAATATATACTTATACTCGTATATATAGAAAACGTCCATGACTCAGAAACAAATATTCGCGCTCATCACACAAATATCTGCGCTTACCTGGATTTGAACCCAGGACCGCTGGCTTTGTAGGCAGGGTCACCACCATCTAGGCCAGCGCGTCGTCAAAGAAAGGTTTGTTGTATAAAATCCATAAAAAAGTGGGTTCCTCAAAAATACGTTATGATTCGCGATAATATGACCTAAAAAAATTCTGCCAAAAAAAAATTACAACGCGACAAAATGTGGATAAATCATCCGTCAAAGAGTCCGCCCGCGATAAACGCAGCCATAATTTGCCCCCAGTATTAGCTATAGTGAATGTTGGCGAGCCTGTCGGTCCGTGTGTGCGTGGTGCAGCCGCAGTGAGCGGCGGTAATGTGCGCGGTAGTTTATGTCGGGTGCGATACGAGCCGCGACAGAGGTTATTCGTTGCGCTAATGTACCCAGCTGCATCTCGTTTGCATTTGGAACACAGCCTTCTAGGTTCTGTTATACTTATGCGGGCGTGGAATAATTCGTTTTAATCAATAAAAACACTGCAAATTATCTTTTAAATGGGTAGATTATGATTCTATTCAATTATTATTCTATTTTATGGCCGTGTGGTTGCCGGGTTATAGTGCCACCCCATGTCTTCCCGTGGAGGTCGTAAGAGGCGACTAAAGTAATATAGGCTTGAAGTACCTACTGCTAGGCGATGGGCTTGGCTTGCATCCTGTCACTAACGCTAGTAAACTTCTTAGCCCAAAGTAAGTTTGTACAAAAATTGGTTACCGAATTATCAACAAGTTTTTACACTTGGGTATAATTCGGTAGCTCTGACTAATGCGTGAAGGTGTATGAATGTATTATGATTCTTAATCCTTCTAACCTACTGTTATGAACATTTTGAGCACCTATTTTGGAAAAGGAGGTGAAAATTGCCGAATTAAAGTCCGTCCTTGAATACTGGCTATTGAACATATAAATAATAATTGCTGTTTTTATAAACTTGAACTTGCTAAAAAAAAAATTTCTCGCAAGTCAATTTTGATCCACTTCCGTTTATCAGCTGAAATTTCGGATTCCTTAGTGAACCCGAGGGCAAAGCAATATGACGGTATTGAAGAGCTGATCTGATGATGGAGTCCAGAAGGTACAAACAGGCTCTCCGCTGAACTAAATTTCGATGAGCAGAAGATGACTTTAAAATATTTAACTACAATCGGCAATAAAACCTTGTTTTATAAAAAACCGGCGAAGCGCGAGTTAAACTCGCGTGGACAGGGTTTCGTACAAACGTATATTTTTTTGATATAATTCTTGATATATATATATATATATTGATTTTAGATCAGGGGGTAGGTAATGGTCAATTTTCATCTTCTTTCATGAATAAAATCAAAACTATTGATTTTACAATAATAACAAAAAAATATTTGAGATCCTCATAACAAGCCCTTTCATGTGATATATAACACAATAAGTTTTGCAAAACTTTTTTTTGATTTCCTAATTTGTCCCCAAAAATGACCCTTTATGAAAAAAAAATACTTTGAACATCTGTGTTTAGGTTATTAATTTACATATGTATACCAAATTTCAACTCAATCAGTCTGCAGTAGTTTCGGAGCAAATTCGCTGAGACAGACGGACGGACAGACATTGCTGACGCACGACGCACTAGTTCCGTTCCGTTCCGTTTTTGTACGGAACCCTAAAAAAACGCACAGTAACTTATTTAGTATACACTCTTGTCTGTAAGAGCAACTCAAGTAATACCGGGAAATATAAAAGCTTCCTTTTGAAAGTTAATTTAGTACCCAAGCAATGGTCCACGTCCTCGTTGTGGCTTATTAATTGGCATCGAATATAGACTACGCTACAAGCCATATAGCATAGGTACAGAACTAACTAGAACGTATCGAGATTCTGGGAGGCGACGTGTGGGCGGCGTCGCGACGTTCACTATTCCCGTTCCTACCACATTTAATTTCGCTGAAACTCTACATAGCTTTGCAAAAATGTCAACTTTATTCCGCCTCAGCCGTGTTCGTTTCACTCGGATGCCTTGCTTCTTCATTTTCTGGAATGTTCCACAGTTTTGAGACGGGCTTTTGAGAAACTATAACTTCATGAAAACTTACCGGAGCCCCGAAGTAAGACGTGGCTGCTGGCGAACATTTACCAAAGTGTATTTAATTTTAGTTATGACTTCTTTCTTAGCTTCGTGAGGGACTCGGTGCGGCGGTGTAATTATACTTAACTTATTTTGTTTATCTTTCTGACATGATATTTCGTTGCTGACTTCGTTTATATTCCGTATGTTTCATATTGAAATATGATTTAAATGCTTAGGTGCAGACTTGTATTTGGTGCTTTATTTTTCTCGATTATTTTACCACAACTTGGTAATCAACGTAAGACCCGCTTGCGGTCGTTTCCAAATGTTGCTTTTATTATTGATTACTTATTTTAATACTTAAAAAGATACAAAGTAAAGACATTACAAATCACAAGCCCATTGTTTTTACTATCTAAAACAAATCTGCCAAATCATCTAAAATTAAACGACAGTTCAACGCAAACACTCAAATGGATCATTTGTCAAACATGCCCCGGTAAAGCCGAGTTTTATAACCCATCTCGTATTGAAAGTCGATCGCATAAGGCCGGGTGCACACTGTAAAAGGCTGAGCCCCGCCACTGAAAGGCTGCGCCTCCGATAGCACTCATTGGAGGAATAAGCCTGTTTCCCGACGACGGGGTTTAGATGCGCGACTCAGTGCTGTTTTATTCTGCTACCATCAATACTTAAAATGCTTGTGAACGGTTTAGTGATGGGGTGGTAGTCGATATTTATATTTTTTATCGTATCAACGTTACGGTAGTTATTATTTAATTGAAAGTAATGGTGGCCAAATTAGAAACAATACGATATCATACCAAAAACAATTGGGTTTTATTCAGTAAAATAAAACTCTTACTCTGATTGATAAAGTCCTTTTTTTTTAATGTGTTAAAGAAATAATAAATAGACAAACGACCACGGTTGAAAATGCTATTTCTTTTTATAGTTAGGTAATTAACTTAGAGTTTCAGCAAAATTAAAATGAAATGTGATGCGAAACTCTACCATTAGGTACGATTTTTAGGGTTCCGTAGCCAAATGGCAAAAAACGGAACCCTTATAGATTCGTCATGTCTGTCCGTCCGTCTGTCCGTCCGTATGTCACAGCCACTTTATTCCGTAACTATAAGAACTATACTATGGAAACTTTGTAAGTAGATGTATTCGGTGAACCGCATTATAGATTTTCATACAAAAATAGAAAAAAACAATAAATTTTTGGGGTTTACTTAGAACTGAAACCCATTTTATTTTTTTCATCAAACCCATACGTGTGGGGTATCTATGGATAGGTCTTCAAAAATGATATTGAGGTTTTTAATATTATTTTTTTCTAAACTGAATATTTTGCGCGAGAGACGCTTCCAAAGTGGAAAAATGTGTGTCCCCCCCCCCGTAACTTCTAAAATAAGGGAATGATAAATGTAAAAATAATATATGATGTACATTACCATGCAAACTTCCACCGAAAATTGGTTTGAACGAGATCTAATAATTAGTTTTTTTTAATACGTTATTAATCCTAAACCGCATTTTACCTTTCATTCAATCAACTCCAATATAATAAAGAATAAAGAAAAACATTTATTTAGATGTATAGTGGTACGGAACCCTACGTGCGCGAGTCCGACTCGCACTTGGCCGTTTTTTTTATTTCCTTAAACGCAATGTAATAACGCGTCATAAATATTTTAGTCACATTTTCCAATAATAATACCCCAAAACGACGGTTTCAATGATCTAACGCAAAAAAACATCTAAGTATATTAAACGCTTTTAATAATCCACAAAATCTTGTAAAGTTTATCGATACAGTTCTTATCGATATCACCCCCTGTCTTATATAAAAGGATTTGACATTTGAGGCCGAGAGGGCGAAGTAGCGGATTCAGACAGAGACAAAGTCGCTACCGAATACTTCTTTGATAATGGCAAATATTGAACAGATATTCAAATATAAAGACAAGTCTATTTCCTCTTAGCGGGACGCTTGTAGAGCATCTTTGAGAGTGATCTGTCTGCGATTTTGAATAATTTAAACCTTTGTTTTTAATACGAGACCAAAATAGAATTGTAGACTTGTTATCGAATAAATACACGGCAGATTTTAACTCAATATTCTAAGTATTCTTCTATGCAGGTAAGTATTTTTGGTACGATACCTTTAGGTAGGATAGCTGAATGTTAATGAGAATCTTAGCGACTACTGATTTTGTGATAGGCCATAATAAATAGTATCGTTGTGATGTAATTGTATCATCAATTTTATGATTAAATTCGCTAAAAGATATTGTACATGCCAATTCTGAGACCTTTTTTTTTTGGATATGTTGCAAAACTCTCGTAAAACTTTAGTCTCACTTTACACGGATGAATAATTAATACATGTCTAATCATAAGGTAAACTAAGAACGAAGCACTTTTAGCTCAGCATTATTAACATTTATAGTAGCATTGTACCGACTAGAAACTGCTCAAATGATTGAAAGTTTCTTGCAAAAAAAATTTTTTGTAAGGAAAAGCATGCTCTCAATTGTTTTCAAAAAGTTCTTGGTAATATCATGAAAACACTTCAAAACTTCAGGGAATGTTCTTGCACATTGTTATTTATTATATCACCTCCATTTAAGTAAAATTGAATCCGACTGTACAATAACCCTGTGACTATGACCCACATAACAATATTAACAATCCTCTTTATATGTATAAGGTGCCTTAAATGTTTAAGGTACCCACATATTCCAACAAATATAAAAGATATTTTATACCTTTATGAAAAGCAATCATAACATCAAATAAATAATTAAAGCTGCAGTTGACAAATACAATAGCATAATAATCCATCGACGGTCAATTGCTAGCAATCGGGCAAAACGATCAAGAATCGAAAAGTCACCACAAATTGGCATTTCCGAAGGGTCAGTCGGCTTAACTTATCAACAATTACGAACGAGGGCAAATCCTAAGTGAGCACAAATAATACGGTTCTCCTTACGTATCATATTTTCTTGATCCTCGGGTATTACGAGCCGGAAGGGTCAGCGGGACCGTAATTCTTATGTTTCCGTGACGTATTGACATGATATGAGTAAAAGGTTTTAGGATGTCTTGTTTGTTACGGATACCGTTAACCCATAATGTGTTTTGTTAGATATTTAGTCATTTTCGTTGTTACGATAAAACGTTTGTTGACACGCCTAGCATTCATTAAAAAAAAAACAATAAATACCTACCAAGTTGTGTAAGATAATGACCGGACTCCCTGGAAATAGCTCAATTAATAAGAGTGTGAAGTATTTCGTAACCTGAAATTTCAAATGCTATGTGCCTAATTAATTATTACAATACTAGGATCAAATGGTAAGAAAGGAATGATATAGGCCATTCTAAAGCATATTCCTCCAAACGGTTTTTGGCTGACGGAAAAAATACGTAATACGAGACGAGACCGAAAGTCAAACATAAGTGTAAGTATTCGTAATAAGTAGTAATCGTAAGATAGAAAGGGTTAAAACCTAATCATCGAATTGATTTTTGCGTAAAGGTTTGCTACAATATGTCCAATTCATATTAATAAGTTTAATAGACTTTTAGATTCCAAGAAAGTATGGTTCGTGGAGTGTGCGGTCTGTTTCATCGCTTTCGACTTTAAAACTCCATCGCAGAAAGCTAATGATTTTTTTGACTTAATTACGTTTTTGAGACGTACGCATTTTGACAAATTTATACGGCTTTTCAATCAATAAAATCAGTAATGATACTTTTGTATAAGCGGCGCACTAGATTTGCAATTTTGGACTGCATGCCGTCACCATAGAAAGCGAAACGAAGACGCCACACCTACTTGAAAGCTTTTTTGCAAATCTTTCTTATTTAATAACGAGCTCGACGGACTTATCCTGTACTTGTCCTGTCCGGACAAACGAAACAACTGCGAACATAAAAAAAACTAATCTATCCAGCCGTTCCCTAGTGATGCACTTTGCCAATGCACTTTATTTCAATTATTTTATACGTAACTAGCTGTTCCCGTTCCCACTTCATTGGGCAATTAACATTTTATATAGCCTGTGACAGTCACAAGTAACGTGGCTTTCCATTGGCAAAATAATTTCCAAAATCGGTTCAGCAGATTCAGAGATTACCCCTTACAACGTTACAAACTTTACCTCTTTATAATATTAGTATAGATGTATATTTTGATTGGTGTATTATCTGTCATTTATTAAATAACCAAACTTCTAGGCTACCTGACAGTAAACTGACATATTTAAAATCCTAAGACTGTAATCACGAGACAGTAAATGCGTTTCTAATCTTCAGGACTAATTGTTATATAGTACCTCTATAGTCATTTTACCGATAGTCTTTCGCCACACCATAATACAGCAATCCGGACACTACTGTTTTGCTTAAAGTTCAGGAATATTATGTTAATCTTAACTTACCCTCCACAAAGTGCTACCACCACTAATTTAAAAAATACACATAATTCAGTCAGTGTTTCCCAATTTTCTACTACTAGGTAATACATATTATATGTTGCGATTATTACTATGAGTCACTAACAGATCACTATATGTACGAGTATATAATATACTTTTACAAACAACACTATCAATATGTCAAATAACAAATACGTAAGTACACTTTCGGTCCATATCTTCTCAGTCCTATCTTCAACGGAAATTACCGGATCTTGTTGCAAAATATATATCAAAATAGACGTTAGAATCCCAAATCTTTAACAAAGTAGCTCTCGGCGCTCTAAGTCTAAGTAAGTGGTGTTCGGCGGGCGGAGATTTGCCGGACCGTCTCTAATGGGACTTATCCTTATTTATTGACCTCGCCGAAATAGCTGCGATACACAATTTAAAGTTTTCTAAAAGATTTAAAAAATAATTTTGATTCAAATGTTCATAGCTCGAATGAAGGCTCATTTAAAAAATGGAAATTGCCCCTCATGAGTAATGGTAGCACAGATACAAACCTATAACTGAATAGGGTAATTAAAATAAAGAAATATTTTTCGAACCTCTTACAATTTGTTTTTCGTATTATTATAGGATAAACAATTATAGGATAATTGATACTTCTTAAATATTACTTGAAGAAGAAAAAAAAATTGTCTGATATTCTTCGCAAATTCGCTCTGGAATGATAACTACGCACTAATCAGACAACTGTTAACAGGTGTAGCAAAGGAGACAGTAATATTAAAGTCTTATACTATGTTTATTATGTTACTCGTCGTAAGAAAAGGAGCTTTTACCTAATCAATAGCATCTTTACATAACCCGATCGATTTTAATCGTCAAGGCTTAAGTAAAATCCGTCTCCCCAGAACTTTGATTTCAAGGGGTGAAAACGCGTCGTTACCGCAAATGAGTTCAGACAGCCGTGAACAACGAACGCGACGTTTTTGCGAGAGCGACACCTGGCGGCCTAATCCTGGAGCACTCAGGATTTGATGTAGCGGAGAGGTGATCGCTTTTAGTCAACACGTGACACATCATCTGCGATTGGATTTGGAATTGACGTATAGTGCGAAGAGTCTAGAGAAGAAAATAAGATCATAAAAAAAAAGTGTGCAAGGTTATCTTGGCAACCAAATAATATTTTTTATTTAATAAACGATTATTGTGTCGGCGTTTTAGTTAAATTCTTGATTTAGGAGTTGCTAATTATCACGCTATTTCATTTTGGTAATTACATACATACTTAGCTACACGGGTGTCCCAGAACTTGAGGTAAATATTAAAGGATCAGAAATCTGGGTCTATTGGAATCCCTAATCGTCATTTGTCGTAATAAAAATGAATGTTTGTTTATTATAAAGCCTTTTCCGCCTGAAGTTTAAAATAACCCTAACCTAACCTAATCGTAACTGTTAATCTAAAAGTTGTCTGACTCGGTATATTCATAAAAATCAAAATATTTTTTCAGATAATTGGTCAGATGAGGGCTCTATTACACGTCGGTAATATGGAGTGAATCTACTAGCACTTTTGACAAGACCATCATTTTTCAATCATAAAATATAATAATAATGTTTTTATAAAGTAATTAAGTAATTAATAATCAAGCACAAGTAAAATCATTACAAGGTCACTAACATTAAATTAAAAATAATGAGTAGACTGGGAGAACAACATGTCGAGGTCTCTACGTCAGGAACGATAACTAACTGGAGAACCACTGATGAAGCGTGAACAGACCGGACCCCACAGATAGCACCCGTTCACAAGTATGACACATGTCTCAGCCATCACCTCCCCCTCAACCATGTGTTCGGGAAGGTGGCGGCCCGAGCAAAGACCTTTGAGTAAGCATGACATGCTCATGATGCCGGACAAAAAAAGTAGCTGTCGTTACAATGTGTTCTCACTTCCTTTAGTTGTTGATGAACTCTGTGTATATTGTTTGCAGATGATGCCAGAATACTTTTTCTGGGGAGAGGTTTAACATTTTTAATATAGTATGGAACATTAATAACACCCTGAAAAAAGTATTTGATTGGCTAAAATCAATTATCCTTAAAGTAAACTTAAGCAAAACAAAATGTATCCAGTTCAGAAATTATAAAAATGCTCTTGAGCACTTGACTGTAGAGGAATCTGGGACTTCACTACAAGAAGTCGGCAATATTTATACGCTTTCCAGGAGTACGAAACTATAGACACCTCAATTAACTGAAAAGTGCACATCTATAAAAAAAAATATCT
The DNA here is from genome assembly GCA_923062465.1 of Acleris sparsana. NCBI lineage: Eukaryota > Metazoa > Arthropoda > Insecta > Lepidoptera > Tortricidae > Acleris > Acleris sparsana. Next base: position 15,446,876 of record OV281287.1, on the reverse strand, counting down.
AGTCAGTGTTACGCGTTATCAATAATTTCTGGAACTGGCTCTGAAAGTGTTGGTAGAAATTGCTACTACTTGGTGTTTCCACTACTTACCTACGCAATCATTTTTGAGGGGAAATCTGTAAATGTTCAAATTACACTTATCCTTCAGAAAAGGTGTTTACGTGCGGTATATCGCATGCGTAATGATCAATTTCTTCGTAATGTGTTCAAGAATACGATTTCCTAACGCTTACTGGGATTTATGTTTTGGAACTCTGTCTTTTTGTTACGAACAATGCTGATTAATTCACTAAAAAGTCCTCACTAAAAATAATCTGAAGGTAAAATACAAATATAATCTATTGTGGCCACAACCCAACAACTTAATGTACTATAGAAGCACGTTCATTACGGCGATCCTCGTTTTAAATGCGCTACCCAACAATGATTTAAAAATATTATAGGGCAATTACTTTAAGCTTATATTTAAAAAATGGCTAGTATATTTTATGATCTTAAAGATTTTTTTGGCGATGATACATGTACAAATTATTAAATGGGCAACTGTTAATGCTATTGTCATTTTATTTTACATCTTTTGTACACAGTTTACAATTAAAATACTTACTTATTTACTTACTCATTTTTAAAGTGTCTTCAGCACACAACACAACAATAATTAATACGATGATAAAAAATAATCATTGGAATTGAATATCATTTATTCATGACGGCCCAAATTTATGTGGATTTTGTAATCCAGAAGAATGATAAATTCCATTCTAGATAAAATAATTGTGTATCAGCTTGGTTTTGACTAATCTTAATTAGTATTATCTAACCCCTCACGCAGTCGGGAAGCTCCCAGTAATTTTGATAATTGAGGGCATCTTCGTTAGTGGCATCTACTCAGATTGTGGAGTCCGTGACTCACCTACTTTAACGTAAAAAGGTTCAAAATGGTACTGACAATTTATTTAGAATAGGTGATAACTTGATACCTAATCAGTGATAACGATATGACGATAACGGTGCGTTCATATAGGCTGTTGTCAAAGTACAAAAGTATGAGTTGTTCTAGTTTGAAAAAAATAATGGTTTTGATATTTATATTCCATTTTTAAATAAGTGTACCTACGAGAGGCGAGGTCGGCGAGCATAATGGATAGTGTCTTGAAAAGTCAACCGAGGTTTATATTTTATACAATACAATAGTTTTTGTACAATCAACATTGTAGTTATGACGCTGTAATGACTACTAACGACTTATTTCAAGACATACATTTGAAGCAACCGTAAATACTGTAAATACGGCAATTACGCTTTTAAATAATCAAATAACATCCCACCTTGACTGTTTTAAATAGCGTTAAAACGAAATTTAGTTTTAATTCGTTAAGCTGATCAAATTATTATGTAATCATTAAAAGAGGGTGGGCAGAGAAGCTCAGTAATATGAAACTAAAAAATACATTCATATAAGTTCACATAAAATGGTCATGCTGTATATCAACGTTCTGAAGATTAGCTAAGAACGCACCTACAAACTTGAGCGGTCACCATTATGTGGATGACAGTTCACTAGTACTTTTACGTCAGTGATTGTATTAACTTTTAGTGTTAGTATAAAATACCGGGAAATCGGTGAGATTTTTTTGTGCAAATTTATCGACCCATTATAAATATAGAATTTGACATCTAATACATAGATGTCTATATATCCTGTGCGTGTTTGGTGTAATATTTCGACAATGTGATTGAAGAAACAGTCCCCATGAAATCCGGTTAGTATTTATTTTAACATTTAAACCATGAAAGTGGTTTTTTGGGACATGATTAGAGAAAAAGAAACTATTATTTTTGCCCTAAATAAAACGGGGTGAGCTCAATGGATCGGAATAGCATTTCACGCTAGCCCATCGCTAGGCGCAGGTTAGGCGTCATATAGAATACTGTTCTCACCTCTGGGCTGCAGTACCTCGGGATCAAGTCCTTCCATTTGACTATACTCAACGTATAGGGGAAACAATTGGTCAAAGACCTGGTACACTCTGGTCGGCTCGACCCACTGGTGTTGCGTTTCCTTCGTTTCCATTCACTCACAAAACGCTATAAAAATTGTTTTTTGCTTCTTTTCCGTAAACGACCGATGCTAATCTTGTGTCGTTGCTCATCTTGAAACTTGAAGTATTCTCTTCCATACTTAACTAATATGATGTATGTTCCAGATGCATTGGTGGTGGCGCTGATATGGCTGCTGCCCCTGGCTTATGGTGGCGTCATTCGGGAGACAGTGGATGAGCCCTGCAACTCATATACCCTGAATGACCTGCTGCATCTGGACTGCTCCAACCAAGGGCTGGCTGAGCTGCCTCAAAACTTAAATTACAATGTAATGAGCATCAATTTTGTTTTGCAAAAGCATAGCGCGTGTAAATTGTTGGCTATTTCGTAATTACCGTCACCAATTCGTAATAGAAATCCAACTTCTGTACTTTTTATTTTGGGGACTAAAAATTATTCAATTACACAAAGAGCTAGCGAAGCTGTTATTGTGCAATGAAATGATCTTAAAGATATGATTGATATCTTAATAACAAGGCCTTGTTCTCAAAATAATGTACCAAAGTTCATTTTAACGTAAAAAGGACTGTAAAAATATGATTCCTGTCTAAGAATTCTGTAAAATTTGAGTTGCAATTTTCTTTTGACTGTTGTAAAAATACCCTAAGAAAATGCGGTAGAATTTAAACCCGTTACCAATAGAGACCCAAATATATTAAACAAACACTGGCGAAGTACGTTGATTACACAATTCTGATAAAAGTAAAGCGCAAGAGGTCTTAAAATATTTCATCGCACTTGTACTAATAACTTATATCAAAATTGAGATTAACTGCTTATTTTAAATCGTATATTGAAGGATTAAGAAGTTTTTTTTGTTTCAGGCCCAAGTACTAGATCTAAAGAATAATAATTTTGAAACTTTCCCAAGGGAGCTAGAATACTTTACTCAATTAGTGACGTTGGATTTGTCGGGGAATCACCTCAGCCACACTCTACCCAACTACGTGCAAAACTGGCCCAACCTACACAGCCTCAGCTTGTCAGACAACAACTATGACATTTGGGTCACTGATGGAGTGTACAAAAACTTAGAATATTTAGATCTATCCAAGAATAAAATAAGCAGAATCAATGACGACGCATTTAAGGGAATGCCAAAGCTAAATATACTGGACTTGTCAGAAAACCGAATCGAAGAGTTACAACCAACATTATTTTCAGGAGCAGAGAGTTTAACTAATCTCGTCCTGTCCAGGAATTCAATTAAACATTTTCCTAATATCCAATCAACATCAATAAGACGTCTCGACGTAAGCAATTGTCAAATAGAAAGTCTGAAAGTTGACTCTTTAGAAGGACTGAAATCGCTCTTAGAAATTGACTTTTCTATCAATCAGCTTGAAAGTGTGCCGGATAATTTCCAGTCGAACACTTTACAGGAGTTTGATTTGAGTTATAACCTTCTTAACACGCTTTCTGACCGCACCTTCTCGTCACTACCCAACCTAGCGGTACTGAACTTGAGAGGGAACGAATTTAAGGACGTATGGTCATCTTCCTACTTCTCTTCAAACCCCTATTTAAGAGAAGTTCATGTAAGGGGGAACCGATGGAGCTGCGAGGGATTCAGTGTAAACCTACTACTCACGTATGAGTTCCTTACCAGGGAACCGTCTAAAGTAAAGGATCCAGGTTCATTAATATGTTATTCTCCAGCGAATGTAACCCAGCTTACATGGCAGCGGGCTTATATCGAAACTTGGCACCCAGAAGAAACTTCAATGGAAACCTACACATTTTTAGCTGTCATGATTGGAGTAATTATAGGAGTGATGATAACGTCATGCATTTGTCGAGGGCTCATGTCTATAAACAAACCCGAACCACCAAGAGCTATAGCTACAGAGACAGCAGCTCTCAACGTCAACGGCACTACTCCTCAACCTCGAGTCGAGTCCGTGATAATGAGAGTCCCTTTGCACGACGAAGATCTCCCTCCTACTTACGATGAAGCCCTACTTATGCCGCGGTTGAACGCTTCCTTCCACTCACTTCCTGATTTTGTAGACGAGGAAGAAAACACGAACATGAGAGGGTACCGCAGGTCCAGATCGATCGGTGATCTGACGGAAACTAGGCCGAGAATGAACGACAGGCGCTCTGTGAGGCGTACAGTAGAAATTCGTATTAATTGATAGTAAGAAATAAATTATTATTTTTAGTATTATAAGTTAGTTTACGTAAGAATATTAAGTATACATTAAAACACAGCTAGTTACGTAAAGTTATTAATAATAAATTAAAACCTAGTATGTATTTTTATTGTACTTCTTCGAACCATTAGCGACATCTATACAGAACAAGCTTAAACGCCGCGGGTCGGTTTTAGATTTTGTAAAGCGCCCACTCCAATGCGACGGACGATTTAGTGCGTCCTCTTAAAGCTAGATGGCGCAGTAAAGAAAAATTATAAAAAGGGAATTGGGTCCTCTCAGTATTTAGAAAGCAACAACAACTTTAACATGATACAAAATGTTTTAAATTTTAGCTCCATTTTAGTAACCACATCTATTCGCGTTCTGAATATTGAGAAAGTGGTAAGCTAATTTTTGTTCGCATAAATATTTTGTTTGACTTTAGCTAATAACCCAGCTGACTCTTGACTAACCTAATGTGACATTAAAAACATTATTTCTATGAATTTTTTAGGGATCCGTGCAAACAAAAAAATCGGAACCCGGATAGGATCACTCGTGCGTCTGTCTGTCCGTCCGTCAACAGAGCCAATTTGGTCCAAAACTACTAAACCGATTGAGTTGAAATTTGGTACACATGTGTAAATTGATAACCCAAACACAGATGTGCAAATTGTTTTTTTTTAATAAGTGTCATATTTGGGGCACAAAATAGGAAATTAAAGAAAAAAGTAATGCAAACCGTACATTATTACATATCAAACGTAAGTGCTCATTATGAGGATCTCAGACATATTTTTGTAGATTTTGTTAAATAAATAGTTTTTATTTCATTCATAAAAAACTATAAGAATTCTATTTAAAAAAAACCTATGTACGGAACCCTCTCCTCGCGAGTTCAACTCGCACTTGGCCCGTTTTTTGTAAACTGAACGATCTTGTTTTTCATAACTTTAACTTCGTTACTTATTGCAGTTTAACCCAAACATAATGCAGATCCGGCTGCATAGTAGATTATAATTCAAATTCCATTACTCTTTCTTGGAAACCTTTTCATAACCATCCTAACAATTACGTTCAGATTAGGCCCACTTGCGATTCCTTATCTTTTTGATAACACGTCATGGATTTAGCTCATACAATGTACCCATCTACTCAGAGACACACGTGTTGGGAAACAAAAACGGATTCAATAAAAAATCCACGTAAGTTGTTTTAAGAATCTATAAATCTTTCAATTTGTGTAGGATAATACATCATAGTGACAAGATAAACACTATCGTATTAGCAAGTGTTGAAGTGCTCAGTGACTAATTTCACATAGAAAGGTACAAGTGCAAAATTTGTGAACAATACGGATGTACACGAAGGAAAATGTCTAAACTTTTGGCTAAAGGTTCTATTTCTCCATGGTAAGAATATTTTTTCTGAGTAATCTAATTTAAAAAAACATTATGACCCATTACATGAAATTATATAAAGAAGGTGTAGTGACTAAGATTGAAAAGGGTATGCTTCGATGGTTCCGTCATTTGGAAAGGATGGATGAAAGAAGATTGACGAAAGAGATATACAGAGCGAAAGTGAGTGGAAGGGTCGGAAGAGGCCGCCCTAGGCGTACTTTTTCGAATCAAATCGGAGAAATACTGGAAAAGGGCCGAATCTTAAGTACCCGAAACCGACGTGCGTGCATGACTCGATGTATGAATGTGGAAGAAGCGAAAGACATTTGTCAGGATCGTAGCAGGTGGAAAGAAGTCGTCTCTGCCTACCCCTCTGGGAAACAGGCGTGATTTTATGTATGTATGTATGTATACAAAATACCTACTAAAATATATCTTGTAAAGTTATTGAACTAACCGAATGACTTAATAAGACACAACCATACTTGTTCTACGTACATACCTATTCAAAGAAGCAATATTGAACCAAGTCTTAGTTTCAAGGCAACTACCGGAAGAACATCCGATAATTTGTCTCATCAATTAGTCATTTATGATATCACGTTTTTTTACAGAATACGGCTGGTTAGCTTGAGATGAGTGCTGGGTACTTAGCTGACTATGCAATCGTTTGCGAAGCAGTTGGTTCATGGTTCTGATAAGAGGTAGGTATGTAGATATAACACGACCCAAATTTACCGAGTACCCATAGCTGATAACGAAGATAATATTGTTATGTATTGTGCTTTTTTGTCGTTTGTTCGGTTTTTAAACGACGAGGTATACATTAGTGTACATTAATTGATTTAACAATTCTGTTAACATAATTTAACTGAAATTACGAGGAATTTTTAAGTCCTTATTGCTCATAAAATTGAGAAAGATGATTTTGGCAAAAATCAGTCTTCTACATAATATTTTTTACACATATTTTATCGAAATATCTTTTACTGATCAATAACCGATGCAAGTCAGAAACGGTATGAGGCTTCATCTGTTTGGTCAACCATACGTGACAGGAAAAGTCAATCGTGTTAAATGAGAAACCGAGCAGGTGTTTAGTCGACCAATCGGTTCTGACCCGCGTAGAACGAAAATCTAACATAACTGTTCGTAATTACTTGATTAATTAAGATTATAAATTCAATTAATTCCAGATAGGAATGCCATAACGTGATGGCTTATTTACAACGAGCGGTGGTTCTGTTGGCGTTGATGTCACAAGTATCCACCAATGTCATGGATTTCGACGGAAGAAGTTCGGATGAATTGTGCTACGTGTGCACTTGCAATGAGGACAGAACTAGTGTTGATTGCTCGAGGAGAGGTCTTAGTGAAATTCCAGATGGATACGCTGAAAAGGTAAGGAAATTATGTTAGGTACCTATTGAATTCATATCTTACCCAAAATCGATATTTAAAATTAAAAAACTTGTACTTACTGTACTTACCAATAAGTTTCTCGGTTGCTTACAGGTGGAGATGCTGAATATTTCCTACAACGAAATCTCAGTTTTCCCCGGAAAATTGACCATATTCCACGATTTGGTTACACTAGATATCAGCTCCAACCAATTAAAAGAATTGCCAGAAAACGCATTTTACAATTTCACTAACATTGAGTTCGTAAACCTATCGAGAAATGAGTTTGAAGAATGGTTCAATATAAATCCAAATGTAGTGTTTCAAAACATGGCTAATTTGAAAATCTTGGATTTATCACACAACAGATTTAAAACACTGGGAAATTTGGCAAACCAGGAACTATTGATAAGTCATTCGTTGGAAACATTGCTTCTTAACGATTGTGAAATAGAATCGATACATGGAAGATCCCCGCTGAGCGGACTTAACAACATAAGAGTGTTGAAGTTAAATAGCAATCCCTTGCTAAGAATACATAGTTTAGTATCTCCGACTTTGAAAAGTCTTTATCTAAGCAACTGCCTCCTAACCACGATCGATCACAGTGTGTTTTCATCTTTGCCAGCACTTGTTTACTTGCGATTATCCCATAACTACAGATTAGACATGTCAGCCGCAAGTAATACCTTAATCTCAGATTCCCTCAGATATTTAGATGTTTCCTACTGTAACATAATGCAACCAAATATACACGGTTTTCCCAGTTTAAGAAAAGCAGTAATACATCATAATATGATAAGGTACCTAAGAAGCAATGAATTCGTTAATAATACTAAGTTGGAACATTTGGACTTATCGTACAACAATATAGGATATATAAGGAGTGATTCGTTCAAGGGGTTAAATTTACTAAAAAAAATGGATTTATCTTGGAATGAAATAGCTGACATACCGGAAAGTAGTTTATTAGATATGCCTTCATTGACGTACATAAACTTATCTCGAAATTATCTGACTAGAGTTGGTCATCTGAGATCTCTGTCGTTGACCACTGTGGACATGAGTCAATGTGAAATAACCACGATTGGAAAGGATTCTTTTGAAGGTCTTGAATCACTTGTGGACATCAATCTTTCTAGAAATCTTCTGTCCCATATTCCTGAAAGCATTTCATCAAATACCCTACGATACTTAAACTTGAACTATAACCGTCTCAGTACCATAAGCAACTTTACATTTTTCATGCTGCCCCGATTAGCTGGTCTAGGGGTTGTAGGAAACAGATTTACTTCTATTTGGAGTCGGGGATATTTTCAGTCAAATGTATTTTTGGAGCGTTTAGACCTCAGCGACAACATGTGGCGTTGTGATTGCCTTGATGATAACATGTATGACTTCTATGAGTATGTTACATTGGAACCAAATAAAAAGGAAGAATCGTTCAACTTGATGTGCAACAGCCCTTCCACAGTGGTTGGTCATACTTGGTTGGAGGCCTGCTATTTTACCTGGAATCCCACCAATAAAGCGACTAACCCGGACGGTGTAATTTGGTTTATCATAGTCATGATCGTTGGTTTGGCGTTGTGTCTTGTGTTAGTAAACGCTATAAAACGATCTATGAACCGCCGGCTGGCAGCTTTACAGGCGGAACGAGAAAGACAAGCAGAAGAAGCGAGAGACAGATTAAGGCAGCTGAGATTACGAGCAGAACAGGAAGCGCTTTGTAACGCCCCTGACCCGCGAGACTTAGTCTCCCCACCGTCCTATGATGAAGCTCTCTCAATGCCTAAACTAAATGCGTCGTGTCACTCTTTGTGCGAGGTTGGAACAGGGAAAACAAGAAGAAAGAAAGGCCGAAGAAAAACGAAATCCAGTGGAGACCTTCTTGAAGAGACGGAAAGAAATGGCGATGTTCATATGTTAACTGAGTTAGAACGTAGTGAGACGCCTGATACTAGTCGTAGGCAAAGGCGACGGAGGCGGGCAACAAAGTATGGTAGCCATGAAATAACTGAGCTAGAAAACTCTCCAGGAGCGCGACGCCGGCGCATGTCTGAATATGGTGGAGACATAGACACGGAAGACAGCGTGACGGTAGAAATAGAAGCGGAACTAGAGAGGCCCCTTCGTCCGAGGAACCGACGCCGCTCTATTGATGATAATGAACCAAGAGAAAGTGACTTTTAAGATTTAGTTAGGCATGAATTGAAAACTGGAATTTTTAAGAGGTGCTCTGAAAAAATAATAATAATTAAAAAAAACATTTTTTTATCATAATTAATAGGTTTTTTTATTGAATATTAGCAGTGTTACGATCGCTTTGGACTAGGGGTCGGAATGAAGTAATTTCGTTTGTAACACTACGTACAGTCGAGTCCATAAATAAGTGTTCACTTTCGTACCTTGTATATGAGTCCCGGAGTGACGTCACGGTCGGTAACTCACACGGTGCACGCTCGCGCTAACTCGTTATCTGTTTATTGTAAAACTGTTAACTTCCTCGTATTGTAGTTATCAGTGTGTGTGTCTGGGTCCAACTACCTTGTGAGAGTGTTCGCAGCCTACTGTGCGTCTGTGTTCGAACGTTTTTATAGTGTTTATATTGTGCGCAATCGGATTGTCTTTTGTATATGTGGGTAGTTGCAAAACGCTTACAATAAATAAAAGAAAACAATTCGCAAACACGAAAGCTAAGCTGTGATCACAATAAAGTGTACGAGATCTATTAAGACAATACAATACAATACAATACAATACAAATACTCTTTATTGAACACCAAGAAAAACAAAAAAAACACTGAACAGTACATTTAAACTATCGGTATACAACGGGCGGTCTTACCGCTAAATAGCGATCTCTAAGACTTTCCGTTACTACCTACGATGACCAAGTGCGTAGCTTGTAAAAAGTTTTTATCGCCGAAAGGTGCTGCCACATGCGTAGTATGTCGTGGAGTGTACCATAGGGTCTGCGTGGGAGTTGCAGCTTCCGACAGTGTGGCAATCCCCAGAGAATGGGCTTGCCCTGAATGCGAAGCGAAGCGGGGGATGACTGGTGGTAGCGGGACCCCGTTAAAAGGCCCCGGCGAGTTGCAGGCCCCGCCGACGATGATACCGGGACCGTCGTCCGCTAGCCCTGTGCTCATGCTGGAAAGGGACACCCAGGTTACTGGGCTGCGTCGAGACCTAGATGAGTACATGTTCGAGCAGCGCGAGTTCCGCGAAGAGATACGGGCCTCGTTGAGAAACCTGTCGGGCCGCATGGACGACATCGAGCGGCGGCTTGAGGCGGTTGAAAAGAGGGAGGCGGAGTCGGCGCCCCAGAGCTGTGTGGTCGAGGAGCTGCAGCAGACGGTGGCTCACCTCAAGATGGAGCTGAGCGACCGTGACCAGGACGCGCTGCTCTCGGACCTGGATATAGGCCACGTTCCTGAGGCCAAAGGGGAAAACCCGGTACACACGGTCACGGTCCTCGCTGCCAAACTGGGTGTCACCCTTGACCCTCGAGACGTGGTGTTCGCCGAGCGTGTCGGTGCGGCTGAGCGGGGAGCGACGGGCGGCGTCGACAGTGGTGTCGTGGGCCGCCCACGTCGCATAGTCGTCAGGCTGGCGCGGCGCCAGCTGCGGGACGACCTGCTGCGGGCTGCCAGAGTGCGCCGCAACTTCACCTCTGCCGACGCTGGCTTGCCGGGCGCGCCCAGTCGCGTCTATGTGAACGAGCGACTCTCGCGCACGAACCGCCAGCTGTTTCAGCGTGTCCGGGAGGAGTGTCGGAAGCAGGCTTGGAGGTTTGCGTGGACGAAGCGGGGACGGGTGTACGCCCGGCAGGGCGAAGGGAAACAGGTGTACAGCATCCGGTCGGACTCCGATATAATACGGGTTTTTGGATCTGTGCCTGTTTGATGTTGTCACGCTGAGTCTGTGTTGTGAGTGTGTGTTGTCTTGTCTTGTTGTTGTTCATGGTTTTCTTGTATGGTATGGCAATGGCATGGAAAATTTAAGTTATTTTATTTTATTTAGTAACTATTTACATCTTACTATAATATATGTATTACCGAGTATTGGTTTATTTTATTTCTTATTCTCTACTGTTATAATACGACATGGTGATCGTCACAGTTATTTTGTATACTTTTTCATATTTTATTCTTTTCACATAAATATGTTTGTTATTAGTGTGGATCTCTGTCGATGATTACTAAGTCAGTGGGAATAGGTTTGTTCAATGCAGGTTCCCTAGGCACGAAACACGATGACTTCATAGCGGCTATTTCCCGGCATGATCTCGATGTGCTGGCTATCAACGAGTCGTGGTTAAGACCTGGGGAGGAGGGGAAGGCGCCTGTACTCCCTGGCTATAGATTGCGCCATATCCCTAGGCCTAAAGGCATAAGATCCCGCGGAGGAGGTGTGGGCTTTTATATAAAACGTCATGTCAACGCTCGCACTTGGCCTCACCCCGTTGACCCGTTGCATGGATCTGTGGAACAAATGTGGGTCACTTTGACCCTTAACGGAAAGAAGCTGGCGATCGGAACGGCGTATCGTCCACCCTGGATGGATTTAGATTTGTTTTTAGATGCTATTTCTGACACTATTGGCTCTATTCCTGACTATGACCATGTGATATTACTAGGAGATTTAAATATAAATTTATTAAATAATAATGACACTAGAAGTACTAAATTAAATAATTTCTTGACATGTTTTCAATTGACACAATTAGTTTCAAAACCCACTCATTTTACAAACACTAGCCAGACGCTGCTTGATGTAGTTTGTACGGATTTACGTGCGAAAAATGTAATCGTAGATCATGTGGGTACGCTCTATGGGCACTGTCTTGTTGTTTGCGAATTCAACATTAAGCTCGAAAAACCGAAGCCATTTCAAATAACCTACAGGCCTTTTAAAAACATTCAACGCGATTATCTAGATGCGGACTTGCAGTCTGTGAGGTGGGACCTGATGTCAAACCTGGGTAATGTTAATGATATGGTCGAAGCCTTCAACCGACACATAATAAACATATTCGACTTACATGCTCCATTAAAAACTACATTAGTTAAAAGTTGTTCGTACCCCTGGATCACGGACACAGTCAAGCTCATGATGCGTTTGCGTGACAAAGCCGCAGCAGAGTTTCATAAATACCAGACTGACAGTAAAAAACAATACTACAAAGACTTGAAATCTACTGTCAATAAAGCAATGTTCTATGAAAAATCTGCTTACTTTGAACTAAACATAAACAATAAGATTCATGATCCTAGGTCGCTATGGAACAATCTGAAATCTACTATATTGCCTAAAAAAAACTGTGAACTGCCTACATTATTTGACAATCCAACTGTAATAAATAATCATTTTCTAAGTCTGCCCGGAACTTCAGAAGTTTCTATAGCCCAACTGACATACCTTGAGTTCCACAGGCACAGCAATTCTATATTTACATTAGTTCCAATTAATTCAATCCAAATTAATAAAATAATAAACAATTTGAAATCAAATGCCGAGGGTAGTGATGGTATTAATTTGAATATGCTTCTGTTGACATTGCCCCACACTATTGATATAATTACTGATTTAATAAATACTTCCATTTTGACATCAACATTCCCTGATATCTGGAAGTTAGCAATTGTGCACCCTCTGCCTAAAACTGCTAACCCGTCAGAGCTTAAAGATCTTAGACCTATAAGTATTTTACCTTGTATGTCAAAAATACTTGAAAAGGCTGTGGGCTCTCAGCTTACCCATTACCTGGAGTCTAACAACATCCTGCCTATTGTACAATCGGGTTTCAGAAAGGGGAGAAGTACAGTAACTGCCTTACTGGATGTCACAGACCATATTTTGTGTGCTCAGGACAAGGGAATGTGCACATTGTTGGTACTCCTTGACTTTTCCCGCGCATTTGACTGCCTTAACATTAGTCTTCTTTTATCTAAGTTGAGTTATTATGGCTTCGACAATAATGCATTGCGATGGTTCGACAGTTATCTTAATAACCGTTGGCAATCGGTAAAAATTAATCTTAGTGATGGATCTACGCGAGTGTCCCAACAAGCTGGCCTCACTAGAGGAGTCCCTCAAGGATCAGTAATTGGCCCCATCCTCTTTATTTTATATTCTGCTGATATAGGGTCACATATCACTCACTGCAAGTACCACATCTATGCGGATGATGTACAAGTTTACGTCTCATGCAGGCCATCCGAAATTGACAGCGCCATAGAAAAGCTTAATGCGGATCTTGCAAGAATTTCTAAGTGGGCAACAGATAATTGCTTGCTGCTCAACCCCAGCAAGACAAAATATATGCTTTTTGGCAGCAAACAACAGCTCGCTAGCACCAGTCTCACAAATGACGTTATGATTGTAAATAAGCCTATTGAGCGGACATATGAAGCGCACAACCTAGGTCTTTTGATGGATGGTAGTCTTCGTTATGAAAAGCATATTGCCAATACTGTCAGAAGCTGTTTTTATAAGCTTAAAATACTGTACAAAATTAGACCATTTTTAACCGAGACCCTTCATATACAGTTAGTAGAATCACTAGTTTTATCGCGACTTAATTATATGGATACTGTTGTTGGTCCTCGACTTCTTGCTAAGACAAAGAAACTCATCCAGCGTGTTCAGAATGCCTGTGCTCGCTTTTGTTTCAGCATTCCGTTGAGGGCCCATGTCACCCCATTTCTTAACAAGCATAATATCCTGAAAATGCAACACCGCCGTAAGCTTCATCTGGCTTGTTTGCTTTTTGGGGTAGTGAAGCACAAGGCGCCGGCGTATCTCTTCGAGAAACTCTCCTTTAGTAACACGTCTCGGGATAGAAGCCGTCAGCGCGTAATTTGTTTGATAACTCCCAGACATTCTTCTGCTGCTTTCCGAGGAAGTTTCCGCTATGCAGCCACGAAATGCTGGAATAATGTTCCGCCTCCACTTAGAAGCCTGCCAAACGTTAAAATATTTAGAAGTAAGCTCAAAAAGTTCATACAAGAACATCAGTTAAAAGAGGAAAATATGTGTCTGGAAACCAGTTGCTTTTAACACTTCCTCACCCGTTGGTTATGCTCCATATTTATTTCCATGCATTGCCATACGTTTGTAGGTCACCATAATTCAATTTAAATTTAATATTTGTTGTGCTAATTAGTCATAGGTAATTGTTATTATTGTTATATGTTTTGTAGCCTCAATCCCATGCGGTTTTTATTTGATGTTTAGTGTTTGGTTTGTTTATGGTTTGTTTTCTGTTCTGTTTCGTTGTGATCCCGCTGGCGCTAGTAGTAACAGTTGTGTGTGGGCTGCGTTCACTGTTACCGTAAAGGCCCATACACACGTAGTGCGGGATGCAACTTTTCGATGTTTGTATTTTTGTTCATTATTTCCTTCTAATTTTTTTATTTTATTTTTTTGATTATTATGTGTGTACTTTAGTATTTTAGTTATATTATTTCTTAGTCCTTTTCATTTGTGTATCTGTTGTTGTTGCCCACCGTGCTCTCACCGAATGGGTCCTGCGGAAGACCAGCGCTGGCTGTAAAGCTGGCAACATGCTGAGCAGGGTCCGTTTCGTGACAAAGTGTGTTTTTTTATTTATTAGTTTTATTTTTATTTTTGTATGTGTTATTTTTTGTCACGAATAAAGAATTGAACTTGAACTTGAACTATATTTAATGTCATGTTTAAACTGCCATACATGAATTGTCACAGCGATTAAAGTGACAAGGTACTAAAGTGTACACATATTTATGTACTCGACTGTATACTTACGTAGCACTAGCTGTGAGGCAGAAAAGACCATGTGGCGTTTAGGCTCTTTAGCCATTAGCAGAAATTTGTTTCTTTATTTTCTCAATAAATAATGAAAAAAAAACTGGTGCGCCCTTGAGACAAACCATTCATGATTTTTTAGAATACCTTTAAAAAGTTCCAATTTAATGCGTTTTATTTTATTTAATATAATTAAGTGAATACCTACCGAAAATATTACATTAGACATGCAAATTTATTATAAATTTTGATAATTGTAAAGTAACTTATTATAGTAATTGTTAATTAAATGTTTTTTTATATAGCCTATTTGCATTTTCAGTTTATTTCATTTACTTACCGTACAAGCCAATAAAAATGGGTAGATTTAATTAGGAATTTTGTTTGGCCCCGTGAAGGTCGTTTTCTATTCGGATCTTAGACTATAACCTAACCTATAGCAGTTAGCAGTATAGCAGTTTTATCTCCAGCTCCAGCATTCAGCTTTCGGAAAAATGAAAATTCGGACAAATTAATATTAGGAATTTTCAGGTGTTTCCGATTCTATCAAACCGAAATATTACTTGCGTGTTTACACCGCCATCTATAACATACGTTCTTCCTAAAGTATTGCAGTCGTTCCTAGATGCCGCCACAACAAGCCACGTCTTACGTGGCTAACTATGCCACTGAAAATAATTATGAACATAAAAATAATGTGTTTTAACGGATAGTTCCTTTTAAAATATTATAATGTTATTTCATCCTGTGCTCTCTTAGTATCTTTTAAAACAGAGTTCATCATTAATTATATAACTGATCTGTGATTGATATGAGGATAGTTGTACAATTATTATTTAGAGGTATTAACAACCGCAGCAGTTTACATACATTGTTCACTAAACCTTGATTTATAATCCCGTAGAATTCTGACTGCTGTCACATTCTGACTTTTTTCAATTGTATTCAACATGATTTAAGTACATAAAATACATAATATGGATTTGTAACAAAGAAAAATTAAGGTAAGGTAGGTAGGTAGGTATTAAATATCAATGATCAGAATCATCAATCAATAAATTAATCAAGACCGAGAAACGTCAGAATTCTATGGAATTAAAAATCAAGGTTTAGTCTCATGTAACCTTACCAACGTAATAGTCATTTAGCCATTAAGATAAATTTAGTGAAATTATACTTTTCGTCAAAAAGGTCATTCAATCAACAGGGTTGTATTTGGTACAGTACAGTACTCCCTAAAAAGGCGTTAGTGACCACTTACGCCACTACATCTGTCGTTATTCCTTGTCTTAAATCCTTAAATTTGATGAGCCACCTAAATGTGCAAGTTTGTGTTGTACGGCTAAACAGAATATTTCCACAACAAAATGGCTCATGTACCTAGTCTGTTACATGGAGATGGACAGAGGATACTTTTTATCGGATCTTTATCGGGTTTTGCGGGTGGTAGGACCTTGTGCAGGGTCCGTCCGGATCGCTACCACCATCTTATCCATTAACCTACCGCCAAACAGCAGTGTTCGCATTATTGTGTTCCGGTTTGGGGAAAGACAGCCGGTGTAATGACTAGCATAGAGGCATTCCATCTTAGTCCTCAGGGTTGGCAACGCATTTGCAGTCTTAGGCTTGCAGTCTTGTGAATGCGAATGTCTATGGGTCACAGTTTCCACTTACCATCAGGTCGCCTGTGTGCTCGTTTGCCTTCTCTATGCCATAAAAAATAATGTATCATATGGCATAAAACCCTTTAACCTAAAACGGTTTTGACAATAGAAAGGGGTTTACTTTTATTATTATAAAAAACTAACCTAACGTAACGTAACATTATCTACGCAATAGACGTTTATTTATTAATTTCTGCAATGTCAGCCTAAAAGGGTGTTACTTATGTGGAAAAAAAATGCGTTTCGAATGACACCCCTTAATATCCCGTTGAGAAATGGACAACAGATGGCGCTTTCTTGTAACTTATTATCCGTAAGTTCTCGCTGTTTATCACGCGAACGTGTGTTTTTCTTCTGTGAACCAAATTGGTTTATTATACTAAAACCACGCGAGAGACGCCTTTTTATGGTTTCATACCACAATGGTAAAACAGGAACCCTATGGTAAGACTTCGTTGTCTGCCTGTCTGTCTGTATGTCACAGGAATTATTCTCAGCAACTACAAATGCTTTAAATCTTTAAATCTGGCATAGTTGTACAACTTGCTTGCCCACATCTGTTCTTAGTAAAAAATATATGAAATGATTTTTATACATAATTGAAAAGGGGTCTAGAATAGGAGGTTGACAAATGAAAATGATTTTATTATAAAAGTCATATAAAAGGGCATAAGTAATCTGCACATTTCAAAAATCATGCATGCGCTTGAGCTATGTTATAAGAGAGTCGGCTAAATACCTCCGTCTTTATAGTTTTGACTCCTTATTTACGGTGAAAAACGATCCCGACCTTTTCTGTTTTTTAGTTCCAGAAACTGCGGTGATAATGACCGTAATTTTTGTACATTTTAAATCAAAAAGTACGCCAAGGAAAACTATAACAAATAGGTAGTTGCGAAATTTTCAGATTGAGCCCTTTTATAAGATTGTTTGCTATAATCAAGTTACTTTGAATTGACTTTTTTTTTTAATCTAGTCCCATATTCAAATACTTAGAAACATAATTTCATATTGTTTTTTCTGAAAAAACGGATACGGGCAAGAAACTATGCCAAATTTCAAGTATCAACTTGATATCAAGCTTCTATAGCAACAGAAGAGAAAACTGCTGTGGCATACAGACAGACACTGAAATCTCACCATAAGGGTTATTTTTTTACCGTTTTAGAACGGAACCCTAAAACCGATCGCTCTATCCGTATGGAAGCTATTTTGATAATTTACCTTCTGCTAATATTACCTTCACGAATCTATTTATTATCTGTTTTATTAGTGCGTTTTTAATATTCTCGACTTGGTGCAGGGTACGTCCGGATAAATCACCACGCCATCTTATCCTTTCACCTACAGCCAAATAAGCAGTGTTCGCATTGTTGTTCCAGAGTGGGAATAAGATAACCGGTGAAATTACTAGCAATGAGATCCATCCTTTTGTCCTCAGGGTTAGCAACGCTTTTGCAGTTGTAGGATTGCAGTCTTGAGAGTGCATGTGTTTATTAGGTCAGGTGCGGTAAGAGCGTCAACGAGGTAAGTGCCAACCATAATATATTTTTAGGTGATATTGATCGCTAGACGGACTTGCCCCGTAGATGCACTGCCCCACCTTACCTAAGTCTTAGATTCCACTCACACATCATGGCGTGTGTGCTCGTTTGCCCTCTCCTTGTCATAAAAAGCGGAAAGATAAGATCACTGCGAGTAAAAATTTTACAAATTGCCACGTCCAAAATATGGGAACTTTTAAATGATACGTAAAAGTAACCTCATCTACAGGGAATTGCATATTGGGAATGGACATTAGTTTTCGGAGTTTGCAAGTTTGTATAAAACAGGTAAAGGGTGAGTAAAACTACAGAATCTTGACCCAACGGTTTATAAATTGTATTCACTGTTCTAAAATACATTAATTTTAAAATCTGCTTAATTATATATTTATTGTTCTGCGTTGTTCAATTGTGTATTTAAGGACATAACATTTAAAAAAATCACAATCATAAATAATGGAAGATAAGACACAATTTCGAAGTAAGTAAGTAAAATGGTTTCAAACTTGAAATTACAAGATTATGAAATTTAAATTTAAATAGGCGCATACATATTATGAAGAAGTATGAATGACTTAAATTAATTGGTATCACATTCTTAAACACTAAACTCAATAGTATTACTTAAAGGAACTTACTTTTAGCCAGACCGTTTAAAAGACCGTGGAAGAATCTCTAGTTATAAAGAAGACAATTTATGATAGATAACATAGCCAGTTCAGCCACAGTTGCTGTATTCGGAACATACACTTGGTACATCATCATAAAATAAGTACACAACCATTGAAATTACAATTCAAGAATTGTACTCATATTACTGAGAAATGCCTGAAATAACTACACGAAATAAATAGCAGTATGCTGCACATACAGTTTTAAACCCAAAACGTCGTTTTCTACATGACCTTTAAAAAAGATACTACTAAAACATAATATTTATAGCTATCATGAACATGGCAACATTTTTACACGTACAAAAATATTTTTACTTAATGCGCAATATACTCTCATAAATATATTTTACCACTAACGAAGTTTAAAATAAAGGCACTGTCGACTACAAACACACTTTGGCAGCAAAGTTTCTAGACTTAACTCACACACGCACCGACCAATTTCAGATGCTCACCCGCAACAATCCCATCAAATATCCACACTACATAATCACAGAATTTTGCCATTAGTAAAGTGTTTGCTGACTGACACTGAATTACACAAAGTGTTCTAGTAACCGAAACTAATTTTCAAGTAGTTGACTTGCGCGAGTTTCCGTCCAAGGACGGGGTAATAATGATGTCACCGGCGTTGGACCGACTCCTCGTGACAAGCACCGGGGTCTTCGGCTTGGGGGTCTCAGACATCTTGATGCGCACACGGCCCATGTCGGGGGAATACACTGGGACGTACTCGCGGGACGGCGACAGGAAGTCAGAGTCTGTGTTCTGGTCGCCGTTGAGCAACAACTGTGATAGGTCCGTATCAGCAGTACCATTTAAGCGAGGTTGATCATCATCATTGATAGGCACAAAGATATCTTCGCTCGATAAAGAGTGTGTATCTTTTCTTGAATCGGGGGAAGTTGCGGAATCAAAGGAAGTATCTTGATGCGGTTCTCCTGCTAAATTATTGTCTTTGGAACTGCTCTTATTCTGATTAGTATCTCTTGGGCTATCTGTCCTTAAGCCATTGTTGTCACTATGCTTTACACCATTACCAACATCTCCATTTCCACCTTTTTTCTGATGGCTCTCATGAGTAGGTACCAACTCATATTTTCCATTAACTTTCCTTTCGAGAGTGGGTTCCAATGGTGCGGGCTTTCCTAATAATGACTTGTTCATATCAACCATTTCTTTAGATGCCTTTTCAACGTCTCGTTTCTGCTGTCTTAAGAGCCTTCGGTCTCTACGTTTTCTCATTTGACCTTTTATAATAGCAAACCCAATCAACCCAACCAAAAGAACCACGATTATAGCGATACACACATATGTTCCTGTTTTATGGGGAGCGGGGCTATGTTCACCGTTAAGTTTTGCATCTGCTACTGGTGGAGTTATCCTAATTTGTTCAGATGATAAAGTTGTGTCTCTAGTCGCCGACATAGTTACGGTATTTTCCACTGGAGTATCATTCTTTAAGTGCCAATCTGAGCCTCCCGGATACACACTTGGTGGCGTTGGCATTGGGAATTCAGTAACATTGTTATTTGGTTCGTCTGTTATAAGCGGATGTAGAGGACCTGGATAAAATGGTCCTACTTCTACGGTTGTAGTTGTTGTTGTTTCTTCGAAACCTGATCCTTCACCTGATCCTTCCAGCGGGTCATCTGTGGAATGTATTTCTGCAGAAAACATTTCATCATTTTCCAGTGTTCTTGCTTGTACACCATCTGCAGTTCTTGATGCAATTATATCTGACACAGTTGTACTTTCCGCTTCACCCGAACCTTCAATATCATCTGTATGTGATGCTATTCCCCGCTTGACTTTCATAAACTGCGCACTGTCATCATCGTCAACTGAGGTCTTTTCATGAATTACAGATCCGTCCTCTAAATCACTAGAAGCGACCAAAGCCATAGACTTTAATGCAGTAGTCTCTTTACCAATTCTGATAGCATCATCAATTGGTTGGTCACCCATCATCATATCTGAGACATCGACATCGGTTTTCATAACTTTGCAAATCTCTTTAGTTTTGAGTTCTAGCCAAGATCGCCCTTTTAGTCTTTCCGGAAAAGCGCATTTTGCTGCATCGATATGAACACTAGCCGCAATGAGGCGATCACGTGCCTTTATGTTTCCACAGGAACAATTAAGCGGATTGCCTTCTAACTCTAAGTGCTCCAAGCCCACCAAGTGACCACAATTATCAGGCACATCTTGCAGCAGATTGTTAGTTAAATCCAATGAACTAACACTAGTAGGAAGATGTGTTAATGATAGTTTCTGTAATCGATTGTTAGCTAGATTAAGGTGAACTAATTTTTTCGCGTTGTTAAAAAATTTGTTTAGCTCAGTAATGCCATTGGTTGAGAGATCTAGCGTAACGACTTCGGTAAGCCGATCGAGTTCGTGCGTGAGTTTCGTTATGTTGTTGTGGGACAGGACTAAGATATTTATATTGTGATGTTTTTGGCGGAGGGTGAATTTGTTCAGTTCAGCGAGGTTGCTGCAGGTGGCGCGGTGGAGCCCGTCGCGTGTGGTACTGCAGACGCAGCTTTCGGGGCACACGGCAGCCAGCGCGGGCGCCAGCACTAGCGACGCCGCCAGCAGCCAGACAGAGGCGCACGATAAACTCATCTTGTGTTTTCTACTCTACACCTGAAATAAAACAAAACGAACTATCAATTAAGGTCAACTAACAACAGACAAGTCCGTTTTATTATCATTGTCGCTGCAATGACGTTGGAAAATTCACGTCCATATGCGTTTCGTGCTAATCTGTCCGCGGTCATGTACGATATTAGATTTCACCCGCAGATGCCGCATTTGTCGGTCGATAAAACGCTGTTATGAAGAACCGTTGTTAATTTCGTGTTTACCTAGGCATGGGTAAACACGAAATTAACAACGGTTCTTCATAACAGCCTAATACTAAGTGATGAAATAAATTATTGTAACTTAGTTGACACACCTAAAACAACATAACTAGTAGCATGCGGCTTCTAGTGACTACCTATCAATTCCACTCTCCAAGTAATATCTGCAGTTTAACCGGTACTTTGAATCTAGGTGTTTCCTTTCATTTAAAATGGCTCCATTTTAACTAATTAACCGTAGTTTGAATCGCAGAAATATAGCTCGTTCCCAAAATACTGCAAAATCAACCTTATAGACATATTGTTAATTATTTTTACCTAATATTTCGAACCTAGCGTTACAGGAATCTAGTAGATACAGAGTGCAATATTGTATATTTAAGTTCTGATATCTTGGTATCAAGCGCATTTTTCCTGTCGATCGCGTCTACCAACGAAATACCTCGAACAAAGTGCCTGGCTTTGCTATAAAGCTATTTGCAGTTTTCATTCAAAGCGTTCTATTCCTGTGGGCGATAAACGTCGCTGCACTTGGCCGCAGCCAGAAGTGGTTCAATGTTAGCGGGCAGGAAGACGGCGGTTAAACGTTTGTGCGAATGTGACACTGCCTAGTCGACGGAACTGCGCCTCGGGCCGTGGGGGGCATACAATGATTTATATTAGAAACATGACATTTGAAAACACGGCCCCCCAGGATGTTACGTAAGATGCAAAAAATATACTGGGTTAGAGTGCCGTACCTACCCAAAGGGTCTCAGTGAGACCCTATTACTAAAACTAAACTGTCTATAAGTCTGTCTGTCAAACCTGTTGAACTGAAATTATCAGACACCTAAAAAAATCACAGAGTTTGTATTGTTATTGCCTCTATTACGACAAATAGTATGGGGACATACCAGAATCGTGTCATTTTACTAAATCTACTGTGGTACGAAATCCTTCTACACTTCTGACAGGTCCAAAATGTCTAAAACTAGTTCTCACGACGACAATATCAAACGTAAGAAAAACCCGTCAAATCACTTGCTGGCTGACATCAACAACAAAAAAAACTATTTACGGTAGCCTTGTCACAAACAGTCTCAAAAGATATGGTAAAGGTATAAAAAATAACAAAATCGTCGTTAATAATGGAAGGTTACAACATGCGACTGACATCATACTAAAGTCCTCTGCTCACGTAATGAGTCAACCGCGATTTCAGACAAACAATATTACGATAAACACTTTCGACGCCCACTTTTACGTGACTTTTGTTTCAGAGTAGATATTTTATGATAAAGAAGAAAACAGCGAAACCAATGGCTAACATGAATATGTGATTCATTGCTTGCCACAGATGATCTCATAGTTAAAACTTGGTGACAGTGACAATATCGGGGAATAACGAGTTGACTAAACAAATCAGTCAGGCATTTTTGGAAAGATTTAACAGAGATCCTGCTTGAATTCATTGAATAGAAGTTTTAATCTTAATCGGCTGTTTCATTCTTACATCTGGATAAGGTTGGTTATGTTCATGAAATTCGTTTTGAGTATTTTATCTTTACTTTAACCTAAAATTGAAGCAGTTTCTTGAGTAACTTGAATGTTGAACTTTACTGGTAACACCGGCTACTGCAATAAACGCATCGAGCAGAAACCGGTCCCCAGCAGAGGTTACATCACATATCTATGTGCTTTATCAAAAAGAGTAGTAAGTATTTACCAAGATATGTTTACTTTAATTATAATACATTCGTAGCTCGCGGTCAGGAACATGCATAGTAGTAGAAACAACTGAATTATGAACTTTTTAAAACACGCATACAGGTTCAGTGAAAACCTTAAAATGAATATAATTTAAACCTAAAAACAAGCTTGGCCTTCGTACGGTTTAACGAGATTACTCGCGTTATTTGGCTTTTCCTGCCCCTCGAGTATCCCCCCATCACGCACGTACAAATTGCAATACAAACGCAAATAAGAAGATTGGACGCTATTTTTAACATCAGTTATTCGGACCTTGAATGAACTTGACTATGTGGATAGGAATTCGTTAAACGTAACGTACCTGCGCCTGCGGTTATTCTCGTGGCTATTGCGCACAAAAATGTTAGATATTGAACAGGTGAGACCAGATTTCTTCATCAATATATAGCATGGTACCTAATTTGCTATACCTGATAAGTTTAGAGAACATCTTACAAGTTGATTTTTCTTGGTTTCAATGGTCGAATAGCTTGAAATTAGGCGCATATGTAGATCCCATAACAACAGTGTGATATTTAACCAGTTTAATAAATGACTCCCTACTTTATACGACATAATTACTTAATAATAATAAAAAAAACAAGGGACAATCTCACATAAATTAACCAAGTCCCAAACTAAGCTTTAGGCTTGTACTATGGGTATTAGACAGCGATAAACATACTTATGTATATATATATTGAGAAATAAATACTTATTTAGATAGAAAACCCCAAAGACTCTGGTACAAATACTCGTGCTCACCACAAAAATATTTAACCTGGCCGGGATTCAAACCCTCGACGGCTAACTTCGGAGGCAGGATCACTACCAACGAGGCAAACCACGTCGTCAATTAAATATTAATGAAATCATGATTTAGTCATTGAAAAAGCACAGCTAAACCAAAGCCCCCAAAGTCGCCAGCTGATTGATATGTCTTGGACATAGTAAATATAGATATGTTCTCTCCAATATGTGTGACTATATGATGTCGCATGAAAACGAAAGGCAACTTTACATAATGATGAAACGGCGTGAGTCACCAAGGCCGCTGGGCAGACATGCAACGTGGACTGGCCGGCCATGAACGCCGCTGTATGGGAAGTCACAGGGTTTTCGGAAATCTTTAATGATATTTATGTGTAGTTGTCCGATCGGTACAGGATATATGGAGGTTGAAAATCTTTATACGCGAAATAAACGGTGACTTAAATAAGCTTGTACCTGTAATTTTTCCTCTATCTTTTGTAAGTAAATATATATGCTCCTCGTACGACGTCATCGTCATTTACCTGGAAGTGAGATTGTAGATACAAAAGCTTATTACTATTTACCCTGATACTTCCTTATATCTTGGTACTTTTTTTCAGTTTACTATAATTTACCGTTATTTTTACACACATTAAACGAGAGAAAATTAGAAATTGAATACATCTGTAACTTTTATAAATACTCGTATGTTATCAAGATCAGAATATTAATTACTTACATGATTGAAGGAAGCATTTGCAGATTTAAAAAGATAAAAGATAAAAGAGTATAAGAGTATAAGATAAAAGTAACGTTTAAAGCAAAACTATACTTAAAAGAGGCAGGTAAGACATTTTCTTCCATAAAACAAATGATAAAAAACATGTAGGTACTCGTAATATCGATAAAAATATCGGGGAAAGGTAAACGAAACTACTTACGATGCTTCTCTGGTATTACTGTTAAAGCATCGCGATGGGGTTTTAGATAGAACCGGCACTTGTTAAGTACTTCACAGTCGTCGAATACTTAATAGATAAAGTTCTGAGAAACAGTGGACGCAGGTAATCTACATCTAGGCTCGGCCAGCGTCATCTAACGATAGCCATAGACGTCCGAGGTGTATCTATTGAGGCTCATGGTTTATTACTTAGCTGGTGTATTACACACGACACGACATGTGAATTATTTAAGTATCTTTATATAATTATCCTAATTACTTTATTATCTAGCCTAGGCTAATTGTGACTGAAACCAACCTTTTTTAAATATGTAATATGATGATCTTATGATGGACCGCCATTACTACTTAAATAGTTGTGCAAAAAGTATAATAAGAAAAATGCCACCTCATAAGCCAATTTTAAGACAATTACCTACTAAAGTAGCGTGTTTTTGGTTTTAGAAGACGAGAACGAAATGGGATGGTTTATTCTTCACTACGAATCACTAAAATTAAAACTTCAGATACAATCGTAATTCGAGAGATGGATGTAACATAACTTCAATCTTTGATTTTCATTTTAGAAACACATGGTGATTTATATACGCACAATATCCTAAGTTTGTCTAAAAATAAAGTGGCAAAACATACTTTTATTTTCCAAAAACGTCAAAATGTTGAACCGAGCATTTCGCTAGAGCGTCTAATCTACGTACCTAATAGTAGGAGATCCGAATACGAGTAGGAGACGATTTGCACCAGGCTCTTTATTGGATGAAAACTATTTTATATCAACTTTAATATGCTACGTAATATATTATATGGCAAATAGGTAGGCTGAAATATTCAGTCCAGTATATAATTAATTTAAAATTTAAATATTAACTTTGTTTAAAAAAAAACAATTGCTTGTTTATTAGACAAATTACATTACAATCGAAGGTATAAACAAGTAAATCGGTACTATAAATTTGCACCAAACCTAACGTTTACATATTCTATAGGCTTCATATCTCTACGAAACAAGCATATGCAATTTTTAAAAAAAGTTCTATTTTCTTTTTACTGAACTGAAAATTTTCAGCCTACCTATTCGCCACATATTATTAAGCATATTAAAGATATAAAATAGTTTTCATCGAATAAACAGCCCGGCGCAAATCTATTCGGATTTTAGACTACCATGCCATGTTGTTATTGGTGATACACTAGATGTGGCAGCCATCAATGGATATATTTTTGTACTATAATATACCTATTTCATTGGCATTTATGAATTGCTTGCTTTATCGCCAGGAAATCAAGGTTACTACCAATAACAACATCACGACGTCTTGTAAGCCACTACATTTTCACAGACAGCTTCTAACAATACATATAAACATTATTCAGACGATTACCTAACCCCTGCACCAACGTAACCACGGCAGAACTCTTTGCTTTTATGTTTATGTGCACTTGAACCTGAAGATGTATTTTCGTTACCGGCACGATTTTCTAGCGTGGGCTTAGCCAATAAATCGTGAGATAACCGGGATGGTGCTAGCTAACGATACCGGCTAATGGCTGTATTAGAGCGGAAATATTCAAATCCTTATGGTTATGGAACGAGACTGGATAGATGATATAGGGTACAGTCGACTACAAATAGATGTATGCACTTTTACTCGACTTAACAAGGGTTTACCAATCCTCAAGGTCTAATTTCAGTAACCAAACGATTCGTTTGAAACCTGATTTCTGAAACCTTTGCAGAATTGTTATAAAACCAGCCTAAAACAGCCGGCATCAAATAATTTGAAAATAGAATGGGTAGGTAGCCTTGTGGTTTTCTGACTTATGAACTTGCGCACAAATGGAACAGTCTGGAAATAAAACTTGACCTGCGATGAGATACCAGTACAAACACATGTAAATATTATTATGTTTGCAAATTGCTAAGAAATGGTGAGGTGTAACCAACGTAGTGCAGATAATTAAGTAGCCCACTTGTAACGGTCTGGTTGTCGGAGTTAAAAGCATTACACAAGGATGACTGTAGTAAATTCGCCTACGTACATTTAGGTAATTGAATAGCAAAAAGGACCTTTAGTGGGACCTTGTGCAGGGTCCGTCCAGAGCGCTACCATCGTCTTATCCATTAACCCACCGCCAAGCAGCAGTCTTCGCATTTTTATGTTCAGATATGGGAATAACACAACCGGTGATATTACTTGCATAGAGGCATTCAATCTTAGTCCTCAGGGTTCGCAACGCACTTGAAGTCATTGCAGTCTTGAGATTGTAGTCTTCAGAACTCGAATGTCTTGGGGTCTCAGATCCCGCTTACCATCAGCTGGCTGAGTGCTCAGGTGCCTTCTCCTTGCCATAAAAAAACAATATTCCCAAGTAGTAACCACCGCATTTATTTAAGCAGCCGGTATTGGATACACATTTTTATCATGTTGGCAATTAAACTCCAAACAGCTCCCTTGTAAAAGAAAATATAACCCTGGCTGTTTAGATATAAGTAATACTACATACCATGTAAACCACGGTATGATAATCAAAGCTGTTACTGGTTACAGAACTAAAATCGGTTGTAGAAATGCTTATCATCCCATAAGCAGTAGGTAGGTACTAATTCGGTCATTGAAGGTGCCACAATAAACTTGGTCCTGTCTCGTAATATTTTTTCACCCTTAATTCGTATTTTCCTGCTTGCTCCATAAAGAGTATCCCAGATGCCTAGTGCTCTGTATCAGAGTTTGCGGCAAAAAGCTTTGTCTTATGCTAGGTTTCCATAAAAAAATGTTTTGTGGCAACGACATTTTGTCAACCAGTTGTATATTAAACAGCCTTTAAAAGCAGGTCGACGGTTGTTTTCGCAACGACAAACAATGGGCGTAACGGAACTTTTCTTTCAGCCATATATTGACTTTTCTTTGATCTGACAGTTTGTAAATAGAATGTCTTTAGAACAATGCGACCGTAACAATTCTCTTAGAAAAACGTGCCCACTGGAACCATATACATGTTTTCAGAATTGGTGTAATGTGTTGTGCAATGCAGTTTTCGGATCCTACTTTTGTTGTGAAATTGAGAGATTATCGGATCAATTTCAAGTCATAATTTGTCCATGGTGAGATCCGAATGACGCGACGTGGGTAGTATAGTTGGTAGTAAGTTATTAACTCTGCTAAGGTAGCTAGCGGTCGCTGGTTTGACCCTCGGTAAAAGACATAGATTTTTATGATGAGCAGTTGAGCACGATTTTTTTCGCAATCTTAGGTTAGGTTTTATATGTATAAGTACAAGCCTAGTACTGTTTTTAGGAATAAGGACGTAATTTTGTTTCAGATTGTCCTTAATAACGTTTCACTTAAAATTAGTGTGACGGTCACACAAGAAACAAAACACTTTCGAAGTAGGCAATGAGCAAGTGTTAGTCGTGATAGCATATTCTGAGGGGCAATAATTTTAGTCTTTCTTCGAAGCAATAAAAGCTCCGACTCCGATCAGTCCGCCACCCCTGCGTTAATGTTCCCGGTTTATGCGCCTGCGCAGTGCGTCGTTAAGTCGTTGTTGTCGACGCATACCAGTATTCTTGGGACTAGTTGTTAGATTTCTAAGTAGTAAAACTTCGATGTTGAACCTGTCCGATCTTTCGATCGTTAGTAAATTTTGATCCTATAGATATGACTTTTCCTTGTTTCTTTTTTTGTTCTTATTGTTCGTGTTGTTGTTGTGTTGCGTGTGTTCTTCTTATTGTTTCTGGTTTTTTTTTTTTGAGGATCTACCAAAGTCATGACTTTAGGATCCAAATTGACTAACGATCAAACGATCGGACAAGTTCAACATCGAATTTTTACTACTGTTGTGTAGAACTTTATGGATGCAGTAAGAATATAATAGCCGTTTAGTGACCTTTTAACACGGAATTCCACAGTAAGTTTCATCGAATATAAATTAAAGTTGAACCTGATACATATAGATAATACTCATTTGACAAAATAAACCTCACAACACAAATTTCTCGCTTCATCGTTGTTCTACATCAAATTTTATCCACTGCTACCCTGCCTAGCAATAACTTTGATAGACTATCCATTTTAAATTTAAATCAATGTAGCTAAGGTTTTACATATATTTATGCCGTCTGACGCGAATCTTGGTTAGAATAAGTGAATAAGTTACAGCTGCGCAGCGGGCTAGGTGCGTCAACGGCAGAATATTACCAACACGACGGTTTCTAAAATTTTTGATAATAAATAATACCTCTTTTGTTTCTAAACGACTGTAACGTCTAATCTACCCGATCGTAAGTGAGGACGTAGTATCATGGTGGCGTGATTTAAAGTCTTATAACATTGCATTGTTGATTGAATAAATTAATTATTGTGTTCATTGATTTGAAACAAAAGCAGTTTATTGACATTGATTCTATTAAGTTTGACAAGCCAGCCACAATAACGCATATGACCTTTTTCGTCTGGCAACATGAACCCGTCAAAAGACACGGAAGGCAACGAATACCTAACCTGCAAACTTCGATAGTAATTAATGTACATAAGTAAAGTGGACCAAGTGGCGTAATGTACGTGGCCGGTTCGTGGCTGGGTCATTAACGCTTCGGTGAGTCTTATTGATTTAATTTAATGTGTATCGATCGGCATGGGTAAATCAGTAAACTGATCGTTTGAAATAAGTAAGAACGATCAGGGTCAGCTTTCATTTACCTTTTATAGGTACTAAATTAACCAAAAATTATATTTATAGAATAATCTAGCTGGTAACAAAAGTATGACGTTGCAGATATCAAGATTATTTACTGACCAGTGTATCGGCTAGACATAATCTTTGTTATATTTTTGGCTAGAATTTTCGATCGTCGTTAAACAAATGGAATTTCAATCTCGAAACAAAAGATACACGAGCTTCTGATTTAATGTTTGTGGTGGACTAATTATGTCTTGCTTGTTCACTAGTTAGTGTACATTTAATCTGGCTGACAACACACGTCACATCCAGAACCGTATTTTATTACTCACGCCACTGTAGCTTCGTACGCATAGTTATCTATTAAATCATTCTTAGTTTTGTTTTACCTGGAGCTCTATTCTACTCGTACTCAGGCTAAACCCGTTTTTGTCATGTTATCGAATTGTCAACGCTAAGATAGCTCTTATTTATATGACAGTAACGGCGGCCGAGTTAAAAAAAACACGTTAGCATAAGTGTATAGGCAAGATAGAATAAGGCCCTTGAAATATGCGTTACTTTTTAATGAAATAAACAAAAAAAAAACGGTCACGAAAAAAAAGGACTGTCAAAAATGCATCACATTTTTTTCAAATCAAACAATCATTTTCACCCGTGTCTCGGCAGAATGCGCAATCAAGTCATTATAATAATTATTCACAATCCACGTCACTCACCCCACACCGCACGAATCATAAAACAAAGACAATATGCTCATAACACTCCACAAACACACTGTTCAAACAGAACGCAGTTATATCAAACAATCGGTCGGGTTCCGTTCCACTCATGCGCTCTCGAAAACCGTGATTCCACTGAGCGCTGCATTCGATGTGAAATGCCACATTTTATTTGTGACACTCAAGGTGAGCCGTATTGTCCGTGGTCTCTGGACACTGTCCAAGTGAAATAATCTGGGGAAATGGCCGATATCTCACCGTACTAATTACAGACAACGCGCATTGGTGATGAGAAATGCAACTGTGTCACCGATGTTGCTGCAATTATTTCACCTGCGAATTAGGAAGGCAGCACCAACGTGGGAACGTTTTTGTCGTATTACCGTTATGACAAGATGTCGAAACATTCGACATTTAAAACCATTAAGCTAATGCAAACACGAACTAAAATTACCACGTCAGCTATAACCAATTACAGTAAAGAATCCTTAATATTAAACAGCTGGTGAAAGTCAACTGGTTAATAGAGTTTGATTTACGTTTAGATGCACTCTGTAAACAAAAATAAATGTTTCTCTAAAGTATCTCTAGGATTAAAAACACTACATGTCGCCCACGTACATTTAGAATTTATTATTCATTCATAAAACTGGCTCTGTCGTCATAACATACGTCAAACAGTGTTTTTTGCAAACCGAAATCGCCAATGAATATGAAGCTTGCTTAATATTATAGATACAGACGTGTTGGACATTGTAACTCGATTTTTATTGGGCCACAGTCTGCAAACTGGTTAACCACTGGCTTTTGCTTATGATCCTACATGTTGCGTGCGTAAGCAAGAACGAGTATTCATCCAGATCGGGACACAGCCGTGCAAAACACCACCGAGTACTTATTCTGCAAATTATTTGAATAAATGGTGCTACAACACATAACTAATTGAATCTACTTGCATTACATTGCTAATAATTAGGTACTGATTAAGCTATAGCAGCCAATATTATGAAACATAAATAAGACTATTAATAATTAAATAAAGGACTGAGATGAACCTAACATAAAAGACGATATAACGACGTCGTGCAACATTGCAGCCTATCATTTCATAAACTACCAAATTATATTTGTCAGCCGTCTGCATTACAGAGGCTACACGCTCGGGCTGTTACAGAACAACGTTGATATTTTAGTAATGATAACTAAGTATCAAAACACAAATTGAAAAAGGTAATTGCTGGTGCAATTTGAAACCACATTTTTTATATGTCAATGACACTTAAATTGCAGTGTTATTTTTATGTAACTTTTGCGAAGTTTTACTATTACTTAGCTATTATACCACGCTAGGCCAGGCTTATGATTTAAAACTGTTACATTTGCTACTGGAACCATCTGTTGATTTTGGCTAGATAACAGTGGATACTATTTCCCGTAGCCTACTGGGAAATATGCCAAAAACAGTGAGAGACACTACGACGCCTAGAACTTGCACCTGGTGTCTAGTATTTCTAATTAACTGGTTTAACTGTGATGTGTTGGTCTGTATCTAAATTTTTGGGGTTATCTTTATAAGGTCCCAATTTCCTATTATAATCGAGTAAAAATTTAAAACGTTTCATTTTTTATTTAACCACTAAAGCCGAGCTCGTCATTCTGATGACGCTTTTTGCCCCGCATCTCTACCAAAATGACTACGTGTTACGTTCAAGCCTTGACCTTCATGATCGCTTGTCATCAAACTTGATTGCTACCGAAACATGTCATCCTCAAACTTAAACACTTCTTGTCAATTTTTAACAAAATATTTATTATTTTGCTAGCAATACAAAAAACCTGACACATACGATTCGGACTCGCGCATCGCAGGTTTCATTCATTTAATATTGATAAGAGCTTAAAGCCGTTAGTGCGTGCCCAAATCACACAAGGGTTCTTAGTGTTTGTCGTGGTTGGTTTTCTTTAGAGTTTTTACTATAATTAGCCCCTGAAACTTGTATCTTTTACCGTTCTTACGATACAAAAAACAAATAAAAACTTATACGTTGGCTAATTGACCTATATGACAATTGAGGACATGAGATTATGTCCCCGGTATATCTTCGTGTGAAAAAAGTTATCGCCATTCAAAGACAGCGGTGTTTTAAAGTAATTATGCTAAAATCATCTATATAGGCGTCCCGATGTTCCAGATTTTGAAAATACTTCTCACTGTTATTCGAAGTTTCCCGCTACACAAAATCGTTGTAGAATTAAAAAGGATATCCGATGATATAGTGTTTAGTATTATTGGTTTCTAGGCCAGTGTTCATCCTTTCATTATTATTTTGCATTGTTAGGAAATATGCTAAGTATAACACAGTTAAAAAAGAAAAAAAACCAGCCGCTGTCTCTCACGGTTTAAAATATACAGCACTTTAAAATAGGGTTCCTTTTGACACCCTTCGGGAACAAAACCCCGAAGAAGTATTATTTGCATTGCAATTCATTATACGAAAATACAACCTCAGTTTTCACAAAGCTTTATCGCTTGCCATTCGTGTCATCTTATCATCGTAAATCAGGTTATCAGAGACATTCATTACAATTTAAGCAGTGCGGTAGCTTTTGCTTATTAAATATTACTAATGTGTATCAAGGTGAACTAAGTAGTTCCGTTTTCTTTACAGTCTGTGATACTAGTTTATCATGTAACTACAAAAATATCTTCTTTAGAAAATTATGGATTAAAATTTTAGATCTTTGATTTGCATCTTAAATTTAGTGTCAGATTTTAATATCGATTTGAAAAATGTGTAGCTCATAAATGATATAAACCGTTTCATAGATTATTTACGTCTCAGAAAAAGTAGGCCATTGCTTATCTTTGAAGCGGGTTGAATTTTGAAAGTGATGCCTATAAAGCCTAGGGTAGAAAAGTAATGTGCAGTAGCAAAAACCTAAAGCCTCTAAGTAATATTATTCAAGAAAAACTGAAAGATGTGTACTGAGCCATGCTAAAATATTATAGAGGCAATATTTCGTAATACTAAACTGAGTGTCACTTTTACTGGCAAGTTTCCTCATAATCGACATGAAAACAAGATTGTTCAAATAAGGTGAACATTTCCATTTATTTCACACACAAAATATATTTATTTCGTGTGAAACTCGAGTATAGGCCATTCATCCCTGAGTGAACAATCTACTATTTATAAAGATTAGGTTAGTGGCTTAAAATGGGCTTCTATTATCCATAGATTCTACTTGATTCCCGTGGGAACCACAATAACTTCTGGAATATTCAAAGAATTGTAAAAAACTGGTCTTACTAAGATTACTATGTTAGCAGCTTCAAACCCTACAGTCATTGTTAATTGCATGTCCATAAAGTTACCGCAAGGTGATGAAACGTAATTATTTCAGCGGATAACAACGGAAGCTGAGGTCGTGAGTGCCACAAATAAACATGGTCTTGGAATTGAGATGCAGGCACTAGCAACCAGTAATAACTCTGGATTTTATAATTTGCAATTAGGTTTAAAGATACTTTTTTTTACAATTTTGTTTTCATACACGAAGCCTAATCTCTTAATTTGACTTGCACGATTAAAGAAATGTTCGTCTGCGGCAACGTGGATTGAAAATACTTGCGTTATCAGAAACTTACTTATGAAGCTAAATCATTAAGCTGAATATAATCTGTATAATTTAACTAGGTATAGTCAAGGAAATTGAAACAGCAGTTAGCCGTATTACGTATATTTGCCATCTTATACATTTCCCGACGTGACACGACTAATGACACGTGGAAAATTGTACCCCGGCCAATTGACGTATGATGTCAAAGTTCTAAACAATCAAATTCCTCGGCTGTACATATAAATAAGGTGCAGTCGTCAACATAAGGGAAACTAAACATTAAACCGTGTCACAACCAAGCTATGTTTGAACTGAGATATCAATGTGCTCAACGAAAAAATGCCACCATGTAAAAGAATACATTTCAGTTTTATTGACCTTGAATAAAGCGGTAAATAATATTCTTTCAAGAACAATATTCATACAATCCAAGCAGGGAATCCATAAGAAGATATTATTATTATTTTATGATACAACTATAATTGAATTCTTGGATATAGGTTTAAAGAATGCTACAACAGATTAAAATGAATGATGTCCAACTGAACCTATGAACTTTGTCTTGTTTTCATTAACCAACTGCCTTACTCCCGATAAATTTTAAAAATAGCTTGCTATCAGTATCTTACAATACTATAGTAATTAAACATCAAAGTGACTTCTATCTGAATCATGTAACGTAACCTTGTCGTCTGCTATATTGTTTACTGTTTCACATACCAAGCTATTACTGAATCCATAATACTAATTACATCAAATGGATAACACAAAATGGTTTTTGAGTTGATATTATAATCATATCAGCCATAATAAATATGTCCACTAATGCACCGAAGTCTTCCTCAAATTAAATAATAAATTTGATTTTATTTGAAACTGTTTACTACTTAGTTTGTTTTCAAAGAAGTTAGGCAACTGATGCAATTGACAACAGGGGGGTTATTACGACAGGCCTATGCAGTTCATTTTACGGCAAACGTAAAGGACAGAGCTATAGTAGTTTTATAGCTCTGTCCTTTTCTTTTAGCGTAAACTTAACTACATATCTATGTCATAATAACTCCCTGGTTGTTTTTAAAAAGGTGTTCTGATAAAAATCATGCTTACAGAAGTTCGTTTATTGTTCTTATTTACTGAGAAAATATTGAATATTTTCAGTGCTTTTGACTAGTGGTAGGAATGACGTCATTTTGTTTGTATGCCGCGTTACGTTCTCTAGCTTTAACGTAGAAAAGACCACGTGGCGTTTAAACTCTTTAGCCATTAGCACAAATTTGTTTACTTATTTAATTCCTCAGTAAATAATGAAGAAACATAATTTATTAGGTACGCTTTTGAGGCAAAATTCTATCAGCACGATTTTTTTCAGAACATCTACATATGTAGTTCCTATTGTCAATTATGTACATTTCGACGACGCGCTGGCTTAGTTGGTAGTGACCCTGCCTACGAAGCTATCGGTCCTGGGTTCAAATCCCAGTAAGGGCAGATATTTGTGTGATGAGCGCGAATATTTGTTCCTGAGTCATGTATGTTTCCTATGTATTTAAGTATATATTTCTCTATATAAGTACCATTTATTTTGTTGTCTAGTACCAATAGCACAAGCCTAGAGCTTAGTTTGGGAGTAGGTCAATTGGTGTGAAATTGTCCCCTGTTTTTTATTTATTTATTATAAATGGCATCCTATTAGAAGCACAAACAATCATATTAAACATGGTAAAGTCAAAACAAAACATACCACTTTTAGGAATCACGTCTCAAGCATTGCCACTTATAATACAGATATTGTCATTTTGTCCGCTTTTGTCCACTTGTGCACCAACTCCACTCACAGTCTTACGAAACTCGAGACGCTCGGTTCCACTCCGCTGAGACTTAATGCTCGAATACTCCCCACTTATTGGAATCCACAACGTTCCTGTTATCTACTAGATAAGATTTGCTAATCTGTGTGACGCCATGCCAATGCCAACTGTTACGAACATCCGTTAAAAATAGACAATATTCATTTCGGTTTTAGTACAAATGATTATCATTAGGTTCTACTTTCGAGTAGCAATGGAAAGCAGGGAGATGTTGTAAGTTTGAAAAATTTGAAGTATGATGCAACAGTTTTATCTTAAAGAGTACTTTTTTAATCTAGTCGTAAATAATTTAGCTATTACTGTGTGTATAATCTAATTAAAGAAGATTAATTTTGGGAAATTAAAAACTTAATACTAGGCTTGAAAATATAGCGTACCTATTTGATAGATCCTACTTGTAAAGGCCAATTAGATATTTTTATCGCTGTATATCACTTTAGTCTTTAAGATCTATGTTTAAAGTCCATAGTGTTTAATCAGTAAGTACATGATATATTTATCTACATATAAGTGAGGCCCATTGTTATTAGATGTAGGTAATTTTATCAATAGTGTGTCCTATTAAGAAAGTTGTTTGATTCTGCGTATGAAGTAAGAAAAAAATAAACGAACCGCTTCATTCCCTCCAATAAGTTACAATTGGGAATCAGTAATTGCGGCTCACTTCAATTAAAATCAATTGTCTTGTCCTTTAGTCCTGCTGCGAACTTTGAACACACATACAGGCTAGGGGCATGTGCGTGAATACAACTGCATTTGAAGACGGATACAAATGATAAATGACATCTGACCTGAACATGTACCTTTGGACTGGCAACTGAGTAATAGCAAACATGCGATAAGCACGAGATTAATAATACGAAGACTCATAATTAAACTTCGGGAAACATTATAAAAGAAAACTATGAAATAGCAAAAGGTAAAACTATTCAAAATTCAAAATAATGTGCTGAATTATTTTGACTTCTGGTTAAAATACGAGACTTTACTGGTGTCATTGTCAGAAATTCGAATGTGGTAGGATTTCAATAGGTATTTGAACTAGCGTGTTACCATCGGCACAAATTCAGTTAATTACTCTTAAATACGGTTACATACGTCACAGTAATTAAAATCGGGCCAGACAGACTGATTAAGATTGAAATTAATAGGTTTTAATCTTCGAATTGGAACCAAAACGTTCATTTCAATCTTGAACCACTTCTCACGCTGCTTTTAAACGTATTCAAACGCAATTAGATTCAATCTATACTTCAAGACTATAGTACCGTAATAACCTTTATAATGAGCGAACATCAGCAACGTCAAGTCATCCCACTTTTCTGCACTTCTGTAACAATACAAAAATATATTTATAATCATGTCTCATAAACTATACGCCTTACAAACAAACAATTACTACTCAATCGCTTTTGATAATCCGGTTAAAAAAACAAATTCTGCCCTGTTTTTATAGCCAATTATATTAACAGCTGCAAAA
Source organism: Acleris sparsana (assembly GCA_923062465.1). Classification (NCBI taxonomy): domain Eukaryota; kingdom Metazoa; phylum Arthropoda; class Insecta; order Lepidoptera; family Tortricidae; genus Acleris; species Acleris sparsana. Next base: position 15,409,476 of record OV281287.1, on the reverse strand, counting down.
ATTTATCGAGTTGAGAATTTGCTCCAATGATCTCAGGCTTTGTATAAAAAGTACAATGGCCCCGAACAGCTGTTGTTGCCTGCGGCCGACGCACACTATTATTACAACATAGGTAAAAATATCATACGATCTCAAAGCATCTTACCGATTGGAGGGCTGCGAGCGACTCGAGCGAGCCATACGCCCAGTTACAAGGACACCTTTCGAGACAGTTAATAGCTTTGATTGCTTTCGCCACAACAAGCGCGTTGTTCCTTGTGTGTATCAAAGAAACATTAATGATTGTGAATCCCAGTGACACAGTCAAAGCAATTAAATACTATCATAATGCTAATAAATTTGCAAGCGCAGTTTGCCATTCAGACCTCGATATGGGAGCAAAGGTTATCGGTAGGACTACTCTGAGTGCGCAACTTCGCGGGCATCCGCTGCGGCTAGCCGCGGCTGCAAGAGAGCCCTCGGGCTCCAGTCACAAGAAAATTAATAGTCCAGTTCCATAGAACTGGAATAATGATGCTCATTGTTCGGCTAACGAACAAGTGTCCTCGCTCCAAGATAAAATGACCTGGTAGGCTTGATAGGAGAAATGCTTTTAATTATTCCTCCTTCAACTTTCTCGTTAAATATTCTTGAATAGAAATAACTTGGAACTCGTGTATTCGTTTAAGGTTTAAAGCCTGACGCTTTTACAAAAAGTGATTAAAATTAACGTGCGACAATATTTTACGTTCGTCGCCATATTTGACTTGTTAATGGACGATCTTCACATTACTTTAGCCTTCGCTCTCTTCGGATCTTGCTACCATTTATAGCAGCAACTTAAAAGTTATCTGACTCATACCGACGACATAATATATTAAGGCTGTAAAGTTTAATGTAAATTTCTCAAAAATTGTATGTATATTTCCTGCACTGAATATGGCAGTATCATTTACTTACAATACGGTTCGAGTAAACACACGTCACATTTATAAATTGAAATGTCTACAAGGTTACCAAAATATGAGGTAACCGATAAGAACAGATTGACATTGATTTGACTTCGCCACATAAATGTGTACATGTATACATAGTCGGGCTGATAAGATAATTTGTTAAACATTTTCGGAAGTGCAAATAACGCGGCAGTCATCGTTTGACACACTGTCATTTTCCCTTCTTTCATTTATTTTATCGTTCCCTTAGAAATTTACAAGTTGAGATAAGAGCTGTAATGTTAGTTTCAAGGTGTCAACCTTAACCTAATAGTCAAAGTAAATCGTTAGCTGGCATGAAAGTCAATGAAAGGAAGCATTTATTACAACTATTTAAGCCTCATAATAGATTCAAAGAAGCTGGGTAAAATGCAGAACACGGCGAGCCACTTATCCTTAAGTTAGTATTTAGAAGTTAACCTGCGTCAGAGTTGTTTGTGAGCTGCGCAAGCGACGGCCCGCATCACACCATCATGACGATGATGATGACGATAGATGCAGTGATTATGATCGACACTCGTACCGCAAAAGGCCCTTATCCGACAACGCTGACGGCGACGGTGGTAAAAAATGTGCAAAACTAACGGAGAACAAAAATAATATGCATTAATAACGTTTAAAAAGCATAGTTAACAAAGCGTGTTATCGTCCAATGATGAATTACGTATTTCCTTCGACTAAACAGAACCTCAAGCGAATACGAAAAACAAATTAATGAATTAACCGGTTAGGTATTCGTCCTAAGATTATTGCTCTTTTTACAGCATCGTCTAGTCTTGCCGGTGATAAAAATAACGGTGCAAACCGCTGCAAATACCGTTTCGGATATAAACCAAAACAAGGCATCTCATTTGCTTCAGTTTGGAAAAATACACGCAATCAATTTATAAAGATATTTACGCCGATTACATGACCCGTTAAGAGCAAACAAAGCAATATTCTCTCGTAGATTGTAGACTTCAACATACATCTGTGTCCTCATTACCTACATGAAAATGTTTAATATAACCGTTTCTTACTTGAGATATCAATACAATTGGACATACTTCATACGACCTTGATTACAGCAGCAAAAACGTAAAATAATGCAGATAAATGACAACCTCGTCCGTTCCGTGTCTTCGGTCATTTCCCGTTTTACATTGCCGTGGCAAGGTAAAACAAAAATTGACTGAATAGAGGACGCGATTACTTCCAAAAACGTGAAGAAGTCGTTTATTAAGTATGCATAAATCTGGATGGCATTCGATCAGAACGTAAAGGGAGAGTGATTGCCTTGCTTATTGAGTAAACATTCATTTTTAATTATATGGTTTAATAAGATGGCCTTATAAATATGCTTTAAAGGCAATACAGGTTAAATAATCAGTTGTTGATCGAATACTTGGTACCTTTTTATTTGACCTTAGTGTCAAGGCTATCGGACATCTTGCACGTCAGTCTGTCTGGCATAGTTAAGTCACACAACCAGTTGAACACATTGTAGTGGTAATTGACAGCAACTGCGGTGAAAGTATGCCTACCTAATAATGCTAGTGTGGGTGGTTTATTGCAAATATGTCTACCGCACGGATCACGCTAATGTTGACGAATATAATACAGCATTGTACTACCGCGTGTTACACAATCATAATCGCGAGATAAAGGATGTAATGAAACATTTAGATTTTATACAATAGAATATGGTTAGCAATGGCGACAATACAAATGCAACGCCCGCTATTTTCGGCAGGCAGACAATCAGCACTACAAATGAATATGCAAATCAACGCAAAAACTTACTGATGACATTCGTTCATATGCTCGTTTGTATGTATGACTTTGAACACCAAATACGCTACAAAAGTTCATTGGCGGCAAGCAAGATATTTAACGAGATATTCCTCACTAAAATAACTCCCGGTTATAATGAGGACAACTATGTAAGAGGACTTTTACGATCCTAGAATAATAAATTAAAGAGGCGATGTAAAACTTTTTGCTCTTAACGCCTCGTCAAAACAGCTGAATGCTGATTAAGATTTATAGAGACCTCATAAGGAGTGGTAAAAAAAATATACGAGCCCATATCTCCAATGCTGGGGAAAGCATTCCAACGGATAACTTTTTACGTTAACTGTAGCGCTAAGCTAAGTGGAATCCACTAGGCCGCTAATATGAGCTGACGGGACTGCAAAAACTGCTGTTTGTTGTGGTAAAAGAAACTTGTATCTCTCTCAAGTTGCATATTTATTGCTTATTTATGTGAGTCGTGCAATATTGGAAGTATTTGCAGTTCTCTGTAGTAACGCATTAGTGCGTGAATTGCGCGCGAGTACGTGTAATCTATCCGAGCAGCACTCATTAGCTCGCACGCTATTCGCCCGCCCGTCGTGGGAACTTGAAATGCACTATTTCTAGCACCATCCTTACGCGTTTGGAACGGTTCAATTCTTCGAAAGTAGAAAAAACCATTAGCGTTTGTTTTTTTGTTGTTAAAGGATCAGGTTTAATGTCTCGGTGGTCTTTATTTAGATCAGTGTTTGGGATTGTGTCGCCCCGTTAAATCGAAATAACGTTGACAAATTTAATTTCAATTTACATGACGCCTTTAATGGCTCCATTTAAATGCGGATGTTTGGGATCTTTATCAATTTTATCATTGTCGACTCATTTGTTTTGAATTCAACGAGATGCTTTGACTAACAATAAATATGGTGGTAATCGATCACCAATTAACCTTACTATAATTTAATTTTAAATAAAATAATCACTGTGTTTTTACAGATTTAAGTATTTTTTAAATTACTATCTACTATGTCTGTCTAATGACCATTAGACAAACATTTTTTTTTAAATATTTAGTGGCTTATTAGTTGTAAAAATGTAATCGGCCTCAATAACAAAGCTTAACGGAATCTACCGACGAACAAAAAACATCCGAAGTTCTGTTGAAGGGAGGGGCGGGGCACAAAAGGACCTTAGCCCGAGTGTCGGAGGTCCTGTAAACAGAATGCAAAGGAAACGTTTTTTTGTCCGAGATTCGGGGCCGGCGGCGGCGTGACGGCAGGCGCAGGTAGGAATCTCTACGACTCCGATATTATCTTGGTTACTTACGACAAACTCCACTATCTTCAAGCCGACTGTTTGCATAAACAAGAATGACCTTACCGCTTGCGACGACGCTTACTACGATAAGTACATCTATTGTACCCAACTACCTAAACGCGAAAATTCAACATGAGTAAAAAAGTACTATAATAAAGTCCACGCTTTCGTGACGATATATTTGCATTGTTCTTCGCCGCGTCCTTGGCTGTAGGACGAAGGTCAACGTTGACAAGAGCATACATGTTTTCGTGTTTTTCCCTTCCTTTTCCCTAACGGCTTAGTCCTTATTACGGCTACTCGTACAATATTAAATGCTTCACGCCGCGGAACTGTAGACCTTGAATAGGATTAGGAGCCGGGTCAACTGAATTCACGTGGGTTTAAATATGTATCACGTTGTTTAGACCACCCGAACACGATTTGCTTCTATTTATACCAACCGTTTTCACAATGAGTATATTTAATGTATATAAATGAAAACTAACTGATTATTTACTTAACAAAGCAGTAGAAACATAGGAACTTATGGCGTAAACAACAGAGAATAATACATTTAGAACAATGATAATATTGTTATTTTATGCTTTGATGACAAATGTTAGGAATGTTGCAAATAACAATTAGATGAAGCCATTGTCGTATTTAGACACGAGACGACCTTTATGCAATAATTCACGGCACGCGTTGATGCTAATTTGCGATTCAAACGCAATCCAGATCCCGGAACGGTTTACATGACACATATCCTATTTAATTTGTCCATGCACGAGTTGCCTTCCAACACATTGTAATATAAAAACCAACAAAAAATCACCTGTAGCCAAGAAGAGTATGCTTTTTCCTACTACGAGTACATATTACGTTACTCAGGTCAAATGCTTACTCTTGTTTCTATTGCATATTAAGCATTGCACAAAAATAGAACTGCCGTCAATCAAACCTTTCTGTAGTAGGCTAGGAACATAATATAATTGGCACTTCCACCCGAACAGAAGTACGTTTCTCTCTCCAAGACAAATAGTCTAGGTGAAGTTAATGGTAATTTTATGTCCTAAGAAGCTGCAAGCCCCAGGGGTTTAATGAACCGCGTATGGCGCGAGTAATGGACCGCATCAGTCACCGTCCTTCGGCTCGTTTGACTGCGTAATTAGCTAAAGGAGAATGTCTCCGGCGCCATTTTCGGTGACACTTCACCAAATACGCCGCGGAATGCCCGCGAACGGCCGAGTAATGAGTCCATCTACGAGCTCACGCCGTTATAACCGTTGCGGCTCCCGGTCAAAGATCTTTACCTTTGATATTGATCATGTGCCCTGACTCCAAAATCCACAATATGTAGTATATGTTGCGAATTAGTCACGATTATGCGCGTTTACAATTTACTAAACTCAAAAGGAAATTAGAAAGCATTCCATTCAAATTCTTGCATGAATATTCCCAAATTTTGCCACAAACAATAGACACAATCAGCGCCACTTTTGACTATCAATAGATAAATTAATCATGTTACAAGCAATAATTATTGTATGACTATAATTACAAACAGGAGGAATTACATTTTTATGCACAGCGAAGTTTCACAACAACTCCTCTACTTTCTACTGTCTGAAGTTAATTTCCTCAGTTTACTGTAGGGATAAACAGTCGCCCATAAATGTCCGGGCGAGTAGTTTAGTGTCGCGATGTAATCAAATGGCTATTGCGCTGGAGATTTGATTCCTTGCATTGGAAAGCAGGAATAATATGAAACGATTGGAGAGCGGCGCGGCGTGGGCGACGAGCCGCATTGTCAGGGCGACGAAGACCTAGCACCAGCCCTGCGAGATTATTGCGAGCTGTGTCAGGTGTCCACTGCCAACAAGACAGTAATTGACATTATACCTGCTGAGAACGGGTTCGTGTACATACTTCAAATTCATATAATTCGTAAGAAAGCTAGAGTTAAGTGACATTGACTGAGAGGCCATCGATAAATATTTTGCCTAATAGGTTTTACTTGACAACTGTCAATTTTCACCATGAACTTTGTACACGTCTAGCGAATAAAATATGCTAATAATCAGCAGCGACAACCCGCAAAACTCATTCTGCAACGATCATGCGAGTCCAGCGCTATAAAAGTGGTTAGGGACTGGTTGTAGGAACCAGTCGTGTCCTAGGCCTCCTCGCCCACTGCGAGTAGGCGGCGTGATTGCCTCCGAGCATTCCTTGCACCAGTGATATCCCTCATCCTAACGGAAAGCATTTCTCATTATTTATGCGACATCTATGGCAAAGATTGCGGAGTTACTTACACTTACCAGCTTTAGATATAGATTTGAAATGCTTGAGTGTTTTAGAAGTTCGAATGTCGTGTTTATTAGTTTTTTGAAAAATAATGACTATTGTTTTTTTATTATCTACGCAAACTTTCAACAGTAAATTATTTCATACAGCTAACAATAGATTGTTTATGAATTTTAAGTTGCCGGATTTTATTTCCAAGAAAAGATTCCCAGGTAAAGGAATAATGTTATTAAACAGAACATCGTGTTTAGCAAATGATCCGTCGGGTATTTCTATAAACTACAAGTGTTTACTTTAAGACACCGCACGCGCTCAGCCCTTACATAAACAATCCTTGAGATCAGGAACAAAATGTAAGCCAACATAATTATAACATCTACATTAGACATTGTTCTGCATTCTTGCAATCCCGTAAGTACCAATAGGTTCAAGCATATACTTACACAAGTTCATTTTTCATTTATGGTAGAGAAAGCTGATCTTTGTAATTGTAATTTTACTTGTAGATGACTGAGAGTTTGTTTAGTAGTCCAAGTCAAAAATCAAAACGGTCCGTTATGATAATCAAAGGGCTGAAAAGGTAATATGAGTTAAGAAATAGCACGATGTGATATTTCGGAAAAAAACTATAGTAAGATAGAAGAATGAGCCAAAACAAAGGTGTCGTGGTGTACTAGAATTCCATACAAAGTCACCCTTAACTTTTGCTGGCCATTGTTGTTAGAATTCGATATTTTTAGTAATTGTTTCTAAGGTATCTATTATCTTTAAAAATAAATATTGTTAACGTTTTCCAACCACTCTACCAATAGTTACTATTATTAAATCTGTGCTAATAGTACAAGCTTGTGCGAGCTGTGTGATATTTATTTATTTTATCAAAAGGTATACGTACAAAACCAATTAAGTATGACAAAACTAAAATATCCTGTGTACCTTCAACGTAGCCTAAGCAGTCGGAACGTTTCTATTTCTATTTAAAAACAGGTCATCAATTTAACGTCCTTGTTTTATTATCTGTCATCTAATTAAAGGAACTAAGATTTACCTGTTGGGTATTTTTGCTTTTCCGAGGTAATTCAATGCCATGGTCCATAATTTACGTCTGAAAATGAGCCAATATGACACAGCGTGCGTCTGAGCACCAGTTAGGTGACTTCTCCGTGATGTCACCTTTATTTCTGTGTCATGTCATTAGTCAAGGTAAGACGCTGGCGCGGTTATGTATACATTTTACCAGACGAATTGAACCACGCACGTTAAATCCAACAATTATACTATGTTAAAATTGTTTTTTTACCATAAGTTGATTCTTTTCAACCGCAATAATATCACTAAGTACACAATTATAATACATTTTTTTGTAATTTAGTTCCACTCTTGGATTTAACGTGATTGATGTACTAGACGTCTACCTAAATCGTATATATTGTTAAAGCCGTTTGAAACGAAAGATGTTATAACTCTGACATCCCCAAAACAAATCTGGATGTCATTGTCTTAAAGCTGGAAATATTGTGTAAATATTTGTTATCGCCGATAACGTATCAGTAAATGATTAGTTCCTTATAACGTGGTACCTTCTTATTGTACGAAAATCAAAGAGTCTGAGTCTGAAATTGCTATATTTTTATTATGCTATACCAGCCTGATACCATAAAGGGATAAGGACAAATAATGTTTAAAAAACATAAAAAATATTAAAAAAAAACTATTATGGTCGTGTTTATCGATTTGGATAAACGCGGATAAAACATTTGTCACTTTCTGACCGTAAATGAGTGCAAGAGTGAAGGATCCTTGATCCACAGAGACAATAGCGACGATAATACGGACCAAGACCAGTATTGAACTTTATTCATACGATAAAATTCGATAAGAATATCTAGAAAACTTATATTCTGGCACGCCCCAACTTAGCACTTTCACCCTGTCTGGCTGATTTCAGGGTCCCATATGAAACTCGTTTTATGTCATGGATTGTCAGTAATACCAGCTGGCGACCAACGTATTATTATGACCTTGACCAACCTATTATGTAGCCCCTGGGTTGCCGGTCCTTAGGCTAGCAGTTTTTTCTATACGTCTGATTGTATTTTGTATGTCGTCAATATAACCTGCCAAGTTCCGTCTGAGTACACCAGTACGCCACCCTTTTAGAAGTAACCATTGTATTCCTCCCCATAGTAACTGTGTTCTGCTGATACTAGTTAGATAGGGTTACCGACGGGTGTTCTCTTTATCTCTCATTCTTGTTGCTGGAGGATGGTAATCGTTTTCTGTCTATCTTAAGGGGTCTAAGGAGTGCGGGTCTATGGTAAGGTCGTAGATACGTCCGTAGTCCTCACACACCGTTCATTATGTTGTGCTGTCTGTTGACCTCCGTTCCTTTATTAATGTAGACTTTGTAGTTTTCTGGTGCAGTTTAATCCTCAACGATAGCTTCTTCATCGTTATCAGAATATGCATTATAAGACGGCAGTGGCGCCTGATGCTGATCAAAAATCGTGCCTCTCTTCAATCGGAGTATCTGATCGGGTCGAGTCAAGTGCGTACTGTGCGCGCGTTATAATATCCCTGACCGAAGCGGCATCCTTTTTAAAGATGCCAACTCGATAGGGTCTACGCTATTAATTACTGCATATTTCGAGTTGTACAAACGCTACAGCTTTTTGCTGAAGATCGGGCGAATGCGTCGCGTCGTCTCTGAATCTTAATCAATACGGAAGACGCCATTTGAACCTTATATAGGCAAGACGGGACTCTGACCAGTGTAGTTTACTATTCTAGAATGGCGTAAGGTAGATAAATAATGGCTTTAATACTTGGTTTATTCATTTACTAGCACCATTCATGTCGACAACGTTACATTTTTACTTACAAAACTGCTCCGTTACTGAACAACTGACTAACATCGCGCACACTTGGGTAATCAACGTAAGAACAATGAATTTTGGAACTATAAACTTTGTATTATTCTGTAGTAATTAAGGATATTTTAAGCTTACCAGAGGGGATTAATAACATGCGAATTGTTTCCTGTAAAGGATGATCCGGCGCACAACTTGCTCGATCAGGGCGGGGGGGGGGGAGGACCTTATGCATTTCAGTACATCTTTTGCTACTAATCCGTGTATAGTTTATAAAAGTATTATTCTTTTGCACTTGTCCACGAGCTCCACAACGAGCCAGCCCAAACTAGCATCTGGGGGGTTATTAAAAACAGTTACAGCCTTGTTTGGAGTATACTCGTAGCATATGACCACTTTTTGGGAATATTTATTTTGTACAATTAATTAATTAATTAACACAAAGCCCGTAGATCGATATATCTAAATTCTAGCTAGAAAGTAGTAGTAGGTTAGTATGATAAATTCTGCACACTTTAGGGTTAAAGCACATAATGTTTTTTAAGGTTCCATTATTACTCGAGGGCAATGTATTCGCACTATCAAAAGTCATCGCTTGTCAAAGGCGTTACTGTCCTAAAACCGCCGAAAGAAAAATGACCTATTAAATATAATACTTAATGTATGAACTCGGTATTTTTTTATTATATATAACTTCTTTTGGTTTCAAGCGGCAGTAACACCATGGGGGCACGAGCTTATTGATTTCCCAATCAATTTAATTCCTGCTGTGAATGTTGTCATTAACTACGTTACATAATTGGTTCCTTGCACAAGAACCTACAACTTGATTGGTAACATGTCACCTAAATGATTAATTCAGTTCGTCTCCCTGGGCTTAAACATGTTAAAGTTTAGACCTCCCTGTCGCTAAGATACAGAAGATTGTGACGAAAAGACGTTTAACGTGTACCATTGTAACACCGTTCTAGAACAGCCGGTAGGTAGAACTACTATCTACCATTTTAATCAAGGTAAATTGTTTGTCTTTTCAGTATACTAGTAAATATGAGAGGAAGGTACCTAAATTATAACCAATTACAGATTAAAGTGTACTTGCCAATTATTTTTTATTGATTAAGTAATGAAATTAATAGTAAAAGTATTAATAACTAACTTACTTTTTACTTAAGTTTTAACGGTCACGCTATACATTACATTATAAACATGTACATACATTTTATAGTACAAACCGGAGTCTCCTCATCCTCATGGCTTTAGACAAGACGCATTCGGTGAACCTTATTGAAAATTTATAGGATTATAACTAACCCTCCATGGTTAGTTATAAGTTTGTGAACCTAAAATGTTTCATACAAATAACGTAACGCGATAACGTTTCTCTCCTCTTAAACCGGAAAAAACAAACCTAGATTTTCATAATAACTACAACATACTCAAAAATCGTGGAGAAATAAGTGTTGAGAAACGTGGTCGCCCGGACCTTAATTTGTATGGACTTTTTTTGACAGCTAACGCGATTTTAGTTTCGCTTAACAATTCTTTTAATATGCTGTATTCTTTTTGTTTCTAATAATACGAGGTTCATTTATGTGCCATAGCGAATTGGTACCTATAATAACTGCTAATGAAACAATTGATAACAAAACCCCAAAACAACTTATGACTTACGTATTTTATGATAAGGATTTACGTCCGGAAATTCCCGGTGCCTACAAAATTACAGTAATTTTTCCTACTTGACAGATACGAGAACTTACAAATCGAAACGTAGCACGTAAACTATCTGACATATTGTTTCTATTTCCCAATTTCAAGTAACGTCTGAATCTCAGAAGGTTGAAACATCACTACATAGTTCAGCCACAGACGTCACGGTGACAATCGACATTTTTTACTCAGTGGCACACGTCACCGGACATTACCATGCAGCAACGAAACTACCAAATCATAGTTGTATAAATTTCTATGCATTATTAACAAACAATGGACAGTCTTTGTTTTTCTAAGTAAGTTGGCGAGATGCGCCCGGCCGGTGCATCGGTGAACTCATTAAATATGGTAATATCGTATATTGTCATCTGACACAATGAGCCAGCGGCTCACAATAGCTTCTGTAGCGTTCGTCACATGCCCCATTTAATACAACGAACGTGTGGACACACCTTTACTCGCGAGTATGCCCTATTTACGCACGTGAATACCTTTATTTTCGGTCACGCATTACGACGATGAAATGAACCGCAAAGGACTTGTAATTAATCGGTTTTCTATAACTACACTCAGGAGCAAAAATAACGGGTCAGAGCGCGATTTTCATACTAAAGAGGCTATTTCGAAGCCTTGGTTCCTTGCCAGGGAATGCTTTTAGTGAAATCTGATGATGAATACCTCGAGCATCGATACAGGACTTCCAGAGTGCCTAGGATATCCAACTGAATGAATCTGCGGTTAACGCCGGAATAGTGCATGTTCAGAAAAACATCTAAAATGGCAATAAAATGTAAGGAAATCCAAGTGTTGACCCAAGCTCTCCCGCTGTGGTGTTAACTGGTTGTGCGATCAGTTAGGTATCTTAAGAACTTTTGACCTCCTCTATTGAACCTCGCAATATCCACCATTAAAACTCACTCAAAACAACCCCTGCCGAGTCTCGTTTGTATGAAAAACGCACTCTGACCCGGTATTTTTGCTCCTGAGTGTATTTTAGCCGTAACGAAAATACTAAATAGGATACTTCGCTTAAAATAATAACAAAACAAAGTAAAAGTAGAACTAACGACAGCATTTTTGTATGTCGACGTCGCGCAATCCAGACGACTAATAGTCTACATAACTGTAACTAAGTACCTATTACGCAAAATAGATTAACTAGATAAATGTCTACGCTATAATATTTCGAAACCGCCACATTGCAAACAACAAATTGCAGATCGAATAGCCTGGCATTATTCAAAGAAGACCTAATGACACCATTTTTTTTGCAAGCATGCGCAAATTTTGATACAGATTCGCAGTGGGGGTGAAAGTAGGTGTACTTTCACTGTGGCATAAATGGCAAAAAAATGCAGTGATATATTTATCTCGGTTAATCTCGCTGTTTAACTCTGCATCAGAATAATTGCTATTTATTTTCGTAAAATATTGCTTTGGAATGGAGTATGAACGTGAGAAAGACCGACAATTTCTTGTTTGTGCGCACTGAATTAAGTGATGTATAACTTGAATAAACATCCCCTGCGCTAACGATTTGTCAGTTTAAACTCTTAAGAAGGATGTGACGTCTCAGATCCAATACTATGGCGATAAGGCTCAGAAGATGTTTTTTTGGCTGTTTCCTAAGAAGGATGTGACTTTCTGTAATGTAAATAATTCGTCACGCAGCCGACATCTGCGTTTATCATCGATCATGCTCAAATAATCGAGCCGTGTACTCGGAGCTATCAAATGCAAATAAGTAGAAAAGTTAAAAAAATATTTTAATGGATATTTTCGTGAGAATTGTGGTTCATTGACATATTGACACTAGAAATCGCGGAATCTTGAAGGAATGGACAAACAACGATTTCTTCAAACAAATTGACGTCAGTACTTATACCTATTTGAAAGCGTAATGTGGGCACTTTATTTCGTTTCGCACGACTTATGGACACAGAAGATTACTTTACATTATTAGGACATTTATAAACCTGGAAAAATTCACACATCCCCAATATATCCATTTAACTTAGAAGCACGAAATTCGGAAAAAAGAGTTTGTCCTAGTACCTAAAAAATTAATGGGTGACACGGCAAGATGACACCCAAACGGTTTGACTTAATTTTAAAAAGTTATTAAGGGTTATACAAAGTTAAAAAATGGATTTAAGAAACGTCCTTTTAATTGTTGGTGAACTCCACACCTAGACCTAAAACAACCGATTACCTGCCTGTCCAGCGCACACAAAAAAGTATACACCGCCCTATGTTAGATAAGTTTTCTTATGCTAACACAAACAACGTAAATCTCTTATAATGATGCTATATCGGTTAGCACATTCATTATCAAACCGGTCTCAGAAATGTCTTCAGCAATTTAGCATACTAATTGAGATATTAATTTCCTGACGAATTCTATTATTTTAGTTAAATTTACCACGAAATGGGTTTACGTGTAATTACCGGTCATTAGAGATTGAGTAAGTGGTGAGCTATTTATTTTAACCCGACAGCTATTTTTAGGTTAGTATTTTTAATGTTACTTTCTATCTTATTTTTGAATGTAAGGAAGGTGTTAAGGTTGCTACTTATTAGGAACTTACCCCAAAAATAAGTAAACAATTGGGGTAAAACAAAAAAAGTGAGTATTATAGAGAATATGCCCTTTAATAGTAGAGGATCCGATTAGGAGACGACCTTCACCGGGCTGTTTTATGATAAAAAGTATTTTATATCAAATAAAATACAACAAAACATTCCATTTTTTTTTCAAATTGTAATTGCTTGTTTATTAGACAAATACATACCAATCGAAAGTATGAAGCCTAAGTTTGGTGCAAATGATTAGTACCGACTTACCTGCTTTATCCCTGCCTACCCAATAGTTAATGATGGGAACAAAATAGTCAACCTAACGTTTGAGTATTCTATTATAGGCTTTATACTTTCGATTAATATGTAATTTGTCTATTAAATTAAGCTATTATATACTGAACTGAATTTTTTCAGCCTACCTATTCGTCATATAACTATTACTGAACACGTTAAATTTGATATAAAATACTTTTTACCGAATAAACATGCCGGTGAAGGTCGTCTCCTATTGGGATCTTAGACTAGAACACTCGTAATAACAAAAAACTGTGATAGGTACTTCTGGTTTTTTGAGTTTATATTCTGTTGTGCGGTTCTACCCATTCGTATCGCAATTACTACATCCAATACTGTTATGTACACCGCGACGTGATAATAATTACAAAGTTTAAAAGCTTTATTCAAATTCAAAAAGCAATAGCGCACACTTAACCACAATAAAACATTTAAACAACAATATGATAATATTTAAATAAATTGCTAAAAGTCATATTCGCCCGCCATCCTCAATATTAATTCGATAGGCATAAACAACCTCATGCCATTCCGCCCCTAGGCGCAATTTGCACGAATGCCGTAACTAGAACTAGGAAATTGCAGACGCCTCTGGTGGCTGCGGGTCTAATCGAAATCCGCTAATCGCTTCTATTACGCTAATGACGTCGCTTCTTGTGTGACCGCCGCTATGTAATGACCGCAACGGCGAATGGCGGTAAATGGGTAATTACACTTTTTTGAATTGCTTGAGGATTTGTTACAAGTCAATGACTGTAATTGAATTTGGATACAATACAGTTGAACGATGGAAAGTTCCTATTTGAACCTGGTTTTGTTTATTCAATATTTACTAAAAAAAAATGCGTCGGCAAAGGCATGATGATGAGAATTAGAATTTTTACAAATGAGTGCCGCTTAACTAATTAAATAATACCACACACACACCACACACAGTACCTAACTGTATGTACCCTAGTGCTAGGTTATAATAAAATTAAGCGCACATTTTTAACAAAAACAATTGTTCAGCAGTAATGTCTCATGACCTCATGCCATTAAAAACAAAGCCTTTATACACCTAGCAAGGGAAACGGAAACATAATTCCCTATTCATATAAAAAACCTAAAAAATTGTTTATCTGTCTGCGCTGTTATTGAATAAAGCCACACATTAGCTAATAGCTGATACTCTGACATTGTTGTAACTAATGAATGATAGATAGATAGCTATAGCTACGTAAAGCCGGCGCCAGAAATAATAGGTTTATAGAACACCGATTAGGAGAAACGAGCACGTGTATTTTAAATGAAATAGATATTTTCATTGAATATACGTAAGAATCATGATTTACGTACTAAGATCATTTATGCAATTTAACAAAATCACAATAATATAATAAATTCGAAAGTTTGTGAGAATTAGTATGTTTAGAATGGAGATAGCTTCTTACTACCCTGCAGTCCCAGTATGATTGCGTTTATAGCGTGACAAAATGTGGCTAAAGCATCCGGCATATACGTGTTAAAAAGTGTCGATTTTGTCACGCGATAAACGCAGCCATATTGTATATATCCCGAAAAAAAATTACACTTCGGAATGACGAATTACGAGGACCCTTGTCGAGGGTAGAAGCTATAAAAAAATAAAGCTATTGTCTCTAACAATAAAATCTTTCTTGGGCAATATTAGGCTCAAACGTTTCTGTTTCGCCCTGATGCCTCTTGTAACAAAATCCTGTCAGATAATTTTAAACTTTATGTTTGCTTTGAGTTTAGTTTTAGCACTTGGTAAATTTGTGCGAGATGGTTCCCTGATCTTCTCGGTCCCTCACTGCTGAGGATCGCGACCAGAGGTTATGTTACGCCAGTCTGTGCGATTGTACGCCGAGTGAGCCGCCCGGTGTATGCTACCGCCCATCGCCTTTTTTTTTTTTTTTTTTTTCTACATGATAAATTTCAGTTCAAGGTCAAAGCAGGATGCTTCATGGCGTTGCATGATGACTTGATAAGCAGAAGAGTGTGAGATGTGTTATTATAAAAAAAAACACATTTGAATCAATGAAATTGGTAGGTAGGAAGGTCGTTTTCTGTTTGGTGTGTTTATACTATAAAACTGAAGTCGACTTTGGGGTTACTTTTTTGGGGGCGTTTTATTGTTTCTTAAGACATAATTTTTTTCTCTTATCTCTTATGTAGGTACCTAGTCTGCGGGAAAGTCAAAGTGTACCTATACATATTTTTACCATTTAAATTGGCTGTGTCATAGTCGTTTAACTATCATCATCGAGATATCTTATCGCCACGATTGAAATAGGTGCCATTAAGGAGTTCCGATTGCCATCTGTGGTCTTCCTCATAAGTTCCACTTCACCCAATGACGCAACGTTCTTAATGCAAATGCTAGACTTGTTAAGTACTGAAAATACCCAAAATCGTTGTGTATACATGCCTATAATATTTTAGGAGTTCCCTCTATTTCTAATGGACCCCAAACACAACACAAACCCCGTAAAAGTATCCCCTCTCCAAGAAAAAAAACCAAATTCGTTCCACAATTGGTGGAGAGATCTAGCACGTAGTAGTAGTACATACACACAAAAAATACAGACGAATTAAAACCTCCTTTTGTTGGAGTGGGTTGTAAAAACAGCACAAAAGGGATGTTTTAAAACCTTGATCATTATTCCAGCCCGCATATAAAAAAAGGCCTATCTTTTAATTGTTGAATAAGGGGTTGGGTTAAACATTAATATGGAGAAATAAAATCGGAAGATTACTCGTATTCTTACAATTAAATAATTTAAGGTTAACTATGATTTCTGGTTATAAGTATGCTGGGGTCCTAGTGAAAAAGGTTACAAGTAGACTTAACTCGTAATAAAAAGGGTATATACATGCATGGAGTATACTAGAATTAAACCCTTTTTCGCTTGGACTTCACAAGTCTTTTTACTATGACGTAGTATACCCAATGCGATGTAATAGCTAGCTTACAATATAAGAGCTATATCATGCTTGGTCTACCTACATTTTAAATGTTGCATAAACCCAATATCCTCAGTAAATAAAGTCGATGATATAAAACCGGGTTTTACTGCTGGCTGGTTTAATACATACGATGGTTAAAATATTGGTATTGACCCCGATAGTTACTTCTTGATAGCATATCAGCTAACGTGAGGTTAATATGTCAAGACTCAACGTTAAGTACGAGTAAAACCTCAAGTTAAAACAACAGAACATTAACATGTACCTACCTACCTTAAGAACGTTTAAAAATATTTAATAACCTAAGTAGACACCAATCATGCACAAAAAATCATGAAAACCTTTAAAACGTGTTTGTTAATTATACTTAGACGAATCTAGCATTCAGCCTACTTAATTAAGTACGTAGCTACCCGCTGTGATCAGTAAAATATTCTGGAACAAAAAAGCTAAAATTGTTTATTTGCCGCCTAAAAACTTATGAAAAACTGTTCAATAATGACGGTACACCGTCGCACCGATTCGGTAAATAAAATTTTGACAATAGGTAGGTACTACAGCAAACTCTGACCCGGCATAAAACGTTAAGGCGTAACATAAAGACATTCCCGATAAAAAAAACTTGAAGTGGCTTACCGGTGATATTGTGCAACTGATTGGAAAGAATCACCCGTTGAATGTCCTCGTTCGAAATTTAAAAATTGTCGTTTAAAATCGTTCTGCCAAAAATTTGGTTCACTATTGCGCACTGTGGCACTGTCACTAGTTTGAGCACGGCCGGCTTTTTCACGCCTCGACCCGCGCTAGGACGGCGGCGTGTCGACGGGTCGGCGGGTTGGAGCGGACTGGCGGAGCAATGCACGCGCGGTGTTGCGGCAACTGCAGCCACACTCGCGAGCCACTAGAGTACTAGACACAGCCTTGCCACAGGGTTACCTCGCCGTTCAATGGGTAAACGATTAAGCTGAAGCTTCTAAGGCGTACCCTCATTAACAAATGCGATGAGTCAGTTGTTGTTAAAACATCCTTTTACCTGACATAATGCCAAAAGTAATAAGAATGATGTCAAAGCGTAGACAACCTAAATTACTTTTATTAGGATTTAGGTCGTCTCCGTTTAGTCTTCAATCATGTTATCTGACTCCCTCTCTGACAAGAAACAAAACTAACGAAACGGCATAATCGTACATCCTGCAACACGTGCGCGCAACAGTGCGAAAAGTGGGATCACAACTTTTCCGCACGAATTTCACTGTGACCAGGATTAACTCGAATAAATTGAAGTTAGTCAGCCGCTGACGAGGGAAATGTTTCGCTAGCAAGTAGGTAAATTATTTTATAATAGATGCACAGTGTGTGTAGCTGGAAAACACGAACTACACAGAGATCGTACGACACTCGGACCACATTTGTAATTCGTAATAAATTTGCCAACGGTTCGCTTTTTTTTAGTGATTCGCGGAGAAGTTGTGCGGTTACGTGTTGCGTGATTGTTGTCATTGGCTTTATAAACATGGTGTCATTTAAAGCGTTCAAGATGAAGTGTGTCGAGATGACGGTCATCAATTGGTTGTTGAAATATTTTTTAAATTTAAAATTCGTTTTCAATGGCTAGACATATCGGATCCATTTTATATGGTAATCAGGAAGTCCGGCACTAAATGTATGTAGGTATAACGGTTATATAAGGCCCGCGGTCTTCGGTAAACAGGTCAATATTGACCAAGTTATGAATATGCTTACACGGGGTGCGTGCAAACTCCCGCCCTGCGTCGACCTTGGCCGCACCTGCGTCATCGACGTCATCGTCCACTGAATGATAATCGCTATCAACCTGACCTAATTATTAGACGACGTTATTCATTTGCTTGTGTGAAATATAATCATGGTGTTTTATCGATTTTTAGCTAAACAACTGTGAGGCTAGACAAGTTGCTTAACGATAACGAAAACGATTTTTGAAAATTTATAAATGTATGGAATTGACGTAGGCGCTTGTCGCGACCGTCTGACAGATTATGTCAATCCTATACCTACATTAGTTGTATCGAATGTATCGATCTCAGATAAACCAATTCGGTTAAAGAACCTGTCTGTTTCGGTTGTGCTTCCTAGTATAAGTTGAGTAACTCGTCAAACTTTGACCTCGGACTCAGACAGATGTAGTGAAAAAACATAGGACATCTTTTTTAGTCGGAAATGTTCGTATTTATCTTGCTTTCTCCGTCAACTTTTGTAGCTATCGATAAGCTTATTGAGTAAGCAAGATAAACTTATTCGACAAAATATGCTGTGGTATGATTTCGCACTACATCTCTACATATCTTTGACTGCTTGTACTGCTTTGGTTGTTGATAAAACATGGTACTGTTTTATCTATTGACTTACCTTTCAGGTGCGTTCCTATATTCAACCGTGGATAGAGTTTTGACGTCTCGCTAAAATTTGACATTTGCTAAGTATTAAATATGGCAAATGTTAACGAGACGTTACAACTCTATCCACGCCTTGAATATAGGAACGCACCATAAGTCCACTGATGGATATTCGCTGTAAGTGTGTCATTTACCGTTATATTTAATCTTAAAACGGTCAAGTTATTGTTCGACTAAGTACCTACCTTAAAACAGGAATAATCCGCAATGAGGTAAACCTACTAAAGGAATAATGTGTCAAAAAAAAAGCAAATTTTAATTAAGTAGGTTTTTGTTCGGGAAAATTCTTCGATGTATGATTATAATTTACCTTATTGGTGTTATGGGTTTTTTATTCATGATTTGTGCTGGATAAGAAAAAAAAAGAAAAACTAATTGTGGTAAATAAACAGTGTAATTAAATTATAAATAAATGATTATATTACAATATTGTTTGAACTTTTGTCGAAATGCAAATTTGAAAGTGAGGTCTTCATTTTCGATATGCTGTGTATTACCTAAGTAAATATTGAAATTATAGATGCGATAGTTGTGTCTTTGTTTATTTGTTTCTAAATGTACAAATTGAATCTCTACACACATTTATAGTCGCAGGAGAAACAGCAATAAAAGAACTGATTGTCGGCGAAGTCGCGAGCTAAAACTATATATAATGAAATGCAAAAAAAGATGTTAAAGGACTTTTCCTACTGTCTACGCATAGTAAGCCGTAGGAAGATTCTAAAAGTTAACCAAAACATCAAGGTAATCTCGTCTCGTCGTCATCGTCGTACTCGATTCAAACTTGACACGAGCGAGCCCGCTAAGGAAATACGTCGTCAGTGAATGCTGACTTGCTCAATGAAACGAAAACCTAGGCACCAAACTGTCTTGTGTGCTAAATTTTATTTCGCAAGCAGGTTCCAATTACATTGACATCATTAATTCATGTACTTATATGAAATAATGTTACTTTCGGACGATTTTATTATTTAATATTGTATTTGTACTTTTAAGTCAACACTGGCCCCGATTCTACAGTGGCCTCTAAACTTCCTAGTTTTATTTAGGTTTCGCTAAAACACTTTGCTATTCTATGAGTAGCTGTCACAATAAAAATGACAGATCTAATTAGAATCCGACGCTCCTTATTTTAGGCGGTCTATTCAACTTTACAGACATTCTGGAATAGCACTGGTCGAATTTGCCGTCTAAACTATGTCTAAAAAATAAAGACAATTTAGTTTTAGGCTGTTTAAGCGATGTGCACGTACGAGTAGAATCGGGTCCATATTCGGCATACTTATCCGGCTTTTATAGTATTTAATCATAACACAGTTTCCAAAATTCAATTCAATTTTTGGATTTATATTTTAAAAAGATAAAAAAAGATAAAAGATAAAATATGTTTATTCAGTAAGTAGGCCGCACGGGCACTTTTACACGTCAAAAATCTACCAGCGCTTCGCAAGAGACCACTGCTGAGAAGAAACGCCGCAAGAAACTCAACAGTCAGTCGTTTTTTATAAATACTGCTTATGATACGTAATTGTCCAATCATCTTAAATCACCATAGGTACTCGTGATTTTTCCTTGCCACTCTCTAGGTTATCTGAAAGAGATCCCTAACAGGGATAAACTAGCCGTTGTACGTTATATTTTATAAGTATTGACTTGTCAGACGTAATATACTCTAAAGGTAATATACTCGTGTTAATTATGGCAACGCAATAGGAGCAAAAGACTTAAATAAAGTTAAAATTTCATCACCACCAAAATAACCCACAATCCGCATTCCCGTTACCAATCAAGCGGAAACAAGAAAACGTATCTTAATACCCGGGGTAATGAGCATGCTTTTAGGAACCCATTAACGGGCAGCACTTATCAAAACAGCTGAAAAGTGGTAAAAACACTTATTACGCCATCTTTCCCGCCTCGTTGGCCAGCATAAAGGATAATGGTCATCACTAAGTACCGGTACGTCAATGATGAAAGGTGAATGTGGGAAAGTAGATGCTTTCTCTTGATTAGGCAGGTAAACAGTGACCTTGTTAAATTAGGCCAGAAGTGTCATAAAAATACGGGTTTAGTTTTGTAGGAAGGAAAAAAGAGCTTTAAGTAGGAGGTTTGCTAGGACATCCAGGTTTGTGGCTCGTTTGGTGACTATAATGATGATGGTTCAATCTTTCTATATCGCTAACGTGACGCTTCTTGGACTGTTACGTAGTACTGTGGTGCTAGCAGAAACCGCGAAAGTGTAGTAGTAGTCGTATGTCGTATTGTTATGTATGTTAGTCTGTAAGGTATTTATAAATATGGGCCTTGTACCCTGAAATAAAGTTTATTATTATTTATTTATTTTATCTTGGGTAACCACCGCGATAAAGACGTTATGATAGGAAGTCAGCTCTTTGCTTTACTTCCCTCCCTCTTTCTCGTTAGTCTCTCTTACGTTGCAGTAGTGATTTTTTTTAGGCATCCTGGTTCTACTAAAATCGCGTTACCAGATCATTGCTGTTATCCTTCATCATAGTATTTCGGCACATCCAGAGGAATTCTGTCAAGAACATTTGCTTCGTCACCCACTTCTCCGCAAGCCGTGGCATAATCTCAGACGACAGCAGGAGGAAATTCTAAAATGACACCAGTAATTGCATTGGTCATTTGCCAATGGAATTTTTTAACACTTCACCTTTTCGCCTAATGTTGTTTATTTCCATTATTAATAAACAGGTGATGTCAATTTTCTATGAACTTTGCTTGTGCCATTAGTTCAGACTTTAACCGCAATGACTAACAAAAGTAAAGTGCAAAAAAATAGAGTAATAAGGAAAAGATGCAGTTAAAAATTTAATTTGTCCATCTCTTAATAGGTTTAGTAAACATGGTCGTGTAAAGATAAGAATATGACCGACCTCCCAATGACGTCATTTTGGAATACCTAAAAAAAAACGGAATTTGTTTTTGTCTAACGACAATGCCAATATATGAGTCAACATACTTGTAAAATAGTGAATCATTAGTGCAACTGAACAAAACAGGACGGTGTATCGTAGCTAAAAATAACAAAAATGATAAAGTTCGGGTTGCATTTTTGACTTCTGACGAATATGGGGTGATAAGAACTATCATTCTCATTTGAACTTGTAGATATTTAGAATAATTCATGCAGAAGAATGCATCAAACTAAAACTCATAGTAGGTAATTTACATGCACAACAATTTACAAATCACTACGTAAGTACCTACACAGAAAATAAATAATTACAATGTACAAAGGCGAACTTGTCCCTTTAAGGGATATCTTTTAGTTCACCTCGACCCACCACGCCACCATGCGAAAACGCTGCATATCCCTGGTGCGCAGGGTGCGGGGCAGCTCCAATAGCATCTTGGCGACGTTCACCCAGAGGTTCGATTGTCAGTTTGAATCATTGTTGTCTGGTTCACGTACTGGCACATCGACCTAAGTAGGTTAGCTTGGTTATGTGCTCAGTAAAAATGTTACTAACTAACATTACGTTTAATTTTTAATTTAATTTACTAACACTTAATAATAATATTATGGTCCAAAGAAGGCTGAAATAAATGATTTTGATTATCCTTATGCTTAACATGAAATATGCTATAGGCATTGCATAATACAATCACTGGTACTGAAAGTTTAAATTTAAACGACGATACTTACAGATTATTTACGAATTATCAATGAAGCTTCATCATTATATAATTAACGTTGGCTTAGACAATTCTTAAAAACGCTTAAATTGTTTTGAACATTTATTTAATTAGTTTAGTAAATTTACGCCATGTTTTTAATTAATTATCTATTCCAGATACCCTTATTAGCTTAAGTAATGATAATGACCTCTCTATCACAAGTTTCAGTACGTGTCCAATGCTTGTTATCGAAAGCTAGCGGTATATTATAAACAGCTGTTGTCCACGACTGCGTCCGCGCAGAAAAATAAAACATAGCCTATGTTATTCTTAAGACGGTAAAATTCTAATTCATATTCCATCTTTTGTTATTAATGCATTTCCTTTTTCTACAGGTAATTAGAGGTTGGATTTAACAAAAGATAACAAAGCCATTCATCGCAAGTAAGTTCTCAAGTGGAAATGGTGATTTTAAATAGTTTGTACTATACTCAGAGATAATGTTGAATTTTACATTGATAGAATTTTTCAAATCGAGCCATTTGTTTTGGAGCCTATTTAATGCAGACAAACAATCAAATCTTTCCTCTTTATAATTATTAGTGTAGATGTAAATAATTCCGATTCATTATTATTCGTACTTGGCGGAACATTATCCTTTAAACCGGTTTGTACAACAGTATCCTCTAACTGTGCCGTAATTGATATTGGAGCACAGCAACAGTTTAACGAGGTGTCGTTGAACGATAAGGAGCAATTGTAACATTAGCAAGATAATGAAGTAGCGAGTTGCACCGACGAAGAAAATTGCTCGTCCTACTTCTTTACGTGGCGGGCTAAGTAGGACTTCGTTAAAAACTTATTTCGAAACATTATTTTTGTTTTTAATAGCAGTGAGTTAAAATGGAAAAGAAAGTAGTGACTGCAATTGGTATGTTGTAGTTTCTTGTTATTACAAATCCGCCATGCTTGCAGTTTTGTTGTATAATATCGAATTGGTCATAGTGATTTCCGTTTCCGTTCCATTCCTATATGTAAAAGGATAATCTGCGCATAATAAGTGGTTGATAAAGGTTTTTGAAGAAGCACTTACTCTAAAATTAATGTAATTTTGCGAAATTGTACTTATCTTAGGCCTTAAACTACACAACACAGGATATGAAACGGTTAAAAGTTTCTAAAAAAACGTAAAAACTAAAGATGCATTTGACCGGTGTCGCAATGTAAGTTGCATAAACGAATGTCACAACAACTCCATAAAATACCCCGTTACGAAGCTTTGGAGGCCCGCGGGAAATCATTACTCAAAGAACACAAAGCAACAGAAGCCGAAAGTGTACAGAGTATATACAGACGTCCGCAAAGTTTTAAAAAGGTTCGAACTTTATATCTCTTGGAATAAGGGGGAAAATTTTAAGGTGCTTATGTGATAGACTATACCTGTGCTTCTAAGGTCATTGAAAGATGTGGTTCCTATTAGCACGAGCTGCGACTAATACGCTGTACAAACGGACGGAGTATGTTCGTGTGTTGCGTCATATTTCACATAATCTAGTTATTGTGTGAAATAGAATAGCGGCAAACGAGCGCCACACGATGCGCGATGTAAGAATAAATATACCACTAGATAGATAGCTGATAACAAATACGAAAACATTGTTTAGCTTGCACATACAATACATGCAATGGTCAATTACTAACGGAATCTATGGAAAGTAGGTTTTGGAGCTAACATGGGAAGTCACAAGCTTGTCTCAAAGAGAAATAGTCGTATAGGCGTGCCAGGAATTTTCAACAAAAGAAAAAGATGACGACAATAGAGATGACTTATGTACTGCCCAGAATGTAGTAAATGTGAAGGTACATTTTGACGACACGGTTGAGTAAGTACCTCAGTAAGTAGTGTTTCTGCTCACAACGCGGTCACTAATTTGAGCGCTTGTAAAGCCAGACATTTCTGTGATAGGCAGGAATGAATTTTTGCGATGTTTTTTACTGGACGACCTATTTATTTGGATAAAAAGCTTGAAATTAACTCATTATTGTATTAAAATAAAAACTTCAGTCAGTGATTTTGACATTAAATGCAGCGCTTGAATATTAGAAATTAACACCGCACAAACACACTTTCGTCCTGTATCTGGGCTTCAACACACCCCATATGGCACCCTCTCCAAGCCTCATACCCTTATCTGATCCACCTAATTGCATTACCATCCAAGTATAAAACCATAAATACGTCAAAGTCTCTTTTCCCCTTCCACAATATCTGTTTGATCCTCTCCCTAGTAAGTAATTTTCAAATTAGTGAATGATGTTTCATAGGGTCACGACTTTTGATCACCGCGGCGCACTCGACCGTGAAAATGTTAATTCAATGAATACAGCACTTATACAACCCTACTAACATTAATGGCGTCAAAACGAACAAAAAAAATGGTAAGAGCTAGAGATGATGATCGCGAAAATAAATTTGTCAAAAATGACAATGTTTAAATTTATTATAGCAGAGCGTCTTAGCTTTCCATAACAAATAAAAAATGTCTTAGTCATATTTTACCTTCTCTTATCTTAGCTATTCCTCTCCTAATGCTGCAAAAACCTAATTCAAGAATCTCCATCCAGTTACCCCTGAGCCCATCCTTTACAGAATTGGTCCAGTTAATCCTGCCATCTCGTTCTTAATCTGCCTCTTCTTTTGTAACTAAGTTTCTTTGAAGTTGTAATTCTGGACCCGATATTATATTAGCCTGCGTCAAATTGGTACTGAAAAAGCCAAACACTAATGTGCAAGTGGCATAACAGAATTAGAACCTGTACTTTAGTCACCTTTTGGTCACATGAGGTTTGAACCTACATTGATGTAGGTATCATTAATTTCATCTAATGATTGCAGAACCCAAGGAAACCTTATCAGAAATAACGATACCGATATATCACGTCTGTTAGTAAATATATTTCCAGCTTCGTGAAAGCGAAGCCCGATCGGCGTAAACCACCGATTAACTTATTAAAGCTGACGTCCAGGAGAAAGCACGCTTAATTGATACTGCGCCTAACGTGCTAACTGTTATTGTTACCGCTGTTTACTTTTATGTTTATGGAAAATAATAATTACTGGCTGCGAAGTTGTATCGTTATCTTGATTCTGATGAAAGTTTTGCTCTTGTTAATGAACCTTATACCAAGTGTTTCAATCCACGATGGCACGCCACGCCGGGCAAACTGACATGGAACGGTTGCCTCAATCTATGAAAAATTGTCAGGACATCGGGGATTTAGTTGAACTAGGATTCACTAGTCAAGTAGACAGAAAACAAAATAGTACATGTAATAAAGATTTCAATGTTAAAGGAGTCGCTTATTTAATTACACAAAGTTGCAGGCTTGGAGCATCCGGTCATTTTCTGCGGAAAAAGAACAGCTGGCGTAACTTGGCTCAGCTTCTGAAAACAAAGAGACAAGTGGATTTTAATATTAATAATTAAATTTCTAACATTGGGATGCACCCAACATTTATCATGTATTTGCATTTGTCTGTAATAAAACGAGTTTAACAACTTAGCTCAAAATTTACTACATATGCAATATACATGAGCTCCTAGATCCTGCCATGACTTGCGCCATGAATAATGGTTCCTCTCATCCGGAGGTCTCAAACCTGCGCTAAGCCGGCATTAATTCACACGACGCGATCAAGCATTCACGGGCGCGCCCTCTGAAGGGAAACGGTTTAGGAAACGGACAGCAATAAATCAACGGATGTCGGCGACAACAAAATGCAGGCCTAGTCGTAAAGCAAGGTGGGTTGAGGCTAATCGACCTAGCTAGACTGCAGAGCTAGCTCAAACGTGTAAAGTTGTGTGTGTAACTGGTAGTGGATAATCCTATGTTGTAACTTTTGGGTTGGATTTAATACACAGCAAGGAGTTCAAAAACAACCAACCTCGATTTCCAAATTGTATGGCATATTAGAAGGCAAAATAATTCAAAGTTGTACCATGTGGGCATGGTGCGTTACGAACCCTGAGGACTGAAATTTCATGTGACTAGTCATTTTACCGGTTGTCTTTATGATTACGTCTGAACACAACAATACTAACACTGCTGATTTGCGATAGACTAAAGGTTAAAACTGGTGTTATAACTAAAACATTTATTAGATACATAGCTTTTAACAGTTTTAACGCAGTTTAGAACTCAACTTCTGTTGCTTTAATAAATCTATTAAAATGAGTGCTGGTCTCTGTGGGATACAGTTATTTACTTCTCTTAGAACTTACACGGCGTTACAAGAAAATGTTTAATCCAGGAATCTGACGTAGGTACTAAGTTTAACTGCTAAACAATCAAGTTGTAACAAGAAAATATCACAGAACTTTACTGCGGTCATCATATCACAAGCATTATGAATTATAGTACAGAAATAGAATAGCCTGCGACGCCAACATCTGTCCCTTAGACCTACTTGTGTGCTCTATAACTCGGTTCGTTAGCGAATAAATCCCGAACTGGCAGCCGTGGGCGATCTGGTATGATGTAGGATTTAGTACCCTTACTATGAGTTACATTTACCGTTCTCGCGAGCGAGTCGAATGCTCTGTCCCTCGCACTCTATAAGAATACTACGAAGTCTGCGACGGACACAGAATTCGATTCGCTAGCGAGTACGCTAATTATAACTCATGGTAGGGTACAGGGTTTATTTTTACAAGGCTTTATCTTAATTCAAACGGTGTAGTAAAATAGTAGTTCATTCAAGGATAATACGCAGAAGTTTCTATTTGTGATATGGTATTTGTGCAGTTCTTGACGTTTTTGTTTTACTCCGTCCAAGCTCCTCGTATTTACTAAGTACCGTTTAAGAAAAGCATAGAGTGTAGACATGCTTTTTAAAACTCTTGTGCATAATTTAGCTTGCTGCTGCTTTTAGTGGCAGTAGGACCTTTTTCAAGGTCCGTCCGGATCGCTACTGTTGTGTTCAAGTGTGGGGATAAGACAACCGGTAAAATTACTAGTATAGAAGCATTCCATCTCGGTCCTTGGGAGAGTTAATCCCACTTGCTCTCTGACGCCTGTGTGACGTTCTTCATATCAAAAAAAAAACTTTATTTAAACGTATTGAGAAAAGAAACGTAAAAAATATTGAAACTTAATAAATACTCAGATTAATTTATCATAGATAGAAACATTACATTTATAACAGGAAAGTACCTAATTGCATATTATGCTGTAAAGTTATTAAAACCTCAGCCATGTTAGCATTTCCCGTAATATCCCAACAGCGCTATCAATCTTTTCTATTTGTGCTTTATTACTCGGTTCGTTAGCGGATAAATCCCCCAAGTGACTGCCGTGGGCGAACCAGTACCTGGGCAAGATTCGGCACAGGTTCTACATGTCCAAGGACTAAATCTAAATTTAAATACACAAAATAATGTTCACACGTAGTTTAATCATATAAGAGAATTATTGTTTTCAAGAGTTTCTTGTTAGTATACTTTAAGATTCGAATAGATAGATACTGTGTTCATTGCTTTGTTTTGGTCTTCTTGTTCTTTTTTAATAATGGCGGATGACCGCGGTTCCGCAGTGATTCCGCAAGTGAGTATAATCATTAAACAGTAAATGGAACAAATCGAAAGTAAAAACTCTCTTATTAACTTCAAATGAATCATAATCACTAATGTTTTGTTTTCTATCGGTCAACTGAAATCTGTATTTGCGCACTACCTGTGTGTGACACATGGAATTGCAAGTTCCAGTTTCTCTTAACATTTCAAAATCAAAATGTTGCAGCTTGGAAGTGAAGACGAAGCCACCGCCGGTATGTAAAAACACTTAGTAAGCGTTAAACTCGAAACGGTTTCAAAATTAATTACATACATACTCGTACATAGCCGTCCTTGCATTTGTTGTATGGCAACATTGGCAACCGTCTTCCAGAATGTTCTCTTAATTGAATGCTGCGCGGGCGCCGGCCACAGGCGATAGATCTTGTCCCATTCACCAACCTGCACGGTTTACATGACCGCGGACAGAAAGCTCGGCCGTCGATATACCCTTGTTCATTTCTACTTTCTATGAAAACGTAAACGACGTAAATATGGCCTACGTTTAATTGCATCGCATTAACCTACTATCTCTTGTGATAAATTTAAACCTGACTGTCCCTGCGCACTGTATCTGTGTAGGGTTATGGCTATCTAGGCAATTTGCTTTTGCATTACTATTTCTATTAAAAAGTAGTTATGCATCAGTTCTCTCTTTTTTACCCAAAACTTACTGCTGTCCGACCTGATCGAAGTCTTCAACCTCATCCTTGCGTTCAAAGTCAAAGTCAAAGACTATAGGCAAGGTGAAGCTGTGTTATTTATCAAAACTTGATACAATACTGAAAACTAAGATGGAATATCTCTATGCTAGTACTTTCCCGGCTGTCTTACCCCGACAACATTATAAATCATTATAAAATCGACTAAGAAATAGAACCGCTTCTTGTTGACCTTCCGCCTATAGGTAAGTACTTACATAACCGGGGTCATTACGAGACGAGAATCAATGGTTAAGAATATTTCTTGAGTCATTTTCCACGTTCCACGTTATCCAAGGGAGGAGTTAAATACTTTTTCTTTGTCAGCTTATCAAAATGCCAGTCATAAGTAAAAATGTTACCGACAAATTCTTAATAATAATAAAGTTTGGATTGTATGGGACCGAGTAATAAAACTTAGCATTTTATTGGTGGTTTATCGTAGTTTGAATGTTAATTTAGGACGTTGACTTGTTGAAAATGAAAGTGACCGCTGAATTAAAGGTGCTGGGATGAGGACGTCCTGGGTTCAGGAGACGATGGGATTAACTTTGTCGTCCAGGATGATTTGTTTTCTTAACAAAATAATCCGGGAGCAATCAATCTTCATACAGATACCGAAATAAAGTGGTGTGCATAATGCTGTACTGACTGCAAAAATAGATGAAATACTTCCTCGTTTTTTAGTGACCAAAATAACTGTAATTTGTTAACCAAGAGACAGCGAGCTCTTATGGATCTAGATATATTAAAAAATGCGTGAACCTGGCTTCTTTTCGTAAATAATCGACAGTCAGTAATTATTAACGATTTAACGAAATAATTACTAAGGACAAATATATGCAAATCCAACACATTCAATTCATGAATATTTACACAATACAATTAGAATAATTACTAAAATATTTAAAAAATAATGGTCATTTAATACTTTTTGGTGATTAAATGCAATCAAACATTTCATTAAACGAGCACAGTTGTATGAAAGTCCTTAATAGTCCTAGAAAGTCTTATGAGAAATAATGCATGTGATTACAATAGAGTGATGTGGTAGGTATGTCAAAAGTATCGAATATCCTTTGAAAGACCATTAAAATCGACTCTATGCTTATTGTAATAATCGCGAAGAAACAATCATTCATACATACCTAAGGGTCAAACACATTTACCTAGCCTTTATTATTCCAGATCAAAAAAAAAAATTTCTTTGTACCCAATTTGTCACCGACTTGGCATAAAAATCAGAACTATTTTGCTGTCGTTCCCCAATCCCGCATCAGGGCAATCTTCGTTGATGCCGACCTTGCCCGTCCAGGACACAATTAGAACGGTTCCGCCAGCGCAGGAAGGTGACCACGTGCGATCCTTGAGAGCTGAGGAGGATGTCGGAATCTAACGCGTTGAAATGGTATATTGTGATGTAAGAAGTACAGGTAGACACGAGTATACTTTAAATGGTACTGACAAAAGCCTGACATATTTAATAGGCTTCAGGGAAAAAACCAACCAAAATTGGATCTCGGTCATCACTAACACGTGAGCTGGTAGGTTTACGGTCCGGATTCATTAATAACCGGCGAGTTTAAGTTGTCCCGCCAGTGCGTACAAACAATTTTTCAAGGCGTACATTTTCAATTATGTAGATTTAAACTCGCTCGGATGACTTCACTAACTCCATCGACAGTCTGATAAGAAGCCGTTATTACCCGACTAGTGAAAAAGGGGAATGATTTTTTGTGATGTTTTATATATGGTTCTTTGTTCCTTGGTAGAGGATAAACGGATGTCCCGAGTTTGACAAACAAGGTGACTTAAGACGCGTCAAGTCTGGCGATATTTTTCCCAAATTCTTTTTTTTCTAGGAGTATTCCTTTTCCATACGCAAATTTTACGTCTTTATTTTTTTCGGTAGGTAGCTTATTTTGCTGAAGATTTTATTTTTCACCAGAAGTAGTTCCGCTATCGTCATATCGCAAACTGTATAAATCTAACCTAACCTGAACCTACCTACCTATTTCGGTCTAATTACAAAGTGGAAAAAATCTAGAATGAAAAACATGCAACCAGGAAAAATTAAGAATGGGGAAAAATGCGATTGGATAATTATGATAATTCACGAAAGGTAAAATCGCGACTGAAAAAATTGGTAAGTACGCAGAATAATCTTGAATTTGGGAAATTGTTTGACACACACGTAGGTATTGACTTATAAATAGACGACGGCATTAAACCCCTTATTCAGAAAGTGACAATGTAGTACTCTAACTAAAATAGGTTTAGAGTGCGTTTATGAATAAAGGAGTTAAACTTTAGTAATTATAATACCTAGATCTTTCACTTTTAGAGTTAGTTAATAGTCATTAATCTAGATTAAGTCTTAATTCGTTAACGCTTTTAACACTTTTCTCAATTGACCCGATTGCTAATCGCATCCTGAAAGCATTTAACTGTTCTATCATTAAATTAGCGAGTACAATTGACCTACTGCGTGCAGAAATTTTAGTCCAGTTTTAGTTCAATGTCCTCTGTACTAGCAATTACTTCCGTGACTCCGAAAAGGCTGATTTTAGCACTAATTGGTAAACGGGTTCGATTTGATGATGTTAATAAGTGGGGTTCGAAGTATTTTACAAGTTCAAACTTGTTTGAGATGGATCATTTGATTAATGATGAAGACAAGAAAACTAAGATCTAAATGGGACTGTTTTTTTCTCAACCTCCGTACTGTATATTTTGATAGTTAAAGTTAACGTCTCAGATAAACTAATTAGCATCTCAAAAATGCAAACCCCATTATAATTAGAACACTCAAAGAAAGTGCCATTTTTTTAAATGACACTCAATTTAGCCATAGCAGTTAAAATATATGTTTAAATATTAATTTGTGTAAGATTTATATTACCCCCAACGTAAGTGCTTCTATTTTTAGTAACTTGACAACACAGAAAGTATATTATGGCACAAATATATCCATCAAAGTGAAATACGGGCGTGACAGAAAGGGTCAGGAAAACAACTTTAGGTTTATGTGTTTACCCCATGTGAGGCGATTGCGTAACTCATGCGAAACGATGGAAAAGAAAAAATATGTATCAAGACTTACTGACGTACTCAGAGACATTTTAGACCATTAACTTGTTCCTTTTTAGGGTTCCGTAGCAAAAGTCGTCGGTCCTCGGTTTAACTCAAGAGACTCTTGCATAGTTATACATTTCAATTACGTTAATAAAGTTGCGAAATAAAATCTTTTTTTTCCTGTCCCTCCCATACTTACATGTAAATAAAGCAAAGGCAAATCTAAAAATCTCAATTTGATTTTGGTTTTTGTAGCCCGTTTAATAAATATTGAATCATGCCCACTCTCCCCCCCCCCCCCCCCCCCCTCTCTACAGCCAAAACAATAATGAACAAAAATGTGAAAAAAAAATTAATTGCTAGGACATGACCTATACCGAATTTAAAAGGAAAACTACAACAAGAGTAAATAGACTTAATTGGTTCCAGAGGTGACTAAAGTTTTATAAACAACATTATATAGGTAACTTTAAATAGATAAATAATTCATACATATTATTTTCCAGATAGTTTTTGTGTTTAAAGTAACAGCTTCGGAACCCAACACTAAGCATGGCCCGACATGCTCTTCGGATCGTCACTAAGGAATCGGAATGACACGAAGGAACGACTTAATCGTCCTTAACTGACTTCGAGTGCGGCCATTAAAGACGTAACTCTGATTTATTAACCATTGAATCACCGCTAAGCAACGATGACAAAATATTAGGGTCACGGGTAATCATAAATAAACTTCAAGTGTTAAGTGTTCCACCCACTTTTACTGACTGCAGCTGCTAAAATAACGAAGTGTAAGAATCTGACAAAATGTTATGAAATTCATAAAGATGAATAACGACAATTATAAGAAAACATTAAAATCAGGGGACAATCACACTCAAATTAACCTAGCCCCAAACAGCTCTAGCCTTGTCTATGGGTACTAGACAACGATAAACTTACTTACATAAAGAAATACATAGAAAACATCCAAGAATCAGGACCAAATACACATAAATATCTGCTCTTACCGGAACTTGAACCCGGGACCGTTAGCTTCGTAGGCAGGGTCTCCAACTACCAGCAATCCTATAAATATTCTTTGATTTATTAGAGTTTGCGGTTATTAAAGTTCGCAGAATGCAACTTTTGTAGGCCTTCTGCTCTTAAAATAAGAAAAAGAGGTCAACACTAACGCAATCATCTTTATAGCCTTCATCCGGGACTAATACCTACATCCAACACCGGATCTTACTTACTTACGTACTTGTATAGTAGACCAACTCAAAGAACAAGGAAAAAGATGCACACAGTCTAGACAAAACAAAATCTCATTAAGCACGAATGAAAGATAAGTAAAAATAGAGCAGCGTTGAAACAAATTGGAGCTAAAAGCAATTTAAAGCGTTCTGCGATTACGATTACAATCGCTGAGTTCGGTTATTGTTACGAAAAAAAAACATGACGCGAATCCATTCGGGAAAGTAGGCCTGCCGTTGACTCCGTCTCGACTAGACTGCTGCTAGACGGTGTGGGAGTGACGAAACACTCACCGAGACAACAACTTAAAATAAACTGACGTTCACTGCTTCGTAAGATCAAAGCACTAAGATGCTTGGCTTATTAAAGCGTCCACGTATACCCAACCTAAAGTGATTGTACGTTCAATTGAAATATTCTGGTCGCGTATTGGTTTTTTTTTATTTTCTCATAAAGAGATAACAAAATTACTATCTATCGCTAAAACGATACTGCAATTACCACTATACTATAATCAATGTCGGTGAATTAAATTTTGATAGTTGAGTGATGGAAAATTACTAGGTTTGGATTAAATTAACAACTAACGGCGATGATTCCAGACCTCAGTCTTGAACTAGTAACGGTAAAATAAAAGTAATCACAAAATAGTATGCAAAAATCTTTTTTTTCTTTAGTTGTAATTAACACTGCATTTAACCAGTTTAAAAACGACACAACCTTGTTCACTTTTCGTAGAATCCAAATCAATAGTTAGTCACCACATCAGACCAAAAAACAGTAGATAATATGAATAGCGATGATTATGCATGATGACGCTAGCTTGCCCAGACGCCTACTCAACTGTGCACTCATTACAGCCTCCTTTATACGGTACTAGGAACTGGCTGGTGGGAACTACACGTTAATAATCAATTTTAGCTTCTCTATTCTGAATAGTAAGAGTTCTTTTGTTACACGGGCGGGTAAAGTCACTAAGCAACTGATTTCTGGGTAAAGTCATCGATCGATCACGTTTCCATGCTTATTCGTGCATGCGATATTTTATCAGTTTGACGCGCTGCCGCGCGAAATGGGGCGGCTTATAGCACTGCACGTGATGCATATTGCAAACACGGCTTAAACTAAAGGGTTGATATTGAATGCGGGTCACCGCTCGCACATAAATACGGGTATTGAAACGGTATGGCCATGGATATCATGAGCAAGTTGCAGAATATTTACAGAAATTTGGAAATCTTCTCAACAAAATTCTGAGAATATTCTCGAAAACATTCCAAAGCTATAACAATGTTCTTTTTCCATATACAAATTATCGTTACCTTGCCCGGCCACATTCTACTGAAACTCTGCTTGATTTATTCGATAGGTAATTTTATTTGATTGCTTGCTTGCGAAAATGGTTGGACATCAATGTAGGTATACGATAAAATAATTTAAATTTAAAAAAAAGGAAATGGACCATATCAGCCATGTATATAAAACAAAAAAAAGGGCTCACACTAACTACCTACCAATTCATCCATGCATGTTTATTGCAAGAATCGTGTAAACCCTAAGCTTAGGTGATCAACAGTTAAAAAAGCATTAGAAAATATTAGCAATTTTCCTATCTTGGTACGGTGCTTAAGGAAGTAAAGGTCACTCAGTTCGGACCCCGCACGTTCATGGCACCACTTTCATATATTTTGTTAAATGAAAACTACCGGCAAACCGGTTATGGTAGGTATATATGGGCACAATTAAACTTCATTTAACTCCACGCGAAGAGGTGAGAACCAGTGGTGTGATTCTCTTCGAAAAAACTATAGCCTAACTCAACCACTGCACGCGATATAAGCCCACTGCCATAGAATAAATAAAAAAGCAGTTCGCCTCCGGTCCTTTGGGTAGGAGTTCCTGTTATCTATTGCCGTTCGGGCGCCGGGCGCTAGGTCTGCGTTGATGCGTGTTGCTCGGTACTTAGACTGCACGCAATTGAACGGGTTGGTGCGTCCTGTAGAGTTTGCTTGCCGTTTAATTCTTATCCTTGCTGAGTTCTCTTCTTGCTCTCTTGGACCGAGAGACGAAGAAACCAAACTGCTACCGTAGGTGCCGTTTGTTTATTTATACCTAGCATGTCAATTGTTTCGTCCCCCATAGACTGAGAACTTGTAATCTAGATAAGGGGTAAAATTAATATCAGTTGTAAAAATATGTAAAATCAAAGACTTAGATTTGCGATCCGCCTTAGGTCCAAAATAAATCTAGCATTCTACAGTAAATGACTGAGATTTCATAATTAAGAACACAATTTTTCAACACTGTACTTTTGGTATCGCTTATAAATCAAACCTAACCTTACCTACCTTTGACAATTAAATTATGCATTCAATCTAAAATAGCTCCACAATAACATAGCTTTCGTAAAAATGAAAATTCAGAAAAATTTAAATTCGGAAAAACGTAATTCGGCATTTTAAGGTGTTCCCTACACATGACTTGGCATCTCTGACGACATTGACGATTTAAGGCATATTTTTTTTAAATGTGTCCTAAATTTTACGTTCGTACATTCAGACAAATAAGTGGTTTTTCTATTCTGACACATGAAATTAAAATTACTAAATATCGCCAGAGCCGACCCGTCAAATTGACAGACGCATTTTATTTGGTTGATTGTAACGTATACGTCGATGATCGTGTGTTACTCGCACGTATTTTCGCGGAAATTCGTGAAGCTGTTGCCTTGAGGCTTGCAGCCGAATTTTCGTAGAGCCCGGTCTTTTTGTAAAAACGACCTGATAGTTTTTCTTCTAAATTGTAGCGACTTTTCAAAGGGACTGCGACTTTCTCGTTTATTTAATCACCTGCTGATATTGAAACGATAATGGGTCAACATTCTCTTTTAAATATTATATATTATGATTTAATCAAACTATTCAGTTTATTCAGTTTATTCAGTTTATTCAGTTTATTCAGTTTATTCAGTTTATTCATTGCTTTCATGGG
Organism: Acleris sparsana; assembly: GCA_923062465.1. Classification (NCBI taxonomy): domain Eukaryota; kingdom Metazoa; phylum Arthropoda; class Insecta; order Lepidoptera; family Tortricidae; genus Acleris; species Acleris sparsana. Next base: position 15,373,004 of record OV281287.1, on the reverse strand, counting down.
TAGGTACAGTGGTGTTTAAGGTACAATTTTCGTTCTGCCATGAAACCCCGTCGGGCACTACAATATTAGGCTTAAATACTTAACACTTTTTACATAAACTATCTTATTATAACATTTATAACTAAACTAAGTACATGTTGTATATGGCACTAATATATTATATTTTACATTCAAAAAACTCTTGTAGGGAATAAAAACAATTATACATTAAATATTTCGTAAGTTTTTTTGTAAATATACTATTTTTCTCCTCACTTTTTATGTAATTTGGAATTTTATTGTAGACTTTAATGCACATCACGTGTGGACTCCAACTGTGCATTTTCAATTTCGATGATGGGATTGGGATATTATTTCTAGGGCGTAAATTAGAATTTGTGTAATCTTTTGGCCATGGGAAAAACTACGTTCCTACCATTTTTTTACGGCCTACGAGTGCAAAGTTGATTATTTATACGTTTACAAAGATACCGCTAAAACTTACATTATTAACACGTTTTGAAACAAGTAATAGAGTAGGTAAATAATTTGGACCAATAAATTAAGAAGCCATTTTACGATAACACGACCTTAATATTTAATTTATATCTAACGGGAATACGTTCATTTATACGACTCGAGAGTAATTTAATTGGAGATATTTCGCTATATTTTGCAACGGCGCCGACAAACCTGGCTCCATAAATGCAGGAAATTGCAGACGTTCTTTTAATGATGTTAGTTAATAAATGTTTATTAAGTTATCTATGATATAAAATGCAAAAGTATACACGTATTGATGTAGTAATAACATAGATATAATGTACTGTATATATTCTGGATAGGCGTGGTCACTAATCGACTTTATCGTCGAACCAACGTCTCATCGTCATATAGTCAAATCACAAGATAAAGTACGTAAGTATATAAATAAACCAGTAACTTTGGCGAAGGTCAATCGTAGCTGGACAGTTAAATATATCATCATCATCATCATCATCATGTCAGCCAAAAGACGTCCACTGCTGGACATAGGCCTCCCCCAAGGCTTTCCACTCAAACTCATACCATTGGTTAAATATATATATATATATAGTTATAATAAAATATCCCAACAAAAGTCTGCCCCTAGCGGGAGTCATCTCTCCTCATTCAGTCTTCATCTTCTCCATCTTCAGAGCAACTTTAATTTTAATAGCTCTGTTAATCGAAAGATAAAACAATTTGACTGGTTTTGAAGCAATCCTATAAATTAATTCGATACAATAATTTTAAATCTGATTATAATTGCCGTCAACAAACTTATAACAAACTGCTGTCGCTTTCGAAGAAAGTTAGCAAGAAATTAAGTAGCTCTTAAAAGATTACGGCTTAAATGAATCCTATTACATACGTTACATTCATTAAACGGATTATAAATAGTCACTATAAAAAAAGAGAAAGTACTACGCCTTTCAACTCAATCGCCGTAACTAAATACTACTGAAATAATCAATCACTCGTCATCTGCCAAACATTCGATATATGTTTTGCCATTTAGAACGAACAATTAATTAACCGGCGTATAAACATCGCGGATTGATTATACACACCCACCAATGTAATTGGACACCTTTAACCTCAACAGAACCGCACAATTTGTCATTTACTAGCCTTTAATCCTATGGCGCGGGTGTCCAACCAAACTGGTCAGCGCTATAGATGGTGTTACAATTCGACAAGGCGGTTCTACCATTTAAAATCGATTTGGAGATTACTTTCACGCTTAATTAGCCGCTGGTTCGAAGCTAAACTCTATTAAGCTTAGATAGATACCTACTCCGCATCTGGTTTCCTGGTTCCTGATTTGCGAGGTCGATCTTAATTCTTAAGTATTGGTATTTTCGTTATTTATTTGGTGTACTGAATGTTTAGTTTACTAGTTATTTAGCTGCTAATCTATCTGCGTTAATTACTTATGTATTGTACTTATTTACTGCTCGCAGGGATGTTTTTTCCGAGTTAAAAATTTACTAGACAGAAGTTCCATGGTCACATTCATGAGCTACAAACACTCAAATGCAGTTTAGCAATTATACTTTTAGTGAGGTTCCATTAGGTTAGGAAAGGTCTGCGGTTAGGTTTAATTGTAGGTTACATTTAAAAACGTTGTCTTTCACAACGCTTTTCCTTTCTACACTGCAGTGAAGATATGTTAATAGTGTTTCGAAAGCACCAAGCGTACTTTACGGTCAATGAAAGAGCCACTTGGAACATAACACTGTCCGCTCATCACAGAATCAAATTCCTTCTATTGAATTTAAACCTCTCGATTTCTAATTCCAGTCTTCAATATGTCTTACGAGCCTGCACCAAAGTTAAGCTTCACTTAGTAAACATGGACAACCTCTATTCATCTTTGTTGTCAAGGGGTTTGAGCTTTGATTTGTTTAATCAAATTGTTTAAGTATTAAATTAGTTATGTCTTCAGGTGACAAATGACTCCCTGTCGGCTCGCGGGTGGTCTGATGGCCCGATGTCTAACTATTTATCACAATTTCACTTTACCGCGATAGCTAGTGGGGTACTACGTATCCAGTTCGTGACTAGACCGATTTGTGCATTACCCGCAAAGAGCCACAAGGTCTACAGCTGTTATTAACCTTTCTTGATGCTTCCAAGAATAAAGTCTCTCTTAGAATGTCAGCTGGTTTAATAGGGAGCGCGATGTGAGAGTTTTCACTATCAAAATTTACCCGATGCCGAGGCGCAGTTGTATTTCCGAGAATGTTTCCGCCCTAGATCTTATTTAAACTCCAAGGAAGTCTAAGTGCATTATCTCTACTTGGGAACAAAATAATATAATTATGATTTTACGTATCAGAAATCAGACTACGTCGTCGACATGCCTATCTATACATCTCATTCTGTTTACTTCTATGAGTAACTTTAACTAACCAATGCCGTCTACGTGGCGGTGTCATGGTAGTGTAGGGTACCTTATAATTTGCGCGATTAGTTCGAATTAAATCACCATTGCAGAATTTCCTGATAACTGAGCCGCCAGTGAAACCAGATACTTTAGCTTCATTGAACAAAAAAAACCAACAACCAACGTCAATGGAAACGGTTTAGCGTCATAAAACAGATGTTGATTCACGGGAGAAATTCAATAGAATCATCTGATACCCTTGACTACTTCAGTATCAATAAGGCGTAACATTAGAAAGCAAAAAAATAACATCCTAGCCTAGTTGTAAAGAACGTATCTGATGACGTGATGGCTATCGAAATAAGTTTCATAATAGTTTTACCGCAACGACAATTTTATTGTCAGCTATTGACCACGCGACGGATTATCGAAGAAATAGTGCTGGCGCGACGCCAACTTGATCTTACACTTAGCCAAATATACATTTGCCTTTGCCCTGTAGATTGGACATTCTTAAATCAAACTCATTAGGTTTGAATTAGGTTGTATTTGTTTTATGTAGATGTATCGGGTGTTGTTTGTAACTCGATGACGGCCCGATCGGCAACCGTATCGAGTGTCGATATGCTCCGGCGCTTTCGTCTAGTCTTAGACCTAGGTCGGTGTGAATGGAACTATGTCCTGGTTACGCACTTGCATAGTACCCGCCGCTTTATCCTGCCTTCTTTGGGCAGAGATAGAAATTGCTATGATAGCTTCGGTTAGTCAGAAGTAGGTTTAGGCCAAGGTTTGTGTTTACAAGTTAGTTGTTTATTGGATAGGCACACCTACCAATTTACGGCTGGGGAAGGCAATCTACTGTAAAGATTTACTGCAACAACGTAGGTAATTAACGAATTGTGATAGCTTATTTATTAACACGATTAGTTGCTGTTTACTTTAAAACCGCGGCAGCTTTTAACGCAGTGGGAAACATTTTATTTTTTCTGTTTTGGTTGCAATGTGACAAAAACTCGTCATAGTAATCTGCTGGGGAAATCAAAGTTTCGGTTCAAAAGCTTTGGAGATTAATTTGTTTATGTAAGACCAATCATTTTGTACCGGTTTGTCTTCGATACGTTTGTGAATAGAAACGCAAAAACTAATAATTTATTTTCCATTGGCTTTTGCCCGCGATTTCGTCCGCGGTGATTTTAATTATCGTTATACCCTCGGGAACTTTTAAGTTTTCTGGGATAAAACTAGTCTAAGCCCTATTCCAGGATCTTACCTATGTGTGTGGATCCGTTTCACCCCGAACTATTCAGTGATTGGAGTGTGATTGAGTAACAAACATCGAAACATCTTAACATCCAAAGTTTCATATAATTATAATATTAGTAAGATTGTGTCTTCAAGTACCCAATTGTTTAGGTACAGGTCAGGTCATAAATATATATACGTTCCCAAGACGTCAAAAATAATATGATCGTCATGTACCTATTTGCCCATACCCTTGACTGTACATTAAATTAATATTGATAGGGTGTTATCTTGGCTCGTTTTACCAAATCCATCGTCATTGTTAAAGTAGTAATTAGTAAGTTAATGTACATACCAAATTAAATTAGATGAACTAATAAGTAAAAGAGAATGTTTTTTTTATTTAGGATTTTATTTAACAACAAATGCTCTAGACAAGATGTTTAACGCTAACGTAAACGATTTTCAAAATCTGTCAAAAAGGTTGTATTTGATATATAAACACCATCCGGGAGCTTACGTCAATTGTATACATTTTCGATAACTGCAACGTTCGCCGAAAGCATCTTGTGTAGAGCTACAGCTATATTCAATAAAAAATGACATCATCGAGGTCATGGTCAAACTCACTCAAGCACCTTAAAGCAGATTATCAATTTCTTTCCACACCATTTGCATTATAAATCTATGAATAATTTGAACAAATTATAAAAGAGTTCATGTTTCTTCATATTAGCAAAAACTCGTTAATGCAAACTTTAATGTCAACCGGGGAATAATATCCTTACCTAATTACTGACTTGTACCTTTTAGTTTGAGGTCACAGCCAACTATAAACAGTTAAACCGCAAAATACAGCGAAAACCTTGTAGCTTAGACCCATGTGTGAGTGACCTAGATATAAAACATTGTGTATGCATTAAATTTGCAGGAAAAATATATAAACAGAGACAACAGACGCCAGTGCATTTTATAAGAAATTAATTAAAATCCCTACATTCGTTAGTGTTTACAAATTACCCTACCAAATCGTATAAGTTAAGTAAGTACTTGCACTTGGATTGACCCACATTGACCAATGTATTTGCATCAATAATAGTAGGTATACTTATCGCAAACAAGTTGACTCTAAATCTGTTTCTCTATTCGAATCGAACACTGGTTTATCCGGTTTCATTTTTATTCTTAAGAGGGTTGTGATGCTGAAAATTTTCCATACAAAATGCAGTAACATTTTTCTTTCCTGAAACCTAGTCCGTATATGTTCTATGGATATTAAGAAAAATTAGGTATGTACGTTTACCTTTCCAAGAAAATATTTGTTGGAAAGAGAAAAAACGGAAAATTGTGGAAATCGGACTTGATTCAGGGAGTGAGGAACGTTAGTTACTTTATCTCCCAGAGCTAAATTTAGTGGGTTATTTTTTAAAGCTACGCGATTTAAGCGTCGCTTCACAATCGTCTTCATTTGAAAAACAAAATCTTCGATAAAGTCCCTTTTGAACTGTTTATTTTTACAGGACTACTGATTGGCTACACATGTCTAAAAATTAAAAGCAATAAAAACAACAATAGCAACGTTCTGTAAGGCCGCAGCATGTGCAATTGCACACGTGCAGAACACGTTTACGAGTGGATTTGTCATACTGCGAGTCAGATAAGACCTTTAAGACAACGAGATTTGACCTAGCTTAAGTAAAAATCAAATTAGCCGTGTTTGATTTCCAGCGAGAACGATCCAATGCGGCCTGCATCCACCAACTTCCTACCACCTTTATTAGGTCATCCGTCCATCGTGCAGGCGGTCGTCCCACGCTGCGCTGGCTAGGTCACGGACTCCAAGACTTGCCTTAGCCATCCTTAAATATCCTTAGCCTATTAATATTATAATTGTGAATGTTTTTTTTGTATGTCCCATTTTTACAGTTCAATGCCTCAACTAATCAAAAAAAGATTAACCCTCTTATGCAAAAGTATGATATGTCCTTATCTGTCATTATGACATTTCAATTGGGAAAAAAAAGACAGTTGAATACTTTTAGTAAAATATGTCTATTGTCCGTTTATGAATAACGGGTTAGTTTATTGCCCGGAGACGGACAAAGGAGATTTATACCCCAAAACATTAAAAACTATCCAACGGAATGGCGATTAACTACTTCAACGCTTTTACCACTTATATATGTCATAATGCCAATTTCTCTATCGAAGGTTGATAAGTAGCGACATTTGACCAATAATTATTATTTTAACTTGCAGGTTGATGGATTCAAATCAAACCTCTCAAATTTCCTTACAAACAAAATCGAATATCGATATTAAAAACGTTGATGTGTTACAAGCTAAGAGTCTTCCAATAAATATAATACAAGAACACTGGAACTACCCAAGAAAGCGGTAGCCCAAATAAGAACCAAATGCAGGGTAACAAGTAACAACATAATTGACCGGTTAACATTCCTCGAAAGATCTCTATCTGGCTAATGGTGTGTCATGTTACGTTCACAAGTATCTCCACACTTTACCCTGTCGCTCTAACTCCGTGTACAAATTCGTATGGCATACCCAACTAGATGTTAAAACGACAAGATACTAAAATGTGTAGTTTTTAATGGCTGCGCTTGACGATACGTTTCGGTTGTCACGTAAGCTTTCGAAGTGTTTCGATTCTGTATATTAATTGATCTACTGTCACTCGGTGGCTGTGTGATGATTTATCTTGATTCAATATTGCTCAGGAACTGAGATAACCTTTAAAGTAACTTTGATATTAATTTAGTATAATATGCTCGTCAATGTGCAGTGATTTTAGCACGTGTCAGAAATCTAACCTTTTCTGCGAAACTGGTACTTAGTAAGTTATGCTAAAAAGATATAAGCAATAATACCCAACATTGGACTCAACAATATCTAATACTTGTTTACCTTTTACTAGAATTATAAGAGCGTGTAAGATATTTTTGAGCGCATTGTCGGATAATATTTTTGACAGAAAGGCTTTTTCATTGCACCCTTTTTGACTTGAATAAATTCTAACACATAATTGTTTGCATACTTTCCATTGCATCTTAAAAGTTTAAAGTGTTCTCGTAGCATTTCTCAAGATTTGTTTACTCAGGTCGCATGTGTAGTGGCACATTGCTCGCACTCTAGCGCAAAAAACTAACCTTCCCATCTTGAGGACCTTTTGTAATTCTCGTGACACAAGCCTGAGGCGCTTCATGGTCTACGCCAGCTTTGCTATACCTGTTTACAACCTGATACTTTCCACCTTTCTCCGAGGACCTGCCCCGATGGCCGACGGCATCGCATCACATCAATCAACGATTATGAAAAAGCTGTCAGCCAGTATAATGCGACTTTCGTTCAATACAATCACGACTAATCACAGTCTAAGACCGGCCGCGCCCTGCCTTGCCTACTAATTAATGCATTAGATGTAATGAAAACTGCATTTGCGAGTAAAATTGTGTTATTTTAAGCCATAAAGTAATTAATGATCGAGGATGCATACTTTCTTTCATAGCTGCGTCAATTTCTGTTTGCCGCTTGACATATTCTTACACATTACAAGATAATTAATATAATGCTTCAAACTTATTCATAATATCTATTTGATGCTAATTGTATTAATGCCGTTATTTATCATCTTTATTAATTGCAAATTCTTACTGTAGGTAGGTGACTCGATATAACCGCACTAACGGGAAAACCTGGACACAAATAGCACATTATAGGAAAAAAATTACCAAATCGGAGAATTCCTATTCCCAAAGTGGGACCACTGTTACAGCACATTATCCTCATTTAAACAAAACCTGAGAGTAAACTCTAGTTCGTAATATATCATTAACAATAATAGCTTTATGTGAATGTTGTATATAACATGTTACTTGCATCTCTCGTTCGATGTTAAAACTTTACAGAAAAACAGTTTTAATGTGTCCTCGTAATATCGACAGCGCTAATTAAACATGCAGTTACTCGTAAGTCAAGTCTAAAAAACTCTTAGATCAAATTAACTGTTGCTTAATTAAAAAACAGGCTCCTTTGCCAGGAAGACACAAACTTTGTTGAAGTGCGAAATATTTCCGTTAAGACTGCAATAAAATCAAAACGAATGCTCACCAATGAAGACAAGAATTTGACATAACGCGATGCCGCGTTTATTGCAGGGATATTAAATCTATGTGTGTTTCTCTTTACGTAGCATCGAAAAAAAGAGAGGCACTGAGGGACATTATGGAGCTAACTCATCGCTCGCGAGGCCCCAGGCTTTCATAAACTCATTATAGACTCTCATAAAATCCTAGTCAATTACTTGCGACCGGTTTAGAGAGCTGACTTATTTGTTTAAACGTTAATTACAAAAGCTGACCGTGTAAAGTTTGCCAATTCGCAACACTAACGAAAGCTGCAGTGAACTTAATGACTGTTTGTCTTGAAGCTTTTAACCAGAAAGCCTAACGGTTTTGGGAATGTTGTGCATGGGTTCCCTTCATCTGGCATAACTTTTTTTGGCATAATTCATCATTTCGCACAATCATCATTTGGCATAAAGTCGTTTTTTCTGAAACCGTGTACTTTTCAGGATTATTTAAAATACCATTGCATAGAACCCAATAGGTTAGGTTAGGTTTATTTTATGTCAATCCTGAAAAGTACACGGTTTCAGAAAAAAAGACTTTATGCCAAATGATGATTGTGCGAAATGATGAATTATGCCAAAAAAAATTGTGCAAGACATTAGTAACCCGTTGTGCATATATACGTAGAGTGCAAGATATGAGTATTTTCGACATTTCTGTTGTTGCTAAAAACTATGCCAATTTACAGCTTTTTAGTGCCAAGAGTCCCTCAGTTAAACCGCGGACAGACGGACAGACGGAAATGTTGTTTAGTATAATTATGTAAGTATGTAATTATAATAAACAACAACTTATTTCCAGACCACGTAATCGGTTGTTATCATAATACTTACGTGTAACTAGCGTTTGTACTGGGTAACACCCCCTTTTCAACTATGAACTGAACTAACTAATATCACAGAAGATGAAAATCGATTGTCCTTTTTCTTTGTAGGTACTATCGAACCAACGGAACCCTGACCCACCATAGAACCTTGTCACAGTGATTGACGTTAGGACTGTCATACGAAGCTATACGACAATCGCACGTCAATCATTGTGACAAGGTTCCATGGTGGGTCAGGGTTCCGTTGGTTCGATAGTACTATCAGCCCATTGGAACCTTGACCCACCATAGAACTCTGTCACAGTGACGTTATGACTGAAGTCATAACAAGTGTCAAAGAAATTGTTTTATAATGTCACTGTGACACCGTTCTGTGGTGGGTCAGGGTTCCAATGGGCTGATAGTACATCTACATACCTTACGAGTATGTTTATAATTTTATAAGAGCATTTACGTAACATAATTTCCTTCGTATGCAACAAAGAGTTTGAAAAAACTCGGTCTCTTCAACTTACAACTTTAATCAAGAAGTTTAGGTAAGTAATGGTAACTTTAAACTCTAAAGCGAGTGAATTACTAACTTAACAATCAAACCGAGTTGTTAGCCATGTTGTGAAACTAAAACTAAGTTAAACATTAAACTTATACCATCATGATCAGTAAAGATTATTAAACAAAGATTTTTTAAACAATATTTACCCAATATTTATGAATGATAAATTAATGTAATATCTGAAGTTTACTTAATAAAAGAAAAAGAGTAAGGCACTTAAATCAACAAGACCATAAAACTTAATTACAAATGTTATCGTTAATGCTACAAATAACCTCATAATTCTAAGAAATAAATAAATCTTAATGCACGACACAATAAACGATATCAGGAACGGATTAGTAGTAACTGCCCCACGTCAAAGTTTTTTAGTAAATCACTATTCCCTATTAGTTATTGTACCCTAATCCTGTATAGAGAGACAGATAGCCGTCCTTTAGACTCGAGGAATGTTAATGGTATCTGCGTTTATCACCGCCTTAATATGTTTTACCATACTTATTGATTTAGGGTTGCCGATTTAGGAGTATTGAATTAATTACTTTTATGCTTGAGAAGGCAAACGAGAGGGTTACCTAATAAAATAAATATCAGGGGCAATGGCACACCAATTGCCCTAGTTCCAAATTAAGCTCTAGGTTTGTACTATGGATACTAGACGTCGATATAAATACTAATATAGACCTGTCATATTTAAAAATGAACAAAAGAAAATGACAAGCTTCCTATTTTACCATCTTGACTATTACAAGTGACAGACGCGTTTTGGTGTACATGGATGGGGAGGAACTTATATGAAACCCTGTGATGTGAAAACTTATTAACATTACAATGTTCACTGGATTGTCATTTGTCACCTATCATTGTTATGATAGTGAAATAGGGGCCATGCCTCTGCACAGAGTTCTCATCAAATACATAACCTTTCTTTCGACGACGCGGTCGGTCGGGTAAGTAGTATCCTTAACGGCTTGAGAATCAATGTGTCAAATGTATGGAAATGATCCACTTAGGCTAGTTACCAGCAACGTAGTACCTATGAATAATCAATACGACGGAGCACGCTGGATGAGCTGATTAAAAAAAGTTTACATAACACTCGTAATCTATAGTATAATAAATTATAACTACTATAAGAAAACATTGAAATACGCTAACTGATAAGTTTGGGAAAAAACGTTTAAAACTTTTGTAAGTCTTATTAAAAATGGTTCCTTATCATAAATTATTTGTTGTTTTGTTTTAAAGCTGTTGGTTTCCGATAAATTAATTAATAAGTACTGTAAATGTAAACTTCAAATTGTTAATGTTTGGACTTTGGTCTTGTAATCACACATAAAAGGGATATGATTGAATTTGCTACTCAGGATTTCTGTGTTCGGGTTTAGGACGTGGCTCCATGCCTACTAGAAAATACATAAATGTGAAAGAAAAAACAATACACAAATGAACTTGTTTTGCTTCTTAAATGTAAAGCAAATTTAATTACTAAAAGTTATTTCTGGCATCCCTATTTAGTACGTCGGCATCGACATTTTAATACTAGAAATGGCTTGTTATTTATGGATTTATTATGTATCGGCTTACTGTCTGTGACAAATTCGAGTACCTACCCGGACTATTTTACCGCTTTCTATACTCTACGTGATTTACGATCAGAGTCCCCTAATGGTCGTAATTGAAAGATCTTATTTATGTACACGTCAAAATATAGTAAAACAATTAACGATAATTCCTTTGATGAATGATTAATTTTTAAATGAAAAGTAAGAGTGTACTGACCGAATTTTGATTACGAAACAGATTAATGTGAAGTACTTACGAATATTACATATACATACGCAGATTACTGACCTCTGAAAAATTATATAAGGTTAAAATGAAGATGGCAAAGCCAACTTTGTTGAACCTTTTTCGTTGCAGTATGATTTATGTGGAAATTGACGAATTAGGCGATCGCGGATATATTCAAATTCAAATTCAAAATTCAAAATTATTTATTGCGTGTCACATTACATTACAACAGGTGGAACTACAACGACAGGTATACATGTGACGCCCTGCGAGGGCACAGCAACATGAGAGGGCTACTAGCCATTTAATTATTAGGAATTATTTTAAATTATATTTATATTAAATATTGCACACCATCTTGGCACAAACCACAAATCAATACAAATTATTAAGCCAACTCTTACAGTAATCATTAAAATTATATTCTAAATCTTATATTAAATTATTAATTATATATTAGAACTATAATCTAGGGTCATCTAAGTAACTATGTCATTATTGGTGGGTTTCATTAAAAAAGTCGTTTAAGTAATAGAAGCATTTGTTAATTAAGAATATTTTTAATTGTCGTACGAATATATTTGGTCTATCTAGATTTTTAATGTTATTGGGATTATATATTTTAATCATATTATGATGAGGGCTAGATGTGACTATTTTCAGTCTGGAAAAGGGTAATTTTATTTAATTTAAATACCTATAATTTCTTCTTATATCTGTTATTGGCGTATATAGATCCATGTGTTTTCTTATAAATTTGCTAGATTCAAATATATACATTGAAGTTAAGGTGAGTAATTTAAATTTTATAAAATGTGGCCGACAAGTTTGCATTTGATCTATATTTGCTAGTACTCTAATGCATTTCTTTTGTAGAATAATTTTTTTATCAATATCGCAGCTATTACCCCACAATATGAGACCATATCGACACCCAATATGAATAACATCGTAACTTTAGTAACAGGTTAATTCAAATATATGTTATATGAATTCAGCAAGAAAAGATTTGTATGTTCTCTCTTTGAACTGTATTTCTATGACAATAAGAACTATTTTTATAACATGGAATAGTTTCATTGTAATTGAAAAAGTACGAGATTTCGATTAAAGTAAAATAGTAGATGAAGTTACACTACACAAAAGTTTTGGTAACAAGAGTTTCTATGCGTTGAAATCATTGCAACTTTGTGTACAATGTTATTCATTTGAAATTTTGGAGTATTTATACTTTGACCATAATGTAATTTTAAATTACAATGTTTTTCTTTTAAAGTGTTATCATTGTAAATAAAGATGCGGTGTTGATATTAGGATTAAGTTATTAGTGCGTCGTTTGAATATAATTGTATCATCATATCCAATTTTATTGTTAGTGAGGGTCAATTTTATTCGTAAACATAACCGCCATTACTGTCAGGTTGTGCTCCAGAGTGATAGTGACTGTTTGTGGGTGAATTATTGATTATTGTGATAATGAAGTCTCGTGGGAGGCTTATGGTGAGTCTCCTTGCCAAAACAGATGTCTCAGCTGTTGCGGAAGTAATAGGTAAGTTATAAATATAGGTATTGTCTTATTTTATAACCTCAACCTTTCAATGGTTTTGCTTAGTTAATGAAACGAAACGATTATTTGTGAGCATTGAATCAGTCTACGATTATCTGATTCACAGAAAGTACAGATTTTCCCAATGATGACGAGACTTCAAATCAAATGGAGATCTATACCAAACGCAACAGAGGTCAATTTGAGTTACACAGCGGTTGGTTTTACTATTGTTACATAATTAATACAATTATTATGGTGACTAGTAATACCTTATTCATATCTACCCATCTTTACATTTTTAGGTGATGAATTAATTGATTTTAAAAGAAAACTAAGACGGGGTTATCGTCCCATTCATTACGCCTGTTCAGAAGATATAGGTAGTAATGATGGTGACTTATCAACTGACGAAGTATCAGACGAATATCTACCTCCTTAGCTACAAAGCCCAAGAGTCGAGTCCGGTTCGTGAAAGTTGGAGTTTAATAATAAGTAATAATAACCATTCATTTATTACTAAATTAATAAACTAAATAATTATAAAAATATTACTAAACTAAATTTCAATCACACTACTCACAAGCGAGGTACCTACTTAAAATTAAAAATAGATGATTAATTATTTAAAATATTGAGCAGCGTCGCTAGGTTAGGTATGTATAAATATAAAATGTTTATTTGAGCTATAATAAGGATCGTCTTAGATTATTTGAACTATAGGCAGACCACTTACTTACTTACCAAAACATCTTGATTCATCAATAGATTTTTAGAAGTTAGGTAAAAAACTATTTCGTTTTATGGTTTTATCTATTCAAATGTTTTTTTTAGATTCTGTTTGCACTGATGTTCTTAGTCAAGTACAAACACCAGCAGATGAGGATAATATAGAAATAAATTCGTTAATGACCTAGAGATTCTTCCTAGTGATTTGGGCATAGTTTAGGTAAACTATCCTTTCCTAGAACTACTTAGTAATGTATCTTCGCTAATTGTTTATTGAACGTTCTACTTGTTTCCTTTAATAGATTTTGATGATGCTTCAGTTGAAATCCTTGAAGATAATAGTATTGGGCTGAAAATAAGTATATCTAATAATAATATAGCTCCAGCTATGACTGAAACCTTGCACCAAGAGCTGGCTGTGTCTGACATACTCACCAATGACGATCCTTCGTTCTTTCTGCAAAGACGGGAACCTGAGATACCAATAAATCCAAGTTCTATCGGCTCCTCGCATAAAAATGTATCCCTGCCTAGTAGCTCTCGTAATTTAGAAGCTCCAGATACGACTGAAACTTTGCACCAATCGCCGGCAATATCCGACATACTCACTCTTGAAGTTAGGTCGCGCAGCCCGGAACGGCGTGTACCAGAGGTACCAACAGATCCATGTTCGATCGGCTCCTCGCATCAAAATGTGTCCCTGCCTATTACATCCAGCAGTCATGAAATGAATATGACAAAGAAGAGAGTATATCCAAAAAAAACATCTTCGGGTAGAAAAAGGCAACGAGATCCACAAAATTGGAAAATTAATAAATTGAAAACACTTCGAAATTCAGGTTTAGAATATACTAACAAAAAAGGAAAATTACTCAAAGAGAGAATGTTGGGACCTGTATGTAATACAGAAAAATATTGCAAAAGAAAATGTCACACAAATATTACTATTGATCACCAAAACAAAATATTTACACTATTTTAGGCAATGGGTAATCATGACAAACAAGTTGAGTATTTATCAAGATTTATAACTAGAGTACAACGTAAAACAGTACAACTGGACAACATTCATTCTAGACGTCACTGTACTTATGAGTATTATTTACCTGCTCTTGGAGAAAAAGTAAGAGTATGTAAAAAAATGTTTTTAGACACATTAAATATTACAGATATGTGCATAACCACGATGTTCAAAAAAATGGACGAAAATAGTGAAGAAGTCATTCCAAACGATAGGCGTGGTAAGCATCGCAATAGATAGAGGCAATGCAATAAATGAAAACACTAAGATTTCGGTACGCCAGCACATTAATTCAATTCCTGACAAAGAATCACATTGGAATCACAAAGGATTTAAGCAGCTTATGCTCCAGTGGTGCAATTCCGGAACAATACAGAAGTTTTTATATAAACTTGCCATACTCAGACACCGCCCATATTAATAATTCTGACATTGAAGACTAAACTAAGAGATAAAAACTAAAATATCATGTTTCTCCTTTATTAACTTACGATGTATTTTCATCCAAATGTAACATTCATACAACTTGTAATTTTGCTTACAATAATATACGTCCAAGATTTACCTTTTGTTACTTGAATTCGTCATTGTAAAATAACATACAATTATATTCACGAAAAAAAACTTTTATTTATTTACATGACACCATTGTTACAATAGTTACCATGCTTTTCATATTAAAAGTGCCTAAAATCCGTACATTGTAACATTGCAAAAATCATTCTTGCAGTGGTTTTATCAAAATGACATCACAATCATTTGAAAGACTAATTAAAATTGGTATCATCAAACTTACAATTGCACACAACAACTTAAACCTGAAGCTAAAAATAAATAATTAAGTTTGCAAAAAATTTAAAATGGCTGTGTTGAAATCCATGTCAAAATGGAATACAATGTTATTCATATTGGGTGTCGATATGCCATTCTCGAGTAAGCGTAAGCGTAGTACGCACTCAGCGCCGTCTGAAAGTCAGTGCAGCGTTTTAGATGCTGAAGGGCGTATATAAAGGAAGAAAGTTTTTTCGAAAGCTTTTGGATGTGTGATTTCCAGTTAAGATTTGTGTCCAGATCTATGCCCAACAATGGAGCCGAAGTCACGGTTTCTAGTTTGGTATTATTATGGCTGAAAGATATTAGTAGCGCAGATTTTTGATATGGCTTGAATTGGATGACTTTAGTTTTACTTAGGTTGAGCTTTAAATTGTGAGTTTCTAACCAACTTATAATTTTATGTAGCGTTAAATTTAATTTATTCTCGACTTCAATAATGTTTGAGCAAGGCAAGACAACAGATATATCATCTGCAAAAAGCACGCAATGGTTATCCAGTATACTTGGAAGATCATTTATATAAATCAGGAAGAGGCAACATCCTAAGACGCTTCCCTGAGGGATAGAGCCTGAAACGGGAACACTATCGGATCTTACATGCTTAATTCTCCCCGATTCAAAATCCGTAGACTCAATTTCGACATATTGCGAACGATTGCTAAGATAATATTTAAACCAGTCGTGGGTCAACCCTCTAATACCCGTTTTATATAGCTTTTCCAATAATGTTTCGTAGCATACTCTATCGTAGGCTTTGCTCATGTCGAGTAAGAGGCCTATTGCATATTTTTTATTATCTATTGCATTTATGATTTGTTGGACATAATTATAAATTGCTAAAGTCGTAGAGCGGTTTTGTCTAAACCCATTTTGGCTGTCATGTATAATTTTAAATTTTTCGAAATAGGGATACAGGCGCTTTGTCATTGCGGCTTCAAATATTTTAGCTGAAGTTGGTAGGAGTGCAATTGGACGGTAATTGTTTACATCGGTGGTTTCGCCTTTTTTATGGATAGGTTTTATTAAAGCGACTTTTAACGCATCAGGAAATACACCTTCTGAAAAGGACTGGTTTATTAGTTGAGTATACGGCACGGCCAATATCTCAGCACAGCTTTTAATTAAAGTAGGAGGGATTTCATCGATACCAAAGGAAGATTTATTTTTAAGGTTTTTTAGTAATATGTATATTTCGTCGGGTTCTACTGGGCTAAGAAAAAATGATTTATTTATTGAGTTGGTTAAGGGGATTTTATTAGTACGTTTAACAGGTGAGTTTCCGACAGAAGTGAAGAAAGTATTTAAGAAGTTAGCCACTTGGTGGGGGTCAGTTATTGTTTTTTTATCTGCTGTATTGATATGAATATTTTTCTTGTTTTTAAATGTATTTTTATTTGTCTCTCTGTTTATTATCTGCCACATAGATTTTGTTTTATTTATTGAGTTAACAAAAATACGTTTGTTACTAAGTTTTTTTGACTCATAAATATTTTTTTTAAGTATTCTACAATATTGTTTATAGTAATGGCGCAGAACTTCATTTTTGGACTGCAAAACCAATAACTTTAGAAGTCTTTTGTTACGGCACGACACTTTTAGCCCTGGTGTTAGATAAGTTTTTTTAGATTCTAGTTTAAATCGCATGTTTTTCTTTGGCATGAATTTGTTTAACGCTTCCTTTAATGTTTTGTCAAAAGCATTATAGTTTACATTTACAGTTTGGTTTGCTAAAATTATATGATCCCATTGTACATTTTTAAGTTCGTTTTTAAACTTGTATACACCGTGTTTTTTTTGATTTACGATAACTTCGGCATATTACTAGGTATATCCATAGAAACTAATTGGTAGATAAGATTTTAAAATATTCCAAAAAAAAATTTTTTTCAGTTTAGAACAAAATAATGAAATCTTTTATCTTTGGTCATTCTAAAAGGGCCTTTAGAGTTAACTAATAATCAGTGTCAAATACGTCTATGCTGGCGTGACATACACACACAAGTAAAGATAACACTTGACAGGTACAGTCGCCCACACAGCTGAGCGACCATTGAAGATGAACAGAGAGAAAATGTCTCTGTCGTGCACATGACATTCTTATGGAAAATCTATATTCATCTCTTTCTACATTTTCTCACTTCCGTCTTTAATGGGCAGTTAAGTGTGTTGCTGTGTGTACAAGATTGTCACTTTAAATTGACGCGTATACAAACCTAACAATTGGAAACTCTTTACTCATAAGCATTAAAAGAAAATTGTTGTTATCAATTAAGAGCCTTTTACGCTAGTTTAACGTGATTAAATGATTAAATTTAAAAATTAAATATCTTTAAAACCGTTAGACTTATCATTTGTCTGTCTTCGGGAAATTAACTTTGTTTGACCTAAAGAACGTTCCCTTAAAGTTATCGTAAATCAAAAAAAACACGGTGTATATTCGTTGTATTATATATTCTCTTATTTATTGATAAGGTTTGTACTCGTAGTTTAGTTAAGCCAATTGGAGAGGAGAGTAAAATACCTTTGTGATCAGAGAAGCCAAATTCATGAACATTTAATCTTGAGCTGTTATTCTTAAAGTTCGTAAATACCAAATCAATGCATTTTTATTGGACCCACTGCGCGCCCCAATTTTCGACATTTCTGCCGTGTCAAACCTATCTCATGTATCTCACGAAACCTAGTTTCGAGAAATCGGGCATCAAAGTTTTTTATCGTAATTTGTATTTTTTTAAATACTTGGGACTAATTTAAAAAATATATATACTTGAATAGATCCGTAAAAGGCTAACAAATATTATGATACATTTCTTTTTTCTAAAACATTTATATTTTTTTAAATATAAGCTATAACAGAGTTAAGCCTGACAGACCCGCCATACAATGTTTGTCAAGCGACACCCTGTATTTTAAGATACATGACTTTAGCCAATCATGCTCAATGCCCAATGATATGCCTTTCACAGATAACTATAACTTACCAGGTGTGCATAACAAATAGTGGGGTAGTAAGAAAAATGTCATAGGTACCTACTTAAAGTATGAAAAAAAAAGTAAAAAATTGAAGAAAACCAATAAGTTATATATGCTATTTTGCAAAACATTCTACCTTAAAATCAAGTTTTAAAAACCACTTTGTATTAAAATATAATTTCCATTTATGAATCGAACCTAACCATAATTGAATGTTCAAAAACTTATTTTTACAGTAGGTAATTATAAGCACAACATGCTTTTTGATTTAAAAAAAACTTGAAATCTTATTTTGTTAAAAAAAAAACACAACTTCTAAAACAGTTCTCAAGAATAGAGATATTTGAAACTAAAACGAACAATTCGAATTTACTTTTTAAATAATTATCGACACAGTCTTATTTAAACAACTAATAATGGCTTCTTGGTTATACTACTGGGACCTGTACATCCCTGTGACATTTAAATTGTGTAGCTTAAGTTTAGTATTGTAATAAGAGATTTATTTAAAAAAAAAGGCTTACTGTTGAGTTTCTTGCGGCGCTTCTTCTCAACAGTGGTCTCTTTGGAAGCGCTGGTAGACTCAGACTTGTAAAAGTGCCTACAGGGCCTACTTACAAAACTTTATAAATAAAAAAAAAATAAAAAATATTGTTTAATAGTACATTGTGTATTAAGGGCGGTAAGTAAGGAATTACGACCGAGGCTCTAGAAGACTGAGGGCTTTCTGAGTCGAGGTTCGTAATTCCCGTACCGCCCGTGAAACATACAATGTTTTTCATCACATTTGCGAGTAAATAAATGATATTATAGGGCAGAAAAAACTTATTTATTAAAATTTATAACATGTAGCGAGACTGCAATGAAATTACTGTTTAGATAACATTTTAAAACAATTTTTCAATTTTGTGTAAACTCCTTGCTTGAACTTGCATGAACGGTGTGCTGCGCTATAAATTAAAAAAAAATTACTTACCGACCTAGGTTTTCATGAAAAAAAAAGGTCGAGGGTTTTATATGGGGCTTACGGCCCAGTTAACCTGTATGTTTAGATACTGTTTACGTGAAAGTGTGATGAAATTACTGTTTAGATAACATTTTAAAACAATTTTTCAATTTCGTATAAACCCCTTGCTTGAACTTGCATGAACGGTGTGCAGCGCTATAAATTAAAAAAAAATTACTTACCGACCTAGGTTTTCATGAAAAAAAAAAGGTCGAGGGTTTTATATGGGGCTTACGGCCCAGTTAACCTGTATGTTTAGATACTGTTTACGTGAAAGTGTGATGAAAATTACTGTTTAGATAACATTTTAAAACAATTTTTCAATTTCGTGTAAACTCCTTGCTTGAACTTGCATGAACGGTGTGCTGCGCTATAAATTAAAAAAAAATTACTTACCGACCTAGGTTTTCATGAAAAAAAAAGGTCGAGGGTTTTTTATGGGGCTTACGGCCCAGTTAACCTGTATGTTTAGATACTGTTTACGTGAAAGTGTGATGAAAAAAAATAAACTCTTGCGTAACACTAACAAACAAAATATTAGTAAAATAAAATCAGGACAATAAGAAAAATTACAATATACTTAGTAATAGGAATCAAATACGAGTACTTCGGCATGAGTTTATCACGCTTAAGTCCTGTATCTTTAGTTGACTGAGATAGAATTTGCTCGACGCGTAAAAAGCTTGTCGCTCCTATATGATGTAACTTAAGATGCAGTACTTATCCATAATTTATAATGGTAAAATAAAGATACATGACTTGCGTGACACTTCGTATAAGGCAGTAGGAAGCTAAATTAAAAATTCTGTTTGTGTGGGTCTGTTAAGGCATCGGAATAAATGACATTTAGACTTGTTACGCGGAACTCATGTATCTCAAGATAACGGACATACGCCTGACACGGCAGATTTGCCATAGTTGGTAGTGACCCTGCCCACAAAGCTGGAGGTCCCAGGAGCAATATTTGTGTGATGCGATGAGCGCGAGTAATTGTTCCCGTCTCGATTGTTTTCTATGTATTTAGCCGCTGTAATTATATATTTTTTAAAGATAATTAACTCGTTCCTTTTTCAAAATTCGCAGCACACACAGCAGGCCACCTGATGATAAGTGGAAGCTGGGACCCATGGATTGAATTCAATCTAAAGTGCTAACACTGAGGAATCAGATGATATTACGCTACCCTCATGTGTCTGCCGATCATTCAATTAATCCGAATGTTGCGATTGCCCAAACACGGGCCGTTTCCATTGAGATACGGCGCTCATTCAGTGATGATAATGGCACTCGAATATCATAACATAACACCGGCTAGTGACAGCTCCTGTGCGCAGCCACATGTTGTGTCTGGTCGGGTCAAGATTAGAACTCGTTGAGGCTTCCACAAACGTGTACACTAGTGTCCAAGTTACAGACGGACGTCACTGGCTTCGGAATTCCCTGAAAGATAACTGTAGACGGTAACAAAATATTTTGAAGTTGACGCAGGCGACTGAGAGCTTAACGTCAATCGTTTACTTATTCTTGGATTTCAGCAGTGGTTCGCTGAATTCGGTTTGTCTAGCTTCCTAAGTACAGGGCGGGGAATATAAAACATCCGATTTTAATTGAAGTAAAACAGCGTGGGAGCGAAAGTGCGAGAGAAGTACAAACCCAAGTATTTTAAGAGCTGTCGCGCTATATAATGCTTACTACCAGTAAAGTTGCTTAAGAACGATCGGTAAACTTCGTTTTTCTATGTCATATGTGAGTGCAAGTGTAACCATTTAGCCAGCTGCAGCAATGAAGAAGCTCGGAGGAAAGTGGGCCTGGTCAAGAACCCAAGATGCAAAGCTGCTCATTTTCTATCGACTCGAAATGTGTGGTCGCATAAGCAGTCGACGTGTCTTCGTATCTTTTCGATTTATGAAAATCGCTAAATTAGCATTATGCATCTTGGGTAGCCCCCTGTATGTCCGTGTCGCTTGTGGTTAGCACCGCGTGCGCATCGTGGGAGTCAGCCGCGCCGCTCTAACAATTAGTGAGTGTTGATATTAAACGAATCACACCGCTACTGGCTCGATTACTGACACACGACTTGAAGAGGCGTTTCACTGTTTTCTCGACGGGTTTGTGGGTAAGCAGTGGGTGCACTTTGCTTCGCGTAATTGTTTTTGTCTAAGATACCGTTACGCACTTACTTACTCTTTTTTTATTTTATTTGAGACAGCCATACTGCGGCCTAAGATGCGGCATAACGCTTACGTAAACGATTATCGAAAACTGCCAAAACGTATGGTTGACATCGCTCGATCCAACCATCCAACAGATTACGTCAATCCTATACATTTTCGATATCTATAACGTTCACCGAAAACAAGTTTTTCTATGGCCACTGCTATGTCTGTAATTCACAATGCATCAAAATATTGAGAAGACTCTGTAATAATGTAGATGTAAACAAAACCAATTTACCATTGTCACTCGATTATCGCGTACTTGTTTGCCTCAATGAACAGCAAGAACTTTTCTTTAAGGTTTTTTGAAAAAAAATGTGCTTCGTAGAGGTTTGTCTGAAGAGAACACCATTTTTTTTTCATTGTTTACTGAGAAAATACATGAACAAAATTTTACATTAACACAGGTTTCTACAGTGGCACAACATGCGGTTGACCAAGCGTTACATCAAGGAATTTGAATGTTGTGCAGGTTGACCTAACACGTAAATAAGCCGTGTTATACATTTCCCAACGTGACACGACTAATGACATATGGAAAATGTATAACCCGGCAAATTTACGTATTATGTCAAACTGCTAAGCATTCAAATTCCTCGATAGTGCATGCCGACGCACACGCTAAGCAGAAATGACTTAGCCATGTTTTTAGTATAATGTAGGTGTACCTACTGTAGGTGAGGTCGATCGAACAATTGGGTTTTGTTCGTGGGTGTCAATATTTTACGAAGTAAGTAAGGTTATTATGCGTTTGGTGATATTCGTTTTGGCTTGTGACACCTTTAAATGTTTTGCGTTAATTATGGTCAAATTTCAATAACAAAAAAAATACTGAAGGTAAGCTATAAAATAAATAGACTCAAGTTATCCGTCAGTTAAATTGTTTGATGAAACCCAACACCATTTTATTAGTATTCATTCAAGTAGGTTGTTTGTCGCACGTTTAATTTTTGTATGTATATCATTTTCTGTGTATCTTTAGCAGGTAATTACTTACATATATTATAAGTTACGATTATTAATAACCCAAATTATACACGTAGCTAGGTACTAATATTTGCCGGCCATTTCTCCGCGTTTACCTAGCCAACCGTTATTTTCCTGTGTTGATTAGATTATTAAAAAATATTCAGAAAATAGTGTCTAAGGATCGTACCCACCGGGCATTACCTTGTAGGTCAGTTTATTAATACGTCCCTATGACTTGACGCTAACTTTGACATGACTTTGTGACTGGCTGTTAAGCCAAGATCTCTTTAGTAATATGTATCTATAAGCTGAAATTCACTTAAACCTTATGGCCCCTCTACACGTCGGCGGATCACGGGCGAGCGTAAGGGACGCATTTACACCTTAGAGTGAGCAACATATTCTTGCATATCACTCTTACGTATTGTTCCGTCCCTCACGCTCGCCCATGATCCGCCGACGTGTAGAAGGCCCATTAGGTAATATTTAAATACGAATACAAAATCTTTATTTCAGGCAATGAGGCCAAAATTGACATACTTTGCGAACTAACATGCACATAGAACACTATAAGGCACTGATCCCTAATGGCTATATCACTTCACAAAACCATTTTCCAAGTGGTTCACCTGTAATCTATAGGTATCAGTGAGGCTAAAGAAGATACCACGTAATAAGAGAGCCTTGAATGTTGCCATCGACGCAAATTGACGACAAATTAGTCGTTGTCCCCGTCGTGGCAGACATCGCGTGCTTCGTGCTTCATTTCGTGTCTGGTTACATCACAGGATACTTTAAAGTGAATCAGGTCTATTAGCCACTACAATAGCCAGTCTACCGGCGTCGGCGATTAAAAATTGATTTTCCAATGAATAGATTCAAGATGAGAAGTGGAACGACGACTTGGATATGGTTGCGGGAAAACGATGGATGCAAGATGCAAGTGGCGCAGGACCGGGCCTTGTGACAAACCTTGGGGGAGCCCTATGTCCAGCAGTAGACGTTTTTGGGCTGTAATGATAATGATGATAATAAGATTATTCATTTATTTCATTGTTAAATTATGTAATGTATTTTGTTAAATAACTCTGATACATATTAGAGAAACGCCATCACCTACCGTCTGTCATCACCTAGGTTGAAGGTAAGGCCCCTTTAGCGCCCCCCGGAAAGGCTGCAGCGCCAGCTGGGACTCCTAAAAGTACCCTTCGTTCATACATATTTAATGTACTAGAGTAGGGTGAATTCTGATAGCGGATTCTTCATCATTCTTCGATAGCAATAGATAGCGACATCCGAAAACAGTCAAAATGGAATTGACATAAAAGGCCGACGCGTTCGTCCGGCAGTTTACGACAATCGTTTACATTTTTTTCAATTTGGTAGACGTTAACATTGCATTATATGCAGATGCATTATATAATACCTCTAGGTATTTTACATTTTTACCTATCAAGCTTCTCGATTCCACAACTATGCAATGTCAAACTGTATTTTTCGTTACAACCTTGTCATTACGAGTAGTTTTGTCCTCATAATTTACTATAGTAACAAAATAAGTTTGACCTGACAATATTTACTGCTTTAATGTCCCACAGCGGGTTCAATGATCTCATAACGTGCAGCTGTGCATATACCTATATTGCTGGGAGTAATATTGCAGCAGTGTGTGTATGTATAACTAACCATTATAGCTAACCATTGTGTCGTTGTCATGAAATAATGAACTCATGTCATGCTAAACAATGCGTTATATAATACGTTTGATTTTACGATCGATGCGTTTTAATTACTACTTAGAATGACGTTACGTACGTTATTTATGTTTATATACTATATATATGCATAATATTTATGTTTCTATTGAATTACGATAATATTACAAGAACATATATTTTCGGCCATGATGGAGAACTTGGGGGAGGCCATATCGGTTTCGGCAGACGTCATACTCGTAGTACTATTTTAAAGAGAAGTAGATTTAAGAACAAAAAAGTAAAGTTGGTACCTAAGTAATATAATAAAAAAGAAATATTTTTTTCGCCCAAATATTAACACAACATTCAGCATGATGCCTTGATTATTGTGCATCGGTAGGTAATCATTATCTCTACACGTAAGTAAACGTTTGCTAAAACTATTCCATTTTTAAATGTATTAAACGTCCATGGTAAGCTTAAATTAAAGCTATATAAGCTTAAATTAGAAACATACTAAAAATGATTGAGGAAAAAATAAACAATACGTAAAGATATGAGTCTGCTAGGGCCAGCCCGCCAGCTAGTCTTAATACATTTTAACAAAAATTGGACCTAGTAATTTTGTGAACAGCATGTAGACAGCAGATAGGTTAAAGTTTCCATTTATGAAAAGACAGTTTACTTTACAACAAATGAAATATAATAAATTAAAAAGAATTGCTAACGTTCCCCAATTCCTATGTTTGATTTAAAGTAGTTGCAAGTTACCCGACAAAACCCCATTTGCAATGATTGATGTATCGATGCGTAACCGACTAAGAACCCGCATGTGGGACTTTTTTTTAAAAGGGTCGACTTCCAATTGCTGTTGTCCATGTTGTTTTGATGCCCAGAATCAGGAAATGGCACAATTACACACAATTGTTTTTAACTAACAAAGCAGTAAAAAACAAAATCGTGTACATTGCTTAAACTTGAATCCAGCGATAATTATAAAAGATGATACATGCAGCGGTACATGGCCAATTAAATACTGAACCGCAAAACTAAGTATCACACGTTATATGACATGTTCTTCAAAAGTGTGAGACTTAGTTTAGCGGTCCAGTGTAGTAAAAGTACTTGGTTTTTCGAGTTAGACAAAGACAGTTTTATTATTCAACTTTGTTAGGTAAGTATATGTATCGCGTGTCTATAGGTATGGTTTCGATACACAATATCTACTAATCATGTTGAACATTATGGAGGGCAAAATCGAAGGTAAAACGGAAGACCTAGGCTTGCTTACTTTAGCCAAATACATAAGTCAGACAGCCAACTCGTGTCATCTTAGGAGGTAAAAACACTGGCAGAAAATAGAAAAAAGTGGCAAATACTCCACCGACAAGAAGTCTACGTAGGCAGTGATACGTAGGCGAAATATGTACCGGTAAACTGGGGGTACTTTGATTTACAGTGTAACATTGCCCGACCTTAAAACGATAACTGTTTTAGTTGTTATCTTCTTAAATTGTTGAAGTAATTATATAACTGTATGAGTAGCTTAGTCATGATGAAAAATTTTTAATCGAATAATTAAATATTAAAGATAGTTTTTGGGGTGGGCAATGTTACCCCGTAAATCAAAGTACCCCCCAGTTTACGGTACTTGCCAAATGTATCGTTTCATTTGCCAACCCGCTGTGTTTTCTGTAAAAGTAAATATTTCAGGATTTTATAAAAACTAACCTAACTTATACTATACACGATGTTACTTAAATTAAATCCTGAAATATTTACAGTTACAGAAAAAAAAATGGGTTGGCAAATGATACGTTTGGGAAACGATACATTTGGCAAACATATTTCGGCCGGCTCCCGTAAAATTAACTGGGAAGTTTTTTCAAGTTCTACAGCTGCTTGTGGCAGCTGAAAAAGTAGCTGATTAAAATATGTAACACCAGCAATAATATCTATACGCCAACCTCGGTGCGGCCACCGTCGCATCAGACTTAGGCTCCTCTCCTGGGGCCCATTTCTCAAAACTCACTAGAATAATTAAATTATTTTACTCAATAAAATTTTCTACAAGTCTTCAAGTGAAATGTACCGCATGGACTAAAATTATTAGTCTAGTACGTTTTGAGAAATGGGCCCCTGTGGCACGCCACCCACTCCGGGGTGATGAAGTTACGGTGCGCCACCCCAATAAAGGTCTATTATTAGTTTTTGTCAAAAAATACATTTTGCTGCCGACTGTGTTTTTTTTGGTCAATACCTGCTTGTCCAGACCATACTAATAAGTCCCAACATGGCGGGCCTACGTTTAATATAGCGGAGATCCTGTCGCCACCTTCCGACTTGATCATCAGATCCGCTCTTTGAGTCAGTGATTAACAAACAAAAATACAAACTCAAAAAATAATACTCATACATTTTGTCTTCGGGTTTTACATGTGGTCCTGAGACTGTTCTTGGTTCAAAATTAAACTAAATTAGTTAAATGTAAGTGTAGGAAAGTAGTAAGTGCCGGACGGTACGGTCGCATCGAGCGCTACTATAATTCCATACATTTTGACAGTTTTCGACAACCGTTTACGTTAGCGTTAAGCATCTTGTCTAAGGCCAAACTGATCTTAATAACGTAAAAGCGAGTGTAATTAATTTTGATCTCTTGTTTTTGTCTGATTTGCGGGTAGGACCTTGTGCAGGGTCCATCCGGATCTCTACCACCATCTTATCCATGGACTTACGGCCAAACAACAGTGTTCGCATTGTTGTGTTCCGGTTTTGGGATATGACAGCCGGTGTAGTGACTAGCATTGAGGTATTCCATCTTAGTCCTCAGGGTTGGCAACGCATTTGCAGTCTTGTGTCACAGTTTCCGCTTACCATCAGAAATTCTTGTGAATGATTCTTGAAGCTGATGAAATGAAGCTTTATGTACGCTGACAACAGTTACAACTCACACGAGTTATTGCAATAATTCTTAACAAATAACAGATATTTATACTAGCATGTTCTCAGTTTTCTCCGAACAGGTGGTAACTCTTTAATAATAATAGTTAGGAAGTTAAAACTACTAACACCTCGAGCCTTTCACATATATTTTTTTTTGTTGAGTTTCTTGCGGCGTTTCTTCTCAGCAGTGGTCTCTTGCGAAGCGCTGGTAGAATTTGACGTGTAAAAGTGCCCGTGCGGCCTACTTACTGAATAAACATCTTTTATCTTTATCTTTTATGGGTAGTGACGACGAAACTTGGCGATGAAGATTAAAGAAGGGAGAAACGAAGACATATCGAGAGTAATTCTCCTTCAAGTCTTTAAGAAGTCTAAGCCAATTTGCAGTGATTTAAATTAAATTTATATGACGTTGACGTTGACTTCGAATGACTAGGTCAGGTTATTCTCAGTTTCCCGCGAGACCGCGAAGGCCTTTGCAGCGGCTCCGTCCAAAAGTGCACATTAATACGTAGCACGTCTAGACAAATATTTTATGTTATCTTTAATATACGAAAATAAAAGGATTTACTTTTAAAAAGGTTGAGAACGGCTGGATATCCGGGATAGGAATCTACCAAAAATCCCACTCAGGAAATGACGTATCCACCGAGCGATAACGCTCTAACTAAAAAGCTCCATTGACGTTACCCTTACCTACTTAAATTACTTCTCGACCAAGTGACCCTGACACGCTCTTGATAATGAACTAAATTAATGTATTTCTGCGTATTAACGTATGAATGTATGTAGAGTACGCGAGAAACTTCAGGAACACCGCTCCTCTACTTCTCGGTAAAAGAACAGGATAATTATGTTTTGTTACTACACATATTTATATTGTGCATGTATTGCTTTGTTTGACCGTGGTTGACATGTCTTCTTATAAGTCTATTTGATGACAATAGTGGATCCCAAGTACCTAAGATATCTAAATCTACGCGGGCGAAGTCGCTGGCAGAGGGTAGAAAATAAATAAACACCCTATTTTCTCCTCCAAACAAGCAAATATACAAACGAGGACAATCCACATCAACATGTGGAATAGGTCTCAGAATTCATATGCGTTATTGGTATCACTCCAAGGTTGCAAACGCATTGCCAATCTAGGGGACCATATTTCTCCAGATGTCTTACCACCCCGCAAAACCACAGCGAACACTGCTTGGCGGCAGGCAGGGTGGTAAGATGGTGATAGCGATCCAGGCTGTTCCGACCGCACAAACTGCTGAAAGCTTTAAACAACGATTTGCGCAACATGCCTTATAGCAAATACTTCTGGGCCTAGTACGGCTGCGTCTATATCGCGTGTCAAATGTGGATAAAGCATCCGTCACTCTCGTACTTATTTACTTGTCAGAAGGTGACGGATGCCTTATCCTAACTTTGTCACGTGATAAACGCAGCCATGTAAGGACCCCTGTGTTGCTTACGTCAGTTAGTTACGATAAAATTACGGAGTTACATTAAGTACAACAATTTTATACTAAGGAGCAGAGCAGCTATTTATACTCGTACTTGCAATGAGTCAACATTTTAAGTTCAAAGTGAACAACGAACTTCTATCCACAGACGAGCGGAAATTACTCACAATAAAAACTAGATAACCTTATCGTTACTTTCCCGAATAGCTTTATTTATTCATAAAAGTTTTAAGATAACGCTTGATAAAGTACCAACTAGGCTTTTGTCGCTATCTCTAAATGCTTCTTGCAACTATATAAACTGTACATGGCCTCGTCCTAATTAATCAACATAATTATAATTATTGTAGTTAATTATGTCCATGTCCCAGTAAATTGCTATTGAACTTCTGGTTGTTGCAGTGCTGTCTGGTGTCCTTTATAAATCAATCACACATTGCCATTTTTTTTCTGATTTCGCATTGGTTGGAGCATCTATCATGTTTAGTACTAACTGGAGGAAGAAATCGATAGTTTGCAGTCCACGACGAACCAATTAACAATTTATGTAGGTAAGTTAAAAACGAACTATTCCAAATGCATATCGCTACTTAGAACATGACGTCATGCTAAAAGCACCCCATGTTTATCTTAATGCAGTATTTTTTATCAAATGATAAGGCCAACATGTATCCTGCAGACCATTGCATACAATTCGGTCTTGCTATCTAAGTAAATCTCGCTTCTTATCGAGGCATTTTGCAAAAACTGCTAACCTTAAATGTTACTTTTCTGATATGAAGAACGCATACGAGCACACAGGCCACCTGATGGTAAGTTGAATCTGATCACTGCAAAATATCACCGTGACGTATCATGATATTACCTACGTGATTTAAATAGGTTACTGACATTACGGCATGATATGCGTTTCGGATAGAATATTTTGATATTTTAACGTAGAAATAGACATAACCGTAGATCCGCAATAAACTTCTGACAAAAGTCAGCAAAAAGCCTGTAAAAACAGGCTTGGGACTGTCGCAGAATTCGTGAAGCCATGTTCGGGGTCTAGGGAGCGAAGGAACGACATGTGTGATTTTGTAACGTCGTTTGCTCTTGACAAATCACAGTGATACTTTTAGACGGCTGATCGCTGTGACTTTTTCATCGTGAAGTTATTTATCATCAAAGTCTAGCCCATAGACATTTGCTATCTTACGATGACAATCTCAAGACAGTAAACGCGGATACAATGCCTCTAAGCTAGTCATTTCGCCGGCGTTTTTAGTCCTGCTCCGGTACACAACAATGCAAACATGCTGTTTGGCGGCAGCTTAAATATGTTTATTTAAGAACAGTCAAGGAATTAAATTTGTCACCCACCTTAGTTCCAAAGTCAATCTGACAATCTACAACATTAAGGTTGTTTCCTATCAATTACAAATGATTTGGCATTCCTAATGACAATGACTCTCCGCTTTATACTTATTTTAAAGCGCAATGGTGTAACTTGTTCAATCTTATTATTCGTCTTAGGTACCTAATTCTACGTTTAAAAATATTTGGTTAATTTTTTAGCTAACTCAGCTATTCTTTTTGGTTTATTTTAACCGACTCCATAAAAGTAGGAGGTTGTATGTTCGGCTGAATATATGTTTTTTAAATGTACTTACCGATTCTCTGTCAATTGCGGACCAATTTTGAAAACTGTTTTTTCGTTTGATAGGATCTACTTTCGAGGTGGTTCCATTGTCGCCAAATTAGTATCTGATGACGGGTTCCGCGAGAAATTGACGGAACTCTTCGATTATTCGATTTTATTATTTTCTGCATAATTACGTTCAGAGAGTATCATTTGATGAATTGGAACTGATGATGAAGACCACAGATAGCCACCGGGACTCCTCAACGGGACCTATTTCAAGGGCGGCAATATGATATCTTATTTTTTTTAAGATTTGTTATATTGAACATATCGTCAGTTAGGTTACGTTTGTTTTATAAGTAACACAGGACAACTAACTATAGCACGAACATACTAACTGACGAAAAGTACAGTACTTCACAAAAAGTACCAGCAGACTGAAAAGTAGTAAGGATAGAACTGCCACCCCTTACATAATATAATTTATGCTTAAAATACTATTTATTAGAGATGCGCCGAATAGTGGTTTCACCGAGTAGCCGAATACTGAACCCTATTCGGTTTAACCTTTATCGAATCGGATATTAGGCCGAATAATTCGGTTCACCAATTCATTGTTTTTCTACGTAAACAGGTAGTAAAATAAATGTTGATTGAAGTTTAACTCAATACATTCTTCATAGGGTTTCTATAACTTTTAAAGACGTGTCGTGTAGCCAAGAAAATAGAAATACTCGAACCGAATATGTTTGGCACCAAAACCGAATCATTCGGCCTAATACAAATACCTAAAAAGATGCCGAATACGCCGAATACCGAATACCAAACGAATATTCGGCGCATATCTACTATTTATCCTTGTATCATTATTCAACATGATTTTATATTTCTTATGAAATTACTAATAGGCATTTGATGTTATGATCAATCACGATAGGATAGGAAAAGTTATGATGTAGGTACTAAAATTTCGTATTAATAATTTTCATTCTTGGAAACGTTATTTAAAATTATAATACTTCTTTTTAATTTCCACCGATCAATACAATCACCACATTGTATGAAATTCAATAGTTATGACTAATGAAAGGGGGGTAAAAGAAAATAATCATGACTATTGGAATAACGACCAAAGACAAAATGTCGAGCAACGATTATGAAAACCAACGGTATGGATAAACCAAATCGAAATATTAATGATATGGGAGTCAATATAGACCCTGAACGAACAAAAGAAGAAAAGATTGAATGTTTTAACGAGTGCGACGAACTAATATTTAAACGGATTGTTTGTAAGTAACGCGAGCGGTGGATTTCCTGTGAAACGTAAATCGAGACGAATGCATTCCCGCCGCCGTTGCCATATTCTATGTACCTACTGACGTAACGATTTCTTCAAAGCTATTCGACTCAATGCCGTATCGATACGAAAACTCGAAGAATTGGCTTGTTAACGTTATGTTTATGACAACGGGGTAAGCTGAAGAAGTTTCGCGTAAGTTAATGGATATCGACGTTGGTCGAAATTCGAGGAGGATACTTCGAGAAAATGTACGAAATTTTTTATGTCTTCTAATATTTTAATGTGAATGAGGCCGGTCTCTCTGTCAGCGTGTTTGATACTTCTTTTCAATTTAAACGCGATACCAATTTTAAAAAAAGTTGCAGAAGACTTATCACCTTATTATCACCTTTCTTTAAAACAAAGTCATGATCACACATGAAGGAATAGTTGAACAATTTATGCTGACAATACTAAACACAAGTGAAGAAATAGTGGACGTTATATTTTTTACCTACTTGACACGCGGGTGGTCCGCCATTATGTATGACAGGGCATTACTTTTTATAATCCAGAAAGATCAGATTAAATGAAAAAGTTTCTATTCAATTTCTTTATAGTCTACAAAAAAAAATGTAACTTGTCGTGCCTTACATTTATGAAGAACTAACGTTTTTTTTTTATTCATATATTTAAACCTGATGACAATATTATATTTTGGTATCTTAGTGCTGATCTGATGATGAAGTCGCAGTTGGCAACAGGATATCCTTAACTTAACTTAGATCCACTGAGTTTAGATTAGCTAAATTTTTTTTATCTCGATAAACAAATGACGGCTGTGCAAAAACCACTACAGTCGGCAGCAAAAAGCGTGTCATAAAAATGAAAATATCGACAGAAACTACTTTTAAAGCTAGCTGCTTAAACAGCCTAGGGCTATGTTCCTCAATTTCTTGTTACTTTCTTTCATTTAAATTACAGTGGCTACAAATTAGGTCCAACGTGTGAAGTCTATAAGCATACCTGCAACGGTATCAAATAAAAGTTATAATCCGACTTACAAAAACTGAAATGTTTATAGCAATGCACACTATGATATAATATAATACAACTGTAAACGATTTCACAACATGCTATTAATTTATTTATATGACAAAATAATTCATAAGAACAAAAATTCAAAATTAAATGTTTTATACTTGTAAGTGATCATAAGATACTGTTAGTTATGTATATTCCCATTTAAAAACTATTAAGAAACTACATTGCTAGCTCGCCGCAAGCATCGCCGCGGGAATATTATAGTGCATATATTTAAACCATTAAATTCTTATTGCCACCCTGGAAATAAGTACTGAGTAGTTTCAGTGGAAATCTGTGTTCTTCATTATCAGTTCCACTTCACCAAATGATACTTTCAGAATGAAAATGCTGGACTTGTTACTGATGCCAAAATCGCTGTTTATGCCTATAATATTTGAGTTCCCTCAATTCCTCATGGATCTCCTCATCAGATACTAGCTTGGTGACAATGGGACCACCTCAGGAGTCTACCCTATCGACAAAAAGATTTTCTAAAATCGGTTTTTAATTGACCGAGAAATCGGTGAGCAAAATAAGTTATACAGATAAACGAATTTAGAACCACAATCTTTTTTTTAACTCGTTTTAAAAATTAAATCTAAGCTAATACTAAAACGCTAAATCTGAAACAGGCCCCTGCCCCGCGAAGAAGCTGGCGGCATTTCCTTGCTAAGTAGTTAAACTAATTCGTTGAGCGAGGAAGCTCTTCGTCTCCCGTGGCGTCAATGAGCCTCTTCAAAATTTCTTTGATGAAGTTTAAACCACTAGGACCCCACGGCCCGCGGACCAACGGTTTGATTAGTTAAACGCTGTTCCTAAACGTAGGTTTTGTAACACATCGATGTAGCACACGTTTAACGATGCGTTCGTTGTTGTCCGTAGTAGTCCGTAGTAAATGATTATTTACAACACGTACACAACTATACAATTACCTAACCTTAATGTAGTGTAACAGACTTACAGTTAACACATTAACACATTATTTTCTCCTCGTATGACAATACTGTGGATCAACTCACATCTGCCGTAATTTCGAAACAATTTTGACATTTCGACGACAGCTCTTCTTGTCATTATCACCGCCATTAGACACTGGTTCATAGGTGGCGATGACTTTTCCCATTACGGGAACCACTTACTTGATCAGAAAAGGTTTAATCGGCAGAAAACTAAAAGTAAATGAAGTCGATTAATATCTTTAAGATTTTTTATGGTATTTTTTTTTAATCATAAGTACAAAAACGCTTTCAAGAGTTTTCTACAGAAGTGAGCATCGAAAGATTACGCAACAACTCAGTGTACCTAATAAACGAATTGAAATTTAACGGTTTAATAGGATTTACTTAAGCACCAGTGTCTAGGTATCGATATTTTAGCAAAAGTTTACTCTGGAAACCAACGCCGTGCTTTTTGCGCATGGACGAGCTGAGTTGAGATTCTATTGCAAAACAGCAACTAAAAAATCCTGTTTCTATATATTTACAACACAAACACAACAAATAAAATACGTAACAAACAAAATATCCTTGCTTCTTTCAATTAAACTTCACTATTTCTTCCGAGAGTTTATATAACTTATAGCAGTGTTCTCGTACTTACGGCCGTTGTAATAAGGTCCAGGGAATCTCCGTTAGTTGAAATGCATTTTTTTCCTACTGCAACACCCGATCTTCCTTCAAAAACCCATCTTCCATTAAACTTCCCCTAAGTAAGATTCTTTTAAGAGTTAATTATCCGTAGACAAAATCTGACGCCGATAAACATTTTAAAACTTAATTGCTTTGGTTCATTACATTAAATCGATATCATTAATCATGTTCTTAATGATTTGGCGCCATTGGCTAAAATGTGTTTGTGCATAGCCAACGTAGCGGATAGCCCGTTGACCCGGAAGCGAACCAATTGTGTCTATTGACCAAGGATCATCTATTGATGGAAATGAAACTTTCTTTTAAACAAACTGTTTAAACCTGTTGCGCAAAGGTATTCTCTATTTCTCGCCATTCACGTGTTTATGCTCCTACCAGTTGCCTTTACGCCTCGCTTCAAAGCATGTCCCAGTCGTCTAGCCGTTTGTTTTTCGGATTGCACCGCCACCCTGCGGGTTTTTATCAGTCTCAACCATGACCCATCGTTTCAAATGCAATCTGTAGAAGTGTCCGCAAAATTTTAAGACCTAATTAAGATTTTAGGGCCTAGCACTTCTTCAAACTTGAGTCATAGATTTATTTTAATAATTCTTAACAATACAATTTGCTGGCACTTCCTTTGTCTATATCTCCACGGTTTTCGCGATCATTAACGACTATTCAAAAATTAATAACAACTAGTTGCGAGATTCGCACTCGCGAAAAGAAACCGACTAACAAGAGGAAGAAAGTAGGCTCCTACACGTTTAGTGCTACACTTCTTATTTTCTTATAATACGGGCTCAATCTGTGTGTTTCAGGCACCGAACGTGTTGTTATTTAGCGTTGGCGCGAAAACGAGTTTAGTGCCGCAACTAATAGAGACTAATGGTGAGTGGATGATAAATCAAAGTTCAGAATATGATTGATCCCAAGTTGTCAACACGTTCGACTTTTAATACGCTTTCGATTGCAAGCGTTACCTTGAAATATAGGGACAAATTTGCTTAAGGTGATAACTTGAAGATACTTCATTTTTGTTGGAAACCCATAAAGAAAACTGAACAATCGTGCACATAGTGCATCGTTTGTCGGTCCGCTTGGTCATAAAGCTCTTGACTTCCGTAATGTTTTGGACTTAACACTCACTACACGTACGCATAACGGACACATGCTTCAAGTGTAAGCGAACGCCAGAGGATTAATCTCACACTGGGGTTCTTCTTTAATCGAACTAGTGTCCGCCCTATCCCACAATCGCTCAATAACCAAAGAGCGAGAGAGTTACGGCATACTTACAGTTTCGATTTTACTCCTTCAGAGTTGCCACCTGGGGTCACAGATCTCGGTGTTTGTAGTTCGATAAACAGCGCGCAGGATGCGAGCGCGTGCGTCAGTGATCTTGCGAAATGCTTCTCAGACGTAAAGTGACGTATGTGGGTTTTTTGCAACACACGCCACACCTTCGTTTACCTTCGCACCCATTTGCTAGACTGACGTAACTGATATTTACCTTCAGGCTCTTTTAGTCCTCAGTTTCGTACAGTACTCCCAGCTTTTTGATAACTTTCGACTGGATATCGCTATCACCTGACAGTTATTCTCTATATCTGTTACTTATTCGCTATTAAGTGCGATCCGGTAGTAACTACAGTAAGAATTATATAATATTCCAAAAACTTACCACCGTTTCTAAAATTTACCATCGCTTCACAAGAGGAGACCCCTGCTGAAAAGAAGCGCCGCAAGAAAACAAAGGTTGCGTTCAAAATCCGCAGGACCACCAAACGGGTGGGCGCCAAACCTGACGGCTAGTATTAAGGTTATATCCACCAGAGCTATGCAAGGTAACGGAGCAGTGTGCGAGTAAAAATCCACCAATAGGAGACCTTCGCTGACCGACGCTAGGAAAATGAACTATTCCTATTGGTGGATTTTTTGTCTTACACCGCCCTGGTACCTCGTACAGCTCTGGTAGATATTCACCCATAAGTATCCTTGGAATTTGGAATTAGATAATGTTTTACTGGCTTGAAATCAGAGAAACAGGATTAACCAGAAGCTATGTATGGAGAAATAAGTGATTTCAAGCCAGATCCGAAATTATTTTAACTTCAATTAAAGACATTCTTCGCTATTTGAAATGATTTCAGATGTACTCTGCTTCAACATTGGTCATTCATCAATGAATCCTATAAATAGGTATATTTTCAGGAACCTACATTATTTATACAAGAAAGACTATTAATCTTTGTAAACAAATCACCTCAAAACATAATGTAACGCATATTAAAATCATGTTCCAGCGAAAACACGCGTACACTCGTAAACTCGTATATACATTGCAGCGTTTAAAATAGCTGTTCCAAAAAACCAAGTACACTTATCTAACTACTTGAACAAAAACTTTCGCATAAACATAACGGTACATAATTAAAGTGTATGTAAATATAGTTAAATTGGGGCCTTGGATCTATCGGATGATTGATAAACACATAGTAAGGCTAATCGTTAACGGCTAATAACGACCAGTAATAACACAAAATTGACAGTCCCAAATCAAGCGATTACTTCCTAAACCTCGTATCTTGCGAGCTTGTTATCGCGAAAAACATTTTAACGTGGTTATCATTAAGTTTAATTTTAGAATCAATGCGAAAATAACTTACGAGTTAGGTTATGTTGATCGTCTTTTATTGTCTAGAATTCATGGCTGGCGTCTAGTTCAGCTTTCTTTGAGAACCTGTTTAGTGACGGTTTAGGATTTAAATATTTAGGTCTAAGGTGATTTATGTAGCGTTCCGTTATTATTACACTTGATTGCCTAGGCAGGGGTCCTAAACTGCGGTACGTGCGCCATCAGGACTGGCTTGCGAGCGCCAGTAATGCTGCTCGCGGCAACCGATTGACCGTCTAACCAAACAGATCTACTCGTTTTATAACTGGGATTCAAGAGATAAAGAGACTCTCTCCTTGTCTATTTTTAAGTGAAGTTTTCAGAGAAGGGTTAAATATATTTGTCAATGCTTTTCTTGTCGATTGTGCAACCGTTGGTTAATGTATTCTTCTCCCATTAAATCGCGAAGAGCTGAGCTGAAAGTAATACTTAGCTAACCCATCATTTTATCGAATTTTAGTTCAACGTTTTCAGGTTATCTTAACTTTAGTTACGTAGGTTAGGTTAGGGAAGACTTGTGACTACCAAAATAAATTAACGAATGCGGCGAGAAATGCCTTTCGATGAAATAAAAATTCTGCGAAATGATACGTTCGTTGAAATTTGTTTCGATAACATAATAGAGACCCACTTAGTTAATAGCTTTACCTATTTATATGCATGTATTTAACATTCTGACAGTTAATATGTTTCACTAAACTTACTCTTCGAATTGTTTAGAGGAATAAGTAATCGTTATAAGTACACTGCAGAGCAAAGACCTCCCCTATCTTCGTTATGAAATAAGTCGGATTATGTACGTGTTCATATCTACGAAAACATAACTATTTTATCAAATCATGTCCAAGTCCGCGTTGAATTCCTTAGAATTAACGTGAACATGTTAATTATCGCTTAAGTAATTTGGGGAGACGAAAATAAATATTTTCTTGATTACGTAAGACTTCTAATCAGGTGTACTCATGAACATTCCGGTTACAGCTTCTATCAGCCCATTGGAACTCTGACCCACCATAGAACGGTGTCAGAGTGACATTACAAAACAATTTGTTTGACACTTCTTACAACTTCAGTCATAACGTCACTGTGACGCAAGGTGGGTCAAGGTTCCATTGGGCTGATAGTTAGTACCTTGTAGCATCCTGCTCCTATATTCAAACCGCGGCGCGGATAGAAAAAGCTTACTTCAGATTAATATTTGACCCATTTTACGACTCGCGTTGAACTCAATGGATTAATTATTAACTGGCGAGTTTATGTTGTCCTGTCACAGCGTACAAACGATATGTAAGGGCGTGCATTTTTAATTTGGCACCTTTGCTTGCACGTGAACCCGTTCCTATGACTCGCTCGCTCGATCTACCGTTCGACAGAGCGCGAGTACGTATTAGGTCAGTAATTTTATCGATATATAACTTTCTTGTACTAGTCATAAATTTAATTAAGCTTTCCAATTTCTTGTTCATTTATACCTATAAGTAATTTAGCAAAATTATTTTTTGAAAAAATAAGTTGCTTGTCCTTTGTGATCCGTTAAACAGACGGTTAGGGCAGGGCAATCTTAAAATAAAAACCGGTTAAGTTCGAGTTGGACACGCTCTCCGAGGGTTTCGTACCTTCCCACAATAGGTATTATTAATTTATGTTTACGGTCATATTTGTCTGTATATTCTTTACATTATGCCATAAGATTAAATAAATAGGTATTATTACTGGTGTTTTTGTTCAGGGATGGTACCCAATTTGACCCTTGTATGCTGTACCGTTATTAGGACACACCAAAAAAAAAAACTTTGACTAAAACGGTACCATTGTATTTTGCTACTCCACTTGTTTTTTTTATTTGTTGATACATTTAGCGTACGGAGCGTACCTAATATAACACATGTTCAGAAAAAACCCAGCAAAGTATTACGGTTCCTAAGATAGACAGGTCTTTATAATTAGGACGGACGGACGAATGGGCGGACGAACAGTGTAGGCATATTAGGTAATAAGGTCCCGTTTGGCTCCCTATAGGTACGGAACCCTAAACATGACTGTTTTGAACGAGTTATCTCAGTAAGTTTTGAGATATCCCACACTATAATATTTGTCTAGCTTTTAAAAGGTGTTTTTTTATTTTCATACACTCTTTGTCTTAGTAGACAGTCTATATAGATGGGACTAAAATACGCCTTTGTTTACGTTGTCACTAACGAGTCTTATGAGTCTAAATTGGGCCTGCTCGATACGCACTTACCAGTTATTTACAACTACAATTAACCAATCGTGAAAAGCTTACTCAATCAATTATTTTATTACATTCTCTTTTATTGAAGGGACTGTGACCTGGAGTTCTTTTTTAACCTTAAAATCAAGGCTGAGGCTTTAGTCACCAGCTTTCTAGATGCAGGCTAGGGCCTGGCTGAGCATTTGTAAAAAAAAATGGCCACTTTGAAGCGCATCTCACAAATTAAAATGGCAGGGTAAATAAAACTATAATGAGCCCTTACATGTTTGTATGGATTGTTTCCATTTCGTTGGTTTTTAGTAAGTCCTGCTAAATTCTGTTCTTTGACTGTATAATAATTGATGAAAAATATAAAAATAAAGCTAAAATTTAATGGGTCCTTTATCAATTAATGGGCGTGGGAGAAGCAATTGCGGTTGGAAAGCGGTTTCAGAGCGGTAATGACGGTATATCAGTATATCAGTGTCACCGTGGATGGTCATTGTTAATTGGTGCAGCATTGCAGTTATCAGACATATTTATTTCATGTTCAACTGAGACTTGTCGAAGGAAATTGTCAATACTAATTTGTTAATAAACAATGATATCCTAGTTTGGAAAGGTCTAATCAGTACCTTAGATGGTATCTTTTCAACTTGCGACACAAATTCGCAGGTTTTATATTTTGTAGAATACTATATTACTTATTTTGAGCCCCCTACCTAAAAACAGGGGTTAAAAAAAGGGGGACAGCATGTTTTCTAGTGCTGGTTTGTAGGTAGGTTTCATGAAAGTCAGTTGGGCCGTTAAAGAGATATCAGGCCTGAAAGAAGGGGTCGCAGGTTTTTTTTTATGGCAATGGGAAGGCCACCTGATTGTAAGTGGGATCTGAGACCCATAGACATTTGAAATCTCAACTACATTTACAAGGTAACCTTTTTGAGAAGTAATTAGGGCCCTGCACTATTTGGGGGAGACCTATGTTCAGCAGTGGACGTCTTTTGGCTGAAATGATGATGATTACCTTTGTTTCCCCAGGGCCTCTACCTCTAAATCCGGCCCTGGGGGGCTTCTATCTATCGAATAGTTATTAGAATACGTATATGATAGAAGCTTTAATCATAGCTTAGAGTTAGTTAGATCAGCGAATGAAACAAAACGAGAATCGTAGCGACGAGAATTAAAGGAAACGACGCTCATCTACAAAATCTTACAACTGCAGATTCTCAATGAAAGAAGAGACAACTCTTTAGTTCTGTTAGGTTTTTTTAAAGAGTAGTTATGTACTTTTAAAACGTTTAAATTCATTATCAGAAGCCGAGTAGGTATAGGTTAGAATTTAAAATTTTATAAGTTTAAAGAAGCATATTAATATACAGGAAACTGTGGCCCTAGACAAGATGCATTCCACGACCGTTTTCGTTATCGGAAATGTACAGGCTCGACGTAAGCTACCGAATGGTCGCATCGGGCGATTATGTCAATTACATGGTAACCATCATTTTATCGAATTCCATTTCATTGAACGCTCTCTGCTGAAACCATGACGTTTTCAGAATATCTTAAGCATTCATTAAAGACGCATTTCCCCAGAGTTTATATAAAATTAAGACTTGTGACTACCAAAGAATAAATGCGGAGAGAAATATCGATGAAATGAAAATTTTACGTTTGCTGAAAGGTGTTTCGATATATTAATAGGCACCCTAGTTTCTCCATTTTAACAGTTTACGAAAATCGTTAACGTTAGCGTAACAATCCTGTCACGGCCACATGCCAGTTAAAACAATTTTGTGTAGCAAATAGAGTTATTGATGATTGAACGCACCGCATCCTCCACTGAGCCACCATACTTCATCATCATGTAGGGACGTAGGAACTATTATTTTCTTTACAAGAACTATGTTTTTTTATTGTAATTATCATTAACTTGTTTTTAAAAGGGCAAACTTAGTTTATAGTCGCATTCATTATAAACTTAAAAACATAATAATCGACCTCAGTTTGCCACCTTGATATTTTGTGGTTGAGATATTTTTCCTGAATACCATAAGTAATAAACAGCAATGAATAATTAAAGATTGATTGCTTAACAATTAAAAAATCCTGACCAACTCATTACTGTTGAACCAATTAAATGACACATCGTTTCACTGAACTTGTAATTAACATTTCTTAAGAAAAAATTACGCGGTTCCGTAATACCGAAAACAAAACTGTTAAATTTAAGGAAATATTTTCAACATTACGAGTATGATGTTATGAATAAAACCGGCTTAGTGCGAGTTGAACTCGCGCGGAGAGGGTTCCGTATACGTGTAAGTCGACCACGAAACCTTCCAACTTCCTTCCTTTACAACTTTTCGAAACTATTTGTATGAGTTAAGGTCCAGTGTTAAAAGACTTTCTTGCTCGACTAAACGTAAGTTTTCTTTTTTAATCTACAAGCAATGAACTATATTTTGTTTCTTTTTTCAAAATTTTAGGCTCAGGTGTTTCGGAGATTAGGTGGCTTGGTCATTTTTTATCTTCTGCCATAAAAGACACTTATTTTAAAAAAAAACTTATCAAATCCGTGTTTAGGTCATCAATTTACATATTATGTGTACACAATTTCAACTCAATCGGTCCAGTAGTTTCGGGGCTGTGACAGACGGACGGACTAACAGAGGCACGAGTGATCCTATAAGGGTTTCATTTTTTCATTTTTTGTACGGAACTCTAAAAATATTGAAAAGTATTTATATGTATTAGGATCCTAGATTTTGTGCCAGTTGAAATTGAGTGAGTACCTTTTCCGCGACATGGAAATGCCCAGCGTTAAAAAGATTCTGAATTATAAAATATTCCTTATCATTAAATTACTCTGAACCGTTTCGTCGTTCCAAGGCACCCGTTAATTTAGACCGATATTTATCAGACAAACATTCGGTATTTATACAAGCAGTGGGACCAGTCACTTTTTAAGCAGAAAACAATGTGTATGTTATTAATTTTTTTCCGATTTGTATCTGTGTATTTATTAGATTTTATTATAAATAAAGTACATAGTTCCCTTACATGCCATCTGTTAGTAAAACGTAACACCAGTACGGCACTCTACTAGCCAAGTAATCTTGGTTATTTACCCTGTAAATCTTCACGAATTCCGTCAGATGTCGCTGGTTGGACACCATCTGTCTGCACGAATTGAAAAAATATTTTACTATATTTCTGCTCTACATTAGTATAGCCTATATTATAAGGCCTTAGTTGGTTTAAACCAGCGATTATGTTTATTTTTTTATAATTCTACGAGTTGACCATTTAGTTGACTGTGGTATCGTAACCATAACAACCAAAGCGTTAATGATTCGTGACAAAGTTGTGTTACAATTACCAGTTCTTATTATTCGTCCCAAATATATTATCATAACATCTACCTATAAGCTTATTACTTATTACGAGTACGCCAGTTAGATAATAGATAAGCACATAGTTCCCTTATCTGCCATCTGTTAGCAAAACGTAACACCAGTACTGGCACTCTACCGTGGTGGTTCACCAATCTGACTCTACGAGTAAACTTGGTTATTACACTGTAAACTTTCATGCATTCCGTTAGATGTCGCTGGTTTGACGCCATCTGTTTGCACGAATTGAAAATATATTTCACTATATTTCTGCTCTACATTAATAGAGCCTATATTATAAGGCCTTATCTGGTTTAAGTCAGCGATTATACTTATTTTTTATATTTCTACGAGCTTACCATTTATGTGACTGCTATCGTAACCATAACAACCAAGGCGTTAATGATTCGTGACAAAGTTGTGTTACAATTACCAGTTCTTATTATTCGTCCCAAAAATATTATCATAACATCTACCTATGAGATTTCTACTTATTACTCCAGTTAGATAATAGAACATAACCTTACATAAAAATAATATAAAAGAACACTGTAACCAAAGCTCTATATATTCTTTGTATTCACCCTATTTAGTTCTAGATTCTTGTATGATTTGGAAACAACGTCTGCCAAAAACATTTACCTCGCCGTTTAGCTGTAAATAGACATAGGTGTCACGAGTAGTTTCCATCTTTGTGTACGAGATAACAAAATTCGCAGCATTTTTGAGACGAACAGCAAACACGAGACTTTGTTTGAGGCACCGGTGATGTAGGTTGAAGCGCTACACCACAGGTAAACGGCGGAGCGGGGGGAATATAGCTGGCTCACGTCACGCGTGGGCGTTTTGAATGGTCGAGAAAAGGATAGAACACGGGGCCGCGTCACCGAGCAAACAAGGCTTTAGCCTTCCGAGTCTGTATTGCGAGTAGCATTCGACGAGTCGGAACGAGCCGGCGGCGCCATTACTCTCGACGTATCCACGGACGTGACTGTGTCTACTTTTCGCTTGTTGTGCCTTCATCGATCGTGCTAAAACATCATTACTGCGCAGTGTAAGGTAAGGAAGTTACTCATCATTTGTTAATAGTGTGAAT
The DNA here is from genome assembly GCA_923062465.1 of Acleris sparsana. Classification (NCBI taxonomy): domain Eukaryota; kingdom Metazoa; phylum Arthropoda; class Insecta; order Lepidoptera; family Tortricidae; genus Acleris; species Acleris sparsana. Next base: position 15,329,154 of record OV281287.1, on the reverse strand, counting down.
TTAGTTTGGAGAAGTGCCTTGTGAGAAAACTAGCGTTTCTGTGGAAGCTTTCACATATATTTATGCAAAGAATTTACCGAGGGCGGTGTGTGCATATAGGTAAGTCGGAGGTTCGAAGGCGACGCAACGCGGCGCTGCCTTCGCCGCCGCCTGCGCATATACGAACACTTTATAGAGATTGGTCGTACTTATATCGAATGTGACATTTTTGGTAAAATCGTCGATGTGGTTGTGTGAAGTGTATCTGTGACTTTGTGCTCTTTGTTTGTTACGCCCAGTGAAGCCGTGCCGTGCCTTTGTGTTGTGATGTCTTTATCCCTCTAAGCAACGAGAGCGTAGTTAATCTTGAAGGTGCCTTATCTCTGTCGAAAGGAACATTTGTAAAGTTTACATCATGCATGGAAACATCGCTAGTCACGTATTTTTAAGCAATATTATTCACTTCCTTGACTTCATTAGGTATATTATAATGCAGTTAGCCTTCTTTATTTATAAATTCATTTTAAATCATTTATTGTAAATTTCAACTTGATGAAGTAACCATCACGTGCTATTTTATGTTTTCCTCTATACAAGAAACTACTCCACTAGTTGTCCACGTGCGATATCTACGATGTCAATTTGAAAACACCGTTATCAACCTATATTACCTACTGCTTGACTCATTAGTCATTATGATAAGTACATCAATATCGTGCAACCCATAGCAAATAGGTACCGCTATATCAGCTAAACCTAGTACCTACCTACATTGTTAGTACACCTCAATGTTTATTCAAACTGTGACGAACCGGTAACAAAGTATTTGCTTCTATTATTGCATAACAAAAAGAAAATACAGATTCCATCCGGTGCAACTTTGAATGCAAGCATGCCTACTGCATCCAAATGCAACCACATCACGACACTGACTCTCGTGTAATTTCATGGGTTTAAAATGTTTTTGCGGCTGTAATTCAAGAATCTTAACCCAAAAAATAGCTTCTCAAATGTCTCTGGTTAAGTTGATACTGTCCTTAATGATATATATGATAGTTTTACTTTGAACTCTATGTTGGCGGCGAAGAGTGAAATTTCATATGCTAGCGTGACTGATTTGCGACCTTCAGAGGAAGATAGCGACGTGACGGTGGGCTGTCAAGGCTTGCCGCCGTCTACACCTCACTGACCATTCTCAAAGCCTTAATTGATGATTGATGGGGCATAGCTTCCTCCAAAGATCCCTTTTAAATGTTGTTGTCTTTCACAGAATCCCACAGAATTTGGTACCCTACTCGCTAGTAACTTTAGAACTAAACTTAATTACCTACACAGCATTGTGAAGTTATTAAGTGTGGTTATTTAACGCTCGAATGCGTTGCAGTTTCTCAAAAGAATTACCTTCTCAAATATTGGTCTTTGTTCTCGTTAAAAACGTCTATAAATCAATCCAAATGTCCCTCTGTCTTAACTAGCTTACGAGAATTGTTTGGAAATAACGGTATTGTATCACAAACGATCTGTCTGAAGTTTGTATTGTTATCAGTGACAATGTTGTCGAACGTATCCTTGTTTTGTGGTTTTAGTTTATTGCAAAGACTGCATCCTAATGCGAACCAAGTTGTAATATCTGAAACCGCCTACGAGTTTATTTATAAACGTCTGCAACCTTACCTAGCCTCAATATCTAGTCGTAAATCATACTTTGTTCGTCTATTGAATTGCTTCCATTCATTGCGATTGCGGCGTCTCGCTCTGGCATAAACCAGCTATTTCGCTGCTTCCCGTTCCGCCGAAGCATTCCCGTTTGCATCTCACATGTGCTCTATCTGAGGACTTGATTCACATCTGGCGATAGGAATCCCTTAATTGATAATATCAATACTAATCCTAACTAATTTTCTACATCATTCTTAAATCTTGTCCTTTTAAAATTCTTTACGGTAATCCTTAACTTGAAATAGATGATCCTCTCAGGTAAATTTTTGTGAACAAGAGATAAGCCTCTTTTGGGTTTACTTTTCTCAAGGATTTCCTATGCGTAACTGCTATTAATAGATATGCATTTATATTATCTTGTGTTCCAACAGAGTTTTAATAACAAAACATTTTGACCTAATTGATCTAGTTGATTGTTATGAGCTGTAGGTACTACGTTGCTTCACTCAGCATACTCCTCGAGTAATTGAGTTGATGGATTACAAGACATACTCATGCCGCTCAATTAATTCGCAGTTGCTAGGCTGGCAAAAACTAAGGATATACTCGAAGAGAACCGATGAGTCGCAAAAACTAAAACGTGCCGACATTTGCGGAGAGCACGCTGCCGTGTCTGATAAAAAGGGCATCTCTAAATTAAATATAGTCGAGATACTTCAGAATGCTACGGTTAATAAACTTGCACTTATTGCTGCGGTTGGCCCTTAAAGGATGTACGACATAGGTTGAACTGCCGTGAATGCAGTTAATGTACTACCCGTAATTTCGAGTCCGCATTAACTGGGCAAATTACCCCAGTAATCGTATCAAATCAGGAGCCAGTGACATTCTTTGCAAATTACCATGGAAATCGCTGGCTTTGGTCAACTGCACTGAAACACTTGATTCAAATAATTTGTAAAATATGTCTAGTATTGACTGCAGATGCGGTACGGTGGCTATAGTAAAGATATTGCTAAAATAATCGCGTGTGAGGACCAGGCTAATGGTGCAAATGAAGCCCCTTAGAGCAGGAATGAAAGGGCACTATTCTAAGAACCGCAAGGAAACATTTCAGACATTCTTCTGCACGCAGGCGCGCGCGCAGGTCGGCAAACCTTTATTGAACGCCTGGGCCGCCCGCGCTCTTGTGTGCTTTGGAATCATTTCGAAGATAATAGCGGGCAACGTTTTATATTCAACGAATGAAACCACGTGGCATGGAAGTTAAGTGTCTGGATTGAAACACATTGCTAGTTGTACAAAAGGAATAAAACTACTGGCAGCATTATTTAGGTGGTGATTGGCATGGCATTAAAATTTAGAATTGATTGATTGTTAAATGAATTTGCTTGAAAAAAACGACTATCGTGATTAGGCTGTTAAACTCTATTAGCTTCACTGTGTATGCAAAATCGCCACTCAAAGGTGCTTTGGATACAATACGAGCCACTTTGTAAACAGCAGCGTGGGTCATCTACAGAACATTACGTAAGCTCTAAGTAAAACCTCCTTGCTGCCTGGAGTAGATAAGTAATACAATTTGAATAGACTGCGTCTGTATTTACATTGGTTAAGGGGATATAGAAGAGAAAAGTTTCCAAAGTAACAAGATGTCACATGAAATGTTGACGACACGCTGGCCTAGTTGGTAGTGACCCTGCCTACGAAGCTAGCGGTCCTGGGTTCAAATCCCGGTAAGTGCAGATGTTTGTGTGATGAGCGCGAATATTTGTTCCTGAGTCATGGATATTTTCTATGTACCTATTTAAGTATATATTTCTCTATATTAGTATTTATATCGTCGTCTAGTACCCATAGTACAAGCCTAGAGCTTAGTTTGGGACTAGGTCAATTGGTGTGACATTGTCCCCTGATATTTATTTATTTATTTTATAAATATAGCAAAATGGTCTAATCACAGATTGAGATAATTACAAGAAACCTTGAACATAGGGTATTGTTTTTGTTAAACTATATTAGTTACCTACGTCTACAATAGCTCTTAACTAGGAATTACTCGTAAAAAGTTGATTGGCTTACGAATTGAATAATAATGAACCTCTTAAGCAGAGAATCCTCAACTATATTTGCCGCAAGTTAAACAGTCGTATGTTGTAAGTACGCGCAAACCGGTGCAACTGACGCGCATTTAACATAAAATCTAGTATTTAAATACAGGTTTGTGTGTTTACTGAATGACCACAATCGATGAACTCTGCTTTAACAGTTGCTACAGGTTATGAGAGATCATATTCAAATGGTTAATGGATAACTTGACTTCGAAATATTATCAAAGCTAGTTATTGAAGAACTACTAGGTTGGTATAGTGTACCTATAGTGATGAAAAAAACTACAGGATTAAAATAAACTCATTGTATATTCACATATCATAAAACTCATTTAGTGATTTCCTCAATTTAATAAAGATAGCGCCAATTGATCATAATTAATAATTTATGATTACTAATTTATAATTTATCACTAAGAAAATTAACGAATAATACCTACTCGAGTTCATATACCTAAATTGTCGTGAATTGAGTTATATTAGAACTACATATTGTTAAAAAGCATTTCTAATATTAGGTTCTTACTCATCTATTACTAAGTATATATCTCTTTATGGAGACGTATACATGTTGTTGCAATTCAAAAAGTGAGTGATCGGTAAATACCTAAGTATACCATATTCTACGCTTTGTTTCGTTATTTTTATTATTCCTTTAAAATACTATAAAATCGTGTTTCTCAAGTAACTAACTACCTATTTCGTCTAAGACTGTATACTAAAAACTGTATACAACATTTTTGACGTGACTTCGATTATTGGTTCGTGAACTGTCAACGAGAATTCACTTTGAGTCCTTGATTATATTCAGCGTCGTCGGCACAATTTCCTCTACAGAGCGGAAGGAAGTGATAAAAGAAATAGAAAACCTCAGCCCCAGCTCGAATCTATTTCTTAGATGCATCCGAGAAATCAATGGAAACAAATCTAATAACGGCTTACGGGTCTACTTTTATCTGGCGCAAATAACAAGAAATAAACGTTTCCTGTTTGTACTTGCGCAATTCACATGTTATATTATGACATCTCTAAAATGTCTACAACATTTCCATATTATTAAACTGACTATTTGTTCAATACATTTCGTAATCAGTTGTTATAAGTTACATTTAACGGTGCGGATTCTAAAAGTTCGTTTTGTCAAAGTATTATTTTTATAATGTAGTCGGAAAATGAAACGAGCGCGTGTTACCCAGGCATTAAAAAGGTTACAAAAGGTGATCTACCTCTTTATCCATGCATTCCATTTAGATGACCACACTAAGGTATATTTTTGACACAAAACCTAATTATAGCCTGGCTTTCGGATTTATTAAAAACTTCCATAAAATACTTGCAAAAGGTGACATCAGAACAGTAAGACCGGTATTCCCAATTGAAGTTGTTACTGTTGTAAATGAATTTGCATGGATGATTCAACAATTTCGCAACCGCGAGCATGAACGGCTGTTAACACAGTTAAATTGCCAGAGTAAAATACCGTTCCACTCACGATTTGATCAAAATCAAACTTCTGCTCAAGAAGAAAAAAAAGTCGTCTCGGCTGCAACCCAGCAATATAAAAGAATGTCGCTACTCTCTACTAAAAAAGCAAATAAGTTATATCCTGAAATCAAAATGGAATTCGCTACAGCGGTCTTCGTGGACAACTCACAAGTTTTTCCTTTAACTTCCATTGACAAGAACACAGAAAAGTAATTGCTCGTGTCCAATAATCATAGCTCGGGTTTATGCATTTTTAATGAATCGGAAAACGTCGCCGGTATTCCCAGAGTCTCGTACGAGTAACTGTTCGTTTTGCATTCGTTATCCATTCAGTTTTCCGATAACCTCAATCAGTCACTTTATCTCGATAAGCCGGAATGTCAACAGGGCACTAACCTCAACGTACTAAGTTTACTTTGCCTATGATAAAAAAGCGAACAAAATAATACATTTATAATCCAAATTAAACAATTTCAAGCGTCATCAACAATCAACACATCTTTGATCAACACGTTGAAAAAAACAAGGGCCATCATATATCCATAAGTCCAGCATAATAACTGTAGGGAAACGACCTATTAAAAATGTAGAGGTATGATGACTAATTATTCAATAATTTTACCACGTCGAGTTACTTATCTTAAAGCAGAGGAATTCACTCTTTAAACAATGAAACACTATTAAAACAAGATGTTTTGATCCCTTAGGAGATAAGCCCGGTAATTTTCTAACATTAGAACATCTACATAGAACAACCAATTGTGAAAGAAGAATTTGATATCGTTTATTAGTCTTCTATACTACACGGAAAATCCAAATATATTTCAGTAAATAAAAACACGGTGCAAAAGTGATTATTTACTTATGACGTTTATTTTACTTACCTCCTTACCTATATAAACGGTTCAACCCCGACATTCCAAGAATTAGAACTGTCCACTTTTTATGGAGTGCAATCCACGCTAGGGTATGATATTAAAATAAAGTAACAATAGAGATAAGATCTCAGCAATTACCAGCCATGACTACGTCAAACTCTCACGTGTTTTCGCAACAATTTATCCTTTTCTCTAGATCCTGTTAAAGATCCGTTCGTTACCAAATTTCGAGACATTCGCGTCGGCCTCACGGTTTTTCTGTGTCATTGTCGCTGCAAGGAAGTGGTCACGTGAGGAATTAAAACGAACTATACAACTTTGAAATGGTGCAAACCACTTCCGACAAAACTTGACTTAGGTGCCGCTCGAGACACGGTTACATAACTTGACACTGAATGGTGGCCGAGAAGTTTCGAGGAATCTTCACAATAGCGCAGTCATGCTCAACGGATTCGATGACAATTGAAACATTTCAACAATTGTGAAATGAAGGTACTTTAAACATTACCATTAAGCATACTTTGTTATTAACGTGCTACGTTTTCGAAGGACACTAATGATGCAACTATTATCGCAAAGGTAAATTACTTAATAGCCATCGGGACATTCCGGATAATTGACATTCAAATGACGTTAACAATATTAAGATTCAGGAATCTTGACCGTCTCTGACTTTTGAACTCTTACCAGCTAGGCGCATAAGCGGAAATGCGCGTCTATACACTCAGTAACTAGTTCAAACAAAGGCAAAACGTCACGGCGGTTCACACGCTGGCCGTTAGCTCAAATTTTACGTTTTTAGAGCACCAATGTTTTGGTAAATATGAGATCCTAGTCTTTGTTGTAGAGATGTGCGGCTCTTTAATGGCGGATGCGATCCATAAATAAGTCTACCAAGAACTATTACTTATTGAAGTCTTTGTTGTAAACGGTCGTTCCATTTAACAAGGAAGAGCGTGAAGCTACGGGCACAATCACATTCACCCATGAATGCTGCGGGGCTCGCTTCTCTCTAGCTGCATTTGTTCTACGACCGTTTTAAAGAGACCCTTTAACGGCTTACATCTCATTGATGACTGGGCTCGTCAAACGCGGCGGTGTTATTTTGTGGGCGTATGTTTTTATTTCTGTACGCGTCGGTGGCAATAAGTAATAAGGTAAACATTAAGCAAGCCGTGGAGGCCGCTTGACTAGTTTTAGTCAATAAATATCCTCTAGCTAAAAATGAATTCGGTTAATTTTACCGACATGGTGTTGAGCAAGATGCCTTTGTTTTTAATGGATAGTTAATAGATTTGTATTCTACACACACCTAATTTCAATGACAAAACGTTATATCTTTGTAATCCTATTTCGACGATAATGGTCCTACATTCTCTCATTTATAACTACAATTATATCATCATCAGCCTATAGCAGTCCGCTGCTGAACATAGGCCTCTATAACATGGCTCGCCAATTGGCTCAATACTGGGCCTCCCTCTTCCAACCGCTCCCAGCAAACCTACCCACGTCATCCGACGCTACGCTTGCCACCACTCCAAAATCAATCTGGTCCAACGATTATCAGTTCTTCAACATATATGACCAGCCCACTGCCACTTCAGCTTGCTAACCTTTCGAGTTTTGTCCACCACCTTAGTACTGACCTATGACGGACGGATAGCTTCGTTGCGAGACTTATCCATCAATGACACGCCAAGCATTACCATCTCCATAGCTGGCTCAGCAACTTTCAATTTGTGAACTAGTCCCACCGTCACCGCCAAACCACATTGCTTCTTAATTAATAGTTTATTTTTGTACACTCTCAACTGGCAAGCAGTTAGATATCAACGACTGTTACCTAAGTGCTTCGCACTTACCTCTAGATAAAGAGGCGAGTGAAAAGTAACGGGAACTCACAAACATTCCCATGGACCCTCGAACTTTATCGACCAACCGTTTAACGGTGTCTTGTTTTCCTTTTCTCTTTACAAATTGAATAGTTTAGGCTTTTTCTTTGCTTAAAGTCGTCAACAAAAATATACAAAATCATACGATTCAGATGCGAATCCGTTTAAATTAAAGCAAAATTGACGTGGTGTCGGTAATACTAAGAAACTGACGCTGTATCAAAGGTGACATTCACTGTGAAAACAAATAACGCTAAACAAATACATTCTGATACATGAAATAAGTAAATAATGTATCGTAGGGCGCTGATAAGAAGTTTTCCTCGTAAGGACCCTGGGCCATGCAGTGAAATTCGTGTTAAATTAATGTTTACAATTTATCTTATCTCGAACTAGTAAGTATCATGAATAAACCAGAATTATTATGAATACATTTTCGTGAAAATTATCTAACTGATTGTAAAAACCACATCGAAATCGTAGTTTAGTAGGAGTTAGCAGATATACAGATAGACAGAAAGACAGCCAGACTCAAAAAGCAACTTTGTTAAGCTACTTAATTACTATGTAGACCAAAGATCATTAATATAGTATGCTTATACTTATCATATTTTGTCAAAGCATTGCGATGTATTTCGACTTTGAACGGTTGCAGCTTCTTGATTTTTGTACTTGTTGTAGACATTACTAACGAGGAACATTAACGCTGTAGCCTAGGTACCTGTTTATTCGGCTGGAGTCTGACCAATTAACCGCCCGACCTATTTTTATTGGTATAAATTGCGCCTGTGTTGATCTTATTTTTAGTTATGAGCTGCACAAAACAGTGCGTATTGTTTTTGTTTCCAAAACAGCTGCAACCAGAACGGATACATTTTGTATGTTTGAATGCCTAAAAGATATACGACTGGCTGATGTCTGCGATCAAACCAACGTTTACATAACCTTTGGAAAGAACAATGTACACATAATCCAGCCACATGTTGTAAGTTAATGTTTAGCAGTTTACCTCATTTGAATACCAAGTTTTTCTTAATCAATCAAATGTCGTGATGTTTACCATTTAAGATGGTACATTTGTCATAGCTAACGACAAACTCATTGTGTTGTTGATGTTTAAGGTACATGTGTGAACCTATCCTTCAATGAGCATCGTCACCGCTTAAAATAATATAAGCATATGCTTAGATATCGAATTAACATTGATTGCAAAGCTCACGAACATGTATCGACTGGTAATGTTGGAAAAACGTACGTTAATAAAACATACAAATCTGCAGCCATTAATTAGGCGTCGGATATATTAATTATATAATCATTAGTTATAAATAAATACAAATTTGATAAAGTGAGTCATTGTATGAAACAGTTTAATGCCAACATTTCAAGCCATGATCTCTTGAAATTAGAATTTGTTAGTACTCTGGGAGACACATAACATAACCTAGAGTTTTCATTAAATCACGTCATGGAGCATCGTTGGGAGTAGTGTAAACAATAATAATTAAGATCAAATTCGATACCTACTCATCTCGGCATTTGTCGGACGGAATGTCAGTTGCATTTGTCATTTGTGATTCCGATATACGAGAACATGTTATCTCAAAGAGATCCTTCATTTTTAGCATTCCATACCCGAAGGGTGCCAATGGGTCTCTGTAACTAAGCCACTGTCCTTCTGTCCACCTGTCTGGCGGCGGACTGTATGTCATGAAACATAATAACGTTATAGGTAGACATTTGAAATGTTTACAGAGCATGTATCTCTATTGCTAAAGCTAAAATAGCACCTTCGATTTTCAGCGATCAAGATTATCACTAAATTAGTCTCTGGCCCCCAGCCTCGAGTGCTAATTGGTAGTCACAAATCATTACCCTGTTACTATTCAAGTCGTGCGGCGTAAGATTTACACCTCCAGTCACTTTGACAGCCTTTTCGCGCATTCTGATCGACCGGCGTCGGAGTCGCCTATTCTATCCGATTCTCGCCCTTGACTGGAATTATTTTTATCAAACATCATGCACCTATTCTTGTTTTGGCTTTCATGTCGGTAAACAGACATCGTTAAAATGTTCAACTTTTGTATTTACGCGCGGACTTGAGTCGTATTTTTTAGCATTTATGTTACATTTTTGTCAAACATTGGTATGAATGAGTAAATAAAAATAACAAACATGATAACAAGAACTTGTGAAAGTCATTACTTTTGTGTGCGTGTAACGAATTATGTTGTTTTGAAATAGGTACCTTCTAAATATATGAAAATATTCTTTGTTTTAATCCTAATTGTCCCGAAATGATTTAATTCAGCTTTACGAGTATATATTGTAATATATTTTAATACCTTGTCGCTTTTACTTCTTGTTCATTTGAATGCCTCTCGTAAAAAAAACAAATGTATACCATAAATGCGTAGAAGCTCCACCCAGCTCAGTGTCTCAACAATTTTACCGCTGCTGTACAATATGTAATACAGGCATACCTACCCGTCACGATACTCAACGCTCTCCTTTGTACTAAACCACATTGTTTTCAATACCATTATTGCTTTTATACGATATGGCTTCCTTTACAAAAAAAAACGTTTAATAGGAAACCTTAATAAAGGCCCGTTTACAATATAAACGTGCCTTTAGAGAATACTCAAGCCCAATGAAATTTAAGACCTGCGACTCGTAATTAAATGAACCGAAACGGTTTTTTCTTACTTGTAAGAATTCTTACAAGTAAGAAAAAACCGTTGTACTTAAGTACAATATTATAATTTCCAAACTGTACTGAGAAAAGGTTTCACTAGCTTACCGTTAGGATAGTATATTAATGTACTTTAGTTTGTAAGAAAATGTAAAAACCCGCATCGGTACATTTTCCGCCTACCTTTCATTGCTGCGTACCGCAAAAAGGTGGGACCAAGGTCTTGGAATCATTGTGCCGCCACAAAGGGCGAAAAGCTGAATCGCTGAAACATAATCAATTCAAGGCTTTGTTGTCTGCACGAAAAAATAAATTACGTCCGGCAGCAAGTTTAGTTCGTGAGGTTGCGTTGGAGTATATCATAATAATATACGACATGGTCGAAATTTACTAAGACGACGTTACTATAAACGTTTTTTTTTTTAAATTATTCTCTTTATTCCATATCTTTACATATTATAAAACAAAGTCGCTTCCCGCCGTCTGTCCCTCTGTATGTATGCCTAGATCTTTCAAACGGATTTTAATGCGGTTTCCATCAATATAGAATGATTCAAGAAGAACGTTTTTGTGTATAATATATTCTGGACTATGTACGGGTGTCACAGAAAACTTACATGAAACGATGCGTAGCGAGGGTAGGTCGCTCGTCAATAAATAAAAAGCACCAGGCATACATGTATTTTCTTCAAAGAAAACTCTTTAGCTCATTGGGAAATTAGTTAAAAATCAATTGCAAATTTTATACCGAACAGACGATTGAGCAGACGAACGGTAAAACGAGCTCATAAAAGCGAGGTAAAAAAGACTAAATGAAATACTAGTATTATAAAATGATTCGTACCTATTCTTCTTCTCGAGTCGAGGTTCTAGATTCCTAAATGATACAATAGTTTTTATCACTATCTACATATTGAGACGCGAAGTACACAGTTTACGGACAGTACTCAAATTAAAAATATGTTACATTGCACGCTCGCTACACAAGCCGGCAATGTTGCATACAAATTTCATTAGTTTCATTACTATCTTGTTTGTAACAATTTTAGAAAGTGAAAAGGGCCATTATGAAATGAGGGCACAAGTCTTATAGATCCATATTTTATTCGAAACAACTTTTTTATCTATGTCTGGAACAGATCGTATTTTATTTTTTTAATCTTCCTTTTTTCCTTGTCATAAACAAAAAGGCGGTAAAGAGTGATGTTTTATTCGCAAACAATGTTTTTCTTGCGATTTTTGTGTGTTGTATATTATTTGCCTTGGCAGAAACGGTAATGGCGGGCTTCGTATTTTTCTCGCAGGCTCGTCCGTTTAAACCAATACTCAGCCCGCAATTGCCGACTTCCCTGCCTAGGCAATAATGTACTATAGCTCACGTAAGCGGGTTTGCCATACTTGTATTCGTAGATGCATGTGTCTCCGTGCGTGCCTGTCGTTGCTAAGCGACGTAGTGTGTGTGTCTATACGTATAACAAGTAGCATACCCGCTTTCGTGAGACAAAACAACTGTATGTTCTGCAATTTACGAGTAGCAAATACGAGGACCGATCGTTGTGGAAAACCTTGGGGAAGGCCTTTGTCCAGCAGTGGACGTCTTGCGGCTGATAATGATGATGATGATGAAACTTGTTTTTGAGTCAGTACCAATTTCACCTCCAGCTGTCAAATTGTCAAGTCGATTATCATTGATTAAATTTAACGTCGTTTGGTAAAATAGGTACTAAGCTTTTTAGATACTTTATAGTTATAGAGGTATACTTTTGTAGTAGATTGCTCCACTTACAATGATGACGATCTAACTGAATAGTCATTTTCCTCTCCATTTGGTATTCTAAGAATTCTTGCTACATTTTCCTTGCAATAAACATTGAAGCAGCAATATTATAACGATATTTAGGAAATCCAACCCTAAAGTATAGTACAAACTATTTAAAATCACCATTTCCACTTGAGAACTTACCTGCGATGAATGGCATTGTTATCTTTTGTTAAATCCAACCTCTAATTACCTGTACAAAATGAAATGCATTAATAAAAAAAAATGGAATATTAATTAGAATTTTACCGTCTTAAGAATAAGGTTCAAATTGGAAATTACGAACACACACAATTGTAATAGAACCTTTTAGAAATGACACTTGCTAAATGCTACACCCGGTGGTCCTGATTATATGTCATGTCCAAAAGGTTCTATGTGAAGTGTGTCCTATTCCAATTTGAACCTTATTCTCGAGTATGTAAAGTTGTAATTAATATTCCATCTTTAGTTATTAATGCATTTCATTTTGTACACGTTATTAGCGGTTGAGTTTAACAAAAGATAACAATGCCATTCATAGCAGATAAGTTCTCAAGTGGAAATGGTGATTTTAAATAGTTTCTAGTATACCTATGCTCATATTTTTACCCTCATTCTTAATTGTTATTTAGATATAATGAAAATAATATCATATCATAATCAACTATGCGTTAACGAAAGTTTACTAAATATTTAATAGATATACAGGTAGATAAGGTACTTAATTCATATTGACCCCGATAAGAATTTTGAGTTGTATTTATATATAACCCATTACCGTACCTCTAGCGTTTACTTTAACGATTAAACTTACTAAGCTACAGAAAACTCAGAAGTGGTTGTACATTTAAGTACCTTATCGCAGTAACGTATTAAAGTGAATCGTTTGAATTTAGAAATTCAATAGCTGCAACAATACCGTACAAAAGCTAAATCACGACTGACTGAATAGGTACTTTTCGAAAAATAGTAGGTACCTATTTTTTTTTAGATTTGCAGCTCGCGTCATCGTGTCATCATCATCATCACATACCTAGTTAATCAGATGTTAGTCGATCATTTTTGTCTCGAATATATCAAGGCCTAGTCGATCTTATAATACGGCTTAATTACGGCTATCTGTGCTTGGCAGGCGCAGTAAGACCTAATTATAAAGGAGATGTTTATGTAGTTCAATTGAATATCTAAAGACTAGTCTTGCCATTTATAATCCCCTACACTAAACTCAGTACCTATTTTATTAATTTTAGGGTTTGTGATGTAATGTTTTGTAATGTAATACTTTTAGTGCCTTAGGCTGATTCGTCTCCGCGACATGTCCAAAGCCTTAATAGACCACTACTTACCGAAGTGTAGAAACAGTTCACTTTATGTTGGGAACAGTAAGTAGTTCCATTTAAGTGGCTGCTTTCACACATTTCGCTTTATATTTATTCTAAACATTTCCATACAAAACATTTGAAAACGGCAACTTTTCCCTATAAACCTGTTCGGAGGCAATAAAGCGAGAACGACGCTGTTTTATAGTGTTAGCCGTTTTATTAACGTCACATGACCCACATAGTGAAACTACATAATTATTGTGATATGTAATATCAATTACTTGCCGATAGGCGTATATGCAATACTTTCGTTTGCTAAGCTGGTTCATATCTCATATATCACGCGGAAGCTCGTCTTTTAACGTTTCTAACAAAAGATAGTTTGTCTCTAACAAAAGATAATTTGAAACCGGGATGGAGTATTCTAAAGTTTTTTCAAAAATTACTTCGAAATTATTATTACTTATGTCTCGACTTAGAAAGTGATAATTTCTGTTACAAAGCTGTTTTTAAAAGCCTTAAAAAATCTAAAATAGTAACTCATATATCTTCATTGCACAAAATAATAAACAAAGACGGACTAAATAATTTACTGGACTATAGCCAGTAGGTATAGTTTCGACAAATAAAACTTCGTAAAACCCCGCAAAAAACCACTTAGCACGTCATTAGCTGCTTTGGAACACATTAGGCAATTTAATTATAGACATGACCCGAAATGCTCTTTGCCGGTTTTTGAATTCTGCGAGTTATATATCTATCTATCTATCTCCCTGTTTTGAAGGACAAGGTTCACCCCCGACAAACATGGTCCTATAAAACTAATTTCACTGTCCCGCATGACCCTTCCAAATTGGGTCAATATCCTGTTAGCTTGCACTATCCCTGTAATTCACGAGCTATTTTATGCCTCACGGCCCACGGCCCACAGCACAAAATCGGTTCAAGGCCCAGATTTATGGTTCCACGGCATTTATAGTCACAATACCGTGCACCTAAATAACCTTTTTGATGGGAACACAATGTAATAAAAGGCTAACGTATAGACTATTTCAAAGGTTGTCGGAACAGGGTAAACATTAGCATTATTTGCATCTGTCAGCGTTAGGTAGAATATGTTCTTTTGCAAAGCTGTTAGACATAAGCTGTTCTCAAGAGTCTTTAGCATTCTGCCTATTAGAGACACACCGGTCCCAAAAATTCCAGAGAAATTTTGAATACTGCTCATTGTCTAGTCCCTTTTTTACTAGCGTAGCCTACGCACTATATTTATACACTTCAATGCCAAAAATCTGAAATTGAGATCATGTTTTAATGTAAGCCCGGCGTTGATTATTTTTAATTTTAAGAATTGCATCTCCGTGGAGGATGACAGTTAGGGACGCTCTGGTCATCTCGTACCGTTTAGGTCTAACCAGTGTCTCTACAATCATATTTTTCAAAAGCAAAAACAACTCAACGAAGAGAAATTCAATCACACTTGCTCAATTGTTAACCCGTACTAGATACACAAATCGAAATTTCTACGGCTCTCAGAGCTAAGTCAAAGAAAGCAGCGTCATAACCAGTTATATGTACCAATACCGACACAGCAGGACTTTCCCGCTGTGGCGTCATCATATCGCGCCGTTCATAAGTCATAACAAACAACTCGTGTAAGATCAAATCTAATATAACCTAAAAACTTGTGATGTAGCTGAAGATTCTACATTCGTGCAAAGAAGACAACGTGTGATTGATTTGTTTAACTTTGTTTTGTACCTATTGTAGAGCCAGCTGTACATAGGGCGAATAACTTGTATTTTCTCGCTTGTGGCTGCGTGTGTCTCTTTCAAACATGTCGCGGGCCAGATGTGCTAGCCGCCGTCAGCCTCTTTAGGGTTCCGTACAATAAGGGCGCCAATTGGATACTATTACTAAGCCTCCACTGCCCGATCGTGTGTCTGGAATTCTGGATGTCAGCGGCATCGCAGGAACCTTAATAGGTAGATATAGTTAGTTTTTACCGAGTGTGTATTTCTGTTGCCCCTCTATACTTGGTTAAGCCCATACTTCTTCACTGTTAAGTATGATTAAGAGCTTTCATCCTGGTCATAACGTCAACATACATTACAACCTATAATTACGTGTTTTATATCGAAGTAAAATAGACTCTGTTTTTTTTTAATATTAGAGCAAATACCTATTTTGCGTCTGGTGGTTTTGCTCACTATCAGAACTTATATAATGGCTTTCCTTAACTGTGTGTTAGGCTTGAGAAAGCAAACAAAAATAAAACGTAATAATTCCTGAAATTGAGCCCATTAAGGGCCGGCGCACTTACAGCGCACTTGAAATAAAATCGAAATAATTTAAACTCATGCTCAGGAGACGCTTATGGGGATTTTTTGCGGTGTTAATTAATTTCCATTCTTTTTTTTAATTCAACCTAGTACAAAAATGATTTAACAGTGAAAAGTCTATACGCTGATCTTTTGGCCCTAAATTTAAGTAAGGCCTACGTGCAGCAGTGAACGTGTTCCTTCTGACATGATGACGCCACGTGATGAAACTATTCATACAAACGTTTCTGACCGGTTTTTTGTGTTTTTACACGTATGTACCAAATTTCAACTTGATCGTTTAGCGAGAATTTGGCGCGAAATCGATTACAAGCATCGACGGTCAAGTTATACGGCAAATACTAGGAGCAGAACTAAAGAATCACCGTTAATAATTACCTGGGAGGAAATACGGGCAGTTTGCTAATTTGCAGATGGATGATTGGATTTTACATAATACAAGTTGGTTTACGATCTTTCCGCGTTACAAATTACCTAGTGACACAGACAATCTTAAAAAATCCAATAATTAAATTTATTTATATTTTAACTCATTATATTTTATGTCGTGGTTAAGAATTTATGGTTTATTGGTCTACATATTAAAATTAAATAATCAAACAAAAACAGCATATTTACATGTTTGGACTTGAAAGTTGGGAGTGCAGTTTGGTTCTAAGATCTACTTAAACGGTCTGTGTTAAATCTGCAATATAGCTTTGCCGTAACATTGCATTTTAGATGCACTTACAATTTGCATAAGCGGCTGTTGACATAACTGCATCGAAGATGCGCAGTTTGCGCAGCTGCAAGGTTGTGTTGCGGTTTTAGTGCAGTGCTTTAGATCAATTATATTGCAGCCACTCCAAATGCATATGGTAGAACATCTTTACTAAAGCGGCAATACGACTATAATGGGACATTATTCGATCATAAAAACTACGAGTCCAAGTCAACATTTAACAAACTTGAAATTCGGCCTTCACAAAATGTCAGCATTATATAAAATTAACAAAATAATACCCTAAAAAACGTTAACGACCGAACGTTAAAACTTCGGGTGTGAACAGTTAGATAATTGCCTAATAAAATGAGCTGGCACAATGGTACTTTTTCTAACGTAAAGACAAATAAAAAACAGGGTACAATGTAATTGAAATCCCGATCAGAGCTCTAGATTTCTACTAGAAGAAGAAAAGAAGTGAATAATTTATAACCCGCCAAAAATAGAAATACCATGACTTTAGACGACTGACATTCTACAACGCTAAGTACTAAAAAAAATACGTGTTTTACTTAGTAACAAATAGTTGTGCTCGCTTCGCTCGTCACAAAAATATTTGCCCTTACCAGTCCTAACAGCTATATATGTAATATTTTTTTTTTTTAGGCCGACATAGTAGTTTTTACAACTACCTACTGTGAATAAATAAAACAAAAAATAGTCTCGATACATTTTCCTTTTAGCTAAGTTAAATATTTGGATTATAGGCACTTAAGCATCTTGTAAACGAACATATTCTTGCAAATAAATGTTATTATTTCATTTCAAAATAATGATAGATACCTACTCAATTTTGTTATTAAAACGGTAAACGTTTTGCAATGTCGTCAGTCACACGGCTTCAGCGACCCCGAAAGTTTGTTGAAATATTCAAGTGTATAACGTTTCCAGAGAACGACTTTGCTTGTTGTTTCTTTTTAGTTTAAAACTTTTTAGCTTTGACACATTTCTTCCAAGATTTCTCAAGCAGGAAATTATTTACCTACCACTGATTGACCGTTGCGTGAATATTCCCTTGTTGGTTGTTGGTCTGGGAATGTTTGTAATTTTCTAACTTCAGCACTCGTACCTTAAGAAGCTTCATTAAGTATGTACCAGTTACATATATAACGATTATTAGTATATTTTGTGATGTGAATTTAATGTTTTAATAAAGAGTAAAATAGAACTAAGCTTTGCAGTTCCATACATCTTGACACCACTAAACTGTAGGACATAAAACTAGGTTAACCTTTTGCTTCAAGTGGCCCTTAGAGTCAGAAAATAATACTTTTCCCAGCAAACATTTTTGGTAAAAATAACGATAAAACCACCTATTATAGGTCGCAAATCTGACAGTGACCAAAATGAGCTACCTCGAATCGACGTGGAATCCACGTGGAATCCACCAAAGTGGGGAAAAAAAGCACGTGCCGGCTACGTCGATTCCACGTAAATTTAGTAATTGCGACCTAATGGTTACTACATAGGTGATGTTTGCGACGTGGATTAAACGTCGCCACGACGTGTCATGTGGTTGCAATGTACAAAATTGGTAAGACTTACCATTTTTCAACATGATTTGAACGTGTTTTTTACCATTTATTTACCCAGAAAGGTTATTTTTTATGAGATATCATGCAGAGAAAGAGACAAATATATTACGAGAGTATTATCTTTTCGCTTACAACCAAAATGTCTAACTAAAAATCAATCTTAAGTTTTGCAACAAGAATGGCGGCCATTACTTGGCGTAAAATAATTATTTAGGTCGATTACGCAGGAATTATACGATAAAATCTTGTGCGCTGAAAATTTTCTCGTGCAGTATGTTAGGTTTTTATTCAAAACTACTGATGGGCTTTCGAAATACTTAAGTATTACTTTTTTTTAAGCTCATAAGTAGTATATATTGCTTGTAATTGGGGTTCGTTAATTTGTGTTCCGTGTTTGTAAATATATTAAATTGACTTTATATTTTTTTTCATGTAAATGAAAATAAATGTACCATTAGATTTGATTGTGATAGGTATTACAATATACCTAAATTATGCAATTTGCAAAAACACGTCCTAATTATAACAAAACAAAATGTCGGCTCGACCAAGACGTTAAAATTTACCTAAAAATACGACGTACTGGTATTTAAGTCAATTTTACGTAATATATACTTAATTCTGCGACCTAATGGTGCAGAGTAACCGTTCAAGGTCGAAGCGACCGCCATCACAACGTCGCTGTGTCCGCTTCTTCAGTAATTGTTTGACAGCGCGGGCGTAGGCGTATGCTTACGATCAGAGGTGCCGAGGGTGAATATTACGCAAAGAGGTTCCCCAATTGGTAAGTTATATGTGACAATTAAAATTTTGAAACTTTTTCGAGTCATTAATGTTTTTAGTGATAATTATTTTGACTGATTGTAGGTATGCTTAGTTTAAAACATATCTGCGTACAGTCTGTGAGCACGTCGATGCTTCGGGTTTTTACTTCTCTCTCACTCACTCTTAATAAGAGCTTTTGAGAGCGAGTGAGAGACAAGTACAAACCCGAAGCATCTTCTAAGTGCTATCGCACTATACTTAACGCATCTACGCAATATAGTTACCTAAATATTTATTTTTAATTGACTCCAATTTGGTTTTAGGTGTTTATTGTTGCATAAATGACATATATATAAGATAGTGGCCACCCAGTCTCGAAGGGGACTGGGAATAACGCTTTGCCTTTCGTCGTGGGAGGAGAACGGCGTTCTGTCGTGGCCTCCTACGATGGTGAGCCGTCTGCAGAAAGATGTGGAAAGTTATCCGGAGCCACACTGGACGAAATACAAATGCGTTCCAAAGAAACGCGGCATCGGTACATATGAAGAGGCGTTGGAATGGGAGAAAGCCATGTATACATGTACATACACAAATACACATATATAATTACATACATATATGAATCCATCCGCATACGTATAATTAGTTAGCAGTAAACAGTAATTAAGTTCATAAGTAAGTAAGTACCTATCTCACCTTTCAGATACGCCCTAGCAGGAGTGTCA
The DNA here is from genome assembly GCA_923062465.1 of Acleris sparsana. NCBI lineage: Eukaryota > Metazoa > Arthropoda > Insecta > Lepidoptera > Tortricidae > Acleris > Acleris sparsana. The sequence goes on along the minus strand of OV281287.1, from coordinate 15,309,199 downwards.
CAGATAAAACATTTAATTTTAATCAACATCTTTTTTTCATTTATTATAATGCCTTCTTCTATTATTTTATTCATCTCATTTATAAATTGTCGTAAATAAAGTTCCAAAGGTGGTTTTCCACTTCCATAGTAAATTGCTGGAAATATTTGCTTTATATTTGGCATGTCATGTATTGCCATAGCAATAGGCCACACTTCGGAAGCAGTACTGTTAAAAAGAGACATACCGTCTACGTTGAACATCAACTCAATTCAATACTGGATATAGTACTTAAATCCATATTTGACAAAGTTTTTTGTAAACAACTACTTACACCTTGATACCAAAACTTGCCTTGGCCCATAGGCTCTATAAAGACATCGTCAGTTTTTGGCAGTGCTCGTCCATCTTTTGGCAATTTAAATCCGTTTTCAGTCAGTAAAACTAACAAGTCGTTTAGAGATGAGTTGGTGGGTTTATGCTGAACTGTCCATTTTATTAGGTCTTCCATAAGTTTTATTGATTTCATATCAGAGCAGTCTTCATTTCTAATGTACGCATCTCCAGAGTCTTCATTTTCCGATTCTTTGTTTGCACCGATTTCATTGCCATCTCTCATCTCATCTATATTATCAGATATTTTATTTCCTAATTCATTATAATACGAATCCATATAATCAAGATCTTTGCCTGTGTGTGTCATTGAAACGGTATCAGTATCAGTACTATCAGTAGATTGACACAAAGTTGAATATTCATGAAAACTGGATTTAGAAGGTAATTCACACTTTTGTTCTTCTTTTAATATTTCACTTTTAATTTTCATATTAGCCTTACACTTCCTATAGTAACTGCTGGAATGTCTATATATTTTATTGTCTTTGGCCATTGTAAATCCAACACCACCTTTGATTTAAAAACGAAATAACTATTGGGTAAACACGTCCTATTTCACCGAGAAATGACTTATTTGTGAGTAAAATAAACTTGACCTGAAGTCGCCTCTCAAACTTCAACTTATTAGTTATTTTTAGGGTTAATTTGACTATTAGGTTATGTAAATGAAACCTTATGGTATTTTTAGTACCTTACAAGTGTTTATAACTTTGTTAGTCTCAAGTTGGTATCTATGGAAGGTAATATTTACTACGAAATTGGTAGCAAAAGCTACATAAATCGTTGACCTAAAGGTCCCCTGTGTAAGAAAAAAATACGTCACATATACACCTATTATGCACCTAGAAGAATATATTAACTATTGGTCGAGTTTCGAAGTTAATTTTACCTTATATTTTGCTCATTCTCAACCTTTAAGTTTCTGACTTTATGGTGTATTGGTTAAGGGAAATTTACGTTTTAAAGGCTCTATATTTTTACCCGGAAGTATTAATGTACGATATGTGAATTTATGTGGTGCATATGATGTAATTTCTACCTAAATTAGTAATATATTCTAGAGCCTGGGAAAAAGCACTTAGAATGTTTGCTGGGTTGTTGTTATAGTTTTTCTTGAAATAAAAGGCTGAATTAAACCCAACATAAATTCCAATGTATTGTTTTTATAGCAGCTTGTTTAATGGTCTGTTTCGCATTGTTACTCCAATGTTCCCTTCATAGCATCGATTCAAAGTAATGGCTCAGAATTCGATCCGTCTCGATTACTGGAGGGAAATCATAAAGGCGATTGTATAGCGGCCTCGATCTATAAATGACTTGCAGAACCGCTAAACATGATTCCTTGTTGCATAGTTATTTTAGGATTCTTAGGAAGGTACTTAACAAACAAAGAGATGCAAGTAGGAAAGTAGGTTGCATTCGTGAAGTTCCAATTCCAATATGAAGTTACATTTAAGTTTCAACTCGAACTTTACGCCCAAGTATTGACAGTAATGAACTAGTAATTTCCTAATTTAACCTCAAATGGTGTCTTTTATTTTGTCCCGACATAACGTATTTTTAGGATTATTATTTATTTATCAAAGAGACGAACCCACACAATCTACACCTGTCCCTTCACTATTAATTATGATTCTTGCATTAGAACGTGTAGATAAAAATAATAATTCTCCCATTAGTTTGTGCGAGGCTTTTTGTTTCGATAGCATTATTCATCTCCATTCTGGCTGCGTAATATGCTTCGGCTTTGCGTGCATATTTTAGCAATCATGCTCCGCCCCGTCATCGGACCCGGCGTAAACGACTAATGATGAATGAACGAAATATCAATAAACATAAGTGTTATGTCGACCGCAATATCATCTGACCGGATCCCCCAAGTACCTATTATTTACATTACCTACTACAATATAGGGTGATCTCAGTAGAAACAAATGAATAAGTGGTGGTAGAACCTTGTGCAGGGCTCGTCCGAATCACTACCACCATCTATCCTTTCACCTACCGCCAAGCAGTAGTATTTGCTTTATGTTCCGGTGCAGAGGGAAGACAACCAGGGGCCCTAATATGTCTGCGTTTATCGCGTGACAAAGTTTGGATAAGGCATCCGTCACCTTCTGACACGTTAATAAGTACCAGAGTGACGGATGCTTTATCCCCATTTGACACGCGATATAGACGCAGCATGCAGTAAAATTACTAGCGTAGAGGCATTCCATCTTAATTCCCAAGGTTGGTAACGCATTTGGAGTCTGGATTGTAGTCTTGAGAATTCAAATGTTTATGGGTTTCAGATGCCATTTACCTTTAGGTGGCCTGTGTGCATTCGCTTTTCAAATGAAAGCGGTGGTGTGTTAACTAGCGATACCACGCGTGCCGATTCCCCCAAACGGTCAACGATTACTGAGTCATGCTCGTATTCGCGCTACACGTCCCAATTTTCGACTAACTGCATTAGGGTATAATCATCCTATTATTATTATTCACACCAATCATTTATAATAATGCTGACCGGTTTGTCGGTTTCCACGTCACCGCATTTGACAAGTCGCTTCCGCTGTCTCTTCGCGTAGATCTTTTAACTACTCAACGGTTTTCAGCAGTGATTCAAGAGGATAGTTTTTTATATATAATAAGTTCTGGATTTTGTACGGCTGTTATAGAAAACTCACACTAACCGAAGCGAAGCGGGGACGAATCGCTAGTTTGGTATAAGTTTAATAATAACACACTTTAAGTAGCGCAAATCACAATTTAACTTATTAAAGTTAGTATTGAAGTAGGTTTAACAAAATATTAACATTACAAAACCACACGTGCAGCTTTTTATTGACATTGGTTAAAAGCAACACGGTGAAAAAGCTAAGAATAACTTCAATTATTAGTCAAGTATGGCACACTGCACATTTCCTGCGCAACCAGCTGACTTAAGTTAACACTTTCTATCAGTTATTGTGTCAACAGGGTCTATAATGATCCCCTTCTAAGTTAATTTAGGTACTATCTGTAAATAAATACATTATGGAACGCCAAAAAAGCATCCGCAATGCAACTTCATTCAAGTTGCTTTTTGCTCTATAGACAATTTAAAAAGCAGACAGCTATCATAATAGGCTAGCTGTACTCATTAGTGGAAGACGAAACCCGAGCAGCGTGTGCCGAAGCTGTGACGGAACTGGTTTATCAACTACCTTCTGTTGTGCGTCTGCGCAGTCACCTGCAGGCCACCTGCCAGCCCCTCCACACAAGTATTTTAATAAACTGCCACATGTAAGAAATTAAGTACAAGGACTTCACATCTGGGTCGTTACACCCATTGTTATCTTAAATATGTGAAGAAGCGCTAACAAAGATAAGACGATCAGTAGCCAAGATCCTTTCTCAACCAATGGAAAATACAAGTACCAAGGCATAGTGACTAATTTCCAAGTCTCATTCAAAGGAGAATGCCTCTGTATCACCAACCTTATTCATAATGTCACAACCAGTCTACAAAAGATGCATTGTTGGTACACACCGAGCACCATAGAAAAAGTCGTTTGTGTGCCTAATTGAAAGCCGAATGTACTTAATAGTGACGAGACACCGACCGACTCCAAACGAGACCGGCCAAACATAAATTAACATATATTACGAGGAATGGAACATAATATGACCCAGCCAGGTGGTCGCTGGATGTAATTTGATAATGCCGAAAAACTACATGAGCGTTTAGGCGTCCTCTTGCGAAAACAAAAGTATTAAAATGGTTCCCAGAGCGGCAAGATTAGAAAATGGTCGTGTTTACATTTAGCAATACCTACAAGTACTGTGGTACCTACAAACCACGGTATCGCGGTTATACATACGCACAGCCACTTCCGCTTTAAGAATGAATAGTTTATTTCTAAGTACGAAACACGTGTACTTTTATTCTTTCTAAGTGTCCATTCGATAATTGGAACTTGTACCAACGAGAGCCGTAATTAGTAGATAAATCTCTGCTTAAAAACGAGTCCATCGGAACTCTTAGACAATGAGACGGTAAATTAGATAATTACGAGCGTCACTGACGGCCAAAACCCATATATTAGTCATCGTGCCTACGCTTTTTGTACCCATTCCTACGACCCGCGACCATAACTTAATTGCTACAGCAGGTACCTATATATGGTTCTCATAATACGAATCGGCTTGCACGATACTGAAACCGCAATTGGATAATCGTTAGCCCATCTAGAACACTAGGCCCACGCGATTTTGTAGCTCATTGCAATTTAGCTGTAACTACAGCAATCGGGTAATAGACGCGTTTTTATTAGTTTGCTTAGTCGACCGAGTGATTTGAATGATTGCTTCGGAACTTCAGTTATAATATCATTGGCACGTTCAATAGTGATAAGATAAACCGTGTTATCCATATCAAGTACAATATGAACAATAACATTGAATATAAATATAGAAAAGTGGGAAACTCTAATCAAATAGCAATGAGTAGAGAGAGTTTTCAAAACAAGGAATCAGGAGCGTGAGTGAGTCATAGTAAGTTTTTTATTGAATTGTAATAGAAAACGCGGCTGAAATGAAATGGCAAACGGTTGGACGGTGAGGCACCGATGATTTTAGTGGCAGTTATAATATACCGTTGCGTCAGTCTGCCGGCGGTCTTGCATTACTAGTCGCCGCGCCAACATTTAACGACCTTATCAACATTCAAGGCGATCCTAGTTTCAAACTAATATCGTAAGGAGGCGCTGGCCTGACTCGAATCACAAAAAGCTTCACGTTGAAACCGATTTATGATCAACCTAAAAGATAATTCATTTAAATCAACGCTTCAAATCGGATAGCAAACAGACACACATAAATTTCAAGAAGGTTAACAGTATACTCGCCATGGTGCGATGACGTCAGGTTTAAAACAATAAGTGACGCGCTTGCGGCGCGTGAGAAGTCAAGAGTACAGTCAAAGGACTTGCTGACCCGCAGCGGAGCACTTATTTTATATAGACAAATAGGACAATAACTGTATGAAAATGGGGCAGCTTATATGGTGTTTTATTTACGTGCAGCTTAGAAGCATCGCATCGCACAACGCTAGGGAAGCGGCAGTAACCGCAGCGGCAAAGTAGATCCTCAACTTCCTTTCAACCACAACTTCCGACTCTCCTAGCAACGAAAACTATTTTTAATCGTTTGCGTATTAGGAAATTAAAACCGCTTTTCTTATAAAGTTCAAAGTTAACAACTAAAAGCGAAGTTATGTCCTCTTTGTGCCCAAAACGACCAAAATGCAAATAGTAACTGTATCAAAATGCAAAGTTCAAGGTAACGCCCGCATTCCTTTAAATCGTCTCAAACAGTATTAAATGAATAGATTCTACTGATATAATATGCAATAACATATTTAATGTTTCTTCCTACTTGCGACACGCCGCCCCTAGCCTGGCGAGGCGAGAACCAGTATTAGAACCTACTTGCACAAGTTGCCTAGCCACGCCTGTCCTACGCCTCGGCGAATCGCTCTATCGATGCAAGCGTACCCATTTACCGATAGACACGTATAATATTCGAATGCAAAATCGATACAGCACTTGGTACGAGTACGAAGAACATTCATTATTAGGACAGTGACCCTCGACATCTGTTTCGATGAACCTTTTCCCTTAACCGATTGCGCCTATGATACAAATGTGCTCACCATTTAAATTGTTTAGCTACTTACGGCATACAATTAATAACTGGTTTTGTTGTTGCAGGTTGCAATAAAGGAGTTACTGCTTGGCTGAACAAGGTCAAAGGTGCGTTACGTTTTTGTAATATTGATACGTTTAAAAAAAAAGATATGATTAAAAGTAATGTAGATAATTCACATTATATAAATATTTACATTATGTAAATTAATTAGATTAAATTAATAGTAGGTTTTAGTATATTACAAACGACAAACACCAATGCGGTTGGCTGTTAAATAAAACTAAAATGATAACCTGAGATGCCAATAAGTATGGACCTAATAGGCGTAGGAAAATAGGATATAATAATAATAATAAATTCACACAAATAGCTGACCTTATATCAATAATTATTACCTACAATTCTCAAAGCTAAGCGGCTCGGTCCAGTTATATTTGTTTATAGTCGCAGTAATTCAATCAAGAACCTGACACCTGTATCAAATGAAACATTCGTATTGCGGTTGTTAAACCTACTCATCACCGACGCAACTGGTTCAACAGTTCCATTGAAGAAGAAATAACATGAAACTTGCGTCACCCCACGAATTTGGGCCAGGGATTAATAAAAATGATTCATATTCATCGTCCTGGTTAAATGCATCCGATTAAACTATTTGCATTTTTGCACGCGCTGCGACTACACACAGTTTCGATTGTATGCAAAGTAAAATTATTTATCTAACATCCAGTGTTTTAATATGCGAGTCGCTATAGTTGGCTTTCGATCCCATCAATATGCCGAATGTATTGCTCTACGACGTCACCATTTACTTACGTATACTTAGCTAAGCTAATCAATCATGTACCATAATCTTAAACGTCAAGATGAAATACAAGACGTAGAAATCTACAAGGTTATTGTAGAACAATAATTTTCATTCTGAACTCTGCCACTTTAGTTTATTGTACTAAGCAGATGGTCATTTACATCACAAGACTATCAACGACTCTCTTATCATTATTGCTTTGTTGTCTCATATCATCTTTGCATCTCTATTCTTGAGCATGCTCATTCCCACTCACCTATATTTCAATCACCTGTTTTACCTCGTGAAGTTTCACTTTGAAAAGACAGGCCAAAAATTCCAAAGACTAAAAAGTTATAAAGCGGCAACGGTAACAGAGTCCATAGTCCCCTTTGATTTACTATTTCATGTTTCAAGCACACGGTATATCTTGAATATCTATGTTGGTACAAGGTGGGTGGATCGGCGCCCGAGGCTATCTTATCTTTCTTATCTGGCTGGATCCTGCGAAGCGATGCCGATGTCACCGTGATCGTATTTAGATACCTATTCACTTCAGGGAAAAACAACACTAAGACAAAAGGTTTCGATACATATCGACGCTTGAAAGGTGAAATTATCTAAGCGACATTTTTTTACGACATTAAGTTAGTATATATTTCGAAACCAGTAAAGTTTACACATTCCGAAAATATATTTAACTCAAAGTCCTTCAAAAATGTCGCTTAGATGATTTCGCCTTTCAAGCGTCGATATGTTTTTTGATAATTAACCCATACTTGTTTGGTTGAATTTTGTGATATCATGTCATCATAATTCATAAGTCATAACGTATCATCATCATTACGATATCTATTGAAACACTAATAAATTTTCGGTCATTCGTTAATGATTCACAAAACTTACACAAAGTCATCGTTTAGTACTTAGCAGTAGTTTAGTTAACTAGTTTCTCTTTTTTGCTAGGTACCTAATTATTAGTGTTTTCCGTAGTGTCTTCAAAACAGTCTCACCTTTTGTAAACATATAGCCCTACAGCTAAATATCGGACGCACTTTGTTGAACTTTCATTCTACTTATGTAAGTGTGTCGCTTTAATGTTCACCTAGTTGAAGCCTATTATTCCAGATATGAACATCAACTTTCTAATAGGCCTCCGCTGTTTAGGGATATCATTTTAAATGTATAAGGATGTCGTAGGATAAGACATTAACCTTACTTATGCAAAAAAAAACTTGAAAGGACAGTGATCTAGAATTGACATTGAAAATTCTTGAGCAATCAAAGTCGAATATTCCCACCAACAGAAAAAAAGAAAGCCCCATGTTATTGTTATGTTAAGATCAAATAGAAGAAATTTTAGCCCTTGGACGGACATTATTTGGCCTGGGCTATAAAACTAAGACCCTCTTATCATTCATAGATAAAGACTTGTTTACTTTCTAACATCAATATGGAAGATTATTATTAAAATACGAATAAAGTATAAAAAATAACGAAATAATATTTTTCACAATCGTGTTGTAATAGAGGGCTTTTTAGTCGAGTACCGTAAGCTTCGTGGCCCTAAGTAAGGTACGAGATTAAAAAGCATTATAATTTATAGTTTAAGTAATTAATACGAGTATATAAGAAAACTAAATATCGTAAGTACAATATTGTCTAGTTCTACTATCCGACTTCTGATACGAAATATATTATTGAAATACGAAGTTCGTATCGAAACAGTTATTTCGGTTGTTTCGGAAGTAACATGACTATTCAACGATGAAAAGATTTTAATCGACGAGTACAAAAATTAAAACTTTAAATAAGACTAAAGATATAAAAATAAACTAAATCATTTAACCTAAGAATACCCTCTGCGGCATTGTTTTACATCAATATTACTTACTCACGTTCGAAACGTGAAAACTGAAAATAACTAAGTGATTATAGTTTGAAATAAGAGCCAATTGTCTGAATTAGGGATTCTATCTTATCCCTCAGAGTTGGCTACGCATTTAAATGGGCCTATGTGCCACATAGGTTTGCCTTAAGTTGCTGTTCACTTCAACAGTGAACAAACAGTCTCGAACGCGTAAGTGACCATGTTATTTATACGAGCAACGCAAACGCGATCGAAAAGTTATTGTGTATGTAAAAATACACTAGAGGCTCTGCACAAGCACGCAAGTGTTTACAAGGGCTCGAATTTAAAAACAGGCATAATGCATTTTTATTGTTGCAATGTTGAGACAAGATTAGGTACCAATTAGTATCAACTTTACTGAGTCGCAGTGCGAATCTCCGCCGGCGAGCGTCACATGTCTCGTTTGCGATATGCCAGATGGACGTAGCACAGAAAGATAAGATTTCACTAGAACAATGCCAGGCCCATCTGTTTTATAACACGATATAATTATGAACTACACACATAATTAATTATGTTCTACGACCTAGGTACATTTACGTCGGGTATACCGAAGTTCAAGCAGCATTCAAAAAACGTTTTCACGTCTGGTATAATATAAATAGCAGGAATCCCGTATACCACGCTACCCAACAACATGGACAAAACGAAACCATAAATGATAGATCATTATCACTTCCCCGTCTAGACGTATACTGCCCGTCACGTAAAAAGAACGCTGATCTTGGATGCGTTCACGCAATTGTAGTCTCTATTCTAATCGGGTTACGAAACAACTACATCCAAGGTCAGCGCTCTTTTTGCGAGACGGGACTTATACCTGCGTATGGTTCGCCTTTTGTTTTTACCTAGTTTAACAAAAGGATTATTATTCATAGCTGTTTTGAATTCACCTCTACAACACAACATATTAAGCCCATTGTGCGCCTGATTAACGTAAAGTTGCAAAAAGAATGATATGAAAACTCCATTGTTGTGCACTGTTATTTGTAACGTGACCGACCTCGTGTTTTCGAGAAAATTTCATAATTGACGTAATTGTTTGGTTCAGTTCAATACGCTCAATGGAAATTTGTGTTTTCCAGAGTTCGCTACGAGATGGGGACGAGGGTGCGGGAGTTAGTATTGCTCCTGGCGGTATGCGCGCTAGCGCTGGCCGAGAACTACTCCACATCCGCCAAGCCTGACAAGGACGCCGAGAACTTCCTCTACCAGTACGAGGACTACGAGGCCACCGACGACCAGAAAGTACTTTTTAGCGAGGACAAACCCTGCCCCAGAGACTGCATATGCACTGTATCCCAAGGATACAGGATAGCCAAGTGCAATCGTCTTGAAATCGGCACGCAGAGATTCGGCGATGACATCACAGACCTAGTGATAGAAAACGCCGATCCGGCGTTCCCCATTAACCTAGATGACTTCATTTTCAAGAAACTTGGCCTTCACCAAATTGCAACCATCAAAATTGTGAACAGCACGATCGGCTACGTCGGCCCTAACGCATTCCACGGATTGCAAGACCTGTACGCTGTCAATCTATCCAACAACAAACTAAAGAGTCTTCATCCTGAAACTTTCGCAAGCAACAAGAAATTGTTACTACTGACTCTACCACACAACCCTCTTCTCACGTTCCCAGCAGCTAATTCAGAGGCTTACTTTCTAAATGCTTCGTCAGTACAAGAGCTAGATGTTTCCTACTGTAATATTCAATACATCACCAATAACACTTTCAAAAATTTACCTGGAGTGATGTATTTGAATGTTGCTGGAAACAACCTATCTGATATGGACCCTGATACGTTTAAAAAACTGTTGGACTTGGAAGAGCTTGATTTGAGCGACAATAACATCCAGTCTTTACCTAACGACATTTTCTCAGAAAATACTGAGCTTGCCACGCTCCACATTCAAAGGAATCCGATTGATACTGTTTATGGCTTACAAGTCTCTGACTTACTGACGTTAAATGCTGGACAAACGAACATTAAGTTTGTCGGACCATCTATGTTCAACGGCATGTCGTACATTGCCAATCTCAACCTTAGCGGAAACAGTATTCAAAAGATTCATAACCAGGCGTTCCATAAGCTTGTGGAATTAAACTACCTAGATCTGTCATATAACGACTTGGACTTCATTTCTAGCGTTCTGATCAAAGAAAACATTGAGCTAGATATCTTTAAAATCTCTAACAATCCTAGATTGAGGAACTTGCCCGTAGACGGTTTTAATTGTTCTGCTGATCAGTTTAACATCTACTTGTTTGACGCTTCTAACTGTGGTCTTGAAGATATTTCCGATAATGCCCTTAAAACTTTTACGGCACTATCTCAAATCAATTTGTCTGGAAATAACATTAAGTCTCTAAACAGCCAAGTATTTTCTCGGTGCCCTAAGCTGGTAGATGTTAATTTGGCTAACAACATGTTGACTACTCTTGACGTTAAGATGTTTGAAAAGAACGCTGAACTCGGCAGGCTTAATCTACAAGGCAACCCTATAAAAGTATTCTCTGTCGAAGTCTTCCTTCACACACCAATGTTATCATGGATGGACGTAAGTCACGCAGAGCTGACTTCTCTATGGAAGTTAGACAAGAACCACCCCAAAACAATTCTCAGTAATTTGAGTTTTCTTAACGTTTCACACAACCGTATTGTTGAGATCAAACAGACCGAAGTGGAAAATCTGAACAAACTGCGTACATTAGATATCAGTAACAACCCATTAGCTTGTGGCCGCGAATACGAGAATCTTATGTCATGGCTTAGCAAACACAAGGTGTCCCCTAACGCAGACGCCGCTAGCATCGCAAATTTGGCCAGAGACGGTAAGGAAGATGATGTCGCTTACAGCTGGGAATTTCTTACAAAGCAAATTTGTGGTTCTGCCATTATTCACCCAGTTGAGCCTCTCCCACCGGTTTATAATGAAGAAATATGGTCGAAGGACGATGTGGGTGACTTTGATCTTAAGGACACACTAGATGATGGAAAAGTTGCTGATGACGGTAAAGATACTTATAAGACTGATGATAACCAGGACGGTGCTGATGACACGGATACATATGACGATGAGGATGCTGACGACGAAAACGAAGTCGACGATGATGATGATGACGAGTCCGGCGAAGACGAGGATGATGATGAAATGGACGTTAGCGTTAAACTCAGTGACAAGACTACTAGTGCTCCCCCCGCTGTAAGTACAGTGAAACCGACGACACCACATGAAAATGTGGAGATCGAAGTTAGACTGATCGATAACGACAGTACGCTCAATGACGAACCCGACTTCTATCCTTACGAAGCGTCCATGGTAAAGAAAGGCGAGCGCAGCCACTATGAATATCTGTGGCCTATTCTAATCGCCGTGTTAGGAGCTCTGTTGTTGTTGCTCGTTATTGCTAAGGTGGTCATGGTGGTGTGCAGTAGGAGGGATAAGCAAGTAAGATACAATAGTGCCATAATTGCTGCCATGAGCCAACAGGGCCGTACGAAGAAAGACTGCGGGCTGGTATATCAGCAGCTGTCGGAGGATCTGACGGGGCCGGCCACGCCGAAGCTGGCGCGCTACCAGCCGCTCCACAGCGTGTCCGTGAAGGCTTCCAACATGTACGAGAGCAGTCCATTCCACCACAACAACATCGTGCCCGAGGCCGTCTGAGCGCCTCGCCGCACGCTTTACTATAAGAGAATGCAACATTAAAGCTGCGGTTACTTTAACAGTAAGTGATGTAGTTGTAAGCGCTAGTCATAGACGAACATTACTAACAACGAGCATTTCATAATACGGCCTCCACGCATCATTCTCAACACGGGACCATCAGTCTAGCGCTTCACTCGTTTTTAATTCAAGAAGTATCAAATGAAAAGTCAAATTTTTACAACAAATTAATTTAAGGTATACATATTATATATAATACAAATTAGTTCGTAGGTTTATTTTATGTACTTAAAATTATTAAAAATAAACTAGGTACTAAAACAGTGTATTTTTCTTACCTTCTTCAATCCCATCCTCCATCCTGATGTAAACAGTTTACGTTATGGTTATAGATAGATATTTTTACCTGTGGATTTATATCACGCCTTAGTCTTTTTATTCTCTCTGTACGTTCTTCCAGCCATAGGTATTGCATAGCAAAACACTCCATCAAATACGGGTATAAAAGACCAGTGGGCTCTGTGTACTCCGCCACCAGTGAGATTCAAGTCTTGATCAAATCATCCAGCGAGGAAGGGGTACAAACCCGCAGGTCTTTTTAAAACTTAACGTAGAGTAGTTACTTGCACCGTTTCAAATATGTTTGGAAATAATACCGATTAGAAACAAAACACCCATTTCCATAACATTTTATTTATGATTTTATATATAAGTACTTATTAGATTATACATGCAATTTTATATTTTGTAACAATATTTAAAAATTCCATATTATATAAAACATATCAGTTGAAACGTAACAATGCCATTGCGCCGTGTAAACGAAAAGGTTATTATTATATCACATCAGAGTCAGCGATTCTTCTAATATCTTCGACAAATCTTCTTCTGATTGGGGCAACGGAGTGGTTTTCAAGATACGTTCCTAAACAAAATAACAATCATTAATAGTGGACCTAGTCTTCGAAGACACGTATTTTATTTTTAAAGGCCTTAGATGAAATGTCGAAAAGGTGGTAGACCTCTAAGGAACTGTAGAATATTTGATATTAATTCCAACTTGAACACGTTCTGAGAAAAGTATTCTTGAAAGAGAGCCGAACACCAGAGTGATATTTTAGTGAGGTACGGAACCCTAAGTCCTTACCTGAGGCAACGTTCCCTTGACCAAAGCAGGTATATCCGAGATGGTGTACCCAAGGGCACTCAACCCGTTACCAATCTTCATAGCATCCATGTACTTCAGGATGGTATCAGAAAGCACTCTGCCGGCGTCAGCCTGCTTCTTTCCAGTGACATCAGTGCCCAACAGGCTGGCGGCTTCGAGGTGCTTGTCGGGGTCGCTGGGGGCTGTGAAGCGGAACACTGCGGGGGCTGTCACGACCACTGAGAGCCCGTGGGGGATGATGGGGTCTTTGCTGTAAGTACGAGATCTTTGTGATGCCGGTTGTACTCACTTGTCGAGATCCTCTCGCCGACTCTCTCGAGCCGAACCCGTCATAGCGAGACGAGACGAGAGCAAGGCAGATTAATATTGAGCGAGACATGACGAGAGCGAGTACACACTCGCTCCTGGCACGTCTCGCCTCGACGAGTGTGTACAGCCAGCATAAGAGAGGGTTAAAATATTGATGTTTAGATCGACATAACCTGCAGTACCGGCTCGAGTACCAGCAGAACAGTCATTGTGAGAACGAAGTCAAAAAAATGTGTTATTAGTTGTATGGGTTTAATTTAATGAAATTCCGATACTGCTTTTGCAAAGATCCGGTCACATTATGTTTTAAGAACGGTACCAAACCATGTCAAAATCTTTATTGAAGTAAAACTCTATATTCATCAAACCCCATAGTCTATAATTATTTAGATCTTTCTTTCGAAATTATTAATTAGTCCAGGTATTTTCAGATAAATTGGATTAAAAAACTTCAAACAAAAAATCACAATTTTAGACATGTTCCAGGGGTGACTTTGATACCGTGAAACAGGGATGATCAAATAATGTAGCAATGTTTTTTCCTACTAAGCCATCTATCATCTACCACCGTAGTCTACGTCTAACTGCTTTAAGTTACTCCAAATGAGTCGTCGCGAATACAATAATTACAATAATTTACTTTACGATTAAATGCAGGAGTTACAGAAAATTTATTAGACGCGTCAAAATTTATTTAAAAACTGACCTAATCGAACATTACATAATAACAAATTAGGAGACGCTTAATATTATTTAAAATAAATCTAGGAAGTAATTTGCATAGGGATTAATTAATTCAAATTCTAATGATAGTATGTACCTAACCTTGGTAGCCAACGACATCTAGTGACGACATCAATAAACCGTGAACACGCCACTCTGAACTAAGAATGATTGATAATAACTTTGTTATGAAATACGAGGAAATTGCATGATGACGTAGGTGAACAGTATTTAAGTATGCATCTTGCTATTTTATGGGGTTATTGTACAATTTTATATCCAATGGCATGTCCCTCGTGAAATATGCTGTGACTAGATAACTTTTTTTTACTCTAATAACAGCTCGAGTGTTTATTTATACAATCTACATTAAGCACTATGCTATTATTTGGAATCCTTAGCCAATGAATAAAAAAAAAATTTTTTTTGCAATATTTTGAAACGCACAGTTTAACGTTTTCAAGCCAAAAAGTATCACCTACGATACGACTATACCCTGTCCACGATAACGAGCTAGTATAGCGGTCTCTCTTTTGCACTTTTGTATGCAGATGAAAGAGACAAAAAAAGGAGAGTGGGCGTGAACGATGGCACCTCACTGTCATGCTCGGCTTACATGCTCCGTCGCTCGAAATATTTATTTTAATATCCCTGATGATTTTTCTGGTTTAGTTAAATAATAAAGGACCCAATAAGTATTTACTTATGTATTGATTTATTTATTACACAATAAGCAGAAGATAGTCCAGTAAACAAGCCGAGTCACAAATTAAACCGGTAAAAATTTAAAAGAGATCACTATAACGCGTCCGCACCGTGCAAGAGACATGTTGACTGAACTTCGACCGCCATGTAAACTCACCCGGTGCACGTGCATCGCCCTTATCGCTGACCAATGACGTGCTGTCTAAGTTTTCTAGTACTAGCTCGTTATCGTGGACAGGGTATAGGTGGGTGATTATTTGGCGTTTTAACCGTCGTCATTATAGTTTTCGTATATTATTCCAGAAGAACTTTATAAATTTCTACTGGATACTACCCCGGGTCCATTGATTTTGACGTCAAAACATGCTGGTAGTTATCATTATAGTCGTCAATATATTGAAGAAAAAAATGACGGCGTTTAAAACGCCCGAATATTCACCCAGTTCCGATGCAACCGCACTCATTACAACCCTACCCCAGTAAAGAAACTTTAAATACAAAAAGTCTTACATTTACGATAAGCGAAGCGGGGCCGTGACGTGACAAAAGGCCAACCCTCTCCTAGTAAAGATCTCCTACATTTACTCAGTATCAGGCGCGGCGAAGTCGCTGCATCATCGTCATCAGTCTATACTAATCCACGGCTGGACTTAAGCGTCGCCACATCGGCGGGTTCGAATTAAAAGGTTTTTTCATGGTTTCTTTTGCGTGCAATTTAAAACGATTTATGCGATATAAAGGGAAGCCCAGAGTAGGCCAGTTCCACCTACTTATTCGCTGTTTTGTTAGATAAAACGCCTCCTGTACTTTTTCTATTACATGCGCCATTGTTACGTACCCATAATCCTTAGGCACAAAAGTCTTGCAGTTCCCAGCAATGGGATAACCCATGCCGTGGCACAGATGCACTCCTGCATTGCCTATGCCCACGCCCGCCATGGTGGCTGCAAGGTGCATGCCGGAGCGAGCTTCCAAGTCGTCAGCGTTGTACACAGAACGGGTGAAGAACTTGCGAAGCGTCTGGACGGGATAAATGAAGGAAAAACCAGTATGAAATAAGCTCTCTAGGGTAGTGCTTATGAGCACAAAACCATGGTATACAATGATTATGTTACTTGTAAGTATAGTTAAATATACACCTAAATACATAGGTTTTAGGAACAAAATACTCGTGTTCATAATACAAATATTCGCTCTTACAAAGGTTCTAACCCGGAACCACTAGCTTTCGTCGGAAGGGCCACTAAAAAACTAGTGTAGCCGCGTCGTCAACATATTAACATAATATATATCTATATATCTATATCCCTATGAATAAGGTATTAAAACAAAAATCTATCTACATCTATCTATATCCATTTTCTATCTTTTTTTTGTAACAAGCTGATTGCTGACTGTATTTTTTTGCATAGTCATCATCTGCTTGTCAAGACAAAGCTACGCAACACGGTGTGTCTACGTCAAGTATAGAGGATTTCGCCATTCTCCAACTTCATCATCAGATCAGGTCTTAGATACAATAATATTGAATTGTCACCGGGTTTACAATTGTAGGCAAAATTTCACCCCATTCCACTAGCGGAAACTGGTTCAAAAATGACTTGCAAGATTTGACCAGATCAAACACATTGCAAGTTAATAAAAAGTATGTAATATCTTTTTGGAGGAGGCCTACGCCCAAAGATGGGTACCTCACATATAAAATCAAATAATAATACCACTATCGAAATGAATTAAATTTATTGCAAACTCTATATTATATAATACATAATTTAATTATAAAATGAAATGAAATTGTAATGCATGCACTTGTGAGAAATAAAGGCTTTATTATTATTATTATGTAATATCTTTACACGTACCATCAAGCAAAATCTCGCCCAAACATCGGAGATAGGGTTGCTGCCTTGATAGGACGGTCGCTGCGCCGGATTGGCAGGCGGAGGGCCCCTCTCGGTGTAAGGTATAGCCGTAAAACTCTCAAGCGCGTGGCAGAAGATGTCAAACCCGGAGTAGTTCGCCACCTTCTCCGGCATCGTCAGGGTGTGGAGAGGGTCTATTACGGCCAGGGTGGGACGTATAGCGATGCTGGCAATACCAGTTTTGGTGTGGATCTCCTTAAAATCAAAGACGCTGACGCCCGTGGTCTCACTGCCAGTACCGCTTGTTGTCGGAACTGTAACACAACCATCAGGTACATTTCGGGAATACTGCACCCAAATTCTGTTGATCTCATTAAATGTTTATAATAGCTGTTAATGAATCACGCGAACTACTGGCAGGACAGTACTAGTCGCATTCCACATGTTAGTACACTAGTAAAGTCTACTGATAAAGACTATACATGCGAAATGAATGTAAATGTTGTTTGGTAATAAAATACTCACTCGCAACCATAGGTTTCAAGGGGTTCTTATAAGACAACCCTTTCCCAATGGGAGCGTT
This sequence comes from Acleris sparsana, assembly GCA_923062465.1. Taxonomy (NCBI): domain Eukaryota; kingdom Metazoa; phylum Arthropoda; class Insecta; order Lepidoptera; family Tortricidae; genus Acleris; species Acleris sparsana. The sequence continues at coordinate 15,291,427 of OV281287.1, read as the reverse complement.
GACAAAGTCCAAGAATTCCGCATCCGGATGGCACGAGTAAAGGTTTGCGGTCTTGCAGGTGTCCATAGCAGAGCCCCCGCCCACCGCCAAAAAACTGTCGAAGTTGTTGGCCCGCGCAAACTTAATAGCATCCTTGAAACTGTAAAATAAAGAAAAGAAATGTGTTAATTAGGGCTTTGTACTTAAACAGTAAATAAAACAGGAACGCTTATGGTGAGATTTCGGTGTTTGTCTGTCTGTATGTCACAGCAGTTTTTTCTGAAACTATATAATCTGTCAAATTGAAATTTTGCATATTTGTATAACTTGTTTGCCCGCCTCTATTTTTAGTACAAACAATATGAAATATTTTTTTTCTAAATATGTGATTATATCGTTTATAGCAAACACGGGATATCATATGAACGAGCTCAATCTAATCGTATATTATTATTATTTTAGCTACGAGTACATACATACATACCGTCACGCCTTCATCCCAGAGTGGGGTAGGCAGAGCTACAGAATTACTAACAACTCTTATCAACTTTTGTTAATTCTATGACCACATTTTGCCCAAACAGGCTAAGATGTTTACCACGGTATATTAGTGACAGGTTGCAAGCCCATCGCCTAACAAAACTTTAATCCCTTAGTCGCCTCTTACGGCTTCCACAGGAAGACATGGAGTGGCACTATTCTAAGTCGGCAACCACACGGCACACGCACGGATTTATAGCTAAATTCGCAAGCAAGTTAAAAAACCCGGCAAGTTAAAAATTGTAGCGTGCCGCGGAAAGAACTAGTACCTATTTACCTTGCACGCGGTAAAGATGTCCCGCAAAAATATATGAGTCGTCCGTTTGGACCGATGGTGAAAAAAGTTTAAGCAGTCTTGGTATATCTAATGGCTCCAAATTACAGCGGAGATCCTGTTGCCGCCTTCTGACTCTATTATCAAATCAATAGATAAGGAAAAGCATGGTTTTTTTTATCGCATACATACCTAATATGAAAATACCGTAAAAGAGATCACCAAAAGTGAAATTACTATTAATTTCGGCCAAGAAATAATAATCGTACAAGCATTTTGAACTTTGATTAGACAGAGTGATCAGATACGCCTTGTGACGTCATGTTATTCTGTTTTGCTAGAAAGAGATAAAAACAAATCTTTGTTGCCTTTTTTTATAGCTGTTTTTTTTTATCTCAACTGTTTGTTACATGAATCAGCTTTTATTAAAGTTGCGAAAAAAATCATAAACATTCTCTATTATTGCCGCCGTACTAAACCACATTTTATTTAACTACTAAGGGTATGAATTTCCAAAAATCCCATCTAAATTTCAAGGTCCCAGGTTCATTGATTTCGTCTGTACGTGGATCGATTAGTCAGTCAGTTTTTACTTTTATATATTATAGAAACACGTCAAGGAACGACTTTCGTCATAAACTGACTCTAGTAGGTACTGCCGTTTAGATAATATTATGAAATATTACCACTTTTAATCCAAATTTCAGCCTATTCCAAGTGGTCCTAATCAACATCTAAATCTCCAGAGTTTAAAGTGCGATAAATGTCCTCTATCTCCGAACGAAGTCAAAGAAACAGGTACCCACTCAGATAACGTACAATAAATATAATGTCCATACTTTGTATGTACACTCCGATACTACGCACAAAACGCCCTCTGTAGAAAGTCGTGGAAAATAAACAACATATACACCATACCATACTAAGTGTGTTATTATTACCAACGTATTCATTTTATTGCCCTTATCTTCGTAACGGTCTTTATTATTAGTATTATCATTTATCACACTCGAATAAACATATTACATAAATCCAGTTCAGATTGTCAACAAAATATTGTCAACTTGATTTTCCTAAGATGCTTGTAAATATTTTGTAGACTTCTCCTAAGATCTGCTAGTCTTTGGTGATTGAAATAACCAAATATAAGTCCAGCTCGGTACTAATTTGACGTCCAATTTCATTTAGTTATTGTTTAAAACTATCGACCCACCCTCGCTTCGCTTCGGTTTAGAGTTCTCTGTAACACCCGTACATAACTAAACCAGTACGTAGATCGGCTAGGACATCACGGACTGTCCCGCCAGAAAAGCGCTGGCCGCTTTTCCAGACAAGCTGCACTAAATTACATCATTCGTCGGTCTCTTGCCTCAATAAACGTGCCGGCACTTTTAGAGCCGACCGGCATTTGTAGAAATGACCTGACGGAATGTCCTTGGTCCCATGGAATATGGGACGGGTACTAGTGTGGGATGCGTAGACACGCTAGCCCATCACATCTTCACCGGACCTCTAATAGCTTCAGCTGGAGCAGCCGAAAGCATAAAGGTAGGCAAATATAGTGGTGTCGGCCCAGAATACATGTTTGTTACATTCGGCGTCGAGACACTTGGTCCGTGGGGTCCTAGCGCTCAAAGCGTCTTCAAATAAATTTCGAAGAGCCTCATTGACGTCACGGGAGACCGAAGAGCTGGCAGTTTCCTCGCTCAACGCATAAGTTTAACTATCCAGCGAGGAAATGCTGCCAGCATCTTCGGGACAATGCCGCAGGGCCCTTTAATTGATATAGCTTTTTAATTTTAAAATAGAATAAGATTTCAATATATAATTTTAGTTTTGTAATTATCATCCCATGTAATTTATTAAATAAATTTCTGATCTCAACACGACAGACAGTCGCGGAAAGCGAGTTTGTTTTATACTATGTAAAGAAAGAAGCTGAAGATAAACTAACTGTCGCCGCGGCGCCGTCCGCGTACAGTTGGTTATCGCTATTCCCTCGGGAACCACTAATTTCTCGGAGATCTGAACTATCCTATGTTCTTCCTCGGTACTTAAGCTACATCCATAACTAATTTCTTTTAAATCGGTTGAGCGATTTAAGCTCAACAGACAGATAGACAGAAAGACAGAGTTACTTTCGCATTTATAATTATTAGTAGGGATTATGTAGTATGAGTGAAATAAAGTAGGTTTAGGGAGAGAAGTGTTGGTAGCTTAGGGGGTCGATTCGTATATAAGTGAATTGACCCAAGTTGGGACCCCAACGGTTGCTATGTACTATTAAGTCTACTGTTAAGAAAAATATCATAAGAAATAAGATAGATTAACCTCGTGTCAGTCGGTTCAACCCTGACTTTATCGTAGACTTTATAGTTGATTCCGGTCTTTGTGAGAGCGTCGAGAACAGCCTTCAGCGGGCTCAGCTTTGCGACATTCGGATCGGTGACGACGCACAGATTCTTGGCTCCAAAGTTCACCATGTCGTGGCCCACCTCTCGGGTCACTCCGACCCCGTAGCGGACTGTCGAGCATTTTATCTGCAAGTAAACATTATAAGTTTAAAGTTAGTTGCATGAACATTTATTAGCAGCAATTTCCCATTAAGAAACCTTTTCATTTGCCAAGGTCACTGGCAACTCTAGAATTTAATTTTGGGCAAAGCAAACTAAATATTTTTGTATCTCCCTCGGTTCTCTGCCGTTTGGCAGAAATATGTTTGACCAATGTGGTTCATAATAACGCCTTATGATGCTCTGCTTTAAATCTTACCTCAAAAGCATAGTCTTTAGCAGGAGTTGAGTTTGAAACCACGAAGTTGCCCCTGTGGCTATGGGCAGGGCATTGGCATCTGAAACAATTAACTGCATCAATGCTACTTAATAATAATAGTTATTATTATTGTTTTATGGCAAAGAGAAGGCATACGAGCACACAGTGCACCTGATGGTAAGTAGGAACTGTGACCCATAGACATTCGCATTCACAAGCCTGCAAGACTAAGACTGCAAATGCGTTGCCAACCCTCAGGAATAAGATGGAATGCCGCTATTCTAGTCATTACACCAGCTGTCTTATCCCCAAACCGGAACACAACGCATTGTAGTGTTCCGGTTTGGGGATAAGACAACCGGTGTAAATACTAGCATAGAGGCATTCCATCTTAGTCCTCAGGGTTGGCATCGCATTTGCAGTCTTAGGATTGCAGTCTTAGGATTGCAGTCTTGTGAATGCAAATGTCTCTAGTAGTCTATGTCACAGTTTCCACTTAGTCACTTACCATCAGTGTCCTGTGTGCTTGTTTGCCTTACAATGATATTTAAAAAAAAAACACATCGTGATTAACTCTTAAATAAATGATGATAATATTTTATTGATAATGACTGCTTAAGTTTATTCTTCTGACCAGTTTCCGAATTACCATGTAATAAATCAACATTAAAGTCAAATATCAGCATTTAGATTAAGTACCACAAATGAAGATTATATTTACCTAACACACAATAAAATAAATGAAATGAAAAAGCAAATAAATAAAATAATACACAATAAAATAAATAAAATGATAAGGCAACAAAGTCATAAAAGTTATCATACCTTGCTTTTAAATTAAATGTAATTTAATATTGTCTTTTGTAAAAAATAACTTTATTGATCCAGATAAATAAATAATTATGTAATTAATATACTCACCCTGCCTTGTGAATAGTCCTTAAAAGAGAAAATATTCTTTTACGTGTAGCCATATTGACTATCAATCATAAACTGGCATCTGTGTGTTCCAACTCCGGCTTCATGTTCTTATAAGTAATCTGAACGTTATCTATGTAGATAACATGCTCGATACAGAATTGATATTTTGTTTTGTGTGAACCAACCTAAAAGATTACATTATAACAAATGCTTAAAAATGCTTGTGCAAGACAAGGATAGTTAAAAAATCTATGAATCAACTCCAAATTTGAAGCACAAGTCCGTTGACTGTTTGAAAAAAAACATATAGTCTAATTGTAAACTCCTTTTTTCTACTCGTGTACTTGTAACTGCTAATATTGATATTGTTAACAGTATCGGAATACCCACCTATAGTGTAACCGAAGCGGGAAAACAATTCTATATTGAGCTCTGCCATGGTAATAACAGTTCTGTAATAATGATTATAGCATTGTTATTACTAGGGTTCAGAGTTTTTATCGCACGATGAGATGGGAGCTGTGGAGTCAAAATTAACATTAAAATTCAACTCTCACTCATACTCATACTCATTTGTTTATTTAATTTTCAAAATGCTTTTATATTCGCCCTGAACCCATGAGTAAAGCTGCTAAGCTAAGTAATGAAAGATTACGATTATAAAAAATAATAATGTACAAATCATTTAATAATGTAATAAATATTAAAAGTGGAAGTTCATATCTATATTAATAATAAAAATTAAATTTTGCAATTGAATGAACAAAAGTGTTTGCGTTTGAGTAAGAGTTGAATTTTAATGTTAATGGCGACTCCACAGCTCCCATCATCTTACTGTGCTATGAAACCTCCCAACCCTAGTTATTACCATGGTTAGAGTCATTCCGGATATCAGTCTTGGCGTTTAGTGAACACTAGACATCCTAATTTGTATAATAAACTGATAAAAATATTTTAATACGAATTACAATAACGTACCTATACTAAATACAATATTATTTATGGCTCTAATTATGTGTTTAAAATTATGATTTTATTAAGTTTCTTAAATTAGATGGTTATCCATCTATTTGTTATTTGGTTACTATAATAACGTTCAAATCACCATTTTGTGTTTCGTCTGTACTTCCAACTTTTATAATAAATTGTCTGACCTGTTTCTAGTAACTATTTAAATTTGCATGGAATTGGTTAACATTTAAAATTCACAAACTATTAACTTCTATCGGAATTAAAGTTAGCAGACAAATCCAGTAAAGTTCCGAGAAAAGTTAGCCATTGTTCATCTTTGTAATTAATTATCATTTTAAGCTTGTAGAAACAGTTATGTTTGCAAAGGTATATAATTATTTTAGCTCTTAAGGTATGAGAGCCCATGTTAGAGTGCAAGCTTATGTACCAGTTACATAAATAACTATTTAGAAGTCGGTTGAAAATAAAAATAAAAGAATGTCATCAACATAGATAGAACATAATATGGCAAAGCATTTTATTTTGTTTTTCATGATTTACCAAAGGTTTTAGTCTAGCTGATTAATGCCCGATTCCTATATTCAAGAAACCCATTTCTATCGAGCCGTTCCTACTTTCCTTACGAGCCGTAACGTTATGACATCTGCTACACGTACAAAATGTGTCAAATTTTAACGAGGCGCAAGGAAAACAATTCGTTTCTTGAATATAGGAACCGAGTATAACTAATCTAAAATACCTACTACACAATAAAAATAAAACTATTATTAAGACGATTTAGTTTTGCCCTACTTTGACTTATATTTGCAGTAATTTGACTTTAGTTATAGGATAAAAAGTAAATAACATAAATGATAAATTAACCTTAGGTTTTTACAATTACAAGTAAGGATGTACCTACTGTACTTGATCTTTGGGTGGTTATTGTTTATTATGTTGTGTGATATTGAAACTTTTGTAAAAAAAAACGCAACAAGTATTAAGTCTTCACTTGTTTTATTATAATCGTAATACGAAAATAAATACTAGTTGATTTGACAAGACTGTCAAAAGTCAGCTGTTAATGTTAAATTGTTCGTGATTGGTTGGTTCGTGGGTGGTTGGATCTTGTACCCCGATTCTCATATCAATATAGAATAAAATTGATACCAAGTTCAAGTTTTATTAAACAAGAAATTTTAAATGCAAGTGAACTTTCGAACTTATCATTTTGAAAGTGACGAAGAAATTTAGTTCCTTTTTTTCTATCGATTCAGGAGGGTTACCACGAATCACTAAATTCGAAACATTGACACTCGCCATCCCTTTCACAACAAAATCGTGAGAAAAGGAATGAGTTAAAAACGTAGGTTTGAATTTCGATTTTCAAAGTAGGACCTAATAGATGGAGGAGAATTGGATTTTTTCCAACCTCTATTTTGTTACGTTATTTTATACAAATATGGGGGAGGCCTATGTCCAGCAGTAGACGTCTTTTGGCTGACATGATGATGATGATACAAATATGGCTATTATACGGAAGAGTAATATAAGATATATTGCAATTAAAGCTTCAGCGGCAATTAGCTGCTGCGCCATAACAGCTGGGGAGCATAATATACCCTACTTGATGGTTAACAAGAAGCACTCGACTCGAAACTTTGGGCGCCCCATTTCTTTTACTCGTCAATGTAGACTAAATAAATATAGAGAAAGGGATGGAGCTAACATTAGTTCGAACTTCGATTTTCAAAGTAGAGACCCTGTTGAACACGGTCACGGCCACAGATTATGTCACGGCGCAGCGCAATGCGCACTCAATAAAGTCAATAAACCCTACTTCGAACACTAAATAAAGTTCTGTCCTTAATACATGTAACTAAAAATTAAAAATTAAATTAAGAGTAGGTACTAAACTATCGTTGTTTTAAACATTTATGAACTTACTAGTTTCTTAGTAAGACCCCAGTAAGTTTTTGTTTGCCGAATGCACCGAAATGATTGGTTGGCTGCACTGCAAGATAATGACAGGACCGACGTCATACTCATAATATTGAGAAATACATCGGTACATCCTGCATCCTCACTGCCTAGTGCAAATTTTATTTTAGGCATATTATTCCGTTGTTTCATTATTTATAAGAACCACTTCTGAAAATAGGCTTGTTTTGTTTTTATGTGAGATTTTTAGTCTTTGTCCATCATGTGGGATATCTTTGGTAAGTTGCATTTTAATCGATAGGTAAGTAGGTAAGTAGCTACCTTTTATCGATTGTTAATGTTTTTTTACATTCTCTTAACACAATATAGATGCGTTCAATCTTAGAATAATCGTAAATCGTAATCTTAGATGATTGTTAACTTTGCTTCATTTTTAGAAAACGGTAATGATACCAAAATAATGATAAAAAATGTCTCACCATAAGGCCATAAATATTTTATTTACGAAAATTCCTTCGACTAAAAAAAAGCATAATGTGCAAATAGAAAACTTACGTTTGTACTTTCTTGAGTAAGTTTTGCCCCTTAGTTTACCTTGCCCATCTCGCTTACAAACTTTTGGCCAGAATTGACACTACAAAATCACAACAACCCGACCTATAGATTTCAGCTCAGGTAGATGTACTAAAGGCACAATTGCAATACCTAGGTGTTGGATCACACCCATCAGACTATTATCATAAATGGGAAAATTTGTGAGTATGTTACTCCTTCACACCGAAACAGCTTGATGGATTTGGATGGGAATAGAGATAGTTTATAAATTTATTAATAAGAGTTTTTTTCCCGTGGAATGGTCAGCGTGGACGAAGCCGCAGGCTAAGTTAGGTTAGTTTGACATAAAAGCCACAGACTAAGTGCAATTTTGTAAGGTACCTACAGCTAGGTACTTACAACGAACCGCGTCCTTTAAAATTTTGCTTACACGTAATAGGTAGATTCTATATCTAGATGACGTTACAAAATGTAATAATTATCGATTATTTTTTATTTTATTAGTGCTTCGTATTTTGACACTACAAGGAATTTGCACACGTTCCCTTTAATAACGTAAATAGGTAGAAACTTAATACGGATAATTATTTGTATTCATAACCTACATTTAGAAGATCCGTTTGTACCTATTCAATTTCTAATATCCGGTCTGATTCATCGTTTTTAAAATAATTTAAAAAAAGGAAGAGGTTCTCAATTCGTTTGTATTTTTTTTAATGGTGTTTCGTAACTAAATAGGTACCTACTTACTAGCTGTCAAGTGTGACTACAAGTCAAGGTTCAAATAAGGAGCTAATCGACAAATAAATTATATACCTATCTAAGTATGTATAGTTCGATAACTTTTTAAGACCTCTTGCACTGCACATAGGTAGGTGTATTTTCTTTTGTATATTTTAGAGTTCTCAACTGCGCCCAAACCCCATAACGTATTCTACAAAGTCACTGGCAGCGCTACGACATTTGCGATCCGAGCGAACGCCAACGCCGTCATTGGGCTCTCTGTCTTACCAGGAAACAACGAGTGCGAAGTCTGGGTATGTTTAAAACTCATATCAAAATATACTTATTTTGTGAAATAATTGTTTCGCGATGTCCCTAATGGTGTCCCACACTAGCTGTTGTTATATAACGTTATAATAAAACACGATAACATCTACTAACACTTCATAACATTTTGTTACAACTTGTTAGATGCTTCAAACGCTCCCACACTGGTAAAAATTTATATCATGTGTTAAAAAGTTATATAACGTAATATAACATGAGAACAATGTATAAGTTTTGTTATAATTTGCGATAAGATGTTATAATACAAATGTTTTACAATATTTATAACAGTAAGTGTGGGAGCACCATAAGAGATACAAAAGATTACTTACTACTTACGATAGACTAGCAATCCTGTAACAAGACAATGGCTGCCTTTCATTTTGACCTGCGTCGCTATTGCCTAATGCACTCGCAATCATAATCGGCTTCAAAGTGGAACAATTGTTTTCATTTTGTATGCAGCATGCCTTCGATTTTCAAAATGAAAACGATTGTGATTGCGATTGCGTTAGGCAATAGCCTCCTCTGGGCCTTCTATTGTACGCGGTAAAACGATATTGCTTTTGACATGTTATTGTATTATTTCTAAGTCGGCCCCCGTTAATTATGTCAAGTAAATAAGATGTACTTAACGTAACCTTGACAATTATTTGTACTCGTATATATCGGTATATTTCCCTGTATATCGTCTATATATAGAAAAACTTGCTACATAAGTAGGTAACTAAATATTTGGTGCTTTTGCAAAAGTTATTGATAATGATGTTATGCGAATCCGGCCGCCTCTGGACCTTCTTGCAGCAGTTGATTCTTTCAAGGTAATTTTCGATGACTTTTTCGCAAGTTTCGGGAGTTAGGTATCTCGCCAATAACTTGGCGAATGTTAGTCTTAAGGTGCTCCAACGTTGCCGGTTATTACGAAAAAGTTGTCTCTTTCTTTGTTCTCTATCTTTCCGAGATAAAAACGTACTGACATAGTTTTTCATAAATTCTACAATATAATCAAAAATCGAAAATATCGTACTAGGTTTAAGTATTTTGTGTCGAAATTTTCAGCCTTACAGTCCTTAACAAATCCTCACAAATAAACACCAACGGCGTTTGACTGCAGACTTCACTGCGTTAAATAATTCGCTGTCCATGATCTCATGAACAATTTTAACGCGTTGAGCAATAGTCAAGCAATTATTTTTTCAAATTTTGTCACAAACTAGGTAGGTAGCATTTGAAGTTTGAAACACGCGCCATTACTAACAGCTATCAAAATAATAATTATAGTGTTGCCAATATGGGAACCTCGAATTGGATCTTTAGGTACTTAATAAATTTTCCTGCTACCCAGGTATTTACTTACTCGGTTTTGTGTATCGATTCCATCTACCCGGCCGCCGCCCATTTTTTATTTAGTATTATAATACCTAATATTATTTATTCTGTTTTACTACCGCGCGTCTGCGGCACTATAAGATAAGGACTGTCATATCATGATGACCGCCGCGCCCGACGACTGAAGCCACGCCAGTGACGCTAGCCGTTGATCAAAAATACAATAGTAAAAAAATATTTTATTTATGTTTTCCAGAACTGTCGCACCGGGCACGAAGCGACTGTCCCCATCTCTGTCGTGTCGTACCCGGTCGCGAGCAACGAAAATCCATTACTAATTTAGAGTTCTTGTTCTGAGAGCTAAGGCAGCGGCGTAGTCGGCGCGTTCCCCAAGCTTGATGGAAGCGTTTTTAGTAAGGGAACGCGCCGCATCCGACCTCAGTTCGTTTGAATTGAATATTTGTCAATTTACTTTTATTATAATTATCTATGGCTGGCTGGAGGATACATGTAACAGCAAGTCACTGAGTACTTTTTAATAAGCTTCAGAAAATGCTGAAAGTTTTTAAATCGTGTGAATGTTTTTTTGGATATAGGTTTCTGCACCATCAATAACTAAATAAAAAGCAATCTTAGAAACCCCGGCTGCATTTTTTGATACTAACGTCGATGTATGTTCTCATAATTGAAACACAAAATCCGAATGAAAAAAGTGTTTTAAGAATTTTATACTCGCGCTATCAAAACGAATCTAATGACGTATCACTTATCAAAATCGTTTGACCCGTTGAGTAGTTACGAGGGGACATAGCAACGGACATACATATAACATACAGATACACATAACCCTCATTTGGGCTTCGCCGCAGTCAGGTAAAAAGGTGAAATGGGTACAAAAAGTACTATAAATAGGAACTTTTAGTGACCTTCGACAAACTTACTCTGAACTTATCATTGAATCAACATTATTTCAGGTATTAGTGGGATATAACGGACGTTGCTGGATTAAGACTTGCCGAGATACTGTGCGATCGGTTATGAACAATACCTTCTTGTGCCCAGATGAGTACCGTAAGTTCTGGCTCACGTGGTTCAATGGGATGGTGAGCTTGGGTGAGGAAGGCTGCAATAACCCTATAGTATCCTGCAGAGAAAGAACATATGACTTTAAATACATCACATTTACTGTTGTGACGCAAATGAACCATGTGCTATGGCAGATTAACAGTAAGTATCACTTAAAGACCGGGTAAAGTGACAGAACATATATGACACACAATACGGTACGATAAACATGTACGGTACGATAAAAACCTCATGGTGCCGTCCTTCTTCTTTACCAAAACTACCGGTGAACACCAAGGACTTGTTGATGGCTCGATAACTTGGTTCCTCTTCATCTCTTCAATCATATCTTCTACTTCCTTTTCGCAAGCTACTGGAACTCGCCGTGGACGTTGTCGGATAGGCATGGTTCCACCAATGTCGATCTCATGTTGTACAACTCCAGTTCGTCCAATATCACCGTCGTGCGCAGAGAAAACATTGCTGTAACGCAGCAGTAAATTACGCGCCCTCAGGAGTTCTTCCTTTGTGAGATTGTTCTTGCAACCATCCAATAATCCTGTAATGTCCACTCCTGTACTTGCAGGTTGTCCGCCGGCGTCCGGTTGGCAACTTCGTATCCAAGAAATTTCTTCGTAAGTCCCGATAACGCTTCCTTTATCAAGGGTGTATTTAGTGTCGCTTGGGTTTAGAACCCTTATAAATGCTGCAGATGACGTTGTCACAACCGTGCGAGCTGTTATCCACGGTTGACTACCATCAATTTTTTCTACTATAACGCAGCGATGAGATCCTCGTCCCGCATAGTGTGGTAATTTTACAGGAACTAGGGCTTGCGATCTTGGTTGCAGAATGGTCCTTCTAGCGCAGTAGACTTGTGCACTCATGCCACCTTCCATAGGGACATCAACCCCGAATTTCAGAACTCCACCTTTCAAGTCGATTTTGCAGCCGTGTTTTCTCATAAAATCCAATCCAATGATGCAATCGTCAATGATGTTAGCAACGATGACTTTGTGCCAGTAGTTCTTTTCCCCAATTTGCACCTCCACTTCTTGCTCCCCCAGGACGGAAATGTACTGGCCGGTAGCCGTTTGCAGCTGGAGATCCTTGGGTCGTACTAGACGATCTCTAGTTAAATGTATCAGTAGTCGAGAACTGATCACAGTCCGAGAAACTCCGGTGTCGATAGTAAGGTGACATGGTATTCCACCAATTTCTCCTTTGACGACCAGACTGTTCCCATCGTTCACCTGTGAGATCGTAACTGGGACATTTTGACCACCAGCCAGTACTCGTCCCTTAGTCCTGGCTTCTACTCGTTTCCCTGATGCGGCTCTACTGCATCAGAGCATGCTGACCTCTCCGTCGGGCCTGCATCTGGTTGTGTCCTATTTCGTTTTGGGCAACAAGATTGTAAGTGCCCGCGTTCTCCACACCAATAACACCTTGGTCCAAATTCACGGCGAGGAGCAGTTGGCTCGCTGGCTGAAACTTCTCGCACCCTAAAAGGCCTCGAGTCCTGGCGTACCGCTTCCACTTCCAAGGCGTGGGCAACTGCAGCCTTCAGGCTCCCATGATATCCTAGTCGCACAGCAGCTCTGACTTCCAAATCACGGATTCCGTCAATGAAGGCCTGTACTAGCATGCTGTCCACAAATGAAGCCGATGCACTTTGGTACGCTTTTCTGACCAATTTTTCTATTTCGAGGGCCCAGTGTTGTAATGACTCACTACGTCCCTGGGCGCGATCCTTCAGTTGAGCTCTGAATACATGCTCTAGATGACTGTCCCCGTAACGGGCTTCCAAAGCTTCAAGAAGGCGGTCGTATGTCTTATTCTCTCCCAGAGCTTCCAGCACGGTGAGGGCTTCATCTCGTAGTGCCAAAATTAGAGCCGTCATCGACTGGTCTTTGTTCCAGCCATTCGCCTGAGAAACCGACTTAAACTGCAATTTGAAGGCCGTCCATGATGAAGTTCCATCAAATGGAGGGACTTTAAATCTTCCAGCTACCGGGATAGATGTCTCAGGTCCACACGTACCGTTGACCACTTTGATTTCCAGCTTTTTCACTTCATTTCTTATCGTCTGGGGGCGATTTTCGTGGTCCTCAACTTTTTCCTTGAAGTCATGTAGGTGATTTTCCACCTTTTCATTAATTCCCTGGAGACGGTTCTCGAACTTAATGTCCATGTCAACAAGTTTTCCTTAAACCTCAGTTATTTCCTTCTTCCATTCCGAAGTGGCCTCTCGTACCTGTTCTAGGAGAATTCTCGAATGTTCCTCTTGTGCTCTGGATCGTTCTTCTTGAAATTTCTTCTGACTGAGTATCTCATTCCGGAGGTTTCTAGTTTGTTCTTCTTGAGCCCTGGATTGTTCTTTCAACAGGACAAAGATCGCGTTCAGATCAATTTCCGGCTTAGGTGACGCAGCTGTAGTGGCCGATGCTGTAGCGGTGGACGTACTCGTGCCGGCTGCAGCCGCAGAGTCGTCAGCTGCAGTTTGGCTCCGGGTTTTGAACCCCTCCTGCTCTTGATCTCGCGGAGTGACTGGCATTTTCTATCCCACTTCTGACACCAAATGTTACGTACGTGGGGGTAGGTAACTGATAGAAATGCACGAAAACACCGATAATCAAAAGTAGACTATTTAATTAAGCACTCACTTAAACCGTTACAAAACAATTATCGCACAATAAACTTCGAAGACTTAAGACTTAGATCGCTCGGGTCGCTCTTGATCGCACTGTTCGCTTTCCAAGTAAAGACTGCCTGCCCACAACCGCGGTCCGCCTTTTATAGCTCCCACGTTATTCTAGAACGTCTTCCATTCCATCCACCAAATCTTCCGGAAAGATCGACGTAGTTTGCTCCGCCGAGGACGACCGAGACTATTCGTTTCTGTATTGTTCTACGCCTTGCTACCTGCTCGCTCCGTTAACAATGGCGACGTCCTTGGCACAAGGGTCTGGAATGTCCTGCGCATCGCTGTCTCATTCCCAATAGTGTTATCTCCTTCGCTCTTAGTGGGTAATGAAACGCCTTACCACATCGGCGTAACAATATGAAGGGGCATTCTTGCATTATCTTGGCTTATTCTACTCCAAGGTTAACTGGAAGAGATCCCATATGGGATAAGTTCGCCTATGTACATTATCTGTAGTGATGCAAAATGTTTTGTAATTGTTTATGTGCAATAAAGAGTTTACATACATACATACATACAATCCGATACAATTCTGTCCGGGTACTAGACAACGATGAACGTATGTAAATAAGAACTTACCTATATTAATAGATACTTAAATACATATATTAAATATATATATTCGGGTAAAAATACATTCTTTCTTTGCGACTTATGACTACGGGTTTTTTTGTTAAAGTGTATGCTATCCTTATAATAAGAACACAGAATACAAGTTTTAAGATGTAAACTGCGTAAAATTCGGTGTCGTTGCGTAAACAAAAGACGGGGTCATAGAGTAAGAACATGGCGCCGTTTTTGACGCACCGTTAAGCAGGCACCTTTATACAGTCAAACTTGAAGCCACAAATGGAAGCATGTAGTTGTTATCTTCTCGCACGTTTCCGCAACGACACGCACACAAGGGCACAAATAATGTGCTCGGTAGAACAAATTTGGTCTAGTTTGAGTGGCATCACATTGGTGCGTAGACTAGGTTTCTATATGCTTAGGGTATATCTTATATAGACTACTTTCTCTCTAGATATTATTAATCCCACATGGTGATGGGGTCAGCTTTCCTGCTTTTGCTTCGCCACTTCGACCTGTCCTCCACATCGTCCTCGGATGCCCGACACTCCTGCATGTCCTTCAGACGACTGTGCTGTGGAACAGGTGAATCATCGAAAAATCAACATCATGATATTCTGAATTGTTTCAGTGCCTCCAGCTTTGGAAAGTAATAAACCTAAAGCAGACATAAAAGGTCTTCCACACTGGACGTTACTGAGGGAAGGTCAGGAGTTTCCAGATGATGCTTTGATCGGAGGATTTGAGAATGAGGTTCTGTACATTGCACGAGCCCCGCACATGGGCTCACTTACTCCTGGAAAGTACTCTCCGTCTACTGGAAAAGCATATATTTCCTGGGACGGACGGGCAAATGAAAAAACTGATGATATTGAGGTACCTACTTATATATGCTTTCGTGGTTTTCTTGAAGCTAAATTAATATTTTCTATCTTCATTTATATTCCAATACTTTTGAACTATTGTAGAACATCTGTAAAACTATAATTTGCTACTAATGCAACTTATATTTTCCAGATACTCTGCGGTTTTAACCTTTTATGGGAGCGTACTGCTTCCGATAAGATTCCGGTTGGTGCTTTTGCTGTGGGCTACTCTGAAATAGATTCTGAACCATTATATGTTGGTAGAGCATTACACGATGGACACCTTATCCCTGGGAAATTTCACTCTCCTTACAAAAGTTTGTTGTATTCCTATGATGGGAGAGAGTGTTCTGCAAATAAGTTCGAAATTCTAGTCTTACCTGGAAAAAATGTCAGAGTTGATCATGACACATTCTGTTTCGATACTCACTTGTATTTGCACCCAGCCGAATTTGACGCAAATGTCATAGATAACGACATTGATTGATGGCGACCACGGCGGGGGTAACACTTTTCCACAATAACTTTGTGACTATTTATTGGAGTGGTAGGTACTGAATAGTAAATATTCATGTTTTTTTCACAGCTTCAATAAAAGCTCAATCATGTTAAAACCAGGTGTAAAAAACATTTTTTGGATAGCTTTATAAATAACCGAGATATAAGCCAGCAAAGATTTGTTCCTATCTCTTTCTAGAAATCTATCTTTTGCTAGCAAAACAGATTTGACGTGAAGTTTACAAGGCCGAACTGTTACAATGACGTCACAGTGCTCTTTGGAGGTCTTTTTCTTATTAGCAGTTTAAAATGCTTGTATCATCTGTATTTCTTTCCCAATTCTAATTTTAATTTCACTTTTGAGGATCTGTTTTAAGGTATTTTCATATTTTGTTAAGAAATGCGATTTAAAGTGTCCATGAATATTCCGTATTGAACTTTTTGCGGTAGATATAGCATCCGTTACTCTCGCACATACGTTCTGTTCAGAGTGAGAGATGTTTTTTCCATGTAAAAAAGAAAAATTTGCACAAAGTTAGTATGAAAATTTGGGTTCCCCGTCCCCTTTAGAGGTTTGCGAATAGATCTTAGCCAATCTTCTTTTGGATACCTAAAAGAGAAATTAAAATATAAGATAGATATCTTTAGATATTTTTACAGCAGTCCCACGTTAATTCTCAAGCAGATCTCACATTATATTGTAAATTTACCCACTTTTTTGTTCCGCGTCCCTTTGCGAATAACGACCACTGCGTTACTATTATAGCCTTTGTTTACCCAGCCCCACACAATGTGGGATAAAACATTATTTAGGTATGCCGGCCAGAATCTGGAAATTATGTGTCTAAGATTATCCAGTTTTTTTGAAAATTATGACAAAATTTACGTTCACGTTAGGAGACGTTTTATTAGGCATCGAAAGAAGAATGGCTTAACTACAACAGGTCAAATTTCGGCGGAGTGCGATAGTCCATATCAATTATTATGGAGTTATATGGGAGAATGCTTGTAACAAATGAATTTATACATAACCGTCTTTCATGTTGGCCGTGGCCGGCAAGTGGGTACAAATTCGAAAATCAATACCTACTCGAATATTAAGTCACCAGTACCTAGCTCATAAATTAACCTATATGTTCCACGTACCTACTGCCCACACATATATGAATGTCATTTGAAACTATCTTTCAGTGCCATAAAACAAAATTTATTTTGAACACATCCATTGGAAGCTACATAAATTATTTATCTCTCAAGTATTTTTCAAGATATTAGATGGGTCTTAAAATAATGCTTTTCATATTTAAATGAATCTTTTTACCATTATTTATCTATTGTATACAGTAAATTAAGTGTTTCCAATAAACTACTGGTCGCAATATTAAAGACATTACAACAGAACTGTGGTGTTATCTATATTTTTTACTAAACATCCATTAACTGATTACCTATTTTGAACTTTAACATTATTTATCTCAACTCAACCTATTTCTCCTTAACTACGGAGCGTTTACCCTACAGATAAATAAGTGGCGATAAACAATTCAACATTTTTAATTTCGCCGAGTCATGCCCTGTCACTATAACATCTATACTTAACAAGTGTATTATAATGGAGTGTAGGTAATAGTAGACTGTTCAACAAGGGACTAAAACAATTTGTTCAGCAGTTTTTTTTGTTGTTGTAAAGATACGCTTTAAATGCTTGCATATTTGCATATTTAAATGCCACCAGATTCAAACCTGAAAACTATTTTAAAACGAATTGGATCATGCATAATAAAATAAATTCATACTTAATGTAATTAAATAGATTAATATTAGTTTTTTTTTTACATTTTTGCAGTTGTCATTTAAGGTTATTTCTAGGCCCTAAAAATTGTCTATACACAATCACTGAAAATGGTGATAATCCTCCATTCAAAAACACCGTGATTGGATGTTTAGGGGATTCCAAAGTAAATTTTAAAAAAACTTTTCACTTCTCAGGCTCTAAAAAGACTCACAATTGGCTTGTATAGTCGGACTAAAGTGATGTATTTAATCTCTAGGGAATAAAACTACACTTTACTCCCTAGGGACTAAAGTACTTTTTCTTTTTAATTTACTTTGGAAACACTTAAACTGCCAATCATCGCCTTTTTCAGTGATTGTATATGGATCATTTTTCTTGCAAAAAATATAAATTAATCGATTTAATTTCACGATTAATGATTACAAATATGAATCTATTTAAATATATAAGGGATAAAATCTATTTTATTAGGCATGGTCCAAATAGTTTTCAAGTTTGTATCTGTTGGCTAAATATGCAAGCATTTAAACATCACGGTGTTAATGAATGGAGGATTATGGCCATTTTCAGAGATTGTGTATGGACCATTTTTAGGCCGTGGAAATAACCTCAAAATGCCAACTGTGCAAAATTATTAAAAAAAAGATTTAATTTCGTGAAACACGATTAATGATTACTAATATAAATATATTTAAATATATTAGGGATAGTTCTATTTTATTAGGCATGGTCCAAATAATTTTCATGTTTGTATCTGTTGGCTAAATATGCAAGCATTTAAACATCACGTTGTTAATGAATGGAGGATTATCGCCATTTTCAGAGATTGTATATGGACCATTTTTAGGCCGTGGAAATAACCTCAAAATGCCAACGGTGCAAAATTATTACAAAAAGATTTAATTTCGTGAAACACGATTAATGATTACTAATATAAAAGAGTTTTTTTTTTTCTCGCATTCGAAGTGAAAAGTAGAGTGTTTAACTCGAGACTAAACAACCATAATGACACTCGAACTACAGCCACTCTCGCTCGCAAGCTCGCTCGCGTGGCTAAACATCTCGTGTCATTATGGCTTGTTTTAGTCCCTTGTTGAACAATCTACTATTAATCCCTAGTGATTAATAAGAGCTTTAGTCCCGAAACGCAGAGAAAGACGACAGAAGACAAAAGTAACATTTTAAGAGCATGAGAAGTGAAAAAGCTCTTAAAACTTCCTTCGGTTTTGTATTAAGTATGACCACAGAATAGAACAAGTTAGTTTAAATAAGTGAAGCAAAGAAGTAATTGTATGACCTGCTGGATTTTCTTGCGGCGCTTCTTCTCCGCAATGGTCTTGTCCGAATCGCTAGTAGATTCACTCAATATTATAGAGGTGCAAAAGAGCCATCACGTGGCCAATTTATTGAATAAATATTTTGTATTTATTTCGCTCGCTTTCTTATGTTAGTCTAACCGCCCTCTAGCACTGGGATGTACCTAATGAATATGCGTATAGATATCCAGGAAACTGAATGATAGATACAACTTTCGGCAACACGTCATTTTTGCGAGAACTCCGACCACAAAAGGATTTGCATTTACCTACACATTTGTACTGTACTGTCATAGAATTCATAAATATGTGTACACTTTAGTACCTTGTCACTTTAAACGCTGTGACAATTAATGTAGTGCAGTTAAAACATAATATTAAATAGACAATGTACTAAAGTGTACACATATTTATGAACTCGACTGTACTGAAGATACATTTGGTCTATAATCTCCATCCACACTGATCGCGTTTAGTCGGCGCGGCTCGGGCATAACCCCTTTCTTATTCGATTTTCCTTGAGGGACTCGAGGTCTCGTGTATGCCACACTGAGGGTCTTTGCATTGCATCCGACCCGGACCAATCTCGAATCTGCACAATCGCCCATAGAAATAGTATTACTAATGGGCATTTAAACTACGTCTACTCAATTTCGGACTCCGTGTACATTCAACGCCAAAAGTAGCTGATCACTTTTGTACTTTATCCTCGTTTGACCATCTCGTTTGAGATTGCTTACGTGACTCCAAAGCGACAAGGTACAAAAGTATACATTCACTTTCGGTTTTTGAATCGGTACGGACGTGAGAAATCGCCCTTATTGAATTTTTTTTAAGGTTAATAATGGAAGAAATAAGTACGAAGTAGATAGACATCGAGGTGATGTATTCATAAATTCATACAGATTGTTGTCATTCACATAATACACAATAGAAAAAACTATTCAGCTACAACTCCGATAATATACTACAATAAAGAATAAAACATCTTACCCTACTAGCATCATTTGGTTAAATAACTTTTAGTAAGTAACATACTGACAGGCTAAAAATGGCATTAAAATATCTCATCACAATTAGATTTTCACAATATATAAATAAATTTAATTTTATGTTTCATAAGAACTATAGAACAGTGCTTTACGCGAGCTGAGTCAGCACTTCTAATACTTTAAAATAGTTACAATAAATTATGAATTCAATCTACAGACGTCTAAGTTCACACGCTCTATACTAATATATCTATATACAACGGCCTATAAATTTCACACATGCTTTTTTATAATAATTATATACTCTTTTACACGGGCAAAACTTGTTATATAATACTTAAAATATGTCAACGCATTGTGCAATAGTTAGTAATCGCCTTTTATCATCGTCTGCGTTGTTTTACTATTATAATTATTTGCGGCATTGACCCAATGACACCGCAAACGATATCGAAGCTCTTATAGTTTGACAACAAAGGCAACCGTATCGTATTAAAGGCAATATGATTTGCGTTATGCGTTGACTGATGCATGCTGTCTTTCGCGTAGTAAAAGTTTTGGATTGTAAACGCATTGTGAATTATAAACGCATTTTTCACACTTATTTTTATTTTTTCCTTCAGACGCGTTTTACATTCAACCCAAAGGTATCGCTTTAAAAGAGGGATAAACTATTATGACTAGAGGCTGTGCTGTCCTTATATTTCTGTTTTTTACCTATGGTGCCCTGTAGGTATATTTTTGCATTGAATGCTCAAAATAGGCAGCGGCCAAAAATCAGTAACTCATACATAACTTGCATACTTAGAACTGAATTATCCGTTTTGCTAATAGCAATTAATAATAGGCTTAAATAAATATATTCACTGAATCGACTAATACTAATGTATGGCAACGCATGCGGTAATCGGGGTAACTCTATAAACAATCTGTTTCTTAACATCTACAAGAATGGACCCAATTTACAGAATTTCTAAATATGGGTATATTTACATGTTTGGGAATGTCTCCATACGATATCGTCACTACTATTGACTGTTACTCTAGTGCTAGGAATATTTATCTTATAACAACTATTAGAAAACGCGGAAATCGTTAAAATTTAACATTTAACAACAGGTTTAGTTAGATATTGTGAGTGAGATTATTGGGATCGTAGACAAATATGAAAATATCTCGGCTACAATTTAAATTGTACCACAAATTGTATGGTCCGAATACTCCGAATAACCAATATATACAGCAAATATAACGAGGTCATTTCGTACTGAAACTCTTAACAAAATGACCCGTTATTTTTGTCCAGTGTCGGCTGACATCGAGCCGTTTCAAGTCCGACTTTTAATAAGATGACATGGGTATGGACAATAAATAACCTATGATCTCGCTCACAATACGACACTATAGATATCATCCACCAACAAGCTACGACACCTCCATACTACATACAAGAACGAACTAGATAACAAACACTCACTGGTCCGAAGTTTGTCACTGATATTATTTTCAACTACTGATCACATCATTTTTGGCAAATCTCTGGAGTGCGGAAAATATGCTCGGAAATTGTTATTAGTATTCAACAGAATGTAGTTTTTAGAGTACTTCCAGCTTTAGCTTTTTCTGAAACAGTTTTAGAATTCGGGCTTCTGTTTGTGTTTAGGCCAGACCTAAACCATACAATAATGTTGCTACACAATTTATTCTCGACATTTAATACAAGGCATGGCACGACAAAGCACCAATCTCCGATGAACGCCGTGCAAAAACTCAAGAGACGTGGTTTGCCGCCAAAATGGTAATGTTTGTTTTTACTTCCGAATCCGGCTGCCACCGAAACAGAACGGTCGGTCGGATACTAATTGTAAAAATGTTTTTATAAAGTGCCTTCAGAGCATGTTTACATATGTATTCCGAGCGTATTTTACACTTATATACTTTTATACTGTCTATATAACAGTATACTAATATCGGATTTAGTTATTTAATACGACAATTCTAATGTCGGCCGTTAATACGAATTTACAGCGACTAGTTACTTTAAATCCTAATTTGAGCTTAGACATAGAAAGCCTATTACTCTAAACATACAGAGAGTAAAATTACGGATTCTATACATATCTAGATATGATTGACTTAAAAGACTGATGCTGCTGCGTTGGTTTTTCTAAAGTGTTTCTTACAGGCCCTATTGGTTCAACAGTTCAATGTAAAATGACACATTCTACTCTAAATTTAGTAGCAATCAAGGCTTTTAAAGAAACTACCACAACTAGAAAATCTGAGACAAAGTTCTAAAACACCCTAGTTTTTACAATGATTCCAAATAAATTTGTCGCGATTTAAAATATATCTATAAAAAGCGGCTGACCATTAATGTAAAAAAAAAGTTTGATAATAAACTCGGGCTCTAAACTGCAAAAATCTTAGCCCTATTATTTTCTTTCAATCGGGTAATAAACGTGATTGAAAGAGATGGAGCTTCCGAAATTTCGCTTTTACAGCTTCAGAGTAACCCCCCTGAAAGCCGAAGGGACGGACTAGCTACTGACCCAGCTAACAATACTGGTGTCGTTAAAGCTACAGTCAACGATGTGCGACAATTTAGGCAATATTCAAACTTAAATATTCTAATTACGTGGCAACCCTAAAAAGTTTTAAAAGATTGGAATGGTTCAAATGTATGAGTATTAAAATTGCTGTATAAAAACAATAACTAACTACAATTGGTAGAGTGAAATATCACATTGATACTTGTAAATTGGTGCCGAGTTTTATATCTGAGCCGTATATTGATACTAGCCGTGATAATGATAACTTTTAACAGCAGAAATTACTTTTTAACATTGTATATAATACGATCAGAACAATACAAAGAATGCTATACTTAAAATAAGCTCGTAGTGTTCAAAATTAATGATAGCTTTAGGCCAACATCGGACTGTCATGAAATATCTTATTATTTTTTTACATTGAATAATGTCCAATATGTCCATAGAGAGCTTTGTTAACGCGATTTTGGGTAAAACTACACATATATTCTTTATAAGTAGCTGCAAAGAACCCTACACGATCAAAACGCTAACAAAACGCACGTTAAACGCTTTAATTTAATCAGAGCGGTTTTTTTTTACACACATTTAATTCTTATTATTTCTACCACTTCCTACATCAATTTTCAGAAAAAAATTATGAACACGTTTAAGTGAAACTGTCAACATTGAACACGCATACAGCCAATTCGTTACAAGACATTTAACAGACATTAGATTTACGATCTTCTCTACTCACTCCGGAGTTACAAGGTAATACGACAACACTCTCAGTGAAAAACGCCTCGTTAGCAACTGATTTCCAAGAAATTCTCCATGTAAACATGATTAATCACACTCTGCCATGCTGAAATAAACGTGTAAATCGTGGATGTAGTTTTTTTTTGTCAATAAGTATTTAGTCGGATACGTTTGTTTTTTTTCCACTCAGCTTATCAATGGGTGCAGCAGGACAAATAAAATGGCGCACTGACTAAGCAAGAATAGACTCTTGGTCAACGAAATGCTTTGACGCGCCTAATTTTTGTGTCCTGCTGAAGTTAATCGGAAAACTAAGATTTGCATTGGACTTCTTTCGATGTTGGATATTGATCCAACGTTTACTTTTGTAATACTGTATGCACTGGGCGCGTTAAAAGGAAACTACTGAGCTGCATCAAGTATCGCCGACTGAGTCGCTCGCTAGTCCGGTAGCATGTGCACGAAGGAGACGGGAAACATGCCGCGGCGGCCGGTGCCCTCTACCTGGCCCTCCATCCAGTTGTCGTCCTCGGTGCGCTCGTTGATGACGACGATGACTTCTCCCTCGCGGAACGATAGCTCGTCCTCGTTGTCAGCGGAACAGTCGTAGAGCGCGCGACACCGTCGCATACCGCCGCCCATCTGTAATGCACCGTAGTTCAAGCGTGTCACTTGCTTGCTAATAATAAAGCTAGCTTTAAAAAGCAGTACTTTAATAGACTTAATTAGTAGTAGAAAAATAAGTCTTTTAAAGATATTATTTTTAATAGTTGGCTCGTAAATCGAGCTACAAGTTACTTAACTTGTAGCTCTTATGAGAAAATAAAAAAGACAAAAACCGTGAAAATATCACACTCTTTTTTTGTTGAGGCGGTCGCGTAAGTATTCACAGCTCGTCTCTTGCTTAACCATTATTAACCCTCTTATTCATAAACGCGCTTTACTAAAGTTTGCTTGAAATATATCTTTATTGTCATTATGGGGTACCAATTATTTTATCGAATCACCTTTCAACGAACATAATTATCATTACGCAGAATTTTCATTTCATCGAAGGGCATTTCTCGCCGCGTGAGTTTTTTTTGGCAGTCACAAGTCTAAGCGTTCGATGAAATTTAATTTGATAAAGTGATACAATTGAAGTAGAGAAATTATGACATTTAAATTGGAACAGAAATGCACACTTGATACGTTTATGAATAAAGGGGTAAGTAAGGCTTAATCTCAACTTACCATAGTAATAGACGCGGATGGTGACCTCGAGTGTACACTTGAAGTGTCAGACACGTCCAGCGACCGGCTGTCGGAGCGGCGCGTGCGCTCACGCGACCTCGAGCTGTCGCACGACAGCGCGGACGTCAGCCGGCTGTCGTCCAGCGGGTCCGACATGTCGCACAGTTCAAGGGACGAGTCTTGACTAGAACACTCCTGAAATAATGCCGTACTTGGAATACTTGGAGTTGTGAGATCACCAACGATTTAACAATTTTAAACGGAAAACAACTGAGTTATTATTCTGTCTTGATGGTCAATTGAGAGAGATAAGATGCATTCTGCGTAAGTTGACGACTGTAAGAGTGTCAAAACGTATGGAATTGAGAGGGGCGAATAAATGGCAGCTTATTAATGATTTACTGTCATTTGGGTTAAAAGGAAAATCGACTAAAATTATACGTCACACCAATAAAAATACAATTTGAAATACCAATACCAATATATCTACAAGAAAAATTGTCCAGCCTAACTAACGTCTAACTAATGGAATCTTGTCTCTTGGTAAAATTGTAGTTTGCCCTTGTTTCATCGAACCGAACGTATCACTTCGCAGAATTTTCATTTTCATAGAATGCTATTTTCTAATGAACTCGAGTTGATTTCAGGTTATCTTGTGATGGTTACAAGTCTAACCTAACCTACGAGAATTATATTTAAGATAACCTGAAATCAACACAGGTTCAGCAGAAAATAGCTTTGTATGAAACGAAAATTCTGCGAAGTGATACTTCAGGTTCTATGAAATGAATAAATTTGACTATGAATATGTAAGCACAATATTTTTTTAACTAAATTCGCTTCGGATACTATTACTAATGGTAATGCCTCATAACCTCAGAATGGTCAATTCAAGTGGACGAATCCTTTTAACCTAAATTTCAGTAAAATTGATTATATGATTATTAACATAAATTGTTCACATTCGCAGAATGTGACTCGAGTATCTCAGCTGTGTTAACCACCTGTAGTGTAACATAGTGTAACATTGTCAAATCATTGTAGAATGTGACATGTTGCAGGTGACCACCAAGACGCAGAGAAAGGGTCTCCACATTCCTATCGACGCGGAATCGGCTTGAGCCGATAAGAAAACGTTTTCGTTTTAGGCGTCGCTCGGCTCGGCGCGGCTCGATTCGGCGTTGCGAAAGGAAAGACGTCGTTTTTGCTCTAACGGCATGGACATGAAAGTTTTTCTTACTGGCTCAAGCCAATCGCGTCGATGGCTCTGGGGAGACCCTTAGTCTATCAAATTATATAGTAATTGGTTGTTGAATATTTAAACTGTTAAAATGTTGGTTGTATCAGGTCTTAGTCGAATTACTTGTAAACTTCGTTTTAATCGACAGGATATTCAGACACTTTGATAATTAATACAATGCCCGGTCGACTAAGCATGTTTAGTTTAAGAGTAATGAAGTATATGGCTGCCGTGTGGTCATCTATTGAAGCGATTAAGTATAAGAAAAGACATCGTGTAGTTGAAAAAAAGAAAATTCCATGTCGAAAAGGAAAAAATAATAAAAACATAATACTACACAACTACTACTAAGTATATATTTTTAATCGCCCTCTTTCAATGAAACAATTAAGTTACATTGAACAACAATCGATATTCCTGTTTACACAATATACTATGATTAATCAAAAAACTCATGCTATTTTTGAACCAGTGTTAAATTCCACACAAAATCAAGTATTAGAAAAACGGAACACTCAAATTACTTGTAACTTATGACACGAATCGATGTTTAACAATAACAGAACCGTAGCGAGATGTGTTTAAGCAACCATACAATGATTACACTTTAACCGACTTCAAAAAAGAGAGGAGGTGCTTCAATCGTCCGTTTACGTTAACGTAACGTTAACTTCGCCAATTGTTAACCGATTTTAATGATTATTTTTCCATCAGCAGGGTATCATCAAGGGTCGTCTCATTTAAATTTCGTCATGATCTGGTCATAGTATCCATGGAAAGTCAACGGAACTCCTTAATAATTTGGAGTCGGTTTATTGTTTTCTAAACATTTAGTTATGTTAGCTATGAACGAAGATCTAATTCACTATTTCTAATGCGTACGCGATGACAAATAACAAAAAAGACAGAAAACAATATGTATTTTAAGCTAAGCCGTTATTAACCAACATGCATGAGGGAATTCCATAAACTAGGCAAACCAAATCTTTTGTTGCGTAAGTTATGGTGTTTCAATGACCTTGTCAAGAGACTTCTCTCCAATAAGGGCGTTTGATCCTATCGGTCAATAATAATTTGGTTTTCTCTTGACAAAACTGATATTTCATTTGAAACAGAACATTGAACAGTGGGGCGTAAATCAAACAAGGGTAAGCGAGTAAGTAGATACACTAAAGCTCTCTGTTGTTTACCCTTCTCAGTTTCGCTTTCACAGCCTTTTCCAGGTGCAATCTATTTTTCTTCTGAAGCAAAAACAAACATTTTTACTCCATTTGTTAGTGGCCTATGGTCAGTGTTTTGGATTTAGGCAAACCCTATTGATATGGTTATGTTAGGTATTTACACTAAATCTATTGTGTTAAGTAATTATTGTTGATACTATTTACATATTGATTTTAAAATTGTATTTGCCCGTACCAGCTAAATTAAACTTAGGAAATTTGCCTTTGATAATTAGTGCGGAACAAGACTACTATAATATCGTTACTTATCGCAATAACAGTTATTGAAATTAAAAAGTGAATAGAAGGTACGATTCTTTTAATTTCCAGAAAAGCCTTTGTATGTGGACTTATGAGATTGTTTTTTTTAACTGTATGTGTACCTAATAAAAACATTATTACAAATTAAACGATTTGTCCAAATCAATCTCTGGTCTATTGTTTTTGACCTGAAAGGTTTCCCTAAATTAGTTGCAATATTGTCCCATAGAACGAACTGTGTAAAATCGGTAAGCATAAATATTTTACAGCATCCTTACTATTTGCTATAATTTATTTGAAACTTCACTAAACCATATCTCACTTTTATCACACAACTATTTTTCGACTGAGTATCGAGGCCGATGGTTATTTTAATTCATGAAGGTTTGATTTTCAGTTTCTGTTGACCCGATTTAGATGAAATTTGGCACGCAGATAGTCCGTACAGTGGAAAAAACAGAATACTTTTTATCCCTAATAATAAGATAGTTCCCAGGGGAATAAAGTCACTCAAGTTCGACGCGGCCGAAGTTGCAATAACGTCCGGTAATGCATATAGTACCTTTCTCGGTGGCGGAGTTGGTTCGTCCCGGTGCGCGCCGTTGTGCAGCAGGGCCACTGGCGGC
The DNA here is from genome assembly GCA_923062465.1 of Acleris sparsana. Taxonomy (NCBI): domain Eukaryota; kingdom Metazoa; phylum Arthropoda; class Insecta; order Lepidoptera; family Tortricidae; genus Acleris; species Acleris sparsana. Next base: position 15,263,433 of record OV281287.1, on the reverse strand, counting down.
GGCGTCGGCGGCGGCTGCTGCGGCCTGTGCTTCACTATCGTCGACGTACCCGATACTGCAACCAATTAACGATTTGAGACTTTAATCATTTATAGTAAAAATAGAAATGGTCCTAAAACACTACCCTGGGGTACACCCATATTCAATTTCAAAACGTAAATGATATGGTTAAATTGCGGAGCAATAGATTCAGAACTTTAGATTGCACATTCATTTCACTCACTATTCGAGGTTTATTAAAAGGATTTTGAGTGAAGTATCAGAACTATTAGTTTTCTATTACTTAAAGTTTACTTTAACGCGTCTATAGACGGTCATCTCACGGTGTATTTACATTATTTACTAATACAGCCCTTAACTGGGAGAAATCGATAGAATTACACTAAACTACAAATTTTAAAGTAGGATCCCTGATTGAGTGCAAACCCGAGTCACCCGTCTACTCCCAGCTGTTCAAATTTGTTTTAACCCTTTTCAAAAACTAAAAGAATATCTGTATCTTTTCTTAACCAAGAAATTTTAACTTTATTTTTCAAAAACTCACTTTAAAACGCTTTGGTAAGTGAGGGTGTAGTTGAGTGTGTACTCGTAGTTTAGTTACCGTGCAGACAGCGCGCGCTGTCGGCGGAGGGGGAGGGCGTGGAGCGCGGGAGCGGGGGCGGGTGCGCCACGGCGGGCGGCAGCGGCGCCGCGCGCTTCTTCAGGCTGCCGATGTTGTCTGTCAGAACATATCATCTTATCTTAGTCTAAAGCTGAATCTATCTATACATATAAAAATCGGAGCATCACCTTGAGAACCGCTCGACCGATTTGGTTTTAGTTGTGTTCATAATAAGTATCAATAAAATACTCACGCAAATAAAACTTTATTTTTGACATTACGAGTATGAGACAACGATAAACATAGTAGTATAGTTCTCTAATATTAGTTTGTTTGTCTGGTACTTTATTCTGACCCAACACAAACAAGACTGAGACTCGGGAACAACACCACACACACATTTTTTTTCCATATTCGGGATTGAACTTGTAAATACCTTCGTAGGCATGATCACTACCATCTAAGCTAACGGTTTTGTCAAAATACGCTTGCTTCGCGAGAATATTAAATATGCCAATCTTAATTGTTATCAATTAGTGGATGTAGTTAGAATCGCCTCGATTTGGAGTAATACTGCCCTTTCGAGACTTTTTTTTTTATGGCATTGAGAAGGCAAACGAGCACACAGGCCACCTGATTGTAAGTGGGATCTGAGACCAATAGACATTTGCATTCTCAAAACTGCAATCTTAAGCTTATCCACAGACTATTTTTTCCAAAAATCCATGTGGTTATGCTAAGTTTCCGTAGTTGTGTACTTACAGCCGTGTGGCTTCCGGGGCTGCGCGGCGGGCGCGTGCAGCGAGTCGCAGGTGGAGGAGCGCGAGCGCAGCACGGGCGAGTCGCCGCCGCCCGCGCCGCCCGCGTACGAGGGCGGCCGGGACCGAGGGCATTTCCTCTCCGGAGTTACACACCCGTTTTGCTGAAACATTATAATATGTTGTAGAGGCCCGGAAAATTGGGGATTGCCTGAAGAGGTGATAAAATGAGCTCTGAATGATTCCCATGCCCATCAATATGCTTATCAAACAATGTAAGGAAATGATAAAAGTATATTTGTGAAAAAAAGGTTTTGTCGAATTGAATTGGTTGCATGGGACAGCCTGCAGATGCAAAGGATATTGGATTAAACATTTTAAATTAAAAAAAAGTGAACAAACACTTGTTATTGCTAACGCCTTGAGTGCTTCTTTGCGGATTAATCTTCAGATTAGTCATTTTCAGATTGATGTAGATGGACAGACCGAATTCGAACCTTTTGTTAATACTAAATTAAACTACAAAGGAGAAGACATGAAGGGACAATGCATAGACACGGGTTAGACACTCACACAAGTGAATAATCAACCTATTAACGCTAAAATGGCCAATCATGTTGTTGTTACTCACTCTTTCGTCAATAACAGTGTCATCGTCAGAGAAATCCGTGGATCCGTCGTCGTGTGACAAATTCCAGTCGATGTTGATGTTCTCGAACATACTCTTCTCTCGCTTGTCCACATTTTCTAACTAAAATAAATTTTAAAACAGTCAGCCATATTGAGGTTATAAATTCTGTCTTGATAGTTGAGAAGTTCTCGGTAAAATAGAAGTTTGGTCATATCAGCTGAAAGACCTTAAATACTATTTAAAAAGCATTGGATACGAATCCTTGAAAGAACTCAGCGTTTTTCGAGTACTATCAAACTGATTGCATATTACTAGTAATTGTGACCGAAATTTCTCGGATTCGGATCAACAGCGCTGCGTAGAAGCCTGTGGGATATCGATGCGGTATCGTTACGCGGATTCCTTGTACCAATTTGGTACATATTCTTTACTAAGCCCAATGGTAATCACGGGAGCGGCGGTAATGCAGAAAATACCGCTTACATATACCGCACCGATAAATCAGGTAGGCTTCTACGAGATCCTACGCATTAGCGGATCCGCGGTGATCGCAAATTATTGCATTAGAAATCTACAGGCTATGTATTAGGTTTCTAACCTAATGTTTTACTAATCATTCATAAATCATAATTCCTTAACAGCCTAACTGGCATACATACCAAGCAATTACTAAGAACCAGTTTAACTTACCAACTCCTGGCATGCGTGGTGTCCCAACGTCCGCGCAATGAGCAGAGCCGTCCGCCCGCTACCATCCTTCACCGACACATCGGCGCCAGCCTTAAGCAATAGTTTCATGGGTTCAGTCCTATCAGTGGCCGCGCACAGATGCAGCGCGGTCATGCCTGAAGTTGTCGTCTTATCTAACAGCTGGGGACCGCCATTTTGGACTAGAAAATCGACGATGTGTAGAAACGACCCGTCGCCGAGTTCGCGGGATATCGCTAGGTGTAACGCTGATTCGCCGCAGTCCTAAAATATAACAATTATTGTTGTGAGAAGGAATAAAAAACAAAAAATAGCATAAACACAATCAACACTTCGAAAATTCAAAATTACACGCGAAATTCTCATACCTGATGTTTTTGAGGTTAGCAAGAAAAGCAAGTGGAATCTTCTCTGCACTAACATCCTAGCTTAAGTTATTTAGGCCACTTATAGCACAAAAATGATCAAGATCGGTTAAGTAAATGTATGGAACTGCCAGGTTTAAATCGGATTGAACAAATAAAACTAGATTTATATTTCAGCTGCAAGTAACCCTTTAATCCAAATAGTTAAAGATCAAAGATGTATATTCATCATAAATAGACCAGCGCTTCGCAAAAGACCACTGCTGAGAAGAAACGGCGCAAGAATCTCGACAGTCGGTCGTTTTTAAAGTACCTAAGAGCATTACAATTAGCGAATAGCCAATTATCATAACTCGTAAACTGACGTAACGGCATACTCCGCACAAACAAACAGCACTAACACGTTAATCAAATTACATTTTCCCCACGTACTTACTGAGCAAGGTAGTGTGGCGGCCAAGTCCGCGCCCTCGGCGTATGCCTGTAGCAGATTCTGTAGGTGCCCGTTGTTGACCGCGTGTTCCACTTCCGACAGTCTCTCTGCGGCATCCCTGCAGGTTTGTGAGGCCCATGACCTGTATACGTATTTTTCACGGATAAACCTGAGACGTTCCTCCCTGGAAATTATTAATTGATCAAATGTAAGTGTGGTAATCATTATAGGTAATCTGGCATTTTAAGTTACATATAAATATTATCATGCGTCATTGGGACAACACAAAAGCACTATCCTTTTAATATTTTTTGATTACAGTATCGGTTTTCTTCGTTGTTTAAGGAAACTGGCATTGAGGATTTTACTATACAAAGGAGAAGTCAAAAACAGCAATACGAAATGTACTATTAGGTACCATCGGCCAAAAATGTGATCTACCACCCTACGGTTAAAGTAACTGGTAGACCATTTTCTCGGCCGACCGTATCTGTCTACCGTTTGACCAGTATCTTTACATAGTATAAAACAAAGTCGCTGCCGCTGTCTGTGCGCTTAGATGTTACTACGCAACGGATTTTAATGCAGTTTTCAGCAATAAGTAGATAGATTGATTCAAGAGGAAGGTTGTGTATATGGTTTATCTGCAAAAGGCCGTACATAAACCGAAGAGAAGCGAGGGCGGGTCGCTAGTTTTTAATAAAAAGTGGTTAAGGGTGAATATACAGGTTCAGAAAGGGACAAAACCACATTAAAATGCGATTCACCGTCGAATATGAGACACTAACCCTATTGTAAGACTATTAAACACATTGAGCGCCAGTAACACTTCAGGTTGTGTTACAACTTCAAACAATTCCTAGATGATAACACAGAAACTTACATAGAACTATCCGGCGTCAGCTTATCCCGTTCATCCAGCATGTTCTCCATGATCTCATTGAACATCTGGTTGCCCATATGTCGCGCTATGAGCAGCTGCGACGTGCTAAGCCGGTCGAGGGTCAGTGACTGGATCCGGGTTATATGCACGCCCAGCTCCCGATGGCTTCCTGAACACTCTATACACACTATCACGCCGAAATTCGTTGATAGCCATGTGGGATCTGTAAAATAAAAGACAATGAGTGTTAAAGTTGTAGGTAACTAACAGTGACCTTTTAACCCTTTCAGTCAACATTGCAACATTAGCAAATAAGTGCACAGGTAACAGGTAAGGTAGGTAAATGAGATCCAAGACCCTTAGAAATTATCTTAAGACTACAATTCTAAGACTGTAAATGCGATGCCAACCATAAGGTTCAGGGACAACGATCTACTTTTATAGGCATTATTAAGTCTGCATTTCTGCAGTCTGCTGCTGCCAGCTGTAAATTTCCTTAAAAAGAGCAAGTGGACTTAAAAATCGAGAGAGTACCTTAGAAAACGGATGTTTCGCTGCAAATTACCATTGATTTACCACACACTACATCCAGTGCATCCAGTGCTCAATTCGAAATGTTGCACAGTAACTGATTGCTTACAATGATGCTAATAAGAACGTGACCGAACTCTCATTACGATTGATAGTCAACTTGTCTAGGCGTGACCTTCACGCTCACCTTCTAATCACAAATCTTCAGATGCCCATATAGAAAAGTTTAACAGATCACTTCAAGGCTAAATCTACGAAACTTTCTAGTTTTGCCGTGTAAGAAACTAAGTTTCAACTTGCTGCCAAATCAATTTAGGTCTTAATTAAATTTTTCGGATGGTAGGGCGGCGGCAAGAAAAGTTATTATTATTTATATATTTATGAATTTTCTCAGTTACGATTTTCGCAATAATAATTATTATAATTATTATTGTTATTAATAGTATTTTATTACTTTATAACATTTGTTTTCTCTAAAAGGGCTTACATTGATTGTTATATAAACTAAAAATATAATTACAAAATAGATATAGATATCATTCGGAAGTCAAGTTCCCGTTCCTGCGGTTGATTAGTGGTCAAGGCCGCCGTCTCGTCCGGTTACTCGGTTCGGTTTCATAACCATCGGTCATGGTCTCAGACCGTGCGAAATTGAATCACAGCTTGGTATGCATTGTTATTTCTGCTTCTGTTTCCGGATTAGCGTGAATATAATGGCTGACTTGATTGAAAGATCTACAAATATTACCTACTAGGAGAAGATAAAGGTTTAAGTACTTAAGTACTTATTTTACTTGAAAGTGCGAATATCGCGAAAGTTTAAAACGCGTATGTTTTGTACAAACGACATTCTGCAGTAAAATTACAAATAGCACATAAAACCTAAAAGGACGAATGCTGTCCCAATGTTAACCACAGCTGTTAGGTTTAGCCCTTACCGTTAGTAGAGCCACAATCTGCACACACTTGGTTCCCCGGCATAGCTCGCACAGCTCTTATAATCGACCGCTGCAAGTCCAACAACGAATGTCCCGAGTCATTACTCTCTCCGGCTTGCTGGTGGAATGCCCGCATCAATGCGCCTTCTTTGCAGTTGACTAGAACCGATGCCCACGCCCGCTGTTCATTCTCGTCTTCGGCTTGGAAGTGGTACGTACGGTTATCTGGAATGGTAACATTGCACACTTTAGCTAAATACTTGATGACGATTCGATTCTGTTATTCTTAATGGACTCTATAATAGAATTATATAAAGTTCTCTCTTGGATGGCATCTTCAAGGTCCTACTAACTAAATCTCGACGAAGACCTAGATTTTCGGGACCCAAAATGAGTATTGATCTCGAACACTATAGCCGGCCATCTAACACATATCTTCACCGGCACACGTTTTGGAATGAAAAAGCTAAAACACCTTGTAAGTCCGCTCTTAAAAATAGGGGTTCAAAATAAAAAAGCAGTATGAAGTAAGAAGTCCTAATGCGTTTGCTGCCTTTTTGTTTTAAACGACCGAGTCATTGAGAGTACTCATGACAGCAACTTAGCATGAGTTCAATATGACTCACGCTTATTATGTTTAGTTTAGTTCCGAGCAACAGCAAACCGTAATCACCTTCAATAATGGCTCGTGACAAATGATACGCAACATAATTCAATCCATTTATGAAATGTGTATTTACATTTTATCACGAGTCGAGTAGCGATAAGTATTCATAGTTTAAAAACTGTTTTGCTGATTGATTGATAGACAACGCAGAGCGGCTAAACTAAACTATTTAGCTTAACTACTAGAACGTATATATTTCATTTTATATTTAAATTCTAACGGAAAGTAATATCTCGAAAAGAAATCAAGGTCATGATCAATAAGAATTATGCGCTGGTGTGTAGCGATATGTCAAACACGCGTCACGCCTAGACAGTAAAATCACGTTAGTTCCTATACTATAACTTACTAACGACCAGGATGTACACTTATTATCGAGTCAATACCTTTTAACGCAAATAAGCACTTAGGCCTCCCACCCGGTGGTCTGACGACCTGGTTAGGATCGCGGGGAGCCGCTGGATGCAAGCGGCTCAAGACCGTGACTTGTGGCGCTCTTTGGGGGAGGCCTTTGTCCAGCAGTGGACGCCCCCGGGCTGATGATGATGATGATGAAGCACTTAGGGAATACCACAATGTTTTCACCAGGGGATACTCACATGAGACTAGATCGAACGCCCTCTTGTCGTCGGCGGCGACTTTGATTTGGCACGTGAGAAGATTCACCCTCGCTGGGGGCTTGTTTTCATCTGCGTGGAATATGTCTAAGTAGCCCTCGGCTGTGACCCGGCAACGACGCTTCTGCCATACCCGCCGGACCTTGCCTTCGGACTTTTTGAGCAAGTAGCCGCTGCGAGTTACCCCGTGTTGCTTGTCGCCTTGAAGTTGGTGGAGGGAATAACCCCCTAAAGAGGATGCTACCTAAAAACGCAACACACAGGTTATAACAGGTTTTTAGATGACAGCTGCCACTAATCTCTTTACCACATTAAAATAACCTTGATTCTTTGATTTAAACGCGTTTTTTGCCATATCCGATTTAAATACATTATTTTGCAGCCCAGACAACAAATGAACCTTTCTACAAAGATCCTTTTTGGAAGCGGCGGTAAAACGCTTAATTAAGACAGTAACTATGGAATTTAAGCTATTCCCAGTCGCGAGGCGTTCGTACAAGCCGATTATTTACGGCTTTACCAAAAATTCCTATGCATAGAGTAGGTATACAAACAAAACGTAAAACCGACACACGCCATACACCTTTTTTTGCTCCGGCTTGTCTATTTATTTACGTGACGCTTCGCCACTGGCTATTCCTATACATGTTTTAAGATTGATACTTTAAATAATGAAGTAGTTGACACCTAAAACCAAAGCTTTTTGTTTTCAAATGCCATTCTCTACGACCTAACTTCATAAATTTATGCGGCCGCTATTTTGTATAACAGTAATGGGCTCATTGCGACAATAACGTGAGTATTAAAATGATTACGCTCTCGAATGTACGTCGCGATGGGCGACAGCATTTCACGATTCGCCAACTGAGATGTCTAGACATTCGCTCGTTACTCTTGTATGTATTTGCGACAGTGTTTTGCCAAAATACTTACAGATATTACTACGCAATAAAGCTAAATTTACTACAAGAGATATAACCTCGGGTAAAATAATTAAATCAACAAAATACAGTTGAATGGGATATAGTATCAATCTGGTTACGCGTCATAAGAAACTAAAGTCAAGAAGTCAAGATTGGTTTGTCGAATTCCCGTCACCTCTCTGTCTTGTGGCGCTGCAGCCCGCAGCATGTTACGGAGCTCCAACAACCTCCGCCTCTCGTCGTCCTGTTGCTGTCGTATCTTCTGCAACTGCACACTCAAATCGGCCACATACACCCCAAAATGTTCAATGGTCTTCAATCCATCTTGGAAGTAGTTCGTCTGCGCGTGATAGTACTCCACTAAATGCTGGAGTAACTCTATCCCCTTCTTCGTTTTAATCTCGTTGAACTTTATCAGGTACTGGAACAAGCAGTAATGGAGATTAAATTAGCTTTTAGATGGAAACGAGCCAGACTCCGCCTAAAATTGCGAGTAATTGGGATGAGAGTAGCTAGGACGCGGCGTGCCTGCAATGAGCGGCATGCGGACTGTGGAAACGCACAAATATTACTACGTGCCCTTCCGCGAGTTAAAATTATACTTGATGACGCGCGAGCACGCATCCATGCTGTAGTGGAAGCGGACTTGTCTTGCGGTTGTGCAATAATAAAGGCGGTGCGCGACCTTGCACAACTTTCTTGGCGACGAGCCGGCTAACGACTTTCTACTATATCAATCAATATTTACATCATATCGATTGAAACCAACCGCTTCAATTACAAATCAACTAATGCAACTTCATTTCTGATTGTCTTTGCTAATGCAACTTCATTTCTGATTGTCTTTAGCAAGTTACAAGCAGTCACGGTGGTTTGGATAGCTTGATCCTCTGAGTAGCAGATTTCCGGTTTTTTATTTTCGTGCATGAACGAGGAACAAAGCAAGGGTCAGAACTGCATCGGCCCTGCGCGGCGGGCGCAAGGCCGGTCGTCGACCTGACGCGCGCCCCCGCGGTACCGCACTGGCGATAGGGCTTCTAGCTTTGCTTTATTTGTTACCACAAAGCCTTTGTAGAGGCTGTGCTGAAAAACGGCACACGGCAGATGTACAAGTCTGACTCAACTTTTTTGTAACTTCACAGTCTGCAGGATTTGATACGTGTTTTTTTCATCAATGCGCATTCTAAAGGTGTCTCGTTTGACTTTAAAGCTAAGGAACACGACTCGCATCTCAATTACTTTCGTAGAATAATGACTCAGATAAATTGAATGATCCAATAAATAAACGTTGTATAATTTAGTTAGCTTATCTAAAGCATTGAATGCACTTTAATTTACGCCTTTGGTAAAGTGAAATAGGAACTTTAGTGGTGAATGTGTAATAGTAAGCCGGTAGTTTTGTTCGAAGACTGTCGCTATCTGATCACAGTCAGGAAATGAAACCAGCAGAGCGCGGCGACGGCGTCAGTCCTCTTTGACTGAAGAGGCAACAATAACTCAACTGCACAGAAACACTATGACATTTTGAATCGAAGGACATGAATAATGGGATATTATGGCTGGTAGATCGTCGTAGGATTGTATAACCAGCTGACCGGTTTGCAAAGAAATTCGGCACAACACCATGTAGACAAATATGTCTTAAATTAATATATAGGATAAGTAGTCAACCAATAGATTACAGGCGTAAATATTTGGTAAACGCTTTTGTCATGTTACGGTATTGTTTTTAACTCCGCCGCCATTACTGTCAAGAAAGTAAGAGCTATCGTAACGTTGACGATACGATATCAGGTCAAAAGAAAGACGGTTTTACCGAGCATAATAGAGCTCCTTGGCCACAACACAATCTATGAAACTCAAAGTGACTTAATAATCACAATTAAGGCAAAACGTAAAACGTCTCTTAGGATTTGATTGATTACGTCACTATTCCATAATGACCCAAAATCCATTTGATTCACTGTACCTACATTCTTCCTTGAAAATAGTCATTGGAAATATCTGCCCATGAATCATCGTAAATTATAAAGAGCTTCAAGGAAGCCATACCATAACTTATTATTATTAACTAATAATAATATACTTTAATGACGTATTCAGCTCGACCGAAGTCCCAAAGAACAGGTGGACGCGTAAGGAGTTTTAAATTACACATAACTTTTTATGATGATAAAACGCAGCCCAAAACCCCAGTAAAACGGGAGGACATAAAGAGCCTGTATAAACTAAGTAGGGGGTCATAAACAAAATGCTACAGATCGGTTAATAGGATCTCTATCACGCGGCTTTTCCTATCGTGTTTCGTGGCTAGCTGAAATTAAGTAGTTATCCCAGGCTATTTTAAAGGTGTTAATAAATTTTGTTGAAAAGAAATTGAATCATTCATGATATAAAACCTCATTATGCCGGGCTTAGCGTAAAACTAAATGTATGTGTAGGTTAGGTATACAATTTTATAGTCTTATAACATTTGTACTCGTACTATTCGTAGACGTATTTTTAGTGCAATGGTTAGCAAGATGAGAAGGCGAGTTCACTCGATCGAACAATTTGACCCGTTTAGGTAAATGCTTGAATCCGACGGTGATTAAAGTTCTAGGACTTTGGCACCTAAGCTCCAGCGACTCCATTCCTACTTCATTCATACTCCATTTGTCAGCCACTAGAAGCACTAATACTCCAAAGCTCGACTAAATAGTTTTAATTAGCTATAAATTAGATAGCCACATGTTCTGTTTGTTTACATTCTAGTTATGTACGTGAACAAATGGTGTATGAAGTCGTAGACAAATCGCCGTGCAATCGTCACACGCTTGTACCACAGATTACTACGCATGAGAACAAAACCGCACTTGGCTGATCGTTTCAATTGAAAGCCACGCCTCGCAAGAGCACCGAATTGTTAGGTTAGACTCGTTTATTTGACATCGATCCACGATTGTGCAACGTGCCCGTGAACCAAACACCAGACATTTGGCATGAGCCGATGATAATTTGGCATTCCAGCGCGACAGACTCATCGATTTTGCAAGCGACGAGCGTTGCGATGTCAACGAACTTATTAACTTTCAATTTTCTTCCTGCATATTTTTTATGTCACTCTATTACTGGGTTCATTAATTTTTGTCTGACGCAATGAAAAGTGTAGACAGTAGCAATTTGCCGGTAGTAACAAATAAATAGTTATGCATCTGAACATTTAGGTTTTTAGGCGTGCACGCTATGTAATCAAATACAATGCGCAATGCGTCTTGGATTACAGTAAAGCCCGTAATAGTATCGCTTGGATGAAATTGGACCAAACACTCATTGCTACAATAGCGCTGTTTCGCATATATTGTCAAACTGTAACTGTAAACCAGTGTCATTGACAACCGCGACCTTTTCAACAGTACTCGGGCCGTGCATAACGGCTTGTGATGACCACACAATTGGCATTATAATGGAGACAGGGAGACAATAACACTTCCCGCATAATGTGCCAGTCCGTTGTCACACACATTAATTGCATTCCGGGATTCAAATGAATGACACATTCCGTCAATATTGTAAACATTGTGATTACATTTCATTCAAATAAGAAGAGGAAAAATAAAGTAAATTATTGGTGTAGGTACACTTGTCTTAATTGACTGGTTTACAGAATGATGACGAGGTTTTAATTTGATGAAGTATCGTTACTGAGCTTTATAAAATCACAAAGCACATGAATGAACGGTTAAATTCTTTAGAAACGAGGCAATGAAAATCAGAAAGTGAAATAAATTAAAAATTAAAAATTAGAAATTAGAAAATAAAACCACTCTTAAAGTGATAATTGAAATGAAAGATATTCGCGTGATGGATTCCAAACACCGTTTCGAGATGAGTTAAGGAGGGGCCGCTCGTTTTGATGAATCGTCTAAAATAAGAAGGAATCAACTTGTAATACTAATTAAGAATGCAAGATACATCTTCTCTCATCCAACCATTAGCAAGTAGCACGCGATATGTTTACGTGCTAATGATGTAGGTATTTGTAATTGTGTAATTCCATTGAACGCAGAGGAGTATAATGTTATAAGTATTATTTACTAACAATAGGTGAGTGTTTAAAGAAGGCGAACATTCACTTAAGGCTATCTTAATTAAATATACATAATGATATTAATGATCAATTGTTGACCTGATTGTAATAAATTTAAAATATGTCAACAGTTTAGACAGTTTATCATTTATCACCCACTGATGGAACATAAATATTTATTAGAAGTTTCTGATAAAGTTGCCAGTATCGACCTACTGAGAACTGACTATAAAAAAACCGCCTTCAAAAATGCAAAAAATAACTTCTTATAAAATGATAGGTACCTATAGGTAGGTCAGTCCAACTGAAGTCGGCGTCCCACATTATTTTAAACCAAAAGCCGATTTACAAACAGCAACACAGCTGAGTGACTATTGAAGATGAACCAGGGACCGGAAAACCCGTTCCTTTGCTTAAGCCGTTCGAACGGCTTACCCGTTCATACGGTAAGCCAATCGTTTCGGTAACCTCTTCACCGGCTTACCCAACGATTAGATAGCCCTATTAAGCCGGGATACCCTAACCGTAACCCTTTTGTAACCGCTTACCGAATGTCGTTGGGTTTGATATTTATTTGAATAAGCGCTTACCGTTCGGGTTAGGGTAACCCCTTCGCTCCCTTCCCGCGCGCCGCGCGCGCCGCTATTATTACGTGTATTGGTATTGGCACGGCTTTGAAGCGCGCGCGCCGCCCGAGTTTAGGTTTCTTTAAACGGTCCAATAATATGTCGTACGTAGTTTGTCAAAGAACTAAATTTGCTTGAAGGTATTTTAAGCGGTAACACATTCGGAGGTTTTGATACTGGTAAGCGGTAAGCCAAATTAACTCGATCGAATGGATTATCCGTTTAATGTGTGAACCGATTAAGCGCTTACCGAAATGTTCGGGTTTATAAAAATCAGCGCTATAAAAACCCTTTAAAAACCCCGGGTTAGGGTAAGCGGGTCCGGTCCCTGAGATGAACAGAGAGAAACTGTCTCTTATGTAAAATCTATATTCATCTCTTTCTACATTTTCTAACTTCGGTCTTTAATGGGCAGTTAAGTGTGTGGTTGTTTGTACCTATCATTAAAATATTGTGGGACGCCGACTTCAGTTGGACTGACCTACCTATAGGTACCTATCATTTTATAAGAAGTTATTTTTTGCATTTTTGAAGGCGGTTTTTTGTTTTTTTAAACATTTATTTTATTTAATACTTTTTTAGTTCGTAGTAGTCGTTCAACCATCTTAATAGAGATATCTTATCGCCACCCTTGAAATAGGTACCGTTGAAGAGTTCCGGTGGCCATCTGTGGTCTTCATCATCAGGTCCACTTCACCAAATGATACTTTCTGAATGCAAATGCTAGACTTGTTACTAAAAATACTAAAATCGCTTTATGTTTGCCTACAATATTTGAGGAGTTCTCTCAATTCCTCACTGATCCCCTCATCAGATTCCGATTTGGTGGCAATGGGACCACCTCGGAAGTATACCCTATCAAATCAAAAAAGAATTTTCAAAATCGGACCACAATTGACGGAGTAATCGGTGAACATACACAAAAAAAAAAAAAAATACATACAGTGGAACGTATAACCTCCTCCTTTTTTTGAAGTCGGTTAAAAATTGCCGATTTGCCCGATCGCATGTCGACAGAGCCAGCTGTTTCCAAAATGCGGTCATGTAATATTTACAAAGCCTCGATAAACATCGACACGCGAATAAGCCTACTGGCTAATAAACGCCGTGACCTTTTCCCTAAAGAACTCTTGACCTCCATGACTTTCCCAGCTTCCATCACGTATATTACGAACAAAAACAATTACCGGAGTTCCTAGGAAGTAGTTAAATATCCCTGTGAGTGAAGGAAGACTAATGAGTGGGCGGTGATTCTGCTCCGGGGCACGGTTAGGAGTGTAGAGTTAAAGTCCAACAGGTCCACTTGGCGGCTAGTGCAAATTGCGCACTAGCTATTAATTACCTAGCTTTCTTCCAAACTGCCTAGAGGTTACCTTAAGTGGTACTTCCAGAGTATTTATCGAGGACTTTCTCGCCTCTTATATGAGGTCTTTACTTTATACGTGATCAGAAAGCAACGACCTTAATTAGTCCTATTTAGAACGGTTAGAACTAACTTCGGCAAAGATCAGACAGATTTCCACGAACTAGGTAAGGGTACCTTACTCTATTAAGTATATCTATATTTTATGGATTTATACGCATAGCTTCCTATTTAGAAAAATAGGTATTAATAAGCGGGTCAGTTAACTGGTTTCAAAAATTAGAGAGCTTTCGTTGGCTAAAAGATTTCAATCATGGCACGAACTTGAACCGTCCTTAACGGTTTAACTTGGAATTATAGTTGATAGATTTATTACCAAATTGACTATATTACCATAAGAATGTTACCAAGGGCAGGTGTACATTATGTGTGATGTATAAGATTTAGTATACGCAATATAAATATGAAGTCAAACGGTCACAGCTAACTAGGTGGATAGGATGTAGGTTAAACGATGCATAAAAAGTTTAAATAGCCCCAGTCTACCAACAACACACGATAAAAAAAAACACCGGTTTTTATATCATTTGTAGTTGCTAACTGAATAGTAGGTTTAATGCACTTTATTATTTTAAAAAAGCAAAGTTAACGACGGAATTATCTCTTTCGAACCTCCGTATAAGCACCACCCCAAATCTGGAGATAGAAATTTTCAACACCGGCGGTGTTTTTTGTTATCAGCTGATCAATTAAGTTACTTCTTTTTTTCTACTCGCGTACTAATATTGATATCGTTTACGGTGTCAGCACCCCCTATCGTATACCTAACCGAAAACAATTCTTTAATGAACGTTGCCATGGTCATAAAAGTTCTATAATACTTATTATAGCATTGTTATTACCATGGTTACGGTCATTCCGGATATCAGTGTTGGCGTTTAGTGAACATTAGGAATGCTAATTTTTAACGGTTTATTAACGTGAAACAAAATTAATTTTTGAAACAAATTGCGTGTATACGAGTACAATTACATTTTTATTTAATTACTAAAAATACATGGTTAATATCCATTGATTTGTTATTTGGTTACCATACGTTCAATAAGGATACAAACAAAATGAGAATTCGCGCCTGTAAGTAAGCCTCAAACCTCAGCACTCGTACATTAAGAAGCTTCATTATGTACCAGTTACATAAATAACTATTAAATAAAACCAGGAAAAAAACAACACTACGTTAGCAGCTATTTTTTTTTGGATCAATTATCTTGAAAAGTAGTCGTGGTATTGAGTGGTATCTATCAGTCAATTAATCAATCCCGAAGTAATGAAATGGTCAATTGTGATGGTACCAACCGGCAGGACCTCTTCGATCTAGATGCAACGATAAGACAGGTGGAATATATCCTAAAACACGTTAAAGGAATTTATCAAGAGGATAAAAATAAATATATCTACCTCACACATTTGCAGCTGAAACAGCCTCCGTTCCTTTTCCATTTCATCGGCTATCTCAGCCGGCGTCACTTCGCTGCGGATAAGGCCTGCCTCCTTCGCCTGCGATTTCTTCTCTTTCTCTATCTTCAGGTACTTGGACTCGTAGTCTTTTGACGCCTTATCAAACGGCCTCTTCAAGTCGCCCCTTACTCCCCGAAGATCACCCTTTAGAAGACTGTCTATCGGGAACATCACTATGTTGTTTATGTTTTGCATCTGTGGACAATGTTAACAGTCGTAAAAAGAACATCTCGTATTAACCATACAACAAGTAACTGTTATAATTGAATAGAAAGGAGCTATTTCATCCTTGAGATGACATTTTTACCTATTGTGACTCTAATAGTTAAACTTAATGATTCACGTCCGCGGTGCTCGTACAATTTCATCTTAGCATAAAAGAAAGGGCTAAATTCTACAAAAGTGCCTGCAATATGCAGCAGTGCATAAATAAATCGTTGGGAAGCACCGCTTAAGTATAACCACAGTCACAATGCAGTCTTGCATAACCCGTGCATTCCTAAAGCGGCGTCGCAGCATTGGCTAAAGTCAGTATTGCCTCACCAACGTACCATATAATTTGGAATGACAGGCGACGTGGTTGCAAATAAAATGCCCGAATAGGCGCCAAATACTGTGAACTGAATACGGTGCCAATGCAAAACATATGCAGGTACACATTTTGGCAAGAAAACTGCTACGACTATCTCTGAACACAACTTGCAATTCAATTTTAAATTCAGTTAATCGAGAGCTAAGTCAGAGATAAACCTATTTCAAACTATATTTTAACTTCCACTGGTGAACGTAAACATTGACTTTAGATTTAGTTCAGACAAAACGCATCTAGTTTGGATCGAGTTTGCCTTGATTTAGTTTGAGATTATCGGTTTATTTTCTATCAATAAACTAACCGGGTGCGGTGTTTTGACGTTTACAGCGCAGTTTAAATAGATGATGCGTCGCGTGTCGTCACCATTGTTAATGCATTTTTAATTTTAAAATTGTTTACTGGTCGGTAGCTTTCTTTCAAGTTTTAAATAGTTATACATACAATGTTGTATCAGCTATATGACAGCTATAACTCTATTCCTTTATTGTCTGAAACTTTTGATTAGTTGTGAGACGGCCTCAGATCTGCGTAATTGTTCCTAAAACAGTGGAAACAATAGACGACAGTGGCTTCTTGACGTCGAGAGCCGATTGTGAATCCAATGAAGCGAATGCGCCTGTAAGCCGGCTCCGACGCTCTCGAGGGGCATAAAGGGTAGCGCGTAATGAAGCCCTTCCCGGTCATTGTTGTCAACCTGCTAATTATTACATGCTGAGCAAATTGCCCGCAAAATGTCGCGGGTTTAATTGAATAGAAACGATACGTAGGAATAATAAAATGGTTGCCAAATGGCTCGGGTACAATTCGTTTTTAAAAATAGCTTGAGCATAAAACTGGATTGTTATGTTGACCGAGTCAATACTAGTGGTAGAGATTTTTAAATCAGATAACTAGTACATTAATGAGAAATGAGGTCATATACAATGTTGCATCTGTGGTACTAATAAATTTCTTACATATTTCCAGATATCTTAACGCAACACTTATGCATAATCTACCTATAAACACGTAGAGAAATTAATAAATCAAAAAAAACAAATCGGTTATTTGCGTGCATGCAAAAGATGTAACGCAGTGAATTAAATTATACAAAAAAAATACTTCCAAGAAAACTTATTCCGTGCATTCTATGAGTAATCTAGGAATTGACAATTGCATTCATCTGTGGAACGGCACTGAGAAACAATCTATACCTACACCTTATCGTCAGAACTACTATACTTTCTACAAGATACCTTTATCGTTGTAATCTGAAAAATTATCTCTCTATCTCTCACACAGTGGCAAAATATATAATATGTCCTTTGGCGCAGATTAATAAAAATCACCTGTTGCTCGCTATACTCTTATTTCTACATTTATATTAAACACATTTAAATATTAAGAGACGACATAATAACACAATAGTACAATCTAAACCAACATGAAATACGAAGCGGACTCGACAACTTGTCTGTTTACAAAGGCTTGAGTCACTTTACGGTGTGACACTATTGCGGTCGGAAACATGTCATGTGTGCACATTACTTGCTTTTATAGACTCGTTTTTTTGCGGCTAGCAATATTTCTCGTTAATGAAATGTTGACAATGATCATTGTGTGGGACCAGCACGTGCGGGTTTTATACGCCGCCATTGTATGTTAAGCGGCTGTCGCACGGTTAAACTGCTATAAATATGTTTTACGGAATGACAATTATGGCTGGTTCTGTGATTAATTATTTATCGTAAAGAAAACATGTTGTTACAGGTCAACGCTTTTCATACGAATGCATTCTTTGAAAATCTTCAGAACTATTTAATTATCATTCATCATTATCATCATCATCGCGACCGAAACACGTCCACTGCTGGACACAAGCAATCATTATTCCATTACATTAAAAAGTAACCTCTTACAGTCTCTCTTGGCGTTCCTCCACAATAACACCTTTCGCAGTACGTCAAGAAAAGGATATACTGTCAGAGATTTTTGTAACCGTATCCGAGGAGGTAACGTGGTGGTAATGCGCTCTATTCTACTCGATAAACCATATAGCTTTTGACATGTTATTGTCAAGGTTATGATAGATGTTATTTACTTGGCAGTAATAGAATAGAATAACTTTATTTCAGACAGCAAGGCCCATGTTCAAAAATACCTTACCGACTACGTTAACATCTCCCACGAACCTTCAATAGGGATGTTGCAGCGGCAGTTTATAATTTTATTACATTCGGTGTCGAGACCCTTGGTGCGTGTGGTTCTAAGTCTCCAGTCCTCTAAACCTTTTTAAGGAATTGTCCAAGAGACTCATTGACGTCACTGGAGACCGAAGAGCTGGCAGTTTCCTCACTCAAAGAATAAGTTTAGCCATTCAACAAGGAAATGCTGCCAGCCATTCTTAGATTTAATGCTTTATCCTATTTTTCTTATCTATATTTAGTCTTAGATTGAGTCTTATTTAATATTAGTTTTAATTTTCAGTTATTTTTTTGTCCCATGGTGAAATTCTCCAATGTGATATAGGTCGAAAAAAATAATCAAAGTCGAATAGAGACCTTACAGACTAACATACCTTCGTAACAATATATTATAATTTAAAAATTAACACCACGGTGTCATCTAGCCGGCGGCCACGAAATCGTCGAAATATGACACCACCAATGTACCACCAGTATTGGAAGTCTACAAACAAAAAGCAATATGGTTTCCAAATAGAATAGAAGTCGAACCCCAGAATTCGTGATTTTTAACTCGTCATTATCGTTGATTATCTTCGAAATCTATTTTCTCACAACGACATAACTTTCCTTTCGAAATGCAAGCGTGAATTTGTAGAGCTGCATTATTTAATATTTTTGAGGGTACGTCATAGCCCAGGGCCCGCGGAGGACAAAGGATTGCAAGCTCTGTGTCAAGGGCAGGCCAAGGATTCTGCGCAGAACCGCCTCGACCTCCACATGGTTTGCAAGGCGCCCATAGCGGTTGCGGACATGAAATACCGTATATACCTATGGTTAATTGGAAGGATAAGATGGATGGGATATTTCGACGTTAGCAAAGAGTTTCGTGTTATGGTCGTTTTAAAACGGTTTTTTGTGATTCAGGTAACTAGAAATTATCGTTCTAGGGATTTATTGTTAGTCGATTAAGATTTTATTCTGTTGTGATTTGCCGTAGATCGGGTTAAAGCAGAAGAATCAGGGACATGTTAGTTATTGTGTATATAATTAAATAATGGCATTAAGACTAATCAGCTCCATAGTTACCGTAACGTAACCCAATCGCTTTAAAAATTACCGCAATCTTTATGTTACCTCCAAGATCTCTCTCGCCCGCAGTTAACTTTCGATTTCGTAATGAAATTAACTTGCAAATACACTTTTTGTCAAGTAAGGTTTTTAAGACGTCATTAAAATAAAGCTTACACAATTTACGTGAAGTCTGCCATTTATTTATTTTTATAAAGGCTCCATATCTTGTTCAGAGACAGTACCTAAATAGGATTTAAAGCTTAAAATGATAACATTGCGCGTAGGTACAGTCAGCAGCAAAAGTAGGTGGACAGTCGAAGTGGTTTCTATACGATTACGATTCTATTGTCAAGAGAATAAGAATGTGTGTACGTAATTGAGCTTTTCTACTGATTACCTACTTATGTTGCTGGCTGTACATAATGTATCAAACAACGACGTATGAACCACTCTAACATTACAAGCAAGGTAACGAATATTGGGTCGTTTGTCGCTTCGTTACCCTGACCCATTTGCAAGCAAATCTGCGCCTACGCATGTCTACGTCAATTGGTTAACGTTCGGTCGTTCGGTTTTCTTGGCTTCCGAGAACAATGCTACATAAACCAGCTTTAATGTTAAAGTGAATAGTTCGCTATAACTGCAATAAAGTCTTCTCTATGAATACCTGCTTTATGGTCGATAGCCATTCTCTAACTCCGTTCAAACGTCTAAAGACTAACTAAAGCAATGAATTTATCTCACCAAGGTGTTGATAAAATTATTAATTTATTCTTAAAAGACCAAAAGAGCCCGCCTCCATCATAGTATTAATGGTAATATCGATGGTCGGTACTACATAATTGAATTGCCATTACTTGTAAGCAAAATTTCAAGTAAATTCATCTTTAGTCCTATGACCTATAATATGACTCCACAGTCATAAGGACGTCACTAAAGATGCACAACGCTAACGTAAACGATTTTGGCTAAGGCCACTGTTACTGTAAAATGGCGCTATTAGGTTCGTAGACTATATAATCGCCAAGTCCTGCGCTTAATTGTTATAACAATGATATTTCGCTACCCGATAATAAACATGCGATAGGCAGATACTTTATCATGTTACATGGTTAGCGATAAACACGATACAAGGCATCTGTGTACGTACAATGCATTTTTGCACAATTACCTAAATATCAGGGGACCATGTCACACCAATTGACCCAGTCCCAAACTACGTAAGTGAAATATTTCACTAAGTCTAACAATTATGCGCTTAATAAGATTTAAATCCTTCTTTTTTAGTAACAAAGTCGGTACCCGTTTTCACTAGGGCAACAGAAATAAAGACAAAATAGTTCAGAACCATATTACTGGACTTGGAGGTTAAATTTCAGATATAACTATCATCATTGCGTTTGTGCGTTGTGCGTCATATTCATACCATATCGCATCACCTGGTAGTTTGTTTGTGTTTTGTTTGTCTTTATTTTTCATTCTCCTTCGCTGTGTGAATTTTTTTTTTTATTATTATTTTATATATTTGTGCGTAGTTGTACATGAAAGTGACTAACAAGTAATCTTTACTAATATTACGAATACGAAAGTGCTTCTATGGATGTTTGCTCCATAATCACGGTTCAAAACTTTGAACTGAAAAACCTTTAACTACATTTTTTGGCACATTTGTAGGTTGCAGCCCGGAGACGGACATAGGCTATCTTCGTAACCCGGAAAATCGTATTGTTTCCATGGGACTGCGCAAACAAGTCGCGAATAAAAATAACTTACCCACAGGAATATAATTCATAACATGCCAGTAAGTCTTGAGAGCGTGGTGTACCTATTCTCAGCTCAGAGTCATCCGCAAAGTGGCACTAACACAGCCTAAGCTCTCTACGATATAGTAATCGTATATCAGTAGCGGAGTCAATTTAGCACAATTTATAACTAGAATTTGCGCCGTCATAGGGAGTTCAGTACTGTCGTAAAGGGAACTAGATAGTAGCCCTAAAGTTAGTAGAGAATAGGAATAACTAATGTTTAAATTATTCAACGCGAATAATTTAGGCGAAATAGCGGTTCTCGCGTTTGACTTTAAAAATAGACAAAATCAAGAGTTTTTGGTACCGTTTTAATAGCGATGTGTTTTAAGTGAACCATGTTAATCGTAAACTTAAACGATTTGTATTCAATCGACACTTGCAATTGATTTTCCGATAGTATTCTTTAACTTTTTTTAATCCTTTAACAAAATGTGACTCTTACCTATAAAAAATATATTATATGTTTATGAGATGAGTGATCAGAACTTCAGAAGCCAATAAGAGTCGTCATTACAAGGGGATTCAAAATAAAAAACCTGCGCACTTCCAGGTAACGTGAAAGAAGCTTTATAATTTTATAAAAAAAAAACAATATTCCTTTCCCGGCCCTAACGGATCCCCGGAGATATCCGACGCGGACCGCCGCTCCCGCAATGACACAATTTCCGTCACGCCCCGGATAATTCCAGGGACTAAAGTAAAAGAGATTTGCAAGGGTTTGTCTTCTTGCCGTTTGCACACCAGTTAATTTAACCCTCGGTTGATCTTTCAAATCTTAATGACACGTTTCCCGTCTGAAACTGTACCTTCTAAAAATAAATAGCGATCCATTTCCGGTGATGAAAAATATTGAGTTCAACAAAGGCGTGCAGCGTTGGTTAGTGTCCATAATACCCGTTTTGTGCAAACAACCGAACTGGGGCACATGCTAGGTCTGCCGGCAAACTGGTCGGGCGTTACACTTTTCTAAACTATGGCTTACGCACGATGTGAAGAAAGTGGACAATAATGGAACGCTTTTAAAGTAAGTATCGCGATCTGAAGTAATCGTAACCAAATGGGACATAATCAAGTGAAATCATTCAAAGCGAAGCACTTAAGAGCATTTAGCAAGTTCATTACAAGTTAATACAGATAGCGATCACAATGATTGCTTCGCGATTCAAACCAGTTTTAATATTCAATGGTAAAATTGAAAGCGCTGTTTATCATTTTCATTGCTTTCTCCGCCTTAATTTAATATTTTATCTACATTATGTATACATTAAAATTACTATCTTAATAGATTTTAGATACAATATCATTTTAGACAAAATATTGTTTTCCGAGGTTCATTTCTTGACATGTCTAAAACTAATTGTTCATATAGCTTTCTAAACACAACGTGCTAACTTTGTAAACGTTGCCCGGAAGTTAACTATAATTAATTAGTATTAGCTTCCGGGCAGTTATCTGATATCTCCGGCGAAGCACTTTTACTACACTTTAATTAACTCTCGAAATGAGGATTTTAATAAGCGTACGCGTATTTAAAGGGACCGAAAGGACATGGCTATTCTGGCCCAATATGATAGATAGATGGTATACCAAATAACTAACTGATAGTAAGTGATTATTGATGATCAATCAATGAATTTTGACAAATTGTTGTTTTTGGTGAAATACTATCTTCAAAACCAACAAGTAGTGTCCAAATATTTATACAAATTAATTTAACCAACCCAGTGAACTGAAAATAAAAATTTGTCGCTTCTAACAAGATTGTGATTGTTGTGCACTTGCACTTGTCTTGATTTCACCTAATTAAGACGTTAGATACATCAACTAAAATGTTGGTTTAATGACTAAAGAACTTGCTGTTGTTACTATCAGATTTGGTGATATATCTAATACCATAACTATTGTTTTATTTCAACTAAATAAAATCTCTCTTGGTTGACTTACATTTTTTCGAGTAAAGGAGCTTAACCTAACGGTCACAGAGAAACATCCTCCTTCTTGGATAGTCTGGTAAAAACAAAGGGACTCACTAGCGTTTTCAT
Organism: Acleris sparsana; assembly: GCA_923062465.1. NCBI lineage: Eukaryota > Metazoa > Arthropoda > Insecta > Lepidoptera > Tortricidae > Acleris > Acleris sparsana. Next base: position 15,240,124 of record OV281287.1, on the reverse strand, counting down.
GAGTGCGGACAGTTCCTTGGTGACGACAGCGAACTTGAAGAAGGCCGCGCCAATATCTGGCTCGGAGTCCTTGCTGAGGGCGTTTCCCCCGAGGCGTTCCAGCGCCCGGGAGAGATACATCTCATTGTCCACGTGAGCTATAACAAACATATGTCCTTAAAATTACTTTATAACTATGTGTAAAACTGTAAATATAACTATTAAATACACAAAATAATCCCATAAAACGACCCTACTTTCATCATCGGCCTATCAAAATGTAGTGTAAGCCTCCCCTAATGTGCGCCATTTTACCCTGTCCTTGGCCTGTCGCATCCAACATCTGCCAGCAGCGTTTCGCAAATCATCACTCCATCCTGCTGGAGGGCGTCCTACACACTCTACCTCTACCCCTTACTCATCCTAAACTGAATTGCTTAGCCATGTCATGGTAACCCTCCTCATAACTCTTAAAGGGCTAATATTTTCATCCATCCTAGTTAAAAACCAACCGGGGATCATTTAATCCTTTTGAGAACTACGATACCACAGACAGACCCACTCGACGAAAGTTAAGGCAATGAAATTTCAACGATGCTTCGTGATGCCGCGCAATAAGGTTTAGGATATTCTATGGTAAGTGTTACAAACGAACTAAAAGCAAAACATCGAAAACACGACGCATACCTACCTATAATGTACCTAACAAGAGGATGGTAAATCAGGAATTTGTGCAAGTTTAATAGTACATGAAAGGATTGGTGCAGTGAGAAAGCATCATATTGCATTGTTATCAATTACAAGAATTTCCTTAGAATTAAGGAGAATGGCAATCAGCCGAAATAAAATGCCAAGTCCAGTCGCAATACTAATGCGGTACTCTACTTATAAATCCCCATTACTAAATCCCAGAGCCAATATACATCTGTTAAATAAATCTAGGTTAATATTTTTCTTTCCTAATTTAATCTCCAGCTAGTTTTGATGTCCCCATAAAAGCGTCGGTACTTAATGAAATACCATTCGCCAGTCTGATGGACATTTAATTAGTTTCGCAGTTGGATTAACTTGCTTGTAAAGAAGCTCAGCACAGTTAAATGTATACTATTAACAGCTATAATATATCCTCTTTATAACTCGTCTTCCCGTATTCTACGATTTCTAAAGAGCTCTTTATAACATCTTCAGTTTTACTTATTGCTTTTATATTACGTTGCTAAGCTTACTCTTTATACAAAGAAATTAACTTTGTAAAGCAAATTCATCTTAAAATTATAGCAATCATAAGAACCATGGTAGGTATATATATTTCCTGAGCTTCAGTCTAGACAGGCAGATGGAATTCGGTAAAGTTCCATGAAATAAAAACCATCCCCAAATAAAACACGACTTTACACGACGTCGTGCCTACTCGTTTCAGCATCATTGCACGTTATAAAACACGATGAACCATTGTTCTCGGTGGAAGGGATGAATAGCATGTTTTTTACATTTTTACAACCCACGTGCAGAAAAGAAAATACGCAATACAATACGATCTACAGAAATAGAATTTAGCTGTTGTGTCAATTAACAAAGTTCCGCGACTTCGTACATGTAGAACACGTTTACCGCTATGAACCATTCATACTAAAACACGTTTGTAATGTTTTTACCTATAGTATGATGCCAGATGTACATAAAAAAAGATTCATTCAGACAGGCAGGGTTATTACTTTGGAAAAAGTGATCGACCTTTAAATCGGGGTAAATAAACTAAAAAGACACTTTAAAGTTGTAGGCTCACCAGAAGAAACCTAACAACACTTATTTAATTAGTTTAAATATAAACCAGTAAAGCCATGTTTAACATAAATCCGTCTACGCCCTTAATTAAATTTGATTTCCAAGTTTAGGGAAAATACGAAAATAGCAGCTGAACTGGCCCGGTTCCGTGACGCGGCCCACATCTGCCTAGCTCAAGTCCGGGTGCTCTCTGAATACTAAACGGAGCGCACGACTTTCAATTTCTCCACATTTTGCTTCCCATTTGTATGGTATGGACATCTCCCAATGCCAGCGTTAGGCGTAAATACTTGAATAAGGGAACATAAATAACGACGCTAGAAGAATAATAAGGGAAGAGTACGCAGTACACTTATCACCACAAAAAGGTTCTAAGTTTTACATTTTCAATTCTCAATAAATCACAAGTCGACAAGCGGCTAAAAGTGCACGAAACGGTCTTGACTCTTGGAAGCGGCCCAAAAACTGCCATTGTAATTTTGTTTGCTTTTCAAAGATTATTTGGCAATATGGCTGAAAACAGCTATGTATTACAATATTTAATACAAAATTCATCTACATAAGTAGTAATAGTTAAACTTACTAAGCATAGCTATTATAGATAAGGAAAATCATGTCAGCAACAACGAAACCATTGCCAACTAGTTAAGACAATGTGCGATTACTAGTCAGTCATTCCTTCGTAACAATCGCAAACGATTCCGCGAAGCCGTAGCGTAATCATGGGAGAAAAAATATCAACAAGAGATTCAACAGCTCATTCTATAGGAATGCCAAAGGTATTGGATCTCGTTTTTGCGCGTACGACCTTGCCAGCTGCCGCGCGTGCAGCCCGCCCGGACCCGCGCGACGAGTTCCATCCAAGCGCTCGCGCAGTAAACAAAACCATGTTGGAAAGTTAAAGCTGTTCTTTTAGCAAAATTGTAACGTCACGTATTAGATTATTTTTAGCGTTGGTAACCACGTCACGATCACTTCTATCCAAGTTGTTTTCAGGGTTGTATTGGTTACGGCTCAAAAATAAACTTTTTCTTTAGCAATCGTATACCCGATAAGAAATTTCGATTTGTTCGCGGAATATAAACCGGGAGATTATACTCGTAGATAGACCAGATGCGCTCGCTGTGTTGTTTTTGTTAAATAATTTTAAGAGTTTTTGTAACATTGCCTTTATCGTTAAATGTAAAAATAAATAAACGAAACATTTACACACATTAGACTAATAAACATCGAACAAACTACCAATGAAACAAAACAAGTTGAACATCTAAACCCAAACGCATCATCATATGCCAACGAGAATGTCAATTAAAATAAAAACTGAGTTTCTAGACAAAACCTAGCATTTTAAATGTACTGTGGGCATCGTGCATCGGGCAAAACCAGACGTCCGTCGACCCACTTTCCAGGGCGGCTCATATGTAAAGGGAAATGCATTCGCGACAGGCCGACACTCGATTCTCGTTTCAATTTTATCCGATGCGTGACGCGCCGGTTTAGAGGGAACCCGACCCTGTCGACACTTGATACCATATTGGTCGTCTAGCAATCGTTGGTTCGTTTGCTTATGTAACTTTGTGTTAATTAAAGTATTTATTAATGTATCAATTATATTTTACACTATTATACGAGCGGTTTATGTAAATGGCATTACATTACAACCATGGCATTCGCAAGAGATACTCCTAAATTAAATAATTGAAGGGGTTTTTTGGACCCCATTGTTTTTCTTTTATTTTATCTTTTCAGGTTTTTATTGTTATAAATAAAAGCGCTCTCAATCCTCATCGAGAAAAAAAAAGATATCTACCAGCGACAGAAAAATAGGATTACCAGGTTTTTTTTCTACAACTCCAATTACAGAAGTGCATTTGCACTGCAAGCAATTTTAAAGCTCGTTTTAGATAGCATTGCAGTTTCCTACGTTAAGGATAAAATGGCGCAATATCATAAAACCAATTTCTCCAGACGCTGCAGAGTAAAATGCATTTATTTAATAGGCCGTATGTAACTCTAAAGCCGTCTTTAAAACATGTCGGAGTGGCGAGGACACGTATGTATTTATTTCTACCTTGAAAGCACATACTTAACATAATTGTAGAAAGCTCAATCTTTTATTGATGTAGAAAGTACAAGTTGTTCGACGACTCTTAGTTGTTTATAGCTTGCGGTTTTTCGATTGTCCTACAGACTTTAACTTCTAGTTAAAATAATACCCTCTAAACCGTTTGTGGACACTTCTTTGAATAGGTAGTAAAAACTTCATAACATGTTTTTTTTAGAGAAGTCACAAGACATCAACAGATAAAAAAAACAAAAACATAATTACAGAAAGAACATGTCAGATAAAAAAAATGTGGGTTTGGTGGAAAAACTATTGACAGTCCTAAGTTCTTAAACTGGAAAAATGGTATTACTTATATCCTATAGTAAAAAAACGAGTCTTTTATTTTTGATCTTTTTGTGAAAGAAACTCTACCTTGAAATTGTACTTAGTTCCAGTGAACAAATCCTATAATCCTCCTGGCATGGCCCTGCTTATACGGGGTTATTTGGGTCATTAACTAGTTTCCTTCTGCCTCAACAGTATCGAATGTAATATGACGCATGCTAACCGTGATTTCAGTGATAGTGATACTAACTAATACAGATGAATGTATTGAGTTATCTACTTAGTTTACATAGTACAAAACGCTTTCTGAATGAATTATTTTTTTCGATCAGCGTTTATTCTACGTATATTTTTACGTAGTTTATTTCCTTAAAAATATATAATTAACAACTTAATATCTAATACACATATTGAGCTTGAATAGGAAAGACAAAATAATATGCTCGGAGTAGTCGACCCTAACTGCTTTTAGCAAAAATTGCATGTTTGCAAGTTGCAAGAGGCAGCATTAGGCAGTCCAACAGATTGTTGCTGCTCGTTAATGGACGCAAACACGAGTGAAGTTCCGCTCTAAATATATTCCAAACTAAATACAGAGCGAGCATCCCGTTAAGTATGCATCGGACTTTTAACTATTCCAGTCTCATCTATTCATATTGCTTCCTCTATCCCCTATTTTTAGGACGAGTCTCGAACGAGAGACTGGAATATAAATCAGGAGTATCCACATTTATATCGCGTTCCATTGACGATACATACCATTTCCAGAATTGTGTATCGCCTTTATGGCTTTCTTTAGTTTCGCTAGGCCATCGCGGTCGAAGTCCAAGGTCTGAAAAGAAACAAAATGTGTTTTTTAAGAAATATCGTCAATTGTTTACTTTTTCTTAAAAGTAAAATTGTCTATATCCTCATAAAAGGGTGTTATAGGTGTTAGCCAAGACTTCGAAGTTTATTCAGTAGTGGTTCTATACCAACAGCAAATAGTTGAATTTGCAGAACTCGTTTACGGCATACCGGTTTACTGAACGGCAAACATTCGGTGCATCACCAACTCGTACGCACAAACAAATTAGTTCAAGAGAGACCAGTTTTTGTTGGCAAATAGCGTTTGTGAGTGCACTGGGCGTCACTGCCGCGGGTTATACAATAGCCACGCGCCTCAGCCGCCGAGAGGTGAACATCTGTCGCCCCAACTGCCGATTAATCAAAGACCCCTCCGAATTGAGCAACCGACCGACGCCGATGGTAAAACGGAACGCTGTTTGGGTGCAAGACCTTAATTCAATGGCTTTTTACTTAAGAGCCGTTTTAATTATGGAACACTCGAGCGCAATTAGTAATTGAGCGTGCGCATTGACTTTGTTTGTTTGCATCCGAAAACTAATTGTCTGTAGGAATCGTTTCATTCGTTACACTGTGTTTCCTTAAGTAAATAGAATTATGTCAATGACTAGGGAAAAACGAAGTTACTTACTATAATCGTAATCGTCTGTAATCGTAATATGATCATTATAGATTTCCATCCCGGAAATGATTTTTCACCTTACCTAAACATAAAGGTACTCGGTGCATACTTAAAACAAAACAAAACTTGTTAGTAGGCCAAACTGCCGGCTTGTAAATATATCGCTAGCATATATTACAGGAAATTGCGTAACAATAAGCATTTGTGCAAAAGATAATAATGATAAGCAGATTCGCTTTCTCGCTCGCAGTCGCCGACGCATAACAGATCGACTTGCGCAAAAACACGGCACAATTACTCACTATAACGAGAGTTATCAACGGGTGCACTGTTATGTCTTTTATTCACCAAGATGGTGCAAGGTGTAATAAAAACGTGTATGTAAATCGTGCGATAAATGAGACATAATAGGGAACAGTAAAGTTTTATTGCACGTGAACTTTTAAGAACTAGTAGGTGACGTTAATTTTTCGAGCGTCGTCGTTGAGAAAGGTTTTGTGTTTCGGCTGATAGGTATGACACGATGATCTTGTTTGTTGTGTGCCGAGGGCTTCCGCAAAAATCTTGCTAGGCCTTCCCGGAACTAAAAAATCTAGACCGTTATTTCCGTCCAAACCATTTTTCTCATAACGGTGAGTTATCATCACATTGAAATGCCTAAAAACACAATGCTTCTGTGAGTTTCAGCTTAGCAGTCGTGTAAATAAAAAAAAAAACACATCCACACGCTGTTATTATGTTTACATTTACCTTTCTACTTGTACATTTGCCTGTCATCATATACCATCAAAGCAACCCAGTTAAGAACAAACTATACGCGTTCGTAACACTGCCCTCCTTGAAAAAAATAACGCATGTGTTGCAGCATGCCCATAGTATGTACGAGCTTATAAACTTACAACGTTGAATCTACTTTATCTATCTATCTACTCATGCATATGCTCTTTTGATTTAGTAGGGCTGAACAGTGAATCCGAGTGATACATCAAAGGGCTTTGGATGTTGGGATGTAATAACCAAATCGAGGTTGGATTATATTATTATGTACGTAGGTGTGTAATGTACTACCATAAAATAAAGTTTGTTAGAATCTGCAGTTTGATGTATTGTAACTCATAGCTAATTTCAGTGAATACTTAATATATTTAGGAACGTGTAACGACAAAGGGCTAATTTTTTTTATTATTATACGCAAGTTAGCTTAACCTAAACCCAAAACCATAAAGACATCAAAATGGCTGGTAATGATAGAAACGCCACGATGGGCCTAGTTGCAAAGATCGTGTCGTGTCCAACCTAAGCACAAATATTGACGGCGAAAGTTGTTGACCTTGTAACCTGATGTAGCATCAAACCAAGACTACTTTCGAGATCCACTATAAGAAGAATATACATGGTGTTACCAGTTTGGAGAATAAGTTAGGGACTTGCATAGATAGCAGGGTAAGGTACATACGAGTATCAATGTTAAATGGTTGACGATCACGCGGATAAGATAGGATCCACGTACTTAATTAAAAGAGAAAGTTTGTAACAAAATGTAGGTACTTACACTGCAGTCTGCAACTTGTTATGGACTTTCGCTTATAAATTATGAGTTGAAATAAAGTTTGAAAGCTCTTTAACAGGTCCATTGATAGCGCGATAAATGCGGTCACGCATGCATCCGATCTGTATCCGAGATTTACACAATCTGAAATAGCCGTAGAACAACTATTTGTATAAGTGGTTAGTGCGGTTACGCACTGTACCTTGGTCAATGTACGATGATCCCTGAGATAGTCATGTTTCGTAACTTAAAACTTACATACTCCCAATCAAAGCATGTAAAAGAGGTCATTAAAAGCATTTAAATTATTAAAGTGTTGTCGCAAGGTGTCAGTTTAGGTTTTATGAAAAGTGAAGACATTATCCTAAATTAACCCAGGTATATCTAGATCCGAGAATTTGTACTGTCATTGCGATACTTAAGTTTTGGAGTGTATTTTTCGGGCCTCCACGCTCTCCAGACCGGACTCAGTGCGTAAGCTCCCAAGAATAAGATCTTTAATTTCTACAGATTATTAAAAACTGTACAAAGTTTACTTATTACGGGCACAAAACATGCTAAGTCGCGATAATAAGCGAAATTGCATTAAGTTATTAGGAAGACTTGAACGCAAAATTACACGCAAGCACCGCACGCATAAACCGGACTATGGAGATAGATCGTTTGCATGATTTTATGTCAGTGGTTCGCTTAATGGACATCGGGCCTAATTCCAATTGTACGACATCATAAGAAAAGAAAATTCGTACCATGCATAATATGATTTTGATCTGCATCTTAGTCGACAGGATGCATAAAGGCTTGGTCAAACACACGGCGCGACGCAGCGCCGCGGCCGCGCCGCGTGATGCCGACGCGATGCCTGTTCAAACAGGGCGCGCGCGGATCGCGCCGGCCTCGCGCTCTCAACACGCCCGCATCGCGCGCGCGGACGCGGCGCGGACGCAGCGCGATGCGGGCGTGACTCGCGCGCGGGCCGTCGCTCGCTCATTCCTGACTGATGTGACCCAGCGCGGCGCAGCGTGCCGCCGCGTCCGCGCCGCGTGGACGCAAGAGGCCGCGCGGCGCGGAGCGCGACAGAAGCGGGGCGCGATGCCGGCGGGACGCAGTCTGTTTGACGTCGCTAACCTGTTAGCATGTATTTAAAGCCGCCGCGGTCGCGCGGCGCGGCCGCGGCGCTGCGTCGCGCCGTGTGTTTGACCAAGCCTTAAACTCGACTTGTGTTAATGCGCACTTAAGCACGCCACCAAAGAACTGCGCCGGTACTTTATACTTTGATTTAATAATGCTTTCGAGTGCTCTTATGCAAGGCTAGTTATAATCACAAAGCAAGCACCTAGACGTGACAAGCACCTATCGCATAGATAGAAAGCTAGCCAGCCTAAGTGGTATCTAAACAGGGTGATGTGAGCCGATCAGGTTTTCTTTACAGCTTACTCAGAAGATACATAGAGCGGCGAGTAAAGTGCTACTTAAAAAATATTTTGAGTTCGGGAAAACTCAGTTAGACTAGCATAACATTAAGTAAAAGAGAATTACAAACCCCAGGATTCCTTGAATTATGAGAGCTACTATACTTAGGTAGGCATGTTTTGAAACAGACAGATAAATTGCGTGAGGAAGATTAAAAGCTTTAGAATAGTCACACACTGTGATGCAGTGTCAGAAAATGTCCGTTTTCATAATAAGCCTAAATGTTGACTAATAAATAACAGGTAGGCACCTGTTATTTATTAGTCAACATTTAAGAAAACAACCAACTGTCGTAAATGAGAAGCTAAACAATAAGAGTGAGATGGCTTAAAAGATGTAAAGTCGGAAACAAAACAAAAGAGGTGTGAAGCACATCGAATTAGATGCGAGACAGCGGAACTCACAAAAGCGTTTTGTTCTGAGATTAGAAAAGGAATTGGATAATGAGTTTGTTTTTGTAATTAACAGTAAGCGACAGTAAGATAAAAACATTAGTTTGAGTTAACTAGGTAGTCAGATACAGTAACTAGCTCACGTTACGACTGTTAACGTAACGAAAGCGCATAAGAACAATGAGTCACTCCGGATGTGTGGGTATTTCTTTTAAACTCATCATGAAACGCATCAGGTATGTTACTATGTGTGTTACGCATTGTAGTCAACGGATCTGCTGAGGGAAGGAGATCCAACGCATTCATATGCAGTGACTCATTCTTATGACCCAAGGCTGATTATGCATCCAAAGGTCGAACAGTACTATCTTTAATATAGACCTTACGTCTTTATCAGAACGCCGAATGTGTTAATACTGGTTATCTCTAGCGTTATCTTGATGTAAGTGCATGATGCTAACATGTTTGCCTTAAGGGTACCAAATCTCTTGAGGTTTGCGGTCTTTGCGTGTAATGGTGACCAAGACGAGAACAAACATGATTTAACATAAGGATGCTTTGTAGGTACCCAAATATGTGGTAAAATTTTAGTTGTAACTGTTGTATTTTTATACCTACATCCATACAGTCTCTTACACACACGTATGCAAGCGCCATGCCAAAGCGATTTAGCTATACGTTTTTAGTAGTTTTATTATTTTTATCATGCACTTACTGTTTCGACAGAGATAAAGTATCAATTTGCGGAGTTTGTTCAGTGGCCGCTGGCGCGAGTAAGTGTTAACTTATTATATCTGCGTATGGTCGTGCCATTTGCCTTTTCTTTTTAAATATAATCGCGATAGTCATAGTCGAATGGAAGCGTTCCAAGCAAAGGAGGTGTCACATCATCACCCACTCAAGATTGACAAGTTTAAACTATTTTAATACCGCTTCGGTTCTGCATTCTGGATCACCATTCACCATCTAATATGGTCAAAGTTTTTAAAAATTATCCAATAATGGGGTTATTCAATAAAGGGTTATGTAAGGGTTTGTCGTAAGGCTTAACTTACCAAACCCTCTTCCCGTTAAAACCTTTAAATGTTCTTTTAAAGCGCTATTTCGAAACGATTGCCCATTCTATTAAGCGCTGAGCCGTTAACTAATACCCTTCTAAAACCCTCTAAAAAGCTTACTAGTAGGTAATATATAATCTTAAATCAACCGTACTACCAACCTATGTTAACCCGATGACAATGCAATATTCATTATCCCTGAAGGTTGTAACAGGATTTCCGCTGTAGGTGCCTTCTTAACGTAGACCCACCGAGTAGTTGTGACTCGATTGATTGATCTCGTTTTAAGGAGCAGACTACTGTACAGTCTAGTCGGCTATATGTCTTAAAAACCGGTCACATCAGCTCAGTGTAGGGTTCCGAAGCCGTTACGATAAACAAAAAAACTAACTCGAAAAACCAAATATATGAACAAATTTTCCAAAGTTATTGGGACCTGTCTTAGATAATTTTTAGTAGGTGACAGGTGTTAAGACTTTAGTAGCCGTTTCTCGGGAACTAAAAAAGTCTACTCGAAAATCTAATTCAAGACCAAAATCCAGACCTCAACGGGCACACTCGCTGTGATTACTGCATTTTGGTTTAAGTGTAGCTATTTTTATTATCAATAAAACTAACTTACCCTAATATTACTGGTTACACGAGTTCTCATTTATGTTTTTATAATAAAATAACTAAATAATCAAGATGGTATCTGTCAGATTTTGGTCTTGAATTAGATTTTTCTGTATGTATTTTTGTGTAGTGTATATGTACTTAGTCGTGATAGTTTTCCCCTTTAAGTTCGTTATAGGTTGTGCTTTTATTTAAGATATTTTTCCGATTTTTATATCCGATATATATATCTCTATAGCCGAAACAATATGTAATAAAAATCGGATAGGAGAATCGGATCGGAGAACTATAGAGGGAACAAGTAAATCTAGCGAAAATTACACTTTTTGATTTAAATATTTACTTAGAGAGTGATATGGCGAAACTATAAGGGTTACCCTAAAAATAACTTTTTACAGAAACTAGTTTAGGTTTTTATTTTTCTGTCTTGAAAAAGATGTTTTGTCATTTAATTTTTAACTTTATTTTGCTTATCTTTTTATTCCGTTTCATCTGCGATTAGTGTATTCACTTTTTAGCAAATGTGTTACATGCTTCTCCCATTCAGAGCGAGAACATCTACTCATAATTCCCTACACGATACGATGACTTTTCTTTTAAGGCGTTTGAACATTGCTGAACATTATAAGCTGTCGCGCCAGGATATTGGGATGGACTTCTATTCTAGCCGTTTCCTTAATGTACCTAGTCTTGATAAAAGTGACTTCTTCGCTCACTGTGATCATTTCCTGGTGTTTGTGGATCTCAGCATTAGTCACATGCCAGGGGACATTACAGCTTGTTCGGAGAATTATGTTCTATATTTTTTGTATTCGTTTGACGGAGGAGTTACTATCACTAACCCACAGTTGAAGGCCGTACATCCATATAGGTTTCAGGATTGACTTGTACACTAGCAATTTGTTGCCTACTGCCTGTTTGCTGTTTCGGGCTACTACCTACAGGAAGCTTTTGTATTTCATATTCATTCAGTTCATCTTGTTTCAAATTTACTAACGGCTCCAGCACACCAAACGCGTGGCAGCAGTGTCGCGTGTGCTCGCGTTCAACGCCATTTGTTGTGTTGAGTTGTAAATCAACAAAATAAATGGAACCCGGCACACTAAAAAGTAACGAGTTGCAGTTGCTGTGGTATGCTGGGTGACGCGCTGCTTACGCCTCGCGTTTGGTGTGCCTGCGCCGGAGTGTGAAGCGGATTAAAAAGCTTAAAACAGGGTTGTACCTACCTATAAATCAGGTGTCATCTTCTTCCCTTACACTGCGGGTACTTAAAATTACATTTTTAATGACCTTACCCCTTTGATGTAGCCTAATTGAGTAGGCGGGGAGGCGTAACATTTGGACGCTCGTTTATAATGCACCATATGCGTGACATTATACTTAACCACCAATTAATAACCCTCTAAATGTTATCGTACTTGTTGATAGTCGTAAAATGCGATGACGTGCGAGAAATATCGTGGGTGGGTTACCTATCGAGTTTTAGTAGGGACAGAAAAGGGTACTTTACCCTAGTTCAACACTAGTCGAAGTTAGGCAAAACGAGACGTCAATTTGTTTTTACGTCAATTTTATTTTTGAAAGATGACTTGCGACGCCTTCACGCGAAGCATTCGCCTGTAATGTAATAAAAATAATCACTTAACTAAATGAAACTTGTTTAAAGGGCCTCTGCGTGTTAGCTTCGGCTCCATGTACGCCTTCCAAAGGCCCGGAACTCCCAGTCCCGTGATTGGTAGACATACTCGTACAAATAATAATAATTATCATTTGTTAATTTGTTAAACATAGGTTAAATAAGATATTTGTTTAATAAGATGTTTGTTAGTTGTTTACCATTGGGCATACAAATTAGTCTAGTAGGTTTAAAAAATAAAATAAAATATTTTTATAATTAAATTGTTAAGTTAGTAACGTCAAAATAATTAAAAATGATTTTTTATATGTGAACACGACAGTATAATAATAATTTGATTAGTTTTTTTTTTTAATTTTTGTCTTTTGCGTTTTGTTTTTTGTTTGGTACCTCCTATGTTGAACTTCTTCTTCAGAAAACTTGAGCATAGGAAGTGGACCTGGATGAGCCCTGATGGTGTAACGAGGAATGAGATAGACTTTATCATGTCGACGAAAAAGCACATATTCGATGTCTCCGTGATCAGTGCGGTTAAAACCGGGTGTGATGGTACGAGGCTCATTGAATATCCAATTCCAAGCTTGAAAGGTCTCGACTGATGAATTCTACGCTCCGCCCGGCACCCACTCAGCTCCAAAACCCCGAGCGCTTTCAGAAGAACTTCAAAACCGTTTCGAGTGCCTTGGTAGCGACGTGGAAGATTACAACGACGGGTTTGTGGAAGCTGTCCAAACGGTCGGGTCTAAGTTCTTCAAGATCCGTCGTACAAAAACCAGGAAGCTCTCTGACTCCACCGTTAGGCTCATGGAGGTGAAGCGCGAAATTATTCTGCAGGACTCTGGTGACGCTTGTCGCTATCGGCAGCTCAACAGACAGATCTCGAAGTCTCTGAAGCGTGATATACGAGTGGCGTTCATGTATGAGAGATGCGAGAATGATGTTATAAACAACTTTTTTTTTTTTTTTTTTACTTTTCGACATAGTCACCTTTTAGCATAATACAATTAGTATATTTTTTTTCTAATCTTAAAATTCCATTTTTAAAAAAGGTCTCATCTTGATTACTTCAAAAATCTTGTACAGCAGCGACTACCGCGTCGTCGTCTTCAAATTTCTGGCCTCTCAGGTATTCTTTCAATCTCGGAAACGGGTAGAAATCACTGGGGGCGAGATCTGGTGCGGTACGGAGGATGCTTAAGGATATCGAACCCAGCATCACGAATTACAGCCATTGCAACGGCGGACTTGTGTGCCGGGGCATTGTCCTGGTGGAACAGCACAACTTTTCGAGATTTTACCTCGCCGTTTTTCGCGGATCTCATTGCGCAATGTTTTGGCACATAAAGTGCCCGTAATAGTGGCTCCATGCTCGAGATACTCAATCATTACTCCCCCTTTACCATCCCAAAAAATAGAGCCCATGACCTTACCGGCAGATGGGCCCACCTTGAATTTCTTCGAAGTTGGAGATGACGGCCTTTTCCATGTCATAGACTGCAGTTTCGTTTCATGGTCATAATGATGGAGCCATGTTTCGTCCATTGTTATAAATCGCGCCAAAAAAGTTCCCGGTCTTGCTGTATCAGGTCCAAAGCTTCTTGACAAATCTCGACTCTAGTTTGTTTTTGCGTGTCAGTAAGCATTCTTGGTACCCAACGCACGGATACCTTTTTCATACCCAAGCGTTCATGTAAAATATTATGCACGCTCCCCGTTGAAATCTTTACATTTTCAGCAATAAAACGAACCGTGACACGACGATCCGCCAAAACTAAGTTTTCGACTTTTTTCACAATTTCTTCAGTTACTTCTGTAGTAGGGCGTCCGGAGCGGGGGTCGTCCACGGTCGATGTACCAACGTGCGACTTTCGAATACGGAGGAGCATTAGACTCTAAAGTGTCCCGCAAATCTAAATTGACTTGGTCCGTAGTAAAAAGTTTCAAACACAAGTATTTGATAACGGCGCGCAATCAATTCTCTCCATTTTCGCTAACGTACTCAATAGCATTGTAAAGAAATTACCGTTTTTTTTTAAACAAAAGACAGTTCGTTTTGTTTTTTCATAGCAATCAGCTAAATAGATTAGCTTTACCGGCCAGTATTTAATTTCCTAATATTGAAAGAGTTTGCATCTCATTCTCACTTTTTATTGAACGCCACTCGTACGCCGATTCGATACTAAAAGTATTGAAGAGCCTATTGAGCGTAACAGAGGCTCTAAGGTGTTTGCCAGGGATCTGTCTGTTGGCCAAAGCCAATTGATCAAGCTGAACGCCGATGATGGCAGAGTTATTTCATCCAAACCTGAGCTATTAGCGGAAGTTGAGAAGTTTTATGGACAGCTGTACACGACAACCCGAACACCCCTCGAAAATCTAGCTGAAGACGCGAGGGCTAGATTAACCAGACACTATACCAAAGATCTCCCCGACGTCAGCCTGTATGAGATTAGTATGGCCCTCAAACAGCTTAAGAATGGCAAAGCCCCCGGTGAGGATGGAATTACAGCCGAACTCCTGAAGGGGGTTGGTAAACCCCTTCTTAGGGGCCTTCAGACGCTGTTCAGCTCCGTCCTCCACGAAGGGAGAACGCCGAAAGCATGGAACAGAGGTGTGGTGGTGTGTCGAATCCAACTCGGCTGGGCAGCGTTCAGGAGGCTTCGCAGCACCTTTTCGTCCAAATTACCGCAGTGTTTGAAGTCAAGTCTTTGACCAGTGTGTGTTGCCAGTGATGACTTAGGATCTGAGACGTGGGCGCTAACAATGGGCCTCATAAGGAAGCTCAAAGTCACTCAGAGGGCTATGGAGAGTGCTATGCTTGGGGTTTTTCTGCGTGATAAAATCAGAAATGATGATATCCGCAGTAGAGTCACCGAAATAGCCCGAAGAATAGCTAAACTTAAGTTTCAGTGGGCGGGGCACATTGCTCGCAGGACTGATGGCCGATGGGCTCAGAATTGGCGTCTGCGGACCGGGAGATAAGCTGTAGGTAGGCCTCCAGCAAGATGGAGTGACGACCTTGTAAGGATCGCGGGAGCGCGGTGGATGCGAAAACCACAAGACCGGTCTGAGTGGAGAGCCTTGGGGGAGGCCTATGTCCAGCAGTGGACGTCTTTCAGCTGACATGATGACATCAAAAAGTAAGGCGTGCTAGCGGTGTGCACGGGTTGAAACTGCTACCCGCGGCTGCTGCCCTGAACAACTCGGGCAGCGCGGCAAGTTGTATTAAATATGGCCGCCATGTTTACCGTCAGACTGGGGCGCAGCAGCATCGACGCCGCGGCGCGGTAGCAGTGCGGCGTCGAGTGGTTGTATTTTTTTACAAACGCGCGTCGGACACGCGCGCGCACGGCCCTAGACGTCACACCAAATGTAGCTGCAACGCGTTACCAGCGCGGGCACGCGTTGAAGCTGCCGCATGCCTGCAATGTGCCGGGTGCCGCATAGCTTACGCTACGCGACGCTGCTGCCACGCGTTTGGTGTGTCGGAGCCTTAAATGTTCTTCGCTACATTAGGTAGTAGGGTACAAAACAAATTCGCTTTCTGCGTGACTGTCTGCATATCTGCTAACTTCTCCTAAACCAGGCAACGGATTATGATGCGGTTTTCACCGTCAGTTAGAATTTTTTTACGGAAGGTTTTTATGGTCCATTGAAGTTAAATTCACATAAACCGAAGTAAAGCGGGGCGAGTGGATAGTATGCATAAAATTGACTGGTCCGATTTGCGTGATTTGAAGATAAACATGCAAACATCCTCACATTAATTCCTAGGTATTTATAGTAGGTACATCAGAAGGAGAGGAGTAGGATTAACATGCGAATAGTAGCCAGGCACCTAGCTGTATATTACGCGATGGGGGCGTTCTGCAAGGTTGAGTTCGCCCACGGTACTCCAAGTCTAATCAAACGTGTAATCACAGCTTTATATGGGATTTTTGCTTTGGAGTGGACGAAAACTAAAATTCACACCTCATTTTTCGGACAGCGGATTAAATTTGTTTAAGTTCAAAATAATATTTATGTTGTGAACTAAAATACTTGCGGTCGAAAACAAAAATTTGCCGACGAAAACTAGTAAAATCGGTACTTCTACAATAAACATTTTTTCATTTAAAAAAAAAGGAGACCATTATAACTGAATGCTTAATCTAAACCTAAAAGCATATCAGCACTAAAGTAAAAACAAAAATATGTTTTATTACTCAAACAAAACCGGCTAAATCACCTTTACCTAGATATATAGGTAGGTGCCCTGTGTGGTTGCCGGGTTAGAATAGTGCCACTCCGTGTCTTCCCGCGGATGTCGTAAGAGACGACTAAGGCCGCTTCCTGACTTGGCGGTATGCTTGCAGTAAAACATACTGTCGGCATAAATGCTGCGCGTTGATTGGTGGATGCCACTAGTTGCCTAGCAACCCTTACCGATTCTGTGTTTTACTGCAAGCATACCGCCAAGTCAGGAAGCGGCCTAAGGGAATAAAGGCTTGCAGTACTGTTAGGCGATGGGCTTGCAACCTGTCACTAATACACTGGTAAACATCTTAGCCTGATTGTGCAAAATGTGGTTACAGAATTATCAACAAGTTTTTAGGGTTGTTGGAAATTCTGTAGCTCTGCCTACCCCACTCTGGGAATGAAGGCGTGAGTTTATGTATGTATGTATGTATATAGGTAGATAGCTAGGTAGCTGGTTAGGCACTTTGGTTAAAATAATAACGGGCCCATTCCCTATGATAACCATATTAAGTGTTAGTGGTAGGTAGGTAGGTAGGTACCAACCTAGTAAAATACCGTATTCTTGTTGGATCCCGGGTGGGAATTCCTTCCGTGTAGAATTCGAAGCAATCGAGAACAAGTCAAATACCTATAGAAGCCGTGTGCCGCGAGGTCGAATAGTCGACGATCTACGTAGGTTTTAGTACATACAACCATACACCTAAATCGTACATATTTACTACTTATAAGAAGGTGCCTACTTGTTACGTCACAGTTTCTCATCTTGACTGTGTCTTCACTTAGCTATGCTATAGGTAAGTATCTTATAAGGTAGATACTTATTATGCTAAGTTTATTCTCATCTCAATTGACATACTTAATTAAAGTGACCAGGATTTCTACTCCAAAGCGGCATAGGTCTTGTTTTGGTACAAGCAGTGGAGCTGTTTAGGCAAGTAGCTAGGTACCTACCTATATCAGAAGTGGCTTGTTTTTGTTAACGTAAAAAGACAAACGACGACTAATCGATTTTAATTTGGTTATTAGTGAAAGTACCTACCTATCAACAAGCTTTTCAATCGCATCAGTAGGTATTGACATTTGTAAATTTGGGAATGACAACAAATCGTTATAACACTGGTCTGTCATTTCATTTGTAATGTATCGATCGTCATCATAGGAACGTAGATAATTAGATATCCTATAATACAAATTTAAACTGATACCTACCTACTACTGATAAATATAGGACCTAGATTTCCGAATCGGAACTATTCCATGACTTTCGAAAACTGTAAATTTTATTTTCAGGAAAAATGGTACCTACCGACTACATAACCTATCTTGTCTTGCTGCTGATCGCCCTTCATTAGCGGCAGACGCACAAATTGGCCTATTGAATTGAACTCTTTATACCTACTTTAGTTAGGTCCATCACAAAACATACACATGTTAAATATGTATGTAGATGAATGCACTGTTCTACTTCTTTTTCTTTATGGCGTTCCGCAGTGATTTGAATGCACTCCAAAAGTATTAATTCAAACTCACGAGCCTCTTGGTAACGGAAGTCCTAATCAAATTAGACGTAAGATGCTCACTCTATTACATAGGTATTATATAGCAACTTTTACCTACTACGAATTTCATAAAAAACAATTTGTACGAACGAACGACATAGGTAACAAATTAAGCTTTTCCATTTATAGCATAGATAATACTGGTATGGCAGGTAAATATTAATTATCAGAATTACATTATCGGTAACACCAAATTATAAAATGACGCGACTGTTTGCATACCTACGCCTTTAAAAATACAGAATGAACAAACATGCATTATTTCCTGCGTAGTAAGTACCCGTCAGATCAAGGGTCCCTACTTAAAGACAATAAAGACAGATAGGATCCATAATCCTAACACGTTAGCCGTAACTAAACAGTTTCCTGTATTTAAAAAAACAAGTCCTTATCTCGCCAGCTGTAGCTTTTTAGTTCCGTCATTAGGGAACGGCTATTTAAACAAAGAATAGTTTAAATTACCTCTTCCAACGCGGTGATTGTTTGCCGACATTGCGGCATACGCGACACGAATGTTGAAGTGGTCGGCGAATTGTAATCTTCTCGAGTTTCCTCGATAAATTCACCAATGCCAATAAGACCCGGCATCGTGACCACTATCACAAATACACTAAGTATCCCAAACTTCACATCCAGTTCCCCTTAACGCATCACTTAATACAGTAAACAAACGATCAAACAAAACCTTTAATCACCATCGTCGCCTTCAAAACACTTCTGCGCAAATAAAAACAATATCGAATCTAATCCATTAAATCCACGCACGACCATCTATCTGAAGATGAATGAACTAACTGATCAACTGATCTGATTTATCGAATGAATGAAACTTTGTTAGAACGAATGAAACAAGGAGAAAGAAGTGAACGGTGAATGAATGGCCGCGATTGATTTATTTTTTCTTCGTCGTTTTTCTTTTACTTCGTCATCTAGTGTTGCCAAAGTCAATACAAAACACTATAATAGCAGTTTTTTCCTATAATATATCAAATAATACCATTGTTCTTATTACACTTACTTATGATTATTAATAAAATACACTGAAAATTCAATGAAAGCAAACCAAATTAGTTTCAAATTTTGGAAACAAAACTATTTACATTAACTTGTAGGCTTTGAGTTGTGTTGTAACAAACTATCAACCTTAAACAAAAGTTTTTTTGCATTTCCAATACGATTTCGATCATGGTTAAGCCGGCCATACACTTTACGGTTACCAGAGAGATCTACCTGTGCAGCGACCGGAGCAAAACCAAAAACCGATTCTTGTGAGTGACACCACAAAAATCCGCATAACTATATTTAAGTTCTGTGGGTGTTTTTTTATTTTTATTTTTATTGCTCGTCGGTTTTTGATCGTCGTCTGCCATCGTCGTGCTTTCTCCACGCTATCACTTTCCGTACAGAATGACAGACTGTATAAATTTCGAATGAAGAAAAACGAACGTTTGCGCTAGTCTCACAGAATTCCAAATCTAAATGCCGCATTAGTAAATCGAATACGGAAAACGTCTGTATGCGGCCTGCCATGGAAATGGAAGTAATATCAAAATGTACATAGCAACACCTTGTTTCTGCGTTTAGTTTTTGAAGGTTTAACTTCGTACGGGATCGATTTATTTTTACGCTCGGATTCGACTAATATTCTTGTGAAAGTCTCTTTCTTTCTTTTCGTAAAGTAAAAGGTGCTAGCTCGATCCTTTGCAAGTGCGTAAATATGACTGTAGCTTTATAGCACAATTAATTACTCTTTTTTTTGCGGACGAGTTTGTTTCGCATCAAAGTATTTTATAAATTTGTCACGTGACTGGTGTTTGTCGCAAGAACAAAACGCTCTCTGACAATTTAATGATGACGGAACTGTCACGAGGTATGTACGAATGACCTAAGATTTTTTATTTATCTCTAAACAATTTCGAAGTTTGCATCCAGTTATTTTATTTTAAAACTGGTAAATACCTAATTATCCTCTTATTAAGCAAAAAGTCATTGATGTAAACTATTGCTGATTGATAAGTTTAGTCTTGTCAACCATCACTGATAAATTAGTTAAAATCTAAGATTCTTACAAAAACATATAGATTTTCCTGCAAAAAATGTTAATAGTTCATCACTAACTTTTTTATTTATCAAATGATTGAAGTACCTAACAACGTCAATCGTTTATACAAAAGTGATCCTCAATATTTACTTTTATTACAGAAGTAGGCGAAGTTTGGGCCAGACTTTTTGACCATAGACCATTTCTAAATGGTGAAATAAAGTTTATGCTCAAAGAATTTGAGGTAGGCACTCTAGACTTAATTTGGTGATTGCACTTCATGCTAAAAACTAAATTATTAGAATCTCAGATTAATTGCAACTAAATCTGTGTGTCCATGCATGTATTACGCTGTTTATCAAGCATATAAACTTTTTTTTCAGGAAAGGCGTGGAGATCGTGAAGTGGAGAATTTGTTTTCAATTCTTGAGAAACTTACTGAGATAAAGGATACACAAGTTGACAAGATTAAGCGGAGCAGCGAAACAGCGCTCCCTGTACTCAGTGAGAAACTTGAGCAAGCCCTGCAGCTGTGTGAAGGGGTTGAGAAGGATTACCTTGAAGTCCAGAAGGTCTGTACAAGGATAAATTTAATTTCCTTGTCATAGTTAAACAACAGTGGTGAAAAAATATTGTCCAACCCTATTTTTGACATTTTAATAAAAACATGATATAGCATATGGGTGAATATTCGAGCGTTACAACCGTCGTCATTGTTCTCTTCAATATATTGACGAAAATAATTTATGTTGCGATATGTTGACCCGGGGTAGCTGATTTGACACAAGAAGTTGCTAGTATTTATCATTATTTTTTTGTCAATATATTGAAGAGTACAATGAAGGTAATTGAAACACCTGAATATTCACCCATACAATAATTACAAGACCACTATACTATTGTTTAATTATTATACTAGTAAAAATCTTGTGGACAAGAAAAGAGATTGATAACTGTATTTTCATTTTCTTTGATTTCCTTGTAATTTGTAATAGTGCTTCTTCTTAATATTACTTTTCTCTTACGGAGTGCTGATAGACCCAATTTTATTAACCTTTTCGCTGCCATTGTCTTGGTATAAACTCAGTACATATAGTGCCCCACACGCCATGACTTCATATCAAGTCGAGGATTACAGTGCAAAATAGACCTGAGAATTTGTGTTGTAAGATTGATATTAGCTGTGGTTCTCAGCTGTCGTGTGGGGAAGATTTTTGTATCAAGTCAATGGCGGCGTAAAGGTTAAATTGCTTGTGCAAAGATTATAGTTTCTTTAGTAACCCTTTGAGTGCTACAACTAACAGCAACACTTACAAAATTACATGTCAATTTTTTTTGGTTTCAGTGTTGTGAACAAAAGAGAGCTGAGAATCGTGAAAAAAGGCAAAGAGAATGGAATCAGTTCATTGATGATATGAACTTTAAGTGCCAAAGGATTGATAACGCATTTGAAGAAAAAGAAGAAGAGTTGAGAGACCTTTACGCTGACCTGAACCACAAACTCAACATAACCAAATAACCATGGATTTAAAAGGACCTATCACAGATTCTTCCTTGAAAATTTACCCATCAGAAACGTTGATAAAATTTATGGAAACCCTAAAGCAAGACTATGAAATCCCTGAAAACATTTTGAAATTTGTGAAGGCTCGAGAAATAACTCACAAATATAAACTCAAACTTAAACACACTAGTAACATTCATCATTTTAATGATACTGAAATTTCTAATTTGGAAAAAATTAAAGCTTCTGCAGTAGAAATTACAGTTAATGAGCCAGACATTAAAGTGGATGATACCAATAAGGATGTGGGGAAGGAGGTGGATGATTTATTTGAAGAGGCTCTAAATGAGGATGCGGATAAAAAAACAAAAGAGAATTTAGAGTCTGATACAGGTAAATCACAAGACGAGAAAAAATCCAAGAAGAGAGAAGATCCTTTTCTCAAAACATCAGATCTAGATTGGCTGTATGTTTACCTGAACAATGTCAGAAGTACTGAAAAGGACACACCCTATTTACATGAGTTAATGGAAGGGACAGATATTGAAATGCCAGAGAATAGTGTTATCAAAAGGAATCCAGTGTTAGAAGAGAGATGTGTTAGACTAAGAGCAGAACAGGATGCCAGGGATTACAGAAAAATGACAAGAGGAGTTGATAATGTTAGGATGAGATTCCCTGATGACAGCATTGCATTCCAATGTAAGTATACTACCTATATACTGGTATCGTTATGGAGGTATGGAAGGAGAAAGAAGAGTTTTCTAAGCATGTTCTCTCTATGGCTAATGCCTCTTATAAAGGTATCACACCCCAAGTTGATGGGTTAAAGTTGTGTACTTTTGGGTTTGTACTTTTCTGTCACTTGCTTGAAAGTTTACATGAAACCGTTTTTTTTAAGAGCTATTGTTGAGTAATGCTATACATAAATCGTATATGTATTGCTTCTTTTGCTTCCTTGTTCCATGGGTCGGATAATTCATGTCTTAAATTTGGAAAATGCTTTTTGAAATTAGCAAGTTTTCTTTAGAGATGAAATAACTAGTATAAATACATTCCATCTTAGTCCTCAGGGTTGGCAATGCATTTGTCTAGATTGGAAACAGGTCTATAGGTATGAGATTCCACTTACAACCAGGTGGCCTGTGTGCTCGTTTGCCTTCACCATGCCATAATAAAGGTGGTGGTACAGTGTTTCCTTTTGCTTAGACACTTGTTGGGAGTTTGGTGCACGGTGGTGGACTCAAGGTTCTTCCTTTGTAATGAAGTTGTTGAGAAAATCTGGAGGATGCCTTTAAAATACTTCTGATGACGCTATGTGAGGAATAAAAATAATGTTATGTTGGTATCTATTGTTTTGTTTTAGTAGGATTCATTATTATTATTTGTATGTATATATAGTTTCTAGTGCTACTAAATTAGTGTAATATATCTTATTTGGTTGGTTAGTCATGTGTTTTGTTATGACCAAACCCCGAAGTTGCGGTGGCAATAACGTCAATTAACTAGGGACTTCCTTGCGATATAAAATTTATCGATAACTGAATGCTTATTTGGAAGTGACACTTCATATTAGCTGTAAAGTTTACCTACAGAATAATTGAAAATTAACTAAAATGTGATGATCACTACCCGTCAATGTTACCTATATAGGAGTTTTTAGGACATTAGTAGGAATTTTAAAATTCAAATAAAAATCAACCTTTACAACTAAATTTTTATTTCATCAATTTCCATGCAAAGTAAACTAAAACCTAGAAGTACATAAACATCATTACATTATTTTCATTTAATCAATATGAACCTTATATTAGTAATAAGTAACAAAGTATTTTATCTTGTGTTTAATACTTCAAATATCATACAAATTGTTACGCATTGTTTGAGGAACCATGAGTAATAAACAAACGTACCTATATTATGACCTTATCAACATATAAGACTACAATAAGTCAGATTTATTGGGAACGAAAAATTGACTTTCTCTGTCATATTTTAAACATAAGTATATTTATAATCGGTGAGTTTCCTTTGGACGCATGATATGATACACGACAAATGAATACACAAGCTGATTACTACACTGATGCAAGCTTTATATTATACGTCACTTTGCTTATAAATGTAGTACCTTGAAATCGTGAGAATCGATTTTCTACCGATATCGTATCAGTACCCTTACCATGAGTTACAATTAACGTACTCGCTAGCAAGTGATAGCTCTATCCCTCGCAGACCTCGCAAGTATTCTTATAGAGTGCGAGGGACAGAGCATTCGACTCGCTACCGAGTACGGTAATTGTAACTCATGGTAAGGATACAGTTATCAGTTGGTGTAATACCATAGTCCTTTTAATGTCAAATGACTTGTGTCAAATGGAACTGTTAGAGGTCACAGTCTATAAGAAACCCTTTTTATAAGGATTTAAACATCACTACCTTGCAAACAGAGCACTTTAGTTCATTTTTATATGTTTGCAGACCAAAAAAATAATAGTACGTAGCGAAACAATCGTGGCACCGGTCTCGTACACGGACGTAATTTTTGGTCAAATGTTCTTCCATAATATCAATCGCATTGAAAAAGATATCTCGTTTTAGTTGAAGTGGCAAGTCCACACCGGATATATTTTCCTTCAAAACGACCATCTAAAAATAGGAAAAAAAATTAAAATACTTTCAAATCTCCTTATTAAATAACTAATATATTGAAACGATAAACTTTACGTAATTTTAATGGCAGGATTCTTACTAGGTCTAATAATCTTAATGGTTCTAATGTTTCTTGAATGTCATCGTCTTCGTGAATATGATTGTCATACACGTAATCAATGAACTTCTTGATTAATGTAGAGACAATCACTTTTTGAGACAATTCATATAACGTAATATTAATCATTTTTAATATTTAGAGGGCACAGTAATATTTTTAAATAATAAATATACATGCACAATAATGTTTAAACAAAATCTGACACTTGACAGATCTTTTTCTTCTGATATGATTTGGTCTTGTACAAAAAGGTTGAATTGTTTCAATTAATTCTATTTTCATAATAACAAATTAATATCTTTTCAGCATTTTCTGGTGTAAGACTTCTACGTCTTGGAGAAAATATCCATTTTAAATAGCTGAATGATTTTTCAACCTCGACCGATGTAATGGGTGCAAAATTAAAATTTTTAAAATGCTTCATTGTTGCTAATCTGTTTCCTGGCGATATTTCAACATCCTCGCCATTATTTAAATTATTTATTTTAACCATAGTATTAAATCCAATATTCTTCTTTATAATTTGATTAAATTTATCATAAACGATTCTACCTTTATTGTGTAAAAATACTGTCGACAGCTTTCTTTTTAAGTTATTCACTATGTTAATACTTGTGTCTAGTGTCAAAATTGGGGATTGCAGTGCTGTAATAGATGTTTGAAGCGTACATAAACGTTCAGCAATGAATTTTAGATCCTCATGTATATCAGGTGCATTAAATGAAGTTTTGGCTTTACGAATTGATGAACAACCAGATTCATTGAATGTATCAATTACTTCTTTAATTTCATTATGGTATTTAAAATAGTAATGTGCAGCTTCCAACCATGTGCCCCATCTGATAATTGTTGGTTTTGGTGGTAGTGGGATATTAGGTAACAACCTTTTAAACGTGTTAATCCTTTTTGGTGACTTGAGGAACACCTTTTTCACACTAGATATCAAATCATTGACGCGAGGAAATAAACGCCGCACTTGTTCTGCAACCCTGTTAATACCGTGTGCTAGACATGTCACGTGGGTCATGTTACAGAAAACGCGGCTTAAATTTTTCCCAGCTTTAACCATATAAGGCACGCCATCGGTTAACAACAGTAAAACTTTGTGAGACTGGTTTGCACCCAATACATTTTGGAGAGACTCTGTAACTAATTGCGTTATTGTATCACTATTTGTACAACGCAACGCCTTACTTGCAATTAAATGTGGCCTGCTCGGTTCGTCTTCAAGTTTACCAACTAAAACATTTGCAATTTGTTCTCCTTTCGCATTAGTCGTTTCGTCAACGGTCACATATATATATTTGTTTGTAATTTCAGAGTATATATTTTGCATGGATTCGATATACACTTTCGGAAGATAATGCTGTCTTATATATGATTCCGAAGGTACGGACGAATTCTTGTATTCTCCGTTGATACAGTTCTGTATAAATAAACAAAAATTTGGATTATCTAATTGATGCCATGCAATGTTACATGTTACCAAGAATTTTGTTAATTCCATATAAAACGAACGATTTTTCATGTGGCTGCCTTTAATGTGTGTTTCACTATTCAAATGCTTCTTGACATTATATTTCTTAGCTACGAGGCTTATCTCACATTTAGTACAAAATATCTTAGATCCACGTATGCGTAAATCCGGAGAGTTTTTTAGCCAAGAACTTAATAAATTTTCACGACACTGTTTTCTAGGTGGCATTTTACGCGTAAAATTAATTCCATCGATTCTCTGACAAGATTGTCATATTATGTCAACGCCACGTCTATACCTACATCCATAAAGTATGAAAACCGTTATCTTCTTTAATCGACCTTTACGGACTTCAATCTTCATACTGTATAAATGATACAGTTTAATAGGTATTGCAAGTTGCATTAATAACATACGTCATCTCATAGTCATCATAACATACCTAACTATTGTCATAAGAAAGTCCAATTTATCGATGAAATAATATCGCGTGGAAGTCCCTAGCAAAATTTTATTCGTGCCACCGCAACTCCGGGGTTTGGTTATGACTCAATTTTCTTATTTCACAATTTAAACCAATGTGAAATTATATTCTAGAACTATATAAAGGCATTTTTACACTTGGTGGCAATGATTGTATTATGATATGATTCACACGTCTTTTGTATCACTTTATATAATAATGACTTGATTTTTTTTCAGTAAAACAAATGAACCGGCAGCTAATTGCTATTGGCCAGTTCATAATTTCAATATTTGCTGGCTTCTTGTTTGGGTTCCGCGGCGTGGAGTGGATGGTTGGTAACCTGGACTTTGGGTTCCGAATGCTCCTAGGAGTAATGTGTGCCCTTATCATTGCCCTAGCCGAAATATACTTCCTGGCTAAGAAACTTAACGAAGAACTGAGTGTCCCCGAAACTGTTCAATTGGGAGGACCACCTAAATTTGTTAATCAAAAACAATTTGATTACTCTCAAAAGCAGAAAACTGATGAAAAACCACATCAGGATTAATTTAAGTTCAAAGTACATTTTGTTTTTAATGTGTATATTTTGTTGTATGTATGTTTCGTGTTATTGAGTAGGTACATAATTGAATAAACAGTGACTTTATTTATTTTATTTGATACTCCATGCAAATTACTGTTAAGTAAATTAAAACTTTACTAAAAGCTAGGCAGTAAAATCGTCTTTTTATCGATCCGATTTTCACTATGTTGTAATGGTATTGTTTGTAACTCGACCGCCATTAGTAAATAAGAGCTATTAGAATATTCTGAATGTTGACTAGGTATATGATAACAGGTCAAATACGATTTCTTTCTTTATTTTTCGTTACATGCAACATAGAAGGTAAATAAATTAAATGTATCCAAATGACAAGTTTATTTAATGCAGCTACCTCATCTGTCTGACTGTAGGGCCTAATTGTCTTAGTCTAGATGACGACACCACTTTATGCACTAGTGCATAAAATGCTATTTTATGCAGCATAAAGAAGAACTTTACGAGCATGAGAAGTGAAAAGTTATTATTATTCGAAAACTCGGAGGTCATTGACCACATAGGTTTAAAAAAAAAAGTGCTCTTATGACCTTTATTTAAAAAGTTTAAAAAGAGGGTTCGAAAATGAGATTTGGGGTACCTAACTTGAGTTTTTAGGGTTCCGTAGTCAAACTAGGAACCCTTATAATTTCGCCATGTCCGTCCGTCCGTCTGTCCGCCCGTCCGCAGCCTAGCTCAGAGACCCTTAGTACTAGAAAGCTGTAATTTGGCATGAATATATAATAAACCACGCCAACAAAGTGGTAAAATAAAATCTTGAATATAACTTTTTTTAGTGTACAGTCGCCATCAGATATATCGGAGCGGCCGAGGTACTCAAATATTCCAACAGTAACGGTCTGCAGGTCTATATGTTCATTAGGACCCAATAAAAGACAAAATACTTATCTTCGTAGCAAAATCAATGGGAATTTTTTAATGAAATCAAAGGGCCAGGCAAGGCAAATCATCTACATACGTGTTCATTTTCAAACAAATTCCAAAGTTCCATACGATAAGATTATGATTTTTCAAGAAAACCCCATACATATGGTGATCGTCGCCATAGAAAAAATACATCATATTGCCAAGATCTATAAACTGGCACATGTTTCATCACTGTTGGTGGGTGGGGACATTTTTACCCATCGTCCTTTCAATAAATTCTTTACGGTAAATAAGGTCAATAACATCTGAACATCCATTTCGCCACAAATATATGAGCAGTGGTTTTTCAATTAAATCTGAACACACAACGAGACAATAATATCTGAAAGCACAACTCGTCAAAGTTATCTGCACAGACAGGGTGATCATAAATATCTGAACATTTAGGGAAAATATACCTTAAATCACTTAGCATACAGTTTAAAATTCTTTAACGTACTACGCTGGAATACATTTTCTACACAACCACCATTCGGTTTTATCAATGTCAAAACTAAAAAGAGTTTTCTGCTCGATGTAGGGTCAGGGAGGGAACAGTAGCTCGGTGGGAACAGTGGCTCGAATGTGCTGTACTCGAAAGGGAAAGATCTATATTCCTGTCTTCTACATCAATCGGAAGCATTGGGTACCCGATCATGCACGAACTAGTCAGAGACCCACTCCGGCGCCATGCGGACGAGTTGCGATGCGTTTTTGTTTTAACCCCTGACAAAACTATATTTTCAGGTAAGTTTCACTTAATTTTTTTCTTAACTCGTACGGCATTTTTGATTAACTATGTTTTGCACTAAGAGTGTGTCTAATTCACTTAGTATTGGCTGATAATTCAAGGCCCTCAGCTTTGGTGTTTGCTTCTAGTTTGATCTAAAATCCAAAATGGCGACAGGGACAACAGTAGTTCGTTTCGGGAAAGTACACAGTCGCTCTCGAACCACTGTGTACCTACATGCAACTCTTTACATTACAGTATTATTAAAAATGTATTAGTAGGTAAATGAGTTCTATGGCAAATAATAGGTGAAGGTCATATTATACTATGGTTTATTGGCTTAACTTTAATTTGATTTATGATTTTAATGCAGCATTCTGAATTTTACTGTATTTATAATTTACTTTTAACATTTTAAAATTGGATGTTATTTTTTGGTCATTTATTTAAAGTGCGGAATTTAGTAGTAGAAAGTGCAGTAGATACCTAAGCGATTGAAACAAAAAAAAACACAAATTTTTATTACTGAGTTAAATTTAATTCACAAGAAGATTGATGTTCTTTTTATTTTTTGCCTTTTTTGCCTTTAGAGGGACGGTTGTAGATGTGCTAAAATGTGATTTAATTTTGTGACAAGGGTTGGGTATTTCTGTAATAGTACCTAAGTACCTAAGTGATTTAAACCAAAAATGACAATTGTTAATTACTGAGTTTATTTAAGTTACAAGAATATTGATGTTCTTTTTATTTTTGCCTTAAGAGGTATGGCCTCTACAAGGCGCTAAAATGTGATTTAATTTTTATGAAAATTATTTCTAAGTAGGTAGTAGATACCTAGACATTACAACTTTAATAAAAAAATAACAACCCTTATCAATTTTTAACTTTTCCTATAGCTGTCAGAACCTATTTGGTCATTGAGTATCAAAACGTAGCCATTGTGTACTGTAAGAACCACTGTATACTAGGGAGTGTACACAAAGGTTCGAGCCACTGTGAACTGTTAGAACCACCGTGTACTTGCGGGTGCTAGTGACTGTGTACAGGTCGTAGTACACAGTCGCTCGATTCCCATTTTAAAAAAAAGACTAGTTATCTCTTTTTTGGTAAAAGTAATAAGAAATCTACTTGCTACATATGAAACTTCAATAATGCACTGTGCTTTGTGCTTGCAATAACTATTTCAGGGATTTATATCTTTCATGCAATAGCCTGTTGAAAAAATCCTAGCCACTGTTCCCTCCTTGACCCTACGGTGTACGTCATCGTGATACTAATGGCGTTCTTATCTTACTCGTACTGTGCGAAACGTGTGATATATACCTACTTATTTTGTAAAAGGAAAATTCATTACATCTGTACGATTACATTTAAACTGTATGCCTAGTGCTTTAAGGTATATTTTCCTTAAATGTTCAGATATTTATGATCACCCTGTCTGTGCAGATAACTTTGACGAGTTGTGCTTTCAGATATTATTGTCTCGTTGTGTGTTCAGATTTAATTGAAAAACCACTGCTCATATATTTGTGGCGAATTGGATGTTCAGATGTTATTGACCTTATTTACCGTAAATAATTTATTGAAATTTATTGCTGCTCAGAAATATTTGAGTACCTCGGCCCCTCCGATATATCTGATGGCGACTGTACCTGCCTTACACGTCGTTGGATAGGTCTTTCTTATATTGCGGGTTTGTGGAAACAATTTTTCGATTAAGGGATCCGTTTATGAAATATTAAGCTTAAAGCGTTAATTTTTGTTAAGATTAAAGTGTTTTTTTAATCACATCTCCATAACCGCAACCCTTAGACATCCTTAGACCCCGCTGGGGCCAGCACTGAAAGGTAGCTAGCAAATGAGCACACCAGTGTTCAAACAAAATTTGACAGTCCATGTTCCGAACACTATAATTATATAATGTGTAGGTACCAAATTCCGACCGATCCATAGATTCAGAGCAAATTGGCTGTTACAAACGGACAGCAAATACACAGTCAAACAGCCATACCAATGTGGTGGTTGCCATGGCATATGATAATACAGAATATCGTAGTTCCATCTGTCCCCACCCTTAAATACCACAAGTTCTCCCTATACGTTTGCTAGAAAGTTTTAACAGTTTAACACCTGTCACGGCTTGCGCGTTGAAAGAACCTCATCTAGGCTAAAGGAGCGTCCCCACCACGAACTATACCAGAGGTCACCACTGATAGCATTCACGTGTAATGTAATGAGCATTCGGCGCGAACATCGAGTGGTGTGTAAGCTATGTAACGCTCGGCTCAACGTCCACACCCCTCTAAGACAGTGGGGACGCTCCTTTATACGAAAATAACAAAACCAGATACGTTAAAAGGTTTCTTGTATCCTTCCTCCCCGCTTTATTATAAAACATATAGATTTTTTATTGTTATTTATTATAATCCCATCTGCCATTATAAAACATATTGTGTAAATAAAACAGCCGGAAGCCGGCTAGATATCTATTACGGTTCAAATTATACATATTATACAGCTCATTGAAGGTTCAGATGTGAAAGGGTCCAAAGAATAAAAAAAAAATATATCTTTATTCACCAACAACAAGCAAACAACATTAACAAAATAAAAAATAAAACAGAAGTAACAAAATTGCTGGTGGAAAGGTGCAGAACTTAGCTATGGACATGTTTTCCAGTCCTCACCTGGATACAGGCACCCTTGGGTACGGAACCATAAAATTACGAAATGCAACTGGACAAAAACACGAGTTTAATGGAACATTAACAGCGTGTAAAGGAACGGTGCGGTCCGTGCGGCGCAAAAACATGACTTTTTGTCTTGACACCAGGGTTGCCAAACGTACGAGGTTCCGCATACAAATACGAGATTTGTGGTCTTCCGTACGAGGTGCGAGGGCACTATCAACCTCGTTCAGTTTTTTTGTTTTACTTGAGTAATAATGTTTTTTTTCATCAACACAAAGTGATGTTTTACTTAGAAGGAAACTTCAAATTTAGTTTATTTTATTGAGTAAAATGTCCTAAATCCACTAGTTCAATATGCATTAATATTGGTTTCAGCATGTTTTCGATGCATAATAAATGTATATGAGGATTAAAATCGAAATACAAAATTTTCAGCTGCATATGTACGAGGGATTTTATTTTACGGTTGGAACCCTGTTTGACATTTCAGTTCAGTCACGTCAGTCAGTTGCATTAGTATCTCTTAGTAGTCTGTGGTTGCATTGCACAACTATTGATTATATTTGCAACACTTCGTCTTATGTTCTCCAACATTCGAAAAGGTAATATTCGATGAATCATAAGTATCATAACTCAATGTTTTGCTCGTTTATGTTTAAGCAGACGCCGCGCAATATTAACATACTTCGCTGTAACTTGCTGTGTGGTTAATGTCTCTAAGCAAAATATTTATTCTAGTGACAATTTTAGTAAACATACTCCTATATTATTGAAAACACTTGTTTCGTAGGCGTCTTACTGCGCAATTTATCTCATTTTATAACTACTATTAATGAAGTGCAGTGCGTTTAGAGGTAAGATGATTAACTTGAAATAAG
Organism: Acleris sparsana; assembly: GCA_923062465.1. Lineage (NCBI taxonomy): Eukaryota > Metazoa > Arthropoda > Insecta > Lepidoptera > Tortricidae > Acleris > Acleris sparsana. Next base: position 15,207,916 of record OV281287.1, on the reverse strand, counting down.
TGTATTAGTAATTACCTACATCAAAATGGCGTCATTGCCATTGCGCATGTAAACATTTATTGATTAGGTACCAAGGTACCTACTAGGAAGTAGGACGTTACGGGCCATTACGGGCTACGCATGCGATTGTGCACGGTCCATTTTCATTGATTTTCTTTGTGGACTTTAAACTATTACTTACTCGACGCCATTCTTAAAAAGATTACCTTCGGTGGGATTACTTGAATCATTATACATGAAAAGATTCGGTAAGTATACATTAAAGGGTTGAAGGTCCATAACACTCATGATTAAAAGATGTCGTTATATCTAGTTTCATCATCAGGCAACAACTTCTAGCACAATTTCAATCACAAGTTAAGTAACTGACTGGCCTTTCCAGTCAGGAAGAATTTATTGATTTTTAACTTAGTTATTTTTACAGCGAAAATGGAAGAGTTGGTGCCCTTCAAGGTATTCTGCTTCTGGCAGTTAGGAGAGAGGCCAGAAGTGCGCCGGTTTGGCATTGAAAAGAGTGTGGTTACTAGCTACAACTATCTCAATGATAAGCTGCAGGACCTCTTCCCAGCATTGAAGGCAAGATTCTACGTTGTTCAGTGGAAAGGTAAATATTATTAAACATTTTAGGGGCTCCCAGATTTGTTTAAAAAAACATGGATGCCCAAAGTTTCTTGATTTGAGATAAAACATCACACAGCGAAGTCAAAATGCAGCATGGATTTATATATCTATTATCTATGCCTATCAACCATGCTATTGCTGAATAAAAGCTTATCAGCTATACATGAAAATTCATGACTTGCTGATTTAGAAGACATTGTTTTTCTAACTGGAATTATATATATTTTAAAATGTTGTTATTTTAATTGCTGTACTAATAATACTAATTTCCCCTCTTTAGATGCAGATGGGGATGACGTTACCATTTCATCTGATGAAGAAATGCTGATTGCTTTGTCTGTGATGCGCAGAGATGTTTACAGGCTGAATGTGATCTGCAAATATGAAGCGGAGGAGGAAGATCTTGGTACCATCCTCACTGCTTTCCCTGATGTGGGTTGTGGTAAGTTTCATCTTTGAATTGAATATTACTTGGGTCACTTTTGTGCTGATCACAGATAGATCACATTAAGGAGTAAGAGTTTTCCTATAGTACCTATATGTTCATGATTTAGATTGGCATTATACTTTCTTGATTCTAGCTACTAGTCTTTGTTTAGGATTCACTGCTACGATTCTGTGGACTGTTTTCTGCGAATACCCATTGTACACAGCGTCTATAATGCGTCTACAATGTTTGTCCTATATTTGAATTCCCTAATACAGTAGCTAGTTGTAATTATTGTTTGTCCTAATGTACATTAGCCCTCATGCGATTGTCCTAACATTGTTTGGTTGAATATTGTTTGCCCTAATATACAAAAAGTATAATATTTAATAGCCCTAATAGAGTTTATTATATTGTCATGTTAGTTATAACATGGTTTTGAAGAAGAGAAGTACCTGTCAGCAAGTAGATACGGGGCTTCTACTTTCCCCTCTGACAGATGCAAGGTAACTAACGAACCAACCCGTGTAATGTTAGGGCCATTTTAGGGGGTTTTCTGACGCGGGGGGCTCGCCCCCTTTCCATTCGTTTTCATGTCTATGCACGCTGCTTCATTGTGTGTCATTCACAATCCATAATAATGTTTGTCCTAAAGTAATATCCCATAACAAGAGGTTCTAAAATTAAAAATGAAACAATTTTTAAACACCTCAGGGTGTGTGTGTGCTGTTTATTGAGGATGGGAAGTGTTTGCAACAGGGCGCCACGGGCTGGCAGTCATCTCGCCTCCCCCATGCTCTTTCCTTTGGGCATTCGTGTACTTGGTCACTACAGGATCGTCAGACATTTAACCTTAATGTTTTCCTGCTATGAGTTTTAGCTACATGATACAGAATAAATATGGTTGTCACACAAAGAGATGATTAAGCAAATTTGATTACCGCAGCTTGAAGCTAATGACGTCACGCATTAATTAAGTGGCTTTGGTAATTTATTCATTTAATTTACAAATTCTTGCTTTTAACTTGTTTAGTGTGACAATATTTTTATTTTTAAAATCACTTTAGAAAAATCTTGATAATAAAATAATAGTTTTATGTTTTGTAACTTAATAAATAAGTCACGGTCTCTGCATACCTACCTTGTAATTGCAATCATAATTGTATGATTATTATCAATGAAGAGCAATGACTTGTTGTTTACCCTTGAGATAGAAAAAAGACTTGTATATGCATAAATAGTGGTTAGTATGTCTGTCCTCTTCTAAATTTTAATGAATTCACTTAAAACTCAAATTCATTTAAACCCTATTTTAGTCCTCAATCTTACTGAATACGCGCACAATTCAGGATGCCTAACTTCCTCTCGCGACTCTGTCCGCGGAATAGTTGATTACTAGTTTTTCCTATATTTTTCATGTCTAGATTATAAATATAAAAACCATGCGTTATCTATAGTTTTAGGTATTTTTGTGTAATTTCTGAAAAAGAGGCTGTGAATAAATAAAAAATCCACTGATAATCAGACAAGTGAAGGTAGAGTCCGACCAGCGAGTGGTGACACAATAAAAGACATGACACACAAAATAAATATTACTAGCTGGTAACACAAAATGCATAGCGAATGGATTTGTACTCATAATGTGACAGCTAGTGTCGTAGGTAAAATTTTTGCCAGTCGCAGGTCGTACTCTACAGGGCCTAATCTGAATAAAGATTTTCTTCTTCGAGATTCGACGGTTGCGTCAATGTGCGTCAAATCAAGTAGTGTTTATATTCGTTTGTGTAGATGTAAACGCGCCTCACGAAGGTGTGGTGTGCGACGGCTGCGATTCTTCTGTCGTCGGTTTCCGCTACATCTGCACCATGTGCCCCAACTACGATCTGTGCACGAAGTGCGAGGCCGGCGGGGCCCACCCCGAGCACTGCATGCTACGTGTACCGGTGCCGTTGTTGCCGGTAAGAGGACTGCTTTGACCGTAGTTAGTTCAATGTAGCGTGATCCATGATGATAACCGTATTCTATTATTTCACACAGTTACTGTACAGTTGAAGTCATTAATGTACCTTGTAATGTACTTTGCTAAGACTTCTAAGACACGCCCCTATTCCCTAGTGGTCTGTTACAATAAGGTCTATGCATTCATATAAAGGTGTACGGACATAGAGGCTGCCTCGGTTGAAACCATTGTGCTGAGGCGCTGAGGCACATACATCGGGCAACAAAATGGCGCCGATTGTTTTAAACAGCTGATTGATGTCACTCCGCCATAGCGGTGAGACGTACTAGGTAAAATGCGTACTGAACTGAGTCTTTCCAGTACGCGTCCACGAAAAGATTAGGTCCACGAGTACTTAGGAGTATGCGACTAAGAGTAAAATAGAGTTTTTTTTATTAATGAGAACTAAACTTCATTGATTATAGGAAAGTAAAAAGAAACCTGAAATTTCCAGTACCCGCGGACGTAATTTAGGGTATCGAGTATAAAGAAGTACCGCCACTTGAAAGTTCGAAACGACGCGGTGTCTCGTTCCGCTCAGCGCACGTTGCCACTCGCACTCGATCGATAGGTGCGGGGCGGTTCCGTATCCCTACCGTGAGTTACAATTACCGTACTGCTATGCTCTGTCCCTCGTACTCTATACGAATACCACGAGGTCTGCGAGGGACAGAGCATTCGACTCGTTAGCGAGTACGGGAATTGTAACTCATGGTAGGGGTACGGAACCGCCCCGAACCTATCGATCGAGTGCGAGTGGCGGCGTGCGTTTAGCGGAACAAGACACCGCGTCGTTTCGAACTTTGAAGCGGCGGTACTTCTAAATACTCTATACCCTAAATACGTCCGCGCAAAAGAATTTTTATTTTGTTTATGCATAATTGTTATCTTTCATTACTTAGCTTAGCAGCTTTACTCCGGGGGCTCAGGGCGAATATAAAATCATTTTGGAATTAAATATATGAATGAGTATGAGTAAGAGTTGAATTTTAATCTTGATGTCGACCCCCCCCCCCCCTCTCTCTCTCTCTCTCTCTCTCTCTCTCTCTCTCTCTCTCTCTCCTCTCTCTCTCTCTCTCTCTCGACTTACCGTGCTATGAAAACTCCGAACCCCGGTCATTATTTTTATTTGGCTGGAACGATTGCGATAATTAGGAGCAAAAATAATTATGGATAATAATTATGAATTATGGAGCTATGCTTTAGTCAATAGAGAGACCACGAGTCTTCTATAAGCCGCACACGTTCATAGAGTAGATGCGGTGCGGTGCGGCACGTTCCCTTGCTAGAAACGCCTCTGCTTCGCTGCTACTTTACAGAATGGGAACGCGCCACGCCTCGCCGCCTCCTCTCTTATTATGAAATGAAATGATATGTTTATTCACAAGAACACATGGTAAGCATTAAGGATCTTACGAATTGTTATACACATTGATTCCTAGATATGTTTAGCCGAGTCAGGTTGTGTGATGTGATGCGGCTTCATTCTTCTCAGGTTTCTCAGGCTTCAGGCTCTTAGGGCCGTATTAATAAACTCGTCTCAAAACAGATACCAGTCACAAGATGCGTCACAAGACTGAGCTTTAATTAATAAACCTATCTCGACACGTGAAATGTAATCCTCGTATCAAATGAGGCGATCATTTGTATGAGGAACTAATCCTGATCCTGATTATGGTCAATAGGTGACTTGAGACCATCTCAAAACATGAAAAAATGGCGGACACACTAAAACAAATGTGCAACATAGTCGAACATATGAGTTCTTTTTATCAGTTAAATCGGTTTAAATACAATAAAGTGTTATTTTTAAATTCTCAGAGGCTAATATTTATACCTAAAACGTTTTCAATAATAGTAATACCTAAATGTTAGGTTTCATTTTGCCGCTAAATAGGTACAATTGCTTTCAAAAATTGTGTGCTTTGTGTTGTGTTTAGGTATGTGAAATTATTGTGGGTGCTAGATAATTAATATTACGTATAGTGATTACGAAAGAGAACAAAATAATAGCCCGATATGTTGGTTTAACAACACATAAGGGTAACCCTGCGACATGAAAGAATTACCTCCACACGGACTCATTTCTCATAGGTAAGTAAATATACCGACAATTGACATTAATTAAGTACCTACCTAGTTATTTTATGTTCATTATGTGTAAATAAAAATCATCTGATCATAAATCTGTCAAATATTAAGCCAATGCATTTCTAGTAGATAATATGTAAGAGATATTAAAAGTAAAAACCTGCTATTTGGATCAGTAGGTAGACAGGTACCCTAACCTAACCTAGCCATCCAACAATTTAAACCCGATTTGCATCACAACCACAATGTGCCTAATATTTTACTTTACTGCAGTTTACCAAACCATTAAAACCTTATTAAAATATTTTGTTAATTATTGAAATTAAAGTATAACGAAACACTTCGTGAAACGTGTTGCCAAAGTAAGAGGAGGGGAGTGTTTTTGTTGACATTACAGAATTTACAGACAAGCAAGACAAAACAAGGCCGGCCGAGGCAGGCATAGTTAATTTTGTTATTGTTTGGTACTTAAATGAAAACTGAGTGATTTGTTTAAAAACTTATACACACAATCAACTAGTAGGTACTTAATAGCAGTGAGATATATACAATTTCGGGTCCTGACATAAATGTGGTGCAAAAAGTATACTTACCTAATTGTGAAAACGAATCGCAAACCACCCGTAGAATGTTTCAATCATTTTGAAGTGAAGTGATTAGATAGTGTTTATAACTTTATGTCGTTTTGTAGGTTGTCGTCAGACCAATAATGTGGAACTTGGGTAACATTGCAAGGTTCGTCGGAAATAATCAAGACGCCAAAAACGGTAAAAATGGATATTTTGAGAAGTCAGTGTTCACGAATCTCAACAGCCGGCCCCACGCAGTTGACGAGTTCAATTCGCTTGCCAATTGCCAAACAATATGTCCATCAGGTATAATAAAATTGTTTACAATGTTAACCAGTCAAAGATTTAGTTTTTAATGTACTTTACCTGTTCGAAATTATCCTTATAAAACAATGAATAAAGTAACTTCAGATAGGTAGGTATAAGTCAGGCAAAAGAATACCTACTCAATTTTGTTTTGTTCTAAGATAGGTAAGTACTTCATTGTAAAGATAATAGTTGTTTCATTGCTATTTTCATGCTACTGTGCATTCATACTGTGTACCCAAACTTACTATAAGTAGATAGGTTAAGTTATTTGCATTATGATGACACTGTTCAGGATGTCATGTCTTGTTCTACATAAAAGAGGTACCTAGGTACTATAAGTAAAGTTAAGTGTGTTGATTACTTCCATGATGCAAATCATTAATATGAGAAATATTAGACATGTAATTTTATTACCTAGTTTTCTAAAAGCCCTGGTGTAATAAGTTTTGTAATTCAGAAGTTCAATATATAATTTGTTTTTTTTGTATAATGTCTAGTCGACAAACATCTTGGTCTAATTTTGTTGGAGAATAGCGCTACATGATAATTGTAAAAGAGGATAAACACAGTTTATTACTTGGGCCTTACGCAGGTAATAGAATAGCTTCATCGAGTAACAAGTTAGCAGAGTCAGGTGTGTGCTATGAGGGGCTATGTGCAATATATTCATTGTAAAATTACCTACCTACTTTCTTTCTATTTAGTACCATTTTATAAGGATGAATTAGAATAAATATAATATCTTTTGCAGCTATGAAACAAGATGGTTAATAGTTTTTTCAATAAAGACTATATGGATGGTTTAATGATGAATCAGATATTTACAAATAATATTAGGTATTGAGTTTATTTTGAAACCTGTTAATATGTACCTATAACTGAGAGACTTTAATAAAATAAACTTGCTACATGCTAATAGTAGTTTTATTTATTGGTGAACAGACATGCAGGGTCCTTTTAAGCTTGAAAGTTAATTCATAAATATGCATAGGTACTCCTACACTATTTAAATGAGGAAAAGGAAAGTATTTGGATCCAAGATTCAGAGGCATAACATAACATAACAACAAGCTCTCTGAACTCTGTAACTCTTCTAGCAACTTCCTAGTGGCTATGGAATTCAGAAAGCCTGCGCTGAATATGTAATAAAACAATGTTACTTAGTTCTCACATTTATAAATAAATTACTTTTATAAACACCAAGTCAACAAGGATATGTGGTAATGTTATTGGATGTTGGTGTGTTTTGGTGTTTATATTGTATTTATGAATGTTTATATTTTTAATGAATACTGCAGCTAACTTTGATCAGTGTTCTCTGATTTTTAATATCTGAAGACCTAGGTACTTTAAAATAAAATCAAACTTGATTCCGATTTAAAATATCTGTTAACTTAAATTTATATATAAATATCAATCTCTATCTAGTAGGACATTATAAATTTAGGTTTAAAGATATTTAAAATTTACTAACTCTGATCTGAATAGGCCCAACTGAGTCGTAAATACTTCCACTAACTTTTAAGAAGAGTCGACGAAGTCCAGTGGCACACATTCTTTAATTAAATTAAATGTTACCATAAGTTACTTGTAATTGGAAAATCACAAGTGTACTAATAGGATAAAGTGTATGTATGTATAGACAAAAATATTGGAACGATTCCTTCCAGTGCTAACATATGTGTATTATAATTGTGAAAGGTGCTAACAAATGTTTGTACAATTAGGTGTTAGTTAAGTTTTATGTCACATCCATGTGCGCAATGACAGAAATATAGTTTAATTTACTGAACAGTTAGCACAAGTTATAGTAGTAGTAGTAGCAGTAGTTATAATCTATAAATAAACCAAAGCAATGAGTGAAAACTGAGAAAACACAACTTGTGCGAACTACTCTAATAAAACATGAAAAAATAAAACATTAAGGTAAATTGCATCTGAATTTTAATAAATGTATTAAAAAATAATAAAGGAATTATTCATTATTAAGCAGCCTATAATGTCCCACTGCTGGGCAAAGGCCTCTCTCCCTTCCTTCCATTTAGCCCTATCTTGGCCAGCCTCCCACTAGTCTTGATTGAAGGCATGAAGCTCATCTCGCGAACGCCGCCTTGGTCTGTCGCGACGCCGAATTCTATCCCATGAGACCCATTTGGTACACACTTTAAACCACAATAGTAAAGGAATCAAAATCAAATTAAACACCAGTTTTCCAGGGGCAGGGGTCGGCTGTACATAGTTAAAATCATCTGGAAATAACAAAAACAAAAAGTATAATGTTACCTACCTATTCCTACCTACCTGTTTTACACACTTTAACAGTTCCATAGTTTGTTCTTTTAATTTACATTCACTAAAAGCTTGACAATAAATTACGGAAAGAATATTGCTTATAAATTGCCTGCCAATGTCGAAACTATCTTTCATATTTATAAACTACCACTAAACTACATTCAAATAAGAATTTGTCAATTACATCTTGGTGATCATACCTAATATCTTTAGGTATGCCGATACACTGAGGCAGTCTGAGGACTTTGATTTATAATAGATTCCTATGTTGGTAGTGATATCCTAAGGTATGTAATAACTCAAGGATAATTTATTACCTATAGGTAAAATAAGACACCTTTTGGAAACGGTACAAAGTAAGCATTTGGCTTGGCCTGATTTGCCTTTCATTTTTCATCTTATGCAGAAGGAACCTATTCCAGGCTCCAGTCTCCGCGATGCTTGCTGTAGGGGTCGGCCTTCGTAGGACACATTTATTTTTAAAATAGATCCTCAGCCAGGTTGCCGCCAAGTTGGATTCGAGAAGCTGCACTTCTTCACCTTTATTTAATACTTAAAGACACTGAAGTTCACTTTAAAAACAAATTCGGTAAGAAGAACTCGTAACCTGTAAACTACTGTAAATATGAAGGAAAGAACCAAAGAAATTCGCGCTATGTGCGTTTCGTTTTTTCAATATTACAGAGATTTTAAAACGTAACATTATACGCACCTGATCAGCTTGAATGATAATAAAGGAAAACTAGCTTAAAATAATGTTTTTAAAATAATGACTTGATTTTGCACATGAACTTGAAAAAATATATGATGGTTTACGTATTTTACGTGTCACGTCTAAACGAAGAATCATGTTTTTTAAAACCATGCATAGTCTAAACGTTTCTCCGTTTGGTTCAAAACTGTCATTATTGGGGTTGGGATGGTGTTTATAATATTAGATCATGCATATCTAATCTGTGTGCATATCATCCGAGAGCTTCTCAAGATGAGTTTATTAATAAGCGACGATCTTAGCTCCAGGATTACGTATCGAGACAATGTCATGTGAGAAGCTCTCAGTTCACGTATTGAGACGAGTTTATTAATACGGCCCTTAGTTCTTCAAGCGTTTCATCAGTATAGTAATCTGAGCGTGCATTCCAGCGCTCGCTGATCCGTGCGGTTCTGAAGCGCTCCCGCCACATCATCAAGTGCGTGGGCGCCAACTCTGCTGCTGCCCAGCACGACCCCACGTTCAAGCGCGTGCGCCGCGACCGCAGCGCCGACAAGAAGCGCGACCGCCGCGACCACCGCGAGCACCACCGCGACCACTCGCGCCGCTCTCGCCCCGGCTGGCTGGATACCTTCACTTCCTACATGAATGAATTCGCCAACGTCGCTGGCGATATCGACATCTCTAGATTTGAAAAGGAAGTCAAGCCGAGCGCTGCTCAAGCTCAAGAGAAACCCGCAGCTGCTGCCGCTTCCGGGTCTGGACCCGATTCCGGGCCTGTACCCGCTGCCGCGCCCAGCCAGTTTCCGTACTCGGGCATCAACCCCCAAGAATGCTCCTTCAAAGTACCCGTTGCTCACGTCCAGGACGTCTTCGAAGTGTACATGAAGCGTATGCGCGAGGAGTGCGCCAAGAATAAGGAGGTGGGTCAGGGCGACAGGAAGTCTAATGCTGATAAGCCTAAGGCAGGCATCAAACCTAAGGCGCCGCCGGCCGCTGTCGGTGTCAAGAGGGAGCCATCTATGGAGAAGGCGGACGACTGGATGATGGTTAACGAGGAGAAAGGTGAGAAAACTTACTAATATTCACTAATGTGCGGTAATTTTGTTTTCTATTCAGCATAAAAATATTTTTGACTGCATTTTACATAGATTTGATGGATGTGAATGAGGCCCCGTCGGCCCCCGAAGGGCAGGGTCCGATAGACTACAACTTGCCAGAGGAGTTCCACCACCGCGTCAACATCTCTGGGGGTAACCTGTACCCACCGCTTAACATGGCTACTGCAGGTTAGTATTTTAAACTCATAAGATCATTCAGGTCATTAAACGTGAGGGTAATCTGATAGCTAGATTGAAACCTATAACTACGCCTATTTATGCGATATTGATTGATGAGATTAATAATAGCCGTCGGGTGTTGTGGCGGTCAACGAGCTAAAAAGGTACCTGGGGGTACATATTGGTAGATCAGCAACTACATTTAGAATCTTCCTAAATTATATTGTTCTCAGAAAGGCAATTCCTATAATCATTGGAACAGTTCCCTTTACTTAATGGGAAATAAGGGATTTCCTTGCATCATATTGTATTGACATTGCGCGTTTCATTTAGTGTTGGACACTAAAGATCCCGAGGCTCTCCAGCCGGCCGACGTGGAGGCCCCCCCCGCCCCGCAGGCGGCCCCGCCGCAGCAGCCGCCGCACCGCAGTAAGTATTGATGGTTTAATAATAATCGTAAACCTTAACTCATCCCCTTTAACGTCAACGTCATTAGGTCAGCTGAAAGACACACACCTCTTATTTTTGTCTGTCCTCCGTGCCGCTACGTGGCTTCTCAGCTCCTTAACTAATGAAAGGCAAGCCGAGTCGGTTAGGACTCATCGCATGGCATAGAGCTTGCAGGGACATAGCGTCATTACTAGGTATGCCTCGGTATGCTTTAGTTATTCGAGGACTCTGCTCCATCGGCCGTCAATTCCACGAGTGAGATGCCCAGCCCAATGCCACTTATCGACAGATTTTATACCTAAAGATCAGACCTAAAATACAACAAACACAGGTCATAGTAACCATAGTTTTGACTACAGGCAAAGAATTCGTATTGTTGGGACTTTTTTGCAGCAGCTTGTAATAATGTAATAATAGTCCGTTAGTCACGACTGTAGATATATGGTATAGATAAGTACACTCTGAGTCACTGATATGAGTGATACGAAATTGAAAACGAACGTGCTGCGGGACAGTTCATTGATAAGGTTTCCGAGATTTTACTTTCACTTAATTGGCTTCAACTAGGCTTCCTGAGAAATTAAAATCATTTCTTACATATCACATTACATTATAATAGACTGGTGGAATTGTAAGTAGGTAGGAGGTATACATGTGACGCCTTGCGAGGGGCCAAGGGCACAGCAACATTAGCGGATTAGCTCAACAATAAGTTATTTTCCGGCGATCATTAGAGATATCGAATTACAATTCAACTATATCTAGCATTGAAATATTCACGCTGTAGCAAGATGTATTTATTACGAATGTTTTTGATTGTGTTTTTTTTGTGTGTTGTTTTTGAATTTGGGAGATTATTATGGCTGGATTTGTTTTGGAAAACGTTAGTTTAGGTTTATTTAGGCCTCCTTTTTTAATACTTTTTTGAACAGATATTGGTTTTTTCTGACAAATGTACTGGCCTCTAGAATGTAGACGGAGGTACGTCTGAGTATTCGAAATTTAATAACATGAGGCTTGCATGATTCCATATGACAGATATTAGCCAGTATTCAGATATATAACCAATACCATGACGGATTAAAGACGATATGGTTTTTACCGCCTGCAATAGACGCCCTGTAGGTACATAACCTAACGGCAATAAATACCTAAATCTTTTTACAGCTCCGCACATTGAAGCAGCCCTTCAGCAGATGCTGTCAATGGGATTCACCAACGACGGTGGCTGGCTGACGCAGCTGCTCGAGAGCAAGAATGGCAACATCGCTGCTGTTCTCGACCTTCTGACCCCAGTCAACCCCAAGGCCAAGTAAAACAAGAACGAGAGAAGAAAGGTTGACGGAAGAGCTGTTATACTTGTTGTAATTCCTTGGAGTTTTGTACAGACTGGATGATAAGAGGGTATGGATACGATACCAAACTGCTGCCCCAATTTAAAAGTAAATGATCTTGCGCACTATTAGGTTATATAGTCACTACAGGCGCGTCTCTTTAGGACACCCCACAGATAGTTATTACGGACTACGTACAGTGTTATACGTTCTACGCCTACAATGTGGTTTTGTAAATCATTTTTAATTTGATTTTTTTTTGGGAACGTCGTGTTAAGACTGCACTTGGCTGCTAGTGTCGTCCTGATTACTATTTTTTTGTTTTCTAATAAACTAGTGTTGTCTTGAAACCGCAATATTTTTTATTGTACAAGTGAATAGGTATGGTCACGGAAATTAATTTGCAACCCATTTCAAAGAAAATCTGCTTGAAGATGTCATTGTCATTAGAGTTGCCAAGTCATTTGTAATTGATAGGAAACAAATGGTGGTGGGTGACAAATTTAATTCCTTGCCTGTACACAATGTATAGCATATATGACAAAGTTAACCTTTAACTTCGTGTAGGCAACTTAACGGAAAATTGTAGCCACGTTTTATCATTAAGTTACTCACTCATAGTTCAAATTGTTATTAATTCATGTCATATACCCTATAAATTGTGTATTCATTTGTACAATAAAATAAAGCTGCGCCATCTACCGCATCGGAATCGGAGCGTACGGAGCGGAAGGATTTGTTACTTTGTATTGATTTCTATGTAACAGCGTGCACTGGATCGGCATTTCTTTATATAGAAATAAATACAAAGCAATAAATCCGTCCGCTCCGTACGCACGGATTCCCATGCAGTGGATGCGCAGCTTTAGGGTTCCTTTTTTACCATTTTGGTACGGAACCCTAAGAGGCTAACCATAGCAAGCACCTCAATTCTGTATGAAGTTGTTCGTGACGAAACAGCAAGCGCCCGATCCACCGCCGTTTTGTGCCGATCGTGAGCAAGTTTGTACAGAATTCTATTTGACGAAACATAGTGAGCAAGCGGGCGCCCGCCGCTCTTTTTAGCGTTTGATACGCAGCGCCCCGGTTCGCTTGCTATGGTTAGGCACTGGTCCCACCGCGAGCGAGTAAGCGATGAACTATCGGCGATTTTCTCGCCCAAAAAACGAACAAAAGATAATCGCTCCCGTGTAAATAAAAGAGAGAGATACACATTTATAGTTCATAACGTAGCTCAGCGATGAACTATAAATATATATCTCTCTTTTATTTACACGGGAGCGATTATCTTTTGTTCGTTTCTTGGGCGAGAAAATCGCCGATAGTTCATCGCTGACTCGCTCGCGGTGGGACCAGTGCCTTAGTTCCTAAAAACCATCCTTCGTTTTAAAAACAATACTTTAGTTTATAACAAAACAATAAGAACCCCCTCACATCTAGCGTCTTTCTAACGTCAGCGTCTCATTAACGCCTCCGCCGCGACGCAGTGTTGTTTTTCTAACGTCAGCGTCACAACAAAGCCCGCGTAGCGCCCGTGCGACGTCGATCTCTCTACCCGTTGCAGTGACGCTGCCCGGGCGCTGACAACACGTTCCATAGTCGCCACTGACGTCGCGGTGGCGCAGCGCTCACGTTGGAACAACGCCACTGCGTCGCGGCGGCGCAGCGTGAACGTGGCCTCGACGCTGCGCGGGCGTTAATGAGACGCTGACGGTCGAAAGACGCTAGGTGAGAGGGGGCTCTAATAGTCATTAGGGCGCCACTTGGCGGTTGGTGCCCTCTTAATTACAGGGAGTTTTGAATGGCAAGGAAATACAGCTTATGGTATAGCAGACAGTACCACTTTCATATCTAGTGGAATAAGTACATATAATTATTCACTATTGGTGTTGTATTTGTATGCTGTTAGTGCATTTTAATGTATCCAATTAGAATTAGAGTGTGAAAAAAAAAAAGTCAAAAAAACACAAATATCTACGTGGTAAATTATTTTTAATCACTTTTATTAGTTTTTAGTACTGATTAATGTACCTATATGTATATTATTCGGCCTATTTATGTACCTGTTTTGTTTTATGGAAAATATAAAACTATGTAGTTTTAAAGTATAATTTTATTGTTAATTGAAGAGTTACTGGTTTGTGTTTTAATCAAAATATATAATTATAACGTTTTGGACATTCCTGTTTTTCGTTTATTTTGTTTATATTTCGTTTCTTCTGTTATCAGTTTAATATATAGATATAATTGATGTGATGTTAGTAGTAATCTTAATCAATTCTTGCATTACATTTCATACATTTCCTCTACATTAAACTTACGACTGTCAGTAAGGCTATTCTTGATAACTAGAGACTTGATAAGTACCAAAACAGAAATCGCATTTCTATGTGTGTAGTATGTAGTAGAACTTCTTAATATTTAATGGTTTGGTGCGAGAAAGAAAGCAGACTGGCTTTGTAAATAAGCCTGATAGCGAAGAAAGTGATAACAACAGTGAGATGTAACTTGTAAGGGGTAATATTTATAATCTGACTTTACTAAAATATTTGATGTATACAATGTGTATTTGTAGTACCTATCAATACAGGTCTGATTTATCCAACATGTACCTATCAATAAAGGTTTATGGAAAAATTGTTGTTTTATTTCAATGAAAAACATTTGATCTTCCATAGTTTTATTTAAGGAATCCATAAGAGTGCTTTTTTAACGCGACGTTTTCTTTTCTTTCTCGCAACAGCGCGTGGCCTAAAGCTCCATCAAGGGATTTGGCTGCGATTCTGAAAATAACAAATAGTTAACGCATTCACTGCAAGCAACGCATATAAGCGTTCTCCTGACTTCCACCCAGTGCACTCAACGCATATGTGCAGTAGGCGAGCTCCGTATAAAACAAAAGATGTGGCACCTGGCGGAAGTTCAAGTACTGGCAGTGAATGCGTTAATTACTATTTTCAACACACTTGCTCAAAACGACCTTTTTATTCCACCGATTTTTTTTTTTTAGATATTAAACACGCGTGCTTTTTCAGTATATTACGCACAAGTGCCTTTAGTTTATTAACCCAAACAATTTACATTTGTAGACTAGTACGGTCGGCCTTATAAGAAGCTGCACACTTTAGTACTCTGTCACTTTAACGTCATGTTTGAAATGATAGACTAATCTGTCAAAGGCGTTAAAGCGACAAGGTACAAAAGTGTGCACCTACTTATAAGGTTGACTGTACCAAGTTGTAAGTACGAAGAAGAAGCGATATAATTTAGTCGGGTTATACCTTTTTTTTTCTTAGCAACAAACAGTTTTTATGCGGCAAATAACATTATCTACATATTTATTTCAATAAATTGGTGAAATCAGCTTTATTACTAAAAAATAACTCAATTTCATTAAAATCATTTAAATTTTTCTGTAATTTGTATTTTTTTCGCAAGTGTGTTGAAAAACGTCGTATGTAACACGTGTGCTTGTGACCATAATATACGCGGCTTTCTTGTGGCGCACTCGCTTTCGCTCGTGCGCACACAATAGCGCCTTGTATACAATGGTCAACTTAGCACACTTGTATCATAATGTACTATTAATGTTGGCCAACCTTTTGTTTAGTAATATCTGAAGGTCCCTTTACACGGGCTATTCCCAGTTGTTAGCTCTCTTTTATTTGACACACCTGTGTTAAATTTTGTTTTTTTGCTGGGCCCATTGTTTAATCAGTAGTTAACTCAACTTAGTATGATTCAATATAAAATTACACTTACATTCCCTGGTTAATACCATTTTTCAAAGTGGCCGGTGCGACACTTCCTGGTCCATTCATAGCAATTGTACTGCACTTGCCACCCTCAGGAATGTCTTCTAGGTCCTCCTCAGTATAGTGCTGAGGGTTGCCAGTAACTCCTACTATAAGGGAGATCACACTACAACTCTCTTCCTCAGCTGATGGGTCCACAACACATTTGTCACCGATTTTGCATAGTGTTACCTGTATAATTTGGTGCTATTAGAAAGATTGTATGTAATAATGTGTTAAAAGGTGGCTGCACATGTTGGTTGGTTACTACAGCCTAACCTAATATTGTTTAAATGTTCACGGACCACACACTGTCAGCTGTTATGGTATTGTTTTTAACTCTGCCACCATTACTGTCAAGTAAATAAGAGCTATCATAATGTTGATATTACAATAAAAGGTCAAACAAGATATGGTTTTTACCGCTTGGAATCTAGGCCCTGTAGTAGTTATTGAAAAGTTATTTGGCAACAGACTTCGGCCTCTATTCTAAATTGTAGCCAATCTTGATTTTATATTAAAAGTATAATTTTGTTTATGTTATGTTATGAGTTACAACAGCATAATATTAATTTGATAGAAAGCGCTAATGTAAACCGTATGATTGCGATTGTAGAAGCAAGTTGGGCGAATACAACGAGAACAACCTGAGTTGCACATTTCTATTAGGTACTTAAGGTACTTATTATCAAATTTTGGGCTCAGCATTGGCCATTGTGGCCAAATCATATTCAATTATCTTCAATTATATCAATTCAAATTAGATGAATGGATGAATAAATGGATGGCTCAATGAGGACTTAGGGATGACACTTGCTTATTGGTTTTACGCCCTAACATAGTAATTTGTAGTGTATTGTAAATGGTAACATAATATGTATTGATTGAAAAACTTACCAACAGTGGAGCAGCTCCGACATCCAAAAGTCTACTGTCATACGGGTCATCAGAGAGCTGCAAGTCTATATTGCCTCCGTCCATCAGAGCAGCTTTCACAAACGGTATTCTTGTGTTGAATAGGGCACCCTTCACTGCCAATGACACAGCATCACACAAGTTACCACCACTTTCTAAGATCTAAAATAAGCAATGGATTTTTTAAGGGGTCTACAATCAAGAACTAAATCCATATAAAATAATGAGTGACAAAAATTACTAAAAAGATGTTTAATTATATTTGAACTCTCACCCAGGGCTGGTTTGGTAATTTTTGGTTAATTTGAGTTATGGTCCTATATTACAGTTTGCATAAAACACCTACCAAAATATCAATATATAACTTCCAACATTGTTTCCCTTCCAATATGGAGAGTTGTTTGAGATCAAATGCGTGAGAAGAATGGTAGGCACGCTGCATCAGGTTTGCTATACTGTTGGCTAGCTGTTCACCACCACGGCCTTCAAACTCTGGTGTAGCATTTGCAGAACTAAATAAAACAAACGGCATTTATTGAAACAAAAAGTTAGATAAAGACAGGATATTAAATCAACAAGTGGAGTAGGTATTGAGCCTAACAATACACACCAATCGACAAAAAATTCTAACTTCCCCATGTTCGGCTTGTCTGGTTTAGGGACATCTATCTCCGTTTTGACACCAACAAGTATGTCTGTATTGGCTAAGCGAAGTCTCGCTGACCCGCTAGCGTGGCTCACTACGTCAGTTTCGAGCTCCATAGGCCTGTAGTCGATGTTTGATCTGCCATCTGAGCGATAATCATCCTAAAATTGAGCAAGGACATGTATAATATTTTTACTACCGTTATCGCTGAGATGCTAAGGTTAGAAATATTACTTACTTCTACGCCGTGTAGAATAAATATCTTCTCCGCCGGGCTGAGGAGAAGATTCGCCATTTTTAGCTGTAGCTGTAAATTCTGTTAGATATTTCAATAATTGGTAACCTATAAGTAGATACTATAACTCGCAAGCTAACATTGAATCGAACCTAAACATAAACATGTGATTTGACAGTGACTTGAAGATGGGGTGATACTTTGACATATAGATAGATCTTTGTTTTGTGGCATATCAATCATTTGTGTTGCCACTATGATTTCGCCAATGTCTTAAGGAAGGCACACTTTTTAACGGAGAGTGAATTATTTGAAAACGTGAATAAAGTATAAAGAATGTTTCGGTTTCATAAACTAAAAAACAAAACAAATATTTACATGTTTACAACTTAATTCTATTTTTATGAATGAAACTAACTAAATGTTTAATGAGAGGACTATTTACAAGAGTTAAAAAGTTTATCATATTTACAGGACGAGGAAATTCCAAAGGGATTAAGTCGTAAAGTGAACATGGTAACTTATGGCACAAAAAGAAAATGCATGATCAGGAGAGCCTTCGTCCAAACCGCACTCACAGAGAGAGCTACCCTTAATCCTGATCTTAGCTAAGTGGACTGGGGTACAAGCATGACCAAAGCGAAGGCCACAAAGGGTGGTGGTCACAAATATAGATTTGTGATAGCTTCGCTGATAGCAGCATGACGATAACGGAAAAACCAAGGCTTAATTGGGGTATTTGGTTGGATAGACGCATAATGACGACCTTTCTGAATACTGAAAGAGGACCAGATGTCATCTAGGACTTTGCTAGCGAGGGCGTGGCGTAGCGTTCATGGAAACTAAGCCGAAAGAATATTTTTTGTAATGCTCAAGAGTGCCAGACTGAGTCGCCTCCTTCGCACAGGAGTCAGCAATTTCGTTACCAGCAATACCGGAATGGCTTGGGATCCGTGCTAAAACTACATTTATATTTTTATTAAAACACGCATAAAGAGCTTCCTTGATTTTATAAATATAAATATAAATATACAGGGGACGTTGATAACTGCAACAGATAGCTTGCAGCTTTGGGGGGGGGGGGGGGGGGGGGGGGAGGAATATTGAATTATTCAAAGAGTGAGATTTTACATATAATACGGCCTCTAAAACAGCAATAGCCTCACCAGTGAAGACCGATGAAAAGGGGGTTATTTTATAGTTCAAAATTATGCTAAACTTTGGAATCTAGACAGCAGAACCGACACAACCAACTTGAGATAGTTTCGAGGCATCCGAGAACAAACATAACCAGTCCTGCCACCTCTGTGCTAACTGCCTTTTAAAGCACCTATCACCAGAACCAGATTTTTTGTCAATACCAAAATTAATCATTTGTGGATTAAACACAAGAACTTTAAAGTCAATCAGAACCAAAGGGTTCAAAGGGAACTACGATAAAGGGAAGCCAAGACTTTCACTCTGTTGAAACTTTTCAATATGGGAGGAATTACTTTATGAGACCAATACCGTGAAGTAAAAACAATATCTGAAAGACTTTGTTATTTTAAAATCAAAGGGTGAGAGGAATATTGCGAAATTTTATAGAAAAACCAGTCACAAAAGTATTGTCTTCGAAGGAAAAGTGGAACACCACACACTCTACTTGAAGAGTGTTGATGGGAGTGGATTTCATAGCCCCACAAATTATACGTAAACACTTACTTTGGATTTTGTCAAGTAGAGACAACGCCTTTTTATTGCAAGGTTCTAGTAGAAATGACGTGTAGTCGAAATGAATACGAACAATAGAATTATAAACAAGTTTCAAAGTGTAAGGATGAGACCCCCACCAAACACTAGCGAGAGCGCGCAGAACGTTAACGCCCTTTTCACATTTATCAGCTACGTAAGACAAATAAGCTACGCTAGTCAATTTTGAGTCAAGAAACACACCTAAAAATTTAACGTTATCAAAAACCAGGATAGCCTGGCCAGCAATCTTTATTTCTACTGCAGGGGACTATTTCTACTCCTAGAGAACACCACTACACTACTTTTGGCAGCAGACAAAGACAGCCCGTGATCATTAAGCCAGAGGAATAAATAATCTAAAGTGGAATTCAGGCGCGAACAAGCTACTGACACAGAAGTGGATGGGACATATAAAGCAATATCATCAGCGTACTCTAGTAAACTGCAAAAAAATCAACTGATTCCTGCAAACCTATGGTATAAATGCTATAAAGAATGGAACTTAGAATCTTGGGGTAACCCTTTGAAAAGGTATCCCTGGGAGGGATAGAGTAGACTTGTAAACGAATTACGAATGAACTATCCATAAAAAGATTACCTATAAAGTTAACTATTTTTACAGGAATCAGGTATCAGGATCATTTTCTGCACAAGGATAGGGAGAAGAACACTGTCATATGCAACAGAAATATAAAGAAAAACACCAAATAAATACTCATTTCTTGAAAAAGCCAAACGTATATCAGTATCTGATTTGCCAAGACTATCTATAGTGCTTTTACCCTTACGAAAACCATATAGGGATGGCGCCAAGATATCTTTACTTTCCATCAAACATTCCAGGCTGTTTTTAATTAAATGTTCTAGCAGCTTGCACAGAATTGAGGACAGAGCTATATTTCTATAACTAGACGGATCAGAACAATTCTATACAGGCTTTAGTCAGGGTAAAACAAGTTGCCTCTTCCAAGATTCTGAAATAATTCCAGTAGGATAATTTTTTTTAACAGTCTCAAAAAAAATTGCTTAGCCTCAGACGATACATTTTTAATAAAAGAGTAAGGAATGCCATCCTCACCTGGGGCAGAATCCCGAAGGCTAATTAGCACGCATTCAAACTCCGAAATTGAGAAATCAAGTTCCATCGCATTCGAGATCGTAGGAGAAAACGATAGGAATAGAATATCGTCCTTATAACGAACAAATGGAGGAGCTAGCTTGATACAAAAGCCATCCAACCACTGCGATGGATCGTTTGACGCGGGGGTGCTGGATGAGGGCGACCCATGGAATCTCCTTAAACCTTGCCAAACAATAGAACTAGGAGACCTTGGAGAAAGAGACTCGCAGAAATTTTTACAACCTTCTTTTTTTTTCTTTGATAGTAACCGTTTCGTACGAGCGTTTACCTTTTTAAAAAGAAAGAAGATTTCCATCGTCATATTTAAAGAATAAGCATCTTCTCTGGCATTACGCTCACGGACCATAGCCGTACCATCAGCGTCCCACCATGGCGGAGATGAAACTATACTTTTTGCAGAATTTTTCAAGGGAAAACAATCGTCAGCCGAAGATAAAAGTGAAGAAATAAATAGAGAATAAAGTGAAAGAGGATTTTCAGATATAACCGGCTCGACATGTAGGAGCCTTTCATCGATAAAGGACCGGAATCGATCCCACTCGACTTTATGCAGTTTGTATTTTAGTAAAGGGCTAAGTGATTTTAAAGGAACAACACGTTTAGAAAGGGAATTTAAAATAGGGAAATGATTGCTACCAAAAGAACGAGTCAGAATTTTCCAAGACAAAGATGAAGAAAGATTAGAAGAACAACAAGAAAGATCAACTGCACTTCTCGGGGGTCTTGGGTACTCTAAGAGTAGGAGAGCCATCATTCAGCAGACATATTCAAGTCATCAAAAACATCAAGCAAAGAGCTACCAAAATAATATCTCGTTGAAGAGCCCCTTGACGGGTGATGAGCGTTGAAATCACCTAAAATAATTACCGGAGAAGGAAGGACAGAAAATAAGTTATGCAAAACAGAAATTAGTGAAGAGTTAGGTTGAGCTATAAACAGTGATAGAAAAGAAATACCAAATAATGAAACCGCAACGGCATTAATTTCATCCCCGCAAGGAGGGAGAGGGATTTGAGAATACAGAAAACAACGTTTAATTAATAGAGCAGCATCACCATTCCGGTCACACCGGAGAAAAGAAAATCCCTGAATTCGGAAACGAGACCCAGGAACTAACCACGTCTCCGACACGGCCACTACAGCTGGACTGTATCTTTTAATTAAATGAATAAGATCTGCTTTTCTCCGCCTGATACTATTGGCATTCCACTGAAGAAGATTTACCGCCATGTGAGATAAGATGGAAATTTGTGACAATTTTTCGGCAACGTTGGGCGGTAAGCAATCATTATGTTTAGACAGGATATTCAATAACATGGACAATATGAGGTCCAGGAGATTATCATTCAGGGAAAGAGATTCTTGGGTAGACTGACCAAGGGCGCAACAATTGGGAGATGTAGACAGAGGGCAAGAAATAATGTCCATTGTGAGTTTGAATGTCATAGCCGGGTGCCAAAGTAACTCTCGGCTTTGGACTCATGTTTTATCGCTCGATGCCGATGACGGCTGAGAGACTGTTTGTAGAGGAGAAGGACTGGAACTAGCAATCTCCGAATACAGCCTTCCCTAACTAAACCGAGAAGAAGCCCCAAATTTTCAATTTTTACCAAGTAATCACGTGTGTCAACTGTACCTCTTTACAGCGAAAAAAAATACTTTGACAGTCTGACCGGTAATTCAACGGAGAGTTCTAACGCGCAGTGTACTAAATAATTAAAACGATGAAAACAATTAAAATGTATAAAATAATTCTGACAGTAAATAGTGAACTTACCAACAATCTAAAAAGTTTTTATCATTATAGTAAGGAATTAAGAATACAGGGATTTAGTATGGTTCTAAAAGATGCGCCTTCTAGTAACGACTATTAGCACTAGTTTGCCAGAGAGCAGTTTGGCTATTAGCCAATAGATGGCAGCTAGAAGTAACTGTGTTGCAACGACGAGTAGGTACACATGTTATTACTGCCGTTAAGAAAATTCCACGGAGTACTTTGATTCACGGTATCAAGATTTTATTTTACCGAAATTAATGCAAACGTAATTCCATTCGAGAACAGCAAGTAACTGTAATTTGCGCTGGTAATAAATAATGATAATATTTTTTACTAAAATGTTCTTCCATCCAATCCAATTAGTTCACATTAACCCACTGCATATAGTAATAATTATTATGAATACACATACACACATACACATTTTTACTAAATTACATAAATTTTGTATCTTTTTTAATTTCATTTTTTTTCCTTTTTTTTATTCCGTACTCGATTGCATTTACCTACTCGTAAAAAAGTCTCAATCAATAAAAATAGCATTTAGATATACACTGGACCGCAAAACTAAGTATCACACTTTTAACGAAGATGTCATATAAAGTGTGAAACTTAGTTTTGACGTCCAGTATACACACTTAACTAGTTACTTATGATATAATGTAAATCCTCGAAGATATCTTCGACAGCAGAGAGAACAAGAGTATTATCCTGCCGCCGCCGTTCTTTAGTTTTCTCGTCTTGTTCCTCCTCCAGCTCATCTATCGTCATGCACTTGGAGATCTATTACCACGGTTTCAACAGTGATATGACGGTTGGTGGCAATGGGAGATTTTTTGTTTTTCACTTATGATGACTGGAAATAATTGGGTCAGATGACTCCAATGCGCGATAGAATAGAGAAACGTTGGTAGCTTTTGCATCTTGGCTAGGCCACTGGACAATATTCATCTTGATTGCAAAAGAGTATCGACTTTCATGTAAGTACCTGATCGATAAAAAAAAGATAAAAGAATAAATATTCAGTAAGTACTTAAACGGGCACTTTTACACGTCAAGAATTGCAAATTGTTTTGTTATGACAAATTTCCTAATTTCGTTTGATGCTTATACCTTTATGTTTTGAATTGATCTGTCTAGATCACGGCAGTGTCCGGACATGTTCGAAGAAAAAGCCGAGTGACATTAATTGTAGCTCATCGCCTCCCATACCAACTTCCTTTTTATGTTTAAAAAACGTAATTATTTTGAAAGTATCTGAAGTTAAGAGTGAATTTGTAGCGGACAAAGCTGAATCGAAAAGTTTCTTTATTCAACTTTTTATAAAAGGTAAAAGATAAAAGATGTTTATTCAGTAAGTAGGCCGCAAGGGCAATTTTACACGTCAATATAATCTAGCAGCGCTTCGCGAGAGAGACCACTGCTGAGAAGGAACGCCGCCAGAAACTCAACATTCACTCGTTTTTTTTAAATACGACTCATGATATTCTACAAATAAAGCTTAACCTATCATTATATAAAACAATGAATCTAAAATAAAATAAAAAATGGAGAAATGGTGGTAGTAGTAATAAAAAAAAAAATGTAAAAATTATTCTTCCCTATGACAGTGCAAGACAACCACATACAAAGTTTCGATACATTTTCCTAGAGAAAGCGTGTCCCCTAGACAACATTCAATATTTACATATTTTTTTAAACTAATTTATTATTAAGTTATTTACGTGTTAAGTTTAGTTTAGGCCAAGCATTTTTATCTGTTAGATAGTCCTCGACCCTGTAGTAAGCTTTAGACATCAATGACTTTTTCAAGTAACTTTAACTGGTATGGTAACTTTAAAACTGCGTCATGTAATTTATTATAGAAAAGAAAGCATTAACCTACAAATGATTTATAAACCTTTTGACACGAAATATTTTAATAGTTATTTTATTTTTATTTCTTGTATTAAAATTTTATGTATCACAATTCTTAACAAAATTCTTAACATTTAATTACTCAATGTCGAGCTAAGGCCAAAGGTAATTTGAGCAAAATTAGTAGGAAAACATTGTCTCGGCTCTGTTGTAATTTAATTTTTATTCAACTGAATAACAATAAATAAATTAAAAAAAATATTGAAAAAGAAGACAGACGAGCAAGCGAGCCACCGGATGGTAAGTGATCAACGCGACCCATAAACACCCGCAACACCAGAGGAATCGCAAGTGTGGTGCCGGTCTTTGCGAAAAGAGTAGGAAAATGTATAAAATTTAGAACTCGAAGTAACAATAAATTAATCGAATTACTGCAATACTGTTGAGTTAATTAATTGACATGTCGTATAACCTTTAAAGCGAAAACACATAGAAAATACCATCGAGTGCGAGGCGGATTCGCGTAGCGAGTGTTCCGTGCCGCCGCACAATTAATAATTTTCCGATTTGAATTCAATTTCGAATCGGATCAGCGTGAACCCAAACGTGAACATTTTTTAGTATCTATTTGTTGTTTTTATTCAGTATTATTCAGTTTTATGTCATGTTATTTTTACGATGCATAAAAAACTAAAACTACGTAGAAAAAAAAGTTTCTATTACGAATTTAAATATCAAAAGATACAGCTCATTAAAGTTATGACAGACGGACAAACGGACAGCGTAGACATATCAATAATAGGGTCCCGTTAGGCTCCCTTCGGAACTCTAAAAATAAGCTGTAATTAACGGGGAATTGAGTACCGACCGACTTTCCGCAAGGTCACAGGATTTTGGTGGTCACCGCTACCAAGTATTAGTCAGTTCCCGATTCGCCCGAAGCCATTGAGGGGGATCTCGCAACGTCCTGTTGTAAATTGCGAGTTATCGTAATTGTTTCATTGTAACAGATTGAGCTCTTGGCAGTGCCATTCCAGCTCAGGGCGCCTTGCGTGCTAGGACACGTAAACCTAAACCTGAACCATAATCTTTCAAGCCGTGACAATTAGCATCAACCGTCTTAAGAAAAACGTGCACGAAACGCTGACGAAAGGAAGGTTATATATCCCTTATACAGCCGTTTTGTTGAGTACAATATGGGGGAGTTACATGGTGATTTAAATGACATGGTGCACCAGATGCAAAGGTTCTCGTGGGTCGATTATGTGGTGTTTGTGTTTATGCTGGCGATCAGTGCACTTGTGGGGATATACTGGGGGTTCATGAAGAAGCAGACGACACAGGCTGATTATCTGCTTGGTGGAAGGAACATGAAAGTTGTGCCTGTGGCTATGTCTCTTGTGGCTAGGTAAGTTTGAACGTTAACCAAAGCCTAAGAAGTATAAGGCATCAGTGACTTCTTGGCTTACATTAGGGTTTGCGAGAAGTTATATCATTACATAATTTAGACCACCATACTACTGTCCTACCAAAGAAGGCAGCTAATTGGAATATACCTAGCAGTCAAAGCATTCTATACTCTATCTGCAAACAAATTAAATTTAAAATGCTGATACGCAGCATACCGTCACGAATTGAAAGAAAAATGCATGGTACATATTCATCCTTACTTCTTATTCCTTACTAAAATGAATGCAAAAGTGTGTTGGTCAGTTGCTTTATTCCCTCTTCACGGTCCAACGTCTTAACCTATCTATCTATGTGAAGTTGCGGAAAATTACATAGTTCCCGCGGGAAGAGCAAGTAACGACTTCTATGCGGAGGGAGTAAACGGCCATGGCTAGTACGGAAGTACGAATGACCTTGCACTTAGTTTTAGTGATTACAATACTCTTACCGGCTAATTAACTGTGTTAAAGGTATGCTACGACGTTATTATTGTTATGTTATTTCTATCATAGCGTTAGATATAACAAATAACTCATTAAAGTACCTAATAATACTAGGTCCCATTCTACGAAGCCTGCTTTGGCTGTTACGTGTATTGTTCATCAATAAAATAAAATAAAAGTCAACAACACGGTTTCTGGTCGACAATTACTCGTACTTCTAAGTAGGTATCACTTCATCACCGGTTTCGATGGATTTACTATGACTTATGAGGCAATGAGATCTAGATGCCATCCTATCATCAGATCCTGACTTGTTGACATGGGACCAACTAGAACGAATAAACACTCTTACAATTATTATTATTTTCAAATCTGTCCAGTGGTCGTCGAGTAATCAGAAAATAACTAAAAAAAATGTATCCCGATGGCTTGAGAATCTCCCCCTTTTTATGAAGTTGGTTAAAAAGAAAATCATCTGAAAAAAGACTGTCGAGTTCATTGCGGCGGTTCCAGTGTTCATAATATTTCTGTGAAATGTATTTTTTGATTTAATTTAGGCTTAGGTAGGATACAATCTTGCCCCAGAAAGCCAGAAATAAAACGAAATATTTTATTTCTATGGGATTTGGTGCCAGGGTTTTGTAAGGACTTAAAAATATGTGGCATTATCTATGAAAAGGGACCTTAAGGGATATTAAGTCCGCGATATGTCTTTCATTCCCTACATTCTTAACCAGTCTATGTCGTTGGTCTCTTCGTAAATAGAGATATGCTGTTCTCTAGAATTCTTGGAAATCGTTCCTATAAGAATTCAGGGATCCAGCGTTTATTGTGGGAATAATCTCGATAATGGCACCTCATAACGCGCTTTAACGTGTAAAGACCATCATGTTAAATATGTATACCTACGTATTGTACACTCGAGTTCATAAATATGTGTAAACTTTAGTACCTTGTCTTTTTATTGTCATGTTTAAATTGCTGTATATGAATTGTCACAGCGATTAAAGTGACAAGATACTAAAGTACAGATTTATGAACTATACTGAACCTAAGTATCCTCATTTACGGCATTATGCCCTTAAACAGTATAAATAATGTTTTTTTTTCAGTTTTGTGTCAGGCATTACGCTGCTTGGGTCCCCGACAGAGGTGTACATGTACGGGACGCAGTATGCTTTCATTATGGGCGGCATCTTCCTCATGTCTTTTGTGATGACCCAGGTCTACCTGCCAGTGTTCCATGAACTCAAGATCACCTCCAATTACGAGGTACATGAGTTCCATCTTTATATAGCCAGCCTTATAAAGTAGCTGCACACTTTGGCACTTTGTCGCTTTAACGCCTTTGACAGATTAGTGCAGCAGTTCAAACATAATGTTAATGCGACAAAGCACTAAAGTGGTACTACGCTTGTGACCGGTACTAAAAATCCCACTGCCGTACTTCAGGCCTGTTCCTAAAAACCGGTATTTCGGTCACTAAGCGCAATAAAAGTGATCACTGTCCTGTTTAAATGAAAAATAGTTTACAAGCATTAAAATGTCTTAACCCAAATACATTTAAATTTTAATACGGCCAAAATACGGCTTTTGAGCTATAGAGCTGAAATCGAATTAGAAAAAGAAACAAAAAACTCACATTTGACCCGACCCGCTACTAGACAATATGATACACCCATATATTTCTCTTTTCTGGTTTTTTTAATAGTATAAAATACATAAAGTTGGACAAAGAACCTCCTCCATTCTTGAAGTCGGTTATGAATATAAAAATTAAAAACTTAACGTGTGAGATCGCCTTCATACTATGTACTAACTTCATAATACGTTTTAAATAGAACCGGCCAGCTGGTTTTACAAGATTTAAAAAGTTTAATAGCGGCGCGCTACAGAAAAATGGCGGGAAAGACGGTAAAGAAACGACTTTTTGCTTGTTTGCAGAAAGATATAAATAAATAATCACATTATTTTTTTCAGTACTTATCAATGAGATTCGACAACAGGGTACGATTGTTTGGATCGATATTATTCGCTTTTACTTTGGTAAGTAGGTTTTGGACGATAAAGATAATTAAAAGTATAAGAAAACTGATAAATGTTTTTTACTTTAATCTATTTTAGGTGTGTTGGCTGCCAATCGTTATTTATGTACCAGCTTTAGCTTTCAATCAAGGTTAGTAAGTTTATTTTATGTTTCTAGAACTGGTTTTAAAACATGCGGGAACAAAAATTGGTCAGGAGTAAATGAAAGAAAAAACACAAGTAAAATTAATTAATCGAATTTAACCTTTAATGATGAAAAATTAACAAATTCAAATTAATAACTAACATGTTAAACTTGTTTCGAATATTTTAAATAATAAGAGCAAAATGAATGTCTCCGATACCAACAAATGTAATGAAAAGCAAGCTCAAACAACCCGAATTCATTTTTCAATATTGTCGTCTATATAAGTTTAAAAAGAATTGACAATGGAACTTCTGCAACCAAGACGAATCTAACGATACCTCACATGTAAAAATCCATCAAGCCGTTTGGTCTGCAGACCGTGGCAAAGAAATAGACATACATATATACATACATACATTCAAAAACATAACCCTCCTTCCAACGTAATCGTGTAAAAGAGGATAACTAGTTCGTATACAAAAGAACGATTTAGAAATGTATTTATGTTGTTTCAGTTACTGGAGTTAATATACACGTTATTACACCGATCGTGTGTTTGGTTTGCATCTTCTATACTAGTGCGGTGAGTATTTAGTGGACAGTCTTTAATGTTCAGAACTACTGCATTATAATTTATTTCATACATCGAGATAATGACCTAGATTCAATTCACACATAGGTACTACCAGCCCAATGGAACTCTGCCACCATAGAACTGTGTTACAGTGACGTTATAAATTAAGTCAGGGTTCCATCGGGGTGAGATAACATAATATTATGACATGACGATTCTGTTACATATTCTTTGGCAGGGCGGTCTCCAAGCGGTAGTATGGACGGATGTGATCCAGATCACAGCCATGGTTGGTGCCATGGCACTGGTGGCCATTAAAGGAACATACGACGTGGGCGGCTTTAGCGTCGTATGGCAGAGGAACATGGACTCTGGTCGGATTGAAATGCCTAAGTAAGTATTTTTTTAGATGCCTTATTTTTGCCGTGTAAGTGCCTAGATCCAGGTGATACAGTGGATGGAGATATGTAACTGCTATAGCCCTGTTTCTTTAACCGGCTGCAACTTGCCAGGTTTTAACACTGTACAAAGCAGCCACAGGTTTTAATTGATCGTTCAACAGTCATGGTATTTCGTGTTCATGTTAAATTCAGAATAATGATTCTTAACAGAACTACTTAATAACATTTTTACATGGTTACATGGCATGTCACGTATGCAAAGTGTAAAGCCGAAGCAATGAAATTTTATCATCCACACTAAGAAAGATAAAGACAATTTATTGACAATTTAGAAGCCTGCCGTACGGTTACAAGATAGCTATGACAATCTATTTGCGACTTGCGACTTCACCCCGAAACTATCAAGAACTTCCAGGTTGGAAGTATCCATCCATATCTTTACGGTTTCAATGTATTATGCCAATTAGCGATGTT
Source organism: Acleris sparsana (assembly GCA_923062465.1). Classification (NCBI taxonomy): domain Eukaryota; kingdom Metazoa; phylum Arthropoda; class Insecta; order Lepidoptera; family Tortricidae; genus Acleris; species Acleris sparsana. The sequence continues at coordinate 15,178,219 of OV281287.1, read as the reverse complement.
AGCTCTACTTCTCTAGCGTACTGAGTAAAACCTAAAATCAGTTTTGTTGAGGCTCAAAGACAAACTGTTTAATATACAACAATAGAATAACGAGCGTTATTATCTTATTTATTTGTCTGACCACGAGCGTGGATGTATTTATTATTAGGCCAATCATAAATATTCCTTTCCACCCACTTCATGGAATGGAACACATTCATATTCGTAGAAACAACGCCTACTTAGTTTGAAATGTTCTATTTGAATATGACTAACCTATTAGCCATTCAGCCATGGACAGTATAGTTCATCTAAGCCGGAAATGTCATTCGATATCTTCGTATTTCTAAGATACATGAATGTCGAATATACCGATAGACGCAAGCAAGAGTTAGTGTCATGAGATGAAAAATAAATTTTCGTTTGAACTCATTGTCAGTAGTAACTATCATTTTAGAACCTTGTCGAAGCTATTGATACACTAAATTCAAACCACTCACACTTTAATACATTACTGTGACAAGATACTTGCGGACATGTACAGTACCCCAACGAAAATGTTAAGCACTTTAGTGCACTGTCATAGTAAACTTCAAACTAAACATCAAATGACAAGTATGACAATAACCATGGCAGTCACAATGACAAGGTTCTAAGTATGCTCAACATTTTTATTGGGTGACTGTACCGTACAGTATCTAATTATATTTGCCTAGATCGATCATTTATGTCTAGAAGACATCCTAGACATGTCGATACACTTGACATAGCGTCATATAAAAGCAATTTAGACAAAACCAGTGATCTGTTGTATGTATTTCGGGATTACACCTATCTACCATGTTCATGAGATACAGCCCTGACGGATGGAGAGCCATAGTAAATAGTTTGGCAGTGTTGGCACTCTTTGAGTACGGTACCCTAAAAAGGAAATGTACAAATTCGGTGCGTGATCAATCAAATGGCAAAGTTAGTTGACCTTAGTACTTCAAATTACCAGAATCAACGTTGTTGGATAAAAACTAATGGACATATTGTTTTTTAGCTGGGACCCAAGCCCGCTCGCTCGGCACACGGTCTGGAACCTCGTTGTGGGCGGCTTGATTTACTGGTTGCAAGCCAACTCTGTTAACCAGACGATGGTGCAGCGGTATCTTGCGTTGCCGACCTTACGGGGCGCTAAATGGTAGATATTGTATTTCTCCGACAGGTTATTCATATTTTCATTTTTAATATGTAGGTATTTGACATTCATAGCGATGCAATACGAGCATTGCTGCAATGAGCGACGCAAGTGTTTCAACGCATCGTGTGGCATGTCTATTCTATATGTAGAACAACGCTGCGGCGACGACGTAATGCAACGCTCGTGTGGCATAACTTTAACGTTCTTTATGTACACGGTACAACACAACTTTACGGAATGTTTACTCAGTAGGAATGATGAAGTGGTATATTTGGACTTATTCTGTAGATCTATAAAAAAACAGTAAGTACGTAGGTAGCTTTTAAGTAAGTGGAAACTATGACCCATAGACATTCGCATTCACAAGACTGCAAGCCTAAGACTGCAAATGCGTTGCCAATCCTGAGGACTAAGATGGAATGCCTCTATGCTATTCATTACACCGGCTGTCTTAACCCCCAAACCGGAACACAACAATGCGAACACTGCTGATTGGCGGTAGGCTAATGCATAAGATGGTGGTAGCGATCTGGACGGACCCCGCAGGTCCTACAATCCACAAACTTCGTGTAACCTACCAAAACCATTTTTAATTAAATAGTTTTGCTAATTAATTAATAATATTTTTAAAGCAAATAAACACCCAAGTACGAACATACTATTCCTAAAATGTAAATTAATTAAAATCTAAGTATATTGACGATACACGACGTAGTCGCGCATGAAATATCCAAATACAGTCCAAGATGCTTATAAAATCTCTACGGGTTATTTCGGTAAAACTCTCACAAGAGCGAGTGAGTGAAGTTCAAACCCTTTCAAGAGTCTTTAGAGCTATCGCACTGTAAGTATGTGAAACAATATTATGTTGTTTGTTAATTTTTAGTTTGTTTTCAGCGCAGTAGTTTTGTTTTGTATCGGCATTTCGATTCTCTACTGCTTCTGCCTCTACTGCGGGTTGCTGATATACGCCCGATTCCACGACTGCGACCCTTTGACCACGAAGGTGAGGACCATTTTTTGGACGGATGTGCTATTTTTTTATTTCACGGGCATGCATGTTTATTTCTAAAAACACAGTTAGATGTAGATGCAGTGAAGATGGAATAAATACCAGACCTTTATTATACATTGGTTTATACCATCTCACTTCGATATTTTGTTATCAAACTGTTGACGTTCTGGCCGCTCTTTACTTTCTGTGAATAAGAGCTGCTAGGTATAACGTCATCAGTATAAATACGATATCGAAGCAAGATCGGCTAATTCAGTGTGAAATAGAAGCTATGTATCGCATTTTCACTCAAAACTGAAATATCTATAGGGTATGTCGGATATGACGTTATTTTTGGAATACTATATAGACATACGAGTGTTAATAGTCCTAGATCTTCACCACACTTTAATTCAACCGATATCTTCGAAATAATACAAGTTGCTTTTTTACGATACGGCTGCCTTAACTGTTCGTAAATAAGACCTTCAGTCACGTTAAAGTTATGACAACCAACGCTTCGGTGAAAGTACTACTTAGGTCATAGTGTAAGTTTCAGGATTCTGATAAATAAGACTAGATAAGATGTTTATGATTAATGTTACACATTTTTTCATTCGTTGGAACCATTGTGTAAAGCAGTGGGTCTAATCTTCAGTAGGGACCTCTTCAAAGGCTTCTTGGAATGCATCCACCGCCGTTTTTGGGCTTGAGAATCGTACACCTCTAAGTTTATCTTTTATTCTCTGGAATAAAATGAAGTCGCAAGGTGCAAGGTCCGGACTGTACGGCGGATGCGTCATCAGTTCCACATTTGAAGCCTTCAAATACGCATTCGTTCTCTTTGCGGAATGTGCGGATCGTGGTGAAGGATGACATGACTGCGAGGACGCTTTTCACGAACTTTTTCTAAGACACTGGGCAAGCAATTGTTTACATACCAATCTGGCGACTGTCCAGTTTTTACGAAGAAAAACGCAACCTATTTTTCGCCAGTGCTCCGACTATTCTTAACTGTTGTTGGCAACTCTTCAAAAGGAAAGACCCATTCTGCTGACTGACTTTTTCTTTCCGGTTCGAAACAATACACCCAGGTTGGTGTTGGTGACGTAGGAATACTATGTAACATGCCGTGCAATTTATACTGTATTATTTAATAGAGCTTTATTGTTATCATAATCTGAATCTATGTGTCTACAGCTAGCCAAAGCAAAGGACCAGATGTTGCCGCTACTTGTCATGGATGTGCTTGGAGACATACCGGGATTACCCGGCGTCTTTGTGGCTGGCATATTCAGCGCAGCGCTAAGGTATCTTTTATTTTTCCTACTTGGGTGATTTACAAGAGCCTACGTTCGTGGCAAGTGGATTTGAGGCCTATTTACGCGACTGCCGAAGGAGGAGGGTAATGTGTTAATCTGCCCATTTATGTAGGATTGTTCCTTTGTGGCGCTCTAGAAACTAAAGGTATGGACCGATTTTAATGATTCTTATGGCAATCGATTTGTCTTAATCTTGTGAGTGTCACTAAAGATATGAAAGTAATTAAAATTTAATATGGCGGCAGCAAGACGACATATATTGTAAAAAAAAAGGTCGACGAACTATGACAAATGGGGTATCGTTCAATGGGTATTTAAAAATCATCTTTAAGTATCTTTAATCGTTCATTTTGAAAGATCATTTAGGATTTAAAAAGATTTATAGTTGGTAAGCAACAACAGTCGAGTATTTAGCTTGCTTTTTGTTGTTGTTACTACATTTGCAATCTTAAAATAGCAAAGTTAGCCGGTAAGATGGGGATAGCGATCGGTGGCCCTTGACTATTTGTTTATCGTTTTCGAACATGTATAGGATGGACTTCCATAAACTTTGTCAGTTTTCGTAAATCATTTACGTTTGCGTGATAAATCTTGCTTAAGGCCTCGGGACTGCACAAAGTCCCAATACGCGATGCAGGGAGCGATGTCATGGTACAGTCAAGGAATTTAATTGTTGAGCCACTATGGGACCCTGTCATTATGACAGCGTCAAGCCACATGAAAGAAATTACGCTAAAATTAATGATTAACGTTATGTGACAGTGTCCCATAGTGGCTTAACAATTGGAGTACTTCACTGTACCATCGGTAATAGGCTAACACAAGGTGCATTCTGCGAATAAACGACAGTAGAATTCTTTTTATATATATGTATGGCAGCTTCCGTCAATATGATTGACTCTGGCACAGGATTTTACTTATGAACTCCCTGCCGCCGAAACTTTACTAGAACGATGGATAATTTTTTGTACAATTAGTCATTATGTGCTTTAACGATTGTAATTTTATTTTCAGCTCCTTATCCACAAGTTTGAATTCCATGTCAGCGGTTGTCCTAGAGGACTTTTACAAGCCATTTTTCAAGAAACAATTGACGGAGAAGCAGTCTAACTGGCTAATGAGGGGTGTCGTCGTGCTTCTAGGGACTCTATGCGTAGGTAAATATGAAACAATGTATGTACTCGTACATTCTGTAAAATCTGTATTTGATTTACATGTTAAAACTGGTATTTTAAAGACTAATTCTAGTAGAAAAATGAATGTGTTCCTGTTTACAAATTTGTATGATCGGGATGATTGAATCACAGCCAGGAGAGCCACTATTTTTATTTCAACGTATTGTTTCTACTTTGGTTGTACATTCAAGGACCCCAAATTGCCCTTATGTGCTTGTGACTTTTACCACAACCCTTCAGATTATATCCTAACATAGTAAATTTTACTGTTTATGTGTTGACAGGTTTAGTGTTCATTGTGGAAAAGATGGGGACCATTCTGCAGCTGACGATGACCTTGGAGGCAATGACGATGGGACCTCAGCTGGGAGTGTTCACGATGGGAATTTTGATGCCGTGGGTCGACGCAACCGTAAGCAAAAATCTTAGAAATTTGACTAAGGGTTATAACTTTATAAGTAAAGTTGTTTTTTCCTATTTTATTCGTAAACACTTTTCAAAATTATTATCTTTCAACTTACCTAAGCGTACATTTTTTTTTGTCGCGGTAATTAAGAACTTCGGTTTATTTAGCTTTAGATATCCCCTTAATTCTCTTGCTTAGACTTTTAAGCTCCAATATCGTTAGACCTTTCTATGTCCAAAATCCTAGATTTTAATGGAGTTGGATCTTTAACAGATTAAATAGAATGTCTATCGTTCCTTTTTTTTAAAAGAGTAAGTCAAGGTGGGTTAAATGCATCTACGGGGCAAGTGCGTCAAACCAAAACATCTCCTAAAAAATATATGATTTGTCGCACTTACCCCGCTCACGCTCTTGCCGCATCTTGGGTTAAGTGCGTCTATGGGGCCAGTGCGACAAATCTTATATTTTTCAGGAGATATTATTGGTTTGACGCACTTGCCCCGTAGACGCATTTAACCCACCTTACCTTATAGAGTACAAGTTCATTAACACATACATGTTTATCTATTGAAGTCTTACCTCTACGTTCTACGAATTGCGTTCACCAACTATAGAAAACCTGAAAAAAAAACCACTAACATTTTTTTTATAAAACAAATAAATAGATTCACTAATCGTGTATTGTATGGATGACATAACAACATTTTTTAATTTGCTAATAAATAACAAACATCTGAAAATCACGAGTCATAGACTCTGATACAAGCTCGTGGCCATTTCTCAATTTTAATTTATTTGTACAGGGAGCCCTTGCTGGAGGAGTCAGTGGCCTGCTGACCATGACCGTGTGGTGTATGATGGCTCAGATGGCGATCGTCCGCGGTGAGATCCACCACAGCCACAAACCCCTCACGACTGAAGGGTGTACCTACATTTACAATGCCACGGCGGTTGTGGTTGACAATTCGGAACCCATGTAAGTTTTAAGATCAAACAACACCTTCCGCGCATTTTCGAATTGTTCATTTGTAGAAACTGAACGTATTTAAAAATTAAAAGGTGTCGCATTAACTACCACATATTTGCGTTATTCAGTTTATTTATTAATCAATCACTAAGTTCTTTTTTGTAGATAGACCTAGATAATGTAATTATTTCCTGCTATTTAAAATAAATGACCACGTTACGCAGTCCGACAATTATAAGTGACAATAATAATTTCTACAATAACTACTTTTGGCAAAGACGTGTTGCGGTAAACGTTGGTTCATTGAAGTGATCGGAAATCGGAATTCATAAAGTTGACCCGAATTGTTACCCCTAATGAATACAAACCCAACGGAGACCATTTTGAGTAAACAGTACGAATAATACTTTGTCAGCTGTAATTCACCATCACCCACCGACATTATGGTGCCCATGCGTAACAGCGGTTCCACATTATCCAATATGGCATCAGAACCGGTGCCTGCTGTTTGAGCGAATGTTTTTGGTCAAATGCATTATTTACCAAATGTTCATTCAGGTGGAATAAATCGTGCTAATATAATATAATATTTAGATATCGGTCGTATTATTCTATCCTTTCCTTTCCCACCCGCATCGGGACCGATCATGTGAAGATGCTATCTACACGATAGCATCCGACTAGGCTACAGCCCAGTCCAGCACTGTGTTTCGGCTGATATGATGCTAAAGTGATTGAAACCATTAAGTAATTTGTATTAATGATAGTGAAAACTTTATAAAGAACACGCATCCTCCCCCAGTGAGGTGAACCCGATCCTGCGGGTGTCGTACATGTGGTACACGCTGGCCGGCATGGCGGTGACGGTGGCCGTGGGCGCCGTGGTGTCCCGCGTGCGGCGCGCGCGCGGCGCCGCCTACGTGCCGCCCGCGCCGCGGCTGCTGGCGCCTCAGCTGCGCCGGCTCTATAAAGACCCACCACACCCCAACGATGAGCTGTATATACGAGCTTATGGAAACAATAAGGTAAACTTTTCGTTTCTACTTACAATCAAAAAAATGGTTCATTTGAAGATACTGAAATACTGAAACTTGATCTTTAATCCTACTAGACTATGTAAATTCTTCCCACAGAACCATTTTTTTGGTGTGATTTGGACATGTAGAACTGGGTGCTTGGGCGCATGAGATTTGATCGGATGTCACCAATTTATAAACTCGTTCTCTTTCTCTCTCTACATTGCTATCATTAATTCCACATCACATAGTAGCTGACCTGACTCAGTTTCATTATTTTACTTCTGTTCTAGGTACGAGCTTGACTATCGTTTTTGGATGCGCCTGACCTTCTGACATGTTGTTTACAAAACCTCGATCCTATTTGTAATATGAAACCCAAAACGTTATTTTGTCACCAGGAAGCGGCGAATGTGACCTCCACTGTAAGCATGAAGCCAATCTCGGAGTCCGAGGAAGTCAGCTGAGTCGGTCGAAATGTGGTTTTGTTTCATAAGAATTATTTGATGTAAAATAAATTATTTCCATATTTTTTGCTTAAAAGAAGTGAATGTTTTAACTAGTAAATATTTTTTTCTTCTCGCGTACTATAAACCGCTAATATTGATATCAATAACGGTATCAGAATATCACCTTTTGCGTAACCGAAGCGGGAAACAATTCTATAAAGACCGTTGCCATCGTAATAACAGTTCTAAAATAGTTATTATAGCATTATTATTACCATGGTTACGGTCATTCCGGATATCAGTGTTGGCGTTTAGTGAACACTTGGAATCCTAATTTATAACAAACATTTAAAAATATTTTAACGTCAATTAAAATTACGCATCTTAAAAACTAAATTAATTTTGAGACTAATTATATGTTCAGAGATATTTTTTAAAATAGATGGTTAATATCCATGGATGGGGAAGGAAAGTTCTCGAGTGGCGGCCCCGCACCGGTGGACGGAGTGTTGGACGGCCTCCCACCCGGTGGTCTGACGACCTGGTTAGGATCGCGGGGAGCCGCTGGATGCAAGCGGCTCAAGACCGTGACTTGTGGCGCTCTTTGGGGGAGGCCTTTGTCCAGCAGTGGACGCCCCCGGGCTGATGATGATGATGATCCATGGATTTGTTATTGGATTAACATGGTTACGTTCAATATAGATATCAACCAAATGGCGTATCGTTTGGCGTCTTTTATGATAAATTGTCGGAACTGTTTTAGGTGTTGTTAGTTGTTGCATGAAAGTTGTTCACACTTAACAATAAAAACATTACACACCTTTATTTGGGCCGTCTTGTATAAATCACAAACTATTAACGCCAATCGGAATAATGAAAATGACTTTGCTGACAAGTAATGTGTTAGGAGAGAAATCGGGGAAAGTATACGAGAAAAGTTAGCGTTTGTTTATTTTTGTCATTATCATTTTAAACTAGTAGAAAAAAATTATTAGCTCTTAAGGTACTCGTGCCTGTAATAAGAGCGCTCGCAAGCTCGCGCTCTAACCTCAGCGCTGGTACCTTAAGAAGCTTTATTATGTACCTACCAGTTACATAAATAACTATTATAAATTCTTGGACTGCTGTCTAAGAATTACGATAAAACCCTTAGTAAATGATCCAGAAAACGTTGTGCTAATAATACTTTAACACCAACTCAAAGTTCCAGAGTTGAAGCCGTTTCTATTTCGAGAGAGGAAACCACCAATTTGTAGATTGTAACCCCTACAATGGTCTACAAAAATCGCGTTCGGCAATTGGAAAATTACCGCCATTAGACATTACGTTGGTTCATATCAATGCAAGGTCTCCTGGCGATCAGTACTGTTTAAAAAAGTGAGCTATTCCTTAGCGTGAAAAAAACAAGTGTAAATATTTTATCCATAATGGATAGTAATACGGTAGACGTCTCGGTGGTTAGGAAGTCTTTTCAACATTTTACATGGACAGACTATTCTGTTTTCATCTTCATGTTAGCAATATGTTCTGGTATCGGGCTGTACTTCGGTTGCGTTCAGAAACAGAAATCGACACAGGACTATTTGATGGGAGGAAGACACATGAACATCGTACCAGTGACATTCTCTTTAGTTGCAAGGTAAATAAGCCAACATCAATAATTATTATTATGAAGGATAATCAGTTGTACGGTGAAAATTATGATTTTAAATTAGGTCCTTTTGAAAAGCTATTAGGTAGATGATGAGTTATTTGTACATGTTTTCAATATTGTATAAATGGGTGTGATCCTTGAAAATGGCTCAAGGCCACCTAATGGGCAATGATATGTTTGAAGTTTATTTTCGAGACCAAATTATAAAGGTGGAGATCCGCTGAAGAACTTAAGTTAGCTACAAATGAACATAGCAGATTGCAAACCTTAAGTGGTAGAGGCCGGGGCACATTGCTCTTTGAATCGATGGCCGTTAAAGCGGAAAAGTTCTGGCGTGGCAACCACGTAGCGGAAGGAGCAATTTTGCACAAGGTTCACGGGAAACAGCTGGATACGAAACAGCGCTATTGGACTTTGCAGTGGAAGTATTTTGCTTGACATGATAATGTTGATTTTATATCTGATCGATGCGTAAATGTTTCGTATTAGTGCTCCTTTCAACACTGAGATCTCTCTTGCTGGTTTTTAGAATGTTTTATCAAACATATTTCAGTTTTATTTCAGGAATATCGATACTGGGCACACCAACAGAGCTCTACATATACGGAACCGCATACATATTTTTTCTCATAGGCGCTTGCCTTATGTCCATCGTAATATCTTTCACTTTCATGCCGGTGTTACACGAGTTGCAAATAACGTCAGCTTATGAGGTATTCTTATTGTTAAGTAATTTAGCAGCTTTCAATAGATTTATTGCGATTTGCTGACTGCTTATTTACACGATATTTTTCGTTGTTTTCCAGTATTTAGAGCTTCGATATGATAAGCGTCTTAGGCTTTTTGGGTCAATGATATTCATGTTTTTTTCGGTAAGTAGAAATTTTTGAAATAGTTATACTAAAAACATCAAAGGCAGCAATTATCTTTCTCCAAATAAAGCTGCTGGCTATACCTGAATCCATTTTTACAGATGGCTTGGTTACCAATTGTTATCTACGTGCCAGCTTTAGCATTTAACCAGGGTAACTAAATAACTGTAAATTCTTCTAATGCAATATAGCCTTATTGTTACTAGTCAACTTATTCTTAATTTATTCTACTTTTTTAGTAACGGGGGTCAACATTCATATCGTAAGCCTCTTAGTGTGTTTCGTCTGTATATTTTATACCACATTGGTAAGTTATGTCAAATTATTTATAATGTCACAGATTTCATATTGTAAGGTTCTTTTTACACAAAATATAACAGATAAAATTTTTAGATACAGCTTTGGTCTTAAAACCCAAGAGCATCAACTTCCTCAAGTTAATATTAAATCAGAGGTAAAAGAGTAAGGTTCAGACTCCGGTTGCCGTGTAAAAGCATTTGTTTTCCCCCTGAACAGAATGCACTTGTTATGTTTATCACAGTAAGAGCACTCATTAAACTTCCTATTGTTTTCAAGGGTGGCCTGAAAGCAGTAGTCTGGACGGATGTCATTCAGACTATTGTAATGAGTGGTGCAATGATCTTAGTCATTATTAAGGGAACAATTATAGTAGGCGGCTTTAATGAGGTAATGCGAAGAAACTGGAATACTGGGAGGATAGAAATGCCCTCGTAAGTACTCAATTTTAAATATCGGTTACAAAGTTGATAGAACTGTGGTGGATATAGAAAAAGGGTTAGGCTAGTTCCGACTAAGGACTCCTTGCCAACTACTGATTTAACGCATTCACCGTTTATAACTGCGGCCTATTTATCTGTGGAAAGCATGTATGCCCCCTGGCACCAATTCCTGGTTCCAGTTAATTCAGTGAAATATTTTAAATCTTATGTCTCCTATTAATCAGATGATAGAAATATTTCATAAGTATTTTTACACTTACAGGTTCAGCTTTGATTTAACCGAACGGCACACGATTTGGTCGGTGTCTATAGGGTCGATGTTTTATTGGATTGGAAACGTAGCTGTCAACCAATTGATGATGCAGAGATACCTTTCTTTGCCTGATCTGAAAACATCAAAAAGGTATCTGGGTTCCTAATGTTTTAGATTTTTTGATAGTTCATAATGTCTATGTCAAATATTTCCAATTTTCAGGGCTGTTTGGTGGTTTCTCGGTGGAATTACTGTTATCTTGTTGACATGTGCCTATAGCGGCATGTTAGCGTATGCCCGGTACTACGACTGCGACCCACTGGACTCCAAACTGGCGTTAGCCAAGGATCAGCTCCTGCCGTTACTTGTCATGGATGTCCTAGGAGAATGGAATGGACTTCCCGGTATCTTCGTTGCTGGAGTATTTAGTGCCGCACTTAGGTGAGTCATTTATTTAGAAAATGAAAGCTTAAAAAGGCGAGTTGATTTCCGCTTTGCATAAATAAACTGCTTAAATGATCTCGTGGGAAATGTAAAGAGTCGATGGTTCTTTGTTAAATAAAGTACAGAAACTGTTGGTACCTTCCGACTCCCTATTGTCAAATCAGCTCTTAGACGGTATACTATTACATTGACATCCGGCTTGCATTATGTATGCAAAATTTCAGTTTGATTTGAATGCCGAGGATTCGGTCAATATGTAAAATACAATGTGATATAATTGATTTGGTTTTGCAGTTCTTTGTCAACTGGACTAAACTCTATAGCTGCTGTAGTGTTAGAGGACTTTTGGAAACCATTCTTTAGGGAGCTATCCCACAAGGAGACGCTGATACTTATTCGAGCAGTTGTAGTTGTGATTGGATGTATATGTGTGGGTATGTAAAACGTTACTAGTTTTAAGTATTCCGTAATGTTGCAGTACAATGAACTGTATTTTTCAGGCCTAGTGTTCGTTGTTGAACAGCTGGGATCAGTTCTGCAGTTGACAATGAGTCTCTCTTCTGCATCTATGGGGCCCCTAGCAGGAGTGTTCCTAATGGGCATATTTTTTCCTTTTATCGATTCAACGGTAATTATTACTAACCTACTTAATATCACGTCTTAACTGTTTAACATGGTATACATACATAGAATATCATCAATGCTAACATAATATGTTATGTTATGTAGATATTATCTCAAATAAATACCGCAATTAATAGTACATTATTGCCTAGGCAGGGAAGTAGGCACTTGCAAGCCGAGTATTGAAACGAATGAGTTTGCGAGTTCTTTTAAAAATACGAAGCCCGCAATTGCCGTTTCTGCCAAGGCAAAAGTGGCGGTTTTCGCAAACATCGCAAAAAAAGGTTATGTTCCGAATAAAATATGGATGTATAAGACTTTTACCCTTATTTTATTGTGGCCTTTTTCACTTTTTAAATAGTTATAAACTAGACAGTAATGAAATTTGTATGCAATTTTAATCTGAGAACACTCAGTAGTACTTCGCATCCAAATATGTAGATAGTAATGTCAACTTTTTTGGTAATTTTTGAGAAAAGTAATATGCTAAACACCTCAAGTAATCACATCGCAGGTAGTTTGCCTTCTCTATAGCATAAAAAAAAAACTTTCTGAATTTTTTCATGCCCAATCGCTAGGATGATTAAGTATATGCTGACGCAAATCTGTAGCAAACCTCTATAAAGGTGCATTTTCTTTGCTCGCTTCAGACCTGAAAGCAGTGTTCGCATTGGTGTGTTCCGGTTTGGGGATAAGACGGCCGGTGTAATGATTAGCATAGAGGCATTCCATCTTAGTCCTCAGGGTTGGCAACGCATTTGCAGTCTTAGGATTGCAGACTTGGGAATGCGAAGGTCTATGGGTCACAGTTTCCACTTACCATCAGATGGCCTGTGTGCTCGTTTCCCTTCTCTATGCCATAAAAAACACACCCACACTAACAAGTTGGTCTTCAAGAAATAACGCCTGAAGTTATTAAAGCGACGCAGTATCCGTGCTACTAGCATGCTCGTATTCAATCAGGAAAATGCGGCTCGACTGTTGGGGACACCAGTCGAGCCTGTGGACACACAGCATGAACTTATTATTATTGCTGACCTGATTTGCCGACTAGACAGTTCAAAAGGTTATACGCAATGTGTATTTATATTCTCGGCTTCTTTTTCCTTTCTTTACCCGGATACCAAAATACTTAGATCATAGTGAAAGTTTCTGGATTCTGATAAATAAGACTAAATAAGATGTTTATGATTAATTTAATGTTTCTCAAAGTATATTTCCTCACCATTTACACATTTTTTCATTCGTTGACCATTGTGTGAAGCAGTGGGTTCAACGTTCAGTAGGGACCTCTTCAACGGCTTCTTGGATAGCATTCACCGACGCTTCTGGGCTTGGGAATCGTAAACATATAAGTTTTTCTTGTATTCTTGGCAATAAAAAGAAGTCGCAAGGTGTGAGGTCCGGACTGTACGGCGGATGCGTCATCAGTTCCGCATGTGAAGCCTTCAAATACGCATTCGTTCTCTTAGCGGAATGTGCGGACGCATTATCGTGGTGAAGGATGACATGACTGCGAGGACGCTTTTCACGAACTTTTTCTAAGACACTGGGCAAGCAATTGTTTACGTACCAATCTGCAGTGTCTGTTCTTTGATTTTCAAGCGACACTGTTACATAATGTCCAGTTTTTCCGAAGAAAGACGCAACCATTTTTTGTCAGTGCTCCGACTCTTCTTAACTTTTGTTGGCAACTCCTCAAAAGGAAAGACCCATTCTGCTGATTGGCTTTTTATTTCCAGTTCGAAACAATGCACCCAGGTTTCGTCACCTGTTACAATATTATAGACAGCCAATGACTCTCCTCCATTAACCTAATGTTCGGCAACACTTTACACGCAGTCGTTTCTGGCCTTCCGTTAAATCATACGGTATCCATCGAGTGCAAAGCTTTCGAACCTTCAGTTGCTCATGCAAAATGTTTTGCACTTGGCTCATTCCTATGCCTAATACAGTACAAATTTGCTGGCAGGTCATTTTTTTGTCTGTCTCAATTAGTTGTCGTACGGTATCGTCATTAGTTTCAGTAACCTCAGTCGCCGGCCGACCTTCACGTCCATCATCATGGAGATGATCTCGTCCATGTCTAAATTCTCCGAACCACGAATACATATGTACGAGCTACGAGACGGGGCTTTATCATTAAACGTCAGTTGAAGTCACTGGCAACTCTCTTGTTGACTTAAGCCGCAGCGAAAATCGTTAAAAATCATTGAGCAATTTACACGAGTTAGTTTCATTAATCGTATAATAGCGATACTCTCTGTATCCCGCCAAATTGAAAAAACAAAGGTCTAAATATGTTCCTAGGGAGTTCCATTTTAATTCTGTTATTGCTTTTTTAACTTATTTATTGTAAGTGGCCAGTTCCAGAAAGTTTCAGTATGCCCACGTATAAGGATAATGTTTTTAACCTTTATACCTGCATGAGTACATGCTTCTTTAGTCCCTCGCACAAGCTTAACCAAAGTTCCCATTGCATTTTGACAAGGAATCTTTAGATTCGTCTTAGTGTCTCGAAAATTACTGGTACTTTAATTTAAAAAAGGGCAGTTTTAAAACGTATTTACACAAAACACACTTACATAAGCGACATTTTAAAATCATGCAGTCAGGCTTTTAAAAGCTCGCTTTTTGTGATTTCAGAGTGCTCTTGGAGGAGGGGTGGTGGGTTTGTCAAGCGCGTGGTGGGTAGCGGCGCAGGCGCAACTTGCCCAGGCGCGGGGGTCCTTGAGGTTTGAAGAGAAACCCAGATTTATACATAATTGCACATACACTTTCCCAGAGAAAATGTTTTTGGATAAAAACGAAGAGTAAGTCTTGTCGATTTATATTGAATTCAATTGGAAAATGAGACCTCTAATTAGGAAAAGGTCAATTTGAAGTTCATGGTTTCTGACTAGTACAATCAAGGTATATATAAAAAATATAAATGTGATTAAAGTTCTATTATTAAACACTTTTTCCCTTTTTTTTTCCTTGTGGTTAGGTAACATGACACTTCCGCTTATACTCGTATTTCATAAAAAAATCAATATAGCCGATAAATTAAAACACTGGTCTAGTATTCTCTTTGTGACTCTGCTCTGTATTATTTCTAGCGAGGCCTCATACCTGTACAGAATATCTTATTTCTGGTACACTGCTTTCGGATGCATAGTAACGATTGTCGTTGCCTGCTTATTGAACTTGCGGCCACAGAATAAAAAAGAAAAGTCACACTCTGAACTGAGATTGTACGCTCCAATGTTAAGAAAATGGATTGCAAACAAATATCAGGTACTTTTTTTTAAAGTTTTCCTGGTTTAGAAAGTCAATGGGCAAATTTTAACAAGTGGTCCTATAAGGGTTCCGTTTTTGCATGATCGAATGTACTGAAGCTTAAAATAGGACGGAATTGGAGATCAAAATGTTACACGGTTGCATGCGAATGGTATTATGATTTTGTTATTTTACGATCGAATATTTCAGTTAGCCGATGAGGTTCTTCAGTGATAATAACCTTATTATTATTTTGTAGATGAGTTTAGAAGTTCTTTTTTCCAGTCATTACTTTGTTCTAATAAAAGATGATTAGCGATCTTAATCTCATTAATCATCCTAAAAGCAACTCAAGTACTTCTTCTCAAGTAGTCTTACCAAGTTTTTTTTTTTTTTTATGTAATTTCAGATCACAACGAGTACCAACGATATCGAATTTAACAAAAGGTAAACGTTTGATGGAGTAACAAGAATACACAAGTGTTTGTCTAAATAATAGAACTTACAAAATTCCTGATATACACAAGATACTTCAAGTTCCCGTTTGTGCATCCCAATGTCCTGTTTACTTTGTATTTGATTTCGTTCTGTTTAAAAAGTCTAAGTGTTCCCCTTGTTTACCTAGAAACTTGTTTTTTAAGGTAAATAAAAAAAAAAAAAAGCGAAGTAAGCACAAAAAATCATGTGTCTACTATGTTCAAATACTTCCTGCATAAGAATTGTAAAACACATGTTATTGAAAAAAAATGTTTATAGAATAAACATTTACTGCTAATTCTCTCTTATTGCCCTTACTACCTAGAAGCAACTGCATTTCGCTCAATAGGCGAGGATTTAACCACCTACTGGCCCTAGACAAGATGCGTGGCGAAATCTTTATCGTTATCGAAAATGCGTACGTTTGACGTAAGCTGCCGGATGGTCGTGTCAGGCGTTTATTTCAATTACCAACACAATTTCGAAAATTGGTAAAGACAGCGTTAAACAGCAGGCAAGCAGGGCCTGAGTTTGGGTAAGGTACCAATGCTAAACAAAGCCGTCTATAGTTAAATCAATCTAGGAAGATCCCTATTTTGTTCTTTAACTTTTCTTGAACACTGAAATGAAATTACACAAACTTTGCGACAACATTCAGTAGTTTAAATGATTATTCACCTATTTTTATTTACTAGTGTTTGAAATTCTAAAAAAAACCGGCCATGTCTTCAAGTTTAACTTGCCTGAAGACGGTTCCGTACATTCATGACACAGTACAAAATATCACATTTGAAATCCTCACAGTAAGACGCGAGTTAACTATTACTCGTGCTATCTAGTGGTGTTTTAGTGAATTATTTTCCGTAAGTGAACGTTTTAAATTGACTTTACCACTTTATTTTCAATTCTATAGAATATTCGATTGAATTCTTATGGGTTTTCCTGTAATCTGTAAGCTGAACTATAAACTGTTTTATTTAGGCACGGTAGTTTCGGATATTAGGATATTAGATTTACAATAATAACCAAAATATATTTGAGACCCTCATAACGAGCCCTTTTATTAGATACATGACACAGTAAGGTTTGCAAAAGCTTTTTTTAAATGTGTTTACTTTGCACATCTGTGTTTGGGACATCAATTTACATATGTGTAACAAATTTCAACTCAATCGGTCCAGTAGTTTCGGAGCAAATTGGCTGTGGCAGACAGACACATAGACAAACGCACGAGAGATACTATAAGGGTTCCGTGTTTTCATTTTTTGTACGGAACCCTAGAAATATGAACTACGGTTGTCAAAGGGATCATCCTACGTTGACTGAATTATACAAACCAATCGAGTTAAACAGGGCGTGTTCCAAAAAGCAAGCTGTAAACAAACAAAGACAAAGTTTCTGACCAGATCTTTATTGTACTTTATTTTTACCGCTATTGTGAACTCGATTTAACTTAGTACTAAAGACAACCGATTCGTTAGCAAAACGGTTGCAATAGGGGTAAAACAAAGTAGAATAGAGGTCCTGAGGCTCTGTTCCACTTTATCTTAAAATGTAGTATTATTGCATTGTTAACTTTGCCTTTTAATGAAGCAAATCTATCAGGGCTTTGGAAATTATGTCCACATGCAGAGGTTTATGTTAAAAAAAAGACGGACGTTGTTAGTACTTTTTTTATTAATAAGTATGTTTATTAGATGCAAAATGAATAATTACTTAGTCATAAAACATATGACCGTTTATTGTACACGTCATGTTATGAGTACGTCTTACAGAGCAAATTCATGGATTGTTCATAGACAGGTTGTCCCTAAAACCAAAAACTAATATTACATTCGGTAGCGCATTTCTTTGCTAACATCATGCAAATATAGTTTGGTTCTAGGGACACCCTGTATTGAAAATACAGACTATATTTTTTAAATGGCGCGTGTCAATATAAAGAAAGAAAGAAAGAGTGTTTTATAATCAGACATCTAACAAAAGGACAAAACAACTAACTTAATAAAAGCGAGGAAATACACGTAGCTGACCTACTGCCAGGTGATGTGAAATGGTCCCTGCTCATCAATTTGCTGGTTGTAAAATAAGCGCTGGTCTCCGCTAGAACCATTTGGTGACCTCAGGGCAGGCCACACAACCAAAAATAAAATGAAAAACACGACTTTACGTAATATGTTCTGATATGCACAATTCAGAAAGGATATTTACTTGCCGTGTTTACTCTGAATATGCCAGACCTGGTAAAAAAAGAGTAAATAAATATCCCCATTTACAAAATAATACTTTTAGTACCTCCTTGCAATGGTTTAATTTAAACAATATTTTAAAAGGATATTATAAGAATCGCATTGATTTACAAAATACTCCTCATTTGATGCAGCGTCCATTCTTAAACGGACAGTTGCGAATACGGATGATCGCAGGATAACAGTACGTACGTTGTTTGAAGGAAAACATAAATATGTGTGTTCAACAAATTCACATACTCTCAGTTAACGCTGAAACATGACTAATTTAAACATAAGTTGAATGCTGTTCACTAGGAAACCCTGTGTTCTCTCCATGTATCTCCCTTCTCCAAAGTTCAAGCTATTCATATACATGTAGACGTACAACATTTATTTTAAATCGATTCAGCGATTTTTCTTTGGAAGCTTAACAAACAAACCAATAGAAGTGGATTTAGATTCGTTCTTATGATAAATTGAAAAGACATTTACTTACTGTTCTTTATTCAAGTCCGCATTTCCCATCGGGTGCTCACTCATGTTGCAGGAGTCTTTATTGGCATGTTTGAGGTTTTTACACTTTTTAGCAAGCAAATGATTGTGCTTCACAGTGGCCGCCATTAACAAATAGGCCCTGGAGTGAGAGCAAACCACACCGAGGTAGCCACAGCCAGGCTGACTGGAGCCTCCGTTGGGGTAGTGGTCCGAGTGGCCGAGTGGGTATGGATACCCAGCATGCCCGGATAATGTCGAGCCTCCGTTGGTGTGAATCACCTCGACGTAGCGGGCGGTATTTTTGTCAAGTCGCCCACCTCTGAGCACTCCCTTCCACAAATAGCCGGCGGGGTCGA
This sequence comes from Acleris sparsana, assembly GCA_923062465.1. Lineage (NCBI taxonomy): Eukaryota > Metazoa > Arthropoda > Insecta > Lepidoptera > Tortricidae > Acleris > Acleris sparsana. The sequence goes on along the minus strand of OV281287.1, from coordinate 15,159,318 downwards.
GACCTGGAAAAAGGTTGAAGAGGTAAGATTAGTTAATCGAAGAAATCTTCAATTCGGTGCTATTTAATATTACGTCCCCGTTACGTACGTAATGAATATCCCACAACTTTTACTGATTTTTCCAGTATATTCTACATAAAACGGGTTTTATTTTTTATAAAAGTAAGCCTTAGGTGTTTCTGGGGAGGACAAGATGTATTGCGAGATGCATATCGGTATTAAAAGTGAATAGGATTGTACGCTGCCGGATCAAACCTTTCACGTTATGTTAGTTCCATAAACTTAGTCAGTTTTTGAAAATCGTTTACGATAGCGTTAAGCAACTTTTCTAGGGCCTCTATCATTTCTATGAACGCTCGTTGGAAGGTCATTCTCTCTTATCTTTGTTGGCTACAATCACCTGTGATCCTCTTCACCTGTCCCTTCAGCTGTCGGCCAGCGCTACCAACCAGGTGCGCTCCCAGACTGAACCCCACCAGATGAACTCTATCCAGTGAAAGCTTAAAGCTTTGCTGGAGCCACAAAATAAACTTTCCTAGATATGCGCCGGCGTAAGGGGTTCCTTCTCTAGCTGTCCAATAACCGCGTTTTGCGAGGTAACTCCAATCCAGGACTATGACGTTGACGTCATCATTGTAAAGAAATGCTGTAAGATTGTAAATATTATAATACTGGCACAAGTATGGCATTGTTAAAGTATCGAATATATGGCGATCGACACGTCGAGGTAATAATCAGTGCGCCTAGACAAGATGCATTCTGTGAATGTTAAATAAGACTCTCGAAAAAAAGAAAATGTATAGGACTGACGTCAGCCGCGATTCGGTCGCGTCGGTCGCTTATGTCAATTCGGTTCATTTTAACGGTCTTCGAAAATCGTTCGCTTTCGTAGAATGTGATTTCTCTTGGCCCACTAAGCCCGCACAAACACTTTTAAACTGTCACAAGTTTCAATGAGAACTGTGTCTATTTAAGGGTCAATGGACAAACCTAGGTTTAAGTAATATCGAAATTAAGATAATTTTTTTAAAATGTTTTTAAGTTGGAGTTAGTTGGTAGTAATTACAAAATAATGATTGACTTAATAGCGGAAGTGATTGAAGAACAGTTTACATTAAATAATTCATAGTCAGATATATACATAAATAGGAAAATAAAAAGGTGCCGAGGAGTAGGTTAAAAATCTTACCAGCAGTCAAATTTCGGCTCATATTATTGTTACTACTACCTTTCCACCCGTGAGCGATGAAGACAGTTACATGTTTCGCGTTAAAATTTGATTTTTTAATTGTTTCAGTGTCATTTTCCGTCAAAATTTGGGAACACGTAGGATTCTTTCTGAAAAGACGTCGGTATCGTGGATTTGGCGTTACAAGACAAGGGAAGGTTCAGTAAATTTTTGTTCCAAAATTAACATGCTCTGGCACACGTTTTCAAACTTTTATTATATCAAAAAGAGCCAAGGCACAATTGTCGTAATTGGAATTTACTCCACAAATAATGATAATACAGAATGTACCGAAACTTGGCATTAAAATTGCAATAAATTACATTGTTCAACGAATTCAACTCGAGTTTTGGAATGGGTGCAAAACTAAATCGAAATTAGCTGGCTGTAGTTAAATCTCACCTAGTATATAGCGAATAGATGTTTTTATTTGGGCGATTCTTATTTCGCAAAAAAGCTCGTCTGTGCCTTGGTATTATAACACGATGGAGTTTGTTGTCGCCGTCGCCGGGGAAGCAGTATTGTTTCCTACGAACTCTTTTTCGCAATTGACGTTTGTCTGTGTTATCTTTTTGGTTTGTAAATCTTTTTCTATATTCATGACGTTGGTCTTTTTTATCATTAGTATCATTTTTGAGTGCGGGACTAGTGTCCATATCCACATTCTTTTCATTATAATCTTTCAGAAAATCGAACAGTTGCTGGGCTTTTTCGTCATTAATGTCGTCGTTTACGTCGTCTTCTGTAAGTTCTTCTTTTTCCTCATCATGTTTGATTGAATCTGTGGTAGAACCTAAATCTCATTTATTTTGTGGAAATGACGGCCTGATTTCGAGAAACGTTGACGTTAGAACAGCCTCGCGAATAGTGTCATTAGGTAATTTATAAATAAACAAGGTCAAGTGTGTGTTCGAGCAATACTTTTATTTTTCTGTATTATGCTGATGCTCTAGTCTATGTAATTTTTTGAGATTTTTCTCTTTAGGATAGTGTATTTTTATTTGCAATCCAAGTTAACTGCCCAAATATCTTAAATAAAATATTTGGATAAACATCATTTGAAAAATCTAAAATAATATGATTATCCTATTTAACTTGAGGTCTTTCAAATGATAAATCACATGATACGAATTTTTTTCCGTGCTTTCGCTACCAAAATATTAATGTTGAATATCAAACTTCTAATGGTAAGGCGGTCTGGAATACTTGGGCCCTGGATAAGGACGAATCCACCTGCCTCGCTACTTAAAATCCGTTAAGCCATTTATTAGTCTACAGGACATCTCAAAAAACCAGATGCCTGCCAAAGATTCGGGATAGTTCATTATAATATCTTGGAAACTTGACCCCTAAAATACTAGTAGTAGACAGCATTAAATAGTACAATGTTAACCAAGGGATGAAAGTGATCAATTGCAGCCCGAGATATTTATAGCCTACAGTACACTGTAATTTCTTTTCGATTATGAAGAAATCAAAGAAAGTTCTTTATAATATTTTTTAAAAATATTACAACGTGCTTAAAGATTAAAAGTACTTTACTGTGACGTGTGGGAGACATCTGCGCTGTGTCGTGCTCCGCACCGCCTGCGATCTAAGTTGCGCTACGCACCTAATTACCGATGCGCTCCTGGTACTTTATTTAATGCAAAGCTTTTATTTTAATAATATGACGTAGCTCAATTATATTAGACTCCGTAGCCAATCACTATTTGAAAAAAAAAAACTTTCCACCCCAGAGGTGAAAACGCAATTTTCCACCCGGCTAGATAGCCATGGGTAGATACCCATTCAAATTTAACTTTCCAAACAGGAAAAGAAAAATACTTATCTACTTTAATTTTAGGCTCCTATTTACAATGGCTTGTTTATGGTATAGAGAAGGCAAACGATTACGCGGGCCACCTGACTCTAAGTGGGATCTGTGACCCACAGACATTTGCCTTCTCAAGTTTACAATCGTAAGACTGCAAATGCGTTGCCAACCCTGAAGACTGAGATGGAATACTATAATTTCACCGGTCTTATTCTCTCCCCTAAATACAAAAATGCAAACACTGCTTATTGGGGGTAGGTTAAAGGATAAGATGGCGGTAGCGATGCGGACAGACCCTGCCTGCATAAGGTTAGGAGCTTGTGCAGGGTCTGCCTGGATCGCTGTCAGTCATTGGCCTAGTGGTCAAAGGCTACCACTAGGCCTATGACTGACAGAGGAACGTAAACAGACTAGGCATTCAGAAATTAAACAAACTTACCTACATGTTTATTTAACTCTACAAGCGACCCACTTTGATAAGCTTTTCTTTTTTCAGTAGTACTTTTAACATCTCGAGTCCAAATCCAAACCACAAGAAACCCTGTGCGTAGTGCCATCTGATCAAAAAAAACCGGTCAAGAACCGGGAAAGAGCTGGATTTAAAATCTCCATTAATACCTTATTTTGAATGCAATCGGTTCGGTTTTGTTGAGCAAAATTGTAAACTTACGAGTACACGTTAAGTTAAAATGAATTTATTTGAATACTACGGCAATGCGATTACATATTAATAATTACTTTTGAATGCACATTCAACCAACTTACAGCTATTATTTGCATTATGTCAGGCAGAAGCTATTAATAGGCGTATAACATACAGCTCTATTTGTATGCTATACGCCTTGGGCAGTTCTATTTTACTCCATCAAATATTTATTATTCGTCAATACGATTTCATTTTATTTTATTGTGCAAGATTAGATTTTAATCTTTACAACACACGCTTTTATGGCTTTTCTAGAAACTAGTCTACAAAGTGAAACTGATGTGGATTCTAGGATACGAAGCCTTTCCCGGAAATGAAACCGCGGACGAGCTGGCAAGGGAAAGGTCCGAGGGCGCATACGTCGGACCTGACCCATTTGTGACACCCTCATCGGGCATCATACAAGCAGCCCTGAACAATAACGCCCTAGAAAACCACCAAAAAGAGTGGAAAACCACGTTAAGCTTAGGGCTTGCGAAGCTCTTCATAGAAAGAGTTGATTAGAGCTGGATCAAAAAACTTTGGAAACTCAGCAGAAGACAATTCCGATATAAACAGAGATCCCAGCTCCCAGCAGAGTTGGGCCGTTATGATGATACGGATTGTAGAATGTGCGACGAAAAGGTAGAAACAATGATATACTTATTGTGCGAATGTGATGCCCTCGTCGGAGTAAAAATGAAAATCCTGTGTGGTGGCTACCCAGATCCAAGCGATTTCAAAGCACTGCCATTGCACTCCAATATCCGTTTTCTGGAAGGGGTGGAGGCTACATTGGATTAAGCGCTAAAAGAGGGGTAATTACACAAAAGATCCCATAGGGTCGAAGTAAGGACCACATCAATAGGCATAAAGGTGGTTTAAAAATATCGAGTATATTGTGTGTAAAAATGTTAAATCTTATTACGTATTTTAAGCCACGATAGATGTAGTAGTAGTAGTCATTTATTTCACATTGGAAATTACATTATTATATGTCGCATAATAATGTCGCATAATAATGCATAATGAATTCACAATAAGATCGTCAATGTAAAAAATATAAAAAAATCTAAATCAAATAATGTCAATGTAATAAAACAGTAAAAGAAACAAAGAAATATAGCTCAAATGCTGCAGCCATGCAACGTCAAGAATACAATAATAAGTAATACAAATAACGACTCAATGTAAAAGGTACATACCTATCTAATCGTCACTATATTCTTTAACGGAATAAAGTGATTTCGTTACAAACAGATTTTTAAGCCGGCGACCAAATTTTTCATCAGAAGATTCATTTTTTATGCGAAAGCGGGGCGGATTGATGTCGAGCAGCGCCATTGTGAAGATGCATTACGCCGGCGCCTTAGAGCGTGTTGCTTGATCAGTAGTTAAACTAACTAATTGTTAAAAATCATAACTAATGGTTAAATCTCGAGGAAATGTGTCAAATTTACGATTCCTTTTTCGAATTTTAACAATTAGTTGAGTTAACTACTGATCAAGCAACGGGCCCTTACTCTCACAATCTTGGACTTGGACGTGAGGGGGAGGCAAGTCACACGAGTGTTAGGTTGCCGACTTCTACGCCTGACATATACATAAAAATCACAAGGCCAATTCACTGAGACTTCTCTTTATTTTATAAGGAAACTATAATTAGATAAAACTAAAAAAACAAGAAACGATATGCTTTATTCATTTAACTATACTATTCTTATATGCATGACAAGTTCTTATATTACCTCTTACTACGGGTTCAAAACGTAGGTTCCTAGACACTAGACAATCATATGGCCAATTCAACAATAGTTACTCTTAGCATTCTTACTCTATATTTAAAGGAAGGAAGTCAATAGATAGTTACATAGGTTAACTTTTATAGCTATCAGTTCTTTAGTTTCAGACCTTTAGGCTTTGCTTTAGGTTTAATTAGGTAGGAGAGAGTTTTTCGTTAGGGTGGGTTACAACTTATAATGAGTTATCCAAATATCATGGTGAAATTACGCTATACGATGCACGATTAAACAAATTTAGTTTTAAGTTAAGTGTGACTGTAATTACGGTAGTAGTTGCACCGACAGTATTTGAAACCCACGAATACCCTATCAATTGAAAACTGGGTAAGTTTAAGTGCTTCTATTGCGAAGTTTGTGAATAGGGTTTCCGTACTCTAAAATAAATGGGGATCCAACTGTCACACGTAACTGTGTAATCGTAAGTTTGCCAGTATAATTGTAATTGTATATATATATTTTTATTTGAGTTTAAATATCTGTATTGTGTAATGCCTGTAAATGCGAAACCATATAAATAAACGATTTTCTTCTTCTTCTTCTCCAAGTTACATAATGCTTTGGGAGCAACTTCTAGCATAGTTAGTATAATTACGACCAAAAAGTATAGATAATTATATTTATTTTAGTTATTGGTACTTATTTTCCTCCTTCGAATAAGGATATACACCTTCAGTGTTTACTCTGAAAATGCCGGACCTGGTGAAAAATAAATGTGTCAATGTAAGTAGGTTCGTATACTCTTAAAAGGGCAAAACTTTTGAGCTCATACAGTGCATCAAATATACTTAGTGAAAAATAGTGCAGTGGCTTATGCTATGTATGTATGTAATACAAGGACAATGTGCCTTCCCCTTAATAGACACTATAAGAATAGTGTTCATAGTCACATTCTTAGCTTAGTTAAATAAACAGTTTAAGATAAATTTAAATTACTTACGAGGGGTATACCGAAATGATCAGGAATTACAACAACGATCAGGAATTACAAGTACGTTATATTTAAATACCATTTCATTGTTTTTCGAAGTATTCTCCCTTGCAATCAATGCACTTTTGCATTCTTTCGAACCAGTTATTAAAACACTAATTCCACTCTGAAGTGGAAGATTCCAAAATGGCCGATTTATACGCTTCTACTGCCGCTTCAGGGTTTTGAAATCGCTGACCACGTAAAAATTCCTAATTTTTGGGAATGTAAAAAAAAAATCTTAGGGCACACACAGGTCGGGGCTATACGGAGAATTTGACATTAACTCTGCATTTTCTTGGTTCAAAAACTCTTTTGTTTTGCGAGCGGCAATCGAGCTCGCATTATCGTGGTGTAAGAGGATTCGGCGTGTAGCATTATCTCTACAGAGTTCTGCCATAATTTTTAGTAAACAAACCAAGGTGTACCAATCGGCGGTAAACATTCTGTGATCCTGTAAACGAATTGTGGCCACATGTCCTTTTTTGGAAACAAACGAAGCGATCATTTTCTTCGATACGCTACGGGAACGTAACACTTTCGTTGTCTTCACCTTTCAGTCGAAGACTCAACCTGCCGACTGATGTTCTCTTTCAGGTTATAAGAATAAATCCGTAATTCGTCATCTGAGGCGATGTTATGAACCACTTTTGACTTCCCACCATTGATTGAAACGTTTCAGAGTAGCCCGACACCACTCAACACGAGCCGCCTTCTGCTCTTCAGACAAATTATAGGGTACCCAGCGGGAAATTAACTTTCTGTCGCCCAACTCATTATGCAAAATATTTTGAATTGCTGTCATTCCAATCCCTACGAAAGCCTGAATCTGCTCGTATGTCACATGTCCATCATCTTGAAAAATATTTTGTTATTAAAAACGTTTTCAGGCGTTACTGCTGTTTTTGGTCGACCACTAGAAGGTACGGTACTGAGAGAGGCACGACCTCGTCGAAACTCCGAAAACGAGCGATAAATAGTCGTTTGGCTTGGTGCTTCAACATTATATATGGAAACAAGCTCACTGAGACATTCATCTTGAAATATCCCTCGGCGAAAGTTGTGATAAATTATGGTACGGAATATTTCACGCGTGACCTCGATTTGTCAAATTTAAACTGGCATGACGAAAAAAACCGACCTTTTTTTTAAATTGTGTTAATGCCATTACGATTGCAAGTGGCCAGTACTCACGTAACAAAAAAGGTTTTATGCTGACTCAATCCCAAGTACTCAATTCTCAATCATTTCGGTGTGGCCCTCGTATTAGCCCTTTAGGCTAGATTGTATTACTTTAAGGCGCATTATTTAATACCGCTTCATTATAAAAAAACTTACTGTGTTTTATGGATGTCTGCGTTGCCCATCGGTTGCAGCTTCCCTCCATGGCACGTATTTAACATAACGTGCCTGAGGCTTGCACACTTAATAGCGTGCAAATGATTGAGCCTCACTGAAGCCGCCATTAATTCATATGCCCTGTAGTGACTGCAGATATTTCTTGAAAAGGGCTTGTGGGAACAGTTCGGCTGGAAGTTGCCTCCGTTGGGGTAGTGGTCGGAATGGCCGAGAGGGTCCCAGTATCCAAGTGACAGATAGCCTCCATTGGTGTGAATCACCTCGACGTAACGCGCATCGGTTTTGTCAAGGCTTGCAGAATCCCCCCACCACCCGGGCCCGGCTGGGTCGAGACCTAAACAAAAGTCATGTACGAGTAGCATTTTATTAGAGATCCGTTCGCAACCGTCCGGGCTGGCCGGTCCGTCCGTCCGTCCATCCTAACATTAAAACTGCAAACGCACTGAAAGCATACGCGTTGCGATGAGGCGCCGAGAAAGTCAACGAACGGATTGAAGATGGTTATTCGCCATCGATGAGAGGAGAGACAACTCACACATACCGCTACTGCCTCCGCGGAGACCGCGCGGTCTTTCAATAATGCTTTTTCACCGGCTTTTTTCGGTGGAAATGGTTTTTAATACAAATTAAATCTCTCGCGACGCTCCGTCTCGCTTTACCTAAAAAATCACCCCACAAAAAACCAAAGTAAAGTGTGCTACTTATAATGCCGACCGTACGAGTCGTTACTATCAAGCGTGAGATAGACAATAATTAAATAAATTCTATCTACGGCTCATTTGTCGATAACAGAATGCCCGAGAACAGAATAATACCACCGGTTTGAACCAGTTCGATACTCGGTTGAGGTTGAATGTTGGTGTTAGAAGGTGATGAAAATGTATTAACGAATATGTACGATTCAGAAAATGTCGATATTGAAGTTAACATTGGGACACCTACTTTCATTTAATGATGAGTACCTGGATGACCTGGGTATTTTTTGGTTTGGTAAGTTTTTAAAAAAGAAACCTAACTAGATCGATTTATCGCCCGCGAAACCCCCTGCATACTAAATTTCATGAAAATCGTTGGAACTGTTTCCGTGATTCAGATTACATATATAGGTATATTGTAAATACAAGGAATTGCTCGTTTAAATGTACGTATAAGATATATAGAAAGTTTAAACTCGCCCTAAGCTACGATAAGGCGAAGGCGAGTATTTGATTCGTAGTTTACTCTCTTTTCGCAAAGACTAATCAAAATTGTAAAACCGTATACCAATCGCATTTCAATTCTTATCTTTGTTGAAGATTACCTGTGATTCGCTTTGCCTTCCCATGAAGCTCTCTCCCGGTGTTGCCCACCAAGTGGGCCCCCAGGCTGAACCCAACCAGGTGAAGTTTGTCTAATGACAGTCCAAAGCTGCGGTTGAGCCAGTGAATAAACTTTCCTAATTTTCTACCGATTTCTGGGGCATACCCTGAGGATGTGGGATACCAAAGTGAACTTGAATAGTAGCTCCAATCCAATCGTATAACGTTTACATCACTATTGTCAAGAAATGCTGAAAAAATATTAAATATAGGAAGGTATAGTATTTATAGGTAAAGTATTTGCATTCGGATAATTTAGTTACATGATAGTTAATCAGCAACCACTATTGAATAAATTATTAACTTTTTAAATTAAAACCAAATATTCTTAATTTTTCAAGGTACACTTTATTTATAATTGTTTTGTCTGATTTAGTAAAATAAAATTTCGTTAGGAAAGCAGTAATGAGTCATGACGCCAGGAATTTCTAGGTTTTATTGAATTTGTTATGTTTGTATAACATATATACATTGAAATGTAAAGACTACTGTCAACGTTTCGATAGCTCTTATTTATTTGACAGTAAGGAGGGCGAATTTAAAACAATACCGTAACACCTCAAAATCTTTTTTGTTAACGTAGTAGAATAGAGTAGGCCTTGCTCGGCTTCTGTATCACTTGTCTGATTCAGGATCTGGTAGAAACCCTTACCTTCAGTCAGAAGTATGTTTGCACGGGTGTCACGATGACCTTGATACCCGTGAGAAAGAAAGATGGTATCCTTTCTGACGTCCAGTTTTGATTCCGAAACGCCTTTTACATCATCTATTTTTAACTTTTGGCCAGAAGTTGGATTTTGCCTGAAAGAAGACTTCCAAATTGAATACCACTTATCAAGGGCACAACAATGACACAAATTTCACTATTCACTTATTTTTCTTTATCTATATCACGGTCAAATTTTTAATATTAATTTGGTGGCGCTGTCAAACCCAATTAGTTTCCTAGTGATATAAGCAAAAATGATATATTCTAAATATTTTTTTCTGCCCAAATATAAAATACTTTTTTTCCGTACCAATCTACCCCACCTCCCCCTTCAAGGTTACACCGGAAATACTATTGGATTTTTTTCATATAAATCTTATTATGCAATAAATTGTAGTTATGAGGTATCACTTCTATTTAGACCGATGTATGACAAATTGGATCTCACCTAGTATAAAGCCAATAGGTGACTTTCCTATTGGCTACCGTTACTAAACGGTTGGGCTGCATAATATCGATTTTATGAACTTTGTAGTCGCCGTCACCGGGAAAGTAAATGTATCTCGTGTCATTCTCGTAATCCGAGCAGTCCCTTGCTGTTTGTTCTGTTTTCTCTTGATTTTTTTTCTTCTCTTTATGCCCTTTTTTCTGTTCCTTCCTTTTCCTCACTGTCGATATTTTCGGAATCTCAAAAGATTGCTGTCTATCGTTAGCCATAAGCGAATATATATCCATGTCCTTTTCTGTAAGCTCTTCTGGTTTCGTATAAGGTTCGATTTTTATGCTAAAATTAGGGCTCTTATCCAGAGTAAAATCTGTATTAGTAAATTCATGGGTATTATTTCACTATCTAGTTTTAGAAACACTTGGTATTTATAAATAACGAAAACGCTGATTCGAAAGTGTTATAATTTTGTCTTTTTGGGTAGAGAATTAACATGAGCGTATTTAGATGACATGGCTTGAACCTCCTACATTATAGGAGGTGGCCCAAAAGCGAGAGTACCCATTGTGCTAGCGGATGATCTTTGTAAATTTCAGAAAGTTAAAGAAGATGCATGTATGAGTATGATCAGTTTCGATAATTGTTGTGAGTTCCGCAGCTCGTGCGGTCTTCAATATTGACTACTAGAATGTGGCCCAACGCCCAAGTGGGTTACCATGACATAGCCAGACAGTTCAGTTCAAGACAAGTGTAAGAGACAAAGCTATAGCAGTCATAGAGCTCTGACAATTTCTCTCATCGTTAATTGAACTGCAATAGTATGTAATAGTAACCTGAATGGTAAATTTGATGCACTACGCTGGCTAGCGTTTCTATTCGTTTTGGCTTTAACCAATCACGTCACTGGTAGATCACGTCACTTTTCATATCACGTCATCTACCAGTGACGCGATTGGTTTAAAAACGAAATGAATAGAATAGCTAGTTAGCGTAGACAGCGTAGTGCATCTCGGCAGGGCTCTGGATTCAGCGCAGACTGCAAAAGGATCTTATCATTTATAAATAAACAAACCCATGTGTAAATCTAGTTCAACATCAGCCCCTGACATCTGATTCGCTGCTGTTTTACTGCTCTGAGCTGTTTCTCGAGTCCAAGCCATAAAGAACCCAGCGTATGCCACCAACTGAAACAAGTCAAAGAACAGCCATGCCAAGGGTTCCGCGTAGTCCTAATAAGATTTTTTTCTGCAGTTTTTCCAAAACACAATATTTAAGTTTAACTATATAAACGCTTTGACTATATTAATCAGCTGTATCTCAAAAATAATTATTGTCTAGTGTAGTAATATTTATACAATTTATTTTAGTATAAGTGCCGGCATTCTAATTGTTTTATGCTTTCACGATATTACGTTTAAAGTACAAACATACCTTCACGCCTTCATTCCCAGAGTGGGGTAGGCAGAGCTACAGAATTACCAACAACTCTAATAGTACATTATGATACAAGTGTGCTAAGTTGACCATTGCATACAAGGCGCTATTGTGTGCGCACGAGCGATAGCGAGTGCGCCACAAGAAAGCCGCGTATATTATGGTCACAGGCACACGTGTTACATACGACGTTTTTCAACACACTTGCGAAAAAAAAACAAGACTCTTCATTTAGTCAAATTTTAATGTTATTTGCCGCATAAAAACTGTTTGTTGCTAAGAAAAAAAAAAGGTATAACCCGACTAAATTATATCGCTTCTTCTTCGTACTTACAACTTGGTACTAGGCTACAAATGTAAATTGTTTGGGTTAATAAACTAAAGGCACTTGTGCGTAATATACTGAAAAAGCACACGTGTTTAATATCTAGGTTTATGAGCCAAAAATCGGTGGAATAAAAAGGTCGTTTTGAGCAAGTGTGTTGAAAAAACTTGTATTTAATTCCGTAGCCACATTTTGCACAATCAGGCTAAGTATTCTCAAATGTGTAAACAAATAGTAAATACGAAAAAACTGGACGAGAGCATGTCGGACCATGTTTTATGTAGGATTTAGCGACCATCACGACGAACATAAACTTCTTTTTGTTAAGGATCCAAAAACAATGAATAATTATGATATTGCATCATGATTGGAGGTGTATAAATTGTCGCACTTTTCCGTTGCCTGCTCTTAAGACAGGGTGTTTATAGTGCGGCGGTGTCGGCATGCTCTACGGAGTTTCACTATTATTATAATAAATACTTAACATGATATTTAAACTATTACTATTTAAATACATGTATGGATGTGTATTAATTTGTACAAGCCACTTACAAGTGTTATTCGCATTGTGTCCGGCGTAAGCAATTAGTTATCGGTCTAAAACCTAACATATACTTTTTTTTCACATTATAATAATAATGGTAAAATTCGCACACGTGTTCCTTTAATAACAAGGATAAGAAATATATAACAAATATATAATACTAAGAAAGAAAGTGGTCTAAATGTTTTAATTATTCATGAAATAAAAAATTTCTAATGTTTACTTCGTTAAGGCAAACACGTGTGCATAACCTCGGTCATTTTCTCAAATAAAAAAAACAAAATGTGGTGTTAAGTGCTTTCACGAGTATATTGCATAAAAGAATATATAAAATTCGCGATAGCATTTTAATGTTTCATGTTGTGCAAGCAATGTTAGACTTTTATGTATTAAAAACCTTTTTGTCGTATTGTATTGATAGGTTGTATTGAATGTTTGTATAGGAATATTTTGAATTAACATAGGTAAAAGTAGAAAAATTGATAAGATGGCTTAGCAACAACAATGAAAAAGACAACATAAATGACCACGCCATGCTGAACTTCTTGGCCTAGTCAAAATGCACAATGCTAAGTAATGTTATTTACGAAAATTAACGTAAACTGCCGATCAATCGCGTCGGCCGCTTATAATCAACTCCATATAAATCAAATCTACAGAAACGATCAACGTTAGCGGTATTCGTATCTTGGTTGAGTCATTGTGGTTGGATTATTTTAAACAATATTTTCCTAGGGACCTAAGTGTACGTTTCGTGTCTATTAGCGGGGCGCTTCGTTTGGCGGTTAATACTTTCGTCATCGAATTGAAAAGTCAGTTAGTGAGGATAGTTGGCCAGACAGGAATGGAGGAAATATATGCCGATAAGTTACGCCAGTTACGATTTTTTATGCCGATACTACAGTGTTTAATCTATGAGGCCATATGGCTTTACTGAGTTGATTAGAGGCCCAGGACACTGCGCACGATTAAAAAAAATATCTTTGGTGTGTGAACGATGCATAAACTCTGTCGAATGTATGAATTTAAAATGCATTCCACATTAATTGTAATAAAGCAAAAAAAATACATATTTTTTATTCGAACAAATGTATATTTTTGAGATTGGTACCACATTCATTAGTCCATCTACATATACGAATATTATAAAGAGGAAAATTTAGGGCGTTGAAAGGGGTAATCTCCGATCCGATTTTGAAAATTATTTTACTAATAAAAAGCCACGTTATTAGTGAGTGTCCATAGGCTGTATACATTACAAAAAAAAATGCCTAACGAAGTGAGCACGTAAACAGCTAATCATGTATATATTGATGCTATGTCTATCGACGAAGTTGCATTTTTTCAATTACTAAACGTATGGTAATGTCAAACGATCCAATAATTGGCCATCATTTGGACTGCGTTAACACTCAGCACTCGAAAGACATAAACTTTGTAGTAAGGTTATTTCAGATCGCAGCCGGCTCGTTGATTGTTAACCCCCAATGCAAAAAGCGGGGTGTTACACGTTTAACATGGGTATAACCGTGTATCTGTGTATCTGTTTGTTTGTGGTGGTAGGACCTAGTGCAAGATCCGTCCGGATCTCTACTACCATCTTATCCTATAACCAGCCACCAAGCAGCAGTGTCCACATTGCTGTGTTCCGGTGTGGGGATAAGACCACCGGTGAACTTACTTGCATAGAGACATTCCATCTTAGACCTCTGTTGGCAACGCATTTGCGATCTTAGGTATGGTGCTTAAGACTTGAGAATGCAACTGTTCTATAGCTCACAGATCCCACTTACCATCAGTAGCCTAAGCAACGAAGCCAAATCAGGGGAAATACGAGTAACTCGTGTATAAGCTAATTTTGGCATAGTATGTATGTATGTATGTAAACTCTTTATTGCACATAAACTATTACAAAACACTTTGCATCACTATGGATAATGTACGTAGGCGAACTTATCCCATATGGGATCTGTTCCAGTTAACTTTGGAGTAGAATAAGCAAGGATAATGCAAGAGGATATGAAAATTTACATAATAACAGAAAAAATAAAAGTACATTACATCGGAAAACAGATACATATATTAAAAAGTTACAATATTTTGCTTTAATAAAATACATACTCGTACAAGTAGGTAATAAAATATACTAATATATACCACCACATACGTAAACCGCAATTAAAACCTAAAACAGAGCAAAGGAACAACACTCTCGACTCATCTTGTTCATTTAACCACAGCTTCTTAACCTTTCCTAAATAAATCGACGAATCCAGATTGCCTCAAGCACGGTGGAAGCCCATAGGGAATGCTGTATTAAATCACATACTAAAAGTACTGGAAAAAAGCCAATGTACGGTCTATTCTAAGGAAAAAATCTAGAGGTGACTACTTCACAACTTCTCAGAATAGATTGGCAGACGGTGTCCCTATCTAAAATCAACATAACTAGTATTCGTTTTTTGAAAGAAGATGCAAATCTCAAAGAACTTTATTTCAAAATTTGAAGAAAATCGCTTGAATATTTCCTGAAAAACAGTACATCAATCAAAACTCAAAACTGCATTCCTAAGACTTCAAATGCGTTTCCAACCCTGAGGACTGAGATGGGATGCCTCTATGCTAGTGATTTCACCGGCTGTCTTATACCCACACCGGAACACAGTAATGCGAACACTGATGCTTGGCGGTAAGTTAATGGATGTTATGTTGATACTCAGCGTAAATATTCATTAACCAACAGACAGCAGGCAACGGTGGTAGTCAATTATTATAAAGAACAAAAAACTATAGACATCTCTCAGTCAAGTTTTGAGATTACTAATATAGGGGTACCTCAGGGTAGTGTTTTAGGGCCCCTTTTATTTTTAATCTACATCAATGAGCTTCCTTTAGTTGTTGATGAACTCTGTGTACTGTTTGCGGATGATGCCACAATACTTTTTTCTGGGGAGAAGTCTAACATCTTTAATATAGAGAGGAATATCAATAACACCCTGAAAAAAGTAGTTGATTGGGTAAAAACAATTAACCTTAAAGTAAACTTAAGCAAAACCAAATTTATCCAGTTCAGAAACAATAAAACAGCTCCTGTGCACTTGACTGTGGAGGAATCTGGGACTTCACTACAAGAAGTCGACAATATTCGCTTTCTGGGAGTTACTATAGACACTTTCCTTAACTGGAAAGCGCATATCGTTAACATTAATAAAATTATTTCTAGTCAGTGTTACGCCTTATCGATTCTTTCTGGAACTTGCTCTGAAAGTGTTGCTAGAAATTCCTACTTCGGAAATGTGTTTCCACTACTCACCTACGGAATCATTTATTGGGGGAATTCCGTAAACGTCCAAAGTACATTTGTGCTTCAGAAAAGGTTTTTACGTACAGTGTATCGCATGCGTAATGACCAATCTCTTCGTAATGTGTTTAAGGATAAAGGTTTCCTAACGCTAACTGGGATTTATATTTTGGAACTCTGTCTTTTTGTTAAGAACAACGCTGATTACTTCACTAAAAAGTCCTCACTAAAAAATAATTTGAGGGAAAAGTATAAGTACAATCTATGGTGTCCAAAAGTCAACAACTTAATGTACTATAAAAGCACGTTCATTACGGCAATACGCGTTTTTAATGCGCTGCCCAATGATTTAAAAATGCTAGAAGGCAATTATTTTAAGTTTAAGTTAAAAAAATGGCTTATCCTTAATGTATTTTATAATCTAAACGAATTCTTTGGCCTTGATTCATGTATAAATTATTAAATTCATGTGTTTTTATATATAAGTTACAATAATTGTATGCTCGCAATGGGCAACTGTTGATGCTATTGTCATTTTATTTTCCATCTTTTGTACACAGTTTACAATAAATAAATACTTACTTACTATAAGAGGTACTCGCAAAAGAAGCCCATTTGATGGAAGGGCCGACTTACAATGAATACCCGACTATGGCCTTGACTATGGCGGAGAAAAAAAATATAAAATCCCTTTTGTAGATAATTTTATGCAGATTAATCATGTAATGGAACATTTTTTGCTGTCGGCCCTTACACCACTAGTTAGTTCCAACCCCACCCGTCTGTCCTTTTAGTATGTGGTTTAAAACAGCATGCCCTACAAATATGCCATTATTCGCAAATACGAGTTTTTTCCCCTGAGGCAGTATTTGGTCTTCGTTGGATGGGCTACAGGTGGCCTAGCAAAATAAGAAAACCCTTGGCATCATAGCCCCTTCGTCCGCGTTTGTAACTAAGATTTCACAACCGGTAATGAAAAAATTTTTTTTTTACTGATTCATAACCAGTTATTAAACAAGACTTTTCCATTTTTTAAACTTTTATGATATACATTTTGGCCAGTTGTGCCACGGGGAATACAGGGGAGATAGGTTCAGCAGACTAAGACGTTCTGGTTATGTAAATGAAAAAACGTCTAGTTTAATAACTGGTTATGAAACAGTGAAAAAAAATCCTTATTGATAACCAGTTGCGTACTCTTAGTTACGAACGTGGACGAAGGGATCATAGCTTGGGAGATTCGTAGGATTGGTGTCAGGTATGTTTTAAATATAGCTAATTAAATGGGGGCGGTATTTTGCTTCATGAAAATCGGTAGGGTTGGGCCGATTAAGAGGCATCAGATGTGAAAGTGCGGGTTGCCAGTATATCGGTTTCTATTTATTTAATGGTTATTATAATATTTTAAGTCGAGCTCTAAGGCCCTAGCCAATATGCATTAGGCTATCTAGTGTTTCTATTCGTTTTGGTTTTAAACCAATCTCGTATCTGGTAGATCACGTGACTCTTCGTATCACGTCATCTATCAGTGACGCGATTGGTTTAACGCTATGTAACGTTTAATCTAAATAAAAAGTCATATTGTAAACTTTTTTATTACCACTTATTTTAAATTTATGTTCTTTCTTCAAAAAGGATATCCGCCTCTTGTGTTTACTCTAAATACGCCAGCCCTGGTAAAAAAGAAATCCAATCTTAGTAAAAGATCTTAATAAGAAATAAAGAAGTAATAAAAGTGAATCAACCTTACTAAGAAATATAAGGTAAAGTGACTTCGGGCTATAGTAGATTCGGGGTTGCTGAATTTTTGTAACCGACATTAAAAACAGCTGGAAATAAACGAATTCGAGCCACATAGGAGCATATAGTCATAGTCAATTGACAACAGAAGCGTCTGTCTTAAAAATTATTGACCTAAAAAAATACACAAATATATTTCTGCTAATGGCTAAAGAGATTTAACTCCACATGGTCATTTAAAAAAAAAACACGGTTTACAAACAAAATGGCGTAATTCCGATCACTTGTTCAAAGCGAGCGTAAACACTGATAACGTTCAACATTATTTTCTCAGTAAATAATGATCTAAATCTTTAAAAACGTCTATAAGCATGCATGAAGAAAGGTGTTTCAGAACACTTTTCATCAACACCTTTAAAAGAGAAAACCGTTGTCCATTATTTCCCTATACCAAGTGACCGGTAGGTTTAAATTGTTATGTTGGTCAACCACTTGGAACTTCTTTCGGTCTGTGGCTTGTACGCGTCACCACATTTTCACTGCTCGCTCCCTCCATCTTGCCGTCGAATGTTTTTAAAGTGTAATTAATTAAGTCGTGCTGTTGATAATAAACTCGTGTGCATTGCAAAGGACGATGGGCAAAAATGTCCCCACCCCACAAACAGAGATGAAACATCTCAGTTTACAGATCTTGGCAACGGGACTATATCGGGTTCCATAATGTTTTTTGTCCTTTATTTGCATTCCCTTGTATCGTTAGGCATAATGATTGTTTGTCCTACGTTCCTAACGCACATTAGCCCTAATTCGAATGCAAATGCACGTTATGCCAGACATTTCTTAGAGCAAACGTGCCATGCGATATGACTTTAGCAGAAACGATGACACTGACACCCCTTGGCAACACTATGTATTTTTATTATGGTGACGATCACCATATGTATGGGGTTTTGTTGGAAAATCAAAATCGTATCGTATGGAATTTGTTTAAAAATAAACACATTCTTGCCTTGCTTTTGTGTTGAAAGTTTTCATTAAAAATCACCATCGATTTGGCTACTAAAATAGGTATTTTATCGTCTTTGGGGTCCTAATGAACATTATGGACACGCATCCCGTGGCTGAGGGTGGGGACGGGGTCCATACAAAATCCCATCACCCTTAGCGGAAGTAAACAACCCCAATTTAAATTACGCATGTACGTACGTACGTTACGGGCGTACGTAGAGCATGTAACGAATCTTCTTTGGTATTACGGCAGTAATGCGGCCGGCACTACCGGCCTTGAATAAGAAAGGCCATGACAGTGGCCGTGTCTGTACGGACTCACTTTAGCTTACAGTGGTGAGTTTACTTAAGTGTTTCCGCCGCCAGCAAAACTCTTGAAGAGATACCGTTGTAAACCAAATGGAGTCCGTACGGAGTCCGCTCCGCTCGCAGTGGAAAGCGGCCATATGACTTCGGCATTAGCATTGCTGCTGCATTGCGGCAAAAGCCGAATGTAGCCCTGAAAACTTGAAACATTGGTAATCTATTTGTGTATTAACTGCTGTTACTAATTTGAGACACTACTCTTGACTATAATGTTATTATGACTCATTGGGCCCACCCTCGCGCCGCCTGCGACTCCAGCGAGATCGCGAGTTATGCGTGTCGCTTTCGTTTGGCATCTTTTGGCGGGGCGGGGTTGACCTGAAGCCTAAGAAAAGCTGGACAGACCTGAAGCCTAAGAATGTGAAGGGACGCAAGCACTCAGACCACCTGATGGTAAGTGCGATCTAAGATCCATAGACATTTAAAATCTCAAGACTGCAATCCTAAAACCTCAAATGTATTGCCAACCCTGAGGTCTAAGATGGAATGCCTCTCGAACACCGGGACACAGCCATGCGAACACTGCTGCTTGGCGGTGGGTTAAGGGATACGATGATGGTAGCGATCCGGACAGACCGTGCACAAGGTCCTACCACCACTAACACCACATATTTGGAGACCTGGGAACAATTGAGTTACTAACTGAATTTTATTGATGTCCGCGTTGCCCATCGGTCGCAGGATGCCGGTGCATTTATCGTCATTGGCGTGCTTGAGGCTTGAACACTTATTAGCCTGCAGATGATCGAGCTTCACAGTGGCCGCCATTAACTCGTAGGCCCTGTAGTGGCTACATATATGTTTTGACATACGCCAGCTCGAGCAGTTGGGTTGCATGAAACCGCCGTTGGGGTAGTGGTCGGAGTGGCCAAGACGTTGTCCAATCGAAAGATATCCTCCGTTGGTGTGAATCACCTCAACGTAGCGGGCGTCAGATGTATTAAGGCACTCAGGAGCTCCTTTCCAGCCGGGCCCTGCAGGGTCGAGAGCTGGGAAAAAGGTCATTAGCCGTAATTAAAACTAACGGGTATTGCACAAGTGTAGGTATGGGTTGATTTTCTATTTACATTTATTTGGTGCTGTCGTAGATGTTTTTACGTAGATGTAAACATTTTTGTCGCCTGTCACTAAAGAAACATATTTTAATAGCTATCTAACGATACTGTAAGACACATACGATCTTGTAAGGAACATAATAATACACACTTGCTTTTCACGTACTTATATTCACTTCAAATCATTTTACTTATTTCGGTATTAGTATTACTGCGCGGCATAAATATTTAAAAAAAAGTGATGGCGACATACAGAAAGACCGACACCGACATGGCGAAACCGGCCAAGTGCGAGTCGGTTCGCGCACGAAGGGTTCCGGACCAATAGAAAAACGGCAAAAAAAACACGTTTTTGTATGAGACCCCTCCTTAAATATTTAATTTATTCTGTTTTTATTATTTGTTCATAAAGCGGCAACAGAAATTTCAACGCTCTAGCTATCACGGTTCATGAGATACAGCCTGGTGACAGACAGACGGATAGACGGACAGAATTAGGGTCCCGCTTTTACCCTTTGGGTACGGAACCCTAAAAATCGAGGAATGGTTAATGTAAACATTTAAAAGTTAAATATGCAATATTTATTTAACTTAGTAAATCGTAACTTTTTATCGAATGCCACCTGCACCATTTACCAACACTAATATTATAAAGAGGAAAGATTTGGAATTTAGTATGTTTGTAACGAATATCAAATCCTTCTGGACCTGGACATACGAGTAGGTTATGTTTTATTTTTCCAGGCGGACAAAGTCGCGGGTAACCTAGTTCCATATTGAAGAAGTAATCACCTGTAAGCCTTTTGGCCTTCCCAAAAAGTTCTCTCCCGGCGTTGCCCATTACGTGTGCCCCCAGGCTGAACCCAACAAGGTGAACTTTGTCCAGTGACAGTCCAAAGGCTCGATGAAGCCACATAATAAACTTCCCAAACATTTTACCAATTTCTGGGGCATATCCTGCGGCCGTGGGATGCCACATAGAACTTGCATAGGTGCTCCAATCCTGGCGTATGACGTTAACGTCACTGTTATGTAGAAATGCTGAAAAAAACGATCGATGTTATATATTATAAATAATAAATAAATCATGGGACAATGCCACACCAATTGACTTAGTCCCACACTAAGCTCTAGCCTTGTACTAACTACAGGGTGACAGGAAATTCGCCGTATTCCTTCGGGCTATTCTACAGCTCATTTGTAATGATTTAAGTCCAGTCAACCAGGTGTCAAAACTCATTGGTTTTCGAGTTATTCACGTTTTTAGAAAATTTTTTAAATACTGCCTTTCGACCTTAAACTAGTAATTTTGTAAAAACTTTGTCATTTAGAAATAAAAAAAGCATTTGTCGAATAGCCAATGAACCACTGATTACGAAAGATAAAAAAATGCCAAATTTTGCAAATAAAAGGATTTGAAGTTAGAAGTTCAAGTAATTATTTTCCAAATTTTGTAACATTTTAAAAGCATAATTTAAAAAAGAAGTAAGACTACGCTTCGCGTACAAATTACAGGAATAATTTGCTTAATTCATAAGCTTTCTAAAAAGGTACAATTTATGACATTTTAATATTAATTTTATTTAAATTTTTACAATTAACAATAATAGCAGAAATGTTTGCGGTAATAAGCTCCATCGTTTCAACCAAAAAACACGGGAAGCGTTGTAGTAAAATGAATTTTCAACACACTTGCTCAAAACGACCTTTTTATTCCACCGATTTTTGGCTCATAAACCTAGATATTAAACACGCGTGCTTTTTCAGTATATTACGCACAAGTGCCTTTAGTTTATTAACCCAAACAATTTACATTTGTAGCCTAGTACCAAGTTGTACGAAGAAGAAGCGATATAATTTAGTCGGGTTATACCTTTTTTTTTCTTAGCAACAAACAGTTTTTATGCGGCAAATAACATTATCTACATATTTATTTCAATAAATTGGTGAAATCAGCTTTATTACTAAAAAATAACTCAATTTAATTAAAATCATTTAATTTTTTCTGTAATTTGTATTTTAAACATGAATTATTACATTTTAAATTTGGCTGTTGGCCGATCTCGTTCGCGCCTTAGCCCTGCGCGCGCATCGGTATCGCGGCAAGAAAAAAAAACAACGCACCAGCCGCCATTTTTCGTAAATAATTGACGGCTGTGACAGAGATAGTTTGGATTAATTATTGTGAAGTTTAATATTAACGAAAATGTCTTCTTTAAGTAAAGAAAATGAAAAAATTGTAATTTTACCAACTGTTTTAATAATTAATTAAAATTTGACTAAATGAAGAGTCTTGTTTTTTTTTCGCAAGTGTGTTGAAAAACGTCGTATGTAACACGTGTGCCTGTGACCATAATATACGCGGCTTTCTTGTGGCGCACTCGCTTTCGCTCGTGCGCACACAATAGCGCCTTGTATACAATGGTCAACTTAGCACACTTGTATCATAATGTACTATTTCAACACACTTGCTCAAAACGACCTTTTTATTCCACCGATTTTTGGCTCATAAACCTAGATATTAAACACGCGTGCTTTTTCAGTATATTACGCACAAGTGCCTTTAGTTTATTAACCCAAACAATTTACATTTGTAGCCTAGTACCAAGTTGTAAGTACGAAGAAGAAGCGATATAATTTAGTCGGGTTATACCTTTTTTCTTTTCTTAGCAACAAACAGTTTTTATGCGGCAAATAACATTATCTACATATTTATTTCAATAAATTGGTGAAATCAGCTTTATTACTAAAAAACAACTCAATTTCATTAAAATCATTTATTTTTTCTGTAATTTGTATTTTAAACATGAATTATTACATTTTAAATTTGGCTGTTGGCCGATCTCGTTTGCGCCTTAGCCTTGCGCGCGCATCGGTATCGCGGCAAGAAAAAAAAACAACGCGCCAGCCGCCATTTTTCGTAAATAATTGACGGCTGTGACGAAGATAGTTTGGATTAATTATTGTGAAGTTTAATATTAACAAAAATGTCTTCTTTAAGTAAAGAAAATGAAGTCTTGTTTTTTTTTTTTTGTGTGTTGAAAAACGTCGTACGAGTATGTAACACGTGTGCCTGTGACCATAATATACGCGGCTTTCTTGTGGCGCACTCGCTTATCGCTCGTGCGCACACAATAGCGCCTTGTATACAATGGTCAACTTAGCACACTTGTATCATAATGTACTATTAGAACACAGTTCTCTTTTTTAAATTCAGCTATGGGCTTAGTGTCCTATTATTAAATAAATTTTCTTTTTATAAACCTAAGGTGCGTTCCATTTTTAAATTTAGAGCATTTCAAATCGTTCTCCTTTTTAAATTCAGCTAATGTCTTACGACGTTCTATTTTTAAATAATTTTGCTTTTTAAAAACATAAAGTGCGTTCCATTTTCAAATTTCGAGCACCTCAAAGTTTTTGAGTGACCTACCTAATTCAGTTAGTTTCAACTTTCTTTTCAATTCGGACGATATTGATAATTAAGCTTCTTTCTCAAATGGCTGCTTACCAATTCGAAGAATACGCAGATATCATTTATTGTTACGGACTCTGCGATGGAGACGCCGCTGCAGCTAGAAGAGAATACCAACGTCGTTACCCTAACCGCCGTTTACCTCACGTAAGTGTGTTTGGTTCATCGTACCGTCTTATTCGGGAAAGAGGATCAGTTCAACGCTGACAAGCTGACGCTGGAAGACCTCGAAATAATCCTGCTGAAGAAGAAGAAATCCTTTAGTGTTTCCAGGCAGACGGCACTACTTCGACGAGAAATGCGGCTAACCAGCTCGGTATGTCGCACTGGAAGGTATGGTTTACACTGCACTCAGCTCGGCGCAGTCCCCGACCCGTATCATTACACTCCAGTACACGCTATTGAAGAGGGAGACCCAGCGAGAAGGATAGATTTTTGCAGATTCTTAATTAATGCAGATATCGAAGATCCCGAGTACCTAAAGAGAATTTTGTGGACAGATGAATCCAATTTCGACCATAACGGGATAACAAACTACCACATTCTGCACTTTTTGGCTCCCAAAGGTCAAAACCCAAAAAAATCAAGAGAAGGAGCTCACCGGCAAAGATTTTCTTTGAACGTGTGGATGGGAATCGTGCACGACAATTTGATCGGACCTTTCTTTCTGCCAGCACGATTGACCGGCATCGCATATGAACATTTTTTAGGGATGAGCTACCGACGCTACTTGAAGATGTGCCGCTTGCGACAAGAAGGAACATGATTTACCAACACGATGGCTGCCCCCCTCACTATTACCGGGGCGTACGACAGTGGATGGATCAGAACTACCCAAGAAGATGGATTGGTCGAGGCAGCCCAACCCCTTGGCCTACGATAAACCGATATGTAACGTAGAAGAGTTAAGACAAAAAATTGTAGAGGCGGCACAGACAATGAAAGATGGGCTTTCCAGGCGAGTAACAATCACCGAAGTACGAAAAAGGCTTCGTGCTTGCATTCGAAACCAGGGCAAACAGTTCGAGCAAAATTTGTGATGTAATTGATTTAACCTTGCTTAATCACTTATCAAAGTATCACTTAAGACTTAAGACAGAAACTGAAGGCAAAAAACCCTACAAATTCGAGACACAAACGAATTAAATTAATTAAGCTAATGACCCTTTGTTTGTGTCACCAAAGGCAATCTGCTGTACCTTCTACATCAAGAAGATAAGTTAAGATAAGAAACAGAAGACAAAGTAAGCCCTCGGAGAATCTAAAACGACACAAACAAACCCATTAGAGTCAAGTACGCTAAGTAATGTCTTCTAGCTGTTCTGCTATTATTATTATTAATTGTATTTTTTTGTATTAAAATGTCATAAATTGTGCCTTTTTAGAAAGCTAATGAATTAATGTCATACTTTTTTTTAGAGCAGCTATGCTCTAACATGTCACAAAATTTGGAAAACAATTGCTAGAACTTCTAACTTCAAATCCTTTTATTTGCAAAACTTTGCATTTTTTTGTCATTTATTTTTATTTTTCGTAATCAGTAGTTCATTGGCTATTCGAAAAATACTTTTTTTATTTCTAAATGACGAAGTTTTTACAAAATTACTAGTTTTAGGTCGAAAAGAGGGTATTTAAAAACAAAACGAATAACGTGAATAACTCCAAAATCAATGAGCTTTGACCCCTGGTTAACTGGACTTAAATCATTACAAATGAGCTGTAGAATAACCCCTTTCAAGAAATACGGCGAATTTCCTGTCACCCTGTATGTATGGGTACTAAACAACGATATAAATACTTATATATAGAAATACATTATTAAATATGTAGAAAACATCCATGACTCAAGAACAAATATTTGCCTTGGTCACACTTATGTCTGCCCTTACTGGAATTCAAATCCCTAGCTATCGGTCCAGGGTTTAGACCCTGAACCACCAGCTTCGTAGGCAGGGGGGCTATTGTCTAACGCAATCGCCATCGCAACAGGTCACAAGTGATAATTCGATATAATATTACATAGGTAAAAAACAGTACCTTCAGTCAAAGCTATGTTCGCTGGGGTGTCACGATTACCAAGGTAACCGTGAGCGAGAAACACGGAAATCTTTTTAGCGTTGAATTTTGAGTCTTTGACGCTTTTTTTATCATTTATTCTTAACTTTCGGCCATCAGTAGGGTTTTTTCTGAAAGTAAAGAATTTGTTGGATCTTGTATAGTCTACCGAGAAATGCTTTCACCACTTTTACTATATTTGCAAAGCAAAAATTTATAAAATGCAAAGAGAAAAGTCAATTTGTTTCTTACTCTCTTCAAAATTTGAAACTTTGCGAATATTTGGTGAAATTCAATGGAATAAAAAAAATGTGGCAAAGAACTGGTTTTTCAACATGTAGAAAGACTCGAAATAGAGAGAAACCAAATCCTTAATAGCATCTTTTCATCATTATCATCATCATCCTTAGCCGCAAGACGTCCACTGCTGGACAAAGGCCTTCCCCAAGGTTTTCCACAACGATCGGTCCTCTGCTGCTGTCATCCAGTGATGTTCATAATTTGCTTTATTTTATTAACGAAGAGAAGAATAATATCAGATCTAAAATTCTAAACTTAATAACTGGACGAATAAAGCTTACGCTGCCCTAAAGGCGGTATCTCAAATTCAATAGCCAAAGCAGATTGAATCCCCTCACGTTAGTAATAAGGTTGCACTTGCTACAGGAGTTTGTCTGAGATGCCCTTTAGCAGGGCAGTACGGCAATTTTAATCTTACCTAGTATAAAGCCAATAGCTGACATCAGTGGCGACAACGTCTAACTTTTTAGGCTGCGGTTTATCGAGGGCGACTTTAAAAATAGTGTAGTCGCCGTCAGTGGGAACGTAAATATATCTCGTGCCGTCCTCGTCATTGCCGAACGTTTTGATTTTTTTCTTCTTTTTCTTTTTTCGTCTTCGGGTTGCGTTTGGAGATTGCTTATAGTCATCGAGAGTAGTCGAATCGGGCTTCATAGGATACTTGCTACTTTCTGTGTGCTCTTCTACTTTCGTATTAGGTTTGATATTTAAGAAAAGATTAAATGCATGGTTACGTGGGTCCGTATCCAGAGAATCACCTGAATCAATAATATTTAATTTTAAACACTCTTATTTATCAAGCAAGGTTTGTAACAATAAAAATACTCTGTTTTTTTAAATGAAATTAACTGATGGTCAAGTGGGATGACCTATACACATTTGCATCATCAAGACTGCAATCCGAAGACATCAGTCCTAAGACCGCAAATGAGGTGACAATCCTGAAGACTAAGATGGAATGCCTCTCTGCTTGTTATTTCACCGGTTGTCTTAGCCCCGAACCGGAACATAATGATGCGAACGCTTGGCGGTAAGTTAAAGGATACGATGGTGGTAGCGATCCAGATGAACCCTGCAAAAGGTTCTATAACCACTAAAATATGTGTAGAAGGAAAGCTCCCATTTTGAAATGGTTTTAATTTCGTAGAAGCGACTAGAAAGTTGAATGCAGGCCCAGTTAATCGCAGAGATTGCCGTTCAGAAAATAACCGACTTACCAATGTGTAGATCTAACATTAGGATCTGATCTGCTTCTACTTGTTTGGGACTATTGAGTGGTATAACATTGAGACTTATAACACCTGGACTCCAAACCATAAGGAACCCTGCGCGTAACACCATCTAAAGAGAAAAAAAATCGGTTACGGCCGTCCGCCAGGCCTAATGTAGCCATGCCTACAGTTTCGTGGCTCTATTTATTATTTTTATACCGTCTAGACCATTGCGGATCTATTGTGACAGCCTTTTTTAGGATTCCTTAGTCAAGCGAAACGACTTATAGTATTGCCGTATACCGTCTGTCTGTCAAACACATTCTGACACACTTATATTTTCTCAAAAACTATCAAAGTCACAAACCTAAATTTTTCCTAAATTTATAACGCGCAATAAGACCAATAATGAAGTAAGTAAAACAAACAGGGTACCTTCTGTACATTTGTGAAGCAAGATGGTTTTTTTACCACATCGTGTGAGGTACCTATGGTTGGTTAGCTCATAGATAAATTTAATTTTTAATTTAGAAAATTTAAAAGGTGTTATCTTCGCTGGAGTTACGTGTGTCTCCACCGCATACAGCCGAAACTACCAATTCTTAAAATAAATAGGCTACTATAATTTTCTTTGTTGGACCACGGAACCCTTAAAAGCAGTTAATTATTGCTAGCCGTTTAACGGGTTCGCTATGTCGACGGGTTCTTTATTAGACATTTCGAGAAATACGAGAATTAAAGAGGGACATATTTATAAAACTGAGAATTGACCAAAGAGTTTCACGTCTATGCTTATTCTTTAATGTAATGAACAAAGTCTTAAGAGGATTGGGAGGCTAAAATTTTTCACTCAAAATGTGATAACGTTTCTCTCCCCTGAACCTTGTCCAATATCTATGCTTTAGGTATTATGAAAATCTAAGCTTGTACGTTTTCCTTTTCTAAGAAAATAGGTATTTCTGTGAAATACATACAATAACATTAAAAAAACTAAAAGGTACAAATCTAGATCTTGTTAATAACTACAACATATTCAAAACTCGTGGGAATCGGATCATTTAGGGGGTGAAACACGCTAACGCCCGGAGCTAAATTTATATGGAAAATTATTGAAATTTAACAAACCTCATAACTCGCACATTAACGGCCGAAACAAAACGCGGACAGATAAGGCTTAGATCGGTTTAAAAATTGAGATTTTCCCATACGAAATGTTTCAAATTGTTATCCGAAGTAAACCTATCTATTCGCGGTTTGAATAGGGTTCGGTCATAAATCAACTTACAACTATTATTTGCATTGTGTCCGGACTCCAGCGCAAGCAACTATAGACGTGTATAACTGGATTGTACTTTCATTTAGGTAGAGTATCAGATTTCCAATTCACTATAACATTTTACTGCTTTATTTTGTTGCGCTAGTATAATATAATATCGAATAAATTTTTATACTATTACAATATTTTGCAAAAGTTCTGTTGAATTTGCGTAAACAATACAAAAATACAATATTAATACTTATATATATTGAACTGTCTAAAAAATGCGACTTAGGGAATAAATGCTTGTAGTTGAGTTAGGCGAACCTGTCACTAGAATACGGTAAACATTGTGCATAATGTGGTTACACAATTATCAACGCTGCCTACCCCACTCTGGTAATGAAGGAGTGAGTTTGTTGTCTACTCGTGTTGGCAGACTTCTAAAATACATCTAAATTTATGTTATGTCATGAGTAAATTAGTTAATCTTTGGAAGAAAAGGAATTAAAATATTTACCACGAAAACACCTCGTTAAGCACTTAAAATAATCCGATTTAGTTTTCTTATCAGATTACTTCCATTCAAAAACAATGTCAATTATCGGCTCTTAAAGCACCTGCAACTAGATAACATACAAGCAACATACCATATGTTGCTTCGGTGCAGCTCCATTTTTGTTATCAATACTTGATAAGGAAGGTAGCGTACCACGCAACGATAATTTATATTTAATGTTGGTATCTCTAGTTGACAATAAAGGATTTGATACAAATACACCTGTATATTTTAATCTGAAAGTAGCTGATAAATAAACGATTTATTTTATTATTCAAGCAGAGTATTATCTTTGGGGGGGTTGAGGTGGCCTTGGGCGCTGCGTCGACCGTCGACGTCGTTTGATTATAAATGTTTAAGAAGATGAAAAAATAATGAGCACGTGTTTTGTTATATCGGCTAAAACTAATATTATAAAAAAATACCAAAGGAAGTGTATCTTCAATTATCCTTGAAGGGATTTTTTTATTAAATATGAGTTTTAGCCGATATAACAAAACACGTGCTCATTATTTTTTCATCTTCTTAATAGTACATTGTGCATCAAGGGTAGTATGAAGGGAATTACTAACGAGAGTGTTAGAAGCCCGACGCCGAAGGCGGAGGGCTTTTAATGACTCGAGTTAGTAATCCCCTTACTACCTGTGATACACACAATGGTTTTCATCACATTTGCGAGGGAAAAAAAACAAAGAGAAAACACTTTAACTCTGCAAAATACAAAGAAATAACTTTTGACGAACGGGAACGTAAATGGAAACGATATTTTTTTACTGACCTCTACCACAGATAATAACTGCGTTTAGTTTCGACCTGGATTCGAGCCAGATTTAGCCAATTTGATAAAAATGTATAATTACTAAAATTAATGATAAATGTTGATATAAACTTGAAATAGGTATAAAAATAATGAAGTTTAATGAAGCGTATAGGTTTTGTGTAATGTAAGTTAGTCTATAGCCCATTTTTAAAGATTAAATTAGAAACCGATTTAATTTTTGGCTGAAAATTAAACCTCCTTAGTCAGAAATGATGTACGAAAGAGTTGCAAATTTTAAAAAGAAAGTCATTACTCCCTAGGGAGTAATGACAAACTCGCCATTATTCCCGCGGGAACAATTTAGGCCATTGTCCTTCTGTATACAGGCATGGAATAACACCATATACGAGCAAGTGTTATGAAAATATTTATAATCAAACCGCTGTAAAACTTGCATTTTTTTTTAAATATCTCTATACAAGTAACAGGATTTAGTCACTTTTCAGTACTTTGGAGGTCAATTTCTACCAACAGGTTGAGTTTGGACCGCTAAAAAAAAACGTGTCTGTTATTTTAAACTACTCTCTAACATTATATCAAAATCAACAAAATCGGAGCCGGACAGTTGGGTACCTTTCCTTGTAAGTGACTACCTTGGGGGGATATGATGATGATGATGATGAGTGGGGACGCCGCCGATATACCAAACACAAACACGATATCACAAAAAATAACAAACACTAGGTAGGTAGGCAATTTATTGAACAGACCAATTTCATTAATTTTGTATTTGACCCAATATTTTGTTTTAAATTTGAGTTGGCATTTTCTAATAAATTACAACAATTAAATAATATCTAATGATAAAAAGTGATTGTAATAGTGTATTAAAACATACTTTTTCAAGCGGCTTTCGCCTCACCTGTAAGATACACCTAGGAGGGCTTCAGGCCGAAAACGAAAGTCAAACAAAGGTTAAATATACTTTTGTCGAAATATCCGAAATAGATAAATATTTCATAAATTTAATAATGCAGAACGGCTTTAAAACCCTATTGCTAGAAAAGGTTTTTATCGTTATTCTCTTTAACAACAGTTCAATACAGCAGAAATAATTGCAGCATTTAGTTTTAAATGTCCCGTGAGTGTTTTTTTTTATGGCATAGAGAAGGCAAACGAGCACACAGGCCACCTGATGGTAAGCGGAAACTGTGACCCATAGACATTCGCATTCACAAGACTACAAGACTAAGACTGCAAATGCGTTGCCAACCCTGAGGACTAAGATGGAATGCCTCTATGCTAGTCATTACACCGGCTGTCTTATCCCCAAACCGGAACACAACAGTGCAAACACTGCTGTTTGGCGGTAGGTTAATGGATAAGATGGTGGTAGTGATAGGTTTTCGAATAAGAGTAATTGTAAAAATATGAACAATCCCAATTGACGGAGCAATCGCGTAACAAATACAAAAAAAAACATCGAGTCGAATTGAGCAATCCTTTTTTGAAGTCGGGTAAAAATCAGTAGGTAAAGAAGTCTCAGCTCAAGAGAAAGAAAAAATAACCATCAAACTTTTAATGTCACGTAAAAACGAATACTTATACAAGTTGTGTGATTATGATTTAGAAAGGATAATTTCTTCCCGTGTTCACTCGGAAAATTCCTGACCTGGAAAAAGAAGAAAAACAAACGTTAAATCGTAGAGTTCCAATTTAAAAAAAAAATGCTCTGCCAAGTTGTTTACGTCTCTGAAATCATGGCACGGCTTTTAGTGTAAAAAAAAGTAAATAAAAGATTGTTCATCGCTAATTATCTGGGGTGAAAGTCTTACACAAATGTTGACTAGTCACCTAATCTACCTTTTGAGTTTTCGAGATTTGAAATTTCAATTTTCATTTAGGTACCTACAGGTTTTGTTTTGAGTAAAAAACGTTAAGATATTAAGATTTATAATCTGTAAATAAGTGATAAGACTAGAGAGAGATTGAATTGAATTAATTGGGATACGCTAGTAACTATGCACCAGGAAACGTGTGTCGTTCTAATTTTGCCATACAAGGAAACTTCAGCATTACTAACCAAAAGTTTTGATACTTTATTAGTGTTATTACTCACTGTTGTTTATTTATGTTCCCATTGCCCATTGGTTGCAGAGGGCCGGTACATCTGTTACGCGAAGCATCATTTTGGGAGTCGCACTGGTTAGCGAGGAGATGGTCGTACTTCACAGTGGCTGCCATGTACTCCCACACTTTGGAGTGGGAGCAAGTGTTCAGCCAGCAGCCAGGCATGCTGGAGCCTCCATTAGGGTAGTGGTCCGAGTGGCCGCAAGGGGCGGAGTAGCCGTACATTGCAGTATTGGTATGAATCACTTCCACGTAGCGGGCGTCGGTAGGTACGACGCGATTGTTGTCGCTGCCCCACAGGGGACCAGCCGGGTCAAGAGCTGGAAAAATTTTAGTTGTTCTATCAATTCTGCTTATATGTTAAGAGATGAAATATTAATGTACATATACATAACAATAGACAACTAACCCTCATCATCATCATCATCATGTCAGCCGAAAGACGTCCACTGCTGGACATAGGCCTCCCCCAAGGCTTTCCACTCAGACCGGTCTTGTGCTTTTCGCATCCACCGCGGTCCCGCGATCCTGACGAGGTCGTC
Source organism: Acleris sparsana (assembly GCA_923062465.1). Taxonomy (NCBI): domain Eukaryota; kingdom Metazoa; phylum Arthropoda; class Insecta; order Lepidoptera; family Tortricidae; genus Acleris; species Acleris sparsana. The sequence continues at coordinate 15,126,889 of OV281287.1, read as the reverse complement.
ACTCCATCTTGTTGGAGGAATACCTACAGCTCGTCTTCTGGTCCGCGGACGCCACTCCAGGACCTTCTGACCCCATCGGCCATCAGTCCTGCGAGCAATGTGCCCCGCCCACTGCCACTTCAGTTTAGCTATTCTTAGGGCTATGTCGGTAACCTTAGTTCTTCTGCGGATATCATCATTTCTGATTCGATCACGCAGAGAAACCCCGAGCATAGCCCTCTCCATAGCCCTCTGAGTGACTTTGAGCTTCCTTATGAGGCCCATTGTTAGTGTTGTTATACTAACCCTATTGTTATGTATATGTACTATCGATTCTTCGTTTTTTTTTTCAAATGTTTTATACTCTTATTTAACAGGATGGGTTGTCCACTTAACAGGAATGTAATAATTAAAGTGTAATTATTATAGACCACTCCAACAAATCGCTATGTTTTTTGTATTTACGTTTGTAGTGATGTAAAACGAATACCTGTAATTCTCTTTATCTGCCCCTGGACCTCCCTGCCAGCGTTGCCAACCAGATGTCCACCAAGACTGAATCCGACGAGGTGGACTCTGTCGAACGACAGGCCAACGCTCTGGTTCAGCCAGAAAAGGAACTGCCCGAGGCCTCGGCCGACCTCTGCTACTCCTCCCTTGGCTGTAGTGTATCCTCGATTTGCGAGCGCGCTCCAGTCCAGTACAATCACGTTCGCGTCACCATATTCAAGAAATGCTGGAAAAGTTGTGGCTTTTTCATTGCAAGATCCAGGATTAAATCTTTCAAGTAGTATTTTAATGATATATTTGAGATTCCCTCTTTACGGTTTGCAATTAAATAGAATGGATAAACGATTAAGTATTGTCAAGGAAACAAAACAAAAACAATACATGGAAAATAATTATATCATAAGCCAAAACTCAACCTACAACAATGGGTCACAAAATACATATTACTAACGATAGCGATTTTCGAAAATTGACAAAATGTTTCAGAGGGCCCTGCCAAGATGCACTACGCTAACTAGCGTTTCTATTCGTTTCGTTTTTAACCAATCACGTCATTGGTAGATCACGTGACTTTTCGTATGACGTCATTTACCCGTGACGCGATAGGTTTAAAAACGAAACGAATAGAAACGCTAGTTAGTGTAGTGCATCTTGGCAGGGCCCTCTGATTGACTTTTTTTTTTTATGGTATAGAAGGCAAACGAGCAGACGGATCGTATGATGGAAAGCGATTACCGTCACCCATAGACACCTGCAGCACCAGAGGAGTCACAGGTACGTTTTCGCTATCCTTTCAAATAAGAGACTTAAGTGAATTCCATTCATTTTGGCAATTATCGAAAATCGCTGTCGCTAGCTATATATATATAATGTTTGTCTATAGTTGCTGAATTTGTCATAAGGGTTGCTTGACTATTCCTAGAACATTACATTGGCCACATTAATTCGTTAGGAACATATGCAAATGGTTTTTTTTATTAGAAGTTACTTTATACCTTGGTCTTGATCTTGGATTAGTGCGCTTTAGATAACTAATAGAAGAGCACTTTTAAAAGGTATCCCATATTTAGATCAATCCTCACCTTGAGTCAAGGCTCTGTTCATGTCGTTGTTGCCATTGCCGTTCCATCCGTGGGCAAGGAAGACGGTCTCCTTGGTCACGTCGAAATTAGAATTGCGCACGCTGTTTACGTCGCCGTTTACGAGGACTTGAGCAGACGTGGGATTATTCCTGTAAAAATGAAAAATGTGGTGTTGAAAGAATTATGTTTACTATATATTTTCCCAATACTATTAGTGTGAATTTCTGCAAGTGCAAACTAGGGTTACGAGCTACTAATAATCGTCTATTTATTTTCGTCTGCGTAATTTAGAAACAGTGTACGGTTTCAACGGTATGTGTTTGACGTAGGAAAGGACTTTGAATTCATAAATATTACGCTTATTTACCTAAATTTGATGCTTGTTTATTCGGTATCCTATTCACATCATACTCACGCATAAATTAACGTGACCTGCGTCGAGTTTCGATTAATAAGCACTACCTTAATCGACCCGTAGCACTAGCAGGCATCCCCCTGCCCTGATTTGAATCATACGTCGCAAAACATTTCTTTTTAGAATCTATCTGTAGCACTAACCCCTAAAATAGACACACGTTCCCATACCTATGTATATATATACTACTCAATGACGCTAAGAAAGTCTAAGTCAAAGATTTAGTACTAAATACTAGCACGGGGAACTGATTCCAATAGCCATACACATTTTCTCGATGATGTTACGTTAACGTTACTCGAAAGAAGAAACAGACAGAAAGACGGATATGGCGAAAGTATAAGTGATCCTAGTTTGACTACGGAACCCTAAAAAGGTTCCTGGTCGGGGTAGGTGCCTACTGGTTATACATTACACAAAATAACTGACAGTTTAAACAATACCAGTTATAAGTATTTTATTAATTTATACCCTATTATTCATAAACGCGCAATAGCAAAAGTATGCTTATCCTTTGGCCGAAGTAGCTGCCAGCTTGTTGATCAGTGGGATCACTATCAGCAGCCCCCAAGGCCCAAGAGTCTCAACTCGCAACGGCACAAACATGTAGCAATTAATATTTTGTTCGTTGTGATATGTCTTGATTATAAGACTTGACAACTGATAGTAAATAATATTATGACGATGTATCATGTATGACTGATAAAACCAATAATTAGATTTATAGATAACTCGTTTCTAGGTGACGGTTAAAATTAGGAAATCATAGTTTTGCACTTGTATGTTATATGAATAATATGATATGTAATATGAGTTTAAACCTAAGCCTCGCTTTGCCGGTTAAAACGTTTTACACGATGCGACGTCCAACTCAGCGTAACACCAGCGTAAATATTTCGGTACGTCTCGGTGACTTCGTTTACCGGGTGACTCCTAATGCCAGGTCATGAAGCGAAATTATGGTTAGTAACGCAGAATTTCAAGGCAAATTTAGTGCATTAACTCCAATAACCAACAATTAAACTTTATTGAAGTAAACCTTAATTTCTTTAAAGAGTCAAACTACCAACCTTGTGGTCACCCTATTCTACTAGACGAGTTAAATATGTAGAATAAAGTACTCAGAGTCTATGACAGTTCAATGATTTAAGTAGTAGGGTAACCATAAGACTCGGTTAATTTAAAATTAATAATTGTACTAATTATTACAAAATACACTTACAGATTTTTGTATAGTGTTACGTACGAGTGCTTTAACTAACGGTAAAGAGCCAGAAAAACATATTTGGGGTCAGGACATAGGAGTCACCCGGTATAGTAAATGACCTGACTAGCAAAGTAACTATGCTAAAAGTTTGGACTAAAAACATTCCTGAAAACATTTAAGAGCATTATTAATGTTCTCTTTTCATATAAAAATTAAGAATATACAAGCTACCGAGAATTTATAATAAACATAAGTTCAATAAGTAAGTTTTTTTACATAAATTTACTGTCGGTAGGTACAATGCTACTCCTGCAGTGGGATACTGCGTAACAAACTATTACTGCTGCACGTAATATTGTAATGCGTACGCGGCTCGCGAGCCTGTTGTCCACTAGAAGCTTGTTACTGAAACTACTAAGCTTACAGTTACAGCTCGCTAATGTGTACCGGCATAATGGCGGGCGACACCGTACACGGTTAATCAAGGCGTTGGGTTTTCAAACAAGTTTTAACTTGGTATTAATGACTTTTGTTTGTTGTGTTGTTGTGGGATGACGTAGGGACATCAGTAAACGCTCACCTAGTAAATAGCCAGTAGCCGTTGTTGGCAGGGTTCCGCGCAAAGCCGAAGATGTACGCTTCGTCGACGGGCTCCAGAGCGTCAACGAGGTGAAGCTTGCCGTCGCCGTCGCCGGGGAAGAAGAAGAACCTATCACCATCATTGTAACCCTCTGTCGGGTCTTTGATAACGCTCGCAGAAACAGCTGTATAGAAAAAACGGTGAAGAGATATTCAAACGTGACGTAGATTTCGTATTTTGATAAAAGCAGTGACTAACTTTGCTGTTTGCCGATGGAATATTTTACCAATAGTAATATTAAAATAAGACAAATAAACCGCAAGACAGAGAGAAATGTGGAGTTAATTAGTAAAGTTTACATTATTTTTTGGGCATGGAACCAAAAATCTATGTAATTTAACAATCCTATAGATAGACGATAGTTGTTTGTTGTTGTTGTTTTGGTTTTAGAAGTGTCAAAACAGGTAAAAATAGTGAAATAGTGAAAAATATGATATTTTTAAACCCCCCCTAGCAGAGTAGATTCTTACTTCAAACAATTACATGCCTGTGCACGAGGCTCCATCATCCATTGAGGCTAGGCTTAAAAAAGATCGTAAACAACTTAAAAGAAACTGGTTGCCTACTCAAGGTGCATAACATAACGTTCTCAGCGATTTAGAAAAATCGACTGATTGTATAGGGTTGACGTAAGCTGATGACAGATTACGTCGACCGCTTATGTCAAGTCCATACATTTCGAGTCGATAGAAAACAGAAACGTTAGCAGCGTTTGCGTCTTGGCTAGGCCTACTGCAGGGTTTCTTGTATTACATATTCTTTAAAAATAAAACAATCCGGCGGGCCCTAGTATGGTTGCGTTTATCGCGTGACAAAATGTGGATAAAGCATCCATATCTCTCGTACTTATATACGTGTGAGAAAATGACAGATAATTTTATCCACATTTGCTCATGCGATAAATGCAGCTATATTAGGCCCCCACGCCTATTATGGTAATGTTTATCGACGTGGATAAACGTGGATAAAGCATTTGCCGCTTTCTGATCAGTATGTAAGTGCGAGAGTAACTGATGTTTAATCCACCGCGATAAAGGCGGCGATAAAAATGAAAGAACACTAACCTGCTATAGCGACGGATATGAGGATCAGCCACTTCATTTTGACGGGAGCTATTAACCCACTTTGATTTGTCTAATGTCGATTCAATGTTTTAATAGTTAGCCTTACTAGATTATCTAGAGATTAATCACGATGATATCGACAGATAAGGACGTCAGATGTTTTCAGTTCATTACTACTTTGATTTAATTAATTTTATTGTAGCTGTGTTATCGCTGTTATCAGCAATGTGGGTATTCAGACACTATTTTAAATGTCCGTAATTTTTACTCAATGCTAATTGTTTGCTGTACCTTTAATTCAGACTCGAATGCAACCGCACGCAAATTAGGCTAAAGACGTCTACGTTTGTCTACGTTATGAAATATTAAACTCGGCCAAGCGCGAGTCGGACTCCTGCACCGAGGGTTCCGTACAATTTTTTACGCATGTAAATAGTTCGTCCATCTGAACTACGAAAATACGAACAAAGCGGTAACAAAAAGATAAACATAATTGAGGGACAAACTTCACTTTGCCGTTGAAAACCGTTGTCCCAATAGATCGACATGGGTTTTGTTCAGTTATCTAACTGCAAATAAAAAAAAACTTATTCAATATTCAGAAATCCTAACCATAGACAGTGCGTGCAGTGTCTGTAATAGGTACAATTTGATTTATATTTAGTGCTGAAAGATACGCAGTAGCAACCTAAAATTATGATTATATAAATATAGTATTTTAATATTTTTTACACACACACAATCAGATAGAAAGAAGCGCATTTAACGAAACAGCAAGTTGAAACTATTTCTTATTGTATACTGTCGCACGCGAACTAGAGATCCACTGAAGATCAGCGTTGCAGCACCTGTGCCGCCGCACACGCGGAGTGGGACCTATTGGCGTAATGGTGCAGCACCACCAATGCTTATGTTAAGTTTTTTTTGTTAAAGTAGTTAAGTTGGTGGAGGTGCTCTTTCGATTACAATAAAATACGATTCTTTCTAATAAGTTTTAACCGTACCTATTACGAACCTATACCTAGTTCCTACTCGCTACTTCATATACGCGTAGTGCGTTTCCACTGCTTCCCCATTTCTTTCCGATAGAATTAGGTTGAATTAGTACCTATGCCGAACTTTTACAAACCTTAATGTTGCTAACAGAAATTACACGGTCAGTGGCGTAGCACCTTCGTTCTGGGCCAGCGCATTTTTTCCTCGTAACCTAGATTTACCTTATATTGCCGACGTGTAAAAAGCCCTCATGTGGCCTATTCACTGACCAAATATTTTGAATTTAGAATTTGAATTTGAAATATTGTTACATTTGAATTTTCGACGCCCAGAAATTTAGGTCGTATGTTGCCATGGAAGTTTTTGTTGCTATGTACATGGCTGATTTTATCATTTCATAACCGTACCTACCTTATATTTTTGGCATTTTTGGGCAAATCTCTACCGCCATCGATATCCTATTAATCTCTCTGCTTTATCCTGTTGCCCTCCAAAGGTGCTAATGCACGCTTGTCTTCTTTACTATTCCAAACATTGTCTACTTTTCTTTAGATCAATCTGGGGGGTTATTATGAGATAGCTATGCAGTTTATTTTACGGTGAGCGTAAAGAACAGAGCTATAGCAGTTATATAGCTCTGTCCTTTTCTCTCAGCGTAAATTGAACTGCATAGCAATCTCATAATAACCCCTCCGGCACGTATAGAATGCCTGAAATAAACATTTTTACCGGTGCCATTACGCTATTTCTATCATATTGGTTAATCTATATAATCACTACATACGAGAATGAGTAATAGAACCGGTATCTGGGCGTCGTTTCCTTTCAATTATATCATTGTTTGATATCATTATAATCAGATTTGTTTACGATTTGCTCTGGGTTTTTTCCTTGATAAAGGACACGTATTTTTCCCGTGAACCCTGGCTACTTTATTAAAGTAGATTGGTACGGTTCCACGTGTTACTTGATAGTTTGGGAATATAGTAATCTTAGGCATAGGACCGACGAGTCTCCTAACGAAAATGATTTCTGTCGCCCTTGAAAGAGGCGATGTTGACAAAGGGAAATATTGCTTTTACATGATTTTATTTAACTTAATATAATGTGAATCTTACAAGTCCTAACCAGTTCCCGATAAACAACAGATAATAGACAGGAAATATAGACCTGATGATATTGAAATGCAATCTGCATTGCAGTGGTTTATGGTGTCTGCAGTGGGTTAATGTGGGGTACTGGATGGATGGATATACGGTGATCTATGGTGATCTGAGATGGAGTCGGAAGGTGGCAGCAGAATCTCTTAACGGCAAAAAACGCATGTCTCAAAAATTTAATCATGATACAAACTAATTTACTATATCAAAAAAAAAATGTCGAGCGGAATTACTTTGTCACCATTCAGGAGTGAATACTTTGTGACACTACGCTACCAATGCTTTCTTATCAAGAGACTTCAAAAAAGGAGAAAGTTGTATATCGGTTGGTCTAAAATTGTTTAGCTTATTCTTGCTTCTCCACATATGTTTTTGCATACCAACGTTTCGTTCAATTATTTAAATGTCGAAAATTGTTTGATTGAAACTATTTTGCACTGGCTTCACTGAAAACCAGCGTGACGAAACGTTTCCCAACGTTTTAGCACATTAGCTGAGTGAAGACCATTTTGGTAGGTTTTTTAATCTTAGTTTCTAGTTTTAGATTTACCTTTATTACCCTAATCTTATGTATCTGTATACTACTTAGTGTAAAATGCCTGCCAAATAAACATATTTTCTTTCTTTCTTTCTTTCTTTCTTTCTTTCATAATATTGTTTGGTCGAAAATTGTTAAGTATAACATGTGTTTGGAATAACCCTTACCGGGAGGAGAAGTCGACGGAACTCCGCCTCGCGGACAATCTTTGCAGTGGCACCCAACGTGGCACCTTTAGAAGGCCAAATATTTTATTTATCTTCAGTACGGCTTAATAATAGATTAAATTTTGGAAACGGTCGTAAATTGAGATAAAATGTTATTTTAACGAAATCTTATCAGGATATAATTAAAAGGAATGCAAACAGTTGGTCGGTATCAACGATGGCTGATTTCTGTAAGCTGATTCTCGCTTGTTTGTTTATATCGTACCATTTTAAGCTTCTACGATAAGCATTTAAATATTATGATGAAAATAATTATGTCATTTATGGCTCACGACATAATATCACACAGAAGAGGAATCTTGATGTGATGTTAAATGTAAGACTAGATCGATCTAAACAGCTCTTATACTGCCCACTATAAGAGCCGTTAAGATAATTTTGTTAATATTTGACGTCATGTCTGTTTTTCTTATAATGCTTAACATATTTACAAGAAGGGGACAATCTCACACAAGTTAAAGTAGTCCCAAGCAAAGTTCAAGCTTTGCACTATGGGTATCTAGATAACGATGAACATATGGAAATAGAGAAATACATACATAAATAAATAGAAAACCTCCAAGACTCAGTACCAAATATTCGCGCTCATCACAAAAATTTTTGCTCATACTGGGAATTCAGATTGGCACCGTTAGCATCGCAGGGAGCAGCTAGGTTAAGCGCGTTGTCAATATAAGCTCACAGTGGTATAGTTAGTACAAACGGTAAAATTTTCTTGACCAGAGACCAAGCGACTAAACAAATAGGTTTATTTCAACTAACTCTGTGGCATCGGTTCTTGGAAGCTGGATCCTCCAACATGCACACACGCTGGCCGTCGGGGGGGTATAACGGGGCAAAAATCCTACATAACCTTTCGAGTCTAGAAGATACCCCTCTCATAACAATAAAAATAAGAAGTCGTGACATTAGTTTTTGCCGTCTCATGACTTTGGATGTATGGTTAATTCAATTCGACCAATCATGCATAAAAGAGAATAATTCAAACATTTAACTACAGTCAACCAATTTGTTTCAAAGATCCCAATGCAACTATGCCATTGTGATGTTATAAATCAAATCTTTAAGGGCCACTTGCACCAAAAAATTAACTCTGGGCAAAACTCGAGTTAAAATGACAGTTTTTGTTTGTTTTTTCGGGTTAGTGTCTTAACCCCTAAGACCCCCCTTAGGCCCTAAGGCCCGGTTGCACCTAAATCTTAACCCCAGGTTAAATCAAGATAAACAGGTAAATTCGATTAAATTTACAGGTCTCATATAAATCTGATATTCGTGAATAATTTAACCTGGGGTTAACCTAGGGTTAAATTCCCTTTACGTGCAAGCAGGTTTAAAAGTATCTGACGATTTGATAGATTACGTCACTCTGACTTGGTTCCATGGACTCCATGGTGGCCTTGGAATTTTGATGGAGTTGACGTTCTTACAAACGGTTATTTAATTATTAGAATTGAAAAACGGCCACATCGGTTGTAGCCTGCATCGCAAATGACCACTCCGTTTGCGATAATTAGATAGGTCAGGTTCGTTTGTAAGATCGGCCAATGACTATGATTTCATAATGATAATACTCATCAAATCAATCAAATTCAACAGGATAGGGTATATTGTAGGGACACTGCCTACACTTAGTGCTTTGTCACTTTTACCTCATGGTTGAACTGTTACACTAATTTGTCAAAAGCGTTAAAGCGACAGGGTATAAAAGTGTGCCCTACTTATAAGGCCGACTAAACCTACATCTACGAAATGCTCAAGTTCCCATGAGCGGATAAAAATGTGGTCAGCCTAATGACAAGTTTACATTGTAATTTAGAGTTTTCTTAAAGTACAGATTTATAAAATGTTGACAATATTTTTATATATTATAGCCCTCCGGCCATTGCCGCAACTGCGATTCGCAACCAGTTGCGAATAAAGAATTTCTATACTTGGTTCGCACCCAGTTGCTAATCAAGAGAACTTTTTCCTAAACCGCAACTAGGCTTCCTGATGATTAAGTTTCGCAACCAGTTTGCATACCTTACCATAACCTTTCCTTTTTGCATACACAGTTTTCAAGAGGATACTGGCCACTACAATTATATCCATAAACAACTACTTGGTATCTAATCTTGACAATGCACTTCACTCATCGTGACGTGCTTAGGTAATAAGCAATTTCACAACAGTAATTTTATCTGTTATAGTATTTCAAAGTCCATTTTAATAATAAAACTGTAAGTAATGTCTACTTCCCACGTGTTTCCGACTTCATCCGACATGGAAATATCAACTAAGCGAGGAGGCTCGAAATTGCTGCATGATGGCCACCAGTACCACTGTAAGAAAATATACACGAAGGTAATTCATTTTGGAAATGCTGCAATAAAAAAGTGTGTAAAGGAAATTTAACGCTAAATACGCGGACAGAAATAATAAAATTTAAGGCACACAACACGAACTGTAAAGCTAACATCGCTAAAAACATGGTACTAAAAGAATTTGATAATCTCAAACGGACAAGTAGCTGTAATTTTGAATCTATACAACAACAATATGATAAAACAGTAAAGCGAATAAATGACTTCGGTCTCCAACATCTGGAAGAGGTACCAAAATTGAATAGTGTTAAAACAGAATTATACAATGAAATAAATAAAATTCTTGGTGCCACCAAGGTACGTTTTCAAAATCCTGACGACGTAGTTCCCTACAAAGTATCAAAACTTTTTACTTGCTGACTATGTGGATGATAATGAGAGGATTATTATATTTAGCTCTGCTGACAATAGAGAACAAATAAGTAGGTACCATCACTTTTTTGCTGATGGCACTTTTAAGAGCTGTCCAAAGGGGTTCCAACAACTCTACACAATACACGCATTTGATGGAAGGAGCCAGTGCATAAAACCATTAATATTTTGTCTACTGTGTAGTAAGAAAATGCGGAGCTACTAAACATTGTTTAATGTGATTAAAACCACGCTGCCTTCGTGGCTGCCTGAAAAAAATAACCATGGACTTCGAGCTAGCTGCAATTGTAGCAATAAAAAAAGTGTTTCCAGAAATTTTATTTCGAGGATGCTACTACCATTTTAACCGAAGCCTCTGGAAAAAAGCTAAGACTCTGCAAATAAAAACGAGGCCAAAGAAAAGACACGTCGCGAGGTGTGTCGGACTTGCACGGTTACCTAAAAAAATTATTACTGCTGGATACCAATACGTGATGGCCAGAAGTCCAGTTGGTGAAGATATGAGAAAATTTAACATATATTTTAGCAAGCAATGGGTTAAAAAGGACGAAATACTTCATTATTGTTGTAGTGAAAATGAAAAAATTAGGATTAATAATAATATAGAAGGCTGGCATACAAAAGTAAATGAATACATAGGTCGCAAAAATCCAAATCTAGCTCATTTACTGCTTTGATTTAAGAAAAGTCAGTAACAAAAAGAAAAAAGGATACGTAGAAATAGACAAGGAAATCAATTCGGCAATAAACGACCTGAAATCCGGAAAAATGTGCGTGGGGCACTGCATAGAAATTATTTGCCCATATGCAATCTGAATGAGGGCAACAAAGAGTGAAAAAGGCATTTCAAGAAATAATAATATTACAGTTTATTTAATTTTGTATTTAAAATACTCCATACTTTGTTTAATTTGTTTCAGTTTGTGGAGTTTTATGTTTTTGGTAAAATACGTAGATTCACATTGCGATTTTTTGTTTTATTTGCATATTTTTTTATTCATTATCTTAGCTACTGATTGCGAATTAAGAAATACCTTTCTCCCATCGCAACTATGTAAGTTTGGGAAGTTCTTATTCTTTGCTCGCAACCAAGTTGCGGTTTAGGAAATAGTTCTCTTGATTCGCAACTGGGTGCGAACGAAGTATAGAAAATCTTAATTCACAACTGGTTGCGAATCGCAGTTGCGGCAACGGCCGGAGGGATTATAGTGCTTCCATGCTGCGGTTATAAAATGTTAGAAAACAATTTGTAAAAAAATTGTACGTTCAACTATTATTATTTGTAAATGTTTTAATGTTATCAAATATTTTTATAACCGCGCTGCAGTGTGGGATGGGAACAACCGAAAAACATAGATTGCTGTCAATAATAATGCAGGTTTGAAGGAATTGTTTTATTCAGTGTTTTACAAACGTGATCGATTAGAAAGGCCAAGAGTTACCAGTCCTCAGTCCATAGATGCCACTTCTGTAAAAAACAAAAGAAAATGTTTATTTTATGAAATTCATTTAAATAATACACATAATTCGAGTAGGTTAGTGGAGGATAAATCGGTATATTCCTTTGGCACCTTAGTTGTAATAAATAAGGTGTAAGTATTACCTTTGTACTCGACTGTACAAATGGCACATTTTATTAATCGTAAATAGTGATTCTTCTGTTATTTTGGAATCAGTTTCATACATTTGTGCGTATTTTATGTGAAGCACTGGTTTATAATGCGAGTAGTTCAAATAAAGTAAGTAAAATGTTATGATAAACATAAATATCTAGCCTTAGCGGTTTTAGTTTTTGTAAAACCTCCGCTGTCCGTTTGTCTATCTATCTGTCTGTCAGCGGGCTGTAGGTATCTCATGTACCGTAATAGCGACACACTTCATAATTTCACACAGTATGTATTAAAAAAAACAACCAATATAGAAAACAAAATTAATTAAAAATTAACACAAGATACGTGAAAATAAAATTAAAGCCTCAAATGAGACGGAAAGGTTCTTGTGAGTTTGACTGGTATTTTAAATAGTTTCTCCTTGCTTTAATGGTGAATCCTATTAATTCCTTACCCTCGTTTGTTCCAGTCACCGTTGCCCATACGCATAACGCCACCATGGCAATTGCTCAATTCAGCCTCCCGGATATTATTGCACAGTCTGCCTTGGAAGTGGTTGAAGCGGACAGAAGAAGCGAACAGGTCAGTGGCGCGGCCGTGGGAGCAGGTGCTGATCCAGCAGCCGGGCTGAGGGTTTCTGCCGCCGTTGGGGTAGAAGTTAGCATCACCGATGGCGTCCATGATACCGAGAAGACCACCGTCAGTGTGAATCGTTTCGACGTAAGTACCAGAGTTACGGTTTAACGCATTCCCGTTGTTTCCCCACGTGGGGCCGGCGGGGTCCAATCCTGAAATAAAAAGCAAAAAGAGAGCTGAACTCTAACGGCTTAAGTTTTAAATAAAAATTTAACATATTCAGTTAATACTTTGTTGTTCCGATTTAAAATAAGTTGTCTATCTAGACAACAAATATAAAAAGACGCTTACCGGTGACTCTTGCGGGCCGTCCACCGGCTTGACGTCCAGCACCTCCGACGACGTGAGCTCCCAGACTGAACCCGACCAAATGAACGTTGTTCCAGGCTCCACCGCCTGTATTCCTTAACCACACCAAAAAGTTTCCAAGAAACTGGCCGACGCCTGGGACGCCTGCCGCCGCGGTGTTGTAACCCTGGTTGGCCAGAGCGCGCCAGTCTACTACGATGACGTTGCAGTTGGTCACGGCCAGAAAAGCAGCGGTGATATCAGGGTTCATTTGGGTCCAGCCGTTGCTGTTCCATCCGTGCACGATAACGTTCAGAGGGAGGTTACCGTTATAGTTTGAGTTCCAAATGGTGTTGGCGTTGCCGTTTACAATCACTTGAGGGTTGCTTGGGTTCGATCTTAAAACAAAGTTAATAAATTAAATATCATGATATAAGTAACGAGTTTTAGAAATATGAAAAATATAAATAATTACCTAGTGAACAGCCAGTATTGGTTGTTGGCTCCATTTCTGCTGTTTAAGACAGCTTCGTCCACTGGTTCCTCGAGGTCCACTAAATGAAGCTTGCCCTCACCATCGGGCATCCAAATGTATCGGCTCTCACCCTCTACATAGTTACTATTGTCCCCTGGCACCAGAGGAATGGCGTTCCCGGCGCACCCTAAATTTAAAACATAACATCATTTGTACCTATAAAGGGCTATTATTAATCATTATAGCTTACGAGTACCTAAGTACGCCTCGAAAGTATTTATTCTTTAAAAAATACTCGAAAAATACTGCATGAAAAGAACCTACAATCAAAAGTGATGAATTTCTTGATGCGGTCAAAGAAAACCCAATATATTATTCTTGTTTCACACTTGTATATTGTTTAAGTACTCACACGCTACGAGGGCAGCAAACACCAACAATGACTTCATAACTGCAGTTAGTGGTCAGTGGTTGTGATACTGCCTTTTTATTTATATTTATTATCATATTATCTTAAAATCTCTGTGATAATAGTTCGCTAACGCAGTTTGAGTGATACGTGGGGGGTGATTAAAACGGTGAGGTGAATAAAACTTGTGGTAACGCGGCGATAATCTCTCATTTTCAACATGCTAGGTTATGTGACAACATCGCAAAAATTTAGAACACTTAATTCAAATTCAAATAATTTATTTCAGAAACATGTCAATATTTGTTAGTTACATAGTTGGCTAGTCTAGTGTTAGTACAGAAAATAATAAATAATAATAAAAACACATGTCAATTTTAATACAAGCAGTGCATATTATTCCAGTGCTCCTGATACCGACCCTGGAATTGGTCGGCAATGGTGCAGAGTAATTGTGTAAGAGTTGTTAATTCATCTAGGCAGCATTCGATATCCTGAAGTATGTCCTCCGGGGCCAATTTGTTTATTTATTATTATTTATTTACTTATTATTTATTTATTTATCAGATGAATTTGTACCTTAACAGCTAAAGTCAATACAGCACAAACTTACAACTACTTAGTCTGACTAAACTTACATCATTCTATCGTACTCTCGGACATTTCTCCTTCAATCCCTCTCTTGCACTCTATCGTCAGTCGCCCAAGCGGACTTGCAAACTGATCACACTGTAGCGCCGCCTAGAGGCTCGATGCACGAGCACGTAGTTGAGCAGCCCAAAAGCCGACAGGGCACAAAAAGACGCACAAACGCCTCCACGAGGGCCACACAATCTATTTTGTTCCAAACTATGCCTATAGTAAACTTTGCCAAGAGGAGTGACCTACGCAATTGCAAAGAATCGTATCCTAAGTGCCCCTGCAGAAATAAGGTCGGATACATATAGGGGTAGTATGAATGTAACCTCTTATATAAAGCCCTTGGAAATTTATTTTTTTTGTCATTAGAATATAATTTACTCTTATGTGGAATACAAACCGCTGCATTCGTTTCAAGAATGCTGCGCACAAGGGCAGCGTAAAGCACGCGAGTGGCATCCACGGTTAGGGGTGCGGAATTGCGTCATCGCCTACACGTAAGCGTTGCACAGAGTTAGGTACAAAGACCTGGATAATTATTTTACCTCACTCGTCAGAAGGAGGGTAATGTTTTTCGAGTGTTTGTATATATTTATATGTATAAGAATAGGAATGACACCTTTTTATTTTAGGAGAATAATTACAAATACTTTATAGACACTATGAAACAACAGAAAACTTAACTTATACATACATACTCGTACCATTCTTATGAGGTGTTTTTAGGTTCGTCTTGGTATTTCTTAATCAAAGCACTAAAAGGGGTTAATTTATTTTAACATAAGTAGTGTATTTTATATAGACGACAATATCATAAAATTCAGTCGGTTTTTTAAAGCTTGCTTTTCATTAAACTTGTACTTATAATGGTGCCTCTCTGGCTAGTGCAGGCTGGCAAATTAACCTCGCATACTCCTTTAATTCTTGCGGGAGTAAACAGTTGGGCAGCGCTCACAACTCCTGTCTATTCTCGTATATTTCTGAGCCAAGATTTAGTAGATGATTTCGATGCAGCTACCAAACCAATCTAGTAGTAACCAAACATTCTATTTAATGTGGAGGAGGAGGCTGTTAAATTACGGGGGGTCGAACTAAAATGTATAACATATAACTGATTTACTACGCAAGTAGGTAAGAAAATTATTTGTGACAAGTTTTTGTTGCCTTTTGCTATTTTACAGTCATCGTTTGCTAATTGTGCTAATCTATTGAGTCCAAACGCAGTGGGTATTTTGACTGCATTATCAATAACAAATAGTTATTCAAAGTCAAAGTCAAAGTCAAAGTTCTTTATTCTTCAATTTAGGCATAATATAATGCACCTATGAATGTCAAAAAGCATTACCACCGGTTCGAAAAATAAAACCTTTGCCCCGAGAAGAACCGGCGTAAGAAACTCGGCATTATATTATTAATGATATTCAGATATCGCAGATAGACTTAAAGACAGATAGGTTTTTAAGGTTCCGTACGAAAGTAATATTTTCAGTTACGAGGTCTTTGCAATTTTGTCGTATTTTTTCCTCTTGAGATCCATACGAACGATTCCTTTTACTTCCCGGATGACATTGATAGATCCATGTTTCTCTTTCGTTATTATGTATGTCCAGTGGACTCGGAACTTTTTTTTTTGATGTTCCAGTGCGATTGGCTGAAATATTCACAAGAAAGAGGCATTTGTTCACCAGTATGACTGGTGCATATTGACCCTAAGTCTCTGACCATCGCTGCAGTGGCGCCCAACTTGGCACTTTTAGAAGGCAAAAATATTATATTTACCTTCAGTACGGCTTAATGATAGATAAAATTTTGGAATCGGTCGTAAATTGAGATTATATGTTATTTTAAACAAATCTTATCAGGATATAATTAAAAGGAATGCGAATAGTTGGTTGGTATCAATGATGGCTGATTTCTGTAAGCTGATTCTTGCTGTTTGTTTATATCGTGCCATTTTAAGCTTCTAAGATAAGCATTTAAATATTATAATGAAAATAATTATGTCATTTATGGCTCAAGACGTAAATATCACACAGAATAGGAATGTTGATGTGATGTTAAATGTAAGACTAGATTAATCTAAACAGCTCTTATACTGCCCACTATAAGAGCTGTTAAGATAATTTTGTTAATATTTGACGTCATGGCTGTTTTTCTTATAATGCTTAACATATTTATAAGAAGGGGACAATCTCACACAAGTTAACGTAGTCCCAAGCAAAGCTCAAGGTTTGCACTATGGGTATCTAGACAACGATTAACATATTGAAATAGAGAGATACATACTTAAATAAATAGAAAACCTCCAAGACTCAGTACCAAATATTCGCGCTCATCACAAAAATGTTTGCTCATACTGGGAATTCAGATTGACACCGTTAGCATCGCAGGGAGCAGCTAGGTTAAGCGCGTTGTCAATATAAGCCCACAGTGGTATAGTTAGTACGGGTAAGATTTTCTTGACCAGAGACCAAGCGACTAAACAAATAGGTTTATTTCAACTAACTCGGTGGCATCGGTTCTTGGAAGCCGGATCCTCCAACATGCACAGACGCTGGCCGTCGGGGGGGATTTAAGGGGGCAAAAATCCTACATAACCCTTCGAGTCTAGAAGATACCTCCCCCTTTCATAACAATAAAAATAAGGAGTAGTGAGATTAGTTTTTACCGTCGTGACTTTGAATGTATGATTAATTCAATTCGACCAATCATGCATAAAAGAGAATAATGCAAATATTTAACTACAGTCGACCAATTTGTTTCACAGAACACAATGCAACTATGCCATTGTGATGTTATAAATCAAATCTTTAAGGGCCATTTGCATCGAAAAATTAACACTGGGCAAAACTCGAGTTAAAATGACAGTTTTCGTATGAATCTGACGTTTACTAACTCGAGCTACTGTCTTAACCCCTAACACCCCCCCTTAGGCCTTAGTTTAACTCTATATAAACTGGTAAATTCGATCAAATTTACAGTTCTCATATGAAAATGATATTCGGGAATTATGTAACCTGGGGTTAACCTAGGGTTAAATTCCCTTTACGTGCAAGCAGGTCTAAAAGTATCTGAAGATTTGATAGATTACGCCACTCTGACTTGGTTCCATGGACTCCATGGTGGCCTTGGAATTTTGATGGACTTGACGTCCTTACAAACGTTTATTAAATTATTTGAACTGAAAAACGGCCACATCGCTTGTAGTCTACATCGCAAAATTACCATTTCATTTGCGATAATTAGATAGGTTGGTTTCGTTTGTAAGATAGGCCAATGACGATGATTTCATAATGATAATACTCATCAAATCAATCAAACTCAACAGGGATGGGCACGGTCGGCCCTAAAAATAGCTACACTGCCTACACTTAGTGTTTTGTCACTTTAACCTCATGGTTGAACTGTTACACTAATTTGTCAAAACCGTTAAAGCGACAAGGTATAAAAGTGTGCCCTACTTATAAGGCCGACTAAACCTACATCTACAAAATGCTCATGTTCCCCTGAGCGGATAAAAACGTGGTCAGCCTAATGACAACTTTACGTTGTAATTTAGAGTTTCTTAAGGTACAGATTTATAAATGTTGTCAATATTTTTATATATTATAGTGCTTCCATGCTGTGGTTATAAAATGTTAGATAACATTTTGTAAAGAAATTGTACGTTCAACTATTATTATTTGTAAATGTTTTAATGTTTTCAAATATTTTATAACCGCGCTGCAGTGTGGGATGGGAACAACCGAAAAACATAGATTGCTGTCAATAATAATGCAGGTTTGAAGGAATTGTTTTATTCAGTGTTTTACAAACGTGATCGATTAGAAAGGCCAAGAGTTACCAGTCCTCAGTCCATAGATGCCACTTCTGTAAGAAAAAGAAAATGGTTAGTTTTTGAAACACATCTATACAATACACATAGTTCGAGTATGTGTATTGTATTAATCGATAAATAGCGATTTTTCTGTTATTTTGGAATCAGTTTAATACATTTGTGCGTATTTTATGTGAAGCACTGGTTTCTAATGCGAGTATTTCAAATAAAGTACGTAAAATGTTATGATAAATATAAATATTTAGCCTTAGCGGTTTTAGTTTTTGTTAAACCTCCGCTGTCCGTATGTCTATCTATCTATCTGTCAGCGGGCTGTATCTCATGAACCGTAATAGCGACACACTTGATATTTTCACACAGTATGTATAAAAAAAACAACAAATAATGAAAATAAAATTAGTTAAACATTAAAGAGTAGAGTAATGTGTCCAGGGGACCACACAAGATACGTGAAAATAAAATTAAAGCCTCAAATGAGAATGAAAGGTTCTTGTTAGCTTGACTGGTATTTTAAATACTTTCTCCTTGCTTTAATGGTGAATCCTATTAATTCCTTACCCTCGTTTGTTCCAGTCACCGTTGCCCATGCGCAAAACGCCACCATTGCAATTGCTCAATTCAGCCTCCCAGATGTTACCGCACAGTCTGCCTTGGAAGTGGTTGAAGCGGACAGAAGAAGCGAACAGCTCAGTGGCGCGGCCGTGGGAGCAGGTGCTGATCCAGCAGCCGGGCTGAGGGTTTCTGCCGCCATTGGGGTAGAAGTTAGCATCACCGATGGCGTCCATGATACCGAGAAGACCACCGTCAGTGTGAATCGTTTCGACGTAAGTACCAGAGTTACGGTTTAACGCATTCCCGTTGTTTCCCCACGTGGGGCCGGCGGGGTCCAATCCTGAAATAAAAAGCAAAAAGAGAGCTGAACTCTAACGGCTTAAGTTTTAAATAAAAATTTAACATATTCAGTTAATACTTTGTTGTTCCGATTTAAAATAAGTTGTCTATCTAGACAACAAATATAAAAAGACGCTTACCGGTGACTCTTGCGGGCCGTCCACCGGCTTGACGTCCAGCACCTCCGACGACGTGAGCTCCCAGACTGAACCCGACCAAATGAACGTTGTTCCAGGCTCCACCGCCTGTATTCCTTAACCACACCAAAAAGTTTCCAAGAAACTGGCCGACGCCTGGGACGCCTGCCGCCGCGGTGTTGTAACCCTGGTTGGCCAGAGCGCGCCAGTCTACTACGATGACGTTGCAGTTGGTCACGGCCAGAAAAGCAGCGGTGATATCAGGGTTCATTTGGGTCCAGCCGTTGCTGTTCCATCCGTGCACGATAACGTTCAGAGGGAGGTTACCGTTATAGTTTGAGTTCCAAATGGTGTTGGCATTGCCGTTTACAATCACTTGAGGGTTGCTTGGGTTCGATCTTAAAACAAAGTTAATAAATTAAATATCATGATATAAGTAACGAGTTTTAGAAATATGAAAAATATAAATAATTACCTAGTGAACAGCCAGTATTGGTTGTTGGCTCCATTTCTGCTGTTTAAGACAGCTTCGTCCACTGGTTCCTCGAGGTCCACTAGATGAAGCTTGCCCTCACCATCGGGCATCCAAATGTATCGGCTCTCACCCTCTACATAGTCACTGTTGTCCCCTGGCACCAGAGGAATGGCGTTCCCGGCGCACCCTAAATTTAAAACATAACATCATTTGTACCTATAAAGGGCTATTATTATTCATTATAGCTTACGAGTACCTAAGTACGCCTCGAAAGTATTGATTCTTTAAAAAATACTTGAAAAATACTGCATGAAAAGAACCTAGAATCAAAAGTGATGAATTTCTTGATGCGGTCAAAGAAAACCCAGTAAGATTATTCTTGTTTCACACTTGTATATTGTTTAAGTACTCACACGCTACGAGGGCAGCAAACACCAACAATAACTTCATAACTGCAGTTGCTCAGTGGTTGTGATACTGCCTTTTTATTTATATATATTATCATATTATCTTAAAATCTCTGTGATAATAGTTCGCTAATGCCGTTTGAGTAATACGCGGGGTCTGCGTGTCACGTGCGTGATTAAAACGGTGAGGTGAATAAAACTTGTGGTAACGCGACGATAATCTCTCATTTTCAACACGCTTGGATATGTGACAACATTGCGAATATTTAGAACACTTAATTGTGTAAGAGTTGTTAATTCATCTAGGCAGCATTCGGTATCCTGAAGTATGTCCTCACGAGCCCAATTTATTTATTTATTATTATTTATTTACTTATTATTTCTTTATTTATCAAACGAATTTGTACCTTAACAGCTAAAGCCAATACAGCACAAACTTACAACTACTTAGTCTGACTAAACTTACATCATTCTATCGTACTCTCGGGCATTTCTCCTTCAATCCCTCTCTTGCACTCTATCGCCAGTCGCCCAATCGGACCTGCAAACTGATCACACTGTAGCGCCGCCTCGAGGCTCGATGCTCGAGCACGGAGTTGAGCAGCGCAAGAGCCAGCGCATGTGTACGTGTTCGCGCCAGCGGCACCGCCAGCAGCGGGTGCTTTCGAGCGCGAATGTACCGACAGGGCACAAAAAGACGCACAAATGCCTCCACGAGGGCCACACAATCTACATCTACAAACCGCTGCATTGGTTACAAGAATGCTGCGCACAAGGGCAGCGTAAAGCACGATTAGTGTAACAGTTCAACCATGAGGTTAAAGTGACAAAGTGTAGTTCAGCAG
This sequence comes from Acleris sparsana, assembly GCA_923062465.1. NCBI lineage: Eukaryota > Metazoa > Arthropoda > Insecta > Lepidoptera > Tortricidae > Acleris > Acleris sparsana. Next base: position 15,105,686 of record OV281287.1, on the reverse strand, counting down.
GAAAACATGCCAAAAATCTTACGGGAGAGATAGAAGAGAAAAGAAAAATGTAATTTTGACTTTTTGTAATTGCGAATGTTTGGATAAGGAAATATTTAACTGCTTTATTTCTGATCACAGTGGTCAAAAGGCTTCTTTTTTAAATGATTTTCATCAAGAACCATATACAATAACATTCAGACCCATAACTACCAATCGTTTGGAATTATTCAAAATTAAAGTTCAGAGTAATCTTTATGGGTTATCCTTTTCACATAATGATTCTAATAGGATTTATAAAGATTTGTTTGTGTTTGTGTTATTCTTCATCAATTTAATAATAATTTTAAGACGAAAACTTTTTCTGGGTCAAAAACTAAGTTGAGTGGGCTACTGTAGACATTCGTAGAAGTAGGAATAGGCTTTATGAACTATATAAAGTGAGGGGGAGAACAGGAAGGCTGACTTCTTAGTTTACGTTAAGAATTATTCGAGGACCTTCAAGCAAGTTTGCTTGAAAACTAAGTCAAACTTTTTAGGTCTTAACGGTTCTGTACGAGAATGAATATATGGAAACTTTGTATGGTGGCTTGCACTGTCATAGGTAAGTATATTTTTTATGTATTTTTTTATTTTTATTACGCGTACTTATTAGACCCTGTTCAATCGAAGCTTGAATATATAAATATTTTATTTTGTGTTAGATTCATTGTTTTATATAATGCTAGGTTAAGCTTTATAATTGTATAACATCATAAGTACCTAGTGCTAAAAAAACGTTTTTTGCGGCTTTTCGTCTCAGCAGTGGTCTCTTGCAAAGCGCTAGTAGTTTTTTTGACGTGTTTAAGTGCCCGTGTGGCCTACTTACTGAATAAACATCTTTTTTTATCTTTTTGTTTATCCCGTATGTAAAAAGGATAACTACTCAGAATAACCGACAAAATTGCAAAGACCTCGTAAAGTCAGAAAAAACAACAAGTATAGTTTTTTTTTCTCGCAGCGAACATTTAATCGACGTCAATACAGAAAAAAATTTGGTCGGTTAACTCTGAACGGTATACAAACGGTAACGGTGGTCAATGTGGCGTTATAAATCTAATATTTAAAAGCCTCATACGATTTGATTGATTATGTTACTTTGACTTAGTTATATGGTGGCCTAGGAATCAAATTGGTTGACTGTATATCCTCACAAACTTTTACAATTTAATTATTAGTACGATAAGCCAATGAAGATGATTTCATTACGTAAAAAATCAATAAAATTCAACAGGTCAGGTCAGGTATGCTGCAGGTATGTTGTAGGGATGCGTTAAATCTGGGATCCTAGTGAAAAAGGGTATAAGCCTCCTGAGGGCCCTGCCAAGATGCACTACGCTAACTGGCGTTTCCATTCGTTTCGTTTTTAAACCAATCGCGTCACTGGTACATGACGTGATACGAAAAGTCACGTGATCTACCAGTGACGTGATTGGTTAAAAACGAAACTAATAGAGAGGTTAGTTAGCGTAGTGCATTTTGGCAGGGCCCTCTGAAGATCAAATGAAACAGGGTGTAAGTCTGGTATACACCGTTTGTGTATGCACCCTTTTGCATTACGAGGTAAGTGGACTTGTAGTCTTTTTCACTAGTTTCCCAGAAACATAGGGTACCTACGGTCGGCCGTATTAAAAGCTGCACACTTTTTTGCTTTGCTACTTTAACGTATTGTTTGTTCTCTAATCTATCAAAGGCGGTATAGCGTCAAGGACTAGGTGCAAAGGTATGCAGCCCTTTGATATAATAAAGTAGAAAATATTTTTTATAACTTTCCGATATTTCGAACTTTCATCATCAACAGGGGAAAAAAGTACGATTCGTCGGAAAATTTGAGGTTTTATTTAATAAAGACTAAATAAATCGATCGAACTATCGATTTATCGATAACATCGATAAGCAGCGGTGTTCTCTCCCTACAATTTGTCAAAAGCTGCCACCAAAACTCCGGGCCCTACTTATAAGGCTGACTGTACCTGGTGCCTATATCTATAACGAAGTAAAAACATCTGTAAATATAAATACAGACTTTAACATGTCGTGCATGTTTTATACATAGTGCTCCCGGATTGTGGAAACATATGTTATGTAACGTTTTATAGAAAAAATGAACACGACAACTGTTTTAATATGTAGAATGTTGTCGTGCTTTCTAGATATTTCATAACCACAGTGTGAAAATCACCAATAAACGTAGATTGAGATCAATAATAACGCAGGTTTTAAGGACATATTTTATTTAGTGTTTTACAAAAGTCATCGATTAGAAAGGCCAAGAGTTGCCAGTCCTCAGTCCATAGATGCCATTTCTGTAAGAAAACAGAAGAAAATAGTTATCTCTTGAAACACATTTGTACAATACACAAATTATGATTAGGGTCATCGGAGGACAAATTTATGAATACCAATGTGATGAATAGCATTGTAATGAATAAGGTGCAAAAGTCTATATGTTACCTTTGTACTCGACCATACAAATCGCAATTTTTACGGTTTAAGTACGGCATTCTCTACCTACACATTTTTAGCGAGGAAGAGAATTTCAAAGTTGCGGTAAGTATTTCAAGAGACTGTCTTATTGATAAAAAGTATTTTTACTATTTAAATATAAGTAGACCACTTGTTTTTTTAATAAAGTAACTGATGTAGTAGATTTGTATTCTGCAGGATCAAAACCCTCTGATAACTTTGTCACCTCAACTGATAGGTGATTTGCCGCTTGCCTTGTTTTAGATTTTTGGCCTAGTCTAACTAAGATGTTATGATAATCATTAATATTTTCGTTTTAGCGGGTAAGCCTCTGTTGTCTGTCTGTCTGTCTGCCTGTCTGTTTCTCAGCGGTCTGTACCATAAACTGTAATAGCGACGCACTGGTTTAACTTTTATAGTACGAAGAAGGCAAACGAATGCTTTTTGATTACAGAGTGAGTATTAGTATTAACAACAAATAATAAAAACAACATAAAGTCAAAAATTAAAGGCGACGCCGTACCAGACAAATGCTTTTTTGTTTTTTGTTCGACCTTAAGCAATCGTTTTATCTCTTGAACTTATAAAATAACACACCCACTCATAAAAATTATGACTTAAGGGGCAGTACGACTTGCATTTGACTGGTTTTTTTCACTGCTTTCTTTAAGGGGGTATCTTATTAATTACTAACCCTCGTTTGTTCCAATCACCGTTGCCCATACGGAGAGCGCCACCATTGCAATTGCTCAATTCAGCCTCCCAGATGTTATTGCACAGTCTTCCTTCTAAGTGGTTGAAGCGGATAGAAGAAGCGAACAGCTCAGTGGCGCGGCCGTGGGAGCAGGTGCTGATCCAGCAGCCGGGCTGAGGGTTTCTGCCGCCGTTGGGGTAGAAGTTAGCATCACCGATGGCGTCCATGATACCGAGAAGACCACCGTCAGTGTGAATCGCTTCGACGTAAGTACCAGAGTTACGGTTTAATGCATTTCCGTTGTTTCCCCAGAGGGGACCAGCAGGATCTAATCCTAAAAACAAATAGCAGATAGGGAGCTGTAGTGGGCTTTCATTTTTTGTGGGTTTAATAAATTATATCACAAAAATCTCTTACGAACAATGATGAAAAAAATCTTACCAGTAACTCTTGCCGGCCATCCACCGGCTTGACGTCCAGCACTTCCGACGACGTGAGCTCCCAGACTGAACCCGACCAAATGAACGTTGTTCCAGGCTCCACCGCCTGTATTCCTTAACCACACCAAAAAGTTTCCAAGAAACTGGCCGACGCCTGGGACGCCTGCCGCCGCGGTGTTGTAACCCTGGTTGGCCAGAGCGCTCCAGTCTACTACGATGACGTTGCAGTTGGTCACGGCCAGAAAAGCAGAGGTGATATCAGGGTTCATTTGGGTCCAGCCGTTGTTGTTCCATCCGTGCACGATAACGTTCAGAGGGAGGTTACCGTTATAGTTTGAGTTCCAAATGGTGTTGGCGTTGCCGTTTACAATCACTTGAGGGTTGCTTGGGTTCGATCTTAAAACAAAGTTAATAAATTAAATATCATGATATAAGTAATGAGTTTTAGAAATGTTAAAAATATAAATAATTACCTAGTGAACAGCCAGTATTGGTTGTTGGCTCCATTTCTGCTGTTTAAGACAGCTTCGTCCACCGGTTCCTCGAGGTCCACTAGATGAAGCTTGCCCTCACCATCGGGCATCCAAATGTACCGGCTCTCACCTTCTACATAGTGACTATTGTCGCCTGGCACCAGAGGAACGGCATTCCCAGCGCACCCTAAATTAATAACATAACATCATTTTTATAACGGGCTGTCGTAAGTATTGCTACCTTTTAGAACGCCTAGAAAGTGTTTGATTCTCTGAACAAAAGACTTGAAACTCAAAAAAGTACTCAAAAGTGATGAATTTCTTGATGTGGTCAAACGTGATGACTGAATCAACTGGTCCAAATAAGAATTTTCTCGTTTTACACTTGTATATTGTATTAATACTCACACGCAACGACAGCGGCAAACACCAACAGTAGCTTCATAGCTGCAGTTAAACAGTGGCGGTGTCACTGCCTTTTTTATATTATTTGACTATCATTTTATCATTAAATGTTATCTGTGATTAGTTCGCTAATACGCGGCGATAGTCTCTCATAAAAGAGTATGTAATCGCGAAAGTTAAAACAATCAATCATGTAAGAGTTATTTACAACAGTACGTGAGATTCAGCTAGGGTAGGGGCAGTATTCACTATCCTGAAATATTTTCTCCGAACTGAACTATTTCTCTCATTTACTTATGGTTCCTATAAGTAAATTCTCATCGAGAATAACAAGAATATACGATCAACCTAAATTGGAAATGGGCGTGTCACGGAAAGATGGCAGATTGTCAAACTACGAGTAGGTTGCTGGACCAGGATATCAAAATAATTCGTTAGTAAACCACCCATACCTAAGGTAGATGACATGCAAGGAAGTAAAATGAAATGGATGACTTTAAACAGGACCAAGGAAAGTGGTGTGACTGCTGAACTTATGATCTTTTAACGCTTAGGGACGAAATTTCAGCTGACTTTGATTTTACTAGTATTGGTCGCTAAGGTCTAATTCCCCAAATATCTAGTCATATACATCCATTCCCCGAATGTCAAGTAGCCATACGTCCATTCCCCGAATGTCTAGTCGCCACACGTCCATTCCCCGAATGTCTAGTCGGCATACGTCCATTCCCTGAATGTCTGCCCTGCCACAGGCAGAGCTCCGTCGAGTAGCAGTGGTGTGGTATGACAACCTGGTGAGACCACAATTCTTCACGCAAATTCTTTCAAAAAATGTTCAAAAGGCATACGAAATACACAAATTATTTAAAAAAAACAATTCAATACTTGTATTTTAATTCCTATTTATAATTTCCAAAAAGTTGGTATTTAAAGGTTATCTCGTAGAGACCGCTGATTCGCGATAAGACTGCCTGTAGTTTACTTCAACTCGGAATAGTCTCCATGAAGGTCAATGCACTTAGTCCACCTCGCCTCCAACTTCATTATCCCATCAAAAAAAAAAGAATCTTTGAGGTCGTTAAAATATGAGTCTACTGCTTCTTGTACCTCCATATTTGTCGAAAATCTTTGTCCTCCCAATTGTTTTTTGAGGTTTGGGAAGAGATGATAATCGGAAGGAGCTAGATCCGGCGAGTAAGGGGGATGCGGCAGCACTTCAAATCCACAATCATGTATTTGTGCCATTGATTTCGCCGAAGTGTGAACGCGAGCGTTGTCTTGGTGAAACAGTACTTTTTTCGACAGCATTCCTGGTCTCTTTATTTTAATTTCCTCTCGCAGACGACGTAAAAGAGCGCCATTGTAGTCCGAATTTATTGTTTTGCCCTTTTCGAGATAGTCTATCATGATAATCCCCTGCAATCCCAGAAAACTGTGGCGATTACCTTATTAGCTGACAAAATGACCTTGGCTTTTTTGGGTGGCGGTGAACCTGGTCTTTTCCATTGCCTGGATTGTTCTTTCGATTCTGGTGTACTGTGGTGGACCCATGTCTCGTCCATAGTTATAAAACGATTGAGAAAATCTTCGGGGTCACGTTGAAACATGTCCAAACAATCTTGGGAAATTGTAACACGTACTCGTTTGTTCTCGACTGAAAGCAGTCTAGGCACCCACCTGGCTGACACCTTATAAAATCCAAGAACATCGGTGATGATGTTCTGTGCCCGCTCATGAGAAATACCCATTGCTTCCGCTAGCTCCACAATCTTCAATCGCCTATGCTTCTAATATTTTATTGACATTTTCATCCGTAGTAGCCGTCAACGGCCGCCCACTCCTAGGCTCGTCTTGAACAGTCTCCCGGCCACGTTTGAAATCAGCTACCCATCTTTTTATGGTAGCATACGATGGAGCAGATTGCCCTAATGTTTTGTTCATATCTTCAAATATTTGTTTTGGTGTTAACCCCTTCTTTTGCAAATATTTTATGACAGAACGGTGCTCAATTTTATCCATTACTTGAAAAATCAGTGACCTTATGTAGCAGTTCCAGCATAAAATGCAAAATTGTGACAGGAAAAAATCAAAAGATAGTGCATAATGGCGACTAAATATGGCACTTTTACCTGCCAGTATTTATTTGTTTTTTTTTATTATATTCAACCTTAGGCTCAGAACTTTTCAATGCACCCTCGTATTCTGTATTTTTCGATTTACACATGTATATCGGAAGTCGATAGACGAGGAGTCCCTCTGTCCCTATGAACGTTCAGACAAGTCATGGTATGTGTTAGCAAATTAACCGCATAAACCTCTTTACACACTATTGTTTTCTAGTTATGAAGACGAAATTCACATAAAGCATGGCCCGGATATGCGCTTAACCAATTATTTTGCCGTTTCACGTAGATACTATTAGGTAGGACCAAATCTAAAAATATCGTAAAAATCTGAGAGACCACACTTTTTTATCAAAATCCCACATACACGTATAAGCCGATTAACGGTTGATTATTCTATTATCGAATAGTGAATAGATAAATAAGTCTGCTATATCTGAAAGTTGTACAATTCCTAGATTTAATCAGCCATTTTGACATGATGATTTCTTATAAATCGATGAACGCCGGCTGCAAGCACGAAAAAGCGTGACTCAATGTCACGTTCCACCCCATTGTCACGTTCCGCCTGAACCGAGTGTGCAAGCGAGAGCCCGGAACGAGCGATAGAGAGGCAGGATCGGCCTAAGCGTTCGGCTTGTGTGTTTTCTTATGACGTTATCACGTAAAATGATCGTCCGTAAACCGACTTTACTGACAACCATTTTTTAATCCAATTTGTGGGCTTGAGATACTGCAATAAAATATAAATGGACTCTTAATAACTAAATGACGAATGATGATGATGATTACCTGTTCAGGAAATTCAATTAACTCGTAATGATCCGGGGAAGCTATTTATGTACTAAGCATAAGAAACTAGGGTCTGAGACACATTTAGCCCAGGAAAGTGTTTTATCCCTTCGCCTGGCGCCGCCATTTTGGTCATTTACGCGCATCTGGCGCTGTCCGGCTCCGGGAGAGAAAAGAAAAGACTAATTATGGCGGCCGCCATTTTGCAAATTTTACCACGTTTGGCACAGGCCTAGGATGGACAATTTAAACTGGTCTTCGATGTTCAGAAAAACTTAAATTTTACTGCTTTTCTGTATTATAAGCGTAATAAAATGTAGCATTTTAGATTCTTAATTAAGTACGCTATCATATTGCATACGGTAAATATGTATAAAGTGTGAAAATAAAACAATGTCGTAAAGTAAAGATAGGGTCACGGGTTTTTTTCCGATTTTCGATACATAATATACCATATCATAAATTATACCTACTTTTTCTCGTCAATATTTGTATTTTATTTACAATACTATAAACATTCTATAAAATCACTTCAATCCATACATTTTTTTAGCAGTAAGAGCATTACTAAATGTGGGCCTTATCAGGCGCCGTCCCGTCGGTGCTATAAAGTGACTCGTGTTTCAAGATTAGTTCTGAGAGAGACGTGGCTCAAGTGGCTCATGTTTTTTGTTTATTCGTAAGTTCGGTTCATATAGTTAGCCTATACAAATATTCACATTCGTAAAGTAATAAGTTTGGCAGCTTGAGACATAAACATAAAGCCCTCGAAAAACGACTCTAAATAGGTACTCACAATGAATGGCCTGTAAAACAATTCCAGATTATCTTTTTTTAATACTGATAACATTTTCTAAAACTAGATTTATTATACTAAAGTAACGTTACAAAATGAAAACGTCTTAGCATAGAAAAATCTTTGAGAATTTATAAACAAAAACACCCAATTTCTACTCCGGAGCGGGAATTTGCCACACGAAGGGGTCTCAGGGCGGCTACAATAGTATGAGTGTCAAACGCCGTGTGGCACTGTACCGCTCCGGACAACACAATGCCGGCAGTAATTTTATCACAAATTTCGCTAAATATTGATTAATTTGGATGAATCTAAAGTAGGAAATATGTAAATAGTTATACAATAATTCGTTTTTCACAATCTTTTACATAAAAGTATCGTGAATAGCCAACAAGAAATAGTTTTTTTGGCGGGACTAACACAGTTGCAAAGTCGGAGTGGTTGATGAAATAAGCATTTTTTCGTTAAAAAACCTTGAATCCACACAAACAATTACTTAAATGAAGTGTATTACTTACCCATCCATACTTTTCTTAAGAAGTTCAGGCCGAAACAAGACGAAATATATAAAAAACACACAATAAACACGGGACGTTCGTTGTAGGCAAACACTACTACACAACCGCTCACGGAACAATGAACATTCATTGAAATATATGTCTTGTTGACATTTCTGTTGTACTGTAGTCTATCTTTGTTCTATAAATAAGCTTCAGTATAAGTTAGAGCAGTGCATAATGCGTTTTAGGCGTCAAAATGGTAGTTTTAAATAAGTACTTAGCTACTCTCCCGGAGCGGTCGGCCGCCAGACGCGGCAGCGACGCGGCGCGGCGTGAGCGGGACAGATGCCACATGCGCGCTAATTTCAAAAATAACATCTGTCATTTTAGGCCTATTTCTTTGTCTCCCGGAGCGGAAATTTGCCACACGAAGGGATATGTTTATACTTACACTAGAGGACGCCCGCGACTTCTTACGCGTAGAATTAGTTTCCCGCTATACCCCCTATTTTAACCCCTTAGGGGGTGAATTTAGGGATGTTTGGCAGTGAGTCGTCCGTCCTGCATGAGTAATCTACGCTTAAAAAAGGTGCACCTACTGTACAAAAATGCCGTGATATTGTAAACTATTTATAATTATAATGTAATGATGTAAACCTTTTTCTTGAAAAAAATATACCTTGCCGAGTTTCTTACGCCGGTTCTTCTCGGGGCAAAGGTTTTATTTTTCGAACCGGTGGTAATGCTTTTTGACATTCATAGGTGCATTATATTATGCCTAAATTGAAGAATAAAGAACTTTGACTTTGACTTTGACTTTGAATTTCTAAAAATCCTTTCTTAGCGCTCACTTACATCATGAAAGGAACCCCTGTATTTCAAGTTTCCAGGTACAGTAGTTTCGGCTGTGCGTTGATATATAAGTCAATCAGGTTTGCCTTTTATATATTTAGATTCTAGGCGTAAGTTACGCGATGATTTCACTCGTATTTGATAATCATTTCCCGTGATGTAAAATAAATCTAAAAAACTTTGTATTTCTTACAGCTAAAACTACTTAACCCTATTGCCTTTATACTTAAGAAGGCGGCTAACTGCATAGTAAAAGTGCAAGCTTTTTAAATTTTATGTGGTTACCAATAGCCTGGAATAGATGAGTGTGGTTTGCACGGAATCATCCTGATCATAATTGCACGGTACGTCGTAGCCGTCTGGGAACAGCCCAGCATCCAAGGGCGTAGCGAGTTACAGGCAGGCAGCCGCCTAGAAGATGCAGGAATGCTCACAAACTGTAAAGTAATATTACGCAGGTAGCCTATTGATAAGCAAAAACTCTTGGTTTGTGGACGCCTGCCCTCCCCCCTTGAAAAAAATCCTTGCTACGCCCTTGTCAGCATCTGATATAGAACTAGTTAGAAAGATCCCAGTTAGCATTATGAAATCAAATTTGAGATCCACATTATAAAATTGATTTTAGCCCTGTTATTCTGGTAAAATACTCGTAATTAACTTTATTCTTTGCAGCTGCAGTTCGTTCCTGGCTTTTGGGACCAGAATTCTGCCTCCACGGTTCATGCATATGCTTCCAGCCCGCTTACTCCGGCTGGTCTCATGATACTTGGGTCACTGAATAAGTTTTGAGATAGACAAAAGGATTCAACATATTTACACCATTTTTTTTAAAATTACTATTTATTATGCTGTAAAGGTGCGAGGTACTGTCTTGAAGTAGTAGAGTTAAACACCTCTATGAGTTGTAGAAGAGTAATGAACAAATTATTTACAAAAACACGTTTTTTTTTTAAGTTGAAGGGACAATATGATACGAATGAACAATTAAAACACCGTACACTGTACAAAATAGAGCGACAAATACAATAGAGTGAGACGGAACGGTAGTTGGACGTCTAGAGCAAGACAGAGTGAAGGTGGCGTGATGCGCGTGAGTCCTGCGGGCCTAGTATGGTTGCGTTTATCGTGTGACAAAATGTGGATAAAGCATTGGTCACTCTCCTACTTATAGTACGCGTACTACGCGTAATACGCGTCAAATAGTGATGGATGCACATTTTGTTACGCGATAAAGCAGCCATATGAGGCCCCCTGGGCCTGTATTATGATCGCCTTAATCGCGGTGGATAAAGCATCCGACACTCTCACACTTAAATCTTCTTCTTAAAGTGCCTCTCCAACTTAGTGAAGGTTGGCTATCAGCTGTTGGAATTTGTCCCTATCCTTTGCGAGGCGGAATAGCTCGGACGCGCTCGCTCACCTGCACGCGTTGGTGGTTCGTATGAATAGCCAACGGCGACACTTTCAAAAAAGTGTCGTGGTGTTTCATGCTAGACAACGAACGAGGCTCTGGCGACCGAGTCAATGGCGGTATATCCATTTCCTGAGCGGGTAACCGTTCGCAGAGGTATCAGCAACCTTGGAGATTAAATAACTCCTAAAAGGCCTGGGGCAGAAGGCAACGGGAAACCACTGCTACTAATATCCCTTGTTTATCAGTATGGGGTAACTAACGAGGAGGTTTTGCGTCGGGCCCAGCAGAGGGTAACTAACACTTAAATACTAGTCAAAAAGTGACAGATGCTTTATCCACGCTTATCCACATCGTTAACCACGACCATAATAGGCCTGATGTGCAGAAGTGTGTATTGGTTTTGTCGCGGGCCTATAAATAACAAAACGCAATAAAATAAATCCGCTCCTCGCCGTCGAAGTGAACACATTGTAGTTCTGCTGCGCGTCCGCTCCAAAGATAAATATACTTCGATCGATAAAAATTGCTTACTCCGACATCGTGTGCAATAATACTTTCAGAGCACTTTTTGACGTCCTTATCGTTCCCATCATGATGATCGATCGATGTCAATCAATCAATAAGCGACAGTGCTTAAAGGGGCACTTAGGGTGCGGCTGCACTAAGACGCAGATGAGCGGAGTGGACGGGAGCTGTGCGAATATTACTTAATAGAATCTAAACTAACGTGCGCAAGGTGCGGTCAACGTGACCGCATGCACCTTCAATTGGTTAATATTGACACAGCTCCGCTCCGCTTGTCTCCACCTCAGTGGAGCCGTAGCCTTACACAGTATTTTAGAGCATAAATCGCTCATTCCCATTAAGTATATTAAAAAATTAAAATACCAGATTATTAATATTATTACCGGAAAAACTATTAAAGGCCTTTAAGGCCCGTAAAAAGCTTCACTGGCATTATACAAGGTTTATAGTAGTTTACGTGATGGTTGTGTAATGCCAATTACGCAGAGTCGCGTACAATACTCTATGTACACACATATTATAAGTACTCCAAGATGGGTTCAGAAGCCTAAAGGTAAATGACCTGAACAGCATTATACTGAAAAAACAATGGGTTGATTTTACTAAATATTAGGACCAATCGATGAAGTTTGGTGGAGGTAATACCTAACCTTAGTAAAAACAACACATTGAACGTGGTTAACTCAACCAAACTCACGTGTCGGGTCCTACTTAGGTAATCATAAAATTAGTAAAATCAACCCATTTCTTTTTACAGTGTATCTGTGGTAGCAGGTGAAAATGACAGGAGGCCATTTGCAACGTTAAAAGATGGCGGATGTGTAATTTGTTTTATTTTTTATTTTTGTGTATTTAGGTGTTCAAAGTTCTTTTTTGTTAGTGATTTGTACTTTTAATGCCTTTGTGTTGCACTGCACAGTGATAGAAGACTTGGACTTATTTCGTGTATTCTGGCATCTTACTTCTCGTTTCAAGTGGACTCGCAGTGGTACAGAGGTTAAAACTATCTTAGCCTCTGTCCTACATATCACCGTAACTGGTTTATTGTTTCGTTTTAAGCTAATGGCCTAGTAGCCAAAGCTTCAATAAAAAAAAAAATTAAAATGACAGCTTGAAAGTTCCTTCTGTAGACCTTGTCCCAATTATTAAACAAATTATGTTAAAACGCTGGTCCCGCTCTTTGTTATCTACTAGAAATATTAAAGGTCAATGGTTGGCAGATATAGCTCCAGTACCCAGTACTAAATCCTGGTTTGATAAACTCAACAGATTCCCTGGAAGACATTTTACAACTATTATTAGCAGATTGCGAATAGGTCACTGTCGCTTTCCTGCACATTTGCATAGACTAAATTTAAGTATTAATTCCGATTGTAAATATTGTAATTGTAATTTTTGTGATCTTGATCATATATTTTTCGTTTGCCCTAGATTTAAACTTCAAAGATTGTTATTTATTTGTTTGTGTAAGAACATAGGATTAACAATATTCCGAGTTCTGTTAAAGAACTTATGAAGCTTTCGGAAATATATAATATTGTATACGATTTTATTTTGGGTACAGTGGGTGGGTTATAATAAATTTTAATTTCATTAATTTTCTTTGTAATTATATTTTTTTAGTCTCATTTTTATTTAGTTTAATGTTTGAATTATTCTGTTAAAATTTATGCTTTGTTTTGTAAATAGGTAGGTATTTGTATAGGCGTACTTTTATGTTATTTGAATAAGACTTACTGGTTTGTTGTTTCGTTTTAAGCTAATGGCCTAGTAGCCAAAGCTTCAATAAAAAAATAAAAATAAAAAATTGAAAATGACAGCAGTAACTGTAATGAAATATCGTTATCGAATATTTTAAAGTGGGGGGGGGCATTTACAACGTTAAAAGATGGCGGATGTGTAATTTTTTTAGGTTTGTATTTTTGTGTTGCTTTTGTATTTTTTTTTGCTTTTTATGCCTTTGTTTTGCACAGTAATAGAAGACTTGGACTTGTTTCATGTATCTGGCATCTTACTTCTCGTTTCAAGTGAACTCGCAGTGGTGCAGAGGTTAAAACTATCTTAACCTCAGTCCTACATATCACCGTACAACGTTGCGCCGAGATCCGATCTTACTGGAGAAGATTGGATTGTATTTTATTGCTATATTGATTTATATTCATATATACATGAAACTGGCGAAATCACTTCATTGTCGAAACGCCATATCCCCGCGGTAGTAGCTGTTGAAGTCGCCACGGGGCAAAGAAGAAGGATGTAAAGTAATGAGATCCAAATTAGGAACATCTTCCATCATCAACTTGACAGCTGTCATCGCTGTCACCTACTACCACAGGTAATGCTGGCTATTGCTTACGGGTTTTGAACGCTAGGTAATAGACGATTTATGATATGTGTGTAGAACCAATTTACAGCGCAACAGGGAATCGCAGCCAGTCTTAGTAAGGTATTAGCTCGTCTTAGTGGTCTTGGAAAAATACTTGAATGTTTTTAGCTGTATAGGTGCGTTTGCTAAGATTAGTTGCTTAACCTGTAGCGATAGACAAGGTGCATTGCGAGAACGATATCTTTGTCGAAAATTGGTAGGATGGACGTAAAGTCGAGGTCAATGGAAATGACAAAAGATGTAAACAAATCAGTACCGTTTGGCACATAACCTCAATGTTTCTGCAAAACAGTTTTGATTAAAAAAACCGTATATTCAATGGTTATCTTAAACAGAATTTAAAAGTGATAGTCAAGCGTGTACATAAGTATAAGTCACGCGATGTGAAAAAATTACTACGGTGTGTGTAATAATGGTAAATAGGTACGTTTGGTTTTGTTTACTTCTTTTATCATTTCTATTGACCCCGAGTTCGAGCGCTTCTGTCAATTCCATGCATTTTGGTTAGAAAACCAGCTAACGTTAACGTTATGCATCTAGTCTAGGGCCTCCGTTGCATGGCTGCGCTGGTGACCCTCATCAGCAATCACAACTGTCTTGGTCAAATCGGCTGTGAAAAGGGTATCAACAGCCAGAATAATAAATAAGAAGTCATCTTAATTGCTATGGGACCAGTCAGTATATTCTGATTTCGATGGACTGGTTAAGATTTATTTTATGACAAGTTTTCTTAATATTCAATTTGCCGAATGGGCCACTTACCTCATTATTTTTTGATAATCTAATAGAGATTAGTTGTTAAGTATTCTTAATATATATGTATATTTCTACCGTGATTTATTATCGCTTGCCTTTTCTCCATCCATATATAACTTTTCCCTACAATTTTCAATTTTCAATTTTGACAAGCAATCACAAAGTAATTTACCTATTTTATTGTTAGTTACAATTATCTTTAACTGTAGGTATATGCTGTGAGTCAGTCGCGAGGCGTTCGTACAAGCCGATTATTTACGGCTTTACCAAAAATTCCTATGCATAGAGTAGGTATACAAACAAAACGTAAAACCGACACACGCCATACACCTTTTTTTGCTCCGGCTTGTCTATTTATTTACGTGACGCTTCGCCACTGCTGTGAGTCTAAAGTTCTAGATCCGGATCACAAATCTACAGGATAAAACGCATCAGTTGAAAATCACGGCTATGAAAACTTAATTCTGCTGCATACATAAAATGATTTTGGGAAGTTATTTAACAAAACTATTTATGCGCACAAAGTTTTGTTGGTAGTATCTTTATACTACAACGGGCTCTTAAGGAAAATGTTTTATTCAAACTTTGTCAGTTAAAAAGGCCAGGAGTTGCCAGTGTTCACTCTATAGATGCCATTTCTGTAACAAAAAAGGGTTTTTATGTGTGACTTTTCTCTTCTTGTATTACAACACAAGCTTTGCGCTAAATCTTTTGTAAATTAGCTTATAGCATGTTACACTTAGATTTAGATTTAGGATAAATGGGATGTTACACTCAATCGTGGCAAACAGGATCTTGTCGAGCAAAGCTCGCCTTGCCATTATTCGGGAGATTGACACCAACATCGATGATGAAGTGAATCATGGGTATAGCAGAAGAAGAATGATAGCAGGATTAATGCTGTTGAAATGAGAGCTTTGAGAAGTATGTGTGGAGTTAGGATAATAGACGGAGTTAGAAATAGCGAGATCCGATAAAGATGTGGATTTAATAAAGATGTAGTGAGAAAGATAGAAAAGGGTAATGGTAAGGGTAAGAGTAATGGTTTGGTCCTTTATAAAGAATGGATGTAAGAAGAGTTACGAAAGAGGTATGGCGAGTCAAAATGAGTGGAGATATCGGTAGGAGACACCCTAGATACACATACAGTGATCAGATGCTAGATGTAATACCCGAAACCGACGTACGAGTACGTGCATGAAGAGGTTGATTAATGCAGAGGAAGCAAAAGTTGTAAGTTAAGATCGGTGCACCTGGCGTGCCATAGTCTCTGAAGTACATAGGCCTGAAGGTATGTATGTATGTACACTGAGATAATTGTTTTTTTTGATTTTGCGAACAGGTCAGGAAAAATACTCATAAAATTATGACTTAAGGGGCCGTCCGATTCGCACTTGACTGCTTTTTTTCACTGCTTTCAGATATGGGGTATCTTATTAATTACTAACCCTCGTTTGTTCCAGTCACCGTTGCCCATACGGAGAGCGCCACCATTGCAATTGCTCAATTCAGCCTCCCAGATGTTATTGCACAGTCTTCCTTCTGTGGTTGAAGCGGATAGTAGAAGCGAACAGCTCAGTGGCGCGGCCGTGGGAGCAGGTGCTGATCCAGCAACCGGGCTGAGGGTTTCTGCCGCCGTTGGGGTAGAAGTTAGAAGGGCAGATTGAACCCGACCAAATGAACGTTGTTCCAGGCTCCACCGCCTGTATTCCTTAACCACACCAAGAAGTTTCCAAGAAACTGGCCGACGCCTGGGACACCTGCCGCTGCGGTGTTGTAACCCTGGTTGGCCAGAGCGCGCCAGTCTACTACAATGACGTTGCAGTTGGTCACGGCAAGAAAAGCCGCGGTGATATCAGGGTTCATTTGGGTCCAGCCGTTGCTGTTCCATCCGTGCACGATAACGTTCAGAGGGGGGTTACCGTTATAGTTTGAGTTCCAAATGGTGTTGGCGTTGCCGTTTACAATCACTTGAGGGTTGCTTGGGTTCGATCTTAAAACAAAGTTAAAAATTAAATATCAATTACATAAGTAACGAGTTTTAAAAGTAGTAATATAAATAATTACCTACTCAATAGCCAGTAATGGTTGTTGGGTCCATTTCTGCTGCTTAAGACAGCTTCGTCCACTGGTTCCTCGAGGTCCACTAGATGAAGCTTGCCCTCATCATCGGGCTTCCAATCTATCGGCCCTTACATACTGACTATTGTCCCCTGGCACCAGAGGAACTGCATTCCCAGCACACCCTAAATTTATTACACAACACTATAACGATTAAAATCATTTAAAAGTGTTTGGTGCTACATTGATGACGCGGTAAGCATATCAAAAAAGAAATATAGAAAAAAATACGCGCCAAAATATTTTCCCTTTAAAAACCACGTGGTTCCACGAGTTACTTTCAATATCTCAAGAAGTCACTAAGCTGACCACAAATATTTATTCCGTGTACATATTTTTCTCTTTTGACACTTTTATAAATATATGGGTACTAACACGCCACGAGGACAGTGAAAACCACCAACAGTTTCATAACTAATTTTGAACAGCAGTGATATCGCCTATTTTATTCAGATTTTATCATAATTATAAAAACTCTTTATCGTCTAATATCGGTAATAATCTCTCTAATATTGTTATGCTTGTAGTTTCTTTACCGACTCCCAAAACAGTAGGCGGTTACTCATTCAATTGTACCTTTATATTATTTTTAATAATTGTTACCTTAAAATTACGGCATTTATATCATAACTGATAACCTTCAATGTTGAAAAATACATATTTTATACTATCTTAAAGGAATATAGTTAAATGTGAAAGTCTGATGATAGGATTCAAAAAGAACCGACAGATCACTCCAAAATATCTTTAGGACTTAATGTTTAAAGTTAATTAGCTCACACTTTACATAAACAAGTATATTTACAGGCAAATAAAAACCTTTGTCTGAGAAGAATCAACCAAAAAAAAATCTTAATGAATCTCGAATATACCACACGGTGGGTATCCCTTAATTTTGCATAATATCATTTTCCATAATGGTCACTGGCTATAATTTTAATTTTCCCTAATATCATTTTTCCAGTGCCATAATACTCAAGTGTCATAATCATAATGTCCATCCTCCCTAATATTAGATACCTTAATAACACTTTCCATAATATTTACTTTCTATAATGTTCATAATCCATAATATTTTAGCCATAACAATCATTTACCATAATTACGGAAAAAGCAGATCCAGACAGTTTCAGTATGTTCAGTGGGTATAATGGTCTGGTATAACCTGGAATACGTACCTACTACTATTACAATAACCTACCTACTCTACCTTGAGGAAATCTCTGTTAGGTACGACGACGAGCAATACGTTATAGTATTTAAAATTATGGCAAATAAAAATATTGCAAATGATGATTATGGTATATGAATCGTTACGGAATATAAAATTATGACAAATGACTTTCGGACAAATTAGATTATTGCATATGAAATTCAGGAAAACGATAGAGAACCCACAAGGTGCTTTACAGAGTTTGTTCAGTGTGTACCTACATTTTAGAGTCACTATTATACACAACTTTACAATCCTAATTTTGGCGCAAAACTCTTGAGTAGGAAATAATCCGCCAATTTTCATAATTTGGTCACGGTATTCCAAAAACCCGGATAAGTTCGCTTTTGTACACAGGTGTTTTGTCTTTCTTTTTTTTTAGTTTGATGTTTTCTGTTTGTCCAATAAAGAGTTTTCATACGTATACATGTTGGCCACTTGCCACTGTTCATAATCATAACTTAGCCATGTAATGCAAATCGGGCATACTCGTGTGACATCGTCGTGAATGACTGATAACGAATGATAACTTGTTTATATTCGTATAACAGAAAGAGTATTCTGTCTTTGTCATTCGGTATTTCCATCAAATCAGCTGTCACAAATAATCTGACAGAACATCGATAATTTATTAAATTATTGGATCGTAAACAACGTTCGGATAAAGTCGTGTTTCGAAAAGAGTTTTCCCTACGTCGTATGACCAATCATGATATTTCTAAATCTGTAATTGGTTGGCTTTGGAAGTAATGACTCTATTGTCGGTTGATTCGGGTTAGCCAACAGTTAAATTGCATGGAACCCTTATAGAACCTAAATGGCACTTCCGCCTGTCATATGTCAAACACAATGACGAAGATGGAATAGTTTCCTGCGACTTTCCTTGTCTGGATATACGGGTAAAACCGATTAAAACTCGATTAGTATTACACGGCCAAAATACGTACAGTGGCAGTGGCTCAACAATCCCGTGTGGTGACTGTACCAAAAACTGTTCGTCAGCGAAAGCATGTCATAATGTAATTTAATAATAAATAATAATTTATTTGGATATTGTTTAGTCAATTTCATGCCAAAAATGGTGTTCGTAATATATTATTATTAGATCATAAGTCTCGTGACATTGTTTTTATACCTAGCTATGTTCTAGTAGATTGATAACCGAGGGTTGAAAGGCACCTATTTCACATTTTATATTAATCGATTTATATTAATCACTTAACCAGATTCTAAGATAAACAATGGCCTACTTTCAGAGTATGATACATGTTTTTTTATTTATTTACTTCAAAGTGGACCTACATTAAGAACATCCAAATGGACGCCTTGATAAACTTATTACTGTCATAATGGTGACAGTAATAAGTAGTTTGATCGATGTTTACGAGTATCTTGATGATAATGTTTATTTGTTAGTGGGCGGTGCTCTGTGACGCTTTCAGGTGACGTGACAGTTAACACTAAGTATATCCAAACACTAGAAGCCGCCTGCGACTTCGTATGCGTAGAACTGGTTTCCTGCTACTCCGCCTATTTCTTCCCGTTTGGAGTAAATTTTAGTACAATCCTTTCTTAGTGCACCTTCAGGGTACCATAGCCAACGGATTAAGCTGTGCGTTGTATGTCAGGCAGTTTTATACGTATAGATATCGAATTTGAAATTAACTGAACCTGAATATATAGGCATATTGAGTCATAAATTTACTGTCCAAATCGGTAAATATCGGTAAAGACTTCGCCGACCGTCCAGTGGCGCCCTCACTACTATTAATGTTTTTTCTAATAAACTAAAGTATTGTCACAGATTAAATAAGAGTTACTACGTGTATCGTTCTGAAATCAAAGGAAGTTTTTTTTTGTACAAGTGAAAACACAATGACAATGGATATATTACATAACTTAATAACTATTGAACTATAACTTCATTCATTTATACAACAAAAAACCTATCCTTCGATTTTAAGGTCATACTTTAGTTATCAGAAAACATAATAAAAGTATTGAGGGCGCCACTGGACACTAGCGTATTCTGAAGCCAATCAAAAATAACGACAACTATCAATAATTATACGCGTATTATGCGGATGATTTGATTACGCGGATAATCAACGACTTTCACGTTTGCAACAAATTGAGTGCGCGATCAATGTCTTATAAGCCATTTATTCCATTTATCTTATAACTTGTACAGCAAAAAAATAATTGTTAGCATATGTTTTACGCCGATTTGTGTAAAGACACATGTACTTTTTTGAAGTATCGGGCTTGTGAGACAAGTCTTTAATTTATCCAAAATTTGAAAAAGATTTATGAGTGACACATCTAAATAAACCCTGCTTTGGAATTTTGGAATAATCTATGCTTATCTTGTTCCACTAACTATAAGCTAACATCTTCATGTTACAGTTTAGTACCTTTCTTAGACTTAACTCTTCTAACATTACAAGTAAGAAAGGGACAAATAAATCACATTCATAATTTTAAACTCGATTCCTCGTAACAAGTATAAAAATTTAAAAAAGCGTCGCTAGTTGCCAGTTCAGAATATGAAAAAATGACAAAAAGTTTATGATGGAGGAGAAGGTCAACAATTTTCGCTTTATTCATTAAAGGTAGTTCGGCAGATAATACAAAAAAACACTAGTTCTTAACGACAACATTATATTCCATTGTTGTCGATTAAAAAGGCCAGGAGCTGGCAGTGTTCACTCTATAGATGCCATTTCTGTAACAAAAAAGGTTAGTTATGTCATTTCTTTTGTACCTTTACTACAGCAAACACAACATACAAGCTTTACCATAAATTTGGCAAATGCCAAGGGAAGTGCCACCATTAGAACATCTTTCACTGACATTCTTCCTTAACTGTAAGTTTTGATATATGTACTACATTGCTATAACAATTGTAACAACTTTCGGATTGTTTTATCTCTCTCAATTGCTCTCATACTCGTACGCTAGACTAATTTTTAAAACCTCATGCACTGTACTACCCGAATCTACTAATAGATTAATATATATATATTTTTTAGATTTGTTGTCTACTACTCACCCTCGTTTGTTCCAGTCACCGTTGCCCATTGGCAAAGTGCCTCCTTGGCAGTTGTCCCTTTCAGCATCCGCAACGGAATTGCACTGTCTTGCGACCAAGTGGTTGAAGCGGACAGTAGAAGCAAATAGCTCAGGAGCTCGGCCGTGGGAGCAGGTGCTGATCCAGCAGCCGGGCTGAGGGTTTCTGCCGCCGTTGGGGTAGAAGTTAGCATCACCGATGGCATCCATAATACCGAGGAGACCACCATCGGTGTGAATTGCTTCGACGTACGTGCCCGCGTTACCGTTCAATGCATTATTGTTGTTTCCCCAGAGGGGACCAGCAGGGTCCAATCCTAAAAACAATAGCAAAATGCTAAACCTAATAACCGAATTATAATGTAGGTAAATACAATTTTCCGGCATAAACATATTTTGTTTCCATTTCAAATTAGTGGAAGTCGCTTACCGGTGACTCTTGCGGGCCACCCATTGGCTTGACGTCCAGCATTTCCGACGACGTGAGCTCCCAGACTAAACCCAACTAGATGAACGTTGTTCCAGGCTCCACCGCCTGTATTCCTTAACCACACCAAGAAGTTTCCAAGAAACTGGCCGACGCCTGGGACGCCTGCTGCTGCGGTAAGGTAAAGCGAATTGGCCAGAGCCCTCCAGTCTACTACGATAACGTTGCAGTTGGTCGTGTCCAGAAAAGCAGCGGTGATGTCAGGGTTCATTTGGGTCAAGCCATTGCTGTTCCACCCGTGCACGATGACTTTCAAGGGAAGGTTTCCGTTATAGTTTGAGCTCCAGATGGTGTTGGCGTTGCCGTCTACAATTACTTGAGGATTGGTCGGGTTTGATCTGAAAAAAAACAATTCCTTAGTTCTGATGCACGAGTACCTGATTTAAAAAGAAGACAGTATTATTAAATGTTACCTAGTGTACAGCCAGTATTGGTTGTTGGCACCATTTCTGCTGCTTACGATAGCTTCATCCACGGGTTCCTGGAGGTCCACTAGTTGAGGATTGCCCTCACCATCGGGCATCCAAATGTATCGGCTCTCACCCTCTACATAGTGACTATTGTCCCCTGGCACCAGAGGAACAGCGTTCCCAGCGCACCCTGAATTAATACCAGAACACTTTTAGCATAAAGGGCTAACAATCGTGTACAGAAACCGTTTGAAATTCTTTAGAAATGTCTGGTGCTACATTGAAGACGCTGTTCATAAGAGGAGCAATTAATGCCTAAATAAAAAAGAGATACCTAATAATATGGAACTCAAAGCTGTCTCTAATTATTTGACCACTATCTCAAATAAGAATTGTTTTTACTTTTAACACTAGGGTAAGCAATGCAAAGGGTTAATACGGGAAATTCAGAAACTACACGATCCAGTTAGTTTCTTTTCTTATTATTCGATTATGTTCTTCTCTTTTTAGAAATCGTGGGCTTGAATCTTAAGACGGGTTACTCTCTTGTAGTTTTCGAATTCCCCATATTGACTAGTAAAGATTCATAAAGCTCTGTTGGAAAGTTTTAGCATCACAATCCTCTTAAGATCGATACTCACACGCTACGAGGGCAGCGAACACAACCAACAGCTTCATAGCCATAATTGGGCAGTAGTGGTTACTTTGTCAGTTTTACTTAAAATTTATCTTATTTATTAACTTTATCAATTAATATCGTCTATGATAGATAGCTAAACAGCCCCGAATAATCTCGATCAGTAGGGTGATATTGGGGATTCTGGATCATTTTTCCTCGCTGCGCTCGGATGATCCAGAATCCCCAATTGATCCATCGATCAGTGAACCAGAATTCCATCTCGACTGATACTGTCGAAATGTAGGTTTTACCAGTTTCATTTACAAAATTGTTCAACAAAAGAAGCAAAACCGGAGTGCCGTATATAATTTGGTTTTACGTATATTTTGTTTACGGCACTCCGGTTTATTTTTTAATAAATTTATTTTCTTTCTTTCACATATTCGGGCTTGTTCCCCACACTTTCTGACAACCATTATCATACTAATGTAGGATATAATAGTCCGCTAACAGTTTTCTGGAGTGGCCAATTCCATACTAATTGTTTAAGGACTAGGTGGTCTTTCATTACGTTCCAAAGGGGCGCCTCCTCCGTACTGATAACTACTCAACCAAGATAATGTTAGAACGCTAATCTATATATACGTCCGATCATAAAAACTTTGATAGCGCGATTTAGGTCTTTTTCAATTAATACTGTCAAATCAAAAGTCATAACTACAAACAATTTTTGGTTTCGTGCTATATTCAGTTCTTATTAAAAACCACATTATTACAGGAGTCGATCAAGTGAAATACATTAACTATTCCAACATTTGTATATTATTCAAGTCATGCGAGATTGTTATGACATCTATTAAGAAATATAGGTACTTAATACTGCTAATCGGATAACAAAGTGACTCATGCGCGACGCTACTGCAACTAAGAACTTTGCTAATCAATGTTATTGTTTAGCGCAAGATGGCGTTAGCGATGTTATTAGCATAGAATACTGCAATTAAATTATGGTCTTTATTAAGTAAAAATTCCGACAGTGAACTGAAACTTTGATAAATAAATCGAGTGGAACTATTGAGTTAGGTATATTAACATTGTTAATTATGTGTGTTTGATTCCGAAGCCTACTAATATTTTTGCACTTGCGGTGTGCACCAAATTTCAACTAATCTATAATTATTAAAGTAATAAAAATAGTTGCGATATCTATCTCAACCAGGTGGCAACTTTATTGCTAATCGGACAAGAAACTCAACTGTTGATGGTGCGATGGCTAAAGGCGACTTGTAAATCCTTGAGAATTGAAAGTTTGGAATTATGGAATTCGGTATTTTTAAATGAAGATTTAAATAATTCGAGATTTTTTAGGGTGTTCCCATTCGGTACATAATAAACGTAAGTACATGCTGCTACCATATACGAATAAGGTTTCAGTTTAACGCGACTAGCTGGCGCCGCGCCTTATACGTGTGAAGGATTGGGATTGATTCACAATAATTATATTTCGAATACTAAAAGACAAGCGTCTGTAATGCAGAATTAAGGTTTCATTTTGTTTGGACAATATCATTTGAAATAAAAAAGATATTACTAATAATTTTAATTGGTAACATCTAAATGCAGCCTTAGTTTCTAGGGTTATAAATGGAACATCCTTTTATTTGAGCATTCAAATCGTTGTGACAGTGCAGTGAGTGAAACAAGTGTCTAGAAACAAGTTGCAGCAAGTATGTACGTAAATTATTATCTTTTATTTTATTACTATTGTTAATTGTGTTTGGTTAGTGATGCTTATTCAAATATTTTTATTAAAATTTTATTAAATTATTAAAATAGGTCGTCAGTGTTCAATCCGTTCGACTCCGATGAGGAGATCAGTGCTGCCCAGCAACAGCCTGCATCTGCTGCATCTACGAGTTCGGCGAAAGTTAAGACGGTAAAGGCGAAGCAGAGAAGAACTAAGAAGGCGGCGGAGCCCTCTGCACTGTGCGACCGTGATTCAGACCTGGATAGCAGCACAGCGAATGCATCAGCTGCTCAACCGAAAAAGAGACGACTCGCTGCGTTTCTTGATTCCGAGGTAAGATGGCAATCTCATTATCATTGTTTCTCAACATACTTCGCAGACATGGTAGCTTAGTTGGTTTGGTAGTGATGCTGCCTACGAAGCTGCCGTTCGCGGGTTCAAACCCGGTGAGGAAGATATTTGTTCCCAACTCTTGGATGTATTTAATACATTTAAATTAATTATAATATTTAATTCTCTATATAAGGTTTTTTTTTTTTATTAATAATTATTAAATTAGTGACTCGCTAACATAGATACTCGCAATTGAGTTTTTCTATAGGTATAACACTTATTATTTTTATAAATATAAGTGTTTTCTAATTGTAATTTATAAAGGTGAATAATAAGATTACGAAAAAAATTTCAGGGTGATGAAGATGAACCGATTAGAGCCGCTCCGCTGCGCAACTTTCTGACGAGGCGCACGGGCTCCGGGTACACGCTGCAACGAGACCCCAGCCGGCGCGGGGAGTACTACGTCGAGCTCCGAGTCTTCACCACGCGCGAGCTCGAGCCGCTAGCGACGGAAGCAACCAGGTGGAAACATGCTTTTTTCACATATAAAGGGGCTGTAAATAACAATAGCCCCGTTTTCAAAGCGGTCGGACAAGTTGCTCAGGCTGCTAAAGAAGAGTATAAAGGCATACAACCTGTGTTGTACCCGTCAAATACTTTTTAACAGATTTTAGTGTTTTTTTGCAGTAATCTACTTTTTATTGTTTTTTGTAGTAATCTACTATTTACACTCGATTACAGTTACATTTTAAACTTTTATGGTTTTCAACAAATGTAACCTTTGCAAAACAAAGATCTTAGAGTAAAAATAGTAAAAGATGTTTTTTTGTGATGTATGTAATGTTACGGTTCCAAAATTAGCAGCACATAAAAAGACTAATATCCACAAGTCTAATAGTTTGTTAAGTACGCGGCATGAAAACGTTTTTATAATAGCTAATGCTTTTCGCAATAGAATAGTTAGTTATAAAATCAATCCCTCAAATACTAATATTACCCCGGATTCATTTTTATGTGAAAAGTCTGATATAGCACAAAGTCTTATTAAAGATTCATTACAAAAGCACGTTTCACTCAAAGTTAATTTGGAACTTTTTGTAAAGTATTGTTTGCCAAAAAATAGTGAAAGTTCCATTAAGTCATTTAACACTAAGTACGATATAGTTTTGCAGAGTACAGACGTTTTGACATTATACAAATCACTTGCTGATGTACTAATTACCAAATGTGCGGAATTTGAGCTCTCGGAATCAGGATGGACAATCGAATCAGTCAGTCACTTGGAGATAAACATAGTAAAATACAATCCTTTGAGAGCTGGATCGTATATACCATTACCAAAACATATTGCTAATACAAAAGCTTGTTTAAATATAAATAATGATGATAATCATTGTTTTCTATGGTCTATAATGGCTCATTTGTACCCTAGCAAGGCTAACTCTAACAGAGTTTCATCTTATCCTAAATACCAAAACATGTTAAACACTTCCGGCATGACATTTCCGCCAAGCATGCGCGATGTAAAGTGGTTCGAAGCCAACAATACTGATATTAGTTTCAACATCTATGGTTTAACAAAAAATGGTAGCGTAACAGGTCCCTTATATAAAACCGCTAATCGTAAATTACAACACATTAACTTGTTATTAATAACTAAAAAAAGTAAAGCACACTTTTGCCTAATAAAAAACTTTGAGAAACTTGTTCGCAAACAGATAACTAAACATAAATCTAAGATACATCTGTGTGAAGATTGTTTTTTATATTTTTCAACAGAGGAAAAATTAATTAAACATAGTTGTGCAGGGGTACAAACTGTTTTACCAGAGATAAATACACACCTTTCTTTTTCTAATTTTGAAAGAACTCAGGAGGTACCTATTGTGATCTATGGTGACTTCGAAAGCTTATTACGAGAGTATTCAGATAAAAGTAAATCTATGTACGTGGAAAATATTCAATTGCATGAGGCATCTTGCTTTGCGTATTACATTTGTTGTAGAGGTGATCCTTATTTAAACGACTATGTTTCTTATCGCGGTTCTAACTGTTCAAAAAAGTTTGTGGAGTCTATATGTAACGATGTGCAGCGGTTGTACTCAATATTATCTGTTAGCAAACCTATGATTCCGCTTACGCTAGAGGAACAGCTATCATTTGAAACTAGTACTGTTTGTCATATTTGTAAAGACAAGTTTTCGTCTAGTGATAACATTGTAAAGGATCATGATCACTTCACAGGACGATATAGAGGGCCCGCTCACAATAGTTGTAATTTAAATTCAAAAAGTTGCCCATTTATACCAATAATTTTTCATAACCTTTCCGGATATGACTGCCATCTGTTTATTAATGAACTCACAAACGTGTGCGGTCGAATAAACCTTATCCCAAAAAATAAAGAAAAGTATATTTCATTTACGAAGTTCATTCCGATAGATCAGCAAAATGTGGCTCAATTAAAATTTATTGATTCTTTCAACTTTTTAAGTTCAAGTTTAGACAATTTAGTAAATACAATGAAAAAAGATGATTTCCAACATCTAAAATCATTTTTTGGAGATGAGGTCAAGTTTGATATAGTGAGAAGAAAGGGTGTCTATTGTTATGATTATATAAACTCTTGGCAACGATATGAGGAAACCCAGTTGCCGCAGGCTTCCAATTTTTTTAGTAAACTCTCTTCAGAATCTATATCTTCTGAGGATTATAATCATGCCTTACATGTTTGGGAAACTTTTGCTATTAAAAACTTAGGAGAATATACAGATTTATACTTGAAATGTGACGTGCTTCTTCTATGCGACGTTTTTGAAAAATTTCGAAGTATGAGCCTTAAACACTACAATCTTGATCCCTGTTATTACGTATCATCACCATCATTAAGTTGGGATGCTATGTTATTATACACAAAAGTAAAATTGGATCTTCTCTCCGATATAGATATGTATCAAATGCTGGAGAACGGAATAAGAGGAGGTCTTGCTCAATGTTCGCGTAGATACGCAAAGGCGAATAATAAATATCTTCCAGATTTTAACATTAACGAACCGAGCAGCTTTTTAGCCTATTTAGACTGCGTAAATTTATATGGCTATGCAATGATGCAACGTCTGCCAACAGGAAATTTTAGGTATCTTAACGATGATGAATTAGCAAACTTTAACGTTAAAAATCAGTCACACGATTCTGATACCGGTTTTATACTTGAAGTCGACCTTCACTATCCTGTTGAACTTCATGAATCCCATTCAGATATGCCATTTGCAGCTGAAAAATTTACTCCTAGGGGAAGCAAAAATAAAAAATTAATTGCCAGCCTCTATGATAAACATAGATATATTATTCACTACATGCATTTAAAAGAGTGTTTGAAACATGGTCTTATTTTGTTAAAAACGTATAAAATTTTAGCTTTCGATCAAAGTAACTTTTTAGAACCATACATATCTTTAAATACCACCTTAAGACAAAATGCTACCTCAGATTATGAAAGGGATTTTTTTAAAAAGCAAAACAATTCAATCTTTGGCAAAACGATTGAAAATAAAAGAAAGCAGGTTGATGTAAAACTTGTTAATATCTGGAAAGATGATTCAAATAACACAAATAAGGTTTGCGGTGCGGAAAAATACATTAGCGCTCCCAACTTCAAAAACTTGGCAGTTATATCCGATTCATTAGTAGCAATTCAGTTGCAACAGACAAAAATCGTTTTAGATCGACCCATATACGTAGGTTTCTCTATACTAGAAATAGCCAAAAGTCATTTGTATCGCTTTCATTATGATGTGATGAAACGTGTTTATAAAAATAAAATTCATCTGTGTTATACGGACACTGATAGCCTTTTGTATTTAATTCATACGGAAGATTTTTATGAGGATCTCAAAACTCACATAAAATATTTTGATACTAGCAATTTTGATGTTAACAACATATTTAATATGCCCATAGTGAACTGTAAAATTCCAGGATATTTTAAAGATGAAATGGGGGGTGAGATCGTGAAGGAATTTGTAGGTTTGAGAGCAAAACTATATTGCATTGATACCCAAATTTCAACAATCAGGAAAGCAAAGGGAATAAAGAAGTGTGTTACACAAAAACTTAATATTAATAAATACAAAAACGCTTTATTTCAAAATGAATGTATTAGAGATAATATGTACGTAATAAAATCTAAAAATCATAAAATTTTTACACAAAAAATCAATAAGCTAGTTCTTACTAGGGATGATGATAAAAGGTGTGTATTAGAAGATAATGTTTCGACTTTGCCTTGGGGACATTACAAATTAGCTTTTTAATATAGCAACACTGTAAAGTAGGTAATGTAATTTACTGCTAATGTATGACTTGTAACATTTTTATTATTTTATAATAACAAGAAATTTTACTGCTAATATACAACTTGTAACATTAATATAATTTTTATAATAAAAATAAATTTTAAATGTATTGCTATTGTTTTCTTTCATTTACCTCCACCATTAATTATTGACATGCTTAGTAATAAACCTGCCTAACTCAAATACTACTTATTAATTTTTCCATATTTCAAGTGTAATAAGATTCACTCGAGGTTTAAAATAAGTTGGCTTTTGTTTGAATTACGTTGGTTTTTACACCTATTGCAATCGTATTGTTTTGACTTGCTCGCTTCTACTGCCAAGTTAATAAGAACTATCGCGTCGATAATACGATAGCAACAGGAAAACAGACGATATAGAGTGAGGGTCCGTATAAATATAACCAGGGTGGTCAAATAACATGTATTCGCTTTACTATGGACAATGTATGTTGGCCACCCTATACATAAAAAATAAATATTATTAAATGGGACAACCTCACGCAAATTTACCCCAGTCCCAAACTAAGCTCTAGGCTTGTGCTAGGGGTAGTAGACAGCGATAACATGCTTATTATAGAGAAATAAATACTTAATGGATAGAAAACGCCCAAAGCGGGAATCGAACCTGGGACTGCTAGCTTCGCAGGCAGGGTCACTACCAACTAAGCCAACCACGTCGCCAATAGAGTGGTTGAAATATTAGTTAACTTTAATCTGTCAGACCACCGACTTGCTAAGGCAGGGTTTTATAAACAATGTTATCCTTTTATTTCGTTATAATTGAGATTCAGACAAGGAAATTGATACTGTTGCAGAGAAACAAGTCATAACATGTTGAACGAGTTGTCTCTGCTTGTTTAAATTGGCTGGATGCGGCTCCATAACGAAACGCTGGCCGGGTGATCGGGCGCGCGGCGCATGGCGGCGTCGGTTGTAGTTACGCTACAATGCTGTTGCAGAGGAAGCAAGTCATAACATGTTATAACGAGTTATCTCTGCTTATTCAACTTGTAATGTATGTAAATTAAGTACCACATTCTATATTGAACATCATTTATTTAATCAAGGCTGATAATAATATTACACTTAATGAGGTCAAGGTGTATACAGCAATAAAATAATAAATATCAGGCAGATTAACAGACTTCTTACAAACCATTATCTTTATTACCTAATTTGCACTTAATGAGACATATACGAGAGGTATTCAATATATTCGTGGTATAGTAAAGAAAAAAAGTTATCGATGTAATAATATTTTTATTTTTCAATATATTCGCCTTTTAATAAAATAGGTTGTAACATATTGGTACCACGAATATATTGAACACCCCTCGAATATTTAGGTCAACATCAAATTATTTGTTAATAACAAAAATTAAGAAATTTATAATAAAATTAAAATGCTACATTAGTTATAATCAGTAAAGCCCCCTACTATCCTACTATCCTACTATCTTCTTTCTTAATTCAAACTTAACAGTAACTTATATTAATTGGTCCTGTAAAAGTAAGTTAAATACAATATAAATAAGCATAAATTGATTTTATAATTCATTACTATAACATAAAACAAACAAGCTACTTTACAATGACATAAACATGGAAAAATAATAGAAACAAGTCACAATTATATAACTAACACGGCATTAATCACTTTCAAGTTTTTTCATAATTTTCTTCACCACATTTTCTATGCTGTCCAACACATCATCATACGGATCACACACAAGATATTGTGCACTAACTGATCGATCGCTGTAACAATCATCCATCGTCTCAATGTTTATTTTTATTAAATATCGTCCATTTCGAATATTATTTTTAATCACAAAAGATGATCCTTTTTTAGTACGATCCTTTTTATTAACACCCGTTTTGTTATTTATAGCTTTTTGCTCTCTTTTCTCTCGCGGAGCGTCAGGCCCATGCGTTACGACTGCATTATGAACACACATGTTTTCGTAGGGTGTTCTGCGGGCTAAAAGCTCTTGCCGCTTTTTTTCCACTTTTTCTAAGTATCCATCAACGTCTTGAGCATAGTAAAAAGGGTGATCCTCCGGCACATCGTGGAAAACGGGGCTGACATCATATATGCTCCCAAAATCAAGTTGATCATTCTGTGTGCTGTCTTCCATAATTATCTGAAATATAAATTTTTCATAAGTTTTCATTTAATAAAATGGTAATAAAACCAATATAACTAAGATGATGCAATAATAAATAGATTTACTTACCTATATATTTTAAATTCGGTGTGCCCTACGTTAGAAACGAGAGAAAGGGTGACTGCGACTGACGCTTGAGTAGTAGCAATTTAGGTCTCGGTGTTGATATTCTTCGCCTAATATAGGACTGGAATGTGTAATTAGAGAAATGATGGAGACTTATAAAAATTACATTTGATTTGGGACAATTATATTATTACAAGAATTTATTTGTTATTATATTAAATTATTGAACAGAAGGCAATGAAGTTTATAAAACAGCCTTTGTCAATAGAAATCAATAAAATAATAAGTGATGGATCACATTGTGATAACTATCATAGCAGACATAGCGCGCTTCTTCCTAACTCTATACGATGTATTATATGTGGACCATCAAATTGTGGAAAGACAAATATAATTTTAACTTTATTGCTTCATGAAAATGGATTAAAATTTCGAAATGTCTACATTTACTCTAAAACGACTTTTCAACCTAAATATAGATTTTTAGAGGAAGTTCTTAAAAGAATTCCCGAAATTAATCTGTTTATGATCCACGATGAAAAAGAGGTAATCTCTCCTCATGAGGCGATGCCCAATTCAGTTTTTATCTTTGATGATGTAGCTTGTGAAAATCAGACTAATATTCGTAATTACTTTTGTATGGGACGACATAAAGGAATAGACTGTTTTTATTTAACTCAGACTTACTCTAAAGTGCCTAAGCAATTAATACGAGACAATGTTAATTTTTTGATAATTTTTAAACAAGATGATGTCAATTTAAAACATATTTATCGTGAGCACGTAAATTCTGACATTAGTTGGGAAAAATTCAAATCGCTTACCGCAAATATATGGAAAGATTTGCATGCGTGTCTTATAATTAACAAAGATTGTAAATTAAATAATGGTCGATACAGAAAATCATTCGATGTTTTTGTAAAATTTGAATAAATATAAAGGATGTCTAAAGTTAAATCACTTTACTTATAATAATAATAAACATCGGAGGTGTTTTAAGACTGCGTTATTGATTTGCCATGGAGACAGACATAAAAATACAATTAATTAAATCTGTAAAGAATATTAAAAATAAGTTGAAAAAAATGCGAGAAGAGGAGGATGATTTAGAATTAAAAAATAAGAAGATTTTGAAACCATTAACCGATCCGTTAGAAACCATGATGTTTCTTCATAATTCTCCTAAGCAAATAACATCTAATAATGAAAATGAACATGATAACAAAAATATATCATCAAATGATGTAAACTTGGATTGCATAAAAAATGATAAAATCAATATTCCCAACATACCTGAAATTAAAACTCCCACTAAAATGGATAATAATGTGGCAAAAGTAAAAAGCTTTGAGGTTGTTGATACTAATTTGCAAGTTCCGAATAAACCTTTTAATGTTGCCTTTGGAGTGAGGCACGACGGTGAAACACTTTTGATAGGAAATTCACCTGCAACACTTAAATCTTATGGGGAGAATTCACCTAATAAAATATCTACGATAAATGTAAATGATAAAAGTTATGAATTAACGCCAGGTTTAAAAGAGCTTTTATTTGAAAGTAAACCGAATTGTAACAAAATAAATGAAAAGGATAAAATAACCTATAAAGATATTTTAGTGCACACAAATGTTCATAAGAGAGGATTTAGTCCTCAAGGTCAGATACAAGGTAATTCAGGAATGAAATACTGCCAAATTATTAAACCCCTTTTTCAAGAATCCAACACGGCAAAGCAGGGTGGTAATCTTCCTTCCTTAAAAAAATATCATTCAAATACCGACTTTGTATATTGGGACGATCCTAATGAGTTGATTGAACGTTTAAAAATTTTGATTGCTTCTAAAGATGCTGGCAACACTAACCATGATAATGAAATAATTTCAATCATAGAAGAACTAAAAGAAGCAGGCATCATTAAGGAATAAATAGACTACCAAACCAACTCTTGACTCAGTCTCATTGTGTTGGTTGAACATGAATGTAGATAAGTTTGGACACCATGTGTTAAAAAAACATAAAATGAATAATTTTAATGAACATCCCTTGGCGCTCATAAATGTTGCCGATTGTTTCGATGCAAAAAATAAGATAATTAAAAATATTGGAAAGCCTGCCGATCCCGAGGACTGTGCTACAAAACAGTATGTTGACAATACTGCAGATAAATTGTTTAATAAAATAAAATTAATTAATCAAACGTTAGCTCAGCTAGAGACAGAAGTGAATAGCCTGCAACAAAGTATTGAATCAGTTTCATTTAAGAACAAATACAAAAAATGAGTAAAGAAATCGTAGTAAACGAAATACATAAACAAGCGCGGAAAAACTTTCCTCGAAGAAATGTAGTCATGAAAGATATAGATGATTTATGGCAAGCTGATCTTATTGATATGCAATCTGTTTCAAACGATAATTTACAGTTTAAATATATTTTAGCCATTATTGATACTTTTTCTAAGTATGCGTGGGTATATCCATTAAAAAAAAAGAATAAGGAATATATAACACAAGCTTTTTGTGATTTGTTACAAAAAAATCGAATCCCCAAAAACTTGCAAACTGATTTAGGAACTGAATTCTATAATAAAAAATTAAAGACATTACTTGAGCTACATAAAATAAACCATTACTCTACCTACTCTACTAAAAAAGCTTCTATAGTGGAAAGATTCATAAGGACTCTTAAGAATAAATTGTACAAACAATTTAGTTTAAAAGGAAACTATAAATGGATAGGAAACACACTTTCGGAAGTAATTAATAAGTATAATAATACGGTACATAGAACAATAGGTCTTAAACCAATTGAAGTCGGTGATATTAATAAAGATATGGTATTACAGAAATATAAAAATCTTTTAATAAAAAGCAGTTCATTAAAGAAAAAAGAAAAATTTGCGGTCGGAGATTCCGTTCGTATAAGCAAATATAAAGAAATATTTGAAAAAGGATATACTCCCAATTGGTCAACTGAAATATTTACTATTACGAAAGTACAAAGCACAAACCCAATAACGTATATAATAGAAGATGCTAGACATCGACCCATCTTAGGATCATTTTATGCGCAAGAATTACAGAAAACTAAACATAAGAACATTTATCTTGTAGAAAAAGTCTTGAAGAAAAACGGTCGAAAATTATATGTAAAATGGTTAGGTTTGCCTTCGCAAGAAAATAGTTGGATTGATAAAACAGAAATCTTATAAGCAGCGAACATCATAGTTTAACCGCATTTTAATTGTGCACTTGAAACTGGACAGAGTATTTCATCGGATTAAAAATAACTTATAAATAATTTATTTATAATTCAGCAAAAATGGTGCGATCAAAATCTAAATCGAATGGAAAAAACAAGAAAAAAAATGTGTTTATTCCCTCACAGAAAACCAAGTCTGGTGCTGGTTTTAAAAACACTTTCAAAAATATTGTTTCGCTCACAAAAAAACATATTAAAAAGTTAAAACCTACATGTAAAAAAGCGGCGATAGAGTTAGCAGTTGCTGTTGCGCGAGAATTGACTGCGGATTCAGATACTTCAGTGAACATTCCCCGAGTGATACCTGTGCCAAAAGTTGGAGGAGTTTTGCCACTAATACCAATTTTTGCCGGATTGTCTGCTGCAGGTGGTTTAGCAGGTGGGGCAGCTGGTATTGCTAGAGCGGTAGAAGCTATTAAGTCTGCTAAACAACGTTTTCAAGAACTCAAGAGGCACAATCAAAAAATGGAAGAGTTAAGTTTAGGAAGAGGACTGCATCTCAAAGAACACAAGAATGGATTAGGAATTTATTTTAAAAATAAAAAAAACTAATGCATAGGCTACCTAAACGAGCGTTAACTAACATCGACCTTCTCAAATATTGCAAAGAAATTCCCAATTTTCGAGGAGTTTTCATGCGAGATCAGCTACCAAAACGTTCATTAAAAAAAGAATGTGGAATTATTAATCTTGATAGTTCCCAGAATTCTGGCACTCATTGGGTAGCCTATGCAAAATTAAACAATTATATCGAATATTTCGATAGTTATGGTAATTTAAAACCACCTGAAGAATTTTTAAGATATGTTGGTTTAAATATTTTTTATAATTACGTTAACAAACAAAAGACTCATCCTTTCATTTGTGGACACTTGTGTATAGACTTTTTAAACTCATTTTGGGATCTACATAAATAGCTCACACTTTCAAAAACATTTAGTTCATAACAATGTCTATTACATTCACAATCACTGGAAATGAATCCATTCTTCGATCAGAATTAAATACTCATTTAATATTAGAAGACGAATACGAGTGCGGCTTACTGTATTTTTCAACATTTAATTCAATACCTAATATTAATGTCAGCAACAATGTACTTGCTTACGGTAAACAGAAGGATATTACAATTCCTTGCGGCGCATATGACTTGTCTGATTTATATGAATATTTAAAAAGTAACATGAGCAATAATTGCCAGTTTAAAATCGTTCCTAACAACAATACTTCAAAATGTTCAATTTTTTGCAGTGAACCGATTAATTTTAAGGTTAAAAATAGTGTAGGCGCATTATTGGGGTTTTCAGAGAGGGTGTTGGAACCAAATAAATGGCATGAATCAGACAACCCTGTATGCATTATTGCTGCGTCTGTGATACGGATCGAATGTGATCTTGTCCAAGGTTCTTACACGAACGGTTTGCCTACACATATAATTCACGAATTCACGCTGAACAGTCCACCCGGATATCAAATAATTGAAGTACCTAAAAATATAATATATTTTCC
This sequence comes from Acleris sparsana, assembly GCA_923062465.1. Lineage (NCBI taxonomy): Eukaryota > Metazoa > Arthropoda > Insecta > Lepidoptera > Tortricidae > Acleris > Acleris sparsana. The sequence goes on along the minus strand of OV281287.1, from coordinate 15,069,685 downwards.
TCTAAAGAAGAAACATATTTCGTCAATTACGGTGAAAATATTAGATTTACAGGGAAATCTGATTAATTTTAGTAAGGAAAATATTAATATAAGTCTTCACTTGCGAAAATCAAAATGATAATTTTTAACGATGATATCTGTAACAAAATACAAAGACAAAATCGTTGTAACCCCACTGTCAAGCACAACGTCAGACGAGCTAGACGTAAAAAAGTTGTTGCAATAACAAAGAGTAATAAAGAGTTTCTCCGCGCCCTTGGATTAAAAATATGAGCATCCTTCATATAACCGATGATGTGCAATTCGATAACTCAATTGAAAGTTATGAAATCCATACTTATAACCCATACAATAACAGTTTTAACGAAAATGATGAAATACGAATACCTATCCATCAGCAAGATATATACGTATTACCTTCAGCTAGCGCGTTATACATAGAAGGATATTTTTCTATAACAGCTAAAGACGTGAGTGGTGTAAATAAAGTGAAAAATGTTAAGTTGACAAATAATGCTATATCATTTCTTTTTCAAGATATTAGATATGAAATGAATGGGATTGAAATAGATCGAATTAGAAATGTTGGAATAACTACTACAATGAAATCTTTAGTCTCCATGAATGGTGGAGAAAGTAAAGCTGCTGCAATGTGGGGTTGGAACATAAACGGATTTGATGATCACAGTGGAAGATTTTGCGTTCTTTTACCACTTAATAAATTATTAGGTTTTGCAGAGGATTACAAAAAAATAGTTATTAATAGTAAACATGAACTAATACTAAATAGAAGTAGTACAAATCTGAATGGTGTTGTAACCGCAAAAGAGGACACAGTGGAAATGAAGGTAGATAAAGTTCAATGGCGCATGCCGCATGTTAAAGTTTCAGATCATCAAAAGCTTGCATTGCTTAAACATTTAGAAAAAGATAAACCTGTTCAAATAGCGTTTAGGAATTGGGATTTGTATGAATATCCGTTATTACCAAAAACAACCAAACATACATGGTCTATAAAGACCACTTCTCAACTAGAAAAGCCTCGGTATGTAATTTTTGGATTGCAAACTAATAGGAAAAATAACAAATTAAACAATAACGCTGAATTTGATCATTGCAATCTTAAAAATGTGACTTTATTTTTAAATTCATTCTATTATCCATACGATAATCTTAACTTGAAATTTGATGAGAACAAATACAGTATATTATACGATATGTATGCGAGATTTCGTCAGTCGTATTATAACCTCCCCATAGATCCGTTGCTTGATCTTATACAATTTAAGGAAAAAGCTCCATTATATGTGATTGATTGTTCGAGGCAAAATGAGCATTTAAAAACAGGACCTGTTGACGTTCGTTTAGAAATCGAAACAGAAAAGGAATTGCCGGATAATACTAGTGCTTACTGTTTGATTATTAACGATCGATTGGTGGAGTACAGACCTTTGAGTAATATTGTTAGAAAGTTGACGTGATGTCGATAGCAATAGTTGATGTGCAGGGATTTAAAACGGATAACAATTCATTTATTGCCAAAGAAATTGCAATCGCTGTTAAGGACCAATTATTACACCTTCTTATTCTACCGCCTTGCCCGTTGCACAATCTCTCTCCAACGGAACGTAAACAAGTATCATGGATACAGAGAAACAGACAAATCAATTGGTATGACGGATTTATACCTTACGAAAAATATTTAATGTATATCCAAGAGTTTTTGATTGATAAGAAGATTTATTGTAAGGGTCTGGAAAAAGTTTCCTGGCTTAAAAATATTTTAGATCATAATGATATTATTAACCTGGAAGACATGAACTGTCCTAAATTGTTAAGTTTGTATGAAGATTACAGATTGTCAAGTGAAGTGTTTAACTGTATATATCATCCAACTGTATGTGCGCTAAGAAATGTAACTTGTTTAAGAAAATGGTGTTTAAATAAACATGTTTTATAAATTATTTTTTATTTATTATCTAATAAAGGTGTTACCCCAGAGTTCTCAATCAAATAATATTTACTTATTGAATTAAGACAACGTCAATTACTAATGTCAATTTTAATAAAATTTAATCAAACCAAAAATAATTTTTATAAGGATAATTGGGCTACACATATTTTGCACCTGATCATGAAAATGGGTGTTGGAGAACAAACATGGAGAATTGATTTGAATGAACATATTGGCTTTAAAAAAAAAAAGACTGCTTAGTTAATTTATTATCAACTAAACAGAGCATTCAAATACATTTGCACTTCTTCGTCTGTCTGTCTCGTTAGGTTGCAACTACTTGAATTAACTTTGTAACTACAACGGCTGTCATGACGATGAAATTACGTTAATATTCAGAAGACTAGTAATAGAGGGCGGGCGGTATGTGGGTGTGCTGGAAGCATCTCTGGAGGATAGAGTACCTATCGTTGTTAGAATGATCATTCGATATGAATTATTTGTTGGACTTCTAGATCACTGATCGATGGGTATATTGGGGATTCTGGATCATCCGAGCGCAGCGAGGAAAAATGATCCAGAATCCCCAATATCACCCTACTTCGATCATTTATAAAGTTATCAGATAAACAATATTATCGATCAACCGGACTGGTCTGACGCGAGCGTGACTGGTGACGTGAATTTAAAGAATTTATGAAACATGGTTTCTCATTCGATTTCGATAGCTGACCTCCAACATCTTGAATCATCAAAGTAAGTAATTACTTACTGAATTGAATATCAACAGTTCTTTACCACGTGGGAATTCTATCTCGACCGTGAATCTTGGTGAATTACGAATTGGATTGAACATTTCAACAACGGTAATTATAAGAATACAAGAGAAAAGGCCGGGACTTTAGCTACCGTCTCTTTCAAAAAGTTATGATATATAAATACGAGAATTTTAATTCCATCACGGTAAGGAAGCTCTAGTACGTGAAACACAAAAAGCCTTTGCTAATGCTGTCTCTGCTATTACAGAATCAGAGGATGAAGACCGTCAGAACTTACGAACGATCACCAAAAACGTACAGCGGCCAACCTTTCATAACTAAATATTCAAGTTTTACTTTTCCCTAGTCCCTACCACCAAACCTCTTTTTTCAGGAAGATTGTTCTTGTTTTTTTTTAATTCACGAAGCGTATCTTGGGGCTTATAATAATGGTTAAGGTTATCATGTAAGAGGTTTTTTATTGCTTTATTTGTTATTAACTTAACGTATTAACTATACACAGACGCGAGTGATTGGGTATGGCGCTGTGCTTTAACAGCTCAAGGCAGTTGTCCAACCGCCGTCGAGGAAGTGATTAGCTATCGACTATTTTCTCCGTCAAGGAACGAGCAAAAGATATACATAGATCCTAGATGCAGGATGTCGACGTAATATTCTTATTATTTTTACCAAAAATACGGGTAGATGCTAGTTAACAAATTATACTTTTGTGCCAAGTCAAAGTAAATAAAATTGACTTGCGCTATAAAGCAAATGTATTGAAACATGGTTACTACATATATATATATAAACAAGTTTTGTCTACATATTCTCTAAACTTTTAAGCAAAAGAACGACTTGCGAACTGTCATGTTTACTTCATTTAACAAAAACATGAGAGATTGACATATTATCTCGTAATTGAGTATTATATCTTAATTCTCTATTAATTAGCTTTAAAAACTTCCCAGTGATTAACTCTGCATGAATTGCAAGATAAGATTTGATTAAAATGAACTAAAAAAATGTTTTATACTGGATGTTTTGTCAAAGTAGGATGACGCAAAATTAAAGTAATTACCTACGGCATCTTCCTAATTTAACTTCGATACTAGTCGCACCGGTAAAAAGGGCCCAAAGAAAAGGAATTAAAAAAAGAGGCCACAGTTTTTCTAGTCAGGTCAGTTCCCCTTTTGTAGCCCCAATGTCAAAGGGTTGATAGTCAGATATTCTTGTAAAGGTGCAAGAAAACCCCACTAGGCTATAATAACACCATAATTGCAGTTTACCTCCCCATTTTTCGAAATGAAGTACTGATAAAATCGTTCAGCAAACTCTTTTTTAGGATTCCGTAGTCAAACTTGGAACCCTTATAGTTTCACCATATCCGTCCGTCCGCAGTTTAGCAAAGAGACTCTTAGTACTAGAAAGCTGTAACTTGGCATGAATATACATACCTACATATTAGTCACGCTAACAAAAGTGGTAAAATAAAATCGTGAATAACTTTTTTTTTTAGTGTACCTCCCCTACAAATAATCTGGGGATATATTTTTTTACCCCATAGGGTGCGGTGTCGTTTGGTAAGGTATTTCAATAATATTGCGGGTTAGTGATAATTTTTTTAAAGCGCTAATTTTGGTGCAAAAACTGCAAATACTAAAAATCTGAACTTACATGCTCTTGCCCGATATTTTTCAGGTGGAACGATGATTTCTAGGCCAAAGCAAGATACATACACCCTGTAAACGTTATCGTTATCGAAAATGCTTACGATTGACGTAAGCTGCCGTACGGTCACGTCGAGCGCTTATCTCAATTCAATAATAATCGTTTGTTAGCGTTAAGAGGATTGTGAGGAGACGCTTAAATCGCGTACTAGCTGTCTAAAAATTACCATGGGCGATAGCGTTTTTCATCCCTAAATCAAATCCAATTTCCACGATTTTTGAAGATGTTGTAGTTGTTATAAAAATCTAGGTTTGTAGGTTTCCGGTTTTTAATTGTCTCTTGGGAAGAAGTATTTTCTTGGACAGGAAAACTTATAGTCCTACTTTTTCATACTATCGAACATATCCAAGAATCGTAAAAGTCGGGCTAGATATAAGAGAGAGAAAGCGTTTTAGCGTCACTGGCCTCTTAAGCATTTTGAATCGCCGAAATGTACGAACGCGCATAACTTCCGAACGACTACAACAAATTGGGTGAATCTTTATGAAAAAAGAAACTACCTGGAATTTCGGGAATTTGCAGCGGAGTTTAAAATGTCTGGTGTGGTTTTTTAACACGTTGGCTGCAAGACTGATATTCGTTATTCTGTTGAGTTAATGGGTCCAAAGAGCCCCTACGCTATTTTAACTTCAGTGCGGTATTAGGTCCATTGTGCCCCACCACGAAAGAAAAAGAAGTGGATATTTTTCCGTGTAGGTTTACCGTCCTGCATTTAGATTTATACCTAAGCAATCTACACCTGTTAAGCAGGGGTGTGGTTCTGGCTTCGCCCTAGTCTCAAACTACTTACCAAAAAATTTAAACAAAAAAAAACAAATAAGGTCCTTTGGACCTTTTTCCGCACTGAATTGGCCGACTGAAGATATATTAGGGATGGGAAACGATCACTATTATTGTCGGGTGATAATGTTTGCCTAAAGAAGGTTATTTGACACCGCACAAACTTATTCTCACCCGAGGAAATCAGAAAAAAAACCCATAAATAGTGAGTTATTTATTTTACTTTGAATGATTTCAATTAAAACGTTGTAAATGTATTTAATTATTGATTGCATAAGTATCCGTTCCGATGCAAAAAACGTATTCGTATCAATTTTCCAATTCGTAACATTCTTATTATTAAGGGCCTGTTTCACAATCGACAAGTTAATTTATCAGCCACTTAAAGGTTACCCTTCTCCTTATCTATTTTCAAGTGTAAGAAAGGCAAAGAGCTATAGTACATTGTGCATCAAGGGTAGTATGAAGGGAATTACTAACGAGAGTGTTAGAAGCCCGACGCCGAAGGCGGAGGGCTTTTAATGACTCGAGTTAGTAATCCCCTTACTGCCTGTGATACACACAATGGTTTTCATCACATTTGCGAGGAAAAAAAATAAAGAGAAAACACTTTAACTCTGCAAAATATAAAGAAATAACTTTTGACGAACGGGAACGTAAATGGAAACGATACTTTTTTTGTGACCTCTACCACAGATAATAACTGCGTTTAGTTTCGACCTGGATTCGAGCCAGATTTAGCCAATTTGATAAAAATGTATAATTACTAAAATTAATGATAAATGTTGATATAAACTTGAAATAGGTATAAAAATAATGAAGTTTCATGAAGCGTATAGGTTTTGTGTGATGTAAGTTAGTCTATAGCTAATTTTTAAAGATGAAATTAGAAACCGATTTAATTTTTGGCTGAATATTAAACCTCCTTAGTCAGAAATGATGTACGAAAGAGTTGCAAATTTTAAAAAGAAAGTCATTACTCCCTAGGGATGACAAACTCGCCATAATTCCCGCGGGAACAATTTAGGCCATTGTCCTTCTGTATACAGGCATGGAATAACACCATTTACGAGCAAGTGTGATGAAAAATTTATTTATAAAATATGCTTTACTTAAAGAATGTGAAACAGGCCCTGATAATACTTATAGACTTATTTGGTAGTACATATTTTGGCACTTACATTAATCTCTCAGTATCATTTTCTTCGTTCGTGTCGATAAAAAAATCCAAATTACTTTTCTTTTTCGAAATTCTTCGAAAAAAACACTTAGAACACGCGTAAGTATGTAATTAATAGGTGTAGGTAATTATAAAAAAAACGCTTATTAGTCTAAGATCCGAATAGGAAACGACCTTCACCGAGCGGTTTTATCGATGAAAAGTATTTTATAACAAATAGCGACTCGCCATCGCTTCGCTTCGGTTTTTGTCAGTTTTCTGTAACATCCGTACATAATCCAGAATGAGCATGAGAGAGATACATGAAAACCTTCCTCTGAATCACTTTATCTATTACTGAAAACCGCATTAAAATCCGTTGGGTAGTATTAAAGATCTAACCGAACAGACAGCGGGAGCTACTTCATTTTATACTATGTAAAGATAAAGAAAATATGAAGATAAAGCAGAAAAAATAAATAAAAAAGGACTTTTTTTTAATACTGCGTTTGCTTGTTTATATACCCATTACATACTATAATCAAAAGCATAAAGCCCATAGCATTAGCATAGCAAACGTTAGGTTTGGAGCCAATTATTAGTACCGGCTTACCTGCGTTTATACCTGCCTTCTCAATAGTTATGATGGGCAAAAAATGTCAACCTAACGTTTTCTATGATACTATATTCTATAGGCTTCATACTTTCGATTGGAAAGAATGTAAATTTTCTATTAAACAAGCATTTGATTTTTTTTCCGTTAATTTTTATATTTTTGACAAATTATATATTTCAGCCTACCTATTTGTCATAATTATATAACTTAACATATTCAATTTGATATAAAATACTTTTTATCGATTAACACCCCGGTGAAGGTCGAGTCGTATTCGGCTCCTCTACTATATCGCTGTTTGCGTGCAGCACATCACTAGGCGTTGACATTGGTACACACTCAACGTGGATGGGGCGCGTGATGGGGCTGAAGTATTTTGGACCCCTTCCCGCACTGAAATATAAAAAAAATCATTCACTGCGGTAGGGATCCAATGTGCCTCTCCTGTAAACTAAGTAGGTATGCCATAATATAAAAATTTAAGAGCTACACAGAAAACAATATTTGTCTCCATCCTTCTCAAATGATTGGCTAAGACTCGCCCCTAACCGTACGAAAGTACACTAGATTCGTTGCCGCACAGGGTTTTCGCCATGAATGGGGCTTTTTATGCCGTTCCCCGCAGTGAACGTGTTAAAAGGTTCAATTCGTCTACACACACTTTTATTGTAGAAAATATTGAACGGTAGTATAAACTTAATGTGATGTGTTCAGCAAATCTACTCCACAAAGAAGAGTCATGCAGGAAATGCTGTGTAAATTGAAGTCTAGGTAGTAAGCAATGGTTAAATAATAATAAAAAACGAAACGTAATAAATATTATAAAATAAAAATATTTTTTAAGTTTTACCACAAATTGACCCCAAATATCTCTGTGGAATGATTCTACTGTTCGAGAGTTATTTAGCTTTCACTAAAGGGACAGTTGCTAAATTATTACTTCGTTAAATATATAATATATATTTTTAATAATAATGCAATGAATTCGTCTAGAAGTTGGATCTTTAATTAGTATAGTATTTGGCATTCGTAGTTTCTAGAAAAAAGTAGGTGTTTATGTAGACTTAACTGAAGCTTTCGATTTTTTTATTCTGTTGTTAATATTATAGACCACAACGATAATTGGATACTCAAGCCCAATCATTTGACGAACTACATACATAAACTCATATCTTCATTCTCAGAGTGGGGGTAGGCAGAGCTACAGCATTCCCAACAATCCTAAAAAAACATGCTGATAATTCTGTATTCACATTATGCACAATTAGATGTTTACCAGTGTATTAGTGACATCCATGGGAAGACATGGAGCGGCACTAACACTCTAACCCGGTAAGCAGACGGATCTACCGACTAAACCAAAATCACTTACGGGTAATTTAACTGTTTACCTACATATAACTAGCGAAGTTAGGGGGTAACACTATGTCTTTCTAAAGTTTAACAATAACTGAAATAACTTTCACACGGTTGTAAGTTGCTGAACCATACCATTCGGGTCAAATCGATAGGGCCATACCTACATGGCCGTCTTAAACTATGCTGGGGACTATGGCACACAAGAGTTTGGGGCTCCTTTTGGAAAGTAAAGAAAGCGAATTATTTCTAACACTTTTCTACTACGACCTTCTATTTATTGTGGGTAGTAAATAGTCGGTCCTTCGGGGCGCCCTGAGGATTGGGACCCTGGGCACGGGCCCCTTGTGCCCTTCTGTTAAAGACGGCATTGCATACCTACTATACCTACGAAGAAACATATAAAAATAAGTAAATATCAGGGGACAACAAATTGACTAAGGTCATTGTACTATGATAGTCTTATTTAAGTATATAGAGAAATGCATACTTGAATATATATAATAAATACAAGATCCAGGCACAAATATCCGCACTCATCACGTAAATATCTGCCCTTACCCGGATATAAACCCAGAACCGCTAGCCTCGTAGGCAGAGTCACTACCAACTAGGCTAACGGCATATTTTTTTTTAGTATTTGTAAATTATTAACAATTAGAATAGTTTAAAAAGATGTTAACCTACTTTCAGCTGCGTTGGAGTATACTCCTTTAAAACACCATTGTTTATATGTAGTCTTTTAAATTAGTGATCTTTCAATTTTGACACACACAACTTCATACTGAAATGTCCCGTATATGAATCTTATAGAATCCATAGACGCATTTTTTAAGATGAACGCAATTCAATCTGATGGTGTCGCGGCGTGTGTTCAAGATTTCAAAACACAAATACCAAAGAGTATATTTAATTTAATTTTACAGATATATTTCAGTATTTTTGCTACTGAAACTTTTGTATTCCTGACTATTTACAAATATATTTCTTATAATTTTGGTATTTGGTGATTTGCAATAACTAGATTTAGACTCGATATAAGAATAAACATGATTATGTAGACGACAGTATCATAATATGCAGTCGGGTTTTTAAGGCTTGCTTTTTGTTTAACTTATTTACTCTCCGTATAGCACTGGTATCGTTTAATAATCAGCCTTTAGTACGGCCATCGATCGCCGGTCCTTAATCCGTAAATACCGCTCCTGAAAAGTAATAATGATTTATTAATTCTGATCAACGATATTGTCCTTTAGTACCGTTTGGTAACCAAAATTTCGTAACCAGCTTTAAATTTAATTTAAATTGTACCTGGTTACGAAATTTTGGTTACCAAACGGTACTAAAGGGATATTGTATTTAAGAAACTGGCTTACATATTATGCATCACACCTGTGAGATATATTGTCTACGTGTTAGTAACTTAGCATTTATCTTCGATTTTTGTAAAATACTTATCTCTACTCGAAAACGGGACCAACTTCGTCAGTTTGTACACTTTGTACATAGTAGTTTTTTTGACAGTAGAAAAGTACTGCCAATGTGCGAGTCGGACGCGCACACAAAATGGTTTCTATACCACATCACAATATTAAGAAGAGGAAATAACGCACGAAATAACTGGCAGACAGACGGATAGAAGCCAGGTTTAGGTCAGTTTACCTTTAGATTATATCCAAGGAAAACATTAAGTTCAAAAACAGTTTAAGTAACAGAGTAGAGTAGAATAGAGTCCTTAGTGCTAAGCAAGTAGAATGCGTGAGATGACTTCTTCCTACCCTCGTTTGGTCACGTTACTGTTGCCCAAATTCAAAGCTGATCCGCTACACTGGTTGGTCTGAGCTTGGTTCAAATTGCTGCATAGCCGCCCGACTAAATGGTTGAACCGAATACTCGCTGCAAAAAGATCATGGGCTCTTTCATGGGAGCAGGAGCTGTTGCCGCATCCAGGCTGGTTGGTTCGGCCACCGTTGGGGTAAAAGTCAGCATCTCCCACAGGATTAAAGATCCCAAGACTTCCACCGTCGGTGTGGATGCCTTCCACGTAAACACCAGAGTTTCGGTTCAAAGCGTTGCCATTTGTTTGCCATAGAGGACCAGCCGGATCCAGCCCTGAAAATGGGTAAAGGTCCATGATAAGATCGATTTACCAAAACTCTGAACAGAGATGTACCAAAAGAAAACTGTTACTCTTTAATTTAACTTAAACTTTATCTTATAACACACCTACGAGTAGCTATGTGTGTTATATACGTCAAATCTTGCAATCAATTTTACAGCAATAATCGTTACTATAGAATGGGCAGACATTTGGAATACAAATATATAAGTAATTATCATGGTCTTATTTACAGTTCATTACCACTTGAAAACAAAACAAGTAGGGCGTACAGTCAACCAATTTGATCCCTAGGCCACCATGGACTTTTTCATCGTGATGTTGTAAACCAGATCATAGAAGTCTCTTACGTTTTCGTGGTCAACTTTAACATTGTCCATACATGGTGGCCTAGAAACCAAATTGGTTGACTGTACATTAATCTAGTGCCTAAATAGACAATCTGAACCTCACTCACCAGTAACCCTGGCTGGTCGGCCGCCGGCCTGGCGTCCGGCGACTCCCACAATATGCGCCCCCAGACTGAACCCGACAAAATGAACATTAGTCCACAATCCCCCTCCAGTATTCCTAAGCCAAACTATAAAATTGCCGAGAAACTGGCCAACACTGGGAACTCCGCTCACAGCACTGATGTAGTTGGTGTTAGCCAACGCGTTCCAATCTACAACAATAACGTTAGCATCTTGCACAGCGAGGAAAGCAGCTGTGATTACAGCGTTCAGCCCCGAGTTCCTGCTGCCGTTCCAACCATGAACAATAACCTTCAACGGACGGTTGGCTACGTAGTTCGAATTCCAGATAGTATTGGCATTGCCATTTACAATTTCTTGTGCGTTGGTTGGGTTTGATCTGTAAAGAAAAACATATGATGAAAGTGTGAATGTGAGTACTTATAATTAATCGTATAAGGGGGGCCAAGGAGCAAGATAAAACAATTTTATCTGTTTTAACGCCAAGGACAAAGATAAATTACTTTAAATTGACATAATTGGTCTAAATGACAGTTTGTTGAAGATTTTTCATCCCGGCATTACTTTATTCGTGTAACTTAAACATGTTGCAGTTTGACTTATCAAACGATATTAGATGATTGATAATGTTTTGCCTTGCTTAGCCTTGAATACAATAATAACTTATGCTAAGACCAGCTGTTGACGGCGTTTAGACGAGTTGAAAATGATAATGACAGCCAGTGAGAAGTGACTTATATGGGGTGGGGACAGGGCCCAACATTAAATTATCGTCACTCTATACGAGTATAATGATCCTTATGGGCCATGGATGGGCCAGCGTGGAGACCGGCCATTAGATGTAATTCTAGGCCTGGCTAAGATGTAAACGTCGCTAACGTTTTTTTTTTTTGTGAAGTTAACTTAACTGTCAGCTAGCATCAATCCTATACATTTAATCAAAGTACTCAAGATTTTTCCTACTTAGAAAAATAAAGTATTAAGTACCAGCAAAATGTAAAATTTAGTAATTTTAATTACTGCTTTGTATTTAAATAACTATTATTGAAGTATAATTCTGTATAGTATTTTAAGTATAATTCCTTACTTAAAAAGAGGCATCTGCCACTATTGTAACCTAGTTTTAAGTTACTGAATAAAGCATTTATTATTATTATTCTTTGATATTTATTAAATTTTCTGTAAGTTAAGTTTTTTATAATAAATATTTAAATATAAAAGTTTAATAACAATACTAATACAAAAAATAAACATTATAAAAAACCTAACCTACGAGTGCCGCCGGCAGCGGGGCAGGGCTCAAGCTACCGGTGGTTAGGGCTGCAGAGAGAGGAACCTCCTCACAATGCGTGCCGTGTCGAGGAGTACTGCCTTCTGTATCTGGCCCTTGATCCAGCCATCTAGCGAGAGTCTCTTGAGGTGTTGGTCGAGACTCTTCGCTATAAGACCGTTGGCCGGAACAACTATCGGGACAATGATCGTCGAGTCAACATCCCACATGGCGGTCACCTCGTGAGCCAAGTCAAGGTACTTGCTGCTCAGCAAGTACCTTGACCTTGTCCTTCTCGGCCTTCACGAGGTTCTCGTCATGCGGGGTGGTGACGTCGACGAGCACTGCCCGGCGTTGAGATCGATCTGCCAACACGATATCAGGCTTATTGGCGACAATAGTCCTGTCCGTGATGACAGATCGATCCCAATAGAGCGTAGCACGACCATTTTCGAGAACTGGCACCGGTGCGTACTTATAGTACGGCACTTCAGAATCAACAAGATCATATTGAAGGGCAAGTTGTTGATGGATGATCCTGGCCACGAGGTTATGTCTGTGCAAGTATTCACCGTTGGCCAAATGCGAACAACCGGAAATTGTATGTCTGAGGGACTCGCCAGGGCAACGGCACGCTCGACAAAGGTCAACCGTGCCATCCCTCAGAATATACCTCCGGTAATTGTTCGTCATTATGACCTCGTCAGCAATTGCACAGACAAAACCTTCGGTTTCCCCAAAAAGGTCACCAAAACGTAGCCAGTTCACGGACGCTAAAAAGTCTACATCGGGCCTGGTTAGGGCCCGGTAGAAGCGTCCGTGTAACTCCTTGCTCTTCCATATGTTTTTGCGGTCCTCAGTGCTCAACACCGTTGGTCTGCGCCAGTTCCCGTTTGCCAAGGAGAGAGGCGTGAGATTCCTGTCTACTGCAACCACATCGCGATGCATCCTACACTTATTATTATTATTATTTGGATGTCTTTACCAATCCCGGGACTATGGGAGTCCCGTACCTTTGGAAGGCGTACATGGAGCCGAAGCCAACACGCAGGGGCCCTTTAGACAAGTTTAATTTAGTAAAGATATGGGACACCAACCGGAGATTGTCCCTGAGTTCAAACTAAAGAAGTATGCTCCCACGGACAACCACCGGTTAGTGTAAGACTGTTTAAGAAGGGTGGGAATATTAATAATAGGTATAGTTATATGAATGTATATAGTTATATGAAAAAGTATAGGTATATGAATGAACTGATATGGATTGGTGAACTAGGCTATAAATGAAACTATGGCGCCGCCTGGCCAATGCTAATTACTTTAGTTGAAATGGCAGGTGGTGACTCGCCCACTCAATGGAATGGACCTCCCGAAATAGCCACATATATATAGCAGCAGGGAGGCAACAGTTCCAGAGGGGTTAAGGGTGGAGAGGTGCTTCTGGACTTTATCGAACATTATTATTATTATTCAAGAAAAGATATTTGTTCGAACGTACCTCGTGAACAGAAAGTATCGGTTGTTTGCGCCATTCCTTGAACCCAATAGTGCATGGTCGACAGGCTCTTGCAAATCCACCAGCGTAGGGTTTCCTTCGGCGTCGTTCATCCAAATATAGCGGCTCTCACCCTCAACATAGTGGCTGTTATCCCCTGGTACCAGAGGAATTGCATTTCCAGCACACCCTAAAATACATAATTAAAATAAATATAACCTTGCGTTTAAAAATAGGATGCGATTTAGGGCGCGTTTATTTTAGGTTGGTGACGGTTTGTTATTTAATATAAAAAACGCTAGCCGATGATTAAAACCGGCTGCGGACGAATACACGGCCAAACCGAATATTGTAATCGCGCCATTAGAAATAAAAAATAACAAATTATACCAACACGCTACAAGGGCTGTTAAAACCACTAAAAGCTTCATAGCAACTGTTAATTAATTTGTCCTTTTCATATCGTTTTTATATAATTGTTATCAAGTATAATAGGAGATATCACTATAATCTAATAATAAATATATCAGGATAATTTAGACAGCAGTGATTATATAGCATTTATTAGTAAATACCATTTCAAATATAGTCGAATAAAATACTTTTGGCATAATAATAATTATATATATGTATATTTCAGAACGAAAATCGGGGAAATGTAAATACGGTATGAGATATATTAAGTGTTTTTATTCCCGGATAGCGCGCCCACTTTTCCATTTAGGGCTGATTTATCAATCACCACATAACACTATTTGGCAGATAAAATTTAAGCCTGTCCTTTTCTTTCATGATTGTGATAAAGAAATAGGCAAGCGACTTAAACTGTCAGATATATTAATCTGGAGATTGAAAAAAATCCAGCCTTAATGTATTTTTGGCGCAACCGTGCAACGACAATTTTAGAGGCAGGACGCGCCGTCGAGTTTTGGAACTTTTGGGTATTTTTATCTATCACTAAAAATATTACTTACACTGTCCTTGATCGTTATTTGTATGGGTAGCTGTTTTTCGTCTTCTGCAAAGCAAAAGGAGGACTAAAAAGTGACGACCAAACTATTATCCAGCAATGAGCATAAATCTTTGTTTTCATTAAAAAAACTCGAATCTTACTTACTGGTAGGTATATTTCATATTTTTAGAAAAAATTACACGTCAAAGGTTACATTAATTTAAAGATACTCCTATTTATAGGCACTCCTAATTCCCTAAGCCGTACTCCTAATTCCGTATGGCTGACATCAAAACTTGGTTTGTCGGTATGTACAAAACAACCTCTGAGAGTTTAGTTTATCATGATATATAAACACCAGATACGTCTCTTACTCACCTTTATTATTGTCTACGTTACAATGGCTCTTATTTACTTGTCCTGGGGGGGCTTTTAGATTTGAACCTTGCAAGAAATCTAAACTGGGATTTTTTTCTTGAATAATGTATTTGAACTTAGCTCTACAAATAATAAAAAATAATAAATTAAAACGCTTTTTTGTGAATAACATTAAGGGCAAAATAATTAACAGGATTACTTTAGTTACTATACGTAAATAATTGGTAGAACCTTTATATATTTACAAAAATAAACTAATTCGTCCATGGAAATTAAATTTTTTTTTGTTTTTTTTGGAGCGGAGTTTACTCAAAAATATTAATTTAGCGAATTTAGTTCATCATCGTCATCATCATTCGTAAGCATCTTACTAATTTACAAGAATATTAAACAAATTAATGCAACATAGTATTGTTTTTAATTTTCAGTGTCATGTTAATGACTGTTTATGTTCTTTTCAACTGAAGTGGCAGTGGGCGGGGCACCTTGCTCGCAGGACTGATGGCCGATGGGGTCAGAAGGTTCTGAAGTGGCGTCCGCGGACCGGAAGACGAGCTGTAGGTAGGCCTCCAACAAGATGGAGTGACGACCTCGTCAGGATCGCGGGATCGCGGTGGATGCGAAAGCACAAGACCGGTCTGAGTGGAAAGCCTTGGGGGAGGCCTATGTCCAGCAGTGGACGTCTTTCGGCTGACATGATGATGATGATGATGATGATGTTCTTTTGTTTTTAAATAAATAAATAAATTAATAAATCGTAATAAAACTGACCTTGTGCGAGTTGAGCTCGTTTGGAGAGGGTTCCGTACGGTTCTAATAGGCTTTCCTGTAATATATAAGTAAACAGCTAAATTTCAGTTAAAAAAAAACCTGTTGTATAGTTTCTGACATAAAGGGTTTTGGAATGGAATGTTTCACTTCTTACATCAAAATATTAAACAACACCTAATCTTTTTAATTTTGATAAATTACGATATATTTTCCATTACCACAAATATTTGTTATTTTTTTAATATCTATGAAGTACAATATAAATTTAATTTTCTTAATAATACTTGAATTTAAGAAATAAAATTTATCTGGCATTATTTTTGACATTTTAATATTTTTGCTTATTATCATACTTGTCATTTGGTGTTCAGTCTGAAGTTTATTATATAAGTGTACTTATCCCATCTAGGATCTCTACCAGTTAACCTTAAAGTAGAATACGCAAGGACAATGCAGAAGGATAGACCAATTAACAAATTTACAGGAAATAACAAATATTACTTACAACAGAGAAACAGGAACAACGTAAAATATCTCCTTTAGTAAAATACATACATAGATAATAGAATATACAGATATATACTACCACATACCTATGTAAACAGCAGTTAAAACCTTTAACAGAGGTAAGGATCAAAACTTAGACTCATCTTGAATATTTTATGTAACTGATTCATAATGAGCGAAAGGTCTCTGAGAAGTCTTAAATACGAGTGTTTAAGGCCTTATTACACAGTTAGTTACATACAGTATTTCATCTAGACACATTTTATAAATACTCTAAGATGGCATTGCATCGTTTCCAGTGCTACCTGTAACATATCTTTAGGTGCTAAGCGACTAAAAAACATGCCTACCGAAGTGATTAAATTTTAATTTCAATAGGTACTAGAATTGGGGACTATTTAAAATGTACGTAGGTATTTGTTTTGGAAGTTGTTCCAAATTTGGAATTCATTACTTTATCATATTTGATATCGTAATAAGAAGATTACGTTACAGCCGCCAAGCACTTCCACCGCACGACCACACCACCGCAGATTAAAAAACATCATGCTGGTCATTGACAACGGGTTTTGAACGCATTATAGAGCACTTATGATACCTGTATAGATAAAGATATTAATACTATAGATAAAGGTTACTAAGATTGATTTACAAATTGCAATTTCGTTAGCGTAGGACTACTCGTACTTTTTTAACGTTCAGTAGTTCATTAATTATTATTATATTTGCATTAATTTAATAAGTAGATTACATTTAAGAGTAACTTTATTATTTGCCTTATAAAATGTATACATATACTTTAAAAATTACATCTCTCTATCTAAGCAATAGGTATATCTACTGAAAACAGAGGGCGCTTAAAACAACGTCCTAATTATCTAGATCCATCAGAATCTGTAGAAATTATTTATTAAAATCGGTTTATTAAATAAATACAATAAATTTCTACAATTATACACTAAGATCACGTCCATTGGTTTTTACGTAACGCGATTGAGTGATGATACAATGTGCATGTTTTAGAAGTTCGGAAATGCCCCTTTTCATCTTACACAGAGTAGAGTAAACAACTTGTTTTCAAGCTTTTGTTCGCGATGTCCTGTCTATTATTATACATTGCTGTGCCCCTACGGGGTTGACGTTGACGCTGGACCTACATATTTTTAGACCTTATGTACCTACAACGTAAAACGCAATAAAAAAATTACATGAGTAGGTACATTGAATATGTCTGGGAAAATACTCAATACCTTCTTTACCATAAGGGCACTCGGGGCCCGTGCCCAGAACCCTCATCCTCAGGGGGCCCAAAGGACCGACAAATTCTCTCACATTTATTCTCAATCATTTTGTCGGGCACGATAACAGTGGGCATCCGGGCCTTAAATTCTCGTGTGCCCAAGCGCCCCAGCATAGCTTAAGACGGCCTTCGGAATACTATAGGTTCGATTTTATCGTTCCCAAAAAAGAAAATGTGACGTTAAAGTTATCGTTATTTTTCTCTGTGCACAATGAAAGAAAAGAACACAGTGAAAATTTACTACACA
The DNA here is from genome assembly GCA_923062465.1 of Acleris sparsana. Classification (NCBI taxonomy): domain Eukaryota; kingdom Metazoa; phylum Arthropoda; class Insecta; order Lepidoptera; family Tortricidae; genus Acleris; species Acleris sparsana. Next base: position 15,051,822 of record OV281287.1, on the reverse strand, counting down.
GATAGTTCTACCTCGAGCTTGAAAAATCAGCCCTTACTCAATTAATATAACATACGCTCAACGATTTGGGCTCGCAGGTTAATAATAACTTGCAAGCATTTTTTTGCTCTCTTTTTTCAGCAATACGAGCCCAAGGCAGTTTTTTCAGGTCTACCTACTGTGGTGTGGGGCTCTGCAGGGCTCTCAGTACGGCCAGGATGCATCGTACTATGTAGAAATTAGTAAAATATGTGGAATGATGATGGGCAAACACACTTTACGTCAGTCGACATGTTGCCAATCCCAGGTACCTAGGTTCACAGAACAGAATTCTAAGGTTTTTGTTCCATTTGGTGGAGCCCGCTTTGTAACTGTATAGAATATTATAGAGAAAGGTCGATAAAATAAATAGTCAAACTATGTGATTTTTCGATATTTTTATTGTCGTTTTTTTCATCCCTGGGCGAATGGCTGAACGAAGTTGGTGGAGAACGTGTAGATTCCGGTCACACTGCAAAAAATGAAATAAAAATAAAATAAGCTTTTGTTACCTTCTGATTCCGGGGAAAATGTGCTTTTTAATTCCACGGAAGACTTGAAAGGGTATGAAAAAACGTTTTTTAATCATTTTCTGTATTACTTGGTCGATTAGAACGATATGATAAAAGCCAGTCAAGTGCGAGCCGGACTCGCACACCGAGGTTTCCGTACCACCATACAGTAGGTATAGGTATAATTTTATTCCATTTTTAATTCGATTTCCAATCCCATCAGCGAGTGCCCAACTCTATTTTTCTTCAGGGTATACTTATAATCATACCAAATATGACACCTGTACCGTTATATGTACCGTTTTTACGAAACAACAAAAATAAAAATATGTTGAAAACGTTTCTTGGACGGGAACCCCCTTTATAATGTCACTTTATCTTTTATACTTATTTGTTAATAAAAACGCCGTAACAACACATATTTTGAAAAAGAAATCAAACCGCTATTTATTACGGTTCAAGAGATACAGTTTTTTATAGTTAGGACGGACGGACGGACAGCGTAGGCATATTAATAGGGCCCCTTCGGGTACAGAACCCTAAAAATGACCAAATTATGTAATTTTGTGTTATCTCGAATAGCGGAAAACCTTATTTCATACTTCAATTAAAGAACAGAAGAATCAGTGGTAGTAGTCGTGTGATCTAAAATATACAGTTTTTACATACATATACTATAAATTCACTAAACCGGCAACTAATAATATCTAAGTAAGCATTTTCTGTTATGAATTAACTAAAATCCAGCCAAAAGAAGTTAAATTTGGGTGTCCCTCGGAATCCCTAATAACGTTTGTCCAATTTATTATTTATCCTAAACAGGTTTTCAGCTTAGTCAGATAACATTTTATGTTTTCCAAAAATACCTGCGGATAGGTAAGGGTTGCATTATAACAACACTAAAAAACATCAAAATTCGGGCGGAAATGGCTTTAGAACTCACGATGCCTTATGACAAATGACGATTAGGGATTCGAATATAGACCCGTTAAATCATACCCAGTTTTTACAGCAGATCCACCGAAAACAGCGTCTCTGGCGCCTGAGCATCCCATTACAATTGCCTGTTCATAGCTCGCGCAAGCTGTGCCAACGAACTGGTTCCCGGCGTTGATCTCGGCGGTGAGGGACTCGGCGTAGAAGGCGTATGCGTAGATATATCCACAAGATGCGTCAGTTCCACATCCGCTCTGGAAGGTACCCCCGTTGGGGAAGAAGTCGAGAGTGCCCAGGGGATAGTCGTAGCCCAGGACTCCGGCAGTGGCGTGGAGAACTTCGACTACGCCGGCGTCGTTAGGGCTCAGAATATCGGGGTGGTGGGTCCAACCGACCAAGGATGGGTCTAAAGCTAAAGGGTAAAAACAGATTAATAATAAGTTGATGACACGGTTACCCTAGTTTTTAATTAGTGACCCTGCCTACGAAGAAAGTCCCAGGATGGATCATGGGCAAATTAAAATAATATGTTTGCGTATGTTTTATTAATAAGTAGGATATGCGATCAATAATTAATTAAATAATTAAAAAAAAGAGAATCAATTAGGACATTCATAAATGACCTAATTCCACTAAGTCATAAGAGGTGCCCTCTTACTTAACTCATAAGCACACAATTTGTATTTCACTAAGTAATCTCAAGACTTCATTAAAATTTTAGCATCCCGAATTTTATATTTCCTGTTTTCGCATAATGAGGAAGAATAACTTATTAGTTTACGTTAGTAGTAAAATAGCGATTTTAAGCTTTTTAGCCATTTATTTATTTATTTTCTGTTATTTACGAACAAAAAAACTAGTGTAGTGTCCATATAAGACAAACCTGCATGCATGATTTTATTCAGAGCAGCTTTTATAAAAGTTTCTCTCGTCAACTGCCATCAGGTCTTACCAACAATATGGGCAACGTTCCCACTGATGTGCCTAGCAGTGATGCCGGCAAGATGTCCTCCGAGTCCAGAGCCCACAATGGTGACCTGGTTCGCATTATATCCGAAGTTGATGACCAGTACGTTGATGATCTCTGCAATTATTTCCCCGGCCTGAGGCGCGTTGGCCAAACCCAACGAGTAGAGGAAAGAGGCACTGCTCCAATCAACAGCGATCACGTTGGCATCTTCAGCGGCAAGAATGGCTGGAAAGGTAATTTTTTTTACGCTGTTTAATAAAGCTGTTATTACAAGATTTATATTTACAATGACGTTAGCTTGACACAAATACAGTACTATTAGTTTCTTATCAGCGGCCGGCAACCTCTGTTTATATAACTTACAAAAATGGCAAGGATGAGGCTTACGAACACAGGCTACCTGATAGTAAGTGGATTCTGAGACCCATAGACATTTAAATTCTCAAGACTGCAATCCTAAGACTTCAAATGCGTTGTGAACTTGTGAACCTCAACACCTTTGGTCCTCAGGGACTAAGATCGAATAACTCGTTAGTAATTTCACTGGTTGTCTTATCCCCACACCATTATGCGAACACTGCGATATGTTAAAGGATAAGATGCTGGTAGGTCCTCCTTTTTTCCCCCTAATTAATGGCTTTTACTCCTTGTTTTAACAAGAAGTATCTCGAAAATGTCGAGTTTTAGACACTGACCATGAAATTATTAGAGAAATAAGTCCATTGATATCATACGCGAGGAGAATTGTTCAGTTAAACAGTATTTACTCTGGTGCAGGTCCAACTTACCACCACTATGAAACATAAGTGACAGTTGTAGGTACTGTATTGTCATTTGCAATTGTAAATGTGTCGGCGATTACAAGCCTAACACTATTAAAAATCTATTATGGTTGTGTTTATCTATGTAGATAAACGTGGACAAAACAACTGTCTTTTTCTGACCAGAACGTAAGTGCGAGAGTGACGGATGCTTTATCCACCGCGATAAAGGCGTCCATAATACGGGCCCTAGTATATCACAATTTATATTTTGGCAACGAGTATACATAGATCTTAATTAAAATTGTCGTTTAAATTTCTTTGAGCTACATAATTTAAGCAACTCGCCATAACCGAAATATCAACTAGAAACAAGAAAACAAGTAAGGCTAAATAGTTAAGTACTACTTACCAGGAACAACGAAAGCGTTGAAGTTTCCGACGACACTTTCTCCATTACCGTGGATGGTGAGGAAGGTACGGCGAGAGGGCAGGAATGACGATCCCAAGATGGAGTCGACCGTGGAAAAGATTGGTTGACTTATGGTAGGGTTCGAGCTGGAATTTAAATAGAGTAATTAAGTAATTATTAGCTATGTATCATGTATCAAAGCAAAAATAATTTAAATATTCATGTAATAAGAAGATAGATAAAGACGCTTGATGGAATGGTGGAAAAATGGTGCTGATAACACGTTATAAACAGCCAATCAGATTTTCATCAAACCTAACTACGAACCACCCCTACTTGATAGTTTTCTTTAAAAAAAAACTCATCCGAATCAGTCTACGGGTTTAGATGGTGATAATCTTTATAAGATTTCCTGTAAGCTTTCTATTGAGATTTTGACATAAGTCAATATTTGCAAAAAAAAAAATAACACGGGCTTTTTGCAAATATATTTCATGCATTGTTTCAAACAAACACGATTTTCTCAGGCAATTTTTATTCTATTAAGGTAACATAATATGTTATCTTAAAAGAATAAAATATACAGGGCGTCCCAAACTTATGGGACATGAAGGGGAAGTACCTTAAATATCGTAGATAGTGTATTTTGCTGAAAGAAGACTTTAGGTTATTTTTAAAAGTTAGTAATTGTACATTCATAGATTTTCTAAAAATTAATTGCTTCGTCTGGGAATCGAACCGACTTAAATGTCAAAAAAAAATCATCCTACTTTTATGATGCCAATCGAATGAATAGCTAAAAAATAATAACTCTGCTTAAGTAACATTGTATTTTAAAAGAAAGGAACAATGTAAAATGTTTTTTTATATATACATATATATATTTTTAATTTTATTTAAAAAAAATACCCACTTAATTGACTATGGCAGTTTCATGTATGTTTTTAATTTGATTAAGATTATAAATTTTACGTTGTTCCTTTCTTTTAAAATACAATGTTACTTAAGCAGAGTTATTATTTTTTAACTATTCTTTCGATTGGCATCATAAAAGTAGGATGATTTTTTTTTGACATTTAAGTGAAATTCCCAGACGAAGCAATTAATTTTTAGAAAATCTATGAATGCAGAATTACTAACTTTTAAAAATAACATAAAGTCTTCTTTCAGCAAAATACACTATCTACGATATTTAAAGTACTTCCCCTTCATGTCCCATAAGTTTGGGACGCCCTGTATATATATATATATATATATATATATATATATACATGGCATAAATATATAATATATATATATTATATATTTATGCCATGGAGAATTAAAACGAGCCTAGCTCCAGCAGCAGCCCCTAGCCAAGATGCATTACGCTAACTAGTGTTAATATTCGTGTTGTTTTTTAACCAATCGCATCACTGGTAGATCACGTGACTCTTCGTATCACGTCATATACCAGTGACGCGATTGGTTTAAAGAAGAAACGCCTTAGGCATGAGGAACGATTTAATCGTAATTAACTGACGCTAAGAGCAGGCGATAAATTCAAGCCTGCTAATGAGTTGCCAACCCTAAAGACCGAGTTGAATGTAAAAACAACCCTTAAGCATTTATGTTTATCTACTGACCTGGTGTACAAATGGTGTACAATATCGCCAAACTGAAGATTGAATCCGGATGCTGGAATTTAAAGAAAGATCCAATCAAGGTATTTTTAAAATATATTAGATTCACTTTTTGGATTAGAGTAACCGTTTCTTATTGGCTGAGCCTAATTCAATAGGATAAAAAAATAATTTGTATAATCCACCACAGTTAAAACAATTATTCGCCATCGAACGATTTAGCCGATATATTACTGTATGTAATCTGCCGGAATAAGCACACGTTTTTCAATGTCATATTATTATTATTTTATAAAACTGAGTTAGGTAATTAGTTTCAGCGAATTGCTTAAAGAAATTAATAACCAAGTAAGTACGTAAATAAATAATACTTTCCATTCCCATTTTAATTGCGTTCGGATAATATAACATAGGTTTAACATTATATAGACGAAAACGTCATTGAAGCCGTAGGGTTGGAAATTCCAAATCCGGAACGGATTTGAAAGATTGTAATTAAACAGTACGCGACTAAGATAAGCACTGATAAACGAAATTATTATTAACTTTACGATAATTATGTTCTAGGATGTAATTAACAAAGTTTTATTGGACGCCCTGAGAAACAAACCTATATCATTTCGTACTAATAAAATATGTATCGATATAAATTCTTTGGCTGCCGTCTCATTGCCCAGGTCTTTTCGGAGGTGCTGAATCTCTCGTTTTATACAAGGCTTGCATTCGTTAAAAACGCACATACTCGTTCAGGGAGTTACCATGGATATTTTTCATGCCACTCGATGAGTGTCTACAGTGGTATTAATGGATTGTCAAATTAAAAAGGAAGAAGTACCTACCTGCCACGGCAGCACACAGAATTAACACACACTTCACGACGTACATTTTGTCAGCCTAATGGAGTATGTCTAAGTAAAACATACGGGTTTTAATAGCTTTATCGTTGATTATCCATTTCCTTCGCAGAACACATAATCTTATTGATAAATAATTTTATGATTGAAGGTGAATAATAACGGAAATTATTTAGTTTCCCAGTGATGCTTTATTGATAACAGTTTTGATGTATTTACGCGCTTACCCAAACGATACTGTATCTAATCTATATGCATTTTTGACAATTCTTAGAATATGTTTTGTAATTTTAATTGGGTTTTATAAGGTTAATGGCGAAGTGTGTTTCGTATTTTGGTGATTCCTGAAATTTCACCAAGTTCTTTTTTGCATTTTGTTTTTTTTGTTAGGGTTCCGTACCAAAATGGTAAAATGAAACCTTATGGTGAGACTTCGGTGTCTCAGTCTGTGTCAGCAGTTTTTCTCAGAAACTATAGAAGGTATTAACTTAAGTTTTGGCACAGTTGTATAACTTGCTTTTTAGTAAAAAAATGAAATTATTTTTCTAAATATTTGAAAAGGGGTCTAGAATGGGGGGTTGAAAAATGAAAATGATTTGATTATAGCAAACAGGGTGGTAAATGAACGGGCTCAGTCTTTTTAATTTGATAATTTATTATTTTCTTGGTGTCAACTCTAGCTTTGAAACTATGGAACGAAGTCCAATCGATAGTTTCAAAGTTTGAGGAAGAAAAGACGTCTGGGGACTTTAGTGAGTTTTAATGATTCTGGGGGTGATTGGATGTTAATAGAACTTAATAAAAACCGTATCCGTGAAACGATTGAAAGAAAGAAATTCATTTATTCATGACATACATAACAAAGAACAGATTAACACGTAGGTACAAGAAGAAAGTAGCCACGTAATGGTCCCAACTCAGCGTGATGCTGGCATCAAAGTCAGCGCTGGTCTTCCGTTGGAACCATTGGACTTTATACCTATAAACCCACTGACTTATATACCGAAGCATGGGCTAGCTAATACATATAATAGAAATGTCATTGATTAAAATGATGGATTGAAACGGATAATCTCATTATCGTTAATGTTTAATTCACTGCTGAACTTCGCGGAACCTCATGGCACTTGCATGCACACGATGCTAAGAAACGCTGCTTTGCTCCTGGTTTGCGTGATCGGGCTCAGTGGGGGTATGATGATTGACTTGTATTACATCAATCGATTAAACATCATCTATTATAGATTTTATTTATTTAAGTTAACATTAGTTTCAGAAGTGAAATCAAACACATTTCTATAAACGTGTATAAGATTTTTAGACTTAATGGGTTCATTTTAATTTAGTGTTTACATTGAATCCCAATGTCAAACCATTCGTCCTACTATTCCACAGCTCTGCCGCCAAAACCCATTCTCAGGAAATTGGACGATTTGCGTTACCAGCATGCCCGCGACTCTGCCGGCAACTACCACCTTGTGGACATGTGGATGACCCTGGATGACATAGCGAACGTCGCCCGATTCAACCCTTCAGCCTCCAATGTATATCATCTGTTTACTAGGTAAGTTATGTTAGAACACTAGTCTTCTCTATTTTGATCTTATCTTAAACCTTATGTAATACTCATATCGTCATTATTCATAAATTTAATGTAGTTTTAATAATGCAATGACGGCCGTTCCCATTTTGGAATCTGTCTGTTGGTTAATGAATGTTAAAGGTACATACAATAAATTTATAGCATGGGGGTTTATGGGTTAGAAAGTAGGAACACCCAACGCCGTCATAGATATGACAATACAGCGTCGTTAATGAAAATACTAAAAAAGCAAAAAGATTTTTATTCAAATCCAATTATTAACAATTGATATGCAGAACAGAATGTAGGTACATTCTGATTCAGTTACGTACGGACTGGTTAGCATCGAACGTGGTGTTCGACAGGGCTGTGTAGCGTCTCCTTGGCTGTTCAACCTATTCATGGACAGTTGTTTGTCAGACTTGAGAGTATGATTGTGGAATAAGGATGAATGAGTCAGTTTTTAAAATGTTAGTGTATGCTGATGATCAAGTTCTGCTTGCATCATCGGCGGACCACTTACAACAAGTGGTGACTTTGATGAATGAGGCGTTTAAAAGGAAAGACATGAAAGTGAATGTTAAAAAGACGAAAGTGATGGTTGTGGAAAGGCATGAAACTGTTACAGAACATCAAATAATGGTTGGAGATGAAAAAGTGGAGCAAGTAGATGAGTTTGTCTATTTAGGGTCTATGTTTACAAGGGATGGAAAATGTGACGGGGATATTGAAAGCAGAGTAAAAGCGGGAAATATGATTAATGGGGCGTTACACTCAATCTTGGCAAATAAGGTCATAGCTCGCATAGCTCGCATTGCTATTGTTCAGAGAGTATTGACACCAACATTAATGTATGGTAGTGAATCTTGGGTATGGCAGTAGAAGAACGAAAGCAGGATGAATGCAGTTGAAATGAGAGCTGTAATAAGTATGTGTGGAGTTAGGATGATAGATAGAGTAAGAATAGCGAGATCCGAGAACGATGTGGATTGAAAGAAGATGTAGTGACTAAGATCGAAAAGGGTATGCTATTTAATTTTAAGTTCCAACCCCGTACAAAGCATTGGTACAAAGGCTACGTCTACGTCAATAAATGCAGACGTGTTATCAAAGGTCGTGCTTTAGGTTAGACTTGGTTAAAACTTTTAATTTATGCACTTATAATCAACCGAATGAAATCAAAAAAATTGGTGGATAAACAGTTGAATCACAGAAAATTTAAAAATTTGATCATATTATTTTTGGGTAAACGTAGATAAAACAATGCCAGTATTTAAGTGCTATACTGATAGAATGCTTTTATCAACCGCGATAAAAGCGACCATAATCAGGGCGAAGATCTTGTTTAAAATCTGATGATATTTCCAGGGCCAACCCTACAACTAGTCAGCCGCTGCGGCTTGGCAGCCCCGAGCTGCTGTCGGTCTCCAACTTCAGCGGCAGTAGACGTACTGCTGTTCTTATCCATGGCTGGCGGGACGGCGGCATTGCCTCTGCATTCGTGACAAATGTTGTCCCAGGTAAAATTTATTATTTGTGTAGAAAATAAAATAAAAGAATAGTTACAATTGGTAATCTGAGACCTTTTCAATTATGTATCACTATTATGAATCCTACGAGATGAGTTTAAATTCAGTCGGCCTACGTTAAGTACAGCGGAGATCCCGTTGCCAGTATTGCCACCTATTGACTTCATCTTCAGCTCGGATATCATAGTGTTTCATTGTTATTGGGTTTACAAATGATTTGCAAATTGCAGCCCAATTAATATAGATATCTAGTTCTAAATTGTCGTGCAGGATTTTTATATATTGGGACAAACAAAAACCATTATTATACTCAAATTGATTAATTTGTTATATTAGGTACGTGTACCTACATGATCTTCAAAATATATTTAGTCCAAGCATAAACACTGCAAGGGCGCCGTATCAAATTAAAAAAAAAGCATAATTAAGTAAAAGCTTACAATCTAATCTACAGGTGACAGTGCACCGTTTTGCAGTTTTGCGCCTCACTTTCTTTAGGCGCAACATAAATTGAGTAAAAATTAAATTTCCCTACAACTAAACATACAGGAAAGTGGCTTAAAATCATTAAAATCAAAACACCGCCCCGATTAAAAACAAAACGAAATCAAATAAAAAATAATTGATTGTCAATGCGGTGGAAGGATTTATCATGAAACAGTTACATTGCCACCGGACTGTCAGATCAAATCAGGGGGCCTAGTTAAGATGAATAACACTAAGTTAGCAATTTTCGAAAATAATCGAAATGTATTGGATTGGCGTAAGTTAGTGACAAATGGCCCGACCGCTTATGCCAACTCCATACATTTCGAGTCCATAGAAAACAGAGACGTTAGGAGCGTTTGCATCTTCGCTACGCCCTCAGCTACTTTGTATAAAGTGTCAAAGTCAAAGTGTATGGAGATTTATATGAAGTACTTACGTATGACGTCATAATAAATATTATTGTTCCTTGACGTTGCCAACTTTACCAGGCTATAAATTTTTAGGTCGATCGAGACAATCTCGAACAAATTATTGTATTTGATGCTTGATGTTTTTATTTTAACTAGTTTTGTGTTAAGTGTGTCATTCTGCATCTCTTCACCTAGCGGTTCCAACGGAAGACCAGTGCTGGCTTTACGGCTAGCGAATGCTGAGTTGGGGCCGTTTCGCAACAATTTCTCTGTGTCTTGATCTTTTTGTATCTATGTAATGTGGTTTTGTTTTGTTGCGAATAAATGTCTCTTTATCTTTATCTTTATGTCTCTTTTAATACGATGATCTTGAACTTTTCCATGAATTTAGTTTAAACATATAAGTTCTGTCTTGGTATTTTCATGTGTATCGGCCGTTTCAGTTATAATTCTTTATCCCTTTTCCAGCTTTCCTCGCCGCCGAGGATGTGAACGTCATCGTCGTGGACTGGACCGAGGGTTCCAGCGGGTTTTACTTCGCAGCCTTGGACAACGCCATCAGCTCGGGCCGTGCCGTGGGGCAGTTTATTAACTGGCTCAACCAGGCTTCTCTGTCGGACACAGAGCAGTACCACATCGTGGGACACGGTCTTGGTGGGCACCAGGCCGGCGTCGCCGCCAGGTCCGTTGAAGGAAGCGTCAGTTACATCACTGGTCTGTATGGCTTTTATTACGATTGGAGTGTATGCATTTCACCAGTTGAAATTTATCGTATGCGCGTGGATTAGAACTAGCAATAAAAAGAAACAGTGATGTTAACTACTGTTATGTAGGCACTTTAAGTTTAACACGTTCACGGACACAGGACCATAATCAAAAATGTGTGCTGTGACACGGACATTTCCCATACAAATTGGCATCACGTCTGGGGACGGATTGTCATATTATTCTGTTTTGAGTGTATGTGTTGCGGCACTGACGGTCAGAGACGTTACCGCCTGTAGACGGATATTCATATCAAGCGATTCGTAAGGCGTGTGTTACGGCACTTACGGCCACAGACGAAATCGTCCACAGACGGACTGCCACACCAAGCGTACCATGACAACGTGCTGTGCTAACAACGGCCACAGGCGGGTCAGGTTATAATTCAAAAGAAGTGTAATAATCAACATAATCTTTATTCACCTCTAGATATAAAAAATAATAATGTTCTCATTTAACAAATATTATAGTTTCTTATGTCTATTACGGCATATTTTAGGTATCAGGTAATTTTTACACTAGAAATCACAATTAAATACAAGAACTTGGAGCATCTTACGTTACGAATAACCTTAATCAGTCTAGTTAACAACATAATAAACATACCTACAATGTCAATTACGTAAATTACTTGTCAGTTAACATTAATCAGTCTTCCATTGAGCATTAATAAGTTTACAACAAGTATTAGGTATCAAAAAAGGCTAAGCCCGAAAAATCAACTAATGTCATTCAACATAAAATCAAGTAATACATATTCAACATAAAATAGTATCGAAAACTTAATATCTATTAAACCTCATCATCTTGAGACACATGCCATTCTTCAAAACAAGTTGGACATAATGGCGGCGAGTTCGGGCATCCCTTGCATCGATAACTAGTCTCACGGCGTAATTATTTTTTCTGGTAAACCCTGCAATTTTTAAATACCTATTTTATGGTTCACCGGCACTTATCAGCACCAAATTCTAAAATAAATCACTCACGATATATTGAAATAACTTATTAACATGTTATTTAGTCAATATTTAATTAAATTATCAATAAAATAATACGTACCGTTTGACGAAAAATCTCTAACCGCACCTTAGCGGAACACGACGCTTGTCCTCCCTCCCGTTGTGGCACTCGGCGACTGATCGCCCGAATTTGTATGTAAACGGCCCGTCCACAGCCGGTGTGTCACAACACGCGTTATTTCAATGTGTGCGTGACAGAGGTAACTTGTGTGCAAGAGAAAAGGTGTTTGCTGTGGCACTAGCAGTTTGTGTTAAAACCAAAAACGGCACAGAGTCACAGGCTTCCTATAAACGCTATGAGAAATAGTCGGCTGTGGACGGAGTTCGAGTTTTGGTGTAATTTAAATTGCCGTCTACAGCCGTAGTGCCATATTATGAGGGTCACAATTTACGGCTCTCGACGTACTGTCCGTGAACGTGTTAATGCTAGAATTGACGTCAAAATTAGGCTTCTTAAGTTGGCACAGAAGTAAGAGTAATAGGATGTAGTAGTGAACTGAAATTTTAGTACTAGTCATATCCGCATTTTACTCTAAAATATCTTTGAGCTAGAGCATATTCCGTGATTAATAAATAAAGTAGTGATGAACTGAAAAGTAACACGTCGTAATGAAGTCATTTTTGCTTATCAGTCTTCACTTCATATATCCAGATCATATTTGAATGCCACTGAGTCACATTCGACTAGAATCAATTCAACTGATCCTCAAAAATTGTTCACAGCTCTGGATCCGTCTCTAGTAGGCTGGGTAAACCACCCCGACCGCTTCAACACCGGGGACGCTACTTACACAGAAGTGATACATACCAACTGCGGTGTCAACGGTTACCTATCGGACTTGGGTCACGTAGACTTTTACCCCAACGGTGGTGAATCCATGCCAGGGTGTAGTTCGCACGCCTGCGACCATGAACGGGCTGTCTATTACTTTGCCGAGTCCCTTACCACGGGTGGTTTTACTGGCAGGCAGTGTCTCAACTACTTGGCTGCTATCCTTCAGACTTGCAACGTGCTGCCTTCGCGGCTGGAGATGGGAGGCTTGAGGCCAAAGATTGGGTAAGTTTTTAGGCATTTCTAAGCAACTTAAGTTTTTTTACACATGTCTACAAATGTCAAATTTGAACCCAATTTGTCACATTTAGATTTTTAAATATTTTTTTAACAACTCGCCCTTAATCTAATGTGTTCCTAATAAACATTGCCTTGGTGAATAAGTAATATTAAAACATGTGATATTATAGCCACAGCCAATTGATATTAATTTCCCCAGACTCATACAATCTTAAAATAATGATTTAGTAAGTCAGAATCCTTTTTACAGTTCCACTGGTGTGTATCTGCTCGAAACGAATGCTGCTCCTCCATTTACTCAAGGCTAATCAAGAAGAACGGGTAAAAAAACAAATAAAGTATAAATTGTTTATTAATAAATCCTTAAAGTAAACTAATCGTTTGATTTAAAGCAATAATAAATAGAAAATCAGCTTATCGATCTAGAGAAGCCTCCTTGAAATCTTCACAGCAAGTTAAAATCTATAAACGCCGTTTTGTACTTATTATTTAAATAGGAATAACCAAGCAGGTTAACATATTAACCAACAGTGTTTTGTTTTTCACTGAATAATGGACCATTAAGCCTTTGCCTGGACTTATACTTATGTGCGAATATCTAGTTATCACAGTTGGTTAGGATGTTTTAAATTCTTGGGTGCTCTTCTTTGTGTGCCTTCAGTGGAGCTGATTTCTTCTGGCTTCAACGTGGTGGCTTGCGGTTTGATAGGTCTGGTGGCGTTCAGTTTGTTGGGAAGGTCGAGGATGCTGCTGAGGAAAGCGACGCCTTGCTCAGCGGTTTGGTATACGCCCAGAAGGAAGGTCTCAGCGTCAAAACCGCCGTTCTCATCGGTATTGTCGTCTGTGTTTCCTTCAGCGTTGCTTTCTGTTGTTCTGGAATAAATTAAACAAAGAGATGTTTATTCCGTGCGTTACGCAGTCAACGTATCTTTATTATTTGGTCCTAGTTTTTCTCAGAAGGTGTGTCCACACAGTAGTATTTCTACGGAAACTATTTGATTTTTGGGGACAAAAAATATTTCTGTCCCGAGGGTATAAAAAACAGGGAACAATCTCTCACCAATTTAAGATCTTGAATTAGGTCTAGTCTAGTCCCAAACTAATCTTTATATAGGCTTAGGTTGTAAACTATATCTGTATCATGTGTGAAAAGAGAACAAATAAACCAAAAAAACAAAAAACAAACCAGCGTTTATAATATTAGGACGAATTGTTGACGTAGAATATCAACAACGGAGCATTTGTTTGTAAATTTCATTTAAAGTCAATGAATTATAATTAATCAGGAGACAATATACCAATCAATAAAGCTTTACTACAAATCTCCTAACTAAACAATATCAATGTCTGCAAATGTTGAAGTTCTTGCCTACGAGTTAGTATAACATTAAGATCCAACAAAACATACTCCTCCGTCTCAGCTGGAGGCTCCTCCATCTCCATCCCACCGGCAGTGGACTTGAAGCAGCCGATGGGGAACTCCAGTTGGGTCTCCCCAAGGAGACGAGGCTCAAGTTCCAGACAGCCGCGAAGACCATCAGCTGTTGGTGCTAGGTCACTGAACTTGGCACACACTTGCGCAAACTTTCCGAACACCTCTAGGCAAATTGGGGCTGGATTTGCTCCTGGAAATATAATTCGAGCCTTGAATAACCATGTTTATTTACAACATAATTGTTCCTAGATCAATTTGGAATTAAAAGAATATTCCAGCACCAAATATAATTGAATATGGTGAGGATCCCTCACTCCTTCAACTAGGATTTACTCGGTAACTTCCCAGAATATTTGTATTATTTTAATGGAAACAGTACATTTTCAAAGTTCCCAAATTATTACGAGAATTTGGGAATGTTACCCAACTTGAACATATCTACCCCCAACTAACTTAAAAGATAGTTATGAAGTTTATTAATAAAGTGATATTTTTCTTACCTTGAATCTTGGAGCTGTGGATCAGGTTTTTGCCGTAGGATACGTTGACGGAAAATCCTTCTTCCGGTGAGACATACTTCATGTGAACGCATCCTGAAACAGTCAGATCATTTCAACTGTACCGGTTGAACAAAAATAACCAAAGCTTTTTTCCAACTTAGTAAAACTTGTGTATAAATGGAACCTAGTAAAA
Source organism: Acleris sparsana (assembly GCA_923062465.1). Classification (NCBI taxonomy): domain Eukaryota; kingdom Metazoa; phylum Arthropoda; class Insecta; order Lepidoptera; family Tortricidae; genus Acleris; species Acleris sparsana. The sequence goes on along the minus strand of OV281287.1, from coordinate 15,036,740 downwards.
AAGGGTTTAAGTTTAGTACTACTAATATACCCTTTATTATTAAGAATTAAGTTGACTTATAACCTTTTTCATCAGAATACCAGAAACATGTCCATGAAACTAAACGACAAGTCATAGAAAAGTGACATTTCGGACATACGTGACGTGTATTAAATAGGGCTTCTTATTTTTTAAGTCGATTTAAAATGTTTCTTTGTTCCCTTGTAAAGGCTGAACGGATGGCCCGATTTCAATGAACGAGGTGTCGTTTTATTCGTCTGAGTATCGTGGGTGTCACTGGGTGTTTTAAATGAAATGTTTTTAAAGAAAGCAATTCCTTTTTCGTCGTATTCCTGATTGGACATATTCTTGTTTCGGCACATTCCTGTTTGGACGTATTCCGTTTTCGACATAAATCCAACACAACAAATGAAATCAATCCTAGTTAAGAATAAATTCTTAAAAATTAAAAAAACTTGGATTAATTTCATTTGTTGTATATTTATTTATATTTATACCAAAAACGGAATGTGCCGAAACAAGAATATGCCGCAAACGGAATAGGTACCTACGTCCAAACAGGAATGTGCCGAAACAAGAATATTTCCAATAAGGAATCATTCTGTGAAATTACATTCCATTGAAGACATTATCCAAACAGCAGATGGGTTTCTAAAGCTTGTTTTCTGTAAGACTTGGTGTAAACTCGTTGATGCCAACGATATAACGATACCTGGTCCTCCTAAGTCAACCAAGGTCATGTTGAAGTCGACGCAGCACACGCAGGCAGGGCCCTTGCACATGCAATTTCGGTTCGGTTGTTCATTCTTCAACTCAGGAGTATCAACCAGCCTTTTTGCAACGTCAGAATTTATGAAATCTGAAATAAATAATATACAGGTTTAGTATATCTTTTTTTTTATACCGTAGCCCAAAAGCAAAACGTTGCTATCTTTTCTATTTTCTATTGACTCGATATGTATGGAGTTGAGATATCGGCGACGCCATTTGTCATAAGCTTAATACTATCCATCCTATATAGCAATTTTCGAAAATGACTAACTTAGGGTTATCACTAGGGCTACAGGACAATTACAATTTGTTTACCTATCTTGTTTTCAAAAACATATCATTTCTGTAAGATACCTTTAGAACCACCTTAACAACATGATACCGAGATGATTTAAAACAAAGTTAATCAGAGGTCCTGAGGTTAGCAAAAACAATTACGACAGTGTGACACTAATTAATGCAACTGTAGGCGTAGCTCAGATGAAAACCAAATGACACATGCCACAAAACAAAGATACAAACAAGATAAAAACGCCTAACGTTTCTGTTTTCTGACGTCTCGGGACGTATCGAGTTGACATAGTGGTCGATGCGATCTGTCATCAACTTACATCAAACCTATACACTTTGTCGATTTTCGAAAATCGCTAACTTAGCGTTATGCATCTTAACTACGCCCTCTGTTTACGTACAACCCGTTATTTTTAAACTTTATTTTGCTGTCCCGTAATAAATACTAAACTTTTCAATTCTTTAAATATAAATAGGATGTTCCAAACAAAAAATATTCTGGGCCTCTTTAGTTTCTTTAATACTACAGGTTCCATGCGACTTAAATGCTTATTAAATTTCTCAGTAGTTTGATCGTAGTCAAAACCAGTTATGTTCTAGAAGCATTAAGACTAAGTAGTTCTAGTTATACTGCTTGATCCGTTCCATTGCAGGCCACTTGAAAAACTGGATCCAACACAGATTAGGTATGGAAAGAGAGCGGAAGACATTAGGGAAAAAAAACGTGAAATCACTTTAAAGTCGTCTCATAATGATAGATTAAAAAACTAAACGTCAATTTATTTAAAATAGCTACTAAAGTAGTTACGAATATATATATATATATATATATATTTAGTTTTTTTAAGAAATAAGTACTGTAAAGTATTTAAGTATCCTAAATACACCAAATTAATGTCACATAATAAATTTTTAATATAGGTAGGTACCTACTTCAATTAAACGCGAAAGATTGAATTATTAAAATTCTAACAAGCCATATTAAAATAACCATAAGCGACATTGAAAAAATACATGTTTAGTGATAAATTTGCTCCATAGAAAAAGCAAAGCAAATCTTTTTTATAATTTGAATATATTTTATATATTTTATATTTAGCCAATAATTTTTTTTTAGAACATTTCCTATTATTTGCGACTGGTTACGCGCGTTCAATTACTCTACCTTTTAAATGACAAACGTTGTTACAATATTAGATAAAAAAGATAAAAGATAAAAGATGTTTATTCAGTAAGTAGGCCGCACGGGCACTTTTACACGTCAAAATCTACCAGCGCTTCGCAAGAGACCACTGCTGAGAAGAAACGCCGCAAGAAACTCAACAGTCAGTCGTTTTTTAAAATAGGTACTACTTATGATATTATACAATTATAAAGCTTAACCTAGCATTATATAAAACAATGAATTTAACATAAAATAAAAATAAAAATAAAAAACATTCAAGCGTAGCTTGTGCAAGAAAATGTGTCAAAACTAAGAATTTTCATAGGGAGTAAAAAGTAGTAGTAATAAAAAAATATTTATATAAAATATGTATATATAGTAAAATATATATATATATATATATATATATATATATATATATATACTTTCCCATGACAGTGCAAGACAACCACCACATACAAAGTTTTGATACATTCTCCTACAGAAACCGTGTCCCCTAGACAATATACGATATTTACATATTTTTTATGCCTATTTTATTAGTCAGTTATTTAGGTGTTTAGTTAAGTTTAGGCCAAGCATTTTTATCTGTTAGATAGTCCTCAACCTTATAGTAAGCCTTAGACATCAACGACTTTTTCAAGTAACTTTTAAGTACTGGAAATGGTAACTTTAAAACTGAGTCAGGTAATTTATTATAGAAAAGAATGCCTTGACCTACAAATGATTTATAAACCTTACGGACACGAAATTTTTTGATAGCAATTTTATTTTTATTTCTTGTATTCAAATTATGTATATCACAATTCTTAATAAAAGAGTCTTGATTTTTAATGACATAAATTATATTCTCATAAATAAATTGTGACGCTACTGTTAAGATACTAATTTCTTTAAATAGTAATCTTAAGGAATCACGGGAGTTAAGGTTATATATAGAACGAATGGCTCTTTTTTGTAACACGAATATAGACTGTATGTCAGCAGCTTTTCCCCAAACCAGAATACCAGATATTATAGCAGATTCGCATGCGATACTGTGGCTATGAGTTGTATATCAATTTTACGTCTACAGTAGTTTTTACACGTCCTAAACTACGTGCTATGGTCACTTTCACGTATGCAGTTTCTACTTTCACTAGCTCAGTTTTCGTTTCGAGCCATGGCTCCGAGCCGAGATTAGAATAAAGAAAGTTCTGACCATTGTTTTTGAGAACACTATTATGTTGATATTCGTTACTTACTCTATTGTGTAACGATTGTAACGACTATGCTAATGTGTTATGAATGCTTTGGTGAAAATCACAAATAGGTAGGTGCATTCATTTAATATGACTCCTATCAACTAACATTTTTAAAGTCAATTTAGTCTTGTATTATTGTTTTCTTGTTGTTTACAAAATTTTAATACTTCATGAAACATTTTGTGACATCTACAAATAGTTCTGCTATTAGTAAACATTTTATAAATTGTAACCTATTTTTAAAAACAAAACTAAGATAAACGTATTTTAACGACACGAAAAAAATTATTAGTAACCAAAGAAAAATTAACAAAATAAAAAAATATGTTGATAAATTATTATCTGGCATATTTTAAATTACTCTTTTAGCTGCAAATTTCGAAATCTTAATATATAACACGACAATTCAATAAGTTCGCATCGACAAATCGAACCGCAATCACAATAGTAAAAACCAGAAGTACCTACTTATCAATGTGCATACCCAATCTCACTTCACGCTTTCTCATTAAGTATCTGGCAAACGCATTCAGTGCCAGCTTCATTAATTTCCGTACAAAACGTATGCAATATTTATTGCATGGCGCTCAACGTGTGAAGACGTGTCCGAGACCACGACAAGTACTTACTAATCAAACAGAGTACTCACCTAAAATGCTGGCGCTCTGTGCCACTGCCACTGTTAACAGCAGCGCTATAGTTACTTTTAAGAACATTCTCAACTAAATTTATAAACGTTTTTACACTGACTACTGGCAGGCTACTGTGCGGTAGGATACGGAGAGGCGAACGTCGCCGCCGCCGAGCCAACACTGCTTTCCTCCGATCTCGCCCCAGCGTTTCACCTCACAATAGACAGTGAAATTTAAATAAGGCATAAAGCAATATATAATGTCATGCACCGGTGAGATGCATCGAGAAAGCGGCTGGCTTATGGTAACTTGTTTACGTCAGAGTTTGGGTCGGTTGCCCACGGGTGCTTTGATTGCGTAATTTGGTTTAATCTGAAGCAGTCACTCTCGTTTAGGGTTTTACCTTTTTTGGACATGGACAGATTCTTACAAAGCTTACAGAATTAAGTAATGAAATTGTTCAGCTTATATTTATTTTTAAAAAGCTCTTATATTTACCTATCGCGACAAGTATATTATGTACGACACACAAACCTTATAATGGCATACATAGAGTGTAGATATTTGTGACGTTAAACGTGAATATATTAATAATTATGTCTACATACGTATGTAGAAATATACGTAACTAGATGAAAAAAGCTTAACATACATATTAACGCACTTCACAAGTTTAACAAGATTAACATTTATTTTAACATAATTAATCAATTTATAAAAACTTACAGAAACCCAAGTAAAACTAAGCTTTGTTTCCTAGCTGCATACCGACGCATGCAGCCAAGTGCAAGCGGCACAGTGCCCCACATCAAGGTCAATGTCCTATGATCATTGGCCACACCACACGTACACACCTGCGATACACCTATAGAGCGTCAATAGCTGTATAGCTGTAGCTATTTGTATACGTATAAGACAACTTTGTTTAATAGAAAGCTGTTTTTAAAAATGAGGTCAGTAAGGATAAAAAAAAAACTAGGTGGTACAGAAAGACGCCCCTAAAGACAGGTACTTGTTAAATCATCTGAAAGATGTATGAGGCCTTATCATGAGGATATCAGAAGGCGTGATGCATTTGTTTTATTATATACTTGCTGAACTAGACGATACATTAAAAAAAAGATAATTATTAATAAATATGAAGATAGTTTTAAAACTTTCACTCACAGTATTATTTCAGGGTTACATTTGTGATTTGTAAAATATTACCCAGCTATGTTAACTCTTACGTTACAATTTCACTTCGGCGCGGGCGCCGGTAGAATTGGTAAAACAAACAAAAACAAGTCAGGGCCCGATCCTGACTACTTTCTCCTTGTAGAAAGTGACCGTGTCATACACCGGGGCGCTAGCGGCCTTTAGTCGGCTTGTTTTGACTTGGTTCAAGATTGTAAAAAAAAAAAATTGAGTGAAAAGCAAATATATGTTGTATTTAAGTACGTATTTCTCGTTGTCTAATACCTTAGTACGAGCCTAGAGTTTAGATTGGGACAAGTGTGAGATTTTTTGTTTATTATCTTTATTCCCAAAAATACAATTTTGAGTAAAAGGTGCTCACTAGAATTGCCTTTGATATTTATTTATCGACTCTACATACTTGTGTTTAAAAGCTTGAAAGTAACCCAGTTTCTGATAAAGGTATAAAAATAATACATATCCACAATTCCTAAATTTTAAATTTTTCATTTAAAAAAACATCTATCCCATCGTCCTAGTATATCGCGTTTTTATAATTGCATGGTATATCCAGGGTAATTATTTAGAGCGATTGTAATTTTGTATGTGTAATTTTTTGTTGCCCGCTTTTTAGATGACTAATGCACATGTAATGTAACTGAGAAAACCATATCCTTACAACAATACCCCACTTTTATGTTGTGTTATGTTTAACTCGTGTCCCATTATTCAGACGGCAGTGATGCAACAACAAAAAATATATTATACAAATAATATAATGAAGAATGAAATATAATAATCATATCATACTGAATGAATGAAATATAATACGAATAATATGACGACCCGGTAGCCTTATTGGTAGTGACCTTGCCTAAGAAGTTAGCTGGCCCGGGTTCGATTCCCGGTAGGGGCAAATGTTTGTGTCATGAGCACGAGTATTAGTTTCTGAGTCTTAGATGTTTTCTATGTATTTAAGTATTTATTTCTCTATATAAGTATTTATATCGTTAGTTTGGGACAATTACTATTGATTAGAACAATTTGTGATCGTTCCTTGTTATTTATTATTATTATTTATTACTATTACATTATGGTCTCAGTTGTATAAATATCAAAAATATCTTTAAAAAAAACAGACACATTGTTATTAAAAAAAATATAAATCCGACGTTTCTTACCTTCTATATACAACAAACCCTCGTTAGCCAATCCATTAAGACATCGCTATACTAATGTACAAACGAGATAAAAGCGCTTTTATGGTGCTTCTAGAAATTATCACGAAACTAAAAATGAGGAAACTGGTAGATGTTTATAGCTTTACTTTACAATTAAAAGTCAAAACCTTTAGAATTAACTCATAACTTGAATTGTAATCACCACATAATATTAATTAAATTCATAATTACACGTATCTACTTAAAGTATGACGTAGCCTGCATTCGATAATCGAGTGAAACGCTTTCAACGCGGATTTCGTTCGATTCGATTAAATACGTAACGAAATAAGGTTAAGCACATCTTAATCAAAAGCTATTTCCGATTAGACACTTCATTATGTATTTGTTCTTACATTATACATAGGGGATTTGAACATAATCTGATCATGTCAGCTTTAGGTAACTATACTTCAATATATCTATTAACATAATGCATATAATACTTTGTAATAAGAGTAATATAAACAACAACTAAATGAAAAGCACACTTTTAAACCCCGACTGGATTCTTTGATATTATTATTAAACCCGTTTAATAATGCTACTATATTCGTATATAAATGATACCCATATTGCAATAATTAGAAGACCTTTTTTTGACATATATAATTAACCGGGATGGTGAAAGGGTTCTAACGATACCACGCACATTTAAATCGGTTCAGCCGTTTGGAATTTATGGTGGAATAAAGAATTGTTACATACATAGATACATTGCACTCCTTTTTTTGGTTCATCATAATTTACTGAAATAATACAATTTCAAAATATATTTCAAAGTTGAGCGAGCAATCCTTCTGTTGCGTGTCAATAAATAATTAATCAAACTAGCATGCATGATTATCGTTTTAGCGTAAAATAATAATGATACAATCTACAATGAGTACAAATTAGGAAGTCCTGAAGTTGTAACTAAGTTTATACTATGAGCGGTATTTTATAATCGCGTAGATTATAAGTGAATGTGTTTGTACATATCAGCGGTTCATATTACCGAACCGACGTACGTCGGTTTTTACACATCAAAGAAACTGTTAATTAAAAATTAAACGTTTTTGTGCGTACCCAATGCGTTGTCAGGAGCAGTGTTGCGTGGAAAATAACCATGATTTCGGTATGTTACTGTTATTTGAATAGGAACAGTTTACCAAACAATTAGGTAGGTAGGAAAGAGCAAATGTCACAAAACACAGGATAAAGTAATTAAGACGCTGAGGTTTGCCTAGTTGGTATTGACCATGGCCTATATGGTCGTGTTTATCGACTTGGATAAGCGTCTATAAAACATCTGTCCCTATCTGACAAGTGTGACTTAATATTATTACGCTCTCTAAAAGGGGTTTGGGTAAAAGTGTTGTCATTTGTAAAAGTCCATTCCATTTTTAAAATTGTAATTGTATTAAATGATGAAAAATCCATTTATTTATTATGTATATATTTTGTTAAGTAATGTGTGTGCGTCGTGCATCGGAGCCGAGATATTTGAATATTTATTTGGGCGTACAATTACAGTACAAAAACTTAATACCTACTTAAATCTTTAATAACTCTGCTCCGATATTATTTAACGCATTAATGGGCATTAGCAGACACGGAAGATTTTTATTTTTACATAGTTATTTAGAGGACCTCTAAATACACATAGATATATATCATTTATGGCGTTAAATAATATCGGAGCGGAGAAATGAAAGACTAAAGTATTCAGTTTTTGGTACTAAAAGTACGCCCAGGTATGAATTTTTAAATACCAGGGTTCCGATGCACTTTAGAGTAGGTATTACATTACATAACAAAATATGATTATTTTGAACAATTCTGTCATAATTTACTACTTTTACGAATGGCCGCTCACCTTGACAATGGCAATGTATGACTTTTACAAATGACAACACTTTTACCCAAACCCCTTTTATACATTTATGTGTATTTAGAGATCCTCAAACCATTAAAAGAATATCACCCGGGGCCGCTGAAAAAGAAACTAGTCAAGTCCGATCGTCATCATCGTCATCGTGCTGGTTCATTATGTAGCGATTTTTAGATTCACAAAAGTTTTTTTTCATAGTAGGGTATGAAAATACGCTTTCTTTTATGATCTCAAATTTCATTTTTTGTCTTTATGTAGCGTTGTTTAAAGGTCGCGCTTATTTAAGTCGTTGATGTGACTAGTTGATTATTTTAAGTCCGCCGAGCGGAGCTCCTACTTCTGGGTTTTTAGCCTTCCGGGCCTGATATAAAAATAAACCTGACATAACCTACCTACGTATTACGATGTTATTACAATTGTTTTACGAAGGGAAAAAAATAGGAACGGATAAAAAGCGAATAGTAAAAATCATGAACATTAGAAAACGCTATGTAAACAATCTCTACATGAAGAAAAGCGATTAAGTAAATAAACGATTATGAAAGAACGTGATGTGAAAATTAGGTTCACTAATGTTTTACCAAATCATCATTTGACAAAAATATCATTTTACAAACTTATATTTCATAAAGAGATACTTCCCGCCGTATTATTTTTTATGTGTTTTGTGGTCGATATTGTAACCTAACCTAACTTATTTGATAAGCTCATTTAACCTATGCAATATGTAATCGTTTAAGCACAAACACGTTTTTACGAAACGAAAGTTTGTAAAATGATACGTTTGTCAAACGTACTTTTGGTCAAATAAACGGACCCCGAAAATTCGCTACAATGAAAAAATGCTTTTGTGAAAATAATCTAACACAGGTATACATATAATACTAAAACATTAAAACATTAATTTATAATGTTACCAGATCTGTTCAATAAGGTAAGAAATTATCATCATGGAGTTGGGGAGAGATAAATAATAAGTATGATAATACTTATAAATTAATATATATTAAACTTAAAAACAAGTACACAAAGTAATATATTGTTACACATATAATTTATATTATAATTGGTAGATGGAGAGGATTAATAATTACAAATACTTGGATGGCGATGAAAATCGCTGCCGCTGTTTTCGAGATTCTGATTATGTATATACCTAGGTATAATATACAAGAATTGCTCGATTAAAGGTATTAGATTTGTGTGCAATTTGAACCACTATACATTTCGAAATCTTTATGTCGTTAAACAACAAGACAAATAACGGTTTTATGCCACATATTGGAAATACCAACAGTTAGATTTGATAATCTAAAAATACAATTTGCATAAAATAATCATGACAAGCTTTTTCGTAGATATCGTCAATGATTCTATTTATAACAGGGTAACGGTATAACCAAACATTCAAACTTATAAGTGGTTTTATAATAAACCGGTGAGTCTTGTGTTATTCCGTCAGAGAACTGTTAATATTTTTTAGTGTCTATTCATAATTTAGTTGAAGCTTCAGGGGGCCAAAGGTAAAAGATGCATAACCCTAACTGGACGTAATATAGACATATATTTGCAATCTTACAATTACAATCTCAAGACTGCGTCGTTGCTGATCCTGAGGACTAAGATGGGGATATCCTAGTTACTTCACCGGTGGTCTTCCGCGCTGAAATACAACAATTCGAACAAAACAATACTGTGAAGCGGCAGGTTATAGAGTTAGATGGTGTTTTTTTGTATCAAGCATGCGGGTTATCTGATTGGAAGTAATCACCACCGCCCGTGGACACCAGCAACTCAAGAAGAGTAGTCGATCCGTCGCCGGCCCAGGTAATAGGGAATGAAAGCTCTTTTCTTAAAGGCACACATTTCATAACGGTTGGAAATACCGACAAATCGAGTTCGGTCCACAGTTTCACTGTATAAGGTAAGAAGTGCCTAGTCAGAAACATGGTGGAAGAACGCCATTCATCAAGGTGGTGTTGATGGTTTCGATGGTATTTGTATTACATCAAACTCTGTTCAATAATGTCTTTATTAAATGGAAGATAAAACTGTTACAACAGTGTTTCAATGAATTTACTTATTTACAAAAGGATGCCCACGTCTTTGTACGCGTTAGAATTGGTTTCTCGCTAGGTACTCTCCCTATTTCTTCTCGTTGGGGGTTGATTTCCAAAAAATCCTTTATTAGTACAGTTCTTGAAAATTCCTTGCAAAATTTAACTCCCTCATAAACGCGCAATAGCTAAAGTATCTTCTTATTCAGCAAAATTATCGGATGGCTTAACTCTGTTAGGGTGTATTTTGCCAATGTCAAGTTATTTATAGACAAATAATTACTGTGATGGACTAAACGGAAGCACAAGGATTTGCTCTACGCGCTTCTGTCAAGTCTAAAGTATGCTTGAAATAAGCTGTGTCCTTATCTGTCATTACGGCAATGTGACAAGTAGGTATTGTGAGTTTATGAATAAGGGGGTAAGGCTGTGCGTATTCGGTCATTCAGTTACGGAAGGCTTTTATAATGTATAGATAATTACCATAATGACAACACGGTGAGCTAAGTATAAAGTCAATTCTTTAGTAATGAGCGCGATTTGTTCTTAAGTCTTGGAGGGTTTTATAAAGATTTACATACAATCGTTGACTGGTACCGATAGTACAAGCCTAGGCTCTTACTTTGAGACTAATTCAATATGTATAAGATTGTGTCTTGATATTGCTACAATCAAATTTTCTATAACGGAACATTTTTTGATAAATAATTCGGTTACTAAAAATTTGGTTATGGATCGAGTTTAAACTCAAACTAGAATAGAAGCAGTGTTGAGTTCAGAGAACGTATTATAAAAAATACAGGGTTTTTAATTTTAGCAGCTGAATCAACCTGTATATACATTTCTACGCATCCTTTTAATCCAATTTTTCGCGACAGCCAATAGCTCTTTCCTGCATTCAATCACGTTAATAACATTGGCTTGACACTAAATTCTACATAGGCACCGGAGTGAGTCTTCATTACCTGTCCCCTTCAGTTAATTGCAGAGCGAAAGGGACGCACGCACGCCAGTTTTCCTTTCTCGCCAAGTGTTATACGTCACTGCACATTTCTCTGGGACCGAGTTGGAAGCGGTTATATCAAATCAGTGCTGGTATAAGCCGGTGTCTTCCGCGTTTTTAGAATCATACTGTGTTTCTAAAAAAAACATTAATCAATTTGTGGTTGACAGTGAGACTACGCCTTTATTTATTTTGGATTATTTTTTATTACAAGACAAGATTTCTTATCAATAGGTAAGTTGTTTTTGTTAATTATGTTGTTAAGGAAAGTTTTATCGAATTAAGCTAATTTGTTACATTTTTTCTAAAATATTGCTAGTTAGGTAAGTACCTTCTTGCAACTCTTCAATAACTATCATATTTGAAAGAGTTCAATGCGTGATGTTAAATAACCACATAAGACACACAATGTTCTTAATAAAAAATAATTTTAATTATTTATATAGGTAATATAAATAATAAAAACACTACTCTATGACATTTCTTTCGGGATCTAGAAGATTATTTTTGAACATATTTATTTTCCTACGCAGTTTTCCTTAAATAAAACTTTGTATTATGTCTCCTGTTTTATTCATACCAATTCAAATTAAAGTAGGTTTTGATAATGTTATTATTATTATTATTCGGACATCATTTTATAATCGCTAAGAGTTTTCTAGTCATACCCAATCAAATATTTAAGATAAAACGGATGTGTTGAGGAATCTTACTTGCAAAAACCTCCGCACAGTACGGCAGTAACTTTCGCGAAAGCGCAATCTAGGTCATGCGTCTGGAAGTCCCCAGGTTGCATCAGATCCTCAAAATCAGTGACGCATTCCTGAAGAACACCTAACTTATATACCAGTGCTTACTACTGAGGCCACTGTTACCTTATAGTGATTGACCCTGCCTACGGATATACTGCTTTTTATCGTATGTTTACGATAATAAGCTTTGGATGATATCATATACCTATGTGTTGAAAGTACAAGCGTAAAGTTCAATTTGCGTAATATTGTCCCCGGGTAGGTACTTAATATTTGTTATTATTTATTAACTTTACATTGGTTGCATTTGGCATGGAAATATAAACCTTAAAGTATTCAATCATTGTTTTCAAGTCAGCCATCAGTTATGTAAGAACGGGTTCTTAGTACAAGTACATCGCTATTGGTTTTATAACTTTTATAATTCAATGTATCCATTCAGTTTATATTAAAATAATCGAATCGACTTGATTCTTCGATTTCGATATTTACGATGCATTTATTGTTGTTTTTTTCCTACCAACATGTAGACAAAATAAAATAAACAGGGAAAATTTGAGGATTTTAAGGGAGCCCTAGGTACTTAATATGCCTCGAGGCAAGTCGACCATACCGATGTTTGATTGAATTTGTAATAATTAATAATTTTATAAGGATAATATTGATAATGTGAAAAAATCTAAAGTTTCCCCTTTTTTAATTGTTGTGTCCGCGGGATTGGTTCAATTTTCCGAAACTTCAATGCATTTGATATATAGTACTTTAGTAACAGTTTAACAATTTTAATTAAGTAAGTACTACATTGAATATATATCTTTCTAGTTACCTTATCTTTTTGAAGTTCAAAATACATGCATTCTAAATAAATCGGTTTGAAAAAAAAAATACAGACTGACCAAGTGTAGGTATAATAGGAATTAAAACACTATACTAATTAGCAATTTATTAGTTCATTTGAATTAGGAAGTTAACTGGGTTCCCCACATCGAAAGTATTAGCTTTAAACGATAACTTTATAAAAGCATTTCATATTTTTACTTAGTCTGTGGCGGAAACGGAACACAAAGCACTCACTTTACGTTCATTACAAGCAGTTGTGTTTAAACAGTCTTTCTACGAAGTTTCTATTATGTGACAATTTCTCTTTTCAGACGGGGACTGGGTCTTCAATATGAGGCTCTCCCTGATTTTCGAGCTTCTCCTCATCTTTGTGCTGCTGGCGTTCGCAGCATCTAAAAGTATTAGTGAGTATCTACTTTGAAAAGTGGCCAATTGAAATAAGAAACCTCGTGAAAGTTACTAAAATAGCCAATGGATGAGACGTAAACTAACGTCTGTAGTATGAATAATGTACCTCTGTGTTTTAAAATAGCATTTAAATGAAATAATAACACATTTTAAATTCCATTCATTAAATAAACGCTGATGCTTAAGCTTCAAATTATCCGTTACAATTAAGTATGTTAAACTAAATTGATGCGTGCGATCGGTTAGTTACATACAGTCACGCAACGCCTGAACATTGCAAGTACCGAGCATATATAAGTGGATAGCAAACCGATAGCTGGATGACAGTTGAATAATTCTAATGACAAATTCTTTAAATTTCAAGTAGTTTAATAATTTTGTATTCCAATTTATAGAAAAGCAGAAGAACAGCAACAAGGGCATCCGAAATGGTAACGATGACAAACAGGAAGATAGCAACAACAACATCAACAAATATTGCAAGTGCTCGGAGGCATATTGCAACTGTTGTCGGGATTTCCAAATGCCGCTGTTGAATTTGAATGGACCAGGTTAGTTTGAATGATTTAAATTTTCATTTTTTGGGTACGTGAACTTATTTAATAAATCAGCGACACTTCTTACTTCCAGGATGCGCTTCGTTGATGTATCTAAGCGGCGATAAAATGTCAGTTTCTCTGAGCGTCGGAAAGAGGGTCATCAGTAACCGGACTCTTTCCAGTGAGTTACTACTTTTTGTGTTCAAATATGAAGTGGTTTTAAGTTTGAGGCAGCTTGTATGTATAACAGCATAATGTTGCTCAACAGGTCGCAAGCCAACTCCGGTGTGCATGCCCCTGCCAGGTGGGATTTCAAAATTCTGCGGAAGAGTTTACAATATTGCTCGTGCTGGTGAAGAATTCCGGGCTTGTTTAGGGTTAGAGCTCCAAGCGAAGAGTACTGTTGAAGCAGCTGTTAGAGTTTCGTGCTTCAAGTTTGGGCCTAGAGGTGTCACATCTGAAGCGGCAGACCCGCTTCCACTTGTTCCTCAGGATGAAAAGGTTGATGATGACGATGACGAGGACGATGACGACGACGACGACGACGCCTTTGATCTTGTTGGAGACGATGATGACGATGACGATGATGATGACGATGGTAAGAAAAGTTTCCTTATTATATCTATTATAGGTACTTTTACACAAAATAATTAAACTTATCAATAAAAGTAGATGAATGGGTGAAACGAAACATTACATATATCAATAAATATGAAATCACATTTCCGAGTATCATTTCGCTAATAATTTATAAAATAATGTATTCTCTATTATAAAATATCTTCATTTTTAAAGAGAAAGTGGAATTTTCTGAAATACCAGTGATAGGTAGCTTGATTCCATTACGCTTGGTTACGTTTAGTTGTGGTAAGTTTCCGCAACTAAATAACTTAATTGTAATTGTTTTTTTAAGTATGCGGGTGTGCGTATGTATGTGTGTTGTGTTGTTGAATACTTTATTGTTGAGGCCATCAAGGAAGTGCGGGTAGAGGCAAAGAGGTCGCAAACCATAAATGTGAACCTCGGTGTCTTCGCTAAACCAGCCTGTGTCTTAAAAAAACTTTTCAATTTACAGGTGATGCTGCAAACGACGTAGAAAGCGCTGACTACACAGGCTTCAGTCTTTTGGGAGATGATTTATTGGGTGACCTCTTCGGTTCATCCAGTGGCAAAAAGTCGAATAAAAATAAAAACAAGAAAAAACAGGCTCCTACTTCTACAACTACCACCACAACCACAACTAAAAGACCTAGGCCATCAAGACGTCCTACCAGAAGACCTAGCAGAACCACCACGCCTAGACCTACTTCCACTAGAACAACTACCGTCAAAGTTCGTCCTGTAAATAGAAGACCCACTCGCAAACCATCTACAAGACGACCCGCTAGACCCCGCCCCTCTAGGCGACCACCTACGTCTACTACACTAGAAGTGGCCGCTATTCCAGAGGTATCTTCAACTATTTCGTCTACTGTTATGACACCAACAATCAAAGTAATTCCTATGATTCAGACAACCGAAAGCATTTCCATTGTTAGCACAGAAAAGGAGCAGGTATTTGAACCGGTATCAATAGTAACACAAAAGCCTATTACAACGTTAGCAGACACATCTGCAAAGGATGAAACTCAATTTGAAGATCCTGGATTGGAAATGTCTCTAGGTCAACTAACAGGACAACTATCAGTGATGCCTGTAACTCCGATACTACCTACGAGCGTTAAGGTATCAAGCATGATGACAACTAATAGAGAACAAACAAATTATGAAAAAATTGAAACCATTACACCAAAAACATCTTCAACTGCTGCATTACCTTCTTCATCAGAGGCCGTCATTAATGATGACTTAGTACAAATAGTCCAGGATCTTGATTCTCATTCTGAAGAATCTATCAAAGAAAACTCCAGCGAGTCGACTGATGAAAGTCGAGCTCACAACGATTATGTCGTACCAAATGATTATTATGGAGGACTTAAATGGTCAAAAAAGAAAAAAGGCAATGATTTTGACTACAAAGACTTGGATGTTATAGGATTAACTGAAATTGGCAAAACTGTTGGTGACGAACTTGGTCTATTTGGAAAAACTAAAAAGCACCCAAATAAAAAGGATAACAAAAATGTCAAAAACGGCAAGAAAGGTAACAATGACTATGATATTTTGGAATCTTTAAGCGATACCCTGGGTTTGTCTGATAACGACAATCAGAAAAAGAAAAAACATAGAGGGAGACAAAACAAAATGATGCGGGGTGATTGGGATTTAGTATGACCTTAAGAAGATCTAGATCTAAGCACTAAATAGGGATTATTTATTTTTCTTAACTTATTTAATGTCGCTGTAAATAGCATCCTAATATAAGCGGTTATTTATTTTGACTGATTTAAAAATAAAGTACATGTTGATTATAACTCGTGTATTTGTTTATTTAATAAAAATACCCTGCAGATATTTTTTACCTAAAGGTGAAAGATAACAGACCCTAATAGGAGTAGTAAACATCATCCTTTGAAAAGCAAACTGCTAACAGTTCTACGAGTATATACCGATGGAAATGAGAAAAATAATTATTATCTTTAGCATCGGATAACTTTGTATTAACTACTTAACCGATTGAAGTATAGTAAGTGAAATATTTGTAGTAAAGATGGAACATGTGTATGTGCTGAATTGAAAGATGACAATTCAAAATGTTAATATATGTATTATACATATTAGTCGTGAACTAATAACTAAACAAAACGCATATATTTTTTCCGGAAAAAAAAAACTATTATCCATGCTTTTGGTATGGTAATTAATATTGCTCTTAAAAATAAATTGACTAGGTACATTGTTAAACGTAATGAAATGAACTTACAAGATAACAATTATAATAGTTACCATGGGCCATCATTATTAGCTATAGGTAGGGGACTTATTAACAATATTTGCATTTAGTTGAGTGTCGTTTTCATTAACATTTGGAAAATGTTATTTAGAAAAACAAAGAATATACAATATCTCGATTTGTCACATTCGAACATGTAAAAGCTACAGCATCTACAATGTATAAGAAAAAGCCCAAACCATTCAAAATTACCCAATCCTCGACGTTTACCTATAAATAACGTTTAACCATCCGACTTTCTCTTGTTCCGGCATTAAATATTTAAAACTTGTTTCTGGTGCCCG
The DNA here is from genome assembly GCA_923062465.1 of Acleris sparsana. Lineage (NCBI taxonomy): Eukaryota > Metazoa > Arthropoda > Insecta > Lepidoptera > Tortricidae > Acleris > Acleris sparsana. The sequence continues at coordinate 15,019,592 of OV281287.1, read as the reverse complement.
TAGACTGTGCATTCAAAATGAGTATTGGTTCTTAGTCACACACAACACTTAAATACTTCGTGGCGTCTTGCTTCACATACAATATAAACCCGCAAGCCAGCCAGGACAGCGTTTGATAGAAAGTGAATTTACGACTAATACTTGCAGATAAACCATGACGAAATTGATTTTGCTCATAGTTTTACATTCCTTTATTAGCCTGAATCAGACAGGATTATGTACGTAAATTTATCCATACACAATAAAGGTAATGCTAATTATTATTATTACTCCCAAATGATTTAAATGCTTAATTTCAGGTGAAATAATATTGACCAATGATAGAAGCTATGAGGTTATACACTTTCAAATACCAAAATCGGTTTGGAAGCAGGCGTTTGATCCCACGCCTGTTCTGAGACAACAAGCAACTATAGTACTACCGATACACGTGTCTCAAGATGACGATAATGAAGTAGAAGATGACGAAGAGTATTTAGAAGTAACGGAACCTAATTTGATAGAAGATTCGCCTGTTGTTGAACCAGTAGCAGAAGATGAACTGGTATCCGCAACTCCAACAGTCGCCAATATCACTGAGGCCCCATTACTTGATGAGGAAACAACTACAATAGCACCAGCACAAGTAAACGGCTCTGTTTTTAGGTTTCCCTGCTCTTGCGTTAAGGGGCAATGTGGATGTTGTACTGGAACATTTATGGAAAGATTTAAAATGAAAACTTGTGGAAATATCAGTTTTGTGCCTGAAGATTTTGTGTTTGATGTCAGAATGAGTGTCAACAATAGGACTGTGATACGACGCAGGGTATCAGGTAAACACTAACTTAAAAATAAATATTATATCTAAGCCATTGTGACATAGGTATGCCTTATTACGCAGTTGCACAAACGTAACTTAAGTTTTGTCACCTTAAGTCGCGTGCCGTCACTTTGTACCTTAGTGAATTAGAAAGTGACAGAAGGTGCTCTATGGACATTTAGTGCTAATGAACGTATGCGTAACTGGTTGTATTGTTCATATGTTATGTAATTTTCAGCCAGTGACCCGCCTCCAATTTGCTTCAACCCGGGTAGAGCGCCATTCGTGCAGATTTGTGCTGAAATCTCAAATATTCGTATTCGGAATCGGAACGCCTTCGCGTGTTTGGACATTAATGCCGATATTGCCGGGTTCCAGATATATTCCGCTTCCTTCAGATGTTTTGGGTAATTTTTCACTAAATTTGTGCACAGTCTATAGGTACCTACTACCTAAATTTTGTTTGGCTTATAAGTATACTTATCAGACTGGAAGTTAATATTTTTGTGATTCGAAATCGTTATAATACTTGTTTACAACAATGACATCGTAAATATCGGATTTTATATACGTTATTCAAAGACTTTTCTTACAGATTGGGCACAAAAGGAGTACAGACAGGCTTAAAACCAAAGCCTGTATCATCAGGTCCGAAACCTGTTAGCCTGTTTGGTAATAACAACGATGATGATGATAGAGGAGGTTTTCTATCGAATGCTGCCAGTGCAATCTTCGGCGGAGGAGACAGCGAGGGCGGTCTGTTTGGAGGAGGAGGAGGAATCTTCGGTGGTGGTTCTGATGACGATGGTGGCCCGCTTGACGCGATTGGGGATGTAGTTGAAGATATATTTGATGGAAGGAAGTTAAGATAGATAATATAGGTATCGACAAACCAAATAAAGTGTATTTTAAAGATATTTTCTATTGTTAAGTAGTAAAAATTGGTGTGATGACAAATTGACAATGTAACGTGCTGAAGTATGATTCATTTCAAATAACATAATTAATTACTCATGTCGGTATTTATTAAAAAATAAGTGTAATGTTTATTGTTATCTACTAAAACTAGGTTAAATGTGAAACCATCTAGTACAATTCATATTTATTAAAAAAATAAAAATATCATGAGCGTTTTTTATTCCTCACATAATGTGACTTTCAAGTGAAAAAGTTCGCTCATTACTTAAGTCTTTAGAATATCTATACAGAATATTGATAGTCAAAGGAGATATTTTCTCGCCACCAACCGGTTCAAATCGCGGTGAATTGAACCGCGGATATTATTCTCGCGACCGCCGCGCGCGCAACTTCGCGTGGTCGAGGCTGTAATTGCCATGGTACTCGTAAACCGAATAATGAACCGAATCGCGTTATTGTTGTTAGTGACAGTGGTATTTGTTATACAAAACATACTCGGAGATGGTAAATACTTTTCTATTTATAAATAGTGAACAACATTCAAAGTAAGTAATGTAAGTTTGTTTTTGGGAGAATGCTTCAAAATGTTTTTGTAATCTTACTTAGATTACCTACATGATTAAAAATGACAGCTTAATGTTATATAAATTAATGTTTACAATAACAAGGGTCATGCAGACTTGCTAAATTATTGCTGTTGTTCTAGTGGCATGACCAAATTTTGGAGCACCTTTGTTTACCAGATTTATCATCGTGCTTTGAGAGTTTCAGCCAAAAACCTTTTTTTTTGTGTTGTTTTTGTTATTTTAAAATATGAATAGGAAATTATCTTCTTGAGATACGGCAAAAACCATACAGTTGCCGATATTATAATATTTTTTCGAGATTTCTTGTATAAGAAAACTCTTTGATTTTAAGCTGTAACAATTCTTTTTTTTTGGTGACTCTTTTTTGATCTAAATCTATTATCATTTCTTATATTAGTATATTAATAACTGTCAAGCTTGCTACAAAAAAATACATTTACATACATTTTTAGTCACGCTCGACCCCAATACGAACATTACTTTGGCCGACTCAAGCCTTGAAGATATGGAGGTACCTGACAGTGCTCTCATATTCCTCGAAAGATTAAGAGCAAGGAAATCTGCAAAGGTGTCGAACCGCAAAAAACACAAACAGGATAGTCAAAATACAACTTCTGCACCAGAGGAAGAAGAAGATGAATCCTCAAGGAGATGCACTTGTTCTTTTGGCATCTGTAAATGCTGTACAGGATATGTCATGGACTTGTTCAACCAGAAAGCCTGTATGCAAATCACGTACCACCCTGGTGACTTCGCTTTTGATGTAGCTATGTCTATGAACGACAGGGTTCTTTACGAGAACTCTATGTCGGGTAAGTATTTTTAAATTTCAAGATTCAAAAAACTTTTCAAATTGTGAAAGTTTCGGATGACAAATTCTCCGTACCTAACTAACTAAGATAAAAATCAAGATTATACTAAGTACTCTTAATTTTCGAAAGCACGTTTTTTTTTGTTTACTCTGCGCTCTCAAATTGGTCTCAGAAACTTATTGCGACTAATTCCAAACTTCTTAGAACCTTCTGCAAAGAGCACTAAACTTACTGGTTTGTTTTTAATCGGGATTATTATATATGCGAGTTTTTCATCGTTAATATGTAATCTAAGGGGTTTTTTAAAAACGACCGGTTGAACCCCGGTCCCTGGTTTACTTCCACGTAAGTTCCAAGAACTGTAAAGTGTCAAGATGCATTCTGATAAAGAAATTGACTGGAGATATCTGAAAATGCCAATCCTATGTTATTTTTATGTTTTTATTCGTTAACGTTCTGAGGAATACAATTTGTCTAAATAAGTAAATTTGTTTTTTTTTTTATTAAAAAAATGTTTTTTTTTCATATTGTTACAATTCATGTCCGGACAAAATTACAGCCTTACCACTACTGTCGTATCATTTTACCATGGAACTTTTTTCGCGACCACGACTGTTATACTCGGTCTAAGTAATGTGAAACTTTATCGAGCACAGAGATAAATTTTCCTTAGGTAATTTATGCAAAGCCTTTAAAAAGTTATTCTCAAAATGAAATTTCTCTTTTTTCAGGAAAAAACCCCAAGCCGATATGCATCAACCCACCAAGACTGACAAACTTAAAAGTGTGCGCTAAATTCTATAACGTATTTTTCCCAGGAAGAAACTTCCACTTTTGTTTAGGAATGACTGGGCAGTGGAGGCAATTTGAACTGTTCAACATGGCGTTTGACTGCTTAAGGTATTTTTTTAATATTTATGCAGAATCTGATAAATCTTCTCGTATGAGAACATGACGTTCCTGTTCATCTAAACGCAGTGTCCGATCTGTATCCAAAAATCAATTTTCAGTCTGTGTAATTTTTACAACGAGTAGCTTCGACAATAACGGTCAGAAAATATTCTTGGTTCGTACTCGTTCCAATGTTTAATAGTTCTTTCTTATTTCAATAAACATTTAATATCTTCTAGAATGGGTGCCAATGGTATAGCAATGGTGAAGCCTGAAGAAAATGGTGGCCTGCCAATACCGAATCCTGGAGGAGGGGTGGATGCTGTAATCGACTCCGGAGACGACGATATAGAAGAATACGATGAGAATAACGTGAAAGGATTGCTCGACTTGTTCGATCGGAAATGAAACTCTTTTATTTTTGCTTTATCTATCAATTTTCTAGAACATTGTTATTCTATATAATGTGGGCTCACATAAACCTATAGGTACCAAATTTTATAAATATCGGTTTATGGTATCGGCTCGTAGGCCAAATACTTTTTTTCGGTTTTGGTTGGACCCGCTGCTTGTCTAATATTTACGTTATCATGTAAAAACTACCTACGCAGTAAATCTTTGTGATTTTTACACGGAGAACGTTGGAGGTCTAGTCGGCTAAAAATTGACAAACGCACATAGGTCACTTTGATTTTTCTAGGAATTATTAATTAGTGTTGGCGAAATATATTTTTTAGGGTAGATAGTAGATGAAATACAAGATTTTAATAACTAATTACTTTCATTAAAATGTCTAAGTACAAAATCGTAATCGTAAAACATGTGTTAAGTCGGTTAAACCTCCATAAAAATAAACACATAACTAATATATATTTTCCTTATATTAACCTTAAAGATCGTAACTTAAAAATATAAATAAACCCTCCTTTTGGTACAAGAAAACTAATTAAATGCTTATTCTTCATCGTCATCTCATAATAACTGTGGCTCTTGTAAAAGACTCATAATTTCATCATTAAATGGCTCTGTGTGAGACCTTCTGCCAACACATTTTGATAATGACGAAATTACCGGATCAGACGATATTAGTAGAATATTAAACAAGTCTCCCATTGTTTGTTCCCTTGAAAACTTCCTCGTGTTATCCTCTCGGTAATTTCGAAACTCCTTATTTCGGGCTTCAAGAGCTTCCTCTGAAAACATTCCTATTGGTAGCAATGCTGCTTTAATAATATCAGTCCCATGAATGAGGATGCGGTGAACACTTGAAGGCATATTGTACCACCCATAAAGGTCGACATACTTTTCTGCAGTGGCCTTAGAATATGCTGCAAATGCCTCGGTGTTAATCTTGAAGCCACAAGATAAGGTTGTCAAAATAACGTAAAATCTTCGTAACAAGTTTTCATCGAGTCCAGTTAAGGTTGCAGTATCAGTGAATTTACGAAAAAAGAGTCGAGCTGTGTTCCCGTTATTCGTTGTACCATAACCTGGTTTAGGAATATCTACTAATAAATTCATTTGAGATTTGAGTTCCTCCATTACTTTTTCCTAAAAAAATCATAACTAAAAAGGTTGCAGTTGGTTGCAAAAAAATACTATTGAATCTTAATCTCCATAATGTCACAATATATAAAAAAAATATGAGACTGCAAATACGGGCAAATATCGGAACTTCGGGACTCGTACTTAAAAACGTTACTGCAATTTTGAAAGGGCTATTTTCAAGCTATAAATATAGCAAAATAAAAAGTTTGCGTGACTTGGAGCATATGATAAAATAAGACTACATACCCGTCGTTGAAATGTACAACATTAATTGTATCTAAAGCTAAGCAAAACTAATAGGAAAGGCAATAATTGCGATAACAGTAATTCGCCAAACGTGCAAGATAATACGCCAACAGTAACTTGACAAGTGCCAAGCTCATAAATAGGTAACCAACTTGTCAAAACTAAAGAAGTTTTAATCTACCCACTTAATCATCTATTCACAAAAAAAGTTGCAAGTCAATCCATCATTAAAAAAAAATAACATTAATAATTCCTAGAAAAATCAAAGTGACCTCTGTGAAACGCAGAGAAAATTGAAAGTAATTTATATCGATAGATAGTACATTGATGTTTTTATTAAATTACGTCAGTAATTAGGTGCCTACTATCTGTGTATTCATATGGATTTTTCCATTAATGGAACACCAAAATTAAAGTCAAGACCTGTTTAAATGGGATCCACTATCGTGGACGCCCATCTTCCTTTCATGGACCCCCATTTATTTTATCCGCTCACATGGACCCCTTGCAGGTCGTCGTCGACTCCTGGGGGTCGATATAGACCTGTTTGGGGATCACTGGTTTAGTGGTTTAGCCGTGACATAATATTGGCGAGGATAGTATGGGTTTAGATTGTTAAGTTTATTTATTCGTTGTTGACAACAATAAAAATAAGTTATCAATAAAAAAAACAATTCATCTTAGCATTTTTAAGTTACCTACCTACCCACTAATCTTGGATGCCATCATGTTTTTACATTAATAAAAGTAAAATATATATTTTTTTACTGTAAATTGGAGTAAAATATTCTAATTTTAAGGATTGAAAATATCTATTCGAAAAACTAATTCATAATAATTTGCCTTCTACGTAGGCCCTCTGCCTGATCTTAGGCTTAGGCTATTGTCAACCCGTACTAATCCAAATTTTGCAATTCATTTTACCATTCCGTACATTAACAAACTCATTCAAGGACCAAGGAAGGTATGTATCATGGTCTAAGTGCGTCAATTAATACGTGTATCAGCGTGCAGTTAAAGACGTTTACGGTTGGTGGTGGACGTTTTCTCTAGAAAGTACCGCAAGACGTCGCTACTTGCATACTAAGCGACGGTATGTCGAGTCTTGCTCGATTTTTACACGTGTGGATAGTTATTTGCATGGTGTCCCTTGAGGCAGAAACAATAAGAGCCAAGTTCAAGTTTTAAAATGAAATTGGCAACTGTGTTTTTTGTACTGTTTTGGTGTGCTAGTTTTTCTGCCGGTGAGTTTTATATTACGAGTTTCCGAGAATTGTAAAATTAATTTTATCATTGAAAACGTATTTTGTGGCGATTATTTCAGGAGCCTTATGGGAGCAAACGAAAGATGGAAAATCTTTGTTTTCCAACGACGTTATGGATGTGACGGATTTCTCCGTGTATTACGACATGGAAACAAATAAGGTAGCTACTTACTCTTCTTGATTAATTTGTATAAAAAGCGGAAGCTAACATTTTGTTTGGGCAGACAGTTTATAGGGGGAAAAAATAACTATGCAATAATAGGCATTATTCCGCAGCTTATTTAGCTGTCTCTATACTTTCATTACTAGCCTATTACAATAACGTTATGTTATGTTATTTCCCTAGACAATAACTAAGATGATGCCTCGTCCGTGGTACAAGCCTGGCTGGCTCTTACGACTGCCCTTCACAGGCGGACCATGCAAGTGTGAGGGTCTTCGGTGCTCATGCTGTACTGGTATCAGGGTACAGGCCATTAATTTTGACAGACAAAGTGAGTTCAAATAATGAAAAAAAACAATATAATTAGAGCTTGATTGGTATATTAATAAACTTAGCTACAACTGCCAATTTGGGCTCGTTAAATTAGTTTCCCGCTAAGTACTCCCCTATTTCTTCCTGTTCCATTTGAACCGGTTTAGTTTTCTAAGTTAAATATAACCTACTTAGAAACGCTGCTTTTCCAAATATAATACCTCCGTTTTTAATAGTTTTTGTGATTTAGACTAATGTTTTTATTTGCAGCATGTGCCGTATTAACATTCGATCCAGAAAACAGTATGATTGAAATGGATGTGCAAATGAACAACGCTAGCGTTTACAGGAACACATTTTCAGGTCAGTAAATACATTAAGTAAACTAGGTTGATATTGTAAAAAATAACTAGAAAGTGCTGACTATTGGACGGTGCGTTCAACGTGTAACATGTTGTGGCAAAACATGATGTTTCGGAATTACGTAGTAGCGCCTTCTGGTGTCGAATAGTTGAACTAATTGGAAAGATTTTATGATCCACAACACAACCGATCCGTAGTCATACCAATTGGCCACACTGGTGTGACTATGGTTCATTTTATTTACCCGTACTCACACCAAGACCGAATTTGCGTCTGTTTCTCTTTCAAAACCAAACTCAACAGAGTCAACGGAGCTCCGCTTACGCGGAGCTCCTATTTCTGGGTTGTTCTGGCCCTCCGGGCCTGATATAAAAACGAACCTAAACCTAAACCTTCCTCCTATTTATGTGTTCGTGTGACTACGGATAAATAAAATGAACCATAGTCACACCAGTGTGGCCATTTGGTGTGACTACGGATCCGTTACTGAAACATCCATTTTGAATAGACAATTATTGGGTCCTTGAAATTGTTAGGCTGATATTTTGGTGTATTACCTATACAGTTAGAAGAGTGCCTATAATATCATCAAAAACGCGCTAAAGTTTATTTAAAATGTTTGTGCGTTTATTTTAGCTCGGAACCCCCCGCCATTCTGCGTCCCTATTCCGGTGCCTTACTTACCACCCGGACTGGTCGATATGTGCATCAGGCTGTTCGATATAACACTAATGGGACAAGCATTACACGTTTGCATGGATATGGATACCCGAATAGACAAAGCACCAGTTTTGGTAAGGCCATTAATACTAAAACTTTGTATCCTTTAGGTCAGGGGTCTTCAAACTTTTTGATTGCACTTTGTGTAAATTCCTGCGGGCCAAGACTTTGGCTTCATTGCTGGTCATGGGGTAATTATTACCTGGTAAGACATTAGTGTTAGTTAAGTAGTCTTAAGGTCCAGATACACGTGCGAGTAAGTAAGGCTTGGCGCACTCACTCGCCCGTCTATCTGGGGCTTTAATCTTGAGGAGGTACCTAGATAACGCATTAAAACGCACTTGGTGTTGATTATGTTTATGAATGGCTATGATTATGACCAATTACCGTCAGGGCAAGTTTTATAAAACTAATTACTAGTTACTTGTAATCAGACCCCGCAATAGCGGGCCGAACCGGGGCTCTCCCGCTTTCTTTCCGCGGGCCGGTTTAGAAGGGCGCGCAGGCCGGACTTGGCCCGCGGGGTGTTGTTTGGCGACCCCTGCTTTAGGTGTATGAAACATGGGAAATTATGGTAAGACCTTGTGCAGAGTCCGTCCGGGTCGGTATCACCATCTTGTCCCGGTGCAGGAATAACACAACCGGTGGAATTACTAGGGTAATCATTCTAATTTAGTTCTCAGAGTTGGCAACACATTTGCGTTCTGAGGATTTGTCTCGAGATTAAGCCTTGCGATCGTAAATGTGTATGGATCTCAGATCCTAATTACCATCAGAGGCCGTAAACAAGATGCATTCGGCGTACCTATCGTTATCCAAAATGTACAACAGGAACTAGGAAGGATTGACTTAAGCAGCTATCAGACGGTCACTTCGAGCGCCTACGTCAATTCCATACATTTTGTCAGTTTCTGAAAATCGTTTACGTTTGCGTTAAGTACCTAACTTGTCTAGCCTCACAGGGTGGCCTGTGTGATCGTTTTTTTGCCATAAAATATGTTTATTTGGATATCCGTTTCAGATCCTTCACTTCGATTGTATGGATATGGGACTAAATGGGATTGGTTTATCCAAACCAGGTGGACCTGTTTCAAGCAATCAAACGAATATAGCCGCTCCGGATGCAGCGACCACCGCACCAGATCCCGAACCTACACAATTAGACAGTGACGTTTACGATATAGTCACAGAAAGCTCTCCAACATCCGAAACTCCTTTTGTTAACTCTGTTAAATACATATAAACTTTAATTGAAGTCGTTTCTTTCCAACTCGAAATAATAAACGCATCAAAATATGTCTCCGAAAACGCACTAAAAGGTTTATAATAATAACTGGTCTATCTGCATCTTATATGTATATTTACCTAAAGATAACTAGAGTCTGACCAGCGAGTCGTGAAGCATTATTTTCTATTTCTTCACATGGGAACAATTTTACCTATGAAACAAGCTGTCACATTGTGAGTACATATCCAATCGTTATGCATTTTGTGTTACCAGCTAGTGATATTTAAAATTTGCCGGCATTTTTTTGTGTCACCACTCGCTGGTCAGACTATAAATTTATACATGAAATATATTCAAGCCCGTGTCAAGAAGACAATTGCAATGTAACCTGTCACTTCCATCACTGTACTTCTAATAAGCCATAGTAGATTGTTCAACAAGGGACTAAAACAGGTCATTACGACACGAGATGTTTAGCCACCCACCGGAGCGAGGGTGGCTATAGCTCGAGTGTCATTATGGTTTTTTAGTCTCGCGTTAAACACTCGACTTTTCACTTTGAATGCTAAGAAAAAAAACCACGGTCTATACAAAATTACGATATTGATTATAACAAAGTTTCTTACAAATTTGTTCCGCCGATTTTTCTTCTCTTTTATTGGAGCGAAGCTCCATTCTTCCCCGATTCTTATTTTCGTTTGTCCGCATACTCCTCCCATACTATTAGAGATATCAGGATCAAATTTAGCCCGTAATACAAGATCTAGCCATAGATGGTTAAGAAAAATAAAATTGAAAATCAGACATACCACGAAGGAATAGTCACCGGAATCAAAATGGGAAAATTGCTTCGCTCCATTTAGACTTGCCCGGGGAAGGCAAGTGCACTAAATTTCCACGCCCTAAAAATTATGTATACACAATGACTGAAAATGTCGATAATCATTCACAAACACCGGGATTGGTTGTTTAGGGGTTTCCAAAGTAAATAAAGAAAAAATACTTTAATCCCTAGAGATTAATAAGCTTGGAGATGTGCAGAGACTAAAGTAACATTTTAAGAGCATTAGAAGTGAGAAAGTTTTTTATATCACTACTTAATTATTATAAGACAGAGTCCCCCGCCGCGCCCGTATGTCTGTAGGTATGTTCGCGGTAATCTCAAAAACTACTGAACGGATTTTCATGCAGTTTTCACCTTCTACCTACTCACGAGAATTTCTTTGTTACTTTAATACAAATTTAATTTAATAAAGAAGTTGTCTTAAGGAAGAACGAGCGCGCCATCAACCGCATCAACCAGTAAGTAACATTTTTTTATTTCTATTTTTTAAGCGTTAAAGAGGGTTTATTGATAAATACACCTATGGCCTATTTTATAAAGCTACAAATTACAATTTACAGTTTATAAAGTTTCCATTTGACACAACCTCGACCAATGATGACCACCCATTTGAGCAATGTTGCCAGTTTAGACCTGTAAACGTGTTCCTTGACTTTAAAAACCGGCCATGTGCGAGTCAGACTCGCGCACTAAGGGTACCGTTAATCTATACAACGGTAACAAATCACGTTTGTTGTATGCGAGCCCCTTAATTTTTTAATTCATTTTTTTTTTTTTTTTTTAGTCAATGTATAACTAAATATTCTGTGAATATTTCAAATGTCTACCTGTTGCCGTTATTAATACCGAGCAAAAAAAAAAAGATGTTTGTTGTATTAAATATGTAATTTATTATGTTTTAGTATCTTTTTGTTGTTATAGCGGCAACAGAAATACATCATCTGTGAAAATGTCAACAGTCTAGCTATCACGGTTCGTAAGATACAGCCTGGTGACAGACAGACGGACAGACAGACAGACGGACAACGGAGTCTTAGTAATAGGGTCCCTGTTTTACCTTTTGGGTACGGAACAGTATAAAACAAAACGGGGTAATATTACTACCCTGATATCTAACAGGGAACATTCCATTCAATTAATACTTTTATATCCCCAGATTTTAAAAAGGTTTAATAAACGGCTTTTATCAGGGTACCAAGGTATTAATATTTGACTGATATCAATAAACTTTACGTGACTTTCGACAAAGTGTTGCCAAGCTCAATAAACAAGTAACCATAATCACTTCTACCACCACAACCATTATTTTGACATTGAAATGACAAATGTACGAAATTATTTATCTATGGTCTTGAAATTTCGCTCGCTCTCGTTCCTGCCGAAATAATATCAATTTTAGCAATTGTATTGATTTTTCACCCACAGTGTTCCTAAAATTGATGGTAATATATCTCCAGCGTATTTTGGTTTATGATATTATAAAATGGTTGACAATGATGATTATTTCGATGGTGTCGGGTTAGTACAAATGTGCATGTTATGTAGTGTCTTTTTATTCTTATTAGTTCGAAGTGGATTGGGTTTCAGTGTGTATTTTAACATAATATTCCATTGATACGTTTATTTGTCAGTGTAATTTTAATTTGGTATGTACTCATTCCTGTTATTTAAATTGATAAATTCTAAATCATAAAGAGCTTGTTACCAAGCCTTCGAAATCCATTGTTTATATTTGGTACCTTTTCCCCCTTTCATAATTATTATAATAATGTGTATTTTATAATATATTATACCAAGCCTTCGAAATCCATTGTTTATATTTGGTACCTTTTCCCCCTTTCATAATTATTATAATAATGTGTATTTTATAATATATTAAAGTATATGAACCAAGTTAGGTTAGAAAATTAATCATGTACGCTATCCTATCTGCTTGGCTTTTTTTTTTTTTTTTTTTTTTTTTAATCTATTATTTTATAGAGGCTTTAGTACACACAGGTGACTATGTCAGCCTCATGAGGAGACTCTATATAAAAATGATTATAATGGGGCACTCCCTACAGAGCGAGAGTCCCTGGCAATAAAGGAGTGCTTTACAAATTTGTAAATCAAAATAGCATCTTTAGACAACGGGTGTGTCAGTACTGTGTTTACTGCACCATTATGTAAGTTTAAGTGGCTCAGATATTTATCCCTGAGACTTTTATTCTGGTCACATTCCATCAAAAAATGTATTAGGTCTTCTGTTGTATTACACCTTTCACACAGAGGGGATTGAACTACTCTCATCATATTTAAAAATAAATTTAAGGGAATGTGGCCAGATCTTAATCGAAACGCTATCACAAGTAAGTCCCTGGGGAGGCTGGCCAGATCAAACCAGGGAACCCAAAACACTTTATTCTGAATGGTGCTGTACCAAATACCTTTTGTTACGGACACAGCTTCAAAAGATTTCTGCCAATTGTTAATGATTTCTTTTTTAGCTACTGTCATGAGTTCCGTACCATAAGGCTTACACAAAAGTACCACACCACTAGTGACAGCTAGATTGGCCAACCTATCTGCCTGCTCATTACCAGTAACACCTACATGAGATGGTATCCATTGCAGTACAATCTGGACTTGGCAGGAGTGCAAATTATGTATAATTTTAAGGATATCGTAGGCTATCGGCATACCTCGGGCGCCCGAGACACACCGAGCCAGGTGTTGGAGTGCACTCCTCGAGTCCGATAGAATTACCACCTTATCCTTTCCAATGGTCTGCACGTAAACTAGGGCTTCATGGATGGCTATTAATTCAGCACGCATAATACATATTTCGGAACACAATTTAAACTGCTTCGACGTGTTTAACTGAGGATCGAAGAATGCAGCACCGACACCTTTGCTGTCTTTGGATCCATCTGTATACAGTTTGTGATATACTCTATATTTTTGTTCTAACATTCTAAAAACCATTTGTTTCAAACAAACAGATGGTATTCTTTTTTTTGGAGCAGTAATATCATCCACGTTGCACTCTATACAAGATTTAACATTAATATACGAAACCCATATATCAACCGAAAACATAGCCAAAACATTGTTTTGATGTATGCTCACATCTTTAAAAAGGTTGTGTACATCTATTAGTATAGGTTTTGTTTTATTATTCCAATATCGTAATTCACACTGCATAGCCAGCTGATCCAAAAGCTCCATAACAACATCCTGTGATGAAGAACCAACCCTGAGCCAGAATCTCGACGCTAACCACTGCCTACGGATAGCCAGGGGAGGCACACAGAGTTCGTTCTCCATCACATGGACCGGTGTGCTACGGATGAAACCTCCACAAATTCGCAGGGCCCGATTCTGAAGGATATTCAATTTAGCTAAATGTGTTTTTGCACACGAGCCAAACAAAAAGCTACCATAATCTAATCTGCTCCTTATTAAAGATATGTACACACGTCTGAGATGTGTCGGGTGCACACCCCAAGAACGACCAGCTAACATTTTTAAAATATTGAGATATTTGTATGCTTTATCACAAATTTCCTTAATGTTTCCTCCCCACTTAAGAGCACAGTCAAACCAAAGGCCTAAATATTTAACTTTACTGACTATTTTTAATGGGTGATTGTTTAAATGAATTTGCAAGTTGTCATACTTTTTCCTGGCTCTACTAAAGATAAGTACATTCGTTTTACTGTCTGATACAGACAAACCTTTATCATGTAACACTTCCGCAACTAGGCCTAGACTTTCTTCCATACAATTTATAGTTGATGCCAAATTCCTGTTGTCAAAAGTTTTATATAGAACGAAATCATCAGCATATTGAGATATCGATACACTAGATACAGTTTTGCAAATATCCATTGTGACAATGTTAAAAAGTAAGGGAGATAAAGGGTCACCTTGAGCCAGTCCCAAATGTGTATATCTCTCCATACAATTCATGCCGTTATTGATCCCAGCAAGCTGGAGTTTCCTAAATGACAAAAAATTCCATAGATAGTAACAAATCCTTTTACCCAGCCCTATTCTTTCCAACATTCTAACAAGATAGTTTATATTAACGTTATTATAGGCATTCTCTATATCTAAAAAACAAGCCATCATAGATGAATTATTTGAAAAACTTAGTTGTACAGCGGATACTAATCTTACAAGGTTGTCCAAACTAGAGCGATATCTCCTAAACCCAATTGTTGACGAAGACAGAAGATTTTGATGTTCGACATGCCACTCTATTCTTTTCATAAGAATGTAATGAAATAATTTACAAGTACAACATATCAAAGATATAGGCCTCAATGCACTTCGGCCTGGTTTTGGTATAGGGACAACTTTAATGTTTCGCCACTGTGTTGGAACCACCCCAGTCATTAAAATTAAATTATATATGTATAACAGCATTCTCTTACCTGAATCTGATAAGTTATAAATCATGGAATAAGATATGTTATCGGTACCTGGAGCAGTATCTTTACACTTCAGTGAGTTAGTTAGTTCACACATTGTGATCTTTTTATCTAAAAAAACATTAAAGTCATTAGCAAACACGGGTGGTGGTTCCTCGACGGAGTCTGGTGTTAAAGATTGAAGCAGCTCTGCAGCATTGCTGGGGTCCACTGAAGCGTTCCTCGACCTCTTGCCCTTCAACCACTGCATTTTCCGCCACATTTCTGAAGGTGAAGTTTCAGAGTCAATGCCATTACAAAAATCCCTCCACCCCTTCGAACTAGCCTTTCGTATGATATATTGAGCTTGCGAGATTTTCACTTGCAGTACACCTAGGTTAACGGGAGTAGGATTTTTTCTAAAATTCTTCAGTGACAATCGTCGTTCTGCAACAGCTTTAGATATTTCGGGGCACCAGTAGGGTTTAGGAGTGAATTTGTTACTTGGGTCCTGGCTTAACTTAATCCATGGAATAGTATCACTAGCCGAAGTCGTAACACCATTAACAAAAATATCATAATTTTGCTGCACATCCAAAGCCAACTGTTGATTACTAAAAAAAGCTATAGACTTTTTTTTATATTTTTTCCAATTAGCCTTTTTTAGGTTTCTTCTCATGACTGTAGTCTTACAACTTTCAAAGCCGATCTTTAATTTGATCATTAAATGGTCACTACCTAAGCACTCGTTAGTAACAGTCCATGAGCATTTGATTGAAATGTCAATTGATGCAAAGGATATGTCTGGTGAAGATTTTTGCACTTCCCCATTGACCAATTTTATTCTAGTGTGTGCTCCATTGTTAAGACATATGAAATTGTGTTCAAACATTGACTTGTAAAGTTTTTCCCCTTTTGCATCAGTTTTATAGGACCATAACAAATGATGGGCATTCATGTCACCCAGGATAAGGGTCTCCTTGTCGAAAGTACTAAATATATTATCCCAATCACTTTGTCTTAAACTCCGGGAATGAGGACTGTAAATGGAAATTATGTTCTTCAGTCCGCTAGCATTAGCAACTTCAACAATTAAAACTTCCAAGTTCGGGTTAGGCGAAACGTAGGTATATGGCCGCATAAGAATCGATTTATGGGCAAAAATGCTAACGCCCCCGTAAGCATCGTCTCTGTCCAACCTTAATACATTATAGTTAGATACATTTATAATATCATCTTCAGCAAGCCAGGTTTCGCAAATAACAGCAATATGTATTTTTTCTTGAGTTAAAATGTTTACAAATTCTTTTAACTTCGGTTTGATACTGTGGGCATTCCATTGAATAATATTTAATGAATTTGTCTTAGCTTGACTATCCATCACTGTTTAAACCCAATAACCGCATTAATCCATCCATGTGTATATACTTCTTCACAAATAGTTTAACTTCTTCTAATATGTAATTAACCAAACTCTTAAATTTTTCACCCCAACTATACTGTGAAAATATTATCTCCTTCATCCTTGTTAAAAATCTCACATACAACTCACTATCCTCTCTAATTATTGGTTGGCTCCCAGAGCTTGTCTGGGGGCTACTTGTTTCAGTTAAATGTTCATCATCCATGTCAGAGTTAAACTCATCACCTGCATTTTCATTTTGTTTTTTCCGTTTTCCCTCTTTCTGTTTCCTTTTTAATTTTTTCGGCAGAGTGTCCTTATTGGTCTCATCTTGTTCACTCTGAGTTGTAATTTGCTTCTTAAGAACCTCCGCATACGATTTATGCCCTGAGGAAGATGTTAAGGTTATAGGTTCAGATCTGGCTTGGGAACGAACAACCACTTCTGATAAATCCTCTGGTTGAGAAATGTTATTCCCCATTTTTAAAAGTGCCATTTTGTAAGAACATTTATACTGAGACATGATAACTCTTATTCTCTTCTCCTTCTGAAAAGCTGGGCATAAACTCTTTACAACTGACATATGATCACCTTTACAGTTCATACACTTAAAAGATAGGGTTTCACAATTGTCATGCTCTCCTCCACATTTTGGACAAAACTGTTTCTTTGAGGGGCAGAAGTTTTTAATATGACCAAATTTCCAACAATTGCTGCATTGCGTCACAGGGAAAATATAAGGCTCAACTTCCATCCTTATCCCATATGAATAAACATATGGTGGCAAGTCAGAGCCTTTAAAGCTTAATCGTACTTTCTCACTCTTAACCCATTTACCATCTTTGTCTTTTCTGTTAAGCCTTTTTGTGGCTAAAATCTGAAAATCACACTGCAGCACCTCCATTATTTTAGCATCTTCAATATCTAAATCCACATCCTTCACTACCCCGTAGGTATATGATACTTCATTCGCTTTCCGGCAGGTCCAGCCTCTTGATATTATATTTCTACATTTTATAAGCTTGTCTGCACATGCGTTGTCCTTAAAACATAGTAGAATTTTATAAGGACTTTTGAAAGATATCTTTAGGACCCCATCAATATCTTCATCCCTCAACAATCTTGCCATCCCTATTTGCTTAGGTAACACCTCCTTGCCGCTCACATAAACTTCGACATAACTGTTAGAATCAACGATCTGATTAGGAAGACAAAACTCCTTTGGCGGAATAAACCTTTTCTTTTTCTTCTCAACCATAATGTATCCCTCTGAGTCCTTATCCGCCTCTGAAGATGATTCATCTCGTAACCTCTTCTCTCCTCCCATGTTACTATGACGTATGTCATTGTTGTCCCATTCCATTTCCGGACCGAAAATAACATGAGAAATCTCCTCCTGGGTCAAGATCCTTGCAGGAAATTCTTCATTATGCTCCTCCTCTTCTTCTGACTCCATCTCAAGTAACAAAACACTTCAAAATTCTAGAATTGAAATTCGCGTTTTGAAATGAGGGTAGTCTACTATACACTTAATATGAAGTGGTTTATAACACTAAATTTAACGTAAATAACACCACCAAAAAGTTAAAAAACAGTGCACAATCACTATTACTACAACTGGGTTCACATTTGTAGCCTTGAAAGTCACTAAATTATTTATCAACTAAATATAACTGATGAGCACAAAGCTGTCAGACTTATCTGTATGCTATGCATCTACCCACTGTGCTTGGCTTTAAATAGTGGTGTTTTTAAGGGTATTTTTTTATTGGTAGTTTTGTCCTGTGTGTGCAGATTGCATTATATATTATAATAAATGCCAGACCACTAAAACTCAATGTAAAAATAACAGCATTTTTATTTATTTACTTTTGGTCCAGCTGAAAATCAGCGCTGTGACTATAAGTCGTAGCATTTTACTGAGCTGATTGCGTTTTATGTGCTTGCATGTTCTTTTTGTTGATATATTATAATGGATTTTTAATGATTTGTACTTATAAATGTTTTTCATTGTTTTGTTTTCTCTTTCTTATATTTTATCTTACACTTAATAAATAAAGATGAATTTACTTTATATCTTAGTATCTAAAATATTATTTTTTATAAAAATGTGATTTTCATACTTGAAATAGTTTTAGTTTTGGAAGGCAGGGTCTGATGTATAAAAATATGGGACAGTATGGGACACTGGTTATTTGTAAAATCTCTAGCTTAAAATAAAAGCTTCAAAAATTTTGTACTAACTATAACGAACATGTTGAACCCAACCTTGTGTCTACACAGGTGTACTTTTCTTGGAATATATTTTTGAAACTTCAAGATGACACTGCTTAGGGCTTAGTTTCCGTTGTTTCTTATGTCCTTTTCAATGGAAGAATGTAGGCACAAGGTTAATTAAGATTTAATATGACATCCAAAAAAACAATTCTAGTGGATATTTACGGACTGACTGTTTACTGTCTATAGGACCATGGAGCCCGTGCCAGGATCACCAGAAGTCATCTATAACTGGGTAGATGTCACTGATGATTTCTTCAAAAGTATTCAAGGTATTTCAATTTATTTACTATATCTTCAACCACATTTAATTGGCTGTCATTGTTCTAGTGTACAGCAGTGGACTGATGGCTCATTTTCAAAAATATTGTAGGTATGTTTATGGTGATGGACTCTTATTTCGCACTTAGCCTGTGTATGTCGGGCCGTTGTGCATAGGGGGTACCATCTATCATCATATCTTAAAAGATGGCAGATGTGTAATTGGTTTTAGTTTTGTATTTTTGTGTATTTAGGTGTTCAAAGCTCTTTTCTGTTAGTGATTTGTCATTTTTATGCCTTTGTGTTGCACAGTGATAGAAGACTTGGACCTATTTCATGTATCTGTCATCTTACTTCTCGTTTCGAGTGGACTTGCAGTGGTACAGAGGTTAAAACTATCTTGACCTCTGTCCTACATATCAGAGAGAGACTGCTTTTGAAGACTTTTCTTCGGCCAATCCAGGATTTTACTAAAAATATACAAAAACTTGGCTTTACCCTTACTTAAAATTGGATCTTAAAGTATGAAAACTATGACTAGGCTGGATGGATCAATGTCCTTTACCCTCTGGGATATAAACAAGACAAAAAAACACTTCATTTGTTTCACTTGTCAGCCCTAGGCTATGTTTCCTTTCACACATTTACTTTCACCCCTGTTGCTGTGGATGAAGTCAGTAAAGTAATTTCGTCCATTAAGTCCAGTGCAGTTGGACATGAGGATATTGGCAGAGTTATGGTTATTCATATATTAGAATGCGTCCTGCCGTACTAAACTTCTCGTAATACCCCAGATTGCATTTCCTTCCTTATGGTTGAATGCACATGTTATCCTACGCCCAAAAGTTTCTAATCCTTGTCTTGTAAAACATTTCCTTCCTATTTCTATCCTTCCTTTTCTCTCTAAGGTCTTAGAAGCTGTCATCCACAAGCAATTATCTGCTCATGTGTATTCCATGAACTTTGTTTCACCTTTTCAATCAGGGTTTCGACCTGGGCATAGTACAGTCTACAGTATAAATAAGTCGCTTTCAATCGTGTCACAATTTTGTATGACTTTTCAAACACGACGTTAATGTGACAAGGTACATAAATGATCACTTATTTATGCTGTGGACTGTACAACAGTTGCACTGCTTAAGGTGACCGAGGATGTTAGGCAGGGCATGGAGTCTGCACTTCTGACAGTATTGGTACTGATCGATTTTTCGAACGCGTTCAATGCCGTGGACCATGGACCTTCTCCTTGCCACTTGGCTCACTTAAAGATTTCATCCATAGCGGCTGATTGGTTCTCTGCCTATCTTCGTAATCGTTGCCAGGCGATTCGCGTGGACCGCACCTTCTCTAAGTGGTGTGAGCTCTCTACTGGGGTCCCACGGGGTGGTATTCTTTCTCTTATCTTGTTTTCCATTTTCATAAATATGCTTACAGCATCCTTTGGAAGCTCTTACCATCTCTATGCTGACGACTTGCAACTGTATGCTCAGGCAGACGTTAACGACATTGACAGGGCGATTCGTTTTGATTAACAATGACCTTGCTAATGTCTCAGTCTGGTCCAAAAATTGCGGAATCAACGTGAACCCCTTGAAATGCTGGGAAGTTCTCGCCGTGTAGTTTGACGTAGCAAATGTAGCTCCGATTATGATTTAAGGTGAAGTTATTCCTTTGTCCAATAAAGTTAAGAACCTGGGATTGATTGTTGATGCATGTAAGAACTGGGATGCCCAGGTATCCGACGTTTGTCGTAGGGTTACAACACGCTTAGTACAGGTTTAAGCACTTTCTTCCAGTAAGCACTAAGACGCTCCTTGTTCAAGCTCTTGTGGCCCCTGTCATAGATTATACTGATGTGTATTACACCAATGTTTCCCAAGCTTCCTTGAACAGGATGGATTGTCTCCTGAATAACTGCAGTCGCTTCATATTTGGTCTACGAAAGTACGACCACATCTCCGCTTTTCGTCGTCAGCTTAACTGGCTCCCCATTCGCGAATGCAGATCCGTCAGAATCCTGTCTACGCTTTATTCCATCTTGATTGACCCAGCTTCCCCAGAATACCTTAAGTCCAAGTTTAATTTGCAAACTACTCTTCCTGGTTGTGAACTCCGTTCCTCCCGTAGCCTTAAGTTTACCATCCCATTTCATCGCACCGAGTTCGTCTCCAATTCCTTCGCCCTTCAGGCAATATGTCTTTGGAATGCGCTCCCGCTTCGTGTAAGCTCAAAGATAATTCTCTTTCAAACGTCTCCAATAAATAGCAATGCTCTGCACAATGTCACGGTCTACAGGTACGACCATATTGTATATAGATTGTTTGTAAGTATTTCTATTTAGATGTATATGTATATTATTTTTAGGTATGTGTATTTGCTCGTATATAAATGTTTTTTTTTTAATGTTTCATCAAATTTAGCACCAACCTTAACTTGTCTTTGCTTGGCCCAGTGGTTGACTGGTAGAGAATGCCTTTAGGCATTAAGTCCGCTATTTGTACATTTTTTTTTATTGTGCAATCAATTTTAAATAAATAAATAAAAGAAAGAAAGAAATAAAATCACGATTGCATCCTTTGTGCAAAGAAAGTTAGTTACAAAAACTAATATGGTAACTTTCGTTGTACAAACGATCCAGGCTGATGATGATGATGATGATGATGATGATGATGATGATGATGATAATAATGATGATAATGCTGGTGATGATCATGATCATGATGATGATGACGATGACGATGACGACGACGACGACGACGACGATGATGACGATGATGATGAAATAAGACCTATTGTAACATTGACAATTCAATAATATGCCATAGGCAATATGGTTTTACCATGTAGATTAGAGGCCCTGTGCACATGCTCCTTATCATATATGAATAACAAACAGGCTTTAAAACCTTATCTTTTTAAAGTTATTTAAAGTATAGATTGTTTCATACGACTTGGGAAATGGATCTAATGTGTGAATTAAAATATAAATGTATGTAAAATAAATAGGTCTTTTTCAGTATGAAATTCAAAATATAGGCAATGCTCATGGTGACATGGTTCATTAATTCCATTTATTGCCGCTATTAAATTAACACCATTCTACAACTAAACTTTCTCCACTTCAACAGTGTATTTTAAATAATTTAGCATACAGGTTATATAGTTGCTTTTTATTGATATTCCAGAACTGCAGTTGGGCGAGTTATTGCATGATGGCCATCTATTTGGTTTGTTTGAAGCCATGTCGGCAATCGAGATGATGGACCCAAAGATGGATGCAGGGATGCAATGTAATCGTGGGAACTCAAAACCTCTAAATTTTCAACAAGCTGTGGCGGTAAATATCTTATATCTACTAAAACTATAAATCGGGTTTAAATTGCATAAAAATAAACGTCACTTGCCTTGATGTTTTGACAGTGTTACAAGAACATGTTCGTAATATCTGGAATGATTTATTCTGGAAAATGAGAACTTAAATGGCTTTACATATTTATTTTCAATATATTAGTTTCTACTACTCATTTCTATGAAAACTAAAACTTACTTATTATAATTTACATTTATAAGTTACTTGATATTTTTATTTTTTAGGCTGGTAAATTGAAAATTGATGAAATTGAACCGAGTGAATTGATTGGAATAATTGATGCAACATTGGCCTGCATAGTATCTTGGCTAGAGGGTCATTCGCTGGCCCAGACCGTTTTCACTAACCTCTATTTGCATCAACCCCATTCCATAGGAAATAAAACATTGAAGGCCTTCTGTATTGCTGTTTATAAGTTGCTGGATTGTATTAGGGAATGCATTAACAAGTAAGTTGGCCAGGGGCTGAATGCCCCAAAAATATTTATTTTGTGCTATTCTATTAATTCAAATCAACATTTGAACTATTATTTTTCATTTAGGGCTCAAGTTTTTGAAGAGGAAGATTTTCAACCAATGGGCTATGGTTATCGGCTTGGCTCGAACCCTCAGACTGGAAACACTTTTGATCCTAACCTTGAAGTTACGGAGCAGAAATGTATTGCATTGCTACGTGAACAGGAGGAAGAGCTTAATAAAGCGGCACGAAATTCAGGGGACGAAGTAAGGAAATTTATTCAAAAGTTAAAGTTCCTAAACAAATTTTCCCTCATATTATACAGGGTGTCCCAGAAACAGACGTCAACTTGCCTAAGGCAGATAAAGCAGAAAAGCTATCGATTTTTATTAGTTTCAGAGATATTGATGATTTTAATCAGAATTTTTATAATTTTACGTTATGTCCATATCACGAAAATTCATTGATTTCATGTTTTGTTTCATTGTTTTTCATTAGTATCTTACATAATAAAAAAAAAACATTACGTATTAGCGAAGTTTTTAAATCTTGTTGCCCTGTTTTTTTTTTTAATGTAATCACATAGTGTTTCTTTCTCTATTCTCTAGGTGTCCCAGTGCTTGCTTATCACTTTTTATGGAAAAAAAACTAGTGATAGTCGCTGAACATACATAGGGGTTAAATCCATAGCTTTTTAGCTGCTCGATCAGCCCTAGGCGGGTTAACGTCGGTTTCTAGGCCAACCTGTATACCTAATAGTCTTTTTCAGTTCTCTTACGTCTGTCTCCAAATTGTTAACTGCCAAATGTTCAAAAGTACTGTAAAAGTATTATTAATATTATTTTTACAGGACAACCTGTGGTCCGCACTAGCAGCCCGTATAAGGTTCACGAGGATGTTTTATCAGGCCCTTCTCTTGATCACCAAGAAAGATTCCCAATCCGGAGCCGATTGTGTGGCGCTCCTTAATGGCTGCTCTGAAATGATGAAGGTCATCATCAAGACTTTTCCGAAGGGGACGCAACCGGTAGAGAATTGTAAGTCATCTCATCAATAGCTATAGGGAATCTACCTATGGTCACTTTGTTGGTCCTAGAACACATCAACTGATGTTGCAGGCCTAGGCAAACTACAGTTAAAATTAGGTTTAAATCTGTGAACTCTCATGTCGCCCATACAAGGCAATGTCTGCCGGTCTATTTACCATTACCTATTTTGTGATAATTTGATAAACTTATGCTCCACAGCACAGCAAACTTTCGTCTATCCCAGTTCGCAATTTCTTGTTTTTTTTTCACATTGACCAGCGCCTCTATGCCCGACGGTAAAAAACATATCGTATTTGACCTGTTATGGTATTGTGTTGACGTCAGCCGCCATTACTCACAAAAAAATAAGAGCTATCAAAACGTTGACAATACGATAACAGTTCAAAAACAATCTTGTTTTTACCGTGTTGAAAATTTATTGCAAAGTCTACCTTATTAAAATGGAAATTGCTACACAGCTGAGCTTTGGTTTCACAAATAAAGCTTGTGCTTGATTGGTAAAACTAATAACCACTTGTAAAGTATTTGTTTTGATTAAAAAAATACCAACTGCTGAGTTTATTGCAGCGTTTTCTTCTCAGCAGTGGTCTCCTCTTGGGAAGCGCTGGTAGATTTTTGACGTTTAGAAGTGCCCGTGCGGCATACTTAGTGAATAAATTTCTTTTACCTTTTATCTTTATCTTTATTGTTTGATTTCTCTAGCGGATTACCCCAACCCGATGGGGTTTGAGCCCATGGTGAACCAGCGGCTGCTGCCCCCAACGTTTCCCCGCTTCACGCGCATCAAGCCCCGGGCTGAAGCCCTGGCCTACTGCGACGAGCTGGTGTCTCGCTTGCGCCGCGCCTGGAAGATCACCTCCTGCACCAACTTCCATACGGCTCTGGTAAGTGTTCAGTATTTATAATATAGCTTTTTAGTATTTATAATACATAGTTGGACAACTCAACGAAAAGGTTGCCAAAATAGGTAGTGCTGTTTGTACAGTTATTTCTATTTTAAAAACTTTGCAGATATAGGTTATATCACTTAGAACTCACTTATAAAGTAACTCAGACTTGGCAGACCATATAATTCATTGAAGTTTCGCTCCAATCTGTCGGCTGACTAGCTCCTTGGTAGGGAATTAATGTAATAAGTACAACCCAACATAACACACCACATACAGTGCAATAGGTCTTTAAAAGTATTTCGGATTTTGGTAAGACTTGCATAAAGGCTCAGTTTCATTGGTTAATAGCCCGCATGTTTTTCGTGATACATTGCATCGCTGCAATAGATCCTGGCTCGATAATGCCAAAACAACTCTTTAATGGATTGCTACAATCATTCGGACTCTTGGCTAATGAAACCGGGCCTTAAGAAAACATAAAAGAGAGTGAAAGAGATGTACAACCTGATGGTGGTTTTAAGATGTTTCACACTTACAGAATACAATCCCGAGCATGTTTTCAATTCATCTTTTATTTATCATGATCGTATTACGGGACTTTGATGCGTAATTCCGGGATCCCGGGATTAGGATATGTGGTTTTTAATTAGACTGAAATGAAAAGAATATTAAGTAATTTCTCAAACAATGTTTTTGATATTATTGCCCACACTGCACACACACAACACTAATCACGATATAGTAAGAAAAGAAAAAGGATAAAACGAAAACCTATTTGGAAATTTGTAAATTCAATTGCAGAAATATCAAAGTATCCAATGTTTGACCTCCAAGCCTGCTTCGTAGTTGATTGCTGATTTAAGCAGCTGAGCAGCTGAGAACTCTCGATTCGGGATCCCGGGATTGTAATCTCTAATCGCACTGTAGGTTAAGTTGAATACCTACCTAGGGAATATTCATGACGTTTTTTCAGTTTTAATAAAATCGGATTCATGTAACAAACAATTTAAAAAAATTTTTTTTGAATAGCTATAAATATATACTAGATATAAGCCAACAAAGATTTGTTCCTATCTCTAGCAAAACAGAATGTAACATGAAGTTTATATGGCCTGTTACATGACGTCACAGTGCATATCGGATCCCTCTGTCTGATTGCTGTCCAATTCGCAGTTTAAAATTCTTGCAATAACTTCATGCAATTTCTTGACCGATTTCAATTTTAATTTCACTTTTGGTGATCTCTTTTATGGTATTTCCATATTTAGTTGAGAAATGCGATTTAAAAAATCCATGCATGTTCACTATTGTGTGTGTCAGGATTTCTTCATGGAGTTCAGCCGGCAGCGCGCCTGCATCCTGTCCCGCTCGGCGCTGCAGCTGCTGTACCTGAGCCCGTCGCCGGCGAGCACGGCCGCGCTGCACGCGCCGCACGCGCCGCTGGCGCCGCGCCCGCCCGCCGCCTTCCGCGAGATCCTGCGCGAGGCCATCCGGGCCTTCGTCAACCCGCCCGCGCTCACTCCCAAATCGCCCATGCTGGCTACGCCGCAGGTAACCCAATCACTTCAATTGTGACCCACCTTAGGTCTAAACTCAATCTGATATGACATTCTACAAAGATAAGAATGAGTTTCCTATAAGTTACAAACAAACATCGTTATCGCTGGAGCAAAAACAAAATCTATTAGAGAACACATCACAGAATGTCTGTTTAGTATCAACGGAATATTCTGCCTATACATTATACGCCTCTAAGAAGTTCTTCATATCAAGCACAAAATTGTAGTAAACACACTGTAGTAAACGCCTACCCTTAAAGTCAACGTGTCAACTTGAATAAATATTTTTTTTGTTATATCATAACCAGAATTTTCTCCAAAACTAGTTTTAACTTTTTAAATGTATCCATTAGCACTCAAATTAAATTTAGATACCTATACTTTTGTATATTTATGTATATATCAAATCAATCAAGAATGACAAATGTCTAAAGGAAGTAGACTAGTATGTACTACTGATCAAGTCAAGTACGGAGGTAAGATATTAGAAAGAAAATTTATACATTTTGAACTTGTAGGTATAAATGTTTCTCAATACGAGTGTCACCTCTGTTATTGCATATTTTTCATAATCTTTTAGTAATGTCAAATCGTTTCTGCCCCCGCAATAACGACGTATGGTTACAAATGACTTGGTATCTCTCAACGCTGGTACATTGCGTCGCTGCAATAGCTTCCGGCTCAACAATGTTAACAAAACTCGTCAATGAGTTGCTACAAGCATGCGGGCTATTCCGCGATGAAACTGAGCCTTGATGACATTGACGACTTCAAACATTTTTTTTTAAATGGCTCACAAATTAACGTCCGTGACTTTAAAGCATAGAACATTATAGTACTGCTTTCCATAGTTCGACGGATCACTTTGATAACACAAAATGCAAAAAAAAAAACCTCCTATGGGATATTTCCGATGATAACTGTGGTAACTAAACGCACACACACAACAACAGAACACACACTAACAGATATTACAAATACATGTACGGTTTGTTTAGAAAACAGAAAGGCCCCAGAGAAAATACCACTGACACCATGGCCCTCAGCACAGTCAGTCTGGGAACGATTGCATGCAGATTTTCTTGGACCTTTCTGTGGTAAAATGTTTTTGGTGATAATAGATAGTTACTCGAAATGGCCAGAGGCATATGTCATGTCGAATATAACTGCTACTAGCACCTTGAGAATTTTTAAATCAGTGTTTGCACGATATGGTTATCCGCTCCACTTGGTGGTGGACAATGGGACAACGTGGACAAGTAGCGAATTTAAAGAATATTGTAATACTAAAAATATCAAAATAAGCTATACTCCACCATACTATCCAGCAACTAATGGAGCGGCTGAACGTTTTGTGCAGACTTTTAAAAGTCACATTAAGAAAATTATGAGTAGTGGAAACACATTAGAATATGCCATGAATTTATTTTTGTTCGACTATCGTACAAGTGTAAACCGGGCCACTGGTGTCAGCCCCTCTAAGTTAATGTACCAGCGAGAATTAAGGACAAGATTTTCTTTACTCAGACCACAGCCTATAAGTTCAAGGTTACAAGTAAATAGTGAGAAATTGGTGGAGTTCAGTAAGGGAAACCGAAACATAAATTTTGAAGTGGGAATGAAAGTCATGGTCAGAGACTTCAGAGATAGGAAAAGGAAATGGATTGGAGGAGAGATCAAGGAGTGCCTGACACCGGGGGTAACATATTTGGTAGAGGTGGAGGGGAGAAACATTAAACGCCATGTTAACCAAATGTTATTAGTTAAGTCAAGTGATTAGTTAAGTGAATTTCTATGAGCTGGGGGAGAGCTGTGGTAACTAAACGCAGACTTTGCCTCGCTCTGTTGTCATCGGAACTGCCTATAAGCTGTGAGTGCTAATAAATATATTTAATAGTATTACTTGTATTAATTAATTACAAGCCCAAATTATAAATATAAAACTCGGAATAGAAGCGCAGTATCTAGATATTATAATAACGAACATAGGTCCTGAAAAACAATTAAATGAACGATAAGAGATTGACGGTTGATAAAATGTATTGACTAGCAGAGATTTAAAACTAAAAATTTGGTAAAAGGTATTGAAATTCACATAGTAAAGTGCGGTATAACTCTGATTTGATAGACAGTGAAATAACTAATAATTATGTCAAAGCTCGCCAAAAAAAGAATGCTTGGAATTATGTTGTAAAAACAGCCCGCGAAGTTCTAAATTCTAGGGCCAAGCAAAAAAAAAGTATTAACCAACGGCAACGGTCGCGAAAATTTATGTAATATTGAAAAAACCTTGTTTGTAGGATAACTAACTCCAAGCAGCCAAACATTACTTGTTTAATACTGGTTACTGGTTGCAGGCCCGAGAATTCGTCGAGAACTTCCTCACGCGCTGCGTGCGCCCGTTCGCGGTGCTTCTGCAGGTCTGCGGGCATAACCGCGCGCGGCAACGGGACAAGTTCGCCTTGTTACTGGACGAGCTGGCGACGCTGCAGGAAGAGGTAAGGGGCTCCTACACTATGGTGACAAAAACCGTTTGTCAGTATGTTTAAAATTGGCCCATTTTTCCGGTTGTGTGATTAGTATAACTTTGAGGTTTTTATAGTCAGTGTATTCCACTTAATAACAGCTTGTGTTATCAATCGACTGTAGACAAACTTTTGCGACCGACTGTACTTTTTTTTGCAATTTATTTATTTTCAAGCTATTATTATTTTATTATTTGTTTATCAAGACCAAACTAATGAGTCAGTGAAAATAATATACCTACAACACTAGCAATATTGATTTTTGTACACTGATCTATTAAACCATCTTTTATGCGAGAAATACACCAATCAGGCGTAGGTTTTGGCGAAGTAATCTGATGTTTTTTCAGCAAAGTTTAAAGAGTTTAAAGAGACCTTTCACTCGCCTAGCAAAATTTGTGCACTCTTTAAATAATCACAATCACAAAATTCACAAGGGAATACTTCCTCCATTGTCAATACAATTTAAAAATAACACAACAAACAAAATACGTAGTGACCGCTGTTGACTCAAACAAAACAATTACAACAAACAAGTAAAATTATTAAAGTAAGCAAATAACTTGAAGTGAAGTCGGCCGTCAACGCTCAACACGCGCAAGCGCGAATTTCGCATTTTACTATAGACTCGTGTACAACTTCAGACGCAAGCAGGGCTTAAAATAGTTATATCTCATTATCAAGGGGCGGAATTTTCATAGCAAAAATCAAGCGTCAAGAGGGATGGACCAATGTGTTTTATCGACTATAGATGATTAATTTTCACTTAGTAAAACATGTTTTAGGTAATGAAATTAGACCTATAATGGGGGGGCTTTTGCCCTGGAGTGGGACACTATAAGCTACCAAAAAAAACTACGTGTGCATGAAGGTTAAGGAAATTATACATTAATAAAACGGTGAGTAGATTTATTTTGTTACAATATAAATATAAAACCAAAATGGAAATGTTAAACAGTATAACTGATAGTAGACGAACCTTCATTCAAAACAACAGAATCGAAGTCTATATCTAGCTATAGTTTCTTCTACTAATTATAGTTTCTTCATCTTGTCTGTAGTAATAAAGAATCGTCACTGTTTTCTCTACATTGTTTTCATTTAAACTGGTCCTGTTTTCATTGTAGATCCATTTATACGATGAGAAAGAGCGTTCTATGAGGGGCGTTCAATAAATTCTCGGTATTGGTATCTTGCAAACCTTTTTAATAAACTTCTTAATACTGGTCGCTAAGAGTCTTGTTTTTCTGCTACTGTTGAACAAACTTATCACCATGAGCGATTTTACAATGTTAATTAAATTGGAGCATCGAGCAGTGATAAAATTCTTGACTTAACAGGGAAAAAATCAAAAGTCTATTAAAGAAGAAATGGATTTAGTTTACCGTGAGTCTGCACCTTCATTATGTACTGTCCAAAAGTGGTTAAATGAATTTTAGCGTGGGAGGGAGAGCATAGAAGATGACCCTAGACCTGGTCGGCCTTTTGAAGCTGAAGAAAACATTCAAAAGTAAATTATACTGTAAGATGGTCAAGTGAAGGTTAGGACTATATAGCACAAAAAAAAAAAACAATATTTCTATTGTTACAATACATGATATTATCCATGATCATCTTAACATGTCCAAAGTTAGTGCGAGATGGGTACCACGAATGTTGACACCGTTTCAGAAGCATACGCGCGTTGCTTGCTGTTCTGACTTCATTGAGCTGTGTGGTGAAAACCCTGATGGTTTGCTCCAAAAAAATGTCAATGGAGATAAACCTTGCGTTCATCATTACAACCCTGAGAGCAAACAAGAGTCGATGCAGTGGCACGTTAAAGGAACACCTCATCCCAAGAAATTCAAAGTCGTCCCTTCAGCTGGCAAGATCATGGCGACGGGATATTGAATTGATTGATGGTGAAGGGATATTATTAATAGATTTAAAAGAAAAGGGTTTAAACATTACAGGAGTGTACTATGCTAACATTTTACGCCAATTACGGGAATCAATCAAAGAGAAGAGAAGGGGAAAATAGACCAGAGGCGTGCTGCTACTTCATGACAACGCCCCTGTGCATACTGCTCATGTTGCCGAGGCCGTTGTTCTTGAATCCGGGTTCGAAACTATTACTCACCCGCCGTACGCCGTTTTAGTTGTACATATTAACTTTTTGCTATTAAATCGGCATAATCGCGAATTTTGTCATAGTCCGGAATCGTATCTAGTAAAATCGATAACTGGAATATTCGATTATAAAACATAAGGGTCAATCCCTATTGACATTTGATTTTAGCTATGAAAATTCCGCCCCTTGCTCATTATTAGGCAATTCTCATGCGTAAGAAAGAGATATACCGGTTAGGATAGAAGCGCGCTTGCAAGCCAACGCTTGCGAGTGGGATGACTAGCCGTGTCTCAAGCGAGTTCGGGTCGTCGCAGCGCGCGGCAGTGCTGCCCGCCGTGCGGCGGCGGAGCGCGGTCGAATTCTGTACTACCTCGCTGTTGTTTATTATTTAAAAAATGTAATAAGAGCGCGATTTGAAATAGTTCGTGGTAGTGATCTTTGATTTTGATCGTTATTATTTTTGTAAGGCAAGCCCGGCTTTCGGGCTCGTATGGCAGTACCGCCACTGAGCACGGTGGGTCTACGTGCCTAATAAAAAGCTCGTAGAGATGCGGTTCTTTATAAAATTAGCCTGTATGCTTTTTGACTGTATGTTACTCGATTCCTCTGCCAATTGGTCAACACATCTTCATGTTTTTTTTTTAGTAGCCTCAGAGGTCGACCCATTTAAATAACATCAAGATCTGGTCAAGGGATCCGTGGAAAGTCAACAGAACTACTTAATCCCTTAGAGTAGTTTCGTTGTTATTTTTTTGTAATGCCATTTTGCCGTTCCCTATCTATCAGTGATAACCATAAGTTTGAGACATTTTTATTTTATCATAAATATTCTTCACGGTCCAACGCGACCTACGTGGAATTTATAACCAGAAGGGCGGAAACTTAAGTAGCGCACCTGGTTTATATTCCGGAAAGATTTATAGTATCCGTAGGAATCACTTTTTCTACGCGGGCTGGCAAGTTATAAGTATAGTTTTTCTCCAGGCAGAGAGCGTGGACGCAGTGATGAGTGGCGCGGCGGGCACGGCCCCGCGCGCCTGCTTCGGCACGTGGCTGCTGTACCACGTGCTGCGCATCATGGTGGCCCACCTGCTCTCGGGGCTTGAGCTCGAGCTGTACAGCGTGCACGAGTACCACTACATATTCTGGTGAGTCAACAGTGTAGTGTGAGGCAGAGAGCGTGGACGCAGTGATGAGTGGCGCGGCGGGCACGGCCCCGCGCGCCTGCTTCGGCACGTGGCTGCTGTACCACGTGCTGCGCATCATGGTGGCCCACCTGCTCTCGGGGCTCGAGCTCGAGCTGTACAGCGTGCACGAGTACCACTACATATTCTGGTGAGTCAACAGTGTAGTGTGAGGCAGAGAGCGTGGACGCAGTGATGAGTGGCGCGGCGGGCACGGCTCACCATCGCTATTGTCAGCTTTGAGTCATTTCGTTTCAGTGTTCAGGGCTGGCAACGGATTTGCTGAAAATATTATATTTATCCATAATTTTATTCTATTTTCAGGTATCTGTACGAGTTTCTCTACGGCTGGCTTGTGTCCGCCATAGGCCGCGCGGAGGGTTTGGCGGGCGAGGGCACCCACAGGGCCGATGCGAAAAAGTCCGGAGCGCGTAAACAAAAGAAACGCACGCGGCCTTATGCGCGAGAAGCGCTCATGTGCCAAGTCATGCAGAATTTGTGTGGGGGGTATTATAAGGTAAGCGGTTCGTGGTACGAATTCCAAGAAATCCTTACCTAATTTATTATCAACACCCGATAAAATAGATCTCGAGATTTTCTTACTGGCAGTGATATGCTTTCTTTCAAAATAAGGCAATTGCTGTGTTTTAAAATATTTCGAAAGTATTTTTTTCTAAAATGAGCCAAGAATCAGGCGTTGCATATAGCAGTCGCGATACGCGAGGGCATTTATTTTTACTAACTCTTGGATGTTCTTTTATGTACTATCTTCTGCGTTCGCGATGTTTCACTTGAGAAAAAAAATCTGGCATTCTTTTGGCTAGTGTTACCCCGTTATCGCTTTTAAGCACGCGCTACGTTCAAACGATTATCGCCCTTAAAGTGGAACACGCACGCCATAGTACTTATTACAGCTTTTGAGATAGAAGCTTTAAGTCCGCATCTCGATAGGACTAGGTAGCAAATACGACCAGATCGATTCGCGACCAAATTTCAAAAAGTCTTAGTCGCTAAATGACTACATTGTTTTTTTCATCTTATGCGTGTCTGTCGTAGCAATGTCTACGGGGCTGCTATTCCTGGGCAATTTGCCTTTCGGGCAGCGGTCGCGAAGCGGTCTGATCGTATTTGTTACCTAGTCCCAACGAGATATGCACCTAAAGCTTCTCTACCCGGGTCAGTTGTTATAGCTCTCATCTTCCAACAGGCATTAGTAGCATTCAAATTACAAGGCAAGATCCGGCAGCCCCAGTCAGAGTTCGACAACGAGGCGGTGCGCTACCGGCACCGCTTTGCCTCGCTCTCGGTTCTCACGCCGCCGCAGGTGCAGTACCACGAGTTCTGCGAGATGACGCAGCCGTTACAGTAAGTTCAATCTGTCAAGCTTTGCTTCTAATTTCATAGCTTGCCAAATTCGTTCACGACACTCCCTTGGTCTGCGGGTGGCGGGGGACGGGCGGCAGTGGGGGCGGTATTAAGCACGCGCGCGGCGGAGCCCGTCTAACAGGACCGCCGCGCCGTCACTGTTGGCGGTAACTTGTGTATGTAAGCGCGATCGCTCATAACAAAAGGCACACGAGATTGCTACGCAAAGATGAGATGAGGCAGAGTTACTCGCCGTCAAGCCAAACAAATGTATATAGCTGCTTAATCAAACCCAAGGAAGATCCAACTTTAACTAAACCTAAAAATGATATGATATGGCAAACTTAGTGACTAAGATTACATGCTTATCAAATGTGTGACGATTGTGAATAGTTTAGTTTAGTACTGTTACATCTTTTTTAGTACGCTTGGAAATATAATACAAACATTAAACACGATTTATTTCTCCTATGTCATTAATCGATACCACACCCACAATAGTCGTGTATTCATAATATATCAAATCAGCTTAATGCAGAATATTGTTAGGGATATTGGCAAACATATCCGTAACATAACTCATATAGGGTAATAATCACGATCGCATTTGCCAAGCTATATTGGTGGTATAAAAAGTCGGTCCTTATCACTATCCTTATCCTTAACCTGCCGTATTCGCATTGTGTTCCGGTGTGGGCCCCAGAGCTCAGATAATAACATCCGAGGTATAGTAAAGCATTTGCTGTCTTGTGGTTACAGTTTGGAGATGACAATAGTCTATCTATGCGCTTCAGAGCTCACTTACCGTCATGCTCGTTGGCTTTCTTGCCATACAAAATAATATAGTTTTACTAATACAAAATAATATAGGAGTTTTAATCGTTCGATTTTTCAATGAGTACTTGAGTCGGTTTGCTCTTACTTTGAACTTAACTACATTTAACCGTTTTTTTTTGTTTCAGATACGAAAACCCTGTGATACTATATTTAGGCGGTTGCAAGCACTTTCAACAAGCTCGGTCGCTTTTAGAAACTATCACAACTCCAGACCAGGAGGTAAACGTTGTATATATTTTAAAAAAATACAAATATTTGTTGAATAATAATATGTATTTATATTGCTTTTTTTCTTGCAGGTGACCGATCTCCTAAAGGTAGCAAAAACTAATTTCGTAGTTTTAAAACTACTAGCTGGTGGACACAAGAGGGACTCTAGGACACCCCCTGAGTTCGATTTTACTGTACACAGACATTTTCCCATCATAAAATTGGTTTAATATTAATCTTACATGTAAACTTGAGAAATATGTTTTGTATCGTTTACGCACAAGTGCGTGAATGAGTAAGTCGCGGAAAGCTTTATTTTGTGATGGTCTCATAAACGCCAGACCCCCTTAGGCCGGTTAAGGTGTGGTCTGCTCCGTCGCACATTACGCTGAATGTATTATTTTCATTATGTTAATGTCAATGTAAATTGATTTTTAAAATGAACTCTGATGCTATAATATCTGAAAGGTATTTTTTTTTAATATTATTGATAACATAAGGGAATTTAATGGAAAAATATTTGATTGGTTTGGCACGATCTTATCCAATGGTGTGATGAATTAATCGGTTGTAATTACGGAATCGATTCTAGTCTAGTGACAAAGTCTAAAGTCATTATGATCTTGCTTAAATTGTTAATGTCTGTAAATTTTAATAATGAGATACGGACGTTATACACATGCTACCTATCTTGAATATGTACTGAACATTTTTCATAAACACTTATTTGGTTCTCTGTAAAAATATAACTTACTGTTTTAAGTTACACGCAACAGATTTCCTTACTGTATGACTATAACACATATTATTATTGAGAATTAATGTCATAAGATAACTTAGTTTGACATTATGCATACTATACTCCATTCGTTCGGTTTCTTACTAAATGATAAGAAACCGAACCACGTGGCTCTGTTAAAAAGCCAATCGAAACTGTTTTGTCGAGCTTTGACGTGCCAGTGTTCTATTGGCTGATGAATTAGTTGGGTCACGTGGTTTTTGGTTTTCATTTAGTTAAGGACCTAAGCAAATGAAGTATGAAACTAACTTTTCATATTCTTGGCAAATAAAGTTTTTGTGTTATTTAGTGAAAATTCTGCGAAGTGAGACGTTCTATGAAATGAGTGTCCGTGAAACAGGGGTTAACCATAATGTTAAGATTAAGAGGTCCGCACGTTGAATGAAATAGTGACACTAAATTACGAAAATAACGTATTTGAATTGTGTCATTATTACTATTAACAGTAATGAACTTTTGTATGAATTCCTGTTTTGCATAGTGTCACTTCGCTTTAACGTGCGGATGTTACCTCCAAATAAGCATTTTCAGCCGGCCTATTCTGCTGTTGAAAAGAAAATGTCAGTGTAAGAGTATCAAGTCCAGTGCTTACTCCCTTTTTGTTTGGATCGACAGTATTATGGTCGCGTTCAACGCTGTGGTTAAAATTAAATAACAATAAATCAGAAGTCTCTGTTGCACTTCGATATTCGTCAAAAAGAGATGGATGTTTTAAACACAGCGATAAAAGCTACCATAGGCCCGCAGGTAAAATATTCGGCGTTTTAGTCACCGTCGTTTTTGTCTTACAAATAAAGTTATTAAAAAATCCTGTAATTGGTTTACAAACTATCTTCGATTCGACGTCGAATATTCCCTTCCCACATATTGCGTCTCGACATGTCCATGTTTGATGCCTGCCAGTATCAAAATATCAGCGTTATGACGTCATGCTTTTTTTGTAGACGTATTTTGCGAACTTAGTTACTGTATAATCTTTTGTACGCCAAGCAGTAATACGTGTCCTAGACCCCACGGAGTCGTGTGACGTATGAAGTTTAGAGGCAATAGCTGAATTATGGCGTCTTCTTCTTTTTCGGCCATCTTCCCTCCCCTAAGGTTACCGGTAGACTCCGACGTTTGGAGTCAGTGCCACTTATTTCTGATCACATGATTTGCCGGTTTGGCGCACAAAAGGTGGATATCGTACTTTTATTATTTTGATATAGTTTAAACTTACTTTGATGTTCTTTTATAAATTATAACATACGAATAATCTGAATGCCGGACCTTTTTGCGTGTGCCAAAATGAAAATACATAATGGTTGGTATGGTACAATGACGTTTTTGTTAGTTTTTGACTCTTAAGACTATAATCATGTCGAATACTGTCACAATTATTGGTATTCATTATTTTTTTAATAGATTTGTACATATATTGTCTTACGTCGATGAATGTATAATTTGTACAGTCAAGGAATTAAATTCGACAGACGAATTAGGAGACTTATGATTTTATTTACAGGGTCGCTTTGTAGTCCAAGGTTGTATAGGAATTAAATTCCTTGACTGTGTCTCGTATTTCGTTTTGTACATAATAACAACGTTAGTACATTAAATTATATTGTAGTTGTAGGTCCATATCATCAAATATGAAGGAAATATTATAAGGAAGTGCAATAAAATATTAACAAATATATTGTGTTTGAATATACGTATTACCTTAAGAGGGTTGTGACGCTGAAAATTTCCGTATAAAATGCGATAACGTTTCTCTCACATTACCTAAACCTTGTCTGATTTGTAAGATTCTTGTATATGTCGTAGATATTATAAAAAACTACGTCTGTACGTTTTCCTTTCCAAGAATATATTTCTTAGTACGAAACAAACACAAAAAACAGAAACGTACAGTCAAGGACTTTAAATTGTTATGCTACTCAGCGGTGAATGTGTTAATTTAATACTACATAGTATGTCGTGTAATTTTTAAATTGTACTGGGATTTTTCTTAGATATTTATGACACCTCATTTAAACACTTACTACTCTTATTTATTAAACTTTACATTAATACTACATCGGTATAGACCGAGCTACGCCGTTCAGGAATTTAAATAATTAATCGCCTATTTTTAAACACATCTCTTGTGAGTATAGTGAGTGATTGAAATTACGAAATACGGCTGTCATTCTAAACATCTAAGGAAAATACCGCGGTGGATGCGAAAAGCACAAAATCGGTCTGAGTGGAGAGCCGTGGGGGAGGCCTATGTCCAGCAGTGGACGTCTTTCGGCTGACATAATGAAGGAAAATACCAGTATAGTAATTTACTCGTAAAAATATTGCTTATTGCTTCCGTTAGATCGCTGTGTACATTAGGTTTCATATATTTCGTCTCCTTTAAGTGTATTGGTATAGTTTGAACTTTTTGAAATGAGCTGTTCCACTTACGTGTAAACACAATGGTCATTGTATCCATACAATCCTATTATCTGCTTTTGTTCTCGAAACCGCCAACAAGTTACTTTACGAAAGTTTAGATGTACATTGCTTGAATGTTGAATTTTCAATCTTATTCCTTGTTGTATAGGTTTAAAATGGCCTAAAAGGAAAATAGCGTATTCAACACTTCTGTATTATCTCATCATCATCATCATGTCAGCCGAAAGACGTCCACTGCTGGACATAGGCCTCCCCCAAGGCTTTCCACTCAGACCGGTCTTGTGCTTTTCGCATCCACCGCGGTCCCGCGATCCTGACGAGGTCGTCACTCCATCTTGTTGGAGGCCTACGTACAGCTCGTCTCCCGGTCCGCGGACGCCCCTCCAGAACCTTCTGACCCCATCGGCCATCAGTCCTGCGAGCAATGTGCCCCGCTCACTGCCACTTCAGTTTAGCTATTCTTCGGTCTATGTCGGTAACCTTAGTTCTACTGCGGATATCATCATTTCTGATTCTATCACGCAGAGAAAGCCCGAGCATAGCCCTCTGTATTATCTACAGAGTAATTTCTTGTCGAATGTCGGGCGGTTGTAAAATTTAAAAAATAATGCTGTTATTCTATTACTGTATTTTATAGTATATTGTGTAAAAAAATAGAGTCGACAATGCATGTTAACTTTTGAAGGCGGTTATAATGTGCATTTACTGCGAGCTCGTTATCCTAATTTGTGGTTATCTACACCACAAATGGCTTTGTATTCTTAAGTGGGTGAGCTCAGTTGAAGTAGTTTAAAACCTACGGTCGGTTTCAATTGAAATGGGCAAAGATGTAAAGAAACCAATTTACCATTATTAATCTATAATCACGTACTTTTGATGATACTGAGTGGATTTATTATGATGGTTATACTTGATTTTCATTTTCGTATTAAGTTTTAGATTTAATAATTATTACTTCTACGTTTTTTTTAAATAAAAACAAGCTCGTTGGCTCTTTGGCGATTTCAACTGATCCCGACTTTATTCGGTCAGAATTTGGTCTGGAACACTAAGGGTGCATATTATTTGCATGTCATAATAAATAGGTACTTCTATTTTGTTTATACTCCTATTGCAATAGTATTGTGTATGGCTAGGCCTCAACAGTCGAGTTTATAACTTAACAGGAGAATAACAGTAGGGGTAAAGACAATTTAGAATAGAGGCCCCGACATCCTACGTCGACATTTTCATTTTATAGGATATAGGGTTATCTAAAGATCTACCTAATAGGCTGACTGCACACGACATTATTCCAGCTTTACATTTCCAATTTATATTTTAACCACATACACGGACAGAGTAAATCGAAACAATCAACAACTCATATTATTTATTACGATATAGCCAACACAAATATATTATTCATTTACACAAATGGTTACATAGGGCAAGTGCTACTTATATTGGTTATTCCTCTTCTTCTCCGGAGTCGGCATCTGACACATCCGTGACGCAGTCCTGTTCTATGGCTTTTACCTTTAAAAAGTCCGAGACTTGAGGACCTGAAAAAAAAGTAACCAATAGGTATTTAGGCAAACTCCATAAAAATTGTATTCTCAGGGAAAAAAGTTCACTGACAATAAATCAATTTTGATTTGTCATTTAGTAGCCCAATAAGCGACCTTGCAAAAGGTGAGGTATCGTAGTCATGACATACCTAGGCACCTAAGTAAATCCTGAACGTTTTGATGCTGGTTTTTAGAGCAAATAAATTGACGTGGCAATGCGCTACAATTTTGGTTGAATTTTACTATATTGACACTTTTAAAGTGTGTCACTCACAAATGTGGAAAAAAGGTCAGGTCGAATTATAATACGAATGTTTACGTAGAGATGAAACTGGGCTTCTATTCCCGACGGTAAAAGACATCGTCTTTGACCTGCGTCGCTAATTGCCTAACGCGCTAGCAATGGCAATCGGCTTTAAAATGGGACAATCGTTTCCATTTTGTATGCAGACTCTCCTTTCGACTGTCAAAATGAAAACGATTGCGATTGTGAGTGCGTAAGGCAATAGATCTTCTGTTATGGTATTATTTTGACGTCAGTCGCCATTACTGTCAAGTAAATAAGAGCTACCAAAACGGTGACAATACGATAAAGCTTAATACGATATGGTTTTGACCGTGTTGAATAGAAGCCCTGAAATCCTTATCATCATCATCATTTTAGTCAAAATACACTGCTGGACATAGCCCCCCCCTCCCCCAAAGAACACCTAATTTTTACAAAATAAAATACTAACTAGTAACTCAAGGATGGATAGATAACTTCCACTCAGTAAAATTATTTTTTAGTTTTGTTTTACTTTAAGATATTATTCCTACACAGTGTATATTTTATTAATTTTAACTAACAGAAAAATAAAACTACACGACAATTTTATGCAGAAAATTAAATAAAATTAAGTCACACTTGATCTCGTTTACCTACTTGTGGGCAGAACTTGTAAGAATTCGTAAGAATCGGCCATTTATGTGTGCTCTATGTCATGGTGCTCTGATCGTTCAAAATCGGCATTGCCTTTGCCGTCACTTTCAACTGATTTACTACAAAAGGCGCATAACATTAAACCATTGAGTCAAGCTTTTCTGCACCCATATCTAATCAATTGATGACCTTTTGGAGCTCGTCATACTTTTTCTGTGAAGAGAGACCACGTTAACTCCAACCCCTTTCAGCAGTCTACCAATTCAGCTGGTCAGAATCCGGGCGTCTGTTCAAGTTCGACTAGGGAACAAAAACTAAATCATACACACAATATGTATGCCTACCTAAACACAGGCCTAAAATTATTCGGCAGTTGGTTAAAATAGGTACTGCACAATAGAGCTTGCTCTAGCACAGAAATTGTGCCAAGCCAGCATTCACCTTCTGCATATTCTATTGTTACTCTAATCTAATCCGCGCTTTAGATGACCTTCAGTGTAGACGACGTTGGCAGCGAAGTCCTGAATGGGAGTGGGCGTGACCCCCCGGTCAGGCACTGCGGCGGCTTCGTTGCCCTCGCCTCCCTCGTCGTCGCTGTCTATCACTATATCTTCCTCTTCACATTCTTCTACCTGCCAATTGAAAAGCAAACGCACAAATGTTATTTCGTTATTTCCATATCACCAGCCGGTAGGTTCAGTTTTCACCACTATTTAGTGGCAAGGTTTAATTTTACTATTTCATTTCCAGTAAAGTATTCGGAGACATGCTACTTGAATTCGAGACCGTGATGGTAACAATTTTCACTAGGAGGCATAGTTAACATTTATGTCACTAAGCTATACGTAATTAACTGTGTTCATTGTTTTTCTGGAAAAGGTATAGAATATTTGCGTGTCGAAATTCGAGGCAATTTATTACATCTTACCCTTGGTTATTCAGGGTACTTACTGAATTATGGGCTTTCATGTAGCATGAGCGTGACAAGCATGATTACACTTAACTTGACCGTCCATCGCTTGGTCAAGCTCAAGTTATATAATTAGTAGTCTCATGTCATGTGTTTCATAACTTCATTACTTCTATTTACACATCTGTTATCTTAAAATTCAATAAGGTGAAATATCGCGTAACTTAAAAAAATATGTTTAGCACTAGATTTGTTGCCGACTTTTGACCTGCTTATCAAAATCAAACTAATGAGTCCAACACTATAAGTCTACGTTAAGTATAGCGGAGATCTCTCTTCCGCCTTCCTCATCAGATCAGTTCTTAGATACCATAAGTAATATTGCATTATCATATGTTGTCCAAATCACAGCCCCTACCATTAGGGAACTGGTTCAAAATGGATTTGCAAGATTTGAAGCGATCAGCGTGCTTACAGACATACATCATATCATCGAACAGTGCAAGTTTAAATAATGAAAAGCTTGTAAAAAGTTCTTATTTTTGAAAGTGCACCTCACGCTCTTTGTCAGTCACGCTGCATCCCCGGCAAATACAAAAAAATAATTACAAAATATACATACCAACTTCACTACTTTTCCCGATAGTTTGACCTAATCTAACACGAAGGACACCACACGTAAATGTAGTATTCTTACTCACAATTACCTGAATGTCAAAGGACTGCTGCTTCTTCCTGAATTCTATAAGAGCAGAAGATGAAGACTGGTCCCTAGCGCTGCCCACAAATCTGATGCAGCTTGGAGAAGGGGTTCCTTGACTAGGGCCTCCCTCATTCACTTGATACCCGACCTCAAGGTTCAGGGGTAAGTTCGGATTGCCTGATGACCGTCGTCTACGGAGTTGGCAGGCCGGTTGAGCTGGTTCTTCTGCCATTGTATCAACTCTACAATGTTAAGGGAATATTAAATTGTTAATTCTTATAGAAGCAATTGCTTTTGTTGACATGCTCAAAAATTAAAGTTTCGGAAGAAATCTTAATAGAACTAGTCAAAAAGGTCACACATGCCAAATACAGGGAAGCAAAATTTTATTATAATCCTTAGGTACAAATAAAAGCTAAGGCTTAGATTATAATACATCCTCTTCGTTTCTAAGGCCTAAACCTTGTTTTTGACACGTTATGTTATTGTCAATGTTATGATAGAGTTCTAACGTTTTTGCTCTCGTTCTCTTTCTCTCCAAACTTGTTTATCTCTCTCCAAACTCCTTCCTTTTCCAAACTTGTTTATGAAATATTCTCACTAACGACTCGCCATTAACTGACTTTGAGTCCTGCTAAAAATAAGATACGTATCGAGACAAATGTTTGATTGTTATCTTACCAATATCGCCAACGCAGGCCCCAAAACTTCAAGCACTCTTAACACAATGAATTTCAAGGCTTTAACGTCGTCAGCCTATTAGGTCGGTGGGCGGGCTCGCCAGTAGCACTGCCGCTGTTGATGCCGAAGCCATATCACGCTAATCTGTATT
Organism: Acleris sparsana; assembly: GCA_923062465.1. NCBI lineage: Eukaryota > Metazoa > Arthropoda > Insecta > Lepidoptera > Tortricidae > Acleris > Acleris sparsana. Next base: position 14,976,864 of record OV281287.1, on the reverse strand, counting down.
CTTTTGTTTCAGTGGAGAAAAACCTTTTACAGTTTACCTGTTTACAAATCTTACGTAAAATACCTACCTCGTTAACAGTTACATATTTTGTATTCATTTTGCCAAGGAATGGCATTAAGCATTTGAAGTTAACTTTTTGCCAGTAACTTAATAAAAACAAAAAAAACGATTTTCTTCTTTTATAGTTTCCAAAGTGGATAAACACGAAATCGCTCCCAAAAGGTAGTTTAAAATATATCATTCATTTGATCATCATATGTTGCATCGTAAGCTATTACCTATAAACGAATAAATACAAAAATACGTTTCACTGTTATTTTACAAAAAGGCATCTAACCTAGAGGTTAAAAATAACACATGAAATCCAACCGTAGGTAGCTACTTATGATAATGATTAATAAGGGAAAGGGTGTAGACATTTTTTTTAATAGGTGGGTAGGTACCTACTTACTAGGCTTTGCAATTTTACATATATATTAATCAGGTGTGAACGTTAGCATTTGGACCGCTTATGAACAGTTCCATAGCCAAAGGGTGCCGAACGGGACCATTTTATTAAGCCTACGTCGTCCGTCCGTATCTTGTGAACAGTAGCAGACAGCCGGTGGTCTTTTTACAGTATATGTTTTGTAAAGGTTCCTAACAAATAGTAAAAAAAGTACAATAATAAGCGGGTCGCCATTCAAGAATATATTTTTTATTTTCGTTCTATCCTCAAAACGTAAAACATAAATTTTTGTTGTGATTATAGTGCACACCCTGATGAAAAATGACAAATAATAATAACCGGCAAAGCGTCAGTCTGACTTGCACTAATTACGTTACATATAAATTACGGAACCCTCGGTGCGCGTGTTTGACTCGCACCTGACCGGTTTTTATTAATGTTGCGATTTTTGACAATTATTTTCTAGTGGCCAGATCCGATTGTTTCCCACCTCTGTCTCTTGTAAGGTTTCGCTGTTCCACTCGATAATAATTTTGTTATTTTAATCTATGACTAACCGTTCATTTTTAGTTGAAATACTATCGGCAATAAGTCAGGAGGGCAAGCAATGGGATAGATGCCTGCTGCCACAGGCCTCTTCATTTAGGTCCATAGGTTTTAGCGGGCAGTGGATTTTCACATTGTGACATCACACTCTCTATTCTTCAGGGTAAAACCATATTTCCTTTGACCTGTGATCGTATGGTTTTTTAAGTAAATAAGGGCTATCAAAACGTTGACAATACGTTAACACGTCACAGGCAATATAGTCTTTACCCAGTAGAATAGAGACCCAGGGCCTCTATTCCCGACGGTAAAAAACATATCGTCTTTGATCTGTGATGGTATTATTTTGACGTCAGCCATTACTGTCAAGTAAATAAGAGCCATCAAAACGGTGACAATACGATAACAGCTCAAACACGATAAGGTTTAAACCGTGTTGAAGAGGCCGTAAGCGTTCGTTACGATATAATTTAGACGATCGAAAGTAAAGACGGCTAGCATTAATCTATTCGTGATAAAAAACATGATCAATTTGTGATCCCATAAATTTCGAGACGGTAGAATTAAGAAACGTTAGCGGCGTTTGCACCTTGGCTAGGGCCCCAGTTCTTGCCCAATCGCTAGCTCGCTCAAGCGTACAAAATTTAATAATTAATGTACGAGTAATTATTCATCTTATTTCCATCAAAAATGAACTAGAACCTACCAAGATCTTAGAGTAGATAATGTCTATCGCATTCACGACCTTTGAAGCATATTGCGCGTCAAAACTCCATAGCAAAGACGCTCATGGGCGTTGAATTGAGACTGTTAAAAGGAAAATTGTGATGTTTAGTGAGTAAATTATGCGTAAGTACGCCTTAACCGGTGCGACCCAGTTAGCCTCAGCGCACCAGCCTGGACTTGACTTGTCACTGCCAACTGGCAATCAGCCACTTTGCTTTACAAGTAATATTCAATTAGGGCCGAACTTGTTACATAAGTATTTTAGCAATGTTTCCTTTTTGCTCTAGCCTTATGTTGTGACACAAAATAACACACAAAATTCAACATTCGACAAAGATACACTACCTTCAACACGACAGCTGTGTTGTAGTGTTGTTTTTGTCGAATACTTTAATAGTTAAAGAGTTTGAGTTTGTTTGAGTCAGTCCTCAACAGATTTGATAAAGCCTTTGGAAAATAGTTATTTTGTTTTTTGTTTTATGTCATGGGGAAGACGAAGTGTAGATATTGGGGTCTGAAGTAGAAAAACACTGGTTAGTATGTTTCTCGGAAAGATTTTCGAATGAACATACAAATTAAAGGTACCAGTTCATTTTTCATTTCAAAGGTTATTTCTTTTTTTCACTTAAAGCAGCTCATTCTTTGTTCGTTCCTTAAAACTGAAATCATAAACAGGGAAATTTAATATTATTGCGGCAAATTAAGGCCAACGTTAGCAAAATTCTGCAAGCATGCAGGGACAAGATTAACTTCTGTTATCGAGCTACAATATGTGTCTCAATGATTGTCAATACTTGGTAAACCAATTGTTAGTTAAAAGCTACTGTAATGTTAGTTATAAATAATTAATAACAAATGTATACATTTCTAATAACTACTTATGTACCTACTGTAAAATGACGTGTAAATTTATATTTATCAATAAAAAAAACAATCAATCAATCAATCTCATAAAAGGCAGGTCCCCGGCTGACACTGCTGTAATATATGAAGGGTCTTGGGTGGAAGTCCTGGTTAGGGACAACGAGTACGCTACTTGGTGGCGCGTCAGAGAACGTTAAATACTTATAATATATACATAATGTACAATGTATACAAGTTGGGTTGCGCTTAGACAAGCAATATGCGTTAATGTAGCAGTAAACTATTGTGTTACTGCACAACACTGCAAGTGGCTACTCGCCATACTTCACTGCATTAGAACTCTTCAAATGTTACTATAGAGCAATCCTTCCGCAAATTAATAACTCCTGAACAAAATAACTTAAAAAAAGCAGGCTTTTAAAAACCCTGATCAACTTTAAAGCACCTAAATTCTGCGATTAAATACGTGCCACGGAGAGATCCCAGCGATGCGTTCAGTGCGATAGAAGAGGAGTAGAGGACGCAGCATTGCAGCTGCGTGTAGCTCGTTCGTCGGATGAAAGAGGGTGTGCAATAGGGTACTTGCCTGTGGTTATAATAAACAAAGATGCTTTGCATATAGCTAGTTTTAATGTCGAGGATTATGATTATAGTTTTTATTTAATTTAATAAAGTCGTTATTTTATTATATATCTTATAATAAAATAAAGATTTTTAATCTATATTGAAACACCAATGAGATTGCGTGACGTCATCTTACTTAATGTTTTTTTTTATCATACTATCTGTGTCATCAACTCGAGACAGTGACAACTCTTATAATCTGTGCTTTAGACATATCCTATAATCTGTGGTGACAACTGTGACATGACAAGATTCATTCTGTCTGCGTTTACTGTAAACAAAGATTTGAACTTGAGTCTACTGGCGAAAAAACTTACATTATCTCATACCTACTGGGTTAGCCGTTAGCAAATACATTGCAATAAACAAAGATCCAGCTATGGCGTCTTTGGTGAACACATTTACCAAAGCAGACAGTGTCAATTTGTCAAACTTTGAACCGTTGTTAAACAATATGTAATGTTGTTAACTACTTTGTTAAACAGTATGTAATGTAGTACTTACATCAAAATGATCCTCACAAAAGTACATTGTGCTAGGCACTATACAATACTGGTAATAAGATTTTAAACTCATATTGATGTATCATATCATAATTTACAATACTGCATTGAATGGATAGCATACATAGTAGGTAAACACAAATATAACCCCACTTTTTGAAGTTTTAAATTGTCCGTTGGGTTGAATGACATTTGACAAGTGTAATATGACGTCATAACACAGATTATACAGAAAGATGTCGTTTTGGCTGTAAAGAGTTAAGGCAATTATTTATTTATTGTTTTATTATTGTTATCGGGTTAATATCCGTGCGAGTTTTTTTTTACTATCATAAAATGGATCACTAATTAAGTATAAGTAGTTTTCACAAACTAGGCAAATACCCTATTGTGCCAATTGTGCATGCTATTTGTCCTTGAAAATGAGAAGTAGGGTAAAGTAACCAGTGGACAGCCAGAAACCTGTAGTCGGCCTCTGCCTATACTTTGTATGGGTGGGAGGAGTACGAAAGATATATTTCCCACTCTTCGCACTCATATAAAGCCGACTACTGGTCTTTGGCTGACCACTGGTGACTTTACCCTAGTAGGAATAGTAGCAGTAGTAGTTGTCATTAATTTCATATTGGAAATTACAATATTATATTATATGTCGTATATTATAATAAATTCACAATGACATCGTGAAAAAGTAAGCACAAAAGTAAAAATCAAATTAATTAATGTACAAAAGTAATAATAATAACGAAACAAAATATTTTTTTTATTTAAATAATTTTAACAAAATTGACAACTCAATATAGTTTCATATTCAATCGTCACTACATAATATTATTTAATAGAATATAATGATTTCGTTAATAATAGATTTTTAAATCGGTGACCTAATTTTTCTACCCAAGCTTCATTTTCTATGTCGTCTGTGGGTTGCACGTATTAATTCGCAGCAATATTTCGTTTTTTTTAAACTCGATAACCGGAATTTAGACTGCTTTTTCACAGACAACCCTATATCACCGTGTTCGCAATGAAATGATCTTCATTTTGGTTTCAATTTTATTCGTTAAACAGATCGGTGCAAATTATTAGTACCGACTTACCTGTTTATACCTGCCTACCCAATAGTTACATGAAGGGAAAAAATAGTCAACCTAACGTTTGCATATTCTATAGGCTTCATGCCATCTATTAGTATGTAATTTGTCTATTAAAGGAGCAATTGCAATTTCAAAAAAAGTTAATTTTGATTTTTTTATTAATTGCAATTTTTCAGCCTACGATTCGACATTTATTTATTACTTAACATAAATTCAATTTGATATAAAATAGTTTTTACTGATTGCACAGCCCGGTGAAGGTCTGCTTTATTTTTTTGAGATAGTCGAACATACTTAGTTGTTTTCGGCTCAGAATAAGCAGTAGGACCTCTGACTCAACGGCATTTTTAGGGTTCCGAACTTAAACTAGGAGGCCTTATACCTACAGTAGGGGATCTGAATAGGAGACCACCTTCACCGGGCTGTTTATTCGATAAAAAGTATTTTATATCAAATTTAATATGCTAAGTAGTATACTTATTCATATTAGTTTGACTGGAAAATTTCAAGCCAGTGATTCCAGAGCCAATGATTAAAACAAAACTGGAAGTGAACTTTTTTTTAAATTGCTATTGCTTGTTTAATAGGCCAATTACAAACTAATCGAAAGTATGAAGCCTATACAATATGCAAACGTTAGTTTGACTATTTTTTCCCATCATAACTATTAGGTAAGTCAGTTCAACGTACGGTTCAAAAGAAACAGTTCTTTAAAGGAAAGGCGGACGGACGGACGGACAGCGGAGGCATATTTATGTCCCCTGATATTTATATTAATAGGGTCCCGTTGGCCTCTCTTCGGGCACAGAACCCTAAAAAAGGAATACGAATATTGAAATATCAGGAGATGACAGGACATGTCACTTTAGTTCGCGCATGTCAGTGTGTCAGAACCCTCAGGGAGACAGCTCAAGAACAACAATTCAATCATACAGCACGTTTTTGAATGCGTTGTTGCCATAGTAACAAGCCTACCTACAATTTAGTTTGGTGTGAGATATTTATTTATTATTTTTAACCGACTTCAAAAAAGGAGGAGATTCTCTATTCGTCGGGTTTTTTTTTAAGTACCTATGTGCCCCGATTACTCGAAGACCAATAGACCGATTTGAAAATATCTTTTTCTGTTTGAGAGGATAATATATACTTTTTAGTTGGTCCCCATTGTCAACACGTCAGGATCTGATTATGGGATCTTGAAGAAATCGAGGGAACTCCTCAAATATTATAAGCACACCTATAGCGATGTCATTATTTTTCGGTCAATTTTCGGATAGTACTAAAGTCTGACATAGCAAGCCCGCCCACGCGAGCCCAGCCGCCAGGTTTGGCGCTATGTGTGAGGAACTGGTCCCATCAAGGGCGAGGAAGCGATTAGCAATCGGCGATTTTCTCGCCCAATAAACGAACAAAAGATAAAAATCCCCTGTCAGTAAAAGTGAGTTCACACTGCCGGCGTTAACTCTTTCCACTAGTTTGTCAGAGCAAAAAATATAGATCCCATGTCAAGATAAGAGACACAAATATTAATAGTTAATCGCTGGCTGTACTCGATTCCCACTCACTGTCGGCGGTGGGACCAGTGCCTGAATACGACGACCCGTGCGGCTTCCGCGATGAAAACGACATACTCGGTGCCCGGCGCCCGACCCGCTCCCGCCCGCTGTGTGAATTGCGCTTAATAGTTACGGAGTAACGTTATATAACTTCTGCGGACAATCTCGGGATATAGTTATGTTATAATTAGCACGGGTGGCTTGTATTATTTTATGTCCTGTATCGGTATACCTGTAGGTATAAAGGACGGCGGAGTGGTTAATAATAATCTTTATTGCTTGAAATAACAATAAATCATTCAGTAACAGTTTCAACTGTTTTGAGAACGCACCTCCATTCGAACAAAGATGAAGAGTTTTCTGCTATTCTTGACTGAAAGGCAAGCAAAAATAATCTATAAGGCCTGGCTCGTGTTTTTAATACATGTATAATGAAATAAAATCAGATACCAAGAACAATAGCGTCTACTACGAGTAGGTAGGTACCTATGTATGTTTCTAATTCATATATTCATTTTCAACCGACTTAAAAAAAAGGAGGAGGTTCTCAATTCGTCGGGTTCTTTTTAAATGTATGTTCCCCTATTACTTGAAGACCACTAGACCGAATTGTTTTTTTTTCGTTATTAAATGAAAAAAAAAAACTTCTTATAAAATGGCAGGTAGGTCAGTCCAACTGAAGTGGGTGGAAGTCCTGCAATATTTTTAAACCATATAAAACAAAAACCCGCCTTCAAAAATGCAAAAATAACGTTTTTTATAAAAAAATTGGTAGGTCAGTCCAACTGTATTCGGCTTGTGGTTTAAAATATTCTAGGACGCCGATGAACGAAGTTATTTTTGGCATTTTTGAAGGCGTGTTACGGTTATTTTTTTTAATTTAATTTAATTTTATACTATTTAATGATCCTACTTATGCTGTTGTGTAGTCCCACTTCTCAATTAATGAGAAACTATAGAACATTTCAAGCTCGCCGCAAGCAACGCCACGAGAAAGTCATAATCATATTTAAACAATTAAATGTGCTTCGTCATAGTCGTGATATATAGATATATATATCCCATCATCAAGATCAGCTGTTGAAAATGAGACATTGTAGAAAGTATATCCATTTAAACAACGATAAAAAAAATCGGTCCAGTGGTCTTCCAGTAATCGGGGAACATAAAAAAAAAACAAAGATCCCGACGAATTGAGAACCTCCTCCATTTTTTGAAGTCGGTTAAAAACAGAAATATTTTCCCTTAAAGAACACTAAAACTTCTTGAGATCAAATTAAGTTGTCATGCTTTTTCTAATTTGGACAGCGTTCATGAAACCAAGACCAATAAAAAACCTCTATTGCCTACTTTTTGGCCTTTGACTGTTGTTTATTATAAGTGTTTGAATTTTGGTAACAGTTATATTTTTATGAATAAATATTTTTTATAAATCGTATTTACTCTTTTTTTGAACTCCTTTCCCTATTGAATATTACACGGCGTTGCCTGCGTATTATCTGGTACAGACAGTATTTCTAAAACGGTATGCTTATGGTACTCACTTAAGGTTATCTAAAATTTCAAACAGTAGTTGCCTAAGGCTCTTAATAAAAACGAAAAAAATAATCCACTAAACTTATGAATTCACTATTACTATTCAGTTTTCGTGGCTTTCAAAGTCTTAGCTATGGTCATTTTTATCAAGTTATATATTTATAGCTGTTTGTCTCAAACTATGAGTCGTGACCCACTCGCGCGTCGCACAGGATAGAAGCTTTAGGCCCACATTTCGTTAGGACTATGTAGCAAATAGCCTAACCTAACGGCCCACTACTGTTTAGATTGATTATATTATTAAATTATCAAATATTCGAGACGTTTTTGTCTTTTTTGGCAAAACTTTTAGTTAAAAAACAAAATATATCAAGGTGGTGTCACATACGAGATACAATTACTTATAATTATGATAATCGAAACAAGTCAGTAAACCTACGATTTCAGTATCTTTAATATGCCTATTCACAATGTTAACAAAACCACGTCCGCTGCTGGACATAAGGAGACTTTTCCAAAAATCGTTACTATGTCAAGCGTCTTGTTAACAGAATAATTTGCTACATTGAATGGCTAGAATATTATTTATCTTTTGTTCGTAGAGTCAAATAGGCCGAACTCCAATTTAATCGACTCTATGATTGCATAGGTTCAGAACTTCTGAAAATCAATTTAGGTGAATTCCATTAACCTTAACGTGATGGACTATTTAACTTTGTCAGTCAATAGACAAACAGTCGCTCAACAAAAGTCCTTGTGAATTCGTAATGAAACCTTACCCGTTTCAAAGTCCTTAAATGATGGTTTGACCTAAACATGACTTTAGAAAACTCTCCTGGGGTTACCATGACATGGCTAAGCAATACAGTTTAGGACGAGTATAAGGGACAGAACTATAGCAGTTACACGGCACAGTCTTTTTCCCTCAGCGTAACCTGAACTGCGTAAATGTCATGGCATCCCTGTTTTACTCTGAGTTAGATTTATCAGCGATAGGAGCTTGTGCTAAGTGGTTACAGGATCTAGTGCAGAGTCCGTTTACATTGCCACCACCCTCCTTATACTTTAATGTACTGCCAAGCAGGAAACTTCGAAATTGTTCTATTCTACAAGACAACCGGTAATATTACTATTTAGTATAAAGGCATTACCACCTTATTCCTCAGGGGTGCAAGCCTTTAATAGTCTTAGGATTGCCTTCCCAAGGTTGGAGGGGCTCCCTGTTCCTATTCATTTTCGATCTGTAGCTCTTTAGTTTCCTTGTTATTAATGTTTTATTGCGTTAATAGTGAGTAAAATTAGATGTAGGCTTTTCTTTATGCCCAAATATCTAAAACGGGTTATTTCAAGTGCTAATGTGTTCCGAAATTCATAACATATAATATAATCATAGGTTATTTTAAGATTTTGGTCACTGAAAGCAAAGATGAAGGGTTGAGTAATAATTCACTCACTGGCAAATTTTACTGACTAGATCAAAGCTGAACTTCATCGAAAGTGTATCAACGTTTTATGCTAGGAGCCCCTTTTAGTTTGTTATAAAAATTATTATATTTCTACGATTGTTACACAGACTGAAATGTTATTAAAAGTTCGAATAGTTTCCCAAACATTCAATTCATTGGTCGACATCATTGTCTCTTCGTGTTTCACGTTTATGATTAGAGTTCTGCGGTTCTTCAAAATATGAATCGAAAAGGTTCAGTAGAACCAAATAAACCTTGTCCCAGTAAAATCTAGTCAAAAGTATGTTCGTTTATCCCTCTGGACCTCTTCACCATCTGACACCCAAACAACTCTTGGCTCTTTTCTACTTGAGCTAAACCTAATTGCTTTTGACATGTCACCGTATTGTTTTTGACTCACCTGGCGGGTTACTGTCAAGTAAATAATAGCTAACATTACGTTGACAATGTGACTTGGTAGAAGCGCGTGGAGCCCCATGTGCTTCTGTTTACTCCACACTCTTTAACCGAACGCGTGTGATATCTTATCTATGGACTTATTTCTTTAATAATTTCGTGTCTATTGTCTATTTTCAATAACTCATTAAACCTTCCACGACCTACCACCTCATTGTTGGTTGGACCTTGTGCAGGGTCCGTACGGATCGCTACCACCACCTTATCCATTAAACCACCGCCAAGCAGCAGTGTTCGCATTGCTGTGTTTCGGTGTGGGGATAAGACAACCGGTGAAATTACTAGCTTAGAGGCATTCTATGCCCTCATCTTAGTCCTCAGGGTTGGCAACGCATTTGAGGTTTTAGGATTGCAGTCTTGAGCATGTAGTCTTGAGATTTCAAATGTCTATGGGTCCCAGATCCCATCAGGTGGCCTGAGTGCTCGCGTGCCTTCTCATTGTCATTAAACAAGGACAAGGAGTGAAAGCCACTAACTGAGAAAAAGAATACGTTGATTATACGATAACCATGTCAGAAGCAATTAGGTTTTGCCCGAGTAGAATAAGACCACCACGAGGCTAGCACTTTACGTGCTCGCGATGTCCTTACTAAAGTACAGTGTAAAACCGGATTCTCATGCTTTATTTTGCTGCAAACTTGCGGGACGCAACTATATGTTACAGTTAACATGATATATTTGAGTGCGTTTTTCATACTAAAGAGGCCATTTCGAAGCCTTGGTTCCTCGCCAGGGAATGCTTGTAGTGAAATCTGATGATGAATGGCCCGAGCGTCGATACAGGACTTCCAGAGTGCCTAGGATACCCAACTGAATGAATCTGCGGTTAACGCCGGAATTGTGCATGTTCAGAAAAAAATCTAAAATGGCAATAAAATGTAAGGAAATTCAAGTGCTGATCCAAACTCTCCCGCTGTTTTGTTAACTGATTGTGCGATCAGTGAGGTATCTTAACAAATTTTGACGTACTCTATTGAACCTTGGAGTATCCACCATTAAACCTCACTCAAAACAACCCCTGGCGAGGAACCAAGGATTCGAAATAGTCTCGTTTGTATGAAAAACGCACTCTGACCCGGTATTTTTGCTCCCGAGTGTAGTTGCGTCCCGCAGTGTTTGTGGCAAACACCAAGCATGTGACTCCGGCTGAGATTCATTGAATAAAAACAAAATACGTGGTAATTGTTACTAGTACAACCCTTATTATAATTAACGTCTTTAGTGATAGACTCCCATTTCCATATAAAATGAATCCGATATCCATTATTTTTGGTATACGCATTCACCGCCGATGGCGCATTATGTGGGTCAAAATCCTAAACAAAAGACGAGTATGGGCGGTGAACAAATAGTGTACCTATGTGTTGCTGAGAGGAAAATTTCAGTCTTAACTGAGTAAATTATGCGTAAGAACGCTTTAATAAGCGCAACCCAGTTAGCCTCAGCGCACCAGCCTGGACTTGACGTGTCACTGTCAACTGGCAATCGGCTACATTGCAAATATTCAATTTAGGCCGAACTTGTTGGTAGGCTTCTCATAATTTTATGTCAAAAACAGATTTTCAATATGAACACAGCAAAATTACAAAAAACATACTAGTTAGGTCCCTGACTATGCTCCGTAGTGGGTAGGTACGTATTATTTTATCGAAACATCTTTCAACGAATATTACGCAGATTTTCATTCTATCGAAAGGCAGTACAGTAGGCACAAGTCTAACTTATCCCACGTAATTAATGTTTAAGATATCCTGAAAAGTCATGGTTTCAACAGAAAAAAACGTTCGATGAAATTTAATAATACAATCTAAGAAGCGTATTTCGATAAAATGATGGGTTACCCTCCGGGGTACTTCGCTCTTAGACCTGGGCTATGAGTACTAGACAATGATAAAATGGATCAAGTTTTGAAATCGTTTCTTTCATAATTTTCGTGGGCAATCCATTTATTCCGTTTCTGGTGGAATGAGTCTTTTGTTAGGACGTAGTTAAAACAGATACTTTAGTAGGTATGACCCATACCTACCATGCAATTTGTCTAGCCCCACTGGTTGGCCTTCAATCGACCTATTTGAATACATAGTTATTTAACTAATCGTAGTAATAGTTCCATCATGCAGTTGCATGATTTTCACTTCTTACACGGCACAAAACGTTAAAAGTACCTATTAGTAGTTAATGATCGTAACAGGTTAACTTACGATAAATATTCATATTTTGGCTCTCCAATAGGTACTTAATGGGTAGCAGCAAAAAAAGAAAAAAAAATCGCAAAGCCACTTTGCACGGTGGTTTGTAAAAAAGTCTAACGGTAAAGAAGCATAAAGTTAAAACCAGGCAAGAGCATGTTGGACCATGCTCAGTGTAGGGTTCCGAAGCCGCTAAGTACTACAATCATAAAAACAACAAGTAATAAATAATTTTATATTTAAAGTAATTTGGTGCCGTTTTAGATGATTATAGTAGGTTACTATTACACTTAGTTGTGATAATTTTCTTTTTTTAATTCGTTATATGCGCTTTCATTGAAGACATTTTTGATATTTTTAGTACTATTTGTTGTTTTGGCTGTAGGGACGATGTCGCGTGACACTAACAAAAATTAGCGCTTTAAAGCTTAATATTTCATAAACGGATCCTTTAATCGAAATAATGTTTTGACAAACCCGCAATGTTTTTGAAATACCTATCTAACGACACCCCACACTATGGGTAGACGAGAAAAAACTTTTTACCACTTTGTTGGCGTGACTAATATGTATATTCATGCCAATTTACAGCTTTCTAGTACTAAGGGTCTCTGAGCTAGGCTGCGGACGAACGGACGGACGGACATGGCGAAACTATAAGGGTTGCTAGTTTGACTACGGAACCCTAAAAACCGGTCAAGTGCGATGGGGCAATCTGGGGAATTTACGAAGTATAAAACTAAGGGTTACACAGTCCTTAGGAAACGGGGCCTCAATAAAAAAAAGGAATAAGTAACTGCATAAGGTATAATTATCCCCCTGTAGCGAAATTTCAGCTTTTTGATTATGTTAGACATTTTGGCTAGGAAAAAAATGTAGTTACGGTGTCTATTTACTAGACAAAAGCAGTAAAAGGACTAATACATACTTTAGACATGTAAGTTGTCAGATCGAGATCCTCACATGTAACACGTCCTCTGCTGGACTTCAGCTTTCAACAAAGATTTCCACTACGATATGTCCAGGAGCTACTTATCGTCTTTGGCTATCCTAAAACCAAATCCGAAGTTTAATACTAGCGACCTATTATATAATATTTATATCTTCTGAATCCTGCAAGATATCAAAATAGAACAAACTATAGAAAAAACAGTATTCATGATAAACTTTCAGACAGACATACAAAAACACTCGTGTATGATTCGTCACTAAAATTTGGGCAATAATTATTAAATATACTTATATAAATTCAGTACAGTTTAATAATGTGACCTATATGCACTAATAGGGTACATTACGAAACCTCGGGAAAGGTGAAAACCCTGACATAGCAGCCTAATGATTTCCACAACACTTCCTCACGCATAATATATACCTACAGTACGGACAACTCGATTTCCTTCATGTCCTATATCGGTATAAAAAGGACCGCAGGATTATTCAATCATTCAGTAACTGTACCACCTGCTTTGGAAACACACCTCTATTTGAACAAAGATGAAGGCTGCTCTGTTATTCTTGGCTGTTATAATAGCAGTTTCGTACGCTAAAGTAAGTCGTCTGTATTTTTTTTATTGCAATAAATTACTCATGTATTTGGGTACAATATGGGTACATACATAGGTATGTACCCATTGTCTGTCTTTTTGTGACCCTTTTAGGCTAGACGTATCGTATCGTATTGTCTTAATACCTGTGACAACAAAATTCTGGTTCTGCAGAGGTAGGCTTGCTTTAAACGCGGGGTTAAGGTTTGTAAATTTTAATTGACTACTGAAGATATTTTCGACTAAATTACATGTTCTGATTCGTCCATTACCAAACCTCAGTAAAAGAGTAGCAAAAAACTAGCTTTGTAATAGACTCATTAGTCATTACTGTAAAGGAACTTTAGTTTACTCTGTAAAAACAAATGTATCAATAATTGACTGACCAATCAACCTTAAAAGTACCATTTGGTGAAGTCTTACAATTTGCATTTAATTATAGTTCCTACGTACCCACTAATCGATTAATCAGCTGGGAGTTTTATTATCATTATCAATCGGGACAGCCGAGATAAGTCCACTTTTGGGCATAGACCTTGCACAAAGATCTTTTCCATAATCATGTGCTACTCTCATCCATCCATTTTCCGTGACTAGGGACTATATTCTGAGCTGTTAAAATCTGTCAAGTTCCAGTCAGTGAAAGAGATATTATTATACAGGAGTCATACGATACGAGATATCTCTGGATTTTTTAATTTCTCTCATCTACCTTGACCTAGGTGAATGGGTGAAGCCTCTAGGGTCGAGGAGCCCCTACAATGTTATATAATTGCTTTAATCATAATACTTAATAAAAATAATAGTATCATGAATACGCAATGATGAAAAAAAATATCTTAGAAATACCTGACATTTTAGACGAAATTAGACCACTTGACAAAACAGCAGATTAAAAAAAAAACGGTCATATTGAGAAAGTCCTCCTTTTTTGACGTCGTTTAGAAATAATCAGACAGAATTGATTTTGATGATAAAACAATATAATATCATCGACTTCTAACATTGATGGAAACGGACGATCCACCTTCCGATCCGATTCCGGCTAATTGTAATCGTCAGGTTTTGTAGGCTCCTCTTCTAATAGCAAGTCCTCTTGTAATAGCGTGATGAGAAATCTTTTACCTTTTATTATTCTTGTTCCAGGATGTAACTCTCTCACAAACGCAAATGGAAAAGGCCCACCAACACACGATAGAATGTGTGAAACAAACCGGAGTAAAGCCCGAGGTCCTGGCTGCCGCAAAAACAGGTAACTTTCAAAACGACAAGGCATTAAAGAAATTCGCCCTATGCTTCTTCCAAAAAGCTGGAATAATGAACCGCGAGGGGCGGTTGGACATTGACGTGGCGCTATCGAAGCTGCCTAAAGGCGCGGACAAGGCAGGAGTTAAGAGAACTCTGGAAGAATGCAGGGCGAAGAAAGGAAAAGACGCGGCTGAAACCGCCTTCGAAGTGCTCAAATGTTACCATGCTTCAACTCCTACGCACGTCGTCTTCTAATAGACTGCGCGTGTATCGTATCAAACCATCCACTGCCACTGAGTTTGTTTAAACAAGCGTTTCGCATTATACGCATGTAAATATTTATTGCAGCTTTGTTGATTATTTATTATGTATTGTGTCAGTTATTTGTCAATAAATTATCATTGTAGTCGTTGATGTCAGTTTTTCTGTCTATTATTGCAGTACCTTCCGTTGAATCTATAGTTCTAGAGCCAGTTCTTATTTGGAAAATTAAATAAAGATGTTTACTACTGTAGATGGTCATGATTGTCATGAATATAAAAAAAAAAACTGGCCCTTCTAGGCTCAGTCAAGATTTTGAGTCCGCAACCTTAACAAGTAGACTCTGTTTCTATACAATGCGTTGCGGACTCGGTACAGTGTTGTGCTTTATATTTGTTTTAGAGTATGTTTGTGACCGGGTAAGTATTTTTTAACACTGTTCATAAAAGTCTAGCTTTTAAAACATCGATGCAATGGGAAATTTATTCAGGCAATATAAAACATAAAATGTTTAGGTACCTTTAGCACTGGTCCCGACAACAAGTCTAACGAAAAGCAAGCTTTAAAATACCCAACTGCTGTTTGGATAATATCGTCAAAGTAATTTTATCTACATGCATATCATAACTTCCCTATTATATGTTTAGAAACGATAAGCAAACAGCCTATATTAAGAAACCTGTATCTGTGGTTGCACTTTAATGTTAACATTAAAGTATTACATGTCATTAAAGTATCGGTTATTGATGTACATAGTTAAACTTTAAAGTGAACATTAAGATGCAGGTTCTTTAAGATACAAGGCAACATGGTACAATTTTCTCACATATTGTAGAAAACTTATGATATGCATGTAGATAAAGTTATGTATGCGACTGTACGCATAATTAGGCATTAAAACACTCGTGTGATCTTATTATGAAACTCACCTATCGGCTCGTTTCATAAAACCACACTCGTGTATTAATGCCTCTCATTATGCACCAGTCACATAAATAACTATTACATATCATGTTTTTTTTTTTATTTCGCCAATAAATTTAATATAGGCTATGACACTAGTGGTTAAGACGAATCAAACCACGTATAATTAATTAAAATCGATTTAGCCGCTGATTAGTTACGAGCGGAAATTGAGTCGGACATATATACAAGTCAAACACTTAACCCTCTTTTTGAGCTTTGCCGCAGTCGGGAAAAATAGAATAGTTTTCTAAATAGCAACAATAGTGGTCAGATACATAGTTGTTAAATTTGGAACGTTGGCAATAAGTACGGAAAAGTTCTCAAGGTTTCAAGTCCTCTTCTAGGTGCTTATGCGTCTACTTATTGCTACTAATACTTTTTAAGACTCCTGCGAAGAACTATACCGAAATCATTCATTTAGATAGGTACTAACCTTGTATGAAGTGCAATAGAAAATCCGAACCGGGAAATACTCATAAAATTTAAAAAAGGTCCCGAGATAAAGGGTCTTGAACTCTTGACAGACAGACAGACAGACGGTCAAGAAAGTGACCCTATAAGGGATCCGTTTTTTCCTGTTGAAGTACGGAACCCTAAAAAGTATAAGTGTATCAGACTGGTGTTACTCTTCCCTACCATGACAATAATAAATAATAGCAGGACATCCGGATAGGAGACGATTTTCACCGGGCTGGTTATTCGATAAAAAGTATTTTATATCAAATTTAATAAGCTAAGTAATATACCTATCGCGAATAGGTAGGCTGGAAAATTTCAGTACAGTTGACAGACTAAGTGGTCAACTTTATCATGATCAGAGTTGAGTTTGTTGTATCGGATATTTGTTTATTTAGTTTCATAATAGTTTATTTTTCAATTGTTTGTATATTCAATTTGAACTGTGTCGCAATGGCTGTATATAAAAGGAGTTTTTGTTATTAAAAAAGCTTGTTTATTAGACAAATTACATACCAATCGAAAATATTAAGCCTATAGAATATGCAAACGTTAGGTTGACTAATAAACAGGTAAGTCGTTACTAATAATTTGCACCAAAACTAACGTTTACATATTCTATAGGCTGCATTCTTTCGATTAGTATGTAATTTGTCTATTAAAAAAGCATTTGCAATAAACAAAAAGTTTATTTTTATTTAGTTTTTAATGATATAAGTACTGGACTGGTTTTTTTCAGCCTGCCTCTTCGCCACATAATATTTAGCGTATTAAATTTGATATAAAAAACCTTTTCATCGAATGAACAGTCCGGTGCAAATCGTCTCCTATTCGGATCTTAGATCACAAGTAGTAACTATTTATTAAAATGTTAAATGTAAGTAAGGGTATTCTTGCCTTGATATCAATTTTCTCATTATATTTTTTTTAGGGTATGTACTTACTGGGTGGTAATTGCCCCATGATATAAGTTCTTATAGGTCCTAACATCATAAGAACTTATAGTTTATTCATCCTAGAAATGTTAAAAGTTCACGAAGGAATAACGATAAAAGAAATCTCTGCGGACGGAGTCACGGGTAGAAGCTAGTAAAATAATAAAGCCAGGAAAAATGTTTTTTTTTTCATCTTTTTAACACCATCGTTTTATTTCGTACATAATAATGGAGCATAGCTACAAGCTCTGTCGTATCGCCAGACCACAAAAGTGAAACGTGCTATGTTTGATCTTATAATTTCATATCTATCTATAACCCTGTTCACGATAACGAGCTAGTACTAGAAAACTTAGACAGCACGTCATTGGTCAGCGATAAGGGCGATGCACGTGCACCGGGTGAGTTTACATGGAGGTCGAAGTTCAGTCAACATCTGTCTCTTGCACGGTGCGGACGCGTTATAGTGATCTCTTTTCAATTTTTACCGGTTTAATCTGTGACTCGGCTTGTTTACTGGACTATCTTCTGCTGTTTGAATAAATGAATAGATAAGTAAATACTTATTGGGTCCTTTATTATTTAAATAAACCAGAAAAATCATAAGGGATATTAAAATAAATATTTCGAGCGACGGAGCATGTAAGCCGAGCATGACAGTGAGGTGCCATCGTTCACGCCCACTCTCCTTTTTTGTCCCTTTCATCTGCATACAAAAGTGCAAAAGAGAGACCGCTATACTAGCTCGTTATCGTGGACAGGGTATAGGTAGTATATTTAAACACATTAATTTAAAAATTATTTAATTACTAGGTATTCATTGAATGCCCCAATCACTTCCGTTTAACTGTTATTTTTACAGGCGTTTGCAGAAAGGAAAATACATTGGGTACAGAAACTAATCAAGTGCATACAGAAACGAAAACGCGACTCTAAGCTTGTAGCGGCGCTCAGGAATAACAGTGACCCACGAGACGACCAGTTTTTAAAATTCATTTACTGCACCGTTGTTATTTTCTAAATTGGAAATGAAGATAATTCCCACGGAGGAGAACCGTTGAATTTGATAGCAAAGAAGCTATGCAGAAGGATGTGAAAGAATGAAACAAAAAATATGAAAGTGATTTTGACTGAGGATTAAGTACAATTAAACAAAATGATCGTTAATAAATGGTGAAGAATACTATTAACACCATAGCAATTACGATTCGTTAATAGTGCCCAAGAAGCAAAGGTAAACCAACGCAGGGTTGGAACAAAAAATGTCTTGTCAAAATCGTTGTAACCTAAGGATTAAATAATTAAAACGAAAAACACATTTTTTTACATTTAATTTCAAATATCCTACCAAGTAATTACATTCTTATCCAGGTAACCTACAGCTAATTATTCACCATTTTGTATACATAATATAATTTGGTTTTTTTAGCATTAGAAATTCGATAAACAAAGAAGCAGGTGTCGTTAACCTTTTTCTTCAGAAGATTATATTGTATTAATACGATAATAAACAACTCAAAATAAAAAAGATTCTGGGACAACTAGGTACCTAGAACGTATGGTGCTGTTAAGACATACGACATGAGAGTGACGCTTAAAAACAAAGATGAACAAACAAGGCGGACATTTTATGCGATCAATTGAACTTTCAAAATGCCCAATCCGTATTGTTACGGGGGAGGGCTTTTTTCAAATAACTTTTTTGTCCATAGTCATTTTGTTTTTATAAAATTGTTATTTATACATTTTATTATCGCCAAGTTGCGGAAAATATATAAACTGATTTTTTTATTGCGATTCACCACAAGAAAAAATAAATAAATAAAAAAGCTCCATTAAAACTTTTATATTTCTGGTCAGGATATAATTTAGTCGCATTATAAGCTTAAAACGTACCGTTGGTTTGTTTGGTACTTTTCAAGCAATAATTTGGTGATATGTTAAAATTAGCACAAAAAAATGCTAACACATTATTATTGAATAATCTTTATACGTAAAAGCAAATCACACATTTTGCAATTTTCTATTTTGATGCAAAATACTCCGACATGTGTTTTTAAACCAGTCCCATTAAAATACCTTAAATTCACTTCTTGAAAGGGCTTTCTATTGCTAAAAAAACAAAGTATAGTATGACTTAATTCTACGCCAGGGTCTCAGCATTATTACAGAATAATATAAAGTTTTAGAAGAGATTACTAGATTCACATCAGCAACGAGTTTCTATAATTTCAGGTTCTGATACTGATGATGCCTCTGATAAAGTATCATCACTACGCGCATCACTTGATGTAACAGGAGTCAATTGCTCTTCGGTTTCTTTTTCTACTTGTTCAAAATTTTCAACGAAAAATGATGTATCATTACGTTCATCACTGTACACTGACAATTGCCTGGCAAATGTAGGTGAATCAGGATCATGATCCGATTCTGATGACGTTATGTTACGGGAGCTATAATAACGGTTCCTATAACCAACATTGTAGTTGCACACATCTCTCTTGACCAAGTCGAAGTTTTCGTCCAGCGGTACATAGAAGGTTTTGATGTACCCTGCCCCCTTGACAAATATTTCACCGCGATACATCGTTACAATACCGCATTCTTCTAGAATTCTTGCTGTGTTTTCTGTTACCTGTAGAAATAAGAATCATCTTATATATCTTTTTCGTTTTTATATGAATCACTCAGATAGTTAGTCACCTACCTGGATTTTACCGGCCTGTCCCGTTGAGTCCATTCTTGAAGCCATGTTTACGGCGTGGCCCCAGATATCGTACAGTGGTTTTATTGATCCAACTACTCCGGCAGCCACTTCGCCGTTAGAAATGCCTGTAAACACCAAATATATGAAATTTGATTTTAAATATAATATCGATTAAGGGTAAAGAACATGTTCAAGACTTACCAATACGTAAGTTCATTCCTTCAAAACTTTGAAATGATCCTCTATTAAAGTTTTGCAGTTGCATCATCATGGCAGCGGCAAATTCTACCA
Organism: Acleris sparsana; assembly: GCA_923062465.1. Lineage (NCBI taxonomy): Eukaryota > Metazoa > Arthropoda > Insecta > Lepidoptera > Tortricidae > Acleris > Acleris sparsana. The sequence goes on along the minus strand of OV281287.1, from coordinate 14,956,442 downwards.
TTGTGACAACTATTGCTCGGTTGTAAGGTGAATTTTGCATCCGGTCTTGATAAGAACTGGAATCCAGTGATTCTCTTCTATTTGGATCTAAGCCACAGGCAGCCATGTAAGTCCATCCAGCCATTTTAATCTTTTCCACTTTGTATACCGATGTACCCGTGAGAAGGAGTCTGTCAAAGTCCGATATTACTTCGTCTAGTATACCCAACATAAACTTTTCATCTGAGTTTTCCTCTACACCTAGTTTGTAATCAGTTAAAGACGCAAACATCACTGCTACATTGTCATACTTTTCATAGTAAAGTTCGTCTATAGATCTGTTTAAATCCAAGTATACCTGAACTACACAAAAACACATAAATTAATAATATAACTTAGGGTTTTACCTAGTTACAAAACCAAGCGTTAGGTATTTTTGAATTATGAATACCCACCTACATGTGCAGGAAGAATATTTTCAAGAAGCATATTGTTCACTTTTAACATGGTCTCAGCTTCCTGTTGCTCTGCTGTTAATTGCAGTTGCCATAGATGATCTAGTCTATTTCTATATTCCGTTGTTCTGTCGATCCAGTATAAAGTAATTGTAATAAAAACGACCGAAAGAGTGTGGGATAAACGGGGATCCAAACCCACATTCCACGTAGCATCCTCAGCAAAAAGCGAACTTTTGATTTCCCAGACCACCCACAGATAGAAGACTGTCATGCCACCAGCAACGATCCACTTAAAGATGAAAAATACTCTACTGAAGAGAAAGTTTAGTAGCAATGCTAAGCCCCAACATTGTGTGACATGCTGAAAAGCAAATAATTATATAAATGTAATTTTAATACATAAAAACAAATACATAAAAATAAACAAAGATATAATTACCCATGAAGATACACAGTTTGACAATACTGTGTTGACATCAGGATCATCAGTTTGAACTTCGATACATTCCATGACGTTTACCATAGATGTACCCGCTAATCCAAAGCTTATAAATAGATAAATAACCGTCCTTATTTTTGCTGATTTAGTGATATTCTCGGAAATGTCATATATCAGTCGTAAAATTCTTCGTCTCGGTTGTTCAAGTCCTTTGTATTTAGTCCAAAAGAATTGAAACCAAGTTAACGGTTGCATGACTATAAGTCCCAGTACCAATAGGGTTACGCAAAAGAATGCATACCATTCAACACAGCAGTACCTAAAATTGATAAAAATAAACTTTATATTTTGCCTCACTACGTATAAAAGTATGATTATATTTTCTGACTATAACCACTTACCAGTCTGTCGTCAAAGCGTTTACTATTATTATCAGCGAGAATATCACGAGACAACACGTTATGTAGTATTTGAAAAGAGGATCGGGTAGTAACAAAAATGTCTTTTCCATTTTACAATCGTGAAACATCAATGTGAACCTGTTCAACTTTGATTCTTTTCTAAAGTGCTCCCTAAAAAGCGATAAAATCGTTTAGTTTATTTCTGTTAAAAAAATATTATTGACATGAGTTATCTATGTATTATTACGTACTTGCCATTGGTCATGTCTTCGATCTCCTTAGCCATCTGAGCGTCAGCTGCCTTCAGCATTTGCTGATATTCCACTAAATTCTCGTCCATAAACGTAGTGGTTCTTCGATAAATTGGTTGATTTCTATTTTCCGATCGCTACTAGAAGTAAAGCGTAATATTATTAAGGCACCGGAGTAATAATAGATCATTTATGTTTTAATAGGAAAGGTGACTTACTCGCTTTTTAATTATTTTGTTGAACCCGACGGAGGCTCTGCGGTACGGCTTGTATTCTGTAACCGGCTGTAAATATTTGACTTTGTTGCATTCATCTGACTTACAAACTCATTTTTAGTGTAGCGGAAGATAAGAAGTCAATCCTAACACAACCATGAAGTTTTTGAATATTGACAACGTTGATAGCGGTATGGTATGACAATTCGAAACGTGTTTTCTGCGTGTGAAGGAATAGTAATAACAGCATTGTTTTACGGCTGTCAACATTGTCAATATTGTAAAACTTCATGCTTGTGGAATGTGTCAGGGCTGTCTTCTTATCTGCCAAGTACTTGTAATCAATATTAACTAAGTAAGAAAACTTACTCGTTCCGGTCTCGAAAGTAAATATGTTTCTAACTTATTTTCACTAATAAACGGATCATTTTGAGATTCAAAGTTTGGTTCAATTATGTATTCCCTTGCGTAATCTATCAATAGCTCTAAGGTTTGTTTCGTCACATGGACTTTTCTGTAATACAAAATGTATAGTATAATAATATGCAAAATTAAAGTAAGAAGCTAATTGAATTTGTTTGCCAGCAATATTATTCTTACCCGGCTTTTCCCGTAGACTCCATCTTGTTAGCGATGGTAGCATCCTTTGACCAAATATCAAATTGCCATTTTCTGATACCTATCAATCCACTTAGAATTCTTCCTGAATGGACACCAATCCTCATATCAATGTTCAATGAACGTTTTTGTCTGAAAGTTTCAATTAATGCTGATAAGTGTATTTTGTACTTCAAATGTAATGGAGGGAAGTTTAATGTAGAAATCGTTTTTTTTTTTTACATAAAATAGTTAACTAGGGGAACACTTAAGGTAAATCAGAAATAAAACTCTTATGGGTGCTTTCAGCAGACTACAATTAAAACTAATATTAAAATATTTAGCAATTTAAGGTTAATGCAATTTAAAAAAAAAAGTTGTATACCTTACATCCTTGATTATGTGGATCATTTCGAGGCCTAAATCTACGCAGTTTTTGGCATGTAGAGCTGTAGGCTTAGGGATGCCACTTACGCAGTAATAGCAGTCGCCCAAAAATTTAATTCTAAGTACATCGTACTCCTGTAAGATACACAATAGAAGGGAGTTAAATTTATAGACTTTACAAAACTTAGTACCCAAATCATGTATAAAAAACGCTCAACGTCTTCATAATAACTTTTTTGGCACGCCAATTTCAAAATGGACTCAAACTTAAAACAAATGTAATATTTCACCTCTGACGCTTCATCGAATCTTCCGAATAATTCATTGAGAAGTTCTACCATCCGCATAGGAGATAGCGTGGTTGATATCTTCGTGTAATTTACGACGTCCGCGTAAAGAATGCTTACATTATCGTGTTCTTCGACATACAATTGGCTAAAAATTAAAAACAAATCTTATCTATAAAAAATAATTTAATTCTAGATCAGTCGCAGAACTATTTATTTTTTTACTGGCAAAAACATAGGCTTAGGGTATTGATACGATATTAAACATCGAACTGGAAATATTTAAAAAGGGAGATAACAGTAATTAACATAGATCGTTGTGATTAGAAATTTTTGATGAAGGACGAACACATTACAAGTTTGCGAATTGATAATATTTGGGAATCCCGGTGTTTAATAGTGATAGATTATAATGGATTTAAAAAGTGGGTTATCAGATCATATCAAAGATATCAAGATTCACAGGAAGCTATTTTGGAAGCAAATCTTACTTGAAGGATCGCATGGTGTAGCTCAGGTCATGCGACTGAATGCCTACGAACATGTTCCTGATGTCTTGTCGAACTCTGGATACGATGTGCTCGGGGATAATACTCAACATGAGGCGTTCCTGAAAACAACCAAAAACAATGTAATTTAAATTGAGGCTTTCATCAGTATTAGACTAATGTCTTAGTAGGGTGTACTTTGTGTCATTGTCTCACTCGCCAAGATAGAAAGTGACAGCACGCGAATTAAAGAGACTATGAATTTAACAGACGTTTGTTTGTTTGGTAATCCAGCAATTGGCTAAGCGAGACTTAATCATCAAACAGCTGTCTGTAATTAAATAATCTCTCTCATATCAACATAAAATCATCTACATACATCGCACCTAAAGTGACCTAATTCAAAATATTAAGTCGATTGTGAGAGGACGTTTAAATTACGTAGCTGTCAGATTTTTTCTAGACAAATTTAGCTCCGGATGTTAACGTTTCAGTTATACGATTTTTGAACATGTCGTAGGTTTTATGATAAACTACATCTGTTAGTTTCCATTTTATTTGTGTCTCCACACGAAATATTTGGTTTTTAAGTTTCAGCCTCACAATGATCTTAAGATTTCGGACTTCAAACCATAAAATGATTACTATACAGACCTAAATCTTCTTTCTTCATTAGGCCACTTTAGGCCTAAAGCTGCGAACAATAAACATAATAACCAACATGCCTATAATAAGACAAGCATCTATCTGACCTCTTGTTCCTTCACGAATTTAAGCCGCAACGTGCTCTCGACGCAGGCCCGCCGGTCGAGGAAGGAGCGCCTCGTCACTATCTCGTTCATTAGCCTGAAGTACACGCCCATCAAGTTCACGCCGATAAGGTACAGTGAGTCTGAAGCAACCTGAAACGTATCCCATCCCACTAATATTAATAAAGCTTTGTGTGTGTGTTAGTTTGTTACTCCTTCATGCTGGAACGGCTGGGCGGAATTGAATGAAATTTGAAATGGAGATATCTAATACCCTGGATTAACACATAGGCTAATATTTATGCCGGACAATTTAAAAGTTACAGAGGGAATTACGATAATGAAATTTAAGTGGACGAAGTCGCGGGCAGAATGCAGTTTTTTTTTAAATAAATGATATAAAAGAGGCAGACTAGCAAAGTCACCTGGGAGGTTATTCTCTTAAAAACGCTCGGTTGGTCGAACGTTGTAATAATAATACAATAAATAATACCAAACACGATCTCACACAAATTGACCTAGCCCCAAACTAAACACTAGGCTTGTACAGTCAACAGCATAAATAAGTAATCATTTATGTACCTTGTCACAAAATTGTGAAACGATTGAAGCAACAAGGTACATAAATGATGACTTATTTATGCTGTTGACTGTACTATCGGGAGTAGACAACGATATAAATACTTTACTTACATACAGAAATGAATACTTAAATACATAGAAAACATCCAAGACCTAGAAAGAAATACTCTTGCTCATCACACAAATATTTGCCCTCACCGGGATTCGAACCTGGGACTACTACCATCGTTGGCACATGTGTATGAATAAGTATGATTATTGTTTATCAAGTTCAATGATTGATTATATTATACCTGCTTAGGAAAAAATTTTGGTTCCTCACCTATAAATAACTAAAAAAGTTATCACAACGATCCATCAAATGGTTTTAATAAAAGTTATTCAGAAGTACAGTAAAGGTTGAAGACCTTCACGTCGCCTCTATGACCCGATAATTTAAAATAGGAACGACGGATTATAACTAAACTAACTTTTGATATAGAAACATAAATGAACAGCCCAGTGTATCTAAATAAATGTACTAACCATATAAGACAGTTTATTTTGATAGAATCCTGTCACATTTGGTGGAGGTGCATAAAGCTATCTACTAGCTAGCTAGCTATCGTACAAATTAAGTATAAAACCATTGTCATGTTCGATGCATTATGGTCGTCACTGGAAGTGGTGAGATGCGAGATGTACCCGTACGTATAAATAAACTTAGAGCACATGAAGATGTTTCAAGTGACAAGTATAATTAAGGCATGGTGATATCGACGTGGACCAAGGCGAGAGGAAGAAATAGTGGAGCTGATCCTGAGGAGAACCTCAGGATCAGCTCCACTATTTCTTGAAAAGAATGGATTAGCAGATGGATTACCAGGACAGTATTGTTTTTTTAATCATATTTAGTTTGTTTTATGTGTTTATGAGGTTCCTATTTTAGATTCACGTTCCTATTTTTATGTATAGAATTAGTGTGAGCGGTATTTCGAGTAGTGTTATTTTTATAAAGCATTTAATTTTAACTACTCTATTTTTGCGACATGAAAAATAATATAAATTTTATATTTGACTCATCTTAGTCGTCACTTTTAAAATTAGTCACGTCAGTAAATATTTGATTGTTCCCGTCAATTCTTGGCAATTTATGTCAAACTAAATAAATAAGATAAATACAAAAAAATACAGTAGTAAGTTTTCCTAATTATTCATCACACAGTTGAGGTATTGGATTGTAGAAAATAAGGAATTTATAATAATATGGAGTGTGTATAAGGGTGTGAATGACATGACCGCGATATGTTATCAATGTGAGAAACGGGTACTAAGTAATAAAATAATCTTATACTTTAATAGAAAAAAATCAGTTCGGTATATAATTAATTAAATAAATAAAAATCAACTCTAACACCAAAAAATGCAATAGCTTGTTTATTGAACGATAGTATGAAGCCTATAGAATATACAAACGTTAAGTTGACTACTTTTTCCCATTATATTCATTGGGTAGATAAGTATAAATGAATTAATGAACAGGTAAGTCGGTACTAATCATTTGCACTAAACCTAACTTTCAGGCTTCATATCTTCGATTAGCATTTAATTTGACTATTATACAAGCATAGCAATTTAAAAAAAGAGTTTTTTTTTTAATTAAATAATTACTTGACTGATATTTTTTAGCCTAACTAATTCGCCTTCCTTACCTAATTAAATTTGATATAAAATGCTTTTTATAGAATAAACAGCTGGGTGAAGGTCGTCTCCTGTTCGGATCTTAGACCAATAATAATTTATGATGCAGAAGCATGACCCATTATGTAAAACGGACGTCTCGTAAAAATGAGGGATTAACGATAATCATTAGACTTCTTTATTTTGGTATCACCCTATCCTTATCATTCGAGTCGTGTTTTAGATGTGATCGTCGATTTAATGATCGATCGTTGCTTAATTTAAAGCAAAATGTTGCATTCATACTTGTATAGACTAGGTAATCTTTTAAGTAATTGCATGGATTACGTCAATCCATGTATTTTTATTTTATTTTTGTCTTTGGCCTGCTCAATCAATTGATAAAGACGTTTATTCAACAGCATTTATAAAAAATATTGACTTACAAGCGGTCCTAAGCATGATGATACGTTAGCAAAGTCGTCGGTGAGGCCGAGGGACATCTAGAAAAATATTACGTAAAAACCGTTTAGAATGTCAAGGAGAAATCATTGAAATGAAACGTTTATTATTATGTTTTTCGTTTTATTTCTTACTTTATTGATTGACACTGTAAAAACGCAATTCTTAAGGTATGTTATATTATTTAATGAATCTATTCTCGTTACTCAACTCAATAGAATTGAAATAAAAATAATTGTATATAAAATATGACACAATAATAAAATAAATAATTGTATATAAGTAAAAAAGAATGAAACTTTTCAGAATTTAGATAAAATACGGATTTAATTGTAAAAAGCAGTGAAATTATACAAAGTAGTATCGTTTTATAAATGTTCGCTTCAACAACTGTTGTTATCGAAAGTATAACTTCAATATTAGATGGCCAAGGGAGTAAAAATCAAATTAAATTGTTACTTACCACTAATGCTATCTTCGGATCTTCGATATATGTGACCAACGCGAAAATAAGTATGTATATTATGCTGACGAAGATCCCAAGCAAGATAGCCAGGAAGTTATTTCTCATTGGTAAGAAAATGTAAATCGAGAGCAGTGCCATAGTCGCATACGCAGGGCGAAGCGACATGCCCTCGTAGGCGCTGAATATAGGCACAGCAATGTCTGAAAAATGGAATGAGCTTATATTAAACATAGCAACAGCCTTCAAGCTTAGAACATACTATATGAGTTGAATGTGCGTATCTAACCAAATCATTTCCTATGAAACGAATGCATGTACTAATTTGGCAAACTGTGGTTCTTTCTATTGCCCTGAAATAAATTTATGCTCGTGATGCTTTGTAATTGAAACTCTTCCGATGATTATTGAAGTTCCTTACTTCATAATTTTCGTAATGAGGTAGTTGATTAAGAGCAAACGTTACGCGAGTAGCCTTGTGACATTTTTCTTAATATGTCTATGTCTTTATTTACCACATTCCATCAGAAGGAAAACTAAAGAGTTTTTGTTTCGCGGAGAAATATAAGAGACCTAGAAAGAGGGTGCGTCTGTATGATTAATGGTGTAGTGTTATTGGAAACGCTACAAATAAGGGCCGCCATCTTTACTTTTTCTCACTACTTTCTCTTGGATAAATATATTTCGGTCGAGTCTGGTGCTAAGTAAAATAAATGAATCAATATAAACTACCCAATAACAAGAAGCAATAAAAATTATTCAAAAACCCCAAGACCTTTAAATCGTTGTAAATCCTGAATGATCATTCAAAATGAAAAATTATGTATAAAAGATAATATAAAAAGAAAAAAGATGATAAAGATGATATTTAAACACCTATTCAATGATACTAGTCATAGGTCGATAGCTACTGGTTAGCGTCATATTGAATTTTGATTACTGGTCATATCTTTAGTGACACTGACAAAATTAAGACAAATCTATTGACCCGCGCGTTTAGTTTCTAGAGCGGCACAAAGGAACAAACATAGATACATAATAATATGTCGGTTGATAAACACATTACTCTCCATGTCGCCGCCGCGCAGTCGGGTATAAAGAGCAAAGAGTAACGACAGCTTTCACCCAAACCTTTTAAGGTAATATGCCTTAAAGATATTACTCCCTAATGATAGTAATTTATCAAACCCCTTACCGGTAAACACGAGGTCAAGGGTGATAACAAACGTCACAAATATGGGGATCCAGAACCATTTTTGTTTCAGCGGGTTGTAAAAACATTTGCAGAGGAACACCATCGGTACTGCTATCCGTAGTATGTACATCACTAATGACAAATATGTAGACTGCCAAAATATTTGCTAGAACGAATAAGAAGCAATGTTATACGAATTAACCTATAGTCGTGCCGTTATAAAACGATACACGGATACACGTGTATATGGAAGGCTGTAATGATTTACCTATATTTTGTTATATTTAGCTCAGGTCTTTATCTATGTAATAACAATAAAATCTACAAGTCTAATAAATCATTTATTATGAAATATGGTGTATGAATCACCAGCAAGCCTACCTTTTTATTAAAAATGAATAAGAATCACTATACAATTTATATGAAGGCTGCAAAAAATAGCTATTTGCATCCACATCTTTATATCTTGAGCTTTGTAAGGTAAGTTACAAAGGTTTTAAAAGTAAGAAACTGGTTTGACTGATGACCAAAGACGCTAAGCTGGCCGCGCCTTATTATGCCTTCTTGTTTTTACAAATAAAATAGGGAGGAATAATCCTCCTAGGTAATATTAGCTAATAAGAGTAATTATATCACTTCCATGCCTATATAATTGATTCCTTCCACATAACCAATAATCTAGATAGTTTGTAAATGTTGTGTTCTTATTTTACCTGCCATTCATTGAAAATGTAAGGTCAGGGGGGTTATTATGGCATACCTATGTAGTTTAGTTTATGCTGAGCGAAAAGGACAGAGCTATATAACTGTTATAGCTCTGTCCTTTAAGCTCGCCGTAAAATGAACTGCATAGCCATGTCATAATACCCCCGCAGGACATAAAACAGAGATATATGTAGAGATCGGTTACGATATTGCTTAGGCAATCTTAAATATAGCGCCTTGTTCAAAACTTTTGGTATCACCTACACTTTGGAAAATAATGTTTGTTCGTTTAAATTGCAATGGGTATATTGGGTACTATTTAAGTTTCCACTTACCTCTGAGTACGTGCTAATTATAACTAAACCAATGTGGATCGTTGAAAAAAATACTAACAACGATATGTATATATAAATGAGTGATTCCCTTAATTTATCGTCATATTTTCTATAAAGACCTTCCAAGTCTTTCTGGTCGAATTGATCCTGGAACAATGGAAAATAATTAGCACTTCAGAAAATATTTCTACGAGTATGTCACTATTCGATTACCGACCCGTTCTGGTTTGGTTTTAAAAGAACTAAGTTGATAAAGCGCAAATAATAATAAATAATAATAAATAAATAAATATCAGGGGACAATGTCACACCAATTGACCTAGTCCCAAACTAAGCTCTAGGCTTGTATTATGGGTACTAGACAACGATATAAATACTTATATAGAGAAATATATACTTAAATACATAGAAAACATCCATGACTCGGGAACATATATTCGCGCTCATCACACAAATATCTGCCCTTACCGGGATTTGAACCCAGGACCGCTAGCTTCGTAGGCAGGGTCACTACCAACTAGGCCAGCGCGTCGTCATAATAATATATGTTCATGATAATTTTCATTATTGTTATATAGACGAGAGTGTTAGAAGATCCAGTCGCGGTTGTCGCTTGTGACACTCGAATCTTATGTACGATGTTCTTGAGGGATAGTTCCAAACTGCCGCACAGTAGTTAATACTATTTCCGATTTGAATTCAATTTTGGATGTAATCAGCGCAACCACAACTCACACTTGACTATATTTTTGTATTGTTGAAGAAATTCAGGGTTTGTTATATAATCACACCAAAGGAGGGTGGGCAAATTGGCCTATATGACCAATAACAACAAGCAATATGTCACCGGATAGGTAATTCTAAGTTGTAAAACTATTACTATGGCAGGTAGTTCGAAAACTTTGTGTGATAAAAGTTATCGCCGTGCAAAGACAGCGGTGTTTCAAAGTAATTATGCAAACGTCAAACGTCGTCTACGTAGGCGTCCCGATGTTCCCGATTTTTAAAATATTTCTCACAGTTCTTTGAGGTTTCCCACTACACTAAATCGTTGTAGAATTAAAAACCATATCCGATGATATAGTGCTTATTGTTATTGGTTTCTAGGCCAGTGTTCATACATTTCTGCCCATCCTCCTTTGACTCTTGTATGTTTTACCGATTCTTGCATGGGTGACCTTTATTATATCACATATACTGAAAAAAAAAAAACTACTCGCTATCTATTACGGTTGAAAATATTATCTCTTTATCTCTTTAAACGGACGGACAGACGGACAGCGTAGGCATATTAATAGGTTCCCATTCGGCTCTCTTCGGGTACGAAATCCTAAAGGACCTAAAGTTATCTCATAAGCGTCACGGTCCTTGTGCATGGTTCGATATCAGTTTATGTCCATTTGATCATGCTTAAACATAACTGAAACGCAACAAAGTCGTATATCTTTACGTACTTTCCTTAGAAACATCAATGAAAGCGAACACAATGTGCGTGTAAACCACTCAATATTTTCCAGTTACGTTGTCTTGATAAGGATCATAAGTATTTCCGGCTTACATACAATAAAAATGTTTTAAATATTAGTGCTTATAAAAACAATAATAAGTTATCGTTCATAGTGACAACGAATAAATTTAGGCTGTTGTTGTTAGGCGTTTATTAGGAGGGTCTAAAATGTCAACGTGGTAATATCGTTAGTGAATCTTTCTTTGCATTGCAATTAATAGAAAACAATGATTATAAGATGAAGACTTTGTTCCTTTATCGCTTTCACTCGTTTGTAATTTTGTTAGGCAGTTTTTCACCAGAGTACGTTACATTAAATTTGGAGCTTTAAACGCCATTTGGGACGAAATCGGATAAAAATATGAAAATAACGAAAGTTCGATGTTCGGTTTTCAAATTAGGGTTGATGTTAAAGTAAAAGACAGGGCACAAACCTGGACCACACACGCTGTTGCAAATGAAATTTGAAGAGAATTAGTTCATTGGTATTTTACTTTAAATGATGTTACACAAGAATTGATAAGAATGTATAAAAATCCATCAATAGGACATCTTCACTTTCCTACCGTCTCACGGTGGAGTTATTCTATTGGTCAATTTTTTCTTCTTCTTACGCCAGTATTTCTCGTAAAAAATGGTCTAAAAGAAATGTTCTAGTCTAGTATGTGTTTCTAGTTTAAATAATCTCTGACTGCTTAACTAACGCCTTATTGCTTTGAAATGTAGTGTCTGTGCAAACTTGTCAGAAATATAAGAGCATCATCCAGGTAATTGCGAATTTCGTGTTTCGGCTGTCATCTCTATTACCAGAGAAATGTTTTTAGTTTTAAGTATCCAGACCCAACTTCATGTAAACAAGATGTGGGCCAACCAACGCCTAATTGGGAAAGCTTCTGAGAATGTTCAGCTTCTTGCATATTGCTAGTAGCAGAACATTCTCAGAAGTTGGAATATCTCTACAAAATATGTACTGAGGAAATTCTCGGAAATATTTAATAGCACTGATAATGTTCACTTTCCATATTATAACTATTTCTCATAGGAATCTTTCACAACTTGTAAAGTTTCATGTCAGCACAATGCTACTCCACTACTTTCAGTAAATCATAATATGAAGACTTTGATGTAATGTAAATTAACTAGGCGCGCTGAGCTTACTAAACACGCACTTTGTAATAATATAGCTTTGTAGAAACTGCTACCTACTAACTTAATAGCCTAATCGTAGGGTAAAAGTACAATAGGTAGTACAAAGAACACACATTTGTGATATAGCCACTTATCAGTCGTTTTATCTTTACCGAAAAGATCATGTACATTTTTATAAGTCTGTAACAAAAAAAAATCGACGCCATTTGATCTTTATTTAAAGCTTTTAGCAATTAATAAATTAATCTACACATAATTACCATTCCTCTGCCTTGTTTGAGGTTAAAAATTGCGTTTATGTAGCAAATAAACTGCTGAGCAATAAAATACTAATGTAAAAGTAAACTTAAGAGACCCGATTACGCTTTAGAAAAGTAAAAATACTGCATACCCTGTGACACGCTTGACGCTAAGACATATCTAATAGCACTTCGCTTTTCACAACGTACCAGTGGTGAAAGTCGATCAAAGGTGATCATTTGATCATTGCAGCCGGTATTAGAAAGCAAGCATTCATTAGTCTACAATTACTAACCCTCAAGTACTTCCAGTTCCATTGCTTCCCTCCGACCTGCTCGGCTTCCTGAACTCGGAACTCATGCAGCGATGACAACACACTCGTCGCTCGCCCATTGTTCATAGAATACCTCGCCAACAGTTCTAAGGCTCCAACTTGCAGCACAACGGAACCCGTCGACCGCGACATGGAAAGGTCATCCTAGAAATCAAAAAATGTGATATTATATTATTCCGGTATTCCGTTTTAAACTTATACATACCGTCACGCCTTCATCCCATAGTGGAGTAGGCAGAGCCACAGATTTACCAACAACTCTTAACAACTTGTTGTAATTCTATAACCACATTTTGCAGAAACAGGCCAAGATGTGATGATGATGTGATGTGTGATGTGTGTTTTAAACTTATTTGCCTATCAAAGTGTAATTAATAAGTTGCTTTCTATCCATACGAATGTAAAATTGAGATAGCAAGTGTATAGTTTACGTAAGCCCGTGATTTCTTACTTGTCTGCTGACGTCATCTCCATGAACTCGTAGGTATGTTTTCTAATCTACGTATATGGTAGAATGCAATTTATTTGGTAATGCTTTTATATCTTATCTTTAATTCTACGGACGTTGCTTTTAGAAAAATATGATTGTGCTGGATCTTACTCTTGGAACTTGATAGATTCAATTTTGGCTTATAGTTTATATTCATTAGGAAGTGATTGTTTATGTACAATAATTTTGATATGATAATATTAATGTAAGACTACACTATAGTTATAATAAAAGTGCGTAAACTACCCTACTTTACAAACAGGGAAATAACAAACAACAAAATAAAGCGAAATAAATAGAATTTAGGATAGACCATACCAAATAAAAATAATGATGAATTTGATCTGAATATGATTAACTAACCTTTTTAAATCTTGCGATAATTAATTCAAACTACTTTAAATTGATATTGATTTATAACCGGTCATTCGTGTTTTCAGCTACCCTTAAAAAAACCCCACATGTCTTCTACCCAATGACTGGTACTACCTACGGTTTAAGAAACGGTTCAGTATGTTCGAAGTGCAATAAGTTGCAACGATTAAAAACCCCTACTCTTTAAATGGTTTTCTAATACCCAATGTGTTTCTTCAAGCTATATTTTTTGATTGTTTATTGACAATGATTAGTAATTAACGAAGGTGGACCTACGAGACGTGCCTAAAGTTGCGGGAAAATGGATGCCAGCGGCACAGGACCGGTCCTTGTTGCAAACCAAATCTGAGTCCACATTTGTATCATTTCATCGTATCGTATCTTCGTCGCGTTGCACCGACGCGTATCAAGATCGCTAGTGTGGACGCAAAAACAGCGCGATCATTCCGCTCGGCGTATCTGATCGCTCGGGATCGATGTTGACACGCGTTTATTATATACGCACACTCGCGATAGGATACGCGTATCAAGATCGGTAAGTATGGACGTGTTTTGATATTGTATCACGATACTAAGTTATGATTTGATACGGGATAAGTACGCCCTGACCGCTCTCGAGGCGGATTTTTCCCGATCATCATAGGGACATGGTAGTGTACGGTGTGCCCAAAGTGAGCGTCCACACTTAATGATACGGCGTTATGATACGAGACGCTGTTACGCTACGGTTAGTTTGTACGCATTTCTTCACGCGACGATGGTAGTGATACGGTATGCCCAAAGTGAGTCTCCATACTTAGGATACGTGAGCTCGATACGATATGCGTGATCGTGAACGGCAAAATGATACAAATGTGGACCCTGCTTAAGGCCGGGGACTTAATAGGTAAGGAAGTTAGCCATTTAGTAAAATTACCCAAATAAGCGTGATGTATGTACCTTTTGAAAACTTTTGTTTTAGAGCATTTATTATGTCACCTGTAATAGATTAGATAAAAAAAGTTAAATTTTGTTTTGATTTATGAAAGTAATCATGGCAACGTGATGGATTAATTTTATATTAAGATAAAAATTGTAGGATATGAAGTTAATTGAGCATGTCACCTGCGATATATTGATCTTTATTTTTAGGTATATGATTTAATTTTTTTGATTTTTAGCTGTCATAACATAAGTGTGTATAGAGAATTGAAAAGAAATAATTTAATAGTTTTGATGTTATTAATATTAAAGAATTAAATATTTTTATGTATAATTTTAAATGCTCTAGTGCCTACTGTTATAAATCATCTAAATAAATAAATACATACAGAAATTATTAAAAAATACCAAGCAGACAAAAGTAGTTCAATAAAATACGTCAGAATTGTCCTTCCATTAGTGTGTAATTAAATCGATTAACCTCCAGCACCGATTATTAATGCTAATTCATAGATTTACTTTATCGACCATAATGATATTTGTTCGAAAACATCATAAAGATTTGGAGTTTTTACGCAGAGAACGTCATGTTTCGTTTAGCCCTAAGTTGCATTCTGCGAATTCTGACGGCTGAAGAAATCTGACATATGTATGTATGAAATTTAAAATGTATTTCTATTTTCTTTGAATTCGGCAGTCCTTAGCGTTTTCGTAGGATGAAATAGACTAAGCCCGTCATGAATGTAAAAATTAAAAAAATAGAAAACATTAGTTTCAAAAGAGTACTTAACTAAAGAATAACCGCCTTCCTTAAAGACATTTTACAGACAAATTATTCCTATTTCAAACCTGTGTATAAAAAATTGTTACAAAGGAACGACTTAATCATCATTAACTAACTCTGAGCGCAGCCGTATATGACTAGCAAATAATAACAAACATAATTGAGGAAAACATTATCTCACACAGAGGAATTTTATCAAGAAATATGATTGACGTTTGATCTACGTTTGACCACACACAAGTGTTAAAAGAGACATTATCCTTACTCAGAAACCGATTTCATTGCCACAGAAGAGTTTGGTCACGTTACGATTCAGACGCGGCAAAATGACCTATTAAAACCTGCCAAGATCCAGTCAGAGGGATATAGCTATATGTGTCATATTCTCTGTTCCTTTTACCATCTGAAACTTTTAGGACTTGACAGTATGTATACGACCTCAGGGATTGGCTCAAAGGAGCACAAGTATCTATCACCAGAACTGGACATTTGATCAACATTATTAATTATATTCTTACCAGAAAATCATTTCACACTATAATTAAAAAGACAAGCAGAATATGTAGTATTTTGAAAAGAATACTATTAAAAAACTGTTTTACCTTCCTTTGGCATGTTAAACTAACTTTAAACATTTTCACTTCATAAATTCACACCGCTGAACATGAACACCAATAACACGAAGTTGAACGTGTCATTTTAATTAAAATACAATACAAGATAGAAAGAGAAGTACGTATTGTTTGCTTAGGTGTTCTTATCAAAACAATTGCACGGGGAATACCTTACGGCAGAACCACAAAACATGAGTGAAATCTTATTAGGTACTCTTTAATAAATAAGGGGTACGCACCATTGTCAAAAAGTTGTTAGCATTATAATACACTCGCGCAAAGTAGAGAGACACACAAAAACCACAGCACTGACGATAGACTGTATTGCAGCAGCGATCCGTGATGAATGAGCAGCCATCGATATCAATTCTATACCGTTATCGACGATTAAGCGCCACTTAAACAGATAATGACATCGATAATTTCAGTAGATCCTGTCTAAACAATGATATATTTCCACCTCAAATACTTGGCCTTTATGGACTGAAATGCTTTGCATATAATATAGATTAAGAAATACCAGTTCGCAATGATTTTAAGATAGTCATAGAATTTTGTTGTTAATCATAGATTTGCAATCAAAATACGCTATCACGCAGGTAGTGGCCGATTACGAAATCGACTTATATTATTATTAATGACCACTTCGTATCAAGTAAGTTATTTATTTTGGTCACGCCACATGTGTTTTCTTTTTTTTCGAATTATGATCTGTAAATAACAATAGCAGTTAAAGCTGATACTATCAGTAGGTGAGTCAACATGCAATTTTAATTGCCATTCCATGTTTTACAGCGTAATAATTGTAATCGCAAGTTATAGTACAGTACTACCAGTTCCGTGGGAGTCATCGGTAATCTTTGTTTTTCGTCTCAAATATATTGTCAGTTGGGGTGCAAGTTTGATAGCAAAAATACAGCCGAAAGCCAATGTATCTGTTTTTGATAACAAATTGAACTTGAACAGAGACTTCAGACTAATTAATTGAGCGTGACTCATAACTTACGAAAATCAGCTTTTATTTGGTGTCATTTATTGTTCGAGTCCCATGTTTTCCCAGTGGTACATTTTTTGGTTTATAACTTTTGAAAATCAAATTTTATTGATAGCAGAATTTGCAATCGCATTTTTTCCCCATCCTAGTTTTTTCACGGACTCGTTTTTTCCGTCGATTTTTTTTCCATTCAAGACAATAATTTCATAGTGTCGACGGAGCTCCACGGTAGCTCTTTCTCTGGGAGGTTTGGTCCTTCGGGCCTGCTGCAACACTAACCCAACTAAACCGACCTACTAGATCGAGAAAATGCGAATGGAAATTCTATCACCAATAAAATTAGATTTTCAGAATTTATGAGCTCTACTCCATTATATTTACTTCAAATATCTTTGTTATTTTCCTGCAATATTGCGAAACTTGGCACAACGTACTATGTACTTACTCTGAGTCATTTTTACTGGTTCAATGGAAGTCCATCGTGAGAACAACTAACGTCTTCACACATTATAGGGTCCGCTCTAATTGTCAGAGCTCATTTTCTTCGTTACCAAGCTTGGTTTACGCAAACGTAAGGTCATAGTGTAAGTAATTAATGCAACTGCACTAAGTTGTGAACCAATGACAGTGAATGACAGGGAAAGTGTGGGAACATGTTTTGTAAGATAGTCTCTTCAATACATAGTCAAAATTGAGTACCTACCTAAAAATATTTTGCCTGACTCACTACTTTAATATAAGTTTTTTGTCAGTACTTGTTTTGAGGAGACAGAGAAACAGAAAAGATATACGTGAGTTTATTTGACATTGCACTTTTTTTGTACAGTTTCCTACATTGAAATAGTCAATTTAGGAAACTGTACGAAAACATATTGTGCAATGTCATACGAGTATACGCCCAGTGTATGTAGGTAGGTAATCTTTGAGAAACTTTGTCGTTTACTGCATTTCGGAAGTTGCCGGCGACCCTTAGTTGACCTGCCTGGGTTATATTTTGAAGCATCTCGACCAAAGTCGCAGGGATCTAAATCCACTAAATTTAACGAGCGCGCGAGTCAAATTATGGTTTTGGCAAGAGATAAGAAATGAATTAAGCGACTAAGTCTTCTTAGACCGTCTTTATCGTTATTCTCTTTAACAACAGTACAATACAGCAGAAATAATTGCAGCATTTAATTTTAAATATCCCGTGAGTGTTTTTTTTCTATGGCATAGAGAAGGTAAACGAGCACACATGCCTCCTGATGTTAAGTGGAAACTGACCTATAGACAATCGCATTGACAAAACTGCGAGCCTAAGACTGCAAATGCGTTGCCAACCCTGAGGACTAAGATGGAATGCCTCCATCCTAGTCATTACACCGGCTGTCTTATCCCCAAACCGGAACACAACAATGCGAACACTGCTGTTTGGCGGTAGGTCAATGGATAAGACGGTGGTAGCGATCCGGACGGACCCTGCACAAGGTCCTACCACCCGAAAAAGTGATAGTGATGTAAGAGAATATTAAGTTTTAATTATAAGATATTTAGGGGTAACAAAGATTCAAAGTTACAGGAACCAAAAAACACTTTGGACACGCATACGCATTGGGCGTTCTAGGTGTGAAACTTTTCAATGTTTTTATCATTCTATAATTATTATCTATCTACAACATTTCTTAGTATCCGCGCCAGTACCACAATACAATGACTTGGTGCTTTTTGCAGGAGTACCGAGCGGCAAAAAGGTGTATTTTTAGATTTTTTACCTGACGGCCGCGAAGCTAAAACTTGGGTATTGTCCGAGTTTAACAGTTAGGTAATGTACAGTGCGAAAAGTTATAAAAAGTCTTTCTGGTTCCGGTATAGTCGGTTAAAGTGACATAAGAATGTTTGAGAGCGAACGAGAGAGAATTTTAGTAGGGTCTGTCCAGGTCCCTACAACCATATTATCCTTTAAGCCTTCCGCCAAGGGTAGCGGTAATCGGTAGACCATCTTAGTCGTTAAAGTTGGTTGCATTTGGAGATTTTGGAGTCTTCTGAGTCTTTTTGGAGCATCCGATACAGCGCAAAAAATTACAAGAAAAATTACACTTTACCCGCCTAATAAAACTTACCTCCTGCCCATACCCCCCAATGAGGGTATCCCCTAAATTTTGGAAGGACTCGGCAGATCCTTATTTCTAGTGCCAAGATAAAGTTATAAACAAAGTTCTATTGATGTACACAATTTGCCAACAAAATGTCGTATCGTATTTAGTCTTACTTTAAACTAAACAAAATAAATATGAAACCAATATTAGAAGTTTCAGTAAGTAAATTAATAGTCAATAATTACTTACTGTAGTAATGAAGTTTTGCTTTACTCAATACATCACTTGCTACGATGTGACAGTGATATCAAATACCCGGAAAACGATTCTTACACTATTTTTGTTTGAAAAGTGTATCCAACACGTTATTGTTCCATTGTAAGTCAGTAATACTAAGGTAAAATAAAAGTAATTCATTTTCTAGGACACTGAGAAACGAATACAGTGGACGCCTTATGTTTCAATTAACACTTCTTGGTATAACATATTGCCATCTAGTGGGAAAGCATGGAACTACAACAAAGCTACATCGTAAGAGGTGTTAAAAGGAAAATGCTACTAGATGGCGCGCGAGGGATGCAAGGGACATGCAAACACGGATGGGTGGTCTAGTCCGATTTAAGTTGGGAGGAGGGCACTTTATAAGCTTTTATGGACTCTCACGTGTTTCATAAGTAGCGTAATCCGCACTCTACAGCCGTATTATTCATACCGAAACATATTTCAATGCATAAATAATTAGGACTTCGCGGTTTTTATTTAAGAATTTCATGAATTAGAAGCAGAAGATTAAATTTAAAATGATGATGAACATAAAGGTAATAATAACATAATTAATTGTTGCGACCGACGTTTTTTTTAACAAGTAGGCTGCCAAAAGCAAGTTGTGTACTTTATGTTTTCAGGATTTACCTATAATTATGAATAAAATGTACAGTCCCCCAATAAAAATGTTGAGGACTCAGTAGGTAGAACTTGTTATTGTGTTTGTTACTAATACATACATACATTTATTAATATTGACGACACGTTAGCCTATTTGGTAGTGCCTACGAAGTTAGCGGTCCAGGGTTCGATTCCCGGTATAGGCAAATATATGTGTGATGAGCTCGAGCTCTTGTTTCTGAGTCTTGGATGTTTTCTATGTATTTCTCTACATAAGTAAGTTGATCGTTGTCTAGTACCCATGGTACAAGCATGGAGCTTAGTTTGGTACTAGTTCAATATGTGTAAGGTTGTCCCCTGATTTTTATTGATTGATTTATTATTATTATTATTTATTACTATCATTGCTATGCTTGTCATTTAATGTTCAGGGTAATGTTTATTATGACCAGCCATAAGTGTTCAACATTTTATTTTTCTACTCGCATACTATAAACTAATATTGATATTGTTAAATAAGCGAATGGTATCAGAATACCACCTACCTATCGAGTAACCGAAGCGGGAAAACAATTCAATAATGAGCGTTGCCGTGGTAATAACAGTTCTATAATAATTATTATAGCATGATTACGGTCATTCCGGCTAACAGTCTTGTCGTTTAGTGAACACTTGACGTCCTAATTTCTATAATAAACCCGTTAAAAATATGGAAATACCAATTAAAATTACGTATATTAAATACAAAAGACTAAGTATGTGTTCAAAAATATATTTTATAAAATTTCTAAAAATAGAGTAAATGAAGTCGTTTACAGTTCTATTGAAAATAACGAGTTTTAAGTGGTAATTATTTATATCTTTTAATATTTAAGCAGCTTAGTTATAGTTTAATTTAAATATGGTTAGTTTTAATTTATAATTGTATTTATTATGAATTAAACAATCATTAAAACTGTAATTTGTGTTATGAAAAATGAAAATTTGAGTGTTTTTTTTCGGTATTCATTTTTCGAACCAGTGGAACTATGCCTAAATTGAAGCATAAATAACTATAACTTTGACTGATTGGTTAAGTCAGCAGTTCAAACATTATGTTAAAGTGACAAAGTAATAAAGTGTGTAGTTACTTATAAGACCGACGTACAAGCCTACATACTCGTACATACACATATGAAACATGGAAGCTCAATGCGTTTGTTATGATTAGTTCCCTCCTTTGCTCTATTCTACCTAATCTGTAAGTTGTGATTCCTGAAATAAAATAAAATAGTCTAGTGGTTCTCAAACATTTTTAGTGACAGAACTTTATATTTATAAGGAAACGGTAAAAACATAAAAGACTATGTACGTAGGTTGTTTTTTCGGCGTACCCCTAGCAAAGACTCAACGGAACCACGTGGCTCTGCGGAACATACTATAAGAATAGCTCATAGCCAACTCAAACATTTATAAAAGATTTAAAGCTCCTAAGTTACCATAAAACATTATATCCAACCATTTATTAAAGAAAATTCAACATAATACATTTGTTCATATCATGTGACATGGGAACAGCACAATCAGTGTTTGGGAGTTCATTCATATATTATAGATATGTAAAATAGTTGCATAATTTTAGTATTTAAATTAACGCAATGAATCACTGAATGCGTACTTATCAATATGTAAAGATCGTGTTTATAATTTGTTAGCATTTAAATACCAATTTTACGCGATTTGTAAACGGGTTTGACATACTAGTATGAGTTGTAATTTTTTTATTTTTTTTTATTGTTTTTGTGTATTATCTACCTTCTCGCTTTCACGATAGCACATATCTGTATTGAGCTCCTTTAAGAGCATTATGAATCGAAGCTTAACTCGTGTACATGATTATTACACTACACGGGACTTAATCGCGTTAAGGGATATATAATTAATTACTAAAATTAATTATTACCTCGACGTTTCGGACGTGACGCTACGCCCATGGTCTCGAGAGGACTGAAGAGGCGGGCATCAGCATCTTCTTGTTGTGCGAGTTTCTCGAACTACCCGCACTTGGTCAATATTTGCATTACGTGCACCAGGGTTGTCACTGTACCGGCACACAACACTCACGACATCTGGCGGTTGGTCCGAAGATACCCGAAGAGGTTTACATTTGCTGATAACTGGATTCCACGATGATGAAAGCTTAAAACCATTTTCTCATTTTCATTTCATTTTTTTTTCATTTTTTTTTTTTTACATAGCTGTCAAAAAACAAACCGTAATAAATTAGCTCCAGGCCACAACGTTCAGTCACAGTCCGATTTTTACGATTTCTGAATATTTTGTAGTTATTCTAAAAAACTAGGTCGTACGTTTTCATGTTTTTTTTTTTGTTTTTGGAAAGGAAAACGTACAGACCTACACTCTTTTTCACACACGTATCACACTTGTATCTTTAACTTTACATAAAAACTACCCTGGTACACACCTGGCGACGCCGTTCAGGAACTTGAATAATTAATAGCCTATTTTTAAATACCTCGCCTGCGACTATAGTAAGTGATTGAAATAACGGAATACAGCTGTCACAGGACTCATCGCAGGTGAAAAAGAGAATAGATTTACAAAATATCAACGACATATTAAAAAATCGTACTAGGTTAAAGTTGTACCTTGTGTAGATTTGTTTAGCTTCACAATTGTCTTAATTCACTTTATTTTTTATTATGTTTCATGAGATACAGCCCGCTGACAGACGGAACCCTAAAAAACAACTTTATAACAGTGTCACAATTACATTGTAAAACAATTTGTTTGACACAGTTCTATGGCGGGTCAGGGTTCCATTGGTAAGTAATAAAATTTTGCAAGTAAATAATTATTTAAAAGTATTTTACATTAGGAAGCTTGTAAAACATCCCAAAATGTTTTATTGGATGAAAAACTAGTTTTTGCTTACGAATTTGTCTGCGTACAAGTCATTTATAGTTATTTCCTCGGAAACTGTTCAATTCCCAAGTTTAAAGAACCATATGGCCGCCTCTGGCCTATAAATTACGTCTCAAATTGTACGACGTTAATTTTTTTAAGGCGTTAAACCGTAAAAACGGAACAAACAAACATACATTCACATTTAAAAAAATACTTAACATAAGCATATAGCGGGCTACATACCATCAGTTTTAACTGCACAGTTTCAACAGAACTGTACAGTTTTATCTAATGAAGTTTTGATTACTTATTTGTTCGATTGTCAGTTTAACTGCTCAGTTTGCAGTGCCTACACACATACGTTTTAACTGAACTGAACTGATGGTATGTAGCCCGCTTAAGCAATTTTGAATATAAAAAAAACAAGACAAAATGCGGGTAGTTCGAAAAACAATAATAAATAAGCACCAGCCCTCTTCAGTCTGCTCGTGACCACGACCGTTAAAACAATCGATACATCAAGGTATGTGTAATGTTTTTACGTAGTCCCGTTTTAGATATATAACAGTACGTAACTACGTAAGAAGCTCTAGTAATTAAAATATTTAAACCTTACGCTGTAAGTATTACACAGATTTTACTTTCTAAAACTTACAACATTACTTTCAACATTATAACGTATTTGGAGCACCAAGTGGGCAATCAGCGAATCGACTTTTGAGAACCGAACACTCAAAGATTTCATTCGAAAATGGAAAAAGCCGGTAAAATTACAATTTTTAACGTTCAGGATTGGTTGTGACTCTTGTCTTGTGACAATATGAGATTTATTTCCACCCGTTTTTCAAACATCGACCCGCTGCTTAGCTTGTAACCAATCATTTTATCGAATTTCAGTTGATCTTTTTTTATGCTAGATGGGGCAAACGTCCATCGGATCGCTGATGTGAAGAGTATGCTCGTCTCTTGAAGGTCCCCAAGTCGTCACTGTCTGGAAATACCTCCGCAGGCAGTTAGATGAGTAGAAATCGCACAGTACTAGAGATGGTGATGATGATAGGACAGCCGTTTGCGAGTTGTACGGTAAAGGAACCTAGCCACAGGCAGTATTCCAAACAGTCCCATGATATATGCGGTAAAATATGCAGAGGGACGCAACGGCTCTCCGCATTGCCAGTGGATCGAGCCGAGTCGACTTCATCGATTGTATCACTCATGGAATTTCATTTTACTGAACGCGATTTTCTTTCTTATGTTAAATATTTATTACGTAGGTTAGGTTAGGCTAGACTTGTGATTAATCAAAATAAAAATTAAAAAAAACGCATGCGGTGTTAAATACCTTTCAATAAAATGAAAATTCTGCGTAGTGATGCGTTCGTTGAAAGGTGTTTCGATGAAATAATAGGCACCCTGCCTACAGTACTGTTTTTTAGCTGAATTTAAAAATACACTTTTGTTAATTAACATAACACTGATAAGATAAGAAAACGTAACGTAACGTATAAACGGCGGGTGGTAGGACCTTGTGCAGGGTCCGTCCGGATCGCTACCACCATCTTATCCATTAACCTACCGCCAAACAACAGTGTTCGCATTGTTGTGTTCCGGTTTGGGGATAATACATCCGATGTAATGACTAGCATGGAGGCAGTCCATCTTAGTCCTCAGGGTTGGCAACGCATTTGCAGTCTTAGACTTTTGGTTTGGCGTTTGCCTTCTCAACGCCATAAAAAAAAAACTAAAATCCGAACGTTTCCGTGTGTTACTTTGTTACTCCTTCACGCTGCAACGGCTGGACGGATTGAATGGAGATAGCTCATACCCTGGATTAACAGATAAGCTACTTTTCACCCTGGAAAATATAAAAGCTCCCAAGGGAATAACGACAGTCTAAATCTACGCGGACGAATTCGCGGGCACTGAATAATAATAAAACGGTTCTACTTCGGTTTCTTATGGGTTTACTCACATTTTTTAATGCCATCGAGAAGGCAAATCAGCGCACAGGCCACCTCAATTCTCGATTCTTAGGACTACAATCTTAAGACCGCAAACCTAACACCGCAAATTTGATGCTGTTTGTGACGAGTTTGACAGTAGCAGCGGTTAGTCTGCACGATCATAGTGTTTTCAATCCACGGTGGCGCGCCCGCCATTCAAGGTAACGTTCCACACGTTTGCTTCAATGATTAAAAAAGTGGACGATTGATGTAGACCTCCATTATAAGCTTAATTCGCTTGAATAAAAAAATTAAGCTTTAAAAACTCGCTTGAGTTTTTTGACATTGTATTCGACTTGTGTTAAATCAATGTAAAGACTGTCCACGAAAAATGTGGTCTTCATATTTGTTTAAAGGAAGAATAATTTAACAAAAGACGATATACTGTCTTCTTGACAGTTAGAATAGCGACCGTGTAAACTTTCTTTCGAGACTATTGCAATATATAACGTGTACACTTACAACCTAAATACTAGTATATCACAAGAAAAGTTAGCGAAACTATTAGATGTACCTAAATCAACCGTGCAAAAAGTGTTGGCTAATTTTACAAGGCAAGGTTGACTGTTGCGAGGAAGAAAGGTTCTGGTAGAACGCGTGGTCCAGTTGATAAAACTAAGGCGAGGAAAGTTATCGAGCACTTTAAGAAAAATCCAAATCTCTCCGTCCGGGATGTGGCCAGAAAATGTGGTGTATCAAGATCATACGTGCAGAAAATTAAACAGAATGCCGGCTTACGATGTTACAGAGCTTCCACCGTTCCCAATCGCGATGTTGCAAAAGAAAAATAATGTAAAACCCGAGCCCGAAAATTGTATACCGATTATTTAACAAAGTTTGGTTGTATTTTGATGGACGATGAAACCTAGGTCAAAGCGGACTTTAAGCAATCGCCAGGGTTACAGTTTTATGTGGCGAATCAACAAGGGAATGTTGATGAAAAGTTTAAGTCCAAAAAGCTGGACAAGTTCGCAAAAAAGTTTTTAGTTTGGCAAGCACTTTGCTCATGTGGTCAAAAAAGCAAATCATTTGTAACTACTGGGACATTCAACCAAGTGGTTTATATGAAGGAGTGTCTGAATAAACGTTTATTGCGATTTATAAGAAACCACAGGCAATCTGTAATTTTTTGGCCTGATTTAGCTACGTCTCACTATGCTAAATCAGTTCTGAAATGGTATTCTGAAAATAATGTCTCTTTTGTACCCAAATGTGCAAATCCACCAAACTGCCCGGAACTACGCCCTGTGGAGAAATTTTGGGCAATAATGAAAAGAAATCTAAAAAAAAGTGGCAGAACTGCCAAAACTGAGAAATCATTCAAACGTGTGTGGGATACGACATCTAAAAAGATGAGCGAAGCTGATGT
Organism: Acleris sparsana; assembly: GCA_923062465.1. Lineage (NCBI taxonomy): Eukaryota > Metazoa > Arthropoda > Insecta > Lepidoptera > Tortricidae > Acleris > Acleris sparsana. Next base: position 14,930,143 of record OV281287.1, on the reverse strand, counting down.
ACAAAGATTAATGGAATGTATCAGAAGGAAAGTCAGGGCATTTTACCAAGCTTAGTTTTTTTTAAATGTTTTATTATTTATATTAATTGAAAGTTGATTAAATATCACATTCAGTAAACTTGAGGTATTTATTTATTGGTTTCTTGTGTAATTTTTCATTTTAGCGTCGACCACAATTTTTCGTGGACAGTCTTTAGTATCTTTATTAACACATCATGGCTGTCGCTCTCACATCACAACGTTAAAATCTATCTAGCCGTTTAGGCTGCAAAGCCTGCCAAAGAAATATACATACATACAAACACTGAAAACATAACCCTCCTTTTGCAACAGTCGGGTAAATACATAAATAATACTAATTGACCCATCTTATAATTGGCTAAAAGCTAGGTATAAGGATATGATAGAAAACGGAAATGAGTTAAACATTTGAAACAATTGAATTTTGGAAACAAAACCATTTAATTGGTAACCCGCTGACTAGTGTTGTTGTTATTGGTTTGCAAATTTACAGTAACATATAAGTAAAAGCATAACTTTTAACTTTTAAAATAACATCTTATAGCTTATGTATATTGGGACAGGCAAGTAACTTTTGAGAAAAGGAATTGCATACTTTTTAATTACTTTACAATATTATATTCCATTCTTAACTAACGCAATCTCGCTTGGCAAAAACTATCACTGGCTTTTTTTTCCACAAGTTATTCACGGCCTGCGACTGACTTAATCATGAGCCTCGTGCCACTTGAAGTTGTTACAATAAAGTAGTTATAAAGTAACCATAGACAAGCAGCTTTGACACATTATTGTTTTTTTACGTCTAAATAAATAATGCATACTTTTTCAGTTCAAGTGAATCGTAAAAATCGTATTTCCCACGCGCTTCTTCGCTAGTTGTGTTGTCGTAAAAAAAGCTAATGGCCTTGTTTATGATCGCACCGATTCCGTCAGTTTCGTTTCGGTTAAACTCTATAAAACGTTGCACCTGCCAGTATCAAATAAACATAGACATTCATATCTCTGCGTTTCATTAAGTAATGAAGAAATAGCATTATGTAAGTAGGTGTACAAACGCCATCTAATAACCTCTATAACAAGCACAAAAGTAAACTCAAGTTATGATATACGATTAGTTACTAACTGGGATCCAACTTGGTTGGTTTTAGCTACCGTTTTATAAAAAAAAAACAAAGATATATATACTTTATTTAATGAGATTAATGTTAAGGGAATTTATACTACGAGTATTTAAAAAACATTACCTTAACATAATATTTAAAAGAAACTGACTGAGTGATTGATTTGACATATCAACGCACAGCCCAAACCGCCCAATCTAGAGATTCCGAATTTGGCACGTTTCACAGGATTTTTGGAAATTGATCCCCTAAGGGGTTAAAATAAGGGGAATAGCGGTAAAATAACTTTACGCGTACGAATTCGCAGGCGTCCTGTACGAGTAGTATGACATATTTGGCTTTATCAAATTCAATATTTAGCCTGTATTATATTGAGGTAATAGAGTTGTTATTTGTATTAACGTTATTGATATTAATTTATCTTAAATGGGCGTTTCTCATACAATAGACTTCAACGCGTTCGAAATATTAAGGAAGAAAAAGAAAAATGGAAGTAATGCAAAATGAATGAGGTACGTTTTTTTTTATAAGGGTTAGTTAAAGTATTCTTTGTCCCTTTCTGCCAAACTCCAGCGTCAATGATGGATTAGGGCAAAACATATTTCAAGCATACTTTAGTTATTGCGCGTATGTAAATAAGAGGCATAGTTGGTGGAACATATCAAAACGATCGAATTCTGTTTACTATCAAAATTTAGGTTCAGAATCAGAAAACATGTAGATTTTTTAAACATATATCCAGCAATTCTAGTGTTCCACACCACCAGTTTATTGATATATATTTTTTTACGGCGGTTAGCCTAGTTGGTAATGAACTGGCCCTGCCTACGAAGCTAGCGGTCCTGGCTTTGACTCACGGTAAGAGAAAAAAATCGTGTGATGAGCGCGAGTATTTTATTATTCCTGGGTCTTAGATGTTTTCTATGCATTTATGTATATATTTCTGTATATTAGTATGTTTATCGTTGTCTAGTTCCTAGTACACGGCTAGATTATTCATGTTGGTCAATTTGAGTGGGATTTTTTCCCTGTTATTGATTTTGTTACTTACATTTAAATTATTAAGGTCGCATACAAATATATGTATTCGTTGCAACAAATGGTTACCTACATTAGTTTACTTGAACTGTTTTACATCCATTTGCAACTGTCCGCTCACTGGATTAAAATACCATAAATCTTTAAATCCTCTGACGCATAAGTGAAAAAAGGCAGCATTACAGGTAATTCAATTACGCGTTACACCCTAAGCATTTCCAGGGAGCTCCAGGAGAAACAGCTTTTGACAGCGTGGCTTCGGAGCTTATGCGAGAATTTATGGAAAATTGCATGGAACACGCGTTGCGCCTCCAGGGTGCGCGGGAACACCCGTGCTCGCGCTCCGCTGAGGGCTCGCCAGTACACGCTGAGAGCGCGGCCGGATAGCACGCGTCCCTGCTCCCCTCTCACCGGCTTCTCACGCTCGATCCCGAAATTATACTCATCGAAAAATATTATTTATATTAATTAATAAGTGTATTCTGTGCCCAGCGCTGGATTTGGACGGTGAAAAGTGAATGCCATAAAGACGCAATTTGCCCCATTAAGTTTTCAGTAAAACGGCTGCCGCTCTTTTTTTCCTTGAATGGACGCTAATTGAAAAACCTCATTTGTACACGGATAAAAGGTATGTGTTAATAAAATTCATAATTGGAATTGAATGTCTCGTTAAGCTTGTTTTAATGGAATCATACTTGTAAAAATAAAGCGTTTAAATTTCAGTAGGTAGCTGCTATCAGTATAACTTCAGATAAAGCTACACGTGTAACACTTAAAATGGTAGTAAGCAGTTGTTGAAATTTGGTAGTTAAAACAGTCACAAATTATTGCCTAAGATCGATAAAAAAGCAGTTAAACTTTTTTGTTTGTCTTATCACTTTCCGGCTACTTGGAAAGATTACTTCACTGTTTGTGTTGGAGTTCCGAGTAAAGTTGGTTTAACTTTTTAACTATATTCCCTGCCCACTTGTACCAGGTCTTCATAAATAAGAATTGACTGCTACGAAACGCGATACGTTTGTGGCAGCACGTATTATTATTCAAATAAAGGGATATGAATTGTGAGTTACCAACAAAAACGCGGCGGCGTTACGATTTATATTCGTTAGGCGTGTCGCGAATCGTGTGACGGTTACAATATTTATTGAGTATCTCTTTCACGTAAGACAAGACTGCGTTCCGTGGGCGTGCATGTGTCCGGTGGAGCATGCTAGGGATTTCCACTCAGAGCAACTTCGGTAAAAAATTCAGACTAGTTTAGATTAGGTACCACAGTTAATGTACCTACCTATGTATACGGCCGAGGTATTCTCGGAGGTAGCAATGCCGCCTCCAGTCCTGAACTTTTTCCGTCGTTATTTGGAATACGAGTAAGTTCGTACATAATTTAAGCATGCAAAGCGTGTATCCTTTCGCTGTATCCAGGAACCGATTACGGGATAATTGTTCCCGAATAGAATAGAGAACTAACAATCAACATGCTGAACAATGTACAGGATTGTTGTTCTGGATGGGGCTTCCTAATTGGGTTTCCTCAGGGAAAGGACACTGTTCAAAATTATTGTTAGTTAGCTCACCAAGATCTGTGATTTCATCAATCAAAATGAAAGATCAAATACTTACAATTAGTCATTATATCGCAAGTTACGCTTCTAACAGTAAATAATTACAAGATAAATATACATTTAAATAACCGTATTCCAACGATCCGTGGTCGTTCAATCTATCCTTACATTCCGGACGGCCGCGGCTTGTTTTCTAAATTACCCACTACGTCGGCCGGCCCAATTTCACGAGGGTTCGAGCAAAAAAACTTGGGAGCCCTATTAGGTATACCGTTGATGCATGCCTAATACAAAACTGGACAGTGTTCTGATACCGTTCGATGACTCTTCTTTTTAAAAATTTAAATTCATTGTTTGTTTCTGTGATCTCCTACTTACTACTATTAGCTTTTTGGTGGAACTGTGTCCAAAAAACGTTTATATAGACTCGTCTTCACGGGAAAATTCTCGGCTAAAAAGGTGTTATTTAGTTTTGTTGTTTAATGTTTGGGTTAAATTTAATTTATATGAGTGTGTAAATATAAGATAAATAAATATACAATTATTTGTTAATTATGAGTTGCTTTTTATCAAGGTGTGTCATACTTCTAACGTCTTTTTAGTTATGTCTTTCACTTTACAATATAATAAGGTGGTAAAACGTAAACTGTTTGGCGGGTTCGTTTAATATTATTTTAATAATAGGTATAAAAAGGAAAATCTGCGACGAAAGGAAACTTCCATTTTTTAAATTAATTTTGAACACGAAATACTGTCTTGATACAGTCCGTAATGAGAGGTAATTCATTATTTTTCTCGTAAAATATTTTACAGACAAAAACCCGAAGAACATAGAGCCTAAGGAAACTTTGAAATTTTTCAGAACGAAGACTAATTAAAATAAAGGTCAGAAGCGAATTGATCTTTGTCGCGAGGGTTAATTTAATTTAGTGTACGTGATTCAGCTCTTGCAGCTATCATGACCTATGGCTTCGAAGTGACTCTTAGAAATCGGAGACCGAGTAAGCTGGTTCATCAGCTAACCGCTAACCTATTTTGATCTCTAATTCTAAACAAACCTAACAAGCCTAGAGGTCATGCTTTTGACAGTGAATAACGCCAAATGAGACCGAAACCACTAAAACCTTTAAGCGGTCTATACGAAGATCAAATTTGAACGGCAAATAGATTAAAATAGGGTGATACCACTAAAACAATAATACCCTATAACTTGAATTTAACTTGTACTTGGTGGGTATACTTTGTAAACACTTTGACGACACATTTAAAATTTAATATTGTTTCAGAATTATAAAGTGCCTAAATAAATATAAATCAAAACAGATTGATATGTGAATAATATATTCACCTATTGATCACTGTAGGTAAACTGTGATTTTTCTCAGGTCATTAATTCGATAAATCGGAACCAATTATGCCCAAATATAAATAATAGTCTCTTAGGTAAAAAAGTAATCCTATTTTAAAAATAAGCGTCGCGTCGAGTTGCATTGCTTTTCCCACCAGTTTTGCGGTCACGCCGTGCTGAGGTTTGTTTGCATTAAAGATCTACCGATAAGTTATGGCTCAATCGCTGATCACGTTTAATAAAAAAAAATCTCCTATTTTTCTTCCTCTTTATCTAAATATTATAAAAGGAAGAAACTGACTGACATATCAACGCACAGCCCAAACCGCTGCCGCTGGGTCTAGAGATTCCACATCGGGCACGTAGGTAGTCTAGGGGTGCGCTAAGAAGGGATTTTTCGAAATTCATCCCCTAAAGGGGTTAGAATAGGGGGCATAGTGGGAAACTAATTCGACGCGTTTGAAGTCGCGGGCGTCCTCTAGTACGAAATAATTTGCCTACCGTATCCCGCTGGCAGTGAAACTTAAATTTTCCCACAAAACTTTCAACGCCTAGGCTGGGATTAGCCGGAAGTTTGCAAAATTCTCACGAGCCCAAGCACCTATTTGAAAGCGCTTAAGTTTTTTTATTTGATTTATGCGCAGCCGTACTTTAAAAAAGACGCTAAGCCTATACTTCTGGTTGATTTAGTGTTCGATCGAAGGTTTCGGCCGGGGTGCGCCGGGGAGGTCTCCTGGGCTATGTTTACGTGGTGCTATTACTACCAATTAGTGGATCTGAGGCGGTTTTCTTTGATAGCCGGCGGTTGTAAACAGAAAATTGATCCGGCCGGCCGCCGCTGCCCGCCCCGAGCCGGTTCGCTTTGCGTATATCACCTTTCATTAGATCAATCCTATCCAACTGCCCGAAAGTAATCTAGCGGTGAGCGATGTTGCCCCGAAATTATTAACATATCAAATGCTCGCGTTCTCTTAATTGTAAAGATTGTTAGTTATTGTTACAAGCATAATTAAAAAAGTTACATTTTTAATTGCGTGATTTGTAAAGAACACAACAAATTAAAAATTGTCAAGATATTGTGAGTAGTATAAATTTAAGTATATAGTGATTAAGCGGCTTTAAAATTTATAGTTGTCTGTTCACGACACTTGTGTAACTCAACGTTCGTTATTGGGCCATATAGAAGTCAGCCAGGCTCGCCGTGTAGGCAGCTGAAGCGAGAAGCTAATCCTCCATTTGTCTTGGGGCTATATACATCGGTGGTTAAAATAAATAGCGCAATATATTTCGATAAACTGCCTTCGTTTCCAATTATTACGATTTTTAATGGCCTGTCAGGATTGAAGGTGATTGGTTTGGGTTTTTGTCTGTTATTATCAACGTATAAACCATTTTTGTGCCGTGTTAAAAGGCTTGCGCAAACTTGTTGGGGATTCATTTGTTTTCTTTTGTCGGTCAGCTATTTGGGCGTTCAATCAAAGACTGCAATGCAGAGCAAATGGATTAGCGGGTTTTATTTAGCCTTCGGATTTAGTTCTATCTATAGCAATTTGCTAAGCATCTTTTATTTAGCCAGTAGATTAAGTTTTTTATAGTACAAAGAAACGAATTGTGTAATTACTACGGTGCCAGCTGTCAATGCAGTGGTTCGGAAAATTAGTAGGCGTTTCGAAGATTAAGGCAGATGCAAAGTTGCGTGACCGTCGACAATTATATGCAGCTGTAAACTAAAAGCTGCGTGCGCGCTCCTAGATCCATGTCCACAGAACGCTTTAAATCAACTATAATTACGCTCAATTGTCAACGGATTATCAATTCCTCACACCTATATTATTTTAACGAGAAGTTGCCTGCGGCTTTAAACGCGTGGAAAACGTCTCTACTTACACTATTCCACTAAAATTCTCTAGGGTCGATCTTTGAAATATATTTTCTAAGTGCACCATAATATTTTTAAAGACGACATAAAAACCTCTAAACTTACAATAAGGTAGCTAATCACATTTCGCACCAATGATAAAGCACTTCAATGCACATGTGTACCTAGTTCCGGCACTTATTCTCCTCGCATTCCACAAGTGCCTTTATTAGCACACGTTTGAATTACCAGAGCGGGAAAAGTCCACAATTTTATTCCATTATCCGGCCTCTGTGGTGACCTAACGCAGTTCCCGTGTAATCCCAGCTCCAAGAGGCGTTGAAACTTCGCTCCCGAACTGAAACTTTCTTACATTCATAAACATTTTACTTTGGGAGCTCGCGGTTAGGCAGACACTTGATATTTTACACTTAAAACTGAAAATATTCCGCGCGGTGACGGCTTAATATTTTATAGCATCTCGGCACATTTGTAGGTAAGAAAACGCTGAAGAGTACTCTATCATCGTTAAGACGATGTCGCCTTGCGGCCGTAAAGGGATTACTACTGAATACAAAACGATTCGCTACGAAAACTTTATGTCTGCCACGGCGTCACTCTCAATGTTAATCCTGAAACAGAGTTTATAGCGGTACTTTCGTTTTATGTAAACACAAACTGAGCTGAAAATTGATAAATTTTGTTAAATTAACTATTAAAAAAAACACGTTTACAGCCTATGATTATAACAAATAGCTTGTAGTGTAGCTATATGATGAACAGCATTTTTACAAACGAGTATAAGAGCTATGAGAGCGTTTGTGACAGTGATTTAAATTAAATTAAAACTTATCTTAGTAAAGGTAATTTAAATTTAACTTTTGTGAAACTAACGATAAAAGCAAATTCCTAACAAGGCAATGGATATTAAAAAAGCCACCATTCCATAAACCCATCACCGCTCAATTACCCCATCAAAAATGGTTATTGTGTTTTTTTGGTACACAATTGAATAATCGGCAAATATCCCTTTATCGTCCCTAGAGGGCCTGTAACGACCGGCGATACATCAGGGTTAAGGGTGTGCGATCGATATTCAATATCCGGACAGAATTCGCTTCTTCCGACCGCCGGATACACCACTACTGCCCGGATTCGCCGATACTTGCTTGGTTAAACTTACCACTCGTGTTTTGGTAAATATAATACCAGCATGCTCCGTTTGAACGCATATTGCGCGCGTTCGATGGATTCTATTGAAAACGATGGGCACTTTTATGAAAGACTCGCGTTTCGTGGTATCGTTCGCGATGAGAAGAGTCATTGCCTTTTTTCTCCTTTTGTCCCTCGAGATTTCCTATTTGTAGGAATAAAAAGCACTGACGTGACTTTAAAACTACTATAGAGTTATTTTATTTCCTGCATCACTCAGTCCTGGGTGTCCTGTCCTGTTCTATCTTCCGAATCCTCAGTCTTCAGGGTTTCCAGTAAGAACAAATAAATTACTCAACGCTAACGTAAACGATTTTAGAAAACTGGCAAAATGTATGGTTTTGACGGAGGCGCTCGACGCGTCTGACAGCTTACGTCAATCTTATACATTTTGGATAACGATGACGAAAGCCGAATGCATCTGGTCTAGAGACTCACGCGTTGCTTCGTTTAACGTAATAAGGAAAAACATGCTCTAGCATATAAATTTTTAAAGTGAAGTTTATAGAGTATCTACATTACTTGATAATACATTAAATTAAACCCTTTAATTAATAAACGCACAATAATTTAACTAAAAAAGCATCACGAGATTCACGAGTATTATGCTTATTTTATGCTTGGTCCGTTATCTGTCAATGGGACATTTGCATGTGACAGAAAGTGACAAAGTATAGGTACTTTTTAACCGACTTCAAAAAAAGGAGGAGGATATACGTTCCACTGTATGTATTTTTTTTTTTTTTTTTTTGTGTATGTTCACCGATTACTCCGTCAATTGTGGTCCGATTTTGAAAATTCTTTTTTGATTTGATAGGGTATACTTCCGAGGTGGTCCCATTGCCACCAAATCGGAATCTGATGAGGGGATCAGTGAGGAATTGAGAGAACTCCTCAAATATTGTAGGCAAACATAAAGCGATTTTAGTATTTTTAGTAACAAGTCTAGCATTTGCATTCAGAAAGTATCACTTGGTGAAGTGGACCTGATGATGAAGACCACAGATGGCCACCGGAACTCCTCAACGGTACCTATTTCAAGGGTGGCGATAACGATAAGATATGTCGATTAAGATAGTTGAGCGACTACAACGAAGAATATTTACTTGTTGAAATATGACTGTAACTTTCCAGTGGCGTTGCTTGCGGCGAGCTCGAAATTTTCTATAGTTTCTCATTTATTGAAAAGTGGAACTACATAACAGCATAAATAGGATCACTAAAAAGTATTAAATAAAATAAATGTTTAAAAAAACAAAAAACCGCCTTCAAAAATGCAAAAAATAACTTCTTATAAAATGATAGGTACCTATAGGTAGGTCAGTCCAACTGAAGTCGGCGTCCCACATTATTTTAAACCAAAAGCCGACTTCAGTTGGACTGACCTACCTATACGTACCTATCATTTTATAAGAAGTTATTTTTTGCATTTTTGAAGGCGGTTTTTTGTTTTTTTAAACATTTATTTTATACTAAAATAGGTGTACAGTGTGTTTGGCGTGAATGTATTGAGGTACCTATTGATGACGAGCTAAAATTAGTTTGCCGTTTCAGCTACTAAAGGAGACTGTCAAGTGGACGGGTTCAATTTAGTTTGTCACTAGGTTATGTTTCCTTAAGCCGGTTGAAGTATAGGTATTTTGAGATCTAGGCTTCAAATTCATATTTGAAGGGAAGTCGTTATTTGTCCCATTTTTAGGTTGCGTAGTCAAGCTAAGAACCCTTATAGTTTCGCCATGTCCGTCCGTCCGTCCGTCCGCAGCCTAGCTCAGAGGTTCTTAGTACCAACTAGAAAGCTGTAAATTTTCATGAATGTAAAATAAAATCTTGAAAAAAAAGGTGATAATACCTACTAAAATCATCTAAAACGGCAACAAATGACTTTAAATAGAAAATTCGTTATTGTTGTTTTAATTTTTAGTACTTAGCGGCTCGGGAACCCTACACTGAGCGTAGTCCGACATGCTCTTGCCCCGTGTTTTTATTATCTCGTCGCTGGCGTAGTAAATAAAAAATTAGAACGAAGTTAAAAGAAAGTCTCAACATTGCTGTCATAGTTTTAAGAAACCTACTAGTTAGATTGCTAACATGTTATTTTTTTTACAGGTAATAAGCTGGTCGAAATCAAGGAATGAACGTTTATTGTAACATTTTAAGTTGCCCGCGATTTCAGACAAAACAGGTAAATTTTGCTTCATATAATGTATTGTAGGGACAATATTACTTAAGACTTAACACTATATGTATATATATATATCAAAAATACTCTGCACAAAAAAAAGCAAAAGGCGACTGCCTGCGGAAACTTTTTAATTGTATAAGACAATGAAGAACAACAATCCCGACCGGTGTTTCCCAAATATTATTTTATACACGTGAGCTTTTTCAAACTCTAAGATCTATAATGTAAAAAAATAATTCAAAGTAATTGATTATAAGTTTTGCATAAATAAACAGATTAACCAAAACATACAATTGTTTAAATTAGTATAAACACAGCGTAGAATTTTACTGCACCATATTTCAAAGAATCGTGCTTCAAAATACTTTTTAAGAATTCTGTTTAACAATGAAATGGGGAATAAGTATTCATTTGTCGCGCAGTTGACTTCAAAGAAAGGGTATTTTTGAACTCTAGTCTTGTACGAGCTTTTAATAATTATTCACCTGAAACGTTCACTTAAATTTAAAAAAATATACAAGAGATTATGCTATAAATGCCGGAGTCTTCGCAGTTTACAGGAATTTTTAAGCAACATTCTTTAAAAAAGGAGATGATTTTTATAATACTCTTTCGTAAAATATTAACCCCTAAGTATGCTTAAAGTATGCTCTATCCTTATCATTCAATGTGATATTTATACTAAAATAGGTTTATCGTACGTTTGTGTGTTTTAATTTTATAGCGAAGATTTTTAATTTAATTTTCACTTATTACTGCCTGCTTTAAAAAAGATGAACATGAAAAAGAAACACGGACCACTAGCTTAACTGAGCGATCGAGAGAGCTGTATAAATAAAAATGTCTTTTAGAAGTCGTATAGTAATATCTTTTTTAATATATTAGCGTTTATTTCATCCAGTTATCCTTGTAAATATTGCCTTAGAAGACCTCTATTACCCGGCTTGCTACAAATTGCAAGCTTGTTGCTTGTAAATGATCTTACTAAGTAAACTACATGTGCTATCTGGTTAACAATATCGCCGAGAAAAACATTAGATAAGTCCTGGTTACAAACAGTTCCATAAAAGATTACGACCAACATTCGCACGCACTTCACAGTAACACTTCGCTAAATGCCTGGCCATTTATTTCTAGGGTTTGCCGCCATGTTTTCTCCGTACAATACTTAGTTTAAGGTCTCTCATAGTGGTGTTGGAAATTATTGTCATCTACTATTAACATTTTTATTGTATACAAACAACAATAGTTTATAATAACATACATAGAATAATTATTCTCAACAAAATTATGAATATAATTAACATTTTTATATTCCAAACAGCAGCATTTGGGGGCACAGTAAATAAGTTGGAAAAAACTTGTCTAAAACTAAAAAAACGTTTTATCAGAATATTATAATTGCTGTTGTTAATTCCTTGTTGTTTGACTGCGGTTACAACTGTTCTACACTATTGAAAACATATTTACCTACAATAGTGCTCTACTAAAATACCTATTGCGACGTCAATTCACACCGCACACGCTAAATACCCAAGTGATAAACAATCCACGTCCCAAGATTTCTGCGAACCTTAACCGAGTCCGTTCTGCGTGATTGCGTTATCGCGACGATCTCGAATGTGGAGCGTCTTACAAACGCTCTTATCCCGCTCGCATTTCCTCACATCACCTGCTAATTTATGTACCATTCGCCTCAGAATTATGGGGACGGCATTATCTAGAGATAGGTAGTATGCGGCGACTCGGGGAAGGTTCGATGTCCTTCGATCGCATCTCGGCCGCTCGCCACCGGCTCCGCGCTCCGCAGGTGTACGCGCTGCACCTGTCCCGCCAACTTACCATAAAATGCGATTCAACCTTCCTCACGTGAAACAAACGTCTGTCCCGCTCCCGCCCCAAGACAAACAGGGATGCATGCACAATCACGACCCGCATTAACTCGGTGCATGGCGGACAGAACGCGGCCGAACGGAATATCAGTTTTTACCGCCGCAAAAACTATCGGAATTCCAAGTCTGGGATAGCTGCCGGCCGTAATCACTCGCCCGGGCTTTATTTTAAAACAACATCTTCCCTTTATGTTGTGAAGCAGGTGTAATTTATTGAAATATTCTCTAGCATCTTTGTTCTTTTTGAGATTTGATTTTTCACTTGCCCCACCCGCCGGATTGATCGCAGGGTTTTGTTTTTCTTCTGTCTGCCGTCTACAATCTTCAGGATCTTTCGCGGTGTTAGCTCGTGAGTTTAGATTGGATTTTACTTTCTCTTTTTAACAAAACTTACTTTATCGGAGTAGAAAATAATCGATATCTCAGAACAGTTAACTTTATCTCAGTGCTACAAATAAAAATCAATTACAAATAACAACAATGAGAACAAGATCAGACACATGACGTTGCACTGGGGCTTTGTCGAGGAATTAATAGGGCCAACGAAACAGCGCTGTAACAACACGAAATCAATAAAGAAGCTTGTCCTTATCATTTTCATCACATGGTATAATTGTCTTCTTTTATTTTATAATTCATTAAACTATTTTTGACACCTGAAATTCAGCGTACTCGTGAACGACAAAAATACGCTAGTAGTGTGTAAATATATTCTAAAAATCAGAAAACTAACAATTAATTGGTTTTTATTGATGTTCAAACGAAAATATTCGAACAAATATTGGCACAGAAGCCGTCGGCTACGGTTCAGCCACGCACGCTAGAGTTGCTAGACTAGAAAAAATATTAATTCTCGTGTGTCACGAAGAAGCGTAGTCACGCGCGTGGCAGTTGCGATTCGTTGCTATAAAAACCGAAAAACTAACGAAAAATAACGTGGAATACACACACATACACAGACACACCCGATTTAGCGCAAACTAACCCTCAATGTTATAGTTAACTTAAAAATAATATGTATCATAACAGATATTACTATAAATAACGTTAATTTAATTTGCGTAAATTCTCGATATCGCAGCTGCAAACCGAATAAATTATGGCATAATTATATCTACTGGATATTGTGATGGGATTGGTAGAAAATTTACCGCGGCACATCACGCTAACAATAGGCCGGTCCCTTGTGCCGGCTGCATAGGCATCTCGACTGCACTGAATTCGTTTTGCTCTCCTCGCGTTCCAACAGTCTAGACGTAATATTTCTAATAGAAACAATAATATTACAACCATCTCACAATTCACAAAGATTATCTCCTACCTGATTGCAGAGAATCCCTCCCGATAGCATTCTGCAAAACTGCTATCCGACTTCAGATTCAATTTATTGCGCAAATACATTTAAGGAAACAGGCACACGCATTGGTAGCCACCGACAGCACAAGAACCGTCCAATTTCGTTTGAGTAAAACTTCCAAATTCAAACTCAACTTTGCCTTTTGCCAGTAGCCGGGTTCCAACCCTAATCGCTGTATAACTGAAACTCGTTTGGCCGGAGAACAAATCAAATAAAACCTTTTACTTTGAAGGCAAATATGTGAGTTTATTAAAACAAAACATCCACCGCACTCATTTCCAATTCTGTTGCGGCACGACTGCCGGCGCCGCGCCTTAGCATTCAGCGGGCACCCGCGCGCGGTAGGTGTATTTAATGTGAATTATTCCTAACTGACTGACAGAATGTCTAAGCGACACTCACAAAAACAACAAGTATAAAAGAACAACTTTAAAATAAAGAGAACTCCTTGTTTCGTGACGAATATTAAACTGGCTCGGCTGAGCATCCGCTCGGCTCGCGTGGAGTCGTGCGGCCGCCGCCTGCGCACGGCTCGCGAATGTTATTTCGCTTGACTCACCCCTGATTAAAAAGAAGTGATTTTTGACAGGATGACTGCTGTATTCGTGATTTCGTAAGTTAATGTTGGTTATTAAAATATGAGCGGAAATTCAAACTGCGTGATGGGAAGGGCGCAGCACGGTCGGTGCATTTGAATTAGGGAGTGCATTTAAAAAGAAATAAACTGGCTATTTATTCGTCATATTGTGATTCATTATGGTTTATTGTGGATATTAGGGTGATGTAAACGCTGCCTACTCTGAATAAGTAGAACATGAAACAAAATATTGCAAAACAAGTTCCATTGAGTCTGAAGGAGTCTCGATAAATTCTCGAGCCCACGTTTGCTGGGAGCGTAATTATCTCGAAATAAGCGAGTCATTACAGGAGCGGCGGCTAACGAAGTCCCGTCCTGCGAGACGCTCATAACCGGAAGGTTCAGTTTCGCCCCCGAACGCGCCGCAATCATTAACGCAGCACTGTCGTTAACAGAAGACAATTTTGGTGGCTTCATTTGTACTCTTAGTAATGATCATCGCTGTACATTTCAGATAACGTACTAATTTTGTGCGTGCTAGTAAATACTTTTTATGGCCGACTCGGTGGTCAATGATGATGGCCAGTAAAGGTAATTGTTACGAGTATGTTGGCTCCGCGGTAAACAAGTTTGGTAATGATCTTTTCTCGAACCTAATAAATCTTAAGTGTATAGACCTCAATCCTTGTAAGTTTGTTTACGCAGTTTGTTATAATGACGGGTTCTAAGCAGCTGATAGTTCCAAAAAAAGACAATAAGCGAACTGGTCAACAAGCTGCTCGTAACCAGTCCCGCCTACTGCGCTAACGTGTTTATGTTTCCAATGAGCACGTATTAAGAGTCGCGCGTGTGGTTGACACCTTGCGCCGTCACTAATCCAGTCCAGTCGCTGCTCGGTTAAATTTAGCACGTCTGCGAGATGAACCACTGCCGGCCGCTCTGCGGTCTCAGTTCTGCGGTTATATTTCTGTTCACGCCTGTGGTCAACTTCATCTACGAGGGCGTGTTTTCACTTCTTTTATATACCTCGACTCCGAAATGTTTACATACACAGCTGCCTCGCCTACCTTATAAAATCGTCACGTATTGTGACTTGATTATGGCGACGTAATTTTTCCCGCCCCCGACAAAGACATCTCGACACATTTATCTTTCTTAGCATTAACGTGCTAAAATCTCGTCGCGCTCCTGTCGCCATAAATCATTATCATCAACAGTCCCCGGCCGGCTGACGTCGGCTTTCATCGGCCGTTTTCAATCTGACTTCCTTCATCATTACAATAAAGTAATTCACTCGCCTTCTATTCAGTCACTTTTCGGTAAACATTCTACGAAATTGCCAATAAATTCCCCTCTAAAATATCGGCCCTTCGACGGGAACGCAACCTTTCGTAACAATAGGCAGAGTGAGATGTAGTTTTATGAAGATGTTCACTTGGACGTTTTGTTAGGCGTAACAATAGTTTTATTTAGCTGTAAGCCCACACTGCCCACACGCCTTAGTTAATGGCCAGGATTGTATGAGGAACTAAAAATGAATGGTTCTGGTTATAAAAGGCTAATAATAAGTTCTCATGCGGCTGCGATCGGGCTATTGTTGGGATTTTTTTCTCCTGGGGCATCGTTGTGCCCGCGAGTATCTGTATAATGGGGTAGGTAGGTGTCAGTCGCGGCCGGCAGGTGTACTCGCGCCGAGGCCGGTCGCCGAGAAATAAAAATGCTCATAATTTCATTCTGCAGCTGCCCGTCAAGCGAGCATCGATTCGAGATCGCCTCGTCCTTTTGTGGCGGGATTCCATCTCAAATTGTACGTCACAGTAATTATTATTAATTCGGGACGGTCAGGTATGCTACGTTACTGACGCAAAGGTTAATTGTGAAGGGATTTAAATTAAATTAATTACCCGTGCCATTAAACCCCATGTTAACTGGGAGCTTTAATCATTTTACAAAATCCGATCTAGTTTCCCGTTTGAGAATATTTTATAAGCATCAGGGTAGTAAGCAGGACAATGTTAAATGTTAAGTAAGTTATTCTGAAATGTATTATGGATATTGGACTAGCCATGTATTTTAGACTAGTTTCAGAATAATGGCGAGTTTTTACAGAAACAAAGGGTTTTTAAATTATAAAAGTTTTTAAACGTGGTAGTTTGCACGTCGGGCCCAAAGGTGAAACCGATGAAAGTCACATTGTATTATGAATGACCCCAGAGGTTATCGCTTTGTCTTGTTTGATTGTCCGTATTGCGTGACTGTGTTGACGCTTTATATCAACAATATGCGAGAATGCCGCCCAAATATGCTGATTGACTGATAAAGAACTTGTTAAAGACCATAACAGCTATGCCTCTTTTTTATCGATTTGATAAAAAATACTTTATAGACTTTTGTAACTTTGTTGGTCATTAACATAGTCATTATTGGAACTGTTTAAGGTTGCAAACTGAAAACGCTCGTGCTTTCACTATAATAACTGCAATTATTTTTAGTTTTATGTCATGGAAAGCTATCGATTTCTACGAATGTTTGTTATGTGAATGTGAAAGCGATAGTGTATCTAAAGGTTACTGAAGAGTATATTTAAGTAGTTACGATCCAAGTGTAAATTCAAAGGTACCAACGTCTCCAGCCGTTTTCGAATTAAATTCGAAAATTACCTGTTTTAAAGCAATAACCGTGGTTATTTCGAAACCAAATACGAGAGTTAAGCTGGCGCCGGCTTAACTCCCGTAGCGTTTAATTTGATATTTTCATATCGAACAGTTTTGAATAGTTATGCATTAAGAAAAATCCTGCGCGGCACGCGGGGCGCGGCCTGCTAATCTCTTCTGAATAAAACATAAGATGCTCGATAACGTACTATTAGGGTTAAGGCGCATTTAATACGGCTTTCCATTACCGTACAATATGGGGCGAGTCGCGTCCCGGCTTCTGAGTAATCTCAACGCGCGCGCGCCTAATGTTCCGAGCTTCCGTCTAATACTTAATTAAATACTAATAAAATATACGCATAAACATATAACAAAAAGGGGAACTCATAACGTTGTTCATACTCGAAATTTGTGTACACATCTCAATATTTTACGGCGAAACGTTTGCTACGTAAACGCTCACGGCAACGGATTTGATGAGATTAACATAAAGGCAAATCCTGGGAAATTACGTCGGTCTCAGCTAGTTAACAAATATTAACAATGATTATATTGATTTTGTAGCTTTACGCTCTCGTAATGTTTTGTTGAAATAATGTTGGAGTTTGTGCTAGATACAATTGAATAGATTACAAAGTAATTTGTGTCAAACCGTACGACTGATTAAACGTAGAAACACTAAACTATCTAAGCGCCTTATTAAAGTGTCTAGACTGACATTTGACTCTCCAACCCCTCTAAGCTCTTGTCCTTAAGAACCCTATCGCAAACTGTCCACGCAGTTAATTGTCTTTGGCTCTTCTTAAACCACGTATAACCTTTTATCTGTTATTCGTGAATAAAGACATTAAGTTCAAACTTATTTATTCCGCCCTAATTATGCGACTGATAAGAAAACGCCGTATCTGAAGCATTTCATTGTACTAATAGCCTATGTTGCACTGGTTTATCTCAAGAATTATGCATTAGTGTTCCGATAGGAGACGTTAAATATTAATATATGTGAGGCGACGTTCGCACAATCTCACCGTATCAATTAAACCTGCCCACGCATCCCATAAACCTTCCCTTGGTCTGTCTTTGATCAATTTGTCTTATCTAAAGAGCTGTTATCTCGAGTAAAATATTTACAGCACAATAAAAAGCGTCCCCCGAATGAAGCTAATAATAATAATAAAACGATAATGAAAGCTCGAGACGCCAACGCGATGGTTGTTGCTTGTGTTTGTATGTTTTTATTATGTAAGATGACTGCTCAGTTTAAGTTCAAATGTTTCTTATGGCGTGAGGTATTGCATAGTTCTATACTGCCTTTTTTCTCCGGAAAATAAAATAACAACTGAAATGAATCGGATAAAACTATCATCGAGCCGTAACATATTTCACCACTATCAGGACAGTATCATTATTTCATTAAGGCAAACTCCCACACTGTCAAAATATTAAACTGCCAACTGCATAGTGGTTTCATGTTATTTGATGCGCAGGGTCATGTTACATTTTATCTATTGCTACGACTCTTATCTATTGCATGCTTAGTGTTATTTTTATTTTTGTTTTACAGTTGTTTGCCAATTATAGCCATCTAACATAATATAAACTGATAATTACAGCCGTTTTAGCCGCAGTAAAGTTTTGAAGTAGTTTCTTTTTGGTCCAACAGAAAATGAAAATGCATGTTTTCGTGTGATTTATTTTACTCTTAATATATTAGTTATAAAATTAAGTTCAATAGATCGATAAGTTCCTTCTCCTATTTCAACATTAGGTAACGACAAACGGGAACGTTTTTCGTACCGTTTTTTCGTATCGATGCAATTAAATTGACTCTTAAAAGTGAACCATTTCCCTATCATCGTGGATCTATTCCGTTCCTTATTGATATTCGCGCAGCGTCTCGCGAGTTTCAGAGTGGGTATTGCTGGAGTGAAGCTAAGTCCCCGGTGACGGCGGGCAAGGAGCCGGCAACTAAGTAGGACTTGGTAATAAAATAAAACTGTACACGAGTCATGTACTCCTGGTACTTTTACTGCAGTACGATATTTAATTTATCAGTCATTTCACTTAATTGTAGAACTCTTTGATTTATAACAATAATGAAAACGTAATGATGCAGTTATGAAAAAGGCGTATACCTAACAATTATTTATATCAGTAAAAATTTAATTGCAGTTGGCATGTTTCACTTAATTACTAAGTAAAACAAGGGGTAGGTCAATATTATTAACAACACAATGTGCATAAAATTATGCATACTTATTACTACGTACTAGTTTATAGCAAGTACCTCTTGGCTTTTGTAATACGTGTATTTTTATAGGTTTCGGGGCACTTTGACTGGCATTTGCAGTTTCTTGTTTGTCACTAAGCATTCACATTAGCTCACTTTATTAATTATGTTACTCTTAAATAGTTTTAGCATTTTATATTTGACTCTTATGTATGTATAAAGAGTCGCTAAAATAAGAGAGGAAATCGCAAGTACTGGGAACTTGTGCTAGTCGCATGCGACTTTGGGGGTCTACCAGGTATATCGATGTTGAGTGGGGCCTTCGCGGCTCGCGGCAGAGGGCAGGCAGCGTCACGACACTAGTGGGCGGGAGCCCTACACTGCTCTGACAGACTAAAGAGTGCATAATGCTATTCAACAGCTAAACTAAATGCGACCTTATTCTAATAGCCACAAAAGTGGTAAAAGAACTTGAGTTCTGCTGTACATACGCTCTCTTTACTTATTAGACCGCCACGCTAGGGTGGCCCACAATTCACTAAATGTGCTTTGTTTTCTCAACGTTTCCTGCTCGCAGAATTCAGTTGACAGATTAATTCTGTAAAGTGTTTCTATTGAATAAGATATTGTTTTAGCAGCGATTGTCGCGCCTGAATAAGTTATTTTGCACTAGGTTTTAGTTTTGCATTGCTGCAACACATTGTGATATAATTCTTTTAAATTTTATCATAAATATAATTATGGAATATGCTCTTAAGTAAATACAATACAGCTTAATCTACTTCATTATTTTTAAGTTCAATCCAGAGTTGGTAGGGCCTTGTATAGGGTCCGTCCGGATCGCTACCACCATCTTATCCCTCAACCAAAACCAACTTAAGCAGCACTGTGCTATTATTGTTTCGCTGTGGAGATAAGACAACCTGTGAAATTACCAGCATAGATTATTCCACTATCGTCCTCACGGCTGGCAATGCATTTAGCAGTCTTAAGATTGTAGTCTTGAGAATTAAAATGCCTCAGGGTTTCAGGTCCCACAAACATCAGGTGACCTGTGGGCTCGGTTGCCTTCTCCATGCTATAGAATATGACCTTAACAATTTAAAAAGCCCGCTAACAAATGTACATGTACCTAATTGCTCAATACTTTTATATTGTATGCCTTAACCACCATGACACCCATCACACCGGATTAGCTCTAAGAGGCAGTTATCGTCTGTATGTCTTTGGAAATTGTATGTAAATAAGTGGACACCTGCTGAATATATTTGTATAAGCTTTAGAGCACGGGGCGCGTTTGACTGCGTTCGAGGCCCAGTCGAGTGCACTCCGCTATGTAAACCTATTAATATGGACAAACCAGTAATATGCGTTGATGTGTTATGTAAATTGCAGCAACGTGACAAGTTATAGAGACGAGTTTAAAGATTCTTATTTAAATTAACGCCTACAAATAATTTTCTTTGATGATTTTGATCTCTAACATAATTGTGGCTCCAGAGGTAATACTTTTTCGATTGTTACTTCTAGTTTACATTTCGGTACCAGCGAGGTTATTATGACATAAAGATAAAGATAAAGATAAAGAGACATTTATTCGTAACAAAACAAAACCACATTACACAGATAAAACAATATCAAGACACAGAAAAATTGTTACGAAACGGTCCCAACTCAGCATTCGCTAGCCGTAAAGCCAGCACTGGTCTTCCGTTGGAACCGCTTGGTGAAAAAACGGAAAGTGACACATTTAACACAAAACAACGCTAAAAGAAAAACATCAAGGATCAAACGCAATAATTTGTTCGAGATTATCTCGAACTCGACATGGCTAATGGATATGCAGTTCATTTCACGGCGAGCGTAAAAGACAGTACTCGCAGTTATATGGCCCTGTCCTTTTCTCTCAGAGTAACCTGAACTTCATAGGTATGTCATAATAACCCCCAAGCTTCATATTTGCTTACAATACGTTTCAAAGAGATTTAGAGAGACGATATAAAATGCAGGCAATACAAATATAATTTCAGAAAAAAAAAGATCTAATTTGTTTTTCATAAAATTATTGATTTTCATTCATCATATTTTTTTAAACATTAGTAGCAGACATGTTCGTTAATTCTGAATTACAATTAAAAACATTTTAAGCGCGTTCAGCTCCACCAATACCGCAGACTGCTGAAACACGTAATTAAACTGGGCTCGCTTGTTTCCAGTTGCGTTCTGTACATCCGTACTAATATTATAAATGCTAAAGAGCCGCCATTTGGTATGGAGATAGTATGAGCCCTGAGGAAGGACGAAGGATGAAACACAATTCTGAGTTAAGCAGTTTTAAAAACAAATGCACCTAGTTAAGGACTAACATGTACATTGGTGAATTCTCCATTATGAAAAATTACTATAGGTATAGGTAATACACATGGTTGTACCTCAGACAAAACTCCTGTATCAAGTGCACACATATTACCTACTAACTGGCGAGGATTGAATCTGCGTTATTGTATTAAGGAGGCGGGTGGTAAGACCTTGTGCAGGGTCCGTCCGGATCGCTACCACCATCTTATCCATTAATCTACCGCCAAACAGCAGTGTTCGCATTGTTGTGTTCCGGTTTGGGGATAAGACAGCTGGTGTAATGACTAGCATAGAAGCATTCTTATCTTAGTCCTCAGGGTTGGCAACGCATTTGCAGTCTTAGGCTTGCAGTTTGTGAATTCGAATGTCTGCGGGTCACAGTTTCCACTTACCAGGTGGCCTGTGTGATCGTTTGCCTTTTCTATGCTATAAAAAAAAACATGTATGAGTGTATAAATGTATGGCTAATTTTCGTGACGTAAACCCGATTGTGAAACGGTAAGGTTTTGAAGATGGTAAACGAGAGAAGACATATTTTAGAAACCATAGAATGCAGAAGAGGAAAGTTCACGATAGTTACTTTTTGAACATTTTAGGGAGCAAAGTTGAGGGAGAAAGAAGAAGAGGACGACTTAAACTTAGGTACTTACTTAGTAATACACAATAAAAAACACCAGCTGTACTTCGTCCATATCACAATCATTAACCGGATAAGAAGCGTAGAATCTCGTTAACTGAGTCCATTTTTGATAGACGTAATAACGTTATTGACAACTTTTTTATCGTACGCCTCCATCTACGGTCCCTCAGATGCGATTATCGCGTACAAGAAAAAAGTTTTAAGTTATCGTTCCTGTCAGTAACACTAATCTTACATCTCATGGAGTGGCCGGGCGTTTCGAAATCGTCACCAGCCGAATTATTAGCCGTTAATGTTGTCGTAACGTTTTAGTGGTTTACAACCGAGTCATTAAGGATCTAAGCTCAAATTACGTAAATACTATTATACGGTTAGTTTGATAGGTGAGCTATTAAATAATTGTGCTGGAATTCTAGATTCCATAGGTTTTCAAAATTGTAAAGATGATTTACATGGTTGCTTTTTCACGGCGTGAAAATAATGAATCGACTAGCGACTACTATGATGCACTTTTTTACATTGATCATTAATTTATTACTCAATCATTCAGCAGCAGGAGATAAGTCAAACATCCGATTTTAAAACTCATTCATATTAAACCGTTAGCCTCCTTTTGGCGTAGCACAGTCAGGTAAAACTATGACAATCATATACAATTATACATATTCTAAACAAACGCCAAATTATGAGCTTATAAAAGCTGCCATGTTCCAATCAGTGCAAGAGATAAAGCTATAGACAGCAGTGATATACACTGCAACTCATCAACTTCAAACTTTTCAAGTTAATTTTTGATTCCTGCCTGTATGATGTAAATATGTAAATTCATACGAGTATGCAAACCTACATAAAATCATAAATCTATTAAGCCTAATCACTAAACATGTAAGTAGTCCACTCATTCGTCAGAAATTGAAACGTCTAGCCGACTCACCGCCACATTCCGCATCCGAATGACGGTAGATACAATTTGTTACCGATACCAGTGAACCGACAAAATGACCGGGGATACCGTTACCAGATTCAGTTGATGGCCAGATAGAAATCTATTAATAACATTCGTCCAGCGCCGCCGACGGACAGATCTATAAATGATGAGTTTCATTTCAGATAAGATCATATCCGATATCTCGGATGATTGATGGAGTCAGCTCGATATTACTTAGGAATTCTATTACCTACCATCTGTATTGTTTTCTGGTCCATTATAGTCGTATTAACATATAGTGCTTTTGACCTACGAAGATCCGCCCAATACTTAACTTTACTGTGATACGTTTACTCTTTGTAGCTTTTGGACGGATTTATCTTTATCCGACCGTGGCGAAGCCCAAAAGAAGGGCTATGTGTTTGACTTGTATGTATGTCCGTATGTCCGTTCCTATGTCTTGTAACTATTCAACCGAAGAGAAAAATGAGACGTCATTTATTAGATTCTCTATTGATGGTACGGGTTTCATTGGGTAAGTACATAAAATTCGTATAAAATCAACAAAGTGCATTTCGTGCGCTTTTTTTTAAAAAATAATATCGACGACCATGTCAAGAAATGTAGTTGGGTTTGAAGATTGCTTTTTATTTAGTTATTGCCCTATGGCGAAGGCAAACATTGACACAGACCACCTGATTGAAAGCTTCACATTTGCAATCTCAAAACTGCAGTCTTGTGACTGTAAATAGGTTATCTACCTTAAGGACTAAGAAAGATAGAAGACATCGCAGCATTCCTCAATGCTAGCAGTTACACCGATAGTATTACCTTATCTCAACTAAACACAACAATGCAAGCACTGCTGTTTGGCGGTAGGCAAAAAGGAGGGATGGTGGTAACGATCCGGACTTGCTACGAGCAATATCCTACCACCACCCGTACCGAATTAACACCTTCCTAGGATATAAAACAAAAAAAATGTTTACAAGAACCTTCGTTATGCACACTAAAGTAAATAATAAAGTTCCTGAATTATACTTGGACATATTTTATTGATTGGTGAAAGTCCATTGTTAAATTATCAAAATTACAATCTTTATTCACACAATAGACAAATTTGCATTTCGATCTAATAAGTTCTCATAAGATAAAACTTAATATTCCAATATGAATTTTATTATAAGAATTATACTATACTACTTCGCGTCTTAGATTAAGTCACGAATGACTTGGCTTTTTTAAAATAAAGCAGTATTCATTCTAAACCAACATTACAGTCAGTCCAGGTGGGTAACAAGAATGGTATGAATAAACAAAAGCCAGATAATGCAAGAGATCCGCTTTTTCTGCTAAGTCATTACGATGCATTATGTATCAAGTTATTTACTGTACTCGCTATAATGACGTACTAGTATACTATGTATATTAGACTCTTCTATATTTAGGTTTAAAACATCGAGTTTGTTTTATGTGTTCGTAAGTAAAACCGTTTATTGCAATTAACCCTTCATAATTTATGTACTAAGTGTACCGACCTAACAAAAGGTCTCTACAGTAAGCCACAGTTTCTTAGAGCGGCACCGCTGTAATAACTCTCATTTGGATAATAGCTGTTAATTAATTAAAGCTCTCTAATATTCCCTCCTAATGATCTAAACGACCAAAATGGCCTACGAGCGTGTAGCCCATTAACAGATAGGAATAAAAACTCTCAAGAAAGGAAAATAAAATTGAATATCAAGACTGTTGGGACCACACACCGCTCGCTCGCGCCATCTCTTGTTAAAGTAATGATATGCACATTTGTTTGAGTCGTTGTGTATTTGCTGTTGAGATTTACATGTCACATGTACGCGTTATATATCCAGATCTTTATTGTAGCCCGGTTTAAATCTACATGGGTTACTTTTTGAGACATACTTAACGCTCACTTTAAGCGATGTTGAATTAATGTGTGTTACAATGCTCACGAGCTTTCTTTTCACAGAACACGATGGTGTAGTCAACGAGAAGATACGTTTGGTTATTTTTTATGGATAGGTACAAAATAAATAAAGAAACGTAAAAGTCCATTCCTCAAACAGCAGTATCGCTCACATCAGATGCAAATTAAACAATAATAATTTGTGCATAAATGCGCACGGCGCGGACCGAATCGCTCTCGGACAACGTATCCGTTCACTAATCTGCATATTAGATGTACCGACAACTTAACATGTACGCCCGTCAAAACATACGCACATTGAATTCTGCCCTTTATGAATAATATTAATAAGCATTATCCGTCTAGAATAATTAAGTGCTCAAGCAGCAAACTTTTCTTGTCTCACGTTCCCGCCGCTTTGTTCGTGCTCTTCATTACATACAAACAGTCCCAAAGCGTGTACACTCGCATTTATAAATAAAGATACTGTATTGTAATTTATGTCTAAACATTATTCAGTTGTTAAGAGATAATATCTCGTTTTAATTCAGAAAGGTTCTATTGTGTAAAAGGTTGACAAGTCAATGTCGCTTATTTATTGTGACGATCGATTATACGGCCCTACAATGTTTGCAAATAAAGACGTAAACTTCTATACCAGCTAACGTTTCATAGAAGCTATAATAACAAACTATAATTTCTCGTTATGGGCCATGATGGATGGTTTACCGTTCCAGGTAAAAGGATGCTTATTATAAACTTTTTTGTACTTAGTGAAAAAAATGCTACCTAAACATAAACAGTTCTATTATCATGAACACAATAGGCGTCCAAAGCCGGCGCGCCGAATTTCAATCGGTCACGGCAGTTTAACACCCTTAATCGGTACTTTTATTTTCTGTCTATTGTTATTAACTATTTTGCCTCATTAATACGCAGCGGAGCAACATAAAGCACGACAGGGCATGATTTAATGCAACAGCAATGCGCTTATTAATAACCTATAATTATTTTATACCACCGACATGCAACGATAACTATACTACCGATCTATTATTCAACGTTCAAATTGTCTTCAACTCTCTAGAGGCTGGTATGACTCAAAAGTGCCCGGCATCTGAACTACCCATTAAGTAATACAAAAAGCTCTCGCTTAATTTTTTATCCAATGTTTTAAATTCAATGCTTCGATCACGTTCCGATTCATTGTTACGAGCGTCATTTAAAGAAGCCTTGCCATGGGTTGATTATTTTAGCTTAACTAACTTCTTTGTCCTGGTAAAACGCCTACACGAATACCATTTTTTTTCAAATGACTCCATCCATCGCGTTTATCGTTTTATAAATTGCCTAGACGTGTTTGAAGGGATCGGCCGGGTTTATGTACCGATCTGTCAAAATAATAGGCCCGACATGAAAACTTGATGAAATAATATTCTGCCCCATGCTAACATTACAAACAGACCGCAAATCCTTAAACCCAATTCACAGCGATCGCTTCACAATGGATAACGTTAATATATTTCGACATCGATTATCGCAGGGGGTATAGACGCGTTGCAGAAAAATTAAGTAATTCATTCGAGTTGAAAGGGTAGACGGCTTGTATCTGACGTAGAAAAAAGGATGGTATAGAGCCATCAGTCGAAATAGGTGTGCTTGGCTGCTCCCCGCGGGCGGCCGCGTTCACCCGCTCGCCCGTCCGCCGCATTCTTATTCCGATGCTTAGATAAACATTAATAAGTCCCTACGGTATCCATCGACGACTAAAATAGCGCTGGCTAACTTAAATAAATTGTTTCCGGAAAACGAGTTGCATTCCAGAAGTTGAAGCCCCAACGACGTGTTTTCACTAAGCGTGACCGTGTGTTTATGTTCGGTTAAATACGTGTCAATTTGTTGCGCTGCTGTGCCCACCGTGCATTATTTACGTTGGGCTATATTATTATAATAAACTCATATAAATTCTCGCCGTAAACTTCGAATGTTAGAATCATAATCGGAATTCAAGTCGAGTTGTTTGAATAGAAGAATGGTAATGAGGTTTCCCAGGTAGCCCCTTGATGGGAGCTCACGAGAGCTGAGCAAGCAGGTCGGGCCCAGCGGCCGGCGCGAGCGCTGCTAATGAAGATGTGCGAGTGCGCTCGACCGTGTCAACAAGCGCCCTGGAGGCACTGTTTCTGTTTGCTCCCGCGGGATTAGTAATTTAAAAGTCAATGCGGACACTCGAAAGGGTCAATCGCATCTCGCTCTGTATATTGAAAACAGATACCCTTTTCTGTATTCCGGTGGTAGCCCATGAAAGTTATAAGGGCTGAGTTGTTGAACTATGTAATTGACTTGGTTCTGCGGTCAGAGGCTTTGTTCTCCGGGGGCGGATAATCGAAAACGCCTCTGGTTAGCCCCAAATGATGGGAGAAACAATGCGAAGTTGATATGTGGATTCGTCAGACGGTCCCTTGTTTGATTTGCAAAGAGCTATTTGCTCGTCGAAGACTGCGGCCGGAGCAGGAAATTGGACCTCGCCGCCGGTTCAACTCGCCGGCCCGACTAACGCCGCGAACACTTGTCCA
The DNA here is from genome assembly GCA_923062465.1 of Acleris sparsana. Classification (NCBI taxonomy): domain Eukaryota; kingdom Metazoa; phylum Arthropoda; class Insecta; order Lepidoptera; family Tortricidae; genus Acleris; species Acleris sparsana. Next base: position 14,902,662 of record OV281287.1, on the reverse strand, counting down.
ATTACTTCCTTTGGAACTGTTTAACACTTAAGTACCCGACCCGAAGTGACACTCGTTCGAATGAAACACGCCGAACGTTTAGCTAATGCGGCGCAATTTGTGACGGCAATATCCGGCTGACACGAATACTTGTCAGAGCGCTAATAACGCTACACGCAGAAATGAAAACAAAAGAAAAACAAAGCGGAGCCATGACGCCAGCCATAAAATAGACAAAAGTGTAACTGCAACACGAACACTGTGCTATTTAAGTCTGGAGCGGTCCCTGCGCCATCAATTTTATTTTCTCGCACAAAACATGTCGGCTGTCGCTACGCATTATGCCGAGAGCGCCACACGCAACATTCGAATAGTGTTTTATTTCGGGCAAACGTGGACGTTTCCCAATGATTGACTTATCCGGGGGTAATTTGAGAGGCTCTCGCAACCTGCGGCTGCCCGTCACGCCGCGCGGGTCTGTCTGCCGTCGCCGCTGCACTCCTGCCCGTCGCTGCCTTAGTAATCCGACACCGACTGCTCTCTCACCACCGACCACTTTAAAGTGACGTGACAACTCCTGAATGTAATTAACTTTACAAAATTTCCAAAAATTTCTCAGTTATTCATTTTAATGAAAGAAAGAATCAGACCAGTTACCAGTATTATCCGTTAACTGAATACAACGCCTCGACGGAACAATGACATTTTCAAGAAGTCGTTTCAAGTGCTGCTGTATCGTTTCTAATATCAGTGTCATTTGTGCGTGAATGAAAAAGTCGTTTCCGTCAATCCAGTTACGAGTCGCTTTCCCGCACGCAATAAACCGAAACCAATTCTCGTTCAACAGAACATTGTTTTACAGATATGGCATTTAGTATGACACTCTTGTAACAGTGATAGTACAATCACAAAGGACCGTTGTCTTTATATAATGTTTATTTTAGAAAAATAAATCATTTCATAATTGGGTGATGAAAATAATAACGCGCCCCTGAAACAACATTATATTTTCATTATTACTCACTCCTAAACATTTTGTTCAAAAATTTACTCACTTTTAATTTCGAAAACGGTTTACAAGTCCAAAAGAAATACTATAATTGAATCTTGTATCCACGTTAAATGTCAAGTTTACTTTTTCCCAGTTCCTTTTAAAACGGAACACGGACAAATGCCTTTGTTTTACTTGGAAAGGAAATATTGACGGTCCCATGTGATTTCGTTCCATGTTTTAAAAGAAAGCCAATACGGATGCACCATCTGCGTGTTGTCTTTTTCAAATGGCCGTGAGTACTATGTAACTTAATACGCGCCTCGTTCGAGGGACTAACGGAATAACAAATATCCTAGTGGCTCCCAACACTACAAAGACGTGACTTCGAAGAATACATATGAAAGTAATGATACAAATGCAAAGAGCAGGCTTAGCGCGAAATGAAAAGAAAATAAAAACGCCGGATTCCAGCGGCGTTCGCTGGCTTAGCGCATCACCATAATTCAATCGTGGATGGCCCGCTCTTTTGCTACCAAAAGGAGCAACGAATTTATTACAAAGCTCGTATGGTTTGGAACCCCTACCTATTATTTATGGCACTGAGTTGGTCTGTCACAAAAAACGGACGGGTGTTTCGATATCGCAGCGGGCGACTTGGAAACATAAGCTGCAATAACACGTATTTCCTCCGGGCTTAGAAAAAACTATATTGAGTGAATCACGGTTGCACATTTAATCCCGTATTCATTTGAAAACGAAAAAGCTGCTGACCGTCGCTCTTTGAGGCTGGTGCTGCCCAGTTTTTAATACCCTCCCCATCAAGGTTTTGAATTTTAAATTATTTCTGCGGTATTCAACGAAAAACTTGGTGCTATGTATTTTAATATGACGGTCAGTTATAATCTGGGTTTATTAAAGCTGGTCGAGAAACAAGTATCAATTCTAGCCATGTGGTTGAAAATATGGGAACCCCGCCAAGATGTTGACCCACTAAGAATTACTTCGCTTCATTGTTGAGATGTTACAATGGAAACTTTTAATTATTTTCTAGTAACAGATGTTTATTGTGTACTAATAATTAGTAAACATGCGTGTATTTTCAACAAAGTGTAAGGGGTTTTTTGCCTATCTAAAGCTTTAGCTTATGCATTGAGCGATCTCAATACATACTTATCTACACTGGTGATTTCAATTACGCCATTAAATTTACCCCAGGTGGTTCAAATTGATTATCTTTTTTTTATTCGAAATCCATTTTATTTCAAGAACGTTTTTTACCTAGACCGGATATGAATTTAGAAAACATTGCCTCTACCAAATGCAATATAAAGCGTCATTGAAACGTCTTTAGAATTAACTGGAGATCCCTTCTTTAAGGGACTAGCTAAGTCCTCTTTTGTCATTGAAGTACACTTGAGTAGCAAAGCCATTTCAAACCTGGTTTAAATATAACGTCTGCTCGCACGGGGAAGCGTGAGCCTTAAACCAACTAGGTACCTTATTTACTGTAAAGGCAGATTCAACGATCGGAAGACATTGGCGTTCTCAGCGATCACTCATAATCCTCGAAATGAGACAAATATCACGAACCGGGTCAACGGCTATCTTCTCACGTTTGTTGACGACTTAAAGTGTGATAATATATATTAAATGGATCACTAGAAGCGACCGACGACGATAAATAAGCCCTTAAAACCATTACGTGTCACGCGAGATTTACTATGCATGGTAACGACAATTTTTTTTCAACGCAACCGAAAGCATTGTAGCTTGTAGTTCTAGGAATGTCGATTCACATTTTGTCCGTGATGTTATCATGTTATTTTACATGTAATTAGTATTTATTACCAACAGGTTTTGTGTGCCCGGGGCTTATAATGAAGTCGGGGCGATCTTTGGTGTGAAAGCGGGTTTAACGTGAATTATGTGGTTACGGGACGTTTGAGTTAAGCAATTAAAGCTGTTTTTATGTGGATAACACTAACTTCTTAGATGTGGCACGCGATAATCATACAATTTATGGGTTTACAACAGTCCTGAGGAAGATTTGTATAATCAAGTCATTTGAAAGCCGTAATAAAATGGACATAAACTGTTAACATTTCGAGTGTTCGATCAGCAACTTAGCGAGTTTATCGAAGAATCTTTTTTGTATCAAAAGGTAAGATTTCGGCCCACACAAATCGGTAGCGTGTTAACAAGACATTTCTCAGCAAAAAAGTCAGCTACCGTCCTGTGAGAATTGGCTTGCCATCTGGTGGAAAGGCGATCCATCGTTGAAATTAATGCGATAGTTAACGCTTAAATAAACTGACTAGCCTCGCCTCCCGGCGCTCCCCGCATCGACCGTTCTTTTTGAATAAATCATAATGATAATTGAATCATATGCTGCGTGTCAAAAGTAATTAACAGACGCTGCGATACGCATCTCGGGCCACATGTGTTTTTTTAATAACGTCGCCTCTCAGTTTCCTCTCGTACACGCGACTCACGCTCGAGATACCATCGACATGGAATTTCTTTCATACTCATATGAAATTATTACTCTATCCGGCATGGATGACTTTATTAAAGTCATTGTGAGAGTAAATTGATCCGTGCGCCCTCGCGATGGGCGCGGGCGCAATTGCTATAACGCAGGCGGAATGATGACATCTTGCTTCGATTACGGTGCCCTTAATCACTACGTGTGGTGAAATCATTTTGGTATGATTAGCTTCAAAGAATATATTATCAGTGAAAATAAATTACTTGTTATACTTAGTTGATAAGAATTGAGAATGATTCAAAGAACTCTTTGTTACGTTACTATAATACAACTCATCATTATCATTGACCGTATTCCAGTAAATAAATACCCGCGAACTAATTTCCTTGGCCGTTAACGGTCGGACCTTTCGGAATGTACTTAATTTGAATATATGTACCTACATTGTTCAGTTTGTTGCTCTATAAATCTTGAGAGCCAATTTATCCGTAGAATACTTAAATTCGTTCCATTAACATCGTATCCCGTATTAAATTTGGCCGCCGGCAAAGACTGACAATGATTGGCCTAGCGCAGCCCCAAACGACCGCTGCGATGGGCTATAAAGGTGTTTCGCAGCCGTACACCAATTACCTTAATGTAACTACCATCAAAACAACCTTTTTAGCAAAACGCTTTCCCGCTCTTTCCCACGGAACGTTTACTCCTAATGAAATTAAAAGTAAATATATTTCCAGCAAAAAGAACAAGCGGAGAGCATCGCGATGGACGTTTTATGAAAATGAGAGAGCCCGGCGAGATTCATGTAGCATTCACGGGCTGTTGTAGAGGGCGGCGCTTTTTTCTGTGCCCCTGTTAAAGATGAAGAATTAGAGGTGTCGCTGCCCGCCCGCCCTAACGAGACCCGCCGGAATACCAAGCAATATCTTAATACATGCCTTGCCCTCGGGTGACAAATACACGGAATTTACACGGAAACGGTAAATAATTTATAACCCCCCCTTTACGACGTTTCCAACACGGTGTGATGACAAGCCGGAGATAACGCGAAGATGCTCGCGCCAAAATATACCGCCGTTAAGTAGAATTATTGCTGACGAGGCAGTCAAAGCACTCACCTTCTCGTTATGGTTTTAGTAATTTCGCCACGCGGCACTTCAAAGCGGCTTCGCTATTACGGCAAACAAATTTCGCCAAAAGCATTAAACAAACTAACGCGTCACTTATCAAGCATTTGATTTACGATATTAATATCTGAGGTATTATTATGCTAACATTTACGATTACCTTTATTAACATCAAAGGTTATCCTAAGACGTAACGTGTACTAGGCAGTTTAAAGAAAAACAATCAAACACCAGCGTAACTTTAACACGTTTACGAATCACCCGCATTTGCCACCCTTTTCTTGTTTTAAGTACTAAAGGTTGAATATGAAAGGGAACATAAAATTGCCATAAAACTGGTGACGAGCCAAGAGCGTGCGTTCGGAGTGCTCAGGCGGAGGCACATTGATTTGTTTAGAGCAGCTGCCCCAAAGCGTTAATAACTTAATTCGTCAGAGTCGACGGCACGGGAAGAGGGTTTTTAAATGTCGCTACATGTGCGCAGGCGCCGAGGAAACGTTACAGTTAATGCGCGTCCGCGTCGAGGATGGAGACGTCACTCCGGAGAGTGCTCCCGCTGAGCGATTTGTGCCCATCAGCGACTTTAGAAGCTCCCGCTTAATAGACGACTAAACACTATTACAATTCATCAAACTGCTATCGAACCATACATCAAGTCTTTATAGTCTAATGTACTTCAAAGTGACAGTTCAATATTTATTTGGTATTCGGTTCCACAACGGTATGCTGCGGCTGCAGGAAACGTCTAAGATTTTTATATATTGTTGTGAACCACGTGAATCAAGTGACACTTATTAATTCCGTGTTTGAAATTCCGAACTCCCGCCTCCGCTTCATCTCGAAAGGTGCTTCAGCCGTTCCGGTGAGAACTGTCCTCATAATTATTTGTACACATTCACAGTGACGCGGTCTCAAGTGCGGTGAGAGATGTTCCCGTCAAAACACTACTTCAAATTTAGATACAGACCGTCAAGCCCCTCTCGTAATAATTCATATCCCGGCGCGCTCCGCCGAGGTGGAATCCACTTCACTAGCTTGTTAAGTGTCACTAAGACTCACCTTAGCACTTTTATAACACCAGGCAACTAAAAATATCTAGAAAGAACCCCATGCAATATAGTGAGGTAATTCCGTTATGTATTCCTCGGATGTTGCCTTTAATTAGAGACATGGTTACAGTTTTAGCTCGGAAATCGATAAGTCGTGTGTGATTGTACGTTGCTGGAATACCCAACGAGGCTCTTTGACGTTGGTTGCCGTTTCCCTCCCTATAACAAATTTCTTTGACCCAGTGCAAACATCAACAATATTCCTTAATTTTGATTCTGAGTAAACAATAACTCAGCAGATCCGAGATAATATTCAGACGTCGTTGTTTGAAGACACTTTATAAATAATCTCGCGCAACTTACTCTTCAAGAATCGTGTTTTGGGGGTCAAAGAATTGTAACTCCATTAAAAGTTTCCTTGTTTTCAAAGTAAACATGGCGTTGCTTCTCAAAGGAAGCCCTTAAAAATTAATGGAGACATCCTGATTACTTTAAAGATCCGTGGTATGCGTGTTCGGGACACTCGATGTCTATTTTCGTGACTAAAGACAAGTTTACGGGCTTTATCTGCTTAGTGACTGAATTTCTTCTTTAAGCAAAGATCATAAATTCTGGTAAATATAGTGTTAATCCCTGCGTGTATAAATATCACACCAGCGCCACAGTCAGTAAAGAATTGGATAAAGAAAACGCATGCGGGTAATATTGTGACTGTCGCCGCCATTGTGCTGTTAATATTCGAACGCTGCTGAGGAGAATAGTTCCGATTCCAAAAACGAATAAAAGCATGGCGCAGCCCGCGTCAGATTATAGGCATAAATTATTGGGCACTTTTGTTCAAGTGAAAGAGCTGACTGCGGGCATTCAATTACTCGGATCAGCCTTACAAGGAGTACCGAGTATTTTTTAGATGTTTGTGTAAGGGATTAGTCGGATATCTGTGCCGGTATCTTCGTGAGATAAGTACGAATATACGTCAACGTCGGACGACTAAGCCGATTATTTTAAATGTATTCACTTCCTTAATGGACGTCGTTTTTCACGTTGCGCTCCGTGACTCCGCTCACTGACTTACTGAAGATTTTCGGTTATGATCCGGTCAATGACTGCTGAGGATTAAAACACAACCAACTGACATTTATTAAATTGTCGGGCCACTACCAGGCAGGTGCCGGCGCTGATTACACACCCGCCGCTACCTACTGTCTGTATTTACCGTTTATATTTAGTTTACGCGAGCATAATAGTACAAAATTAGAGGCTTTACCTCAAATAGAGTAGCACAATACCAAACGTACATTAATGAGTGTTTATCATCTGAATACGTCTGCTGTTACTATAAACGGGACCACACACGTATCTAATAACGTGTTTAGGTTAAAAAATAAACAACTCGGTCTCCAGACGCGCATACGTTAGTAGCGAGGATTATTATTGAAATGAGCCAAAAAATAAAGTAATAACAAGGATCCTAGCTACCGCCCACCTGAGCGTGCATTGACAAATGTGCCTCACCGGGCTCCCGGGGTGCTCCGGGCCCAAATAATATACATATCATTATTCTACCCTGCTTTCTCATAAATATTGCTTACAAATTTGCCTATCCCATGCGATGTAGGAACATTTTTTAAGGAAAGTAACTTCAAATTGGTGAAGTGACGGATGATGACGGGAGGTAGGCCGCAGGCGCCGCGGTTTTTTACCTTCAGGATAAAACGCTAGAGAACAGAGTTGCAAAAAATGCTTGACTCTACTAGAGATACTAATAGTTGAAGCATTTTTCGCAACTCTATTTTACAAAGTTTTATACACCCTGAAATTGTTTACTAAGTGGCCGACCCTGTAAGTTTATTTTTGACTTTTAACGGTTTGATAGCCAAAACGTGTGTCGCATGTGACGACGTATAATTATAATGTCATAATTAACCTCCTAGTGAAACAGTTTTATTTCGACCCGGTACACATCACCACAAAATTACACAGGGTGTTTTGCTAGGCAGGTGGGCTCTAATTAATTAGTGAGTACTTCCCCCTGCTACCATCAGAGGGTTGAAATTAAATGTATATTTTGCATTTTTTCACCCCCACGAACCCCGCGTGCCGGCAGTCGCGCGTTATAATTAATAATAATCTAAAATACCTACTGTTGGGGAATGTTGTGAAAGAAATTGCTTAACGATTTCACTGATTTAATACAATTATATCAAAGCTTAGTAATCTCGCTAAATTGATATATTTATTTTACAATTTCAGTCTTGAAAAAACCGTTCAATCAATCATAATTAATGCACAATCCTTGTAACTTTGGACGTCTAGATTTTAATGAAAGATTTTGGTAATGCGTCATTTTACTTCAGACACTTTTGACATAGACGTATTAAGCTTGTAAGTTTATTAAATATTAAAAAAAAACTTTATTTACGAGATGTTATATGTCCCTAATAAAATACTTCGTAATACTAAAGTAATACCTACAGGTAACTAAGCTAATAAAATAGATAGTTACAGCTGTTTGTAAGATTAAAAGGAAAGTTTAGCTATATGGGTAAGTCAACATGATAACAAAAAAGCCTTTTCCGCGACATCGTCTGCGTTGAACCCAACTTTTATTTATCTCTCACAGTAACATCTATAGTTTCCAGGACAAGGATAAATATTTTAATTACTTATCCAAGACACGGACTTTTTGTTTGTGGTATTTAATCTAAACGCATTTAGCCATTCTTGCGTGATTAAAAACGTACATTCAAACACTTAAACATTGAGTCAACTTTTGCTTACAAAATTAGTTAACAAGATAATTATAGCACTTTGACCACACCGCTTTAAATTATACTTTGGTACAAGGTTTACAACAACAAGCGATACAACCAAACTTAATCATAAAATGACTAAAATCACTCGTGTACTCACCAGTACACCATGTCACCCGTTGCGTGCACTACCTGCGCCAAGGGTGGGGACGTTATATCACTTGTCTCCATCACATTACTACGTTATTACCGCCCGCTACATGTTGCGCGGGTTGTAAAGGTTAACGTACATCCTTCAGGGTTTTATGGCGACCCCGAGATGACGGTTTATAATTACTTTCTAGGGTACCTAAGTGTAAATTATTAAACTCATACTGGGGTCTCAGCTTGTTATATTGTATGACATGCTACTGGTCTACTAGACATAGATAAATATACTCATATAGATAAATAATTACTTAATTACATAGACTCAACTCATAAACAAATACTCCCGCTCCTCATTTTTACCTGTACCTGGGCTTCTATTCTCCTCGGGAAACCATATTGCTTCCGATATGTTATCGTAATTGTCTACGCTATAATAGCTCTTATTTCCTTGACAGTAATAACAATACCATAACATGTCAAAAGCAATATGGTTTTACCGACTAGAATAGAGGACCAGGAATAGAACCCGGGACCGCCAGCTTCGTAGGCAGCGTCACTACCAACCGGGCTGAAATTGTCGTCAGACATTACTACGTTAATAGTTACTACACATCGGTAACGCGTGGCATTTAGGTAGCACTTGACAGATTAGTGATGAGACAAGTTTTATAAGTGCCTTTTACAGAAGAAAAAAATACCTTCATTGTCTTAACATGACTAAGTAGGTTTGATCACTTGTTTAAAAACATCAATGTCAATGTCAATGATATTGTCATTAATTTACTCGTTATAACTATTACGAGACGTGTTGCGAAACATATGTTTTTTGGAAATAATGGAGGAAATCAAAGAAAACACCAATAAAAATACGCTGCAACTTTACAATAGAATGCTTTTTTTACGCATTATGTCAGTGTAGTCGGGATTTTCTTACAAAAAGTGGATTTTATCAAGTAAAAGACAGGCTGACTTGTAAAAATTTAGAACTAATATTAATTGTTTATCACGGATGTCATATATTAAATGATAGAAAAACCTTTTTCTAATTGGTTTCCTTGTCTCGACTCGTACAGGAAGAATTGTGACATCACTAGTCTGTTAGAAACTGTCAAGTGCTACCTAAATGCCACGAGTTACCGATGTGTAGTTATTACCGCCCGCCACACGTCGCGGGTTGTAAAGGTTAAAGTACACCCTTAGGTTTTTATGGCGACCCGAGATGACGGTTTATAATTACTTATCTAGTATAAGTGTGACCTTAGTGCATCTGCAAATTAAAGGGTCGCGGTGCCTGTGGCATTTAAGATAATAGGGTCAAATAGCTTGGGATAATAACATACTGCATTACGAATGTCAAGTCAGGTCATTTGAAAGGTTAAAACAGAATTGCTGGTTAGTTTACTGTTCTGCAGAATATAAATGTTGTTGCTATGTAGCGGTCCACTTCTACTACGGTTGTTATTTACTTGTTAAGATGTAGGTCAAAAATACTTTGATTTTATCTAAGTTAAGAAAGCCGTCTTAGTCGGTTTTACACGTTTTTTAGTTAAGCGGAACAATACCGTAACTGTGTTCTAAGTAATTATAATATACATGTTGCGTTGATGAAACAAATGTCTGTCGGACGTCGCTTTTTGTTACCATTAACGCGGTTTTGTTGCTAATTGCATGCTAATAAATCAGTTTGCTCCCAGTTACAAATGCACTCATGTATTTGTTTGCAACGCGAAATGTTCACGCAAATATGTGTATGCAGCTTTAAATTTGATAATTAATGAGAAAAGTTGCAATGATTAGTATAAGTTTGACGGTAAGTAATAATTTAACTTCCTGCGCATTAATTATTAATTCGCAACGAGCAAAATAAACAATACGTTATTTGTGAATAAACATGCTTTACAACGTGTATTCTGTGCAAATACCAAGTGTGATTTATATTTTATTGACGAATACAATGATAATGATTCGCGTAATTTGAGTTTGACAACTGAACGCCTAATCCTATATAGAACGATTAATATGTAGTTCAATCATGACAGGCAAATGTGTTATTGATTTTTGGAACAAATAAATAAAACTTTACATCAATATACAATATACAATACAAAACAAACATCCTTTATTGAACACCTCATATAATAACAGCTTGGTTGGAAAGTAGATATAAAAAATAGTTGATAAGTAATACAAACTTATTTAGCAATGATATCGCTAAATAGCAATCTCTTCTAGACGACCTTGCAAAGAAGAGAAGTTAAAAAATAAATTGACAAGCAGTGCAAACTAAAATAATAAATATAATAAAAAACCCAAACACAAATAAATACGAAACAAACTTTAAAAAAAATGTGTACATAAGTATATAAATACATAGGTAATCTATACACCTAAAATGCTTTGTCCTGAATGACTGACTGACTGACGGATCAACGCACAGCCGCTGATCGTAGAGACCTGAAACTTGGAGGGTGTGTTCTTTGTATAATGTAGGCATCTGATAAGAAAGGATTTTCCAAAATTCTACCCCTAAGGGGGTGATAAAGGGGGGCAAAGTATGTATGGGACAACATGATTCCTTGGTCCAATCTACTTCAAGTTTCGCATAAACATTCTTTATTAGAATTGATTGAAGTAATGTTTCGTATTTTATTGAAATTCATCCCTTAAGGAGGTAAAAAAGGGTAGAAAGTTATTTTGGGGGTGATTTGCTTCGAAGTTGATATCAATACTCCTTAGTGCTTTTGATTTACTTAACATTTTATTTTGACACATGCGTAAATCTCAATCCGATTTAATTCAAAAAACCCAAACCGCTGAGTCTAAAGATTTCATTTTTGGTACATAGGTTTCTTATGAAGTCTAGGGTGCAGTAAGAAAGGTTTCTCCGAAAATCTACCCCCAACGGGAAGAAGTAGGGGGAGTAGCGGGAAACTAATTCTACGCGTACGAAGTCGCGGGTGTCCCCTAGTCGTAATTACATATCATTATGTTATAAAACGAAAACAAAAGAAAGCCACGTCACTTTCTATCGTTTAGCTCTATCTGTAGACAGTAAACTAAAGGCAAAATGTTAGAAACATTAAAAACGAATGTACGAATATACGAATTTACTTATAATTGGTTTTTTGTGCATTAAAAAGTTTACAAACATACGAACTTAGTAGTCATATCGATTGCGACATTATCAATAGAATCAAACGCCTAACAACGGCTTAGCCACGACTTTGCAGGGCGGCGACTGCGGCGTGGTAAACACGGTGGAAACAAATGCAAAGAAATCGCCACAGCGCTGCGCCGCGGCCACTCGTGGTATTCTTAATTCTTGTCAATGTACTTGTTTCTTACGATTTGCCGCTTACCGCTACCGGTGCCGGAGTCACGCAGAGTAGTAACGTAGCTATAAGAATGAAACATGCCACAATCTTAATTATTCTCACAATTAACATTAGCCGTCGAAGTATCCCCCAAGTATACTATCAACGTAATCCAATAACAAACTTTAACCAAACTAATATGGCACACCACGTTGAGCCTCGAATATTCTGACGAAGATAAGGCCCAACTCCTCAGGGTTGAATTATTGTAATATAAAGTTGTTGAAGGTCACCAGAGTAGAATGACCGCCAAGTTAGCAGCCGTCAAGTGTTCTTAGAACTTGGAAGAATAACTGATACCGCACTCTGCCACTCGGAGATTATACCTCCCTCAACAATCTCGACCGGTAGGCCGATTCTTGATTCTTTCGGCCGTATGATATTAAAAAGAAAAAAGTCTAGATAGACGTCCACAACCACGGCCTGTTTAAAGTAGAATCGTAGTATTTGCTGCTATATTTCTTGGAGAAGGTCATCCCAGCTGGCCTCCGGCGTGTAATTCAAACGTTAGCTGTTCACTACAACAAATTAAATAACAATATTATCGTCAATAAATAGAGTTATTAATGTATAATAATCATAGTGATAAAAATTATATTTCTGTATTAGCTTGGTGATTTTACATTACTTTGGAGCACATTTCAAGAGTATTTTGTATTAATCGAACTCCGAAAGGCTTATACACACAATTTGTTTTTGTAAAACTTTCGGTTTTGGCAGGTTAGTTCTGAATTCTCAGCACTTTAAAGCTTGTAATGTTCCCTAAATTCTTCTTTTCAGATTTCCAAATAGCAAATAACAGCTGGACACTGCATTATTACCTTTTTTACGTGCTTACTAATAATGTAAATAAAATGTTTTGACAGCCATCGGATTAAGCCATACCAGCAGAGATTAAAGTTATTTATCACATACCTATCTAAATATTAAATATATTAACCGTGTTTTTATTTGGTTCTGACTAGTATAAACTGCGGGTTCTCTCGATAAAATCGTTGAAAAACTACCTGTTCCGTAAAAGAAAATGCTCTGCATTCGCCTCGGCCGCGTCGCTAGTAAACCACATGAATGGGCATAAACGCCCACTTGGTCTATTACTTACACATGCCTACGTCTTTATTTGTATTATTCCATTGAATAGAAATGATTGTGCATTGCTGGAATATTACAGTCCCGTTCATTGAGATGTACGAGTATTTCCATTCAATGTATGAATCAAAGATCTTCGTAGCTTGTATCACAATGACACTCCAAGACTTTGCTACGAGCCAATCCGGATAAGATTTGGTCGTAGAACGTTTAGTTGTTGATTGAGATGTTACCAAAAATGTTTAAATAACCCCTATGAGCCTTATTATTTATGACCATGCATCATTACTCTAAGTGGACAAAGAGTACCATCATTGCGTTGTGCACAAGAGTAGCTATGAGTAGTCTTCATTAAGAACCGTCTTAATCATTTAATGTTTCTTAGAGTACATTTTCCAACTGCTTATAGTTTCTTTGAAAGCATTCCTGATTCTTAAAAAGTTAAAAGTGATGCAAAATTTAAAGAGTTTTCAAAGAAAATTAAGGAACCGTCGGCGACGGTGTGGATTCTAAGAGCGCTCGTCCGAACTCGCTGCAACGCAACTTTGTTAGGCACGCCGAGTTACCTCGTTAACGGGGCAGCGTAAAAATTACACAAGTTTAACTCGAATTAATCTGCGATGGTTTTTTTTTGAGTTTTGCAAAGTAAAATCCTCCGTACTAATGAGCTAGATTGTTAGCTCGCGCCTGCCGCCCGCCTTTGTGGCAGGTGTTTCTGTTTAGCTTTGCGCTGCAAACTTCATTAATATTAAAAGTACCGACATTTCCGTATATAACAAGTTTCAGTTGCGCGGCAGTCACGAATAAAAATTTGTAACAAATACCGCTCTCGAGTCACGACAGTACCGCATTTGAGCTAGTTAAGCCGTAATTGGCGCAAAGTTTGTAACTAAAGCAGTTCCAGCTGAAACATATTCGGCCGCTTCAACACGTTTGAATCACGTGCAAGCCTAATTAGCATTTTGTAGGCGTAATTTCTTATTTTAATACAACATTTTACACACGTTAATGATCGTGAGAGGGCAAACGTTTGATTAATAATGTACGTATCCCCCTACAGTTTATGGATACGACTGTTATTGAGCAATAAAAGCATAAAAGGTACATTATAAGGCCCGCGGCGAGCGCCGGAGCCCTAAACAAGCCCTTATCTAACGGCAATCGATCGCACAGTTGTACAACCGCCGCACATTATCCTAACGCAATTAAACGTGTAACGTATGGGGGTGGTCGCTGAAATTTAAACCTTTGTTAATGCGGGGAAACGGTCGACAGGCGCGTATCCACCCGATCTGGTTCAAAGGTCCCATCCTAATATACTGCTTCGGCGAGCGATAGATCAGCTTTGAATCAGGTAACATCGCCTACAGCGCCCAGTCTAAACCCATTACAGTATTTCAAATCGTACTAGCGAGTCCTAAAAGTCGCCTTAAACATCAAGCGTTGCGAGATACAAAATAGGGTACCTATATACTTTTATAGGTAGTTCCGTACACAGCTCGGACGTGCCCCTTTCGACTATAGCGCTCGTATTAAAATAGATGCCCGTCGGCCGTTCTGCTGCGATACACGGCTTTAGATAAATTCCCCCCATTTTTCTCGCGCTCACGACCCGTCACCGTATAAATGCTTCGAGTGTCTTTTTTTGTACGAGCAACCGGAGGAATTACAACATTAATCAGCTGAAATGAACCTTTTAGCGAAATGTCAAAAGGTTTACGAAGATCTTCGCGGTAACGAGGCGCGGTTATCCGTAATGAAAACAAAAGAATGCTCACTCTGTTATCCGGACATCGGCGCGCGTTTCGCGCGGACGGCCGGCAGCGCCGACCACGGCTCGCTTTCTCTCAGATAAGCCGAGTGCTCAGGCTCTTTGTTTGAAACACTACATTAATTTGAGCCTGTGATGTAACCCGTGGCATTGTTAAATTGATTGTAACAGTGTTTACGCTCAGCTCTTTCTCTGCGATATCATTCGTTGTCTTATTGAACTTGTTTGTCTGGCTAGCGATAATCTCTTGTGGTTTGACATGAAGTGATTTTTAACATTTTATAAATAAGGCCTTCTTACAATTGAGTACCTTAGCCTAAAGTTTGAAAGCATTTTCATGTGGTAAGTCGGGTCCGCAAGCTGCTGCGTGCGCGCTCCGGTCCACATTTCCACTTGATTAGAGGATTCGCTAGTTTCCCGCGCACCTGCGCCATCTGTGACCCGACTTTTCTGCACGTTTTGTTTCGGAATCCAGGACGTTTACCGGGGAAGTTTTATCGGTAGCTTCGAGCTATGCGGGGCCCGTTTGACTCCAGTCTCACGGAAACCGAATACTAGGAATCACAATTTTATTAGTTTCCTATACACTTTTACATTTGAATTTTTACTGTTCTAAAACTTTGATTTAAGAATGCTACCCGTATTATTTGTGAGTCTATCATACTTGCGGCAAAATGAGAACGAAACGAATTACGAGGATGTATAAAAGAGATATTGCTTGTTTATGAAGGTCTGCTTTTATAGGGCCCTAAGGGAGAATCTCCTTTATCGATGCTTTATAATGGTAGTAACAGTTACCCAAAGAGATAATAAAGTTTGTCGGTTTAATGTGATACAAATGTAAAGGGATTATAATCAATTCATTGATATGCGGTTTTGTATTTACAAAGCTATTAATGTTTGGGTTTGAAAGTCTATTGTCCCCTATTTTGGTGTGATTTTATTATGTTTTTATTTAAAGTGGTTTTTGTTGTTTTAGGACATGCGCTGGGGGAGGCCTGCCTGCTTCGGACTCATGATTGAACGTTACGGCGCTTCATAACAACAAGCTGAGCTGCCTACATTTAGGTTGGTTTTTAAACCTTTTTCTTAGATGTATGATGTACTTTAGTATCAAAATATTATTATAATGGGCCGCTCCTTTTGTTGATGCTTGATGATTTACGCCTGATGCCATAAAACTATTCAACAACAAAACAAAGTATTTTTTTAATTATGAAATAGTTCACATATAACTGTACTCACTTATATTTAAACACGAAACCTGAAAAGAAAAAAGTCTCACAAGGCTGAAACCAAATTTGGGATATTCATTTAATAAAGTTGACTAAATCAGATTTTTTTAATAAAGCATAGTTCAACGAGTTTATTCATGCAAACATTCTCACGGCAATTTAACAACATTATATGTTTTACGAATACGCTAACGTAAGCCGACCTAGGCAGAAAAAGGGTCTTGCAAATAATAAGACCCGAATCTAGTCTACTAAACAGGGATCAATAATGGCGTCATCATCCCGGAAAAAGGGGTAATTTGTATCTTTTTTCAATAAACTTACACCTGTGCCCGCACCATTTGTACCACGCCCGTTCTAAGCTAAGCTTTGTAAATGTTGGCCCATTTGTAGCGAGATTGAAAAACTGTTTCGTATACCGACTGCAACAGTTTGTTGGATTCAGCGCGCCTAATATATCACCTGTGCTAACGGGCTCACTGCGAGAGGAGACAAAGTTGAGTTGCGATGGAAACGGTTCTATAAATCAAAGACACTGTTTAGAAGATAGTTCTTTGTAGTTGTAAATGAAGATTTACGCAATAGGTTTGATTACAAATGTATACAATCACTACATATTATGAAACAAAGTCCCCCGCTGCGTATGTCTGTATGTTGACGATGATCTCAAAAACTATCGAACGGATTTTGATGCTGTTTTCACCATCACTTAGATAGCATTTTACGATTATTTTTAATGTAAGATTAAATTTGGTTAATGCGGGTCGCTAGTAATAGATTATTTAAGTGTTCTTTAAACTGAGCCAGATTACTTACTCAATGTACTCGTTTTGATGAAACATAGTATACATATATTGTGATGGCAATCCACCGTAGGTACAATTTGCCAACTAGATACATTCTACCCGTGACTTCATTTGCGTGAATATCCATTTAGAATCAAATCAAATATCAACCAATCGCTGTCTGTTTAAACGAATAAACACAAACTAACTTTCGGATTCGTATTAGTCAGTATTGGTTTCGAATTGGACGCGAGATATCTCAATAAAAACCTCTAACCTTTTTACACTGGTTATCTCTGTGAAGCGACATTTAAAAAGTGATAATTTTTAGAACAATCCTGGCCTAAATCAAATAAATCTTGGACAGCGGACAGTTGATATCCGTCGACCGCGTCTGATGAAATATGACCAATCATTTTTCAATGACACCCCTTTTGGACAGATGACAGATTTAAAGCGGTGTGTTTGAGCGATGCGTATAGCCAATGTGTCAGTGGTGGCGGCTGCGGCTAAATGATCATGCTGGCTCATGTGATCGACATGTAAAGTCATTCGACATTTTCAAGGGTGAGCGGGTTTCGCGTTCTGTTAATTGACACTTTGTCGTAAAAGAGTTGACGGGTTTTATGGATGATCGGGCGGTTTTATCGAATCACAAAGTTTATACGAATTTCTTGCAATATTCATCACGAAACGACATTGTAAGAGTGAAAGTTTGTTTACAATTGCACCATAGGAGAAATAGTTACCAGTAAAGACGTAGGAACCCAGTGTTAGTAGAGCACTTCCAGGTAACCGTTTCATTGTTGTGTAATGACCATAGTCGTAACTGTGCACTACTTACTTCACCTCCTAATTAAATGTTTATGTACAGTAATACCAAGGGTTTATTGACAAAGCTTAGAACTAAAGTGTGTTTCTTTAAATTTTAATTGCAGATTCGTTTCCTTATGGTGTGTGAGGATGAGGTAGAATAAGGAGTAGATTCTCTTTGGGTTTGGGTGACTCAAATAGAGTTTGAGTCACCCAAAGTTTTAGTTTTTGGCAAATACAGATGAACTAAGCGAATTTAAATCTTAAGCTGGATTAAAAAGAGGAATGGTCTTTTAATCAACATTTGAAAATAAAAGAACAAATAGACGTGAGATAGATCTTATTTCATGCTATACATTCTTGGAAATCTTTTAAGTTTTAAAGAGGAAAGATTTCGAACGTGGAAGTTACAACGTTTATCTTTATGAATCAAAATTCTTAGTAATTTGAGATATCTCGCGCTCGCAGTCAGGAATATTAAACTAAATTGGTCATTAAGTAGCCGTAGTTAACGTTACCGTTAATTATATTAACATAATGTCGTGGACAATCTCTAGAATCGATGCATGTCTAGTACCTAGGTACATGAGTGTAAGTAGCTACTTATTAGTGTTGAGTGTTATGACGCCGAATTAACTGTTCACTTATGTTTTATAAATAATATTTTGGGTAACTGGGTTTTACTTTGATTTCGCGAAGAAGTACCCGACTTTTTGTAGTAACAAGTCTTTGGGGTCACGAGTCAAACCTTGTAGGTAACGCATCAAACTTCTCTATTTGTATCGGTTGACGCACAAACACCGTCTTGCGAAAAAAAAGGTAAAATTATACCTTCGTTTCCCAAACGTACCTACTACTGGTTCAATTCTAGGGCCTTTGTGTTATTTTGGTTTAGTTTAGCCCATCTTGCTTCGTTATCGCGTTTATATTATTGAGGTTATGACAAGTCTTACTGTCAAATTAAAAATAACTGTCATAACGTCAACAATGTGGTAACGATAACGAAGCGAGATATTATTATGCTAATGCTATGTGGAATAGAGGTTCTGTAGCAACATAGCAGGCTACTGTGATGCATGCTTGATAACATTAAGGATATAATGCATAAAAACGACGTATTATAATTAACCAGTTAACGAAGTTAAACGTTATGGGGTGTCGTTATTTTTTCCGCGAAGTAAACCCCTATTACGTAAGGTTGTTTAACGACAGAAAATCACCGCGGAAGCTCGACGGCGGTGCCCAGTTTCATTATCATACAAATTTTAGTTGAGCTCTATTACGAAGCAATTTCCCTGATTAAGGGTATCGGTGTATGCGGCGGCGACAGCGCGGCAAATAGGCCAATTGTACCCACAGTGAATAGCTCCCCTTATTTCTACATATATTTAGCTAATAATTTGGATGTGGTATAACGTTCTTTGCTGGTTTAACAAAATATTATTCTTCTGCTAAACGTTATTATAATCTATTAACCGCTGAAGTTCTATATAATATCAATAATTATGGACCACTCCAAGTTTTATTTTGTTTAACTCAATATAATTAGTAGTAGCTACATTTAATTCGAAAGTAACGCTATATACACATTCAATTGTGTTCTTACAAACATTTTGATTGGCAATACAGGCGATGTTTATATCCCATAACGCTAGCGGGCGGACGTGTCGTCGGCACGTTGTTCCACGGTCTGATCTCTCGATAGGCTCATGCGGGCTCTAAATTGAGGCTTCGACGGCCGGACAGACATTATGTTCCTCTATCGACATGCTTTTGTCAGGGTGATTCAAAGGTGGTTATCCGTAAGTGGGTCAGCAGGGATTTCGGAACGCTCTTTACTACTCCTGCACTCCTCCTCTTTGTTCCCATGTTAAGCTTTTCGACAACTATTTTGAGTAGGTGTTATGTGCGCTTTGTTGGAAGTTAGAGGTGTTATCTAGTGCAGTTGATTCAGGAATTTAGACAAAGGAAGTTCGCTAGGGGATAATATGATAGCCCAATTTATTTAAGCAGAACCAAACGCTGTATTGAATAGGAGAGCAGGAAGGTTAGGTATATAAACTAGAAGTTTGCAGAGATCTTATAGCTCTTAAGGAATACATATCTTCATTTAAAGAGTACTCTAAGAGTGTCTTTACTCTATCAAAGATTTAATAATGAGTGAACTACCAAAGCCTGTCACATTGTGCGATTAATATATCATTGTTATGTTTTCGCATTAATATTTGCGTGCTTAAAAAAAAAAACAAATTCTATCCAATGTATATACCCACATTTTCTACCAAATATTTTTTATCATTTATTAATTCATTCAGAAGCTTTTCATTAAGGTAATTTTTTAACGGGTAGGTACGTTTAACGGAAAAATTCAAGTTGTAAAAACATCTGCCCAAAAAACTAACTTTTCAGCGCGAGCCAAAAATAGATACGTAATCAAGCAAAAAGGGGATCAGGCGAGAAATCCAAAGTGTTCACGAAATACACGTCGTAAACCATTTTCGTCGTGAAAACCTTTAGAAGCGGCTCGTCAAAACGAATGGGGGTGAAAAATTTCCCGCTGTACATAAACAAAGGCTTGTTCGGTTGCCTCATTTTGGGAGGAGGATAAGTGTCGGTGTAATCCGTGCTGGGTTCGTGTAAATGCAAATCGTGCTATAAAGCCATCGACCTCCGGGTTCACTTAATGAAGAGGATCTCCTCGGACGCGCCCGTCGTCGTCTCAACAGCGGTTTACGTGGCTTGTAGGTGGACGAAATTAGAGACGACCTCAATAGCTTATACTGCACCGCTTCGGCCATAATTAATTTTGGGGCTTTGTTGCAGTGCCGGTTGCATTAATTAGGTTATAACATAATTCGTACACAGCGTAATGAAATAATTACGTGATACAATGCACGCTTTGTTTCTGAGTGAGATAGGAGGGTAATTGGATTTGTTCCTATTTGTAGCCTGCACTTTGAATTAAACTCAACTTAGTTGTGTTCTTTGACATGACTGAAGTACAGTTCTTTACGGGACTGTAACTTTCTTGATTGTAAACGCGAGTACATGTGTGCACTGAAGCGGCCGAAGGTGAAACAATACGAACAGTCTCAAGATTTTTAGGGTTGTCACGTGAAAAAATAAGGTACTTAATACCATTTTAAAAACGAAGTGCCATTTGGTATTTTTTGGGCTCTTAGTTTTAACAACATGTAAGTTATAACTTTAGCTTCATATTTTGCTTGGTTATAATAAAACCATTTTAAAGCCGTAAGCTCGTAATAATGTAAATCAACGGATCAACCGAGATCGTTGCGTTTTATATGCTGAAGTGTCTTGAGATTATTTGCATAAAGTCTGAGGTATGGCAAGATTCTGTACTTTATAAAGTAAAATAATAAGTATTTCACCCTAAAAGTTCTGTACAATTTTATAAATTATGCTAAGACAGCTGTCTATATAATTAGTGTTCTGACCGTAAGTTCACATAGACTTCGTTTAATCCATTTTGAAGATGAACGACCGAGACTCAATTTCATGAAACATCAGTATGTAAATGTGGTGTGGTGGGGGGTATTTGAACGTAGAATCACTTTATCAGTCGCCATGAAGCTTGCTTTCCTCGTTTCCCTCTGGACAAGCGAACTTCTAACCGCGAGGCAGCCCTAGTGGGGCTCCGTGTTGAATTACAAATACGTCGACTTGACGTGAATTCGAATATGGTGGACTATTTGTAGCTCAGTCTCGCACAGGATATAGTTTCTTTGTTATATTGTTATAGTCCTGTTTAGATACGACATCCAGTGAATATAATACACGGTTTTCTTTTATATGGAACCGTTTGAAGTCAAAGAATGTTCGAAATTTAAATGCCACGTACCGTTACTGAACTACATTCGCTTGTTTCTGCTAATAATGCTTCTATTAATCAATGCTCTGAGCAGTAATATAACGTCTAACGTTCGAGCTTCGATTGAAACCGGTTTCAAATGAATACGTTCTAAAGATTCTCGTACTCTAAAATTTAGATTTTGTTTACCATCAAAAAACGTGCGAGCCTAAATTTATTTTGATCTGTTATGAAGCATTCACAATAGTTTTTACTACTCGTAATAATAGCGTAATATCATCTAGTACCATGACGAATGCTGAGATGTGGAGTATCAATCACGGGCGTAATTAAAATGATTGTATTGGTTCACAAGAAAAATAATTAAAGCTTTATGAAAGAGGTTATATTCGAGCGCGCTGGAGCGGCGCGGTGAGAACGTTTTGAATTCGTTTTAGCTTAAATTTGATATCGAACGGAACTGAGCGGTCTGGGACCGCAAGATTAGTGGGATCTTATTAGTTTTTTCTTATTGGTAAACTGTTTTATGATACTTGTCTGTTTTTGTTTACTCTTTGCGGTTTGTTTGCTCTACTTGTTTTAGCAAGCTAGGATCATGAAAGGGCAGACGCGTTAAACATAATTATTAGTACCCACTGCTCGGTACATGACAAAGCTCACGTCCGCACTTCATAGTATAGAAGTGCCTATTCTAAAAAAAAAAAAAAATCTTCTAGTAACTACGTCTAAATTGGATTGATCTATAGAACAGTTAGTTTTATAACCAGCATCTCCTCAATCCCGATTAAAATGTATATACCCGCGGCGTTCTTTCATCAATTCCGTGCGTCAGAATCGAGCCGATGGCTGTGGTTTTTCGGTCGAAAGGACTCGCCAGTTTTATAAAACTTGAATGCGGCGATATCGTCTGAAATTCGATATTCACCGCCACGAGTGATCGGGGCCTCTGTTCTACTGGATAAAACAATATCGCTTTTGACGTATTATGGTATTGTGAATAACTCGGGCGCCATTACTGTAAAGTAAATAAGAGCTATCGTAACGTTGACAATACGATAAGAAGTCAAAAGTAATCTTGTTTAACCATGTTAAGAGAGGCCTTGTCAGGAATATCCCACTATTATAGTATCAAAGATATAGATCATTGAATAACGGAGTGTGGCCACTGTACGAGCACGCCCTCGTGGGAAACTGTTTAATACTCTTAATGGACATATCTTTTAATCGTTTATATTCGTACCATGGTAATTATATTGGTTTCATTTTACTAGTAGTAGTCACGTAAACAAAGCAGAACTAATTTGACGTGAGAAGATGCTCTGGGATGGTACAACTTTAACGAGCCGAGTGTTTACCAGATTCTTATCGATTATTCATGCCAATTCTTGGGTTACTTTGAGATAAATAAATCGTTTGAGTCTTTCTCACATTTTACTCACTTTAAGCGGAGTATGTTGATAGGTGTCCGTTTACTTTTTTATTGTGCTTGTGCAGCTTAAGCAAGATAAATTCTGAAGTCAAGTCACGCAGGTTGATGATATTTAGACATTAAAATAATACAATGTCATTAATTAAGAAATATCTTTCAACTAATAGTAATAATTCTACTATCCTACTAATATTCCTACTACTATTAGGTATACATGCGAAAGTTTATGTGTTAAATCGTTTGTTACTACTTCACGCTGCAAAGCTGGACGGATTTAGATGAAATTCGAAATGAGGTTAGCTTATTTCCTGGATCAACCCAGAAGGTACTTTTTATCCCGGAAAATTTAAAAGTTCCCGAAGGAATAACGTTCATCAAAATCTACGTGGACAAAATTGTGGCAGAAGTAAACAAACTGCCTAAAAAACAAAACAGCTTTAGCAAGAACATTTTTTCTTGGGTAATTAATTCTGACAGTAACAGAATTGATCAAGCCTTTCATTTCATCTCATACAATAATAGCAATATTAATGTTGAATAATCCCCGTATTGTCACTGATAGTGGTCTCAAACGCCTCAGTTTCTAACATTCGCAAGACCAGCGACCGGTCGAGAGGAAGCAGCTGTCAAAGAGACGGGTTGTTACGGTACCCGCGCAGGCGCAAGCTTTTTACAATCACCGCTAAATGCCAGAGGCAGGTGCGCGCCGGATTGGAATTCGTCTTAGAAAATGTTTGAATCCGAAAAATGTTCCAATAAATACCTGTCGAAGTTTTTTTTATAAACATTCAACTTGATTAGTATCTTGATAAATTTGGTTACAGGTGTTATAATGTATGTTCTGTCATTAAACAATCGAGTGTGTGGTCTCTAGATTTGTATCACAATTTTGTGTGAGACACATAATATAAAATTGGTTTTAAACTGAAATCTTGTTTCACAAGATTGCATAATGACCCTTTTTACTTACATTGAGTTAAGTTAAAGGATATTAAGTTATTAATGTAGTTCTAATACAGTATTAAATAATCTAAATGTGCATATAAATCTCTTCTGTCACTGACTGACTGAGTGACATACAGACGGCACCTAGGGTTTTTGGCACCTAAGAAATATCGAGGGAATATTTTTTGAGTAACCTAGGGGTGCACCTAACGAATTTTACGAAACGTATTCGTTGAATCGGTAAACTAATTCTACGCCGACGAAGTCGCGGCGGTCTTCCTGTTAACAATCATACTTTTTTTAAGGCGTTAAGGCAAATGAGCACACAGGCCACTTGATGGTAAGTAGGTTCTGTAACTATTATATAGACATTTGCATTCTCGAGACTAAAATCTTAATAAAACTCAACACTATTGCGTTGCCAACCCTGAGGACTAAGATGGAATGTCTCTATGCTAGTAATTTCACCGGTTAACTTATCCCCACACCGGAACACAACAATGCGAATATTGCTGCTTGGCGGTAGTTTAAAGAATAAGATGGTGGTAGCGATCCGGACGGACGCCGCACAAGGTCCTACCACCATTAAATATTTACCCTCTTAGGCTCTCATTCATAAACGCACAACAAATGAAGTATGCTTCAAATATGGTTTATCTTTATCTTTCACTGTGACATTTGAATTTGACAGAAAGAGACAAAGCATAATTTAACTAAATTAGTTTTATGAATAAGGAGGTTAACGTTTAAACAGCTAAGCAGCTCAGTAAGCCCGTGTGCGAAACAAGAGTCCTTTCACGATGCTCAAAGTGTTAAGATTAGCACGTAGACCGAAACTTCCTTGTTACGTGTCCCTGATTATTTGCGGAGAAACAGACTACAACCCGCCGTAATCAAACGGCCAGTCCGAGCAAATCGAATTAAGACTGCCTTTGAGAGGCATTCATTACTTAGGCATTAAGACGTGAAAGCTTACCGGTCTACTCTAATTCTTTCTTTATTTTTCTACATTATAAGTAGTTGCGTTCAGATGTTTTATGCCAGATTGAATTTAGCATGGAGAAAGAAACTCGACTTTTTATATTTTTTATTCAATTGTCAGCAGTAAATTTCCAACAAATTCTGGTTCTTAAATTAATTTTATGCGTGGATCAGTACCGTAATTAGGTAAGGGCACTGTTACTTTTAGCTAACATGCACCAATAATGGACATCGGTAGTCGCAAAATATATAAACAACCCTTATCTTCTTTAAAATAAGAATCATGTGTTTGAAATGTATCCTTGTCGATTACCGTTGACTGGTGCCATTACCTTATATTATTAATATCTTTTTATCTAGCATGTTATGAATAATACTATAATAATAATTATTGGGGGACAATCTCACTCAAATTGACTTAGTTCAAAGAAGCGGATTTATTAAATTAATGGGCGGTACGGATTTTAATTCAAATTTTCATAAAACCATGCGGAGCTGTAATGGCAAGGATAATAAAAATATCGAAAGGCCGTAAGGTGAGATCGTTCTATAAATCAGGCAGCGTAAATACCCACGCTCCCTTTTTCCAGTAAAGTGTCGTAAACTTATTCAGTTCAGCACTAAATTTTATGTACCATAAAACTTGCATCGGAGTCATTGCACACCGGCAAGACCCACTCGAAATTGGTTCAATATCCTTAAAAAATATATTACTCAGCTTTTCATTACAATAACCTTGAGTCCAATTTTTGAAACTTCAAAAACTGAACATAATTTTAAAATAGCAGCGAAAAATTTCCAAATGCGTTCCTTTTTCTCTGGCTGGTTGAATGCGCTTTTGCTCAAACCAATGGCTAGTTGGAAGTGAAATCCTCCCATTCAGTCGTTCATTCATTCATAAAACGCATTACCGTTGCCGCCGCACCCTAACCCCGTCTCAGGCGGGAACGCAGAATACGTTACGGGAATCCCTCGCAGGTTGCACCTCCAGATGAAAACGGAAAAGTAGGATTTTGTTGCGAGTTACGCTTACAGAGTCGCGGGTAAGCTTAGCTCCGTGTGAGTGTGCTTTAGCTTTGTATCCGAGGCATGAGGCCGCGTTTTGTATTCGCCTGTAATAAAACTGAGAGGAGGCAAATGAATATGTCAGTTAAAACAGAATATGGCGAGATGGGAAAAATTGTAGTCGACGTACCGTTTCACATTTTTCGTGTCATGTTTTCGTTCGTGTGCCTTATTGAAGCTGAAAAGAAAGGGTTATGCTATAAAGGTGTATGCAGCAACTCGGTATGAACGAGAAGGTACCGCTAGAATATTAAAAAAATGTGACATGTAAATTATTACTTTTAACCAGTAAACTTATTACTATTATATTCATATCATAATTAGAAATCTACATTACGATTAAAATAAAATAAAACATGACTTACCGTTCTGCCCTCCTAAATAAAAAGGACACATGCGTAATTTGTTGGTCAAAGTAAATTTAACCCTACAACTTAAGAAATAAGGTCACTAATAAAAGCGCGGTTCTATGGGACTTATGCCCTTTTGTCTAAGGAGGGCAGCGTTACTCCAGCAGCACAAAACCAACCGTCCCGTGTCATCGAAGAGATTCTCTGAGAGGGCCGTGGCGAGCAGTGGACAACGGACATCTTGAAGCTAATATGATCTGAAACAAAATAAAATAGAGGCCCAGGCATTTGTTTCAAACTATATACTCCGGAATTATTTAAATAAAATAATGTTGATACAAATTTATTTATTATGATTAAAGGTTAGTTCTACTAATCACAACCTGTCTATGCATAACCACATTATCAATAGTTTTTTTATTCATTTTTGACAGGCCTTCATCGGCTTCATCGAGCGTATTAATGATTTTTAAACAAAAAAATAGTAATTGATCAATTTCTAATTCCAACAATAGTTCCGAAATCGTCCCGAGTCGCTAAGAGCTGTTTTTATCTCACTACTGCATTTCCATTGTCCCATTTCCATTCGTATAAACAAAAACAACAGACTGAATACTGAAAACTATTCTAGTTTCAGTCTCCTTATTGGCAAACCGCCATATGAGCGCGTGGATGGGAGCGCTACCCGACCCGTCCGCAATGAAGACAAACTGAACTTCCCTAATTTATTTTATAGACGGGTTCTTTATTTACCGAAAACACGGATTTCTTCGGCCAAATGGAGAGCAGATATATTTCCCAGCTCATTTCCCTAAAACCCACTCCATTTAATAACCCTAAAAGAGCCGGCAGATACCTCATACGGAATCCGTGGGATTTTCGCCTCGGCTCGGTCGCGATCGCGTTCCAATGGCCCCGAGTGTCGATAGCGCCTATCCACCGCCTAAACGAGCTATTTCATTATTCAGCCTCACCGACTCCGCTAGAGATGGTAGCGATAGGATTGACTAATTTTGCAGTAGGTATTCCCTAAGACGAGCTCTGCGGCGCGTCTTCATTTAGGCCGAGCCCATTTTGCGGGCTTAGCGCACGATCCGCTCGATATCACCAACGTAAGCACGTCATTTGCAACTCCGCTGCCACCGCCCTCCAAACAGTCAGCCTCTTACACCAACCACCCGAACTTAAAGTTATGATTATGCAAACGGTAACTTTTTAATTTTGTTACCGACTCCATTTCTCAAAGGAAAAGTTTTAATAACAGCCAAACAATTCATGGCAGTTGTTCGTTTTTTTCTCGAGTTACAATCGGAAGTTTGGAAATGCGAAAGCATTGAAAACCGTGCACTGGCAGGCTTGCGGTGTAAGACTCTTGTAGACAGCAGGGTCTGCCATTGGCTTCGAAAATGTTTCAGACCAAATAAAATCAAGTTTAAACGGCTTATTTGCTGAAGGTGAAACGGCAGATCGAAATGACGCAGACGAAATAAAAACCATTCAGATTTAAGTCTGATAGCTGCAAATCAAGCAGCATCGTTACTAAAAGAGCCATGCAATCAGCTCCACGATCTATTAGCATGTTAGCAAATCGTAGACTAAACTTGCTTTAGATTAGTGCGCCGCCGCTTTGGCCTGAATTCGTTCATTGACTATTCAACCGTAGGCCGCATCCAATCGGGGTGAGGTAACTAATCCTCGCTGGCGATGAAAGTCAAAGCGAAAGCAAGTTGGCGTTCGCTAAAAGCCCTTTAGGTCGGCGGGCGAGGCGCGGCCGGCGGCGCGCGTGCTGCGACGCTGGCGCTCGCTATTACCCGCCAAGTGGCAAGTTTTGTGCTCGCCTCATGGGCGATTCATCGGCGCTTCTCGTTAGGGCGCACGCCTGAATGCCGCCTTGGCACTCCTCATTATTGCGTTTATAAAGGCGCCCATAGAGAAGCTTGATTCACTAGACCCCGCTCTGTTGCTCTGAAAGAGAAAATGGTATTGTGCAGAAGCTTTGTTCGTTTTTTTTATCCACTGTAAGCGCGTCTTGCCTGGAAGATATTTTGTGGCAACCGTCTGTATTGTGAACGTATAACGACGCGACGGATGGCGCTCCGCTCCTCCTTCAATATATTAGTTACTACGTTAAAGTAACGAGACACGTAAACTGGTTTCTGATATAAATGTGGTCCTAGCTTACGAATGCGTATTAATAGTCTGTACTCGTTTATAATAAGTAATCAATTACTACAAAAAGGGCAATATGTGAAGAGCTAATAAATAAAAATGAAACATTTAAATCTAAAAAAGGCCCCTGCAGCATTGCCCTGAAGGTGCTAGTAGATTTTACTGCTGAATATTTAAACTTATGCGTTGAGCGTTGAAACAGTCAGTCACTTTAGTTAGCATAATATACTATCACAACGTATAATAATGTGTCAGTTTTTGTTATAATGTTTGAATTTTCCAGGTTTGTACTCGTATAATCTCCCAATTTTAACCCGGCTAATCTTTACATACATAGTATAAAACCTACCTACAGTGATTCAAGTGGAAACTTCTTATGTATTATCAGTCTATCGGAACCTTTACCCACCAAAGAACGTTGTCACAGTGAAACTATAAAACAATTTGTTTGGCACTTCTTACGACTTGAATCATAACGTCACTGTGACAAAATGAAACCGGGTTTAGGCCAATGTTTTTTTGACTTTTTCATATGCCTCAATAACATGTCTTATGTATGAACGTGTCCGATGAAAAACATTTTCAGGTCGTTAAAGTAAATAAACGAATGGAAGGCAAACATTGGCTTTGCAGGATGACTCTACACAGAATTCCATTTCAGAAGCCCTATCGCAAACAATAAATCGATTTTCAACATCAGAGAACTATCAATGGTTTCATGTTTGCATATCCGGAAG
The DNA here is from genome assembly GCA_923062465.1 of Acleris sparsana. NCBI lineage: Eukaryota > Metazoa > Arthropoda > Insecta > Lepidoptera > Tortricidae > Acleris > Acleris sparsana. The sequence continues at coordinate 14,873,547 of OV281287.1, read as the reverse complement.
CTGAAAAAATACAGAAGCAACTCAGCATTGACGTTTAGTAGGAAATGAAAGAGGTATTAAGTTCTGAATAAAATTATACTTATGCTGAATAAAGTTATCCTTATGTTTTATAATCGGGGAGCAATTTAAGCGTTTGTAATTAAATCTGTGAATAATAATCACTTTGAAGCGGGCTCTAATCTGGCTGTGATTGCAAAATCAATAGCGGCAGAGCGGTGAACTATTGGCAGATTTTCCCCGGTGATATTAAAATTTGCTAGTCACAGCGAAGCCACTATATAATGCGTTCGTTTTGAAAAACTTAGACTTGAAAGAAGTGGTATCCCTTGAGTATAAAGCAAAGTTTCACTTAAAATTGCTACTCTCAAAATAAGGCGAAACAAACAACAAAACATTCGTGGCCGAAGACGAAAAATGTGTCGACGCCATTTCATAATATCTATATACGTATTCTGAAATTCTATGGCTTAGGAACACGCATTCACCATTATACTTTATTATTTCGAAGTCCACTTAATTAAAACGGCTTTGCAGCTGCGCCATTTATCGGGCACGGTGGAAAGTTCTGATTGTCTTCGAATTTTTCTTCGGTTGCCACTCGCTTTTTAATAAAGCTAGCAATGTTTAGCCGGATTGTTCTTGCATTTTCGCTTATGTTCAACTCCAGTTTCAAATCATTAATGCTAAGCGTACTTTTAATTGCTTTTGAAATTAGACTGTAACAAGGAATAACAATAAAAAAGTCCAAGTTAAGAATAAGACGCTAACTCTTAAACGTCTCGAAGTAATTATTTATGTTCAAACAGCAAATAAAAACATTTTGTTGGTGGTGGTGAACGTAAAGTTTCAATCGAATCACCGCTAGTCGGTCCGCTTGGTTTTTGCTACGCTCTCGGCAACTATTGGCGCGGCAGACTCCTCAGCTACCGGCTAAGTTTTCTCATTATGCCCGTTAGTTCCCGCCACTCTAGCCAGTATTCACCGACCGTCAAATCAGGAATCACGTACGCACTTTCATCAACAACCCACGATCTTAAAAATAATTGTAGTAATTTGAAGTTTTTTGCCTGGGTCATACTTTTTTGGATGTGTTTTGCATACTATGCAATATATGTATGTGAAACGTAAAATAGGAGAGATCTGATATCTCCTTTAAGGGAGAGTCACAGTTAGTTTGCGTTTACCCTGGTTTTATTGTCTCAGTTCCCCTCGTAAACCGTCCTTTGTGCCAGTAACGTCTCAAGTTGTATTAACACCATGATAACTTTAGTGGGAACCGTTCGCAGCCGCCGTAGGGAGCGATCGCCCTTCCACAATTAGGCTGAACAGTATAGTTTCCGTAATTTAAATGGAACCGATGACATTCAATGTTATAAATACGGTTCTACCCTTCCTTGGATATTGAATTTAGAAGCAAACTACGGGCATCCCTTCGAGTACATTCTGTGATCTATATTAGAATGTTATGACACAATTAGGATTGGCGCCGGCTCCATTCGTTGCCGCATGTTTCATAGAATTTCGGCACAAAATTAGTTGTTTCAAACTAAATGCGTAAATAACTCTGTGTTCTTGAGATACACGTGGGCTTATCAATACGTACGGGCCTAAACTGTGACACTAACTTTAACCGCAACTGCAAATTATTCTTAGCTTTGTCATAGGAAATACAACAAAGTAAAAACCTGTTCCCATTTCTAAAATCTGTTACTGAAGATCTAATTCCACATAGTTTAAATCTAATCGCTAATCGACCACGCTGAACATGACATTAAAATTTTATGAGCTCGTGACCGTGACCGGTCGTGGCCACTTTTGTGATCAATGGTTATAGGCTTCAGGCACACTCGGACATTTGACCCGATTATAGGTTACTGAGTGCCTATTCAATGTAAAATATCAACGAGCTTATATTTTGATAAGGAAGTGGAAAAGACGTATTTGCTACATCCAACAAATTAGCAAATATTATGCATGCGAAATCGGAAAAATATTCCATAATCCCTAATTAGGCAACAGAATAACAAAACAAATTGAATACAAAGTTATGCTTGAAATTTGCTTAGATTATTCAAAAAACATCTAACAAAATAAAGACAAGTCCGTTACACTTTATTGAAATCCCGTATTGAATTTCTATAACGGGCCAAAAGAACTTTTCAATAAGGAAATATTTAATTTCCATTTTAAGAGCATCAGCACAAACAAAACAAAAAGTTCCAAACACATATTTATAAAAGAGAGAGCTTCAGTTAATTCCGCTAGGACTAAGGCGGGAGGTGATTCGGGCGACACGAATTTTCCAACGAATTTAGCGGTTTCGATCGATGACGTCGGTAATGGAAAAGTTCAATAGGCAACAACAAAGGCCGATACAAGTTAACGAAGCTCACGAAAGCGAAATTCACGATGGCACCGCCGCACTTCGGCGGACAGGAAATTAAAAGACAAAAGAGTGCCGGCCGGAGCAGTTTTGGCTGGAAGTGGAGGGCGTGCCGCCCTTTTGATCGCACCCACGACTCACTTTGTGATAATGCCCCGCGACAACAGACAGCCGTGTTATCATTACCGATACACCGACGCGCCGCTTTACAAGCTAATCGCAAATAACTTACCAAAATTGATGAGAGCGTGGGCATAATATACTTACCTATATCCACATAGAAAAGGGCATTGGCTAGGTAAAAAGTTTCTTTTGAGATTAAAATCAAAGGTGAATGGTAATACTCAACTTGAAAAGAAAATTCACTTAAGGCCTATTCAAGTTTATGTACTACGATTTTATTCGAATCTAAATTAAAAACGTATCTGACGCGAGTCTGCTTCACAACATTGTGAATAATATGATTAAATTTGCAATATTTTCGGTTCACGTGAGTTACAATACATTTGAAACGTTACAGAATTAATCCGTCCTAATACGGGGAGTTCTAATGTGTATCGGGTGTGCGTATGTGTATGGTTTCTGTAATTCGGGAGGGCTGGCGTAATCCGTTCGTGCGGCGATATCCGGTTACTGGGGGAGACTTGATGCTGTCTTCTCGCGATTCAAGACTAAACAGGCCGCTTCCAGCTCGTTAACACTATTTGAAACATTTACCTAATAAAGTATTAAGAGCGTTTAATTTAAACCAGATCCACCATTTAAAACAATGTAAAGGGTTGTTAAAAGCTTGTTGTTAAAAGTTATAATATACCTAGCCACGTTACCGACAACTGACAAAACGTTGGATCAAGCTCAGCGCTCCCAACTTTGTTTCCTAATTTAATTTGCATTTGGAATCAAAAACTTTCCGTGACACTGTTTTGCATTATTAATACTTTAGTATAGCCTGATCTCTCGGGAGGCGCACCAGAACCCATAAATTGAATTCCAACCTTCGCAATTAGTTATTCCCGCGCGTGAAAACTTTCGAGATCGTTCGCCTTCGTTAACAGATGTTACGCTGCTATTCATTATACATTCCGTCGAATTGTAAAGCCGAACATTTAATTTAAAGTACCAAACGCTCCTTTGTTAAATCGTCGAACATTTCGGAAGGTATTGTAGAGGATCGCTCGGGCGGAGGAGGATTAGCGGCGCGGTCGCTAGCCGCTAGTTCCTCGTTTACGGAGCACATTCGTCTTAAGAGAAACGTGCCGCAGTAAATAATGCAGTGTGGCCGGATAGAACAGTCCCTTAAGTGCAGGAACACGGTAGAGGGTTATTGTCAACGTCCAATTTACTGAGAGAAAGTCCACAATCTTTCGTTTGGATGGGAAATATGATCGGTGCACTTCAAAATAAATTAAATATTTTGTATAGGAAATCTACTGCAAAAATGAGTAAACTAGGTACCTATATTAAAGTAATTTGTTCATCCGCCGTTCTAGCAGTGAACGCGTTATGACCCGCGCGCATTCTGCAGGGTAAAACGACAAGCGTTCCGGACATATTGTCCGCGCCACGTGTCATGGCTGTATATTGAATAACAAATCACAGACATGAATAATGTCCCTCCTTAGGGCGCCGTGAAATCAAGCACACGTTACCAGCCCGACGTACTTAGGTCGTTCCATAACAAAAGACAAGGAAAAAGTTTTTGCAGGCCAACCCGTAGCATGCTCTTATCGGCCTAATTTGGATCAAACAATTTCACTCCCCCTGGCGCAAGTTACGTCGAAACACTTTGTTATCTGCAGTTTTTGGCAGAAATTATATTAAGATTTTGTCAAGCGATAGCGATAATGCTGTATATTCTTGCTTAGCTCTGTGGCATTGGAGGGCAATTTATCCACGGGGAGCGGCCCGTTTGTACGATAACAATAATTCAGAAAAAATGCTGTTGGTAGATTCTTATCTATGGTGGAGGAATTATATGAGTTTACTTTTAGGGCAAAGGGCGTTTGTTATATCTGATTGTAAAAATATTATTTGTTCTATTTCAGGTTTCAAGTGGTTTACGCATGAGATGTTATGGGCCTGCGCGGCGTAGCGAAGTGGCGTTGGTGGGTTGTGGTGGTGGCATGGGCGTGGGGCGCGACGGCGCGCACGTTGTGCCCGGCGCGCTGCGCCTGCGACGATGCGCTGCGCACCGCCATCTGCGCCAACGCCAGCCTCGAGATCGTCCCCATACAACTCAATCCCGAGGCCACCCACATCAACCTCACGCACAACGCCATCGACAATCTTCTCTACACCTTCGGTTTCTACACGCAAGTCACCATCCTCGACATCTCTTACAACAGAATACAGGACTTAGGTAGTAAGAACTTCGAGAGCAATATGGAGATGACCAATCTCAATGTAAGCCACAATAGGCTCAAGAGATTAGAAAAAGACACTTTCATTGGATTGACGCGCTTGGTTGATTTAGACTTGTCAGATAATGAAATACGAAATGTTCACGCACAAACTTTCAAAGATTTAACTGTACTGGAGAGGCTCGATTTATCAAACAATGGTTTAGAAAGTTTTGACCCGGACACGTTTGAACCCTTGTCGTCGTTAAGAATTTTATCGCTCAAAAATAACTCCATATTAGACATACCTTCTATTAATTTATTCTATGTTGTTAAACTTCAATACTTAGATCTGTCAGAAAATCTTATACAACACGTACCAAAACATGGTATGCCATTTTTGAGAGAATTGAGTCATCTTGATTTAAAAAGCAATATAATCGGTAATGTCGATTCCTTAGGATTCCACAATTTACCATCGCTGCGTTACTTGGATTTGAGCGATAACAACATGACAACCATACCTACTTCTGCTCTCTCCAAGTTAGTTAACTTATCGCACCTGTACCTCAGTGGAAACTTTTTCCAAAGTGTGTCTCCCTTGTCTTTTCAAAGCCTCTTCCATTTAAAACACTTACACTTGAGCCGGCTTTACGAACTTGAAACAATTGATTCGAGGGCATTCGTTGACAATATCAATCTCCAAAAAATATGGATGAATGAAAACGTTAAAGTGCGTGAAGTTCCACCGAGATTATTTCATGGAAATCCAAAGCTTACCCACGTGTATATGAGAAATAACGCTTTGGAAACGTTAGAAGCGTCACATTTTCCTATTGATAGACTGCAAGAATTAGAAATATCCGGTAATCCATTCACTTGCAATTGTTCGTTACTGTGGTTGTGGAAACTCGGAATGGAGTGCGAGGTGAGCACCAAAAAAACTGGCAACAGAAGCGCTGCGCTCACGCTCGACTATGAAGACATCAAATGTTCGGGCCCGGAGCATTTGAAAGATGTATTATTTGTACAGATTCCTGAATCTGAATTTGGGTGCTCAAATGGATGGGTGATAGTGGCTGTCATGGTGCTGACTGTGAGTATCATTGTAAGCGTCGTTGGTGGAGTTTTATACTTTTTGGGACCTTTGAAAAAGTGCAAAGGTGATAAGTCCAAGCAAGTCATGACGAGCGTTATGCTAAACGGGGACGTGTCAAAGTTGAGCAACGGACTCGGATATTCGACGCGAAGTAGGGAACAAGAAAATAAGAGGGACGCGGATAGATATCTGATGATCGGTTCCTCTGTTACCAATAACTTCCATTCGTTAAATCCACCGTGGCACAGTGTGGATAAGAATCCGTACTACCAGGAAGATAGTGAGGAGCACATTTACCAGCAGTTTGCTTATGAAACTATTCCTCACCACCGGACCCCGGAAAAACCGCACATAGTGTACGTTTAACATAAGTTTTGTGCAAAGGACAATATTATCACCAAAATATTTTCTTTGCTACGTGGAAAGGTAACAAGTGGTACGGTGTATTATCGTCACGACAATGAGAGACAATGAATTTGCAATATTGTAAATAGTGATACGACTACAGTTGTAAGATGTGATAGCTTTGTATATAGACGTGTAAATAATTAATTTAGCAGTGCAGATAAAGACACTACCCCTGTTTTTGTACTTAACTCATTTAGTCATGTTATCCTAAACCCTACTGAATAGCCCCTCGCCTATAGAGTAAACTCTATGTATTTGTTTGTTTTGTATGGATAGTTCCTCAGGAATGGGTAATCGATTATATTGTTAAGTGCATTGCAAATTGAGAAGTTCAATGCTAAATAAATATTATACGCATATGTAATTGTATAGTATATTAATAATAGGTATATTTTCTGAATTAGAACACCAATAGGTACTTGAAACTTTGTACAAATACGAGCAATATATAGTAATAATAATTTGAAATAATATCAGAATAGTAATAAATTTGTTATTTTATCTCGCTACGTTGTTATAGCGTATTTAGTTGTAATATAGCGAGACCGAGGCATCTTACCTGTTCTGAACACACGATTAGCCTAGCTCTGTTCTCGGGTGAATGCTCCACGTTTTAACCGCCTTTTTGTAGTCTTTGTATAATATGCAGATAACCTAAACAAGTTTATTTTTGTTTTGAATTAAATCAAAACTAATCCCAAGTCTGCTTCTGTTTAAATCAGCGGTTATAATTATTCTCCTCAATATATACACTCAGGAGCAAAAATAACGGGTCAGAGTGCGTTTTTCATACTAAAGAGGCTATTTCGAAGCCTTGGTTCCTCGCCAGGGAATGCTTTTAGTGAAATCTGATGATGAATACCTCGAGCATCGATACAGAACTTCCAGAGTGCCTAGGATACCCAGCTTAATGAATCTGCGGTTAACGCCGGAATTGTGCATGCTCAGAAAAACATCTAAACTGGCAATAAAATGTAAGGAAATCCAAGTGCTGACCCAAACTCTCCCGCTGTGGTGTTGTTAACTGATTGTGCGATTAGTTAGGTATCTTAAGAACTTTTGACCTCCTCTATTGAACCTCGCAGTATCCACCATTAAAACTCACTCAAAACAACCCCTGGCGAGGAACCAAGGCTTCGATATAGTCTCGTTTGTATGAAAAACGCACTCTGACCCGGTATTTTTGCTCCTGAGTGTAGAACATAACAATGACGGCGGTTGAAACGCCCGAATATTCGCCCTCAACCAACCAGCTGCTCTGATGGAAAGCGGTACAAAATAAAGATACATTTTATTGGCTATTTTTGTAAATTCATTTCATAAAACTTAGTTAGTGCATTTCTTTTCTTCATAGATATTCTTGAATTAATATTTTTATACTTAGTGAATATGTCAAATCTAGCTGGAAATAATGTCTTTGCATTTTCATAATATTACAAGTTATTCTATGAATTTAACAAATATTATAAACTTCATAACCAAGAAACAAAATACCTATTCAATCGATAATACCTACAGTCATAAAGATAGAAATAAGGCTATTTATACATACATACTGAATACTTAAACTTTTGTTATGAAACTTATTTAAATATTATAAACAAACGAAAAATAAATCATGAAAAATTAAACTTTGTTTCTTTTTTATTCCTCAATCAATTCTGCATGAAAACTTTGTTACTTCCTATTTTATTTACATGAACGTGTCAAACGCGTCTCAAACACCTATAATTAATATAAATAAGAGTACCTATTCGACCAAGAAGTCCTTTATCACTTTTCGGATACTAAGGTCTCAAATTGGCAAAGGACTTTTTTGATCGACTAAACGTTGGTGAGAAGCGAAGAAGTAAGTATAACATAAATCGCGTGACATAAATATGTCTGTGACTTACTTTGCAATGCATTCGCATCCCGTTTAATCCGAATTCAAGAAAATATAAACAGGTGAATTACGATTCTAGATACATCACTGTGCCTAGACAAGATGCATTCGTCGAACATTATAATTTTTCCTTACATATTTATTTTATTTTGGCATAAACCTACCGAAGAAAACAGTAAAATTGCTGAAAATAATGTGGTAGTAATCAAAAAATTATATATAATATGAATATTGTCGTAAGCTGCTAGACGGTTGCGTTAAATGTCAAAATGTTTGGAATTGACACAAACGCTCGAAGCGATAGTCCGCCAGCTTACGTCAATCCTATACATTTTTGATAACGATAACGCTCGCCGAATACATCTTGATCATGGCCACCGATTTAGTTATTCTGCAGACGCACAAATAACTGCTAAAGGATTTATTTTGATTTTTTTTTCCGATTCCAATAGGACGTGGTACATATGAAAGAAATATACAAAAGACATAACAATACTAGTACCCGCCTATCAAAATGACGTTGTAAGGTTACGTAAATGTATAAAACCTACAGAAATGGGCGGGACTTTGTGGATGGAAACCATTGAAGTGTAGCCATGCACTAAAAACATAACGGCATGCAACAAACACAACGTGCAGATTCAAATAAGTATCATTTGCTCTGAAAAAAAAACCCAAAATATATCTTAAATACATAGAGCTAAATATTTTCCTTGCGGTGTGAAAGACAACGCGGGCTCCCACCGTTACTGTTTCGAAACACACCCCCAGGACATAACGCCTATAACATCACAGGTGGTCACTCTGACGCAGCAATTACCTACCACCTACGCCCTACAGGCCTTTAATAGCCCAAATCACCAAGTAAGCCGGACCACACACAGCATTCAAGCCAACATCATTAATTACAATAAATAATTATTAACTCGTGCACCGATACAGCAATCGTGAAAATAAAAAGCAATTAAGTGTTTGTTAATTCGCTTTTTGGCTAAAATGCAATACCAGTAATATGTTTCCGGTAATGAATTTCAGTCCGATCAGGCAACAAGTTGATTACGATAAAGTCATTTGCGTCAGTAACGGCCAATACTGCCGCTCGTGGCAGAAAGGTATTATGTGCGTATAGACTTGATACTATTATACTCACTTTTTCTTTTGGACAGCAGAATAGCGGCTATTAAGCGCTGACGTGGGACGAGCGATGAGTTTTTGACAAGTAGCATAATTACATTGATTGCGAATATGACATTTTCAGAGGTAATCTTTAGTCAGTTATTTTAAATTTAAGGTACCTTCTGTGGCCAAGTTATTTCCATTTAAATTTTCGTGTGGGTAAAATAAAATTTAATATGCTTTCGGTTTTCATACTTACTTGATTGTAAATAAGACAAAGAAATAACAGAATTAGTTATTTATTTATTTAATCTGTATTGCACAAAAACAAGAACAAATAAATACTAGTAAGTAATTCAGTTAAAAATAATAATCGTGATTACACTTGAAAGCCTTACCGCTTATTCCCAAAATACCAAAATAAATACGTATTTGTTTTTACCAGATTCTCCAAAAAACAGATTTGAAATATTGCAATATTGGGTGAAAATAATAAACAATAAACTAATTTAAATGTTTAGTTTTGGGATTCCGAAATATTGAGAAACTGGTATTTTAAAATTATGATACTTTGGGAATGAGCGGAGCCTGATAATACTACGCAAGTGGGTCCTACTACAAACAAGCTTTCAAACTAAAATAAATATATTTTTTATTCGTGTGGTTATGGTATTGTTAACGTTATGATAGCTCTCATTAGTATGGCAGTAAAGGTTACAGAGTCGTAAACAATACAACCGCAGTAAAGGTAGACAAACAAAGTAGAATAATAGCCCAAGGCACTATATTATAGTCAGCCTAGACTCAGACAGATTCAGGCAGATTGAGTACCTATATTTATGATAGATCGTCTACATCTCTTAAAGTAAAAAAAACTTACGTACCCAAAAGGACTTATTTGAATTTCATTTCATTATTTTACTACCGAAAATCCTACACATGTAGTGCATATTATTTTAGATTTACCCCCCTTATTTATAAATGCACAATAGCTAAAATATATTTTAAATATAACTTGACTTTTTTTTTGTTAAAAATTAAAAGTAAATTTATTGCTTAGGCTGAAGTATTTGCAATCAACGACCATTATGAGGTTAACGAGTCCAACATAACTATCCCGAGTCCCCCCGGACCTGGGTTGTATGCGTAAATGCTGGAAATACCTAGCGTTAAAAAACCGAACACACTTACTCCCTTATTCATAACGCACAGTACACAATTTCACTCAATGTCACTTACTGCGTGTTGTCATTTTTTGTTAGGCCTAACCTAATTTACACTTTGAGAAGTGCAAGTGCGAAAATCATACATGAAAAAAATCTTTAGAATGAGGTGGCGCATTGTGCTCATGCTAATTTCAATGCAACTTGAAAAACGAGGGTCGTTTGTTAATAAATAACGATAGATGGCATCAGCTTACCTTCCGAGTAAGAAAAGCAACCGATCACTAATTTCGTAGATCTTAAGTAGGGTCTTGGTGGCATAATTGGTAATTCGCCTGCTTCGGCCCGGGTAGCCAGAGGAGACGTAAGTTCGAGTCCTACTTGAGACCGACGATTTTTTTTTGCTTTAAGATATAGTTCATACGTTTGCTGTCAAATGGAAAGTGGCAAATTATGATCTTCGCACTTGCACTTCGCAAAGTGTAAAAACAGATCGATGCAAATGCTTTAATGACCACATAAGGACAAAGCATAAAATATACAAACGTTACACATGATATCTTTTTTTATGGTATAGGAGGCAAACGAGCAGACGGATCGCCTGATGGTAAGCGATTACCGTCACCCCTAAACACCTGCAGCACCAGAGGAGAAACAAAATCGGCAAGATTACAAAAAAGTAAATGGTTTTCTTAGTTCAATTTGCATTTTATCAAGGCAAAAAAACACACAAATATAATAAAACAATGTTAAATTGAGGAATCAGTACATTACCGGTCAAAGCCATTGGGGATTGTGGTTCGCAATAAAATTGATATACGCCTTTGTTATCTCTATCGTGGCTGGTGTTCAGTTTGACGTTAACAAGGGGATGTAAAAAGCCCGAGGGCTAGTATCGCGCGATAAGTTATAGATGGGCTAACACACCCAGGGGAAGCGATACAAACGCATATACTCCAACAAGTATTAACAAAGGAAACTTTAAAAACCTAGGACTCTGGTTCTACTCGGTGAAATCATATTAAATTGACATGTTATGGTAATGTTTTTAACTCGGCCGCCATTACTATTCAGTAAGTAAGGGCTATTATGTTGACAATAGTGGTGGTGGTGGTGGTGTGGTGTTGTTGTGGTGGTAGTTGGTAGTGGACACCGCCTTCGGTCTAGTGCTAACCTTTCCCTTACCGTTCCATCCAACAAGACTCGTACCTATGCTAAATCTTTCACGGTACACTCTGTCCAGTTATGGAATGGGCTTCCACAGTGCTTGAGGCAATCTGGATCGGTCTGTTCATTTAAGGAAAAGTTAAAGAAGTTGTGGTTAAATGTACAGGATGAGTCGTGACTCCTGAGTGTTGTTCCTTTGCCCTGTTGTAGGTTTTAATTGCTGTTTACATATGTGGTAGTATATATTAGTATATTTTATTACCTATGTATTTATTTTATTAAAGCAGATATTATTACTTTTTAATGTCGGTTTTTCAGATGTATGTACTGTTTTTCTTTTTTCTTTTATCTGATATTTTGTTAAATTACCTATCCTCTTGCATTATCCTGGCTTATTCTACTCCAAGGTTAACTGGAAGAGATCCCATATGGGATAAGTTCGCCTATGTACATTATCTATAGTAATGCAAAATGTACATACATACAATAGAATAACATTTTGTAAGTAGGTCAACTCTTTAAGAAATTGTTGCACAGAAAACACTTATTTGATAATAAAGTATGTATAACTTTGGAATGACTGGCACTATAGTTTTAGAGCATAATAAAACAATGACTGAATGTTTCGATATGATCACCTATACAATGTTAAATTCCGTTTACCTTCCCTATGGAATCCCTAATCGTCATTTGCCCTAATGTATTTTTTGTCCGAATTGTTGTTTATCCAAAAGCCGTACCTATTCTCCTGAGTTCAAAAACCTTTTAGTGTCGTTATAGTGAGTTGTATTATAGCATCACAAAAAACATCAACCTAACGAAACAAAATCTAACCGCAGGTATTTCAAAAAACTTAAAAGTAGTCTAACTCAGCTGAAAACCAGTTTCATATGCAGTTTGAAGTAAAATACCAAATGTCATTATCATTAACAATACCATATTGAATTTACAAACATCAACTATGTATTTTGATAGCGATGATTTCATTCTGAAATTAACTAGTCATCATTCTTCAAAATGTTTAACATTATAATACAATGTTTTAAAACAATATTGCCTAAGGATCTGTGGTTGAGCTGGTCAATTGTACCTAAACAGTAAGTTATACTACGTCCAAGTTTTGTTTCTCTCTCTACTTAGGTTTCTAGGAAAATTCTTGACATAGAAACTACACCGTAGTTGATAAAAGTTATTTAGTACGATCAGTGATGACGTCTACGGTAATTTGAGAGGTTGCTGAAATAAATATACTCATAAAAAAAATTAAGATAAAACAACGTTAATAAAACTAGGCTATAGATCCACGTACGAGTAAACTATTATTCAAGAACAGTAAAGGTCTAACGAATGGCTTGCAGCAGCCACAGAACTAACCTAATAAAAAACAAAAGCGTAATCATGCATCATCGGGATATTGGAATTATTACCACATCTTCCCACTAGTGAGGGGACGATCCACGCGGGACCCATCGCGGCCGAAACACGGCTACCTTCCCAGATCTGTAATGGAGATAAATGAATGTCAAAGCACTCAAATTGCTGGCTCGGTTCAAAAGTAAAATTGCACGGGTTACCCCGTGTAATGGAGTAAACGTGTAGGACATTTATTTTGCAATTAGCCTTCGTTTAAATGTACCATTTGCTATCCCGTTGTAATTGGCAGCGTGTAATGGTGAACTCTGTTTACGATGTTTCTGACTTGGCCGTTATAAGAACTTTTGACCGGACGCATGTGTCTACGTGTTTAACTAGAAAAAAATACTCAGTTTGCATTCAACCGTGAAACTTTTCAGATAAATTCATTTGTCATTAAATGACAAAAAACAACTGGACTCGAATGGCGTGAGAAAATGTCGAATGCGAGTTATTCCCAGTTATTTTCCAACCGCAAAATCATTGTCACGTCCCGATTCCCGACGGGTCTATTCTGAAACGGGCCTATTTGACTTTGTCCATGCACATTTATTACTCGCCACGTGATTAGAATTGCCAAAAGATCCATAAAGTTTCCTCGTACTTGGCCCGTGAAAAATATACTCGTGGCACGCTTCGCGGCCGAGGGCGGGAAATCGAGAGTGATAAATGTTTTTCAGATTCGTGACCGCCGACCGTTTGGTTTAAATCTGCAAGCGAATAGATGGACAGTTTTAATCGACTCGGTAAGGGACTGAAACTGTGGCATAAATTTCGGAGGCCTTCTGAATAAAGCGACCAATCCCATTTTTTTGCCGAATACGCTTCCTATTCGACGTGCTGTCTATTGCCGTTTAATTTATCTGTCTGCCGAATGGATTTAAAGCGTACTGTTTGTTTGATTTCAATACTGTCACTGTATTTAATAAAACATGCGTCTCTCGCTTCATTATCTTTAAATAGCTGCAAGCAAATTCAATACCCATTTCAGGAATTCTTTTCTGAAAAAACAGCGTTAAATGATCCTTAATATTTACCGCTTCATAAAGTTGAACCAATCAAAACACATCGAACATAAAGGGGCTTCGCGGGGAAAAAATAAAGACCTTTTATCCTTCTTCTGAAAGGAGGCTGAAACGACCCGGTACAGCTGGGGTGCGAGATTTATTTGACGACACCGCTCGTTACAGGGCCGAAGGGACGTCGCGGGGAATGCAGCCTGCAGCCGATGGAGCCTGATACTACAGTAGACTCGCTTTTGTTTTAAGTACAAAATTCCCTTTTACATACTCTACAGTCGCCAGTTTTCATCGCGTTCGAGAGTATTTGATGCTCAATGCCTCCTTTGGCCGCTGGAATTCGTAGGTAAAAACAGTGCTAGTGTATTACTGTGTGCAAAATAAAAAAATCGACTCACTATAAAATGTACGTAAATTTAAGAGTTTCATGGAAGTAGGACAATGGTTTATTGCCCAACAAAATAAAGATTGGTTTTTTAACATTTATATTTGTTTCGTAATTGATGTTACGTCATAAACGAGCCAATAGCTAGGTACGATGATTCATATAATTAAAAATATATTGCGTTCCACAATTTTAGCTCTTCTGTACTTATTTCTTTACTATACCTTAAGGGCTGGAAATAACCACAGATCAACAGATTACTATACGTTGTCTGTGGAATTGTATGTGGGAATTGGGACGGCAGGATCTCGTTCTGTTCTTAATTAAATTCGATGTTTGAAAACGGCAATTTGTCATTGTAGAATAATTACGAGGGAAGTCGAGAACTTGGAGCGGCGTTCTCTAATCGGACGTAAAGTTTATCTTCTTGTTCGACTGACTTGATTAACATTGCGTTAACATATTTAATTCGAGGCTTGATCTTAGTGTGGCCTAGTACATTTTTTTTAAATAAACAATATGCAACTGTACGTCATAGAAACATTATAGATTATATCGATAGTTAGATAGTCATAAGATTTTTTTTTAAACTTATAAATAAATATTCATATGCAATGTCATCGGCATATCACGGACAAACGCATCATTACGCTTGCGCTTGTGACTACCAAAAAAAAATGGAGTCCATTTTTTCTTCCATCGTCTAACATAACGAACGTACTACGTAATAATGTTTGACATCATGGTTCCAGCGTTCAATGAAATTATACAATCGATGAATCAAATTCGATAAAATGATACCGCGTGTATGTAAACTAAACATCCCACAAAGTTATTACTAAAAATCTTCTATTATTAAAGTGATTGAGGCTAAGGAGTTATTTATTGCTCTTTCATGTCAAACGGAGCAACGGATTTGCACAGAGATAGTTGAGTAGTCATAGAGTGATAGTTTTCTCGCAGAGAAATTGGAATATTGCCAAGAAAACAACGATGAAGGAATTTTATTTAAATTCTAGTGAAGCATAATGTTATGAATGTTAAATTCCAGTTATGTTAGGTAAAGGCCTGCCTCAATTATTAGAAAAGGTTTACGGTTTGAAAAATATGCTGTACTGGCCGTTTAGTTATAGTTATGTACAACCACAGTCATAATGAACCTCCATATAACCTTATCGCACAAAGCAATCGACCAAGTTTTGATATGATTTGTTAATTGTGTCATGGCGTCGCTTCGTTACGACAGGGTTTTACGGTGGCTCTACATTAAGGTCTGTGGTTGTAGTTAAATGCCTGCAATATATCATTAAGGGACCGTTTCTAAGTTACAGTGCACATAGCAAAATGCGCCCTATAATAAACTTGTAGATGTGTAAATAAATTTTATAGTCGCTGATAAAACCCATTACGACTGGTTTACGCGAGCACTCCCCTAATGACGTGGTGCAGGGGTTGGTTGAAGAAATGCGAGACTCCACGTTGTATTGAATGCAGTGCAAATGAGTTTAAAAAAGTTTTTAAGGATCGGCCCTCTGGCGACTGGTCTGTTACAAATTGTATTGTAATATTTTTTATGGATTGTTGTATGGCTGTCTCATTTTCTCGATGCTTTGTCAGGGTACGACGAGTACGTTTGAATTGGATGTGTTCTTGATTTGATGTTTTTATTCCTTGGCGTGTTAAATATATAGTCCATAGTAACGTCCTTGACTGACTTGAACGGTCAAACAATTAATATCGGAGTTTCTTATTAAAATTTTACACGTGTAAAAGAATCCAAGAATATCGTTTTAAAATAACCATCACTCTTTTCGCTTCTTTTAAATAATTTGAGGCGTGCAGTCTCATTTTTTTTACCGTCTTAATTTATTCATGAAACAAATAATTAACAATGCAAATTTATTTCAAAGGAAACAAACATACAGAAATCAGATGAAATTTAAGAAGTAGAAAATATTCAGTGAAATAACAAACACCTCAGTTCCCCAAAAAAATCGCATAAATTGTATGCTCCAACAACAAGATTATCTTTTTTTACCATCAGCATACTAATGATCGCGGCCCTGCCGCGTCTATTCTCCGGGGTGGCCTTTGCATCAATAAAATTAACATTGTTATCCACTTACAGCGAAAAATTACGAAAATACCTTAAACTAACAGCAGTTGGGTTTCTACAGAAAAACTCAGATTACAAAAAGAAAGCATTCTAGTGTTTTCTTTAACAAATGATGCTCTTTAGAAACATTATTTAATGATTTTACTAGTTATTTCTGCTACTACATTATGAAAGTGTTTTCGTTAGATCAAAGCTTTGTTTTTGAAAGTAAAAGCCTACACAATGTACCTACTATTTGTTAAAACTGGAAGTTTTATTATCGCCATTTTCAATTTGTTTCATAAATCGCTTTATAGTTAGTTTAGTAGTATAGCGAGTAATAGGTAGTATAGCAGGTGGTAGGACCTTCTGCAGGGTCCGTCCGGATCGCTACCACCATCTTATCCATTAACCTAAACCAGCCAAACAGCAGTGTTCGCATTGGTGTGTTCCGGTTTAGGGATAAGAAAGCCGGTGTAATGACTAGCATAGAGGCATTCCAGCTTAGACCTCAGGGATGGCAACGCATTTGCAGTCTTAGGCTTGCAGTCTTGTGAATGTTTCCACTTACCATCAGGTGGCCTGCTAGCCATAAAAAAATAAAATAATGTAAAATTTAATTGAAGTAAACAAATCAGAACATTTCATTATTTTTATTAAAATTGATAGCGGTCAATTATTACATTTGAATTACCGTAATTAGCTAGAACTAAACATAAAGACACTGATTGAGTACTTTTAGTATTAAATGTAATTAGGTAGGTACCTAAGAATAAAATGATAAATTTTCAGCAAAAACTTATTAAATTTAAGAGTGACAGTAACGAGCCGCGGCCAAATCTTATTAGGTAGGTTCCGGGGAGCTCGGCCCGCCAAACTGACGTTTGCGTGATATAAAATGCATTTTCGACATTCGAATTAGACGTTTGGTAGATCTAATGTCAGCTGCAGCACTGCAGGAACTTTCATAATGAGTTTCACCTCGGTTGAGGCCGCAAATTGGATTATAATGTTAATATCATGATTCGCGGAGTGTGCGCTCTGCGGGGAACAATTCTTGGTCTTAGGGCGGCTGGGCGTCTATTATCCTCATTTCAATAAGAAATAAATTACGATTTCTTATTACGTTTTCCATTATGGGGGAAAATTCATCAAGTTTCATTCAGTGGCGCGTGTTATCAAAGATTTTAATGAATATTTTTTATGATAAATGTATTCCTATTCAAGCTGTTATATGATTATTAGATATTTCATTATTTGACTCGAGGTTGAAGGGCACCTGTTTAAATTCTGGTTTGGTATTGAAATTTTACATTATTCGAATTCATGACTGGATCATAATGATTAAATTTAAAACTTATTATACTTGGTGTTTTCATGTGCATCAGTCAGCAGCTAAGCACATGAAACAACCTTCGGATTTACACTTCCCTCTGACTCGCTCTCATATGGTATCTTAGGGTATTCTAATCGAGTGACCCGAACTTGGAAGACTTTTTTATTACCTCTTACACTAAGTATATAAGTATGAGTAAAAAGTGTCACTAATGTTTTATGTAAGTATTCGAAACAGGATTATTGTGAGGGAGTAAAAAACAATTGATGTAATTATGTTCAGTTTTAAAAAATGCACTTTGTCGTGTCACTGTCATGTCATTATTAGCATTAATTTATTCACCCCACTGAAAATTCTTTGTACTTTTCTTTTTTTCAATATCGTTTTTAAATACGTAGCGTATTATTACTGCCTTTGGCAATAGTACCTACTACCTTCATTTAACGATTAATATTCTATTAATCAAGTTGCTTGCGGTACCTTATAGTGTTTTATTTGCACGTTAATCTGATATTGATAAATTCTATCGAATTCTATGATTTTTATGTTTGTCTTTGGTTTATGCGTTTGGCTAACTAAGTCTAATTCGATGGTGGGCACTAGAAAATACTTAACGTAAATTTTAGAAGTAAATATGTACACTCTTCAAACAGCAAAACTTTGCCAAGCTGCTAGTGAAATCCTACATTTTAGTTAAAATCTAAAAAATAAAAATATAGAATAAGCTGATAGTCATAGCTGAAAGACATACAGCGCTGAACAAAGTTTTTCTTTTAAACATAAAACATCTTGTACTACCTAATTACATTAAAATGAAACATTGATTACGAATATTCAACGGTTCCATTAAAGTATTTAATTTTGAATGTCCAGTAGTGAGAATGTTTAGTTGTATATTCGTCAATATTTTTAAATGTATCAATTCTTAATGATGAAATGGTCAAAAAGCGCAATGCGCGTTCCTAAAAACGCACCCAAAACACCATTAGTCTTGTTGCGAAAAGTTGTAAATGAGTTTGCAGATGTCGTACATTTAGCCCATAGAACCGAGTACACGACAGCGGGAGAGATTTATAATCTGTAGTTAATGTCCGCCAACAATGAGATACAATTTAGCTTTCCTGCAATGAAACGATATTTACAAAGCACTCGGCTGTACGGGCGCGTTGTTTTTTGGCCAGCTTCTCCAAACTTCTGTGCAGTGTATCCTTTTTTGTCGACTACGCTGGCTCAATAACTTTATTGCTGGCAGGCAACTCTGTTCGTATTTTAAATTCTATAAAATAGAAATTCCGTTCGAGTATGACCCAATTTTTAAACGCTTGTTTTACGATGGTTTGGAATTCAGTTAAACGGTTTTATAACTCTGCTCTAAATGCTTCACTTGTGACATTTATACAATAATTTGAATGGCAGTAAAATAGTTAAGTTTTCAAATACTTAAAAGAGGTAAAATTTAAAAATGTTCTGTTGAGTTTTAACCCTTATAAATCTTTAAGTAACAAGATTGAAAGATTTAAGATCTATTCGTCAGAACAAAGAAAATTAATCGAATTGCCTTGGAAAGGGAATTATCTGGGGACGGTCCTTTTAGATAGGTAATAATGTAAGATTGACTGTCTAAAAATAATGTTTTTTAAAATTTAAATAAATAAAAATAAAATGAAACTAACCATTTAAATTTGATAAGACTGTGTCAATGTGATTGTGTGTGTAACGGTTAGATTTTACTTTGATGCAATTTGATATCATTTTATGCAGAAACCAAACTAAATCATAAGGCGATCGAAATATTAAATTAGGTAACGGTTCAAAACCTACGTTACTAAAACAAAACTAACAGGGTTTCCCCATACATACATACATGAGTTTAAAGATAGAAGAATCAATGTTGATACTTAAAAACCAACGGCTGACCGTTAAATCCGATAACATCAAATCGTAACTGAATGAAAACCAAATAAATTCGTTATATTTCCATTCGAAAGAAGTAAATTTAAAAAAGGCTACCACAGATAAGCCGATGTCAAGTCAGGTGCGATGCAAATAAAACCATTTGGACTCAGCTGCCATCATTCGGATAAAAACCGTTGTTTGTATTTTATTGTTTTTGATACAGAAGTGTCAGGTCTGGGGTGGAAAGTAAAATATGTGTTTTATCAATTGAGTAATTTAGGGTATGAACCATTCAATTTGGGTCTCAGGTCAAATCTTGAAAAGTCCCAAACTTTGTAGATTTAATATAATTTAACACTTTCATTGCCAGCGACCCACTCGGCGGGTACGCTTTTCGTATAAAGTTTTTCTACAAACTGAAAAACGCTGGAATCGGCTACGAGCGTGGCAGTAAATGTGTTAAGTAAATTAACCGCTTACTTAATTGATGACCGCCTAGTAATATAGCAACATACTACCGTTCTAAAGAAAAAGGAACGGTATGAGTAGACCGGTAGAACGGTAGACCCCACACGCGCATACTGCCTTTAGCAGCAGTACAACGCATGTCTAAAATTTTACTGCAGAAAAGGGTGTATTAGAGTACTAACTATAAAAAATAATGAGAGCTGTAGACCATACTTCTCAAAATTAAAAATATTAACCCTGACATGATTATATAATTAGCATGTTAATTTATTCGTAAACATAAAAACGTATACACTAGACCTGTGAACATCTGCTCGGAGGCGCACAACTTACGTCACCGGAACAGATTGGTTCTCGCCATTCCGGTTAAGCTTAAAATGTTAAGTAAAGGTCTAATAAGGTCCAAGAAGGTTTAATAAAATCCCTGCCCATATATCCTAAAAAGAAAAAAACACCAAGTTTGTAACTAAACTTAAATTCTACCTTATTAACAAATGTCCATACGTGGTCCATACTCTCTGCAGGAGTACATGCACTACTAAAGATATTAAAATGTGTATTTATTAGGTCAAGTAGTTAAGTTCTTATATTATAATTCCCTTTATTTTGTTGTATAAATTTTAACATGTTTCAGTAACAACCCATTAGTGCTAAATTGTAAATAGTTATACTCGTAAGTTTTTATTGTTACACCCTGGTAGGGTCCATGTTTTGTACTGATTATTTTAGAACTAACATCTTGTTAATACCTTGGTTGCAAGGAATAAATGAATATGAATATGAACACGAAATTTCAGTTCATGAGACAACCACTTCACATACCGTGTACAAAGTCTAAAGGCTATTCGAATGAGCCGCTCGAGGCAAATTTGCCAAATTTTGGCGATCACCTCGTCATTATGACATAAATGCTGATGGAATTTCCCTGTCACAGCGCCCGCTTTCAATAACTACATATTCGGGCTAACTAGGCCGATAAATTGAGAATTAACATACCAAATTAACGATAACATTGCATACGATGCGGTGTTTACAATTTAGTGTTACCGTTACTGTAATTAATTTCTGAACTGTAATTGCGATTTCGCCGACGGCGTTGGGCTGCTCGCTGTTGGCTAGGTAAGGAAGCCAATTTAGGGGAGACAGGATGTGACCAACAGCGTTGAGGAGGGATGAGGCATGTATCTGAAAAAGAGATCTAGTTACAAATCTAGTTTAGCTTTCGTGTATCCAAAGGACAATGGCAAAAAATGTATGGACCAAAAACCCAGCGTTGATTAAAATCAATCATAGAGGGTTAGGTATAGCATAGCTCACAAATGTGTAATTTGATTTCAAGAAAACAGTTCCCAAGTATAAAAAAAAAGAAAATAATACCTTTAATTATAAAATTAGGTTTATTTCATGTAGATTAATATTTAAGACAATGTTGTGGTAGTTCGATTGATTGCTTGATTTTTCGTACATATTTTTTTTTTGGATTGTCATTTGGTCAAAGACCGGTAATTTAACCTCGTTGTGATAATTAATATTTTTTCTTTTGACTACTCATTTTTGTACTTATCTTGTTTGCAACGACTGCAGCTTTAAAGTGCCCATTCTTAAGTTGAATAATTCTTATTATTTTATTTAAATCCACATAAATTGTTTAAAAAACCGACTAAACTAATACAGAAATTAATACACAATCAATTTAACTATGTACTGGGACAAAAAATCCATAATTAATGTTATTGTAAATAAATAAATAAATAACCTGTCCGTGCGTCAATCAATCACTCTTCAGTCCAATGATCAATAGTTGACGGAACTCATATACATTTCTATAACAATAGTTGGAATTAATTACAATAAACATCCCCACTGGTGCTCGAGTTGTCGCGAAGCTGAAGTGGTATCAATTTGCATCCTCTCCGCTGAAGAGGTTCGAGTGTTGCCTCTTTGAACAAACGTTTTTGCCGTTTCGGTTTGTATCGTTACGTTATCAAAAACGATAAAACGTAGCGAACAGTGTGGATGGGCAAAAATAACGAAGCAGAATTGTGGTATTTGGCACTCCATAGTAAAGGGGTTTTGAACAGATATGTACATTTACTCTTACAGTCGATTACAAAGTGTATCCACTTTTACACCTTATTGCGTAGTGATAAGGTTCAAAAGAGTACATACATGTGAATGGGTACCGATATCATTCTCATTTTGATATTTTTAGGGTTCTGTACAGGAACACTTATGGTGAGACTTCGGTGTCTGTCTGTTTGCATGTTACAGTAGATTTTCTCAGAACCTATATAAGCTATCAACTTAAACTTTGGCATAGTTGTATAACTTTGTAGCCGGCATCTGTTGGTAGTATAAAAACAATGAAATTATTTTTCTAAATATTTGAAAAGGGGTTGAAAAAAGAAAGTGATTTGACTATCGCAAACAGTTTGCGAAAGGGCTCAGTCTGCACATTTCAGAACATTTTTTTTTTATAATTTTCAGTGACGTACTTTTTGATTTATAGCCAAAAATTTACAAAAAATTACCGTCCCTCCTCCTTAAGTCCGAAGTTCATGGACCAAAAAATCTGCAAAATTCCCAATTGAAAGATAATTACTTATATTTTACGCGAAAAATAAAATGCAGAAATATCAAAAAACTTTTAAAATCTTTGTAAAATTTAGGGTAGTCAAAATGGACCTTATTGCCTACATAATAAAGTTCATAACAAAATGAGTATATTCTTTTGCGTTTTCCAACCAAATTATCTTAAATACGGAACCACTTGTTAAGCCGTAATTTCCGTCGAAAGATGTCCACTGCTGGTCATATAGGCATCCCCCTAGGTTTGCCACAAGGACCGCCCTGCACCGCTTGAATCCACCAGTTTTCTGCAAACTTAAGTCTCGTAGAAATCAGTAAAAATTAAAACCCATTTATATCATATATCCATGCGGAATAACGTAGCTTTTAAATAATTAAATATTTTTTCGGATAATTACCTACTGTGGTTTCGGAGATAACCTGTCGGATGGAAAAACTCACAAAAATCGCACTCTCTCTTCATAATATCATTATAGTAACAGCATGGTAAAGTATAGATAATATTACCTTGCTGCCTTTTCAAAACAACCCAACGTCACTAGTAAACATTGCAAAAGTATTTTAAAATCAAAACTCAGGTGTTATTAAATATCTTACGCTCGAGTTGTTTCCTAAAATGCGACTAATTTACCAGTAGCATCTCCGTCATGCACTTTACTTTCCGTCACCGAGCCGGCCGCAGGGGCGGAATGCAATCTGCGGAGGAATGTTACCCACCAGAATTAAATTCTAGCTATTAACTCAGTCACAAGCCGTCTTTATAATTAAACGGAGCCATTTGTTCGCTTTGGTGTATTACAATATGCCCTTTGTACGCTAAGACAACATTTTTAGCAAAGGTCAATAGCTGCATTTAAAAAAAGATCATCACTTTAGAACGGCTCGCACGATTTGCCTGTAAGTGTGGTCTCTGTAATGTTAGCGATGGATCACTACCACTATCTTAACCATTAACCCACTACCAAGCAGCAGTGTTCGCATTGATGTGTTCCGGTGTGGGGATAAGACCAACGGTGTAATTACTATCATGGAGGCATCCCATCTTGGTTCTCAGGGTTAGCAACGCATTTAAGGTCGTAATAAAAAACTCATCTTGTCTGTAGAGCCCGTCATAAGATACGTCAAAGTAAACGCCGAATCATAGAACACTGTCATTTTTGACGCATCTCGAGATGAGCATTAGACTTGAGATCAGTTTATTAATATGGGCCTTAAAGTCTTAGGATTGCAGTTTTGAGATTGTAGTCTTGAGATTTCAAATGTCTTTGGGTTTCAGATCCCACTAACCATCACGTGGCCTGAGTGCTCGCGTGCCTTCTCATTACCATAAAAAAAATGTGTAAAACAAGTACTATACTTACGATCGTTTCAAAGAATACCGTTAATTATCCAAGTACTATAAAGTATTAAAATATAATATGCTATTAATCCTATATTTGAAATTGTCTCAAGTCTAATGAATTTCTCCGGAAATGTTTCCTTAAGTACTAAATAAAACACTTTGCTCCACCCTTCACTAATTCTATTACCCTGTTCCGTTGAACAAATCCAAATAGGAAAAGAGGCTTACAGCAATAATCCCACAACGTTATACGTACACACTTGAAGTTTCTTCAAGTTAGCTTCTTGCTTTGATCACTACATAAATTCATTAAAGTACTCCAGTGTTATTAAGAATGATTATAACGAAGGAGAGGTCTGGAGGGTGGGGGGCGACCGAGGCGGCGGCAGTTTCATTTCCCCTATTTGCAATTCAAAAATCCACTCTGCCTTCTAGCTCATTCATCTGTCTCCTACCCTACACGTCTCCCTTTCACACTTCTAACAAAGCTATAAATCCATCCCATTCCACCGCCACTACTTTTTGTTGCAAACATTTTGCAACTCCTCTAGACACTTTCTTGCAATAGTCATGCGTAGAAATTCAGACGGACACCGCCCCGCGCAGTTTATTTCGGAAGGATTAGCCATAAATAGTGCTTCCTCATTACAATTTCATGAGGGCTCCCTCTACTTGTGGATTTATAGCGAGAAAAGTTTGAGTTTTCCTGAATAAAAGATATCTATTTGGAAGTGGCACTGGCGGACCGCCAGAGGACACTTCATGGTTGGTTTAAACTTGAAAACGCGTCAATTAAAACATTATTCCCGTGTGTATACAAGTTAGTGAAAACTCCGCTTACTCTGGTTTCCTATGTTGACCAAGTTTAGAACTTGTTGCGATACTTTGCCAGCAGTTTGAATTATATTCAGTTCAGGTATTGTTAATAATTCCCAAGAGATTAACGTATTTAACGTATGAAATCAAAAAGTATATCTCATAAACCCCCATATTTGGGTAGATAATTATCGTCCCCATACGGTATAAGTAATTTGTAAGCATACAGCCAACGCAACCGCGCCTCCGGCTGTTTCCCTCACTAGGGTTTTTGCTCGAAGAGTTCGTACACAAACGCTTATCTTATTTATGATAACTGCTGTACGGATGACATACCTACTCTTTGGGGAGAACTTCGGGTATTTGTTATGAATACAATGTTTCGAGGACTTGGGCTGGATATGTGATAATTAGGCCAGATTATTCTATTCACGGTGCTTAATTTACAATGGTTATTATTAAAATATTATTTTTGATATTTTAATAATCAACAAAAAATAAAAAGCATTAGCATAACCAGCACGTTTAGATTAGGTTTGTGTATTTACCGCTGAAAAAACCTGATGGAAACTGATGCAATCTACGTTTTATAATGTCTTATTGCGACATTTTCTGCATAAAAGGAAGCGGTTTTGGTTTCCAACAAATTATTTCTTGGGTGTCAAAGTCGGTTAGAAACGTCAAGTTGATAATCAAATTTAAATTGGGCTATACGACTGTTTTACCCCATTATATTGTTAACATGAAAGGAAAACGATAACAAATTTGTTTCCGTGTTAATTTATTTAATTCTGACTCCCCTACTTCTTCGTTTTGCTTTACTTGGGCTTTTGTTATGAAATATATGAAATATATTATATTGCTTAAATTTGGTTAATTTGGTTTGCGGGTGGTAGGACCTTGTGCAGGGTCTGTCCGGATTGCTACCACCATCTTATCCATTAATCTACCGCCAAACAGCAGTGTTCGCATTGTTATGTTCCGGCTTGCGGATAACACAGCCGGTGTAATGACTAATATAGAGGCATTCCATCTTAGTCCTCAGGGTTGGCAACGCATTTCAAGTCTTAGGCTTGCAGTCTTGTGAATGCAAATGTCTATGGGTCACAGTTTCCACCGTGGCGTGTGTGCTCGTTTGCCTTCTCTGTGCCATATTTTTTTTTATTGTCATTGAGAACCAAATCCCTGGTCCTAAAAAATTAAAATAACAAGTCATTATCTCAAATTGCTTGCCTGCGGGTACGTTAGTTACTTTTTCTTTGATACTTATATTATGGTATAGTCAAGTTTTTGAGAGATAACGGCGAGTATTTGTTTCAGACTCTTGAATGTTATATATATATATATATCGAAGTGTGTTTTTATAATTATGTCTATCGTTGTCTATTTTCCAACGGCGAGCTATAGTCGTCCCGTCAGCATATTAAGTTTTTTTTTGTGACTTCTTAAAATTGCTTGACGGATTTTGAAGTCCAGGATATCGTCAGATTGGCCATCATATAAGTTGTGTTAAAAGATATATATTTCGCAAATACATTTACGCACATTATAATAATATAGGTACCAAATTAAAAGTTTGTTTTTGTCAGACTTATCACTTGTGTATTTTATTTACTTCATTATCCCTGTGAAGTGATGTTGAAACTGGTTAAAGAAACTCAATGAAATATTTCCTGTTGAAAGGATATTTAAATTACAACGCTATGACAACGCTAAAACCATGTCAAGCGTCCCTAATTCTCTACCAAAGCTCTGATTTTGTAACAAATTTAAGAATATTCTTATTACAAGACGCCATTTACAAAAAACCACAGCTTGTAATTTTCTTAAAGTAGGGAGGGATGTTATTGAAAAGAATTTTACAAAAAATACGAATGAAATCAAGCATCAAGGTTTCAAGAAAAAATAGTGCCGAATTATTATAAAAATGTAATATTTAGACGGTCCTCACGGTAATCGGTTTAGTCGCAAATATTTTAATAAAACTTATTTATATTCAAGTCACCTATAAATAATTTAACATTATGATTGTGATCGAAGAAGAGCACAAAAAAAAGTTTGAATAACGTGGCAACATCTTCCACCTCTTCCTACCCCCATCTTAATTTAACGTGCTGCCAAGACACAGAGTTCTCATTGTTATGTTCCGGTGTGGAGACAAGATAAGTGATATTAATCGTATAGACTCATTCCATCTAAGTCCATAGGGTTAGGGTTAGCAACGCTTGCAGTCTTAGGATTGCGGTCTTGTGATTATAGTCCTGAGAATGTAAATGTCTTTGGGTCTCAGATCCCATTTACCATCAGGTACGTCTGTGTTCGTTCGCCTTCTCCTTGCCATGAAAAACATATGTTTTCCATCGTACCTACAGACATTTAAAATTGGAACGGCAAGGTTAATGTAACCGTAATGCCTTATGCCAATAAAGGCGCGACCGCAGCATCCATCTGCGCGGCGCGTGAGCAATGCCATTAGTGGATCTACATAATATGGGTAGTTCATCAAGCGCAGGGAATTAATTGTTAACACTGCTAATGCTGTTCTTGCATTGTATTAGTATGCAAATATCTTGTAATAATTTGAGTTAACACGGAGCGTTTTCTTTTTGTGGTTTTATTTAAACTTTGGAAGTCCTGTCCTGCTACATGCAGTTGTGAAGACCGAGTCGTTAGTAACAACAAATTTATTTCTGTGTTTCCGTGTGTATCTCTGTGTAAGTTTCTGTAATTATCAGTTTGTAATTATCTAGGGTCCAAACCAATGCCGTTTCTTTTTATTCAAGTTTAATTTTTTTTTTTAGTGTTGCGGTTTTGTTTTTGGTTAAGTTTCGCGGCAACGGGAAAATTAACTAGCTCATTTCAGGTCTCGTGTGTAAAGGTTTTTATAACTGTGGTTATAGCCAGCTACCTAATCGCGGTACGCGATTCAAGAAATAAATTTCCTGGAAGCCGATGACAATAATTAAAAACTTTAGTGTTCATGATACATAGGGGTCTCGAAGACCCATCGATCGTGGAACAGTTAAGTGCCGCGGGGTACTACGGGTGTTTTATGCCGCTTTAATTAAACAACCTCGCGTGCTAAGAAACCACAAACGAGAGGTGTGAACACGATTAGTTCCTGTCGTAATAGCAGAAGATAATACTGTTAAAGACCAGGTATATAATATAAGTAAAAATAAGTTTACAGAAAATTCAATTGCACCCTAATACGTTTTCACCGATCTAAAAATCAGCGTGTTTTGATAGAAAAGATACTGCCGACGTTTCAAAAACCACCCCAATGCCCTAATTGAGTCGCCCTATAAGAAACACGCCCTCGCTTTCAGGTTTCAATAATAAAAAAGCAAAAACTGCAAAGCCGGAATGTAACAAGACTGGAGCCCAGTGACCGAGCAGAATCGACCCCTATAGAGGTCGACCTAAATCATGGAATAATGGACACTGGAGTAAGCGATCACGCCGTAAATAACCCACACAAAATCGAATTAATTAATCATAGGAAGCGAGTTCCAAGTTTAAAAAACTTGTCAGGAGTTGTGGGGGAAGTTTTAAGGAGAAGCTAACGAGGAATGGGTCCGCAGACGAAAGTTCAGCCTTCAGACGTCCGCGAGAGGAGCGAGCGCACCAGACAAGAATGGCTGCAATTTAAAACTCGATTAGAATTTGAACATAGCGGCGACGCGGTAATTAAAATCTTAGTAAGGGTCGCGGGATTGAGGTTTTC
The DNA here is from genome assembly GCA_923062465.1 of Acleris sparsana. Lineage (NCBI taxonomy): Eukaryota > Metazoa > Arthropoda > Insecta > Lepidoptera > Tortricidae > Acleris > Acleris sparsana. The sequence goes on along the minus strand of OV281287.1, from coordinate 14,844,901 downwards.
GATTTCATAAACAGTTCGCTAAAGTGTAAGTTATCACTAACTTTGGCAAACTTTACTTTTAAATCTAGACAAACTACAAAAAACTGGTTCGATTTAAGTTATTTATTTTTAAGAAGTACACCCAAAGAGCAGGCTGAGGCAGTGGTAGAAAAGTTGCATTGTGCGCGTATCAACATTCGCGTAAATCTGTTATCGCGCACATTTTACGATGATCCTGATGTTTGATTTCTGCAGATGTTACAATTTGGTTTTAATTTGTTAAAAAAATGTGTAGATTTTCCAAAGCCTTGTTTGAAGTAATCTTTTTCAAATAGTCCTTATTTTAAAATACCGTAGGCTTACAAAAAGAAATGCGTTAGAGCTTGAACTTTTATTTGCATTTATAAATCCGATTTTTATTTATTTTTCTGCGAAGACATAAAACTGAAGCGTCTGAAACATAGACAAAAATAGACTGCAAACTCATTACTATAAAACTCTTACAATCGGACGAATGTAAGATTTCGTCGATCTCATTGTGTGAGACAAGCAGTTGTACAAAACATTTTATGTTCTGCATATAAACGAGGTATTGGAAAATGGCGTTAGCGTAAAATCTTATTTACCATAAACTGTCAAACGAGAGTGGCAGAAGTTGCCAGCCTCGTTTACGAGCCATAAAGTAAATCGAGTCAGCGCCCCGGTAACACGAACTTACGTTTGTTGATTGGTATAAGCCTGTTTCATTGTGTTTACGCCTTTGCGTAGCTAAAGTACTTATCTATAGGTTTTCCTCCACAGTAATAATGTCATATTCGGATACTTGATAGTAACGCGTAGCTGTGTCTAATTTTACTTCTGTCTTTTTTTGTGTAGAGAAGCACTTGAGGTTAGCCCCTTGCGTTTGCGTCAAATCCTAAAGTGTGTTTATATACTCGTAGTATATGATTTGTCCGTATCAGTCTTTATGACGTTTGAATCTGAGAGACCGAATATTTTAACTAAATTAGATTTAATATGTGTTTATGAATAAGCGGGTAAGTATGCAAAAGGCCAGGCAAATTATATTATGACGGCATAAAAATAGCAATTAAAAAGAAAAAAAGCAATTGTGTAAATAGCCAGTACCAGTGTACCAGTGTCGACGAGATGAAGCCATAAATACCAGTCTGCGTCAACCAAGTGGGTCACGAAAATTTATTTTTATTGTTAAAAAGTTTCCAATTGCAGAAGAGAAATTAAATTATTATTTGACAATCAACTCTAACAGCGGATGCGCGGGCTTTGTTGAGCGCCAATCAAAATTGCAAATTTGTGCAGCACGGCTTCGTTAACTACGCGAATTCGAATATTAACGGTTGTTACAACGAGCCGGTGAAAAAAACTTGGATAAGGAGTAGATACACCACTGTTAAAATCATAAAGAGATGTATTATAGACGTAGATTCCACATGTGAAGATTATTTCGCGGTGATTCATTAAGTAGGTAGATTTTTATTTGGGGAAGTTTTACCGCGTATGTTTTGACCACTTTTACAAAAAAAACTTGATTCAATAAAACAGTGTTATAAAAATATCTAGAAAAAATAACTGGACTGAGGAAGTTGGAGTAATATGCGTCGTCATGAATTGATGGATAATTTTTTAGTTAAGTAACCCATATCTTTATTATGATCTCATTATAATGTATGTAATATTTGGTAGGCAAACAAACCAAATAAGTAAACCAACATTTAATTTGCGCTTGGAACGCACGCTATCATTTCAATCTATTTTCACCACGTGTAAATTATAGTGATAAATATCGTAATTAATTTTGTGCAACGTTGTTTTTTCTAGCAATAAACCCCCTTAACGGCTTAATAGAACATGCGGTGGTCAGTTTATGTCGCTGTTTATAATGAATAATGATCAATAAAATCCAGCCGCGAGTGTGCTTTAATAGTCCGGTTTTATGCGTCATGTATTTTTATAAGGTTTATCTATAATATAAGTAGATTTAGAGAATAAAATATTCTGGTAACCAAATTTGCGAAATATTTATAGCTAGAGATAGTCTCATGAGGTAAGCGTGCGGTTTTTTTCGCGGTGATCAATTAGATAGGCAAACAAACGTTATGAACTATTCAAAACTGTTTTTTATTATTTATGCTTCAAATTATGTTGACGGTGACCTAATTTTGAAGGATGTGTCAAGCTTAATAACATAATTTTAACGCGCTTAAAAGTATGTATTCACGTAAATTATTTATCCAATTCGTCGAACTTCATTAGTTTTGGAGTTACCAAGCATGTAATTATAATAATCCTGAAAAGTAAATGTGTATTGAAACGGCTATACCGTACCAAATTGATGACGAAATAACGGTTTCAATGCGCATTCATATTATGCTATGTACTTGTACTAAACTAAATATGTTATAAAACAACTTTTACTTGTTTGCGAAAAGACTAAAACCTTTACTGTACAGGTAATTGAAACTCTTTAAGGGCGACATTAAGTAGCCCAAGGTGGAGAAAAGTGAAGCGCTTGAATATGATTGCCAAAATAATGATCACGTCGCATTTAATCTAACTATACATTGTTTATTGTCGACAAAAATTGAAATTGGCATTTTATATTGCTGCTGTTGGTTTTTATATTCATAGACAAAATTATTAGGTTCTTAAAACGATAAGGGAATAAAGGCTTGTAGTATTGTTAGGCGATGGGCTTGCAGCTTTGTAATAAACACTGGTAAACATCTGAATAGCCTGTTTGTGCAAGATGTGGTTACAGAATTAACAAAAAGTTTTTAGAGTTGTTGGTAATTCTGTAGCTCAGCCTACCCCGCTCTGGGAATGAAGGCGTGAAGGTATGATGATGATAAAACAATATTAATTTAGAACAGAAAGCGTAAAATTGTTTAATATTATAATCCACAACCCTTCAAATTTAATAAAGCGTAAGCCAGTCTTTTAACTACCTACGCCCTAAAACGCAAACCCACGGGTATTACTTTCTTATAGCACCAATAACACTCCCGTTTGATCTCAGTATATTAGGACCCTTATATGAAATAATATTTAGCAAAATGGACTCACCAAGGGGAACTATAATTAATTAAATTAAGTTTGGAATACGCTAGGAACAAAGTTCGGTGGCTACTTGTTAATAGTAAGGGGAGATCATCCCTCGCCAGACCTTTCCGTGGTCCCAGGAGAACAGGGCGGCGTCCGCATGCTAATAGCCAATCATATTCTGTTTACATTCCATCGTCGAGTATGAATAATTTGTTATTGTCTCTGCAAACAGTACGTTGCGTCACGGTCAGTATTGTCTGCTGGATTAATTTGCGCCGTTACCATTTGCAAGCCAAAAGGGCACAACTTGATTCTAGACCAGTGCCTTTACAGCTTTTTGCTACGTTAAAGTCTGCCCTGTCAGCACGCAAGCGAGGCCGGGTCAATGGCAGAATGGCCGTGGTTGTTTAAAAATGTACAGAAATTCAAATCCAATTTCGGTTGCCTCTGAAACCATTGTCAGTCAAGCGATAGCTGTCACTGTCGGTATTAAAATTGATTTTGAAATGCGTAGGACGTTTGAAGGTTTTTTGCTTTAGCTTTCTCACCCGTTTATTTCTGCAGTTTAACGATCGTAAGTGTGTGGGAGTCTCTGTTAACTTTAGAGCTCGTTTAATTGCTATGCAAAGGATAGTTCATGCTATTATTACAGCTAAGCAAGGTTGGTATTATCCATTTGTTAGAGCCCGACCACGAAAGCACAAAGCAACGTCCCTGGAGTGGGCGTTTATGTATGTGCGAGTATTTAATGAAACACAATTACAGCTGTCGTTTATTTACAAATAATGTCTATTGAAAATTCCGAGGGTTACGGGTATGTTTACCTATAGTAAGTTGAACAAGCTTTAAATGTATTTACCACGTCGATATAACAAATACCTTGTGACCTTGTTGCGTGTATTCCTAGTACCTACTATTCCCATGTGTAGCATTTATCCTTTAGCAAAAGTGCCTAAGGTTTTACATTGGGAATACCTATTTACTAAAGTTTAAGGTTCAAGGTTCGAGAATATTCATAACGCAAAGCAAAACACTCGTAACGACACAGTTGAATAAGTTTGAGTGTCGTATTCCGCTTAATTTTATATGACTTATCAATCGATCAAATTGATGCCTAATCCACTAATAAAATATAGTCAATATATCACTGTAGACAATGTGTCTTTTATTTCTTATCTATATAGTAAGTCTAGCTACTAACACCACATGAAGGACGCCGTCTCACAATGGTTTTATAGTTAAAAAGGTTTGTAATTTATAAAATCTTAATAAATCTTTCACATAGTTTCGTTGTGGACTAAAGAATCATTTTGTCGGCTGTATTACTTCATTGATTAATTAAAAAAAACTAGGTGCGCTGCTTTCAATGTCAATGTCGCTTCATTAGAACTAAACGACTAGAAGTAAAATGAAACAGTGCTCGCGAACAAATATTAAAACTTTAAATCTTTGGATTTCTACTCACAATCAGCTGCAAGAAATAAATAAGTTTTTCTACTAAACCACAGACGGTACAGATGTTTGAAAGTATTTTTTTAAGATGTTGCTTCAGTTGATGCTTTAAAATAAAATCGGCGCGGTGATTTATTACAACATGCCCTAATTACCAAAAAATTACAACCAGCACGAGTATATCTAAGTAATGAGAAAAAAAAATCTGAAATAATCATTATCAAGGACAATAGAAACATGATGTAAGCAGATGTGTTAATAGCTCAGCAGCAAATACAAAGGTATGCAGGCATTGAAAAGCTAACCAGCTCGTACAAAATATCCGAACACGTTATATTGGCAATAGCCAGAATTTCAGAAAAAATATCTGCCCACGCTGGTGGGTATAAATTCAATTTGTATCAAAATGTATGTACAGTCGAATTAACAAGAGTCAAATTCTGATATTTTTGAGCGAGTTAAACGATTATTGATGCACGATGGCGTCTGTACATATTATACGTAACTCTCTTGGCAGGCATAATAAATTCTCGCGAAAAGTTTTATTCGCAAGAAGGTTAACACTTAACAGTTTTATATGCATATAAACCTCAAGATCAGGGTCATAATGTTATGGATCAATACATGTACTCGGTGGTAAAATCTCGTGATGGGAGTTGTAAATACTCGCACGTCTCTTCTTTGCACATAAATGTAGGTTTTATGTTATTGTGATTACTTTATGGTGAGCTTACTGGAAATAATTAGGACGGTAGGAGTACGACGTTTTGTACAGATTTTAAATACTCCCTAAAAGTACTACCTTCAGGTTAAGTTAGGTATTTAATTCGTGTTATTACTTAAGTACGAGTACCTTTTTTTTATGGCATTGGGAAGGCTGCCGAGCACACAGGCCACCTGATGGTAAGTGGAAACTGTGACCCATAGACATTCGCATTCACAAGGCTGCAAGCCTAAAACTGCAAATGCGCTGCCAACCCTGAGGACTAAGATGGAATGCCTCTATGCTAGTCATTACACCGGCTGTCTTATCCCCAAACCGGAACACAACAATGCGAACACTGCTGTACCTATACTAACCACATTTTATTGAACTTTAGAATATCATTGAATTTGGTTTTTGTGCATGACGTATGGATTTGTATGGTAACAAGGTTTTTTTTGCAAAACTAAATTAAGATACCACAATAGTTGACCAACTATGTGAGTGGTAGTGCAACCGGTCTACTGCTGAAGATCACCGATCGTAGGTACGAATGCGAAATTAGTGTGATGCATGCGAATGTTTTATTCTGAGTTGCGATTCTGAATAAGTATGAGTATTGTGTTAATTATTTGTTATGAAGAATATACTAGTTACAAAACTGCTTTTAATCTACGATTTCGCGCCCCAATAAGTTTATGTATATTGACGCAACCGTGCAAAGTCGAGTTGAACAGCGGGGGCTCCTTTGTATATAGAAATTACTATACAACATTATTGTGTTTAATGTTTAGGATATTAGAAATTAATATGCAAATAAAATATTTTCGTTCTAATTAAGAGTCGTAAAAGTGAATTAACAATCATTTTAAATATTTAAAAGCAATCTCTTGCCTAGTGACGTAAACGTAACAATGTGTTTATTCCATGACAATAATTGAGGGACCAAAAATTTCGCCAAAACAAATAGATTACTTATTTCTACCAAACGACAAACCGAGGCACGTCTTGCTTAGTTTGGTCAGCGCTTGGTCGCAATCAATTTTGGTTGGACAATATTGGATTTTAATTAACTGTATCGCTGAGGTGCTATTCTCTCTCCCAGATAAGTTAGCTCGATCGAGATGGTTAACTACTGCCCTACAGTGTTTATCTCTGTTTTTGCGAATCCCTAGCAACTTCACAAAATCACACTTATTTATCACACCCAGCATGACTAAAGATAATTTAGTTCTGACGGTGGTTGCTACAAGTCAACCTAATGCTCCTCCTCGCTGCGCGCGTCGTCACACCAAACTGGTATTTTACTAGTTAGTGTGACCAAAAGAAAAATCTTTTCTCTAAATATGAATAACTTGATATAATTGACGATTAGGTCGCCGTTAAATCTAACTAAAAAATTGAATCTAGGGTTAACCAAGGCAAAAGACACGATTCCGCAAGTATATTCTAGAGAATCTAGGTGTCAAGTTAGATTAGTTTATCGGGTGAATCCGTCTTCGCTACAAAGGAGAATAACACCACAGCTCGAAGCCGATCGACTAATCGATGAACGCCCGTTGTCATCGGTTTCCGTGGTCGCTATTAGATTTATTATTGACAACCTATAAATTTTATTAGTAAGGAAACGGTGTAGCCTCGACCGTATACTATCTTCGTTTCGTTAAATTCCCTTGAAAACTGAAATACTTGTATCTAGTTTGGAATACTGCGTAATATTTATAATTACCAGTGGTACTTAAAAGACAGGAACAATAAAGGATGATTTCCACCAAACCGCTCGCATCCCATCAGATTGGAAAGGATACGTACGGAAGTGGTGACAGCCGTACAGCTCGACGGCTCTAATGACATTATTATTGTCTATTTATGACGGAGGCGATCGTACATCGCAGCATACTTAGCGCGACGTACGCGTGTCGTGGAAGACGCTCGCGGTCAAGTTGCTGTGCGCGGCTTGGTAATACAGACTTTAAATACCGTTGACATGATTTAATATCGTTCAAATACCATAAAATTATTTCCGTTCCGATCCGTTGCGGGCCATTTGTTGGAAATAGTGCTTAAGGGCATTGATGATTATGAAAGTACCTAAAAGTAAACAATGTTACAGAAAAAGTACGAAATGCGTGTGTCCTTGCGAGAGTAAAAGGGGCACTGCCCCCAGCGAAGACTGCTACTGATACAAACATACAATAATTCACTCCTGCGCCTCTATTCTAGACAGTAAAAACAATATCGTATTTGACCTTTTACGGGATCGTTTTTCGGACGTCTTACTGTCAAGTAAATAAAAGCTATCAAAACGTTCACAATACGATAACAGATCGAACACGATATGATTTTTACCGTGTTGAATATAGGCCCGTTTCCATAATCGTATCTTACTTCTTACTAATTAAATGTTTTCTATTCTATTTTATTGTAATATAATAAATGCGAAAGTTTGGATGTTTGTTTTGATACTCAAACACGCCAGAATGGCTGAATGGATATGGATGAGGCAAAGAGATAGATCTGGAATAGCACGTAGGCTACTTTTTATTTCAGAAAATTGGACAGTTCTCGAGGAAATACCGATAATAGATTTCTACGCAAATCCAGTTTCGGGCAACAGCTAGCGTCTAATATCGTAACACTATAGGTACAATCACATTTGCAAGTGGGGAAAAATCTCCTTCCGTTCAGTCGCACCACTTTTTCTACCTGAATGTAGAACACCTGATAACTATAAATATGGAAAGCTTTATAAAGGCCCTGTCATCCCGGCCCATAGACACCTCCGGAGATCCTAGAGCTGGTGCTTACCTCTCCCAAAGGATTGGCCTAGCTATCCAAAGAGGTAATGCAGCCAGTGTCATAGGGACAATGCCGCGAGCGGACCTGCTAGAGGTGGTGTTATTTTTATAGTGGTGATTATTATTTACATATTTAATATTTGAGTAGCTTAATCTTTTTAAAATTTAAATAAGTTTACCTATAATTCTATGTTTAGTAATTTATGAAATAAATAAACTATAAGTAAATTAAACTTATAATCTAGGTCACAAATCCGTAAACAATTTCTCCTCTTGATTATTCTCTAGAGCAATGCGACCCAAGCAGCACATTAATCAATTAACGAGCCTGTGATAATTAATATAATAATAGGATGGAATAGGCTATTGATTATAATGCGTGAATAGCTTCTCTACATCTTTATTACTCATTCATTAGTATGAACATGTAATTCTTGAGGAGTTCATTTTCATCATGAATCTTGACTGAACTGAACATACCTGCTTCGGTATATATCTGCAAGTATGCACTTTGACCACTATCCCAGTATTGGCATATTCGACTGTAAACCTAGTAGACAAGTTGAATGCTGCAAATGACAGCAGATTAAAGCAAACAAAAGAATGATGGTAATAGGATTGACAGAAGCATACCTTTGTCGCGTGTGCTGCTATTTTTTAACTCTACCTACTGATTTGATCGTTTCGTACACCGTAAGAAAATGGGTTTGGTTTTTCTCTCGATTTTTCTAGCGCATTGGAAAATAATATAAGATTTATTTTATCCCGAGAAATTAAATAGTTTAGTAAAGCAATAAACACAATGAAGTGATGGCATTTGATTTATTCGAAACCCTAATAGCCATACGTTGCTTAAAGTCCCCTTCATACTAACGAGTTGGTAAGTACTTCAACATGTTTGCATCTAATTTGAAATGCTTATGGCTGACAGGTGCATTCGTTGGTCTGAGGTATTCTTTAACTTTATTGGAGCTCTTAAATACGTTATTAATTTACTATGCAGGCATGTCAAAAATCTGGTTTGGGATCGAGGTAATGTGGACAGATTTGTACACGTACTAAACATGTGGATACAAATTGCCCATATATTTTTTTATATTTTTTTATGACGTAGAGAAGGCAAACGAGCACACAGGCCACCACCTGATGGTAAGCGGAAACTGTGACTGCAAATGCAAGCCTAAGACTGCAAATGCGCTGCCAACCCTGAGGACTAAGATGGAATGCCTCTATGATGCTAGTCATTACACCGGCTGTGTTATCCCCAAACCGGAACACAACAGTGCGAACACTGCTGTTTGGCGGTAGGTTAATGGATAAGATGGTGGTAGCGATCCGGACGGACTCTGCACAGAGTCCTACCACCCGCAAAATTATTTAATAATTATTTATTTTTGAAAGCAGCGAACAAATTGGTTCTAGTATTGTGAATAGGTCGTGTATTGTTTTTTTTAAAAGGAAACCAAAATATTGAAACGTATGAAATAGCGTTATGAGAAATAAAACGATGGAAGTCGATCGTGTGCCAGCAATAAAATAAACCGGTATGTACGCGTCAGTTTGACGGCAAAACTGAAATATTGTTAAACTTGCAAAACGACGGAATAGTTAGTGTTGAAGCTATTATTTATAGTGTGTTTTTTGCTGATGTGTTATGTTGATTCTGGTTCTATGTTTACATCAAAGTTCTTTGCCATTTTATAGCAAGTGTTTTTTATTTGATTTTTTAGTTGGTTCGATCCCTGGGTGCGACGATCGAATTTTAGAAAGTATTTGAATGCAGTTTCGTTTTTTTTTTAAATATATATTTAAGTAAAATAATGTACCTACTTTAGGCCTGGGTCGTTCTCACCCGCCACCCGCGGCGGGCTGGTTTCTATTTTTAGAGTGAAATAAAACATCTCTTTCATGTGAACATTGAAAAAATTGTCAACGTTGCAGACTCATATCTACATGCTAATATTTCAAGTTCTTAGAGTTCACAATGAAAGCTTCGAATACAGCTACAGTTGATTTTATATTCAAGTCGTAAAAGAACATTGTGACAAAATCCTACGGGAGAGGTGATGTTCGATCACATAAAAATGATTTTACGATTTTATCACAGCGCCGAATGGAAGACTTGTTTATGAATGAAATCTTCTTACGTGTGTAAATGTTGAAACATTTTAGGTTTACCGAGACGTTTTGTAGCCGATGGGTGTTGTAAGTGGCAAACTTTATGGCTGTAGGCCAGTCTATTACTGTATTATATTTTTACAGACCTATTTGCTGACGATAAATAGGTGTAACTGTTTATCCCTGGCGTTCGAGGTTAGGCTTCTTTGTTGTTAACTTACATTGTCGGGTGTTGTCGGTGCGTTGAACCTACTTGGTAGTGACGTTGCCTACGAAGCTACCGGTCCTGGATATGATTCCCGGTGTGGGCAAGTATTTGTGTGATGACAGCGAGTATTTGTCTTGAGTTTTGGATGTTTTCTATATAGGTATATACGTATGTATTTCTCTATATAAATATGTTTATCATCATCTACTCTGTAATCAAATGCCACCCACCTAATCTTAAACATAACTTAATTTGGTTAAACCTTTTATTGTTACTGGAAGAGCGGGGTCTTCTGCCGCAAGTATATTCTATGCTTACTAGAAGGGCCCAACCTTTGTATTGGTTTTAAATTTTGTGATAGCAAATAAATCATTTTTTATTTTTTCATCTAGTACCCATAGTACAAGCCTTGAGCTTAGTTTGGGACGATGTGAATTTGTGTGAGATTGTTATTTCTCAATTATTATTTTTTTAAAGAACCTTAAATTAAGCCGTGGAGCAAATATTTGTATAGTCATACTTATTTAAAACCAATATTAACCAAACTCTGGAAGCTAGACTACGTTTCCTAATCAATGTAAAGTGTTATACCCTTCGTTTTGCATTTTTTAAACGGCAACACTCACATGAGGGTACAATGCAGGTAGCGCATGCAAGCAATCGAAATTGCAAATTTGTGCAGTACAGGGCCGCTTTGGTTCGTTAGGGACTTGTGTTTACGCGCTACCAACAAGTAGGGTTGTCGACCGCTAATTGCTCGCGGTTTATTTTGTGAATTACTTGATTTGAAGCCAATTCCATATACAAACTAGAGTGGATAAAGAGCTACCGGTTCCATTCCAGCGGTTCTGTTGTGAGAGCGTTGGTTACAAATATTTGTAGGTATGGTAAAGTTGCAATGTAAAGCAGTACGTTTAATCATAGATGGAAAACATTATTAAAGTATTATTATAAATCGACTCTAAACTTCTCACAGTGTGAGAACAGTGTGATTGTTTATTGGTTAACCATACAACTAAAGAAGTTAAAATATATATTAATATTAGGTATATTACAAAAAATCTACTTTGAACACTATTTTAAGAATCATGGGACCTATATCGTTATCATTTAAAAAACCAACAAATTAAAAAGTTATGTCTGGATTATCATGAATTCATGATTGCTTGAACGTTGGTTATAGAAATAATTTATTTACATAAAATGATACGCATTAAGAGAGTAAGTGAAAAAATTACAAATTAAAATTAAAACTAAAAATGAAACTAACTTTTAAACGGTATAAAAAATAACATTCCAATTTTCAAGTCACGTTTCAACCCTACGAAACACTTCACCTACACAGTCCTTATGGAACTTTTACATTTTAATAGCAGTGAAATATTGCGATTTGCATACTGTTGTAGCAATCCATTACTGGCGCTGGCCACGTGAAGTATTAGAGGGTGATGGCTTATTTACATACCAAATGTATAATTTCACGTTTCATAACCTGAAACGTAGACGCAACTTTATAGCTTTTTAACACCTACTTGCGACTTGAGAGTTGGCGTGTTTGTGGACGTGATTATAGTTTTATTATGCTGCTCATGGTAGCCGCTGTTGTAATTTTTAGTACAGTTGTTAATGAGCATAAAAACAGTCTAGTGCGAGTCGGACTCGTGCACCGAGGGTTCTGCACCGGGGTGAATATTTGGGAGTTTCAACCGCCGTCATTGTTGTCTTCAATATATTGACGAAAACAATGATAATTACCAGCAACTTTTGATGTCAAAGTCTAGGGACCCGGGGGTAGTATTAATTCCATTTAAAACCATAAGACAATTAAAAAGTTTATCTTGAATAATATGCGAAGACAATAATGACGGCGGTTAAAACGCCCAATAATCACCCACCGCCGCACACTATAATTGTCTTCCGATTTGAATTCGATTTCCAATCGAAATCAGCGCGTGCCCAGCTCACACTTGACCATTTTTTTAGTATTTGTTTTTTTTTCAAGGCTTGTTATAGTACAAGTCCATGTTGGAAAAATATGTTGGAACCCCGTTATTATGTCGCTTTCTTATCTTTTATTACAGGTATTAGTTAGTGAATTGGAAAAAATACCCACTATCTATTACGGTTCAAAAGATACAGCTCTTTGAAGTTAGGACGGACGGACTGACAGCGTAGGCATATTAGTGGGTCCCGTCGGGCCTCCGTCGGGTACGGAACTCTGAAAATATGGTCATAATTATGTGGAAAAGAAAAATGTGTATAAATATCTTAACTGATATCTAGATCATGAATATAATTGACACTAGTATGGGGGTCGAATTGCCACCTACTTACCTTCTGTTAAGTATTTGGGCCAATTCGGTCTGTCAATCACTGTTGTATGTATGTATATATTTATGTAAAAACTTCATTGTACAAAAGTCGAAAAACAATAACAATACAATTAATATAAAATATTTACAAAAGCTAACCTATTCCCTTAAGGGATCTCTTCCAGCTAACCCATGAGAGATTGAGAAAAGGGAAAGGATGTGCATCGAGTAAGCAAGAGTACAAAATTTAGAAGAACATAAAACATGATGCCTTTATAAATTAAATAATATACTGTTCTCTAACTAGTGAAGATCGGCAGTCAGCTCCACATATTTCTCTCAGTCTTTGGAGAAGGAAGGTTGAAAAGTTCCGCTAAGTATCTGTTAACCTTAATTTATAAACACTCTTGTTTAACTAGAATTAAGTTTGACATTTATAAATTTAGGCTAATAGATATTTAAAATTAGAAAACATGACCCGAATTCATCCCAACGAATGTCTAACGTACCGTTCGCAGAATTAAGTAAGTACCATTTATTAGCTTGATAAAGTTTTATTCTTTTGTAGAAATAAGTAAAAAATTGATGGTTCCAAATGAAGCTAAGCATTAATGGAATTGGTTATCGATATGCATAGTCGCACAGTTGCAAGAGTTCTGCAAACATTTTAAAAATTCAAATTGCTCTCAGAAATGGTTTTTAAAGAAGAATACGCGCACAAAACTGATTCAATAAATCTAATATCGAATTGAATTTGAAATTAAGCTCTTGAGTAATTTTTCATACATCGTGCAAGAAGGCAGCTACTCTACAAACATTATTTATTGAACGAGGATTTCGTTACTCACTTATAAATGACAACTTGAAAGGGTAAACATTTAAATATTATGCTGATATTGCCAATGGCTATGGCCATATAATGGCAGGTCTCTATTTGTCTACAAGACGTATTCTGTAAACTCTATAAACGCAAATACATATCAATGAAAATGCACAAATGTATTTCTTAAAAAAAATGTTGTTATTGTTTAAAAAATATTTTTTTAGTCAATTGGTTTATCGTGCGAGCGATCGCACACGACACGAGAGAGTATAATGCTACCCAAAGGTTGTAGCAGATATAACCGCTCGGCTCCGGAAAAAGTCAAAGTGAGACATTGAAAAGTGAGCTTTGTTTTGCGTTAGTACGATACATTTTTCAGCGGACGACGCGTGGCGCCTAGCCGTCTATTTTTTACACTTTAACTTTTACAAATATATCGTACTACGTAACACAAATCAAAGCTTACTTTTGAATGTTTCACTTTGAACTGAGGCGGTGCTGAGCCGTTATGTCTGCGAAAACCTTAAGTGAGAATGCACGCCCTAAAATAATGCTTGTAGGCTCTGACGAGATAATTTGAACTCGCCGGTCATTTCGTCTATCGACTTGAAAAGTGAGTTGAATTGAGAATAACGTTCATTCTACATCTTAATAATCTTTGATAACTGGCAGGATTGACGTAAGATATACAATAGAACGGTCACAAACATTTTGACAGTTATCGTTACCGTAAGTCGTTAGCTATTGTTGTTCTGCTCTTTTTCTGCTTGACGAAAAATGAACAGGTATAGAACCGTTGTTTTATTTTATCTTAGACATAATATCTAGATCCTAGGTAAACAAAAGACTACATTTTGTTTTGGATAAATCCATGACTTTCATTTAGAGAGTGAAATGTTCCAAGCGGGTAGCTAAAACGATGGTTAAGAACATAAAACCAAGTTGTTTACGTTCTGTTAAGAATTCAGCTATTTTCTTTTTGTTTCGAAGGTTATAATATTGTGTGCACGTCGTGTCGTTACGATTCTCGTAGCGGGAATAACATAGAAGTTTTATTCCCGGTTTCAAGGCGTTGGGTATAAAATGAATCCGATGACGCGTTCTCAGCTCGATTACAGTATAATAATACAGTATAATAACGTTGTTTATATATTTTATTCCTCGAGCACGTCCACAATGAGCACGAACGGTTAATAATGTTTAAACGATGAGTGAGATTCCTTTGTTTAGGTACTTTTATTAGAGAAATACCGTTAATACTTGTATCTGATCTGTGGTAAAACTGCTTTTTAATATAAGACAATACTAATGACTGTTATTCACTAGTAGAGCTGTTGCCGGCGATACTCAACTGATTGGTTTATGTATAAAGTTGTCAAACAAGCAAGCAGGACACTTGATGACGCGACCAATGACTGGTAAAAGAAACTATCAATTTCCAGACAAGAGCTTTTTTTTTAAACTATATAACCTTTTTTTTTTTTAAACCATAAAGGGTGAAAAAGCTAACCAGGCTTAGCATCAATTTGCGTTCTCGGAACTGGAAATCCTTTATTTATGGACAGTAAAATACGTTATCACATAAATATGGCAACTAGCTTATTCATAAACCCTTGTTAGTAGGCAAAATACACGGAATATATCATTGTACTAGCTTTGGTAGCTTGTTAATGTTATCAAGGTTACTCGGGGGAACATAAATTCCGATATTGTTCAGAGGCAATCCAGATACGTCCGGTTAAAACTAGTTCTGTTGCACAATGGAAAGGGCGAATGCAAGACAACTGCACAGAGGACGGGAGGAATACAGATGTTTCTGTAAAAATGCTGGCGCGAGGAAATGCTTGCAGCGCTGCCAACATGCGGACAATTCAGGTTTAATTACGGACCGATCGGATGGTGCATTGTGTGGTCAGCCTTTTCTTTTTTATCAACGAGTAAGTTTCGTCTGTACATTCCTATACAAACTTTAAACCACCAAGGTTACCTTCAAAATAAGTCTTATTTCCGGTAATAATAATTTTTTTTTTGGTTATTACAAATAGAATCGTCTGCGTGCAATTACATCCTTTGGATCACTCCACTCCACTGCATTTCATGATTACATCTTAAATAATACAATAAAAGATATTTCTTTTAGCTTAGTTCTTACAACAACAAGTTCACTTTGAAATACTTTTAGAATTACAAACACCGTCAGTTGTAAACAAAATACTAAATTGTATGCTGATCAAACTTCAGAAACGTGAGAGCGCACAAGAACTATAAACCTGGCAACAAAGACCCATATTTCGGGTCTCCGCCTAAACTTGTATTGCTTGCTAGTCTATGCAACTGCACCAAGGCGCCAAGGGGCTGCGATCTCATAACAAACACAAATAAGCCGACGTGATCCGCTTCCTTTCTTAGATTAGGTACCAACGGGCAACTGAGAAAATATTTCTGGACTTGCTTGCGACGTAGGGCTGGAATAATTCATGATTCCTTGGAGCATTATCTTATCGCGATGAGCAATAGTTTACACGGAGAAGCGAACATGGACGCTACTTGAAGAGCGGTTCGCACGAAGTAAGGTCGCGTGTTGACTGGGTGCGTAAGCGAAGAGATATTTGCAAACTAAACGCTGCCAAAATGTACATGTGCTACATTCGCAGTACTACCCTGTAACAGCAATTGATTCATTTCCAGTTCGCTGGATAATTTGCCAAATGAAGTGGTTCCTGTTACATTAAATCATCGACATATCTTCCTCCCACATTTTTATCTTGCTTTCTACAAGAAAGTGTCAGTGTCAGTGTGTTGGTCTATTCGGAAAAAATATTATAACCGATGTTTAACAAGTTTCCCGATGAGCTTACTTTTAACGTAGCTCAGAATGAACATTGCAATACTTTCATACAAACCTTGCCCTGACAATAACGAATACAACCGAAAAGGAATCAGCCAAATCGGTTCAGCCGTTCTCGAGTTTTAGTGAGACTAACGAACAGCAATTCATTTATATATATATATAGATATAGATTAAGTGCTGGGTCCAAAATCAAAGGTTCAAGGACATTTAAGCTACTTTTTTTTTAATGCCATAGAACGAGAACGAGTGCGAGTGGAACGAGTTACAAAGTGGTATATGTGATCAATAGACATTTGTATTCTCAAGGCTACAATCCTAGAACTATTGTAGGCTTGAGAATGACTGCAAATAGGTACACTACACTGCGAACCCTGAAGACTGAGACACACTTTAAAAACTTAGAGGTTATACACAACAGCAGGGGTTTAAATTGAATGATGAAGAAGAACAACAACAAATTACTTAATTTACAGGAATATTGCTTCTGTTTCTCCGACCAAGCAACAATATAAATCATTAAAACTATAGCCTGTTTCGTACATAGATTATATGTGCTGCGTCTATGACGTATAAATCTACGGTCCTGTTGTAATATATTTGTGGGAGCTAGTGTGACTCCGCCACAAAGCTGCGTGCACGGCTGGTAAACTGGATTCAGACTTCTTGTGGGTTATCCTTTTTGCATTCAATATAAGAATAAAGCTTTATATTTTTATAATTCCATTACGTACACTTGAGAGCAAAGAAATCGAGCCACTCTTGCAATTTTTACGATGATGCCAATTGTGTAAAGGTCTTAAGTGTTATCATAGAAATTTGAATGCCAGATTATAGGTAATTTTGTCTTCTATCAAATGATACAATTTTTAGTGGTAGGGATGGATATTTCACGTCACTGTGGGCAATAACAATACCCCACCTCTAATTAGCTCATTAGTACACATACTGATTGTGCCACATCATTAGGTATAGAACCGTTTTGTTTGTTGTGCTGGCTACCAACAACTAATGTCAATTTAAAAAAAAACATTTGTTTATGATATCTCTGCTCAATTATACTGGGAAAACCTTCAATAAACATGGATACTACCCCGTCTGAAGCCGCTCAAGCAATTGCTCTGTTGCAAACAGGGTTGAGTCAACGTGAAGTGGCCCGACAAATTAACCTGACGCGATCATCAGTCCAACGAGTGTTTCAGAGGTTCCAAGCGACTGGTGCTTTCTTAAGAAGACCTGGCACTGGCCGAGTACGCTCTTCCTCGGAGCGAGATGACCGCTTCATTGCTATCACCTCGCTACGGAATCGGCGACTCAATGCTGTTCAGCTTCAGCAGATGCTACGAGAGACCCGGAATGTGTCCATCAGCCGATGGACAGTTAGAAGGAGACTTGCAGAAAAGAATTTGACGTCCCACAAGTCTGCGAATGGCCCCAAGCTCACCCCGAGTCACCGTCAAGCACGACTTCACTTTGTTAGGGAACATGAAAACTGGACCCTTGAGCAATGGAGGACGGTACTCTTCTACGACGAGTGCAAGATTTGTCTTTTTGGCAATGACGGCAGGAAAAGGGTCTACCGAAGGCCTAGAGAGCGATTTTCGCAATGCTGCATCGAAGAAAGAGTCGCATATGGTAGGGGTTCATGCATGGTCTGGACCGGCATTTCTTTGGAAGCGAAGACAGACATTGTGTTCGTTACTGGGCCTGGTGTCGGGCCAAATTCAAGAGGATTGACCGCTCATCGGTACATTGAATAAGTCCTCGCTGAACATGTGCTCCCATTTGCTGGCTACATTGGCGACAACTTCATGCTGATGCAAGATAACGCCAGACCACATACAGCTTGGATCACTCAGGACTACCTAAGAGAGGTCAATATCCCTGTCATGGATTGGCCAGCACGGAGCCCGGACTTGAATCCGATAGAGCACGTCTGGGACGAGCTCAAAAGACGAATCAGGGCCAGGGATCCCGCTCCTGAGAACCTGCACCAGCTCAAGACAGCGATTGGGGAAGAATGGGCGGGCATACCTCAAGACTTTCTTAATAAACTCGTACGGTCAATGAAAACTCGCATGCGTGCATGTCGATTAGCTAGAGGAGGTAATACACTTTATTAAAACCTGATAATTTGTTTTAATTTTAAAAAAACCTTTAATTATTCCCTGGTATTCATTGGTTCTAAAGTATGCATTGTAAAGGCCGTGCGGTTTTCGGCCCGTAACAAAATGAAAATATCCATCCCCACCACTAAAAATTGTATCATTCGATAAAAGACAAAATTATCTATCATCTGGTATTCGAATTTCCATGATAACACTTACGACCTTTACACAATTGGCATCAACGTAAAAATTGCAAGGGTGGCTCGATTTCTTTGCTCTCAAGGTAGATTAAAAAAATATTTATTTATACTATGGTCTCATTAACGGTGAATTATCATGGTGACATTTTCTGGCGCACTTTTAAAACAAGTTTGTTTTTGACCACTTTGTAAGTCACAGAATGGTTTTTTTTCAATTGTTGAAATATTCATTATTCTTTTAAACTATACTTTGCATAACGAAGTAAAGTTTCGTACAGTGAAGGATCAAAAAAGTGAAAAAAGGGCCCGTATGTATGGACATTAAAAAACATTACGTCGAGTCGAAATAAACATGTAATTGCAGAGTAAAACACAATGTAAAATTAATTCGTTGACCGCAGACTGCGGCCGTGCGGTTGTTTTTCATTTCACGTTAAAATATTATTTAATAAAATGAAGCGCATACTGGAAATTACTATAGTTAGGAGTTATATGAGTTCCGAAAAAGTATCACTTATTTGGCAAAAGTATTAGAATTACAAAAATTAGGCTAGTGATATGTTAAGCTGCTGTTTAAATAGAGTAATATAATTACCAACTAATCATTTACAATCTCCAACTAGGTAGTTTCTATGATATAGTTCCAATAATTATAAATAATGAAACAAGTTACAAGATGCGAACAACCAAAAGTTACAATAATCTTGGAAATTGTTATACTTTTACTAGATCCATATTAGGCTGTACTGAAAGAGAACAGGGTCATCTATACACAATTTGATGTGGACCTCTATATACAACATCTCCAATTGGTAGGTATTATATAAAAGTTACGGTTATAATTTATCTGACTTAAGCTTAAAAACATTTTACTTTAAATCCCTCTTAAATACGCAAACGCAAACTAATCTAGCCTTTATTCTAGATTTTAGAAATGTTTATGTACTTAGTAAGTATAAAACATTTCGCATTCATTAAAAACGATATTGGATATATACTCAATATTTTATTTTGATCGGGTTCTTCATAGCTTAAATACCGTAGTATATAATGACATCTATTTTAATAAATTTAGCCATTTCATTTTAACTAACTAATATTATTTTCCAGCCTACCGAAATATCCCCGAGTTAACGGCAAACGTGAAGAGCATACGGCGAAAATGTTCAAACAACCGAGAATTTGCAGGCTCTGATGCCTTTCGGGCCGTGCTCCAAATAATATACTATAGGTGCTATTTACATAGAAGCGACCTATTCAAATCTTGTTTGCTTGTCGCTAGACTTATTTATCTCAAGGTCGCACCCTGGACGTTGAATGACAATGTAATCGCCTCGAGGAATAGCGGACTATTTACTTGTTTACGAGGGTACTTAAAGCGATGCTTAAGAGGTATTAAAAGGTTACTTCTCATTTTTGTGACGTACCTGAACTAATTAGTTGGGCGAACCAAACAGTGCCCATTTTGTACGAAAAATTCTAGAGAATTTAAATGAATAATAAATAAGTACCTGGGAAGGCGTTTTTTTTTTTTTTTTTTTGGTAATCGCCTGAGGGGCCAAAGACAAAAGTCCTTGCTTTTGTTTGCTTTTAAGAAAAAGGGGCAGAGGTGAAAATCCCTTCCGGAGACCTGGGAATGGAGGGCCCAGGTACTGCCGGGCTCGCACCGGCTAAAAACACCAATGCCCCTATTACCAACTAGAATTTAGACTCCCGCGGATACTACCCCAGCCAGTGCTGAAAGGCCGGAGGAGAAAGTCGTTCCTCCGTTTACTTATCCGCGGGGTTAGGGGGGATAGGAATGGGGGTTGGGATGGGGGGGAGACTTATAGCTATGTGAGTCGCGGGGTGGAAATCCTGACGCATGCATGCTTACAGACTACGGGCTTCCTTTCTTTTGCCCGACAATGGAAGGGTTGGGTCGGAGATCTTTTAGGACCACTTGTGTGGCTGTTGATACCATCTTTATGGGTGGGGCTACCCTTTTTGAGGCTTTCTCTTTTGCCTGGAGATACTATTTTTGCGCGGGTCTCCTTGCGCTGCCCTCTTTTGTGACCTCTTCCGTTGCAACTTAGCCTATACATTTTTTAATGGGAGGGCCGGTGTCAATTTGACGGGGGACCAGTGAATCGCGCGCGTAACCTTACCCCAGCCAGTGCTGAAGGGCCGGGAGAGAAAGTCATTCTCCCGTTTAGGAGGCTGCAGGATTCCCCATCCCCCGTCCTACCGACACCCGTTAGGTGTTCGGGAGGTGCGTGCGTCAGGAATATATCTAACTCTAACCTTAAGTGTATGTTATACACTGAAAGTTAGAGCTAGCTCTGGGTTAACATAGATGTAATTACGTTAATACAAAGAAGGATAAAACAGAGGTTGTTAGAGATGGGAGTAAGGGTTTGGAAGATATAATGGTAATACTTATTGCATCATCCTACAAGATTAGGGGTGCGTTGGGTTGGGATTGGGATGAGGGAGAAGAAAATTGGGGGTTTAAAGGGGGGATACAGGTACGAGGGTTTGAGGATTGGAAGGAAGGGGGGCCGAAAGGTCTACCTCAGACGCTGATTAGAGAATGGTGCACTCAGGATCGCATCCGGCCTGTGGTCCTGGGCTCGAGACCGACTGCCTTAGACCGTGGAACTCGTCGAAGTTCCTCCTGGTTGCATTTTTCTGCGCTAGCCACCTCGAGTTTAACTCTGAGCGAGCGTTCACCAGGTCTCTCTCTACCAGTTCCCGGTCCAGTCCCTTCTCCAAGCAGAATCTGATGTATACCCTCTCCAGATCTTGGTCGTCATCCGGCAGTCCGCCGTTTGACAACACAATCCTGTTTGCCACATAAGAGTTTGAGTCTATGGCCGCGTCCCTGTGGTGTCTAAAGAAGGCAAGCTGAAGTCTTGCCCTCTGGTAGACACCACTGTTCGACAGGAGGCTGGTTGCTATCCTGTCAGCGAAGTCGCCGCCATAGTCCAAACCTATTCCGTTTCCTTTGCTGTCGGGGGGGGTTTTGGCTTCGGTCTCCTTTTCCTGGTCCTGGGTGCTGGTTCCTGTTGACCTCATCACAACCGGCTCCAGGACCATCTGTCCGTTGAAAGAAACCTCCCTGGTTGCCTCCGGGTTCTTTGTGACCTTTCTAACCCGTCCGCTCCTATGAACCTTAACCACCTCTTGGCTGGTGTTCTCCGGTGCGGGCTGGTCCTCTGGGCTTGCCTGGGAGGCCGTTTCCCTCACGAACTTTACTTCCCTGGGCTGATGTTTGTTGCGACGTTTGGTAGGTGTAGGCGTCATTCCTGTAACAGCAGGGTTTGGTTTGTATGTGGGAGAAGAATGTTGAACAGGATACGGCGAAGGGGGGAGGTTTGAAGGGGGGGTACGAGTACGAAGGTTTAGGGAGGGGCCTGGGGGGTTGTTTCGGCGTGGGATCCTGCCCGGGTCCTATGGCCGAAGGGTTTTCGTGGTGTCAGATTTCAGCGTAGCGTTTTACACAATAGTCCGGGCTCCGAACTATTTGTTCCTTAAACACGCTACGCGTACCACTTTTTCTATAAAACCCTTCGTGCTTTCGCGGTTGGCTTCTGTTCCCAGCAGGGCTTTCCAGCTTGAGCTATCTGGGGAAACCTTGACTCCGGTCTTTTGTTCAAGGTCGAACCTTTCCACGCCAAAACGCGGGCATTCGCAGACAATGTGCCAGATGTCCTCATCAAGGGTCGGGTCGCAGACACACACCTGGGAAGGCGTTGGTCGATAATACATATGACTATAAGGTAAATAATATACGTGTAAGGTATTTTAGTAGTCCCTTCCTAACATGGTCAGCAAGGATAAACATCGTGTGATAAATTGTTGGATAGCTATTAAAAAACCATTATGTGAATGTCATTATCAATTTTTCTATTTGGCAAGTACCAATTGACCTCGAAAAGTGTAATTTTCTATTATAGCACCAAATATTTTTTATATATAATATTCATTCTTACTTATTGTTTCTTGAGATGTTTTGGCTTCATAGTAACTGTGACACTATCCTATACTGAGCATGATCTGACATGTTCTTGTCTAGTTTATAGAATAAAACCTAAATGCTTAAAAAAACCTTAAAACAGTTAAGGTTGTAAAAGGTGTCTTATAGATCTCTTAATGAATCCGTTGTTTTAAATCTTATTTTTCAGTTTTGTTGAAACAATTAAGTAGAGGTTTGACCAAAATTAATTTAAAATAACGTGCAATTGACAATAAAATAGGCGTCGGAGATCACTTTCCATTAAGTGACCCGGTACTGGCTCTTTAGCATAAAACTTACTTATTAACATGTTTAAAAATAACACTTATTTTTCAAAAAAAAAATATCCGTCAAAACAAAAGCAAGCACGAACAAGCGCATATACACAAAGAAACAGGAATATAATTTCTCATATCGCTTCACAAAATCTTACTTGCGTCCAGGATTTACACAGATCGAGCCAGTTGCGTGGTTGTTGGAGCCTAGTGATTGGTTAGCGGCGCGTCGGTGGACAGTATCGGCAAGGCTTGCTTTCAAACTAGTCTGTTATTCAGTTTATTCAAATAAACTGTTTACAATACCTGCCCTGTCGCAATTGCATACGCCGCGCGCACTGTTTTCTCTATACGGGAGTTAGATTGATATCGTAATTTTCTTTTGTATGAAAATAGTCACTTGTTTGTTGCGCTGAGAAAGCTATCGGTTATTCGAGGGCCACACTGCAATGTTATAGGACTGGCCACTTAGATAATATGATAAACGAAATAAATGATTTTGAAAAGAGAACAACTCAAAAAAACTACGGAATGTCAACCTCTTACAACGCACGTAGCGTTATTTTAAAGTTTGTTTGTATATTTACCCGAATGCGTCAGAATGAGGGTTGTGTATTTCGAGTGTATGTATAAATATGTATATATGTCTATTTCTGTGACATGGATTTTAACATGAAGTGTCCGTAGATTCGTCTTGGTTCTGGGAATGACAAAGGCTACAATATTTTAATCAAAGTATATTGAGAGGGCGGGTAAACGAAAATATAAAAAAATATACAGTCGGGTTTTAAAGATTTTTGCTAGACTTGTTGTGTAAGTAATTTATATAATAACTTGAGCGAGATACCGTGAAATTTCTTACAACTGGCCGTTAAGAAACGAAAAGAGTAAAATGAAATATGACAAAGAATATGACTATATTATGAATATAATAATCCTATGTAAAAATGTCTGCATAGATGTTAAGAAAAAACGTTATCTAACATATATAATAGTAAACAACCATGTTACATTTTGAGCTCTTTGCAACGAAGGCAAAAGCAATGATACGTAATGCTCGTATAAACGTACACAAATTGGGTTATTTTCCGCGGGAAACAATTCTCCTTCCGTACCCAATTTATATGGTAAAGATCAAACTCACCTCCGTTATTGCTCCGTCAAAAACTGCTATCATATCTGTTTAGCGATAGACAAGATAGACTGTGACTGAAATAAAAAAAGTAAGTAATGGAAGACCGGGTCGCCTTGGGCCACAAGCAAAATCAATTTCTGCACGATTCTCATTTTCTCGATACTTTCATTTATCCAATGCTGGTATGCTGGAGGATAAAACTCAACAAAGGGCAAATATCGCACCGTTGTTTTACGAGTACACTTATGTTCACTGTTTAAAAAGCAACTATAATCTAAATGCTACAAAGTTGCATTCTCCATTTTGTTATCGTGTTACGTTTAGTGCACCTAGTGAAATATTTTCTCTAAAATTCATTAGGTACTTTTTTTGTGCTTCATCATTCCTTGACTTGTTATTATGGAAAGTAGGAAATTACTCAAGTTTTATTACAATGACTGCCAATGACTGGTAAAAAACTAATCGACTCGAGAACTCGCCACTCACCCCAAGGGAACCCAAAAGTTTTCTGTACAGTTCATAAAAAATATAAAGCTTACACTACTGTGTAACACACAATTTACTTCTATTTACATTAAAATTTAAGAACACAAAAGCTTACCTAATGTTAACAAAATCATATCTTAGCCCGTATTCACGAACAATAATCCTCCCATTATTTATAAATCAAAACACGTGTTGGTGATATTTAAAGAGAATCCAAAAGAGGCTTTCACACAGGAAAGGCAGGTTGAGATAACGGGCAAATGCTAAATGTAACTTCTGATAAAAACGTAATTTCCTCGAGTAGCTACCAGAAACACAGGTTTTATTCGGTAAAAATATTTTGCTTCGGGCAGCGCTCCCCCATTGTACAACTGTCACGGAATCCAACAATCGTCTGAGGGCACATTCAAATGATAATCTGGCCATACGCTTTGAGAATTCGCGTAGTAATACGCGGTGGGCCGACGCCAAAAACGTCACATTAGCTTGATTTAAGCGTATAACATGACATTCCCTTTCAGAGGTGAGAGCTCATCGTGATTTAGGTGTTGAAACTTCGGTCACACCAACGCTAAAATTATGTTTTGTTCATTTCTGGAATATAACGTCTAGATTAGCTAGTTTTTCGATTTACATTAGTAAAAATTTTACAATTTCATTCGGAAAACGTCTTTATATAAAACCAAGTAATATTACAGTTTGGCGACATTTTTGGTCTCAAAGGACCTCTTAAAAATAGGATGTCAGTTCTATCGTTTCTTTTTGAAGCGAATGTGACATTTAAGGCCACTATAAAAAACCACACCAATAACACTAATTTTGCGTTTAGTTAGTTGATTTTTTTAATTAATTATTGCCCATTATATTTTTAGTTATCAATTTCTGGATTTATTTACGTTTAAATGTACGTACCAAATATCATAACGCTGCGGCCCGTAAGGAAAACTATTCGTTTCTTGAATATAGGAACTGGGTACAAGACGGTACCACGATTTAAACGCAAATAAATCCAGAAATTGATAACTAAAAATATAATGGGCAATAATTAATTTAAAAAATCAACTAACTAAACGCAAAATTAGTGTTATATGCAGATTTCCTAAAATGTGTAGTAGTATTGTATGTACAATATAACTACAAAAATGTACACTGATATAGGGTTCACATTTAACTCCCAAAATTCCACCATCATCAGCCGCACCCCGTCTGATGTCTTGAGAAATAATTTCGCGGCGCAGATACAAGTGCGAATCCCTATTAGAGCGTCTATGGTGCGCCATTAAATAAACATCTCTGGCAGGGGAGCTAGTTATTAGCGAACCTCTCCCCAACCTCTTCAGCCCTGGTGATACGGCACGCAACTGCGGGGGCAAAATCAATTTCATTTTTCGACACGTGCATTAATGTTATGGCGATTGAAACCGTTTCCTTGCGTCGTGCTTATCGGTTTATTGACTTTTAATTATGTTCAAGATGGTGGTTTAATGTGAACCTTAAGGTGCTAGGGAGAACCGTAAATGATTTCGTTACGTTTCAAAAAACAGACTTAAGACACTGCTAAATGTTTTTTAGAACAATGCTGGAAAGAAAACCACCATGTGAATGCATTGCCTGTTTGAGTACATCACTAGTTTGTTATCGGCCATTGGTTAATTTAATTGTGTCCGTCGCACTACGTCCCCATTTTTCGTCTCGCAGATTCACAAGGAGATATCTGTAATCCAAACCGATGTTCTCGTTTTCTTTAAAGTCCACTTCGTTTCGTGTCTTTACAGCAAAGCGAACAGATATACACAGTGACCGCATCCTTTTTCTAGTTGACAAAAGAAAGAGAGTGCTGTAGCTTCGACCTACGGTCTGGAATGGTCTAAAAGTTATTATCAAGTCAGCTAGTCGTGGGTCGCTCCGTGTTTTACTGCGATTGATTCCGTCCGCAAGACGGGACGGACGGAGCGAGACTATCTCGTACTTATCTAATTTTATTGTCACTCGCCATCCATCGAACCCTCTGCTACGGACCGCTCGGAAGAAAACTAGAAAATTCTTTCGTCCCCTTCGGATATTTTTATCTTAAAAGGACATCTTTATTCGCGAGCAGTTAAACTCATTTCAACATCTAACGGCCGTGAGATAAACGGGCCCGCTGAACTTTAAGCCTGGATAAGATATAAAAACGCTTGTCCTCAAATATCGACGACGTTATCGCCATTCACGGTCGAGGAAAAAGTCGGAGGCTGAAACAGTTACTTAATTCGCATTTTAGGCTGAAAACGTAAGTCATGTCATAAACAAGCGTGGCTGTTTACGTTGTGTAAATGTGATCTTAAATCCACATCAAAAACACGAGCACACTTCATTTCCAGCGTCACGGGAAGACCGCGTTTCCATGTTCGGCACATTAGGTATGATAATTGGTACATTTGCTTTGCGGACGGGATGACATGGCGTCATAACGCGAGCCCCAACTCCGTTAGAGCCGCGTGTTGCTGCGAATGTAATTTGCCGCGGGTTTGAATGCCTTATGCGGGGGTAATTATAAGTAGTTTGAACTAACTTACTATACTGTTTTATGCATTGAGTGTGACTTGGCAAATAGGGATTGTATAAAACGGGAAAAATATGTACACAGTCCTCGGTCTAAAACAGTAAAATCAATTAGAATAGTTAGTAATTACATTGAAACTTCCGTAGCGCAACAGTTTAGTAGTTTCAATGTATTAAACTGAAATGGAATTTCGTTAAATATAGCAGTACTCTATTGAGTAATGCTTAATTACGAATCACTACTGATTTACACTATTCGTTCATTCCGGGTAAATATTTTAATACAATATTAACTATTCACTAGACATTAATTGATATTTTGCGCACAATTTAACTTTAATGCCGGCAACGTTTATATATATAAAAATAAAATTGAGGTAAAACTAAGTACTACATTAAACACGATTTTACTTACAAAGTGTGGGGCAGCCTGACGATAGCTAAAATAATTGTGACATAATCATAATTACATGAATAGTATATGAATGATAAAGTATCGAAACCGCCGACGTTTTTGAGTAACACGAATTTTCACATCCGTTTTTATGATTGCTACTCGAGCACTTTAAAATCGTCTTAAGATAGACAAATAACTGCATTACCATCAGTCGCGCAAAGCTGTGAGCTCACTCCCTCACAACGTGCACGAACCACATCCGAGTGTCAGCAGGGAGCAGACCACTTCTTCTAACAAATGAGCCTTGCTCTGTAGAAATATTACGGACGCTAGTCTTAAGGGCACTTGCTTTTACTGGTCAAGTCCTTCCGACGACTTGAGGAAACAAGCTTGTTTTATTAAGAATAGAAAGAACACCTTTAAACGCTTTAACTGAGGAAGGTTTATAAATAGCTAACTCTTTTGAAAGATAAACTATGAATAGGCACAAAATTTCCGACTGAATTCACGAGCCAAAGAAGAGCTTTGATAACAATGGAAAATTACTGTAACTCAAACCTTGAACAGCGTTTGTAATGAAACGAATTTGAGCGCTTTCGCTTGCAAAATGCCATCGGATACTGGTTTTAGTTTATTTAGTCGAAAGTCATCTGCAGTTGCAGCACAAAGAACGTCGCATCGTTTTATTGGATAACGCTGCTTTTATCCAATTCCAAATTCAAATCCTTTGACAGCCTCTGGAATGATAAACGAGTAAGGAAAACGAAACGTGGCAAACTATAAATTCATAAAGTAAAAGTGCATCGAGGGCCGCAATCCCCTTGTGCCTGTGCGGTCGAGTGGCAGCCACTCCGCTTGACTGATGACCCGTTGCCCGCTCGAGAAAATGCTGCGATTGTTCCGGCACGAAAAACGAATAAGTGGAATGTTTCAATTTACCATTATTTGCTTTATTGAAGCTTAAGGCTCATGTTATTGAAAAGCTGTTTTCTAAAAGTATGTCTAAGTATTTGTTTTTGATACTTATGTTTATAGTTATCTAAGAAGTACCTATACTGCAAGCTTAGGGCTAAGTTTGAGACTATGCAAATTTATGTAGGGTGTGTAATGATTTTCATAACAAATGACGTAAGTACAATTTTTTATTTTCCATAACACGAATCTAAAATTTGGTTCTGTACATAATCAATTGAAATAAAAATAAAATGCATAACTTCTGTAAACATAATCCAGTCGACCATTTATTTGTCCGTGAGGTGTGCCGGCGCGCACGGTGCACTCAGCCCGTGCTGCCTTAAAACTTGTAAAACTACGCTTAAATTAAATAGTGAAAAAGTTAAACAGGAGTTAAGTAAGTTTGATTGGGGCGCGGCGCTCCGCCGCGATGACCTAATGAATATAATTTTAGACCGATTCCAATCAATATACAGCAAAAGTATCTTTAAGTCAAAAAATAAATTGAATAATAAGCATGTTTGTACCTACTGGTTAAATTACAGCTTAATCAAAATGTGTAATAAAAAAACGAGCTGTTAAATATTTATTTAAGGGACACTAGTAACAAACGAAATTAATTAATTAATTAAAAATATAGAAATAAAAGATATAGAATGATAAGTAAGGTCAGAAATAAATTTACAGAAGAGGAAATTTGTAAAAACTTACAAAACCCAAAAAAAATGTGGGCGATTATAAATAGATTAACAGGTAAAATTGTTAAAGCCGTGGATGATGTATTGCTGAAGTCCTTCAAACTGAAAGCTAGTGAATTGTCAAATAAATTTGCGGTTGATTTTGAAAACAAAGTTAGAAACATTCTGGTAACCTGTGATAAGCCATTGCATTATGAAAATGAGTACAAAAATAATCCTAAAGATTACTTGCGATTAAACAAAATCGACGAGAATATATTGCACAAAGTGCCATGATTCCCACTCAATCTGGGAGAGCACAGGGGTCAATTATTGGACCCACTGAATACTTAATTTTTGTCAACGACTTTTGCAATATTTTCATACTGGGTTCTGTATATCAATTTGCCGATGACATTTGTCTTATAATAGCTCATAAGAACATTGAAACAGCAAAATCTTGATGAAATAGATATTTAAAAAAACCAATGTCCTACAATTAAATAATAATTAATAAATTATGACTCGATAACCTAAGTAAACATGAAATAGATATTTACAAAAACCAATGTCCTACAGTTAAATAATAATTAATAAATTATGACTCGATTATCTAAGTAAGTTTAAATAAGCAAGAAATAGATATTTAAAAAAAAACAATGTCCTACAATTAAATAATAATTAATAAATTATGACTCGATTACCTAAGTAAGTTTAAATAAGCATGAAATAGATATTTAAAAAAACCAATGTCCTACAGTTAAATAATAATTAATAAATTATGACTCGATAACCTAAGTACGTTTATATAAGCATGAAATAGATATTTAAAAAAACAATGAATAATGATCTGTACTTAGCCATAATCTTTGGTTGCGTAATGAACAAATATTAGAATAGTCACCGAATATAATTTTGGACACGAATAATATACATTTGATATAAGTATGGAGAGCATAATGACCAAAAATATAAAGTCACAAAGTCAAAGTAGACGCAGAGGAGCCCCTATTCCATGTAGTTAATGCTTTCCACGCCTGACGCAACTCTAACATAACCTAAAGTAACAAAGTGAAATTGACCTAATTTAGGAAATTAGTTTACTTGAAAGAATTAGTATAAAACAAAATATTTTATCAAACTTTTCGAGTATAATTATCCTGATCATTATTGCGAATGTTTTTATTAACTTTTATAGTTATATTAAATGTATGTTTTATCAAATGGTATTATTCGATATGAACACTGATTGAACTATGTTAATATTTAGTTGTTTGAGTTGTTTCATATTAAAGTATATTCAACACGTTAATTAATTCTTTGTACCGTCTAAAATTTAAATCAACCTAAGTCGAGGTTGTTTGTCATGAAAGTAGAGATTACAAGAGTATTAAGCCTTGATGTATGTTTTCTAGAGGAAGTCTATTACCATGCGAGGTTGATGCAAATGTTGTGAATTACTTAAGAACTTTAACACGTAACCGGCAATCACCCTCGTCATCCAAAGAAGAAGACACGCGCGCATAAGGCTGTTGAAATTAAGACTTTAGTTGTTGTAAGTCACTCGTGTTAAGTATTACAATCTTAGTTTTTAAAGTCGTAAGTGGCGCTAGGTGTACTTTGACATACTACCTTTCAGAATTTATTAACCATACAACTCTGACGGAGTAGTCGGGCGCCGCAACATGGTAATAATTTGATCAGCCGCCCGCACGCGTAACTTTATGCCAATTGAAAAGTTCCTCTGCACTGAAATATGTTGAAACAACAGTTGAGTGACGGCGGCGTCGGCGCAACACATTTTTTACTCTTATTTCAAATAAATTGAATAAAACTAGACATACAGCCTAGAACAACAATGTGGCGCTGGGATATGGCCACAAAAATTACGTTTGACCGCGTTTTTTTGATCCTGTGTAGCATTCTAGCGCTAGCGACAAGTAACTTCTCAAATTGTGTAACTTTCGACCGAGAATCTAAGTATATGCCTAAATTTTGTATGGAAAGAGAACATTCTCAATGCTCTCATATGTTTCCGATAATATTCTCAGTAATTTGTTGAGAATGTTTCTTAACTTCTGAGAGTGTTCTGCAACTTGTACATTGCTAATCCTGTGAGACTTAACTAGAGATACGGCCATAAACAGGTACATGTTTTTTTAAATATTGTCTTCTTCCAAGTCTCCTTAAGGACTTGATTAAGTAAAACTGATTAAAAATTTAAAGTAGTGTGATGTTTATCTGCCTTTTTTAGGGTTCCGTTGTCAACCAGGAACACATAGTTTCACCATCTCCGTCTGTTCTTACTTCCGTCCGTCTGTCCGCGGTAAGTTGGAAAATAAAATATTGTTTTTGAAACTTGGCTACGAACCACGTTCAATCGGTCTATCAGTTTGACAGCTTCGATGCCGCTGACAGACACGCAGATACACAGATACACGTCTTAAACTTATAACACCCCCCTTTATGCATCGGGGTTATAAATGTACACGACCAAAGTCAGAAACGATGTTAAACAAGTTTGTCTCACGTTCGTTCTGAATAGCTAGCTTTAGGTACGTAACACGAAAGTGTCTGGATTCAAATGAAGTAGGCAAGCAGACGTGGCCCGCGGCATGCGGAGTCTCGCCGAGTTGTTGCTACGGGCGTTAGCGAACGTCGACGCTACTTAGAAATGTTCTGACAAAGCACCCTAGAGCCGGGGTAGGCTCTATTTTTGAAAATAATTGGCCTAAAACGTAAAATGGAAGTTCGTTTCATTAAAAAGCATAACTAAAAAATGGTTACTAGCCTTGAGGCATTTAGTGCCTGAGTTATAAAACTGCGGTTGAAATGGTAACTAAAATATCTCGAACAAAATTCATGTTCTATTTTAAAATAGTTGCGAAATATTACTTTGATATTTTTTATGCATTTTAAAACGACTACTGAACGCAAACTAACAAAATTAGTTTGAAGTTCCTTTGTTGCAAACAGCTTTATGTTTTTGACTCGACATTTCCAAGGAGACGTATTTCAGACATCGCCTTCACGTGCGCTAATAAAATACTTGATTCTTCAAGGAAATGAAGTTCTACGAAGTCGAGCTACAGTGTGCTGTGCCGAACTAGAACCCTTTTACTCTTTAGGTTAAGCTGAATGTTATAGTAGCAAGTTGAACCCCAACTTTTAATAATTAGTTGAGCGCTGAGATAAGTAAAAACCATGTTTAAAAATACCTCCGTCGCTATTCATAAAATCTTTAGTAGTCTTTCTGTGAATGTAGTAGTCCTGTCTTCTACAAACTGTCTACCTAGTACCTACCTATCTGAATACAAACAAATCAATTATAAACTCATTTTTGCGTATTCCACTCAATGTTTTTCAAAGTAATTCTTTTAAAAATAAAACAAATAGTCCGTTTTTACCCAACTACGTAAGAAGGTTAATTAAGAGTTTTATGTTAACGACTAAGATAGACCAACAAACTTTCGAAATTAAAAAATCAACCAAGATATGTCTTACCTAAATATGTTAAAGTATATGGTATAAAGACGTGGGGATACATGTTACCTAATATTTTAAACAATTTTCCTGACGACGTACAACTAAGTAAGTATTATAAATAGTAACAACAAAAACTTATGCAAGAACGCAGTCAAAAAGTACTACACTACGGTATTCAACGAGGATGGACGATTGCTGGTATTGGTTGTAATAAGTAAAACCCCTAAGTACTAGTTATTGTTATAATAATTTGTACTTTTGTGCTACATATAAACCTCTCACAGGTTTCCGAAGCGCATCTTATCTTCTTTTTGCGGGTGGTAGGACTCTGTGCAGAGTCCGTCCGGATCGCTACCACCATCTTATCCATTAACCTACCGCCAAACAGCAGTGTTCGCACTGTTGTGTTCCGGTTTGGGGATAAGACAGCCGGTGTAATGACTAGCATAGAGGCATTCCATCTTAGTCCTCAGGGTTGGCAACGCATTTGCAGTCTTAGTCTTGTAGTCTTGTGAATGCGAATGTCTATGGGTCACTATTTCCGCTTACCGTCAGGTGGCCTGTGCGCTCGTTTGCCTTCTCTGTCATAAAAAAAAAAGAAAAATCTTAATGTAAGAAATTATAAGTGCTGTTTACAGAAAGTAAAAAAAAAAGTTATGTATGTATGTCTATTTCATTGGCCCGCTCTGGAGCCTATACAGCTTGATGTATTTTACCATAATAACTTGAGTGATAAGAATGATGTGTCGTCATTAGATACGACATAGTTATATCAAATAATTATAATCGTATTGTTTTTTGTTAAATACCCCCGTCTGCTTTTGGCAGCCTCTTCGGGCGTTTGCTTGGCGCCATGTAGGTACCATTAACTTATTCAAAACTTCAATCAAATTACGTTTTAGCCCTATCCACGAATAACTCTCACAATATCTAATAACGTTGCTGAATAAATTATCCGATACGTGTAGGCGGTAGGTATGAACTCCAAACTTGCTTTGTAAGTAGGTACTCGTAGGTAAGGAAATTGCCTTTAACTTTCCCGACCGTTCCCTTACTTATACCTTGTTATCTAATCATACCTACTACATTAGTTACCAGTACTTGTTACTGTAAAATACTTATAGACCATTAACTCGCTCCTTTTTAGGGTTCCGTAGTCAAACTACCCTTATAGTTTCGCTATGTCTGTCCGTCCGTCCGCAGCGTGGCTTAGAGAGTCTTAGTGCTAGAAAGCTGTTATTTGGCATGAATATACATATCACGTCACGCCACATACATATCACGCCAACAAAGCGGTAAATGGAAATCTTGAAAAAAACATTTTTAGTGTGCCTCCCGTACACGTAACGTGGGGATGTATTTTATTTTCTCGTCTATCCTATAGTGCAGGGTGTCGATCACTATCGGCCTATCAAATATATTGCCGGTTTGTGAACACAATTTTTCGATTAAGCGATCCGTTTATGAAATATTAAGTTTGAAAGCGCTAATTTTTTTTATAGTTAAGTGTCTTCCCTACAGCCAAAACTAAAAATACTAAAAATATGATAAATATATTCAATAACAGCGCATTTTTTTAAAGCTATTACATCCACGACGCCTCCTTATGACATCATTGGTTTTTGAGATACAGGCGATTAAATTGTCTATAGGTACCAACTAAAACATGTAAAACGGCACCAAATGACTCAAAATAGAAAATTAGTTAATACTTGTTGTTTTTATGATTGTAGTACTTAGCAGCTTCGCAACCCTACACTGAGCATGGTCCGACATGCTCTTGCCCGGTTTTAGATTTGTCAACGATCGTCACTAAAGAAGCTTAATCATAATTTACTGACATTGTGTTTAATACCAATTAATATAATTTTGAGAAAGTTACTTCCTTAAAAATTTATTGAACATTTAAAAAGGTCTGTTTCTATGAAACGAACCAAATGGGTTAAAATTTAAACTAAAAAAAAAACGGAAAAAATTGTTTTATCTCCTTTTGAGACTGGAAATAGGGAATGACAGGAAATGTTAAATAGAAAAAGTGAGCGCTCAGGTGATTTATGCAGGCATGAGTCTCTTGAAAAATGGTATAAGACAATACGAGTAACGTGTTTGTCTATAAGACAAGACAAACACGTTACTCGTATTAACGTTAACCATTAGTTGTCAGAGTTCTCCCCTTGATATTTTTTCGAATCGGATGTAGCCATAATTTAACAATTTGCAATGAGTCTCAAAAATGATTGTTGGTCTTTTAACATAGAAGCATGTGCGCAAATAACATAATCACGACAAACGCAGACTTATTATTCAGTAGCATATTGTGAGATTCAGAAACAATTAATAATTAACTGAACTTCCCAAATGCAAATACTGACCCTAAGACACTCCTTGTCCCAATGTTCTGGATACAGAAAATTAACAACCCAAATAAAGTTTTGATGAATCCGGATTTATATCAGAAACAAACAGACTCACAACTGTAAACAAGAAGCTCCGCATTCTGTACACTAATGATCAAAATTTTGATGGAGCAAGCGAGAACATCTACGCAGTATTAATTTGATCAAACCAATGCCATCAAACTTTGGAGTTCGAACTTGAACGGCAACTCAACTAGGTAGTTACTGAATAGCATATGGATCGTATAGTCTCTCCTTTTCATATACTACTAGCATGACAAGGAAAGCGATGAACATCTGGATTTTAAGATGGTGATATATGCGTTCGGTGTGTTATTTTCAATGAGTTAAGTCTTAGTTTGAAACAGTCGACACCATCTATCATGGTTATATCCATTATCGTTATCATCTTATTAGTTTACAAAGGAACTTCTGCTGTGAAATTAATAATTAGAAAAAGAAGTTATGTTGTCTTTGTTCGAAAATAAAAATGAAAACACTTCTAAGTGACTAGTAAACCTAAATAAACATTTATATGTAGACCGTTGGTGTATCGGTTCATTCCAAGTATTTTTATGAAACTAAGTTAGTAAAAGTGTACTACTGAAATAATTACTTTTATGTAGGTCTATTCATGACATTCTAAAAAAACATAATATATCATCAACAGATGTAGTAGATGTTAATTTTTTTCATTAACAAAATTTAGAATTATCCGGGCAAAAGTAAATGTCTAATGACTGCTATAAAATGCAGCCCAAGTATGTATTCCGGAGGAAATTCAATGTCCACATTCCGACAAGGGAGGAATGGAAGGATGGGTTGCACCTAGGTATCAGAGAAAGACAACACGATATGGTACACGGATGGTACAATAATGAGCTTCAGTAGGGGGGCGGGTATTCACGCCAAGGAATATAACATTAGCAATTATAGGCAACTACGAAACGGTCTTCCATGCGGAGTTGTATCCGAGGTTTGCCTATACGCAAGAGAATATAGGTAGGCCTCCACAGGAGAGAACTATCCTTAATCTAAGCGAGAGCCATGTGGCTTCGATTAAGCGCTAAAAGAGGGTAACACAATAAATCCCATAAGGTATCCGTAAGGACCCACCAAAAATATAAGATAAATGTCTAAATTCGAAGTCATTTAATTATCATTGTTTGAAAGAAAAACTAACTTTAGGCCTCAACATTGTATAATTTAAGTTAATTTTCTTATGTTTTGGGTAACTGAACGTTATCGCCAGTGTCCTTTTTGCCTAATAATAAAATTGCGTAAGGATTAATGTCGAGCCTAAGCAAACAGGCCTAAGTAAATTTCATATCTACATTGTGTTTTGTTGTTTCAGGGTTAAGCGTATAGAATGTTAGCGTTGATGTTTCGTACTTCGAGCCCTCGTGTAAGTACTGTTAAATCACTTCAGCGTCTATATTCCACTTATCTTGCTTCTTTATCTTATTAACTATATGGTTGACGTTATCACGGTTCTCATTTGTTTGACGATAAGACTTACTATAACGTCAACCATAATATTTTTGTATTAACGTTTCCTTGCTAAATGTGGAGTTCAATGAAGAGTGATAATAGTAGCAAGAAAGGCTAGAACGATTTAGAAAAGAGCCCCTCCATGGGCCTTCAAAGAGATTCAAACACAGGAATGTTTCAATACAATTCGTTGACAAATTTTAGCCGGTAAACTAAGTTGTCACGTGCGCCTGTGTGCTACCGTTGGTGAACTACTTATTGCGACCTAACCTGCGACCATACAAAATCAACAAAAATACACACATGTAAATTTGTACAAACATCGTCACACGAATTGAAGAGCGAGTTGTTCAAGAGAAACACCTAACTGCAAGAATATAAGCGTAGATATTTCGTGCTTCGATCGGTAGAGTAACTATAGCTTAATCACTTTTGCCTTGCGTTCGTATTTGCGCGTGTAAGTTTACATGAATAGATCACATTCATGCGTCAATATTTATTGGAATCATTTTGTGGTAGCCACTCCCCTACTAAGACAGCAAACCTTAAAAGGGATTGTGAAGCTGAAAAATTCCAAACAAACAGTCACGCTTCTCTCCCCTTAAACCTAGTCCGATATTTACGTTATGAACAACAAGGAAAAAATAAAGAGAAAAAAAACGGAAACGAACAACACGTACAAAACAATTTTTTGTAATAACTACAACATTTTCAAAAATAGTGAAAATCGGACTTGATTTAGGGGGTAAGAAACGTTATCGCCCGGAGCAATTTTTTTTTTTTTACTGTTGGCGATTTACGCATCGCTTCAGAATTTTCTTTTATGTCTAGTTTGTATTGATCCACAAATTGCTTTTCGTGCGTAAGTAAAACTTTATTGAAACAAACGACTTTGCTCGTAGTTGAGAGCTGGCTTTTCTCTACCAATATTGGCATCTTTTATTCACGATTATGACCATTATAAAATTCCGAGTAACCTTTTAATTGGCTGCTTGGAAAAGTAATAAAAAGCTGAACCATTTTTAGTCTGTCATCCTAAAAATACCTGTAGTTATTGAACGAAGTCAATCTGAATACCTAACTAAAACTGAAAGACATTTGTCATGATTTAAAATGAGAGGCATAGTATGTATTAATTGGTCTTTTTTGCAAACGCTGAAATGAATATTAATTTATATTTCAACACTTAAAAAAATAATTGAATAATTATTTTCCAGATTTTGGCGATGTATTCAATCATATACCTACCACACACAGACAGACGCATAATCGGACGCTTTCAGCTAGTTTCCCGTTGGTGTTCGGTTTTCAAAATAATCTGATTTAGTGCACCTCATGGAATGAAATACTTAAGGAATAAGCCCTCCAAATTAAAAATCCCTAAGTTCCGCGGTGGTGGCTATGCTTAGTCTGTCAGTCAGTCATAAAAGTTTGCATATGAAACTTTGTGAGTAGGTGTAGATAGATAGCCGAATCATGCCGTTTTCTTGTAGAGTCTGAACACTAGGTATAATTGCCGTCAAACTTCTTGAACATTAGGCGAGGTAGTGGGGGAAAGTTCGCGCATCGTACACATACGTGCAAAAAAAAGTAAGTACTTACCTAATTTTTGTTACAGAATATTTTCAAATCTTAGGATAAATGATACACAAGTGAAAAAAAAATGTTTATATTATTATTAGAATAACACTAAAAAATACAGGAAACTATTTAAAATAGATTAGTCTTGAACTAAAAAGGATATTCCTTCCATTAAGCCAATACCAGCGCTGGTACTAGGTCTTGGTTCAGGGGAGCTGGAGGTAATCATTATTTCTTGACTATCATCAATATCATGAATATCATTCTCAAATTGATTCAAAAATCAATATCAAATTATAATAAGAAAATTAATGATAACAATCGGCTTTATCAGTGCACGCCAGTGTACTCGGGAGGCAGAGGGACGTGGACGCGGTGCGGGACGCAAACGTCAACTGATTGACCAATGGGGCGTGCTCCCCCGCCGCCACCTCCCGCCGCCCGCGGCCCCCCCTCCCAACAAAACCTAAAAATCGCTTCTGCGCAAGCAAGGTTACGTGTTCAGGAAGTTTGCCGGCAACTATACTTAATCTAAAAGAATCCTTCGTCAAATTGAAATAAAACGCGCTACTTACTTATTAATTAATATCAGTAGAGAGATGCACCGTGGGCTCTTCTTCCATTTAATTAAGATGATATGAAATTGGAAATATTAATACGAAATGAGTACGGAAATTTTGAAACTACGTCGCGTCCCGAGTGCAAGCGATTTTAATCACATAAAAATACGACGAAAGGTTTGATTAAAAATTGCTAAGGAAAAATTAAAATTGTAATTCTTGTTTTTCCTTTATAGGGTTCATGTGCAAAAGTTTTCTTTTTACTTTCCTGCACGTCTGCATCACGGTTCACAGAAAAAATATACTTAAACTAACTCTTTTGTTGCACTTCAGCGGTTAACTTGACGTTTACCTATTTCTAGCACAAATATAAGCGTCGCCGAGATGATTATGTAGATTAAAACATAATCATCTCAACAATGATTAGATGTTACAAACAAATCAGCTGAAAGTGTAAGCCAAGATTTTTACTGAACAAACAAATGGTTATAGTTTGTTACCTCAAAATAAAAATAATAATATTATGTTTCGCGTAGAAACTGCTCAGTACGGATCTTTTAACACATTCGGAATCAGAGTGTTACCGTGTCCATATCTGTAACGAATTTATTTCTTGATACAGGAATAGTATTATAGTATTTACTACATCAATAAATACAATGTTTCAAATAGATCGATCGCATTAGGTATTTAAACTATAATCACAGAATAAGTTGATGATAATAAACAAATTAAATGTTCATTCTCGTGTATTTGATGTAAATTTTAACTCGCGTACAGTTATGACCCACCATAGTTAGGGCTGTTCACTTGTCATTCGGAATCAGCGCAGTGCGTACAGCGTGGAACTCAATTTGCGCGTCAGTGGGCAGACATGTGTCGACGAGTGTCACCAACACTTGCACCCCACCCGAAACGAAACGCAAGTGACGTGGAATGAGACATACATACCTACGCATCATGTTTATGCTGATTAAATAAGGTAATTTTTCTTTTGTTTAATATTTCTATAGTCAGAGGCCCGATTTGACATCTGTCGATGCAATGCAATACCCAAATCTCGGGCTACTTTACCTTTGGGAGTAACATTGTCCATCCCCAAAAACTAATTAAATTATTTACCAATTTAATATTATAATTATCAAATAGTAATAGTTATAAAGGTGGGCAATGTTACTACTCCTAGGGCTAAAGTAACCCGAGTTAGGTAAGTACCAAATATAACCTCAAACGTGCCTCAAACAAATATTTTGTACTGATAATGAAAGGTACCCAACTGTCCGGCTCCGATTTGGTTTATTTTGATATATGTTATAGAGTAGTCTAAAATAACAGACAAGTAACTTTTTTTAGCTGGCCAATATCAACCTTTTGGGAGAAATTGACCTCCGAAGTACTGAAAAGTGACAACCCCCTAACTAATGTTTTATATTTAATAACAATATTTTATATTTATAATAGTATAAATATAACATATTTTTACTAAGCGATATAATTTATCATTGGACTTTAAAAAACGTTGACATTTCCATTTTATATCATGTATAAAATGTAAAATATACGTGAATTTCATTTGTTCCAAGTATCTGCGTTACCTATGTATCCTTTGTATAAAACATTTACGTACGTACGTATTTACGTAACGTATTTACGTAACATACCTAGTGGACCTAGTGGTGTTATTTTAACTAAACTAATTAATGAACAGGGTAAATTACCGCAGCCAATAATCCATTGATTTGGTGGATAAATAAATCAACCCATCCAATCAACAATAATATACAATTGGATCAATTGTGGCTTGCCCATATTTCAAATTACCTAAATAATATTACTAAAATGATCAGACATGCTGGTGCTAAGATAATAACGTTCCCCTTCATCCATTATTTAGGGGTGTAAGGAAATTGACCGCCCCACCAAATATCGGGTATCACCGATCTGACTAACACTGATCAATTCTGGCGGCGAGAATTGAATTATTCCCGTCTGGTTTATGGGATTTTTGTCATATTCCAGTGTCCGCCGACCCTAGCGGAGAAATTATAGCGCCAGATACGGTTAATTGGTTTGGCGTTGCGGTCGCATGACATTTTCAGCGCAGCCTTTGTCATCGGTTTTAAAATCTCGTGAAACTGTTTCCGCGGAATAAATACGGTGACAACGGTTTTGTGTGTTCCTGTTGAATAAAAACAACGGTTTTTCCGTTTCTCGATCATCTTTAGCGCTGCTCTGTTTTTGTTGCCGAATGACCTGGATCGTATAAAGTGATTATCCGAGCGGTGCGGTATAATACGTTTAACTACAGTTCAATTGTTAAATGCCATTTATAAACGCGGTTTCAGCGGCGTTTAAATTTGTAAAGCGTTACTCGTAATGGTAATAAAAACCACCATCGAGCAGTTTTGGGATAAAAACTTTGGCTAAATTATATGTTGTTGTTGTCTCCGTTATATTATGTTTTCTTGTTGGTGACATATATAAAAGAGCTGTATTTTATATCACAAGCACCATGTGTATTTAAAAACTGGCTGAACCTTATGTTGAGTTCAGGAAAAAAAAACTATTTTCTTTATAATGTAAACTAATTTTTGTCATTGTCAAGTAAATTAGTCAATATGATCAAACCAGAGTTTTCAGCTTATGAGTAAATTTGAAACTGAGCAATTTTTGTGAAACGTCGAATTCGCATAGGTACTTGAGAAACCGTAGTCATTCTCACTCAATAACCCAGCACTTCATAAATAACTCGCAAGATTATAACCCACAAAGTCACGTTGTTGTTCCACAATGAATATTAACACTGGCATAACGCGCAATAGTCTTGGAAGATAAATTTATCTTCGCGCCGGGAAATGGACCATTTTTCACGGCACCTAGCGTTAGGTGTCACATGCGGGAGGCGCCGTTACTTACATGTTACGTGTGTGGAATGTAACACGTGCGACGCAGAATTAGCTCCTTTCTTCCACGTATTGTTTGTTTCATTATATTTCGATGTTGAATCAACAGGCCTGAGATGGCGGACGTGACGGTTGCGTCAGTCGTATCGATTTGGGGACAGCCGTTTTTATTGGGAAACGTTTTAGGGTGACAGCTTTTTGGTACATGGAGAACATGGAGTAATATTGTCAGAATTCACTTCTAAGAAAATAGGTACCTTGTTTTGGCATATAGCAAACGAGCGCACAGACTGCCTGTACTGAAACCCATAGCTACTTGCATTCTCAAAACTGTAAATCAGTTGCCAAGAATAAGGATTCAGATGGTAAGTCTCAATACTAGTTTTAGTCACCTAGTTTAGTAGGTGACTCAAACTTAGCCTTAGCAAAGAAAACGGGAACCTTAGATCTTTCCTTGTTGGCAATTGAAATGCGCACAAAAATAGGTAAGTATTATTAAATAGATGATATAATATATTTTTTTGTAGCGTAAAATTCAACTTCAATTGCACTTCATTTAAACTACTGGAAAAATAGTAATTAACCTTTACTTTTGCAAAGGGGTTTATAACAATTAAGTTAAATGAACGGTCAATAAACAGAAAAAAACACACCTTTTATCATCAAACCTGCCAAAACCGCGAATAAAATCCATATCTCAATAATTTCCCAATAAATGATGCCCAATTGGCTATGGATCGATATTTGATCGAGTCGCCTGTATCGACAGACGTCACTGGCAACCAACGATTACTGACCGATGAATGATGCGGCGCATTAAGGCTTGACTCATATTGAACTGGAGTACTGACTAGCGTAGAACGATAATAATGTTGATGTAAATAAAAAATCAAATACTTAGTGGTTTTATTCACGAACTTAGTCCGCGTAGATTTAGATTGTCGCTATGCTGTCGGGAACTTTTAAATCTACGATAAAGAGTAGCTAATGTGTTAATCCAGGGTACAAGCTTTCTCCATTTAAAATTTCATCCAAGTCAGTCCAGCCGTTTTTGCAGCGCGAAGGAAACTAATATGACACACAAGCCTTCGTATATATACACTCAGGAGCTAAAATAACGGGTCCGAGTGCGTTTTTCATACAAACGAGACTATTTCGAAGCCTTGGTTCCTCGCCAGGAAATGCTTTTAGTGAAATGTGATGATGAATACTCCGAGCATCGATACAGGACTTCCAGAGTGCCTAGGATACCTAACTGAATTGTGCATGTTCAGAAAAACATTTAAAATAGCAATCAAATGTAAGGAAATCCAAGTGCTGACCCAAACTCTCCCGCTGTGGTGTTTGTTAACTGATTGTGCGATTAGTTAGGTATCTTAAGAACTTTTGACCTCCTCTATTGAATCTCAGAGCCACCATTAAACCTCACTCAAAACAATCACTGGCGAGGAACCAAGGCTTTGAAATAGTCTCGTTTGTATGAAAAACGCATTCCGACCCGGTATTTTTGCTCCTGAGTGTATGTTAACATGGGATTTTTATAAACGGCTTTAGGTCATCGTTGTATTATTGGATGATTATAAGCGATATAATATGACAACGCTATAGTTTCTAAATGGTAGTGACCCTGTCTACGAAGCTAGCGGAATTT
This sequence comes from Acleris sparsana, assembly GCA_923062465.1. Classification (NCBI taxonomy): domain Eukaryota; kingdom Metazoa; phylum Arthropoda; class Insecta; order Lepidoptera; family Tortricidae; genus Acleris; species Acleris sparsana. The sequence continues at coordinate 14,801,756 of OV281287.1, read as the reverse complement.
GTCAACTACATACATAGGTACATAATAAAATTGAGAACTTTGCGGGTGGTAGGACCCTGAGCAGGGTCCGTCCGGATCGCTACCACCATCTTATCCATTAACCTACCGCCGTTGTGTTCCGGTTTGGGGATAAGACAGCCGGTGTAATGACTAGCATAGAGGCATTCCATCTTAGTCCTCAGGGTTGGCAACGCATTTGCAGTCTTATGCTAATGTCTATGGGTCACAGTTTCCATTTACCATCAGGTGGCTTGTGTGCTCGGTTGCCTTCTCTATGCCATAAAAAAAAAAAAAGAAACTAAACCCTTCCGTGACTGACTGACTGACAGGCAACGTATAGCATAAACAGCTGAATTTAGATACTTGAAATTTGGATGGAATATTCCTTGAGTTCTCTAGCGGTGCACTAAGGAATTCTCGAAAATTGATATAGTAGTAAACTCCACGAAAGTTTTCTTAGTAATGCAAAAAATATGTAGGTAAGTATACATTACTTCATCTATACAATATATTTTTTATTTCCTTGAACAGTTTTCTTGTTCCCAGCGCTTATTCCGCTTAGCTGTTTCGTTGTAAAATTATTATCTAGCCGCAGCCGTGGACTAGGCCACACGCGCAAAGTAAATAGCATTATGTCCCATGCTTTCAGCGCTGTTATTACAGGTTCAGTGAGCTAAGGGGGCTCATCCACTTGCGTAATGCGCTGGTAAAAGATATACGTTTTGAGTAAACATTCGTGATACAACTGAAAAAATGAACCGTTATCAAATGAGTTAATAAAGGGATTTCAAATTGTAAAGTTTTGTTCTTATGTTGACAAAATAGACACTGCAAATGACTGTTCGATAAAATTATTGTGTTTTAGTTTGCCTGATCGATGTATAAATGTGAGCTGTTCTGAATTAGTTATAATATTTTCAAAATTCGTACGATAAGCAAAACAAAGTCAAAGGGTATTTTACCTAACTAGTTTAGTTATTTCCGCCATATTTTATACCTGTAGGTAGATTTGAATGTTAACCTACTTTTGAGGTAGTTACCTTAGGGAACCCTTGTCATAACACCCTGTCTGTCTGTACCGCCACCCGTGTGTTCATCTATCCGTTACAAAGGCAATTTGAAAATCGAAGTATTCAGTAGCGTCAGCTCCATCCTTTTCTCTCGCTATATTGTGGAATGACGAGTGAAAGAGAGGGGCATCCGAAGTTTCGTATTAAGTGCTTTCATGTAACTATCCACATCAGGATCTTATAAATGTGTTACACATGGTAGATATCATGTTGTGCTTTTAAACTTCTGAAATCCCTATTGAATAAGTAAAAATGGAAGTGGGTTTGTCTGTCTGGTTATTAGTGTTAGTTCGCGACTAAACTGGGACATTTGTGAAAGGGTTGAAAAAAGTTCGTCAAATTCTCAATAGCCCACTTATTGAGGGTCAAACTATTTTCATATAATTCCTATTGCATAGGATAGACCTCATACCAAGTAATAATAATATTATATATAAATGTAAAGGTGTGAATGAATGTTGGGATGTTTATGTTTCAGTCAATTATGACTAAATGGATTTGGATGAAACATGGCACACAGATCGTTTATCGCATACTTTAATCCCGGAAAGTTTGACAGTTTCTGGGGGAAAAGCGATAAACGTCTTTTACTCGGACGGAGTTGCGGGCAAAACTTAGTACACGATGCACAAGTTTTACGCTTCACTGCTGGTTAATGGACTGAGGCCTTACACGGACAAAATGCGAGATTGTCCGGGATATCAGCTAAACTGTGGTTTCAGGCGCCGTGTGAAATAATATGATTTAAATAGGAACCTTCATTTAACAACATTTTGAGTGCATTCTCATGTAGTCAATATTTTCGGACACAGTGTGTAAATATTTTCCAGTCGATGGTAACAATTCATAGAAAGAATTCATAGAAGGCTGAAATACACTGGACCGCAACTAAGTATCGCATTTTTAAAGAACATGTCATATAAAGTGTGATACTTAGTCTTGCGGTCCAGTATAGTTTCCGATGAAATTGAACAGCTTCTGCGCGGACGGAGTTGTGGGCAGAGGAGTCAAATACCCAATAAATTTTTGGTAAGTATAGAGAAAGCAAACGAGCACAGGCCTAGTATGGTGGCGTTTATAGCGTGACAAAGTATGGATAATGCATCCATCCTCTCGTACATATATAATTGTCAAAAGGTGACGGATGTTTTATCCACATTTTGTTAGGCGATAAACGCAGCCATTTTTTTTTTTTTTTTTTATGGCATAGAGAAGACAACCGAGCACACAGGCCACCTGATGGTAAGTGGAAACTGTGACCCATAGACATTAGCATAAGACTGCAAATGCGTTGCCAACCCAGAGGACTAAGATGGAATGCCTCTATGCTAGTCATTACACCGGCTGTCTTATCCCCAAACCGGAACACAACAATGCGAACACTGCTGTTTGGCGGTAGGTTAATGGATAAGATGGTGGTAGCGATCCGGACGGACCCTGTACAGGGTCCTACCACCCGCAAAACCATATTAGGCCCCATTATCAAGACTACAATATTAAGGCTGCAATTGCACTGCCAACTCTGAGGATTAAAATGGAATGCTTCTATGCTAGTAATACAAGTGAGGCAAACAAATATTGGTGTACACCAATAAAACTAAGCTGCCCAACTACAAGGGTAAAATAATACAAATGCTTCGATGTGATCATCATTTACTTAAGAGCTATGTGCTCTTTGTCGCCGGAGTAATTTCCATTCTTTTCTATTCCGAAGAGAACGCTTTCTCTCTAATGAACTGATACGACACGACGCCTACTTTTTCTTTTAATTGGTCTAGGTAAGTTTCTTCTTGGTCCCCCTTTTTTCCTTCAATGGATGTACTTGATGTTGAATAAGCAAATATAAGTTAAATCAACGCTTGTGAAGCCAGTTCACATCATTGAATAAAGTCCTACATCAAATTATTTATTCTCTCAACGTTTGTCCAGCGAGCTCGTTTGGCTCGGTCATTGTTGACTCAGACGCAAGGGTGGCTGTTGCGAGGATTGTCTCAAATCAACAAACAGAGTAAAGGCTTTGATTCCCCTCAAACATGACGTATTCAGATCGCTTGAGGAATTTATAAAGGCCTTTGGGTAAATTAACAAATAAACCAGTTAAAACTGGAAACAAACGGACACTATCGAATTTTCCGATGGTTCATTCTAGAGCGCTATCCTAATTTGGTTTAGTATATCTTGCTTGTTTTATTTACATTGATGACGTTTTAATCTTATTGTCAATAAGGTGTATTATTATGTTAACGATATGATTAGCAACTAAAACAAAGTGGATTAGACACCCTGTTGTGAGCTTGGTACGTGTCGTAGGGATACGAAAGTTGGCAATTGTTTTTTTTTTGCAATTCAGACATTATTGGTAATTAATGGCCAGCTCGAATTATTAATTCAAATATGTGTACCTTAATACAGACTGAGATTAGATTAAAGTAACATAGTCTAAGATTTAAAGTCTCATTGTAACTAACAAATGTGCAAATGGAAAATATTATTAATTAAAGTAAAGTAAACATAAAAAACATTGTGTACTCGTAAAACTGCAACTTCATTGCAATTGTTTCGTAGCTTGATATTTTATATAATAACTAAAGTGCGGAGTCCAAAGTTTTATAGTAAGGAGACTGCAAACAAGACCAAGCAAGATGCTTGCAAGCGAAGTGAAGCTGGATGCAAGCGGCTCAAGACCGTGACTTGTGGCGCTCTTTGGGGGAGGCCTTTGTCCAGCAGTGGACGCCCCCGGGTTGATGATGATGATGATGATGATGATGATGATGATGATGATGATGAAACAAGACCAAAGATCTCTTAAAGGCAAGTGGGATCTGAAACTTATTGACATTTGCATTTTTAAGACTACGATCTCAAGACCGCAAATGCGTTGCCAACCCTGATAACTAAAATGGAATGCCTTTGTAGTACAGTAACCAGTAATGGACAAGTCACCAATAATGGACACGGATTCTTATTCAACAGAATTTAAGGGTTATTCATTTGTTTTTCACAACCAATTTAGGACCGTATGAAATTTGAATTAAGAGTGAAGTGTCTATTACTGGTGCCTGTCAGCTAAAAGCGTCCATCATTAGTGCCGTCGTCCTACTAGAAATTTCACCGGTTGTCTTATGCCCACACCGGAATATGACAATGCGAACTCTGATGCTTGGAGGTAGTTTAAAGGATAAGGTTTCAATAACGACCCGGACAGACCCAGTAGGTACATGGTCCTGGCACTACTATTAAGGAAGGTACCCAACTGTCCACTATGATACTTACAATAAAAACTTAAAAAATATCTATGTAATTTAGAGGGTTTAGTCAGTACTTTGGAGGTCAATTTCTGCCAATAGATTGAGTTTGGGCCGCTAAGAAAAAAAAGTGTCTGTTTTTTTAAAGTACTCTCTAACATATATCAAAATCAACAAAATTGGAGCCGGACAGTTGGGTACCTTTCGTTATAAGTTAAAATGTGTCATTTTATCAACAAAACTAAACACAATAATGCTCACCTTTATTTCAATAAATGTGCAACTGACTGAATGCACGTTTATTTTCATTATTGTGCCCGCAAAACTAATGCACGCCCTACGTATCGGCCTGTTTAATTATTCATCTCATTAGAGAAGTTTCTTGGCTTGCCTTTGTGGAGGCTCCTAGTTAGATCGAGCGAATGCACTGCCGATAGCCTAGTTCCCCGCGGCAAACTTGAGCTTCGAAAGTTTGAGAATATGTGTCGCCCGCCTAACTTTACTTGATGCATTGCAATTTAGGGTAAATTTAAATACATATAAAACTGACTTACGTGCAATAATTCTAGTAATAACGTCAGTTTGGAACTGGCAATGCTGTTAGTTGCTGGTTTCGGTGAGAATGGGTATTGACTATGTAAATAGCTTAGCCCGTTCGGATCATTTACACGGCATCGCCATTTTATCCGCTTGTAGCGTTTTCAGAGTCTTCAGACTAAGAGCGATTGCCGTTCCACGGCTGAGTCAATGTGCAAAAAACTCAGTGAGAGACAGGCATTGAAATTACTAGCATCGAGCCATTCCATCTAACTCCGCACTAACGCTAACGCATTTGCCTGTTTATAATCAAAATATCAATGGGCCGAAAAGCCTACTTACAACTTTCTACTACTTACTTAACTATTCCTTTCAAAATGTAATCTTACTGTTAACATTTTGGTAGCTCTTATTTACTTGACGTTACTTTAAAATATCACGATAACATGTTAAAGCAATATGGTTTTACCGAGCAGAATAGAGCCCGTGCACTGTACTCGCACAATACATGACAAATAAAAAATAACCTGTAAAAAATATGAGCTCCATTAATCGCAATCAGAATCCAATTTTCAGTAAACCAAACAAAAGCAGTTCAACTTTTTACATCAATTTAATTTGCTGCAATTTTTAAAGTTAATATTTGAGATAATAAAATGAAGCCATCTGCCAACGTTCGATCAATTTGCGTCATTGTCCGAGTTCAAACGGGCATGACGTATCGGACGTCACGGCGGCGGACGCTGACGAGGGGCACGTCACGAACATAGACGCGGATTACGCTTGTTTACAGCGTTGCTCAACTGCTTTTTCCTCGACTGCAGTAAAACGAAGGGTTTGTATCGTGCCGAATTAATTATTTTAATAACCGAGAATTAAGATTTTGGTCTTAATTGTGTCATAAATTATAATCTAGGTCTTGTTATGAAGTTAAATGAAAACAAGTTTAGGTACAAGATGTAAAAAAAAAACCATCGGTGCTGCTATATCAGTGCAATGCGCACATAATATATAATAAAATCGTTAGGGATGTAGGTACTCGAACCTCTTTATTTTTTGTTGAACTTACAGTCGACAGAACGCATCCAGACAGGATCTGCTGATTATCAGGACAGTTTTAAAAGCAGCCCCGATCATACCTACTTGACTCGTAGATATCATGCAGATCTAAGGCGTTTCATTGTTGCATTGTTTTAGATAAAATACTGTATTTACAAATCTCATTACTGACAATGAACCATTTTACGACGGCCTGAAAGCATCGATCGCCAAAAACAAAACACGAGCGCAAGCCATCAAAATTTTTATGCCGCGCGCACTTTAAAACCCTTGCATAAAACCGTCCAATCTGATCAAATTGCAAACCAATTTGGCGTGAAAACGGCGGGATGATCGTGTACCGGGACAAAGGCAAACAGGTTCGCGTGAAAGAACAACAGGAAGTGACAAATGACGTGCAGGTGACAGCCGCGGTTATCAGGCCCGCGCAGCGACGCTTGATAAATAAAACGGCGTGATTAAAGATGCGAGTTTACGGGGTGTAGATGGTAGATAAATTGTGTTCCGTTATTTTAGAGCGGCGCGATTGTCGATTGATTGTTTGCAGTTCAATTTGAACAGTATTTCTTGCTTAGAGAAGCATTGTATCGCCGAGAAACGTTTAAAATTGTGAAACTATTCTATCGTAAGTTCTCGATTATTTTCGAGAATTTTGTTATTTTTATATAAAAGAATTTATAATCTTCTTGTACATTGCATAGGCTCATAAATAGCCGTTCCGGTTTAGGTTGGTTAGACTAGCGTAAGATCGTATCAGAGCAAATGAAGAAGTAGGTAGATCCTTTCAAGAGTGAGTAGTAGGCAGAGACTTTCTTTACCGACGTAGCTTAGCTAGGTCGACGAATGCTAACGACTGTAGATATATCGACGGTAGAAAGCAATTTTGTCGTATCTAGAAAAAACGGTTTTTTTTTTCTTTGCTTATTTGAAACAGAAAAAAAAACTGCGAAGAATGGTCCAAGTCTCGTATTTCTCGGACGATTTTAATTTTAGATACGACGTCGAATTTATACAAACTTTTTACCCAAAGCATTACCTGTAATGTTGTATTTAGGACATTATTTGTTATTTAGTTTTGATAATTAGATACATCAAAATTACTTTCTATGTATTTTGATGTATTGAGATAAAAATGGTTACGTTTGGTGAGTTTCAAATAGTTACCACAAAAGTTTGTTATCATAAAAACATGAATACGGAGATACAGCAAAATTGACGCTTAGATATTTGTGACACTTATCTGTGGTTTTATTTGTACCTACTTACTTACCACAAAATTTCCCAATTTACTTTTAATTGTCTCTAGTTGCTTTAAAATGAATGAACTACAATTATTGCTCTGTGATACATATACCAACAATTTTAAACTATTTTTTTGCTAGATTACATATACAGCGAAATTGCCGCAAATAATTTAGAAGAATTTTCCACATCCCATATATAATGACTTCGAGATACAACATAATTGAGTTCCGAGACTAAAAAATGTTTTGCTGTATCTCGTAAAAAACCTATGTTATACTAACTTTAGAATAAATTTATTGTATCTGCCTGAATTATCATTATTTTCTTACAATTTTTTATTTAGGACATAATCTCTTTATCTCTTTTAGTTAAAGAATTATATTTTTTCAAAGTGTTTTTTTTACTCTGGTGTAAACCTCTATTTTTTAGATACGACAAAATTGCTTTCTACCGTCGATATGGTAAATTATTTGAAAATTACAAAGGTGATGATCCAAGTTGTCGAACCTAGATCATCACTATATTTCCACTATTTAGACGTTAAAAACGAAACTGGCCCCACAGATTTTCAGAAGGACTGACTTAAAGCTAATATAAGTAAGTTAAATAAAAAAACGAGTAACAGTAAACAGGTACCAAGTAATATAACACGCTAACTTCCAGGGTCTGTCTCGAACGGATGGAAAGAGACCGGACGGTCTTACGTTGATTTTATAATAGAGAGGGCGCCGCCTTTTATAAGATTCGACTTATGTGAGTACTTTCGCCGCTTCCCATTTGAATCATACTTTTTGGGTGGCTGGGTCCGCAGCGGAGACCGCAACGAAGATGAAGCACTCTAAGTACTCTGTCTTGGAGCCGATGTACGATTTCGTCCCTATCGAGGTGGCGACATCGGGACCTTGGGTTCGGAAGCCAAGGAGCTTTTTAAGGAGTTAAAGGCCGTCGTCTGCGTGACAGAGGGGTGGATCCTCGTCCTGGGTCGTGGCTGGTTCAGCAGGTCTCCATTGCAATCCAGCGGGGCAATGCCGCGGGTGTAATGGGAACGTTGTAGCCGGCCACGGTGCAAGGTTGGGGGTAAAATTTGTTTTGTTAGTATTAAGGGAACTTGATGATCATTCTTATTTTAAACGTTTTGACGAAGCCTATTGCTGATAATATGTTAATGTATTATTTTCTTTTGTGTTAATTATGCTGAAATAAAAAAACAATTGATTTAAATATAACAAGCACTAGCGACAATTAAATACAGAAGATGAAATAAAAATAATATACTTAAGTACATACTTAAAACCTTAGCAAACAATAATAGAGAATATGTGTGACAACGCTTAACAACACAACCGTTTCCGGTTGGATCGTTGCAAGTGACGGTTAGTTTAATTCCAAGGTATGGATTACGCATATTACCCGTTTGATATATTCCAAAATCACAACACACTACATTATTATCATCATTTCTCCAGACTAACAGTACAAAGTTATGTGCTTGTCTCGTAAATAACTAGTAGCAGCTACCCAACAAGCAACACTTTGGTGGCCTGCATGCTTGTTTTTCTTCCACTTGCCATAAAGAATGAACATTTTCGATCAAAAATATCGTTAATTGCGAACATTCGGCAAGCAGCCTTAAGTTTCCCGGAGATAAGTCTAGTTCCCGCAGTTCCCGCTGTCGCTCGGGGGCGCTGTGGCAAAATGTTAAACGAAGACCAAGTTTCAAACTGTCAGGCTTGTTATCTCTGCTTCCGAGACGAAGACGCGATTCTACTAATTACCATTCGTAATGTGCACCAACGGTTTAATTTTAGTATTTATAATTAGTGTCATATTGTTTTGATATAATTAATGTTTACACAAAGTTCTAATTTATACAATGATCAGAAAAACCATTAAAAAGTAAAGTACTCTTTACTAGTTTTGGACGAAAATATTACTCAAATCGCGGAATGTAAAGAGGCGTCGATGTTATTAAGATCCAAGAGTGACGATCAAATCAAAACATTTGTTTTGGGATACATTGAAATAAGCTATGCATTTACACGGGCAATATTGAGCAATACGAATATCTTATTCTATTACACAAAATTAGAGCCACACAGGTATTTGTGCCGGCCATAAAGTGTTGTTAAAAGTTGCCACTTAAGTGCACCTTTAGATTTTAAGAAAAGTTCGGTTTTTGGTTCCTTGGCAGTTAATACCGAATATTTTCTTACATTTAAAATTACATTTGACGTACCAAATAAATAATAAATAAATAAGTTTGGGGATAAGACAGCCGGTGTAATGACTAGCATAGAGGCATTCCATCTTAGTCCTCAGGGTTGGCAACGCATTTGCAGTCTTAGGCTTGCAGTCTTGTGAATGCGAATGTCTATGGGTCACAGTTTCCACTTACCATCAGGTGGACTGTGTGCTCGTTTGCCTTCTCTATGCCATAAAAAATAACTATAAGGAAAAATAAATAACCTACAGTACTATTTAGGCAACTATGAAGTCAATCCTGTCAAAACAATGCTGTTATTACTGTCCTTCACACGCAACAAATAAGTTTAGCATTGTTTATATATATAATCAATATTGAGAAACTTCATGGTGATGGTCTAGGCTGGCACTATGCATACTAGATAAAGCTTAAGAGAAGGAATTACATGACAACATCCAAAATTCAGGAACATACTCGCGCACTACACACAAGTATTGGCTCCTACCGGACGGAACGAAAGCGATTCAACACAAAAACATTAAACAATTAAAACCAGAATAACCAGATACATCACAGACATAAAAAACCTTTAGCTTTACAATACGCAGACATAATCGTTTAACAGGACACTCTATAATTCCTAATTACATTTTTCCGAATATTCATTTGACCGAATTTTCATTTTTCCGAAAGTTATAATACACTGAAGCTGATTTTACATGCATAATTTAATTGCTACACGTAGGTTAGGTTAGATTTTACTTATAAGTGGTATAAAAAATGAAGTCTTCTATCAGAACATTGCATTCGAAATTATGAAAATCGGGATTTTGATCACTTCGGAATTAGGTATGTAGTGTACCCAATTCCAAAGAATCAAAATTCCGAATTTTCATAATTCTTCGCTCATTTTATTTTTGGATATCGTTTAATTAATCCATCCTAACCGCACCTACGTATAGCTATTAAATCATACATTAAACCTAAAATAGCTCCAGCATATCGTAGCTATCGAAATATTAAAAATTCAGACAAACTAATATTTGGAAAAAAATTGTAAATTTAAGGTGTTCCCGATTTAAGAATATACTTTGTGTGATGAGCGCGAGTATTTTTTTGAGTTTTGGATATTTACTATGTGTATATATATGTATTTCCATTTAATACGTTTATTTATAAACGCCTAGTTCCTATTGTACAAGCGTTTAGCTTATTTTGGGACTAAGGCGATTCGTGCAACATTTTACGTATTTAGGTAGTTATTGTTTCTGAAAACTTTACATTTTAATTTTAAAGTCGTTACAAGTAAATCTACGCAGCTCTCCTTTCTTATTGTTGTTCAAGTTTCCTACAGTGCAAACTTACCTTTCGTAAGATGTAAACTTGTGAATTGAACTTCAGTTCTCATTTCAGTGTAAAAAACAAGTTCACTAAGTAAAGTTACATGGTAGTGTTTATGTTAAGTGAGGATAATCTAATAAAAGAAAAGAATAAAATAATGTAAAGGGTGAATATTTTACCGAAACCGGTATACAATTTGTAATTACAGACAGCCCCTGCATCACACGGTGCAATTTAGAAAAAAGGTGAAAAATGCTATTATAAAACTTTCGTGAAATTTTCTGTTGTGTGGTTTACTAAAATTTAGCAGATATACAGACTGACAGGCGCAAGGCGCCTTGTCTTATACTATGTAAAAGGTAAAGGGAAAAAATAATACAAAGACCCTGGCATAGCTGGAGTTTATGGGCGACAGTGACCGCTGACCATCAGGTGACTTGTTTTCTTGTTAGCCTTTATTGCTATATAAAACACATTTTTACACTACAAATCCAATGCAACAACAAAATTACATTTAAATTATATAGGTCTTATAATAGGGACTTTAAAATTAATAATCATTAAAATCTATTTCAATCGACTTCAAAAACAATCGCAATCTAGGTTATCTATCAAATGAAAGCTACAATTCTTCAAGGAAATTACATCTCAGCACTGCCCTAGTGCTGAAAATCTAGTTTAATATAATGGAGCCACTTTTATTATCTTTTCCAACTGCCACAGAGTACCAATAACTCATCGAGTGGTCCATTATTAACTGCCCTGACAAATGAGTTTCGATAAAACCGTGATATTAAACCAAGAAGTGGCGTAATCGTAACGAGTTTTAAGAATTATTGCACTAAATCAAGGTAAGGGACTTTGGCTGATTTAGATTTATAGAGCGTTGTCTCTAAAGACGGAAGGGCTTTGGATATATGTTAAAAATATATAATTACAAAATTATACCAAGAATGTCAAAATGTGTATGACTATATTTGTTTGTTCCACTAACACACTTCATCCGAGTGTCGTGAAATTGGATACATAAATAGTTTATAGTCCGACGAACAAAGGTTACTTTAACACAGGAAAATAGAACAGTTCCTGGGGGAATAGCGATAAGCAACTTTAACGTGGACGTTTGATTCATTTAGTTGTAAAGGTCAATACAAAATCCTTAACCTTAACAAACAAGTAGAAGAGATATCAAAAAGTAATAAAAAACTTAATCTCTTTTACTACCAAAACTTAAACAAAAGTTTAAACACGTACTTAGTAATGGTAATTTGTATAAAACCTATATCTATAGAGCGCCTGATGCTGTAAGTAAAGGATTTCTGCGCTTTTGATTTTCGAACAAGGCCAAATATTAAAATGATATCGACTTGTTAAGTGCTTAGTGTAAAACACTCTAAAAATTCAAGCTCGAAATATTATGTTATATGATACATTATCCCCCGTCCCTGATGCCATAGTTCTTACTTATTGAAACAAAACAATACATACAGTCTATTAAATCTGACATAAAAATATAGTAGATTAGTAGAATAATTGAATCAAACGTACACACACACTCACAGATACTAATAAAACACTTCCTTATTCACAATATTAGTACTGCCGAGCGCTAACTACATTTTCCACACGTTACATAATAAATAAAGAGAAACAAGCAATTTAATATCTCTCTGTAAATTATAAAGAGATAATTTATGAGAGGAAGGGACGGTTTCGCAGCGTCCGCTGGACGAGCTTCTGTTTATAAAATGCTTTCGGTTCCCAAAGCCTAATTAGAATGGATTTAATTGTCTCAAAGCTGGACATAATTCAGGCTTTTATCACAATTATACGAGCTTTATTTTAATTTCACGTTTCATTTGTCCGGCTTTACGATTGTAATATTCTTTTGCTTTAGTAGTTGGGTCGTTAAACCAATACTCTTACGTAAAAAGCAGTAAAATATCCAAGCTACGCGGTTTAAAACAGTCAGCGACGTCGTAAAATGTAAGGTCACTCGAGATTAAAAATATATACAGGCGACTATGGGACTGGGTCATACTGGACTGGATAGTCAGGGTCACCAGTTTATCTTAACTTCTAAGTTCTTTATTTCAAGCCCCGTGTAGATTTCATGGTTTCGACGAAATTACTCTTTTTTTTTCGTCTTGTATAAACGTTTTTGGAACACTTCTATCTAGCTTGAGAATCACTTACAATATTATTTGTCTGTAAACTGATTTCATGTGGCTCCAAACCTATCCATTGTCCGTTATCTCGCCTGTATAATACTCACATTATTTGCCTGACATTATTTGTAGCGACGTTCGGTGTGTTATCGGTAGGGAAGTGAATAATTCAAACAAATAGTTGCCTATTACATGCGGCGCGTATGAAACTTTGCCTCCGATAAACTTTATCGCGACGTATAAAATAAAGTCAACACGACCCTCATATTTCGTTTTCGGCCGATCGTAAAGAAAGTCAAATTACTCAGTTGTAATAAAAGTATTTTACTCTGTAAGCAAACTTTATAAGTGCAGCTATTGAAACGAATAGCGTAATATATTTGCTGTTAGAATCCCTCGTTTAAAACTATAAGTACAGTTAGCCATCTGTAATCCGCTCGCACGAATAGAGCACGAATTCAAAATTCAAATCAAATCTCTCAAAGCACACTTTAGTTATAAACTCCGTAGCTCTCGCGACTCACCTCCTTGAATATCAAATGGCGTAATAAGAATCAGGGAACTTGTTACTGTCCAAAAAGTACCTTGAACAGTGAGAGACTCGTGATATCTTGAGAGCATATTCACCACTTTCCGTATCGTAAGAACGTCACTCAAATATTCATGAGTAGTGCAAGTGAGGGGCCAAGGTTTCTTTCACCTACATGTAAGAGGGACACCGTACAAGGGGAGTGACTAATGCATGTACTTTTTCTATTTCCCGCAAACAAACATCACACAGCTTTCAACTTTGAATGGTAATTCAATTTCACATTTCATCTTTTATTCTTGGAATAGCTGTCTGTGAAAGATTTTTGGCAGATTGATGGTGTTTTTACACATACGATCGCTTTATGATTTAAAGGTCATATTTATACAAGTGAGTTCCACTAAAAAAATAGTTACAGTGAAAATACAATCGTCCAGCCGTTGGTTGTGATTTTATACCATACAACTAAGCATACTAATATAACTATTCAGATGAGTGTATGAGGTACGCCTTTGATATTGTACCTACGATAAACTTCTGAAATAGAGGAATTAGATATTTTTTTTCTATTAACAGAAAATAAAACTTAAATAAATATCAGGGGACGATATTAATGGATTCGAAAAGATTTTCTTTTTTTGGGAAATGTTGAGTGGGTATGTTTTGGAACGATTTGACCACCGTCAACGATGAAAGACGATAAGGAATGTAATTAGGTATTAATAATGGCTAGCCATAATTTACTTCAAATGATGAATTTTGTTAGCGTCTAATAAGACCCTACTCGACATTTTTATAAGCACCATCTATCCAAAAATCATGGGCTAAAGATACCCAACCCGGTAACTGATATTTTGTAACAAATTTATCATCGGCCGGTGCTACCATATTCCATGTGACGTCTAATCAGGATCTCCATCTCACACCCTCTCCTTAGCGCTATTTACTGGGGACTGTCTCTTCATTTAACCCGGCGGCCACGTCTCAGGTGTTGGATTACTTAGTTGCAACTCCCCCTGGAGAATTGGAACACAGATCACCACTGAAACCCGAGGCAGTATTTTATAGATAAGCTCTTAAATGTCCATGGTGCTTACAATGCAGTTGGGTTGTAATATTAACAGGGATGAAAATTGAATGTCTACTTGATTAACTAGAACGCTAGAAGGCTAATGATATTGCGAATATTCTCACTAATTTATGAAATGGCAAAAGAGAAATTTCTAAGTAATTGTTTGAGTAAGTGCAGTCAACCATTTTGATTACTAGGCTATTATATGGACACTTCTTATGATATGGTTCACAACTTCACAGTCCTTAGTGAAATAGGGATTAAATTAGAGTATAAACCAACATTGTGGTTAAAATTTTACTATTTTGTGCACGATGCACTTAAGTTATTCGACCATTGCGCGTGTAAATAAGTAGGAATGTAACAAAGTCCTTGTTTATTTTAAATCAATTTAACACGACCGACTGAGCATTAACAGTGGCAACGACTGAATCCATCTACCGAACGGAACTTACTAATCCCACCATTGTTAGTTTTAAACAGTTTGACAATAATTAAATCCTCGTAGTGCTGTTTACTCGTGGAACGAACGGGGCTAAGTCGTGGCTTACCGCGGATTTCGCTGCCCGGCGCATGCAAACCATTAAAAATACACCTGGAAATCCTGGAATACCACCTGATAAAAGAAAACTTCGTCTCTTTTGTGTTTATCATGGGGATAATGGATACGGTTGCATACTGTATAGTTATGCAGCAAATATGTTTGTGATTTTGAGTTCTATTTAGGTGGGCAATGCTTAAACATAAATAACTTAATGTTGGTATCATTAATGAATTAGTAACTGTTATTTTTGAAGGTTACAAGTATACTGTCGTAAATATTCTTAGTATCTTTATTTTGATAAAAGCATTTATAGGCCTTACTTTTTCTGTTTGTTACCTATTTATTTTGTTTTAATGTTTCAAGATATACAAGCTAACATTTAAATTATATATAGAATTTCTTGAAATCAAATCATATATATAGTGAAAGGAGTTACTAATGGCATAGTTACTTTTAGCAAATCGTAAAACGAAAAAAAAAGTTATTATCACGCTTTAATGATTTTTAACAAAATTAGCATTCGATGCGTATTACCATTTTTACTTAAGTATAAAATAATTAAACTACTTTATAAAGTTAAAAAAGCAGCGTTAATGGCAATCAGAATGATTTTTTAAAGTAATCAATGTAAGTTATCAATTATGGTTATGTCCAAAGACTATGGTTAGAGACTTCTGACAAATAATTTGTATGAATTTGGAAACCTCTAGTGAAAATATTTGCACAACAGTTCATATACATATATTTCCACTCATTTATACATACAAGTACGTCTTGCTCTCGCGGTAAAGGAGGGGGCGCCACTTTTTCGATCGCTCGATGATGAGATTCGATCGATGCGATCGAAGTCATACCGTTGCGGCTGCGAACAGGGATGGACGTTATGCGAGAAGTTAGTTACTTCTTACAAAATTAAGTGAAATAATATTAAGTTTAAGGCAGGACAAGGATCTTTGATGTTAGAAATGATTCTAAATAAAGAGAATGAAGGTCACAGCGTAAGTACCTATTGTCATTTATTTATAATAATAAGATACGTGCAAATTGTTCATGGTGTTAAGTTGTAGCTAAGTAAGTACTTGGTTAAGTATTACATTTGCAAAAAATTTGCCCGGAGGCCGAGATTTTGTATAGGTACTTAGATTTTATTTTGACCATCACATGATTAACATAAAACTGTTTATTCGTTGTTAATTAATAAATATGGTTCTTAAAGTTTCTAAGGTAATAATTAAGACTGATACCAAGTTTTTCGCTTAAAACTATGTTTCCCGATTTAATTGTGATTAAAATAAAAAATAACTATTTTTAAATTCCCTGAAAGCGACACAGACATAAAGTCACTACCTACATAATTAGGCTTTTAAAAAAGTAATTTGAAGGTATCGTACAAAGTTTTGAATTGGATTTGATACTAAATATATTTAGCTAAACATTTGTGTTTGTTTTAAATCTAGAACTGAACCTATAGCAATAATGTTCATTTGACTAAGTCAAAACTTTGGGTCCGTTTTTCCTGGACTTAACTTTTTGTGGGTTGATGACTTCTTGCAATAAGCCGACGATATTAAGGATAGAATAAAACAGTATACATTATATTACTTATGTACTTACGTACCAATTATTATTTTAAATAGCAACACATACATGTTTTCTCTTGTTTAGTAACAGGGTTGACAAAAATCCCACAGGGTAGACTGGCGATCTGGTGAAAATCGTGGAAAATCAAAGGATACTAGTAACAAAGACGAAAGAAAACCGATAATTATAGAGATCCTTGGTAAAGCCCTTTTGTTCAGCATCAATTGAATGTATTGTAGCTGTTCTCAATCTTCATTGTAGAAATGTTAACCCAATTGGCTGTACTCGCACAAAATGCTTCTTCATTTTTTTAAATTTTTAAACAAAATCATGACATTTACTCAACTTCATTCCACCCTGTTGATCAATTAAAATATTTTTAAATACAAAAACATGTTAACTGTCATTATTACACCAACCTAGTTGCATTAAACTGACCCTTACATCAATTTCGTGACCAAACATTTTCAAAATGCAACTAAGCACGTAGGATTATTCAGATTATGCCAATACTAGATATTGCTCAACGAGATTTTCGGTATCGTACCGGTGTGAATTTGCGCACATTCATTTGCCCGGGAAACGCGTCGGATTGCATCGCAACACTGGAATGGTTGCAAACAGATAATAAATTCGGGCTTTGGACGCACCATCTGGCTGCACTTGTTGCCATTGCTGAAAAGTGATCCAAACGTGGAGAAGCTGATGTCCTGGGTGAATTGTGGATTTGTTTAAAACTATTAGAGGTATGAATTTTTTAGCGTTAAGTGCATTCTCTCTTAGTCTTTTGGATGTATAGGTAAAGCAGGCATGAGAGCAAACGAACAAATTTAAAGATGTTTTTACGATCTTGTATTGTACTAATATTGGCTTTAAGTAGATAAGTAGAAAATTGGGGGTCTCACAAGGGCTTTAATTCAAACAAGTGTGTTTTTTCTTCCTATTGCCGCATCAAATCAGAAAAAAACATCTAGACTTTTGTGTGGTGTTGTTACTTGAAGGGCTACGCATTGATACGCTTTGTCCAAAGCTTGAAGGAAATCAACGATAAAGTAATCATTAGTAATTATAATATAAAACTGGTATTTAATAAACACGAGTAGGTAAACAATAGTTTTAGCTACATCATCTACATCAGATATTTACGAAAAAATATATTCTTACCTCGATTCTACTAACCTCCAACACTTAACCCCAAATATATTTTTCTCTATGAAAATGTACAACAATTTAGTCAAAGTATCGCTGGATTCAACAAAAAACGTATGTCATTACATCAAACTGCAAAAAACTTCGCAACATATTCAAAGTTGGCTCGTAAAAGTCCCTTTGTGCATAAAATGGGACGTTTTAAGTGACTGGGTGCTTTAAGAACAATTGTCTGTATGCAGAATGGTCGGGTTTGGATGGAAATAGGCTATCGAGCGCGATGCATTTGCAGCTGAAGAGCTGCATTATGTGCCGAGAGAGTTATGTCCGGAACTTTGTAGAGAATAAGAGCTGGTTTTACCTTAGCCTTAGTGTAATTTGCAGCTACGTCATTAATGGCATCACCGTAGGGAAACGCTTGTAAACATTAGGAGGCGCTTCTTCTTGTAGCATTTTGGAAGTCCCTACATCTGAATCTGACTATTCAGAACTTATAATAAAGTGGAATTATGTTAAAATAAGTATAAATTAGGACATTTTCATAAAAAAGGAAAAAAAAAAGTTAAATGAAAATAAAAGGGACAACCGCAAACTTATCCCTTTAAAGAATCTCTTCCAGGAAACCCTTTACTAAAATATGATAAGGTGATGGAGTATTGTAGCAATTTTAATCTTTTGGGACCAAAATTTTGCAAAATTCCAATATGCTTCTGTGTTTTTTTATTCAAACGCTTTAAAGCTTAACCTAAATAACTTAGTTAGTCGCCTACCAAGCAAGACATAATAAATTTTATACTCACAGCATTTGAATAAATTTAACTAAAATATGTTACTAAAACGTGTTTGTGGCTTAACACAACGATATGAAAAGAAACAAAATAAACAAAAATGCACACAATTTGCAAGCTGAAACATAAAAAATATCACTCGCAAGTCATCTTTTATGCATGTAAACACGAAACACGGTGACTTTTTACGACACTTACAATTTTTAAGTTAAATAAAATCTACGTTTCAGCGGTATGTCCCCCCCCACACGAATCACCTTGCATCTAAAGTAGGTTTTATCACGTCTTCCCCTCGAGTGTCATGACGTCGCGACGTCCAACGCAAACATCAAATAAAGTTGTTTTACTCAGTTATCTAAATGTGAGGGGCTGGGGTGCATTAATGACCTTCCGTGCCCGCTGCAAACACTTGTACGCACTTCGGCGGTTTTCCTCATGCCCCCTAACAAGTTTTCTTCGTAATGTGTTTTGTATGAAAACTTGCTCTGATGGTCTGATGACATTTTTCGAGAGGCTGTCTATGCATGCTTCTAGGGGTGACTACAAGTTACACAATGCCAAAATATACCTACTTTTTGACGAAGTTTAGTTCGACGGAACCACTGTCTGTATACATAGCTGATAGGTACTCGTAAATGCCGAAAATGCAGTCACAGGCTACGAACGTATTTCGTAGCAAATTTCGAATGCAAAATGATCTATCGTTAGTAGGTAACTACAGTATCTAAGCAATTTTAACTGTACGCATTTTTTTTAATTATAGATTTTTCAAGAGAAAAGTTGGAAATGAGTCAAAACAATTTTTTACTTTTGGCTTTAATTTTTGGAACTCGCACTGATATTTTTATTTTATGCTGCCATCAATTTTATCATTAAATCACTATGGGGGCTCGAATTTGTGGTGTCATTATTATTATAATAGAGTAGAAAACCTGTAGTTTAAACCACAGGTTTATAGATACATATAAGTGCATAGACTTAAGCCTTCATTCACACAAGTTTATATTTCCAGACAAATTACATATTAAGATAAGTCCAGTTGCATTATTCGTAACATCGACAATTTATTCAATGTAACATAAACACCTATCAAGAAAGCCCATAGCCATAAACTTTAATCTGACCTTTCATTGTAGATCATTGAAAACAGTGTAT
Organism: Acleris sparsana; assembly: GCA_923062465.1. Classification (NCBI taxonomy): domain Eukaryota; kingdom Metazoa; phylum Arthropoda; class Insecta; order Lepidoptera; family Tortricidae; genus Acleris; species Acleris sparsana. The sequence goes on along the minus strand of OV281287.1, from coordinate 14,782,070 downwards.
TGCATTATTACGCCTGTAAATGCTTTGCCAACCCATAGGGCTAGAATGGAATGCCTAAGGCTCATGCTAGTTATTTAATTGGTCTTATCTCTGCACTAAAAAACAACAATGCAAACACTGCTCCTCGGTGGTGGATTAAAGAACAAGATGATGCCAGCTATCCTGGTGGATCCTGCTTAAGGTCTTACTACCGCTTCTTATAAACATCCAATTAAAAACCATGTAATCTCTAGGCTTTCACTTTAGTTTCTAGAATATTACTTTAGACCAGCATGCTAAATGATACTCAGATGCAGTGCGTCAGAGCATTTCGCATAGCTCCAAACGCAAGCTGCGGTCAGGATGAGGCCGCAGCCGCTTTACAAGCGTTTATCACGACATTATCTCTACTCTACCTGTGAATTATGTGTCTAAAACATGTTAGACAAACGGTTATATAGTTTAATAGGAGGATTATTATTTAATATCAATCATCTATTATTCTAAAGTATTTAAACCAAATTGTTAATTCCCTGTTCAAGCTATCGGTATTGTACTAATACTAACTATGTATAGTACGGGCCCCAACATGCAACCCCGAGGAATACAAGAATTTTTAATGATGGGTAGCATTCAGTTATTTTTTTATTAGTCCTAAGTAGTTCAAGAGTTTGCGTGAACCTACTTCCCCAGTTGTCAACTATACTATTGCAATATGTACATTTGTTTTTAATTGACATTTACACTCAAGAGCTCTCCCACTTTTATCTCCACATTTTTTCTTAACTTATTCTCTAGATGTACCCCAAACTGATACACCCGCGGTTGTAGATGCCATTAGGTGTAGCAACGAATCTATAATGCAAATACGATTACAAGCCGGTACGAACCGAGTTGAGAGCTAATGCACTACGTCCGCATTAAAATGGAAAATGCAACAGACTTTTTCAATAGACTAAAAAAGCAATGGGTTTCTTGTTTGTTGAAGTTGTTAAGCTAGTTTTTAACTGTATATAAATTCGTAGTGAAGCTGCAAACATCTTTTGAAAAATATTCGCAAGAATTTAGTATTAATTAGGCTTACTAAATGGCCGAAAATTGTGTATTTAAAGATATATTTGAATACAATTTATTTTATGCCATGCAGAAATTGGAGAAGGCAAAAGACCACACAGACCACCAGTTGGTAAATGGAATCTATAACCCATTGACACATTTTCATTATCAAGACTACATTCTTAAAACTGCAAATCTAAGACCGCAAATGCGTTGCCAACCTAAGGACTAAGATGTTTTATCCCCACACAAGAACACAACAATGTGAATTCTTCTTTTATTTGTAAAACAATATTTTTCTAGTCATTTATATTTTATGTACTAGTTTTATTCTTCGTCTTCGGCCCTGATACAGGCGGTAACGGTATTTCCACGTATTTTCTTGCCTTTTTACAGACCTTGACCCTTCAATAACCTTCTCTTTTAGCAACGAGAAAATATTTCCCGCAAAGAAAAATACGCCACAATAGACTAATTTTGATGTTTTCAGGAATCCTGTGTCGCATAAATGGAGGCTGATCGCTGTAACAATGCCGAAAATTCTAAGAAAGCGGGCACATCAAAGAATAATATCTCATTTTCTTACAGTACTTAAACTACGTGAAATAATATAAAGTGCCCGTTTTTAAACCCTGATGCAAAAAGAGGGGGGGGGGGGGGATTTATGTGGCTGTGTCTGGCGTCGTAGTCCCCAATCACGTGGACCAATATGAACGCGGTTTTATAGAATGCATTAAATTAAAGTCCCCGTTATAAAAAATTAAATAAATAAATAGGGAAAATGTCACACCAATTGACCTAGTCCGATACGAAACTTCACGCTCTATAGGTGTTAGACGACGATAAATTTAGTTAAATAATATTAAAAAATACATACTTCATAACACTGAAAAAAAAACAAGATTCAGGAACAAAATACACAGCTAATAATCTCATCACACAAATATCTACCCTTACCAGGATTTGAACTCAGGACCGCTAGCTTCGTAGGCAGGTCATTACTAACTAGGCTAACATGTCGTCCAATAGCACCACTTGGAGTTGAATCCTATTTTCATTTAACGATTAACTACCAAACAAGCTGATACTGCACACTGCTGTGGGAATGTCCCTGCAACAGAGGCTCCAATAGTGGCGTGAAGCCAGGCCTTAAATCGGTTGTATATCGGCGCCAATCTGCGTGGGGCAATTACCTGGTAACCGGCCTGTGGCACCGCTATAAAGCTGCTTTATTACTTAAGTGGCTGCCACTAGGTTTAATACAACATGGAATTTTCAGGTATTCTTTGCGCAATTACGCCATAATCATTAAAGGGTAAGCTTTTTACATTTGCAAACGTTTATGGCGCCCTGTAATTATTCCGCGGAACGGGCGTCGTAAATAAACCGGGATGAGCGTGGCTTGTATAAATCATTCCACGGATCCAGCTTAATTCGCGGATAGAAGAACAAAGCCCACAGAAATAAATATACATGGAGGCAGCAGTGGAAAATTAGAAGCTTCCACACCGTAACAGTTATTTTCCATTTGCGGCGGTAAATTATCGAATTCTTTGAACAGCGTTTTATTCGGCGCGTCAAGAGTTAAATATGGTCAGGTTAATTTATCAATGAGTGTTTTATATAATTTAAAGCAGTACTTATTTCATGGACTTGCTTTTAAATATAACGATGTTGATTAATGTAACGTTTATATACCGGTTAGAGTGTAGTTACAAGTAAAACTATGCTATTTGTGTCACTTGGATTCGGCTTCTTTACGACAAAATACGATTAGATTGAAAAATTCATTCGCATTTGGCAGCAGTGCTTATGTGACCAAAAGTGAAAAAACTATTTAGAATAATTCAATGTAATACAAGAAATCTCAAAACAACACCTACAGCATTTTATAAAATTGCATACTCATTTTGGAAATCACGTCACTTAAATTACCAAAAACTTGGATAATGTTTCAAGCAATGCCTGATTTTCATAACGCCGCGAGAGTCGAGTAGGTATTTCCTCGGGTCCTCTCCTCTCAAGTGATACATTCCTTAACATCACCGGATAACTTTTTAAGAGGATGCGACAAGTGGCCTGGTCCTCGCGAATGCTCACTGAACTGGTAAAATCAATGGTTCTCGTATGAAAAAAGGGCTCAATCAGCAAGGCTCGGGCACCCGTTTGATATTCTCGAATCGTAGGCATTTGCACAAAAGAAAATTGGTCAAGCATTAGATGTCCACTACGCTGAGTCGCCCATTGTTCAATTGAAGCAAGCTTTACTCAAAGATATGTACACTTGGCTACGTTCGGAGATTTCTTATGAAACCCTTTAGCGGCACAAAAGTTTGAGCCCGACGCGCTGATTGAATTATTCCCTTCTTATGCTTGGTTGGGCAATGATGCGGGGATCAAGATTAGTTTAGGACCTGAATTAAGCTCCCCAGAGTCAGGGTTTCACGGATTAGTAAAATCATTGAAAACGTAAGAAGATACTAAAGTAATAATGCAAATTATTGCTAAGATAACTGCTTTTTGCAAGATTTTTTGTTGTTCTTTATTTTATAGAAGCGATGTTATTCTTAATTAACTATTATCATATTACTGTTTTCTTTGATCAAGTTATACACCATCGTTTCCCTCTGAACCACTTTGTCACAGTTGTGTGTACGCTGTACGTTCACCATCATTCTAGAAATTGCTATAGGTATGTGTACTTAACACTCATTCAGTTACTGTGTCTTTTTCCCAGTTCGTTAAATATTTTTGACTTACATACGAGAACATGTTTTAATAGATTTTCATGGTATGGGTTTGTTATGATGAGGGATGAATGTCACGTGACGAGAAGTGTTTTAAACGAATTTGGGGGGCTATTTAATAAAAGGGGAAGAAATAAGACGATTTTGTTAAGGGCAAGAAGGTGATGACATACGAGTACATGACAAAAACGTTGATTCTTCGTTTCAACACCGAATTAAATCGAACTCTGCAATCTCCAATCACTACTGCTGAACAAGTCTAAAATCTGGTGCGCTTTACTGACCAGATTTCTAACTAACAATGTAAGTTTAGGTAAAAACTAAGGCCTCTAGTTAACGAGAAACACACATTTACAAAAGAAATAATGCGGATTCATCAACTATTTTTACGTCTGCAGTTGGTAGAAAAAAGATCGTGATCAGAATGTCTCCCTAAAATACGCGTAAGTGAAAAGAATTGAGCACTGAAAATACGCCATCTAAAAGTCCACCTGTACTCCAGTGCGGTTTGGACGTCTTGATACTTGTAAGAAGTTGCCAGGTTATTTGATTTCGATTTTATGTGGAATACCATGTTCAGGTTTCTATTCTAAATACGATCCAAGTTTTAAATTTGTTGAAACATTTAAAAAATAAATTAAAGGAAACACCATAGCAAAAAAAAAGTTGTTAACGAATAAAATCTATCTGTGTCTCCCACATTATTAAACAAACCGATAACGGTCTTTTTCATTTTTTTATTTTGAAATGGTGTCAAAAACTTTCATGGGAAAGTAAAATAAAAATGATGTTATACTTTTGTTTTAGTTTTTTGGATATTTTCTGTATTTCTCCGACTATCAAGATACTTATACCGTAATATGATCTGGTGCAAGTCTGCCCTGAATCCTGACAGGGGATTTCATTAGATGCAGCTTAGCCGCCGAGTGTAAACATCGGGGACGGAATCTCGGATATTTTCTTTCTGAGGGACTTTTTCGGCGTGTGCAATGAATATTTATCACATAGGTAAGTACGAGTATAACGTGTAGACGTGGTTTTTATTACATTTCGCTAAAGCTGCAATTTTCTGTTACAAATATAGATAGTTCATTTTATTTATAAGTACTAAATACTTAGTATATTTTATGTTGGTCAGTATTATGTTTGAGCACCAACTACAGCATTTTATTGACATTTGGCCTATTTAAAGTATTGGAAGCTGTAACTTTGAAACAGTCACGTTATTAAAACTTTTTAGTCAGTATTTTAGGAAAGAGGTATGTATGTTTGTAGATAAATATGGTAGATTCTTGACGTGTAAAAGTGCCCGAGCGGTTTATCTTTTATCTTTTTTAATACTTACCAAAATATTTCATGATTTTTTACGTTTTTGAGTGGTTGTTTTCGAGATGACACGACAGCTGGTCGCTTAAGTAAATAATGTTGGAAAAATATTTAGCTACTAACTAACAAAGAAAGAAAATTATCAGTGGCTAAGCAAAGTGTCATAACACTCATAACGTGAGCGTGACTGTATGGTATGGGGACTTTGCAGAGGATTCTTATACGACCGCGTATGTACCTTAATCAAGTTTCGCGGTAACGGTAGCATCAACATACCTTCGTTTAATTCTTGACGCTGTGGTGCCGAATTGCGTCAGACATCACAATCATGCTTTATTTACTTCCATGCACTTTGACTCTCTATACGTCTGCAATACTTTGCGTGTTTGTGCTTTTACAGCCACGATAGGCGTAAAATAAAATAGGTTCGCTGTGGCTACGGTAAGAACTGTTACGACTTGAAGTTACGTTTGTTTTAGTGCTGACATTTAACTTCGTTAGAGTTTACGCATGTGACCTGTGATAAACTCGTATCTTGACTGATATACTGGTAACATTATGAACAATTCGTCATCAGCTGTGTTGCGATTTCTGATAATTAACTTACATTAATAAAGGTTTATTTTGATATACTATGAACTCATACTTACGGATAATAATGATTCTATGATAATAAAGTAAATCGCACATGGTTCAAATAAAACTGACACATAGCTCTATCCTAGAGGACCATTGATACATATAGTAAGAAAATTATATCACCACTGTTTTTACGAATGTTAAAGTTTTAACCTTCTTGTTACTTCTTACCACGGTTGATACAAATTATTATGGGTAGGTTTATGCTTTTACTATAAAAACATGTTCTGGATCCACCGTAGACGCTGAACAGATGACAATGTAAGTCAAGTGTTTAATAATATTATAAAGTGATCAAACGTTTTTAGAAGGTATCGTGTCTTATAAATAGGAGGAGAAATTGGTCTTGGGGGAATCCTTTTGTTCATGATTAGAATAATGTCTACACAGGAGATAGTACTTTTTTAATGTCATCAAGATCTTGTCATGGCATCCATACAAAGCCAATGGAGCTCCTTAATAATTTGAAGTCTAGTGGTTCATAACAACTTTTAATCTTTTATTAATTGTATTAAAGGTAAAAGGTCTTTCTTCATATGTTAGGAATAGAGCAAAACTAACCGGTTTTCTTTCTGGATAATCAATCAGATCAAGACAATTGAAGTTAAATAGAAAACACTTATCGCCACCCCCATTTACGCGAGTCGTTCGCATTTGTTTTATATGACGTTGAGAAATGACGTTTGGTCTCAGAACAATAACTTCGGGAGACCAAAGTAAGCACCATATATGTATGAAGTCGATGGAGTATTACTTTAGACTTTATTGTGTGCATTATAGAGCTTTATTTAGTATGTTATGCTGCGTTACAGTTCGTTTGCTCTTTTGTGTCTTATAATAAGAATAGTAGAGTACAAACTTGAATGGTTGAAAGGTGTTGTCCGTGAAAATTCAGTTTTGTCATCGTGTAGCAGTAAAGAGTGAAACCAATCTCACGAAAGCGTAGGGGATGTCAAACAATGAAAGGAACCGAAGTTCGCAGAGGAATGTGACAACAATTCTTTGATTTATGCATGATTGAATAACATAAAAGCGAAGTGAATTTATCACAATTATATTTGAAAAGGAGACGACGGAATAATTTATTCTACTTTATATAAAATAAAGCAAAAATGTTTCATTTCAATTCGTAATAAATCTTTCTTCGGATTCTCTTGCGTAGAATCTCTAATTGAATCTTCAGGTTTCAAACCCTTTTCGCGTTTATAATAATGATAATCAGACATGGCTTTAGTTTTGGAAAAAAAAACTCGAGAAAAGACGTTCGCAGTGCAGCGTTTTAGTGCTGCTGACAGGACCTTATGCTAGGTCCGCCCGAATCCCTACCACATCTTATCCTTTAATCTACGCGAAGCATTGGTCTTATTGTGGAGTTTTAGGTTTGTAGTCTTGAGATTGTTCGTCTCACTCCTCCTCCTTTGCTATAAAAAAAAAGCTACTCGTACAGCCACGAACTATAAAGTCTGAGCCATTAAAATACAATGTAGCTCAATACCTTTATTTACACTCTAGGTATTACTGACTAGCCCCCTGAGTAGACCCTGAATAATGGCAGAGGAAAACGCTGCAAACGTCATCATTCGATCTTTGATGCCAACATACCAGATCCGACTCATCGTAAGCCACCTCGAAGTCGGCGGCAACATCAAGGGTCTGCTGGGCTTGGTGAAACCAGGTTGGCAGGAATAGTATTATAGTACCCAGCATCAACCCCTTACACAAAAAAAGTGCATATTTTAGTCGTAGAAACCTGTGTAAAGTCTGTTGCAGGAAACCAATGTATAATTGTAACGTAATTTGATTGTCTTGACTAGACGAGAACGGGTGACCCTTGTTTTCTCGACAAACTTTTCGTCGAATTTCATTTCATCGAAAACGTTTCAAGTAAAATTTAGTTTACGAATTATTGTATAGTGTAATTGTATTTCATAAGCAGATTAATAACTGAAAGAATAACTGTTCAGGGAATATTATTTTTCAAATTATTCATTTTGTATAATTTTTAAATGGTAGAACAACAGAACAACGAATTTCATTGGTTTGCTGTTTCATTACATTGGTTTTTAAGTAATCGAATACAGATAGCGCCATAACTACGCGGAACACCTACTAGGTCTTAACTAATTTATAGGTTAGGCTAGGTTAGAATCGTGTCAAGGCGCGAAGTACCACAACTACTTATACGGAATAGGAGCTCCGCCAGCGGAGCTCCGTCTACTTCATCTCACGGTCTTTTGAAATGATATTCTCAACATAATAATGCCATAGATAACTGTGTATGCCGACTATCTTAAATTTAAATAATATTCCTTGAAATATTTTGTATGTTAATTAAAAATAGGTACTTGAACTTGTTGTCCATGACATAATTCAACTAATTAATCATCCGACAAGTAAAAATACACGATTTAAAAATACTTGCAATGACCATTCCACGAACTGAATACTCGACGAAATGAAAATACATGAAATGTTGACTTTGAATAAAAATTCGACGAAATAAGTGTCGACAATATGATAATAAACCGCTATACTCTTATATTACTGACCTTCTAATGCAATGTTAACGCGCGAACTCAATTTAAAACAATACCACTTCATTTCGTACATCCCTTTCATTTTATAGCTTTACAATTATCTTTTAACCAATCTGGCTGGATCCAATTAGTGATACATTTGCGGTATCACCAGCGCGGTGGTTACGAAAACAGGGGAATATTGTTATCGGAAGCTTCTGCCAAAACGTCGAGTTGGCGCCCTCGTTCTTAGCCGAAATAATGCTGATTGCGGCGCAAGTTATAAAAGACAAGCAGGGCCTCTATTCAACACGGCAAAAACTATATCGTGTTTAAGCTGTTATCGTATTGTCACCGTTTTGATACCTCTTATTTTACAGTAATGGCGACTGACGTCAAAACAATACCATAATAGATCAAAGACGATATGTTGTTCTGCCGTCCAAAAGTAAAACGCAGTATAACTCGTATAACTTCGTAGTCTTATTACTTTTTACTTTTTAAAGGGAAAATTGTTTCATCATCATCATCATTTCAGCCGAAAGACGTCCACTGCTGGACATAGGCCTCCCCCAAGGCTCTCCACTCAGACCGGTCTTGTGCTTTTCGCATCCACCGCGCTCCCGCGATCCTTACGAGGTCGTCACTCCATCCTGTTGGAGGCCTACCTACAGCTCGTCTTCCGGTCTGCGGACGCCACTCTGACCTTCTGACCCCATTGGCAATCAGTCCTGCGAGCAATGTGCCCCGCTCACTGCCACTTCAGTTTAGCTATTCTTCGGGCTATGTCGGTAATCTTAGTTCTACTGCGGATATCATCATTGCTGATTCTATCACGCGGAGAAACCCCGAGCATAGCCCTCTCCATAGCTCTCTGAGTGACTTTGAGCTTCCTTATGAGGCCCATTGTTAGCGCCCACTCTCAGATCCGTAAGTCATCACTGGCAACACACACTGGTCAAAGACTTTTGACTTCAAACACAGCGGTAATTTGGACGAAAAGGTGCTGCGAAGCTTCCCGAACGCTGCCCAGCCGAATCGGATTAGACGAGTCCTCTTTCTCAAAGTTGGAACTACCTAACTGAACCGTTTCTCCCAGGTTAATATAGTCGTCAACAACTTCGAGCGTCCGACTATCACGGGAGTTTGCGCGACATGGACATTGGACATGACTTTCGTCTTGTCCATGTTCATTCTCAAGCCCACTCGGTGGAAGCTCTACTGAGTTCAGCGAGCATTGCACTGAGGTCCTCCATGGTCTCCGCCATGACTACGATATCGTCAGCGAATCGGAAGTGTACTCACCATTTATGTTGATGCCTCGTCATTTCCAGCCTAGATCCTTAAAAACATCCTCTAATGCAGCGATGAACAGCTTTGGAGATATCACGTCTCCTTGTCTGACTCCCCGCTGCAGAGGAATAGGCTTCGTGCTATGGTCCTGTAGTCGGACTGATATAGTGGCTTTTTCGTACAGACACTTCAACACTTCGATATGTCAGTAGTCAACTTGGCACCGCTGGAGAGACTGCAGAACACCCCATGTCTCGATCGAATCGAAGGCTTTCTCGTAGTCCTCAAATGCATGGCAAAGGGGTGGGTTTTGCTCTTCCGTCTTCTGTATAACCTGCCGCAACGCATGTATGTGGTCTACGGTGGCCTTTTCGGAAACCAGCGTGTTCGGGAGGCTGGAAATCGTCAAACCTGCGCGCGAGACGATTTGTGATGACCCTCGAAAACAGCTTGTAAACATGGCTCAGAAGTGAGATGGGTCTATAATTTTTCAGCAAAGTTTTATCACTTTTCTTGAAGAAGAGAACCACCACAACTCTGTTCCATGCTTTCGGTCCCTCGTTTCGTTCTCCCTTCGTTGAGGACGGCGCTGAACAGCGTCTGAAGGCTCCTAAGGATGGGTTTACCACCCGCCTTCAGGAATTCGGCTGTAATTCCATCCTCACCTGGGGCTTTGCCATTCTTAAGCTGTTTGAGGGCCGTACTAATCTCGTACAGGCTGACGTCGGGGAGATCTTCGGTATAGTGTCGGGTTAATCTAGCCCTCGGATCTTCATTTTGACGGGTGTTCGGGTTATCGTGTACAGCTGTCCAAAAAACTTCTCAACTTCCGCCAATAGCCGAATAAAGTCTGCTTGTTAGAAACATTGCATCAGCCAAATAGTGTACAGAACTATGGACGAAATAAAACCATAATGAAGGAAACCTTTCTCTTATCTTTAGGTTGGAATCCTGAGAATGACATGTAATTTGTATTTTTAGAGCTCTTATTTTTTAGTGAAACTAAATACTATTTACTAAACGATGGCAAACATATGTATGGTAAACGCAAGAAGGGTAAGTCATTTGTAAATACAAACAGGGAAAATACCAAAAAAATCAACTCATATGAAATCGCTGAGACTGGTCGTTCTGTTACTCGCTATTGTTATTAAAAAATGGACTAATGATACACATGTAAGGAATCAAGCAATTAATGTTAAACAAAAATGGTTTTATTACATGAAAAAACTCAAACTTAACTCTTTCGTAATCAAACTTATCCTGTTGATTTAACTTGGACCACACCGTGAACCAAAACAATGATTGCTAGGGGAGGAAATAAAAGGAGGAAACGGATGCATAGTCTCTTGTATTGTCTTACTGAATTTGCTGATGTCATTTATTAGCCACTAACATAAAACATTTTTATGGCGGCTGATACAGTCTGGCGCGCCGATATAGTTGCCTCCAAGCTCTTTGTTGGAATAAGAACCGGCAATTTATAGTAGGATATGAAATTGTATTTTCTGACTCGCAATATGCGTATTTTTTCTATAATAAATAAATCGAGCAAATGTTGCTCCATGTAAAAATATTGTGACAAAAATAATAAACATTTTACGGATCGTTCCATATCTGGGTAAGTTCGATACCCTCTAAAAGGGCGAAGTTGTTAGCGTATGTGTGTAACTGTATTGAAATTTACTTCACCGGGTTAGTCTCTTTAAATATCTTCACTTACTTAGACAGTTCTACCAAGGTGCGAGGTATGCATAAATAACCACATCGGCAAAAATATAACTTCTTAAATCAGAGAGTACTTTTAAAATATTCTTAACCGATTTTGTTGTAAAATGTAGTGTTTTGTTGCTAGTTACCTTATTTCCAAAGTCGCTACCAAATGTATTTTTATAGGTCGTGACTCTTTCCAAAGGATCCTAAAAAATCTAATTATTTTTAAAGGCGTACTAATCTACAAACATCTGGTTTTACCGTCTTATCCCCACACCAGACCATAACAACGCGAACACTGTTGCTTGGCCCCCACACGTGGACCTACCACCACAAAACTTACTAATATGTTAAAAATGTCTGACGGGACAATTTGAACTGGTGTTATAACAATTTTTTGACGAATTGAAAATCCTATCTTATAATTGCAATTATAAAGCTACGGAATCTTCTACAAAGCAGTTGACTTATTGATTCCCATACCAAGCAGCTTCCGTCCAATTAGTAACAGGATTGGGGTGATATTCTCAAAACAGTAGAAACTATAACGTTACGGAAACGTAATAGTGAGGAGTCGACGTGGCGTGCGACAAGTGACAAGACGGGAGACGTGTGCGGATAAGCAAGCAACCGCTGCTCTGATCCTTACTGAACTCTGCTTGAGCAGTCTTGGTATTTTACCCAAAATATACTATTATTAAAAATAAAAAGTAAGCTTTAAATATTGTCGTCTATACATATAATATACATAACGAGTATGTGAAACGACGCTCTAATTAGTTTAATTCAAATATTAAAGCCGATGTAACTTTCACAACCAGGACGAATCTAACGATACCTTATTTTATGTTAAAATCCATCCACCTGTTTAGGCTGCCGAGCGTGCCACAAAAATATATATACATGCATACATACACTCGAAAAACATAACCCTACTTCTGCGCAGTCGGGTAAAAAAACATCGCATCATTCAACAAATCGGTGTGTGTATTCCATTTCATTTTCAATTGTAAAATAAATAATAACTTGCTGTTATGTTACGTTTGCCGTGATTTATTTACAAAGTCAACAATTTATTTGCATGTTCACGGTAAATTATAAACTAATGAAAATAATACTGAATAACGTGTTAACAGCGCATAACCATGAAATGTTTGCAAACAAGGGAAATTAAGATAATTATAAAGCTTGCTTGACCAACGATTTTATGTCGGGAAATAAGTTGTTCTTCACTTTTGACATGCAAATTAGTTAAGATAAAAATATAGTTAAAAAAATAGTAAAATAATGGCATTAGTCACGACTTTGATTATGCCTAAGTTAAACAAAATAAATAAATATAATATCAGTTGGCAATCTGAAACAAATTATACTTTCTCAAACTAGGCTTGTACTGTAGGTACTAGACAGTGACGAACATACTTATTGTTGTAAAACACAAACACATACATAGAAAAAATCTAAAAACCAGAAGAAAAATCTTACTGGAAATCAAACTCAGGACCACAAGCTAACAAAATATGGTCACTACCAACTCGGCTAACCGCCTCGTCAAGTCATTAAACTTAAATATATGAAAATTATTGAGATAAAGTACCAAGGAATCATCGGCGCAGTCGTAGAACATTTTTACTCGCGCCGCCGTTTGACGCCGCAACACGACAGTGCGTTTTCATTATATGCAGCTTAGTGACGAGAAGTAAACAAGGCATATTGCCGACTCAGTTCTCCTCACGAATTCTATACGCTACGCGAGCTCACTCAGTTTAATCCGCTTTTTACGATTCTAGACGTCTACGGAGAATTTGAAATGAGAAAAATGTAGAGTTCTTTGTGAAATGCGGTCCTGTTGGAGATGAACGGAAAATATGATACGCTGTTGTAATTGTTGTTTGCGAACGTATTGTTGGACTAATTGACGTAGTTTAATATTATGCAGATGATAGAAATGTAAAATGTTTTAAGACTTTATTATGGAATCTTAAATGGAATTGTGGGGTTAACAATTTATGTACAAAGTCCGTCCGGTTCCCGCAATTTTTGAATAAACTTAGTTCATTAAAAGAAATCACAAGCATTGAGTCTGCACTACTGATAAAAGATAAGTTTCATGCCAAATAATCAAAGTACCATTGTTCGTGAAAGTAAGTTATCTCGTTATTTTTCTTCAAGATAAATTATCAAGTGAATAACAGCCCAAAACCAAAACACCTGATTAATGAATTTTTGCTTTCACATTTCTATACGAGAAAACGAAAGGAATTCTATCAGAATCTGACGATTAAAAAATCAGGCAGTGAATAGATAATTTATGTCTTTTTGATTTTATTAATAAATAAATACTATTCAGGGCACGTATTATGGGCGCCTTTATCCGTCACTCTCACACCTATGTACTGATGAGAAGATGACAGATGTTTTATCCACGTGTACCCACATCGATAAACACGACCATTATAGGCCGCCAGGTCGTGTCACAAACAGTAGAAACAATAAGGTCGTGTATACAATCTCACATCAACTCCCATAACTCATAGACATTGCCGCGCAGGGACCAAATGGGATCCCGTTTATGGGAGCTAAAATCGTTTTCTTTATTAAAGTTCAGGTTTGTGATAGGTGCGTCCCGTATCATAGCGTTTTGGTCCCTAAGGAAATAAGTAGACCAGAATTGCTCCGACAACATGGCTTACCGGCTTATTCCCCCTTACGCCTTAAGCTTATTACAGGTTTTTTCACCTAGAAATCTGTGGGCGTTAATCTGCATTATATTACGTTAGCCATTGACATTGAGTTTTGTGAGTATTGAATTCAACTGCTAAGTCATTATATTTTTTTTTTAAAATATATATTAAGAATAAGACGTTTTCGAGCAATAAGTCCCATAATTACAAATACCTTTTAGGAGACTACTACCAATCTACTGTACTCCCCAACTTTAAGTTCTCCTTGAACACTCTAAAATGTCCGGTGCTTAAACCTAATGAATATTCACTCTTTCGTAAACCGTAATTGCTTAAAATTATATTATGTTACGTAAAAACGTTCCGTCGCCGTCATCAATCAAAACGACTTTTGCAGCGAGCGTTTTGTAAAAACTTCTGGGAAAATATTTAGGTCAGATTTCATATTCGGTTTTTACTTTTTAATATATATTTTTTTTTAATTAACAAGCACTAAATGCTTTTATTTAACAGGCTTTACTTAGCTGTAACAAAAACATCCAAAGATCCATAGGTACACTCATTTAATTTTTATGTAAATATATTGGACTTTTAAACAAAAGGTTCAACTACACACAATTATTCTCTGGATAGGTCTATACTCGTAATCCATATTATCTTTTTTTTTTTGTCGTATTTCAAAATTTTTACTTTATTTTTAGAATTGTATTATTAATCTATGTCTGCATAAACTGTACTTAATACAAAGTTATTTTATAATTTACATACTTTATAGGCACACATTTTTGAATTTTCGAAAATTAATGGAGTTAAAGAATGTTGTTAGTTGTTGACAACAATCCACCATTCTTAAATTAAAGTACCACCATAAATGTAAAGTCAATCATAAAAGTGGTTTGTTTTCTTGCAATACGAGGGGCGTTCAATAAAAAGTGAGAATGAGTATGTTATAAACAACATTTATGAAATGTCATTTTATTTTTCGATATACCTCACCTCACCTCACCTTCACCTTCACCTTCACCTTCTAGCATAATACATACACACTTAGTATATCTTTTAACTAAACTTAAAATTCTATTTTAAAAAAAAGGTCTTCTCTTGAGTAGCTTAAAAAATCTTGTACTGCCGTGACTACCGCGTCGTCGTCTTCAAATTTCTGGGCTCTCGGGTATTCTTTCAATCTCGGAAATAGGTAGAAATCACTAGAGGCGAGATCTGGTGAATACGGAGGATGCTTAAGGATATCGCACCCAGCATCACGAATTGCAGCCATTGCAACGGCGGACTTGTCTGCCGGGACATTGTCCTGGTGGAACAGCACAACTTTCGAGAGTTTACCTCGCCATTTTTCGCGGATCTCATTGCGTAATGTTGCTATTTGTTTGGCATGTAAAGTGCCCGTAATAGTGGCTCCATGCTCGAGATAGTCAATCATTACTACCCCTTTACCATCTCAAAAAAACAGAGTCCATTACCTTACCGGCAGATGGGCCCACCTTGAATTTCTTCGGAGTTGGAGATGATGGCCTTTTCCATGTCATAGAATGCAGTTTCGTTTCAGGGACAATGATGGAGCCATGTTTCGTCCATTGATATAAATCGCGCCTCAAAAGTTCCCGGTCTTGCTGTATCAGGCCAAAAGCTTCTTGACAAATCTCGACTCTAGTTTGTTTTTGCGTGTCAGTAAGCATTTTTGGTACCCAACGCGTAGATACCTTTTTCATACCCAAGCGTTCATGTAAAATATTAAGCACGCTCCCCGTTTTAATCTTTACATTTTGAGCAATAAAACGTAAGTATAAGCCGCATGGACTTGTTTTTAGCAAGAAGTAAGATAATGCAAACGGCAAAATATAAGTTTTTTAATATTAACTGACGTCCAAACACTAGACTAGTCCTATCGTGGGAATCAGACTCTGCAGTAAGGAATACAAGGTACCAGCCGGCTTTTAAGTAGCTGCACATAAATATAAGCAGTCACTTTAACGTCATATTTGAACTGCTGCAATAATCTCCCACTGGCGTTAAAGCGGGTTAACATTTAAAATATCGAAACTCATTTCATAGAACGTTTCACTTCGCTGAATTTTCATTTTATCGACAGGCATTTCCACGCGCAGGTGCTTTATTTTTTTGGTCACAAATCTAACCTAACCTAATTTACGTAACCAATGCTTAAAATAACATGAAAACTAAAGGTTTCAGCAGAAGTTTTCGATGTAATGAAATTCGGTGAAATAGGACATTTGATGAAATGTTTGTCTATATTTCAAGGGGATTAAAGAGACAAGGTACTAAAGTGCAGCCACTGTGCTTCCCCACTTTTACTTTCAGATTTAGGTACTTATTATTTAAAGCTCTTACACAGACATGGCATAAATAAAAAAGTGGAATAAAAATAACCTTCAACTTTGGGAGTACAGTTTAATATAATGTTTCAAAACATAATAAAAAGATTTGTAATATAATATAGTATCCCGTAACTTTGTAGAGGTATGCTAATCTGATGCTCTATGTGGAGGTTGATGGTTCCTTGCAGGAGGTAGATGTTTTGATAAATCCTTTTTAATGCATTGATAGTCCCTAGATCCAGTGGCTGTGGGTTTTTTTTTTCAAATCAGTCAGTCAGTCTGACAGTCTGAGTCACGGAAATATTTATATGTATAATGTATAAGATAAGATAAGAGGAGAGATAAGTGGCTCGCAAACTGTCTAAACCGATTTAATACAAATGCACACCTCAATAACTCAACAAGCTTACTTACTTTATCCTAAAAAGCAAAAGTAACTCCCGCCCACGAGTTAAATATTCCCAAAGTAAAAAGAATGACTTCATCATCTCCGCTCGGAAACTCGCTAAAAGAAAAGTTGGCGATTGAAAGTTGCAAATCTAGTCTTTTGTTATACCACACAAGTTGGTCGGAATCAAATCAAAGTTTTATCCGAGCTATAATGGAACGGATATCGGGGACGTCCTGATAAAGTTGTGGCTACAATCAGCAAAGAAATGCGGGGAATTTCCGAAACGCTTATGCACATGATACTACGGTACACTAGGAGTGCGCTATGATTAGATTCGTGTTCAGATTATTTATTGCTCAATATTATTTGATTGCTTACAATATGGTTTAATTGAGACAACGATAACTTTCTTTCATTGTGTAACGAAAATTAGTCGTCCAATCATTAATATGGCAACTTTTCGTTACAAAAAAGAAAAAATTAAGGTATTTTTAATAGAATATTATTATTTTTGAAATTCACCCATGTTACAGATTTAATTGCACAGGGTGTCAAATTATCATAACTAACATTGATGTCACCACAATTGCAAAATCTTAATATAACATACAGTCGGGGTTGTTCGAACACTTATAACTCGAGAATGGCTTGACCGATTTTCACGGTTTTTGATTTGTTGTATTTGTTATTTCCGAATAGCAGAATAACTATTAAAAACATTGGAAAATTGTCAAGAAAAAAACAAGCTTTATAAATCATCATCTGGGACAAATGCACCATAATTACAAAATATTATCCTAATAAGAAAAGAACACGGACTAGAAAAATAAAAATAAAGTGAAGTCATGTTGGTAATTGTTGTTTTTTCTAAAAAACAGTATGGATCGTCATAGCAAACATTATATATAATATAACCGTACTATAATGTATCGTCGTTGTACATTTCGTGCCAGATAACAGGGTTTTCCTGACACGAGATTTGTCAGGATCGTAGCCAGGCTGTGAATTTTTATAACACTAAGAATTAAGTACAATTATCTCTTTAAATCACTGTTCCTTTTTTGTTTCATTGAAAAAAAATTCGCAAGCGCATTCGTAACGTCGTAACGCAAAGTCGTTTGATACACGCAGAACTGTCATTTTCTCTCGTCTCAGTCTTAGATTACCTCGGGACTCGTGTGAAATGACATACTTTCCTCACTTGTATCAAAATGCACTATTGCCCCGCCCAGTGTGCCAGCCGCTTGCCCCGGTGTCCACACCCGGTGGCTAGTGAGCCGTGAAGCGAGACGTTTTGTATCGCAGGCTTTCATCTCGCTCCGTGACTGTAACAAATGATCGGCGAGGGTGCGATACTGATGCTGGATTAGTACTTTTACTGGGTTTGATGTAGTTCTAGCTGTTTGGTTGCGAAATGGTTTGTATGGGTACCCATTACTTTATCGAAACACCTTTCAATTAACTTATACCCAGAATTGTTATTTTATCGAAAGGCATTTCTCGCCTTAAGAGTTTTTTTTGTACTTACTAGTGTAACGTAACATAATCTACTTACGAGGGCTCTTTGATAAGTACCCGCGTTTAAGACATTACTAGGTAAAACAAATAATATACTACCGTTCTAAATTAATGTTTGGGTAACAATTTAGCATAAAAAAAGAATAACATTCACTTGTTGTTTTTTTGTCAACTATGAATAAAAGTTGAATGACTTTCCCGCCAACATGGAAAACTAACAATACCGATTGGTGGTTAGGTTTCTATGTTTTGATAGGAAAACGTGTAATTAGGCTCTTGCGCCTTCTATTACTAGCATTAGAAATTGTTACAATGATTTCAAACGTGGTCGAACTTCGGTTTTTGCGAGGAGCGTCCAGGACTTCCTGTAGAAGTCACTACTGAAGACGTGGCCAAAGAAATCGAAAATATTTTCCAAGGAGACCGCCGAAACAAGATTAAAGAGATCAGTGCCATCACAAACAACTCAACTAAGTATGAAAACAATATTTTTGAACATAAATTGGACATGACAAAACTATCGGTGAGGTGGCTGCCGCATTACTCACTCACGGAGGAACAAACAGTGAAGCGTTTGATCATTTTAGAACATTTTTAAGGCGAATTTAAACGTGATCCAAAAAAGGTTCTGCGGTGTTTCGTTACTTTCAACTAAATGCTGAGTTGGGACCGTTTCGTAACAATTTTTCTGTGTCTTGATATTGTTTTATCTGTGTAATGTGGTTTTGTTTTGTTGCGAATAAATGTATCTTTATCTTTATCTTTATCTTTAAATATGAATTCACCACTACAATTTAAACCAAAGAATAGTCAAAACAGTGGACCTTGCCCGGTGAACCGGCACCAAAGTAAGCCAAAACTGCCCCGTCGGCCGGGCCATTACCTTGGCGGCAGATTTCTGAGATTCACGGGCCAATTATGATTATTAATTAGAAAATGGTTAAACAATAACAATAAAATATTATGTAAATATATAGAATTAATTTACTGTCTTAAAGGAAAAAAGACCGCATTTGAAGGAAAAAAAATTTGTTGCACCATGATCACTCCAGTTTATTATATGGGAGTCGCTGCAGCCTATTGGCACAATTAAAATATTGAAGGCTGCCCTCACTCACTCATCTTATTCTCCACACGTGGACCCGCTATTTTGAGGGCGATCGAATTCTTCTTTTTTTCACTTTCCGAAATCGGGAATTCTGTTTAGCCTTTACAAAGGAACAAAGATATACATACATACGTACAGGTCAAAAATATTACCTTCCTCCTTCGGCAGTCGGGTAAAAACCTGGAAATTACCCATTATTAACTACCGGTAAACTACCGGCATAAACAAACTGACATTTCCCATGTTTGTTTATGCTTAATCCCGGACAGTTAGCTTCTACGAAATGTCAACATACCAACCAGTTCAAAACACCGATTAATGAAGGTTAATTCTGTCTTGATAAGTATCAGTAGGTATTTAGGTATGTCATACATCATGTTTTATAAACGTGCAATAGTTAATGTGTGCCTAAAATCGTGCTTTGGCGTTATCTATTATGACATTTGAGTTTGATAGAAAGTGACAAAGAATACTTAACTAAAATAAAGAATGATGGGCATATTGGCCCATATAACCAATACAAATGTCATGTATACCACGTGAAAGCTAGTTACATAAGCTTCATTTTCTAATATGGGGTTATACTACAAAAACCCCGGAGAAAAGAGTTATCAGCCTTCATATATTCACACACACACAACGTTTATTACTACACTAGCTGTGCCCCGCATGCGTTGCAATGCTATTTCCCGTATATTCGACTCACGCTTAACCGATTTTACTATTTACAACAATTTCAGCAAACAGTGAGATCAATAAGCCTACATAAGTTATAATTATATTGACGATTGGGCTGGGTTCCATACATTTTTGCCCATGATTATTTACTGGTCTTACCCTCTTATTCTTTATAAACATGCTGCAAAATAGCTGAAGTGTGCTTAAAATGCGTTATTCTTACTCATTGAAGTTTTTTGTGCGTTCAATAATAAATGGGTTAAAGGTGTAGCAAATGATCCATTGGGGTTCCATTCTTGTTCGTTTCTAATAATTTTGCCATTTTTAATTTGTTACGCCGGCTAATATTATATAACTCCGTGATAACTAGCGTAAACAAACAAGCTTATTAAAGTTGCCGTCAATCTAACTTGTGAACGATGTGAACAAATTAGTATTGTTTGACACATAACCTCAAATATTCACCAAGCGTGTTTTACATACTTACTACTTCAACTTAATATGAAAATAATTATCTAGTGTATAAATCGTTGCAAAGACCTCACTTGATCTCTATAAGTACGTGATTATCGAGTAATCATGGTGAATTGGTTCGTTTTTTTTTTACATCTTTTGCAAGTTCTATTGACGGTGACCTTAGATATTATTCATCTTAATTCTACCCACCATCGTGTCATTTAATTAATTAAAATTGTAAATATTTTATACTATTTGTACTGCATGCTTAGATATATTTTTTATTATAAATTTAGGTTATTAGGTCATGTACACGAATTTCTATTATTCTTATTGCCTACCAACTTCCAATTTCACAGTTCCACAAACTTTCATTAATGATTTTATACATTACTTTTGCCGAAGTCTAGGCTCTCTGGAAGTTCAACATTCGCATCGCGTATCTATCTAAACAAGATAGTATGTTGCGATACTTTACTCGTAGTTCGTACGTTGCTATTTTATTAACTCTCCACCCTAGGATTCAATTTAGATCCTCCTTTAAGATAACTTTTAGGGAAGATACTGCAGGGGCTTTAAGGAGGTAATGCAAGTCGATGTCAACTGTTTCCAACTAGATTCATTAAGATATCAGTAGGCAATTTATTACGTGTACACGTATTTGATTCGTGTATTTTTAATGAGTAATTACTTTGTGTAATTCTGTCTTAATAGACGAAATTTTTGATACCTATAAGTGTTAACTTTTATGATATTCAGTCGTCAATACTTAAAGACTATTTTGAGGGTAGAAGGTAAAAGTAAAAGGATAAAACTATCACGAGAAGACGTTAGTACGTCACTGGCTTTGAAACTATACAAGAGAACAGTCGCATTGAAGTGTTAGGTACCTGTCAATATAGCTAAACATTATTATATGTAACTTTATACTGTGCATTCTATTGTTGAGTGGAAGTGATTAAAAGTTATTGTGAAGAATAAGTAAGTAACTTATTTATTTCACTAAACACACTTATATATAAATAAATTACTTATATTCAAATTCGAAATTAATATTCCAGCGCTGACCTTGTCATGACTGGGTGAGGATAATGGAAAACGAAAGAAAAAAGAATGCAGAAAAGAAGATAAAATTCTGTGTAAGAATATTTAAAGTTGCATTCCAACTGGGGTCGACGTGAGTTAACATACTTAAATAACTATGACTACTTTGGTAATTGATATAGAGGTTTGCATTTATCTTTAACTTGACAGACTAATATTGAAAAAAAAAAACTAGTCCACATTACTGTTAAAGAAATACTAAACCAAAACAAAGGAAATAACTATGTAATTCTTACTCAAATATTCAAATTGAACCTGTAACCTATAACAAACTTAATTAGACATGACCTTGCACTTTATTTCTGTTCTTCGTAAATAGAAAAAAATCAATCCATACGGTGAATTGGTAAATTGTTGGTAGGTTGTAAAACTCCTATCACCAAGAACCATAGAATTTTTATCAATTTAAAATCAAATAATCTGATTAAAAATTAGTATTTTCACTCGCAACAATTTAATTTAGATGGATCAAATACATGCCTTCAATTAAAAGTACCTGTTCTGGTACGCTTACGCTTCTTTTACCAAGTTTTCGCGTCTCCTTACGCTGCGACGTTATTACACTGTAAACCACTGTTAACACTGCACCGTGACAGCAACATTATAACCCAAGCCACTGCACCCTCCTAAACATTTTCGGCCATCCTATTACGCGAACGACACGTATTACGTTTACCTACCGCAATCTTTATACCTTTAGAGCTAACAACGCCCGGTTTAATCAGACCCTCCTCTGGCAGCCGTTAGTTGTTTTATATAGCCACCTTGTTGCAAATTGTATTTGTGCTAGCTGTTTAGCAAACACTGCCATTTGTATAATAAAAACAAAGCTCTTAATTAACACGGCAAACGTTGCTGGTTTTTCAGTTTTTGTATTAGCTTTGTTTGAGAAATTAAGTCGGAACGCAAGCGCGCAATGTTGTTACAAAGTTATGTTTTTATTTTAAGAAATGACTTGCTTTTTAATTTTTTCGTTAACACACACTAAAGTTAACTCAATAATCTGTTAAATAAAAACCAGGTTAATTGTATTTAAGAATTGTATATTGTGCTAAAAGTTTACACCTTGCTGATTTGAGTATTTTTTATGCTTTTGGTATTGTACAAAATTAAACAGAATACTAATAAAAATATATTGTTATTTATATATAATTTGCGGGTGGTAGGACCCTGTGCAGGGTCCGTCCGGATCGCTACCACCATCTTATCCATTAATCTACCGCCAAACACATCTTAGTCCTCAGGGTTGGCAACGCATTTGCAGTCTTATGCTAATGTCTATGGGTCACAGTTTCCACTTACCATCAGGTGGCCTGTGTGCTCGGTTGCCTTCTCTATGCCATAAAAAAAAAAAACTAAAAAAATGTTACAACTAAATAATGAGTGATAAATTATGACTCGACTACCTAAATAAGTTAATATAAGCATAAAATACTCGTAGATATAAAAAGAAACACAAAAAACGTACAATTAAATAATAATTAGTGACTTGACTCGCCTAAAACATGACCTATTTTAAGATTTAGAGTCTAAGTCAGCATGGAACAATCGGATTTTATCGAAATAAACAGTTTTTTAACGTTTTTTTTATTAAAAAGCATTCTCCAGTAATGTTAAAAAGGAAATAATATCTCTATCACTCTTACGGGTCTGATGGACAAATGTAGAGATCTACGTTCCTGACGTTGTTAATGCTGACGATGTACATAAGTACAAATAAAAGACCTCCACATAAAAGTAATAATCTCTGAAAAACGCCTTACTTCAACATTTTTAAGTGCTATTTCTCCTATTAACTAAGTCTGTGCGTCACGTTTTTCCAACCCGTCTCTCACGCTTTGCCACTTACAAAATGATCGAATTTTGCATCAAGCACAGAATTCACTTACTACCTACACGACCCTTATATCGCGAATAGAACGAGATTGATGTGTGAAAAAAGCTTCAGAAATTGCTAAAAAGGGAAGGCTAAGTGTTGAGGGTGATCGAAAAACGACGGCAATGGCGTTCCCGCACCCGCAATTTCGTCACGCGTTTTTCTGAACAAATGTTCCCTGAAGATTCGGCTTAACATATGCGGGACACGTTTTATTAGAGGTTAAAAACGCTCCTAGCGGGTGTGTTGAGTTTTATATGCGTCCTACAGGTGTAGGCCGTTAATGGCTCGTGTGTTTACAGTTTGTTTTCTACGCCAATGTCTCGTGTGATGTGTTACGCGTGAACAACCAAATTTTATCACTTTTCACTTATCTGTCGGATGAGTGTAACTTTCGTTTATGTTCTGTAAAATTGGAATTAGTAACAATGTCATACATGTTAGCGACGTTCTAGCTAACATACAACCCCGAAGCTCAGGGGGAGAGGTTCAATTCAGAATACTTATCGCAGTTCAATAAAACACGGTTCACTTTTTGTATATGAATTTAACGTACAATTTACACTGACAAATTAACACGACAATTCAACAAAACAAGACTAACTCCAATACTCGGCTCGTAACAAAATAAACTCCTAACTAAACGCGGCTCGTATACAAACTAAACACTCCTAACTAACTCTGCTCGTGGTTCACTAAACACTTTACTTGACTTAAACTCTACTTCTACTAACGCTGCTCAAACTTAAACTTTACTTCTACTAACGCTGCTCATAAAAACTAACTCCTACTAACGCTGCTCGTGTTCAAACTAACTTGTCTTGAAGTAACTACTTGTCTTGAAGCTCTACAAACATAACAAAAATCGTTCCTATCTTTATATAAAAAGCTCTGGGCTCAATTCGCTACAATTGAGACCAGGCGTCACTATTCACTTATCCAATAATATGTTCTACATTAATTGTTCACGCTCGGGTCGATCAATCAGAGCGCCTACTTTAATTCAAGCTTCTGCTACCCGTATGTCTTCCCCTGAGACGCCCAGCGAGGGCTGGCCCTCTGATTGGTCGCCTGTTTTACAAATAAAAGCTTCTTATCACAATTTTAAGCTTATCATTATACAGTAAAACTAACTTATCTCCAGACTCGCTGCTCAGATCTTTCGCATTCCTTGGCTATTGTAAGTAGCTCAAGGCCGTCGTCCCCGTAACCGGCCCTTTGTTCGTGACACAATGCCGTTACGAGGACGAGGGTTCGTTAACCGCGCTCGGCGGGCCTATTGTTCTATTTCTATGGTAGGTATTAGGTTGCTACTCTGTTGAGGGAAGAGGGATAAGATCGGGGTTCAAGCTAGCCTGTAAAATGGGCTTGTGTCTACAAAGTAGCAATATAAAAAATCTATATCTATAAAGACTTAACCTAGCAATTGTCACAAAACTAAAGTTCCTTAAGCTAAAATCAAACTTAGACCTAAAATCATGGTTCGGTTCGTGGCTGTCGTTAACATCATCCCCCCGTCGACTTGCTAAGTCGACTCGGGTTGCAACGGTACGACAGCCAGTCGGGTCGTTGGTCTCCGGAACACTCCTCCTTTGGTGCGGACGTCCACGCTCCGCACGCCGCCGTCTGGTCCCGGGTATGTTGCCTCCACGAGGCCTCGTGGCCACACGTTCCGTGGCAGGGTGGGGTCCACGATCACTACGTAGTCTCCAACTTGAAGCTGTCTCTCGCCCGCCGCGGATGATCGTCGCGGGGCGAGAGTCGGCAAGTACTCCCGGACCCAGCGGGCCCAGAAGTGATCGGCGAGCGCCTGGCTGGCTCGCCAGGTGCGACGGTCTGCTTCATCACAGGGGCCAGTGAGGGGGACCCCCGTGGAACCTCCCAACAGAAAATGGTTGGGCGTCAGGGCTTCTTCGTCGGCCGCCTCGACCGACACGTGTGTTAGGGGCCGAGCGTTGACCGTGTGCTCGGCCTCGGCGAGAAGCGTCAGCAGCACCTCTTCCTTGGGCGCCTTTGTGTGCAGCGTCGCCGAAAGCGCCGTCTTTACGGAGCGCACCATGCGCTCCCAGGCGCCTCCCTGGTTCGGGGCTCCCGGCGGTATGAACCGCCATTCCATATTCCTTTGCAGTCCGTGTTGCCGCATAGCCGGCAGCCACTCTGCGTAAGCGGCGCGTAGCTCCGCGTCCGCTCCTCGGAAGTTCGTTCCGTTGTCTGAATAAATTACTCGCGGCCACCCACGGCGCGCGGCCATGCGTCTTAACGCCATGATGGCCGAGCCGGTGGCCAGCGAGTGCGCCAGCTCCAGGTGGACGGCGCGGGTCGAGAGGCACGTAAAGAGCGCCACCCAGCGCTTCTCGTGCCGCCGCCCGACGGTCACCGTCAGTGGCCCGAAGAAGTCCACCGCGGCGTTGGTGAAGGCTCGGTGAAAGGGCTCGATCCGCGCTAGCGGCAGATCTCCCAGCGCGGGCACTTGTGGACGCGCCCGGCGCAGGATGCATAAGCGGCACGCGTTCGCCACCGCGCGCACTGTGGGTCTTAAATGAAGTATCCAGTACTCCTGCCTTAAATCGTTCACCAACCTCTCGTTGTTCGCGTGTGCAGATCTTTGGTGGGCTCGTAATATTAGGAGCCTCACAAATTGACTGCGCCCATCCAGGATCACTGGGCGTTTGTTGTAGGTGCGCACTGGCGCGGCGTCGATCCGGCCGCGCATGCGCATCACCCCGTCTTCATCGAGCCTCGGATCGAGCCCATACAGACGGCTTTTTCGTGTAATGGGCTCCCTTTTCGCGAGGCTGCGCAGCTCCTCCGCAAAGTCCTGGCGTTGAGTACACTGTAACCATAAATGCTCCGCGCCCTTGATGTGGCGGAGTTTTAGTGGAATGCGGGTCTTATTCTTTATCATCTCCACGAACTGCAGTGTCCGTGCCGTTGTGCCGATCAGCCGGTCATAGCTGGAAAACCGCGCTATGTCCGGAAGCGGCGCGTTTCCCAGTTGGGCTGCATGGCACGTTCTTACCTCCAGCTCGTGGTCCTCTGGTTGGCTCGTTCGGTTCTCCTGCGGCCACTCTGCCTCGGGCCGCCGCAGGTAAAGCGGGCCGGCGTACCACCGGTCGCTAGCTCGCACTTGCCGCGCGCTGTCGGCGCGGGTCGCGTCGTCGGCCGGGTTCTCCCTAGTGGGCACCCAGCGCCACTGCTCCGACGTTGTCAGCTCGGCGATCTCGCCGAGCCTGTGTGCTACGAAAGCACTGTAGCGGCGCGCGTCATCGCGCACCCATTGTAGCACGGTTCGGCTATCCGACCACATCACCAACCGACTTACCTCGGACTTGTGATGCGTCATGATGTTC
Organism: Acleris sparsana; assembly: GCA_923062465.1. Classification (NCBI taxonomy): domain Eukaryota; kingdom Metazoa; phylum Arthropoda; class Insecta; order Lepidoptera; family Tortricidae; genus Acleris; species Acleris sparsana. Next base: position 14,755,282 of record OV281287.1, on the reverse strand, counting down.
TTAGCAAGGCGCGCGCCTATAAGCGCCGCTTGCAGCTCGAGTCGCGGGATACTCAGCGCCTTGGTCGGCGCGACTTTTGACTTTGCCGCGATCAAACTTACCTTGATTGGTTCATTTCCCATCTTACGTTCCGCCCGCCAGTACGCTATTGCAGCGTAGGCCTGGGCGCTCGCGTCCACGAATACGTGCAGCTCGTGACGCGGCGATCCCCCCGTTGCGTAGCACCTCGGCACTCGCACTGTGGCCACACTGTCGAGTGCTCGCAACCATTGCTGAAACACTCGTACCTCCTCCGGCGGTGGTTCCTCGTCCCAGCCGAGTTTAACCTTCCACAATCTTTGTAACTGTATCTTTGCAGTTATAATGTACTGCGCCAACAGGCCAATTGGATCGTACACGCTCATCACTGCACTGAGCATCTCTCTCTTAGTTGGCCCTCTGGCGCACGCTCTTACCTCGGCTGGGACCCTCATCATTGATGTATTAAATCCCAGTTCGTCGGTGTTCGGGAACCATAACATTCCTAGTATTTTTTGTTCCTTACCGCCGAGCTGCGCGGGCGATTCTGCTAGCAGCTCCGACGGTATTCGTTCACGCAGCTCTGTTGAGTTCGTATTCCAGTTCCGCAGCTTAAATCCCGCCAGCGCATGCGAGGCGGCGACTTGTTCGGCTCGTGCAACTGTCTCGTTCTCGTCCCCATAGCTGGCCACGAAGTCGTCCATATAATGGTTCTCCATTATTTCGCTGACCGCCAAAGGGTACTTTACCTGGTTCTGTACTGCGTTATGGTTCCTCACGCTATGCGCGATAAAAGGAGAGCTTGCCGCGCCGAAGATAACCGACGTCATCACGTAGCGTCTCGGCGGGCCCTCTCGGTCAGCGCCCCTCCACAAAAACATTTGTGAGGGCTGATCCTCCGTTCTCACCTTAATCCGCAGAAACATCTCTTGTATGTCTGCGGTCACCGCGAACTTTCCTTCGCGGAATCGGAAAAGAACTCCCAACAACGATTGCAGTAGGTCGGGCCCCTCCAGCACATGATCATTCAGACACTGACCTTGGGTCGTTGCTGCGGCGTCAAACACCAACCTCACTTTGCCCGGTTTGTTCGGGTTCGTGACGGCAAAGTGAGGCAGATACCAATCCTTGGGTCGCTGCTCATGGTTCCTTATCTGTTCGGCGTAACCTTTCGCTAACAGATTACTAATTTGTGCGGCATACTCCGTCGCAAAATCTGGGTTCCGGTCCATCTTACGTTCTATGGACTGCAAACGACGGTAGGCCATCGCGTACGTAGGCGGCATCTTGGGGTCGTCGTCCCGCCATAATTGGCCCACCTCGTACCGTGGTCCGTCTATCTGCCTTATTGTTCTTTTGAACATTTGCTCGGCTCGTTCCTCGAGGGGGCGTCTCTTTTCTACGAGTTTTACCCCCAGCGAATCTATGCTGAAAAAGTATTTCAGGGCGTCGTTCAGCTCGGGCTCACACGCCGCTAGATGTAGCGAGGTTTCCGTTGTAGTTTGTTCTGTTCGGATGAGCCGCGGTACTGTACCGTACACGACCCACCCTAGGTCGGTCCGAAGGGCTGCGGGTTCGTTCATGCGCCCTGTTCGGATCTCGCGCGGGACCATGATGTGCCAATGGTCCGCACCAATTAACACGTACGGCACACCGTCCTCGAAAGCGGCCTCGTTCAGTCCCGCCAAGTGTCCGTACCTGCTTAGCTCTGCTCGGTTCAGCCGCTGCGTCCGTAGTCCCAGGCTCGGTACAGTCCGCAGCGTAATGTCGTACTCGGGTCCGTTCTGGACTCCGCGCACCTGCGACATTACCTTTCGGCTCCTCTGACTGGTAACCATGTTACCGACGCCCTGAATACATAAGGGCGCCTCTGGACCTGTGGCTCCTATAACACCAGCCAGCCTTTCATCCACGAGGCTGACCGTGCTGCCTTCGTCCAGTAAGGCGTGCGTCTTCACCGCACAGCGAGGTCCCGATATTATAATCGGTATCACCTTTAGTAGGACGTCGTTACCAACAATGTGTGGGTTCGTGTTGGTAACTGCGAAGCTCCGTTCTGGATCAAACATCCTATAAGGCTCTGGTTCGGTTGTAGCGCAAGCCGCAGCGCGCTGAGTCTGTGCGCGTGCCGGCGGTGCGCGGGGCGACGCTAGCGGCGCTGCAAAGCGTGGCGCCGGCGCTAGCGGCGCTTGCACAGGTGGCGCTTGCGCAGGTGGCGCCTGCGCAGGTGGCGCCTGGTAGCTGTACTCCTGGTTCGGCTCATGTAGCACGGGATGGTGGGAGTGTGGGCATCCATTAATCCCACAAACAGTCGCCGTGCATTGTCCCCGACGATGTTTTGAATTAGCACATTTGAAACATACCCCGTTCTGTCGGGCCCAGTCCCAACGGGCTCCGATCGGCATGTTCCGAAGGCGTCGGCAGTCGGGCGTGTTATGCCCGCCTCCGCAAAACAAACAATTACTGACCTTGGTCAGATAGCTTCGGTTCGGTTCGGTTCGGTTCGGTTCGGTTCGGTTCGGTCGTTCGTAGTTCGACCGAGGGCGGCGGAAAGCTCCTCCGCCGGCCGGGTTCGGTGTGCGCCTAGGATCTCGCGGGTTCACTTGTGCCGGCGTCGTCCTCTTCGTCGGCGCTCGAGAGTGTGAAAACTCCAGTTCAGCGTCACTCTCGTCCATCAGGAATTCCGCCATCATCATTAGTTCGCTGCGCTCGGCTGTATAGTGCTGCTTTGCATAGGCGCACCATCTCGAGCGCAAATGCGGGCTCAGCCTCTCGGTTATTTCCCGGATAAGGAGTGGGTTCGCTCCATAGCTCCGCTTGTCCAGGCTCACAAGCGTCGATGCTATGTTCATAATCCTAATGGCAAATGAGTTCAGGTCCGTTGCGCTCGGACCAATGGGCGGTAATCTCTTAAGTTCTTCGATCGCCCGGTCGATTAACAAATCGGTTCTCCCGAAGTTCTTTTTTAGAATGCGCACTATGAGTTCGGGTGACGATGATGACGCGAGCATGTGATGCACAGATTGCCTAGCCTCACCTTTCAGAGCGTGCCTCAATCTGGCGACGTTTTCGTAAGGCGAGAACTTGTACCTTTTAGTGGACTCCTCAAAACTGCTTAAAAAGGTCATCCACTCGCTCGGCTCTCCACTAAATGTAGGCAGTTCGTATACCTGTCTAGGTGGTGGTCTCATCATCGTCTCCAGCTGGTCGGTTAGGCGATCGATGGCGCGTCCCTTGCTAGCCGATCGATCCCTAGAGCCGTAGGGCGTTTGTAACTCTTCCCGCGCCCTCCTAGGCGACGGTGAGTCACGGCGCGCTCTATGTTGCGTCAGCGCGGCCCTCTCCGGCTGTACGTTGTCGAGCCAGTCACCTACCCGGTTCGCGGGATCGGCGACTGACCCTCCGGCCCGGGACCCTTCTACCTCGATCTGATCGATGGTCGCGGCGAGCCGTTTCTTTATGAGATCCTCCCGCAGCTCCAGCTCTCGGCGACGTAACTCGGCGATCTGCTCAGCCGCCTCGAGTTCCGCCCGCCGTTTTCTTACCTCCACATCCGAAGATGCCACTGACGCAGGCCTCGGCGCGAACGCAACGCGTTCACGACCCGCGGGTCGTTGCGCTCCCTGCGTGGTCCCCCTGTCATATCGCTGCTCAAGTTCTATGTTCGTGGGTAGCGCGAGCGACGGCACTTCGCGCGTGTCTCGCGGTCGCGCACCCCATCCGATGTTCCGTTCAAACTCACCCCTGTCCTGTACCGGTGGTGAGGCCGGTGAGTCTTCCATTAAGACTCTCCGTAAGCTCGGGTTGTCCGCCACGGTTCTGAGGGGGTCCGCTGGTTCCGCGGCTCCCTCGGCGGGTCCTCCCCGTAGAGGAGTCTGTTCCATCCTTCTCTGCTCCTGTTCCAGACGTAGCCTTTCCTCCTCCTCGACGTTGTCCCCGGCTTGGCTCCGAGTAACAACCATTGTTCACAGTTCACAGTTCACAGTATACGATAGGTATTCCGATATCCGCGCTCGAAGGACCACTTTATGTTAGCGACGTTCTAGCTAACATACAACCCCGAAGCTCAGGGGGAGAGGTTCAATTCAGAATACTTATCGCAGTTCAATAAAACACGGTTCACTTTTTGTATATGAATTTAACGTACAATTTACACTGACAAATTAACACGACAATTCAACAAAACAAGACTAACTCCAATACTCGGCTCGTAACAAAATAAACTCCTAACTAAACGCGGCTCGTATACAAACTAAACACTCCTAACTAACTCTGCTCGTGGTTCACTAAACACTTTACTTGACTTAAACTCTACTTCTACTAACGCTGCTCAAACTTAAACTTTACTTCTACTAACGCTGCTCATAAAAACTAACTCCTACTAACGCTGCTCGTGTTCAAACTAACTTGTCTTGAAGTAACTACTTGTCTTGAAGCTCTACAAACATAACAAAAATCGTTCCTATCTTTATATAAAAAGCTCTGGGCTCAATTCGCTACAATTGAGACCAGGCGTCACTATTCACTTATCCAATAATATGTTCTACATTAATTGTTCACGCTCGGGTCGATCAATCAGAGCGCCTACTTTAATTCAAGCTTCTGCTACCCGTATGTCTTCCCCTGAGACGCCCAGCGAGGGCTGGCCCTCTGATTGGTCGCCTGTTTTACAAATAAAAGCTTCTTATCACAATTTTAAGCTTATCATTATACAGTAAAACTAACTTATCTCCAGACTCGCTGCTCAGATCTTTCGCATTCCTTGGCTATTGTAAGTAGCTCAAGGCCGTCGTCCCCGTAACCGGCCCTTTGTTCGTGACACAATGCCGTTACGAGGACGAGGGTTCGTTAACCGCGCTCGGCGGGCCTATTGTTCTATTTCTATGGTAGGTATTAGGTTGCTACTCTGTTGAGGGAAGAGGGATAAGATCGGGGTTCAAGCTAGCCTGTAAAATGGGCTTGTGTCTACAAAGTAGCAATATAAAAAATCTATATCTATAAAGACTTAACCTAGCAATTGTCACAAAACTAAAGTTCCTTAAGCTAAAATCAAACTTAGACCTAAAATCATGGTTCGGTTCGTGGCTGTCGTTAACAATACATCATAAAGTAATGTACAGTTACAATTTGAATGAATAGCTAAACAAAAAGCAAGCTTTATACCTGACTGCGTTTTGTTGAGATGGCGTCGATAGTGTAATGTCATTTTGTTTCGCCGTGTCGGTTGAGCCGTTGAGTAGTAACTAGCGGATATAAGAACGGACATACGTACGCATACGCATTTTATGCAATGTTTCCAATGATTGATTGATGATTAATCACGATACGTGTACATTTGGTTAAAAAAAACAACACCAGAGTTTATTTTATATTTTTTATTTGTGGTAGTGGCGCTACGCTTACGTAAGTAAACAGTTTTCTAAAATTGACAACATGTATGGAATTGACGTAGGCGCTCGATGCTATCGTCTGACGGCATGCGTCAACGCTATACATTTTATATAGCAATGACGAACGCTAAATGTGTCTTGTCTAGGGCTTCAGGTTTTCTGTAGTTTTTGGCGATAATTTTGACTATTTTACATGAATACGTAATTCGTTTGAAGTAATATCATTTTTTTTCTATCATCTTGATTTTGTGCTAGAAGTTTCACCAACAGGCGTTTGAAAATATGAAAAAGTGGTTTGGAGTATAATTAGTAATATTCCAATGTACTACTCAAAAACTGCTCGTTTTTTGTGTTTGTCAATTAGGAATATTGCCTAATTGTTACAGAGTCAATTAAAATCTTGCCCAGCTCTTATTATTGATTATAAGTTTAAAGCAAATAGTTATTGCCATAAATATTTTTATCTGATTCAAAATAAGTGCAATAAAAAACAATCTCTTACTAACCATATCAACATTAACAACAATCTCTACTAAAAAAAAATGAAACCCGTACGTACAAACCAAAACTTGAACTTGATTCTTTTTAAAAACATATCATTCAAGCAACGAGCTTCTATTTCTTTTGTAAGATATTTTGCATAAAGTACCCAACATTTCCCATTAAATCAAGTCCGGCGGAGTACTACTGAAATGCGAAACACAAAATTCAATTTTGGTAACCAATTTCTCAAAACCTTCCGCTAGTCATCCAAAAATTGCCACAGAGACAGCTAAACGTAGCGTCTAGCCTGAATAAGCGACAATTACACCCATTGACGGGCCGGACTAAAGCGAATAGCTGTAGTTGCACTTCTATTATGCTCCCCCGGCTTATTGAATCGGCGATAAGGTGCCCCGGTAATTCCCTCCCATTACCATCATTACTCTTCCCCGGTGATCTCCTAATGCCACTAGGGTAAATGTGGCTGACAAAAAAACTGGACCAAGACGTGGAAATTGGCGGAATTGTTTCCGGTGGTCCCACGATGTGTGGAATTGCTGGGGGTTCTGGAATTATAGTGAGGATTTTTGTGGTAATGCGAAAATGGTTATTGGTCAATTTAAACGTGTTCATGTCAGAATAATCGTTTTCGGCCTACACCATTTTGTGTTGTTGCTATTTGTGTTCATTCACCCCCTTATTCGTAAATAAATTTTGGTAAAAGTTTGATTTGTGTCTTTTTATCAAATTAATATCACAATGGAGGATAAAAACCAACCATGTTAAAGCATACCTTTGTTATTGTGCGTTTTTGTATAAAAAATATCACATGTCAGCAACAAGCTTGAGATAATAATGTTCGGAATAAAAAAGAAAGTAGGTATGTTTTTGTAACAATACAGGGTAAAATATTTGTAGCTTTACATTAAAAGAATCATTTTCAATCAAAATGTAAAATGAATGTGTTATTTTACCTTACGAAATAACATTGTAGAATAAAATAAAATAGTATACACAAATATTAGCTTATCATAAAGTAGTAAAGTAATTTTGTGTCGGCTTAATGTCTGTCTTTCATGATTTCTCTGTCCAAGGTTGTCTGGAAGAGATCGCTATTTAGCGGTAAGACCGCCTGTTGTATACCTATAGTTTCAAATGTACTGTTCCGTGTTTTTTGTTTTTTGGTGTTCAATAAAGAGTATTTGTATTGTATTGTATTGTCATTTTTCAACTAGTTGTTATCTTTGTTTGTAAAGGTAACCATTTAAACATAATTGGTCCAAAGTCCGCTGCATATATTACCCGTCAAGTTACTTCTAAATCGTTTTGTTAGGTAGGTATTTGTTTTATAAATGCTTAATTGAAACGTAAAATCCATATTAAAATTACATGTTAGTTTCTTTGCTTTTATGAGTATGTTTGTATTACGCTTTAAAAGCTTAACCGCTTAAAAGATTTAATGACGTAGGGTACTTTACAATATAACAGACTTTAAAAAAACCGAGGTTCTCATTTACATCTGCATTTTTTTATCTTGGAAAATATGACGGATTTCAAGGAAATAGCGGTAAACGACTTCTACGCGGACGAAGACGCGAGCGTCATCTAGTATTTTATAAATCTTGAAGAACCACTTATTATTTTATAGAATATAAATTAGCATATAATACGACGTATATAAAAAGCTGTTTTTCCCAAATAAAATTATAAGGAAAAATCTAGTAAGAGGAGACTTAAATTGGCTCCATAACTCACGTCTAACTGTTCCTACATCAACAAACTATGAATAAAATTAAAGTTAACTAACAAAGTGGGGGAGCGTTGTATGCAAGATCGATTAATGGTCTGTAATTACGCAATTTCTGGCAATCTCTAATTGTGGAGCGCACCAGTATATTCTGCGTGACAGTACGTTATTTCCCCGGAGGGCTGTAAAGATAGCATAGTATTCGTTAGGGCAAAAACGTTGCTAGAACCGCCATTCTTTTTTCAAAATTTTCGAGTTAGGGTTATGAACTGGATTAACCTGTAGGTAAAGAGAGGGACGCTTCTTTTTATTCATATCAATGTTTATTATAGGATCTATGAGATCATATGGAAAATGGGATCGTAACCCGATATACATTTACAATCTCAAAACTAAACCTAAAACCTAAGCCTGCAAATGCGTTGCCAACCCTAAGGACCCAGATATAATGGCTCTTTGCTAGTAATTTCACCGCTTGTCTATTGCCACACCAGAATACAATAATTCGAACACTGCTGCTTAGATATAATAAGATGCTTAGTATGTATATTTAAGATGGTGGTAGCGAAAGTTCTTTACTTAAGGCGATAAAATCATACCGTAATCGTCAAGTCAAGATAAAAAAAATACTGGTAAAGATGATCTTTTCTATTACTTATTACGGTAATAAGAATTGGGCTAGCTTTCATGGGTTTTGACAGGGATAATTTAGATTTAGGTTATTACCTATTTGGAATACCTAACTTTTTAACGATCTTTAGGGATTATAGCACCTCTGACCTCAAAAGAAAATATTGAGTTTTATTATTTTAGACCCATCTACGTTTAAAAAACACGTTTATGCTTTTAAAACAACTAAGTTTACCCAGTGTTTTTATATCTTTGATCGCGCCTAGAACCGCGGCGCGCCGGCAAAGCTAAAATTATTCACTGACTCGTCGGCCATTGTTCCCTGGTACTTTATTTGTCTCAAAGACAGCATACCGCGTACTAATTCGTTTTTTGGTTCGATGCGTGTCGTTTGGCACTGTAATCCATGTCTTTGAGGGCGTAATTTGTGATTTAAAATAAAAACAAGAGGGCATCAAAGCGAGATATAGCGGGTGAAGGATTTGTGGAATTTATTTTACGACGCTCAATACAATGTAAATTCGAAATGAAATATTTGAAGTCCTAAAATGGGTGAGTGCTATCATTTTAGTAGCATCTTTTGTTAGTACTACTAAAAGGCTGCCATCGTTTTATTCTACCTTTGTACATATCACTTAATTCAAGTAAGCTCTCAACTTATCTAAGTTCTTCGTATAACTAAATTCGAAGTACACTTAACCGAATCACAAAGTTATTCGTAGGTGAAATAATACAGTACGCAACCATTGTTTGTGTAGGTTAAAACTTGCTGAGTGAGTACCTCGAAGCTTTCTCTTTTCGCACTTTAGTTGTAAAATACTCTGAAGAAAGAGATAGTTTTAAAATACCTCTATATTTCAAATTTAATATTGCTACTGGCTCTATGGTTGCGGGCGGCTAGACGCGTGCGTTGCGTGACCGGATTTATTGGCCAAAACTGTTTGTACAAGCCTCGTGTGTTCAACTGAAAAACCAATATCATGCAGTTTTCATCCCATTATTAATGTGTAAAGAAAACTGCGTAGTTGCAGCTTTTGTTTCTGTTTTATATTTATGATAGTACCTAATTGAAAACTTTGCAACGGTTGTTTGATTTTTAAAGGAAAAGGATTATTTTGTTGCTTCCATATAGGGTGGGTTTTTTTGACAAGTAAAAAATGCATGAAAGTGAAAACACGTCGTCCCAAAATAGAATGTTTTCTAACTGGCGGAAATTATCTGGGGTATCCTCACTAGCCCAATCACATCTTACAAATTAATGTCCTAAATATTTTTAATGTTATTTGGACTCCTTAGGGATGACTTAAAATATATCTTATTTATGCTATGCTCACTCTCATTAGAGAGATAACTAATTGGGTAACAATATCACATAAGTACCTACGAAACAATAATAGTATTCGCTCATAAATTAAGCACGATAGTAAAGTAGGCTTTGCGAGGATTCTGGGAGGCATGATAATTGCCACTTAACAGACGACAGCCGGATCTAACCTCGTGTCGTTGTAAAACTACGGTACTTTTATCGCTTCCGCAAAACCCGGATTCCGGATCGTAATAAATAGCTGAAATCCTGAACTTCAACCACTGACACCGACAAGCCTGAAGCCTGATACGACTTAGTTGTGGCTTTCCTCCCTTCGTTCTTTTCGTAGTTTCCTTATTTCAGAACTAGATTAAACTGGTATTTTCTCGACTCAGAAGTGGGATTAGTGTCATTACGAACGGGCCTTTTGTTTTACACGTCAGTTGTGGTGTTTTGTGGAAAATAATCTTTTATTTATCCTCTTTTGTCTGTAATCCGTCAATTAGGAGCTCATCGGCAGCAGTTAAAAGCGTAAAATTATAAACCTATACATATTATTTTGTTCTTTACAATCGTTACTATTTTTGTTGAATTAAAAAAATGACCTTTGCCTACCTACGCAATTTGTAAAGAAACTTAAACTGTGCTGTATTAAACTAAAACTTTAATTTTGAAAGGTAACAAGATACAAAAAATACCAACAGGTAATCACGGACTGTTTATTTTGCTCAATACGTGAAAATACTTGTCATTGATGCTTCCAAATTTTTTTTGTAGATAGCATATTATATAATAAAAATATTTTTATATCTTTATGAATGTATGTAAACTATCATTATCACAAACAGAAAATAACAAACTTAATAAGAACCAGAAACATAAAAAGTATGTAATGTTTTTTAACTCAGAATAAGAAGTAGTAATCTTAAGAAGTTTTGAAGTGAAATTTAGGACTCAGCCTATTTAATGTTCGCTGAATAAACATCATTATGTAAGTATAAAAACAAGTGGGAAAAGATATGTTATGCCTTCATTAATCGCTTAACCCAAGTACAACTAAAAAAATATTGCTAATTAAGTAATTATTCCCTAAAGAGTTGTAAGTACCTAAAGTTAAAAAATAAGTACCAAATGAATATCTAAAGCACACTTTTATTTAATTAATATGTATAACATTAATTAAGCTGAACGGTTTTTTATCCGTGTAGGTGAAGTTTCTTTAAGAGTAGCTGGTGAACCCTTGTCAGATCTCTGCTGATACATGAACCCGAAGTTTAACTCCCAAAGTTTTATAATTTGTTACCACAAACTAACTTACGAGTTGATTTGAAATTACCTCCTTTAAGTACCAAAGATTGTGTGTCTATGGTCATATAGTTTTTACCATTTATAACGCGTATTTATACTTCATTTGTTTAAGCATTTCATATTTACAATTTTTACTTTGTAAAATCTGCAGCAGCTGCACGTAGCCATTTTTTTGTCATGCTTTAACGTTTCAGTGTTTTGCTTTTATATTGGCTGATTAAATATTTTTACGTAAATAAAATATAGCTTAGGGCTGGTTAAAAAAAGCTTAGCTTTCAAACTGTTATAAGTACTTATTATATGCTTCGTCTCTTCCTATTCAAATAGGTATGTGCCACCACTACTGTTACTAAAATCCCTGGAAAGAATGAGTCAAATCCTCAAAAATCAACCTACACATCCATACACAACCTTAACTATTACCGGACTATGGGATATGGCCGCCGGCTGTTACTTATCTCTACGATCTAAACAGTCAACGAATTCTCAGAGCAAAGCCTTTTCATACATCAACTTACAAGAGGAAGAGTTAGAAGAATCTTATACGAGTAATTATTTTCTTCCTATGCTGTAATTATCGCGTACATTTCAATAAATAATAATCAAAAGAAAATAATCGCGTTAATTTTGCACTAATGCCAGTAATAACTCATAATTAGATAATGCTAATCTACCAATGTTAGATCAATTACTCCCAGATACGTATTAAATCACGAATGCGTACAAATTAAACGTAAAGCGAATATTATTTAGTATTGCCGCTAAGGGACCGGTTGATAGAGTAACATAATGCACAATATTTTATGCATGAAACGTTCTAAAGATAAACCTGAAGTTGTACTTTTACGATGCGGTTAACCTAGTTCATAGTGACCCTGCCTGCGAAAAGAAGTCACTGGTTCAATTCCCGGAATGGGCAAATGTTTCTGTGATGACCGCTAGTGCTTGTTCCTGAGCCTTCACAGTTTCCACTTACCATTAGGTGGTCTGTGTGCTCGTTTGCCGTCTCTATGGCAAAAAAAAACCTTGATGATTTTCTATCTATATAAGTATGTATTTTAATACAATAAGTATGTTTAACATTGTCTTGTACCGATAGTACTAGGCTAGAATTTCGATTGGCACCCGGGTTAACACTGAATTACCCCTTGAAAATGTCAATAGCTTCCTACTTATGTTTGTGGATCTTGAAAAGTTGTTATTCTCTTAGATGTCATTTACCTATTATTATTTTACAGTTTTTTTTTTTCAATTAATCACACTTTGTTTTGATGCAAAACCCACAGCACAATAAATAACAATTAAAAAATGTATCATGTTTACACATCACTGGCCAGTTACGAATTAACATTTCATAATTGTAGCTGTTAAATAATACACCAAAAATTACATTGACGAATAATAACATAAATTTTCAAAAACTAAGGCGGGTAAAACAGTAGCAAATTCACATTTTACACTCGGTTCGGTTTTGATTAAAAGCAATCCCGTGGATGTCGTGCTGAAAATTACTTGATTTGTAACCTATTTTATTTACCTACTCGTTGAATTTTTCTAACAAACTGTATAACAAGCTGAAGTCACGATTCGCGCCGTAACGTGCCAGCTTGCATCGGCCATTGCATGGCAGGCGTTGAGTTACTGACATTTGTGCTTAGCTGTGGCCTTTGTAGTTCTTAAACTGATAGGTAGTTGCTGAAACCAGTGGAATAGTGACGGTAGAAAGTGCTGTATACTCGTATATAACCAACAGGAAGTAACTTGTTTTAGAAAAAAAATACGCAACATTAAGCCTTGACTGACAGTGGTGTATGTTATTTAGTCTCCATCGAATCACATAATGTAATAATTAATGTTTTGTTTTGTTGTTATACTGTTAAAATGTGTAAGACCTTTTAATAATCGTAAATATTAACTCCACAATTTAATAGTGCAATAGGATCGATCATGAAAGTAAATTTCTGGAGAGATTAGCTGAAATTGTACTTAAACTTCGCAATTATGTTGCATAGCGACCAGATTACCATACTTACATTCAAACACCGAAATAAAAAAAAAACTTTGAACATTTTTAACGAGCTAAACTGAAACGACGCGCTTAGAGTTGTTATAAATCGATGACCCAAAAAACTGCAGTTATATAAAGTTTAGAGTCGATCCACTGCAGGCAAAACTTATAATTAACAATCAGGAGTTCTTCCTTTTGCGAAAGAATTGAGAACTTTCCATCGAAGTTAGTTTTTGTAATAGTAATATTCCGTCTTGCGTAATACTTACTACCAAAAATTATTGATTTTATACCTAGGACGCATTTAGTATTCTTCCCGTGCCTTCAGAGGCAACAGAGATGTAACGAACCCTAAAAAGAAACCGTATGACGCGTAGGTTGGTACTAGTTAAGGTGCCGCATCAAACCTGATTATCTCGATAGTTTTCTTAAGGTCAGGTTCGTTTTCTAATCCATTAAAGCATCAATGTAATTAGGAACCTTGACCTAATTATATTAATGCTTTAAATTATTTTATAACATTTGTGATGTGTTGAAAAATGGTTTTATTCATGATTACCATCATTTGCCTCTCGATTATACAGTTTTGTATGCTTGAGACGATATTGATTAATTATAATATTATTAATAATAATTATAAATAATAATAATTACCATCGATTTTAATGCAATAGAAACATTACTAAAATATATTTTCCGGAATGAAAAGAAAGAACTTGTCTTAGTACAGTCAACGTCATAAATAAGTGATCATTTATGAACCTTGCCACTTTAACGTCATGTTTGAAATGTCATACAAAATTGTGAAACGATTGAAAACGATAAGGTTCATAAATGATCACTTATTTATGACGTTGACTGTACTATGAATATTGCTTTTTATATAATCTTATATCATTGTTTTTTTTTCCAACCGGTTTCAGACATTATTTCTTATATTATGACAGGATTTTGAAAGTAATAAAATATTTTAATAATATAAGAATACTTTGATAAAACTTTTTGATCTCAAATATAAATTCTATAAGTTTCAACAACATATTAAAACTTATGTACGACACCTTTACAATGTGTATTATAAAATATATTCATTTACAAAACGGTTTCAGGAATTTGTTAAAATGTATGCACCACTCTCCATGGAACGCGCGGTCGACGTCTAAAACACGTCGGTGTTTACTTCCACTTCAACAAAAATGCCTAATCTTTAGTGCAAGACAGCTGTCTCGACTATTTAGATACACGACAAACGCGTCCACTTTCAGAGTAAAATATCGTTTTAAATACCAACTGACAGATGACACATTTCGACATTCTTCAACTTGTCGGTTCTGAAATACGCACGCTCGTTCCTCCCTTTTATTTATTTTTGTTGCTCGTTGTTTCAAAAATGTCTTAACTCTTGGAGAAACGAAGGATTTTAAGCCCTAAAGTTTAGAGATACAGATAAAAGTTCGTTTCAACGGGTGTATGATTTATAGCGTTCGTATACGATACTATCCAATTTAATAAGATCAGACAAAAAGTCAGTGTAAAGACGCAGTCTAATGTCGCCTATAAGGGTTAACTAACCAATTAGTTGGTGTGTACTTTACAAAAATAATAGCAGATTTCTTACTCAATCACTAATTGACTAAATCAAGATGATTTAAGAAAGATTTAATGGTAGTACCTCATGAATCTTAAGTGACATTAAATTTATAGATATCATTATACGTGACAGTAGGAGAGCATAAATATGTTGTCGGTTTATTAATACCCGTGGTACCGCGGTTATTAGAGACACATGTTTAACGATTTAGAGAATAGGATATATGTTTTTTGTTGACCTAACATTCATCATATGATAATGATAATCTTGGAAATGAATAAACGAATGAATGATATGCTTAAAGACATAATGTAGATCGTGAGTAGAAGATGTCAATACGTAATGCTTAGCGAGGGTACAGCTTAAACCTCTAGATGAATTCGTACTGAGTCGGCGAAATAATTGAGCCATTCATAAGGCTTGTGATAGCAGGCTGAAGCCCCTTCCAAGCACAATGACTAATAAGAAGTTAATCCGCAAATAAAAGTGGAATTGAAACAGAAGTGGAGCGCCTTCGCGCCGTGTGGGTAGGCTAATGTCGATTTGTCTTTGTCGGCGTCACTGAACTCGTCAGAAATAGATTAAGCGCTCTCACTCCATCTAATGGCGCCTCATTTGTTTGGCTTTAAGAGAAAAATTGCTCTTAAACTCCGCACGATAGAATCTTGTCGATGAGTTTCGTTTGTTTGACTCAATTTGTGCCCGTCCTGCTGCTCCGTTTTACCTCACATTTTCGAATCCACTTAACACTTTCGAGTGGCGCCTCTGCAAATTGTTTTAAGTTGTTCCGCTGTTTGTTGCTTACCTACAAAAATGTAATTTGTGTTTTTGCCGCGAGTTTAGCGAGTTTCGCACCTCATTTACTGTCAAGTGTTTTTGTCGGAGCGGTTGGTCTCGTTGTTATTTAAAAATATATTTAGTTAAACTATTTTCTAAAAGCAGCTTGTAACTATCCCAATTAAATAACTATAAAAATGTTAAGCGTAGGTATCAAAGTTAGAAGCGGATTCATAATAAAGTCGCCTACAATTGTATGAAACTACGCTCCAAATGATTCGTATTTCGTATTCACCGAGCGCTGAATTTAAATTCAAAGAAGCGAAAGAAATTAAAAACCTGCAACGGAATAAACTACTGAGAATCCGGCGCGGCCGATGCGTACTAACCAGATGAAAGCAAGAACTTAATTTTTAGATACAGCTGGAATCCCTCTGAATACCAGCCTTTATTTCACCGCTTGATTCTTTCCACCGAAATTAAAAAGATCTTTATAAAGTCTTCACGTCCCTCTACTTAAAATTACCTCGCTTTGCAGCTTGCAAATAATTTCTCCGCTATCCTATAAGCCGATGTTAACATTTAATACTTTAAATAGGTTAATCCACAGACCGCAATTTCTACTCGATATTTTACCATTACATGCAATCGTATTACACAGCTGAGTAAATACGCGATTATTGTACAGAGTACGATAAATTACGTATTAAATGTGATAGGTGATATGTGTCCGAGAAAATCTGAAATCGATCGCCTGCGTAAGCGCACTTGTATCGCCAATAACTTAGCAATATGGCATACTAGTTAGAAGCGCACCAAATCCGCGCCTACAAAGCCTTTGAAAATCGCCTTCCAGGGTGGCTAGCACATATTTTATAGGGCTCCGTACCAAAAGGGTAAAAATGGGACCCTATTACTAACACTCCACTCTGTATCTTATGAACCGTGATAGCTAGACAGTTGAAATTATGTATTTCTGTTGCCACTATAACAAGAAATACTAAAAACAAAATAAAATAAATAATTAAGTGGGGCTCCCATATACTACAATCTAATTTAGTGTCTAATGTTGTATAGATAATGGTACGGAACTTTTTCTGCGCGAGTCCGACTCGCACGTGGCCGGTTTTTACACCTCAAGGAAGTCAAATGAGCATACAAGCCACCTAATGGTAAGTAGGATCTTACTGCAATCTTACAAACTGCAATTCTAAGAATCCAAATGCGTTGCCAACCATGACGACTAAGATGGTGAGTAATCACCGGTTGCCTCAACCTCATACCGGAACATAACAATGCCAACAATGTTGTTTGCCTGTAGGTTAAAGGATAAGATAGCGTAGTGGTAGCTAACAGTACGGACTCTGTACAAAGTCCCACTTGTCCACGACTTTGGGATATCCTTGTCTAATTCATTTAACATAGAGTAGGTATGTGTACAGACGAAGCAGAACAAGGCCTAACAACAAAATTCAAAACGCGCCTGCCGCATTGGTGATATGTATTTAACCTTATATAACTCGTTCCTGAGATTGTGAAAGAACAGTCATTTTGTAAATCAGAATTTACACGTCAATTCAAATATAAATTATATGTTCAAGCATGTCTCAACCTCTGGGTGTACTTACCTCCACGCGCCTCAATCAAGAAGGGAGATAGGTCACGCTTGCAAACTGAGTTCGAACCCCCGCTGTCACCCTGTATCGTGAGTTTTTCTAAGTACATGACTCTATGCTCTTAAGGAGTAACATCACGAGGATACTTAGACATTTGAACAGCTGAGTGTGTATGAGAGTAATTGCACAAAAGATCTTAAAGGTTTGAAGTGTATCTGAAAGGCCTATCTGTACGATAAGATAAGATAACTCGGGTGGGGGTCAACCGATGTTCAAGCTTTCGTAGATATTTTGTTTTTAGCTGCTGTACCTACATTTGCAAAGTAATCGTTTTTTTTTTTGATGATTTGACAGAGTTACTATAATAACAGTATTGTAACGCAAAAGTAAGCAGGAACTGAATTCTGCTTTAAAGCACCGTATTTAATTTGCAGGTGATCTCTCTACAAAGGAATTCAAGAGCAGTCTCTCCTATTCTACGCTACTTACTATAGTGTGTGCAATTTAACTTCAGGATCTAAAAAGAGAGACTTAAATGTGTGTTCCTATAGGGAAGAAGAGTATGTCTGCTTAAAGAATCTAAAAATCAAAAATATATACTTCATTTGAGACTTATAAAACTTGTCACTAGGATCGCAGAAATGTCATCGCAACTTCGGCCCAGTAATCTATTTCCGTGTGATCCTGGTTTTATTTGTAGTACATCGCTGCGTGAAATAAGCGTGAAGGCGTCTGCCGACCACCCAGCGCGGCGGTGAGTGCTTAACGCGCGCGGCGTCATTTCTTCTGATTTATTGAAACTCAGCCGACGGCGAAACATTCGATGCACTGCAGTGCAGCGAAAGGTGTAGGTAAGAAAAATTAAACTGGCTTAGAACCTTAATTAAAAAAATATTTTTATTATTAACTCTAAACTGATTAGATTATAACATTAACATTCCATCAGTGCTCTCTATAATTTTGAAAATCTTGAGATATACAGATATTGAAAATAAGAGAACACTGCCTGATCCCAATCGGCCCCATCAGGTATTAACAGTTCAAAATAAAACTTTCTAACCTCTTCACAAATATCTAAAAACAGAATATCAATATATCATGTGTTTTACTAAATTGAAACTATTATGCAGTATCCACCGGACGAGCCTGGCAATCTGTCAAATTGGCCTAGACCCTAAGTAAAAACGAATTTTAAATGTGATAGTCATAAATTGATTTACGATCAACCATTGTAAAAGAAAATATAGTTATATATTGGGTATTATATCATTATTATATCTTTACAATAGAATATACGTGAGCCTACAGTTTTTTATCAGTTACTTCAAGATTTCATAGAAGATAATATAATAACACAATAAGGCTAATGCTACCACCTAACCTCACTTAGTTACAGGTTTACATATAAGAATAAAACAAAACAACAGCTGTTAGTAAATGAACGAATTCAAAAAAGCAGCAATATTCTCAGTATATACGCATTAAATGTCACACTGGGTAAATATTCACGTTTTATAACCGTTTTAAAAGTTTCAATAAAAAAGCAGACAAACTCGTCAAAGCTCTCACTCAATTGACCCATGAAACTCGCAAAGGAAAATAGAGTTCACCATGTTTCACTCACCGCAAAGTGAAAGCGCGGAAAATTTACATTCCCATTTTCTATTTATGCCAATCGGCTAAGGGGTGAGCTTTGATAGCGTAAAGGGATTAGATACTTTCACTTTACGCGCAATATTTTCGGATTCAGAATTCATTATGTGTTTCCATCAATTTACATAACAGAGCGAGTTCGCTTCGTTCTATATCAGCACTCAATATTTTATTTGCTTGCCCTTTGTAGCGAGTTCCATTTGACTGCGCATTTGAAACAAGACTCTTCCAAACTTAAAAATATTTTAGTTAAAAAACAAACTACTTATTACGGTCAGTGTTTTTGACAGTTTACCCACACATTTGTCCTAAAGTGTACACCGACACTAGTTTAAATTAATTTCAAAATTGTGCTTTGAACTTGATTTTCTCACGCGGTGTAGTATAGATCATAGAAAAACGCTTTTGTATAGATTAAACAACTTTAAATAGGAGTTTAAATTCTATATTTCATAACTAACGAGTCATCGGGTCAAATTAGGTTGTGATTTGTTATTAAACCGAGTTAAATGAACTCTAAATAATAGCAACGACCATAATGATATTGGGTAATGAATCAAAGTGTTAATTTCCACACACGAAAGAGAAGAACACGAAGTTTAAAGAGTAGCGAGGTCCTTTGCTGGAAAACCGTATTAACAAACAAAATTGTGATTATACTAAAGGTTTACTAAGCAAGCAAAAGAATACATACATACACTAAGTAATATCTATATCTATATTGCATTCGAATATACTGGTCTAAAATCCGAATAGAACACGACCTTCACCAGGCTGTTTAATCGAAAAAAAGTATTTTATATCAAATTTAATATGCTAAGTAATATATTTATAATAGGTTGACTGGAAAATTTCAGTACAGTCCTTATAATTATCATTTAAAAAAAAAACTTTTTTTTTATTTTCCATTGCTTTTTTAATAGACCAATTACACACTAATCGAAAGTATGAATCCTATGGAATATGTAAACGTTAGGTTGAGTGCAAATTATTAGTACTGACGTACCACATACCCAATAGCAAGCAATAGCAATTAAACAAAAAAGTTCATATCAGTTTTTTTAAATCATATTGGGACTGGACTGAAATTATCCTGTCAACCTATTATAAATATATTACATAGCATATTAAAATTGAAATAAAATACTTTTTATCGAATAAACAGCCCGGTGAAGGTCGTCTCCTATTCAGATCCCCTACTATACCAAAGTAATTAGCGTCCATTGTAATTGCGAATGTAATAATATTAATTAATCCTACTATGTTATATCGATAAGTAACAGCATTTAGAAGTTTGATAAAGTGCTGTGTATTGCAGTGTAAACGAGGTTCGAAGGATCGCCAGTATCTACTACAGTAATATTATTTTAACCATTCTTGCGCCCGATATCGTGGAAGTGAGACCAGAATAAATAATTCACATAACCAATTCTTTTTCCGGTAAAAGTTATATTATAAGAATACAAATACATTTTATTTTTTATTGAAATTGGTAAGTAAAAGAGATCCATCCCAACTGTTTCCGAATTCTCCTTTTTGTCTGAATCTGTTTTAATTCCAGGATTGTTATTGAACAAACTTAACTTAACTTACAGGCACGAATAAATAACACTCATACAAATTTAATATTACGAGGTATAGGAACTTTGCGTGATGTCCGTTTATATTACCGTCTTAATCTTTACTTCTTGTCTTTTAGACAAATTGAAGCGAATGCGAGCGAAATCATTAAAAATTGCAAGGTTTGAAATATTAAACTAACCTCTACTTGTTAAACTGTGTGGTAATTAATGTCTTTTTTATGTGATATATTTTTTTTTTTATTGCTTATGTTATGTCTAAGATATATTGCCTAATTCCCACCGGAAACTAGTAAGTCGTAATTTTCGTTAGACAAATATAAAACTTTGTTTTTTTAGGCTTTTTAAATTTGCGACTCATCTAAGTCCAAAATCAATTTGACATTTTACAGCAAGAGATTGTTTCCTATCAAATACAAATGACGTGGCATCTCTAAGATATAATATAAAAAATATAAATGTAATTTATTCAGTATGTAAGCCGCACGGGCACATTTACACGTCAAGAATTTACCAGCGCTTCCCAAGAGGAGACCACTGCTGAGAAGAAACGCCGCAAGAAATTCAGCAGTCAGTCATTTTTGAAACATATTTCATATATGGTACTACTTAGTCTAAGCATTACATAAAGTTATAAATATTAAATTAAATATAATATCAAATAACATGCGTAGTTCAGCAGGAAAACATGCCAAAAATCTTGGGAGAGAGATAGATGGAGAAAGAGAAAAAAAAAGGCATCTTCAAGCAGATTTTCTGTGAACCTTTTGTATTTTTTTTGAATATCGATTAAACTATGAAGGTACTACTTTTTTTAAAGAAAGGTTAAATACCTAACAACTTTTTCTTACCACAAAATACAATGACTGAAATTTTCCTGAAAGTGGAAAACGTTCTTAGTTTAAAGTTTGGTGCAGAGTAAAACAGAAAAAGGGGTAAGTGAGGTTGCAACCTTCGTATGGCGAGTAGTCTGCGGTCGCACCCCCGTCATTTCCAGGAACGAACAGTTCCAACAGGAACACGACAAAACCGGAAACAGGGTAACAAGCTAGACTTTTTATAGCACAGCCATGAAGTAAGTAACTAACATATTTTTGCATTTAATTAGCACTTGCTGGAATAGGTTTTTCAGCTGCACAGTTTAGCCGAGAAAGTTATCAGAAGTGAAAAATAGATGTTTGCTTTTAGATTACTTTATGTGCAGATTTGTTTACCCATGGTGTTGATTTAGTTAGAATTGATATCAAAATAGAATAGAATAGAATTTATTGGTTTCGCTTAATTGTTTACATGTTTTTATATTGCATGCTGTTAAATGTTCTTAAATTTAACGATTTAGGGTTAGTTTGGGGTAAAAATAGGTAGTTTTTATGTCCAATGAGGTAAGGACAAGTTGCTTAACGCTGACGTAAACGATTTTCGATAAATGACTACTTACTTACTTACTTACGACGAGACCGTCTCACAGATTTAGTATATTCTTTACATTTTGGATAGCGATAACGAACGCCGAATGCAAGATGCATCTATAGGGCCTCAGACCATTTTTACAGAGTTTACTTAAATAACGACTAGATCCGTAGAATATCGCGAAAAATGCATAAAAGTTGGACTTAAGTATTTATACAAATGTTTTGTTAAAATTACTAATTGCGTTTTAATTCCATAACTATTCTTCGCGTAATTACTTTGTTTGTTCCAATGTCAGAATTATTTCTCGTTTGCGTTTCATTTACGTAACTAAAGAGTTGCGCAATAAAAACATAGTAAACTGTATGTGGGAAGACATGTTGCTCCCAGTAAAGTGCAAGGCGTGTGAGTGCAGCGAATAGTTGCCAGATGTGAGGGGGACTATTCTCGCCGCGTACTTTAAAATATATTCGCTGTACTTAACAAACAACTGAAAAAGACGATTAAAAAAGCGAGAGTGAATTTTTACTGTTTAAGTAGAGGTTTGCGCGTCTGATCTATTTTAAGAATCTGCAATTGTTATATAGTTTTATTTTATTACACACAAAGTATTTTAATGCGATCTAGGTACTATTAAAGATGATGTAAGAATAATTTGCTTTGCGTGCCTACTTGTAATATAATATTTGTCTGAAATATCTTTCACCAATTATATTTAACAACAGTATAAAATGTTTCTTGTACAAAAATAAATAAATAAAAGAGAAACGTTTTAATAAATGCCAGAACTCAAACTCACGTTTTTAGGAAATTTCGTGTTGAGCGAACAATATTTTAACGCTAGAAATATCATGCACGCAATTTGGATATCATTAGACGCTTTGATTTAATTTGTCCGTGAAGCACCTCTAAACATAGTTCAACAACCTAACGTTGGTGAAAATTAAAAATTACAAGTTTAACCATAACAAATAAAATTTTAAATACAACTTTAAAACTTACTTAAATTTATGTGGGAAGACATAATGTCGTAAGAAAACTAAAATACTTAAGTCTTAAGATGAATTTACTAGACTGCAATTAAAACTTAATTGATTAAAAAATGCGGTATGTTCGCTAAAGGAACTTTTCAAAAGGTTTATTTCAATATTTTGACATAGTTTCTGTAAGAACGAAATAAACTTTTAGTTCCTAAGTTACTAATCACCTGGATTACAGTATATTAAACGTATTTCATTATAAATTATGCTTTTCTTAGCTATCGAGTACCAAACCAATTGATTAAAATGAGTACATTTTTGAAATTAAAAACTTTTGCACTAAAGATGAACAAAGTAATGTATTTAATTGATTGCACTAAAACCTGCCCGAAATTTTAATGCTATGTAAAATAATATACATAGTATTATTAAAATACTAGCTTCTGCCTGCGACTTCGTCCGCGTAGAATTAGTAATTTTGCCATCCCACGAGAACACTGATTTATTTCGGGATTCAAGGTAGCCTGGATTAATATCCAGTGTATAAGCAAACTATTCCAAATTGTATCCAACCTAATTCGTTCATCCGTTTTAGCGAAGAAGTAATAATCGACAAAACTTATATTCTTTATTTATAAGAGTTATATAATACCAATTTTAACGTTACTAACTACAAAAATAACGAAACTCTGATATAAAATTCTACACACCCCTTCTTCCCTTTAGGGATAGTTTTTCCAAAATCACTAAGATCGCTAGGAAAGCTATACATATAATCAAATTAGAAAAGAACCCTATATACCGTCACCTACATATCTCGTTTCTAACGTCATAAAATAATGCATGGATTCACTGTGGATTGTAATAGGCCCCCAGCGTTCAGGAATACACAGCGCCTAGACGCCGAGCGTTGCAACAAGCGCCAGCTGTGATACTATAATGTTCGCTCAAACAGGATTCTACGCTCTGCGCTTTTAAATTGAACTTATTTGCTTTACTGTTAACGTATTCATTAAATAACACGAAAGTTTAAGGAGCTACAAAAACATTTCATTAATTTTGATAAGTTCATACATGTTTTAGGAAATAATTAGGAAAACCAGTCGTGTTTTTTCCACATGAATTCCGTGTCAATGGACAACGTTCAGCTTAAACTAAATACATGTTAAATTTAGAATGCTATGCGTAGGAAATTTTAATTCTACGAATTGAACCTGTATTTTATAAATCTGAATCTGCTACTATATATACTTACATGCCTATTTATTTAAATAGAAAATATTTTCTAGTAAGTAGGTACTTAGCTTTGCAATAGTTTGCTTAAATATTTAACCGTGACCTAAGATATTGGAAAATTATCCTTTAACTAGTGTTGATGTTATAGGATCCAGAAGGTAGTAAATGAAACTAGGAGCCAGTAATGGGCTACGATAACTTTGCAACCCTTCGTCGCTCGCCGGCCGCTCGGGCGGCCCGCTCGCTACACTCGTCTCCCTGCACTCGTTTGTCATTTCTTATTCTTGCCCGCCCTCTCATATAAATACAAACAACCGGGGCGGAAGCCGTGAAATTTAGAAATTCCTTTGTGTCGACGCGTCGGCGCCACTTCGCCTTTATGCCTTTAGATCTACAAATTTTCAGATTTATTCTTTGAATAAATTTTGTGGTAGACGCTTGTCAGCTTTGAAATTCAATTGGCTCGGGGTCGAGCCATCGCTGACGAGTTCGCTTCCTTTTATTTAGGATTTTTCGGGCTGTTGTCTATAAAAGGCGGCGATCCTTTGAGTCACTCAGTTTTTTTTATTTACCCAGGAAACTTGGTCTAATCTTCAGCTTTAGTGACGACAGCTGCGAAAGAGGTGGCGTTTTGTGTTTATTGTTTATTTACTATTTAATTAATTTTCTTAGTTTTAATCATTATATTTTGTAGTGGGCTTTAAGGAAGATCAAAGAGGTCTTGTTCTTCTTAATTAAATATAGGGGTAGTATTAGAAAAAAAAAAGTAAGTACTAGGTAAATTATAATCTACAAATTAATTACATCTGAAGCCACTCCCTTTTTGAAATATCTTAAACTGTCCTTTGTTATTTGACTTGTTTCGTTGATGTATAATTCATTTAATTGTACGACCTCAGAAACCTTTTATTATTTTGTGCTGTTGCTGTTTATATTAGGATAAATCCATTTTCTGATGCCTAATCTTGCCAACGTCTCTTATTTCTTATCTAATAATAATAAATTAATTGCATGAATATTAGTCAGTTATAATAGTTAAAAACGAGATTAATTACATTTAGCACATTAACCGAACAAGTTTTTCCACTTAAAGGTTCTAAGTTGTTTGTTTTTCTGGTATAGCTATAGGAAGTACCCTTTTGTTGATAAAATGCGAAAAACGTTTAATCGCGGACAAGATTTACATAAATACGTCACAACCCATCGAGGGCGGAAAAGGTAGGACATAATTCAATCAGAGCCGCAATTTGGTCTTTTGTAGGTAAAGACCGCATCCGGACGAAGGGGCCCATTCTCCGGCCGCTCTTTATAATACTAACTCTATGGTAAGCCTGTTACAACGCTTTCATTGTGCGAACTATTCATGATTTCGGAGGGAAATAATTTATGTTTAGTTTGTTGATAGATTCAGTGCGTTGTTTATAAAGACAACATAAAGTTATACAATCGGTAAGACTATCTCATGGACAATGCGTATTGTGCAAGGGTCTTACAAATATTCTTACGATGACTATAATACTTTTACTTATTACTTTATTTATCCTACTAATATTTTACTTACGCTAGTTTATATGTGTTAGTTTGTCCTTCACGCTGGAACGGATGGACAAATATGGATGATATTTGAATGGAGTTAGATTATACCCTAAACACACACACACATAGGCTACCTTTCATACCAGAAAATTTTCTCGCGGGAATAACGATAATCGAAAACTTATGCGAACGAAGTCGCGGGCAAAAGTTAGTTGTTAATAAATTAAACTAAATAACGTACGTACATAGTATACAAAACTTAAATATTTATTTAACTTTGGTAATTAGATTATAGATGATAAGTAAAATAATCAATGTAAGTTTACATTCTCAACAAAATCGGGGTCACTGTTCATCATACAAAATTTTGCCCTCTCCGGGTATCAAAACCGGAGCGCTGCTAGCTTAATAAAAATTTAAGTTCTGTTAACATACTCGTAATAAAATTAAAGAATATATTATTATATTTAGTACATTTGGAACTGACAGTCGTTTTTAGTTTATTTTAATGGAAGTAGTTAAAATCCTAATTATATAAACAAACAGCATAAATTGGTCTTGTCACATAATTGATGTGTCTCGTATGATTTGTTAGATTTTTGTTTAATGTATGTTTGATTCTTTTTATAATTTAAACGTTTTGTTTTTATGATTCATGAGATAATTACAAATTCAAGGTGTGACTTCATGTGTCTTAAATAGGCCATTGTAATAGTCCAGATAAAATCGTATCATAATCATTTAAAGAAAGAAACAGTGTTGAAAGATAGGAATGCTGTAATATACCTACATTTTACGGAATCGTTTCATAATTATTGAAAAAAGTGTTGAAATAGAGGAATGCTGTAATAGAAATTCCACGGTTTGCTAATGTAAACGCTACATCACCTTTATCTCAAAGTGCACAATCTGGACTTGTTGATTTTTCTTAAACTCCAACTTCAACTGAGTATAAAGAAATGCAAGCGTAGTCCGCCATCCATTTTCTTAAGTTGGTATCTCAGATAAAAGAAGTATCTTTCGTAAACAACAAAACACGAAACAAGGTACGTTTTAAAATTCCACTCTCCTCGGACATGCCTCTCCTTCGCTGAGTGTCACTTCAGTATTTAATTAAACGAAAGCAAAGAGAAACTGAGAAGGTAGGGTAATTTGTCAAAATTAATTAAAAAGAAAACGAACGGACTAAAGAATTATTGACTTTAACAAGATGATGGTGTCGAGGATTTGTGTTATTGCAAGTGTTTTGGGCCTCCGGAGATTGTCTTTTTAGGTATCTACGCGAATTGTTAAATATTGACGAGTTTTTTTCACTATAATCGTTATAAAAGGGTTTTATTTTGCCTCTTTATGCCATCAACCAAATACTTAATGCCGATTACGTGATGAACGAAATATGCCCGAATATAACGAAATTTATAATTAAAGAAGCGGAAGTTTTTTTTTTATAAACATTTTATTTTACAACTTTGTCAGAGTAATTTAAATGTATAACTGCCAAATTAAATCTTTGTACCAACAGTCTCTCTAATTTTAAATGACATTAAAATCATATTACCTACTTTGTGATGTTAGATTTTTTGATTTCCATGAAGTTATCTATTTTATATATTTAATTGATAAAAGCCTAAAAGGGTGTGACATATTCAAATTCAAACAATCAAAATTATTCATTTAAAAAAAAATTACATCGGTGTTAAACTAAACACTTGTAATATTTCGCGATACTTACCCAAGGTACAGAAGACCTCATTAAAACATATTTTCATTCGTGCAAATGGCAACATGTAAACTTATATGTAGATGATTTCATTGACATTTGCTAAAACTAAGATTAGTTAGAAAATATTTACGGTATTCTGAACCAAAATTACTACCATCAACTTACAAAGTCATAAACATAACAACGCATAAGGTCACAGCTGTTGAAACCTTACATACACTACCAAACAAAAGTTTCTGTAGCATGCGTTAAAAAGCTCGTGCCCTTAATAAAAGCTAGGCTGAGATCTTTAAGTAGATCCCTGTATCCAAAGAAAGTAAACATTATCTGGCACACGCCGTATCAGTTCCAGCCAAAGTCTCGTCGATGATGTTTGCTTCAGATTTAATAACATCCACCCCACTCCTGTCAAAGATTTATGACAAACGTTATCATATTTACGAAGTACACAGGAAAATTTACCTTATTGAGCCCATTCCTTATCTGCATGCGTATACTCCCCAACATAAACAAAACGAAACGCAATTTTCGTGTTCAAGTCAATAGCTTAGAATAATAAGTGATAGTAAGTAATATTAAGGAAATCCACATAAGAGTCCCCTTTACTTTTACAGCGTTACCATTGGCTGTGTGCACTGATTTTTAATTTATATTTTTTACGTCTTTGAACTTTTTTACGAGTTTAGAAGTGTAAAAAAAACTACATGTCATTTTTGACCAATTAGTGTAGCAGTGTGTAGTAAGCCAAAAATATTTGAATGCTGGGCAACATCCCCTTTTCTTCCACGCGTCTCAATCTCGGGCAACTTCCCACTAGTTTCGTTTAATGTTCTTATGCCCGGTTCCTATATTCACAAAATGAATCGTTTACCTTACGCCTTGATAAAATTTGACACATTTTGTATGTAGCAAATGTCATAACGCTACGGTCAGTAAAGTAAACGATTCGTTTCTTGAATATAGGAACCGGGCATTAGTATAGCTCGTTTTGCTAACGTCAGTTTGGTCTATTTCCTTGCCTGAGTGACTAACTTTTTCAGTAAATATAATGAAAGAAACGTAGGTATATTTCTTTCTATATAAAAACATATAATTGCGTTTATACTTAATGTATTCTTTTTTGTCGTTTTTCAATAAATTCATCTATATTGCCTTTGCAAATGTACTGTAATTGACTCTAAAAAAATTGTGCCCCACCTCGAACTCGCTTGTTACCCTACAACTTTTAAATGAACTTGCACCCATAGTAGTCCCCTCAAGAGGAATATGGAGAGCAATTCCGGGGTGCTCCGCGGAGCTGGCTTACTTCACGAACCATTAAATTTTCCTGTTTGCATTTTTTAGCATACGTTAGGTTACTCTCAAGACGGGAGCTCCGCAACCGTCTTTACGATTGTAGTTTTAGGGGAGTTTCGTTGATACACATCCAGTGAGTTTATTTTTATTAATACACTTTGGTAAATTGTAGTGGTTTTTAACAACTCGGGTATATAGTCTGTTTGATGTTACGTTTATCCGACCAAAGTAGGGTTTTAGTAAGATTGCTCAATAGTCATGAAAATACACTTGCAGTAAATACATATAGCACGCTAGCAAGGTATCGTGATAAATAAATATGCTTCATTTGTTTAGGTACTTAACTAGAGTAACGGTAGCACTCAGAGCCAGTTAAGGGTGATTAAGTCGTTTTCTAACGATTTTCCATACACAAGTTTGAAAAAGGAACGAGTTTATTACGCCACATTATGCTACAATTGTATTATTATTTCTAAATCCCTTTTCTTTATTGTTTAATTTTGTTTTCTGTCATGATTTGTTTGATGTTATTTTTTTTTTTTGTGATCGGCGATTAAATATTTATATTTCGTTTTGACTTACTGTTTTACAGATCCACGTGTTTTGGTTTGTTTACATTTAGTTTTAAGTGAGTAAACGATTGGAGTACAGAATTAGTAACAACTAGAAAACCAGCGGAATTATAATCACGTTGCCAACTTGAATACATTTAAGTTTCTTATAAGGCTTTTAATTACTATAGTTTCGAAGACTCCGACGCTGGAAGTAAAATTCACAGAGCAGACCCAAGCAAGAAAAATGTACAACACTGTGTGAGCCCGCCAACTATCCAAATGGTGGGGAAGGAAGTAGCGATTGGCGGACTTAGTGAATAGTATTTATCCGAACAATCCCTCGGAACATTCTCCGTGATAAATGTGGTGTTGGATGGAGGAAAGCTATCCGTCCACAGAAATAAATCCTGATTGGCTTAATGGAAAATTGTAATTTTTTAAATAAATTAATAATAAACAAACGGTCTCGGGGAGAGTGTTGCAGGACTTATGAATTGTTGATTTTATATACTTTTGGCTGAAAGATACGAAAAATATGTTTTTAACAAATACCTAAGCATAGTACACACTCGAAAGTAAAAGCGTTTGTTGTATGGTTTTAGTTTATAGCTATGATCCGAGATTGGTGAAACGAATGAATAAATTATTGCTTTCATACCAGTTACATACAAAGATAAGATAAGATGCTTTGCGAGAACGTTATCGTTATCAAGAGGATTGTGAAGCTAAGAATCTCCATACAACATGCGAAAACGTTTCCCCTTAAGCCTTGTCCGATTTTAAAGATTTTTGAATTTTTGAACAAAACAAATAAAAAGAAACAGAAACGTATAGACCTCCATCTGTATAATAACTACAACATATTCAAAAATCGTGACGATTTTCACTGATTAAGGGGGTGAGAAACGTTTTCGCCCGAAGCTAAATTGGTTTGTTTTTTTTTTGACAGCTGCGCGATTTTAGATTTTGGCGGCGCTTCACAATCTTCTTAAACAATGTATAGGATTGACGTAAGCTGCCGGTCGGTTGCGTCGAGTGGTGATTATTATGTCAATTCCATAACTTTTCACTTTATCAGTTTTTGACTGGGGAAAGGAACACGTTACTCAAGCAAAAACATTGAACTTTTAGAGCACATTCATTCTCAAGCAGTCCTCCAAAATTGTTGAAACCGATGAATAATAACACCCATTGCTCTTACCTTCTAAAAACACTGATATTTTTTAAATGATTAATATTTTTTTATAAATTATTTCAATCTCGCGTAAACGCGGGAGGCTATCTGCTTACTAATTAATAGCTTTTAAATGGAGTCCATTTTAGCCGGGCATGTATTATTCAAAGTTTATTGAATGGATAGTTTTTTCAATCCACCAGTTTATCAGTAAAAACATCGCATTGAAGCGATTTCAGCGCTTTTTTGATATTTGTGTCTCTGCATTAAATACCCGATTCTAAAAAACAGAAATTTAAAATCGAATAATAACGTCTAATAATTTAGTAGAAAGAAAAATAAAAATGCGTGATTATTTACAATTAAATTTGTTGTCCACATTGTTCACTTTTAAAAGTACAATTATTTTAGTGGTAATCGTCTTAAAATGTTCAAATAATTTTATAATTTTAGAAGTAGCTTAGTCCTGATGCAACATTTTATAAAATAATTAGATATTAAACATAGTTTTGGGGGCGAGCAACTTTAGCCCCTAGGGCTAAAAAGTAACCCGAGTTGAGTTGTTTTTCATTGAAATGTCGTTTGTAATAGTATGTCACATGGTTACCAGATTTATATTATTTTTTATCAAAGCGTGCCTCCATTAAGTTACAAATACTCCCAAACATGAAGATTCCTTAACAGATTTCAATATAAAACATTATTAACTAAAGATAAACTATTTTATCTTTAATTAATAATAATGGAAAGATTGCGTTTGGGTAAACAGAGGCTATCTATAAATCTCGATTACCCCAAAGCTAGAGGATTGCCTCCGGCCCTCAGTATCGGTTTACGACGAAAATATATTATGTATGTAGAGCTGACTGCTAGTAAAAATAAATGATACTATTGACAGTTTCCCTAACGCCGTGGCACTGAACCAAATGTCTGGTCATTGTCGCTATGAAAAATAAGGTCGCATAAAATGTGAATTATAGCCGATTTATTTCGTGACTCTTGTTTGGTCTAGAAGTTCCGTTGTTTTGGGAAAAATGCCCAAACGCATGTCACGTTTTTTATTGAAAGTTATGACAAGCGGGTCACATGCGTAGCGTCGGAGGGATCGAAAGTGCACTGGAAACCTTAGAGAAAAATATACGCTTGTTTTTAGGGTTTCATGTCCGAAGGCACCCTATTAATATGCGTACGCTGTCCGTCCGTCCGTCCTCTTTTTAATCCTTATTTATAGAGGGTTATTTTTTTTTCAATACTCAAAATCAAATAATACTGAAAACTGTTAAAATTCGAGTTGGATTCGCGCTGATTCAATTCAAGGTCGAATTCAAATTGGAATATAATAATAACTCCTGCGCGGTACGGAACCTTCGAAGCGCCAGTCCGACTTGTGATGACTGGTTTTTTTTAAAACATCCCTTACGTCGCATCGTTTTTTTTTAATCTCCTAGTCTATTTCACCTTCCACCAGAGATGATGCCTGTCATTATTTTACTTGTAGACTAGTTTACTTTCGCCCGCGGCTTTGTCTGAGCCGAAGTCATTTATTCCCTTGGAAATTCTTTGATTTTTACCGAAAAATATTAACCTATAGTATGTTTGTCACTGAAATTATCTCTAGATTATTTTACATCGATCATTTACGGCATTGAACCGTGAAAACGAAACAATCATATATACCAACAAGGATGCTCTTCTACTTGCAACTTACAGATGCAGATTATTGGATCGAGTTACCTCATCTGACTATAAATGTACGATTACACCTACTTGGTCGTTAGCCCTTGCAAGTAGCAAAACATTGCATTGCGACAGCGGGTTTTGATTCAACGTAATAATGCAACTTGCCAATGTCTACAAGAAAGCGGCTTTCAACTAAGTGATACCTACAATCGAATGTGATCTGTAAATAATTTTGAGGAAAACCTGTAAAGAAGAGTTATGACGAATAATTACACGCCCTAAAAAGTAAAACGCAGTAATTATTTATACAGTTTTATTTGAATTTTTAACAAATTTACGTAGGTACTTTTTTTCGAATTTAATAGTCGCAGCGTTTGAATGTGTTGGTGACTTTCGTTTGTATAAAAAAACGAAAAATGAAACTAAAAACTACTAAGGTATTCTGTCAATTTATTGCGGGTATACTGACCTTTTCCTTAAAATTGATCTTGAATTACTATACATTATATTGTAAAAATATGGTGTTGTATCCGAATTGACTGTCAAATAATTTAAGTAATGGACTGGGTTGGCAGATTTAAACTCGCGTTGATTTAAAAAAATAGAACTACATAAAATCCCTGTGGACACATTTTTTCAGTAACTTTCCGATAATCACCTAGCGGATTCAATCCATTTGCTATAAAACTCGGTCTTCCCAGTTACTGCGGAAGCGTGCAGTTTGCCCGGCTATCAGAACATGCATTTAAAACAAAGGATTTTCAGCTTTATCCTTATATGAAAAACGGTTATGAGGTGTGTAAATAAAGATCGAAGGATACTGTTGCCCCGGGCGGATGTCACCGGCAGTCACCTCGTTGGAAGTGGTCCAGGATCGCCCGGGCAAAGTTTTATGTTTTTCAATGTGGTTAAACTGAAGGAATCTAGTTGTGACCAGTTTTATAACAGATGTTTTAAGCGTTGAATTTTTTGCGGCAATTTTAAAATAACTGTTTATTTATTTACTGTGTCATTTAAATTAAACACATTTGTACCTCTCTTAACTTCTTTATAATTTGTAAAGTAAATAACCCTTCAAATGACACATTTTAAGTCCCTCTTTGCTTTTAATAACAACCAAACAAAATTGCAACGGTTTATTTGTTAATTTCAAAACTCATTATGATCTCTTGTGTCCAGACCAAAAACATTTTTGTTCAATTACCTCAACTGAAATGAAAGAACGTAAAAAAGTTCCTTACTCACGTAGAGCTGGAAAATAGAAACGAAATATTATAGTTATCTCTATCGTTTTCCGTTTAGCCTCATCACGTCCGCGGGTTCTTTTTGGCGGAGTTGGTCGGAGGCCAATTAAGCCAGGAGGTGCCGACGCCCACCCTTCTTCCGGGCCCGTTCGTGGCGGTATTCTTTACCGCGGTTAAGACAAATTCATTATGTTGAATTATACAAGTGAATAAGCATGTACAGCAAAAACGTAATAATGTTTGAAATCTTTGTCTATCTGCAGTTGAGGACCGCAACAGATGGATTTGAATGTTTCTTTATATTTTTTTATCCAGTAAGTACTGTAGGTGTTTATTAGCTAAAAACTTGAGCCAAACAAAAGTTATGAGCTCGGAATCGTGTCGAATCGGTAAGGCTTTTTTATATTAGACCGTTTTCGGCGAATGCTGTAAGAGCATTACGTAAACACGCGTTTATTATACCACATCCCGATTCATGCCTCACCACAAAACAACACAGTATTATGTCGTCCACTGTGGGTTGCTAGCACAACTATGGCACTAATAATAATAATTATTATTATTAAAAATTATAATTGGGACTGTTCATATTTTTACAATTACTCTAATTCGCAATCCATTTCGAGGAATAGGGTTTTAAAGCCGTTCATCATTATTAATTTTTTCAAAATATTTATTTATTTCGGATATTTCGACAAAACTATATTTAACCTTTGTTTGACCTTCGTTTTCAGCTTGTAGCCCTCCTAGGTGTATCTTACCGGTTAGGCGGAAACCGTTTGAAATAAGTATGTTTTAAAACCGTATTACAATCGCTTCTTATGATTCTTCTTCTTCTTCCACAGCATTTATTTAGATGCCCACTGTTGGGTATATGCCTCTCCAATTCTTTTCCATTTTGCCCTGTTTTGAGTTAGTCTGGTCCATAGAGGGCTAGCATTCTCTCTAATGTCATCAGACCATCGAGCTGGTGGCCTGCCAACACTTCTCTTTCCCACCCAGGGCCTCCAGACTGCAACGCATTTACTCCATCTATTGTCATCCCTACGAAATAGGTGACCTGCCCATGATTACATGTCATTTAATGATCGTAACTTATTAGAAAATGCCAAAACAAATTCAAAATAATCATGTCGTCCATAAAATAATATAAAAATTGAAACATAACTATTGGGTCAAATACAAAATTAATGAAATTGGTCTCTTAAAATGACCTATTCTTTCGAATTAGAATGTAAAAACCGTGAGTAATTTTTTTGGTGTATCCCAATAATTATTATACCTAGTATCCCAATAATTATTATACCTAGTATCGATAGAATAAAATCTCGAGCATTCGCCAGAATGATCGACGAAATGTGCTTACCGGTTGCCTATATAGTTCGAAGAACCAATCGGGAAGCACATTTCATCGATCATTCTGGCGAACGTTCGAGTCAATGATCAACTCTATCAGCACCATTAGAACAATTTATCTTAGAGTTTATTAAATGGGTTTCTGGTTACGATAGGGAATAGCATCGGCAGATCGGCCACGACCGAATCGGCCACAACCATGTCCAACTATTGCGTGTTCCGTTTTGGCGTTTCGTTTGCGAGTTACTTACAAGATTACTATCTGAGCGGAGTTAAATAAAGCTTTCAAGTATATCAGTGAGCCGATTGTATTTTGTGCTAGTTGAATAATGTTTGTTATATATATATATATATATATATATATATATATATATATATATATATACCTATGCCCAGCGTGCAAATAAATACAAAATAACCTTGTAAGATATATTTTTGTCTTGTTTTACTGGCTGCTAAGACAACAAATCATTAGGTATAAAACACAAAAAAGCTTCGTCATATCGGTCGCTATATAAATTCAAAATTTACTTATATTTGTCCAATACCTTCGACAGTGTGAAGTAACCCTTAAACTCGTTATTTATTTAGGCACAAGAGTGTGTAAAGATTTAAAAATATTTCGGTCTTTATCAAGATCAGTGGAGTCATTAAGAAAATAATTAAACGCACTCTTATGCTGCCTTAGATTAATAAATGTTTTTGCTTGTAATCTCTCGGAGTCCAAGTTCGTATTAAGTGTTTATACAGCACGATAACTTTTACAACTTCCAATATTAAAAATGGTACTTTTAATGTGTAACTTTGCAGACTTTAATAATAATTTAACTCATGGGTAAATTCATTCCTGAAAATATTTGTTCATTATAATATAACACATAATGCTATGGAAAGGGGTTTCTGTGCGTGATAGAATCAGAAATGATGATATCTGCAGTAGGTAGAACTAAGGTTACCGACATAGCCCGAAGAATAGCTAAACTGAAGTGGCAGTGGGCGGGGCATGTTGCTCGCAGGACTGATGGCCGACGGGGTCAGGAGGTTCTGGAGTGGCGTCCGCGGACCGGAAGACAAGCTGTAGGTAGGCCTCCAACAAGATGGAGTGACGGCCTCGTCAGGATCGCGGGAGCGCGGTGGATGCGAAAAGCACAAGACCGGTCTGAGTGGAGAGCCTTGGGGGAGGTTTATGTCCAGCATTGGACGTCTTTCGGCTGACATGATGATGATGATGATATAATACATTAAAAATTATCTACTTACCTTTATATTTTATCTACTTACCTTTACTTATTATATAAATACCGGAACTATTCCAGTGTTGAGGATATAATCATAACCTTTAATTATAATAGAATAGTATAGAACAGAATAGAAAATATATATTCAATGCCCAAAGAAAAATAAAAAAATGAAAAATACAGTAAAAGCAAGAAATTACATTGAATATTGCCTTCGCTTATTATCTCTAAAAAAAATTTTTTTTTAAGAAATTTGTTATTTAAAATCTTTAGGATGTCATGTTTACATAATCAAAACTTATTCAAAGAAATGTATATTCAGTTAAACTTCTGCAATCCTTGATACAAAGGAAATTAATGCTAATAGGTTTCTATCATTCATTACCTGTGGGTCTTTTAACGTTGACGATAAACAAAATCAAAGAAAATATAGGTATAGAATTGTCGTTGCCGTTTGTTCGCGACGGTCTTGACGTTAGAACGATAACTCATTTCATTTTTATCTGTTAAAAACACCTTTCTAAAAGTAGCTTTTGTATAATGCAACTACTCTAGCTGTTCTTTAAAAAAATATTTCTCATAAAATGTTCAAGTTTTTATTGTCTTCTTCAAATTTGTCTCCACTGCATAACACTGGAGGTTGGCAGTCAGATCCGCATACAACTGCTTATCTCTCGCCAAACGCAATAGCTTTTCAGCTGTAGAATGCCTGTTCAGTTCTTTATTCTCGAGCCATGGTGTCTTGAGTCTTCCAACGCGAGCCTTATTTTAAACTGTCAGTATTACTTTTAAAGGTTGGCGTGGACATAACCGTTCAGCACCGGATCGGCTAAAATCAAAGCTCACTTTATACTAACACAAAGCAAAGCCAAATGTCTCACTTTGAGCTGATCCGATACCGAGCAGTTATGTCTGCGCCAACTTTTATTCTGATAATGTAAACGGAACCCCTCGAAAACATCGACTCAATTCTCTAACTGCCTGTAAATTATGACATTTCAAAAGAGGAATTTCGAGTCGCGTAACGAAGTAGCATTTTAACATCTCGATACGCTAATCGAACTTAACTTATTTAAATAAATGAAATAAACATATACGATTATTCCCTGATGGCTTTTGGAACGCAGTACATTTTCATTGGCTCTTATAAGGATCTGTATCTCTGTGATATCGAAAGCTTTAAATATCCTCGTGTTTTCGAAAGTTCTAAAAGTTTTGGTACTTGTTTGTGGAACTTTTCCAAATCAGCTTGGGTTAGGTTAGGTTAGGTTAGGTTAGGTTGTGGCCTGTGGGTACTATATAGATTTTGTAGAATCAATTTTGAAAAAAACGAAGTGCTTTTGTTTTCTTTTGATTTAAGTATAGTAACTGTATGTATTTTCATCAATTTGTTTGCAAATAGATGACATAGTTGGTATTTCTAAGGTTAGGTCCAATTCCACTAAAGTCGACATCAAATGTGTCGTGCCATGCCGTGCCGTGTGTCGACATTTTTGACAGCTTTTAAATGCAGTAATCTTCCATTAAGCTGTTGATGAAATTCGACGCAAAATGTGTAAGTACGTCTACTAAAAACTGTTGCATGGCATAAAAGTACATGAAAATCTTGATCCTTCTCTCTTCTCAGTGAAAACACTTGAGAGTTTTTGCCTCTCACTCCCACAAACGGTTAACAGGTTAAGATAACGCGAGTCTCAAAGCTTTTGCCTGCGTATTAAATACGTGGCCTTGGGCGTCCTTGTTGTTTCTCCTTCGTTTGGTTAGTTCACCTCAAGAATGCGTTGAGAAATGCATGCATAATGCTTCTTAATCTGTGCAAATAAAACCCTTTCTTAATACACTTACTTATGGTAAACAACTTTACTATTAAATAAATAAATATCACGGGACTGTTCCATTATTATCTATGTAGGTAGGTACATGAATGTTAAGGTGCTATCGAGTATTTTTTCATTAGTTTCTTCGTGCTATTCTATTGTTTTTAATCGTAAACTAATGAATTCCCCGAGAGAAAAAATTTCGGAACTCGAACTAACTATGTCCATACCAAATACTCATATAGTGCTGTTTAAGAAACATAAAATAATCGATATATTATTACTATCTAATATCTATACATTTTTAACCTAAATTTTAGCTAAAGATACAAAAAGATAAATCAATTACACTTTAAGCTTTGTTAAAAAGACAAGTCAGGAGCGCAGCGGGCTCCAGCTCCCGTCCAAACTGGAATGTATCGTTACAGTAATAAATAATTTCGTTAGGGAAGCAAAGAGATAAGAGTGCGCAGTGCAGCTGGATCGCACTGCGTCTCGGCCAGAGCGGCGCCGGCCACTTGGCACAGCTCTCGGTCAACGTCCCCACGCCTCCATAAAAGCCTCCACAGTCCTCAGCCAAAACAATTTCGACAAATTCCTCCGGCAGTGCCTTAACACGCATGACTTTACGATCCTTCCGCTCTATACCCGCGAAGACTCGTTTATTTTTGGCGCCGCGCACTCGAAATATTTTTATTGATATTCGAGGCTGGTTGGTATTTTTTTATCGCGTTATCAGATCAAATATTGCCCTCTAGCCGACTTATTGGCGAAGGTGCCGGGTCGCCTAGAGGAATATTCTGAATATAGCTAACTCGCACAGCTTTGTATATTTTGCATCCTTTACCCCAATTTATCAAATACCCACATGAAAATTTACGTCAGTTAAAGTTATCATTCACTTTTTGTCGATTGTATAAAAAAGGATTGAGCTAAAATTGTGTTTTTGATGCAAACATGCCTTGTTATTGTTTATGTGCAATAAAGAGTTTACATACATACATGCTGTTTACAAGCAAAGCCAGCCAGTCTTTATAATTATACCCAATTTTAAGTGGAAATAATAAGTCACTAAAATTTAAGAACCCTATCTGACAGCGCATTCTACTTACTTATTTGATGCAGCTTTCATTAGAATAAGGTATTTCTATATAAACCAAACATTTCTCTTTATCCAAATCCAAAGTCCATAATATGAATTTGGAATTCAGTATAAAGCGGGTGATAGACCCCGAGCTATAAAATTCGCAAACTGGGTGAAAACATTCGTCGAACCATAAGTACGCGTGCTTACTTGCGTGTCTATCCCCCGCTTTATAAGAACACTTGGCGCCATTTACTCAATTTAGTTGCAGCATCCGTGCATGTGCATGGGTGAAGATAACCTTTTTTGTAGAATAACGAAAGTAAATGCTATAGATAGGTACTTAATCGAATCAAACAAAATATTATTTCGAGAATTATAATTTATTATCACATTAACAACATTCTAGGCATCTATATCTAAGTATAAATTAAATAGCCTAAGTAGAAACAAAAGAATGGAGGAATAAAATATTTTTTGTACTTTGTTTTACATATATGTTTACAGTTTGAAACCAGAGTACTACTAGAATTGATACAATAAAAAACCCTGCTGTTGGTAACAAAGAAAACTTAATGTCAGGCTAACCCAAAATGTAAATGCCAAGTTCATGAAATAGATCGTGACTCGTGTGAGGCGGCGGATAGCTTAATAAATCGCAGGCGTGCACCACACGGGGAAATAACAGTTGCCTACTTATTTAAAATACTGATTTATAATGAGTGATTTGTTAGTTTGGTTTTTGGTGTAAATAATTTATATTTATTTGTTAACTTTTTCTCGGATCCACTTGCCGGAGTAGGGGGTCTCTAGTCTCGTGAGCCTCGGCCTGAAGCCCTTCTCGTCAGCGGTGTAGTCCACGCGGTACATGTAGCCGTCGGGCCCGATGTACTCGTAGAAGCCCTCGGAGGCAATGCCTTCGTCGATCGTATTCGGATTCTTCAACACAGCTTTTTCTTCGGCGCGAATCTTGTTCTCCGTCTCAAAGCTGCAGAAAATTACGAAAATTTAAACATATCCAAATTACACAGGAAGTTGTAAATCACCGATTCAATGCAGATTGAACCCAAGGTTATCTTTATTAAGCTATTCTTGTTAAATACGGATTTATTGAAAGTGATTCTTGTATAAATTTAAATTAAATCCTTAAGTATAATGATTTTCGAGCATCATCAATCGTCCTTTCATTCGGCCGATCGGCGATGTTTAAGTCAAATTTACAATGTTAAATGCTGGTTTCACCTTCGTGATGCGTGCATAATAAGTCTAATAATGTCAATTTTCTTGTTGTTAATGAATATAGATTGCTTTGAACTTTGACCTGCTTCTAAATAGTTTTTATGGCTCTCTGTTGCAAAATTGATACAATAGTTTATACGACCGATTTGGAATATCCGGTCATGGCTGAATTTCAAACAACTAATTGGACACTTAGGCGATCGTTCTTACCTAAGGTCAATATTTAAATTGCAGTGCAATCGTGCATTACTTCCGTAAAAGAAAACGTATGTACTTAAGTTGGTATATTTGAAGCGTACAATCGTTAATTTATGTCCATCGAGGTATATGTATAATTCAAAGAACCTAATTTTTTGAAGTCGATTAGTTTATGTATCGTATTAATAAATCACGGCTGTTTTTCTATGCAAATGACAATGATATGATAAGATTGGCATTCAGTGGGTAAGGCCAAATCCAGCGCAGTGAAATAAATCTAGCGTGTCACATGATCAATTTTAAAGTATTTTTAGTGTGTTTTGAATTACCGGATATTTTCATTTTATTTTTTTATCAAGTCTTATTAGCGAATCGAAAGGTTTATGATAAAATAGGTTTCTTTTTCTTGTGAGACACTATAATTATTTAACTCATGAAGTTTTACTTCCACAATAAATTCGTTTCGGCCAGCTAATAAGTTATTCCTTTTATTTATCAGTTCATACTCACTCAAAGTCATATTTGTCCTCTTCATAATTATGCTGCTGGCTTATTATCTTGATGCCATTATTTTTGTAGTATCCTTCCTTAAAGTAGGGATTGTCGTCACCGGGGTGTAGCACAAGTTTGTACTGGTCAACGGATTCTGCTTCTTCGTAGGGTTCATATTGGTGCGCATAGGGTCCATAGCCGCCGTCGTATGGGTTGTCTATGTGTATGTAGGGGTTGGGTATGTGGACATATTTGCCCTCGTTTCTGGGTCTGTCGTAACTGTAACAAAAAAAAACGATATTTAGTATGATATAGGTACTTACTCAACAACTTTACTTTTACTATTTAACGACTATGCTAGTTACTTAATAACAATTACTCGTTAAATACCTAAGAACGTTAAAGGGATGATATTTTTCAAAAATGACGTTCAAAATTTAAGATGCAGTGTTTGATAAACATGTAATGGCTGAAGTAGTTTTATGTAAAAGCACTATTAATGTTTAAAGATTTTGTATTCATAATAAAACAAAGCTTTTTATACAAATTAGTATAATTTATTTAGGCCTACATCCAGCAGTGGGCGTCCCTGCTTTTACAAATTTCCTTGAACTGACTGACTCGACGGAAGATCTAGCTAATGTTAATTGAATATTCAGTACTGTTGACATTTACCTGCCCACGCCGCCGTATTTCTCAGGGACCCACTTGCCGCTGTTAACTGGTGACCCCACTGTTGCCAGTGCGCAGCATGCAACTACAATCTGAAAGTAAAATAACATTAATAAATCATGTTCGTAAACTCCAAATTTAAATAAAATTGCCTTATAAATTGCTTTATAAAAAAGAAGTAATCCAATTTACCACTAAAGGGAGCATCCTTGCGTCACTAAAAATCCGCAACAAAATCACTGCACGTTACAGTTCTTTCAAAGATCACTTATTCACTGGCGTACTCGTGTTCACGTCGCGGAAACGTATTCACAGTCGCTCCACCGTGTGTACACTCCTTAGAGAATTTCAAATCGTTCTGTTGATTTCGAAATCGACGCCTCGCTTTTTATACATTTGCAACATCAACTCATCTCTTCTGCAGAAACACTAACACATGCGCTCACGCCGCGTGCGTCACTCATCCGTTTACACACACTTACGTAGTTCTACTTATTTTTTTATCATCTGCATAGTATTGTTGAACCGAGTCACTTAATCGGGGTATCCGTGTCGTGCAGACATTACCTTGATCATTAAAGAAATTTTCTAATAAATCGCAAGAGAGTGCGAATTGTGTTTAAAGCTGTATTGTTCAGGGTTTTTAATTCGGATATCGGGTATTTTCATGGATCGCTAATGGGTGGGAAGAGCTGCAATTACATGATTCACCATTGAACGGATTTCGGTGTTGCGAGTCCAGGTGTCGGGTAACGCTACCTTATCTGGTAGGCTGAACGCAATAACACTAAAAATGTCTCATTTATTTTTGTATTTTAACAAATTTGGAACTTTATTAAGGACATTTAAATTAAGCGCGCCATGTTTTTGGAATCAGACCTGAAAATTTGGGTTTGAAAATAAAATTATTTTCTATTGTTTCATACAACATTTCGTAAATTAGTGCCACACGTATTTTGGATTTAATTTCTACTGCAAACCTTATAGAGTGGTCATAATCAAATCTTTTTTGAATGGCTAGCCATTCATAAAAGACGTACGAAATAAGATGTACCGTAGACGTCTTATGCTTTGAAAAAATAACGTTCGGGTAATATAATTTTCATCCAAAAAAACGTTTGTTGCCAAAATGCATTACAATCAAGTAACTTACTTCCTCAAATATGCATCTTATACCAATCACGAACAGAATCGGATGCGCGTGATCTACTTGTAACATTCCGAAGCTAAACTCAGACCAAGGTGAATATTGTTTATCAAAATCTAAAAATGTTAAGACATTTACTAAAATCTACTCTCACTGAATTCCTTTCAACCCAGCCTAGTAAAACTTTATTTGATAAATTAATATTTACCATAACGATTGTGATGATGACTTTGCTAATGACTGTATTTTACGTAGGTATAAAAGAAACATGTTTGAGTAAAATTTTAGGTGACGGAGTGAGACACTTACTCACACTTTCTTTTACGGGCTTAGTTATTAATGTCCATTGATAAAAAGACATTGCTCATTCGGCTGGGTCCTGATTTCACTTACAACGTGCTCATCTAGGAGTGATGGTTTATATTGATCGTTGAATTAATTAAGAAATCGATATCGTTTTGAAAAATAGACAGTTTTTTTAGATGGCCGTTTAGTCGTTCAGTAACATGAAATTACTAAATAATATCTTTGCATTCAATATTTCAGCATAATCGTTTTATGATAACATAATTTTGGGCTTCTCTTCACATATGGGTAGGTACTGAAAAACTCATTTCAAATTGGAAGTAGTTATAGGTTTGTTTACCATTTCTAAATCATATAACAAGCACGTGTCTGTATCAAATTTCTAAACAAACAAGAACGCGAGACCGAGATCCTAGCGCATTTTTTAGTCACCCAAAATTCCAACACATCATAACGACATTATTATACAAGGAGCCCATTAATGCAGATCAAATATGTTTACGTCTGCGGTCAAGATACGATACAAACATTGACGTGTATTCACCAAATACATTGTGTCTGTTTATTTGTCATCAAAATTTAGTTGAAATTCTTTATAATAATATTGTTTCCGTTGATCAGAATGACGCAGGATTTGTGTTTTCCGCGGCGCCATCGCCACGGTAGCCGGTCTATAAACATGATTAAGTTATTATCTTGCGTCTGCTCAATGCAACACCTATGGAATCTGCTTTATTGGGGTGATTCCATGGTTGTCTTGGTACAAATGATGGTCAGCTATATTTTTTATCTCATTACCCTAAACTGAAAGCCTGTTGGTTTTAATATCTGTATTTGCGAGTTCAAATTAACTCCTTTAACCTCTTCAAGCGATGCCAAACCGCACGAATTACAAAAACATACACACACGACAGTTATTATTTTTATTTTCTGCTGAAATACCTTTGACTGGAATTACATCAAGTCAGACCCAGATCCGAAAAACAAAACCCTACAGCTTATCGCAAATATGTATGATTATGAAATGCTAAATTATGCATAAATCTTAAGAATTCAGCATTAAGTGCAATAACAGCAGCAAGGTGTTCAGTAATAATAAACATTAGTGTCAACTGGTTGTACACGCAAATAAAATCATAGACATAAAAAAACGCGAGATTCCGTTTTAATAGTTAATTCCTTACGCTTATGAAAGGAGCATGAAATTTGCAAGATTAACTTTGTCATTGAATTTCGTAATCTTACCAATAAATCTCACGTTAGCCCATTTTATCATTAAGCATTCAGAGCGCAATAGCCGGGGATAAGGATCAATCCCATCAGGAAATAAAATTGTGAAGGCCCGGAAGATAAAAATGAAGCCGCTATCGGAAATGTGCGGTCTAGTGAAGACATCTTCGCCCGAGGCAAGGGCAAGTCGTACTTTTACCCTACTAGATAAATTACTCGTAAGTATCTCCTTGTATGACCCAGTAAAGCTCGCTGCCATGATAAGTGAAGTGCCTACTTAATACCGATACAAAAAAATAATAATAATAGAAAAATGTAATTCTGAATTTTAAAGTGTTCCCGTCAATTCCATACACTTTTCCAGTATTTGAAAATCGTTCAGGATAGCGTTAGGCATCCTGTCTAGGGCTTCTGTAGCTCCAGCATGAACGTTTCGAATATACGTCATCAATCACTTTAACTATTCAAAAACGTGTTTTGAGTTGTACCCCTTTTATTGGCGTAACTGTTTTTGTAATGTAACGTTTCATAATAACTTTAAGCATACGTGACTGTAAGCACAAACGTGGTATAGTCAAACTTCGCATACGTAAAGTCCGTTGGCCGAATAATCTTTATGCATAACATTGATGATCCGAATCGCCGCAAGGAATATATTTAAATTGTCGATGTTCTAAGAAAAGATTTCGGGATGTTTATCGGGATGTTTCGCCATTTTTTAATCAGATGTAGCGTCATAAAAAAAAGTTTGATTACCAAATTTATAAATAAGTTCTTTAGGGCAAGTTAAATTTCTAATTTATACGGCATATTTTTGATTTCTTTGGAGCCATTTAAATTTCTTCGGCTGCGGTTTAAAAACGGTTTATAAATAAAATAAAACAAAGTAAATGAAAACAGAAAACGTATCTCGTATTTACATGACAGCTTTTATTCATATTTTTTTGATCATTTGAAAAAATAATAATTAAAATATGCGC
Source organism: Acleris sparsana (assembly GCA_923062465.1). Classification (NCBI taxonomy): domain Eukaryota; kingdom Metazoa; phylum Arthropoda; class Insecta; order Lepidoptera; family Tortricidae; genus Acleris; species Acleris sparsana. The sequence goes on along the minus strand of OV281287.1, from coordinate 14,710,583 downwards.
TTTACTTGTAATAGTGTTGCACTATTACACACCCCTTTCGTTAATTTACAATATTTATTATATAAAAACGTAAATACAATGGATGGATACCTAGCTAAGGTCATTAACGCGGAAACCGTCATGCAAAAATATATGCTACTCTTCATAGTTCACCTGACTAAAAAATCTAAAAATTCATGGTAATCATCACGTTACCTGAAAGACATTCTGCTCGACATAAGGCCATCCCGAAGACACGCCATTCCAACTGACCTGGCATCCGTCGCACTCCCGGATACATTTGCGGTAACGATAACAAATTCATGAGAATTGTTTTTACCTCCTATTACCGCGTCCTGCTTGCTGCTTAGCCGAACTTGAGTTATGGTGAATCAACCAGTACAATTGTTAACCTGCGTTTTGACCTTTGTTACCTGTTTCCGGGAAATTTTGTGTCGACTTAATTCAGGTAAAAAATGTGTCAACGCTTTGAATAACATTAGGTTAGATAAAAAAAAAAGACTTTACTTGAAAAAGTTGTTGATGCCTAAAGCTTATTAAAGGGTTGAAGATACTACAATACATACAGACAAAAATACTTGGCGTAAATGAGATAAGTAACTAAATAACATAATAATAACTTAATCATAAAAACTGTAAATATTGTATCTTGTCTAAGGGACACGGTTTCTGTAGGAGAATGTATCGAAACTTTATTTTATGTGATTGTCTTGGACCGGCATATTTATAGTTTTCAGTTTTCAGCTCAGCGACGCATGATATATTTGTAATTTTAATTGTTTTATATACAATGTGTTACCGGCATGGAGGCTTCTGCTTTAACTAACGATAGTATGTTGTATTAGTAATTATTTGCAGGTATTATTAAGTCTTAGTTAAGCAACGTAACGCTGCAATTCAACCTCATAGATTTTAACTACCATCAACTTATTGGAGCTATGTGTAAGTATCGAAATCAGCACCGTTATTAATTAGTACAAGGCATACATTGGTACAGAGACAAATATAGAGAGTTATTAATACTCCTTGAATTTATCAGATTTGCCGGTAACGCTCACGCACTGTTTTAACAATTTAGAAATCAAAACAAATCTAAAAAAATCCAAAAGATAATTCTAAAGATACTTCATGAATCCTAAATCAAAATAATTTTACATGCAGAAAGGTATCGAATTGTCCGAGCCATAGTCCATATGTCAAAGCGCAGGAGCAGTGAAACGTAACGCACGCTCACGCTTGACCTCGATGGAGCAAAGAATTGAAGGACTCCGTCGCACTCTTTTTCCATTCGTAACCAAAGCGAGAGAAAAGGACAGGATCCTCGATTTTGGTCCGCGTCAAATAGGGCTGCTACTAGTATAGTAGTCACAGTTTGGTCACGAGTCTTTAGTAATTAACTTTAATGTACATTGCTTGCTGTTTATTTTTTGTTTGAAAACGAGTGTGTACTATTTTTTCTTGTTTCATTTAAAATAAACATGTAGGTACATTAAGGAAAGTTTTTTTTTTGAAAACTTGTTGTTTTGGCTTTTGGGCAGATTACTCAAAAATTGGTGATTGCGGGGTTCCTTGCGGCGTTTCTTCTCAGCAGTGGGCGCCTCTTGGGAAGCGTTGAGAGGTTTTTGCCGTGTAAAATTGCCTGTGCGACCTACTTACTAAAAATTATCAACAATTAACCTATAAATTAACGGACATACGTGCAACTAAATTACTCTTATTTATTAGTGTTCGCAAGACTTTCATGACTGAAAAATAAATATAATTTTTGGTTAATTTTGCTATCATTTGAAATCATTATCAGTTGAAGATTGACATTTTAATATAACTTGTTTAAAAATATTAGCAAAGGTGTAATTCAAATCGATCGCATTATCTTAATTGGTCAGCTTGTTGACGCCGGTGTTGTTTTCGATTCTTTAATTTATTTAAAGAAGATTTAATATAGAATTAAAGTCCTCGTCTTAGTGACGAACGAAATGCCAAGAATACGTCATCGAATTAATTTTATATGGAGCACGGATAAACTTGTTTTTGATGTGTATTTAAATTTTCCTTGTTATCTATGTTATTTTGCAAATTTTTGTATCATTTTGGGGAATTAATTAAATTAGGTTGCCTCTTCCCTTTATATTTTTTAATCCCGTTTTGCTTTATAATTCAGCAGAAGAGTTCTATAATTTGATTATTGTATAGAACGGTATAATAAGCGTGTTTTATACTATCATGTAGGTATAAAACACACTTACGCACCCGCAAACATTTTTTTTGTTGTGCGTGACGTTTTAAAGAGGAAACTCCCATTCATACCTACAGAATATTTTACACCCAAATTCCGGAAACCGAATCAAGAACGAAAAAAGAATTTATTTATTTATCGCCTCTGCTTCCACGCAGTTTACCTGGTCTGGTCTCTCTAACAGCCCTCTTTTGATCACAATGGACGTATTTTTACCGGAAAGTTTAAGTTGTCCCATCAGAGAGAATAAATATCATTTCGTTCAGACATTACTTACACCGTTAGACCAAAAGCCGCGATTATTGACTGTTTACGTTAAGATAGCTTTCATTTACTAGACAGAAATGGCAGCCGAGGCATAAATAAAACTGTAACATGTCAAAAGCAATTAAGTGTTACCGAGTAGAATGGAGCCCCTGATCGTGTAATAAGCAAGATACATACAATGTTATATCGCATTCGGGACCTATAGTAAACGTCATACATGAAAATAAAAAATGTCCATTCCATTCACCCCAAGGGTTATTAAGCCATTCCATATTCCATATACTTAAGCGGCAAAAATAGCACCGTCATAACGAACACAAATGCATGAACAAAAGAATGTCGCGCAACGTCGAGACCTTTATAAGGACTGCCTCTTACAATACCTACTTCAATTTAGGGGATTGTCGTGCTGTAGTCACAATATTACTGTACCCTTTTTTATTTACCTTGGGAACGCCCACCTTTTACACTAAAATATAAAGAAAAATGTTAGTACCTATATTGCATGCTTAAAACCTTTATGGGTGTGTCGTAAAGTGACTGAGTCAAACCATCTCGACGAACAGTATAACGACAAAATATCGGTAAAAAGTTATAAAACCCTAAATAATCGCATTGAAATACTTCATAAAGGCAATAAACGCTGGTGCATACAAATCAGAAACGTTTTAAATTGTTGGAGGTTTAAACGCTTTGGATTGTCGCAATTGCGGTGGCAAGTTTCGTTGCGATTTAGTTGCGGACAAAAATTGTGGATGTTTTTATAGTGAGAAATATTTTGTTGGCCGGTAAAACAAATGCAAATACAGGGTGTCCGGTAAATAGTGGACTTCCTTACAGGGCTGGATAGCTCAGCTCAGGACTGGCCAAAATATGATAAATCATGTTTAGTAAAAGTCGCACCAAACACGAGATATCTCAACTTTTCAAAATTTTGGAAATGCGGTACCCTGGTTCACCATTTTCGATGCCGTGGCCACATTTATTAGTATTTTTCAGTTTCGTTTACTGTGAGAGATTGCTGATTAAATTTGCTATAAGACCTTATTAACGGAATAAATAAAAGTTTAGCAGTTTTTTTAATTTTTCAAATCAAATTTAAAGTTTAGGAATCTGAGTTTAACTTGCGGCAAGTTTAACATCGCACGGTGTAAAAAAAATGTACCAAGACTTGTAGTGCTGCTTTCCTAAAAATTGGCCTGGTTAATGGAAATTTTAAAATGATATAACAATTGAGTTTATTGATTACACCATTAAAGTTATTATTAAGTTTGGCCAACAAAGACTGAATTCTATCAAACAATCGAAATTAAAAAGCGACTTTTGTTTCCGTTTAAAATCATGTCGACTGATTTGAAATGTTTTAATAGACAATTTACGTGAATGTTAAATGCAACAGAAACTAATTTCTGCCATAATGATTGTAATCCTAAATTCCATTTCCACAGTCGTTAGTTCTATGTTGATGATGTGACATTTTTTATCGACCTAATAATCGTAGTATTACCTTTTATCGTAGAGTTGTAGCATTTCACACTCAGGTGAACTATCTTTTAAAACATTTAAAATCAGTTAACTTCATTTTAAACGGAAGTAAAAGTCGTTTATTAAATTCGCTTGTTTGATAGAATTCAGTCTTTGTTGGCCAAACTTAATAATAACTTTAATGGTGTAATCAATAAACTCAATTGTTATATAATTTTAAAATTTCCATTAACCAGGCCAATTTTTAGGAAAGCAGCACTACAAGTCTTGGTACATTTTTTTTACACCGTGCGATGTTAAACTTGCCGCAAGTTAAACTCAGATTCCTAAACTTTAAATTTGATTTGAAAAATTAAAAAAACTGCTAAATTTTTATTTATTCCGTTAATAAGGTCTTATAGTAAATTTAATCAGCAATCTCTCACAGTAAACGAAACTGAAAAATACTAATAAATGTGGCCACGGCATCGAAAATGGTGAACCAGGGTACCGCATTTCCAAAATTTTGAAAAGTTGAGATATCTCGTTTTTGGTGCGACTTTTACTAAACATGATTTATCATATTTTGGCCAGTCCTGAGCTGAGCTATCCAGCCCTGTAAGGAAGTCCACTATTTACCGGACACCCTGTATAAGTTCTATACAGGGTGACTGCTAGGTCGTTATCCTGACTTAATTTTCCGAACTCAGTAAATGATTGAGATTCTTTTAGTATAGCAGATTTAAAAAACCATTAAAGTTTAGCATTTTATTAAAATAATATTACGTTTACCTAATTAATACTAGAATTTTGGTCACCTTACATTTTCATATTAAAACTACTTGAAAATTAACTGATCACACAAGTAAGAAATTAGGTATGTAGGGTAGCCATGTTCCTGAATAATAAGATTTCATTCAATGTTTATATACACTCAGGAGCAAAAATAACGGGTCAGAGTGCGTTTTTCATACTAAAGAGGCTATTTCGAAGCCTTGCTTCCTTGCCAGGGAATGCTTTTAGTGAAATCTGATGATGAATACCCCGAGCATCGATACAGGACTTCCAGAGTGCCTAGGATACCCAACTGAATGAATCTGCGGCTAACGCCGGAATAGTGCATGTTCAGAAAAACATCTAAAATGGCAATAAAATGTAAGGAAATCCAAGTGCTGACCCAAACTCTCCCACTGTGGTGTTAACTGGTAGTGCGATCAGTTAGGTATCCTAAGAACTTTTGACCTCCTCTATTGAACCTCGTAGTATCCACCATTAAAACTCACTCAAAACAACCCCTGGCGAGGAACCAAGGCTTCGAAATAGTCTCGTTTGTATATAAAACGCACTGTGAGCCGGTATTTTTGCTCCTGAGTGGATAATTAATAAAAAAACATATATCTTAACGCTTTTCAATCTATTACGTTATGTTTCTAACGGTGTAGTGAGTTTTAGTTTACCTACTTTTATGCTACACGACCCCGCGATTACCAAAACACAGTAGGTACATTTTTACGTTCATAGTGGTGGTAGAAACTTGATTAGGATCCGTCTGGATCGCTAAATACCTGTTTTCTAATCCTCTATATTATCAGTCATTATTTCTTCTAATTACCTTTAACTTACCGCAAAGCTTCCAGTGTTTAAATAAGACAACCTACTAGCATAAAGGTATACAAATTTAGACTTCAGGGTTGTAACGCATTTTGAGCTTTAGGATGGCAATCTTAAGATTGTAGTCTTGAGATTGCAAATGATTATGGGTCTCGGAACTCACTTATCATCAGGTGGCATGACTCGTATACCTTCTCCATGCCATAAACAATATAATTTAACTCGTAGCTATTTACAAGTACATCTATACATATTTTCCTGCATCCAATAACATTTTATGCTCTGATGCAATTAGACTTCTGAATAGAACTCTGTAACCTAACTAGCAATAAAGGTTTCTTCTAATCAAACACACAAAGTAATTTCACAAAAAGTAAATTGTAAATGTTAAATGCTCAAAAAATGTAAAGCCCACGAAAAACACATATTTACCCAAACAAGAAGACAAGAATGAAAACGTGATAACTATTTAAATTTAATGTTGTATTATGATTATTATGATACTAAATTGACAAAATCTAATGCATTTTACCTACTCGTAGTTAAAGTAACAATATGCTAAAGCTGGCAGCACCGGAAGTGCGTGACGGTAGCTTCCTGTAACAGATGCTGGGATTGCCGTGTAATAATTTAAATATACTCCAATTTGAGTCGTTGAAAATTTAAATATTTAAACTCAACTCAACGTTGATTGTGAATTTGCAAGTAACAATTATTATTATTTTCTTAAAAGGGAGCAGTTATTTCATTACTAACTTGCTACTTAATTGTTTTTTTTCATATTTTAGAATGGAAAGGTGTAAGAAAAAACATTATATTTAATTAGAAACCAGTGGAATAAAAAGCAAGCTTTGAAAACCATATAGTATAAAGATGTAGAATACTGCAGCATTTCTATTCGTTTCGTTATTTAAACCAATCACGTCACCGGTAGATGATGTGATACGAAAAGTCACGTGATCTACCAGTGACGCGATTGGTTTAAAAACGACACGAATAGAAACGCTAGTTAGCTTAATTCATCTTCGCTAGATGACTGTAGTAATACTTATTTAAATACTTATTTACTTACACATTGTTAAAGTTTACCATCCCTTAATCCTCGTAGTAGATAAGAAGCAATTCCGCTGTATAAGAATTATAGGATCTTAAGTTGAAATATAACCTATAACACTCTTTGCATAACGACTAATTAAACATTTACTACGTTTTATATAATGTCTCAGAAAGTCATAAATCCGAAACATTTCCAAAATACACCCTGTTGTCGGTAGGACGGGGGATGGGGAATCCTGCAGCCTCCTAAACGGGAGAATGACTTTCTCTCCCGGCCCTTCAGCACTGGCTGGGGTAAGGTTCCGCGCGCGATTCTCTGGTCTCCCGTCAAATTGACACAGGCCCTCACATTAAAAAAAAAAAAAAAATGTATAGGCTAAGTTGCAACGGAAGAGGTCACAAAAGAGGGCAGCGCAAGGAGACCCGCGCAAAAATAGTATCTCCAGGCAAAAGAGAAAGCCTCAAAAAGGGTAGCTCCACCCATAAAGATGGTATCAACAGCCACACAAGTGGTCCTAAAAGATCTCCGACCCAACCCTTCCATTGTCGGGCAAAAGAAAGGAAGCCCGTAGTCTGTAAGCATGCATGCGTCAGGATTTCCACTCCGCGACTCACATAGCTATAAGTCTCCCCCCCATCCCAACCCCCATTCCTATCCCCCCTTTTTTTTTGGAAAAACCCCGCGGATAAGTAAACGGAGGAAGGACTTTCTCCTCCGGCCTTTCAGCACTGGCTGGGGTAGTATCCGCGGGAGTCTAAATTCTAGTTGGTAATAGGGGCATTGGTGTTTTTAGCCGGTGCGAGCCCGGCAGTACCTGGGCCCTCCATTCCCAGGTCTCCGGAAGGGATTTTCACCTATGCCCCTTTTTCTTAAAAAGCAAACAAAAGCAAGGACTTTTGTCTTTGGCCCCTCAGGCGATAACCAAAAAAAAAAAAAAAACACCCTGAAAACATTGCCTTCCTTTTTTTAAGCAGTCGTGTAAAACACCAAACTTTTTTTAAGCAGTCGTCTTAACATTTCTTCTGGGGCAGTCTGGTAGTAAAACCCTAAAAATTATGAGCAAAGTGATTCTATCTTATTGTTATTACTAATGCAAGCTGTAGGTTTTTATATAGAAAGCTTGTTTAAAATTAAACCTAATAGTCGTAGCCAACAAACTGATGATCAAAAATATATCACTGTAAATAGCGTTTAATTATTTGGCACACAATTCTTCAATCAAACAGTTGGAGAAAGAAACACAAAGATTGGGAAAAGGATATGTTTTTCGAACGCAAAATACTTAAAAAAATGCTTTTACATTGTATAAAAGTCAGAAAACCACATATATAAAACTAACTGTTGCCCGCGACTCCATCCGCATAAAAGTCCTTTGTCCTTCCTCGGGTTTCGAACTATCTCCATACTAAATTTCATCTTTATTGGTTATTGGTTTAGCTGTGAAAGTGTTATAGACAGACAGTTATTTTCTAGTTTATAATATTATCTAAATGGGTTCTCATGTTATTAAAAATAGGCACTCGCAGGTACCTACTTTGTTAGTAAGAATCATTTATTTTAAATAGCAAGGAAATTAATATCTAGTTTAAATCTCCGCTGGAATTGAAAGATTCTTGACCGCAATTTACATTACACCTACATACTTTTGTCATTGGCAGTGATTCACCTGAAACCTCCTCCTTCCACGGTGAAATTAAAATATGGGCATCAAACCTACACACTTGCTCCGAGGACGATTTAATCCTGACTTCGTTTACTCTGATGATGTTAAGAAAGTAAACCATCAAAAAAAGAAAGTCCTAAAGTCCCTGTTGCGTTTAGCACCCAAATAAATAAGGCTAAGTACTTTTTTCTGTATAAGACGAACCAAAGTTTATCGTAATATATTGAATCAATAGTGGAGTGCGAATTAGTGAACTTTATTATCCTTCATAAATTATATGGGCGCCGCATAAATTAAGGAAGTCGGTCAAAGAAACGTTCGCAGACAATCCTGTGTTTGATCACCTTTCACCTCATCATAAAAGAAGAATGCTTCACGTTTGCTTCGTTCTTTCAAGTACCTAATCTACATTTTACTAAAAGTAAAGTATTGTATTGGATTAAAGTAAAACTTAGCTTTGATGTGCGATATTTTTTTGTTCTTTACATTTTAGTCCTTTGCAGAAATACTTAGACAAATGCGGAATGGATCAAACTGTTGAATATAATAGTTTGGCGTATTAAATAAATATCTTTAAACTGGTTTATGAATCCTTAAAGCAACGGGGGTCACAGATCGACACTAACCGTCGTTTCCCATGTCAATATCTAGGCTAATATAAGATATTTATTTCCATTTGCAAGTCTTATTTCACCATTAAACGAATTTAAATGGCGCTCATTATTCCAATTTGGTTCGTTTTATTTGGTTGTTTGAACATTGAATGCAATATTGTCAAAGAAGCGTAAAAAACAACCTAATAACCAGATACCATAAAATTCAAGGACTATTTTCGTTCCTACGTTTAAAACGATGACGTTGGTTCAGGGTTCAGTTCATTTATAATTAAAAGACATGGTATTATATTGTAACCACTCTTTTTCAGCATCCATTTGTTAAAAATTTATTACCTTCATTAGGCCTGTACAGGACCTCTTTTCAATACGATAAAAACCATATCATTTTTGACCTGTTATAGTATTGTCAACGTTTCGATAGCTCTTATTTGATGGCGGCCGAGTCAAAAACAAGACCATAACATTACAGGTCAAATACCATTTGGATTTTACCGCCTAGAATAGAGGCGCAGGTAAAGTTTAAGTAGTTTCACCCTGCAGTTTTGTTATAGTCCCTGTATGACATGAGACCTGCATAAAAAGACAATAGATCTAATTTGTCGGTTTTTGTCACCCGTTGTCGTTACGACTGTAGGATAAAAAGGATGGCCGTTATTGTTACCGATTGACCCTGCGAGTGTAAAGCCTCTGAAAGATTACGGCGGCTCGCTGGAATGCGACCTTCGCGGCGTCCTCGAGATCAGTGGATTGGCCGAGACCTGCCCATTCGCCGCGACATTAAATTTGCCCCAAAAACAAAAAATGTCGTTGAAATTTTAGACCTTCGAGGGAATTAGGATAGTAAGTATGAAAATAAACGGACAGAACACAAAACACATCCGACAAAAAAAAACTGTTTTCTATTTTAGTTAAAAATGTCTAAAATGTTAAAATGAAGCTGTTTAATTCTTATGAAGTAAATAATATTCCTCCAAATTAACCAGGACTAATTAATGACTCAAAATGTATGGGATACCAGTTTACCACGTGGTTAATCGCAACGCACGAGAATGTTATCCCATACATTTTGAGTAAGAGAAAAGAAAAACGTTAGTACCTAGCGTTTGCATCTTGTCTAGGGCCTCTGTCTGCGGAACGTCACGGCTTCGAAACTCTCTACTGTGATGACTAATGAGCTCAATTTTTTTTCCTGTACCAAAGACTACAAGTTTTAGAAAAACTTGAGGGTTATGTTAAGCTTAACTTAAATTAAGGGCTATGAAAAGAAAGTAGAGTAGAGAATAGAACGGACGAAAAATTATTAAAGATGGCGAGACGAGATTGTCTCGCTTTTACAAAGTTGAAGCAGGTAGTGTTCAGGTTGGGGAAATATTACAAAAGGTTACGTACATTTATGTATGCTTAAAAAAATACAGTCTGTTTTCGATATGTCTAACGTAACAAGTTAGGAGCTGATTTTATCTCGTTCGACATTTCGCTTCTAAACTATCGTTATGGGCGTGTAAATGTTAAATTATAATACATAGTAACTGACACGACTCAAATCTGATCCATGAACGAGGTCACAGAACCTTACAAATTTTTGTTTTCGTTGCTTCTTCCTACAACACCAATGTAAGTAATCCTTACAACTGAACAATGTACGACCTCACTGAGGAATTTTAATGCTACTGTTAAGCTTTTCGAAAATAATTACTTCATTATTGAATAAGTATTGGGAAACGATACGTGTAATCATTATTATCACGGATGATACAGAGAGTAAGTGTTTATTGATACGCTCAACATCAAATTTTTAATTAGGAACTATTTAACATTGTAATTACCTTGCGTGCTCCTAATGAGGTAAATGATAAGAATAATTTGAAATAAAGTGAGAAAATGCAATCATGAGACTACTAAAATCCTAAAAGGTAAAAGGCCATCGACACCAGTGACAAAAATAATTTAAGGCAGGAATGTGTAACAGGTTTGGGAACCACAACCTTTTTTATTTCATTTTCCTCAGTCTAAACACCTCAAAAACGTTACGCGAAGCGAAAAATCTGGAAGCGACCTTTATTGTATTTAAATAGTGGAGATATGGACATGGACGCCCTTTAACCTACCGTATAAGACTTAATGCGATTCGTTGACAGTGCAAAAACTTACAACAATGAGAGTTAATCGTGTACGTGGAACGAATTATTTTAAAAAGGTCGTTTTTGTCCAGGTTTATTTCTCTGCGATAACATTTTTTAAGAGTAAGGTTATTAAATCTGCTGACGTCAAGAGGGTGTTTACTGTAGTACTTTTACGTTTGCAGATGTCGGATAAGGAAAAACTTTTTTACCTATTTGTTTCTTTGTTTAATCATTTACATACTTAGTTGAATATTAGGAAGAGGATTTTTCAGTATAACTATGTTTATTAAATCGCGAAATAACTTTCTTGGGACTTCTGGGAAGATTAGGTATGAGTTGAGTTTACATAATACCCTCGCTCTTTGTGTTGGTCTATTGCAAATTATACTTTCATTATTTCTGACTTCATATTTTGTTTGTAGCTGAAGCAATATTTTTTATTTTGTCCAAGCAAATTTGATTTTGACACGGTGACGGACGAAACGACTGTTTTTTTAAATGGAAACAACCCCGTTATAGAGCAGCGGTTGGGTAAATAATGTTGCCACTAAACTCGCCCCGCCTTACCATCAAAACTTTATTTACTTAATTCCAAAATAATGAAAACGATAAAACAGAACTGATAATAAATAGTAATATTAATACAATTGAATATCCGTTTTTGTGTAACAAATCGTAAATTTAGTTAGTTAAATCTAGCGAGAACGGGTTGAAATGCGCAAGGCTTCCACAAACTAGCCACGATCTTGTGGCCGACGAGTGTGGCCAGCTTATGGCATGTCGGGACATGATGTTAACGGTGCAAGGACGCACCACATTCACATAAGTATACAACTGTAATGCGATGAATGCGTTCCAATTAATAAACCCATTTGAAATTTTGAAATCGAAGATTTCAAAACAACAATAGTTAAAAGTATGTATTTAGTAAAGACATCGCAAAATGAACACATTTTAAACGTTACAATGCGAAAATAGATCTTTGGTTGTTAATTCGAAAACTTATTGCTATGTTAATACATAACATCTACTTAATAACGTTTTATCCAATCGGAACCAAATTACAAATGACTTCTGTGTCGCCGCGCGTATGTAACAAGCCTTTCAATGTGATATTTAGGCGCACGCGACGATTCGGTCTCCGCGCCGGCGCCTGCGCATGACGCCAATGCTCCCACGCAGAACCAAAAGGTCACAAAAAAATACAACAAAGTAAAAACTTGAGATATTTTTATTTAAGAAAGTAAATTCGCGACACGACATCCGCTATACAATTAATAGCTGGTAAATTCCAAGCATTTTTGCGTATTCCTGTTTTTGGTAATGGTCCACATCGATTCGGTTATCGAGAACGGCGCCGGCGTTGGGCAGTTAAACGGTCTTTCGGAAATACTGTCGCACGTGAGGTGTTAAAGGAAAACGGCAATTTCTGTTGAATCACATTTTCTAGTAGTAATATATGCAATTTGCGAGAAGATGGAGGTAAAAATTATGATAATAAAATGAAGAGCAAGATACTCGTAGCATTTGCCTTAATTTCAAAAGCTATAATTTAAATTTGCCATTACCATTAGTTTCTAAAATGTCCGCATATATAATAACTGTGCTACATTATAAATATAATGTCGCATAGCATAAAACCATTACGAATATTCCAATACATAACACATATACCTAACTAAACCAACTAACTAAAAATTATTTTATTATAGTCAATTTTATCACCATCAGTTTCTGTAAATACCTTGATGTAAGGAAACTGCCTGTCGTTGGGTTTTTAGATGTGCTCCAAAACGGCAAAAATCCTAAAACCAAAACCATTATCCAAAAAGCAAAGGAGAATGGGCATAAATGTGTGAACACTGGCCTAGAAACCAATAACAATAAGCACTATCATCGGATATCCTTTTTAATTCTACAACGATTTTGTGTAGCGGGATACCTCAAATAACTGTGAGAGATATTTAAAAAAACTAAGGGTTTCTAGTTTATGGAACCCTAAAAATACGGTCGTATCAATGAATGCTATTAAAGCAAATATGTTTGGAAAATGGAACAACAAGATCTATTACTCGTATTTTTTTTATACCAAAAAAGCATATTCTTGGAACGGACCGAGAATTTCACTGACCAAGAGTCACCGACCAAATATTTAAATTCATTGTATGTAACTATAAAACATTTAAAGAAGATAACCCAACTAGCACACTAGCGTTAAAATAACCTATATATGATCTGTATATCAGTTCCATTCGAGTATAAAAGTGTTAACCCATACCTGTACAATGGAGTTATAGCATGCTCTAACTCACTTATACCCACGAAAGAGGCCCACAATTTTACAGGTAAAAGTTATAGAACGCCTATAGTACGGTGATATAAGGGTAGTAAAGCACCTGCAAGAGAGCGTCTATTCAGTGTCAGCTACTACTTTAACCGTTATTACTGTTGTATAGTGGGGTTAGTGAACACTACGGGAGGTAGGAAAGCATCGGATAAGAATGATTTGCCACTTGAAACTTTATTAGACCTATTAAAAATAGTTGGCTGACACCTTGACTCGTATTAGTTATTTAAAATGGACTCAGGTAAGTGTGTTATCGTTTTGTGAGTAATAAACTGTTTAATTTTTAGCGTACGACTAGTATGAAGTTTGAATAAGTCTAAGTAATAAATAGATCTTGACTCATCCGTTACAGAATATGGCGACAAATAATTGACAGAAAAAGTGATAAAGCAACATCAGTTAGTATTCAAGTTATTTTTGTTTATGTAGTGATAAAATTACTGCTCTTGTGATTTTACGGTAATGTATACCATGTTTATCATCTCAATTTTAACGCGCCTAAGGTTTATCAAAGATTTAAAAGAAAGTTATGACAAACATAACAGATGCCTCAAACTAACAATATTATTTACTAGTGCTTCCTCAGCAAAATTAAGTGGTGGTATTCATGGAACGCTTGAAATAGTATAAAAAATAGTATTTGGTGGTCAAATGTTCAATTACTCAAAGTAATATTTATAGTTAGTTCACCAAAACAATGGCGAACTTACTTTAAGTATTAAACCTTCACTTAACTCATTTATAAAACTCTTTGAATTACAACATCGGTAGTCAAGAATATTGTGCAGCCTTTGGTACACGTACCAGCGTTATAGTAGACTCAGCTAAGTACGTTAACTACAGTGAAGACAATACAACCGGCTAAGAATTTAACAACCCGATTCGATTAGGGTTCTTTATCAAAATAATGAAAACCTTCAAGTACAAACCTACTTACCTAAGTAATCGCACAAAACATAACTTTACCTTGTATACGCTATTATAAAGTGTTAATAACGACCCATAAATGCGTTGCTCAACACCAATACCTTTAGAACGTCTTTAAAGGAGACTGCCTAACACAATAAGCTTTAGTTAAATTCCTTTATTACCGGTTAAACCTAGATAAAGGAGTTGTTCGACACTTTTAGCATCTCGTGTTACTAAACTCTCGACGAACTCTTTTTTATAACCCATACCTGCACTTATAGTCAATATAACACCTAAAGATATATAAGACACTTCATGGCAACAACTAAACAACAATATGCGTTAACAGGAGTCAGCGAACACTGTTGTGTAGACATAGGTGTCACAGACAGGTTAAAGCTATAACATCTTAAGTATACTTGCTGTAATTATCACTATTTTAACTCTCAAAGCTGTACTACATCGTCCATAAAAGTTCTAGTGCCACTGTTGGAGTTTAATTTGTTTGCTAACTCCTCTATATCGACTTTAGTTAGAACTGAGATAATTGTAACTCTGTAATATCGCTTAAAGTTCTAAAAAAACCTGTAACTGACACCAAAATGTTAGTTGGGAAGTTAAAACTTTTTTGACACACTTATTCATTGTCCTAAATTTTAACTATAATTCATCATGTTTATGCGCGCATCTACGAGTAGTAGGTATCTAGATTAAATAACTGTTGTACTAAAACGCAAATTAAATGCAAATTAAAAGCTTTAACTTTTTATTCAATTAAATTTTCTTTAACCCCAGTACGGTTGCCATACTCGTAGACAATTATTTTTAGGATGCAAGTAGAAGGCACACGAGTACTGAGGCCAGTGGTAAGTAGGATCTGAAGCCCTTTGAATTTTCAATACTTCAATCTAAAGATCAAATGCATTGCAAACCCTAAAATCTAGTCCTTATAGTGATAATTCTGCTAAAATGAGACTATGTTACAGTATATCCTGTTATGAAACAGACATAAAGGACTCTTAAGTGTCATATAAATTCCACGAGAGTCGATAAAAAGTGAAAGGATTCAAGTAATAACGGACGAAATGAGTATTTCGATGAGTAGGTACAGCTACAACAAGTACACCTTATGTAAAGTTATTATTTAATCCGGCATTTCATTACAATATTGTTTTATCAACAACAAAAATATTCACGCGCAAGTTTTACAAAAATCAATAAAATTTGGTTCACCCCTTTCTAACCTCATTATCAAAAAATGTTTTTTTTTATTGTTGTGTAATTTATATAAAATTTGATTTCCGTTCTTTTGACAATTAAGAACTATAAAAAAGGGGTTTTCAGCATAGGTAAATGAAAATATCAAACAAGCCGTTGAGTTTTTTGAAAATAGATTTTTGTTGATTTGTTCAAGAACCTTTTAAATCTTAATTAAAAATACAGAATAAATTTATACTAAAAATGGAGTGCACTAGCTGAAATATGACACTTTATGTCGGTAAATAATCTATCAGTTTCGAGAAATTTATTTGAGCAGAGTGAAAACGTCAAACAGCACAAGTAGGCGGAACTTGAGGGTCCTCGAAACAACTTGCACTTAAGTGCGTAACGGTGAAAACATTCGCTATCAGTGTCGACACGGACAATATTCTCCCATTCCCGTTGACAATATTAATGTCCGCTCATTCTTCTGTAAGTTGACCATTAATAACATCATAAATGTACCAATTTATTGTAATATTAAGTATGGCCTTTGTTAGAATTTTCAATCAAAAATAACGGAGTCCAATACCCTTACTATGACTTACAATTTCGGTACTCGCTATCTAATCGAATGCTCTGTCCCTCACACTCTATAACCACACTGCAAGGGACAGAGCATTCAACTCGCTAGCGAGTACGGTAATTGTAACTGATGGTATAGACTGGCGGAGTTGCAATTATCAATCAAACCAACTCACATGTTCATATTTGAATGAGCAATAATTATGAGTAGTAAATATAACGGCTTAACATAATTATAATAATGTTTTGGGAGTAGACACATCAATCAAAGATTCTATGTCAATACATACGAATTAAGAGTGCAAAATTAATCAAACCAAACATTAAAAAAGGAAGACACATTTAATATTCATGTACTTTTACCGTTAGAAATTGTTAGTAGGAAGGTTAGTTTGTAAAACACTTAGTTATTAAGTGGGAGTGACTTTGACTAATAGCTTGACCTCTAGCAATAAATTTCAGACCCCGCATCGATAACTCGAAATTAAGCCTTAATTATGAAACCACATACAATTAATTTATGACTTTTTATCAGTAAACAACAATACCTTCATCGATCTATGTCATCAAAACTCGACTGATCTATATTAGATCATTGGACCAGTTCCCTACAACGCAAAAAATAAATTTATATAATCATGCTGCTCGAATTGCTACCTTATACGTTTGGCATAAGATAACTTGTTGGTGGCTGATAGGTTATTCATAATATGGATCGTCAGTAGTGCGGCCACCCGTCCGGAATTCCTCGTATTGGTCCTGGTTGGGTTAGAGTCCGGGGCGTCCGCAAAACCAGGATATTTACGTAATCTGAGACGATATTATACCGTTAAGACTCATTTTTTATTTCTAGCGTAACATAATTATCTCTTTTCTAGCATTATAATGACAAAAACCTCCTACAACTTAGGAAGTTTTTGTGAGAAAATCTTGGTAAATTCTTTTATTTTATGTATGGAAAAATAACATTCTAAATGCTCTCGAATGTTTATGTCTAAATCAAATCAAATCAAATCAAATTCATTTATTTCATTACATCAAAGTACTCTCAGTAATTTCCTAAAAATATTTCCAAACTTCAGGGAATTATACATGTAGGTTGCACATGCCACTAGCCTCACAACCATCATCTCCACGCAGACATTTAGTTGCTATTGGATTTTTGATCTGGCTATATGTAACTTTCATGTGAAAAAGGCTTTTATTTACATAACGGTGACATTAGGATTGAATACTGTTCTGTTCTGGGCGGGGCACATTGCTCGCAGGACTGATGGCCGATGGGGTCAGAAGGTTCTGGAGTGGCGTCCGCGGACCGGAAGACGAGCTGTAGGTAGGCCTCCAACAAGATGGAGTGACGACCTCGTCAGGATCGCGGGACCGCGGTGGATGCGAAAAGCACAAGACCGGTCTGAGTGGAAAGCCTTGGGGGAGGCCTATGTCCAGCAGTGGACGTCTTTCGGCTGACATGATGACTGTTCTTTAATTTTAAGTATCTGTAAACCTTAATTTATAAACTTCAAACTCTTTCTTATTACACTAGAATCGAATTGGACATTAATAAGTGTATGCTCACAGATATTTTAAATTAAAGAACACGATTCGAATTGGATCCATTGTCCTGTGTCAATATAAAATCATGGCAGCCCTCGCCAGGCGAGGTATTCCAAATGTCGCAGGTCGCCGTGTCATCTTGGTCGGCGACCGCGCAAGGCCGCAGAAATCCGATGACCTCAGATGCCATGAAGGTATAAAACGAAGTACGCACAGTGCTCAAACATTTATATTCCTACTGAACCTACAATACGCAGAAAACATCACATGTGCGGGTCAGAAAACATTTAAAAAGTTCGTGTTATGATATTACTGTATTTATTTTGGAAACAATAATATTAATGCTTTTAGTAGTTATATATTTACCTAGAATGCTCACTTGTGAAATATTATACGTACATGTTGTTGTTGATAAAAAAAACGATGTACACAAATTAATAGATCATTTGTTTTATTACTGTTGTGATAAGTACATAATGGGGCTAATTCGTGTTGTGTTGTTTAATTTAAAATATCTGTAAACTTTTTTTTTTACTTTAGACTATTCTTGTTAGTCTAAAATCGAGTATGACGTTAATAAGTGTAATTTATATTTAATAAGATGTCTTTTTTTTCTTCTACCTACCTTTTTAAAAGGGCAGAAGAGGCTCGGGAGGCACAGCCCCCTTTTATGCCAACTCGAACAATATTACTAGCTTTAGGTATGTTATTGTTTGTCTCAAATCAAATTAAGCCCCAATAAATTACTAATAAAGCATTGTTAAAATATGCAAATCATTTTAAAATTAATACGGTCTTTAAGACGTTCTACGTCGTTTGAAAATAACATTTTTCCATGTTTACGAAATAAGTTGTAGTCTAAGTTTTCCATTGAGAAACGCAAGGACTAAGTTTTGCAAGATCTTGATTTGAACTGTCTGTCCGACCTCACCGTGACGCTAATGATAACTAAGAATGGCAATCCTTTAAAATTAGATCAGATTTATGTTATAATTCTGACTTCTAATTATCTTAAGATGTTTTTAAGACGATGGTGAACCATATTTTTATAGTAACTATGTGCAAAGTTTTTTTTTGCAGTGATACGAAATCAATATCATCGCATATGTGCTTATTTTTGTTTAACAAGTGCGTCAATTTAATAGTTTCCATAGTATTTTAATTAGCAAGTTAAAAATTCAACAATTAAATTACTTATTAATTTTTAATTTATGTAGACGCAATAAACGAATAGAAAATAAATAGACCTGCGAAGAAAATATTGATTTCGTATCACTACAAAAAATGCAAACCTGCGCAAAGTTATTTACTATGGAAACTAAAGGAAAGGCGTTTGGGTATCCCGTCACTTTAAGCTAGAGAAACTTGCTTAGCTGCGGGCCAATTATGGTCTTGTTTATCAATGTGGAAAAGCGTAGATAAAACATCTATCAATTTCCAACCAGTAGGTACCTAAGTGCGAGAGAGATCGAAGCTTTATCATCGCGATAAAGGCGACCATTATTATGGGGGGAGGAAAAACGGTTTACCATCATTTGCCAAAAACGGATCACTAACTGATTCATTCCACGACTATATCATTGTGCAAAACGCTTTTTTCAATAACTCCAAAAATCCTGAATAGTACCTGGAAGACCGAGCGACGCTCGGGTTGAAAACGAATTTTCCCGAAGATGACAACTTGACAGGTCGGTTTTTCGCCATCGTAATCCCCTATATTTCAAATTTCATCGAAATCGTAAGAGCCGTTTCTGAGATTCAGATTATATATATAAATATATATACAAGAATTGCTCGTTTAAAGGTATAAAGTAGACTAGATGTAGGGTTCTACTAGATGGTCTTGAAATCCTGAAATATTTCCATATATGGATAAAAAGCGTTTGGCAAAAGATAACGCTTGTGCAATGGATCATTTTGTGAAATGGTTACTGTGATTGGATATTTACAAGCAAAGACGCGGTTAGGTTAATAGGTTGTCACGTCACTGCCTACAAACTCTTGCTCATTTGGGTTCGATCCCCTTAGGTAAGTAAATATTTGTGTGGTGAACGCGAATAGGTACTTGATCTTCGATGTTTATCTATGTATTTTAGATTTTATTTCTCTATTTTAGTAGGTTTATCGTGGGTTTGTATCCGTAGTAGAAGCAATATAAGCTTAGTTTGCGACTAGGTCGATTTGTGTACGATTATTCTTAGCTAGGTGTTCTTAAATATTTTTTTTGTAATGATCGGATACTTGATCATCGATGTTTCTTGTCAGTACACTACATAATTTCGAATGAAATGTTTTGTTAAAAGAATTTATCTTTTAATATCGCTTATAAAGCAAACCTTACCTTACCTACATATTTGTTTATTTTTTGCGGGTGGTAGGACCTTGTGCAGGGTCCGTCCGGATCGCTACCACTATCCTATCCATATACCTACCGCCAAACAGCAGTGTTCCCATTGTTGAGTTCTGGTTTGGGGATGAGATAGCCGGTGTAATGACTAGCATAGATCGAGGCATTCCATCTTAGTCCTCAGGGTTGGAACACATTTGCAGTCTTGTGAATGCGAATGTTTATGGGTCACAGTTTTACTTACCATCAGGTAGCCTCTGTAGTAAAAAAAAGCAATTGAATTTTTAATTGCTTCAAAAAAAGCTTCAGAATAATATCCGGAGAAACATACCTCCCTTTTTATGTAAGTATTTAGTTATCTATTTTTGTAAGTAAGTTTATCGTTGTCTAGTATTCATCGTACAAGCTTAATTAGGGACTAAGTAGGTAGGTCAATTTATTTGAATTATCCCTGCTATTTATTTATTTACACCTCCGCGCAACGATTTTTTTATGAAAGTAGAAGTAAAGAGACGCAGAAAGCGACAACATTGCAAGTTTGTTTACGAGTGGGTTCGAAAGTTTTTTACTACTTGATTTATTGCCATTAAAATCGTTTTAACTTTTTAACTTCTAATGATGTAACAAACTTATTTAATATGTGCATTTTTAATTTCAAGAGTAGGTGTGTAGGTAAACAAGATTTCAAAAGTAAGAGGAACTACATTGACGATGCTGTTGGCCTAGTAGCTACGCCCTAGTTGGTGGTGACCATGTCTACAAAGCTAGCGGTCCCGGGCTAGATAATGGCATATTATATTTGTGTAATAAGTGGGAGTATATGTTCCTGGCAGCAGCACTACACTTGGTTGTCATTTGTCAAATATTTTAGATGCATCTCTTTTATTCAGTGATGAAAGATCAATATTTGGCAAACATGTATATGTTTATGGTTGCCTAGTACATACAGTACAAACCTACAGCTTGCTTTTGGTTATTAGTCAATTTGTGTGTGATTGTCCCCTGATACCTGACATGTGTTTTATTGAAGTCACTGTCTGTATGTGTTTTATTTACGCAATGACACACTTAACTTCAGTATTATTGTAGCTCAAAATTATCTATACACGACTGTAATGTCAAGAGAATAAAAGCATGCGTAGATAATTTTGAGCTCTTCGACTGTCCATCCATTTCTGCTAATGACTGGAGCATCATTCGTGCTGAAACCGAATTATCCCGAAGATGACCACTTGACATGTCGATTTTCGTCCTCGTAAACCATATATTGCAAATTTTACTGAAATCGTTAGAGCCGTTTTGGAGAACGTGATTTTAAAATCTAACTCTTCCTTGGTACAGTTAATCCAATATTTAAAGTTATACTTACTAGCTTATTATACAAAAGGCAACACTGTGTTTGCGTGGTTGTATCGGTTTTTTAATTAAAATCATTCAGCTAGCCAAAATACTGAACTTTTTGTGAAAAATCTTGAATTCAAAGTTCTAATCGAACCGAGGTATTTGCTTATGATAAAAAAAATGTGATAATGAAAGGATTTTGATTTGAGCTCCAAACATTTAACGTTCAAAATACTAATTTGGTAAAAAAAAAATACTAATGCTGAACGCCGTCTGCTCCAAAATCCCTTCTGTGCAATCAATAACAAAGACATTAAAAATGTTAAAGAAACAAAACAGACTCAAACAATATTAAGTAAAAACGGATATTTAAAACTGGATCAGTTGCATTTTTAAGCTAAGTCGTAGTGTAGGCGTAGGATTTAAAGGCGGTAAACAACCTAAAAATTTTATGTTAATATTTTTCGGAGCTGGATTTATTATAATTGCAAGTTTAAAGTATTGTGGAATGCAGTTGTTTACTTGGCCAAGTATGGGACATGTCCTGAAGTTTTTTTTTGGGTTCGGGCAAGAGGGTGCTCGCGCTCTGACCATAAATGGACACATGAGATTAAGTGGCACGAACAGGCTCTGAAGCTGAGTCAGTTATGGTACATTAAAATTAATTCAGGCCAAGAACTGCACGAGTTAGTGAGTCAGGTTTTAATTAAAAGGAATAATGGTGATTGAAAATACTTATTTCAATATGTATTATTAAGTTAATCTTTTTAGTGTCATATTCTCGAAATTAGATCAATTTTGCATGTCGATAAAAAAGTCTTAGTTAAACAGGTTTATTCTAATGACCACTGATTAAACGATATTAAAAAACAGTTAAACCCGATTTTTAATTAAAGAAAGCGGATAGCGATTTCATTATGTTTTAAAGAATTAATAATTTACCATCCAATTAAGTAAAATTAAGAAATATTTCTTAAGAAACTGTGTTGCCTACGTGATATTTGAATGTAGGGTTTGTTTACATTTTATATATCCTGCTTATTATACAACCATTATACGTCTATAACATTCCTACGGCCGGTGCCTTTCAACTCTGAGACGTAATAGCCCTGGTCCATTCATCAGTAGTCAAGGAAGCTGCGTAACCTTTGACAAGCGTGTTAGCTCTATAATAGAAGCCAATTGGAAGCGAGTGATATACTGGTTTATCTGTACGAAATTTTATAATAACTAAATACACTAATGTTTGCTACCAAATGACGACGCGCTTAGCCTAGTCTGGTTCAAGCAAGCTCTGGTTCCATTCCTGGTATGAGCAAATGTTTTATGAGCACCAGTATTAGGTAACTAATAGCCCCAGGAACTCCTGGGGCTTGGATGTGTTGTATTTAAGTACGTATGTATTTAAGTATTTTTATCGTTGTCAAGAACACATAGTATGTACAAGCCTAGAGTTTAGTTTAGAACTATAGTACATTGTTGTAGAGGTTAGAAAGTAAGCAATAGATGGACGAGTTAGTTCGAGGGCCGACGCGTAGCGGAGGCCCTCGAAAGTACGAGTCCATCTATTGCACTTTCGGCCGAGGCTTAACACAGTGCTTTTCAAGACTACTTGATGATACGTGACAAAAATTTTATTTCAGATAATTAAAAGCAGACATATATGGCTGTATGGAATCTGATTCCTTTGCCTATCCGTGAAGGGATGAATATTATTAAAAAAATAAAACGACTTCTCATTGGCCAATTTAATTTCATATGCAGCACAAAGTGTGTTCTGATTGGTCGAATTAGTGATCAGCGGACCGATGTTATTGGTCAATGGAACAGACCAACAATGTTAACATAGTTGGTCTGTTTAAATTCATAGTAGGCCTGCTCATTCAATGTACAACTATCGATTGTTTTGGGGACCAAGAACAGACCATCTTTCGCCACATTTCCGAGCAGTGGCGTGAAAAGGTGATTTGTGTGAGACTGTCCCCTGACATGCATTATTAAAACACAAAGCAACAGATAATAAAAAGTGCATCACGTATCATGGAGCTCTGTAGGCCTATTAGGTATGGTGGCGATTATTGCGGTGGATAAATGTGGATAGAGCATCCATATCTCTCGCACTATACTTGCCGGAAAGGGACTAATGGTTTATCTACATAATTATATCCACATGGCTGTAGCTGTGCATGGTTAATGAGGAATTCTGACGATAAAATTATTGAGAATTGAGAATGAATTTATCGGTTTATGATGATTTTTGTTTGCTAAGATAGATTTACTACCACTCAAGAAGAATTAAATTTTCAGTTCCAAGTCCTTAAAAAATAATATTTGAAGACTTAGTTAAAGAACCAAACAGTGAAAAAACAAATGGGTTAATTTTACTAAATGTTGGGACCTATCCATGCAGTTTGGTTGAGGTAACACCTAACCTTAGTAAAAACAACATGAAAAGTTTGCTTTAGGTAACCTTTTTATTGGTTAACTCTAACAAACTCACGTGTGTCAGTTTACCATTAAATTAGAAAAATCAACCCATTTGTTTTTTCAGTCTGTATTTATAAATGATTGGATTGTTTATTTAACCATTTAAGAGTATCCGTACGGCCTATAAATTAACGTTTTCTTTTTAAACAACACTAGCCAGAAATCAATATGACAAACATCTAAATTGGAAAGATCCTCTATGTGGCCTCAGTTCTTCGTTACGGCCTGATTCTGTTTGGTGGTTCCGTCGATATAGAGAGAGTTTTTAAAGTCAAAAAAAAATGTATTAGGGTTATTAGTAATGCTTGGTATGATGACTCTTGCATCCCTTTATTTAAAAACTGCACATTCTTCCGTTACCTTGCTTATATATACGGGAAATATGTCCATTTGTAAGTGCCCATAGATCTTTATACAGGGCGTCCCAAACTTATGGGACATGAAGGGGTACCTTAAATATCGTAGATAGTGTACTTTACTGAAAGAAAACTTTATGTTATTTTTAAAACTTAGTAATTCTGCATTCATTGATTTTCTAAAAATTGCTTGCTTCGTGTGGGAATCGAACCGACTTAAATGTCAAAAAAAATCACCCTACTTTTATGATGCCAATCGAAAGAATAGCTAAAAAATAATAACTCTGCTTAAGTAACATTGTATTTAAAAAAAAATGAACAACGTAAAATGATTGAGTCAAATTTCAATAAAGTTATTTATTGCCGTCGACGACGTTCGAAAAGTAGCGATATTATCATTCAAAAGATAGCACTGATGATTCGTAAATAAGAACCCACTTCATAAAATACTAGCATAGTTTTCCTTATTATAAGTGCACGTGTAGATAAAATGATAAAACTTAGTATTTCAATACGTCCTCTGTAAGCTAGGCAGACAGAAGGCAAATTTAAAACAAAAATAATGTTTGTTAAATTTGAAAATGGAACAGTTTATGAGAGCGTTTGTTTGAATGCATACTTTTTAAGATATTTTAAAAAGAAGCAATATTTTTAAATGTTGTTCTTAAATTTGAAAATGGAACAGTCTGTGCGAGCGTTTGTTTTTCGGATATTTATCTGTTTAGTCTTAATTCATTTACACAAGTGTTATTGTGTTAATTTATTACGAACATGGCATATCAAGTAAGCTTTGATCTAATGGAAGCATATTTTTGAACGATAAAGATATCTCTGGAAGTTTGCGGTGGTATGGTATAGCGTAAAATATCCTGATAGACAAATACCGTCTCGTAAAGTTTTGAAAAGGCTTGTGAACAATTTGAAAACTCTGGGACGTTTCGATAAACGCCCCAGAGAACCACAGCAAGAAAACCATACAATCAACGACGAAGAACTTGATATATTAATTTACTTTTCGGCTTTTCCGAAAACTTCGGTGAGAGAAGGAGAACATGAAATTGGAGTTTCGAAAAGTAAAATACACCGTGTATTAAAAAAACACGGTTTTAAGAGTTATGTTGAAGGACGATTGGTACAAAAATTACTTCCGGGCGATACAGAAAGGAGAAAACATTTCTGTCTTGATATCCAGGCACGCTTGCTCGAAGATCCAATTTTTTTGGATAATATTATTTGGACAGACGAATCTAACTTTAGCAATAACGGTATGTATAACCGCAACAATAATCGTAATAAAGAAAATCCCCTACGAGTCACTGAAACGAATAACCAAGTGCGTTTTTCACTCAACTGTTGGTGCGGACTTTTAAAAAACCGGGTTTTCTTAATCCATTTTTACCAAGGAACTTTGAACACAGAAAGGTATACTTCAAATTAGGAATTCTTCAAATTTTAAGGGATGAGATAAGAAATCTTTCCGCGGCGGAGCAAGAAAACTTAATTTTCCAACAAGATGGAGCTCCGGGTCATAATAGTCGGAGAGCAGCAGATTTTCTAAATGAATGTTTTCCTACATGGATTGGTACAAATGGACCGATTAGATGGCCGGCCAGATCCCCGGACCTTACACCATTAGATTTCTTCTTTTGGGGATACGTTAAAGATATGCTATACAAAAAGCGATACGAGAACGTGGGCGAGTTGCAAACAGAATTGTACCTATATCACATCGAGTGTTCACCATAAAATGATAAGAAAATCAACAGGCAGCGGACTCATTAATAGATTGGCGATTTGCGTAAGGCAAGAGGGATCACATTTTGAGCATTTAATTAATTAATTTTAAAAAAATACCCACCTACCGGCAGTTTCATGTATGTTTTTAATTTGATTAAAATGATTAATTTTACGTTGTTCCTTTCTTTTAAAATATAATGTTACTTAAGCAGAGTTATTATTTTTTAGCTATTGTTTCGATTGGCATCATAAAAGTAGAATGATGTTTTTTGACATTTAAGTCGGTTCGATTCCCAGACGAAGCAAGTAATTTTTAGAAAATCTATGAATGCTGAATTACTAACTTTTAAAAATAACATAAAGTTTTCTTTCAACAAAATACACTATCTACGATATTTAAGGTACTTCCCCTTCATGTCCCATAAGTTTGGGACGCCCTGTATATATATTTTTTATTATATATATTTTATTAAAAACGAGGTGAAGTAATACGCAGAGAAACCAGACTTAAAATTATGAATTTTCTTTATAAACCACGGGCTCATAAAATGAACTATGGTAAAAATGTTTGTAACATGTGCATAGAAATATAATATAATAACCTTCCTGAGGACATAAAGTTACTTGAGGGAAACAGTCTTAAGTATAAATTGACTACCTGGCTCTTAGACCGTTGTTTTTATTCCAATCAAAAATATTTAAATCGTGACTGACATATTTTAATTTTAATACAATTTTTCCCAAATATTGAATATTGTGTTTTTATTCCATTGTTTATATTTTGTAATGATTGTCTTTAGTCTTTAATATAATATTATTTTAATTTTATCGCTCTGACAAATGTTTTGCGCGCCTGCATGCAGGCTGAATACGCTGGACATATTTAAAAATTAATGTAACATCTGCACAACTGTATTCTGAGCCAATAAATTCTTTGAATCTTTGAAAAACCGTCCGTCAGAATAAATTGGATGGAAATAAAACCGCGTTAGAAACGTCCAGGAAGCTTTCTTTAAATCTAACATTTAACCAATGTTTAATACAATTCGGAAAAAAGCAAATCTATACACAATGATCAATATGGCGCAGCCTCAAGTTACTAATTGATTGGGATAAGCCATTAAGCTCAGATGATGGATGCCCCCGTCACGTTGGCTTCCGCCTAATGAACATATTCGTACAAGAATTACATATCACGTAAATCATTATTAATTTCCTTACTCAATTTCTACGCATCTCCATTCGAAGAGTAACTCAAAAGCTAAAGTTAGACCGAGTTATGTTAAAATTTGACCAGGAGTTAGCTCTAGCCTCGGTAAAGGAGCTAATTTTTTATACACGGTAAATAACGACAAGAGACTTATAGGTAGACAAAGTCGCGGGAATAATCCACCGTAATTTAAGCGTGTATGTCTGTATGTTATCAGTCCTTGGTTTAAAACTAATAAAATGTATAAACTAAAGTTATTCGCCATTCCGAAAAAAAATTAAATGACATAGGTACAATCAAGGAATTTAATTTCTATACCACTTTAGACTATGTCAAAGTGACACTGTAAATAAAATCATAAGAAGTCTCTTACGTTTTGATTGATTACGTCACTTTGACTGAATTAAATTTCTTGACTGTACATTACTTTTGTGTCGCAATAGTAAATTACTTATGTACTTTTCTCTTTTGTACAGTAGTTCAAATACAACAGAGGAAAACATCCCATAGTAATATCTGTGCTCATACCTACATATTTTGTATAAGTAAATTAATTTGTAAGTACGTTAAACGGACTACAACTATTATCCTTATTATCATCCTACGCCCCCTTAAAACTACTTCAAACTTATTGTCGTTATTATTGACTAACGTTAGTTCACCAGTAAAACATAAAAATCAAGATCGCCCTAATACGAATTTTCATAGGTATGAAAGTAGGTACCTCAGGTGGGAGATTAACGTGGAATGCATTATTTTAAAATCAGAAATTGGACGACTTTACAAGAGATCAAAGCATACTTAACATTTCAAAATCATTATCTTACAAAGATAGACAATTTCGTTTAACGCGTTTTACCTAAAAAATAACATTTAGAACTTATAAAAGTGCATCCAATCGAAATCAACTTTGCTGTCTATCCCTAAGGCTCTTGTGCATATTTGTTTCAATCGAATGGAGGCACAGACAGATTATAGAATGATCATCGTAATGGAAACAATTGAATCACGCTAAGTGTGGAGCAGTAGGCGCAAATCCTAGATGATCGCTTTGCAGCGTACTGTACCCGAGGGATTTGCGTTTCTCAATAGAGCCAGGCCAGCTAAGCAATGTGTTTGTAACAATAGTAACTGATTTACTGACTAGAGACTTGCACACTTTGAGTCTATTGTTAATTAGGAATGTGGTTGAAATGTCTAAGGATTCATAGTTAATAATGTTAACGTATCTCATTGATCTCATTCGATGTTGATATCTCTTTCATTACTAAATCTGGCATAACGCTGCGTCTCTGCTTAGGTTCATAAAGTGAGTCTGAATATTATTTTTAATGTTATGATTAGACTAATCACTGAAACTAATAGATGGTCGGTTCAGACAAAGGAGCTTTTTGATATTTATTTGTGACAATAGGTACTTGGTCCAGTTACTGCTAGACGTATATCATTTCCCACCTTAAACTCTTTAGCGACATTTTTAGTAGTAGATTTTACTTCATTGCTGTACTCAGGTACATTCAACAAATATTGATTCGTAGGCCACTATGGAACTGTGTCAGTGACAATTTAATTCAATTCTTAAGAAGTCTCTTACGATTTGAATCATTACATTATTTTGATATAGTTCCATAGCGACTTATGATTAGTTGACTGTAACTACCTACTAGAAATTGACAAGCCAAGGTGCGGCCAATTACTATGGTCAAGCAAAGAGCGCAGAGTGACTATTCCAATTCATGATGTACCCTATTGCAATCATATTGCTGATCGTTAATAATACGAAAATAATGTAGAATAAGGGCCAGGAATCGATGAATAAAATTATCGCTTTCGCCATTTGTTTATACCTACATTTATACCTACAACTTGAATCTCAATTTCGAATCACATTTCTCCCCAATCTACGTCAGCCTTTACTAAAATCTCCCCCAATATTTATCAACATGTTACCGAAAACCGCCGGCGCGGCGTTGCGTTCTGCTGCAAATAACAGATAAGCACGTGCCCTGGCCACACCGATCCGTGCCTCACGAAATAAATGCGTGATTTATAGTTTTAGTGCATAAAACCATTCGACCATCGTATCGTCAGTTATGCAGAGAATTTGGCCGATGGTGAAGATGTTATGCAAGAAGGTAAAGAGTTGGTTATAAATTGTTTAAACAACAACGGAGCGACTGCAAATTATTAAGGATGTTCTCGGTTTTAAAGATTTAGAGGTTCTCTGACTTTTAATGGATCCCCTGGCCAGATATTGGGGAAATTTAATTCACACTGCCCCTAAGATTATAACCTACTCATGAAAGAATAAGCATTATTCTCGCCACATAACAGACAAATTGAGAACATTTCTATTTTTCTTTGAAGTCGATTGAAAAGAACTAATAGCTGAACCATTATACTGAAAACTGAATCAAATATTTTATATAATACAAATTGTCAAGTTTTAAATATTACGTACCTACTTAGGTACACATTGGCAATCATTATGAAGTACCTACTTATTTCGTTTCTATATAACAAATAACAATGTCTTTCTCACATATTTAATACCTCCGTAGGTTTCTAAACCTCCTGACTAGTCCTGACGTACTCTGGCTTCATTTCCAAACAATAATACTACTTTTTGGATGCATAAATTTCGTCCTTCAGTTAAGCTTCGTGTGGGCTGAGCAATGCAGCCAGGGAATTCGTGTCCGGCTTGTAAAGACACTGTTCCTTAACAATGAACACTAAATCTTCGTAACAAAGGTCCGCTATGCACGTTTAAAGCAAACATTGACAGTAAGACCCTACGGGACATGTATTTTACTTGAAATTACTGTCGTAAAAACAAAGACATTGCGCTTTTTACTCATACTAGTGGACTGCATTGGATTTTTATGCATTTCATGGTGGGTTATGACGAAATTAAAAACAGTGGAAAACTTCGCATCTGAACTGTTTCCGCGTGACTGTTATTAATATTTTGACGTTAACGTGACTATTAAGAATGGCAAGAATACGAGTGTTATATACTTTGGAATAACTTAAACTATAAAAGTTTAATTCAGCTCACAGTTTTTAGTGTTCCGTTCTCAGAGAGGACCCTATTGGTCCGTCTATTACAGGGCTGTATATATTGAACCGTAAGAGCTGGACACTTAATTTCTTCACAGTGCGTGGACGCTCCACCACAAATAATAAAAATAAATGACAGTTTAAAATTAAAGAGTTAGTAAAAGTTAAAAGTGACGGAAACTTCCAATAAAATTAATGTGTTTTTTGGCGTTTTTTGCTCGATCTAAATATTCTACGGTGCTGCGGAATCTTTCGGTTGCAAGCTGATTCACACTTGACCACGGTTTTTAGTCATTTTCATCATCATCAACATCATGTCAGCCGAAAGACGTCCACTGCTGGATATAGGCCTCCCCCAAGGCTTTCCACTCAGACCAGTCTTGTGCTTTTCGCATCCACCGCGGTCCCGCGATTCTGACGAGGTCGTCACTCCATCTTGTTGGAGGACTACCTACAGCTAGTCTTCCGGTCCGCGGAGGCCACTCCAGAACCTTCTGACCCCATCGGCCATCAGTCCTGCGAGCAATGTGCCCCGCCCACTGCCACTTCAGTTTAGCTATTCTTCGGGCTATGTCGGTAACCTTAGTTCTACTGCGGATATCATCATTTCTGATTATATCACGCAGAGAAATCCCAAGCATAGCCCTCTCCATAGCCCTCTGAGTGACTTTGAGCTTCCTTATGAGGCCCATTGTTAGCGCCCACATCTCAGATCCGTAAGTCATCACTGGCAACAATGGTCAAAGACTTTTGACTTCAAACACTGCCGTAATTTGGAAGGTGCTGCGAAGCTTCCCGAACGCTGCCCAGCCGTGTCGGATACGACGAGTGACCTGTTTCTCAAAGTTGGACCAACCTAACTGGACCGTTTGTCCCAGGTAAATATAGTCGTCAACAACTTCGAGCGCAGAGCCTCCGACATAGTCATTTTACTTGTAAAGAAATTTGGACAAATACTTATACTAGATTTTAACCGCCTGGCCTAGTTCCATAGTCGTAATAAGAAATACCCAACCAACAATCTATAAATTATTACTTGACAAAGAAAAGTTTCCTTATATTTAAACTACAAGTCACTTGCGAAACCGCAGAATATTAAGTTCAACTTTGTATGATTTCAATACACGAGATGAGGCTTTATTTAATCTAGGTTCTTGGAATCATTTTCCGTTTCCTGTTTTAAAGGAATGTTGTGATTTTACATAAAATTGTAATTCGTTTCGCATTAACTTGACGTTAAGTACAACTTGATGACAATATCTTAAATGTCTCGAGACTCGTCTTGAGCTACTCGTGATACATTGGCTATGTGATGATGAAACCTCATTTCTGGAGTTACGCCTCTGCTGTCAAAATAAATGAAAATTGAAAACTTTGTTATGTACTTTAATTCGAATTATAATTCGAATCCGTCAAGCCGCTTCAGCGTTAATTAAGAAGTAATCAATATTACACGCAAACTGTAATTATAATGTTAGTTTGACACTTTCGGTTAAGGCAATGAAATTACGAATAGGTATAGCCCGCTGTTAGCAAGGTGTGGATGTAGTAAATAATCATACCACATCATATTTTGTTGGATAAAATCGTTTTCATCTTGTTTCCTTGGTTAACGTCAGTATCCATCAATAACTGAAAAAGCGTGAAACTTAACTGTGAATTAATTAATCGATGTAAGGTTGTTGTTGTTGTGTTGTTGTTGACGATGTGCTGGCCTAGTTGGTAGTGACCCTGCCTACGAAGCTAGCGGTCCTGGGTTCAAATCCCGGTAAGGGCAGATATTTGTGTGATGAGCGCGAATATTTGTTCCTGAGTCATGGATGTTTTCTATGTATTTAAGTATACATTTCTCTATATAAGTATTTATATCGTTGTCTAGTACCCATAGTACAAGCCAAGAGCTTAGTTTGGGACCAGATCAATTGGTGTAACATTGTCCCCTGATATTTATTTATTTTTTTTAGTTCACAACACCTGTATTCTGGATATTTAGCTTATAGCAACGGATATACTTGCAAATATATAAACTCCAAAATTGTAAGGGTAAATAAATGTAATTCATATTGTTAATGAGTTCTTATTTCCTTAAGCTCTCATTTACGTTCATATATACCTTCAAACCTGTAATCCCAGAGTGGGGTAGGCAGAGCTACAGAATTACCTATAACTGTAAAACCTTGTTGATAATTCTGTAAACACATTTTGCATACTTAGGCTAACGAGTATAATAGAGACAGGTTGCAAGCCCATCGCCAACAAACAAGGCTTTACTCCCTTAGTCGCCTCTTACGATATCCACGGGAAGACATGGAGTGGCACTATTTTAACCCGGCAACCACACGGGGAAACCACATCATTTCTAACTGCACTTACCTAATAATATTTATTTAATTAATTCATGCCGCACCGATATTTTATTCCGCTGCTGATAGCTTTGTCTGTATTTTCTTAGTAGCTTCTGGATTTATTATGTTATTTTCTACTGGCAAGTAATTTACCTCTTACTCGTAGCTTAGTTGGCTTCATTGCATTTTATTAGTCTTTTATCTTTTTTGGTACCTATTTTCATCAATGCAAATGGCATGCATGCAAAAACACAGGGCATAAATTCCAGACCATTTCTCTTTGAGGAATCAGTGCCAAGAACTCAATATCGTGCCCGACCTGTGGGGCTAGACAAGTTGCCATCAAATACAAACGCTAGCGTTTGGTAATCACCTATCGCTTTGCGTTGTCAAAAATGAAAAAGCTAGCCAAGTTGACCTTAGATACCGATGTTTATATCGTGATAGTGCTCGTGTTGAGTTCAACCTGTCAAAATAGTACCGCGTAACGACGGACAAAACGTCAAAACGATCACTATTCGATTAGCGCGAGGGATAGTGATCACATTAGAGCGTGTCAGTTGTAACAACGAGTGATATATCACGTGATTTACGTCAATTCCATACATTTTTGTAAGTGACAGGTGATCCCCAAACGCTAGCGTTCGTATTCTATGACAACTTGTCTAGTCCCGCGCTGTATGGAAATCGAACCGTTTGGTTGTTTCCAATATCGGCAAATGAATTATGGAACGCAGTTCTGTGTTCTAGCTGGATACGTGAAAATTGACCAATTGCTGACATACCTACTTTGTTGGTTGCTTAGCCGGCGCTCTGTATGATTAGGAAGGTACATCGAAATTTCAATGAATAAAAATAAGTTTATTGCAATTCGTAGAATTTTAATGTACAGTTGAGTGAAATTATTTCCAATAAAATTTGTCATATTACGTTGATGTTGTCTCAAACAATGTTATTTAATAAGAACCTATAATTAACAAACAATTTCACGGCCATAAGCGAATAATTACACCACAAATATTTAAATCTTTAAACAAAATTGCAAAAATATTACGAAATGGTAATCGACGTTTCAATGGTTTTGCTAGTAGGTAGGAATATTCACAATAAACACTTTATTGCACATACGAAGTAACAGAAGTCACTCCTAGAATAATCTGTTATCGCAAAATGATTAATGTCCCATCTAAAGATTAAAGACGAATTCACGACAAGCTTCCGGCTTTACGTTCACTGGGAGACTACTCAATAGATAAGGCTTAGGTAAGTATGTTTTTGGGCAAAGAGGTTAATGGTGTTACTGTAGTTTATAGACACAATTAAACTTATTTTTAAAAGGTTAACGTTGAAGCCGATAAAACTCGACATTATGTTTACGTTAATATTAGAAAAGTTAATAACGTAGAAAGCAAAGCTTATAAAACAACAGTAAATAAACCCATGTTTATGTTAAAAACAAGGAAGAAATTGCATACGTTGCCACAAATGTTTGTACTGCCTCGGGAATACACACAGAAACCACTTAGCTAAATGGTGCGTTATTTTATAAGAATAATATTCATGATTTCCCCCAAAACGTTAAGTTTCACATTTCGGGAATGTCTGTCGTTGGCGTTTCCATCAATCAATCTTGCAGTCAACTCTTAAACAGTAGAATTACTTTTGAGCATGTCTGATGCTTTTGTACGATAACGTTGAGAAATGATTCCTCGTCCAAATATAAAGCATTTTACCTTTTGTGTCTTCTTATTTAGCTATCATAATATAAAATCAAAATGAAACCTACATTCGTTTCTTTGCTAACAATGTTAAATAGGTAATTAAAAGAGATAAAGAAATGAGATATGGCTATAAGTTTAGTATGTTTGAAAACCGGGATAATGTGGATTCTACCGATAGATAGATAGTTAGTTCTAGACTACTAGAACTAACACTGTCGTGCAATGACACAACACTCTAAAGTTACAGTGTTGTGTACTTACATTAATAATTGAAATTCATGGATTTCTAATGTAATAATGTTCCATGCATTGCAACAAGATTTTTTGAGATGGCTCCATTTGTCTAACAACCTGCCTTTCGAACAAACCTTTTCTATTAAAGCCTGACCACAAAAATCAAAAACCTCTCATTAGAGGTTCACATTGGGTCGCCACTAATACTTTTTTATCATTGTTTCGTGAATTGCAATAGGAATGACAGTTGATAATAATTTCCGCAATATCGCAAGGCTTTTTATTTTTGTGGTATGTATCGTCAACCACAAATTCTTAGTTTAAGACCAAAATAAGACCATATACCTCATTCGAGTGACGATTTAGTTATCTTGTTCCGGCAGGTCATTATAATTAAAAGTTTGGCTAAAAGACGCAGCCGCGTATATGATAAAGGTAAAAGGATTGTGTTTGAGGATGCGTTAGAATACTATGCATTTGTTTGACTTTGAGAAGAAACTTCAAAAAATTAAAACTGTAAGTACCTACATGTTAAGTATTTTGTACATTAAGAAACACCACAACAATTTGGACCGTGTATATCAGCAGGTAGTGTCTTTTTTTATAAAAGAGAGGGGCAAACGAGCATGCGGGTTACCTGATGAGAAGTAACCACCGCGCACAAACACCAGCAACTCAAGAAGAGGTGTCGGTCCGGTATTAGAGAAATTAAAGCTCTCCTCGGAAACAAAGGCACCCGTGTCAACTGGTCGGAAATACCACCAAAGGAACTGCCTTTGGCGGTCTAATCTAGTGGGCCACTAAATAACAGTCTTAGACATTTTTAAATATGCATGTTGTCCTAAATCTTAGGTTAGATTAATGTCAGTTACAAAGACAGCGTAATATAATTAATCCGTTAAATTTTAATGTCACTGCTACTGCAAAACCGCAAGCCGCTTTCAGACTTCTTAATATATAATTAATGTCTTGTAAGCAGAGAACTATCTCGGGGCGTGAAAGCCAGTGGCGTCTGACATATCCAATTAACACGGCATCCGGTTTCCGGTGAGGTTCTAGCACTAGTGCCAACTGCGAGGGTCTGTATGTTGGCACTTCCTTTTGGTGCCAGTTTTGATTTGCCCCAGAAGTTTCTGATGCGTTATGTTAATTAAGACCTAGTTTACACCATTAATTAAAATAATTATTAGATGTTTGAACTAAATCACTAAAAAGCAAACAAAGAAATAACTTAGTCGTTACCAAAACGTCAAGTGTGATATTTTGTATGTGTCCTTAATAATCTTAAATTACGTATTTTAACTAAATGTAGAACAAAACCACATTTGTAAAAATTAAGTAACTTTGTCGAGGGCAGTAAGACAAATTAACTTTCAGTAAATTTTAAATATTTATATGACCATTTTTTTATTTTATTTCGTACGTAAAGTTAATAGATAATAAAAGATTGTATCACCTAATTAGCACAATCAATCAATCTGTATTCGGTAGTTCGTCTTATTTTCAATCAATATTTAATAGAGTGGTCTTTTTTTAATTTATGACTATGATTGACATATATTGACTATTAAGGTGACCCGCCATCCTTCAGTAACCTATTTTATATTAAACATTTAAAAAAATGCGATTAAAATGCGGCGATCTTATAATTTATTAAACTCATTTTCAAGGTTCCGTACATGAAGGCCCAACGAGACCCTATTACTAACCGTCCAAGTGAATGTGTATTTCTAGTGCAATCATAACATCAAATAATAGATATAATATAAAGTTAAAAGTGTAGACAAAAACGTGTTTGTTATTACGGTGATTTTGATATATTTTACGGTGCTACAGAACCTATCGTGTGCGAGTTCGAAATGCACTTGGCAGGTTTATATCAAATAGCTAACTTAAAGCAAGAGGTAACAAACCAACGTATTAACATAAACTACTATGATGATTACATAGATTTATTGATTATCTTTTACCAGCTCTGTCTTATTACGTAACAAATATGATTTATTGTACATACAATTTAAACAGTACTTAATAACACTGGAAAAAAAAAACCTATCTACCTAATATCGGAGATAAATTAATCAAAATAACTTAATTACTTAACTACCAGTCTAAAAAAAACTTTTATCTCAAGTGCTCCCAAATCACCGAGACTCAGCTTTTACGGAACACAATAACCTATAGGAATCGAAGGAGGATCATGTTTTGCGAGAGTATGTGTACCTATCTTTGTATGTATGTAAGTATGTCTATTCCTGTGGCACGCTCTGCTGCCTAAACGGTTTGATTGATTTTAACATAATGAGGTTTCGTTAGATTCGTCTTGATTGCGGGAGTTTTTAAAAGTATTTTTTTTTATATAAAAAAATGCAGTTGCATTTGTAAAGCTTGTTTTATTAGACTTGTTTAGTTTAGAAGACATCTAAGCCGCACTCTATCAAAACAACGTTTTACTACTAAGGTGTCCTTCCATACTAAAATTGTTACAAACTTACTTTACTTCGACTTTTAATTCCACCAAAACACCTTTCATGTGGCTCTAGTCTTCCACTGGTAATTAAAATCACTGCCTTACTCTAATTAAACCGTTCCAAGGATGTCCGTGTGTTATACCCGTTATAAAGACAGTTTACTTTAGTTTTGCATATGAAATTACATTGTGCCTTCGCAGCCTGGCAGGCATGAGGTTCCCATGTGCATCTGTATACTTATACACATGCTTTACCTACGATCTCAGTTAAACCTAGGTGCTCTAGACAGATGGCCACTGCAGCATTACTGAGTAAATTATTTATGTACTCATCACCATAAAGCAGGATATGATGCACGGCTTCCCTGCTCTCGTGCATAATGGCTGGTCCGTCAAACGTTAGCTTATCTTAGTGATGACTTGTTAAGTGTTTATTAATGTTTGTTGCTTGTTTCGATGGACGAAATTATTCTGTAAATTATGGTACAACGGTATTCATGGCATAGTGGAGCGAGCTAGGATAATGCCTGTGACAGCTCGCACATAAACGTGTGCTGTCTATATTTTTTTTAGTTTTAGTAAATACTTTATTGGTACAAACCTAGCGATGACGTTCAAAAATTTAAATAATTTATCACCTCTTATTATATGCTTCGCTTTTGCGAGTATAGCAAGTGTTAATAATAATGAAATAAACCGTTACTCACTTCGTTTTCGTCACGTTTTAGTCACTAAGTTATAATGAATATAGTGACCAATAAAAAAAACACCTATAATCGATTTTTATGAAAAACATCTATAGTCGGTGTTAATTGAAATGGACAAAGATGTAAACAAAATCAAACGAAAAAATGCTTAATTACAGTTTTGGCATTTTCATTTAAAACCGACAATAAGTTTTTACGCGACTTGTTTCTCCTTTTATCACTCGAATTATATAGATCTCTAAATAGTATGACGGTTTTGGAATGTGTGTTTGTCATAAATAGGTATGTAGCAGGATGCGGTGTGACCTTAACTCAAGTTGAATATAAAATGAAACGATAAATTATAATTCTTTTTTTGCATATCTTTCCAGATTAAAATGTCAAACTAGAAGAGTTTTTATATGTATGAACCAGATTGCAATAAGTAAAAATATTAGGTCACGAATGACCTACCCAATTTGGTTCTTATAAATCGATTTTTAAACCCCTTTAAAACTTACTGTGTAATCATTTAATACTTTTAATAAAAATGCATTGCACAAACAAGCGGAGGGATCTTAAAATTTTAACCATAAATTAGGTACATTAGTAACACACGCATAACAATTATCGTAACAGCCGAAAGATGTCCAATGCTGGAAATAGGCCTTACCCAAGGATCATAATTAACATTTTAAATGAACTAATCTATTTATTTCTGTTTCTACATTATGTAACAAGTAAATTCATTGTTAATCATATTACCAATAAACATATAAGGTGTGAGTCGCCTATACCACATAGGCTACCACTGCATTATTAATGGTACAAAAGAAACAAAAAAACATCAACTTGTATAATAGTTTTCTTTATCTTGCACCACCAAAGAATACCCTCGGCACATTGTGTACAGGGTGTCCCGTGTAATCATGGGAACCGAGTGTTCCACTCATGACGTACCGCAAACTGAGCAAGTACGCAATTTGTTTCGTTGTCTGTCAGTCCTCTTTGTTCTCGGGCGAGCCTCCCCTCTTATCCACCGCCAAGGGAGTGTTTGATTTGGCGAGATCCTATCGGCGTGGCTTATCGTGTACCCGCTTCTTTACTCTACTATAGAATTTCAATACTAGAAGGGACTGTTTTAAATTGTAAAAGTTTATAACGTTCTTTATATGTTTTTTATAAATAAAAGTTACTTTTTACTTTTTATTTACCTTTCTTGCTTGTAGCTTGTGAATTTGACACAAATTTTAGCTTAGAGCGAAATCAACCGATCGACTTGAAATTTTATATGTAGGGACGTTCAAAATTGATCAAAATATATCATCAGTTGACTGAATACTTGAAAACTAATATGATGAAAGATTCTGCGGTGTTCAATAGCCAATAAAACTTCTAGTATCTTAACTTTACCACTAGTGTCACAAATGCATAAATTACTGTCACTTATAATATAACTAATATAATGCATCGTAATCTCTATCAAGGTGTGAAACTTTAGTTTAGTTTTAGTCTACGGATTCCGAGGAGTTCTTCTTCTTCTGAAGCATTTTATTTGAATGCCCACTGGTTAATATACACTCAGGAGCAAAAATAATAGGTCAGAGTGCGTTTTTCATACTAAAGATGCTATTTCGAAGCCTTGGTTCCTCGCCAGGGAATGCTTTTAGTGAAATCTGATGATGAATACCTCGAGCATCGATACAGAACTTGATACAGAGTGCCTAGGATACCCAACGGAATGAATCTGCGGTTAACGCCGGAATTGAGCATGTTCAGAAAAACATCAAAAATGGCAATAAAATGTAAGGAAATCCAAGTGCTGACCCAAACTCTCCCGCTGTGGTGTTAACTGATTGTGCGATTAGTAAGGTATCTTAAGAACTTTTGACCTCCTCTATTTAACCTCTTAGTATCCACCATTAAACCTCACTCAAAACAACACCTGGCGAGGAACGAAGGCTTCGAAATAGTCTCGTTTGTATGAAAAACGCACTCTGACCCGGTATTTTTGCTCCTGAGTGTATATGCGTCTCAAAGTTTCTTATTTTTTTTCCTGTGAGGTTCCCTTTGAGTTAGTCTGGTCCATTGCGGGCTGTACGAGGATGGTTATTCTTTAATAATGTCTTTCGCGATCTTAATGATTTCTTTACCTTTTTACACTTTAATGATGATATCTTCTACTGAATGTTGCTACCAATGTTACGCTTTTACATGAAATTGTTATATATTCAACGTTGTTTTAAAAAAATCCACGTTAATTTTCTGCAATAGCTATCTCAACCGGCATTTTGAGGGGCAGTTTCAGTTATTTACATCCATTGCGTACACAGCTCTTATCTGCACAGCCCTTGGTAAAATAAACTCGTTTACATTTGTTACAATTTCTGCTTTGTTCTTTCACAGTTTAGTTTCTGGCGGCTTTGTCTACGCTGTTTATGTGCTTAGGGCTTGACAGTTGCCTCTTAGATTACTACGGCAAAACGCTTTGAGGAAATTTAAATCAGCATTCTGATTTGCGTACTGGTAAGACAAGTTGATGGTATTTTTTCTAACGAACTCAGTACCATAGTATACGTTGATTAAGAGTCGCCTGTATTTTGGCGACACCTCATTATATTTGTAGTATAAATGCAGTT
Organism: Acleris sparsana; assembly: GCA_923062465.1. Taxonomy (NCBI): domain Eukaryota; kingdom Metazoa; phylum Arthropoda; class Insecta; order Lepidoptera; family Tortricidae; genus Acleris; species Acleris sparsana. The sequence continues at coordinate 14,670,317 of OV281287.1, read as the reverse complement.
TAAGCCAGGTGCAGCAAATTTTTGGAGTTAGAGTATGTTGATTTCAAACTATTATTCGACTGAAATAAATGAATCATAAAAAAACATCTAAAATTAATGTTATTTTAAAATCTGAAGCTGAAGACCGTTTTTTTTTTATTCTTATTATCTGGAAAATAATTGGCTCCTTTTACAAAATTTGTTATTTTATATTCGTCTATAATTATAGACGAAAAAATCACTACTAAGTACTTACTAATAATAATTTAGTGAGTTTTTCCACTTACACGATTTAATGGATGAAATATGAAATAAAAGTTGAGACGCAAGTACCTACATTTGAATGGGGACCCAAACGTCCTGACAAATGCGTTCTTAAAACAAAGGGTTAAACTAGCCAGGTTCGACATACACTTACCGAGAAACTGCCTTTGAAGGCGTAACAGAATAACACCACAGAGTAGATATCATCCGCCAAGAATTTGTTTATACCTCGCTATTTCCTTGGGCACTAAGCATTTCACGGTAAAAATTTGCTGCATCTGAGAATTCAGAGGTCGAGTTATTTTGTCGCAATTTTTGTAAGAAAACTAAAATATTACTTTGCTATTAAAGTAGCTAAAAGTTTGCTTAAAATTAAAAAGTTATACACGACTAGCGACCAGCATAACTCATTTTTAAAAACATAGCTACTTTGAAATTGTGTACTGCGGGGTTCTATAACACAGGAACTCTTAGCTCAGGGTGCAAAATTTGTATGTTTTATGCCCTTTTTTTATAGTTATGGTACCTACTTGCACTTTGTTTATAGTTTTGGATTTTCAAGATCGAGATCTACATACTAACAAGTGAATTGATTGTTATAGTTATTAGTTACAAAAGTGACAGTCGTTAGTGCCGCTTGTTCACATTGGAAGAACGACGTTACCTCTAATCTTGGACATGGGTACGTAGGACTGTTGCACATGACATTGTGCGCGGTCGCGCGGGCATCAGCCCCGCACTTCTCACCTACTCGGGGGCCTAGTATGCATAACGCTCCTTTTGCGATTTTTGAAAATCGACAAAAAATATTTCGAGTGATAGTAAACAGAAACGTTAGCAGCGTTTACATGCGCAACAGCGAAATTTTCAGCGCGCCGACTTATCACACCAGACAGGCTCAGAATCCTAAATCCACACACACACACACACGCACTCACGCACACGCAGGCACGCACGCACCCACGCATATGTACGTAAACATACGATATATTTGTATAAGTATATCTTTGTATTAAGATATGGTTAGTTGGTTCTCTAAATAAATATGTAAATAAAAATAATGCTTCTTTTGTCTCCGCTGTCTGGGAAAAGTGCTAAGTGGGAAAAACTACACATTTATCTTGATAAATAACACGTCAAAATGTTAAATTGTTTCATTTAACCACCATGCCATCTTAACTTTGACTCACTCAATTTTTCCAACAATGATAAACATTCCAAATGAGCACATTTCTATACACTTTATTGGAAGTGGCGGTTGAGGATGCGGTTACGTCGGACTAATCAAGTGTTCTCGGTTTCCCCATGACACAAAGCACAATAGGATTTTAGTTGAAAACTTTGTTAGTGGAAGCCAAGATTGCAAATTTCCCAACGGACCTACGCCAGTTTCAACTCTGCCGACTATATCGATAACTTCCTCTGACATTCGCTAAGGTATTTATTACTATTGCTTATTTATTTGAATATTAAGAAGATATAAAGCAATTTTAATCAGCCTTTAAAGCTTCTCGTTTAGGCACAATTATTTATTTATTGCGGTAACAATAACAAAGACAGAATATAATTTAGAAAGCACGGGCTTAGTATTCGCTTAATATTTTTACTTGTCTGCAAGAGAGGTATTTTTATTCTGACGTAACTGTATGTAAGTTGGTCTTCTACGCGGATGGAGCCGCTAACAACAGCTAGTATTTAATAAAATCACAATCACCTTAAGTAAGAAAGTCGAAAACTGTTACGAGACTCGCAATAACAAAACGTTAAACACAGAACTAATAATGGAAGAACAAGAAGCAGAATCGAGCGAGGAGCAAGCGCAAAATTGAATATTACAAGCGGAATCACGGAATTCACTCCAGTAATTTAAACAAAGCCGTGAATGCAGGGCCAGAGGACTTAATTTCGGCGGGAGACAGAGAAAAATGTTATGCAAATTTGTACAGCGTAATTTTTCTTCCATTAACCTTCCGGTCCGGATTGTACCCGCTTCGCGCGGAAGGGACGAATGGGACAGCAAAAACAGGCTTTTATTTTGAAACTGTAATTAGGAAATTAACGACTGGGCCTTAGGAAAAACAAAGTGCTGTTTTCGGTCGTTCCACGTGAATCCTTCGGTGTTGCGGAAACTTAAAAAAATAAACATTACTTTACGGCTTAGCGGATAGGCCTGGGTTTCTGTAAAAGGATTATGATTACATTACGAAACGGCATGTGGGCTGGAAGACTTGCTAGCTTGTAGAAGGTTTATAAAATAGGTATTTTTTCGCCCACGCACAATTTTGCGTCTGTATCTAGGTACTGAATAGATGATTTATAAAAATTCAATCATTATCCGTAACTCAGCTAAAAAGCCTCAACTCACCAAGGGCAGACGGTAACCGAGTTTGATGTTGTTCCATTCGCCGGCAATTTTGAGTAGAATGTTTTTTGTGCCTTTATATTGTAGGGACAATATGAAACAAAAGTTAGAATGATTTTAATTGTTACAAAAATGTTTTTGAGAAACAAGAAGAAATTACAATGGGCATATAAGGCTGAGTCTGTATCTTGGTTTACAACATTTATGTTACGGAGATAAATGCCTACTTAAAACAAAAGAAACGTACTTAGTCAATAATAAATAATAGAAAACAAATGCTTGAGCAAATACTAATTGTGCGACATACACTCTTACGCGAGTCTATCTATCTATATCCGAACCCGAAAGACTTCTTAAGATCACTTTTCTTGATAATTATTATTATGGGAAAGCATTCTTAAAAAAAAACAGTGTTGACAAGGAAATTTAAAACGAACTATGTTCTTATTTTGAAATGAACCGCAGTAACTATTTTCCGCGGTTGTTTACCTCCATTTTAATTACTAAACATACAATTATCATAATAACAGCATAACAGAAACAATTGAGGGCGGACTATTTTACGCCTACTACCGCGCGCGACGAAGCACCGAGCTCGGCGAAATGCTATTAATTCTTAATAGGCACTTAAGTAAGCCGATTATGGAGACTACGATTTGTGAATCTCTGTTTATTTATGGCGTATTGATATAACAGGACATTCGATTTTAAGTGAAAATTTGAAATAATTACTAAATGAGATATAGCAATGCGAAAAGTGTTTTGAAACTAACGAAATTTTCTGAAATTATACATTCTCCGTAAATCTTGAAACAAACTGAAAGATTTAATTTGTCAGAACAAGTCACAAACAATGAACTTCATTAGGTAATAGGGAAAGCTGCTCGAAAATAAAACAAACAATGGCAAGTAGTAAAGTAAGTTATTTTTATACAATTATTTACAACACAGTTAATAACTGCTGCGTACCTATACTTAATACCTACTTGAGGTATCGGAGAAATCACTCTGAACCTTTATTTCAATACACTTGAGAGAGCCAGTGGCGAGAAAGTACCTACCATTGATAGTTTTTGAATTACCCTATCTCAATTATCTAGTTTTGGTAAATTAATATTTACGCCATGCCTCTCCCTCAAACATTTTCGCGGTGTAAGTATCCACATTTCCCTACAAACTGAAGCAATGATAGTGAAGTAGATAGAACACCTTGCAAGCTCCTGGTCTGTTGTCATCCGCATTCCCCCCGGCCATCCATCACGCCCAACTGTCTGTCTATGCTAAACTTTCCCCGCTGATTAGATATTTGGAATTATAACTTGGGTTTTGCATTTCTAGATTAATAATTAACGACAGTGTTTGTGGCATTTCATTGGTTGTTTCTGATTGGGGTTAAAGGGTCCTGTGACCTAGTATTCATTATTCTGTGTTTGAGATGTTTATGTTTTAGTCAATGGATTGGGTAACTTTACATGGAACAATGACGCCATTTTACAGCTCGCAGTGGATATACTCTTATCTAGTTAGTATACCTCGACTTTATACTTACGCGCAGAATTAGTTTTTCGTTACTACGCATTTATCTTTCCATTAGTAATAGATTTCGAAAAAATCCTAACCCCAAAACCGTTAAGGTACCTAAGGAATTCCCTTCCACAAGTCGTAAAATCCAGCGGTTCAGGCTGTACGTTGTCCGTCGTTCAGTCATTGAAAAGTTTTATTTGGTAAGTTATTAACACTGATAAATGTATTCAAAATATAACTTCCTAAAACTTTGCTGCACAACTTCTTAAAAAGCAATATATGTGGGACGGAAAGCTACCGGTGTCTGTTTGACAAATTCACAGCCAGATAAAACCCGCACTCTATCTCCCACCCATCAGCCGTTGTCAGTGTCGCATTCATTACACGACCCATTTACAGGACAGGAACTATAACTAATCGAAACTCATTAATGTTGACTCTATTCTTTGCCGATTATCATTTGTTTCATCCGACCCGGGCAGGCTCGGAAAAATACATTACCGGAGCTTCTGGCATTTGTCTTCGTCGCCTTCGAGGCCGACATTAATTAATATGGAATACCCTTTGGGTTTCCGCCTGTTTACCATTCTTTGATTTATGTCTTTATCCCAAATTCTATCTGCCTTTGCCGATAATTACGTAACACCTATTATGTGCGTTCGACAACATGATGAGCCTAAATTAAATAAGGTTGAAATGGGAGGGATTTGTTAAATACAAAGGAAATTTCACAATGATGTGTATTGGAAGTTTAATTCAACATTTTGAATATTTAAAGCCGCCATTGTTTCCAGCGTTATTTTGACATCTTCAAATTATTTATTTTATGACTTGTACAGAGGGTTCATAAAACGAATACTAACTTTATATTTAGTTAACGCAGCAAGCTGTCAGTAATCGTTTTTTAATGTAGCTGGAATAATAATTATATATATAAACTAATTCGGCAGCCACACAATATTTACATCAAGCAGCCTAAATGTATTTTTAGGCTTTAGCCGTATGGTACAAGATACAAGACAAGATAATTTCAATTTATTGGTATTTTTCTTGTTCTTGTTCTTTTTATTTTACACACTTCCTTGAGTGGTAGGCCTTGTTATTTGGTACCTATTAATAAGTATTCAATTTTTGACAAATTGTCATGATCTTAACAGCTGGCTGTGACGGTTTAATTCATTTAATTTCAGCCAATACGAACTTTTTTTAAAGATGTTTTGAAAAAAAAAACATTCTTATAGAGGTTTTCCTCAAAAGCAAATTATTTTTTTAATTATTGATTGATAATTATTTATGCTAATGGCTAAAGAGCTAAGCTTAAAAATTACGTCATTATTCCGACCACTAGTCTAAACAAACACTGATAATATTCCACATTTTTTCCTCAGTTAATAATAATGAAGTAAAAAAAAAAACCTTTTTAGACAAACAAATTAACATGATTTTTTCAGTGCTCCTTTTCAAAAAAAATCGGTTGTCACTACAATCTACCCTATTATACGCTAAATGCTTAAACTACGTTACTAAAATCGAGTTCATAAATAATTATGTTCACTTTAGCACCTTGTCATTTTAATCGCTGTGATATTTCGTGGATGGCAGTTTAAACATGACGTTAAATAGAGAAGGTACTATAGTGTATACATATTTATAAACTGGACTGCACAAGCAAACCAGATCAATGTTGCTTTCAGACCCTCAGCAACTTGGTCAGTAGTCTCAAGGAAATCCACTACAAGGCCAAAGCGGCTTTGATTTACTTGAGCGGTCATCGAAGCTGGCTACATAGCTGCAGAAGTGCACTGAGACATGCGTTACCCGACCGTCTGCCCCTTGGAAATACAAGTACATCTACTTAGCACTCTGGGAAACAAAGCAGCTGAGACAATTGTTAGTAAATTTGGCGTCGTTTTGTGTCTAGAAATGGTGACGTAACTTGTTTTATTGAAATGTATATCGTGTGGAATGATTATTTACTTTGTGTTTCAGTTGTTAGCTTTTTAAAAGGCATTAACCCTTTTAAAATTTTTAACAGTGTGATTAAAATAAATTTCATTAAGTATGTATTTTTTTAAAGAAAAACGTGGTCTTCGGTAAATTTATCAAAAAAATGGCTTTTACGTGTGAAATGAAAAAGGAGATTGCATCACGGCAAGATATTGTAATAAGCTTACTGTAAATTTCTGAGTACAAACACTTGCATTAATCTAAATGGATCTACTGGATGGAAACCTATTCTGGAATAATAGTAGACAATCATGGCCCAAAATACGATCACATCACAATGTTGATAAGACCCAAACATCTAACAAGTTAAACTCGCTTGTCATAACATATTACAAGCAACAGCTAAGCCTCCAAAACTTATCCAAAGTATTTATATTGGTATCATAAATTTATTAGAAGTGGGGGATGCCGGCACGCACTGCCTTGCAAGAGAATAATTAATGGCATGGCTGAATATTTTACATTCCTCTACACCTTCTGCATTCTGCCATTCTTATTCATAAGGACTTAACGCAACTCAAAAGTCATCGCAAAATCATCTCTTTAAACCTACGTAATTAGGTTTCACATGCTTTAGAAGCCCTGTAACTTTTACAGCATGTTCTTAGACAGCGGCGTTTGACGACGAAGTTGTGTGACGTTGGTTCGCGGTGCACGTCACGTCGCAAGTCTCGTTGTAACACAAACACGTAATTTATTAAACTTCGCTATTGGGTTACGTGTTTTTAATTAGATGGAGATGAATTTATGCGGATAGTTTGGTATCTGCAACGTGAGTCACAACAAGGTTGCGGATTTTTGTTTAACAGGTTCCCTGTCCCATTAGTCACGTTCATGTGATCAAAGGACACAAAGGACTATCTTCTCGAAATATTAACGGATATTTTTTTAATCGATTTTCAGTTTGTATAGTAACTAGCGACCCGCTCTTGCTTCGCTTCCGGTTATGCGAGGTTTCTGTAACATCCGTATACATATAATCGAGAATTGATTAAACATAAAAACCTTCCCCTTGAATCTAAAGATCCAAACGAACATACAGAGGCAGTGACATCGAAAAGATCTATTTGTTTTAATCCATCCTGCTTTTGTGTTGTTATCATATTGTTATTCGTGGTGGTAGGACCTTGTGCAGGGTCCGTCTAGATCGCTACCACCATCTTATCCATTAACCCACCGCCAAGAAGCAGTGTTCGCATTGCTGTGTTCCACTGTGGGGATAAGACAACCGGTGTAATTACTAGCATAGAGGCTTTTCATTGCAGTCCTCAGGGTTGGCAACGCATTTGAAGTCTTAGGATTGCAGTTTGGTGATTGTAATCTTGAGATTTCAAATGTCTATGGGTCTCAGATCCCACTTACCATCAGGTAGCCTGAGCGCTCGTGTGCCTTCTCATTGCCATAAAAAAAAAACTTTGGTGACGTCATAGTAGTTTATACTGTCCAGTGTTTAAGAGTAAACGGTTACAGTCACACACATGATAGCAATGTAGAAGCGAGATGGACTTCAATTAAGTGGTAAATTCCCAACAGAGCAGGGTTCCATTTTACGTAATGGCCAAAATTGTGAATGTAAACTTTAAATTGTATGCAGTTTAAAAATATTTCGTAATGACGGTTACGGTATTGCTGTGGTTAGTGGTTAATTACTTTTTCATATGCACCTATAACGGATTTTAAGATTTTGTGGTAAAAAGGCTTTTATTAAAGGTACCTAATTTACATTCTTATTTAAATGAAATTTTCACATTCGTCAAACACCCTTAAATAGGTACCTACCTTATGATTTTATAATATTTTAACAGCACATAAAGTCTGTCTAGGTATATATTCAGCAGCGGTAGTTTGTTAGCTTTCAAATGCTTGTTTAGCTTTCTCGATTAAATTTAATAGAAGAATTTAAAAAGTTAATAGAACAAGAGAAAAAAAACAACGATGAACTAAGTTTAGCTAAAAATGTACCTTAAAACTACACCAAAGAATACATTGTTTTTTTTTAAATATAATTATCCTAATCATGACGGAGTAAGTATGAAAACAACCAACAACGAAGTAGGTCACAATTTCAGCTTGCCTGAGTTTTATTTTTAAGTTCAAAGGAAAAGGATCAGAGCTTCAAATAATGTTTGTGCCAAAGAAAAGTAATGAACAACTTTGATTAACATCGTACCATTTACAAGTACCAAAATCAGGCCGTTAAATAAGGGGTTAAGGGGTAACAAGTTGTTGAATGTTGAATAGAATAGAAAATATTATAAAAGGCAAAATTAACGCAAAATGAAATTAAAATTGGTCGTAAAAATAAGCAACTTTTAAATAAACAAAGCGCGCCTATTCTTTTAACCTAATTTCTAATTTGGCTAAGTTAATTAGTTTACAAGTACCTCGGTGTTACTAGTAATTAATTTTATTCCGTAGGCGAGCTACAAATATTATAACTTTGAATACTTGTATAAAGCGAAAATTTTCAAGCTTGTTTAAGAAACAAAGTTAGAAGAAACATTTGCTAATCAAACTGTACTACTGGAGAAGCCACAATCTCCATAGTACCTAAATAAACTCGATTACACCTTTTCTCGGCCATCTTGTTTATACCTTGACTTTGACTTTATAATAATAAGTAAAGTGATGGGATTAACAATACTTCGTTGCATATACATATATAATAAGTAAGCACGCTATGTTTCATTATTGTTTTATCCCCTAACTTGACAGTGTGCATCACAATGAACCGACCAAAATGTTTTTTTTTGGTGCACGTTTCTTATGCTGATTCAAAATGAAAAAGGGTTTGAATTCATGACTTTCATTTTTGCCATTGGTTCCAGCCAGTGGCGCTAGACAAGATGCTTATCGCTAACGTAAACGATTACCTAAAACTAAAAAAAAATAGAATTGACATTATGCGCTCGATGCGACCGTTCGGCTGCTTACGTCAATATCCTATATATTTTCGATAGCGGTAAGGTCTCGCAATACATCTTGTCTACCTATAAGGCTGTACATCACCTTTACTACTCGATACGAAAATCAACGTCAATTAGTATATATAATAAGGTGCTATTAATTTTGGTACTAAATTATACGAACACGTGGCGCTGATTTCAATTGCCACACAAATTTTCTAGTTACGTTACTTACTCGATAGAAAGAAAAAGTTCGTGTTTAAGGCAAGTACAGGGGGTTATCATAACATAGCTATACAGTGCAGTTGACGTTAAAAGAAAAGGACAGAGTTATATAAGTGCTATCGCTTTATCCTTTACGTTGACTGCATAGCCATGTCATGATAACTCCCTGTACCACCAGTTTCTTTTAATCGGCAATTGTATTTCGATGACAACCGAGTAACAAATAAATATGTTGTAAGATACGAGTGCGAGTGTGACGGCAACAGCCTTCCAAATACTAATAATACCCTGGTTTTATTGTATCTGTACAAATGTTTCTTCCATGTCGGTCAAACTTTAGTCAACACCCGTCTATCGTACGGTGCGCTCTCGGTTGAATAATTTATTTGTAGATAAATATTATTAAACAATGTATCTAACGGCAGCAGCGGTATGTAAGTGTGTCTTAACTCTTGTCATTTTATCATTTGAGTGAAATTTTTAACAACCACCCTTTCTTCTCTTGTTCATATGTAAATAGACAAATAGAAAAACTGCAAAAGAGTCTAAACGCCATGTTATTTGTTTCGGTGAATAGGGTATAATGCCTGCTTATAACATTTGCGTACAATACTTTTCACCGTAGCACTAACCGTATGAAGTAAGATGTATTGTTTCATTGTCTTCTATGAGAAGACAAACACTATGTGTTTTAACAGTTTGTCGCACAAGTGCCAACAAGCGTCTCGACTATTTACTTCATTTAAAGCAATTGAGGAGAGAACCGTCAAGAGCGTTCTGGCGACTCCCAGTTAGTTTAAGTTGGCCCCAGGCACGCCGCAACCGCTATTACCACTCAGGTAATTCTACCAAACGACTCGAAACTCTTTACCAACTTTGTATTACTTTAAAATTCAAAACATTCCAAAACAATTTCGCGTTCGCTTGTACATTCAAAAATTCAGTGGATATTTCAACGTACACTGTGATATAGGCAAACTCTACGGGAACTAAGTTGGCTAACTTTGCCATAGGGACTTATTATAGGGTGAGTCTAATATTGTACGTGGTCTGCGCGTGAGAGCTTAGGCCAACAGTTTCAGGGCACATTCCAAACTTAATCTTGTAACCACTTTAGGTCAACCAGTAAGGAATGCCATTGGGCATCAAGTCCTCCGTTTGGTTCCGTAGTTGTACAACAAAGTTTTAGGATATAACAATCTCATGTGGTAAGGTTTTGCGATCCTAACCTAACCTAACCACACAGATCTTGGCTTACTAGAAATAAAACTAAAACCCATTGTGTTTTTAGGATGGGTGAGAGTGTGTCACTCAACGGCCTGTCACTGTTGAAGATGTCTTCAGGGTTAATATTCAACATTTCCTTCCTTCCTTTATTATTTCAATAGCTTTCCAAAGTACATAGATGATTTAATTTGAAAATAGAACGCAACGTTGTGCGAGTAACAACTCACAATTTTACCAAGTTTTCCGATACTGGCTTACACCATCCACCACCATATTCAATCTACGGATAACTCTTTCGTTGATCGTTAATAACCTTGAAAATATATTCTGAAAATTGGTTGAAAGTCCCAAATATAAGTTATAGCTTTTCGAAAATTATAAAAGACAAATGATAAACCGAAAATATGAGGAGCGGCCGAGAGGAGATGAATCCCATGAGTCTTTATTAAAAAACTTAATTTTTATTCGTCTCGTCGAATAATTGTTTGTCGAAGAGAAATAATTTATTTAAGATAGCTTAGCCAGGTAATTTTTAAAAGTTGACTGACTCGACAGAAGATCTTATTACAACAAATGATAATTTGGATGAGGACTTCATAGTAAGCTCCCAAATCTCACATATTTATTATTATTTATTTATTTATTTAATAAGTAGGTACAATTATAAAAACTAATAATTAAACATTGCCCCACAAAACTGGAGAAACAGTAACACCTGGCATGATCAAATAACCTTGAATAACGCCTGTACTGTTTATCTTGTTTTCGATTCTTCTAAGTAAAAGAGACGTCCTCAATTTGAACTCTGGGTCAGATACTTAATAGGCTGTCTGACCCGTTTAATTTGACGCTAGTAGCGCCGTCTGTTGTGCTGCTCTGATTAACTTCCTGTTTTCAATTTCTATTAAACGTCCTTTTGTCGGGCAAGTCGTAGAAACTCGTTAACTGGGAGTTCTAGCTTTATTGCGATTGTAACTTTCCTTTGCCATGTGACTTTGATTGATAGATATATTTTAAATTCAAAGGCTTTGTATAGATCTTCGAATTATAGGGTGGTTATCTTAGAAATATGGTTGGTAATTTCCAAAAAATATTTTTCAAATTTCTGTACTTTCTTACGCTACATAAATAAGCAAAGGCATAAAATTATTTAGCTATAAAAATAGCATGTACTTACGTAAACAGTTGATAAAAGGATAAGGCAATAAGAAAATATTAACGATAATTCTATTATTAGCAAACAAGCCCCACTAGTTTATAAGTTGCTGCGCACTACTGTTATTTTTTCTTCTTGGTTTTGCCCCAATCGGTAAATTTATCGCATTGCTTTTTCTTTCTACCATTTCAAATTTCTACTTTGACAGAGTCGACGAACCGAAGCTATTTATAAACAATGAGTCATTTAAATTAAGCTACGTGTAAAAAGGCTACATGGAAGTTGATAGATCGGGGAAAAATGCGAATGGAAAAAACGTAAAATTTTGTTCGTGGAACCACGCTAACAAATGCAAGAAATAATTGAGGTCAAAATTTGACATTGACCTTACTCGTAGGCATCAAAACCTTGAGAGTAAGTAACTTCAGCTATTCCAATATCGATAGCGTTCTTTTTATCATAAATCAGGGCTACCTCTGAAGTATTTTCTTCAGCCAACTTTGCCAACAAAAGTAAACGCATAAAGTTTTATTATTATTAGTGATTCGTTACATTTACGGCAGCATACCGCGTAAAAAACTAGTTACGCAGTCGGACCCCTTCAAGCGAAAGTGAATGATCTAGAAAGTTTGTTAGAAACATATTGAACGGGCTCATTGCCGTTGGTTCGGAACTCGGTAACGAGTTCAGCGGTTCGCTGATTGATGAATGTAGGTCCAAACGCGACGTGCTCCACAACCCTACACGCATTGATAGTGTCACGCATTAATTTTGCGTTCGAAACGAAACGGATGGCTTCCTAAACGGTAGCTGTGGATTCGGAAACGAAACGCAGAACTGATTTACGTTGACATTCCAACGAAGATTTTTTTTATTGAAACGTTAGACTAGCGCAGGTATATTTTTTATGTAAAATTGTTTAGTTAAGTTAGGAATGAAGATGTTCACAAGTAGTTCTTCGTTGATAACAAGACATTTTGCGAAGCATCTCTTGAATACATTCGTCAGATTTGAATTTTATTTGATGGGAAATAACACCTTGTTTAAAACCGTATTTTTTAAATTACGGCGATGACATGGATGTAATTTAGAAGATCCGTATGATTGTTTATAATTCAATGAACTTTTATTACAGCATTAGACAGCATTTTCAAACGCATGAAAGTCAGCACGAAGGTCTTATGGAAATAGGGTCGGAACGGTATTTGCTCTTCTAATGGCCGGAGAATATAAAGAAAATAGAATATAAAGTCCAACGTCTTACTAATTAATTCGTTCTGGTTTCGGCGGACTGTTTTTTCCCAACCTGCCTGGCCTGATTTTCAATTTCTGTAGAGAAAGATTAATGACGGGCGACAGGTCCCTCCGACCGAGTTTTATCTACATTTTGTAATTACTTACAGTATTTTTTAAAGTTGTTTTTGTGGGATAATTAAATTGGCTTGCTTGTAGGAGGGGCTTTCAAGTTGAACTTTGAGGGGCTGAGGATTTTACGTTTTTAATGGGTTTGACGAAGAAGCACCTACATTTTTTATTGAACTATCTCTGTGTCGACCTAATTAAAAGAATGAGTTATATTTTATTTACCTAGGGGGTTATCATGATATAATAAAACAGTTCAGTTTAGGTTGCGATAAAGGGACAGTGCTGTATAAGTACTATAGTTCTGTTCCTTTTCTCAACCTAAATATAACTGTAATTAGTATGACCTAGTCACGCCCCTGTTCATATGATCAAGGTGATAGGAGTCAATGCTTATTATTATATTTAAGTTTTTTTTATTGATAATAGCAGTACTTTTAGTAGCAATGACGACGCGACGCCTGATAAACGCTCGTAGATTTTGGAGTAGGTACCAAAGCTATAATTGTTTCACAGACACGGAAACAAAACTTTACATCTATACATCCTTACAACCTTTCGCATTTATAATAAATATTACTAGGATAGTAAGATGAACACTAGTGGTACAAACTCAGCGTCCTTGTGGGACATCTGGAACGCTACCACCTTCTTATCCTTCTACCGCCAAGCAGCAGTGTTCACATTTTTATGTTCCAATGTAAGAATAAGACCACTAGTGAAATATGTAGTGCCATTTGCAATTCATTTGCGGTCTTAAGATTTTAGTCTTGAGATAGCATATGTATGTATGTATCTTATTTGCTCTCTTCGTGCCGTACAAAAAAACACTTAAATGTCCACCAAAAATGTGTGCTACTTATAAAATTGGTGCCGGAAGGTAACAAAGGCATTTCTTAAAACCAACCTTAATAGATAAGTTTTGAATGAATAATCAGACATCTAACCTAATGCGAGGTATCCGGTAGCGAAAAGCGGTTATATTATGCATGTAACGTGCATGCATATTGCAGGAGTCACGTATGTATGCAGCTTGCTTGCATTGCTAATCTATCACATGCAGGTGCGAGTTAATTCTAAGCTGTACTATTTTCATTTAAAACAATTGTGTTCTAGTTTTAAACATATTACAATAAGGTTTAAGAGACCTTTTGTTTGCTATTTTTAATGATATTAAATTACACTTCGATTTACTCATTTCGCCAGATAAAAATAAGAAACTAAAACAAATTCTCATCCATTTCCAGGAAAGATTTGGGTAAACTTTCGCGACATTCACCATTATATTTGTAGTTAATCGGGTTAAAACGCACACACACACACACACAAACATTCTATACTCTTTCAAACATAACGAGTACTTTCGAGAACAGTAGCAGAACCTTTTTTTTTATATAAGTACTGAAAACATTGAAGACCCTTAGGATTATGCTATATGAAGATTTCCTCATACGATAGTTTTATAATTTGATTAAGTAATTTCTCAGCGATTCAATGCTCTAGCATTACAAGTATTAACTCAACCACATAAACGCCCTAATAAAAATCCCAAAACGTTTACGCTTTTATTACAAAACATCAGTCATTGTTGTGTATTCATAGCCTTCAGCGCAGATAAGTCGGTGGGTAGGATAGGAAAACAAACTGTATGATTTACCGAGCATCGTTATCTGTGGGGGCGGTTGATTTACTCGGCGCCTGATCGCGCTGGCTATCGCGATTCAGATCCTGCATGATACATCGCCGAATGATTTCGTTGGTAGACGTGGAGAAATCAGGTCAGTTCGCGTATACAGGGTGTAATCGTTAAGTGTGTCCAGGCGATTATTCCGTAAATATAACAGACATCAGAAAAGTATAAACTGATATCGAAAGTACGTTACCCAATAAGTAAAATAACATTAAACTCTTTTTTTAAATAAAAGTAGGAATATTAAAAATATTAAGTCTAAGTTCCTTGAGGCTGTAATTTCCCTACCGGAACAGAAAAAACTGTTTAAGATTCATTATTTAAACAAATAAACTGTAATAAATAAAACGGCTTATGAATCATATTGTAATGGTGAAATGACTAGGCCTTTTAAACTAAAGCCTCTCAAGTCTCTCGACGAACGGCGTACTAAATGTATGGGAGGGTTTGAAGTTAATATTTTGGATATTTCTGGTTTTATTTAAAAACTTATTGATGTGATTTTACTCATTGGATATTTAAAAAAAATTGATATCTGTTATATCTAAAATCTGATACCTGAATACACTTCACTTATTAAACCCTGTATACGAGTAAAATTGTAAGCCTACTGTATGAAGCTAGAAAAGTTGCTTATCGTTAAAATACCTAAACGATGTTCGAAAAATTTCTACAGTACAACTCGTACCAAACTATAATTTCATCAACAAAAAACAACCCTATTTCGCAAAGGCCGACAACGCCCCTGCGATTCCTCTGGTGTTGCGGGTGTTTACGGGTCCCGATGATCACTTACCAGGTGACTTGCATGCTCGTCTGCCTCTTTTTACACATAAAAAAGTTATGGATTGAGATAAGCGCCGGACTAGACCGTCAATCCTGTAAATTTTTGATAACGATACAATTCTCGCAATACGTCTTCTTTAGGGCCTCAGATCCTGCATGGTACATCACAGATAGACGTTGATAGAGAAATCTGGTCAGTTACGTAAATGTAGTCTGTGTCAATTGAAATTGCCAAATATGTAAACAAATTAGTAGTTTGACACATAACCTCAAATATTCATCAAGCGTGTTTTATACGTATAAAATAATAGTTCTTAAATATACTGTGAAAGTAAAGATCAAGTATATAAATCATTGCCAAGACCTCATCACCAGTGATCAATGAGTAATGATGGTAAATTGGTTCATTTGGTTGTGTGTACATCTTTGCCAATTTCAATTGGCATAGCGTACAAGTAAACATGTAAAAACAAACAAGTATATCGTTTTTGACCTTGGGGGTTATTATGAGATAGCTATGCAGTTCCGTTTACGCTGTAGGAAAAGGACAGAGCTATATAACGGCTATAACTCTGTCCTTTACACACACCGTCATATTAACACCGCTGGGTCATAATAACCCCGCTGTTATCGTATTGTTAACGTTTTGATAGCTCTTATATACTTGACAGTAATGGCGCCGAGGTAAAAACAATACCATAACGGGACAAACGCGAGTACCGTCTAGAATAAAGGCGCTGGATGTCCAACATTTTACAACAAATATAAATATAATTACCTATGTATTTTTGTATGTTTCTTTGTTCCCTTGTAAAGGCTGAACGGATGGACTGATTTTGAAAAGTGAGGTGTCGTTATATTCGTCTTAGCGTCTCGGGTGTCACCGGGTACTTCTTTTTAATACGTGAAATTGGCGAAACAAAATAATTATAAACATAATAACTAACATTACATTGACGACATTATCCAAACAGCAGTTGGGCTTTTATAGCTTGCTTTTGGTTTTTGTTTGTATTTTTCACCCGAAAAAAGCAAACTTGGAAACGAACATTAAAATGTGGATGGAGAAAATTTGTGTTTCAAATTGATATGCTGATATGATGATAATGATTATCATGATGATAATTATGATGGTGATATAAATTTAGATATGAAAAATTTATAACTTTTTAACTCTTTTCCTGATATCGACATAGCTATATCAAAATGAGAGATAAAAGTTTTGATTTGACCCCATTGTTGAACAAGTCGACAGAGTTGTCTCATAACGACTTGTTTTAAAAGTCAAGACAGATTTGTTTAAAAAAATATAGAAACAGTGACTTTAATTTATAAACCAAGCGATAAAAAGTTTTCTACTCGAGCGAACTTAAACCCTTTTTTGTTTACTTCTCTTTGTTTTAAAAATAATTTATACTAGTCGAAGAAGCAACAGATTAAAAAAACTTCCCTCAACAGTTCAATTATGTATAACGAATACAATATTCTACGTAAATTGGATATCTAAGCTACAACCGCAGCTACCTGAAACATAGAATAAAAGGCGGCGACGGTTTATCTTTCCACGTAAAGGAAAATATGCCCAAACAGAAAGTTTAGATAAACAGCCTCTTGTTGCCGCTGAGAAATATCTTAATCGTTACAGCACATTTTATTCTAGTAAGGAAGGAGTTCTTCTTTTTTAATTTGTGTTAACTTTAGGAATCAAAGATTTTTAAAAAACCTTTAATAACATTATCAATTTATAGAATTGCTGAACAATCAGTGCAAAATATTATGTCATGTTTGTGGCTTGAATTGTGTTTTTTTTGTGACAATTTTAAAAATGCATTATTAGTTTCACCCAAAAGATACACAATTGGTATATATGCATCATTACTTAATAATATGTTTATGTTTAAATGTGTTTTATCAGCTGTAGGATTTACTAAAAAAAACTAGTTTTAACCCCGGAACAAAATAAAATACATGCGTCTCAGTGTATCAGTGTATGTGTGTGTCTGTTTGCATCATTCACTTCATTGTAGCTTACGAACGGATGGACTGATTTAGACTTGTTTTTTTTATTTAAAGCTATTTTAACTTGCATTGTTCTAAACTAGGTTTTATGAAAATCAGTTAGTCCGTTTAACATGTCGAATGTCGGTGTTGGCTTTTTGTTATGTAATTTAAATTCTATCTTGTTTTGTAACCTGTTGAATGTCCAATAAATCATAAATAAAAAAATATAAAAAATTAAACACTATTCCTTGTCACGCTATAACTTGAGAACGGCTTTACATGTTTTCTAATACTTCGCAGAAAGTTCTTATATTTAATAAAAAATAAAATAGTGCTGAAATAAAAATCGACTGCAAAAGTCTGAAATTTGCAGCGGGCGGAGCCGCTGGCGGGCCGCTAGTAAATAAATACCGACGGATCTATATGAGGGGAAAAACACATTTGGATACTTCAAAAGTTAACACCAAAAGTTCCACGAGGAAACAGGAACTTTAATTGGTAGCTTCCCGGCAATATTTGCAGTAAGAACCTGCCATACGAAAGATGTTGACGGTTCATTTAAGTAGGAATGAAAATATTTTGAAGCACTTGTATATAATACCAAGAGGAAATATTAAATTTGACTAGGATTTTAAGTCTCGTCTATCCGCATACCGAAATTCCAATCCAGCCGAATGACAAAATCCTTAAAGCTCAAAATGTTTTTAACAAAGGACAATGGGCAAATTTGTATGGGCACTGTCCCCCCCCACCAACAGTAACGGGATGCATGTCTATATGTTTATAAGGACCCAAAAAAAGACAAAATACTTATTTTAGTAGCAAAATTAATGGGATTTTTTTAATGAAAACAAGGGCCAAATAAGGCAAATCATCCATATATGTGTTCATTTTCAAACAAATTCCATACGATACGATTATGGTTTTCCAAGAAAACCCCATACATCTGGTGATCGTCTCCATAGTAAAAATACATAATGTTGCTGAGATCTATTAAATGAGACATGTTTCATTTCTGTTGGTGGGGGGGGACATTTCTGCCCATGGTCCTTTATCCTCTAAAGCAGATTTCACGTCAAAATCTAGCAGTGGCCATGTCTTTTAACTCAGCAAAGACCATATTCTGCGCATGCGAGCGATTAAAGTATTCCTTAAATCTTAAACTGCATGTTTCTGAAAGCACCTGCTTGAATTCAGTTTTTGACGTCAGCTAACGCTAAGTGTATAGGAAGTTGGGAATTAACATTAGTTAATAGTTAGTAGTGGTGGAGCCTGCAGCCCGTCTAAAGCAGGAGTACCAACTTCGCACAACTTCATAACTCTAAGATACACACAAATTATTTGTATAAGCAGTAACAATAATCTATTCTAGCAAGGCATTTGTCTTTGGGCGGATTGTAAAAATATTTTCATGTTTGGAGCCCGCCGATTGGCCGAAATATGTTTACCAAAATGTGTCGTTTCCCAACCGTTTCATTTGCCAACCCATTTCAGGAAAAATCCTTTAACTGTAAATATTTTAGGACTTATTTCAGTACCATCGTGTAGAACCCTTTAGGTTAGGCTAGGTTAGTTTTTACAAAATCCAGAACTATTTACGGTTACAGAAAACAAAGTGGGTTGGCCAATGAAACGTTTGGGAAACAATACGATTCGCGCTCATCACACAAATATCTGTCCTTACCGGAATTTGTACCCGTGACCGCTAACTTCGAGACCAGGGTACTATCAACAAGACTAACGTGTCGTCAATACGGGTTACCTTTGTTTCGGCGAAATATGTTTGCCAAATTCTATCATTGCCCAACCCTTTCATTTGCCAAACGTTATGTTAAAAAGACCCTATTTAGGAGGCAGTTGACACCTCTATTTATATCTCCCGACGAAAAAAGAGGAGTGTTGTTTAACTTGTGAATCTGTCTATTTACCTCTGTGTCTGTGTTTATGTCTGAGGCGACGTTGCTCTCGATTCAGCTGTGTTTAAAAAAAAACCTTTTTTAAGTCATGATAGTCGATAAAAATAAGTTGTTTATGAGATTCAATCTGGCACTGTATTAATCTGAATATAAAGGTTCTAAATACATATCTTTCGTATTAAATTACACCTAATCGCTTCCAGCTGGTAAATTATTTGACGGAACCCTTTTATCGTTTCTAACCGTAACAGTTGATTTACCCATTAAGGCAGTAGATACAGACCTCAAGGACGTTATCACTGGCGCTAAATCCGCTCCACCTTCTCGCCTCCATCCATCATTCAGGCGCACGTCTAGCGCTAGCTTTAACGGACTTTAAGAGATTTACACGTTCCAATGACGGCACGGAACCGTCACGATACTCAGCAAACTCGGCGGCAGCATCTTTTGACTAATTATTAATTGAAAACTGAACTGAACTCTTTTAAATAGTACTTTTAATGTTTTAATATTACTTATACGTATTAGCGTAGACTCTTTTACTACTTATTTACCTTATCGTTTACACGTAAATAATTAGTTTTTAGAATAGTTCAATTATTATAGTAAATTAATCATCGTCATCAAGTCTTTAATATCTGCAAGATGTTAAAGAGACTTCCAGCCATTAAAATGGCGGCCCGCGTCAAGGAAAGCAACTAGCTCCACGATGGAGCCCGATCAACTGGCTCTACAACCTAGGTAGGTAACAGAAGAGCGAAACGAAACGACTAGAACAGCGATACCTAGCCATCTGTCGCAACACACAACTGCGTAACTAACCGGACAAAATATGGGTTTATATAATCACATTTATTAAACTTAAACTTACTTTTTCATGTAAGTTAAGTCAAGTAATGGTTTTTTTTTAAATAAGTATTAATTATAATATAATTGTCTTTTTACACTTAGTAGTGGATCCGAATAAGAAATTTTATATTTATCTTTATTATGTTGAGTAATATACGGCGAATAGGTTGGCTGAAATTTTTCAGTCCAGCATATAATTGCTTAATTAAATAATTAAAAATGCATATATTTTTTATATCAACTTCTTGGTTAATTCACAAAATACATACCAATCGAAAGCCCTTTAATGGTATATGCAAACGTTAGGTTGACAAATTGTTTCCCAAACTATATAATAATTTGCACCAAAATTTGGTATATAATTAGACTATTAAAAAAGCAATTGCAATTTAAAAAAAGGTTTATTTTTTATTTTTATTTAAGTAATTATGTACTAGACTGAATTTTTTCAGCCTTTTTATTTGCCATGATTATAATTTAACATATAAAATTTGATATAAAATACTTTTTATCGAATAAACAGCCCGGTGAAGGTCCGCTCTTATTCGGATCTTGGACCAACTTATCTTATATCCATGTATGAGGTACAGCCCAACAAAAATGTAAAGCACTTTAGGGCACTGTTATAATAAACTTCAAACTGAACATGACATGTATGACAATAAGATGGCAGTTATAATGACAAGGTTTAAGTATGTTCAACATATTTATTCAGTCACCCGACTGAACCTACCTACCCTTGCAAGTTTCTTTGCATTGAATAGACTCCATAACTACTGGACCGATTTGAAAAATTCTTTCACCATTAGAATCCTCCATTATCCCTCATAAACATACGTTATGTTTTACTTTTCTATGCGGATGGAGTCGCCGGCAAAAAATTGTCTATAATATTTTGAAATAAACTGTATTACGTGGTCTATAAACGTCCCTGGTGTAAATACGTGGTAAAAATTGTACTCTTTAGTTATTTATGCTCGATTAACTCCAACTTTCCGGTCGCTTGCTTAAGTATTAAAACTGTCTTTGTTTTTCCTTATCCGTACGCAAAATTGGAAAAATAAGTAGGCAGAAAAGTTAGAACAAATGTTACTGTTGTTTTTAAGAAACTTGACCCTTGAGAAAATGAAAAACTTACGTTTATTTTTTTGATTAGGTACTATCAAGGAATTTGATTGTGTAGCAGTTTGACAGAATACGTAATTTAGCCGTTCTATACATTTTCCGAGGTGACTCGACTAATGACACGTGGAAAATGTACAACCCAGCAAATTGATGTATGGTATCAAGCCGCTTAACGTTAAAATTTCTCAATAGTACTTTATAATAAACAATAATACCTATGTAAAAGCTGAATCTGTCCAAGTGAGAATTTTTTATCTTAATGCGGGTTGCCAGTTGTTACATCCGATAAAAGGTTGGTGTTGTGATGTTGATCTTAAATACATGAGGCTGTTCGCATTTGTTGATCCGACGGATTCGTATGGAAGGTAACACCCGACATTTTGTCGGATCCAACGCCCACCAAATTGAAACCGGCTCTTAAACTTCAAGTTTTATGGGTTTGATGACTTCCTATAATAATTTTAGCGCAGTTTAAATGTCTTACCCGGTTTAACATTTTACATTCTGTACAAAATACTAATATTTATTATTACCATTTAAAACAGCTTGTTGCTGGAAAACTCTAAATATTTAAGCGCCATTACCACGTATCTGCGGATGCTTAAAACTTCGCACTCCACGAACTGTTTCATATTCACTAGCGAAGTTGGAATACAGCGAACGTGGCAAAGATATCTACTTTTATAAACTCAGTTGTGGTGGGAACCAGTTTCCTTGTTCGAGTCTACTTTATTTTCTTGGCAAATCGTGGAAGCGATCATGTGGCAAAACGCTCTTATGGATTTGGCCCCGGGGAACTTTGACTTGGAGTTGGCTACTACCAGTTTTAGTCGCGGGCGTTTTGTTCCTTCAAACACATGCCTTGTGTTTGAGAGCAAAACGATGTTTCGAACGCTAAGATGTGGATGCGGATAAATGTTCGCCGAAACTCGAGGCTTTGTACTTCGCCAACTGATCGCGTATCTATGGGAGCAATTAAATATTATTTTGAGGAAGTAACGTATGGAGTTGAGGAAATTGTTTTTTCGGTAAGCATTTGTTCTGGAAGGAGGAAATTGTTGGAAACCTTTAATGGGTGAAATAATGGAAACGTCTTGACATGGTTTTGTTCTAAATAAAGTCACTATAGTAAATTTATTAGGACCAAAATCATTTTGCTGCCATGATCTTACCTGCTAAGCGGCTGCTCTTTAGAGGCATTCGCACTGTTACGGGCCAGTTTGGGCAGGACAGCCGGCCAAGTTACTAGCAATATGGCATTGTACTCAGGGTTAGCAACGCTTATGCAACCTTGGTACTGCAAATGTTGACATATTTAGGCCGTCGTCAACCCATGAGGTTCCTTAGGAACTATCAGGTAGCCTGTTTAAATAATAATAAATAAATAAAATGTTTTTTTATTTACCAACACCAAACATTTGGTCACACAAGATAAAAATCGTTTGCCTTTCTAGTTCCTTAAAAAATCGACTGATTCTTGACCCTGTAATTGTAATTTATATTGAATATCTTTATCTATTTAACTTACACCATCCATATGGTGAAGTTGTGTCTATGGCACGACGGAACAAAGTCACTTTATTGATACTTTTTACAGTACTCTTTCTTTTAAAAAAATGTGACTAGAAAATCAGAGAGGTTCAATTCTTCTTTGCTAGCATTATTCTGTTATACCCTGTATTTTTTAATGGCAAAATAAATTCTTTTTTTGAGATACCAACCCAAAAAGTATTTGTAATGTGATCACTGACCTGATTATTATAAATCGTGTTCAAAGAAACACCGGTCAGGAGGGAAGACTGAAGGCCCTCTTTATCGCCCTTATTTCTGACGTGCTCACGAAATTTTCCGCTCAATAACTTTGCTCCCCGATTTAATTATAATTATTACCTCACTGTTACACGCTTACCTCCAAAAATAGATTAATTACAAGGGAGCTGCTAGTGTGAGTTTGATAACGTGACAGGTGCCATGTTAAGGTAATATTGTTACCTTAGTCTAAATAATGAAGCTAGTTGCATTACATGGCTAGCTAAAGATTTAAATAATAACTATGTAATAGTTTTAATAGGTGTTCTGGTTGTGTGACGAAATGGTTCCTGCAGAAGACCAGCTCTGGCCTGACAAACTAGTAACATGCTTTGCTGGAACTATTTAGCATCATCAGGCACTAGCTTTGGTGTTTATGTTTTTGTACGTTATTTTGATTTTGTACCTTTGTAAGTATTTTTTTTTCTAGTTTTCAAATAGATTTCATTAAATATGCTTGGCCGCACTAGTTAAAACGTGAGCCAAACTATCAAGAAACTAAGCGCAAACTAATAAGCTTACTGGAAACTAAAATTGGGTTCAATTAACTGCTTTTGTAGAAAGACTAGGATTTAGTTCATGCACGAGAATAGCTTGCAAAGGCTTGAAGCGTTGTCAGTACGTTGGTACTGACAAAGGTTTTAACTATAGTGACTGTCAACATAACTAGTTGTAAGATACGTTAAAGTCGATTAACCAATCAACCGCCAAGCATCAGTGTTGGTATTGTTGTGTTCTAGTGTGGGGATAACTCGACCGGTGAAATTACTATAATCCTAAGGGTTGGCAACAAGGTTGCGGTCTTTGGATTGCAGTCTTAAGATTATAGTCCTTAGAGTGCAAATCTCGTATGGGTCGCAGATCCCACTTATCATCAGATAGCGTGTGTGCTTGGTTGCCTTATACAAGCCACAAAAAAATATAGCACGTTTTTTTTTTCCTGGTGTTAAATACTTCTTTGCGACTAAGTATTTATTCGTCTTTATAAGTATGAACGAGTATAACATTATCTAGTACCAATAATTCAATCCAAGATTGGGACCCGTTTACTTTACTTGAAAACGCAGAATGCGTATCTATTCTAAGTTTTTCTAACTAAGTACATCTTTAAAGACCAAACTCCTCGATGATACGGATCAAGTTTTTGATTAAGCGATCCCCAACTCTAAAGTACAGCGGATATAAACGAAAAAATGTCCGCTCCGCAATATGTGAGTGAAGTATTTAACGACGTCAGCATAAAGATAATAGGAAAAAGTTAAATTATGTCGATGTGGCGTCTGAGGACGGCTCCCGGCGACCGCGACCCACCAGTTACGCCGCTGGTTATAAAAGTTGAATTTATGACTCGAATTATTCCACTTCCCTTCCTAATTCCGCTACTTTTCCATTCTTTGTGTCCAGGTGCATGGTATGAAGTTAACTTTAAAATGGACTAGCGGTCTTAAGACGTTCTGCTTTGGACTTTCGTTTTATTAGTCTCGGTCTGATTTGTTGGGAGGGGGTTTGAGAGTATGAAAGATTTCATCTTTTCTTGTTTAATGGGTTAACTTTTTTTATTAGCCACCGAGTAAAAGAGGTAGGTTGTTGATTTGAAGCTTAAGTCTGTTTGCCTGTCGTTAACTAGCTCGAACGGGTAAACTTTTTCCAACGCATTTTTTTATCTGATATCCGGAGTTGGTTCCTAGAACCATCGACGAGTGTCGCTCGGGTTGAAACGTGTTTTCCCGAAAATAACTTGAAGGAGACTTTATTCTGCTTGGCAAAACTATATTGTATGACGTACTATCCTACTGTCAACGTTATAATAACCCTTATTTACAGGGCGGCCAAGTTAAAAACAAAACGATAACATGTCAAAAGCAATTAGGTTTTACAGAGTTGAATAGAACCCCCGATCGAGTTTTGCTTAGAAAAACTCCAACTCCACATTTTTTATTAAAATTCAATTACAGACAAACACATAATAGTTATTTTCATAATCGTGTTATAATAGAGAGCTTTTTAGTCGAGTACCGTGTTTAGGCCACGACGCTTGCTGAGTGGCCTAAGTAAGGTACGAGATTAAAAAGTTTGATTATGACACTATTGTGAACAATACTTTTTGTACGAGTTCATTAAAATTAATAATTTAAGTCTTTAATACAATCACCACCACATCGACATTTGTATCAAACCACGGCGTCCGTAATTGTTGCAGTACTGTGCTGTTCTGTTGGCTAAAAACTAGCCAATCACAAACCGTAGTTTTTTTAGTTTTTTTATGCCCTGGATACAGAACAGAAGCAGGTTTAAATAGATTTTTGACAGATGACGTGACGCTGCTACGTTCCGAAACGCCATAGATTGGCAATTTTGTATCGGATCGAGTCTCTTTAAACAAGGACACATATTATTGAAATACGAAGTTCTATTTTCAATTTTTTTTCTTTTGTCTTGAGCGTATCGAAATGGTTACTTCGGTTGTTTCGGAAGTGTCAACGATGAAAAGAGTGACGTTGCAGTATTCTCTATGAAATCTTAATACACAGATTTTAATCGACGAGTACAAAAAAATATTTTTAGTAAAGGATAGAATTGGGATGCCAGTGAAAAAGACTACCTAAATAAGATCAAGCTCGGTTATTACCTTAGTGGGGCAATTACGTCTATTGGGTTTAACTCCCGTTCTAAAGTTCGTATCGAAGAGTGACCTGAGTGAGTGAGGTAGAGAAAAAATATGTAAGTACTTGTCAATAGATGAACTTTTCGATACGAACTTTAAAACCGGAGATAAAGCCATTCGACGTAATTGCCCCACTGATGTAATAGCCCCGCTTGAACTTAAATCTTGTAAGCATTTATTGAAAAATGGTATACGCCTGGTACGAGTAGACTCTGTATGACAATAAAAATGATACTTCAGAAGTTTTAAAATTACAACTTAAATTTAAAGGATATGGAAAATAATATCTTTACTGACACAATAGGTCATTGAACGCTGTCGAAGTTTCATGCGCAAAGGCCTCCAGCGAGGGTGTCGGGTCGACAAATACCCTCTTCATTACTTACGCCCGCCGTTCGCGCGGTCACGCTCACATACGCGACCTTATAGCTCAGTTTATAATACTTTGTTTTTGAAATTGTTTTTGTTTCATATGTACATAAATGGGATGCAAAGGCAAAAAAAAATCTTTGTAAATACACACATACATAAACTCACGCTTTCATTCGGAGTCGGGTAGGCGAATCTAAATTTGTTGATAATTCCGTAACCACATTTTGCACAATTAAATACATAGGTTTTATTTATAAAGCAGCTGTAATATTTGATTTAAATTAGACATCAAGGAAGTGAAAGGAAAGCGGTGAAAATACTGACATAGAGGCATTTCACCAAAGTTGGCAACGCAATTGCAGTCTTAGGATTGTAGTCTTAAGATTATGGTCTTCAGAATGTAAATTTCTATGGGTCATAGATCCATTTTACCATCAGTTGGCTTGTGTGCTCTTTTGCCAAATAAATATCGTAAAAAGGTCGGCAAGGTCCAGCTGAAAGTACTAGCAACAAAGTATTAATCTGAGTCATAACTTTTTTCTTATTTAAAATAAACGTTTTCGTTCTTGGCGATTAATTTTTCCTAAAATTCACCTCCTATCTTAAGCTTTCATCCGGTCTACTACATCCTCTCATAAAATCTGGTTTTTTAACCATTACTGTTTCATTATTCCATTTGACTTTGTAATATTTTTTTTAGCGAGCTCTAAGTTAAGTTTTTTCCATGTACAAAAACTATAGCCCAAATTCCTTTTTCCTGCTGTCTGAATAACATTTTCGTTAGAGCAACATTTGAGCAAAAAAATAAGTTGTTCCATCATATCGCGAGTTTTACGCTCACTTACCCGGTTTTAAACCATCACAAGTACACAGTGAGGCTAGAAAAGATGCTTAACACTAGATCGTAATTTTCAAAAGCTGACAGAATATATGGGATTAACATAAGCACTCGACGCGACCATCTGACAGCGAACGTCATAATCTTATACATATTAAATAACGATACGAAACGCACAATTCATCTTGTATAGGGTCCCAGAACGCTTAAGTTAAAAGGATTGTTACAAATAGCATCCAAAATAATAGAGCTATTGAATATGCGATATGGCTGTCCAAACGCTTAGCTCTAACGAAGTACCGACCAGCCGAACACAACGGACCGTAAGGCTTACGGTCTGTACATCGACTCAAAACCAGCCAGGATTATGCATCTGAAATGTAGGCGCCGTTGGTTCTCATCTGTCATAAGCACTCGCCAAGTACAGACAGTTCGTAATCGGTTTAGGATCTGATGATTTTTGATTGCGAGATGAATTATATATTCAAAGGTCTTGTGTATGAAGTCGGTAAAGCAACCGCTGTTCATAAAGACAAACAAGTCTAGCGAAACGGTGAGTTTTGAAAACCAATTGCATTTTTAGAATACGGATTGATCTTTTCATCTGGAGTGAGAAGTTGGAACTTGCAATTTAGTACTAAAGTCAACCCGGGATTATAAACCTTAGTATGTATGTATGTATGTAAATTCTGTATTGCACAAACAGAAAATAACAAAGTAAAAAAAAAAACAGAAACACAAAAGCTATGTACAAAGTCTAACTTATCCCTAAGGGATCTCTTCCAGTTAACCTTAAATAAATAAATAAATATAATATAAGAATGAAAAGTAAAAAGGACATACAGTCTTAGATCGGGAACAAGAGTCAAACCAGAACTTCTTTAGCTTAGATTTAAGTTTAGCAACCGATTGAGATTGCCTGATATCGGGAGACAATTTCATAAACGAACAGAATGTACCGAGAAGGATTTAGAATAACTTTGGATTTGCTAGCAGGAAAAGCAAGGAGAAGGTTGGGACTCAACCGTGAGCAATTCTGGGAGCCGGTAGCGAAGAAAGAGAACCGTTCACAAAGGTAAGGAGGGGATTGAGGATTGAAAAGGATATTAAATAACAACGACAGAGTATGAACATTTCTACGCGATCTAATGGGCAACCATTTTAGCTGAGTACAGAAATCAGACACATGGTCAAATTTCCGCTAGCCAAATATGTACCGAAAGCACACGTTCTGTAGCCGTTCCAGCTTATTAAGCAGCTGTTCAGTTGCGTCAATATATACCATGTCGCCATAGTCAAGAAAAGGGAGAATAAGAGATTGCGCAAGAGTAATCTTGGTGCGAAGGGGCAGAAAATTCTGCAGGTGCCTAAGAGAATGGAGAGATCCGAAGAGCTTCCAACTAACCTCAGAAACATGAGCCGACCAGGTAAGCGTCTGATCCAATGTGAGACCCAATTTGACAGTGGCTGAAAAAGGAATTATGGTACCGTCGAATAACAAATTAGGACACACATGGTCTGACAGCTTTGCGATAAAGTGTGGACTACCGACAACAATTGCTTGCGTCTCGCAGTCTTGAATGGCTGCAAATTCAGTGCTGATTAGGATTATTAAGGAGGGAAAATCATCAATACCAGCCGAGGTGTAAATCGGCAGATCGTCTGCATAAAGGTGATGTCAAGATTGGAGAGAGGTAGCATTGATTTGAAGATCAAATGTTGAATAGTCCACCTACACTCAAAAAACCGAACGGATATTAACTCTGAAACTAAGATATTTGTTCAGTCAGTCAGTGAATATGGTGGTCACAAAAAATCATGAAGGATACATAATAAATATTATATTACATTAAGTACAAGCTGAGGTCCACCTCCTTCTTAAATTGCCGTGCCCAACAGGGTATCCCTTTATACCCAGGCTGATGCGATTGTAAGGGTCTTTTCTGATGCGTGCTTGTATTTTAAACCTACATAATAAAATAAAATAAATCATTGATGTACTAAAAAAAATTACGAAATTAAATATTGAGTAGGGGAGGGGGGGGGCAAATCGGGGCAGCTAAGGAACAGAGTGAGTTATATTCGGATTCATCTGTATAACTTACACGCAATCCAACTTAAATTAACTATTGGTATCTAAGGTATAATACTGCATGTTATTTTTTGCTCGAATATAATTAAATTTAGGTACATGATCAATTTTATCAAAAGTGGGTTTTGTCACGCTATGCCCCGTATATTGGGGTAAAGTGGGGCGGCATAAGGGGCATTGTGGGGTACTAAATGGGCCAGTGTAGGGTATGTAAAGGGGCAATGTGGGGCTTGAGAAGGGGTTTAGTGACGTAGTGAATTATAACAACTATTATAAACGAATTAAATCTTTATTATCAAAGAATATCACTTCTAACAGTAACTGTGGAGATCATTAGTTAAATTTAACGTTAAATCCCAATGAATCATTAACATACATTGCACAGAGATTGGCTTTATCATCTTTTCATTGATTCTAAAGACCACGAGTGTTGATTCGTCGTCTTTTTATATGTTCGAACCGTTTTAGCTGAAACAAACGACGGTAGGCACCAATTAATAACACATAAGGTAAATCAAGCAAAATTAAGGGGCAAAGTGGGGTACATATTAAGCTTGTTCCCACTATGCCCCATCACTTTAACCCCACTTTGCCCCTACGTGCTGTCACATCGAAACATTAACGACCGCCCTCTTGCCTTGTTTATAAGCAGACTTAGTTGTTGAAATATAAAATCCTTCAGATCCGCCGCAAATCACAAAAAAAACCCTTACGACTACAGTATAAAGGTAAAGAATGAACGTGAATCAAATATCAACAATATTTTTAAGGATTACACAGGTTTTGCAAATATTTGAAATATTTCTTACCGGCGTCAATCGGCTGCCTGCGAAGTTCGCGGAGGTCACGCGCTGACTAAACACCAATCACGGAGCCTTATTCAAATTGCCATGCCGTTCGTCCTTCGCCAAAAAGTACCGCTAACCCGCTATGCCCCGCTACCCCGCTATGCCCCCCCCTCCCCTACATACATTCATAACTACATAGCCGAAGATTAGCCTCTTTGGGCAGTCGAGTAAAAGATACCTCGAATCACTCAATCCTTAATTAAATATACTAATCACCATAGCTTAAATTCGTGGTCGCTTTATGAAACAATATAAAAGGCGGAGAAGTAAATAATAAACTAGTGTAAGTATTACATAAATAATTTACTCTCGATATAATTAAATAAATAATTAAATTCTCGAGCATATGACATGATCTGCAACCCACCAAAACAGTTTTTTGAACAACCAAATTCCTCTCAAATTAATCGTTCACACCGTGCAGGATAAGCCAGGGATGAATCTCACGCTTGCAGAGGCCTTAAATTTAAACACGTGTTTCTTAATCTGTACCAGGTCACGTCGAACGGACAGTGACGAAGTGTGGGCCACGCCGGATTACTCTATCAGGGCATTAGGCTCGTGGAGAACAGTAACATTGGTCAAACAGTAACCAAGATTTTTATATAAGTATATAACATGGCCATGAAGCCCAGCCTTTTAGAGGTTCAAATAAATAGGTCGCATCAGGAACATCTATTGTTTGATCAAAATCATTATTACAAGTTGGGAAATAAATTATTTATATTGTTACCCCATGCTGTACTGGAAATGACGCATAGCTGATGTAAGAATAGAATTACCATGTGGGATTGCATTCACCCAGAAACGTGGGCTAGTTTAGTCAGGCCCAGACGGAATTAGTATGGGCAATATTTCACCCATGTAAAGGCGACAAGGATCGCCGGTGAGTAGCGATCCTGGTCGACTTTGCATGGGTGAAATATCATTACATACATGTAAACCTTGCAGAAGTTATCTAAACGATGGGAAAACCGCATCGACATCTACCGAACGTTCGAAAAAAACGCACATAAATTGCTGCTTCGTTTAATAATTTAATAAAAAGATAACCTTGTTTTCAGACTGAAAAACTGAAATTATTTAAAACTATTTATAAAAATATAATCACAAATATTTTCCTTTAAGTATTATGTGTTTGATTTTCCTTGACCGACTGTTTTTACAGTACTGCCTATAACCATTTGCCGGTCACGGAGACCGCCCTTGTAACTTTATTAAGATAAATAAAGGGAATTTCTTATTCAGGCCGGAAAACACGGCCTAGTTGGTGTTAAAAATGAAGGCGATATAGGCTTTTGTTATTTTTTATGTCCATCGTTGCGAGAGAGAATTGGGACCAGTTGGTTTCGAGCGCGTGAAATGTTAACGCAAGAAAACCTTACACTGGCACGTTATAAATGAAACTTTTAGGTTACATGAGTACCATTACTCTTTAGTTTTTAAATCATTATAATTTAACATATGTTTGATTTATACCTAGCTTACCCTTTGGACCTAAACAGCGCTTATTATTAGCGAGAAAGCTGTACTATTTTATAGTGGGCAACTTGAAGTCTTGCGCGTAATTTGCATGTGGTTTAAGCAGCACTAAACCAAAGGTATTCTTGACACGGGACGGAGTGTACTTCTTTCAGTCAGTCAGTGTTAAAGACTTTAATAACAGCTCTCTTAGTATAGCTAGTACTGGTTTTGCTTACAAAGCAAGCAGTCTCCGTTTCAAGTAAGGACATTATTTGTGAGTTGAGTTCGAGAATTTGTTCCTGAGCCTTGGAAGTTTTCTATAGGCTTAAGTATGTTTGTCTCTATAGAAGTATGTTCATCAGTTTCGACTGTCCATATTACTAAGCTAGAGCTTAGTTAAGGACTAGGTTAGTTGGTGTGAGATTTTCCAGAAAAAAATATCCTAAAGTTAGCTGGGAAACAATAATACATTATATTTATACAACTTAGCCCTTCTTCCCCTACTTTTCTTGATTCTTTGAGAGTCCAGCAAACCTTGTGGCTATCTAGAGTGTTTGCCTACCTACTTATCATGTAACCTTATTCCCGTTTGCGTATTTAAGTAAATAAAACCTTTGATTTTCATTTTTGCAACAACACCAGTTTGCCAGTAACAAATAATTACTTAGTAATAACTTTGTCACCCAATTCTGTAATCTAACTTCTACAGCTGTAATTATGTCTCAACGGTCCTGAGTTATTCATTATTTTCATTAACGTTGCCTAATTCTGTGACTGGGGAACTCTTAATTACTTACGACGGTGGTCCGCAAACATTCGTCTCGTTACGATACATAGGGTTCATTATTGACTCGTACTCGTACCACAGTTAGTAAAATGACAGTGGAATAACCAGCTTAAGAATTGATAGCAGGAACTTCTATTAGCATGATCTTTATTGAGACATTTTTTGGAAAATTCAGAAAGTGAAGTAGAAGCTCTTAAGGTTGAATGACGGAGGGCACTATAGATACCTAGCAAAATAATTAGCTAAAGTGACTTATTTTTAGTTAATCTTTTTGTCTATTTGCATTCATGGCTAACGCAAAAACGATTTTGGAAAATAATGGTATGCTGCTTAAACCGCGGTATTATACATACAATACGAAATTTATTCGTTATGCTTCTCGATGGAACAGTGTTATGTCATAAAAAAATAGAAAAAAAGAAAACTTCCAAGACTCATCAGAAATGAATATTTATTGATCATGGCAGAAATATTGGTCCACAAAGGAACAGACTAGGTAGGCGGCATATATTTTAAATTATTTTATTGTGCCCTGAATAATAGCTATATTTAATTCAGGCGACACCGCTAGTGTAGTCCCGGCAACGCATTACAATCCATCAAATACAAATACTGTTTATGGAACAAAAAAATACAGGGAACAGTAGCTACATTATATAGATATACAACATGCGGTCTTACCTCTAAATAGCGATGTCTTTCAGACAACCATGGACAGAGAAATAGCTAAGAACACAAATACATGGCATAGTTTTAGTGATTCAACTAAAATCACAATCTTATTAGAAGCGACAATTTTTTTTCAGTCTTAGTTTTCATCTGGCTACGTCGGCCTACTCTCTGCTTGCCTCCTCTGCTGCCACGCGTTGCCTCAGCAAATATTTACCTCTTAACGAGAAACCTGACTTCACTCGCGGCGGCAGTAATAAACTTTTCTATTGTGGCGGCTGTTTGTCTGCAGGGTAATCGCTGCACCGTCTGCTGGTTTGGTTTTAATTAATATTTGATGTAACGCCACAATTTGTCAATCCAGATCTTTAATTCTTTGGGTCTTTGAGACAGAGCTACGAAAGTGATTTTATGATTGGTTTCAATTTATTTATGGAAGCTAACTGTGTAAAATTAAGTTATCTACTAATCCTCTTGTATGTATGTAAAATATGTAAACACATGATTGTACAGTCGACTACGAACGGATCTACTTACTTACCTTACTACAACGCAATAAGATGAAAGTGGATACATCTCTTTGTAGTTAACGGTGGAAAAGTAAATTAAAACAAATACAATGAAGATTTAAAAGAATGTACAAACGCAAACATATCTTACTTTCTAACAGTAATAATTAAATATCTCACAATTGAACAACAAAGAAAGGTTGATAATTATTAAATTATAGGTCCTCTATTTCACTTCATTTAAATCCATATCGTTACCATATTGTTAAAGTCATGGTAGAGTTTATTTACTTGACAATAAAGGTAACAATGACGTCACGGTTTTATAATTAGACCTAAGGCCTGCGGCTGTATAACACAAACGTTAAAGATTCTCCAAAACAATTATATCCTACATTTTCTACAACGATCGTTCTACCAATGCATCTTGTCTAAGGCCACTGCCTTATTGAACTTTGTCTCTTCACGTATTATTCTCATAAAGATTTTAACTCGTCCGCCATTTTCGTTCAGTAAATATTCAATGAACTATCATAACGTTGACAATACGATAACAATGTCAAAGCACAATAAGGCCCCTGTCATCACCGCCCAATAAAATAAAAGAACCCAGCATGACCTAAGCTCGGATTTTTATTCCCACAGAAAAAATGTAAACAAAGTTACGTTACTGTTCAAGTGACATTTCAGGGGATCTCAAAGGTTGGGCCACTTCGCCCGCAAGAAATATAAGTAATATTAAGTTATCATTTCGCTCGAACCGTGATTTATGTAATAAATTTGAGATATAAATGAAATTAAAATCACACAAATGAAAAGCGATTACGGCGTGAGCACGAATTGTGAAGCGAAGCGAGTGAAGTTACGTCTAACATAAATCAAGCGGCCCTGAACTTATTTGTTGACAAAGATCGTGTAAAATGAATACAACTTAAAAATTATATCAAAATAAAATTTGCTTTCAATAATTTAAATTCTTTCATCTTGATTATAATAATATAGTTTCTTTTTATAGAAAGTCGATTTCTTATAAATGTAGAAAGTATAAACGTTTTGCATGCTGCAAATGTGTTTATTTTTTTGCTGTGGGAATAAAAATCGGACCTTAGCGTTACAGCGAGTACCTAAGCTCATGTTTGTCACGTAAAATAATAACCAGTGCGCTTCAAAACTTGAACTCAACGATAACGAGTGCATTCATGGCGATGAACGAAAACTCAGTTTGCACCTAAATACTATATTCATGAGGATGGTGCGAGTAGGGACAGTGGGGGTACAATGGGACAAGGGGTACAATGGAACAACGAGCGAAAACTATTCAAATTTTAAAAGAAATCGCGCGCTTTCTCGTCGACCAGTCAGAGCGTCTGATGCGCCATGTGTTGACGCAGTGCAACATGGCCGGCTTGAGACAGCAGAGGTGTGAGGTGAAAAAAGTTGTATTACACTGTGAAAAGTTATAATTTCGCACAGGAGAACTTTCGTTTTTACAAAAAAAGTAAAGATAGCAGGTATGTGTTTATTTTTTGCATAAATCTTAATAATCTTCGCAATCAAATACAGTAAAGTGTGCACTGGAAATCATAACCTAATTTTTTTAAATTGTTGTTTCAAATTTCTGTTTGTCTATGGGGCACAATGGAACGGGGTTCTATGGAACAGCGTTCCATTGTACCCCGTTTTGTTCCATACTACCCCATTAAACTTTATTTTGTTTTATTACAGATTTAGAAGTCACAATGGTAAGAAATCGTCTGAGGAAAACTGATAGGGGTCTGCATAGCGAAGCTAATATGCGAGAGGCTGTAGAACTCGTAGAAACTGGAATGAGTTTGCGAGCTGCTGCTGAATTAAAAAACGTCAAATGCACTACATTGCATCGTTATGTTCAAAAAAAGAAAATAACAGGGGATGAAGTAGATACTCGAATGACACCAAACTATACAGTCAGAAAGATATTTTCGAATGAACTCGAAGATGCATTGGAAAAATATTTGGTGACCTGTTCAAAAATGTGTTACGGGCTCGACACTGTGGAAACAAGGCATCTAGCTTACGAGATGGCCAAGTTTCACAATCTTAGCATACCTCAAGCTTGGGAAGAGCGGAAGATGGCTGGCATTGATTGGCTTTACGGGTTCAGGAAACGGCACCCTGAAATAAGACTTCGTAAGCCGGAGGCCTGTAGCTTGTCGAGGGCAACATCTTTTAACAGGCATAACGTGAAAATATTTTTTGACAATTTGTTTGATATTCTACAGAGGTATCCAGGCTTTGGGGATGGCACAAGGGTGTTTAGTTTAGATGAAACTGGGACAAGCACAGTTCAAAAGCCAAAGAAAGTTTTCGCGTCAAAATCATCCAGGCAGTTAAATAAAGTTACCAGTGCTGAGAGGGGAACTTTGGTGACCACCTGTTGCATCGTTTCGGCCTCTGGATCTGCCTTGCCACCAGCAATGGTGTTTCCAAGAAAGAATTTCAAAACTCATATGTTAACAGGAGCGCCACCAGGCACCCTAGGCCTCGCTCAACCTACTGGATGGATGACCGGTGAACTGTTTGCACATGTTATGAGGCATTTTGTTAAAATGACTTCTTCTACCAAAGAAAATCCAAGTCTTGTGATCTTGGACAACCATGAGAGCCACCTAGCACCAGGAGTTTTAAATATTGCAAAGGAAAATGGGGTGATCCTTCTTACAATACCTCCGCATACAAGTCACAAATTGCAAGCACTCGACGTTTCTGTATTTGGTCCATTTCAAATTTTTTACAACGCAGCTGGAGATTCTTGGATGGTTCGGCACCCAGGACAGACCCTGAGCATTTACAATGTGGCTGAACTTGTGGGAAAAGCGTTCGATAAAGCTATGACACCAGCCAATATAAAATCCGGATTTAAAAAAACCGGCATTTTTCCGTTTGATCGAGATATCTTTACCGAAGACGAATTTCTCACAAGCGAAGTGACAAATAGACAACTGAGTAACGACGACGAGCAATTCAGAGGTTGTAAAACACCTACTATTGATAACCAGCAACCTTCCACCTCGGGAGCTGAGCTCCAAACACCTATTGTAGATGACCAGCAACCTTCCACATCTGGAGTTGTGCTTCAAGCAGTTGAGAATCAGATGAAAAGTCCTTTGGAATGCAGAGACTATCCTCGAGCTGGACCCAGGAAGAATACTAATAAAAGAAAGAAAGGAAAAAGTCTGATATTAACTGACACTCCTGTGAAAAATGAAATAGAAGAACGCGCACAGGAAAGAGAAGCAAAGAAGAAGAAAAAGACTGAGAAAACCACTAAAATAAAGAGAGTGAATATAGAGAAAGTGACTAAAGCAATAAAGTTTTCTAGTCCAATATTGACTGATATTTCTGGGAACGAAGTAAAAGGAAGACAGGAACCTACAGAAGAGCAGAGTAATGGAAAGACTGAGAATACTAATAACACAAAGAGACTCCACACAGAGAAAGTGACTAAAGATATAGAGGTTTCCCGTTCTACAGATGATGAGTCAAGCGATGTCGAGATGAACTTACCATTGAGCACTTTTAAAACTCCAAAATCGAAGGACTTTGTTTTGGTGAAATTTTCTCAAGCCAAGCCAATCAAATATTTTGTTGGCGAACTATTGTCAGATATCGACGAAAACAACGAATATGATATAAATTATATGCGTCGGAGTGCGAAAATTTACAACAGTTCAATTTTCCATTGGAACCAGATATGGCAGCGGTCTCAATTCTGGACATAGAACTGGTACTACCAAGTCCAAGCTTGTCAGGCAAGACAAAGCGGCAAAGTAATATCTATTCTTTTCCCGAAAATATATTAAGCAAATATAAGCTTGGTTAACGTATATTTTTTATAAATTTCACGATTTATTAGTCTTGTTCCAATGTACCCCAGATACCGTTCCACTGTACCCCAGCCCTGGGGCACATTGGAACAAATAAATTGTTTTGCAAACAGTGATTTTTCATAGGTTTAAGAAACAAATTTGATCTCAATTTTGTTGTTAATCGATAGTTTAAGAACCATTGTTGATTGTTAAAAACGAAAATTAAAAATATATAAAGCACAGATTTTTTATAAAATAGAAATGACTTTTTCGTTCCATTGTACCCCAATTGTCCCTATGTCAAGTGCTAGTTAAGCCTTACTGAGGTTATTTAAACTGCAATAGTATGAGAGGTGGTAGGACCTTGTGCAGGGTCCGTCCGGATCGCTACCACCATCTTATCCATTAACCCACCGCCAAGCAGCAGTGTTCGCATTGCTGTGTTCCGGTGTGGGGATAAGACAGCCGGTGAAATTTACTAGCATAGAGGCATTCCATCTTAGTCCTCAGGGTTGGCAACGCATTTGAGGTCTTAGGATGTAGTCTTAAGATTTCAAATGTCTATTGGACTCAGATCCCACTTACCATCAAGTGGCCTGAGTGCTCGCGTGCCTTCTCAATGCCGTAAAAAAAAGTTAAATTATTTAATAAGATGAGATCACATGTTTTTCTACTGACCTCTAATTTGACTTGACTTTGTTCCTACACATGAAATAATAAATTTAAAAAAAGGGAGGTGTTATGAGTTTAATGTGTGAGTATCTGTGTGTCTCTCTGTGGCATCGTAGCTCTGCCCTCCTAAGGCAATAGGCAGTATCTCAGTGGACGTAAAAACCGCCGCCTGACCCTGATTTTGCAGATAAAATTCATGATAGCTAAATGTTTCTCGATATTATAATTTTGTTTGTTTTAATCCTGCGACATCGCTGACACGGCGTTCTTGCCGCACGTTTTCATACAAAATGTATGGAAAGGGTAAAATCGCTGACGTTCCTGGTAGAAGTCTGACGTACGAATGGACTAAACAAAACAACGAAATCATTAAACATGAATATAACGGGCACGACGTGAAATTCCGAATTATATTTGGCAGAATTTAAATTTTTCCGAAAGTTATGTTATGCAGCTATTTTAGATTAAATCCAAAATATAAATACTCACCCAACCTGTGTGGGTTAAATTTAATTTATAAGCCATGTCAAAAAATAAAGCTTTAAATTGAAACATTGCATTCGGGATTTTATGACTTACAACATTACAATACAATTTACTTTAACCAGGCTTTTCAGTTTCTCCAAACCTTTTTACAACGCCACATAACAACGAAAGAAAATAATAGTAATCCTAACTGCACGTCGCCTGGTAGGGGCCAGTGAGCGATGACCTTTAATGGCGGACGTTGACAAAGCAGCCTCGGCTCCATGAAAACGTTCAAATACATCATCGTTGCTGACATTACGGTTCCAAGGACTATGAATTGCTATATTTTATTTCTGCTACGCTTGCCTAATACTTGATTAACGATCGGGAATGGTATGGACGAAGATGTAACGGTTAAATTGGTGAATTGCTACCGACTTTGTTTTTTTGTTTTTTTATGGCATAGAGAAGGCAAACGAGCACAAGGGCCACCTTATGGTAAGTGGAAACTGTGACCCATAGACATTCGCATTCACAAGACTGCAAATGCGTTGCCAACTAAGATGGAATGTCTCTATGCTAGTCATTACACCGGCTGTCTTATCCCCAAACCGGAACACAACAATGCGAACACTGCTGTTTGGCGGTAGATTAATGATTAAGATGGTGCTAGCGATCCGGACGGACCCTGCACAAGGTCCTACCACCCGCCGTTTGATCGCTAAGCATTTTTGTAACAAACACGAACACGAGGAAATGATTTTGGTATAATTCACATCAATATTTATATTCAATCACACTCATACTAATATTATAATGCAAAAGTTTTACTGTTTAAGAGTTACACATGTTATAATATAATTGCCAGGGGTCTTGTCTTCACGCTAAAATGGATATTAATAAAATTTGGATTAGAGATACATAGGCTAATTTCTGTTTCGGAAAAAATACAGTTTTCGTGAGATGGTGGACGAAGGTAGACCAACGTGGACGAAGTCGCGGACAGAAGCTTTAAGTTTTAAAATGAGAAGGATCGTGCAATGGGAGTAAGCAAAGCAGAAAAAGGATCATCTAGGAGAGGAGCCTCTATATACTATAAGAAGTAATGATTTTGAAATGGTATAGGTACTATTTGCTTATTTGCGCATATGATTTTAAAGCCCATAGACATTTTCAATCTCAAGACGGTAATCATACGATCACAATATCTAAACTGCAAACGCGTTACCAAGCTAAGGAATAAGATGTAATGACAACTATCATTACGTAGTGGTTTACTATTTATTATATGGCTCGCCTAGAAATTCCTTAATTTCAGAAAAACGTTTTAACGTTACTAGGTCGCCGTAAAACTTTATCAGAGCAAGTCATGATTACGCGCACGTCATTATTTAGTAAAAGGCTCTACGGTGGTAGGCAACGCACTAAAGTGGTTGGCTTTTGTTTGTTCTAGAACATTTTTTGTGCCTTTGTACGCAAGTTACCGTGGAGAACCATGACGAACATAAAGTGCTATACAGCAAGCGTTGTACAGACCTGTGTCATAGCCTGTATGTTAAGTTACACACTAACGCTCTTCAATAAAGCAATAAACGCTTAAGTTATCGTTAAAAGCTTAAAAAACTACAGGGTGTATTTTTTCTGAAAATGCATAGACAAAGGCTAGTTGCGGATGTTATACGTCGAGCCATCGCTCAAAGCGTTGGCGTGTGTTTACTGACAATAGAAATTATTCCCCGCTAAGTATTGTGAAAATGCAAAAATACGCGTCTAGCTGTGACGTTGAGTGATGCGTTCCCGGGCGTCTGGCATTGTCTGCCAGCAGAAAGAGATTGCACAATATGAAATACTTCAGTTTGAATCGCGAGTGCCTCATTGAATACGGAAAACGCGACTGAGCCGCGCTATTCTCAAACTAAAATATTCATATACCGTTCCAGGCGGAAAGCTAACGCTTTTCAATATACTGCGTAGCTATATGGTTTTGATATCATTATTATTTTATTTCTATTAAAATATTTTATAAATAACACTTATTTGTTGAAGCAGTTTGTATAAAGTTTTAACTTAGCCTGGGCTTGTTTTTAACTTGGCCGCCATTACCCTCAAATTAATTGGATCTATCATAAAGTTGACAATACAAAAACATGTCGAATGCAATTAGGTTTTCCCAAGTAGAATATTGCTTCTGGGCAGCTTGTCACTATCGCAAGCGTACCAAAGTAAGACTAACATATTTACTTACACGTAGCGCGTAGCGGTATGCTCGTAGCCGATTCTAGTTTTTATCCACTTCGTAGCGAAAACTGCCTACGAACAGAGAGCCCTCCGAGCGGGTTGCGGGCGCTGGGCCTGTATTCTAAGTGAAAACAAAGCTCAATCGTGCTCATGACGTGTTATCGTATTGGTCAACGTTTTGATAGCTCTTATTTACTTTTCAGTAATGACGATGACTTAAATACAATACCGTAATACGTCAAAAGCACTTGAAAAGACCCCATGAAAGTGCCAAGTGACAAATTCATAAATTTGTAGATAACCCTGGTACTAGATTTATATACCGTACCATAGCCTTACGATATCAAAGAAATCGCCTATAACAAGGCAGTAGAAACAAGCATGCAAAATTTTCCGACAAAAAACTAAAATACCAAATCGACGTTTTCAACTGAAACAAATTAATGAGAACTCATATTGCAAGAGGAGAGGTCCTCCTCAAACATCTTAAGAGTCAAATCACCCTATATAAAAATTAAATCGTGATTAAACTTGCTCCTTTAAAGCAAAATTAAACCTGGATGAAGGATTTTCTGCAACAGATTAAAAGCGTGTTGAGTGCTGAAGCGTCGAGAACACCTTTAACGTGTGAACGATGCCGGTTCTGTGATCCACTATTATCATAACGAGTGCATCTGCAAACATTCAAATTAAAACGACGCTGTAG
The DNA here is from genome assembly GCA_923062465.1 of Acleris sparsana. Lineage (NCBI taxonomy): Eukaryota > Metazoa > Arthropoda > Insecta > Lepidoptera > Tortricidae > Acleris > Acleris sparsana. The sequence goes on along the minus strand of OV281287.1, from coordinate 14,628,953 downwards.
CTTCTACATTCGCTTTGACACTCTGAATCAACTTTTATTTATTTTTGAAATGTACTCGTGTGTGAGTTAGTAAGTCTAATTCTTCGTGATGGAATACCCATATTATAAGTCAACTTGATAGTATTCTAATATACCTAATCGGTCCTTAAGTTCTGTCACAAAGGTTTAGTCAAATAAAACTAACTATTAATTTCAAAACATATAAGAATTAAAAACTTAATTAATGTACATTTTTAACTAATAATCATTCCACATAGTTTCCGCAATTTCCAATACGATCTTCTAACATTCACGGCCGTATAGATTAAAATACGCACGAGTTTTCTGAAAATATCACTTTTTGAAAACGCTTTTAAGGTTAGGTACTTTTTGTTAACTAAGAAACTTTTATATTTAATATTATGAAGCTTGTCATCTGTAGGTATGTTTAAAGATCAGTATTATTTTCTAAACGACACTCAAAAACCAGCTTATGAACCTCGAAGTTTGGTCTGTTTTCGTATTGCTGCAAATTGATGTAAAATCGTAGGGTTTATTTAATGAGTCATGAAGATTGACCGGTGTATGAGCGTATCTTTAGTTGCTTGGAAATACAGAATCAGTATGTATCAGAATTTAAAGATAAAAGTCTGATCAATATATCACGCAAAGTTGTGGCCATTATCAGTATCGTGGTCGTGCGAGTTTTGACCCATGATTTCCTGCCCCGAAACTTGCTTGAGGTTTGTTCATCAAATGATTGCGATAGTAAAGAATATAAATTACGCTTCTTTTTATTTTTTATAAAATAAGATTTTGATTGATGTACTACAGGTTTATAAAACTCTCTTATATATATTTTTAATTATACTACGGTAATACTTAATATTCAGAGTGACTATTTTTATACTATTTTTCACTAGGATCGGAGAATTGCCATTAAGTTCACATCACAAATGAATGATACATCATTATATTAAATTGAATAGTGTTCTCATTACGCTTGCTAATTTACGATGTTAGATGAAATGTAAACAAATGTTAATGTATCCCAAGTCTGAAGTGAGTCCGTCTGAAAATAGTAATACCTATATTTAGCTAATTGTTTACATTCGGGTAACAGCATAATAGATTGATTTAATTACACGCATGAAGTTGTTGACAGTGTCATATTATATTCTATTAAAAATATAGTACTAGTTGATGAATTACAATCGATACTTCACGAAAAAAAAGGGTGGTGGTACAGTTTAGTACCTATATTATAGTATTACATGATAGTTCTTATTTTGTTTGATATTGGTATCAAAGTGATTGAAATTAATAAAATACTACCAACCCGCCCTCGCATCGCTTCAGTTTAGAGTTTATTAGATATACACGAAGTGAAAATCTGTTTAGTCGTTTTTGAGATTGTCGTAAACATACAGAGAGACACGGCGTGGGGATTTTGTTTTATAATTTGTAATGTAACCTTTATCTAATCTAGTTCAATCTCTTTACCGTAAAAATTATGCACCAATATTTAGGTACGTCCCAGATCTCGACATACAAAAAAAAAGAACGAGAAATATAGCAAGACCTAATTTATGTACAGCTCTACCATACGCTAGTAACCCAAAAAAATACTACATGAAAAAAAGGTCTAGTTGAAATACCTCAACAAAGAACCGCAATACTTGAAAACATTTCATTTTAAACTTACAGTGGCATTTTTGTATGCTTTTAAACTACCCTTGCTTTGTGCGCGAGTTGCGCGACCAACTGGCCCGTTTTAATAAAACGCGAGTTGGACAATTCAATTTGACTCTTCTGTGTTGTGCGGGACACTTTCAGCTTTAATTTGTTGTAAAAGTTTATTCGGATTTGGTTATATTATAACCAAGTCATAAAAGAGAGGACTGTGTGAAGAATAATAATATATCGAAATAAACTAAAATGAATAACAAATATCAGGGGACAATCTCACACAAAAGATAAAAGATAAAAAAGTTGACCTAGTCCCAAACTAAGCTCTAGGTTTTTACTATGAGTACTAAATAATAAATACAATATATACTCAAATACAAAGAAAACATTCGCTTTAACACTGTGAATCATCTTGTAACACCTTGGTCAGCTAATATGAAAAGGTTTATTAAGGCCCGGTCATCCCGGCTCATAGATTCCTCCGGAGATCCTAGAGCTGTTGCTTACCTCTCCCAAAGGATTACGCTAGGTATCCAGAGGGGTAACGCAGCCAGTGTCATTGAGATCATGCCACGAGCGGACCTGCTAGAGGGGGTGTCCTATTTATAGTGGTGATTATTATTTATATCTTTAATATTTGAGTATCTTAGTTTTATTGTAATTTAATTAAGTTTAGTTTTAATTGTTAATTGTATTATCGTTGAATTAAATAATTTTATATAATATATATTAATAAAAAAAATCATAGACAAAGAAATAAATCGTAAGCAGGGTCACTACCAACTAGGTTATGGCGCCGTTCGGTCAAATAACAATTTAAAAGCTAAAAACTCTCGATATAATGGCAATACTTTCTTTAACAGATTAACTCTTAACGGCGTAACCAATTTATATGAAACCTTGCTGAGAAGCATCCCAATTGACCTAGCTCTATTAAAAACAAAAAATTGTCCAAGTCGGTCCATCGAACAAGCCTACGGTGCCTCAGAATGACACACAAAAACAAGTAAATACGAAGATGACGTTTGATATGGATCAGTGGATGAAAAATATGCTACTTTGACATCCGAAATCAATAAAATAATGCCAAGAAGATAATGTGATATGGCACGATTTATAAATAAATAGTAATTTTTTTTGTTTAACTGATTTATTTACTAGTGAGGAAATCTTGTCTGTTGTCCCGAGAGTCATAGTTTTTTTTAAAGTGTTATAATAGTCAAATCTTGTGTGATGTAATAAGTTCCAAAAGGATTAAAATTTAGAGCTACGTCTTAGTTTGAACGTACAGTCAACAGCATAAATAAGTGATCATTTATATACTTTGTCGCTCTCAATCGTTTCACAATTTTGTATGACATTTTAAACACGACGTTAAAGTGACAAGGTGCATAATGTTCACTTATTTATTTAAATGTTTTTTTATTTTTATTATGTTAGTACTTTTACCAGCCGCTGAGTTCCGCCATCGAACTACTCGTCGTAAAGCCAGGTTCCATCCACATCACCTTGATGAATGGCATTCTTCCACCGGGCGTTTCACTTCACTCTTTGCCTCGTACAGTGGAAGGAAGGAGTTTGCTCACATATCCCTAATTGGCCAGCAAAGCACCGACAACTCTTCTTGAGTTGCTAGTGTTGGTAAGCGGTGGTGATTACTTCCCATCTGGTAACCTAGAGGCGCGTTTGCCTCCCACTCTTATTTTTTCTCCCACTGCGATACAATACGGTGTTCAAAATGGCTCAGATCCGAAACAAATTAAAGCCCTTCGTTTTGCTATATCGTCCATAGGCAGAAACTACCTTAAATGTATCGTGTGCCTGTTTGGGAAATTAAAAAGCCGTCTTATTTGGCATCAACATCATTATAAGGCATCTTCAAGTATAATGGAGTATACGTACTACATGATATTCATTAATATAATATTTTTGTTAAAACATATTTTTATCTCGTTTTATAACTTTAAAGTTTGTACCACAAACAAAATTCCGCGGTGGTTTTCAGACGAATTATTATGAGACGAGACGGCTACAGTTATTCGTTGGAAATAAAAGTAGACCAGGCACTACTTCACAAGATTATTCCGCGGCCAAAAATGTAATAAGGTCGGTGTAGTTTTCACAATGTTCGTGCCATAACATTTGGGTTAACCATCAGCTGTGTTATTGTTATGTAATGCGGTTGACAAATACTTTCTGTACTGGTAGCACAAGTTGTATGTTCTAGCTTGTCGCTCAGTGCGTCTCTATCGCTACAGACTAGATAGAAAGGGAGATCCGAGCGACAAACAAGTAGTACAAAACATGTGCTAGCCCTCCTGAGACCTGGGGTTGTAGTATAATATTGGGGAGTTCAAGTTTTTCAGATCTTTTTAGGGTTCCGTAGTCAATAAGGAACCAGTTGCGCCATGTCCGCCTGTCCGCCTGCCTGTCTGTCTCTCCGTTTGTATGACTTACTCACTTTTTTTAACTATCAAAATCACAAAAGTCTGATTTTTTACACGTATAAATAAAATATTTAAGGCTTTTCAATCAAAAACGGACATATTGGCAATCTCTTTATTTATTTTATTCCTTTCCTGTAATAACACTCTCGCTGTCTCAGTCTAACACTGTGTCCTACTCCTTCACATTGTTTCTAATTTCGCGCTAACTCTTACCTAAACCTTACATAAACCGCGCACTAAGTTCGATATTCAAAAAACAAGTGTGAAATTATCTTTTTAATATTCAAACAAAGTTTGAGGTATCTATTGTTAGATAAATTATCCAACCTAATCTTGAGATCTACATAATTATTATGAAGCTCTCAAAAAATCATGATGTGTATGTCGTTATATTTTTGTAGATTGTAGAAGACCGATTAGGAAATACCTTAATTTAAAAACTTAATGTTAGTTTTGAGTTACAGCCCAAACTACAAACACCAAATTTTTTAGTAATATCATTAAACAATTTGAAATTAACGATTTTAAAAGGAAACCTATCACGACTTTATTGATTCTTGAGCTGCAGGCGACTAAAATGTTCATACTTACTGAAAATCCAAGTTGCACCAAATAACTATGAATAGAAAATTACTTTTCTCAAACATGCTCGGAAAAAACGGTTTTCCGATTGAAAGACAAGGACGGAAAGAGCCTCATTTTACTCCTAGGAGTAAAAAAACCATATAAAAACACTTTCCGTCCATGTCTATATTTTTCTTAAAAATGCTGTCAATTTGCATACAAAATCAAAAGGACCAAGACAAAAATTCCAAACAGCCAAGGTAACTGCTCGCTTTTTTAGGACAGTGCGTGTGTTTCTTTTTGAATTTGCATTCCAATTTCTATGGTTAGTATTTAAAAACAATTGACAATCGGTAACATTCGTTCATTCTGCATAATTAAATTACTTGCTTTTTAAAAATGCATTTGTATTATTTCCTCACATGTTTGAGAAAAGCATTATGTATGCCTCGGCGGAAACGAGGATTTCCTAACTTGTATTATAGCAGGCCTCGCTATTGCTCGGCCTGCTAACCACCTCGTCAGGAAAACCCTTACTTTCCGCGCCTAGGCAACAATGTACTATTATAGGTACGTGGTTTTCGAAGATAGTTTTTTTGTGTTGGGTGTATTGGAACCCTACAATGAGTGGATATTCTTACGTGATATGCTCTGGCCTGGTTTTTTGATGTACATCTTGGAATTTAATTTATTTTAAGTTTTATAAGTCTATTTTTTGTGTCCTGCCTCCCATTTCACCATCCATGATGATTATGATAGGTGACAGGCGACCATTCGGTATACGTTGCAAAGTTAACAAGTTTTCACATTTCTGGGATTCATATGAGCTGCGCCATGTACCTACACTGAAATGTCACCTGTCACCTGTCATTATCAGGATAGTGAAATAAAGGGCTGAACTAATTTTATACGTGTACCATATAATAATAATGTTTTGTTTTAACCTGTTAAAACTTTTAAATAGTATTTAATTGACTACAATCATAATTAAACCGGCCAAAACGTTCCAGATTAAACCAGTTACCGAAGCAATTTAAATTACAACGTGCCTTCAGCCAACACATTTCAGGGCTTGTAGTGCAAATACCCACATGCTGGTGACCGAGAAATTCCACTATCTGTACGTATTGGGGGACTGGAAATAATCTTGCGGCGGAGGAGTTTATTACGTTGGCAATATCGCTGTCGAGTTCAATTCGAGTACGAATGCTAGCGAACAAATTGATTTCTTTATAATTTGTCTATGTGGGAATGAGCTTGGGCGGGAACAGCTTCGATTTTATTGCTCCGTTCCGACGCGAGCTACTTCTTTGGGATTTATATTGAATGATTCGGTACGAACGTGTCATCTTAGCATTTTCATATTTTAGGATTACTATTCTATAGATCTGTGAGCATTGTCGTGACGTTTCGGGTAATTATAATTACAGTTTGAATAAAGGGCGTATTGCCCAATTTGTAACAAATATGTCAGATCCAAATGCATGTAACCAGTTTTACAACGTAGATACCAAATACAACCCAATGGAACAGATTAAATACGAATCTGTAAGGTAAGGCAAACTGTACAAGTATTCCACAAAGATAACGCAAGCAGAACCCGAAGAAAATCTATAAAATTGACGTTAACTTTCATTGAAGCCACTTGAACCCTATTTTATTACTTATCTTAATTTGTGTTGTGTAAACTAATCTGAGTGAACTCCATAATACCATATTAAGGTAAAACAATTGTATCTAGACTATAAATATAATTCACCTAAACAACAGCTTGTAAATTCAACCTATTACCTATGATGCTATAAATCTGGCCATTGAACAGGTCAATTGATGAGGTCGCAGTGGTTTTGACACGATCATAGCATCACTCACATAATGACCGTGTTCGCAGCGGGCCAGCGTGTTGGTCGTCTAATATATTGCCGGCACAATCCAGATAACATGTCGGTTCGGGACATGACTCGCTAAGTGCCTATTGATAAATACGAGAATAGGACGATTTGGAAGGAATGTTGTTGGATGAGGTCTTATTTGAGCGTTTGCATTGTAAGCAACTTTGATTTTCATGTTGTTTTCAAATTCAGCATGCTTTATACAGGGTGACTTCAAATTGGTGATACAAAACACTTCCTCTTAGCTCAGTTAATCACAAATAGTTTATTACATTCACTCGTTTTTTTTTAAACTAATAAGTAATAAAAGTCCTAAAATACGGTTACCCTACATTAAGTACCTAACTGTCATACCTGTCACTCAATGTTATCTATCAATCTAATTAAAACAAAGTGGTAGAACCGCATTAAGCCGAAAAAAATAGGATAAAGTAAAACTTTTTTTTAAAATAAAGTTCGCAGCAAGAGACTTTGAAGAGGGGTTTAGGTTAGGGAAGATTGTGTGTAAAACATTGATTTTGCATTACCATTTCGATCTTGCCCGGTATTAAGTAGCTTCAATTATATCTAACAACGTAAACATATAGGAAACTGATTTTAATCTAATTATAGTCATCGGATTGCCTTGGTTTGCATCCTAATGGGATTTTCATGAAAATACAGTAATATGGTATGTACCATAGTTCCTATTTACTCCTTCAGATTCCATCACCATCCCCCTTGATAAGTATGGCGGTGGTATGGTGATGGAAACGGAAGGTGTAAATAGGAACTCCTCAGTGGCTAATAGTAGATCCGTCGCATCTGAATAAGTTTTACTAGTTTGTTAAAAAGCGTGTTTCTGATAATTATCCATAATATCCATGTCTGAAGAATAGTCTGCAACTAAAGTAATGAAATATTTACAAATTATATTACCCTATAGATACTTGAATTCAAAATGAGCGTATAGATAAAGTAAAGTGATGAAAATCGAAGAAAAAATGATAAAATAGGTAGTACATGTATGTATGTATGTATACATTTTATTGCCCAAAATAAAAACAAAAACATTACAATTTAGATTAGAAGCAAACTTATTCCTTTATAGGTACTTACTACACTATATACGAATACCGCCAAACCGTAAGAATGATATAAATTAAAAGCCAATTTGCATCCTAGTTAAATTTATCATCCACTCTACCTATTAGACCAGACACCGCATCATTGATCAGAGAGCTCTCGTTTTAAATTTAACCTTTAATTTCCTACCTAATGGGGATTCGTTTCAGTCCGTGCTCGTTCATTAAAACATAAATAATGAAAATCGAATAAAAAGCGAAAATAGCTACGCACTCATCAGACGTGAAAAAAATTATCATCACAAATTGACGGCAACGGGCCACGGCTTTCATCACGCGTGGCGAGTGTGAGCTGTGTCCTTTCGTCCCTGTGTGTAATTTTAATGAGTTTCACAGCTAAAGGGTACTAGCACACAGTTTAGAGACAGTGCCGCAAGGTTGATTTGGACGTTTGAAGGTTTCGGTGGTTTAACTTGCAAAAATGGAACCCTACGACTTGGTCACAAATATGATAAGTATCTATTTTAGCCGAGTTGGTAGTTGTTTATGAAGCTAGTGGTCCCGGGTATGGGCAAATATTTGTGTGATGAACACAAGTATTTATTTCTAAGGCTTGGATGTTTTCTTTTGTATGTAATTATTTATTTATAACGTTGTCTGGTACCCATAGTACAAGCCTAAAGCTTAGTTTGGGTTTAAGTCAATTTGTATGAGATCGTTCTATGATATTTATTTATTTTTAAATAAACATGTTTTTGACGTCGACATTTTGAAAATGTTGGGCACATCTAGTTAAGAATAAATTTATTAATTAACCGACCCTTTTTAATAACCGTTTTTTGTAGAAAGCCTACTGATAATGCAAACCTGTAGTCTATTGTTTTCAATCTGCCTAATGTTGTTGGGTCGCCGCCGTTGCCGAGTGAGGATATTAGCGCCGCCGAGGAGCTGAAAATCCCGCCTCCACTCTCAAAGAACGCTTAGTGGAGGAATGGCGGTCCCGATTATAGCTTTTCATTATAATCTGCCAAGGAGACCGTTATACGAACGTGTGAAACCATGGGCCTGAGCGATATTCTAAGAGGCCGGTTTGTATTATCATTATGTTTAATATTGTTGCATAAAACACTTAAAAGATTAAAAAGACATGCTTTTTATACAGCTAGTAACTCTTGATAGTGCACTAGAATAAAAAAAACTTATTGAGATTGTTTCAATCGTTTGGGAGCTATGAAACTGTGTCTGAGAGACATGGGCGTCAAACATAACGGCTGGCCTATTGCCTAACGTACTCGCAATCGCAATCGACTTTAAAGCGGAACAGTTGTTTTCAATTTGTATGCAGACTGACAAAAAAAGACTGTCGCGGCTAAAAAATATCATAGTAGGTCATACTTTTTTTATTACCATCGTCAGCGTCATACAGGGCAACTTTAATTTGCTGGTTAATACTTCATAGGCGAGTTGAATTGAAACGTGACTTGTGTAAGAGAATAACCCCCCTGTTAGCAATATATCCTCAAAATTGTAGCAGCAGCACCTCACTAGTACCGCTATTAATTTCGACAGGCGCATAAGCGAGGCCGTTGTTATTAGCCCTCCCCTTAATGCGTAATAATTTACTGCTGGTCGTATTAAACAAAACAGAATTAAAACTTTACCAAACACATTAAGGGACTGGAAATTGCGAATATGAAGGTTTTTGGCCCTCACTGCACGGGTTATTAAAACAGCTAATTGATATCTATGTAACTGAGGGAGAGGTTATTTACTCCAGGGAAATAACTGCAGTAAGTGCACTTTGTCTAGGATGCGAAAAGTTTTTGTTGATTATATTAATTGAATAGGTGATAAGTGAACGTTCACGATTTTTTTAATGCTGGTTTTTAAGTCAATTTATAGAATTAAATGCTTTACATACAGCTTTTGACTTGTTTGATTTCAAAAATGGATTTGAACATTTTGGTTCAACCTGAAAATGTTATTTATTTATTAAAGTTAAATTGGTACAGATGTAGTGCATAATTGTTTTCCTTCGTATTTTCACGGAAACGTACGAATGTGTCTTGCTATTTCAGTCGGTCACAGTACAAAAAGTACTGAGGTTGACTGAAGTAGCATGACGCGTTCGTACGTTTCCGTGAAAATACGAAGGAAAGCAATTATGCACTGCACCTGTAATAAGGTTTAAGGTGAACCAACGTTAAACAGGGAATCTATTTAAGTTATATGAACGACCCGAGTCCGATCGTTATGGCGATCGTCAAAAGAGGTCTAGCCACTTTTACATCAAACCCAATGAATACTGACAATGAGATATATTTTTTTTACTGTTAGCTGACTAGCATATAGACATCCTTCAAAATATGTTAACAAGTTCAATTAGCTCAGTTTGAAAAACTAGGTCAGAATAAAGTGATAACAACCTTATTGAGGGCACATAATGGTAAGTGCCTATATTATCTTAATTTTTCTATAAACTTGCTTGGACGCGCCTTCACTGCCTCCTCGAAAACTGCCTATTTGCGACTATTATCTTGAATGAAGCCGGTCGTTAGTTTAACTCGAATAGCCTTTTTGATGGTGGTCTCATTTCCCTGTTTGTGAAACGTGAGCAGTAAGGGGATGAAGCGAATGACTTTGTTAAGTTAATGTGGTCAATGCAGTTTTACTTAACAATCCTGATGCGAGAGAACATTATGCTTGAGGTAATAGAGGAACTGGGGTTGCTAATGATTCTGTGAACTTTTTTATTATGTAATAAGCCATTAACACCGGTAACAATTTTATCACCCAAGAGATTATATTATATGACCGAACGTTCTTTAATTATTATGTAAAAAAGTATCTTCAAAAAAGATATTTATTCCGACAGCGGAATAAAATTAGTAATGCATATTTTTTCTCGATCTCTTTCAATTAAATACTTCGCCAATGCTGTAGATGTTAGTAATTTTATAATAATTGAAAGACGAAAGAAATGGGCAAAAACTTACTCGGATTCTGACTGACTCTGAAAACGATAAATCGACTAATCACCGCATTTGATAATATGCGTTACATCTATTCTGAGTCATCTAAGGTCATATGGTGCTCCAGGTAAATATCCACCAATATTATAACTACATCAAATAGGTCTACGGAAGTAAATAATCCTAATGGTGGATTTTTAATTCGTACCGTTTTGCAGGAGGCAGCATCCATTTCTTCAAAGACAATGATCATTTTGCGATTTCACAGTTGTATAACTTTCAGTCATAATATGCACGTGAATAACATTACCTAAAACCTTTGTCAGTGGATCCATCCGCGCTTTAATTTAGTCCTGAAATCTCTACTCTCAATACAAACTATCTATATCTTAAATTTAAGTCCACGTTACAGCACATTCAATTCCGTTCCCATTCTAACTGAATGCCAAAGTAGTCTGCTTTAAAGCCAAGATAGGGAGTAAAAGAATATAAAGGCAAGTGAATTGGCTCCTTAGATGGAGGGGGCGGTCAATCGAAGCATTGAGACGAGTCATTATGGCCCCACACCGTGCCGGTATCACACGGTCGCTTGCCAAGTCTCTAGTTAGGTAGGTATTTCTGTTACAAAGTTGAAGGAATTTTCGATGGTTTTATTTAGTTGGGGAACCAAATAGGAGTAGGAAGCAACCAATCAATATATCCAAGATTCTTGAGAAAGGGTGATGGGCAATTTTGTATGGACCCCGTCCCCCCCCCTCCAACAGTAACGGGCTGCAGGTCTATATGTTCATTAGGACCCAATAAAAGACAAAATACTTATCTTCGTAGCAAAATCAATGGGAATTTATTAATGAAAACAAAGGGCCAGGCAAGGCAAATCATCTACATACGTGTTCATTTTCAAACAAATTCCATAGTTCCATACGATAAGATTATGATTTTTCAAGAAAACCCCATACATATGGTGATCGTCGCCATGGAAAAAATACATCATATTGCCAAGATCTATAAACTGGCACATGTTTCATCACTGTTGGTGGGTGGGGACATTTTTACCCATCGTCCTTTGCTGTTTGATGAGTTTCAGGGGGTAAAAACGCACTTAGATATAGTTCCGGAAATATGATGTGGCCGTCTGTTATCTGATTTGCGACCTTTTTCCGCATTAAGACTTACAGGACCTAACCTTAACCTTAACCTTAACCTCTCGATCTACTTTGCTGTTTAAAGAACGGGGCAGTTTTACGATTTTGTTTGATATTAACAAAAAGATCTTAGTGACGATTACAGACGGCTAAATCATTTTTCCTGAACCAGACGTACGTACGGAACTCAATGAAATTCCTATTACAAAAAAATATAAGAGTAATCTTTATATTACTTTGTTTTGGGTAACTTTATGTAAACCCTCAATTTTCAGCTGACACTTTAAATTATTATTCAGTAAGAACTACTATTTATTTTTAAACAAACCTATTAATAACATGGTCCGGTTTTAACGCTGAATTTGTAAAAAGACCATATCTGCTTTGTAGGTTCAGCAGATTGAAACTTCCAACATAAGTAGGGTATGCACACCGACTTTTATTTAAGTTTGACAACTGCAGCAGTAAAATACGATATTCTCATTCAAAATGGAACAATGTTGAAGATGAAGGATGTCAACCGTTCCTAGATTTTACAAAGTTGTTAGAGGAGAGATAAGTTAAATAACTATTTCAATGGGAATCTTGGTAGTTTAAAGTTTTTGTGGAGCAGCTCGAGATTCGACCACTGCCGTACTGTATCGTTTCCGTGCGCTCCGGCGACACTTTTAATGACTTGGGTATGGTATAATATCTAGAGTTTAGGAAACTCAACCCAAAAGTGAATATTGTTAGTGTTTCAGCCAAGGACATAAGTTTTCTTGCCTAAATGAAGACAAAACCCTATTTATCATTTCATTCTCTTCCTTTAAATACACGACTGAACCAAATTAAATTATAATTAAAAACAACAGTAGCACATTACCTACATTTTAATCCGGTGCGCGTGCCGTTAACAAAAATCTCTAAAATCCAATCAAAAGCTACGCATTGCCCTTTTATTGGATATGATGAAATAACATGCCGTTTCAACGCACACGCATAACAAAACAATACATTTCCATTATGAGCTCGGTGTTATTGTATGAAATTGGCTGAGACCGGACGCAGGAAGGGATTGTCGGAACGGACCAGACAGATTAATTTTGTCGCTGGATTTGATTGGCGGACGCATATAAAACCATGAATTTAAATGTACCCAAATGGACAATTATTTCATTGTAACATGTTGTCAGCTTTTTGTTCACCGTTTTGACTAAAGTTAATCGTTTATTTACTCTTAATTGTAACAAATGGTTTAAATGAATAAAAGAAATGCAACAATGTGTATTACTTTGTATCATAAAAATGTAATTACAAGATTTATTTTTATATTTATTTACGAGTAGGTAATTACTTTTGATAGTATTAAATAAAGCCTAATTAATCAAATATATTTCCGTAGTCACCGACAAAGGGAGGTACAATTTTTTATGGTTTTCTCTCCTAAATTGATACATGTGTGGTGGCTTAGCCAAAAGATGGGCGAGAATAATGCATTTCACGTGTCAACTGTAATGGTTTCCAGATTAATTTTGTCAAGTTGTTTCGTTCAGTATAATCCGCTTAAAAAGGGGTAACCCTAAAGGGCAAAGCATTTCACATTTTGAATGACATTGAAGTGATAAAGTTGAGTTTGTGTGATGAATTGGTAAATTATTCCAAAAAAAGATTTATCATGGTTTGAATAATAAGACTTTACAGCTCACCCGTAAATATCTATAATTAGTAGATACTTATAGCTACTAAACTCACTACCGACGAATAAGTATGAAACATGTATAGTTTGGGTTGACAGAACTTTGCGTAAAATTTACAGCATAGGAAAGCACCCTTAGGTATATCGTTCCAGAATGTTCTGGGACACCCTTTATGCTTGTGTACTTTTAATAAACTTAGGTTGTTAATTTATGTTTAGCCTACTGGGTGTGCGACAAATAATGTCAATGAATGTCAAGTCCTCCATTTTTGTAGTGCAGAATGCAATTACTCGTATGTTTAAATGAATAAGTAAATGTTTTTATATTTGCAGTCACAGTGTCTTCATCATTATTATTTTTAAATATTCCCGAGTTAAAATTCCTTTAACCCAGAAAGCTTGCACCACAGGACCCTTACCCGGTAAAATGACAAAGTAATTGAGTTCCCAAAGAAGTCAACTCGATGCCCGGGACATTTTAAAATATGTGGGTAATTTCACGCCGCTTGAGCCCGCAGTAGGCGCCGACGAGCCGAAATGAAATATCGCTGATGATAACTAAGTAATTCTGCTTCGTTGCGTTTCTTGCAAATTATGTTATCCTAGTGGAGCAATCGCAGCAGAGACTGTAAAACACCTTAAACTTCCTGAGATACAGGGTGTAACAAAAAGCGTGTTTTAAATATCTTCACTGCAATTTTTGATAATGTCGTCTATTTATATTTTGTCATTTTGACTTTTATTCATTAAAGTGACAGTGATACTTGCGATGCTAAGACAAATCTTGTTTTCATCTGATCATAAGTGAGTCCGCTACTTGGCCCTCCACGACCTGACCAAACCTGAGACACAATATGCGGAATTTTATGCTACTTACCTTAACACGAAAATATTTTATTCAAGTTAACAAATAACAATGTCTCATTCCGGAGTGCCACCCAAATGTAAAATATTCGAGCTTCATTCGGCAGCACAAATATTAAAGCTTAAACATACTGCATTTTTCTACGGGAATTTCTTTAAAACAAAGAAAAGGAAACGTAAATATCCACTAGTCCCTGTAGCGGAAAACAAACTAGTCTGCCGCCATATTGTTTAACAGGGTCGTTAACCCCGGCAGGGCGAACGCCTTACAACTTTGCAGTCTATTATTAATGACAAGCCCTTACCCCACCCCTTTTGCGAGCATAATGCAAATTATTGTACAATATTTTCTTTGCTAACTTTGTGTACACGCGTGTAAGTAGCGATGCAACATATTTACAGCGTTAGGATATTATTCGCGTGAACAATTCACCCTTTCAATTCGTTGGCTAAGTATAACCCGGCAAATTAAATATACGCCGCGTAAATATAAATTTAATGTGGGCGCGTATTGCAGTGTTAGGCTGTTAGGTACCTACTCGCTTTAGCCGAGTTGCTTCTACAACGAAACCAGCAACCAAATTTAAAACACACGCAGTTTAGTCGCGCCGTTTTTAGAGGAAATGTGTTCGACGCATGTTTGAGGTTATATTTTGTACTGAGTGGACAGCTGTCAAATTGGGTCCTCTCGTAACCGTGTGCGACTAAAAGAATGTAACTAATGCTCTGATGGGACTAATTAGACTCACCGGTTAATTATTAGTTACTAATTAAAAAGTGACTGGTTTAAATGTCACTTAACTGAAAACACTAAAGATCTCACCATAAAATAGTGTGAAGTAATGAATTACCTGGATGTTTTTATTCCCAAGTTTAGGGTTGTCAAATCGTCTATGCAAGAAACCGAGAATGATTCCCACGGGCCGTCATGTACTGTCACACTAAGGGATTGTTGAGTCAAGCTGCCATTCATAATTGCGTCGCAATAATACAGTATGCAATATCATTTGGACGCTATTTTATTTTTAAGGTTCCCGAGGGTTTTTGGGGTTTCCGAAGGGAGCCGTTGGGCTCCATATCAATATGCCTATGCTGTCCTTCCGTTCGTTTGTCCGTCCTTACTTTAAAGGCACTGAAATCGAACAGTAATTAAAAACGGGTATTTTATCAGAATATTTGTTATAACGGAGAAGTTATTAATGAATAAATAAAAAATAAAGAAACTGTAATAAATAACAAAGGGGTTCTCACACAAGAAACGATTTTGTTTCAAAACATTTTTTTTTTAAATTTATATTGGTAAAACATTCAAATGTCAAATTTGCTGCTTGCGCTGAGTCCATTCGAAATCGAATTCAAATTGGTTTAAAATAATACCTACTGTGCGATACTACGGAAACCTACCAGCGCGAGTCCGCAACGCACTTGGCCGGTTTTTTATGTTTGTTGCACGACTATATTTATTTAAATTACATCAACAGACATCTCTTAGCCTTATGTTTAATTTTAATGATTTCCACCAAGGAAACATATGGCGAGAAACCCTGGATAGTTGGCTAACTGAATATTAAACATGATTAATTCGTTTCCCTTGTCAGAAATTCGTGGCGGCTTCACTGTATTTAAAGAATCAATTTACAGCCCTAGTTGTTACTAGTTTTTATGAAACTAACACGCGACGAGCGTCAACAGTACAGGAATAAAGTGATTTGCATATGTTACCAGTAAGTATTAAGTACCTACTAGGTTAAAGTTAATTGGCTAAGCAATCAAAGAACAAGCCAAAAACCATACTTATACGATACCAGATTAATATTAATAAGGTTTACGCGACATAATTATGTTTGATATAAAAGGACAAGTAAGTACCTATATTTCCATAGTGACTTCATTAAGGACAAGTAGTTATTTTTTATTGATTTGTAATTTTGATCGTTATTAAATACAATACATAAGTGCGGTTTTATTTAGAAGTCATCAAAAAGTGTTTGTATATTAATGTTTAAATAAAAAATATATAATATTGAATATAAATACCACAAATAGTGTCAATGGGCATTGTATTTTATTAAAGAAAAGACCAAAATAAATATTCGAAATTAATGTCGTTATAACGAATTGGAAAGTAAAAAGAGTTCGAAATATTATGTCATCTTTTAATGTTGAGCATTAACTGTTATCTCCATTGTATTTTATTACAAAGTAATGAACAGGTTGATCTAAATAACAATAAGCAAAAATAACCGAACCTTAATCGTCACGTAAAGATAGTTATTTAATAATTTTGTTGCGAAAAAAAACCCAATTAGAACTCCATTTAACTTTAAAAATGAAGACCTGGCAAAGCATAAATACTAAATAAGTAAGTTATTCTTGAAAGCGTTCCTAATTGTGTTCGAGTTTGAAACATGGAAATTAGCTTCTTTTAGTTTATTTTAATCCCATTCTAAGTGACAACTCGACAGCTTGCGTGTTTTTCGGAGGGTTCCGCAGGGAGGGTGCATTTGCGTCTATTATTTTTCAATTAAGTGTGATTAATCCAACAGCACCCTGTATACGTTTGCGTTTTTTGCTGCTTCACTAGATTTTGTTATAATTATTTATGTTATGCCCTAAGTCGAAGTAATAAAGACTGCTTTACTAATGGACGAATTGTTTTAAAGGGTGTGTACTTAATAATATCAATTGGTGTAGGTGCGGTAGAACATCAACATAACTGTCACTAATTACTTAAAATGGACGTTATGTTTTTGGTTTCATATAAGTGGATAGAAAGTAACATAGGAAGGTTTTTTTATGTCAATAAATGTGGTTAACCCGTGTGGTTGCCGGGTTAGAATAAGTAGTGCCACTCCATGTCTTCCCGTGGATGTCGTAGGAGGCGACTGAGGGAATCAATAAAAACTTGTAGTCCTGTTCGGCGATTGACTTGCAACCTGTCACTAACGCTGGTAAACATCTTAGCCTTAGTGTGCAAAATGTGGTTGCGGATTTGTCAACAAGTTTTTAGAGTTGTATGTAATTCTGTAGGTATAGCTATGCCTACCCGACTCTGGGAACGAAAGAGTGAGTTTATGTATGTAATGTAGTCTAGTCCGCTTGGCAAAAATATTATTGCACAAATGCATCATTTCTCAAAGTTTTAATTGTATGGTTCGAATCCTTGTGAGAGGTCTAAGATAAGCTAAAGGGCGCCTTGCAGTAATGATGGATACAACTCAGGTCAAAGTAAATAACAAATCAACAATTTTATCAAGAGTTGTGCAAAGCGGAATTAAAAACTTTGCTTTCTTGTTATATTTTATTTCAAAGGAATAAGAACGTCAATTCCGTCGCTGGAAACTCAATCAAGAAGCAGCAACGAGATTTGTTCGGTTTACGACATGACGCTGGGCGGCCACTGGCCAATACTTCCACTGTATTGTGAAGCCTAATAACAAACAGTTCACTATAAATAACAAACACTTAACTGATAGTTAACAAAAACAATAGGCATAGACTTGAAAAAAATACCTCCTACTTTTATGGAAACCATTAAATAATATACCAGTACAAGAAACTGATTACCTTTATTTAATATTAGTTTAGAGCGTTATGCCCGTTAATTTATTTTGGTCTCAAATTCTTAACTGTTTATGTCAAAGATGAATCACGAATAAACTCTTCGAAATAATCATATTTCGGTTTCATATTTCTTCGGTAGTATAGTGGTAAGTATCCCCGCCTGTCACGCGGGAGACCGGGGTTCGATTCCCCGCCGGAGAGCCATTTCTAACGGTAGGATGGTAAGTATCTGGGAGACTTAAATAAATCGCACTCTTCAAATATTATATTATGGAAATAGAAAGATTTACAGAATTATTTTAAAATAAATAAATAAATAAATATAATGAAACAGCGAGACACGGGACCCGTGTCTGCGCTTATCGAAATTTTCTAGAAACTCAATTATAGATCCAAATACCAATAGATCATTGACAGTTTTGAATTTGGAAAGAGTATAAACGAAATGTAAAAGTGGCCAGGAACGCAAAAAGGAGGTTGTAACAACCTCGTTACAAGGTACCTCAAAATGGTTTTGGAATGACCGAACATTGTAAAAAAAAGGTTTTAACTAATTTCCAAGTCTACGAGTGGTACGAAACCTTTCGTGACTTCCTTGAACGAGGTTCTTAAGACTATCAACTGTCTGTCTGATATTTTGACGATCATATTTCATCATACTTGCTTCAATCAACCGAATATTCGTATTTCCCGCCTCTTCGTTGATTTCATACCCATCCGCAGAGATTTCCCATGACATTCAGCCGAGGATAAAAATAACCCGTCATGCTAACAAAGAAAAACCATTAGGATATTAACGTTGATTAGTTATTGTACTTTTAAGTAGAAAACGCTGGACAAATCCCGTATGGTCAGTTTTAATATTGATATCGTAAAAATGCCCCGATTCTAAATCTAAATAGTAGATTTAACTGTGGCAGTCAAAAATATACTCACAAGCTAAATCTAAAACTAAAGCTAAATTTTTTTTTTTTTTTTTTTTAGGTTCGCAAACTGGACATTACAGCATTGTGACTTATAAATGGAGGTAAACAAACAAGTTTGGCTGCATGGCCTTCTAGGTGCGAACACAACATGCACACGAGTAATCGCTCTCAATACTAAACTTAGAGATAACCAAATAAATGAAGAAATTATAACAAAATAAGATAAAACAAAACAAAACAAAAAAAAAATTACAGTCTAATAACAAAGTAGTTGGTTAGGTACTTATAATTTAGAAAAGATAAATTGCTTAATGTTTTTAACCGATGCACTGAAGATGTCTAGCTCTTGGCAATCATCGTTGTAGGTTGCACACATGCGGAACAGTGGTGAGTGACGGCTGTAGTTAGTGCGACATGGCGGGAGACTAAAGGTTTTACGGTTATGCAGGCGGCTACTAATTCGTGGTATAGAAAACTTTACATTTTCAAGAAGGTCAGGGCTGTCCACTGCCCCGCTTATTATTTTGTGTAGGCAAATTATGTCAGCAGCTTTGCGCCTTGTTACGAGCGGGATCATTTTGTAGTGTTCGAGTCTCGAATCGTAAGATGTTAGGTTTCGGCAGCGATTATTGGCGTAACACAAACAGTATAAAAACCTTTTTTGTAGTTTTTCTAGCCTATTAATGTGAACTGCATAGGAAGGGCTCCAAACGGGGCTGCAGTATTCCAAAAGGCTACGGACATAGCAGTTAAACAAAATCATTGGTATTTCTGGATCCTTGAAAGTTTTTGTTTGCCGTATAACAAATCCTGCCAAACGTGAGCCCTTCTTTGCAATGTAATCTACGTGTTCGCGAAAATGTAATTTCTGATCCACAACAACACCCAGATCGCGTATGCTTGTGACTTCTTTAATTAGTTCGTCGTTTACGGAGTAGTTACAGTTTATAATCTTTTTCTTTCGTGAGAATTTGATGTGAAAGCATTTTGATGAGTTTAAAACCATATTATTCTTGCGGCACCAGAGATTGACGGTGTTCAAGTCACTTTGTAGGGATTCACGATCGAGGTCGGAGTTTATTATTCTGTAAATCTTAAGATCGTCTGCAAATAATTTGTACTTAGAAGTTAGGTTAGAACAAAGGTCATTGATGAAAATCAAGAAAAACAGAGGGCCAAGATGAGATCCCTGAGGCACGCCTGAGGGCACGATCCTGGCTTGGGACTTGAAACCTCGAACAATGACCAGTTGACTTCTATTCTGGAGGTATGATTCACACCACCTTAACAGAGAGCCGCAAATTCCAGCATGTCCGAGCTTCCGGACAAGAATACCATGGTCAACCACGTCGAATGCCTTGGAAAAATCGGTATAAATGGCGTGAACTTCTTTTTTGTTTTCGTACGCCTCGAGTATGTCCCTGACATAGCCAAGGAGGTTCGACGTGGTTGATCTCCCTGGAAGAAAGCCATGCTGGTGGCAGCTGATATTTGGTTTTAGGTGTGAGTATAACCGTTTTTGTACTAGTGACTCAAAAATTTTAGCTACGGATAAAGGATAGAAATAGGTCTGTAATTTCCTATGTCTCCGTGGTCATCTTTTTTGTGAATAGGGGTAATATGTGCAGTTTTCCATTTAGTGGGGAATACTCCGCAACTGAGGGACTTATTGAAAATGATGTGTAGAGGTGCAGTCAATTGTGATGCACAAGTTCTGATAAAGAGTGGAGGTATAGTATCAGGACCAGGACCCTTGTTAATATCAATTCGTTTTAGAGATAAACATATGTCAGATTTCGAAATGTAGCAAATGCTAAATGGTTCAGAATAATTGTTCGAGTTATTTATAAGCGGGTTTGATACTACGTTAGTGCTGTTGAAGATAGATTGAAAATAGTCGGAGAATGTGTCACTGATCTGTTGGCCACCCTGAACACATTTGTCTCCATGAAACATTTCGTCGGGTATTTCGTGGCTATTGGACCGAAATGATTTTATGAGTGTCCAAAAATACTTAGGGTTCCGTTTAATATGTGTTTTGGCTTCTGATCTGAATTTCGACAGACACTCAACTATCATTCTGTCGCAGCGGTCGCGGAGCATTCGGTATGTTAAGCGGTCCCTTGGGTTACCATATTTTTTAAATCGACAGTGGAATTTGGCCTTCTCCTTGAGCGTACGCAGTAGACCGCTACTGAACCAGTACGGGTAATTGTTGTCTTTCTTGATGGTAAATGGTGTGTGATTAGTGATTATGGGGGTGATTAAGTCGTAGAATATATCAACAGCTTCATCAACTGTACATTTTGGATTTAAGTGGTCACTCCAGGTAATCTTGTCCAGCTCTTGATTGATCTGATGGTAATTGGCTTTCGAGAAATTGAGATGAGGAATTCGGTTACATTTTATGGGTTTGTTGAAGTGAAATTTCATTGTGATTATTAGTGCTGGGTGGTGTTTGTCTATTTGAACTAGAGGCGTGGCATGTTCTTTTACGGAGAAAATATTTGTAAAGTTGGTTATTACAAGGTCAAGTGTGCGTCCATTATGGTTGGAAATTGGATTTATTTGGTGGAGGTTGTTGAAAGAAAGAGCATCCGCAAAGAGGTGGTCTATTTGTGAGTTGGCACAGTTGGAAACAAGCGTATTTGTATTATTATTATTCGCTTGCCATATTAAGTTGGGTAAATTAAAATCGCCTGCAAGCAACAACATTGCGTTTTCGGGCATTTTGTGTTGAACGACAAGGGCAATATTAGTTGTGATGCGGTCGAGTCGGTCATAGGAAACGGGAGGGGGATTGTATAGAGCACAAATGCACAGATGTTTGACGGTGGTACCCTGTTTTAATTTAATGACAATCCACAGGTCCTCATCAATCGTCTCCCACTTCACTTTACGAGTAGGTTCATATTTTTTTAAGACAGCTATTAAGACTCCTCCTCCGTCACTTTTTCCGTTCTCTGTGGAGGCACGGTCACGCCGGTATATTGTGTACCTACTATCGAGGATTTCATGATCGAAGATGGAATTTTTTAGCCAAGTTTCGGTCAACAGTATTAAATCAGCATCTTGATTCAGTGCATTGGCCAGTACATGTTCGGTTTTGGTCCTTAGACCCCTTACATTTTGGTATATTATCGTCAAATTACATATGGAATTGGTTTTTGATGATGTGAACATACAGTTAAATTGAATTTAAGAAGTCTAGATCCCTAACAACAAAGCTTTTAGAGTTTGGGTTTTTCCTCATGAGAATTTTGCCGTTACGCACCCACACGAAATCGAAGTTCTTATCCTTGGCCACTTTCCGAGCGGCCGCGTGCAGCTGCTTGCTGGCAGGAGTGAGATGCTCACACACGTAGATCGGCCTTCTTACTTCGTCAGCAATGCCCAAGTGAGAGGAGTTCAATTTGTTGCTCTGGTGGGATCTATTGTAGGTTTTCGCCGCAGCAATCAGAGAATCCCGCACCATCGGGCTTGAAAGTTTGACTACAATTGACCTTGGTCTGCTGGATTCTTTATTCAATTTAGCAACACGATGATAGTTAATTAGTTCGTGCTCAGGCAGAGGGTGTCCTACAGTAGTGGCCAGTTGAATCACCACAGTTTTCAGGTTTTCCGATTTGTGCTCCGGGACACACTGAATTTCTATATTGCAGTCGCGTGATTGCTGTTCAAACTGGTTCAGCCGGGTGTTCACGTCTCCCACCTGGGTGCGCAGCTCGCCAACTTGAGAGTGCAGCAAGTTATTATCTTCCTGAAGCTCGCTGATTATTTTATCCTTCTTGTCCAATGCCTCTTTAAGTTGCTCGTACTTCGCTGACATGAAATTTACGCTCTCGGTAAGCTCTTGGATCCTGGTGCGTGTGTCAGCGTTATCCGCAACAAGATCTTTTTTAATTTCTCTATGAAGCCGCGATAAGGACTCCTCAAGCTTTTTATCAAAGTAGTGCTTCAAGTCCTCAATGGTGCCTGTAGCAGAAGGGAGGGAGCTCTCTGTAGGAGTCTTGGCCTGTGTTGGAGTATGCAAGCTATCGCTTCGCTTGTCCGCTGGTTTGCAGTCAGCGCATTTCCACGCACCCTTGAAGGCCTTTGACTCTTTACCGAAATTTTCCACTGAGATGCCTAAACACTGGTAATGGTAGTTTGTGCTACACTTTGAACAGGTTTTAGTGTCACTTGTTTTAATTTGTTTTTTGCATTTACTGCAGACACTCATCGTTGAAAAAAATCCGAACAAATCGGAAAATTTTGTTGTAGTAGCAACACTGTCAGTGACTTATGATTAAAATATGAGGGTATTTTCGTAATTTCGGTTGTCAGATTAAAGTGAGGGTATATAAATATGACTTATCTTGGTCGAATAACTGTAGTCAGAGGTACAAACATCCAGAGATAACACTAACACAGGTTTCTTGTGCATGAGTCTTCACTTTGTTAACACTTCTGACGATATTCATTATTATATTAGGTGAAAAATGGAAAGATATCGAGAGCTCTTAGTGAACAGTGGCGGTGTTGCCACACGAATGACTGTAGTAACAACTGAATAGTTTTGTGTATACCATGACCTAACAATAAAGTTTCAAATTACATTCTTAAAACACGTTGAGTTGAATTATTTCGTGAAAATGTATGTATTTATGTAAAGTTGTTGTTGTACAAAAACAATATAATAAATATTAAAAAATATGTACGAAGGAAAACTTCCCTTTACGGGATGTCTTCGAGCTAACCCTTCCCCTGAATATTTCGTCACCCTGGGTTTAGGGATGTGAGTGAAGTCCATCGTGTGTTTGCTGTCTCTTTTTCATCATCTTCTTATTAAATTGTCCTTAAGTTATGTTTTATTTGTAATTGTAATAATAATTTACCGCCATTGTTTATCGTAGATATTATTACTAATTAATATTTATTTAATTGTGCAACACTTGTTCAATAATCTGGAGATAGTTGAGGTTAGCTTTAATTTAATAAGCATCCTGTACGTCTCTAGCGTAAGATTGATTGATTGATTGATTGTTGTTGATAATCTTACTAATGTTATTATTCTTCTTCTTCTTCTTCTTCTTCACGCTGCATTATCTAGACGGATTTGGATGAAATTTAGAATGGAGATAGCTTATACCCTGGATTAACACATACTAAGGCCATTTTTTGAACCCGGAAAATTAAAAAAAGCCTCAAAATAAATACGTCAACAACATTTTATTGGTGGAAAGAGGTTGTGCAGGGTCCGTCGGGATCCCTCTCACCATCTCATCCTTTAAACTACCGCCAAGCAGCACTGATTGCTTTGTGTAGTTCCGATGTGGGGAAAACACAATCGGTGAAATTACATGCATAGAGGCATTCCATCTTAGACCTCAGGGTTGCGAAGCATTGGCAGTCTTAGGATAACATTCTTACGATTCTAGATATGAGAATGCAAATGTCAATTGGTTGCAGAGCTGACTATCAGGTGGTCTGTGTGCTCGTTTGCATTCTATATACCATAAATAATATCTTTTTTAAATGACGCGTTATTTTTCTACGCCGAAAAAAAAATTTACGCGGCGCTTCTTTCTACTGGGTGAAAAATACCACTCAGTTCGTGAACTTGAAAATTGTACCAATAAGATATAGAAAAATATCGTGAAAAACCTATCGAGTAAGTCCGGGTTGGTGCTGATAGATATATACATCCATTCATTCGTCAAAATACTCGAGTAAATTGTCAAGTCTAAATATCAGCACCTTAACGTAAAACATTCACCGACGTGTATCTTTTCTATATTCTTATTCGTGTAATGTATTTTATTTTGTGAGATCTGTCGCCGCTGCGCTGCCGCCGTGGCTCCGTCATCTGTGCAACGCTATTGAAAACGCAATAAAGGCACTTGCAATTCGAGGGCCACGTACCATTCCTAAGTTTCGCAGCATTCATAGTTGCTTGCCATATCGAATGCTAGAATTGATGGTATAACTTTCTAGTTAATAATTTAATTTGCATGACATTTTTTGTCACGGAGTTCGTTGAACCATTAAAGCAAGCTTAATATTGAAGTTTTATTCAAGTTTCAATTAAAGTTTCAATTAAAGTGGCAATTAAAGTTCAATTATAGTCAAAAGCAATGAAAATAGTAACTTTTTATGGAAATTGTATCCGTTTTCTTAACTTTTGAGTGTATTTTAACCTATTATTTTGCTATAGCTTACTGGTCCCACCGTCGACGACGAGCGGGAAGCGAGTACAGCCAGCGATCAACTATTAATATTTGTGCCTTTTTTCTTGACACGGGATCTATATATTTTGTTTCGACAAACTAGTGGAAAGAGTTCTCACCGGCTGCAGTATGAACAGCCAGCGATCAACTATTACGAGTAATATACGTGTCTCTTTTTCGCCAATAGCTAATCGCTTGCTTGCCCTTGGTGGGACCAGAGCGCCCTGCCAAGATGTAGTGTAAGATTTTTAAACCAATCCCGTCACTGGTAGATGACGTGATACGAAAAGTCACGTGATCTACCAGTGACGCGATTGGTTAAAAACGATACGAATAGAAACGCTAGTTAGCGTAGTGCGTCTTAGCAGGGCCCTCAGTGCCTATAGTTAACAGCATTAATCGTTAGCTATAGTAAAAAAAAACGTATACCATAATTTTGAGGTTGATAATGATAATTAATACACCCCTTGAAAAGAAAACGGGCACTTTTGAATTATTATTGCTGGTGACTGTACCTTAATGTACACATTATTTTTTATTACATTATTTTGTATACATTAATATGCCAAATTTAAATACCTTTTTAGGGGTCCGTATCGAAATGATAAAATCCCTTATGGTGACTTGGTGGACTTTGGTGTGGACCGCGCAAGTGCCTCAACATGCACAAGCTACTCGCAACGTGTACATGCACCATATCACGCAGTCATAATCAACTACATTTGGCCCTTATCTCAATCACTTGGGGTCGGCGCAGCGCGTATTTCTCATCCGAACATCCCTATCAGCCATCATTTCAATAGTCACGCCCTTGATTTTCAAATCGCGCTTAATCATCTTAACCATATTTCTGCTTAGGTCTGCAAAAAAACTTAATTCCAATGTAGTATTTAAGTATGCAATTAAAAATACAACGAAAGGTTATAATTACTTTTCAGTTTTTGACTCTACGAATACTCGGAACTGTCTCAAAGGACTCAATTAACAAACACTCCTTAAGCAAATAAAAGTTCATTTAGTAAATTTAAGCTGACTTTTTTGAAGCTCACTCGTTTCTATTTCACGAATTACTTCTACCTTTTTATTTCAATATTTACACAAAATTAAGCAGTGAACCATTTAATTAAGACGAATAAATAAAGTAAATGTCAGTGGACTATGTCACACCAATTGACCTAGTCCCAAACTAAGCTCTAGGCTTGTACTATGGGTACTAGACAACAATAAATACGAGAAATATATACTTAAATACATAGAAAACCTCCATGACTCAGGAACAAATAATCGCGCTCCTCACACAAATATTTGCCCTTACCGGGATGAGAACCCAAGACCGCTAGGTTCGTAGGCAGGGTCACTACCAACTATGCCAGCGCGTCGTCATTCATATCTATAGGAATTAATAGTATTACGTTGTGACCTCAGTATATTAAATACTAGTAATGCATCCTGGCTTCACTTCGCTTTATACGATTTTCTGTAACACCAGTATATAATCTAGAGTGCATTATGCATATTATGGAAACCTTTCTCTTAAATCATTATATTTGTTTATGAAAACCGCATTAAAATCCGTAGCGTAGTTTGATAGATCTAAGCGTACATACAGACGGACGGACGGGGAAGCGACTTTATTTTATACTATGTAAAGGAATATAGTATGCATGCATGGGGTTTCAGGATTAGACTTTCTCATCACAAAAGAAAACATGTTAGTAGGAGATCCGAATCCGAGAATAGACTGATTTTTTTCAGCCTACTTATTCGCCACATTATTTAGCGTATTAAATTTGATACAAAATACTGTCATCGAATAAACAGCCCGGTGCAAATCTTCTCCTATTCGGATCTTAGAGCATGTATCCAGCTTTCGGAAGTAGACTGTATCAAGTCAAAACAACAATCGAAATATCTAGTTTAAACGCAACTTGCATCGACGGAGTGCTGAACCGTTAACAATTATTCGGAGAATTCACGAAAATCCGACCAAACACAGATATTGCTCGGGCTGTAAAGAAATGTACAAATGTACGAACATAGTGTAGTATTATTCTTTAACATAGCAAACGCGATTTCGACGAGGGAATCTATGCGGACTGAGCTGTGGGTGGAATCAAATAAATACATTAAAAACTGGGCAAGAGCATGTCTGACTCAGTGAAGGATTCCGAAGCCGTTACTATGAACTAAATCTCTACCTAAAGTTAATTGGTGCTGTATTTGGTAATTTTAGTAGCTGCGAGTATAAACACTTTAGTTGCCTGTAGATCATAAACCAATCAAGTCTACTTAGTCGTAATAGTTTTTATTTAAAGTTCTTTATAATTATTTGCTTTCATTTAAGATATTTTTCAGATTTTTAGCATTTGTAGTTTCGGCTGTTGACATTTGACTCATGCAAAAATTTGCGCTTTAAAGCTTAATATTTTATAAACGGATCCCTTAATCGAAAAATTGTGCTAACAAACCCGCAATATTTTTGAAAGACCTATCCATCGACACCAAGCTATGGGGTAGACGACAAAAACAAAAAACATAACCACGTTATGTGTAGGAGAGGTACACTAATAAAACATTTTTATAAGATTTTATTTTACAAACTTCTCATTCGCCTAACGTTCCCAGCATCAATAGAGCTGTTTCTTACGTAACTCTATCTCCTTGACTGAACTGTACTGTACATTGCAAGGCCTCAGAACCTCTTCAGTACTTTTTTTAACTCAGCCGCCATTACTGTCATGTGAATAAGAGCTATCGTAACGTTAACAATAAAGTCAAAGTCAAAGTCAAAGTTCTTTATTCTTCAATTTAGCCATAATATAATGCACCTATGAATGTCAAAAAGCATTACCATTACCACATTATGTTCGAAAAATAAAACCTTTGCCCCGAGAAGAACCGGCGTAAGAAACTCGGCAAGGTATATTTTTTTCAGGAAAAAGGTTTACATCATTACATAATAATTATAAATAGTTTACAATACGATAACACATCAAAAGCAGCATGGTTGTACCCAGGAGAATATAGAATAGAATAGAATAGAATAGAAAATATTTATTCAACACACAAAAGAAAACAATGGAAAAAATTAAAAGACAATAATAATATTATGTTGAATAGGATCCCTCTCAGCATTGTGCCGCAGTTAAACTGCGGCGCTGATTTTCAGAGGGACCCTGACTTAAAACTAACCTCGGTTATAGACATAAGGGCCGATATTCTAGGCGGTAACACCATATCCTCTTTGATCTGTTATCGTATTGTCAACGTTTTGATAGCTCTTATTTGCTTGACAGTATTAGCGGCCAAAATAAAAACAATAATAAAACAGGTCAATGACGATATGGTTTTTACTGCCTAGAATAGAGGCCCTGATTGATCTAGTGAACCCGACTTTGCTACGCTAGGGAATAACACCAAAGCACACGTATCGGCAATAATGGCTTGCAGCTGCCGATTCTATGCGGAATGCTCTGCAACTCGATTTGAAGATGATGTTTGTATGCCCCTACTCTGACTCGGTGGTGGATTTACAATTCTATATTTCCTAAAGTACATTTGGTTCGTTCTTTAAGCAGGGGTTTAAAACATCGTGAACTAACATTAACGTTTTAATCATCATACAAAAGTATTTGACAGGTAGGCCCAAGACATCTGGCATTCGGCGTTCGTTATCGTTATCCAAAATGTATAGGATTAACGTAAGCTCCATTTGGTAAGTTTTCGAAAATCGTTTACGTTAGCGTTGCGCAACTTGTCTTGCCTCAAATTTAAGTAGTTGTTTAAGATTATTTTTATCTAGTTATTTAGTAATCCGCCCAGACTTAAAACTATGAGTTATTTTTCTTCTTGGTCGGATAGAGGGTCGTAACAAAACCTGTCGCATAAAACAAGGGACTTCAACCACCCGTTTGATTTCACATTTATTTCGGGTCAGTGCACTTTCCAGTGATTGACAGAATTTCACCGCATCTTAGAATTTCTAGGACGAGACACCTGACCACGACTCTGTTCTAGGAGTTAGAAATTAGATTAATTACAATATATCTAGACAAGACAGTTGCACATTTTATTTATATTTTGGGTTCAATTATTTATGAATGTTTTATTCGGATTTTAAATACGTGAAAGCAATTAACAACAACGCAATCACTGCTGTTTGGTGGCAGGTAATTATGGTGGTAGTGATCCAGATAGACTCTGCACAAGGTCCGCCACTAAATAATAATAATTGAGAGTGTTCATAGCCCCAAAATCTACCCAATACAAGTAGCCATTAATTACGTCATATCAAATTAAAGTCCTCAAACTAAATTTAATTAAAATAAATCCATTAGCCTAATGGACACATATTAGGGCGTAAATGATTCTCACAAACGTCCTTTACCTACGTGTACGTATGTGATTTATCGTCGTGGGACCATTTATCACAGCTTCGCTTCCTGATTAATAGATACATCGGTTTCGCGACATGATACGCTTCTTTGTCGTCAACTTGACATGATGACGTCAATACGTTTGATTGAACAGTCAATGATAAATATATTAACCCCTATATAATATATAGGGGTTAATATATATATATATATATATAAGCACAATAAACCTATTTTAGCTAAAGTATTCTTAAACCCTTTAGACCCTTAGAAAGACAAAGCATATTTCAAGCATACTTTGGCTATATTGCGCGTTTATGTTTAAGATGGTGATTTTTGTATTTCATTTATCATTAGTGACCCGCCCTCGCTTCGCTTTGGTTTATGTGAGTTTTCTGAAAAACTTGTACATAATCCAGAATACATAAAAACCTTCCTCTTGAATCACTCTATTATTATTTTTTGCATCAAATCCGTTGTGTGGTTTTAAAGATCTAAGCAAACATAGGGACAGACAGACAGAAAGCGCCTTTGTTTTAAACTATGTAGTGATTATTCATCTATTAGGTCTTATACAGTGGTGGTAAGACCTTGTGCAGGGTCCGTCTGGATTGCTACCACTATCGTTTACTGTAAGTTACGTCCAAGCAGCATTGTTCTCACTGTGTATTGTTTTGGTATGGAGATAAGCTGGTGAAATGGCTAATTAGCATAGAAGCATGCCATCTTAGTCAGAGTTGGCAACGCATTTGTAGTGTTCAGATTGCAGTCTTGTGAATTCAACTGTCTATGAGTTTCAGATCTCACTTGCCAACGTTTCTTTAAGCAGTGACATAAGCGGTTAACACTGCTCGCTGTAACTCTCGTAGCTGATCTACGAATGGCGTAGCAATGCTACAGTTATTCGTAGCATCATTAAACTGCTAAAAACTTTACTTATCTCTTTACGTTCATCCTAAAAACATTTACTTACTATAACTAATGTATTGCCTAACCTAAATATGTTTCACGACGATGAGAAAATGAGATGAAACATTAACGTGAATAGGCAACTCATGAATAAACCATACTGTGAATAATCGGTCAGTATCTACGCCGCCGATGATGAGATTTTGTTTACTCTCGAAATGATTTATGAAAAGTACGGTCATGTTTCTAAACGGTTGCAATCTTTTCATGTAATGTGTTTATTTAATGCTTAATATAATTTATTTACGTTAGTAACCTTGTTGGTTGTTAGTGATTTTTCCTACAAAACTAGCGGTTGTGGGTTCGATCCGGTCAGAGCAAATATTTGCGTGTGTGTCTTGGGTGTTTTTATGTATAATTGTCGTTGTCAAGTACCCATAATACAAGCCTAGAGCTTAGTTTGGAAATAGGTCAATTGGTGTGAGATTACACCCCGATATTTTAGAACAAAGAATAACCTGGAGGTTTTAAATACATTACTTAAAAAGAAACTATTTTTTTCAAAATCAACCAATTTGTACCTACCTACCTAACCAACTCATTATTTTTTACTTACTGTCTGTAAAAGGTACGAGTATCATCATTTTGTACCTCGTAAGAACTTACCACTACTTCGAAATCCATTTATAAAGAGAAAAAGAGGATTGTTTCATATTCCCCTTTCTCACACTAATATCCGCAAAAATGTTTTTCCCCCGCACTACTAAATTGTTCAACGTATTGAATAGGGAATAGATCTCTTTTATAATAGCACTCTCTCTGTCAAAAATATTATTATATCAAAATAATATCTGTGTAGTACTACATCTAAATAGCGTTCTCGCATCTTTATTTTTGCATCATTGTATTCTTTGTTTTTTTATTATCTGTACTCATGACTGTTGTTGTTGTAGTTATGGTTTGTTCTGATTTTTTAGAAGTAAATTTGTTATTGTTTACGCTTTACATATTTAATTCGAGACGTTGCATGTTATTCTTTAAGTGAATGTGTGGAAGCTTGTTATTTGCTTTTAGAAATAAGTGTGGTCGATCAATTTGTAGTAGGCAGTAAGCTTTCCGAATAAAATAAAATAAAATAATAAATTATCGCAGTTTGTTTATACCTACTCATTGCTCAACGACACGAGTCCTAGGCGCTTTGCTCATCCGACCATGTCGCAAAAAAACGAATAACTGTGCCAGTGATCCGTGTGCGATAATCGCGGCGGCGACAGATGGCGTTGATCGGCCGCGCACGCGCCGCAGGTCAAGCAGCCGCTAGGCGCGCTAAATGTGTGGAGAAGCCTTTTTCTACAACTTATCTCTCAAACTTATCTCTTTGGTTGTTAACTTATCTCTCAAATTCTACTTTGTCGGTTAGACTTAATATCCTTATACCTGCGTCTGTCAGATAGTGTGACAAACAAGTAAGACTAGACAAGTTGCTAACGCTATCGTAAACGATTTCCGAAAACTGACAAAATGAATGGAATTGACGTACGCGCTCAAAGTGACCGACTGACAACTTACGTCAATCCTATACATTTTGGATAACGATAAAGAACGCCGAATGCATCTTGTCACAATCACTTGGGTAAATTTTTATGCGTGGTTTTTCGTGTATAATAAGTTCTGATTTATGTACGGGTGTAACAAAAAACTTACATAAATCAAAGTGAAGCGAGGGCGGGTCGCTAGTGGTTTATAGATTGACTGTTCAAGGAGGGTAATGTTTTAACCTGGGCTTCTATTCTACTGCGAAAAACCGTATTGCCCTTGACATGTAATTAGAAGTCACGGATAGATATTAATATAACAAGGAAATAATAAAGGTTCAGCTAGGTCGTCAAACAAAGTCGACAAAGTTAGCAAAAGTTTTAAAATGTATCGACGCTCGATGCCAATAATCAAAGTCTATTTGCCCATCAATTCAATTTATCTTTGCAGTCTACTTTTAAATATTTATAATAAAAGTGGCCGTTGCATAGTTTATTACCTGCATGAATGCAACGATACGATGAAATGCAGCATCCAACACTGTTCGCTTAGTTAAACGGAATCAGATACAAACTGCGCTTTTAGCTCCTATTAGGATCAATACTTTAAAACAAAACGTTAATAATACAAGAAGATTAAAAAAAAAGGTAATATTCACATTTTATTTTATTTTGTTATATGGTCAACCTCTTAGATACGTGTAAACAATGAATTTGATTTATTTCATAGCAACTTCTACTTATTTTTTAGTAAACACATAAATACATATATTTATTCATGTTCCCCTAGAATATTCCAAGACAAAAATGACTTAGTGTATCATCCAAAAGGTCAAAACACGGATCAACATAATTTAATTACAGAGTCAAATAGATCTTATTCGTGAAAAGAATACAAATAAACTAACAATGAAAACGTCAAACAAATTATGTTGTTGATATTTGCCTAGAAAGTTAATATGAGAGTAAATAATTTCATTTGATTGAGTATTTCAGTAAATGTCAAATAAAATAAAAACTCACCATTCAAACGCGACAAACCAAAACACCAAATCAAATCTAACACTTCTCCCAAACAAACATCACTGACAGCATTCCTACTTATAGCTACGTTTAA
The DNA here is from genome assembly GCA_923062465.1 of Acleris sparsana. Lineage (NCBI taxonomy): Eukaryota > Metazoa > Arthropoda > Insecta > Lepidoptera > Tortricidae > Acleris > Acleris sparsana. Next base: position 14,596,023 of record OV281287.1, on the reverse strand, counting down.
AGAAAGGCCGGTGCACGCAAGCTGTGCCAAACGAAGCTGAAGTAACAATTACTTGGTCATGCGATCAAGCAATCTATCACCGGCTACTGGCAATGCCACTCGATTCCTGGGGTCGCCACAGCTAAGGCAATTTCCGGGGCCTTATCTGACTATACCTGCTCGCGTTCGCGCCGTTTGTTTAACAGAATTAATCCAATTGATAAAGTTAATAAGGTGTTATTACTACGTCGTAATGTAAAATATTTTACGTTCCTGAAACTTTATTTACATCGAGACATTTGTAGCTGGGGAATCAGTTTCATAGCAGGTAGCTGCTACTTGTGATTTGTAAATAAATTTGAGTTACGTTTATACGATAACTAGAGGACGCCCTCGACTTCGTACGCGTAGACTTAGTTTTCCGCTACTCCCCTCTTATCTCTTTGGGGTAAATTTCCAAAAATCATTTCTTAGTACTTACTTACATCATACAAGGAACCCCTGTACCAAGTTTCGATTTTCTAAATACAGTAGTTTCGGCTGTGCGTTGATATGTAAGTCAGTGAGTCAGGTTTACCTTTTTATATATAGATAGATTAGATCACTTAAGTACATTCAATAAGCTAAGCGTAATATTTGTCTATACAGCTACCTACTGAATTAAATGATTAAAATGTAATCATACATTTAATATCCGTTTTCAAAACTTATGAGTGTATCTGGAAAACGTTGCTCAAATAAAAAACAATGGTAAAAGTTAACGTTTCTCGATAATTAACTACGTAAAATATTTTTATAATTTACCCTTACATTTTTATGACCAGTTTACAATATAATAATTTAAGTAATTTCACTACCGGATTGACTAAATTAATAACTATAGTAAGGACATTTTTGTTAGGAAGCGATCAGTCTTAAACGCAGTCTTGTAGTTCAAATTAGATTTAAATTCCTACAGGGGCGAAATTCACCAAAATAAAATATAAATATTTTTCTAAGAGGTCAATATCAATGCCAGATTTCACGTAATTCTCAGGCCGCTGTCTTACACGAAAATTAAAAATACATCGCTATTATGATTATAACGCACTGACAGGTCAACTTAGGCTAGTCGGTTAAAGCTTCGTCAAAGGATTGATAAGAAGTCTGTTCTTGGTCCCCAAAACAATCGATAGTTGTACATTGAATGAGCAGGCCTACTATGAATTTAAACAGACCAAGTATGTTAACATTGTTGGTCTGTTCCATTGACCAATAACATCGGTCCGCTGATCACTAATTCGACCAATCAGAACACACTTTGTGCTGCATATGAAATTAAATTGGCCAATGAGAAGTCGTTTTATTTTTTTAATAATATTCATCCCTTCACGGATAGGAAAAGGAATCAGATTCCATACAGCCATATATGTCTGCTTTTAATTATCTGAAATAAAGTTTTTGTCACGGTGAGAGTCGTCAGTTTAAAAAACGCCTTATAAGATTTTTTTTTATTTCCTCGCAGTAGTCGTGAAAAGCACTGTGTTCACACGTACTTTCGAGGGCCTCCGCTACGCGTCGGCCCTCGAACTAACTCGTCCATCTATTGCTTACTTTCTAACCTCTACAACAATGTACTATTCATTTTATTTTATTCGCATAACGCATTTCTTTTTATTGATTAATGTATATTTACCCTCTTATTCATAAACGCGCAATAGCTAAAGTGTGGTTAAAATATTATGTGTCCTTAGTTGTCATTGTGAAATTTCAACTGGATAGAAAGCCCGTACACCCGTACTCACAAATGTCACCATGAGGTCTCACAGTGCCCACAGGGTGGTTCAAATCGTGTCATAAACAAAAAGTCGGTCAAAAAGGACCAATCACAAAGCTGTATTGAACGCAGTGCGTTTACTCAGTGAAGGATCCCTTCAGTATTGTTTGTGAATATGGTTGTTAAACTCTTAAATTCCCAAATTACAAATATGAAAACCACAGTTACTTATATAACCCATAAAACGTTTACTGCAACTATAACGAAAGTCCGCTAAAGAAACTTAAATTATATCCCCGGGCTTCTTAAGCCGCTAAATCCTTAGTGTGCATAATTCTTAATACATAATAGCCTTTTGATATACTGCGACACCGGCCATATTTCTAGCGAAATTTATAGGAAGTTTTCAGCATGCGACCGGCGGACCATTTAATTATTTTCTGTTGTTTACAGAAAATTAAGATTGTGCTTTAGTTATAAGCATATAAGTAATGGGATTATTTGTAAACACGCGAATGACTTTGCATTATGTTGTTGGTTCTTTGAGATTGAAAAACCTGCAAAATTACCGTCAATAACACACATTTAGCATCACGCTTTCATTCATTTAAGTTTTATCATCGAAATTACCATGTCATTATTTAGTTGGCCTTATAAGTAGCTGCAGACTTCAGTACCATGTCGCTATAAAACTTAAAGTGACAAAGCACTTAGGAGGCCGATCGTACGAGTACGTAGGTATCTACTTAGCGATAGTGCTGACGCAAAGCCTCAAAACTGTTTAAATACAATACAAATGCACAAGAAACAATTTAGCAAATTGTTATTAGACCTACAATCATCGGTTTACTTGTCCAGGGCTCAAAAAATCTTTTACGTCATTTCCATCCCGTCATCACACTACATTCATCGGGTTAAAATTAAAAGTCATCATAATATTCTTAAAGAATCTACTCATACCAACAAATGTCATTAATATCTAGAAGCTAAACTGAAACAAGCTTAAAGCAGTCACTTGAAAGCTCCATTAAACAGGGCCATCACGAGTTTTATGCGTTTCCGAAGCTAAACGTTATGACATCGCGACGAAGTTTCACTCCACTCTGTCCCTTGGCGTGAGAACACACGGTAAGATCCGCCACGCACTACACAGTAGTATGTATTCGCCGGTACTGGCCCCACCGCCGCTCCCCCCGAAAAAAGGTGCTCTGACGGCCGAGGGGCGGGCCTTCGCGGCAAAAAAAAAAAAAAAAAAAATTTACACTTTTTTTCGGTGTTTTGGGGGCCATTTAGAGCGTTTGGGGAGGGTCCCGAGGCTCTCAGACCGCTCCTTTCCATACTTAGCAATAGCACCTGTATTAAATAGAAAAAGGTTATCAACTACCTGACCCTTTTTCTATTACCGGGCAAGCTCTCTATTGTGTGTGCGCGGGCGTTCTCGGGGCTTTTGTCTTGCACCCATCGACGCGTTTCCACCTTTTTTATTGTCTGATTATGCACTATTAACTGCTGTTATGTGATTTTTAATTTACCTATGTGTTTTTCATATCATTTAATTAAGTAGCAATAGTTACTTTCTTAACATATTGTTCATAGGGTCATAGTTCTAACCTAACCTAACCTACGTTTTTGAAGTAAACCTAACATCGTGAAACCTATCCTAACTTAACATAATTATCTAATGTTTTTAAGGATCATACTTCTAACCTAACCTAACCTAACCTAACCTAACCTAACCTAACCTAACCTAACCTAACCTAACCTAACTTGTTGAAGTACCTAAACCTAACATCGTGAAACCTATCCTAACTTAACATAATTATCTAAAGTTTTTAAGGATCATACTTCTAACCTAACCTAACCTAACTTGTTGAAGTACCTAAACCTAACATCGTGAAACCTATCCTAACTTAACGACGCGCTGGCCTAGTTGGTAGTGACCCTGCCTACGAAGCTAGCGGTCCTGGGTTCAAATCCCGGTAAGGGCAGATGTTTGTGTGATGAGCGCAAATATTTGTTCCTGAGTCATGGATGTTTTCTATGTATTTAAGTATATATTTCTCTATATAAGTATTTATATCGTTGTCTAGTACCCATAGTACAAGCCTAGAGCTTAGTTTGGGACTAGGTCAATTGGTGTGACATTGTCCCCTGATATTTATTTATTTTATTTATTTATTTAACATAATTATCTAATGTTTTTAAGGATCATACTTCTAACCTAACCTAACCTAACTTGTTGAAGTAAACCTAACATCGTGAAACCTAATATAACTTAAAATACCTACCGTTTTTAATACTTTCGGAAAATAAAGATGATTCAATCAAAGAAGTAGCTACACTTGGTTTTATATTTGAACAATCATACTCAACTGTTATTAAGCATCGCCTAACTTAACCTAAGCTAAGACCTAATTTAATCATAGCTTAAGTCCTAAGCAAAACTTAATTCAATTTACCCATGATAATCTTAGCAAACCAAGCTAAAATTAACATTTATTATCTTATGCTGTTGTTACTTAGAGCCTATTCTAAACAACTATAAAAACCATACATTGCATATATTTCTAAATAAATTACCTACACTTAGGCTGATAAAAATATGGTGATTAAATGTAATTTAATCTGCGTACGGGTGTGTATCTATGAGTATGTATCTACTTCTAACATTAACTAACATTATCTATTCGTAGTAGATATATTATATGGGGTTCAGCTTCACATACCTACATGTTTAATTTTACTGTTACACAGTAGTATGTAAAACTAAACCGAAGCATGTAAACTGGTTCCGACTTGCTGGATTCAAAATACCTACTATGGAGTATATCAATCAAAAAAGCCTGTACCGACAAGTTTTGTGTGCCCTAGTGAATGGTTTTAACGGCTTACTTGTTTTATTGGTAGCAGCCTATTAAGTTTTATGGTCACAAAGGATTCGTTTTATTATTTTGGGTTTTGATGAATAATACGGCGTCTGTTTTACCTACGAGTTCAAACTTGTTTCTAGAAGGTTTCTTAACTTACGAAAAGTATAAAAGCGGTGCGCTATTGTATATCGGCAAGTATTGGCTACTCAACTGTGCTCGTTACCGGATCTCCCTGTACATATAGCAGTATATAGACTTAACAGTGTTGTTTCGTGCAGTGAAGTGTTTATACAAAGGGCTAATAATGGATGTGAGTATGTACAAGTATTATAACTTAACTGTGTGTCTTTTAGCATTTGTTCACCGTGTTTTTATTAAGAGTAGGTATTGTAAACAGTTGTTTAATTTATTGTTTGATATTGTTGCAGTTCTCTGAAAATACTTTCAAAAACTATTACTACCCGGAAAATAAAGATGAATCAACCGACGAAGAAGGCACGCCTGGTTTTAAAGTTAAGCAAGCCATGGCAAAAAAGCGTTCAGCAAATAACATCGACAGCTTCTTTGAACTTCCCAAGAAGAAAACTAAAGCGTTGAAACGATCTTCGAATGTCAGTCAAAGTTCTCCTGACGGAGTGGGTTATATATCAACCGGACAAGATGACGGAGCATACGCTTCTCACTTGATTAAAATCGAGATATATGATATGCAAAAAGTTAAAAACATTCCACCCACTGAGCACTGGAAACACGCTGATGTGAGATTGAAATTCTACGCGTCTTCTGAAGATGAAAGTCAACTGCAATCGACACGTGATGTAATATATAACATAACAAAGCAAGTAGCTTCTAAAGACAGTTGTGTGAAATATTTTATTGACAATAAGAAACATTGATAAAAAGTGTTTGTGTAAGTTAAACAAAAGCTTGTTATTGTATTATATGTAAAAACCTTAGCTTTTAAGAATTCAAGATCCAGTCTAAACAATTATCTTTTTTTGTAAAATTAAATTGTGTGAAATACTTAATTGACTATAAGATGCAGTGATAAAAAGTGTTTGTGTAAATTAAACAAAATGGATAGTTTGAACTGCGATATCTATGATCCCGAACTCATCAGGCTCTGTGAGGAGCTTGAAGAAGATCAAGAATTACACGCCATCGGGGAACTTATAAGTCAACTTCATCGTGAGGCGTAAGTTATATTTTTCTATTTAAATATCCTGTTCTAACCTGTTTAAAAGTGCTTGAGCAATACTTATCAAAGGATGGGTTTCTGACTCGTTGTGACTTGATCTTATTGTTATTGAAACAGTTAGGAGGGGTACCCCTTTATAAATGGGGTGTCCGTTGCAAAATAATTCATTGTTTGGGTTACAGTGTTTGAGTTACTAAGTGCTAGTTTATTCCATCATGGTGTTCATCATTATTAATTTAGCTCGTGATCAAATTGAATGTTTAAGCAAACAGTTTATTATAGCTAATTTCCATAGAAGCATACGGCTGTGGTTTATATCAAATCAATTACCAACCACACTTTTAGAAGATGCTGATATAAGACCTTATTTTACACCATGTGATGGACACATTAAAGACAAACAGAACAATTCGTCGTCGGATGTGATTGATGGAGTTTTAACAATGCAAGCATACTGCCAACAATGTAGTCAAGATTTAAGTTAGTATAATATCGCAACCAATTATACGCCAAGTCTGTATTTGCTATTAATACATACGGTGTGTTTAATTTCATTTTTTTATTTTTTGTAGATCTTCTCAAGTCGGGCGTGGAGTAAAAAGGACAGCTACAGTATCGGAAGCAGAAGAAGTGCCTACAAAGAAAGCTCGTGTCTCAACTAGTCGTGATGCAGTATCGATATTAGATGAAAATGTAAGTACAAAAAATAGTGATAATATTGAATGTTCTGTGTGTAGTAAGTTTGTGTGCAAAAGATATTTCTCCAATCATTTAAATAGCAATATACACAAAAATAATGTTTTAAGATCTGACACTCAGTGGGTTAACGTGCAGTTGATTGAAAACGCATTTAGGAATAGGGTGGCTACCTATAGAATATTGCTTGATGAAAATGTTTGCAATCCATTAACCCCCGAAACAATTTTACAAAAAAATAAAGAAAAAATCTTCACCTTATTGGATCGCTCACTGACTGATCATCGCGCCTTAAAAGTAAATTTTATTCTCAATGCAGATTTTACTCAAGATACCAAACAGCTGAATAATAAGTTTGATTTTCAATTTAGTAACAATATAGTGAATCAAAGCTGTGACAAAAATGATATTTTTACAAGTACAGTTAACGAAATTTTAGCAAGATTATCTAACTTTGAAAGGAAAGACAGTGGTTGGAGTTTAGTAAAATTCAACTATCTAGATGTGAATGTAAATAAATTTAACCCATTACGTGGTTCTTCCTATATAGAATTGCCGCGTGATATAATGAATAAAAAGGCAGTTATTAATGTAAAAAACAATGATCATGAATGTTTTAGATGGGCTGTATTGTCAGGCTTATATCCATGCACAAACAATCATACAAATGAATTGAATTCATATATAGCGCATAAACATAAATTAAACTTTGAAAATTTGACTTTCCCATTTAAATTAACTGATATTCATAAATTTGAAAAAATTAACAATATAAGCATAAATGTTTTTGGGCTCGAGTACAATACACAAAGTAAAAAACATGATGTGATAGGACCACTACACTTAACTAAATGCAAAAAAGCTACCCACTTAAACTTATTATATATAACCAAAGGTAGCGAAGCACATTATTGCTTTATCAAAAAATTATCTAGATTAGTATCTAAACAACTATCCAAAAAGCAACATGCTGTACATATTTGTGATGGCTGTCTAACAAGTTTTACATCAAATATAAATTTAATCAATCATCAAAGAAACGACTGCTTCCATGTTTGTACAAAGTTACCTTCAGAACAAGATAAAAAGAAAAACTGGTTCAATGAAAATGTTCCATCAAACCTACTCACCTTTAATAATTACGATCGTAAATTAAAGGTACCTTTTGTTGTTTATGCAGATTTTGAGGCTTTTTTAAATCCAATTCCTTCATGTTTCAATAATCCTAGTACATCCTCTACAACAAATGTACAAAAACATGAGGTATATAGTTTTGGATACTACATAAAGTGTTCTTATGATGATAAGCTGTCAATATATAGAACATATAAAGGTAAAGATTGTGCCCAAACATTTATGAATTACATTAAAAAAGATTTAGTGAACATTTGTAGGAGTAATACTTTTATTAAAACCCCTTTGCCTTTATCTGATTCAAATAATTTAGATATTGCACAGAGCAGCACATGTTACATTTGTGATAAAGACTTAAACGGTGATTCCACTATTTGTTATAATCATCATACAGGTTTTTATGAAGGAGTAGCACATCAACTTTGTTCCGAAAAATACAGGGCACCTAATTTTGTACCTGTATTTTTCCATAATTTGAGCAACTATGACAGTCATTTTATAGTACATGGGTTTGGATTTGAGGAAGGAGACATTGAGTTAATACCAGAGAACAAAGAGAAATACATTTCCTTCTCTAAATCTTTAAAAGTGAATAATTGCACAATAAAATTGAGATTTGTTGATTCGCTTAAATTTTTGAGTTGTAGTCTTGAAAAATTAGCCAAAACCTTGACACCCGAACAATTTTGTGAATTAAAATTAAGTTTTCCATGTGAAGAGGATTTTAAACGATTAATACGAAAGGGTATCTATCCCTATGAATACATGACATCTTATGACACGTTAAAGTTAACTTCTCTCCCCTCTCAAGATAAATTCTACAGTTCCCTGGCTGATTGCAACATTTCGGATGAGGATTATGAACATGCGAGAGATGTTTGGACTCATTTTAATTGTAAAAATATGGGGGATTATTCTGATTTATATTTAAAAACAGATGTTTTGTTACTAACCGACGTATTTGAAAATTTTAGAAATGTATGTCTTAGGACATATGGGTTAGATCCAGCCCATTACTATACTGCTCCGGGATTAAGTTGGGACGCGATGTTAAAAACCACAAAAATAACTCTAGAGCTCTTAACCGACATTGATAAAATAGCTTTCATAACCAAAAATATTCGCGGTGGCATCTCGCAATGTAGTAAAAGGCACGCAAAAGCTAATAATAAATTTATGGCAGATTATGATCAAAATATTCCTTCTTCATATCTTATGTACTTGGATGCAAATAATCTTTATGGGTGGGCTATGTCTCAATGTCTCCCTACTGGTAAATTTGAATGGGTGAATGTAGATGCTGATTTCAATGTTTCTGATGATGCCGAACATGGTTTCATTTTAGAAGTCGATCTAGAATACCTCAACGAATTGCATGACTCTCATTCGGATTTGCCATTCTGTCCAGAAAATGTTTGTTTAGGGAATTCCAAAGAAAAAAAATTAATTCCTAATTTAAATGGGAAAACGAATTATGTTCTACATTATAGAAATCTAAAACAATGTTTGAAGAATGGTTTGAAATTAACTAAAATCCACCGCATTTTGAGATTTGAACAATCAAAGTGGTTAAAAAGTTACATAGATTTAAACACTCACATGCGATCGCAAGCAACTTGTGATTCTGATAAAGACCACTATAAAAGTATGAATAATTCAATGTTTGGTAAGACCATGGAAAACGTTTTGAAATATGTGAACGTAAAATTGCTAAATCATTGGGAAAATCAGGGGAAATCACTGGGAGTTGAAACTATGATAGCCAAACCTGAGTTCCACAGTTTATCAATATTTTCGGAGAACTTAGCTGCTGTCCAATTGAATAAAACTAAAATATTTTATAATAAACCAATTTACTTAGGATTTTGCATTTTGGATATATCGAAAACTTTCATGTACAAATTTCATTATGACTACATGAAAACAAAATATCAAGAAAATCTAAGGCTTCTTTATACAGATACAGATAGTTTAGTATATCAAATATTCACGGAAAACTATTATGAGGACATAAAATCAGACCTTCATTTATATTTTGATACATCAGATTACCCACCGAACAATGAATATGGTTTACCATTATTAAATAAAAAGCGGTTAGGGTTTTTCAAAGATGAAAACAATGGTAAAATTTTTAAAGAGTTTGTTGGTCTACGATCTAAAATGTATGCTTTAGACGTTGAAAATCATAGCCTTATATCAAAAGCCAAAGGAGTAAATAAATGTGTTACTAAAAAACTGACTCTCAACGATTATAAAAAGTGTTTATTTGAAAAAAATGTACAACATGCCCAAATGCTAAGATTTAAATCAATAAAACATGTAATATTTACCCAAAACATAAATAAAGTATCATTATCTCATAATGATACAAAACGATACTTGTTAGAAAACTCTTCGGACACTCTTGCGTGGGGACATTATAAAATACCACACCAATCATCACAAAATTAATTTGTCATGTAATTTATAATCACAGAACATTCAAAAATGTCATCATTATTTTTTGTATACCTAATTGTAGAAATGTAAATTAAGATTAAGTACTTATATTGTAGAAATGTAAATTAATTTTAGTTTTTGTAAATATAGGTTGGTGAAGCTGAATCAAAAAAGCAAGTGGTGGGGGTACTAATTGTAGATAATGTAAATTAGTTTTTAGTTCAACTATTTTTTTTTTTATTGTTGGTATAACAAAAAAAAAACTTTGTTGAGTTTTTTGTGGCGTTCCTTCTCAACAATGATGTTCATTTCCGGAGCGCTGGTAGATTAAAAAAGAACAGACAATTTCGAAATAAAACATATTTTACAATGATATCTTTGTTTTTTTTTTTTTTTAAGGTGTTTACCGTTGTTTTAGTTGATTTATTTAAAAAGTAATTGAGTTCATAATATTACATCATTTCACTTTTATCTGTTTTCATATCAACACGTATTACTAGTTTTAATTATGATACATTTTTATCATCCTTTCACAACCATTGTAGCTGGTCCGAGTGGGTGTGGTAAAACTCAATTTGTAACAAACTTTTTAAATAATTCCAAAGAAGTATGTAATGTTGTATTTGATGAAATTATTTGGTGTTATGATGAAATGCAGCCTCTTTACAATCTGGAAAATGTAAATTATAGTCAAGGAATACCAGATTTTTCAATGTTTGATGGGAAGAAACCTAAGCTTCTTATAATAGATGATCTGATGAGAGAATCGGATGGGCGAATCGTAGACATTTTTACAAAAGGTAGTCATCATAGAAATTTAAGTGTTTTTTATATTACACAAAACATATTTCATCAGGGGAAAGGCCAACGTGATATTTCACTGAATACAAGCTACATTGTATATTTTAAGAATCCCAGGGACAAAACACAAATACGCTACTTGTCACGACAAGTTTACCCAGAAAACCCAAAATTTGTAGATGAAGCCTACAAAGATGCTACTCAAGAACCACATGGTTACCTCATGATTGATCTGAAACAAAATACAAATGACATATGTCGTTTTAAAACAAAAATATTTCCGTTTGATGGGCATTGCACTGTGTATGTCCCTAAAAAGGGGTTTAAATACGATAAAAATCAGCAAATTTTAGTCAGTTCTACATGATGCATGCGAGAGTAAACACATATAAACATTTACTTGAAGCATTGCAATTGCTAAAACCAAAATATCGCACGGCGTTACTTAAATCTTGTGATGACGATGAGATCAACATTATTTGCGAGTGCATTTATAACGTTCTAAATGGAAAAATTCCATTAGAAAAAAAAGAAAAATCTAAATTAAAAAAACATAAAGATATCTTGCGAAAATTAATTTCAAAAGGAAAACATAAAATAAGAAAAACCGTTATAATTCAAAAGGGAGGTGCATTTCTACCTATTATATTAGGAGCAGTTTTAAGTGCCTTAGTAAACTCATTATCATAATCATAATGGAAAATACAAAAAAAATGCTATTAGTTGAATCAGATTTTATTGAAAGACTGAAACGCAATGAGAGCCTACCTGAAAATTCATCATCCCGCCTAGATGCTGAGATGCAAAAAATCCTTAAAAGTAAAATGAATGATCGTGAAAAGTGGACATTATATTCTCAAGCATTGCAACGATTTTTACATTTTATTGAAATAGATCGAAAACCGTTTAAAATACCTATCATAACGGAGGGGGAGCTTCAAGTCAACAACGAAAGTAATGATCTAAAGTCAAAAGTAAACAAAAAGGAGCTTAATGAATATAATGACTCAGTTGCAACTCCACCTTTGCGAGAAGGAGATGTTACTACACCAGTTACACCGATTGATAAAACAAATCCAGAACCGATGCCAATTAGTCCATCTAAAATTATAGATATATTACCCAAATCATATGAGAAAAAAACTCGAATTTTGTTGGATTACATTGTTTTGAGTAGACCAAAAATTTGGTGGAAGCCAACTGGTGAAGTTGTAATAAACAACCGCACTATTTCAAATAGTAATATTACTGATCTGGTAAGCGACACGATTAGATCTCTTAAACGACCTAAACCAACAGGATGGGAAGAGTTTGCGTTACTGTTAAGAGATATAAGAGTTCCTTTAAGCTGCATAGGTAATCCCGCAAACTTGGAATTCATTAAAACAGCTCAATCGTTTGAACCATTATCTGCATCTACAAGTACGAGATCATCAACAGATAAAGAAAAACTTAGAGCTACACCACTTACCACAGGAGTACTTAAGCGTCAACATAAGAAAATAGATTGGGAAAAATGGACCCCTTATTAGATATTAATAGAATCTACTATGATGTCTCCAATCCAGCTGGTTACAGTAGTTTAAATAATATAGCGAAGGAGATGAAAGAACAAATGAACAAAGAGGAAGTAAAAAAATGGCTACAATCTCAAGATACGTATACGCTACATAAACCTATTCATAAGCGATTCACCAGAAATAGATATATCCTATCTAACTTTAATGAACTCTGGCAAGCTGATCTAAGTGACATGAGTACATATACTGAATATAACCATGGATACAAATATATTCTTTGTGTTATTGATGTGTTCAGTAAATATGCTTTTGCGAGGGCTATGAAAAAGAAAGATTCATCAACAGTTAAAGAATGTTTTGAAAGCATATTTACTGAAGCCAACTTTGTTCCTCGTCATATACAATCTGATAAAGGTACAGAATTTGTTTCAAAGGTGGTAAGAGATTACTTTAAAAGCAAAAACATTAATTATTATACTACTAATAATCCCGACATTAAAGCAAGTATAGTAGAAAGGTTCCAAAGAACTCTTAAAATGAAAATGTGGCGTTACTTCACTCATAATAATACATATAATTACACCGATATTTTACAAGACCTTCTTCATTCTTACAATCATACCTATCATACTAGCATTAAAATGCGACCAATTGATGTTAACTCTAATAATATTATGACCGTTTGGAATAATTTATATTATCGAAAAAAAGATAGGCAAATTTCATTGGAAACCTCAAAATTGAATGTAGGCGATCATGTTAGAATAACTAAATATAAACATGTATTTCAAAAGGGTTATGAAAGTAATTGGAGTGATGAAATATTTATAATTAATTCAGTTATTTACAGATCACCACGAGTTGTTTATATGTTAAAGGATTTGCAAGGTGAACCCATCATTGGTACATTTTATTCTAAAGAGTTACAAAAGGTGACTTACCTCCCCTCCACCGAGTATAAAATTGATAAAATAATACGTTCGCGTCATATTAGAGGCATAAAGGAAATACTAGTGAAGTGGCAAGGTTATCCAAATAAATTTAACTCTTGGATACTTGCATCAAGCTTGAAAAAAATATGAATGAAAACAGTTTTTATTTAACTTTGTTGAGCAACAGTTCAACGGATTACTATACTGACAACACAACTGCACATTTTCTGACTAAATTACCTAAGAACATAAAATTAGAAGGGGAGTGGGTAGTTGGATTAGTGGAATTTCAATACCCGTGTTCCATGTATAATGTTCAAGATCATGAAAATATAATTTACATAAAGAAAAAAGTGGTATCACCCAACAACAAATCAACGAAAATTGTTGATATAAAAACCCATATACCAGCCACTACATATGATAATATTGATCATTTCCTTCAAGCATTTAATGAGAACCCACAACTAAAAAATAATGTCAAATTTAGATATGATACATTGACAAAAATGGTTGGAGTAACAACAACAAATAATGAAATAACCTCTATCATAACAACCCCGATACTAAGTCTCCAGCTGGGTTTCAAACCGAGATCAAATTTGAAACAAATTACATATGGAAAAAACCCTGCCAATTTATATTTAGGATTACCACCACAAATATTTGTTTACACCGATATAATTCATCCGCAAGTAGTTGGAGATGTTATAACAGCATTGCTTAGAATAATACCACTAGATCCAACTAAGTTCATTTATGGTGCATATAAAACTCACATTTTCTCACCCGCTCACTATGTACCGGTTTTACGTAGGGAGTTCGATACTATTGAAATAGATATAAGAACAACTACTGGTGTTAATGTACCATTCCAATTTGGTAGCTCTTGCGTGAAACTACACTTTCAACGAGTAAAATGAATTATAACAGATCTTCAGTCTCTTGTCCTTACCAGCATTATTATTCGCATCAGGCCGGCTCTGGTGTAGGAATTGTCTATAAAGGAGTCCCATTTCAACGAGGGCATGGTATAGGGAGTTTTTTGGGAGGGCTATTTAGATCAGTGCTCCCTTTATTATCTAGTGGTTTGAAAACCATTGGAAAAGAAACCTTAGGTGCAGGCGCTGGTTTGTTATCAGATATGGTAAATTCACGCCCTATGGATAGTTCGATTAGATCACGATTCAAGGAGGCAAGTGCTAATTTAAAAAGAAAAGCCGATGAAAAAATTGATTCCCTCATGTCGGGATCTGGGTATAAAATGTCATCTAAAAGAAGGGAACCGCTCATTACATTGAAAGCATCGAGACGAAGAGGAAGTAAAAAAAATAAAAACAAAAATATTGAGGATATATTTACAAGCTAAATAATGTCATTCCTACATAGTCATTCCTGTGAATGTGCAAAATCTGAATTAGATATATTTGCTCTTCCATCGACTCAAACAAGTATTGAAAGTGGACAGTGGGTTCATTACAAACCAATTTCATCTTTAAGTGATGATGCTCCCATCGAATTTCAAGTTCCTGGATCAGGAGATGACTATGTTGATCTATCACACACAATGTTACATATTAATGCTAAAATATTGAATCAGGATGGTACAAAATTAAAACCAGATACCGTGGTTGCACCCGTCAATAACTGGTTACATTCCCTTTTCAGTCAACTAGATGTATATTTAAATCAAAAACTAATATCACCCCCAAACAATACATATGCTTACCGTGCTTATATGGAAAATCTTCTAAACTATGGTCCGGCAGCCAAAGAAACTCATCTTACTTGTGGATTGTGGTATGAGGATACTGCAACTCATATGGATACCGTTGATGCAAATAACAAAGGGTTTCACAAAAGACTAGAATTTGTCAAAGAGAGTAAGGAAGTGGAAATGATTGGTCATTTACACGCTGACATATTTAACCAAGAGAAATTCTTAATAAATGGTGTCGAAATACGTATTAAGTTAGTACGTTCCAAGGAATCATTTAATCTCATTTGTCATCAAGATAAAAAATTCAAGGTACAAATAATGGATGCTAGTCTCATTATAAGAAGGACACGAATTAATCCTAGCGTTTTGTTAGCACACCAAAAAGTATTGGCAACAACGACTGCAAAATATCCTATCACAAGAGCAGAAGTTAAGGTGCTTACATTACCGTCGGGGATACAGGGTAAAACATTGGATAATATATTTCTCGGACAAATTCCTAAAAGATGTATTATTGGTTTTGTATCAAATTCTGGGTTTAATGGCAATTTAGCTATGAATCCATTTAATTTTCAACACTATAATATGAATTCATTTAGTTTATATGTTGATGGTCATGAAATTCCTTCTAAAACATTACAACCATCATTTAGTTCTGGTTCTGGGTTAATAGCATCATCATATCACACTTTATTTTCTGGAACTGGTATACATTTTCACAATGAAGGTAATGCTATAAGCAGAACTGAATATGGAGCAGGTTATTGTTTGTTATGTTTTGATTTAACTCCCGATTTATCTGCTAGTTCAACTTCACACTGGAATCTTGTAAGACATGGAAGTGTTCGCTTAGAAATTCGCTTTGATGTTGCTCTACCCTCCACCATTAATTGTATTGTGTATGCAGAATTTGATAACATTATTGAAATAAACAAAAATCGTGATGTAACTGTAGATTACAACAGTTAGTAAATACATAAATACAATGTTTTTACCCATCTACTTTATTTCATTGTAACCATTGTTGACAGCATCAGCAACTTATTCATTTATTTTATTTTATTAAATATGGATACCAATGAAATTCAATTTTGTATGAAAAAAATCAACCCTTCGTTTGAATTCAACGTTTTTGCTGCTAACAAAATTCCTATTTGGGTTAATCTTCCTGTCTTTATTGTAAGTAATTTGGACCCAGACTCGAAACCAGGCTCCCACTGGGTTGCTATACATATTGACATTAATGGTATAGGGGAATACTTTGACTCCTTTGCCCGGAAACCTTCAGGTTATCATAAGTTATTTTTAAAAAGGAATACAAAGCGTTGGTTTTATAACTATAAACCACTTCAAAACCATTTTACCTCAGTTTGTGGTGAATATTGTTTAGTATATTTGTATTTTAAATTTCATGGAAAAACTATGAAAGATTTGCTAAGTTTGTTTTCTGAAAATTCTTTATGTAATGATCTTATATTAAGAAATATGTTTAAGACATTTTTTGTGAAATAAAAGAATATGTGAACGAAAATATGATTTTTATTTTTACATGTAATACAATATTAACCTTTTGTTTAATTTACACAAACACTTTTTATCACTGCATCTTATAGTCAATTAAGTATTTCACACAATTTAATTTTACAAAAAAAGATAATTGTTTAGACTGGATCTTGAATTCTTAAAAGCTAAGGTTTTTACATATAATACAATAACAAGCTTTTGTTTAACTTACACAAACACTTTTTATCAATGTTTCTTATTGTCAATAAAATATTTCACACAACTGTCTTTAGAAGCTACTTGCTTTGTTATGTTATATATTACATCACGTGTCGATTGCAGTTGACTTTCATCTTCAGAAGACGCGTAGAATTTCAATCTCACATCAGCGTGTTTCCAGTGCTCAGTGGGTGGAATGTTTTTAACTTTTTGCATATCATATATCTCGATTTTAATCAAGTGAGAAGCGTATGCTCCGTCATCTTGTCCGGTTGATATATAACCCACTCCGTCAGGAGAACTTTGACTGACATTCGAAGATCGTTTCAACGCTTTAGTTTTCTTCTTGGGAAGTTCAAAGAAGCTGTCGATGTTATTTGCTGAACGCTTTTTTGCCATGGCTTGCTTAACTTTAAAACCAGGCGTGCCTTCTTCGTCGGTTGATTCATCTTTATTTTCCGGGTAGTAATAGTTTTTGAAAGTATTTTCAGAGAACTGCAACAATATCAAACAATAAATTAAACAACTGTTTACAATACCTACTCTTAATAAAAACACGGTGAACAAATGCTAAAAGACACACAGTTAAGTTATAATACTTGTACATACTCACATCCATTATTAGCCCTTTGTATAAACACTTCACTGCACGAAACAACACTGTTAAGTCTATATACTGCTATATGTACAGGGAGATCCGGTAACGAGCACAGTTGAGTAGCCAATACTTGCCGATATACAATAGCGCACCGCTTTTATACTTTTCGTAAGTTAAGAAACCTTCTAGAAACAAGTTTGAACTCGTAGGTAAAACAGACGCCGTATTATTCATCAAAACCCAAAATAATAAAACGAATCCTTTGTGACCATAAAACTTAATAGGCTGCTACCAATAAAACAAGTAAGCCGTTAAAACCATTCACTAGGGCACACAAAACTTGTCGGTACAGGCTTTTTTGATTGATATACTCCATAGTAGGTATTTTGAATCCAGCAAGTCGGAACCAGTTTACATGCTTCGGTTTAGTTTTACATACTACTGTGTAACAGTAAAATTAAACATGTAGGTATGTGAAGCTGAACCCCATATAATATATCTACTACGAATAGATAATGTTAGTTAATGTTAGAAGTAGATACATACTCATAGATACACACCCGTACGCAGATTAAATTACATTTAATCACCATATTTTTATCAGCCTAAGTGTAGGTAATTTATTTAGAAATATATGCAATGTATGGTTTTTATAGTTGTTTAGAATAGGCTCTAAGTAACAACAGCATAAGATAATAAATGTTAATTTTAGCTTGGTTTGCTAAGATTATCATGGGTAAATTGAATTAAGTTTTGCTTAGGACTTAAGCTATGATTAAATTAGGTCTTAGCTTAGGTTAAGTTAGGCGATGCTTAATAACAGTTGAGTATGATTGTTCAAATATAAAACCAAGTGTAGCTACTTCTTTGATTGAATCATCTTTATTTTCCGAAAGTATTAAAAACGGTAGGTATTTTAAGTTATATTAGGTTTCACGATGTTAGGTTTACTTCAACAAGTTAGGTTAGGTTAGGTTAGAAGTATGATCCTTAAAAACATTAGATAATTATGTTAAATAAATAAATAAAATAAATAAATATCAGGGGACAATGTCACACCAATTGACCTAGTCCCAAACTAAGCTCTAGGCTTGTACTATGGGTACTAGACAACGATATAAATACTTATATAGAGAAATATATACTTAAATACATAGAAAACATCCATGACTCAGGAACAAATATTTGCGCTCATCACACAAACATCTGCCCTTACCGGGATTTGAACCCAGGACCGCTAGCTTCGTAGGCAGGGTCACTACCAACTAGGCCAGCGCGTCGTTAAGTTAGGATAGGTTTCACGATGTTAGGTTTAGGTACTTCAACAAGTTAGGTTAGGTTAGGTTAGAAGTATGATCCTTAAAAACTTTAGATAATTATGTTAAGTTAGGATAGGTTTCACGATGTTAGGTTTAGGTACTTCAACAAGTTAGGTTAGGTTAGGTTAGGTTAGGTTAGGTTAGGTTAGGTTAGGTTAGGTTAGGTTAGGTTAGGTTAGGTTAGGTTAGAAGTATGATCCTTAAAAACATTAGATAATTATGTTAAGTTAGGATAGGTTTCACGATGTTAGGTTTACTTCAAAAACGTAGGTTAGGTTAGGTTAGAACTATGACCCTATGAACAATATGTTAAGAAAGTAACTATTGCTACTTAATTAAATGATATGAAAAACACATAGGTAAATTAAAAATCACATAACAGCAGTTAATAGTGCATAATCAGACAATAAAAAAGGTGGAAACGCGTCGATGGGTGCAAGACAAAAGCCCCGAGAACGCCCGCGCACACACAATAGAGAGCTTGCCCGGTAATAGAAAAAGGGTCAGGTAGTTGATAACCTTTTTCTATTTAATACAGGTGCTATTGCTAAGTATGGAAAGGAGCGGTCTGAGAGCCTCGGGACCCTCCCCAAACGCTCTAAATGGCCCCCAAAACACCGAAAAAAAGTGTAAATTTTTTTTTTTTTTTTTTTTGCCGCGAAGGCCCGCCCCTCGGCCGTCAGAGCACCTTTTTTCGGGGGGAGCGGCGGTGGGGCCAGTACCGGCGAATACATACTACTCTACACGCAGCGTTTTTTCATAAAATGCTTATGGAATATTCATTGCATTTCTAAAACAGAGTAAACTTTAGTTTGAAGAATAGAATCTTATGTGTACAAACCTACAAAAACGTATAACTTAAATTTCATTAAAAATAAAATGAAAATAATGCATGTTAAGATAGTATTTCAATACATATTGTTTGACATCTGTCGAATACAATGCTGATACTCTATATACTCTACAATGTTCAACTCAAGAATGCTGCGTGCGCCATTTTGGCATTTCGGCTCCTGTACACAGAGAGCCGACTACGGCTACCGCTAACTCTCGTCGACGGGTCGTCAGCGTGCTGCTGTTGCTGCTGCCGTTGGCAATGTGCCGCTTGTGTATAATGTTACGTACGTGAGTGTAGGTAACTGATAGAAATGCACGAAAACACCGATAATCAAAAGTAGACTTTAATTACGCACTCGCTTAAACCGTTACAAAACAATTATCGCACAATAACCTTCAAAGACTTAAGACTTAGATCGCTCGGATCGCTCTTGATCGCACTGTTCGCTTTCCAAGTAAAGACTGACTGTGCCCACAACCGCGGTCCACTTTTTAGAGTCCCCACGTTATTCCAGAACGCTTTTCATCCACCGGATCTTCCGGAACGATCAATGTTGTTTGCTCCGCCGAGGACGACCGAGACTATTCGTTTCGGTAATGTTGTACGCCTTGCTACCTGTTCGCTCCGTTCACAATGGCGACGTCCTTGGCACAAGGGTCTGGAATGTCCTGCGCATCGCTGTCTCATTCCCAATCGTGTTACCTCTTTCGCTCTTAGTGGGTAATGAAACGCCTTACCACATCGGCGTAACAATAAATTATCAATTACAGCTATGTCCAGCTGTTTACGCGGCCCGCCCCGTCCCGTGTGTCCTCGTCCCTTACCATTGAACTTCGGTAATCGAAAACAATAACAAACGCAAACGACTTCAGAACATTCATTGAAAAGGAAAGTTTTACCCATATCGGCGGGCGAGGTGGCAGGTGCTTACACGAGCCCGGAATCGTTACGGTATTGTATAAACTGGATCCTTCAAGGGAATATTAAATTGGTTAAAATGAAAATCTGTGTGTGAAATTTTGTAATTTGAAAGTCAATCTTACAGAAATTGACACGATAAACATAATTATAAGGGAAATACATTAAAAATAATGATCTAAGGATCTCAAATATTCAAACAGTTACATAGGATTTAAAAAAAATCGGATCCTTTTTAATTAGAAGCTTTTCGCCGAGTCTTCATGTTCTCAAGAGATACTGAACGATAAGACCTCAATTGTGTTAACTAACAAAAATTTCTGAAATGATAATCGTAACAAAGGTGAATGTTAGTTGAAAAATTAGTATCAATGTAACAAAGGTTAACCAACAGTTTGTACTGAGAAACAAAATTTAGTGATTGCTAAGGATATAGTTATTATATTTAAAATATAAAAATGCCTTTTCCTTCTCAATAGCTTCCTTAAATCCTCATTGTAATATTTCATCATTACGTCAAGTAACAATACGTGATCCAACATAAACAGAAACACAGTCAATGATTCCTCCACCCACACCAGAATAAAAAGCACTTTGTTCATAACAGATGAACGTCGCGTTATCGTACAAAACGTTGAATATTATAAAACGTCGCAATAAAGTAAATAAGGAGACAAATGTACGTACTCCGAGAAACTGTTCCTTGAGCACTTCAATTTAGTGCTTGGGATCGTAAGTGAAGGTTGTTTGTTGTTTGCACGCTGTGAACACATAAGGCTCGAGCGTTGCTCGTGAGAAATATTATGAAAACAAATTCGCGTTGAGCACGTTCGCTGTGCAAGTAATAAATAAGAGAGCAAAAGTAGGTACTAGAGGAAGCGAGCCGCAAAATGGCATTGTTTGAAATTACATTACGGAGTTAGCCGGCGGAATGGCGTCCATCTATTACGGACTGTGGCCGTCTCTGGATTAGACGATGCTACGATTTATATGACCACATATCTCATAACGGTTATATTTCAACTCTTTCTCGTTTACAATGGCTTCAGGATTGTGATTGTCGCGCTGGTTGTGGATAAGGAGTGGTGAGTAATGGTTGGGTCGATGAAGCGGTTTCGATTTATTTGTTTAAATTACGCATTTGAGTTTGTTTTGTACCTACTTTAATATACTTTCGTGATAGAGATGCTACTCTTATAACACGTCGTGCGATTAAGTTAATTCATCGTTATTTACTTGATTGCATTTAGATGGTTAGGTGATCCAGATCTCAATAACCATAACGACTTGGTATGTGGCGGTTATTTTAATTTGTTTTTATTACCTGTTCATCATGAAAACACGATTACTAACAACAACCTCGATACTATTGTGGACGTAACCCCGTTATCGCAAGAATTTAACATAAAAACATTAAAACATGTCCTTTAACGATAATTTATATTTACTAGCTGAGTACCTTCCAGTTACTAACTTTTTAACTCTGGCAATTATTATTTTTATACTACAGCAGTGAATCTATTTCATCTGACAGCAATCACGACGTTTCAATCGAGGCGCGCGCAAAATAACGCCTAAGCATCTTAACACCGCATAAAGCCGTAAAGCGTACAGTTCAAGTTATGATTGTCAGTAAATTGATGAATGGCGTTCTCCCACCGTGCGTTTCACTAGGCACTTTTGGCCTCGTACAGTGAATTTCTGGAACCAATCAGTTATGGCATGATGTCTTTAAGAAAATTAGCTTACGTTTCCCTAGTTCGTCGGCAACAGACCTACAACTCTTCTTGAGTTGCTGATGTTTATGGGCGGTGGTGATTACTTCCCAGGTAATCCACATGCTCGTTTGCCTCCCTCCCATATAAAAGTTAAAAGTGACTGCTAAGTTTTCTAAGAGAAAAACATAGCAAGATTATAAGAATAAATATAGGTATTACGAAACACAATCATGAACTTTGCTAAGCATTACAAATTGTAGCAGTTATGGTATTTCACCATTAAGTAGTCACCTCTATACAAACACGTGGTTAAACAAACATTTTCAAAAAACAAATGGGCCGTATTTGTATTATTTATTAAAGATAAATCCGCGTTTAGTTTCATCTCACCTACAGCCAAATATTTTATCAGATTATTGCTGTCACATAAAACATTTTTCTGAAATAAACGCTGTTGAGTAAAAATGTTTTTAGTTGCTGGAAAATAAAATCTTTTGTGTGATTTATTTCTCGCGATTTTACAAAAATCACTTTTGCAAACAAAAACGTATTAATGTGCTTTACATATCAAATGACTGTCATACATCAATTATTACGTGCTACTCGTATATGTGCAGTGGATGTTTTTTTATATCAGGGGGAATATCACAGACAAAGGATGATGGGCAATTTTGTATGGACCCCGTCCCCCCCTCCAACAGTAACGGGCTGCAGGTCTATATGTTCATTAAGACCCAATAAAAGACAAAATACTTATCTTCGTAGCAAAATCAATGGGAATTTTTTAATGAAAACAAAGGGCCAGGCAAGGCAAATCATCTACATACGTGTTCATTTTCAAACAAATTTCATAGTTCCATACGATAAGATTATGATTTTTCAAGAAAACCCCATACATATGGTGATCGTCGCCATAGAAAAAATACATCATATTGCCAAGATCTATAAACTGGCACATGTTTCATCACTGTTGGTGGGGGGGGGGGACATTTTTACCCATCGTCCTTTAACTAATCTTAAACTGAGCTCTAGGCTTATACTATGGTTACTAGACAATGATAAACATACTGATCTAGAGAAATAGATACTTAAAGACAAAATATCCACGACTTAGGAACTCGCGCGTATCACACAAATATTAGCCCATACCGGGAATCGAACCCGCGACCGCAAACTTCGTAGGAATCACTACTCATCAACTAGCCTAATCGTATTTTCGGCTGGCTTGCTCATGATGAGTCAACAGATATAAGATAATAGATAAGACTAAGAAATTATTAAATCGAAGATATTTTTACCAAAATATTCGTCGTAATTATTCAATCCATCCATATCCATAGTAATATTATAAATGTGAAAGTAACTTTGTCTGTTTGTAACTCTATTTTCGCTATACCGCTGAACTGATTTCGATGTTATCAGGTACATACGAAGATAGCTAGAACCCGGAGAGAAGAACGAAATACGACTTCTAAGTGGATGAAGTCACGGGTGAAAGCTGGTAAAGATTTATAAACAATTTAATAAATATCTGCGGACAATGTCACACCATTTGACCTAGTCCCAAAGTCTCTAGTAGGTATTCTTTATTATTAGAGTTTAAAAAAAAACATGTGCAAATCAGATGCACACTGTAGTTCCTTGTCGCCTTAACAAATATGACAGATTAGTGCCGTAGTTTATTCATAACGTTAAAATGATAAAGCACCAAAGCGTGTAGCTACTAGCTACTTATATGGCCTTATTTCTAGTAAGTAGGTGCGGTCGACCAACGTTAATAAACACGATAGATGGAATAACCGGGCAATACTCGTAAATATAATTTGTCATACGACCTCACGCGTCGTTAGGAGACCTAAGAATGATCGTAAGTGCAGTAAGAACCAGCGGAATTCCAAAACATACCGCGTACCAGGTCGTTACGCTAAACGTAAACGAGACAGAAACGAAAAAATATGTAAAACAAGCAATTCGCGCGAATCGGGAGCACCTGACGAGGCCCTGGGCTTGTATTCTCGAAACCGTTCGATAACGATTGACCTTGTGAAAACAAAGTCGCACGTCGTATCTGCCTAACGAATGTTTTCTTTTTTGATTCTCTTGAACGTAGTTTTATATCGGCATAAGAATCGAACATCGTTTTTGCTATTTCATTACGAAAAGCTTTGTTTTGCAGGATAAAAAGACGGGTAATCTTGCTGGCTCTACTCCAACTAAGTATACTTATTTTCGTCTATATTTTAGTTAGCCTAATTGGTCAGCAGTCTCGGGTTCGTTTTTTTTTTCTTGAAGCACCTTTTTAACGTAAGTTATATTTTTTATTATTCTTATGTCCTTGATATACTTAATTTTAAATGCCAAGTCGGTACAGAAAAATATTTCACATTATTAACAATTCTTCCTATTTTATTTCATACTTTTATTTCGGTCTACTTCTGTATTATTCCTTGTAAATCTACCTACGCTCGGATTGAATATAAGATCGTAACAGTGTTACCAAGAAGTTTTGACAGAGTCACTAAAATATCTATAGCGTATAAACGAATGTTTTATCTCACCGTTTCGAGAATAGCCGCCCTAAAGGTCGTAACACGTCTACGATCCGCCGCCAAAAATGTTTTCGCGAATTTTGTTCCATCTTACAGGTGCTACGGGATCAGCGGGCATTGCTTCCGAGCGACAAACAGACACCATGTTTATTGTATCGAATATAATCGCGTTCTTGAACTTGCCGCTTCGGAACGTTGTTTACTCGCACAAGCTAATGTATTGACTGTTGTAGGAGCTTTACAGGTAAATAGTTTGCGAATTTAAAGAGGTAACGTTGAATTTTTTGACGATAAATATAATTTATGATTTTTAGATGACAAAATCAATATTGTGAGTAAACAGTATTAACATTTTGACACAGTCACGGATTCGAAAAATCTAAAATAACGTGACGACATCTAACTTATCAAATGAATTATAAGAAATTGGCGCCTGAATTTTGCTAGGTAATATAACTAAACTTTAACAGACAGTTACTACAACATTACGCGGAAAATATGAATATAACATTTTCTATAGTAAATTAAAATTAAATTCAGTATCTTTCAAAATACGTATCAAAGAGAAAAATTATCGCTTATTCCTCTGTGAAGTGAATGATCACTAGCCTGGTAGGCCTTAAATAGCTTTTTGCTGGCAAATATGTGAGTTATATATCTCCTAAGAAACGAAACCTTTCTTATAAGCCAAGCCAAACCTCAATCCACGTCTAATAGGTAATTGGAAACGAATATCGTCTTTCATTTAGTACTCGGTTATAGGTAAGGCTGAATACATCAAAGGCTTTAATAACTCCAAAGGTGCAAAGGTCAAGGTGCGGCTATTGGTATTTAATTAAAAACGGAATTTAGACTAATGAAAGGGTGTGGTGAGTGTCAAGGGCAGGACAGGCGGTGGCAAATTTAGTGTCACAGGCGTGAATAGGTATTTACTTACAACCTTCACGTGTTGACTATTCACTGAAAAAAGCACTATGTTAAACTGACAAAAAAAGTTTTGCATCATACTATACGAGTATGAGCCGATCGAATAGTGGTGATTATTATTTACATCTTTAATATTTGAGGAGCTAACAAGGAAAGGTACCCAACTGTCCAGCTCCTATTTTGTTGATTTTGATATATGTTAGAGAGTAGTTTAAAATAACAAATACGTATTTTTTTTAGCGGCCCAAAATTTCAACCTGTTGGGAGAAATTGACCTCCAAAGTACTAAAAAGTGACTAAACCCCAACACAAAATCGGGGCCGGACAGTAGGGTACCTTTCCTTGTTAGTTTTATTTTAATTTAAATAAGTTTAGTTTTAACTTTTAATTGTAGTACCTATATTACGTCTATGTTTAGTAATGTATGTATGTAAACTCTTTATTGCACATAAACAATTACAAAACATTTTGCATCACTATAGATAATCACTATAGGCGAACTTATCCCATATGGGATCTCTTCCAGTTAGTAATTTATGGTTTAAATCCTACTTTTGTATATAAATTTAAATATTAAAAATAAAATAGAACCCTATCCATTATTTTTTGTCTAATTCGGCTCGTTGTGTAAAAATATTAACATTTAACGTAACAAACATAAAGACCCTTCTGTCAGGAGCACGACATGTCGGGGCCTGCCGGCCGCCCCGTCTCGGCCTGGGGCACTTAATTAATAGTTGTTGGGCAACCGGGATGAATCATAAATAAAAATGAAATATTTTTTTGTTGTAGGCATTTGATTTTTTGACGTTTGCATTAAATTTTTAAGGTATAGTAAAAACTGATTCTTCTTGTAAAATCGTCATATGTTATTAATTGCGACGAATCTTTTTGTAGCTTCACGACTCACGTGAACATTTTTCAATGATAATTTACGTTTTCGAATCGTCTTTAATGTTCAAAAAAGTGTATTGAATCTATCCGTAGCGTGAACTCCTAAAACAGACTCACGTTTCGTAACATTATTTTGCTTAAACTACACCTTCACTTTACTAACATCCAATCAATTGCTGTTTGATTCCAATCGCACATTTTCTCGATGGTGATACCTACGTTAACGCTACTTACTAGATAGAAGGAAAAAATAGAACTGAAAATTCAAGCATTGACTTCGATACTTTGCAAATGTTTTGTTTTCTCACAGCAGTGAAAAAATAAGGATGCTGATTACTGTTCGGCTTACCTTGGTTATGTCAGTGCAGCTTAAAAGCAGCTTAGCTTTATATCGCTAAAACTATATAGTTTTTAGAATTTCTAAAATATCTATCGTGTAGACAAGGCTAGGTTAGGTTAGGTTTGATGTATAAATACGTTATGACTTCCGATGATTATGACTTTAAAACATATTATGACTAAAAAATATTATATCAGATTTTTATAGACTCGTAATTAAACACGTTCACACTACGTTCCATATTCAATTTCACATTACCCATCACCGTAAGCTATTCAAATGAAATCAAAGAAATAAATCAATCAAAATCTTTTGCTGTCAAATCTTCAAAGACCAAAGTTTTCAATGTAAATAACTTCTACTTACTTACATTATTTCTTCACTACGTCGTCGTTTCATAAAACGGGCCTTACAGCAAACCTAGTTAGGCTCGTCACAAGATAAGTATCTCGGTAATGCGGGCAATAAATAAAAAGCCGTGTCGTGATTGATATCACCCAGGGGTAATCATTCTGCAGCTAACTAGAAGTAATATACGTAGATATATCACTGGGGAAGAGGAAAAGAGTAAGTAACGCTCAGTTTATGAAATGGTTCCGTGTTCTTATTTTAAAAACAGTTCTAATCCGTTGTTTTAATTGCTTCCTTTTTCGATATATTCTTGTTTTGACACATTCCAATTTCGATGTAAATAATTACATTATAATAAAATAAATTTGTCACTAATACATATTTTTATCAGTTAAGTAGTTATAAAATTTACCTAACATTCAAAATAGAACTTTTTTCTATGATTAGGTTTTCTGTTTCATTGTATTTTACTTCAGCGTAATAATAATTTTCTTTATGTTGTTTTTTCGTCGAATAAATTATTTTGTATTTTGTATTTGTATTTTTTCGGTAAAGTCATACTTCTTGTATAGTATAAATTGATATTTCCACTGTATCCAAACACGAATATGTCAACAACGGAAAATGACTAACAAGAATGTGTCGAAATAAGAATACCTATGTCGAATCAGGAATACGACGAAAAAGGAAGCAATCTGTAAATGCAGTAAAGTTGTGTTTTATTTGTTTTATAACTTTTTTAATGATTACAATATACATTGATAAAACAGGGTCTTTATTCTACTAAGAAAAACATGTTATCGTATTGTCAACGTTACGATAGCTCTTATTAACTTAACAATAATGGCGATCGATTTAATAACGATACGATAACTAGTCAAAGGCATAGTTTTACTCATTAAAATAGAAGCCCTAGTTGCAAAATGACTAAAATAAAGTTAAACAATAAATAAAGACCGGCTGTGTCACAATTGACACGTAAAGCATATGACACATAAATTTAGACCTTTGTCTTTCTTGCACTTGAAAATAGACAAGGAGAGAGCCAACTTTAAATGGCAGATAAATTTACCTACTTGTCGATTGTGAAACACGCGCTAAGTATAAGGTAATAAGTCTGTAAATTTTTGGGTACCTCTCCTTAAGATTAACGGTTGAGCGGGCCATGCTTAACGATGAAGTAAAGGAAATCAATTGTGTATTAAATGTGACACGTTGTTTGAGCTTGTTCTAAACTTTATACAGTTTAATATTTACTATAGCGATTACCATTGAAATTAAAGTCTTATGTCAGGACAATAATACCAACCTATAAAAAATTCAATGCAAATGTATTTAGTGCAAGTATTTGTAAAATATGTAAAAGACGATACTAAAAATAATTATAATTTCGAGTATATGACTTTCTAATTCTTAAAAGAAAATTCTTCTTTAAATTGATCTACCTACCCGACTATAATTTTAAGCGCGTTCCAATACTTGTAGCAATACCTTTAGTGTAATTCGACAGCGATTTCTAAACGGACCCAAACACAATCCCGGATTGACAAGGCGTTTAGATGACGTCACGTGACGAGGGACGTCTTAGCATAAACCTGACAAATTAGTAGGGTACGAACCACTTGTCAGCCACACCTGTTACCACCTGCTCGTGTACATAGAAATTAGCAATTTACTTATGCAATGTAACGCTACGATATTCGAACAGCGTTTCTATTCGTTTCGTTTTTAAACCAATTGCGTCACTGGTAGATGACGTGATATGAAAAGTTTCGTGATCTACCAGTGACGCGAATTCTAGTAATGTGTATGGGATGACATTCTCGTGCATAGCGGTACACCACGTGGTCAACAGTCATCAAATACATTATGAGTAATGTAATAGAAAAACGTTAGTAGCATTTCCATCTTGGCTTCGGCCCGAGGTTGGATTGTTTACCTTGGTTTACTAATGTTTGGTCAAAAATCGTTTCCTAATGTATTACTTCCCAAACTATTTCTCCCAAATTATCATTTGGCAAAAAATCACAAGTCAAAACAACTTATGGAAAATTATCAGTTAGCATTTTTTTTTGTGGCAAATCATTGTTTAACGATTTATTATTTGGTCATGTGTTATTTTACCAAATTTCATATAGTCAAATGTTTCGTTTCGTATAACATACTTTTCCCAAAACTATCAGTTGCAAGCGAGTCTAACCTACTCTCGGTACTTTTCTCGTAGCTGTTCGTTTTGGTAGGGGGTCACAATTCTAACCTAACCTACTTTTCTGGTTGCAGTTCGTTTCTGTGAGGGTCACAGTTCTAACCAAACCTAACCTACTTTCCTGGCAGCAGTTCGTTTCTATTAGAGTCACTTTAATCTCGATAAAAATAAATTGTTATTTGGCAAAATTATGCTATAGAGTGTGCGAAATAACATTTTGAACAAACATTTTTTTGGAATATAATATTTGCCAAATCAAAATGTTTGCTTAATAAACATTTGTCTTAATAAAACAAATATAAAATAAGACAAAGTAAAATGATGCCAAATAATAATTTGACCAAATGAATAAAATGCGAAATGTAAATGTGCTAAAGATTCGTTTGGGAAACGAAACTACTGCGATAAGTTTTTTGGGAAGTAAAATTTGGCAAAAGATATTTTGACCAAACGGCAGTACACCGTTTACCTTAGTATAGGAATTCAGGTTAGAAAGCCGTTAATTTTATAGTATATTTCCATTTAAATCAAGTTCGATGAGCGATTATTTTTTGTTACAAATCTATAACTTTAAAAATACTGTTGCTTGTATGCATTCCAAAAATGAATTTTTACTCTTATTATTTTATTTCCGTAACATTAATAAATTTGACACTAATTTATGCAAAATTCCAAATACCTACCTATTACCAATAACAGGCACAGGTTAACAAACCGCACCAATTTCAACTTCTCTACGCCAATTAATTAGAATTTCGGTTAGATAATTTGCCGCCTCTAAAACCTAACGTTTTCAATTACACACACAAAATACTAGAACGCAGAAAGGTTACCATTAATTGGAAAATGGAGTTCATTCAACTTTTAGGTTACCCTCGTATGGACGACATCTGGCATCCCTGCCAGCCAGAAACTGTCTACCTTAATGTGCCATTAGATGGCGCTGATGCAGGTACGACCCTTATCTAAAACGCACATATAGTTGAGAAGTTTAGTCGGAAAAATAGGGAGGGACCAAGGGGTTGCAACATGTGGCTTTACGGCCGTCCACAACGATGGTATCACGGTCAGGAGATAGCGATTTTAAATAAGAATAAATAAATTGGAAGCCAATTCATCCAACTGCTGTATGATACCGTTTATTCTAATTCCTATATAACACTTATGTGAGTCGACAGTAATGAGTTATTGGTAAATTTATGCAAAGTTATAAAATTATGACTGAGTTTTATATTTGTTTTTCACCGCCTGTTAACAATTCGGTTATAAAATTTATTTAATGTATCCGTCTATATCTAACTAAGGAAAAATAACTATATATTTAAGAAATGTGTATGCAAAGCCTAAGGTCAAGTTGAACTTTTAAAAATCTTTAGTAGTGTAAGAAGGAAGGGCAAATCAGTCTGTGATCAATAACGACGAGCTTTAACTCACCAAATTTTCTAAAGTTATCTTAAGTTCTAAAGAGTTCCAAATCATTGTGTGAAGAAATTTATCTTCACCTAAAGACAGTGGGAATTCAAACATAATTGTGACATTACAGTTCGGTAATTGAATTTTCTCACAGCGATTTGACATTTCCCAAGTTAAAAAGGTGAAGAATATTAAAATACCTTTCTGATAAAATATCGCTGTTGCTATTGCTATTGGTTTATACATTTCTTCCCATCATGGTTTATTAAGGTACCTAACGCATTTCAAGTGAGAACAGTAACAGTACATACATACGATTATAAACCGCTGGCGCCTATGACTTGTAAGAATCTAATATTAGGCTTATGTGATGACCACTACGAGGGCACCAGACGAAATGTTAAGTACATTAGAACAGAGTTCCAAATATTAATATTTGAGTACTTTATCCATAGTTCATTTAGCTGTTTCTAAATTAGGTCACGTAGGTACTTGTATTAATTCCTTCTTTATTCTTTATTTACAGAATTGCAATCAACTTCATTATTTATTTACTTTAATTTCAAAATACCTTTAGAGCTACCCAGCATTTAGGAATAGCTATAAAACAAAAAAGCATGCACATTTTCCGGCAGCATTGATTTAGACAATATTTGCAATTATAGTTACTTAAGATAATTAGGTTAGGTAGTTAGTTCCAGTTGCATTTGATTAGTAGCTTTTTTCATAAGTGTTTTAAAATGAATGGAATCACATTTATTATCTACTTACAACACATTTAACTCACAGCTCACCGCTGGACCTAGGGACTTGCCTTAAGGATACATTAATAAAAAACCCCTAAGGTACAAAATAGGGGAAGTAACGCAAAACCATACAAAGTCGCAGGCGTCATTAGTTACTATTATATGAACAGAAAAACGTAGACAATTTTTTTATTACGTCCGTCGGTATCCTTAGTCGGTGTCGAAATTTACACGAACCAATTTACCATTAAATTTTTTAACTGATACATTATAATACGTCATCATTACTTTCATACATAAAATACATTAACATACGTTTTAATACATAAAAATACTCTCGATAAAAAATCGGGGTTATGTGACAACAATACTAATTTTTCATCTCTACCCATTTCATTTGACACCGACTTATAAAAATCTTTATCCAGTAGCGTATAAAGAACAATTTAAGATACAGAATATCTCTGAAAATAATATATCAAAGTGATATTCCATTAAATTCTTCCAGCGACTGGTCAGCTTGTTGCGACGGTTCGCGGAGACAGCCTTTCTTATTACATTAGCTGCTTTGACGTGATTAATTAATTATTTTGTCACTTGTCATAGAGCAATATCCAGCAAATGGCAATAAATTAACACTGTTATGATTAATTGGCTGTTTTAATAAACAGTGTGTTATTTTTGACATTGTTTTGGAAACAAGAGTTAATAAATTAAAACTTCTGACCGTGAGACATAGCTAATCATTATGCTTAGGCCCCCTACTGATACAGAGTCTTTAGTCCCTATTGTTACTAAATTGTTAGCATCATAATAGCTATAATTAACTTAAATATAAGTCTGGATTTACACTCCGGAGCAAAAATACCGGGTCAGAGTGCGTTTTTCATAGAAACGAGACTATTTCAATGCCTTCGTTCCTCGCTAGGGGTTGTTTTGAGTGAGGTTTAATGGTGGACACTCCGAGGTTCAATAGAGGAGGTAAAAACTTCTTAAGGTGCCTAACTGATCGCACAATCATTTAACACCATAGTGGGAGAGTTTGGGTCAGCACTTGGATTTCCTTACATTTTATTTCCATTTTAGATGTTTTTCTGAACAAGCTCAATTCCGGCGTTAACCGCAGATTCATTCAGTTGGGTATCCTAGGCACTCTGGAAGTCCTGTATCGATGCTCGGGGTAGTCATCATCAGATTTCACTAAAAGCATTCCCTGGCGATGAACCAAGGCTTCGAAATAGCCTCTTTAGTATGAAAAACGCACTCTGACCCGTTATTATTGGTCCTGAGTGTATTTTACTCGGTAAAACTTATTGGTTTTGACATGACTATTATCGTACCTATTGTTTTCTGCCGCCATTACAGTCAAGTAAACGTTGACAATACGATAACATTTGAAAAGCAATGAGGCTTAGCCCGAGTTTAATAGAACCCTAGTAAGATGACGCGGTTAACCTAGACGGTAATTACCCTACAAAGTCATGAAGGTCCCCGGTTCGATTTCATGTTAGGGCAGGTATTATAAATATTTCTTTTTGAGGTTTTCTAAGTATAAAAGTATCTCGAGTAAGATATAAGGTACGTCCAAATGATTCAATTTAAATATAATAAGATAAGAAGTGCCAATCAAATTGTTTTAAAATGTCCTTGTGACCACTTTCTATGGTGAATCAGGATTCCGATGGGCCGATAGTTCAGTTGTTTTTTTTGTGACAGGGTTCTTTAGTCGTACAACAATTAAAGTTATTGACTACGATTGCTAAGAGGTTTTAAATGTATGTCAAAAGGTTCTATCATTTTTGAGTTAAGCATTTGCTGTCGTAAAGCACTTTTTTTTGCGAAGTGTTTATCCTTATCTGCTTATCAAGACCAAACTAACGAGTTCCAACTAGGTGGGTCTACGTTAAGTGTAGCGGAGATCGTGCCGCCACCTGCCGACTGTATCATCAGATTAGCTCTTAGATACTATGATATTGAATCGTCGTCGGGTTTACATATTTATTCCAAATTTCAGCTCATTACGGTAAGGGAAAGGTAAAGGAATGTAGTTCTAATACAGTTTGCTAGATTTGACCAAACAAACAAACATAAAGCCCATGTACTTCTGTTTAGTTCACAAAAGAAAATAAGTGGAAATGTACGTCCAGGAAATTGACAAAAAACGTAATATTATTGTATTTTATGTATGTAAAAACTTTATTGAACCGAAGAAAAATAAAAACAATACAATAATAATAAAAAAAAGTGGATTTGGATCCCTTCTAGCTAACCCTCGAGAGATTATGAAAAGTGAAAGGCAGAGTAGGCAAGTGCATTTATTTAGGAAAAGAACAATAAGTACACTTAAACTAACGAGTAAAATCTATAAAAGATCATCATCATCTCAGCCAAACGACGTCCACTGCAGGACATAGGCCTCCCCCAATGATCGCCACAACGAGCGGTCACGTGCTACAAGCATCCACCGGGTTCCCGCTATAAAAAATAAATACATTCAAATATGCACGTAAAATGATATAAACATATATTCTTTCCAGTTACATACAAACTTGAAGTTTAACTACATAATATAACCATTTTATCGCTACACGTTGCACGGACATTCTGCTGAGCCCCAATGAGCTTGATTTATTAAATAAACTTGTCAAACAAGATGTCCGCCTTACAAACTTACCTCAAGCCATTAATAAGGCTGCGCCTACACAGCTATAAGCGACGTCGTTAGCGTGGAGGACATTACTCAGCGGCGGCAACGGTCGGAAATCGACAGGATGCGTCGATATCTGGCATCAATTCCACCATCGGGGTTAGCTATTGTGAACCGAACCTAATAACTGCGTTTGTCGATTCCCGTTTGACTTATGACCTGCTGGGTGTGTGTAAATGTATCTTATTCTGTGAAATTCTCGCATATCGAATTTTAACTGTCTTGCTTTCTGGGCTTAATTCTACACGTTTTGATAGCTCTTATTTACATGACAGTAAGAGCGACCGAGTTAAAGACAGTACAACATCTCGTAAAAATAACATGATTTCACCAAGTAGAATATTTAATAGGTAGAGGTGAATAATTAATTACATAAATCGACCGTCAAAAAGGTATATAATATAATATAGATTTAACAAACAACAGAATGGGTGACTCCCATCAAATTACATTACCTTGGGAAACAGAATTCATGTTATATTAAACTAACATCACTAACTAAATACATAAAAAGGGACAGTGTAAAGCTTAGTAGGAAATCGGAATTCGTTTTCTTTTTCATTATTGTTCGAGGTAGGTACAGTCAACAGCATAAATAAGTGGTCATTTATGTACCTTGTCACTTTAACGTCGTGTTTGAAATGTCATACAAAATTGTCTAACGATTGAAAGCTACAGATAAATCTAAAGATGCATCTTGAGTCTTACCGTTGTACTGAGAGACACTTACGCAACAATAAACTCGTCCCTTTTTCAAAAGTGTGTATGAAAAATCTATAATAAACAACGACTTAAGTCATTAAGTTGCGGCTATGTGGTACGAGCGGGTCTATTTGTAAAATTCCTCTTAACGGGTACCTACTTAAAAAACACTAAACCAAACCTATTAAAAATACTTTTTAAATTTCATCACGACTCAAACAGCGGTTAAACGTTCGGACATCGACTAGATGTATTGGAATAGCCCGCCGGTCGTTCCGGCCGTAACGGACCGTCGTTACGACGGCGACGGTCAACAATGTGCTGTATTGTCAGCAATTTCACCATTACACATCGAATTAACAAACTACGTTAGAATAAGTAGAGTTCAGATTGTTCTTTTAGTTTGTTTTTGTAAAATTGAATATTCAAGCTTTGATTCTCTTATCATTATTTTTTACGTCGACAATTTAACACAAATTATCAATTTCGCGACGATTTTAGTATCGTTTTTAATGAGCTCGGGTGTTTGTTCCGTAAACATGGATGTTTACCATGTTTCCGAACAAAAAATCGGAAAAAATAATCCAATACTGAGAATCAATCCCAGGACCGCCGCTAGCTGCATAGACAGGGTCAGGAAAAACAATACTAAAAGCATCGTGAAATTCATTGATTTAGTCAAAAGCTAATCTTTCTAAGCAATTCAAAGAGATAAATACATCGAAATATAAACACATAATTACATATAACTAAAACACCTGGAACTCAGGAACAAATACTCGCTGTCATCTCACAAATATTTGCTCTTTCCGGGAATCGGGAAACCAGGGATCGAGTTTCGTAGCCAAGGTCACCAATAACTGAGTCGGTGGTTACTACTTCCCTTCACGTAACCCACACCTCGTTCTCTCATAAAAAAGGCTGACCGCATAATCGAAATTGTAAATCGTCACTTACATTATGTTGCATTAATAGTGAAGTTATTATTTTATTAACACAATTTTCCACTGGTTTTTTTTTGTCCTGGCTATAACGAACGCAACAAATAAAGAATTATCCAATTTGGTACAGTCGTTTGGAAGTTAAGAGCGTACCTACATACATTTCGGCGACTCATTTTTATTTATATACATTTCTATACAGGTATTCGAACGTCTCCATCTGCGTCTTAAGTAAAATTGTATTACGCCTACATGTGACAGAAATCCAATCACTTTTATCACAAAAATTGTCTGTTAACACAGAAAGTAATCCTTAGTCACAAAAGACTTCATTATCACCTTGCCAACACGCAAGCCTTATATTTGCACATAATGTTGAAATGAACTGTTTACAGTAAAACATTGTTTGGTTTTAGATGTTTTTGTTGCGTTACACTTTAATGCTAAATACCATTTTCAGGAAAACAAGACAGCCAAAACTGTTTTTTTGTTACAGTTAAAATTATAAAGGAAACCAGTAGTGCTGCACAAAAATTTGGACTTTAGATGTGTGCAGAATTGACCGAGACAAATGCAAGGTAGCTTACGTCACAATTTACATGAGTAAGTAATTCTTAGTTTTTGCAAATATGAACGTTCTCATAATATAACTAGCACCATAGAAACTTAGTTTTTCCTATTACTTATCGCAATTTCTTTATTTACTCGATTTATAATATAATCATGACACATATCGCACCTTTAGAATTATAATCACCTCATTCGACATTCCAGCTTTCGACTTCGAGACATATATTTATTACAATAGAGACCTAACTTGAAATCAAATATTTTTGAATTAGATCACTATAATGCTAACGATGCGATATGTGCCTGTTTTGAGCTGAAGGGGAGGTTCGATAATTAAACGACATCAAAGAGTACGAGACTGATATATCAATAAAAAAAGTTTCGTAATGGCTTCGCCCTTCGATCCTGAAAGCGATTACATTGTCTCTGCGCGCGTCCAAACTTGCGTCTTTGCTTTGTTAAGATAATCTTGGTGTGGCTCCCGCGGGACGTCAACAAAGGAAATTGGATGGGCAGTGAGCCAATGGCTTTTAATCCTCTATTCTTTTTGATCCTGCTTATCTGGTTGTACTCATAATAACGTTGTGTCGTCACGTGCCTTTATCGTTTACGAGATGTGTGAAATAATAAGCCCACTGGATCTCTAGCCTCTTGTTTACGCATTGGCATAAGCTAGTTAGGTAGAGATCGATTATGGTAGTTTGTACCTTATTTTTGTATTATTTCATATCCAATGTCAAGTTGTAAAATTATTTAGGTATCAAAATCTTTTAATGAGTGCTACCTTGACAAAGAACCATATTTTTTGTAATAGCGTATTTATATCATCCAATTCACCCCTAAACATTGCCATAAAGGCTTCATCGCGCCCACGAGGTTTAATTTAAATTTAAATTTTACATAAGGATATGTTAATTCAGCATAAATCCAGTTACAAGACTAAAAGAGGCTCTATTTACTACAAATTACTCTCAACGAAGTTATTAAACAATTTCACCGATTGCTACACGAACTAAACCCGGGGGGGGTTTAGCTCGCCCCCCTACCCTTCTAAATTAAACACGCAACTCGGATAATAAACATCTCGGTGCGTAAATGTCAAAAGTCATTCAACTTACGTATGAATATGAGCCTACGTCGCAAGAATTTCTAGCAAGGCATTGCAATATGGTTAAAATTTGGCTTCCATAAAATGTGATTTATTTGTTACAAAAACGCTTCATTTTGCAAGTTCTCGTGAAGATTACTATAAAAAAGGCGATTATTTGTGTAATTTTGAGCACATTTTGTTGTTAGAATTTTGTAATAAATTGTACGGTATCCAAAATTACTTCTATAATCATTTGGGTTGTTAGTAGAGGGCTTGGTAAATTTACTTTTATATACCAAAGCTAAGAAATACTAGCGTGCATTACAAAGTTCTGAGCCAGATTAGAGGTTAAATATAATTTTAAAAACATATGAATACTGATAGGTAACAGTGCCATATATTTAGTCACTATAATGCATCTTTTGTTTTTTACTGTTACAATTATGCGTTTTATTCTGTAACTGTTACTGCACTGATTTTTCAAGTAAAGGATAAAATTGAGCACTGTTCTGTCATAAAACATTTGCAAACATTAGGGCAATCTGCTCCATTCGTATGCTACCACAAAAATATGGTTAGTTGATTTCAAACGTGACCGGGAGACTATTCAGGAAGAGCCTGGGCGGCCGTTGACGGCTACTACGGATAAAAATGTCAATAAAATATTTGATGCTAATGACACATACCTACATACCGTCACGCTTTCATCCCAGAGTGGGGTAGACAGAGCTACAGAATTACCAACAACTCTTAACAACTTGTTGTTAAATCTACAACCACATTTTGCACAAACAGGCTAAGATGTTTACCAGTGAGTATTAGTGACAGGTTGCAAGCCCATCGCCTAACAATACTACAAGCCTTTAATCCCTTAGTCGCCTCTTACGACTTCCACAGGAAGGCATGGAGTGGCACTATTCTAAGCCGGCAACTACACGGCACATAATGAATGGTGGCTGAGGACTGCGTAGATTGAAGTTTATTATGACAATGGTGAAAATAAAGTGTTTTACATTTTCGTTAGCGTACTACCTGTACCGAGGTACAGGTGTACTGCATAATTGCATTCCTTCGTATTTTCACGGAAACGTACGAACGTGTCATGCTACTTCAGTCAAACTCAGTACTTTTTGTACTGTGACCGACTGAAATAGCAAGACGCGTTCGTACGTTTCTGTGAAAGTACGAAGGAAAACAATTATGCACGACATCTATACCTACCTTACTTTAATAGCAATCAGATGTTTATGTATTTATAGTTAGTATAAAACACGAGTGACAAAATATACTGTCAAATGTAGGAGCGAATGTGATGGCAATCGCAAGCCGGTCACTAGGTACTGATAGTACAGTCGAGTTCATAAGTATGTGTAGGTACACTTTAGTACCTTGACTATTTAGTGTCATGTTTAAACTGCCATATATGAATTGTCACAGCGATTATAGTGACAAGGTACCAAAGTGTACACATATTTATGAACTCTACTGTACTAAGTGATAATGTCATTCTTTAACTCCTAAAATGGAAAGTTATCAAACAATTCGACAGACCAAAACTCAAATGCTATTAAGGACATTCCCCACCTAATTGATCTCGCTTTACCAAATTGCTACCAACCTACAAATAGCTAAACGGCGATACGAGCTATAACTTTAGGCAAGTGCCAAACAGGCATTACATCGGCGGGCAATAAATGTCGCCGCGGAAGATCGTGAGTGCACGCCTTATCTCTGCTGGGCGTCGAATTGATGCGTTTAATATCGGAAACGATTCTAAAATAGATGCTAAGGCGGACTGGATAGGATATCAAAAATATTTTAACCATAGTCATTGGTATCATGAAAGTAAAAAAATTGGGTTTAAAAAAAATTCGCGGGCTTTTGTAATGTTCTATGACCACATATTGATAAGATTTCCATATTTTGTTGAAAATGTTTTACTTTTTTTTTATAGCTGTTGCTCAAAATGTTTGTATTGTCCGCGTACAAGGCGTTTATCGCTACTAAAAAGTACCTTACTTCTTCGGGGTATAAACTATCTCCATACAAAATTTCATCAAAATCGGTTCAGCGGTGTAGCCGTGAAAGCGTAAAAAACAGACAGACAGACAGAATTACTTTCGCATTTATAACATTAGTACGGATGGATATATCTATCCTGAATTTGGTCTTACATTTGAATACATCCCCAACATACGTAT
This sequence comes from Acleris sparsana, assembly GCA_923062465.1. Taxonomy (NCBI): domain Eukaryota; kingdom Metazoa; phylum Arthropoda; class Insecta; order Lepidoptera; family Tortricidae; genus Acleris; species Acleris sparsana. Next base: position 14,556,225 of record OV281287.1, on the reverse strand, counting down.
AACACAAAAATAAAAAATAAATTCCAAAGCAATCTTTTTACATCTTACTTAAACAGCTTTCTTAAAATATTCACAAAATATCTCTCTCTAAATTTAATAAAACTTAGTAAATTTCGGCATCTAGAATTTTATTTCTCTGCACGTACCACGGCTATTCTCTCTAGCAACGGCGTTGAATTCTATCTTTTTAGTTAGACCCATAGATTCACACCATCAACCCGAAATGTAAGCTCAAATTATGTTGGTTTTCTTATATCGATCGCCATTATATTACGACCTCTGATTTAGAACACTTGCCAAGAGTGGACGGTTCTAGGTTTGTTTTCGGGCGATGGCGTTTGTTAGAGAATGGCACCCCAGCATTCGAGTCTATTAGAATGCCTGCGGGGACGTTACAGTCGACGAAGCACTCCTTTAATGTCGTCGGCGTAAATGTCAAGCGAACGATTCCATCTAAATCAAGAGTTATGACCGCAAATAGACGAAGCCGAGCGATATTTAGGGTGTGACGCTTTCTCGTTAGTTTTTCAGCGATTTTTTCGATCGGGAGTTCATAACCGCTAAAGGATTTGCTCGGAAAAAACTCGAGCTTTGCTCACTTGGAGAAAAGTCTCATGCATTTGGGTAAGTTTTGCGATGTACCTAGGCGTCAGAGGTAGGGCGGTTAGGTACTTTTCACTATGTTTAGTTTGTTGTGCTAGATGAATTAGAAATAAGTTAATAGATAGGGGCAGATTCCAGCAGTTGATAGTCAACCTTCACTAAGTTGGAGAGGCACTTTAAGAAGAAGTAGAATCTAAATATATAAACCAGTACCGTAACTGACTAATAGACAACGCACAGCCTAACCCGCTGGACCTAGGGCAAATTTGGAGGGACTTTTCCTTGGCTACTTTAACGGTGCACTAAGACAGAATTTTTCGAAAATCTAATCCTAATTTGAAGAAATAGGGTGAGTAGTGGGAAACTGATTCTACGCGTACGCAGTCGCAGGCGTCCTCTAGTCCTACATAAATCTTAACTTGGATGTCTTTCTTTTATTTATTTTGCACTCGTAATTATGTTAAATTTAGAAACTAATAGAATTATTAAAGCTGCTGTTGAATTTGGTTTATACCAAACTCTTAAAGTAGCTACGGTAATTACCGAGATTATTACGCAATTTATGACTCAATTTACTTTTTACTACTACTATTTTGAATTCTCATGGATTGATCGTGGATCGACCATATCCCGATCTATCGGCGTTTAAGTCCCCAGGTACTTTTGGTATGGCAGGAAGAATACACACCGACCACAGAGGTAAGTCGGCTCTCAGATCATGATCGTGCAATCTCGTCGTTGCAAATTCGTAGACAACCACAAATTATATAGGTGTAATGCGTGTGAAAGTAATTTAATTGGATCTCATCCCGCAACACGATATTATTAATAATGCTGCTTAGCGGCAGAGGTTATGGATAAGGTATTAGATATATTCTAGACTTGTTCACGGTTCTACCTCAATCCATAGATACCGATGGTATATATGGTATATTGCGGGTGGTAGGACCTTGTGCGGGGTCCGTCCGGATCGCTACCACCATCTTATCCATTAACCTACCGCCAAACAGCAGTGTTCGCATTGTTGTGTTCCGGTTTGGGGATAAGACAGCCGGTATAATGACTAGCATAGAGGCATTCCATCTTAGTCCTCAGGGTTGGCGGCTCATTTGCAGTCTTAGGCTTGCAGTCTTATGAATGCGAATGTCTGTGGGTCACAGTTTCCACTTACCATCAGGTGGCCTGTGTGCTCGTCAGCCTTCCCTATGCCATAAAAAAAAAAAACGATTCCTTCAGGGTACAAACATAACCTCAATAAAGCCAGCATTCACACCGGAGGCTGTTCAACGCCTTAGCCTCAAAGTTTCCTACCACCCACATTTTTTAATTTCGGCTAGTATTTAAACGCTCATTTCGATTCTTTGACTTCCCCTGCTTTGTTCGACCGCTCTTTTTTCCTAAAGGATGTTCGGTGAATTGCAAATCTGTTCCGTTCGGCTTCAAGGGAAGCTTGCCCGAGACTGTAAATATTTAATGCATATTTCATGGAGACTCAACGTTTACTTTGTAAGAGATTGGATAAGATTTCTTGTAGCTAATACCAGTATTTAACGTTAGTGATTTCTATTGGCCTCTAACGGAATTCATTACGTATCGCACAGATATTTTTTGCTTCCGCGTCTCACATATATAAATAAACATGGGGCAGTTTGTCCGTTCATATTGTAAACGGGAAGTGAGATAAGATATACGACTTCGATTGATACTTTTTCCGCGTGTCTAATACGAGCTAGGCCTCTTTATCTCCCGGATTCGTCGGATTGACCCAAATAATAGGCCTATTTGCTATAAAACCTATGTAATAATTTTGTAATGGAATAAATAAATATAGGGTTTTAGAAAAGACAAGTTAATAATAAGTCCGCCAAACGTTATTTCGGTTAAATGAACGGACGGGAACGGTTGTTTCCCTGCCTCATGCTAAAATGAAAAGAAATACAGCCGTGACTCGGGCATAAAAATGTTTACTGGCGCTCATCATGCAAAGTCTGCCCCTTGCGGAATGCGAATCGAACCTACAACTAAATAGGCACGCTCTAGGCAGACCACTACTTATTGAAGTTAGGATTAGGCTATCATTTTTTGGTCCACTACCAGCACAAACATTAACAGAATAACAGTAGGTACAGTTGTTAATTTTTTATCAAGACTTTTATGAACATAATGCAGTCCCTAGCCCTCAAACATTTTAAAAGAACTCTGATCCCCATTTTCACCTTGGGCTGGCAGTTAATAGACGATGTGAAACTAACCGTAATTCTGCCGGGCGGTGCACTCTTAATAAACTGCAAGCGAGGTATGCATACAAATTTACCAGCAATGAATTAAATTTTTCACATAGCCACGTCGGGAAACGAATCCGCAGCCCCCGGTGTCTTGTTTTGCATAATTATCTGTTGCATACTCTTCTATATTTTCAAGAGGTTTTTCTTTGAGCAAGTGTTTTAGCAACGATAAATTATTGATGTTAGAACTAATTCGTCTAATTAATACTTTGTTGATGAAACTTATGTGGTTGGTAAGTATTTTGTTGTGTATTTTCATCGGGTAATAACGAGATAACATGTTTTACTGAAAGTAAATTGATGTTATTTTGCAAAAGTTTTCCCGCGCGCTCGTTTGGCTTCGTTATCTGTTCGGGAATTAATATGAAAAATTAATCCAACCCTTTTAATAGCTGTGCGCTCTAGAAAAATGCGCGCGCTTTAATCAAGCCGTTAAAAAATGTTATTTACGGAATAATCGTGTTACGTTACTGAGCAGAAAGTTAACGAGAGCTATTTAAACCGAGTGGGACTGCTCGTTCTGTGGAAAAATTGTTACGCTTTGAAAAATTTCCCCAAATGACTTAAAACTCATATGAGCGCGGACGAGTCGGGCGGTGAATAAATACCCTTCAACCCTAGCTTTATTAAGCGTTTGCATTAGTCTGCAATGTCGGGCAAAATCGAGTAAACCCGGCCAAACTCGGGTAATTGCAGTGCATTACGTTCGTTGCGTTCCGTCTCATCTGTTGACCGTCGCAAGTTTAGTGGAAACTGGACAAACATTGATGACCAATAGTTGCACACCGACCACCTCGTGGAGATGCTAAGGAAATGCATATAAAACAAGTAATAATAATACTCAAAATTAAAAAGTAAATAAATGATGAAGTTGACATCATTTTTATAATTTATTTTTCGTGGGTATGTTTGTGACACGTATATCCATCAGTGGGCGTCTTTTGGTTGAAATTGATGATGATGATTTCTTATTACAGTACTTGGTTGTGATATTATTTATTATTATGGCACTATACGGTTACTGTGCTATGTCATACTTACTATTATATACTACATTGATAAGTTTTTTCCGGATGCCACCACCAACATCTTTTAACCTTTTAACAAGGACTGGACAGGTGAAAAAGTTGTTTAATAGATAAAAGATAAAAAAGATAAAAGATGTTTATTCAGTAATTAGGCCGCACGGGCACTTTTACACGTCAAAATCTACCAGCGCTTCGCAAGAGACCACTGCTGAGAAGAAACGCCGCAAGAAACTCAACAGTCAGTCGTTTTTTAAAACTTATGATATTATACAATTATAAAGCTTAACCTAGCATGATATAAAACAATGAATTTAACATAAAATAAAAATAAAAATAAAAAACATTCAAGCGTAGCTTGTGCAAGAAAATGTGTCAAAACTAAGAATTTTCATAGGGAGTAATAAGAAGTAGTAATAAAAAAAAAATATATTTATATAAAATATGTATATATATTAAAAAAAATATATATACTTTCCTATGACAGTGCAAGACAACCACCACATACAAAGTTTCGATACATTCTCCTACAGAAACCGTGTCCCCTAGACAATATACAATATTTACATATTTTTATGCCTATTTTATTAATCAGTTATTTAGGTGTTTAGTTAAGTTTAGGCCAAGCATTTTTATCTGTTAGATAGTCCTCGACCCTATAGTAAGCCTTAGACATCAACGACTTTTTCAAGTAACTTTTAAGTACTGGAAATGGTAACTTTAAAACTGAGTCAGGTAATTTATTATAGAAAATAATGCATTGACCTACAAATGATTTATAAACCTTACGGACACGAAATTTTTTAATAGCAATTTTATTTTTATTTCTTGTATTCAAATTATGTATATCACAATTCTTAACAAAAGAGTCTTGATTTTTAATGACATAAATTATATTCTCATAAATAAATTGTGACGCTACTGTTAAGATACAAATTTCTTTAAATACTAATCTTAAGGAATCACGGGAGTTAAGGTTATATATAGAACGAATGGCTCTTTTTTGTAACACGAATATAGTCTGTATGTCAGCAGCTTTTCCCCAAACCAGAATACCGTACGACATAACACTATGAAAATAACTATAATAAACTAAGCGAGCTGTCTCAACATTGGTAAGTTGCCTGATTTTTCTAACAGCATAAGCTGCCGAACTTAATTTGCCTGCTAGTACTGCTATATGGGGACTCCATTGTAAGTTTTTATCTATAGTTATCCCTAAGAAAAGCGCCTTATCTACCATTTCCAAACACTCATCATTTAGAAATAAACTGGATTCTACTGGTCTAACATTAGGCAAAGCGAACCTAACACATTTAGTTTTTTTAGCATTGAGTAGCAAATTGTTACTAGTAAACCAATTAAGTACTTTACCTAGCGTGGCATTTATCCTACTGTAATCGACGGATTTTCGTTCTACCTTGAAAATTAATGATGTATCATCAGCAAATAGCACAATATCACAAAGGTTATCTACCGTGCGTGGTAAGTCATTAATATAAACCAAAAATAAGAAAGGACCTAATATAGAGCCCTGAGGCACACCTAGTTTAATAGCTGCTCCCATGGACTGTGTTTTGTTTACCACAACCGTTTGTGTTCTATCACTAAGATATGAAGACATAAGATTTAGAGAATTAATTGACAGACCATAATGTTCTAATTTTAATATAAGAGTCTCATGATCTACGCAATCGAAAGCTTTGGAAAGGTCACAAAAAATTCCTATTGCATCACAAGATTTCTCCCAAATATTATATATATATTTAATGAGTACAGATGCTGCGTCAGTTGTGGATCGTCCTCTGGTGAAGCCGAACTGATTACTGTTAAGCAGTTTATTTCTATTGAAGTGACCTAACATATCTTTTAACATTAACTTTTCAAAAACTTTACTTAAAACAGGTAGAATAGAAATGGGACGGAAATTCGTTAAATCACTCATCTCGCCCGATTTAAAAAGTGGTATGACTTTACTATATTTCATAAGATTTGGAAAGACCCCCTCTGAAATGCAATTATTGTAGATTAAAGCTAAGTGTGGTGCAATTATATCTATGATATGATGGATGACTTTAACTGACGTTCCCCATAAATCCTCGGTTTTTTTTAAACTGAGTGATTTAAATACCTTTACGACTGAAAATGAGTCTACATGGCTAAAATCAAAACTTAAATTACATTTAGTAACCTTACCACAAAGTAATTTTTGAGCTCCAATCGCAGATGATTGAAGACATTTCGTGGTATTAATGGCTATGGTGGAGAAATAATCTTCGAACGCTAAGGCCACGTCTTTGTTTGATATGATTTGTTTGTCACCCTTGTTTATGGTGATTTGATTATCGCGAGTTTTTGATTTACCCGTTTCTCTATTTATTATTTTCCACACAGTTTTTACTTTATTGTCAGAAGCTTTGAGCTTAAGACCTAAAAAATTTGACTTAGCAGTCAAGCAAACTTGCTTAAAGGTCCTAGAGTAATTCTTAACATAAACTAAGAAGTCAGCATTCTTGTTCTCCTCCCTCTCTTTATATAGTTCATATAGCCTATTTCTACTTCTATGAATGCCTACAGTAGCCCATTCACTAAACTTAGTTTTTGACCCAGAAATAGTTTTCATCTTAAAATTATTATTAAATTGATGAAGAATTACACCAAACAAATCATTATAAATACTATTAGAATCATTATGTGAAAAGGATAACCCACAAAGGTTACTCTGAACTTCATTTTTGAATAAATCCAAACGATTGCTAGTTATGGGCCTGTATGTTATTGTCTGTGGTTCTTGATGAAAATCATTTAAAAAAGAAGCCTTTTGACCACTGTGGTCAGAATTAAAGCAGTTAAATATTTCCTTATCCAACCATTCGCAATTACAAAAAATATTGTCTAAACAAGTAGCACTTGAAACACCTATCCGTGTAGGTTCAAGGAATAAATTATCTAAATTAAAAGATTTAAATACACTTAAGATCTTAATAGTATTATTTGACGGTTCCAGTAAGTTAACATTAAAGTCTCCACAGACAATAACATGCTTTTGAGTTTTACATGCTAATTTTAACACATTTTCCATTGTAGATTCAAACATGCTGAAATCAGCTGATGGTGGTCTGTAAACGCAAATGATTATGTAATTTACTAGTTCTATGCAAGAGATTTCTACAAGCCTCTCTATAGATAGCCTGACAATATCTTTCCTTTCTTTGGATTTTATGTTATTTTTAACTATTATTAAAGAACCACCATGAATGGCGGATTTTCTGGCGAAAAAACTAACTAATTTAAAATTAATAAAATCAAAAATTAATTGATCTGGTCTAAGCCAATGTTCAGTAACACACATAATTTGTACATTTTCAGAATCTAAAAATAATCCAATTTCTAATTCTTTGCTGGAAAACCCTTGAATATTTTGGTGAATTATATTTATACTCAAAGGTGTTTCCGCTGTCCTATACTTTAGTTTAAATGATTAGGAATGGCATTTGTGCTACTATTGTATTTATTTGGTTCTATATTAAAGGCCAAAAGTTCTACTAAAGTCACAATATATTTCTTTGGCAAACTAATTTTGTTAGAAGTTAGCGTGAGGCGCTTAATGAATTTATTTATGTCAAAGAAATGATATTTTTTATTGCAACAAATAGCATTATACATCAAAGAATTTAACTGTGCTATTTTATTATTATAATTATATGGCATATTTTGTGAATATGGTAATGCACAAAGTATAATTTTACCTATCCCGGCCACTTCAATAAGGTTTAATGTTGACATTAATCTAGCCACACTAGCCTTATCTATACCAAGACTGTTACCTACTATAATCACTAGAGTAGTAGAACTGTCATAACTTCCCTTTGATATTAAATCACATAATTGCACGAGACTTGCATTATGATAGCAATAATTTGTGACATTTTGTGTCAATTTATTTTTTAGCATCGAACCCATTCCAGACCCTATCTGATCCGAATAAATTATAGTTTTATTATTTCTAATTTGTCTAGGGGAGTCATCTAAAATTATTTTTGGGGCACATAGCTCAGAAGTATCAAGGGCCACATCTGGCTGAGCTGGCTGAACTGCAGCTGTTGGTACAGTTTCTGAACAATTACAAATACCATAAGATCATAACCCTAAGAAAAAAACAATTTTGCCAAAATGCAATCGCATTTTTGTTTACTTAGATTGTAAAATTAGCGCGTAATAAATAAAGGACCTTCGCCGTGCGCTCGACCGAGTGTTTATATCGCATCGTGTTCTCACCTTTACTGTACCAATTTAAAGGTATGAACCGAACCAGTGTAATAGTAATCACAGAAAAAAGTGTCTCAAATACTAACTTTCAATTTCATTAATTCTACTCATTTGTAACTTGACCACGTACACATATTTTAAAGCCACAACACTATAGATAAAAATCAGACAATCCGTATCCCCTCGCGTCCTATTTTGCTGAATAAAATATTCGATTTGACCATACTATTTCTTTTTATCCGCACTCAGGAATTACGACTAAACACAGCACTAAATCTAAATTTGGACAGAAGTGTGGGGAATAAATCTATAAGATGTTAAGCGTGGCTCGGTTGCGAGGTGCCTTTATGTACAATTTATTATAGGGAAAAAGGGAAAACCTACTTTTCAAGAGTGGCCGGGAATGAAACAAATGTTACCGATCTATTATTACTTTTTTGTTTTATTATTTTTGAATTATAATTATATTATTATTTAATTTTACCCATGCAAGACTTACGTGTAATGTGTAATTACACGTTATGATAAACTAAAAGCTCCTCACAGACAGATTTAAATATATTAGATTTATAGTTGTGCTCGTACAGTCAGTTTTAGATGTCATAATATGTTAGTTACTATTAAATATATGTATAGGCAATCGTATACATATATAAGACGTTATAACTACCTAAAGCACAGCGTACCATCATCCGCTTAGAAGTCGATAATCATTATTCCCTCTTGAACTGTGTAACATTTCGGAATAACAAAGTTTTTAAAAATCTCCTTTCCTAGGATACCAATCTATCTCTTTGCTGGGTTTCATTAAAAACCATTTAGCATAGCAGGGAGTTACTTTAGAATTTATTGTATTATAATTATAATGTAGCTTCTTCCCGAAACTTCGTCTCGTAGGGACAATGATTTTATCTATGATAAAAGGCCTTGTATTTTTCAAATGTACATAAGCTCTTCTAGTTTCAAATGTCATCCAAGTCCGTCCCGCCATTTTACCGTGAAAACGTAAGAAATATAATTACTCACGCACACACTCGCACAAACCCTTGTATTTATAATATTAGTGTACTTGACACCTCTCGTCGCATTAACAAAAAAGTTGTCGGCTTAAACTCGTTCCCTACTTCAACTACGTAAGTCAAGAGCCTTAGCACTCCATGATACTCTAACAGATAGAAAGCTAACAGAATTCACTAACGACTTGGCTCTAACACCTCCCCGGATAATGTCCGCAACATGCCAAAACCTCAGCGACGCGGTTGCGCTGAGATTCTGTGCAAATGCAGCGCTAACCGCTTACTACGTATAAATAAAACGTATGTGTGTAAGGTAATCTGCTAATTAACAGGCAGTGAAATAAAGCGCTGACTGCGCTGCGGGCACGACTGTTTGCTTGCAATTAAGTTTTGGAATCGATTGTCCATCGTTGCTCGTATACTTAAAGTATTGCAGATGGTTTATCTCACGCACACTACGGCGACACTTACCTGCGACAACAACGCACTTAAAGACAACGTATTTCTTAAATATTTCTATTACATTTTATTTACACACACACAAGTAGCGGGCCACCCGCTTTCGAGAAGTTAACCAACTGTTAAATAAATTCCATTATCAAAAATTGGATGTAAAACAACCGTATGCGAAAGATATGCGACCAATGAATCTAAGGCCCTAGACAATATGGATTCCACGTTCGTTATCGGTATCCAAAATATATAGGAGTGACTTAAGCTGTGAGACGGTCGTATAGAGCGCCTACAAGTCCATACATTATGTCCTTTTTCGAAAATCCTTTACTTTAGCGTTAAGGAACTTGACAAGCCTCACTGCTAATTAACAGGCTGTGAAATAAAGCGCTGACTACGCTGTTTGCTTGATTGAAAAATACGTGACTGCGATTGATTTGTTCCTGCTTGCTGTTGCACCGTTGGTTGCTCAAATACTTACAGTACAACTTTTTTTTTTAATATATTTCTATTACATTTTATTTAAATCAAAATATTAAATATACACATATTAACATGACATTTGGAATCGTGATACTGCAAATCCTAATTATGCTGCAGGCACTATGTATCTAATAGACAAAATTACGTAAATGCGATTAATTTGTTTTACTAATACTACTTTGCCGAGTTTAAGACTCAATTATATGTATCCTTCCTTGTATATCCACTTACAATAAATCCAATTACATTTTTTTAAATGTAAAACAACCGCATGCTTAAAATATGCGACCATCAGCGAACCTTTACAATTACAGTGACCTAATTCACATTTCAACTTTTGACATACAGTCTTTTTATTGTTATAGAGACCTAACTCCGAATCGTTTTTTTTTTAATTCGGTACAATTGATACAATTTTCCAAAAAGTCTGCCTAAATTAGAGCAATAAGGTAGTGCATAATACTTATGTTGAACGTCAACCACAAATGCAAATAAGTTTTTATTCTTACGCACCGACGCAATTTAAAACCATAAACATTTTCGTGTGTTTTAAGGGTTCCGTGCAGAAAAGGGTGACGACGGGGCACTATTGCAAAGACCGAATGTCCGTCTGTCTATCAGCAGGCTGTATTTTATTAACCTTAATAGTTGAAATGTTTACAAGTTTGTATTTTCTTTAGCGTTGGAAAAGTCCGGAAAAATCTCATTTTTTTTCCAAACATCTCCTATTTTTCGGATTTTTATAAAAAAAAGCAATGAAATTTTCTGCTCTGGTTTTAATCTGTCGGTCTTATTTGACTAGCGTCTATATGCGACGACATGGAGGCAGAAGCAATTGAAACAGGTGGCGAGATTGACAGTAATTGACTATGAATAAAAATTGCATTATTTATTTGTATATTTTTCCTGAAACACCAAAAAAAAACAGAAAAAATGAAAATGTCAAGATTCAAGAAAGAAACATTGGTATAAGTAAAACAGGAATGGTACAAAACTCTTCGTGTGCGAGTCTGACTCGCACTTTTTGCACATTAAGGCCTTGTTTTGCAGCTTCTTACTTCAAATAGTCCACCTGAGAATGAGTTCCCACTTGTCAGGTGTCGGATCTGACCAAATATCGGGTGTTCTGGTAGGAACACTTTTTATATTAGACTGTTCACACCTATCTTACACCGATTGATGTGAACAGCCTCATTATGAAACGTTGCCACTAGAATACCCGATGTTTTGCCGGATTCGACAGCCGACAAATGGGAACCCGCTCTGAGTGTGTTGTTAACCTATACTTTGAAAAATATGAAGAAAAAAAAACATTTTAATCGCAAACATTCACACGACATTCAAGTGTTTACGGGCCAAAAAGAGCTTTTATCACGCGCCTATTCGAAGTTTGCCATTGTTGTGCAGGCTTGAATGAATGTGCCGATAAAAGCGCTTGAAAGCTAAGGACAGCGCCTGAGAGAATAATCCTACGTTTTTCTTTTGTTACAAAATTTCGCTAAAGTTCAGTAATAACACATTAATGGTTCCTATTACTATCGATATGAGATACTTAATGCGGCCATTAGTGCTAAGCAGTTCCTACCAATCCGCAAAATGCGAAGTAAGTACAATACTTTTAGTTTCTTAGTACCGACCGGAAATCTTCGGTTTTCTTTGGAAAATTGGTGACATGCGAGTACAAGTGTGATATTTATAGCCAGCCGAGTGCTATTTAGAAGCTATGAGTATTAAAAACACCATTACCCACCAGGAATAAACTTACGTAAAGCCCCTCTTGCATGTGGTTGTGTACAAAAGTAATATTGAATTTACGTCAAATTTCAAATATAGAATGTCGAACGGTCTTTACAGATGTTACAACTACATGGAAGAGGGGTTTTACTTAAGTGAGTGTTTATCAAGCGCAAAACGCGCTGTTTGTGTCTGAACACGCCCAATATCTCCGCTACATCAGGTGCGCTTGGAAACAATCGCACATCATTAGGACAAACAAATCAAAGAGTTTTTATTATTCCGTGCTTACAATTACGTAGGAACATTTCTGATTTTTAAAGTCACAAATATGATTTTAGAGGCAGCTCTGTATCGTAAATTTGTCGAAGAAATGTGTCCATTTAATCTATGTTTGTACGGATCTCTTAGTTGACTGCGTAGGTACTTAGTTTGTCCAATTGATGGTATAGGGTACACACCTAACTATAGGCATTAAAAATACTGGTTTTTGCGATTACATAGAGTAAAAATATTCACAGTACCTAATAGATATGTTATACAAACCGTTGTTCAAATTGAGTAATTTCAGTGAGGCTAATGACGTTTGTTAATTTGGGACCAAATCACATTGATAAACATTTTCTAAATGAAAAACACACAGCGCACTCATTTATTATGCAATTACTATTCATTTGGTTGCGTTTGATTTCCGTGACAAATGCAATTATGATGTCATTGAAATGTCATTGCTCCTAAAATACTGCTTTTATTTTTTTTACTTGTGGCCTTTTATGTGGAAGCCTTTTTTTATTATGTAATTTAACCGCATGTAACTAATATAACAAAAGATCTTAGTAAGTATAACTATAAGACATAAGTGAAGTTAGAATCACAATCGAACTGGTAATATAATGTACTTTTCACACCATATGCTCGAAATTGCCCAATTATATATCATTCAAACCTCAGTTAAATCAAGTCGTTATAACCAGCGGGTTATAATGAGATTTGGATTCGTATGAAAAATTGTTCGATAGAAACATTTGCTGTAGTTTTCTATGGAACTACACTTCACTGGACTTATTAGAAAATCGAACTGGCCACTACAAGTCATATACGCAAAACAAAAAAAATAAAAGAAAAGCCGCGAGTGTTACAAAACGCTGCAGTATTAGCAGGCGGTTGAAGTTGAAAGATTTTTTTTAGTTTGATAAAAAAGTGAGTGACGAAAGCGAAAGTGATTTGAGATTTGACGTTGTTTCTAATAAGTAGCCTTGCTATTTATTGTGTCGCAAAAGGTGAGAAAAGTAGAGTATAATTTGGGATAAAGCGGTTTTCGTCTTGGGCGAGCTTGAATCGCTTCGCTCAGAAATTAACTCGTAACATCCTCGCTGCGCTCGAGATTCAATATCGCGCCCGTGACATAAAACAGTGCTTTATCCCCTCGGTGTATAATCTACTATATAGAGTCTACATTGTAGACGGAAGGTACTCTTCAATAGCTTAGCTAGTAGGTATGTTGAGTTTGAACCCTTTCGGTTGGCTGTTCCGTAAATCGTCAGGGAATTTATCAAGGATACAAGTAGTCGGCAGAAAAATGTCATAAAACTTATTATCGATAAAAATAATAATAGAGATTAAAAAAAACTTCCTTAAAAAAAGTCATGTGTGTATGTTTATGCTATATTTCATTAAAGTCAGTTGAAAACTTGCGAGACGGATAGTGTTCAGAAACTGGTGCAACCGAATCCCACTTAACCTGGCTATATTAGCTTAACTATCAAACAAAAGATACGAATTTACGTCGGCTTATTCGTTTAGTAGTTACAAACGAAACCACAGACGGAGCGGACTCATTTTGGTCGAGGATTAAGAAATATGTTTTAAAAAGCGATTGTTACTTACTGTAGCCTACTTTGCATAAAATATTTCTGATCTGTTTTAAAGAAAAATTAAGGTAGCTAAAAGCAAGATAAAATATGAGTAATGTTTTCAAATTTACCTAACGATCCCAATGAAGAATTCGGCAATTCAAGTTTGTAGGTAATTTCCCTTTGAGCAACGTCTCGGACTATTATATTTTCTCGGAAAATTACATTAATATTTAAGAATTCCACTTTAATAGTAATACTTAAAAAGGTTTTTTTTAGGGTTTCTTAAAGCATTGTTTATTTGTTATTTGTGTTAATAAATGGTATTGTCTGGCAACATTTATTTAAGAACCATTAGTTAAGTATATGCGAGATGAAGTAAAGTGAGCACACTCACAGCAAAAACACAAGGAAACATAGTAGTCATTGATATAATAATTACAGTTCATAAGTTGATTATCAACTAAGATTTTGACAGTATTTAATAACTCCTTTTCCGCTAATTTTAGATCTACGGCCACATCAAATCTACGCTATGAATATTCGTGTTGACATCTTTTCCATTTCATATGTTATAACACGAATCTTCCGAATAACGCAGATGTGGTAACGGCACTAGTGAAAACATTTCAAACCAAACCAACATTTATTTAAATATAGATATAAGTTCCGATCGGGTCCATTATAGCGCGGGACTGACGGATCGCTCCCCTGGGTGACTCCATGTCGTCTTGGTTCAAAGGAACTACTGCCGAGGTCATTGTGACTTGAAGTTGTGTTTTTTTTTCCGACGCTTATATTTATTTATAAACATTGGTTCCAACTACACGGGCGGTTCTCCCGCCGCGGGAATCCGCTTGACAAAACCTAAATAAACTGCGCAGTGTAATATGCAGCATACAACTTCCATATTTAATTGTGTCTAGTGCGGTTCAGTAGCGGATTCCCGAGGCGGGAGAACCGCCCGTGTAGTTGGGGCCATAGGTGGAACATAGAAAGTTACAAGTCAATGTGAATTTCTCCATGTGGTTGCCGGGTTATAATAGTGCAAATCCATGACTTCCCATGGATGTCGTGGGAGGCGACTAAGGGAGTAAAGGCTTGCAGTACTGTTAGCAATGGGCATGCAACCTGTCACTAATACGCTGGTAAAAATCTTAGCCTAATTGTGCAAAATGTGGTTACAGAATTATCAACCTAACCTAACCTAACCTAAATGCTTAATAGTAGGTATTTATCTACATCCATATCATAACTTCCCTATTATATGTTTAGAAACGATAAGCAAACAGCCTATATTAAGAAACCTGTATCTGTGGTTGCACTTTAATGTTAACATTAGAGTATTACATGTCATTAAAGTATCGGTTATTGATGTAGTTGCATCTTAATGTTCACTTTAAAGTTTCGGTGACCGAAACTTTAAAGTGAACATTAAGATGCAGGTTCTTTAAGATACAAGGCAACATGGTACAATTTTCTCACATATTGTAGAAAACTTATGATATGCAAGTAGATAAAGTTATGTATGCGACTGTACGCATAATTAGGCATTAAAACACTCGTGTGATCTTATTATGCAACTCACCTATCGGCTCGTTTCATAAAACCACACTCGTGTATTATAATAATAATCTTTATTTCAGAGTACCAGGACTCCATAGTTTTTGTTAGTTACATCCTAACAGCTATATTAGTTACAAACATAAAACAACATTAAATTATATAAAACAACTACAATCATACTTAGTCTAGATCACGTGCTACCCCTTTAATCTGCTCAACCCAGTGCTTGAATATAGAGCAGTCATATTTTTGAGCAATGACGCTTAGAATGCCGTTGGTGCTTTTCCTGATTCGTCCCAACAGAGATGCAATCCTCTTTCTTAGAATTGCTGGGAACCCATCGGTTCGGGCTTCGCAGAACATACCAGAGGCACTGCATCTCCTGGACAAGCCCAACAGCATTCTAAACGCATTGTTGTATTGAACTTTCAGAGCGCTGATTGCTCGTTTCGTATAACGCACCCACAGGCTGCTCGAGTAAAAGCTCTGACAATATGCTCTGAATAGAGTTATTTTAACTTCAGTAGAGCACCGAGCGAACCTGCGGGCCAGCATATTTCCACGAACCGCCAGCGCCCTGCGCTCCCTCTCAATGTCCTGGTCATCATTTAGGTCGTTGGTAATAATGTGACCAAGATACTTGCACCTTTCCACAGCTCTGAGAGGCACACCATTCAGTACAATAGGGGGCACATGGTAGGGCTTGGTATTTCCCGCCTTAAATACCATTACCTCACTTTTCTCCACATTATACACAAGTCCATGGGAATCGGCATACGTCTCACACCTACTCAGCAGCTGCTCAAGCGCGCTGACAGCCGGCGCCAGCAGCACCATGTCATCGGCATAACTGATGTTATTGACACTTACGCCATCTACGTAACATCCTGCATGCATGCTGCTAAGGCCGGCTATCAGCTCGTCCATATATAAATTGAACAGCTTAGGAGACGTTATCCCACCCTGCCGTACCCCACACTCCAGCTTATATTCAGCTGATAACCCATCGGCCCACCTCACCTGGTTCGACTGATTTAAATACCAGTACTCAAACATTTTGATACACTCAGTTGGTATGCCCGCTTCGCTCAATTTACGCCATAGAATGCTATAATTAACGCGGTCAAAGGCCTTAGATAAATCGAGGAAACAGGCATATATTGGTGTTTTTCTTGCAGTGTAATACCCGACAGTATGCTTTAAACACAGGATTGCACTCTCTGTAGATAGCCCAGTCCTAAATCCAAACTGGGCATCGTGCAATTTCAAGTGCTTTTCAAGGAGTAAATTAAGCATACTGTCAAGTATCTTGGCAGTCGTCGTGGCAAGCGAGATGGGTCGATAGTTACTCCTATCCGAGAGGTCACCCGTCCTATTCTTCACTATAGGAACAACAATAGTTTTCATTAACGGTGCTGGTAGGTACGAATGACACAGGCAAAGATTCAAGAACATCGCCAATACCCTCGGCAAGTGAGCACCAGCATACTTAAAGTGCTCAATACTGAGCCCGTCGTGACCAGGCGACTTCCCTCTCTGCATTTTCACGATCACCTTTTTTACATCTTTCGCAGTAAAACTGAAGCTCCGCCCAGTCTCGACGGCCAAAGCATCAGCTGTCAGAGAAACAGACCGGGAGCCACCCACGGGCTTGACAGTAAAATGTTCCCGAAAGAGCTCAGCAATTTTTTCATGTTCAACCTGATCTTCGACGCTCCCAGGAAGGCCCTGCCTCACATCCAAGCGCCTTGTTTCCTTCCAAAAGTTTTTAAAATTCATGTCATTATGTGCCAAAGCTAACCTATCCATTTTAAGCTGATCTTGTCTATTTTGACACCATTTAAGTTTCGACTTAAAAACCTTCTTACTACTAGACATAAGTTCATATATCCTACCCCGAATAGGCTTTCCCGAAAGCTCCCACATCTGAAAATGCAGCCGGGCCTCCCTGTGTGCGTTTGCTACATGTTTGTTCCACCCCGCTATATATCCTCCTTTTCGACGCTTTTTAAAGATGTGCGACTTCATTGACGCATCAGTTAAGGTGCCAATGATTTCAGAGTACATTTTGTTGAGTATAGCGAAGTGTTCCATGTTATTGCAGGTCTGATCACAACATTCACTTAAAATACTAGGGAAGTCTATACCTTTGAGCCTCTCATTACACAAATACCGATACTCTTCTAATTGTTCTAATGACCGGTCACCCCATAAAACTTTCTTATTTACATTATTATATGGTATATTAATCACAGACTTCAGTATTTCTATATCACATTCAATAAAAAGGGGAAAATGGTCAGACCAGAATACATCTTGCAAAATACTTATGTTACGTATAGTATCCCAGCCACATTGGCTAACTACACAATGGTCCAACCATCTCTTACACCCATGTATGTCGCTAATATATGTGTACGAATCTGAATTTAAGCCCAGTTTCTCAATGTCAGCACAAATCCACAATTGTTCCGCACAAAAATCCATTAGTTCCTGGTAAAAACATTGCTTTGGATGTGCATTAAAATCACCCAATATATACACAGCTTGTACGTCACTGTTATCTAATATAGAAGCAGATAACGCACTTAAACAACCCGTAAATACTGCCAGGTTTTCCCGAGTATTAATGCCTCTCATTATGCACCAGTCACAATAGTTATTTAACTATTATTTGGTCAGAACTTAGATTTAGATGGTAACATACATTATCATTAGATTTTTAAAGGTTACAACCGTTGCAAAAGTGTTTTACAAGATTAGTTCCAATAGTGTAAGTGATTTTATTTTGATTTATGCCACAAACCGTAACTTACCGAGGCAGAGTTAGTACCATTTCATCTAATTCGGTTCATAAAACACGCACTAAGTTAAGCTTTATTTATTTATTTAACCTTTATTGCACAGAAATAAGTACAAACGGCGGACCTAATGTATAATTGCATTCTCTACCAGTCGGGTAAATAATCAATCAGAAAATTTACTTAGTGGACCCGCACAGAAAAAGAAGACAGACAGAGATAAAACTAAAAACTTCAAACATAATTATCCTAATTATTGCTATAATACTTACTACAATAAATATATTATGTCATATTATAACACTCATATATATAAAAGTTCTACTGGGTGTCGTAAACGTCAGCGTTAACCCGCCTAGGGCTAGTCGAACAGCTAAAAAGCCATCGATTTAACCCCTATGTATGTTAAGCGATTTTTACCAGTTTCGGAGTTATTTATCATTTTAATCCGATTTTTTGTTATTTTCCCTTATGCCCATGTCACGAGAAAAACATGAATTACTTGATTCATATTATAATTACAAAAAAACAGATTAAAATGATCAATATCTCCGCCACTAGTAAAAATCGCTAAACATACATAGGGGTTAAGTCGTTAGCTTTTTAGCTGCTCTATCAGCTGTAGGCGGGTTAACGTTGAGGTTCGGGACAACCTGTATAATACATAATTATTTATAAATAAATACATGTATAAACTTTAATTTGCGTTCTGCGATTCGTTCAAGCATCTTGTATCTACAATATACATACATACACATACATAAACTCACGCCTTCATTCCCAGAGTGGGGTAGGCAGAGCTACAGAATTTCCAACAACCCTAAAAACTTGTTGATAATTCACAATCAGATCAGATTCAGAATTGATCTACAATATCAGTTTGTAAAATTATGACAGAGATAAGACTTTAAGTTAGGTCTGTTCTAGCCTATCGTCAGAGAGTTTTAAGGGCGTGGAGCGCATCAAGTCGAAACTAACCTTGGGGATATGGTCAGGACGATTGACGAGCTCTTATATGAATCAGATATAGGGGGCTACAAATTCAAATATCAAAATATGCAATAGAAACATTGTAGCGCTTCTATCATCTACGTAAAAAGCCACAGTGACATCGGAAATTAGTTGTATTTTGGACCACCGCGTGTCAATAATCAGCTCACAGTTGCTATAACCGCGGCATCGCCTGTTTTAGACATATCGTCACCTATAAATAGATCAAAATACAAAGTAACATAGGTAGGTACGCGAGTGGAAGGTGACATTGCCTCGCTGATAATAAGTAAAACGCAACGGCCCATTTGTCACCTTGTCTACGGCCTAAAATACCAATTAGACTGTCACAAAGCCGAATATTATTACATATTTTAATAAGCTGTTTGATAGAAGTCGTTTTATTTTCTTTAAACCTTTTTCAATATAAATGGCAAATTATTGGTTTGAGTCGTTTCACGATAATTTAGAAATGATTATATTACTCTATTATTAATTTTAATTTGAGCGGCATTTACAAATTCACAATGTACCGGATTGACATAAGTTGTTGTACATTTCTTTACATCAAAGTATGGATACATTTCAACAAATTTTACTTTCGTTATTTTATTTAGAATGTACCTTGTCTATCTCTACTAAATCAAGGGCACTATTCTATTTGGTAAAACTATCTCTCTCATTTCACATGACCATTTCAAAGGAAAATTGGTTTTATCCATTAGAATAGAGTCCCAGTATAGCAGCCATTTTTGATTTTGGAGTGTCGTAGCACCCGTATCGTAACCCTAACTGTAGCGCGTTTCATGCCGCTACGATTGTTACGGCTACGAAAGTCTACTTGTGACGGCTCCTTTACAGAATGGTCATCGTAGCCAATAAAAGATTCCAACAAACGGCCACCGTTTTGTTTCAATTCTTAAATGATAGTGCCTCGAAAAGTCATGCAAGGCTTAACAAATTAGAATATATTTAACGAGATATCTATCTTAAATTGTGTTCCTGGGAGAAACCATATAAATAATAATATTCTACGTGGACGAAGTCACCGACCAAAGCTAGTAATACGTAAATGCGCAAATTTATCGCTCATAAACCTCATGATGGCCGATTGTGTAAATGAACCTTATGCCCATAAAACTTGTTTTAATTATTCGCGCCACATAAAACCGAGTAAACAGGTGCTACGTTATTTAAAGCCGTGAATAAATAGCCATAAAGCTTCAACAGTAACTAAAATAGGTAACACATTTCCTTGAAATATAAATGTAAGTCACGGCTGTAAGAAGTAAATGCCTTAACATTGTCACGAAATGGAGATTTCCTTATACTAAATTAATTGTAAAGACAAAGCGAGAATAAACTCCAAGCTGAATTCTATCTTCCTGGAAGGAGTTTTAAGTCGTTTTTGATGTTGGACGTTTGATCTGAAATATTTAGTCCCTTTTATTCGGGGTGCAGTAACGTAGTGAATGCTAATAATGTGAGGGAAAGGGATGGTCGCTTGTTTTAAATTTATCGGATAATTAAAGTTAATTCCTTTAACTAAATTATGCAATGGGAACAATTTTATTTACTGTTACCATTTTAGCTATTTTGATAACGGTTAGGGATTAACAATTATAATTTGTTTATAATGTTTAATTCATATAATTTTTGATCATAAAAGCTGTTGAATGGTATTTTAATGTTTTGTTATTTTTGATATGGTGGGCGAATATAAGTAATATCATTGAGGAGACATAAACTGATGGACTCAGTTGGTTGAGACAAAATGAGAGAAGATCAAGATAATCTATCTCGGTCGCTTAGTAGGTCGACGCCCTATGTCACTCCAGATATCGCAGGAATGTTTTGGAGGAGGCGGATGCACAATCTCCAAGTCAGCAATTGGCGAGAGATGGCGCAGAGCCTGGTGAATTGGCGGGATCTCATGTCGGAGGCCAATTACACTAACTTGGAGTCGCTTTGCTAACTTGTATGTGTTGTGTTCGGGTTCCTTCTATTTCGCCGAAACTTTTTATGCCGAATTTTGCTTTTGCATAATTTTTCTCCAGCTTAAACCGATTTTTTTTAAAATATATTTTGGGTAATTCTGGTAGAAAAAGTCAAAGGTATCAGTAGAACAACAATTATGCGAAATTACTATTCTGCAAAATCATACATTCGAACAAATTATGATTATGCGTAAACAAAGGGAACCGTTATGTTCGGATATATTTAGGGTGAAGCCAAACGAGGGTTATTTTTTGAGTTATGCGTCACCCTTAGAGTAGGTTTATGTAGCAGTTGATATATCTCAGTTGTACATTTTTAGGATTTCCAACGCTTAAATATAACAAATTTTAACTCAATTTGTAACATAATTATGCGCAATGTTTCGCTTACATGTTCTTACACTGTAGTTGTTAATTTGATTAGGAAGTTGAAGATTTAATTTTAAAGTTTTGTTAATACATGTCATGTTCAAAATTTTCAATTGGCTCTCAATACACGATCTTGAGTCCAAGTGAAACCGCAGGCGGACTCACAGATTGAAAGGGGAACGCTGTATGTCGCGCCGCAGAATGTTTGAACTGTCGTTGAAAACTTTTAGTCTAACTGTATGGTCGGTAGTTTATATGCAGTAAGGAAAGTTAATTCTAAGCAAGCTTAGAGGTTTGATATTGAGTCGCGGAGACCACTTGACAGCGGTCAGCCGCTTGTTCGATTGCCTACAATTACCATTAAAAGCCTTATTATTTTTTCCGAGTTTATCGACGCTGTCATTGAGATGGACGCTAGGTAGCAAAAATTATTGAATAACATTATATCAAAAAAAAACTGTTTTTATCTTGTAATAAAAATTAGTATGACTAAATAAATAGTCATAAATATAGTCTGTATGTATGTATGTAAACTCTTTATTGTACAAAACACAGAAATCCAAATACAATATTTACAGAGAAGGAATTTTCAAAGGCGAACTTATCCCTTTTACTAACTTTTACTTTAACTTTAGCTAACCTTTGGGTGATTGAGGAAAATAAGTAAAGTAGAATATGGTAATGATTAGACACAAGTACAAAAACAAAGTTTACAGAAACTGCGTGAAGCATTATGCATTGACATTCATAAATGAAAATTGACTCAATTTGCTTTTTATTTGGCTTTTGATTAAGCTAGCTCTAATCATTTTAGCACCCTGTGTGTAAAATGTCGTCATTTTAACGTCAACGGCGCCAAAAGTGTGACACCTTACTTACAATTGGATAGTAAGTTCGTTTTTTTTACCAATACTGTCCTGGGTTGGATTTCTTTGAGATCGTGTGTTTTTTTTTTTTATGGCATAGAGAAGGCAACCGAGCACACAGGCCACCTGATGGTAAGTGGAAACTGTGACCCATAGACATTACCATAAGACTGCAAATGCGTTGCCAACCCTGAGGACTAAGATGGAATGCCTCTATGCTAGTCATTACACCGGCTGTCTTATCCCCAAACCGGAACACAACAATGCGAACACTGCTGTTTGGCGGTAGGTTAATGGATAAGATGGTGATGGTGGTGTGTAATGTTAGTTTTTAATTTTAAAGTTAAAAAGTTTAACTCTGATACTGTTTTTCAACTGTGCACTGCCCAAACGGCTCAATTCGGTCTTTCTTGAGCCGTGAACAGCATCAAGAGACCGCGTCGTGTTTAAAACATCGAATAGATGGACTAGTTCGATTGCCCCGTGTTTGGTTTCTACTTTGAGGGCTCTTCGACTTCCTTCGTGAATCCGTAGGAGCCTTGGGGAAAACACGCTAACTAAACAAACTTGGAACCTTACTTTTCAGGTTAAAACCTTAACAAAATAGGGTAAAATACTAGGGTACCATTTTTTTTAAACTAGATATTGTCTTTGTTTGCTGTAAAGATTTTTGAATCTGTGATAACTGTCAAATGTTTCACCACTAATTATAAACTATACTCTGATTATTCTAATATGATGCCTGTCACAAGTCATATAAACAATTATTACACTTATTTCACACCAAGCGACGCCGTCCAGGAATTAAAATAAATAATTGATTGTTTTTAAATAGTTCTCTTGTGAGTATAATAAATGATTGACATTACGTAATACGGGTGTCATAGGGATCATATTAGAATAATCAGAGTATAGTCAATTAGTAGTTCTAAACCTTACAAACATTTAGTATTTACAATATTATCCAATTACTGTTAGTCTTTATTGAACTGCTAAGCTGCTAAGCTGCCGGATTTTCACGTCAAGCGCTTATAAATGTCGAAAATCATCTATGTTAGCGATAATCAATTTGTTCGGAGCCACTCGTATGACAACCAGCTCAATTCACGTCGAGGTTCCGATAAAGATTAACTAAGCTGGACTCGCAATTGTGACCGCAGCAGACCTCGCCGCTAATCAGTATTTGCCGTCCCGATTGGAACACGAGTTACTCTGAGTACTGCTTGGATGGCGTGCAGAGAAAAGTAACCCCCCGTGCACAGAAGTTACCTACCATAAGAGGTTAATTTTCTCTGCAACTGACTGTACATTGCTGAAACTTATGTCTAAACTAATTTCAGTTTATCAAGCTTAGCTTACGAATGTTTTATTGATGATGATATAAACCATTATTATATTATAACGATGCGTTTAGCCCAGATCGTAGTGACAGTTTTAAGAATGTATTATTTATTACTTTCATCATCATCATCATCATCATGTCACCCGAAAGACGTCCACTGCTGGACATAGGCCTCCCCCAGGCTTTCCACTCAGACCGGTCTTGTGCTTTTCGCATCCACCGCGGTCCCTTATTACTTTATTACCTTATTAATATTTAGTGTAACTTACTATTCGGTATTATTATAGTTTTATGATTGAATAAAATACTTTCTGCTGGGAGGTTCTTGCGGCGCTTCTTCTCCGAAATGATGGTCTTGTCCGAAGCGCTGGTAGATTCACTCTATAATATTGCCGACGTGTAAAAGAGCCGTCATATGGCCAATTTAATGAATGAATATTTTGAATTTGAATTTGAATATGACGCTAGCAGTCCAGGGTCGATGCCGAGTATGGGTTAATATTTGTTCTTGGATGTTTTTTTATATATTTTTAAGTATATATTCATTTATAAATATAAGTATATGTAACGTCGTCTCGTACCCATTGTAAGTACAAACCTAAGACTAAGTTTGGAACTTATAAATTTTAAATGACATTGGCCCTAATATATTAATTTATTTTTTATAATATTAGTACCTACAGTCAAAAAATTTGATTTCTAGGCTACTTTGAACTATGTTAAAATAACGTTGTAAACTAAAACGTAAGAGACTTCCTATGATTTGGTTTAAAACGTCACGTTAACGAAGTCCATAGTGGCCTAGAAATCAAATTGGTTGACTGTACAACTTCTCCATCCGCGTAGAACTCGTAATGTTGCCACCCCACGGGAACAGTGATTTATTTCGGGATTAAAACTAGTTTATGTAAGTGTGTCTCATTCAAAACTTTAATCAATCTCTGTACCACATCCAGATCCGTTCAACCGTTTTGGCATGATTGTGTAACAAACATAAAAACATTCGCAGTTATAATAGTAGTAAGATTATCAATATTAATCATTTGCCTGATAAAAAACACATTAATTGCCAACCTGATACGACTACTATGATAAAATGTTGTATTTAAATAGCGAGAGCCCCGAGAAAGAACGAAATACCTAGTTAGCTAATAGGTTTGTTGTATCGTATCTTTTCATGTGAATAGACATTACTTGGCGGTAAAAAAGTAGTGCTATTATCTTGGTTTCGTGATTATGTCTTATCTTACTTAAAAATCTAGTCCCTGTAAAATGAAGCATAGTTTCAACCTCCACATTAAACTAAAAGCACTCATTTATAAGAGTGTAATTAGTTTCAAGCTAATGAACAATATTTTTTCTTAATTACCTTAAACGCGTTAATTAATTTAGAAGCGAGCTTAATGTGTACAAGTTTGCTCGTAGCCGGCTCTAATTTGCTCGGCTTTAGAGCAAAGACGTGTTTCCATATAGAAGCGAAGATTCCTGGGGAGTTATTTAACTAATTTTATATGCGGTGCAAGTTTTAACCCCACTACCATGTGTTTGCGTTAGCGCTGTCGCGTATCGCGGCGCAGCGCGAACACCAAGATGGATCACTTTTCACGATTACATTTTGTTTTGCTTGAAATTAGTCTTACCACCAAGCCACAACGGGTAACAAGTTATCCAACTATTGTTTATGTTTACCGTCATCTTCGTTTACTTAGGGCCTTTTGTTTGATCACCAGTTAACTCAACTAATTGTTAAAATTCGAAAAAGGAATCGAAAATGTCACACATTTCCTTACATCCACATTTGTTTATTGCATGGAGAAGGCAAACGAGCACACAGGCTATCTGATGGTAAGTGGAAACTGTGACCCATAGACATTCGCATTCAGAAGACTGCAAGCCTAAGACTGCAAATGCGTTGCCAACCCTGAGGACTAAGATGGAATGCCTCTATGCTAGTCATTATACCGGCTGTCTTATCCCCAAACCGGAACACAACAATGCGAACACTGCTGTTTTGGCGGTAGGTTTATGGATAATACATACATACAAGTCAAAAACAATAACACACCACACGACGACACGTTGGCCTAGTTGTTAGTGGCCCTGCCTTCGAAGCTGGCGGCCCCGGGTTGAAATCCCGGTAAGGGCAGATATTTGTGTGATGGCGAGAGATGCTTCTGAGTCTTGGATGTTTTGTATGTATCTGCGTATGTATACCTATCTCTATATATGTAAGAATATCCTAGAGCTTAGATAAAGATAAAGATAAAAGATAAGATAAAAGATGTTTATTGAGTGAGTAGGCCACACGGGCACATTTACGAGTACACGTCAAAAATCTACCAGCGCTTCGCAAGAGACCACTGCTGAGAAGAAACGCCGCAAGAAACTCAACAGGCAGTCGTTTTTTTAAATACTACTTATGATATTATACAATTATAAAGCTTATCCTAGCATTATATAAAACAAGGAATCTATCATAAAATTAAAATAGAAATATATTCAAGCGTAGCTTGAGCAGGAAAATGTGTCAAAAATCAGAATTTTCATAAGTAGTAGTAACAAATAAATAAATATATATATTTTTTTTAATATATACTTACCTATGACAGTGCAAGACAACCACCACATACAAAGTTTAGATACATTCTCCTACAGAAACCTCCCTAGAGAATATTCAATATTAACATATTTTTTTATGACTAATTTGTGTTAAACTTATGTTAGTTTGGCACTAGGTCAATTTGTGTGAGATTGTCAAGTAATATTTATTTATTTATTTACTACCATCCTTCCTCAGCCGTCATCTAAATAGATAATTTTAACTATAACGTAAGTGAATAATCTTAAAAACACCTACTCTTTATCTCTGCGGAACAGAATACTGACGACAAGTCAAACTAGCGAAGGGTGCTTCGAAATTAGTACAGCAAATCCCGCCGGAGTACAAATAGGAATTACTGCACTAGGAGTTTGTATAGAAACTAGGCCACGGTTTGGAATTGTTTTCTCCATGAGGAAAAAGCTATGACCGTTATTGGAGTAGACAGAATGAAAGGCAACTGATACTTTAAAAATTTGAGTGCCCAATTTTCTTAAGTGACGCATTAATAACGACAGCGGTGGTTTTAAAAGATACGGTTAAGGAAACAAGAAAGTGTTGGGCTTGTATTGTGTATAGAATATACAACAATTCAGGTTTGTGACTTTGAAAGACTCTTATAAAGTGACTGTGAACCTATATATCCCTAAATGGACGGAAAGACTTCAAAACTTTTAAATATACTCGTATATGAGATATAACCACTTTGGGTATAAATATATTGTATATAGGTACTTATGTAAGTATGCGTGAAAAGCAGTAATTTGAACAGACATTTATTTAATTAAACATCAAACATTTACAGTCTCGAGAACACAATTCGTTGCTATAAATAACCCGAGAGTAATAAAGGCCAAAATAAGAGAATTTCCCAAAGAATAGTAGCAACAAGGAGCGTATTATTCAGTGTCACCGGCGGGACGCGTCTGGTAATATATGTTTTAATAAAAGGGTTTCAATTCGCGCCCGTACATAGATCACACGAAGAAACCCGAAGTATCAATAATATCGAAAAAGATCTTCAATTTATTATTCATTGAAGTCGCTGGGCGGGGCGGGCCGCTCTATAAATCCAGGGATAGCCACTAAATCATCGTTTGCAGCCGGAAGGACGTGTGCGGGCGCAATTTTCATTCTTTATTCCATTCGATGTTTACAGATGGAAATATTGCGATTTGATACGATGTTTACTAATTATTTTAATGAATGCGGAATTTCACTGAACACTTTAAGAGACGGTAAAAGATGCCCGTTGTCACTAACATTTAGGGGACCGACCTGTTAACATCTTAATATAATACAGATATTGTATTTATACAGTTATATTTGTCGCAGTGGATTGATCGAATTTTCTGACCCCTAAATTAGGTTAAAACTTGTGTCTTGGGGGCTAAAGTGTCTCCAATTACAGTCTTTTCAGAATTGGTGACAAGTGTTGTTAAAGTACTAACAAAGTGCAAAGGTAACGAGTACCAACAATAATACAGGCGTTTTATATTTAGTCATTTTAACTTGTACCAGTCTCAGCGTACCTGGGGTCCTGGACCACTATTTAATAATCCGATAAATTACCCAGACAAATTATTTCACTGCAAGTACTATACCTTTAGGGTAAAATGGTTATCTGCATCATTATAGCCGAAAGGAGTCCACTGTTGGATAAAGGCCTACCCGAGAATTTCCATGACTAATTGTTGTCTTATGTGGATGATAGGGTTCTGTACGTTTTGAAAAGAGGTGATTTCAGCGCGATGTCTGCTGAAAATATCCATAGCATCCGAAGATCAAAACGACTTACCAACAACACAAAAGTCAAACAAAATCTTTCATGAAAACCACGTCTATTGCAATATAACTTGTCACCCACAAATAGACGCCAATATTGTTGGACCCAACTATTTCTGTATTCTTACTAAGCAATATTTCCTACAGTCACACACGCCAGATCACATGTCCCTCGTCGACACTTTGCTTAGGTCGCATCGGGTCGCTAAGCCTGACCTTCGCACGCGGCATTATACCCAATCCTTGCATTAACAATGTATTCAGAGCCTAAACAAAGAGAAGCAGGTGGATCGCGCCCACTGAAAGATTCCATAAAAACTGTACCAGGACCCTCGTCACGTCCCGACATCTTATTTATCTAGTCACGGCCAAAATCATTGTTTCCTTTTTTCTTTGTCTGTTTGCAAAAACACGCCTTATTACTGCCACCGGCTAACTGCTGGCTATTGTCGCCCATCCTTGTGTGTGACGTCCCTTACAATACTGAGAAAAAACCGTCTCCGGACAAGAAATAGCCATTTATTCATGTGTTTTCAGCACTCGTCTGGGTACTTAATGATGGCGCGCCTAATTGAATTGCTTGGAATAGATGGAAAGGTTTCTCGTGTCAGTTTCAATGCTAGCTTGTTTTTTTTCACAAAGCTAAGTTACTTTTGACCGTGATTAATATAATAATGATTAGGAATTATTCAAAATCTTTCATAATCATCTTATAGGTGAAAAACTTAAGTAAAATCACCTCTTGCGTGTAGTTGTAACACATCTGTCTGTTTGACATTCTATATTTGAAATTTGACGTAAATTCCATATTAGTTTTGTACCCCACTACATGCAAGAGGTCATGTACTTAAGTATGTTTTTCCTCTACTTATACTAACACCTACTTATCAGTACGTTGTAATCAAAAGCAATATAGTGGATTAACAACGTTTAAAGAAATCTTGTATTCATTAATCAAACCTGCATTAACGGCCTTGACATCACTTTCAGTAACCTAATTCAATCAATGTGGAACCAAGCGGAATGAAAATTACTGGAGCTTAAAATTAACCAAGTTGCTTTTAGCCATTCAGTCCTATTAGGCAAATTTCATCAGTCAATATTTACTTTTTAATACCCTTTGACATTTAATACCATTTGACAATATTATTTTTTATTGAATAAATGACACACAAAAATACTATCGGTTTTCGGGAATGGATAATGTACTCATACCTTTCATATAAAACTAAAAGGTACATCTTAACATACTATAATTTTATATTTAACTTAAATTAGATTGTTAAAATATAAACTACATATATTGAAAATAATTTATTATTAATCACAAGTAAGTTTAGGTAAATTTTAAGCATAAATTTCTAGCAAGCTTCAGAAATTGGTATGCCCTGCAGACAGGGTGCCAGTGACACTTTGTGAAACCTGTCTCTAAGTGTAAATAGAATAGTTAATTGTGATGCAATGAATAATCACAAGAATTACATAGTGACAGTATAGGTAAGCTTAACAATAATAATCGATTCTGATAAGTTTCCAAATAAACTTCTTTTTTAAATCTTTGCCGAACACGCTTAGAAACAAAGAGTTTTTTTTTACTAGGTGTAAATAAGATTTTATCTGTGTGAAAGTACAATGCAAGTTAATTATTATCCTTAGCGAGACTGCATGTGCCGGAGCAGAGTAAAGAACGAGTAAGCCGAATTCATTATCTGTAACCAAAATCAAATTAACGAATTAAGTAGACGATATACGAGTCTTATGTTAGATTTGTATCTATTGGATAGAAAAAGAAACAGAAAGCTTATGTTAGATTTATCTTTTTTTAAACCATAAACCTAACCTAACCTCTATTAGCTTAGAGGTTATTTAATGTTATTCCCAAGTGGATAGAAATTTTTACTAGGACAAAGAATATTATTGTAAAGAACTGAAGAAATGGAAAACTACAGGACACATGGTCTATTAGTGTGCCAAAATTCAACCCAGCTTGATTATAATTATGATCATGAGAACTAATACATATATAATTAAGGCGAAGAAAATCGTTTAGATTGAAGTAGGATTATTATTACCGCGAGTGCGTAACGATTTCGGAGTTTGGATTTTCCCGCAGGTACAGTTGCAGCGAACTCGCTGCACGCTCGCCTCGCTTTCAAATCTCGCCCTCAAATCGCATGTGTGATAAGGCCCTATTTTTTATAATACTAGCAATTTATAAAACAAGACTAACATTTTTAATTTCACTAGCTATTTTAAACAAGTAACTCAATTCAAAGAATACGTGTATTATAGATATTTTCAACTTACAGAAGTGAAAGTGGTCAGCGAAAGTGGAAACATTTTCCCGGCCGTTATTAAGAGGGGTTTGTTGGCTCGCTCCACGAATAGCCGCAGACTGCTCTTAAAGTAGCGGGACTTAGAGGTCCAGTCGCAGTCGTACACGGCCAAGGACAGCAGCTGGCTCTTGAGTTACAGATAAAAAAACACAATGCAGTAAATGTAAGCTCGTTATCTTAATAGGCATTAAGGAAATTACAAGATACTTCGCTGGGTAAAAAACGATATTATTAGGTACGTATGTACAATATTTTTATTTACGGCGACAGCTATTTATTATTCTTTCAGTCATCTCTAACGTACGATTGACTGTATAAAAAGATACTTAAATAATAAATTATCTGTTGTACGAACTTATAGACTAATTAGAAAAAAAAGTAATACCTTTGCCAAAACTTTTGTAGCGGTAATTGGTAAAATTCCAGACAACGCGTTAATTCATTAGAACTCGTAAAAATATTTTGTTAGAATCTAATTGGTCCGCTTTTTTGAACGTTTATGTGTACTTTGTAGCGGCAGATAGAAAAACAATTTATAAATATTACTAAAATGAACTATACGTACCTTACTCTCAATACGAGTACCAAACCAACAAGGCACCATAATTTGAATGATCATGATAAACATGTAAGTTCCCAGAAATATAAAGTATTGCCACGGCGCAGGCTAATGGAAAAATTCGTTGTTAATATAAACCGAGTTTGCCATAGCAATTATGTGGTTGCAAAGCACTTACCAAAGTAAACCTGAACAGGCAAATGCAAATGATACAAGAAGCCATACTAAACTGAATGAACAACGTCACGCTAAACACATCTTCAATTAAGCTGCAGAATCTGGAATGTAAGAATGAAGAATTAACAATTTATTTTTTAGTACGTTTACTTCATTGTTGACTTACTTCCCCAATTCATCGTAATGAATAATACACTCTTTAAGCTTTGTCATCGCTGCATCATCAATAACTGCTGCTTCAACTGCTATTGCTTCTCCAGTTTCTATAACTGCTTTTGCTTGTAGTTTATCGGTCACTCTACGTAGTTTAACATCAAGTATATCCAACTGTGCAATCACCAATATTATGACACCCAAAATGAACGTGTCTATATTAACATTACATAGCATATGAAAGTGAATGCTGACTGCTTGGTACCAGTACAAAGGGTAAATAAAGGTTTCTCTTACATTATCTGACAAAAAAGAATAACTGCAGACAACAAGATCCAACTTCGTGTGTAAAAATAAATGAACCAAAAACGGAGGAATAACATGAGTGAGGTTGGACGTCGCAGAAACCGCTGCAACGATTTTCCAATATCTCTTGATGAATTTCTTCGCTTTGTCAACGATTTTTAATCCTTCTTCAGTTTCAGGTTGAAACATATCACTCTCAAGTATGTTTAATATCTTCACAATTTTTCCGTGCATTAATATAAACGTTAGAACTTTTGATGTTACTGCTAGCTCGGTGAAATAAAATAACATACAATCGACAAACACGTCAAGATTTCTCGGCATGTAGAAAAAGTCGATGGTGAAAAGTAAAACGTAGAGAAAGATGAAAAGCACACAAAATGCTTTGTAGTAATATTTGTAGTACACAGGCATATCGCTTGAGGGCCAAATAGCGAGGAACTTCCAAAACTTCATATTAACTGCAAAGCAATCTATTTGTTTGTTAGGTCGCATTTTGAGTGCGACTCTTAGTTCGTATTGTTGTAAAAGCTATGCTACTAGTAAGACATGTGTCGCGGAACTGTTCAAACAACGGTCTGTGGGCTGTTTAAATAGACTCGGACCTCAAAGGATGTCAAAAGGCTTGTGATTAAACAAATTGTTCCACAAAACTACTGCTTAATTGTATAGAAATAACCGTTATTAACTGGAACACTTACACCTGCGATATTTCCCTGTATGTAAATGCGAACAAAATTCTCAAAGGCAAATTCTCATAAAGTGAAGTGAGTAAAAATGGAAGTAATGTGGGTTAATTGCGGACGCGGGGCTGTTTTAAATGAGATGCAATTAGTGGAGTTGAATATGCTCTAATTAACAAATGGCTATAAGCCTCCATTAACCAGTTTTTCAAAGTTAGGATTAAGCCATGGCAGTTTATTTTGGCTTAATTCCAGCTTTACCTTGTTAACGCCGTTGATTTAATAATGTATTATGCTGATTAGATTTGGAAAAGTTAAAATTGAACCGGTCTTGCGAATGATCAAATGAAAAAACGCATTACATGTACGTAATACTGAGCAAACTGTGCAGCACTAGACATAATAGGAACATCGTATCGCAAGAGAAACTACAAGTTTTATGCTGATCTTATTAAGGAGTAAAAATGCGAAAACGGAAAATTTCAAGGGAACTATTACTGAACGCTGGTGATCTTTGAGAGTGAGATTGTACCCTGGTTGAACTGTCCCATTTAATAATGCTACATTGCTACAGCCCGACTATATCATCGTTCTACCCCTACGTGTTCAGTTTACTCAACAAGTTCTGGTCTGAAGTCGTTATGAACTCTCCAAACTTTGCCCACTCATATTAACCAGCTTGCTTCATGTCAACAAGTATGTCTAAACTTGAAGAACATATAAAAATTATTACTGACTAGATTTTTCACACAGCTTCCTGTAGTTTCTTGAGAAATGGAGCACCTATCTCTACTAAAAAAAAAAACTCTTTTAATAACTCCAATTTAGGTATTTTAATTGGTCACTAATTATTACATTATCTTTACTTTAATGTATAGTTTTGTACAATAAGTCAAAGGAATTGCATAGTCGTGATACTTTCATTTCAAACTTTTACAACTGGCAATAACACTCGTAAATCGTTTTCACTGACAGCTGCTATGATGAATTTTTGTTAAATAAGCAAAAAATGCATTAGAACAAAAACAATATTTACTAAATTCATATTATTCTACGATATATCGCAACGCTAATAACCTTATGAATGTTTACTGGCACAATATTTGTTTAATCATTATTTTTACTAGAAATGCTTTATTTAAATATAATCTTGTCAATTCTCCAAGGTTATTCTGAATACGAAAAAAGATGTACTTTCGCTGGTGTTGTTAAAATATTGACATTAAAATTACATTTACATATTCTGTTTTAGTAATAATAAATGAAAAATAATTACGAAAAACCATTGAAGTTATTGTTAAAATGAAAACAATTGAGTACAATTTGTCCAATTCATGGAACAATTAGAGGTCGACTAAAACCTTTAATGAACATATGGCTGAAATATACGGGGGGTACGTTCATCTAACTAAAAGTACGTTTGACAAACGTATCATTTTACAAACTTTCATTCATAATATCCGCCCTTTTAAAATAACTTTCAAATTTAATTTAAATAATTCAATGTACTTAATAATTCAGGGCCTAACCGCATAGGTAATAAGATAAATATTTACCTCGACGTTTCGACTGCGTTACAACAGTCTTGATGACGAGAAGACTGAAGTGGAGGGTGTATTTATTGCGTAAATAATATTTCTTGCAGTTTGCACATGTTGAACATGTCTTGCCGTAGAAGTCATATGAAGCTACTAAATTGTTAGGTCATGGGCTTGCAACCTGTCACTAATAAATCAAATTAAATTAATTGAAATGTTTATTCACAAAATATAACATCTCGGCCTGTTTGTGCAAAATGTTGTTACAGAGTTAACAACAAGTTTTTAGAGTTGTTGGTAATTCTGTAGCTCTGCCTACCCCGCTCTTGGAATGAAGGCGTAAAGGTATGTAGTGATGTATGTATGTTTTGGTAGTCACTGGTCTAATGTTTCCTAAGCAGCTAAAGAAGTAATTAAGAACTTTATAAGGGTCGGAAACAGACGACGTGCGCGCTACCTCAAGGGAAGTAATCACCACCGATAATGAACACCGGTAATTTAAGAGGGTTGTCAGTCCAAAGCTGGCCTTCTAGGGAAGATAAACAAAATTGTTAAAACAAAACA
Organism: Acleris sparsana; assembly: GCA_923062465.1. Lineage (NCBI taxonomy): Eukaryota > Metazoa > Arthropoda > Insecta > Lepidoptera > Tortricidae > Acleris > Acleris sparsana. The sequence continues at coordinate 14,521,873 of OV281287.1, read as the reverse complement.
TAAATAGGATGATAAAAAGGAGAAACGTTCGCCCAAACGCAGGAATGCCGGGATACCGCTTTGAAACATTTTTCTGCCGTACATTCTGAAGAACCGGGGATCATTCCTGATATTTGCCACGGAACTTGCAGTGAATATGTGGTGTCAATTGGCGGTGTATGTAACTTTTATTCCTCACATAGCGTGCCTTCGGGGCTTCGTTACTGTGCGGATCATCCGTTTCCCCAACGGGGCTAACTCATCCGTTCCTTCTGTTTGTATGTATCGTTACAGCTACAGTACGCGATACAGGTAGAAGAATGGTAATTTGTAAATTCACCGTTGTTGCTGAAAAAAAATTAGGATACATCTCTAGTTAAGCATTAACTGTTGTTAAATGAACCGGACTATAAAATCTTTTGCGCATTTCTTATATTGTTAAAGAGCATATAAATAAAATAATAGCAACAATAGCAACATCCCTTTATAAATATTGTAAGTAGACTTGTTTTTTCTCTTTTATCTATCTAAACCAAACAATGCATAGCTAAATATGACTTTCACTTTCTTTTAATTAGAACCCCGGTGAAATTAAAAAATCATGAAGTTTCGAACCTGGTAAATAATCTTCAAAATAAATATATCTAGCACTTTGGTACTGGGGTAAGGTATATACTTATGGTATTATCAAAAATTGTAAAACATTAAGCAAACAAAGAAAAAGCATTTGCGATTAGTCTGTTCCAAAGTGAACTGAAGAAGCCTAGCAAAAAGACAGAAAAAGGAGTATCGACACACATTTTGATGGACTAAGTAAAAATAAATGTGCACCAACACCAAAGGCTATTTGGCAATGTCAAAGACTCGATGTGTGCTCTGCAGCCTTCTTTTGACAACCTTTTTTAAAACCCTATATCGTATGTCGTTAAAGATCCAACTGATTGTTGGCGAAAACGAAACAGTAGATAATCTGGTTCTATATCTCGCTACACGGGACTTTAAAACAACTCTAGTCGCGGGATTTAAATATTAATTCCCGTTTTCCGCCTTGATAAAGAAAGTAGCCGCGTAGAACAGATAATTTGAATTTTTAAACAGTTTGCGGTGGATGATTAATCTGAGTTATCCGCCAGGGATTCTGTTTAACGAATGATTTGAATATAATAATGACATTGCATTGCATCTTTACGTATAATTCTTTACAGTTTTATGTTTACTTGCGACATGGGTACATTCTTACAATATAAATAAAATAAAGTAAGGAATTCTAGATAGGTAAGTGTTTGAATGACCTTTGTTTCATGACGTTCGTTTTCAGAAGTGTTTTAAGCACTATTCTTTGCAAACCGTAAAAAAAACAAAGAACTGTGGTTAACTTTAGTACGTATTTTTTACTTTATTTGCAATTTAAAATAAGTTAGTGCTTGAGCTGTAGACTTTGTTGTAATAATTTATACAATCGTAATAATGGAGATTAATTAAAGCTACCACATACAAACACAAAATTATTTAGCCTTGTTTTGTTATCATTAGCGATATACAAATACGCTTCGTAATGTTTACGCTTCTTCAATACAATATTTTGGTACCGCAACCCTGATTTAGCGAAATATTATGTTTATAATCGTGTTAATTCAGATTAACTTAATTGGTAAGTTCATCCTAAATTAATTAATTAGGTTATATAGACGAGCTGTAAAATAATTCAAATTACCGCTAATACGAGTATGTATGTTGAACATTTATCATGGCGGTTCAAGTTTAACAAAAATACGCATGTTACGATCGTCGCTAGAAAGCTAAGTCTTTGTTTGTACAAAATTGTTATGAGCTTCATTTATTAAATTTATTTAAAAAGAAACAGGAATTCTAATAGAAAATGCTATAATTATCGCATTGCACAATAGAAATAGGTTTACTGATAAATAACTTGCTGCATCCATTTTGTACTTCAATGACTTCTTATGAATTTTAATGGCAATATTTTTTGGAAAAAAGGAATAAATTAAAGTTCGATTTATAATCCTAATAGAAAATTATAACCTGAAACCTGAAAATTAGTTTAAATTTCCATACTTCACCACAAATGTTAAAAAATAAGGTGTATCCCAATTGAATTCAACACTACGATGGATGACAAAACAATATTAATATACTTAGAAATATACAACGTAGTTACGCACCTTTTTATGTAAAAAGGTACACTGATAAGGCCAAAAGAAAGGGAAATGATAATTTTACTCACTGCCTAACATTATTGTTACGTGAAAACCAGCGAAACTACAGGCACTAGAGGGTTGTTCACACAGATAGCGCACCGCCCCCGGGTTTACGCACACCCCTGTAATGACCAAGCTCATTAGCACTATCCTTAAAGACCAGGCAAGACGAGGAATCTCTTTCACTCATCTCCCTCTGACTAAACGTCAAGTTACGTGTCTGAGAGAGATAGACGTTAACGCTGAAAGCATGGATTGTGTTAGGAGTGTGAAAGGGTGTTTAGTGTAAGGATAGTTCACAATAACATGAGCAATAAAAGTCGTTTAACTTCGCAACTGACGTGCTTAAGAGGATTTACAATGATCTCAGTCTTCGTTCAATTCGAAGTCGAAACATTATTTACGAGGCGTTGTTGAGCTTCTTGCATTGGTTTCAACAGACTTAGCGGTCCACAAGTTAATTAAAAGTTCACTTCGAATATATTTAATTACCTAATTTAGAGCTTTGCTCGAAATTTATCTGTGGACGAGAAAGGGCATTGCGCGGGGCGCATGGCTCCCAGAACAAATGGTTGATGGGGTTGAAGAGTTCTAGAGTGACAATAACTACTATTTAGAATAACGAGTTTAGCCTACACTGTCTTACAATTATTCAAAAATTGTGATAACGGTGCGGTTTTGTAATTCACGAATTTCAATTGGCATTTTATTACACTTAATGCACATTGTATAACAATAATATTTATTAGACTACCAACAAGGTGGACTGAGGTTGCGGAAACTGATACATGCAAGCGACGCAGGATCGGACCTTGACGCAATCCTTGGAAAAGGCTTAGAAGTTATGAATAATGATAGTAAGACATTGATGACCGAACTTTTTCTTAACTTAGGTATAAGTGTAAATATCTTCAGAGCCAACAACAAATTCAAGTGGTTTAGTAGTAGTTAGGCGATGGCGCCGCACACGCTTATTTTTGTTCCGTCCACCATTATAAAACATTGATTAAAAATACAAACATACCCAAGAGGCAAATTGCAATGTTCATCACTTCAACCTATTCCGTGCTCGCTGCAAGCCACTTGCTTTGTTAATTGTTTTTTCCGCAGCCGAGATCTGTGTAATGAGCACCGCCATTAGCGAACCAACGTCGGTGTTGCCATCCTGCCACATTTCTACTATTTTAGTAGAAAATTACTTCATTACCATAGCTTTTTTGTGACGACAAAGCGGACATTGTGGGTTTTTCTCTCTTCATTGAGACACTTAAGGATAACGACAAAAAAGGTTGGTGTGTTCGCTAAATTATTTCTGTTACCAAGTCACTGTTCAGGTTACATATTTTTAAGAGACGCTGTTCACATTGTTTTACATTTTCTTTGCTACATGATATCTGAGTCTTTTTACACCAAATTTATCGTTCCAAATCAAAACTTGTTTTCAGAAATAAACAAACACACGGTTTCATAAAATTTCAAGTAAACTTACGCCTTTGTTATCACAATTCAATTTTAAATCCTCTTTCAATTTCCTCGCGACTATAAAACTTAGCCATCAGAAACGTTAATTTTGAAATTCCCGTTACGTGGCGCCACCTGCCGAGTGATCTCATTAGCTACACTTCAAATGGTCGTCAATTAAAATCACTAATGCGTTTATATCGAACCCAGTCACGTGGTAGAGCGTAATAATTGCTACGTTGTATAATAGTTTTAGGAGCGCCATTCGAACGTTTCAATAGTAATTTCATTGCGAATATTAACGTTATGACGGTCGTTAATGTTAAATGCGAGTTTAGTAGGAATATGAACCGGTGTAAGTATAACAATGATTAAGGAAATTGTTAACTTGCTTGTAAAATTTAGGCACTGAAAGGTATTCAACCGTGTACTGGCGAACTCATAAGTAGCTATTAATTCACTAAATTCGACATGTGCGTATATGCGGTCTAAAAGATGGACCGTCGCCAGTAAACGTCGCGGGAATTTTCTGAATATGGGTGGTATAGAATGGTTGGAACACACCCATAGGAAAAAAAATAAGTAGCTAAAAGATAATCCAAAAATCATCGGACAACCTGGCAGGTCTTCGAAGCCAGCGCCCAGCGTTTTTATAAATTAATCATAATCAGTCAACCAAAGTAATTTACAGTGGCAAGCTTAGGTTGAATTGATAACAGGAACTTTTTACGAAAATGGTACCTACTCTAAAAAAATATCACGCTTACAGAGGTTTGTCTAAGCACTTTTTACTTATTATTTTTCTATTTTTGTTTATCATTTATTGAGAAAAAATAAACTCTCATTAGCCATTGCTAAGAAGCTTAAACGCCACATGGTCTTTTCTACGTCACAGATAGTAATACGTAACGCGGTTATAAACAAAATGTGCCATTATCTATAAAAAAGGGACCTTATTGTCGATGGCGCTTACGCCGCACTGCGTCACGCGACGTTGTATTTATATCGGAGCATCGTTAATAATGGTGGAAGAGCCATCGACAATAAGGTCCCTATTCATAGATAATGCAACAAATTATGTCATTGTCATACCGACAAATAGCCCAAGCGGGCGTAGCAAGCACTGATATTCAATTTTTTTTCTCAGTAGATAAGTAATTATTTAAAAAAAACCTAGTACATTTTAAACTTTTTAGTCATCATAATAAGCTCTTATATAGTCCCACTTCTTAGTTGATAATTTAAACGTTAAGACATTTCAAGTTCCGCGCAACCAACGCCGCATACCTATTTGAACAATAGCGGTCATAGGCATATTTAAACAATAAAATGCAGTTCTTCGTTATACTCGCTCAACTATCTTAATCGAGATATCTTATCGCCACCCTTGAAATAGGTACCGTTGAGGCCATTTGTGGTCTTCATCATCAGTTCCACTTAACAAAAACAAACTTTCTGAATGCAAATGATAGACTTGTTAATAAAAATTGCTATATGTGTGCCTATAATATTTGAGGAATTCCCTCAATTCCTCATGATTCCCTCATCAGATTAAAATTTCGATGGGACCACCTCGGAAGTATACTCTACCAAATAAATAAAAAAACTTAAAATCGGACTATAATTGAAGGAGTAATCTGTGAACATACATACAGTAGAACATAGAACCTCCTTTTAAGAAGTCGGTTATAATAAAAGTCCGCGATTGCTTCTTAAGGCATACAATTCATCGAGTGCCACATAAATGATAACAGAATTATGGCCGTAGTCCTTTCGAGAGCACTTTGCAGAAGACAACAAAATCTTTATCTTATAGTGTCGACCACGTTTGACATCAATTTTGTGTACAATTCGTAGATAGGTACAATAGATTTGAATCGAATACGCGCAGAAAATTAAAGGGGACGAGTCAAATTGAGGTTATTCAGGATACATTTTGTTTGGAAAAAAATACAGATAAACGGCGTCGTTACATAAAGCGGGTTACCTTTGTTCCAGCGTAATATGTTTGCCAAATGTATCGTTTCCCAACCGTTGTGTATTTTTTAACCGTAAATATTTCAGGATTTTATTCAAACTAACCTAACCAACCTAACGTTTATCTATACACGTTGTGTTAGGTTAGGTTAGTATTAGCCTAGGCTTCCACACGATTGTACTGAAATAAACCTTGAAAAATGTTTATAACATTGGGTTGGCAAATGTTGGGACTCCCATCTTAATCAAATAGGTACGTCTTGTCTGAAAGATGCCTTTTTCGAGATAGTTGAGGCAGCAAAAAAATATGCAAAATATTTAAGTAAAGCTGTGCTGTATTCGAGTGGCTAAAACGAGCAATATCATTATGTTGCCGTCTAAAGTGGATATTTTTACCTATCTGTTAAATTTTAATAATATTTATATAAAAATTGTGTTCCCTAAACCGATAAAATGGTACGTTACGGCCGTTAAGTTAGGCCTACTTACGAACGGTTCAACGAAATAACTTTTTATGTGATATACCAAAATCCGTGATGATTTTGTTCATCTATCTACATAAAACGTAAAAAAATGTTCAAAAAATGTTTTATATTTTCTTTGTTACTTTAAGTAGATCTCATTACAGTGGAGATTTATGTCGCACAATTGATTGAAGTCTCGACCGTTATGACCTGGTTCTTAGTAAAGTTAATAAAAAAAACAACCATGCATGCATATATCGGTATCGGCAAATTAAGCTTAAATTAATTTCCAATAAGTGCTATATCACGGTAATAGGTTAATTAACCGATATTACTAAAACGGCTTAATGAAACCTGTAGCATAATTATTTTATACGGTCATAAGCGCACAGTGAGTTCACGAAATTAATATTTCGGTCAAGTGTAGGAATGGTCTTGAAAAGACCAGTATCCTGAGAGCTCGAGATTGAGGGCGAGGAGTTAATAGAGCGAGGTCAGTTTATAATAGAGAATCTTAATATCATGGCTCTCTGAATTTCTGTAAGGGGAGGAGATTAAAACCATGGACGTGTTTGCAATGTCGAAACCGGTGCAACCCTTCGGCTGCGTTTTAATTGCTGGGGTGACTGAGAAGGGTGAATGAAATGTTTTAAGCCTTTCAATCTTATGGGGCGTTCCGTGGGTACGCTTTGTTACGTGATGGAATAATTGATGAGCTTTGAAACTATGCCAAAGTTTCATTGGTACTAAAAGTTTCGTATTACTGAAAAAATCAGATGATTTATATACCACGTAAATGCGGTATTGGTAAATATTAATACATGTATTGTGTGTGTGTATTTAGCCTGTCGAGCGACTTATGTGTATATGCACATAACAATTCTTATGGTACATGGCCCTATAGAATATAATATTTTAATGATTTATTTTAATGATTACTTAAAATAGGTTATTGATAATTTAATAATATACAGCAACACAAAAACAATAAAAGTATTTATTACTTGTTGTTACACCGACATAATTTTAACATTTCGGTATTTCTTTTTTTATGGCATAAAGCCATAAAGATGGCTTGCTTGATGGCTTAAATAAAGATGGCAAACATACCGTAAATGCATTTTCAAGACTAAAATCCTAAGACCGCTAATACGTTGCCAACCCTGAGCATTAAGATGGAATGCCTATATGCTAGATATTTCACCGGTTGTCTTATCCTCACACCGGAAAACAACAATGCAAACACTGCTGCGTAACGGTAAAGAATAAAATTGTGGCAGCGTTCCGAACGAGTCCTGCACAAGCTCTTACCATCACTAAGTACCCGATAAAACTTTCACAAATAAAAAAATACACTCACCTAGTTTTCGTAATTGAAACGTGGTCGTTTCCTCATAAAGGTTTCATTCAAAGCAACTTTGTACGACCTCAGCAGTAAAGTTACGTGATTCTAGGTTTAAAAACTTCTATGTAACTTTGTGTTCGCCATAAAAGTACAGATCTTGCTAGTAAAACTATATCTATACCTCACTACGGCTAACCTAAAAGGTTATTACTTTGGCCTACATACGTGATAGAACTCGAATAGGCGCCAATTTGTGATGTTATAAAATCAATTACAAGCAGTTGAGAAGTAATACAGTCTTATTAAAATAAATACGCGCTCATTTGTGCTGCTTTATGTCGCGCCAATTGGAGAAATCAAACTAGTTTTATTAGTTGTTTTACAGATAATATTATCTTGTTAAAAGTGTAGGATTTAATACTTGTACTAGTTTGAGTTAGGTACATATTCATTCTTATATTTAAATATTTTGCATTTTTATGAATTATTGTATCCATGCTGTAACAAATTACGAATGCAACGTAATAGTCATAAGCAATTTTTATCCTATCCACGGTTTGTACGTCTTACCCACGTATTTATTTAAAAGTCACAATGCAGTCTCTGCTAAATTGATACACACTGGCCCAAACAATTCAAATTACAAAGCACTTTTTTTTATAAACAGCTATGACGGTGTATATTTGGAATGTATAAAAATGCACAGATTACCAATTAAAATGGTACAAATAATAATAATAAAGTGACCCACATGAAAGTAAAACCGGCGCGGCACTTTTAAAATTAAAATAAAGAAATCGCTATAAACTCACAATTCAGCCTATTACTCAGTTTTTCAACTTATACGAGCATTGAAAGGCCGGCACGGTACCTTAATGATGGCTTCAGGCCTCAGTTCATTGTAGCGTACTGCATGGAGCCCGGAAAATTAAAGCCGAACTTGGTCAGAAGTTGGCGAGGCGAGTGTGTGAAATTAAGCTTTAATGCATAATATTTGCGAGTTATTCGCTTTAGGTATTTTTTGAGTTCTCAGCGGCGGGAAACGATGAGTTATGGTATGACGTGAGAGCTCATATACGTGATGATTTATTTTGTTGTGAGTTTTTCAATTAGTTGTAGTCGACCAAGAAACTCCTTTAGCACTTGTCTTATGCTTTGACGTCTTAAGCTGGGTACTGACTAACGTTACGAGGTGTAATGTAACATGTTACACAGCGAGCATTCATGCAGTCAGTACGTAGTGTTTCGGGGAATCCAGCGAGCAGTTACGTACTGACTGCGTGAATGCTCGCTGTGTAACATGTTACATTACACCTCGTAACGTTGGTCAGTACCCAGCTTCACAAATAATCTAAAACGAATACCTACCTACAAAATTAACAATTGAATTTAAATACCTGTGTGATGAAAAATAGAGTTTCATACCTTAAATCTTGATACCTTTGCCAACTATCAATCTGTTATCTGGCCTCAAAATCACCATCCTAGCGAGGTGGAAAACCTTCAAGTTCGTTATTATTCTGATTTAAACAAAATTAAGCAAAACAACTAGTTACCAGTACTCGCTAAAGAGATCATTCCCAACCTGGTATGCGGCGCGCAACTGGTTCCACAATTTACCCCGCGCTGCAGTCTTGACTGTTGTTTAATTTTCAGCCATTTTTCTCCGCCTCGGCTTATTTCCTTTTTAATTAAGTGAAACTAAGAGGCCCTTTTGTTCGGGCCAGGCTCCGTTTGCTAATTGCCCGTCACTCACTTATCGCTGTTACACCCTCTTGAGTAAACAAAGGAAATTGAATAAACAGTCTGCGGTAGCTGTATTACGAATATGATTAATATACAGCTAACCATGGAAAGGTCAGCTGAGGAATAACTACCCGGTTGGCCAGATGGCGTCTTGGTTGCAGAAGCCCTTGCCAAAATGCATTATGCTAACTAGCTAACTAACTACTATTCGTTTCGCTTTTAAACCAATCGCGTTACTGGTAGAAGACGTGATACGAAAACTCACGTGATCTACCGTTGACGCCATTGGTTAAAAACGAAACGAATAGAAACGCTAGTGAGCGCGATGCATCATTGCAGGGCCCTCAGGGATGTGATTTCCTTAAGGCTCATTTTCTTTGGTCGATTTCGCCCGCATGCTTGTAGCAATCTGTTGACGGGTTATTTTAACATTTTTGAGCCCAGAAATATTGCAGCGACGCAATGTATCACGGAAAGCGTGCGGGCTAGCGCGCAATGAAACTGACTTTTTAAGCGTAACGACACTTTTCTACTTGACGTTGCTAATCGAATGTAAGTGTTGTTTTTTTGTACAGCTGAGTAACGCCAATTTAAATAGCTGGGTACGTCGTCGTTATTTAAAAACACTACTTACACTACCAAAAACTAGTTTAGCCTAAAACAATAAATATGTATTAAGGCAAAAATTAACAAACGAAACTTTAAAACTTATTGAAATTGGTCAAAAAAATAATGATTTCTTAGTATAGATTATTTCCTCGTATAAAAAGGTAAACATAAAAAACTTAATTGACACGTGGATAATTAAGAAGCAAATAATGCTTGACTAAGAATAATAAAAGAAAAGATTAACGTAAATAAACGTATGAAGAACGCGTCGGTATTTTCACAGGCTGATAAGTAAATCCCCCAGTTACACATGTACACACACAAGTCATTTAGTACCCACGTTCCCAAAAACTAAGCCTGAACGGGATTCTCATTTAAATATCCCGATCCCGCTAGTGCCGGTAATCAGCGGGCAGTAAGCGCGCCCCGGGATTTAGTTTCAATCTCGTCGCCGCCCGCGCGCCTGTCATTAATGCATACTAAACAGCACACGTAGGACTTGTTTGTAAAACGAGTTTTTACTGGCCAGTACCAGTTGGTTTTTGAGAAAGGAAGGGTATGATAATATTCTGTGACGTTTCGTAAATTCATAAAGATACAGTCCAATACAAAACACTCTAGGTACCTATCTATTGTATACTTAGAAACATTACGGAGGAAAATCACAATTAAAAATTATTCAGGCACATCAGGCAGTCAGGTGTACGAGTAAAGTAAAGAGTAAAGATTAAAGATATCGACATTACACATAGAAAGTATCACCTTTCATCAGAAGTACTTAAGTTAAATAGTAATACAAAGATTATTTAGGCCAAAATATGCGTTTTAATCCTTCTTACTACACGAGAGTCATCGCCACCGATGACTTCAATGTAAAAGTAACACATTTCCTAGTACATAACAGCCGTTAAACAATAGTAAAAGCGAGCAACAGTCGTAAATTCACACGTGCAGGAGCAAAACGACGGCTTATTGCAAGTTGCAATTTTCAACTACGGACAATAAACTATTCGCTTGAAATAAGAGTAATTACGAGTATCCACCTGAACGGGGCGGGTAATAAATCCATTTAGCACTGAAGGGGCGCTGATTCCTCCGACAAAAGCCGTTGCAGCGATTCGCAATTTAAACTTCTTACTTGTATGCAACTGTCCATAACCTCATTAACACGCCTGAAATTAGTTTTGCAGCAAATTTGGATGCTTTCCGGCACTTTGTAGGTGGAAAGTTCAAGAAAATCAGGCAGTTTGTTTCAGTTCACTGTAGCCAACTGGAGCTTACCTACTATGGCTTACGTAGTACCTACTATTTTGTCTAGATTGGCGTTTTAAATACTTAGGTACTCGTCACAAGTCTTGTCCGTCGCTTACAGCTCGGGTCAAGACACCTCCACCTGACATGTGTCAAACGACGACTTTTATTACATTTGCTAAAAAATTAAATAAAAATAAAACAATAATTAAAAGAGACAATTTTACTTGACACTTCAGCTGATAAAGATTCACAGTATAATTTGAACAATTAAAGTGAAAAAGTTAAAAACACTATTAATTATGTTACATTTGATGACAACGTGACGTTTGTATTTGGCGTTTTCAACACTTATTGTTAGTGGGAATGTCGGACTTTGACTCCTATATTTTTTGGAGTGCTCAGATTTTATGTTTATACATGTAATCCTTACAAAAAACCGAATTGAATGGCAACATTTTTTTTGCATCCAGGGTTAAACAAAACATCTCAAATATACCACGTGGCTCGTCAAGTCGCTCAACAAGTAAACAAACGGGCAGGGCTTCCACCCCTAGGTACATAATCAGTGTCCGACGTAACATATTAAACTTTTTCCACTCACGGGGGCCGCGAAAGAGAAAACGAAGAGCTCTTTTTGTGCCTCTGAAAAACTGGCGTAATTTATTTTCCCTTGGTGCAATATTTAGTGCTGTCCATTACTAGAGTTCGCGACCGAACATTATTCACTGGCATCCATCTTTTTTCTCGACCGCACGCGTGCGGTCCTCCACATTAACTTTTTCATTCATATTCTTCCCAAGCTTCCCAATATTACAATTCGTTTTTGCCCCGTCTAGAAATATTATTAGTAATCGGGAACCATTTGTCTTTCGAATTCTGATGGCTTGCGTTTCCTCGAATCTGGTGTCAGAATATAAAATAAGTTCTTTTAATTTTGCGGTTAAAGAAGGGTTTTTTGTAATAAAATAATATTTAGTAAAAACATATTGTTTCCGTTTATTGCTCGTCCATTACAATTCATTTTTTACCCACGACGGTACGGAGACAGTACATGTGTTTGGGGTGAGAGGAAGTTTGTTTGTTTGTTTGTGCAAATAAATGTTGCCATTTATCTCCAAAACTACTATTCCGATTTTGATGCGGTTTTCAGTGATGGGTCCGGGTTTGATTGGTGCATGTTTTTAGATGTTGACGTAGATGGTGACGGTTCTTGAATAGTTGTTACGCTAGTAACTCACTAGGGGGCGCTGCAGTAATGTTTCATAGTAGCTACTACATATTAAAGAAACTCGATAGAACTTGATTGATAGGTAACTGTTTCTGTAGAGCTCGTAGTTCTGTAACCCATCTGAAAGTTCGGCAGTTCGAGGGATGTTCTGATGCAGTTGATGTATCTGCATCAAAACTGCAAACCAGCTGCGCAGTCTGCTTGCAGTTGGCGTGCAGTCTACCTTAGCGGATTGCGCAGTTGGTTTGCAGTTTTGATGCAGTTACAACAACTGCATCAGAACTTCCCTCGAACTGCCATTTTGCAGATGGGTTTGCGGTACCGGCCCTAAGCTTGCCCTTTGGCGAATGTTTTGGGTCCAAGATACATAACCATATTATCGACTGTTATGTAGTGCCCTGTGGTTTGTGCACATTAACGGCCCAACTACTTATACTTATGTATATTATTACTATTAAAATAAACCGGTCAAGTGCGAGTCGTACTCGTACATCGAGGGTTCCGTGTTTAACATAATATGCTTGGTAATCGCAAAAGAAAATACTCATTTTGGAATGAACTTTATTTGCTAGATTTTTGTAAAGTTTTTTGAATAATAAACTACGGAGATAAAGGCAGCCCCCAACGGATAGTCTTGGGTTTTTTATTAAGGTCATATGTAGTTGAATACGTGATTGCCACATATATCTTCGACAACCAAATAGATTCGTAGAGAAGTATTATGAAAACTGATACTCTATTGTTTATTGACCGACTCCGCGAGAGATCAATTCTATACCTACTTATAAAAGCTTTTTACCTTTATTATATCTCGATACATAAATTCTTAGTCGGGGGTTTTTAAATTATTTTATCCTTTTTTGATTAGGCTTTAACCGTCATGGGTTTTAAAAAAAAATGCTTTTTTAACCGCTGATCTATACTCACTCTCAAAAACCTCTAAAAAAGAATTTATGGAACTAACGACATTAATAATAATAATAATAGGGCAGCTAGTGGCGAGCTGTTGGTGAGTGGCGATACCACGGGCCTGAGTGGTAGGTGATCTTGTTCCTCACCTCACGCTTACCTTCACCGGCCGGCTGCGGTGCGCAATGACAAGGAGTAGACCCTCGCCTCTGGCTTGCCTTTATTGGCCGGTCAGAGTGGAGTCGCAAGAGCTATATGCTCGAAGGGCGGATGTGTTGCATAAGTGGTGAGTGGCCACCTTATGGTCGATTAAAGTCCAGAAGCACCTCTCCACCCTTAGCCCCTCTGGAACTGTTGCCCCCTGCTGCTATATATATGTGGCTATTTCGGGAGGCCCATTCCATTGAGTTGGCGAGTCACCGCCTGCCATTTCATCCAAAGTAATTAGCATTGGCCAGGCAGGCGCCGTAGTTTCATCAATAGCCTAGTTGACCAATCCATATCAGTTCATTCATAGAACCTATTATTAGTATTCCCATCCTTCTTAAATAGTCTTTACACTGACCGGTGGTTGTCCGTGGGAGCATACTTCTTTAGTTTGAACTCAGGGACAATCGCCGGTTGGTGTCCCATAACTTTACTAAATTAAACTTGTCTAAAGGGCCTCTGCGTGTTGGCTTCGGCTCCATGTACGCCTTCCAAAGGTCCGGGACTCCCATAGTCCCGTGATTGGTAAAGACATACAAATAATAATAATAATAATACTGTCCGAGCCGATTTCGGCTACAGCGACTGCTGGACAGGCTCAGCAGCTGGCGCATCGTTGGTCCGCGCGTTGGTGTGCTCGCATGTGACTGTTGTAGCCAATTTTTGGCCTTAAATGTTCTTGAGCACAACGGACATGTGAGAACGCCGTCTCTATAATTGTGAGTTAAAGCCGTTGGTGGTCTGGCTTTTAGCTCGTCTCTTTTTGCGTCGAGCTCGTCTTTTCGTAGCTTTTCAAAGGCTTCAATGTTCTGCCTCAAAAGACGTCTCCATTCCGGGCGATTATAACGACATTATATTAATTATGAAATCTGAAATATCTTCCAAATGTAAGGAGCGCTAATATTAATCTTAACTCCCATATTTTCTCTTACTTTTCAGTGTTAATAGTGCCTTAAAAGTGCTCACCGTCGATATTTCCTCATACGTTGCCAAATGTTTGCAGTGTTGAAAGCGTGAAGTGATGTCGCGGCTGTTGGTTGGCGTTGCATAGCGGACGTCCGCCGGCGCCGCGGTAATGCGCGATGCACTTAGCCCAATCGCTAGCTAAATGCATTTCTTGCTTGTATGCCGAGATAAGATGGGAAATGCGAGATGCTAAACACAGATTTGTAAGATCTTAGTCTAGCTGCATTAGTAAAATTGCTCGGTATCAGAAGGCTCCTAAAGAATACGAGTAATCCAGCTAGCAAATTGTTTTAACCGGTCTTTCAAAGTCCAAAAATGAATAGAAGTAATAGTAAGATATTTAATTATATTCAAAGGGTAATTAAAATCTACACCTCGATTAGTTGCAATGCAGCAATATAGAAAGAATGTAGCAGATGGAAAGATATGGTATCTGCTTACGGCTCTGGGAAACAGTAGTAGTAGGTATATTTAATGTATTTTATTATATTACGACTTTTATTAAAATCGATGTAATATTTAGTTCAGTAGCTACATAGACTGATAAACTATTTTTATTTATGCTTCGTGCAGTCGATTCAAAAGTGTTTTTTTTGAGCTTTCAGTTGAAAGGGGGTTGAAGGGGGTTTGAAGGTTTTACAATAGAGTTGGACAAAAAAGTATATAACTAACGCAAATTCCAGTGGCTATGTCAGCAAGTTATTAACACCGAACCACTTCGATCCCCGTACGTGTTAGGATACCGCAAACATTATAGCCCTCGTAACTAGGTCAGAATCGATTTGACAAATGTTGTATAGACATGAATTTATAGGCATGCCGTAATGGAGTACTTTCCATTGACAGATGGGCTGACTCTGACCTCTTGCTTAACTTGTCCCGTGGCTTGTAAGCCCTTCATCACAATATATTATGCAGGTAGGCCATCCACCATCGTTGTTTTACTTGGTACATAAGTACACATACAATTTATTAAATCTGATACAGTTGCGCGATGTCTAGTATTGAATATTGATAAAGTTTTCCATCTGGCTTCTAGTAAAAGATAAGGTTAACGTGGTAAATTGCATACTTAATAAGGTCTTCAATATGACGTCCAAATACAATAGCTAGAAGACAATACTCTAGAAGACTTTAGGTGTGACTGAGCTATAGGGCTAAGGTAAAATAACTTTGAGTGGTCCGATATAAACACACTGATCGGTCGAGTTGCATTTATATTTTAGTTGGGTTAGCAATTTCATCATAAACTTAAGAAAAGTGTTGTATTATAGCTTATGGCGCACGTTCATTGCCGCAGGTCATACTATATTAAATCAATTAAATACTTCAAGAGCTCTTAGTTAATTATGTATATAAACATCCAGAATATTAAATTCATTAGTAACTTATCTCAGTACGATTTCTAAAACTATAGTGAAATCTTGCAAGTTAATTTGGACCCACTTCACGGTTTCTGATGAACTGAAAATTTGCCTACCTTTAGTTCTAATGACAATACAATAATATATTACCATCGAGCTGATCTGATGATGGAGACTCAGGGTGGTCATAGGAACTCCTAAATTACACTCGTTAGAATCGTCTTGACGAGTAGATGACAACTGTGCTAAAAAGTACAGTCGGCAATAAAAGCTTGTTCTAAAAATGAAATTTTTGACAGAAAACTTATTTTACAATGAAATAATAACACATTTGCAAATAAACCCTTAAAGCATAACGTTACATCCATCTTGACCGGATTTATCCGCTGACTGAGTAATACCATCGACACAGCGACGGATGACCCGCCGCTCCTTCGGGACGTAATGTCGACACACATTACTGCCAATGCGAATTTATTCGCCATTCTTGACCTACTTCTATCTATACCCATTCACCTTTTCGGCCCAAGAGCTTTACGATGCTTTTGGGTACTTATGTTTATTAAAAGAGTATTTTGGCAAGGAAGTTGTAACGTAAAGGGTGCTTTTTTACTAATTTAGATATTAAGGGACGTTATTTGAGTCTTATTTATTTTTGTTTTGTTTGTGCCAATTCTACTCCTTGAATTAAACTCGTATTGTGGAAGCCTAGGTAAGTCTATTCAACACAATCTTTAACCGGAGCCGGAAGGCAAACGGAACCAATCAAATTGAATTAAATTAAGCGCCTGCTTAATCTAACTTGGAATTTAGTTAAATAATAAAAAAAACCATTAAAAACGGTTTCAATAATAAACGATATAATTTTCTTGCGGAATGAAATGGACAGCTTTGGTACCTATAAGAAGTTACAAAAAAAGTTATAAAAAGTTATAAAAAAAAAACAAAAGCTTGAGATCCATTAAAGGTTCATTTGAAATGACAAAAGGGTTTTAGGTATTTTGAAAGAGATTAACGAAAACTTATAAAAACAAGCCATGAATAGATCTGACCCACAATAAATAAAACGGAGATGAATACACTTGTGATACTCGTAGTTTTCATTCTAAGATATTTATTTGGAAAAGGATCCTGGCCGTATCCCAAGTTATATCAACGACCGCAGCGATCAGGAATTCAATAATTTCTCAGCCAACCTCTTAGTATAATTGGCTTGAGTTCTGCTTAGAATTGATTGGTCATCATAAATTCAGTACTTACCCGGAAGAAGGTACTTTCAAACTATCAAGTTATAATTTGGTTTTTGTTTTACTATAACTCTACATCAGTACTTATGTAATTACGTACTTAAGTATCCGGAACCGACGTGCATGCATGACTCGATGTATGAATGTGGAAGAAGCGAAAGAGATTTGTCAAGTTCGTAGCAGTTGGAAGCAAGTGGTCTCTGCCAAAGGTGCCTACCATTTTTAAAGATTTTTTTTCCTTTTCGGAAACAGTTTTATGATTTTTTTTATTTTAGGCAGCAGATAGAGGGAATAGAGCCTCTATTTAACTGGGTAAATATTGCCTTTGGCGTGTTATAGTATTGTTTTTTAATTTGGCCGCTATATTGTAAAGTAAATAAACGTTCGGCTGGCTATCGCTACCCCACTTGCACTCCCAACTGCCAGTATATTTGTCACGTGATTCACAGAAAAACAAAGAATGCCAATGGCTATTAAGAAATTGATAGTGCCATAACTGCTAGCCTATTGCTTAAAGCACTCGCAATCGCAATCGACTTCAAAGTAGATCAATTTTTTTAATTTGTATGCAGACTCGCCTTTTGATGCCAAAATTAAACGAAGCGATTGCGAATGCGTTCGACAATAATCCTGCCGTTTACCTAATTGAAAACATTTACCAATTCCGATCTTTCAAAGATCTTTCTCTTGAACTAGGGCAGCCACATTATTCATGGTTCCCGCGATAGGTATACAGAACAGTTCCCAGTACTCACATGGGCCTATAAATCCGTTCCTCAAGTCCGTTGATTAATTCCATTGCCATCTGTATAATTTGAGCCAGTGGTTCTTAGACGCAGTTGCCTAATGTTAGGGTTTAAGTAACAAGGGCGTTAAGGTGCAGATGTAGTGAATTATCATACGACATCGTGTTTGAATGTACTGAAATGTACACGGGGTTATTGTTGGTGCACACGTGCGGGTGTTATATTTTTTGGTGTTTTTTTTCTTGTATTCGCAGGGCTATCTTTTTTTCTACAGGTGTGACCTAACCTAAACTACAGTACTAGGCAGATAACAAGTCATTCCTGACACATTACACGACCACGAAGTTTCTAACTATTGACATTGTTGACAGCGGTAAAACAATGCTAAACTTATTTGTTGCGTGTGAATTAATAGTAATAACAGCATTTTTTTGCTGCTGTCAACATTATGCATATTCAAAAACTTCATGGTTGTGCAATGTGTTGGAATTGACTTCTTATCGGCCGGGCACTATACCTAACACATGCTTAAGATTTCGATTAAATGAAATTTGAAGAAAATATAGATAAATTCGATCAAATCAGTGTACATTTCCTATTTACAATTAATTTAATTACATTACATTTAATTAAACATTTTGCACAATCAGGCACAATATTTTCCAGTGTATATTAGTGACAGGGTGCAAG
This sequence comes from Acleris sparsana, assembly GCA_923062465.1. Classification (NCBI taxonomy): domain Eukaryota; kingdom Metazoa; phylum Arthropoda; class Insecta; order Lepidoptera; family Tortricidae; genus Acleris; species Acleris sparsana. The sequence continues at coordinate 14,503,462 of OV281287.1, read as the reverse complement.
CCTATCGCCAAAAACATTTTAGCATTGTACAAAATGTGGACAGAATTCACAACAAATTTTATACTTGTTAATACTTAAATCTGTAGCTCTGCCTACCCCACTTTGGGAATGAAAGCGTGAGTGTATGATATGATATGTACTTTAAATATATAAATGAAATTTAAATTCAAATTTCATGCGAATTCATAATTAAAATTTAAAAATGACACAGACAACACTGGCATAACTGTCGCCTTGTATCATAATTCTGTGCCTCCTGTGACAAGTGATACAACTCGAGTTGTAGCAAAATGCGGTTTTTTTCATGAATCAACTTAAAAAAAAATTACGCATCTTTTGCTCCAACTCCCGTGTTCCTAGGCCTTCTAGTTCCCAAGATACATTCGTGTAAAATGATACAATTAACCACTTTTTTTCCAATTTTGAGTGTTTAATGCTATATCTCTAGTTAAAACACTCAAAAAAATAAAAATGATTTTTTTTTATTTGTGCCTAGTGATATATCTAAAATTGTATTATTAATCACGATTTTCATTTACCTTTAAAAATCGTGTTTTTTGATATAACTTGAGTTGTATCATTTGTCACCAGAGTTTTCCGTTCTTCTTGAGAAAGATTACTTATTAAATTCCCTACACCTTATTAAAAAAAGTTGTATCAATCATCACCAAACCTCCTTTTTTACACTTTTATGTGTTAAATAATACAATTCGAGTTGTATCATCTTACACGAGCTAAATGGAGCTCAATTTGAAATGTAAAATGATACATAAAGTACGTTTCTCTGAATATCTCAAAATCTATACTAGTTATCAATATTTTTGTGAAACCATGTAATAAAGTCATATTATATGATATAAAAAGCAGCAGCAATTTTAAAAAATATATATTCATGTAAGAGCAGTATTTTTTTAAAACTTGTTTTCGCTCTCCTGTAAAATCGTGTTTTTCGAGTTGTATCACTTGTCACAGGAGGCACAGAATTATGCATTTGCTATTTTCTTTGTTACTTTCGTGCATTCATCATCTTGATTAATATAAGTGCATCTAAGAAAAACAATTTATCTCTGTACAAGGTTAAGTAGTTAACTTACTTATTTACTTTGCCTTCTATAAAAACTAAAACTATTTTTAAGTAAATGAGTCAAGTCATCGTACACTGTCATCTTTATGGTATCTTTTTGTGATAAGACCTTGTATACTATATCTAATAATAGCCAGAGTGACGTCAGCTTGCCTTGCCCCTTGTTAGGTAGATGATTCATGCTTCATGTGTGATTTAGTCATCCGATAATATTTTATCACGAACATGCTCCGCGGCTCCACTGAGTCAGTGGGTCACTAATTCGTGTAGGATTCACTGTATTTCTTAAATATTGTTATCGTTTTATATAAAAACACACAAGTAGAGTAAAAATATAATACAATTCTGCGGTTACAGGTTAAACTATAATCAGCGCCGTAGTTGGGTAAAAGTTGGACCATAGTTAAGCGTAGTTAACCACGCATGCAACGAAGGCGAAAAAGATCCGGTGTGCGACGACAAGCAGCGAAAACCAAAAATATAAGAAATAAAAGTGGGGGCTAATTTTCGTGTCACAACGGAAAAGTTTCATAGAAAAATTCAAGTATTTAACAGTTAGCATGCCTAACTTTTTGGACCTTACCCAATTTCATTTGAGGCCAATGGATAAAACTGAGGCATGGCTGGACAATGCCCGTGACTTCGTCCGCGTAGATCGCTATTCCCTCCTAAACTGACCAATTTGTCCCTCTCTGAGATGTTTGTTTTTTGTTCCTATCACGTCTATGGGTTTAAGGCGGTGCACCGTGGAAAGAGAAAAGACAAACACCAAACACATTTTCGCATATTATAATTTATTAATAAGGATGCTTCTCGACGACAGATGGCACTATCGGTCACCTAGCTAGCATTTTGAAACCTACTTCGGGCTCTATTATATTCTATTCTACTCAATGTTACGATAGCCTTTATCTACTTAACAGTCATGGCGGTTGAGTTAAAAACAATATGACAAGATGTCAAAGCAATATTGTTTTACCGAGTAAAATAGAGCCCCACATTCCGTAGATTGTAAAAAGTTATGCCATATGTCGAATCAACAAAATAGGTTGGTGCCTAGTATTTATTTAACTATTTAAATAAAATACGCGTGCAAAGCCGAGGGTAAATATTTATAATGTAACTAAAATAACTATACTAAAAAGTATAATTACTTTACCGTCTATCAGCTTAAAACTATACTGACTGAACTGGATAAAACATTCTCATTAACTTTATCTTAATGGCCAGATTTAATATTTAACTCCAAAGCCCGAGCCTCTAGTAAATATAACATTATTCTAGCATTAATTAAACGGACTTATAACGTTTTCTGTGACCCTAGTTTCCGTTTAAAGCCAAGGCTTTCATCTTTAAGCCGCCGTCGACATAGAGTCAACAGCAACCAGACTAATAACATTTTAGCAAACAAAACGTGCCGAAACGTCAACCCGAAAGCCCGATTTACATTGGTCAAGGACCACTGTCGTTGACATTGGACAAGTGACAGTGTAGTGCAGTAGTGTAAACGAATTGGATCCGGATAGAATGGCTTTCCATTTTTCTACTCCACTGACCTTGGCACTGAACTTACCAATGTCCTTGGCCGATGTAAATCGGGCTTAGCTTTTTCATGGCACGGAGAAAGCAAACAAGGACACAGGCTCTCTGATGATGGAGTGGACTCTGAGGCACTAGCCAAGATGCATTACGCTAAGTAGCGTTTCTATTCGTTTCGCTTTTAAACTAATCGCGTCATATATGACGTGATACGAAGAGTCACGTGATCTACTTGTGATAAGATTTTGGTATGGTGTTACAGACAGTCCTCTGTGCCGTGCATGGAGATAGAAGAGACAGCTGCCCACGTAGTGCTGAATTGCACCGAGGTGGCGAAGTACAGGGCTAATCACCTCTGTTCGCTGAGGCGTCTCCCCGAGGCATCTACAGATATTAAAGGTTTGGTGGGCTTCCTCGAGGAGTTGGGATGGCTTGACTGAACATAATACGTGGTAATCCTACCTACACGAAAAATAGGTGATAGACGTCGATTTGCGGAAACCAACCCGCTTAGAAAAGACAAATACAAATACCTACAATGCTAGTTAGCGTAATGCGTCTTGGGGTCTCTCTACACGTCGGCGGATCATGGGCGTGCGTAAGGGATGCATTTACACGTTAGATTGAGCTAAATATTCTTGCATATCACTCTTAAGTATTGCTCCGTCCCTTACGGCCATCGGTTAGGGCCTCTGAAGCCCATACACATTAGCATTGATAAGATTGAAATTTTGCGAAGTCTACAAATACGTTGCCTAAACCTCTATGCTAGCCATTTCACCCGCTGTCTTATCCCCTCACTGGAACACGGCAGATTAAAGGCTATGTTGGTTGTAGCGTTCCGGACAGGCATCCACCACGAAACTGCAGGATAACTCCTCTTTAAAGCGAGTTAAAGTATTAAGATATAGGACCTCGTGTACGTTGCTTATCATTAAGACTTTAGAGTTAGGGCTTGTTTCACAATCGACGAGTAAATTTATCTGCCATTTAAAGTTGGCTCTCTCCTTGTCTATTTTCAAGTGTAAGAAAGAGAAAGGGCTAAATTTATCCGTCAATTATGCTTTATTTGTCGATTGTGAAACAGGCGGTAAGACTGGTTTCTAACGATGAAGTGAATACACATGTTTAGTAAGTAGTCAAGTACTTATTTATACTCTCACCCCATTGTCATAGGCATAATCACTACGGAGTACAGTGCAACGATTCTATTTCTGCTCTAATCTTGTTTCTTCTTTTGTTTGTACTGTAAACTTCATGGTTGTACAATGTGTCAGGATTAACTTCTTAATCAGCCTCGTATAGATACTATTAGGAAACAATACTAAAACTAAACAACCTAATGTGATAAAGCTTATCACTTTACATCACTGAATGTTGTAAAAGTAAAGTGTACTGATACTTAAACTGGTCGTAAATAGAACGTGAAACAAATTCATCTATGTAACACCATACAACCAAGCTCATACATATAAAGCACGTAATACACTCTACACAGGCTGTACTGCATATTCTTTGAGCGACTCGTTAAGGGCTTGAGCGCGTGCAAGCTTGCATTAAGTTGTAAGGCATTAATGCACCAGCGCGGTTCCTAGCCACGCCTGCTCATAACATGGGAACTTAATGCCAACTTTTTTGTTGCCTGAAATGCGCTGTGCGGGCAACAGCCGTCTGCGCTTTCAAAATGAAAGGGTAATTCATATGAATTAGCTTGCCACTTGCATACATAGACGATGCTCGACGCCTTTTCTACGTGATTATAATGCAGCAAACTGCAAGAGGAAACTCCACGTAAAAAATTGTACTTGAAAAAAAATTATAACTTAGCCACTTTAATTAGTTAGCTACTCGTATTAAAATGTAAAATTAAGAATCAGTAAGAGAACAAAAGGTATTTTTGTTCAGACATTCCGATAAATGGTGTTATCTAAAGTTTTGCAATTATCTTCCCAACGGTTTTATGAGTTTGGAAAACAACCCTTTCAGACTTCCAACTCAACGTTTACAATTTAAAATAATCTTGTGATTAAGCTTAACCGTTCGAGGTTGTTAATGTTATGGCTTTACCTACAGCTGCAGGTCGCGAGTTAATAACAAGGAGCCCTTCTTTGAAATTGTATCGCCCGAGGAATAAAAGCTTATGAATAAATAATGCTTCCCGGCGAAATATTACCGCCTCAGTGTCCATCTAGACACCGCTATAAATACCAATGACAGAACAGGTAGAGTTGGTTTTAGTTATAATGACGAAAATGCTCATAACGTGGGATTTTACAACTTCATTTTTTATAAGTTCTGAGTACAGCGCCTCGTTTGCCGCTATAAAGTAAGTATTTGACGTAATTGTTTAAATTAGATTTATTATGCTAGTAAGTAATAGCGCAACAAAGTGGTAAAATAAAATCTTGAAAAAAATATTTTTTGTGTACCTCCCCTGCACGTAACCTTGGGGATGTATTTTTTTTTTCTCGTCTACCTCTATCTTGTGTGGGGTGTCGTAGATAGGTCTTAGTGGATAAAAATATTGGTCTAAGGGATTCGTTTATGACATATTAAGCTTTAAAGCGCTATTTTTTGTTAGTATATTCAACGATTTCTCTGTCAATTCTGGACCGAATGTATACCTGATTCGACCTGACCTCTATTTAACCAATTTAATTTAGGTTTGATAGACTAAACTTCCAAGGTGGTCATTGTCACCAAATCTGAATCTGATGATGGGAATCCATGAGAAATTGAGGGAAGTCCTCAAATATTTTAGGCATACTTATAGCGAATTGAACTACATAACACCTTATTATGATCGCTAAATTGATAATAAAAAGTAGTTTATTTTTTCTTTTTGATTCATTATTTTTCTCCACGTTTTTCTCTGATTTTGAATGAACCTATCGCGTATAAGATAAAAAAAATATTTTTTACAGATAGAGAGATACACAAAACGTTAATTTATTTATTTCAAATCACCCATACAATTTACATAATAAAAATAAGCTCAATGACAAAAAGTTGCCTAAAGAATGTGTACGTGCGTTGCAGCAGATGCAGAGCAAAAGGGCGATAGCTCAGCGTATAGCATTGCTCATAATGTGCAAAATACTGATATTCTACCACAATCTCGAGTGACAGAGATACAACGAGCAATAATTTTATAAATATATAGAGAACATGAAGATATATGTTTCATAAACATACTGTCATACGTTTTGCAAGCATGTGGCTGGGTTTGTGTTTGATATGTGTATGTGTGCGTGACGCGTGCTTGCGTTTGGGTGGGTATCTGTGTAAACTTCTATATATATTGTATACCGTGTATACAAGAAGAATTGGGAAGTTGTTCCTTATTTAGAATTTGTTTATGAGTAATATTTGTCTTGTCGCAAATATTTATTATTTATTGTTATTCACAGTAAATAATATGTGTGTGGGGAATTATTTAAGACAATCTCAAAGAAAAACTGATGGTAAAAACTTACTTTTAGGTAGTAGGTAATACTGCTAAATCTGATAATACACGTGTTCCTGATCCATACCCTCATACTGTACCTATGTTTGTTTGTCTGTAAGACGCTTTAATGTAAGTATGCTTATTCTGCCAGTATATTTTATGGCTCCCGGAGGGATAAAGATTTACTAGTTGTACGCAAATCAAATTACGGAAAATTGCAAATTTTTAGTAATTTATGCAGCGGGGAACCATTTGCACCTTTAGAATACTAGGACTATATTAATTTACTACATTAGTATTTTCTTTCTTTCTTTAACGTTTAATTTCATCTAGTTCACTTATTAAAGCGATGTGTTATCATCTAACAATTACCTACTGTTGCTTATGCACTCTAACTTGTGGCAAGTATATTGTTTTGTGAATAGCTAATATAACTAAGGAAATTCGTAACAAAATAATCTGAGCATATTTCTGCAATGGCGGACCGTTACTCCGACAGAGCCCCTGCAAACAAAATATTATTTGGCATAAGATTCGCATTTGGCCTAATGAGCTTTTGAAATTTTACGACACCCACGAAACAGAGATTTGCATTTGCGTTATATTTACGAACTCTTCGTTTTCGTTTGAGCAAGATTATTTTATCCTATAACCATGTCGTTTAATTGACAGAATAAAATGTTTGTCTGTCATACAATACTGCCCTCCTTATGCAAAGTGCAATAACTAGGTTCCATCTACTTTCGAGAAAAACACGGTAAAAGATTTTACATTTGTTTTGGTTGTATCTCCGTTATTACGCATGCTATCGACTTGAAACTTTTACTAGAATATAGGTAACCTTGTGCACTTTGTTAGGGCATACCTAATTTTAGTTTATTTATTAATTAATGCTATAACTTAGGCTTAGGCTTTTGCTTAGGTATATTCAATACTAAAATGAAATATTTACTAGACATAACCGCAACAAGTAGTCTAATCTTGCATTTATTATAAGTAAAACAAGATATTGCAATTATATGTAGCAAGTATAGTATGTAAGCTGAACCGCATGTTCTAACCATGGTTCACTAATGTTTGACCAAAAAAATATTGACAAATGATCATTTGACAAACAACGTTTCACCAAATAATCATTTGGCAAACGTGACATTTGACAAAAGTATCATTTTGCAAAAACTCAATTAGCAAATGATCAAATAGCAAACACTACACTTGGTAAATGTGTTAAATAATAAAATGTCAATTGACAGTTTTCCATTTCACCAAATATTATTTCCTGTAGTTTACCTATTTCTGGGCAGAAAAAAATAACCTCGAAGGCCAAGGCGGGAGCAAAGCTCCCGCCTTGGCCTTCTAACCTAACCTATCCGAGTCAGTTCTGCCCGGATTCGTCTTGCTCGTTGCATTTAAAATTTTGTCTGATAACTCCGTTGCTAAATGTTCATTTTGTCAAATAATTACTTATAAAATGTAAATTTAACTGTTGATCATTTGAATAAGTGAGCCATTTTTAAAATGACAACTAGTAAAATGATCAATTGGCGAAACATTTTTTTGCAAAACGTTGTTTGTCAAGTGTAATTTTGCCAAATGACTTTTGGTCAAACGGCAGGACACCTCTAACCATAAGTGCAATAACTATCTAACTTAATGCGGTTTTAATTAGTAAAGTTGATATAGTTTGCCAAAAAAAATGCACTACTATTGCGTTTTTTTTTCGCACAAGCACAAGTTCCATCACAAGAGATGAAGGACGTACTGCAACTTTTTTTCGACTTTGCTCCTTTGCAAAATCAGGAGGTACTACTGCGACTTTTCCTTCGCTTTTGTTCCTTTACAAGAGCTGAAGTAACAACAAAGACCTTTTTTCACATAGGTTTCCTTGCAAAAAACAAATAAAATAACTTAAGAAAAGCGGTGTACGGTACAATCTGTTTTCGGCAGAATATGATCATTTTGCAGATTCGTCTTTGGACAGAATCGTTTTACGGCAAAGTATAGTTCCACAAAATATGAAACACTGTATGGCTTGAAGTAGTATTCGCACGATTATTCGCGTCGAGTATACAAAACTTTTTGCACTTTGACAAAACACAATAACATTAGAATATTTAGAATACCTCAGCAACCCTGTGAAACTGCTGGGCGGGGCGTTAAATGAATATCAAACGCATGTTGCCCAACTTTCCCAACAATCGTCAGCAGCGTCACCTTTAAGGTCCAAGATTGGCAGCCTATCACCATCAGCTCATCAGCATCGACCCACCCAGAACTGCCCGCCATCAACCGTATTGGCACCGGCCCCATTTAGTGTAAAGACGTATTCCTCACCTCGGCAGGGAACAAAAAAACCGACGTAGTCCCTGCACGTGACCTATTGCTTGTTTGTAAAAATGCTTTCTCGAGGTTAGTTACAATGTAATATTAAAATCCTTCACATATCTTTTATTTTATTTTAGTGCAGCACATTCATTTAATATCGCATTCCCATATACGAGTATAATACCACATTTTCTATAAAATATGAATAGAAAATGTGTTATTATGGGAATACGATGGTAGGACCTTGTGCAGGGTCCTTCCGGATCCCTACCACCATCTTGTCTATTGACCCACCGCCAAGTAGCAGTGTTCGCATTGCTGTGTTCCGATGTGGGGATAAGACAACCGGTGAAATTACTACCATAGAGGCATTCTATCTCAGTCCTCAGGGTTGGCAACGCATTTGAGGTTTTGGGATTGCAGTTTTGAGATTGTAGGCGTGAGATTTCAAACGTCTCTGGGTCACAGATCTAACTCTCTTCTAATTGTCATAAAAAATATGGTTTACGGCCACGAGCGCTGCCATACGACGATTCTGCCCAAAGCTGATTCCGTCCAAATCAAGATTCTGCCGATAACAGATTCTGCCGTCCACCGCCGGATGGAAAAAAAGTCTCGGTTATTCTTTCATTTCTTGTTAAGGAACAAAAGCGAAGGAAAAGTCGCAGTAGTACCTTCAGTTCTTGCAAAGGAACAAAGGTGGAAAACAACTCGCAATAGGTACGCCTTCATCTCTTGTGAAGGAACTAGTGTGAAAAAAAACGCAACGCATTGAACAACCAACTACCGCGAATAATCCTATACTTTGTGGTATTAATACTAGTAAAATGAGAATTCCCCGTGGCGACGTGATATAAGTATTTTATTTCGTAGCTGGTTTAGTCTGGTTTAGATTTTTCGTTTAAAACTTTGCTTTTGTGCGATTCGTACGGCTAAAGATTCCCGAATCACCAGATTCAAAATATTCGGTTAGTAGGTACAATAAATTAATCCTTATTTTGAAATCATGATTTTGGGAATGAGCGCTAAGTACCTATTGATACAGTTTGAGAGCAATTAGAAGGGGCAAGAGGTTTTTGTCCCGTTCTCCCGATCGTTCTGCCAATCAATCGACCCAGTGATCATTTTTTCTCGTTCGTCATACTAAGGGCCTATCACATCAAGGATGTTCTCAAGGTTGTGAAATTACTAAATATGACGTACATAAGTGCCGATACACAGAGTCCAGGCAAGAATACCAAAAAGACATTGAGTTACCTGAATTAAAACTTTTTGGGGTTGAGGTAAACTTTGGATATTTGGATTAAAAGTTTTTATGAGTAAGTAACATTCATTAATAATTTAGTTTCATATACCTAGTTAACGTAAGGGGCAGCCAAAGAAAAAAAGAACAGAAAGATGACTTACTTTAAAAAAATACACTTTCCATGCGAACTACTGCGTGTTACGTTATACGTTAGTATCCCTTAGTAGTCTGTGCGTTAACGGCAATCAATGGTCACATATCATACATACTTTTGCAAAACTGTATAAAATTCGTTGGTTATAAATAATAAAAATTTCACTGGGCGTAACCGGACGTATAGGTATAGAGACTATTTCGTTTTATTGTGTTATTTAATTAACTAAAGCATTGTCTTAAAATCGAAGAGAATCGGTTTATTATACAAATCATTAAGTACACAACTCGTAAACTATAATTATCATTATCACGTTGCTTCATATTTTTTATGTAAACAATTCAACGGCAAATAGTTGGCATTTTTCATTCGGTTGTACAACACATGTCCGTCTTTAATTATAAGATAATAATTAATATTATTAAAACACAATAACAGTAATGAAGACGCCCTGTTTACGTACGCCCCGCTTAAGTTTGGTGCAATGTATAAAATGTATTATCAAAGAGCGTGATTCAATAAATTGTACCAGTTAAAACTTTCATAAGAAAATTATCGAGAAATTATGGACTTTTATTTGTGATAAGAACATAATTTATAAATTAACATATAAAAGCGATCAACGATAAGATTAATAGATTAAGCTGTCTTCTTCCTTAAGAACCTACAAAATGAATTTTATCCTAAACATCCAAAATGCCTGAATACTGATTAAATCTTAGAATGACTTACATCTAAAACATCTGAAAAGCAAAATGTCTGTCTCAAAATTTGAAGTACCCATAAATAAATAGCGTCAGGATACTAAAGCAGTCATGAAATAGAGTAAAGCAGTCAATCTGTTCAAATTTCTAGCGTTCTAAGGTGTTTTAAGACAAAGGTGCTACGAATGCAATTAGGAATACAGTAGACTAGATTTATATGAAACCGAATCAACAAAAAAATAAACATAAACGTGTGTTTTGGACAAAACTCAGGTTACCTTTCAGACTGAGTTAACGTTTTTAAGCTAAGTAGCTTGTATACCTGTTTTACCTATTCTCTTTATACATTTTAATAACTTAAAGATAATTTGAATGCTTACTAGTCCGTTAAATTTTTAATTATTTTCGCGGGGTAGGTAATCAACAAAACTTTTATAAAATATATCGTTTGAGGGGTATCGTGTGTGAGATTGGAGGTATTTAGCCATCCTTAACTTGATAAATAAAGGAGCGATGGTAAATACCTAGATAGAAAAAAAAAAACCGGCCAAGTGCGAGTCGGACTCGCGCACGTAGGGTTCCGTACCACTATACACCTAAATAAATGTTTTTCTTTATTCTTTATTATATTGGAGTTGATTGAATGAAAGGTAAAATGCGGTTTACGATTTATAACGTATTAAAAAAAAACTAATTATTAGATCTCGTTCAAATCAATTTTCGGTGGAAGTTTGCATGGCATTGCCGTAGCCAAAAGGCAAAAAACGGAACCCTAGAAAGGCATTTTTTAAAGTCATATTTTTAAAGTTTTCTTGTTATGTACACAAAAAGGTGTAGGTGTACTTTATTGGACCCGTGCAGTTTTATAAAGAAGATTTATTTATACCTATTAGTTCAATGGTTTAACCAATTTACTAGTTTAGCCAATTAACTAAAGCTTGATATATTATTTTATTTCTCGCTGTCACATCTTGCCAAATTGCGCACAATCTACCTATATATTGGGTTTTGGTCCAACGTAGACACTATATAACATAGTATAGTGTCTACGTTGGACCAAAACCTTCTTTATTATATTGGAGTTGATTGAATGAAAGGTAAAATGCGGTTTACGATTTATAACGTATTAAAAAAAAACTAATTATTAGATCTCGTTCAAATCAATTTTCGGTGGAAGTTTGCATGGTATTGTACATCATATATTATTTTTACATTTATCATTCCCTTATTTTAGAAGTTACGGGGGGGGCGACACACATTTCCACTTTGGAAGCGTCTCTCGCGCAAACTATTCAGTTTAGAAAAAATATATATTAGAAACCTCAATATCATTTTTGAAGACCTATCCATAGATACCCCACGTATGGGTTTGATGAAAAAAAAAATTGAGTTTCAGTTCTAAGTATGGGGAACCCCAAAAATTTATTGTATTTTTGTATGAAAATCTTAATGCGGTTCACCGAATACATCTACTTACAAAGTTTCCATAGTATAGCTCTTATAGTTACGGAATAAAGTGGCTGTGACATACGGACGGACAGACGGACGGACAGACATGACGAATCTATAAGGGTTCCGTTTTTTGCCTTTTGGCTACGGAACCCTAGAAAGGCATTTTTTAAAGTCATATTTTTAAAGTTTTCTTGTTATGTACACAAAAAGGTGTAGGTGTACTTTATTGGACCCGTGCAGTTTTATAAAGAAGATTTATTTATACCTATTAGTTCAATGGTTTAACCAATTTACTAGTTTAGCCAATTAACTAAAGCTTGATATATTATTTTATTTCTCGCTGTCACATCTTGCCAAATTCCGCACAATCTACCTATATATTGGGTTTTGGTCCAACGTAACACTTTGTTGACGACGCGCTGTCCTAGTCGTGGTGACTGTTGGCCTAGCGGTCCTGGGTTCAAATACCGGTAAGGGCAGATATTTATATGATGAGCGCGAGTGTTTGTTTCTGAGTCATGGATCTTTAAGTATTTATATCGTTGTCTAGTACCCATAGAACAAGGCTAGAGCTTAGTTTGGGACTACGTCAATTCTTTGACAAGCTTTTCAACCCAATTAATGTTTGTTCCATTTAGGTACTTATTTTTGCAGCATAAGGTTCAATTTCATCAGTAGACTAACTTTAATGTAACTTTAGTGTATAAAACATTGTGACATAAATTAAGTATTTTTTTGTTTTTATAGGTATGTTACGTTGGTATGCGTTTTTGATTTTAGACGACTTAATAAAACTATGACACCTTTTAACAATTGAATAAGTAAATTATTAAAAAGTATTTAAAAAACATCGAAAACGAAATTGTTTTTTGGCTCCCCAGATAAATCTATTTTTGGCGGTAACATTATAATAAATAAATAATAATCCTATAAGTGACGATATGTTCGAATTTCTTTGTAACTAATTGGTTTTTGGTTTAATAAAGAGTTTACATGCATACCTGGCTACATGCATACTCGTACATACAAATATTCGCGATCATCACAAAAATATCTGCCCTTACCGGGATTTGAACCCTTGACCGTTAGCTTCATAGGCGTGTTACTATATTCGTACCAACTAGGCCAACGCGTCGTCTATTGTATTGGTTGAGCCATCAGTCTATGTGTAGGTATAAATAACATGTCCGTACTTGTCTCGAACTTGGATTCTTTTCATCATTATGTAAGTGCGAGAGTGTCAGATGCTTGATGCAAATGTATCCACCTAAAGGCGACTGTGATGGGGTGGCAGTGGCACTACTAAAACATTTTTACAAAGCAAACACGCTAAATTTCAAACGAGGCTTGTTTTATGACAAGTATGTCTCTGAATTTTAAATACGTTTTATTAAATTACTTATTATATCCTCTTCTAACCATTTACCTATTGCGTATAAAATTGAAAATCCCCTTCTGAATTGCAAATGATCCCTGAGGGTACAAAAGTTAACCCCTTCATAAATGCACCAAGTTATTACGCTATGAAAATTAATAAATAATGAAAACGCCTCAAGGAATGAAATATAAAACAAATGCAAACTGCAGCCATATTGAAAATCACCCCGTTTTACGTACTTTAGGAGTAACGGGAGTTAAATTAATGTTTAATACTGTTCATTTCCGTTGAAGACAAACAGACTGCACTTCAATTAATAAAGCCTTTATGGACTTTGCCACTACCCTTTTGTAAATATTCTAAACAATAGGCATTTTTGAATTCATAAAGGGGTAAGAGACGGCTAGAGCGTAGGTTCTTGAGGTTTGATTAATTCCACTCGAGTATTTACATCTCAGATTAAAGCCTCGTCGTAGAATAAATTACTCTTTCGCATGCATGATACCACAAACCACAACAACTCACTATTGTACTTAGTTACAAGAGGTGTTTTTCGAGTTAAAGGAGGTAAACAGGAGAATCTTCAGATGGTAGCCAAAATATGTAACCCTGCAAGACGAAAAGCGTGGCGCCTATGTACCTAGATTGAATCCCAAACAGAGATAATTGAAATACGAGATCCTAAAAATGTGTAATAACCTTTAGATTCCCCGCAGCCAACTGTCAAGCGTACCACCTTATTCTCAGCTTGAAGCCAGTTGTTCATTGGTCAATGCCTGACATGTGAACCCTACTAAATTAAAGACGAATATGATAATAGAATAAGCGGCTAGTGAATAAATAATTAAGAAAAAGTGTCGAGTAAGTGATTTAGTCGGATTACTATTGTTGTTCGGGTTGTTCCCCATCTGTTCGCTTATCGGTCGAAATTTATAATACCTAGTCGTTGGAAACTACGCAACTTCGACTAGTTAACAGATTAATATTAAAACATAGTTCTAGTGCAATGTCCTGTGTATTTCGTGGGTGCAATTCCCGAATGGGAAATAAAGAAAATGAACCTCGAAATGTAAGCTTTCACAGGTAATCGTGATGTTTATCAACAAATCTGTTGATTTTCGGCCTCAATGCGGCCGTTTTGCCAGTACCTACAACTAGAAACATTATCATGTTTTAACAACAATTTTCATCACACTTGCTCGTAAATGGTGTTATTCCATGCCTGTATACAGAAGGACAATGGCCTAAATTGTTCCCGCGGGAATTATGGCGAGTTTGTCATCCCTAGGGAGTAATGACTTTCTTTTTAAAATTTGCAACTCTTTCGTACATCATTTCTGACTAAGGAGGTTTAATTTTCAGCCAAAAATTAAATCGGTTTCTAATTTCATCTTTAAAAATTAGCTATAGACTAACTTACATTACACAAAACCTATACGCTTCATTAAACTTCATTATTTTAATACCTATTTCAAGTTTATATCAACATTTATCATTAATTTTAGTAATTATACATTTTTATCAAATTGGCTAAATCTGGCTCGAATCCAGGTCGAAACTAAACGCAGTTAGTATCTGTGGTAGAGGTCACAAAAAAAATATCGTTTCCATTTACGTTCCCGTTCGTCAAAACTTATTTCTTTATATTTTGCAGGGTTAAAGTGTTTTCTCTTTGTTTTTTTTCCTCGCAAATGTGATGAAAACCATTGTGTGTATCACAGGCAGTAAGGGGATTACTAACTCGAGTCATTAAAAGCCCTCCGCCTTCGGCGTCGGGCTTCTAACACTCTCGTTAGTAATTCCCTTCATACTACCCTTGATGCACAATGTACTATTAACATTATCTTGTAATTAATACAAAGGCAATATGGACAGCAGTTATGTGCATTTTTTATGCATTTATAGGGTTACGTACAAAAAATGAAAAATGGAACCCTTATAGGATCACTGGTGCGTCTGTCCGTCGGTCACAGCCAATTTGCTCCGAAACTACTGGACCGATTGATTTCAAATTTGGTACACATATGTAAATTGATGACCGAAACACAGATGTACAAAGTTATTTTTAAATCAGCGTCATTTTTGGGGCATAAATTAGGTTACTAAAAAAGTATTGCCATCCTTACTGTGTCGTAACATAAGTATATCAAATGAAAGCGCTCGTTATGAGGATCTCAAATATATTTTTGTTATTATAGTAAAATAAATCGTTTTGATTTACGGTAAACGTTTTATTGTCAAACAAATACTTTATTAACTCTATTGGTTTTTATTACACGACAAAAAAGTAAATTTCCTAAAGTCTACTTTCCGAAAAAAGGTGAGTAATCGATTGGTAATCAATCACAAAGGTATCCAAAATATAATATATATATATATATATACATAATTATATTTATATTCAAATTCAAAACTTATCACCGTAACCATATTACCTTTTTATCTAATTAACGACTAACTGTTACTCCGCGACTCCGCCTGCGTACAGGGTTGGGCAGATTAAGACGTGTCCTAGTTATGTATGGCTTTTTTACATATAACTAAACTTCTTATTCACTTCGTTTTTTTTTTTGACAATTTAACCTTCTTTATGATTTCTACACGTCAGCTTGATATATTTTGTTTTTATATTGTTTTCAACAATGGACGCGAAACGCCAGCTCGTGTGCGATTTGTACCAGAAAAAATACCGACCGTGTTAGATATTGAAGACGCTGAAACATTTAAATATCAATATAAGTTTTATATCGCGGACCGTCAAGCGATTCAAAGAAACGGGATCTTCACAAATCAGGCCCAAACCTGGGAGAAAGCCATCTGTTCGCACCAAAAACATCATTAAAAATATTCGTGAGCGTATTAGACGAAATCCAGCTCGAAGTGCAAGCAAACTTGCTAAAGATATGAAAATATCCCGTCGAACAATGAGTCGTATTTTAAAATATGATCTTGGGCTAAAGGCCTACAAAAAACAAAAAATTCATGGCTTAACAGATGCCCAGAAAAAAGCTAGAGTGAAAAAATGTAGGGAATTGCTAGCTTGGCACGACGGCGATGATATTATTTTTTCCGATGAAAAGATGTTCCAGTTACAAGACAGTCACAACCAACAAAACGATCGTGTCTATGCTGCTTCATTGAAGGATATTCCTGTGGACAAATTAGCCGTACAACGGTTCCAGAGTGCATCAGCTGTCATGGTATGGGGTGCGATATCGCCTAGAGGCAAGTTACCGCTGCTGTTTATTGATCGAGGTGTCAAAATTAACCAAGAGTATTACATCCAGAACGTGTTACAGGGTCATTTGCTAGAAAATGCTCAAAAATTATATGGAAACGACTATTACTGCTTCCAAAAAGATCGTGCCCCATCTCACAAAGCTAAACGCACTCAAGACGGTGTAGAACAAATTTGACAGATTTTATACCTTGGCAAGAATGGCCTGCATCATCGCCGGATTTGAATGCTTTGGACTTTTCGATATGGGGTTACATGCTGAGCAAGATTGGGAGCACACAGTGCATGAATCTAAACTCATTCAAGCATCGATTAGTCAAGATATGGGATGAAACACCAGGCGTGCCGCGTGCAATGCATTCTATGGAAGAATGCGTCAAGTTTTTAAAGCTGATGGCGAGCGATTTGAACTTATGAATTAGTTTTTTTAAGTATAGAGTACGCTAAAAATAAAAAGGTGAAAATTTTAAAATTTTCTGTCTTGTTTTAATTTTATGGCTCTATTTAACTAGGACACTTAATCTGCCCAACCCTGTAGAAAATAAAACATACCCTATGTTCATCAGGGACAATGTAGTATTCTAAACCTTGATTTTTAATTCCATAGAATTCTGACGTTTCTTGGTCTTGATTAATTGATTGATGGTTTTTATCATTGTTATTACAAATCTATGGACTTTTTTTAACCTTAATTTTTCTTTGTTACAAATCCATGTTATGTATTTTATGTACTTAAATCATGTTAAATACTATTGAAAATCCTAAAAAGTCAGAATGTGACAGCACTCAGAATTCTACGGAATTAAAAATCAAGGTTTATCGGTGAAAGATTTTTTCAAATCGGTCCAGCAGTTTCAGAGCCTATTCAATTCAAACAAACAAACAAAAAATCAAATCTTATCTCTTTATAATAATTAAGTTTTAGTATTACTAGTATTACTATAGATATAAGATCTATAGATAGAAGAAGAAGAAGAAATACATTTATTCACTAACCGTAACAACTATAACAATAAAATAATAAGAGGGACAATTACCGCCAATTTTAATGCGCATACCCAGCACAGGCCTGTATTATCTATTGATTAACCTACACGGTGATTAGAAATATCACTGGCGGTATAAACGCTCAGAAATTGGCCGTGAGGCCGTGACCACTCTTTCTGAAATTGGTATAGTCGTTATTTCCTCTGGAGTATAAACCAAATCTGGGCTAAAAAGTAGTTATCCCATGTCCTTCCTCAGAGTTAAAGCTATGCCTAAACCAAGTTTCTTAAAAAGTTCAGTGGTTAAGGAGTGAAAAGGTAGCAGACAGAGAGACACGTTCGATTTCTAGGCTATCTAGCATAGTGTCGTAGTGTTATATAGGTAGTGAAGTCTCGATCTCCTACCCCAGAGGCACTACTTTGAAAATCGAAGTTCAAAGTTACGTTAGCTCCATCCCTTTCTCCCGACTTCGTCTCGAATAACTAATGACAGAAACGGAGCTAACGTTGCTTCGAACTTCGATTTTCAGAGTAGGACTTCATTTTCAACCGTGCAAGCCGTGCAACGTCAATTTAAAAATAGAATCTCCTCCTTTTTTGAAGTCGCTTAAAAACGAGGCTCGCCGTCATAGGTTGAAAATATTATATGCCTCTTAATAAGTTAACCTAATTTATCGACAAACCGCACATCACTGACTGCAAACTTACGCACACTAATGAAAAGCAACACACGCAAAGAGCTGTAGTAAAATATATTGGGACACACGTTATCAAAGCAAAAAAGTGGTACCTACACCACAGGGTACACTTGTGAACTTGTGAAACGTTCATAATATAAGGTAAGGAGGCGTCTCTTTTTAACGAAGGGCATTTTTTCCCAGGAGCGAAGAGTATGATTATATTAGCCGTTATTACACTTCCTCTATGTTTTCCTACCTCTATGTTTATTAATGGTATGTCGTCCAATGACCATGACATCCGTATCCAAAGAAGCTGACTGTACTTTGACTGTAAGTACCTACTATTAAATATTATTAGTGATCGTGCACAACGATCCGAAATTCCATCGCACAGTCAAGTCAATGGACGACTGATATTGCCGGACCAAATAATATGAATTCATTGAATCCGAATCGAAAACGCCTGCTTAGACATTTATTTTTCGCCTATTCCCATGAGCCCTCAACATTCGCGTGCATTTCGCGGGCGTGAACCGCGGCGCGAATCGCGCGTGAACTCTTAATGGCTCCACATTCGCAGTATAGTTCTGTGGCGAATTGCCTCGCTTCCAAGGCTGGATAGAAATATAAGTTATCTGTGGCCATTCGCCAGACTGATATGAACAGGAAGTTTCTAACGTCTCACAAGATTGTGTTTGATAAATGTTATTTAATGTGCCTAGCTTGATAAGTAATTAAAGTACATGTATCTGTAGACTAAGTGTCTTTTTTACTACTACTAACTAACACCCCATGAAAACCGCTGCATAGGCACAGTACATACAGTTCGTTCATTCTAATTGTGTATATTGCAACCCTTTGAAGTCGCCAAAACCGCTTTGTGCACATCAAATCATGCAACTATTTGAACGATGAACGAACTATAGTATTCAAATTTGTGTCACAGCATAGTTCGCGCGCTCGACGGTATAATTTAGGACTACATTAAAACTAAAAAAATAATTTGAATGAAATGGAGGAAACGAAGATGGTGGATTCATCGTAATAGAACAAGGTTTGTAATATTTTGTTCAGTATTGATGGTATTGGGCTAATGTTTTATAAAAGAAACGCGCGAATGTGGAGTCTGTAAGGTTTACGCAGCTTTCATGCGTTCGTAGGCGCGCTCTTTGACGCGGGGCAAAAAACCAACACAAAGTAGATAGGTAACAAGCACCGGTAACGAGGCGCGACCTATATTGCTTTTACGCATTCGCGCATAGTTTTGCCACGTTCGCCCGCGAATGTGGTGCCCTACCACAGACTCTACAAGAATACTCCGTTCGTATCGATGGCCTATCGTAATGTAACTGAACGCTAATAATTTTCCTTTTATGTTCTCCTGTTTTACTAAATGTGACTCTAATGCATTAAGATACGGTTTACAATTTCCAGGAGCCTTAGTGAAGTGTTTGGCGTTTAGCGGTAAAAGTATAGGCGAATGAATCACAGATTATTAAGGTATGTCTAAAAAATGAATGAATCTTTGCGCGCATTACCCACGCATTACCTGACATATTTGACATCCGATCAGATGTCCATGTCATGTCATTCATAGTTGTTTAATTTGTCAAAAACACGTTGTGTGTTTTGGTTCGATACGTATGAGAAGACTGCAAAGCATAATAATTACGATAATATACAAAATGCGGTTTACAATTAAGCAAGCCGGCTGTGGAGGGGAACGCATTGGTACATTAACGGGGTTTAGTAAGTCACCAAATACGGTCATTGAAACCCCTACTGCCGCACTGCTAACGCAGGTATATAATTATCAAATAATTCACTAAACTTACTCTCTTTATTTATATATACTGTTTACAGCTTAGTTGGTATAATACCTAATGATAGTAAGAGATATAAAGAATCTAAGATCTTTCAGGGAGGTAGTGTTGTTCATCTGACTGCAGAAGTATTAGCGCGCGTATTTGCTAACCCGCAGCTGCTATGGGTCCCCTTATCAAGTACCAGCCACTTAGGAGTAGGTGTACAGGCACAGGGCCAGGGCATTGCGAAGTTCGCGGGGGTTTCAAACCATATGACCTGCACCACATTGCATAATTTAAATGATGCTGCACCTTCAGGCCATTTTGAGCAAGATAAAGTGCCACTATGGACCAAGACTGGTAAAAAGTTGATTTCAGCCGACATGTGAGTAATGTCTATATATTATCCCCATAATAATATACTTTTTTTTTTCACATAAGAATAATAATTGTCTAATTAGATTGTTTCCTTTTAACTCAAATAAGGCGAAAAATATTTATGTTCGTATTCAAATTCTTGCTACCTATTATTTACTTAATAAAGAAGATATCGGCGCTTCTTCTGAACAGTGGTCTCTTTGGAAGCGCTGGTAGACTCAGACTTGTAAAAGTGCCTACAGGGCCTACTTACAGAATAAATGATTTGAATTTGAATTTGAATATAACTCTCAATCTCTAATTTCGACTTATAAAAAATAAGTATTTACCCATCATAATTATGCGGGAGGTCAAAAAAGTACCAAGTTCTAGTCTCTTCTGATTACGGTATAGTCCATAACATTAAGCTTGAAAAAAAATACAAAAAGATATCCAAATTTTGAGCTCAGATCCTAAGCATATGAGGGGTTAAATGATTACTCATCATTTTGTTAACCTGCTGTGTGTACGAATAGCACAATACCAATGATTATAAGAGATCAGTGAATATGCTTTGACTGACATGCTGATGATCATTGAACATGCTTGCTGAAAAGTTACAAGTAAACAAATTGATTTAAATACATAACTTTATGCACTAATATCTTCGTTTACTTATTGTTCATTGCTACCTTCTTATTTTTATATATCAGTTCAACCTTAGCAATAAAGCTGTAATGGTTATTTTACTGGTTTGGTAGGTCCTTATTTTTTTTTAAACTCATTTTCCAGGTACATGGACTTTATGGAGTTATTCAAACCCGACATAATTTTGGCCCTTGCAGATGGTCGCACATCTTATACAGAAGGAATCAAGAGGGTCACTAAATCTTTGATCCGAACTAATACCATGTTGGATGTATGTGTTAAGAGATATACATCTTCTAAAACACTACAGGGGAGTTCTCTTATTGGTATGTAAGTGATTGTTAGAATTTACCGGCAATTCTACATAAGTTTTGAGCACCGATCATTCCTGTGATTTATTTAAATTGCATGTGATATTTGCTTTAACCACATATGTTTATATATGTGAGAGGTGAAAAAAAAAGACTCTTTGTATTATTTTAATCCAAAAAACATTTTTAAAGAATACAAAAAAGATAATTTCACAATTTGAACACAATGAAAGAAAGTGTGCTATAAAAGTCATAAAACAGGTTTATAGAAAGTGAAGTGTTTTTATTATTGAACTGCCCGTTGCCACTTATAAGACAAATTTCTCACAAAAGCAATGTTCGAAAACAATTTACAGTTCTAATTGGTAAAAAAATGGTATCTTTAAAAGAAGCAAGTTTATCTTCACTTACATTGCCAGATGATTAAATAATATTAGATAGTTATGATTAGGTCATTTATTCATCAATGTGATGTTACAACATACATGTATTACATGTTAAAATACTTGGCTGTTCATTGTGATTCCCAACATAAAATGAAAATAGCACTAAAATCCCAATAATAATCACACAAATAATAATTCATAAATGATAAAGACTATTAAAATGAGGTAGCAGGCGACCCAGACAAAGCTTGTTTGAGCAAGTGAAGGAGAACGTTAAGTTTAAGTAATATCAAGATCTCAAAAAACAAACAAACAAGAAAAAGGAATAGTAGGCACTCCATGAACCCCATGGCTTATCTTATAAGTTACCATGATGATGATATTGATGATAGATTATTCATTTTATCCCCATAATGCAAACTTCTAGGTCATAATGTAAATTTTCCTTCCTAATCCAGTTTAAGTACAATATTATGAATTTACACTGGTAAATATCTATCAGCCTGTTTTATGCAAACTGTGGTTACAGAATTAACAACAAGTTTTTAGAGTTGAAAATTCTGTAGCTCTGCCTACCTCACTCTGGGAATGAAGGTTTGTAGGTATGTATGTATGATATGTATAAATTTAAAATGACTGCTTTGAAACTGTTCAAGTTATACTTTATATTATAACATTGTTGGTTGTCTTTTTAATACAATAATTGATCATTTTCTTTTGTGTATTCAGGTGTTGTGGTTGCTGCTGGAAACATTACGAAACGTAATGAAAGCATTCAACACGTTCTCAAGCATAAAGATGTCCTTACTGGGGTAGCTTTACAAGGAATAATGGATGGCAATGAGAATTATACTGATGTACCTTTCGATGATGTTATGTCTATCATTAAAAATGTTGCTGTAAGTGTATTTAAATTAAACTTAGACAGAGGGAGACTGGGGTCAAATAAAACGTGGATCAGTGGCATCAGTGGGGTTAACAATGGAAAGCGTCTAGCGTTCCTGCTGGTACCCCTAAACAGAGCGCGCACCGCCGAAAGTGATTTACATTTTTATGTAACTATATTACTTTTTTGACATCTAAAGTAAGAATATTTGCTTATAATGTTTTGTTTATTGATCGATAACAATTAGTGATCAAGAGGTAGGTGCCTACAATCAACCATATTTTTTTCTGAGTAATTTTATATTAGCAGAAAGGTTGGTGGGGCGATTGAAACAAATCTTTAGGGGGCAATTGAAACAGGTTACTTACACCTTTTATATTTCCAATCACTTAAAATAATACTTATACTTAATTATTTTCACAGGCCATGGCCTTGTGGTCTTCTGTGTTGGTAGGCAGAAAAGCCCAAAACTAGTAAACTAATAATGGTATTAGTTAGAAATAAAGAATGCCTTGAGCCAAAGAATCAGGACTAAATGAAATGTAAGAAGAGAAGTAGGAATTCTTGTAATAAATAAGCAACAGAATTGTAAAAGCACAAAGCGTGTCTTTTCTCACAATATCTTCAATTTTTATTTTTACATTTTATTTCAATTTTTTATACTAATGTCAAGTATGTAACTACTCAAAATCTTTACTAAGTGACCCAAAATTTACCAGCTAGTTTGCGCTTCAGTGTATAAAGTCGGTGATCGAATTCGAGATCAAAAATGTAAACGTACAATTGTCAATGTCAAAGTGACATTCCAGGGGTATACAATCTTGTTTTTTTTAAATGTATGAATTTTAATCAGTCAATATAAGTACCGATACCTAAATTTCTAAAGTTAGTCTATTCATATTATGTAATCATTATGACAGGGAGGGTGGAAATTAAACACGTAATAAAATAAAATAAATGTTGTCACTGTTAATTGACGACGCTGTTGTATTGTGTGAATCGTAATTTGTAACATTAATATTAAATCTATCTGTAACTATAAGAAACAAAAACTCGAGAAAAGAAAGCAGTGATACCAAAGGATAAACGAAAAGAAGCACATTAATTCGATTCATGTCAGAAATATAAAAAAAACTCAATGACTGGATAATAAACCATAAAATTACAACCATTATAATTACGAACCAAATGTTTAAAACTTCTTACCATTGCCAGTAGCATAAATTAAAATTCCATATATTTTAATCAAACAACATAAATATGAAATAAAAACGGTATATTTACTGTTTACTTAAGTGTAATATTTTTACCTCTTCACACAATATTATAGAATCTGATTATTAATATTTTTATTTTTATTTCAGTTATTTAAAGCTAACCATCACTTAGATTTCTTTTTTTATGATGGCAATCTGTTTGTTTACGGTTTTGATGTCGAATTCGATCACAGACTGTAGTTGAATTTTACCTTTTATTATTTTGCTGTAAATAATTATAGACAAACCTTTAATTTTTCGACATTCATTACCTTTGAATGTTTCAGGAAGCCCTGCCCGGTGACATGGTCCGCATTCTAGAAGGTTTCTGGAATCCAGCTGCAATCATGGCTGCCATTGGCAATGGCTATGATGTTTTCGACGGATCGTACCCAGTCAAGCTGACCAATGAGGGGTTTGCTCTTACATTGAAATTTGACTTTGAAGAAAATTGTGATGAATTATGCGTTTTGGATCTAAATGATAGTCGGTAAGTGCACACATCTTTATTGTTTTGTTATAATTCAATGTCTGTTAAATATTTTCATTTATATTTTTTTCTTATCTAGTTAAATATTTTCATATTTTTTTTCTTATCTAGATATAAGGAAGAATTCAATCCTTTAGTGAAGGGATGCGAGTGTTTGGCGTGTAAAAAGTATACTCGTGCGTATATACGCCATCTTCGAAATACACGGGAGATGCTGGCATCTGTCCTGCTCAGCATGTAAGTAATAAAATAAAAATACCTTTTTTGTACTATATATTTTGTTTTCGAAGGTTTCTCTTATCTTTTGCGCCATCTAGTTGGATTGATGGACATTGCATACTAAAATTACTGCCGAAACTAGGTTACCACCTGGCTGTTGGTGTAGATCATAGAAGTTAAGATGACTATTACTAGATGGCGCTACTGTCTCATTATTTTCAGCGTTGATAAATATAATAAGAATTTAAAAATATCTCACATTACTCCAACTTTATGGCGAAATTTTGGGTATTTTTTGCAAAGTTCAGCAGTGGCCAAGCCAGTTCAGTAGGTACTTTGCATATACATTCTTTTGACTATTATATCATTTAAGGGAATCACATTTCAGTGAAACATTAACAAACAGGCAGCATGACCAAAGAAATCTGTAACGACACATTCCAAGTTCTAGTAAACCAATATCTAGGTATGTCCTTTCTTATTCTTCTTTCTTTCTTCCGTGTTAAACCGGTAAGCCAAAAATTTAGACATAAATCGAGGCTAGTGATCCTGGGTTCTGTTTCCGATCATGTTAAAAAAATCAATACCTATTGTATTGACATAAGTACTCGTCGC
Organism: Acleris sparsana; assembly: GCA_923062465.1. Lineage (NCBI taxonomy): Eukaryota > Metazoa > Arthropoda > Insecta > Lepidoptera > Tortricidae > Acleris > Acleris sparsana. Next base: position 14,478,255 of record OV281287.1, on the reverse strand, counting down.
GAACCATGCGGCAGCTTACATTTTCCATAACGACGATAACAATAACGTTCTTGTCTAGTGTCACTGGGCAAATATTTTGTTATGTGTGCGACCGTTTGTTGGATGTTTCTGAGTCTTGAATGTTTTTTATATATACCGGGTGGCTTAGATTGGTAATACAAAATCAATGTTTTACACACATCTACACTAAACTAAATCCCTCTTTGTCCCTTGCCACTAATTATATTAAAAGTAAAAAAAATCCAAGTTGTATTGGCATAATGCGGTTAACCTACCATTATGTTTAAATAAGATTGATAACATCGAGTGACAGGTGTGACAGTTAAAGTCGCCGTCAATAGAACTTGTGAATGATGTAAACAAATTAGTACTGTGTGACACATAACCTCAAATATTCACCAAGCATGTTTTTATTAAAAATAACGTATAGTGAATAGTTATTTCATCTTGAACTTAATATCAAAATAATTTGATCTTTTAAAGTACGTGATTATGGAGTAATTATGGTGAATTGATTCGTTTGGTTTTGTTTACATATTTTGCAAGTTCTATTGATGGCGACCATAGGTATTAAATGTACGGTAACCACACTTAAGGACTTTAATTATTAGTTTTATTAGAGTTAACGATGGTTAAAGAAAGCTAATTTAAACAACTAAGTTAATATATTAGGTACACTATTCGTCATTAACTGAGCCACCATCAAGTGTTTTGTATTACCAATTTGAAGTCACTCTGTACAAATTATGTTCCCATTACCAGTACCCAAAGTACAAGCTTAAAGCATAGTTAGGGACTAGGTCAATTTATGTAAGATTATACCCTGAGATTTATCCATTATTTATTATTTTACTGATACTTATCTATCTCTCAATAAAATGATTACTTATCCTGCCCTTATCTAGCTAAACAAAAGAACTGAAGTCAATGAGAAATGAACTTAAGCCTAACAGATTGATTTGCAACATGTTAAGAAGTTGTAGTCGCAGTCAGATAATAATTACCATAGTAATCCATAAGTATCTCTTATGTTATGAGTTAATATCGCGAATTATTGTGAGATTATTATCTGTTGTTGAAAATGTTATTTAGCAGTATTTGATATTTTTTATCTTAACCAATTCTCTCTAACCTTTCCTTCACCTTTATTTCAGCCACAATCTTCATCATTTCGACCAGATGTTCCACCACGCCCGTCGACATATTGCTGCAAACACGTTTCAGCGATTCCGACATCACATAACCAAACAATATGAACGGTATAAGAACTCTCAAGTAAAAGCCGAAGAAGTGACTAAAATTATCCAGAACGGTGTCAGTGTGGTTAAAGCACCCTCCGTAAAGAAGATTCGGGTAAAAAACGATGTAGAGCATTATGTACCTAATAGTATCGCTTGATGTAATTGTAATTTTACAATTTAGTGCTTGTTTTAGTAAAGTTGAACTGCCTATAGATGGATAAGCATAGCTTAGTACATTTTGGATCTAAGATCTCTCACTAGAACGGATTACATAATAATTGTATCCGTCTCAACACATGCAAAATGGAGTTTGTATGAATTACCTCATGTTAGTTGGCACCCATTACAGCGTCGCGTATCAGGACTTTTACAGGCAAAGAACGGTACACGACGTGCAAGACAGAGACCTAGCGATTTAATAGTGCTTCAAATATATAGTTTACCCATGTCAGGCAAACTGTCTGTCAGACTAGTTCGTCGAATTATAATATAGACTGGTGCTCGTAGTTGGTATATAAATATAGTAAAACCGTGTTCTAGACGGGTTTAGTACATTAGATTACCACTTTTTCCACGGGTTCGAAATCGTCATGATTTCATTTAGGTTATCGATTTGCAAACCAAAAACGATGTAGTGTGTTTATTCACTGCATCTGTACAAATATTTTTTCTTAACCCTAGAGTGCATAGCGCCGGTTACGGCCTTAGTTTGATTTGTATTAGTGGGTGCTAACTTTTACTTGAATTATTTAATTGGCTTTGGTATCGGCCATAAAATAGAAGGTTTTACTAACAAATCATTATAAATCATATTTGTCCAGATCCCAAAATTTGTCAGTTAACGCTTTAAGGATTGACTGGCATATTCTAAATGTAAACAATGTAGGAAATTGTATGATTAAGTACCATATTTAAAAAACAGTGCATATTTGTAGTTGTAGTGTAGCGCTGTGATTCGTGTATACAATATAATTATAAGTAGGTATTTGTATATATTGATGCAGCGATATTAATGTCTGTGTTATAATAAAACTAATACGTTATGATAACGCATTATCATAGATAAGGATGCTTTACAGCCAGTTGTATTTATTCGCAAAATCCTAATTTCAACGATTTATCGATACTGATATATATCGTAATTGAACAGTGATTTATTGCCAAATTGCGATTTTTTGTGATTATAAATAAGTTTTGATCGTGACGCATTCCAAAGAAAATATTAAACAGTTAATTTGATGCAAACCAACATGTTTCCATTCCATTCTCTTAACCTTTCCTTAACGGCATGAAAATTATAATTTTTCAAGGTATAATTTAGGTACCTACCTAATTACATATTATTGTTATTGTTACGTACAAATATATCAAACATTAGCAACGAAAACCCGACTGGCAGCAAATGTCATGCACCCATATATTTTTAATGAAGCCTTTTTCGGTTGCGCTTTTTTCACGAATTATATGATATCTGAATTTATTAAAATCGGTCCCATAGTTCAATGGCATAGGTAAAACATCGGAAATAATTGTTCAATCGGCAAGCCACAGTATAGAGAACAGTAGCAGCTCGATTTCAAACAAAGCCAAAGTCAAAGTGTTTATTTGTAAGGTACTTACATCGCGCGGCTTGCATGTGTGCGTACTACTTGCGTACGCGTTCGTGCGGCTGTGGGCGTGGTGAACCACCCTCACGAAACTACATCTTGGGACTGATCTGTATTGATTTAGTTGGGGCCGCGGCGTGAATCGTCATTGCGTTCGGTCACGTTTGGTTCACCGAAAGGTAGTATGTATTGTTTAGTATACGGGTGCCTAAAAAATGGTACCTATACAAAACCCGGAGCTATCGTTTTTCAAAATAACTTTGGAGTCGGAATACCTACCTAATTATAGTTTTTGCAGTATGTGGTTTATTTTTTGATATTTATAGCTATTCTATTCCATTTTATTGTCTGTGTGACATTTTCATACGTTTAAACACGACATACCACACATACTCGTACTACTTAACCTTCCTACTTCCAAAACCTCGAGATGCAATTGTTCCTGTACGTAGGTATCTACATAATTATAAATAAAAATGTTAACTGCACTCAAATCCTGGTCTACCGGAGTTCTTTGTGTAATGCTGCGCCGCGTGCTGCCAATGCTCAAAGGAAGCCGCGCGGCGGCGCGTGCCGCCAATAATAGTCACTTGCCTTCCGCGAAAGCGGCATCATCAAAAGATTACAAAAAGGGATTTACATATCACAATTATCACATACCTATAAACATATTATTTAGTGTCAATAGTTAACAAGTATGAAAGTAAAATAATTCAGGTATTGCGTAATTTATTACGTTACTATAATCATCACGGATCAAAGTACTTATGCCCAAGTAGGTGACTAATATAGAAGGAGAAGTTTGGACCCTAGGCTCCCGGGCGGGAATAGGGATCAGAATCTCCTAAAGGGCCGGAGTCGAACTACTTTTCTATTTATACTATGCCCAAGCCTTCCCAATGATATCTCTCCTCTTTAATTTTACTTCCAGCAAAACTGACTCAGCAACCCAGAGGGTTCATCTTCTGACAAAAGAAAACTTGCCTATTCCTAGAGGATTCAATTTAAGACAGCAATAACCAATATGAATTAGATACAGGGACTTCTCAAAGAAAAAGCAAACTTAACACATTTTACATATATTTTACTGACAATATTTACACAATAATTTGAGTGACCACACTTATTGAGCTAGGCGTATTGTATGAAATGTGCATCAAGTAGTATGAATGTAATCGAATTACATTACAATTAGGTATATAATTACAATTTTATAGGATTTGGCAGGATTTTGCTTGACAAAGTCACGATCCAAATATTGAGGCAAACATTACTAATAGAAAATACATAATAATATTAGATGGTAAAACACAACCTTTCCATAAAATATATAAATATTAAACTGTACTAATGCATAACAATTCACATTTAAAATAAATACCAGGCAACAAACACGCGGCTCATAGGAATTAATTTAATAGGGAATAATTTATTTTATTAGTCGACAAATAGGTAAAACATTAAATATTGTCGAATTTGGTAAAATTCACTAGGGTTGGCACATTAAATACAGGCGCGAAGAGTAACACCTAAACCCTTCCAAAGTGTCAAATCAATAAGTACCTCAACAAGAACTGAAACTACTTTGATATTTGTTAAATAAGAAAGCCTCCAACCGTACGCTGTAGTTTACAAGTGTTTAAAAATAATACGATGTTTTCAATAATTATAACATTATTGTGAATTTACTAAATAAGTACATCTCACTATATAAAAATGAGCTTCATTTCATTAGCTTACGACTTCAAACAATTGATGAGTTCGTTTTACAAAAGCATTGTATTTAAAACACTTAACTAAAAGCTGAATATAAAAATTGTATAGTTTTTATAAATAATTACTATGCACCAGGCATCCGCATGATAAAGCAATATTCTCTAATATCTACTCTATTCACAGTCTAATAAAAAGTAGCAGACGTGTCCCTTAAACTGCTATATGTGATACGAAAAACCGCAAGAACGGAGGAGCGGCTTGTAAGTTACTTCGCCTTATGCCCTGAGACCCATGAAGTGACAAAAATGATAATTTCGAGATCCACCACGGTGCGAGGCATGCCAGCAACTGAACTTTGTTCGGATCGGCTTCACACTTCCCACAGCACTAACCCTATTTTAGAGTTTTCTACTTAACAGTCAGCTTAACCCATTCACTGGTTCACTATTTAAAGTATCACATGTCCGTCTTTTTCTTTTCACATTCAAAGACAAGATAATGTATTTACTGCCGGCGCGAGCACTATACAAATTCATTCGTACCAGGCGTGTTGAGAGGTTCTTGAGCCTGCAACAGAAAACATATATTAGGGAAATTATAACATAATAACGTCTACGTCTGTCTAAAAGGCCAGTACGTTACGCAAAACAAAATGACACTACGAGTACAAAAATTGTAATCTACATTTTAATTTCTACTGAAAACTTACCAATGCTAGCCCTCGCATGTTAACGCATGAAAAACAAAGTTTCAGCAGTAAAACGTTATTAGTAATAATTAAAGCGATAGGCAGAATCAAAATATACTGGCAATTTCAAAGGGACTATGTACAGCATTATTATCTACCTACAATTTAATACCAACAATTTGGCAACTATGTTTTAATACTGTTGCGGTAAAAATGTTGGCACAATCAATTGCCATAGTCTTAGGTACTAAACGAAAATAGTTTTTTTTATAAATTCCTTAAAATAAGTCCTAATAAATGTAACTAAGTATAAGTACATCAATTTTAAAATGTCTTAGGCTGACCTTACAATTATCTATGTTAGCACTAGGCGTAAACTTGTTATTTACAACACTATTATTTTGGCCATTAAAGTTGGGGTCATATAATCATTTCAATGTTACATCAAGAATGGAATCAAAAATAAAAGTTCTGTAATATTTAGATTACCTTAAAATTCTGAAAATTTACTTCTAAATTAGGGTCAGTGACCTAGAACACCCACTTATATTAATTGGCTCCTAAGGAGGGCAGTGCGGAGTCGCGCGACTTATCTTAGACTGTTTTGTATGTTAAGCGTGCACTCCATGGCGGTTAGCGCTCTCACCTCCTCGCCCACGGTGCTCGGATACAGCTTGCTGCCGGGTGCGTAGCCATTCTTCTCCAGCGCGAATTGGTCCTCTGTGGTCTTGCGGTACACGGGGTTGTCAAAGTTCATAGAAGTGACGTTGCGATGCACGTAGTGCCGGTACATAACAACAGCAATCTGCGGAAAATAAATTAAAACCACGTAAGTTTTCAACCTTGAAACATCAGAACATTCGGGAACCTAAAATGTATTAACGACATTTTAAATTACTAATAACTGCAGTTGAAATGGACCATTTCAATTGAATAAATCGGTTAACGTCAATGATATAATCGTAAATGACGCGGTTAATTGATTGACTCATTTTGCTCGATTAAATTAACGCAGACTTTTCTAAGTTTCCGTTGTTTATGGCAAATTTTGCAGGAATGCGATACGCGAAACGATTTGCACAATCATAAAAATCAATCAATATTATCTTTATAATGGAAACTTGTCTAAATTAAGTAATTTCCTGTAGATTAAATCAAATAAGAACCTAACAGGTGTATGGATGACTTTGCTGTCTGGATAAATTCTTAAATGAAGAAGAATTAACGCAGCGTGTCTATAAAATACGATAAGGCATACCAATTCGTTTCCGTGCGGTATTTTCGAGAAAAATCACGCGCGGGCTAGGCTTGGTCTTGTATTTATTTATTTTTGATGACTGTCGCATTTTGTTTTCAATGTCTTATTATTTTCTAATATTCCTAGAACATTGAACAACTAGACGTCAGAGTGATAGAAGGGCTTCCAGAAAGCAATCAAAATCTCATAACAAGCTGACCTCATTTCTCGGCAATACTAAATGGTGTCACTCGACACCTAAATAAGAAGTGGCATTCAAGCATGTGAAACATGATCGTTAAGACAATAGTGATTCCTCGAGAAGCAATACAAACATTTTGAAAAACAGTGTTTTGTTGTGTTGAAGAATAGGTTATAGGGTAGCGCTGCCACACTGGATTTATTTTGAAATCACCATGAAGGTCGGAAATTGAATTAAATCAATTTTATTCGTTTAATTTATTTGTTACAGCTCATCTGCAGTTAAAATGATTACCTACCTATGAACAAGGTCAGGTATTAGAACTTAGTGATCGTCATACGATGGAGTAGTAATAACATGCCTCTAATTTTTGCCCTTCAAATTCATATATCGAATACCTATCTAATAACCGTGGAGATAATGACTTATAATGACTCAGTTTCCAAATTTACCACGGTGATTTCAAATTTTAATGCGGATAACACATCGTCTTAAAATGTATAAAATGTATTGATTTAGGTCGAATGTCGTAGAATTAGCTATGAATCATTCTGTTTTTATATAGACGTGCATTAAAACTACGTCAAAACCAAGTTTTGCTATACCTATGACGTTATAAGATGTACATATTTAAACAGTTTGAACTTTTATTCGCTTTTTTCATTCCGTTTAAAAAATACGAGAAGGCCTTGCATTTCCACGTTCACAAGTATACTCACGGTTATGAAGTATTTCTTATCTACATTTGCTGTTGTTATGTGATCGCAAAAGTATTAACTTTCATTTAAGCTTCAGGTTATACGTACTATCCGGAACGTGAGACATTTAAGTAGACAATGAAACAGCAATTCTAGTTAGAATTATTTGCAATATCTTTGAGTTCAGTTACTTTTCTTTTAATAATTTCGCTAACATCAATATAGAACGGAACCAAAACTGTGCTTTTAGCAAGGTAATAGTAAGACTTGAGCTACTAATAGAGTTCTTACCAAAGCTGCCAATATTATAACTCCAGAGATTACAGCAACAACAATGCCGGCGATAACACCGGCGTCGCGCCCGTTGTTTGAGATTCCAGGATCAGTTTTGGGTGTTTCTGGTACACCTGTAAAATCAAAGATAAAATTCGTAAGATAATTGTTTTTTGTATTGTCTCTTGTTATTTCCAGTCTTAGTTTTAAATCAATATTCTAAACAAACAGTATTTGAAGTCGCGTAAAAGGAACCGGAACAAACTAGAAATAACAAAAGATCTGGTTGATAAATTGTGTTTTTGCAGCAGGTACATTCAGTTTTACGCGTTTTTAAAGATTTAACTAAGTTTATATTAAAACTCAGCATGATGTTGAATTTAACCAACAGTTTTAAAGATGAAAAGATAAACAGCTGGAAAAACAGTCTGTAAAATTGTTTTGTTAAATTTGACGCAGGTAGTCAGTAAAACTATATGTACCTGCATGTGGTCTGAATGACCCACCACCTGAGGAAACAAGCGTTAATCACAATCATGGGAAATGCGAAAGTTAGATACAAAAGCGTATGTATTTACGTTTATCGAATTGCTTTGTCAGTGAAATATTACAAATTACTTCATAAATACTTATGTAACCACGACAGAGCAATGCTTGCGGAATTTTTAGTCATCATTCTCAAGTTCAATGTTGTTATTACTCATATTGACCTAATATAAACAACGTCCATTGACGCATGTGTTATCTGTTAATAGTAAGGTATGTTTTACAACTTAACATACGCACATTTTTTATAAGGTAAGATAACAGCATGTTACAAATTACTTTAATGAACATTGGATAAAGTTTAAAAGATGATGGCGTGGGTTTTTCCTAACCGGTTTGCGCTAGTCAGTCTATTTAGGAACCTTTAGCCACTGTCAATGTAACGTGCCAACTGTAACTCACATATGCTAACCTACTTTTAGTTTATAATTGTATTTTTTACACATATTTTTAGTGACAATAGTCGATTCAAAGAAAACAAAAAGGGGACAGGAAGGACAGGTATTCTTATTATAATGTGAATTGCCAATAATGCACTTCCATAAACAAAAGCCCTGTATACTAACTGAATGGAATGAATGACGCTAATGATTCCACTCGTTGATAACTATGACATTGTTATTTATCCTCATTATCTTAAAATTCAATTTGGGATTTAAAATGGCCACTGGTTTTGTCAAAACTTGTATGATCGTGACTTTATATTACCTATCAACGTAAGTGGGTTAAGCGAGTTAATTTGATTGGTAATGTTCTAAGTTTGCTAAATCAATACAGGAAATATGCAACATGCACCCAGTTTGAACTGATCTGTGTGTCTTCTAGAATATAGGAAAGCCCGATTTAAGATTAAACAAATACATTACAATATTATACATTACCCTGTACATTAAAATGTTTCACAGCCTCTGGTAAATAAGGACTAAAATTGTCGTAATTGTAATGAGATTCTTTGGTAGGCTCTTCTGTCACGTCGGGTATCCTCTCCAGACCGGTACCTTTTGAAAAAAGGTCATGGAATGGTTGATTCTTGGCATTGAAAATCTGCTTCTCGCTCTCCCAATACGCCTTCATTGGCTCGACTTCCGCGTTGACGGATGCTAGTGCTTGCGGCTCCTCAGACACTTCGGTCGAGTCTTCACTCTTAAAGACGCTACGGCTCAGCGAAAAGAGAAGGCGCACTAGCCCTTCTCTACTTAAATTGACCATATGTGTTAAACGTCCTTTTTAACGGGGCACATTCAAAGCTGTTATTCATCAGCTCGGATTCAAGGTGTTTGGCATGCCCTGCAAATCAGTCAAGGATTCCCATGTTGAAGACACACAGATAATGTTTTAACATTCACAATGAACCATGTTGTTAGTCAGCAGCGATGGTGGTTAGTGGTGATCAATATGCCAGCGCCCCAATTTAAATGGTAACCTTATCTTATCTCAAGCGATGGATATGAATCAACTCATTCAGGAACGCAATCCCAGGAAAGAATTTGTGGCATTCGAGAGGATATAAACTTTCATTAATAGAGAAAACACGTTAACACAGATACGTTTTAACTGTAATATCACACTATTTCACATTCACTTTCATTAACATATCTGTTGATGTAACAAATGCCACAACATCGATCCAAAGTAAGGAGCAGTAAGGTAAAACGAAGGACTGGATTAAATAAAAACAGGATGAAGAAACCCGCTTGAAATACTCACTGGTTACAGGTTTTTCCTGAACTATATTTTCGTTTGAACCTGACGATTTTAGCACCTCCACTTCTGGTTTAACTGTATCTGTAGATTTTATGATATAAATTAAACTTCACAATTGCTTGATGGCTAGGTTTTTGTTTGTAGGAACTGTTTGTTAATGTAACTTAGGTTAAGCGAGCGAGAGGTTTGTGACGCGGTGCCCACGACTATCGCTCTCGGCGCCCGATGCAAAAATGCCAAGTGTACTGCAGCCGACCGCGCCGCGCCTCCTAAACTCGCCAACGTTCCGTCAATTTAACTGAGCGCGATCCGGCACACACTGCTATGCCGAGTTAACCATTCGGTTAAATGCAGTGCCTTTTAAATTTGAGTACTTATACACGTACTTGCTCGTCATTCATGATTATAGGTAATACATTAGTTATTAATTAGTCAAGATTTGATAAGAATGTGACTTTATAAGACTTTATTAAATTGATTGCAATATTTTTCCTAATTATGTTAAATGATAATAGAAGCGCTAGCGGCGTCCTTACTAAAACTTGAATCAATTTCCCTTTTTGTGAGGTGATAAAATGATAAAAATATACACACTGAAATCGTGAGTTCAATGTAATACGCGAGTGATGTAATGAGAGAGACATCGGGCGTTAGCAAGGCCGCAGTGGCGAGCCGGATCGCGCCCGAATTGACTAAACGAAAGGTGGCGTGATGTCGTGACGTCACCTCACCTTATTCACTACCCAGCCATTGAGCTTGGGCAACGTATCGCATTTTGAATTTCGATAGTCGGGCGGCCGTTTTTTAAACTCGTCTACGCAAGGTCGTGTTGATGTTGACGTGTATGAGTCGCGTATGTGTACCTTACGGGACAGATAGTCAAGGAAAAAATGAACATTAATTTGTATAAAGAAAATCGCTGTTAAAGTTGAGGTAAACAGGTTATGTTGATGTGTATCGGGCACATAATGCACCTATTAAGCTTGTTGTATAAAAGAAATGCACCTAATTCAAAAACCAATAATAAATAATTATCAGAGGAACCGGTATACATAGTTCCTGCAACTGAAAAATACGCTATATTCATATTATTCATACTTAATATTGTACTCACGACTATGCGTAAGGTTTACATACGAACGTGTCGGGGTAAATAGAAGATGCCGGATACTCCGTCATTCCGGTAGATCCACCTATCTATAAATAATACATCAACGTTGTATTGCACTGGCTTCTGTCTCGGACGAAATTAAATTGCTACTCGTTTGTCTTTTAAATTCCTAGTTAAAAATAGCCTCGCAATGAGTGGGTAATTTCCCACCGTACAGGCAGGTGATGGATGCGTGTACGCATGTACGGTTGTTCGATTAATAAATCATGTTGAAGTTTGGTGCTAATATATCTTGTTAACATGATTAACGCAATTTACTTAAATAAGTAATATTCTCACCTAAAATACATAAAAATAGCACTTGCCTTGTTTATTAATGACTCATTTTAAAACTTCATAATGAAAGGTACACCTACTACCTTTTTTGGAGTTTGCAAATATATGTTTTACTGCATATCTTTTATTTTTACTGCTAGCTAGTTAAGCCTCTCTCATCTTATCTCGTTAGTAAGCCTCTTTAAACTCCGTTAACTAATGCTGTAAACTCTAAGTAGTCTATATTATAGGTGTGGTCAAGTCTGTAAATACAACAGTAAGCATAAGTATGCGAGTAAATACTCTATTTACATCTGACATTCCCACATTAGGTACCTACTCTAGAGAGAGATATCGTATCTATACGACGTGAAAACAATTAGCGTCTATTGATTACAATAAGTACCTAAATGGCGCAAAGTCGTATCTATGTATGACTCAGCTCGCACAGTTTTGATTTAAGTACAAATTGGACTCCAAACGTAGTTTTTGGCACTGAATATATTCATTTCCATCTGCACCTTGCTTATGGCATTCGTTACCGGAACATTAAATAAGTATTATTTTAGAGATGGGCAAAGCTTTGTTGGGTTGATAGCATGGTGTATCGTAACCATTTCATTCGTCAAAAAATGCCATCAATCAGCAGTGCTTTCTCTGTGCTGTAACAGTGTGAAGGAGAAACACTTTAGTGCTTACGGATTTGCACCTCAAGACTGCAAAATGTCCATGGACTTCGCCTTGAAGCTCACTTACCAGATAGGTAAGACGACCATTGCAAAGTCGATGAGTGGCTTTATAAACTACGCAATGTACAGTCTGAAATGTACCTACAGTCAGAAATTAATTATCTGCAAGGTTCATTTTAGTTTGATCTTAATAAAACTATAAGGTCGATAAGAGGCGTCCCTCGGTTTTAAGTCTCCACTTAGCGACATTTTCATTTGTTAAGAAAATATGTCAAAATCAAAAGACTACCTACTTAATTAACAAACTTATGAGGGTCTGTAAACTCATTATTGCGCATAAACAATAACGACATATTGGCATGGATAATTATAGTAAATGTACATAGACGAACTAATCTCATATGGGATGGGATTTATTTATTTATCCATCTAACTTTGGAGTAGAATAACTCGTCAGGTATGTGAAATATCTCGGACCGATTTTTCGGATATAACGATTCCGAAAGAAATTGAATACCGATATTGGGCGTATCAATATCGTAAATCATATTAATTAGCTTTCAATTTCGGTATTGTAACACAAACGGAATTGATTTTAATTCGGTGTGTAGTAGGTATTACTAGTATTTCGAAGTTATCAGTGGAGCCTGGTTTACTTTCAAGTGCCAACACAAAGGTGACAGCCCTTACGGATTAGCAACTTGTCATCTATCAGACTTATCAGATGGGTTTCGCAACGGTCGTGGACAAAAGTGTTTTTCTAATAGATCCCCAATTCCGATACTAGTATCGGAATTCCGATTTTGAGATACAATACAGAATTTCATTTCATTGTATGCCCTACGAATTGCGAGATTCCGATATTGAGGGTCAATTTCAGTTCTGATAATTGAAAGATAGGTACTGCATGCCCTAGTCGCCACCTCTTCCGTCGTTGCGATAACTCGTTGCCAGCGGACCAATTACTGTCGTGTTTAGCAACGTGGATAAAACCTGTCACTTTCTGACCAATATGTAAGTGTAAGAATGACGGATGCTTTTATTTAGCGCGATAAAGGCGACCATAATACCGGGGTTGGGTGGACTCAAAGTAATAAAATATAATTTATAAATAATTATATTAGAAGTAATAATTTTATAATTTTGTAGTTCATTAAACTGTTGTCGGATCGTAAAGTTTATTCGATGTAAGCTAAGGGTAAAGGTGTAAGAGACAAAACGTCGCGCCGTTCCACGATGCTTTTGTTGTATACAATAAGTTATCTATCGTCGGAAAAAACTACAACGTTCATCGCAGAGATTTACGACACGATTTTGTGTCGTGGTTCGACGCGTTCACTTATGTCTTGGCCCAGATTAGATGGGAGGAAACTTACCGCACGAATGACATGCCACATGTATGAAAAAAACATCGTACGATATGTCGTCATCGGATGACGCGCCGAAATACGTGGTACGGAGGTACGTGGCCGATGCGATCGTATCGTTGATTTTAATCGTATCGATTCGGTCGATGATGGCAATATGGAATTTTATCGTAAATTCGGTTTAATTGCGCCTTCAGAAATTTGAGATTGGCAACATTAAATTTTTCCACCCTATCTAAACAGGTGCACGCAACGAAACGCGCATTGTCTTTTTTTTTTAATGTGTATCTTGTCAATTACAAGACATTATTCCTTATGCTGCAGAAGTTAACCTACGAATACATGTCTATTATGCTTTTGCCAGTACAATTGATACACAAGCGCGCATACTGTTTCAGTAACAATGAATATGTCCATAAGAATCTAACCACAACAAGAGTCATTGTTACATTACACCTGAAACCGCAATTAACGTAAGTCAAAAGGTTGACTAAGTGACAAGATTCATTCAAGGCACACCTTGTTTAAAACTCCTTCAACCTCCTTATTTATTCGAATATAAAGAAACCCATGAACTTGTTTACACGTTTTAAAATTTAAATTGTTTGAATAGACACAATTGAAATGCTATTTTATTATAACTTCATTGGGTCAGTGTCCGGGAAAGTATGACCACTTTCCCGGTTGTTAGCCATAAGGAAGGCTGGGCAAGTTGAGAAAGACTGCGATGTGGTAGCAAATATGGTACTGGAGTAATTACCTGAGTATGTGGCTAGCTCGTAGGTAATTTAGATCAAAAGCGAAACTATCTTGCCTGCCCTACACTGAGCTAGCTCTTGTTCTATGCACTTAACGGACGAACTTGCAACTTGCTACCAGTGTTTTCATTCGTTCATACATTTACGGAACTAAACGGAAAATTATTTGGTGGGGCGCCACTTTTTGATATAAATGCTCTACAGTCTCCTTATACTGATCTGATCAAAAGTTCAATTGTAAACATTGACGAAAAAGTTTTGTACTCAAAAGAGTCAAAAACGTTTTGTAGTATTTTATTCGCTTCTTCAGACCTATATTATTTTGTTCAGCACCGATCTTTTATATCTTTTTTCGCCACAGTTTTAGTTTCCTGCTCTATGAAATTATGTTTATGACCGGTCGGCCTAAAATAGTTTTACTAGATGTTTCCATGCTACTAGTCTTTCGTACGTCAATTACAATTGGTAGATTGATTCGATTCGGTTATTTGAGGCGTAAAAACGACGATGACGACAATAACTGCCTTTTATTGACCACAACCAATTGCACTTAATTGATGAACGATACGTATTTCGAGGTCGGAATTCCTAACTAACAATTATGTGCGCCATAGGTATATGACAATGTTATAATGGGAACAAATAATGTGTACAGACATTATCCTGCACTTTAAAATTATAGCGACCCGCTCCTGGACCGCACGGGATACAATTTTCCACAGAAATTGGTGTAAACGATGGTTGAAATAGCATTATATTACTATTCCGAGGAAACATACAGACGTACATACACGGCAGGGAATTTTATCTTTTACTTACTTATTTCCATTCCAAATTCAATTTAAATCAATCGAGGCTTTTCAGCGTCAGCAAAAATCTTCACTCACAAACTTTCGCATTTAAAATATAGTGTAATTGAAATTATAGTGATTATGAGTATGCATTGGTACTTACATGACTGAGTATGCTCAATGGAAAGGAATGTTTAAATCGACGTTATCGTTTAGGAGTTGTAAATGACATTATAATGCATATTTTAACCAACTATATATTTCTTGTCAACACTACGTTAATTTAACCATCGGTTGAAAGTGATATTAATGATCCGCGTTAGAAATTGTGTCTATTTGTGATTAATCTGCACGAGAGGTCGTCATAGTAAATGCAGGTTAAAGATCTTGGTAAATATATTTTCGTAGCACTTATTATCCTCTTAAAAACCAATAGACGCTAACGCCTGCGTATGCTCGATGTGCATGTTTGCGTTAAAAAATCCTGTTATGGATTCCAAGCGATTATAATAATACCTTATAAAGCTTGAGACAAAACATTTGGTACCACGTACGTAAATTAAATTGCCGTCTGAGTTTTAAAAACACTTGTATTATTTTTTAAATAATATGTCTGTATTTATATCTTAAGTTCCATACCTTTGTTGTCAGTAGAAACATTGACGTTAAAGAATAGGTGGGATAACCCAATGAGTATGTCACGTGTTAGGGTCTTCCCACATCTATCGACGCGGAATCGTTAGTTGATCAAAAACTCTTTATGTCAATGCAAACAGCGAAAACGACGTCGTTCCGTTCGCATCGCCGAATCCAGCCAAGCCGAGCCGATTGACGTTTGTTTCGCACTTATTGGGTAGAAATAAAGAGTTTTGTTTATTTATTTATTTATTTAAAAAGTTTTGTAAGTAGGCACTTTTACAAGTCTGAGTCTACCAGCGCTTCCAAAGAGACCACTGTTGAGAAGAAGCGCCGCAAGAAACTCAACAGTAAGTCGTTTTTTCCAAATAAATCACATTACAATACTAAACTTAAGCTACACAATTTAAATGTCACAGGGATGTACAGGTCCCAGTAGTAATAATAATTAAATTGTCGGATTAAAAAAAATTGTGATCAGCTAACGCCGATTCCGCGTCGATAGATGTGGGGAGACCCTTATATTTCGATTTTCTGTTTGTGATTGGTCACCTGCATTTTTTCCGCTGTCGGTAGGTATATGCCTTACCATGATATTGTGTCATGCTTCAATCAAAACATATTTGGTGAAAATAATTATGCACTGACGGCCGTTTTGTTTTTGTCCTTAGTGTCACTTCTGTCTATTGATTTGAAAGTTGTTATCCTAGAAATATTTAAATATAAAAGTTGCTAATGATTTTGTTAATCAATCACGCAAAAATGTATGAACGACTTCGATAAAAATCGGTGCTGATATTTTCAGACTTGGATTAACACATAAGGCTACCTATTTTTTGTCGAAAATATCTAATTCCCGAGAGAAAAACGTAAACGAGTTATAAATATTATATAATATTGCATTATGATATGAAAACACATAAAGGATATACTTCCTACGACTGGGCACAGACAGACCACTTAAATAGTTCGAATAGGTACATACCTCTATATCTAACAGAAAATAAGACTGTGGTTTTTTTTCAGGGGTTCATGTCGAAAGTTTACGAGTGAATGTAATTTTTCATCGAGGAACTGAATAACGTTTATGAAAAATATCATAATGGTTTTCGCTGCAATGACGTTAAAGCAACAAATGCACGTGTTTACACACAAGTTTCAACAATAATCGTTAGTCGCGTTTCTGTACACAACAGAAAAAAAGATTTATATGAATTAACAATTTTGGTACTAAAATACATCAAAAATCGGGTAGCAAAGATAAGCTCTGCAAAAGGAAATCTATTGGTCATCAAATGCGGTTCGAATGACCCTAAAGATGGCCTACTCTCTCTCTCTCTCTCTCTCTATTTAAGAGCCAAACTCTTGTCGGTGGGTGGAGTAATCGCCAACCACTTTCATATAAGGCAGTACCTCCTCGAGTCTTTCATTGCTCTAAGTAATTTCTCCTTGATCTACCCTGCCTCTTCTTCCTTCTATTTTTCCTTCCATGATATTTTAAAGAAAAAGTCGCGACGTAGTATGTGACTAATAATGCGAATTTAATATACTTAAATGACTAAATCGTTTAATGATTTTATGGCTTACCATATCCGCCTTCTCCACTTATGACTAGGTACTACGAAAACTGTAGGTAGTAGAATATATTTTTAGTACATCTCTCGTGCCTACACCTATGTAACGGAAGTTTTTTTTTAAAATTATCTGGTAACTGTGATGGGTTCTTGAGCTTGAGAGATTTCGCTTTAACGAAACGTACGTTAACTTAAGTAGCGTCAGTCAGTGGAGTCAAAAATTGTGGTTTCGTCAACGTATACGTCATACGTTTACGTTTACGTTTTGTTATAATTTCTTCATTTATTTTGTTATCTCTAAGTTTAGTATTGAGAGCGATTACTCGTGTGCATGTTGTGTTCGCACCTAGAAGGCCATGCAGCCAAACTTGTTTGTTTACCTCTATTTATAAGTCACAATGCTGTAATGTCCAGTTTGCGAACCTAATAAAAAAAAAAATGATAATAAAAAAAAAAAAAAACGTTATGCTCCGAATAGATTTAGATTGCTCAGCTCTCCATGCAGTCTCGTTCCTTCGATGTCAACATCGTCAACTCGTTACCTATCAACAAGTTAATTCTGGCATATAAAACGCTTGATACGTTGAAGGAGAATCAACGGTGGAATCTACTACTTCGTTGAGTCAATATAGCATTGTGACGATAAGACCATTATGTTTTTTACCCCATAGGTAATTTGTTAATTGTAAATTTATTTATTTGTGACGTACCTACACTACAGACTGCTAGTGTATTTGTATAATTAAACTAAGCTCATTCCTAGGCTAGGATTGGTTACTCACTTTGGACCCCATCGAGTATGGTTTGAATGTTAGGAACGGATATAAGATTTCTTGGTTACGATTAAAATCGGTACTAAACAACATACTGACTTGTTCATTTCCAACAAAGGAGACACAACTTAAAATACTAATTTAATACAGGATTCCTGTGTACGTTACGTTAATAACACAAAAACGAACATGATTATTTGTACGAACCTTCAAAACGATCTGAATCTGAGCCAACATTGTTGCTAACAAACTATTTCTTAATACTGACTGATGTTGTAAAATTTCATATCCTCGTAAACGAAAGCCTATATTTAAAAAACTTTACTGAACTTGATTAACACGTATTAAATAGGTACTTATATCGCATATTGAGAGGATAGCTGCAAAGGCTTACAGGAGGTTGATTCTAATGAAATAATTTAAAATTACGAAACGTATAGATTGTAAGATTTAAAATATCGAGTCCAGACAGTACAGTAGAGAATATCATGACCCTACGAAATTATAATCAAAATTATCAAGTCTGTGAACATCGTTTATGTACTCGCTCCAAAAATATGTTGGTTATGAAATTTTGCAGGAACAACTATTCTTTTCGCTTCTTCACAGGCAAGTCATATTCCACTCATATCGCCAGAATAGTCATGCTGATGTATTTTATGACGATTTTAGCAGATATGTAATCACAGTAGAAATTATATTTCGTAATCAGTTATCTTAAGTTTTTATTTTATTTTATGACTGATTAATGCTATTGTTTTAAGTGTATGTTTTAATATAAAAATAGCTAGCTTTGAGTAGTTAATTTCTAATTAATAGTCTAACACAGGTTCATTGTTATAAATTGTTTTGGCTTATGAATTATTTAGTTGTGTTCCTTACTAAACCGGGAGACCTCTCAAATTTTTGTACTCGATTATCCGAAATATCCTATATTTATAAATTTTTCGGCCCCGCCTTGTTTTGTTCTTGGTACACGGGAATGACTCGTATACATTCTTTAAAGTGTAAGTTTACCATGTTTTGTTATATTCTCATACGCAGAAAAATGAGCCTAGTATTATAAGTTAATCATAATGTTTTAACATAACCATATCATAGACTCAATGGACTCGACAATGTCCAAATCCATTACAATACAAAAACATTATAACAAAGCCTTCTGTTTAGTTATTTGTATTAATTTCACAACTTTTTTTTATCTGAAACGCTAAACATCAACGCCTCGCCCTATTTTCAAAAAAGCAAAGTTGTACTCACTGTCCTCGACACACATCTGGTCGTCGGGCAACAGCCGGAGACCGTTGGGACAAGCGCAGGAGACGCGGGGGGACTGGGGTCCTATCCTGGGCGCTGGCAGGCACAGGTGGGAGCAGTGACCGTTGACAGCAGCGCAGTGGTTCACTCCGTCGGGTTGCCGGTAGGGGTGGTACACGTGGATCACCATCGGGTTTTGAAGCTACACAGAATATAATAAAACATGATTTGGGTATACAAAGAGGGATCGAAATAAATATAGGTATTGTATAATAATGAGAAGGCTTGAGTCCATAGTCTCCGTGCTGCCTCAGAAGAGACAAATCAATTCTGCCCTCAAAAGTACAGACAACTTGCTATAAAGTCATGCACTCATATCTATAATTAGATTTTTGACCATTCGGTAAATAGAAAGTTTAGAACCACATTCAAAATTCAAGGTGAAAATCAAATATCAACTAACCGTATGAGTAGAAGTAATAGCTTCGATATCCTTTCCGTTGAATTTATTCGCGCGGTACACGGCAGCCTTGTCCCAGTCGGTCCAGTAAACCCAATCTTCAAAAGTCGTGATGGAGAACGGATGGCGAAGCACGTCGGTTGAGTAAAGGACGACACGGCGCGCCGAGCCGTCGTAGTTGCAAGACGAAATTGTGTTCATCTTGGCGTCCACCTGGGAAAAATATGCGTTATGCTTCATGTTGGCGGACTAAAACGGATTTTTATGCTCTGAGCGGATAAAGTGATTCCTAATCTACGACTAAGACCCTAAAGCCTAACCCTAAGCTGTAGGACAGCTGAGCACGGTATAAAACTCCATGGAAAAAGCTCATTATTGTATTAAAATATTTTTGATTTAATTACTGCCGTGTAGGTACTTATTACTCAATAAAAAAAATACGGTTGAACTCGAATCTATGCATATGCCTATCTGTGCATATAATCTATGCATATCGAATCATGCGTAGAATGGTTAAAAAGTTAAATAAAAAATACATCGGTGGGAATTTTAAAAATCTTAGTTGTCATGTCTTACAATGATATTTAATCGTATTGTTATAACTAAAAGTTTCACATCATTTTGTTCATTGCGTGCCGAGTACTCGCAGAAAACCATTTTTAACTGAATCAAGATATTTGGATTTCGCCTTTTAATTACCTACCTACGTAAAACTTTTATTTGTTTTCTTATATCCTCTAGAAAATTGTCATTCATGTATGTGTATGTGCGTTGATGATGCAGGGACCGGAACCCTTTAAAGAGTCTTCGTTAAGGTATATAATTGATTGGTTTTTACAAACCATAACGATGCGATAAGCATATCTTCGACTTACCCCGGTGAAAAGCTATCCCATACGATACAATTAATTCGACTAAGCGCTTTATTCCTTAAAACCCTCGTTAGGATTTACCTATGAAGTGTTTATTGAAGCTATTATAATCTCTAGGCGCAGTCAATACAAAATATTTTTCCATAGGCTTGAAACCGAGTCAACGGGGAGGGAGAATGGATAGGG
Source organism: Acleris sparsana (assembly GCA_923062465.1). Lineage (NCBI taxonomy): Eukaryota > Metazoa > Arthropoda > Insecta > Lepidoptera > Tortricidae > Acleris > Acleris sparsana. The sequence continues at coordinate 14,457,554 of OV281287.1, read as the reverse complement.
TAACACTAACGTAATGTAAGTGCTTAAATTCGAAACCCTTACGAAACTGGTAACCTCAATGGTTGTAGTTAACTAGTTCGAAGCAGTTACCATATCATTAGGCTAAGCCTATCGATAGGGAGAGCATATGATGTAGTACCCGATTGATAGACTTAATCAAATAAAGGGGTTTTCCGGTCCCTGATGTTATCACTATTTATTATCCTTAACTTAAATATCTGCTAGAGTCTAACTAAGGGTGCATTTTCAAGTCGAGTATAAAGTGACTTGTTTAAGTACTCGTCGTACAATCTGAAATTTATAAGCTTAAGTGGTCTGGTTAGGGCTTCCAAAAATAAAAAATAACTCACCCAATACACTCGTTTTCGTACAAGATCCAAAGTGAGTCCGTTAGCCCATTTGACATCATAGGAGACGATGGTTTGCCTGTGTGAGCCATCCATGCCGGCGCGCTCGATTTTGGGAACTTGACCCCAGTCGGTCCAGTACATCCACCTTTGTCATTAAAAAAATATTTACGTTAATATACCGTAATAAGTACTTAATATTACGCGATAGCACGTAACGCCCTGATAAAACCGGACACATTTGTAAACTTAACAACAGCTTATTCATGTGCTGATAAAGACATTACGTACAAACATACGTCTGGAGAGTGTCTGGGTCTTTAATAGTATTGGTTTTATTATTGTTGTAATCCTTGAACTCGGCTCTGATTTGTAATATATAATAAGCCGCCAGTCAATCATTTGTGCAAATATGTATTATTTAGTTAATCTTAATCCGATAAGACATTGCACAAGTCACGACAAAACATTATCGCGCTCAAGGTCAATCTCGTATTTTTTTTAAATAAAAAAAGCAACGTTATTCTTTCTTTCGAGATTCCGTTAGAAACTTTTTTGGCGCGAGTCTCGACGCAGGCGTCACTCGAGGAAGACTCATTACGTGACAAAAGCGGGAACGGGAAGTTTTTCGATGTTTAGGTATTTGCATAAGTAGGTATACATATTCCCCCTTACTAATAAACGTTGAGTAACGGTGGTATAGCTATACAATGTTTTGTCCTTATCTGTTTAATTCAAATGACACAATGACAGATACGGACAAAACATTGTATAGCTATACCACCGTTACTCAACGTTTATTAGTAAGGGGTATTGTGAATAAAACCTAAGATAAGTAACTGCAAGTGCGATGACACATATCTCGGCTCACGATCATGGAAAGCGACCAGACGAGCCGTCCATCCAGCCACATTAAATTTCGCCAACGCGATAAAGGTGACCTTGCGTTGGTTGGCCAAGTTAGGTTGATTCTATGGTAATTGGCCACTTACCCATCCAGAGGATTCAAAGCAATAGCCCTTGGCTCCTCCAACCTATCCCTGATTAGTATTTTTCTCATGTTGCCTTGAAGATCCGACAGTTCGATGTGGTTCTTGCCGGTGTCAGTCCAGTATAAATGATTGTAAATCCAGTCCACGGCCAGACCGTCGGAAGTGATTAGTTGGTCTCCGATGACCACTGTACGCTGGCTGCCCTCGTCTATCGGTGCCCTAAAATGACGTCACATAATTAAATACACGGTACAATTGCTTGCATGACCTTTACATAGTTGGCTTTTAACACTGTTGTCATGTATTGTTAATAGCTTGTCGCAGTTAAGATCATGCTATGTCAGGGGGGTCTCGGGGGTATTTCCATTATTTGTCATTAGCATTGACATGCCTTGACGCATAATGTCTAAAAAGTAAGTAAGTACGCGCGTCTGAACCATAATCACACTTGTAGAGACACGCGCTTTGCAGTATTTATTTTATTTTAATTTGGGTTTATATGACTTCTGTAAATGTTTTGGCCACTAGCATTAAACTTTTTATACAAGTTTCATGGACGCTACGCAATATATTCCAGTTGTTTTTTTTCAATGCCATTATCATTGTGTATTAAAAAAAACAAATTTAACTTACTTGTAAATCTTCTCATCGTTTACATCACTCCAAAAGATCATTCCAGTCCTGAACACGTAATCCAAAGCGGTGGCTGACTTGGTGTCGTTGACGATGGCCACCATTTCGTGGTGGTCCAGGCTAATCTTGCGAATATCGAATCTCCTGGCGAACAATAGAGACGGGTGGCCTTCAGTGGCCTTGCACCGAGTGCGGTCCCGGGGGTCCCTGGCGTACCCGGAATGACATTCGCACTTGAATGTTCCTTTCTCGTTAATACACATCTGGGAGCATGAGCCAGCGTCCGCACATTCGTCGATATCTGCAGACAATTATTAATAGTTTTTAAAACGGCACATGTTTTTGAAAAATCACGATTTATTTTACATAATATGATAGCACGAATATTTGTTCTTGAGTTTTGAATGTTTTCTTTGTATTTAAGTATTAATATTTGTTTACAATATATTCAAAATATTATTGAATATGTATTTTGTTTTTATTATTTCTGATGTTTTGACTTATTATTTTATTTATTTTAAATAACTGACTAGTTTGGTTTGGGTGCATATTATTTTTAAGACGATCCTTAACGCTTATGATTTCTTAGTTCTGTATTGATATTCTTATAGTACCTACTTTATTTTTATTTTTAATTTTAATTACATAAAACATCGTATAATATTTTTGACTATTTCAACGTAATTTCTTGTAGTTTGTTCCCCTAATATTTGTATTGTTTTCAATGTATGCGAGAAACTGATCTACCAACTACTTAACTACGTTAAATTAAACAGTTCTGTTAACAAGCTTTCTTACAAAAAATAACCGACCAAGTGCGAGTTGAACTCGCGTTGAGAGGGTTCCGTACATACGTATTTTTTATAGAATCCTTATTTGTTTTCCAGTAATCTACAAGCAATGAATTATACTTTGTTTTTTTTCAAAATTTTAGTTTCAGTAGTTTCAAAGATCAGGGGGAAATAGTAAATTTAAATCTTCTTTCATGAATAAAATAAAAAGTATTTATTTTACACCAATAACAAAAATGTTCCCCTTTCATTTGATATATGAAAGAGTAAGGGTTGCAAAACTTTTTTTTAAATTTTATATTTTGTCCCCCGAAAATGACCCGTATTAAAAAAAATACTTTGCACATCTGTGTTTGGGTTATCAATTTACATCATCATCATCATCATCATCATCATCATCATCATCATCATCATCATCATCATCATCATCATCATCATCATCATCATCATCATCATCACATCATCATCATCATCATCATCATCATCATCATCATCATCATCATCATCATCATGTCAGCTGAAAGACGTCCACTGCTGGACATAGGCCTCCCCTAAGGCTTTCCACTCAGACCGGTCTTGTGCTTTTCGCATCCACCGCGGTCCCGCGATCCTGACGAGGTCGTCACTCCATCTTGTTGGAGGCCTACCTACAGCTCGTCCTCCGGTCCGCGGACGCCACTCCAGAGCCTTCTGACCCCATCGGCCATCAGTCCTGCGAGCAATGTGCCCCGCCCACTGCCACTTCAGTTTAGCTATTCTTCGGGCTATGTCGGTAACCTTAGTTCTACTGCGGATATCATCATTTCTGATTCTATCACGCAGAGAAACAGCAAATTGGCTGTGACAGACGGTAGGACAGACAGATGCACGAGTGATCCTATTACGGTTCGGTATTAGGGTTCCGTTTTTATTTTTTTGTACGGAACCCTAAAAACTGCGTTCGATTCGGGCGTCGCGTACAGGGTTATGATGCCACAAGAAGACACACACGTAAAACTTATAAAACCCCCGTTTTTGCGTCGGGGGTTAAAAATTAGTCTTAAAATAGTAGAAGTAGTCATTTATTTCATAAAGTAAATTACATTATTATATGTCGCGTCGTTATAATGAATTCACAATAAGAGCTGAAAAAAAAAATATATCTAAATAAATATACTTAGCTCAAATGCTAGTCATAAAATGACGAAAATAATATATTATATATTATTAGCATTATATTATTATTTAGGATTACTATTATTATTTTATATTATTATATATTATTATACTATATTATTAGGATATTATATGTATTTGGAAATTTCAAAATGCGGAATTTAAATAAAAGTAATAAAAATAACAACTTAATATAGATACGCGTGCATTAAAGTAAACAATGCATTTTATTTTTAACTGCTTAAAATCAAAAAATAAGGAAAAAAACAAGAAACGTTCCTAATATATGTGGCTTTGCGTTTTAAGAGCGCTAAGTATAGAAAAAAAACCGGGCAAGAGCATGTCGGACCATGCTCAGTTTAGGGTTCCGATACCGCTAAGTACTACAAACATAAAAACAACTAGTAATAACTAATATTCTATTTAAAGTCATTTGGTGCCGTTTTAGATGATTATAGTTGGTATAACCACTCTGACTGTAACAAAATTAAGCGCTTCAAAACTTAATATTTCATAAACGGAAAATAGTTTCTACAATCCCGCAATTTTTTTGAAAGACGTATCCAGCTTACACCCATGGGGCTATATAAAAATACTTCCTCACGTTGCGTGTAAGGAAGGTACACTAAAAAATGTTTTTCAACATTTCATTTTACCACTTTGTTTGCCTGAGTAATATGTGTATTCATGCCAAATTACAGCGTTCTAGTGCTAAGAGTCTCTGAGCTAGACTGCGGACGGACAGACGGACGGACATGGCAAAACTATAAGGGTTCCTAGTTTGACTACGGAACCCTAAAGAGACTGTTCCTTGTGGACTTTTGATAAATGATAATGAAAGGACCAAAAATCAAAGACTTTTATATATATGATAACAACAATCAAATTAAGAGTCAGGTAATGGTATCCGGTAGAGACAAAAAAAACAATAATTGGCGTGTTCCAGGTTACATGATATCATAGCTATAATTAAGTCGATTATTGTAAATAGCGTGATACTCGTAACTCTTACAAAAAGTTATAGCTTTAGAAAACCGGACGGCCTGTTTTTGATATTCTAGTTAAAAGCGAATAGCTTAGCCTTAACACGATACCCTTCACTTTAAAAACCAGTCAAGTGCAAGTCAGATTTGCATACGAAGGGTTCTGTACCATTCGAGTATGGGACCTCCTTAAATTTAAAATGTATTTTAAATTTGTAGGTACACGTTACTATAGCGGAAATAGTATATACTCACTTATAAAAAATCATGTGTAGGTACCTATATTGTTCAAGAGATAACAGCGATTGTTATCGTCCAGCAAAAAATGTTGATTTGTTGTCTCTTTAATTTTTAATTTATCTTATCTTTTGCTATTTAGCGGCAATAGAAATACACGTACTGTGAAAATTTCAACTGTCTAGTGTCTGCCTATTACGGTTCATTAGATACATACATCCCGCTGACAGACAGACAGACCTCTAGGTACGGAACCCTAAAATGGGCTATCGGTATAAGTCTAAAAATGGTTATTTAGCGCAACATAACAGAAAAAGGAAACAAACTGGACCACATAAATTCCTATAGGATAAACATGCACTCTTTCAATGGTGCAGCAGCGGAATAAAATTCAAATCAAATCTTGTTAAGGCATAAGGCTGGCATTTCACGAGCGCATTTATACTACATGTGGTTTTTTCTTACCTTTCTCGCACAGTTCTGGTACACCAGTCTTTAAGCTTATGTATGTAATCTAAATAACTATATGATATGATATTTCAACTAAGAGTTAGTGCTAATCAAAAAATGTTACCATCACATGTCCTGTTGTCCACAAGTTTGAATCCCTTATCACAGTCGCAGTAGTATCCAACTGGCGTGTCGACGCATCTCTGCGTGCAACCTCCGTTATTCTTAGCGCACTCATTCTCGCCGCACTTGTCACGAGGCTCGTCCTCGAAGTTCGGGCAATCTGGGACCTTATCGCAGACTTTTGATAAAGGGATGCACATGCCTCCACCGCAGTCAAACTCGGTCGTCTTGTCGCACACTGGTTTTGGTTTAGCTGGAAATAAAAATGAATTTCCTTTAGGCTTTTATAAGAATCATGCTCCAAAACTCGAGTTAACCAATCTGATTCATTTCGATGCGTACTCCAGTATATGGCATGGCAATGCGGGGTAGGACGTTAATTAAATTTTTCGTTCGCCCAGTGAAATGTGAAATCAACCGGATTGTTGTTGTTGCCAGAGATATTTTACGTATGCAATTACAAATTTAAATGGTAGCAACTTGTAAATAATGGTATTCCATTAAAGCATAATTAATTAAGAATTTGTAATGTTTCAAATTGTAAAGAGATCAGTTGTAAAGTGAATGTTTCCGCTTTCGCAAACAATGCATCTGTTTTTTCTTTTGTGTCGATCCGATGCTCCATTATGACGTCGCTTTTTGCACAGAGATATATCAACGGGCCATGGGCTGACATGTACACATAAGGGAATAGTATTAAGTGAACGAATTACCAGCAAAATTGTTTTTATAGCATGATTAAGGTAAAACGTCTCAACGCTAGACCTACTTTATTAGGTAGGTAATGGTTTAAAAAGCGCTACTCACTGCAGTTGACTTCATCGCTGCCATCTGGACAATCCCTGTCACCGTTGCAATACAATGCTCCAGGGATGCAGCTGTGGTCTTTGCACTGGAACTGGTCAGGTCTACAGGTGACGTTTCCGCGGCAAATCTCAGCAGCTTCGTCGCCACCGTCTGGACAGTCCAGGTCACCATCACACACCCAGGCTTTGTGTACACAAGTGATACGATCCCGGCATTCAAACTCCGTGGATATACAGGGTGACGTTACCTTCGGAGCGACTGCGCAACCCTGGAAGTGAAATTGAAATCTTTTATAATATTTATAATACGATCTAAACATGATCTAGATAAGATAAATTACTAATATTTAATTCAGACACTTTCATCTTTATTATTATTTAAGTATGTTCTACTTTGCCTATACTTAACCTAATTTTAGCTACCACATTCCGAATCGGACGCTTATCAACTTGATTAAAAAAAATCATGACCCAGATACAGAGTTGCTGTCGTGGGTAAACAAAAGGGTTTGGACCGAAAAACTGCTGCGGTCTTACGACCACAACAGCATTACGGCGAAGTTGGAGAAACCTTTTTGACGCTACAAAATTCTACACTCACAGACAGGAAAAGGGATTGTTATAAAAAAACAACTCTTAAAACCTGGGAGCGCTTTCGCTTTGCTTTCGAGTTGGCGTCGTTAGGAATAGTGTCAATATTTTTTCCCCATTAATTGTAAACATTTTTTTCTACTTAATCCTTACCGTTTCGTCACTGCCGTCAGGACAATCGATATCCCCATCGCAGTGCCATCTCGCTGAGATGCAATGGCCGTCCATGCAAGAGAAGTGCGTATGCGGTTGGCACGTGGGCGCCGGGCATTTGAGTTCATCGCTGCCGTCGCCGCAGTCATCATCCTCGTCGCACACCCACCTTTGCTGGATGCACTTGCCGTTGCCGCAAGTATACTCGTCCGAGCGACACGTTTCATCTGTACATGTACATTCAGCTTTGCTTATGATCTGCTCTTGATAATTACTTAATAAAATCATAAAAATCATGCGAATCTATTTAAGATAGCTTATTCATTAATTAGATAGGAAAATTTTATTAAATAAAAAATCTGTCAAAAGTCTTCTGTTCAGTTTTTATGTGGAGGGTCTCTTATTTTTACGACTAACATTTCTTACTAAAAATCGTCCTCACTCGTCTTAAATATGGCTCTACATTTAATTAAACTCTGTAAGAGACTACTTATGGAGGTAATTAACTTTTTAAAGCGTGGCGAGGGTAAAAATGTAAGATTGAATTTTTACAACGATCACAGAGAGATCGCATTAAGGTAGGAATATAAACTTACATGAACGATGACATAATATTTGTGAGGTTTTTTGGGTGAAAGGAAGAAAACCTTGCGGTTGAAGCACACACGCAATGTCATCGCTCACGCTGCAGGGTAGGCCGGGGCGGGCAGATAAGAATTTATAGACGGATGAGTCGGGCGTTGATAGAATACAGAGTGTTTGGCCAGGGGAGGGATCCAATGATTGATTGATACAGCCAGCGCCAAAGAGGAATAGTTAAACATCGACCCCGTCTCGCCACCCGCCGGGCAAGAGAGCAAACGTTATTTCTTTTCAACAAGACGATGATTAAACGCTCGAACAAACGACTTTTGACTAGATTACTTTTAATAATAAGTAAAATTGTACCAAATATATGTAGGTGCGAAAACCAACGCAATATGCACTTTGAACTCACTAAATGATGAAATGCGAAGATAACAATTCAGAACCGTGTCGTGCAATTTTCGTATCATAGTTCAAAATGCCAATAGTAAGTGATAGCACTGATAGCGAATTAGAGCAAGGACCAATGACGTAAATAATATACTCGTATTTTTCATAGCACAAATTTCTTAAATTAAGTGACGAAGTAATCTAAGTGTTGTTACAAAGAATGTAAGTTAAATCTTTGTAGCGAGTACTGAGTACCGTTTTAAATCCTTATTAAGAGATTATCGGCGCGGCGCGGCGATGCTGAGTTGTTTCTCGATTCTCGTGCTAATCGAGAATATGCTACGACCAAGAGATTAAAAAAATGCATGCAGTTTACATTTCATTACAGATGAAGCAACATTGACACGAGAATGTGTGTTGATATGTGTGCGCGCACACTTAAGTTGGAGATGGTATGGTGAAAATGGGAAGGGAAAGTCGCACAGCCACACATGCTGGCAATTGTTCCCTCCCAATGGGTGCATTTAAAATTGTTTCACGCGAGCTTCGTAAACGACGTCGACTGGTTGCCTCAATTCTCTCGACTTATTAGTAGCAGTAATTTAGCAACCGAATTTGCGAATGGACTAACGAAACTGGTAACGTGCTTAAACACAATTCATGGTCTGTATCGCGGTTAACAGAACGGTTAGTTCTACATTTTCGAGGGTGGTTATTAGCTTCTTTACTAATGCAACTTGCTGAACATTCTATGAACAAGCTAAAGAACTGCTGAAAGATTAATTATATGCAGTGAAAGTAGCGCCGATTTTATCCTCTTATTGAGTCGATAACTGTATGAATTATGCTATTAAAAATGTTTTCCTATTACGTAGTACTACCAGGTTACGACCGCTTTCAGACATAATTTAGATGTTTGCAAAGGTGTGTTGAAAATTAATGTTGTAAATACGATTTCTGCAGCTCTGCAGCTCATTCCCAAACTATAATAATGATGATCGAAATCTACTAACTTCGATGTAATTAAGTTGTAAGTTTTGCATTACATATAAATAAATAAATAATGATGCTAGGTAACCCTTACTGCATGCTTTTTCGTCGGATCCGTCAGAGCAATCAGGGTTGTCGTCACACATCCAGGTGAGAGGCACGCACTCGCCAGGTTTACCCCGGCAAGTGAACTGCTCAGGCCCGCACGCCGCTACATCTGCCAACCCAATTCATGCACATGCTGTAACCTCATGATAATGTAAATGGATATAAAGTAGTTTTTTTTGACAAATTTTCGGGCGGTCGCCCGACTTAAAAAGTACGAGCGGCGTACCCAAGGTTGGTACTCGTTTTCACGAGTCCATATAATAATGTTCGTTTATTTTTTCTAAATTATATTTGCCGGATGTTGGTATAAAGGATAATTTGGTCAAGCACCTCATTTCATATTGGATTTATTACATAACAATATGTAGGTATTTAAGTTAACATAATGTAGTGATCACAATAGAAACTAGTAGACACAAGACAACAGTGATAGCATGTAACAATCACGACGAGCTTTGAACCATTTTCATAATTAATTTATTTCGTGAATCATACCTACATTATACTCGTATATATTTGACATCGTGTAATCATAGTATAAGATAGCAATCGATTAAGGTGATATCCACTTGCTGGTGCTGGTAAATATTGCTTTAATATTATATATGCTTTATAGCCCCACATTATGTTTAAGTAATAAATTATTTACTGTCTTAAGTTAAAATCGTTAAAATATTGCATTGCTTATTTATTACTATTAAAGTTGCTTTAAATTGTGGGCAAGTTCATAATGACGGTGCAAAATCCTTTAAATACTAACTTCGTCGTTAAAGTCTCCCAGACATCCCTAATAAATGTCATTCGCTTGTATCAACTATTATTTCATTTCGCAATTTTATTACAATATCGCTAACGTTTTTGCTTTTATCTGCGAGGGACTAAACCTCTCACCGATTGTTATCTTTTGTCTTGTATTTTTTGTTGTAAAATTGTGTTAGCCTCTTTTAGTACGACAAAGGCAAAATATATTTACATTTTTTGTCTTAGTTTCGGAATACCGTACGTTCTACATTTTCTTATGTACGAGTATAAAGTTTTGTGCGTGAGTGTTTGTTTTCATTGGAGTCTCATACATAATTGAATGTATAGTTGCACATTCATGACAGTCTTAAATACGCTTAAAAAAGTCTTTCCTACGTAATTATCTATTATATTTTTGTTCGACACCATGTCCCTGTTAAGGTTGTCTGGAAGAGATCGCTAACTAGCGATAAGACCGCCTGTTGTTTACCTGTTGTTTTTGTTTTAATTTTAATGGATCTCTGTAATGTTTTGTTTGGTGTTCAATAAAGTGTTTTGTATTGTATTGTATTGTATTATCTGAAATACATAATAATAGTAACGTGAACACGAAGACTATCCCATGTTGCGCTGAAAAGAATGGCCACCATTAACGCGTCAATGCGCATCATGCTATCTTCGATGCACGTCGGTCCATGCCCTCTTAATCATGCTCTGCGTCAAGCATGCCCTTACCACACTCGTGCTCGTCTGAGCCGTCGGCGCAATCGGCCGTGTCGTCACATTTCCACGCAGCTGGTATGCAATGTCCGGTAGCACACACGAATTTGTGCTCCGGACAAATTCTCTGTGTCGCTGTACGTAAAAATCACAATTACTCATCCATACATTTATAGCACTCGGACGCCGTCAAGTTCTGTTTTAAAGGTTCATCGATCTGTATTTTAATTGGCGATTCAGGCGACGCTTGAAATGACAACAGATTGTGTATGAAATTTTAAGAACCCTTAACTGCCTCTTAAAATTCTGAACGTGTTCAACAAAATAATTAATGTTAATGCATTAATCTTTTGCACGACACTGCCTAGTTCGCTAATTAGTTAAAATGGCTTAACAGTCCTTATTAAGGAGTAATTATTCTATCTGTACTTGGGCCTTTGCGACGTATATTTGCTTACAAAATACGCAAACTTTGTCAACAACTTTCAGTTTACGGAGTTCAAAGCTTGAACTTTTCGGTAAACTGGAATCATAATTTATCAAATTACATTACGAAGCTATTTGGTTAATGTTAATCAGAAAATTGCTAGTAGTTTGTCAAGGATGTAAATAATGTCAAAACAAAATTATTTTCCATCGTTTTCTAAATCGCTACGTTTTATTCTACTTTTGCTCACTATGAAAATGAAGGAATGAAGATGTAAAACACAGCAATAGGGAAAACAAGGCGAAACAATAATGTTGAGACAACGTCGAATGTAGGCCCCGGGTGCTCGGACGCGTGAGTTCTTAGCCACAGGCCGAAAACGTTGTGTGTCTCTGTCAAATAAAAAAGGTTTTCCGTTTTGCGGACCCGACTTTTACTGGCACTAAGTGTACAAAGCAGAGTGTGGGGCGCGGTCGCCCTATCGCACTCGCAATGAAATAAAACCTCGCAAAAACTTTTGCAGACTCTTTATACGCATTGTTACAGTTTGAAAGAGACGAGGCATTAAAAGCCCGCTTAACGCTCTTAAGTAGACACAACTTTTTTGCGCTTAATTATTATTTACATACGTTTTGCTCAATAGTATTCGAAACGTAACAGTGAGATAAAATGAAACTTAAAACTTGATGAAAAACCTAAAAATATACCAGGCAAAATGATATCTCGAAGTTAAAACCACTTCTTTTGAAACGCAAGCAAATTCCTTAAATTAATAAACGTAGAAGCTTCAAAGAGAAAATAACTGATGCTCGGGAATAATTGTGTTTATATTGAGTTTTTCATTTAGCAGTAGGTACCTCACTGGAGCATTTAGAATATCATAGCTTTGTTACTTTTGCGTTTGTTAAATAAGATTTTAACGTTTATTTAAAATTAACGTTAATTGCTCGTTACATAAAAGACTGCTACGGCTTACTCACGTATCTATTTATGTATATGCAAACGCCTGACTTCCTGATATTATTACGTGAGTGAGCCGTAGTTGAGTTCTATTTAATTGTATAGTGACTAGCACGAGTTTAAATTGTTCTAATTGTTCTTGTACAAACATTTAAGTAGGACGATAAAAAGTATTTAGTGCTAGCGTTAGACTTCCACCACTGAGACTTTGTTCGTCGTAAGCAAGTAACTGACACACAGACAACAGCTTCAACCAAGACCTCGGGACTCGAAATTTGTAGGGAAACGTTACGTGCACTTAGAAAACGATATGATATAGTATGACTTTAAAGTGTCATTTAATAAATTTAGCAATCAACCCCGCATTTTTTTATAGTCGTTTTGTTTGCGATTTTAGATTAACAACTGAAACAGTATAAATAGCAAAAAAATTGGTTCAGTTCTGTGATGTTACTGTCAGATTTAAGAAGATATATTTATTAACACTCGTATGAACAAAAGACTAGAGAGAAGTATTATTTGGACTACCTATCATTGTATAGTTAATAGAATATACATATAATATTATTTTGATCAGAAAAGTTCGTATGTACTTTTTCAGTCACCTTCAAAACTGATCGATAAGCAAGATAGATACGAACGAATGTGACAAAATACTATTTCGTATGATTATTCACTCCTGTAGGTACATACACCTATGTATGTAAACGCAAGGGCGGAGTGATTTAGCTATATCGGATGGAGATCGAAGAATCAAGTCGTGCTCATTTCGGTGCGAGCATAATTTCCCGGTTCACCCGTCTCGAACACGTCGCGTTATCCCCGCGGGTGCTCAGCCCCATTATTCCTTGCCGGAGCAATAAATAAATTTGCACCAACCTTAAATTCGTATCTAACTCACTTAAGGTCCTGGTGCCCCAATTATCCAACCCCGTTAACGCTTTTTACACTCGGTACGAGCCCTTTTGATGAACATATCGCCCTAATTCTGGTATGCCGTTTAATATATTACTACCAAGTAGCTACTAAGTAGGTATTAGGTGTCAGTAGCTCGAGCACAAACATTTCAATCATCGCCTTTGGATAAGGTATTCGGAAACGTGTTCTGTACCCGTGACACGAACCCCTAAAGTAAATTCACATTTTCATACATTATTTTTACGGATACCTTTACTACTTATTGACGATACGAAAGGAAAGTCAATATCATTAACAAGTACCTAATAAATACATTCCAGAGGGCTCTCATATCAATCGCCATACACATTTTCACGATGGCGATACGTTAAACGTTACTTACTCAATAGAAAGTAAAAGTTCGAGCTCGGGTACTGTTTAATAAATTTAAATCCCAAAAAAAGCTCATAAAGCGAATTGTTAAAAACTTCGAGCCTTAATTAAGATTTTAATCCATGTTGGAAGTCACGACAAGGACGAGTTGCGCGTGCTAATTTGAAACTTTTCTCATAATTCATAACATTTTTTAAATGCGTATTAAATACCACGTTCGTTTGAATTGTAAACAAGCGTAGGTACCTATCTCATTTTGGTTATCTAACTTTCCGCGTTGGAGGTTATTAAGTTACAAACGTATCAACGTAACTGCGTATCCTTTTGATATATTTTGGCATCGTACCCTTATTTACGTAGTCACTAAAATATACCTACATTCTCACTTTTTCTCACTGTACTATACCTAACTAATGCACTGAACTTAACCATAGTTTACTATTAACTTTTATTCCGCCCTAACCTAGTTAATCTATCAAATCCCAGTGACCTTTAAGGCAACATTGTTAAATGCTATATCACCACTGATATTATATTTTCCTCATAATTATACCTCGTTGTTCTCGTTGAAACTTGGCAAGTTATTTACTACGAAATTGAAAGTTAATTCAGTCAGCTACGCCGTAGCAGCTCGACGTAGACCTTAAATTCCTGCCAAGTTTAAATAACATTGAAGTTTACCGAAAAGGTTGAACCGGAGTCGTTCACGATCGGCGTTCGATGACACTGCCCCCGCGAGGATAAGACCCCGAGTTTACACAGGGCATTAAAGCCTCTACAAATGTTTTTCCAATAATACTTGGCAATATGAAGAACTTTGCTACACAGAGTGCTATATATGTAAGGATTATCCTTTATAATATTATCCTACTTTAGTTAAAACTTACATTATAAAGTTTCCCATTTGTACTTACTGCAACTTGTAGGGTCTTCGTCGGAGCCATCAGGGCAGTCCTTTTCGTTGTCGCATCGCCACGAGGTTGGTATGCAACGCCCCGTCTTGCATCTGAACTCCGTCGACGTGCATGTGCGACTTTCTGTCAAAAACAAACAGAACTACAATTTAATATCAATCAAAAATGTGTATAACAACAGAGCCTTGAAGCTCTTTTGGGATTAAAGGTGGATTACTTCATATATATTTTTTTATACATAAAATTGAGATAGGACTTACATCTTCCACAAAATACACGAGTTCTTTTTACCGAAAATGGATTTTCTTGGCTATAATGCGAACGGCTCTTTACTCTTGAATTATTTCATTGATAATGGAAAAATCGTAAAAAAGAGTGCTGCTCTTAGGCATTGAAATCTAATAGGCCATCGAATTTCACCTCTCCGTTTACTGAGTATTAAAATTATATATTTCAGATTTTTTTCGGGCGTTATTTTTCTTGGAATATATCGTCATCGTTTCGCAATTTCAGGATTGCAAATGCGTTATTAACCCTGAGGACTTAGGTGGCCTTATTGCTAGATGTTTCAGTAAGTGTCCCTGTGCCAAAGTCGTTGATACGTACTGCCACATAAATCTTACGCGCTCGCAGGTCAAGCTTGACGCGACCCTCCGCTCGATCGTGCGCCCTTATGAGAATAACACCAACTGCCGTCCAAAAGAAAAACGCAGTAAAAAGTATGAAGTTTATACCCGCATATTACCTTTTTGATTTAGACAGCAGCGAGGGCGATTTCACGGCAAACACCCCAGGTATGTAGCGTTAACATTTTTTCATTACTCTCGCGGCTAACCTCAATTTTCCAGACAAATATTTCTCTTAAATCGGAATATCAGTGTAAAAATAAACTCAAATAACTGCGTAGTAAAAACGTATTTCCTTTACGTAGAATGGGAAGGATATTATTGCTTCTTTTAACGAGAGATCTGACGACTAACAGGTTGACACTTCCAGAGGTCCACATAAACGTTGGTGACTTATATTGGAAACGTCGGCGTCCAGCAGGGAATGTTTTATTTCCCGCCGCGTTTTTTGGTAAGCAGATACCTACTAATACTTACCTACCTGTCTATATGCCAAGTATACTTATATTCCCTCTTCTTTCAAAATAACTTTGTCGAAACTCCGTCCGTGTAGAAGTAGTTCACTGTTCCCGCGGAAAATTAATATAGTTTCTCGGGTTAGAAATTAACCCATGAGACAGTTCGACCTTCCGATTACCTTTACGGAAAGCTTGATACTTTGCAACACTCTCAAGTTTATAATATTAGTAGGTACGGTAGGTATTTAATACTTTGAACTTTCTTTCGCTATCACACTATTATTATAATTATGAAATTTTGTGATGAACTGATGATGTTTGGATTGGTTCTCTTTCGATCATACATGAAAGGCTAAACAGATAGTCTGTCTTTGGAATTTAGCACAATTTAATTGTTCCAGGGAATTAAGGTTAAACGAGTTCTATTTCTATGCGGATGGAGGCAGGATGTAAGTAACGTTTCTTTATACTCGTAGTATTTGACGTAACCCTACACAAACATAATTTAGCGCTCAAGTAATTATCTACTTGAATTCATCTAATTAAGTTTGACTTCAGCACCCGCGTATAATTCTCCCAGGCTGCCCTGGTGAAACAATGTTTTCATGAAAAACGGGCCCAGTTTCAAAGAACGGCCCGTGCTGAAAAATATTTTTTACCCCGCTCTCGGAAATAGACGGTAGCAGCACTTTCGTCGATAGGGAATTTATCTTGAAATCTTTCGGCGTCATTACTTTGCGTTTGACAGGCTACGCCAAGTTAAATTAATTAAATTAGAACAGAATCCCGCGTCGATTTCAGAGTAATATTTCTAACCCCTAAGATTTTCTGATCGTCGTCGTGTCGTCAGCCGACGGGAAGTCGTAAACCGGAGCAATCCATTTACACGCGAAATCACCGTTCAACGTGCGTATAAAACAAGCTCGAAGTAAAATTATCGGCGGGTAGCAGCAGCCGCTTTATCTTGAGGTAATTCGAGGGGAGGCGAGGCACGCGCCGCCGAGCAATTTGTAAACAAAACGCACCCCCACCAAATAATATTGCCCCACACCCGACGAGTGCGTAGCCTTTTACCGTAGCCATCGCGGAAATTCAACTAAACCATTCACGGATTCCTGTACGTTATAACGTACCGACCTCGCCTATGAGGGCCCACAGGGCGTCAACCTGCGAGAAAGCTTCTCGCTTGTAAAGAGACAATTTTCTATCCAACTATCTACCTAAATACAAAGTCGCCTCGCACATCCCAGCAAATGAACCTTTGTCGTTTATATTCCCCTGACACACGTGGAGTGCAAACTAATTTGCTCCGCGCGACACGTATTACCGTTATTTTCCATAGAAATAGACATATACAAAGAGCGTCTCTTGAGATATTTTTTCAGTCTTATTTCTGAACTTAACGAATTCAGGGGTTGGGTTAAGAAAGGAACCAATTCATGGTCATGGCTGACCCGGTTTGCCTCGAGATTTTAGGTCGATTGGTTAGTAATACAAATCTACTTATGAAGGTAAATTGGTAATGGTGTTAAAGGTATAGCGAAGGCCCGGTCGGTATTCCCTGAAGCGCGCGGCTCGAGTGTAACGTTCGTCGTATAACACCCGCATTATTGCTCCCTCTTCCCTGGAATGTTAATGCAAACTGCTTGAACAGATCCTGCTTCAATCCTTGTTAGACGCTCGTGCTTATCGCGCTAAATGCTCATTAACGTGCTACGTGATCTTTCTCCCCCCCCCTGCGCAATTATTTCAGTCGCCAAAAGAACTTTCCTTAGGGAGCAATGGGACGCAAAGCACTGATTCACTCCGCAGACTCGAGAAGAACAATGACCGAGAGCTATTTAGCAGTAAATTATCGCGGTTAATTTCAGGGTGAGGTCTGTTTAAGCGTCCATACAAGTCGCGGGCACAACAAAGAGATTATTCGGCAGAGTACAGTTAATTAATCGCTGGGGAACAGTCCCATTAGTAGAATGGGGTTCGTCTCGGGCGGTGCAAGGCCGCAGTCTGACGGGCGTTAGCGACTGAATCACTAATCAAGCGAGACGGATCAAAATAAGGATATCCTGTGAGCGAAACTAACATATTACGGTTTTATTATCTAGGACAGAGGAATCAGTATAAAACGAAGACGTGTAGCGTGGTCCTGCCGATAAGCCAATTCCATGGAGATAGCTTATCGTGGGATAAAATCACTCCACCGTGGAATCGTAATAGCATTGCTCTCAATCGAGTCGACCCCTCGATTTTCAGCCTCCATTGATGACGTGCCATGTAAAAAAACCCTAACCTTGAAAAACTTGACCATCTCGCATGTTGTTGACTTGTGATATACTTCACCGGGTATAAATTACAAATTGAAAGGTTGATACGTATACAAATAAGTACTTGGTATTGTACTCCATATGAGACTAAGGCACAGCGTGAAAATAGAAAAGTTATTAGTCATCATACTTTTTTTTTGGACCAAAGAATCTGGGTTCCTGCAACATACCTACGTATAATACTATAGATACAATACCTATTCACTTACGAGGTGCAAACAGATATAACAACGCGCGATACTAAACACATTGAGACGCCTTCGGTAAAGTATCAATTTACACTAATGTTCCCCGGCGTGAGGGAAAGCGAATGATGATATAGATCCAAGTAAGTACATTATGCCTATAGGTACATTTGAAGCCAAGTATGTTGGCTTACTTAATGGAATGCTGTGAGATACCTTGAAGCATAAGTATGTAATGGTGTAAAGATATACTTTCGACGTAAACGTGTTTAAATCATATGGTTTCGGTTTTTTGAAGTAGACCAGTTTACCTTAGGGTTTAGGGTAATAAAAGGGACTGGGTTGCATAGATCTTGCTATTTAGGAAGCGACGGCTAGCTTTTAGGAATAGCAATGCCGGATCTAGAAGGAAAACAACATATTTACATTTATAGCCGCTATTTTATTGTATTACTTGTACAGTCAGCTGCAGAGATAAGTATACCCCCCTGCATAGGAAACTTGTATGCAGGAGGGTATACTTATCTCTGGAGCTGACTGTACATGGTTAAACATTAACTAGTTAATGAATAAATGATGTTAAAACACCACCAAACACCATTTAAATTACTTAAAACAAACTGTTGTTTATTTACTAATGTAGATATAAGTTACGATACACTACAATAAAAACTACGTTATGCTAAAATAACAACGAAATTAAAACTGTAGTAGCGTTGTGCGTAAAATCCTTCCAACAGCCTCATTTAATTAAAATTATATAGACATATATACTTGACCGCAAAACGAAGTATCACACTTTTAAAGAACATTTCATATAAAGTGTGATACTTAGTTTTGCTGTGTCGTATATTAAGGTCTAAGGTGTACCAAAAGGTAAGGTGTAACAAGGTCTAACGTAAAGCAAAACCGAGGCAGGGTCAACTCATTCCGATTAAAATCGTAGCAGAAACTTCTTTTAGCTTTTAACGTTGAATGTGTTAAGGATTTTAAGCACGTGTTTCAAAGGAATGAGCAAGAGTTTAGCATTTCAAAGACCTTTGTAGAGAACTATGCACAGCTTATTCAAATCGATGCGCATTTTTCTTCGCTTCAAATCTTTTAGTAAGTAATGTAAGTAATCCAACACGACAACAGGGCGCTAACCGTGTTCCTCCTGCATTAAGCTTTTTGACGTGCCGCTGAGGTAAAAGACTGGCTTAATTACTTTTCACTCTCAATAATTAACCTGCTTGGAGGCAGTAATTCCGCTTTCATTTTGTTTCTTTAGACGGGATTACGAATCTTTTACTTCACAACAAAGAAAAGGTAAGGTCACAGCTGTTGCCGGGCTCCGTAGTTTCAATTTATTTAAAAAGCTGTTGCTATTTTCAGGAAATATTTTAGCGAGGTGCAGGAGCATTAGACGAAATTGTCCCCAAGATGGCAATAGCGTGAGAGGTTGGAGTCAAATTGTATTACCGGTGTACCGGTGTGCGATGAGTGCATTCGTTACCCTAACCAGGGGCTTTCGAGCGCACTTGCACGTTGCAAGGCCGGCCGTGCCTTCCTACATTGCTGGCTGCTCCGGTATGCTATCGTGTGGAGTATGGTTGTGGTTAACTGCTTTAATTACAACTACAAACAGGGCAATAAAGCTCATACCATTACGTGGCAACGAGGTACGAGTATAATAATAGATAACCATGAAGACAGGGGCTTTATACTACTTAGTAAACCCTAATTGCTTTCGACATGTTATCGTGTTGTCTACGTTATGTATGATAGCTCGTATTTACTTGACAGTAATGGCGGCCAAATTAAAAACATGATATACCATACCATGTCAAAACGATTTGATTTTATAAAGTAGAATAGAGCCCCAGGGCATCGTAAATATTGAAATAAATACTTAGTCTTGCAAAAAAAACTGGGTGTTGTAAACGGTAGGTAATCTGTTGTAGGAAGGAGGACGTTCCCTTAGCAGGCTTAGTACCTGTAGTGAAGGTTGATATGAGTTTATAAGCAATTTAGTACAGCTTGGCAAAAATAGAGAGGAAAAGACAGGATGCCAATTACAGAGTAAATTACATACTAAATATTTACAGTACCTACTCGTACCAATTTCTTTGTTTATATCTCAGACTGGTTTTAAATTATTATTAATTCTAGTAATCAATTAATTAAAATACAAATGACCTTATTATAATAAAATATAATGTCATTACTTTTTGCGATTATTTCGTTTTTTTTTAGTACACCTTATTTTTACAACAGGGAAATTTGAAAACCATTACCTAAGTGAAATAGGCAGCCCGAATAATTTCTCATCAAACATTATTCTTTGATAAGCTAATAATTAAGATAGTCATAATCGGATAAAAATGAAAATGCTCGAAAACAGAATCTAGTCGATTACTTAATGTTAATATGAACATGACTCCAGAAGTCGATGAAGTTCTACTACGGACAAATCAAATGGAAATTCCAAAGTCGAAAGGCAAAAGTACTAACTTGAAACCTCTTCAAACTTCGTTTGAATCATACCTATCGTGTTTGCGGCTTCCATAGCGAACTCAACTTCTACAACGTAACCGGGAGGAAAACGGAGAGTTTTAAACACTTTAAGGGACGATTCAGAAATATCATGCAAATAATATTTTTCTACTTAAGTAGAAAGTTTTTCAGAGCAGAATAAAAAGTATTAGTATATTTTATCTCAAGTGATTTATGCCTAAAACTCTTAATCTTTTGTAACTTTACGGTCTATCTAAAACAAAACTCCTCAATCCGCATAAAAAGTATAATAATTCTTAATTATTCATTTTACACGCACATTAAATAGCATCCATAATAAAAAGGTAAAGGCATCTTTTTGATTTAATGTGATTTGATCAAACTAAGGCATTTTTTTAAAGTTTCCATGTCTTGGTTACGTTAGTAGTGTGGGTACTTGGCTTACTTCAAAAGTACAAATTTGAAATGTTCAATACCCTATTCCTCGCATTCTATTTATAGAATTAAGGCAAACAGCAACTTGGGAATAAAATATTGGAAAAAGAGCTTGTTTTTCCAAACAAATTTGAGCTTTTGCGGGATATTAGTGAGCAAATCAATTCCACGCGGATTACCTATGGTGAAAGACGAATCATTGTTGTTGTTGGCAACATAGGACCCGCTTTATGTTAGCGAAGGTTGAAGTTCCTTTTGATTGAAGATTATCGAATAACTAGTAGACAAAGGTTCATTTATTCTAGTTGCCTTTTTTGCCCAGTTCTTTTGTTAGAAATGCCTTATGATGTTCATGTACAGAAGCCGTAGGAATATTACATTGTACGCCGATGTCCTCGCAAAATATTTCCCTACTTATTTATTCTCTTTGTTGTGATTTATCGCTTTTGATGTTGACATTCTTGTACGTATCTTTCATCAAAGAAAAATGAAGTTTGTCGGTAGGTAGGAAGTTATCCGCTTGTTCCAATTGTTCAAAGATTCAAAATAAATGTATTTGAACTTAAGACCAATTTTAGCACATGCAAATCGTGTACCTTCTCTATTTTAATTTGGACTTACTCGTATTCGTTTAATCGATATATATATGCACTTACCTGCAGTTTTGAAATCATAGGCCTTAGTATAAGAATCGTAGTCGTCATACACAGTCGCCTCTGAGGCCACCAGACCGCACGCCACCAGCCAAACGATGCACCACATCGCCATTATCACTTTAGTCTTTTGTATCGCAGTGACAATAAATCTCTTTAAAACACTTCACACCATTAGTCTCTTCTACTGAAAGATAAAAGCGAAGGCTGACATTACATCTACTTAATAGACATTTTGTTGTTCCTCTTTGCTTTTTCAGTTACTTCTACGGTTCCTTTGTTTTTATTTAGAAATAATCTTAAACAACAGCTGAAAATATCTTGCACGTTCCACTTTAGTTAGTAACTATGTGGGTCTGACTATTTCATTTTTTACGAAAACGTCCGTTTCTATATTTTTCCCTTGACTTTTTCAATGTTTGCTGCTAACGGTCAACCATGTACCATACCATAATATTGATGTATTTGATGTGAATATGTAAAACGGTCACCTGGCTATGAATAAAATATCAAATAGGGTGTGCAAGTATATATCCGGTCCGAATTTAAATTTCGAATCAACAGGGAATTCAAATTAAAAGCAGGTAACTAGTGGGATTATCCTTCCGACCCTTTGTCTCTCGCGGAGGTCGCCTTTAGAAAGTTTTATAGGCATAAAATATTACGGAGATTAGAAACCTTGTTTACATTACGGAGGAGGATAACTGTGGGACTGTCGGAGTCACTGAAAATTGTAATTGGCATTGTAAATATCACGGCCAGTACAGTTTTATTAACCAATTTTTGAAGTGTATTTTATACCCAGAATATAAACAACCCGACTGAAAATATAAGCTTTCGAGACAAATATTTTTCTGCCTAACCTTTTTACAAAGGCTCGTGACAGCTTCGTTATTGCTGAATCATTGAACGTTTGAGGCATGTCAAAGTTAACTCTTCACTCAGCGTTACGGTTTGTCTCTTTATACTAAATGCTTTAGAACACCGGAGAGAAACGTTACCGATATATCTTCATTAATACTCTTAAATATGCTAGACTGTTTAATTTAAAATGTACTGGGACTGTTTTTGATTACAATATTTGTGTTAAACTGTATTTGCATGGCACCTCTAATCTATCATGATCCTCTATCATCTGTTATACCGGATGCGAGGGTTGAGCCCAAATAGATCAGTGATTCTGCGAGGATTACTGTCAAAATTAATTGACCCCTCTTATTTATTCCCGACCCGTCAGACTCCATGAAAATAGAAGTTTGTTTCAGCGAATGTGCGAGTGAGATGTAACCTTGAAGTTAGTACTATATCATATGGAGCAATTAGGTTAATGTCTTAGCTGTTAAGTTTCTTTTAGTCGTTCAGCTTTTATCCGAGTTAAGAAAGCCGACGAGCGGGTTACAATTTTTAATAGTTTGTATATGAAGTTATTTATTTATTTATCACGGTACAAAACACAACTGAAACAGGTATGTTAGAATAAGAGTTATTATAATTATACATCAAGTAAAGTCTACTACTTTATCCACATATTACTAATACAGGTTATCTAGTAAGGGTCGTGCTTATGTAATGCTAAGAGACAAGTAAAATAGTATACAAGTAAGTATAAGTGTGCCATCGTAACAATCATGTCAAAAAAGGTGCTGTTGAATTCTTTATATCGACCCGAATAGCTTTTATTGTAAAAAACTTAGTAGGATTTTAGTTAGTTCTCAGTCTTTAATTCAAAGTCTTTAATTTAATTCTCAGTCTTTGTTTTTAATTTTTTGACGACGCGCTGGCCTAGTTGGTAGTGACCCTGCCTACGAAGCTAGCGGTCCTGGGTTCAAATCCCGGTAAGGGCAGATATTTGTGTGATGAGCGCGGATATTTGTTCCCGAGTCATGGATGTTGTCTATGTATTTAAGTATATATTTCTCTATATAAGTATTTATATCGTTGTCTAGTACCCATAGTACAAGCCTAGAGCTTAGTTTGGGACTAGGTCAATTGGTGTGACATTGTCCCCTGATATTTATTTTTTTTTATAATTACTTTTGTCTTAACATCTAACATTGTCTTGGTAATAATTTTGCCTTTTAGTAAGCGGTTGGATCCAGTTATTATTATATCATACAGTAACGTACGCGACGCTACGAGATCTGTCTATAGCAATTACAATTACGACGTATTTAATATTTAATGTGCCCGATAGTACCAAATCGATAATGCAATCACCTACAGTTCAGGAAACCAGTACCAATAACTGAGCGTATCTTGTGCGCCTTGTATGTGATTAAAGTGTGTGATTATTACTCCCAGCAATCTAGTTTGGAAACTAGGTTTAAATTTGAATTAGGTCAGCTTTTGAAGTAGAACATTCGAGCAGTGTAACAATTTTGTTGAATAGCAACTACTACTACTCCAATTAGGTACCTACTTTAAAAAATAAATCAGTTAGAAGAAAATAACAACATAAACCTAAAAAAGAATATGACGAAGTATCTTCACAAAGTTAATAGAAGTCAGTATAATTAATTGAGCTTGACGTTGTTGAATGGAAAGTATGGCACTAGAGCTGAAAAACATGTTTGAAGTAGGTCTTTCTCGTTGCGGGTCAATAAACCCAAGTTTCCTTTGAAGCATTTTGTAGGAAAAGTAATTCGTATGACCTTAATTCATGGCATTTTATATTCCTTTCATTTTTCTGCGTTGAATTATTCAGATTCGAAAATTTCTTGCGTTTCAAAACCCTGTTTCAAATAAATGCCAAAAAAGTTTTTTAGAAGCTTAAACTTTGAGATTCAGATTTAATGTATTATTTAATAAGTTCGCTTGTTACGAGAAAAGATAATATTTTTGCTTTTATCCAAATCCAAAACTCGTAAAAATTAAAAACCTTAAAGTTAATCTGGGCCGCTGAAAGTTAAATGAAATGTTCTGTAAAATGTGCCGTATAAAACCCGCCCTTAAAGCCTGCTAACTCCATGCAAATTGTATAGATGGGTCGTAGCCGAGAATTAATTACGTATTGCTAACTTAAGGGAGCCGTCGATTACACCACACCATTATTCTACTTGGACTTGACCGATATTTGAAGGCGAGTTTGCGGGAACGAGACCGATTGTGCAATTAAACACCAATCTATCGTATTTGGATAGCCAGTCAGAGTTATTCCTAATTGTTCCCGGCGTAATTACGTCTAGAGGGCACATGACACCAACCGATAACCGATTTACACTGACTAACTGTACTCGTACTGTGCAAAGGGTTTTCTTATTAAGTCCCAAAATGCCGAACAATCAAACGAGCTCCTATATTAGGTACACGCCGGTAGTTAAAATGACAACCCCCTTTGTGTATCCGAAATATGCGCGACTGATCCTTAATTCACGCAAGACTGGGTTGTAATTGGGCCCTTTTAACACTTACTGTATTATCTAATTTTGCCTGTTCGTAAATTTGAGCTGTGCGTGTATAAAAGCGAACGGGAGCAGTAATTTCGTACGAACCACAAGGAGCTTGGCTCGCGATCGCGAGACCGACAGGCATATAATTAACGACCTCTGTCAAATTCTCACCCATCAGTCTCTCTCCCGCGCCACGCCCTCTCTGTTGTAAATTCCCGCTTCAGTGGAACCAAACCAAAGGCGCCATTTGAAGGCCTGCAAACGATATCTCCTGTTCAAGAAATATAGCCCCAGCCTGGACCTTTTTGATTGCGCACCGTGAAATTTGTCATAAATTCTCCAATTATTATAATATGAATCAGAAGTTTCAATTGATTGAGCGTTAAAAATATCTCTCTTTTTCTATCCGCGACGCGGTAAAAGCAAACTTAGGTAGTTAAGTACTAGCCGAAATTCGCTCGTTGAATAAAAAACAGGGTTTTGACGTTTTAATTACAAAAGTTTTACGCGAAAAAAGTAGAAAAATAAAGCGATCGTGCTTCCGGGAATACTCGGGATATATTATGGTGATTCTGAATCTTATAGCGGTCGATTTTCCGCAAAGCGCATCTTCGCTATTTTCTTAATACGAACGGGTAAATTTAAACTTTTCCTATTCCGCGGGGTACATCATGGGCGGACTTACTACTTGAAAGTTGGGGATTGATTATGTATATTGACGTGTTACCTTTTCGATAGAACAGATATTTTGTTTTTAATTGTTAGAAATGGAGTAAGGAGATCTCATTTTAAAAGTACGAGTATATTGTTACGAAAGATCAAAGAGTTTGTATAGTTTTGTTACGATGTTTCATTCAATTGTTTCACATGGGTACTGATTTTGTCTGTTGTGTCAATTTGTATTCAGTTTCATTGTTGTAATATTCATTAATTAGAATATGGTTAGAACTCATTACCCTAGTTTTAATGTTATTTGATTTGTCTAGTACAAAGTTTGCCTAGATGCTTATTTACTGAAAATAAAACTTGTGATTACTCTTACTCGTAAAATTTAGGCGCACACATTTTTTACAAAATCCCAAAGTGATTGTGCTGGGGTCCTAGTGAGAAGGGGTATTAGTTCAGTAGCACTCAACTCGAAATAATAAGGGGTATATACTTACATAAACGGAGTATACTAGACTCAAACGCTTTTCCACTTGATCTTCAGAATACTTATACCCTTTTTACACAACTGCCCAAAAAAGGAGTGTAATGTTTTCAGGGTTCATGTATGTATGTATGTAAT
The DNA here is from genome assembly GCA_923062465.1 of Acleris sparsana. Taxonomy (NCBI): domain Eukaryota; kingdom Metazoa; phylum Arthropoda; class Insecta; order Lepidoptera; family Tortricidae; genus Acleris; species Acleris sparsana. Next base: position 14,431,314 of record OV281287.1, on the reverse strand, counting down.
GATTCTTTATTCCACCATAACTTCTAAACGCCTTAGGTATCCTATATCCCAGGTGACATAGGATACCTAAACTGTTAAAATTGAAATAAAAACAAAGGCAAAATGTCAATTATATACGTCAACAAAAAAAAAGCTTTCTATGTGACCATCTCAAATATATAAGAATATAGTAGCATCCATAAACGGGTATAATAACAATATCAAACAATGCAGTCTGTTTTAAAGCTTGCTATCCATTTAGTTATTCACTAGGTTCTCAGTAATTAATGCTTGCTTTTGAAGTAGGTCTACAATAAGATTAGGTACTAGAAAGCAAGACCACTGCTGATTTAATTTTTAAGGTTATTGAAACAACAGACCCAATTCGCATGAGCTTAGGTATATAAAGCCTTTGCAAAGAAAATGGGCACTTAAGATTATTTCGATTAGTTTAAATAAAGTGTAAGAAAATGAGATTTTATGCAACAAAACGAATGTTGTTTTAAAGTAAAATTGCTATTTGAAAGTCCGTTTCCATTCTAAGGTTTTCTTCTTCTCAAGGGTAATGCTAACGATGTTCTAAGTATCTGCTATGCAAGTCTCTCCGTAGCGTTTGAAATCGTGTATTTCATAGAATTTTCTTTCTCTTCATCTCAGCGACGCTGCGCGACAAAGCCGGGGTACATATCTAAATATTTATTTATTGATTAAATATCTAAAGTTATAATATCCAAGTTCGAAACATTGAAAGTTGAAATATCGAAGGTACTTTGGGTTTGTAATCAAATGTTGAAAGTTGATTGAAACGCAATTATATTCTCATAATTACATACATTTAAACATTATCATATCCGACTTTATAGGCGTGCAGCGCTTCCCAAGAGGAGAGCACTGTAATGTTGGATTAACCCATTTCCTAGTAACTACGTCAAACCAAACGTGAAACCGAACCTATATATACCTCAGACAAGTTCTGATTAACTATAACTGAAAATCCAATTAAATGTTCTCTATAAACTGTGATGTGCGTCAAAAGCGCAGAGAAGCGAAAGAAGTAAATGTTATTCCTTCATTTACTACTTGGCAACAGTAGGTATTCTTTCTTTGCGTTCTAGGTTGTCATCCCAGATAGAAACTCGCTCGGCACTCGCGTCCGGATCGAAAGCGCGACTTTATAGTTTTTGTGCCACGAAGGCCAGTAGCGACAAGTAGGGTAGGGCAGCATTGCAATAGTTTACTATATCAGCGAACATAAATATTACGGCCGTTGACCCGGTCTCAAACGGAGGCTTTAAGAAATTAGAGCTTAGCTGTCTATGTTATGTTATTTAGTATGGAAAGACGCCTGCGACATTTTAAATAGGTATTTGGATACATAAATGTCAATCCATCTCTGGGTTTCGTTAAAAGTATTACTTATACCAACGTTAGTAACTCATACATAGTTGAACCAATTGTTGCCATTAAGTTTAATATAATTTGGCGCTATTCCACAGTAAAAAGCTTGCGTAGGCCTAAGGAGGCCTAGGAGCACTAAGCAAAAAGAGCGCATACTTATTAACACAGAATAATTTAATCATGAAATAGAGGAATTATCTTCTTTTACTCTCTAGCCATACACTTTCTAGGTGCAAAAGTGTAATGTTTAAGATAAATCCATCGTTATTGATATGTTATTATTATTAATGTCAGTAAGTAGGTACTAATGGCACAATTATAGTTCAAGCGCTAATAAAGTAGACGTCGCGTCGTTGACCGAGGATAATGCTCCTAATGGCTCTCCAGCCTAAACAAAATACGCGATTATATAAAATGTGCTAATTTAGCTTTTAATATTGAGACTACAGCTGATCGAATTTGCGTTTAAATACATACGATCGTGTCCGTGTTATAGTGTAATTTAAGGGTCCTGACAAGGTCCTTTTTTTAAATGGATCAAATTGAATCATTACATGACACACAGTTGACTAACACGAGTCTATTAATTGCGTTCACGCACACAAAACGCACGTTTCGAATACTAATCGGATTCTATAACAAAGGATTGTCATGATCCAGAATATTCAAGTAACCATTCTATTTGTTTATATCAATTGCCCTTTGAATTAATTGATCGCCAGAGTTCCAAATTTAAATCTAATTGTCCCAAAATTATTTTGATTGACGTTTATAATTAAGTCGTAATTATGATATCGAATTAGGTTATTGCATATTGAGGTCTATCTTTCTTGTTTATAAATAGAAAGCGGTCGATAACGACAGGCATCTTCGAGACGCGGAGTGATCCAGCAAGATTTATGAGATAAATCGTTAAGATATTCTCCAGCACTTGTTTATTATCATACAATAATTAGTTTAATGGCCCTCTCGATTAGGTATTACGGTATAAACACTTTTAAAGCCTTCAGTTGATATCGTTGGAGATTATATTCTTAAATGCTGTACTATGTATACCTATTCACTTAAAAGGATTAGCGTTTCATTGTTGTTTCGGTTTTATAGTTTAATGGAGCCGCTAAGATATTAAATAGGTACCGTTGTTATTTTAAAAATTCAGACAATATCTTATTCATAAAGCACCACAATCCTACGTCAAAATGTACCTGGTAATACTGTCTATTCAAAGATCAAGAAAAGGAACCGTAAAAATCACTTATTCACTTCAGTCACAACAAACCTCCAGCACAGCAGTAAAACAGAAGAATGGCCGTTGTAGAAGTAAATGAAATAAGGGCCGTTGCGTAAATAAATAAAATTCCGTCACGTAAATCGTTGTACGTGAAAACGCGGGCGATTCGCGTCCGAGCGCGCCGAGGCTGCGGACTCGAATGAGGGGAGAGGACCAACGCAGCTTCCAGCCCTACCCTCCTACCCCCGCCCCTCCACCGAGCCTGATAACCTACTACTTCGGAAGTCACTAAACTCCGTCATGAATGTCACCCAGCACCGACAGCCGACTTATGAAAGAAAATGTGATTTTTATTGAAAAGGGGCCGCTGCTGCGCCACTAACCTTCCTTTGTGTGAAAATCGATGCTATATCGCCTATTAGAGGTTACGAAATCGAGACGGCTCGCGGTCTATGACGTCGCCGTTGGTAGCAGCTAAAAGCGCGATATTTCAGCGATGTCGCGAGGGTTGAGGGTAGATGGAAATGTTTTAATTGAGGACCTGCGCTTCAGGTGAGTCATAAATCTCGTAATCATGACGGTTGTAAAAGATATGGTGTTTATATAAGTGTATCGTAAGTACTGGACAAGAGAATTTGCGTAAAATTTTAACCACCATAGAAATAGTAAAAATTATAGCAAAGATGATACGCTCGTAAGTAAAACAAACATTTAGCAAACTCAAGACTAAATATAATTTAAATACATAAATATTAAAGAGTTTTATCTTGCAATACCTATTAGAATCAATATATTTTAAAAAGTTTTAGTGTTTTATCAAAACCATTCGGCCAGTTTAGGCACGCACACTTTACTTTAAGTCTGCGGGTGAACTATGTTTTGAATAAACATATGCATTGCCTGAATAACCCTCCCGTTAGGCCGAAATATTTTTTGGTCGTGTAGGAGTTCTACCGAGATTCAGTAGGGCTCCTGTTACATAAGTATAGTTTAAAAGTTAAAGATAAAAAAGTTAATACGTTTATTAAATAAAAGTAACAGTTTAAAGGTAGGAAAAAAAACAAAAGCAAGAAAATTTGGGCGAACGCACACTATAAAGAGTCTACACCAAAAATGGAGCTCCCCGAGTTCGACGGCAACTACAACAAATGGATGTCCTTCAGGGATTTGTTTATAGAGACTGTGCACTCTAACCCGTTATTGTCAAAATCACAGAAGATGCAGCATCTCAAAGCAAAACTAAAAGGTGACGCTGAAAAACTTATCTTGCGATCAGTGCAAAAAACTACGGCTCCTGCTGGGTGATAGTACAACACCGCTATGAAAAAAAGACACTGTTATTTTCAGCATATATTAAAACCCTATTGGGCCTCAATGTGATTCGACAACCGTCTGCATACAACATTAAGAAAATGCCCGATACTATCAAGGAATGCGTTGCGATGTTTTGTTAATGGCTTAACAAATTCGGGACTAGATATATCAACTTCTTCTCGTTCATCTATGGCTGCCGAAACTCGGCACAACGACCTACAACGAATACAATCATGACACCGGACCTTCAGGAATTAAATGATGTCCTAGAAGCAAAATCGCCATGAAACATAATCAACAAAATCATAATAGCCACAAGCCTGAAAATCTACCGAAAAATACACTGAAGAGTTTCAACTTTCAAAACCAGTTTCACGAATCGAGAGCAACAACCTTTAAGAGGCCAGAAAAGTAGTCAAAATCACACTACACTACATTCAAATCATGCCCACTCTGCAAAAAAGGCCACGTTTTAAACATGGATTTTTGCAACAGATAACGGGAACGTAGCTAAATTGCAAGTATGCCGAAACTGCTTGTTTAGCCATAACGGAAAGGAATGTGTGTCAAACAAGAACTGCAAACTTTGCGATAAAGCCCATCACACACTGCTCCATAATGAAAACATAGAAACATCAAAGGTCATCAACGACTAGCGAATCATTTCCCAAAAAGCTATTTCTCAAACATGCTCGGAAAAAACGGTTTTCCGATTGAAAGACAAGGACGGAAAGAGCCTCATTTTACTCCTAGGAGTAAAAAAACCATATGAAAACACTTTCCGTCCATGTCTATATTTTTCTTAAAAATGCTGTCAATTTGCATACAAAATCAAAAGGACCAAGACAAAAATTCCAAACAGCCAAGGTAACTGCTCACTTTTTTAGCACAGTGCGTGTATTTCTTTTTGAATTTGCATTCCAATTTCTATGGTTAGTATTTAAAAACAATTGACAGTCGGTAACATTCGTTCATTCTGCATAATTAAATTACTTGCTTTTTAAAAATGTATTTGTATTATTTCCTCACATGTTTGAGAAAAGCATTATGTATGCCTCGGCGGAAACGAGGATTTCCTGACTCTTATTTTAGCAGGCCTCGCTATTGCTCGGCTTGCTAACCACCTCGTCAGGAAAACCCTTACTTTCCGCGCCTAGGCAACAATGTACTATTGCATTATATTTGTTTTATTTTCGGGATCTCAAACTCCCGCTTAACTTTAACACGTGACTGCTAAAAAATTACAACAGCTGTGATGGGAAACAGCTTTTTGTGACATTGTTCAAACATATTTACCTTAAATGACTTATAATCGGCCGTATTTGTTTAACTATTAGTTTACCCTATCAAAAAAGACAACTAAGGCCGCATTTCACCATACTGGAATAACACTTACCTACTCCGAGATTATATACAAATTCGGCGTTTAATCTAGGTATAAGATTTTTCTCAAACATGCTCGGAAAAAACGGTTTTCGGATTGAAAGACAAGGACGGAAAGAGCCTCATTTTACTCCTAGGAGTAAAAAAACCATATGAAAACACTTTCCGTCCATGTCTATATTTTTCTTAAAAATGCTGTCAATTTGCATACAAAATCAAAAGGACCAAGACAAAAATTCCAAACAGCCAAGGTAACTGCTCGCTTTTTTAGCACAGTGCGTGTGTTTCTTTTTGAATTTGCATTCCAATTTCTATGGTTAGTATTTAAAAACAATTGACAGTCGGTAACATTCGTTCATTCTGCATAATTAAATTACAGGCTTTTTAAAAATGTATTTGTATTATTTCCTAACATGTTTGAGAAAAGCATTATGTATGCCTCGGCGGAAACGAGGATTTTCTGACTCGTATTTTAGCAGGCCTCGCTATTGCTCGGCCTGCTAACCACCTCGTCAGGAAAACCCTTACTTTCCGCGCCTAGGCAACAATGTACTATTATTCCAGTTTGGTTGAAAGCAACCTAACACAACTTTTTTCTTCTGATAATGTAAACAGATCGTTCCTATTTTCTAACAGGTGTCTTGGACTTTCGGGAGTAAAGGGCCCAAGTCCACTGGTAAAACCATCTTGTTTTTGATATGTTATCGCGTTGTTTTTATCTCGGCCGCCATTACTGTCAAGTAAATAAGAGCTCTCGCTAACGCTGACAATACTATACCATGGCAAAAGCAATGTGGTTTCTTTAGGTAGACTGATGTCGGCATAATGAATGATTGCGTCAGGCGAACACCGGTGCGCGAACGCAGCCACTCGAAAGCTGGGTGCAAGCGCAGGTTTGCTTATATCGGACATTTAGAAATTGCATCAGACGCATTTTCCTGCAAATTACGGGCAATTTTTAAAATTGATACTTACGTAAAGCTAATAATTTTTTAGTATTCTGGGACTAGTTTGAAAGCGTTTTTCTGTTTTATTTATAATTAACGTGTTAATACAAAGTACATATTTTAAATTAATAAATACTTTAATCTTCACTGATGACGACATCTTCCCGACGTAATGAAGATAGGTTAACTGTCAAATTAAGTTTCTTAATGACAGATTTAATATGTTTCACATCGTGATTTTACTACACACTTCTTTGTTACATTTAATGTGGGTCAGTGGTCAGTAGGCCAAAAACCTACACATTGTAAAAAAAAAATATCTAGAATAGTTGATATTATTATGATCATTGTCTTACATTTCTTGCAAGCGATAATACTCCTACTGGTTTTGATATACCATAAACCTCGTTGAATTAAAACCGGTAGCTTACCTGCATTCGATGCAAAGTTGCATCACTGTGATAATTATACTGGTTGGGCGCAAGCGCGTTCCTGGTGGATACTGCGCAAAAACGGCGCGCCGTGCACCAACGTTCACAAATCCTTTATAAGTAAAAATATTAAGAACATTTGAATAAAAAATATTGAAATACCTAAGTAATTTGAGGGAACTTAAAATATATGTTTTTGATGACTACGACTTCATTTATTCTTATATATTCATTATATTGCATACGTATCTAATGCATATTAAATGAAGCAACATGAAAAATCTAACCACAACCTCCGTCGTAGTTTATATGTACGAGTAGTTTAGACATTATGACGATGACCTTTGATCATGGATAGGATAATTTAAAAAAAAAACAAAATCTTATATTTTATAATCCCTTGGGTACTAATATTGACTTAACCGCATTGCTTACTCACTTCTACACTCACGAGCAATGAAAACGGGTACTTTCTATGGAATTTCTATACAAAGTGACCCGTTTTCATTGCTTTTGACTATATATTTTTCTCGGAATAGAAAATTAAATTCAAAATAATAACTGTGTCAATTCTTGCCGAACAAGTATTTGCTTGCGTCATTACCTCTACAAGGGAATATCAAGGAAGGTAGTAACGCATTGAGATTAAACCAAGGGAAAGGAAAAATATATTGTCTCGATATGCAAATATATTTGAAACAAATATTAGGTACAATCTCTCTCTCTCTCTCTCTCTCTCACTCACTCGTGAACAGAAAGGATGAGTTCATATTTTTGTAAGGTTAGGTTAGGCTAGGTTAAGTTAAACTGATTTTAAATGAGTGGCACGTCTCAAGGGGCATAGGGAAAGACAGTTTTTCATGTCTTGGCGTTTATTAAAACTTAAATTCAGTTTGTTAGTACGGCCTTAATATTACATGAATTTAGTGACAAAATTATTATTATCTCAATAACGAGTCCTTTCTTCCTTCGGATGTTATATGTATTTTTATATTTCATATATTACTTAACTTTGACACACAATTCATTTACAAGTTGACGACGCGATAGCCTAGTTGGTAGTGACTTTGCCTACGAAGCTAGAGATTCCGGGTTCGATTCCCGGTAAGGGCAAATACTTGTGTGATAAGCACGAGTATTTGTGTAGTCTTGGACGTTTTCTATGTATTTAAGTATTTATTTCTCTATATAAGTGTTTATATTGATGTCCAGTACCCATAGTACAAGCCTAGAGCTTAGTTTAGGGCCAGGTCAATTAGTGTGAGATCGTCCCCTGATATTTATTTATTTAAGTTCAAAAAGGAAGTAAGTCGCGAGCAAAACCTATTTCAATTACTCGTATTATTAAGACTATATTGAAGGTTATTACAAATTTTAATAATAAGTACCTACACTTAGTTGGTCTTCTAATTGCCTTGCGCGTTTCACTAAGAAGCCTTTTGTCTAGTTTGCCCTTTACCACTAGCAACGCACGCTTACCTTAAGCATAATACTTCAAACATACTTCAAATTTGGCATGTACTAACATCTTACATCAAATAAAAATAATAACTTAAAAGGAAATGCGCGTTTAACATCGTTTTAACATATGACATTGGGGAGTTTATTGTGCGTTAATACTTATCACACGTGAACTCGCGGTGGAAGGCTTGTGCGCGAGTCGACGTCACTCCGGCAATGAGGCTCGTCCTGACACTTGACTGACTTCCTCGTTAATTTGTAACTCTACTCCCGTATCCTTATACGCCAAAATAAACCTTAACCGCAATGCAAGATACGCCACCCGGGCGCAAATTCAGGGAGGCAAATTATGAAAGGGCTGTGATATTGCGCGTTTACATTTGAGATAAAAATGTCTAGCGTGACGGGGTTGTACGGATTTACAGATACTAATCGCGACAGGGTCGAATTATTTTGCTATCATAAAAGCATTATGATTAATAGTACGACCCATTAACTTTAACATTAGTATCTAATGCGTGACATCATAAATATTAATCTCTGAGAATATGTGCAACGTAGTAGCGCTTTTAATTATCAACGTCATGTCTAAATGCATTTAAGAGGCATACGGCAATGGCATAAACAAGGAAATCCATTCCAAACAAAATACCTACCTGTCCTATTCATGATTTAATCGATGAGATAGATTAAAATGCAGAGAGCTTGCAGCTTGGGACGGCTAAACGGCAGCTGCCGACGACGCCAATTTTATAAACGGTTTAACGCCAGCAATCCAATACCTATCTGTTTTCATAGATAAGTACGTTGTGGAATAGTGAGTTTATTGGTGTTTTATTGAATGTTTTAATTACTTAGTGTGGACATTTATTACTAAATGGCAACCACAAAGGTAACAACAACAACAATTCAACAATTGGTTTCGGAACAATTTTTCTGTGTCTTGATATTTTTGTAGCTATGTAATGTGGTTTTGTTTTGTTGCGAATAAATGTCTCTTTATCTTTATCTTTAAAAGATCCTTTTGAGAACATTCGAGTTAGCACGGTTGAAACAAGTTTTGCCAATGAGACGAATGGTATAACATTTAGTTTGAACGAACATGGGGCTAAAGATGTCTTTTCCAGCAATTTGTTCTCTCAACCCGGAGCATTGGCTCCGACATTCGGTCCCCGCAGATTTGCTCGGCGCGAGAGAAGATTGAGAACTATAAACGCGGGGCCCCGGCGTCCTTGCGGATTAACGCGAGTCGGGTTTTATTTTCTATGAAGTGTCTGTTACACCAGCCCGGGGGCCGCTGCCGAATCAACATTCGAATATTAAAAAGAGACTGTTTTAGATTTATTCTAAAGTGCCTTTTTAGGGATCTCAGTGATGGATTTGAATGTTATATCAAATGTTGTCTTACCATAATGAATAATGATAGAAGAAACTATCTGTAAAGGTGTCGACTACTTAATCATGGCTAGAGATGCTTTAATTAACTTTTTCAGTTACACTATTTTGTCCATTAATGTAGGAGACAAGCTGTCATGTTTTATTTCAATTTTGTTTAATAACTGTCTTACCATTAGCATTCGTGTCTTTAAAACCGTTTAAAAAAAACTGTGTTAGAAATCATCATCATAAAATAAAATGAGCTGAAAAGTTGAATTACCCAATTACTTCAACAATATTCTGAATTAACAATAAATAAGTTCATATTTTCTCACGGTGACTTGCACAAATCGAGCAGTGATAGCTGGACAAATGGAGTAGTAATAAACAGAAAGGCCATACGAACGAAGTCACGGGTAAAGGCTACAGTTGGCTTAAATTTAATAAGTAAAATTGTTTTTCTGAACGAATTGTCATTACATATATTAACGGACCAAGTTTATTGCAAGAAAACGATATAAAAGTAAATAATAGCTTAGTAGAGCCCATTAAACAATATATTTCTGATTAAATGTAAGTATCGAAGCTAATAGTCTTTCGACTCCCAAGGTTCAGAAACAATGTGGTACTAAGAGGAACGATACTAGTACGCCCGATAAGAACCCTGCAGCTACACATGACCTACATTGTAAAGATATCTAACGTTCTACAAATGGTGAGCACTTACTCCGCAAGCCTGTGAGTGGACAGTTGACCGACTAAACTGCAAATTGGTCCGGCGTTAGAATGGATGTAGACTTCAATAAAGTTGCAATTTTATCTTCAGCTCTTATATAAATATAATTAAGTTGATATTTTTAAAAGAACTCAGTAACACAAGGCAAGCGAGACTCGTAACTGTGCTCGCAGAAGAAACTTGTCCAAGAAGAAGTTAGCGAGAAAGAAATTTCTCGAAGTACTGTGTCAGGCGTGAGGACGAAAGTTGGCTAGTCAACATGTGGCTAATGAAAAGCGATGCGCTGCTAACGAAGACGGAGCGCGGGCACAATTGGACTAGTTTCGGAAAAGATTAACTCTCTGAGAATTCCGTGTCAAGTTCCAGGAGCCAATAAATTGTTCGCGACACGCTCCCGAATGGTAATGAGTTCGAAAAACTCGCGTCAGCCGGGGAAATATTGTTTGTTTGCCGACGTGATACGGGCTTCTCCGCGAAGTTGACAAACGTGATGAAAAAAATATTGGAAAAGTTTCTTTCCCAAACTCTTTAACGACCGAGGGCAAAGATGTCGACGCGTTACATGACGAACATCCTGCGACATTGTTAATATCTCATCAGCTCGCCACACGTTGCCAGCCTCAGTTTATTGCTTTAGTGAAATCATGTGGCCCCATTATTAATCTGTTGAGTGATTGACACTATTTTCATAACAATTTACTTTAAGCCGCCGCCAGCGTTAAATATAAACGGTGCATTGCATGACCGAATTTCCGTCGTTGATAATGATATCTAGTGGGCCATAGGTCATTGCGACAGTGCTGAACTATTTCCGAATGTTGCACGTCGCACCGATAATGGTTGAACGTAGTAAGTTCACAATATCCCATTGATCTCAGGGGATTTTTTGCGTTCATAAATGTTATAAATACCTGCAAATTTGACTTTATGAATGCGCAGGCACGTTATACTGAACACAAAGGAGAGTTCACTTAAGGCTCGTAATGGTGCTCATGGTCGGGGCTACTGAAAGAAAATTAATTTATACGTCGACCCGCTTAGAAGAAAAATTACAAAAGGTAATTAAACAAGACGTCCTTCTTCATTAGCCACGCTCGGACGCCCTTTGTTGCCTCTAATGAATTTATATTTGTGTACAGTAGTAGCTGCTAGATAGTTGTTAGCTGCCATATTCATTGTCATGATTTTTATCATAACTTATTTGTTTTTTCTCACGTACTTAGAATTTATTGTCACAAAATAGTCTTACTATCGCATTTCCTATACCGTCGAACGACGTCGATCTGTCTTTAATATGGGAATATAAGAAGACATCCAACAAACGCTTTCGCTTCATTAATACATAGACTTCTAAAGATGGTTGTAGTTAAGCACAAGTAAACAAGCTGCTAAAACGTTCATTAACATAACAACGATAACGCAGCATTTTATTGAATTATAGAGGATATGATTTTTTTATTACACCGATAATGATACAATATAAGGCATTATTGAAAGCTTTACCCACGAGCGTCGGGTTTACAACGATATTTAACCTATAATGACATTTTTATCAGTGAAAATAATTGTCGATTTCTGTTATAATTGCGTCATAAACAAGACACAGATTTATAATTTCCTCATTAAGAAAGTTGTAATGAGACGTCCCAGTTTGATTAAAAACTCTTCTGTGTTTCAACAGCGTATTATTTTATACCATATTCGCAGCTTTTGATGTTATTTATTCTAGCCAGAATATGAAAGGTTGAAATATGAATTAAAAATGCAAGTTGATAAGAACGGTATTTCTTTTGGTCGTTTTGCTAGAATCGAGCGAATGCCGGGATGCTGGCGGGGCGGTGCAGCCCCTAGAGGCTACACCTTTGTTTAGCCTAACTGCAATGGAACAAAAACTTTTAAAACTGAAAGAACCCGTCGTCCCTGAATAAACATGAGCGCTTATAAGCGTCCATTATTACGAATACAAATATTTGGCCTTTATTAAAAATACAATGCACCATGTGCAATGGACGTGCAAGCAGTGTTATGCGTTCTGAGTTTTATTCGAATTTTCTTAGAAATTAATATTAACATATTAAAAAAAACGAAGTAGTTTAGTAAGTAGTTTTTTTTTATATTAATGAGTCATGAGATTAGATTTATAATTAAAATTTAACAAATTAAACTTACTGAATCAAATGAAATTGCAAACATTTATTACCTACATGAGTATGTTGGTTTTTACTGTAGGATTTATTCAGTCATGCATACCCATAGGTATGTATACTGAAATTATATAAGAATGCAAAGTAACTCATTTCATTACATATTTTTTGCTTTTAGTTCGATGTTTGATTTTGTTACTATCTATTTAATGTTCTGAATCTCATGAATTAAGTGAAGAAGTTGTTCGTTTCAGGATTGTATTTTCCTAAAACCTTTCATATTTTATTTTCACACTCCTTTCACGCCGCTGCAAATTTAATCGCAGGGTAATCTTTTTAAACCGAGAAGCGTGTGATAACGCTAAGATAATTAAGCATCTGCTGTAATATATAATGATAACAATGGGCAGATATAGCAGGAAACAAAGGAACAGTTTCATTAACGCACGGGACGGTGTCCGGAATACATACAATACGTATTATGATTAAAGCGCCAGAGATTGTAATCCCCTCTGTGTATATTAAACCTGTTTATCAGACACGCTTTGCTTTGGTTGACAATATTAGCGTCCGTTCAGTGCCTTGGTTGCATGTTACAGTCAGAATGCATATTAAGCCGTTGTTTTACTCACGGGGAACAATATAAAATTATTTTCATACCACATGCTCGAAATTGCCCAATTATATATCATGGAAAACTCTGTTAAAGCAAGTCTCTATAACCATCGGCCTATAATGAGATTTAAATTCGTATGAAGAAAAAATCGATAGAAATCTTTGGTGTATGTAGGTTTCTATGGAACTTATTTGAAAATCGAACTGGCCACTACAAGCCGTATACGCAACAAACAAACAAAGAAAATAAAAGAAAAGCCGCGAGTGTTGCAAAACGCTGCAGCATTGCCAGGCGGTTGAACTTGAAAGATTAAAGTTTGAATAAAAATGTCGAGTGACGAAAGCAAAAGTGATTTCAGATTTGACGTTGTTTCTAATAAGTAGCCTAGCATTTATTGTCTCGCCAAAGGTGAGAAAAGTAAGCAATTATTTGCGATCTTTTGATCAGGTCAATATTAAAACGAGACAATATTTTCGACAAAAGTAAAATCTTAACAAAAGGCAATCGATTTTAAGCAACTAACGATGAGCTAACGAACGAACGTGCGTAAGTCTTTGTAATCAGTATGGTATTTATAAATCTTTAGTCTACCCTTTTAGTAGTGATACTCGTACTAAACGTGTTATCTGAAAATTCTCCTTTGGGATAAAGCTAATTTGTTGGGAAAAAAAGGTGTATTTTTAATTTAAAACAATATTGACCTTTGTCCAAATTACACTCCGCATCCGTTAGTGATCACATTACAGCATGTCAGTTGTAACGAGTGATATATCACGTGACTTACGTCAATTCCGTACATTATTTTCTAGCCCCGCAAGGCCTCTTTTCAACACGATAAAAACAATATCGTTTTAGATCTGTTATCGTATTGTCAACGTTTTGATAGCTCTTATTTTCTCAACAGTAATAGCGGCTGAAGTCAAAACAATACCATTACAGGTCATATACGATGTGTTTTTTACCGTCGGGAATAGAGGCGCAGTGCATGGTACTTTACTTACATAATGCTTAAGAGTCCATTTTGAAAGTTAATGAGGGACAAAAAATGTCGTTTTTACCTCAAAATAAATCCGTTTTAAAGTAGAACCTACTCGCAGACAAGCAGCATTATAATAGATTATACACCGAGGGGATAAAGCACTGTTTTATGTTACGGGCGCGATATTGAATCCTAAGCAAACGAGGGACTCCAGATTTCTATCCCGAGCATAGCGAGGATGTTACAAGTTAATTTCTGGGCGAAGCGAGGGAATTCAAACGGAGTCCTGGATGCAGCAAGGGATTCAAGTTCGCCCAAGACGAAAACAGCTTTATCCCAAAGGAGAATTTTCAGATAACACTTTTCTTGTTGATTTACCATAATTACAAAATCAAACACCCAATCTTTATGAAACTTACCAAACTGATCGACAGATATATTGACTTTACATTGACAGACTCGTATTTTTTATTCCAATTGTTGTTTTTTATATTTTATATATACAAACTTTGTCCACACTCCGCATACGTTATCACTCGCGCTAATCGAATAGTGATAATTTTGACGTTTTGTCCGTCGTTACGCGGTACTATTTTGACAGGTTGAATTCGACACGAGCACTATCACGATATAAACGTCGGTATCTAAGGGCAACATGGGTAGCTTTTTCATTTTTGACAACGCAAAGCGATAGAGGTGATCGCCGAACGCTAGCGTTTGTATTCGATGGCAACTTTACTTGTCTAGCCCCACTGATTGTGTTATCGTAACAACACGTCCATCGTAGTGTTTTTTTTTGAGGTGCTAAGTATATAGCTAGAATTATTCAATGGGAGAGACGTGAAAATATGACATTAGATTAGATTAGTCTTTAAACAAACCGTTAATTGTCATTTTATTACACCCTACCTTGTTTTTGATTTCTGTTTCACCTTAAAGTTGACTAGTAGAGAAAGCTTGAAGCATTATGTCCGCAATTTGTACATTAAATAAATTAAATTTTGTGCAAATTAATTAGAATTAAATATTTGCTGCCTTATTATTTACAAATTATTACTTACTTTAGTTTAAGTACGTCTAACTTACAAAAGTAACAAACACAAATCTAAGTAAACACAGTTAGAATTAAGCAGATATCCACTCCGATAAACAAGAAGAAAACAAAACTAAGCCTTGAGTAGACAAAGTCCCAAATTAGGGTGAAATTAACCCTTAAATAGACCCAATTCATAGCGAGGACGCTAATCTCGCCGGGCGAGCCGACTTTCATTAGCATTTGTATAATTTCATCGGAAGATCTTGCAGCGGACGGCTGTGGCACAGTAAGACTGTAGGAACCAGTAATCCTCTTACACATGTTTCAAGAGCGAAATTATACACACGTATTTCGAATACAGTGCGTCTGTCCCTCTGCGTCTTTATTTTAACATTATAGATTACCTATAATCTATTGTTCTTAATAATTATAATAGGTAATGATTTTCTACAGGAGCTTTGCGGAGGAAGGGCATAGAATATGGAATCATTATTGTTTAGTTATGTTGATGAATTATGATTCCTTGGTTTGGATTTTAGGGTGTTGAAAAGTACCTTGATGACTGAAAATGAATATGAAATATTCACGACGACACATTTGTCGTCTTTATTCTTGCTGCAGATATTATATTCTTGGAGCCGATTGTACTGTTTCTATTGTGTTCCCTGTTGGGATTCCGAGAATCTTGTTTTCGCCACATTTGTTGTCAGACCCATTTGTCTAACTAGCCATCAAGGAATTCATTTCAAGATTGTATAACGTTATTTGCCTTAAGGTTCGTCCTTTACTTAGTACCTATAATCATGTTCTTCTTCTCAGCATATAATCGTCCATTGCTGAACATATGCCTCTTGCATAGATTTCCATGGCGTCCTTGATGCGGCGATTCTTGTCCAGGTCGGCTGGTCGACTTCCTCTGTTTCGGCTTCCCGTTCGGAGTCTCCAGTACTACGTTCTTTGGCGCCATCTGTCGTCATCTACGCGATAAACATGGCCGACCCATTGAATTGCATGTAATCGTTATCATGTTAGAAAAGTATAATTTTAAAATGGGATTTAATCCCGTAAATTTTTATACTTCGCCGTTTTAGTTGTGTCAAAATAATGTATGTCATTGTATGAAACTCTAAATCTATAGTTTTTTCACTATTGCAGGCGGTTATAATCAGTAAATAGCTTTAATTTATTCTTCAGCCGTACGTTACTCGTACTCATCTTTGATCTGTTATCGTATTGTCATAGAACTCTATTTACTTGACAGTAATGGCGGCCGAGTTAAAACAATTCCATAACAGATCAAATACGACATTGTTTTTATCGGTATACCTTTACTTCCCAGAATTTCATATGCCCGAATTTCACCAGCCATAATTTACAAATGGCATAATGTTACATCTTATAATTTCATATGATATACAGATTGTTTATCATAGTAGTCAAATAACAGAATCTTTGTTTTCCATAATATTAATTTAAATAATTTCATTTTTCATAATCATTTTAATCCATATTTGTCACATGCCATATTGTCATTTGCCATCCGTGTAAATGGTGATGTTTGAATTAGGCAATATTTACCTACATAGGTTAGGTTAGGTTAGAGTTGCAACAAGGCGCGAAGCGCCTCACCTACGCGGAATAGGAGCTCCGCGCAGCGGAGCTCCGTCGACATTAGTTTCGATCATTTATGTCCATATCAGTCGTGAATGAACACAAATATGTTAGGTTTAATTACATTAGTAATATAATAATAAAAAATGTTATTCAATCAATATATTTATTTATTTCAATATGACCAAGTGTAACATACCAAATATATACTTAATGTAAATACAGATTTGACGCTAAAGCACGCAAAAATTCTTCTTTTGAATACTCGCTTTTGTTGGATAATATGTCATTTATTTTATTTGTACGATTAATAGTTTTTTTTCTTCTTTTCATTTCTGGTTCACCATTGAGAATGGTTTCAATTTGCAGCATTACTACAGGATGGATTCGGAAATAAACTTTTTATTATGGCGTTTAAATATTCTATTAAATAAAATTAATGCACTTTATAATATGGAAAACATTACGTATGGCATCAGTATCATTATGGCATCTAACTTTCGGGAAAACAAGAGTATGTTAAATAACTTTTCTGGGAAATGTAAGATTCGGGCATATAAAATTCGGGCAAAAGAAATTCGGGCAAGTGAAAATTATAGCATATGAATTTCGGGCAAACAATAGATAATCGTTTTTATCGTCTAGAATAGAGGCCCTGTTACGATATTGTTTTTAACGCGGCCGCCATTACTTTCAAGTAAATAAGAGCTATCAAAACGTTGACGACACGATAACAGTTCAAAAACAATTCGGTCTTTACCGTGTTGTATAGAGGCCCTGATCAAAAATATTTATTGATTAGGAGGGGTACCACACGGGCTCTGCCGCCGGTGCGCTGCGTCGTCGATGTTGCGTTGTTCTAAATATAATATAGAACGTCATGCCACACGATTCCCTCAAATACGTGCGTCGCTCTATGTTAAAATCACAGCGTTGCGACAACGCAACGCCCCGGCACCGCTCGTGCCTTGTGTGGCATCGCTGTAAAAACGAGGTTTTGATGACATGCTAATGTAATTAGCTATCCATACTATAGTTATAATTATAAATGCCAAAGTAAGTGTTTGTTTGTTACCTTTTGACGAAAAAACAACTGAATTACATTTTTAAAACAGCATATATTTTTTTCCGAGAGGACCTAGAGTCGTTTGCTAAGGATTGGCAAGAGTACGCTCTGGATAGGGACAAGTGGCGATAAAGAGGGGAGGCCTTTGCCCAGCAGTGAGACACAAAAACAGGCTAATAAAAAAAAAACTTTTTTTTCCACGAAATTGGATAGTTCTCAAAGGAGTTTACAAGTTCTACGCGAACGAAGTCGCCAGCAACCGATAGTTTATCGTGTGAACGTCCCCTATGTAAAATTAAAATGGTTAATACGTTAATGAAACGATCCAAGCTAATTTAGAAACTGGAATGCCCTCAACCTCTAACTAGAAAACTATTTATATACCTAATGTTTTTCCCGCATAGTTCAGTTCCAATTAGGTTAGGAAATTGCTCGCATGTACACTAACGAAAAGCAATTTTGAAAATGTCGAGAACCGTAATGGCTCGTAACCTAACTTCTTATAATTAATGAATGCTATGAAATTAGATAACAATAAAGTAATTCAATTAAGAAGTTGCTTGGTATTTGCTTTGGGAATCTGCGGCTTTCAATGCGAACCGGGACCGGGAGGAATAATTGACTACAGTTTCTTGACAGCAGTTTTGTTTGCCATTGCTAACTAGTAAAGCACAAGTCAAGGCAAGTCAGCTACAGGACAGACTTAAAGACTGTTTGAGTTGATAGTTGACAGCGTAGAATATCCATCTCTAAAAGTACAGTTTACTATTTGGATTGTAAATATGAGTATATAGAGTGCGGAAACTAACATAAAGCTGAGGCTTTACTTTACTCGGTAAAACCATATTGCCTTTGACTTGTTATGTCATTGTTACTCAATACTTTGATGTATTCGTTTATGAATTAAATCAAAGATATAATTATATGAAATAAATTCCTTATTGAGTAACTAAATGGATTTCGTCACCAACGTTAATTTTCCGGGTTGAAGTTCGCAATTTGTGTTTGCTTCATTTGAATAAAATCAAAGCCAATTAATATTTAAGTGAGCTCGAAGGGAGTTGTAGGTACACGAATGAACTTTAGGTGCGGTTTATTTTTCGCATTTTACTGCAAGACATTTTTTAATTATTGAAGACCTAAATTCCTCCCTCTTTCTTCCTATCTCCTTTCCTTCCTTACCCTCTTGTAGGTAAAACTTCTTGTATTGTAATAACAAAACCGCTTACCGGTCGTATTTGTTTGCAACCAAAGCCTTGTTAAAAATAACACAACTAAGTTGTACTTAAACTACTTAGCTTGTCCGATCAACAGTAAATTGCAGGCCTTTTTGTATTTCTTTATTTTATCTGTGTTGTCTTTGCCTTTCTCATTGAAACCTTTCTTCGGTCCTATAAACATATGATACCAAAGTGTATTTAATTAACATCGGTGTTTTAAGTTGTTCTTATAATTTACTACTACACTCATTTACGACTATCATACCAAGTAGATCCACCTGCCAATAAGATTTTTCGTTCTTGTCTGAACATAATCCTACCTAATCTAAATAAAAAGTAAACTCACCAAAGTAATCGAAGCAAAACTTGTAATAGGATGAAGACTCTTTACCTGTAATAAAAAACAAACAAGTTAATATTCTGAGTATACAAAAATAAATAGGCTTTTTACGATGGGACCGTTATAAGCGTGATGTTAATGTCAAAGGTGTCGCCCACAATTCCGTTTAATGACGAACACGACAAACGTCTATGAATTGAAGCGCTTTAACAAATGTTACGACATCGTTACATTTATTTTGGTACAGTTTAAAATTAAAAACGGGATTCATTATAAAACCCAGTGCCCGTTTGCTGAGTGTAATGTTGTCTTGTTAACGTGCTTATGCATAAATGCGCCGTTAACACTGGCCAATGTTTTCCGTTTTTGCTTTCTGTCCACAGATTAGCTTATAAGAATTACACTGATAGATAAAGAACATAAAGTAATTTAGCGTGAAGTTACGAAATTAAAAGTAAATAAACTTTTGTTCAGACTTAAGTCCTTATTTTTCATAGGAAGATAAACGATATGCAAATATCTACAGGAATGACTGAAAGAAGGGATAAAAGGTTTTTCCTAAGAGCAGGGCACTTATTCGGGGAATAAAAAGAAGAGATTCATTATCGTTTTATTCCAAGACATTTTATAGAAACAGTCCGTCGTCCCTGTGAAATGAGGACCATTTTAAAAACTCGAAATTCGTACTGTTTGTTTGCTTTCCAATGGCGAAATTATTTTTAAATGTAGCGCTGTCAGGCGAAAACGGAAACATTTGAATCCCAAAGCTGCGATTCTTTGCGCCTGTCATCTGCAGTAGCCATGATTTTACGTTTTATTTATACGAAACGGTATTTTATATTGGTGTTATGACGTATCTTAATTGCACATTGAAAGCTTCGTATATTTATTTTGAATTTAGGCTATATTTGATTATATAATCAAAACGAACAAGGAACACAGCTACGTTTAAGATCAGACACTTCAAAAAATGCAACTGCTGTTTATGCTGGGAATAACAATGCATGGTAACCACTCATAAGTGCAGGAAAAAGTAAAAACTTTAAATTACTCTACATAATCCCAGGTCTGAGAAAATAAAATCCTCACTTTTTCACCGCTTTGCTGTTAAATTGAGCCATTTTGAACTGCTACCCCTAAGAGCTTTGTGTAGTAACCAACATGACTTCATTTTCAGGTTAAAGACTTTAGAAGTAAAGTTGGGTTCGCCGTTAACCTTAGGGACACGGACGTTAAAGCGGGGCTTTATGTTTACTATAAAAGAAACGTTACGAGGAGACATAGTAAAGTTATTGAAGCGACAAATAGCTCGCAGTGGACGGTTTTTATCGTCGCATCACGTGACAAATCTAAGCCCCTATTGTCTACAATTCGTCCGCAGATTCGACAATATACCGAGGACTTAGGAAATAAATAGCTGACAGCCTTCGTCTGTGTAAGCACGGGCCATTTGAGAAATTTATTGTGCGTACTTAACCACAAATAAATTGGCCCGGACCACGTGAACTGCACTATTAGGAGCTATTCCTTATGATGCCTCCGCTACTGTTGTACCGAGCTCCCCCTAACTTTTACCTGATTCTTAATATGGCATTTGTCATTTTGACAATTTTGTTGTCTGTCGCAAACGTTAATCGTCACAAATCTGTGAAATTCTTGATGTTTTTGGAAGCATTATCGAATTATTATCGGTTGATTACAATCGAAAACTAAAATGTTCTAATACAATTATTTTACTTAAGGACAATTTACTGTTTTATCGAAACCGCAGTTACATAACAAACCTAAATCAAAGCTGCTCTCATATAGTTTTTTTCTAATAATTGTATTAATAGCATTATGAGAAAAAAGTCGGTTTCATTTATTACAAGACAAGTTGAACAAGTTATAGTTAAGTGCGACAAATCATGCTCTCGCAGAAGAAATTCATTATAATTAGGTGCTTAGCTAAAATGAAATTGTGACCTAAACTAAAATCAACTAGAGGCACTGAGCCGTACTTAATAACGTTATAAAATGTAAACAAACATTTGGTTTAAATACACACAAATATGGTAATTCGTGCAAAATCGTAAACAAATATTTACTTTCCGGTGGAAACACTAAATTCGTAATCATAACGCCAGTTTCCCATTAGATTTAGCATACAATTTGAATATTGTTTCGCTTTCGGTATTACGTTGTTAATTTGTCTGATCGACTGCGCTTAAGCTATAAAGCAAAGCAAAGCAACTCCTATAGTGGGTATGTAAAAAATCGATGGTTCCACATAGTAAAATTATTACGAATTTAAAGGTCAGATACGTAGAAAGTAAAGATAAAATTTGCTACAAAATACAAATAAATAAACGTGGCCTGTATCAATCATATGTTCATTTATCACCTTGTTAAGTTGAGCTAATTGATGAATCGTATTTCATATCGTACCAGGGGGCGCGATGACTGGCACCAGCAAACCGTGCGATGACGGATGATTAGAGATCGGGAAAACGAATAGTTGAAGCGCTTAGAACTTCAGAAACAGTCTACTACAATATTGAAATCTTTGAATTAGTTTAAATAATATTTGATTTGATTTATTATAATAGTTTTGTAGGATTTAATACTTATTACAAAACTATCCTTAATTTTCTTAAGTATCAAATATGCACACAGTTTAAAAAAAACTACTTCTACTTACGTTGATGGAACGCTAGTTATGGCGGCCTAAATACTTCGCTTGATATTATCACATAGAAAATCCTTTTTTGTCAGTACGTAGAGGAAAAAGCAGTAATGCATTGAATACATCCCAAGCAGCTTATAGGGCATAGCACTAGAGCAGATATTTCAGTAGTGTACCTACTCAACATTTGATTCCCAGGCGACTTCACAAGAGAGTAAACGATAACTCTATATCTGTTTCTAGATTAAACTTATACTCTTAAATACAAGGTGCAATTTGTATAATGCATTTCATTTATTTAAAACCCTAAAGTATTGGGTTAGGGATTGAGAAACATTAACTAAGTCAAAAAAGGAAACACCTGATATTCTTTACCTTTTTAGTTAGCGAAATAAAGGTGAGGGACATTTCAGCGCAGTTTACTTTTCGCTTTAAAACTAAAAGGGTGGTCTACCCAAGGCTGCTTCTGTCGTCATCTACCTAATATGCTTAACACCCGGTTTATATAATCGCGGTTAGCATTGACTTTTCATCTTTGCCCGACTTTTGAGCTCTTATGAACTTGAACCTACAGTTTTCTCAGTAAATGTTAAACGTTTATATATTTTATTGGCTCTTCCACCATCACGAGGCCGAGGGTGACGCCAGTTTTCATTGTGTTCTCTGACCAAATATTGGTTTTTCGCGTTGTACTTGCAATTAATTTATTGGCACAAACATACATAGACTCACCCCAGCCTTCAGCCTTCATTCCCAGAGTGGGGTAGGCAGAGCTACAGAATTACCAACAACTCTAAAAACTTGTTGATAATATAGCTTGTTATTAATTTATTGAATAACAGACTTCATTTTGTGAAAAGTTTAGTGAATTTGAATTCCCAACGTGCCTCATTGATGTATTGGTATCATTAAATTAAAAACCAAACTCTTCGTCGCTTTATAATGATGATGGTGAAAACAAATCACGTGTGAAAACAATTTATAAGCTAGGGAAATACCGAAATTAACATGTCTAATAGTGTTTGTAATAGAACAAGAATTTGCGAACTAACTCTCGTCGTTGCCGTGGTACTTTGATCTGTCTATGCATAAATTATTCAGGAGCTCCGGATGACAGTTGCTGAATTAAAGCTGTTATCCGAAATTTGCATGTCCCTTGAAAAGTGAGTACGGTACATTGGGTTAGAAAATACGGTTCATTGTTCGAGGCTTGTCCATTCTAGCTTCATATTATACGTTATCTGATACGGAGTGTATAAAAGTAAGGGTCTACATTGTTGCGAGTGGTCTTTTGTTCTCGATGGACGGCGGATGTCAGCAAAATGTGCGGTCAGAACAAACGCGGCAACCCCGGCGGAAAATATGCAATGGATTTGACATCTTGAAGCCTAACCCAGGCCGTTAGGAAAAAAACGTTAAACGTGCTCAACGTTATTATTAAGGTTGACCGTAAGATCGCTTTATAAGAACAAGACCGCGTGTTTTTTACCATTTAAAACTGTAAATTGTTATTAGTTAAGTATTTGAATTTGTAAGTATTTGTGATAACTGTGATAAGCAATAACAATTGCCTATCGTATTGTGTACGTACTACGTAAGATAACTCGTATCGAATGCGAGTTACATTTTCTCGTTTAGTTTTAGGAAAAATACAAATCCAATTTCGGTACACCCAAATGAAATCATCGTATAAAATCATACAACTGACGGCAGCAGTAGTTGACGTACGCGCGAAAAGGGAATATGAATCAGCCGTAGATAATCCTATTTATGCCGCCTGCCGTATGCCACATGTTGGCAACGAGGAATACCTGACCAATTGTCGTCAGGAAACTGACTTGGTTTAATCCATTGATGATACGGATGGTAGTGGGGCCAATTCGGATCAGTGTTCCCGAATATTAAATAATAGTAAAAATTGTAATTGGCGGACTTAATGCCTTAAGGCATTTTATACCAGTCAACCATTAGGCCAAACAGAATAGTTGAGGTGGGTGCGAGAATTTCAGCAAGAACCAATAACGATTTCAAATTACACAATCAAATAATACATACTTATACATATAATAAAATATACCTGTAAACCTACAATTTTTAAATGTCAAATTCTATTTTTGTTATTGGTCAACGCTATGGTCGACATTGCTACGTCAATCCTATACAATTTCGATAACGATAACGATCTCGCAATTCATCTGTCTAGGGCAACGGAATCGAATTTGACGTTTGTAAATTTAGGTTTAGGTACATAATGTACATATTTAAAATTAAGGGACACTTATCCAAATTGGCCTCAATGATGTTTCCAAATTCGAATCATTTCAAGTTAAAGTTAACGTTTCGCAGGATGTGCTTGTTAACATTATCATCTGATAATTGTAATCAGTGGCTGTCACATTGCTAATGTACCAATCAGATGCTACTTAAATTACATCACCAATTCGTCTACTTTAATAGCTTGAAACACTGATACAGAAAACTGCGTTCGGTAGGAAAAAGTACGTTTAGAGGCAAGGAAAATTGTTAAAACTTTTCCGTTTTCCAAACAACACGTTGGACGCACACGTAACGATACGGGAACGGGATTGAATTGATTATAAACTTCCGCCAACTGCTGCCATTTTTGTATTCCGCCCACACAGTCGTGGGCATAGAATTTTGTGCCCGAGGAAAAAGAAGCACGAGGATCGCCTTGGCTATTTGTTAATTTTTCGTAAACTGCCTTGCGGACAACGGTTTCGTCATGTTACATGTCATGAGCTCCATGGGTCGGGTTCATAATGATATTCAACATATATTATATGACTATAACTGTTCTGTGCCGTTGCTTTTCTGGTAGACTACTAGACCTTCCGTATCACGTGATCTACCAGTGACGCAATTGGTTTAAAAACGAAACGAACAGAAACGCTAGTTAGCGTAGTGCATCTTGGCAGGGCCGTAAGAAATTAACATAACTCTATTTTCCCCTGAAAAAATGCACACATTAACGTTTTATGTTTCAAATATCCCTTTTCTATTTTACGTCAGTAGGTAGATAGATATTAACATATTTCTGCATTTTGCTTGCAAAGTTAAACATGTGTAAACATAGCTCACCGTAAAATCTCTTAAACCTTCCTCGAACGTAGCTAAGAGTGGTATAATTACGCAGCTCCTGCATAAACCAGGTGCACTCCAAGGCGTAAACCTCTTAAGAACGGTACATGCTCTCTTTGTTCCAGTACTCATGCAATTAGTCCAACACTTCACACGTAATTAGCTTTATTGAAAGCGACCCTAGGTTTTCTGGAAGGTTTCATGCCACCTGCCGTCGATTGACAAGAAAACTTCCAACACATTCTAACATATCTCTGTGAAAGAACTAACCATGTGAGTAAAATTATTGATCGTATGGAAAAAAATAGATCTAATGATTAATGCACAGCCCAAACCGGCTAGACCTAGAGACTTGTAATTTAGCACATAGATACCTTATACAGTTTAGAGATCCACTAAGCAAGGATTTTTGGATATTCAATACCTAATGGGTTAAATTAGGGGATGGAAATTTATGTGAAATGCGTCAGTTTTGAAGTTAGTAACATGAAATTGGTTTTTAAACTACTGTTTATAAATAAAAAATAAAACTTTCAGAGATTTTGGAAAAACTGCCCCTAAGGGGATAAAAGGGGGGGGGGGGGGTTAGAAGTTTGTATGGGCGATTAGTTATTTTTGAAAAAATAATCACTTGAAAGTTAGTATTTAAGCTACGTTTATAAATAAAAAATCCAACTTTCAGGAATTAGGAAAATTAAGGGGGTTAAAGGGGTTTGGTTTGGTTTGGTATAATATGGAGATAGCTTATATCCTTTATTAACACATAGGCTACATTTTTTCCCGGAAAATTTAAAAGTTCCCGAGGGGAACGATAATAGAAATCTACGCGGACGAAGTCGCGGGCAGAAGCTAGTCAGATTATAAAATCCACTTTCAAGGTATTCTCGGGTTATTATTAACCCCCTTTTCATCTAAAAATTTTGACGGCACTTTAATTTTAATTATAATTTCCTTCCATCCTTAATTTGCTGACAAAGAGGTGGCATAATTCCCTTCTTTTTCTCGGTTTCATTCGTATGCCTCCGTTGCCGCCTTCTAGTTTGTTCGGACGCGAGCTGCCTCACTGAAACTCATTATTTCTTAAACAAAGGGAGCTGAGGATGCCCAGCATGCAATTATGTGGTAGCTTCGTTATTACATATTATGTCGCTGAAAGTGCTTGTCGTTTTGAAACTGCTCTACACATTGGTCGTAAAAATCTGATGTAGTAATTGGAAACATTTTTATTAGTAGGTTAATCCTGAAGATATATTTTTTCCTTTATTATATTTGATGCTACAATTGTTAACCTACTTATAGTTACTGTTAGTAGTAAATTTACAAATTATTTTACTTTATTTTAGCTCATCAAACCAGCGCTACACTAAACATCAGATTTTCCTGATTAAAAAGCTTTTTCTAATTTCGTCCAGTATTTAAGTCTGTCAAAACAGTCAAAAACTTCAGTGCGCGCTGAGTGGAAATTACCTAGACAAACTCACAGAGTAAACATGAAACGGCGTAACGAGACATAGCTTAATATTTTTTGAGTTCTTTTCGTATTTACATGCGGGATGAAAAGAACTTTGCTGAGGCAATGGCCGCACGCTCTCAGCTTTTAAAAGTCGTTAGACGGCCGCAGTCCTCTAAGGGTAATTACAAGGTTTTATCGTGTTTGAAGGCAGGAACCTTTAGCTAAGCACTTTACTGACAATCACGACGTTCAACAGATTTTCATTTACTTTTCAAACTAAGTTATTATCAGCTTTTTTATCCATCAATCATATTATTGAAAGTTAGATGTTTTATAATAAACAACATTTTATGTGGGAAAGAATTGTACTTATTTAGTAATAAAAATCTACAAAAAATCTGACACCAAGTGTTTTTGCCACGCCCGTTTTAATTTGTTGTTTTGTGTGTGTAATTTCAATTTTCGTTTTTTTCGCACGTTTGTAACTTGTATTTGGTATGGCAATAAACACATATTTTTTTACAAATTATAACACATATCCACAGCAAACTATGTACATAAAAGTAATGACTGACGTCAATAATAACCCAATAAGTGCAGCGGACGAACTGTTGAACCCGCAGACACAAAGGCCTGGTTTGACAGCAGAACCCAAAAAAGAAAAATGGCAACTCATGTAGTGGTTAACAAAGTGAAGGAGCAAGGGGCGGTGGTTGGTCAAATGCCTATTACGCTAATTGGTGAGCCTCGTCGACGCAAACATTGGCTAGAGCTTTGTACCCTGGCCGCGGCACGCCGCAACTGCGCTCGCAATCTGTAAACGCTTTGTGTAGGTCACGTTATGGGCCTGCATGGGTCGGTACATGAATAACAATAGTGCAGATACACTCGCTAAGCTTCACTCGCAACAATAGTGCACAGCACAATGGAAAACTACGCGTGGGCATGTTACGTACGTGTTAGTTGTTCACAAAATAATAAAGAAACTGTAGGAGAATGTATCGAAACTTTGTGTGTGGTTGTCTTGCACTGTCATAGGTAAGTATATTTTTTATATATTATTTTTATTACTACTACTTATTAGTCCCTATGAAAATTCTTAGTTTTGACACATTTTTGCTGTATGTCAGATTCATTGTTTTATAAAATACTAGGTTAAGCTTTATAATTGTATAATATCATAAGTAGTATTGAAAAAACGACTGACTGGTGAGTTTCTTGCGGCGTTTCTTCTCAGCAGTGGTCTCTTGCGAAACGCTGGTAGATTTTTGACGAGTAAAAGTCCCCGTACTAGTACTTACTGAATAAACATCTTATATCTTTTATCTTTAAGACCGTAACTGCACAAACTTTGAATATTTATGTGATATATATTTTTCTATACTTATTGTTTTAAATATAGTGATATTTAAAACAATAAGACCCATTGCCAACTTCTGTCGTTAATATATAACTAGAGGACGCCCGCGACCTCGTACGAGTAGAATTACTAGTTTTCCGCTATCCCCCTATTCAAAGCCCGTAGGCGATGCATTTTCAAAAATGCCTTCTTAGGATATCCAATGAATATTCCTTCCAAAGTTCAAGTAAGTACCTAGTTCCAGCGGTAAAGGCTGTGCGTAGTTGATATGGCAGTCAGTCACTCAGTCAGTTTCTTCTTTTTTATATTTAGATTATCTTTTCATAGTAGGGTTTCGGGAAGAGATCGCTATTTAGCGATAACGCTCTCTCTATTGCACTGTTTTTTTTTGCATTCTTTCCGTTCTGTATATGTTCAATGAAGAGGCTTTGTGTCATGTGGTATTTGTATATTAATATACACAGTTAGACGAGTTAATGTATACAAGAGTTTGTGCAGTAACATACTCAACCCGTTTTACAGTGCCGCCAATCTTCCTTGAACTGAATATCGGAAAATAGAAAACCCTTGCGTTCGTGTGAACAACTTTAGTACCTACTGAAGCTACTCCAGTTACCCCAAGAATCCGTTGCAACTGTGTTTTCCCACGGCATTTCCTATTTCCCAAGAGGGGAATGGCAATGTTATTGTTAACAGGAAGTTGCGTAATTGAATCTCTAAACGCCCAAACTATCGAGGACTAGAATGAACATTAACAATAACGTTGCACTACATTAAAATTACTTCAGAAATCTATTTAGATGCATTAACATAGGCGGTTGTACAACAATTAAAGAGAATCCTGTAGATAAATAATGTTTAACCGAACGTATTTTGTCTAATAAATAACTCTACTATAATATTGTTTACCTTTCTTTTTAATGGTTGCCTATGAATTCTACTTGTTATACTTTTCTCATGTACGCCTGTCTGCCCATATACCCCCTAGTATGTTTCACATCTATAAACAAATTGGAAATTACTTCAAAATATTGTAAAAACATAGTATCATTTGCAATCTACAAATATTCGCCTGAAAGCTTTTATTAAATTAGAGAAATCCATAACCTTTCGAGCAGGTTGAAGCGTTTACACAAAATAATACTTATAACTACTCAAATTGAGGTTCACACACATCTTAATTAGTAGCCAGTTGTAGTAGAAAAAAACCACGTTATTATTAAGTTATACCTCGACATGCTTGCGTTTTAATCTTATGTAAATTTAAACTTAACCCAAAGTTTTAGTTGGGCTAAAATTAACTTTGACGGAAGACGTGATTCTCTGCAGCTTTGAAGTTGAAAATTAAATGAACATTGCAACAGCTTTTAATGTAACAATTTCATAATTATTTGCATCATATAATAGTAATAATTAATGATTCTCTTAAAACGTTACGACGTTTCTATTGCTCTAATATAGTTATCTGGGATTTATCACTTTTATCTGGCAGAAATAATCGATTCAACCTTTAGAACTTATGCCTACTTACCGAACAGACATCAAAAAATCTACAAATGAATAAACAAATAAAACCGTCGGTCAGATGCCGGTAGGATTTAATTAACGGCAAACCCAAATAAGGCCTAACGTTGCAGTTTAACGGACTAACAATTAACAAAATTACATTCTTTAATCCCTTTCAATAATTGGAAATACGCTATACACGCATTTTACTATGCGAAATATTCATTTTTTACTTAGTGTTCGTTTAGCTTGGTTTAATTCAACAAACCGATGAAATATTAACCAAAATTTCGGCTATCGGTTTTTAAAGCACCCTTATGTGTTTGACTTGTATATATGTCCGACTCAATGTTCGTTCGTAACTACTAAATGGCTAAATAGATTTTAATAAATTATATATGGTTGAGATTCCTCTTAACCGCTAGACTGTCATAGGCTATATTAAAATTATTTAAATGTGAAATTGGCAAAATAAAAAATAAATACATGATATTTAAAATTACTTAGACGACATTATCCAAATAGCAGTTGGGTTTTTTTAAAGCTTGCTTTTCGTTAGACTTGGTGTTATACCTTATTTAATAACTACATCGCGGCATTTATTTTCATTTTGTAGAGAAGATTAAAAAAATACAAATTATAAAAATACAATTGTAAAAAACCAATAATTTATTTTTTATGCTCAAGCTCAACGATGTCCGTCTTACAGTTTAAATATTAGTAGATTTCTACACGAATTTTGCATCTGACTCGAACCGATTAAGAAGCCTGTGGTCGTGGGCATTTTGCCTCGACTAATCCAAGCGGACTGGGACAAACCCCCATTACCATGATTGATTCTCGGCGTTCAGGCTGGCTACAAACACAAAGGTCTGCTGCAATTTCTGAGCGCTTTCAATTTGCACTGAGCCGCTTGCCTCTCAATTTGTGGCGTATGGCATCCTTCCGACGCGGCCCGGCGAGCGCCAGGGGATATAGGCGAAACAAAATTTTTGTAGCTTCGTAAATACTCTCTTTTTCATACTCGAGTTATCTCGCAATTGCAAGAAAGAGACCGAGCCAGCATATCTAACTTTCTATTTGGGAGAACAATGCTCACGGCTTACCAATCCGTTCGCCATTTTCTATAGCTGTCAATAGAGTCCAACCGAAACAGTGAAAAATAGAAAACTGTCCATAAGCAGGAACTAACTCAACAATTTAACAAACTAAGCTTGCTCCAATCCAAATCAAAATCCAAATCATTTTCAGATTGCGCATTCATTCAAATTACCTAATCTCTCGTCCCGATTACTTATTTACATGTAATGTTAACATGTTGAACTGAGCAAATTGTATTTATATTTATAAATATATGTTAAGGATAACAAGTTATTCGTCTCTAGTATTACGAGTATACTACCAAATCAGATAGGTACGTTGAATATTACAGAACCTGTCCTACTGCAAAATTCATAACATATGCCGGGACTTCTGACTGATTGGACCTATATGAAAGTCGACTGGCAACTCTTGGTTATATAGAAGCGTAATAACATTTTAAGGTAAGGCTTTGTGAAATTTATGAACGTTTTTATTTGATATCTGTACTAAATTTTTTACGAGCACCTGAGACAGTTAATCGATCTTAAATCTATCCTTCTTAAAATTCGCGCCAGGACGCGGTACGGAATTGAAACGCTTTAAATATTAAACACTTTGTTCCGATGGCGGTTATCAGTCTTCTTTCCTTTGGGTTTTTTAGATCTTTTGACTTCTTTTACGGAAACCGGATAAACCTTTGTCCCGCTCACATATGGATTTCTTTGTAGATATGGTTTTGGCACGTAGCAAATAGACTAGGTATTGAAAGGATTGTTAGTTTACGCTTCGCCTGTGATTGCGAAGCGCACTAGAAGTAAACATTGAGACTATCGTACCTATATGTAACAAGCGTAATAAGTAATAACGCAGGTTTCAGCTTACCGTTGTAGGTTTCTTGTAATTTGAATAAAAATGAAGAATTCTCTCGCAAATCGGATCTCTCGGAAACGGTAATCTTATTAAGAGATGGCTGGCTTTCATTAACATTTATGTAACTTCCTCGAGAGGAAACTTTCGAGGCTGACGTCTTTCCGCGAAGATTCAACTGGAACTAGAAGAAATTGTGATGCACTAATAGAATTAGGTTCCAATGCATTTGGAGCACTTAGCTCGCGATAATTTCTGAAATAGTTCACTTTTATCGTTTGTGAAAACTTAAATTAGAGTTTTGACGAATCCGTTCCGTTTGATTGGTTTTTAGACGATTAGTTATTTGCTCTACTAAATTCATTAATACCTGATGCTCATATATAAAATCAAAAAATATCACAAGATGATCTTACTAAGCTTCAGACTTGTAGGTACATATAATACCGATGTCGTAACTAAATAAGAAATTTTAAACACGTATTAGGAAGGTTTACATGATCCAGTTCAATGTACGGTCCCGTCGGGAATAGAGGCTCACGGGTCACGGGCAATATAGTTTTACCCAGTAGAATAGAGGCACAGGTGTTTTTTCTAGCCGTCAAACAAATGTGGAACTAAGTAATAACACAGATCTCAAATGACGTATCGTACTTTTCCCGTAGTCGTAGGTACAATTTAATTGTACTGATCTCGAACGCAGGTGGTCGGATAGAGTTGCTCGTACCCTAAATTTTCTAACGAAACTCACAATTTATGCCAAAACTCGGTTTTCCATCATAGCCTTCAAGGTACTGTTTTACTCTAATACATTTTTCTCGTAAATAGATACTCAGGTTTTAGGTTACATTTAATAACAACTTTGTTGTTTTTCTTTCAGGTATATGATAAAGATTCGTCTCGACTAGATCGCCCCTAACGTAGGCAAACCTGTTGTTATTTGAAATGTTAGATACCTAATGTTACGTGTTACTTGTATGCAATACTTTTATTTAAATCTTACTTACAATAGTGTTTTATTGTTTAATTGCGTAGTAAAAAGTTTACTTTATCTTGATAACTTTTTTATGAGGTACTTTGGTTTAATTCGAAATGTTAGTGTCGTTGTCATAAGAGCGAGTTTGTTGTTTGCTGACACATCTCTGGCAGCTCGCTTGCACTTGGACGTGACATGTTTTAATGAACCGCGCATAGATTAAAATAACGCTTAGATTTGCTTTGAATATTAATCTGAGGAAAATGGGTCCATATTGGCTTCGCTAAAGTTTATCACCCGAAATTGATTTTCCTAACGATTTGTACTCCTAATGATCACTGCTCCTAAAAAATGTTTTCCTAAAAATTTCGTTCCTACAATTTATTTTACTATTAACGTAGCTCATAAAACTCATATCTCTTAAAATTTTAAGTGCTAATGTCACTGATGTAACTTTTTGTAAACTCCTATTTTTTTTTTAAATAACATTCTTAATCATATTTTTTTTGGGTCTATATTTACGCAGGATTATTTTAAAGTTAAAGATGATCTGCTCTTTTATAAAAAAAAATAACCTCGAAGACGAAAGCGGGAGCGAAGCTCCCGCTTTCGTCTTCTAACCTATCCGCGATCCGAGTCGGTTTTGCCACTAAGTCCCTATTCCCTACTGCCTACGTAATGACGGACCCTTAGGATCTCAGTCACTATTAACTTTAGAGAAAAGTTTTTCAAGCAAAATGTAAACAAATATAACAATGAACAATAGTGTAAAAGATGGTTATGTTGAGAAAATATAGGAAAACAAATAGTAGTATGATCGATGTTTATTGCAACGGACATTATGAAGTTGAATGATTAGGAATTCAGAGCGTTAGGAACAAAGTAGTTATGAGTAGTGATTATTAGGATGTAAATTATTAGGAACAACATTTTCGGATTTCCGATAATCGACATTAAAAATTTAGTTCAACTTTGGCGCACCCGAGGAAAATGTGATATCTACGAAAAATAAGAATTATTGTTGAATAAGTGGAGAAACATTAACATTGTTTGTGTACGCAGTGTTCTTTAACTGCAATATTTATTTTATTACTAGGTCCCAAAACTGGGCATTTGTTTTTAGTCATGAATTAAATTATGTACTTGTGCTCGTGTGTCTGCTTTATAGATTTTAGATACACAACAATAATAAGAAATCAACCTATATGTTATTAATAATTTAATGTTTAAGACAATTTATAAATAATATCTATAACACTTTTTGTTGTTTTACAAACAAACTAAAATCATTTATTATTAAAATTATTTAGTGCTTTTTGCAATTTCAGTTACGCAACTCGTGAAGCTTAAAAACATTTGAATTGTCAATCGAGCTTTAACGGATAAAGTAATTTACATCTCTTTCGACTTCAGAAGTAGGCAAAATAGTCTCCTGGCTAAGATTCTACTTAGCTGAAGGCAAACCTTACAAAGTTTCTTCATTTATCGAGCCCGCTCCCGAAGGATACGCTGTGCAATCTTGCGGAAATAGAAAGTCAAGTGTGCAATGGTTTAGACTCTACAAGATAAATCTTTGCCGGAATAGTGCACGTACTGTTTATACGTAATGGTACTTTACAGTCTTAGTGGGAAACTAATGTTTTTCCGGGCTCAAGCTCTGCAAGGGGCTACGTTTTTGCTCGGTTTCCGCTGCCTTAGATTTAGTTTCATCTTTAATCTTGTTGCCTTTTTCCGTCGGTTTTTGTTAGTGTAGACTAAAAGCGAAGTCGTTAAAAGACTGACGTTATTGATGTTCTGATTCTGTTTTCTTTTCGTCACTAAACACACTT
Source organism: Acleris sparsana (assembly GCA_923062465.1). Classification (NCBI taxonomy): domain Eukaryota; kingdom Metazoa; phylum Arthropoda; class Insecta; order Lepidoptera; family Tortricidae; genus Acleris; species Acleris sparsana. Next base: position 14,397,207 of record OV281287.1, on the reverse strand, counting down.
TATATGGATACTATTTAATTATTTATTCATTAGTGAGAATACAGTGTAGGCAACAGTAGGAAACCAAATCGCCTACAATGCTAAATTAAATACGTATACTAAATTAAATTAACAGGAATTAAGTAACTAAATAAACCACAAATGCCTTGTTAGCTCTATTTTACTTTTGTCCATACAAAAAAAAAAAGTGCCAATTTATGATTTTTATTTTTTCTCATATATTAGAATATAATTATTTGGCCACAAAAAAATATTTTTATGTGGACGAATAGTTATGTGTGTGTGTAACCTTCCGTGCGTGCTTTCACCTGCCCTCTGTTTCACCATCTTGAAAATGATACGTAACAGGGTGACAACTCGCTGTACATTGAAAAGTTAACAAGCTTTCACATCACCGGGATTCATATCAGCTGTGCCATGTACACCGAAATGACTCCTGTCAGAATGTTGAAATAGGGGGCTGATGGTACTAACGGTATTCATGAATGAGTTGGGACCATTTCGTGGTTACATTGTTTCTGTGCGTAATTAATCTGACCTTTGTTATGTCCCGAATAAATGATTTTTTTCTGTCTTTCTCTTCTTTTGTTATTTAATTTACAACTTCGTTAAACTAGAAAATGAAATGTATTTAATTTATGGGAAAAATAATCAAATATTTTCATGAAAGGTTTCCCACACTATTGAGTATGATATTAAATTCTCTCCGCACAAACCTTTCGCTGGGTTCGCAATTATGCCGACGTGGACAAGCCCAATAATGAATTATGGAATAAATCGATTCAGGCTATTCTTTAATTGAAGGTTTGGATATTTTATGCAGAATATAGATTTATGGGGTAGAAATCTGTGATGAAAAGTTTAATGAGTAGATTATTGTAATCGTTCATGTTAAAATTTTAGGTAAGATTTTTATAGTTATAAATTTTCTATATTAAATCTTTAAGAGAAACGTTTTCTCTAGATTCGTATAAAGAAAATACTGAATAAAAGCGTTAACATTTGTTTAGCCTCTCAAGGCTGCTCCAGACGTGCTTGCTTGTTAATCCCTAACTCATCGATCACGACGGGCGAGACGCGACGAAATATTCTCTTTTTATATCTGTACAAATTATTATTTAATAAAATTAAAGTCCCCCCATGCCTGTCTATATGTACTAGTATGTGACGTGTAAGCATGTACGCGAAATGACTGGGTTGATCTATACGTTACGTCTTTTCACCAAAGGTTTAGAAAATAATGGTATGGCGGACTTGATGCATTTAGGTAGTTATATACTAGCGCTTGATCTTGAAGCTCAGACTAGTAATAGATAAAAACACGTATTTATCAGTAGAAGAAGCAATAACGAGGTCGCTTACAAGAAAATTACTATCACGTCATGCTCTAAAGTTGCCTTGAAAATTTAAAGATATTAAAATATTTACTATGTTGTCTAAGTTGAAACGCATTAATATTCAACGATCTCTTAAACTGTTTAGCAAAGTTCATACAGCCCCCTGACTGCATTAGCAACAAGGCTCAAGTGTTATTCCCTTCTCAACAAACTTATCATCTGACCGAGACAGACTCCCTTAACATAAACTATCTTGGCACTTTTAATCAGTTTTGAAATCTTCCGGTTACGTCGGGAGTGTCGGGACTGACCCTCCAGACAACGCGCCCTGCTACCAAAATCGAAGTTCAAAATTACGTTAGCTTTGTCTCTTTCGCGCGGCTGCGTTTGAACTGTAACATGGAAGAAATATATCTTACCAAGTTAGGGAATTATATAAACAGAAAATGCCAGCCGGTTAACTGCCCTTGAACAAAATATTCTAAATCAACCAAATTGTTTTTTTAGTCACTTTTATCACATAACTTAGTCTTCTATCATTTAAATAACTCTATCTTTAATATCCACTCTTATATAAATAACCGGTTATATACCAGTAACAGCATTCGCTCAAAGAAAGAAGTCGGCAGGCCCTAGCAAGGTGGTCGAATGACATCAGTTCGAACGCAGGCCGAATCTGGGGGGACATCCACTAGGAATCGCGCCCAGGGACCCGGCTTTAACAGACTCAGGTCGGTAATAAATCAGTTTTTAAATTGCGTCGGAAATTGAAATATTTAACAGTAACATACCTGACCTGACCTGGCAGACATCGTAACGCGTCAGCAATCAGATCTGACACTCCTCGTGCGAAGCGTGCGGAAGGTTATCGGCGCTGATGAGCACCCAGACTCGACCCACGTCTGACCCAATTACTTATCACTCGCGTTATACATAATAACCCCTTTGTTTTGGTCCATATCTAATGAGACGAGACTCTTTGTTCGATATCATAACCTTGGCACGTATACGTTTTACAAGACTAAATAGGATGTTATTCACACTTCCTATTGACACGAGTATTAGCAAAGTTGAAAAGCTCTTTATTTTATCACCTTATACATATACTTATCTACAAAATACATATCAGATGCACGACTACTGTAAAATTAAATCCAGTTTTTTTCCATCTCATGTCAGTCTCGCTTTCAGCTGTCTCTTTTTCGAAATTGACTTTGCAATCTAACACCAACGAATGACATCGTCGTGGCGTGGAGCGTGAATATTAACTCCAAATACATGCAATTTATTCACGAACAAACAATTCGGGTTTGTGAAATTTTTAGCATTTCGGCGTGCTGGTCCCTAGGAAGCCATAATTCACGTGGGGAACCATCCACCTCGCCGTTTGTGGGCAGCTACCACTAATTTATGACCCTTTAAGTGCCTCCAACAAGAATACCGCGGCCATTTACTCAAAAGCTAGAAACAAATAGGCCGCATATATCAAAGCGATCTCTAAGACTATCTATAACCTCAACTAGAACGAGCGCAGCGTTGCAAAAGCCGATTAAAGCACTTTTAGATTGGCATTATTAATCACTAACAGCGGACATCTCTTAATACACATTTTGGTAGGTATTAAACAATTTAACGCGTTGACTATTTAGAGCCCGAATTAACAAATAAAATGATAGGCTGCTCATGCTCATACTAGTCATACTTATTTTTACAATTTGCGTAATCCAATGAAGATAACAGATGAAAGATACCGAATAAAATCACTATCATGATATAATTTTGTTAAAAAAATACGTATAGCTTGGCGTTTGTAAATCGCATATTTTGACAAGACAAGATTTAGTTATTATTTTTCAAGTAACACCAATTATCATCAAATAAAGGCTTTGACACTACAATCTAGACAAAGGCACGTGATACGAAAAGAACGAATAAAGTATTTGGTGATATCGTTGCATTATTTAAATTCTGAAAAATAATCTGTAAAATATGCATCTTATACTGACTGACGCATATAAAAAAATATTCAACGAGACAGACAGAACTCCGTAAAATATTGTTTATTAACAGCTTCATCAATAATTTATATTCCCCACAAAACGCCGACAAACACATAAATCAAATAAGACTCCACATTTGTTTGATATTATAGTCCTGCCGTCCTCATTCTTTATTGTAGACAATATAATGAACAGACTGCCAATCATTTGTGTTTTATTTACTTTGTTCGATATATTATAATATAAAGTTATTTGTAACGATACGATATTAATTTTCTATTTGAGCAACTTTAAGGTTTTATGCTTCAAATTACCGGTGGTAATGCTTTTTGACATTCATAGGTGCATTATATTATGCCTAAATTGAAGAATAAAGAACTTTGACTTTGACTTTGACTTTATTAAAACCAGCGCAAATTTCTTTTTGGACGTGTATCCGATAGCTAAAGCATATAAAGTTTCTCCAAACGGTATGTTTAAAAAAGATTCGCTCACATTTCAGTAAATTATCAAATCCGATCATTCATCAAGTTATATTTCTTAACTTGTTTTAAAATACGGGGGTTACGTCGAATGCTAAGAGATTTCATGATCAAGTAATTGTCCTTTTTACTCGACTGCGGCAAAGCCCAATAGTAGGATTATGTGTTTGACCTCTAATATTTGTTCGACAATGTCCGCTCATAACTACTAAACGGCTAAACCGATTTTAATAAATTATACGTGGTTAGATTCGTCTTAACCACTAGAGTGTCACAGACTATATTAAAATTATTTAAATGTGAAATTGGCGAAATAAAAAATAAATACATGATAAAGGTAAAAAGAGATATAAGAAAAAAAACATGATAAGTAACATTACTTTGACGACATTATACAAACAGCAGTTGGGGGTTTTTTTAAGGCTGGCTTTAAGTTACGCTTGTTAAAGCATTTAATCTTCTCCACGTACCGTTTCTAAAGTGGTTTCAATGAATGTGTCTTTACTAACCTAGGTTCTGGGTTGTAATTCCCAAGAGTAAAATATTCGATAGAATGTTATATTTTCTGTAAAAATATTAGGCTAGAAAATTGATTTTTCATGTTAGTCACATTTTATAAACTGGCGATTGGATTGAATTGTAAAGAACCACCAGGAGCATTGAGAATCAAATGTTTAACGAGCTTTGCTGGCTTAACTAATTGTAATTCAGACAATTTTGCTGCAGTTTGATGTTAATTTACTCATCATCATCATCATCATGTCAGCCGAAAGACGTCCACTGCTGGACATAGGCCTCCCCCAAGGCTCTCCACTCAGACCGGTCTTGTGCCTTTACTCAAATCACAAATTAAGTTAACAGTTTTAACAAAAATGACTGCCGTATGTTTAAAAAAAAAAAAACGCTACTAGCCGGTCCAGTAGTAGAACCTTGTCATCAAATATCAGTCATGGCTACTACTTCTCTCTCAATATGGGGCCGGAGTATAATTTGTTTAGAGGCAATATTTTACCAAATTTAAATCACACAGATGTAGATAAAGTAGTTTTATATGGATCAATAATTGATAAATTTAATGGTTTCGGGTTCCCACGGTATCCAAAACTCGTTAAAGTTATTAATTAAACACAATTTGAAAAACGAAAGGGAGGGTTCTCGTAGTTAGCATCCATGAATAAGTTAGAAATGCTTAAGAAGTGTGGCCACGTTGGGACTGTTCGAGGGCTATTATTCACCGAAAGCTACCCGGCTCGCCTGTCTACGGTCGACCACCATTAATTTACGACTTTTTAACTACCCACCGCGAACACGAAAATCCACAATTTTATAGCAATTACTGGTGTAGATTAAAAATGCTTTTGGAGTTTTTGTTGCGTTTCAAATATAATTTATATGACGTGATTTATTGTCATTAGTAACAAGAAAATAGTATTGACGATTCGCTTATTATGATGAATTTAATATAATGGTAGTTTCATATCGACGATACCCAGCAACCTATTAGAATGTAACAGAGCTTTTCTACAAATTCTGAGGAATATTGAAAACTTTTCTTATTTTCATTATAGAAGACGTTGCTTTGTCTAGTCTAGACTCTCTTGAGGAAACCTACTGGACGCAGACTTTCAATAAAGAATTCTTGAAGAGTGCGCCCCCGTAGGTAAGTGGTATATTGATCGGGTATGACATTTGTCTCCTCGCGCGTTACAAATAGCGGTGAAAGAACGAATAGGCAAAAATGTTTCCACAAAACAGATGGCATGCTGTTTGCGCAAACGGCCGTTGTTTGTTGTTTACATTAATATCAATGGCTTTATCGATTAATGCCTTGTTTTGACAGTTAGATGACGTTAGTCGGACAAGTTCAACATGAGGACTTTTGACCTTTTGCATTTTCCACAGATAAGTACTTAACTCTTTAGACATTAACATGTTTATTGCGTATCAATTTTCTTTGTTGTCCTATCTGTAAGATTTCATCCAATCTCGATGTGCAACGAAAATAGCGTATTCTACATAGGCGCGGCCCGTTCCTTAAATTGAGGTTTCTTAATTGCGTTACTGTTTTCATAATTATCTAGTGGGGCGCGACTTCATAGAACGAAAACAGTAGAAAAGGAATTTCAGGTAGAACTTGGTTGGTTCAATAAAAGAAACTTTTTTTTAATAAAATGCATATAAAAACGCTGTTTAGTTCGGTTTGCTCTCGGTTTACGGTTAGCTGTCATCGGTTACTTACAGACACCAACAGTTGCAGTAGCCCTGTTTAATCTCTTGTGATTTTGTCGTAATAAATGTTTTACTTATCTTTCTTTGTTACTTATTTGTTTATGGCATAAAATTGGTTCTTTATAAATTTTGAGAAATTTCCATAAATCTTAGAAGATTATACTTTTTGTATTATTCACTGGGATTTCTTTTATTAATTATGTGTACACAAGAATTTCTGCATCTTCGGGAGAGCGCCCTTTGTTTTTTTTCTCTAACTGGAATGTTTAAAAAGAGCACTGAAGAAGAAATTGCAAGGAAGAATAATATGTAACTCAACCGAGAAATGTTTTATCCAAACATTATAATTAAGCTGAAAGATCAGTCACTCCTATTAACATGTTTACTTAGCAATTAAGCTGCAGCGTGCGAGCGCTGTGGGTTCAATAATAACGATCGTGAGTTCAGTTGGGTGTTTGGCCCTTTGCTCTCATTTATAGATTAATTAATACCAGAAAACGACAATTTCAATACGTATTACCGCCCAGTTTAGGAATCGTATCTCGGTAATTAATCTATTTGCAGTATTAAATGCATATAATTATTGTAAAATGTATTACATTCTTCTTAGTCTACATTATTTTAATGACCACAATAACCAAAGAAATAGCCGTATTAAATATTAATGTCAGTTTCTGATTTCCTTCCCTTTTTTGCAAAGAATCTCGTTTGGCAATGCGAAGCGGAGTGGCCCTTTACTCATCTACACGCTTGCGAAAATATAAGGTGTCAAAGGTAATAAAAAAACAACCTACTTTTTTAAGTGTCACGTGAATAATTTAAGTGCACTGGCCTTGTTTATAAAAGTAATAAGATACGAAGGAACGCTTTTCGTTTCTCGTCTCATAAGTAATATACAGAAACAACGTAATGTTATATACCTACAACTAAATAAAATAAAAGAGCTTTTAAACCTGTTTAATAGAAAAAGTAAGGTAAAGTTATGTTGCAGAGATTAAAGTGCATTATGAGTCGTGCCATCTCAAGATGCACTTTGGTTCACTTCATCATCATTCCTTTGTCACTGGCTTCATAATACCGCGCTATAAAGACAGCTGTTTTACAATGTTATATTATGTTTTTTTAAATTACTTTTCGGTTTTAAAAACATACAATAGTTATTTATGTGACTGGTGCATAATGAGAGGCATTAATACACGAGTGTGGTTTTATGAAACGAGCCGATAGGTGAGTTTCATAATAAGATCACACGAGTGTTTTAATGCCTAATTATGCGTACAGTCGCATACATAACTTTATCTACATGCATATCATAAGTTTTCTACAATATGTGAGAAAATTGTACCATGTTGCCTTGTATCTTAAAGAACCTGCATCTTAATGTTCACTTTAAAGTTTCGGTCACCGAAACTTTAAAGTGAACATTAAGATGCAACTACATCAATAACCGATACTTTAATGACATGTAATACTTTAATGTTAACATTAAAGTGCAACCACAGATACAGGTTTCTTAATATAGGCTGTTTGCTTATCGTTTCTAAACATATAATAGGGAAGTTATGATATGGATGTAGATAAAATATATTAATAACTATACGTATACGTATTAAAGTGTACTTATATTTACATTTGGTGCTCAAGAAAATATCAATTTTCAAGAAATGACAAAATAGATTTATGGGTGATGATTACCGTTTATGGTATTTTCATTTAAATTGGGCAATAACGGTTTTTGTATATGCAGATAACGGACAACAAGGTTGGTATTTTTTATTGAATTGCAGGCCGTCACAAAATTGCGCGGCTATGTTTTGCATTACAAGGTTTACTGAACCGGCAAATCCGTACAGATTGTACATAACGTTACAAAAATCCACTCTCAAAAATTTATAAAGTGAAGGCAGTTACCGGGAAACAGTCGCGTGTCGTGTATTGGCAGGGAGCCAACACTTCCCCGATATGTGGGACCCACATGCGAAAACTACCAGAAAGTAAAAAAGTGACATTAAAAGCACACCCTGTCGATCCCAATCACTCTCAGCCTAACACTTCTTTTTTCCAAACAGGATTCCGTCCATTTTTCCATTGTATTTGCATGAAGCCGTAAAGGTTGTAGCAAACCAGAGAGCCAGATTTAGGTCACAACGCTCGCTTATGTATTAGCAAATCCAAATCCGTGGATATACGGGAACCGAAAATGAAAAGCCTCTGATTGCATAAGCCGCTAGCTGAATGAATTCGATGGGTTGTTCAGACAACAATGTGTCCATAATACCGTTATAGTACCTATTGGAAAATATAATTCTAAAACGCTTGATTTCTATCCTATGGCTACAACTACAAATGTCTATTTTGACTGGTTGTTCAGAATCCAACATATTCTACCTTCTACACTCCAGGAATCTCGTTTAAATTGCTTCTATCCAATACATTGTCGGCATTTGCGAGCGCCTTGTACTGCGAACTAGTGGACAATGCGTTTCACGTTATTCCAGCGTACTCAGCAATAAGATGTATGATTCCAATCGCGACGGAGGACGACAGACAATTTCCTGTGTGGGGACCGCAATGGCTGCTCTTTCCCGGGGGACCTGGCCACGTCTGACACAACCTGCAAGTGTTCGACGGAAATGGGATGTCGTGCCCAACCTTTGCACTCGGCCCACGCGAATTGCTTCCGGCCGCCCGTGATGCACAAAAAATAAAAACTGACAGGTTGTCGCTGAAAACCTCCATAAGGCTTAGTCCTGCTAAGGTTGGTGAATGCCAACGGATATCGGTGTAGTCAAAAGGTACGATTCCTAGCGGAAAGGAGGTCTATGTTCTGATATGATCGCTTTGATACACGCTTCTAGTCAAAACATAATAAAAGCTATGCTACATAAACTAAAATTATTTCGGGGAAAACAAGTGAAACTTTCCAGCTTCACCTCAATAAATAGCTGCCGTGTGCGGTCATTTAACACACGTCGAGTTTTACCTAGGCTTGCGGTTTTCCACTTTGTTATAAACTCGCCTGAACTCTGACTAGAGTAGGTACAGCTTGTGAAATAATTTCCGTGTGTAAACTTTAAAAAAACACATGCGTTCATAAAACTGGGGTACGCTAAAAGTGCTTTTTTATGTTCGAGGGAATTTGCCCCTGAACATTTTCGTTACCGATAGGCGAACGCATCAGTGGAAATGCGCATACATAATTCAGAAGGCACGCGATTGCGCCGCGCTCGCCTTTGAAGAATTGCCAGATAGATACGGGATTCATGCGCTGACTGTACACAAATGAGGCCGAAAGAGCGTATGCTGATAGCTGCGATTGTGAGTTCACGTATTCTCAGATAAAAATGCAAGGAAAATATCGGTTTAAAAAGCTTTCGCATAACCTTTTTACTATCTAAGTTACCCATTCTTTGCATATTGGAACGTTTAATGATACGGTACAAATAGCAGAGGACCTATGAGGCGTCAAGAAGCCTTTGAAAAGCTTGTAGCCGGCCGTATTTTCTTAAAAATAAAATAGGAATGAACGCGGTGAAGATGCATCGTAAATGCATAGCAGTTACGGAAAAAAGCTGCGACGAGAATCCTTTCACATTTTCGTTTAAAATATGCGTATTTTTAGGGAAATAACAAATATATGAGTTTTGTTTGGTTCCAATAAATAAGTGGTATTTTAAACAAGCATGTGTCGGGTTTAGAAAACGTTATTACTAAGGCGTTAACTATTTCATAGTTATTATATTATCGCAGTAGAACTAAGGTTACCGACTTAGCCCGAAGAATAGCTAAACTGAAGTGGCAGTGGGCGGGGCACATTGCTCGCAGGACTGAAGGCCGATGGGGTCAGAAGGTTCTGGAGTGGCGTCCGCGGACCGGAAGACGAGCTGTACGTAGGCCTCCAACAAGATGGAGTGACGACCTCGTCAGGATCGCGGGACCGCGGTGGATGCGAAAAGCACAAGACCAGTCTGAGTGGAAAGCCTTGGGGGAGGCCTATGTCCAGCAATGGACGTCTTTCGGCTGACATGATGATGATAATTATTGCTCGCCATCGAAGGTGTAACAATGCATTGAAGTCGTATTAAAAAAACAAAGTATATTTTAAAATGAACCATCCACCAAGTTGTATAAGATATGAAGCACAGTCATGTCCTTACTGTTACGTTTACACCTGCCGTACGTGAGTTTACAACCACCGAGTTGTATACTGAAGCAATAACCTGATACTCTCGTATCAGCAGAAGCAAAGTGTTCTGAACTGACGACACGTTATAAGCGAACAATATTGCCGCCAAGTTCGTAAAATTTATGGGGCGGTTATTTGCTAAGACGTAAACACGGCGGCTCCATGGTTTTACCGTAACGCTACAACGCAGTTAGCATTCGGAATAAGTTCGACGATGTTTGATAGTGGTGTAAACTAAAAGCTGCCTAGGCAAAGTCACTAAGGCAAACGTACGTTTAAATTTTTAGGTCTCTTCTATCATTTTCCTCAACAGGTATTCTAGTGGACTAATTCATCAGTTTCTCACCACACCTTGCTTTATACTAGACTACTTTTCATCGCAGAAATTTTAAAAGTTCTCAAAGGGAATAACTATAATTAAAATCTTAGCGGACGAAGACGCGGGCAGAAGCTATTATCCACTAAGTAATCCTACTATTACGAGTATGCCACCAAATAATAAATCCTACTAATATTATAAATGCCAAAATTTGTGTGATAATTTGTTAATTCTTCACGCTGCAGCGGCTCGACGGATTTGAATGAAGTTTGAAATGGAGATAGCTTATACCTCGGATAAACATATAATAGAAATCTACGCGGACGAAGTCGGGGGTAGAAGCTAGTGAAAAATAAAGTTTAAACGTTACTAAGTAATTCGTTTTTGCCTCAGACTCGTATTGAAACTACCTCAAAATAGACAAAAAATATTTAATACGTTTTTAATTATTTATGGGAAAAATACAGAACCAAGACTATTTGGGAACTTGAAAATATTACGTAACGAGATTATACAACTGATTTGTTGGTTTTATTTAATAATAAATACTGAAATGTTTATCCAAAGCCAAATCTTAACGTTTCATCTTAATTTAAACTTAAGTAAGCATTTTCTCGGAAATTTACGTAAACCGCATTAAAATTAGGCAAGTAAATTCATAATTCCGAGCATGTCCAGATTACCCAGGTACCTAATAGGAATTCCGAGTATCTAGGTGTTCTTATAATTTCATCAAAGTTGTACACGTATATAAATCGAAAATTATTTAAAAAATGCGGCAGCCTTAATACACAGTAAGCGGATTATTCGAGATGTAACAAAGCGATGTGGTCGCAAAGCGAATTATATAAACCCGCTAAAGAAACTTGACCCTAGGGCGGGCGCCTCCTTGACCGAATTATTTGGCATATTAGAACTGCTTGTCGCAGCCTGGAAGAGGACCTCGTTATTCAAGAGTGATTAATAACTTCCTCATTTAGCGTCTTTTTCAGTGAACGTTGTAAACCATAGTGACATAATACCCAATAAACAATAGCTGCTAATATTCTTATTTCATTATTCTTAAATAAGTAAAAGTGGTAAGTTTCGATTCTTATCCAGTTCTTAAAAGGGTTTGTACTTCGCTCTCGTACGACGCCTGTCACACTTTTAGAGGCTCATGGAGCCAGGGCACCAAGTCAAGATGCATATAATTTATAAAATTGACGTAAGCTGATGAAAAATCGCGCTGACCGCTTATGTCAACTCCAAACATTTCAAGTTGGTAGTAAACCGAAACTTTAGCAGCTTTTGCTTCTTGGGCTAAAGCTTATAGTGTGTGTTTAGCGCGTGGTAAGAATTTTAACTAGTTAAAATGGCCATAATTATTAATTACTAAGAGCACAGTAATTAACTATAACTGTAGTATAATCTGACGAATGCGATGAATTAAAGAGAGTCCTCCTCCATTTTGTTTTATGAGGATGCTACGTACCGAGTGTTCATATTAAGTAGGTAACAGGTTTACTTTATTTCAGTTAATTACACTTGTATTTAAATACCACAAGTGTGTCGTGTGTTACTCAGTACAATCAGTAAAAATGTGCCTAGGATACAAACTATTCCAGAAGCTTTTATCAAATATTGAGTCTCTTTATTTCCACCTAAATATCGTTAAGACTAACAATAAATAGTAGAGGACGTCCGCGACTATGTACGTAAATCCTTTCTTAATGCACACTTAGACCTCATAAGGAACCTACGTGCCAAATTAGCGGTTTGGGCTGTGCGTTGATATGTCAGTCAGTTTCTTCTTTTATATATATATTATAAAGAAGATAAAAAATCAACCGTACATAACTGTAAAATTAAACACATTTCAGAGGTAACTTCCCATGTGAAAAAATTACACATACTTTAAGAGAGCTTTTACTTGTTTATTTACTAATGTTGAACGTAATGAAATGTCTAGTTATTACAATTGTGCTGATTAATAATTTAAATAGAAATAAAAATTGATGAAGATGCGTTACATGCCTTAAAAATGATTTATCTTATAATGAACGCATCCTTTAGCATTAAACGTATCATGAATTCAATAAGCAGCAGACATAACAAAGGAACAAAACGAACAACTTAGAAGTTTGCTTTTTGAGTTACTTCGTTTCATTTTCTCCACCAAAACAATATATCTTCCATATGACAAGAAAACAATAACTTCTCAAGAGCTCCTTGAGCCGACACGTGGAGACAAAGCAGTCCCGTACCTACGTCATAAATATTGTATGCCAGCGTTTTACTCAACATGACCACTTTTCTGCTGATGTGAAAGCTTCAGCGGCGCTTCTAATGTAAACCCAAATGTAAATAACTCTAAATAACAAGCAGTGTTGTTTTTATTCAAAGATTGGAGTGAAAAGCGCGCTTTAGACTCCAATTAAGCTTTATTTAGTCGTAGGTATTTGTTAATACAACATGGTGCTGTAATTCCGTACGTCCGCCACTCTAGTTTTTCTTTCTTTTACGCTGCAGAATAAAATTGCCTAGATCGTAAACGGCATCCAGTGAGAACGCTCCGGGCGAAGCGTTTTGCTACATGTAAAACTGACAAATCTGCATGCTCTATGAAATGGTAGGGTGTAGAAAATAAAAATCCCGTACCCACATTTCTAGTCCAATCGTAAAATACAAGAGTAAATATTTTACGTCGTGATGGAGTACGCGTGAGGTTGACACGCCATTCCAATCAACCTATTTTACTACCAACACAAAATCCCGCGTAGCTAAACGAACGTGTCATGTTGAACGTATTTACTACGAGTATATTGCTTTACTTACTTTATTGTCATCGAATTCGTTGACTGCAACGCCATAAATAAACACAATACAACATCATTAGTAGCGTATATACACACGTTTAAAACTTTATACGAGTTACAAAATAGTTACTTCATAAAATATATCTTAGCACTGCACCGCATCAAAGGCGCGTAAAAGTCATTGCTTCGTGTAAAACTACACGAAGCCGAAGTCTGGAATAAAGCTGGTACGATACGAGACGTGTCCTGAGATCCCGCGAGACCATTGTTATGACCAAATAAAACTAGTTTACAGCGTGCACTCCGGGCCCGCGCTTAGCAACTTTATCTTGCCCCACCCGGCGCCTCGCAAACACTGAAAAATGCATTTCAAAAGAAGCCGCCGAGTATTTCCCTCACGCCTGTTTAAATAAGGAGCTGAACTGTGACACGCTTGTGAAGATACGTCGGGCCAATTTCGTGTACAAGAGTATGGAAGACTCTGATGTTAGTTTTATTACGAGTTTTTGTGTAAACTTGGCGTTTGCTAACCGCACTAACCACATTTATAAGAGTAATTGGGTACCTACTGTAACAAAGGTACGAAGTCACATAAAAACTAGAAAATAGTCAAAGACTTTTTATTTAGATCAAAAGTTACGGTACATGAGACAATCTAACAATAAAAATATTCCAAATCAAACAAATATTTGTTAAGAAAACCTATAGACATTGTAACAAAGAGCAGGTATTTATATACGAAGCCAGTTTTAATATTCCCGGAAATTGACAAAGGGCCAAGCCAAAATAAACTTTGTTAAGGCAAAAATAATTCCAGGAAAAAAATAGAAGCTGAAACTTTTACTAAAATACCTCACGGAACTGTGTAATTTTTACTAATCTAGGGGTAACAGTCTCTATCAGCGGATGCTAAAAAATAAGATAAAGTTTTCGTCCATTACACGAAATGTCAGTGCACGAATATCGCAATCACGTATTTCAGCCAACATAACAGAGTACAAATAGCCTGACTTTGTAAAACGCGAAATATCCCACCTCTATGATATTGCTGGCGTAAGGCTTCTATTATATAATTCAGCGCAACTTCCCGTATCCAGGTAAATTACAATGAAAATTTCTGCTGAGTGCACCGTTAAGTTACATGAAATGTCGCTATACAGTATTTGCGGGGCGGTGTGTAACATTATTTCATAAGCTCGCGCCGCGGCGTGCTCGCGCTCATGTAAAAACATGAAGCTGGCGATTGAAATGTAAATTGGATTCGAATTGGTCGGCAAAGCCAAAAACGTAAAGGGAAAAGAGAGCTCTCATGAATTGGGACGTGTCGAGTTGTGAAAAATTATCATGATAGATTAATACGCGGGCCTTGGAGAATTGTTTAATGTTCAACGTGAAAAACATAATCCTGTTCCGTCGACCTGTTTTGTCATTATTGGATTAACAATAACAAGCCATTTTGTGTTTTAAATTAATACAATGCATAGGTATGCCAAATGCCTGTTGTTGTGAAATTCCTATTCAACAAACGTACATATACAAACACTGCTTTGAACTTGTTACCGTGGCAACTGAACCAAAAATTGTATGCCTACCGGTTAATTAATTAATGTATCGGTTCAAAGCACCGTTAACAAAGACACGCTGAAATTCTCAATCATGTAATACAAATAAAATTAGCACATCAATTAAAGCAGCTATGATGTGTAACGCCTTGTATCGCGTGCCGTAGTAACTGCCGCGGTTTCAATTTCGTGCCGACGTATTTTCCGCCCATTTTCTAAGCCTCCGGAGGGTGATAAAGCTCGCGCTCTTTAACGCTATACGTATTACGTCTAAGCAAAACCAAGCAATTTAGTTGCTTAAATATAACAAAGGAACAAGGAATATGAACAAGGTTAAAGTACGCTTCAGTTTTGATACGGTGTTTGTAAAATGTACGGATAGAGTTGATAATGCAAGTTGTTAATTAAATTTCTACTGACCGATCGTGATATCGTAAGTAGATACGTATTGTTATTTAAAATGACACGTTACATACTCGTACGCGTACCAAAGTTTTAAAGGTATTCTAAATATAAAATAATCCGGCTGGTAAGGGGCCGATATATTTTTGTATTATATATGTAAATGATACTTGCACGTTCTCCACGAATAGTGATACGTATTTATTTATCAGTCCAATAATTCAGAAGCTAAAGTGACACATCCACTTTTAGCTCATACTTGAGAACTCCCGTCTTTTGGCAGTCAGTTAAATAAAGGGTAGTCGATAGCACTAACTAGTTCTGTATCTATATATATAAAAATGAATTGCTGTTCGTTAGTCTCACTAAAACTCGAGAACGGCTGAACCGATTTGGCTGATTCCTTTTCGGTTGTATTCGTTATTGTCAGGGCAAGGTTTGTATGAAAGAAAAAAAAACCACCGGCAAAGTCGGAAATTTGCAGCGGGCGAAGCCGCTGGCGGGTCACTAGTCTTATATACAAAAGAAAACGAAAACAGAATAGTTTTAACGAAGCGTCGAAATATAATAACTCTATCAGATAGTTTACATCAACACTGGCCGCGAAATTACCAAGACCAAGATGCGAAAGACAAGTTTGACTTTACTAATTTTGTTTGACCAGACAACAGACTTCGGCGCTGCTATTTAGATTTGTATTGGAATTCATATTTCAAATGCTATCAAGATTTTATTTTAACGAATCATAGTTCTTACATTTAAGTGTAACACAAAATTTATTTAATAATGTAGAGGGCCGAATAATAAGTACCCGAACCGAAACCGACTTGATAAAAAAAAGATAAAAGATAAAAGAAATTTATTTAGTAAGTAGGCCGCTCGGGCACTTTTACACGTCAAGATACTACCAGCGCTTCCCAAGAGGAGACCACTGCTGAGAAGAAACGCCGCAAGAAACTCAGCAGTCAGTCATTTTTTAAACTTATTTCATATTGCATATTACAATGGTATGTACAACTTAATCTAGCATTATATAAAGCTACAAGTATTAAATTAAATATAATATCAAATAACAGTAGTTCAGCAGGAAAACATGCCAAAAATCTTACGGGAGAGAAGGATAGAAAAGAATAAAATAAAATAACTACAACTACCTACTTATATATCGTGCGTTAAAAAGAAAAATGACGTTATTCAAAATCATCAAAATTTACAGGACGAGAGTTAAAAGTTTCGGGCACGCTTATTTCAATATGTTGAAGATGGTATTGAACAAGTAACTAAGTATTATATATCACTTTCTTCGTAATTTTTTTTTCTATTTCTTTTTATAAAAATGTAATGTGAAAAGTAGAAATAAAGCCTTGTTAGCCTAATAAATGCCACTTTTCCATAAAAATAGTTAACCTTTTACGGTGACCTTTTATGAAATAAAATACAAATTGTGGAAGAAAACTTTGTTTATTGAATATAAAAAGCAAATGAAATTACACTGAAGTGTTAAAAATATTGCCAATAGCAAGGTACATGATGCGAAATAAGTAATATTTTTGGCGAAACAACCAAATCAAACAGGTAGATTTTTTCGAAACTCGACATAAAATTATTATTTTTTTATATCGATTCAAGTAGGATAAAAGTGGGTACTTTTTAAAGAAATAAAAAAGAAAACATAAACTTATACTCAATAATTCGCAGCGCTTTCGGCTGCGCCATTTCAAAACCTAGCAAGTCTCAAAAATTCAATTTTGTATTTCTTGCATAAAACGTGGTTCCTAGTAAGTCCCTACCGGATGCAAAATCATTTAGAGACCTATCTCGGTCAGGTTCACAGATATGAGTACCCCGAAACCTACTAAGTACCTAAAGAAACAAACGGGCTTGACCATTTCAAAATCCAGTATGTCACAAAACTATTTCAAATACCTAGTATATGACATGCACTTACTAGGTATTCAAAAAGTCATAGAGGCTTACTAGGTTTTGATGTGGTCGAACGAGTTTAATCATAACTTTTTAAATGTAGTATGTGTTTTTTTACTTGAAGTTACTAGTTTTTGTAAGTCAAGTGTTATATTCATAGACGTTAGTCTTTGTTCGTTTCATTTGACGCGTTTAGGTTGGTAGTACCTGTTCCCCCACCAACTTCATGCCATTGCCGTGCGCCGGAGCCGTTCGAACTCATTCAAACCGTTTAAATGAGTTCGAACGGCTCCGGCGCACGGCATTTGGCTGGCGACTGCGCGTTTGAATCAAACGCGCAGTCGCCAGCCAAATGTCGAGTTAGCCTGCACGTGTTATGTTAAAATTTTGGTTAAGTGGTGTGATTTGGCTACGAAAATCAATAAAATAAGTAGTCGCACTAAGCGTATAGTGAACAACGCTTTGAATTTAGATAACCACAAGTCTGTGTAAGTAAATGTACCTATATATTATACCTATCCTGATTAGACTGACACTTTCTCGTAGGTATTCAAGTGTTATAAGTTAGATTTTTTGTTGCCAAACGATTCATTTCTATAATATACCTATCTTGATGACACTCTGACACTTTCTCGTGGGTATTCAAGTTTAATAAATTAGATTTATTGTTGCCGAATGATTAATTTCAATATAATTATGTTTTTCGAGTTTACAGCTTATTTAAATTTATACACAAGACGCACGTAAAATTCTATTTGATATCATAGTGTGTTAAAGACATTTTTTTGACAAACGTTTAGGTATTTAATTATTACGCTTCACATCATCTATTTATCTTGAGTATGGGACAGGGTATCAGCTCATGGTATTTTTTTGCTTAAGCATGGTGTTATGTTTTATGTCTGTGCATTTTAAATTGTTTTTCGGTGGTTTTTGCTGTTTTATGTTTTCATTTCAGCTCATTATTAACAACTAACGTTGGTCAACTAAAGATGGTTTTAGGTTATTTTGATTTTCCATTGACAGACTTAATTTTGACGTAAGTAAATCTTACTTATTTAAAAGTCGCAAACAAATAAATTTTATACTCCTAATTTAGAAAAAACAAAACTAGCAGTTATTTTTCTATTAGTCACCATAAAATTTCATAGTAGTATTTTGAACTTAAACGTCTCATTTCTAAAAGTGACGCTTCACATTCAATGAACCCACGGTAACTCTAAATAAATAAATAAAGAAAAACGTCATCTTACAAAAGGTATCACTTTGGTACAAAACTTTATTCTAACTTTCTATACTCAAATCAAAAAGTGTCATTTTAGTATTTTAAATTACGTTGATAAGTTAAGACTGAAGAGTAGTTTTTTCTAAAATGTCATTTTTCATTAAATAACACTTAACGGTTTATATCAAATTTTCACACTATTCCGAGATATGTCAGATTTCCACAAAAACACACGTCTATTCACCACTGTGACTGGATTGCAACTGCGAGAGCGTCGCTCTTCTACAAAAAAGATGGCGGACTATAACGTAGTGGAAAAATGACAACGGTGCCATCTGTAGTGATAGGAAGAAAACTGCGGAGGGCCGCTTTGCCGACTTAAAATATAGGCAAAAAGTAGTTGATTTATGTAATAAAACACTTTTGATATTTTTTTGAATAACGCCACTTTTCTTTTTAACGCACGATATGTGTATATGAGATGGTGCAAGATGACCACATAAAAGTTTCGATATGTTTTCCTGCATCAACGGTGTCCCCCAGACAAGAAAAAGCAGGATAAAGCCTTTGCATTTGAACAAATTACTATTGACTAAGTTTCGGGTGTACGCCATGCATTTTTGTCTGTTAGATAGTCCTCGACCTTTTCAAATATTTTTTAAGTGCTGGAAAGGGTAACTTTAAAACTACTTCAGGTAATTTATTATAGAAATGAATGCATTGACCAACAAATGATTTATATACTTTACGGACACGGAATTTTCGAATAGCTATTTTATTTTTATTTCTAGTATTTAAATTATGTATATCTGAGTTTTGGGTGAACGAATCTAAATTCTTAATAACATAAATAATATTCTCGTAAATAAATTGAGACGCTACAGTTAAGATATTAATTTCTTTAAAAAGTTCTCTTAATGAGTCACGGGAATTTAAATTATAAATAGAACGAATGGCCCTTTTTTGTAACACAAATATAGTTTGTATGTCAGCTGCCTTACCCCAAACCAGAATACCATAAGACATAACACTATGAAAATAACTATAATAAACTAAGCGAGCTGTCTCAACATTAGTTAGTTGTCTAATTTTCCTAACGGCGTAAGCTGCCGAACTTAGTTTACCTGCCAGTGCAGCTATGTGGGGACTTGCGTGCATGACTCGATGTATGAATGTGGACGAAGCGAAAGAGATTTTTCAGGATCGTAGCAAGTGGAAAGAAGTGGTCTCTGCCTCCCCCTCTGGGAAACAGGTGTGATTTAATGTATGTATGTATATGCAAAACTTATAATTAGGCATAATGATTTTAAAGTGACTGGTGCGGTCAATCAATAGACAGTGGCGTTAGAATTTTGAAGGATTGGAATGAAATGGTTGCTAAAATATGTTCAATTTTGAGTTCTGAGTAGAAAAAACTACTCTAAGAATTGTTTATCAAGCGTGTACGTAGTATACATATGTATAATAATGATAAGAAACTTGATATAGACATTTTCAACTCTACTGTACCAAAAAGTTTTTAAAATGTTTTGTTTGTTTGGAACGTACAATAAATAAGTATACTTATTTTTTTATGTTAATGTCAAGTCACTGTTTTTTTTGTTGTTATTTAAATAGATTTTTTAGCGTGGCACAGAATAGGCAAGTATTCAGGTAAAAAAAATATACGACAA
This sequence comes from Acleris sparsana, assembly GCA_923062465.1. Taxonomy (NCBI): domain Eukaryota; kingdom Metazoa; phylum Arthropoda; class Insecta; order Lepidoptera; family Tortricidae; genus Acleris; species Acleris sparsana. The sequence goes on along the minus strand of OV281287.1, from coordinate 14,377,071 downwards.
TTGTAGTAGGTATATATCCGTTTTTTATTTGCTGCATTTCTCCTGTTAGGTAATACTACCTTATCTATTAGTAATTAAATATTTTTCCGACTGTATGTTTCACAATAAATCAATTATAAATAACATTTTATTTAGATTTTAGTCGACCCCATTTATTTTCAATTGATCAGTTTTCGCTAAGTTGCATGTTGCGTTTTAAAAGAATATGTACCAATAATGAAAGTTCAAAACCATCTGCCCCTGGAACCCTGCCTCTCTAACTCTGCCTGCTATGCTTATTTATTTCCCAAGACATAATCCCAACTGGCACACCATATAAAGTTCAAACAATATGGTCTCCTTTAAATTCTTAAAGCGTAGCACGTAACAGCATCGTTAAGGCAGGAATGAACGGAGGATGTTCGAGGTCAAAGTTTGGTTTGTCGGCGACATGTCTTGCAGGAAACTGGATAGCAGCCAGCCAGGTCGCGGCGTTGTTATGAGATTGTACCGCCATCGGCGCGGATTACCGGGGCGCTAGTTTATTTATTGACTAGAAAGATAGCGCTCAAAACATGGGAAGCTTTTGTTTTTGAATTCTACCTACATATTTTAAATTGAGCTGTAGAAGTTTGGATGTCTGGTAGTACGAACAGTGCAATACTGCCATACTTTCTAAGAAGGGCTAACTGCATAGTAATTGTATAAGAATTTAAAATTTAATGTGGTACCAGTAGAGTATAAAACGGTTCGACCACTACATTGGAGTTAGCCGCCTTCTTCGCTGGAACGGTAGAATAGCTCTTAAGAGGATTGTGAATTCTGAAACGACGCTTGAATCGCGTAGCTGTCGAAAAACATCATCAAATTTTGCTTCGGGCGATCACGTTTCTCATACCCTAAATCAAATCCGATTTTCACGATTTTTGAATATGGGTATTGTTATTATGAAAACCTAGTTTTGTACGTTTCCATGTCTCTATTCAAGAAATATTTTCTTGGAAAGAACACGGAAAGTACAGACCTACTTTTTTCATAATATCTACAACATATTCAAAAATCGTAAACACCGGACTAGGTTTAATGGGAGAAACGTTGTCGCATTTTGTATGAATGTTTTCAGCTTCACGATCCTCTTAAAAATCCTTCGAGTTTGTCTGTCTGACTTGCTCGCATACGGTCTTAGGCTAGTGTCTTACCCGAACATGAAAGACTTTTTAAGACCTATTGTACAGTATTTTGCTTCGGAATCGCGTACTAGTAAACATATGTTATTAATTTCGGATAATCCTAATTCTAGAAACTTACTTACCCCGAAATTTGGATATTTCCGCTCTTAATTAGAGAGTATTTTCATACCTGAAACAAATATAAACAACAAATTAAGTAACTTCGTAAAATATAAGCCTCGGGAAGTCGTATGCAGGAAATCAAAACTACCAGTTTCCACTTAACGGAAATTGCGGGCTAGGTGTTGCAAAGAAGTCGAGTAAATAAACCAAAGTTGGTACTATTCTATGACCTAGTTTCTCTGCCAATAACTGAGCTAACTAACTTGCCAATATCACAATCAGAATCAGCGAAGCCAACTTTGGTTAGTGAAGCTTGTATGGATACCCCATTTATTACTTTACCCACATATCATACGTACATAAACGGACCGTATTGCTTAGGTACACGTAAGTACTTAAGTTTTTGATTAAGTTTGTTAACATGAATATGATTGTTATGCCCAACACCTTTCTTCTGAATAAGAATATATAAAACAATAAATTTGTTTTCATTTATCGATGTACATATTAAATACTAACAAATGTTAAATTAATAGAGATATGAGTACAAAAATGTTAATTTGACGTACAAAAACACTACGAGTAACTGCACTGGTCATAGACGTTGCAACTTTTCTGCGCACGATAAATACGCTCACAATACCGCCAACGTCCAGCATCCTAGCTTCAATCAGGGACTATAATTGAAACTTGTTTATTGTGCTGTTTGTTTGTTTACGAGCCTGTGGAAGTCGTAACAGAGTTATTGTTCGCCGCTATCGTTCCGCTGTAGTAGGCACCGCCCACTCTGTGCTAACTCTTTAATTGGCTTGCGATATCGTTATCTATGTTTAAGCGGATAAGCCTAACTGGATTAAGGGTGGTAAAAACTTAACCGAGTTTATTAAGTAGCTTTATATGGAAAGTATGAAAAAAATACTTGTTAGACTCTTATACATGTTATACTAAGATACCTCCATTCGGCATTAGATATTTTTTCATATATTAAACGTTAATTAAAAACAAAATGGTATCGAATTTATGTATATACTTAATAGTCCTTACTATGTTAGGTATAATGTAAAAATATCCTCTTGCAGTCGTTGGAAAACAAATGGTGCACAGGAGCAGACAAAACAACTGCAAACATCCCGCCTTGGACAAACACTTAAATTCTAAAAAGCCATCATGCTCAGATATTGCCTGTCGTCTGCAATATTGCCACCGTTAAGTCCCCCGTGTGTCAACGTATTGGCAACAATATTGCCAATGAAGCGCGATGCGCGGTCGCCAAATTTATTCAGATTAACTGTCGCATTGGCACCAACAAAATGATCGTTAAATTTTGAAACAAGCCAAGATTTTTCAGTTGTTTTTTTCTTTACTGAGTTTTTGATGGAGAGGCCTCCATTAAAAAATTTGAGTGGACTAGTTAAACTGGACTAGATAGTCGAGTCGAGTTGTTTACAGTGAGATGCGGAATGTATACTTCCCATACACGAGTGTAATGACCATTTGTGTAGATGTTTCTCTTGTTTGATAAGTTTTTGTTAAAAGATATCTTGTCTTAAGCTGAATTATGGTTCATTTCTGGTAACTAAATTTAAATCAGATCGGCTCGTATTTGATTTTACTTTGTTTTCTCTTTAAAAAGTTATGAGAACAAAGTGATGAAAATGTCAAACACCTTTAGGTCCAATCTAGAGTAATAAGTAACTTTTGACTATCATGAATTTCGAAAAGACAATTCATTACCAAAATTATGTACGGCAAAAACTTGAAACTGTGCACAAAGATTAGTTTTACTTCTTACAAAGGATTTTGAAGGCTTAGTCCACTACAACTGTGAATTTTCGCGACGCTGTACATTATATTAGAAACTTGGAAGGCTTTTGCTAGGCTCTATTTCATATTAAAGGCTAGCATTGTAACGAAACTCACTCTACAGCACTCAAAAGAGCCGATAAAGAGCTAAATAAATATATAAAAACATATAAACAATAATTGGCCATCGTGATCGTCTAGTTCTAGTAAAGGTAGGACCCTAAGTTGTACCCGATTGTAACCGATTCTTTTAAGGAATACTCGAGTGTGCTGGATAGGTACTTTAAAGAAACATTAACTTTCATTGATTTAATACTGATTACTAAACATTTTGGGATTTATATTTATTATCTAATATCCATTTAATTACATTAAATGATATTAAACTTATTAAATTCTCATATTACCTTCCTACTTAACTAAATCTTACCGCGAGATTTTATCTATAACCCTTAGTTCCAATTTCACCATCCGGTGTTAAATGTTAATAATGAATCCCTACATTTAAAAAGATGTCAACACCGTCAGTAAAGTCATTGGCGACATTCGACAATAATGTCAAAATTCCTAACCACCTAGATATGACATTAGTACGATACCTTAACAAATCCTCCAGATAGTTTAATCAAGTCTTGCTCAGTAGGTCAATAAGTAACCCCTAACCAGCCTTTTAGCCTGAATTATTATCAGTTTTATATGTAATTTAGATTCGACTATTAATAAACTTCCTATACCTATCTGAAATTATAGATATAGCTCTCAAGCAACCCAATTCTCTTATACTCCTTCATTCCGATAATGATGAGAGGTAGAATGCGAATTAAATTAGCTTGCAAGTACTTTAAGTAGAAGTTATTGTTCATTACTACTAAAGTCCCTAATGGTCCCTCTTGTTAAAAGGTGTAGAGGGAGAGACGTGCCCCTCCACGCCTCAACTTAGGCATCCGCACGTCTCTGTGCGACTCGTCACCAGACATGGGCATCGCTCCACCAAAAGCAAAAGTTGCTATCCCAATTAAAGTGTCCTTATGGTCAATGTTTGTTAGTTGTGTCAACCCGAGAGAAGATTTTACCCATAATACCCCAATAAAAGTCGCGTTATAGACTAAATTTAATTAATCTCCACTTAAAATGTCCAAATTCATAGCATAATGCGAGGACAAGGTTTTTCTGGAGATATAACCAGGTAGCCATCTCGAGCCTCGTTTCCACATCAGCTCTGGTATCATGTAACGTCTACTATCCACAACGAAATACATGTGAGAGCGCCTCCTAGAATCTCCAGTCCACCAGGTAAGCATTCCTACTAGATCTAGTACTTTCAAGGGGAGATTTTCATAAACTCCACTTAAAGTCACCCTCAAGGAGAGACCTCAAGGTTCCCGCACCGGGAATCGAACCCGAGCCTCCTGACTACAAGCCAGGTATCCTTACCACTGGACCATACGGGAATCTCTACCCCGAAGGTATCCTCAAGGGGAGTTTTTCATTATACCCACGCTCACAGCGAAACGATCCAGCCCAATCAATCGGTATAGCTTGCGCTATCACCCATGCACGCATGAGCATCTAGACACAAGCCAAAAGCCAATGCACCGTGACTAGACCGTCGCACCGTTAACGGGTGAATTATTTATCCAATTACATTTGTTTTCTTATTTATATAATGTCGAAAAGATAGTTGCAAATATTTAGTAATTGAACAAATAACCCATTTAAACAAACAAGCGACTTGTAAAGTTGCTTCAATAGCATATTTATTTAATTAACCCAACCCCGGGATTTAACTTTATCAAAAATGTAATGTAGGGAATTATTAATTAAAATAATTGTTAGTTTACAAATTTTCACTTCCAACTCTCATCATACATCATAGCATTTTAGATCTAGGTATTCCATTACTCCATTAAGCCATTGGTCCTAATTTTATCTATTTAGCTAAACTACAACACGTGTAGGGTGTATTTAATGTATATTAAACAGGAAAATTTCATAGAGCTTATCGATAACCTATCCTTACGATCTGCCTATCAACCGACTATTAAGTAATCATAATGACATGACATATCCTTTTCCCATATTCCAAAAGGTCGCACTGAACTAAAATTTTATTAATCTCCACTTAAAATGCCCAAATTCATAGCATAATGCGAGGACAAGGTTTTTCTGGAGATATAACCAGGTAGCCATCTCGAGCCTCGTTTCCACATCAGCTCTGGTATCATGTAACGTCTACTATCCACAACGAAATACATGTGAGAGCGCCTCCTAGAATCTCCAGTCCACCAGGTAAGCATTCCTACTAGATCTAGTACTTTCAAGGGGAGATTTTCATTGTACCCACGTTCACAGCGAAACGACTCTTTCCAATTAGTCGGAATAGATTTGATGCTGTCACCTCGAGGGGCCTAAAACAGATCAACCAAATCCAAGAGCCGATATATTGAATCTGACTCGTTTCCCATAAACGGGTGAATTATTAATCCAACTACTTTTACTTTTCTCATTTAAGTAAAGTCAAACAGGTATCAACAAATATTATTTATTAATTGGAACAATAATCCATTTAAACAAACAAGCGACTTGCTAAATATGCTTCAATAGCAACATTTAGCACATTAACCCAACCCCGGATATGCATCCTAATTTCTAGCGTTTCCTAATTAATACGTTAACTCGGCCTATCTTATTAATGATTAGTCGGATCTCTAATGAAAAGTCGAATACCTTCTTATTTCCATTTATTAATGTTATGGTGTCTAGGCCCTTTCTAATCTAAGACAACAATCTTGTCTGTATCCATGTCTCGTATTAACACAGCATAACCTAATTCAGGAAGTCAGCGTGGAACAACCAGCGTCACGGTGCCTATGATTGAGGATAAAGTCACAAAGTTTTGGGTCAAAACTCAGATGCTAGCTAATGTACGAATTCACAATCCAATTTCATGATTTAATTGGACCATAAAGCTACGGTTTTATAATATTGTAGTACCGTGAATAGTACGCTTTATAAATCTGACTGCAATGTAATCTACATTATCTTATCTATATTTTTACAAAACAACCATAACTAACAGACCAAAATTTCATCGTTGATATTGAAAACTTCATTTTGATAATGCCCTGATTTAGTTTAATTATATCTCAGAGTTACAACATAAAATATCATGTTTTTTTAGGTAAGTGTCTTATTTTCCTATCTTATTTTACATTCTTATATTATCCGTTCTTTAATAAACTTGTTACTTGTAACAAGTTATTTATTTATATACCTTTTGCCCTTTTTGAAATCACCTAGAAATTCTTTTGTCTTTATTTAAATAAAGATACCTTTTCATCATCTATCGTACAGTGGTGTTTACATTTTATTTTTGTGATGTTTCAGATTTATCAATGAGATGGTTTTCTAAACCTCTTATTTGCTCACAACTACTCATTCTAAAACGTTCCTGGTACACCAAATAAGAACCTTACGTTGTAATCTACTTGATCCTGGTTTACACAAAGAGGATATAAAGAAGAATTTTATTAATTTCCCGCAGGAACTACCTAAGTATGAAGATGTTAACTTACTAATGGTAATTTTTAAATGTAATATCTCATTCCCTACAAGAACTACAACGTAACCTTGATCTTCCCTCCCCCCGCACCAAGTGAATAAATAATCCCTAAAATCATGGTTCTATAAATTATTCTATATTTACAGTCCCATTTTATTATTAACATTCATAATTATAAACCAACTTCCACTTAATAAAAGCTAAATAACAATCATTGTAGTGTTTTCCAAATAATATACCAACCTAGCTAAATACTGTTTTATTTCAAGTTACTGCTAGCATGCTAAAATTACTTAGCACTGCTGATGAACTATTAACAATGAAGAAAATCAAATCATAAATGACTCAACGCCTTCCCTTCACAATAATATCTACATTAGCTGAATTTATTGAATCGTAAAGGTGTGCCTTTTATTTACCTCTACCCTCCTCCGCCTTTAATTTAGTTTATTATAGTCGGTAATGTAAGAATATATAGTTAGGGTATAGGGTTTATGTGCAAATAGTTAAAGTACCTGTAAGTCAAAAGTCACGTAGATAACATCCTCAGAACATTCTTTGTCTTATTTCGGGTTAACCATTAATAGCTTCGGTTGAGTTCTACCTTCAATATCTTTTTGTCCCTATAAAACCAATTGCTACCTTTCGCTGATACTCCAACAATTAAATGTGAGTTAGATTGTATGGCCTTAGATTTAATTAATAGACCTAATTTAATTGAAGTACCGCATAAGACAAAGAAAGTTTGTACAGGGTTTACATTATATAAAATTTATAAAACCCAATTGGGATTATTCAATCAAAATAGTCACTTACCTGCCTGCTAACTATACAAATATTATTTCCTGTAAAGTTATTGGATATATGCACGAAGTTAAATTTCACAATTTACTTCTTAATAGTGTAATAATCAATGAACAAACTAGTTTTGGTTCCTTTTATATCTCACTATCTATCTGTCTATAAGATTGTAGATGAATGTATAAAGATTTGTATATTTAAAGCAAGTTTTGAATTTACTTTGAGGGGCCAAATCTTATAACCTCATGAAAGTTTCCCCGTTACTTATATATTTTAAAGCAATAATAACTAATTCATTCCATTTTAACAATATGAATTCGTGCATATGATCCCTTAACAACACACAAACTAGACACGCACAAAATAAAATAAAACACGTCATGAAACAAAAAAACACAGTGAATAACCAAATAAATGAGGTAGAATACTTCTACCAGATTCCCAATAGGTCTCTGCAATCCTGGTTCTAATAAAGACAATTATACAGTCAACTAAAAGCGCTGGTGTGATATCAATAATCAGCAGAACCCCATTAAGAAGCTGAAAGTACAGTAATAAATTTCATGCACATCCTATTTTATCAATCACCTAGAAGATAAATTAAACACATTCTACCTACCCGAGCCTAGAGACTTCCTACCAACCTGAAACAGGTTCCTACAGTCGGAGTTTAAATACAATGGTAAAGCAGCATGCACATCCTACCTACCCGTACCTAATGACACCCTGTCTGCCTGAACCAGGTTCCTACAGTCGGTGCCGGTTCAAGAATAGGATTAAGGATTGAGGAAGGGGGGCCCTCCCAGCATTGAAGTGCACGCCTCCGTTCTTGGACAGAGATCTGTTGGAATCCCCTTGACGGGACAGCCTCGCCGCATGTGCCAACCTGTGGCCCCTTCAGCGTGCACCGTACCGGCGAAAGGACAAGCATTTCAACAACCCGAAAGTCATTGGTGGACCCGCTTGAAGATCACACACCGCCTTTCGGCGTTAGCCAAACATATAGACTACCACATTGCTGCAATAGCCACACGCTTGTATGTAGGTGTTGGGATCAAATTACATGCACTAATTATAGGATAACCCCGTTGCCCGCAAACCGGACTCAGCTTGCAGCCTGGTAGGTAACCCAGGTGTTAAAGGGGTCCTGACAACAACGGGAAGGAGACTAGAATGCGCTGATGCATTCTTAAAGTCACGTTGAATAAATTCAACGTCCTACGGGTTAGGATTTATGCTCACCAATTAGGTTCCGATTCTCCGTCCAGACACTAAATTACTTAATTAATATTTTTGGGTTCACCTGGCAGCGCTCCGTCCCTCGTTCTGTCTCGTTCAAAAAAAGCCCCGAACCCACCGCGTTTCACCTTTTATACCCTCAGCCATTTCCCCTTCCACTTTATCAAAATGGACGCTCTCGACCAGCAACGAAAACATAGTATGGACTAGCCAGATTTAATTCTTCATAAAATTAAATCATTTAAATAGATATACATTGTTCTTTTTAAATTATCTTTTCCATTACCTATTCAAACTACCCAAATCTGAGTCAAAGTTCAATCTTTAATTGAACTAAATAAATTCCCCTTTTACCTAGTTTATTATTAATAGCTCAATTAGTTTCCAACAAACATAACCTAACAATGGAAAAGACTAAATACGAAACAGTGTGGTATATTTAATTTATCTATCTATGATTAGTTACATGTATTCGTCACTATTAGGCCATGTGCGGGACGTCCAAAATGCAAAATGCCCATCCAAAAGAAAGTCCAAAAAGCAAGTCACCCGGCTAGTTGAATTCCTTTCAATCAATTTAAAACTAAGTCGGAAAAGATAGGTAGATTTAGATTATGTTTATTCTGCAACGAGCCCGAAAAGCCTCAAGAATCCAGAAATAGTAGCTCCGCGAAGCGGGGCTCCGTCGATATTCCGCTAATAAGAGATAACAACTTTAGAAAATTGATATAACAAATAATTATACATTTCAGGCATCTTTAATTTTAGGCAACTCGCTTGGTAGTCATTATACTTCCTAAGCATTATGCTTGTCAATCATTCCGCTCCGAGGCAAGTCATCTTGCAGGTATAATACTTTTGCATTCCATTCTGATAGGTATCACACCCTGTAGGCAAATCGCTCAAAATCGGTACCAATCATTTATATTTTGTATTAAATCAAATTGTTATAAATGAATTCCATCCAAAACATATTATATATATAAAACAAATAATTATCAAAGCATATCCATGTTACTAACGTTAATCGGACAAGTACCCTCACTTTTCAATCTACCTTACTTGTTCTCACTAAAAATAATTATGTTAAATGCGGTAACTCTTTGATTCATTCCGTTTAGCATCTATATACACAATAATATCCTTTTAGATATTATTATTGATGTCTTGCTTCTATAATCAATCTCAATATAACCCAAATACGGTCACGGATCCAAATCGTCAAACCACTATAGAACCGTATCGCATCAAATCAACGATTAACTTGCATGTAATTCCCATCTCGTCACACGATGCCATCACTGTGACAAAGTTCCACGACGGACCCACATTTAAAGTTTCTAATCATTTGTTATTGATGTTTTGTTCTTGCCTCCCCTTTGCTACTACATTTTTATAGGCGTTATAATTTATGTATGAGTTAAATTAAATTCCCAAATTGAGTTTGCATTCCAGTTCACATATTTATTAAATCATTGGTAGGAAATCCAGTATTGCCACTGATGAACAGTATTTCCTACTGATAATCCAGCGGGGCTAAACTTCCTACTCTTAATTATGTATAGATTAAGAAAAACGATTATTATTATGTACTAGACGAAAGAAAATCGAAAAAATTAATATACATATATACCCATACATATATACGTTATGCCCGCTGACTTGGGATCAGTACATCACCCCCCTTTGGCCTTAATAATTGTCCAAATTCGTAGAAATCGGACAATGAATAAGACCAAATCTATAGAAAAACCTTATTCCCACCTGAAAATCATGCACCGAGTCTATATAACATAGCTCTTTAGTTTTCTTTTTGTCTTTAACAAACCTTTAATACTTTAGTGTACCAACGATTAATCTAGCAAAATAAACATACTTAATCTCTTTTTACTATTGATACGTCATGTTAATTCACATGATCATTTTAATGAATCCTTAATACATGTTACAAAACATACCGGTGGACCTTCATCGAGCGGAACGGTATTTTAATATAATGCTTACCTAAACATGATATGCTTTAACTGTCACTTGGTTTTTCACTTTAACCCATCGACTCTGAACATTATTATAACCTTTGCCTATAAATTCAGATGTACAAAACTTAAAGAATGCAACTTGCGAACTATCATAATTACATTCATGTTTATAAAATAATAAAATGTAATTCTGCCGAATACCTCCAAATTTTCATACATATCTACCCACACACATGTATACACATACATATAATTCCCTATTCGTACGTACAACTACACTCCTTTAAAATGCTGCGCTATTCAGACGCTTTCAAAAGGTAGGTATAATAATCATCTAACCTTTTATCTTATCCATAATATATGTGTATATACGTACACACACACATACATATATATATACATATACACACATACACACATATACATACATACACACACATACATATACATATACGAATCTCTTCATACATGCCAACACAGATGTGTATACACACAAACATACAACTATACCATTTATATAATGCCCTATACGTTCATACCACTACACGCGCTACCTAGACCGTACTCTTCAAAATATAGGTACCTAGTACCTATATTCCTTATCTAACCTTTTCTTTATCTTTAAAACTTTAAAGAAAAGTATAATTAAAAAAACGTTACCTACTTTAAAAAGGATAAATGTTTGATATAAATCTAGTTTCCTAAATAGCTCGAATGCCCCGCTGCTGGGTAATGGCCGTTCCCATTTTCCGTTTATAATTTAAAATTAAATTCTTATAATATAATCTCAATCTGTAATACAATTCTTGTCTTATACGTGGTAATAAAATTGAATTAGAATGAGTCAACAGTGGAATTTTGTGATAAGGTATGTGCCTCCACATTAAAAAAAAAAACGTGATTTTGTAAGCGAACACCGAATCCTACCTTTATATAATAAAAAAAATCATTCACACGATGAGTACCTAATTCATTTTATTTATAATTAAGTACCTATATTTGGGGAATCTCAGTATTAACGTACACCCCCCCGATTCTGTAATGTTTAGCTTACAAATCTCCTACAAAACGTTAAGTAACTTATATACGATAATTATGTTACCTCTGTACTTAACTGACTAAAATCAAATTCACCCCCCAAACCATATAACTAATATAATTCCTTAACCATCAACCACCAACCTCCTTTATAGGGAAAATATAACCTCCGCCCACTACCTAGTTTCCTAGGGAATATCGTACTCTAAGTCACTCCCTGAAACCCAAACCATCTCCTCACCAAGTTTCACTAAATCGGCTCAACGGTACCGCTGCAAAAGCGTAACCACCAGAAAACAATAAGTTACCCCCTCATTTAAAATTCCAATATAATAGTATGGATTTATAACCTAGACCTTCTACTGTAGTAACTTAAATAATAATGCTCATATTCATCTCACCCCCCAAATCTATTAACTCATTAATTCCTGAACCCCACGTTGGTACTTTATTCATAACGCACCCTTAAAAATAGGTAAATAAGTAAAAAGCTTTCTTCTACAATCTATTCCCTACTTTGTTTAAATTGTATTATTGATAAACAAACCACTCAATCACTGCGCCCTATCAGGGTCCTTAAATATCTCGTACCTTATAAATAGTTATAAGTTACCTAATACCTGTATATTAATATGTATAACTTATAAAAGAAATAAATAATTGAGAATTGAGAATATTTTAAATAATAGTGGCCATTGGGAACATTGTCATGTAACTTAATCTTTAGGTACGCCATCTAGTGACGAGCGGCTAAGTATACATTAAAATCATTATATTCGTATTTCAACTATTGGACGGAAGGTGTCGCCAATGTAAGGCATTTCATCTATTGGACACTAGATGTCGTTAAGTTAAAGCCCGTGTCAGGAATGTAACCAAACCGATATAGGGATCCTAAAGAGTATAATCAATAGTATATTACTAAAATCGCACAGTAGTAATTAATATAGGTATATTTAACAGCGTGTAACCCGGTGTGTTAAAAACTGAAATTAATATAAAGTTATTTTTCCTTTATTTCAAATAATATAATCAACCAAAGAGAATGAAGCGGAGTACGTAATTCTACCTTTTAAACAAATAGGTAACTCGATTCAAAGATAAATATTTGTGGAAAACCTAACATTTGCCCTTTTTTATTGACTATTTACGCCATCTAGCGACACGCTGAAGAAGCAAGGATAATGGTTAGTTCACTCTATTAGTTTCTTCGGATTATAATTTATTTTTATTTTTATATAAGTATCAATAAAGTATAATACTTATGTAATAATAAATCAATCTACTGAGATTAACAATTATGTTCCAAACAATTCTCACTTTACCTAGGTATAAAATTCATCATATTGGCTACTTAAATAGAATTGAAACTTCACTTTGTGTAATGCAGTAACGCGGTTGCAACCGTAAGCAATAAATAAATAAGTAGGTACCTAGCATTACACAGATATACTTTGAGAGGGTCTTAACAAATGCTAGCATATATTTTAGATAGATTTAAAGCTCATTATGTTTGACTTAGTATTACAGAAAAAAAACTGTATAATAAATAGGTACATTGAAGATTACAATGCATAGGTATTTATCTAATACCTAAGGTCTGTGTTATTTAACCAGATAATGTATAATAATAAATATTGATCAGACACGTTAAACATTAGATATACCTACATACGTATTCTATTTCCTCAGAATATTATTAAACTTTACGAGATTATTTAACTTATAAATTATTTAGGTATTAACCGTTCAACGCTTCAATAATATATTACCCAAACTAATCACAACAATCCTACTAAACAACCAAATTATAATAAAGGAAATAAATCTTTTATCACGAATTTAACGAAAATAAGGAAAATATAAATAATTAATTAAGAACCTAACCTATCCAGCACACTCTTTCGACCCATTCCATTTTCACAGACATCAAATGTAGGCCGAGGCCGAGCTCTATAGGGTCCCGTCAAAGACACATGGTCTTACGGATCCCCACAAAACCCGGCCCCAGCCCAATAAATATTAGCCGTAGTAACCCAGAACACAATTTAATCCTGGTCCTGCGGCACCAAATGTAACGAAACTCACTCTACAGCACTCAAAAGAGCCGATAAAGAGCTAAATAAATATATAAAAACATATAAACAATAATTGGCCATCGTGATCGTCTAGTTCTAGTAAAGGTAGGACCCTAAGTTGTACCCGATTGTAACCGATTCTTTTAAGGAATACTCGAGTGTGCTGGATAGGTACTTTAAAGAAACATTAACTTTCATTGATTTAATACTGATTACTAAACATTTTGGGATTTATATTTATTATCTAATATCCATTTAATTACATTAAATGATATTAAACTTATTAAATTCTCATATTACCTTCCTACTTAACTAAATCTTACCGCGAGATTTTATCTATAACCCTTAGTTCCAATTTCACCATCCGGTGTTAAATGTTAATAATGAATCCCTACATTTAAAAAGATGTCAACACCGTCAGTAAAGTCATTGGCGACATTCGACAATAATGTCAAAATTCCTAACCACCTAGATATGACATTAGTACGATACCTTAACAAATCCTCCAGATAGTTTAATCAAGTCTTGCTCAGTAGGTCAATAAGTAACCCCTAACCAGCCTTTTAGCCTGAATTATTATCAGTTTTATATGTAATTTAGATTCGACTATTAATAAACTTCCTATACCTATCTGAAATTATAGATATAGCTCTCAAGCAACCCAATTCTCTTATACTCCTTCATTCCGATAATGATGAGAGGTAGAATGCGAATTAAATTAGCTTGCAAGTACTTTAAGTAGAAGTTATTGTTCATTACTACTAAAGTCCCTAATGGTCCCTCTTGTTAAAAGGTGTAGAGGGAGAGACGTGCCCCTCCACGCCTCAACTTAGGCATCCGCACGTCTCTGTGCGACTCGTCACCAGACATGGGCATCGCTCCACCAAAAGCAAAAGTTGCTATCCCAATTAAAGTGTCCTTATGGTCAATGTTTGTTAGTTGTGTCAACCCGAGAGAAGATTTTACCCATAATACCCCAATAAAAGTCGCGTTATAGACTAAATTTAATTAATCTCCACTTAAAATGTCCAAATTCATAGCATAATGCGAGGACAAGGTTTTTCTGGAGATATAACCAGGTAGCCATCTCGAGCCTCGTTTCCACATCAGCTCTGGTATCATGTAACGTCTACTATCCACAACGAAATACATGTGAGAGCGCCTCCTAGAATCTCCAGTCCACCAGGTAAGCATTCCTACTAGATCTAGTACTTTCAAGGGGAGATTTTCATAAACTCCACTTAAAGTCACCCTCAAGGAGAGACCTCAAGGTTCCCGCACCGGGAATCGAACCCGAGCCTCCTGACTACAAGCCAGGTATCCTTACCACTGGACCATACGGGAATCTCTACCCCGAAGGTATCCTCAAGGGGAGTTTTTCATTATACCCACGCTCACAGCGAAACGATCCAGCCCAATCAATCGGTATAGCTTGCGCTATCACCCATGCACGCATGAGCATCTAGACACAAGCCAAAAGCCAATGCACCGTGACTAGACCGTCGCACCGTTAACGGGTGAATTATTTATCCAATTACATTTGTTTTCTTATTTATATAATGTCGAAAAGATAGTTGCAAATATTTAGTAATTGAACAAATAACCCATTTAAACAAACAAGCGACTTGTAAAGTTGCTTCAATAGCATATTTATTTAATTAACCCAACCCCGGGATTTAACTTTATCAAAAATGTAATGTAGGGAATTATTAATTAAAATAATTGTTAGTTTACAAATTTTCACTTCCAACTCTCATCATACATCATAGCATTTTAGATCTAGGTATTCCATTACTCCATTAAGCCATTGGTCCTAATTTTATCTATTTAGCTAAACTACAACACGTGTAGGGTGTATTTAATGTATATTAAACAGGAAAATTTCATAGAGCTTATCGATAACCTATCCTTACGATCTGCCTATCAACCGACTATTAAGTAATCATAATGACATGACATATCCTTTTCCCATATTCCAAAAGGTCGCACTGAACTAAAATTTTATTAATCTCCACTTAAAATGCCCAAATTCATAGCATAATGCGAGGACAAGGTTTTTCTGTAGATATAACCAGGTAGCCATCTCGAGCCTCGTTTCCACATCAGCTCTGGTATCATGTAACGTCTACTATCCACAACGAAATACATGTGAGAGCGCCTCCTAGAATCTCCAGTCCACCAGGTAAGCATTCCTACTAGATCTAGTACTTTCAAGGGGAGATTTTCATTGTACCCACGTTCACAGCGAAACGACTCTTTCCAATTAGTCGGAATAGATTTGATGCTGTCACCTCGAGGGGCCTAAAACAGATCAACCAAATCCAAGAGCCGATATATTGAATCTGACTCGTTTCCCATAAACGGGTGAATTATTAATCCAACTACTTTTACTTTTCTCATTTAAGTAAAGTCAAACAGGTATCAACAAATATTATTTATTAATTGGAACAATAATCCATTTAAACAAACAAGCGACTTGCTAAATATGCTTCAATAGCAACATTTAGCACATTAACCCAACCCCGGATATGCATCCTAATTTCTAGCGTTTCCTAATTAATACGTTAACTCGGCCTATCTTATTAATGATTAGTCGGATCTCTAATGAAAAGTCGAATACCTTCTTATTTCCATTTATTAATGTTATGGTGTCTAGGCCCTTTCTAATCTAAGACAACAATCTTGTCTGTATCCATGTCTCGTATTAACACAGCATAACCTAATTCAGGAAGTCAGCGTGGAACAACCAGCGTCACGGTGCCTATGATTGAGGATAAAGTCACAAAGTTTTGGGTCAAAACTCAGATGCTAGCTAATGTACGAATTCACAATCCAATTTCATGATTTAATTGGACCATAAAGCTACGGTTTTATAATATTGTAGTACCGTGAATAGTACGCTTTATAAATCTGACTGCAATGTAATCTACATTATCTTATCTATATTTTTACAAAACAACCATAACTAACAGACCAAAATTTCATCGTTGATATTGAAAACTTCATTTTGATAATGCCCTGATTTAGTTTAATTATATCTCAGAGTTACAACATAAAATATCATGTTTTTTTAGGTAAGTGTCTTATTTTCCTATCTTATTTTACATTCTTATATTATCCGTTCTTTAATAAACTTGTTACTTGTAACAAGTTATTTATTTATATACCTTTTGCCCTTTTTGAAATCACCTAGAAATTCTTTTGTCTTTATTTAAATAAAGATACCTTTTCATCATCTATCGTACAGTGGTGTTTACATTTTATTTTTGTGATGTTTCAGATTTATCAATGAGATGGTTTTCTAAACCTCTTATTTGCTCACAACTACTCATTCTAAAACGTTCCTGGTACACCAAATAAGAACCTTACGTTGTAATCTACTTGATCCTGGTTTACACAAAGAGGATATAAAGAAGAATTTTATTAATTTCCCGCAGGAACTACCTAAGTATGAAGATGTTAACTTACTAATGGTAATTTTTAAATGTAATATCTCATTCCCTACAAGAACTACAACGTAACCTTGATCTTCCCTCCCCCCGCACCAAGTGAATAAATAATCCCTAAAATCATGGTTCTATAAATTATTCTATATTTACAGTCCCATTTTATTATTAACATTCATAATTATAAACCAACTTCCACTTAATAAAAGCTAAATAACAATCATTGTAGTGTTTTCCAAATAATATACCAACCTAGCTAAATACTGTTTTATTTCAAGTTACTGCTAGCATGCTAAAATTACTTAGCACTGCTGATGAACTATTAACAATGAAGAAAATCAAATCATAAATGACTCAACGCCTTCCCTTCACAATAATATCTACATTAGCTGAATTTATTGAATCGTAAAGGTGTGCCTTTTATTTACCTCTACCCTCCTCCGCCTTTAATTTAGTTTATTATAGTCGGTAATGTAAGAATATATAGTTAGGGTATAGGGTTTATGTGCAAATAGTTAAAGTACCTGTAAGTCAAAAGTCACGTAGATAACATCCTCAGAACATTCTTTGTCTTATTTCGGGTTAACCATTAATAGCTTCGGTTGAGTTCTACCTTCAATATCTTTTTGTCCCTATAAAACCAATTGCTACCTTTCGCTGATACTCCAACAATTAAATGTGAGTTAGATTGTATGGCCTTAGATTTAATTAATAGACCTAATTTAATTGAAGTACCGCATAAGACAAAGAAAGTTTGTACAGGGTTTACATTATATAAAATTTATAAAACCCAATTGGGATTATTCAATCAAAATAGTCACTTACCTGCCTGCTAACTATACAAATATTATTTCCTGTAAAGTTATTGGATATATGCACGAAGTTAAATTTCACAATTTACTTCTTAATAGTGTAATAATCAATGAACAAACTAGTTTTGGTTCCTTTTATATCTCACTATCTATCTGTCTATAAGATTGTAGATGAATGTATAAAGATTTGTATATTTAAAGCAAGTTTTGAATTTACTTTGAGGGGCCAAATCTTATAACCTCATGAAAGTTTCCCCGTTACTTATATATTTTAAAGCAATAATAACTAATTCATTCCATTTTAACAATATGAATTCGTGCATATGATCCCTTAACAACACACAAACTAGACACGCACAAAATAAAATAAAACACGTCATGAAACAAAAAAACACAGTGAATAACCAAATAAATGAGGTAGAATACTTCTACCAGATTCCCAATAGGTCTCTGCAATCCTGGTTCTAATAAAGACAATTATACAGTCAACTAAAAGCGCTGGTGTGATATCAATAATCAGCAGAACCCCATTAAGAAGCTGAAAGTACAGTAATAAATTTCATGCACATCCTATTTTATCAATCACCTAGAAGATAAATTAAACACATTCTACCTACCCGAGCCTAGAGACTTCCTACCAACCTGAAACAGGTTCCTACAGTCGGAGTTTAAATACAATGGTAAAGCAGCATGCACATCCTACCTACCCGTACCTAATGACACCCTGTCTGCCTGAACCAGGTTCCTACAGTCGGTGCCGGTTCAAGAATAGGATTAAGGATTGAGGAAGGGGGGCCCTCCCAGCATTGAAGTGCACGCCTCCGTTCTTGGACAGAGATCTGTTGGAATCCCCTTGACGGGACAGCCTCGCCGCATGTGCCAACCTGTGGCCCCTTCAGCGTGCACCGTACCGGCGAAAGGACAAGCATTTCAACAACCCGAAAGTCATTGGTGGACCCGCTTGAAGATCACACACCGCCTTTCGGCGTTAGCCAAACATATAGACTACCACATTGCTGCAATAGCCACACGCTTGTATGTAGGTGTTGGGATCAAATTACATGCACTAATTATAGGATAACCCCGTTGCCCGCAAACCGGACTCAGCTTGCAGCCTGGTAGGTAACCCAGGTGTTAAAGGGGTCCTGACAACAACGGGAAGGAGACTAGAATGCGCTGATGCATTCTTAAAGTCACGTTGAATAAATTCAACGTCCTACGGGTTAGGATTTATGCTCACCAATTAGGTTCCGATTCTCCGTCCAGACACTAAATTACTTAATTAATATTTTTGGGTTCACCTGGCAGCGCTCCGTCCCTCGTTCTGTCTCGTTCAAAAAAAGCCCCGAACCCACCGCGTTTCACCTTTTATACCCTCAGCCATTTCCCCTTCCACTTTATCAAAATGGACGCTCTCGACCAGCAACGAAAACATAGTATGGACTAGCCAGATTTAATTCTTCATAAAATTAAATCATTTAAATAGATATACATTGTTCTTTTTAAATTATCTTTTCCATTACCTATTCAAACTACCCAAATCTGAGTCAAAGTTCAATCTTTAATTGAACTAAATAAATTCCCCTTTTACCTAGTTTATTATTAATAGCTCAATTAGTTTCCAACAAACATAACCTAACAATGGAAAAGACTAAATACGAAACAGTGTGGTATATTTAATTTATCTATCTATGATTAGTTACATGTATTCGTCACTATTAGGCCATGTGCGGGACGTCCAAAATGCAAAATGCCCATCCAAAAGAAAGTCCAAAAAGCAAGTCACCCGGCTAGTTGAATTCCTTTCAATCAATTTAAAACTAAGTCGGAAAAGATAGGTAGATTTAGATTATGTTTATTCTGCAACGAGCCCGAAAAGCCTCAAGAATCCAGAAATAGTAGCTCCGCGAAGCGGGGCTCCGTCGATATTCCGCTAATAAGAGATAACAACTTTAGAAAATTGATATAACAAATAATTATACATTTCAGGCATCTTTAATTTTAGGCAACTCGCTTGGTAGTCATTATACTTCCTAAGCATTATGCTTGTCAATCATTCCGCTCCGAGGCAAGTCATCTTGCAGGTATAATACTTTTGCATTCCATTCTGATAGGTATCACACCCTGTAGGCAAATCGCTCAAAATCGGTACCAATCATTTATATTTTGTATTAAATCAAATTGTTATAAATGAATTCCATCCAAAACATATTATATATATAAAACAAATAATTATCAAAGCATATCCATGTTACTAACGTTAATCGGACAAGTACCCTCACTTTTCAATCTACCTTACTTGTTCTCACTAAAAATAATTATGTTAAATGCGGTAACTCTTTGATTCATTCCGTTTAGCATCTATATACACAATAATATCCTTTTAGATATTATTATTGATGTCTTGCTTCTATAATCAATCTCAATATAACCCAAATACGGTCACGGATCCAAATCGTCAAACCACTATAGAACCGTATCGCATCAAATCAACGATTAACTTGCATGTAATTCCCATCTCGTCACACGATGCCATCACTGTGACAAAGTTCCACGACGGACCCACATTTAAAGTTTCTAATCATTTGTTATTGATGTTTTGTTCTTGCCTCCCCTTTGCTACTACATTTTTATAGGCGTTATAATTTATGTATGAGTTAAATTAAATTCCCAAATTGAGTTTGCATTCCAGTTCACATATTTATTAAATCATTGGTAGGAAATCCAGTATTGCCACTGATGAACAGTATTTCCTACTGATAATCCAGCGGGGCTAAACTTCCTACTCTTAATTATGTATAGATTAAGAAAAACGATTATTATTATGTACTAGACGAAAGAAAATCGAAAAAATTAATATACATATATACCCATACATATATACGTTATGCCCGCTGACTTGGGATCAGTACAGCATGAAGCAGCTCCGTCCGTTATACATAGAGTCCATCAGATTTGTGAAACTGTATTCTGATAACCTGGGTGCTGGAAATTTAATTTACCTGTGACAAAATTTATTTTACATTATCAATTTACAATTATGGTAAGAGGATCCGAAATTGATAAAAGTTTAAAGCTATAAAATTTAATAGAGTGGTAGAAATAAGCTTAACACGTCAGCCGCGTGTAGTTGTTAACGAGGACCACTTCATCAAGTACCATTAAGTTCGTGCATAAACATGCAGTGTTCAACAATTCAGTTAAGTTGCAAAAAGTTTGTCATACAAATTCTGTTCAGTAGAATGTTAAATTTGATCTTTCTAGCTGTCTATGTAATGTGAAAGACAAAATGCGCAGAAATTCAATAACGCTATTTCCCTGCGAAGTCCAGAGCTGTCTTGTTCGCTGGAGCTCACTGCCTGCTCGGATTCGGCTCGTGGTCCACTGACTACCTCATACGTTCTCCCTTAATTTACTTACTTACTGTTACTTGTTCCGTATTGTCTCAAATTACAGGCAGGCAGGTACAGTAGTGGTTAAATATTTTTTTTGCATCTTAAAATAAATGAATCATAACTAAAAACGATAGACCAGTAGGAAAAATGTAAATACAGTATAGTTGAAGCTAGTTTAGTAGAAACAGAGACTTAGAGTAGCTGAGATGATAGGTGCTGCTAAATCATAGATTTTTATTTTATGTCAGATTTACTAGCACCTATCATCATTATCATCACCATGCCATTAGAACGATGACCACTGCTACATCAAGCTGCAGCCGCTACTGCACGTTCCAGGAGCCACTCGCCACAATGAACAGTCTCATGCCGCTCTCATGTAGACTGTGATCATTTTAAACATTTCGGTGACTAACCCATGTGCCGCATACTCGTACTTACTATAAGGCAGAGCTAGGTACCATGCAACCAAAAATGGTATATAGACAGCTTTTTCCGCGTCTGCGTCTTCCATTATGAAATCGGCAATCGAGAACTCACTATCCAATCTACGAGAAGAACCCATCAGAATCTACGAGTATATATAAAGTTCATGAAATCCCCTTATTGCTATAAAACAGATATCGCAGTCAATGGCGCGCTGCCGTTAGCATTCGCTAACGTGTGTTTGTTCCAGACAAACCGGACTGCACAGAGTTAATATTGGGCCCGCTGTTCCCCGTACCTTATACTTATCCATAGTGTAGGATACTCTGCAAATGTTATTTTAATTGGTGAATTTCCAGATGCCTTGTGTCATGTAAGGGCTTTCATAAAACAGAAATCTCCTGTTGATCATTTTAGAAAAATAAACTGTTTCACGAGAGTATTTCTTCCATACTCTCATTATTATGTATGATCACAATGTTACAGTAAATAAAATATGACTAACATTTCAGATAATTGAAACAAGTAACGGTATACAGTGCAAGTACGTTCCTACGTAGGTATCTACGTAGGTTGTATGGTTATGTGCTCTCTATCTGAACAAAGCATATAACCATTACTCTTAGACGTTTGTTATTCTAGATGCTACACTGCCAGAATTAATTAGGTATTTCCGACAAATCAACCGACCGTGACATCTGATACATGACAGAAGCTATGTAAACTGAGATTCACTAGGGGACGGCGAGACACTAGACCGGAATAACCGCGGCATGTCGATCATACCCGCTGACTCCGAAACTGGATGTCACTGCCATGCAACCAGCTTTGAATGAAACTCGGATTTAAAGCTGTCAAAAGTTAGACATTTGTCGAGAAAAGCATTTCTATAAGATATACAATTCTAATAGGAAAATCTAACGACTGTTAAAAAAAATGTGTTGTATGCACGTGCAAAAAAAAAAATTGTCCTGAAATATTTTACTAAACAGACTGACTATGCCTCCAAATAAACGGGGTTTTAAACACAAAATACTTAAGACCCTATTAATAAACTGTTTTCTACTGTAATGCTCGTCTCAAGATGCGTTAAAAATAACAGTTTTCTATGGCTTGACATTTATATTGACGTATTTTGTGACAGGCATCTCAGACAAGAAAAGCAAAGGACCTTACAAACACAAAACCGCAAACGCTCTTGTCGTATTTAACACCAAAACAATGCTAAGGAGGCCTAAAATATTTGCTTAGCTCGTGAGATATACATGAGCTGCGATACCCACTAGTGGTAATTCAAAGTTGCCCTCGTAAATCATTATTCAACCAGCAGTTACGGTAATGGTGAAGGTTTACGGCCTGACTAAATCATTCATCATCACCCCAAACTTTGAGATAGTCGAGCATTAAAGGCTTTGGTTTATCTCCGGCATTTATGAAGTGATAGGTTGCAGGAAAACGGTGACACGTCGAAACTTTTATTGAAGACTTTCGGCCAATTTCCTTGTTTGTCCCTCGAGGGTGAAGTTTACTTGCGTTTCACAAACTCTTCCGCTTTTTTATTTCACCATTAAAAGTATTTTATTGCTTATGTTTTATGTTATTTCAATTATTATCTCTTGCCTTTTTTGGGTAACAAATGTCATTTTTTTAAATTGAAGAAACGAGCTTAAATGTTATTTAAGGATTATAGTAAAATAACATTTTAATGCTTAATAATGGTGCCGTTTACAGTAGTGGTTTTAAATGAGATTCTATTAACGGGCTCTTCAGTCGTAATGTGGGCGGTGGTGGTTTTTGCTACAGTGACACACATTGTTCTGACCTATTGCTAAAAACAAAGCAAAAAAACGCATGTCATTGACCTCGAAGAATCGGAGAACCGTGCCAAAAATGCACAGAATCAGTGTTTCCACACAAAACTTTGAAATAATATGGAAAACTTAGAATAATAATATGTATGAAATGAGCACGATATTTTTATATATGTTTTTAAATATCTTTACGAGTTTAAGTATATTTATCGATGTCTAATACCCATACTGTCACCAATTTTTAATACGTGTTGTAAATGCCAATGTTTAAAATTATCTAATACATTCTCATAGTGCAAACCTGGAGCTAAGTTTGGGAGTAGGCCAATGTGTGTCGGATGTTTCCTATAATTTAATTTAAAAAACCCGATTACGAGTATCTAAACAAGTTTTTTTTTGAAATATAAATTCAGTTAACGTGCGTAACGGTACAAACTCTTTAAAACATTATCAGTAGGTAACAAACGAACAAACGGTCCGAATGAAGCACGGTGCACAAAATAATGTATAACACCATGCAACAAAGGAATGAAATGCAACAGAGGCAGAAAAAGTAAACTAAGTAAATGGTAGCCTTCAATCATAAGGGCTAATTTAGTTTTCACGGTATGTAATAATACACTTCGGCTTTTTTCACATAATAATATAACGGAAATCATGTAAATCATGGTAGGTACTAAAAAAACCTATGTAATATAAATATTTTCATCACACTTGCTCGTAAATGGTGTTATTCTTGTTCCCGCGGGAATTATGGCGAGTTTGTCATCCCTAGAGAGTAATGACTTTCTTTTTAAAATTTGCAACTCTTTCGTACATCATTTCTAACTAAGGAGGTTTAATTTTCAGACAAAAATTAAATCGGTTTCTAATTTCATCTTTAAAAATTAGCTATAGACTAACTTACATTACACAAAACCTATACGCTTCATTAAACTTCATTATTTTTATACCTATTTTAAGTTTATATCAACATTTATCATTAATTTTACTAATTATAATTTTTTATCAAATTGGCTAAATCTGGCTCGAATCCAGGTCGAAACTAAACGCAGTTATTATCTGTGGTAGAGGTCACAAAAAAAATATCGTTTCCATTTACGTTCCCGTTCGTCAAAAGTTATTTCTTTATATTTTGCAGAGTTAAAATGTTTTCTCTTTGTTTTTTTTCCTCGCAAATGTGATGAAAACCATTGTGTGTATCACAGGCAGTAAGGGGATTACTAACTCGAGTCATTAAAAGCCCTCCGCCTTCGGCGTCGGGCTTCTAACACTCTCGTTAGTAATTCCCTTCATACTACCCTTGATGCACAATGTACTATTCTCTAAATCTTTTATTATATGTTATTGTGTTGTTGTGTGTGTTTGATTATTGTATTCCATTTCTAAGTTTGACTTCGATTAAGACGTAAAACCTTCATTAAATAACGTTCATTAATTTGTTGTAAAAAGAAAAAAAACGATACATAGCACAGAGGTAAGCAATGCAAATGGGTCAGTATGGGGAAGCCCGAGGGAGCTATAAGACCTAGGGTAATTTTAATAAAGTAGTAATAAAAAAAAAGTAGAAAAACTACATTCGAAACTGATAAAATCCTATTCGTTTTCAAAACTGATACTTATTTTGTAATTATAGTTTTTTATTTTGAGTACGGATTCCTAACCCAACTACAATATTAACAATAGCAATAACACTATGTGTGCTTATTTCGGGAGAAAAAGGCCCCGTTTGATTCGCGATAATTTCGAGAAACATCAAATTACTCAATATCTTACCCTTTGGAATAATAAACTTGTATAAAAAATATGCTTTTTATCAAGATTGCTAGGAGGCTGTTTTAAAGGTAAGAGATCACTTCCTTAGCCGACCGTACTCCTAAACAAAATTAATATAGGAACGAGAGGTTCCATCAGCAGGAAGTAGTGCCAGTAGTGGAGGTAAGTTAGTTTGTACAATGTTGCCAGCATTTATGGACTTAGTTCAGCTTCGTAGCCAATATGGTTTATAAACGCATTAAATTATTTTATGGAAAACACTTTAAAATTGAGTTGTAACAGGATACGGCAAAAAAGCAATCCGAGCACGTTTTATGAACAAAATATTGATTTTTTGATGAAAAACCATAGAGTCTGGTTCATTCGTACTTAAATCTACCCAAATAAGTATTAAAATGAATTTACAACAGACTTAAAAAATATACAATTACATAATAACTTAGTAAATACTAATGTACTTATTAATTACAAAATAAAACCACAGTAGGTTGGTTCAAGTTTTTTAACAATATTAAAGGTAACCAGCTACGTAAACATTTAGATCGTTCGGAGACAAAATGAACGCTACAATTCGGTTATTTTAAGACTTAGCCAGTATTAATATTTGCACACTTTCATGCGAGGTCCGTGGTGAAGCGCCTGCGGCTTGCGTGCGGCGGCATAACCGAGCGAAGCAAGCATTTTCTGGCCAGGCGCTCGGTCGTCTGGCACTCGGTATTAATATCCAGGGCAATATTACATCACCTTGTTATCTGTATCACTTTTTTTAATAACTTTCAAGCGTAAGAAACTTCTTATGCAAAATCTAATTATAAAGTTTATAATTTCGAATAAAGCCCTTTGGCAATGTTTTAGGCTTACTTGCCCTAAACAGCTAGAGTTAAAAGGTTTCCCGATCAATGAACTGTATTATGATAATATTCATAAAAACGTTTTTCTGGTAAGGTGAAGATCATTAGGTCGTTACAAGCTATGTTGTTATATAAATTCTTCAACAAAATCAAAGTACCTACTAACTTTTAAGTAGAGTTTCTTACTTAGTTGCCGTAACCCTACAATTTATTTCTTCCTCGTACTCGTCTACAGCGTTCGTTAGCTCGATAGCCAACATTCAGGCAATGCCTGAAGACGGTGTTTACTCGCTTTCCTAGTTACCTAGATTCCGCCTGGATTGCTTGAGCATACCAATTTCTGGCATATGCCCTACTCGCTACATGTTCGAGCATGCAGTGCTCTCCAGTTTACCCGCAATGCATTTCTAATATGTTGGGTTTGTATTCGGTTTAGTTAATGTTAAATTAAGATAGGAATAGTTTTGGTAATTATAAATTTACCAACTGCTTGTTGGAATTTTATAACGTTCTCTTAGCTTAGCTTGCTTTAGTACGCAAAAGAGTAGAAATCTTCGACGCCGACACCATTTTGTAGTATATGTATTCCCTATTATTTTTTTCTAAGCAGGTAAAATCAAATACAAGAAGACTTTTATCGTAAACTATTTAAGTTGCAACCTGATGGACTAAAATGTCAATAATAGTGGAAATAGGATTTGATTTAAGGGGGGAACGAACGTCATCGCCCGGGACTTTTGTAGGTACGAGTCTGAAAAACTTTCGACAGCTACATAGATGATTTGGTTTTAAGTTTCAGTTATGTTTAACCACATTGCTGTCAACCGTTTTAAAATTAGGCAAACCTAGGAAGCCGAATAACCTTGCTTTTACCTAGATATTGTGAAAGACTTTCCCATACCTATTTGGAGTGATTACCCTGTATATATTTATATAACTATGCGAGGATATTTATTATTAACGCTAATACGTTCTAATTAAAGACTAAATTCAAGAAACTACAATTTCTTTACCTTTATTCAACGTGAAGTATTTATTTTATTTAATAAAATAATTTCATTAAATTCTTACAGTTTTATTTCTCGATACTGGCAAAGAATAATCAGAAAAGTAGTTCGTCTCCAGACTAGGGGTTTATGTTATCTATTGCCGCTCGGGTTAGGGTTGTAACGATGCGCGCGGTTGATCTTCTTGAGTCTTTTAGCTGATATTATGATCGTTTTATAGATTACTAATGTCAGGAATTACGGCTTAGGCAGCTCAACAGTTTAAATATGTAAATCTCATACAAATTGGTATTGTTCATATTTGTACAATTACTCTAATTCGAAAACCATTTCGAGGAATAAGGTTTTAAAGCCATTCTGCATTATTAAGTATTTGAAATATTTATCTAATTGGGATAATTCGACAAAAATATATTTAACCTTTGTTTACTTTCGTTTTCTGCTTGAACCCCTTCTAGGTGTATCTTATGGGTTAGGCGAAATCCGCTTGAAATAAAATGTTTTAATGCACTATTACAACCACTTTTTATCATTAGATATCATTAAATTGTATGTTATTTACTAGAAAATGGTATTTCAAATTTAAAATAATCGTCATCCATAAAATGTCTGTTAAATAAATAAAGATATTAAAACAAAACTATTGGGTTGCATACAAAATTAAGGAAATTGGTCTCTTAAAATTACCTATTCTTTTGAATTAGAATGTAAAAACCGTGACTTATTTTTTATGGTCTATGCCAATTGACCTAGTCACTAACTATGCTCTATGGGTGCTAGACGACAATAACAATCGTACTTATAATATATAATTATATAAAAAATATCCAAGACTCAGAAACAAATACTCGCTCATCACACAGAATATATGCCCTTACCGGGAATCGAACCCAGAACCGCTAGCTTCATAGGCAGGGTCATTAACTAGACTCAACGCACGACGAATAAATGGAGGCAGGCACAGATAGGTCCGCATCCTGATTCGTACATAGGTTTTGTATCCCGAAAAAATGATAGATTTCCAGAGAGAAATGGAAAATTATGTGGTACACATAGGAGATATATATAATAAAAAGACGGCAACACGCGATGCAACTGCCCCAAACTAAAGTTTTCGTTTTGAATAAGAACCCGTTGTCCCCTACCCGACGTATATGATTAAAACTCATAAAGAGCACTTGTTGGGAGACGATAACAAATCAATACAGCTCATTATTGTCAATTGACTACGGTTGCGCAACTCGTCCACTAAATTATTTATAGTTCTACAATGCGCGCATTGTCCCGTCCTGAATCGCAATGTGTTTGACTCTTATCTTTTGCGTTGGTTGTCTCACTGAATTTTTGCGAGAAGCAACAAAACCGTTTGTGTTTTGTTACGAGTTACGTTTTCAGTTTGCAGGAAAGACCACAAGTTGAATTATTATTGTTTTTGTTATAAAATTGCATAATTTTTCTGATAACTCTTCTATAAATTGAGCAGTTTAAAAACTTCCGAGGTAGAATGGCGGGAGCTCCCACATGAGTTCAATTCAAAGCTATATGATACTTGACTGGCCCGACGGATTTTCTTGAAACTTAGCTAAAAACCACTCACAGCTTTCATTAAAAAAACGTATTAAAATCAGTGCCCCCGTTTGATCATCGCTCGGTAACAGGCAAACGGGCGGACAGCAGACAGACGAAGGCTTTAAACACAAAACACAAAAGAAACTATTAATATTGATTTTTAGGCACAATTATTTACCTAAGTGGGTACGACGACACAAATACATTGTAACAAAAATACTAGGTGTATATGAAGAGTAATTACAAACAAAATCATCCAGGTTGAAATGGGCTCTTCTGGATTAAAAGAGAGATTTTGACCTTGAGCCAAACGACCGATCGAAACCCAAAAGTGAGGCAGTTATTGAGTTCGTTGACGGCGCGTTTCATCCATTCCAAAATTATCGTCACAACCAAATAACGCGGTCACTTTGTACTGAATTTGATTATAAAATACCCGCTATTACTGCTTGCCAAGTTAAATTATATTTCGGTCTAATCGGATAAAAATAAGAGACGTGAAATGAAATTGAATTTCATCGGGCCCCTATTGTTCTGAATCCTACAAGTAACCGAATATAGGGCTATGGTTAACAAAGCCACATAAGTTTTAAGTGGCCTCCGGGCTCCGAGTTCCGTCCGTTTATCCTTCACAACAAAGTTATCTCCTAAAGTGTCTACCTAAAGCGTTGTTGATGCTTACATAAGTTTGATGCCAAGTTGCAAGGTTTCAGAAAGGACCTTTAAATCGTGGGGTTAGAAACCTGGTCAGTGACATCTCATTTAATATAAAAAAAGATGTGTTTAATAAAGGCA
Source organism: Acleris sparsana (assembly GCA_923062465.1). Classification (NCBI taxonomy): domain Eukaryota; kingdom Metazoa; phylum Arthropoda; class Insecta; order Lepidoptera; family Tortricidae; genus Acleris; species Acleris sparsana. Next base: position 14,347,412 of record OV281287.1, on the reverse strand, counting down.
ATCGGTGTGAATCCATTTCAGGTCGAGTTACATTGTGATTGTAAATTTTGATCTCTTTGGCAAATAGAAGCCGCAAAGGTCACATAGCTCGGCAGCAACGGGAGTCTATTTACACTTTTGACCTTTAATGGCCGAGGATCATGCCAGAATATATTAAATGGTTTCGACACCTTTATTTAACCTATTAAGAAAAAATACGTAGGTTACACACTGTCTATGGTGGTGAACTGGAAAAAACACATAAGTACCTAACAGCAACTTTTTTTTAAATGTCGATGAGAAGGCACGCGAGCACTCAGGTCACCTGATGGTAAGTGGGATATGAGAATGATAGACATCTAGACCCATAGAAATTTCGAGAACGATACAAAACTACAATTATTAGTAGTTTTTGTTTAAAAAGCATTACTTAGCTATAGAGCTCTAGAAAGTTTAGCCTACATACTCGTAATAAAGCTAACGTGTAGCTAGCGAGTTGAGTTCTTAATGACTTCGAAATGTACATCCCCCGTTTGTAAGTTGTAAACTGTCTTCAATTCTGAAACTAGTTTCAGTCTGAGACTACGAGAGTTATGAAGAAGAAATCTTTTGTGAGACAAATATAAATTGTGCCCATTTGAGTTTGTGAACGAATACGTGTATTTTTAGCTACTTCACAATAGGTTACAAAAAGGTACCTACCTACTAATGAAGTCTTCATATACGGGTAAAAAACTTAAGCACCTAAAGCCTCTTTTCTATGAAGTCATGACACATCTGTACAGACCGTTCGACATTCTGTATTTGAAATTTAACATATTAAATTGTATTAATAGGTATAAGTTTTATATAAAACTACATGAAAGAGGGGCTTTGCTTACGTTATTTACCAATAATTTTTGGATCTCGTCTAGACGCTGTGGAGTATTGTCCAGTCTGGTACTTGTCCAGTACCTATTGTCCAGTTTTTATGCTTCAGCGCTTTAAATAAATACTAGTTCAAGGTGGTATTTTTAGGTTTTACATACCTTCCATTTCATGTAATTGCCTTGAAAGGTGACATCGGGACAAAATCCTTTGGGTGCTCGAATAAAAGACGACCTCCATCGCTTTTTGTCATCTCTTACCCTTGTCAGGATTGTTAGAAGACGTGTAGTGCTTTTAAATGTAAATATAAATGGTTGAAGTTTGAATCTGAATATTTATCGAAGCCGAACAAAAGTGGTTTCATCCCTGATGATGCTAGAGTTTTCATAAGTATGTTTTATGACGTCTAGTTTATAGCCATCGCTAAACGCTTTTAGCTAACGATCGATACCAGCCGAGCCTTTGAGATTGAAACGGAATTTGTAGGCAATTATGAAATATGCTCTGAGGCTTAGTGGCCTGTTATAGTCCGTTTGACGCGCGTTTTGATAACGTCAGATATCACAAGGGTACAAAGGCAAACCACAGCGGGATCCTTTATCTAACTCGCCTTACCTAGGCAGCATGAATAGTTTAGGTACCTGTTTCAAATGACTAAATTATAGGTAATGTACCGAGGAACGTTAATGCCATATACTTATTTTTTTTTGTATTAGGTTTCAACTCCAGTTTTTGTGTGTTAGTTACAGTTACCAACAGTTGGCGTGTAGAAAGCGATGACGATCGCAGCTGATATTTGATACTACTAGTCAGTATAGAACTATAATTAAATATTGCAATTATTAATTGTTGTTTTAATAAATTCAATAACTCACAATATTCTTATAATCAGCCTTATTTATTAAAATATATATGATTTTTTATAAAAAATGAAAGTACACAAGTCCGCATGGTACGTGTCTGTGTATGTATTCTTAAAACAAATAAAAACTAAACTATTTCAACAAAAAACTTCAAATTTGTATTACTTATAAAAAAAAGAAACAAATATTTCTAAGCATATTTTTTTACTTATTGTTAATTTTAATGTTTTATTTTATTTTATTTTATGATACCCATTTATAATCGGTCTTAATAAGAATACAAACTGCACAAGGTTTCATAATCCGAGTCAGTCGGTCAGTTTCCAAAACTTAAAAAACATAAAAATAAAGAAAAATGTTGTTCTAGGAGATATTAAAATGTTAACAATAAGAACAATAACCTTTTTGGTTTCAATCACATCATTATAATCATGGCACTTATAAGGCTTTGATTAAATAATCATTTAAAACTGTCACTAGTCTTTACTTAGTGTTCATTTGAATGAAATATTTTAATTTAAGCATACCCGTTTACACAACTTAACTTACACGGCTTAACAACGAGTGTTAAACGCAAAGCCAAAGCAATTTAGCTATAACTACTATATTTGCGTATGTGCTGAAATAAACGTACACCAACCAAAACCCGAACGCTTTAAAATGGCCCAACGAAATTCTTCCTCCCAACGTTGAAGCATCAATTTTCCACTCCTATTTTCTGATGAGCTTATATCACGTGGTGGTAGCACCGCTACCATCATTATATCCTTTAACCCACAGCGAAGGAACATTGCGATGTGCAGATAAGACAACCGGTTAAATTAATATAGGTAATAAAGGCATTTCATCCTAGTCTTCAGGGTTGGAGAAGCATTTACAGTCTTAAGATTGCAGTCTTAAGATTGTAGTATCGAGAATGTATTTTTCTATGGGTCAAATATCCTACTTACCATCAGGTGGTCTTTGAGCTCGTTTGTCGTTTCCATGCAAGTAAAAAAATAGTTGTGTTTGTTTATCTACATTAAGTCAATACCTAAGCAAACTAAGTATAAACCCCTAGGTACTTTTAACATTAAATATTCACCAAAATGGTCTTTTGATAATATTCAATTTCACTTCCATTTGGGTTCCGCTAGAGTTACCATTTGTCTAAAAACGCTGATTCCGCGCAAAAAGCTCGTTCCATTGCGAAATATTAAAAAGTCAAATGGCAAACGCGGACCGCCGAATACTCGATGCGATGAAGCCGAGCGGAAAATTGATTTCCTGCTGCACATATCATTTTCATTTGCGAAGATTAATGGAAGTGTTTGGATTCAATTATATCGTCTTAATAACGATATAATCAAATACTGCCTATAATGTATTAAGGTCATATTTGCGTGAGACGCCGGAATAAGTTATCGATTGTTGCTCCGGAACGCACTGTCATTCAAAATTTAATTTGAGATGTTCCAATATTGATACAAGCAATAGACTCGAGCGGAACTGCCAAGGAGATCCAATTGAGAAGCATGCCGTTGAATCTATTTCAGGAACACATAGCTATTCGCAATGTAGTAGGTAGTTACTATCAGCCCAATGGAACCTTCACTCACTATAGAGCAGTGTCACAGTGACATTATAAAAAAATTGTTTGACACTTCATACTACTTAAATCATAATGTCACTGTGACAGAGTACATTTAAGCTGATAGTACACGTAGATACAGTCCAAACTTTGTTGGTCCAAGAGACACTTCATAAACTTATCCAATCTTATAGCGCATGGATTAATCTGAAACATGTTGGCTTTCGACGACGCATATGAAGGGCGCCCATAAAATAGTTTTGAAACTGCTTCAAATGAATACTCAGTAATCAATCGAAGAAGCATTCGGGAAGGGTTATATATAGTACGTAAGGGGTTTGATTAGATATTTTGAATAGATACGCTTTGACTATGAAATGGAAGGGTCTGGTCCATCTGAATTAATCACATTGTGCCAGTGAAGAAATTGAAAAATCTATTAACCAATGGACTTTTACGACGCAGAAAGAAAATAGATGTCCAAGAGGAATTTAAAAAATGTACCCTTGATTCAGCAACGGACGAGAAGTAGTAAGAACAGTATATTTATTAGTTGTTTTGTTTCTTATTCCCGCTGATGTCGTGGAGTGATGTGTGACGGGTCCAACTGTCAACTTGTGTTTTATCTTGGCGACAAAACGGACGAATAATAAAATTTCTTTACTGAACATCGAATTTCATATAGTTTTCTCCTTTCGCGTAGCAATTAGTGCTACCGCCAATTTAAAGTCCCAGTAAAAGCTTACAGCTGTAAACGCTCCGACTCGATTCGTTTTTAAATAAAAATCATTGAATCGGCTCAAATTAAAAGTTTTGGTGTTAGGTTTAACTAGGACAATTGAAAATGCTCCGCAAGTTAGTGACTTCAGACACAGAAAGTTACGACGTTACGTTATGAGAAAACGGGAAAATGTGAATACGCAATCCACAAAGCATTCGCACCGCATGGGAAAAACCCATTTGACCAGAAAATTGAATTTCAGTTGTTATTTCGCGTTGACCTGGATTAATTAAAATGATGACGTCCGCTGCAGTTAATTTATGTTTTATGTACAAAACGTCTAAATTGTTGTTTATATACGAATATTACAATGAAACATTGTTTGACTGTAAGTTCATTGTTACAAATAGTGAATCATTGTTTCTGATATACCTATAGTTTTAACTTCCGTTGTATTGCCTTTGGGAAACTTTTATGACTAAGCTGCTATTTCTGTTAATGAAGTAGAATAGACGAGATGAATTAAATACTTTCTAGCAATGAAAAACGCTGGCGGTTAGTGTGGTAAAAACAATCTTAATAATGACTTATTCATTCAGCCGAATGAACCTTTGTTATGAATGAAGTTAAATACAAACGTTTACATAAACACAAAGGGGGTTATAAATAAGGCGGCGAAATTTCATTGAAGACAACGTTGTGGGAATTTGGGAAGGCTTTAGGCTCGCATGCCTTCAACAAAGGCCGTTCGCCAAAGCGAGTCCTACGAATGGCAAAACAAGGGCAAGGAATTTTAATAAAATCCTTATTATCTATTCATAGCAGCAGTTATGTTCTTTTACGAGCTAAACGGCCACGACGAAGTTCGGTGTCGGATCGCTTCACGCTTCCTTGTCGCAACTTTGCTAATATCGTTAGAAATACTTAAGCCAACTTAATTGCTCGGTGACAACAGGGCGGCAATCTGCCCTTTTACCCCTGAGTTAGCTTGTTTCTGGACCACTATTTTACACGGGCATTTAGCTGTGATCGTCGATAGTAAAGAAGCACGAGATATAAAATCAACCTATATTTTTAATCTCACATAAACAAGTTATTTTAAATGTTCCAGCCTAAAAAGTTCCAAAATTGATAACCAACCAAACGGTGTTCTCATTTTTCCATTTCAAATATCCTCAAATAGTTGAACGGCGTAGCGAAAAGTTCAAACTTTCATGTTTCCGTAAATACAGCGTGCCGTGCAGATGTATTAAATCTACTTCGCCCCATAAATATGGATGAACGAAGAAAGACTTGGTTTAGTCGGTATTTACATAATGCTGCGATAATCTCTCCATGCCCCGTATTCGAATGCTGCCTTCATCTATTTAATCTCAACTATATAAATTCAACTTTAATGCGCCTATTAAGTATTTATTACTGGACAAATGTAACGTTAAGCTCGATAAACGATGTCATGTCATGAAAAATCAAAATGAGCAACAAAACAAATGGTTCCCACAAAATCCCCTCTATCTGTCGGCTATCCCTCATTCATCAGTGTCACAATGTTCTACAGAAAGTAACCAGCTTTTTCGCACAAAGCCAAACCGTACGTAAAATATGAAACTCATTCAGAGATGAGGAATATTTCGTTAGGTTTTTTAGACCTGCGGAATGCAAAACCATTAATATTAGGTCTACTCTGATTATTTATGATCAAATTATATCATTTACCTACTCAGTTATCACCTACATATTGTACAGTCAACGTCATATAGTTGGTATCATCCAAAGTAGCCAAATAGTACGTTACACGTCATTATTACCGTAGTAACAAGGGCGTGTAACGAACTATTTGGCTACTTCGGATGCTACAAACTATATGACGCTGACTGTATTACTTTAATCAAGGGTTTACACACACAAGGTGGGTACCAAATTTAATCTCGTGACGTACAGTCGCGAACTTTAATTTGGTACCCACCTTAGGTCCAAAGTCAATCTGACATTCTAAAAGTTACAAATGACTTGACATCTCTAATGACATTGACGACTTCAAGCATATTTTTCTTGAAGTGGGTCACAAATTAACATTCGTAACCGTACATAAACACATACCAGTGTTCCAAATTGCATATTCAAGAATAAAATACATACAATTCATGCATGAAAGCCTAGAAAATCCAATTAGACATCATTACTAGTAAACAGTGCAGGAATAGCGAAAAATTATTTTAAATAACACCATGCTCTCTCTCTCCGGATTCTTCCCATAAACATTTTTATCAGCAAAGATAAAATTCGAATTCAACATCAGAGCCCAAAGAGATAAACTTGTGAAGCAATTTAAAAATATATTTCGCCTTGCGCGTACGGGGGCGGGGAATAAATTTTTGATTACGGGCTCTCAGGTTCATTGGTATTCTTGGGAGAGACTACCGATACGACCTTCAGGCCGGGTCCGCACTTAGCGGTAATTTACAGTTTAATTACTGGTCCTCCGGACAGGAGGGTTAGGGAGGAAAGTGCGGGCGCACACCGTCCTCCGATATATGAACCTGCTTATCAATAACGGTGCAGCTCGAAAATGAAATACTAATGTGTTGTGAGTTCAAAGTGTGTCATTTTACTAACCAAGGGAAATCTAGTAGCATCTTGAAGACCCTGAATTCTAGCGATCTCAATTTACGTAATTGACCTGAGCCTACCAATTATACAAAACGTACATCCTTTTACGATCTTTAAAGAGACCATTATAAACATTAATTTTGATTCCTCTTAAATATTTAAGCAATATTTACTCAAATACTAAATTTAATGATGTAAATACACATACTCTGAGAAAGCAATTACGCCGCTGTTTCATTTCTTGTATTGGCTTTTCGTATGTTGTGTATACATGTTGTTTGATCTTGTTACTCGAATTACGAGAGAAATGAGGTGCGGATGAAGATATTAGAAACGGAGTCAAATAAGAGGAGCTGGTATTGGTATTAAGCGTGCATCGACGTTGAGGAATTGTGACCAATAAGTCTCGTTTCGCTCGCTACGCTCGTCCGTCACTGTCGGGGCGCAGCAGGCAATAAACGTCGCACGTCGCGACGACGTGACGTCGCCCGCGCCGGCTAACCACCCGCACATCACTATCATTCACTAACATATAACATAATAGACTGTTTATGACGCTGGAAGGACATTTTATTTCGAGAATTAACTACGTACGTAGTAAATACATATTTGGTTTTTCTATTCAATCTGCGTTGGACGTCTACGTAAATTGCGTTGATTATCGCTATTTCCTAGGTCAATCCGTCCGTAAAGTAGTAATTATCTGATAATTGAACTTTATAGCCTTAATAGATATTCATTCTATGAAGAGTATTACGCTGATCAGCCTTTATAAAATAATAATAATAATACATAATGGAAATGTGCAAAAGCTAGTTTGGAAATACCTTATGGAAATGGTCGCTAAGCGGTGAAATAGTACGCGAGAGGGTTTAAATCCCGTCCCAGATAATTGCCTAAAGATAGGCTGCAAGTTAGTGCGCCGGCCAAATAATTCACCACTGATAGTATCGGACTACCCCCGCTGCGAAGTTCTTTTAAGTTTAATAAATGTGCCTTTAGCTTCTATCAATTTAAATTAGACGTTCCAAGGGCAAACCAAAATAGAAATAGGTGTCACGGAAATGTTTAATAACTTTATTTTGCTAACTTCAGGAAGAAATAGTATGGAGACGGAAAATATAAATAATTATAAATAAATAAGAATCTGGTCTTGCCTTTATTCTCTTAGTAAAGCAAGATTACGTGAGGCGTAACATATCCAGTTTATAACAATGTAGCTTAAACAATTTTCATTGAAAAATATGTCAAATAGTCGACGACGTTAGGCTCATGATGAACAGGCTCAGCTCTTTGAGTACATCCGATTTTTACATTTCAAGTAAATCTCGTCGCTCAGTGTAAGCATCTGATCACAGAACGAGATTTAGACCTCAGGTGAGTGAGACAAAGGCATGTTGCAGCAAGGAATGGCCGGCGTTAGCATGCATAATGTGGACGCAGCGAGCTAGATTTATTTCAGTTGCAGGCTAAAGGATTTGCAGTCCACGACAACAAGGGTCATAATAAACATCATGCCAACGCTCTTGATAATTTCCTTAATTTTGCCGTTGGTAGATAGGTTAATGTGTTAATGTGTGTCTGGTTTTTTTTATGCGCGAATGTTAACTTCAAGATTTATAAAATACTAAACTTTGACATTTATTCAGGGATTACCAAAATATGAATAATAAGTACAACTCATTTAGTACCAGTAGTCATTCAGCTTTACAATTGAACGTGTAAAACGTAGGAAGACTAAGTACTCATCTAAATATTCATATTTTTTAAGTCAATCAAGAGCAAAACAAAAACCTTCTTCAAATTAATAATAAGTACCACATTAAAATTCGGTTCATGGACTAGTCTATAATTTTAACTTAAATATTCTGCCGCAAAACTTTGCTTTACGATTCTCCTGCACTTAAGAAATGAAACCGCTTTTGTGTCTAAGTGCGTTGTCCTCGATCGTACCTACCTACCGTCGGATTCAGTCTAGATATTTTATTCAGCTTGTCCTTGCCTTTTCGCCTGGGCTCAAATCAATCTCAGTGCCATGTTCGCATTATCCAATATCATCTGAAACGTGACAGAATGGCCGATACCAATTCCAACTAAAACCTAAGCTTAATAATATAATAATGTTGACTAAATCCCGAATCAGTTGTAGTTTCTCTAAGATATTTGGAGATGGATAGTGTCTTGTTTCTCTAGTTTATATCTAAACAGATACAGTTTTAACCCCCGACGCAAAAAGAGGGGGCGTTATAAGTTTGACCACTATGAAGGTGTGTGTGTGTGTGTGTCTGTCTGCAGCACCGTAGCTCTTTAACAGGTAAACCGATGTGGATGCGATATTTTAATTTGAAAGTAGGTTTTCTAGCGGTGGTTATTAGATTCAGCTCTGAAAGAACCAGCACCATTATATCGGGAGTTTTTATCTATCTAATAGTTGTACAGATATTCGATGTAAAATTAATAAATCGGTATCAATAAGAGTGCAAGTAATTGCTTACGGAAACACAACGAGTAATACATAGTTGTAGTCAAAAAAATACACTGATAACAAAAGAAAATTAATTTTAAATGCAAGGGAATAGGAACTGCAGTAAAGGATGTAAGAGGGAAGGAAATGACTTGCATAGCACGGAAACGCGCCGCTCGTACGAGGAAGAGTCCTGTTTGTTTTAATTTTAGCGTCCCGGTGCAGGGAAATGCAAATAGTCTTGTTTTACAAGACCAAGTTGGACGACGCAAACAAAAACGATAACTTGGCGTTCAAGTTATTTGTCTATATTGTTGCACTGGTATATTGTCTATGTTCCCGTCAGTAATTGATAGATGAAAAAAAAAGCGTCCTTTCCTTTCCCCAAACAACGTTTCCCAAACTGATTCATTTCCCAACTGTTTCATTTGGGCTAATACGTTTTTTCCAAAACTGTAAATATTTCAGGATTTATTTCTGGACCATCGTGTAGAATCCTGAAGAAAAAACCTGAAATATTTAGTTTTAGAAAAAAAAAGTATTTGCCCAAATGAAACAGTTTGGGAAACTTTGTTTGGCGAAACAGCAGAAAACCGAAACAAAATGTGGCCCTACACTTATTCTATGAGTGACACTGAAGCTTAAATCAATAACATTTCCATTTTTTGTCTGTATCTCTGTCTATAAGTGCGTGTGCTTCTAACTTGAAATCTTCTGAACAGATTTCTATAACAAATTGTATAAATGTAGATTGGGGTTGAAGTTAGTACGAGAAAAAGTCACCTGATTTAGCTGCACTAAACTACACAAGCTTGAAACTTCGTTTGTATAATTAGTAATCTAAATTATAATTTAAACTACAGGTACCTCCGTGCCTCTCGCCGGTTCATAATTCGTCGACGAGAGCACAGGCGATTAGTCTTTGACAACTAGCAACGCCCTGTTTTCGTACAATACTATTTTAAATGATTACAGCATACGTTAGCCACTTTGCGACTAATTTGTAGCAAAACATCAGTTTGCTAGTCTAGAGCCAGCCGCTTGCTCATGACGCGCCGCGCCTATTGAACTTGAAGTTTGCCAGGAGACAGTACCTCTTAACTATGTAGGTACATCATAATCAAAAGCGACTCACTTCTGCCTTTGCCCAAAGACAATTATCTAAAATTATCAAACAATAATTACTGGCAATCAAAACACCTGCGAAAAAATTAAACGTCGCCATCGCAAGCATAATTTTAATTTCAGAAAACCCTCTATCATTTACCTTCAAAATTCCAAATAGTTTAAAACCCCTAACAAACCCCCACAGCGCAATAAACCAAAGTCTTACCCAGCGACACTTCGACTGATAAACAACGGCAGCTACATTTACCTGCGAGCCGCAAACATGGTGAGACGTGAGCTTCATCAAACAAGCTGTCATGACGGGCCGGATTTGCACTCAAATAATATTGTCAGAGGGCTTCCGAAAATCCATTTTCCAGGAAATCACGGTGGGTGTTCCGTCCCTAACGAATCGATTGTCTGACGCAAAGGAAATCTCGATAGTTGAGTACTGGTTATGTGTGCAGTCAACGTCAAATTAATTACTTTTCAACCTTATCGCTTTATAACGTCAGGTTTGAAATGCTCAAACAAGTGGAGCAAAATGGTAGATGAGTGATCCGTCTTCTATATAATACTTACGTATAGGTAGGTATAGTAAACATTTACTTATGTGAATTACTCGGCGCTCAATTTGTATTCATTTCTACATACACTGCATAAAATAAACGTATATCGCGTGACAAACCTAATTTCCAGATTACAAAATTACGATGATAATAATATTGACAGGGATTAAAAACCTCAAATTAAATTGTCTAAATATTGGTTTCTAGAGATAAATTTAATACCGTGTCCATTGTCTCTATTAATATTGTTAGTGGTTAATAATCCTCTATTGTTTAGACGTAATCACGAAGCGGACATTCTTATCAAACAATAGACTAAAATACAACACCGGTTTGGAAATTATCGTTATCCATAACAACCATGACAATAACTGAATGAGAGTCGAGTACAACCGTTAGAGTTGGACGAAGGGGCCGAAAATATTAAATTTCTTTTCTTTGTTATTTTCTAAGCAGCTGCTTTTGTTTCAAACTCGAGTTCTTAAGTCGTCCGTTCGTCGCTTCCTGAACTTTTTGATTTATGGAGTTGCCCCGTGTTTCGCACGCTTACACTCGCGACGGTTGGCTCCAAGTGCCAAATGCAAAAAACACTTTACACTCAATTTATTCCTCAGAAAGATGAAAAATGTTCATTATCGTTCTGGCAAATAACGTCCCCGTAGATCGTTCTGTTCATTGTAAGTATCTCAAAATTAATTAAAACTGCTGAAACTGAGAGCAGAAATTGTATTAAGATATGAGGAAATAGTTATATTCGGATATTCAGCTTCAGTCCCGTTTTCATTCAATTAGCACAAATGAAAAGTGCTTGTTAGTACTCATTGAGCACTTGTGCAGAGGCAAAAAATTCGATCAAACGTGAATTTGGGTTGATGCCAAATTTTCAAGAAATTTTACCTTCGTGCCAAAACTCGGCGTAGGCACTTAGCTGAACTACAAACTGACTCGTCACATTAAAGAAGAAATGTCAATAGAATCTGCAGCTTCACGAAATTGTGACGATATCAATATTTTAATTACAAAAACGGTTTCCTATTAAAAACGGGATTTCCTTCAGGGATGTCCTAAACAAGCAACGACTACGTTTAACGAGATTGTGGTTAGAAAATAATTATTAATTATATATCTAAGCACCATGGCCTCACAATCAATTAAAAGTGACCCTCAAAATAGAATCGTGACTCACGGTACCGGTAAAGCTTATTTTTTTGAGAAAAATAAAAAGTAAAAAGTACAAGTCATAACGCGAAGCTGGCAAGTTTATGGCGTCGTTACCCGGGGATAATCTAAACAAACGCGAAGTCTATTCCATCCGAAGACGTTCAATCAGACTAGACGACATAACTTGCCGGGTAACGTAACTTTATATTCGCTAAAGAGGATATTCCAAGTTTACGCATTATGCATGCAAAGAGGTCGTAAGGACCAGAAGCTCTCGTATATCGAAGAGAGGCCACCAAAATGGCCACGTTATTATTGTTAATAATATGGAAATGTCAAAGGCCGCCGCGAAAATGGTTGGTCATATATGGCTTTAGTCTAAATTGGATGAAGGCGTGATCCACGTCTACAAAGGTTTGGCGAATGTTTTTGCAATAAGAGCAGAGGTTGATACCCTGACAAGTTCCGGGCACCGGTTCAGAGATGTATGACTCCTATAACTTTATTCCTTTTACCGAGTGGATACGGATTCTGGTTTTTCTACCAGTACTCGTATATACTTAATAAAAATGATATGATAAACGCAACAAACAAAACCACAACTCATGTCTCTTAAGGGTAGTTAAAGTAATTAGCCAGTGTAAAACTTTTGGCTCTCCCTTTTTTTGTATGTTACGCAAGTAACAAAGTATCTAGATAATTAAAATGTCATTGTTTGACTTCTTGTTAAACGCGTTTGTTATCATTTTTATTTTTATAAAAATAAAATGTCGTGGCATTTCTGTCTGTGATATAATTATGAATCCGGAAAAAGTTATCAACCAGTAATGTTAGTACCTTCTACATCACGTAATATGAGAAAGGTAAGGAGCGTTCTCGTCAAATAAACGTTATGTTATGAGTTTGAGTTAAATAGTGAAATATAACTGCTGACTAACTTAAAAATAAAATATCAACCCTACAACATCAAAGATTTAAGTAAAAATTTAATTACAGTTCAAAATGATCCTTAAAATGAATAAATCTCCGCTTAAACGTCATACGCGCCGGCAACCTCCCAAATGGAAAAATTGATGCAGTCGCGAAGATAAACTTGTTAACCAAAACGACTTCTTAAATTATTCATCAAGCACTTTAACTGCCAGAAAACGGGAGGACCGAGAAATAATCAGGTATGCGAAATGTGTCAAGAAACTGGCCAAGTGCAAGTCGGACCTCACACTACTATTATAGGTAGGTTTCCAAATACGTAGAACCTACTTTGTGATTAATAAACCTTTTTTAAACAGATTTAAGAGAATTGTAAAGCGCCGTTAAAATCGAGTAACAGTAAAAAAAAAACTTGCAAATTTAGCTTCGGGCAAAAACGTTTCTCACCCGCTAAATCAAGTCCGATTTTCACGATTTTTGGATATGTTTTAGTTATTATAAAGACCTAGAGGTATGTACGTTTCTATTTGTTGTTTTTTTATTATTATTTTTGTTCTAAGAAATATTTTCTTGGAAAGGAAAACGTACAGACATAATTTTTCGCGATATTTACAACATATTAAAAAATAGAAAAAATAGGACGAGGTTTAAGGGGAGAAAAACGTTTTCGCATTTTGTATGGAGATTTTTAGCTTCACAATCCTCTCAAAACGTAACAAGAAAGTCCCATCGTAGATACCTCCGGACCAATACAGAATGCTTAACATCAGAGCTCAATGAATGCTGGTTTATTGTTTCATAGCGATTTTTCACCACTTTTTAAGATAGATAGACCCCGTAAACATGATTTCAATCTAATGATTTAGTTTTTCTTTAATTAAAGTAATTTTTGTAAAGAACGAATAGGTAAAAATAAAGGTTTACTTTTTAAGTATCGTAACCCCCTGAAACAAATAAAAATAATTTGTTATTAAATATTCAGTTACTGTTAAACTTTTTACATGTGACAATATATGGATGGTCGAGCAGCAGATTGCCAGCAATAGAGCTCGGTTTTTTCCATTTCAATACGGAACCCCAGAACAAGGAATTAAAATAATAACAGCTCACACAGGCCAGGTAATGGGAGGAGACAGAAATGTCGTTTTCCTGTAGGGAGACTGCTTAATGGAAGATTTTTTATACCGTCGTAACGAAGTCTCTGCTTATTACAAAACAGAAAAAACTTTCTTGATATAGGAAATAAAAGCTTTCAGTTGCTTCCCCTTCAAGTTAAAGTGTTATTAAGTTGCTTCAGATGTCGTGTTGTAAATGTTTGAAATAATTTATTACCATTGATTATTTTCAGCAAACTAGACACACGATATATTTATTTACAGAGTAGGCATATAGCAGCTATATACTTTATTTATAAAACATACTGTTTGGGGCCAGCAATTTAATATGGAAAATAATATGTCCATCTTGCTAGACGTGATGATGGAGATGGAAATGTGAACCTTGTTCATTGCGTTTTTTTTTTTTTTATTATTTTTTATGACATTGAGAAGGCAAACGAGCTCACAGGCCACCTGATGGTAAGCGGAAACTGTGACCCATAGACATTCGCATTCACAAGACTACAAGACTAAGACTGCAAATGCGTTGCCAACCCTGAGGACTAAGATGGAATGCCTCTATGCTAGTCATTACACTGGCTGTCTTATCCCCAAACCGGAACACAACAGTGCGAACACTGCTGTTTGGCGGTAGGTTAATGGATAAGATGGTGGTAGCGATCCGGACGGACTCTGCACAGAGTCCTACCACCCACAAAACATACATCATGACATTTTCACAAATTTCCTGCGTTACCTCAGTGACTGTCTCGGATATTTTGTTTTAATCGTTGCGTTTTGTTCATTGGCCTGTTATCCTGTTAACATAGACACATCCTTTTAGATATCCCCACAGAAAAAACTCAGGAGCTGTTAAATCCGCGGAACTTGGGAGGCCAATCAATGTCACCGTTTCTCGAAATCCGTATCGAATGGAATCGACCCGGAAACGTTATTTTCAATGTATCGATTGTGCCTCGTGCGTATAACATGTAGCCCGTCTTGTTGGAATCACATATTTCCTAAGCCCAACTGATTCACAAACTGTCACAATGCAGTGGTTATTCATGGATCAACGAAGGACTTCGCGACTGTAGCGAGAATTTTGATTGTTAACAAATTCACTGAGGTCGAAATGAGCTTCGTCAGTCATAATGATTTTTTGATTAAGTCTGGGTCTCTTTCTAGCCTGGCTAGTATAACACTACAGAAATCAAGACGCCTTCCACGGTGTCGAGGTTAAAGTTCTTAAGTTATCTGAACCATACATAGAACACGCACCAAGGTCTCTTCAGAATTTTCCTTAGGGAAGGCCTCTCAATTCCGAATTATTGAAAATGCGACCTTTTCAATAATTCGGAATTGAGAGGCCAATGTGGTAGACAATGTGGGTTCTTCGACTGCACTTTGACGAACAATTTCAATATTCAGTTCCGTAAGAGCCCTTCTGTACAGATATTCTGTCTTAACTTAAGACATGTACCTGTGCAGGTACTTTCTGTCTTAAGTCTCCAACAACTTGCACCTGTTAATTCTTAAATGTTTTAAGATTGTTACATATTATGAAAATATACTTATATACGAGTACCTAAACCTTTATTTTTTTTATAAATGTCTATCATGAAAAATATTATAATACACTTACAACATTTATTTGTACTGCTATCAATGATTTCAATTGATCAAATAACAAGCATCTGGCCAAACGGGGCGCGGACCGTTGACTAATAACTCCGGTGCAATATTTCAGAGGTTACATGACAGGAGGCAAGCCCAATG
Organism: Acleris sparsana; assembly: GCA_923062465.1. Classification (NCBI taxonomy): domain Eukaryota; kingdom Metazoa; phylum Arthropoda; class Insecta; order Lepidoptera; family Tortricidae; genus Acleris; species Acleris sparsana. The sequence continues at coordinate 14,331,695 of OV281287.1, read as the reverse complement.
CGGCTCCGGGAATTTAACACGTGTTCGAACCACGACGTGCAGTTTGTAATTTAGCTTTACCTCCCAAAAACAACGCGTTTACATGGGTGGGGCAAGATACCTTTGGATTTATACTTTTTTCCTTTTTTGGTATCTACCCAAGACTTATCGACTTCACTTTATATCCTCGAACTTATAGCATACTAATAATATTATAAAGTAAAATTGTACGTTTTGTTATAAGCGATAAATTTTTTATAGGCGATTTATTCAATAGAACCATTAGCAAGACGTTACGACTTGCAAGTTTCATCCAAACAATTTATAACGAAAACTGAAATATAAATAAATATCTCATTCACACAGGTATAATCAATAGTTGGCTAAATCACAAAGTACCCAAAATGATTATTGAACCTTTGACCTATAGTGCCGACCTGTAGTACCTTACTGTAATACGATTAATACTGAATCCCCGTGGTAGTCCGCCACCGAAATTACTACGGACCACTAATTACGAATCACCTTAATTTCCCACGCATACCAAATTGTTACATTAAAGCCACGTAAAAATCATTGACTAGGTACTAGGTTTTAGCCGCGACTCCGTCAGCAAGTATTTTATTGCTATTTTCTAGGGAAACGTACAGTAAAATTTTCAGTTAAAAAGTACCCCTTATATTTTTCCGAGCTTCAGGTTATCTTCATAACAAATTACATTAAAATCGATCCAGCGGTTAAGTTTTGAAATCGTAACAAACAAAGAAACAAACAGAGTGCAATATTACAATATCACATGTACCATATTAGTATTGATGAATTATAACTAACCGTAAATGTATTGGATTGGATATTCCCTTTTCGATGCTAAAGTCTTTGAACTAGTTTTAAGGCAACTCTGTGTCCGATACAACTCAATTTGCCTTAGTAAGTGCTCCAGACGCGATTTGGGGCAAATCCACTAGAACTGAGCAAATCATTTAAAATGTATAGATCATAGATCCCACCCGGCCACTCTTTGCGGTGTAGATTTCAGATCGGGTGAAATAAGGCAATCCAATCATATGTTCAGAGAAACGAAAAATCAAACTTGTTCAGCAAAACATACTGTAATAATGTAATATATATCATCTGAGTAACTTTGAAGCGGGTATTATTTATATATATATATATATATATATCTAAGTACCGTTTTGTCACAGTTGAGCTCCACCCCCCAATCGAAACCACAAGTACTAAAAATCTGACAGATACACTCAGGAGCAAAAATACCGGGTCAGAGTGCGTTTTTGATACAAACGAGACTATTTCGAAGCTTTGGTTCCTCGCCAGGGGTTTTTTGAGTGAACTTTAATGGTGGATACTGCGAGGTTCAATAGAGGAGGTCAAAAGTTCTTCAGATACCTAACTGATCGCTCAACCAGTTAACACCACAGCGGGAGAGTTTGGGTCAGCATTTGGATTTCCTTACATTTTATTGCCTGTATTTAGATGTTTTTCTGAACATGCACAATTCCGGCGTTAACCGCAGATTCATTCAGTTGGGTACCCTAGGTACTCTGGAAGTCCTGTATCAATACTCTGGGTATTCATCATCAGATTTCCCTAAAAGCATTCTCTGGCGAGGAACCAAGTCTTCGAAATAGCCTCTGTAAATAGCATATGAAAAACACACTCTGACCCGTTATTTTTGCTCCTGAGTGTATCTTAAATTAAAGCACATAACGAATTTTAAAGGAAATCGAAAAAGGAATCGAAGACGGCACCAATACTAAAAATATCACAGTGAAGTAGATTTTATTTATACTTTTTGTTTTTTGAGACAGTTTTTTGTTTTTGTAGTAACGGCTTCGGAACCTTACACTGAGCATGGTCTAACATTCTCTACCGCGGTTTTTGGTTTTATGTTAACCAAAAGATGACGAATGTATGTAAATTACTTTCGATGACTAACAGATTGCCGCTTTATTGAACTCGGGTCAGTAGAATGCGGCGGGGTCACTCCGGAATGAGCCATCCCCGTTTTACGATTCAATTACTACGATGCGATCTCCATGCTTAAGTATAAATTAAGTTCTGTCCCTTGCCTCCTATTAGAAGGCACGATAAGGCGAAACGCTGTATTTTGAATTTATATTATGCGTATCATCAAGATCCTTATCTATGTAGCTCTTCGGATATAACATAAACGAGAATTCCTTAGTAGATTGAGTAATACAATTTGATTGTCTTTAGACTTAATCCAATAGTTCCGTCAGTCGCAGTATATTTCTACATTAAACAGGTATTATATCAATTTAATTAATTCAATTAGAGGATTTGAGCCACGAGCGACGCGTGTAACACAGCGCTTGCAGATTCTATTAGCGCATAACAACAATCCGTCCTTGATCAATTAGTTGAGATTACGTATTTAAAATTAAATTTATCGGTACGGGTTATTTTAAAAAGCGGTTTCTTCTCTTATCACTTTTGTGCAAAACTTGTGAAAAAATAATTAGGGATGCTTATTATTAAGTACCTAGTAACATTTCTTGTTTGGAACATTATGCGAAAACGTTAGCAGCCTGACCCTTGACAGTACAGCAAATCATTTTGTAGTTAAGATAAGTTGAAATGGCGTGGCGTGGGCAGTAATTACTAATTTAACATGGAATGTGCCAGTGTGAAATATGGCGGTTGACCGCAGTTGGGGTGATTGTTGGCATAGTTGAGGTACCTAAGGCCCAACGGCCGCTTAAACTATTTCCGTCTACCTCGCATTCGCTAAACATATCAGAATTAATTTTGTTAAATAGAAAATGAAACATTCTAGTGCCGCTAAAGTGGTTTTAGTGTGGCAAGCTTCGAATTTAAACCGAAAATAAAACGTGCAGTATTTGCACAGGCGTTTCTCTGACAGACACTGGGTGTTACTTCCGTAAATATTAAACTCAGGGCCAGGAAATTGGGGCTATATTTTGCCGTCCGAGTCGCTATCAATATTACGGAATATCCTAATCTGTGTACTTCGCAACCCTTTTTTCATAAGTTTTTATAAAGGGTATGGGAAAATGGAAGTTGTGGACGGACCCGGCTTTGGCGGGATAAAAGATAAAGTTTTATTTAAACAGACCGACAGTTTCGGGACAGGCATCGCCTGCTGCGTCAAGGCACCAGCTGTTACTTAATTTACACCGACTATGTGACTCGCGCCGTCTATGTTCTAAACTAAGCAGATAATTTACATTTCCTAACTTAACACTGAACTATTTCCGTTGTATGTTTACTATATTTTTACCAACTAAATTGTAGGTGTTTCCAGGTGGTACTAATGTAATGATACTGTTTTTTACATATCAGTTTGTTGTTTTCTGAAAACTTACACGCTTTAAGTAATAATAGATGCTTTGTGGCATACATTACATTGTTAGTAACCATCAATCCAGACATTAGTAACAGAAAAGGAAATCCTTCTCGAAAACTCAACCCAAACCCCCCACTAAACATTATTAGATATAAATATAGAGCACACGTTTGACATTACTCTAGGAAATGTATCTCACACAAAGAAATATACATTGGCAATGGGAAAATGTTGCAAACACGATTTGTCTATTCAAAAGCTACAATCTCATGTACTTGGAAATATTCTAAGATTCAATTATATTGAAATTCAAAGAATATTTTGGTATAAAACGACACTGCGGAAAACGGCTGAAAGGAATAAGTTGATGTAAGTATGAAACACATGAAAACAAAGCACAACTAACATCCCAACAGCGCCTGTATTCTAGGCGGGAAAATCCAAATCGTATTTGACCTGTTACGGTATTGTTTTAAGTCAGCCGCCATTACTGTCAAGAAAATAAGAGCTACCAAAACGGTGACAACACGATAACAGATCAAATACAATATTGTTTTTATCGTGTTGAATAGAGGCCCTGGGCTACAGCCTTGAAACAAAAGAAGACAACTAGGAAAACATTTGATCAAGAGAGAAGCATCATTTTTATTGTGCGGCGAGTTTCGGCTGCGTATCAGCGTACGTGTCCAGAATGCCTTCAACGCTGGCCTGGGCTGGCCAAAGGCAAAAAGGCCATGTAATTAAGTCTCATTAATCCCTATTTATGGCGTCAGCTAATCCCTGCGGATAGTGTTTTCCGCTGAATTTATTTTCATTAAAGCAAATAGGACGTGACGTGAATGCGGCGGTGTCAACCATAAATGATTGCATCGAATATTCACGCCGACGACACGCGCTATTTTATTCATAACTCTGTTAGCCATTCCAGCGAAACAGTTGTAATCAGTTGGGTTAACTTTTATTAACAGATTTGCCAGATTTGGGAGCTAAAATGATGAACTATAACTTGTTTCTAGAAGTTTAATAGAGCAGTTAATTATTAGTAAATAACATACTTAATTATCACGTCAAAAGGATTAATTATGTATTTTATATTAGTGGTCAGCTAGTTAGTTATGCGGTTCTTGGTAGTAGAGTGAACTCGATTTCCATCTATCGTTTATTATAACAAATGCACAGTTACCACATAGTTACTAGTCTGAAAATTAATTCTATAAAGACCTAAAATATTAAACATTAAAATTTCCACTTACAAATACGTAAAGTAAACTAATAAATTTTACAAAGCTGCTATTGTTTTATGTTTTGCCACAATGAGTACGGCAGTTTACAGTAAAAATGGGCAATAAATATTGCGAGAAGGTGCGTCCGCGCTTCAAATTTGTCCCCGGCGAGCTCTCGGTGTCGCCATGCCGGATGCCGTTACCGCATATTTTATTGCATCTGCATTCATTTTTCATTTCATTAATGCTTAATTTGAAAACAAAATAATGTGCATCATTTATCACTCTTTATACGGGGAATTCATTAAAAAAGCAGTAAGCTTCCATCCAACTTAACCACTAAAGGGCATAAAACAAAGGGCGGGCCTCCTTTTTCTAGCGCCAAAATGACATTTACAGCGATTGTCTCATCCAACCTTTTTTCCAATGACACAACGAGATCATCTGACCATCATCGGGCAAGCAGTCTGCCAAATGACCGCTTTCCTAAAAGAGACTTACCAATTTTAATTGGACAACGTTGGTAAACTAAGCTCTTACATACCTGAAACCAAAAGAAAAATATATAGATACACGTAATGAAACGATCAAGATATTTTTACTATATTCACGTAAGTAGCATAAAGGTCTATCAAATCGTAGGGTGATAGAGACTGCGACCATTTTTTTTTAATTATTTCTTCCCGCTTGTTTTTCGGTACGGAAACCGATCGGGTACAATATCACTTAAAAGTCGAACATTCGCCGACACGAACAACCCCGTGAAATTATTCCGAGCGAGTTACCCAGGACGCTACGCAAAGGAAAAACCCGCAAAAGCGGATGGCTGCAAATAATTAAATAATAAAATTCGGGTAGCAGATTTGGAATTACGGCCGGTTGCAGACGGGGGAATAAATGAAACATTTATCAATGTCGGGCTTTAAACCGAGCCGACGACCCGCCTTACATCACCGACTTGCAGGGCGCCACACGCGACCTTTCATTGGCCGCCGACCGGGCATTTGTTCTGTCTGCCTCGAGGATACCTATTTAGAAACATGTAGTACGTGTCATTAAGTACTTTATATGATACAGCATTATTTTTAATGCAGATAATCACATAGATACTAGCTCGCTTACATAAACTGATAAAATGAGGCTATAGTACAGAACGCTTATTAATTGGTAATCAAACTGCTTAATAAAACCCAAAACTTTAATGGTTCGGCTACAAATAGTAATTTCAGTAACACGTGGCATATTTGATTGAACAATTTGGTACGGTCACGGACTTTGATTGATATACTTACCACTATAGAACCTAGTCGTATAAAACCTACGATTAATTCCCATGTAATTTCTAACTCGTCACTTGACGTTGTCATTATGACAGGGTTCCATAGTGGCATAAAAATTAAAGTCTGTGACTGTACGTACCCATTATAGGTACATCAAACTTTGAATGGAATATTACCCACACGTGTTTGTTGTTTCACGCCAAGCCTCGCGGATATCGTCCAAACAATCACATTAATATTTATCACAGTCTGAACCAGAAAACTTTGTGGACACAACAACGGTCTAATTGATGTGGACACACCTACCTTACACATACATGTGAAAATATAAAATCTGCTAATGATTGAATAAAAATCTTCATCCCCAATAGGTATAAAATTTATTTTAATACATATTTTATGCTTGGTACTATTTGAAATATGTGCAGAAATGTTCCACGCGTTAATTTTTTGTGTAAGTGGTAGTTCTTTGCAGTGCTGAGTGCTTCTAATGAGCACATCGATAAAAAAACATAGTAATTTGAACGCAAATACGATTGCACGTACGATTTCAATACCTACATGTACAGTTTATCTTATAAGTCGGTGCACACGTTTGTACCTTGTTGCTTTAACGCCTTTCACAGATAAGTGCAGCAATTCAAACATGACGTTAAAGTGACAAAGCACTTAAGTGTGCAGCTACTTATAAGGTCAAACGTATATTTAGGCCCTCTTCTTAGCAAAGAAGTTTTAAGAGCTAATCGTAAAAAGTTCGAGTTTTTCCCTTTAGATAGTGCATAATCGGATGCCATCAAGGACCAGGTAAAACATCTTCGACCTGTTAAAAGAGTTACTTGGGTGGGCCAGTTGTTAAGAAATCTAAGAAAACTTTGCAAAGTTACTTGGTTATAAAAGTGGTTGGAACGCGGACCTTGCAAACTATATAGAAACTTTATTGTCAGTTGAAAATAAAGACATTTTCCCAGTAAAGAAACCCTTAAGTGATGTATAAAGGAGACGACGCACAATATATTTAAATGTATTCGCAGCAAAGCGACCTCGGCAGCAAGCGTCCTAAATAAAATCCGAACGAACCCTGGAAAAACTTCCATTTCGTCCCGGAGGACACGAGCAGGTTAGAATAAACTTTCTAAGACCTCGTATTTTTTCCGTTACGGGCGGGAGTGTGTTTAAGGTGTCATATTGTTTGTGTCCTTTATTAATAAGAAACCGACTTTCAAACGAAACTCTGTTGATGCCGCCCCAACGTGTTGTTGCGGTGCGTGAAATTAATTTTGTAAAGAATTTTCACAAGTTGTTTAACTTATTCAATGAAATATTCAGTACTTCCCTAGTATTACGGTAATATTAAAGCACAAAAAACCTTACGCATTAGATATTATGATACGAATTTCTGAAGCAGATGGAAACTATGAACATTGCAGTGCAGCAGACATTATTGTGTGAAATGAACGACAACAAGGTTCAGATCCAGTTATAACTTCCATAAACTTCAAATTATGCTAAGGCCAGGGCCGCCAAGACCGGCTGATCCCGGAGGGTTCTCTCGATAACGCCACTGATCGTTTATTTTGCTGCTGAATACAAACAATGGCCTCAGCAAGTAATTACGATAAAGTCCTTCCATACATAAAACAAACAACGCGATATATCCGATCCATAGGATCCGTTGTTGTAGCAACCGTTTTAGGTTGTTTGTTTTTTATTATGTGAAAATCTTGAACAGGGATTTACCCCATTATTCATAAACGTACAATAAACACATTTTAGCAAAAGTAAGCTTTGTTACTTTCTGTCAAATACAAATGTAACAACTCTTAAGATAAAGCCAACGGATATTTTAAGGATAATTTAGGTATTGCGCGTTTATGTTGTCTTTCAAATTGGCCTTCTTTGTCTTGTCTTAATGTTGAAATGTAATTTGACAGCTGTTCGTTTCCTATTAATAAATTAATTAAAAATAATATCTTAATGTTTGCGAGCTTTTGGTAAGAAGTGCTATTCCAATTTGCGTGTACTCCTAGAATCATTTTATGCAACATTTTTATGTAAGTATCTAGAGGCGTCACATATAGGTACAGCACATACGTGGAAGTTCTTAATTTTAAGAACATTTATTGACAGACTACGGATTAGACAAGGGTGACCCACGTCTACTTATCACTACCATAACCTCGTTAATTGAGATAACACTCATCTACATAACTATAGTTTCAATTCGATTCATGGCACTTTATTCTCATAATATTCACTAAAGTTCATTACGAATGGCAACACTATACAAATAAAATTTGCTAATTTAAGCTATACATATTTTTCCTTGCTTCTGACCCTCAACCCAGCCGACCGATATTACCGAGATTTCCATAGCATTGCCTCCAAACAAACATCAAAAGTTTTTTACGTCAGAGATGTTAACAAGTCCAAGAGTCGTAGTTCTCCTGAAATGTTTTAAAGTAGCGGAAACTCATTTCTCGTCTTGGGGAGGGTGAAACAAGCTCGTAAATTCACGTTACCGTGTCATTTTCCATAACAATGTCAAAACTCTTAAGTTATGAACACATTATTTTGTTTGAGGGTAAAAATTATGCGGGAATGAAATAGCTTCGGTAACTGCGACGGACGGTGAGGCGGAAATAGTGGCACGAGCTTCAGTTTGGAAAGTTTTAATATAACGGAAAATAACTAGTGCTTTATTCTACAAAGAAATAGTTTTGAATATTTTTTGCTCATCGTCGTTGAACGGATTATTTGGAATAATTTAACCAAATCGAAACTAGCTATTTAAGTAAGTTCTTTAAGTAATTTTTTAAAATAAACCTAAATTATTGTTAGGTCCAAACAAAGCACCAATGTAGCTGATTACCCAAGAAAAGCTTTTTAAAACTCTACCAGGGTACGACAGAGAAGTAGAATAAACTAATAATACTGGTACGTACTTTTATGTTACGACCCCGAAATACCTCCAAACAAGTGAAAGTGAGACCAGAGACTTTATAACTTCAGTAAAACGTAGCAACCGCAACGCATTCTCGGGCACATCACGTTTGGAAAAATCTTTTATGGACAAGGGAGGGTCAACAAGGGCGCATAAAATACCTAGCCACGTGTGTAGGTGCGTGACCTGTGTGGCATTACCGGACGTCCGTGCCAAATTATAGCCGGACTAACTTTTTACCACGCCCGTTAGCGGGGAAGCTTGCTGAATGCTCTTAATTATCATCCATTACATTGATTTTCGTAATTATAACTATTTGCTTTCATTCTACCAACGGACAGTTTGTGCGAGTTTGAAGAAGTTTATCCCTGTCCTCATCACACGTGATATTTTGTACTAGGATCAATTATAACTAAATCAGGAACAATTAAGGACCATAAATTGAATTTGGCACGTGAGATGACAGCCCTAATGTTAACAGTCCAAGTAGTAAAAAAGTAAAAAATAAACTGTCTAACATATTTTATTGGATATCTCTTCTATAAGTGGTTAGGAAGAGATGAGTATGTAGCCGATATTGTAATAGATATTCGTCATCGAGTCTTTAACTGGTGTGAACGCCGGCATTAAAATACGGCGCGGAAGTGCGACGTTGTTCAGCCTAAAAGTTTTAAAATCAAGGACCTGTCTGTCCAACGCATGGATTTTGTTCTCTTCTCTTACGACTCGCTACAGACCATTCGTTATTGTTACGCGATAACTCGTTAACGAACGCCCGCGGACGAATGTTCTTGGTAGGGAGACACCTTAAACATAACAAATAACGTGAGGTTTAAAATTTTCTTCTAAAATTGTAGTAGAAAACACATACACATCGTCGAAGAAAAACATGCCTGGGAATGTACACGTGGAGGATCAACTGCCGCTAACCCCCGCAAACCCTTTCACGGGGACCAAAATATTTGTGAGGCTTCATTCCTATAGAGTTCATGTTTTTGTAGGTAATATTATGCGTGTATTCTATGAAACGAAAATATATCTGAAAGGGAAAACATATTCAGTCTATTTTAGGCACCAGTAAATAGGTACAAAATTATACCCATTAAAATCTTTATAGTTACACAATATTGTGATGAATACAATTAATCATGTTAATTTACATTTCTAAAGCTCGTCTTAGTCGGCTTTCACGTTCATTTAGTTCAAACAAACTTAATACAAAAGACTTATTGTTATATAGGTATTTTCTTTAATAACATGAAACTGTCAGGTCCGTCAGGGATAATGACAATCCGGAATATCTAAGAGGTAATCAGTGCCCATCAATATAATAACAAATTGTAGAGCCTACCTTTGACAAGAGCTAATTAGGTGCCTTAACGACGACGCACCACTACTGCATTTAAGAGAATTTAAAACTGATTTAATGCCAAGTTTAAGGGCCGTGATAAGAAACTGGTGACACTAAAGTGGTCAGTCATAGAAAACTGTAATTTCTGACGTGTCTTGGGAGGGCATCCTAGTCCAGGTCTAGACGGCTAGTACAATGTGGCCGGGTGAATATTTGGGCGTTTCAACCGCCGTCATTGTTGTCATCAATATATTGACGAAAACAATGATAATTACCAGCAACTTTTGATGTCAAAGTCAACGGACCCGGGGGTAGTATTAATTCCATTTAAAATCATAAGACAATTAAAAAGTTTATCTTGAATAATATGCGAAGACAATAATGACGGCGGTTAAAACGCCGAATATTCACCCGGCCGCGACTTGTTTGTCATTCGTTATGTGACAAACGTGACATGAGCCACGTGGGTCACATAAGCATGGGTAGTCTCACTTTTTCTGTAAAAGTTTCCATTTAGAAGAACCGCACGTGCACTCGAACGTCGAGCCAAACATAAACAACAGGCATGTACTATCACGGACGTTATTTGTGACCCATTTCATGAAAAATATGCTTGAAATCTTCAATGTCATTAGAGACGTCACGTAATTTGTAACTTTTAGGAAACTGAACCTTATTGTTATAGAATGTCAGATTGACCTTGGACCTAAGGTGGGTCCCAAATATAAGTTCTCGACTGTACATGGTATATCTCGCGTAACAGCATAGTCGACGACAACATTGAACGACAAGCGAGAAAGAACAAGATGAGCTAGCCGCTAAGAGGGCCCTGTCAAAATGCACTACGCTAACGAGCGTTTCTATTCGTTTCGTTTTTACCCAATCGCGTCACTGATAGATCACGCGACTTTTCGTGTCACTTCATCTACCAGTGACGCGATTGGTTTAAAAGCGAAACGATTATAAACCCTAGTTACCGTAGTGCATCTTGGCAGGGCCCTCAGTTTATTAATAAGGACCAAAAAGTTTATTACATTAGCAACGAAACGAATAAAAAAGAACAAAGGAAAATAATACTGAGTCTGATATAACTGTACCTTCCCGAGCATTTCATCGCTATTCTCTGCTAGCACAACAAACTCCAATCCCATTAGATGAACGAGTTCGAACTTTACTTCCAAGTAATCGGGTGACCGTTTAACGAGTGTACAATTTCGATTTTCCAATCGTACGATGTTTCATAACTTTTAAATTCACTATCGTATTTTCTACCCGCGGAAATAACGTTTGCCGATTGGAATTTTCTATGGTTTTTATCACATTTTATAATAATATAATCCTGGGGTAGTGCCGGTCGTTGTTTTACCGTTAAAAGACATCTAAGTGGTTTCACAACATGAAGACCTTAATTACTTACGTTTACCGCGTTTACGTAACTAATTGAATTAATAAATCACACCCACACCCAAAGTAAATTAATTTACGTGTATTTTCTAACGGCGTCCAAGAATTTCCTAGATCTCATTTGGAAATGTAATTAACTAAATATTTCATTGTTGAAATTAGAACTTAATTTGATTATTCCTCCTGTGTATAAAAATATGCACCTACTTAATTGCCCATCAATATCAAAAATAATGTAAAACAGGTTATTACGCTTGCAAAAATAGTTTTTACAAGGGATTCGACGTCTTAAAGCCTCAAGACTGGCATGGCCTAAAGGGCCTTTTTGCAGTCTAGTTTATACATTCTACTACGAAATTATTTCCTACCAAATGCGATATTACCGTCGAAAATAATGACGCCCCCGAAGACGGATCGCGGAGCAAATGACACCATTTTTATTAAGACAAGAAATAAATTACTATGAAGAGCCAGCACGAATAATGCCCGCGATATATGAAATTAATGTTGGAACATAATCTCGGAAGTTGCAATTGCTTTCAATTACTGTTTTTGGTTTGGTGTATATTTAGTACCTACTAAATATACACTAAATGTGTACGTTGGTACACAGCTAGCAGCGAGTAGCATAGGAACATAGATTACAGCTCAATCTAGGAAGGCCTGATGGTGAGTAACTTTTTAAAATATGTTTATTTATGGCATCGAGAAGGCAAGCGAGCACACAGACCACCTGATGGTAAGTGGGATCTGTAACCCATTGACATATCAAGACTGCAATCGTAAGCCCGCAAATGCGTTGCCAACCGTGAGACCTAAGATGCAATGCCTAAATATATGCTAGTAATTACAACGGTTGTCTTATCCTACGCCGAAACACAACAATGCGAACACTGCTGCTTGACAGTAGGTTCAAGGATAAGATAGTGGTAGAAATCGAGACGGACCTTGCACAAGGTCCTACCACCACTAAATAAACACAATCAGCCCATCACCACACCATCACCCTGACCCACCATAGAACTGTGTCACAGTGACGTTATAATTCAAATCGTAAGAAGTGCCAAACAAATTGTTTTATAATGTCAACGTTATATGATGGGTCAGGGTTCCGATGGTCCGATAGTACATAAAAATTGTACCTCGAAAATTTTACCTAAAATTACCGTTATAAAAATTGTAGTGCTTATTTCATGCAAAAAATAGCAGCTAATGAAAAATACAGACGAGCTAAATTGAATGTACCTAAATATATGTTCATAATTATCGTCATGTCAGCCTAAAACCGCCCACTGTCTGACATAGTAAGCTCCATAAGGATCGCCATTACAAACAAACATGCAATATTCCCATCCATTTAAATAAATTAAAATGATTTGACCAAACCTTAAATTAAACAATTATTTTTATCGTTCAAATTAGGCTCGACTCAGTCAGCTATCTGCTTAGTATTGAACACGCTTGTACCAGCTTTCACTCACGCTGACTACACACCGCGCCGATTAGTCGCAGATTTGCGGCGTTACGATAACGATTACGGTGTAAACGCGACCGCAATACTACGCGCATACGATAATTTAACTCACCGCTACGAAAACACTGCTACGCTATGCTACGACAAATTTGTTAGCTTTAATGTCGTGCGTAAAGAAAAAGCAACAACTAAAATTGCCTCGCAAACTCAGTATTTAACATATTCATAGAATTTAAGGACCCGTTATTATGTTTTATAACCTGAATATAAAACTTGCTTATGAATTCGCAAATTTAACTTTCAGATTTGTTTTTAAGTATAATTACAGCTATTTCGTTAATTTTCAAGATACCTTTCATGGTAGGGATAATTTTATGTCATTAAGGTCTTGACACAAGAAAGTATTGTTCTTAACTTTAGGTATAAAGAATGTTGTAGAAGACTTGGGTCTCTTTTAAAACCTAATCAAAAGCTTTATATAAATTTAGCTGTGGATACATTTGTGTATTAGTAGTTTACGTGACGGTTGCGTAATGACAGGCATTACAACATGAGTGTGGTTTATGAAACGAGCCGCAAGGCGAGTTTCATAATAGATGACACGAGTGTTGTAATGCCAATTACGCAGAGTCGCGTACAATACTTTATCTACACACATATTATAAGTACTCTAAGATGGGTTCAGAAGCCGAAAGGCAAATGACCTGCATTGCTACCAGCGCTACCTGTAACATATCTAAGTACCTACCAATTTCACCAAACGATGTTAAATTTAATCAATGTTAATCAATTGTTGTCTACTTGGATAAGCAGAATTTTCAAGTGGCACAATAAACTCTACAAAGAAATGAACTTAATGAAATCAATTTACGACTTACGATACGACGAATTGACAACAAAAATGGCGGCACAAGAAACCTGTCATGTGTCACAAATATAAATGGTTTTTTTTTTTAAATCATATGATAGACATACTAATAAAGTCCCTATTCTCATGTCGTTCGAAATTCAAATATCCCACGATATTGTACTAAAATATATACCAAGTTGACGTTCCAATTGATACTAGAATTGGACCTATTTAAATTGTGTTAATTTTGGAACATGTTCCAAATTTGAAACTCATAACCTTACCAAAATCTATACTGTTATAACCATTACAGTACAAATTTTACCTACTACCACAGACAAGAAACTTTTCATAGTAAAATCAGTTGCAATAATGCTGGTCATTTCCTACGGGTTTTGAACGCATAAAAGAGGACTTACGATATGTGCGTAGATAAAAGTATTAACGCAATTATGCATGGCAAAATACTGTAAACAACTAAATAAGTCATCATCGTGCCAGCCAAAGGACGTTCAATGCTGGATAACGGCCAATTAATGTACGGACTAAATAATTTAGCACGCAGTTAACGGGACACGAATTTGAAATGTGTCACAAACACATCGATTATATTTACTGGATTACCGTAGTGACATTGCCCTAATGCTATTTATTACTAGTGAAGCTTAATAAACGCATGTACAGATGTTCTAACTACGTGTAACATATAAATTGTTAGTGTTTGTAACGAACACAATCAGTTACAACAAAATTTAATAATGTATAAACCTTGAATACGGATTTTTAAGTGAGCACGCTTGAACGTTCACACGGAAGGGATAAATAACGAAGGTGTTGAAATAGGGGCTATAATTTGTTTAACCGAGTAGCACCGCTAGTGCTACTGGGATTTAAAACACTATACGTTAAGTAACAGGCGAATGAAACTTGCGAACATTCGAAAATCAAATGACGGTTCCTTTATTGTTTAAACGTCACCTATTTTTTTATATACCCAACCAAGTTTTTTTTTTCTGTATTTCCTTATCAACGCGTCTTATTTATAATAATGAAATACCGATCAAAATCATATAAAAGTCTGATTCGCATAAGCGAGGGCCGTACCATAGGTAACGGCGTGACACATTTCCCCACTTTTAGGAAAAAAAATCCAAGAAAAAACTGGCAACATTGATTGTCATTCTTGTTTCGAACCGGTGGTAATGCTTTTTGACATTCATAGGTGCATTATATTATGCCTAAATTGAAGAATAAAGAACTTTGACTTTGACTTTGACTTTGACTTTGTTTATTTATGAAAAATAACACGAATAATCATAACTTACACGTGATAAGTGATACCGTGTGGCTTTTTATATTCAGTGATGTAGTTTTTACACCTTTTTACAACACGATGCGGCATTTTATTCGGTGTAAAATTTAATGTCACTCGTGCTGTGGCTCGACGCGTAATGGCGGCGGGTTAACAGACCTAGTGCATTTGTGAGACGTTACATCGTGTATGACGGAACGACATATCAGACCTTGCATACTTGACACCTTTTCAGTGTAACGTTACGTCCATATTTTTTTTAGGATCGTGTACTTAACCACTCTTTATCGTTCATATTAGGTATCGTGGATATTAGGTAAAAATAACGTTCTGCGTCGTTTACTCATTAATTTTAGAAGACTTTAAAAAAGGAGGAGGTCCTTAATTCGTCTGTGAATGAAAAAAAAACTGATTCTTTTTTTTGCGGTAACTCATACACTGATACTACGGTTTTCAATGACGGACTCTTTATAAGGGACCATTTAACCCCCTTTCCGCTTTACGCATATTTTTGGCTTTACACTCAGGAGTAAAAATACCGGGTCAGAGTGCATTTTTCATACAAACCAGACTATTTCGAAGCTTAGGTTCCTCGCCAGGGGTTGTTTTGAGTGAGTTTTAATGGTGGATACTCCGAGTTTCAATAGAGGAGGTCGAAAGTTCTTAAGAGACCTAACTAATCGCACAATCAGTTCACACCACAGCGGAGGAGTTTGGTTTCCTTACATTTTATTGCCATTTTAGATGTTTTTCTGACATGCATAATTCCGGCGTTAACCGCAGATTCATTCAGTAGGGTATCCTAGGCACTCTGGAAGTCCTATATCGATGCTCGAGGTATTTATTCCTCATCAGATTTCACTAAAAGCATTCCCTGGCGAGGAACCAAGGCTTCGAAATAGCCTCTTTAGTATGAAAAACGCACCCTGACCCGTTATTTTTGCTCCTGAGTGTATATTAACCAAAGCTGATAATCTGTCCGATTTTATCACCCGTAAAATTGTTACTGTCCCTGGTTTAATGATTTCACACGGATAGATTATAAACTATCGAAACTATATACGTTATATTGAAGCAGTTTGTGCAGCCCACAGTTGACAGTTTACAATCTCACGAGATATATTATAAACTTGTGTGTTCACTTTAATACGTTAACATAGTATCTAACGTCCAGAGGGCCTGGCCAAGGAGCAAACGCTACTAACGTTTTTCTTTTCTATCAGTTAAAATGTATGGGATGACATTCTCGGGCGTGGCGATGGCGATAAACCACGTGGTCAACTTTCATACGTCATAAATCAATCAAACGCTTCACAAAAGATACAACCTTCTAAGAAGCAATCAAGGTAAACCGTTATTTTCCAGAATAAAAAAAATGCGTTTTTTGCACACAAAATGCAGTTTATACTCTATTTTATAACATTTAGTGTCAGCCACAGAGAGTAAAATTCGAAAATCAAATCTTCCAGTGTTATTAAACCGAGCCATGAAATTCATCATTTATACGTTCCCCTAAAATAGCAAAAGCACGACGTCGGGTTGACCTAGAAAGCGCAGTTTCGGCATGAAATATGTTTTGCCATCAAATTTGAATAAAACAAGCGGAGGGGAATAGCGGCGCTGCAAATAAATTAACATGACTCTAGGAAGACTCGTCAAGCGGGCCCGATATTACATTACCTATGCGGCGTGCACATTTGTTGCTTCCTCGAATATTTAAGGCGTATCTGTGGCAGAAAATAGAAATAGCTGTTGGATGCCCAATAAGATATATCTTGCTGCAGTCTTACGTACGGGTTTAGTTGTGTCGAAATGTTCAAGGGTTTAACTAGATTTGACTTCTTGGTGCAACTAGTCTGTAATATGTAAGTAAGTAATATGTTAAAATTGTCATTAGTTAAACGGCTTTAAAAGCTTTTATGAAACTTTGTTCGTTGTTTGTGTCTGCTTTCCGGTTACAACATTGGAGGTAATTTAACTTATTATGAAAAGTAAACCGAAAAAAGACATCAATCTGATGATGGCGCCGGAAGGTTAATATAAGGTTTGAATTCGATTGTTTGGCTACATATTTATTTAATGAATAGAAAATTTGTTAGTAAAGATTGACTGTATCGTCAACGAAAAACAATTTAACAAAAATAAGTTATTGGATCTCATAGTTATCGACGAAGCATAAATATAACCGTTTAAATATTTAATTTCATTAGGATGTTCCTACCCCGATGAAATTAGTTTTTTATTTCCAAATACTAAATTATATTCTGCAAATAACAATTGGTATCTGAATCCACTTGTTGATTACATCGTCCGATCCGACCTGTCAGGGATCTGAATTCTTTATAAGCAATTCTGTGATAATAAAGTTATCCAAAAGACAGCTACAACAAGGCCGAAATGGTTTATACACAATTCTATTACGGTTAAATCTTTTTGCCTTTTGTTTCACTGACTTTTAATAAATGCGTTAGCTTTTGTTGTTTTATAAAGTTACCCTTTTTATAATTGCTTGTTCTTATTATAATTTATATTCATTTTAAGACTGTAAATCTAGGAAAATAACTTAAATCTTAAATAACTAAGATTATAGTAACATTTACTTTTACATTTGTTTACGGCATAAATAAGGCAAACTAGGACTCTAGCTAACTGGCTTCACTAATGTTTTACCAAATCAACATTTAACAAACTATATCATTTAACAAACTTTTTATTCGCAAAGACGTACTTCCCGCGACATATTTTATTATTTGGTTGTCATTAATCTAACCTAACCTAAGCCCATGTAACCTGTGTAATATGAAATGCTTTAAGCACAATTACATTTTTGCCAAATGAACTTTTGTAAAATGATATAATTAGTTTGTCAAATGGTGATTTGGTAAATAGTCTGGATACCGGCTAACGGTGAGTGAACTGTGAAACCCAATCTTAAGATTGCAATCTTTCGATGACAAGCACAGCTCGTACTTTGTCGTCATTGCGTATGGCAACTGGACTTAGTTGAAATGTCTTTAAGCTAATCATTCCCCCGGTTGTCCTTCGCACCGGATAGATAAAGTCAAAGCAATGCCGATTGTCTTAGTTAAAATGAACTATAGCGATATGGAAATGTATTACTATGTTAAGACAATGTTGAACCGGCTGGCAGCTTGGTAGGTACAGTCGGCCAAAAATGTGGTCTACCACTCTAAGGTTGAACTTCATATGCACGTCATAATATTATGCCAGTGACAAGCGTCAACCTTAGCGATAATTAGATCTCACAGAAACTTTTGTCAAAACTGGTAGACCACTTTCTTGGCCGACCGTAAAAAACAAAAAGAACGCTTTTTTTCTAACGAGGAGAAAGAAAAAGTGACAGTCTCAACTGTAATTGAATAAAATAACCGTCGGAGGCTGTTAAAACAATCTGGATGTGATGGAACAAAGAATAACAACCAATTTTATGACCTTTATTTTAAAGAGGTACGTTCTCTGAAATCTACTTTATTAGAGATCGAGCACCCGGCGTCTCCGTTGTTCATATCCAAAGTTTTTGTTTCGTCTCAAAACTTTGAGTACACAAGATATACTCGTACGCTGATAGGTGGACGTTGAGTTCGTGGGTGTGAAAAGGGTTTCGGCTGAAAAACAACGCTGGGCGTCATCGCCCTTGCGTAGGCAGAATACCAGTCTTTAAGAAATTTGTTTGCTTTTAACCATAAATCATTTTATTTGTTCGTGGAAAATGACGCGTTCCTGGCATAGTCTACTAGTCACCAGTGACTAATAAAAATCTACGATGTTTATTAAAATATAACTTATGTGCAGATCGGTCTTTTAGGTAGTCTCAAAAGAGCACTCATGCATATATCTCACTGTAACTGGGATAGTACTCTCATAATTATTGGTACTAAAGCTATTGTACGTCCGAATTGAACAAACTGTTGAAACATCCGTAATTTTTAATTTCTTTTCTAAAACGTGTTCACCCAGCTAACCAAACCCAGCGTAAATAAGCTATTTTTTTAATATCCCGGCTTTGATATCTCGCATATTTCTGTGCACTCGACTTGAACAAGGGACCCTGCGGTAGTTAATAACGATTTATGAAACCCTTGTTCCACGTCCCTTATCTACGCCGTGTGCTATTCACGCTTGATTTATAGGCGGCGGTGTCAGAGGCGAGCGGAAAGAACAGTGCTGCTATTATCTTACAGAAAAGACAAGGTCGCTCAATCGATCTGGATAAACTCGACCTCTACACGCGCTAGAAGCAGGCGGTGACTTGTGTCTTAGTAGCTGGTTCGTCCAAGACTATGCCGATTGAAATTCTAAGGGAATAACACCACAGGAGGCCTCTCTTTATCCTCATAAACGGGATCATGTCATCCGCCATTACACTGCGATTGTGAGTTACGTTATACCGTAGGTAATTCCTAACCACATTCAGTGCGGTGCGTCCTGGTTTTAATACAGAATTAATGTCACACAGCGTTCCGGGCATGGAATGTTGATAATGCCACAGCTATTCGATTTATATTTAGGTAGTTAAGCATATTTACCTTTGATATTCAAGTCAAGATGTACGAACTTAGTATTTGTAAATCCAAGGGCTTAATTGACTTCATGGGTCACGGTAGTTTCTAGATTACAAGATCCTGACTTTGAATCACAGCAGTCGTTATAAGCCAATATGCATGCCTACTGCGGTTACCAATGACGTCACAATCAGGGAAAACAGTATCAGGAAACATGCAATTCACGAATTACTTTATTGTGTAAAAAACCAAGTTTAATTGGTTTAGAAATCCTTGCTTTATTTGTCATCTGAAACACACAAATAAAACCGCAAACTTAAGTTACTTTTCAATAGAGACAACTAAAACTGCACACACACATAATTAAACTTTAACTTTTATCTAGTAGCGCATTCCCTTTCGCTGTGGTCTTACCACAGCGAAAATGGAATAGAGGCAGTAAATCAAAATCGTAGCAGCATGATCAAAGGTCGCGTGCGCGACCCCTTATAAGCATGACAATGACGAAGGTCAAAACGGTTACATTTACCCACTTACGAAGTTCCTACAGTTGTTCCGAAGTCAAGGAGGAAATATCAGTAAAATGAGAAGACAGGATAGTGGTTAATACTATTTATGGGTTAGAAAACCCAAACGGTCTACGGAGAAATCGGGGTGTCTATCCTTTAACACCTGTCTTTACCCGTAAGAGGCCACATTTGCTGCCACGCCCACACAAGAGTCAAACGCAATGAACGTGAGATAAAGATAGTTTGCGCGAGCCTTTGATTGCAGCGTCAAATAAGCGCTGTTTTCTTTATAACCACAACATTAATTAAAAACATGGTTTGCATTAAGAAGTTGTAAGGACACAACTATTTTTTGAAAAAACGTCGTTAAAGATTGTAGTAAGGTTTCGAAGATTCAACCAAAACATGCGAAATATGTGTGATGTTTGAAAAATGACACTATCGAGGTTTTTGTTTCTAATCGTGTTTTCACGTTTAGTCTCAAGGAAATATGACATACTCGTACTTAATATATCTAAAAATCTACTGATCTTATCATACGTGCCCTCTTCAAATAAGTAGTTTTAATTAGGTATTAAGAGGAATTCGTTGGATGCGGCTGCCACCAGACAAATCATAACTTGATATGTCTGGTAGCGGCCATCTTTCAATGCCACGATGTTTTTCTTATTCATAAGAGTGTATGATGAAGCGACGCGAGTAAAAGACAAACCCTACCCTTGCTGCATTCGGCAGTTTATAATGTAGTTACTAAAGATAAAATTAATAAAAGTACCTAATCGAAATGCCCGTATTATCTGTTTAAATTTATTATCCAATTTTACACATAATTTAAATGCGAAATTTTGGACGCCAGAACGGCTATATGGATCTGGATGAAATTCGGCAAATATTATTCCGGAAAAAATTGACAGTTCCTGAGGGAATAGAGATAAACTTGCGCGGAGTCGCGCGCAAAAGCTAGAATTACATAAATTCAAAGCCACAAATTACCCTTAATGATTCCGATACCACTAGCCTTTGTTATTGGAGTAACATACCTTTATGTAATATAATTCCGCTCGGCCTGCACCTGGATATTGGGACAACAATTGAGTGTGACCGCGGAATACTAAATACAGCCTATTACCTGCAAACAAATGCTTTGTTCCGTGTAGGCAGAACGCAAATAATTTATTCTACTGCTTTACATAAAACTACTTTAATATGCCATCTTGTTTTTAAAAGCGCGTGAAGAGCCGCTAAAATCGGGTAAATGTCAAAAAAAAACCATACAAATTTAGCTCCGGGCGAAAACGTTTCTCACACCTGAATTAAACCTGATTGTCACGATTTTTGAATAATATGTTGTAGATATTATAGAGACCTAGGTCTGTACGTTTCAGTTTTTTGTTTTTTAATTTGTTTTTTTTTTCTAAGAAATATTTTCTTGGAAAAGAAAACGTACAGACATAGTTTTTCATGATATGTACAACATATTAAAATCGTAAAAATCGGACGAGGTTTAAAGGGAGAGAAACACTTTCGCATTTTGTATGGAGAAAAATCTCCAGCTTCACAATCCTCATAAGGGCCGGCGCTGACTGCCGGCACGGCACAGGATGGCACGGTAAGTTGTGCTGCAGCATTCCGAAGGATGACACGGCCTTCCGCGGCATGCCGTGGCATCCTGCTGGCATGACACGGCAAATTATGCTGTGGCATCCCGAAGGCCGCTACGGCCTTCCGCGGCATGCCGTGGCATCCCGTGGAATGCTTAGGCACGTTCTGTCCTACCGCGGCCTCCCTCGGCATCGTTGTGTCAAAATAAAGTAACATGAATTCTATACTCATGGTAATAAGATTAAAAATGGTTATATCAGTACCGAAATCCTTTGCCATGACACGCCGTGCCATGCCGGCAGTCAGCGCCGGCCCTTATGCTGTGGCATCCCGAAGGCCGCTACGGCATTCCGCGGTATGCTGTGGCATCCTGCTGTCGACCCAGCCGTACGCCGCGGCATCCCGTGGAATGCTTAGGCACGTTCTGTCCTACCGCGGCCTCCCTCGGCGTCGTTGTGTCAAAATAAAGTAACATGAATTCTATACTCATGGTAATAAGATTAAAAATGGTTATATCAGTACCGAAATCCTTTGCCATGACACGCCGTGCCATGCCGGCAGTCAGCGCCGGCCCTAAGCTTCCACATCACTGTACATTATTTCGATCTAAGGTATTTTTCATTCGACAAAGAAACGCTCGTACTCTAGGCGACCCGTCACGTGATACCAGTTTGCAAGAAATATGTGTTAAGACAAAATGGCTGCTACAAATTGCTCCACATTCTCTTAAGGCAGGTCCGACCTTGCTCGGATGTGCGCTGCATACAGATCGGGCTACTGAAGCCGGATATTTTTAAAACGATATTCTTCGTTCAATTTCAGTTAGGAACCATTATTTATAAGCATTTACTTAACTTGCCACCTTAGTTTGTTTCTAGATAAATGTGTAATTAAATTTTGGCCACTTCTTAACTGTCAAGTTAACACGCGGGCCGCCTGACGGTAAGTGGCTAAGTACCATGGGGTCATGGGCTCTGTCTTAGGCCCGTAAGGGTTAGATGGTGGAAGCAATCTTGACGAACTCTGCACAAGGTCTTACCAGCGGAAGCCAGTTTTTATTGGATTTCAATAACAGTATTCTAAAGGTCTGATATCTGACCTAATGCTTAAATAGTGGGTGATTATCAAAAAAAAAGTGCGTAGTTAAGGCCTTAATTAAGAAACGTTCCTTTTCTTCTATTCTGTGACGTTAATTACCCACATTTATATATTTATTTGTTTGCCAACATAATACAATGCTGACATAATAAAATAATTATTGTTAACCACATGATTAATTGCTCGCAAGTGCCTATGGATAATTTTCGTCAAACAATGGAAGCAATTAACTTTGTCTCAACTAAGGCGTTAACTACGTAAAGTAATTTTCAATAATGACCCTAGTTGGTTTTTTCTTCACTTAGTTCTAATTTTTATCCTTACTACAGTAACCCGTCACTTTATCGAATTTCACTTTAACGCTTGTATCATTTCATCGAATTTAATTTCAGCGAACGGTATTTTCTGCTGAAACCATGTTGTTTCCAGGATATCTTAAATATAAATTGCGTAGGTTAGGTTAGACTTGTGGCTATTAACTAGAATAGCAAGAAAAGTATTTCGATTAAAAGAAATTCTGCGTAAGCAGGGATCGGAAATTCAGATCGATATTTACCTAAACTTTCGCGGCGGCGTTGTTGTTCAGTTGTATTGTATGAAGGCGGATTCCTATTTCCGATATTTCTAAATAAATAAATTACGCCAGCATAAATTCATAATTAAGTATTTAGGTATATTAACTATTTGCAGTTATTTTCCATGAAAAGGTTTACCAAATTTAATGTTATTTAATTAACCTGTAACACATTGACCTAACTAATTTATAGGAGCAAAACGGAACGTTTTATCCTACATATCAAATAAGTATTATTAACGTTTTGTAGAATCCCGGAACTAATATTATTAAAATAATATTTTTTAGAGGAATCCGACTCGGCTGGGACTCGGAAAGTTTCGCAGCACCTTTTCGTCCGAATTACCGCAGTGTTTGAAGTTTAAAGACTTTGACCAGTGTGTGTTTCCAGTGATGACTTACGGATCCGAGACGTGGGCGATAACAATGGGCCCCATAAAGAAGCTCAAAATCACCCAGAGGGCTATGGAAAGGAGTATGCTCGGGGTTTCTCTGCGTGATAGAATCAGATATGATGATATCCGTAGTAGAACTAAGGTTACCGACATAGCCCGAAGAATAGCTAAACCTAAGTGGCGGTGTGCGGGGCACATTGCTCGCAGGACTGATGGCCGATGGGGTCAGAAGGTTCTTGAGTGGCGTCCGCGGACCGGGAGATGAGCTGTAAGTAGGCCTCCGACAAGATGGAGTGACGACCTTGTAAAGATTGCGGGAACGCGGTGGATGCGAAAAGCACAAGATCGGTCTGAGTGGAGAGCCTTGGGGGAGGCCTATGTCCAGCAGTGGACGTCTTTCGGCTGACATGTGTGTGTGTGCAATATTTTTAAGAAGCCGACGCCATGTTCGCCTATCCTTTTCCGGGATTTTGCCAACTTTAGGTAAATATCGATCCGGTATTCCGATCCCTGAATAATACGTTCGCACACAGTAAACAGACTAGTATAACCACATTTAACATAAAAGCTTATCTTCAAATGTCCTTTCCTAAGCCTATTACTTCAATATTTTCTTTGTTTCGCAATCACCGACCTTTTGAATCTGCGGCAATGTACACAAAAGGACAGGGTAAGAAGTCGATTGTTGGCACATAAAGCAAATAAGTGTAAATACGAGGCGCCGGCAGTTATTCCCGGCGGTGTTATTCTGTAGAGGATTTGTTCCATAGAACTTGCTTATCATGACCCATGTACACGCAGGGATAGCCCAGCAATTCGTGTCTTCATTTCTGGTTTGGCTTCGAACCAGAACCATCATAGTAAGACACGGAACGCTGAGCGATCCAAGCGCATAAAAGGGTCATAATATTTCGGTTTCAATGTCGTATTTATTGAGTAACAGAATAACACCAACGGCCCGTTATCGTGCACGCTCCGACACGTTTATGCGACGAATGTGACAAAATAACCGCCATTACACGACAAACATCGCCTTTCGGTTCAATGCCATACCTTATGTGGCTTCACGTCCATGAAAAGGGTGATTTAATTTGGCACTTCGCTGAACTTTGTATGGTCGTTGCGTTTGTTATTGTTTAGTGTTACAATTTCAAATCTGTAATTTAATACACTTGAAGCAATAGCACCGTCACGAGAACGTAAATCTTTATGTACAGTAAGGGAACAAATAACACTCACGTCCATAAAATAACGAAAATATTAATTATTTTGGTATTTACAAAATGAATCTTGAACGTTGGCTATAGACACCTCAGAACCTTCGGCAGCATACCTAATTCGAAAACTTGGAGTTTTAAAAACAGGCTTTACCGGTGCAACATATCCAAATTTATTGAGCTATTAGACCAGAGGGGCTATCGCCGAACGCACTCGCAATCGCAATCGTTTTCATTTTGAAAATCAAAGGCTTGTCTGTTTACAAAATGAAAATAATTGTTCCACTTTGAAGCCAATTGTGATTGCGATTGCGTTAGGCATTAGCGACGCTGGCCAATATTTCCATTATAACCGTAATTTCATCTGTAACGACTCCACAGTTAAAACCTACGCATCAGTATTTAATTGCATACAGTTACCTAAAAAACCTTTTCGACTCCCGTTCACAAACTAGCAACAGTTTTTTCTTCAACACATTTCGCTCTTTATACTTTACTGGGAGTAGGTATAGTCAATCGACGCGAGCACGATGCTCGTCGAGGGTCTTATTAGCATACGATCACGTTCTAAAAGCTGAAAAATAGGGATCGTGGAAACACTGCTGCCATTGAAATACGAGAGCTGAGCTCATCCGCTTATAAATTATGTAGTGAAAAATGTAAACGTCACGGATTTTTATAGTGCGCGTCATATACAATGATTTATTTGTATATAAACTGTATAGAGCTACTTGGGCGTTGTGTGGCAAATGGTCAGTTTGTAGGCTATTTTAAGGTTTCGTATTTTTACGATGCAGTGCGACTTTGTTCATATTAAGATTGTGTTCCTCTAGGACTATCCTTTTTGCAGTACCATTTATTTGTAATAACGGAAATAACTTATTTCTGTTATAACGTTTACTGTTTGATTTTACTTAAATTATATATTATATAACAAGATTGAAGATTACTATAAATTACATATTAATCTAACTATTCACAAGTGAGTTATTCTATTATTCGGTTGCTACGCGCCGCATCTACACCGCGCCGTAGCATGAAATGCGTTTCGTGCGGGCGACCCGTAGCACCCTCCTCTAGACTAGACTAGGTGGCTTTGCAAAGTTGAAGTGAAGGACGTACGCCTCCACGATTTTAAGCCTGTGCTTCATACAATGCGAGTACGGTTTCGTCCTCTACAAATATAAGATAGTTTTGTACTTCCATATATATTTACACATGATAAAGATGACTACATCTGTAATTATGCTCTAGTATAATCATAGTATTGTGTCCGATAGTTTTGTTTTTTTTTTCAAAAACCAATGTCAGGTTAGGTTGTTCATAATAGTAAAACTAATGACAGGTTACAGATATTCTTCTTATTTTTCCAATTATTTTATCATTACTCAAGCTGTCTGTTCCTAGTTTTTTCATAAATATTATTTATTTAAGTCCGTATTCAGTGAAACTCCCAACGCAAAGTAGAATCATACGATACCTCATTTGTCGATATACATACATACCCAGTATATACTACACGACCAATTTAAATTTGTTATAGAATGCAGCACACTAAAAAAATAAAGCTGGTCTAGAATTACGAGCGACACCAAAACGACATCTCTTAGGAAACTTTTTAATAAAAGTAAGTGCCTCTCAAATAGAAACTAAGTTTGTTTTCGCTTAATTTGTAACAGCACCGTAGTTTAAGCGTCGGTATTTTGGAAGAAATTCGCAGTGAGGCGAATTTTTAGCCGCCTGAGAATTTTCTTGGGACGTGAGTCGAAAATCGGCGAAGATAAAACCTCCCATTTAGTCTCTCTAATGAACTTGTCCTGACTCGGAGAGCAGGTTGTTGGCTTCTAAGTGGTCATGTTATAGTCTTATTTTAATGTACTCTGTAATAAGAATTCGTTTAAGAAGAAGCGAAATATGCAGCAAACGTTGAACTTGTAAGGATGAAGATCTTTCTTTGTAAACTTAAACAACTTTAAGGAAGCACAAAACTATCGTGGAGATCTTTGGTTTACGGCTGATGATGATAAAAGATATTTAAGGTTTTAATAAATTGCCTCTTGAAAATCGTGTTCAAATGTAAAATCACTCGTGTATATGTATAAGCAAAATGTATGAAACAAATCTGCAGATAATTTGCCATTAAACAAAGAAATAAAAGAAGAAAGATAAACATTTATTCACAACAATAACACAATTAATTATAACACACAAAAAAAGACAGATAGTGTAAGTAATGGTTGCGAACTACTAAAATTCATCCATGAACATGGCACGAGAAGGCTTTGATATCCAATATAATTCCATTCCATTTATTAGTAAAGACACCAAAGTCATCGCCCCGCCCCCGTGTAGATAACAGTAACCATCCCACAAAATCCCTTTATTGGAAGAGATCGCAGCATTCTCGGACAGAAACAGGTGTATTAACAGCGACTATCTGTATGAAACAAAGCCGGGGCTGGGTTGTTGTGTTATCCCACGTAACGGCAAGCGGCGGTTAATGACGCGGAAAATTCCCCCGGCTCAGCGTAAGCGTGGTTCCCAAAACGCGGGATTATGCAGCGTAACATTATTACAGCTCAAACTGAACGACTTCTTGACGACGAGGTATTATTTCCAACGAAATGTGTTTTGTTGTAATACTTTGGTTATGAAATTCTTGGAAGAAACACGTTTTCATGTCAAAGTAGCCGCAGACTTGGTGCGGCTTTTGTTAGAAAAAATGAGGCCATGTTTTATAAGAATTTCATTAAATTCAAATAGATTTGTTTTGTGATTTACACGTGTAGTTATACATTTACAAATTGTACAATAATCACATTTATTTAATAGATAATTATCTATTCTCCACGAAATTAATTTAATCTTGTGACTTCAACGGCATCAGTCTAAAGTATTATAGCTGCTTATTTTCATGTCGGTACTGCAGTATCCACTTGTTATTTTCTTTCATTACCTTTGACTAGGTAAAGCACAACGCATTCTTCCCGTGCTGCCACTTTATCCATTACCAAGACAGCATTCATATACACGAAAGAATCTAATCTGATCTTCTATATCTTCAACCACCCTTCATTACCATTTAAAGGCGCAAAGAAAAGAAAGAAAAATTCGCCATCACTGAAATTTCATGTAAATTGGGGAGGAATAAAAACGCGACTCTTTGTTAAAAAAAGTAGTAGTGTAATAGAATGTACAGTCACACTGTTATTGCCGGTTCCACGGGTCGGTGGAGGGAAAAGTTAATTTGCTTTGAACGTTGTAATATTTTTTACGTTTTTGTCTGTAATTATTTCAAGCTAGTATGAAATACGTCTTTATAAAGTACTTACTTAAAATAACATTACAACAACACTTACAGTACCTATAAAAAATAGAGTACCTGCAATCAATAACGCGATATAATATTTTAATTATTCATCAGTATCATTGTGATTTCTGATAGGGATCGCCGCCTTTTCAAATCGCGTAAAGCATTTTAATATAATAAGAACGCGAATGAAATATACTTCACGGTGGACCCCTCATCTACGTTCAAGTAATCATAATAATTTCATCAGAGCAAAACCATAATAATGTATTCGTAAAGCTAACGTACATGTGCATAAAAATGTGGAACGAGGTAATCAATAAGTAAAATAAATTAGCTTACATAATAAAGGTAACAAATAAAATGAAACATTACAATACTAAAATACAACTTCATCGTAATGGACTCATTGTAGCTGTAGGATGACTGCTCAATAAGCTAGCGCTTGAGGCGGCTCTTAATAGTTATTTATGTGACTGGTGCATAATGAGAGGCATTAATTAATACAGTGAGTGTGGTTTTATGAAACGAGCCGATAGGTGAGTTTCATAATAAGATCACACGAGTGTTTTAATGCCTAATTATGCGTACAGTCGCATACATAACTTTATCTAAATGCATATCATAAGTTTTCTACAATATGTGAGAAAATTGTACCATGTTGCCTTGTATCTTAAAGAACCTGCATCTTAATGTTCACTTTAAAGTTTCGGTCACCGAAACTTTAAAGTGAACATTAAGATGCAACTACATCAATAACCGATACTTTAATGACATGTAATACTTTAATGTTAACATTAAAGTGCAACCACAGATACAGGTTTCTTAATATAGGCTGTTTGCTTATCGTTTCTAAACATATAATAGGGAAGTTATGATATGGATGTAGATAAAGCTATATAGGTGCGATCCCGCGATTATGTTTTCAGTTAGTTATTAGTAATAGGTAAACAATTGACAGTTTGTACTGACATTACATCTCTAAGAAAAGTGAGGTTGCATCAATTTTGTTCTGACTCATTGTTGTGTACCACATTGAAAGCTTCATCCGTGTCTATAATTGGTCCATAGTAGCGAAAAACACCTACAAAGATTCATTAACCTAGGGCCTAATTCTACAATGTCTTTAAAGGTATTGCTATCGTGTTGTCAACGTTATGATAGCTCTTATTAATTTACCCTTGACAATAAATAATAGCGGCCGAGTCTATAACAATACAAGAAGGATCAAAATAATAATTGCTTTTGTATTGTTTTAAACTCTACGCCATTACTGTTTAGTTAATAAGAGTTATCATACGAGTAACGTAACGTAGGTGTTCAGACATTGTAGAAAAAAGACCCTGATATGCGTTTATTCCTTTTCTAATACTTTTGACTAACGGGAATCCATAATTTTTAACGTAAAATCCCGCTGGCAAGTTATAAGAGCACCATCTAAATTTTCCTCGCAAGTGGGAGGCCCCGGATCGACCGCCACTTGTGAAAGATTGATATTCGCGCGCTAATGCGCTGACAATTTTGAACTAAGCACTTTATGCGACTAGAGAAAAATGATCCAAAGTTGAAAATAATGAGACGAGGGCAGGCGAATATCTAGCTTAAATTCTAGTCTGGATTTTCAAAGCATAAACTTTAAAAGGTTAATTAAGTTATTTGTTCAGTCACGGTTAACTGGAAAATAATGATTTTGTAAATACTTAATGTTTAAGTCTTGATTTAATTGGTTTATAATTGCGTCGATCGAAACCATTTACAAATTAAAGCCTCATTCACCAACTTGGAATAGGACTTACTCCGAGATTAGTCTGTACAAATTCGGCGTTTAATCTAGGTATAAGACCTAGAATTCCTGTTCACCGTATCTAATTTTTTACGTAGTATGAAGTCTGCTTTTGTATTATTTTTGGCCAATAAATAACGAATGTGTAAATAAATAAAACCAATGCGTTTACGTAAAATTATTCCGGTTTAAGTGATGTAAGAAAATCGGTACTTCGGAATTTGATGTATTTTGTTTATTTTTTCATTCATTCACTTACACGATAAGTTATTAAATACATATGAATAGAAAAATACATGCTTACAAGAAAAGTCATCAAATTCAGAACATTTGAAATACTTTTTATTTCTGTATAATTTGTCCATATACTTGTTTTAAAAAAACTACTTATTTTATCAAATCAATCAAGAACCCTAAACTATTCGAATGGCTTCAATATAATGCCACTATTGCAAATGAAATAATAAAGTTACATTAAAACACGTAGTTGAATGTAATTTCAATCCATTATTACAGTAAGTTTTATCGACTTGTAATTTGTTTACTTATTATCTCCGGTCCATGTAAAACGTGCTCGTGTGTGTCTTTTATCGTTGTGATAACATTATTGTTGTAAAAGCGGATTGAGGTACCAAACAATATTATTTCAATATACGCAAACATGGGTCTGCCATGAATGAGTGCGTCGCGAGTTGACAAACGGAGTCCCTAGGGAAACAAATTGCTAAATATTACTGCAATAACGTGGTGTTATGGGTTTGTTTGGCGAAAGCTTCGGAAGCCAGCTGCGTATTGTGGTACAATCATACTGTTTTACAGCGGCTTGCGACGTGACCCGAGTGGCAATAGGCGAACATCTTGTTACGTTGTGAATGTTACAGGGGACGGTTTTATTACAAAGTGTTACGTTTGTTTTGAATGTGATTATTAAGTCGGGCGTAATTCGTTTTAAGGATGGGAAGGGATATAGCGTCCGTGTTTGCTGATCCAGTAAGAAAGATATGTCAAAATGGTTCAATTTCAATGACGATCTCCGATTTTAGGGATATGTTCTCATGTTAAGAACGGATCGTATATCAATACATCAATGTGTATTGAGATACGCTGAATATTTATCCAGCGAGCTAATCGCCCTTGTATAGGCACGTGAGACAGTTCTCTGCTTCCTCTGACCCACCCTTTGGCCGAGCTGCTTTGTCAACGAATTTGACGCCAAGATTAAAATGCACGAAATGGAATGTAATTTATTGTCTCTAACAGGACACAAAGCTCGCGGGCTAAAAATTCACTGCTGTTTGAGAGAATAACTTAAAATGTATAAAATAAGGTAACAACATAGAAACATAAGGAAGGCAAAGACAAACGTTTAGAAATAATGTAACATTTTAATATAGGTAAGTGTCATTAATAGAGTTCGGCTGGCTATCGCTATCACCCTTGCACTCGTAACTGACAGTATATCTCACTCGTGTTTCATACAAAAACGAAGACTGCCGAACTACATTACGAAAATAGTAGCACTGTAATAGGTAATATTTATTTAATGTAACACTGGTGTTTAAAAATTGTAACAACAAGAGAAACATTAAAAAAAAAACTTGGTTGGATGCCCAAAGGCCTAATAAACTAGCTTTCATTACAATTAAAGTAGGGCCGATCGTAACCCTTGAAACTTGTTGAGGTCGGCGGCCACGGCAGAAACGAGACTATATTTTTTAAATCCCTCTTAAAGTTCAGCAGTTCTGTTAACGGCTTTGAACGCGAAATAATTATTTCCCGTTATTTCCACTTTTCTTTTTTTAGGGCAATTTTTTTTAAATAATTTCTTATTCTCTCGCCGTTCCAAGGAACATTCCTTTAAAATTTCAAGTCTCTAGCGGTGACAGTTAGTCAGTCCGTCTATATAGACATAGGCATGATGAGAAAGTATGTGATGGTTTACGCAGGTCAATGCAAGATCCCTGTGATAGCCGTATTTCGTAATTTCAAACACTAACTCAAACAAGTAAAGAAAAAGAGGGTATTTTGATGGGCAGGTAATACGTGTTTATATGAGCTATCCCATAAAACCTTGCGATTAGTCCGATAAGTGTACCTATCGAAAAAGCAAGGCATTATTTGACATGCAATGTCTTATGATGTCTTAAGAATAAGAACAGATTACAAAATTTTCAACAAACAAAACACCGCGTACGTAACAACGTAAAATTGTGGCATTTTGTTTGAAATTACCTCGCAAACCAAATGAAACCTACCGAGTTTGCCATCTCACGGCGGCTATTTTTGTTTGGATGCCCATTTCACACCCTAATCACCGCTTCAAGTCAAGTGATTCCAGAAGTGAAAAGAGTAATTCCAGTTCAGCCGAGTGCTCCTCGTTCCGGCTTTGCTTTCAAACTTGCTCAGAAAGATCACTCGTTAAGATTTCGCCGAGAATACTTCAATGCACTTTTGTCAGTCCCACTCATAAAGAAAAACGAAAAGGTTATTCAGCCAGATTAAATTAGAGAAAAAGTTTTTTTAAGTCGCTCCCTTAATGAACTTCCAATAAGACAATCATTTTATGAAAAGGCACCCATTGAAAATAAATGACTTGAGACTCGAGTTTTAATTAGCAAATTAAACATTCTTAGTTTGCTTTAACAAAATAATTATAAATGAGCATCGAATGGCAGATTTTTATGCGGCATTTGCGAAGCTAGAATGACAGTTAACTCTTTAATAGCCGAAAGCACTCGGGTAAATTGAATTTAAAAATAAATGGTAAGGACAAAGAAATCGATAAGAAATTTAAGGCTTGAACTTAGGAAAGTGATAAAATTTAATATCGGACGTTCGCAGTCCGGGGACAGGAGGCTTTACGGTGGCAATTACTAACGTTCATCTTGGAAATACGGGAGATTGGTCTCGCCCTTTATAGGTTTTCGGGAGTCACGGTTATTGCAAACGCATTACTTTTATTACTTTATTGAGGCGAAATTAAAGTTCACGTGACTTTTAAGGAAAATTTTCCTTCGCTTCAAGCCAATATAGATAAGTGTAACTGGAAAGTGTTTGTTATTTTTCGTTGATTATATTTTAATCAAGATTTTTTATGTGGGTTGTTATTTATTCCAATAACCATTAGAAATGTTGAGTGACATTTCACATTCAATTATTTCTGTTAAATCACTCCTGCTGCGCTCGCATTGACCGAAAAGCAAAAGGGTAATTTTGCTACGAAAAGCCAATGGCTGGCCCAAACGTCAGAGCTCAGCTACAGAGCCAAAGCCACTTGAATGCCGCCGTCCTAATTTTAAGTAACCGAGTTTGAGTCTGCTCCTGTAGTCATATTTTGTATGGTAAACGTTGGTCGGAGCTGGCTTAGTAACTCGCTATAAACCAAGCTCTACAAAATGTAGCTGGTTTTTCCTTTGATTTTAACAGCAAACCTTTAGCCATGTTAGATTCTAAATTTAACAGGGTTAAAGGTTTTGCCTGCTACTTATTTTATGAATATGTTGGTTGACTCTATGCGTACTACTATAGTACTAGTACAGTCAAGGAATTAAATTTGTCACCCACCTTAGTTCCAAATTCAATCTGACATTCTACAGCAATAAGGTTGAGTTTCCTATAAATTACAAATGACTTGGCTTCTCTATTGACAATGACATCTTCAAACAGATTTTCATTGAAATGGGTAGCAAATTTACTTCCGTGACCGTACACTCTAAACGAACTGTTTTTTTTTTTGGATTAAACTAATCACGTTTTAGTTTTTACTTACCTTGGGTAGTTTGTAAATTTATGTGGTAATTATAAAACAAATGGCCGGCCAAACATGGAAATACGATAAAACACATTCATCAAACAATGTTGGTCACCAAATGTCAACAAATAATAAAATATTTTACATTTCAGTCGGGGTTTCAATTAATTAACGCGTTAATTGCACATGCGATAAACAATATTTTTACTTTCATCAGGTATACCATAGATACTTAAATACCTAGTGGGGTCATAAGTTCTGTTACTAAGGTTGAGTTAAATAAAACGAATGTTTATTTTTTTATTTCAATAAGTACGTATAAACATTATAAGCTCAATTATTGTACATTTTCAAGAACAAATAATCATTATTTATAGTCCGCATGTCCGACACGATCTTTTAACATTCACAGCCAGCATCGATGAAATTACGCATAACTTCTCTGTAAATATCACTTTTTGAAAACGCTTAAAAATTAAGAAGTAAGTAAGTAAGAAAATACTTATATGAATATAAATTATGCAGCTATTTAAGGGATCTCTTCCAGCTAACCCTGTAATGACTTGGTGAAGGATGACAAATATTTTTTGTTTCCTATCCTAAAACTATTATAAAACTTCCTATCTCTGTGTATGTTTAGGGACCAAAATTATATTTCTCAACTAGAATCAACTCCAACTAATAAAGCAAGAGATTTGGTGTTTTCGTATTACTGCAAATTCGTGTGAAATCGTAAAGTCGATTTAATAAGACATCAAGATTGACCGGCGTACAATCGGATCTTTAGTTACTTGAAATACATATATATATATATATATATATATATATATATATATATATACATATATTTGTTGCTGAGTCATGGATGTTTTCTATGTATTTAAGTATATATTTCTCTATATAAGTATTTATATCGTTGTCTAGTACTCATAGTACAAGCCAAGAGCTTAGTTTGGGACTAGGTCAATTGGTGTGACATTGTCCCCTGATATTTATTTTTTTATTTATTTATTTATATCAGAATATAAAGCTAAAAGTTTGATCAATATATCACGCGAACTCTCTACAAGAACTCTTACAAAAGTTATGAGTATAATCGTCGTGCGTGATTTGAACTATGATTTTCTAGTCCCAAATGGCAATACTTCAAGCTCGTACATCAAATAATTGGAATGAATTAGAATATATAATTTTATGTTTATTTTATAAAAATCTAAGTTTTGATTCAAAGTCAAAGTCAAAGTCAAAGTTCTTTATTCTTCAATTTAGGCATAATATAATGCACCTATGAATGTCAAAAAGCATTACCACCGCACCGGTTCGAAAAATAAAACCTTTGCCCCGAGAAGAACCGGCGTAAGAAACTCGGCAAGGTATATTTTTTTCAAGAAAAAGGTTTATATCATTACATTATAATTATAAATAGTTTACAATATCACGGTATTTTTGTACAGTAGGTGCACCTTTTTTAAGCGTAGATTACTCATGCAGGACGGACGACTCACTGCCAAACATCCCTATCCATGATATAATCGTTTACTTTATAATATGCTCGGGAAATTAGTTTTTGTTTTACGACAGATTTAAATTTAGAGTCAGTAAGTTCAGTAATACTTTTTGGAATTTTATTGTAGAATTTTACACAATTTCCCAAGAATGATTTTGAAGTTTTGGCCAGTCTATAAAAAGTGGTTTTGAGCTTTCCTGTGCTCCTGGTTGCTTTTGGCTTATCAATGTTCGTTGGGAAATTATGTAGATTCTTCCTAACAAAGATGATTATTTCAAATACATATAGCGACGGCAGTGTTAGAATATCTATTTCCTTGAAGAATTCCCTCAATGACACACGCGACCCCAAGTTATAAATAGGTCTAATAGCCTTTATTATGAAAAGCTCCTTTAATTTATTTTTAAATTGTGATAAATCTCAGTAACAGAACTTATGACCTGACCTTATATATATGGTAAAAGTATTATTCATAATGTTACACTTACTTTCGTTTTGATACTGTTTGTTAAACAAAATAAACGTGATTGATCCATATCGTGTCAAGAAAATGTCAAATTACCTTCAACGACGTGGTATATCTACTGCCCAGGCAGGACGTTGGATTCGGATCGGATAAAGGAAAAAAATGTTAGTGCCAAAAACAAATTATTTCGACGACCAAGTACAATGCGTCTGGCGCGTAGGAATTTCATGAAATTTAGCGTATACTCTAAAAAATAACCCTTATAAATCTTCTTTGAACGTCCCTTCGTGGCTTTAACTGCGCCGTGTCTTTCGCGATATCGGCCCAATTTCTGTAAAAGTTCCGAAAATAAATTTATTATAAGACGACTGAAACATCTTTTCGTTTTTCGATATCCGAGCAACTTGAGTAAATTTGATTCTTTTCCAGCAAACCCATTTTCTATTACTAAAAGGGTATTTGTTTTCATAAATAAAAGTACTTACGAGTATGAGTGACTTATCTCTTTGATTTTAATGCTATAGCATAAAACATATTAATACGTTATTCAGTAAACAAGCTTTCTTTCAAAGTTATATACCTACTTCAGCCAATTTTATTTTACTTACAGGATGAGCAATTTTAAGACGAAAAATTCTGGGAATATTTTCAAGAAAGATTCAATATAATCATAGTCTTTTAGAGTAGGTGGGGAACTAACATGAAAAAGAGAAAAAAAATAGTCTGTATATATAGACAGACAACAGAAGCGTGGAGATAAATGGTATTTGTTTGCCAGCAGACGAAATAAACAACCTTTCCCGGGTTATTTTTTATCAAAGTACTTATAGTGTCAGCTTACTTCTAAACATCGTCCACAAAAATACTCTCAAGTTACGTAAAGCTTGATTCAGCAGCTTTTTGGGCTTCAATTTGGAATTTATGCAAAACTTGGCCCTATCATTAACAGAAGTGTCCGAGTTCTGCCTCATTACTCGTACCTTACCTTTTCCACTAAGCCGTATCGGAAAAAGGACGCTTCGTAATAACATTTTTGAATAAACGGTGTCAAGGGAAAGGGGTCCCTATATAAACCAAATTAAGAGTCAATACAAATCGCCACTCTTCACGGTTACCCTTAGAAGGGTTGTTACTTTGTGTAAAGCTGACGCTGTCATAAACGATACTTAATGACGCATAACATTCACAGTACGAATAGGGTAGAGAACGTTAATGCTAAGGAATATTTAAATTCTTGTTTGAAGAATTCCTCTTCAAACACTAACAAGGTTTAGTTAAAATATTCATACCTTAATGATCCTTGGTGCGAAGCCTTCTTAATATTAAATGCCAGTGTCAATGATAAGGATCAGAGTTAAATAAACAAAAGAGCAAGAGCTCCGAGGCACTTACAAAAACGAACACAACCAATTACGTTTTGCGAATCTTAAAATTGTTTTTACTTTTTTGGGGTCTCATTTGGAGAAAACGACAACAAAAACACGCCGTGCCTCGCACAAAAACAACGTTTTATGAAAGATAAGTATTGTTGATGTTGTTTGAGGTTATTATAATAAGATTGTGTTGGTTGTTTATGCTTTCCTGGTAGCAATTTTTTATACGTACTTCAGTCTCGTGTGTACTTTAGGCAGTAACCTAATGTTATCTTAATAAATAAGGTTTATAAATCATTTGTAGGTCAATGCATCATTTTCTATAATAAATTACCTGACTCAGTTTTAAAGTTACCATTTCCAGTACTTAAAAGTTACTTGAAAAAGTCGTTGATGTCTAAGGCTTACTATAGGGTCGAGGACTATCTAACAGATAAAAATGCTTGGCCTAAACTTAACTAAACACCTAAATAACTGATTAATAAAATAGGCATAAAAATATGTAAATATTGTATATTGTCTAGGGGACACGGTTTCTGTAGGAGAATGTATCGAAACTTTGTATGTGGTGGTTGTCTTGCACTGTCATAGGAAAGTATATATATATTTTTTAATATATATACATATTTTATATAAATATATATTTTTTTTATTACTACTTCTTATTACTCCCTATGAAAATTCTTAGTTTTGACACATTTTCTTGCACAAGCTACGCTTGAATGTTTTTTATTTTTATTTTTATTTTATGTTAAATTCATTGTTTTATATCATGCTAGGTTAAGCTTTATAATTGTATAATATCATAAGTTTTAAAAAACGACTGACTGTTGAGTTTCTTGCGGCGTTTCTTCTCAGCAGTGGTCTCTTGCGAAGCGCTGGTAGATTTTGACGTGTAAAAGTGCCCGTGCGGCCTAATTACTGAATAAACATCTTTTATCTTTTATCTTTTAATAAACCAGTGAGTATACGTATATCATAACTCCAGTAGTCTATTGTCAAAGGTGTTAATAGGTCACAGCAGATATTTTTGACCAACGACATTTGAAACAAAAGGCAGCGATTGTGTTATTTTTAGAAGCGGTCGCCTTCTCTAACACTCCTATTTCATTCCTGGAAATGGACAATATTACACCAAAACGCGCTAGCGCACATAAACAATTGACGTATTGAATTACAACGAGGGGAAATCAATCAAAGAATTCTTGTATGCAAGTTTTTTTCTTTTTATCGCATAAAGAAGGCATACGAGCACACAGGCCACCTGATAGTAAGTGGAAGCTGTGACCCATAGACATTCGCATTCACAAGACTGCAAGCCTAAGACTGCAAATGCGTTGCCAACCCTGAGGGCTAAGATGGAATGCCTCTATGCTAGTCATTACACCGGCTGTCTTATCCCCAAACCGGAACACAACAATGCGAACACAGCTGTTTGGCGGTAGGTTAATGGATAAGATGGTAGTAGCGATCCGGACGGACCCTGCTGTATTTGATTTGAGGTAAGTCAAAGAGACTGGTTAGTAAAATAAAAGTTACAAACTGTCGTTATAGATATATACAGGGTGGCATAAACCGAAGTCAACCCGCCTAGGGCTGATAGAGCAGCTAAAAATCTATCGATTTAACCCCTATGTATGTTCAGGGTGTTTACTAGTTTCGGAGATATTGAACATTTTGATATGTTTTTTGTAATTTCCTCTTTTTATTGGGGCAAATAGGTTTAAAAACTACGCTGATTCGTTATGATTCTGCTTATGTAAGATACCACTGATAATATATATTTTTTCTTGACATGGACTTCAGTACCTTGTCACTTTAATCGCTATGGCATTTCATATATGGCAGTTTAAACATGCATACCATTAAATAGACAAGGTAGGTACTAAAGTGTATCCATATTTATGAACTCGACTGTACGATCGTACGCTTAGGATTAGTTTCTTGCTACTCCTACTTCTTCCCGTTAGGGGTCGATTTTCGAAATCCTTTTTTATCGCACCCCTAAGGTATCCAAGGAGTTCCTCTTAAGTTCCGACTAGGTCCGGCGGTTTAGGCTATGCGTGGTCTGTCAGTCACAGAAGAATTGTGTAATTGTGTGTGTATAGATTGCTGGTCTCACAATAGTACAAATTTGCCAGGGCTTACTTAACAATACACAAGTAATGAAAGTATCATTGTTTGTCTGGATGTACGCACAATTTTCGCGCGACGCGGCGTGTCGCTTACGTGACCAAATTGCTGAGCAGGACTATCAGGCCAGTATTATATTATATTGGGCACTTTGACCTGCTTGGAGATACACCTGGGCTATATTGATGCTTTACCCCAACATAACAGAGTTAAAAATTAATAATTTTGTACTTTTCAATAAATTATTATTGTAAAGGTATGCGCGACTTTTTATTGCGTTTAACCTTACGTATCGTATGAGCCATTTTGTAATTAAGGAGCATATTGTACCTATTCGAATTTGGAAATTACCTCATGCTTTGCTGATGCTTTCGATAATGTACAATTTCTAAAGAAATCTATAATTTATTTGTTTAAACTATATTGCACAATACACGAAGTAAGTATGTATAAATGGCAGACCTTACGGTGTTCTCCTTCTGTACCAGTCAATCAATGGGCCAAACAGAAACTTTAACATTGGTTCGGAGAAGGATATAATAAACATAAAACTTCAGTCATAGTTAAACTACTCATAAATATGAAAATAACTCGCAATGATACAAGGTACACATCAACAAGGCTAAACATTTTAGCCTATTTGTGCAAAACGTGGTTACAAAATCATCACTAAGTTTTATAGCTGTAGGTAATTCTGTAGCTCTGTGTACCTCACTTTGCGATTACAGGCGTGAAGGTACGTACGTATGTGTACAAGGTTATTAAGACACAGGGGAATCCGTTCTAGTCTGTACAGCAACTGGATAAACTCGCTACCTATCCTACTTGGGGGTTATGACCTTACTCGTAAATTTGTTTTGAACTTTACGATCAAATAAATGATTTGACTTTGACTTTAACAAGGCTAACTAAAATTACAGGTTAATTCTACGAAAATACAGTTCGTAGATAGCCGATTACGATTACATTTTCAGGGGCGCTGACGTTTGTAGATATTAAGCCGTAGGTATATATAGATAGATCTCTTATCACTATTTATATTTTGCAATGTACTGCGTTGACATACATTTTGAAATATCAAACTAATAAAAGATGAGATATTGTAGGTATGTATGTAAACACTTTATTGCACAAAAATATTAATATTACAAAGGCAAACTTATCCCAAAATGGGATCTCTCCCAGCTAACCCTGAAGCAGAAAGTGGATGAGTTAGGTTTCATTAGGTTCTTATTATTTATTACGTTATAAACATTTGCATTCTTGAAAATGTAGTCTTGAGACTACACTTCAGACTGCAGTCCTATGACCGCAAATGCGATACCAACCCGAGACTTAAGATGGAATGCCAATGTGCTAGTAATTTCGTTAATTGTTTTATCCCTACACTGAAGCAACAATGCGAACACTGCAGCCTGGAGACTGACGAAATTATTAAAACCGAAATTGAGACGAAACATCACAAAGAGTTATATATATTCACGATAATTTACTTCCAAATCTCATATCTCAAGTAAACTTATTTTAATGGCAAGATTTAGCTTCTTAAGGCAACAAGCTTAACATAATCTGCTAATAAGGGACTAAGCGTTTAGGGGCAACCGGGAAGATTCATTTAATGAAGATTATAAAGTTCGACGTTCCTAGGTTAATTTCTGTCGCAGACTGGTTAAACAAAGTGTGTCTAAGTCTGCTTCCGAGAAACAAAGTTTCGCGGTTGGCCTTTTATAAATTGCTTTCAGTTAAGTCTTAAGATATTTTTTTATTATTAATATAACCGGATATGAACATTAACGTTTTAGATGTTTGAGGTCTCAGAAAAGAGAATGGGCAAATTTTTATGGAGCTTGGTCTACGAGCGGCGGATAAATTGAATATCTGACGATGTAGTATTAGTCCTACTGTTAATTGGTGAAAGTTTAATTACCGTGACTTAATTTTAACCTGCTGTAGAATACTTTGCATTGTTTTACCAATTATTGTCATATATATTGATGATCTAACAGTCTCAAAGTGAAGTATTTAGCAAAAAGTTGCTAAAATATATTAATATATTGAAGTAATATAATTTTGATTAAAATAAAGATTACATAAATCAAAAACTTGATAATAACAACAAGGTAACTTAATGTATAGGGAGCCGAGATAATTGCAGCAATCACTT
Source organism: Acleris sparsana (assembly GCA_923062465.1). Taxonomy (NCBI): domain Eukaryota; kingdom Metazoa; phylum Arthropoda; class Insecta; order Lepidoptera; family Tortricidae; genus Acleris; species Acleris sparsana. Next base: position 14,290,130 of record OV281287.1, on the reverse strand, counting down.
GAAATTATTGAAAAAGCTAACGAAGTCACTTTGTAAACTCAGCCATGACTTTATTGTTCAAATCATGTTTCTTTAAACAATATAATTAATAAATCTTTAATACGTGCCATCAACGTCTTCGTGTTGTCAAAAAAACATTTGAATTACATGCAAAAAAACCACTATAGTTGAAACTTCACAAGAAAAATCTAACTTAAATTAACAAAATTAGTAAATAGCAGCAAAAATTAAAAAAACAAAAGAGAAAACATGGATATCATAAATGTAACTTTGTTTGTCTATTTGTTAGACTTTCACGGATAAACCGCCGTACCAATTTCGATGACATTCGATATGAAGATAGCTTTAACCCCGGGGAATTACGTAGGTTACTTTTTTATCCCGGAAAATAGGACAGTTCCCGAATGAGGAGCGATAAACGACTTCTACGCGGAAGGAATTACAGGCAACAGCTAGCACTCTATAACTGTAACTTGTTGATCACTCAGTTAGTCCCTGTCTTACTAGTTTATGACAAAGGAGGAAGAAAAGAAAAGACAACACAAATATTGCAAAATATTTTTATAATCACGCAAGGAGGAGTAAATAACCTCGGGCAACTTCACATTGATTACAAGGAAAAGTTTCGTCATAATAACTTTTCTACAGGGATGGAAAAAACTTCTGCAAAATCGCCCCATCTCAGAATAATGAGTTAAATTTTCCAATTCAGTTAGAAGTTTCTAGAAAGTGTTCAATCTAATTGCTAACTCGCCAAGTTTTATAGCTTACTGTAAAATTATAAATTTGAGTTTAAGACATGCGAATTGAAATTGAATATTGTATGCTGTGAATAAATCGTTTTCGAGTTAAACGTACTTTAAAGTACCTCAAGAGTTAATAGTGGAAACCTTACCTACAAAGTCGCGTGTTCTTCGACTGACTTGTTTTTCTGAGAAACTCTTTCCTGATACCGTTAGTTAACAACTGGCCGCCGCGTGGCTTTCCCAAAAATGTGCAACCGATACATCTATGTAATATCTATAAATACTTTACTAATATTATGAACAGAAAGTAACAATTTTGTAAGTTTGAATCTATTCGACAGGCAATCTCCGGAACCGCGGAACCTATTCGAAAAAATCTTTCACCATTTGAACGGTACATTTTTACGGATTGTTTATTTATAAATTTGAACCATAATGTTATAAATTTTGTTTTTTGTTGCTTATTCACGCTGCAACGTCTGCACGGATGTGGGTGATATTGGGAATAGTGATAGGTCATATCTTTGATTAACACTTGGCTACTATTCCGAAAAAGTAAAAGATCTCGAAGGAATAATGATAACCGAAATCTACGCGGATGAAGTCACGTGCTTTTTAATTAAGTATAAGGTATATTTAACCGAAACCGCTGGATGACAGCAGCAGAGGACCGATCGTTGTGGAAAACCTTGGGGAAGGCCTTTGTCCAGCAGTGGACGTCTTGCGGCTGATAATGATGATGATGATACTTAATTAAAAAGCACAGCTCATGAAGTAATTTTCTACAACATTGACAGCAGTAGAAAATGTTTGGGCTTGTATCTTTATTTAAATCTAGCTTTTAAATATTACCCACTTATTTCAATCAGATTCAATTACAAAGCAATTAGATAAGGTTATCTAATTGTTCACCAATTCGCTTTATCTTCACTGTGAAGTGATTTGCCAGACACTTATTGAAATAGTCTAATCAGAAACGTTTTTATCACACTAACAATTTTATTTTGGCAAAGATTGTATCAAATCCTTGACCTTATTTTTTTATTAAACAAATCTACCTAGTTACGTTACTGGTATAAGAAAAAACCGACAAATTGCGAGTCGGACTCGCGCACGAAGGGTTAAACTATAAAACATCACGTTTGCTGTATGGCAGCCCGCCTTATATATTTATTTTCATCATCATCATCATGTCAGCCGAAAGACGTCCACTGCTGGACATAGGCCTCCCCCATATTTATTTTGTATTGAATTAATTATTTATTTTAAAAACGAATATACTAAATATTCTGTGAATATTTCAAGCGTCTACCTGTTCCCGTTATTATGATCGAGCAAAAATCAGAAAAAACACACGTTTGTGGTATGGGAGCCCCTTTAATATTTATTTTATTCTGTTTTTAGCATTTGTTGTTATAGCGGCATCAGAAATCATCTGTGAAAATTTCAACCGTCTAGCTATCACGGTTCAGATGATACAGCCTGGTGACAGAGACAGACTGACGGACAGTGGAGTCTTAGTTATAGGGTCCCGCTTTTACCCTTTGGGTACGGAACCTTAAAAAATAAAGACTACAACGTGTTCATAACAATAGAATTTAACTAGGTCCTTGGTTAACAACTAATCAACATTTTGTTGTTTGACGTGTCAAAGTACCCGTGCGGCTACCTACTTTTTTTTTTCTTTTAATAATGCCCATATTTTTTTACATTCCAGCGTTACATTTTAGACGCTACAGAAATTCAAAGTAGTAACCGATTGATGTGATTTTTTGCTTACATTATGGCGACAACATTGTCTAGGAAGGTCATAAAAGAACGATAAATTGTCGACTACTAACTACAATAATTATATAAACATAGTTTAGTTGCACATCAACATTTTATTTGTATCCATTTCTGTGCCTGCAGTTATTTCTCTGGAATCCAATAACTTATCGTGATCGCGATAAAACCTGCGTTGCAGAGATATATAAATATTCGTTTCAGAATAGTCCTGTTTATATAGACGACCTATTTAATACCGGCGCCGGAGCGTCGCGTCACGTCACTCCGCATCAATGGAAGCCAACAAATGGCAATCAACGGAACTCATGCAATCGGACCTTTTAATAAACTATTAAGAGGAATCATTAGCGTTTATTGAAGCATATGCCCTTCTTATTATGATAGAAAGATTATTAAGAATTAAATTGATGTAAATTTTAAAAAGTTATCTCTTAAAATGCTGCGTATGTTGCAGTAAATTTTCAAGAAACTCGATGCAAAACACGCAAACAGGTAGTTTTATCAACAAGCTGATATCATGGTCATGATCGTACGATACCATGTTGAGAGATAAAACACCTGAATCATCAACAGCAATCATTACGTGTTCCGCAATATATCCTTGATCTGCGCCTGTTTCGAATATAATGATTACTTCTAATTTTCTTTAACTACCTACTAAATAAAACTGTATAAATACAGCTTATTAAATAACAATTGCTGTCTTGGAGTCCCAATTACTCATAATTTTATATCCTTATAATTAAATTGCTCTAACTCTTTTTATAATTATGACAAGTAAGCGTCATTAGGAGGACGAAGTTACATGTATGTTACAAAAACAAGGTTATTTAATTTTAAATATATATTCGTCACTTTCACATCTATTTACTTTACGTTTACGTTTTTCGTAAATCGTTGAGTAAACCCAATTAGCGTAAAATTAGGTGGAGTACGGTAACCAAAGCCGCTCCTCTCAAATAATGGTAATGGGCTGTCAGGACAAGCCTCTGTCAAACTCATCGCTGAACACAATAACAACAATACACCAGACAGTTTTTTCTATAATGAAAACTTATTGATGCGAGAAAAGTACCTACAGAACAAATTTTGTTATTTACATATCGGTTTTTTTAGACAATAAAATCGAGCTTGTCTTTAAAGATGATCTTAAATAGTCAGCATGCTCTTCTTCAACGATTTTTGTTAAATACTTGTCTAGTTCATCTTTTTTATTATTTTTATTTTATTTTAAAAAGTTTTGTAAGTAGGCCCTGTAGGCACTTTTACAAGTCTGAGTCTACCAGCGCTTCCAAAGAGACCACTGTTGAGAAGAAGCGCCGCAAGAAACTCAACAGTAAGCCTTTTTTCTAAATAAATCACTTATTACAATACTAAACTTAAGCTACACAATTTAAATGTCACAGGGATGTACAGGTCCCAGTAGTAATAATAATTAAATATATCCAAATGTCGGATTAAAATAAATAATACAATTTCGGAGATGTAAACAGTCTCCAAATGTCAAATTAAAATTATTTATCTTTCGACCTTCGAGTGCGGGAGCACCGGAGACCTGTCATGACCTACCTTTTTTGCACTCCTCCAAGGTTTCATCAGATCCATCGGTGCAATCCGGGTGTCGGTCGCACAACCACGCCAGCGGTATGCAGGCCTTGTTGGCGCATTGGAACTGATTCAAGGAACAAACACCTGAAACAAACATATTACTATCGTTACGAACATTGGCCACCACAATAAAAAGTGTACCAGATAAATATATCTTGAAAGCATCACACTCTGAAACGGTTTATTCATTCGCCTTTAAAGGATCTCAGAAAAAGGATCCTATTCGTACACTCGGAAGATAAACGCACAATAGTCGGAAATCGGCTATCGAAACTTGTCGTATAACTCAGACCGGCCTATCTGTGAGATCGTACATTTCCATGATCCTAAACAGCCTTCAGTATATTGCTGTGGACACTAGAGCCAGGACGCCAATACAATGGTACAAACTATATCTTTCCCGTCCACTCTCTTGATTTATGCGGCAATATTTTCGTGAACGCTTCCTATTCCACTGAATGGAACTTGGACTATTTCAATGATTTACACGTTTCCTGCTTCTATAAAGGAAGCCAATGTAGTTATAGAACTAATTAAGTTACAATGGGGCATGTGCGCTTTCATAATTAAAATACATCGACGATGCGAATACATTCGTTTTGCAATTTATCTGAAATGAAACGTTTCAATATTTATTTTAAGCTTTATTGCGAGTGCTCTGCGTTCTGACTTGCTTTTAAAACAACTCTTTCATTAAGATCATCTCTACTTGTAGTTGTGTTGTGATCAAATCAATAATAACATCCATTTTTATTTAAAATTCAGCATCCCGCGTTTAATTAATTGATGGCATCTTTATAACGAAATACGCGTAATATTTATAAATTTGGACAGCAACAGTGAAAAGCAGCCGTAGTTAATTGAAACATAGTTGATTCAATTTGTATGTAAATGGCTCGTTTTATCAATTTTTGCAATTTTACGTTCCTACGCGTTCACCGCCCGTGCCGCAAACCGTTCGTCGTGGATTCGTACAAACGTCGATTGTGGGCAACGTATGCGTTAATAGATGCGCAATTTTATGGGTAAGTTAAATAGAGTACCGCGGGTACTCACGCAGAGTGTAAGGGACTCTGGTTTAATTTTATTAGATTAGGTTGAGGGTCGTTGCGGCGGGCGGCGGGGCTTCGGCGCCTCGCTGACATCCAATCTGGTTCGAGCACCCTCGTACCAGTCTCATTGAGAGCAAATCGCGCGAGGGGAGCGGGGCTGGCCCAGCAAATTCGGTAATGGTAATACATAAACGAGGGTACACTTCTGGGATTTTAAATAACAAATCCACGTCTATCGCTTTGCAAATAAACGTATGTATGGCACATTCTCTCAAATATAATACTCATCTGAGGACAGTTGCCTAACCCATAATGATAATTAGGTATATGTTCATAATTATCCGTTTACATTAAGTAAAAAGCACAAATATTTATCACCACACATTTATAACAAGGATATTAAAATTAAGCTTAATCGAATGAACGCAATATGTCGTATCGAACGGCCCTTGGATTGCGGAATTGCACCGTTATCGTTGCAGCATTCTCACTGAACCACTATGGGCCGAAAGCCCCATCTAGCTGGACAAAAACCATCACTGCGATTCTGTATTACTACCGAAAACTATAACAGATACTCCCGAGGTAACGATTCCGTTAGTAATTTTGAGTAAGTACCCTCCAATAATTACTTATAAATCTCGAAGTGTTAATAAGAGCGTTGTCGTGCGTATTAAAATAATTTACTTTCCGTAATTTCTTGTTTGAGATTCACTGTTTATAAGATTAATTTATAAGTTTTTACTCATGTATCGTGAAATTGATGGTAAGTACTACTTTTTATAATTATTTCAATCGTAAATACTTCCTCTTTTGCTGAGAAAAATGTCGAGGTAAGTGATGAATATCACATTTTTAGTGCATATTTTTAGTTTCTTAGACCAGAATCTACATGTACCATCTTGAACCATGGCTTTTTTTATGTGGCAATCTCAATCATACAGTATTGGGTTAAGTACATTTGAAACTGCGGACGACTGCGGAACCACGCAATATTTATAGTTGAGCTTAAGAAGCTAAGTAACTTTTTCAGAAACCGAAATAATTATACCTAGAAGGATTTATTTTTTACCATAATTGGGTTAAATACCCAAACAATGAAAGAAATAGTCGTTTATATGAATATATTTCAATGAAATTTCATACCAGTGCACAGTGGTAACAAAAGCTTTTGTATGAAATATTAAATTGGCATGTTCATTTTTGCTCCGAACGGCAACCCAAAGATCCAAGAAACGTTGGATTCGCAAAATTGTTAGTTTTTGAGCTGGACCGTGTTCCACCACAAAAACGCACGATGACGTATTCTAATTTGACTTTGTGAGAAAAGTACGTGGCGAAGGTAGTTTGGGAAATGTCAGTTTACCCACTTTTGATTATTCTGACGATGAAGATAAGTAGATATTTGTAATTTCTTCATCATTAAATGCTGAAGCTATCATGTTGTATTTTTTATTACTGCTATTCTGGTTGTTTTTGGTCCCTTTTGCAATAATGTTTCGTTTCTGTTAAAAAGGTACAACCAATTTTAGTTGATCTCTATTGCCGTAGTAATTATTTCTATACAAAGATCAATTTACACTGGTTTTCTTATTTTTGCATTAATATTTGCACAGACAAGACAATTATTTTTATTTCATTTCGTCCCATAGTGTGAACTGCTAAACCAATACGTTGAAACTAGACTATTAGATTTTAATTTGACTAGAGAAATAAGCATAAGGCGTTAGATTTCCTTACGTTTAGGAAGATTGTCCCTATTCTTAAGTGCGCCACAGACTAGACAAGTAGACGTAAGAGAACTGCGCTATCAATTGTTTCAACAAGGACGATACTAGGTAAAGGATGATACAAAATAGTTTACTTAGCATAAACCACAAAATAATGTTTTGATTAAATATTAGACTAGAAACCTAAGATCAGGCGCATTGTCAAAGTTGCATTTGTTACCTTTTTTGGAATTAGAACCAAAACCGGCCAAGTGCCAGTTGTATCGCAGACAATATACTATTCGCACCCTTTGGGTACGGAACCCTTCAACTACAAGTATAAAGAGGGAATTCTACAGTAGCGGAGTATGACGTCGCGGCTTGCTATTTCATACATAACTCCATAACAGCTAACCAGCCATCATTTTGACACTTGGTAAAAAGAAACAGGGGGTCAGGGCGGAGATTCACACGGTAAAATGTTATTGCTCTTGACGTGTTACAGTATTTAGTCAACGTTTTGATAGCACTTACTTGGTTGACAGTCATGGCGACGAGTTGGAAATTATAACGATAACGATAACACACGTAATAGAGCATTGATCGCGTCACTGGTAGATCACGTGACTTTTCGTATCACGTCATCTACCAGAGACGCGAACAAAACTCTTGGTAGCATAGTGCATCTTGGCAGGGCCCTCAGGACAAGATCGAAAACGCGACATACGCGCGTATTGATTTATTACGTCAATCGAATAATAAGAATAATATACTCATAGTGATAACGTTCGAAGAATGCGTTTTGTCTAGGCATATTGAATTGATCTGCCAGTGGTATAGCGAATTCTTTCCAGTAAAAAAAACATGCGGCTTACCTAAAACCACCAAATGAACTTATTTAAACCTTAGTTCAGGGTTTGGAACTTGCGCGTTGTGTACCCAAACACTTCGGACTTTTTTAATTAAAATATTTCAAACGCCAACATTCTTGGTTAACAAATGAACTTGTTTCCAAAACGTAATAGGAAACTTTTGCCAAGTAAAATACAGGCATAACTTTGATATTGCTTTAATTTTTCAGAGTGGATGTTTCGGCTTAGTGTTGATGTTGGGGGTTGATTAATTAAACCCCATTGACTTATACACAGCTTGTTGCTTAACAATTTATTCTTAAGATTGATTTACTGGCTGTTACATTTGTACGTCGTTCTACGTGTTTTCTTATGGTAGTAAATACAATTTTCATTATTATGTTACACTCTTAGAATTGCGACAAGAATGTATGAAAGACAACTTGTGATAAAAAAAACATCATTGGATTTCTTATAAATTCACTGGTCAATTCAAAAAAAAAAAAAAAAAATTCAATTTCCTTCGCAAAATTACAAGTTATTAACAAAGCATAATACAATATCAAAATTTCGCACTAGATAAAAGATATTTCGAACAAAGACACGTCTTTTTCAAAACAAACTTCATTTCAAAACCGAATATATCCACGGATACCAGAAAACCAGTGCTGTTGGCATTTTAATTCATGACTTACTAGAGCATGTAATCAAATCGTTTTGTGTAAAGCCCGAGATAATACCCTTATTTTCTCACTAATTAAAACTGGAGTTTTTGTGTAGTTGCATAAGGGTAACCAAACCATTGGTAGCTATATTTACGTTATTTAGAGCCTAACACATTGCGTTTGCTTTACTCATAAGTGTCACCGAAAAATAACTATTTCCATTCTCCTACCTAAACGTAAATAAAACGTTTCATATGTAGGTATACCCACGCCACGAAGTACCTATTTTTCTATTCTGTGGTATACCTACCCTATAATTCAAAAAATGTGAGCTAACTGTTATCAATTATATTTGAGTGGTAGGTACCTTTAAAAGAAGAAAAATAAGTAACAAAAACGAACGTATGAGTTGAATTTATAAACTCTTCACAACTTCCTTCGATTCTAATAATTTATGAATGTATGTTTAATTACATACATATAAATAAGGCATATTTGAAACGTGTTTGGTATAATGGTAACACAAACAATCAAAGCGATTACAAATTACTCTGTTTATGCGTCGGGTTCCCCTTGCCTATTCGTCTCCGGCCGTCCATGTCATTCACCTCGAGCACATTTTAGTCACAAGCACCGCTTAGAATACCTCTAATGAGCATGTATGTAAATACTTGTATAACGTCTAAATATATAGGATATTTTATGAAAATAAGTTTTTCATTTTACGTCTGTTTACTATTCAACCATGATTTAGCCAACCTTGCTTCTTACTATCAAATGAATAAGAAGGTTGGAAAAAACTACATCATAAAACAATCCAAAAACTTTTTTTTGCAAATTAATCAGAAACCAATAAACCCACATATTTAAAAGGAAACTCTTCAGTAATACTAACCTGATTAAAAAAAAATATTACACCATTAACCAGGCTTGAGAATATTTACTTTTTGCTACCAGTACGACTTACACCAACCTCATCGTATTAGGTAGGTACTCAAAGGCAGCCGGTAAAAAAAAACCTTCGTTGTTACTGCGGTTGATTCAAACCCGAAACTGGATAAATGATCTTCAGCCACTGAACTGAGATCCTGCGTTTGAATACAAATGAAGCGTTTATCCCTGAAAGCCAATTTGTATGCAAATTACGGGTTCGTTTAACTATTCTCGTTAGTTGCTCATTTTCAGTAACCCTGGATTATCAGTTCGTTATAGAATCTTTTCAATGTATCGATTATAATTACACAAACAAACAACTTACATACCACAACTACATGCCGCAAATTCGCAAAGATTTTGTGTTCAGAACTTCAGACACGGTAACTTGATGCTGCACAATTAAAATCTTCAATGCGATGCCGTCATCAACTTTTCTCGTGGCTTTTTCCCGCGTCGCTAATGCACAAAGTTTCCAGATTTACTGGAGAACCGCACTGAGCGGGAACGTGCTTCAAATTTCATATGGAATTTTCTAAAGACGCTGATAGACTTGAGCATTTATTAAAGCATTCGCTTTAATGATCCACAAAATGTGCGTAACATATCGATAGGTTCTACGTAGGTACTGAACAACCAATCGGTATGCACATTTCTTCAATCTATCTAAGAAACGATCGAGTAAATGCTCAAATCTATAAGCACCTATACGTTCATAACTTCTTATAGAATATGAAAAATGTGACGATGAAGCCTAGCTTCTGCCGCTACATTTTGTCTATAAAAGCGAATATTTTACTAGGATTGTTGGTCATTTTACTTTCCAGTCTACAATTAGTAATGTCTGTTTCAACCACCAATATGTTTCCGATTGAGCTGAAATTGTGCAGATATGTGTGATATTGACTTGCTGCTTCAAACAACATGGTCTTTGAGGCAATCATACTCTTGAGTACCTAACAGCAATGATGCCGTAGGTAATTATGCTTAAATATAGGTAGGGGCTGCTAACTACCATTAACGCTGTTTACAATAGAAGTGAGTTAGGTTTGTCAGCAAATTAGGTTCTCGGACAGATGAAGTGATTGGCACCCTATTACTCACTTTAGACGAGCAGCAACGATAACATCGTTTAATTTGCTCAGGTACAATACCAAGTTATTACCCGCGAGGCGACCTTTCATTATTGAGCGTGATAAAATGTTCGCCTCCGTGAACGTGATTGAAAATTGCAACCCATCAGCGCGCCAATTATGTGTCTTTTTAAGAGTAACTGGAGAGCCACTTTGGAAGATTTTTATGAAGGCAACAGAAGGCAAAAAAGGGACAGTATTTTGTTTTTGTAAACTTAGTAGAGTTTTTTTTCACAACGACATCGATTTTTGACTCTAATAAACATATAAATTGAGGTAAGTATACCAAAGTAACCATCACTAGACGGTCTTAATTATGTTTTCACCTGTAAAAAGATAATTTGCATACAATAACGTCTGTGGCAGGTACCAAAAGAATTGAATCATGAACAAACCTGTAAAAATATTTGTATAACTGAACATTGTTCTAACATTAAGATAACGTTGGTGAATCAACGAATACTTTTTAATGCACCATTGAACTGAAGTACCTGAACTTTTATTGACGGAGATGAGTGTGTTAATAATTTCCGAAAAAAAATTGAACATATATAATTAGGTTTAATAAACGCTAGGTTATAAATATATATAAGGTATGGCAATATTCGGTGTTTAGAGGAATCGGATAAGTAAAAATAGGGCTATTGAAATTAAAGAAAATAGATCAAACGTAAATTCGTGATGTTAAAATTAAGGCTAATGAATAGTTAGGACAATGAATATCTAACTAATCGATTTATTAATAGTTAGCAAAAACGACTAATAACTACATTAAATACAGGAGCTTGTTTCGCAGAAATCTTTGCACGTCAGCTGCAAATAAGTCATGAATTGGCATCGCCATCAGCTCCCTAACTAAGAAGTTGACATACTAAATTGATCCGTAATATGGAATCAAACAATTCACAACCTAAAGGCAGACAGGGGGACAGTGCCCAATGTTCCACATCTAACCCTCTTTGATCGAACTACTCTCTATCCATATGACCAGTAGGGCAGTGACAGCGAGGCTTAATGACAACGGTCCAATACAGGATCGAGGTAAGCATTAAGTGTCGCTTGGACTTGGCAGGCGGCCCTTAATTGAGCAGTTATCGTACGATTTGGAACGTTCAATGATTTTCGCATGTGCGATAGCTAAATTGGGATTTGAATTCGGAATTGACAGTATTAGTCTCGAGTCTCGATTCCGCAAATATCAAAAATAATCCTTGGGTTCTATTCCACTTTGTATTAACCCATTTCGCTTTTAACCATAAATTACAATTAACATTAATGTAGTCTTTAAAGTATTTGGAAATGAAGAAAAGTTTTTTTTTCCTTTCAGAACCTAACAGGAAATTGATTTAAGAAAAGGCAGTAAAAGTTAAATAAAATCCTAAAATATTACTGCCATGATACAACAAACCCATACCCAGATTCTATTTTGTATACATTTTATTTCACCATTGATCAGAGATCGGATCGTGAAATTTATTTCAAAATGGTTTATTTTAGTTCATTCTGAAAACTATACCTGCGTAACAAGCTTCTTTTCAACTACGCCAAATATTGCTGTAAAACTAGTTTCCATGACATTTCCAGGGAGACATGATTAATTAGACCAGTTCTTACAGATTTTTTTGTAAGATGGTTAGTATGGAAGACTTTAGCACCAATTTCAGTTTCTACTTCACTTCATAAAGTACTTAGGTAGAGTAGCGCAAGTTTGTGGCAAGTGAAGTGAATCCTCCAATGAACGCACATTGAACTACCGATGTAACTTTCCTGCAATTAATTAAGAACGTCAAACGCTACCACACCGTAACACAGTTAAAACAGTTTAAGCTGATTTGAAAACGGCAAGGAGAAGGGTCACCGTGACTCATTTTAACGAATCAGTCGAAAAAACACTCGTAGATACCTTATTAGACGTGGTGTTCATTTTGTGTTTAATTTTTCGCCTCCGTTATTACAGTCCCAGCAATAAGCAATTTTGGGACCCTCATCGTGCGTCAACGCAGTAATGGATGGCGGTGGGCTGACTGCTGCGATGATATTGGATGCCGGCGAGAAAAGGAAAATATTAGACGAAACGTGCACTAGGACGTATTCGATCAACATTTCCACCGGAGATTAAATGAAGATCATTTTAGATAGCGCGTTCAGGACAACCGAATTTGTTCTAAATGGGGTAGGTTTTAACATTTCAATAAGATATTCAAATTCTTACAACGTTAAGATTCACAAAAAAATGCGTAGATAGGTTTATCGTATTGAGGACTTTGCTGATCCTTGTGTACTGTACCTGCCTAACACAATTACATATGTAAAAGTAGAAATACATTTAAATAATATTGCATTTTGCTTTTAAAGATTTTAAAGTAAAATTGGGTAATGAAATTAGAAAAACGATATTACTCTTGTAAACGATAAGACTTGTGAATCCAACACTTGTCTTTCATTAAAATTGGGGACAAAAAGTCAGACGACCCTATCTTATAAACAGAATTGACCCTCCGGCTAGCGCTCCGCAGATGGTGCCTCTAACAACGACGTCATTTTTCATTCGAGAAATTTTGCAAAAACTTTGCCTGTTTCGCCGGATTAACAAAGTTAGTGTCAAATATATACAAATGAAATATAGAAAAGTTTTTGCGTCTCCCGTCGGAGCATCGATGCTCTAGGATAAATTTAATGCCACAATTCTTTATAGATCGTAAAAACAAAATGTGCAGAGGATAACAAATCCACCCGCCGTAAACAAATAACTGACTGTTTCTGTGCGGCGTTCAAAGAGACGCACGACGTCAACGCGAATGAAACGCAATCAATCAATAGTTAAATTCCCAAATTCACCCGAACATTGGCTGTGTCTGTAGTAAATTCGAACACAATTCTGTAAATATGACAAGTGCAATTCGTTTTTCCATTTTTCACATAACGCCGCCTTCTTTGGATACAAAGCCCGTTTTATTGGAATCACAATGGGATTGTGCTCTTTCATCAGCGGGACTTTTATGGTCGCCGCGTCAGCTGCGGGCCGCCATAATTGAGACGATTAAAACTAGATAAGTATTCCCGCTCATCCGACTACCACCCACGCCGCCGTTGCACTTCTTTGTTTCACTGTCTCAGCTTCTAATTCGAAATCATTTTTAAACTTCAGCTGTCATTTTAAATATTCCTTCCTGTCAGCTCCTGACACTTCAAGCATTTTAAAGTAGGATGTCTTTCCCACTTAACTGATATTTCATGCAAAATATAATGTTATCTAAATGTGCTTAGCATGGACCCAAAGGTGGTTGATAATGGTAAAATTATATCCAAATTGAGTGACGGACAAACCACTTTGTACCTACCTATCTTTAATTTGAAATTGATTTATGGAGCTCAATTTAATGAGTGAGGGCGTGGGTATTCCTCACAGCTTTTGTTTTGGACCCGTTCAAAATGAGTAGGGATGTGAACCTTACTTCATTAATCTTGAATAGGTAAGATAAATTGCTCGTGGCAAAAGTAAACAAAGTTACCAGAATAGCCCCGCCTCAAAAATTGGCTTTCCGCCACAACTGTTGAACTTTGTACTGATTCAGGAAAATATCATATCATTCAATCCCTTTTGGTTGTGTCTATTTTGGATACTTGGCACAATCCAACGAAACGAACATAGCACAAAGTCAATGCAATTTAAATACGGATTCGCGAAATTTTAGTCCAGTCCAAATAAATTCCATGTAATCACATATTCGGATTCAGACTGCGTTGGTTTCAGTTTGGCAATATTATCTAAATCTAGATAAATGTCCGAACAATGATATTGACGGTCCTACTAACTTCTATATCGGTCTGATTTTATCGGTTCGTCGGTTTTAAAAATAATACTTCTCTTCTATAACGCCTAGGCATTATCCAATATAGGTATGTTCAAATAAAATTGATACCTACCGGCATAACTATTCCGCATTCCAAAATTACCTACGTTTTATGCTAATATATACTTGTAAAATGCTTTGTCCTGAATGACTGACTGACTGACGGATTAACGCACAGGCTAAACCGCTGATCGTAGAGACCTGAAACTTGGAGGGTGTGTTCTTTGTATGACGTAGGCATCCGATAAGAAAGGATTTTCCGAAATTCTACCCCTAAGGGGAGAAAAAGGGGGCCAAAGTTTTTATGGGACAGCGTGATTCCTTGGTCCAATTTACTTCAAATTTTGCATAGAAATTCTTTAACAGAATTGATGGAAGACTTGTTTCGTATTTTATTGCAATTTATCCCCTAAGGAGGTGAAAATAGGGTAGAAAGGTTTTTTGGGGGTGATTTGCTTCGAAGTTGATATCAACACTCCTTAGTGCTTTTGATATACATTACATTTTATTTTGACACATTGTCATGTTTAAAATCTCAATCAGATTTTATTCAAAAAACGTTGAACTCACATGAAAGCTTGGTGCAATGCAAATACCCAAACCGCTGAGTTTAAAGATTCCAAATTTGGTACATAGGTTCCTAATGAGGTCTAGGGGTGCAGTAGAAAGGATTTCCTGAAAATCGACCCCCAACGGGAAGAGAGTAGGAGTAGAAAGTAATTCTACGCGTACGAAGTCGCGGGCGTCCTCTAGTGATTGATATGAAAACAAGCGAACAAATAGGCTTCTCCATATACCTATCTACTCTGTATAGTCGCGGTTATCTTCCTTCCGACTTAAGCCACATATTATGATGCCACGCCCACACAATAAGATGGAGATAGTTTGCGCTCGTCTTGATTGCAGGGTCAAATACAAATAAATTCAAGTTTACTTTATAAGTACAACATATATTTAAAAAATGGTTTACCAGGATTAACAAGTTATAAGTACCTACTCAACTATTGAATCAAAAATCGTCGTTAAAGATCGTGCGGTTTCGAAGATTCAATGAAAAATATGCGATAAAGGTGTGATGTTTGAAAAATTAAACTATTAAGGACTTTGTTCCTAATCGTGTTTTCACGTTTAACAGTCTCAAGGAAACATGACCTACTTTATTATATCCAAAGAACTGACGCATAGGCCTTATGGTTATTGAGATCCAGTTCGCGGAACATTTCCGACTTTATCATATGTGGCCTCTTAAAACCACAAAGGTAGGCATTAAACTACCCAGTCACAAAAAGTGTAAAAGAAAAACATATCATCAATGTAGTTAGGTTAGATTATTGCAAAGAATAGTCAAGTGAGGATAGATTTATAATTCATCTAAAGTTCCTGTTATTTTCAAGACTCAATGAACATAAGAACATATATACGTTGATGCCATTATAAATTTTACGACGTGACTCATAAATAGCGTAAGCAAAGGTAAATAGGTAGGTATCTGTAGGAGTTTAGTACGTTCAAAGTGATACCACATTCTTGTTGACTCAAACCAAACGAGTCCTTGAATCGCAACACTGCATGAACACTAGTTTTATTCATACATTTTCATATAAATTTATTGTGTTAAGAGATTTATAAAATAGCAAAGGTGCCTATATAGAATCAAAATTTTATTTTTTCAAGAATGTAAGTAGGTAGGTACTTACCTACGATATAGGTAGGATTGTTGTTAATACGTTGTCATTCATAAGGATTGTACAAGGAAAATGTAAGCAATGAAACAATTTAATCAATAGTTTATATATTTGAAAATACACTAACCACAGAAACGTAATTAGATTAAATCTGCCCCAGACGGTCAGCTAGATGTCACGGCACAATCCCTACGTGGAACTGGAGGACAAAAGACGGTAAAAGATCAATTTCACGCTCTATGGTCGCTTTTTATTACTTTTATCAGATGCCAAGGGACTAGTTTATCAATGTCGCATTATGAACGGCGAACGCTCAGTCTCCTGTCAAGGCGAGAAACAACATAGACGGCTGAGCATACAAACAAGAAGTTAATTACCACGTGAACGCTCACCAGAATAAACACTGCTCGTAAATAAAACCAGGTATGTACGTCGTCAACAGACGTGTGAGGTGTCGAGCGAGCCGTAACTGGCTGTATTGTGAGAGTGTTGTCAAACACATCGCGATACGGACCAAATTCAGTGACGACATTATTTGCAACTTAAGTGCAGCAATTGTTGTTTAATATATATATGACATACGTAGGTAAGTAATGCAAATGAAAAATGCACTTACTGTCAGATCGAAAAAGTCCAATGCTATCACCAGCTTCAACTCCAAATGTCTGAACATTATTTACGCAAAATAATATTAACCACCACATATTGGCACAATATTTTGGGGGGGCTGTCGGATGACAGCCCACCAAAACGAAAAACGTCCTCAGGAAACTTTCGTTTGTAAGAAAATCACTATAATTAACACTGTTGAAACAATTACGGTAGCTGTTCAACTGTGTAACACTTGAATAACACTGTTATTTGTCTCAATAGTTGTTGTCACTGTTAGTAGTTTGCGAGAGAACAATATTTTGATGGGTGATTGGATTTTTGAGGTTATTTTTACGTGCCCCTGGAGCAAGCGCGACGGAGAATGTCGCGCGCGGCCGCCGACACTCGAGCAGGTGCGAGCGGGCGCACAACCAACCGCGGCGCTAGATGGCGCTGGGGGTTCCTCGTGACGTGACGCTCGTTTAGCTTCGGCGACCGAACCGTGGCGCTGCGCTGCTGATTCTAGCTAGAGATTTTTCCAACGCATCGTACGTACGAGACAGAATAAGGGTTTGGTTACATGTCAAAAATAAAACGTGAACATTTATAGCTACTTTTTTGGAAAAAATATCGCCATTGTTACATGTGCTTAATCTCACAATAGTCATAGTCATAGTCATTTATTCAGAAACAATATACATTGCATTTGAAATATCTTATCATTACATAATCACAAATTAATTTAAATACATAATTAATAAATCATCAAAAAAATACACAATATTTAAACATACATTTTACCACATTTTCAGAAAATAAAAAATAAACTATTTGTGCAATTAGTCGCAACATTTTATCAAAAAAATAATATGAATAATATACGAATTAATTTATTACACGAGTCACAGAACTCCTCAACTGAATAAAAACACATTTCATTTCATTTCGTTTCAACAGGCAACTTACCTATTAAAAAGAACAATTGCCTGATAAGTCTAGGGAATGCAAACCGGTTAACCGGTTAACCGGTTAACCGAAAAACCGATTAACCGAAACTTTTTGGTCTCGGTTAAAAACCGGTTTTTTATAACTTTCCCTGGTTATTAACCGAATTGTAACTTGCCCTTAAAAGACTGTAAATTGCCTCAATTAGATACCCCAGAATATTCTTCAGACTATAAAATGACGAATACTTATAGCGTGGAAAGGAACCGTATTCTTATTTTGTAAAAACAAAAATACATACTCGATTTTTTCGTGTAGCGAATAGCAAGAAGTTTTATTAAGTAATTTAATTTCTTCATTAACGTGCTGAACTACTGATACAATACACGAGCTACATGAAAAATTTACATTGCTGGAGCTAATTTATATAGTACTTATTCCCTATACATATTGAACAGTTTTAAACATTAACCACCCCCACTCCGTTTTAGTAATGCCGCGGCCGCGTTAAAAAAAAGAGCAGAAAGGGTTTGTTTGTGGCTGGGCTGGGTAAACCCCATTGTTTTAGTTTGCTACACTAAAGAACCAATATTTTAGTTACAAGTTTGTTAAACTTTTAAAATTTAAAATTGTCCTTTTTATATAAGTATAATTTAAGTTTTATAATTTAATTCGTCACTTGTTGATTTGTTTTGAAGTTTATAAAGATGATGAGAACAATCATATGCTTTTTATTTATTAGCTTAAACATTTCTAAATATATTATAAATATATAAACATAAATAACCGTATGTACAATTAGTTTAGTACAGAGTAAATCGTTTAAATACCTATTTACATCTAAAAAAATACGCCGTTTACATCAAAAGTAACCAAGAATAGTAAAATTATCGTGTAATTCTTCGATTTCAAATAGTTTGCAAAAAACCGGTTAAACACCGGTTGACCGGTTTTGAATCCGTCGAGGCGGTTATTAACCGGTTTTTTATTTTCACCGGTTTTTGCATTCCCTACTGATAACCCGCCGAGTGCTTTAAGGCGAAGGGTAGGGCAAAATTACGAAATCGAGGTGTTTTTGGATAAATTTATTGGGAAAAATATAGGAAGTGGTAGTTTTAAATGATGATAATCTGAAGACACATATCCTTAAGTTTTGCTCTGACTCATTAATATAGTTATGCAACTGATAGTAAGCAATATATACAACTTTAAACGGACCGTTTTTAAAAAGTTCATATTCGTTTTATTCCGGCTGGGCGATTTAGTTTGCAGCCAAACTTTCCACACTTCCTTTTACGGATTTAATGTGCTGCGTCAAGTTAAATATATTAGTATTAATAAGAATTTACAGATTATAGACTCAAAACCTATGTGCCTCTAGTGAAACATTGAACTAAATATTTGCTCTTAAACTATGACCAGGCGTTTTGAAGATTTTTGTTGAATGCGGCCAAAAAAAAGGTATACAAAACAAACTAAAAACAGAATTTAAAATACTCAAAAAATAAACAAAACTATTAAAAAAACAAAAATTGATTTTAGTGTTAGATAATGGATTTGAACTTGCATTCACGTTGGATCAGTAAAATTTCGTAAAAGTTATCTAGTTATAACTACTTAGGTAGGTAGGTACTCAAAACTAAAGGGATGAAAGCGACGTTGCGTGCTCGGTTTGGCGGCCGGCCGCGGCGTTGCCAGACCGTTGGGTTGGTTTTGTTGACTGTCATTTCAGTTGAATTGAATCAGTTGCGTTTCTACTATTCCGTGCCAGCTATTCATGAAAAATCTTTACAAATGTTAAATAATTAACTATTTATGCATTTACTTATTTGTTTAAAAGCTAATTAGTATTTAGAAAAATAATATTGGTCGATCTAATCAAGCGCCATCTAACGGTAAATGCATGCCTGACTGTTTGACAAATAGCAATATGCGGTCGATCGCAGAGCTTACTGGTTAGATGGCGCGCGAATTAAAACTTGACTCGTCTGGCCGAATGAGCAAGGTCAATTGCCCACCCCGTCGCCTTAAGGCGAATACTTTAAGCCTAGTTTTGATGGACTGTGGCAGATTTTTCCTCCGCGTCGCCAGTCGCTTTTTTCGCTCTTCTGGTGTTTCTATGTTAGTGATATGCTTCACAAGATCAGAGAGAACTATATGGATGTATAGGCAAGGAACAGTGAGAATTTCAAAATCCAAGAAATATTTCCTACAAGATGTAGTCTGAGGTATTCTAGCCATAATCCTGATAGCCCTCTTTTGGGCAACAAAAGCAGTGTAAACATTGTACTTAAAGCTATGGCCCCAGAACTTTATACTATATCGCAATCTCGATTCCACCAGAGCATAATACACCATTTTGATTTGGGAAATGTTTACCTCCTCTCTAAGGGTTCTTAGTGCGTAGCAGGCAGAACTCACGGAATAGGCCCTAGTTCACGTTGTTATGGGACATAAAGCGTTCAGAGGTGATGATATTAGCCGTTAATAATCCTATGTACGAGTAGGTTGGATAGGTATTACAATGGTACGTGATTCATGCGTAACTTTTATTATTTTAATTAGTTAGCGAAACATTATCGCATTTTTTAATCCGACACCAGACTATGTTTGGTTAGGTTAGTATTGTTGTGTAGAGAAATATTGCTGTTTAAGTACCTACAAGTCTCAAAATACAAATTCTAGGTATTGCCACCTTCACAATTATTTCACTTGAACGTAACATTTTTGCGATACCTACTTTGATAGCTGTTTGGCAATGGGCTTGCAACTTGACGTCGCTAATACGCTGGTAATAGTAAACATACAACTTAGCATACAATGTGCAAAGTGTAGTTACAGTATTATCAACAAGTTTTTAGAGTTATAGGTAATTCTGTAACTTTGCCTACCCCACTGTCTCTTGGAACGAAGGCGTGAGTTTATGTATGTATGCATACTTCATCACGATATCACTTAATCAGAACATCAGTTCATCAGTTATGTCAACAAAAGTAACCGTTAGATTGCAACGTATTCCCAGATGTCACGGTAGAATGCGCAAGGCTGATAGTATCCTCATAACCATCATTTGTTCTCCTAGGCACGGGATACCAGCGTAACTTACTAAAACGACCCTAAACAAAATAAAAAATGTCATGCATGGGTTAAAAATGTGCTGATGTATAAAGTTACATTAAAAGATGTCAGCTCATGTAAACTCGCCCTAGCTCAAGTCCGATTGCGCGCGCATCTTTCAGTTGCGTTCACGGGAGACGCTGCGGGGGCGTGGTCCGTTGTTACGCACGTCCTCTAGCACGCAACGGGCAACGGCCTTTACTCCGAATATCATGACGTGAAACTTTATCAGCGCTATCTCTCTCGCTCTTCCTCTGTGTCGCTCTCACGAGAAAGTGGTGAAGTAGCTTCTCAGATTATTTTCACGTTACCACACAAAGGCCAAACGGCGTCCGTTAAAGCGGCTGTCGATGGCCGATCATGATTCAATACTTTTTTGATCCATTGGTCTCGAGTATTAGGTAATTATAAATTTGACTATGTAGTAAGTGGGCCACAAGAGCTTATTAGGATTAACAAATGAAATGCGAAAAGGGAAACTTTGGGATATTGCAATTGAACCACTTTGAATGTAAAAAAACAACAGACATGCTTGGTAATCATATTTTTAAAACCCTTTCACTCCTGTGGGCTCCTAGTACCTGTCTACTACTACATCCGCGGCCTCCACCGGCATGAAAATTATATGATCGTCCATTGTATGATCTTTTTATGTGCATGTTTGAGAAAAACTTTATATTGTTAAGCCAAAATGCGGCTGGAAGCTTGCTTAAATTAGGCTGACAATTCTGACTCATATTCACACGTTCAACAACCTCTTGCCTCCCGGCCGGCCTCTGCAATATTAACCTATTTGTATTGCCAGCTAACCTTGTTAACCGACTTTAAGAAAAGAAGGAGTTTTTCCATTCGTCGGGATCATTTTTAGGGTTCGGTACCCCCCCCCCCCCCCCCCACAGTCCCCCACAGGACCCTATTTCTTTAATATGCGTTCGCCGTCCGTCCGTCTATCCTAACTTTAAAGAGCTGTATCTTTTAAACCGTAATAAATAGCGGGTTGTTTTTAGGGTTCCGTACAAAAAGTGAAAAAAACGGAACCCTCATAGGATCACTATAGTGCGTCTGTCTGTCTGTACGCCCGTCTGTCACAGCCAATTTGCTCCGATTCTACCAAATCAGGTTAAATTTGGTAGGATGGTGTAATCCTATCACCCAAATACAGATGTGCAAAGGAAGTTAAGTACGGAACCCTCTCCACGCGAGTGCAACTGGCACTTGCCCGGGATTTTTTTCAGAATTTGTATTATTGATATTTATATATGTAATTTTTTTTAAGACAGTGAAATAATAATGAGATGTTTCTTTTCAACGTATTTTTTTGGACTATCCTTAAAACGGTAAAACATACAAGCGACAGATTTGGTATGATTAGGTATAGTACAAAAAATCAAATGCCTACAAAAAATTGTCAAGAGGTCGCACACATCTCCAAATAAATACGAATAACTTAAGTACCGCCGTTGCGCTCAGTACAATACAAATACAACTAACAGTTGCAAAAACAAGACTGAGAGAAGTGATTTTAGCTGCACTCAAGTGCAAAACTCAATTTAAAACAATGTCTGACAGTTAAGTCGCGTTTACACGTTCTGAGAACCTCGTTGCACTTTATGCATAGCTTGATGCCATCTTAAGTAGGTAATCAGTTATGCCCCTTTGTTGCAGACTTGCCTTTGTTCATAAATATAATTATTTTCCCTTTAAGTAATTTATTAAAAATAAAATCTTAGTCTTTTCGAAATTTTCGAGATTTCCATCAAGCAAGACAGCAGAAGAGTGAAATGTAAAGAATGTACATATTTGCCTTCTAAAAGCATTATTTGAAAAACGGAACTGTCAACGGTCAATGAAACAATAGATGACTACTTATGCCAAACAATTACATACTTCACGGGTGGCGATGAGGTTTCTGTAGAGGGTAGGTACTGTCGCTAGGCCTACCTGATCGAGTAACGTACCAGCAGAACACAATTTATTAAGAAGAGAGAAGAGAAGGACGAAAAGGACCCCAATCACATTTTTGCTACCGTCCGATTTTATGTTTGTATATTAACGACGTTAAAATTGTAACAAGCAAAAAGATACAATCAACTACCAAGTTTAGTTCCTGCAGGGGGGTTATTATGACATAGCTAATATAGCTATGCAGTTCATTTTACGGCAAGCGTAAAAGACAGAGCTATAGCAGATATGTAGCTCTGTCCTTTTCTCTCAGCGTTAACTGAACTGCATAACTACGTCATAATAACCCACCCAGACCAGGAATTTACGTAAAAGGTTGAGCAAGAAAGATTAAGTTCGTTGCTTGCAGGCCTGTACTTGATGACATACGACAAGTTTCATTCGGTCGGACAGAGTAAACTGTTGAGTCGGCACTCCAACCGCCGAAGTGAGTGACATTGTAGAGACAAAAAACTTGTTCCTTTTTCAAACTTGTACAGGTACGGAAAATCGTCACTAAAGAATGACTTAGTCATTATCTATCTGTGTCTGAGTACGTCCGAGTTTTTAATTTTTAGGCTCAGACCAAAATTATCATCATAACATCAAGATATTGTAATTTTGTTTTAACTTCTTATACTTGCGTGAGGCGTCTTTTGAATGTCACGTTAGCAGCTTAAAGTTTTATTTGAGACGATGATAATTCCATCGAATCTTATCTCAGCCCTGTAAGTATTTTTATTTTGTGTGAATGTCAGATAGATGCCACTTGTAAAAAAAGACAAGAATAAGCAATTCTTATTCAATTTGATTGAAGTTGAGAAGCTTAAGCTTAAAATGCATTTTACGTGTGGAAGCCGTATTACGTATTTAAAAATAACACGTAAAATAAATTTCAAACGGAGCTTAGAATGAAAAGCATGACGATAAAAATGACGGATACAATGAAAAGGATCTACCTACTCGTATTTAAAAAAAAATGGCGACTATGTTCTACTTGTTGATGAAATTTGCTAAGACTTGTTGAAAGTAGAGAACTCGCGATACCTTCAATAATGATACTTTTATATTTTTATTCGAAAGAATAGGCAATTGTACTGTATCAATGAATAAATAATAGTCACTACATTTAAAAGCGTTATATATTCATACCTATTAATATTCATATTCATTTTATTCATAATAATTCGTATTACATGCCACAAAAGAAAACAAAACAAATATTTCATTTAGACAATGTCAATAAGAAGGGATTGTAAATACCAATGATTAATATTTGTACATTAACATTTAATAATACCTATTTGGTACACAGTAGAAATTCATTATAGGTATAGAAAGTGTGCTCGATAAGCCAGTATTTGAGCCGTGATTTGAAGGCGGTTAATGACGGTGCCTCCGTGACGCGTGCTGGCAGTCTGTTCTGTTGTACACCGCCGGGCTCATGACGTGGGTCAGTTTTGCTGACTTCACGAGTGTGTGTATATATTGTATTAGCATAGTAGGTAATTTGGTATGCACTGTAAGCCTATTACTGTGAAATAAATAAATAAATAAATAAATAAATAAATATAGAATAGAACAGAAATAATTTATTCAACGCTTGCACACATTTGAAAAAAAAAAACACTTGACAAACAGAATAAAACATTTAAAATGCCGTTGAAAAGGGCCCCTCTCAGCTTTGTTTGTGCCGCAGCGAGCCGCGGCGCTGGTTTTCAGAGGGACCCTGACTTGAAAACTAACTTACATAAAATAATTGATAAGAAATAATTTAGAAGCCTTTTTTTTCAAAATATGCATGGATATTTGTAAATTGTGGTGTAATTTAATCAAGCTAATGTACGATGTCATGTGCAAGTATGTAGTATTTTCATCCGTTGTAAGTTATATAATTCGCCTTACCAAAGTTCCTATGGGGATCCTACTTTTTTTACATTTTATTCAGTAAAAATCTTAAAAATCATCTTAATTTTGGTTTTGATTTTTCACCGATTATGTCCCGGAGGTGGCCCCGGGATAGAATCCCAGTTTACGTAAGTGTGAAGAGCACGAATAGCGTCAATCTATTGTTTGCTCTTTCTCAAACAAACACGCATTCGTTCTTAATTGGTTCACCACCTCAGACCGAATATCATAAAAGCTATGTATATTCCTTAGGCATACCAACGTTTGACCCGATAAGGTTCTCGTATTTAACAATTTGTTTATAGTACTTCTATTTTCTTAGTAGATATCGGCTGTCTCCGTGATTCTATGAAGCTCAAGTGTCAAATGAACGATCTGACACGTGTGCGAGTATAACAGCGATAGACAGTCGCCAGCTATTATGAAAATGCTACTACCATAAATATGCGTACCTACGAGAACAACGTTTGAAAATATATTATATATTGTTATCTGTATAATTTTCAGAGATCACACCATTAAGTATACAGTCATAATCTTCGCTTTAGCTTTTCAAAACATCAACGCTAAATAGGAGACAAAAATCTTAGCCCGTTATAGCGAACACGTGGTAACATTAAAATGCAGTCACGATCTGACCTATAAAACGCGGACTATTATTTATGCCCGGATATTTTATGCCTCAGGCTGGTAATGCGGTTGTTGTATTTTTTTACTGCCCGGGAAATGGAAATCGGAACAATGAAAAAATTCTGAGCGGACAGAATACCGATAAAAATATGCGGGTCAGTATAATTTATGGAGATAAAGTTTCCGAAACACATCTTCATGCGATTAGAAAAATGGTTTTAGGCTACAAAGTAAAATATTGGTGATAAATTCGATTATAGAGTTTTATAGATCACAAAAACACTAAATAAATAGGTACTTTATGAAGTTAGTGGTCCTGAGATTGCAAATTTCTTAGATCTCTACGACTTCTACTTACCACCTTCCTAAAAGCTCATTTGACTTCTTAACTTCATGAAAAAAGGATCTACAACTAATATAGAAAGCCATATTGCGACAAGTTCAAAAAACATAGTTGCTTCTTTAGAAACTACAATTAAGATCTTCATCGCATTACCAAGATTGTAATGGGCATCAATTAAAAGTTGAAGATGGGGCAGTTAAGAGTTCCTAACAGCGCGCCTGTGCATAACAGCTGTAAGCCAATTTGTCCAAATGATCGTGGAGTTCCATGGGTGCACGCGGATGCAATTCCCGCTATAATGAGATCATTCTGTGTATTGTGGCAACTTGGCAAGAAGAAGAGCCTGATGGCTCCCTTTGGAGAACTTATATGTGGTTTCTGCCTTGTAACTAATGTAGTTCGCTATTACAAAAGCTTTTTAATTAAAATAGTTATCTGCTTATTGTCGATTAATGGAACAACCTATTATTCATATGGTTACGAGGTCCTATTAGGGTCTTTTTCTCTCCTAAATTCTTACTTATTATTAAATATTTATTTCATTATTAAATCAGCTTGGCTTGGTTCTGTCTTGTTGAAAACAAGTTAATGTAACCTCTAATCAGCACTTCTGAGTGGAATCTGCGACGCTGACTCCGCAAGCAAGCCTCAATTACGCTGATTGTAGCGCCGGTAGCGCGGTCGCATAATCGACTGCTACAGCAGAGTAAAAGCAGTTAACGTATTCAATGCCTAATTATTTATTTCCATACTAAACTGACACAACATTGAGTCAACAACTAAAAATGCGCGCGCGAACTGTAGTCGCGAAGTGTATTTTTTCTCTAATAATACGGCTAACAACGTTATATCCCAATGATGTAGGTATATAAGAGGAGGCGCGAGGGGCCTACCTCTATTTGCTTTGAAGCTAGTAAGTACTAGTGTCGTTGAAGATTAAATTATTTGACAGAGGTTATTAGCGAATTTGGCCCTTTAGATAACATGAAATTACCCCCGACCCGAGACAAGGGT
The DNA here is from genome assembly GCA_923062465.1 of Acleris sparsana. NCBI lineage: Eukaryota > Metazoa > Arthropoda > Insecta > Lepidoptera > Tortricidae > Acleris > Acleris sparsana. The sequence goes on along the minus strand of OV281287.1, from coordinate 14,263,617 downwards.
TTACGAAGGTCAGGGAGCACGAATTATGCCAACGAAGGCTCTATTTACGGTGCTAGAGGCAGAAAAATTAAGGGCTTGGGAGACGGACAAGGAAAATACTCCAACCCGTACCGTAAAAAGACTTTTGACGTAGGTAGTCATTTTGTTTCACGAAGTTATAATTGTAATGCGAAAGATTCTTTCCCAATTTCTAGGCGCCAGGTTATTGTATTTCTCTCCGCCCTTTGTACTCCACCAAAGGTTACTTAAATATTTAAAAGTCCCTTACAAAAAAAAACGGGCACTTTCCTATTTTAAAGTATTTTAAATATACAATCACTTAATAATAATTTGTTTCAAAGTAAAAAGAGTATTATTTACGAAGAAAAATAGTGGTTTTTCACAAATAATATTTTATTGTAAACTGTTTTTTATTTATGTGCCAAATAAATAATTTTTCATTTTTCACTTTCATTTCATTTTATTTAATAAGTAAGAACTTCATTTTTACTGTGTATTTTTTCATGGCAGCTATAGATATCAGTGTACATTCATTTGTATACTATTCATAGATTTCCGTGTTTTTAAACCTACGGTAAAAATGAAATAATTATTTAACGCCAAATTTAACTCCAAAGACTTAATTTATGTGGTATTGAACAAAATGCAAATATAACAATCAAATACATTATATGGATATAGGACGCAAAAACGGGATTTTATGTCTACCAAATATTTGTTATTTATCTGAGACTACGATGTCGTTTACGTTAACAAATGGACAAAGAAGTTGAAAGTGCTGACACCTTCAGATAGTCAGAAATGACGCGGCAAATGCACAAGAATCATTGCTTTCCCTGCATATCTTTACGTGTCTGTTAACTAACACATGCAAACTTTAGATGCTTAAACGTTTCCAATTCTGTGGACAGCCTCGTTTTCAACAATTATCTAAATGTTTCTATCAAAAAACGCATTCACTACCAGTACTCTTATAAAATCTTTCTTTTCCTTCACACAGTGCCATACGCGTACCTATACTTATGTGCATTTACACAGTTACCCGAGTGCAAAATCAGGCTTAATTCCACTTTAAATAACCTCGAAATTAACTTAATCGCCAATGTGACTGTTATTTAATTAATTTAATAAGACACTGGATTATCCGTTGTTATCTCAAGACGCTTGAGCTACGATAGATTGGTAGTAAATTAAGCTGGCGGAGGCTGTTCCGCCGGGGGCCAACAAAGCCCAGGTTGAGTGCTCCTGGGAAATCATTCGAGCAAGCAGCCGCTTAGCTTCTTTAAAATATTAGCCGACAACCAAAACCAATGCCTCCCTGTAATGTTTTGTGTCAATTTTTGAAATTATAATCGACTTAGTTAAATTTGAATATTTTATCAATTTAGACGGAATTCGCGTTGGGAAGTCTTGAGTGAGGAGATAGAAAAGGGAGGAAAAATTACTGGCGGTCCAGGCTTGTTTGTTGTTTATTTGGCATTAAGATCTTGTTTATTATAATTTAGTGCCATGAATAATTACTTCTTTAGGACAAAAAAAATTAGGTATAATATGCAAAGTCGTTTTGTCATGAGCTTGGCGTGTGTAATATGAGGCTTTTATCTTTATTTTATGTTCGATCCTCCAGCGTTGGGTCGTCTGCCTGTGTGCCCGTTGATGGCAATAGAAAAAAAAATACTTTTTAGGTACGTAACGACTTATTAATTCGAATTTAGAACTTGAAATAACGATTGGTTTTTGAAATGGCATCAAATTAAATAAGGGTAAATCTTCGCGATCTATAACCCCATGACATTAATAATTTGAACAGGTTTGGTTTTCTGAAGATGGTTTGATTTTCACTGGTAGAAGTCACAACGTAAACCCTTTTAGGACGCGACCTTGTCTCTTAACTAAGTTCCTACTTAACGGAAGTTGTTTCAACAGAATTCGGTTGAGAGAGATTAGAGACGATAAACTCCTTGGGAATTAAGAGATTTGTATTTACTTAAGACTCAAAATAACTCTGACCGTTCAGATTAAATTTTGTCCCCGAAAATGTGTCTGAATGTTGTAAATTGCTGGATAGCTGGTAAACAAATGAATGGGGACAAAAGCGATGCTTATTTGGATTCTTGGAGAATTTAATTTATTTCCGAAGCCTCTGGTATTCCGACTGCTTTAGTCCTTCTTTTGTTTTAAATTGACCTAAAAAACCAGTCAAGGAAAATTCTTTCAGATGACTATACGGTGAAATAAAAAAGTTTCAGTAAATTTTATTGCCCCTTTAAGTTTGCGATTTGTTATGAGTACCCGAAACGGTCATTTGCGAATGACAATGTCTCCGTTGCGGCGTGGTTGCCGGCTTAGAATAGTGCCACTCCACGCCTTCCTGTGGAAGTCGTAAGAGGCGACTAAGGGATTAAAGGCTTGTAGAATTGTTAGGCGATGGACTTGCAAGCTGTCACTAATACATACTGGTAAACATCTTAGCTGTGCAAAATGTGGTTACAAAATTACCACCAAGTCTTTAGAGTTGTTGGTAATTCTGTAGCTCTGCCTACCCCACTCTGGGATGAACGCGTGACTGTATGTATGTATGTAATGTCTTCGTGATTGATACCCATTGATGCAAGATATGATCGTTTACTTTGATAAATATATAAATAAATATATCAGGGGACAATCTCACACCTATTGACTTAGTACCAATTTAATCTTTGGGCTTGTACTAGGGGTACTAGACATCCGTATAAATACTTATATAGATAAACATATACATAAATATGTAAAAACAAAATCCTTAATTGAATCGATTGTCAATGATAGTTACTACGATATTTGACTGACTGTAAATGACGCGCCGTGCATTGACGGTCAGTGGAAAGTAAGATAACAAATAACAATTGTTTTCCTACTTTTGATAGCGCCCGCAATGTCTGATGTGCCTGAGCTCGACGTGGATTGACGTGCTTAGTGATTTTTTAATTCGTTTGTCGATATTTGCGTATTTATGTAATAAAACAGTTAACAGTCGCTGTACAGAACCCAATAAAAACCTTATTGATGAATTGTCTATTTATGTTGCCATAATTTTTTTACACGTAGATCTGACAATCCTTTCATACAAAAAAAATGTTTATAAAAAACGTTTCCAATGGTCCGACGACGACGATTTATGTTAAGCTAAAAAACCCAAATCGATCCAAATCAAAGTAGTGCCTACTGCCTATAAAACTAGAATTATCTTTCTATTGTCATCATAGAGTAACTGATGTTAATAATGTAAGGGTTGATTTTTGGTATTTTTCAGCGTACCCATTTCCAGTTGGCTGGTCCACAAAACCAAATAGTGAACGGCAAACTTCATCTTCCTGGCACCCCTTCTGGATGAGTGGACTTCTTTTGTAAATTGCGGATATCGCGTATTTGTACCCATCCTGTTTAGTATATATGTATTGGTTGCCTTCAATATACCCCTTCTGAATGTTTTTAATAACCAATACTCAAAGTTTTTTTCAAAATTTTAGAAGGTTTTATTTATTTCTCTATGAAATTATATTCATTATTTCTGCGATTACTGCAATGTATTGGAATAATAACGAACTCGCCAAGTTCGTTATCGTAAGTCCATGCTGGTCCAGATAACTTTTAGGTTTTTGAAATTTACCTTGTTTGAAAAACCCAGAACATTACAGCTGTTCCAAAGGAAGACCCAATGATCGTTGGAACGACGAGATCCAACGAATAGCCGGACGAGACTGGATAAAAACGGCGGAAGACAGGAAAAAATGGAGACAGTTGGAGGAGGCCTATACCCAAAGTGGGGCCATGTCTTAAAAGTTCACACCACTTAAATTTAACTGCATGTTCATTTTATTTGTAAAAGTCATGGAAATAAAGGCTTATTATTATTATTCATAGATATTTATTAAATTTTCTGCAAATTAGGTTTTTTATAATAAACATTCAAATATAAAAGTAAAATAACAATACTAATACAAAAAATATACATTATAAAAAACCTAACCTACGGGTGCCGCCGGCAGCGGGGCAGGGCTCAAGCTACCGGTGGTTAGGGCTGCAGAGAGAGGAACCTCCTCACAATGCGTGCCGTGTCAAGGAGTACTGCCTTCTGTATCTGGCCCTTGATCCAGCCATCTAGCGAGAGTCTCTTGAGGTGTTGGTCGAGACTCTTCGCTATAAGACCGTTGGCCGAAACAACTATCGGGACAATGATCGTCGAGTCAACATCCCACATGGCGGTCACCTCGTGAGCCAAGTCAAGGTACTTGCTGAGCTTGTCCTTCTCGGCCTTCACGAGGTTCTCGTCATGCGGGATGGTGACGTCGACGAGCACTGCCCGGCGTTGAGATCGATCTGCCAACACGATATCAGGCTTATTGGCGACAATAGTCCTGTCCGTGATGACAGATCGATCCCAATAGAGCGTAGCACGACCATTTTCGAGAACTGGCGCCGGTGCGTACTTATAGTACGGCACTTCAGAATCAACAAGATCATATTGAAGGGCAAGTTGTTGATGGATGATCCTGGCCACGAGGTTATGTCTGTGCAAGTACTCACCGTTGGCCAAATGCGAACAACCGGAAATTATATGTCTGAGGGACTCGCCGGGGCAACGGCACGCTCGACAAATGTCAACCGTGCCATCCCTCAGAATATACTTCCGGTAATTGTTCGTCATTATGACTTCGTCAGCAATTGCACAGACAAAACCTTCGGTTTCCCCAAAAAGGTCACCAAAACGTAGCCAGTTCACGGACGCTAAAAAGTCTACATCAGGCCTGGTTAGGGCCCGGTAGAAGCGTCCGTGTAACTCCTTGCTCTTCCATATGTTCTTGCGGTCCTCAGTGCTCAACACCGTTGGTCTGCGCCAGTTCCCGTTTGCCAAGGAGAGAGGCGTGAGGTTCCTGTCTACTGCAACCACATCGCGATGCATCCTACACTCATTGTTAAGGAAATAATCCCTGAGATTGCACACCTCGCGGTTGTGGAGATTCTTAGCATTTAAAATGCCTCGACCTCCACATTTCCTCGGGATGTACAATCTCATAACAGATGAGCGCGGGTGCAACATGCGATGTGATTTAAGCAGTAGACGGACCCTCCTATCCAGAGCATCCAGCTCAGTCTGAGTCCATCTTAGTATGCCAAAGGAGTATGTGAGCAGCGGCATCACCCAGCCATTGAAGGCGCGCACCTTATTGCCACCCGACAAAAGACTGTTAAGAACTTTTGTCAAGCGACAGAAGAAGCGCTCCTTCACTGACTGCTTGACATCGCCCACCACGATACCCAAAGACTGTGACATACCAAGATATTTGTAGGTTTCAACTTCGGAGAGAGATCTGAGAGTCATTGTCTCAGAAAGTTGCAAATTCGATGAATTTACAACTTTCCCTCGTTGAACATGCATAACCGCACACTTATCTACACCGAATTCCATCTTGATCGCACTACTGAACTCTTGTGTGATTTTCAATAGTGCGATAAGATCTTGGCGTTTCGATGCAAACAGTTTGAGGTCATCCATGAACAATAAGTGAGAAATGACTTCAGCTTCTCTACAAAGTCGATAGCCAAGCCCAGAATCCGACAGCAAAGAGCTAAGAGGATTCAAGGCTAGGCAAAACCACAAAGGACTCAGACTGTCACCCTGGAAGATGCCTCTTTCAATCCTTATCAAGTTAGGCAAATCAGAGGGGACATCTCGGCCACCTGGTTGACGAAGGACTGTGACCCACTGCCTCATACACACACCTAAAAAGGACCTCAGGGTTGCATCAACTTTATACAACTCTAAGATCCTTTCGAGCCATGAATGAGGCACTGAGTCATAAGCCTTCTTGTAGTCAATCCAAGCAGCTGAGAGGGCCGCCTTGTTTCGTCTTACTTGCTGGCAAATGGTCATGTCTATGAGGAGGAGCTCCTTAGTACCGCGGGACCCAACCTTACACCCATTTTGAGCAGAGGCCATAACGTTGTTTGCAATAAAATGTGCATTTAATTTTGTACTCAAAATGGATGTAAGGAGCTTGTAGATGGTAGGCAAGCATGTGATGGGTCGGTAGTTCTTTGGATCCGCGGTACTACCGGACTTGTGGAGCAGGAAGGTGACACCAGTTGTTAATAAAGGTGGCAAGGAACCAATCTCAAGGGCATTTTGGAGTTGTGCTGCTAAACACTCATGTGAGGCTTTGAACCATTTAATCCAGAAGTTGTGCAATCCATCCGGCCCAGGACTTTTCCAGTTCTGAGCCATTCGAATTGCACAACTTACGTCTTCGGGGCAGATAGTAATAGGCCCCATTGGTTCAATAGCCTCACATGCGTGTTCAACAACACACATCCAGTCTCCTTCTGTGTGCACGACAGGCACCGACCAGATGCTACGCCAGAAATCAATCATAGCAACAGGATCCGGTAGGTGCCCATCGCTCACACCTTGATCAGTTCCTTCCCACTTTCTGTACACCTTCCTCTGATCGCTTTGGAAGAGGCGGTTTTGTTGGTATCTATCCACGCGCTCTCTAAAACGACGAATACGGCTTGCCCACGCATAAACCTTCTGCTTCAGGAAGTCAATACGTTCCGTGACACAAGCCATATAATGCTGGGGCCTTATTCCGGTCCCAGCAAAGGCTTGGTTCACGAAACGCATGATACGGGGGCGATCATTGCCCCCCCTGAAGCAGATTAGCTTTGCTATGAGAGTCCTAAACTTATCGATACGCCGCTCAATTCGTACTTGCCAAGCGGGGACAGACCCGCGAGCACGCGGAGCTCGGTCAGTATCCGGAAACTTGACTCGAGCTACGCGGCACGCAGCTATGGCCCCGCAGTACAAAATTGAGTGGGTATCGATAATATCCTCGCTGGCTTGTAAATATGACACCAGCAAGGCATTTAAGGCTCCCATAAGCGCCAAATTTCGTTTACACGCAGGCAAGCGTGGTAGACGAGGCCTAGAGTTGGGCGTGGACCGATACTGCGCCATCGCGTCTTCCAAAGCCCTCCTCAATTGCTCATTTACCTGGCTAGTAACACTTATATTCGTACAATCCTCAACGTCGATAACGGGATCATCCTGCACTGACAATACGTGTTGGGCAACTGGCATCGAAACCGATAACGCAGCAGGAGGGTCCCGTGACGAAGCGGAGGTTGCACGAATAGGAAGCGATTCCAGGCGGAGCCGATCAAGTACAGACTGATCCAGCCGCCGGAGCCGCTGAATGGCCCGCACTTGATCCGATAGTCGTTGGGCGGTAACGGTGATGGTCGGCTCTAGGGTCTGAAACAGAAGCAGCATCCGATCACGATACGCAGTGAGGTTAGTTTCTCCCTCTGTAGCCCCGTAATACGCTCGCATGCAATTTTCATTGTTAATTTGTGACCATCGCATGCGGCGCACTAAACCACCGGTAGCGGGAGCCGTGCGCGGGGCGGGATGCCCCGCTGGCCCCAAGCGTGCCGGCAGCGGTGGTCGCCCACGTCGCGCAGGTGGTCGCGGCGGCGGAGGCGGCGGCCCGCGCTCGTCGCTCGACTCGCTGGTGTCGGCCGCGGTGGCAAACTCGTCACCCGACGACGATGGCGAGGAGCTGGACGAGGCGGGCAGAGGTGGAGGGCGTGCGTTTGTGTCCGCTTCTTTCTGTCTCGATCTAGTTATCATATTGTTTTTGGTAGGAATTGTGACTTGAACTGTGACTGTGACATTATTATTATTATAGATATTTATTTAATTTTCTATAAATTAGGTTTTTTATAATAAACATTCAAATATAAAAGTAAAATAACAATACTAATACAAAAAATATACATTATAAAAAACCTAACCTACGGGTGCCGCCGGCAGCGGGGCAGGGCTCAAGCTACCGGTGGTTAGGGCTGCAGAGAGAGGAACCTCCTCACAATGCGTGCCGTGTCGAGGAGTACTGCCTTCTGTATCTGGCCCTTGATCCAGCCATCTAGCGAGAGTCTCTTGAGGTGTTGGTCGAGACTCTTCGCTATAAGACCGTTGGCCGAAACAACTATCGGGACAATGATAGTCGAGTCAACATCCCACATGGCGGTCACCTCGTGAGCCAAGTCAAGGTACTTGCTGAGCTTGTCCTTCTCGGCCTTCACGAGGTTCTCGTCATGCGGGATGGTGACGTCGACGAGCACTGCCCGGCGTTGAGATCGATCTACCAACACGATATCAGGCTTATTGGCGACAATAGTCCTGTCCGTGATGACAGATCGATCCCAATAGAGCGTAGCACGACCATTTTCGAGAACTGGCGCCGGTGTGTACTTATAGTACGGCACTTCAGAATCAACAAGATCATATTGAAGGGCAAGTTGTTGATGGATGATCCTGGCCACGAGGTTATGTCTGTGCAAGTACTCACCGTTGGCCAAATGCGAACAACCGGAAATTATATGTCTGAGAGACTCGCCGGGGCAACGGCACGCTCGACAAATGTCAACCGTGCCATCCCTCAGAATATACTTCCGGTAATTGTTCGTCATTATGACTTCGTCAGCAATTGCACAGACAAAACCTTCGGTTTCCCCAAAAAGGTCACCAAACCGTAGCCAGTTCACGGACGCTAAAAAGTCTACATCGGGCCTGGTTAGGGCCCGGTAGAAACGTCCGTGTAACTCCTTGCTCTTCCATATGCTCTTGCGGTCCTCAGTGCTCAACACCGTTGGTCTGCGCCAGTTCCCGTTTGCCAAGGAGAGAGGCGTGAGGTTCCTGTCTACTGCAACCACATCGCGATGCATCCTACACTCATTGTTAAGGAAATAATCCCTGAGATTGCACACCTCGTGGTTGTGGAGATTCTTAGCATTTAAAATGCCTCGACCTCCACATTTCCTCGGGATGTACAATCTCATAACAGATGAGCGTGGGTGCAACATGCGATGTGATTTAAACAGTAGACGGACCCTCCTATCCAGAGCATCCAGCTCAGTCTGAGTCCATCTTAGTATGCCAAAGGAGTATGTGAGCAGCGGCATCACCCAGCCATTGAAGGCGCGCACCTTATTGCCACCCGACAAAAGACTGTTAAGAACTTTTGTCAAGCGACAGAAGAAGCGCTCCTTCACTGACTGCTTGACATCGCCCACCACGATACCCAAAGACTGTGACATACCAAGATATTTGTAGGTTTCAACTTCGGAGAGAGATCTGAGAGTCATTGTCTCAGAAAGTTGCAAATTCGATGAATTTACAACTTTCCCTCGTTGAACATGCATAATCGCACACTTATCTACACCGAATTCCATCTTGATCGCACTACTGAACTCTTGTGTGATTTTCAATAGTGCGATAAGATCTTGGCGCTTCGATGCAAACAGTTTGAGGTCATCCATGAACAATAAGTGAGAAATGACTTCAGCTTCTCTACAAAGTCGATAGCCAAGCCCGGAATCCGACAGCAAAGAGCTAAGAGGATTCAAGGCTAGGCAAAACCACAAAGGACTCAGACTGTCACCCTGGAAGATGCCTCTTTCAATCCTTATCAAGTTAGGCAAATCAGAGGGGACATCTCGACCATCTGGTTGACGAAGGACTGTGACCCACTGCCTCATACACACACCTAAAAAGGACCTCAAAGTTGCATCAACTTTATACAACTCTAAGATCCTTTCGAGCCATGAATGAGGCACCGAGTCATAAGCCTTCTTGTAGTCAATCCAAGCAGCCGAGAGGGCCGCCTTGTTTCGCCTAACTTGCTGGCAAATGGTCATGTCTATGAGGAGGAGCTCCTTAGTACCGCGGGACCCAACCTTACACCCATTTTGAGCAGAGGCCATAACGTTGTTTGCAATAAAATGTGCATTTAATTTTGTGCTCAAAATGGATGTAAGGAGCTTGTAGATGGTAGGCAAGCATGTAATGGGTCGGTAGTTCTTTGGATCCGCGGTACTACCGGACTTGTGGAGCAGGAAGGTGACACCGGTTGTTAATAAAGGTGGCAAGGAACCAATCTCAAGGGCATTTTGGAGTTGTGCTGCTAAACACTCATGTGAGGCTTTGAACCATTTAATCCAAAAGTTGTGCAATCCATCCGGCCCAGGACTTTTCCAGTTCTGAGCCATTCGAATTGCACAACTGACGTCTTCGGGGCAGATAGTAATAGGCCCCATTGGTTCAATAGCCTCACATGCGCGTTCAACAACACACATCCAGTCTCCTTCTGTGTGCACGACAGGCACCGACCAGATGCTGCGCCAGAAATCAATCATAGCAACAGGATCCGGTAGGTGCCCATCGCTCACACCTTGATCAGTTCCTTCCCACTTTCTGTACACCTTCCTCTGATCGCTTTGGAAGAGGCGATTTTGTTGGTATCTATCCACGCGCTCTTTAAAGCGACGAATACGGCTTGCCCACGCATAAACCTTCTGCTTCAGGAAGTCAATACGTTCCGTGACACAAGCCATATAATGCTGGGGCCTTATTCCGGTCCCAGCAAAGGCTTGGTTCACGAAACGCATGACATTATTATTAGAATTGTTAGGCGATGGACTTGCAAGCTGTCACTAATACATACTGGTAAACATATTAGCTGTGCAAAATGTGGTTACAAAATTACCACCAAGTCTTTAGAGTTGTTGGTAATTCTGTAGCTCTGCCTACCCCACTCTGGGATGAACGCGTGACTGTATGTATGTATGTAATGTCTTCGTGATTGATACCCATTGATGCAAGATATGATCGTTTACTTTGATAAATATATAAATAAATATATCAGGGGACAATCTCACACCTATTGACTTAGTACCAATTTAATCTTTGGGCTTGTACTAGGGGTACTAGACATCCGTATAAATACTTATATAGATAAACATATACATAAATATGTAAAAACAAAATCCTTAATTGAATCGATTGTCAATGATAGTTACTACGATATTTGACTGACTGTAAATGACGCGCCGTGCATTGACGGTCAGTGGAAAGTAAGATAACAAATAACAATTGTTTTCCTACTTTTGATAGCGCCCGCAATGTCTGATGTGCCTGAGCTCGACGTGGATTGACGTGCTTAGTGATTTTTTAATTCGTTTGTCGATATTTGCGTATTTATGTAATAAAACAGTTAACAGTCGCTGTACAGAACCCAATAAAAACCTTATTGATGAATTGTCTATTTATGTTGCCATAATTTTTTTACACGTAGATCTGACAATCCTTTCATACAAAAAAAATGTTTATAAAAAACGTTTCCAATGGTCCGACGACGACGATTTATGTTAAGCTAAAAAACCCAAATCGATCCAAATCAAAGTAGTGCCTACTGCCTATAAAACTAGAATTATCTTTCTATTGTCATCATAGAGTAACTGATGTTAATAATGTAAGGGTTGATTTTTGGTATTTTTCAGCGTACCCATTTCCAGTTGGCTGGTCCACAAAACCAAATAGTGAACGGCAAACTTCATCTTCCTGGCACCCCTTCTGGATGAGTGGACTTCTTTTGTAAATTGCGGATATCGCGTATTTGTACCCATCCTGTTTAGTATATATGTATTGGTTGCCTTCAATATACCCCTTCTGAATGTTTTTAATAACCAATACTCAAAGTTTTTTTCAAAATTTTAGAAGGTTTTATTTATTTCTCTATGAAATTATATTCATTATTTCTGCGATTACTGCAATGTATTGGAATAATAACGAACTCGCCAAGTTCGTTATCGTAAGTCCATGCTGGTCCAGATAACTTTTAGGTTTTTGAAATTTACCTTGTTTGAAAAACCCAGAACATTACAGCTGTTGCAGAAATTATTAATAAGACTAAAATTATAATTTCATACATTAGGTATTAACAATAATAATTGAATGGAGGCCTGATTACATTAATTAAAACATGACACTAGAAATTAAAATGACGACAAAAGTAGTGAGAAAGAAAAAACAATTATAACTTTAAATTTATTTTTTCTTTCTACATTCAATAACATTTTTATCTGGATCAAGTGCCACCAGTAACGAAGTTTTCATATTTGCCTTTAGAAAAACCGCCTGATTCGTATTCCCGAAACCTTTGATACTCATAATACAAAGCGGAAATTCACCAAATCCAAGTTAATTGTCCTAGGATACCAAGAACCCCATATGAATTATAATTTTGTGCACAAAGTTAAAGCTGTATAATAAAAATAAGTAGCATAACACCCTCAGGCGCAATTCGTACAGCGCACTTAAGTTAACGTTCGCAGTAGACAACGTTCTAGTTTCAACTTTGAATATTATAAAAGATTAGCTGCCTCAGTGTTATATCATTATTTTTATTGTGAAACAGAAAAACATATTTATAACGGCCAATTACCTAACATCTATTTTTATGTCTATGTGGAGATGAGTGGGATCTGAGACCCGCATAGACATTTGAATTCTCAAAACTACGATCTTAAGACTGCATATTTCAATTTTTAGATTTCCGCAGTCAAACTAGGAACCATTATAGTTATATCCGTCCGTCCGCAGCTTGCCATGATTATACATATTAGTGTTTTTTTTTTTGTTTTTTGTTTACCTCCCGCATACGTAACGTGAGGTTGTATTTTTTTTCCCGTCTACCCCATTGTTTGGTGTGTCGTTAGATAGGTCTTTCAAACATTTTGCGCGTTTGTTTGAGATCTGTTTGATTTAAAGTGCTGGTTTTTGTTTGGTTCAAGTATCTGCAACAATCAAAACTACGAATACTTAAAATCTGAAAAATATCTTAAACAAAAGCACATAATAAGTACTTAACGAATTTTAATGAAAAACTATCACGACTTAGTGGACTTCATTGGTTCCTGAGATACAGGGGACTTAAATGTTTATAATTATTAACATCACATAAGAGAGCACCATAATAACTTTAAATATATTTAGAAATAGTTCATGCTTGTTGTTTATTAAGATACACTCAGGAGCAAAAATTACGGGTCAGAGTGCGTTTTTCATACTAAAGAGGTTATTTCGAAGCCTTGGTTCCTCGCCTGGGGTTGTCTGACTGTGAGCATGGTCAGACATGCTCTTGTCCGGTTTTTTTGATGTAATTTAGTTTAATATATGGGACTTCTTCAATAATGGTGTAATGATATCCTGCTCAGGAAAATTAAAAATTAAGGCTTGCATAAGAAATGTCGTATACTTAGGTAAGTACATCAAATACCGTGTGTTTTTTTGTCGTCAAAAAGCGCGACCATTTTATGACATGAAGTTTTAAAATAATATGGAATAAGATATTACAATAGTTTCAATTTCATTTTTTCACGCAAACCTTTTTTAACGCTTAAAGTGTAGCTAAACCAGAATATTTTTTGTACAGTTCGAGTATGTAGTGCTGCCACTAGTAAACATTGCTATTTTATTCTTCACTTGCTACTAAATTAGTTTTGAAAGCACACAATGCAGGGTAAGAACTTTGATTTAAAAATGATTATGAAGGCTGTAGGTATCAAGTAAGTCAATCTCAGTGATTAGGAAATGTTTATCACACAGATTGAATTTCCTGACACATATAACAAGGTAATCAACTCTGATTAATAAACGTGTACATACTACGCGTTTCTATTCTCAACTAGTTTCAGACAGAACTGAAATTTAATTTAGCTGTCAGCTTCGCTTGAGGCACTCTGTCCATAATTTGAAATAACAATATTACTAATGCTTTATTGCTTTATGGTTATCGAGAATTAAGCGCAGAGTACCTAATGCTGATTAACTTGAAACATATAAACATGAAAAATATCGAATTCAAAATTAAGGCACACAACAGAGTTATTCACATCGCTGCAACGCTGAATATCTCGATGATCTCACCCAAAAAATCTCAACAGTTGTTTCCAACATTTTGATATTGGCTTCGCGCGGCTATAGTTATGTAGGTAAATACCTCTACTCGTGCGAACGCGACAGTTGTGAGTAGCTTTACATATAATCGTCTATTCCTAAAATAGCTTACGGTACAAATACTTCCCTACAAAAGTGTATCTGTGTCTCTGTGTAAATACACTACAACCGGTCTAACCCTGAAACTAGAGACCAATTTCCATTCAACTTTAGACAAATAGTTCAACAATGTTTAAGCTCACTACTTTCTCTTTCATGTAGTGCACCTAAGTAAAAGTGAGACGGTGGTAACCGACGAGCGAAAAATTTATTACTCTTTTACTCACCGTAAAGGGTTTATACGGACTAACGTAACGCAACGACGAAATCAACGTTACAGTGGAAAATTTCATCCCTCTACAACAAGCTGCTGCATCACTTTGGCATAATGTAATATGCGTGTCCACCGCGTTTTACTATTAACATTAACACATATTATATACTAAAAGTTAAAAACTTTTAAAACTCCATACAGCAAATAAGATGCTCAAACGAAATAGTCTAAATTGTATTTCTTCGCATTTCTTAAATTTTAGCATCAACTTATTTCGTGCATATGTGCTATTAGTTTTTGTTGAATAATTGCTACAATGTATCAAATTGTACTTAAACGACAACAAGCCAAGAGAGTTTTTCTGTAAATAAATAATATTATAAAGAAAACAAACAAACCACATTGAAAGCAAAAAGTTTTAATATAATTACTTTACAAATAGCACTCAAAAAGTAAAGTCTTTCTTATTTTTACTTCAACCTCGCCGCGGTGAAAAAGAACACTGTGCGACGGGTCTTCGCGAGCTGCATTAACCCCCGGCGAGTTCGCGGGATTCACCTATTACCGAGGTTGTAAAACTCACAGCAGTAAAACAACTTTATTTTCCCGATCTTTCGGCCGTAAAACTGTATAAGCATCGCTTTACTATGTAATTCCCTTTTATGCGCAATTGTATGACGCTCGCTGAAAGGCAGTTCCCAGAAACGCTCTGCGCGCCTAGCGTAAAATTTAAATTGGCCTGTTTTAACATCGCAATTTGCTTAAAAACATAGCCGGTATAAAAACGCATTAATTGTCGCTTCGTAAGATTTTCACGCAATTCGTACGATGTCTGATGACAGAACATTTTAACGCTTTACGCCCACTGGTCTATTAACGTGCTGAATTGCCATGTTTGTCATCCTCGTGGAAAAATCATCACGTCGTTTTTGTATAGGCTAGGTACCTATACAAAAACGACACATTCACATTCACAACATTGTAAACGCGTCTGTAGGTAGGTATAAATACTTAGTATGCATTGTTCGACAGCTAAATTGTTAAGGAATACCGCCACACAATGTAAGTAAAATTAGCTTCATCCTAGTTTGAAGTCTCGCCTTAAGAAGTTCAGGAGTTTGGATGCTCCCCGTTAGTTTGATGAACATTGATATCCACCTGCCAGCTGCGGCTTCATTACTAAGATATTTCCAATTCAACTCACAGATTTAACCTCATCGTCGAAAGCAGTGCGTGACTTTTATTCAAGACCCATACAGATCGTGATATATTGAATCAGGTTTTATGCCTTTGCTCCTACTTCACTGCTTTAGCCAGATAGAAAATTGCCATGGCGCCGTACAATTTTCATGTGCCTATTCCCATTGAATCCCGAACAAGGACGGGTTGGAACGATGGACGAGTCGATGCCGCGCATTGATTTTATGGCCTCACTAAATTTGCCCCTCATTCAAACGGGTATTCTGTTTCATGCCATGCCTGTTGACCCTTAGAATAATAACACATAGAATGATAGTTTCCTACAGCCAACCCGTCAAAAGTGTCGCACAAAATGGATTCATGTGGGCGTAATCAACGCGTACTAACACACGACAACACGCACACAAGTAAACAAATAATGTTGCTAGCGGATACATTTCCCCCTAAACTAGGGGATTTTTTCATATAATCATTTTTGTTAAATTCGATCATTTTTTGTAGTTACTTAGTAATAATACAAACGTTTATTAACACTTATGTAGTAAGAAAATGTTTTGTCTCTTTCTAATTCGCATAAAATATCTCCGAAAGTAAAGTAAAAATCGCTAATCATACATAGGGGTTAAATCGATAGCTTTTTAGCTGCTCTATCATCCCTATTCGTTTGTCAATTTATCCAGGGACACCCAGTATATACTCGCAATCACCTTAGTAGGAACCACGTCCCGACGTAGTCTGCACAAGCCACCTTTAGTAAGATATTTGTCTGTGTCATTAAAATGTACAGAACATATTTTTGTCCTCCTAGACGGCTTCCACCAGCTTTCATTTCGATTAAGCCTAATTTTTTCAATCCAACGTGCGGCAATAATCGGATTAGAAGAAAATCTTGAACGAGAAAAACAAGTAATTCAATTCGTATCACAGAATATCACAAAATAGAACAAGTACTTACTATAACAATTTAGGGGGAAAAATTTCGTTATAATGGCAACATTTTCATGTAATGTCGTTAGAAAATAATTTAATATTTTAGTGAATGTTTTACGTAAAACAACAAGTCAAAACATATTACTTACACGTGGAATGTTATTTTATAGTGTTTATTTTCTTGGTCTGAAGTGTTGTGGCACCCATTAACAATACAAATCGTCATAATCAATAAAAATCCGGGAGCTGTTGACGCTGTGTGACGTGATTGCGACTGACAGGCGGCGATCGCCGAGTACACCAGAATGGTGTAGTTTAAGTCTGACGGTTTTGGTGCGCGGACTAGGTTTCTATGTGTTATTATTCTAAGTGTTGACCCTTACTAGGGTCAAGTTGATGTGTGTCTATTCCGCCTGCCTATTAAATAGCAGCAATATGTTTGGTAAGGTATGTTTTGAGTGGCGTTATAATGCAGGAAATATAAGCATACTTACATATTCTTGAAACTATTCGTTGTATGTAATAAAAACGCTATGTAACACAAAATGACTGGCATAGAGGCATTTCATCTCAGCTCTTGATATTGCAGCTTTGGGATTGTTAGTGTCTATGGGTATCAGGGCCCAATTTTTATGAAATGTTAGTTTTCTTTTTCTAGGTATGTAATCTTTTGTGATTTTTATCTATGGCAGTTTCTAAAATAACGGGGGACATCAAATATCAAATATGTAAAAACAATAAATATATACCTAATCATGTTGTTTAAATTGATAGCTTTCAAATGGCATATCACATGTCGTGATAGGTTAATAGTACATTGTTGCCTAGGCGCGGAAAGTAAGGGTTTTCCTGACGAGGTGGTTAGCAGGCCTCGCTGTTGCTCGCTATTACAACGACTAGGTAGCGCCTGGGATTTTTCCGTTTAATTTCCTCTGAATGCAATTTGGGGGTAATGGAGGCAAAAGGAATGAATTTCTAACTATCGATAAATATACACGGATTTGGTACGGGGTTTGGAACAATAGTACATTGTTACCTAGGCGCGGAAAGTAAGGGTTTTCCTGACGAGGTGGTTAGCAGGCCGAGCAATAGCGAGGCCTGCTAAAATACGAGTCAGGAAATCCTCGTTTCCGCCGAGGCATACATAATGCTTTTCTCAAGCATGTGAGGAAATAATACAAATACATTTTTAAAAAGCAAGTAATTTAATTAAACAGAATGAACGAATGTTACCGACTGTCAATTGTTTTTAAATACTAACCATAGAAATTGGAATGCAAATTCAAAAAGAAACACACGCACTGTGCTAAAAATGCGAGCAGTTACCTTGGCTGTTTGGAATTTTTGTCTTGGTCCTCTGGTTTTTGTCGATTTTGTATGCAAATTGACAGCATTTTTAAGAAAAATATAGACATGGACGGAAATTGTTATCATATGGTTTTTTTTACTCCTAGGAGTAAAATGAGGCTCTTTCCGTCCTTGTCTTTCAATCGGAAAACCGTTTTTTCCGGGCATGTTTGAGAAAAAGATGTTTTTTCCGTGATTTTGTTTTTTCCTTGTCAAATCAATCATTTAAAAGGTCTTAAGGGATGAGATCTTGTGCTAACACTGGTATGCCAAAAGTATTTCAAATTACAGCCCGACTTTTAGGCGATTCAGATAAAAAGGATCAAGGGACAGACCGACGGACAAACAGACCACAACGTAGTTTTTATAGCGATTCCGTCTTTAGGGATCCGTAAAAACGGGTCCCTATTGCTAAGACTCCACTGTCCGCCTGTCTGTCTGTCACCAGACTGTATCTCATGAACCGTCATAACAAGACAGTTGAAATTTTCACAGATGATCTTACTAAAAACAGAACAAATTAAATATTAGTGGGCTCCAATACAACAAACGTGATCTTTTTGCCGTTTTTTGCTTGATATTAATTAATTACGGCAACAGGTAGGTAGACGCTTGAAAATATTCACAGAATATAGTTTTAAATTCAGTTTAAAAAAAATAAAGATAGAAATAAATAAATATTTAAGGAGGGGCTCCTATAGAAGAAACGTGATTTTTTTATAGATAATGGTTCGAAACCATTCGTGCGCGTGCCCGAATCGCACTTGGCCGATTTTCAGCATTTATTAAGGAGCGGAAAAAATAAAATATACTCGAATAAAAAAGGCCTCAAGCCAACAACGTAGGTTTTTGCTATGTACAAGATCGTCCGTCTCTCGGATTTTGTTTTCAGTCAGAGTGGGTGTTTTGTGTACGCTTTGAATTAATTTTCCGCTCAAACACGACCGCTGACAAATACCTAGTTACCTACCTTGAAATTCTTAATGGCATTTATTCACGAAGTTCCCGTCATTAATTCAAAGTTAATCGGTGGTCGTTACTCATTATAATTAATTATATTCAGAGCACGTAATGGTTCAGTTGAGTCATGCTGAAACATTTTGTGAACTCTATCTTTAAACAAGTAAGCGTTCCTTTGTCACGTTTGAATGAAACAAAATCAAAGCGTAAAAGATGTCTTCGTCCAAAAAGATATAAAAATATCCTGTGTATTACTGGCGCTACGTGTCTTTTATTAGGTATAAAACTCGAGGGCCCGGGAGGAATACCGATGAGTTCAATCACATAACTTGAGAATAAAAAGGGTGGCCCTGTCAAAGTTTGTCGCCCTCCGCAGCGGTGTTACTTCTAGGGACACCCTGTGAACCAGACAGCGCTTCCCCCCCTACTAAGCATCACTTTCAATTTAGTTTCCACTATATTGAAAACTTTATTCCAATCGGAGTGTCAGAAAATTTTAGCTGACGGGTCTTTTGATTTGTTAGCGACATACTTAGGTACACTTTTGTTATATTTAGGTATGCCATTTCTATTTTCAATGAATTGTGTAAAGTAACATTATTTTGGGAGCCATGTCTGTAACACCTTCAGTTTTTTCACCGAGCGGTCCCAACGGATGACCACGACTGCAGCCAGCACATTCTGCGTTGGGACCGTTTTCGAAAAAAGAATCATTACATCAGCATGTCGTCTTTTCCTTTTCCTTTTTTGTGATGTTTTTTTTTTGGTCTGGTGTTATTGTTGTGAGTAAATGTTTTACTTTCTTTCTTTTCATTTATGCATAACACAAATTAATGTTTATGGGTATGAAATGGCACGTTCAGTATTAGGTATAACTAAATAGATAAATAAGTGGCTGCGATCATAGATTATACTTAATATTAAATTTATGATGCAGCAGAACGATTAGTTCGCCTTCTGACAAGCTTAATACAGATTAATTGTTTTATTTAACTACCTAGTTACCTTTCAGGCGGACTGATAATAATTATTCATGACTTTCGTTATTTTCACTTTTATTAAAAGCATTTAAACTTAACAAATTTTTAACTTAACTTTCGAAGTCAAACGAGGTAGGAACCCTTGTAAGTAATCGTCTTGTCCATCTGTCCGCGGTTTAAATCTAATAACTAATATAATTGTTTTTGCCTGTTATACCTAAAGGCGTCGTCAGAATACTACACTGAGCATGGGCCGATATGCACTTGCTTGGTTTTATTTATTACGACGTGTCGGCCGATATCCGTCGGCTGTGCTCAAATAAAAGTGTTAATTTAATATTGACATTTTTGCACGTCTTACCGTGTTAAAACCCGTTTAACTTCAAATTGGCATACTTAGTTACATAGGAATAAAAAAAAAACGTAAACGTATACTCGTACGACCATTTTTTAAGAAGAAGCGGCTGCCCATACTTTAGTAGTTCATGACGCAGAATCACTAACATTAGGTAGACGTTTTTACGACTAAAATAATAATAATCATGATGGCACAATCAGTTTTAAGTAAGCATGACTAAGCAGTTTGAACTAAATTATCGATTTACGCATGTGAAAGATAAACACCGCGCCGGCCGCTTCAACAATCACAGATGTTGCGTCCGCATCACCAAGCGCACCATTAGTGTCCGAAACTATTGAAGTAATTCAAAATGGCTCTCCTGGAAGAACCCGTAGTTCAATCGTACATTGTGTACTCAGCTATTTTAGCGTTGAAACTAATAGCGTTATCCGTGATTACGGGTATAAAGAGGGGATTAAGAAATGCCTATGTGAACCCTGAGGACGCGAAGGTGCGAAATCTAAAAGTGAGCCTTAATGATCCGGAGGTGGAACGCGTGCGAAGGGCGCATCTAAATGACCTTGAGAATATATCGGCGTTCTGGATACTAGGTGCGTTGTACCTCACCACTAACCCAGTGGCGGCTTGGGCTACGCTGCTATTCCGCGGGTACACTGTCTCACGCATCTTACACACATTTGTGTACGCCATTGTGGTAATCCCACAACCGGCTCGTGTCATCGCCTTCTTTATACCCTACATTATCAAGTGGTACTTTGGTGTACAAGTAGTTTTACATTACATAACTGCCCTTTAAATGTATTTCGAATAAACATATTGTAGCGGATAGACTTGTGCATATTCGCTACAATGCTCGAGTAAATGCTCAAGTTTGACATAGTTCCTCAGACCGACAGTATAATCAGCGACCGGCGATCATGTGCGTAAACAAACACCGGTTTAGGCTTCATGTAACAGGACGAAACAAATACCTAAGTATAGTTTTTTTAGGCTATTTTACATACCTAACAATATAACAGTCACCTTCCTTCTGTAAGCCAGTAAATACGCTTTTTAAGATCAATCACAAGAACGGAGCTCTAAGTACCTACATTGCCATAGCATGATGATTAGCAACAGTTATTTCTTACCTACGAGTTGGTAATATTCGTATTCCCCTCCGTTAACATCGACAAACAGACACCTTTATCAGTTATGTTGTAATCTTAAAATAAGCGCGAACTTCAGACCATGATAACAAACACTACTAAATATTTTAATAGGTATTAACTGAATGTTACTAGAAAAAAATGTAGGTATCCACTGTTTCAATCTGGTAACTGAACTTCTAGGGAAAATATTTTTTACTGACATTCACATACAAAATTAAAATAGAATATTCTCGTTTGTTAACCAGTTTTACGTACTTAAGCAATGAATGACCCCTGCCGATAAACACCGCGTCGCCGGCGCCGCTTCAACAATCACTAGTGTCGCGTCCGCGTCGCCGAGCGCACCTCTTGTGTCGGAACCTGTAGAAAAAACAAAATGGCTCTCTCCCTGCAAGAACCCGTAGTGCAGTCTTACATTGTGTACTCTGCCATACTAGCTTTGAAGCTAATATCGTTGTCGGTACTTACTGGCTTGACAAGGATGGTAAGAAAAGTGTTCGCGAACCCTGAAGACGCAAAGATGTACAAAGTTAAAGTGAATCTTAATGACCCGGAGGTGGAGCGCGTTAGAAGAGCGCATCGAAACGACCTTGAGAACATACCGGTGTTCTGGGTACTAGGAGCGTTGTACCTTACGACTAACCCAGTGGCAGCTTGGGCTACGCTGCTATTCCGTGTGTACACTCTCGGACGTATCCTTCACACATTTGTGTATGCCGTTGTCGTAATCCCTCAACCGGCTCGCGCCTTAGCCTTTTTCATACCCTACGTAATTCAGTGGTACTTTGGTATCCAAGTAGTTCTTCATTACATAACTGCTCTTTAAATGTATGTTATTTAAATAAACGTTTTGTATTTATTTATTCCATTTTTTTTCTTAACCTATGATCCTAACATGTGTTGCTGAGAGTTGTTGAAATTTGTGTCAGCGATGTGTCATTAGCGAGTAGAAAGGTGATAATATTATAACCTAATTTGAAAATATATTTGATAGAAATATATTTGTACTAAGTAGGTATATTTTAAGATTCGCAGCGAATTTAATCATCTGAGAAGCCTAATCGTTACTTCAGTACACACACATTGCCATCAGAATTTACGTCAGTGTATGAGCGTAATATTATGTAAAAGATATGAATTTATTTGTGTTCGCTCATCATTAAAAAAATCCACGATCGTATAAAGTGCAAATAAGAATAATTGGGCCAATTTTACACACACAATGGAGCCAATTTGAAAAAGGCCAATTTGGATCAGTGTGTTCTCCATAAACATGAAATATGAGGTACCTATACTAGCGTGCAAATTAAGCTTATCTTATGTTGTTCTCTAATTTATAATATCGGTAGGTATACCTAAAATTATAAACGTAAAATTAGAGACACTGCTATCATTAGCAAAAAGGCGATATCACAAAGTCAATAGCCAACGCAGATACAACCCTCTTTCGTTCATAATAAGGTTGCTAAGAAAGTTTTGTTAGAGATACCGCCATTTGTTTTAGCAGGGTCGGATACCAGTCTCGGTTGGCCCATTATGGTTCTACCTACTTAGTTGACGAAAAGTAGTTTAAAGGTAAAAATTAATCCAAAGTCGACTTGCACATAGCTTCGCATGTTTGTTGGCAAGTATGTTTTGTTATACATCTCAGATTATGCTATGGTTCCTGTAGGTTGGGTCGATGTCAAAAAAACAATAATGATCTTTATGACAATTGCTCAAGGTACAAATTTAAATTATCCCATGATCCCAACAGTCTACATGCTGCTAGAAGGGCTCAAGTTAATTGTACAAGAAGCTAGTATTTGTATGTAGTTAAGTAGTAGGAATCAACTTTAATTTGCATCGATACTAAAATAAGTCAGTAAAATTACCATGAGTAAACGTTAATTTCGCTGTAGATCCATATAAAAAAACTATAAATCTGTATTACTTATTTAATTAGCAGTTAGATAAGATAAAATAAGTCAATAATTACATTCCTTCACTTATTTACTTAAAGATTTCTAATACCTAGTTGTTTAATCCGTGTATAGGGAAAACACAAAATATCTAAATAATATTTTTAGGTATAAAATCTGCGTAATATTTGTAGGTAGGTGACTTAACGGTTTGAAAGGGTTAGAATAACACTGTTAATACCTAAGAGTACTTAAAATTAACAAGTAAGTACTACATATTAAGACAAAATACGAATAGTGTAATTTCCAACCAGTAATGACATAGGTGCCTTCCACATTTTCTAATTGGCCGGCAACGAACCGACAACTCTTCTTGATTTGCTGGTGTTTATGGGCGGTGGTGATTACTTTCGTTTGCCTCCAACTATTATTTTAAAAAAATAGTGTCAAGCCCGAAACATACGTGAAATATTAGAATTATAAAGTATTTTGAACATTTTGCACGAACCAAGACTTATTTATCATCCATGAAACTAGTCGAGTGTTCGTCAATACAGCCTTCTCCAGTGTTTGAACAGCGGAGTAAAATTAACACATTTTAATCCAGTATTCATGATTACTTTTAGACGGTTTCTTTTCATTCTCAACCCCCACGGGCAGTTTCTAACTAGTTGAATATTTCACCAGGCAGCGCGTCGGAAAACTTTTTCCTAGGAAGTCTCGGCAACTAGCACGGGGAGAAAATAGTTAAGTATTCTTCTCGTTGTTTTTTGTTAATAGTAGGCAGTACGTCTGTTGGTTTCGTAACGGGAAAAGTAAATGGAATTCGAGGAAGTGCCAATTAGAACTTGTAACGAAATTCTGTTAGACATTTTTATCGTGTTTATCTGTTGAGTATCAATAGCATACATTAATGTTTGTTAGATATTTTAATCGATCAGTCAAAGAGTTTTATATTTTATCAGTTGATAGAGAAGCGCGATAATTTTGCCACAAGTCTTATTCGTTTCTTTACCTTGTTTACTAAATCAATACGTTTGAAAGGTAATGACAAAAACTGCAGTTTTTGAATTTAATAACCATGCCATAAGTAAACATGTCTTAATAGTATAAAATAAAGTCACTATCCGTCTGTCTGTTCGACACACTTATATAGAGAATACGGTAAAGATAATTTGAAAAAGGAACTCTCTAAAATGTCTTTTTTGTAGCTACGACGGCGCCGGTAACAGTTTAACTTCGGTTAAACTGAATAAATTGAGCATAAGGTCAACTTTAGGCTGATTCTGGGTAAGCGTGTACCACCTTCGACCCCATCCTCATTGAACGTCAGGCGAGACCGCGAGACTGAGGTCAAACGAAAAATGAATGAACTCAAAACACTTACTTATTATACCCTACCAGGGACAATAGAAACCTGCGCTATTAAAAAGAAGGTCGTTGTTATGCATACTTCTGTTTTTTTTTTGTTTGCATTTTAAATTTAAAAGTAACAGATTGGCAAGTTTTTCTTATGAGAGACGTAGTTGCCGGGCTGAATAATGTTATAAGGCAACTCAATATTTTCCCCTGACAAGGGGCCGTTCCAGAATAAAAGTCCTACGCTGACATAGCCGCGAGCAACTAAATAGTTTATTAAAAATCTCGTCGTAATTACGACTATTAGAGTAGCTCCGAATAAATCCCACATGACACCCGTCAGACTGATCTGGCGTTTGATATCCAATCAAACTTCGAATGTTATTTTTTTTTTAAAATAACAAGTTACCTAGCTAATTGTTTTACTCATAGAAAATGGCAAAATGGCTTTTAGACTTTTAATTAATAAAATATAGGTAACTTATATGTAAACATTGCCTTTAAGATGATGGTTGGTAGCATCATAACGTTGCATAGTTTATGACTCTGTACTTCTAGAATTTCTGTGACACGAATCGCGCAATATCACACGCTAAACGATGCAAAAATACCGATAAATATTGTACGTGTAGGGTACACTTAACAGTCTAAACCAGTAATGTAGATCACTTGCCACAGTGTCATTTTTTACTACAGACCTAGGAATAACACAGATGTGGCTTGATTTAATTATTACATCACATGAATAAAAACACAATTATTAAATATTTTTTTTAATTTTTAATTTTTTTATCTATAAATGTCTTTAAGCAATAAATGTCTTTGTCTTTGTCTTTGAATATTTACAATATTAATGAAGTTTCTATACTTAGGCTAGTAACTGTTCAGCTCTTTGAATGTGCGAACAATAAAAGTGATCATCTGAGTGGTGCCATCGTGATCCCCAGGCAGCCATATTGCGTTAGCGCTGACCGGACGAAGGTGACTGCTGCTAAACGCTTTCCAATACCTGATTGCTTCGTCAGATTGCCATTAGGCTACTTCACAAAATGACCCTTATTTCTTCCTTTATTCTCGCTTGCTGTTCGACTTTATCTCTTCCTTATTACTTTACGTTAGCGAACTAGCGGGTTGCGTTTTGCTCTATTCGTGCGACTTTATAGAAGCTTTTATACTTTGTTGGCTGAATTATTTTTATTTCATCTATTTAGCGTCCCGAAACTATTAGTTAATTGTATTTTAAAAAGGAATAAGCGGAATTGAAAAAATCTAGTAACTTAAGCAACGCAGAATGTTTTCTGAACAAGATGCAAGCCTAATCCTACATAATATTACTTATGTGCTTGTTTGTCCTCTTTGTAGGTCTGAATTCATGTAACGTAGTTTTTTTTCAGTTAGATACAATTTGTATTTTATTTTTAAACAAGATTAACGAAAAAACGAATATAAAATCGCTTTATAAAAAAATATGTACTTTGACACTTTTATTCCACAGTAGCAACATTATACCTGTTAAGTACGCTACGAAATTACAAACATTATGCTCACTTTATATAGTACTGTGTTATAAATGTTTATTACTATATTTATTGATTTGGGATG
Source organism: Acleris sparsana (assembly GCA_923062465.1). Taxonomy (NCBI): domain Eukaryota; kingdom Metazoa; phylum Arthropoda; class Insecta; order Lepidoptera; family Tortricidae; genus Acleris; species Acleris sparsana. The sequence goes on along the minus strand of OV281287.1, from coordinate 14,237,670 downwards.
AGATGGAAAGTGTTACAATAAATCATTGAACCGATATAAAAGTGGACGATACTTAATAATAGCACTTCACATGAATGTTCATCAAACTGTCCACTAAAGAAATAATCCACTGCCAAGCAAAAATAATAGCGCACTTTGTAAATGATTTCAGTGCAACGTAACCGCTTTATTTCACTCATGAGGAGGCATTTATTTGGGCCGCCGTATACTTGTATACTCGTTTATACATAACATAATACAAAGCAACATACAATTAAAGTCGTACACACGTCGGGCGTCCGTTCCATCACACGTTTATTCGCCGGGCGGTAAGCCCGCGGCTTACGGGGCCCGTGATTCATTATTAGGGAAGCCGCTCGTTATTATCTTGCTACCTATCTTGTGCTTGTCGATCCGCCTTAATTCCGCATTCGTGACTAAACGGCAACGATTTTTCTGGTTGAGTATACGTTTGTTTTTTACAAGCTTTTATACTTTTACCTGTCCTTATTTGATTACGAATACGTATGTGTCTAATTGAGCAAAAATACGAGTCGGATAACAATCTAATGATCTAATCTAATGATTGTGTTGTAAGGTTCTGTGTGGCAATAATCGGATCCCATCGAATTTAAACATGTTATAGGTTGATGACTATGCGATAAAACTACTGGTTACTACTAGGTATTCTATTATATTATGCACTTAGGTGCACACCTATCTCACCTAGCCTCGTCATGTCCCCAATAGCCATTTAACCAGAATCGAAGTCATATTTTTCATAGGCTGGCGCCCTAAGTGGAAGTTGCCTCCTCGCGATTTGCATTTAACATGCTCAGATATCGCAAAAGTTTCGTACAATCCACCAAAGGCCACTATAGGCGTTTTTTAGGGTTCCGTAGTCAAACTAGGAACCCTTATAGTTTCGCCATGTCCGGCTGCAGCCTAGCTCAGAGACTTAGTACTAGAAAGCTGTAATTTGGCATCAATATACATATTGCTACGATTGCCGGTTTGTGTAAACAATTTTTAGATTAAGGAATCCGTTTATGAAATATTAAGCTTGAAAGCGCCAAGAACAGGCAAAACTACAAATTTAAAAATCTGGAAAATATCTTCTTTTGTGCGTAGGAATTCTAATAGTCTACCTATAGTCGTAATCGTATTTCGCCGGAAGCAACCACAAAAACGCAATTTCACCATAAAAGTGTAAACGACCCTTTAAGATCGGATTTCGTGAAACGATATCTTTTCCCTTTAGGGCTGCAAGTAGCCCCGTGGCAATAACTCAAGCAAGACCAGAGGCTATGGGCGCATGGGTATGATAGGGCTGATCTTTTTGGGAACCGAAGTGCTTATCATAAATTTATGGTTCGTCTGTGCGGACCATTATCATTTATTGTCATATCGAGTAATTTGACGTATTTCTGCAAGCCTTTATTTTACTTGACATGTTTGTTTATTTGTCTGGACGAGTATGCTTTGTTCAAATAACGCAAGGTAATTTTAACCGGTTCCCGCTATTAGAATGTAATAGGTTTAAATATGGAATACATAGGTATGGTATATGTAGCCCGATCAGAATGCAATATATGGTGTCTTATTTTCAACTCGTTCGATGGACTTGAAAAACTGATATGGATTTTTTTCGCTTTTGTACAAGCTGCAGAAAAAGGTTCACTTGACTAGTTTTTAATTCTGAGACAACTTTACCCAAAAACTTATGTTCAAATATTCCCAAAAGTTTTCTTCTTTATTTCCAAAGGACTACTATTTATTCGGCTTACACTATTATTTATTCTGTATCCGAAGTTTGTACCACCTTAAATCTAAAAACTGAAATAATGATCATGTAACTAGTTTCATTTAACTTCAAAGTAATTGCGTTACATACTTATAATTAGAATCCCAATACGTGTAGTCGCACAATATGTAACATTAATGGGGTCCGTTCATTTCACCAAAAGTACGTTTGACAAACGTATCATTTTGCAAACTTTCATTTCGCAAAAACGGGTTTGTGCTTACACCATTACATTTTGCATACATTAAATGAGCTTAAATAAGTTAGGTTAGGTTACAATATCGACCACAAAGAACTTCAAAAAAGGCTGGAAGTATCTCCTTGTGAAATGAAAGTTTGTAAAATGATACGTTTGTCAAATGATGATTTGGTCAAACATTAGTGAACCAATATTAATTGATTTTTGTACTGAATACTAATCTTACCCATAAGGAAGAGCGTCTCTTAGCACACGTATATTTTATACTTAAAAAGAGGTAGTCACGAGTGTACACTTATGAAAACTGAATAAATGATTTGATTTGTTTTTTTTTCTGTTTTCCTTCTCATTATACTTGTAGTTCGAATCCAAGTCAATTTGCAAGCGCAACACTCCCGCATCGTGCAAGATTAATGATTGTTCAAAAGAGAAGTTGGAACTAATCACAACTTTAAGGTAACCTAAGTTAGTTCTTAAGTCAATCGCGAAGTAATAAATGTTTTCGACTTTTGCACTTAACATACTTAGAGAACGTACGTAAACAAAAGAAGTAGAACCGACTTTTAAGATTTTAGGTTGTGATTGTTGTTGCGAGAGGAAATGAAGGCGTAATATTCTAAGAGCCCACGACATTGAACCTAGTTCGATAAGACTACCGTATGATATATGTAATATTTAGTCACGTCATTAATGGGGGAACACGAAATGGCAATGCTGCAATGCGAAAACCATGGCACAGCATTTTTTTTTTTACTTATTAGTCTGATGTATAAATGCAGCAGTGGTTTTTCTTACACAGAAATTGATGATCTTTCGATGAGTTTTGGTTTTTTGAGGAGTTCGATCATACTAAATACTTAAGTCTGAGGCGTCGCTTATCATGCTATTGCCAATTAGGCCAATCAGGGGGGCTTGCAGCACTGCATATCCCTACATATTCCTGTATATATCTACTAGGGAATGCAAACCGGTAAACCGTTTTACCGGTTTACCGGTAAACCGGCCCTTTTTAGAGCCGGTAAAATACCGGTAATTTAAAGCTATTACCGGTAATTTACCGTACCGTGAAAAACTAAAAATAAACGCGAAATAATATGATTTTAAGTGCAATATACTTTCAGACACTCCTTAAAAATGCATTTGATTGAAATGGACTTTTAAATTATGAATAAAACTGATAATTAGTTGTAAACTTATGTTACTAATACTATTACGAAGCAAGCAAGTAACGCTACGTATTCCAGAGCCAGCCGAAGATGTACCTTATTCCTATTTGTTTACTGTTTCTTTATTTTACCATCCCTTCCCTTTCAACCTAAGGGTCTTATCTTATCTTATCTTATGGTGGGGTCCTTACGGATACACTTCGACCCTGTGGGATCTTTTGTGTAATTACCCCTCTTTTAGCACTTAATCCAATGCAGCCTCCACCCCTTCCAAAAAGCGGATAGTGGAGTGCAATGGCAGTGCCTTGAAATCGTTCGGTTCTGGGTATCCACAACCGAGGATTTTCATTCTTACTCCGGCGAGGGCATCACATTCACACAATAGGTGTTTCATTGTCTCAGCCTCTTCGCCGCACATTCTACAATCTGTGTTGTCATAAAGGCCCATCTTTGCTAGGAGATATTTAACCCCGAAGTGCCCGGTAAACACTCCGATAATGTATCGAAGTTGTCTTCTGCTGAGTTTCCAAAGTTTCTTGGTCCAGCTCTGGTCAACTCTTCCTATGAAGAGCTTTGCATGCTCTAAGCCTACCGTAGTTTTCCACTCTTTTTGGTGGTTTTCTAGGGCGTTGTTGTTCAGGGCTGCTTTTATAGTGCCCGGTGAGGGTGCCACAAATGGTTCAGGTTCGACGTATGCGCCCTTGGACCCTTCTCTTGCCAGCTCGTCCGCGGCTTCATTTCCGGGATAGCCTTCGTGTCCTGGAATCCACATCAGTTTCACTTTGTTGTGTCTACCAAGTCTGTTTAAGGCTTGGATTCTATTGTAGACTAGCTTCGAGTCTACTTTAGGCGCCGTCAGCGCCTTGAGTGCCGCTTGGCTGTCGCTTAGGATATAGATAGTTCTCTCCTGTAGAGTCCTATCAATATTCTCCTGCGCGCAGGCAATTATCGCATGCAACTCCGCCTGGAAGACCGTTGCGTAGTTGCCCATACTTATGCTACTGTTGTAGTTTTTGGCATGAATACCAGCCCCCGTACCGGAGCTCGTCTTTGAACCATCCGTGTACCATATCGCGTTGTCTTCCTCCGATAGGTGCAACCCATCCTTCCATTCATCCCTTGTCGGAATGTGGACATTGAAGTTCCTCCGGAATACATACTTGGGCTGCATTTTATCGCAGCCCATCGTCAGTATTCTGTCTGGAGCAACATTGTGTGCCATTTTAGTGTGTCTGGTTCTAGGCGCTGTGTCGTTCCACAGGCCAGCCTCTTTCAGCCTTCGCAGTGACTTGCACGCCTCAGACTGTATGGCGATATGTAGTGGTGGGAGGTTTAGTAAGACCTCCATTGCCACCGTCGGCGTCGTTCTGAACCTAAGGGTAAACATGTAAGCCTATTGTTTTAGTTAGCTACCTGCTAAATGACTTTTAATCATTAAAATGATTTGTTTAATTTTAAGACTGATTGATATTTTTTCTTAGATCAAAGTTTCCAATTATTACTTTAAGTTGTCATCATTATTTTTAAATGACTTTTGAAACTTAAATAAACGATTTTCAATCATTTTAATGGCTTTTATTTAAAAACCACAAAAACCGGTAATTTACCGGTTTACCGGTTTTGCCGGATCGAGGTCGGTAATTTACCGGTTTTCAAATTTGCCCGGTAATTGCATTCCCTAATATCTACCCCTCCCCAGTTCCGAAGAATAAACGAAACTCGGAAGTCTTATTATCATACTGGACATAGTATAACAAAAAAAAATTGCTCTACCTGGTTTTTTGAATGACAGCATTCCCATTTCGTGTTCCCCCATTAATGATGTGACTAATTATATATATATCATCCGGTAGTCTTATCGAACAAGGTTTAGTGTCGTGGGCTCCCCTACTATTAATAATATATTTGAAAGATTTTTTGGACAATTTTATTGACCATAAAGTATGTCTTAGAACTAATTCAAAAGGGTTTAAAACTAGAGTCCATTTTATGGCGAATGCATTTCAACTGGGTTTGAATTAGGTTTAACATCTCAGTATTGCATTATATTAGAAGTTTTCATTCATTGTAGTATACTTACGTTGTTTTTAATGCATCATTGATTACCTTAATAATATATAACAATATCAGTATTTGTAAACATCCAGTTTACAAATACTGATTCTGTTCTGAAATCTAATATATTTAAGAATGACGCTTTTATGGACATCAAATAGGTAATTAACCAAACATGTTAGACTATGTAAAGAGCATTTATACAAAATCTTTTAGAATTTAGCTTTCCCATTCTGCCCTCGTTGCAGTAAACAAAAACGCTATATTGCACTAAATGTAAATTAATAACGGAACATTACGCAATGCGTTGATGCACGAATGAATCAAATCTCACGACCGCAGACATGCAGTACTCAATTAGTTTAAATTGAAACTCCAGTCACTCATCTTGTTCAAGTGCAGTGCAGCTGAAGGGTTGTTATAAATACTCGTATCTCTTTTTATTACATGTGCATCCTTACTTATTTTACAAGCTTTTTATGGTTGTACATTGTTTGTTTAAAGGAGCGTCCTCACTGAGAGCATTCGCGTGTAATGAGCGTACAGCTCGAACATCGAGTGTTGTGTAAGCTTTGTAACGCTCGGCTCAACGTCCACACCACTCGAATATTCACGCGAATGTTCTCATTGTGGACGTTCTTTAACTCAAATCTTGCAAATTAACTTTGAACGGGAGCTACCTGAGCTAAGCAATTCAGTTTACGGTGAGAGAAGGAGACAGAGCCGTGTAACTGCTATAGCTCTGTCCCTTACTGTACACTCATCCTAAACTAAATTGCTTAGTAATGTCATGTAACCCCCCGTTCCCCGTTAGTGGTATGGCCTGAAATTTGGACCACACATGTAAACCAGATGACAAGCTAACTATACTATTATTGTACCTAACAGCTGATCCGGTGATCGATTTGGAAGATCGCGACAGGATCTCCCCTATACTTAACGCAGATCGACCGTGTTACTCGTTACTTTTCTATTGATGGATGCAGATGATGACTCATTCAGAACAAGTACACACGGCAACAAAATCTTGTTGCAAAAATGTTTTTTTTTATGACAGAAATTTATAAATATTTAGTATGAGTTAATTACACTATAAATGCGTAAGTTTGTGTGTGAGAAAGGACCCTATACCCATATTAGGCTGCCTATAACATCTCCAAAAAAACTTGTAAAAATGCGAATCTGATAATGTGCTTGTTTGAAATTTACTAAAGGCCGCCGCATTTTATTAATAAAATTTGTTGACTATTTAGACTATATTGTTTACCGCCATCTGCTTTAATGAGAATTTGAGTACTTTTATTGGGCTATTAGGCGTCGCAATAACAGAGAATAGATGGATGAATTTGGTTGAATGATATTAATCGCCCTTGAAGTAGCAGCAACGTACTGTATCAAACGCAAATAAATAAGTACAGAAATACGTAAGTAGGTATAGTTACCGGCAAACTTCTTGAACACGTAACCTTGCTTGCGCAGAAGCGATTTTTAGGTTTCGTTGGGAGGGGGGGCCGCGGGCGGCGGGAGGTGGCGGCGGGGGAGCACGCATCGTTCGCACCCATTGGTCAATCAGTTGACGTTTGCGTCCCGCACCGCGTACACGTCCCTCTGCCTCCCGAGTACACTTGCGTGCACTGATAAAGCCGATTGTTATCATTAATTTTCTTGTTATAATTTTTTGTTGACTTTTTGTTGATTGTTTTAAAGTAACTTTGTTGTTATGGTTAGTGGTTGACTTTTTGTTATTGTTTTAAAGTGACAACATAATGCCACGCCAAAGGAACGTAGTTTTAAAAAGACAAGCTCGGAAGATGGTGTACGATGTGTATTGTTTCTTTAAGAAAGACGGAAAGGGTTTTGTGGAGACAGTGAAAAACACTGCCGAAGCTACGAAAACGTCTGTTAGCACAGTCAGTCAAATTATTAGGGAAGCGAAGGGCTCCGACCTGCTCACTGTATTTCGGACTGTATTTAAGACCTAGTACCAGCGCTGGTATTGACTTAATGGAAGGAATATCCTTTTTAGTTCAAGACTAATCTATTTTAAATAGTTTCCTGTATTTTTTAGTGTTATTCTAATAATAATATAAACATTTTTTTTTCACTTGTGTATCATTTATCCTAAGATTTGAAAATATTCTGTATTAAAAATTAGGTACTTTTTTTTGCACGTATGTGAACGATGTGCGAACTTTCCCCCACTACCTCGCCTAATGTTCAAGAAGTTTGACGGCAATTATAGTTTCTATTTCTGAAATATTGTAACAATTAAGTTTTGTATTATCTAAATAATTCGAATACGTTTCATACATTCTAAGATGTATTTATAGAAAAAGGACGTAAGCGATGTCGTGTGCAAAGAGAAAAGCTAAAACAAAAGTTTTCAGAACGCAAGCGCACTAGAACCGGCGGAAGGAAGCTGCCCGAGCCAAATTTACGAGACTACCCAGCGACGCGAGCCGTAATCTCGCCCGACCGCAAACAGCTCCGTCTTGCTCGCACCCACAGGATAACCCACAATAAATTGAGATAACAGTTAAATTGTATTTTCATGTTAACCCCGTAATCTTTCGCATGAGGTGTTTAGACGTCGGATTTTTTGATGCTTAAAATATTAAACGCTTTGTTCCTATGATCTTTGAATTGGCAGGTTGTAGGTACCTTTTTACCATTTACCGTCGTTTCATAAAAACCTGGGTTACACGTTTACTCTCTTTGTTACTTAATTTAATAACTATATCCTCTGGCAGTGCTTCCTCTCTATGCGAAAACTTTAGTTGTTATAACAGGTGCACAGTTGCACATGTATTTAACTTGCATCATTCTACGTACATAAGTACCGACCGACTTATTACTTACCTACTAAATATGTTGGAAACTCATAATCAATGTTATATAGTTAGGGCATGTGCAGTTTTGTTAAGCGCACAGTGTTTATAAACTTACGTTTTGTTTGCCGACGTGTTAGTCTAGTTAGTAGCCCTGCCTACGAAGCTAGCGGTCCCGGGTTTAATTCCCGGTATGGGCAAATATTTGTGTGAGCGCGAGTATTTGTTCCTGATTCTTGGATGTTTTCTATACATTTCCAACACAAGACAATCCCCTTCAGTGGTCTCTCTTAAAAGAAATTTAAAAACTTTGTGGTTGGATGAGTCATGAAGCTAAGCTCCTTTAAGAATTACGGTTATTATTTATATATGCATATGAATATATATATAAGTTTATATATTAGTTTATTTATGTGTATTATATATGTAAGTTTATATATTAGTTTATTTGTTTTATATTTATTTATTTATAGTATCATCATCTCTTTTTGATACTTTTGTGCAAAACTTGTATGTGTCCAACCCTATGCATTGTCCTTACTCATCTACTTCAGGGTTAGCTGGAAGAGATCCCATTTAGGGATAAGTTCGCCTTTGTACATTAGTTTAGTAACAATATTGTAATATTTATATTTTTGTACAATAAAGAGTTTACATACATACATACATTTAAGTACTTAACAGTCGCGAGGCGTTCGTACAAGCCGATTATTTACGGCTTTACCAAAAATTCCTATGCATAGAGTAGGTATACAAACAAAACGTAAAACCGACACACGCCATACATCTTTTGTTGCTCCGGCTTGTCTATTTATTTACGTGACGCTTCGCCACTGGTACTTAAGTATCCCTTTATACCCTTATGCCTTATGCTTTATGTTAAAGCTTATTTTGGGACTGGGTCTATTAGTGAAAGATTCTCCCCCAATGTTTATTTATTACTAGCAGTGGTCTTTTTCTCTGGGCGATTTTCTTTTTTAATAATTTAAATAAAAAAACATTAAATCGGAGAAGCTGATCTCAAGTTATATCGTAACCATGAGAAATAGGGGTTCATTGTAATATATATATAATTATAGATTATTTAGTTATGTTTTTTAAGAATTCAGATTTAAGTATCCATGCTTGAAAGTTTTTAAAAGTAATTCTTTCTAATTTGTAGTCACTTTGCTGGTTGACGTGACGTCCTAAGTTAAAACAAAAAGTATGCTGACCGATGGGAATAACCCACTAAGCTTTGTACTCCTAGTCCACAAACTGGTAAAAACATTAAAAGATTCCGATAGTACAATGTTTGAAGCAGATGTGTCCTCCTCTACTCTTAATAATGACCTAATAACACTCTCAGAGGACAACAATAGATTACCAGAGTGGTTTATAGTCGCTTAGCTCCTTTACTTAACTTAATTGATTTTAATACAGGCAGCAGGGCAAAACTATCAGATTAGGTTCATGGAACGACTACAATGCCAAAATTATGCGGCAGAAGACCAGCGTAATTAGGCATGCCACGCTTATTAAATTTCCAGCAACATTCGTCGAAAATATATCGTTTTAAAAGCATAGCGAGCGTAATTACGTTGTGCTTAACCGTATAATTTGTGTGACCAGCATAGTGTGTTATTATTATTAGACTTAACCAGAATATAATGGAACTGACTTTGAGATTGTAGTCTTGAGATTCCAGATCCCACTTACCATCAGGTGGCCTGAGTGCTCACGTGCCTTCATATTGCCACAAAAAAACTGGAACAATTACTTAAACGCTGAAACGTTTAAGTATCTGTCATAAGTAACTTCGCCTATTTAAGTTTTTCATTTTGTTTTGGCTTAATAATGTATAAACGTACACATATACGTATGTGCAATATCTTTATATTTTTACGTAGGTATAAATAGTATGCGACAGTCACTCTTCGCGTTGGTATGTTTTTCTGTCTTTCTGTCCGTCTGTATATCTGCTAACTCCTCCTAAACTACGCCACGGATTTCGATGCAGTTTTCACCATCAGTTATACATTTTTTTACAGCAGGTTTATATAAATTCTGGTTTATGTACGGGTGTTACAATAAACTCCCATACACTGAAGCTAAACGAAACAGGTTCGCTGCTACACGAATAATAAAAAAAATAGGGGTGTAATAAGTACCTAAGTAATTTTATCAACTTTCTACGTTCACACGCAGGTATATGTATAAGCAGATGAACGAGTAGGTTAGCTTTGAAATTACGAGCTAACTTACACAGCATATTCTTGTAAACTTAGAACACTTGAATCATAACCAAGTTCGAAGTCTCTTGAATCGGAAGGATCGAAGTTAAAGTTTGTGGTGTCGCAATAACTAAAAAAGAATCATATTTACTGTGGAAATTGCGTACTTTGCAAAATAGAAAACCTTTTAAAAACCTTGCATTTATGATGATAGTAAAATAATAAAAAACACCTACGTAGATCAGATATTTTTTAAAGAGGAGTCCGATATTTACTTCCCTCTTATAGTAGTTTATGCAACAGTTGTATAAGAGAGGTCAAAAAAGACGAGTGGTGTGGTTACGATGTGAGCCGCAGGCGAACATCGTAAAGCAAGACGCCACGAGTATTTTTTGACTTAGTTATACACCGTTGCATACAATACTTTTTCTACGACTAGGTTTCAAATAAAATGCAAAATTAAATTAACAAAATTTTATTAATATACCTAGGTTAGAATACGAACGAACGAAGCACAGAACAACAAACGAGCGAGAAACATTCGAAAACAACAAAATATGTGTCTATGGTTAACTTTGTTTTTAAATTTATGTGCCCTTGCCAGGTTTCATATTTTTAAAAAAAGTTGCACAATCGATTTAACTTGTGAAATAGGGACTAAAAAACACCTAATGATTTGAGAAATGAATTCTTTTACCTGATTGGTCGATTTTAATATAGCTGCGTTCTGGTTGGTTGGTAAATAAAATGTTTTTTTTAAAGAGTTAAATTAGTAAAAGAGTTTACATACCAAAAAGAACCTAACGTTCCGATTGACAGTCAATGTGTATTGTGATTGGTGGTTTAATTTGGTGAAGTATTTTGATTGGTCAAATTAACCTAGGTGTAAGCTTTGGCAGCTAGGCATATCGTTTTGGCTCAAAAAAGCACAAGTGCTGTTAAGGGGAATAGACTAGATAGACCTTTCTACAGAATGTTCTGCGGACATATTATCTATATTCTTATATTATTGTTCGTGACTATATAAATGACAGATAAAAGTACAGGAGTAGGAAAAAAAATTCAAAATTTCAAAATTTTAGTACCTGTTCTCTATTGCCTAACGCACTCGCACATGGGCTCAAAGTGGAACATTTGTTTTCATTTTGTATGCAGACGAACCTTCGATTTTGAAAATGAAAACGATAACTATTGCGAGTGCGTTCGGCAGTAGCCACTCTGGTCATTTTCCTAATTACATATAGATACCTACATATTTATTGTTTATGTCAGAGTTTGCAATTTACATGGTAAAAGATTAACGCAGCCCCAATCTGATATTTAACAATGGCAAATATTGGAGTGCTTTAAATTTTCATCGAAACATTTTGTTAAAATACCGGGCAATTTAACCAAACTGTCCATATAATATGTTAATTAGGTAGCACAATGCGTGGCTGTCAGAATCATTTATTTAGTTTACGAATATAAATGGTTTTGCGGTGGTTGAGGTTTACTTGCATCGGTCATTAGTTTATTCAAAGCCAGGCTCGTTGGTGTCCATACAAGACGGACTCGACGAGGAGCTTTTGGCACACAAACGTTAGACGGCCGCCGCGGACCGCGCATTGGGAACGCAATTGAGGGACGTGGCCTTTGTGAGTACCCAATACCAACACAATAATGATTTAGGGGTCTATTCTACTCATCATCATCATCATCATGTCAGCCGAAAGACGTCCACTGCTGGACATAGGCCTCCCCCAAGGCTTTCCACTCAGACCGGTCTTGTGCTTTTCGCATCCACCGCGGTCCTGCGATCCTGACGAGGTCGTCACTCCATCTTGTTGGAGGCCTACCTACAGTTCGTCTTCCGGTCCGCGGACGCTAACAATGGTAATGATAGAATCAGAAATGATGATATCCGCAGTAGAACTAAGGTTACCGACATAGCCCTATTCTACTCGGTGAAGCATTATTGATTTGACATGTTATCGTATTGTTTTCAATTCAACCACTATAAGGTACTGTCAAGTTAATCAGAGCTGAGACATTCGGAGTTGTATAGAGCCCCAGGACAGAGAACTACGTTGATCTTGTGAGTTTAGCTGCAATTGTCATTTCATTTATTTGTATTCTCGGCCAAGAAACTCATTTACCACGTTTTGAATCTATTCGTATGGGTTACCTATCTGAACTGCGAAAAATATTTCACCGATTTTTGGTTCAACAAAAATTATTCAACATAATAAATGGTTCGGATTCTTTTACGTTTGCCCGAAAGATCGTTTTGTTTTTTTAACAATATGACAAATTATCTATACCTTATTACTGATTTTGCCGTACAATTAGTTGTCCAATGTAATTGTTTGATAATTTATCTATTTCCCATTTCTGATTTTACCTTTTATCATTTGCCCAATGTAACGGTTCGCTTTATAACACAACAGTTTTAGTTTAACATTTTTTTGTTTTAATTGTTTTGGTTTTGACAGCAAGATATTCCAGGCAGATAAAAAATAAATCTCGAACCGTGTTTTGGTCTGCCCTGATTCGTCTTGCTCGTTGCATTTTTTGAATATTTATAACAAACTACAAGCAAGATTTTCTGGGCTGAAAGGAATATTTGAAATAACGTCTTTTTTCATCTTTATGTAGCATTGATGAAGTGAAAATGGGTTAAGAAACAAAACACGAAACGATCCCTAGGCTAGACCAATGCTACATGGTTAAATGAAAATTGGGTTTGAAATAAAATACGTATCAATACATATGGCAAGTGACTACAAGGAGAAATAATGTATACTTAATGTTAAATAGTGAAATAAATAATTGACGAATCCTGTCATCGGACAAACGATAAGAATCAAAACGTTCTCGGTCAAATGACATTTGGTCAAAAAAAAACACAATTGCGATGACTTTAAGGTCCAAATGGGGTAAAGGACTTTCTTGGTCATCTATATGTACAACACGCGCGTATAGCACGACTAACAGACTACCTTGCAATATATGTACTGCCGCCTTTCATAAAGTATCGTCCAAGTTTCTAAGCAGATAAATCAAACCAAAATCCGGATTTATACAACTATATTACGCCCAATCCTAAAGTAGATACACTTACATACTTAAACAAGTCCAAAAAGATGAATATGCTTTTGGTTGCAGAGGATCCGTAAAATCCTTGATCTATGACAAAGGTTAGTTGGAAGCTGGAGAGTCGGCAAACAGAACCACAAAGATTCCGTTAGCATGACCACTTTTTACAAGAATGGGATATCGGAACGCAAAGAGACTATCTCAGTCGCAAATTAGGTCGACACTCTGGCGGTCGCCTCAGGTATCACTGGAGATTTAATTGTGGATCTGCGCAAACTTTAAGTCAGCAATTGGCGAGAGTTGGCGGAGGACCGGAAGAGGCAGGCCAATACACTTTGGTTCGCTGAGGCTACAAATTAAGTCTTTTCTTCTTTTTCTTCTTCTTCTTCAACGCATTTGAGCCCACCATAGGGTGGGTGGGCGCCTCTTCAATGTTCCTCTACAGGGCCCGATTCGTAGTGAATCTGCTAGATTGGGCCTGCGGTCGAGCTTGGGGCCTTGCTGGGGGCCTGCCAACTCCTCTGTTTGACTCAGGTTGCCACGCCAAAATACGCTTGATACGCTTGATATCGTTTTGGCGATACATTTGCAAATAACAAATAATTATTGAATAAAGTAATTAGAGAATAGTGTAACGATATCGTATTCCTAGCAAGCTTATTGATGTCCCACTGGATGGTGCCAGCGGCAGACCAGCATTATGCTCAGCTGGAATCGGAATCGTGTATGACCTTTTCTATTTTTGTTACATATTTTTGTATTATTTTTATTAAGTTTGTTTTTATTACATATATCTGTATATGTATAATTAAGAATACTGAGAAAGTATTATGTTTAAAGCATAGCATTATGCACAAAATCAGATGTACTGTCTGGTTACTATTATTAACAGGCACGAATGCAAACGCAAGATCACCGCAGTTGGTCTATACGCGCCTGTTGTTCATTTCCTGGAATTACTTTAACAATTCACTCTCTGAATCAGCTTATAATAGGGGTTGGGGTGCGTGAGGGTCACCGTTAACACGCTTTGTTCGCTGTAGTTTAATTAAACGATAGATATGGGTTGTTTTTAGAGAAAAGCCCGCACATCATGGATTAATTTGATATTGTTAGCTTTCATTGATCGCCATAATATTTACAGAATTCAATATAAATATAATTAAAAATTAAAACTTAAAGTATGAAAATAAAAATAAACCTACTCAAATATTAAAAGATATAAATATATAAGTATTTATATCGTTGTCTAATACCCATAGTACAAGCCTAGAGCTTAGTTTGGGACCAGATCAATTGGTGTAACATTGTCCCCTGATATTTATTTATTTATTTATTTAAATATTGATCATCACTATGAAAAGAACACCCTCTCTAGCAGGTCCCTATGTGATACTGGCTGCATTACCTCTCTGGATAGCTAGCCCAATCCTTTGGGAGAGGTAACCACCAGCTCTAGTATCTTCCGCGGGTGTTTAAGCGCCGAGATGATAGGGCCTTAATAATTGTTCCGCTTTCACGGCTAAACGGATTTCAACGGATGAAATTTAGTATGGCCATAGCATGAGTCTCAAAGAAGGACAAAGGGTATTTTTAATCCCAGAAAAAATATCATATCCCGAGGAGATAGCGATAGGTGCCCGAGAGTCCGTCAACGTAGAAACGCGGACTCAGGCAACGACTAGAACTATATAACATTTCAAATCCGAAACGAAAAGTTCTTTACTTAGATAAGCCAGCTTAAATTTTAACCCCCTTATTTTCTTTTAAGTATCTACCTAGTTTGCGAAAACTCCCTCGGTTTCTCTGGCAACATACTGACGAGCTCTATGCTTAAGCTCTACATTATAATATCTCGAATGATTAGGTACTGATATTGTGGCATGTTATTAACATTATTTTCACTTCTATTTCAGAAATTTCAATATCAAAATACTATAATCATAGTCTAGATCCAGTAACAACCTGTGTTACGTATAAGAATGTTGTGTTGTAATAATAACGAAATAAATAAACTTATAATTGGTAAGTAGCGAAAGAAAGCATTCATTATAGCGATTCTTGAAGAACGTACCTACGGCATCAGCAGTTGACATCCTTCAATATCATGACCATTTTGGTGATGATGATACATCCATATTGAACCTTTTTAACCTTTAACTAACGTGGTATACGTCTCACAGACGTCATGACGATTATTTTGAACTTTGTTGCCATGACATAAGTGTTACTTTGAAAATGCTCTGAAACTTCGGCAATTAAAGGTTAAGTATATATATTTAGGTATTTACTACATATTTAACTTTACGTTTTTAACTTTATAGGGCTCTTAAAACTCATTAATCTTTTGGAATTCAAGTAAGATTGTGCCCTCTTAGCGATTATAAATGGAAAAATAGAAAGTTGATTTTATCGTTTTATATATAAGTATGTAAACACTTTATTGTTTAAAAATAACTCTTTATTCAATACAAATAGTAACTGTTACTGTTTGTCACTTATATACTGTTTAGTAGAAAGATAAATATAATCAGTTAATTACCGTTGTACCAATATTACCACAAACCGCACTTCCTCCTCTAGAGAATAATCGTTTCTTGAAAGAAAAGGAAACAAGTAAGTAAGTAATAATTTCACGTGGTCGATGTCGCCGAGAAATACTGGGTAGAAACATAAACGAAAGATAATACGTTGGTCGTCCGACCTTCAGTATATACGTAGCAAAACCAATTAATTGCGAAGATAGGTATTTCGTTCCATTTTCATATTTATCATCGACCCTTACTATTCCCAAAGTAATATGTATTATATTATAAAGATTTGTGCAGACTTGTGGGAATTGAGACTACCCAGCTATAAATAAGATAATTTATATTAAGACGATTGTTATATCGAATTGTTTGATATTTTTTTGTTTGTTATTGATAATGTTTACGTGATTAATAATAATGAGGCCGCAGGGCAGCTAGTGGCGAGCTGTTGGCGAGTGGCGACACCACGGACCTGAGTGCTCCCGAGGGTAGGTCCTGTTCCTCACCTCACGCTTGCCTTGACCGGCCGGCTGCGGTGTGCAATGACGAGGAACAGACCCTCACCTCTGGCTTGCCTTTATTGGCCGGTCAGAGTGGAGTCGCAAGAGCTATATGCTCGAAGGGCGGATGTGTTGCATAAGTGGTGAGTGGGCACCTTATGGTCGTTTAAAGTCCAGAAGCACCTCTCCACCCTTAGCCCTTCTGGAACTGTTGCCTCCCTGCTGCTATATATATGTGATTATTTCGGGAGGTCCATTCCATTGAGTTAGCGAGTCACCGCCTGCCATTTCAACTAAAGTAATTAGCAATGGCCAGGCAGGCGCCGTAGTTTCATCAAAAGCCTAGTTCACCAATCCATATCAGTTCATTCATAGGACATATTATTAATATTCCCATCCTTCTTAAATAGTCTTACACTAACCGGTGGTTGTCCGTGGGAGCATACTTCTTTAGTTTGAACTCAGGGCAATCGCCAGTTGGTGTCCCATAACTTTACTAAATTAAACTTGTCTAAAGGGCCTCTGCGTGTTGGCTTCGGGTCTATGTACGCCATCCAAAGGTCCGGGTCTCCCATAGTCCCGTGCTTGGTAAAGACATACAAATAATAATAATAATAAATATCACGGGAAAACATCGCACCAATTCACCTAGTCCCAAACTAAGCTCTAGGCTTGTACTATGGGTAGACAACGAGATAAATACTTATATATATAGAGAAATATATTCTTAAATACATAGAAAACATCCCAGATTATGTCATTAATTATTGGATACCGGAGATTGTTGTGTAATAATGTGTGATTAATTACTTGTAACCGCTAACTAACAATAGCAAAACTTTTGGAAGCGAAAATGGATTACCAGTATTATCTATTTCCCCACACTTACCCTGACCATAAACGGGTAGTTTCAAGTTGCCGGGCTGCCTAAAGCTGTCCTTGCTATGCCGTGTACTATGTTGTGTATTGTAGTCACGTACTTTCCAACGCGTACTTTAGTCAGCTTGGACAGCTTGTAGCTGGTCTCAGAGCCGTTGCACTGGTGATCAGTGCTGTTATTTTAATCTTTAGAACAAGAAAGTTTGTCAAAGAGCTCGTGATAATCACAGTTCTCAGCAAGCTACTGTTTGTGCTTGATAGCTGGCGCACACGAGCGTACCATATATATATGCAAGTCTCAGACTGATAATATAACTAGTAAGAGTTGACAGTAAAGTCAAGCTGGTAAGTTGGAGTACCTATTTGACAACGATCGTAACCGCGCTTGTTTTCTTTTACACCATGAAAAAGAAAGACGGCAAAACCTTACCCGTATTTCCTATTGGAAGTCAGACTAAACAAAATGTTTTATTGCTTAGTTAATAGCTTTTGCCTTCAAATTTGTCTGCGTATAACTCGTTTATCGCGGGTTAAAAGTATCAATATAAATTAATTGTGGTTAGAAAATTATTTTGTACTTTTTTATTATAACCGTAAAAGGCAAACGAGCAGACGGACCACCTGATGGTAAGCAGTCACCGTCGCCCATAAACATCAGCAATGCCAGGGGCACAGTTAAGCTGTTGCCGTTCAATGAATACTCTTCTTACGCCTCATTTAAAGGAGGGTATGTCATAGTCCTGAAGAAATATCGTGGAGGGAGCTTAATTCCATATTCACTGGTTTTCTTTATCTCACCTGAACAGAGAAAAGCGAGCACTGCTGCTTGGCACATATTGGTAGCGATTCGGACGGAGCCTGTGTCCTACCACCTAACTGTCTTGGAAGTTTCAAGTTGCAACAATTCAGTTTAAATCTAATGGAGTCCACCTAAAACTTTGATTCTGGATAACTTTACTGTAACTTATTGCACCAATTTATTTTGATTTACCCTCTGAAGAAACACGACCAGTATTCGCTAAATCATAATACAATAGAGAATTTCGTCTGCTATTCAAATATATCTTTGGTTACCGTATTCATAACTAGTAACGAAGCGACATAGGTTACCTAACAACGTGAGGCCGGCAGCTAGTTAGCTTCTCTTTGTGGAGTCGGATGCGTGCGTATGCTAATCCCACAGGAAGTTGCCACTAAACTTAGTTGGGGGTATGAATGCATCCTACATAATAATATTAATATACTCGTACAGCTTGAAGCTCTGTATTTAATTGAACGAAAGTGGCTTATATTTTTTTAACTTCTTTGGTCAGGACCTTTGCGTGATCGTAAGGTACCGCCATCGAACGTGATAGCCATTTACGATTAAGTTTTTTTTTTTAATTAAGAACTTTACCTGTACATTCAAACAAATGAGTGTGTTGTAAGAAGGTCAATAACTCTAAAGATTCTGGGGCGTCAAATTGTATCCGAAAAGGCCTATAAGTTAACTTCCTGGTCAAATTTAAAAATATTTTTCGAATCATTTCCCGTTATTGGATGGAGAGAAATTAGAAACTGTATCTTACTCTTTCTTTAACCTACCGCCAAGAAGCTGTGTTCGCATTGATGGGTTCCAGGGTGGGGATAAGAAAACCGATGAAAATACTAGCACGGAGGCATTCTTCTTAGTCCTCAGGGTTGGCAACGCATTTGTAGTCTTAGGATTACAGTCTTGAGATTTTAGTGTTGAGAATGCAAATGTCTATGGGTCAAAGATCCCGCTTGCAGGTGGCCTGTATGTTCGTTTGCCTTCTCTGTGCCATTCATAAATATGTAAACCCTATTCAATACTATTCAATATTATTGGGTCCAGGAGAAGTTTATCTAATGGTGGAGGACGTAAAGAGATACATAATGCACCGAGTTTGTTAGTTGGGTCATGATAATCAGATTATGATGACTGTACAAAATAGATCAAAAGCTCGTTTGAAAAACCGGACAAGGGCATGTTGGACCATCTTCAGTGAAACGAGCAAATGCAAGATCTATTCAGTGTTATTTGATAATATCTAGAGTAGTTCCTAAGTAGTTATTTATGTTGACAGGAATTTAATTTAACGATACGACTTAGTGTCTGCCGCGCCAGTGATACTGGCAGTGAAGTAAGTATGGTTATGACTGCTGATATCACTAGCGCGGCAGTATTATACTTAAGTCTTGGAAAATCTGTTGAAATTATCACTTCCCCCATTCATTTATTTCACCTTTATTAAAATTTCTTAAACCATCCTTGATCTGCTCTGCCTACAAATCTAATCTACTAAGATGACGCATTTCTATGAATCGTCCAGGTAACCCTCAGTCTCACAAACAGAATAACATCAACCAATAATTTTATAAAAGATACGAATATAGAGATCCGAAAACCAGATCTCAAAGGTTTTATTTTTGTTAAAAAGGGGACCGTTTTTGTGGCTTCGGGAGAATCGGGAGTAATGCTCGGGCACATCAGTTTTTCAGGATTATCGGAGAGAAACGGCGGTATTATCGGATCTTAGCGGAGTAATCGCTAGCCTCGTGACTGTTTTCTCATTACCAATTCCATTTTGCCGTGAGATTACGGAAGCTTTGGAGATATTATGTTATCGAATCCTCTTTGTCAATGTTTGTGAATCAGTTACTAATGCTAGGGTGGCACAAAGCCAGTTGCTGCCCTGACAGCGGAAAGCTACTGGCCATTATTGTTTACCCTAGGTTTTCATTACCAGTGCATTAGTAACTACCTAATGGCAGAGTTGCACGGTGCAAGTTGCTGCCCTGACAACCTTAGGCAGGTCCCACAAAAGCACCAATTATGGACGCGTAGCGAGTTGTTCTGCTCGTGACATAGCAGCATTGTAAAAAAAGAAAAGCGAGCAAAGGCAATAATGTTATAGTAATTCGGGTGCAGACTGCCAATTATTTCGGTTGAGATTATCTCGCAATATGATCACGTTGGCTGAGTAGTTTTACTGCATTAACTTGCCCAACCTGCATCGTGTGACCTATGCATTAATGCAGCAACACAAAGGAGGTCAGCATATTTCACAGCTCGCCGTTAAAAACTTAGCTCGATCGCCATATTAATTTCGAGTTAAAACCCAGAATTTACCTAGATAAAGTTGGTTAACATCGTGAACAGTTTTACGCGATAACTTTTATTTATTTCAAACTTCTAACGAATGTCGGCCAACGTAAACGATTCCTCACTATTCTGAAAACGTCTACGAACGAGATAAACAAAACTGCGAACTAGCTGTTAGCGGCCCGCGAGACCACAATTTATTGGCTTCTACCTCGCCCCTACCTGCCGCAATAACAACAAAAAACAAACGCCGTAACAGTCCAGCGAACATTTTTCCTTTATTGAGTAGGTAACGTTAAACAACGTCATCGAGATATGTTGATGGCGATCGAAATCAACTTAACTCCCCATGTCCGTATTTAGAACTAACATTTACTTGTATTTTTGTAGATAAATAATTAATAAGTACTTGATGTTTTTCGGCCTTAGTTGTTATTTACGCACGTTTTGGATAGTCTGGCCATATTTTTAAACCGTCACTAGCTTTTGCCCGCGACCCGCCACGACTTCGTCCGCGTAGATGTCGAATATCGTTATTACCACGGGAACTTTAAAAATTTCCGGGAGTTAATCCAAGGTATAAGCTATCTCCAATTCAAATGTTATCCAAATCCGTCAAGCCGATTCAGCGTGAAGAAGTAACAATCTAACTCACACACAAACTTATAATATTAATAGGATATACTTACCAGTCTCACGATATTTGATGGGTACTTAATGTACCTAATATAACTATTTGTATCTTTTTGAAGTCCTAAAATACCTCCTCCAAACGATGTCCCCAGCTCGCCAGGTATAACGTTTTCGGCTCAGCCATGCGAGAACCCTTTACCAACATAAGCTTATTTTTACTTAACCGATCAAAGTTACAGGCGGTCGAATGTTTTTATTTAATAAAAATTTGATATTATTTGCTTATACTGAAATACATTGAGTTTTAACTGGTTAATATGATCAATAAAAGCAGTAGAACAAAAAGTAAGCTTTAATATCTAAGGATCAAAAAAATACCTAAATTGCCAAACATCAAAATAATTTGGGGATTATTCTAAACCCGCTATTTTGTATTTTCTTTTAATTTACATATCCAGTGGGCAGTGACCCTAGAACGACGACAACGAGCAAATTTCTTACAAACACAATGAATTTGCGGGTGGTAGGACCTTGTGCAGGGTCCGTCCGGATCGCTACCACCATCTTATCCATTAACCTACCGCCAAACAGCAGTGTTTGCATTGTTATGTTCCGGTTTGGGTATAATACAGCCGGTGTAATGACTAGCATAGAGGCATTCCATCTTAGTCCTCAGGGTTGGCAACGCACTTGCAGTCTTAGGCCTGCAGTCTTGTGAATGCGAATGTCTATGGGTCACAGTTTCCACTTACCATCAGGTGGCCTGTGTGCTCGTTTGCCTTCTCTATGCCAATAAAAAAAACCGAATACTTAGCTACTCGAAATGGTGCTTAAAGATTACTTTTTGACCATTCAAAAACGGACTTTGTTTAAATTATTATCAGATTCCACGGTTTCTCCTGAATGTCGTTGCAATGGAAAAGGCTGCTTTCATTCCACACTAGTTCCAGGTGCTCCTAACGTTATTTCAGCTCAATACACCCGAGACCATTTCTGAAAACTACTCACTGGTTTCTTATATTCTCAACAGGGGCGTTTATCCACACAGTCTTCTCTACAATTTCCATTTACAAGCGGATTCTTGGAAAATGATGAGTTAATTTTCACTTAGCTATTCTTGATATAATGGCTCCGCAGTTATACGTCACGGAAAATATGTTCTTACAGTCTGTTGGTGTGCTGAGTAAAACAAGAATAGGTTGAACAAACAATTGAAAAAAAAACCTTGAATGTTTATCGCAACTCTAACCTAAACAGTTTTTACACTAACATATATTATGTAAAGTTCTGTTTTCAGTATTAACTATTTTGTATTTTTGTATATTGAAAATGTTCATCACTGCTTGTTTTGCGGTCATAAAAATTTAATTAAAAGTAGTTAGTGTTTTAGATCGAAAAGTAAATTTTCTTCAACAATATTAAGTGCTTATAACAAGCTTAAAATTATTAAAGATATTTGACTTTGTCTTGAACTTTGAGACTTGGAAGACTGGAAGTTTCTTCGATCAAATTCAGCGCAAAATTGTATACATAACAGTTACGTTTTCATCGTGCCCACCAAGGCTTCGGCAATCTTTATAGATCTGGCAATAAAACTTTATGTAACCTTCGGATTGGTAGCCAATAGAAGGACATAAATGGTCAAATTTACGAGCCTTCCGTTGGTCTTACAAACACTTTAAATTTTATCTCATCGTCGGACAATGTTGCCGGGCACTTTGTAGCACGTTCTTACAATAAAATAAAATTCCTACTGTGTGTGTGTGTGTGTGTGTGTGTGTGTGTGTGTGTGTATGTATGTGTGTGTGTGCGCCCAAGGCCGGACGGAATTAGATGAAATTCGGAATGGAGATATTTTCATCCCGGGAAACTTAAAAGTACCCGAGGGAATAACGGTAATCTAAATTTACGCGGACGAAGTCGCGGGCAGAGACTGGTAAGTAATAAAAACAAAAATGTATTAATCAATGTTAGAAATAATATTTTTTATTGTGGAACCGAATTATCGTTTATTAACTGCTGTTTATTATAGAGCTGATAAAAAAAAACCAGTTGCAAAACTTTCCGTGGGAAATTTCCTACAGTGTCCAACAGTGGCTAGCTAGTTTGTTGCTTGCATACTATGTGCGTGCAAGACTGACTTCCAGAAATTTCTTGCAGAAGTTTTCTTACAGGTGGAAATTGCGGCTTTAGAAATTCAGTTTATTGATGAAAAAACCGTCTCTCAACCGGGCCCTAATAGTACTTTGGCTGTTTAAATTGGTTTTTCGGCTCTGATCTTACTTATCTTTTTTTTGTCGTAATGGTTCTCATGTTTGTAAGAAATCTGGGAAACCAAGCAAAGTGAGTTTCAAATAATTATGATTCTCAGAAAAATGTCGGGTCGCTCCCAGCGCGCCCCTCCCCCTCCGCCTCGGGGATAATGGGTTTAATTGATTGAATATTGTAATTGACTACAACGAACTCCCAGAAGATGGATCGTAATTGCTTTCAAATAGATTTAACCTTTAAAACCATCTGAAAAAGTCCAACTTTAATTCGAAAAAGAACAATAGCTAGCCTAAACTAATGTTTTGCTATCACTGAAATAAAAACTTAGAAAGACACTAGTAAAACTCTTGCCGAAAGTCTTAAAAGGAAATTTCTTTTTTGTAGAAACGAAAATTTCGTCTATACCCAATTCTCAAGTTTTAGCATTACTCAGTATTAGAAAAAAGTACATTAACACACTTATCGACATTCCAACCACGCGTGGAAATACGAATAACCACCATCACAACAAGTTCAAATAACCGCGGAAGTTTCGCAGCTCAAAGGCAGAAATTTGCAAATTTCACGATAAGGAATTACGGGAGCTAGTTGCGAGCAGTTTGCGGGCAGGTGGCGCCTTTGTTCCACTGTCTCTTGATAATAACAACTATGATGTGCCCACCCGAACTCGCGTCACTGACTTAACTTCTATCCGACAGTAACTTGCCCGCGATATCAAACAGGATGCCTAGAGAGAATTACAGCGCAAAATACATTGACTTCACAGAATACTAGAAAAAAGGCTTTAAAGTAGGGTATTAGATTTAAAGTAGGTACCTAATAAAGTGTATATTAGTAAGTAGATATTGCTGATTAAAATGTGTTTGATGATATGAAATTCATTAACTAATTATAAACGAGTGATAGAAAACCTGATCACTTCTATGCTTTGAATTTGTCGTTCATGAATAACGAGAGCTCAACATTCACCAACTACATATTTACAGCAAACCGAACGAAATTGGAATGAAATTATATTCAAAAAATAAATTCAAAGCAATTTCAGTTCTGACAGGCGTCAGTAAAATCTGAAACGAATTTATTTTTATGCTTTTAGATAGCAAATGTACTTTTATGGGTTTTACTTTTGTACCGTGTGTGAAATTAGCAAAGTCACACATCGTAGGCAGCGCAATAGTAAAAACTAGGCGTTTTAAATCCAATAATAAACAGACAAAAAATTCTTGCGTACGTGTGTTTGTTTTTATACTAAAGGAAGTTATTTTTTTCGCGAATGACAATATCAATAAAGTCTTCTTTAGAGGTACGCGGCACGGCTTTCCGCCAAAGAGAAAAGATAAATTCGGGACCTTTTCACATTTCGTTGACTGACTGCGCCGCGTCTCAGGCAAGGGAATAAAGTTTACGCTTCACACGACCGAAATGGGTTCGGCGACAGGGAGCATTCAGACAAGTCATAGCGCCGCGGGAGGCCGGAGATAAATCGTGTGATAGCGTTCGGAGGTGGCGGAGTGGACAAGGCCGGTCTTCGTTCGCGACACACTCGTTTCGAAGAACAAGCCGAAGGACGAATTACCAAAATTGCATGTATTCTAAATTCAATATCAAAATTCACCCCTCAGTAACTGCCACCAATGTGAATTTTGGCGTAATTTTACGAGAAGCGTTATCAATCAGGTCACGTCTCACACTTAATTTTGCCTCCCGTCTCATCCAGAGCCTGCGCCGTCTCACCTTTTTGTCTCGATGAGTGAGCCTGATTTGAAGGCCATAACATTCTGAGCACACACAAGTGAATGGAAAATTTTGCTGCCTAAGACGGCTTCGGATCGCCCGGAGTATGCAAATATGCTGCTCCGTTTCCGTAAGCAAATCCGGTATCCTATGTAAAAATCTTCGCATCGTAAATCTTGCCTTTTTCCTGTATTTCTTTATCGTCACTTTACATATTAGTGAATCCAATAAATACATTGGCTTTTTGTTGAGATGCTTTATATCTGCCAATTCAATAAAGTGCTGTTTTTAGAGCTGTTTATTAGGTACCAGAGGACGCCCGCGACTTCGTACGCGTAGCATAAGTTTCCTGCTACTCCCCCCATTTCAACCCCTTAGTACATAAACAGAAGATTTTTCTTGTTCAATAAAGAAGAAGTCCCTTTCAAAAGGAAGCCGCATGCCTTTTGATAGAATTTCCCTGAAAACACAAAGAATTGCAACGTTCAACTTTTTTAGTTCTTTTGTTTTGTGAGTAAAATTTTATAGAGCAAAATACAAGAGCAAACTGAACACGGATAATACTTTTGTGCTGAACAAGCGTAGGTTGAATTAAAGCATTTGGTAGGTTTTGCTTTAGGTATCATAAAGTTCGTAACACACAGATTGATAAAGTTTGTTGCACACATACCACTATGGGAAATTAACAAACTTGAAGCCCCTTCTCCCTTCTGCTTTGAAGTTTATGCTCTAGTGCCGCTGGATTGCATATAAATTGTGCTCTGACCATAAATTAGGATTACATAGACATGAAGGGACGACATTTTACGATAAATATAAAAAGCCTTTTTTATTACAGCATGGTTTTATCATTTTGTGTAAAAAGATAATTTAAGTTAAGAAGGCAGAAACAAATCTAAGGGTTCAGTGTCAACAGTACACGAAACTTCATTAAAAATATATAACAGACTCGAAGTTTTTAATTAATACTAAAGAATAGGTAGTACTGAAACGGCAGCGAAATACTTTTCTTGTAGAAGTTGGTAGGTTCTGCAAACCAAGTGGAAGCGAGAGGCAAGTGGGTAAAGAGTTCTCGAACGGAGTGTTTGCGCAAACGAAGTTAGTTGCCGAAAGCGATGTAGTAGTGGAGCGGCGAGTCTTGCATTTATTCCGACTATTGGATTTGGATCGAATCATACCCGCTCGAGCCCGGCTCTGCGATCTGGGAACAATTTTATTTATTCCTGTACAAAGCAAGCAACTGAAATCGTAGCCAATTCAATGTAACGTTGTGCTTCTACTGATTTTTAGACGCATCTAGCCAATCTCAAAGCAAACTGCAAAGGTATTCGATTGGAGAATACTAAGGGATTGGCTAGACCTCCTACTAAGCAGTTATCCCAGATAACCAATTTCCATAATCGGCTGAGGACGAAGGAATGTCCATATTACGTCCCTTACATACATAAATATAAGTATGAGAGTAATAGTCGTTTCCCTTAGGTACGAGTAGCTGTGAATATTTCATTATGCGCAGATAAGTTTACTGGCCTTTCTTTTCTGATATTATGGCATAAAATGGAATTAAAACGGATAACAAGGTTATTATCAAAATAATTTCTACAAAAGTTACATTGCTCATCTTTGTAACATTGTGCGTTTTAGACAATGGCCCATTATTACTTAGTTTCAAATTCTTGATTACAATAAAATAATATGCAATCAAGATTGTATGTTGTCAAACGTTAACGGATTAAAGCCCTCTACATATTTGTCCATTTAATATTTACGAGTATGGGGAGATAATCTACAACGCCAGCTGTCAGACTTGCTGTAGTGCATGAATCAGGATATCGTGTGGACTCATCGGTCGCGAACGTTGTTTCGTTCAGTTCATACTGGTATAATTTAAAATGACTTAATGATTTAATAGTTGGATCATATACGAGTACAAACACAAAATCCGAATTTGTACCTCCTTTTGCCGAAAGTTAAGAGGGGAAAAACCCATCATCTTGTTTAAAGTGAAACCGTGTGTCGTAAGCAAGTCCAGTCATGGCGTCCAGGAACCGATCGCTGTTTCCTCTTCTTTCCTTTTTCGTTTTAGCAGAGATTAAATAAACACCTAGCGATTTGAAAACTAGCCAGATGGATTCTGTATACGAATAATATAGTATAAGTAAAGGATAATACCCAATTATATTTTTGTCATGACAGAACGTTTTTGATATATTGAAGTACCTACTCGAGATAGTGGTCGCAATTTAGATAGATAAACGGATTACGTAAGCGGTAACGTCCCTAACGTTTTTAGTAAAGCGTGCCTTTCATATTGCGAAACACATACGGCAAAGCGAAAGGCTTGATCACGTGCAGCATGCATTCTTTCAGACACAAAAAAACATCGGCGGCAAAATTAAGTGTCACTGCGAAACTTTGCTCGTTCTCGTCCCTGTTCCCGGCCACTATTCTTTAAGCTCCATTATTGCCTGAAAAAAGTTTACAACGACTAGGTAGCGCCTGGGATTTTCCCGTTTAATTTCCTCTGAATGCAATTTGGGGGTAATGGAGGCAAAAGGAATGAATTTCTAACTACCGATAAATATACACGGATTTCGTACGGGGCTTGGAACAAACAATATTTCGTTGTTCCGTTACGACGACGTTTATCCGTGACTGCGGGCGACTTTACAAAAAGGACAAGTGACTCGGAATTCTTCTGAACGACGATATAAACTATTTACTTTCTGAAATGAAATCGTTTAATAGGGTAGGTCGCGTGTTAAATAAAATGTGTTACATTGTTATCCTCGCGATGAGAAACGTTGGCCGGACGTATTCCAGCGTTGTTCCAATCACAATAAACTTAAACGCTGCGCGCCCGCACACACGCTCGGATTAAAATTTCATTCCCTAACTCCGGGATGCATGTAGGAATAGGAAGGTAATTTAATTAAGTCAGGTCCCGTGGCGCGAAATAAAATAACATAATGGGTGCAGAGGTCGAACCGCCGACAAAAGATACTTAGCACTTTAATTAAGGTCGACCCGGCGAAGCCGCAAAAATCATAACTTACTGAAACGTGGCGCGGAGGTAGATCAGCCGCACACAAGCCCACCGTAATTACAGAATGAGACTATGTGAAGCCTTTGTCTAAAGTATTTCCATTATTTTACATACCTTTATTAGTTGATTAATTGAATAATGTGGTTAAATTGGTGGGTAATTAATATAATTATGTTATTTCTAGTGAGAAGTAAGAATAATTACCTTTTCTTATGTTTAAAGAATTACAAGTTTCTTGTGGACCGTCTTTACATAAATAATCTATTGGGAAGCGATGGTCGACTTTTGACGTGTAAAAGTGCCCGTGTGGCCTACTTATGTATCTATATCTTTCCATAGACATATAATTGAATAATAATCGTCTTTCCCAAGTACATTCCTGGAGTGCTTTATCTTAAATTACCCTACACGCACTCGTGTGGCACCGTTGCGGATTTTCGGGGGCTTTCTTTTAATTTAAGAAATGTGAGTGCTTTCTTATGAAATATACTTTATCTTTCGTCGACTCATACAATTCTGTTCGTACACTCACTGTTTTTTTTAAAGTAGGTATGTACACTCACCGAATGAACCGTTTCGGACCGGTAAAATAAAACTAATCAGGCTCGTTCTTTGGCAAAGTTGCTTGAAAATCGTTTGGGCCTTTTAAGAGATATTAGCTCTGAGAGTAAGCTTCACCATTATATTCTGGATTTTTATTTATTAGACAATTATTCATTATTAAATAAGATTAAGTAGGTCTATAGGTACATAGGGAGTGACGTCACGGACGGTGATACGCCAGTATACGCTCGCGCAAAGTAATTTGTTATTATCGTAGTTTCGTACTCGTTTACCCAGTCAGTGTTGTCGTTGTGAGCCCCAGCGTCCGTTAAAGGTGTGAGAGTGTGCGCAGCGCACAGCTCTGTCGTGATCGGGTGTTTATAGCACTATAATAATCTGTGCTTGTGATTAACATTTTGCGTGTGTGGGTAGGTGCGTTACTTTCACCAAATAATATAGACTTAGTTTTAAACTTATTTATTTAATGAAATACGTGGAAATATAAATAAAATATAACAGTATAGACTTAGTTTAAACATAAAATTATAAACAGTAATAGATTAATCGATCAACAATAACTCTTGACACCAGCGCCATCTTGCGATTAACTTCTGGACTTTGACAAATATTAGTTTACGCCGCAACTTATCTTATCACGAAGATGGGTCAGGAGAAATGCGCAGCTTGTAGGAGATTCCTGTCCATCACAGATGTCGCTAAGAACGTTGCACCCTGTACGGTTTGTACAAATAAGTATCACAAAGTCTGTGTGCATATGCCGGAGAAGGCCACTGTGCCTAAGGAATGGGCCTGCCCAGAGTGCAAGGTAAAGCAGAGGAAGGCAGACGACACTCCAGTAAAGGACATAGGCGGGACTTGTACTGCGTCCGTGCCAACCGCCAGCCCTGAGCCCCCGCCGCGAAAGGAGACGGAGGTCTGCGCCCTGCGCCGCGAGCTGGCGGAGTACATGGCCGAGCAGCGCGAGTTCCGTGCGGAGATCCGTGCATCCTTGCGCCAGATGGAGGAGCGAATGGGCGAGATCGAGCGGAGGCTGGATGCGGTGGAAATGAGGGAGGCGACGGTGGCGCCACGGAACGGCGAGGTGGAGGAGCTACAACAATCGGTCGCTCGACTTCAGTTGGAGTTGAACGACCGCGACCAGGACTCGCTGCTTGCTGACCTGGATGTGGGGCACCTCCCGGAGGAGAAGGGCGAAAATGTCCTCCACACCGTCGTCATCCTTGCCACCAAGCTGGGGGTGTCTCTCGAGCCGCGGGACATCGTGTTCGCCGAGCGGGTGGGCGCGCCCGAATCGACTGCGGCTGTCGCCGCTGCCGATGGAGCCGGCAGGCGCCCGCGCCGAGTCGTCGTGCGGCTGGCTCGCCGGCAGCTGCGCGATGACCTGCTGCGTGCGGCGCGGGTGCGTCGCAACTTCACCACGGCTGACATGAGCCTGGCGGGCCCGCCGCGTCGCATATTCGTCAACGAGAGGCTGACGCGGGCTAATCGCCAGCTTTTCCACCGAGTCCGGGAGGAGTGCCTCAAGCGTCGGTGGAGGTTCTCGTGGACCAGGAGGGGCCGCGTTTTCGCCCGGCAGAGCGACGGAGGGCTGGCCTTCAGCTTTCGCTCGGATGCCGACCTGGAAAGGGTTTTTGGGGAAAGTATTGGTTTGAAGGAAAAATAAATATGTGTTGGCTAGATTTGTGTATGTATTTAATATTAATTTATATAGATATAATTGTTATTGGGACAGAACAGGCGAATCTTGCACGCACAGGCGTAATTTGTATGAATGTTGGTCATATTCCGTTTCACTTTACATATTTTGGTATGGGCCATTTTTTGAATTTATCGTTTGCAATTTTATACAATGGTTAAAAAGTTATTTACGATTGGTTTGTATAATGCAGGATCTCTCGGTACTAACCATGATAATTTTGTAGCCTCATGCGCTCGACATGATATTGATGTCCTCGCAATCAATGAGACCTGGCTGAGGGCGGGTGAGGAGGGGCGGGCGCCCGTACTTCCGGGGTACCGCTTGCGTCACATCCCAAGACCATTGGGCGCGCGTTCGCGTGGAGGGGGTGTAGGCTTCTACAGCAAGCGGAATGTCAGCGCTCGCACCTGGTCCCACCCTGTAGACCCACTGCATACATCAGTTGAGCAAATGTGGGTGACCTTGACCCTTAACGGAAAGAAGCTGGCAATTGGAACGGCATATCGTCCACCTTGGATGGACATTGACCTATTTTTTGATGCTCTCAGTGACTCAGTTAGCTCAATTCCGAATTATGACCATTTGATATTACTAGGAGACTTTAACATAAATTTATTATCAAATATTGAAGCGAAAACTGCTAAATTTAATACCTTTTTATCAAGTTTTAGATTATATCAGCTAATATCAGAGCCTACACATTTCACTGAGAGTAGTGAGTCGTTACTTGATGTTGTATGTACAGACTTGCAGTCCAAAAACATCATTTTAGAGCATGTGGGTTCTCTTTATGGGCACTGCCTTGTGGTCTGTGAACTGGATGTCAAGCGTGAGAAACCTAAACCTTACTCCAGAGTCTACAGACCCATGAAAAACTTATGTTTGGATAACTTTAACAAGGACTTACAGGACATTTGCGGGAATTTATCTAGTTCGGGTGATGTCAATATTATGGTTGATAGTTTGAGCCAGCGCATGGTTGCATTGTTTGACATGCATGTACCTAAGAAGTCAATTGTAATCAAGCATCGCTCCTACCCCTGGATCACTGACACAGTAAAGCTTATGATGCGATTACGTGACAAAGCTTTAGCTGATTTTCACAAAGCTAAGTCTGACATTAAAAAAGAGTATTACAAGGACTTTAAATCTTTAGTTAATCAAGCACTTTATAATGAAAAAACCGCCTATTTTAAACAAAATATTAACAATAAGATACATGATCCTAAGCGTTTATGGAAGAATCTCAAATCTACTTTGTTACCTAAGAATGACATTGAATTACCTTCTTGTTTCAATGATCCCAATGTCATAAACAACCACTTTCTCAACTTGCCTTGTGTTTCAGAGATCTCTATTTCACAGCTGACTTATTTCGAATTTCATAGGTATAGCAATTTGGTCTTCCATATAGAGCCCGTCAGTCTTGACAACATTATGAAAATTGTAAGGAACTTAAAATCAAATGCTGAAGGTAGCGATAGAATTAATTTGGACATGATTACTTTGACATTTCCACATACATTAGATATTATTTTAGATTTAATAAATACCTCCATTTCAACCTCTACATATCCTAACTTGTGGAAACAGGCAATTGTGCACCCTCTACCAAAAATCTCTAACCCATCTGAACTAAAAGACCTTAGGCCAATTAGCATATTACCCTGTCTCTCAAAAATTTTGGAAAAGGCTGTGTGTTTGCAATTAACCAGTTTTTTAGAAAAAAATAAAATTTTGCCTGAAGTTCAGTCAGGTTTTAGAAAGGGGCGTAGCACTGTGACAGCTTTACTAGATATTACTGATAATATTCTCTGTGCTCAAGACAAGGGAATGTGTACCATTTTAGTATTATTAGATTTTTCCCGCGCTTTTGATTCATTAAATATTGACTTGTTATTATCCAAATTGAGCTATTATGGGTTTGATAGTGATGCCCTGCGTTGGTTTAATAGTTATTTAAGAGAGCGTTACCAGTATGTAAGGTTGACAGATAGTGACGGTTCCATACACATTTCTGATAGGCTGTCTGTCACCAGAGGGGTTCCTCAAGGGTCGATCCTCGGACCGATCCTGTTTGTGTTATATTTAGCTGATATAATAACGCACATAACTTACTGTGGGTATCATATTTATGCAGATGATATACAGGTGTATATTTCATGTAAACCATCTGAAGTAGATATTGCTATTGGAAAGCTTAATGACGATCTGTTAAGTATATCTACTTGGGCTTCAAACAATTGTCTCATACTAAACCCTTTAAAAACTAAATATTTGATTTTAGGGAGTAAACAACAGCTGGCCACACTTAGACCAACGTTAGATGTCATGCTGATGGATGAACCCATTGAACGTGTTTATGAGGCACGCAATCTTGGACTTGTAATGGATTCTGAGTTACGTTATGAGAAGCACATTTCTAACTCAGTTAGGAGTTGCTTCTATAAGCTTAAAGTTCTTTACAAGGCCCGACCATTTTTAAACGAAAATTTGCGAGTAAAGCTAACGGAGTCACTCGTCCTTTCGAAACTCAATTATATGGACGCAGTTTTTGGTCCACGTCTGCTGGCGAAAACAAAAAGGCTCATACAACGTATCCAAAATGCCTGTGCTCGTTTTTGCTTCAATGTTCCTTTAAGGGCCCATGTTACCCCATTTCTTAACAATCACTCCATTCTTAAAATGCATCACCGCCGTAAACTTCATCTGGCCTGTCTTCTTTTTGAAATACTTAAACACCAGGCTCCAGCATATCTTTTTACAAAGTTGCTACATGTGTCCTGCAACAGGTCGCGTGGAACTCGGCGATGCGCTATACAACTGTTAACACCTCGTCATGCCTCAGCCGCTTTTCGAGGTAGTTTCCGCTACGCAGCTACTAAATGCTGGAACAACATTCCACCGCCAATAAGGAACCTGCAAAGTTTGCATTGTTTTAGATCAAAATTAAAGAAATATTTGTTAGGTCACCAAGCGAGTCAGGAACTATTGAGGCATGACACGAGCGGAATATGACCGATGTTATACAAACCTTAGTGATATGTCCCACGAGCTTTGCAATGTTTGTTGTTTTGCGTTCTAATTATTCGTTTGTTCTTTGCTCTTTCTTGCTGTCGACATCTGTGTTTCCATTGCCTCCTTCCACTAAAACTCACCCACGATAAAGGCTTCATGTTGTTGTTTTGTCTCTGCGTCTTATTATTAACGTAGGTAATAAATATTTCTTTTGTAATGTTTTCTCTGGAAAACTTGAATGTTGTTGTGCGCTTAGGCATAGAGCCATAGATAAAAATAAAATATCTCTTCTCTGGTATAGCCACAGATTAGTGAGTATTTTTTCATTTTTTTTTTTTTTTATTTTTTTAAATGTTTATGGCCTGGACTCTGGTTCTTTAAGCCACATATTATGTAGTGTTTTTTATTTAAGTTGTAAATTGTTTGTGTCACCTTATTTGTAAATTGTTTGTGTCACCTTCCGTGCAGCCACCGAGCGGTCTCAACGGAAGACCAGCGCTGGCTTAACAGCTGGCACATGCTGAGTTGGGACCGTTTCACAACAACCTTTTTTTTTTTTATATATGTATTTTCTTTTTTTCTTTGTTGTGTGTTGTTGTGAATAAATATTTTTATTATTTATTATTTATTTTATTTATTACATACTTATAATATATAATATGATTCTTATCATGATACACGTATTGACGTCAGTAACGCTTTTCATATTTCGGTGCTCATTTCTTGAATAACCTTGTTCGGCTTTTGTCATGCCATCTTTGTGTTGAGTAAATATCTATCTTCTTTCAACCAATATAGCGCACATATAATCCTCTTTTTGTGCTCTCATAGCTCTCTCGTAAACCCTTTACAATACATTATTTACGGCTCCAACAATGCGATATCAGGGAAAAGCATAACGAAATTCATCCCCATAAAAGCTTAGCATAAACGTATCCAAGTGCCTCCTTAATAATACGTCGTTTATGCTATACAGTTTTTTAGATATTTGTCGAAAATTTGCTCCGCAATCGGATCGAGGAGGCACGCGCGCTCGATATCGTCTTCCGGAGGTTACACATGTGTCACCTACATTTTTGCTTCGTCATTTAATAATCAAAGAAGTCTAATAAAACCCATAAATTTTGAATCGGGTCACACATTTATGGGGTTTATGTTATAAACGCAACGGAAAGGTAACAAGAACAAGATAAAAAACAACAAACTAAGACCACCGCACTGCGGGACAATAGTGGTTTATTGTTACTTGGTATATTCGTTTAAATATATTTTATTGTATCTAATTTGGAGAATGCTTTTAAGGTTCTGGACTGGAAAGGACGAGGCATCAACATAAACGGTGAGTACATCACTCACCTTCGATTCGCTGACGATATCGTAGTCCTGGCTGAGACCATGGAGGACCTCAGTGCAATGCTCGCTGACCTCAGTAGAGCTTCCGACCGAGTGGGCTTGAGAATGAACATGGACAACACGAAAGTCATGTCCAATGTCCATGTCGCGCCAACTCCCGTGATAGTCCGAGGCTCTGCGCTCGAAGTTGTTGTGACCGTGGGACAAACGGTCCAGTTAGGTAGGTCCAACTTTGAGAAAGAGGTCATTCGTCGTATCCGACTCGGCTGGGCAGCGTTCGGGAAGCGTGTTTGAAGTCAAAAGTCTTTGACCAGTGTGTGTTGCCAGTGATGACTTACGGATCTGAGACGTGGGCGCTAACAATGGGCCTCATAAGGAAGCTCAAAGTCACTCAGAGGGCTATGGAGAGGGCTATGCTCGGGGTTTCTCTGCATGATAGAATCAGTAATGATGATATCTTCAGTAGAACTAAGGTTACCGACATAGCCCGAAGAATAGCTAAACTGAAGTGGCAGTGGGCGGGGCACATTGCTCGCAGGACTGATGGCCGATTGGGTCAGAAGGTTCTGGAGTGGCGTCCGCGGACCGGAAGACGAGCTGTAGGTAGGCCTCCAACAAGATGGAGTGACAACCTCGTCAGGATCGCAGGACCGCGGTGGATGCGAAAAGCACAAGACCGGTCTGAGTGGAAAGCCTTGGGGGAGGCCTATGTCCAGCAGTGGACGTCTTTCGGCTGACATGATGATGATGATGATGATGTATCTAATTTACGGGAATTGTGAATTTTGAAATAGTTTACTCATTGAGATAGTGGTAACGGTTATAAACTGACAAATTTAAAGGCTTTCCTTTTAATTGTTTTGTATCGTGTTAAAAATATGAACATTTTAAACAGTGGTTTTAAAATTGATAATGTATTGAGTGCGACAGTTTTAATGCCGACCGTACGAATGATTGCCCGCAGGCATAAATCGTTTAATGTGAGCTCCATTGATTTTGGACTGTCCGGCAGCCTGAAAAATTGGAGACTGCAGCCTGCAGGTAAACTACACTGTGTGGTACCCTTAAAAACGCGTTTATGTTTCATGTTATCTCCGTGAAACTACTAATGTAAATAGAGAATATGTATGAGTTTTTAAATCGCATTTCTCAAAAACCATGAACGAGATCACCAAAAGTGAGATTAAAATTAAAATCGGCCAAGAAATACGAATTATAAAAGCATTTTAAACTGCTAATTACAGAGCGATTAGGCGGAGAGATCATATGCACTGTGATGTCATGTAACGGGTCGGTCATATAAATTTCATGTTAAAATTCTGTTTTGCTAGAAAGAGATCAACATCTTTGTTGGCTTATATCTTGATTTTTTTGTATAGCTATTCAATAATTATTTTTCTCAACTGGTTTGATAATTGACCGTATGTTCAGTATTGAACGTCTTTCGTCAATTGTTTTTTTATTATTATTATATAACAGAAGACTGACTACCTGATCGATCAACGTACCGCCGAGACCGCTGGATCTGAGGTCTTGAAATTTGGAGGGAAATTTCGTTCCAACTATTCGCCATATAGGCCATCGCGTTGCCAAATTGAAATGGGCCTGGGTAGGCCGCCATATGTGTCGCCGAAGCGATGGGAGATGGAGCAAGCGCATTTTGGAGTGGCAACCTCGCTCAAAGAGAGGAGTCGGCAGGCATCCAGCAAGGTGGTCGGATGACATCAGCTCGACCGCAGGCCCAGTCTGGGGGAGATCCACCGCAAATCGGGCCGAGTGGAGGAAAATTGGAAAGGCGTATGCCCAACGGTGGGTGCATATGCGCTGAAGAAGAAGGAGAAGAGATTCCCTGGATTTTTGAAAATTCATCCCCTAAGTGATTAAAATAGGGGGAGTAGCAAGAAACTAATTCTACGCGTACGTCGCGGGAGTTCTCTAGGTGAACTGAATACTCTTAGAAATGCTAGTTAGCGTAATGCATCATGGTTAGGGCCCCCTAATAACTAACCTTTGTTAGTTATTGATTCAAAATTTTGAACAGTATAAGATAATACATATCATGGGACAATGTCACACCAATTGACCTAGTCCCAAAATAAGCTCTAGGCTTGTACTATGGATACTAGACAATGATATAAATACTTATATAGAGAAATATATACTTAAATACATTGAAAATATCCATGACTCAGAACAAATATTCGCGCTCATCACACAAACATCTGCCCTTACCGGGATTTGAAATTCAGGACCGCTAGCTCCGTAGACAGGGTCACTACCAACTAGGCCAGCGTGTCGTTAGATCTAACAGTGAATTAAGTTACTAAACTGTTTTCTGTGAGAACTGCAAACCTGAAAATAATCAGATTAAATGAATAAACGGAAAGTACTACAAAATTAAATATCTACTTACTTGTATTTATTCCATTCCCAGAAAAACACTTACGAGATATTTTTATAAGGCCCCTTGTCCCTATTCAAACCATGTTTTCCTGTTTATACACTGAGCGGGACCCTCGTATAAAGGTTAATGTGCTCTTGCTCTACTCTTATAAGGAGAAACATCACTTTTGACGTAAATAGTGTTTACCTGTCTTTTCCTGTTTGCTTTGCACGAGGGTTCAATTACACTCAGGACGACATTTCCTTTGTTAGTTATAGGTCGTTTTACAAGAGCTGCCGCGAATTGAAAGTTTCACTAGTACGTAAAATAAATAAATAAAAATAAATAAGGTTTTCATTTTGAAATTCGTAATACATTCAGAGTTGACGATAACGCAAATTGTAACTAAGAAACTAGGAAAACACGTTATATGCTAACATAAACTGACATCTAAATAATAGCCTACATTGGACATTGTCCAAACACCTGTTTCCGATTATTTTCACATTCGCTATATTACTACTCTTGTTTGGTCAAGAATAGGAAAGATCTAGAGTGACATAAAATATCAATAGAGAAAAATATTGCATACAATGTCAATATTCGTAGGATCTGATATGTCGGTCGGTATAGTATCAAGCACCTATCTGAAACGATTTCAGCAGCAAACAGCGCGCTATCCGCATCGTTACATCAGGCGATAGCATCTAACGACCTGCGACGGCACTTCCAAGCAAACAATCAGACATTACAATAAAATGGCTACATTATTTCAACAACAAGCATTAGCATAATAATCTGTTACTAAACGATAATGGCAGAGAAATGCAAATCCTTCACGAGGTGGTTTTCGGGAAGATCAGGGGTAAATTGTAATGTTTCCCGGGTGGGCTGTGCAGCGGTTTGCGATCGTAGATCTATCGCGTAACGAATCAGGCGCGGCGCTAACCTGTCATGGATCGATTAAGCCATAACCTAATGGAAGTTTGAATATTCTGTGTATTTAATCAATTAGTCCTTGTATTTATCACAGAAATAGAAATCAATTTAAATTTAGCATTTTTTTGTGTTGAGACTGCAGGCTTTTTGCCATGGCGACTATTTCTAATTTCTCCTATGATTTCACTCTATATTTTTGTATCCTTAACAAAGTCGAGTTCGCTCGTTTGAACTAGCTTAACTTAACCTCAGCGCGTGCTTGGTTCACCTGACATTGTTGCCACGACTGACGTTGGTTCGGGCACGGAATATGTAACACTAAGGTCGTCAAGACAATCACCACAGAATCAGTAGTGTAATAATCTACTATGAATCGTCAAAATTCGTTTAGGACAGGTCTGAAGGTCAGACTTCACTAAAAAAACATCTTATTTCCTCTTTCAAAGTTGTCACTTACGATTGTGTTGTTTGATTTCTTTGATTTAATACGTATTTATTATAGATTTAAGTTCAATTTGGGTTGCTACCGTGGGCTCTGCCATGTCAATGATGACATTTTTTTCAGATTTTTATAAATAATATATGTACTTATATTCTAAACTTTGATTATTACTTTTAGCAAACCACTTATTCTAAAGAAATATAATAGATTTACTGAACTAAATGTGTATTTTATGTTTTTAATAAATATTCTTTAATTCCGTTTCACGTGATAAGATAGCAAACGGTATAAACGTTGCCTTCCGGAATGGACACGTGCCTGGATCCGGAAAGTTCGCAGGGCCCCCCGGGGCCGCGCCGTCTCTCACTTGCCTGTTCAGATGGTAAACCTTATGTTATTTAGGTTTGAATATTACTATTTCTAGTTTTCTACTGACCTACATAGTAAATGACAAACTATATAAATAAATACAACACTTTGAGAGTTACTTACTCTCAAAGTGTAATCTCGCAATTATTCTTTTTTCATTTCTGCATGGTATTTGTCCTACTCTACTTGTTATCTATTTGTATTTTGCAGGCCCGCCTTTTAGGTACTTATACTAGTTTGGTTTGATTTAACAAATTTTAGAGATATTTTATTCAATTTTACCGCCGGGAATAGTGCATAACTAACAAAGCAAGTACACCTTGTTACTTAACTTAATATGTTCATAATATTGCACTTTATTAAACTTTCCAGTGTTGCGATATTGCACTATCCCCGACATTATGTCAACTAAAAGTAAATCTCTCTTGGTTGAATCTATTTTCCTCGCTAAGTTTGAATCTAGAGTGGTTAAGCACTCGTTTTATGATCTTGTCTACTTTTGTGTCTTAATGGTTTGGTTTGGACAAACACAATAAAATAAAATAAAATTACTGTAAATAATAATAATGAGAATAATAATAAGTAATTAGCATTGGCCAGACAGGCGCCGTAGTTTCATCAATAGCCTAGTTTACCAATCCGTATCAGTTCATTCATAGAACCTATTATTGATGTTCTCATCCTTCTTAAATAGTCTTACACTAACCGGTGGTTGCCCGTGGGAGCATACTTCTATAGTTTGAACTCAGGGACAATCGCCGGTTGAAGTCTCATAACTTTACTAAATTAAACTTGTCTAAAGGGCCTCTGCGTGTTGGCTTCGGCTCCATGTGCCTTCCAAAGGTCCGAGACTCCCATTGTCCCGTGATTGGTAAAGACATACTAATAATATTATATTATTAATATTCTTAAAATATGAAGTCGTGTTAAACAATTATATTCCTCAAATAAATAACTCGAGAAAAACAAATGTAGGCCAGACGGCAAAATCTTATTGAATCCTACGATCCTCGTGTTAGATGTATGTCACCCAATAAAACAATGAATGGCCAATTTCGACGTCGTCCCTTAAATTTATGAGTTCGAGGCACAAAATGACAGTTATTTCGTGGAATGGGTAATAAATCGCGAAGAATTCTTGCAATCGTGTCCGAATGGCATTGTGATACGGGTTTTTGTCAAATGAGATCGAGTTGTGAAAATTGTGGTGTTTTTATACAACACATTTTTGTAACATTATTTTGATATCAATACGTACTCGTACTATATTAACCACCTAACCTGTAATTAAGTCATCTATACTTTGGTTTGGTAATAATTTGGCCTGATTTGGCCCCAAAATACGTATTTAGTTAAGCATAGTCATATATAACATTAAGCATAAGCTGTGTTGGTGCCGGCCGAGAATAGCACCACCGCATCTCTTCCCGTGGGTAAGGGATAAACCGGAGGATGGGCAGCAGCGTCCTCCGCGGACTACATGGTATAACTGCGGTCGCCAACCCGCCTGCCAAGCGTGGCGACTACGGCATTTTCCCCCCAATGGTATGAATCTACACAAACAGCCCAGACTCCTAGTCCCCGGCGGCCCCGCTATTCCTGGCTCCGGTAGTGGCCATGGTAACGGCGGGGCGGCGGGTGCTTTAGGTAATCTCCGGCAGAGACCCGGCTACCAGAAACGACGACCTTTGGCCCTGGCAACATACAACTGCCGAACATTGCGGACCGACGATAAGTTGCTGGAACTGGAGGAGGAATTGAGCAGGTTACGATGGGGAATCACAGGGTTATCAGAAGTCCGTAGAGAGGTGGAGGACATGATAACCCTGAAGTCTGGTAACTTGCTCTATTTCCGGGAGGGCGACCACCAGTCCCAGGGAGGTGTCGGGTTTATCGCCCACAAGTCCCTCGTGAACAACGTGGTGAAGATCGAGAGTGTGTCGAGCAGGGTAGCGTACCTTGTACTCAGAATGACCCAACGATATTCGTTGAAGGTCATACAGGTATATGTTCCGACCGCGACACACTCCGACGATGAGGTGGAGGCTATGTATGAGGATATTTCCAAAGCCATGTATAGCTTCAAAACTCACTTCACGGTTGTTATGGGGGACTTCAACGCAAAACTGGGCAAACGAGACGGTGAAGAGCAGAGAGTGGGGAATTTCGGAGTGGGGCGTAGGAATCACCGGGGCCACCTACTGGCCAGTTTTATGGAGAAAGAGGGACTCTATATGATGAACTCCTTCTTCAGAAAACGTGAGCATAGGAAGTGGACCTGGATGAGCCCTGATGGTGTAACGAGGAATGAGATAGACTTTATCATGTCGACGAAAAAGCACATATTCAATGATGTCTCCGTGATCAGTGTGGTTAAAACCGGGAGTGATCACCGTATGGTACGAGGCTCATTGAATATCCAGTTCAAGCTTGAAAGGTCTCGATTGATGAAGTCTACTCTCCGCCCGGCACCCGCTCAAATCCAAAACCCCAAGAACTTTCAGCTCGAACTTCAAAATCGTTTCGAGTGTCTTGGTAGCGACGTAGACGATTACAACGACGGGTTTTTGGAAGCTGTCCAAACGGTCGGGTCTAAGTTCTTCAAGATCCGCCGTAATAAAACCAGCAAGCTCTCGGACTCCACGCTTAAGCTCATGGAGGTGAGGCGCGAGATGATTCTGCAGTCCTCTGGTGACGCTTGTCGTTATCGGCAGCTCAACAGACAGATCTCGAAGTCTCTGAAGCGTGATATACGCCGATTCAATACTAAAAGTATTGAAGAGGCTATTGAGCGTAACAGGGGCTCTAAGGTGTTTGCCAGGGACCTGTCTGTTGGCCAAAGCCAATTGATGAAGCTGAAAACCGACGACGGAAGAGTCATTTCATCCAAACCTGAGCGGCTATTGGCGGAAGTAGAGAAGTTTTATGGACAGCTGTACACGACAACCCGAACACCCGTCGGAAATCTAGCAAAAGGCCCGAGGGCTAGATTAACCCGGCACTATACCAAAGATCTCCCCGACGTCAGCCTGTACGAGATTAGTATGGCCCTCAAACAGCTTAAGAATGGCAAAGCCCCTGGTGAGGATGGAATTACAGCCGAACTCCTGAAGGCGGGTGGTAAACCCATCCTTAGGGGCCTTCAGACGCTGTTCGGCTCCGTCCTCGACGAAGGGAGAACGCCGAAAGCATGGAACAGAGGTGTGGTGGTTCTCTTCTTCAAGAAAGGAGATAAAACTTTGCTGAAGAATTATAAACCCATCTCACTTCTGAGCCATGTTTACAATCTGTTTTCGAGGGTCATCACAAATCGTCTCGCGCGCAGGTTTGACGATTTCCAGCCTCCCGAACAAGTCGGTTTCCGAAAAGGTTACAGTACCGTAGACCACATACATGAGTTGCGGCAGGTTATACAGAAGACCGAAGAGTATAACCTCCCCCTTTGCCTTGCATTTGTGGACTACGAGAAAGCCTTCGATTCGATCGAGACATGGGCTGTGCTGCAGTCTCTCCAGCGGTGCCAAGTTGACTACCGATATATCGAAGTGCTGAAGTGTCTGTACGAAAACGCCACTATGTCCGTCCGACTACAGGACCAGAGCACTAAGCCTAGTCCTCTACAGCGGGGAGTCAGACAAGGAGATGTGATCTCTCCGAAGCGGTTCACCGCTGCATTGGAGGATGCTTTTAAGGTTCTGGACTGGAAAGGACGAGGCATCAACATAAACGGTGAGTACATCACGACGATGACGACGACGATATCGTAATCATGGCTGAGACCATGGAGGACCTCAGTGCAATGTTCGCTGACCTCAGTAGAGCTTCCGACCGAGTGGGCTTGAGAATGAACATGGACAAGACGAAAGTCATGTCCAATGTCCATGTCGCGCCAACTCCCGTGATAGTCGGAGGCTCTGCGCTCGAAATTGTTGACGACTATATTTACCTGGGACAAACGGTCCAGTTAGGTAGGTCCAACTTTGAGAAGGAGGTCACTCGTCGTATCCGACTCGGCTGGGCAGCGTTCGGGAAGCTTCGCAGCACCTTTTCGTCCAAATTACCGCAGTGTTTGAAGTGAGTCTTTGACCAGTGTGTGTTGCCAGTGATGACTTACGGATCTGAGACGTGGGCGCTAA
This sequence comes from Acleris sparsana, assembly GCA_923062465.1. NCBI lineage: Eukaryota > Metazoa > Arthropoda > Insecta > Lepidoptera > Tortricidae > Acleris > Acleris sparsana. The sequence goes on along the minus strand of OV281287.1, from coordinate 14,194,745 downwards.
CAATGGGCCTCATAAGGAAGCTCAAAGTCACTCAGAGGGCTATGGAGAGGACTATGCTCGGGGTTTCTCTGCGTGATAGAATCAGAAATGATGATATCTGCAGTAGAACTAAGGTTACCGACATAGCCCGAAGAATAGCTAAACTGAAGTGGCAGTGGGCGGGGCACATTGCTCGCAGGACTGATGGCCGATGGGGTCCGAAGGTTCTGGAGTGGCGTCCGTGGACCGACTGACGGACGAGCTGTAGGTAGGCCTCCAACAAGATGGAGTGACGACCTCGTCATGATCGCGGGACCGCGGTGGATGCGAAAAGCACAAGACCGGTCTGAGTGGAAAGCCTTGGGGGAGGCCTATGTCCAGCAGTGGACGTCTTTCGGCTGACATGATGATACATAACATTACTATTATCGGAATCAGCAGAAATTATTACGAGACAAACATTTGATGTAAATTTGCATTACAAGCGATAAATCGACTCCGTATTCCGACGACTTTTCGTCGAAAAGTTAGAACCAGTAGGTTTGTGGTCTTCACCACCATAGGTATGCTTGGTTGAATTGTATAGGTCAGAGAATCGAATTGTTCAATCAATTTCTCTATCATCAACGTAGTGCAACTTTCTTAAATGTTGCAGTAATATTATACATTTTACCTGGCAAATTTTCGGGTACCCGCCATTTTTGCATATGTTCTACAAGTCTTTATCATTTCCCTTCCATTTCGGCAAGAAAATAGGTGGTGTCAAAACTGTGATAATTCTAAACTGACATGTTATGCATATTGCCAATAAATAAGTATGAATATGAGTTCCAAGTTAATTAAAGTTATCTTAACCTTAACGCAGACAAAGAATAATTGGCAAATTGGCCAATCGGCATCCACTGATGAGATTGTCATATGAAAGTCATAAGTCATATGAAAGCTATTAAGGAACACTTTTTGCAATGAACTTTTATTTGTATCTCTTTAAAAAAAGGAATTATTTAAAATGAAGTTCGAATTCGATCAAGACATGTCAGAACTAGAACTTATTGTTCATACCTTGTGATTGGCCACCAAAGAAACGGTCGAGAGGCTATCGTCAATTATTATTGCACGTGTCTAAGTAGAAGACCGTCGGCTGCTGTGCACATTATTATGTGCGTGGTCCTTATTATACCAGGTAGGTACCTATCTGGGCAGAGCAAGAAGATATTTTATTACCAGCATCACATTTTTAATTACTTATACACCGTTACTTATGATTTGTATACTTACTTTATTGCCTAATCGTAAATAAATAATTGGAAGTTCACTTTGAGATGTTAGATCATCAATATATATTGAAATTTCCCTTCGATCCTAAGCATTTGATATATTGATGATCTTACATCTAATCGGCAAAAGTAAGCAAAGTACCTATTGTAAAAGAAAATCATCTTTGATTCTGGTTACAATTAAGTCACGGTAATGAAACTTTCAATTTACCGGTCGGTTTGATGGTCCTATATTTTTACCAAGTAACAGTAGGACATCGTCAAATATTAAAATTATCCTTGGCTGCTCATAGACCAAGTTCCATACAAATTTGCCCATTCTCCGTTACTAAACTATATGGCAGTTCATTGTCAAATACAAGGTTGTCCTTTACGAAAGAGGAATCTGTGGTACCTATTATTTTCTCTGCAGGAAAGGTAAACTAGCTGACTCGCGCTAAACTAAAATTTCCCCGTGCCCGCGCTTGAGTGACTGCCCAAATCATAGACATACACACAGATCGTCGCACAGGGACTTAGTCATGCTAGCCAAATAAACTGAGCAAGCGTGAACTCCATAAGGAAAGGGTGCGAACTGTCAGAAAATCGTTCAGATTTATATATATATACTACTGTGACAGTGGATTATTGAACCGAGCAAGATTTGAATCTTGCTTTCGTGATGCAAATTTGAAACGCTAAAATCTTCGCAAGAAGTCAATGAAATAATTGCAATAGGTTCATAATGTAATATGTTTTATACCTGTTAGGAACAAAGGAAGCTTATGAATAAAATGTTCATCATACAGTTCTCGGCTAATTAGCTCATTCATTAGAGACGGATGTTCGCATCACGTAAACGTAACATAATGCACATCTTACAACTTATTCTGAACATTATGTTGCTGATTTAATAAAAGTAACTAGTGACCTGCCCTAGCTTCGCTTCGGCTTTTGTGAGTTTTTCTATAGTACATAAACCAGAATTAATTATACATAAAAACCTTCCATTTCAATAACGCTATCTATTGCCGAAACTGCATTAAAATCCATTCAGTAGTTTAAAAAATCTAAGCGAACAGACGGGGGAAGCGACTTCATTTTATACTAATGGTCATTTTTCATCATTATATTTGAAAATGACAACTTTAACTACATTTACCATTATAAGCATATTGTGTGTTATTGTGATTACCAACTAATTAATTATGAATGTCAAATATTTAAATACGATTATTCATAGTCTTGATGACGCACTCGCGCATTTCTCGATTAGCTTAACTGACTCGCACCCAGTTTCAGGAAGGCTAGTTCAGTTATCGCTCAAGGTCGAACATGGAATTTTTCCACTTGTTCCAGTGCATAAACAGTCTTATGATTAACAGATGGTACAATAACGTCATCAACGTTTAGTAGCCTTGGCGTTTTAAGCAAAACAGTTGTAATGAATATCACAGCGGTGAGAACGATGCTTATCATCTTCCTGGGGCTCTACTTAACTCGGCAAAAACGGTAATGGTGGCCGAGTTAACAGTTACATGTCAAAAGCAATATAGTTTTACCGAGTAGCATAGAGCCCCTTTAAGCCTAGCCGAGATGCAAACGTTTCGAAAGCTTCCTAACTATCGAGAAATGTATGAAATGACGAGATCTGTCGTCCTATATTTTGTAGATTTTCGAAAATCGCTAACTGATTTGCTGTTATGCATCTTGATTTGGCCCCCATATCATGTCGTGTCTAGTTATACCTAGATAAATACATTTAAAATAAAATACAGCTAACTCAAGAACCGAGGAAATTTTAATTTAACGCCGCCTTATTCAATCGTGTTAGGCCTCAACCATAACTAATTTTACTTATAAATTAATGAGGCTTGAACTTGTTGTTGTTTCCAACCCATATTTTGTAGATTACAGGCTTCGCAAATGGATTTTTCATTACATCGAAACAAAGTTTTGATTTCAAATAGGTGTACCTAACTGATTTTAGTAACCTATGGTAAGTTGTTTAAACTTTGTAGTGTTTATCTACTTGTAGAAAATTGATTATCTTAATTTTTATCATCCTTACCTATCCAGTAACAATGTTTATGGTTTGTACGTAAAACTAAATAATTTTGAAAACAAAGCCCAACTGCAATTAAAATATCAACTACGATGCGAAAAAGAAGCTGTATAATCTATAGAATATTTTAAGAGCAAAATACTTATAATGCACCATCCATGCAATATAATTTTGTTCGATACCTCATTAACAAATAATACAATTTATACTATGATATAAGTATTTATATAACTCGAATATTGGAAAAGGTGTTCTAGGCGGGACAAGCTAATAGTCCTTATGTTAGTGCAATGTTTTCCTGCTCAAGCTACGCTTGAATATATATATATATATATATATACACCGTGGGCCCGAATAACCCGACCAATTTTAACAATCGATACTTGAGCCTATTTGTAGAATATAATGGGTATAATATGTAGTCCAATAACGCATAATTTCCGAGATTTTCATTATTTAAAAAACAATTCCATAGTTAATTAAATTTGAACTCTGTCACCTTAACCTAAAGCATTATTTACTAAGAAAGATTCATGTTGTAAGTAGCAATATCATCCACATACAACATAAATTAATTAATCAATTTCTTAGTAAATAATGCTTTAGGTTAAGGTGACAGAGTTCAAATTAAATTAACTATGGAATTGTTTTTTAAATAATGAAAATCTCGGAAATTATGCGTTATTGGACTACATATTATACCCATTATATTCTACAAATAGGCTCTAGTATCGATTGTTAAAATTGGTCGGGTTATTCGGGCCCACGGTGTATATATATATATATATATATATATATATATTTTTTTATTTTTTTTATTTTATGTTAAATTCATTGTTTTATATATTTATATTTAATTATTTATATAATGCTAGGTGTTATATAATGCTAGGTTAAGCTTTATAATTGTATAATATCATAAGTAGTATTAAAAAAACGACTGACTGTTGAGTTTCTTGCGGCGTTTCTTCTCAGCAGTGGTCTCTTGCAAAGCGCTGGTAGATTTTTGACGTGTAAAAGTGCCCGTGCGGCCTACTTACTGAATAAAAATCTTTTTTTTTTAATGAAATGCACGCCTGCAGTACCTTTTCCAATATTCAAGTTATATTTAAAATAATGGTATAAATTGTATTATTCGAAATGGGCTATTTATTAGCATGTATTTGAAACCTATATTGTTGTAATAATACGAAATACTTTTTTTATTCCCCCTCCGAATGTTTTTCACGGGCGCCGTAGAAATATTATGTACCCTATGTCACTATCTATGACACTATTGACAATTAAGACGAATCGAATGACACCTCATGTTAAAACCCGTCAAGCCGTTTAGGCCGTAAAGCGTGCCACAGACAGACATATAGTTACATATATACATGCATTTATACGCTATTGGGGGAGGCCTATGTCCAGCAGTGGACGTCTTTCGGCTGACATGATGATGATACGCTTGAAAAACATTACCCTGCTACGAGCAGTCGGGTAAACAGTGATAGCTGTGTGTATGGGGTTGCTGAGGGATTACGGAATATGAACAGATAAGTAGGCGCTTTATGATATACAAAAAGTATAAAAATGTGATATGACAAAATAAAACTATACAAAAAAATAAAATCGTCGTAAAGAAAGTGGTTGGTAACAATGGTTGTATAATTAGCATAATTATATCGATAAACACCAAACCTCGCACTCGACCAGGTTTAAAAAACGAATAGAGATAAAGTTACATTCGAAAGGAAATGGCATCAGGGTGTCTTTTGGCAGAGATAAAATTATCTCTAATGTGAGTTGATATCTACTCGTATCGTATTGTTCTGGGAATTTGGGTCCAAGTGCTGAACCCATTACAAGCAGAATCCTACTAATATTATAATTGCGATTGTGTGTGTGTGTGTGTGTTTGTTACTTCTACACGCTGCAACGGCTGGACGCATTTGGATGAAATTTGGAATGGAAATAGCTTATACCCTGGATTAACATATAAGCTATTTTCATCCCGGAAATTTTAATCTAAGTCAAAGCGGACCAAGGCGCGTTCAGAAGCTATTATCCACTAATGATAAAAGATAAAAAGATAAAAGAAATTTATTCAGTAAGTAGGCCGCTCGGGCACTTTTACACGTATAGCTACTACCAGCGCTTCCCAAGAGGAGACCACTGCTGAGAAGAAACGCCGCAAGAAACTCAGCAGTCAGTCATTTTTTAAACATATTTCATATTTCATATTACAGTGGTATAACTTAATCTAGCATTATATAAAGCTACAAGTAGTAAATTAAATATAATATCAAATAACAGTAGTTCAGTAGGAAAATATGCCAAAAATCTTACGGGAGAGAAAGATAGAAAAGAATAAAATAAAATAAAATAGAATCAACTACTTATATATGAGTATATGAGATGGTGCATGATGACCACATAAAAGTTTCGATATGTTTTCCTGAATCAACGGTGTCCCCCAGACAAGAAAAAGCAGGATAAAGCTTTTGCATTTGAACAAATTATTATTGACTAAGTTTCGGGTGTAGGCCATGCATTTTTGTCTGTTAGATAGTCCTCGACCCTATAATACGCTTTAGACATTAACGACCTTTTCAAATATTTTTAAGTGCTGGAAAGGGTAACTTTAAAACTACTTCAGGTAATTTATTATAGAAATGAATGCATTGACCAACAAATGATTTATATACTTTACGGACACGAAAGTTTCGAATAGCTATTTTATTTTTATTTCTAGTATTTAAATTATGTATATCTGAGTTTTTGGTGAAAGAATCTAAATTCTTAATAACATAAATAATATTCTCGTAAATAAATTGAGACGCTACAGTTAAGATATTAATTTCTTTAAAAAGTTCTCTTAAGGAGTCACGGGAATTTAAATTATAAATAGAACGAATGGCCCTTTTTTGTAACACAAATATAGTTTGTATGTCAGCTGCCTTACCCCAAACCAGAATACCGTAAGACATAACACTATGAAAATAACTACAATAAACTGAGCGAGCTGTCTCAACATTAGTTAGTTGTCTAATTTTCCTGACGGCGTATTATTATTATTCATTTATTTAATGGCGTCTACATAATAACGTAATTTTGCTAATGTCAAGTATATATAAAAGCAACGTTGTACGGAATCCTGTCCTGTAGTCGAAGTCTTCCAATCATAGTCGTTACGACCCTTGAAGATGGCGAGCATCCACTTCAATGGCTTGGTGTGATCTTGATGGCTTACTCATTTGGAACCATCTTTTCACTGTTAACGGCGTAAGCTGCCGAACTTAGTTTACCTGCCAGTGCAGCTATGTGGGGACTCCATTGCAATTTTTTATCTATTGTTATGCCTAGGAAAACCGCCTTATCTACCATTAGCAAACACTCGTCATTTATAAAAATACTAGAATCTACCGGTTTAACATTAGGCATCAAAGCGAACCTAACACATTAAGTTTTCTTGGCATTTAGTAGCAAGTTGTTACTAATAAACCAATTATATACTTTAACTAGAGTGGCGTTTATCCTACTGTAGTCTACGGTTTTTCTATCTACCTTGAAAATTAGTGAAGTATCATCCGCAAAAAGTACAATATCGCAAAGTTCATCTACTATTGGTGGTAAGTCATTTATGTAAATCAAAAATAAAAAAGGACCTAAAATACAGCCTTGAGGCACAACTATTTTCACTGTAGCTTCAACAGATTGCCGTTTTATTTACAACAACTGTTTGAGTTATATCACTTAGATAAGAAGACATAAGGCTTAAAGCTTTATTGGACAATCCATAATGTTCTAATTTTAAAATAAGGGTCATATGTTCCACGCAATCGAAAGCTTTAGAAAGATTTTTCCCAACTGTTATATATATATTTAATGAGTACAGATGCCGCATCAATTGTTATTGCTAAGCCAAACTGGTTATTGCTAAGTAGTTTATTTCTGTTAAAGTGACCTAACATATCCTTCAGCATTAGTTTCTCAAAGACTTTACTTAAAACTGGTAGTATGGAAATGGGACGGAAGTTCGTTATATCACTCATCTCACCTGATTTAAAAAGAGGTATGACTTTACTATATTTCATGAGATCTTTAAAGATCCCCTCTGATATGCAATTATTGTAAATTAATGCTAGATGGGGTGCAATTACATCTATGATATGAAAGAGCACTTTAACTGATGTGCCCCACAAATCTTCAGTCTTTTTTAAACTAAGCGATTTAAATATCTTTACTATTGAATCTGAATGTACAGGGCTGAATTCAAAGTTTATATTACATTTACTGACATTAGTGCAAAGTTATGATTGAGCTTCAACCGCGGATGATTTAAGACATTTCGTAGTATTAATTGCTATGTTGGAAATATAACCTTCGAATGCTAATGCAACGTCTTTATTTGAGATGATTGGATGGCCACCCGTGTTCAGGGTGACTTGATTATCACGAGTTTTTGATTTTCCCGTTTCTCTATTTATAATATTCCATACAGTTTTTATACGAGTATTACGATATTTATACGAGTAGGTACCCTACTAATCCTACTAATATTATAAATTGCTGAGTTTCTTGCGGCGTTTCTTCTCAGCAGTGGTCTCCTCTTGGGAAGCGCTGGTAGATTCTTGAGGCGTAAAAGTGCCCGAGCGGCCTACTTACTGAATAAATTTCTTTTATCTTATTTTAACTTAAATGCGAAAGTTCGTGTGTTTGCTAGTTATTAACGCTGCAACATACTATGAACTTATTTGGATGAAGTTTGAAATGGAGATAGCTTGGGTATTCCTCGGATAAACATATAATCGCAATCTACGCGGAAGTAGTCGCGGGCAGAAGGTATTAAAAAATAAAAAAATAACATTCAGCAATTTTGGAAAACTACCCCTCAGTAACAGGAGGGTGTAGAGTTTTGTTTGAGAGTTTCGTCATTTTTGTAGTTAGAAACGTGAAAATTGGTATTTACAATCCTACTCATAAATAAAAAATATTGAAACATATATTCCTAAGGGGGTGAAATGGGGGGTAGAAGTAGTGTATCAAAGTTAAAAAAACTCATAGCTATGACCTATAATAATAGTTGTAATGTACTGCGAGTAAGTACAGTTGGTTAGGTTAAGTTTTTTTTTGACCGCTTATATGACTCGGGGCACTCCGAATAGATATGTTTGGTTAGTTGGTAGCGTCAAGTTTGATAAGATTGTACATAGCACAAATACATAATCCTGCACATATTACCAATACGACGCGTGCGTGAGTTTGTTACCTCTTCGCTAAAACGGATGGACGAATTTGGTTAGGTACAATTAGGAATAGAGATTGTTTATACATAGGGCTACCTTGAATCCCGAAATAAATGACAGTTCTCGTGGGATCGCAAAATTACTAATTAATACCCGGACGAAGTCGCGGGCAGAAGCTAGTTGTTGAAAAAAGCACAAAATCTAACCACGACATAAGGTGCCAAACGGTACAGCTAGCCTATTATGGGTAGCCAAGTGGGTTTATTATTATTTCATAAATCTGATTATTTATTGATAAAGGAGGTTTTTCTTAAATACGTATAAATAACATAGAAACCGCACAAACATAGAAACTTCATTATCAGTTGTAGTCAAATATACAATATGCAAATGTAAATGTACATAATGTCCAATAAACCGTCAGTGAAGAATATGGGGAAGTTGTGTCAGTCAATTACGATTATAAACTTGGTGGGCCTGATGCATTCTGTGAACGTTAACGACGGAAGGTGGGGTAAGAGGCTAAACGGAGACTTTACGGTATTTCACAAACAAAACCCTCCGCTTTTGACTGTATAATGCAGGAACTTTTATCAATACTATTTCTTCCTTAATATTTATTTTGTTCAGTCAAAACAAAAAAAAACTAATCTTAAAAAAATACTAAGCCTCCCCATCTTACCTGTATAGAGCAAGACGGGGTATCCTCTTGGGTAAGATGGGTATATAATATTTTATCGTCATTATCTTCACAAACCGGGTAGATATGGATAGCTTCATCATCGTTGAAGTCCACTCCTGCACAGGCACAATTCGACCATTTACCATTAATGCCTTATCCATGCCATTAATTGTTTCGGGCTAACAAAATGGAATGCTGCATTATCTAAAGAATCTGAGATAAAAGCTGTATAGGTACTAAAGATGAGGTTGCAGTAATTGGTTGAGGTAGTGTGTTTGTTGTAGAACTTAAGGCGGTGCAGGTGGCCGTTTGGGCATTAGGGGCTGACAGTGTTACTGTTGGTCTGGGACTGTCAGTGTTTTCTAATTCTGAGATTGCCACTATCGATAGTGTCGAATTTGTATCAGCTTCCGGATTCTTTTCAGCGTTCAATGCGATTTCGGTGGCCTCTGCAGCAATGAAGTCATCTTCAGTAAAAAGGTGTGCATTATAGGGCAGGATTCCACCCACATGCTTTAAATACATTAATTGTAGTTAGCGTTATTGCTGCCCGAATAAATGCCAGCCCGAAAAGTTTAGCTACTTAAAATTGTGTCACTTCTTTCCCAGGATTTGATCTTAAGCTTGCTGCTATAGCCTGATCATAAAAGATAATCAAAGGCCGCATCAAACCAACATCTGCTGGCTGTAGTTTGTGATTGGTGTGTGGTGGGAAGCATATTATTGTCACACCATGTTCACGAACTTTATCGATTAGCTACAAATTTTGGGTGTGAGAGGTATGACCATCTAAAATGAATACGACTAGGTTGATTTTAGAAGCGTTGGTGAGTTTTACAAACTTCTAAAACCATCTCAAGAAAATTTCTGCAGTGATCCACCCAGAATCTGAACATTCAGCCTATGAGTTAGGTGAAGCTCCAAACGTATGAAGCAGTTTGGGCTTCACACGTTTTCAGGAATATATAAAAATAGGAGGAAGGTATGTCCCTACGGCTTTGAAACAAATTTCAATCGTTATATTTATTCGACTGATATCAAAGTTCCCACTTGCTTTTGACTAGTTGCTGTGGTTACTTTGGACCATGATTTTGACACCACCGAAACACGTGTTTCATCACAGTTATAAATCCTGTCTGGAGTCAAGTTTTTTTCCTAGCAGTTCGATTCTTTTTCCAACAGACACTGTATTAAAGCTAGCTATTTACACGAGCTGCTGACGTACCTATTTTCCTGCTTTTGCAAACTCAAGTCTGGATGTTGGTTAAGGAATCGACGCAGCTAGTCTTTACCAGGTTTTACCTACTTAGTACAGCTTTGTTGTTACGAACTGCTAACTCATACTCGTAGGCTAAGTTGACAAACCTGCCTTCCATTTCCTTTAAATGAGTTACAAGTAACTGTTCTTCTTTCTCCGAAAAAAATGTTGATATTGGAAACAAGTGAACATTGACATTTGAGTACACTGTTCTCACTTTTTCTCGCTTGGTTAACTTTACGCTCGAATGTAGTTTAAGAGACATTATAAGTCTTGCTGGCTAATTTATAACCCTTTTTTCCATCTATAACTTCTTGAATGCTTTTTTTCATTTGTTCTTAACTTCACTTCGCTATGTCTAGTAAAAAATATTATTTAACTCAACTAGTAACGAACATTTTCAAATCGATATCCAAGAAGTAACAGAAAAGCGGGTAAGTTGGGGTACTAACCCCGTCTTGCCCGCATGTAGATGCCCCATCATTCCCAAATTAATAAACTTTTGAGGGTATAAATCATAAGCCGGAACGAACTAATGAGGTAATAGTAAATGAATCCAACGTTAATAAAAAATATGTTACTCATCTTGTATAATTATCACACATTATGAACAGTCAGGCACTTAATATAGGTACGTCAAAAAATAAATAAAACGACTCAAAAAAATACTTACCAAGTCACAACGTGCACACTTTGGCCAAACTTTTTGTGACAATCACAACTTCGCCTAAGATGGCGGCGTTTAAATAACATTTCTACCGACATTCTAGCATCTGTTTTCCCCATCCTGTGGTCCCCATTTTACCTCGCTACCGTCCTACCCCACCATCCCATATGACATAAAAGTAAACGTATAGGATGGATGTGAGCAGCCGTTTGTTCGCTCAGTTTGATACATTTTAACTCTTATCTAAAGTTATTAACGTTCGCAGAGTACCTACAATCTGTCGCGGCCCACTGAACTTACTATGTACCTACTTGTTCAATTTGTATCCTGTTTTTAGTCAGTGAGGTTAAAAATTAAAAACAAAATGGCATTTCTCGTATCGGTGTTTTAAAAAAAATCTAGTTTCTACAAAATGTATTGCGACTGAATCAAAAATGTTTAGGAGTATATATATCATTATCTATATTTTTCCGGCATCGCAAATAAAGAAGTGTAAAATTTATATATGTATTTATATTATACTTATGTGTGAAGTAACGTAGCTTGGCTGATAGAACACAAAAAAACACTCATGTTTTTTTAAAAGTTTTAGTTTTTTCACGCGCAAAAAGGTCTAGTTTTTGTCACGGTTAGAATTTTATCCTTTTTGTATCAGCTTAATGCGGCAATTATAGATACCCACAGTGACTTGCAAACTTATACCTACGCATGGCTAACCAACCACCAACAAATACTCGTGCAGACTGCGGTCATTATCTCACATAACGCTGGATCATATTCCACCACTGCCCATGAACATGACACGATACGTAGGCGTCACTCAAACGTGAAGAAAATAACATCAATGAGTATAAAACAAATGCCGAAATTTTTAAAAGGTAATATTGAGCAGTTTAGTGCCTCGAGATGCTTTATAAACATGAAAGTTCATAACAGAATGTCAAAGCAAGAGTGAGACAGCGATATTGTATTCTGATAACGGTCGAACATGCTCAACATTTTTATTGGCTGACTGTACGTTGTACTATGACGTTATCAGTCCCGTCGACCGCTAATTGATAAAACATATAAGTGGCTCAAGGGAGCAGAAGCGAGCCGGTGGCGCCTCGCAGCGGTCGGTCGGTCTACTTGACAGAACTGTCAACACAACGGGAATGGTGCAACAACACGGCCAGCTAACCATTCACGCTTCCGACGAAACGCGGGCAACACGTGGCCGGCTAATATTATCGCGGCATCATCGCAGCGCACGCCGGTGCGCTTCCAGTGCCGACTCCGACCCGCTTCATGTTCGCGCGCATGTTACACTGAAAACAAATTTATAAATGTTTATTTCAAAATTCCGTGTGAACACCAGCAATGAGCATCAGCCGCAATTGGAGGGAATATGTGGCAGCACTCAGTGGTTAGTTTATTTTATTTTAATTTGGTGATCAGTTTGTTCTATTGGCTTTTTTAACGCTGTCAAGGCGGTAATACTGAGCTTGCTTACAGTTTTTCTGGGCACAGTAGCAGTTATATTGTTCTCTAATTAGGCGCCAGACTCTTGCACAATGTGTATTATGGTGACGCAGACGCACTAATTAATTGATTGGTAAAATTCAAACCATAGTACCGCCATTAGGAAACTTATTTACTGATGTGATAGTATCGTATTTACCTCAGTTCGAGCGAGAGTTTATAATATTTTGCAATGTTTACTGATGAGTTTATTCATTTGACCTGATTTAATGCTACGCGACTGACCATTGTTGTTACCTTCGGTTGATGGTTAATTGAGTGCCATGGGCTCCACGGAGGGCTGTTTTTGAGTAGGATTGGAAAGCCAGGCAATGCCCGTGTTTGTTAAGAATGTACCAACACCAAGTTATCATTCCATAACATGAGTTGAGCAGGAAACCGGCCTGTTGTGACAACATGACTAAGCAAGCTGTGGTGTTCATTTTTAACTATGGACGGACGTCCTAGCAACCGCGTTAGCAATTGTCATCGTTGGCAAATCACGGAAGTAGCCTTTTAATTAGAACTTTTAATGAAACAGGTACGTAATGAATACTTGCAACAGTAATTTGTTGTTTTGAGCGTTTAAACCTTACATTAGAAGACGGTTTAAGAGTTAACATCTCAAGTCTCAACAATCATAGCTGAATTCGTCAAAACATGGCAACCCGTAAGCGGTCAATAGCTCTTAGTTCAATTAAACCTAATAAGGATTAATTGAAGGTTTCGTTTTTAATGGAAAAACTACTTGTGCTACATACACTAACAGACAAATGTAGGTATGTTTAAAAGCTGCGGAAGATAAATTTATACCTCAAATCATCATACTTACTCGTAATTGTTAGGTAGGTACGCATCATGCACTTCGGGCTGTCACGTTTAGGACCCTTGCTCCTTTAGGATTGTGAAGGTAAAAATCTCCATACAAAATGCAAAAACATTTCTCTCCCCTAAAATCTCGTCCGATTTTCACGATTGTTGAATATGTTGTAGAATTTGTAGATATCATGAAAAACTACGTCTATACTCCTCCTTCCTTTCCTTCCTTTCCAAGAAAATATTTCATAGAACAAAACCAAATTAAAAAACAGAAACGTACAGACCTAGTCTCTTTATAATAACTACAACATATTCAAAAATCGGGAAAATCGGACTTGACTTAGGGGGTGAGAAACGTTTTCGCCCCTAGCTTTGTATGGTTAATTTTTGACAGCTACGCGATTTTAGCGGCCCTTCAAAGTCCTCTTAATAAACTCAAATATTAAATTGACCTAGGCACTTAAAAAGTATAATTTCCTTTATTTAAATATTGTGTTGGTTTTATCTCTCTAGGATTTCTCATAAAGGTCGTTATCGTATTTTCGCACCATTGGGGTTTTGTTGATCAAAGGTTATCTTTGTAAATATACATTACAATATTTATGTAGGTACATATATCCCACACACTAAGGGGAAAACGTCAAGGTTGTTTGAATAAGATTATATTGAATTCTTACCTGGTGAAGGTCTTTATGTATTTTTATTTCATTAATATCACAATAGGTACCTATGATGAAGCATACGTAGGTATAGTCGCGGTATGAAAAGGTTCCTCACTTTTTGACAAAAAAAAATACTGTTATGGATCATTAGTGATGAACCTTTAGGTACATACCGCGACTACACCTATTTTATCTGAATGTTACTAAAAATATAAACAGAAATTTGAATAATGTTAATATCACAACAAACGATGCCTCTGAACACATGGTCGAACGCTTTGTCAGTGCGGATCAGACGACCTCGGGTCGGTTTTTTTTGAGAAACGGGTGCTCGTAAGCAGAATATAAATTACATTTAAAGGAATGCCACGACCTACCCCAAATTTTCCAAAAAACTCTGGTTTGTTGATGGACGACAAGCAATTGGAAAATTTTGGTGGTCCCATCGGTAGCTCCATGAAAAAAAAAGTTTCATAGGTATAAGACACTATTTGACAGAGCCGCTGCAAGCATACGGTTTACCGGCATAGGAAGCAGCTTCACAAGGATAACCAACATAGTACCCAACAAGTGGTAACTCCAAACACTGTATTGGGTTCATTAGGAATATTCTAAGCAAAGTCGCCCGGAAATAGAAACTCCGCATTGCGGGTCCATATAATTTCTAATATTATAAATCATAATTATGAAATCGACTTGTAATCTACCGTTTTTCCCTTAAACCTGCGAAGTCTTGTATCCTTTTTCACCCGGGCAACAGCAGCTCGTATTTTAGTTTTTATTACTTTACATCAAAATGGTCATGTAAGGCGTGATAAGCGACCGACGCGATATATCGTCAGTGAATGTCAATCCTAGGCATTTCGTCACTTTTCGAAAATCGCCATCAGTAACGTTATGCTTCTTGTCAAGGCCATCTTCATCACTTTACATCACATTAGAACACAATGGGCGCTTTACTTCAATTTTCTCTGAGTAGTCGAGTCACGCTAGCTCCATCTGGTAAACAACATGTACCTGTTTCTATAATGTTGTACCCTTTTCAACACCAACGCTAAATTCTGCTTCTCACACCTTTAACGAATTTCCTGAAGTGCATAGTCATACGAGTACAGTACATGTAGGTTTGATATGTTTGTACTTATTTACAATGTTGTTTTTACCTTAGGTTCACACGAATATACATTAAAATACATTGTTGATCATGCTATGATAACTAATATTTATACGTAGAATTGACTACCTAAATATTTAGAACAATTGCATTTGTATAAACTTAGTTAGTACATATAGTTGTTGTTACGAGTTGATATTTTAAATATGTGTACACTTTAGTACCTTGTGTATACAACGTCATATGTTTAAACTGCCATATAGGTACCACTTATCACAGCGATTAAAGTGACAAGGTACCTACTAAAGTGTACACATAATTATGAACTCGACTGTCCACATTTTCTTAACACCTGATTAATCGTAATAGTATCTCTACATACGTATGAACTCTTAGATCTAAAAACCTACGCAACGGATTTTATTGCGGTTTTCACCAGTTAGATAATTGTCCATGGAACCCCTAACGGACCGGTATACGGGTATACCTAACAGACAACCATAAAAACCGAAGCGAAGCGAGGGCGGGTCGCTTTTTTGATATAATTCAGCTTAAGTAACTTAATGTACGTAAACAAATAAATAAATACAGAGACAATCGCACACGAATTAACCCAGTCCCAAACTGTAGGCTTGTACCATGGGAAGACAGCTATAAACAAACTTATTAATTAACAAACATTAGTACACGAACAACACCTAAGACAAAATACTCGATCTCACCACACAAATATTTGCCCTTACAGACTGTCACTAGTAACAACGCTGGCCGCGTCGCGTGTGTCGTTATATCTTAGTTAACATACAATGAACTTTTTTAGTAAGTTGAGTATGTTTACCGTAAAAACTTGGAGTAAGCAATACTCAACAAAACCGCGTCATAAAGAGCGTAGTGGTTTAGCGATAAAATTGTAATCCCTGCATTTCGCAATTTGTTTATTTAATGGAGAACGTAAAACGAACGATACACCAAACGTAGGTAATATGTACAGGTTGACAATAGAAGTAGACCTACCTTTTGAGATAACTATATTTCTAGGGTTCCTTACCCAAAAGGCACCCAACGGGACCATAATACTAAACCTGCGCAGCTGCCCGTCCGGGCATCTGTCGTCGGCCCTAATTAAGGGCTGCTACAGACGATCAGTTCGACTGACAGGCCGAGAGGGACGCGTCTATTTGATAGAATGAGAGAAGTATATAACTTTCTCATTCTAACAAACAGCCGCGTCTCGGTCTGTCAGTTCGACTGATCGTCTGTGGCGGCCCTAAGACTGCGCCGTAGTGGCGCCTTCATTACTATTGTTATGTTTTATAATAAACTAAAGTATTTTCTTGAAAATGGACGGTGCTTTTTTGAAATGAAAACACAACTTACAGAATATATCACATAGTTAAATAACAATTAACCTTCGGGTTATCAATTTAACGGAAAAAAGTGGCCACATTTTCCCGTTATTAAAGTTTTTTACGTATCCCATAAATTGCGCTATGCGCTTGCGCTTGCGCTGAAATCAATCACCGTTTTTAAGATCAAGTCCGCCGTAATAACACTTAGTGTACCTCAAGCTTTACAAATGCGTTGCCAACCCCGAAGACAACGATGGAATGCCTCTATTCTAGTAATTTCATCCGTTGTCTTATTATACACCGGAACACAACATTGCGAACACAGCTTGTCGGTAGGATAACGAATAAGACTCGATTGTGTTTAAAAACCTTTCCCAAGAAATAGTGAAAATAGCGTTTATAAAAAAGTTTTACAGTTGAGGGTAGAATTTGCATGTACGTCATCCATCACCGCTCCAGACAACAATGTCCACCGCTCATAAATATTCTTATAAACACAGTGTGGATGTTTACACAAGTTTTAATGCAATCTATTCTTAGTACCGAGGAACTAGTTCTCCAGATAAATGTTTGTGATATAGTGTTTCAAATTTTAATCTTTATTAATACTTAAGCACTTAACTAAAAGACAAACTTCATATGAGTGCATATTTTTGAAACAATTTCCTGTTTGTGCAATAAAGAGTTTATTTAAGTACTTGCAATCTTAATAGTTCTGCCAGTAAGCTATTTCTTAGGTACCCTGTGCTATGCATTTAACAACTAATCGTTGTTGTGTCCATTAGGATCCTTCACTCAAGCTTAATTGCGTGACAACACGAATAATCATACACGTATTACCCGTATGAATGACGTAAAACAATGTTTTCCAAGTCACATAATAAGCCCTTTTTAAGACCGAGAATAGTTGATTGCTGTGTTACATACAGTGAACAGCGGTAGGCACAGTAAGGGAAACCGAAAGACGTACCTTTTTATGTTTTATTCACATTGTGTTGTATTTTAACTGAATGCCTAAATTGTACCTTAGCAATTACATAAGCACGTTCTGTACTTCATTAGTCTTATGTGGATAAAGTAGTAGACTGTACTTAATCTATATTTATAGTAACTCTTTTTCTGTAATATACCTTGCACAATGTTTTTTGTCCCATAAAAATAAATAAATAAATAGTATGTGACAAGAGTGAAAAAGTTATGTCTTTCAGTTTCCCTAAGTGTACTTGTATCGAAACGACGAGGCGTGCAGAGAACCTGTCTGTGTCATTGGCATTATAGGTATTCGATAAATTATGTCACAATATTTGACCGCTCCACAACGCAGTGATAGCAAATTTCTCGTGAGCAAAGACGCGGTGGCGTAGTGCTATACTAGCAACCTTCAGCAGCAGGTTCACCGACCGGTTCTTACAGTTGGCAGACATTATAATTATCTGAGACATATTCAACATCACCCAAGTTCTCAGGGACGTCCCAATTTCACGACCTGATACATTAAACGAACCCAATACGTAATTTAAAGCCACCTGTTATTATTATTACAGATTAAAATAAATAACAGCTTGAATTTCGTTCAGTGCTTGAAATACTTTGAAAACTTGCACTTTTACTTACAATTTCTGTCCACACAACGTAAAAACATGAAATAAATGTTTTTTATTCTATTCTCTTCTAAAAATAGTACAATCTGAGTAAAACCCGCACTTTTTTATTGAACTGGTAAACAAATCGGCCAAGAAAATTTCTAAGTAGACGCGCATTTTTATCATAGAATCTACCCACCCACACAACGACAGAAATAGTTTTATTAAACTGAATTATATTGGTAAAGGTCAAACGATGTTTCGAGGTGTTCAGGTTGGCACCCTTGTCTCTAGTGCCATAACATCGTTTGCGGAGATATAAATTAAGTAACATACGAGTATGGCCTGACCCTAGCACATATTATTGACCTTCGTACGACTATGTAATGCGTTTTTTCCTTTATGTCTAACTTTAATAGTTTTGTAACTTAACACCAATTGCGCAGGATATTAGATTTATAATTGAACTAGCGGCCCGCCCTCGCTTCGATTCGGTTTAAATGAGTTTTCTGTAACACCCGTAAATAATTCAGAATTTATTATGTATACATTAAAACCTTTAAATCCGTTGCGTATAGTTTGAAAGATCTAAATGTGCATACAGAGAGACAGAGGGAAGCGACTTTGTTTTATACTACGAGTATGTAGGGAAGTCAAATTTGTGGTCTACGACAGTGGGGGAAAGAGAGCCGCCTTTGCTCAGCTGTGGGACATTACAGACTAAATGAATAATGAGAATTTAAATGTAGACCGAGACTATAGCTTGCGTGTAGTCTACAGGGAATGGGTTTTGTATTGTAACCGTATTGTTGTGGTTACGGTAGCTCGTCTGTCAAGGGAAAAAGATCTATCATAACGTCCAAAATATCATTACGGCACAAAAGCAAATGTTATAAATCTTAAGTGGAATAGAGGCCATAAGTGAGAAAGGCAACAACTTAAAACCAGATGACATCATATATCGCACCGAAAAGATTCATTTTTTGCTGTACTTACTAATATTCTTAGCCAATAATAAATATCATTGTGCACGCCGTACTTTGATATAGGTACTTAATCAAGCATCTGATTATCTACCAGAACAAAGTAATTTGCATGCACAAAGCAAGGTCAGTTGTCTATTGTCAATCAAGTTATTCTTATTTGTCGATTCCGATGTGGAATTTATGGTACGATTTGTAAGTATTATAAAAAACGCTAACGCTACGCCTTCTTATGTTTTACATAAAGATAATGGACCAGATAGCCAAAAAGACAATCAGTTTACCAAAACGAATATGCTAATGAATTCATATTACTATATCCTAAACAATTTACCGATAAAGGAAGCTTTATAGTCGCATTTTTGATAAATGTTTGCAACCAGCTATTAAGTAGTTCCAATTTTGAGTGCGCCGAACTGAGTAGTGGTCAAGGCCTAGGTTTTGATCTATTTATAAATAAACTAGAGGACGCCCGCGACTTCGTACGTGTAGAATTAGTTTCCCGCTACTCCCCTTATTCCTTCCCGTTGGGGGTCGATTCTCGGAAAATCCTTTCTTAGTGCCCTAGGGGGATAGTACCCAAGGAATACTTCGTCTAAATGTCAAGTCCTTAGGTCCAGCCGTCTGGGCTCTGTGTTGTCACTCAGTCAGCGCATTGTTTTATATATTTAGAAGAAGATAATTAAATAAAGGACAATCCGACACGAATTGACGAGCCCTTAACTAAGGGTAAATCAATCAGTCAAAAATGGCCTTGCCGATGCCGTCGTAGGTAGGACACCTATGAAACGACTAGGCTTATCACCAGTAAACGGGGAAAACGGTGCAAAACTTTAATAAAACTTGTAAAGCTGACATAAAGGAGAACTTGCAACCAAGGAAAACAACAATATTATGAAAAAATAAGAATAATATTGGTAGATTAGTGTTCAATTTAACTCCATATCAGAGTCTCTGATTTGGTATAAGGATTGTTCATAGTTTCATAGCTGTAATGTAAGTTTTGTTACGTTTTGTTAAAGTTTTACATCGTTTTCCCCGATCACTGCTCATCACGTATTTTGATATTTAAGTAAATAACTAAATTAAAAGCAAGCTTTAAAAATCCGACTGCATTTTTTGATATTGTTATTAAACCAGTTTATGGATGCTTCTATTTCCGTATATTTGAGAATAAGACCTTTCAAATGATACCTATATTAAATAATTTACATTTAGCCATTCTTGTTATTTCAATTTTAATAGTTTAGTTATAGTATGTCACCGGGAATGGTGAAAGGTTTCTAACGATGCCACACACATTTAAATCGGCTCAGGTGTTTAGAAGTTATGGTGGGATAAAGAATCGTAGATACGTACATAAATGAACCCTGCAAATATTACACTCTTTTTTTGTGCAGTTGTGTAAACAGGTTATTGAAAAAATGTGGTATTAAAAATTATTTACTTATATTAATTGGTAGTTGGTGCCGGTGACTCGGGAAAAAACATATACCCTATGTCCTTCCTCGGGGTTCAAGTTATCTCAATACCAAATATTATCCGTGAAAGCGTTACAACCAGACAAAGTTACATTCACATTTATAATATTAGTGTGGATTTCGTAAGCTTTGCACGCGTTGATGTCTTTTGTTTAAGCGAAATTAGGGGCATAAAACACCAAAAAACCATCAAAAAGAAGATGGCGGGATGATTGAACCAGACTGGCAACGATAAGTCAGAACAAGAGATGTCTAGAGAAATGAGAGGGGCGGGGCTTTTGCCCTGCAGTGGATAGGCTATATAGATAGATAAATGGAGACATAAAATTGAATATGTTTTTTTTTATGGCATAGAGAAGGCAAACAAGCACACGGGCCACCTGATGGTAAGTGGAAACTGTGACCGATATTACATTCGCATTCACAAGACTGCAAGCCTAAGGCTGCAAATGCGTAGCCAACCCTGAAAACTAAGATGGAATGCCTCTATAGTCATTACACTGGATGGTGGTAGCGATCCGGACGGACCCTGCACAAGGTCCTACCACCCGAAAAGTTAAAAATAAAAATAGGTTTATTCTAAGTATAAGTAGACGAGACTCCAGAATCATAAGTGCATAATTTATTTTATCTACATGCATATCATAACTTCCCTACAATATGTTCAGAAACGATAAGCAAATGGCCTATATTAAAAAACCTGTATCGGTGGTCGTGTTGTAATGTTAACATTAAAGTATTGCATGCCATTAAAGTATCGGCTATCGTTGTTGTTGCATCTTAATGTTCAGATTCACATTAAAGTATAGGTGACCTTAATGTAAGCATTAAGATACAGGGCAACCACAGATACAGGTTTCTCACATATTGTAGACAACTTATAATATGCATGTAGATATGCGACTGTACACGTAATTAGTCACATAAACTACTATATAATCCTACTAATATTATAAATGCGAAAGTTTGTGTATGTATGTGTGTGTTAGTTTGTTACTCCTTCACGCTGCAACGGCTGGACGGATTTGGATAAAATTTTGGGATGGAAAAAGCTTATACACTGGCTTATACACATAGGCTACATTTTATCTTTTACTCTTTATTTAAAAGTTCCCGCAGGAATAACGATAATCGAAATCTACGCGGACGAAGTCACGGGCAGAAGCTAGTCATCTATACATAGGTACATTATAAAACTCTCCCATGAATTACTGACTGACTGGACCGACTGAATTACTTAGTGTTTTCAATCGCATAGAATTATGTCTAATAAGGGGTAATATTCTCATATACACCCATCCAGATACTTTCACAGTAAGGGCGAGATTTCAATCTGTGTTGAGTAAAAATCCATCTAGTGCAGGACATTCTGCCTGGAGTATACCTACGTGGGCTTATATCGAGCATTCGATACTGCCAAAGCGTAGTTAATCTTTCATGGGAATCCTTTTAGCTGTGGTACGAATGTTTGTTTGTATAGATTCCGCATATTTCTTGTCTAACATTGAAAGAGTCATAACTCCTCTTTCAAGAGAGGAAACGTACAGTTTGGTTATCCTTAGTCTTCCTAGTTTAATAGGCATTAATGTTTAATTATATTAACAATAGTTTGAATTGTCTTGCGATATTCAGTATTTACACATATTAATAGTTTAATGGAATTTAACCACGTAAAATATTCAATCGAGGTAGTAAACAATAATGATTATTTTTAGCACTTACGAGTAAGTCTCGTTTAACAACGGAAAACATCCAAAGTTTCGAATTTATTTTAAACTAGCTTCTGACCGCGACATCGCCCGCGTAGATTTATATAGTCATCATTCCCTTTTAATCTTTAAAATTTCCGGAATAACAAATATCTTATGTCCTATTCCAGGGCCTAAAATACTCGTATATGTGTACCAAATTTAATCCATTAACCATTAACCTTCCGCCAAACAGCAGTGTTCGCATTGTTGTGTTCCGGTTTGGGGATAAGACAGCCGGTGTAATGACTAGCATAGAGGCATTCCATCTTAGTCCTCTGGGTTGGCAACGCATTTGCAGTCTTATGCTAATGTCTATGGGTCACAGTTTCCACTTACCATCAGGTGGCCTGTATGCTCGGTTGCCTTCTCTATGCCATAAAAAAAAAAAAAAACCTGTTCATTGGTTAAAGCGTGGTAACAAACATCCAAACATCCAAACTTTCTTTTTTATAATAACAAAAATAAGATGGCGGTCGTCAACTAGTTTCTCTTCCCTATCTACTTTCGATCAACTATTACTTTACCTGCGTTATCGTAATAACAGATGTCTTGGCATCATCTCTTCTTAGAAATAAGAATTAGCAAAGCAAGCGTCCGGGAGAATCTTTGTTTATCTTCTGTGTACAAGTGTCAACTAGCGCGGCTGTTCTCAATAGATAAGTCGACAATGGTTTGTTTTACCTAAGAAATAACGGTACTGTCTCGACACAAAAGTTACTTCAAAACAGTAAGTAAAATAAAGCAGTGAAGAAATCCGTAAGATAAAATGACACTCAAATGCTGCCTATGATTAATTGTAATTTTAAAGCTTTTTGATCACAAAAAACAGACAGGACATACACAAAATTGTTTATTTATTCCACAGTTGACATACCAACCTATATTCTAGCGCTCATTCCCAAAATTCGAACATACTCTTTTAATCAATACCCTAATTTGAACGTTTACTTGTTGATTCCAGTGTGTTGCAAATCCGAGCAGGTTGTTCTAGCTTCTCGTAACTATCAAATTTAACCTGCAAAATCTCCTGAAATCAGTTATTAAAAACATTGTCCAACAATAAATTTATTACTTATGCGATGTACCTTTTATTCGTAATCTTATTGTTATTATTCTGCCGATTGCGCCGCGGTCGTTTTGTTTGTTAATGCGACAGTGTTATCTAAACGTTTACCTGAGCTCAATGCACTCTTGCCTGCTTTCCGAAGGAAAACAAAAGTAATTAAGGGTATGCTCGGACTAACTCCTGATTTTGGTATAAAATTCCTCTTGTAGGATAAGTTCTTACACGTTATAACTGACAGAATACATAAGTTAAAATGGATCCTATTCGTAATCCATCGAAGCGTAAATATAGGTATTTTCGCCTATGGTGATGTAACGTGATCAGGACGTGGACGGGACGGGGACGGGACGTGGTTTTGTACATGTTAGGATTTCCCGTCACATTCCCGTCCCGTCCGTGTAATCATTACGTATGCACATTCCGAAACATTACCCATGAGACGATATTCTAAAAATTCCCCGTTTCGTCCCATCCGTGTAAAATCACGTTACGTATTCAGAGACCTTAAATGTGTACGTTAGTACTACCAAACATTTTAACGAGATTATTGGAGAACTTAAACTGATGGAGGAGCAGAGTGGCATCCTATCTCAAACGATGATTGTACTTTTTAAAACTGGAAAATTACATAGTTTCCGAGCTTTAAGTACCAAACGATTATGTACATTACTAATAGACTTTTAATAATACTGCTTATGTACTTCCCATAATAGATACCATTTATCCTTAAGGCCACATATGCATTATAAATACGGTCAATGAAATCTAGATCATTTACAAAAGGAATAAGATTGAATTTGTTTTGCGTTGCTATAATACACAGGTACAATTTAAGTTTGCCCTTTATTCTCAGTTTTTTTTTGTATTAACACATCAAGTAGGTACGTATTTACGTCAGAAGATATAATTTATGAGCATAAAAATATTTAGCTCCTTGACGTTCTCTTTTATACGCATTTCGTCTCAATAACAATAGGATAGGAAAATCGTCAAAATAGTATTATCCTCCGACAATAACTTAATTATGCATGCAAAATTGATTCATTGCTAACCTTGTGGTCAATATACAACAAAAGCCCAGAAAACCAAACATCTACCTACGAAATCGCATATTTTATACTGAAAAATGCGGCACCTAAAGGACAGCCTTAACTTTTCTAACGTTCGTATGCCTGATGGCAGGCGCCTTTGGAAATAAAAAAAATAGCTGGATTGGTCCGTTACAACCTGTTTAGGCAGGGCTTAATAGACCTTTTATACATACAATATGCCAAGAGGAAGACGTCAAGTGCTTGACATAGGGTTCGTTAAAGGAAGACTACGACCACGACTACAGTGTTTTTCAGCTACGATGAGTTCTGTGTGAACCGTATTTCGTGATTTCAACCACTTACTATACTCACATGCGAGGTATTTTAAAATAGGCGATTATATATTTAAGTTTCTGAACGCCGTCGCCACCAGAGTTTCTTTGTTTTTATGGCATAGAGACGGCAAACGAGCACACTGGCCACCTGATGGTAAGTGGAAACTGTGACCCATAGACATTCGCACAAACAAGACTGCAATCCTAAGGCTGCAAATGCGTTGCCAACCAGTACTAAGATGGGGTCCATATTGGCTTCGCTAAAGTTTATCACCCGAAATTGATTTTCCTAACGATTTGTACTCCTAATGATCACTGCTCCTAAAAAATGTTTTCCTAAAAATTTCGTTCCTACAATTTATTTTACTATTAACGTAGCTCATAAAACTCATATCTCTTAAAATTTTAAGTGCTAATGTCACTGATGTAACTTTTTGTAAACTCCTATTTTTTTTAAAGTTAAAGATGATCTGCTCTTTTATAAAAAAAAAAAACCTCGAAGACGAAAGCGGGAGCGAAGCTCCCGCTTTCGTCTTCTAACCTATCCGCGATCCGAGTCGGTTTTGCCACTAAGTCCCTATTCCCTACTGCCTACGTAATGACGGACCCTTAGGATCTCAGTCACTATTAACTTTAGAGAAAAGTTTTTCAAGTAAAATGTTGTAAAAGATGGTTATGTTGAGAAAATATAGGAAAACAAATAGTAGTATGATCGATGTTTATTGCAACGGACATTATGAAGTTGAATGATTAGGAATTCAGAGCGTTAGGAACAAAGTAGTTATGAGTAGTGATTATTAGGATGTAAATTATTAGGAACAACATTTTCGGATTTCCGATAATCGACATTAAAAATTTAGTTCAACTTTGGCGCACCCACTAAGATGGAATGCCTCTATGCTAGTCATTACACCGGCTGTCTTATCCCCAAACCGGACCACAACAATGCGAACACTGCTGTTTGGTGGTAGGTTAATGGATAAGATGGTGGTAGCGATCCGGGCGGACCCTGCACAAAGTCCTACCACCCGCAAATATATATACTTAAAGTTAAAGAAGCTAAAAAACACTGTAGACGACCATTAAGCGTCTTGTTTTTATTATAGCTGGTTCCCAAAAGGTTTACTTGCGTAAAAAATATATATACCTCGACATTTAGATCGTGTTGCAACGGCCGTGGTCAAGAGCAGACTCAGGAGGGCTGGTGCTTATTTATGTTGCGTGCGAGTTTTTCAAACTACCCGCACTTGGTCTTGTTTTGTTTTATCGGAATACTTAACCACCGACCGGCACAAAACACTCACAAAAGGGGTGTCCTGGGTAAAACAACAGTAATTCTAATTAGTCCGTCAGTAACATTATCAAAAAATATTGAACATGTATTTATTGCTTTATCAAATCAATCAAAATTGACAAATGTGACGTACTGTATCTTCGTATTTTTTTGTTTAATTGACAAAAGAAAAAATACGTGTTTAATCTTTTTTGATAATGTACATGAAGGCATAAATCGTTTTTTTTAGGACACTAGCCTATTTCCACGGATTTGTCGGACGATATAATTATGATGACGCTTGCACTTGCTAACTAATCACCGGATTCCACGAAATCCAAGAGCTTGTATCCATCATCCCGCTTGATTTTTTGTGTTTCCTGATTCCACCGTTTCACGTACAATTCTACTATAGAGACCTTATTATATGATAAATATATGTGTAAGAATTTTTTTTTCCCAAGTTATCATAAAAAATTCAAACCCCTCAATCTCATAACGATTCACTAAACATTAAAACTTATACTCAAATACTCAAACGTTTATTGCATTAACATCGTCTTGAAATAAAACCGTGGTATAAGGCATACAATATGAAAATGTATGCTTTAACTTTAAGAAATCATTGAAGAACTTACTTTATCAAGTTTGATTCCCACATCTTCTTTGAAGATGACTTACTGCTAAAGTAAACACAAATTTCCAACAATTTATCTTTTCCGAAGAAATCTGACTTGTATAAACTCAGTTAATAAACTCACGTAGCTTTTCTGTTTTTTATTATTATTTCGTTTTATGTAGAGATTTACCTAGTGTCTATGAGTAACTAGGCGTCTAGGCTAGCAGAGTATGTGTACGCACGGTCGAAAAGATTTGGTATAAGTACTCGTGCCAAATAGGAACTGAAATGTCATATGCATGTCTAAAATTAGCAGAACCGTTCTAAATTTTATCTTGTTTATTATCTTCGTGTTGAGTATTTTTCGAATCGAGTAAGAAAAAAAGCGACGATTATACGACACAAAATGATTCTCGATTTCCTTGACATTATAATGAATGTCAATCGCAATATACGTGTACCACGTACGCATTATGTAACTTTAGCATGGACATGGCTACGATTTTAATTGTGCTGTAGGTACATAAACAATACGCACGCCTGAGCTCTCGAGAGAACTAAGACATAGGAAGCAGAGGAAGGAAACTTGTGTTCAAGAGTGCGTCGCAAATATAGTCACAGAGAATGCCAAAAAAGGAGGCAAACACGAAGTAGGAGTAGGAGGTCACGGAGTAGTGTAGGCTTAGAGCGCATATACACTTAAAATCGCATAGCTAGTTGAAAATTCGTTGATTTACTAAGATGAAATGCCAAAAAGTTAGTCATACCACCTACCCCCTGGTATTTCACAAGAACATGCCGCTTTTTCCCGTTACGTAGTCAAACTAGGAACCCTCATAGTTTCGCCGTGGTACGAGTAATCTATCACAATGTTCAATTTTCTTTTTCAACTGTTTTATTCGTCAATGTACCTCCCTTTTATATGCAAAGCAATTTTGTGCGCTTTATTATTTAATCTTACTACATCGTGTTATGGTTGGATAACTCTCGAAAAATATATGTGTATGTAATTATCAATTTCTAGATTCAGGTATAGGTATCTGTCTATCTTCTTTTTCTGTGCATCCGCTATATAAATTTCTGTTTGATTATTTGGTCGACGGGTACCCATGCCATTATATAGTACTTATTTCTGAGCAATAACAATATAATAAAATAATAAATATAATATACATTACGGTCTACTGAACTCTAAAAGTGTATTTTTTGCCAAAGTTACGTGTCCCCACTATCTACCTACAGTTAAAACAAGACATTCTAAAGATCTGGAAAACTCAAATGAAAGCACAATAATAACGAATTTAAATAGAAAACTATCACGAATAATTACACACCATTGGTTCTTGAGTTAAAGGCACCAAATAACATTAAACAGACAATTTCTAATACCTATCGTTTTTGAAGATAGTTTTTTTTGTTTGTAGGGACTGCGACGGAATTACAATAAGCATGGTCGGACAGGCTCTTGCTCGATTTCTTTTATGACAATCGCTGTTGATGCCATCGTAATAGCTTCACATTAACTGTACTCCGTCAACTGTGATGATAAATAATTGTGTGTTTATATGGATGACATGTTATTCCAGCTACTTTGATCACGGCGGCGGCGGGGACCACGGTGGGCTGGACCTCGCCCACGCTACCGCTGCTCATGAAAGAAGGCTCGCCCATCGAGACCTCAGCCGACCAGAGCTCGTGGATCGTCTCACTCATGATTCTTTGTTCAGGTACGTATACATATTTGTTTCACCATCATAGCCGAAAGATTTCAACTGCTAGATGGACATAGGCTAGCCCCATAGACGTTCTAGTGGCCTCATGCTCGTTTGCCTTTTTTTGCCGCTATTTCTGATAACTCATGTATGAAATAGCAAAAATCCGGACAAGTGCCAGTCCGACTCGCCCACTGAACATTTCCGTACAAACACTCAATTCAAAATTTGAACCGCTGTTTCTTGCATAAATACCCTGTTTTTTTTCTGATTTAAATACAAATGTATAGTTTTAGGTTTACGGTACGGTAATACTTACCCAATTTCATAGTTCTAGATCAACGGAAAATACCTTATAAATTTTGTCGAAATATGTTTCATGTTAATTTAGAAGTTTTATAACTTCAAGGAGTCCCTTGTGATGTGTTGTGGTCTAAAGTCTTAGACCAGAGTATATGGTTTTAATTTAAACTCGATACCTCCACGAATTCCCGAGTTAAAGCGTCTTGCTTGACAGACAGATGGGATAACCGGCCAACAAAGTGATCCTACAAGGGTTCCGTTTTTTCCTTTTGAGCTACGGAACCCTAAAAGGGTAAATACTACATTACATAAAGTTTGTGACACGTAGGGCGCGCATCTCACAAACACTTTTAATTGATATAGGTACTTGATAAGCCGGTGAGTTGATCGTGCGGTAAAATTTGAGTACGAGAATGGAAGGTATTTGCCGGATGTATTGTCGCACGCGCGCAGTAAATACTCAATAATCTATAGTTTTACATGACAGGCTATTTTCGAGGATGTTTTCAAAGAGCAGTATGACAACAAATTCTACCACTTGGAATTTGGCATTTGGTTTGTGGATAAAACGCAGCGCATTACTGGTCTTTATTAACCTGCACAATGCCATGCTTGACGATAAATTTACAACTTACAGGTTCGGTTTAAGACAACAAGTTCGCAAGTAGGCTTTAGGTATCTTTGATGTTGTCCAACTCCTTAACACTATTTGAAACAACTGAGCGAAAGTCAACCAGAGTGACCTGTTTCATTAGTTAGATTCATGTCGTGATCACATGAGTCAATCATCTGTTCTAACATCATGTCTTGTCGTTATTTGTAAATTGTGCCTACTCCGTTTCACCAAGTCCCTGTTTCAGTAACT
Source organism: Acleris sparsana (assembly GCA_923062465.1). Taxonomy (NCBI): domain Eukaryota; kingdom Metazoa; phylum Arthropoda; class Insecta; order Lepidoptera; family Tortricidae; genus Acleris; species Acleris sparsana. Next base: position 14,165,161 of record OV281287.1, on the reverse strand, counting down.
AGTTAATCGATACGATAGCCATCAAGCGTTTCTAATCCTATCAGCTATATCCTATCTCAATGGTAGGGCGAATTAATTATCCATCTGATTGCTTATCACGCTACGTGAACTGTAAGAGTCTAGGCCGCTTACATCGTATTGCATACCTATGCCGCGTGGCCTTTTAATTCTTCATTAATACGAGTACCACAAAGTCAAAGATAACATTCCTTAGCTTACGTAAAATTATTTCGTAGTTGTTTTAATTTCCATGTATTATCTGTTATAGAGTATTATTTATTTATGTTCGCGTTTGTTAATAACTGTACATTGCATGTGGCTGTCAATTCCCTCGCGAATTCCATTTGTATTATTAATTATCGTCGTCAGTTTATTCTTATCGCCCGTTTGTTGTTTCGACTTTATTATTACTGCTCAGTAAGATAATTAACTTGACTGACCGAGGTGGGTTTAACCTGTGGCAATTTTTATTTACGTCATGTTTACATTTTACATTTGGTTGTACTTGACCCGGGCTGGACCTACAAATGGTTCTGCGACAATTCATTGGTCTACGTAATTTTGCTTTTAAGAGCTTGAACCTACTGCCAAAAAACCCATTATTAATTTCTATAAAGTAGTTTATTTTCCCTTTAATTATTTTAATGCAATAGAAAAGTATACCTTATCCTTGTAAGATTTCTATAGTTCTATTACAAACATCAGACGCTATGCGGATGCTTACACACGCGTACTACAAAAAAACCGAGATCTATTTATAAGAAGTGTCACACCATGACACGACACTACGCTTGTAGATGTATTCCCCGAATAAACCATAAAGAATACAAAGGCAGATCAAATACGCACGCTCTGCAGATACTTGACTTTGGTTATTAGCGACACGATAGGAGCGAGTAACTGGTTGCTACTGGGTATTTTGACTTAAAGGAAAATCACTCGAATGAATGAAGTAATAAATGAATTAATGATATTTATTTTCCAAAGTAAGTCACAGTATACATTACAAGAAATTACATTGGAATCATCAAAAAAAATCTCAAATTTTAATATAATCTAAAATAGCAAAGAAGTCAGGATAACAAAAAATAATCAGAACTAAGGAGTTATCTCCGTTAAGGATCGTCTTAAAAATAGCATGCAACCAAATTAACATTTTTTTTTAATGAATCATAGAATAAGTACATCAGAAATAATAATAATAAAAAAACTACATCACATATCAAATAATAACCTTTTAAATAATTCATGTACCTAATTATAAATTAAGATCCATAAACTCTCTAACTGAGTATAATGGATTTTCCAATAAAAGCTTTTACAGCAGACGATGCTTTCTTCTCTGGGTGGGTGTAGTGGTAAAGCCAAAAAAACCACAACACTGAAAACAAATTTAGCACACTCGTCACAGTCTTGTATTCGTATTATCGTACCATTTTGATACTTGCTTCAAACTCATATTATCGCAAAGTCGAAGCGACTTGAGAGTAGATTTTTGAGTTTTCTGATATTAAGTGAATAAGAAAGAAAATAAATCACGCTGTGATCTCGTTTACTAGTGGGCGGGGGCACTTGTAATATCGAAGGCGTGAGAACTTCATTGCAATTACCAGAAAAATAGATTCTACTAGAAATCAGTTAAAATTGGCCATTTTGGTAATTACTCACCGAATGAGATTTAAAAATCGACTCACTGCTTATATTTTTATGTATTGTGGTTTCAGCGGCGAGTCCGATCCCGGCGTCATACCTGGCAGACCGCATCGGCACCAAGAAGACCCTGCTGCTGGCGGCGGTGCCCTACATCGTGGGCTGGGTGCTGGTGATGTTCGCGGGCAACATCCCCACCATCTACGCCTCGCGCCTCATCTCCGGCCTGGGCTATGGTATCGCATATACCGCCGCTCCTATGTACTTGGGAGAAATAGCCTCCGATGAGGTCCGCGGTGCCATGACTACTCTCATCACTGTCATGTCAAAGGTACGTTTTGACGGAGAAGCAGCTTTCTTCAATTTGTTCAGACCTCAGTTAAATAATAATTAATAAGTTTTGTTTTAACTTTATTTCAGTTTGGAATTCTTTCTCAATATGCCATTGGACCTTACGTGTCTATGTTGGGTCTGGCGAGTTTCAACATCGCTATACCAATACTATTTGTCGTAACGTTCAGTGCCATGCCTGAATCTCCATATTATTACCTTAAGTCGGGACAGCCGGATCAGGCAGAACGATCTCTTAAGAAGCTTCGTGGTAGAAGCTACATGAGAGGAGAGCTGGACAGTATGACGCATCTGGTAAACGAAAATATGAAAGACAAAAGTCGGTGGAAGGACTTGGTAGCGGTGGGTGGAAACAGAAGAGGCCTTATCATTCTTTATGGCATATATTTTACGCAGCAGTTTTGCGGCAGCACCGCGATTATAGCTTACGCTCAGCAAATTTTTGGAGCTGCCGAGGGCGGTTTAGGAGCAGTAGAGTCATGTATTCTATTTGGGGTGGTACAGTTGTTGACTTCTGCAGTGTCATCGCAGCTGGTCGATAGGCTCGGAAGGAAACCTCTGCTTCTGGCCTCTTCGTGTGGTGTCGGCTTGGCTAACATTATCATAGGTGCATATTTTTTCATGAAGCACGAGCAGAGCGAATACGTCGTTAGTTTAAAATTCATTCCTATTGTTGTGATACCTATATTTATATTTTCGTACACGATAGGGTTAGCCACAGTGCCTTTTGCTATAACGTCCGAGATATTTCCCACGAATATTAAATCTAAAGCTACGTGCGCGATACAAATATTTGTTGCTTTAATGACATTTGCCGTAACTAAATTGTATCAAGTGATAGCGGATAATTTGGGCAAGTATGTGGCATTCTGGGCGTTCGGTGGACTGTCGGTGGCCGGTGTGATATTCATACTGGTGCTGCTGCCCGAGACCAAGGGTCAGTCGTTTGCAGTAATCCAAGAGAAGTTGTACAAAAGTGAAAAGGTGGTTTACGAAAAGCGAGATGATCATATCGATAGAGTAAGGCTTAACATTTAAATAAATAAGTTTGAATTTGTTTGAGTTTATATATGTAATGCATGATATTAAGCAATCAACCGGAACGTTACTTTTGTGACACGAATTAAAACAACTAACTTTTTAATTAATTAATTAATATTAATCAGGAAAGTTATGTACTTAAAAACATACTGTCACAAAACCAGAAAACCGGCTAAAATATATATGTTTTAGAATAATTTGATAAATGTAATAATGTAGATAATTTTGTGAATTACGCATTTTCAGTATTTTTCCGACGAATGTATCTATAGAACGGCTTTTTAATACAGGAGTCAGTTGATGTGATATATTAGTTAAGATATAGTACTTGAAAAGTACGGTTTTAAAAAAGAATGACGCATTGCTTCCGACCAACAGCAGTTAATAAACATAATTGTACAAAACCTTCGTTGGATTTACACTAAATGTTTAAGTACTTAAATAAAATAGTTCTACTTTTCTACCGTCTTTACATGAAACATATATTAATTTGGTAAGTACTTATTCATTATTATGGTGGTTTCGAATTTAATTTAGGTACATTCTCATTTCTTTTTATTTGTGGCATTTATTTTATTTTATGTTATTTCTTATAAAAGACACGAAAATGTTCTTACGTCTTAATAATTTAATGTAACTTGAGAAATCTATTTCACTGTACAAACTGCCGATATAGCATGCAGGGTGACTGCGGGGTCGTGATCCTAACTTAATTTCCCAACTCAGTAAATTATTGAGATTTTATTAATATTGTGGATTTTGCAACAATCAAAGTCTAGCATTTTTTTTAAATACCAGTGTTTCCCTATTTATACCACAGAATAAGTAATATTACAAGTATTAATACTTAAATTATGGTCACCTAACTTTTTCATGTTACAACCTATTTGAATATGAACCGATCAGACGAGTAAGAAATTGAGTATGTAGGGTGGCCATGATCCGGACTAAAAACATTTCGTTTAATGTTTATTTAAATAGAAAACAAAGTAGTTGTCTTAACGCTTTTAAATCTATTACGCTATTTATTGCTACACGACCCCGAAGTCGCCCTGTATAAACATAATCATATACCAATTTTATACCAATAATATATTACCTTATTTAGAAACATACCTCGAATCTCTATATTTTCTGCCCAAAAATAAATCATTACCAATAATCACCATAGTTTTGTACTTGCCTATAATTATGTACTTACATTAAGCTACATAATGGTACCGTATAATAATAATTGTAAGTAATTTAATTAATATTTAAAAAATAATATATAAATCTTCTAACGTTAGAACTCATCAGGTCTTGCTACCAGTGTTACAAATGTTTACGTATTGATAGAGGCCTCTATTCCTCGTGATATAAACTGAACAGAACCCTTACCATGAGTAACAATTACCGTACTCGCTAGCGAGTTGAAGCTCTATCCCTCGCAGACCTCGCAAGTATTCTTATAGAGTGCGAGGGACAGAGCATTCGACTCGCTAGCGAGTACAGTAATTCTTACTCATGGTAAGGGTACAGGCGTTTTGCTTAAACCTAGGTATTTAGCGCAAAACATTGGGTAGGTGATACAGAAGACCCAACTATGGCTAGGTAGTTTTGTCAATACTTATTACAGGGTATCCATAAGGACTCCCTTTTCTCAATATAACGTTGCACGATTACGCCAATATACCCGTCGACAAAAAGATGTAAGTAATACCTTTTTACCTTATTGCATTGTGATGAAGTCCAAAAGTAGAAACGTCTCGTTGTAGTCTACTGTACAGTAAAGAAAAATGATTCCTTGACCACTTTGGACTATGTCAACGTGACGTAATCAATCAAAATGTTAGAAACTTTCTTATGATTTTATTTACAGTGTTACTGTAACATAGTCCAAAGTGGTCTAGGAATATTAGGAAATTTGAGAATTAAACACATCTTTTATATTATGTTTCTACAATGAAGTGTTAACAAACATTTACAGAAACAGTACTGGCTCTAATAAGATCAATGACGAATATAATATTTAATAGCGAATATACATTTTATCTACTCGATATTATTTATTGACGTCTTCTGGCTTTTCTCTCCTAAACAGTAGCACAGAAGCTCAGATCACGTGGTCGGTTGTACTCTTATCCTAAACAAACGTACCAATTTGTCAGTTTATTGAGATATCACAGACAATAACACTGACGTTATTCCAAAGGGGTAACAGTATAGTAATAGTAAAATCATTTTGAAGTTTATGTGGTTACGAATAGAGTACAGAATGCTTTGAGTGCTACATTGCAGTTAGCCGCCTTCTTCGGTATTATGGCGGAACAGTGCCTTGTAGCTGTAAGAAATGTTGCAAAAAAGTAGGTAGTTATTATATTACTCGCACTCGCGCCGGCCCGTGTCCCGTTTTTGCGCAGGGTCAACGACTTGTCGAATCGAGATGGAAGTTTTTCCATTTAAGCAGTTTGATTTCATTCAAAACGCGGTCACTGTACAGCCGGAATAAATGAGTATGTTTTGATCTTATATCCGTCTCTATTGTTTAACATTTACAAAGGAAACATTTGCACGATTTCCTATGAATTGTCGTTGTTGCCAGGTACTAAAAATAGTGGAACCTATGCAACTATTAGAATTCAAACGAACTTACCAAGTGAAGTTCGATGTTAATTGTGTGAGGGTGTTGGTCAAAGACGTCTTGGACCAACACACGAACACAATATCAGATAAAATTGAAAATGAAAAAATATTTAAAATAAGAATAGATAAGTTTAAAATGTTTGTTCTTTAATCATAGTGTTTTTGTTTATTGTTTTATACGGGTGATCATGTTACCGATGACGTTACCAAAGTTTCCCATTTCAGATAGATACCATAGTGAACTGAGGAGGTAGGAAAATAAAGAGTCTCACTCGTCCCGAGCAATAATTCTCGAATTCATTAAAAAAGCAAACTGTAGCCAAGTGATTTGTAAGATAAGAGTAATCCCTAATATGCCATTTTTCAAAATTATTAATTTGTAAGAATTATTTAAGTAGATATACGGGGTGACTGGATATTTAACACAATCCTTTTATGCAGGCATAGTAGAGCTCATTTGGAGCAAATTACGTCATGTCATGTATAAACATCTGAAATGAAACATGACATTAAATATTTTTCGTGACATGGACATAAGGGAAAATCCACAAAATTCAGATTAAAATTATAAATATCTCAGAAACTATCATGAAATAATTTGCTCCAAATAACTATGCCTCTATATAAGGATTGTTTCGAATTTTACATTTTGTAGGAAATATTCACAAACTTGAATATTGGTTAATTTATGGTATTTTCCGCTTCTAATTCATTCAATGCGTAATCCAGAGAGAATGCGTTATTATTTTAAGAAAATGAGTTAGTGTTAATGTAAATGTGTAGTATTTTATTCTATTGTTCCTCTACGATTGAAGCCATAACAATAGTTTAAAGTAGGCAGATACCATCTCGTTTAGTCTCGACGCAATTGATAGCAAATAGTACACTCAAACGTGACCAATACACCGAGTTCTTATTTGTTATTAACTAGGGTAAAACGTGATTAATACACTTTATCGATATGCTCGTGCGCAAGATACGTACATTTGGCTCCACTCAATTTCCATTAAAACAGAGACACGCAGTTTTGTAACCTTTGAGATTTGGGTCACAATACGTCAAAATTATCTACACGCTTTTATACCATTGACAAAATAGAGTCAATATAGGTTGATTATATATATATTTGATGCGATGTGCGTAGTTATTAATATTATATTATATTAATGCTTTCGACTGTACAGTGCTACCAGTTTCTTAATAGTGATCGGTAATAGGTATTCATTTTTCTATGAAGACCTGCCAAAAACTGTTAATAAGGTGGCGCTCTTCGTTCTGGGATACCCTGTAGATTTATAAATAAGCTAGGTACATGATAAAATCAACCTGTAAAACCTATAAAAAAACCTTATGATTGTAATAAAGTTAGTAGGTATTTAGAATTTACATATGAAACTGAAAAAAAAAACGTTATCGCTTATGGGCAACTTGGCGGACGGTATATTTTGGCATTAGTGAAAGTTGTTGTTATAGGGCCAAGTAGTGACCTAATTGGGATACACCCAAAAAAAAAACTGCTATCTTTTAAATTATTATTCGAAAGAATAGCGTTTTCTAAGGACCTAATTTAAAGCATTTCGTGACTAAAAGCGTTATTGTTATTTAAATTTATTTATCACATAAAATTAACCTCGCCTACTTCATGTGCAAAAATGGCGGAGCTATTCAAAAAAATGGGTATACTTCGTCTAAGATTTTGAAAGATATTTTTTACTATCTGTGATTTGTTTTTAAAGTCATAATAGACAAACGTCATTCAAACATAATGTAAACAAACAATCGCTATCGCTTATTACTTGAACCTTAATCAATTCAGCATGTGCTGCACGACTTTTGTTTCGAAAGTAGATATTCACTGAACACAATCACGTAAATTTATTGATAGGAAATTCCATACTCTTAATCATGAGTTTCTATAATAAATGTTAATACTGTCGTTTTGAACCTCTTGGAAAAACCTCACCACTCAAATTATTAACATTCACATGTAACTCGAAAGAGAAATCGTCTCATTAATAATTATATTAATTTCATCAGAATTACAGTCAATTTATAAACAAATAATTTTGAAAAGACAACAGCTGTCTTCGAACGTAGGTGTCAGCTAGATAGCTAAACTGTACTTAAAAAATAAAAATTAGGTGTATCCCAATTATCAATTATTCTTTCTGTTAGTTTTGTGAATTAATTCATTTGAAGGCCATGCAAGACCAACATTCTGCCACGGACTGGATTGCTGTTTTTCGTGGGCTGGACCTCTATGTAGATAATTTTTGTACTATGTCTTCTATGTAGAAATTAACTTAATTAACATCATTATTTGGTTTTGTTAAATCTTTTGTTTCACCAAGGTGGAATTGATGCAGGCCTTTGTTTTGCTGCAAATTATGAATGTTCTTTGCAAGTGTAAAATTTCTAAGATTTAGCATTTACTTATATTATTATGTATTGTGATGTTAACTGTTAAACATTCCTGTAACTGAACTCAAGGTTTTATGCTCTTCATGAAACGTGTTCATTTTAAAATGTGATATGGAATGAGTTCCCGTATGCTGATCGAATTTAAAATTATTAATTTGCAAAGTGCCTTATTAAAAAAACGTAAAATTATTTTGTTTTTTTTTCATCATCCTATTTTTTATGAAATCGAGAAGGCGAACCATCCAAGGCGGACTGAGAGTAGCAGCGGACTCTGAAACTCTTAGATACCTGCAATATTAAGATTTCAATCTCAAGACTTCAAATGGGTTCTCAGCACATATTAATCGAATTGCAGCAATGTGACCGCTGCTGCGGCAGGTTAACGGTTAAGTACTATGGTGGTAACGATCCGGAACAGCGTATTTTGTTGGTAAGTAAATAAAATTGTGGTTGAAGCAGAAGCTTGAGGTACTTTTTAGGGTTCCCTACCCAAAGGGTGCCAAAGGGACCCTATTACTAAACCTCTGTTGTCCGTCTGTCTGTCTGTCACACTTGACATTTTCTCCGAGCATTTCTTTTGCCGTTTTAACAAGAAAAACAATTGTGTTTTTCTGGTTATTTGCTCTACCACATCGCTGTATCTCTTGAACCGTAATAGGTACACTTGAAATATACAAGAATGTACTTTTTATGTTTTATCTTAAATTTAAAGCGGTACGGAAACTTTCGTGTACTACGAGAACGACACGCAGTAGGTCAGTTTTTTATTTGTTTACACGTTCGGTAATCCTTATAATCGTACATTCAACATACCGCCAGGCACGCAACACATTTTGAGGCCACACGTAAAGTCCACTATGGAAAATTCTTCGGATGCGATATACGCTTATCTATCACAAACACGTATTTTTGTTGACAAACTACGCATCAGTAATTTATTTCATATAACCGAAACGTCTAGAACTTTCACGTCGGCCCAAATGGCGGGTGGAAAAACCCTGTGCCGGGTCCGTCCGGATCGCTACCACTATGTTATGTTATGTTATGACTTAAAAGGAGCGTGAGGTTTAAATCGCGTAGCTGTCAATTTTTTCCACACAAATTTAGCTAATGGGGTGATGTTTCTCACTACCTTAATAAAGTTCGATTTCCATGATGTTTGATTCTGTATTTAGTTAGTAGGTTTGACGAAATGTTCGCCTGCTTGGTAGTGACCCTGCCTACGAAAGCGTTCCTGGGTTCAAATCCCAGTAAGGGCAGATATTTGTGTGATGAGCGCTAGTCCTAAGTTCATAAGTAAATATGTAAGGATGTTTATAGTTGTCTAGTAGGTACGGTGGGCCAAAGTGGTCTAACAGTTTAGACTAAAGTTTCTGTGAGATCTAATTATCGCTAAGGTTAACACTTCTTATCTTATCTTATCTTCTTATCTTATGGTGGGGTCCTTACGGATACACTTCGACCCTGTGGGATCTTTTGTGTAATTACCCCTCTTTTAGCACTTAGTCCAATGCAGCCTCCACCCCTTCCAAAAAGCGGATAGTGGAGTGCAATGGCAGTGCCTTGAAATCGTTCGGTTCTGGGTATCCACAACCGAGGATTTTCATTCTTACTCCGGCGAGGGCATCACATTCACACAATAGGTGTTTCATTGTCTCAGCCTCTTCGCCGCACATTCTACAATCTGTGTTGTCATAAAGGCCCATCTTTGCTAGGAGATATTTAACCCCGAAGTGCCCGGTAAACACTCCGATAATGTATCGAAGTTGTCTTCTGCTGAGTTTCCAAAGTTTCTTGGTCCAGCTCTGGTCAACTCTTCCTATGAAGAGCTTTGCATGCCCTAAGCCTACCGTAGTTTTCCACTCTTTTTGGTGGTTTTCTAGGGCGTTGTTGTTTAGGGCTGCTTTTATAGTGCCCGGTGAAGGTGCCACAAATGGTTCAGGTCCGACGTATGCGCCCTTGGACCCTTCCCTTGCCAGCTCGTCCGCGGCTTCATTTCCGGGATAGCCTTCGTGTCCTGGGATCCACATCAGTTTCACTTTGTTGTGTCTACCAAGTCGGTTTAAGGCTTGGATTCCATTGTAGACTAGCTTCGAGTCTACTTTAGGCGCCGTCAGCGCCTTGAGTGCCGCTTGGCTGTCGCTTAGGATATAGATAGTTCTCTCCTGTAGAGTCCTATCAATATTCTCCTGCGCGCAGGCAATTATCGCATACAACTCCGCCTGGAAGACCGTTGCGTAGTTGCCCATACTTATGCTACTGTTGTAGTCTTTGGCATGAATGCCAGCCCCCGTACCGGAGCTCATCTTTGAACCATCCGTGTACCATATCGCGTTGTCTTCCTCCGATAGGTGCAACCCATCCTTCCATTCATCCCTTGTCGGAATGTGGACATTGAAGTTCCTCCGGAATACATACTTGGGCTGCATTTTATCGTAGCCCATCGTCAGTATTCTGTCTGGAGCAACATTGTCTGCCATTTTAGTGTGTCTGGTTCTAGGCGCTGTGTCGTTCCACAGGCCAGCCTCTTTCAGCCTTCGCAGTGACTTGCACGCCTCAGACTGTATGGCGATATGTAGTGGTAGGAGGTTTAGTAAGACCTCCATTGCCACCGTCGGCGTCGTTCTGAACGCCCCTGTTATAGCCATGCAGGCCACCCTCTGCACTTTAGTTAGAGAGTCCTTGCATGTCCTTAGTGTTGTTCTTGGCCACCAGGCCAAGCAGCCGTACATAATTATGGGTCTTACCATCATGGTGTAGATCCATTTCAGTACTTTAGGGTTAAGGCCCCATGTCTTACCATATGCTGATCTGCACATTCCAAACACTCTCAGCGCTTTTGTTAAAGCGTTGTCTACGTGCTTTTTCCAAGTGAGTTCTTTATCTAGTATGATACCTAAATATTTTACCTCACCTGACAATTTTAGTACCTCGCCAAACAGCCTTAGCTGTTTAATATGTTTGAGGTCCCGTTTCTTAGTAAATGGAATTACTACAGTTTTGCTGGGATTGATGGATAGTTGATGACTAAAGCACCAGCTTTCCACCTTTTCCAAAGCTTTACCCATGATTTCCGATACTGTTTCCGGAAACTTCCCGTTTATAAGTATCACGAGATCATCTGCATACCCAACAGTGTGTAGTGGGCCAGTGTTGAGTTCCTCCAGGAGAGAGTTTACTACCAGGCTCCACAGAGTAGGTGAGAGAACCCCCCCCCCTGAGGACATCCTTTTGTCGTTGTGGCAAATAGTACGTCTCCCAAAAGAGTTGACTTTATTAGCCTACTATTTAGCATGTTGCCTATCCATTTACATATGGTTGGTTCAATGCCGTGCCTAGCAGCTGATGTGCTTATGGCTTCGAACGTGGTCCTATCAAATGCTCCCTCCACATCAAGAAATGCCGCGAGGCAGATCTCTTTGTTCTCAAGTGCATTTTCAGCTTTATCCACTACATAATGAATCGCAGTATCCGTGGATTTACCCGGTTGATACGCGCATTGCATTTTATGCAGTGGATACCGCCTTAGAGGTCCGTCTCTTATGTGCCTGTCTACCAGCTTCTCTAGTGTTTTTAGGAAGAATGATGATAGGCTTATCGGCCTGTATGCTTTGGCATCACTGTAATCTGCCTTGCCTGGTTTCGGCAGGTAGATTACTTTTACAAGCCTCCATACCCGTGGGACGTGCCCGAAGGCTAAACACGCTCTGTACAGCCTGCTTAAATGCGGAACTATTACATTCGCGCCCTCTTGTAGTAGGATTGGGTATATGTCATCCGGGCCCGGCGCTTTGTACGGTTGGAAAGTGGATAGTGCTCACCGTATCTTGCTGTCGTCTACTACCTTTTTGGCAGTGTCCCAATTGTATCTTGTAGTGCGTGCTGTCTGCTCTGACACACAAATTGGTACACTGTCTATTTTGCTCTCATGTAAAATGGAACCGGGAAAGTGTGTACTACACATAACTTTCAGGGTATCTAAACCCGTTTCAGTCATCCTTCCCTTATCGTCTTTTATTGACGCTAACGGAGTTGAAGAACGCTTCTTTTCAAATCTTTCGGACTGGCTCATACTTTTATGGAGCCGACTAGAGTGACTGACACTAGCGCCACGTGTATTGATAACATTTTTACTGATATAATTCCTATTAGTAAGAATTTGATCAGTAACCTGGAATCGGATCATCTAGGTCAATTAATTAAATTGGAGTTTATATCGCATAATGTTGTGAATAAGGAAATAACTTTTGTGCCGCTTACTGCAGGTCGTGTGGAGAGAATGCGACATAACTTAGTGCATAATCTGCCCTTTTTAACAACTGATAAGGGCCCTAATGACATGTACAACTCATTCTTTCACACATTCATGAAACAATTTGACATGATATTTACATCTAAATCGGTCATGGTCGGTGGCGCAAAGGTTTTCAGTGACTGGGCTACTGCGGGCTTACATAAACGAAGAGCAATACTGTATCAACTATATGAGGAACGACGGTTTAACGCTAGTGAAGAGTTTAAGGAACATGTCAAAGAGTATTCTAAGAATTTCAAGTCAGACTGCCGTATAGCTAAGCGAAACTTTTTAAGTGATAAAATCTTGAATAGCTCTGATGTCATTAAAACGACTTGGAAAATAATTAATGAAGAAACAGGTCGCCGGAAAAAGGGATTTAATGACTTTCGTTTAAAAGTAGATGGTAAAATCCTAGAGTCTAATTTAGATGTCGCAATTGAATTTGAAAATTATTTTACCAACATACCAGTGTCCACAACTAAGTGTCTGAACTCTTCGCCGGCGTCTGCCATTTTATTATTAGAAGATAACGTGTCTGAATGCAGTATACACTTTGAATTCAAGCACGTTACTGCCTTGGATGTAATCAAAGCATTCAAATCAATTAACATTAAGAAAACCAATGATCTTTGGGGGGTTTCGGTTCACGTCCTTAAATCCTTAATGGAAGTCATAGCATCTGACTTAATGATCATATTTAATCACTGTGTTGATTGTGGTGAGTTTCCTGATCTTATGAAACATAGCAAGATAATTCCATTATTTAAAACGGGTAGTACTTCTGACCCCACTAACTTTAGACCGATATCGATACTACCCACTTTCAGTAAAATCTTTGAGAAAATAATTTTATCACAGTTAATGCAACATTTTCAAGATAATAATTTATTACATAATAAACAATTTGGTTTTACTCGGGGTCGCTCGACAACCGAAGCTGGTGTTGAGCTAATTAAACATATTTTTGATGCCTGGGAGGGGTCACATGATGCTTTAGGTATTTTCTGTGATTTGTCCAAGGCCTTCGATTGCGTTAACCATGACACATTGGTCAGGAAGCTACACCATTATGGAGTTAGAAGTACTGCGCTAAACTTAATTAAAACGTACTTATTCGGGAGAATACAAAGGGTAGACGTGAATGGAAAACGATCACCTGGGTCTTTGGTCTCAATGGGCGTGCCACAGGGCTCAATTTTGGGTCCATTTCTATTCCTCATTTACATAAATGATTTACCATACCTTATAAAGGACAACCATGATATAGTATTGTTTGCTGATGATACCTCACTCGTATTTAAAGTCAAACGACAACAGGAGTTTAATGTGGATGTAAACAATGCTATATCAAAAGTAGTACATTGGTTTAGTGTTAATAATTTATTACTAAATGAGAAAAAGACTAAATGTATTAAATTTATGACTACCAATGTGAAAAATAGACAAACTACTGTAACTATTAAAAATGACAAATTAGACTTAGTTAATGATACAGTATTTCTTGGTATAACGTTAGACTCAAAACTCCAATGGGGTCCTCATCTGGCTAAATTAGCGAATAGACTAAGTTCTGCAGCTTTTGCAGTTAATAAAATTCGGAATCTAATAGACTTGAAAACCGCTCGATTAGTTTATTTTAGTTACTTCCATAGTATAATGTCATATGGTATTTTACTATGGGGTAGTGGTGCTGACGTAAACAGCATCTTTGTTCTGCAGAAGAGGGCTATTCGTGCTGTTTACAAGATGGGTCATAGAGACTCGCTTAGAGATAAGTTCAAAGAAACGAATATATTAACCGTATACAGTCAATATATTTATGAAAACATTATGCATGTTCATAAGAACATCAGTAATTTTAGAAAGAACTGTGACATACATAATGTTAATACCAGAAATAAACATAAGCTCGCAGTGCCCTTTACACGGCTTCACAAAATAAAAAACTCTTTCATGGGTAATTGTATAAGGTTCTATAATAAGCTCCCAAGTAGTGTTACTCATTTATCAGTAAATAAATTTAAGAGTTACGTTAAACGTAAACTAATTTCTAAAGCTTATTATAGTATTAAAGATTATATGAATGATGACAATGCTTGGGACTGATTATTATTATATTATTATTTTTTTGCTATACAATTTTATTATTAATGACCGTGGAGACTATATACATCTCCCTGTACGATTACCTATTATTTTAATATGACATCTGGAGACTTTACATCTCCAAAATTGACCGTGGAGACTTTCTACATCTCCCTTATTTTATTTTTTGTGTTTTTTTTTATTTTTATAATTGTATTTAATTTTAATTTGACATCTGGAGACTCTTTACAGCTCCAAAATTGACCGTGGAGACTTTCTACATCTCCCTTGTTTTGTGTTTTTTTTTTAAATTATATTTAATTCTTAATTTAAATTTGACATTTGGAGACTGTTTACATCTCCGAAATTGTATTATTTAATTTAATCCGACATTTGGATATATTTCATTATTATTACTACTGGGACCTGTACATCCCTGTGACATTTAAATTGTGTAGCTTAAGTTTAGTATTGTAATAAGAGATTTATTTAAAAAAAAAGGCTTACTGTTGAGTTTCTTGCTGCGCTTCTTCTCAACAGTGGTCTCTTTGGAAGCGCTGGTAGACTCAGACTTGTAAAAGTGCCTACAGGGCCTACTTACAAAACTTTATAAATAAATAAATAAATAAATAAATAAATAAATAAAAGACTTTGCTACGGCTAGTGCTTTTGAGAGCCTCATACCCTCTGGTATCGAGCCTATTTGGTTGCAGTGGTTCCGCCACGCACTCCGTTTTGCTTTTCTTACCGCTTTATTATACTCCGTGAGCTTGTGAGCGTAGTTGCTAAAGTCATTAGTCGCCTTCGCGTCATTGAAGATCGCCCTAGTTTCACTTCTGATTTTGGTTATTTCAGGGTTCCACCATGGTATCTTCTTGGCTAGCACCCTTTTTTCCGGGCAGTTATTGGTCCACGCGGTGTGTAACGCCCGTACCATATTGTCCGCTTCAAATTCAATATCGATAATAGAATTAAGCTTACCTTTCGGATCCCCTAGTTCTACCTTTAGATCACGTTTAAAGGATGACCAGTCGGTATTCCTAGGATTTCTTTTGCGCACAGTTTCAATTGGTATTTCGGTCCTGTACCTAAAGCATATGTACCTATGATCTGAAAGTGAGATTTCATTGGAAACATGCCAAGAGTGAATATCTTCGTAAATGTGGTTAGACGCCACCGTTATGTCAATTACTTCTCCACGCCTATCATTGACGAAAGTTGGGCTGTTCCCTTTATTTAGTAATTGTAAAGAAGAGCTCACCAGAAAATCCAGTAACTTCTCTCCCCGCTTGTTGACGTCCGAGCTACCCCAGATGACGTGGTGTGCATTGGCATCGCAGCCGATGATCAAGTCGGTGTTCACTTGACTGCCAGATGCGACCAGACTCCGGAGTTGGGGTGTGATGGGGTCGGTCGCTTCGTATGGGAGGTAGGCAGACGAGATGATGAGAGTCTTGCCTAACCTCTTCTCCTGGATCTTAATAGTGGTAAGATCCCTAGAACAGTAAGCATTATAAGGCATGGCATTTATGCCATTTTTGACATATACACAAGTCCTCATATTATTCTCGGGGCAGAGGTAATAGATAACTCCTCCCGTGCCGTTTAGTCCCCTGATCTCGCCCCTGTATATGTATGGTTCTTGAATCAGGGCTACATCGAATTTATCATTCTTTAGCTGCTTCGCCAAAAGGGCTGTGGCTGCCTTATTGTGTTGCAAATTAATTTGTACGCACCTTATGCCTCCCATGGCTTGCGACGTTATTGTAGAGGCTTAGGCTTGCTGAGGTCAGCAGCCTCCGCCGGCGACTCACGGTCCTCGGACATGGGTGATGCGGGGTTTCCGAGGTAGAGGGCCTCTAGGTCGCGCAGGTTCTCGGATGTCGTCACTGATACTGGTGACGCCTCCCGACCCCCACGCGGCCCTTCATCCACTCCAGCCCCGTCAACCTCGTCCACCCCGTCCGACTCCTCGCCCGCTGCCACCTCAGACACCACGTCAGTGCGGGGAGCCTCTCCAGGATCGACGTCAGCACCCCTCTTCTCAGCATCGTCCAGAAGCTTAAAGGTGCTCACGTCGATTCCCGATTTCAGCACGTAGCCGGCCTCCCGGATTACGTCCGCTGACTCCCGGTCCATCAATATGATGCGCCGGGTGCCAGCCGCCGCCTCCGAGGTGTCGACCACCTTCCACTGTTCAGTGTTCAGCCGCTCGTTGAAGCGTTGGAGCAGCCGAAACACCACCTTTGCATCGGGGATGCCAATGATCTTCGTTTTCCAGGCCATTTTCACCGGTTTTGGAAGATCCTTGGCATCCACGACCTTGAGGCTCATCCCCGCAATATCCCCCTCGCTTATGAGGGAGCTGAGCCACGTGGAAGACGCCTTGTCACCGCAACTGATGTGCAGGGCGCCTCCCACAATGTTCCCGAAGTTGATGTCGGGGAGCGGCTTAGGGATGATCAGGAGGCGCTGGATCACCACCCCCTGTATGGCCGCCATATGACACGCCAAGATCTTCTTGGCTGGGAAGGTCGTTGGTATCACTGCCACCTTGAAACTTGAGAGTGCTTCCGCATACGACCCTACCCTCGTCCTTTTGGAGTCACCACCGGTTTTCGGTGATACCAACGGCCTCTTCTGTGTCCTTGCTACGGCTCCTTCAGCGGTGCCGTCCCTAGATGGGCCGGCATCCAGAAGCTGGATCGCCGCAGCTTGAGCTTCCCTCTTCCTCTGCCTCCTGCTCCCTTTCTTCACACTCCCTTCCGGCTGGAAGCTTACAGGGGGTGGTTTCAGGGAGGTCCGATTTAGAGGAATAGGGAGGCCCTGCTTACTGCAACTTGCCTCCGTTACGCCGTCAGCCCCTCCAGCACCTACGCCGGTCGCTCCCTTGGTGGGGAGGCCAGCGCGTCCTTCCTTCATCCCCGAGGGGAGAGGTCGGCTCATGCCTTTAGGGTGTTCGGCTACACTTTGGCTGTTGCCCTTGTTGGCGTGAAGCGCCCTAACTGCCCCTGCGGGCCCACGTACACTACTGTTGCCGGATCCCGCGTCCCTGTCTGCGACAGGTCGGCGTCTCACCTCACAGTCTGTCTTTGCGCTAAGCGCCTTTGCCTCACTCCTTGCGGAGGGTTCAGCTTCCGTCGATTTTGGTTTTTTATTATCCATAAATCACATCTAAAGATTCATCCAACTCGTTCCCCACCCTCCTTGGAGCCCTCTTACTGGGGATGCTTTGACGCATCAGGGATACGAGCCGGATATAGCGTCCCAAAGTGAGCTGCCGAATGAGCCCGCACGGTGTCAAGCCCTCCGTCACCTACCACAGCGACTCGGGGCCGTACACCGCCGGCTACCGACCTCAACACCCCAGAACACTCGCCCGCGGCCAGACTACTGTAGACGCGACAGCCGATTGATTCTGACTGGCTGGGCCAGAACCTCCCGTGTGAGATGAATCCCGAGCCAAAGTGGCGTGTTGTTATCCGAGGGTAACGACTCCGACCCTCCTCAAACTCAGCCTACCAGGATCTCGTTCTCCACCTGTACGGGTCCCCGCGCACGGCACAAACACGCGGGTGGCATTATACCGCTACCTATCCTTTCCTGTTGGATAGGAGGCCCGCTGCGACATGCCACGACATCGCATGCAGCTGATTGGATAGGAAATATGGGAAGCTTGGAAGGGTGAATAAAGGACGATCTGGAGTTCGACTGTTGTTTTGGTTCTACTCGTTTAATCCGGGGAAACCGAGTAGTTGACAGGCAGCAACCTCGGGAAGGAACACAACCAGTCTTGCCTAGGGTATCAACGCAACTGTGAGCTCCACCCTCGGCCACTAGCCAAGCCAACTACCGGACAAGTAGATTGACATGGGGACGGACCCATATCACCTGGCGACCGGTCGCAAACTAACGTTGATTTGGACCCGCCCCCGCCCAAGGTTAACACTAATCGCTGTCATAATATTATATTGCAAGGGAAAATCAAATTTGTTGTATCATGACGTGCAAATGACCTTCAACCGTAGATCACATTTTTGGTCTACTGTACAATTAAGCCTAGAACTTAGTTTGGAATTAGGTCAATTTGGGTGATTTATTAAGTTATCTAGGTATTTATTTATTATTGCGTTTAGATGTGTAGGTAAACTAAGATATCCGGTGAAATTATTACTATTTGATCAAGGCGAGGCATGATGATGATGATGATGATCTGTATTTTAGTTATCACATGGAGATGGCAGACGAGCACACAGGTCACGTGATGGTAAGTGGGATTTGAGACCTGTACACATTTGCATTCTCAAGACTAAAATCTAAACACTGTGATCCTAAGATTGCAAATGTGTTGCCAACCCGAGTACTAAGATGTAACGTAAGATAAAATAAGGCCAAATTCGCCCCCCAATTAAAATGTAAAATATCATTAGGGTTATGACTTTTGGTTGCTTATCGTGGTTCTAGAATCTACGGAGTCGCTATGGCCTAATTATTAGATACATATACAATCCACGTTGATTTTCACCTTCAGTGTTGTCATATTTCGAAATTTATTCATCCAAATTGAATTTTGGTCAGGTGGACGTCTCCGCAGTGAAAGCGTCACAAATAAAAAATATTAGTAGGTGTATCGATAAACGAAACTATATAATTAAATTTAGTTTATTTTAAAACAAGGCAATACTGAAGGCCAACATCAAAATGGTATGTGTTACGAGTATACCTAATAATTAGGAAATAGCGACTCCATGGATTCAAGAACCACGGTATGCCACCAAAATTCTAATCGTGGTTATTATAGGAAACATTCATTCAAACGAACTTTTCACACTATCTGGTTTATTGCTGGTAAGTAACTATTAAATATTGCTTTTTAACTCTGTGCTTATCGTATGCGCATACGCAACAAACAACTATCTTTAGTTTAACTCTTGAGTCAACCCATTTACCGCCCATGATGAACATAGAGCGCCATAAATCCATACAAATGACTATCTTGGGCCTTGGTGGTGTTAAGAAGACTCCTCTTGGATATTTACGAACATTCTGAGCGATAAACTGTTGACCTATCCATTCTCGTGCTTTTTATACGTATTCAATGATTCCAGTCACGTGACATTTATTATGAGCTATCAATGTGAAGATTATGTGGAATGAAATGCGTGGCATTTTCTTTCTCGTTCTAATATAAATAATAAAAATATAAATAGAAGCAACTGTTTTTCTAGTACTACTTAACCTCTGACTAAAACCTCTTTTAAGTAGTAGGTATTGTTTTGATTACTGTTTTTCCCAGAGTCAAAAATATATTTAGTAGGGAGAAAAAATAGGTTTTCTCCTTTTAAGCAAAGATTTTAATTTCAGTAAATCGTTATTTTGTGCGCAAAGAAAAAACAAAGGCGCATTAAAGCCAGACAGCTACAGTCAGTGTCAGGTTACATCGCCCGAGATGTAAACAAATTTAGTACATAACCTCAAATTTACATCGAACGTGTTTTCTATTTTAAAAAAACCTATTTAATCTTAAACTTAATAGAAAAGTTACGACCAAGTAAGTATATAAATCATTAACAAAACCAAATTTGATTTTATAAAGTACGTGATTGTGGAGTAATAATAGTAAATTACTTCGTTCAGTTTTGTTTACATCTTTCCCATTTCAATTGTCACTGACCATAACGAAAGACAGCCAGGAAATTCGTTTGCGCGATCAAATCAGAAATCCACGCGAGAACCAAAGTCACCGACATAACATAACCCTAAGATTTCCTAGACTTAAGTGGCAGTAGGCGTGGTATATCGGACGTTCCGGATAATATAACAAAATGAATAAACCTTTCGCTCAAGTATTTTCGGACGTCGTTTTATAAAATATAAATCTTTTATTCCGTTCCATTAAAGCATTCTTTATAAATCCTTGAGTAGAGAAATGTAAAATTATTATTTCTTGGAAATGTATAAAAATTGGCATCTTAAGGTGGGGTGGGTTCTTCGTAAGGTAAATCAATAAATGTCTCAAAAACACATAAAGACAATAAAACCGGTGACGTTACAACAATGAATAAACATTTTTTCATCGTCAGAATCCGTCAATGGTTAGGTTAGGTTAGGTTAGGTTAGGATCTCTATTATTATGTACTATCGAACCAACGGAACCCTGACCCACCATAGAACCTTGTCACAGTGATTGACGTTAGGACTGTCATACGAAGCTATACGACAATCGTACGTCAATCATTGTGACAAGGTTCCATGGTGGGTCAGGGTTCCGTTGGTTCGATAGTACCTACTCGCAAATAGTAGAACTTTATTTTATATTGATGATCGATCTTTTTTTGCAATTACTCTACTGTGAGTAGATTATTAAATACTATTGATTTCAGTCCCAGAACATGATCTAATAACTCTTGACATTTGACATGTAGGTATGTATTTGTGAACGGTTCTTCTATCTAATTAAAGACCAAAATCTTACACATCTTTAACATTATTTCATAAAAACTTGAATGAGAACTCGTGTAATTAGTAATATTAGGGTAAGTTTTATTGATAAAAATACCTATACTTAAACCAAAATGCAGTAATCACAGCGAATGTGCGCTTTAATTACATTTACGAGTATAAGTAAGGGGGTTCGCCATTTCATCTACAAAAACAACTGCATCTGTCGCAGACCACTATGTTTTACATAGGGACTTTCCACCGACGTAATCAGCCTAAATACTGATTATTCTTATCATTAGAACAGAGCATGATTATCACGACGACGGCGGCTGGCGGCCACACCCATAGACCAAGCCCCCGACGTTGTCGAAGTCATTACCAAGAACGTGCGTTAACGTCACGATTGCCCAACGTTAAATCATCATCTCAAAACCGTTGATTCGTAGACATAATTCGGTGAAGACATGTGAAAACATACACCTAGACTAGGTTTGTGACCCAGATAATTATTAGGGCATGAAAAGGCAGTAAAGACACAAACAGGAAAAAATATTGGTGTGTTTTCTAATCAGACAATAAGGACCCTACGTCCTACTCCACTGGTTAAAATTCTTATGTATAAAGAAATACATGAAAAAATGAATAGATTTATTTTTCATGATATTTTTATTTCAGCCGTATAGAGAATGCTCCCGAGTCTTGCAGGTTAGACTAACCTGCCTGGTTAGTGTTCATCTATATAGTTTTATAGGTAAGTAACGAAGCATAAGGGGATTTCAGATGATTTATTATTAGTTAAAATTTTATGACCTTCATGTGAAATTACAGAACTTCATACGTAGTTTCGTAGTAGTTTTGCATCTATAGCATGACTACTATTTTTTAAAATTGAATCACAGTTCTAGAAATAATCATATCGCTATCAGTAATCTCAACTTTTATCAACAAAAATAAACAATAATAGATAGCTCGATGATAACTCGTCTCGTATTTATTTCACAATATGATTAACGTTGAGGAGTCATAATTGTGTACAAAACTAGTGTTGCCCTCCTTTTACAATGTTGCATTTTTTATAAATTTTATCCGAGGCCGGCGTCCGACTCAGTGAATTTAAGTCAAGTATGCACTCAAATACGAAGTAGGTAGAGGTGGTCCTCTCGTCATGAGGGTTGTTACTTATAGAGTTACGCGTAAGAGGAAATGTTAATGCGTTGGTTTTTAGGGTTCCGTTTCCAAAGGGTGTCAAACGTAGCTAAGCCTATTATGAAGCCTACTCTGTCCTCTGTCCGCCTGTCTTGTCCTAAGTTAAGAGCTGAATGTTGTAAGCCATAAAGGTAGCGAGTTTATTCTTTTTACAGAGTGTTTGTTATAACAACAAACCTTTTTTAATGTGTTTTTATTATTTCGTGAAACGGTAATACATGGAAGCGTCAAAGAAAAACAACAAATACCTAGTAAAAGCTATAGGTGCGCGAGTTACGACTCTCACTTGACTGCTTATTTTCAAATGTGCATACTTACCTATATTGCAAGATTTGATATTATGTATTTTGACGACGGGATAGCCTAGTTGGTGATGACCCTGCCTACGAAGCTAGAGCTCCCGGGTTCGATTCCCGGTATGGGCAAATACTTGTGTGACGAGCTCGAGTATTTGTTTCGGAGTCTTGGACGTTTTCTATGTATTTAAGTATTTATTGCTCTATGTAAGTATTTATATCGTTATACGTTATACCCATAGTACAAGCCTAAAGTTTAGTTTGGGACTCAATTTGTATGAGATCGTCCAATGATATTCTTTATTCTTCATTCTTCTTCTTATATACACCAAATCGTTAAAAAAGGCTTTATGATTTACCAAGGCGACTTTTCACGCTATATCATGCCACTTGTAGTCCAGTCTGTTTCTGCTTTACAAATGGTGGAGCATAGCTATTTTTAAAGGTCCTAGTAAATATACAAGTTTTTGATCTTCGAGTCGATTCTTCACACACGTCTCTAATATACAAACATGGTAGTGGCAATATCCTTAATTTTCTAAATAACGGGATCATCCATCCAAGCATTACTTAAAATTCTTATGCATTTTTTGTTGAATTTTAAACACTATCAATTTGTACAACAACAGAACAGTTCCCCCACAGTATTAAGCCACTGCAAAGAACTGAGAACACAGCCGTGGTAGGCCGTTAGCGCAGCATCTGCGGAGACAGTGTCTCGCAATCTGTTTAGAGCAAAAACAAATCGATTCAATTTATTACAAATTTGATTGATTTGATCTTTCCAGTTGAGGTGCTTATCTATTATTATTCCAAGAAATTTAAATGTGTCTACTTTGTCTACTTTTTCATTATCATACTCAATTTTAATAGGTAAGGGATTAGAATTATAGGAATGGAATTGTATATATTTAGTCTTATTAATATTTATTTGCAAATTATTCATTTTCATCCATTTAGTAATGTCAATCAGGCCTCTATGAATTTTTTCTTCATATGTATCCAACTTTTTGCACTTTACCACAAGTGTTGTATCATCAGCAAACATTATACATTTTTGTGCGGTGGCTATAGGTAAATCGTTAATGTAAAGGAGGAAAAGCAAAGGCCCCAGGATACTTCCTTGTGGGACTCCAGTATTGCTAGCTCTATATTCCGATCTATAAGTATGTTTTACTATTACTTTACTTGAACAATTCACAGCAATTGTTTTAATTTGTACACACTGCATTCTATTAAATAAATAACTTCCTATCCATTCAAGCACTTTCCCTCTGATCCCATAGATTTCAAGTTTATGAAGAAGCTTGGAATGTTTGTCAAATTCAAAAGCCTTTGACATATCCAGAAATATTGACATAACCGGGGTTCTGTCATTAATGTTTTCTGTTATGGATCGTACAAGATCAAAACATGCAAGTGTGGTGGAACAGCCATCGCGAAAACCATATTGTTCTGAGCAAAGTATGTTGTTTAGTTAAAAAAATATTTATCCTTTTAAATACAGCTTTTTCTAAAAAAAAAGATGAAATAGGGACTAATGTGATGGGTCTATAATTATCTGCATTTAGTCTATCTCCTTTCTTAAACAAAGGTTTAACAGTGGAGTATTTCATTTTTGTGTGGGAAGATTCCATCAGAGAAAGATAAGTTAATGATGTGAGTTAGTGGTACCGTAATATACTTGACACAAAGCTTAAGGTAATGTCATCATAACCACTGCATTTACTGTTTTTTAAGGACATGATTATATTGTAGGTTTCATTTTCGTCAACTGGTTTTAAAAACATAGTATGTGGATTACAGTTACTTAAATTAGCTTTATAAGATAAATTATCCAGAGTTAAGTTTTGATTACATGGCATATCTATAAAATAATTATTGAAAATGTTACAAATGTCAACGGGATTCGAGTAGATTCTATCATTATATTGAATTTTATTTATGTCGCTTTCATGTACATTATTCATTACCGTGTCAGATATCGCATTCCAAGTGGCTTTACATTTATTCTTGCTATACTTTATGAATTTATTATTCTTCATTCGTTGTGCATAAAGTAAGCACTTCCTAAGGATATTAGTATACTTTTAAAAAAATATATTTATAGATTTGTTATATTTCAAATATCTGTAATTTAGGTAGAGATTACGTTTAACTTTAAATGACTTTTTTAACCCCTTCGTAAGCCAACTAATTTTTTTTGATTTATTGTTAATCTTAACTTTAAGGGGAAGCATAAGTCATAAAATAAGCGTACTAGGTCGTAGAAAATATTAAACGCATCTGTTACGTTTGTCGAGTTTATTATATCTGAAAAAGAAAGAGCTGACATGCATTCACAAAACTTTTGGACATTATCAGAACTGTAATCTCGTCTATACTCAAACCAAGTTGTAAAGATATTAAGTTTTTTTACTGGCAGGGTTATTGTCTGGGCAGTCTCGTGATCAGAGAGTCCTAAGGGGTGTATATCTGATTTAACCGATTTGACATTACTCGCAATTTGATCTATACAGGCATTTAGTCTTGTGGGGACTTATATATGTGCAGCGAAGTTATAATTTAAAAGCAGATCACTAAGATCAGTAGCAACAGCATTTTTTTTAAATATGTCGATTTTCCAGTTACCGCAGATTTTTATTTTTTTATTTTTATACCTAGTTGTCAAATAATATAATAGATTATCCAGTTTATGAAGAAAAATACGTACATGAGACTTGGTTTGCTCTGGAATTCTGTAAATGGTAATTATAATAATTCCTATGCCAATCACCTCGGTACCACAACATTCAAAATAGAACCTAGTCGCAAGCTGTGTAACATAGGACAAAATCTTAGTTTCATACATTTTTTTTATCAAAATGCAAGTTCCACCCCTCCCCTTATCACGACAGTAGGCAGAAGCTAGTTTAAAGTTTTTAAGCTTGACATTACCTTCAGAGCCTGCACGAACGAATGTCTCACTAAGGCACACTACATCAATATCATTACCCTTTTCACTTAAATCCTGTAAAGCTATCTCTGGGAACTCTAATTTGCCGCCATCTTGAATTGAAGTTGCCAAAATTGGTTAAATTTTCTTTCCTAAAGTATAAACAAAGCCCGTGTGTGTGTGGCCGCCATTAACGAGAAGAAGAAGAAGAAGAAGTATAAACATACACGAAATTGCGCACAGTTTGTGCATACATATTTTTTTTGATATCTTCCTGACAAAAAGTTACGAACGGCAGAAGAAAATATTTTGACAAAACTTTTACAACTCATTCCTCATTTTTCGACGAAGCGAGAAAGAAAACAGCAGCATCATGAATTTTATGCTGCGACGTTATGTCTACACTCGTATTTTTACAAGCTTTATTTTACTTTATGTTAGTAAGTATGTAGTATGTATGTTTGCGTCTATGAACCAGTTACGGTGGAATGGGCTAATATTTGGAATACGTAAAGTAAACCCCATAACAATAACATTTCTTATACATATTACTCGTATACTGTACAAGAGCGGGCCTAGTATGGTTGAATTTATCGCGTGACAAAATGTGGATAAAGAATCCGTCACTCTCGTACTTATTTACGTGTCAAAAAATAAAGGATGTGTTATCCACATATTATACAGTCATCATCTGCTTATCAAGACGAAACTAACGAATCCAAACTTGGTAGGTCTACACTAAGTGCAGTTGAGATCCCGTCACATTCCGGCTCCACCATGTTCCAACCAAAATTCTATGCTCCATCCTAATGCTATCCTTTCGTAAAGCAAAGGCCTTTTTAAGTCCCTGCTGACTGGACTATCATACATGAAAGGTTTACCAATGACAAATATTCAACATGTGCTGTGTCTCCCTGAGAAAAAACCAAAGATTTTAGGAGTGATGCCAAAAATAATCCAAAAGAACCCTTATATTATCTTAGTACTTTAACCGTATAAATGATAAATCGTACTTTTTACCCGACTGCGGCAAAGCTCAAAAGGAGGGTTATGTGTTTGGGTTGTATATATGTCCGACTCAATGTCCGCTTGTAACTGCTAAACGGATAAACTGATTTTAATAAATTATACGTGGTTAGATTTATCTTAACCACGAGAGTGTCAAGGCTATATTAAAATTATTTAAATGTGAAATTGGCGAAATAAAAAATAAATACATGATAAGTAACATTTTTAAAGCTTGCTTTTCGTTAGACTTGTTACACGTATGATTATTTTATCCACCGGTGCGGGAAAGTAAAACGTGTATAAATTATGCAAATGAACAAACACATATGCGATTATAATATTAGTAGTTAAAAAAGAGATCGAGGACATTTTTAATGATTGCATCAGGCTCAATCGCTGAATCATTCGACTGATAAGTAAATCTAATTAAAAAGCTTCACGTGGGTGATCATAAGTTCATGAGAACGAAGAATGATTATCACCAACACATCAAGCCCATGTCGAATCCTCGGCGCTGTGGGCGTGTACCGTCAACGTCATTATTGTTTAACTTGGTTGTACTTGTATCTAGATAAGTGTATACGTTTATCAACACAGCACACATGTAAACCTCTCACGCTCACATATACATTTTATTTACGTCGATGTGTTCAGCAATAAACCTACTGTATCAAGAATTCGAAGGTGACTATTCTTAGTATCTGCGACGGGTTTTCAAATTCATTAATTATTGTACAAGAGGTGCATGAGGTGTCATGTTTTTGGAATAAATCCAAAGTGGCAGATATATTTGATAAATATCTCTGCCGCTTTGGAAGCTGGCGCTTCAAAAGCTTGTTTTCCCGAAAACGTTATTATGCTTTCCGATGGATATGCAAACAACTCAAATAGATGTATGTAGAGTGACGTCATTTCGTCGAGTGGCAAACCCTCCCAAATGCATATAAGGTAAAGTCACGAGTGGTCAGCCAGAGACCTGTAGTCGACCTCTGCCTATAATTTGTATGAGTGGGAAGAGTACGAAAGATATATTTCCCACTCTTCACAATCATATAAGGTCGACTACTGGTCTCTGGCTGACCACTGGTGACTTTACCCTACTATGTAATGTTTGCGCTCACTCATAAGATACATCATCGCTGCTGGACAATAGGGCCTATCTAGGTAGGTATATATAATATATATTTTAAATCTATGAATTGCTAAAAGCCATGCATGAAATTTGAATATCTATATCAAAGTATCAAACTGAAATATTTGAAAATCGACCACCACCCGTTACCACATGTATGTTATCGTACCTATGTAGTGCGTCAGAATCTCTATAAAATACTTCACACTTGTGCAGCTGCCAACGTGTCCGCACGCACGGCACACATGCAAACGCACGCGTGTGCGCTTCACGCGATGGACTGCTGATCACATGTCGACATTCCAACGTGTTTCATGCTGCTCAAAGAACTTACATTGCATTTTTCATGTGACAGGGGAATATTTGTCCTTGAAGAATATTCCTTATTTGAAATTTATTTATAAAACCTTTTGGCAACAGTTGAGATGAATTTGTGTACTTGGCGTTATGAAAAACATGCGCGAAAAGCGTTTTATTGCTATTTCATACTGGCTCTGTGAACGCCTCCTGACGCATAATGACTTCCGTTTAACAGGTTTCTAAGTTCCTTATAGTTTTGCTATTAGTTTGTTCCGTTCCGTTGTCCGTATTTCATAGTCGTTTTATTAAAATACTATCTAGACCGCGCTAACTCCGCCCATGACAAACATCTGGGAAAAGGAGGCCATGTGAAAGACAGGTTTTATAGTAAGTACCCAAGAATGGTGATTCAAACTGCAGCATTACACTAATGTCCACCCTTTATAAGGTATTGTACCCTAATATCTTGTCGCTTATCTAAAGCTATGAAGCTCGTACATTAGGAAGCAAGGGTTCTGATCTGACCACGCACGTCATGCATTGACCAAATCAACACGCTGCGTATCAACCTGAAACAGGAAACAGAGCCTAGACAAAATGAATTCGGCGTTTTATCGTTATTAAAAATATATAGGATTAAAGTAAGCTAACAGACGGTCGCGTCGAGCGCCTAGTTACGGCAATTCCATACATTTTCTTGGTATTCGAAAATCGTTTACGTTAGCGTTAAGCAACTTGTCTAGCCTCATAGTATTCCAAAAGAAGGGTACCTAAATAGTTCCTAGTTGTATCTATTCGGTACAGATAGATTGCGAAAAAATACCATGTTTTTGATGATTTGAAGTAAGTATATTAATAAAAATACTAAGAGAGTAAAATACTTTAGTTAAAAATTCCAAATAATTCAATAACTGTGGGTATTTTTTCCTCCCTTCTTTTTATTTGCAAAAGAAATGTTTACATTAATGTAAATATTCCTTTTGCATTCATTATAATAAGATACTCCGGTAAAATAATTACAGACTTACCATATTAATTACAATATTTTGTAAAAAGATGCTTCGCAGGTTAAGCAACCTGTAATTGTACTGCGAATAAAACCGAGGCTGTCACAGGGTCCGGTTCTTCGGAGCGAACAAGATCTGCATGCTTAAACCATCGGGTTCTGCTAAGTCTACTGGGTTTACCACTGCAGGCTTGCTCTACCCTCTCAGAGTTATCAAGTCAAATCCGAAACGGGTCACTTACCCAGACTGGTGAGTGGGGCCAGGTCAGGAGCATGAAATAATGTGCGAAACCGCTAAACGTCATACCTATTTGTATCGATATACCTATCCGTAAAAAGTGACTACCATTAGGGCAAAAACGGCCTATTGTACTCGCCCGCCTAACCCTCGTAACGCGAGTCTTTAATTTATTACATTACAAAATTGCAAATAACTTAGGATTAGGGCCTAAAACTACCCCGAGTGGACTGGTTCATTATAAGTAATGTGTTTTCGTAAGTTATAGAAGTTAGCAGCCAGAAGCCGGATAAATCTGGGGTCTTTTCTAATATTGTCTCGTTTTATGTTACAGAAACATTATTGTTAGTAATCTTAAATATTACATCAAACATTCTTGGTTTTTTCTCGGTAAAACGATATTGCTTTTGACACGTTATGGTATCTTTCGGTAAATAACAGTTATCATAACGTTGATAATACGATACCATTTCCAAAGTAATTACCCCGAATGTTTCAAAATAGAATAGAGCCCTTGTACCATCTGCTATAGATACGTAATATCAAATCCTTCGTCACTGTTAATCAAGCGGCAAATAGGTTAGTGGTGAAACAGCACTTCAGTGATTATCAACCAGCATTAAGCTGCCGCGCCGCGACGGCAATAACGGCTATGCAATACTACCTATTCATAATCTCTCTAAATTAAACATATCTTATTGACTACCTAGATGCCACAGACAATATTTACAGGTCACACGTTTTTGTCACCAGAAGGTTTCGCATCAATGGCCGAGGGACTAATCTTTAATCGTTCGAAAAAAGACGATGTATTTGAAAATATGTTAGTAAATAAATATTTATTTAATGACACTATGAAAAACCGGCTACCATGTACATCAGTTACTTACTTCACTATCTGTTAATTTTTCAAAATTCAAAATGTTTTTTTAGGGTTTCAACAAAAACCAATTGGTGTGCTATTCGTGGTTGATGTGAATTTTTTTAAACTGCCTAGATTAATAATTTTTCATCACACTTGCTCGTACATGGTGTTATTCCATGCCTGTATACAGAAGGACAATGGCCTAAATTGTTCCCGCGGGAATTATGGCGAGTTTGTCATCCCTAGGGAGTAATGACTTTCTTTTTAAAATTTGCAACTCTTTCGTACATCATTTCTGACTAAGGAGGTTTAATTTTCAGCCAAAAATTAAATCGGTTTCTAATTTCATCTTTAAAAATTAGCTATAGACTAACTTACATTACACAAAACCTATACGCTTCATTAAACTTCATTATTTTTATACCTATTTCAAGTTTATATCAACATTTATCATTAATTTTAGTAATTATACATTTTTATCAAATTGGCTAAATCTGGCTCGAATCCAGGTCGAAACCTCGAAACTAAACGCAGTTATTATCTGTGGTAGAGGTCACAAAAAAAATATCGTTTCCATTTACGTTCCCGTTCGTCGAAAGTTATTTCTTTATATTTTGCAGAGTTAAAGTGTTTTCTCTTTGTTTTTTTTCCTCGCAAATGTGATGAAAACCATTGTGTGTATCACAGGCAGTAAGGGGATTACTAACTCGAGTCATTAAAAGCCCTCCGCCTTCGGCGTCGGGTTTCTAACACTCTCGTTAGTAATTCCCTTCATACTACCCTTGATGCACAATGTACTATTATATTTAAAGTTTCTAATTGGTTTTAATGGATCTTGACTGCACTGCTTCATAATTTAACTATTCCATGTTTAAGACCGAAAGCTTTAGTAATTCCAGAGAAAAAATCTTCACAGATCGACGGCCAGACGGACCACAAATTCGTCTTATACGTTTGTTCCTTTTTACGGTATTTAGTACGGAACCCTAAAATGGTTATTAGTCGACTCGCGCTAAGTCGATGTTTTGTCACCTAATGTATGATATGAGGAAGTACCGTGCAAAAGCTAGTTTGTCATAATTATTTCAGGACAAAGGCTTATCGGCGCGGAACGATCAAAACGTGTTTGAAAAACATCGCCCATTTCCGTTTATCACCGAAGAGGATGTTTTATCTACATCTTTATGTTTTCCCAGATAATTTGCACGCATTCAGCTGCAAACATTATAAAAAATAATGCGTCATTTAATACTTCTGTCAATTTAAGTACTTACTTGTGCCATTTATATATAATTGCAAGAACTAAGTGTAATCATGGTGAAAGTTTACGAGTATCTGCGTTTCTTTTTACAAAAAAATACGTGTCCATTAAAGCTTTAGATTCCAGGCTCTGTTATGTAAAGGATATGAGAAAGATATTAATAGAACGTTCTTGCATGAGGAGTAGAACCTCAAGAGATAATAGCCAACAGCTTGCAGAAGGGGGAAGACTATGTGTCTTCAAGTACCGTAGTTTGATGTTGGCCAATATTATTTTCTACAAATTTATGTATAAGTTTTAGAAATCAGAAAATGTAGTACCCAGATATTGTTTTTATTTTTAATTCAGTTTTAATTAATTTCACTTTCATGATTGCAATTTGATTAGTAGATATTTAGAATGATTTTATTAATATAATTTAAAAGGTTTACCTATAGAGATGGAGGTGGCTTTAAATTGTTATGATTGAACGCAATAAATAATAGTCGCAAAATTATTTTGAAATTTCTGTTTTGCCGATTTAAAATCAACCTTTATGCTGTCTTTAATGGTTAGTTGTATTTAAGCAATTTGGCACCAAACAGTAAGCTTAAATAAGATTAAATAGTTAATGACCACACTGACGGTTACTTGCGGTTCTTTTTTAACTGAAAAATGACGTCACGTCGTGTTGTCATGATCGTTTTAAAATCTAAAAAATAAGTGCGATTTTAATTCATAAAGCGAATTTATTTAACGAAATAAAAAGACCCGAACACTAATGCAGCGATGAGAACATTCTAGATCAATTTAAACATTATACACAATATAACCTATAGTGATCCCAGTTGTTACCTCCGTAACGCAGCTTAAAGCAGTTTATACTGGTATAGTAACGTTGACAACACTTTAATTTTGCACCGGTATTTTTATAACATCCACAGTTTATTTATTTTTACGGCGACGAATCGGTGCCGACAGAACTCTATTCACTAGTCAGCGGGTTGTATCTCATATAACCGTAATAGGTAGACAGTTGAAATTCTCACATAGCGTGTATTTTTACGCGCTAACAACATATAAAAAGAATTAAATTAAATTAATAATTAAATGGGGACCGATACAAAAATGTTACACACTTTGTGTGCGAGACCGACTCGCCCTTGGCTGTTTTTTTTGATGTTTTTTTTACAAATATTTACTCATTTACGTAAGCAGCTTAGTTAGCAGTGCTTACCTACCGAAAGACGCTGAAAATGATTAGGTCCTATATAACTGCTATAAAATGAATCGCCGAATCTTTTGATGACTGGGGAATAGCTGGTCAATATTTTCTGTGCATATGGCACAACTGTTCATTCTGCCAGAATTGTGACATGACAGCAATAATAGATCACCCAATGACGCTAGTGTTTGTAACATACTGGTAGTGTGATATATGGTGATAGCACGACGAAGAAAAGTGGCCAGCAGTAGATATCTTTTGTTATAATATATGATGGTGATAAAAAAATCGGACCTGAGTCTGTAACATTAGGTACGTACTAGCTTTTAATAATAGTGTTTTAGGTGGTGATGAAGTCAGAACTTAATTTATAGCACCATAACCCATCACAGCATAAGTACCGGTGGTATTTCAAGCTTAATCTTCACTGCCATGTAGGCAATCAAGACTGGCGTAGCTCATGTTACAGGTCAGTCATAAATTACGTCCTGTCACGACTTACATGATGATGATGATGAAACAACAATGGGTAATTAGTTGTTTCCTCTCTAAGCATGTTCATATACTTAGGTAAGCATATTACAGCGCTAGATAACAAGAAACCGTATTTTCTTACGAGAATCGACACTAAGCGTAAGACAGGGAAAAAAAGTGGTTGTATGTGAACTAGCGCGATCCAGCGTAAGACCTTCACAAGAATACAGGCGGAACATAAAATCAAAGCGAACTGTGTTTGGCTACCGGGTGGTAAGATCGCCGCCGCCACCGCGTGGGTATTGTCCGTAGGAAGCTGAGAGCAATCACAGTCAAATTGTACACAGAGATAATAGCGGAAATGAAACAGAAACAAACCAAATACGTACATGTTTCTGTTGTAGAGGAGCTCCTTTTCAAATCTTTTATAAATCATTGGCCACCAACGGATCAGCCATTGAAAATATAAATACATTTGTCTAAATTTCTCCTTACATGTTACAACAGTCATATCCAACCTTCTGAGGGTCGTTGAAATTTGAATGATCATAACAGTCGGCATTTAAAACGGTCTTGGCAACAGTCTGCTGTACGTATACTATATTCACCTGTCGCTTCCTTTTACGCTTTACGTATTTATGGTACCTACTGATGATTTCCGCAATCTGTCTTAGTCTGTCATTTGATTAAAGGTGATAAAGTGCTTAATTACTCAAAACGTTTTCCCCCTAGCTAGTTATGTGAAAGGTACAACTAAGTACACATTTCTGTTTGGTAATAGTCCCATGATGCCTAAAGTAAACTTGCTTGCTAGCTAAGTACTTTTCCAGGTGTGCAAATGTTTAATAAACTCACTAAGGTTATTGGAAATAACGAAGGATGCCTATGAGCAATTGACCATGTAGGTATTTTATTTTTATACCTACATATGTGCCATTACCGGCAAAGATTGGAACAACAACTTTTTATTGGTAATGTCTTACGCAACGCAACGTGTCTGCGCAAAACGTACCGTAGCCTTCTCATGGCCTGTCCCCATTATTATAGGGCATTCCCGTTGCTTAATTATTGCGTGCGTGTGCCAATGATCAAGCCTCGTACAGTGAACAGTTCAAATTATTGTCAGTATTATTTTTGGACTATGGTCTAAAAATACCAGTGTCTCAACAAACATTCGGAGGCACGGTCGTTCCACCAGCGAGCAACGTGCGCGCTCGGGCTGCGGCCGGCGGCGCGCCGCGTGCGCATTCGGTGCTGCGCCGGCGTTGCGAGCCGATATCGACCTTCTCGTTATCAACTCAAGTGCTACTCCGCTCTCCGCAAGCCGAGCCAAGCGATAAACAGGGAGCAAAAGTGTGCGCCCGCGCCGATTTACCTCATTCCGTACGCCTCTCCGCGCCGCGCAACGTTCGTTCGACTCACTCAGTCGCTCAACCGCCGCCGTCGCGTTACCACGACACGTCTCTCGTCGCACTATGAGCCAACAAGCCAACACATAAACCAACCAAAATGAAGCCCAATAAGTTATAACGTTTCTCATTTAAAACCAATTTTATTTTTAGTTTGAAAACATACATTGTGATATTTAGCTAGTTTCCGTTAATATTATTATATATTTAATAACCTAAAATGGATGAAAATTATTAGTATATTTTATAAATTAAAAAAAAAACAGTGCTCAAGATAATCTCATTCCAAAACGTCCAGTAACACATAATAAGTCAAGAAAATTTAAGTAATACATTTGCGATGACAGCCAAATCTCGTTCACATTGGAAGGAATATGCAACAGCACTATGTGGTAAGTTTAACTCCCTAACCTAACCTATTGGTGTTTTCGCCACGCCACGCATGGCAGTCGTGTTCGCAGTACTTTGTAACTTACAGAAAGTCATGTTTTGAACCTTGATTTAGATGCATTCCACCTTTACATTCTTTCACGTGTTTGCATACGACCATAATTTGTGCGTTTCCTCGCGTATTAAGCATGTTGAGAACCTTAATTAAACTCTACTGCCCTTTTTCCTCACACAAGTAGCGCATGTAAACAGATTGTATATATATATATATATATATATTTATATATATATACATACACATATATATATATATATTGGATTGCTTCTCGGAAATGTGGTATGCAATCACTCAGCGACCACAACTACGTCGTTATATGCATAATATTTCAGGTCACATTTTCACATAGATGTCACAAATTTGAGTCACTGGAGTTTCTAAGGTTAGCTCCATTTTTAATGCGTTTTCCTTAATATTTGCGGTTAGGAGTTTCAATAAGTTTCTGGGTCGTTACAATGTTTTATAGAGTCACAACACATTCACATTCGCTATAAATTACCACCAAAGTGAGCAACTCTCTGGCTTTAGGCGTAAACGGAGGTTATTTGAGGTTATCAACCAACTTATTATTGAGTGGTGTAAAAAGAGGCGTTTGCGAATCTAATAGGGGAAAACTATGGACTTACTTACTAAAAATGAATTTAAGAAAACTATACATATGTACGTTTCGCAAACTTACTTTTAGGGGCCTTTATAATAATATTGAAAGTTGCTAATGAAGAAATTCTGACCACAAGCCAAGCACAAGCAATGTGATTTGGTACTTTAAAATTGGTAATCATGTAATTATTATAAAGAAATCATGAACTACTTATTTCTACTCTACTATGATCCAAATTACGATTTAAAAGAAAGTATTGAAATTGCGAATAAAAAAACATACAGAATTAATTATTCAATACACAGTAGGATAAAAACTTAGATGTAGTCAAGCTGAATTCATCGCCCGCAACGAATGCAAATAAAAATTACGTTAAACAAGTCGCAAATCTTAAGCTTAAACCCTACAGAAGAGAAGAAACTAAAAAAACAATAATGCTATGAATGATTATTGATAGAAAGTTTCCATGAACCGGTTCGGTAGCGATACAAACATAATTTTAAAAGGAATTGACAAGGAAAAGGACGTAGTAGGTACAATCGAATGACTAACATGAAGTTGACACAAATGATAAAAAGTTAAAGGACAGCAAAGACTATAATCCTTGAGCATATACAAACGAGGTGAGTTATTAAACACCTTTAGGAGTAATTAGATGAAACTAGAGCAATGGTGACTCATAACCATATCATGAATTAAGTTGCTGATGACATACAATTGCTAATAAGTATAGGTATCTTTTATTTTAAATAGTCGCTGTGCATAAACACAAAATATAATTATCATTGTTGTTGAAAAATATTATTAAATTAGAGTAAGTAATAAAAATATGTAACAAACGCACTAACTCAGGGAGGTACTTGTAATGCTCCAATTCCGATCAGATAAAATATAAAGGATGAGACTTTCAAAGTTGTCCCGTGCTCATGATATTTTGTTAGAAGTTTAATCCCATTAATTTATTCCACAAATTTAATTTCCATTACCCTTAAACGAGTTAAAATCGTGACGGTTGACTACAATTGTAAAACCACTATTACAGACTATTTGTTGGTTTTTGTAAACATTTTTTCCGCACTAAACACCATCAATAGATTTATGACTACAACGAATTATCAGAAGCTTAGGGAATCATTCCTGATAATTCTAATGTAATCTAGGTGTTATCTGTTGTACATGTACACATAATAGACGCTTGATACACATCAAAGATCTTTATAATGTAGTCACGAGATTAAATTTGGTACCCTCCTTAGATCCAAAGTCAATCTGACATTCTACAACAATAAGGATGAGTTTCCTAAAAGTTACAAATTACTTGACCTCTCTAATGACAATGACGATTTCAATTAATTTTTTTAATAGGTCCCATTTTAACGCTCGTGACCGTAGATACGATAGATAAACTGTATTATCTACTTGTAATGCAGTAGAATCATTTTAAATCAAGTTGTTTAATTACACATCAAACATAATTATCATTTAATTAACTTTCATGTAAAGGGTTAAACCTAAACCGTTCTCTCATCAATAATCTGCGTCTTACTTATTTGTTGTTATGGCGCGGTATCGTGTGGGTCGGGGGTTATTTCTTTGGTCAAGTGTGCTCGCCCGGATTCCTGGAAGAATTCTGAGGCCAGGTAAAAACTGCACAAAAAGGACACGCTGCCGGGTGGCTTACGAAGGCCACAATACACATTGTGTGCAAATAACCACGGCATTGAAAAGCAACTGACGATCGTTCAGGAGTAAAAGTCTTAATTTTGTTTCGCCCAGAAGCCGCATTATGAAACCTGTCAAGTTCGGGACAAGTTATAGCAGTCGTATAGCTGTATCCCTTTCGCTGCCTAAAAATTTACTGTTTTATTCCACGTGAATCATAATACGGCCTCAGATCACTTATCATAAGACACGTGTTATACCAATTAACGTGGCACTTAATGTTTATTGTAACTTAATGTAACAATTAATGTTTATTGACCCAGAAGTATCAAACTTTAATATTCATACGTTTTTTATTTACTGTACCTACCTACCTCATAAGTCTGACAATAATAGCGTGAAATATAAAACCATAACATTTGTTTTTCGTTTAACAATACCAGAAGCAAAGAGGTTATCGAATTGAGTAGCTGTGACAGTATCTCATCTTGATACAAACAAGTTGTTCTCAAAACATTAATCCCTGGAAACTCGTGACCGTACGCGTACGTACCGACTTCCACGTAATGTACGTTTGGCGGAGCCATTCGATACTCGCTTAATGGATACCTATCAGGCCAGCAAGAGCGTATGTCAATGACATCTGATAGTTTGCAGTACTGTAGCGATTTCGTGCGATTCGCGCGCTCGACTAGCCAAGAGAGAGCACTCCCGTCTGCAGACTGACGACTGCTGTTTATAAACAATGCTGTCGCAATGAGTCGTTCCACTTCAACAACTTCGTAGAAATGTACAGGAAATTTCTATTTACCTACCAGACGCTTAATAAGTTTGTAACTGTTGCAGTTTTTGGTATTTACGCGTATTCGATATGTATATGACAGAATAACTCTCTAGTATACCTTCCCGTGCGTTGGCATTTTGACACAACTTCAAAAAACCCTACTTCTTTTTCAGTTGTTATTATTTTTCCCGCGGTTCAATCATTAATTTTGCTTTTTTTGCATTTCCTTGTTGATGTTATCCTCGTTCAAAGTTAATAAAAGATAAACAGTGACAACGTATTGGCAATTATCATGAAATATCCTGTTATTTCACTTCAGCCTCATGCAGAGTTTCAGACCCGTGCAACTTGAATGCCTTTCAATTTGCTTTTCATGTCTGTAGTTTATTTAGAAACTAGGTTCCCACCGCAAATGCTGCGGCGTTTCCGAATAAATTCGCTAGTTTCTGAGGTTAGCCCGCAATCGCACAGATAAACTCGCTTTATTAGTAGCCCAGTGTTGAATGCGCTGCGGTGCCTTTGCAGTCATAGATAAACTGATCCAACTTAATCATTGGCTGGCGTAGTGCCATATGACACCGGCTCTTAACGAAGCCGATAAGGCTTGGCTTTATCGAATTGGTACATACGAAATATCTCAGTTTTATGTTCTTGACAGACAATTGCAGAGCGAATGCGGTAGACAGTGTATTTCTGTTTCCTCTGAAAAATAGCGCAAGG
This sequence comes from Acleris sparsana, assembly GCA_923062465.1. Lineage (NCBI taxonomy): Eukaryota > Metazoa > Arthropoda > Insecta > Lepidoptera > Tortricidae > Acleris > Acleris sparsana. The sequence continues at coordinate 14,126,698 of OV281287.1, read as the reverse complement.
ACTCCTTCCCGTTTAGCTGCCAATTTTCTCTTAAAGATATTGGCGCTCCATCAGGCAGAAAAAAAGTCTGTACAATGTTTCTTTTTTCTCAAAAGTGAGTACAATAACCTCTTAGAAGAAACGCAAGTAGAAAGTTTCTTAATTAAAATTTCACTTTGATGTTAAAACAGAAAACCTATAAAGCATTCATGCTATAAAGATTTAATCAGTGGTAGTTTTACGATTTCAAGTACAACGTATTACCATAGAAAATAATCAATAAGATTTAACTCTTATTTGCAATTTAAGCAAATATTCTATTATAAAATGTGTTATTATAGATTAATTACTAACTGCATTCCCAAAACGCTCCATAGTTTGCGTACTAGGAGAAAATAATCCAAAACTGTAGATAATACATTTATAGACGTCACCAAAGAATGACCTTCATTTAATTGTCGAACTGTCGTTCCACACACACAGTCGACTAATTCATTGCCGGCAAACAAGAGCGATTGTTCTCGAGTTCTCATGCTCGGATTGACGGCGACAATGAGAACAGCCGACCAACAGATAAACCGCATCCACGGCCGGGTAAATATCATACGGTTTCACGTGAACATGAACTGAAAAATGGTCTTATTACCTACCTACCTTCCTATCTGAAAAACCATATTCAGCGTTTATTTTCAATCAAGGCGGTGTATTATTCAAACAACTTTAAACGTTTTATAAGTGCTTTTATTTTTTATTCCATTCAATAACTCTCTATGTGTCATCGAGGCGATGTGCGCATAATCACTTATCGGATCGACATAAGGCAATACTATGACTTCCTGTATGTACCTGGCTATAAAAGTCTAACAAGAGTTTCTTGTTGTAGAAGATTAAGCATCAAAGGATTCACTAAGATGAAATGTATTTATGGTATCGATCGAGGGAAAAATTAGATCACCGGCTAACACTCTTAAGGTCAAACTCAATTAAAACAAAAATGTAATCTAGCCCGTCACAGTTTAGTATCCTACTACCGCTGGTGTGGTAAACACCACGGCAGGCGTGTGGAAATTGGTTGAAAAATACTGTAGTAAAATTGCCTGTTTGCTCGCCAATAAATAGATAAAACGAAATGAAGTCATTACTTTGAGAAGTAAAAGGAGCATGGTCACATAAAGTGTTCGCCTACATACGAAGTGGTACCGTAGCGAAGGCGACGCTTGAGGTTGAGCGGTGTGCGTCGGAGGCACGTGCGTCCAAGATATTTATAGCCTTGTCTACGTCTCGTGACCAGACTAGACATAGCTTTGATGTCGTTTTCCCTTCGCCAAAGTTGTAAATTGTCGAAAATTTGCTTTTCTATTAGATAAAACAGAGGTAACGGAATGGAATAAGTTCACCTGTAGCAACCGAGTGGAGTTTTGAAACTTTCATTTCGCTAAGCTTTTTTTTTCTCAAACTGCAATCCTTATTTTACAAGTTTTTAGCTCGTTTGTTGTCCATTCTGTAGTAAATTATCTGAAGAAAACAATCTCAAAACCGAAAGAAGCGCCAATTTTTTTTTTATATGTAGAATATTAAAGCTTAGTAGACTTTATTCGTCACGGTTCTTTTAAATACCTATTAGCTGTAGGCAGAATGAGGACCTAACATTGTCAGTACAGTTCTTTGCGTCGGGACATTAAACGTTGGTCGCTTGACATAGCGAAAAACAAAATAGTTAAAAAAGATGATTATAGTTTTGAAATATGAACCTACAACTACACATAAACGTGTTGTCTTATCTTCACATATATCTTATCAAACTCGTAACCTATTGCATGCGATGCATTTAATAAAATTCTACGTCAGCTACGTGGTTGCCAAAATATCATTTTGGATTTTTAAATACTATACTCGAATATACCCGAGTGTGTGCGCACTTAGTTTTTCATTCTAAAACTTCAGATTAGAGGACTGAATGACTAATATCTCAAAAAAATGTTTGGTCCACTTTTGCCCCATGCGTCATCTATTTTACTGATAGCGTTGTTATTTTAGGAAATATTATAGGAAGCAGTCAATATCCATTTACAAATTGACCCGCCACTTAACCTACAATTCCAAGCGGGCGCTGAAACGCCGCGTACTTCAGTCAAGCTATAGGTATAATATTGTAGGTGTTCGTAATTACAATCGGCATTAATTAACGTGTATTGTTTCGCGAGATGTATTTTATGTTTGATATCGTTGTGTGGATGGGTTACGTCACTGCGTGCAGCCGCGGCCCCCGCGCAGCCCCCCCCGCGGCCTCCCCGCACGCTCCCGCCCGACGGCGCCAACAGGTCACATGGCGTCTACGTATCGTATAGCTTTCTTCACCGGTCTACAAATGAACACGAAAAATAATAAGTTCTTGAAGCCCAGTAAACAAACAATATGTACATTATGTATGCATAAGGAAAATCTTCAGGAAACATGGCTCAGAGCTTCCTATTGGATAAACCACAAAGTGCAACCATTACGTTAAATATATGGTTCTTTAGTTATTATTTCTTGATGAGAAATTATACACTTATATTCTGCATGTGCGTTGTCGTTTTTTAGGGTTCCGTACCAAAAAGGTAAAACGGAACCATAATACTAAAACTCGACTATTCGTCTGTCTCTCACCAGGCTGTATATCTCATGAACGGTGACAGCTAGACACTTGAAATTCACAGATGATGTATTTCTGTTGCCGCAATAACAACAAATACTAATAACAGAATAAAATTTATATTTAAGTGGAGCTCCCATACAACAAACGTTTTTTGCTCAATATTAATAACGGCAATAGAGACGCTTGAAATATTCACAAAACATTTCGTTGTATATTCACTTTCAAAATAAATAATTAACTGAAGAAAAAATAAATATTTAATAGGGGCTGCCATACAACAAACGTGACTTTTTTATAGATAATGATACTGAACCCTTCGGACGCGAGTACGACTCGTACTTGGCCGGTTTTAATTAAAGTCACCTCTGCACGTTCAATATTCAAGTTGTATAATGATATCTAAGTAAGCTCATACTTCTCTGCTTGTAAAGATAAGCTGACCAAGATATCTTTATACAGCCGATGGTTTAAAAGAAAAATATCCCTTGTCGACAAACGCACCAACCAACGAACGATCCAAGATTTATTGAAGACGGTGAGGCGCAGAACACGCCTGTCGGTAAACCAATATAATCAATTATTTCTTCCCTGAACTGGGGTCTCTTCAAATTTAGCTGCAATAAAAATGCCATCGGTAATTTAAATTAATGTAAATTCTAAAGCAATTCTGATGTGATGGAGTGATATGTCAATAGTTTTTTTTTAACGTAGCTGTGAACGATATGTATTGAATAATGATTTCCCATCGTTTTTTCAAAGATAAGTTGGTATTTATCTTGCTTTCTCAGTATGCTTATTGATGAGTACTGAAGCTAATTGAGAAAGCAAGATAAATACGAACTTATCCGACAACAAGTCGAACGAAAAGCAAGCTTTAAATAAACCCAACTGCTGTTTGGATTATGTCGTCAAAGTAATGTTATTGTATATATTTATCATGTATTTATTTTTCATTTCGCCAATTTCATATTAAAATAATTTTAATGTAGCCTATGACACTGTAGTGGTTAAGACGAATCTAACCACGTATATTTTTTTAAATCGGTTTAGCCGTATAGTAGTTACGAGCGGATATTGAGTAGGACATACATACAAGTCAAACACATAACCTTCCTTTTGGGCTTTGCCGCAGTCGGGTAAAACACGATGGAAAAGGATTATTCACTACATCTGTAAGCATTTTTTGTATGTGCTCTTTGTTACAATATAAATATTGTACGCGCTTTCTTTTCGCTAAGCAAAATTTTGCTTTTATTAATATTACGCTAAAGTAACTCGCATATGAGGTTATATCAAATACAATGCAATTTGCGAGGTACGTAAACCTTATATTACAGTCTTAGCCCGCATTTCTATAGAGCTGACTTACTGAGCTTAATCATTTTCATTTATGTAAGTCTGTTTTTATAAACACTCGATATACCAAAGTTTCTGTTACAACCGGTATTAGCTTTCAAACAAAACCTACTTATTGGAGACCGTACTTAAGATATAAATATTTGCCTAATAGACTCCCAGAGTATAACCTAGTTTCGTATTATGGTTACTAGGTAGAGATAGGAGATACGAAGAGAAAGATAACCTATTTAAAATAATATTATTGGAGATTTTTTTACATATTTACAATAGGGTTTTCTTTTGCACAATAAAGTGTTTACATACATACAATAATCTGTCCTTGCTCTTATCAAAAAACATCTGTACAATTAAATGCTTTATTAAAATAAACGCATACTAATGAACATACAAGCGCTCTTAATAACCACTGCATTGTTAAAGGGTGGCATGGTGGCTTAATTGTGTGCAGAATATCCGCCATTTCAAGCGCTCCACTTTCATTTATGAAATAACTCCCACGATAAACCCGGAAAAATTCAGGTCCGGAATGTGTGGCGGTCGCCTTGCCGCGAGGTCGCGCTATCGGCTATCGCCCGCTCAACTCATATCATAATAGCCAAAACAATCAATACAGAACGGTCTTTTGTAGCGATAAAACCGCGCTGTAACTCGTAATTGGCTGTAGTACAGTCGGCTACGGAGAGATGTATCCATTGAACATTAGTACAATGCAATAAGGTGAAAAAGTGGCTACATCTCTTTGTAGATGAATCATCTCTAACATCACCGCTGTTAACTGACAACTAGTGGGTTAGTATTGAGAGATGAACTGTGTTTCTGTTAGTACAAGTGATTGGTAGCACTTCCACTTGTGAATTTTAAAGGTTTTAAATTGGCAGTGGTTGCATTCCGTCTCTTGATATTCTAGTTTAGAGATTCGTATCTTGGAGTTCAGAGAGTTACGGGTCTATGACTAACAACAGTTTCATCATTCATTCACAACCCTGAAATCTAAGTTTTAAACATTTAAAATATTTTTCAACCTATTATCCCAACTCGTTTACTAACCTGTAGGCTTACCCAAGATGCTAACGCTGCTAACTTTTCTGTCTTCCGTCTACTCGAAATGTATGGAGTTGACATAAGCGGTCGACGCGATCTGTCAATCTTACACATTTTATCAATATTATTCGAAATACTGAAACCAACCAAAAAATGCTTACTCAAACTCAAAGTATTTATTTGGCAAAAACCCACTGCATCACAATAGATATAGTACGAAAAAAAACCAAGATAAGGCTAGAGCAAAATTAAAAACGTTGCACTGTATCGTGAAGTCAAATCGTCGGTGAAACTGTAAAACCACGTTTGTAACATTTGTGATAATTAGCAAAATGCACCTTTTTAATTACACAGTAAGGTTTATTTTGCTCTATTATAAATTTGTTAGTTACGCGGTTTAGTAGTATCACCGACGAAATAGGACTCAAGCTCAGCATGTGCTGCAGGCCTGCAGCTGAACCCTGGTGTTCAGCACCTATTCGTAACTGAATACGACGAATGCGTGTTGAGATAAAAATATGTATACCTCGTATAACATAACGCGTTATTATTTTTTGAATTACTTTATGTGCATTTATAAATAATTCAATCTATATATTTCTTTCTCCTCTTATTATTTCAATCAAAAGATGCGCCTGAACTCCCCTCTAGGTCTCTTTTCTACGTACATTTGCATATTAAGTTTATTTGTTTTCAGTAGTACAATTATTTAACTTTCGTTTAATAAAGTTTTCGGTATTTAACGGTTCTCCTGATTTTAATATATCGTTTGCGTTGCAGCATTGTGACAAAAGAATAATAATAGAAAGATTAATTGAATCTGTAAAAACCATTTAAAACGGGAGATAAGTATTTCGAAATACAGGAAGCCCCGCTAACTATTTAAGTCCTAGTTCCCTTCACCATTCCTGTTAAATGGCGTAAATCAGCTAATTTCCAAAAATAGCTTAGTTTGATGTTGCTTGAAACTGTAATACACAGCGATGTTCTAAAACACTGACCCAACGTCGGGGAAATACAACGTAACTCACTGGTAAAGCGCCGTGCCAACTGGCAGACACGATGTACAGAATCATATTTGGCTAAACAAATCACAAGACACCTTATGGCGACTGCTCTTTCTCACTATTGCTGTATTTCTGTATTTCCTTTCATAATTAAAGACAAACAAGAGTCGCGGCGCGTTCAAAATGCAAAAGCGACTAACGATATTCTATTCTATCACCCAAAACGTATGGGATGACAGTTGACCTCGTGGTTTATCGCGACGCACGAGAATGTCATCCCATTCATTTTGAGTGATATAAAATAAAAACGTTGGTAGTGTTTGCGTCTTGGCTAGAGCCTCAAAGCAGTCGAGCCACCTGATGGAAAGCTATCACCGTCTCTCACTGACGTCAGCATGCCAGGGACACAGCCAACTCGCTGCCACTCAGTAGATACTCATCTATGGCCATGTTTAATCTCTTCATTAATTAAATTGAAACAGAGTATTATCTAAGTCGAAACTAAATCCAACTTTATCACATTTCCACGTCATACCGACATAATAAATCTGAGCTATGTTGCTATGTTGATGTTTCATTAAGACAGATAACGACTGACGCATCCGAGTTATCATTAGGTTGTATACTGCATACATGTATAGCTGCGGGAAACATGTCGCGGTGGTCAGAAGTTTCCATAAGAACGGTGATAAAAGGCCGGGCGATAAGCGGCCGCTCCCAAAACTAACATGCCGGGTCACCGTGGTCGCCATTACAAACAAGGACGAAGTACCCGGTGGATACTTCACTAAGAAGAAAAATAAGAGCTATATAAGAGGGATTACCTCTTAAATAACCAAAATAGGACATTAGTAATTATATCAGATATATTAACCAAAGCTGTTAGTAACAACAAAAAGTTCCTTAGTGATTCAGCTAACAACTTAGTTGATGCGTCTACCGTCTTGTTATGCAGATGAAGAAGATGTTTCTGCAGAACAGTCACAATCTTGTGAGAAGCGACTATTTTTTCCGAAGCCCTTTCTTCCTTGACTCATGACTTAAAATAGAATAAGTAACTGGGCTACCGTAACTTTGAACTCCCATTTCTGAGTCTTTAAAATTAATTAACGCAACCTTGTCGCCTTTTACTTAATAACCATTTATTGTTGTAATTATAAGTGTAAATTAGCTAAGAAATGCTCTTATATAAATTTTATAAACTTTGAATTTGAGCGTTGTATTAAAACTTAGACAATGCCGTGTTAATTAACCAGACTGAGCAGTTAATGAAACTAAATATGGAGAAAATGAGTCTTATTAGCGAATCCTTCATAAATATTAATATTGCAAGGCTATTAACGCAAAAAAAGAAATTCTATTAATAATATGTAAGGTTTATGCGGCTCCTAAACGTGGTAACTTTTAACTGCCTAGTAGAAAGTCACCAACGAATAATAAAACCAAACGTGTTTTTTTTTCAATACTTAATTAGAAATCTAATTTTTGTTACCAACATACAACAACTAATTGCCAGTACATACAAGTTCATGTTTATTAGTAAGTATGACGTGCCCGCAGTGAGAATCTCGCTAAGAAAAAAAATGTGATCAATGTACCTATAAGAACTTACAGCTACTTACTCGTACATTAAACATTATCGAATGAATCAGTTCTCAATACTTCAACATGGGATGTTCTTTCCTGGTTATGCTTAAGGTTATTACACAAAACATGTACGAGTATGTACATAATTAGCTTAACAACAGGAAGTTACATACAAAGCACATGATTCCCGCCGCTACAAATGAAATACCGCAGCAGCATTGTATACTCTTCACTGTAATAAAAAACCTAATAACATGGCGCGCATAAACAACATAGTAGGCTATATGAAAAATGCATCGTCATTTCATTAAAATTAGAATAAACGCAATATCTAAAGGAGAAAACAAACTGCGCTGAGACTATACACTACACGGTAAAACCTACTTGTTTTTGAAGTGTTTTGCCGCGTAGAATAGTGACTGTGTGCCATGTAACCATAAACGATATATATCGATAACTTTAACATAGCAATAGGTATAAACCGGTGATTGTTAGCCACGCTTCTAAATATTTATTCAATTTCATCATATGTCATATCTTGCTATTATAAACTTCAGAAACAAAATGATATCCTATGAATCATATCTATTATTTGCTTTCAGTTCAAGTTTCTACAACGATCAACGTTAAACACATAAGTGGAAATGCAAGAACCATAAACATTGAAGCGGCCAACAATTGCTCATTAAAAGATAGCATTTATCACATCGTAAATTAATAATTATATCACTCGTCATTGTAGTAAAAATACTGGTCAAGTGAGAGTCGGACTCGAGTGGGTCGGGCACTGTAGGTACTTTAATAAGAAAAACAAAACGATTAGAAATCACTAGGGTGACGCCAATGATAGACCCTTTTAGCTGACATGCACCAGTAATGGACAATTCATTCATGATTCAAAATTCTTACGGTCCTAAATTGATTTTTGCAAAACAAATGAATAACCCTTATCTTCTGTAAAATAAGAATCAAGTGTCCATCATTGGTCCTTATGTCCATTACAGGTTTCGGCTAAGGCTTAAGATTTTCTTTTTGGATTCTTCTTAAACTAAGTGTGGCCATTACAATCGATATTTTTCGAAAATGTTAAGCTTAGATATTCCTGATGATGTGCACGATTTTCGTATATTTCCCTAATGATGATATTGATGCGTAAGCATATGAGTCAGTTAATGACGATTTTTCTTACTCAAGTTTGGAAAAGGAACGAGATAATTCTCCCGAAAATGTCTCTAAGAACGACGGACACACGCGCAAACAATCCTACAAGGGTTTCGGTTTACCATCGGATGTACGAAACCCTAACGCGCGCATTAATTATCTGTAACTCACGTTGCAATATCAGTTAGTAAGGTGGTCAGTTTATCTATGTAAACAATCCGCTGTTTTCCGACGCATGCGTTTATAGATAAACAAATCAAACATTTCAGTGTAGTGCAGTACTCGTATAGTAAATACCTAGTTCTACTTCCATCGGAGAGGGCGATGCACTTCGTTTGCACAACGCTTATCGTTCTCCTAACACAATCATTTTTGTGTAAATAGACTTTGAATTTAAATTATCAAAATCAGCTCTTGAATACTAAAACTTTTCGCTTCGTGTAATTTTAAGATTGCAAAGCCTTGCCTAAAGTTAGGTAGAACTTTAGTCGGCCGAGCTTTGTGGCTTAGTTTTATCTTGAATTAGATATTTATAAATCTAAAAATATATACCCACTGACGTTATTTGAATTCAGGTCATTTTAAAACACTCACCATACCTTTTTTATTTAAATGATAAAATATAGCGAAAAAAAACCATTTTAAAGAAACCTGCACCTTTAATAAAATAGTAATTACACCAAAATAAATATTATCTTATACAGGGTCGAAATGAGTAAGTATCCGAAAAGAATCTTCTGCGTAAAATATGAGAATTACCATCAGCAAACACCTACAAAAATAATGACATCGGTTAAATATTGTTCACTAGACTCATTATATTAAACCTAAAACATATAATTTAAATTTCAGTAATAGTTCGATAAATAAAACACGATATCTTACGCTTATTTATATTTCTTAGATAAGGCAAATAGCACCCAACCCACCTCGTGCAAAAACGAATTAAAAGGCAAAAATAAACGACACTAAGCGACACTGTTATACTGTCGATCAAATCGAAAAGGTAGTATTAGACTATGAAGTTCATATACTATGCGTATGTAGACGCACTCTCTCTAATACTGCCTATTGCTTTTAAATGGCAGAATAAATGTAACATTTCTGACCTTCTACATAGGAGCAATAAAAAACTGAATGCTAAAAGTTCTTTTTTTAAATTAATTTCAGCTACTCTCATCACCGCAACAGCGGGCACCTGCTACGGCTGGCCCTCTCCGACGCTGTCCTACCTGCAGTCGGCGGAGTCTTCTATCCCCACCAGCCCCGACCAGGGATCATGGATCACCTCCATCATGATCCTCTGCTCTGCACTCACGCCGGTCCCATCCGCCTACTTCGCCGACCGTTTTGGGAGAAAAACAACATTGCTACTAGGTGAGGCTACAGAAGTTTTCAATATAATAGTGTACTCATTGTGAAACTATTTCCTTACCGTCTGCCAAACAGCGTACAGTATAAACTAGAGCACTAAGTAGCATTATGACTGACATGTTTCTTATGATAAATTCTCGGTAAATTCTAAAAGTATACTTAGTTTTGTCTTAAGAAGATTTTCAAACTTCTGAGAATGTTCTGCAACTTGCACATTACTTGCTTTAAATTTTTAAATTCAGCCACTAACTATTTTTATTCAGAATAACCCGCAAGAAAGGGTACAATATGATCCTGAATTCTCTAGGGGTTATCTTAGGTATGTTACTAACCACTTAAATATTGAATAAATTATAATGAAAAAAACACAAAACAGCCAAGAGAAAGCCCAAAAGTCATTTGCAATAGCTTAGTTAGTGGGTCGTGTATTTAAACTGAATTCTTACAAACTTTGGTACCTTACACACTTCACCTCTCAGTAAACGTCAGATTACCCCCTCGAATAAATAATTCGACTTTATGAGCGATTGTGACTTCGACGGAACATGCAGAGCGTTCGCGGAACTAATGTGAAAATGTATGCATAGTTTACTACACATTGGACGTTCAAAAGTGATGGCGTCTCGAGTTGTTGTGGATAAATACCTGCTATTTGATACTTTATGGAGAGTCAGAGGTCTATGACCATGGCCAGTTAGAAATAACTAAATTGTATCGTGTGAGAGAAGAAAGTCATTTCTAAATGCAATTAGGTAAATAAATAAAGTCTCGTTTATTTACGCTACATTACAGATACAGTATTTTTTAATAAATGACGGGCAATATCAGAGAGATACCTAGTTTTAACTCATCATCTATAACATAACTTTGAAAATGTTTCTTTCCTTAACCCTAAGATTGCCACAGTCCATTATATTTTTACGTGCCGGAGACGCAAAAACGAAAAATCCGCTGACGTGTCCAACCGAGCGGGGCACAGATAATAAGGGAATGTCTTGGGGATACAAATACAAAAAGCCAGATATATGTAGAGTTTTGTTCTTATCTTAATCTCTTTTTTAGGTTAAACAGAGTTTCTAATAAATTTCCTATAATTTTCCAGGAGCGGTACCCTTCATCGTGGGCTGGATCCTCGTTATCGTAGCTAAGTCCGTGGAACTGCTGTATGTGGCGCGCATGTTCTCCGGGCTCGGCTACGGTATCGTATACACCGTCGCCCCCATGTACACCGGCGAGATCGCCACCAATGAAGTCCGCGGTGCTCTCTCTACACTCATCACCCTCATGAATAAAGTGAGTCTACGATTCACCATCATTTTAGAGTCCGTCCGAAATTTTACCCTTTCATCATCATCATATCTCAAAGACATCTCATCCATCATGGGTTGCCCTTTAATCTTCTAATTGTTGAGTCCCGTTATAAGGATAGAACAATCGTTGAAATGGCTAGCCAAGCAGAGTTTCGAAACCGAAACTTTGTGGAGTTCAGAGCCCACTTACAATCGATAGAAAAATGAGGAAAAATACGGGTGCTACCTGTATGTCTTATATGATAAAAACCTTGTAAGATCTACAAGGTGTTTCTTAATTATACGACATTATTCACTTAGATCACACTCTTAATGAAGAATGTCGTAAAATTAGTAAACGCCATCTAAAAGCTAAATTTAAATTGTTGCGAAGTATAACTTACAAATTTAAAATTAAAGCAGTATAACACTCACTTAATTTGACAGTACTAGAGCTCTATTTTCATTTCATTTTTCCTAGCAGCTCGGTATGGACTCAATAATAGATCTGTTCACAATTCATAACCGGGTCATCATCATAAACGGCGTGACATTTTGAGCACTTGCCAATACGCTTCACCCGTTTTTAAAGTAGACCAAACATTTGTCCCCACAAGCGCACACTTGAGATAGTCAAATCGTACTGGTTTTTATCCACCTGAATACATAACAACTGTAAAATACGGCGACGTCTAACCGCTATAAATTATTCATTGTTTTCCACCCAAGAATACATTTCGCTTCACGTGAACGGGCTTAATGCAGAAAATTATCTGATTTAGATGTTTAAAATACGCTTTAATCACAGAGTGTATTAAGTTTTAGGCTTACAGTTTACAATGTTCTCATTAGTTGTTCTATCTGCTAGTAATTACACTGACGAACACACGCCGAGGCGAAACGTGACTCATTGCTTTAATTACATATTGCGCATGGTTTGCTTCACATTCATATCCAACATCAAACACAAAGAGTTTGCCGTAATTTAGAGACAGACTTGATTACGCTGTAGGTAGTCCTGCCACCTCAGCTGGCTTTCACGACGTTCCATCGTGCTCAATTATGTTCAGGGCCAGAAACTTTATGTTAGGCTCATTTTCTATAGGAAAGTGGTAACTTTGTACTGAATGTTAAGCTAAAACTGGTTTTATTATGAATTATCGTCAGCATAGAAAAAAAAGTAATGCAATAAAAAATATTTTTTATAACATAGGTATATTTGGATGATACCTACTCATATTTATATTAGACTGACTACCACTGACTTACGTACTTGCACACTAGTTTAAAAGGAGGTAACCGAGTGAGAAACAAGTCACGAGCAAGCTATGTTTATCGCTTTGCAAGCAAAATATGTCTCTAAACAATGCTTTTCTCTATTCCAGGTCGGTATTCTTGCCCAGTACTGCATCGGACCCTTCGTTTCGATGAGAACCTTAGCCGGCATCAACTTGATCCTACCTATATCTTTCGTCATAAGCTTCATCTTCTTGCCCGAGTCACCGTACTACTACCTTAAATTCGAACGCAGTGAGAGAGCAGAACGATCTCTGAGAATGCTACGCAGTGGAGACATAAGGACTGAACTTAAGAACATAGAAATAAATGTCCAGGAAGACATGAAAAACAAGGGTTCCTGGTTAGACCTCGTCACAGAAGCTACAAACAGAAAAGCCATGTGGATAAGTTTGGGTGTGTTTACGATTCAACAACTATGCGGCAGTGCCGCTGTGGTCGCGTACGCTCAGGTCATATTCAAGGCGACTGCCACAGACTCCGACAGCGGTGGTCTGAAGGATTACGAGCAATCTATCGTAGTAGGATGTGTGCAAGTAGCGACGTGTGTTCTATCAGTTATCCTTGTCGATCGAGTCGGAAGAAAACCATTGCTACTGCTTTCTGCCCTTGGTGTTGGGCTCATGAATGGATCACTTGGAACGTTTTACTACTTCCACGAATTCAATAAGCTATCGGTGGCTCACCTGCACTGGTTGCCGATGGCTGCTATCCTGGTATACATCGTGTGCTACGCCATCGGACTTTCAACCGTACCCTACGTCATCATAGGAGAGATGTTCCCCACCAGTGTCAAGTTGTACGCGTCCTGTATAGCGCACATATACACTGGCATTTTCATGTTTGCAGTCCAAAAACTATTCCAGGTAAACTTTTCCGTTTCTTTTTGCTTTAGCTACGCTAAAATTGATTAGGTATCTTTAAAATAAGTTGTTAAATCCATACATTAAAAATAAATGTTTAAAAAAACAAAACACCGCCTTCAAATACGCAAACGCAATTGGATTGACCTATACCTACCATTTTAAAAAGTTTTTTTTGCGTTTTTGAAGGCGGTTTGTTGTTTTTGAAAACATTTATTTTCATTTATACATTTTAGTGATCATAATAAGCTGTTATGTAGTCCCACTTCTTAGTTGATATGAATCTTTAAGGCATTTCAAGTTCGCTGCTAGCAACACTGTGGGAAAATCATAGACATATTTAAACAATTAAATTATCTTCTTTATAGTCGCTCAACTATCTTAATCGAGATATCTTATCGTCATCCTTGAAATAGGTACCGTTGAGGAGTACCAGCCGTGTTCTTCAAAATCAGTTCCACTTCACCGAATGATACTTTCTGAATGCAAATGCTGGATTGGTTACTAAAGATACTGAAATTGCTATATGTATGCCTATCATATTTGAGAGTTCCCTCAATTCCTCATATGTCCCCTCATCAGATTACAATTTGGTGACAATGGGACCACCTCGGAGGTATACACTACCAAAAAAATACCACGAAATATAAACGATAATTGACGGACAAATCGGTAAACTATACATTACCTACTTACTACTCTTGTTTAAAAAAATACATACAGTGGAACATAGAACCTCCTCCTTTTCAAGTCAGGCCGTCATCAGGGGATGACTTAAAATCGTGGGTTTTAACCGCTAATCCTTATGTTAATAAATCACGTCTTACGATCTTACATATGTTTTTTTTTTGTTATTTTATGGACATATTTATTCTACCTATTTTGACTACGAAAATTTTACTCATACGGTCGAAGCATAGCTCAGAAGTAGTCATTTAGTAATACCAGTACCTTGTCGCAGCTATTGCTACTAAAATAAAACCGTAAATATAAAGTAACGATTTATTTTTGTTTGTTTCAGGTGGTAAGGGACACGTGCGGCATTTACGTAGTATTCTGGGGTTTCTCGACGTTCTCGCTGCTGGGGCTGGTCTTCATGATGGTGGTGCTGCCGGAGACCAAGGGCAAGTCCTTCGCCTCCATCCAGGCGCAGCTAAGGCGCGACGTCGCGCGCGACAACGCCAGCAAGCTCATGACCGTCGAGTATTAGCGACCCAGGCCGCGTTCCTATGGACCTTTCCTTCAGTGCTTAGCATAAGCTTACTCGTAATTTAGGGATCAAGTTGATAATGAATCTAAGAATACTGATACTTAAATGTAATTTAATTTAAACGTACGGTTTTACAAAAGTATGTTAAAGGCTGTTACTGAAGCGGCCGGTAGAGGGCCAAGAGGGGGAGTAGGGTCGGGGTGAGGGCGGAGGCTCCGGAGAAGGCGGAGAAGTCTTCGGAGTCATAGTCCGGGGGCAGTCTCCTCGTGGCCACCACGCCGGAGTACAGCCGCGCCGACCGCTTGGCCGTGCGCGTCTTGTTCGGACTCTTGAAATCGACCAAGTACAGACCGAAGCGGGACCTGCAAAATGCATTTACAAATGTGACGAGTGAAATAATAACACAGAAAGTTTGACTGAGTACCTGATGTGTTTTATTTTTATCCATTTTAATAGTCCTGCTGAGCTAAGGAATGTTTAAGTAAGTATAAAGCTAATCCTAAGGACCAGTCCACGTGTCCACAAAACCACAGCGCGGTGCCGGCCATGTATGGTACGAAGCGGCACCTGCAGGGACACTGCAACGTGTCTCTCCACGGCGCCGCGCCGTGGTGATGTGGTCAGGCAGTTACAAGGTTACATTTTTGAAGAATAATTGCCCGTCATCCGTTGGTCTTACTCTAATTTGGTGTAATAAGACGTCCGTACTATAGACGGGTAGTTATTGTGTAACAAATTGTCCGCGAAAGTATGGGTAGTCGACAACAATAAACATATATTGAGATATAAATACTTTTATAGTGAAGAGCTGCAACGAAAACAGGTCACTTTATATAGAATTTCCGTAGAAAGTGACCCGTTTTCATTGCTTTTGAGTGTAGGTACAGTCGCCATCAGATATATCGGAGCGGCCGAGGTACTCAAATATTTCTGAGCAGCAATAAATTTCAATAAATTCTTTACGGTAAATAAGCTCAATAACATCTGAACATCCAATTCGCCACAAATGTATGAGCAGTGGTTTTTCAATTAAATCTGAACACACAACGAGACAATAATATCTGCACATACAGGGTGATCATAAATATCTGAACATTTAAGGAAAATATACCTTAAAGCACTAGGCATACAGTTTAAATGTAATCGTACAGATGTAATGAATTTTCCTTTTACAAAATAAGTAGGTATACAAAATATAAATCTGCGAAAAGCAACTTCACGGTCTTGTTACAAGAGAAGAGACACATTTGAATAAAATATATGGCAATTCACAAAAACGGTTGTTGTATCTGAAAGAGTCACAGAGTCCGAGCGAAACATGCATATCGCACGTTTCGCACAGTACGAGTAAGATAAGGACGCCATTAGTATCACGATGACGTCACGCTCTGTCTCAGGCAGTGTATACACTCTACATCGAGCAGAACACTCTTTTTAGTTTTGACATTGATAAAACCGAATGGTGGTTGTGTAGAAAATGTATTCCAGCGTAGTACGTTAAAGAATTTTAAACTGTATACTGAGTGATTTAAGGTATATTTTCCCTAAATGTTCAGATATTTATGATCACCCTGTCTGTGCAGATAACTTTGACGAATTGTACTTTCAGATATTATTGTCTCGTTGTGTGTTCAGATTTAATTGAAAAACCACTGCTCATATATTTGTGGCGAATTGGATGTTCAGATGTTATTGACCTTATTTACCGTAAAGGATTTATTGAAATTTATTGCTGCTCAGAAATATTTGAGTACCTCGGCCGCTCCGATATATCTGATGGCGACTGTACTGTCACCCAATAAAACAATTATTGATACTTAGAACCATTGTGAATGTCATTGTCATGTATGTAATTTGATGTTCTGTTGGAAGTTTACTATGACAACGCACTAAAGTGCTTAACATTTCGTTGGGGTACTGTACCTACTGCACGTCAAAATCGGCATTTAGGAACAAATACTGTTGATCAACACACAACTATTTGCCTTAACGGTTCAGGAAGCTGTAATTAAGCTTAATACATTGCGTTGTGCACCATCACCCAGAATTAATTGAAGATGTCAGTGTAACAGGATTATCGTATACGTCCTGTTGAACTTCAATTACTATTATGAAGGGGGCCAATCGCGATAGAGTTCAGCCCATAGTTATGGAAAGTGACAGTTGCCATCTCCATTGTTTCATCTAGGAGCCTTTTGTTTCGGAGCAGCCCGGCTGAATAGGCGAGCCGTAGCTCGTAAGAGCTATTGTTATCTCGTTCGTTTTAAAAAGATTTTTTAACACAGATAGCATCATGTACGTGAAGTGCAACTAATATTAATATTAGTTCCTAGTTATTTGTTTTGAGTTGCATCGTTTTTAGGGTGCCGTGCAAATGGAACCATCACTAACTTATTTAGCTACTAATTTCACGAAGCGATGTTAATCAATGTTAATCCACTGTTAATATAGTTCATACATTTTGACAGCTGTTAACAGCTGTGTTTGGCCGGTTTTTTGGAATGATTTAATCAAACCTCAAAGTATGTAAAATAAAAACAAGTGGCTGTGGCGGGTGGCGGGACCTTGTGCAGGGTCCGTCCGGATCGCTACCACCGCCTTATCCATTAACCTACCGCCAAACAGCAGTGATCGCATTGTTGTGTTCCGGTTAGGGGATAAGACAGCCGGTGTAATGACTAGCATAGAGGCATTCCATCTTAGTCCACAGGGTTGACAACGCATTTCCAGTCTTAGGCTTGCAGTCTTGTGAATGCAAATGTCTATGGGTCGCAGTTTCCACTTACCATCAGGTGGCATGTGTGCTCGTTTGCCTTCTATATGCCATAAAAAAAAAAAACTAGCTTGGAGGAACCCTCGATTCACGAGTTTCAGTTGCATTTGACCGGTTTTTTTTGTAGTAAGTAAATAAGAACAAATAGCATTAGTAAATACTTAGTCGCCTTCGTAATTAAATTTAAATAACATTACTTATACTTTATATGGATCATCTAATGCCATATGTTATACTTATATCTATGGTTTAACAAATTGGTTGTAATATAATAGAGATATCTCTAAATGGAGTGGGAGTATTTGAATGTTGTAATTAATTCTAAGGGATTACTCCCTAGCCTATTTGAAACTAATTTATTAGTCTCTCTCACTCACCGACGAGCAACGATCATAGAGAAAAGGACAGAGCTTACCAATTAATTATTTGGGGTAGTTGAAATAGGGAGTTCGATAGGCATGCCCTAAGTTGCTTATTATTATATTTTTAAAAGTTGGTAATGGTTAAAAAATAGGCAATTAAGTGCACACTTATTACTACTTATTACTTATTTAATAAAGTAATGAATAAAACCTGCGCCGTCCTTTAAACCGTTTGTCTGATATAGATACGTAAAGAAACGTTTTAAAAAAAGGTACAGATCGTTAGTAAATTTGAATTTGTGTTTGCATTTCCCTTGATCTCTGCCACCTTTGCCCAATAGGCAAAGGAGGAAGGGAGGAAGGTTAGGGAGACAAGAAGATCACCAGCCGAACGACGAGCCGCACTGTCACTAAGTAACCGATGCACCTCTAGATATCCAAATAGCTGATTGTTAATAACGGACTCCATTGTCTTGGAGGGTAGGGAGGTAATAGCGATTGGTCTGTAGTAAAACAGGTCGAAGCAATTGCCCTTTTTTAAGGATCCGGTGGACAAGCGTCGTCTTCCACAAGTCTGGCACTATGCCCGAAGAGTAAGAGAGCTGAAAAAGACGTGTAACAAATTTGGCCAACTCCGGAGCGCATGTGAAGAGCATATCTGGAGGAATCCCGTCAGAAACACTTGACTTGTGAATATCAAGGGTAACAAGGAATTTTGTACAGAACCTTGCCGCAATTGGATATCTGGCATAGAGTTTGTGCACCGCGAGATGGTAGACGGTGAGTTTCTCTTATCAATCTTATCATCCATAAAGTCACATTGGATGCAAAAATAATTAGCCTCATTGTTAATGTAAATACGTCTGTTTATTTAAAATAACCTTACTTTGTCCCTAACCGTTTACTTAGGGATTTGAAAGGATTGAGACATAAAATTATAAAGAAAAGCCCTGTCGTAAACATCTGCACCTGATTTTTACTGATAAAGAAGGTATGTAAGTAAGTAGATGTTTACGAAAATCTAATTTTAGACCTAGTAAACTCCTCAAAGACTAATTTAACTACGACTAACACATTCACTCCAGACAACGCATAAACACCATTTCGAGGAAATTAACCCTTACATGTGTGTTTTTACTTTTAAAAGTATGCGAGCTTCGAATAAAACTGAATGTTATTATTCTGGCAACATTCTTTTAACAACGGCGGTCTGTCGAGCCCTCAATCAAATGAGTCATAGGAGCACTCGACGTACTCGGGAGTACTCGACGGGTAAAGCGGGTAAACTGAGATCCACGCCCATTAATGTGGTTTTAACGCTCTGATGAGAAAGCTTCAACTCAACGGTTAATATTTGGTGCGTCAAAAAACGTCAACGTAAACGCCAAACTATAGAACACTGTCATTTTTGACGAGTTTCGAGACGAACATCATAAGAGTTGAGATTAGTTTATTAATACGGGCCTAAGACCAGAAAATGCGATGTCAACCTTGAGGACTTCCTGCCACTGTTGTCTTATTCTCATACCGGAACACAAAAATGCAAACATGCTGCTTACCGGTAGATTAAAGGATAAGATGGTGTCAGCGATCCGGACGTACCTTTCACAAGGTCCTACCATGACTAAAATTAAATCCGGAAACTGCTATGTCTCCAATACTACACCAGATACTACTATCACTGAATGGTGATGGTGAGAAGATTAGAAATGGCACCGCAGCTAGGGCGGACTAGGATAGCGGATATTGTAAGTAGGTACTACATAGCACATCCAGCGGCCAAGATAGTTCAGTAACCATAAAACCCTCTTGCCATCAAATTTTGATAGATTAGCCTTGTTTTCAGTTACTATCGACTCGATCCGCTCTCGATGCGCATTAGCGCAATAAACGAGCATTAGCACGGGTAATGACCCGTCACGCCGTAACATAACGCCGCTTATACGGTTTTTCCATTACGTCACAGTGATAAATTATTATAACGTCCTGAGTGTAATTATGTGGCAGATATTTACCAAAGGTAAAACCTAAACGATTATTTTGCTATTTACCTCCTAGGTACAACAATTTAAAAAAGTATATTTGAATACTGTGGAAACTATCCAATTCGTGTCATTTTATAAGCCCTGATGTTATACTCGTAGAAATAAAAAACAAGAAACCCGCCTTCAAAAATGCAAAAAATAACTTCTGATAAAATGGTAGGTAGGGCAGTCCAACTGTATTCGGCTTTTGGTTTAAAATATTGTAGGACGCCGACTTCATTTGGTACCTACCTACCATTTTATAAGAAGTTATTTTTTTGCACTTTTGAAGGTGGTTTTTTGTTTTTTAAATTTTATTTTATTTCGTACTTTTTAGTGACCCTATTTTTGCTGTTTTGTAGTCCCACTTCTAAATTAATGAGAAACTACTGAACATGTCAAGCTCGCCGCAAGCAATGCCGCGGAAAAGTCAAAGTCATATTTAAACAATTAAATGTGTTTCGTAATAGTCGCTTAACTACCGTAATCGAGATATCTTAGCTCGCTATAGGTGTGCCTATAATATTTGAGGAGTTCCCTTGATTTCTCCAAGATCCCATCATCAGATCTTGACATGTTGACAATGGGACTAACTAGAAAGTATACCTACTCAACCACGAAACGAAAAAAATAAATCAGTGGTCTTCGAGTAATCGGGGAACAAGCATAAAAATAAAAAGTACCCCGAATTTCCGACGAATTGAGAACCTTCTCCGACTTCTTCAACGTGTGTTAAATCAACTATGTCAAAGGTACGTTGTTTCTGTGTTTCGCATCCGGTTTACGCCTATTGTTATTTATTAGTAATTACTTGAAAATTACAACCAAGACTAAAATTCTACTTCAATAACGTCAGAATCAACTCCCATGAATTTTAAAACAAGTAAAAATAAATTTACTTTGAAACAAATGAAAGCGTGTAAACATTTGACTTGGCAACCTCGTCTACATAAATGCAAAACAATGAAAGATTACAGCTAGTGTAATGGCGGCAGTAAGTACCCACTTTTATCGCTTTTATGAGGATTTATTTAGTATCGTCTCTATTTTTACATCTTGACGGTTTATACATTTTTATAAACCCACTTAAACTTGAAATTTAAACCCGCAAAATAAAATTTTAATTCGAGTTTGACTACAACCAAGTTTAAACAGGTACTGAGCGCCACCTATCCGCAATTTACGAGTACTTTTAATTCCTACGATGCTGCGACTTCGACTCAAGGGTATCAAAGGTGTTCGTACAGGTGTCGGAAGATGGCGTTTTGTGTAGCATTTTCATACATACTATTTAAGAACCAAAACTTAGTATATCCTATAGAATACGTCATAGCTTTAGGGTGACAACATAATCCAATAACTAGGTGTTGCGGTCGTTAAAAGTGTAAAAGAATTATCAGGAGCTCAATAAAATTCGACATCGTTTGTACATTTGGCCTGACACCGTTCCTAACTCTTTGTTGACAAGAAAGTTTATCAACAACGTACACATCAACATGTAAATCATATTTAAGTACCTAGTTCAATCCCTCGTTAATTATCCCGCGAGTGGTCCTAAATAAGATGCATTCAGTAAACGTAATCGTAATCGATTCGAGAATCACTAAGCATTTTTTTTTAAAATAAGGCCGAACGAAATGGTACACGACCATTTTTGGCGGATTATCGCAATTCAACCCCTTTACACCTTTACGCTTTATTTTCCTACTCATGCCCGTAGCACGCTAACGCGATCATCATCATGTCAGCTGAAAGACGTCCACTGCTGGACATAGGCCTCCCCCAAGGCTTTCCACTCAGACCGGTCTTGTGCTTTTCGCATCCACCGCGGTCCCGCGATCCTGACAAGGTCGTCACTCCATCTTGTTGGAGGCCTACCTACAGCTCGTCTTCCGGTCCGCGGACGCCACTCCAGAACCTTCTGACCCCATCGGCCATCAGTCCTGCGAGCAATGTGCCCAGCCCACTGCCACTTCAGTTTAGCTATTCTTCGGGCTATGTCGGTAACCTTAGTTCTACTGCGGATATCATCATTTCTGATTCTATCACGCAGAGAAACCCAGAGCATCGCCCTCTCCATAGCCATTGTTAGCGCCCACGATTGTTATTTATTATTGCTAACGCGATAGTTAAACGAAACTAAATCGAAACAGTAGGAAGGCCCAATGAAACCCTAACCCACCATAGATCGGTGTCACCTTGATATTATAAAACAAGTTGTTTGACACTTCTTACGATTTGAATCATAACGTCACTGTGACACAGTTCTTGGTCTGATAGTACATTATACTAAAATATGATTTTGATTAACATTTTTGATGGATAATGCAAACGAGCACATGTGGCAAAAGTGATCTGTGAACCCATAGACATATGCATCCTTAGACTACGATCTTAAGACTGCAATCTTAAGATCGCAAACGCGTTGCCAACCCTGAGGACTAAGATGAAATGCCTCTATGCTACCACTGTTGTTTTATCCCCACACTGGAACACAACAATGTGAACTGCCGCTTGGCGGTACACTTTCATTGCCAAGGATTCTGATTCTCTTAATAAATGGACCCGCCTAGCGGGTCGGTGGCAATGAAAGGATAGAGAGGATAAAGGTGGTTAAGCGATCCGGATGGACCTTGTACAAGGCCAAATTAAAATATATTCAAAATCCGGAAACTGCTATTTCTCCAATACCTACTACCTACGGAGGTTTGTTTTCTTACCGCTTGCTCATTCGGTATTTGAACATTTAGGTAGGTACTTACACGAAACCGTCGTCCCACTCCCAGTTGTCCATCAAACTCCAAGCAAAGTACCCTTTGACATTGCTGTTGTCCTCATGTATGGCGTGGAGAAGTGCGTTCAGGTAGTGGCTGTAGTACGAGACCCTGGAGTAGTCGTCCACGCCGTCAAAGTCAGCGTAGCCGTTTTCTGTCACGATTATAGGCACGTTGTTATACGTCGTCGAGATCCATTTCAATAGTCGACGGAAACCGAACGGAACGACCTGAAACGAGAATGTTTTTTTTTTAATTATTTTTATGGCATAAAGAAGGCAAATGAGCACACAGGCCACCTGATGGTAAGTGGAAACTATAACCCATAGACATTCGCATTCACAAGACTGCAAGCCTAAGACTGCAAATGCGTTGCCAACCCTGAGGACTAAGATGGAATGCCTCTATGCTAGTCATTACACCGGCTGTCTTATCCCCAAACCGGAACACAACAATGTGAACACTGCTATTTGGCGGCACGTTAATGGATAAGATCGTGGTAGCAATCCGGACGAACCCTGCACAAGGTCCTACCACCCGCAAATTTTATATTACTTAACACATTTTGGTTTTTAAATGTTACGTTGTATTCGCATTCATCTGCATCGTTCAATAAATTGAATATGTTAAATGACAAACATAAAATGAACAAAGAGAATTTGAAGTGAATAATCGCACCAAAATGTTCACTAATAAAACTTTGATTGTGGAACATGAAACGAACAATTCAAATATGAATAAAATTTTAAACTGAAAATATTTCAGTCACGAAACAATTTCGTCTGCTACTTACTTTTGTTTTCGCAAATATGAATAGAAATTCATATTTTCAGAGACAAAAGAGCACTTGAATACCTTGCAAAGTATTTGCTGTTAACTCGCAAAACAACTGTTTAAGTATTCAGTGAGTATAATGACTTCACCTTGAGCCACGTAGACGAGGATCGCGATGGCCACTTCGGATCTTGAACTCTGACGATGCCAACATCATTTTCATGTGACGGTATGGCGCCTACTTCTCCCTCTGCCATGCTTAGAAGATAAGTCGTGTAATGATTTAGGCCGAAGAAATCTGCAGTTCCTCGGATGAAGGCAACTTCTTCGGGCGTGAACTTAGGCAGGCGAGAGCGGCTGTAGTTCTGAAGACGGCTTTTCTCATCGACGAGCCTGATTAGTTCTGGAGGGTAATTTCCTTCTGCGGAATACACGGGATGCGCGTACCAGCCCACCTGTAAAAATATACACAAAAAAAATAACACCGTGGTTGTGTTAAGCTACATTGATTTTTACTCCTTAACATGTTAACTACATGTATAAATATGACGGTAGTAAGACCAATTACAGATAACGTGTTGTATTTTTAAGCATGGAGCCTGCAACTAATTACCCTATTTAGCATGGATGTCAAGGGCCTGAACGTGACGATAAAGGGCGATTAACTGTTTGGCAACAACGATCAGTTTCACGGCAAAGGAGTTATACATTGTATCACTTAACGTTTCCTATAGGTATCATAGCCAGGTGATTGATAATTAACATTGATAGTAATTTATTAACCAAGTATTTAAAATGGTGCCAGTGCTAACTACCTAATTACCGTAAATTATACACCCCAAGATTCATGGGCGTATTTACTTATAAGTCCATGACGACGGGGACATTAATTTTTTTTCTCCACCGGTGCTATTTTTACGACCTAATAACCTTGTGATACATTTAAATTCTATAACACAACACAATAACTACCAAGGTGGTACAGTAACCGAGATAACATAAAATTTACCCAGCCCTCACGACTATTAAACTTACATGCGTCTTCAAATACAGCTCAACCGCTTCCTTATCCTTTGTGGTATTCGTTTTCGGTTCCGCCCAATTTGAATCCAAAGACAAACCGATCTTTCCTAAAACGCAAACGAGCCAATTAATTTAATAGCGTCCATTATGTTTCAAGATTTAAAATTCCGCAGTTTCATGTTACATTACCTCCGTACAAAGAGCGGTACTCCCGACTGTATAGATGATACACATTAGCGTGGGCTTTCAGGAGATTGTGCGTGCAGAGGTACTCCGCGATCCCGTGTCGATTCAGGACGGGGGCGCGGTAAGTGCCCCCGTAACCCTCCAAACAAGTTTGCATCGGCTCATTGAACGTCACCCAATACTTTACTTTATCGGCGAAGTTGTCGAATAGAACCGTCGCGTAATCGGTGTAGTAATCTACCATGTGCGCGTTAGTCCAGCCGCCGATATCCTGGAGCTTTTGGGGGAGGTCCCAATGGTAAATCGTTACCATGGGAGTTATGTTGTACTTGATGAGTTCATCAATTAGGTTTTTGTAATATTTGATACCCATCGGGTTCACTTCGTTAGCTAGGCCACTGGGCAGTATTCTGGGCCACGATATGGAGAACCGGTAGATGTCTACGCCGAGCTCGTGGATCATTTGGGCATCTCTCTTGTAGAGGTGGTAGGAGTCAGCCGCAACATCTGCGGTACTACCATCTCTCACGAAGGTTTTGTTGGTGTGGATAAGATGATCCCATATACTCGGAGATTTGCCTGAAACATAATTAGTAAAATTATACGAGAACCGGTCGCAGTCGTGTCTAAAATATCGTATTTTTGTTTTTGTTTCAGCAACATTAAATATTTTATTAAAAGGCTCATAAAATATAATGTAAGGACTCATTCACGTCTCCTGTTACATTCTATAACTTTAACATTTTAGGTACCTAGTAGTCAAATAGGCCACAATATGATTAAATCGTATAATTATGTCGTATTCTTTCTTACCGTCTAGATTCCACGCGCCTTCAATCTGTATCGCAGCTGTAGACACTCCGAAAGCGAAGTCTTTAGGAAATGTGAGATTAGAATTAGAGCCGCCGGAGAAATTCAATATTTCTGCGAATCTGTAACAATGTGAACAAAATTATACATTATTATTATTAGTGTCGTCAAAAAATAAGTGCTTTACTCGGTGGAGTGAGTTGCCACTCTACATTCTGCCACCTCTTTACCTCTCCATACCTACTAGAAAACCTTTATATGCTTTTTCATATGCTTCATGTAAGTTCATTATTGGTTTTCCCTCTATTTTTTGTCCAATCCTTCTATTATAGTCTTATCTAATTGTCATGCTACAGTACTAAGATGCGCTATTATTTTTACCCAACTGCCCACGGTTTTTTATCACCGCCTATTTCAAATCAGTTTCATCAAAGAAAATAATTATACAATACAATCGCATGTCGACCGTTAATGTTACGCCAGTTCGAAAACTACGTACAGAACTACAGAGCAAACAAATAAACATGCTCTGAACTAATAAACTGTATATTAAGTAATTTGCTGCCGGATGTTGTAAACAAAACTTTAAAGTTACGAAACACAGCTTCATACTACTATAGTCCATTAGGTAATTGTACCGCGATGTCTTGTAGAATCATCGTTCAATGCTCAGATTATTTATTTATTTATATAAATACTTCATTGCATAAAATAAAAATAGTGCACAAAAGGCGGAGATTGACGCAGGTTGGGTATATTTATCACACGTCTTGTTTTATTACGTCTGGGCTTATTTTTATCAAAATGATATATTTAATGCCACTGACATAAATGGGCGTTTGCAGTCGTAACGTTCGAAGAAGTCGGAAGATCTATTGACAATAAGATACGATGTTGCTGTCCTATATCTTACTCTGAATCGAGACTACATTTCGTCAGAGCTAGACCTGGGCCCTATCTTATAAACTTAATTTGTAATTGTAACTTATATTACATAGGGCATACTTAATAATAATAAAAATATCAGGGCACAATCTCACACAAATCGTCCTATTCAAAAACGAAGCTCTAAACTAGTAGGTACATACAATGGGTGCAAGACAATGAACATATAAATGTATGGAGAAATACATCTTAACCCCTTTGACGTTTCATCCTATATGTACTTGAAGATATACTACATATGTACGTATGTATTCCTACATAGGAATAAAACAAAATCGCTAGTTTCGTAAACAGTTATCGCCTAAAGGCTGCCCAAAGAGGAAGGTTATAGTTTTGGGTACTTATGGATACTTATATAGATGTGGGCATGTATCCTGTAGATTAATCGGCTTGAGGAATTTTAAAATGGAAGGTTTCATTAACGGTGTCACTAAGACTATGTTGAATATAGGCCCAGAGTACTATTTTTTCTAAAATTAAGTCACTGTCTAAGTTTAAGTAGGCACATAGTATGTAGAAGGTTGGAACACCTCAAAATACCGAATTATTTTGGTCCTAGTATTCATTAGGTCAAATCATATTTCCATTTTTCTGGAGCAATTTTAATGCATTATTTATTTTGCCATTCTACATTGGTCTCTAAACTTCCTTATTTTATATTCTAATATTAGGTGTCGCTAAAACACTTTGCTATTCTTTGAGCAGCTGTCACAATCAAAATGACAGAGCTAATTAGAATCCGACGCTCCTTATTTTAGGCGGTCTATTCAACTTTACATTGACATTCTGGAATAGCACTTCTGCCGTCTAAACTGTCTTAAAATTGGACAATTTAGTTTTAGGCTATTTAAGCGATGTGCAAGTAGAATCGGGTCCATTGTCTTAGGTTTGATTTATACGTAAGAGATATCAATAAATTCTTCTATCAAAACATTCCATTTGTTACAATGAATTATGTATGTAGTGTATAGAACGTTCAAAGTTGTTCAAACAAGAAGACAATAAAATAATAATAGAGAGCTTAATTAACTTTATATCGTTACTGTGCTGTTACTTAATTGTACTAAGTGGTCAGAGGAGTTTTAATATAATTAGGTACTTAGCCTTAGATAACGAAGACTTTTCTACCTTCAGATAGTGAATAGTTAATAGTAGGGTTATACAGCGTTATACAGACTTCTCACAACGATAGAGAGATAAAAACAACCATCTAGATTATTATTTTTGGATTTTTAAGTATTGATTAGTTAAACATAAAAACATAAAATTATATATAGAATATAAAAAAGCTTTTAAATAATATATGTCAAATTATGGGCAATCAATTTTCTACTGGATGTTTCTACAGTGATGTTATTAAAAATTTAAGGTATGAATAACCAGCTGTAATTCATCTGGCTTGCTTAGGATTGTTCAAAGAGAACAAGGCAAGCAAGTAATATTATAAATTAAGTTTCTATTTTTTTCCTCTGGTTGTTTTCTACTCGGTACGAAAACAAACTTTATTATGTTAATACTTGCATATCATTATTGTTTTTTATGTTTATTTGAAAGGAAGGCTAAAATAAACACATATCTCTACGAATCAAGTCAAGGTTAACAAGCTACTGCGTAAAACATTGAAATAGGGCATTTACCAATAATTAAGCACTTGATAAAATATTTTTTACGTATCAATGTAGTTTTTAAGGTTCCGTACCAAATACTAAAAAACGGAACGCGTATAAGTGGTATAATTTAAAATATATGTATCTAGTAGTCCTAACAACGCCTGAAAAATACAGTTACAGAACAAAGCCAGCTGCTTTGTTTCAGAAAATAATTAACATAAAAATTTATAATCTATACATTACAGGCAAAATAACAGAAATGCTCAAATACTTATGTTTATTTCGCAAAAGGTAAACTTTGTATAAATCTGTAGCAGGTCTGTAGACAAAAAAGCATAAAGTGTAGAAAAACAAAAACCCCTGATATTTTTGACCGCCTTGTAGGTATACTCCAATATATTTAATGATGACTGCACCTTAGACCTCAATAAAAAACAAATGCCTTAAGACAACATAAAACTCAACTTATTTGAAATATTTATTGCATGTCATCACGAGCAATGCAGGTTTAATAATCGAGTGGTTTGATACAGGTAAATATGGACATACCTAATACCAAACAGAAAAGGTACCCTATAATTAATCATTGTAATTACAAGGCAACTATTTATGGTTGTTACATTATGGCACATACATTTCAGACAGGTGTTGTTGTCTTAATTTAGTTACCTCCAAATGGACACGTGTCTAATTTGTGGTCTAATAACATTTACATACATTCAGATATATACTACATGTGATCAGATATATTTACGGCTAACATACGCAAGTACGAGTCGAAAGATGAAACGATACTTAATTTATCTAAATGTTAATTTTCACTGCAGCAGTTACTCGTGTTTTACTAAACCTATTCTCATAAAAGGTAGGTAGGTAGTAGATAAGTATCCCAAAAAAATTGCTTTGCCAGATATATCTGAAAAAGATATTAGCGCGAAACGGGTACTGCCAACTGAAATCAATTGTACCAACCAGAGTTGTTTGAAGTGACATTTAGCTACCTGAGACCCAACCCATTAAGTCTAGACAACGATCGATCTAAGAATATTTCCTAATATCAGTCGCTATAACGCTCATTTGATATAATCATTAAATAATATAACAACATATAATATATTTAATTATGACACATTTTTTTTTTATATACTAATCATTTGATCTAATATTTCATATTTACTATAATTAACTTATGATTTAAAGTTAATTTCATCTAAAGTACAGTTGGAATAACCATTTTTGATAAAATGTTTGAGATATAATCATAAATTTTGTACAAGACGCAAAACTAAGTTAGGCAAAAGGGTAAAGTGGTCACGGGGGGGCGAAAGCACTCGTTTTAAAAAAAACTGTCTATACTAACTCGTCGGGCAGGTTCGTTAGTTACCTTATGACCCCACAGAGCAGTAATGGAAGGTTCTCTATCGTTTGCCCGAATTTCATTTGCTATAATTGTATCACTTGCCATAATATTTATTTGCTATAAAGGCATTTTTTCTGTAACCGTGAAGTACTCAGAATTGTTAAAAACCCAACCTAACCTAACCTTTTGGAATCTATATGATGGCATGTAAAAATTACCTAAAAGGTTTACGGTTTCAGAATAAATTCCTTTATAGCAAATAAATATTATGGCAAGTGATACGATTATAGCAAATGAAATTCGGGCAAACGATAGAATACGGTAATGGAAGCCTGGCGGTAGCGGGGTTTAGACGACTCGCCCTTGAACCACTTGCCCGTGCTCAAAAGTAAATGCTACCAGAAATCTAGATTAGGTTAGGTTAGAACTGTGACTCTGGTAGCACAAAACAAAGTGCTACCAGAAAAGTAGTTTAGATTAGGTAAATAATTCAATACAATTTTTATATCAAATGACCATTATATCAAAAGATGTTTATAAATGATATGCCAAATGATAATAGATATTTTGGTATTATACCAATCGTCTATTACATAAAATGAGTGATTATTTCTTTTATATCAAATGAAATTATACTAATTATTTTTATACCAATCAATAAATACCTACCCGTTGCACCTCTAATCGAATGAAAAGACAAATCAAATATTAAAAAATCGTATAAAAGTAACGAGGTAAGCCAAGTTCAACTTTCTACCACCTAAAGTTACATGTTTCTTTTAGCTAAAGTTACAAGTCCCCACTTTTCAAAACCAAAATACAAATACCTCTGTATTCAAAAATACCTTAAAAGTCTTCACGAGAAAATAGTTTTTTCTTACTGTAGTAACGACTACGGAACTCTACATGGCATGGGCCAACATGTTTTTGGACGGTACACAAAATAAAAAATAGCCTATATCCATGTGGAATAATGTATCTTTCAAGTAGTAAAACTATTTTGAAAATAGCTGCTCTGGTCCGGAACCAGATTACCCTCCACATGTAAACAAACTTACAAAATCCACTCTCTCTATTTTTAAAATTACCTAGTAGGCTAGTAGAGATTTATTTCGTGTTGCTTGCTCCATATGCTTGCCAGTAGCGGGATTCCATTCAACATGCAAAACTCAAACCTCAAATTCCAATCTCCAATCAACCCTCGGGAAAATGCGTGTATTCATCGCTGAGTTTCGCATTTTTATTAAATAACAATGAGTTAACAAAAGTTAAATAAAACCCGTCTGTGGTATATCTTAGAAAACACTTAGAAAGTGTCTGGAACATTCACTCGCGAGATGATTGTTTTTTGTAATAGCTTTGATCTACTTGTCAATCATCTGTAATTGCTTTAGCAAGAAAGTATTTGAAGAAGTGTTTGTGATATTGCTCAGGGAACGCGGCGAGTCTGATGCGCGGGCAAATCAAACATTGGCCATGTATAAGAGCGTTTATGGAGAATCGTTGCTCGTTCGCCGCCTGACGCCTCGCGCACCGGGTCGCTGGTCCTTGAGCTAGGCCTTAGCCTAGTTGGTAGTGAACTTTGACCCCTGCCTACGGAACTGGCGGTCCCGGGTTTAATTCCGGGCATGGGCAAATATTTGTGTGCTAGCTTGTGCTCATCTTTATTCCCAAAGCATGGATGTTTTCTATTTTTGTTTATTTTTGTCGTTCTTCGAGCCGTACCTTAAACTTTTGAGGAAAACTGGCTGAAAACGCTTGACCTAAAACGCCAAATTCAAAAAGATAGACCCAAGCCCTCCTATACCTACACTTAAGTACAACTTGCAGGGTCAGCTCTACTGTATAACATGCGACAGGATATTTAAAACTAAGTTTGGTCTAGCGAGCCACATTAGAGCTCACGCGAGGAAATAAATTGTATATTTAAGTATTTAATTATTTATTTTAAATTAAAAAAAAAAAAAGTCTGGGTCGCCGTCATCGAAATCGATGAGGAGGACTATATATATGTATTTCTCTATATACTTGAAATGTGTTTTAAGTTGTTTAGTACCCATAAAATAGAAGCCGGAGCTTTGTTTGGGACTACAGTAATTTGTATGATATTGACCCCTGATTAATTAATATTAGTTAATTATTCAATTACAGGAATCTAAGTGAAAGATGCCCTGTTATATAATTAGTTATTAAATTTTATTTTTTGTTGAGGCCCGATTACGACGAAATCATAAGGAACGAAGGCAGGAACTGTCATGGATGATTAAGGGGCTTATTTTAAACATTTTAACAGCTTTGAATATTTATTAAACTAAATAAAATTAACCTTTTATCTGCTCTGCATATTAGAAGCAAAATGACAGAAAAGGAACAGTGAAAAACTTTCACTAATAACAACTTAAAAGACAAGAGCACGTATTATGTAAACTAAGTCAATCATACATACAAGACAGTCCGTGAATAGAAACCAAGATTATTTATCAATTTAGCAACAGGACGATTACAATACATATTCAAAGCAATTGATCACAGTGCTCGGTACCAACTCAATTATATTGAAATCAACGGTAATCTTAGGAAATATAATTAAATGTTCTGACGAATTGAATAAAGTTAACCTCAATATTGTGCTATACGTTTTAATTAAAACATTGCCTGATAACTACGTAATTTGATGGGTCAAGGCAACATGGGTCATATCAATTAGGATATTAAGTCACTAATACCTTGAATTTGCGAAAATTATACCTGCATTGGTTGCTGTAAAAGAAATAGTAGCCATGACTTAAGTTATTTTTTCCTACAGAATTGGCAAATCACAATAAATCTCTATATCGCTAGTAATCTCAAATACGTATGTATTTTGGAGTCTTCAGGGAATCCAAATGTGCTCTTGGAAATTTATAGTCATCTATATATATCTCACACTAAGGGAGAGGAAAGGTCCGAGAGATTCACAAGCCACAACTAGTGAGGAGAAAATTATGATGAGAAGTATATCATGTTACAATAAAAGACCATGAACGATATATATTTGAATAAAGTCTTTTTAAACTTAAAATATGTTTTTTGTTCCGGAGTGGAAACCTTACAGACAAGATAATTTGACATGTTTTTAATTTAAATGTAACAGTAAAGGGAACACCTTTAAACTCTGAGTTGAAACCATTTCGTGACAACAGGCCTTTTATTTATGTTAGTACTACCTATATTGCGTTTTATTTGTCTACTAGCTTCTGCCCGCGACTTCGTCCGCGTAGATTTCGAATATCGTTATTCCCTCGGGAACTTTGACATTTTCCGGAATGAAATGTAGCCTATGTGTTAATCCTGGGTCTAAGCTAATCTCCGTTACGAATTTCATCCGTCCAGCCACTGCAGCGTGAAAGAGTAACAAACATCCATCCATACATACAAACATTTGTAACAAATAAAAGTATTTTCAATCTTTCTTTCTTAAAACCGTATTTTTTAGATAATTCAATTGCTATACGTCGGTTAGGTTAGGCTTGATTTATAAGCGATATCCAAAATATAAAGTTTTCTACCATTGCATTCCGAATTACGAAAATTCTGACTTATGACTCTTCGGGACAACATTTAATTACGATGTTTTTTTTCGCAATAGTCAATTAAATTACTTGCCAAGGAGTACTCATGAATACCTACTTAACAGGGCAAACTGCCCAACTTGGGCTTGCTCTACATATCATAGCTGACCTCTACCTACAAACGCGAAAAAATTTGCAACTTCTAATCAACGGACATAAAAATCAGGGTCACAGACTATGCACATAATTCCTTGTATAAAAATATAAATAAATATATCCACTATGTCCCACTTAGATAACTGCTTAGACGTAAAATACCTAATACTTAGAGTGATGCTCTCAAACGGTTTAAAATAATGTTGCATTAAATGTAACGTTACGATATAGTTTTAATGAATATTGGGTGTTAACCTAATTATTTTTAAATGCAGTTATAAAACCTTGTTATTAAATAACGTTTAGTTGGCTTTGTTAATGGTATAAAGCTCGACTTGTGCATCAAAAAGAGGGTGCAGTTTTTCAGTGAAATATTTCGTTTGTTATATCTTTTTATGCTGAAATGCACCAGGTTTTAGAACCGCAACCAATATCTAAAAAGATCAAAACGTGTTATGGTGATTAGATTTTTCTTTATTTATTATTTACAAAGTATGATAAAGGACGTATATAAGTACTTAGGTACCTATTTAAATAAACATATGCATATTAGAACACAAATGATAGCATTTTATTTATTCTTCTAAAGTTCATTTCTAACAAATACCTACTCCAATACATAACCAAAAATAAAAGGATTTTATAACCGTAGAAAAAACAAGTTTGAAGCAAGTTAGTACGACCATACTCCTAATTAAAAAATAATTATTGGTATATAGGACTACCACCATGAGGCCCTATAGCCTGTCAACAAACCGCAGTGTTCGCGTTGTTGTGTTCTCGTGCGGAGTTTAGGCAACCTGTGAAATGACTACCTTTGAGGAATATTAAGTCCTCATGGCTGGCGACGTATTTGCAAACTCCAGATTATGATAGTAATAAAAATAAAAAATAATGAAAGAAAGAAAGAAAATAAATTTATTGACACAAACGCCACGGTTTACAATAACAAGGAATTAAAACGATAATATTTTTCATCTGTGCCGTACGTTGCGTCAATAAGGGACCCACCAGTACTATGCCGAGGCGAGCCATGTCGCTCATTTTCTTATATGGCGAGGGGATAAACACACAAATTGACCTACACCCTGTAACTACCTGTACCATGGGTACCTACTAGACAATGATAAACTTAGTCATCTAGAGAAATACATGGAAAACCTCCATACTCGCTCTCGTCAAACAAATAATTCCCCATACCGACAATCGAACCTGTGTGGGGCTTGACAAGTTGCCATCGAATACAAAAGCTAGCGTTTGGTGATCACCTATCGCTTTGCGTTGTCAAAAATGAAAAAGCTAGCCAAGTTTCCTTTAGATACCGTCCTTGATAGTCCACGGTCCACGGCATTCAACCACGTAACGACGGACAAAACGTCAAAACTATCACTATTCGATTAGTGCGAGGGATAGTGATCACATTACAGCGTGTCAGTTGTAACGAGTGATATATCACGTGCCTTACGTCAATTCCATACATTTTGTAAGTGACAGGTGATCACCAAACGATAGCGTTCGTATTCGATGACAACTTGTCTAGATTGACTTGACTTGTCCAACTAAGCTAAATGCGTCGTCTGCGCGGTGCACTTTTATTATAACAAGTAGGTATAGACTTAGTAACATGTAGCTGACTTTTATATAAAAACCCTCTCTGCCCTCTTGGTTTGACTAAGGTCACGAACCAAACCACAATAACAAAAAAAAAAAAACAGTCGCTTAATTTAATTGCATGCATACTAAATAAGAATATGATATGATACACAAAACAAACAAAAAACTGGCCGGGCAGGGGCAGTGTATGCCATACTAAGCCTTGTTGCCCAAAATAGAATTCTCTAATTGTTATCCTTATTTATTCACATCATTAGAATGCCAATCTACCACTATACTGATACTGGCATGAGCCTAACTCGCATTTAATCAACGATCAGAACTATACTGGACCGCAAAACTAAGTATCACACTTTATATGACATGTTCTTTAGGAGTGTGATACTTACAATTAGTTTTGCGGCCCAGTGTTTTATGGAATTTATTTCCTGTCTTTTGATCTTGCTTGACAAGTTATTGGTTTCGTTTGTTTCTTATCGTCTATATTTTGTACATTGGTATTTGTGTATCGTGTTCTACATTATTTTAATCTCACTCGCTCAATGGTTTTCTGGAAGAGATCCCTTAAAGGAATAATTTCGCCGTTGTACCACTTTTAGTTCTGTAATTGTAATATTTGTTTAATGTCATAGATTTAGTGCAATAAAGTGTTTACAGACTAGTATGTTGTCTACTTCTGGACATTCAAGGCCTTCCTTAATAAAGATCTCCATCATGATATCTTCTGTGCTACTCGTTACCCTGCAACACGGGGTCGTAGAAAGTTCAATTAGTCCGAGCCCCCGCATTCTAAATTTAAATAGAAAAAATAATAGGTACCTAGTCAAATTTTGTAAACTTAGAGCTTGTCCGCACCGTAATGTGAGTTGTGGGACTTGTGGGTCGCGTATTTTCGGTCGCGTTATTTCTGCTTTATACAAAAGTCCGACTCATTTTGCGACACCGTGTGAACTAAACAGGACTTTTGTATGAAATCTAACACAGCAGACATCGCGCAGCTGAAAATATACGATTCAGCTCTCCAAAAATTACGCTCCATTCATTCCACCCTAAATAGCATGATATAACGTAGGGGAGGTAGGGGACCATTGGGAAGTCGGGAGGAGTTCGGGCACTACCATATTAAGTGTAAGGTAGTGCCCGAACCTCCCGACTGCCCAATGGTCCCCTACCTCCCCTACACACTACTTAAACCCTCACTATATATGTTTCAAGACCTTCAAGAACCAGAACTTATTCTAAGAAATTCGTAACCATGAAATCTGATCTGTCCTTAAACAGTTGGAAGCAGGTCTTGTATTGAATCCTGAATGAAATACAAGATTTTTTTTCAATGTTAGTCAAATTACTAATTTTCAGAACAGACAGCATATTCAGTGCGTCAAAAAATGAAATAAAATAGTTCATTGAATTACATACATGTTGCCCATAGGAGTTAGTACAGAAACTAGCAGCAGAAAATGTTCTCAGAGATTGAAAATTGATTTGTTTTCTGGACAAATACATTACAAAATCAAAATAATGACAATGTCGTCTAGATTACATATCTAAAACAATTGAGACAGATCAGCGATAGTGTACGAGTATCACGACCTCACTAAGTACCTACTTCATTGATAAAATTAAAGATAATTTAGTTGGACTATAATTTAAAACAAAGCATGCAACTGCAGTGCATCATTTTTTTTTAGTTGTTACTGTATCTATAATTTTCCATTAACTTAGCTATTGTATCCCAAATAAAGGAACCGTTTATTTTAACTTTACGGGTTTTAAGAGTATGTTTATAAACAAACAACAAAGTACAAAATCTGTAATCAATCAGGGTAGTGTTTGGTTCGCATTCAAGTCTTCGGCGCCGTTAGGACCTTGATTAGTTTATCGAATACTAGCGACCCGCCATCGCCTTGCTTCGGTTTAAACAAAATAAAAAATTGCCTATAAAGGTGCTTTTCCAGGCAGGGCAAGACGAGATTAGACGACAGCTTAAATTTGTATTTAAATCCCTCGTCGCGCATTTTTGGTGGAAATTGTTTTTTAATACAAATTAAAGTTCTCGAGCTTCCTCGTCTCGCCTCTCCTCGTTCGAGGGAAAGCACCTTCATAGTTATTATCCATGACAATTATTTTTACCTTCCTTTAGTATTTTTTTCATCGGTTCAGTTGTTCTAGAGATCACCCCCCCCCCCCCCCCATAAGCAAACAAACAAGTTTACCTTTTCATAATATTAGTTTAGTTTTCTCCTAATACAATCGATAACTTCTAAAATTTCACTTACCCTTTACACAGGAAAGCTGCGAATACTACTATATATTTAAGCTGCATCTTAAAAAATCTTCACTACTTAGCTAATAAAATATCACTTTAATATCACTGTTGAGGAATAATAGGTTATTTGGAGTTGGCTAATTTTACATGGCTGGTAAACGTAGGAAAGGATCATTGAGTGTAAAGTGAGTGATTGTTGTCGGGTCGCAGCGGAAGGTCGCACAATGGGTACGTGCAATGCGCGCGGCCAGCCACCGCCAACTGTGCGCGCGCGCCGTTGACACTTCCACACTACAATGCTGCGCCTGCGGCTGCCTCTCGCCCACTGATAAGCAACCTAATCATTGTAGCCTTATTGTCTTTACAATAAATCTCAGGATTACTCGTCCTTGCGGCTCAGACGGTTGACACCGTTCGGGACAGGGTGGCTCTTTATTTATTTACGGCCACAGCTTGTGAGGAAAAGGTCTTCGATAAGGATTAAGGTTAAGGTTAAGGTTTGAGGATAAGGTTGCCAAAAGCATAAAGCACCTCTGGTTTTTTTTCTTTACCTGATTAATAGAGTATTCCACCTTCCGAAGGTCATCCTGTAATAACCTTTGGAGCATTGGCCGTCTCGCATCAAAGCCTTAACAACCTAAACGTGTTTGTGAGAAAGGAAAATGGCATTGATTTTCCTACATCTGTATCGTCTTACGGAAAATCGAAGGTGTTCCAAAGGCTGTTTATGACAAGACAAAAATTAAACGTCTTCCGCTGACGTCTTGCGCATAAAAATAGAACATAATACTTTAAAGGTTCTTCCCCTTTTTATTTTCGAAGCTCTTTCTGTTAGGGGTCGATATTCGAAAAATCTTTTTGTCGTTCTCTTCTGCCTTTCATGTTCTCATTTAGCTCACAAGCCCCGGGGAGACGTGCAGGACTGTGGTAGGTATACTTCCTACGGACGCGAGTCTCAATTGCTTCCCCGAAAACTAGGATGTCGCTTGAACAGACTAAGAACGGGTCATGATCGCTGAAATTACTTCCTACACAAATGGGAATGGAAAGAGTCGACTTTGTGTGAATACGGTGAAGAGAACCAAACACTCAACAACATCCAACGGTGCCCGCTGCGCTCATACCGAAGACTCCTGCAGAACATGCAGCACCTAACACCCAGTGCGTTCATGATGTGCATATTCTTTGCATTTTCTACATTTCAAATTTTAATTATCTATTTTTTTGTATTAGCGACTGTTTCAACATCTCCAGGGGCGGCGTTTATCGCGTAACGCGTTTATCCCACTTTAAACCCGTATCAAACTAAAAACCCATCCTTTTAGGTTCAGCTTCGCCTTATTGGTGTCATTTCCCACCCCAAACTATATTTACCGAATAGATGACCTTATCTACGGGTTCATAAATCACACTTAAGTCAGTAATTTGGTAACACTTACCTATTCGTCATCACTGTCTTTACCATCATCCAACATATTTTGAACCTAGTTTAGGCCTGATTGAATAGGTCAAAAACAAGATTTTTTTTGGACAACTTCAGAAATCACGCGTATTTGATAAAGCCTCTATTTCAGTTTGTCGTGAACATATCGTTTTCATCATATGTTATTGTTAAGGCAACACATATAAGCTTGGCAGTAATGGCGGCCGTATTGTAAACCAAAATTATCATTATCATCATCGTCATTTTAGCCGAAAGGAGGCTACTGCTGGACGTAGGCCTCTCCCAT
This sequence comes from Acleris sparsana, assembly GCA_923062465.1. Lineage (NCBI taxonomy): Eukaryota > Metazoa > Arthropoda > Insecta > Lepidoptera > Tortricidae > Acleris > Acleris sparsana. The sequence continues at coordinate 14,087,933 of OV281287.1, read as the reverse complement.
AGTTTGCCACAATGACCAGTCGTACACCGCCTGCATCCATAGTTTTCTTGCAACCTTAGCCATGTCGTTGGTCCATGCTGCGTTTTCCGGTACGCAGACACCACTTGAGAACTCTTCGTCCACCGGCTATCTGTCCTGCAAGCGATTTGCCCCACCCACTGTTTGTAAGTCTAGCAATTGTAAGGGCTATGATGGTGACTTTTGTTCTCGTGCGGATCACCTCGTTAGTAAACAATACCATAACGATTATGCACAGTGGAAAAGTGTAATAAAGGCCCTTGACACTCATTTATCTCGAGGTACCTATCGCTGATTTGGTGCTCTACTGACTACTCCTGATTCATTCATCTATTACGTTGAGCAATATGTATATTTGGTGAATTATTTTATTACACGTGATAGCAAATATGTAGGGTGGCAGCTATTTATATTTAATGCACTGTTATGAACTTGCAGCGTTTTGCTTGACTGTACTTGGTTTTTTTGTGTCCATTATTTAAGGTTAATTGTCGTCGAGGTTAAACATGTTACCGTGAAGATCATCACCGTACGTACTGGACAAAGTAGCTTCATCGGCCAGTTAAGTTATTATGGCAGTCACAAACACAAAAGAGGTTCCTACGACGAACGAATCTCCGGTCCGGTAAGTAAGCCGTTGCTGCGTTTATTTTTACATCTTATATAACTATCTTATTGTTAGAATAGTTTACTATTTTTAAAAGACACCTAACTTACCTTACAGACCAGACTAGACCATACCATCATATTTTTAACAGAACAAAAAAATAAGAGTTCTCTATTTGGTAACATTTATAATCTTTGTTTCCTGAGAACATGGCCGTTTATAAACCGATTTGAAAGGTAAGTTTCCAGATGGGTACGTTTCTTATCAAAATCCAGTTATGTTGGTGGAATCCATGACGAATTGAGGGAAACCCTATATTATAGGCATACACACATGCATTTGTATTCAGAAAGTATCATTTTGATGAAGTGGAATTGATAAAAAAGTCCACAGATTGTCACTGGAATTTCTCAATGGTACCCATTTTAAGAGTAAGACGTAACGATTAAGACATCGAATTTAGCCGGTTACTAAAATGCGACAATAAACATGGAATATGTAATTATGTATCGACGTCGGTGGCATTAGCACATTAGTCAGTCAGGTTACTCGTAGGCATATTGCTATTGTTTTCTTTTCACCGACTTCGATGATTCCATGTCAGTTCTAGAAATATTACACACAAATACCGAACTGGGTTATACTACTTATTCCGAGGAAACTCTTTGTTAAATACGCTTTTTAGTGGTTTTGCAACGACGGTTTTTTTGTTTTTTCTTTTAGAGAAAATGACTGGTTCGTTTTTAAAACTTGTATATAATTAACTAACTGTGAATGCGGCGGATAGTAAAATATAACCTTAGTTATTATAGATGTTTGTTAATAAGGACATTTTGGTTTTAAGCACATCATATCCGGCCGCAATCAGAATAGGAATGAAGAGTACCGTTAACAATGCAGTACCCACTAATTGATGACTTACATACTTATCATTTTCGATCATCAAGTGATTTGCTAAAACCGTTTTCATCAATAAAAAAAAGATGTGTCTATTTAGCATTCCACATTGCATTAAGAATGAGGAATCGCGCTAGAATATAAAAAGGCCGGCGACGAGAAATATTTTTGAATGTTGTAGGTTGTTTTATGATTCAACCACAAGACATTATACAATTGAGACATGTATCATTAACACTTTATTCAATTAATATAATTTGATGTCGTTACGTTTGCAGAAGCAGAAGGTTGGTACCATTAATAACTGTTATTTTGTACCTATAGTATAGGTATTTACTATCGTCAAATTGACATTCATGCTCCTGTCCTCTACTGAGGTTCTATTGTTCTTGCTAAAACTATATTGTTTTTGATATTTTATTGTATTTTCAACGATACGATAGCTCTTATTTTTCTCATAGTAATGGCTCTCGATCCGTAAAGTCTGTCATTTGTACCGGACTGCCTAACAACAACGTGCTATTTTTGTCCTGCGGGCCAAGTATAGTTGCTTTTATCGCGTGACAAAATGTGGATAAAGCATCCGTCACTCTCGTACCTTACCAGTTACCACTCGATTAATGCAGCCATATTTCACCCCTGGACACTGTTTTATAATCATACTATAAAAGTTTTTTCAAATCGAAGTCATGCATCGCTTTGTAAAATTATTTTCCAATAAACGATAGGTTTATTATCTTTATGCAGAAATTTGTATAGGTGGTGTAATTCATAATTATTTGTGGAAAATCCAATACAATTTGTGGTTACGTGAATTGCCACAGGCCGCAGAGGGAAATATAACAAGTGACAAGGAAAATACCTACCTTTAATTGGTACTACGTGGTACCATTCAAACTAAGTGAACTAATACATTGACATTAAATGGGAAACCTGGATGTTAATTAATAATAAAAGGAGTTCTATGAGCAAGTCATTTTTTTTATGGAATGAAGAAGGGAAACGACTACACAACCCACAATGCAACTTCAAGATTCTATATAGTTGCCAACCCTAAAAATAAAAACTAACAGTAATCCACAGGCTGCTTGGAGGAAACAGGCATTAAAAGAACCAGTTGATTTTTTTTATTAAGAATCTTATTCTGGCCTTGGACCCTTGGAATATTAGGGACTTAGATTTTTCACACTTTCCATTTATTTTATTGATATGCTCCAATTCTCGACCCTAATTATCGAACAGACCAAGGTTTATAATGGCATAGTTATACAGTTCAGTTTACGCTGACAGAGAAGGACTGCGCTATATAATTGTATTATAGCTCTGTCCTTTACGCTCGCCGTAAAATAAACTGAACAGCCACGGCCTCTATTCAAATGAGTAAAACAATATTGTTTTTGATGTGATAGGTATGGTATTGTTTTTATTCTGCCTCCATTACTGTCAAGTGGATAAGGGCAATAGTAACGTTGACAACAACAACTACAACTGCTATAACAGACTAGCCGATATGGCAGCCACCGGATGCAGGGGGACTACGTCCACAGATAAGGTCTGATTCTGCAAGTAAACCTCCAATCCGCTTGAAAATGGGTTTGAAATGCACAATGTGACAGAAAAACCAAATTCGAAATTCAAGTGGTGGTAAGACCTTGTGCATGGCCCGTCCAGTTCAATACCACCATATTTTCCTCCTACCACCAAGCAGCGACCGGACCGGAAGACGAGCTGTAGGTAGGCCTCCAACAAGATGGAGTGATGACCTCGTCAGGATCGCGGGACCGCGGTGGATGCGAAAAGCACAAGACCGGTCTGAGTGGAAAGCCTTGGGGGAGGCCTATGTCCAGCAGTGGACGTCTTTCGGCTGACGTGATGACCAAGCAGCAGTGTTCACATTTTTACCCTGATGTGGCCAATTTACTGATTAATATATTTAATTTTGTTTTTTTTGTATTTTTGTGTAAGTATAACACAACCATTGGCATGAGGCATTCCATCTTAGTCCGCAGGGCTGGCAATGCATATAATTGCAGTCTTATATTGCAAAATAAGTCTTAAAACCGACTTTGTGGTTCCAAATTGTGCAAGTCGGATATTTAATAGACAAATTATATACCAATTGAAAGTATGAAGCCTAAGTTTGGTGCAAATTATTACCACCGACTTACCGGCTTTATACTTGCCTACCCAATAGTTATACGATGTTGCATTGTTTGCATATTCTATTATAGGCATTATACTACTTTCGATTGGTATGGGTTCTACCTATTAAACAATCAGTTGAATTTAAAAAAAAGTTTCTTTTTTAATTTTTTATTAAATGATACTGATATGAAATTTTTCAGCCTATACAGGGCGTCCCACGGCTAAGCCACATGGAAGGAAAGTACCTTAAATATTGTAGATGGAACATTTTACTGAAATAAGACATTATTTGAATTTAAAAAACAATTTAAACTGCATTCATAGATATTTAAATAATTACATGGTTGAACCGGGAATCGAACCCGTTACACGAGAAAAATAATTACCCTGTAGCTTTATCATACCGATCGAAAGGCTTCATCATAAGGATTATTTTTTGTTAAATAACATAGTGTCAGAAATAAAAGGAAGACCATGAATTTTAACATTTGATGCGAAATTTTGTTCAGAAAAATGAAATGCTGACATTGCCGTAAGGACATACAACTGACATTATCATAAATACCTATTACTAATAAATGTACCCACTTGAGAAGTACGCATCATTTCCCTATTATAATTTAAGTGCATGATAAAATGATAAAGAGATTCGTAATTAATAGGTACCTGGTTGTATGCAACAAATTGAGCCGTATCCTGACAAATAAGATGGCTCCCGAGAAGCCCAGATCTAACCCCGTTAGATTTTTTTTTATGGGGTTATGTCAAAAATTTAGTTTACAAGAACCAGTATGAAAGTGTCCACGAGCTACAAACAGAACTGACACGTATTGTTCTAAATATCCACCACAACAAGATCAAAAAATCGACAGGGAGCGAAATAATCAAAAGAGTGCGACTTTGTATTCAACAGGAAGGGACTCATTTTGAGCATTTGATAAATTGATTAATTTTGTATTAAAAATGTTAAAATTCATGGTCTTCCTTTTATTTCTGACACTATGTTATTTAGCAAAAAATAATCCTTATGATGAAGCCTTTCGATCGGTATGATAAAGCTACAGGGTAATTATTTTTCTCTTGTAACGGGTTCGATTCCCGGTTCAACCATGTAATTATTTAAATATCTATGAATGCAGTTTAAATTGTTTTTTAAATTCAAATAATGTCTTCTTTCAGAAAAATTTCCATCTACAATATTTAAGGTACTTTCCTTCCATGTGGCATGGCCGTGGGACGCCCTGTATACAATGGCGAATAGGTATTATTCGCCATATATAAACATATTCGATTTGATATAAAATACTATTTAATTAAAAAAATGCCCGGTAAAGGTATAAGCCCACCAAGTTTGAACTCGAGAGTTTAGTCTGATGACTGCGCAAAAACAAACTAGAGTATGCAAAAAAAAAAATTGGTGAGCGAAATATATGTTTTCTTACAAAATTAAATATAGGCTCTATATCAAATCAAGTATATAATGAAACTACACGAAGTCCTTTGTTTACCTATCTCAACTATGTTAAATGTGGCAGCTTTGAGCGCAGTCAGCGTGCGCGTCAACTTAAGGTCGACTGGTAGGACAACTATTCGTTAGCGGGGTCTGGGTTGGTCAAAACAAACGAGCCCGAGCTCGCTTTATTTCGTAATCGTTTCCAGGTACATTTACATTGTTTTTTTGTAGTGTTTTTATTTTAACACTACGGTGATGTTACTTGTAATGAACAAGGACTAATAACGGACACTTGATTCTTATGGTACAAAAGATTTATTTTGAGACCATTAATTTATAACCTTATGTTCTTTGAATTAGAAAGAGTGTCGATTATTGGTGCTTTCAGCTAAAACTGTCCAACATTGTCATCTATAAAATACCTTTTTTAAGTTACTAAGTATATTTCACGTAAAAATAACTCATTGTTGTCATGATGTATTATTAGAGAAGAAATAATTTTAAGAAACGATTTCCATTAATTCTGCAATTCAGTGACTTTGTTTTCTTTCCTAGTATTCTCAAGTTTCAGACGCGGATGTCTTTTGTATAAGTACCTTACAAAATTAAATGTCAAAAACAAACATAAGGAGAGATTACGGAAGAAAAACATGCATATAAAATAAAAACTGACAATTAAATGTGGGTCCACCTCGGATCGGATCATCGAATTACCATATCCTCGGACCATAAGTAAATTTTAGAAATATGGTGTTGTTACCATAATTTAGTGGTTTAGGTTGTTTGATGTATATGGATTAACAGGGGTTTATTATAAATCTTTAGCTCTACCTACAGTAACAAATAACAAGTTGGCCCCGTTCTTGAAAACTGGCGGAAATGCACCTGCCTTGCACCAGTGTCTTATATTGCGTTATGTCAATGACGGTAAGGCCACCGGTTCGATGGCTTTGACATAACTGCCGCTAACAGTTACTTTTTTAGGGTTCCGCTTGCATGAGCCCTCCAAGGGAACACCGGACTGCGTAGCGTAACGAAGTTAGCACATTAAGTTACCTAAAGTGGCAGAAAAACCGCTAAATACCTTTTAGAAAAAAACCCTATTAGACGTATTTTTCTGATTCTAGTATAAGACGTTATTACTTGCCAAACTTCATAGTTCTAGGTCAACGGAAAATACCCTATAAATTTTGAGTCTGATGATGATGATCTTGTTTTTACGTTAAGTTAGAAGTTTGATTTTTTTCACTACTTCCGTTTTTTCCTTTTGAGGTACGGAACCCTAAAAAAGGCGGTCGTACGAGTGAACACCGTTTCTAAGAGAATAACACCCCAATACTGATCATAGTCGAGATGTTCAGGGTAGACCTAGCTCCAGGTTTGTAACTGAAAAGACCATGATAATGATAACGTTTTCTGACACTCGGGACTGACGATTAATCGTAAATAGTTTCAATTATTTCAATTATGCAGTGCAAGAAAGCGCTGCCCGTCCGCTAATCGTATTAACATTGTATGATTGCATTGTATAGTTCTTTACGAACCTGCCTAACTAAATTATAAAATTGCGCAAGTTCTACTACCATTGCTTACCTTTTCTTACGCTGATGACACTGTCATAGTCTTTGAGGGGCAATCCTGGGAGTCTGTGTTTGAAAGTGCAGAAACAGGTATGACCAGAGTATTCTCCTGGTTAAAATGTAATCTTTTAACACTAAATATTAATAAAACGAATTATATGTGCTTCACTAAATATAATAGTTCACAACCAAATAACAGTAAAAATCTAAAAATTCATACTTGTATCAATTCTGACCATATTTCTTGTAACTGTATAGAAATTGTGAAAGTTAACTCTACAAAATACTTGGGTGTAATGCTGGACCAACGCATGTCATGGTATACTCATATTGAATACGTTAACACCAGAATACGTAAGCTAATTTGGATATTTAAAAAACTTAGACATATAACCACAAAAAAACTTTTAAATCAACTGTATTTAACTTTAGCACAATCTGTCATGTCCTACTGTATATCGGTATGGGGTGGTTCAGCAAAAACTAAATTTTTGGAGGTTGAAAGGGGACAACGCTGTCTTATAAAGGTAATGCACTCTAAACCTTATAGATTCCCAACGGATGAACTTTACCAGCTTAGTGACTTATTATCAATGAGGAAACTGTACATTCTTTCTGCAACGCTAAAAGTGCACAAAACCTTAAAATACAATCCTATTTCACAAACACGTAGACGTAAACACAGCGTTGCCCCCGTCCCAGCAACTAAGTCAGCATTTGCAAAAAGACAATTTACAGCACAATCAGCTCACTTGTATAATAAAATAAACGAAAAAGTATGTGTATACCAGTTACAATTGTATAAATGCAAAAAAAGTATGTCTGAGTGGCTCAAAACACTTAGTTATAACGAGACTGAAGCACTGTTATATCGGGTCATAGCATAGTTTTTGGAGCTCTTGGCTGCAATGGTGTTAAATAAAATAAAATAAAATTTATGTAATGGTAATGTAATTTACTATAATAAGTGTATATTTGTGGTGTTAAAATCCATTGTAACATTTACAACAAGTAGTAGTAGCATAGTCCATAGTAAACCTAGCCTAGTAATTAACACACACACACACACACACACACACACACACACACACACACACACACACACACACACACACACACACACACACACACACACACACACACACACACACACACACACACACACACACACACACACACACACACACACACACACACACACACATACACACACACATTTATTTCTCTATATGAAAACTAGTTGCTATGGAGGAGCGGGGCTTCCTGATACAGGTATTGCATACTTAATAGGAAGTCTCCACCTAGTAATAATTTACACTTAAGCTTTAACGAAATAAATATTTTTCATTTTCATTTTTCATTGCTGTGCCCCTGCGGGGTTTACGTTGACGCTAGACTTAAGTACTTTAAGACCTCATGTAACTACATAAAACATTTGAATTTGAATTTGAATTTTTATCCTATTCTAACTAATACTAATAAACCAGCTATATTTGTACACATACAAATAGTGTAGTTCTGGAAAACGGCTCTAACAATTTCGATGGCAAGTTTTCGTAACGGAGCGACAATACAATCTGTCTAGTTCTCGTCTTCCGGACAATCCGTTTTCAATCCGACGTCACTTTGTAGATTGTAAACGTAATAAGTTTGAAATGGCTCCCTTTGTTTTCCCATCACGTTTGTGATCCTTATTTCGCTTGCCATAATGTTTGTTGTAATAATAATCGTTTATCCTAATCGGCTGTCCTAAACCAAAACCTAGTAAGAGCCATTGAGAAAATTTTACAGGAGAAGCAAAACAAACGTTTTTATGTACCTCTTAAAAACTATAAGCCCTAGGTTATTCATTGTTAGTGCTAAATTATGAAAATAAATTACTCTAGTAGAAACAGCAAAAAAAAATATAAAAACACTGTAAATGCCAGTTTTATGAGACTTAATAGTATATTTGTCGCTGTTACTAGGAAATTGATCTGACTTCTTGGTGTGTTCGAGTCTCAAAAACCAAAATCAATAACCTAGCATAGTCTGTTACTAGGAATTTGATCTGATTTCTTAGTGTGTTCGAGTCTCAAAAACCAAAATCAATTACCTAGCATAGTCTGTTACTAGGCATTTGATCTGATTTCGTGGTGTGTTCGGGTCTCAAAAACCAAATTCAATAACCTATCATAGTCTATTACTAGGAATTTGATCTGATTTCTTAGTGGGTTCAAGCGTATTTCTCTTATGTAAAAACCTAGTACCTAAGTATGTGTGTTGTGATCATTGAAGTTTAAGATTAAGTGTTCAATATTTTTAGTAAATACTTGTTACATAATTATAATGATAAATAAATTTTCTACATGTTCACCTCAAAGTTGGTTAAAAATGTATCTGATTAGATGAAAATATTTATTTATTTATTTATTGTCATTGTCATTTTATAGTCTTATTAAATAATTAGAGGAGAGTATAAATATAAATAACGACGAAAATTTTTATTTCAAAAACTTTATTAAAAAACAATATTAAACTTCTTCATGAACTTCACCACCTGTTTGCAAATCTACTGATGCGTTATTTACAGACATTTCATGCCAAAATTTCCTCCTGCTTTCTGGCATTTGCTTCTATAACTATTTCGACTCATTTTGGTAAAGTTTTAAGAAACAAAAACACATCGTTCAGCGCCAGCGCAAACTTAGTGACTGTTCGGCGCGGCGCGCGTTGACGACCCTTCCCCCACCGCCGCGGACCTCACCGCGCCCCCGCAGCACTCCTTTCGCATCGACTTGCTAGATTTTGTATAGGAATAAATTACAAATTCTACAACACTGAATAGTTCGTTTCCTAAATCAAAAACCTAGTATGACTAATTCACCAGTTATTTAACAAACACAAAAACCTAGTACGTGCAAATTCCAAAATCAAAAACCTAGTATAAGCCGTCCGTTTCGTAAATCAAAAAACTTGTTTGAATAATTTCCCAATTCAAAAACCTAGTGCACGCTATTTAGCAAATACAAAAACCTAGTGAGTGCAAATTCCAAAATCAAATACCTAGTAAAAGCCGTAGTTACTATTTCTTTGAATTTGGATATGTAACTTGCTAGGATTTTGATTTTGGTATCGACGAGTAGCAGGTGGAGTTGCTAGGTTTAGGGGGTCTCATATCTTCGAAACTAAGGGCGATAGAATTATGGGTGTTTTTGCATTACACGCAGCACTAAATTTAAAGATGTATGGTGTAAAAAAACTAATTTTGAAAAATTTGGCTCTTGCTAGGTTTTGGTTTGGGACAGCCGTAATGATTACTTGCCATAATGTTAATCGACCTATTTTCTTCTGACATAATGTTTTTGTTCCTAATAATCGTTTGTCCTAATGATTAACTTTGCAAATTTTGGCCATAACGTTTTTAATCCTAATTTATTTTGCCATAACGTTCTTTCTTTATCATTTGTTTATGTACGTATTGTTTCGTAACCAAGTTCTATTAAACACAATAAATTATATTACAATCATTAGCCATGTTTTCGTAGTTAAATAAACTCTTTATAGTTTGGTTTTAGCATCCGGCATCTTAACGTAAAAACATGCGGCATGTGGGGGAGAGGAAGCACCCCATAAAAAGGGAAAGTGGAAGAACCATTTCCTTTTCAATGCATTATTTTCCGGTTATATTCATAAATTGAAGTAATAATAATAAAAGCTTACAATATGGGACTACTTCGGCACTGCGAGAAGTGCATCACCTTCGCCTTTGCGTACCCAAACGCCTACGACGATACCTGTGCTCGCCTCAGCCGCTACAGCTCACGATGTCTGCGTTTGGTTACAGCGGGTAAGTGCTGCCCTCCCTTCGCGCTTCCGGCTTTTTATATACACTCTAGGAGTAGGGTAGACATAGAACCACGTGGAATCGGGATTGGCAGATGTGGTTCTGTTAGCATTATAATAAAGCGCAATCTTACTAATAAAATTAGTGTTGTGAACTTTTATGACATACAAATTCATAACTATTTTTTTTAGGTGTCACATGATGAATACTAACAAAATTAGGATATTAAGTATTACTTATTTATTATTAGGATACTAAAATGTTTTAGGACTATCGATGCATTATGGGAATTAAGCATTATGAGTACTGTACATTATGGCTAACCGCCATTATGACAATAGTGTTATGGCAAATGACTTTAGGACAAACGTTACTATGGCAAAAGAAGGAACCCCAGAGCAAATGCATGAGAACTGATCACGTACTTGCCTACTATGTAATACGTCGTGATCCGAGATAATATCAGATGGTGGACCTACTTACAAATTGTTTGTTTCAACAATGAATAGTTTTATAATTACTCGTAATTGAATCATAACAGCAGAAGCATGCAGACTGGAATTGCCATGTCAAACAAAATCGAAGCTTATTGTGAAGGCATTAATGACGTTAACAGGGGCCTTCCGTTCATATTCTAACTGCAGATACTTTACTGACGAATATAATTGGTTTGATATTAATCCGATTGAACGAGGAATGGCGTCAATTAACGTTTATCTGTGTTACAAAACTACCGTCGCCACTAACAACTCGATGAAAATAAGCAAATGAAAAAACCCGTGCAGAAAACAGGTTACGTTACACGTTATTGCACATTATAAATAAGTATTTAAAGAAAGGTGGCCAACCGTCACTGATTTTGCAGGACAGTCCCGTCCCGATTTGGTAGGTACACCTATTAAAATTGTACAGGAAAAACTTTAATTCGTCCCGTATCCCTTTGAAAATCGAAGTTCTAAGTTACGTCAGCTCCATCCCTTTCACTCGATTTAGTCTGGAATGACGAGTGAAGGGAATGGATCTTACATAATTTCGAACTTCAATTTTTAATTGTTTTAGCGTTCCAAGTCTGAAGGGCAAAACGGAGTGTGCACATGGCTGGCCAAATTTTCTAATTCATAGATACGGTTGGCCAAGAAAGTGACCTACCTACCAGTTTTGACAAAAAAATCTGTAAGATCTAATTATCGCTAAGGTTGACACTTGTCACTGTCACAATATTATTGCTGTACTCCTTGGGGTGTGGGTTATGGAGTTCTCCGAGGTCTTGTGGCTTGGATGAAAGGGAATAAATAAAACTATACGACTTGCGTGTTCAGGAGTCTGTCAATCTCTAATCCTTTATTTTTTAATATGTTTGTCCATAGATAAGAAACCATAGACTACTACATGCCCTTTCTTAAGATTAAATGGCAACACTACATTACATCGACTGACATTTGATTAGACATTTAATTTGACATATCTGACATTCAGGTTTCTAGGTTAAAAATACTGTTTACATTAAAGGAAATTACTCAAACAATAAGTTAATATTAAAATAAAATTATACAATATTAATTATTCACCTGGACATTGGTTCGTCAAATCGCATGCGAAGACTCATGCATACTAGTATTAAAATTGTACATAAAATTGTCATTTACATTTTAAAATAAATTAGTTACATGTTCAATCTTTTGGTTTTCTTTAATAACCTCCCTCTAGATGAATATCTCATTTCTGGAGTATTTGAACTTATGTTCATCTCTAATAATTCGGGTAAGTCTTCTCCATTATTATTACTATTAGTAGAGTGACTATCTGACTGTAATATTATATCATTTTCTGACAAGAATTGAATATCCTGCATATCATCATTAACTTCAATAAATATAGGAGACTGTATACTAGTTGGGGATTGTACATTTGACTCGTTCAACTCTTCTTGACTATTTGTATTTGATGACTGACTCGACTGAGCTGACTCAAAGGATTCACTTAAGTTTACATTTTGTTCAACATTGTTTTCCTTTCGACAGTATAGATATTTAGGAATATTATAATAATAACGATTTTCCCTATCATCCTCCTCTATCAGACCTGACTGACTTGACCTTTGACTGTTTGTTGAGTTTGACTGTAGTTGCTTGTTCTGAGTTAACTTGGACTCAGACATACGACAAGAATGATTTGTGTTAGACATATTTTTGTTATGTGACTGATAAAATTTATTTTTATTATTATAGTCTGTCATTTTATGACTTTCATTTATCACTGACTTTGATTGTGAGAGACTTGACTTGAATAGCTTAATATGCTGTGTATTTCTTCTATAGACTGTACCATTACAATCTTTGACTAAGTAAGACCTTGGATATTTAGATTTTGACACAATAGTACCTTTAGACCATGACACATCTTTAGGATTTCTTTTGAAAAATATTTGATCATTTGACTGAAACACTTCTGGTAGAGTAGCATTTTTATCATAATATGCCTTTCTTTTTTCTAATTCTAGTGACTTTTCTTTGTTATGACTTGAGAAATGAACTATTTTCGGCTTTAATTGACTTGTTTTAGTAGGTAATTTTGTTCTTAGTTTTCGTGACATTAACAATTCTGCGGGTGACTTTAGATTACCTCTGGGAGTAGTTCTATATTGTAAAAGACCAATATAAAAATCTGTACCTGACTGTTCACATTTTCTCATAATGTTTTTTACTATTTTTACAGAAACTTCTGCAAGACCGTTTGATCGAGGAAAATTAGGACTTGACATAACGTGTTGAATATCCCAGTCTTTCATGAAGCTTTGGAACTCATGGGAGTTGTATGGAGGACCACCGTCACTCACCAACTTTAGTATATGAAACGATGAGATCGTATGACTGTATAGCAATCATCATTCGTTGAAGTCTTGCAGGGACATCTAAAAATCTTTGAAGATCTTTGACATTTTCAGGTCTCGGCATTTTCATGATAGCTTCGACCTTTGAGGTATCTTTCATCATGTTCACTCTGCGTAGAACCATAGACCAGTATATCATCGACAAATATTATTACTCCTGCCAAATTGTGTGCTAAAAGTGCAGAGGTCACTACTCTCTGAATCTAATTGTAACATCCAGTATCCTGAATTTGCATCCAACTTTGAAAATATGCAAGCACCTGCTACCTTTGTTCTTGCTTATTGGTTAATGAGTCTATGTTTTGGGTTAGTTCAAAAATACGTTTTACAATGCCGCATCCCTCGCATGTCTTCCAGCCCAGAATTGTAGAACAGTCGCATTTTACTACTACAAACTCAATTAGTATATTCAGTTTATGGTCAAAAGAACATTCAAGTCTGACAGAACCTAAATTTTCGATCATCTGGCATTCTTATTGTTGTTCTGGTTTTTGAAGAAACAGTAATTTGCAAAATGATTCATTTTCTTACATATTTTGCAGACTTTGCCTAGTGCTGGACATTTGTACCGATGCTGTTGACCACATTTGTTGCAAATTGAATTATTCCTTGTATTGCTGTTAGACCTGTAATTAGCTGAAAAAGATGTTCCTGAAAGAGAATTGCGTTGATTTTGACTTGAACTTCTATTTGCTGAAAATTTTCTGTATGGCGTGACTGATCTTGGTCTGGAATTATTTCTTCTAGGAGTTTGGCTTCTGAAACTGCTCCTGCTTTGATGTATGGATTGTACTTGAGAATTGTTATTTGCTTCATTTCCATTATGTAGTTTCTTAGATCTCTCTTGTGACAATTCCATATTTTTGGCAAATTGGACCGCTTCATCGACATCATTTATGTTTGAACTTTGTAATAGACGTTCTTTTATTCGTGCGTTTTTAATTCCAATTATAAACATGTCTTTCACTAGCGATTTTTTTAGTTCACCGAAATCACAGCCTGTCGCTAAATTATTCAAAATTGTTACATATTCGTCCAATGACTCGTCATTTTGATGTTTAGTGAAAAAATTATAACGTTCAACAGTTATATTTTTGCAAGGATTAAATTTTAAATCAAACTTTTCAAAGATAGACGTTAGCGTTTCTTCATCTTCTTTTTGAATGTTAAACGAGTTGTAAATTTCTATTCCGTCATCTCCAATTGAATTTAAGAAAATAGCAATCTGTTTAGACTTTGGTACTTTTTCTAGGTCATTAGCTACAAAGTAAATTTTAAATTTTTGCTTCCAGAGCTTCCATTTTTCAAATGAATTTATAGTTGCACCGTCATTGCCGCCATTGTTCAACGTTAACGGTTTTAGGTTATTAGCTAAAATTATGTTCGGTACCTGTTCTGACATTTTTCTTGCGTTGATCCCTTATCTGACACCATGTACTCCTTGGGGTGTGGGTTATGGAGTTCTCCGAGGTCTTGTGGCTTGGATGAAAGGGAATAAATAAAACTATACGACTTGCGTGTTCAGGAGTCTGTCAATCTCTAATCCTTTATTTTTTAATATGTTTGTCCATAGATAAGAAACCATAGACTACTACAATTGCAAGGGAAAATCGAACTTGTTGTATAATGATAATGATCTGCAAATGAACTTCAACCGTAGGGTGGTAGACTTGACCATATATATGGACGACTGTAAAGCAATAAATATGATGTGGTAGATAACTAGGTAATTGGGTAATTGACGTTAAGTACCTTTACTTCAAGTCTCTTTGTACGGTTTTCTGATTCACGGACCTTATTTTTGCCGCTGACGGTTGGAAGAAAAGAAAACCTGTCCCCGTATTGACGTGACGAGAAGTTGGTCACCTTAGTAATACTTAATAGTACTATTATAAAGGTATCCTCTAGGTGGGTAGACACAACACAATCACGGATTCAGATTCAAATATTTGAGCTAATGGGACTGGGTAGTTTGGTAAAAAAAAATGTAAGAAAGAGATTCGCGGTTCGGAACGTAATTTGCTAACATTATTCAATATGTTCCCAAAAAGTACCTACTGCTAAATAAGGTGTTATCCACTTAAAACAGCCAGTGTTGCCACTTGAGAATACTATAAGATTAATAACTGTAAGATGTTATTGACTGCGTACGTTATGAAATTAGACTTATATATGTATTTTGATCATTTGGAAAACGAACTTATAACATTTGGTTTTAGATGTCTACGTATTGTAACCGTCTAGAATGTAGAAAGCTTGATTGAATAATGTTGTTAATTTATAACGTTGGAAACACAATTATATGTTTATGAATTTTACTTGCCTGCCCCGAGTGCCCCGGCCGGCTGGAGTGTACTCGTACGATGACGAGGACAGACCCTCACCTCTGGCTTGCCTTTATTGACCAGTCAGACTGGAGTCGAAGGAGCTATATGCTCGAAGTGCGGATGTGTTGCATAATTGGCCAGGGGACACCTTGTTTAAAGTCCAAAAGAACCTCTCCGGCCTTAGCCCCTTTGGAACTTTTGCCTCTCTACTGCTACGTATGACACGGCTATTTCGGGAGGCCCATTCCAATCAGTTGGCAAGTCACCACCTGCAATTTCGATGAAAGTAATTAGCATTGGCCAGGAAGGCGCCAAAGTAGGTATCATCAATAGTCCGTTCTCCAGTACGAGGGGAGGTCCAATAATTAAATGTTTATCTATTGAATAAAACAAAATATGTAAATATTTTTCTTTTTCTTTAAGTTCGATACATTTTTTAGATCTCGAGATTCATTTCTCTAAACGGACAAAAACTCTTCTGTGCCCTCAAAATGTATCTAAATTTCCTCCTTCACTTCTTCATCGTCACGATTTTTTCCTCTCTTACTTCTTTTTTTAGGGTTCCGTACCAAAATGATAAAAAGGAGTCCTTATGGTAATACTTCGCTGTCTGTCTGTCTGTCTGTCTGTCTGTATGTCACAACAGGTTTTCTCAGGAACTACAAATGGTATCAACTTTAAATTTGGCATAGTTATACAACTTGCATGCCCGCATCTGTTTTTAGTAAAATTCTCCGAAGTTTATAAATCAAAAAAGTTGAAAAAATCCTGACGTATAGATAATTACTTTTATTTCAAAGGAAAAATAAAATGAAGTGTTCATTATTTACAGCTTTTGAGACATAAAGAAACAACATGTGCGTCTCGGGACGCCCGACAGAAGTGATCACTTAAACTACCTAATCTAATTGTAAGTTGAACTAATTAATATTGAAATTGTTTAACTGACTGCAAACTTACGCACACTAATGCCGAGTGACACACACTAACAAACCTAAAAAGCGGTACACTGTTGATAGGTCATATATAGACGTCTCTTTTTAACGAAGGGCATTAGTAACAGGTGCGAAGAGTAACTAGGTACTAGTATTCCATTAGCTGTCTTTATACTCCCTCTACGCTCTCCTGCCTCTATGCTGGCGCCGTAACGCGTAACGTAACGAAGCGGTTTACCCTCCCATAAGAAGTTATCACTTCAAAACTTTGAAAATCTGTTTTAAAATTTAAGCTACTCGAAACGGACCTTATGTCATAGAAAATAAAGCACATGACAAAATGAGTATTTTCTTTTGCGGTTACCAGGCATATTATCTTAAATACCGCACTTGATCGGTTTTTTATTAAATTTGGGAACAAATAATAATCGCTAGGAGCCCGATCTGGGCTGTAGGGCGGGTGGACCAGCGATTCCAGCGAACCACACCTATGAATAGCAACGGTCGCGACATTGCTCTTGTATACCGGTGCATTGTCGTGCGAGCAATACACCTTTTCTCAACATTCATCGCCTCTTCTCCGTAATGACTTCTCGCCATTTTTATAACAACATTGCGTAATAAGCTCCGGTTATATCCCCTCTCCTTGTAATCAACATTTAAAATCCCTCTAGAATCCCTATCTCATCTTCTGCTTCATTCCGCGAATTATTTGACCTCACCTCGTATGATAACCGCACCGTAGAATAACTAAAGTTAATTTAGCTTAGCGAATTGCAAACATTAAGCGGCAAAAAGTGCACATTGCTGGTAGAAACTTCTTCTAGAACTGATGACCGTTGGGACGGAAAGAGCGGTGACCCACATGCCACTTGAGTCTACTTTGGCAATCGTATCTGATATAATGCTTATTGGCTTAGGAGAGCCGGTTAGGTGTCTTGAGAAACAGCCGGATACGACATAAGTAGATAATGAAAATTATTGCTTGTATAATAATAATACTTGTCGAATCGTGCGAAAGTTTTTGCAAGTGCACGATGACAGACACGACGTATCAACATAACTTAGGTGCCTGTGGCTGTGGCTAGCTGTGGCTTTGTCCCGTAGGTGACATTTACTACCAGCTTATACATATAAACTGAGAAATATTTATTTCAAGAAAAACATGTAAATTAAAGCGGTTGCAGGTGCAGGTACATTTTGTTTAAAACGACCTATAAAATCTAATTCACAAGTTATGAAGAGACATTGAAAAACTGAAATAAGAAGTAAAATATGGAAATTTATGTAATTTATCTATAAAACCGTAAGAGTATTACAAGACCAATAAGGCTGTTTAGATAGTGTAATGGGTCGTCAACTCTATAAATTATACATTATATACAGGTTGATTTTGGATTTTTAAATATAAGACACCCTGTATACGTATCTATTTGATCTATTTCAGAAATAAAATTCCGAATATGTTGTGTTATCCCACATTTGACCGCACGAATCATAACTTCTGATCAGTGTGCAAGGTTGGCTGTTTTATGATTACCTTATTAATGATTGTAAGTAAGTCGGTAAGTACATACCTACCACGCGTCGTGACCTCCTAGTTGGTATTTATTCAAGTTCATGCGAACCTGTGCGCTTAGTGATTGTTATTTTTTATTTATTAGTTCCATATTACTAATAGGTATCACAGTTTAACTCTATAAATAATTATGATCAAAAAGTACAAAAATAACACTCAAATAAATAAAACTGGTCACTTATCTGATGCCAATGTACTATCAGCGCAATGGAACCCTGACCCACCATAGAACGGTGTCACAGTGACATTATAAAAAAAGTGTTTGACACTTCTTACGATTTCAATCTAAACCTCACTGTGTCACAGTTCCAGGATCGTTAATTTTACCTTAATTTTTATGCAAATCTTACACACCCGTTTCACCCCGGCTAACGAGCGTACTCAGGGCACGCTTTTACATAAGCATGCCCCTGTTGGAATCTGTGGAGTTTACTTTCCCCATGGGAGCGTGTAATGAAAATCTTTTGCAATAAACCTCATCATCAGTTTACGCAACGCTGAGACTGAGACGCACAATGTTTTGCACCGTTTTTGGTCGACGTGCATGGCACTTCCAGTTATAAGATTTGAGACAAGTGTGAAGCCGTGTGAAGTGTGAGTGTGCGTGTGTTTTGAAGCTATGTACCTATAAATATTCTAATAGATAAATGAATAAATATCAGTCGGCAATCTCTCAATTTACTTTTATTTAATTAACGGAAAATTGTATCAACCTAATATAAATCCTATAAGCCCAGAGTTGCTAGCCTATAAATTATAATTTTCCGGTTTTGTCATAAGATTCTGGTAGATCCATACTTTAATTTTTCACATAAAATATTTGGAGACTGCTGCCATTTTTGTCTGTATTAATAGATATAAATAATTTGGACGAATTGAAAAAAAGATAGCTATCAACTTTTACTTTTCCTTTTTTACATAACACCATACCATATTATATTCATAATCTGTGGCTCTATCCTAAACGTCAGTCGTCATCGTACGACAAACGACACTTCTCGGCAGGAAAACGTCAGATTCAGAAACGAATTTTGCATTATAGACAAAAACAATAGTTCCTTCTTAGAAAAATCTAATTTAGTTTAGTACTCGTCGTTAATTTAAATATCCATATATTACCGGTGATTAAGGCTATTTTATGTGTGCTCTTTCAAATACTTATTTATAGAATAAGTAGTGTACAGTATTTAAGTTTTCATCGATTTCTGTAATGTGATATATTTTACTAGTGCGCACTCTCGCAAAATGAATCTTCTTAGGTGCCTCGGTTTCTCATGTTGCCTGGTGGTATTATGCCAGGCTTCAGGCACAGATATAGCTTTGGATGCCAAGGCCACTTTACTTCATCGTATAGACAGCTTAAATTTGCTGATCTACACTTGCCTTTTGACTCTGACGGTGCTCACTATATGGGTATTCAAACATCGTCGAGTGAGCTGGCTGCATGAGACAGGGCTGGCTGTCATATACGGTAAGACGACAAGGCTCAGCTGTTCACAGCAAATCGCATAATCACCTCTTGTATGCTAATCAGACTGTTTATTTGCACAGGTCTAATAGTTGGCGCTATTATTCGCTATGCGGGCAGTACCAATGGTGTCACTTACCTTGATGCCCACCCAGAACCTGATACGAAGTACAATTTATCGGTACCACCAGATATGCTACGGTTTCATTTTCCAGATACAATACAACTAACATCTGGGGGTGAGTAGAAAAAAGTTATTTTTATTTTTGGTTGGAGCGCATTGGTGTAGCCTTTACTTCTCACAAAACAAATAAGTATGTAGATACAGTTCAGATAACTGTCTTTCACTTTATTATTATTATTATTAATTAGACTACCTGCTGATAGTTTTTAATTTAACTCAAGCTGAGATCTTTACAAAGCTATCTAGCTAATTAAATTAAACAGTTTTCATCAATAGCTATTTCAAGAGGAATGTTTTTATTTATAATAAATTCTGGATTAAGGTTGTTATTTGCTTATAAAATACTAGTTGCTTAACATTCCTTGGAATAATATAAATAATAAACTAGGTTGTACTCCTAGAGTTAATTGGTCACAAAATGTTACATTTCAGAAGTAACATTCTACATTTTTTTTGAAGAGGATTAATTAAATTGAAAGCTAGTTAAAATATAATAAAGTAATTTGAACCTCATTCAATCTGTTCTCAATTCAAATTTCCTTACATCTACATTATTTGTTGGCCTCAATAATCATTTATGTTTGTAATGACATGTTAATTGAACCGGAATAATAGTAATTCAAAAGGACAACTTGTATTACCAAATGTATTTACTTGTTTGTTAGTATGATCTTTATTGATGACATAACCTACTTGGCAGTGACACTGCATACTCATATTAAGCTTGGTGCTGAGGGTTTCAAAATATAGTCAAGACATTTAAATTGTTTCAGAGTTTTTAATGGTTTCTATGTATGTTTCTATCCATATGAAAAGCTTATATTTTCTTATAACTATAGATTTCATGCATGATTGTTGACCGTTGTAATGTATTGTCATGGGGAAAACTGGTAATAAAATTATTTATAACTGGTGAGGTAGTCATTAGCATTACATAATGATTTATAGTGGCAACAGTATTTTTAAAGAATCAATGCATTATTTACATTCAGGATGTCAGACCTGTTAAATATTTTTATGGGAAACAGACCAGCAGGCTTATTTCCTAGCACACTCGCAATCGTAATTTTCATTTCAACAGTTCAAAGGCAAGTCTTCTTTCAAAATGAAAACAATTGTTCACTTTTAAGTTGTTTGCAATTGTGAGTGCATTAGGAAATAGGCCAGCTGGATTATATGTAGAGAACACTGGATAGGCCATAGAACTTGTGCAAAATTTGTCACTAAGATTTTGTCATAATTGCAGCTAGGATAAATAAAAAAAAAAACACCTAAAGGAGGTTAGGATAACTTTGAGGCAAATTAAATAATATAATGAATAGAAAACTCCTCTGACTAATTCCCCACTCACACATAGCTCCATAATCAGTGGCAGATAATATCAATTATGAATCAATAACATCTACGAGTACAAGGGCTGTTTAATAAGTCTTTTTACCAGTAAAAAAGTTTCTTTTTTAAACAATATACATTTATTTTTCGACATAGTCTCCTTTGAGGGCCAAACACTTATTCCAGCGAGTTTCCAATTTTTTATCCCCTCCAAATAATATGTCTTCAAAATAGGCGTTTGCACCTGCGATGCAGTCCTCATTTGTCAAATTCCGAGGATTACGCTTCATCATATCCAAACAGTTTTGAAATTCGCTTTCTTTCGCGTTTTTGTTCGATTGCCAACAAATGTGACATACAAAAAAAAAATTTGAATTTGAACGTCGCACCCATCGTGCAGACAGCTTTGTCATACCCAAATCTTCATGCAGGATTTTATGTACTCGCTTATTGGAGATGCCTGTGTTCTCAGCTATTTCACGCACCTTCACTCGGCGGTCGTCGAGTACAATATTATGGACTTCTTCAACAACATCCTCAGTAGTGACTTCGATTGGGCGACCAGAGCGTGGAGCATCAGATGTGTTTGACCGACCATGTTTAAAACCATTTATCCAGTTATAAACAGTCTGCAACGTTGGTGCAGAACAGAATCAAGTTCAGTTTTTATTGTGGCAGCACTGCAACCCTTCATAAAAAAATGCTTTATATAACGGCACGAAATTCAGATTTTTCCATAGTTGTTGAAAATTTACGAGTGATCACAGTTAAACAATGGTTATACTGCCAAAACTTGGTTTTTTTTTGGTGAATTTTTGACAGTCTTCATTTGAAAGCCAGTGTTAATGCCATTGACCAGAAAAAAGGTTTTACAAATAGTTTTTAAAAGGACTTATCAAACAGCCCTCGTATCCATAATTTTTAATTATACTTTTTAAACTAACTACATTTCGATTTTAAATTAAACTGCCAGTAATTCGTAAGTAATTCACTCTAGAAATATTGTTTAACTAGGTAAGCTAATTTGTTTTTTTTTTAGTTACCTATGCATTATTTTTCCAAATCATAAGTCACACCTAAAATAAATCATAAAATATTTATTGTGTATGGAATTCAGGTAGGAATGCAGTTATATTTGGTGGCAGAGTTCACTAAACTCTGTCATTTTATCAAACATACACAAAACATGCAAGAAAATTACTTACTATTAATTATTCTCTACTAAAGTTATTATGTTAGTGTATTGCTACAGTACAGATCAACTGAGCAACAGGTCAATGTGATGTTTTGCCCAGAAATAGTTTGATTAGCTTGTGTCAAAGTAAGTTACCAATAATATTTGTTGTCTTTCCAGAAACAAAAGTGAATAAAACGTATGCATACAGTTTTAGAGGTGAAATTGTAAATGTAGAACAAAATGAGATAGATTTGAAAGCAACATTTGATCCTGAGATATTTTTCAACATTATTTTACCTCCTATTATATTCCACGCTGGATATTGTTTAAAACGGGTAAGTGAATATATTAAATAATAAAAAGAAAAGATTATTAATAGTTATTGGACTGAAAGAAGAACAATTATTATTTTATTTTATTACCAGAACAACCTTGATTTATAAGCGCTATAAAACAAAATATAAAATAAAGTGTTTTATGTTAATTATGACAAAAATTAAGATATCTAAATATTCTATCATTATGTTCTTGGCATGCAAAAGAATAAATAAATAAATAGTACCAATAATATTGAGGTTAAGATTGAGATTAAACTGAGACAGATAATTCTATTGATATACCTGCTTACTAGCTAGATAAAAGTGAATTACTTACACTATGGAATAGAGAAAGTTACTTTAAAATACTTACTTGTAACTAACAATATATCTGTGTCTTTGAGTTTGTTTTCTTTTCAATAAGACATGCCAAGTTTAAAAAAGGTCATTCTATTTTAATTATTACGGTTATTTTAGTACAAAAGTAATCCTACAAAAATACCAACTGAAATGGAGGAAAAATTGCTAACCATAACGTATATTCTTGATAAGTAGTAGGAACATTATGGACATTATTTTTTAATTTGGTATTGTTGGGAAAGTCCAGCGCATTAGTGTTAAGTACAAAATTTCGGGGACATGAAATAATGAAGGAAGGTAAAAAATTCACATCAAATAAAGTTGAACACTGAATTCTACAAAGTTTTTTGATATTGCCTCTTGACTTCGAAAATCTCTTGCAGAAATATTTCTTCCGAAACTTGGGGGCGATTTTGACATTTGCAATGGTTGGCACAGCACTATCGGCTCTAGTCATCGGTTCGCTCATGTACGGCTGTGTGCAACTCATGCCTGCGTCACTCGCGACCAGCTTCACTTTCTTGGACACCCTGTATTTTGGTGCATTGATCTCTCCAACTGATCCACTGACTGTTCTCGCTATATTTTCGCAATTAAAGGTAAGAAAATATATTTGCATTAGAAGCTTATTGGAATGTATCTTACTTTATTTATGTTTATTTATCTCAGGAGCCTTTCGCTCCTTTGACAACTATAAGCTCAGTTCAGTATAACTATTAACATGGTGTTCTTATTTTTCTAGGTTGATGTAAATCTATATGCTATGATTTTCGGTGAGAGTGTCCTCAATGATGCGGTGGCTTTAGTACTAAGCGGGTAATGTTTATCTTTAAATGTAATTATTTTTTTCTCAATATTTTTTGTCAAACAGGTCATTACTTATGTTTCTAACTTTGTCTATGTTACAGAGCCATTCAAAATTATGAAAAGAGGTACTCAAATGATGGTGGATTTGAAATCACTGCATTCCTTGGTGCTATTGGAGATTTTATTGGGATATTCAGTCTGTCTTTACTGGTTGGCGCTTTTATAGGATGTTTGACTGCATTTATATCCTTTTTAAATGAATTCCAATATATTCAACATTCCTATAATTATAGTCGTATTTATGCCTTAAAAAAACGTTTGAAATTTACTGTGTGTGTGCTTTACCTTTTTTTAAACTCTCAGTTATTAATTATATACAGTAAAATATTCCCTTTTCTTCGATGTAAAAAAGAGCACATCGACGGAGTATTTCCATGAACTCGTAACTGACATTTTGGCGATTTTGAGTTTATGGTACTACGCCGTCGTTATTTAATAATACAACAGTAACTCGTCTAAACCGGTCCGGAGACTTTAAATCGCTTGACTTTCAAATGAAAATTGAGTAATTCCTTAATTAACATACACATGACAAAGTTCACCCATGTCCGCGAGTGGCCTCTGCTGGAATCTGCGCTGTTCGTGCTTATGTCGTATGCCGCCTTCTTGATCGCTGAAGTCTGCGAACTCACAGGTATTGTAACATTCAACTATTATTTACTTAAATACTGCCACACCTAGGCAACACTCCATACCTTGGAATCCAACACTGGTCACGAGCCCCGAAGATAATTATCGGGTTCTCAAACTACACTAACTATTCTGTTTTCGCTGAAGTCAATATTTGAATTCCGTAATAGGTACGGTATTGTTCATTAAAAAAAACTACTTTTGATTTCGGAAACTATACTATTTATATTTATTTTAGGCGTTGTAGCGGTGCTTTTCTGCGGGATATGCCAAGCCCACTACACTTACAATAACCTGTCTTCGGACTCTCGCAACCGGACCAAGCAGCTGTTCGAACTGCTCAACTTCTTAGCGGAGAACTTTATATTCACCTACATCGGTGTCTCCATGTTCACCTTCCCGAAGCATCACTTCGACCCCTGGTTCATCATCGCTGGATTTGTATCCTTTTTACAAATGTTTTAAAGTAACGATATACCTACTCTCTCTACTTAATGCCCAATGCAGATCGTCACCCGTTGTTAACCGATAACAGGCCGTAATATGGACTGTTATAACCTGCCAAGTATCATGCAGCGAAAGAGATACAGCTATATGGCTGCTACATCTCTGTCCTTTTACCTGCCTAGAATAGACGAATAGAAGTTTACATAACTCTTATACGGCTTCAGATACACGTGCATTGCTTTGGTTCGAGAGATAAAATAACAGCACGCTAAAAAATCGAAGCGGTGAATCGATTTCAATTCCGTTGTTTTATTTGAACGCTTGTACAGGTGTGGTCGTTGTTGGCTGAGTTTCGATCGGGCTAATCAACAGTTTATCATCATCAACGTATCCTAGTCCACTAGGGGCCCGTTTCTCGAAACTACTAATAGGTACTTCTAGACTAATAATTTTAGTTCACTCAGTACAATTTCCTACAAATGAATGCACGCATGGGGCCGGTTTCTAAAAAAGTATTAATATGAGTTTAGTCTTATTTATGAGACAAAATACTACAGCCCGTTTCTCAAAAAGTATAAGTCGAATAATATTAGTGTTTTGTCTCATTACCCCACTGCGGCAAAGCCCAAAAGGAGGGTTATGTGTTTGACCTGTATAATTGTCCGACATAATGTCCGCTGGTAACTAATAAACGGCTAAACCGATTTTAAACTATTTTACTTGGTTGGATTCGTCTTAACCACTAGAGTGTCATAGGCTATATTTAAATTATGTAAATGTGAAATTGGCGAAAAAAAAAACATGATCAGTAACATTACTTTGACGACATTATCCAAACAGCAGTTAGGTTTTTTTAAAGCTTGCTTTTCGTTAGACTTGTTTTGTAGTTTTATTTACGAGACAAAACACCAATGTAATTAGGCTACTTAATACGCTTTGAGAAATTGACCCCAGACCCATGGACTAATATTATTAGTCTAGTAAGATTAGAGTCTGACGAGTTTCGTGAATCGGGCTTATCAAGAGCTCTGACTGAATGAATCGAGTTCTTGTTCGTGCGGTATTTTTATGGCGTGCTACCAGTTTTATTTATTTATAACTAACGAGGTTTATGTTAAGCGTCTTTGTTTTGTTATATTTAGAGAAAGACTTTCCTTATACCGACATCAGATAACGTCAACACTTGGTCGAGCCGTGAACATTTACCCGTTGTCCTTCCTACTGAACTTGGGCAGGAAACCGCCTATTCCCATGAACTTCCAGCACATGTTGTTCTTCTCAGGTAAGTAATAACACGACATAGCTAGTGTAATAACTATTTATTACGAACTGTAACTGATAAGGTGCTAATGTATGAACTACTGATAAATATTCACACGCCTCGCGCGGTCCACATTGATTGGTTACACCACGCATTTTGAAAATATGTCGACTATTAAAAGGAAAAAAACATTAACTTATTAATAATAATAAGTTGTGTGTTCTTAGTGACTTTTTCCTCTATTTGCGTATTTGACTTTACCTTACTAGTAAAGCCATAAATGATTTGAAATTTTATATTTAACGTATTTTAATGTAATCACTTAATATATCCACAGTAGAAAGGAGTAATGGATCCTAATGAACCTGAAGCATTTTCTTGTATACCTACGTTAACTAGACGTAGAAAAACGTACTGATATAGAGAAATATATCCAAAATACATAGAAAACATTCACGACTTAGGAACAATTCTTCGCCCTCTCATCAGTCTCGTCACACAAATATTTGCCCACACCGGGAATCGACCCCGGGACCGCTAGCTTCGTAGACATAGGTCTCTACCAACTAGGCTAAACGCGTCGTTGTTAGAATATCAATCTAAATTGTTTAACCTTTTTTCATCTGTGTAGGTAATCGCATACAGAATTTCTTTTTTGCGTTTCTGAAGGCGTTTTTTTAGAACATTTATTTTTAATAAACTTGTAACGAAGGGCCCCATCTGTCAAATTTGCCACGGCCCTAAGTTGGTACAGTCATGTCACTGTATTCATTGTTACATGGACTAGAATTATGGCATTATCATCATGCTTGCTTGTCAATCCTAAATATAATTAAATCTCACAAATCCAACACTAAAATAATTATCTTTTAAGCATAACAACTAAGTACAGTAACAACATCTAAGGCACATTTTCCTGCAAAAAGTTTCACAAAAGTTTTTGATAATACTAACATTTTGTGTAAAATAATTTCTCATAGCAAAATCTAATACAACAATCATATTTTATTTATTCAATTTGTTAGAGTAGTTTCGTAAATATTTATAAATTATATACATAAAATAGACATCTATCATATTTATCTATCAATACACGGTTTCTGACAACATAAGAAACTAGATTTGTTATAGAAGAGCAACTGGGCATTGATAAAAATGAAATGCACAATATTAAAGCAAAACAGTCCTAAAGTGCATCACTTGATGATCGATTAGAAACTGCTTAAACGCCTGAAGCTTCTTAGAACAGATAGTGACATATTAACACATTTCATCATCTTTACTTTTACTTACTTCATTTCTCCTGTTGGAACCTGTCCCTCCCTATCCTACTGCAATTGGATTTTTGGTTTCCACTGCAACTTGATGGATTCTTTTCACTGCAACTTGATTCTCTTCTTTCACCAGTTGAGTTAGCTTGTAGGTACTATCGAACCAACGGAACCCTGACCCACCATGGAACCTTGTCACAATGATTGACGTACGATTGTCGTATAGCTTCGTATGACAGTCCTAACGTCAATCACTGTGACAAGGTTCTATG
This sequence comes from Acleris sparsana, assembly GCA_923062465.1. Lineage (NCBI taxonomy): Eukaryota > Metazoa > Arthropoda > Insecta > Lepidoptera > Tortricidae > Acleris > Acleris sparsana. Next base: position 14,060,090 of record OV281287.1, on the reverse strand, counting down.
GTGGGTCAGGGTTCCGTTGGTTCGATAGTACATAGAGATGACAGACTACAAATGACATTTGACGCCAATTGACATATTATATGTTACAAGTATAAGCTCCAACACAAGGCGTTCTTCACATATGTTCAGGATTTATTTTATAAGAGTGGGAGGGAAACGATCATGTAGGTTACCTGATGGGTAGTAATCACCACCGCCCATAAACACCAGCAACTCAATAAGAGTTGTCGGTGCGTTGCCGGCCATTTAGGGAGATGTAGGTAAGCTCTTTTCTTTAAGGCATCCATGTCATAACTTGGTGGGAAATACCGCCGAAGGGAGTTGGCTCCACAGTTACATAGGATTGACTTGGCTTCTCTTCTAAACTCAAGAAATCGGCCTTTAAATGTACTGTTTCGAATTCGCATGACTATTTTTAGGGTTCCGTACCAAAATGGTAAAAACGAACCTTTATGATGATACTTCGTTGTCTGTCTGTATGTCACAGCAGGTTTTTACAGTTATCATAGTTGTATGTCTCTTGCCCGCATCTGTTTTAATAAAAAAAATTTTTTTTTTATAAATGATTGAAAAGGGGTCTAGAGTTTTAATGGGGAAAATTTAATGAATTGTTCATCATTTACAGTTTTTGAGAAATAACAAAAACCTGTATTAAAAGTTAGACTAGTCAAAACGGACCTTATTGCGTAAAAAATATAAGTTCATAACAAAATTAGTATTTTCTTTTGCGGTTACCAATCGTATTATCTTAAATACGGGACCCTCGGTGCGCGAGTCCGACTCGCACTTGACCGGTTTTAAAATTTGTATGCAGATTGTATCTAACGTTAAAAATAAATTGCAATCATCAATTTGCACTTTCAAAATCACACTCGAAACTACAATCTGTAGTAAATTTTTGAATCTCACTGATAAATAGGTTATTTAAAAATTTAGTTCTGCGTTAATTTCGTTTACGATTGGATGGGGGCGCGCGTCTGTATGATATCATACGTGTGAGCATTTTATTTACCGGTCATACTTGTAGGAATTATTTAAATCGACCACTTTGGTGAGTTATTGTCACCGGATTATAGACATTAAAAATCGAAGTGGCTTTCTCCGGCAGGTCTTCGGGGCGCGATGTCCTTTGCCCTGGCGATTCGCAACACCGTATCGGAGGCCCGGCAGGCCATGCTCACCACCACGTCGCTCATTGTAATCGCTACCGTGGTGCTCCAGGGCGGAGCGGCTAGCCACGCCCTCGCCTACCTCAGGATACCTACCGGGTACGTGCCATAAAAATCAAGCAGCCAACGCACAGTGACCAGAGCCTTTATCTTTTCATATTAAAAAGCGTTCCCAAGTGGCGGAGGCGTTTTAGTAATGAAAACGACCCGATTCGCTCTTTGTGCGTATGCGGCTTAAGGTATTCATACTAGTACAAATGTGAAAGTGTGTTTGTATGTATGTCCGTCTTTCACGCTTCAACCACTGTACGGATGGGGATTGAAACTTTGCACACATATAGGTTAGGTTCTGGAATGGGACAAAGGCTACTTTTTATCCCGGAAATATGGGTAGTTCCCGAGTGAATATGCAAATAAAACAAAAGAAAATCATAAAGTGAAGTGTGGTTGCCTAGCAGTTTATAAACACGCAGAAAGTATTTGTGCTCAAAGCGTGTTTAAGACCACGCCGAGCAAACCTCGAGCGTCTAGTTGCGCCCTCAATACTGTTATTGTGTTTTCTAATTAACTAAAGAATTTCCTTGCAATCGGACGATGCTTGTTTGTAGCGCAAGTAAAAACACAATTTATGGGATCCGCAACAAACTTTATTAACAATTAACCTTTCAGTAGTTAACTTAACTTTTTCCGTTAAGTTGATAACTCGAAGGTCAATGGTATTAAACTATGTGATATATCCTGTAAGTTGTGTTTTTTCATTTGTAGTACAGAAAAGCACCGTCCGATTTCAATAAATTACTTTACTTTACTAGAAAACAATAATACCGAGGAGGCCGCTCTTACAGTACAGACATCCAGCGTACGCTCGGCGCAGTCTTAAGGTACTGTTTCATGCGCGGAGCAGGAAAGAGTTTTAATTCTACTTTTCCTTAATGCATGTCATGTACCAAATGTAATTTTAAATAACTAGAATTATATGGTAAATTAAGAATTAATAGTACCTTATTTAATGCAAAGAGAATAAATTTGGCCTTTAAGCCATCTAACGGTACCAAAGTGAGCTCTGAAGGTCATTGGTATATCATTCTTAAAGCGTTGCCCTACTCTGTACACTGAGATGGAATACTTTTTGCTAGTCTTTTAACCGACGGTTTTGCACTCGTAAATGACGTAAATGATTGAAAATTCAAAAAGAGTACAAATTTTCTCTATTGCGTATGTCCAAACACATAATAAATGGCAACTGAGTTAAGGAATGAATGGGATTTTTAACACTGTTTGATAATACTGTGTTGTTATCTAGAAATAACGTGTGATTGTGATTTCTCTATCTTAATTCGCTGTGTAAATCACGTTGCCGATTACCGCTAAACCTATCTTGATATTGACAGTCATGAGTGACTAAGTTATAAAAGGGTTTTCAGCTTAATGCCATGGAATAAAACCGTCAAAACCTGCCTATTTACAGGCACTGAAAGAGATAGTGCTATAGCAATTACATATCTTCGTCGCATTCATCCATTAATTTATAAATTCAAGAAGGCACCAGTTCTCGTATAGAACAGCACTAATTTTTTAGGAATGCAATAATTATCAGAGTTTACCTAGAACTCGGAAGTTTACAGCTGGACGAATAAACAGCATTCATTCGATGAATGGCTTTTCGGTACAATAATTTGATACCTTACGTGCTTCGTCAATAAGGTCCGAATTACATCATTGTTGTATTACGACAATAGAATAATCGCCATAATCGGCATTCTTGTTTACGTAAACAGGATATACAGCTCATTGATTAGCTATTTCAATCTTTGGTTGCAGGGAAGGCCAGAACGACGAGAACGAAGCGCTACCGTACCGTGACGTTAGAAGTGTAAGTTTTCACTTTAGAGTATTACGTTTTCCTGCTTTGTAAATTTCTTAACCCCTTCAGTTTTGTAAATCCATACAAATAATAAGTTAGAGTGCTGAATGACTTAAGATGACGAAGTATTATAGAATGTACATTGTAGGTCAATGGAATCTTTATCATTTGCAAAGGAAATAAAGTTTAATTTAGTGTGTTTCATGTGAAAAAACCTATTTGGGTTTTTTCTCTTACACTGCAAAAGCCAGCTAGACTCAGTCAATGCTAGGCTGTACCAAGGCCGTAGACACGGTCTGCCGCGTAATTACTACGCGCTGTTGAGTTAACTCGGTCGGATTGAGTCTACTAGCATTTGATGCGTAATGGTGATTTCACACGGAGGCAGAACAGTGGAAAGCAGAGTACTGGCACCGTGTGAACGCGCACCCCCAGACAGAATAGTACTGTTTTGTGCGTTCACACAGTAACAGTACTCTGCTGCCCCTGTTCTGTCTACGTGTGAAATCACCATTACGCATCAAATGCTAGTAGACTCAATCGCAGCATAAGGCAATAAGACTGCGCTCCAAAAATTAAAAATATATTACAGTTCGTCTAATCTGACCTGCCGCGCCTCTTCTACAAAAACTTTATTGACTTTTATGTAAATTGCTTTGCATATTCACGTCATTTCAACTTGACGAGCGTCATACTCTTTGAGAGTGTGGTGCGGAAGTAAGTGTATAAAAGCATATGATCTGTTTACGCAGATACTACCTTTTTCCGCTTTGAACGATAGATCACCACTGGGTTGTTTCAAAACAAGGCGTACCTATAGTCAATACGGAGCGCCAGTTTTGCTATGACCTGTCATCTTTATTTGATTTGCAGAAGATATAATCCGTTGAAAATATCTTGTACATTTCGTTGTACGGTCAGCCTTTCAATCATAAGTTGCTTATGTAATGGGTGCCTAACTCGAACTACAATATTTACCTACTATGTTCTTTTATTAATTATTTTTTAACACAACTTATGGTTTTACCTAAGGTAGTCTTCTGTCGTTGTATTTTACAAGCGGGCTTGATTCCGCAACTCGACGTCTAGCGCCTATTTTGCGTGTGGTACTGTGTGCGTTAAAACCATTGTTTTAATTATAATTAATTCTACTTAACGTCGCATTTAACAATACTAATCGCATAATCGTTTTATCCGACCACAGTATTGTTATCAAAGTCCTAGATAATGTAGTTCGAGTGATCCCAGTGTAAATAGTTACTTGAGTAGAGTTAGTCTGCCTATTAATCCCGAGTGCACTGACACGTAGATAGATAACAAGGGCACCTAATGGTGCGATTCTATTGAAGCAGAGAAGAGCGAAACTGATCAATTAAATGGTTTTAACAATCTGCGTGTGACTTTGTGTGCGCGTTAAACAATCGGATTGGTCGTTTTCGCTACTACCCTACCCGCACCACTTTCTTTAAGTAGAAGCGCACCCCAAAAAATACAACACGTCTGCCCTTATTAATAAACTTGGAGTAACCTTTGTAGTAGCTAAGCCATGCTTTGTCCTTATCTATCGTGGTGACATTTGAATTCGACAGATAAGGCCAAGCATAGTTTAGCTACTCAGCGGTTCCTCCACGTTTATTAATAAGGGCATTTTTATAGTAAGTCTCATTCAAACAACACATTGTAGGCCTTTGCTAACTCACAGTATACAAGCAACATAGTACTAGCTACGTATATGGTTAAATTACTTTTCATTTTATTCAGGCTTACAGGTAAATATCCTTTAAGACATTTTTGCATTTGTAGTTGTGTACGGTCAGCACATAAAGAAATAAATCAATACTATTTTCAATGGAACTGATTAGTAATTATACTGCCCGGATTGCTATTGCATTCATTTTCGAAATATTTGTACAAATTATACAAAACTTCTTTAGTTTGGGAAGTCAAAGGCTCACCTCGACCATGTTTCAACATTTTTATTTATCGTTACGATAATAAAACTGAAGAAGAAATATTACAAACCATAAGAACAAATATACTTATTATTTATTTGACATTCACTGCCTTTTGACTGTCAATATATTTTCTTCTTCAAAATGTGATGAACCTCTTTTATCTGACTGTAAAATGAAATTTAAATTTAAATTATAGAATCCCTGTAAATATACAAATACTACTACAAATGCAAAAACTGTGCATTACCATTAAAATCTTATTTTTATGTCATTTTAACAGCTATGAGTGAGTATTCTCGTGTGAAACTTAATTATCCGTAGAATTAAGTAGCAGGGCTTGAAACCGGCATTTAATATGTACCTTTACTGTTTCGGTACGTCCGTTTTCAGTACAAGGCAAGGTAACCCGTTTTAATAACCGTATGATTAAATCCAAATGTTGTCGGTCACTGGTTAAATAATACCGTAACCGTAAAAAAACTCTTCTTGACACGTGCCAGTAATTAGTCGGCGGTTATCGTTGATTCGGGTTACCTTAAAGGTACTCTGAAATCATGAGGAAGTATGTTTATCGCCTTCTTGTACCCATGGTACACTTACCACGTCTTATGCTTCTAGTAGTGTCATGAATTTTTGAGTCCAATGTTGTGCAAGCCTAGAGCTTATTACTAGCTTGGGACTAGGTCGACTTGTGTTAGATTTATGCCGACTTTTAAGCCGGTATTCCGGTATTCATAAAAGGTTTTCAAGCCCTGAACAAATCTTAATAATATTCAATAATCACTCATTTGGTCATGAACGGCACGGTACGAGCCCCTGAACGCCACACTTCATTAATACCTCATTGTTATGGCAGCTTTACCAGGCCACGGAAACTGGAGGCTCGGTATGTATACTTGTAGACACCTAACCTAACAGTTTTATTTAGGGAACCTTGTATACCTGCGCCGAATTCATAACTAACTCTCATGCCAGTTTGATGCTTTTGTATGAATTTACCTCAATTCTTTAATAGGTATGTATGGTTGGTTAACCAATCATCGGGAAAATTACTAATCATTTTTTGAGGTAAATTTGTAGTAATACAATAATACTTCCCTAATCGTTTAATACATGTCACGTTTATGAAGGGTTTTGTATTTATTAAAGTTCTACAGTGTGGTTTTTCATTCAACTCAATACATTTTGGTAACATTATTTCATGAATTTAAATTGAATATAAATTTATACATAATCCTTTCATTACCTAATAAAAACAGTTGAACGCGTCAAGTATCAGCAGGTTTTTTACTTGCGCATCCAACTATCTTTGTGTCGTCGACGGTCTCCTCAAATCAGCAAATAAAGCCTCTTCTGTACTGGCCTAAGCGTTTGTCCTTTATAAGTGACATTTGTTGTTCAGCCTGCGGAGATTGCCTTCGGCCTCCGAAATCTGGACGCAACGCAACCGGCCAGTAGCGACAGGGCATCAGTAAGGCCACTAGTTCTGCACGCATTATATGGAGCACTGCCTTCACTAACCCACTAACCACGGAATATGTGCATGTGTGTCATGTCTGCACTGACTGTTATTTTATTAATTACGATTGTACAGTAAACGTCATAAGCAGTGATCGGAATAGTTAAAGCTTATTTTCATTAAATTTAATGTCTGTTGATTCACGCGTGAATGAGATAGGAATACATTCTTGCTCTACATAACTAAGTATTCCTATTCCAAACACGCGTGAATGCAAAAGGCATAAGTTATGGACCAGTGATGGGATCCGTAAAGACCAAATGCCATTTTCATTCACGCGTGAATTTGTAAGTGATCTCTTATGTTTAGTCGACTAAGAAAGTCCTATACCACTTTTGGCCCTTAACATCATACAAAGAGCGTCGAAAAGTGGTAATGGAGAAAGAATGAATAAAGTGGTGATATCATGCGAATTGTCAAATTAATTATTAAAAGTTATTAAGTAAAAAAGTGATCAAGATCATCTTATGACGTTGACAACGCATCCTATAATAAAATTAGTCTGCAGGCTTTATTCTAAACGCGACTCAAGTGAAAAATAACTTCTTGCCTCTTTCTGTAAATATTTCACTAATAAATCCTTTATAACCTTCATCTTGCGTCGCGTCCTTTCTTAATTTTATTTGATTATGGCATGTTTTAATTTTCACCTCATTCGGTTTGTTTGATTTCGTTCCCGTGTCTAGAGTGGCCGCATGGTAGTTAAGTGGGGCAATGGCGACAAGGAAGTGGTTATGCCTTGGCAACTAGACTATTTCGAAGTATGTGAACTTCTTATTTACCTACTTTATCTCTTTATTACGTTATTAAATCTATACTGACAATGTAAAGTAGAATTAACATGTCACGTTTGAATTTTGCACCAAGTTCTAAATAGCGAACGATGCAGGATCATAAAACAATATGAAAATTGTTATACACCCAGTTTTAGATTTTGAATTGCATGCTATTTTTAAGGGCTTAGCACAAGCAAATATGATAAATAAAATAAGCTTTTTTACATAATGGGTAAGTAGTTTTTTTTTTATTACCTACTTAAACGGTTTCTATTAACGGGTGTTTGCAATAATTTAAACATAATTGATACCTGTACCTGCTTATCCCCTTATCTGCGGTAGTAGATGGGTAAGTTATACATTACAAGAACACGAAACAAGGGTAAGGGTATAGGATTTTGTAAATATATATAGCAAAAAAAGCACGAAACTGTACATAAAATTCAAAAAAATAAGTACAAACACACTTGATTTACAGCTTTTGTATAGCCCTAAAACTTAGATTTGCTTTTGCGATCGTCGATCCTTAAAGTAAACGTCATGTTGTTTTGTTAGTATAACACAAATACTTCCAATAAGGATACGTCTCGCGCGGAGGGCGGCGAGAAGGCGCGGCTGGCGCGGCTGTGGGGCGCCGTGGACGCGCGGCTGCTGAAGCCGCTGCTCACGCACGCGCGGCCGCCGCTCACGGAGACCCTCCCGGCGTTCATGAGCCCCGTCGCGCGCTGGCTCACCACCACACACCAGTATACACAGGGCGTAAGTTACACGAATGCAATAGGCTGTCTTTCTTACTTATAGGTAGAGGAGAAACTAATATAACTATCATCTGCGTCCGAGCTCCGAGGAATCTTAAGAAAAGCAGCAGCTTTTGAGCAGAGATTCAGTCAATATTACGTTAGTGATTATAGCCAACTAAGGCGTTAAAACCGAGAGTTGGTCTGGGAGCTGGGAGAGGCAAGGTACGATGCGGTCGGCGGGCACCCGTCTTCCCAACTCCCGATTCCTCGGACCTCGTACGCGGACTGTAATACCAATCCAACATTTCGCTCAGCAAAATAATAATATTCATAATATACGTTTCAATTTAGTTTACTTAACTGTTATCGTTTTTATTTTAAGGTGATTCCCAATTGTTCTGTAGAAACACGAATTTCATATTCAGCTATGACGGAAGTTATGTCATAGCTTAACACAGACATCGTGGTTCTATAGAGTAAGTAGGATTCATCCTTATTTCGGGTAATCCGATTTCATTCCAGCATTACCGATACGCGTTATGGGTGTCGAAATACGCTTCTTGATAGTTTTCGAGTGGAATGTACCTAAGGCCATGTACGCACTAGCGGTTGGCCGCTTAGGCGGTTGCGGCTTACCGCTCAGCGCGTTTAGGTTCCGGTTTTGCGGTTTCATACCTTAGAATAATAACACATAGAAACCTAGTCCGCGCACCAAAACCGTCAGACTTAAACTACACCATTCTGGTGTACTCGGCGATCGCCGCCTGTCAGTTGCAATCACGTCACACAGCGTCAACAGCTCCCGGATTTTTATTGATTATGACGATTTGTATTGTTAATGGGTGCCACAACACTTCAGACCAAGAAAATAAACACTATAAAATAACATTCCATGTGTAAGTAATATGTTTTGACTTGTTGTTTTACGTAAAACATTCACTAAAATATTAAATTATTTTCTAACGACATTACATGAAAATGTTGCCATTATAACGAAATTTTTCCCCCTAAATTGTTATAGTAAGTACTTGTTCTATTTTGTGATACGAATTGAATTACTTGTTTTTCTCGTTCAAGATTTCCTTCTAATCCGATTATTGCCGCACGTTGGATTGAAAAAATTAGGCTTAATCGAAATGAAAGCTGGTGGAAGCCGTCTAGGAGGACAAAAATATGTTCTGTACATTTTAATGACACAGTCAAATATCTTACTAAAGGTGGCTTGTGCAGACTACGTCGGGACGTGGTTCCTACTAAGGTGATTGCGAGTATATACTGGGTGTCCCTGGATAAATTGACAAACGAATAGGGATGATAGAGCAGCTAAAAAGCTATCGATTTAACCCCTATGTATGATTAGCGATTTTGACCCTTTTTTGTATTTTTTGATGATTGACCCTTAAACTACCTACTTAAAATATGATATTTTATGCGAATTAGAAAGAGTCAAAACATTTTCTTATTACATAAGTGTTAATAAACGTTTGTATTATTACTAAGTAACTACAAAAAATGATCGAATTTAACAAAAATGATTATATGAAAAAATCCCCTAGTTTAGGGGGAAATGCAATCCGCTAGCAACATTATTTGTTTACTTGTGTGCGTGTTGTCGTGTGTTAGTACGCGTTGATTACGCCCACATGAATCCATTTTGTGCGACACTTTTGACGGGTTGGCTGTAGGAAACTATCATTCTATGTGTTATTATTCTAAGTTTCATACGTTTTGATCATCTGTGCGGCTAGCCGCCCCGGCGTTTAACTGCTAGTGCGTTATGGCCCTAATATTTCATTATATATTTGCATTTTTAAATTGCCAGTTATCTTTCCTGCGCGCCTAATATGGCGGTGTTATCGATGTGAATAAACGTGTATAAAACATCTGTCACTTTTTGACCAGTGTGTAAGTTCGAGAGTGACGGATGCTTTATCCACCGCGATAAAGGCGACCATAATACGGGCCCTGATATGAACAAGTACTCTTTCTATAACAATGAACTGAAACGATCCTATTATCTTTTGTTTTATGTAGTTTCAAACGTAGACTCAATTGTAGACGATATCTTTTTAATTACAGTGTCTGTACAATTACAAATATGTTGTACCTGAAGAGGATTTTGGTTTGGCTCAAAACCAGGTACAAAGCAATATATTAAGTATAGTTCATGCACGCTCACTTACACACGCATCGGAAACCCCGTGACTTAACCCTATGCACCCAGTGAACGGAAATAGAACATGGAAGCATAACGCCATACAAAAATGACGTTGTAATATGTCTCGTCGCCCACAATGTTTATAGCTAAAACGTTTTATACCTTTTCACCAATTAGAAAAGTTTGTGATGCTATGATTGATCACAATCACTTTGACATGAGAATTTGATTTGCCAATAGTTTCTTTCACTAAAAAGCTTTCTTTTTGAATCCGGCTAGGCCATGGATGGTTTACTACAATAATGATAATTCAAAAATATGTTCTAAGGGTGAAAGGCAAGGGTCAAGAAACACCACTACCGGCATGCCATTTGTGGAGAACTAAAAAAGTTTTAAATGTCAAAATTACACCCAAGCAATTTGGCGATAGCTAAATTCGCTGCACACCCATCGAAGGTAAGGCTTACTACTATTTACTTCTGCGTTTACCTCGTGACATTTATAAAGACATGTTTTAATAATGTTGGCCCTTTGTTCCGCTAACACACCATTGACTAAAAAATATCCCAACAGCAATTCAAAAGCATAATTTAGTGATATTAACATCAAAACATACGCTTGTGTTGCAATTTCATCGCTAGGTCTAAATGTTACAAGACCTTCGACGTGTTTGCCGTTGATTTCATTTTGACAGTCCGAAGGAGAGTGCATACAAAATAAAAACAATTAGTCCACTTTGAAGTCGATTGCAATTGCGAGTGCGTTAGGCAATAGGCCAACTGGTACCACTTAGACAATGTCGATGGATGAGGTAAGCCCGAAACAAAATGTCTATGTACATATTTATAACCCGATGATTAAAAGTAGTTAAGAGCAAGAGCAATTTATTTAACTGCGGCTGTACACGTAAAAAAATAGTACATTGTAGCCCAGGTACAGAAAGTAAGCAATAGATGGACGAGTTAGTTCGAGGGCCGACGCGTAGCGGAGGCCCTCGAAAGTACGAGTCCATCTATTGCACTTTCTACCGAGGCAATACTATGTGCTTTTCACGCCTAATGTAAGGAAATAAAACAGATTAGGACATAATACACAGTTTAATTAAAAGTAATATTGATATTAGCATTAGGACAGTTGCTGAATGACAAGGAAATGTTTTTTCCCGGAACATTTATATTAGTATTTTGTGTCAAGAGTTCGTTTTTTTATTTATTTGCCATGCTTTGAAATTTTCATACACTTTCTGATATTTGCGACGGGATTTTATTGGCAGTAAATTCCGAATTACCGACTTTGCCGTATCCTGAATTTCAGGCGGTGTAAGATCCATATCTGTACTTGTATCACTCATTTTTGTTGAATATCGTACAAATTTCCAATCAAAAGTTCAACAGTTTAGCGTTAGTTTCCAATTAAAAGAACAGAAGTAATTTTCATTCCCGCCTTTTTAACTTTTTTAATTTTTACCTTATTTAAAGATGCAAAGGCGTTTTTCACGTACGCCTTAAAAACTTACATAAAAACACGTTTACAATCGCAAAAATACACTTTCACTGAGCGGATTTGACGTTTTAATTTTTTAATTAAACGTTCTAATGTCATATTTGTCAAACATTTTTTTATTTATTTCCGAACGAGTTACTAATGTCATAAATAACCGACCAATAGCAGAGTAGAAAGTAAACTGGTCTAAAAACACTCCATTTTACTTTGCAACTCAACATTGTTGGACTGTTTTTGTGTTGTACTACTAAGAGCAACTTTCTATTCTGATTTCGATCCTTCTTTGGCCATATTTCCGAGCAGTGGCGTGAAAAACTTGTTTTCTTTTAATGCTCGAATTAATATCAACAGCGACATTTGAAAGTGTAGTTTGAAGACCTGTCTTTCATTTCTTCGTCTTGAGCTTTTTACGACAGTCTCTTTTGGGTGAGATTTGTCTTTTTTCGTAATGTTTTTTTTTAATCTATTGTGTCTTCGGTGTATTAAATCCCGAATCAATATCTATTTATTTACTTATAGGCCCACAAACAGTCACAAATATAATTCTGAAAAACTATTTTCAAGTACAATTGATCATCGACAAACAGTGTTCACGATTGACATGACAAACATAATATTAACAGTCCTCCTAACCTATTGAGGCATGCTAAGTAGTCGAACACTAACAAATAAAAGTATAATAAAGAACTTAAAAGTAAACTGCCCTTTATTGTGGCTTGTATAACAGTATTTATATCCCTTACGAAGCTGCCTAAACTTCTATATCAATTTTGTTCAAATGTCTATTGTAGTAATCACACTCAAGTGGACTATAAGATCTTTAACGTAGTTGGTTTAATATCAGATGATAATATGTTTAAAGGCGTAACACAGTTTTCTGTCCGTAATTTGATGGCAATAGTGGCGATGGTTGTCGTCGATGAAGTATCTCACTTGAATCTTCCACATCAAAATGACCTGGACCAAATCAAATAAGTTAATAAATTAATCTGCTTCATTTGTCATAATGTCATCCCTATAGAGAAATTGTGATTATTTTTTGTAATTATCGGTTTACTTACATGTGGAAAGTAATTCATCTTTCCTTAGACTGATCTAAATGATTTTTGCACCACTTCCCAACACATGAAGGCATTTTAAATGTCAAAAAACCTTCTTTGGTTAGACCCGTTCAGCCGTTCGTCACTCACAGTCATCCCATTCGAACTGAAGTCGTATGCGGTAGAGTTTGTAAGGAAGGACTGACCACTGCGGTATAGTTGTCTTTGCGTTATAATGGAACGGTCAGAATGCTTCCATGTTTTATTTTCCGTTCACTGTATGCACCTATGTCACGCCGTTTGTATTTGCGTGTTAAATCTAACCAATTTTGTAACGTCCTCTAGGTTTCCTGTTGTTTGGCTTCACTTTCGTGAAGTTGATATGGTTTAGTGTGTTGATTTTGTTTGAATTTGTGTTATTTTGCTTTGTTTTTGTTTCCTTTCAGATAATGTACATAGAGTGGCATGAGAAAGTTTCTTTTAATTTTGCACATTACGTTGTTTTTCAGGACAGCTCCTTGCGTAGGACGGACTCTGATTCTGATCTCTGTATTGACGAACAGCAACCGGTGCCCACCAGTATTGATCCCCAGGTAATTTTTTACTTAAGTCATTAATATTTAATAACATTGGCACATTGGGTTACCATCATTTCATTTAAAGAGTTTCACCTTAGAAACGTCCACCTCAGGAAACATAATACACGAAACGTGTTCTCAATAAATTCTCGAAGCACTAAATTGAAAGCTTCATATGCCCCGTCCCTTGCTCTTGTTATTCAAAACAAAGTAGAAATAACGAGACGTACAGTCACCCGCAAAAATATTATCCAACGTTCGACTCGAAAATATCTGAAACGATACGACTATTACTAGAGGCATTTGAGCGTGTCAGATATTTTTAAACTCAGTGGGGCTAATATAATAATATTATTACTGGTCAATGTACGTAATTCTAAACATTTTGTAACACTCACTTCATAAAGGGACACAAAATTAACAAAAGTTACATCACTATAATATTTTTCATATCATATTGTAAATGTGACAGATGTCAATTGGCAAATGTAGTGATGCCGCTAATTAAAATCGCATTCTTTTTCGATTAACGATAAGGTTTACAAAGGAAATTTAATCGATTCGTATTCAGTTATACATTTACTAACTTAATTTAGTTTACCTACCTACTATGAAATAAGTTATCATAAATCGTCTCACGTCACGCTAGAACTATTGCCATCGTATGGTAAAGTCTATTATAGGTGTTTTTATGTGGGAAAATACACAAAGACATTTTTGATATAGTATATACTGTATGCCTACATACTGACTTATCTACCTACACACTGCACTGCTACTTTATTTATATGCTAGTACCAGCTAGTACCTACTTGCTCGAGGATTGTTTTTTTTTTAAATGACGCACGAGTATTTTTGGAAATATTTTTGTTTTGTATACGTAGTGGGCATTAGTGGCTTGTCACAGTATTTTTTTTGTAGGTGTACTTTCGAGAAACCTTTAAAAAAAGGAAGTTTAAGAACATGAACGTTTGTAAAAATATGTATTATTAATCCCATTCTATTCTCCGCAATTCTGTTTGTATATGGCAAATTATGATAATCAATTTTATGCAACATATTAGTAAACCTGACTGCTCAGGTTTAATAGTAATTTGCATAAAATTGATTGAAACAACGTTCCCGTGGAATGTTTAATTTCAATTTGTCACAGGCACAATAAGATATGAAAAATATTATATCGTCATCTTATACTCGCCACATGCGTAAAAATCTTTAGATTTCTGCACCTTAGCAAAAAAGAGTCAGGTGGAAGTAGGTAGAATAATCTCTGGTGTCGATCTCCTCATAATCAGTATTGGGGTTAAAATTGGATTGGCAAAGCGCCCTCATTTTTCTAAAACTCCGAAGCTTAAGCAAAGTTATACAGGGTGGTTGGTTATACGATAAGTACCTGATTTTATATGCATAATTTGAGTGCAATGATTAAAATAATTGAATTATTTAGCCAACCCACTCGCCTTGTACTTTTTAAGATACAAAATATTATACTTTTCATCCGTTAAACAGATCTGGTGGAGGTTGTTTCTAATTCAGATCCCCCATTATTTATAGCAGTGAAACTCTCTCAAACCTTCTAATCTAAAAAAACGTTATAAGTTATTGTTAAATACTTTTTAACTATTGCAAAAGAATCATTTTTAGTGTACCAGTTCAATCATCAGTGTGAATCAGTTTTAGAACCTGAAGTATTCGTATTGTAGAAAAGCTTGCAAGTCGTGCAACTATGCCTCAGCAGCGAACTTTGAATAACTAAAGACTGGATTATAAATATTCGATTGGTTAGATATGCAACAACGACTTTCGTGAAGACTCCAGTATAATGATCACGATAAGCGCATTTACTTTCTAAAAGTATTTTATTAGCGTTTGCCCGTGACTATGTCCTCGTAGAGCTCGTTTATCGTAATTCACAGTTTTAAGTGGGTGGTACCCAGTGGGGGCACGCGTGGGGGTCCTACTAATTCTTACCAAATCTTATAGAGGGTTAGAGGGGTTCACATTTAAGTAACACCACACTTAATTAATAGAGCACCTCTTATATAAAATGGCCCGTAGGCTTAACATTAAGTAGGTATTTTTAAAATGGCGTTTTGGTCATGAGCTAAAGAGTTTCACTTCTATTATTACTTACTCTTATTCTTATTTGCGCCCCAGACTAACAGTCGGGTTGACAGGCCGAGAGGGGCGCAGGTATCGATTTAAGTAAGAAATGTATATACCTACAGTCTTTGAGCACTTAGAAGGTGCTTTGGTTGCTCATAATAAGAGCGTATGAAAGCGAGTGAGAGCGAAGTACAAACCCGAAGCCCCTTGTAAGTGCTCACAGACTAGGTAATTTTTCTTATTGCAACCGATAAGTGCGTCCCTCTCTGTCTGGTAGACGGACTGCGAGCGAGTGAGAGACAAGTACTTACCAACCCTAAGCACCTTCTAAGAGCTGTTAATAAATGTACGTGCCTGTTAATAATACAATGAACTCACAGGCCGGGGCGGGCTGTTAGTCAGAGGCGCCCATCAGTCTTATGTTATGGTATGGTGGTCATATTCTGATAATTTCTTCACATTTTTTAATTTATGTAATCGTATTTATGTACATATATGAATTTACAATGAATATGTTATGTATTAAGTTTTATTCCGTTTGGTTGCAGCTATCGATTAATGTTCGGAACGGATTTGGGCATGTCTAAGCTTTGTTGCGTTTGTTAGTGACCCACGGCTGTGATATAAAATGGTCTAGATTAAATATGTTTAAGTTAATAGGAGCATTGTGTTTTAATTATTGCACGCAGCAAATGTGGCCAGGACTCGTGGACACCCGGATCTCGGTCGAAGGTATCACAGGTAGTAACATCTGAACATCATAAGCTTTATATACATGAAATGGGTGCCACAGTGTAAATGAATGTGATATCACTATCCAGAGTAAGATAACTTTGAATATATTTATCGATTTTGGCATAATATACAAAATGGAATCTTGCATTTTTATGCTTTGTTTGGCCATGTGTTACAGGTACCTTCTGCCTATTCATGTTTACCTTTTATTATTAAAGCTCTTTGCAAAGAAAACGGCCACTTCGAGTAAGTTTCATATAGTGTAAGGAAATTGGATTTTGTTCTACAAATAAAAATAAATAGTATCTATTTATAAGTAAGCAGTCATTATTTTTCTTCTCAAATCATACTTTCTTTATATTGTAGCATAAAATATCATTGCCTTAGGGGCCGATTAGACGAGCAACATTTTCACAGAAATGTGTCGCCGGCAACTATATGTATCATATAGCAATAGTTGCCGGCCACTTTTACCTTCAGTTCCCTATACTTGAAAAAATCAAAACGGCCCGTTTTCTCTGCAAGGGGATGTAATTTTGTTGAGATTAAATTTGGCTAATGATATTACGATCTGCGTTAAAAATCTATTTATGTTTTTAAGTCAAATGAAAATTTAAATGCAAATCTATTAGTGGGTTATAACGTCTTATTTTTTCAATGCAATATTTTATAATAGGTTACTTCATACATTATTTAGTCATACGAATCTTTCTTGGATTCTGGCTATTGCTAAAAACTCCAAGCTAAAACAGTGAGGCTCTAGCCAATATGAAAACGCTACTAACGTCTTTCTTTTCTATCACTCGAAATTTTCGTGCGTTGCGATAAACCACGTGGTCAACTGTTTATGTTTGCATTTTGGCTAGGACCACTGTTCTAGCAGCATTACTGTAAACTAACCGCTACACTCTTTTTCACCTGCGATGAGTCCTGTGACAGCTGTATTTCGTAATTTCAATCACTTAAAATACTCACATGCGAGGTATTTAACATAAAACGATTAATTATTTAAGTTCCTGAACGGCGTCGCTGGGTGTTTACCAGTGTAGTTTTTATGTAATGTTAAAGAAACAAGTGCAATGCGTGTTTATATGAGCTGTCACAGGACTCATCTTAGGTGAAAAAGACTGTAGTGAGTCTTATTTTAAAGGTGAAAAAGAGTCAATAATCTGTGTTGCTGATATATGATTCTGTTAGATGTCCTTTTAGTTTGGCAGCTTATCACTTGTAATGTAATATAGGTTGTTCTATGTTCGAATTAAATCGTTTGTTCCACAAGGTATCTTAAGTATTCTATGTACGTTGTTCTTGCGTAGTTGTTTCCTTCTACGCAATAGCTGCATAACTGTATTATCGTCTGCCAGCAGCGGGCTTAGCACACTACTTACATATTTACAGCACACATAAAGCATATGTCTCTTTCTCTTGAGTATTTTTGATGTAAAAGGGATGTATGCTTTACGTGCGCGATCAAAAATAGTTTGGACTGAAGCCTGCTCACCTGCCTCTTCTTTTCATTAAAAAAAACCCTGGCTAACTAGGGCTATTGTTCACTCAACTCAATACTTTTATTTTGAAACATTTCCTATTAGCTTTATCTATTTGAATCCTTGTGTGTCCTCAGAGGCAATTCAATAGTATTTTTCGATCATATCTTGTCGCCATTCGACGGTAGTGAATCTCTGAACGAATTAAACTTCTCTTAACAAAACAGGTTTATTTTAGATAAAGATGTGTGGCACTATGTATTTATGTTTGTTAATGGTTTGATCCCTTAAATATGTGTGTAGTTTGGAAAACTTCAAATTCGTACTTGTATTTTTCGAGTAATCTAGTGTAATCGAAGTGATTTCTTTGTGAATAAGTTTAGGTATACTTTATGGTTCTTCTTGTTAAGGTTTCAAAAACCATCCTAAAATATTTAAAAACATTTTGTTTTGTTCTTTTAAAGTTTTTTGTTAAATTTTATATGCTTGCTTTTGTCTGCAGTGTTTTATTAATAATCACATATGTGCCGATTTATAGCGATGGCATTTAATTCTATCAATGTGTATATAAAAAAATACTGGAACTTTATTTGACATTGTTTCAGTTAGCTTAGTAAAAAAAAGAATTACGTGTAATCCTTATATTAAATAGCTAAAATTTGAAAGGGAACTCGTTGATTTGTCCTTATTCATGCAGCAAGTATTTGAATATTCGATTTCTTTACTGAGGCAATGTTAAATAGAAACCCTGTTTTAAAAATGATTGTAAAGCTAGGTCCACATTCAAAATATACCCAAACCTAGATATATTTGGGCTTTATCATGGAGTGGGCGCCATTTGACTAATGTCAACGTTAGATTTGATGCTTACAGGCGTTATTACTATACCTCGTAATAAAGGCTTTGTAAGTACGTACCTATATACATGAATAAATGTTTTTGCAACGGATATAATTCGGTCAGCGTTTTTATAAACTGTGACAGCCGTAGTTAGTGATTTCAAACGTGTATGTACTATTCTCGCAAGAACGGTGTTTAAATTACTGAACGTCGCAAGGCTTGTATTAAAGAAGCAATTCGTGATTTAGGTATACTCGTATGAGCTGTCTGAAGGTTGATCCTAGATTGGACAACTATAACGTATCTAATTATATCAGGTACTATGTTCAATATTTCAATATAGTTCACGAATGTCGCGATGGATCAGTTTCGATACTTTCTACAAGTAAAGTAAGTAAAGTAACCTGGTACAGTCGGCCGAAAATGTGTTCTACCACCCTGCGGTTGAAATTCATTTGCACGTCAGGATACAAGTTCGATTTTCCCTTGCAATATTATGACAGTGAAAAGTAGTGACCTTAGCGATATTAAGATCTCACAGAAACTTTTGTCAAAACTGGTAGACCACTTTCTTGCCCGGCCGTACATACATTTGCATGTCGTTTATTAACGCGAAAAACACGAACAAGGTTATCTTCTCAATTGAGTTTCCTTGATCTGACAAGATTTTGTGTTAATTAGTAATTAATTATAATAGTTTGAGAGTTCTCTTTCGTGGATTTTTTTTGTTATGATTTGCAAGTGTTTTAGAAGTAATGTTGATTTTTTATATAATAATCAATGACTGTTAAAGATGTCAATGTAATCTTACATCTACTGTATCATGAGATTAATTAGTAAGTGTTTAATAAAAAAAGCCCAAGGCTGATCAAATGAAGTAAAACTATGTTGGGCAGTGTTATTTCTAACAAGCGCCTTTTAGAATCCAATTAATTATATGTCATTGACCAACTTCATCAAGAATTCATTCAATTAAAAATATATCTGTATTGATGTGGACCATGCTTCAAATTTAAATATGCTCTATCAATCCCTGCGCTTGTTTGTTTCCCACTGATTTCCGTTGATTTACATTTTGAGAATAATTCAATCTCTTTGTAATACTTATAGGTGTAATAAAATGTGACTTCAAAATCGGTTGTTTTTTTATTGTCAGATTTAATTAATTACAACACTGGTGATAAAGCTACACGGGTGCATTCCCTGCTTGTCGCCGCAGGGAGTTCCTGATGTGCTCGGAAACATGGAACTTGGGTCCATGCCCTGGGACAATCCAGTCAGCTACCTCGGCAACTTTGAGTCTATTCTTCATTTGTTGCACAGGGTCATCACTCCCAGCCTCCAGCCAAACATTTGGATTTTCTATATCGTCACAGTTTTCAAAAAGATCACCTGAAAAACAAGGGTTGGTTATATCCTGTTTATTTGGATGTTTATAGTGAATTACTAAGTTTGATAAGGGTTAGCCCGTTGAATCCTTCAGGCATGTGTGTCCATAAGACATACAGGACTTCTATTCAACACAGTAAAAACCATATCGTATTTGATCTGCAGAGATCGGAATTCTCGTAGCACTTTCGAGCTGTCATAGGGACTTCTCGTCTATCGACTTCCGATATCCATGTGTATATCGATAAATACATAATACAATATTTAAAATACGATTACGAGCAGAAGTAAACTACAGGCGCTCTTATCGCGAATGAGCGATCTCTTCGAGATGACCTTTGGATAACAGCTTTTTGAAAATTATAAATAGGAATTAAAATAATAATATTTAATTGTTTCTTTTAAAATAATTTGTGTATTTCGTATGCGTTTTAAACATTGTTCGAAAGAAATTGCATCAAGAATTGCTACCGATTATTTTCATTGCAAATTTCTAATTCAAATTTTTAGCTAATCAAAAGTTATCTGAAAAAAATCCCTTGTTAGCGATAAGACCGCCTGTTGTTTACCTCTACTTTAAGTCTTCTTTAATATGTTGTGTTCTATAATGTATCAATAAAAAATTATATCAGGAAGTTGATAAACGAGAAGTCCCTATGACAGCTCAAAAATGCTACGAAAATTCCGGCCTCTGTTGATCTGTTATTGTATTGTAAACGTTTTGATAGCACTTATTTACTTGACAGTAATGGCCCCCCATTACGGGCGAGTGAAAAACGATTACGATACGATATTGTTTTTACTGCCGGACTAGACTTTACATCTGGGTTAACAGTCATGACTAGTGCAATTGGACGTAGTTAAGGGAAAAGGCGTCAATCCACCATGACTTGCACTAGACTAATTTGCATTTTTATGTTCATGGAGCATTTAAACAACATTTAAACAATGATAGATTGATTTTACACAAAACTATACTATTGAGAAAATTACCTAAAAATGTTTTTCTTTATGTATTTATAAAAATAATTCACAGTTTTTCATTACTTTTCGAGATATTAATTTAAGTGGATTGAACCCGTTTTCAGAAAAATCGTTTTGTATGACACTGGTTCTAGCTTGTTTTTAGCAATAATAATCCAACCAAGTGAATTGGATCTTATTTCAGATTTAAAATAATATCCCTGCCATAGATGTAGGTTGGCTCCCATGTGATTTTAAAATAACTTGCCGCAATAATGTGATTGTTTTGTGGATGGAGTCCTTTTTTTATGTCCAATTAAGAGTGGAAAATGTGCTAACCTTTCATATGCCTAGGCACAAATGCAGGACAATTTTTGTGCAAAATAATACAGTAATTATTTGCATAAAATCATTATATTAAGACTTATTTAGCATAGGGTTAAACCAAAATTCACTAATAATAATGTTAACATACCACTCAAAGCTATTCTTTGTCCCTCAGCTGTGGTTACGAGGACAGTCACATCAGAAAGTGTGTGGCCTGGTGTAGGGATGACCTTCACACTGTTATTTATAGAATATTCTTCTCCTAGAAATTAAAATCATGGATTCAATATCAAGTGAAGAGCTGTATGCTAGTAGTCATGACTTATTGATACAAAAGCTTACCCTTATCAAAAGGATGCATATAATATTTTTCTTTGAAGGAAACACTGAATCCAACTATGTGCTTGGCATTCAAGAACAAATTATTGTTTCCTATGTGGTCAGAGTGCCCATGAGTAGACACAACATAGTTTATTTGATCCGGTGACAAATTATGTTTGTGTAATGCTGTAAACAAAAACCGAGTATAGTCACATACTATTAATGGAAAATTAAATAAAGAAAGTAGCTAAAGACTAATTTAAAGCTTCTAACAATCAAATATATTGCAGGGTTCTCTAACAATGGCGTTAACATATTTTGGATGTTGACTTATAAAGATCAGGGGTGGTACTAACAGGGTTCTAATTAGCACTAAGCAGTTTATAAATAATAACCAGTGATGATTTTCTCTGAATCCCAAGCTGTCATGGTGTCAACAATAACATTGTGACTGCCCATAATCAATGTACAGCTACAGTTTGCGCTCATTTGATCTTTGCCCGTCATAGTAGAATATCCTTCGTATAAAACTGTAACTTCACTCATTTTGCGATTTATGTTAGTGTTGTATACTGATAATACTAGTGCAACGCGCAGTCAGTTCATTCAAGTCAGAATATTGTTGTAATGATTGATTGATTATTATCAACTAACAGACAGCGATAATGATGGCTTTGCATGGCATTTGGCAACCCTTCCTCTATCGATCCTACATATAATATTAAGGGCCACTTTCACTTGCAGCAAAACAAAAAATCTAGATTTTAAACTCTCTGTTTTATATATTTCGACGATTTTAAACTAAACTTAAGACTTAATTCAGATTTAACTTTTCCTTGCAGGGCAACTACCCTAAGTAGTTTTTTATCCGGTGACAAAGGAAGCTAATGGACATGTCATACCTACAACAAAAAAACTTGGCTCTTAGCGGCCCAAAAATGGCGTACTGACAAAGTGTTTTAGTGCTGCCTCGATTCGATAGTAATAATACATTATTAAATAAATTAAATCATGCCTGTTTAAAAAAAAAAAGATCATGCAGTTTCTGTTAACTTTGTTTTTGTAGGTACTTGTGTTTAGTCGTTGCCACATTCTACTGTTTGAATTTCTGTGTTAAGTATAATAAAGAGTTTACATGGTTTACTAAAGTTTACAAAACAATCGTTTGACAAACTATATCATTAAACAAAGTTTAATTTCACTAAGACATACCTCCCGCCGATTTTTTTTTTTTTGGACTTAAGTCTACCGTAACCTAACTTATTTAATAAGCCCATGTAACCTATGTTATACGTAATGGTTTTAAGCACAAACACCTTTTTGCGTAATGAAAATTTGCAAAATGACGATATTGTTAAATATTTTCAAAGTAACTTCGGCACAGTTGAGACATCAGTGGCCTGTTTCATAAAGCTAAAAATTACAATTAACTGGTTACAAGTTTCCATTTGACACAACCTTGACCAATGACGACCAGCCCTTTGAAAAGCCAGTTGCCAGTTTGCATAATCAATTGCATGTATATCAACATGCCCGGTTCATAGATTTCCTTTAACTGTCGTCGAAGTTCAAGAAATACAGATTGGATACACGGCTTATTAGGGGTAATTGTTTCTGAACGTATACGACCGACAGCTGTTATTGGCAACTTGGCGTACCCTGCTCCCCTCACCCCGCTTTCTCGCCCGCGGTGTACTCAGCTGTCGCCCGCCGGTTATTTTTAGGTTAAATTCTAAAATAAATTTCAAGAAACCAGCAGAGGTACTCACATGTACGTAGGTTATTTTAAAATTTTCAACGTGCGCATATTATCTTTATTTAAGAAAATTGCGCATTTGGGAGGATTGAACGTCTCGTGCCCCAGTTTTATTTGTATGTTTAAGTGTTCTTTGTTTACTTAGGGTTATGAAACAATAAGAGGATCTGTCGCCTGCGGAGCGCCAGATTTAATTGAACCATGTCAGGCGACGTGCAACCAAGAAAGCGCAAAGATAAGAAAAGGAAAAAAGGTGAGGATAATGCCGCATTCTTATTCTTAGAACTTGTAATTGAAAGTTTAGAGTTGCTATAATTTTTGGTTGTGTTTGTAAGATGAATTGGGGTTAACTGAGCCGCGCGGCACGGCGGCGGCGCTGGGTGACGGGGACGTGTTTATGCACTCGCACCACGACCACGGAACTGGCGGGCACTGGTGTGCTAAGGTCATTTTCTTCTCCCTACTGGCTATTCTCATTGGACTTGTTGGATTAATCATTTTGGAAAATCGAGGCCTTTCTGAATGTGAGTAACTTATGATGCCTTTACTACCTAATTTATATTTAGTTTATAAATTATTATTATTTTTTCATATTATTGGTGTGTTTGTAATATTATTACTAAAAATGTAAAGATTATTATTGTCTTATGCTTACAATTCAAATACACTAGTCATATTCTACTTATTCTTCTTCTTCTCAGCATATAATTGTCCATTGCTGAACATTGGTAAAACAAAAATAGTATATCCAAAGATCCCTAACTACCCTTTCTTTCCCTTTTACTGTGCCTGGAATTAGAGCTAAGGCTGAAGATCTTATTACATTACATTATGACATGCAATCCCGGGATTGGTTCATATATGCAACTGGAACTGGACAACTTATTTTTTTTACTGCTTATTATTAAAGAAGACTAATAATATAAGTACCTATTTAATGTCATTAAAATACAATTAATGTTACACTTTGAAAAGGTTAAAAGGGTAAAAAATAGCCTTTTTTACTCTCCCTGCAAAGCAAATAATTTCTAATTAAACTATTATTCTATTCTGACATAAGAGAAAGACAATCATGGACACCTATTCACCTATATTTATATAATTATGTAGGATTTTTTCATTACCTATATAATAATTATTATCATTATAGAATACTAGCTTCTGCCCACAACTTCGTCCATGTAGATTTAGATTATCATTATTCCCTTGGAAACTTTTATATTTTCTGAGATTAAAAGAAGCCTGTGTTAATCCAGTGTATGAGCTATCTCCCTTTCAAATTCCATCCAAAGTAAAGTTTAAAGTTTTATGTGCCAGTGGAAGCAAATGCAGTCCAATCACAGTACTCTGGTGTACTAGAGGGTTGGCTGGAAGATGCTCCAGAGGATGACCACCATGATGAGCATACTTTGGAACTGACACATCACGTAAGCTATTCAAGTATTTTTTCAAATTGATTTATATTGATTTATTATATTATTATAAAGGTAAAACATTTTTTTAAATCATATAATATAAGGGTAAAAGGAAGCATTTAGATGGATTTTTTATACCCTATGTTAAAGTGCTGTAATATCCCAAAACTACAATGTACAATAGGATGATGAAAATGATGCTGACCATGATGAGGAAGTAGATCATAGTGAGGAATCAGAAGTGGATGAACAAGATGCAAATGGTGATGACGAACATGATGAAGAAGAGAATAGTGAGGAACTTCAAGATGAAGAAACAGGTAATGACAGTGAAGAAAATGAAGGTGATGAAGATGAAGATGAGCGAGATAATGAAGGCAGTCAAGAGCAAGATATTGAAACTTATGATGAGGTGAAAATTTAAAAAACGTATTTCAACTAAATTTTTAAGCAACACTAACGTTAACTAAAAAGTGGCGACAGTAAATTAGTAAACAAATCAGTCAATCATCAACATGTTACTTTTGCGAAAAATCTTACTAAAATAAATTTTTAAAATGTTGTTATTAAATAACAGGAGGATCTCCCACATAAAAAGTATTATCATGGAAACGAAGCAAAGCCCATAGAAGACGACGATGACGACGACAACGAAGACGACGATGATGATCGTAATAACGATGAAGAACTAGAAGATGACAATTTAGAAGATGATGATGAGGAGACTGAAAAAGACGGGAATTTAAGTAATGAAGAAGACGATAACAATAACGACAATGATAAAACCAAAAACCTAAGTGATGAAAATATTGCTGAAAGTCGAGAAAACGACAACCAAGATGAAGAAAATGACGCTAAATTTGATGCCTATGATAATGTAGCTGATAGTCAAGAACTTAACAATAAGGTGCAATTAAACATGCGAGTGTGAACAGTATTCGAAAAAATAACTTTTTTTTTTTTATTGGCACTAACAAAATCTTAGCTTAAATAATCTACAAGATCAATAACACAATAATGTTTCATACAATGTATAAATTACTTATTTATGTTTGATGTGATGACTGATGAGCTTATTGACATTTTACAAGTTTAATCTGGCTGTAAAATAGGCCGTCTCTTATGATTTCGCTTTTAGAGAGGCATTTTTACAATAATATGCTTATGTCTTGTTTTTTTGTTTCTCTTAGTATTTGATTTCTTAGACTATTACTGAGATCACAGTATTGTAAATTACGTTTTTTTTTAAAGTTGGTAACGTTTCCTATTATCGATGCTACCATCTTTCTTGTTAAAGTAATACATAATTAAGATCTGGTATGTCTGGCCCAACGCGGGCGACACAAGAGCAATTATTGTAGTAAACTTGTTATCCTATGTGGACCAGCGTAGTTCTTTCTGCTGATATTATGATGATGATATCTTTTCTGCATGCATTTAGGATATTTAACTTTTTGGCATTAAAAAGGCAAACGTGCACACCGGACACCTCATGGAATGTAAGATCTGAGACTGATAGATATCTACAGTCCTGACTAAAGACATGTTAAAGACGTCAACACATCCAAATCTGTGATTTTGGACGCGCCAAGATGAGTCTATTAAGCACTGCAAATGCGTTGGCTTGGCAACCCTGTGGTTTTAGATGGAATGCCTCAATGCTAGTCATTTCTCCGGTTGTCTTATCCCCATGCGGTAACACGACAATGCTAACACTATAAATCCTGAGTTTTTAGTTTATGTTAATTTAATTTTCATTTTTAGGATGAAGACGATCATGAAGACGACGAGGAAGATACTTCATTAGAAGTTGAGAAAATCGAACATGAAGCTTCTGAAGATGAGGAACCTATTTCGACTGAACTTCCGGCGCTTCCAGAGCCTGACGATGATGACGATGACGACGATGATGATGACAACAAAGCTCTAGGTAAATAAAATAGCTGATTTAAATAAGTAGATTTTAAAATAGACGCTCGTAATCAGAAATTAACGATCAAATGTATAATTTGTCAACTTATAGTGAGCAGACTAATGATGAAATTCTCCCTGTACCCATAAAAATGAATAAAAAAGGACAATTAATATAAACTTGTGTTATTAAATATTTCTCAGAATCTGTAGAAGATGATGCTACAGAGGCTGATGATAATGACTCTGTTGATGAACCTGATGAAGACTTTTTGGAAGCAGACGACGATGAGCCTCCGATAGAGCGCATTACAGCACCGGCTGGGAAACCCTTCACTGAGGTGAGATTAATTCGCATACTGCAGACCATTCTGATATTTATAGGAATAATAATAAAACGTGATCAGAGCGGGTTCAGTGTTAGCATTAGGAGAAAAAAATGCTTTTTTAGCCTTGTAGAGCTTGATGATGATAAATGCAAATAAAAAAAAAAATGATAATTCCGTGCAAGGATTTTAGGATAAGTGCTCCACGTGGCTCTCAGTCGCAAATGAGAGGAAACCATACAGAGTGACTTTGGCCGTTCATTACATTTGTTTAACGCCTCAGGTGGAAGAAGAGGAATCAACAGAGAAACCACCGGACACATTAGCCGAAGAAGAGGAATATGAGAAACGTCAGGAGAAGCTCCGCCGTGAGGAGGCGGAAGCTTCGCACAGTGAGTATACTTCGCCTCCTTGTGTTCGTGACGCCTTAGTTAGACACTCTTCCCACCGCGGACGATGAACGGGAAGCGAGTACAGCCAGCGATCAACTATTAATATTTGTGTCTCTTTTCTTGACACGGGATCTATATTTTTCGTTTCGACAAATTAGTGAAAAGTGTCCTCGCCGGCAGTGTGAACAGCCAGCGATCAACTTTTAATATACATGTCGCTTTTACTGACATCTTTATCTTTTGTTCGTTTCTTGGGCGAGAAAATCGCCGATAGCTAATCGCTTCCTCGCCCTTGGTGGGACCAATGCCTTACGCTTAACATTACCTGTAAAAGTAAGAAAATGTTAATGACCATCACCATATTAAAACTACTTTAACTTTTACAATACCGTTGAAGAAGAATATTATTTTGACATTTTTATCTATTCCCATTTGACTTTTCTCTGGTATTGCAAATGTTTCGTCATACGTATTACAGCAGCTGTGGTTTGTGATGCCCCAAGTCTGTCTATTAATAACAATTAATTTTGCTAACAAAACGATAACCCTTTTTTTATCTCTTCATTATTTACTTTCATTAGCATTATTTCTGCCGACCAATGTGATGTCGTAAGTATGTTGTATGTAAATTAACTAAATGTACAGTACTAATATTGCTCAATTGAAATCAAAATAAATTTTCACTATATTCACATCTTTTATTTAGCCCCTACGCATGCTTGCGCGCTCGGGATTATTTTATTCGATTTAAGAAAATAATTAGAGATTAAGTACACACTTTTAAGCTCGTCTTTATTTTAATTTTCTCTCTGATATTTGGTCAGAATTCAAACATTTAAATTTTTCCATGTGCTGGATTAATTTACAGTATCATTATGTTTTCTTTAAATTGTCCTAATTTTAAGTCCTAATGTTATCTGTCTTGTATATGGGGAATTTCAATATCAAATAAAAACAATTTGATATGGTTCTGAGTTGTAATACTATAAGTAATTATAAAAATGAATCAACTCGTCTTATTTTGTTACGTTCGTTGTACAGCTGTTAAAATACATTAAGTACTTGGATGTTTGTATGATTGTGTTGGCCTGACTGATCGTTTTACTTTATCACTTAAAGAACCGGTATGGTAGTATTTATGTTATTATATAAACAAGTGATTGCACTTTGATGTCGTTCTCATGTATGCTGTGTCGATGTTCGCTTGTTATTGGCTTATACGTGTCAAGCTTTATCTTTCAGCTATATCACTTATACGTTTTGATAAAGATTTGAGGCACACTTCATAAGAACCTTATATTACTTATTCATTAGGCGCTATACATTTCTAGTACGCCGACTAGCTATCATTAAATTCGTGGTCGGATGTCAAATTGGCCTTCTGATCCGATGATCTAGATTTCGAGCTCACTGACCTTTGCTAAGCTTTAACTGGTTTTGTGAAAGCGGGCTTAACGCGTGCGGGGCGTGTGTTGCAGTGTGGCTGAAGCTGTCGATCGGGGGCGCTCTGCTGGTCGCGACCCACGCTATCGTACGCCGCGCCACGGCGTCCAGTGGTGCGTACAATGTTAGCCTTCTTACTAAGCTAACTATCAAGTTAAATAAATCAAATAGCAACATGCAAAGGGTTATTCTTAGAGGTAAAGACGAAATTTTGTACAACAGATGTGCCACAAACTGAACGAACTAGTAGAGAAGAACCACCTGCCACAGACCGCCGCATGACCCTGATTGCGGAAGAACCTTCCGAACCTGGTAGGCCGAATGAGATTTTTACAACATTAATCAGTCGTTTACGTTAGAAATTTACACAAACTTCTCTATACAGTTCCGATAAGAAGGGTGACCCAAGATAGTACTCGGCCGGTGATTCAAGATGTATCAAAACAGATACCTTCTATCGTAAAATCCTCTCCTACGTTTGAGGAGAGTGAAGATGAAGTGGAAGAAGAGGAGGAGACAGATGAACCCGTTGTGTCTAAAGTAAGTGTAACTTCTGGTTGTCATTTTATATTTCAAGAACCCATCAGTTAATAAGTCAAAGATGCTAAGAATAATATCCACAGGTCGTCCATGCTGTTCAATCTGCTAAGCAAGCAGTAAAAGAGGAGTTATACAGCGATGAAGAAGAGGCAGAGGATGAAGAAACGGAAGAAGAAGAGAAAGTAGTTGAGAAAAAAGTAGCGCATCAAGCTGCGAAACAGCCAGCTCCGGAACCGGAACCAGAAGAAGACGTTCCTGACGATGTCGAAATAATTGATGACGAGCAAATCGAAGAAGAGGCGGAGGAGGAAGTCGAAGATGAAGAGGAAATATCTGATGTTGATGATGAAGAATTACTGACTCGCCTCGAAGCTAAATATGGCCGTCTTCCAGAGCCCGAAAGACCTCCAAGACATAGTAAACACTTCGCGTGTCTGCTTGTCTATCACATGCGTTTGCTAACAGAATGAGTTCTTAACTAATCGTCTAACACTCTGAGCATGTCTAACCTAATGTGAGTGGTTTATCTGTAATAAAACATGTAGAACCAGTTGCAAAAACGTTTATTATGAAATCAAAAAGTTCTGTTGCTTAAATAGTTTAGTTAGACGTTTCTGAAACTGTGTAAATACGTTTCTTAAATAATCATAATCTTCAAAACTAGTCACGAACACGAAGACGCGAATTCTTAATTTAATTTAGCGAATTAGTATATAACTGAACTTCTACTGGGTAATATATCACAACGTCGAATTTTCGTTCCCACCTGTTTCATTTCTCCGAATTTTAAAGGTTAAATGCATCATAGTTATTGTCTATTGTCTTCTATAGGTTTACTTATATGTTTAAATATTTTGAAAATGTAGTTTCCAGAAAAAAAAGGAATTTCGGTCTTAAGCATTTTCGGTTGAATAAATACAGCTGGAAAGCAAAACTTCGGACTCGTGATAGTTTACCCTATAACTGTTGTTTTCTGTGGTTAGTGACTCGAAAAAAAGTGTTAAAAAGTTAAGTTGGCTATTAAATTTCACGTAAATCTATGTGTCTTCGTCAACATTATGGACGTTCCCATTTCTTTACAGAGGATGGTGGCAACAGTATAGAAGACGATTGGCCGGGTGAGCCGAGTGACGCCTACTGGCGCCAGCAACTCGACCAAGCCGAGCGAGAGTTTGACCAGGTACTCGATCAGTAATATACATATAAACGAAAGCATTCAGAAGTCGTAATGTCCTTGACTAGAGAAGAATATTCTTATATTACTTTTTCTGAACTCATTAATTTCGGGACCGTTAAAGTTCACTTTTATACAGATTGCCTCACAATGTTTTACTTTTACCGTTTTTAATTCCGAAATATTATTTTTATTTCTAATTAAAATAATGTTGCGATGGGCAGGAAAGGCAATGATAACTGGGTTAATCAACTTTTGCTAAAGCTCTTTGCCATGGTGACATCTCCCGAGTCACTCTTTAAAACTGTGATTTAAGGGATATAAGTCCACTAAAAATTTGTTTTACTGGCAATTACAAATACAAACCCATTATTTTAAGACTTTTTTCTGAGGTTCCTTGGAGTATACAGAGTGGAAGATTGAGATGGGGTAGTAAGGGCAGCTGCTAGGTCCCTTACTTCTACGCGAAAATGCTCTTAGGAGATCTTTACTAACTTTTTAAGTGATGACAACCGACTTTCACAGATTTGTGATAGAATGTACAGTCAGCGAGAAAATCGACAGATTTGAGTATTTTCTTTTAATGCCATCTAATAGAGTACTAGAACACCCACAAATGAAAAAAGTTTTCTGACCTTAGTTGGTCTCAAAGAGTATTATGTACCATACCTTGATAGAAATGGGATCGAATGTTATTAAAAAAATTACTCATATCTGTTGATTTTCTCACTGACTGTACATTCTATCAAATCTGTGAATGTCGACTTTCATCACTTTAAAAGTTAGTAAAGAGCATTTTGGCGTAGCAACAAGGGATCTAGTAGCTGCCGTTACTGCCCCATCTCAACTGTCCACCCTGTGTGTTATAACATTTTTTCTAAGAAACTATATCACTATTGTGGACAGTCAATGAAGCGGTGTATTCTTTTATAATTGCTTGAAAAACATTTAACAATGATGTTATGCGCATGTAAGTGTCTTTTTTTTAATTTTATGCATGTGTCACAAGTTTGAAGGAATACACCGGTGTACGTATACATATGTACCTACTGTTATATTATAGGAAATAATGATCTACACTACTTGATCTCATGCTGCACAAATTCAATTCCAGGAGTGGTTGGACTAACTGAATGCATCTAGTTTTTTTCATTTTTTATTTATTCTTTGTTCGTTGTGCCATTTTTCCCGAGCGCTCTTTAGGCGCGAGGCCGGCCGCGGACGCGCCCGCACCCCGCGCGCCCGCCCCGGCCCGCTCCTATAGACCTAACCGTAGATTAGATTCATTTTGACAAGTGACCAAAGATTCGTGTGTTAGTGTGTGTGCACATGTATGGCTTCCCTTAAGTGTGTTGTACTAACATGGAGGGCGCGTGGTTAGCGGCAGCGGACCGCGCGAGCGCGAAGGCGCTGCAGTCGAGCGCGCGCGCGCGTCTGCTGGTTGCCAAAGCGCTCGACGCCGCGGCCGAACACAAGCGAGATAACGCGCTGCTGGGCCGTGCGATAGCCGCATACCTAGAGCTGCTCAAGATGAATGCACGCCTCTCCGACAAAAAACTGCTGCAAGTCGCCGAGAGGACCATCAACAGGATACAATTTAGAGGTGAGAAATCTCAATTATTATTTTATTAAAATAACGTAGCCCACATAGCTTCGCCCAGGCGGAACTCATGCTTCATGTATATGTATGTGTTATGAATGACCTAAGCGCACAGTCTGATTAGCGGCTTTGTTCTATCTATACTATACTATTTTTAGCTTATTGATAAGCAAAAAACACAAAAAAAATGTTCTTGTCTTTTTAGGCACCTACCTGAATGCGGAGCCTGTCTATAAACTCCTTATACGCCGGTTTCCGGACGAGCCATCTCATAGGACTAATTTGACTGTGACGTTCCTGATGGCAAATAGGTAAGAAAAGTTTTGATTATCGAAAAGTAAAACCCCTCGACGACGACGACCCCCAAGGCGTCACAAAAAGTTGAATGTGTGTTAGGACAATTTTGGAGTTTAACAGTAAAAATTAAAAGTCAGTTTAAAGCTGGAGTGATCGGTTTTAATGGTGGATTTTTGCAACATTTTTTTTGACCACTGATGTGTACCTGCCATAAGGTAGACTTTAGTTTACGTTTGATTAATATTTTGTCTGTAATCTTTGTAAAAAGCAATGTATTGGAGATATTCGCGCTCTAAAATATAAGTAGAAGATTTCATGATCCTAATCATTATATTACATTGGTTACAGAGCTGATCTAGCTGAAGAAGTGCTAAAAGAAACCCTCAAACGCTGGCCGGACGACCGGCTAGCACTGGCCCAGTACGGGTTTGTTTTAAAAACTCAACACAACCGTCTAGAGGAAGCGGCGAAGCATTTACTTAAAGCGCTCGAGGGCGACACCGGTCCGGCGACCGAACCTAGATTTTACTACCATCTGGGGGACACATTGCTTCTCCTGGGCCGATTCAACGAAGCACATGAGGTTCATAAAAGAGCCGCCGCTCACGGACATTTTCTTTCCCCCGCCCAGCGGTCTCTCTACAACATTCCAAGACTCACAGGGCGACCGTGGTGGAACATAGAAGACACGCCATACGTTAAACTGGGGCGCGCGTTAGAGAACTCCTGGCGAGAAATATTGAAGGAGGGAGAAGCTGCGAAATCGTTGTACGAGCAAGAGAAAGAGGGTTTGAAGGAGAGAGGGGAGTGGACGCAGCTGGATCTGTTCGTGCGAGGCCGGGAGATCCCGGGGCGGTGCGCGCGCGCGCCGGCCACGTGCGCCGCGGTGCGGGCCGAGGCGCGCGCGGCGGGCTGCCGGCGCGGCCAGGTCAAGTTCAGCGCCATGGCGCCCGGCACGCACGTGCGCGCGCACACCGGGCCCACCAACTGCCGGCTCAGGATGCATCTCGGGCTCAGCAATACCAAACACACCTTCTTACGTGTTCATCAGGAAACGAGGTTACCTACATTTTAGTTTAACTCAAATTCAAATTCAATTTAGTTGTTTATTCAGTATTTTGGCCTCATGAGGGCTCTTTTACACGTAGGTATGTACCACAAGAAGGTAATAAATTTTTTCAATAATAAAATTCAATAAAACAAAGTATTTTACATTGAAGATAATAAAGTTATAAATAAATCATAATTATTAACACTAAAAAAGCAAACATCTGAAAATTATTTTGATTGAATATTAAGAGGTCAAATTCAAATGCGATCTTGGTGCCTTATGCTGGACCGGTTCGGACGCGTTTCTTTTTGAAGAAAGCTGCTTTAATCTGTATGGTTCATAAGTTTCATGAAAATCGGTTGGGCCATTTAAGAGATAACAGCTCTGGAAGTAAGAGTCGCCATTATTTCCGAACTAACAAGGAAAGGTGCCCAACTGTCCGGCTCCGATTTTGTTGAATTTGATATATGTTTGAGAGTAGTTTAAAATAACAGGCACGTATTTTTTTTAGCGGCCCAATCTCAACCTGTTGAGAGAAATTGACCTCCAAAGTACTGAAAAGTGACTAAACCCTGTAACTTATATTGAGTTTTTTTTTGTTATTGCAATTTCCATTGTGGTTTGATTATAAATGTTTGAGAAGATGAAGAATTAATGAGCACGTGTTTTGTTATATCGGCTAAAACTCATATTTAATAAAAAATATCACTCTAAAAAAGTCACTTTTCAGTACTTTGGAGGTCAATTTCTCTCAACAGGTTGAGTTTGGTCCGCTAAAAAAAAAATACGTGTCTGTTATTTTAAACTACTCTCTAACATATATCAAATTCAACAAAATCGCAGCCGGACAGTTAGGGTACCTTTCCTCATAAGTCAAGCTATATTTTATCATATGTTTTCAGGCAGTGGGAAGCAGGTAAGGTTTTCTTATTCGACGACAGTTTCGAGCACGAGGTGTGGCACAACGGCACAGGCACGCGGCTCGTGCTCATAGTGGACGTATGGCACCCGGAGCTCACGCCGGCGGAGAGGCAGCAGCTGCCTGCGATCTGAACATCCTGTATACTCTATTTTGTCTTTGGACTGACTGTCATCTTGTCCCTCTCTTTTGTTGACGAGGAATCGTGTTGTCGTCTGTTTCTATGACTTAACAAAAAGAGACGCCATCACATATTTTGCCAAATGCCGCAGATGTTACCCCGGCATGATTTGCAAAGAGAATGTGGCATGAAGAAATGGAGTTTAAAGTCTATGATAGAGGTCCACGATTTGAACAATGTTAGCGAGCAATTTTTGCAAGTGGTCTGCGCTAGGTTTCTCTTAACATTTGGTATGTTGAAACACATGGCCAATTATCATACTTATTATTACTTTTTGTATTATTTCATTACAATTTTCTGTATAGAAACATGATCGAAAGGGACTGGATTTTGGTACTTTACCCTCCAGAATACCAAAGGCTTAGAGTTTTTTTTAAATGTGATATTTGGCGCATTACGAACCGTAGCCCTTATGCCTACACAATTACAGAATAATTGCCTGCAAGTGCAAGGAGCGTATGCTTAGTTGTATGAAATGTACTGTAATTTTATAAGTAGAATTTAAAATGCCTTGAGGTATTTTTGCATTCTCTACTAGTCCTTGTTGATAAAATATTCTGATTTGAAGAAATCTCAAAAATGTCACGTCTCTCGATTGGGATTGTTCTTGCATTTCTAATTGAACCACGTTGTTATTGGTGAATGTGATGTGATTTGATTGTGTGTGGAGCCTTTTTAGTTTATTTAAGATGTATTTATTAAATGAACAAATGCAATTCTAATGCTCGATTTCAAAAGCTTTGTTTTTTTCAATTCATTTGTTGATCATCCATAGAACCTTATCTCAGAAAGTCAATAACAGATGTTTATTTTATGCCGTGTCAAGTCACGGCACGTCAAAGACGTTACAAGTTAGGTACGTCTCGCCAAAGACATTACAAGTAACCGCACGCCTAAGACATTACAAGTCACCGCAGGCCAAAGACGTTGCAGGTCCTGCACCGCTCGCCAAAGACATTACAAGTCAGCGCTCGCCAAAGAGGTTAAAGGCACCGCTTCTCAAACAGGTTACAAGTCACCCCTCGTCAAAGACGTTACAAGTCCCGGCACGCCAAAGACTACAACTCACTCGCACGCCATGTTAATTAAAAGTTAAAACACACAACGACACGCCATACTACTTGATTTTTGTACATTGACGCAACTGTGCAAAGTCAATTTGAGTGAAACACTACACCCGTTGAAAGGTTTCGCATATTTCAGACATCATGTTTGTGTGTAAAATCGCCGTCCATAGAACTTCTGAATGATGTAAACAAATTATTACTGTTTGACACATAACCTCAAATATTACCCAAGCGTGTTTTTATCAAAAATAATTATTTAATCTTGAACTTAATATGAAAGAAGTGATCTAGTGTATAAATCATTGCAAGGACCTCACTTGATCTTTATAAGTACGTGATTATCGAGTAATCATGGTGAATTGGTTCGTTAGGTTTTGTTTACATCTTTTGCAAGTTCTATTGACGGCAACCTCATCAGCAAGGTTGAGCGTCGGTGGCCTAGTGGCTTATGGGGTCGACTCGTGATTGTAAGGTACCGAGTTCGAACCCCTTCGGTCACCGTGTACCAATGAGTTTTTCTAACTTAAGTGCATTACCCGATGCACTTCGGAAGGAAAAACATCGTGAGGAATCCTGCACATTCGAACAGCTGAGTGTGAGAGGGTAATTGCACAACAGATCCTAAAGGGTCGAAGTGTATCCAAAAGGACCCTTCTGTAAGATAAGATAAGATAAGATCAGCATGGTTGTTATTCGCATATGAAGGTTGCGCATTTCGAGCCTGAGAGATCATATCTTGGGGGAGTTAAGAAAAAGTCAATCAATTTGTATTATCTAGTGAAACGCACAAATTATGTGTAAGTGTGTATTTGGTATAAAATTACCTGAAGTTTGCCTTAAAGATAAACTAACAATAATTACTCGTCTTAAAACTAATAAAGCTCGTTTTTCTAGTCAATATTATTAAGTATTGGACCACAATTCGTATAGTATATTTGAACAGTTGAAGCTGCAATATTTCATTCTTAATTTTATAAATACAAATTAGAATAATTAAAGAGGCATTCTTTCTTCAAATGTCCCATAGATTTACCTCATAGAATTTACAAAACACCAAAAGGAAATATAGGCAGTCATTAATACAATGAATTCATTACTTCATGGCAAACATTTGTTGGGCAACATCGTGGCAGTAACGCCCGGCATTAATAAACGTGTTACGTTGTTTGCAGAATGTTGGTAAACATTTATTTTGCATCCGTGTTTGTGTTGTAGTTGGTCAGATATTGCCAATACTGTTTATAAACATTGTAAACCTTTGCAGCCCTAATTTGTTTGATTATTGAAATATTGTACTTCTTTAATGTAAATTGCCAAATGCCAGACGAATTATGGCAGTGTGTTTAAACTTCATTGCACAGTAAAAAAAGTAAGCACAAATGGCGAACTTAAGTTTCTGTCAGTAATATCTAACAAATGTTGCTAAATAATTGTTTACCATGAATATGTTTGAATTCTATGAAGTGTTTGTTTGCTTTTCAAGTGAACCCAAATCTGATCTTACACTGTCTTGTCTTTTTAAATGAACTCTATTTATAGTTATTGGACGGACAAAGTTGGCAAGGTAATTTGAAAATAAGTATGCTAATTACATTAAATAAATTGAAATAACATGCAGTGTTACCGTGCAAGGTAAAGTGAATTAAAATGCATATCCTTTACAAAGAGTGGCAAGGGATTGCATCACTATTAAGAATACAAAGTTGGAATGTTATTTTTCATTTCACAATACAAAACAAAGAAGTAAATCTAAAAAGTAACAAGAGTAACATGGCAGCAATATCGATGTAGATATTTAACAGATACAACACAGTAGGAATGATAATCATAAAACAACTCATAGCATCAACAGAAATCAGAAACTCACTCATACATCTTATCTTAATAGGTACATAATAGATGTAAATAATACAGTATAAATTGTCATCGAATTTCCGATATAATAAATATCTAAAATATCAAGAATATGTATCCGTTGAAAATACGCAGGTAAAAAAAATATATGATCCTACAAGTAAATTGTCTCTATCAGCTATCGGTAAATCGAACATCATTCAGTCAACAGGGTAAAACTGAGATAAATCCTTAAATAATTAAAAAGTAAAACGGAATGTAAATGTATTTCATACATCACAACAAGGAGATTCCTATTAGAACACAGAAGTCTTAAAAATAATTATATTAAATCAAGTACCTAGTCACGACGCGAAGGATAGATGGAAAAATTGAGCTAGAAATAGGCACTGGAATAAGGCACATCACATGAGGAAACAACAAGTTAAGGCATCATATTGTAAGTGTCGTTGATCTGTTGGTAGCCGGGCGGGCCGGGCGCCTGCGGCGTAGCGCGCGCGCTGTAGGGCGGCGCGGGCGGCGGCGGCGCCTCCCAGCCCGCCTCGCCCCCCGCGCCCCCCGCGCCCCCCGCGCACCCCGCGCAGCCCGCGCCCCCCGCGCAGCCCGCGCCCGCCCCGCGCGCGTTGTAGCCGCCCGCGCCGTACGCCGGCTCGCACGGCGACACCATCTCAGCCCTGTTGTCGTAGTTAGAAGCTTCGTAACTATGCTTCACGTTCCCGTACGTCGGGTTTGACTCGTAATTGCGCGACGTCTCGTACGATTTGTTGGATTCGTAATTCCGTGAATTCTCGTACGCTTTACCGGGCTGGTTATATGGGCCCACGACATCGTAGCCGGCGCTAGATCCCGCGCGGGTGGCCGTATCGTATCTTTTAGTCATGATGGTGACGGATTCACTGGGCGGGGGGGGATCGTACACGTCCTGGGAGCGAGAGAGGTTCTCAGGTTCGGCCGCGTGGTAGGAAGCGGGCCGAGCCGCGTGGAAGTTGGAGTACGAGGAGTGAGCGGACGTGGGGCGGGACGTCCTCGGCTCGCGCGGCAGGGACGCCGTCGACGCCAGGTACCCGTTGTTTCTGTACGAGCGCCGGGACCTGCGCACCGACGAGTTGTTCCCACGCGAACCGGACCGCCGTTTCACTCGACGCGGCGTCATGGGTTTAAGAGCACTTTCACTTACATTAGTCTCTGTGGGACTCAGCTCTATTGTGTACACTGGCCGTCTTGGCAAGGTGCCTTTAACTGTAAAGATACATAAATGCATAATTATTAATTAACAATAAAATTACTTTTGATATAATAATAACGCTGAATATAACACCACTGTAAATAAATTTAATAATTGCACTACTTGACTAATCAAGGGCTACCGATTCAAGCTAATATGTATTGGAATTACATATTACCTGATGCTGGTTTTCTTCTTTTGCATGAACGAAATGCCAAAAGTACAGAAAGCGGTAGAGCAGTTAGTGTCAGGCATGCAGCAACTGCAGACTGCGTGAGTTCGACAAGGTACCACTGGAGTAAGCAACCCTCTACACTCGTTGGGCGCCATGCGCCAGCCCCGTCCCCGCTGTCCTCGTTCCACTCGGGGTGGCAGCCCCACCCGTTGCCTTCCCACCAGCTCACACTTCCTGTTCCCAAAGAAAGTAACCCACTCTCCTAAAAACAAAAATATTGTTACACAAGATATTTTCATATTTAAATTGACCTAGTTTTGCTTTTAATATTATGAACTAATGCTCTGCCAAAAAGGAAATGTATCCTTGATTAAAGGAAATACTTTAAATATTCAGAGTATTTACTGAAAAGAAAAAGGCCCTAAGAGCATAATTATACAATGAACTTCATGAATCAATCAACTTTTTGTTGTTATTCTGTCCCCTGAATCAGGAGACAACAGTGATAGAGTTCCTTAGAAAAAATGTTATAATAATAATCTCTCTGGAGAAAGCCCATAAAATAATGGGTTTGTAATTGCCTACAAAACTGATTTTAAATGGACTTATATCCTTTGAAATCAGTTTTAAAGTGACTCAAGAGATGTCACCATGGCAATGAGGTACAACAAAAAGTTGATTGATCACTATAAAGTGCCATTTGATGTTAAACAGAGTAATTGGGATTAATTAACACACTATCACTCAAAAGCAATTAAGACACTTTTTTAAAGACACTCTAGTTAACCTGGATTAACATTTTAACATAGATTGGGAATATGCAACATTCTTCTAGTTACAAGCATGCAACAATTCAATTCATTGTGCTTCACTTCACATGCACCTGCAAAAACTATTGTTGGCATATATGTAGCTACAAGTATTTTTACTCAAATGTTAGTAAAAAAAACATGTGAGTGCCATTCTAGTAAAGTACTGAATTATTATAGTACTACACTGAGTTATTAAGCAGTTCCTCTGAAAACCATAAGTGCGTGGTCTAGCACCAGTGTTGGACACCTTAAGCTGACAAGCACCAATAATGGACACAACTCTTAAATGTTGTTTTCCTTCAACATATTTTTTGTTCACCTTTCTTAAACAATACGCCTAAAATATTGACCAGAATGATAAAGCATAAAAATCTTACCCTATTTAAGGTCCCAAGGTTAAGGTAGTAGCATATTAAAAATACATTCCATGTTAGCCACATAAAACTCCATATTGCATACTGTAAGAAAACATATTTTTAAATACTATAAAATTTAATTTAAAGTGTTTACATATTTTAGTTATAGTGTTTTCAGTACACAATGAATGTTACAATTATTGTCCCAGCAAGATTTATGAAAGGAAGGCTAATAAAATCTTGTAAATTAAGTTAATTTCACCCTTCATGCGCGCAGCAGGGTAAGAAATACTAATTCTCCTTAGATATTGTCGTCTATTTTTAGTATATTGATACATATATTGATTCTGTTGTATCTTTTTTACAATCTATATTTAACAAAGTCTCAAAGAATGAGCAGGTTTCATCACAATGTTTTTCCTTTAATATAACGTTTACCACAGGACCCTTTCAGCACAAGTCACACCCTAAGCTATGTTCTATATATGTACTATTTTCAATAAATCTAATTTATATGAAATTTGCCATCTTTTACTATTATACTTAATTCTAAAATGGGTCAGCAGAATAACAATGAATCAATGTTCTAGCAAAGATATGACTCAGACAATGTAGTGCACTTACCGCTAAAAGGTACTTTGTGATGTATTGAACAGCTCCAAAAGAGCCAAATATTATTAACAGGATGTTAACAAAGTTAGCGATTATGGGCAACCACATAAATCCCAGAAAGTCAAACACTTGTCGCTGGATGGTGATGATCTACAAGAATATTTCAAGTTTACATTCTATACTTATGACATTAAAGACATAACAAGTTGTTAATATAACCTTTACGTACCAATTCAATGATACAAACACTCAATAACAGCGCTCGTAGTTCGCAAATAGCCATGTTTTTGTAAATCAGGTACACTTGCACTATTTTACACGCAATTGTTGTTGTACTTCGTTACATAAATAATAAAAGATACAAAGATCCATGCTCAGTTTAAGGAGATTATAATGTAAACAATATGACTAACAGGAAAGGATAAAATAATTAAGATACAAATTTATGATACATATTAACGAGAATCTAAGAAAGCATAACGAATGTACTAAACTAAACTTTTTTTTATGAGACATGAGAATGACAGTTATAACAGATAACACCAAGTTGTGTACGAAGTCTCTTTGTTTTGTTTCATCCTACCGTGACTTTGCGAGATTTGTCAGTTCTCCTTTTTTCATGTTGTCTATGGTCTGAATTCAATTCTCGTTGTCGGCGTACCTATTGATCGGTCTCAGGACTTTCAGGTTTACACAATTTGAAAGGGTTCTACAGTAGAGTAGATTCTCAACTTCGTGAGTACGGTGAACCAATTGGTGAGTGATTTTAAATAGTTTTTGGTAA
Source organism: Acleris sparsana (assembly GCA_923062465.1). NCBI lineage: Eukaryota > Metazoa > Arthropoda > Insecta > Lepidoptera > Tortricidae > Acleris > Acleris sparsana. Next base: position 14,018,730 of record OV281287.1, on the reverse strand, counting down.
CTCGCAATAAGTACTAAACATATTACATTGATACGAACAACACCGGTAACCTGCGTGCGTTTACTTTCAGTATACAAAGAAAATGCCTGCTGAAACACTTATTCCTTTGGAATCTAACCCTGAGGTTATGAATAAATTTCTTCAGAAGTTAGGTGTTCCTAGCAACTGGTCCATGGTAGATGTCATGGGATTGGACTCTGAAACGCTTGCATGGGTGCCTCGTCCTGTTCTGGCCGTAATGCTTCTGTTTCCAATTTCGGAGTCTTACGAAAAGCACAAGCAGGAAGAGGAAAATGGCATCTTAAGTACAGGCCAAGAAATTTCTTCCAATATTTTTTTCATGAAGCAAAATATAAGTAATGCCTGTGGAACAATTGCTTTGGTGCATAGCGTTGCCAATAACACTGACAAGATTGAACTGACTGATGGTATTTTGAAGAAGTTCTTAGCTGAAGCCAAAGGACTGGATGCTGGAGCTCGCGGAACACTGTTGGAAAAGACTGAGGGCATTATAAATGCTCACAAAGAGTTGGCATTGGAGGGGCAAACGAACACTCCAAGTGCTGAAGATCCTGTCAATCATCATTTTATTACCTTTGTACACAAAGACGGTGCTTTATATGAATTAGATGGGCGTAAAGCTTTTCCTGTAAACCATGGCTCAACTACAGCTGAATCCTTATTGGAAGATGCTGCCAAAGTGTGCAAGGAGTTCATGGGACGCGACCCTGATGAGGTTCGCTTCACAGTAGTTGCATTTACTGCCACTGACTAACTTAGTCAATTTGGATCTCATTTGAATTTAAAACCTATTGAAATTGTAAGACTGTAGGTTGTTTTGAGCAATGTGCTTCAAATGTTAAGCTTATAAAGTATTCTCTTATTAGATTTAATAAAAGTGCAATGCAAGGCAAGCTTTTGTGATACCAATTAAATATTTATTGAGAATCAAGTTTTTTATTTAAGTCATTCAACTAGATATTATGCCAACAATAGCATGCTTTACACTTAAATCATTACTGTAAATGATAAGAGACTGTTGGTTGCTGGTATTAAATTTTCTTAATAACTGCAAATCTTTCCTTAGAAGGCAATCCAAATAAAATCCAATCAAAGAGACCAATATTTTAAAAAGATAAGTGGAGTGATATTATTTTTGGTACAACTAAAGCTGATTTTTACTTTTTTTTTTTAAATAACTTTTATTTCACCTCACAAAGGATATTAAAGGAATAACTTACATAAACCTAAAAACTTGAATAAATAAACCTTTGTGAGGGACTAGAGTCCGAACTAGGAGTGATCGTGTAATACACTCCAGGACCCCAACCCAGAAACAAATGGAGTTAATAGCTAGTCTTAGGTTTACGGTACAGTCTTATTGGAGGTAAGTAAAACATAACATTTACTATTGTGTCAGGAAAGTGAAAATTTAAATCTATTAAAATGTAACCTGCCTTTTGTTGTAGGTATTGTGTTGGTGTTTTACTACCTACTAAAAAGTGACGCATTTTGGAATAGGATATTTAAGGCCAGCACAAACCAACGGATGGCAGGGGAGAGCATCAAAGAGAATTTCCTCCTCCCCAGCGCACACTGATGGAGGGAAAACCCCCACGATACCGCGAGCCAGCGCAGGGTCGGCGCCCGGGACTGCAGAGTACGCCCCTGTTTGTGCTCCGGCCCAGCACAAACTGGCGGACGGGAAGGCAGAGAGATCCGCTGCCGTCCCGTCCGCCGGTTTGGGCAGGCCTTTATGTTCAATATGTATGAATTGAAATTAAGCTTTAGAACGCCTATGTCACCTTAATTCGTCAAGAGCTTGCCCTCAACGCCATCGACGCTTATAGCATAGTTGTCACGGGTCCAGTGTTTGCGAGTGACATTAGTAATTGACTTAGGGTGCTGAAAAGTTTAAAAATCAGGCTAGCATTTAACAACCATGCCGACTGCCGATTATTTATTTAGGCAAACGTTAGCTACCTAGATCTATGTCTGCGTCTATGGTAAATAAACCAAACCGGGCTAGAGCATGTAGAATGATGCTCACAATCAGTGAAGCGTTCCATCGTTGTTAGGTGCTACAATTAAAATTCTTCCTCGAAAAGCCAAAAATAGCCAATCTATTAACACATAATAGAGACTGGGAATTTTGTGACTTTCTATTTATTCAACAGGTGAACTCCGGAACCAATGAACCTAATCGAAAAAAAAATGGTTTGTATTATTTCAGCTACCTAATTGTCTCTTAAAAATGTCTCTTGAAGTGGTTCGCTTAAACTTTCGTCTGTGCTTGTTTGGGATCCTGACCAATTTTTGTATTTTTATTTCGTATGCTTTTTGTGGATTATTCCATACTTGAAAGAGACTAGATTTTTTTAACTCCACCACACAAAGGGTAATCTAATCTCTCACGGCATTAAAACAGAGATATATTAATTAATTACTATAATGTCATTCTACCTATTTTGTCTGATAAGTACGTATTTGTCTTGCTTTCTCAGTAAGCATATCAAAGGGTTTTTCCCAGTAGTCTCACCAGTCGAACTACTGGGTATTTCCTTCCCAACAGACTTACTAGTGAACCCATTGACTACAAAGAGAAACACTTACACTTTACTTTATTATCTGAACACATTCAGCTACGAGGTCGACGAAGCGGACGCTTACCCGTGGTCCCACTGCTCTTTTCGACGGAGCCCTGCTTCACAGCAGGGCTCCTATTCCAGGCCTGTTTGCCCTTCGGGCATTTATAGATACCTAACGAACCTAACCTACCCAGTTTTGGTATCACAATTAAAATTGTATGCCAAAAGCTGGGTGCAACTTTTTCTGCGGTGGGACAAAGAAGTGGGTCCACGGGTAATAGTGTGACGGAGCTCCTTTTTCTGGGTGCTTTTGGCCCGTCGGGCCTGATATAAAAACGTACCTCGCCTATCTATATGTCTATTGGGAAGGAAATTCCCAGTAGTTCAACTGGTAAGACAATTTGGCTTATTGGAAACTCGCAGAGAAAGAGAGATAATAAAACTTATCGGGCATAATTGTAATTTAAATGATTAGATTAGGTTGACGTTGTTTTTCAGTACAAAACATAAACAAAAAACCTTACCTATGGGTGCGGCGGCAGCGGGGCAGGGCTAAATCTACCAGTGGTCCGGGCTGCAGAGAGGAACCTGAAAATACGTGCCGTGTCGAGGAGTACTACTGCTTTCTGTATCTTGCCCTGGAACCGACCATCTAGCGAGTCTCTTGAGGCGTTGGACGAGACTCTTTTATCCGACAAAATATGATGTTGATCCACCACACATCCATATATGACCCGACCGCACACGCAAGCCAGCGTCGCCTTATTTATCATCCATCAGTCAATGGACACATTGACACGAGTAAAAAAAACAGTTGGTTATTTACAACATTTATTTATTTTGTATCAAGTATACCTAATGGGTAAAATATGTTTTAATAGAAACACATGTGGCGTCAAAAGCGCATATGATAGCGAGGCTAACTTATGCTAAATTATTTGTTGAATGCTTGAAAGATATGTCACGGTTTCTTTCTGAAGTTGCTATAGTTTAGTGCTCTGCAGGCTTGTTGCCCAGCGCACTCGCTATCACAATCGTTTTCACTTTGACAGTCCGAAAGCGAGTCACGTTACAAAATAAAAACAATTGCTCCACTTGAAAGTCGATTGCCAGTGCGTTAGGCAATAGACCATAATGTATTAGATAGTCGGCTAATCTAATTTAGATCTAAAACTATTCGATTCTATTTTTTAAATAAAAGATCTAGGCCTCATACAGCCCTTATACTTTTACTCATTACCAATATCACCAAACGATGTTAAATTTAATCAATGTTAATCGACTGTTAGTTCATACATTTTAACAGCTGTTAACTCTCTAATCGTCTGTTATGTGGTTGAAATCGTTTGGTGAAATTAGTACTTAGTCTTACAAGAAGTTTAAGGAATTAATGCGGAAAAGATATTAACTTTGTATCGATTCTACTCGGTAAATACAATTTCAAAAGCAATACCTATGGTTTTACCAAGTATGATTTTATGTGATTGGAGTTTAAGTCATTACGTATTTGCGATTAGAGTATCTAAATCATTAAGCTCCAAAAAGATTTATAACATGATACTTAAATATTATGTAAGTACGTAATGGAATGTATGAATTACGCCCACGGCTGGACATGGATCTTCAAGGATCGCCACAATGATCGGGACCTTCACCACGCCGCGTCTCCGGTACGCTGCGCTGTCGACATTCATTGTAGAACTCTTTCAAACCAACCATCCGTTTTACTTCTAATAGTGCACCACGTGCAATATTGTCACACGCACGTGAATGTTCTAATGTGCATATTCACTTGATTTATCTTATCGTTTTATACTTGAATAACACTCATAAATTATTCGAATAAGTCTTAAAAATTAGAACCATAGTTAATTTTTTTTTTTACACGTATATTGTTATCAATTTAATACTTGCTTAGCAATATATTAATATGAAAGTTTATTACTATTAGGTATATCAATCTACGTAACTAATAAATAGAGGAATACTTGGTGTGAATATCATCTGATATTATTCGTCAAACAGTATAAATGGAATTAATATTATGTATCACAAATTGAGATTACATTTTATTAAAACACTCATAGTATAATAAACTCTTGGAAAATATATAAAAAGGACCAATACCTACTAATTTAAAATTGTGCTAATTATCATTAAACATGTTTCATAGGTACTTATTTTTATTTATTCTAACGGCGCTGTCGTAGAATCTTCGGATGCATTTTCCGTGTTTTCTGAAATGATGAAAAAATAAGTTTATAACTATGATTAAACCTAAAAAAAAGGTTACGTAAACTGCGCATGATATTTTAATTGATGTATGTTTATTCATTGATTTATATACTGCAGGGTTAAGTATTATTTATCAATGTCAAAAATGAATGACTGCAGTCTGTGGAGTCTCTTGCGGCGTTTCTTCCCAGCAGTGGTCTCCTCTTGGGAAGCGCTGATGGATTTTTTACGCGTACCTAAAAGTGCCCTTGCGATCTATTTATTGATGAACATCTTTTATCTTCTTTAGTTATATTATGTTTAGTTATATTATGTTATTCGAATAATTTAGGGGTGTAAGGGGGTCCAAATTACATCTTTCGGATCCCAAGCCAACCTCTCCTGCACGCGGTACACCCTGCCGAACAACAAACGAGGCTCTGGCGACCCACCAACCCGCACTGGACCAGCGTGGTGGGCTTATGGTCCAAACCCTCTCATGAAATGAGCAACTCCCCGTCACGGCCCCCAGTGCCCGGCCGCCCCAGGGACCCCGGCCCTGACGGAAGCCGGGCCAGCCCTGGAGCACGGGGTGCTAAGAATCCCCGGGCGTTTTCGATCCCCCGTCAAACGACCAAGGCTAAGAAAAAGGAAACTGATTCGCTGAACGTTCTCACCTACAACGTCCGCACTTTGATGAAAGAAGAACGACTCGTCGAGCTGGAGCACGCTCTGAAGGATATCAAATGGGACGTTGTGGGGTTGTCGGAGGTTCGTAGAGAAGGAGAACAGACTGTAGAGAGAGACAGTGGTGTGTTTTACCACTTTGGAATCGCAGGCGGGCTATACGGAGTAGGTTTTCTCGTAAACAAGAAGTGGAAAAACAATATCATTGAATTTCGAGGCTACTCCGAGAGAATTGCTGTGTTGAAATTCCAGATTGACCAAAATCATACCCTAACCCTAGTCCAGATTTATGCTCCTACATCAGCACAATGCGACGAAGAGATAGAAGTTTTTTATGACCTTCTTAATACAGCTTGCGAAGAGAACCGAGGATCATGGAACATGATTCTCGGCGACTTTAATGCAAAGGTTGGAAAGAGAACAGAATTGGATAATGGTGATGTGATCGGACCGCATGGCTATGGCGACCGGAACGACTGTGGTACCCGCCTAATCCAATTCGCTTTCGGACAAACCCTAAGGATTTGTAACACCTTCTTTCTGAAAAAACCACAGCGTCGCTGGACGTGGGTTTCGCCTTCGGGAAATGTAAAAAATGAAATAGATTTCATTCTTTCATCAAGCAAGCACATGGTAAAAGACATATCTATTCTTAACAAAATAAAATTCAGTTCGGACCACAGACCCTTACGAGCAAAAATCAAATTTAACAGGAAACTTCACAGACAACAACTTTTCTTAAAACAAATCAAACATCTTAACAAGGAAACATTAATTACCAATCATGAGCAATTTAATCTAGAACTTCATAATCAATTCAGCATCCTTGACACAGACACTGACGTACAGACTCAATATGACAATATTATTAGCAATATCAAAATAGCAAGCAGTAAAATCAGACAACCGAGAAGAAACAACAATAAACTAACCAAAGCAACAATTAATCTGATAGAATCCAGAGAAAAAAAAAAAATTTCACAAACAACAATACTCCATTTTAGACAAGCAAGTTAAACGTAGCATCCGCCGAGATATTCGAAATTTCAATACTAAACTAGTCGAAATAGCCTTGAAAAAACATACTTCTCTGAGAGCAGCCAAACATGGGACCACAACACAAAAGACCTGGATTACAAGCTTACGAGACGAGGATGGGAAAAAATATTGTAGCAGAGACAAAGTCAGTGAAATCTGCACTAAATTTTATACATCACTCTATTCGGACCCTTCTCTGTCATCATCAACCTCTAGCGAGCAGTACTCTTGCCCCGATACCATCTCTCCTATAACTGGGTACGAAACCAATATTGCCCTTAAAGACTTAAAGTACCAAAAAAGTCCCGGAGAAGATGGTATTACAACCGAAGTTCTCAAAACAGGAAAACAAGTTCTATTGCCCCATATTACAAATCTGTTCAATTCCATTCTCCATACTGGCCAATTTCCTCGAGACTTCTGCCACTCAAATATTACCCTTCTCCACAAAAAAGGCGACAAATCCGACATTGGGAACTACAGACCAATCAGTTTAATATCACATATTTATAAATTATTTATTAAAGTTATAGAAAACCGTATTGCCCCACTGCTGGACAAACATCAACCTCAGGAACAAGCTGGATTTCGGCCCAGTTTTTCTACTACAGACCACCTCCACACGATTAATCAAATAATTGAGAAGTCCAACGAGTTCAACAGACCACTCTACCTCGCATTCGTGGATTACAGCAAAGCGTTTGACAGCGTCAAGCACTCCGCTGTATTTTCCGCAATGCGTAATCAGAGCATCGACAACACCTATGTTGAGCTCGTTGGTGCTATTTACCAGCACAGTACAGCCAGCATCAAGCTGCAAGCTCCCGGCCCAAAATTCCGCATCGAAAAAGGCGTTAAACAGGGCGATCCGCTATCTCCAAAGTTGTTCACCAGTTGCCTTCAAGAAATTTTCAGACAGCTAGCGGCTTCGTGGGAGACAATGGGCATCGATGTCGACGGAAAAAGGTTAACAAACCTCCGCTTTGCCGACGACGTCGTCCTATTCTCTCACACAGCACCCCAACTTGAACGAATGCTCCAAGAACTGAGCACGGCAAGTCTTGAAGTCGGACTCAAAATAAATAGGATGAAGACCCAGCTGATGACCAATGGCACGAGACGTAGGGTCACGGTAGATGGGCAAGAAATACAATACGTTGACGAGTATATCTACTTGGGCCAGATAGTATCTTTCGACAACCGGCAGTTTAAGGAAATTGATCGACGGATCCAAAACGCCTGGAAGAGCTTCTGGTCCATGAAGGCGCTAATGAAGGGCCACCTTCCACTTTCACTTAAGCGCAAACTCGTCGACGTATGTATTCTTCCCATCCTAACCTACGGTGCCCAAACTTGGTCATTGACTGAAGCCCAAAAATCCCGACTCAAGATTTGCCAGCGAGCAATGGAGCGCAGCATACTTGGTGTTCGCAGAACTGACAAGATCAAAAACACCGAACTGCGCTCCAAAACTGGTATTGCAGATGTGGGTGCCAAGACCGCTAAGCTGAAGTGGGACTGGGCTGGACACGTCTTCCGAATGCATCCGGAACGATGGGCCAAGGTTGCCACCGAATGGACTCCGCAAGATGGCCACCGGAGCAGAGGCAGACCAAAAAGGAGATGGCGGGATGACTTAGACGCGTTTCAAAGCGAATGGCGGGAGCATGCACTCAATCGGGACGAATGGCGGAAAAGAGCGGAGGCCTTTGCCCAGCAGTGGGACACACGACTAGGCTAAAAAAAAAAAAAAAAAAAGTTATATTATATTAAATTTGGGCTTCTGTTTAACTTCATTTCAACTTTTGTTACCAGAATGGTAAAATACGAATTCTTTTTGGACCTTTGGGTCTGTCATATATGCGGAAAAATCGGTTGCCCGCATCTATCTACGGTAGAAAAACATAAACAATTTTATAGACATTTTAAGTTACTTATCGGGTCACCAGGACACCTTTGAAAGGGATTTATTTGCACATTCTAAAGCCGCCTATCCACATGAGGCAGCCGCGTATTGAGCAGTTGCCTCGAACCAAACGAGGCGGCCTCGCAGCAATGTTCGTGCTGAAAGGCGCCTCAGTGTGAGCTTTGTGTTCAGTAGAGACGGTTGTACGTGCAAACGCGGCTGAGAAAACCGTGGCTCGGGCAGAGATCTATTTTGTGGAGACAGATGAGCTTTTCCGCAGCCCTTGGCATGCCATGGCAGCTCGTCCCGAGGCTGCGCAAGTGGGTACCCAGCTTAGAACTATTTCTGACCGTCATTGACGACGGGCGTCAACCCCGAAGCCAGGCTCGGCAGGAGCAGCGCCAGCAGCAGCCCGCACACCGCCGCGCCGCCGCACACCCACGCCAGCACGTAGCGGTAGTAGCTCACCTCGGCGCTCTCCGCGCTAACGACAAATGGGTTGTCAAAGAATTAGTACAAAATTCATGATTGACATAATCCATAAAAGAATAATTTATTTATTACTAGCATAAAAGCCTATAAAACGGAACCCTGAAATGACTTTGTCCTTACTCCTTATAGAAAACTAGCGACCTTAATGACAGTAAATTGAAGAAACTGGACTGGCAGATCGATCACAGCCAAAATCAGGGAATTTGGATGGAATATTCGTTGGACGTCCTAGGGGTGCATTATTATAAGAAGGGATTTTAAGAAATTCATCCCATAAGGAGTTAAAATACGGGGAGTATTTCTACGCGTACGAAGTTGCGGGCGTACACTAGTAGGCACATATATGTAACAATTTGCAATAAATAAAAATAAAAAAAAATAAAAAAATAAAAATAAAAAAGCCCATTTATTCCAACACCAAAAGTAATAAATTAAAGATATTGAAAAATTACATTCCTTATAAAACTAATATGGATTGGACCCCTCTCGGGTAAAGGCCTCCTCCAGCTCTTGCCATCTTTCCCTGTTGTTGGGCCAGTCGGCGTCTATTTTATGGAGGTCATCTGACCATCTTGTGTTGGGTCTGCCAACTCTTCTTTTGCCACTTGGGCCCGTCCAGACCGTGGCGATTTTTGTCCACCTCTCCGCGTGCATCCTTGCTACATGGCCCGCCCATTTCCATTTTGACTTGAGACTATATTCCAAAGCATCAATTATTTTAGTTTTCGCTCTAATATCGCTATGCCGTATCTTTTCTTTCAGTTTTATTTTCATGATATTCCGCTCTATAGCTCTTTGACATGTCCTGATCTTATGCTTCGCTGTCTGCGTGTATTTCCAGGTTTGGCTGCCGTATGTCATGGTTGGGAGCAGGCATGAGTCTATCGCTTTCTTTTTCAGCTTAAGGGGAGTCGACTTTTTAGAATTTCTTTCATGCTCCAAAATTTATTCCAGGTTTTCTTTATTCTTCTGTCGATCTCCTCTAAGTTGTTTGATGGGTTGAAAGATAGTTCTTTACCTAAGTACACGAAGTTTTCAACGTACTCTATTACGGTATCTTCTATAAAAATCGTTGTTTCGTTGTAGTTGGTCATCAACTTTGTTTTTTGTAGGCTAATTTCAAGACCTATCTCCTTGCTAACTGTATTTAGAGATGTTAGCATAAATTGCAGGTTGCATGTCGTATCCGAAATGAGCACTATATCGTCTGCAAAGCAGAGATGTGTCAGATTTTTTGTTGACATAGTTATTCCTCTACCTTTCCATTGTAAAGCTCCCATTATGTGCTCTAGTACTGTTACAAATAAGGTTGGAGACAATGGGTCCCCCTGCCTTACTCCTCTTCCTATTTTGATTTCAGGTCCGGTACTTTCGAGTCTGACTCTACTCTTGCAATTTGCGTAAATATTCTTTATTATAGTTATGTACGTAGGGTGGACTTTTGCTGCTGTTAGGGATTTCCAGATTGCTAAATGTTCTATTGAGTCGAACGCCTTTTGATAGTCAATAAATGCAAGGTGGAGTGGTTTTCTAAATTCTGTGTATTTTTCTATAAGCTGTTCTACTACTTGCAGGTGGTCGGTGGTACTGAAGCCGAAACTTCCGAAACCCTCTACCACAAGCATTTAAAACTGAAGAAGAAAGCACGGAATATAAAAAGAACTTACAAAAAAATCTCGAAGAAACAATGCAATCAAATATACAAGATACAGTGCCAGACTACTATGAAAAGTTAAAAAAATGTATTATATCCAGTGTGCCCCACCCTACAAAGAGAATCAACAAAGAAAAACCGTCCATAATATCAGATGAAACAAAGAACTTGATAAAATATCGACATGATCTGCAAAACAAAAAGCCCCTTACTAGAGAAGAAAAAACAGAACTTAAAATGCTGTATAAACAGGTTGTACTAGTCACTAAGGTACATTTTTGAGTGAAGATTGTTTGTGATAATTAAACACGTCTTTCTTCCATAGTATTTTAATGCAACTAACGCTACGTCACACAAGGCATAGGATGACATATTAGTAAATCTAGATATAGGTATAAGTAACTACACGCTCGCGGTTTGAAAGCGAATTTTGACTAAACATACCGACCTCCAAAAACAACAGTTTTTCTACAAAGTCTGCACAATGAGAAAATAAAAAAACAAAGAACGGTACCGTATCGCAAAACAATAATTATCTATGACACGGTCGTAGGTACTCTTGCTCTGAGGCACAGCAGAACGAAATGTAGCTTAAAACTTATTAAGTAGGTCTTAATAACAGGGACCGGAAAACCCGTTCCTTTGCTTAAGCCGTTCGAACGGCTTACCCGTTCATACGGTAAGCCAATCGTTTCGGTAACCTCTTCACCGGCTTACCCAACGATTAGATAGCCCTATTAAGCCGGGATACCCTAACCGTAACCCTTTTGTAACCGCTTACCGAATGTCGTTGGGTTTGATATTTATTTGAATAAGCGCTTACCGTTCGGGTTAGGGTAACCCTTTCGCTCCCTTCCCGCGCGCCGCGCGCGCCGCTATTATTGCGTGTATTGGTATTGGCACGGCTTTGAAGCGCGCGCGCCGCCCGAGTTTAGGTTTCTTTAAACGGTCCAATAATATGTCGTACGTAGTTTGTCAAAGAACTAAATTTGCTTGAAGGTATTTTAAGCGGTAACACATTCGGAGGTTTTGATACTGGTAAGCGGTAAGCCAAATTAACTCGATCGAATGGATTATCCGTTTAATGTGTGAACCGATTAAGCGCTTACCGAAATGTTTGGGTTTATAAAAATCAGCGCTATAAAAACCCTTTAAAAACCCCGGGTTAGGGTAAGCGGGTCCGGTCCCTGCTTAATAAGCCAAACTCAGTTACCGCCTACACTTAAATTAACATAATAGGGTAGGAAATACTACCGCTAGATTACTCGCATTATCAAAGTATCAGACAAGTTCGAGTTATCAAAGTTTTAGACTCTAATATAGAATAATAAGGTCGATAATCGAACATACCTACTTTCCAATACGAGTAACAATATGATCGTAAAATAATGTTACGTTAAGCTAGGTAAACAAACATAAACAAGGCAAATTTACTTTTCTTTTACCAATTTAGCAAATATCTACGCGTCGCATGCAAGAACGCTGATAACTAAAACTAAATACTGAATGAGGTTAAAACTACATAAAATCATGGTTACACAAAGCAAGCTTACCAAACGACTAAAGTGGACTGTATTATTTTATAATTTTTAAGCTTTGTACCACAAATTCTGTACATACACACCTAACTCAGTATGAATACGATACGGTCGACAAACGAACGTGTTGACCGTTTTAGTACCTTGTCACACAAAAATTAAATTCAACATTATAGTTACAGGCATGAAATTGACCACGATAACTACCGCGACAAGGTTGCAAGTAGGCTAAACATTTCTATTACGTGACCGATGTACATCTAATTTTTATAATTCTAAATATGAGATGAGAAGGAAAGCAACAGGAATGCCTTAACACTAAAATATTATAGAGAATTACTCTTCATAGTTTGTAGGCAACTAGATTATTAAAACTAATTAGTCTAGTTAATAACAAACATATAAAAATACTTATAAAGCGTTAATGAGTGGTTATAGTTTAGACACTGATTATAAGAAGTCAGAAGTTATTGATTAATAAACACTAATTAGGCCGCCCACCATTAACGCATTTTATTGTGTTTACTCTTGTAAACCTTTAGTTAATAATATTAGTTTAGAAACCGTTCGTTTTAAAATATTATTACCTTTGCATTGTACAGATACAACACGTACCAACTTATCGGAACCTGGATGTAAGGCTACGACTTTTCCTAGCATCCATTTTGCAGGTGGTAAATCGTCTTCCTTTATTATTACAATACCGCCCACGGATGGTGTTGGTACAATTTCTTGCCACTTATGCTTTTGCTGAAGGGTGTGGAGATATTCAGATTTCCATCTTTGCCAGAAATCCTGCAATTGGGTTTGTATTAATTGCCATCGGGTCAATTGATTGACGTTTCTGAGGTCGTGTCTTTCATCTGGAATATTGATAAGGGGCTCACCAATAAGAAAATGACCCGGGGTAAGCGGGTTCAACGAATCGACTGTCTCGTCCAATTGACACATAGGCCGAGAGTTTAAGCAGGCTTCTACCTGTGCTAGTAACGTCGCCATCTCTTCATATGTCAACTTTGTAGTGGCGTTAACTCTAAATAGATGTCGTTTGGCTGAGCGAACGCCGGCTTCCCAAATTCCACCAAAGTTTGGAGCTCTTGGTGGGATAAAATGCCAAGTCGTACCATCATTTGCTAAGAGGTTAGCAATTTCTTTGGTAACGTCATTCATGCCTTTTGTAAACATATTCTTCAGGTCCTTGTCAGCACAAACGAAATTGCTACCATTGTCGCTCCATAAATGGCCACAATGGCCTCGTCGCGCAACAAATCTTCTGAATGCTGCTATGAATCCTTGGGCTGTGAGGTCAGTCACTGCTTCCAGATGAATCGCTCGCGTGCACATGCAGACAAAAAGGCAAATATAGCCCTTGGTTGCCTTGTGACCTCGACCCTTGGATGTCCTTAAATACACAGGGCTGCATAATCAACACCGCTGTTGTAAAATGCACGCTGTGGAGTTATTCTCGGGGCAGGTAACTGTCCCATCAGCTGTTGTTGAGTCAAGGCCTTATCCTTTATACATACTGAGCAGTTTCGAATAAACTCTCGAACGGCTGACTTAAGGCTAATAACCCAGTACTTACTTCGGACGTATGAAATGGTCTGAGTAATAGTTCCATGTAAGGTTTTTGTGTGCGCTTCGGTTATTATCAGTTTAGAAATATGCTGCTTGCCAGGGATAATAATCGGATGTTTGAACTCTTCTGACAGATCTGATTTGCTCAATCGGCCTCCAACCCTCAACAAATTGTCCTTATCTAAATAGGGTGTAAGACTTATCAATGAACTTTTATTTCTTATCTTTCCATTTCTTGTAAGATCATTTATCTCGTCGTTATAGACTAAATTTTGATAATATTTTACGCACATTGTTTCTACGTTATTCATTTCTGCAACCGTAAGTACTTCCTTTGAACTATTTTTCTTTTTGCCGTGGAATAATCTTTTACACCGAGCCAATACTCTTCGCAAATTTGTCATTGACGAAAATCTTTCCCAAATAGGTGTGTCTGTTTGTGTTATGTCATCTGTAATTATGTGGAATGTCTTTTTAGTTTCCAGATCGGTTTGAGGGATTGTGTTATTTCTCTCGAATTCTGTATCTTTGAGTTGTAGCCACTTTGGGCCAAACCACCAAAGCTCATTCAGTGTCAATTCGCTAGCTTTCACGCCTCTAGACGCGAGATCAGCAGGATTGTCTGCTGATACAACATGCCTCCACCTATCATTATCGATTTTCTGAATTATATCTGAAACTCGATTGCCAACAAACACTTGCCATCGACTTGGCTGAGACTGCAGCCATGATAAAACAACCATAGAATCAGTCCAAGCGTATAATTTGTTCATGGGGATCTTGAGCAAATCAGAGAGCTCATGCAATAGCTTTGCCAGCAACACCGCGGCACAGAGTTCCAGCCGAGGTATTGACAATTGTTTAAGAGGTGCCACTCTTGTCTTGGACGCCAACATGGTAACATGTACGTCCTCCCTTTCGTCTATGACTCTTACATATACCACGGCTGCCATAGCTGCAGCGGAAGCATCAGAGAATCCATGGAGCTGAACGTCCTTGCAACGAGATGTAGTCTTTATCCAGCGTGGGAGTTTAAGAGTCTGCAACTCAGGTAGACTTTCTCGGTAACTCATCCACTCATTGACTAGCTCAAAGGGTAACTTATCATCCCATCCCAGACTGGAGAGCCACAGTTTCTGAATCATGATTTTGGCAGTTATTATTACGGGTGAGAGCCATCCAAAAGGGTCAAATAGACTAGCCACATCAGACAGTATTACCCTTTTTGTTACAGGCGTTCTACTTTCTGGTAAGTTAACTGAAATCTTAAAACTGTCATCATTTCTATCCCAGGTAAGTCCCAGTATTTTTATTATTTTGTCTAATTTAATCTCTTTTATTTCTGTTTCAGGTTCCAGTTTCTCCACTCCGTGCTGCAAGGCTTCCAGTAGTTCTCCACAGTTGCTCGACCACTTTTGCATTTGAAAACCTCCTGCTGTTAATAATTTGTTTATTTCATTACATATATTTGTTATTTCAGCAACGTCTTCGTGTCCTGTCATCAAATCGTCCATATAGAACGAATCCTTCACTATGGCTGCTCCGCGTGGGTAATTTTGCGTTTCGTCATCAGCTAAGCGATGCAGTGTTCGCACAGCCAGGTACGGGGCAGCTGCGGTTCCAAATGTCACTGTTAATAATTGGTAACTCTCAATTTTTTCAGATGCGTCATCCCGCCATACGATTCGTTGTAAATCTGTGTGTTTGTCTACCATCCTCACTTGTCGATACATCTTGACAATGTCACCTATTACACAGATTTTGTGTGATCTCCAACGAATGATTAAGCTGCGAAGGTCAGGTTGTATTGTAGGTCCTGTCATCATGCTGTTGTTTAAGGAACATCCGTTGGTGCCTTTAGCTGAGGCGTCGAAAACCACTCGAACCTTTGAAGTGTCCTTGTCTTCTCTTATGACAGCATGATGAGCTAGGTATATAGCTTCGCACGCTTCCTCTCTATCAACCTTTTTCATGTGTCCAAGCTCCACGTACTCCTTTATAACTTTCTTATATTCTGTCTTTAATTGTTCATTTTTTTCAAACCTTTTTTCTAGCAGAGTAAATCTTCTAATCGCTTGCTGTTTTGTGTTCCCGCACTGCTTGACTGTTTCTTCAACAGTTTGTTTTAAAGGTAAGTGTACTTCATATCTACCCGTGGCGTCTCGCGTCGTTGTGTTGTTGTAGATTTCTTCACATGTTTCTTCCTCCTTGGACCAAGCTTTCTTGGCTGTATAAAGTTCAGTTTCTATTTCCCAGAATTTTCTTAGTAGGTTGTTGTCTTCTTCCACTTGTCGTGTGATATGTAGGCTTGTGATGTTCTGTACCCTGCAAGATGTAACATCAATATCCCCTGACAAAATCCACCCAAAATGAGATTGCTGAGCGACTACATTGCCCGGCCCTCTCATCAAACATGTGTCTATAATCTTACCAAAAACATCTGCTCCAAGCAGGAGATCTATCCTACCCGGTACGTTGAAGGTGGGGTCAGCCAGTTGCACATCATTAAGTTGACGCCATTTATAACCTCTGACTTCTCTTGCCGGTAACTTACGAGTTAAAGACTTTAAAACATAAGCATTAACATTTAAAATGAAATGTACATCATATCTTGATTTAATTTGTAATTTTACTAATTGTTTAAGAGACACATGGTTACCTTCACCAACACCGGAGACGACGCCGCTGATTTCGGTCTTCCTAAGACCCAACAACTCGACCACTCGCGCAGTCACGAACGACGCCTCGGACCCTTGATCAATGAGCGCACGGAAGACGTGTGACTGACCTGAACTCGACGTCACGTCCACCAGCGCCGTAGCCAACAAAATGGTTTGATCTAGTTGTTCACCACTTGCCACATGTCCTGTTACCTTCGGTTGTAGATTTTCTTGATTTGGTTGTATATATTCTTTTAGAGTTGCATTTGTTGATTGTTTATCTTCAGTTATATGTTTCGAGTCTCTATGCAATAAGGAATGGTGTTTTCTTTTACAGATTTGACAGGTGCTCCGTTGTTTACAGTTATACACGGTGTGATTAGGTATAAGGCAATTAAAGCACAGGCGGTTGCTTTGAACAAAGTTATACCTATCTTCTAAGGGTTGCTTCGAAAACTGCTTGCAATTATATATGTAGTGATTTTCTTTGCAGAAAGCACACTGAAGGGCTCCATTGGTAGCGGTTGTATGAAAAGTCTTTGGCTTCATAACAGGTTTGTAACTTTTGTTTGCAGGTTCAATCATCTCCAGTGTACGAAACTGCGTTTCTAGAAACAACTTCAATTCTTCGAAATCAGGTAAGTCATCTGTGTCATTCTTACTAATCGTTTCTTCCCACTGTTTGTGAGTGCTTACATCCAACTTTGACACAACAACAAAAATCACTATTGCATCCCAGTGCTCCGTCGGTAATCCCAAATTTTTAAGTGCATTTATACATTCAATAGTTGTATCTAACAGCTGTTTCACGGCGCTAGCTGATTCTTGTGATAAGGCTCTTTGTGCGAAAAACTTCTTAAAAATGTTATTAGCAATATATCTCTTGTTATCATAACGTTTTTTAAGGATTGCCCATGCGTCCTCATAGTTGTCTCCCGTTATTGAAAACTGTCGCAATAGCACTTCAGCATCACCAGTTAAACTACTTTTAAGGTAATGTAGCTTTTGCACGTTCTCCAAGGACGAATTGTTGTGAATTAGTGCCCTAAACAGATCATGAAACGACTGCCATTCTGTGTAGTTTCCATTAAACGTAGGAATTGAAATACGGGGTAATTTTATTTCACTGCTCGATATATTTGTTCTACTCACATCAGTTTGATCAGGTAAATTCACTTTCTTAATTCCAGGTGTCAATTGTTCTAACGTATTTTTCAATTCGCCTTTATATACGTAGTAAACCTCTTCAAACTTATCGAACGTATCTTCAGCAAAATACGGCACTAAATCTCTGTCTTCCCTTGAACATGTCAGGACAATTTTCTCGTGAGATCTCTTGAAGTCACTCCAATACGTATCCAACGTGTCCATTCGACCTTGCACATAACCTTTAGTTTTCCTCTCCTTTGGGGATTTTTTATAATTTGTGAGTGCCTTTTCAACCCTTTCGTAAGTATCCGCTTGTAATAACATAAGGCTTTCTATCTGCTCCATGTTGTAACTTCACTTCAAAGCGTAATTAACGGAATACTACGAAGAACGATGCAACGTTCTAGAAATTTCTAACGCTGTTTTTATGCGTAGGGTAAGCGTAAGAAGGCGCGCATATATTCAATAACGTCCAGAGTTGGCTTAGCTATGCATAACAGGTACACATTCTACTATTCTGTATATTATTTACCACCCAAGACTTCACTTAACCTTATTAATTACGCCGAACTGATTGTTAAAAATATAAATGCTTGTAACTTCACTTTGTATGAATCCTTATCGTCCTTTTCACTTTAATCCACTTCAACACAGTCAAATCAACAATATTATTCACTTATTATCATTAATTTCTCCTTATTTTTGTCCAAAATCCATAAACTTCACTCCGAAAACTAGATCACTGTAAATTAATCCTGGATCGATGGACCATATGTACTAGTCACTAAGGTACATTTTTGAGTGAAGATTGTTTGTGATAATTAAACACGTCTTTCTTCCATAGTATTTTAATGCAACTAACGCTACGTCACACAAGGCATAGGATGACATATTAGTAAATCTAGATATAGGTATAAGTAACTACACGCTCGCGGTTTGAAAGCGAATTTTGACTAAACACAGGTAAACAAAAAAATTAGACATGAATATTATCAACATAGAATAACAATATTGGAAAAACACCTGACTACAACAGGAAGCACAAAAAGAGCATATAAAGAGCTAAATAAAGGAAAAAAATGGATATCAAAATTAAAATCAAATTCTAAATCTAAAGAAAATAGACAAGACATACAGGAAATTGCAACAAAATTCTATCAAGACCTATATAAAAAAAGAACATCCGCTTTCCTTGAAAACCACCAAATAACAGACGAAATAGAACAACACATAGAAGTTAAAAACTTTGATGAAATAGAAATTCTACAGCTTATACAAAAATTAAAAACAAGTAAAAGCCCCGGACCGGATGGTATAACCAACGACCTACTGAAAGCTGGCTACCCTTATATACTCACACCCCTAACGATACTATTTAACAAAATTATACACGAAAAAAGAGTACCACGTGATTGGACTGAATCAAACATAACGACTATCTACAAAAAAGGAGATCCGACTGATATTACAAATTATCGTCCAATAAGTTTAATGTCCAGTCTCTATAAACTATTTTCAGCAGGCCTTCAGGCAAGGATATCACCGAAAGTGGAAGCCTTTCTAGGAGTAGAGCAGGCGGGCTTTAGAAAACAATTTGCAATACCAATGTAAAAATAAAGGCTTTTCCCCAAAGATTTCAAAGATAGAAGAGAGAGAAGGCGATCATTTTATTGCAATTAATTTTCGTACATAGGCGACGATGCCGAACACGAAGTATTTTTTCCTTAAGTTATTTTTAAACCATAAGGACACGCAGTGAACATTTCCATCAAGCTATTTAATTAAGTTGGCTATTATATTTACAACATTTTTTTTTTACACAATAGGATGATATTTATGTATGTATGTTTAAACTCTTTATCGCACAAACAGAAAATAACAATCCAAAAAAAGAAACAGAGACACAAAAGGCGAACTAAAACTTAAAGGGATACCTTTAAATTATAGGAACTCTTTCTGTTAATCTAATCAATCACTATTATTAAAAAAATGCGTACCTACCTACGAATGAAGGTCCGAATGATAATAATATTTACGGTTATACAGTTTATGATCCGTAGTGTCACTTTACGCCACCTAGTACAAATACGGATCGTTGAGTCACAACATAATCGAGTAGCAACGTTTGATAAACATCTGATGTAATTAAATAAAACGCAGCTCAAGCTTCACGCGACACGTTATATAAACTGTGGTCCTAGTGAAGAGTATATATCGACTTAGCTCGTAATAAAAAACCGGTCAAGTGCGAGACGGATTCGCGCACATCATTTTATTTTTCGCTTTAAATAAAAGTAGGTCCATAAACTTTGGTGATAAAAGGGGAAACCGTCATTATTTATAAATGTATGGCTATAAACCTATAATGACTATTAAAAAAATTGGTTTGAAATGTGTAGACTGAGCACTTTCATATGATCATCAAATAACTTTCATTTTTCTATAGTCTAGACCCCGTTTCAAATATTTAGAATAATCATTTCATGTTTTTTTTTACTAAAAAGCAAGTTATACAACTATGCCAAATTTTAAGTTAATAGATTCTATAGTTTCTGAGAAAAACTGCTGTGACATACAGATAGACAGATAGACACCGAAAGCTCAACATAAGGGTTCCTTTTGCCATTTTGGTATGGACCCTAAAAAGGTATATACCATGGATAGACCTCCCTTTCAATTTGCCTATTATGAATACGAACGTGCACTCACAGTCAGTTATCCGACTATACGTACCAATCCTTTTTTAGAGGTTGAATCAAAGGTCTCACTACAATTATTTGTATCATTATAAATAATAATAATAATTGGTATTTTAATAAAGAACTGATATAAAATCTCCAGACGTTTCACTCTTACGGAAGGACGGGTAGAGGGTAAAGTAAAATTTAGTATAAAAGGTGAGCTTAGATTAGAGAACAATTTGTCATTTTTAGGGTAAAAACGGGACCCTATTACTAAGACTACACTATCCGTCTGTCACCAGGCTGTATCTCATGAGCCGTTATAGCTAGTCAGTTGAAATTTTCACAGGTGACGTATTTCTGTTGCCGCTATAACAACAAATACTAAAAACAGAACAAAAGAAATATTACAACAAATGTGATTTTTTGCCGTTTTTTACTAACGGCAACAGACACTTGAATTATTCACAGAATATTTAATTGTGTATTCACTTTATAAATAAATAATTAAATGTAAATAAGATAAATGTTTAAGGGGGGCTCTCATACAACAAACGTGATTTTTTATAGATAATGGTACGGAACCCTTCGTGCCCGAGTCCTACTCGTACTTGGCCGGTCTAATCTAGCGAACCTAGTAGTCAAAAATGGAACGGTGAACTGTTAGTCTGTAAGACCCTTTAGGAGTCTTTCATCAGGCAATGGTAACTAGTTGATGACGAAGCACGAGGGATGACCCATCCCTTTCATGCCCCATCTAGCTTTAGCTAAATCAAGAGAAAGGCTCGGTGCTAACGTAACTTCGAACTTAGTTTCACTTCATATTACATACATTAATAACAGTCAGGCCAAAGGGAATTAGAGCAAAGCCACAAGTCTAACACATCGACAGGCCGTTTCCTGATATGATTGTGTGACTAACGCGCTGTGCGCTGCTGTATATTATTTAGTTGTAAAATGACTCACATGAGTTCAAATTGTAATAATATTACAGTACTATCTGCGGGGCTGTATTACGAAGTATAAGTATCTGCCAATTAGGTACCTAAGTCCGATCGACTTCAAAGAGAAGTTACTTGAACTTTTGTAGCTTCTTCCGTTGAAATAAAGTGCATATCTTTGTATTTAGTTGACTGCACCAGGCAATGAAAGGGACACTGCTATAGCGAATATAATATCTCCGTCCTGTTATTTACGCCTGGAATCGTCAGCGTTAAATACCTACTTCATAATAATGGCCTCTGTGCAAACTCGCCTAACTAAATTACGCGACGCAGTAACTCAAATAAAATCCCAAAAAAATCTTAGGGTTTCATCGATTAGGGAGCCCCCACGATATGTGAAGCATTTAGGGGGCAGGGGAGGGGGTCGAGCCGAATCTCGCGTGGAGGAGACGGAGGGCTTCGGCAAATAACACGTAATGTTTGAAACGCAGACTGATTAACGTTATTGCGCTACAAACACTCACGACATCTCACCATGGGGATGGGAGGCGACGACCAATACGCTATAGAGTAGATCCGGTTTTGGCCACTGTATACCCTTTTTGGGCACTTAAGGTTGAAATGAGTATCAAAAATAGTATTTAAAATACTGTTAAATTAAAAATAATATTTCTAAATAGTTAAGACTTAATACTTGAGATATTAGTTAAAATTTAAAGCGGCCAAAATCGTCCTTAAGATGTCCAAAACCGGTGCTTTTACCCTACGTTGCGTTGACATAGTTCTATAGAGGCCTAGACATCCATTTGTTGACTGTACCAGTGTCCCTACATTTATACCAAGGTTACATATAACGACAGACGAACCGACGGCCTTATCTCCGAATGTACTGTCATTGTCATTACATTTTAAGCCTTTTAGATCATACATTAGACAGCGATTAGACGGAGAGATCCGATATGCACTGTGATGTCATGTAACGGATCGGCCATATAAACTCCATGTTTAATTCTATTTTGCTACAAAGAGATAACAACAAATATTTGTTGGCTTGGTTAGGTTAGACACTTTTACGTTCTTATTAAATAAGAGATCACCACAGCAAGTATAATGCGCACCACGTAACATTCACCGCGAAAATCGATTTTTAAGTCTCATCTGGTAGGCGGTAAGCTGCTCGGTGAGAGGGGAGCGCGCGTTACCATAGCCACCACATCGTTACCTGCGTAGAAAAAGCTGCGCTGCACACAAATGTTTGTAATAAGGGCAAGGAGATGAAGACAGTTATGATGAACTCACAAAGTCTGTATAATGACAATGGCGACGCCGCACGCTAGCTTGTCGGTGAAGCTCATGAGGCCGTAGACGAAGGCCGAGGCCTCCGTGCGCGCCCCCACCAGGTCCGCAGTCAGCGCCAGACTCGTCACCAACAGTATGGCTCCACCGAACCCTGCAACGTCACCGATCACATTATAATTAATCCATCAATAGATCCTTTTTTTACTCTATCTATTATTGACTTATAGATTGTTTCTATAATGATCATTTACCCCATAGAGACATAGTTATTATACTTGAATTACAGCTCACTGCTAGTGAGGCCTCCTTCAAAAATGTGCACAATGGAAGTACCATAACAAGTATATAATATTTTTAATATTTTCACAAATAAACTAGGACCATTTCTATTTGTAATATAGAACTATGTTTCTTGTACCAAGCTATGGATAAACATTAGTATACTGAAATAAAAACTGGTACATAGTTCTATCTATAGAATAGAATATTGGCACTTGGGACTTCCGTTCTGAAGTGGCGCTCACGTCCTAAAAGGCACAATAACGGACAATATGATAAAGGTGGCGGTAAATAACTGAGTAGGTACAAGAAGTATAATGAACTAATAATAGTGGAACTATTTAAGGAAGGTCTATGTCAAATGGTACAGAGAATTAACAGAGGTTGAACTTACCTATTAAAACAGCAACTACATAAATAAAGTACGTCTTGTAAATCTCATCAGACTGCAAAAAGATCCAAACGAAGCCGGACATAGCGCATACGGTGCCGAAAGCATAGTTCATTTTTCTCGTTACGGTCCTCGGGGCGACTCTCTGGACCCCAGCCGCTGCGAGGCTCCCGAGGTACATCGAAAGGGGCACCACGGCCAGTGCGCGCGCCGCCAGCCCCAGCGTCAAGTGGAGATACAGCGGCACCAAGACCTGAGAAACATTCACTACGAGCCGCGTGCACATGTACACTCCTGCTACCTGAAAATATGTAATTAAACATTATCATAGTATGCATTGAACTTGACTGTTCCAAAAGGAAATATTCAAAACTTCAATAGAATGGTTACACATAAAAACATATTCATGCTAAATAACATAGAATAAAATCAATATAAATTAGATCTTGTCACAGAAATGTTAAATAAAATTAACCTACTAAAATAACATATTGTCATAATCATAATAAATGATTACTAAACAAGTGACAAATGATAAACATTATAATCAAATTGTCGCACCAAACATTAATGTAAACAATAGTAATATAATAATGACTGAACTCAATGAGTCATTGTTAGTTTGACAATAATTTAAATTAAGAAAAGAAAATGTACAGTACAATGTCTTTGTGTAATTTAAATTATTATTATTGTCTTTGTTTAATTATTTCTGGGAATAGTACAAGTTGTACTCTAATCAATAAGAGACAATAAGGATTGGTAAGTGTAATGATGACACAACCCTCCACAAGGAAATAACAGCATAATATTATGAAGTACTTAACACATTGTAATAATTACCTGATACATTTCAGGCTTCTTCAAGATGTCGCAATGTGTTTGGTTGCCGTCATTCATCAGCTGCTCTTGCCGTCTGTATGCCACTGACGTCTCTCGCACACTCAGGTGGAACAGTATGGATGCCACAACACCCACACCCATCACGATGTATACTATGTGTCTGAATTTCCAAGCATCATCAGGCCCTACTTGCTGAAACAGTATACTTTATTAACTTTTGAATAGCTACAATTGAACAAAAAAAATGTGGTATAAAATTATTTATTATTAAATTGTAAGTTAGTGTAAGGAATTTGATGAGGCCTATTACTTTTTAAAAAGCCCAAAATTACAGAATATTATTGTTAAAAATCAGGTGTATCCCAATTGCATAACACTCAGTAAATATGATATTATACATGGAATAATTATGAGAAATAAGCCACTCAGCTAAATACATACTTTTTTATCACAATCCCCTGTATAATGCAACACCAACCATGTGATGATGTACACAAACAAATTAGAAAATACTGTAAATCCATATCTGTAATATACAAACATAAAATTCACACATGTGTAATTTTTATTCAAATTCTATATTTAATATGAAGTGTACATTAGGTACCTAACGGCAGTAAGATGCGTCCTAGTGTGGTCATTTTCAGCCAACTCAGGAATCAAACTCAGATGGGAAATTTGGACGGCTGCCCATCCAATTTGAAATATCATGATGAATGCGGCAAAATAAAACATTTGTGCCCACTTGTGGGCCATTGAGCAGCCAATGCACACCGAGAAAATAAATGGAAATGATCCCAACACACATGCCGTCCCTACAAGAAAAAAAGGTTACTATTAACTTAAACTAACTCAAGTAATAAAATAATATCAAAGCGTAACATATAGCAAAAATACTTTATAACAAATATATCCACCCACCAAACAAGTGCCAAAGCTTTCTCCTCCCATATCTAAGGCTCACAGAATTATCCGTTCGGTCGGAACAATAGCCTACAAATGGAGTAGATACAGCATCTACAATTTGTCCTATCAGCATTAATTTACCAGCCTGGGATGCACTGAATTCCAACACTAAATGAAAGAAAACTAAAAAGTATGTAAACCATAAACTAGCACAAACATCATTTAAAACATGCCCAATTCCATAACCGAGCTGCAGCCTCAAACTCGTAGATATATCTACAAATTCGTTATCCATTTCCTTTTCACACTTTCAAAATTTAAAATTTTTGAACTTAATAAATATATTATTCAAAGGAAATGACTTCAATTCTTCCCGCTCACTTTTTTCCTAAGGACCGGAATTTCTTATCACTTAGTAGCGTGTACGTGATTTAATTGAAATCTTAATACTGAAAAAAGAGGGAATTCGTTTACGTATCAGCAGGTAATGTTGAACTGAACTTCCCTTACGTTATCTCGGTCCGTCCGGCAACATTCCGCCCGCTATGTATACTACGATTATCTGTCAATGTCAGTGTCACGATCATTGCTTGATTTTTAAACCTTTCTTTCACATGAGTAGTCATAATTATACTGCCTAAAATTTCAACTTAGTAAGAGTTAAATAACATCCTAATTGGTAGTAATAGCCCAAACATTCTACATTTCGGTCCATTCAAATTAATCTTTAACACTTTTAGGTTCACCGATTTTTGACGAAGCAATCAATCCCATTATACATTGCAACTTAAATCTTTTTAAAAATACTTCTGACCTTTTGTACGAAATAAATCCCCACATGGCGTTTTTATTATTCGTTTTTGTCTTTTCACTCCAAAGTTAATGTATTTATTACGGAGTTGTCCAATTTGGAAATTTCCAGACATCATGGCTTCTATAAAAAAAAAAAATTTTAAACTGTTTATTTCATTTGATTAGGTACATTGCATTATTGAAACTTAACTACTAATCTTAAATATTAAAGATTTTATGAGTTAAGGAGTCTAAACTAAAAACACTTATAATTTATTCTTAAACACTTATAATATTAATTTCAAATACCTAGGTTAAAATGTAAAATATACATGGTTATTTTTATAATTTATGGTTACCACTTTTTTTACAATTGTACTTATTTAATATGTATCGCTTAACTATGTTTTTGACTTGGCCTGCGGCTTTACCTTCTATTGAGCATGATAAATCATTCGGAAATCGATTTAAGGTACTTGGGAGAAGACACTTCCACACTCTTTGTCCATATTCATTATTACTTTTTGCAACTTCAAATTTTGGAATATTTTGTAAGTTACGTAATTGTTTGGGCCTTGCTTTTTTCTTTAGGTCTTTAATGTTGTTGCTGTACTGTGTTACAATTAATAAATCTATTATAGATATTACCCTTCAATTAACTCTGTCTAAATTATTAAACATTCATTTTAATTTAAGGTCTTGGACTCAAGCGGTTCTCCCAATTCGTTTCGGTGGACTTGGTATTCGATGCTCTTCTAGCGTGGCACTGCCGGCTTTCCTGTCCTCCGCTTATGGTTCGTTGTCTCTCGTCAGTATTATTTTAAATCTCCCACAGATACTTGACGTTGAGATGGCGAACCTGGTGGAGGCCAGGGATGCTTGGTGTGAGTCTTGTCCCGGAGTGGATATGCCAGTCAAGAGGCATATCCAAAGAGCATGGGATACACCTCGCCTCGAATCAATTCATGCATCTCTTGTACAAAATAGTCCGGACGATTTAGATCGCGCCCGTCTCCTCGCTGTCTCAGCAGGCGAATCAGGCCACTGGCTCCACGCTCTTCCTTCCCGTAATATAGGCACAGTCTTGGACCCAAGCTGCTTGCGAATTGCAATAAGCTTACGGCTTGGATCTGTGAACCTCATACTTGTACGTGCGGGAAGGAAGTGAGTGAGCTGGGACGACATGGCCTTTCATGTTTTAGAAGTGCTGGCCGTTTGTACCGCTACGGCACAATTAATGATCTGATCCGTCGTTCGCTTGCCACTGTCTCTGTGCCTGCTGTCCTGGAACCAGCAGGTTTGCATAGAGATGATGGCAAGCGACCAGACGGAGCTACATTGGTGCCGTGGAAACTAGGTAGGGCACTGGTGTGGGACGCGACGTGTGTTGATACATTCGCCCTTTCTCACGTCCAGTCAACCCGTAATCGGGCTGGTGCAGCAGCTGAACAGGCCCAAACCATCAAGCGCCGCAAATATTCATCATTATTAAATAATTACGAATTTGTGGCGCTTGCGGTGGAAACAATGGGACCTTGGTCAGCTGACATGAAAAGTTTTATTAAGGCCCTGTCATCCCGGCTCATCGACACCGTGGTGTTTATGTTTAATTTTTAATATTTGAGTAGCTTAGTTTTATTTTATTTTATTTTAAATAAGTTTAGTTTTAACTTTAACTTTTAAATGTAAAGTCCGTATTTATAGTTGTATTACATAAATTAACAGTTTTCTACATTTAGCCGCTAGCGTCAAGTTGTAGGGGAAGATGGGGTGGCTTCGTACAAAGGGAGCATTCGTACAGTGGTCATATCTCGACTATGCAACATGCTGAAGCGTTCATATTTGTATGCGTGACTGCCGCTCATATGCGTAGGCTACCCTCAAAAAGCAATGGCAGTGCGGCAGCAGCTTTCGCCAGAAATAATTAATATGTGTTTTCGCCACCCAAAAGTAATTTTTGCTTCTCCTTTGAATGTGTCTGTCTCTAATAAGTTTTACTCGTATTAGATTTTTTTATATATATATAGTTTGTAATTAGATGCTTGAGATTAATATGTAAACAATAGTTTTGGGATTACTTTAACAGTTATTTTTTATTTAGTTTTTTTTTCGGTTCGTTTTGGTTGGGGTACCTTCGTACAGTCAAAATGTATGTAATTATATACTGTACGAATGCACCCCATGAAAGTTAAAAAAATGTGTATCAAGAATAATTATAATCACAAAACCAGATCAGTAAGATATGCCTAAAAGGTGACTGAAACAGGTGAAATAGCTGAAAATCTAATAAATCCTGGGAAAAACGAATAGTGTACGAAGCCACCCCACGTATGGGGTGCATTCGTACAATTCTCATTTTTTGGGAAAACTATTATATCTTGGCACAGTTGCTTTGTATCCAAACTGAAATATACAATTATTATAGCCAAATAAGTGGATGATAAAGTAGCATTCATTTCATTTTGAAATAGCAGTTAGTTTTTTTTTAACAATTCTTAAAGTAAAAAGTGTACGAGGCCACCCCATCTTCCCCTACAGTCCGATAGCTCTTAGAAGGTGCTTCGGGTTTGTACTTGTCTCTCACTCGCTCTTAATATTGGCGTATGAGAGCGAGTGAGTGATTTTTTCATATTAAGTTATATGTCCGTAAGTATAGTCCACTGCGCCGTAACGTTTTTCGAACACAATAGAGACGTGGCCAAAATGTTTTTTTTAAACAATCAAACATGTTTACTGTCACGGATGGAAAACATAAACATTCCCCGCGTTCGTCTGCGGGGGAGAGGGACATGTTTTGACTTTTGGAAAGTTTTGACCTTGAGTGAAGAACTGCCAATTAGGTGATTAATTATTTAATTTATAATTATTTGCAATGGACTGGAATAAAGAAAAGACGCTATATTTTATTCAATTGGTAAAGGAGCGGCCATGGAGCGGCCCATAATTTGACAAATTGTACTGGGATGACAGCTGTCAAAAGAAAAGTGGAATGTTGTGACAAGCAAAATTGAATTAAGCGTAACACATTTTATTTGAATACAACACAAAATATCTCATAAATTCTATAAGTACATTATATTTAATTACATTGTAAAAATAACTAATATTAAATAAGACTAAATCTATATATACACTAAAACATTAAATCTAAGAATGGCCCCTGCGGCATTGTACCAAAGATGCTGGCAGCATTTCCTCGTTGAATGGCTAAACTTATTCGTTGAGCGAGGAAACTGCCAGCTCTTCGGTCTCCAGTGACGTCAATGAGTCTCTTTAACAATTCCTTAAAAAGGCTAACAGCACTAGGACCCCACGGACCAAGGGTCTCGACCCCGAATGGAATAAAATTATAT
Organism: Acleris sparsana; assembly: GCA_923062465.1. NCBI lineage: Eukaryota > Metazoa > Arthropoda > Insecta > Lepidoptera > Tortricidae > Acleris > Acleris sparsana. Next base: position 13,989,738 of record OV281287.1, on the reverse strand, counting down.
TCTGGGCCGAGACCACTATATTTGCCAGTCTTAATGTTTTCAGCCGCTTCGGCCGCTGCACCAGCCCTATTGGAGGTTCGTGGGAGATGTGACGGGGCCAGCGTGTCTACACAGGTTGCATCCCACACTAGCACCCGCCCCATATTCCACGGAACCAAAGACATTCCGTCAGGTCTCTTGCCATCATTTCTGGAGATACCGGACGGCTCTAAAAGGGCCGGCACGTTAACAGAGGCAAGAGACCGACGGATGATGTCGTTTAGTGCAGCATGTCTTGAGAAGCGGCCAGCACTTCTCTGGCAAGAAAGTCCGTGATGTCCTAGCCGATCGACGTCACTTCCGCAGGGGCACCGATGTGGAGCGCAGACCGGGACCCCAAGGCGAAGGCAAACTGAAACTCGGAGTGTGTTAGGGTCTAGGAAAGTACCAGTGCTTGGCGAAGGATGAGCTTGAAGCCAGTATCCAGCCTCCCTTGTACCGACTGCTAAAATTCTAGCACGATCCGCAGCGCAGCACTGGCTAAGAAGGGAATCAACAGTCAATTTACATGCTATGTCATCCCAACACCTCTGCGATTTTGGGTTATCAGGAAAATTTTGACCGGGGCATGCAGTTAACCAGCCATTCTTTGCGTCCTCCAAGCCTGAAGTCTCATAGTTTAAAGGGAATTCCCTAAGGATTTTTCCTATGAGACTAGAAGAGCTATGGATCGACGAAAGAAAAGCTGGTAAAGCAATACTAGAAATTTTGCGGATCCCTAAACCACCGTACCGAATTGGGAGGGATCCTTGGGTCCAGGAATGCTCGCTTAGCTGAATATTAAGAATTGATTGCAGGTTACTTTTGATTAAAGTATCAATTTTGGACAAAAGATCTTGATGTTTCCAGAACGGACAGCAGCGAAGCACATAAGTAAATTTAGGGACAAAAAGACAGAATTTAATAACCAAAAGTGCAAAATGTGGACTAATGTCAAGAAGCCGATGGGAATTATTTTGAAATTTAGAAATAGAATTTTGAATATAATCTGAAAAACTTTCTTCAAAAATAGGAGATCCCAGGAGGCAAAGTGTACTTTTATCTACTATTTTTATATGTGGGGCAAGTTCGTTGAATTTTTGTATTATGTCATTGTCAGCGTTGGAAGGATTTTGGATGAAGAGTTCACACTTATTGAAATTTAGCTCTAAACCAATGGCTTTAAAGTTGTTTTTTAAAGATGAAAGATCGGAAAGTACTGTATTTACATCACCTCCTAAGGTCCCATCATCTAGATACCAAATATTAAATTTTGAAGCTAAATTTTGAATTAGAGGATTAATAGCCAAACTGAAAATTGCTGGCCCCAGGGGATCAAGCAATACATTGTTCACTCCAAATTCGCAATACATACCTTAATAATCTGTGATGGACGTTGTTCGGATAACAAATAACAAATGCAACGGGTCTAATAGCTTAGTAATAAATTTGACATAAATGTAAAGCTGCGATTGCCCTTCGCTTTTTCTTTAAGCTCTAAAAGATCATGATGAGTCTTACCTTGGTCAAACATCACAAGTTCCACGGTGGACTCCATAGGCGCTTCTTCGACATAGACACACTCCTCGCCCGGGCCCTGGCCCTCCCGGCACAAGGAGTCAGCCAGCACATCAGCCCCCTGGGTGAGCAGGGAGGAAGCCGGGTACGTGAACCGGTGCCCGTCGGTTTGACCCCAGCTCTCTGTAAAATAAAAAATGTAGTTTTTAATACGATACCTTTGCCTTTATGGCTTCGAAAATGCAAACAAGTAAACAGGTCACCTGATGGTACTTAATTGGAATCCGAGACCTATAGACATTTGCAATGTAAGGAGAGTACGATTCAGTGCACTAAAATATTAGATTATAGCACCACTACACTATCGACTACTACAGACGATTACGAGCGAGCACGATATTGCAGACGGCATACTCGGCTGTATACCCCGATCATCGTCTATGTTCGCCAATGATCGCCCGCGACTCGTGATTTGTCGGTTTTTCGTTTTTGTACGCTTGCCGTTCGACAAACTACTACGGGCGATAGTGTGGTGCTCGTACAAAGATCGTGCCAATTATAGACGATCTCAACGATCATCGCTGATAGTGTACAGCCAAAGAAGATACGCGGTACAACAGTAATGAGTCGATTGATATCCATTACTATACAATGGGAACGTTGCGTGTTAAGAGTTTCCTAATGTGAACTGCCCACAAATACCATTATTCACAGTCTGGTTACGTTACACTCATGATAAAATCTACATGATAAGTTACAAAAACGAACGAATCCAGTTCTTAACAACAATTACGACTCCTCCATACACTGGAGTAGAATATTTTCTTAATAAATATTAGTAGCCTTTAAAACTATGCAAGAGACAGTCAGTGTTCAAGTATCATCAAGTCAGTGATTGATGGATTGATTGATCAAAGGCTTTTTTTTTTAATTATTTGTGCTCATCCGATAAACCCGATTTTAAATAGAAGGGAAAAGAGAAAATATTTAACAACGAACTTATGTATAATCTGATTTGTGACCAAATAGAAATGTAGGTACTGTTGATTACAGAATATACCCGAACGAATACTGATCAACTTTAATACTTTCATAATTCAACGCCAATGCACAATGTATATTAAATTTATTAATGTGCCTAATTTCTCTACAACCGTACGTAAGTGTTTCCTCTGTGTCCCATAAAGCTACGAATAGGTACCTAATGCATTTTATTTTATTTCTTGACTCGATAAAATTTACTGGATCTCAAATAGTCATTCCAATCGAGCTAATAATGTACCTATTGGAAACGTGATCTGCTTTCAAATTATATTATCTCTAGATCGCCGATGCAGTTGTACCTAAACACGTTTTGTAACATATTTTGCTAACATGTTTTGTTAGTTTTTTGGCGCATCGGACACGCCTTTAAAGCGTAGGACACTGTAATATTTCTTTTTTTACTTTAATTATTTAATCCTTCACGTACAGCTGGACGGATTTAAAACTGATATTGCTTATTTTATTAATTAGAGAGCGGATTTGAAATAACGTACAAGTATAAATATTTATTTTTCATATGAACTGTACAAAGATCATATATATCTATTATGTTTGAGCTATATAAAACTCCTTTAATAAGAATAAAATATTTTTCTTCACATAAAGATCTTGCAAGAATAACATGTATTGAATAATAAATAAATCTATCTATCTATTTAACCGATCGCACTAGTCATATCCATATCATTTTTTATTATTATTAATAAATGGCTTTCACTTCTTGTTTTAACAGGATGTATTTCGCCAATTTCGAGGTTTAGACAATACAAGATACAAGATACAAGATAGTTTATTGTCAGTAAGTGGGTATGTCATGTTACAAAGTCTCACCACAGTCAGCCAGTATCGGCATACAATAATACTTAAGGATAGTAGCAATATTTGATTAATCTATTAACATTATTTAAAATTACTATTGCGAAAGTACCTAAACTAGTAATAAAAATTAAGATTATCAAAAATTATGTAAATATCAAACATAATTGTTATTTAAAGGGCTCACTAAGATTGTAAAAGGTTTTCCCCAAGCACTACTTATACAGTTTGGTTTTAAATTCGGGAAAATCGATCCGTTTAATATTGTTAAGCAGATTATTAAAATTTATATCTGACATATTATTATACATAAAGCTTTTCTTATAGTGCCCAGTCCTAAAAGCGGAAAGGCGTAATTGAAGCTCACTATTTTGTGAGATTTTCCTGGGATTTGGTTTTACCAGCTTATACAGGTTCAGGTTCTTTTTTACATATAGACACACTTCATAGACATAGGGATAGGGAACACAAGGTTAGTAGTTTTACACTTTTGAATAGCGGCCTGCCATCGGTCCTGCGCCACAAATAGCACGGAAGCATTTTTTAAAAATAACAAACATGTTTTGTGTGGTCGAAGATTTTCCTCAGAGTATGATACCGTAACGTAAGTTTGACGCAATGTAACCGTGGTATGCCAACAGTGCAGTTTCCTGTGATGTTATTCGCATTAGTTTACGAAGGGCAAACACAAACCAATTAAGTTTATGCACTAAATAGTCTACATACGCGTTCCAGTTACCATAGCAGTCAATGATCATGCCTAAAAAGTTGGTGATTTTTACGTTTTTTAATCGTCTGACCATGAAACTTGTTTATGGCATCATTAGTTTTGCATTGTGGTGCCTGAAACTGCATTAGGTTCGTTTTGCCAAAATTGAGTTTAAGGTTGTTATGCTGTAGCCACGTGTTAGTGTCATAAAATACTTTATTGACTTCCGCTTCGAGTGTACTTGAGTTTTTGCCGCAGTCAGTCACTGAACAGTTATCAGCAAAGAGAATCACTTTGTGATGGGTGAGGTTTGGTAGGTCGTTTATGCAGACCAGGAACAGTATTGGACCCAGTATGCTCCCCTGTGGTACACCTTGCTTTATTACATCTATTGCAGATCTATACTTTATAATTGATTTTGTGTCTGCACAGTAATGAGAAATTTCCGTGGCCTGTTGTCTGTTTCTTAAGTATGATTTGAGCCATCTAAGTATGACAGTTACCTCTCACTCCGTAGTAAAAAAGCACTATGAACTTATTAAGGCGTGTCCGCTGCGCCAAAAAACTAACAAAACATGTTAGCAAAATATGTTACAAAACATGTTTAGGTACAACTGCACGTCCATTGCGACTTTACACACGCGAGGACAATTGTTCGTTTAAAGAGTATTTACTCTGGTGGACTAAGCAGAAGCACATGGGGTTAGCTCACGGTTAGCTCCACGCGCTTATGTCAAGTCATATTAAACATGTATGCCCTTGCTTATAAACGTGGAATAACCGTAGGGTAGCTAAACCATGCTTTGTCCTTATCTTTCGAAATCAAATGTCATAATGACAGATAAGGACAAAGCATGGTTTAGCTAAACCACGGTTATTCCACGTTTATAAGCACTATTCGCAATTTTTTTCTAAGGTCATTAATCGCTACTTCAAATCCACTCTCTACTATTAATACATACATACCTTTTAACCAAAATAAAAACTGCTTACTGTTAAAACCAGAAGCTGAACCTGTGAAGCTTTTGTATGTACTGTAATCAAAATCATCCATGAAAATTCCTCACATTTGCAAGATTCGGTGAAGATTCGTACACAAGAGACGCCAACATGAATGTTCGACGAATTTATAACCTGACAAGATTTTATTTGGCCTTCGCCATACTGTGGATTTTCAGTGGTATAAATACATTTTACAGGCTTTCAGGCTATAAATATCCACATATTTATAGCCCCGACATAAGGATGCATCGGCTTTATAACGTTAAATATCAATAGACGACGATGTTATGCACTTTGAAGCTGTTTGAACGGCATGTATCAGCATCGTTTCGAATGAAAAAAAAAGAAATAGGCTGTCAAAATGACATTGAGTTACAAACCGATCCGATCCGATTGTACACTGATTTCTTGCCTGCGGTGAATTAGGGATTGATAACAAGATTGCTATTTCCTTTTGTTTTGTGATCCATAACGCTTAATGGATAGTATTGATGTGATAAATAGATAAATATACTTATAAAACAGATGGCCCTTACAAAAGTTTTATTGTACTTTACGTTTGTTAGTCTATTTTGTGTAGTTTACGGAGATGACTTCAAAGAGGAAATTTTAATTAAACCTTTAGTACCAACACACCTTTACACGTATTTTCAGTTTATCACTGAAATTGACAGTGAATCTTCATGTAAGTATACTTTTTAGTAGATACAAAGTGAAGTGGGTGGATATATTTATTTTAACCTTAGTCTTTAATTTTTAGTTGAACATTCCCATCTGTCCCCGCGATCTTTGGGCGAGATTATATCTCGTTTTAATGTGGAGGAGCTGCACCTGACCCTCACTGAGGGCCAGTGGAGACACAACCAGTGGGGATACCCTGTCCTGGACGCGTCGCCAGGAGCCGAGTTGTACGCCTGGTTTTCCGACGATGTTAAGGACATTGACAAACAATGGCGCGAATTAAGCTCAACCCTATCTGGCCTTTTCTGTGCCTCTTTAAACTTTATAGACAGTTTCAACACTGTCACACCTCAAATGGCATTGTGGCCTACTGGCGCATTCAAAACAAACCAAAATGTCACATCCCGACTGAGATATGCATCTTTACCAAGAGAAATTGTCTGCACTGAAAATTTAACACCATGGAAGAAATTGTTGCCATGTGAATCCAGTCGGGGCTTTGCATCCTTACTCAACTCCAGGATGATCCACAACACCAATTACCACTCCATTGGTGTGCACTTCAGGAAGATGTGCTCCACTAAAGATTGCTCCCGGACCCACTTGGAAATAAAACAGACAGTAGCCCTTGTTTATGATTACAATATAATAAAAAGCAATGATTGGTCATTCCGCAAACTATTTGGGCAAGGTTTACCAGGTGCTTGTCCTTTATCCTCAAAAAGTCGAATTTATGTTGATATATCTTCAAATGACACCCAACCTTTTCTATTAATTAGCCCACCTAATAGAATTGAATTATCACAAAGAGGTGGCAGTGAAACAAAATTTGCAGTGTATGATGTGGAGGCCAATGGACAAATGATAAACTTAGGTGTCAAGCATCATTCAAGTAACAAGTTGGTGGTGCTGCTCCCACCACCCTTAACCTTTACGCGTTATGTGCTGGGATATGGAAAAGAATTTGGTGGAATTGTGACAGAATTTACTAATAACTACTGGTCCCCAATCAACATTGTATTACTAGAAAATGCACCATGGTGGTTGCCGATTCAGCTCAGTACACTAAGAGTGAATGGTGAAGCCGAAAGCCCACTAGTAAAATCTCAGTATTATTCCCCAGGCCGAAGCAGGCAGAAGCCTTACCACCTAGAACTTCTTCTGACACTCCCTCCACGGGCAACTACAACCATTACTATAGATTTTGAATTTGTCTTCCTGAAGTGGCAAGAATACCCTCCAGATGCCAACCATGGATTTTACGTTGGATCTGCTCTTGTTTCTGCAAATCTACCAACTGCTAAAAATTATACTGGACTGCCCATCTCTGGAAGCTCATTTGAATCTGTTATGAATGCTACACAGTCTTGTAAGTGTATAAAATTCCTTAAAATGTAGCAGATAATCATGGTCTATTTCCACTAGTTCTATTATCTGTTCTATTGATGGAACTAGTTGGGTTTTGTTCCCAGTAGTTACTTAAAGGGTCTAATATAATGGTACTCATGTGAATTTATAGCACAATGGTCACCTGATGGTAAGTGGAACCTGTGACCCATAGACATTCGCATTCACAAGACTGCAAGCCTTAAGACTGCAAATGCGTTGCCCACCCTGAGGACTAAGATGGAATGCCTCTATGCTTGTTACACCGGCTGTCTTCTCCCCAAACTGGAACACAACAATGCAAACACTGCTGTTTGGTGGCAGGTTAATGGATAAGATGGTGGTAGCAATCCAGACGGACCTTGCACAAGGTCCTACCACCCGCATGCACATGCATTACCAACCCTGAGCACTGAGATGGAATGCCTCTATGCTAGTAATTTCACCAATAGAACTGACTATATGACAGACTAATTTCATCGCTAATGTGGTTACCTCAACATGGAAGGTTTTAAAGTATATATCATTGAAGTTTTTTGTTTTGCAGGGTATCCCATCGTGTTTAGGACAAATGGCGCCATGGTTTCCCTACCAACACCTGACTTTAGTATGCCCTACAATGTTATTTGCCTTGCTTGCACTGTTGTTGCACTGGCCTTTGGCCCATTGCACAACATCTCTACGAAGGAGCTAGTTCTCAAACCTGCGGGCACACCAATGTCATGGACTCAAAAGATTATGCGGTTGTTTAAGAAAAAGAAGGACTAGTCTAAGTTATTAATTTACATCTGTTTAATAGACTGATTAATAAATTATTTTACTTAAAAATGTTTTAAAGTTATATAAAATCCCTTGCTGTTTTGCGGAATTTTAGTGGTAAGTACTAATTACTTTCACTTGCACTAAGTTATTTGGTTTTTTTTCCACTACACGTCCACTTCGTTTGCACGGCCTCCAGTCATCCAGTTGCCATGTCACTCATTCTTGTTTTTTTGATTTTGTCTGCTTTCCCTGCGTCGTCCTGCCATTTCTAGGGTCGTAAGCAGTACCTGATACTTTCAATATGGCCGTATGGCTTTTATAAAATTGTGAGGGACACATACGACGATTATAAAATAAGCACCAGCATTACAACAAACAATTTTACTATAAGTGGACCACCACTGGGTGTGCGGGCGGTTGTACTATCAGCCGATCGGAACCCGGACCGGACCCGCCATAGAACGTTGTCACAGTGACATTATGAAACAATTTGTTCGGCACTTTTTACGACTTGAATCATAACGTCACTGTGTCACAGTTGCTTTTTTTTTTTTTTTTTTATGGCATAGAGATGGCAAACGAGCACACAGGCCACCTGATGGTAAGTGGAAACTGTGACCCATAGACATTCGCATTCACAAGACTGCAAGCCTAAGACTGCAAATGCGTTGCCAACCCTGAGGACTAAGATGGAATGCCTCTATGCTAGTCATTACACCGGCTGTCTTATCCCCAAACCGGAACACAACAATGCGAACACTGTTGTTTGGCGGTAGGTTAATGGATAAGATGGTGGTAGCGATCCGGACGGACCCTGCACAAGGTCCTACCACCCGCAAACCCGTGTATGATGGTTCAGGGTTCCCATGGGCTGATAGTACATAATGTTCTTATTATAGAATCTAGAATCTAGAGTAATATCTTTAGTGTAACGCTGGGCAGGATTTAGAGTCTAGATGACTCTGTCATATTGCGGCGACACGCTGCACGACTCGAAGCTCGCTGTGGACGCTCCTACACCGGCGACCGATATCCAATCGGTCCTGTCACAAGACAAAACTGACTTAGCCGAAATGAGGGAAAGCTTGGATAACAAATTAGATGAATTAGTGGGAAAAATTACCACTTGAGTCTCGTGTTGGTGCGTTAGAGGACAGCAGAGCTGAGTTGGAAGAGGTCAAGAGTGTTATTAGCAACAATAGAAGAGATTTTAGGAGAAACGAGCAGTGGGTTAGGCGCTCTAACATCCGGATAAACGGTGTGTCTCCGAAACTAAAGGTGAAAATCTATTTAGCGTTATTATGGCGCTCGCTGACCGAAGACTTTGTGACGTGGTTGATTCACAACATACTTTTTTTGAACATTTATCAGATCTTTATACTGATTTCCCTGATGATTTATACATAGTTTTAGGTAATTTTAACACATCACTGCCAAGAGCTCTGATTTTCATACAAAATGGACTCACCTGTAGGGTTCTTGGCAGTTAATGTGTATTAGCTAATCCACTTGGATACCTACAGCTCCAGGCTAGAATAAATTTAAAATCAAAAATCCCAACCATAATGCTTTAACCAACAAATTATACGAGTTCATATGTTTTACTAATTGGCACCATATTAATAATATTTCCAACAAAAACAACCGTCAGCTAGATTTGGTTTTATCAAATAATGGTTGTACTTTGTCCTCGGTTGATCCGCTGGTGCCTGTCGATGGATATCATATCACATAGTCTTCTGCGTAAAGATTGATGCAGAGTCGATGGGCCACAACTTAAAACCCGCTTGCCATATTGTACCTACGTCGCTTTTTCATAGATGACTACGACATAATTAATGCAGAACTTGCAAAGGTTGATAGGGAACAATTTATCTCACACGAATACACGATAATTATTGAAAATGCGGTTGATAAGTTTTATAAAAATCTGAATAATATTACAGACGACTTACTTCCAACAAAAACGATTACCTAATTCTATTAAAAAAAAATATCCCATGTGGTATTCGCCACCATTAGTAAAATAAATTTCTAAAAAGCTAAATATACATAGAAAATGGAAAATATATAAAAGGGAAGTAGACTACAATAAATATTCTAAAATAAGGTCTAAAATTAAAATTATGGAAGCTTCAAACTACACATTACTTATACCAAGAACTGAAAATAATATACGATATAACTGTGAATCATTTTGGTCATTTTTAAAATCAGAAATGAGTAACAGTGGCGTCAGTGGCATAACTGATACCCTTTATTTAGATAACAGCATTGGTAGTAACGGTCAAGATAAAGCCGACTTATTTAATACCTTTTTTCAATTAGTTTTGTTCAGGAAACAGTAAAAAAATGTCGCTCATAATTAGCTTTTCCCATTAAGTATTTATTATTTAACGTTTCTCTAAGAACAGGCATTTTACCAGCTCATTGGAAAAGCGCATGCGTTGTGCCAATTTACAGGAACGGGGATAAATGACGTCAAAAATTATAGCGGTATTTCTAAATTATCTGCCATTCCTGAATTGTTTCAAAAAATATATACGACACTCTTTATCCCACTGTAGGACCTTTGGATGGATGGATTTTTAAACAAGGGTTCCACGGAGTCTAACCTTTGCGAATTGCTGAACTATACTCTCGAGGCAATCGATAATGGCTTCCAGGTCGATGCCGTTTATACAAATTATTCAAAAGCCTTTGATAAAATCTCACACACCTTACTAATTAAAAAAATAGAATCGCTTGACATACACGGAAATCTTCTTAGGTGGCTCGCTTCGCAGAACGCAAGCAGTCGTGGTTACAGGACATAAGTCTAGTTTTCTTTCAGTCTACTCGGGTTCCCCCAGGGCTCTTACTTGGGTCCTTTATTGTTTAACATATTTATTAATGATGTTATTGATTGTTTTGAGCATTCATATGCGTTGCTATATGCTTACGACACTAAATATTCAATATGATCAAATCCGAGGAGGATACGGCTAACCTACACGCCGATTAAAACAGATTGAGTGAGTTCTTTTTTCAGTAATAAGCTTTATCTGAATGTAGAAAAATGTTGCAACATCTCATACTCGCGTAAACGTACTCCTATCACTTAACATATTCACTTAATAACCAAAATCTTAATAAAAATAAGTTACGATGGTTAAAGCGCAATTCACACAGAGAGCGGGTCTGGCGCGGGAGATGGAGTATTGCCGTTACATTGCTCGTATCACACGCATTCTCCGATAGGCCTTTTCACAGAGCGCACAATGTAACGGCAATACGCCCGCTCCAGCGCCCGACCCGTTCGTTTTTTCCACCCTGTATATCGATAATACGGTACAATTAACTTCTCACGTTAATAGAATGTACATCTAAAGCATAAGCTTTCAATCTGTAAAGAAAGCTGGGATTCATATTTCGCCATAGTCAGGATTTTGAAGACCCCATTACTATATGTTAATGATGTATCATTCATTTGTTAGATCTCAGTTAGAATACACATCTAGCATCTACAGTTTGGAATCCTAACTATGCAGTACACATCAATGTAATTGAAAATACACAAAATAATTTAAATTTTAATTATACTTATACGTCAGTATTATGCATCAGTTGCATTAACTACTATTTCAGTCCCATTTTCTAGTAGGTACGGTTTATGCAAAGAATAGATTTCTAGTCAGAGCGTGTATAGGTAAAAAACTTAAGCGTTCGTTAGTATCTCTTAGTAGTCTGTGAACTTAAGTAAAGCTCCTCTTGCATGTAGTTGTACCACATCTGTATAGACCGTTCGACATTCTATATTTGAAATTTGACTGAAATCTCATATTACTTTTGTACACAACTACTTGTACCTAAAAGGAGCTTTACTTCAGTTTTCTACCTGTAAGAATAATAATGAAAGGTTCATAGAACCTGATATTTCCCACATGTCAATACATAAGTTTTTTTTTTAAGATTAATAAAGAGAGAAATGAAGTGATTTGTGTAAATAAGTATTGTAAGATTCATTATTTTGGAAGAATTATTTATTTATTTATTATTTATTTATTAAAAACAAACAACATACCTAGTACAATAATATATCATGCCCTGCAAAACTGTTGGAACAGTGGTGCAGAGTGTAATATTTATGTACCTAGTTATAAGTGTGTAATATTTATGTAAGTGTAAAATTTATATAATCTTGTCATTTAATGCATGATCAAAGCTGAAGCAATTAACCAAAAATGTCTTAGTTTATAAGTTCAACCAGAGCAACAACTGTATTTAATAAAGTAGCGTGAACTGTTTTGGTTTACGTTCTTGCTACAATGTATTATCTATAATATATTATAAATTGCTATTTGTTTCCTTTGACAAATAAATAAATAAACCTATAGAGAGTTTAGGTTATAGGTGACCAGTACTGAATCTAATGCCAAATATATATTTTATTTTAAGTAACTACAATGACTTAACTACTTGAGCCGAGAAAACGACTCATGTGTGCATTGACGCAGCATTCTGTGCCCCTAAAAATCCCTAATTAAACTTACTTAAAGTTAACGATACTGTCATTGACATTAATTATCATTAAAAACATTAATGTTTAAAAAAAAACCTGCCCACATAAACGCTTTTTTTTTTAAATGGTTGGTATACTCGTAAGTCAGTCAAACTGATTTCGGCGACTCACAATATTTTTAACCGAAGCTGACTTCAGTTGGACTGACCTATAGGTACCTACTGTTTTAAAAGAAGTAATTTTTGCGTTTTTGAAGGCAAAAAACACAAAACAACAAAACATTAATTTTATTTTATACTTTTTAGTGACCATAGTGCTATTATGTTATGTAGTCCCCCGTTTTAGTTGATATAAACATTTAAGACACTTCAAGCTCGCCCCAAGTAACGCCGCGGGAGAGTCATATTCATGTTAAAACAATTAAATGTTCTTCGTTATAGTCGCTTAACTATTTTAATAGAGATATCTTATTGCAACCCTTAGAATAGTTCCGGTGGCCATTTGTGGTTTTCATCATCAGTTCAACTTCACCAAATGATACTTTCTGAATGCTGGACTTGTTACTAAAAATATTGAAATCGCTATATGTAGCCTATAATATTTGAAGAGTTCCCTTAATTCCTCACGGATCCGCACATAAGATTCAGATTTGGTGACAATGGGACCACTTGGGAAGTATAATCTATCAAACCAAAAAAATATTTTTTAAAACGGTCCAGAATTGACTGAGAAATCGGTGCATATATACATAAAAAAATATACATACCGTGGAACATAGAACCTCCCCTTTTTTGAATTCGGGTAAAAATAATGTCTCCTTCTCCGTCTCTCTTATTAAGAACTCTATAAAACTATCTCTCCCAATCTTGGTATTCTCATTTGCGTGTCCAGGTCTAGGGTATACTTAGTCTAAGCCGTAAACGACAAAACGTCGGGTGCCCTATCCGACTTCGACATTGGCAGAATCAAAACATTGATACATAGGGCTATTACTTTTCCAAAATTAAATTACTTGCAGTTTTAATTATATTTTGATATAAATGTAGAAAATGTTCATAATCTGTTGTTAAAAAGTATTATTTTTTGTTCTGGTAATAATTAAAATATATAAATTTGACTTCGTTCTCGCGGTGTCTGTGGGCTTGTTGCCCTATCGTTTTAAATACAAGCCTTCTATCATTAAGTTAAAATGTATTTTCGTGTGCGTATTTCAGGTGTACTACTTATTACTTCTATGAGAGCAAACTAAGTTTGACATTGGCAGAATCATCAAGATACTTGATGATTCTGCCGTAATATACATAAAACTGAACTGAATTAATAGTATATTCTAGTTAACATATTCGTTGTTATTTCTATAGTAGGTATATGATTCTCCTCTCAACTTTTTATATTCAAATGGAACGGAGACAAAGGTAAAGGCAACGTGTTTATGTTAAACTTGTGTGTTTGAAAGCGGTAAACCAACTTATCAGAGGTGGTGGCGTAAGTAAAGGTATGATTCTGATGTTAGCGACTGCGATTGGCCACGACCCACTGTTTATGATTTTATATGGAGTACTGACCAACTAAGGCCATCCGGCGGTCGCGGTCGCTACCATCGAAGTCAGACCTTAATTGTGCCCGGAGGGTGGTCATGCATTGTCTAGCATTCCGGTTTGGCCACGATTGCGTGTCGGCGGCGGCGGTGGTGACGATCAGTGAGCAGCAACTAACATGTGAATAGAGATTTATGAAGCACGCCACGAGACGCCGTGGCGGTGATGGTAGGGCGATTTGTACATATTTTCCGCTGTCCGCTGCGTTAATTCGGGGCCAAGCCGTTTTAGACGTTACATTCGAATTAGACGACACACTAACAAGACTTTATGCCGCAACATGCATTCAAAATATTCAAATTCAACGTTGTCCTGTTATCGGGTAAGAGTGCACGCACGCAAGGAAAAAGCTTCTGTCTTGCATCAGTAGATTTAATTCACGGGAACTGGACTGAAGCATTTCACTTATATCCTAACCTCGCACACTCGTCACACTCTCGACACTTAAACATTCATCAACATCAAAATTATGGATTAAAATTAGTAATTTACGTCTCTCCCGCACCGCGACTAGGTCTGAAAACCGACTTCGCAACATTACTGAAGCTGGCCTAGGCATAGAATAGAATAGAATCGTTTATTTCAGGCTATTGCCCATAATATTGGTTAGTTACATGTTATCTACTTAAAATAGGTTAGTGACAATCTATCTATACGTAAAATGATTTGTCCTGAATGACCGACTGACTGACGGATCTGACTCTGGTAAATATTTGTACAAGGTGATCTACTTATACTGGATTTAGTTTTTACGTTAAAAATAGCTTGTTTTTCTACTTTTTATAAATATTGATAATTCTAGCTTCAATGTGTTGAGTTTTGAGCTTATTTTTTAGCGTGAAATAATATTGTCCAGCTAGATACAGCTCTTGTCGCATGGTCACAAAATTACGAGTTGTACTAATATCTATATTTACCGAAAATGCCCCTACCTAAGCCATAATGTATTCTACAAAGCTGCATTGTTATGCATCCCCAGATCACAAGCATGTCGATGTCAAGAAGAAGACCATGCCGGAATAGAGTTTCAAAAAATTTTGGAATCTGAAGAAGCTGGGATCGTTATTTATCGATATGTACCAGATACCAATAATGTTAGTTTTTAACTTATTTATTATACTTATTAACTGGTATGTACCGCAAAAGTAATTTGACATTTTAAATATTAGCAGTCTACATTGTATAGGTGTATAATAACAAAAATGGTTGCACGCGAAATAACCTACTATACTTTAATTATTGATTTAACCTTTATTGCAATAAATAAGTACAAATTGCGGACTTAGTGCCTAAAGACATTATCTACCAGGCGACCAAATAAACAATCAGAAATATACGTACGGCCACTGACGTTAATTTGGTACCCATTTCATAGAAAATCTGCTTGAAGATGTAATTATCATTAGAGATCAGTCGCGAGGCGTTCGTACAAGCCGATTATTTACGGCTTTACCAAAAATTCCTATGCATAGAGTAGGTATACAAACAAAACGTAAAACCGACACACGCCATACACCTTTTTTTGCTCCGGCTTGTCTATTTATTTACGTGACGCTTCGCCACTGTTAGAGATGCCATGTCATTTGTAACTGATTGGAAACTCAACCTTATTGCTGTAGAATGTCAGATTGACTTTGGAACTAACGTGGGTGAAAAATGTAATTCCTTGACTGTACATAGTGGGTACAGAAAAAGATGTCAGACAGTTACAACTAAAAACTTAATACATAATTGCCCTATTTATTGTTAATCACTAGATATTATAAAACAAAGTCCCTGCCGCCTCTGCGTTCGCGATAACCTCAAAACTACTGAATCGATGTTCATGTAATTTTTACCATTAATTACATATTTTTCACGGAAGGTTTTATGTATATGTAAATTATGGTTTAAGGTGTTACAGAAAATTTACGTAAACCGAAGCGAAGCCAGGAGTCACGGGACGTACGGGAGTTCCTAGTACTTACTACAATAAATATATGTCATATACAATACTCATACATAATCTATTTATGTAAAAAAATATCCTTGGTCACGCCTTCCTTCCCATCGTGTGCGGATGGGTTTATTGCGAATATCTTACTTCAAGTTGAAATTCCTTTTTACTTTTGAAGTGTTCTTACCTATGGACTCCTCCCAGCGGGCGGTCCTAGAGCGAGACGGTGTTTTTACCATCACTTTGCCTGTTGAGCCAGCATCCTAATTTGCCGAAAATATTTTGGACGCCACTGGGGTCGAACCGGCCCCAACGAACGTAACCGACGTTATCTAGGCAGCCGTAGAGCAGAGTTACGTCGCCATACGCCGCATCTGCTACGCCACTTTGTGCTACGGGCTACGCTGTGCCGCTACGCGGCTACCTGTGTCGCGTCACCGCTACGAGAAGGTCACGTCGCTACGCTTGCTTGACGCGCTGTTTAGTCGCTTTGTTGCTTATTAGTTTATTACTTTGCTTTTCTTGCCGCGCTTGACAGTGCTCTTGCTATTCGAAAATGAATCTGAAGAGTAGTTAAATTTTATTTCCATTTAATTTAATTTATATTTTATCTATTCTAGTCTTTTGTGTCGTACTGTACTTTAGTAAATGAGTGCCTTAAATATCTGTTTACGAAGAAAGACCGGCAGATAGAACACACACACATCCCACCAACCAAAGCCGCTTTATATCAGCATTTGGGGTTGGACGAAGGTCAACAACAACTGGGAGCCTACATGGATGGACTTACCTGGAGTTTCTTGCGGCGCTTCTTCTCCGCAATGATGGTCTTGTCCGAAGCGTTAGTATTCACTCCATATTACCGACGTGTAAAAGAGCCCTCATGCGGCCAATTTACTGAATAAATATTTTGAATTTTGAATTTACCTGTTGCTGGAGAAACATGTCTAGAAATTGTCAGGTGCAAATGGAAACAACCGTGTGGCGGCTGGTGCAATTGCAAAACGTGGCAACTTAAATGTTCACAACCTCTGTACAGTGGATCTGGTAATATATGAAATAAATGTGCATTGCGTTGTTTCATTTCGTGTGTTTAAAACATTACCTCACGATCATGCATTCAGATCACACTGATCCACGCTTAATGTTTTATCTCCCATGTGTTAACAGATACTTATATATAATATATAAACTATATTTTTTGTTTTCAGATTTCTGTTATACTTTTAAAAACATAGGTAATTATAAAAAAAATACAAATTACGTTTGTTAGCCTTTTCTACTTAATTAATTATTTGTTATAAAGTGCATAGTTATAGTTGGAAAAATAGATTCATTATCCTCAATTTAAACGAAAATGATATATTGCGCATGCCCTAATATACCTATATATAGTTTGAGAGAAATGCCCCCCCCCCCCCCCCTAAACTAAATGCGCGGTCTGAATCTACTTAAGACCAGCCAAGAATCAATTATGTGAAGATCAGCCCATAGTCACAAACCTTAACCTTAGCCCAAACCCTAACCTTAGCTATTATGGGTCAACCTCATGACAGAGAACAAATAACACCAACAACTATTTACAAGTAAAACTACAACTATAATTAATAATAAAGGTTCATAAGCCTACTTAAGTATCTAATTCTTAAACTTATGTTGAGCGCCAGGAGGGTTTCAATCTTTTACGGATCCCTGCCAATCCCACCACCATAGCCACCGGCTAGCAGTAACTCGTTTGTTTTTATAATATATACATTATCACTGTACTAGCGACCCACCCTCGCTTCGCTTCGGTTAATATAAGTTAAAATAACCCAAGTTCATCTGGAATTCTTATTTTCATGCAGTAGTTTAAATTAAATTTAAATCATGAGTGCCAGTTTGTCACGGAATCTCTCTATGTACAAATGTTTACAGCTGACTTTTAATTACACAATACAAACAAATTTTGTCTGGAAGTGCCGCGCGAAAGACCTACAACCACCCAATTAAATATCATTTAAAAAGGTTGTTCCAAATTTGGACCATTACGCATCAGCGGTAACGCGGGCCTTGTTTATTTCCATGGTCCAAGTTAGAACAGTAATTACGAAAATGTACGTCATAAAAATGCAATTTCAGAAGATATTAATTTATTACATTAAATTATATTGACATCTTTAATTACAAAATTTTAATTTCATTGGCAATTCATCGCGGTAACACTGCCAGCTTCACGAGCACATTTATACCACTATCGAACCGGTTTGACTTATAATATTTTGAAGCGATAATTTCTTATGGGAGGGTAAACCGCTTCGTTACGTAACGCGTTACGGCGCCAGTCCGTCTGGCTTCCCGAAAGGGAAGTGAGAGAAATCTCACGCATACGGCAGCGATAGGCGGGCGGCATTTCGGACAGACGCATATACTGTTGACAGTCAAGTTAAACAAATTCAATATTAAATAGTTCAACTTACATTAGTTTAAGTTATCACTTCTGTCGGGTTACTCGGGCCCAAGGTGTATAAAATCCTAGTATAACATTAATAATAAAAAATCAACCTAAGTATAAAAAAATATATTCTAAATATTCATTTTCTATGAGAAAACAAGAACCTTAACGATTAAAACCGAGATGTACTGAGTGTTAAAGTGGAAATAATCGTACTGTATGCGAGTTGAAAAACATATTTAATTAAAAAATTATGCGATTCAATATGAAACCCAATAAGCAGCACATTTCTAACTAGTTATTTCGCTTGCCTTGTTAATTTTGAGTTCATGGTTCCCTTTCTTTACCACGTTTTGTTTCTGTCATAATTCTTGCATGATAACTTTAGAATAAGTAACTATTACCCTTAACTCACATTCACTCACTACGCATAATTCCGTTAGCCGAATAATAATTTTGCATAACATTGACGATCCAAATTGTTGCAAGGGATAATTATTTTACGCATAATATCGTTAAGCTGAAAAACATTACCTATGGTTTAAACGTACTCAACGAGCAAAAGCAAGCAAGAGAGCTGGATATTTCCCGGTTAAAAAAAATACCTATCCGAACGCTATGACGGGAACTTCGCTTCGCTTCGCTCCCAGCTCTCAGCCTGCCACAGTATATATATAGCTACATCAGTAAAGCGTGAAACTTTTCTTTGCAGCTGACTTTTACACGTTTTTAAACCAATCGCGTCACTGGTAGATCACGTGACTTTTCGTATCACGTCAGCTACCAGTGACGCGATTGGTTTAAAAAACGAAACGAATAGAAACGCTAATTAGCGTAATGCATCTTGGCAGGGCCCTCAGATATCTACTGTCGAAGCAATCAGTCATATAATTAAAAAGTAAAAAGATGGCGATTTTTCTTTTTATTCTGTTAACACACAGATCTCCAGATAAAATAAATATTCTTATACTTATAAGAAGTATTTATTTTCACCGAAAACCAGTAAAATACAAAAAAATAAAAAATAAAAAAGGTGTGTCGAAAGGCACAGACTCAGCATGTGCTGCGACCGCGGGCAAGTGCTCGTGTCTTCGCTGCGCTGGTTTTCAGTCTTCCCCTTTCCGCATTCAGTATAGTTTAACCACAGATTTCAGAAACAAGGGAGATATGTCATGAGCGCAAATGCGTACAAGACCCGGTGTCGCCTCTTTTAAACATGTGTGCGTCTTACGTTTACGCTCTATTAACTACTACAAAAACAACCTCCTCATAATTGGTTACAGCTTACGAATTAAAAACGCCGTAACACAGTTTTGATAGTACCACAAAATTAAGATTTATGTTAAGTTAATAAGGTTGAAAAAAGCTAACGTAAGGTAGCGCTTACTAGTCATTTAGCTGCCATCTAGCGACGTGTAATTAATTAATTACTAATAAGCTAGATGGCGATAACCTATCTTGATAGTAGTCCTTATGTGCAGCTGATTAAGGACTACTCTGACAACGACATGTAGGATCCGTTTTTGAAGAGGTGTGCGTCTCTTTTCGGCGTTCCACTTAGGAATGCCACCAGGAATGTTTCAAAATATATTGATAATAATTATTTACATTTTACTAGTAGGTAAATACAATTATATCATTCAAACTTAATACATTAATGTTTGAATATAATAATATTTTATTAGCAAGAATACGAATAAATAAAGATATAAGAATATAATTAGAGGTTTTGAAATTAGGAATTATACACCGAGACCTTTGCCTTTATCGATGGTTAATTTATTTTTATCTTATTTATATTTTTTATCTAAAATCCAATCAATGGATTAAATCTGCAATACGGTTCAATCGAATCCAGAATTTAGTAAATATTTACGGACGTCATTCAGAATACGTTTTTCCAGTGTAAATTTTATTTAATGTTATTTATATTATAGGTAGTATAACGGAACTTTAATTTTATGTAACGTGAAAATGAGTTAAGTTAATTTCCTTGTGATTTAAAAACGTGTGATAGTGATGATAAATAACTTGAACTATTAACACATTTAATTCTATTGATCGCTGTAGAACAAGTTATTTATCCATAGTCGATAGAAATCACGTCCACATCCTGACGCTCAGAAATCCATACCAACCTTAAATATTCTTTTTAAAATAGATATCGGTGGTATGCTATGCCCCTTGAATTAAAATTAACGTATGGACTTCGAGTTTTGCACACTTTCACGCTAAAAACTGTCATTTTACCATTTAAACGGAGCTCGTATATTGACGCGCCTTGTGCCAATATATCCAGTTTGGAAGCAATCAATCAAATAATTAAAAAGTTCCAACATGGATGACTTTTTAGTGTTCCATAGTCAAACTAGGAACCCTTATAATTTTGCCATGTCCGTCCGTCTGTCCGCAGCCTAGCTCAGAGTCTTTTAGTACTAGTAATCTGTAATTTGGCGTGATTATACAGGGTTATTGGTAAGTCAACCTATTCCCGTTAGGAGGTGATAGGGGTGACTATTTCCGATAATTTTGACCCCCATATGCATTATGCAAAAGTGAACCATTTTTGAGTTATCGCGATTTTTAGTTTTTTTTTTAATTAGTCGGAAATTCAACTTGAAAAATTTATTACAAAAAAAGTATCAATTTAAATCTTTTTTTTTCTTCTGATTTACAAAAACGATTAAACACTGGTTATTTCTCAATATTAAAACAATAATTATCGGCCCAAATTTAAAAAAGCGAGACGGAATACGAATTTTTTTCAATATTTTTTGCGATCGCTTTCCACTAAAATGCCTTAAAAACAAAAAAAAACGTTATGAAACTTGGCTTGCAGATTCTTTTAAAAACTTAACTGTTTTCTTAGCTCTCCAAAAATGCATAACAAGTAGGAAATTATTTGGGAAAAAACTGAAAAAAAAATCATCACAATGGAAGCGGGCGGAAACTAAAGTCACAAATGCCACTTCAAAAATAAAAATTAAAAACATACCGAATTTACATCAACTTTTTTTATTTGCTTTTGTACAAGATGAACTTGTTGTTCTTATGCAATATTAAAAAAAATATTATCTGTGCACGTTTGAGAATGCGAGGCCGAAAACTAAAAAATACATGTTTTTTTATCAAACTCCAACATAAATTACACGAAAACAGAAAAAATTACCAATACATTTGGCGTGCAGATTACACATAAAACATTGACGTTTTTCCAGCTTTCTAACGAGCTATTAAAACTAACTGTTATACTCGTAAACACAAATAACAACATTAACTTATGGAAAAAGTAGGTAAGCGTTTTTTTAGTTTTATTTTAAGTTAGTCAGACTAATTTCAGTCAGCCAAATGTATTGGTAAATTTTTCTGTTTTCGTGTAATTTATGTTGGAGTTTGATAAAAAAACATGTATTTTTTAGTTTTCGGCCTCGCATTCTCAAACGTGTACAGATAATTTTTTTTTAATATTGCATAAGAAAAACAAGTTCATCTTGTACAAAAGCAAATAAAAAAAGTTGATGTAAATTCGGTATGTTTTTAATTTTTATTTTTGAAGTGGCATTTGTGACTTTAGTTTCCGCCCGCTTCCTTTGTGATGATTTTTTTTTCAGTTTTTTCCCAAATAATTTCCTACTTGTTATGCATTTTTGGAGAGCTAAGAAAACAGTTAAGTTTTTAAAAGAATCTGCAAGCCAAGTTTCATAACGTTTTTTTTTGTTTTTAAGGCATTTTAGTGGAAAGCGATCGCAAAAAATATTGAAAAAAAATCGTATTCCGTCTCGCTTTTTTAAATTTGGGCCGATAATTATTGTTTTAATATTGAGAAATAACCAGTGTTTAATCGTTTTTGTAAATCAGAAGAAAAAAAAAGATTTAAATTGATGCTTTTCTTGTAATAAATTTTTCAAGTTGAATTTCCGACTAATTTAAAAAAAAAAAAAAATGCGATAACTCAAAAATGGTTCACTTTTGCATAATGCATATGGGGGTCAAAATTATCGGAAATAGTCACCCCTATCACCTCCTAACGGGAATAGGTCGACTTACCAATAACCCTGTATATACGAGGGTCACTAAATAAGTTTTGAGATAAAGAAAAAGCATGCAAAATATTATTACTTCTTTTATTTCTTTTGTCAAAATACTTTCAATTACAAACTTTCATTCGTCTAAAACTCTAAACCAACTTTGGAAACACTTTTGACAGTCTTGATCTGACGGGTCGAAAATTACTACTTAGGCAGCAACGGCATCTTCGGCACTCGAAAAAGAATATCTTTTTCTTTTCTGTCACCGTCGGGTATAAAAAGACATTACAAGGAGCTAAGCTTGGGCTGTAGGGTGGCTGAACTATGATTTCTAGGTTCCTCAATAAACGCCTTTGTTCTGAGGGACGTTTGTGAAGAGGCGTTATCGTGGTGCAGCCTAATTCCCCGAAGCCCGGAATTGGGTCTCCGCAAACGATGACGCATTTCACGACACCAATTCACACGAGCCTATTTTTTAGTTTCGGAGAGTAAATGTGGGATCCAACGACAACAAAGCTTCTTTACCCCAAGATGTTGATGCAGAATTGTATGAATGTCTCCCGAATTAATACCCAGGATCTTCTCGATGTCCGTGTTTGTGATTTGTGGGTCTTCAGTCTTCACGTACCAACATTTCAGTAGTCCACACATTTTCCGCTGTTACTCTACACTCCGCAGGATCCCGACCCTACACTGAGCATGGTCCGAAATGCCACACACAATTCTCATCGATTTTGAGAGCAATCAAACGAATAAAAGAAAGATGACCAGGAGAATGTTCAACAAGGGATTAAAACAAGCTATAATGACACGAGATTTTTAGCCACGCGAGCAAAGCGAGAAAAAACGACGTTCTAAACAAAATATTTACTATAATAAAATTTCATACAACTTTTTTCCGCGGTGGTTTTGCTTTATGTAAAATGACACTTGAAAATTTTGTATATTTAGCCAACAGTTTAAAACTTGAAAAGTATTTTGAAACTATTTGGACCATTCATAATAAAATGAATTCATCCTTAATATAGATAAATAGATTCATATTCGTAATCATTCATCGTGTTTCACGTAATAAAATCGTTTTTTTAATATTTTTGCACAGTTATCATTTTGAAGTTATTTCCAAGCCCTAAAAATTGTTTATACACAATCACTGAAAATGGCGATAATCCTCCATTCACAAACACCGTGATTGTCTGTTTCCAAAGGAAATAAAAAAAAAACAATACTTTAGTCCCTAGAGATTAATAAGGAGCTTTAGTCTCGCTGTGAAGAAACTAAACTAACATTTTAAGAGCATGAGAAGTAATAATAATATACTATGCAATGGGAACTATTCGTCTCGACGCGACATTCGCGTTCTGCCATGTCCACTTAGCGGTCTCGTAGAGGCGTCCTTCTGTGTGAGTGCGTCGTTTAGAACTTTTTTTCGTAACCTCTTTACTGCTTTAGCTTTATATTATACTGTGCCGAAGCCTTCTAACCTAACCCGGTTGCTTCTGCCCCAACCCATATTGCTAACCGGCTGCTTATTGCCAACAACCATTATTATATATTCGGTACTGTGGAACAGGTTGCTACATATATAAACGCAGCTCTGTTTTTTATGTTTAAACTTTTTAATTAATTATTCTTAGCTGTATCCTCTTAAGTACAATTTTCGTTTCAGGCGGGTAATGGAGAATCTTATATAATAAAAAACACTAAAAAACAACAAGCGACGTCAGAAGATTTCACATTAGCTTTTGGTAATGTACCATTATGTCCATTATATTATTAGAGGTTAGCACCTAAAAATCTACCTAGAGAAAGTGATTTTTATCTCAAATACTTTATTTATTAAGTTGTTAATCGTCGTATTTTTTGAAACATCTGGTATATTTATAATTTGCTAACTTTCCATTTCAGAGCAAAACAAAATAATCTGCCCACGGTGTGTTAAAACTCTTGAACACGCTGAGAGCTTAGTTAAGTATATCCCATTAATCGAAAGTCAAGACGCAGTGAGCATTTGTGATCACTGTCACCGAAAGGGACAAAAGAAACAGCTTCGCTCTAGTTGCTGGTGCAGACGGATTGTAAATACATTTTTAATAGGAAGGCAGCTGGAGGAAGTGAAATCAAGGAAACACCATATTAAGCAATGGCTTCTGGAAGGTCGACAGGCATTGCAAAACGATTCAAGTCGCAACGATAAAAGTAAGTTTAAATTTTGGCACATTCATGCAAAATTAAATGGCGAGTTATTGAATGTCTGCAAGTCAAAGAAATTTAATTCACAAAAGCTAATCTTGAGAAAACCTTAGTTGTTACAGGACGAATCAGAAATCAAGTGACGATCGATAAAGATGTGGCTCAAGTTGATCATGTCCCGTTCCAACAAGTTGAACCGACAGACAGTCCTCCCACAGGGCTAAAGGTACGGCAACCACCATTTCCTGATGTTTTTAATACTGAGTTGCACGGATTGATGAGACGTGATCCCAGTTTTGACAACGATATGACGAAAGTGAATCAAGTTGATGGTATCAAGTTCAAACAACTTGAATCGACAGACGGTCCTTCCACAGGGCTAAAGGTACGGAAAACTCAATTTCCTGAAAGTGTCCATACTGATTCACATGGATTGATGAGACATGACCCCAGTTTTGACAGCGGCATGACGAAAGTGAATCAAGTTGATGATATCAAGTTCAAACCACTAGAACCGACAGACGCTCCTTCCACAGGGCTAAAGGTACGGAAAACTCCATTTCCTGAAAGTGTCCATACTGATTCGCATGGATTGATGAGACGTGATCCCAGTTTAGATACCTTTTTGCAGAAAAATTTTGAAAAACATTTATTGAATGGTTTTTATAAAAAAAAGGAAAAACAATTGGAACAAAAAGAAAGAAAAGAGACAGCTCCTTTCAAAGTCGCTTCTTTTCTAGATGTTCCTGAAGAAAATGTTAATTCTAACATGTTTGTCATATCGAAATCACAAGAAGGTAAAATTAAAGAAACGCAGAGAAGGCCTAGCCTTAAACGAGAAAAAAGCCTTGCTATTGGGAACGAAAGTAGAGGATTACCAGTTACATCGAATCGTCGCTTACCGAAAGGTAGTTTGAAGCCTGATAGCGAGCACGATGGAACAAAAGTGTTTAGTTTCGTATTTCCTCAGAACATTATAGTACCAACATCTAGTTCACTTCGTTTCCCTAGTTCAACAGAGATCTTGAAAAATATGCAGGATATGTTCAAAGCTCAAGCCGAGAAGAAGCGTGCAGAAGAAGATGATTTTAAAAGAAAACGCGTACGCGAACGTGATAAAAACAAGGTCATTGATGCTGCCCAACTAATTATAAGAGAGAATGACGAAAAATCTAAAAAGTTGACAAAAGATACGGATTCTTCTTCCGGTTTCGGTAAGGATAAAATAATGGAGCGCACAAGTATCAACAAGGAAGCTTCGAGAAATGAAAACGCGTATACAGCTGCGGAAACGAATGAAAACAAAGATCATAAAAAAAAGGGCATGATAAACAAACAAAAACAAGAACAGGGTCGCATCGACAAACAGGGAAAGAAAACAGAAAGACTAGGCCAAATTCACAAAAATAAAGATAAATTTAGTGACGTGAAAGATGAGACACTTAAAGGCATTATATCAAAAGATGGAGATAAAGGCGCTACAATAAACGATGGGAAACCAAAACGGGAAAAACCAGGTAACGAAAAATTTAAACCAGAAAAATCAAAAGAAGACATTCTAAAACATGGGACTGGGAAAGAAGAGAAACAAAAAGATTTGTTGGAGAAAGACGACAAGTCAAAAAAGAAACTTCAAACGGTACACAGGAGAGAAGAATTAGACACGGCTCAACCAACATTTAAAGATAGAGGGGTTAAAGTAAAAGATGGGACATCAAAATGGGAGAAGCCAGGAGACGAAAAATTTAAATCAGAAAAACCTAAAGACGAAAAACTAAAAGATGTGACCGGGAAAGAAGACAAAAGAGACAAAAAAAAAAAAACCGACCCAAAATATACGTTGGTTACGTCTCAACCAACATTAACATTAAAAGAATTAGATATCTCTCAACCAACATTTAAAAATAAAGGAGTTACACTAAAGGATGCGACATCAAAATGGGAGAAACCAGGGGACGAAAAATTTATATCAGAAAAAGCTAAAGAAGAAAAACTAAAAGATGTAACAGGGAAAGAAGACACAAAAGACAAAAAGAGAAAAACTGACATAAAATATACGTTGATTACGTCTCAACCAACATTAATATTAAAAGATAACCCAGAGACGAAAGTGTTCAATGTAGTAATACCTGAACGGCCAAAACCGATAATGGTAGTGCAAAATACAGAACGACCCGGTACAACAAGAGAAATTAAATTCACTAAGACTAGAGAAGAATTGATTCTAAAACTAATTAAACGGAAACAACAGCAATATGGGAACAGAGAAAGAACTAAACCCAAGAAAAAATGGGACGAAATAGAATCTATGGAAGCCTACGCCTTGTATAACGAATCTGACATAATGTTGGAATTGGCGGAGTTAGAGGAATCCTCAAAATATGCAGCTCCTAGTAAACGCCAACACGGTGAATCAGCTATTATTATTGGTACCCAAATTGTTAAAGAAAGGGAAAATTGAAATTTAAAAGATGCAGAAGAAAATATCAAAACCACCGCGAAGGCTTGACAAAAACTAAGCATGGCTCAGTTTTGTTATATTAACGCCCGTCGTCTGTCGTTTGACATCGGCATGTAATTATCGTCATTCTTGGTATATTTCCATCTTTATTGATCCTCCCTGATCCCTGATATTAAATGTTTTATAAGGATGGAGATCGTCTTCCGGTCCGCGGACGCCACTCCAGAACCTTCTGACCCCATCGGCCATCAGTCCTGCGAGCAATGTGCCCCGCCCACTGCCACTTCAGTTTAGCTATTCTTCGGACTATGTCGGTAACCTGACCGGAAGACGAGCTGTAGGTAGGCCTCCAACAAGATGGAGTGACGACCTCGTCAGGATCGCGGGACCGCGGTGGATGCGAAAAGCACAAGACCGGTCTGAGTGGAAAGCCTTGGGGGAGGCCTATGTCCAGCAGTGGACGTCTTTCGGCTGACATGATGATGATGATGAAGGATGGAGGATTTAGAATTTTAGAGATTGGATAATTTGGAGCTAGTGTACCGTACCGTAAAGTATAAAGTATCGTGTTGTTATTGTTGTTCAGTGATATGGAACTCATGGAAGCGTACGCTGTATTTTATGTAATAAAGATTAAGAATAAAATAAGCTTTATTGCCACCCATGAAAGAAGCTAACTAAAAGACTAACTACGAAATGACAAGAATAACAGGGTTACTTTGAGCTCAGGGCTTTAAATGTAAGAATGGATTTTTCTTCCCTCGCATAGATAGGGACGGTACTTTAACCTGTCATTTAGGGTTCCGTACCTCCGTACCGCGCATATTCCGATTAGAATTTTATTTCGATTCGAATCAGCGAATCATTTGTTTCTTTTCAGGGTTTATAAAATAATCATACCATATTTGACGATGGTATATTTTACCGTTTTTACGATACAACAATAATAAAAATTCGTAGCAAAAAACGTTTCATGTACGGGGATTCCCGATCTATTACGGTTCAAAAAATCAGCTGTTTAACGTTAGGGTACGGAACCCTAAATGACAGGTTAAAATACCATCCCGTACGGGTGATAGTACGCTACCGTTTTAATTCACTGATTTTATGTAAGCAAGTACAATACGTAAGTAAGTAACATACTTTATTTTTAAAGTCGTAAAATAAAAGAACGAGGATTTGAGGAGTTGATAGACATCCTGTATACGGACCCTGGGGAAGTATCGCTATAAGTGGCAATTACAAAAACCGGTCAAGTGCGAGTCGGACTCGGTAACGGAGAGTTCCCAACCGCCGCACACTAATATTTCGATTTGAATTCGATTTCGAATCGCATCTGCGCGAGCCCAACTCAATTTAGACCATTTTTTTGTATCGTACTATAATTATGCCAAAGGGCATTGGGTAAGTTTGTACTTATGAAGAACATTTTCATTATTTTTTTCTGCTGATTTTTACATAGTTATTTAGAGATCCTCTAAACACACACACACACACACACATAGATATATTTATTTATTTATCTATGGATCCATGGAACCAGCTTTACAAAAAAATATAATTAAGACTAACAACACATAGCCATTTGTATTACAGGTTCTCACAATTAGTAATTAGGTATATTGAAAAATATTGATGAGCCATACTTACATACAAGATTACCAGTGCACATATGTTACAACTACTACAGCTCACCAAATATTTACTGTAAAGCACGCCCGGTGTGAATACTTAAATATCTTAGCTCCATCCGATGTACTTAAGAGTATTACATTACATTCCATAACAGAATATGTTTATTTTGAGTAATTCTATCATAATTTACTACTTTTACGAATGGCCGCTCACCTTGAAAATGTATGACTTTTACAAATGACAACACTAACCCAAACCCCTTTGACGCTTTATTTTTAACATATTTAAGAAACAACGAAATTGAAAATACGTTGTAAATAATTAACAGTTGGCCCGTCACTTAGCGGCGACTTTTATAGTGCGAATAAAACCGACAACAACAATAATACAGGAATCGTCGCTCATATATTTATTTATTTATTTATTTATTTATTAATATTCTCTTAATTAACACTAACAGCCATGCTACACGTATTAATTAGTAATGAGAAAATGACATACAGCAGAAATTACAAGGTACCTAAGGCATTATCTACACCTGGACAGAGCTTATGGTGACAATTGTCTGGCAGATGCGTAGAAACGCGACTCAGAGGTGTAAAAAATATCAAGTTGGCTGTCGCTGGCCAGGATGTCATTTAAGAGCTTCAGGGCCCGGTGCAGAGGAGAGTGAGCTAGTGCGCGGGTGCGCCCCGCCGGTTGCCTTACTCACCCACTGATCGCTGTCAATATACGAGCTCCGAGCCTTAGCCCGGTTTTATAAAGGTCCGTTAGTATATATGTATGTCAGATCTTTAGCAACTTCATACAAGTTTTGAAATTCCTAACCGAAATTTGATCTAACGGATCCGTTATAAATTTTAGCTAACGGATCTTTATAAAACCCAGCCGAAATGGCAAAATTGCTGTTTGAAAGTGTGATAAAATCGAATTCCAAACGTTAATTTTAAGTCAAGGGTATATCACCATGTACCAGGCACATTTCGTTGTTTATTTAAATGAATATTTAAGGTTTGTATGGATTTCTGAGCGTAAGGATGTCGACGTGATTTCTATCGACTATCGATAAATGGCTTGTTCTACAGCGATCAATAGAATTAAACGTGTTAATAGTTCAAGTTATTTATCATCACTATCACACGCTTAAAACACAAGGAATATAATTTAACTAATTTTCACTTTACATGAAATTAAACTTCCGTCATACCTATAACATGACAGGGTGAATTTCAACAAGCTTCCCCAATTGTGGTATTTTTTTTTTTTGTTAGTAGGGTTCACAATTATATGTTTATCATTAGGTAGTCATAATAAATACAGCGTTAAAATGGCCCTTTATTTTACCAAGAGGTTTTTAAGATATAACGATTTTACTAATTATGTACCACCAAAATTGCTATTCCACCAACATTACGTTTTTTGGAAAAACTCACGATGAACAATAACATATCGGGCTAATTAAAATATAATCGTTAGGGAATCTTCTTTATCGTTTTTTAAAATCAAAACATATAAATAATGATTATTAGTTGTTTAAATAATTTTGGTGGAGTCCAGAAATTTTCATAATTTTGGTGTCTTCGGTTTTTCCGAAACCACCACCGGATTTAGTAGCCACCACAATTGTACCACCAAAATTAGAAATAAATCCATTTTATTTTATTTAAAACGAATGTTTCAGTTAAACACCAACTTTACTCGAGACATTATTTAAAAAAAAGACACCAGAAACATACTTGAAACAATTATC
This sequence comes from Acleris sparsana, assembly GCA_923062465.1. Classification (NCBI taxonomy): domain Eukaryota; kingdom Metazoa; phylum Arthropoda; class Insecta; order Lepidoptera; family Tortricidae; genus Acleris; species Acleris sparsana. Next base: position 13,959,266 of record OV281287.1, on the reverse strand, counting down.
AAGCAATAAGACTTTTTGCGTAATAATAACTTATCTAAGTTATCACAATTAAACAAATGTATTACACAATTAAAATTGATTTTGGGGTGTAAATAATTTTTCACGATAAATATAATCAGTCAATAATAATGTTAACTTTGGCTCAATATGGTACTTTGAGCAAGATTATTTATAAACTAAGTAGTTATAAAATACATTTACCTTACACCCCAATTATGTCGCTGTAAGAGTAGTCATTATTCTGCTGAACATAAGGACTACTATCTCGGCACCATCTAGCGCTGAGTAATTAATTAGTAATTACTCGTCGTCTAGATGGCAGCTAAAGTGAACTAGTAAGCGCTACCTTACGTTCAGTAAAGAACTGAACTACGATAGAGAAAAAAGATCTTTCAGCGTTTTTTAACATTCGAAACTTAATATTTATAAAGCTTAATTGTATGCTACTATCAAAACTATGTGACGGCGTTTTAAATTCGTAAGCTGTAACCAATTATGAAGAGGTTGTTTTTGTAGTAGTTAATAGAGCGTAAGCGTAAGACGTACACATGTTTAAAAGTGGCGTCACCGGATCTTGTACGAATTTGCGCTTATGTCATGACATATGTATCTCCCTTGTTTCTGTGATCTGTGGTGATTCCAATGACGTGCCTCACCACCCCTTTATTTTTTTTTGTAAAATCGAGATCTAAAATGTAAATCTGCCGCCAGGCACCCTGTACTCTCTGAGGATTTAAATGGCATTTTTCTAATAGCTGAAGAATGAGCAATTAACAATAATAATTTGCGAAAATTCCGAAAACCTCCAAAATTACAGGTCCTTAAATCACAAGGCAGTTATTTTTTGAAAAAATCTTTTCTCAATAGTTGTAATTGCTGATCGAAGTTATGTTTAAAAGCATTTCATGTAGGTATTTATTTTTATTTTAAACCATTTATGGAACGTGACATCATCGTGTCAATTTCATATTTGGATAGAAACTTCAAAAGTGAGTCTTCATTACATGACTCGAGTCTTTTTGATGCACACCTACAGTTGAAAAAACTATAAAAGATACGATGGCTTGAGTCTTTTCTAGGACTTGAGTTGTGATTACAGGACTCGATAGGACTCGAAGTCGACGGAGGACTCGACTCAGGACTATAAAGACTCGGATGTCTTTTAAGCTCAGAGTTCCGTAAATATGAGTCCTAGCAATGTAGACTTCAAAAACTCAAATCACAATTATACTGCGTCACAATTATACTGCGAATAGCGGCACTGATCCAGCAGGCCCCCGCCCTTGTCGCCGCCTGCACTCGAGGTCTCTGCCGGCACCGTGCTGCCGCTCACCTCCGCGTGCATCTCCGCGGCCTCCAAAGCCAGCGCTGCTCCACGGCATCCTTGAAAAGCATGGTCTTCTCCGCAAAAATCCTTGATCGCAAAGCGTCGTTTACCAAACCTGAGACGAATTGATCCCTCAGGTTTTCTTCGAGCGTGGAGCATGTTTTGCATTTACCGAAGTTGCATGTCGCGCCTAGGTGTTTTAAAGCCTGCAGCTATTCCATGACACTCTCACCATTGCGCTGTCACGCAATCGAAACAGGTGACTTTCTGCTATTTCCGTCCGTCCGATCTCCTATATGTCGCGTCACCTACCAGGGCACTGTTTTATAAAGGCTACAAATAACAATTTACAGGTTACAAGTTTCCATTTGACCGATGCATTTGACACAACCTCGACCAATGGCGACCAGCCATTTGAGCAGTGTTGCCATTTTATACCTGTAAAATTGTTACATGTAGTTTTATAAAATATGCCCCAGGCTAACACCGTAATTAGCATTGGCATTTTCAAGTTATCCTTTATTTCGTTTAACGAAATATATTGATTTACGCGACAGATATAGGCCGGCCACTGTTTAGAACTAAGATTAAAAGGTTCAATCAAAGGCATCTTATAAAACCAATTTGCACAAGTGGTAAAGAAAGAAAAAGCCATAGAGGGAAAAACCGTTATCCTGACTCTGCGTCAATGTAACGTCAATAAAACACCAGGGGGGTTATTATGACATAGCTATATGCAGTTCATTTTACGGTGAGCATAAAGGACTATAGCAACATAAACTGTAGTGTCCTTTTCTGTCAACATAAACTGAACTGCATAGCTATGTCATCATATCCCCACAGAGCTAGCAACTGACTGCTTTATTGCCTTTACGTAAAATACCCTCCACCATACAACAATAATTACATACAACCGTCACAGTGAGCACCTTCTTTGGATTTTCTTGGATTAGATTCTGACCTCTAAGCCCAAAAATACAGACTACGGTTGATATAGTTAGTAATACAATACCCATAAGTACTTACTAATTCCATGACGGTCGAAGTTGGATTCGTCTGTCCACATTTTTTTCAGATGTTCTGTGTCTTCATGGTCTGCATTTAGTAATGAATGAAAAGCAAGCTTTAAAAAGCCGACCACAGTTTTTGATATTATTATTAAACCCGTTAATTAATTCGTATATATTTGAGCTGGTCTCATTAAGACCTTTTAAATGATACAAATCTATCCTCTTTGCAGGATCGCCCTCCTTAATACCATGTACTGCGGGCGCCTATTGTGGTCGTGTTTATCGATGTCGATAAATGTTGATAGAGCATTTGTCACTTTCTGACCACTATGTAAGCGTGAGAGCGACGGATGCTTTATCCACCGCGATAAAAGCGACCATAATACGGCCCTTGCGGTGTAATGGTATGGATACTATCGTAATTGATGTTGTACGGACCAAACTTTCCACTGAGACACTCAAACCTGGTTAGCAACTGTTCTTGTAGACTTAGTGCCGATGCGGTTTACTTGAAAATGCAGCAAGATTTATTTATTTATTATTCAAGGAACATATCTGACTACTCCTCTACGTTAGGATCACTAACCAGTGATCCAGTGTCGGTTTGGTGTCGTTAAACCACTCCCGTTTTCGAATGAGACGATATGTCGCACCAAACACACTCACATCAGGTAAACAGCGGTTAGGGAAACGTCTTTGATACCCTCTTCTTGCTGCAGCGGCGTCACCATCACAAAACCCGTAACAATACACGACATTACACGATATCCGCATTTTGGTATGGCATTACACGATATCCGCACGCAGCCATTTGAATTGGACGCGGTCTTAGCACAGAAATTATGTTAGTTAACAACGAAAGTTGAGCTGCCCAATCCCATGACCATTAAGGAGTCCGCATTTAACATCGCGCGACTTCAAGTTCCTAATTTGAATAAGATTTTTAATGTTAACGAATAATAACAAAACGTTAATTATGCTAAATACAAAAAAAACGACAACAAGTTTCATTAAAAGTTTACGATTAGTTAATTAGCAACATGCTTCGTCAACAGTGTACATAAATTAATCAGAAACATGTTTCATCAACAAATCTGCAAAATTATTCCCCGGCTCGGGTAGCGCCTGGCTCAAAGGTCCTAATGCTGGCAGCATTGCCAAGGAAATGTGTTAAAAAAGATACAAACCGGACCGGGGGTCACATGCATGCACTATTCCTCAATCGCTGTCCCAAAGCCTTAAAAAAGGGGATTTCCTCTACGCACCGAGAACCAATTCTCCCACCGCTACTGGAACAAACTCATACGCCGCCTCTGAGTATTTGGCGTGATTGAGGCTTGCAGCATTTTTAGCAGCGGCATCTGAGTTCCGTATTTGTGCCAGGAAGGAAAAATGCTGACCAACGTTGCATCGCACAAGAGTCTACTGCCCCTAGCCTACGGATCCAGCGGTGAGCCGTCTATCCGCTTACCGTCCGAGCGATTATGACCCCGTGGCTCCAACTTTTGAGGCACATTGGCTGCAACCAAAGCCAGACGAATGTAATAGTTTTTAATGTCAATAAACCAAACCAAGAGCTTTCCGAATTAAATTCACATCGCACCTTCTGCTCCTTTAATTAGCTTATGTTTTCAAACCTGTTCTAAAGTTGACAAAAATTGCACCTTTTTGGAAAGCTTATGAATTGAGGAAGTTATTTCCGTGATTTGTAATTTTGTACGCCAAGTGTCAAACAAACGACAATAAAAAAATAATAAAAAAACTGTCTTGCGATTTAAGGACCTTTTGTTTTAGAGGTTTTTGGAGATTTCGCAAAGTATTTTTGTTTAAAGAATTTGCTAATTCCTCAGCTATTAGAAAAATGCCTTTTTAGTCGCCAGAGGAATGTACTTTTTTTACAATTGATAGCTTAACACAAAAGATGAAAATTTCTTTAAAAAAAAGCACAAAAGAGAACCAGTGACATTAGACCCCCAGTTAACTGGGACAAAAATATTGCAAATTAGTAATAGTATGACCCCTTTCAAGGAATAGGTAGAGTTACCTGTCACCTGTAACAGGAAAACAAAAAAAAAATTCAGCATAAATCGTCGTGTGGTCGACAGTTGTTTTAAAAACACTTTGGTAGGTACCTAAAGTAAGGCGAACGAGAAGAGATAAAGAATGTAAACAAGCTTTCAATAACTTCGACCGCAATCCAAACAGGAATGAACTGCACAAAATGGCCCATAGATTATCATTTACAATATTAAACAACGTCGATCTACAAAGTCAGCAAAAAATGCCCGATCCCAACCGTTTCAGGAAAACACTGTAATGTTGACAACTTCTGTACTGAGCTGACAGGTTTCGTGTACCACGAATCACGCAACGACAGCCGTCATCGACCAGCTGAAGATATTATTGCGAACGAGAAATAAGGACAGACATAATAATCGCTCGCAACTAACTATCTATCGCAATATTACTCAGTAACGGTTACTTTGTTATCTCGTCTCATTGGGCGTACTTTAAGCAGTTTTTCAGATTATGTGAATGTTTCGGAAATAATCGATCCGAAAGTAGCCTGAATTGTGCCCCCCCCCCTTTATCTTAGAAACACCGTAACTCCAAAAAATATACTTACTTACTTAATAATACTATCAACGAAATTTATTAATAATTATGCTGATTTCAATTAAGCAATTTAAACGGATAAAACATTCCGATATTTCGACTCTTACCATCGACCGCTGAAAAGAGTAGTTACGTATCATAGGAACATACATTAAAAATAACTGTCGATTTGTAGATAACATATTGGTGTTCTCTCCCTACAACTTGTCAAAAATCCGGGCTCACAGAAACAGAGTTCTAGCGCAAGAAAGATAGGTAGTTCAAGTTCTTAATGTGTCCGGGCGTCGTAGTAACCATAAAGCGCGTCACAGACACAGCTGTAATATTCCTTTCGACGCATAATGCCAAAAACGCAAAACGCCATTTATACGCAAATCGCCAAATACGTGTATTGCCAAATCCTGGTTATGCCAAACACGCATAATGCCAAAGCTGCATAAAAACTAAATACGCTAAATGCCAAACACGTGTATTGCCAAATTCTGATAATGCCAAACACGTGTATTGCCAAATCCCGGTTATGCCAAATACGTATAATGCCAAAGCTAAATACGCTAAATGCCAAACATGTGTATTGGCAAATCCTGGTTATGCCAAACACGCATAATGCCAAATACGCATGACGCCGAAAATTTTAAGAAAGCCGTATGTCAAAATGTGGTTCACGTACGTTAACCATTAACCAGCTAGGCAAACAAGCATACGTCCTGCCTAATAATCAGGCAGGACGTAGGTATGCTGGTAGCCTATCCCCCTTACTAATATAATAAACGTTGAGTAACAACGGTGGCCTTTACCCAAATTGGGGTCTTTATCCAAAAAAACGAGTAAAGCCAAACTAACACACCTATTAGCATACATAATATACGAACACATTTGAAATGTAAATATTTAAGGGATAAGGAAATTAAAGGCTATAATAATAATAATAACGGTGGTACACTATAGCTATACAATATTTTGTCCTTATCTAAATGGGTGCCAAGTTCAGTCTTGAAATTTGTTTATAACAACATTAAATATTTTATAACAAGTTAAAATATAATATATTCTTATAACTTAGGATATTATATTATTTCACGCATGATTCGTGGACCTACTACTCCTTGTCCCACAGCTATTCGTCGGAGCCCTGAGGGCTCCTAATTCTGGGCAATCTGTCCTTCGGGCATTTAAAGACACCTAACGAACCTAATCTACCTACTTTTGGGGAATAAAAATGATTTCTGACAAATTTCTGATGAAAACGAATAACAGTCAGGCAAAAGTAGTGGGTCCACGAGTCAGTCGCTAATATATTGAAGCCTGAGCCTTGAGGTCTGACTTGGCTAGTTCTCATATACGAATTATTATTAGTATTAGTATGCTGGCATTCTGCGTATTTGGCATTCTGAGTATTTGGTGTTCTGCGTATTTGGCGTTCTGCATATTTGGTATTATGCGTATTTGGTATTATGCGTGGATTTTTTTTCATTATGCAATACGACAAAGTGGCCTTTTGCGTTTTTGGCATTATGCGTATTTGGCATTCTGAGTATTTGGCGTTCTGCGTATTTGGCGTTCTGCGTATTTGGTATTATGCGTATTTGGTATTATGCGTGGATTTTTTTTTCATTACGCAGAACGACAAAGTGGCCTTTTGCGTTTTTGGCATTATGCGTCGAAAGGGTAATATTTACCTTGATTTACTCAAGGTTGTGTCATAAGTCATGATTTTAATGCACTATAAATGGTACCAACCAGCAGATCTTTCGTAATAAATCCATAATATAAAGAGATAATTGCGTGTTTATTTGTATTCTGGAGGTTATATCTTGAACAAATGAACCGATTTTTTAAATATTGTAAGTGGTATATGATCAATCTAGTGCAAATCTACTTACAATATGAAATGTTTATTGATTGACAATTGGGATACACCGTTTTCAACAGTGTATGAAAATTACAAAACTATTCCGAGGCTTCTCGAATCAATCTCTGCAGTTAGATATAAAAATATGTTATAGTCAATTATATTATATTTAGGAAAATACCTTCATTTGACCGCTAAATAGGTCCGAAATTGCGCTATATCAACCTTTTTTGTGGTTTTATATAAAACATATAAAACCTCTCCAATGCTTTACCTTTTTAGTTATTAGTACAATTTAGATAGCTAGCTGACACCTACGTTCGAAGACTGGGGCGTTAGCTCACTTAAAAACAACAGCTGTTGTTATGTAAGTAAAAACGATTTGTTTGCAAATTGACTATAATTCTTATGATTTAATAATATATTCGTACGACCATTTCTCTTTTAAGTTATGTGTGATAACTGTTATTAATTTGTGTGGTGAGGAAAACCAAGAGGTTCAACATGACGGCACCAACATTTATTGTAGAAGCTGAAAATGATTGGAAGTTGGAAATCTCTTATCAATAAACTTTATGTGATTGTGTTCAGTGAATGTACCCTAGAAAAACCGGGCAAGAGTATGTCGGACCATGCTCAGTGTAGGGTTCCGAAGCCGCTAAGTACTACAAACATAAAAACAACAAGTAATAACTAATTTTATATTAAAGTCGTTTGGTGCCGTTTTAGATGATTTTAGTAGGTATAAGCTCTTTAATCGACTGTATTTCAAAAACCAATTATGTCTACTTAGTGGTGATGGTTTTTCTTTTAAATTCGTCATATGCGCTTTCATTAAAGAAATTTTCCAGATATTTACTATTTGTAGTTTTGTCTTGACTTGACTCTAACAAAATTTTGCGCTTGAAAGCTTAATATTTCATAAACAGACCCTTAATCGAAAAATTGTTTTAAAAAACCTACAATATTTTTGAAAGACCCCACTATGGGGTAGCCGAGAAAAAAAGACATCAACAAAATTACAAATCTATACTAAAAATAAGACAGGAGACAATTGAATTGATATCGATGATATCGATAGTGCATGACCTTGCCCTTGTCCACAAGCGTAAAGACGACCACTTTAGCTTAGTTGGTTGTTATTAACAACCCTACCTTCAAAGATAATGGTACCGGGCTCGCATGAGGCCCCATGCGGTGAAAAATTGTCCCCCAATATCAAGGGCCTTATATACATATATTATTTATAAAGAATATACGATAAGGATAACTGAACTGAATTAATATATGTGCAAAATGGAACAAAAACACGTGTAGTGAACAGCGTCAGTCGCCGGTTATTATGTAATGCTTTGCTGATTTACATAACTCTAAATAAACTCTAAACCAAAAACCAATATTTTTTATTGGTCTACCGGAATCACATGTCAGACATGTCCATTTAGAACGCTTAATAATGAAGTATAATTTAACTTCCGGATTATGCATCGGCCTATACTGGTTTTTAAAGATTTTTGATATATTTTTCCAAAATTATCTTCGAGTCAGGATTTTTTCAGATTTTCGGATCCATAAACTTCGGAGATACCCTATCTCCGAAGTTCTTCCGGGGCAGTGTTAACATCAATCGATTAATTTCTTTAATCGATTAACCAAGCGACTGAATTTTTAATCAAGTACGTTTTTTAATAACGATTAAATTAAATACGTTTAATTTAATACCGATTAAATTGATCGTGATTGAATCTGATCGTGATTAAGATAGTAATCGTCAATCGTAAAGGAAATCGTAAATGACGGGGTTCTCAATTCGATTATTTGTTTTTTTTTGTATGTATGTTACGTGATATCTCTAACTAATTGTAAATTGATTTCGAAGATTCGTTTTTGGCTGGACACTTCAGGGTTGGTATAAAATTCATGAAAATCTTCCTCCTGTTAGAGTGGAAAAAGGGACAACCCCAAAAATGTTAATAGGGAATATGCATACTTTTTTCATTTCTTCTAATATATCTTTATGTTTTGACAAACCCTTGTTTTTTTTTTAAATATCTTAAAGAAATATTATAATATAGACGGTTTAAATTGTCAATAAGACAGAGAGATCCGACATAGCATGTGACGTTATAGACCACGACTACCATAGAGAGTCCATACAAAATTCTTCAAAAAAAAGGAGGTTCGCAGTTTGATCTGTATGTATGTAAGTATGTATGTGTGTCCGCGATTATCTCGCGTGTGGCTGAACCCATTTTGATGCGGTTTCCAGAAAAGTATTTATTACACTTGGAAGGTTTAAGTATTTTAACCGACTTAAAAAAATTAGGTTCTCAGTTTTACCCATATGAACACGTATAACTTTTTACAGACCGATTTAAAAAAATATTTATTGGTTTGATAGAGTATACTTCCGATTTATTTCCATTGTCACCACTCTTGTCTGATGAGGGGATTCGTGAGGAATTGAGGGAACTCCTCAAATATTAGAGGCATACATACAGCGATTTTAGTATTTTTATTTTAATACCTAACAAGTTCAGCATTTGCATTTAGAAAGTATCATTTCGTGAGGTAGAGTGGAACTGATGATGAAGACCACAAATGGCTAATGGAACTCCTCAAAGGTACCTATTTCCAGGGTGGCGATAAGATATCTCGATTAAGATAGTTGAGCAATTGTAAAAAAGAACATTTCATTGTTTAAATAACTGACTATGACTTTCCCGCGACCTTGCTTGCAGTGAGCTTGAAATGTCCAAGTTTCAAATCAACTGGAACTACATAACAGCTAAAATCACTAAAAAGGATTTAAAAAAAAGATCGCCTTCAAAAATGCAAAAAATAACTTCTTTTAAAATGGTAGGTACGGTCAGCCGAAAAATTGCATGGACACCTTAAGGTCTATAATCCTGTGAACAAGCGAGGTCACGTTCGTAAGAAACAACCTAGATGGCGTTGTTAACTGAGGTTGTTTGCTACAACTTTTTAACGGGTGCCCCTTGAAATCTCGACAAACTTTTCATCGAATTTCATTTCATCGAAAACGATTTATAGAATATTTAGTATAAATATTATCTCTTGTAGTATTATGGCTTCATCGACTATTCATTATAAATTAAAACAATTATTAGAACAATGGTATAAGGATTTTTAAATGCTTAAAAATACATTTCATAAACTATTCAAGAGACAATAACTCAATATAATTACTATTACTAAAAACTAGTTTGAATTGCAATAAATTGTTATGCGACAGAGTACAATAGGTGTGACGACGAGCGAAGCATGGAGGAGTGTGTTAGGTGAACTGCGTCAGAACCGAGTTGTTTTATTCCAAAATAATATATTGGATAATAAAGTATGAAATAAAAATCTGTCACATAAAGTATCTAGTTAATAATATTTATAAACATTTAAATTCTGTGATTGAAAAATACATCAAGTAATTGTTCGATGTAACAAAGAATATTCGATCAAATAAATAGCGAAACGTTGACTTTAAACTGAAATTCGATTAAACGTTTGTCGATATTTCAAGGGTACCCTTTTTAACGTTTTCGTATTAGAATCGATAATTTCGTCTGATTACTACCTAGTAGGTCCGTTGGCTTAGTTAGTTTATGCCCTGAATAAGCGCGAGATCAGTCCGTGGATCGGGAGGTCGATTCCATTTACTATTTTTTTACGTAATGATGTTTCATAAAGTAAATGAATTTATTCTTTTCGTAATTATCGTTTTCCAGGAAGCATAAAACTTTTGTTATTTAAAATAAAAAAAACTTTGTTTCTTATAACTCTTATAAGTATAGTGTTTATTTCTTATAAATTTTAATTCAGTAAACTGTAAGCTTATATTGTTTATAATATTACTTTTGTAACAATTAAACGAATACCTATTACCTTCCATATATTATTGACGTAATAGCTTAAGTATTCGTTTCCGATATGCATCGGAAAGAAAGTCAGTATCAAGACCTTTAAATCCTGTTACCCCGGGGTTGCAAGCAACAAATTTGAATGTTCCTCACGAGCTTCTGGTAGTCTATATACCTTATACAATGTGTTCGTTTACACCTCAGTCTTCAAGTAACACAAATAAACATACGAACCCAATGTAGCACTTAGATTGCACACTGAGACCAACGAGTTACATGCGAAAAAAATGAAACGCAAAGTGTAAAGTCCACTTGCTGATCCCCACCAATAATCTTTGCAATAAATTACATTCGATCAATTGCATAATGTACGTTAGATGTCAAAATAAGTCGGCACCCTGCGGTCCCTCTTCCTCCTCAATCGGTGTGTGATTCTCCTCTTTGTTCGATTGTACAGTGTCGCAGTGCATTTTTTAGATAGCTTAATTAAACCCACTTTTAGGCGTATTTACAATGAGGCATTGCAAGCGATAAAAGAGCCTTGCCCTCTGGCTAAATTTTATGACAAGGGAATCAAAAATGTACAGTCCGTTCATGACACTGAAACGACGATAATACTGAAATAGAAAAACCGGGCAAGATCATGTCTGATCATGCTCAGTGTAGGTAGGGTTCCGAAGCCGTTACTACACAAAAACTATCTCAAAAGCAACAAGAATGAACTAATTCTCTATTAAAAGTTGTTTGGTCCTGTCTAAGATGTTTTTAGTAGGTAACACTTAATCGCCTGTATCTCAGGCTCCAAACAAAACTACTTAGTCCTGATAGTCTTTCTTTTAAATCCGTTAGGTATATGCGCTTTGATTGAAGATATTTTTCAGATTTTTAGTATTTTTCAGTTTTGGCTGTAAAGCTTAATATTACATAAATGGATCCCTTAATCAAAAAAATGTTTTCACAAACCCACAATATTAGAAAGACCTATCTAACGACACCCCACACTATGGGGTAAACGAGAAAAACAAAATCTGCCCACGTTACGTGTACTACGGAACTCTAAAAAGTAGTAAATATAAGTATTGATCAAATAATATAATTACTCATATACCTAGGGGTATAAGCAGCTTTTAGAAAATCAGTCATTTTGGGAAAAATGTATTTTGAGTTTTGTACATAGTGCGTACCGGTGCGTTTTGAGCATTCAGACTAATGCGGAACAGAGCATTTTGGCATTCAGACCTACCCCGCCGTACATCAAGACTGGTGCTGTTTTATATCGAAAGTAGCTAGATCTTTTTAGGCGATAGAGCGTACAGGTGTAGTGCATAATTGTTTTCCTTCGTATTTTCACGGAAACGTACGAACGTGTCTTGCTATTTCAATCGGTCACAGTACAACAAGTACTGAGGTTGACTGAAGTAGCATGACACGTTCGTACGTTTCCGTGAAAATACGAAGGAAAGCAATTATGCACTACACCTGTAGGGTTACGGGACTTAAAATTCACCTTCTTTTATTGTTTATGATTATCATAGCTCAATGGTAAAACTGTGTGTGATTGATTCACTCAGTATGACACCTGACGGTATTTTATTATGAGAATGCTTTAGATAAATATATTATATTGTTATAAGTATATAATTTTTTACATTTTTTTATATTCAAATGGAGCCGACACATAGGTAAGAAAAGTGTACTTGTACCCGAAAGCGGCAAATAAACTTAGTGAAGTGGTGGCGTGATCGCCTTCGGAGGGTGGTCATGCATTCTATTACGCTTTAAGGGTACGTCTACGAATTAACTGACAACTTTATACAACCGAGGAAGATTCTATGTCGCAGCTAGCATTCAAGCTCAACGCGGGCCCGTTAGGCAGTGGCCGTCCTCCGGTAAATACGATTCCTAGTTGTCCGAGCACGAGCTTTACGAGAATACAAACAAGCCTTAAAAAAGGCTGCTAATTCACACAGTAAATGAATCTTCCTTGAAAAATACTACATGGCTTTAAATACAAATTGAAATTTATTTATTGCGTGGTTATGAGTTCTAACCTACCTATTATTTTAATATGACATTTGGAGACTCTTTACATCTCCAAAATTGACCGTGGAGACTTTCTACATCTCCCTTATTTTTATTTTTTTATTTTTTAATAATTGTATTTAATTTTAATTTGACATCTGGAGACTTTACATCTCCAAAATTGACCGTGGAGACACACTATCCTGCTCAAGCTACGCTTGAATATTTTTTATTTTTTGTTTTATGTTAAATTCATTGTTTTCTATAATGTTAGGTTAAGCTTTATAATTGTCATAAGTAGTATTTAAAAAAAAAACGACTTTCTGTTGAGTTTCTTGCGGCGTTTCTTCTCAGCAGTGGTCTCTTCCGAAGCGCTGGTAGATTTTTGACGTGTAAAAGTGCCCGTGCGGCCTATTTACTGAATAAACATCTTTTATCTTTTTATCTTTTAACACTGCGGTACTATTTTTTTTCTCTAGAAAGGCAACAAATATACCTAACGAGCACTATAAATATCTTTGAGACCCAAATTCAGAAAACGACCACCTAATTTAATTGCGTCTGTACAATAAATTTACTAAATGAGTACCAAATCTTAGCGAATAAATTTAATCACTTAAATAAACGACAGCTGTACAAGGTTGGCATATTACTAAATAAAGGGTAGGTACTTAATAGCGCTAAAATATGGTTAGGCTTGCGGTTGACACATCTCTCCCATCAGTCACTCACTCGAGTCGTGTGAGTGACTGATTGGAGAGATGTGACTCGCTTGCGTTGGATGCTTGCTTTAAGTGGTTAAATGTACCAAAAATGCGAATCAGAGCTCGTGGTCCACGTGGTCTTGTTTGTCCTACCCCTAGAAGAGTGTTTATGCAAAGCGCCGAGCCAGAAGCTCATAGTAAGCCTCAAGCACAAGCGCCTACGAGGTTTGGGATGTAGGAAGGGTGAGGTGGCGAGAGTAGCGCGCCGGCGACCTCTTGTCCGAAGCAAGGTGTGTGGTGCGAAGGAGCGACAAATGACAATTCTGGCGGGAGCTCACTTATTTTCATGATCATTTACTATTTAAGGAATTTAGATTAATAAAATAATGTGATATTTTGGGTTAATATTTTGGTGGTCGTTTACTAATTTTGGGTTCTTTTTTCTTTTTTACCCGAATAATAGTAGATTGTTCAGCCGCAAGCCATACTGACACGAGATGTTTAGCTACGCGAGCTGAGCGAGAGTGGCTATAGTTCGAGTGTCATTATGGTTGTTTAGTCTCGCGTTAAAGGGCTGACAGACGTACGGTACGAGCTTTAAAATCGCGTATTTAAAGTTCGCGAACTTACTCAGCTCGCGTCGAAGACATACGTTGAAGCTTGCTCACACTTCAAACGCAAAATGTCGTCGATAGAGGAAGCTTTGAGTTATTAAGGCATCATATCACAATGTAAAAAATCACTCATTTTTGGTTTTAACTAGAATTTCCGAAACAAAATAAACAATTAACACAGCACAATTATGTATGTCAAACACCTCACCCACAGACGGCCGAAAGAACGTGATCGTGATCGCTACTCGTGGTGGTGACAGACGTACGAGCCAGGACAGGCTACGAGCAAAATTCAAACATGTTGGATCGTCGACGAACTTTCTCGGCGGTTTTTAAGTACGCGTACTTGAGATGACACACGGGCGAGTAAGCTCGCCGAGTCACAAGTAAGCGTACTTACCCACCCGTCTATCACTCCTTTAAAACACTCTACTTCACTTTGAATGCGAGGAAAAAAACGAGATTCTATACAAAATTTCAATAATTTATAAAACAATCTTACAAAATTGTTCTGCGGTTTTTTTTTGTAAATTGACGCTTTAATTGCTGTCATATTTAGCCAACAGATTTAAAATTGAAAATTATTTTAAAACTAATCTTACCATGCCTAATAAAATAAATTCATCCTTAATATAATTAAATATATTCATATTTGTAATCATTAATCGTGTTTCACGAAATTAAACTGTTTTTTTTATATTATTGCACGGTTGTCATTTTGAGCTTATTTTCACGCCTTCAAAATTGTCTATATACCTACACAATCACTGAAAATGGCGATAATCCTCCATTCGCAAACACCGTAATTGGTTGTTTAGAGGTTTCCGAAGTAGATAAAAAAAAAACTTTAATCCCCTAAAGTAACATTTTAAGAGCATGAGAAGTGAAAAGAAAATAAATAATTTTTATTTATACTACTTTTTTAAGTGGCTTATGTTAGCCGTGTACTTTTTATGAATAATGTTATTTGATTATATTAATTTTCATTTTAAATTCATGTTACATATTTGCATGCCGTTTGTAAACAGCTTAAAAAGTGAAATAATTTTTAATCTAACATCATTTATTAACCCATTCTTTGCAAATAAATCATTATGAATTATGAATATGAATTATAAATAACTTAACTATAGGATATTTGAAGGTCAATACAAAATGCAAGAATGCTAATGCTGGACTTGTTACTAAAAATACCTAGGTATATGTTTTTTGACTTTACTAACTTACGATCTATAACCGGGTGCGTAATATTTCGTAATATCAGTTGATATAATTATTGTATTATATTACAATATTTAATATATTTAAATACAATATAATTATTATTTTATATAATAACATTGTATACTAATTTACGTATAATGCATATTTACTTTAATTAAATAATTAACTTATGATATTAAAAAAGTGATTAATGTCATCTTAAGTACAGTTGGCATAACCATGTTTGATAAAATGTATGAGATACAATCATAAATTGATTACCCCCCAAAATATGTTTAGCTTAGGCAAAGGGGAAGGCAATAACACAAAGACCCCCTCATTAAAAAAACCGCCATCATACAACCACTTGGGTAGGTTCGTTAGTGACCTAGTGACCCGACAGAGTGGAAATATAATCCCCGTGGCCCTTCAACCCATTGCCTGTGCTCAAAACAAAACGATAGGTTATTTTTTTTGGCATATAGAAGGCAAACGAGCACACAGGCCACTTGATGGTAAGTGGAGACTGTGACCTATAGACATTCGCATTCACAAGACTGCAAGCCTAAGACTGCAAATGCGTCGCCAACCCTGAGGACTAAGATGGAATGCCTCTATGCTAGTCATTACACCGGCTGTCTTATCCTCAAACCGGAACACAACAATGCGAACACTGCTGTTAATAGACAAGATGGTGATAGCGATACGGACGGACCCTGCACAAGGTCCTACCACCCGCAAGGTTAGGTTAGAACTGCGACCCCTGCGCAAAACGAAGTGCTACCAGAAAAGTAGTTGATACAATATGATTTTTATATGAAATTATGATTATACCAAATGATGTTTAAAATAAATAATTGCCAAATGATAATTATAGTAATTAAAAATAGATATTTGTTATTATACCAAACGTTTTATTGTATAAAATGAGTGATTGTATCCTTTAAAATTATATCAAATATTATTAAGTATATCAAATGAAATTACATTAATTATTTTTGTAACCATCATTACTCACCCTCTAAAACCACCCTTGCGTTGCTCAAATGGACACATATTGTGTCATTATGGCTTGTTTTACTCCCTAGATAAACAATGTACTTTTTTATAGTGAGAGTTGAGTTATGGTACGACCCCACCGCTGCTTAAAATACGGCGACGGTGCGGAATCGCAGTGACGCATTGTATCCGTGCCGTTTTTATCGCATGCCCTCCACACCGCTGCTTAAAATACGGTGTCGTTACGTAAACAAAAGACTGGGTCATAGTAACAACATGGCCCCGTTTTTGACGCACTATAATATACGCACCGTTAAGCAGCGGTTTGGAGGGCATGCGATAAAAACGGTACGGATACAATACAATGCGTCACTGCGATTCCGTACCGTCACCGTATTTTAAGCAGGGGTGGGTCGCACCTTAACTCAAAAAAAGGTGATCCTTAAAATCATTTTTTACATCCCCAGGACACAAGTATGTCAATGTTGTCCAGAAGGCGAACCCGGAGAGGAATTTCAAAAAATTTTGGAATGCCAAGATTCTGGAATCGTTATTTATCGATATGTACCAATTACGAGAACAGATGATGTTAGTGGTCAACTTATTACTCGATCTATGTCTATTCAGGGTGGGTAATCTATATCTGTATGTACCTACCGTATTCGGAGCGCGGAGCATGGACTTATGGATCTAGTTCGTCATGTCCTATATACCTATAGGGCACAGGACTGTGAAGGTGTTAAATATGAGAAAAATGCAGGAAATTGTACTCAGTACACCCGTACTAGTATTTATCTTTTGGATTTATATATGAGGCATTAATGTTTTTTAAGCGGTCATAGATATTGAATTGAATCCCCCATACCAAAAGCCAGGACCTAAAAAAACGGACGTAGGTAACGTTACACTGAAAAGGTGTGAAGCATGTAAGGTCGGCAATTTCGTTCGTTATATGCAGGCTACTGTCACTACGTCTGACAACCCGCCCCAATTACGCGATTTACGTGCTGAGCCACAGCACGAGTGCTCGAGTGACATCAAATTTTACGGCGATGAAAATCGCGTAGTTAAAGACCTTCCGACGCATATGACCAAATCCGCAAAAGCCCAATTCGACATTTATGGCGGATCGCGCATGCCAAAATTACAGAAGTAATTTAAAAAGTCACACGGTATCGCTTAC
The DNA here is from genome assembly GCA_923062465.1 of Acleris sparsana. NCBI lineage: Eukaryota > Metazoa > Arthropoda > Insecta > Lepidoptera > Tortricidae > Acleris > Acleris sparsana. The sequence continues at coordinate 13,941,861 of OV281287.1, read as the reverse complement.
CACGTGTCAGGTATGATGATGCGTGTATATTGCATAAATGAGACGTCAATTTTTATCTTCGTATTTATATTACTTAAAGGTTTTTTTTACAAAATATAGTCATTGCATCGGACGTTTTCAAATTCATCAAGAAAACCTGGGGAGTATTTCTTTTAATTCTTACTTACGCTGGTTTCGTTTTTTTTAACACTGTGGTAATTTTCATACTTCTCATTGCTCACTGTTGAAGCCGTGAGCGACGTCAAACACAAAACACTAGCACGGTGAGAACTCTCTTTGCTTGAGTTGATGCTGAGCTGAGCCATCACATTCGCCACAGACATTGCCGTACACGATACACTGTTCACTAACATCTACTCACTTACATCCTTGTTATAATAATCGACTATCTTCCTTTGCTCAAGTTACTCAGTAGAACTCAGTTGTTTTGTATCTTTCAGTGCGTTTATGGAGTTACTGTTAGACAATGAGCGCTTCGAATATGAAATCTCGCAAGGCCACTGCTCGTCATCAAGAAATTCAACTCAAGGCCATCTTGAAACAGCTGCAGGAAGCTAGGACCTTGAATGACCAGTAAATGAGGGAAAGGGATGACGGTGAGGAGGAAATGAAGAAATTGATGGACAAGAACACGGTGTTGAGGAGCGATCTGATGGAGTTTAGACTACAAATTATCTAATGCTCAAGATAAGTTGAAGCAGTTGCAGTCTGTGCTTGATAACTTTAACCAGTGCGCTTCTACCCATGAAGTGGCATTAAAGCGCATCACAAACGTGGACGAAAAACATGGTGCAGCAAATGAAGATTTTTTTTAAAGGAAATAACGTCAGTGTATGATAGTTTAACAACACAGAACCTGTACCAAGCTACCAAGAGCTGGTAGGTAATAACTATAAGGACGGTTAGAAGTTAATATTTTCAATAGCAATAATAAATTGAAGAAATATGTTAATAATAATAATTATATCCGTACACAGAAATTAATCAAAAGCCAAAAATGTATAATAATTCTACATCCGCGGTTGTAGCTCAATCATTATTTTACACAAATATCAGTAAATCTATATATCTTCTATATATATAAAAGGCAAACCTGACTCACTGACTTGAAGATCAACGCACAACCAAAACGACTGTACCTATAAACACGAAACAGGGGTTCCTTTCATGATCCAAGTGGGCATTAAGAAACGATTTTTGGAATTTCACCCCCTAAGGGGTTTAATTTTTGTGAGTAGCGGGAATCAAATTCTACGCGTACGAAGTCGCGAGTGTCCTCTAGTGGTATATAAACTTTGAATTCAGCCTGTAAATTCAGATTCATTAGTCGAGGTGTTTAAATCGCTTAGTTTTAACTACACTAAGGATTTGTGGGGCACAAAAGTTAGAGTACTTTTTCATATCATGGGTGTAATTACAATAATTGCATATCAGTGGAGATCTTTCCAGATCTCATGAAATATAGTAAAATCATATCTCTTTTTAAATCGGGCTAGATAAGTCATTTAACAAACTTCCGTCCCATTTCCATATTACCAGTTTTAAGTCTTTGAGAAACTAATGTTGAATGATATGTTAGGTCATTTTAATAGAAATGAACTACTTAGAAATAACCAGTTTGGCTTTACCAGAGGTCGATCAACAATTGATGCGGCATCTGTACTTATTAAACACCTATAACAGTTGGAATAAATCTTGCAATGCAGTAGGAATATTTGGTGATATTTGATTTCTAAAGCTTTTTATTGCGAAGAAAATCATACGACCCTTATTTTAAAATTAGAACATGATTGTCCAATAAAACTTGAATTCTAATGTCTTCTTATCTAAGTGATAGAACTCAAACATTTGTTGTAAACAAAACGCAACTTGTTGGAGCTACAGTGGAAATAGGTGTACCTCAAGGCCCTTTCCAGGGTTACGTACCAAAATGGTAATAACTAATAAAGAAACCCTTATGCTGAGACTTCGTTATCTTTATGTCTATCTGTATGTCACAGCGGGTTTTTTCAGCAACTACAAATGCTATCAACTTGAAATTTGGCATAGTTGTACAACTTGCTTCTGATGCTGCATCTGTTTGTAGTAAAAAAAGAAAGTTAATTTTATAAATGATTGAAAATGAGTCTAGAATGGGTGCTTGAAAAATGAAAGTGGTTCGATTATAGCAAATGGGGTGTCATATGAAAGGGCTCAATCTGCTCATTTCAAAACTATTTTTTTTAAATGTTCTATGTTGTACTTTTTGATTTAGCCTAAAATGTACTAAGAATGAGCCCCCCCCCTTATCTCCGAAGTTTTTACATTAAACGTATAGATGATTACTTGTATTTTAAGGGAAAAATAAACTGAAGTGTAAAAAAAAGACCTAGAAAACAAAGCATGGAAAATAAAGCTCATAAAAAAAGAGTATTTTCTTTTACGGTTACCAAGCATATTATTTTAAACACGGAACACTTAGTTCACGAGTCCGACTCACAAATGACGGGATTTTTTAATTTTGGTTTATATAAATGACTTACCACCAACAGTAGATGAACTTTCTGATATTGTACTTTTTGCTGATGATTCTTCACTGATTTTAAGGTAGATAGAAAATCCATAGACTACAGTAGGATAAACGCCACACTAGTTAAAGTACTTAATTGGTTTACTAGCAACAATTTGCTACTAAATGCTAAGAAAACTAAATGTGTTAGTTTCGCTTTGCCTAATGTTAAACCGGTAGATTCTAGTATTTTTATAAATGAGGAATGGCAGTTTTCTTAGGCACAATAGATAAAAACTGGCACCTAAACTAAGTTCGGCAGTTTACGCCGTTAGGAAAATTGGACAACTAACCAAAGTTGAGACAGCTCGCTTAGTTTATTATAGTTATTTCCATATTATTATATCGTACGGTATTCTGGTTTGGGGCCATTCATTCTATTTACAACTTAAATTCCCGTGACTCCTTAAGAGAACTTTTTAAAGAAATTAATATCTTAACGACAGCGTCTCAATTTTTTACGAGAGTATTATTTGTTATTAAGACTTTAGATTCTTTCACCAATAATCTTTCACCAAAAATCTGTTTTAATTTAAACACTAAATAAGAATAAAATTGCTTTTCGAAAATTCCGCGTCCGTAAAGTGTATAAATCATTTGTTGGTCAATGCATTCATTTCTATAATAAACTAGCGGCCCGCCCGCGGTTTCGCCCCGCTGCAAATTTCCGACATGCCCGGTCGTTTTTTTTTTCTTCATACAAACCTTGTCTTGACAATAACGAATACAACAAAAAATAAATCAGCCAAATCGGTTCAGCCGTTCTCGAGTTTTGCGCTTAGCAACACATTTAGCGATTCATTTTGACTATATATAGAAAATAGATTACCTGACGTAGTTTTAAAGTTACCCTTTCCAGCACTTAAAAATTACTTGAAAAAGTCGTTAATGTCTAAAGCGTCGAGGATTATCTTACAGACAAAAATCCATGGCCTAAACCCGAAACTTAGTCAATAATAATTTATTTGATTTCAAAAGGTTTATCTTGTCTAGATACCGTTGATGTAAGAAAACATATCGAAACTTTTATGTGGTGTGGCACCGTCTATATATACCCATAAATAGGTGTTCTTTTTTCCTTTTCCTACTCTATCTCTTACGTTGCATGCAGGTGTCGTTGTTGTTACATATTTTCCTGCTGAACTACGCATGTTATTTCATATTATATTTAATTAATTATTTAAATCTTTATATAATGCTAGACTAAGTATAACCATTAGAATATGTTTAAAAAATGTCTGACTGCTGAGTTTCTTGCGGCGTTTCTTCTCAGCAGTGGTCTCCTCTTGTGAAGCGCTGGTAAATATTTGACATGTAAATGTGCCCGGGCGGCCTACTTACTGAATAAATGTCTTGTTTTCTTTTATCTTTTTATTTTTTATTTACTTTGATCCAAATTTTTAAAAAAAAATTATCATTAAATCACAAACAATCTAAGAAACTAACAGTGTTAACAAATTTTGGAAATCTGTTTTAACTTACGTACAACTTAGGACAGATCGCCTTGAAATGTTGTGGTACCTACTATCGAGCTGTTATGTTAATAGGGACAGGTGGTATTAGAAACTCCTCGACGGATTAAGGGGACGTAGAAGGGAAGGAGACGGATTAACTAATTAAGGGGCCTTATAAAGGGAATATTGACGATTTATATGGTAACCCTCAAAGCACGCACACACGTTAACAGACCGCCATTTTGTATGCGTCACTCATGATTATACACGTGGAAAAAACGAATGCCAAATGGACGGCAACTACTTTAATTCTTGGTAATAGCAAATTCTACGCTTAGGAGACTTACTTTTATTTTTGAAAAAAACATGCCTGCATTTATGGATTTTTTCGGCCTTAACCGGGAATCGAGCTGCGGTGGATTATGACAAAACAATAGTCTAGTTTTATAATTATGATACAAATCGAAAGGGTCGTTAATAGTGATCATTTATATCTATTACACATATATCTATATACTAAAAAGAGACCGTAGAAAGAACATGACTTTATCGTTTTCTCATATTCGGCTTCCCTTTGTTTACGCATAATCATAAATTGTCAGAATGTATGATTTCGCAGAATACTAATTTCGCATAATTGTTAATTCTACTGATACCTTTGACTTTTTTGAAAAGTTATAAAATAAACCTCTACTCTATTCTACCTGGATATCACAAAACATTTTTAAAACAATTACCGTTTAAGCAGAAGAAAAAACATGCGAAAATAAAATTCGGCGTAATAGAGGATTCAGTTTAATTCAATTTAGGGAACCAATCCGACCAGATCAATTCCCGGTTAAAAAAAAAACAGTATTGGAGGTAGTTGCCGACCATATGGCGTTAGTTTTTTCCACCCCGTATAGACAAAGTTACGTCCGTACTTATTTAGGTCCGTTGCTAAAAAAAAGTTGTACCCTAAGAAGAATGGAATTATTCAACAAAAATGCTGAAACTATTTTAATGTTTAAAATCTATTGGTTGGAGGTATGTTTAATTAGTTTAATTTTCGTTTCAGGCTTGGTATGGAGAATCATTTATAATAAGAAACACTAAGCAACAATCAGCGACGGCAGAAGATTTCAGAATAGCTTTTGGTAATATAGCATTTATTATTTAAGGTTAATGCCAAATTAAGTATTGGTAATTTCCCATCTCGCTCTTATCGAGAATCGTCGAGTCGTGTGTATGTACAGTCAATGTCATAAATATAAATACGTTCCCAAGGCGTCTAAAATATCTATACGCCACTATGCCACTTACAATAAGGTTTATGTACAGTACAATTATTTACACACTCAGGACATCTTGGTTTTAATAGTATAGTTTCGTGTTGCCACATAAAGTATACATATAAAATACTAGAATTTACTCTTATAAAATATATAAAACATCAACCTAAGTATAGAAACAATCATTCATATTCTAAATGTTCAAATAGACTACAATCAACTTTTTTATGACATACTAGCTTCTGTTCTAGCTTTCGATTATTGTTATTCCTTCAGGAACTTAAATTTTTCGGGATAAAAAGTAAGATTATGTGTTAATTCAAGGTATAAGCTATCTCCATTCCAAATTTCATCCAAATCTGTTCAGCTGTTGAAGAGTTACAAACTAACACACACAAACATTATTAGGATATTATATAGCATTTAAAACATTAGTAGGATATGGGGTTATCTTTTTAAATCAAAGGAATTTGCTTCGAATGAAATTATCTGTAATTTACATTTAACAATTTAATATTTATGTTTTTAGTACTGCGATGTAATAATTAAATCATGTGTTATTCATAGGTCTATAGTAAAAAAAAGACATTGAAGCAAAATTACATTACTTGTTTACACTGTTAAGTGCACGCATGATATTATGAATATGCAGCAATTGTCTCATATCATTTGCCCTTCCGATCTCTACCGATGAATGTCGAGAAATGCCGAGTGTCAAAGTTCAACTAATCGTGCTGTGTACATATATTTGTAGCGATATTAGTGCTTTCGACTGTACAGACAAGCAATTTGAATCATAGGCCAGTACGGAACTATTTCAAAGTGACGTAATGATTCAAATCGTAACAAACTTTTTAACAGTATTTATAATTACAACGTCATTTTGACATGGTTCCATAGTGGCCTATGAATCAAATTGATTGACTTTACAGTCAAGTGCGAAAATATGTATGGAAAAAATCCACTCGTAAACATGTTATGAAGTTTTTATTACATTGGAATAAGGTGCATTGGGACATATTTTATAAATGGTCCATATTGGCTCACATAAAAAAATGTGCTCCGAATGTATTCTCATAAGACATAGTGTTTTTTACTGAAACGGTTTTTCTTTCAGGATTTTTATACAACAAATCTAACCCAAACTAACTTCATGTCATCATCATCATTTCAGCCGTAGTCGTCCACTGCTTCTTTTGATTTCCGAGAACGATCCAATGCGGTCTGCATACACCGACTTTCTGCTTTTCAAACCATTAGATTAAGAAAACCCCTCCTAATAATCGTCAGATTATGGGTCAGCACATCTTAGACATCAAGCTGAACCGTCTGTAAAAAAACGACACACCCCAGATTTTTCAAAATTTCGTTTTATTTTTGCATTTCTAAAAAGCCGCCACGAGCTTAGGTACTTCACGTCCGAATCGTCAGTCTTTGCAATGGGGGTTTCTTTCGGGTTCACTTAACATCCACTCTGAAAATACTATATTTTAAGACTAATTTAAATAATAGTTGAGAAAATAGGTACTGGGTTAGCGTCTTGATATAATTGTATAAGAGTATTTTTATAATTTGTAAACTTTCCATTCCAGAGCGAAATAAAATGGACTGCCCACGGTGTATAAAGATTCTTGAACACGTTGAGAGCTTAGTTAAGTACGTTCCATTAATCGAAAGTCAAGACGTAGTAAGCATCTGTGATCACTGTCTCCCAAAGGAGCGGCCCCGCTCCAGTTGCTGGTGCAGACGGATTGTTGATAAATTTTTAACAGGTAGGCAGCTAGAGGATAGAGTATCGATAGGACAACGTATCAAGCTGTGGCTCAAGCAAGCTCAAAATGTGGTACGGAATGCTGCAGCCTGTGAAATTCATGAAAGCCAGCCTAAAATTTTGGTACGCTCTGATGATGACTTAAAAATTACTACAAAAAAAATACGGTGGAATAGTGCTTCTGAAATTTCTTGCAAAAAATATGATTTAGAAAAACCCTTCGTTGTACCAGAACAAACTACAAATAAAGAGATGGATAAAGATTTGACTCGAGATGACCATGTACAGTCCAAACAAGTTGAACCGACAGACAAAATTCCTGCAAGTGTAAAGTTGCAAAAACCCCTATTTCCTGAAACCTGTGGTTTGGTAAAACGTGATCCCATCTTGGATAAAGCTATGCCAAAACATTTTGAATTAGACGCGTTTCTGGATTTTTGTGATAAAAGTAAGGAAAAACACGAGCCAAAATTAGAAATACCTTATGAGGAAAAACAATTTGCGAAAATAGAAGAAAAAAGGATAGTACCTTTCAAAGTCACGTCATTTATGGATATTTCTAAAGAATATAATAAACCCATAACAAAACCTAAAGAGTCTTACATACTAAAACCACGAGAAATTCAAATAAAAGAAAGTCATAAAAGGCCTAGCCTTCAACAAGATGAGACTAGAGTTGATCATGTACAGTTCAAGCAAGTTGAATCGACAGACAGACCTCTACCGAGAGTAGAGGTACGGAAGCCTCTATTTCCCCAAAGTGTATACACTGATTCGCAACAAATAATGAAACGTGATCCCAGCTCGGATAGAGCTATGCAAAAACATCTTGGAATAGATTCAGTTTTGGATCTTTTTGATAAAAAAAAGGAAAAAATTGACACAAAATTAGTAATACTAGATGAAAAACAATTAGAGAAAAAAGGAGCAAAAAGAACAGTACCCTTAAAAGTTGCTTCTTTTATGGATATTTCTGAAGATTATGATAAACCCGTAACAAACCCTGAAAAGTCAAACATATTCACACCACAAGAAATTCAAATTAAAGAAACTCGTCAAAGGCGGCCTAGTTTTCAACAAGAAATTTCTGAAGATTATGATAAACCCTTAACAAAACCCAAAAACTCTAACATATTCACACCACAAGAAATTCAAATTAAAGGAACTTATCAAAGGCCTAGTTTTCAACAAGTATTTTCTGAAGATTATGATAAACCCGTAACAAAACCCAAAAACTCTAACATATTCACACCACAAGAAATTCAAATGAAAGAAACTCAACAAAAGCGACCTATTTTTCAACAAGAAATTTCTGAAGATTATGATAAACCCTTAACAAAACCCAAAAAGTCTAACATATTCACACCACAAGAAATTCAAATTAAAGAAACTCATCAAATGCGGCCTAGTTTTCAACAAAAAATATTTTTTGGGCAAGAAAGACAAGGATCTCTACCACTACCATCGAAACATCGCTCACTATTAGGCCCAATGAAATCAATGAGCGAACACGATCTCACAAGAGAGTTTAGTTTCTTATTTCCTGATGAAATTAAAGCATCAAGTTTAATTCGTTTCGCTAGTTCGTCAGAGCTCTTAAAACAATATCGAGATACACTTAAAGCTCAAACTAGTGAGGAAAACCCTCAATTAAAAAACGAGGATATTTTAAACGAGCGCGAACGTTTAATAGAGTTAATTAACGACTTAGAAGATGAAATAATAAAGCGTGAAAAAAACGAATTAGGTATAATTCTAGACACCGGCGCTTACACATCTACAAAAAAAGAAGAAATCGAGGATTATCAAAGTAATAAAACAAAATATCAAACTCGTAAAGAGATGGAAGAAAAAGATAAGGAGGACAAAGATAAGGAGGAAGAAGATAAAGAGGAAATAGAGAAGAGAAATCGAAAACGGGAAAAACTAGCTGAATCTGCCCGTAAGGATAAAGAGAACAAGAAAAGAGCAAAAGAAGAACAAGCTTTAAAAGACAAAGAGGAAAAGAAAGAAAAAGCTCGCAGAGCCTTAGAGGAAAGACGACAAGCGGAACAAGCTCGCAAGGAGAAAGAGAAAGAAAGACAACGAAGAAGGAAATTGGCACTACTAGAAGCAGCAGCTAGGAAGAAGCAGAGAAAATTAGACAAGGAAGCTAAAAAAAGGCAGAAAGAAAAAGAACTAAAGTTAAATAAAGTATTTGAAATGCTGGAAAAAATAAATTTAATGGAGATTGAAAGAAAGGCACAAGAAGAACTAGAAAAAAAACTAAAAAAGGAAGAAGAAGAACTAGAAAAAAAACTAAAAAAGAAGGCATTAAAAGAAGAACTAAAACGAGAAAAACAAAGAATAAAGAACAATTTAGGAGAAGAATTAGAAAAGGAACCCGAGGAAGATAAAAAAGAAGAATTAAAAAAAAAAGATATACTTGATGTGACATCAAAAGAGAAGGAACCAGAAGACATAACAATTAAAGAACAATTAATACCAATAGACGAGACATCGAAAGAGGAGAACCCCGAAATATTACAAAAAGAGACACATAAAAAAGAAACTGAGGGAACAGAACTAACTAAAGAAAATAAAAAGGAAGTAAGAATCAAAGCAAAAGAAAAACTAGATAAGTTGAGTAAAGTACTTTCAGTGCTACAAGAATTAGACAAAATGGGAAGCGACAAGAAGAAAATAGAAGAACAAGAAACGGAGCTTTTTAAAATAAAGAACGACAAAGGACTAACAGATGTTAAATCGGATGAAGTGCCCTCGACAGAAGATCAAGCAAAGGATGTAACATCAAAGGAAGAGAAACTCGAAAAGTTGAAAGGTGACAGACTATTAAAAGGACCAGCAGCAGAACAAGAAAAGGACAAAATATCAAAAGAGGAAGCTATGAAACAATTCCAAGAAAAAGAAGAAAAGTTAAACAAGGTAACGCCACAAGAATTAGAAAAAAATGAAAGCGAAAAGCAGACAAAAGGAGAAACAGAAAGGCTTCTTATAACAAAGACTACAGAAAAAGAAGACAAAGCAAAAGAAAATGAATCAAAAAAAAAAGAACTAAAGAAGGAAAATCTTGATACAATAAAAGAAGAAAGACTAACGAAAGAAAAAGAAAATCAACTAAGAAAAGAAACACTGAAGGAAACAAAAGCAAAAGAACAAAAGTTAAAAAAGGTACTTGTAACGCTACAAAAATTTGAAAAATTGGACAGCGAAGAAAAGAAAAAGCAAGAAGAATACGAGAAAACTATGGAAAATGAAAGAAAACATGCTATTGTTTTACCTTTAAAACAAAAAACAGAAGAGGAAAAAGCAGATGAGAAGAAACCAGATGAAATTAAATCAAAAACACCACATGAAGAAAAAGTAGAAAGATTAAAAGAAGAAAAACTAGAAAGATTAAAAGAAGAGAAACTAATGAAAGCAAAGGAAGAGGAAGAAATAATTAGAAAAGAAAAACTTAAAGAACAATTAGTAACAAAAGCAAAAGAAAAAAAGTTGAAAAAGGTTTTTGCTGCACTACAGAAATTAGAAAAGAGAGACAGGGAACCGATTAAACAAGTAAAAGAAAAAGAAAATGAGCTTCAAGAAACGACAACGAAACAAGAAAAGAAAATAGACGACGTGAAATCGATTGAAGAAAAACAAAAAGATGTGACCTTGAAAGAAGAGAAACAAAAATACTTAAGAGGGGAGAGAGTTATAGATGTGAAATCCAAAGAAGAGGAGGAAAGAACTAGAAAAGAAAAAAAAAAAGAGGAAGCAGTAATAAAAGCAAAAGAACAAAAGTTGAAAAGAGTTCTTGTGTCACTACAGGATTTAGAAAGGAAGGACAGCGAAAAGAAAAAACAATTAACGGACAAAGAAAAGAAAGAAGATAAACTAAAAGATCTGAAAACGAAAGAAGAAAGACTTCGTGATGTGACATTGACAGTAGAAAAACAGAAAGAACACATATCGAAAGAAGACAAAGTAAAAGAAAAAGAAAGTGAGCTTAAAGAAAAGACCACGAAAAAAGAGAAGAAAATAGACGACGTGAAATCGATTGAACAAAAACAAAAATATTCTAGAGGGGAGGAAGTTAAAAATGCGAAATCGGAAGAAGAGAAGCTAAAGGATCTGAAAACAAACGAAGAGAAGGAAAGAAATAGGAAAGAAAAACTAAAAAAGGCAGCAGAAATAAAAGCAAAAGAAAGAAAGTTGAATAAGGTTCTTGCGTCACTGCAGGTAAAAGAAAATGAAAGTGAGCTTACAGAAAAGACGACGAAAACAGAAAAGAAAACAGATGACGTGAAAAGAATACAAGAAAAACAAAAAGATGTGATCTTAAAAGAAGGGAAACAAAAAGATTCAAGAGAGGAAAAAGTTTCAATATCGAAAGAAGATAAACTAAAAGAACTGAAAACGAAAGAAGAAAGACTTCGTGATGTGACATTGACAGTAGAAAAACAGAAAGAACACATATCGAAAGAAGACAAAGTAAAAGAAAAAGAAAGTGAGCTTAAAGAAAAGACCACGAAAAAAGAGAAGAAAATAGACGACGTGAAATCGATTGAACAAAAACAAAAAGATTCTAGAGGGGAGGAAGTTAAAAATGCGAAATCGGAAGAAGAGAAGCTAAAGGATCTGAAAACAAACGAAGAGAAGGAAAGAAATAGGAAAGAAAAACTAAAAAAGGCAGCAGAAATAAAAGCAAAAGAAAGAAAGTTGAATAAGGTTCTTGCGTCACTGCAGGTAAAAGAAAATGAAAGTGAGCTTACAGAAAAGACGACGAAAACAGAAAAGAAAACAGATGACGTGAAAAGAATACAAGAAAAACAAAAAGATGTGATCTTAAAAGAAGGGAAACAAAAAGATTCAAGAGAGGAAAAAGTTTCAATATCGAAAGAAGATAAACTAAAAGATCTGAAAACGAAAGAAGAAAGACTTCGTGATGTGACATTGACAGTAGAAAAACAGAAAGAACACATATCGAAAGAAGACAAAGTAAAAGAAAAAGAAAGTGAGCTTAAAGAAAAGACCACGAAAAAAGAGAAGAAAATAGACGACGTGAAATCGATTGAACAAAAACAAAAAGATTCTAGAGGGGAGGAAGTTAAAAATGCGAAATCGGAAGAAGAGAAGCTAAAGGATCTGAAAACAAACGAAGAGAAGGAAAGAAATAGGAAAGAAAAACTAAAAAAGGAAGCAGAAATAAAAGCAAAAGAAAGAAAGTTGAATAAGGTTCTTGCGTCACTGCAGGTAAAAGAAAATGAAAGTGAGCTTACAGAAAAGACGACGAAAACAGAAAAGAAAACAGATGACGTGAAAAGAATACAAGAAAAACAAAAAGATGTGATCTTAAAAGAAGGGAAACAAAAAGATTCAAGAGAGGAAAAAGTTTCAATATCGAAAGAAGATAAACTAAAAGATCTGAAAACGAAAGAAGAAAGACTTCGTGATGTGACATTGACAGTAGAAAAACAGAAAGAACACATATCGAAAGAAGACAAAGTGAAAGGTCTCAAATCAAAAAAAGAGGTGCTCAAAGATTTGCCACAGAAAGAAGAGAAGGTTAAAGTTGTGAAAGAAGAAAGACAGACATCGACAGGAGAAAAACAAAAAGATGAGACATTGAAAGACGAGAAACTAAAACTTGTGAGGTCAAAACAAGAGAAGCCTAAATATGTGACATCACAGGATGATAAAGTTAAAAATATTACAGCAAAAGACGAGAACCTATTAGATGTAACATCGTTAGAAAATATTGAAAAAGATATTTCAACCAAAGAAGGGAAAATAAAAGATGCCTCATTAAAAAAAGAAAGACTTCGTGATGTGGCATCGACAGGAGAAAAACAGAAAGAGGACATATCGAAAGAAGATAAACTAAAAGGTCTGAAAGCAAAAGAAGAGAAGCCTAAAGATTTGACACCGAAAGAAGAGAAAGTTAAAGTAACAAAATCGAAAGAAGAAAGACAGACATCAACAGGAGAAAAACAAAAAGATGAGACATCGAAAGACGAGAAACTAAAGCTTGTGAGGTCAAAACAAGAGAAGCCTAAATATGTGACATCAAAGGATGATAAAGTTAAAAATATTACAGCAAAAGACGAGAACCTATTAGATGTAACATCGTTAGAAAATGATGAAAATGATATTTCAACCAAAGAAGAGAAAATAAAAGATGCCTCATTAAAAAAAGAAAGACTTCGTGATGTGGCATCGGTAGGAGAAAAACAGAAAGAGGACATGTCGCAAGAAGATAAAGTAAAAGGTCTGAAATCAAAAGAAGAGAAGCCTAAGGATTTGACACCGAAAGAAGAGAAAGTTAAAGTTGTAAAATCGAAAGGAGAAAGACAGACATCAACAGGAGAAAAACAAAAAGATGAGACATCGAAAGACGAGAAACTAAAACTTGTGAGGTCAAAACACGAGAAGCCTAAATATGTGACATCAAAGGATGATAAAGTTAAAAATATTACAGCGAAAGACGAGAACCTAATAGATGTAACATCGTTAGAAAATAATGTAAAAGATAATTCAAAACAAGAAGGGAAAATAAAAGATGCCTCATTAAAAGAAGAAAGACTTCGTGATGTGGCATCGGTAGGAGAAAAACAGAAAGAGGACATATCGCAAGAAGATAAAGTAAAAGGTCTAAAATCAAAAGAAGAGAAGCCTAAGGATTTGAAACCGAAAGAAGAGAAAGTTAAAGTTGTAAAATCGAAAGGAGAAAGACAGACATCGATAGGAGAAAAACAAAAAGAAGAGACATCGAAAGACGAGAAACATGTTACATCGAAAGAAAAGAAAGAAAAAGACATTTCAACAAAAGAAGGGAAAATCAAAGATGCAACATCAAAAACATCAAAAGAAGAGAAACTAAAGGATCTGAAAACGAAAGAAGAAATACATCGTGATGTGCCAGTGACAGGAGAAAAACAGAAAGAAGACACATCGAAAGAAGATAAAGTAAAAGATATGAAACCAAAAGAAGAGAAAATTAAAGATGTGACGTCAAAGCAAGAGAAGCCTAAAGATGTTAGAGCAAAGGACGAGAAACTGAAAGATTTGACATCCAAAGAAAAGAAAGTCAATGATGTTAAATTATCAGAAGAAAAGCATAGAGTTGTGACATCAAAAGAGGAGGACCTTAAAGATATTTCAGGACAGGACGGGTCAGAACAGAAAATAAAAGATTTACCGTCGAAAGAAGAGAAATTTAAAGATGATACATCAAAAGACGAGAAACTGAGAGATGTGACTTTAAAACAAGAGAAGCCTAAATATGTGACAGTAAAGGAAGATACAGTTGAAGGTATTAAAGAAGGTATGAAAGACGAGAAACTAAAAGAGGTTACACCAAAAGAAAAGGAAGTTAAAGATATCACCGCAAAAGAGGAACTAACAGATTTTTCAACAGACGTAGGAAAAATAAAAGATTTATCATGGAAAAAAGATAAACTTAAAATTCTTGAACGGCCAAAACCCTTACTAATATACAAAAAACCAGAAGTAGCAATAAAAAAAAAAGAAATAAAGTTCACAAAGAGGAGGAAAGAATTAATTATAGATCTAATCAGATTAAAACAGAGCCAATACGGACCCAGAGAAAGATTCAAAGGCGTGAATGAGTTGGATATTGAAAGCAGCGCAGCTATACAAGAGTATTCTTTATACGATGAATCTGACTTGTTGTTGGAATTAATGGATTTAGACGCAGTTGTTAAACACCAGACTGAGGATATTGTTTCTGTTATTATTGGTAACAAAATTTTCAAACAACACTTAGAATATAGAACAGGTCCAGAATTTAATTATGCCACAGTCACCGGGACCCCTACAGATACAAAAACGAAACCCTTATCCAGAGTTTTGCAACCAACAAAGCATACATTATACAGACACCAAGTAAGATTTTGTATTTTTTTATTCAATTTCCAAAGCTCCTCTTTGTCACTTACCACCGTGCCACGGCATAATTATCTTTTCATCACACTTGCTCGTAAATGGTGTTATTCCATGCCTGTATACAGAAGGACAATGGCCTAAATTGTTCCCGCGGGAATTATGGCGAGTTTGTCATCCCTAGGGAGTAATGACTTTCTTTTTAAAATTTGCAACTCTTTCGTTCATCATTTCTGACTAAGGAGGTTTAATTTTCAGCCAAAAATGAAATCGGTTTCTAATTTCATCTTTAAAAATTAGCTATAGACTAACTTACATTACACAAAACCTATACGCTTCATTAAACTTCATTATTTTTATACCTATTTCAAGTTTATATCAACATTTATCATTAATTTTAGTAATTATACATTTTTATCAAATTGGCTAAATCTGGCTCGAATTCAGGTCGAAACTAAACGCAGTTATTATCTTTGGCAGAGGTCACAAAAAAAATATCGTTTCCATTTACGTTCCCGTTCGTCAAAAGTTATTTCTTTATATTTTGCAGAGTTAAAGTGTTTTCTCTTTGTTTTTTTCCTCGCAAATGTGATGAAAACCATTGTGTGTATCACAGGCAGTAAGGGGATTACTAACTCGAGTCATTAAAAGCCCTCCGCCTTCGGCGTCGGGCTTCTAACACTCTCGTTAGTAATTCCCTTCATACTACCCTTGATGCACAATGTACTATTTAATTTTCCTTTGTTTGCTAGGCAGGGCTCGAAACCCTGTTATTTTTTTCAACGCCATACATTCGCTCGTCAGAAACGCCATACATCACAAATAGAGATTTTCATATCGATTCCGCTCGAACAGAATCTATATTATTTCAGTTTTGATCAAAGAGCAATTTAAAACTGTTCCTGCTCGTAATACCGGTTAATTTCGCTCGCTTGTTTGTTCGCAACGCCCACTACCACCACCCTTTTTTTCCTTTCCTGTCCTAATAGCTGGCTCTTTAGTTGCATTTTCACTTGCTTAGCTTCAAATCAAGAAGGCCTTATCATTTTAAAACACCATGGTCGCCTCGCCATTCATGTGAAAGAAAGATTCAAGAACAAAAAATCGGAGTAATTCCAGTGATGAAAACGCTCGCGAATTTATTCCGCTCCGAGCGAACTTTTACGAAGAACCTGATTAACAACCATAATTAAGCTGTATTTTCCGAACCCTTCCCAAGCCCTGAAGGTACGGAACCGATCTTTGCAGTAATGTATTTAACACTACTGCAGAGATTGGGAAAAAGGCCGCTGAGCCCAGCAACCGCCCTTCCCGGCCGAGGCTTGTATAGTGCTTTTCTCTAAAAATGCGAGAAATTAAAACATAATTGTTATAAATTATAATGTCCCAAATTTACCTTCGAAAAAAAATACACTGTCACTCAATATATTTTTCTACTCGCGTGCTATAAACCGCTAATATTGATATCGTTAACGGTATCAGAATACTATCTATAGCGTAACTGTAGCGTGACAATAATTCTATAATGAGCGTTGACATATTATGGTAATAACAGTTCTATAAGACAGTTCTTTTATAACATTGCTATTACTATGGTTACGCGCATGCACAATTTCAGTGACGGTGTTTGGTGATGAACTGACATCTCAATTCTTTTATTTTCTTGTCAAGAACTGTATTAACAATAATTTAAATGAGTAAAAATACGAAAATATTACATTTATTACGTTTAGTAGGTTTAAAAGGAAATAATAATTAAGTAAAGATCATTAAAAATAATTCTTTCGACTATGGTCCGACGGTTTGCGAAATTGCAATATGGCGACACCACAGACTACTTAGAAATACTACGACTGTACTACACCAATGGCATTTAGTGAATAAAATGGACTTTCGAATTCTTATACTTTATTGTTAAAGATATTTAAAAACAAATGAATGTGTCAAAATTAATAAGTAGTTATATATGTAAGTGGTACATAATGAAGCTTCTTGCGAGCCTCGAGCGCTCTAATTACAGGGACGAGTACCTTAAGCGCTTATTATGTACCGTCAAGTCTGGCAACTTTGCACTTGGATACTAACTTTGCCACCTGCTGTGTGCTATAACAATAACGCCTATATTTTAAATACGGCAATATTTTTTCATCGTTGGACACCCTGACTAGAAAATCGGATTATTAAAAATACTAGACCGTAATTCGAAGCTTATAATGAGATAGGCATATCCGTTTCCCATAGCCTTTACCATTTTAGTACTCCTGTTGACTTGTTTCCGGTGTCTCAGCCGATAGTGGCGCCATCTGTGAGCTGATATAACTGGTGGAGCGCCATTTTAAACTCATTGGCGTTTTGATTCCCGTAGCATAAAGTTGCTAACGCATAATATTCTATAAGTTTTATAAGGTGATATAAGTGTATCAAGTGTGAAAAAGTAAGTACCAGATTTTATTTTAAAAGCGAACTTACTAGGAATTATAAATGTTTTTCGCTCGATAGATAGCTAATGCATTCCCAGATGCAACGCTGTATGCTGTCCAGAATAACTGCTAACGTACCTTTATTAAATTTAAATTATTATTAATCCGCATTTAAATATTAAACTACCCGCCTCGGAGAATATAGTCCTAAGTATATTATATGCTTAGATGCTTAAGCTATTGTAAGTATTATTTTACCTTTATGTATATAAAAGTTGCTACAATAAATGAGGTTATGTGCCTATGAATATAGCAGTTCATCGAGCTAATTTTACCTTACATTTATAATTGTAACTTCCTTACTACCAGCTCTGCTACTAAGCTGCCTGTTACATTTACATTGTCATGTTTAGGTTAAAATACTGACATTAATTTAAAAATATATATAACGGTTTTTCCGTTCGATATAAGGTTATTTTATGACTTTTAAATTTATTCTGAGTACTCTGAATATATTAAGAATTTTAGTAAATACACATCTAATTTCAGAATGAGTGAAGTAAACCCTTTTCCTGCTGAGGATGAGCCGATGGCTGGACCAAGCAGAGCGCGCCGCAAGCGCTTCAGTAGTACCAGCAGCAGCAGCAGCAGCGTCTCAAGTAAGTAGCTCCAGTTCGAGCTCATCTTGACCGAGTTCAAAGCGCAAGCGATCACGTCGCCACCGCCACAAGAGGAGTTAAAGAAGCAAACATTCTGTACGACAGCTGAGCAAGGAAATCAGTGAGTTACGAAACATTATTAATCAGCCTCATACCTATCATAATAGCGTGAGCGCGGACCAGGTGTCCATTTGTTCAAAAGTCAGTGGTGATCTTTATGCGGATGAAGTTAATGATCAAATTTTCGATATTCCTAACACATCAGACTTGAACTTTACCTTTGATATTGAAACAAAATTGAAGGAACCTTCTGTTCCCAAAGCTCCTGAAAATTTTGTTAAAATGTTAACTGATGTTCAACATTTCGGAAATACCGATTGGTCCGAAGTGAGGTATGCGGATACGCAGAAACTATATAATCACACTCCGGGGTTTGTAGATCTTGAAACAAACGGGGAGGTACGACAGTATGATACCTTGACTCATTTGGCCATTGGCCAAAGCAGATAAGGCATATGCTGCACTTACTTTTTGCATATTGAAGCAAAAAGAAGCTTTACAAGAAAACATACGTAACTTGTTAACATGGGCTAAGTCAGAAACAAATTTAGTAAATTTAAATACCAAAGTAGGCGAGTTGTTTTTAGAAGGTGATTTTCATAAAATTTCTACTGACCTTTTGCAAATGGTGTGTGGCCATAGGTCTGAAATTATACAGGTGAAGAGGGATGCAATTCTTAAAAATATAAAGGATCCTGTGGTGAAAGTGTCTCTTAATAAAATACCTCCCTCAACAACGCACGTTTTTGAGGCAGACGCTTTTTCATCCGCGTTAGAAAAAGCAGGCGGCGTTCGCAAAACTTTCTGGATGCCTAAGTCTGATAGCTCGCAAAAAAGATCTAATAAAGCCTATCACCAGCATTCGCGAGGAACATGCCCCAAAAAATTCATGGGTCCATCGAGTGGAGCCCAAATACCATACTATGCAGCAGGTCCATCTAGACCTACGCATCATAATAATTTACCACTCTCGAGGAGTGGATATAATAATAACATGAACCACAATAATTACCAAGGTAATAACGAGGGTTCCTTTCAATACCGAGGCTCGAGGTCTCGTGGTACACGGGGAGGAAGGGGACGGGCACCCTCTGGTCATACCGCTAGAGGTCAGTCTAAACACAATGAACAATGACTCGAGGTCATTCCAAGCCGGACAGTTAGCTCATTATTACGACAAGTGGTAAGAAATGGGGGCCCCGGAAATAGTATTAAAGCTCATAAAAGGTTATCGCATACCATTAGTCCAGAAACCTCCTTTGTCCATTCCAAACGTGAAAAATATATTTCAAACACATGTATCAAAGGAAATGACGGCATCAATACACAAAATGAAAGCTCAAGGCGTTCTAAAACCAACACATTGGTCCCCCAGTTTCATTTCACCACTTTTTCTAGTTCCAAAGACCGACGGATCTCTCCGTCCGATCTTCAATCTAAAGGCTTTGAGGGTGAATATTCGGCGTTTTAACCGCCGTCATTATTGTCTTCGCATATTATTCAAGATAAACTTTTTAATTGTCTTATGATTTTAAATGGAATTAATACTACCCCCGGGTCCGTTGACTTTGACATCAAAAGTTGCTGGTAATTATCATTGTTTTCGTCAATATATTGAAGACAACAATGACGGCGGTTGAAACGCCCAAATATTCACCCTTGAACGGGTTTGTAAAGACCGAGCCGTTTCACCTCTTAAACATGTATCGAGTTCCCGAGTTTCTTCAACCGCGAGATTGGATGTGCAAAATAGATTTGAGTCAAGCTTATTTCCACCTCAAAATTTCAAAAGTACACAGACGTTTTCTCCGGTTGATTTACAACAAAGAACTACTAGAAATAACTTGTCTTCCATTCGGGTTGAGCACGGATCCCAAAACATTCTCAATTCTGACCAATTGGATAGCTCAATTCATGCGACAAAGAAATGTACGAATTCTAGTATACCTAGACGATTTTTTAATTGCACATCAGAACCCTCTCACTCTTCGCAAAAACGTACAAATGACGATGAGGATGGTGGGTCAATCTAGAAAAGTCAATAACGATCCCACAAAAAAGCCTAACGTATCTAGGGATCCTATGGAAAACATGGGACAATCAAAAATCATTACCGAAGGAAAAAAATCATGTTTTAGTAAAATAGGTTCATCAAATTTTAAAACAGATCCATGTCTCACTAAACGAAGTTCAAAGTCTCGTAGGTCTGTTGAATTTTGCCAGCTTTGTTGTCCCACGAGGCCGATTACACCATCGCCACCTGTTGAGGTTTATGAATACTCTACTAGACAAGCCAACAAGGAAATTCGTACTGCCCGAAGCGGTTCAAATAGAGTTAAAGTGGTGGATTCAGAACTGCCATCTCTCCGCAATGCTACATTTTCCTCCTCCCGCTCATTTCCTTGCAACCGACGCATCAGACCTTGCATGGGGTGCTCAGTTAGACAACCTTCCGTTAAGAGGGTCTTAGTCTCTACAGGAACAAAATCTACACAGCAATCAAAAAGAGATGCTAGCCATTTTACACGTCATTCAAAAGCATGCACAAATACTGAGTCACAGTTCTGTGCTAATACAGTGCGACAACAAGACCGTCGTAGCTCATCTACGAAAAGAGGGGGGACCAAGTCGATAGCACTGATGGAGATAACGCGTCAACTATTGACATTACTAGACCAGTATCAGATTTCCTTCACGATTCACTACATCCCAGGTCGATACAACAATCATGCCGATCACCTATCAAGGTATCGACTTCCACCGGAATGGCATCTGTCACCAATATGCTTGGAGATAATATTCTCCAAATGGGGGACTCCGGTGATAGACCTTTTCGCTTCGGAGAGGGCACACGTTGTCTACAATTATGTCTCCCTAGACCAGAAAGACCAGAAAGCGCTGTTTCACGATGCGTTCAGCGTAAAGTGGAATTACTCTCTGGCGTGGCTATTTCCACCTCCGTTCCTAGTACCCAAAGTTCTATCCCACCTCAACCAGTCTTCGGGGGTATTCCTGATCGTAGTGCCTCGGTGGGAGAGGGTGTTCTGGCGGGCGGACCTCAAAGCGAGAGCCCTCGAAGCTCCGTTCGTCCTGAGGAATCTGAAAGTGAATCTGATAGACACCTCCACAGGTCTTCCACCCCCCAACCTAGAGAATCTAACTCTGGATGTTTGGAGATGTGGGGGTGGACTGAGGAGATAAGCAGCTGGAATACCACTCAAAAATCCTTGTTGGAAAATTCTTGGCAGCCATCTACCCGAAAAACATATAGAATAGCATGGAATCGTTGGGTATCATGGGCAAGGGTTAACGAAGTTGATATTAAAAAGCCAACTGGTTCTCAACTTGCGCGATTTCTAGCCGATTTGCACTTAATTTATGGCCTATCGTACAATACTATTCTTTTACATAAATCGGTTATTTCCACGCTTTGTAACGCAGATACGTCGAGTCTACTAAGTTCTCATGTTTTAATTAAACATATTTTAAAATCAATCTCTTTAAAGGAAACAAAGAAAATTAAACCACCCATTTGGGATATTGATAACCTCGTTCAAATTTCCCGCGATACAGCTATTCTATTGCTGTTATGTTCAGGCCGCCGTATCCATGACCTAACTTTGCTCAGTACAGACCCTAGACATTGTATCAAGTCCCAAGATGCTATAGTATTTTGGCCAAGGTTTGGATCCAAGACGGATAATAGCAACTATAGACAATCGGGCTGGAAGTTAATGGTTAACGACAACAATACTCGACTGAATCCTGTCTATTGGATCGAAGCTATGTTATCGTTGTTAAAGAGTCGACGAGAAACTGCCAAGTCGTGCAGTTTATTTATGACTGTTAGAGGCATTCCTAAACCAGCCTCGCGAACTGTCATAGCAGGCTGGATTAAACATTTATTTAAAGATGCGAATATCCAATCTAGTCCAGGTAGTGTGCGCTCAGCAGTGGCTTCAAAAAATTGGTTGAATTACCCTCTGGACGAAGAACTCGTGGAAATTGGCGCTCCGCTAATACCTTCCAGAGGTTTTATAGGCGTGAAATAATGCCAAAAACTAACTCTACAAATGTTACTCAATTATTTAGTCCTATTGATTAATTGATAATGTCTTTCTAGTTTATACGACAACTACAGTGACTGACTTAGTTTACGTCTAATTAATATAAAAGATTCAGTACAATATTTAATATTCAGTAATTTGTTATATAACAATTATGCTAATTGATTATATGCCTGTGATTCAATCTAAATATTCCACCAGATGGTTAACCAAATCGTTAAAATAATATTATATAATGTGTACTATCTACTTAATGCAATAAATTATTTGTGTCACATTGGCGTTTTTCTTATTTAATAAGGTTTCCGTGTCTCACCAGGCGAAAACAAACACTTCTCATTATAAGCTTCGAATTACGGTCTAGTATTTTTAATAGTAGCTTTTTCCCTGAAAGAAAACGTATATTAAAATACTTACCTAATTCGAAGCTTACTTTATAGATCTGCCTGGTGAAAGTCGTGAATAAAAGCCAATGAGTTTAAAATGGCGCTCCACCAGTTATATCAGTTCACAGATGGCGCCACTATCGGCTGAGACACCGGAAACAAGTCAACAGGAGTACTAAAATGGTAAAGGCTATGGGAAACGGATATGCGTATCTCATTATAAGCTTCGAATTAGGTAAGTATTTTAATATACGTTTTCTTTCAGGGAAAACGCTGCTATTAACTGACAACACTGTTTAATGTATGGTATCCCTACGGATAGTGTAAACTTTTAGTTGACATCCAAAGTTCGTCGGTAAGTTAACCCAACTTTTTAGTGGTCTGGAACTTTCAACGAATTTGTGCTTATGGACTGGATATAGCTGGGTGAATATTTGAAGATGAGCATATTGGAGGTTTAGGAAAAAAAACTAAATATCGACTCAGATGTGGATTTTTATCGGTTTTACTTACGAGTCAACGTATTAATAATACGTAAAAGCAAAAGGGACAGTAATTACACCAATATATATCTATATATTTCAGATTTTTTTTTCTGCAAACGGTAGTGAGAAATAATACGTACGGTAATGAGAATTTAATGAATGGTAATTAGTATGGATGAATGGTAAGGATAATTTATGAAATGGTAGTGAGAAATAACAAATTTGTTAAGGGAATTTCAAAAATGGTAATGAGGCTGACGATAATTACACAAAAAAAAAACATTTTTAATCATCTTTTCAAAAGTCTTCATGATTTACTCAAAAATAAAAACACGATAACAACCTGCCACCATAACAGTTGATGATGATGAGTGGGGACGCCGCCGAGGCAGGCGGGCGGTCGAGTGGCTCTCCATTCATTCCGCCCAGTTCCCCTTGATCCAGCCTCAGGTTACTGGCTCTGCGGCGCTCCCATCCAGCACTGATCCCATCTTCTTGTTTTCCTACAGAACATTAGTGCGTCCTGAAGGTTAATGCTTTTAAGTGTCTCTACCGATAGCACGTCCTCCCCGAATGTGCGATGTCTCAGTGACGAGTACATTACACACTCGGCCAGAACGTGCTGACTAGTCTCCTCTTTGCCGCAATGTGGGCATCGAGGATCCTGTTTGACTCCTATAACCGTCAGATGTCTGTTAAGTGGACAGTGTCCAGTCAAGATCCCTGTCAGTATGCTTAGGTTGTACTTACCAAGATTTAGTAGATACCTTGTTCTATTTCTATTTACCCTTCCTATCATGAGTTTGGATTGTCTGCACCCTTGTGTTGTTATCCACGCCTCATTTGTCTTTGTCTCTATTCTTCTGGCGATGACTCCTTTCGTTACCGTTGCAGATATCGGGAGTGCTGGTTCCGGGCCTAGGTATTGTTGGTCCGCCCCTGCTCTGGCCAGCTCATCATCCTTCTCATTTCCTATTGCTCCGCTGTGTCCTGGTACCCATGCCAGTGTTACTTTGGATGCTGTGCCTAGATTATCCAGTTCATCCTTGCAGTCCTGCACCAGGGAGGACTTGATTATCGGATTATCTAACGCTTTTAGTGCTGCTTGGCTATCTGAGTAGATAATAACGTGGTGCCCCGCTATATCGCTTCTTTCCTTGAGGCTCTTTGCACACTTCATGATGGCATATACTTCTGCCTGGAACACACTAGTGAGGCCTCCTAGTGGTATCGCTGTATGCTCATTCGCCTCCAGGTAATAGATGCCTGCCCCCCCTCTTTTTGTTGAGGACTTCCATGACCCATCCGTGAAGCATGTCATTCTGGGTTCTGGTATCTCCGTCTCCCAACTGTCTCTCTCTCCTACCTATATGGATTCTGTATTTCTTGTCGAAGATCTTCCTTTTCTTTATAAGGTCGTTGTTAATCATGAGCATGTTCATGCTCACCATTGACTCCCTTTGTATGCTTGCGTGTCTCTTGTCCATCTCGGACCCGATCCACTCTCTGCTCATTTTTATCCTATACCACTGTTCTGTGGCTCTCGTTTCCACTTCAAGGTGTACAGGGTTCAGTCCTAGCATTATCTCCAGGGCTTGTGTAGGTGCTGTCCTCATAGCCCCAGTTGTCATTAGACATGCTAGTCTCTGAACCTTCGTCAGCTCCTTGTCTATGTCCTTTATTTTCGCTCTATGCCACCACACTATGGCTCCATACAGCAGTCTGGGTAGGACCACTGCTTTGTAGATCCACTGTGTTATCAGTGGTCTTAGTCCCCATCTTTTTCCTATGGCTTTTCTGCATTGCCATAGGGCTGTTATTGCCTTTCTGCATTGCTCTTTTACATGTGTCCACCATAACAGTTGCTGTTAAAAATTAAAATATTTAAACTCCTCATTAGAAATTACTAGGGGAAACTTAAAATTCGTAAGTTCAAATCAAGATTGAAATATCAAATACTTAAAGATATTTTCAACAAAACAATCAGTAACGTTTTATTAAAAATATATTGAAGTATTTAATATTTAAATCTTGATTTGACCTTACTAATTCTAAGTATGCCTAAGTAATTTCTAATGAGAAATTTTAATATTTTCATTTTTAACAGCGACTGTTATGGTGGCAGGTTGTTATCCTGTTTTCATTTTTGAGTAAACCACGGGACTTGAAAATGCGAGTCGGACTCGCGCACTAAGGGTTTCGTACCACTATCTATAAAAAAAACACGTTTGTTTTATGGGAGCCCCCCTTAAATATTAACTTTATTCGGTTTTTAGTATTTGTTGTTATAGCGGCAACAGAAATACATCTTCTGTGAAAATTTCAACTGTCTAGCTATCACGGTTCATGAGATACAGCCTGGTGACAGACAGACGGACGGACGGACAGACGGACAGCGAAGTCTTATAGTAATAGGGTCCCGTTTTACCCTTTGGGTACGGAACCCTAAAAATGATGTACTTATTTTTTCCAGTATTGCTGATGAATTTATTAATTATTTACATGTTTTTTTTCATTAAACAGTATAAATATTATACTGATTCTCATTACCATTTCAACATTCTCACTACCATTCGTCAAAATGAAATGGTAAAAAATGGTAATTATGAAAATGGTAAGGAGATATTAGTCAATATGTCACCGTTAAAGATAATAAAAAAAGTTTAAAAACATTACACATATATCAATGCAAAAGCGACCCAATCGTACATATTTTAGTATAAAAATTGTATAAAAATCTCTAAAAAACATACTTTTGGAACCTCGAATGGTGTGGAGATCTGACTGAATATCTGACCAAAACGATTTCCGACTTGTGATTAGGTATTAATTTCAGCGCGAAGTCACTAAAAACGCGTGCGGCTCACTCCAGTCGCCCACGGGAACTGCCATCGATCGGCGCTTTTGATCGTTGACAGTTTAAAAAAGGCGCGAAGTATTTTTTTAGCTGCGTATATTGTAACGAACGGTAGTGAGTTTCAGGCTCTGGGACATTTTTCTAAGCGATAAAAAATAACTTGAAAGTGTTCTTTAAGCCGTGTAATTGTAACGTTTACTAAAACCACTATTATATTATACAAATAATAGCATAAACATACAATCTTCAGCATAATACCGTATTATTTTTAACATAGACTATTCAAATTTGGGATTTGGGACACGACTGGTAGTGAGATTTGACGACTTTATGTATAAATTAATCATATTTAATTAATATATTTTATATACATTATTCTATAAAGCCAAAGTTATAAATTGTATAAAAACCATGATTGTTTATATTAATATAATTTTAAATAGTTCTTTACTAATCGCCGCGTAATATGTACATCTTCAAATATTCACCCTTCGTACACTTTTTTGTCAACGTGTTTAATATCCCAGTGATTCAAATACTGCCATTGATTTTGATCCATTCTTTGTTAAACCCTTCAAAAATTGCATTGGCAATGTTACCATACCGGTACAGAAAGGATGGGAAGTCAACTTTGCCACGTTTTGAAATGACCTAGGGTTGTCAATTTTATCATCATTATAGTCATTATACCTACTTAATACAATAATAAGTTTTCGGGATAATCGATTTATAATATTCAAATATTTTTTAATATAGGTACCATTAAAGCGATTTTTTTTAATTCTAGATTATTTATGTAGGTATTTTAAATTTAATATTACCTACGTTTACCTATTTTAAACTTTGTTTTTTGTTGTTTAGAAAATGAATCGCCGTTCTAGAAAAAAGGTAGGAAGTTTTTTGACCTATTTTTGTTATAACTTACTTTCATCATTTAATTAAAACGGAGAATTAAGATTGGTGTGCAATAAAAAATGCTGATAAAATAACATTAAATGTTTCAATTAGTGACAACCCTGACGACAATCTTTGACATTGTATGAAATTGCATATAAGGGTGTTCAACATTGCCACTTATTTGTTTTTCATAGTACTTTAAAAGAAAAATATTTTACAATATGTTGGGTCTATTGTATACGAAACAAGTAACATTACATTTATGGACAGCAAGAAGAAACACTGTCGTTTTATAAACACAAATCTAGTTGGCAAA
The DNA here is from genome assembly GCA_923062465.1 of Acleris sparsana. Taxonomy (NCBI): domain Eukaryota; kingdom Metazoa; phylum Arthropoda; class Insecta; order Lepidoptera; family Tortricidae; genus Acleris; species Acleris sparsana. Next base: position 13,914,783 of record OV281287.1, on the reverse strand, counting down.
GTTACCACAGGATAGTGCCTTCTTTGCCACAATTTGTTTTGATCTTTTTTGTTAATAAATCATTTGTATATTTCATTTCCAAGGGTATTGAAATAATTTTTGACATATTTATATAACGACAAGTCTACTTGAAACGGTTTGAAGTAGTATTTGTCTGTAGAAAATGCATCTTGAACTTTGGATAGACCTTGACGTTGGCAAAGTTGCCAGACTTGACGGTACCGTTGCATTCATAACTTTTTCTTCAAGCTTAAAATGATGATGACAAAAATAAACAATCCCCAAATTTTATTATAGAATTGTTTTCATGCATCGGTCACTCTGTAGGTGGTATTCTGATATCATTAACGATATCTATATAAGCGGTTTAATAGTGCGCGAGTAGGAAAAAATATACAAACAGACTTGGCTGTATGACGTAATGTATGATGCCATAGTTTTCCTTTGTGGTCTACTGTTTTCTGTCAATTTAGAAACGATTGATTGGCGGTTGAGTGTCACTCGCGGCGGTTGTCATTTTTGAGTTTAAAAGTTTTATTTTCGTGTCTTTTCTTTTCGAATGATATTGATATTTCCTTATAATTAGTTGCTATTCTTTTTTATGTTTGTGGTAGGTATAGTACCTCAGGATAGCGTTCTTGATACCACTTAAGTGCATTATCTCTACTGCGATAATTAAGAAAATACGCCTCAATCAAATCAACTTTATGTGAATTAGTTAACGCCATGATGAATAAAATTACAAGCATGAACTGATTGGAAACAAAATCACAGCTGCAGAAATAACTTACGTTCCAAATTTGAATTCTTTGCTGCAGAAATAACTTACGTTCCAAATTTGAATTCTTTTTTTTATAATTTCAAGACTATCGCGTGCCATGATGTTTACGAAGATTAAAAAAAATTTTCTTCTCTTGAATCATCTGGAGCTCTTATCGATTATCGAAATTTAAAAATGGAATAATTTTAAATATTTTTTTACACGCCTAGGCACTTGTAACAATATTAAAAGGCGAATACTGCAATTGTATGAAGATTAGTTTTCATTAAATTTGACCAACTTCTGCTGTTCAGATTTTTTTCTTTCCATACAATGAAATAATCCTTACATGAAACACAGTCGACCCGCGTCAAAAAAAAAATTGACCAACTTTATAATTTTTTAAGAACAACTCACGCTTGACCAAAAATTTTAATGAGCCAAATTTGTTTACATAAAAAAACACCTAATGTCTCCTTGGACACTTTTCCTCTATCTCCTTTAGATTCGGATTTCCCCATACTGTCCCATTTAAAAAAAACACTCTGTATAATGGATAGGGATGTTTGGCAGTGAGTCGTACATCCTGCATGAGTAATCTACGCTTAAATCTACCTACGCTTATAAAAAGTGCACCTACTGTGTAAAATAAAAATACTGTGATATTGTAAACTTATGTATGGTGTAATAGTAGTTTACACCATTAACTCATTACTTTATAATATTCGATAACGTAATTTTGAAATTACGTTTTATGTTGTACAGCTGTCATTGCCGTCTCCTACTACCACAGGTAATGCTGGTCGTTGCCTACGGGTTTTGAACGCATAATGGAGAACTTATGACATGTGTGTAGTTATTTTTTGGAAATAAATATACCTTTTCACGCCACTGCTCGGAAATGTGTCGAAAGATGGTCTGTTCTTGGTCTCCAAAACAATCGATAGTTCGTTGCTTTAATACAAAAGCGACGCAAAACAAAATGTGTCTGTGTTGCATTTGAAGTCGGAATGCTATACAGGGTTATTGGTAAGTCGACCTATTCCCGTTAGGAGGTGATAGGGGTGACTATTTGCGATAATTTTGACCCCATATGCATTATGCAAAAATGAACCATTTTTGAGTTATCGCGTTTTTTAGTTTTTTTTTAAATTAGTCGGAAATTCAACTTGAAAAATTTATTACAAAAAAAGCATCCATTTAAATCTTTTTTTTTCTTCTGATTTACAAAACCGATTAAACATTTATTATTTCTCAATATTAAAACAATAATTATCGGTCCAAATTTGAAAAAGCGAGACGGAAAACGAATTTTTTTCAATATTTTTTGCGATCGCTTTCCACTAAAATGCCTTAAAAACAAAAAAAAACGTTATGAAACTTGGCTTGCAGATTATTTTAAAAACTTAACTGTTTTCTTAGCTCTCCAAAAACGCATAATAAGTAGAAAATTATTTAAAAAAAAACCTGTAAAAATAATCATCACACAGGAAGCGGGCGGAAACAAAAGTCACAAATGCAACTTCAAAAATTAAAATTAAAAAACATACCAAATTTAAATAATACATTTTTTATTTGCTTTTGTACAAGATGAATCTGTTGTTCCTATGCAAAATTAAAAAAATATATATCTGTACACGTTTGAGAATGCGAGGCCGAAAACTAAAAAATACATGTTTTTTTATCAAACTCCAACATAAATTACACGAAAACAGAAAAATTTACCAATACATTTGGCGTGCAGATTACACATAAAACATTGACGTTTTTCCAGCTTTCTAACGAGTTATTAAAATTAATATGAATTTTGTTACAGATTGCTGTAAAAAATTGATCACAAAGGAAGCAACAAGGAAGTCACGTCCGAACATAACTTAAAATTAACTAACTAAATCAATGAAAACTAACTGCTATACTCGTAAACACAAATAACAACATTAACTTATGTGAGAATAAGAAATTGAGGTAACTATTTTGAAAATGAACTATAAAAATCCTGATTATTTCAATTTTAATTGTTTATTAGTTTTAATTTTGTAACTTTTTACATAAGTTAATGTTGTTATTTGTGTTTACGAGTATAACAGTTAGTTTTGATAGATTTAGTTGGTTAATTTTAAATTTTGTTCGGATGTGACTTCCTTGTTGCTTCCTTTGTGATCAATTTTTTCCAGCAATCTTTAACAAAACTCATTTTAGTTTTAATAGCTCGTTAGAAAGCTGGAAAAACGTCAATGTTTTATGTGTAATCTGCACGCCAAATGTATTTGTATTTTTTTTCTGTTTTCGTGTAATTTATGTTGGAGTTTGATAAAAAAACATGTATTTTTTAGTTTTCGGCCTCGCATTCTCAAACGTGTACAGATAATATTTTTTTTAATTTTGCATAGGAACAACAAATTAATCTTGTACAAAAGCAAATAAAAAATGTATGATTTAAATTTGGTATGTTTTTTAATTTTAATTTTTGAAGTTGCATTTGTGACTTTTGTTTCCGCCCGCTTCCTTTGTGATGATTATTTTTACAGGTTTTTTTAAATAATTTTCTACTTCTTATGCGTTTTTGGAGAGCTAAAAAAACAGTTAAGTTTTTAAAATAATCTGCAAGCCAAGTTTCATAACGTTTTTTTTTGTTTTTAAGGCATTTTAGTGGAAAGCGATCGCAAAAAATATTGAAAAAAATTCGTTTTCCGTCTCGCTTTTTCAAATTTGGACCGATAATTATTGTTTTAATATTGAGAAATAACCAGTGTTTAATCGGTATTGTAAATCAGAAGAAAAAAAAAGATTTAAATGGATACTTTTTTTGTAATAAATTTTTCAAGTTGAATTTCCGACTAATTTAAAAAAAAACTAAAAAACGCGATAACTCAAAAATGGTTCACTTTTGCATAATGCATATGGGGGTCAAAATTATCGCAAATAGTCACCCCTATCACCTCCTAACGGGAATAGGTCGACTTACCAATAACCCTGTATACTTTCAGTTTTAAATCAAACTATATTTGTTTTTGATTTGTGGCGCTTTTGTATTTAAGCAGCGAGTTGTACATTGAATGAGCAGGCCTACTATGAATTTAAACAGACCAACTATGTTAACATTGTTGGTCTGTTCCATTGACCAATAACATCGGTCCGCTGATCACTAATTCGACCAATCAGAACACACTTTGTGCTGCATATGAAATTAAATTGGCCAATGAGAAGTCGTTTTATTTTTTTAATAATATTCATCCCTTCACGGATAGGCAAAGGAATCAGATTCCATACAGCCATATATGTCTGCTTTTAATTATCTGAAATAAAGTTTTTGTCACGGTGAGAGTCGTCAGTTTAAAAAAATATTAATGTTCCCGGCAAGAATATTTCGTTATCCTTTAATAATTGTCCTAACGCTAATATTAATATCTCGTTTAATTAAAGAAAAATGTATTATAAGTAAGAATTTTTTTTATTTTCTCGCAGTAGTCGTGAAAAGCACTGTGTTAAGCCTCGGCCGAAAGTGCAATAGATGGACGATCGTACTTTCGAGGGCCTCCGCTACGCGTCGGCCCTCGAACTAACTCGTCCATCTATTGCTTACTTTCTAACCTCTACAACAATGTACTATTCCGGTTCCTCTCGGGGCAGAGGATTTATTTTTCGAACCGGTAGTATTGCTTTTTGACATTCATAGGTGCATTACATTATGCCTAAATTGAAGAATAAATAACTTTGACTTTGACTTTGACTTTGACTTTGACTTTGACCTTGAAAGCCAAGAACTATTTGGAAAACCCCAATTTGGTTTTAGGAAAGGGAAAAGCACCATGGACTGTCTGGGGATTTCTACATCTGACATTAGCATACCCAGGCCGGCGAGAGCAAAAATGCTTCTGCTCCTAATGCTTAATTAAATATCGACTATTCTATCGACATATGGATGTCGATAGAATAGTCGACATTTAATTAAGCACAATTATTATTTTTAAGCTTATATACTATTTCAGTCAACTGATTACAGTTATAATCAATTTATCATACTCACGGGAATGTTCGTAATAGATAAGAGTGAGTGACAGTTGTAAATAGATACTTTTCACATACTCGTAACTAATAGACCTCTTTCATATCATATGTGTATATCGCGATAATAAACAACTGCTATTTGACATTGACTCAATCGGTGTCAATCGTAGAAATTACATTGAGACAAATTAATTTACCATCATTTAATTCATTTATATTATCGACCCGCCATGCCACGCAAGAAGAAACAGTGTACTTGGATAGCCGATTACGCGGAATATATAGAAGATCGAGGTGAACATTTATTTTGTAAAAAATGTGAAATCACAATGTTAAATTCCAAATCTTCCTTACAAAGACACATCAGAAGCAAAAGGCGCTGCGGCGTTTCAACAAAAACACAAAATGTATTCAATCTGGAACTGTTAAAGTTTATTTTGGCTTGCAACATCCCCTGGACCCAAATTAAGAACCCCATTTTCAATAATTTCATTAAAAAGGCGAAGGAGTTTAAAATCAGAAAATTTAGAAAAAATGCTAATTGTATATTACGAAAATTACATAAAATACTGAATAAATACAATCACTTGGTTTTAATTTTGTTTACAACAATAATTAATACTTCTGCATATCATAACGGTGGTCCAGTACATCGTGTTGTTTTTATCGACATCGACCAAAGTGTGTGTCCTCGCACTATTAAGCTGTCAACGCATTTTTGCTCTCGCCGGCCGGGGTATGCTCATATGCAATCTCCTTTCACAACGGCAAATCACTTTTCATGGAAGAGACACCCTAATTAATCAATCAACATCGGTATGGCAGGGCCTACCCCAGGGATCTGAACTGAACTCCTTACCTTACAATATTTATATACATGATTTGGAGTGCTCAGTTAATGGTTGTAACATTTTGCAATATGCAGATGATTTACTAACATACTCCTCTAATAGTAATATTGAACCGGCGTGCATTACGGTCGAGAACTCTTTACAATTACTTAACTGATAACTCTTAAGATTCCTGTCTGTTCTTTTTATAAATTTCTTGGGGTTGTACAGTATAACTTATACTTGACTCTAAATTAGATGGTATTTCGAGTATGACCGAGTATTAAGAAGTATGACCGGGATCTCAACACCCTTAGGTGCCTTTCAGGGGTTTGGTGGGGGGCTTAGCCAACCTCCTTAAGATTAGATGTATACAATGCGATGATTGCGAGTATATTTCGTTTTTTAGCATTAAAAATTCGGTAAACCAAGAAGCAGGTGTCGTTTACCTTTTTCTTCACAATATAATGTATATATAATGTAACAATACGATAATAACAATAACAAAAAACTTTAAAAAATTAAACTCGACTCAAAACAATAAAATATTCTAGACAGCTAGCTACAGTAACGGACGTTAATTTGCTACCCATTTCAAAGAAAATCTGCTTGAAGATGTTATTGTCATTAGAGATGCCAAGTCATTTGTAATTGATAGGAAACTCAACGTTATTGCTGTAGAATGTCAGATTAACTTTAGAACTAAGGTGGGTGACAAAATTAATTCTTTGACTGTACCTACTACCTAGAACGTATTGCAAGACATTCGACATGAGAGTGATGTTTAAAAACAAAGATGAACAAACAAGGTAGACGGACATACGAGTATTATGCGACCAATTGAAATTTCGAAATGCCCAATCCGTATTGTTACTGGGGAGGACATTGTTTAATATAACTTTTTTGTTCTAACAACTAGATTATAATGTTATGTTATATGAATCCATGAAATTCGAAATGAATTAATATGAATATGAATTTGAATAATCATTTTGTTTTCATAAAATTGTTATTCATATTTTTTATTATCGTTGGAACCGTAAACCCTAAACGTGTAGATAAGGCTAGGTTAGTGAGGTTTGATTTATAAAAATCCTGAAAAACAAATGATTTCATATAAAAAGAGGTAGATATGTTATACGCACTTCTATACTGGGTACCTAAACCAATTGGTACACCTTTACTTAGTCTCGCGCCGTCAACGGAACCGAGAACAATGTACTCTGTGGGAAGATGTAACTAGTGTCAGATTATGCGACCAAAACATTTAAAAAAAAGACACAGAATTAATTAATGAAAAAATGACACTGTAAATAAAATCATAAGAAGTCTCTTACGTTTTGATTATTGCGTCACTTTGATATAGGTAGTCGAAAGTGGTATAGGATTTAAATTCTTTGACTGTACTACACACGATGCATCGCAACATACGCACCTTCGGTAGAACACGGGCACAATGTACCATACGTATAACCTAAAGGGCCAGCGTGCCCTCGTCCTACCGAAGGTATATTATATACTCGTCTCCGTTTAGCTCCCAGAAATTAGCATACCATCCTACTTTACTTGTCATTTATGATATGAAAAATTAATTAATTATCGATATGTTTTCGATCACTGCCAATCAACTGCAAGTTTCGCTAGTAACAGAGACGATGTGGGGGCGTAAGGCGACTATAAATCCGACGGATGCAAATGTGAGCCGACGTTGGCGTACATTTTTTTTCGCCCTTTGTGTGGTATGCCGATCGGAATCTTGCAACGTCTTACGCGTGGCGCGCCAATAGGACTTTATATCGCTTCTCGACGCTGATGCGGTAATAAGGTGATAATGATAACTCAAACAAAACAATATAAGATTAGATCCCTAAAGTAACGGAAAAATCTGAGGAATTCAGATACTGCAGACTCCTTATAGATACTCTACGAAACATGCTGCCCCTAAAAGCAGTACAGTACGATTATGTCCACTTTGACACTCGGGACATCTCGGTTTTAATCTTAAAGGTTTTCTTGTTTTGACATAGAGGGTATATAAAGTCCTAGAACTTAGTCACATACAATTTTCAAACCTAAATATTTAGTATATTTATTGATAAAACATCAATCTGTATCTTTATCTACATAAACATAGTTAATATAGATATTCAAATAGACTAAATTAATAAATAATAACCAGGTGGTCGAGATGTCCCTTCTGATTCGTCTAACTTGATAAGGATTGAAAGACGCATCTTCCAGGGTGACAGTCTGTGTCCTTTGTGGTTTTGCCTAGCCAGCTCTTTGGTGACGGATTCCGGCCTTGGCTATCAACTTCGTAGGGAAGCTGAAGTCATTTCTCACTTATTGTTCATGGATGACCTCAAACTGTTTGCATCGAAGCGCCAAGATCTTATCGCACTATTGAAAATCACACTAGAGTTTAGTAGTGCGATCAAGATGGAATTCGGTGTAGATAAGTGTGCGGTTATGCATGTTGGATAAGTTGTAAATTCTTCGAATCTGCAGCTTTCTGTAACAATGACTCTCAGATCTCTCTCTGGAGTTGAAACCTACAAATATCTTGGTATGTCACAGTCTTTGGATATTATGGACGGCGACGTCAAGCAGTCAGTAAGGGACCGCTTCTTCTACCGCTTGACAAAAGTTCCTAACAGTCTTTTGTCGGTTGGCAATAAGGTACTAAGGTGGACTCAAGACTGACCTGGACGCCCTGGATACGAGGTTCCGTCTACTGCTTAAATCACATCGCATGTTGCACCCACGCTCATTTGGATGACAGCAATCTTATGAGATTGTACATCCCGAGAAAGTGTGGAGGTCGAGGTATTATAAATGCTAAGAATCGCCACAACCGCGAGGTGTGCAATCTCAGGGATTATTTCCTTGGCAATGAGTGTGAAATGCAACGTGATGTGGTTGCATTACACAGGGACCTCATGCCTCTCTTCTTGGCAAACGAGAACTGGCGCAGACCAACGAAGAGAAGGAGCAAGAAGAGGAAGAGCAAGGAGCTACACGGACGGACGGAACATGGCCCGACGTTGACTTTTTAGCGTCTGTGAACTTGCTGCGGTTGGGTGACTACTTTGGGGAAAACGACGTTTACGTTTACGTTTTATCGAGGAAGATTGCTGACGAGGTCATAATGACGAACAATTACCGGAAATATATTTTGAGGGATAGCACGGTCTACATTTGTCGAGTGGCATAAAATTTCCGGTTGTACGCATTTGGCCAACGGCGAGTACCTGCACAGACATAACCTCGTGGCCAGGATCATACATCAGCAACTTGATTTTCAATATGGTCTTGTTGAGTCTGAAGTGCCGTAGGTACTATAAGTACACACCCGCGCCAGTTCTCGAAAATGGTCGTGCTAGTACTATTGTCGTCTATAAGCCTGATATCATATTGACAGATCGAGCTCAACGCCGGGCAGTGCTCGACTTGATTTGATTCAAGAAGAGGTATTGAGTGATCGCCGTTTGAAGATTAGGGAGATAGCAGTAAGGATAGAGCTCTCCAAAAGTTCAGTGCACCGTGAAATTCATGACCATCTTCATAATATGAGTAAGGTGAGTGCAAGATGGGTGCCTAAACTTCTGTCAGCGGTGCAAAAAGAAGGACGAGTGCGATGTGCTTCCGAGTTTTTGGATCTATGCGGTGAAAATCCAAGAAATATCATCAGGCGGCTAGTGACTGGGGATGAAACAATGGTGCTTTATTATGATCCTGAGAGCAAAACGCGAGTCGATGGCGTTTTAAGAACGAACAGCCGCCCAGGAAAGCGAAGGTGCAGTAGTCTATGGAAAAGCTCATGTGCACCATCTTTTGGGATCGTGAGGGCATCCTGATGGTTGATTTTAAAGAACGTAATACCGTTATAAATAGTGAATACTATGCCTCACATATACATAAATTGCGGGATATAATAAAGGAAGAAAGCAGAGGTAAACTCTCGAAAGGGGTACTGCTGCTTCACGATAATGCTCCAGTCCATATCGCCATTATTGCGAAGGCTGATATTCACGAGTCCGGGTTCACGGACGTCAACCACCCCCTTACAGCCCAGACATGGCCCCCAGCGACTATTATTTATTCCTTAATTTGAAGCGGGACTTACGAGGAAAATAATTTTCTAATGACGAACAGTTGAAGGCATTTTCTCATCGGATGATGTCATAGAGCGCCTTCGTACGGAGATTGGACCATTGACATGTGTGATCTATGTAAAAAAGTTTTTTTTCTTTAAAGTGAATATACAGACTTACTCAGGAACTTACTTGACTAGATTAAATCGGCTCGTATGAACTTTGAACTTATATGATACGTGAACAAATAGAGTAGTTGTTATAAAGACTTAATTTCTCAATACGCTGTTATTAAAAGTCTGGATTCCAAAACGACTTTGTATCATAACATAATGCCTAAACAAGTACTGATACCTGATATTTTTTATTCTCAAAATAGGTACCGTTTCTTGTTTGTTTCTTTCGAGGTGGTGGTGCCATTGTCACCAAATCGGTGTCTGATGACGAGGTTCATGAGGAACTGAGGAACTCCTCAAATGCCTATCATAGGCATGCATATAGCGATTTTAATATTTTCAGTAACAAGTCCAGCATTTGCATTCAGAAAGTAGTTTTTGGTGAAGTGGAACTGATGAGGAAGACGAACGATGGCCACTGGAACTCCTCAATGGTAGGTACTTATAATCTCGATTTAGATAGCGATTATGACGAAGCGGGTCTATATCGGAATCCATAATGTTTTTTACTCATAATGTATCTTTATGCATAAAATCGTTCGGTTTTTACAATAGAGAGGGTTTTATTTTAATTATTATAAAAAGTAACTCAACCTAACCTACCTAACCTAATCTAGATAATAGAAGTTTATTAAATTCAGCAATGTCAGCCCTGAAAGGGTGTTATGCGAAAAGATTTTATGCGAATGATTTGATGCGTAAAAAAATATGCGTTTCAAACATATACAACACATGACACGACGAAGCAAATTCAAAGTCATTTTGGAAATTACATTATATCTTGGTATTTAATTGGACTAATCATTCTTAAAATACTTGAAATATCACAATTACTTTGAAAAATTACAGGACAAGTGCGAGTCAGACTTGGGCACCGAAGGTTTTGCACCTACGTTTTATTTTTATAAAATCGCAAAACTCCTGCAGAAACGCCGCTTTACGGGACAAAATATATACCGCCCATTGAAGTAAACTAAAGTCGTAACTTCCGTTTCTGCCTCGGTATATTGTTGTTGTTTTGTTTACATTGTTTTATAATTAAGAAAACTCTGCACTTTACTTTTCATGTGATTGTTTCATTAAGTCTTTTTGTCTGAAACAGGAATATCCTTGTTCAGGCAAGTGAGTTATTTTTACTATTTTGGTATGTTTAGTCTAGAGTTATATATCATGAAATAAGTTATATGTATATAGATTTATTATTATTATTATTCTTGTATTTTTGCTATTTTGTCGTTAGATCAACAGCAGTACAAAGTTGTTTTGTAAAAAAACGAACTGTGACTGCATTTTTTTTTATGTCACGCTCTCTGGAAACCCCACAAAACAGATTTTGTAATGTTTCAAAGCATAACGCTTATGTACACAATATGTACTGAATTTGTACTAAATACGTAAAATAAATGTACCTTAATAGATCGAGAGTACAAATTATCTGGACTTAGGGTTGCTGTGGAGTAACAAATTCAGATCATTTGTACTCTCTTTATAAGATGTACATTTAAAAAAGAAGTGCGTACTAATTCAGTACATATTGGGTACAACAGCGAAATGTTTTGAAAAATTGCAATTTCTTAAATTGAATGTTTGGGGTTGCTGGGGAGAAGCTCCACAGCAACGCCTTATTCAGATCATTTGTACGTACTCGATCTATGGAGGTATATTTAAAAAAAATGTGTGTTAGTACACACAATATATATAGTACGTACAATTTGTACTCTCGATCTATTGAGCTACATTTATTTTTAAGTATGTACAAATTCGCTACATAGTGTTTACATAAGCGTTATGCTTTAAAACATTACAAAACAGACAGTGGGGTTTCCAGGGAGCGTGACTTTTTTTTTACCGTCCTGTAATACTTAGATTATTCCCTAGTCTTTGTAATTTTAAACCTCCGAAACCGACGTAGGTATACTTATATGAAATTGAAAAATTCTAAATGAAGAAGTTTATCAATGTAGAGGAAGCGAAACTTTTGGATCGATGCACCTGGCTTTAGTAGTTTCTGAAATAAAAACGATGTTTTTCTTTACGCTTCACGTTAACCAAAATGTCTCAAACACCAATTCTCTAAAAAATCTAAAAACTTGAATGATATTAAGGCCTGTTTCACAATCGCGAGTAAATTTATCTGACATTTCAAGTTTGCTCTCTCCTTACACTTAAAAATAAACATTTTCAAGTGTAAGAAAGAGAAAGGTCTATATTTATCTGTCAAATACGCTTTGTCGATTGTGGAACAGGCGGTTAACACTATAATTGATTGTTTTAATTTGTATCGAGGTTGCTAGTGGTTTTTATCACGTTTTTAAAATAGACGATCGGTGTAAGGAGTTACGTTTACTTCACTCCAAGACTTTATGCTTTTTGTTTTTCTTTGACATATTACATACGAGAGATTTTTTTGTGACTTTGGTATTATTTAAGATTTTAGAAATTAATTTTTAATCACAAAGAACTTAGTTCAGTGCCTTTTTGAACTACGTATTTATTTTGTACAAAAAGTGAAATAGAATGTCAAAACCCAAGACCGTGGCAGTAAGTGCTTAATGCTGTAGATATATTTTGATGAGAAATACCGCTGTCGAAAAATGGAATTCATATTTTTTACTTTCTTACTGTATTTCTTAACACGATGGGGAGTGCAGAGATTCTGTAAAAATAACGTTGCAATCTGTGGGATAACGGAGCGCGGCGCAGGCCACGGGCAACTACTCTTTTCCCGTTCCTCGGTCTATTGGCAACTATTAATTCACCATTGTTGGTTGGTTTCAGGTGGACCTAGATGCCGCCAGTACAAAGGGCATAATCCGGTACACTTTGTCTGACCGCTCCTTTATTGATAAGGGCTGGACGATGTTGCCCACAGAAAAAGTGGTTCGAAAAGTAATTATTGGTCGCTCGAATGTTATCACTTAGCTCGGTCCACATGTGTATCATTTCGTCGTATCGTATCTCTGTCACGTTGCACCGACGCGTATCAAGATCGCTAGTGTGAATGCAAAAACAGCGCGATTATCCGGCGCGCCGAATCTGATCGTTTGGGATCGAAGCTGACACGCGTTTATTATATACCCCGCACACTCGCGATCGGATACGCGTATCAAGATCGGTAAGTATGGACGTGTTTTGATACCGTATCACGATACGAAGTTACGATTTGCTACGCGATACACCGTGATCGCTCTCGAGGTGGTTTTTCCCCGATCATCAAAGGGACATGGTAGTGATACGGGGTGCCCAAAGTGAGCGGCCACACTTAAGGATACGGCGTTATGATACGATACGCTGCTACGCTACGGTTAGTATGGACGCATTTTTTCACGCGACGATGGTGGTGATACGGTGTGCCAAAGTGTCTCTTTTTAGGATACGCGAGCTCGATACGATATGCGTGATCGTGATCGGCAAAGTGATACAAATGTGGACCCACCCGTATTACCTAAGGCCCGATTTGTCAACGGGTCTATATTGTCTGCCATAATTATTGCAAGTCATAACGTCGTATTGTTTTAAGAAATTTATTATAATTCAGGGTTTTTATCCATTTTTAATCAAACCTAACCTAACCCAGCCTTATCTACACGTAAGATATGTAAGAAATTCTGAAAAGTTAACGGTCCAGCGGTTTAAAAATTATGACTTCCAAAAATTATGTTTTTACGATAATTATGGCCAAAAAACTTATGGGTACAATGAGCTCCCTAGTCAACAGCTACCATGATGTCTGTATTCAATAGCATTCAATGACTATCCTAGTTTCCTTGAGAGTAGGCGTGCTGCTCCGAAATCGTTGTAAGATGGGTTCTTCCTCTCAGCCGTCTATTTTTGGGGTATTAATTTAAAGCATATTAAGCTCAAAATATATTTATTTTATTTTAAAATCTTTATAATTTAATAATTTAAAGCTTGAAATGTGTAATTAAAAATATCTTAATTCATTCAGTATACGTAAACTCTTAACGCTATAGGGTCGACAAGCCCAAATTAAAAAAAGTTAAAGTGCATATCTGACTCGAAGACCAAGCGGTTCCATACATTCATCTAAAGTTGGGTCCACATTTGTGACATTTCATCGTAACATGGTTCCGTGACCGTGTCAGTATCGTGTGTCAGTACCGGTTATGTGGACGGTACGGTATCTGTCATGTTACGACGTACTGTCGTGATGCGACCCATTCTAAAAGCATGATTTACAGATCCATAATCGGAGCTCGGAAAGGGTGAGCTATTTTTATATCATTAATGTCATGTGACGATATTAATATGAATACGCCCGGAAAACAAATATTAAAACAATTCATTAATAAATATCAACTTAGTAACTTATTTACTTATTAACTGTTAGTTATCTTGTTTTTGTAAACATCTCTTCAGTTGAGAATGGAGACTAGAGGACGCCCGCAACTTCGTACGCGTAGAATTAAGTTTCCCGCTACTCCCCCTATTTTAACCCCTTGGGTGGTGAATTTCCTAAAATCCTTTCTCAGTGCTCACATCATAAATGGATCCTGTGTGTGGGAGTCAGGTTTGCCTTTTATATACGGGGTAATTTTTTTACAGTGCACAAATTTTAACATATGATTTTGTATCGTTAATATAATATATTACGACAGTAAAACGATATTTTTTTTATTCATTGCAAATTTTCTCTTTTACCTTCTCGTGTGGACACAAAATCCCACTAGAAAATCACTTTTTACAAACCTCAACATTAAAAACCTTTTTACAATGAAATTAGTTTTTTCGAATAGCGAAACTGCAGCTGACAGCGTCATGTCACTACAATTTTTGCAGTATAATCAATTTTCAACTGGGATAAATTCTCGCACGTAGTCTTACGAATATTCTAATGTTGAGTATTAAGGGGCTTCTAAACGGGCCATGTTTTGCTGCAATTTGTGGCCGGCAATTAGTGCTATCTTACTCTTACTTCGTATGTTAGAGCAAGATGCGTATAGTTCCCGGCCACACACTGCCGTGAAAATGTTGCTCGTTTAGAAGCCCCCTTACGAAATGGTCCGTATAATTACATTCTGAGCGGTGAAAGTTTAAGAGAGGCTCAGAGGATGTCCCGAGACGAAAGTATACCTCGACTTCATAGCCTCGGCTTCGTAGGATACGTAAATTCACCAGTACCAAACATGCGAACAATTTGGCCACCGGTAGCAGACTATTGGCATACGGCCAATTTACTACCCCCGGCACGCTGATGGATGTGGTAGACCTCATTTGGCGTTAGAAGCTGAAGATGAAATCTTAGAATTTTTCGAACATAACCCGAGAGCCAGTTCGTATGACGCGGCACGTCCTTTCGGTGTCAGCCAGTACGCAGTGTGAAAGTTGCTGCATTCTGCCGGTCTCCACCCTTATCATTTTCAACCGGTACAACAACTTCATGAAGCCCGCTCGTCGAGGGTTTTGTGAGTGGCTTCTTAGTCATCCCGATGCCAACATTTTATGGACTGATGAAGCACTGTTCCCCGTGTTGGGATTTACAATGTAAATAACGAACACTGGTGGTCATACAGTTCAAGACCACATATACAGAATATACAGAACGAACACATAAAGTTAAAGAAAATCACCCCCAAGTAAGGTTTAGTGCCAACGTTTGGTCGGGCTTTATTGGGAATAAAATATTAGGACTCTATTTTATCGAAGGCCGTTTGACCGGAGGAACCTACCTGGATATGTTACAAGGTGTAGTGAGCGAGTTAATGGAAGATGTTCCGATAGCCTATCTACGAGATTCTTACTGCAGCATGACGGTGCTCCACCCCACTACGCAACAATAGTGCGAAATACCTAAATAACGAATACGGAGACAACTGGATAGGGCGTGGAGCACCTCAGGTGCCATGGCAAGCCAGAAGCCCGGACCTCACGATGTGTGACTTTTTCTTGTAGGGTGAAGTCAAACGTCGCATGTACGTCTAAGAATCCCAGAGTCTCGACGATCTTAAAACGAAAATAATATCAGCATTCGATGGTAATAAAAAACGAAATTCGTGTTTTACACGGACTAAAGAGCAACATGCTAAAATGTGCACGGCTTTTTATAGAAAATAACGGAGGTCATTTTGAGCATTTGTTAAAGTACCTACGTTTAGTTTTGCATTTGTATTTTTTAAATAAATTTTTAGAACTTCTCTGCTGAGTGTGGTTCTTATTTTAAACAATTTATAAACACAACATAACTTATGTAATATCACCCACACTGTTAACTGACTACTAGTGAACCTTACTATCAGGAGGTAAGGTTATAAGTGTACAATTAACTGTGTTTTCATTTGCTTGTAGTGAGCAACTGAATATTCAGTTGAACACGTGTGTACGAAGTCTTCTAAAGTGATAGTTTACTTAATGGTGACATGGGTTGTCAAGCTGTAGGTATTCGATAAACTGTATTGCTATTCGAAATTTGAAATTTCAAGTACAGCTTATCAGACAACAAGCCCCTCCTAATGATATTCTAAATTTGAAATTTCATTTATTAACTTACCTGACAACAGTCCCCTCTCCTCGCACCCCTGCATTAGAGGGTCCATGAATATCGTTAAGTTAGTGGAATCATTGAATCGGCAATATCTGTAAAAAAAAATTAAGCTAGAGTAAAAATAACACAGCATGTGTTAGAGAAGCAAATATTAAAATTTGTGCACCTATTGAAAAATTACCCTGTATATAGATTTGTTTGACACTGATTTTGGTGTATATAGGGTGACGGCACCAATGATGGACACTTTTAGCTGTCAGGCACCAGTAATGGACACTTCGCTCTTAATTCAAATTTCATACGGTTCTAAATTGATTGTTGCAAAACAAATGAATATCCCTTATCTTCTGTACAATAAGAATCAACGTCCATAATTGGTGCCTTGTCCATTACTGGTTCCATCACCCTATGTGTCATGTCACGTCTATGTGAATATGTTATTTAAAGAGATTTGCTTTAATAGTTGTAAAAACTGTGCAAAATCGACCAATAACATTTCGTATATTCTAATTCACTTGTGTTCGTTTTCGGCTCGTAGCCGAACAGCAGCCTAAATTATATTAATTATTAAATTACACATTGGACGACTCCCATTAAATGACAGTGTAATGTTATGCAAACTCTCAAAACAGCTCACCCTTTCTGAGCTCTGGTCATAATACTACTTAGCGTTACAAGTTCTGTTGATCCGATTGAGCCTTATAGTGTAATCCAAACATCGACGTACAGATGTAGTGCATAATTGTTTTCCTTCGTATTTTCACGGAAACGTACGAACGCGTCTTGCTATTTCAGTCGGTCACAGTACAAAAAGTACTGAGGTTGACTGAAGCAGCATGACACTTTCGTACGCTTTTTTTAGCCCAGTGATGAACAACTCGCTGATTTCATATTGCTTTCTTCTTAAACAAACTTTCGTCAGTCCAAATTATTTTAGTACAAAATTGTCGGTCTTCTGTTATTTTCTGATAAGCCCAATTTGCATAATCAACTCGCTTTGAATAATCTTCGGGCTTTAAGGCGTGAACTTTTACAATGGAGAATGGATATTGTTGATCTCGTTTTAAAACGCGGTGGACGGCCATATGATTAATACCAAAAAATCGCCCCGCTATTCTTGTGCTGGAGCCAGGCTCGTCTTCGAAATGACTTAATATTTGTTCCTCTACCCCAAGAGACATACGGGTTCCTGATCCACCGGAACTGGCCGATTATTCTCCCGCAATCGTGTAATTGCCCTTGCAACACGTGAGTTAGTTGGCTGTCTTCTAAGAGGAAATCTTTCGGCGTATAATCTGAGAGCCGCTCTGCTGTTGCACTGGCACTCACCATAAATAAGTATCATGTCCATTATCTCCTGAGCACTAAAATTTACTGGCATATTTCTTCTTTTAATAATAAAATAATCTATCAACATGAAAACATCCATTTGACTTGTGTCCTACTGGGCGAACTGGATGAAAAAAAAATTGACTATTATGTCCGCTCAAATGACAGATCAGATGTGTTTGAATAACCTTGTATGTTTATAACTTTTAATTTGTTTAACATACGTTAAAGTGTACCCCAAGTGGAAATGATATTGACAGTGATAGTCGTGATCATAGTTGAAGCTGCAGTGGCAAGGATTTGTGGAATTACTTAATTATCAGTTATGTTTATAATCAGTGTCACAGGATGGTTCAAATAATGTTAACCGACTTTGAATAAAGGCAAAAATAGGATTTTACATAAAATATGAGTGGGAAGATAATGAACGAATACTAATAAGTATTATTTATTTATTTATATATAAAAAAGTATTCAATAATAATCGAGTTACCGAAATGTAAATATTGTTTATTAAACCATCTAGATGGGTGCGGTGTGAAAAAGTGTTTTCAACACACTTGCTCAAAACGACCTTTTTATTCCACTGATTTTTGGCTCATAAACCTAGATATTAAACACGCGTGCTTTTTCAGTATATTACGCACAAGTGCCTTTAGTTTATTAACCGAAACAATTTACATTTGTAGCCTAGTACCAAGTTGTAAGTACGAAGAAGAAGCGATATAATTTAGTCGGGTTATACCTTTTTTTTCTTAGCATCAAACAGTTTTTATGTGGCAAATAACATTATCTACATATTTATTTCAATAAATTGGTGAAATCAGCTTTATTACTAAAAAATAACTCAACTTCATTAAAATCATTTGATTTTTCTGTAATTTGTATTTTAAACATGAATTATTACATTTTAAATTTGGCTGTTGGCCGATCTCGTTCGCGCCTTAGCCTTGCGCGCGCATCGGTATCGCGGCAAGAAAAAAAAACAACGCGCCAGCCGCCATTTTTCGTAAATAATTGACGGCTGTGACGAAGATAGTTTGGATTAATTATTGTGAAGTTTAATATTAACGAAAATGTCTTCTTTAAGTAAAGAAAATGAAGTCTTGTTTTTTTTTCGCAAGTGTGTTGAAAAACGTCGTATGTAACACGTGTGCCGGTGACCATAATATACGCGGCTTTCTTGTGGCGCACTCGCTTCCGCTCGTGCGCACACAATAGCGCCTTGTATACAATGGTCAACTTAGCACACTTGTATCATAATGTACTATAAACAACTCTTCCTTGAACTCGACGCACCAAATAATTACCGGCGAATTAAAGTTGTCCCGTCAGAGTGTAGATAGGTAGTAAAAACACATTTAAAGGCATACATTCTCAACTTACCTGCTTTACCCGACGAGTGAGCGAGCTTGTATGACTTCGCTCACCCGATCAATCGTTCGACGGAGAGTAGCATTTTAAGAAAATAACACCTCAGGCGCCTTCCAAACGCAATCATGTCACGAAAACGGCTCAACAAGGCTTGTGTCGGTGCAATAATATTGTATAAACATTTCATTATGACTTTCAGATGAACGTATACCGGATGAGACCAGCCCATCCTGAATTTGATTGGTTTGAACACAACAAGTATAAGAGAGTGATGCAATACGACACGGGTGAAATACTGGCCGACTTCGACGACGACGGCCGCGGCCGCTGGTTCTACAGGAGCGGCAAAGTGGCCCTCGATTATTACAACGCCGAAGGTTGCATGCTGAGATATACATCTTTATTATCATTTGTATACTTCAACGCGTTGACTACTGTCACTCAAACTGTTGAGAATATTCATTTTTACTCGACTGTGTCGAAACAAAAAAGGAGGGATATGTGTTTGACCTGCATGTATGTATGTATGTCCGTTTCTATGTCTCCTCATTACTGCTCAACGGGTCAACCGATTTTGATGAATGGTACGGTATTAGATTCATCTTGATAGTACGAGTGTCGCTGCGCTTGCGCCGAGGAATCGGGGGTTTGGAAGAAGACGGGTGTGCGCCGCGCCCGCCCACAGCATCGTACCCTGCCTCTCTCAGTAAATTTGACTTGTTTTTTTTTTAGGGTCATTTTCATGTATATTTTTGCGCTGAATCGAATATGTCCAAAAAAGATTATGATGAATACTGGAATGAGCCGGAATAAGAAAAAGACAAACAATAGATATGACCATAGACGACAGAGACTATCAACGAAAGTGACGTATGAAGAATGGATGACGAAAGCAGAATGAGACGACTTAAGAACTTGACAAATGTGTTGGCAAAACACAGGGTATCATTTATATCCAGACGAAATTTTATTAGTTAAATTACAGGGATCATCTCTTAGCACACTATTACTTATTTACTACCAAGGGCATTCTTACCCGTATTTCTCAAGGAAGGAACTCAATACGCAGTTCGCGTTAAGATTATATTCCTAGAGGTGTATTTAAAATGTGCGTTATGATTTCAGAAGTAAATGCCCAGCAAAGGTTCGTTGTATACAGCAGCGGAGAACCAGACGACCGTGGACGTACGCGCCCGCGAACGGTTCTTGCGACATTCGATTATTTAGGAAACGGCGTAGTTTTCGACCACGGCGGAAAAATACGGTACATTTTCCAAATAAGGGAACCACTCCTTACTTTAACGGTGCGTAAATTACGGTCCGTCAAAATTGATGCCAATTATTTACTATGACCCATTCTTTGTTTACGCAACGTCACCGTATTTTACGCGTCGGTATGACCGAACCTTAGTATGTGCATCATGCCAACAACGCGAAAAGCAATAATTATTTACTAATGCTCATTGGGTTTTTTAAGGTTGAAGTATAACCAAACAGAGGGAATTGTACTGGATCGCTCCATTGGTCCGGTCTCCAACTGGAAGTGGCACACCCTGAACGACCCGCCCGTGCTGCAGCAGGTCATGATCGACACACAAATGCCGTACAAAGACCCCAATATCGTGAAGCTCGGCAGTGGAGACAAAGAAAAAGTAAGACACGATAACGAAGAGATGCTCGCTATAGAATTCGACAACTTTATCAAAGAGAAAAGCCGCAAATTGACTCAGAAGTTTAAACCGTTCCAAATAAAAATGAAGGCCCTCAAAATAAATGAATATTTTTCACTGAGGGTGCTGGATCAGGCTACAGTTTATCTTCTATTCAGAGACGGCCCAACTAACATGAAGATAAATATTGGTATGGTGTTGGATCATAAGGAGATAGTGGACACTGACACGGCTGAAGTCGGTGAGGTTTCTAATAGTCTGGAGAGGCTGCCGGCGCGCACGGACAGCCTGGCGGCGCTGCAGCGCGCGGTGGTGCAGTCGCAGCGCACGGAGCGCGCGCGCGTGCGCCACGAGCGGCGGCTCAACCCGCCGCAGCCGCCCGCCAGCGTGGACCAGCTGCGCGCCGGCGCCTCGCACCCCATGCGCCGCCCGCTCCTCACCGAATCTACAGAAATGGTGCCGAACACGCAATGTCAAATATGTCCATGTAGAAAACCCTCTACAACCAATTTATATTATAATACTTGTCACTAAGTAGGTCG
Source organism: Acleris sparsana (assembly GCA_923062465.1). NCBI lineage: Eukaryota > Metazoa > Arthropoda > Insecta > Lepidoptera > Tortricidae > Acleris > Acleris sparsana. Next base: position 13,893,498 of record OV281287.1, on the reverse strand, counting down.
CCCGTGATACCGGTTATAGGTCTTATTTTTTTAATTGAAGGTAGTTTACTACTTACCTAACCTTTCGTATCCCTAGAGCTGGATCCGTCCCTAAGGGGCTTAATCGGGTTATTTGAAATTTGATTTTACTAGCTTAAAGATAGAGTTCTGTCCCTGATTTGTCTGTAAAAAAACATAAAAAACAATCTTCCGTAGATAGCATACAGTTGCACGAAACGTCAAATCACTATTGAGATAGAAGAAATTAAACTCCGTCACGTGACACCGATGACGTCATAGCCCGGCAGACGACGGGATTAAATTATGAGAGGCTTTTGGCATACGAAAGGTTAACCTACTTTATAATATTATTAAAACTAGAAGGTTGTAAGGAAGTTGTTGTCTTGTAGTTTTGAGTTTTGGATGCTTATCTTTGAATCATGCTTAGTGATGTGCCACCGTGAAATTACGCAATTCTCATTGTGAAAAATTACCGAATGATTATATTGATATTTATTTGTGGAGTATTGTTACTAAAATAGAATCGGTTTAAAGAAAGTTTGAAAAAAAATATCTAAGATTCTATAATTCTAAGATCTCTATAATAACTGTTACGGAGAACATTACCTAAAAAAAATCCTCCCTTTAAATTGTCTGTTCTCGTATTTTACGGTAACTGCACATCACTAATCACGCTTAACCCTTAAATGCATGATGTAGGATGCATAACAAAACACACGAAAGTGCTTGCATATAATTAGCACACCATTACGTGTAATAGAAAGTACCCGGAAGACCGAGCGTCGCCCGGGTTGAAAACTGAATTAATAAATCATGCATTCACCAGGTTCCCTGTCCCGAAGCAATGTGCAGCGTTCTCTCGACACGTCCCCATGGTTAAAATGACATTAAATGGTCATAAAGTTCCGTATAAGATACTTCATTTGCCTTCAAGTATTACACTTATGTGTAATGGTGATTGTTAGATCGGTAGCTATACTGATTAGGTATTTCGATAACTTTTAAAGTAAATATATTTACTTTAAACGAATAAATACGTTTACTTACAATAAATATACTCAGACTCATACGAAACATGACACACATTTTTACATGTTTATGGAAAAAAATATGGAAATTACACATTGTCTGGACAAGGCTTGTATGAAATAAATATTATCTTTCTCCGTACAAAAAACTCTGAAGAAATATCTAGAAGCCACTCCATCCCATATTTTTGATTAGTTTGATTACCTATTTTACCTATACAATATTTTTATTATTCACGTACTGGCCATTCTTTTTTAACAGACTTCATGTGTTGACTTGAATCTTCTGTCTTCTGCATCATTCGTTATCATAATCGTTATTTGTCTTTAATAGTACATAAGTTAAATTTGTTTTGTTGAATATGTTTAACACAGGACTGCGAAATTTTACTTTTACATAATATAATATACTTATATTAAATATAATATAATATACTGTGCATGTGCCTCATGGACGCACGAGTAAAGTCACCCATGAGACACATGTGCGTCATGGGACTGGGAGCCTGTTAAGGGTTAAACGACAGAAGGATTTTTTACGAAATTTGACACGTACCGAGTCCACCACAACAAAGCAGTATATAGTTGGTAGTAATTGCTAAGGTACCTTTAGGTAGTGCCATTAGGAAAAAATAAACTCGTTAACATAAGATCTCGGCTTTTTTCTTTAAGTATAATGGATATTAATAATAAATAGATTGTTCACCAAATAATGAACCGATTGCACCTACCACTGGGTTCGGTTCAGGAGGACTAAGGGTCTCCCCAGACCTATCGAGGCCGAATCGGCTTGAGCCGGTAAGAAAGATTTATGTCCGTTCAGTAAGAATGAAAAAGGGGTCCATGCTCCCTTGCTACCCCTCTGTCTGTTTTGTAATGTAGTATAACGCTATTGTACACATTACGTACAGAATTTAAAAAGAAATGTAGGTACATCTCGATCTATTGACCTCAATAGATCGAGATTAAAAACTACCTGAGTTTGGGGTTACTGTTTAGCATCTCCCCAGCAACCTCCAAACATAATTTAGTCAATTTTTAATGTCACGCTCCTGGAAACTTTACTGTTTTGTTTTAAAACATTTAAAGCATAAGGGTGCGGCTCCACTGACGCGGAGACGAGCGGAGCGGAGCGGAGCTGTGCCAATATTAACCAATAGAATTTAAGCTATCGTGCGAAGGCGGTCTCGACGTGACCGCACGCGCCATCTATTGGTTAATATTGGGACAGCTCCGCTCTGCTCCGCTCGTCTCCGCCTCAGTAGAGCCACACCCTTACGCTGATGTACACGTGTATGATGTACCCAATATGTACTGGAAGAGTTCGCACTTATTTTTTAAATGTAGCTCATAGATCGAGAGTACAAATGATCTGAATTTGTTACTCCACAGCAACCCTAAATTCAGATCATTTGTACTCTCGATCTATTGAGGTACATTTCTGTTTCAGTATATAAGTATACATTTGGTACGTATTGTCTACATCAGCGCTATGCTTTAAGACATTACAAAACAGACAATGGGGTGGCCAGGGAGCATGACATGATATCCTAGGCCGTCTATGGCCGACAGCCTAGATTCACAAACACTGCGCTGCGCAAACGAATAAAGAATGTCAGTAGGTGCGCCAAATCGCTTGATACTTTGTTAGAGTAAAGCTTATAAATAAACAAACTCTAATTTTTATTCCATTCAACTAGACCCCAACAGTTGTGATTCTATGAACGTTTAAAGTCTTGGTCAATAATATTAAAAGGGCGCGGGCGCCATCATGCTGGAGTGACGTCATCGTTTAACAGCGGTGCGCGCCCTTATATGATTAAGTTTACCCACAACCGATCCGTAGTCACACCAATTGGCCACACTGGTGTGACTATGGTTCATTTTATTTACCCGTAGTCACACCAAGACCGAATTTGCATCTGTTGCTCTTTCAAAACCAAACTCAACAGAGTCAACGGAACTCCGCTTACGCGGAGCTCCTATTTATATGTTCGTGTGACTACGGATAAATAAAATGAACCATAGTCACACCAGTGTGGCCAATTGGTGTGGCTACGGATCCGTAGTAACGGATTTTACCTATTAGTGCTAGCTAGCGGTACACCTCAAAATTCAGTAAAAAGCTGCAAATGAAGAATGTCAGTAGGTGCGCTAAATCGCTTGAAACTTTGTTAGAGTAAAGCTTATAAATAAACAAACTCAACTTTTTATTTCATTCAAATAGACCCCAATAGTGCTGATTCTACGAACGTTTAAAATCTTGGTCAATAATATTAAAAGGGTGCGGGCGCCATCTTGCTGGAGTGACGCCATCGTTTAACAGCGGTGCGCGCCCTACTATGATTAAGTTTACGTATAGTAGAGCCGTTATCAACTGTCCCTCAGAGCAATAAAACCCGCTGCCAGCAAGGATGTGCAACACACGATAAACACGTACATGTGTTTATCGATAGTTTGCTACCTGCGTTGGAATTTTCGCTTGTTATTGAATTTCGTTTATTATAACGCGTGGTAATTATAATATAATTATAGTAGTGCTAGCTATCGGTACACCCCGAAATTCAGTAAAAAGCTGCAAATGGTGTTAAAAGCCTGAAAATCGGAACGATTGATCTTTAGTGTTATCTCATGAAAGGGCTTACTAAACCGATTCTAAAAAAATATCACATTATATTTCAGTCACTTGTTTTAAATTAAAATTATTTAAAATCATTTTCAAAACATACCAAGTTTGGGCTCCTCCAGATATGATACGGTTGAATGTAACGTAATGTGACACGCAATAAATGATTTTGAATTTGAATTTGAATTTTGAATCATTATTTGTAAAATATAGCTAAAATGATATGTAATAGCCTCATATTCAACCACAAGAAAGCAATTTTGAAAATATTTACATTTAGTATTTGTTTATTATTTTTTTATATTACAAAATGTGAGAAAATCACAATTAGTTGGAACATGTATAAAAAGTTCAATTTCAGACACTGAGGATGATAAATACTAATGCGAGAGGAGTTTTCTAATATATAAATATATTATTTATTACTGCGTTTTTTATTTTTAATATTAGTCACACTGTACAATAATAATTAGAATAAATAAAAACTGGCATAACCTGTTATCTACTTAAAAGTAGAATTATTAAAAGTATTTTTGCACACAATTACAAAAAGAATACCCCCTCTATTAAATCTGTTCGCGGCATTGTACTCATGATGCTGGCTGCGTTACCTCCCTGGATAGTTAAACCTATCCTTTGAGAGTGGTAAGCGCCAGCTCTGGAATTCCCGGAGGCGTCGATAAGCTTGGCAGATAGGCTCTTTATAAAAAGTTTCATATCAGCAGACCAAGGTCCCAGAGTCTCCACTGCAAGCGCCACAAACCTTATGCCTTTTGTAATAAGGTACACCGATGTACAGTTAAGAGTGTTTCTGTATGTGCCTACCTTTTTAGTAGGTACCCTTTTGTATATTTTTTTAATCTATTTTAGCATACCAGATACATGTTATGCACATTAACATATTTGACACATTTTGTATTGTTAAATGTCAAAATTTTAACCCGATGTAAGCCTTATCTGTCCGCGGTTTAAATAAAGAAACCCGACATAAGAGAATGCTGAATGAGTATCAATCGACATCTGAATAGATCATAATAATTTTGAATTTTGAAGGATTTAGATCAATAAAAGAAACGTAAGAGTGGCCAGGAAGGAAATCAAAAAAGGAGGTTTGGAACCACCTTGTTACAACCTATTCAACTGGATGGGTGTAACATTTTGACCACTTTTACGGGCCCGTCACTCCATTTAGTTTCCGCTTCTTTACGTTCTAGCTTGTCGTGCGTATTGTTTCGACGATGAGTTTCGATTCTGATGAAGAGGTAATTATTATCTTTTACTGCAGTTTGTCTGTATTTAAAACAGAGAAATCCGAAGAGCAGTATTTTTTATCCGCAATTATTAGGTATACCATTAAAACAAGACAAACGCCTCAACAGTGCGACATCATGGAGCAGACTGTTTAGAAAACGTATTTACGAAGACGCCATTTGGCTTGGCGTGGTGGCGTGGCGTGTTCTAATGTTGAATTTCGACATTCACGATAGTCCCATTCGGGTTGCGCATTGACTCGTCGCGCTGGCTTTCTGTCCATTTGGAAATCCGCATTATTCGCGGTAGTTCCTTTGGATGTTCCTTCGAAGGAATATTGCGTTTTTGCGCACTAGTTCCTATACAAGACATGAAGTACTGCGCCTTTTTTTGCGCCTTTGTTCATCCAAAGGAATGACCGCGGTTAATCCGGAAATCCAATGCACCGCGCGCCAAGTACCTTTAAACGCTACAGTTTTGACATTCACGGATCGATTTTGGCGCAGCGCTGCTCTATTCGGCTTGTTCGAGCGGTCGTGAATGCCCAGCTTAAGTTGCCAACCTCGGATTTACTAGGTAATTTATAAGGACAAACATAAATATATTTTTCGTACTTTAAAAAATGTATTTCAAAAATCAATATAATTATTAAGTCTTGTACCTACCTACATTGAATAATATTATTCTAAAATAACAATTTGCTATTATTTAAGTTATTACATTTTTTTTACATAAGACATGCCTAGTTTTTTTTTTTCAAGCATTATATCATTGAACAAATTTCTTTACACCATTTTTCGAAGACATCCCATGTTGACATAAATTGCATTGTTATAATAAATTAACTACTTATATCAATATGAAAAACAATCGGTTCAGAAAATGAAAACAAAATGGCGGGCACCTTTTTCAACTGAAAATGTAAATCCCTATAAGTAATTAGTAAACATTAAGAAATAACTGAAGAATGACAGACATTACATTGCAGCCCTTACGCAGAGATCTTGACGCAGGCGCGTTTTGGAAGATTGTATTACTACTATTACATTAACCTTTCGTGGATATGGTGGTGGAACAATAAAAGGGTCTCTACAATATGCAATTTATTGCAAGCAACCCGAAAATAATTTCATGCAATTTAAGCGCACTGCGTCACACATACGAACGAAGGTTGGGTAGTTGCATAGTGTACAGTTGGGATCATGTAGCTGACCGAATCTTATCTTGTAGACCTAGTTGCTTTGACCTGAAAGTGGCTAACTGCAAACTATATTTTACCCTAAATAGTGACTTGTTTTTGAAGTAATAAGGTTCAAATTAAATGCCATATTGGTATTGTTACCTTATGTTGTGTTTTTGTGTTCACAGTTCGACAACATAAATAAATTTTAAATAAATGATCAAGTATCATCAAAATATAGTGTATATATTTTTTGATAAATAAGTACCGTAAAACGGGTTAAATAGAAATTAAGGGTTAACAAGGGCACAACCTAAAATAACCTAATTATAAGACTGGTATGACGTAAATAGAACGTAACGTTATTTTTGTGAATACTTGTTCTTATTTGTAACAAGTTATGATTCATTTTAGGTTGTGTTCCTATTTACCCCGTTTTACGGTACATAATAAACAAAAATTAAATAAATAATTTACATTTTAAAATAAGCGTCTGTCTTCTTCTCGAAAATGATAAGAAAGAAACGAAAATATAACGCTTAAGTGACAGTGTTAAACCAAAATAAATGTCCAATTTAAGAAGAGTTTTGTCCCCAATACGAACCTGTCAATTATAGTCAAACACATACATTTTTGTAACGAAATTGTAAGGATATCATTTAAGTGCCATTTAAATAGCGTCTCTATGTACATTTATTTTGGTCTTTACCCTAATAATATCTCCTTACTTGTACAAAGATGCAAACATTTGTAAACGGGTCCTTTTTAACAGTACTTAATCTCTTTTCAATCAAATTTTATTTCTTGAAAATATTACAGTAAATAAGTAAAAATCTATTAGTGAAAATGTTTCTCAAGTATCAAGTCGTGTTTTGTACAACAGTACACAACAAGACCGGGAGATACTGACACGAAATTTCCGGTCATTTGTACCAAGTATGGCGACCCTTACGTAATGATGAAAAGGAAAATGATGCTCATAACGCTGGTACTGGCGGCCCAATCGTGTGGGGGTTAATTGAACGTGTCAAATAAATTTTAATTACGAAAGTCGAACGATTTGTAACACGAAAATTATTGTATTTCCGATAGTCGATGAAAAAGGACGTAGGCGGTAGCGTAATACCACACTTCTCCAGTGTGGCTTACAGCCCGCCATACAGAGGAGAACACACTAATTAAAAAAAAAAATTGGACCTTTTGTACCAGGCTAATTTTTGCACAGCTAATCATCGTCGAGTAGCCATTCACGAAAATCACCATGCCATACTTTTCTGAAGGTTCCAAATGGCCGCCATACCGCCGCAAAGAACTTTTTTTTTTGCAAAACTATTTGTACCATCATAAAACTTTTTTTACCGTTTTTTTGCATGATCATAAATATAAATTTGATAATGACATACCTGTGGGAGGTGGCGAATATAAACAATATTTTTCAAAATCGTAAGATTGGTAGAGTAGAGTATGGCACCATTTCCCCCCCTACTAGAAGTATGGCAAATATAATAACGGTCACATTGTATGCTATAATTTCCAAAAATCCAATTGCCATACTGGTACAAATCGTTAAAAAAAATCCTTACAACTTGGCTCAAGTGTTAATCTTTCGCCCCATGGTTACTATTTATTTATTTATTTATTTATTTATTAGGCATGGTAACAAAATGCAGATTACAATAATAATGATAATATTACATGTAACATAGGTTTATATCTACATTTCTATTACTACCACACACAACACTCGTTTAGTATAAGTACATATATAGAGAAATAAACGGATGGGATGGGTATATGGGATTTTTTTTTTAGGTTAAATTGTATCCAAAAGAACAGAATACAATGATGCCGTGCTGTAAAAAATGTTTTACATAGTGTACAGATGTATTTTGAAAACATGTCGAATAAATAAGTTTTTCAAGTATGACACCACTTTTTCCTCCCACTAGAAGTATGGCAAATATAAAACGGTCCCATTTTATCATATAGGTACTTTCCAAAACTCCGAATGCCATAATGGTACAACTGGTTTAGCAAAAAAAAAAATTTTGGCGGCGGTATGGCGGCCATTTGGAACCGTCAGAAAAGTATGGCATGGTGATTTTCGTGAATGGCTACTCGACGATGATTAGCTGTGCAAAAATAAGACTGGTACAGTCAACAGCATAAATAAGTGATCAATTATGTACCTAGTCACTTTAACGTCGTGCTTGAAATGTCATACAAAATGGACAAACGATTGAAAGCGACAAGGTACATAAATGATGACTTATTTATGCCGTTGACTGTACAAATGGTGTAATTGTTTTTTTAAATTAATGTGTTTTCGTCGGTATGGCGGGCTGTAAGCCACACCGGGAAAGTATACCGCCTACCTCGTTTTTCATCGACTACCGGAAAATACAAGAATTTTGGTGTTACAAATCGTTCAACTTTCGTCATTTATCCGACACGTTCGATTAACGCCCACGCGATTGGGCCGCCATACCAGCGCTATGACCATCATTTTCCTTTTCATCATCACGTAATTAGACCCCTGAAGGGTCACCATACTTGGTACAAATAACCGGAAATTTCCTGTCAGTGACTTCCGGTCTATGTGCCTATACACTTCCAAGTATTTTTGACTGCTGTTTCAAATACAAAGGGACCTTTATTTTAATCTGAGCCTCTTTGTTTAATAATTTAAGACGCTTTTCGAGTGAAGGTGTTTTTGCAGTTACTACTTTCTATTTCCACCCCTATTTTGCGGCCAGACTTTACGTACAATAAGATGACAATAGTATTTTTTACCGGGTGAGCGCTTTTAATTGGACTCGGCTACTCAGCTACTATGATTCCAACCATGAAGAGCAATTAAGAGCCGCGATAAACTGCATACTGTTCTAAGCGGCGTGGTACGGCGTTTTCCCGTAATAAAAAGCGTTCGAAAAACGAGGCGGAGGCGGCGTATGGGAACGCGCCGTACAGCGCGGCCTCCGCTCTCAGTTCTTTTAGACTTGTTCACTCACAAAAAGCGGAGGCGGCGCGGAGACGAGCGTATTACCATTGCCTGGCTCGTAACGTAACGCAATCTCCGATAGCCCTGCTCACAGAGCGCAATATGTACCGCAATATGGGCCTCCGTCTTCTGTGTGTGGACAGCTTAATTGCGGCTTAACAAACAAATGAGGGGCGCATCAGGCGACCCAGGCGGCGCACACGCGCCCGCTCTGCGTGCCGCGCTTGCGCCACTGTCCGCTGCAGCTCCACAAGGCTCTGCGTATCCGCCGGAAACTTCTCCAAAGGGTTAAAAACACGCCCAACATGGCAGGTCTCTATATCCACTAAATCCATTCTGTTCAACGTCATACCAATATTTATTTTTATATGAGTCGTATCATCTCTGTATATCAGATGAACTTTAGCTTGATCTAGAATTTTTAGTGAAAAATATTCGTTTATTTTTAGAGCCTTCATTTTAATTTCAAAACGCTTGTAGGATTGAGTCATTTTTTTACTTTTTTCGTGAGCGGATGTTTTTGAATCTATCTTATGCTCGCGTACTTTAAGAGTGTGTTCAATTTCTTTTCCAAGTTCGTCTTCTTCACTCATCTGTATTCCAGGATGTATGAACGGCATTTCCGTATCGGTCGCGGCGGGATAGTCTTTGAGGGAGTGCCACTTCCAGTGCGACACCGGGCCGATGGAGGGGTCCAGAACAATTCCCTCATTTTGGTCGTACTTCAACCTAAAACAATTAAAACGTGTAAAAATACCTGGAGAACCCCACTTAATGCTGCTGCTTAACGGTGCGTATATTACGGTGCGTCAAAAACGACGCCATGTTGTTACTATGACCCCGTCTTTCGTTTACGCAACGACACCGCATTTCAAGCTGCGGTGTGAAGGGCACGCGATAAAATCGGAACGGATACGATGCTTCACTGCGATTCCGCACCGGCGCCGTATTTTAAGCAGCGGTCGGATCGGTCGCACCTTTAGTTAGTTTTTATGACGCACCGAGCAAACGTCGTACGTCCAGTGGCGACCTCATTACTATTAGGTATTGTGTTATCTAATTAAATAAAGAATTTCCTTGGAATTAAACGGTGGTTTTTTTGAAGCACTAGTAAAAACTCAATTTATGAGATAGGTAACCAACTTTAATAATAATTACCCTTTTATTAGTCAGCTTAACGGGAAAAGGTGGCCACTTTTTTCCGCCAAGTTGATAACTCGAAGGTCAACTGTTATTAAACTATGTGATATATCCTATAAGTTGTGTTTTCATTTGTAGTACAAAAAGCACCGTCCGATTACAAGACAATATGTACTTTAGTTTATTAGAAAAAACAAATAATAGTCATGAGGGCGCCACTGTTCATCCTCCGTACGCTCGGCGCAGTCTTAAATTAAATCCATTCCACTCTCGTAAGGCCCAACGGCCTAAATTTAGAATATTATTAAAGTTACTTTAAACTTTATTTGACTGACAAGATGGTTTTTAAGTAACGTTTGAATTGGGCCTTACGAGGTAATGATTAAGTGTGTTTTTTTATGTTCTGGTTTTTTAACGTCATGTCAGTCCGTTTTTTTTTTTTTTTTTTTTATGGCATAGAGAAGGCAACCGAGCACACAGGCCACCTGTTGGTAAGTGGAAACTGTGACCCATAGACATTAGCATAAGACTGCAAATGCGTTGCCAACCCTGAGGACTAAGATGGAATGCCTCTATGCTAGTCATTACACCGGCTGTCTTATCCCCAAACCGGAACACAACAATGCGAACACTGCTGTTTGGCGGTAGGTTAATGGATAAGATGGTGGTAGCGATCCGGACGGACCCTGCACAGGGTCCTACCACCCGGTCCGTCCGTCCCGGTGGTCCAGTGTATGTCACAGGCATTTTACTCGAAAACTACACAACAGGTACATTGACGAAATTTGAATTATAGGCGTCTTGTAGAAGCCACGTCTTAGTTTGGTGGTTAAATAACAATAATAAATATTTCTAAAAGGCACTTCATATATATATCATCTTCTGTTATGTAACAGAAGACGAAAAAATATTTTCGGCGTAAATCATCGAGTTCTATATATTTTTTGACTAGGTCAATATTTTCTAAAGTAATCGCTCCGAAATTTGCATAAATTGTGCCCCCCTTTATCTGTCAAACTGTATGGCCAAAGCATCAAAAGAAAATCAAAAAGGTAACACCTAATAAATACATTAGCCGCCTGTACACGTCAAGATCGGACCGCAAGAAACGCCACGCGCCGTTCCAATCTTCGTTCGGAACCGTACGAGTGAATGCAACTGTAATATTAAAATAGTAAAAAATGTACGATATGACGATTGGATCGGCGCGTGGCATTTCCCGCGGTCTGAAGTTTACGTGTAAAGGCCGCTTTTAAATAGGATGATGGATCTACTCCACCGTGATACAGCTCATAACTAGTACGGAGAATAAGGAACCTTATTTATTACGCTCATGTTTTTAAGATAACACACAATGATAGTAATTATAAGCTAATATGTTATAAATATTCCTGTATACTGTTGTTTTTGATAAATAAATAACAGTATCTGGAAGACCGAGCGTCGCTCGGGTTGAAAAAGTAATTTCCTGAAGATGACAACTTGTCAGGTCGATTTTTCACCTCCGTACACCCCTATAAATTTCAAATTTCATCGAAATCGTTGGAGCAGTTTCCGAGATTAAGATTATATATAAACAAGAGATTCAGATTATATAAGTATATACAGACAATTATATATATACAAGAATTGCTCGTTAAAAGGTATTATAGATATAGATAGATAGATTAGATAGATACAAACATACGTTCACGCCTGTTATCCCAGAGTGGGTAGGCAGAGCTACATAATTACCTATTAACAACTCTAAATACTTGTTGATAATTTTGTAACCACCACCACGTACGTAATAAAATAAAATAAATTAACTTACGACGAAAATTATATTTAACATGATAAGATACGCTGTTTTGCTGTTGCACTTTTTCATTCAAATCGTGTTGAATTACATGTTAAGACTGTAGTAAGTGTCTTAAAGTTATTACTGCCATCCTAAATGACATTGTTAGGTATAGAAACATACTAACGCTATTTTACCCGGCTACGGCGAAGCCAAGAAGTAATGTAGTAATTTTGATTAAGTCAGGTGTTCATAGTGTATTTTTCCTCGTTTACCCCATGGTGTGTAATGTCTATGGATAGGTCTTTCGAAAATATTGCAATTTTTCTATTTAGTACTGTTTTTGTTAGAGTCAAGTGTCCCCGTCCCCCCCCCTCCCTACAGCCTTAACTACAAATATTAAAATTCTGAAAAATATCTCAAAAGAAAGCATGAAAACTATCTTGACATGATTTTTAGTAGCCTAAATTTTAGAAAGATTTTGATTTTTTAAAGTTTTTCGCAAGTTTTCCAAAACTGTAAAAATAGACCACTTCATTTTGTTTTTCGCGTAAAATATAAATAATGGTCAGAAAAAGTTCTGACGTCTAGTAACCATGACATCTAAATACTTATACGGTGATTTTTAATCGGTGATCAGGAGTTGAAAAATATTAATTACCTACCAAAATTGAATTCAATTGGTGAGGACTTACGCAATTACCTCACTGTTTAATTAATTACAATTAATGATATTGTTGAAACCAATAACCACTGAAGACATGGTCATCCTACATTTTGACATTACATCACATTTTTGGGAATTTGACAGATCTTACGTCAATAAACTTTTAACTTTTGAGAGCCAGGTCTACCAACCGGACATGACAACAAAATGACTTCACCCAAAGTCAACCAATTGCGGGTCTTGAAATTGTAACCTAGCGACCACCATTGTAAGCGTACGGAGAAATTGTGATTGGTAATTTTGACATCGGAAAAACGAAAATCCCACGATTTTATCCGAACGCTGATAGTTGCTATAGCTACGTTTAAACAACAGCTACTATTGGTCAGAACAGTACAGAAAATGATATTCTTCTTTTCTTGAATAAATAGCATTTGTCTCGTAGAATATTTGGCCAGTGTCAATTTAATAAAAAATGTCAATGAACCTAATTTCGTTAACCTTCATGTTGTGCTTACGTAAGAATTAGTAAGGTGACGATTAATTTCGATAAAGTATATTTTCAAAACAAAAATTAGGTATTACAAAAAAAAATGGTTGGTTTCATGCAACTTCGACTTTGACGTGGTCAAAATTAGTTACTGAATTAGAAAAATTGGTACCTGATCACCAATCAAAAAACACCGTGTATATGTAAATTTTACCTTATATTACCAGCATGGTCCAATATTACAGCATTTCCTGAGTGATCAAATGACGCCAGAACAGTTTGCGGCCGCAGGCGGCCCTTTCTGTCGGGTTTTTCGCTACTGTACACGACGTATCGCCGTCCTGGCGGGGTTTCTGGGAACATTGTGAAATTACGATCATTAACATACTTTTCTCAAATATGCTTAATAATAAATAAATTATTTACTAAAGGAAAAGACACAAACTTCAACATTTATTTAATAGTGTGTAAATTTATTACAAATTTCATACAAGTTTTGATGGTTACCTGACAATTTATCATAAAAATTGGAATGCCAAACGAAACGTCATTTTGTTGATATCCGTATTGAACGTAACCATGGCAACTAAATAACAAATCGATCGATATTAATCATCTATTTTTTAGTTATTTAATAAAAATGAACACATAATTAGTATCAAAATTAATTTTGTTTTTAATATACGTAATTTTAGTTAGTATTCAATTATTTTTAACGGTTTATCATACAAATTAGGATGTCAAGTGTTCACTAAACGCCAAAACTGATAACCGGAATGTCCGTAACCATACTAACCATGGTAATAACAATGCTATAATTTATGTAGATTGATATTAAGTACCTAAGAAGAGATTGTTATATTTACTTTTAGTATAATAGTAGTCGAGTGCCAGTTGCCCGTCCCTGTAGAACCAGCGGCTTCGGCCATCTTCCGAGAACTCCGCCAAAATTTCTCCGGAGTCGTAGAACATTTTCCTCTTGAACTTGTTCTTCGCAAACCAGTCGAGCTCAGGGCGAGAAAGGACCATGCGGTAAACATTCATCTAATAGAAAAAATAACTTATCGATAGCTGAATTTGCAAAAACAGTTCAGAGGGACTAGACAATAAAGTATTTTTCGTTATGCATCTTGTCTAGGCCACACTACTAACAAAGTAAGCTATAGGTATTCATATGTATGCTAGCAAGCCGCATTTTTGACTTCGCAAGGGTAGCACTAGGTATACATGATCGGAATATTCAGAAAGCAGATAGATGAGGTAAACTCAGGTATATTTTGACACTTGTACGAGGTAAAAGTCCACACCAAAGTACACACATCACCAATTTCCAAGGATCAAAAATATCGCTACATTATTTTGATATTATGCAATGTACAGTCGAGGAAATGTATCCCCGTACCACCGTAGAACCCTCTCTCTGTCGCAACGTCAGGTCACGCCACTCAAACTTCAGGCATTCAAGTTCAGAATAACTCTTTTTAAAAACACCGCAGGCAAAGCAGTGCCGGGGCTCAAACATTTATTTTTTGCAATAATCTTTTGATGCCGACTGTACTTTTTTGGAGACATCATCTGCTACTGAACCAAGCTAAGGAATTCCCATTCGGTGGGCCTACGTTAATTATATCGAAGCTGTTGCCATCTCCCCACACCTGCATCAGATCGGCTCCTTCCTTCCTTTATTATTTTTATTGATAGACAGACGCTAGACGTACGAACAAAGAATAATAGATTAAAGATTTAGCCTTTAGGCTTGTCATAATAAGGTTAAAAATAAAAGTTTGTGAGAATAATATAATTACTTTGCGCTCTGCTTTCCTGGTGGGTAGCTTAGATGATTTCGTATCAAGAAGCCTCCGATGCGACAAGCGAATGTCACTGCTATTATTTCTGTCCATCTTTAAAATAATTACAAGAGAAACTTAAATTTGTGTATACTTAGGTAAAAAAATTAAGTAAAGCTCCTCTTGCGTGTAGTTGTGGTCAAAACTAATATGGGATATATACATATTATTGACGACACGCTGGCCTAGTTGGCAGTGACCCTGCCTACGAAGCTAGCGGTCCTGGGTTTAAATCCCGGTAAGTGCAGATGTTTGTGTGATGAGCGCGAATATTTGTTCCTGAGTCATGGATGTTTTCTATGTATTTAAGTATATATTTCTCTATATAGTATTTATATCGTTGTCTAGTAACCATAGTACAAGCCTAGAGCTTAGTTTGGGACTAGGTCAATTGGTGTGACATTGTCCCCTGATATTTATTTTATTTATTTATATATTATTCAAATATAGAATTTCGAACGCTCTATACAAATGTTTTTTTTATGGCAATCAGAAGGCGCACGCGAGCTGGAGCACTCAGGCCACCTGATGGTAAGTGGGATCTGAGACCCATAGACTTTTGAAATTTCAAGAAAACAATCTTAAAACTGGAATCCCAAGACTTCAAATGCGTTGCCAACCCTGAGGACTGAGATGTAATGCCTCTATGCTATTAATTTCACCGGTTGTCTTATCCCCACAAAACTACATGCAAGAGGAGCTTTACTTAAGTTTTTTACCTATAACTATATTAGTACATTACATCTGAGACCGGGAAAAAGGCCGTTGCGGGACGAGTATGAGTTCAACTTGACTGCGTCTCGGCTGCGCTATATAGGTGCGAGTCCAGCAACCGCCCTTCCCGGCCCAGACTCGTGTAGATGAACACATTTGTTAATAATATTAAACACAGCTCTAAAACTGCCTTAAAACACGCTGTCGCGATATCGTCGCCCGAACTCATATTCTATTTATAGTCCGGGGAAATTTACCCTACCTTTCTGAACGTTTTAGCTTTCTGGCCACAGGATCTCAAAACCGTTTGCGTTCGAGTGACAATCTTTCTCTTGCTTTCCCATCTAATAGATCCAAAACTTATTCTAAATCCTTCTCGGTCCACGCTGTGCGGTTGTGGAATCTATTGCCTACTGAAATAAGGCAGTCTAAGTCTGTAGATTCTTTCAAATCTAGACTAAACAAGTTCTGGCTTGACACATGTTCTTAAACTTTTTCCTGCTTATTATATATATTTATTTATTGTAATTCTTATATTGTATATTGTATTGTATATATATATATATATTAACATATGTTTGCTTATTTTATCTATTGATATTTATAGAAATTTCTTTTAATGTGGTACTTGTTTGGCTATTCGTTGTAATTAATTATGTCTCAATCGCTCACAGGTTAACTGGAAGAGATCCCTTAAAGGGATAAGTTCGCCATTGTACGTCCCTGTTATATTTTTATCTATTTTAAAATCTGAATCTCTTTTGTTTGTACAATAAAGTGTTTAGGTACATACATACATAAATAAATAAAAACAGAAAATTAGGCCAACTTTGCATGAAGAACGTTTTTTTTTATTAAACGTGTTAAGTTTACCCGCGTGCATACGTTTTCTTTTAAAACTATGTTTATCAATTTAATTTCTTAGAAAAAAATATTAGCAGGCATGTTTGTAAGGAGTATTTAATTTTGTAGAAGAGATAATTTTTTAACCAGTAGGTTAGCAAATTAAACATTTGTCGTCCAAATATAATAGAATAGAATAACTTTATTTCATGTAGCGTGTAATAAATTTATAGGCCCATATTAACAAATTCCTTACAATATAACAATATACACGGTGTTTTTTTTTCGGTAATCAGGAGTTGAAAAATATTAATTACCAACCAAAATTAATGATATTGTTAAAACCAATAACCAAAAATAATTACTGAAGTGAAGTGGATACGACATGTCAAGTGCCATCGCTTTGGCAGGGAATTTGACAGATCTTACGTCAGTAAACTTTATCTATTGATAGGCTGTATGGATCAATGTCCTTTGCCTTTCCGTCTGGGATAAACAAAATGAAAAAAAAAAAACTTTTTTGAAAATTTTCGGCTCAGTACTTTCGGAGATCAGATTCAGAGATTCATGAATAAAATCAAAACGATTTATTTTACAATAATAAAAAAATAAATTTCCTAGTTCGTCCCCCGAAAACGAAATTTATTTCTTTAAAAAATACCTTGCACCTCTGTGTTTTGGTCATCATGTCATCAATTTACATATGTATACAAAATTTCAACTCAATCAGATGATGATTCTTTGAAATGGGTAACAAATTAACGTCCGTGAACGTACCTACCTATATTTAGGTGTTTGAGTTTTATAAGTATTTTGAATTTAAATGGCATTATAAGGGATCTCGATACTGATGAGGATGACATGATTTGATTTATGATTATGAGTCATGTCTGAGGAGGCTGAAATGTTGTATAAGTTGGCCGATTTAGGTTTAGTTAAGTGTTGACTTAAGTTTTGTGTTGTATTAGTATAAGCGTAAGCCCTTTTTAATAAATTAAAAAAAAAAAATGAGTCACTCCTTACTTGAAATATTTAATATCTATAGATAATGTTACCTACCCTTGTAAGCAATTCCAATACCGCCTGTTTTTTTTTTCTTCTTTCCTCAATTTCTTTTGAAGATTTTCTTACCAATCTAATCTCACTGTCACTATCATGTAGTTCATTAAAACTATCTTCTTTTTTATTTAAGCCATGTTTCTTCTTGTGGTATGTTTTAGTTGGCTCATCAATTATTACATTCGCTTGTTTAATTGTAGCTGTGAATCGAAAAGGTACCTCTTTAGAAGTTTCCTGTAATTTATCTTATTTTATCTAGTAATCAATCTAGCATTTCATCTTATTTTATATAGTATTAGGAAGTCCTAATAGTAGGTAAAATAAGATTTCATAAGAAAAAGGAATCTACCTACTTATTCGTTTTTTTAATTACGCTCTACTCATAAAGTTATCTAAACAAGCAATACATGTGAAAGTAGCTCGGCGTAGAGTCTGGCCACGCTAAGTCTGCAATCAAATATTTGGCTTCCCATAAACAATTTATATAGCATTTGCAAGAAGCGACGCTATCTTTGTAGGATTGCGATCCTAACTTATTAGGTAGTTATTATTCTACCATACAAGACCAAGGGTCCACTGGCAGTGTGCCATCGAACCGATCGAGGGGGCCCACAGACCTTGATCTAACTAGACAACGCGAGTGTACCTACTTCGCGTGTCAAAAAGAAGTCTAAGGCTCCTATTAATAAACTGGTCTCAGATTAGATGCCCGTCACAAGACTGAGCTTTAATTAATAAACGTATCTCAACACGTCAAACTTAATCCTCGGATCAGATGATACAGTCATTTGTATGAGGAACTACTGACCCTGATTATGGTCAATAGGTGACTTGAGACCATCTCGAGACATGAAAAAATGGCGGACGCACTGCAACATTATGTGCAACATAGTCGAACATATGGGTGTTTTTTATCAGATAATTATTGGTTTAAATACAATTGAGTGTTATTTTGAAATTCTCAGAGGAAAATATTTATACCTAAAACGTTTTCAATAATAATAATACCTAAATATTAGGTTTGATTTTTTCTTTCTTTTATTTGAAATTATTGTGGGTGCTAAATAATTAATGTTACGTATATAGATTACGAGAGGGATACCGACCAAGCCGAAAACAAAATAATAGCCCGATATGTTTGTTTAACAATTTATTTATTTATTTTTATTTATTTAGATGAGGCATGAAAGATTTACCCACCACACGGGCTCATTTCCATGAATATTACAGAATATGTGTAGGTAACTAGGTACAGTAGTTATTTATATGTAAAATGTGCCAAAACGTACCAAAATTTTGGTCGCGTTATGGCGCTAAGAACTTTCAAATATGGTTAATTGTTGCCAAAAAAACGATAAGGGAAATGGCGTACAACGTATCATTTGTTCTATAGAACTGTTACGCCGTGGAACAAAATGATATGGCAGTGTGTCACGCTGTTCTATAAAATGTATGAGAATATTCAGTTTTCATTTGTTACCATGGAACTGACAATTACAACTAAAATTATATTTACATTTAGTCTAGGCTTATGCGCTTATTACACCTTTCTAAATTAGTCACTAACAAGAGGGACGCACCAATACGTTGGAACGAGGTAGAGATGGATTTATATTTTTATAGAACTTCATATAATGTTTTTTTTAACATTTTTTTAAATTCTTGTAATTGTCAAGTCTTAGAAAATCATTTAAAAATGTGTTACTCGAAAAGGCAGCGATTTTGAGTTAACGCTCAAATGTTGAGAATATTATCTTGCAAGGCTGCAACTTCATCTTGCTTAGATAAGGTGTTTTTTTATAGATTAAGTACTAATATTTTTCTGGATATTTTTACTTTTTTTGGTAACTGAAATAGAAGTGTACGAACAAGTCGACGGAGCTGCTATTCCGCGTAGTTCTGGCGATTCGCGCCTTGACAACTCCAACTAGGTATTTCGTCCATTAGGTATTTATTATACACTTAGGAGAAATTACCGTTATGTATTAAAAGTTAAGTATTTCAAATTAATGTGCATGACCCCAGATTTGTCTAAAATAGTAGGTATGGGCCATAAAATGAAACCTTGTAACAATACATCGAAAAAATAAAAATCAATATAATGTCACTCTTTATAATATATGATAAAATGTATCTAGCACATAATAATCCTTTAATAATTGTTCTAAGAATTATAATTTATTGTAATTAATATAATAATCGACGAAACCACATTCCTTAAAATCTATTTAATCGTTTGCTATGAAATTAAATTCGAATTTTTTGTCTATAAAAGAGAGGGATACTGTAAAAAGTCCTTTTGGCTTAGAATGTCACTTCGTATTGCGTAATTGACTAATATTCTCAAAACGTTAGGTACCTACTTAACATGTGATGTGCTTTGCTAACGTCGTCTGCAAAGGAGTGAAAAGTCGGGTTAAATACTAGTATATAGTTCTTTAGAACTACTGGGAAATATAATAACTATTTTGTTTTATGATGGAACAATGTGGAAAAAGAGAAGTGTTACTTGTTCTATAGCGTCACTGGTATGTGAGGCAAGGTGAAAAGCTAGTATGTAGTTCTATAGAACAATTTCGGAAAATAAATTATATTTTGTGCTATGACGTCACTGTACCATAGAACAAATGGGAATCACTCTCTTTGCAAGGTCATAATGTGGGCACCATAATGTAGGCAAAATTTTGGTTAGTTTTTGCATATTTGACTTGAATACAACTAATACTTACTTTATGTACAACATTCAGCCATTTCCCTTATAGTTTTTTTTTGGGAATGAAAAACGTTTTTCTGCCGCCATATTTAGATAACGCGACCACTGCGCAGACAGACCGACATATTCGCCATCAGAGCCCTAGTCTCTATCGAAAATTGTTTTGCATAATATTGTTTAGTCTTTTTTTTGGTATAACATTAGTTTTGAATAACCCTACCGGTGAGTCGAAGTCGCGGAGCTCCTATTCGCGTAGATGTGGTGCTTCGCGCCTTGACACAATTATAACCTAACCTAACCTATAGATTACTTGGGAACTAGGTGTTTTATACAAAATTATGGATTTAGCCTTCACAAACTTTTTTTTTGCCTACAATTTTAGACCATAAGTGCTTTGGAACAAAAATTTTGCATGCAAAAAAAAACTTTATAATAAAATTAGAAGTATGCCATTCAATATTATAGGAAACATTTTTGACCAAAAAAATTTAGCACATAAATATACAATTTTAGAACACTTTAAAGGCACCCCCGAGATTGCTACCAAAGTGTCCTCTTGTAATATTATGCCTTCAGGCAGCAGCCACCATATTGTCTTTTTCCGGTAAGCGGCCATCGCTGGAAACCCGGCGATGGCATAGTTTCGTATATATATAAATATTTGCCGCTAAATTTACACATGTCTTGCAAAATGCGTTTGTCAATAGATAACGATTGCATACAATAAACGAAATTCCCTTATTCCGTACCTAACAGACCCCGCGCTGCCTGTCTTCAGACTAGTTTTTGAAAATCTCGTAGTTTAAAAATATTCTAAGACGAGGGAAAATAAAAATGAATCAAGGTGTTAATAAATGTATAAACTTGTAAATTAACTGGTATTTTCTACAATAACTTGTTTTATTTCATAGTTATAGTTTTAATACAAGAAAATAGAAAACATTGGTCTTCCGAGATTTGATCGAGACTAGTAAAATTCGTATAAATGTAACGGCCTTCATGATTAATAAGATAGGCCGTTTTATGCTGAATCCTACGATTTACTTCATATAATAATAATAAGATTATAATATAATACCCTCAAAGTTTTTTTAAATAAAGGTAAAGGTAATGCCGCTTGACGGAGATTCGCGCAAAATGGCCGCCCGCTTGGCGGAAAATGACAATTTGACAATTTATCAATTTCCCATTTCTGATTTTAGCATAGTATCATTTGCCCAATGTAACGGCTCGGTTTATTAATAGTTTACCTATTTAAAATCTCTTTTATATTATTTTTTTATATTTTCGAAGCAGTTTTTTTTTAAATTAAATACGTAGACGTAATAAAATACATACACGTACATAGGGCAAGTAACTACAAGGAGAAAAGTTGCTCGGACTAAAAATGTGTTTACTTAATGTAAAAATTTTGGTCAGTGTTTACATAATTGGCATTGGTACAACGAGTACCTACTTACTTTATACACAACATTCAGGTTTTTCCCTTATCGTTTTTTATTTTTAACAATAAACTACCTTTGAACGATCATAATATAGCACCATAACGCGACCAAAATTTTGGTCGATTTTTTCATATTTGACATACTCTATATTAAACATTCAGTCTTAACGTATTTTTTTGGGAACGATAACACGTTTTTCAGCCGCTATAATTAGGTAATGCTACCATACCACTGTGCGCAGGCAGACTGACATATTTGGCATCAGGGAGTTGCCCTCTATCCAGTCCGCCTAGAATAATCCATTTCCGAGATCGTTTCTAGTTTTGTTGTGACCTCCTAGTCCATATAATAAGGAATAGATAATTTGTCAAATCAGTATAAAACCAAATATTCGAAGTGATCTTTGGGACAAACGAAAAAAAATTCAAACCATATTTGTCGAATAATTTTTGCTGAACCAAAAATCTGTTAAACATTTTTCGCAGTTCAGATAGGTAACCATGCTATAATAAACTGTTATTACCAGGGAAACGCTCATTATATAATTGTTTTGACGCTTCGATTATGCTGTAGGTGGTATTCTCATACCGTTTACGATATCAATATTAGCTGTTTATACTCGTATAGTACGCGAGTAAAAAATACAATAAATAGGGGAAGATTGGCACCATTCGTACGCTTTTTGCTCTGAGCCTTGTAATAAAAAACCTAACACCTATTTTAATATGAATCTAAAGCTACTTTATCGTACACTTACTTATCTGACTATAATAACAGCTTATTTCTGATCTGATACAAAGCAATTTGGCCAAGTTATAACGATTTTCCCAAAAAGTGGGAATTGTACGAATGCACCCCACACGTTCGTACACCATTTGTTTCTTCCCGGGATATATTTTTTTCTCAGCTATTTCATCTGTTTCATTTACCTTTTAGGCATATCTTATTGACCTGGTTTCATAATGATTATATTTTTAATTTTAATTTTTCTTCAGATCCATGGGGTGCATTCGTACAGTAAAAAAATGCATACCTACAATTTGATTGTACGAAGGTACCCCAATCAAACCGATCATAAAAAAACCAAAATAAAAAAATAACCGTTAAGGTAACTCTAAAACTATTGTTTAAATAACAATCTTAAGCATGTATTTACAAACTAGACTAAAGTATTTTTTCTCATTCTATTAAAACTTATTGAAGACAGATGTATTCAAAGGAGAACCAAAAATTACTTTCGAGTAGCCGAAACACATATTAACTCTTTCTGGCAAAGTCTAGTCCCGTACTACCATCATTTTTGGAGGGTAGCCTATACATATGAGCGGCAGGCAGTCCCGTAATAATTTTTCATCACACTTTCACGTAAACAGTATCTAAACATACAGGTTAACTGGGCCGTAAGCCCCATATAAAACCCTCGACCTTTTTTTTTCATGAAAACTTAGGTCGGTAAGTAATTTTTTTTTAATTTATAGCGCAGCACACCGTTCATGCAAGTTCAAGCAAGGAGATTACACGAAATTGAAAAATTGTTTTAAAATGTTATCTAAACAGTAATTTCATCACACTTTCACGTAAACAGCATCTAAACATACAGGTTAACTGGGCCGTAAGCCCCATATAAAACCCTCGACCTTTTTTTTTCATGAAAACCTAGGTCGGTAAGTAATATTTTTTTTAATTTATAGCGCAGCACACCGTTCATGCAAGTTCAAGCAAGGAGTTTACACGAAATTGAAAAATTGATTTTAAATGTTATCTAAACAGTAATTTCATTGCAATCTCGCTACATGTTATAAATTTTAATAAATAAGTTTTTTCTGCCCTATAATTTCATTTATTTACTCGCAAATATGATAAAAAACATTGTATGTTTCACGGGCGGTACGGGAATTACGAACCTCGACTCAGAAAGCCCTCAGTCTTCGACTTCGGACTTCTACTGGAGCCTCGGTCGTAATTCCTTACTTACCGCCCTTAATACACAATGTACTATTGAACGTTTCAACATGTTGGATACTCGAGATATGACCACTGTACGAAGCTTCCCC
Organism: Acleris sparsana; assembly: GCA_923062465.1. Classification (NCBI taxonomy): domain Eukaryota; kingdom Metazoa; phylum Arthropoda; class Insecta; order Lepidoptera; family Tortricidae; genus Acleris; species Acleris sparsana. The sequence goes on along the minus strand of OV281287.1, from coordinate 13,869,660 downwards.
GTGTACGAATGGTGCCAATCTTCAGTTGCTGTATTAAATCTTTAAAAAAATAACTTTTTCTGACATTGCAGCCTAAGCATTGCCAGACTGTTCACACCATGACATGACTAGACATGTGACCCAAAAAATATCTGAATACAATAAAATTAAAACACAAATAGGTACCCGTTTCTTCTTCCAAGTTTAAATGTGCAGAATCCTTCTTCGGCCAGGGTGATTTATAATTCTTTGTTTTTGCGCCTAGGTTTTTACTTTCAGTTCTATCAAGGTCTCTGCTGAGTTGGTCTTCTAATCGCCTTTTCTTTTTCTCATATTTTACTTCAATGCTTAAAAGCGACGAATCCTTCTGCGAGGGTAATCCATTTTGCTTTGTTTTTGCGCCAAGTTTTTTCTTTTCAAGGTTCCGGTTGCGTTGATCTCCGCTGCGCTGATCGTCCTTGCTACGTCGTTTTTCTAAACGTTTTTGATCTTCTTCGTACTTCACATCCAGGTATAAAAGTGAAGAGTCCTTCTGCCGGGGTAATCCGTTATCTTTCGTTTTGGCGTCATGTTTTTTCTTTTCTAGGTCCTTGCTACGTTGTTTTTTTAAACGTTTTTGATTTTCTTCGTACTTCACATCCAGGTATAAAAGTGAAGAGTCCTTCTGCCAGGGTAATCCGTTATCTTTCGTTTTGGCGTCATTTTTTTTCTTTTCTAGGTCCTTGCTACGTTGTTTTTTTAAACGTTTTTGGTTTTCTTCGTACTTCACATCCAGGTATAAAAGTGAAGAGTCCTTCTGCCGGGGTAATCCGTTATCTTTCGTTTTGGCGTCATTTTTTTTCTTTTCTAGGTCCTTGCTACGTTGTTTTTTTAAACGTTTTTGATTTTCTTCGTACTTCACATCCAGGTATAAAAGTGAAGAGTCCTTCTGCCAGGGTAATCCGTTATCTTTCGTTTTGGCGTAATTTTTTTTCTTTTCTAGGTCCTTGCTACTTTGTTTTTTTAAACGTTTTTGGTTTTCTTCGTACTTCACATCCAGGTATAAAAGTGAAGAGTCCTTCTGCCTGGGTAATCCGTTATCTTTCGTTTTGGCATCATTTTTTTTCTTTTCAAAGTCCTTGCTACGTTGTTTTTTTAAATGTTTTTGAATTTCTTCGTCTGTCCCTTCCAGCTTTAAAAGTGAATAATTATTCTTTGTTTTTGCACCTGGTATTTTCTTTTCAAGGTTCCGGTTGCGTTGATCTCCCGAGTGTTTTTGTTTTTCCTCGTGTTTTGCTTCCAGCTTTAAAAGTGAATAATTATTTTGCCTGGATAATTCATGTTTCTTTATATTTGCACCTGGTATTTTCTTTTCAAGTTCCCGATTGCGTTGCTCTTTCATTTTTCTTTCTTTTTCCTCATATTTCGTTTCCATGCTTAAAAGCGAATACTCTTTCTGCCATGAAAATCTATGTTTCTTCGTTTTTGTGCCAAGGCTTTTTTTTTCAAGGTCCCTGATGAGTTCTAACTGTCTTTTTTTATTTTCATATTTTGCTTGTATATTATTTAGGAGCTCTAAAGAGTTCTCTTTCAGACTTAAAAGTGAAGAATCCGTCTGTAATGGTAGTGTTTGTGTATTTGTTTTTGCACCAAGGTTTTTAATTTCGAGGTCACTGTTGCGACGCTCCGCTAATATTTTATTTTCTAGTATTTTTGTCTTCCTATATTTTCCTCGTATGTCATGTAAGAGCTCTAAAGAGTCTCCTTCCAGACCTAAAAGTGAAAAATCCCTTTCCCACGGTAATATTCGCTTATCTGATTTTGCGCCAAGGTTTTCCGTCCCGAGGTCTAGTATTTTATCTTCTAGTATTTTTGTCTCCATATACTTAGATCGTATGTCACGTAAGAGCTCTAAAGCTTTTCCTTCTAGACTCAACAGTGAAAAATCGCTTTGCCAGGGTAATGTTTGTTTATTTGTTTTTGTGCCAAGGTTTTTCTTTTCCAGGTCTCTGCTGCGTCGCTCATCTAATATTTTGTCTTTTAGCGTTTTTATCTCACTATATTTTGCACGTATGTCGTATAAGAACTCTACAGATTTTTCTTGTAAATTTGTAATTGAAAAATCCCTCTGCCACGGTAATGTTTGTTTATTTGTTTTTGCGCTAAAGTTTTTCTTTTCGAGTATATTTGTCTTCCTATTTGCTAGAATGTCATGCAAGAGCTGTGATGAACTGACTTGAAGTCTGGAACCAAGATCCTTCTTTTTTGATGGAAATTTGAAATAAAATTGGATGGTTTGATCATGAGGCTGTTTTCTTATTAGAAGACGAGTTTTACGGAAACCTAGAGTAGCGTTTTGCTCTTGTAAGAATGAATGACAGGTTCGTGTAATATATAATTTGGACAAGTCTATTTCAGATTGAAAAAGGGGTTTTATTTTAACTTGATGTCCGTCTGTAGGTTTTTCAACAGATTTTCGTCCGCAATAATTTTTTGATGCCTTATTTAAGTAAAAGTCCGAGTCCGAGTGCGTTTTCAGTTTTACGTGATTGTTTCCCGGTTCATGTTTACACAAAGCCGTTGTAAAATGGTTTGGCTTTGATAGACACGTTTCATTTTTATGATCATCAATATCTAAGTCTTTTGCGGGAGAAATCAGAAATTCCTTAAATATAAGATTGCACTTACAGTGTGATGGATCGGTTTGAATTTTAATACCACAATTACTGCAAACACCCAATGTTTTTCTCTTACCAAGCGTTGAAATATTATTCAGCAATCTTTTAGCACGTTTATAAATATTTATACAACGAGGACAGGTCTCAATACAATTTCCTGAAAATAAACATGACTAATTATAAACAATGTTACGTCTACTTTTTTTTTAATATACTGTTTATTAATTTTGATGCATTTTTAACACAAAATACGTGTAAGGCTGCGGTTCCATCAGTTGCCAATTTACATGCAACGTAATGAAATTGTGAAAATATATGGCAATGTTTCAAAGCGACTGACATACTCCCGTATGCAATCAGTAGGGAATAATGGCGAAAAAGAGGGGAGGCCTTTGGCCTGCAGTGGGACACTTACACAGACTAAACATGTCTACCGTAGAACGAACATTCCGGGACTAAGTCGTCAACGTGACCAAATGTCGAATGGATATATTGTTTAATGGTCATAATGTGCGAGTGTTGAAATGAATAGGTGTCAAAATGTACAGAGGTTTAAATATAACTAAGTGCCAACATGCAAAAGCGACGGCATGTGTAAGTGTTAGAACGTACAAGTTTCATAATAAATAGGTGTCAAAACGTACAGAGGTTTAAATACGTAAGTGTAAATATAACCAAGTGCCAAAATGCAAAAGCGACAGCATGTGTAAGTGTTAAAATGTACAAGTTTCAAAATATACCTAATCCAAATAGGTACCTATGTACGTATGATTACTATTTAATATTTAAGTTTGAACCTTTTTAATAACTTAAAAAAAACATAATATTTTATAAACTGACTGAGACACTCACAATAAGCCCTCTCATTTGATATGTCACACGGTACGATATGTACAGTTTGTAAATGTTTTTTTTTAATATTTTGATCCCAAAAACGGATAATACGTTCTTACGTTTAGTTTCGGAAATACACAAGCATTTTGTCATTTGCACGGTAAGTAATATATACATTTGGGCACTTATTCAAATTCTCACTGAATAATTATGACATTTGGACATTTTGACATTTTTACTTTATGACCATGAGACAATTAATGCTTTGGACATTTTGTCATATACACATTCGAAACCGCATACATTTTATTTAGCAATGACATTATTTGTCACCACAACATTGTGGCCATTTCGTGTTATACGTTCTGACATTTGTACGTTTTGACACTCGTACTTTATGACCATTTAACAATTCGTCCACTGGCCATTTTGTCACGTTGACAACTCAGTCCCGGAATGTCATTAAGGGTTAAGTACTCCCAGCGTCTTGGTACTCATTGCATTTTGCTGTCTAACTTTGTCAATCCCGTTTTATAGAATCACTAAGATTGCCAATAAATATTAAGTAATTTGTAGTACTGATCTGTACTTTACTTACCTATCTTATCACATCTCTTGGGTACGAATTATAATTTCAGGTAAAGCAAGCAAACACATCAAAAATGCCCGGGGAAATAGTACCTACATTGTTGCCTAGGCGCGGAAAGTAAGGGTTTTCCTGACGAGGTGGTTAGCAGGCCGAGCAATAGCGAGGCCTGCTAAAATACGAGTCAGGAAATCCTCGTTTCCGCCGAGGCATACATAATGCTTTTCTCAAACATGTGAGGAAATAATACAAATACATTTTTAAAAAGCAAGTAATTTAATTATGCAGAATGAACGAATGTTACCGACTGTCAATTGTTTTTAAATACTAACATATTCAAAAAGAAACACACGCACTGTGCTAAAAAAGCGAGCAGTACCTTGGCTATTTGGAATTATTGTCTTGGTCCTTTTGATTTTGTATGCAAATTGACAGCATTTTTAAGAAAAATATAGACATGGACGGAAAGTGTTTTCATATGTTTTTTTTACTCCTAGGAGTAAAATGAGGCTCTTTCCGTCTTTGTCTTTCAATCGGAAAACCGTTTTTTCCGAGCATGTTTGAGAAAAATAATATGTTTATCTACACACATATCATAAATCCTCTATTATGCGTTCAAAGCCCGTAGTCAATGACCAGTATTACCTGTGGAAGTAGGTGACAGCAATGACAGCTGTAACGTAATTTTTAAATTACGTTATCTAATATTGGACTCGACAGAACCGCGTGGAGCTATTCGATTATTATTTTCCTTAATTAATGGCTTTCACTTCTTGTTTTAACAATATGCATTTCACCAATATCGCGTTTTAGACAATCACCATGAACTTATTAAAGAAATAAGTCCATGGGTATCAGACGCGGCGACAACTTGTTCGGTTAAAGGGTATTTTTCTCGTCGACTAAACATAAGCACCTGGGCTTAGCTCCACGCGCTTCTGTCAAGTCCAATTTTCGATAATGTAATTTAAAAATTACGATACAGCTGTCATCGCTGCCACCTACTACCACAGGTAATGCTGGTCAGTTGCCTTTCGGCTTCTGAAGCCATCTTAGAGTACCTATAATAAGTATATGTCTAGATAAAGTGGGTTACTATCAAATTTACCTTATCGCCAAAGGACAATATAGCTCAAACGTATGGATTGTGTAATGTATTTTGTACTATAAGTCAGGAACGCTAAATTTCTCTTTAGCAAAACGTCTGGATATCATAAATGTTACAATTTAAAATACTCTAGTAGCGAAACGTCTTTATCTTAGTTAGAATGTCTTTATTACTTAATAGACATAAACGCTAAATGGCCCGGTAGCGAGACGTTTGTGTCTCAAAATGTCTTAATAACTAAAAAGACATGAAAGCCAAATGGCCCGTTACCAAAAAGTCAGGATCCTTAAATGGCGTGTTGACATAACATTTGATAATTAAATTCAACTAATTTTACTATAGACGAATTTGGTATTGCTAGTAACTCGTTCTGTGGTCATGACAATCAACTAATTTTACTTTCGACGAGCTATATTGACACTTTGCTGACTGAGTATTCACTCACTACTACTACTACTTACTACTCATACTTTCATGTCGTCCAGCTGAACTGACTCTTTGCTGATTGTGTATTTTAAGTTTGTCATCCAGCTGAAATGCTCCTTTGGCGATAAAGTTAATTTGATAGTAACCCGATAAAGTATTGTACTCGTATCGCAGCACATTGGATGTGTGAAATTGGTTAGGTAGCATTGTGTAACAATTATTTGTAGTCATCTTACCAATAGATCTTTGTGTATTCCATGATGAGAGTTTCACATCTTTTCTATTTTGCAATATAATTACGTTCTGGCCAGATTTAGTTTTCTATGGAAGACAACAAATTAATTAAATAAAGTCGTAAGTACTGGTATAGATTCTTCGTTTTAAAATTGACAACTTACCTCTGCGTGCAAAAAATAATCTAGCAGGACGAGACCGGTGTTTATCGATTCGACATCTTTGGGAAAGTCTCCGAATGGAATACTCGAACCGAGGCCAGCACATCGATAACATCGCTGCCTAAGAGCAGAAACTCAACTCATAAAGAACTGCTCTACGAGAATCAAAACTCAAAAAATAAGTATTAGCTAATTTTCTACTTCAAGTAGATATACACTTGACTTGACTCTAATAATAATAAATACCAGTTTAAAGCTTAATATTTTGGAAACGGATCCCAAAATCTAAAAATGTTTTTCAACTTCCAATATTTTTGAAAAACCTAGTACACTTTAGTGCTTTGTCACTTTAACCACTTTAACCTGATGTAAATAAAACATTTATTCAGCCAATAACTAGCACACAGACAAACAAACTGGACAATTGCGAGTCGGCCTCGCCCACCGAGGGAACCGCAGATGACATGGAAAACTTAATTCAAAATATGGACCGCGCCGTTCCTTGCATAAAGACTCTGTTTTTTGTGAATTGATTAAAAATTTATAGATTTCTGAATTTTCCCCATACTTGTAGTATAAAACGGTGTTACTTGCCAAATTTCATAGTTCTAGGTCAGAGGGTAATAAATACCCTATACATTTTGATTCCCTCGAGAGTGTCGAAATACACGTTTTTTGCGGCATTAACGGGCGTATCTTTTTTATGTTAATGTAGAAGTATGATTTTTTCACAGCTTCAAGGGACTGTAGACCTTATTATATTGTTTTAATTTCAACTCGATACCTCCACGCGTTCCCGAGATAAAGGGTCTTGACAGATAGACGGATAGACAGAGGGACAGACAGTCAGACAGATAGACAGACAGACAGACAGACAGACAGGCAGATAGACAGACAGACAGACAGACAGACAGACAGACAGACAGACAACAAAGTGATACTATAAGGGTTCTGTCTTTTTCCTTTTGAGGTGCGGAACCCTTATAACAAATAAAGGAAAACCGGCTAAATGCGAGTCGGACTCGCGCACTGGGGTTGCGTACCATTATCTATACAATATTACCTACACACTATTTCAGTGGCTGTTATTAATATCGAGCAAAAAGCGGCAAAAAATCACTTGTTTGTTGTATGGGATTAAATATTTATTTTATTATTATTTTAGTATTTGTTCTAATAGCGGCAACAGAAATACATCATCTGTGAAAATTTCAACTGTCTAGCTATCACGGTTCATGAGATACTGCCTGGTGACAGACACACAAACTACAGACTGACAGTGGAGTCTTAGTAATAGGGTCCGGAAACCCTGAAAACACATGTAGTGCTAGTGTTGCAAAACGCTCCCAACTCAGCACGTGCACGTGCCAGCAAAGACCAGCGGTGCCAAAGCCAACGCCGGTCTTTCGGTGGACATGGAAGGCGATACAGATCACCAGTGATGGTTGAACTGCTGCATTAATCTATCAAAGGCGTTAAGGCGACAAGGTAAAATATGTACGTCTACTTATAAGGCCGACTGTACCCGAAAGAAAGAAATTATTTTAAAGAGTTAAATCGCCGACAGACGGAACGTCAGACCGACAGACGACGGGAGTCAGGTGTACGTGTCAATTTAGCTTAGTTGTGTAATTAAAGCGGCTGGGTCTTCGCAACATTTATGGTAAGCCAGACATGGCTCGCCAAACTGGGTAGGGCATCGAGATGGCGTTGGAGCTTGACGATGGCGTGCTCAGGATCCAAAGGAGACGGGTGGTCAAGTGTGAACAGACAAGACAGGGATATTGTCAGTGTACTTCACTAAGTACAGTTCAGTCTGCTACACTTAGCAGCAGACCGGTGAAAGGCAGCTTCCCGGGGAGACTCCGGCTGCTTTAGGGCGAACTTTAAAGATGGCGTCTTTCACCAGTCCTGAAGCTTCTGTTTGAGAGAAAGATCTGATGGACCTTCGCCAGTTTGCGTATAGCCGAGGACGTTACGTCCTTGTCGACCAGGCCTGAGTTCGAAACCCAGACAAATGCCCTTTTCATGTCCAGGAGAACTGCAGAACTGCATGCGCAAACACGTGCCTTTAGCCGAATAACGACATGTGGTGCAGAAACTGGGATAGCTGGAGCATCGTGCTATGGTCCCCGTGGAAGCCGAATTTTCCCAGACGGGGCCGGATATGTGTTATTGGGTGAGCAGGAGTTTCTCGAACACCTTCGAGAAGCATAAATAATAAAATGTCTATAAGATGTTCTCCCCCAGTTTGGGAAACATAATAATGTCTTCGGAACAGGATCCTTTTTGGGCTTTGACTAGGCCTATTATGCGCAAGACACTGCCCGGAGAGAAGAAGGGAGCTATCAGCGTGTTGAAATAGTTTCGAAGGTGCACTTCTACTGATAGCATTTGGTCTACCTCGTCTACGTTGATGCGATATATATTTCGTTGAAGGCCTCTGCTATAGTGCGGCTACCGGCGACGCGCTCTTTATCAACACTTACTCGACTTTGGGCTGCATGATGGCTCCATGAGTCTTGAAACTCTTGAACTGATTGTAATCAAATCACTTCGACTAACTCGTGACTAACCCATTTTTATTTATTAAAATTATTCATCTCCTGATATTTATATACCTTTTTATTTTTTATATTATTATCTTGCAACTACAAACAATAATTTCAATTTATAACATTAAGTATAGTTATTAAAATAAATCCGTGTAATCAACTTCAACTTTTGTTTATGGCAAACACAACCATCCAAATCAATACAACCACAGATACAAATATAACACAGATTATAAGAGTATGTATAATGTACTTAGGTGACTTAGGTCTAATCAATCAACCATGGTCTAATAAAATACAATTCCTAAAGAGTATATACTGGAGATAGATAAACTCATTCATAGAGGTAGGAAAAAATAGAGGGAGTACAAAACATATGCCATTGTCTAAAATTGATAAGCCTAATTTCAAAATTCCGCCTAAATATTGAATGACCTAAGGTAACAATATTGGTAATGGATGAATGGATTTATAAATTCAGGAGTTCGTGGTGCGCCACGTTTGATTTGCCCACGACAAAAAACAGCTGCTTTTTATGGCAGCAATACTTTTCATACACTGTAATAATTTATAATTAAGCGAAATAAATGATTTTCTATTCTATTATATTATTCCGTTATGCTGCCACGAAGTGTTAATTACATACATACCCTGAAAACATTACACTCCTTTTTTTGGGCAGTCGTGTAATAAAAAGAATAATCTTTCGCCGCTAATCAGAAACGCTAGGTCTCTGATTTATTTCAAGAACAACCTCAAAGAGTATCTGATTAGCCTACAATTATCCAATACATAGGGTAAAGTCACCAGTTGTCAGCCAGTGACCAGTATTCAACCTTATATGAGTGCGAAGAGTGGGAAATATATATTTCGTACTCCTCCCACTCATACAAAGTATAAGCAGAGGCTTACTACAGGTCTCTGGCTGACCACTGGTGACTTTACCCTAGCAGCTGCACTGTGCCAGAATTGCAAGGTCACTTTCACATTGTTTTATTTTATTATTAATGCACCTCTCTGTGTATGTTTATCCTATCCATCTATATATTCATAAACAGTTTGTTTACAGTTAATATGGCTGCGTCTATATCCCGTGTCGATAAAGCATCCATTACTCTCGTACTTATTTACGTGTCAGAAGGTAACGGATGCCTCGTTTAAACTTTGTCACGCGATAAACGCAACAATATTAGGGCCCATTGCTCACTTACTTTACATATACCTACGCTCTTATCTGTACATATAAAAGGACCAGCAGTGCTTTCAACTCGTCTGGTTGCCCTGAAAATCAGCGTCACGGCACCATATTATATTTCTGACCACTATGCTGAGTGGCACTCAATTTGGTGCATTATAAAATAGTTTAAAGTAGTTGTTCTAAATAAGAGTTTAAAATGTGTGTATAGTATAAGGTTTATACAGTACGGTCGGCCAAGAAAGTGGTCTACCAGTTTTGACAAAAGTTTCTGTGAAATCTAATTATCGCTAAGGTTGCCACTTGTAGTGACAAAATAGTAGTGACATAAAGTAAGAGATGTAGTGACACGTAGTGACAAAAAGTAAGGGGAAATCGAACTTCTTGTATAATGACATGCAAATTTATGAACTTCAACAGTAGGGTGGTAGACCATATTTTTGGCCGACTTTACTCAAAGAAAATGTTAAGCACTTAGTGCGTTGTCATAGTAAACTTCAAACAGAACATCAAATGACACTCATGATAATGGCAATGACATTCACAATGACATGGTTCTAAGTATGCTCATCATTTTTATTGAGTGACTGTTACTAATGCTGCATTATGCTTGCAGGTAGTCGGATCAAGTTTGTGTATGTAACATATTCCGAACAAACTGCCCTAGGCCGCTGCTCCGACCCATCACCCGTCTTATCCTTAGTTTGTTAGTATCTATCTATGTATGCAAATAACTCGGTATGACGGCCACGCTTCGGCCGGTTTTATTTGCTTAGACACCCTTGCCGATTCCTTAACTGTAAACAAGTTACCTGACAAGTCAAGATACTGCCTAATGTTCCCAAAATCCCGCGAGTTGTACGGTGACGTACGATACCAACCCGTTATATCCTTTTGTTATACAAGCTAGATGGCCGCAATTACATACGACGGGCACCACGTAAGGTATTTTTTAATATCAGTGTTGCTTTTGTTGTCATTTGGTGAGTAGAAACAATTTAATATATTTATTTTAAAATATATCTGTGCTCATTGTACGTTCATTCACAATATTCAGAACGGGGGTAGATTTGGTTTCTTTTGGTTACAATGCGAAGTAACCAAATCTGTCTGCGATATGAAGTTGAGAATGCATTTTTGATTGCTCTATGTTGTTATAATTATAACTTAGAACCTAATGCAAGCCACGTTTCTGCTTTTGGACATCATTTTTTTCTGTTGGTTTGTAGTAAGTACCTAAAGTTAATGAAGTCAAGACGGGAGATTACACAGTTCGAGATAATTTCTTGTAATTAAGTAACGCCGGTCTTGTCAGTTTTAGCTTTACACTCAGATGTAAGTCTATGAATTACTTTTTGTAATATAATAGGTTATATTATATTTATAACCACTCTATTAATACACTTTTGTTCTTTCCACTAGAAAGTTAAAACTGAATCAGGTATGGACGACTCTACATTACGTGATATCAATGATGCGGAAATTCCATCAACATTAGGTAGGTATTCAAAAATCATTGGGTAAGACTGCTAATAAGTATTAAAAAGTAGTTACATACCAGTAGGTACGGCAGTTGTAGCTCGTCAAAAAAAAATTGGGTGTTGATCGGAGTAAAATTGGCAACATGTACAATTTTTTTTACCATAAACTGATGCTTATTTTCAAATTTGACACTTGAGACCATCGTAGCTAACAGAAATACATTATCTGTGTAAATTTCGAGTGTCTAACTATGACGGTTCATGAGATACAGCCTGGTGATACAAAAACAGATAGACAGACATACAGACATACAGACAGACAGACGGACGGACGGTCTTAGTAAAAGGGTCCCGTTTTTAGGGTCCCGTAGTTAAACTAGGAACCCTTATAGTTTCGCCATGTCCGTCCGTCCGTCCGTCAGTCCGTCCGCAGCCTAGCTCAGAGACCTTTAGTATTAGGAAGCTGTAATTTGGCATGTATATACGTCACGCTAACAAAGTGGTTAAAATAAATATTGAAATAAAAAATGTTTTGGTGTAGGTACGGTCAGCCTCATAAGTAGCTGCACACTTTAATACTTTGTCACATTAACGTCATGTTTGAACTGCTGCACTAATCTGTGAAAGGCGTTAGAGCGACAAGGTACAAAAGTGTGTAGCTACTTATGAGGCTGACTGTACCTCCCCTACACGTAACGTGGGGATGTATTTTTTTTCTCGTATAACCCATAGCTTGTGGTGTCGAAGGATAGGTCTTTCAAAAATATTGCGGGGTTATGCAAACAATTTTTTTATTGAGTGATCCGTTTATGAAATATTAAGCTTTAAAGCGCTAATTTTTGTTAGAGTCAAGTGTACCAAAAATCTGAAAAATATCTTAAATGAAAGCACATATAATGAATTTTATAGGAAAACTTTCACGACTGACAATGATTCATTGGTTCTTGAGTTACAAACGGTTTAAATGTTTATACCTACCGAAAACTTATTTGCGGTGTTGGTAAACTGACCGCTACCTATGTCGATGTATGGGGATAACAGTTTTCCAACAGCATAGTTAAGTGTGTCGCATTTCGGAACCCTACATTGAGCATGGTCCGACATGCTCTTGCCCGGTTTTTACCCTTTGGGTACGGAACCCTAAAAACGATCAGAATTCAGTCAATGAAGGTATGATAAAGGTTACTTCATTCCCCAACCAAGTATAACGCTATAGCTTACTAAGCAAAAAATGACACTCGTATATATATTTATATAGTATTATTTATTTTCAGATCATTGTCAAAACACCTGTTCACGATGCATCGATATTCATGAACGAGCTAAAATATTATTAAGAAATATTTTAGCATCTTATAAGGAAGAAACATCGGGGATTTGCACTCATTGTGGTTTTCAAATACAACCTGATCAATTTAGTTACTGTAAATGCGAAGATATTGTGAAGACATTTCTTATTTCTTCAGTTAAACAAATTGATGAAGATAAATATAGAGCTGAGATAGAAATTGAAACTGAAGATAAACCGTTAGAAATGCAAACACTCCCTAATTCCGAATCAAATTTAAACAAAACAGCTAGAGAAAACATTGCTCAAATAATAAGTTTCCGAGAAGAAACATCAATGAGGAAAAGCATTTTTTTACCAGGGCAATTAGCATTGGAGAGAAAACAAATTAAATTTGCTTGTTCTTGCCCAGGTCTCTCCCAACAATACGAATCTAATGCCAACTTCTATGAAACATTTTGTGAAATAAAGGATAATATGTATGACCAAAGCTTTCGCTTAGTATTTCCAATATTTCCATCAGAACAAGAGTCGGTGAGACATAATGACAATTCATCGATGTTATTACATGACTTACAAGCAAAAGATACCAATAAAAACAAACCGCTAGGAGAGCAACGCGCCAGTGATCTTGAAAGGATTGAACTTGCAGTCGAAAATATGAAACTCTCAGACGGTAAACATAGATCTATGGGATTTCAAATAACGTCGCAAAAGCAGGTGAAAACACAGAGGAGTTCTTCGCTTGTAAACTTGGAAGGGAATAGACATGCGGGTATTTATTATTGGTTGTCGTTATGCGGAAGTTTAATAATCAATCAAACTTCAGTGACATAATTATAACACATGTCATAATAACAAAACAAAATTTACATTTTTATAACCTAATACTATTTTAAAACTAAAAAGCTATATCTAATAAAGGGCCACGGCATTTCCTCGCTGGAAAGTTAAACTTATGCGTTGAGCGAGGACACTGCCAGCTCTTCGGCCTCCCGTGACGTCAATAAGCCTCTTCGAATTTTCTTTCAAACTTAAACTACTCAAATATTAAAGAAGTAAATAATAATCACCACTATAAAAAGAACACCCCCTCTAATTATAATAAGTACATATATGTTTTGTACAAGTAGCTATTTATTATCTTATGTGACAAATCCCCTACCCGCACTGGCCGCTGTAAGGATTGTGGGCCATTATTCCATACGGTCCAATAACTGGTAGCCTCCTAAGTAGTTTTAATAAAAGTAAATGTAGATACCTAATTATACAATACGCGTTAAAGCCTCCGGTAAAAAGCGGGTAACTTAAGAATACTTTAGTGGTGGTAAGATCTTGTGCAGGGTCTGTCCGTCCGCAAAGCAGCAGTGTTCGCATTGCTGTGTTCCGGTGTGGGGATAAGACCACCGTTGAAATTACTAGCATAGAGGCATTCCATCTCATTCCTCAGCGTTGGCAACGCATTTGAGGTCTTAGGATTGCAGTTTTGAGCTTGTATCTAGTCTTGAAATTTCAAATCTCTATGGGTCTTAGATCCCACTTACCATCAGGTGGCCTGAGTGCTCGGGTGCCTTTTCATTGCCATAAAAAAATAGAGGCACCCCTCTGTAGAGAAAAAACTAACTTCAATACAAAAACCACCGGTTTTTTCTACGTTAAAATAACAATACTTGTTTTTTTTAACGTTTTGTAGTGGGTCTCTATAACCTGACGTGGACGTTCATATCCACTATACTCTTAGTAGCTACTTATATTTATCAGCTTTAGCATATTGAAGTAGTCAACCACCATGCATTATTTACAATAAGAACTACATAGATAAGAACTTCAAAAAATATACCTAGTGCCTAGTATAGACGTCCGAGTGCTCGTCGTGGTACTAGTAGTACCTACTTGTTCCCATACTTTGAATCGCGATAGATAAGATAAGATAACATTACTTTTATCACCACCACATTTTATGCGCCAATTTTTAAATAAATAAAAGGACTGCCAGTAAAAGCACCTGACGTTTACTCATACCGATTGACTAAAATTTTTTTTTATTTTGAAAAATTTCTATACGGACCAACATATTCTAAAAGAACATAAAAATGTTTTTCACTTCTCATGCTCGTAAAGTCCTTCTTTATGCTGGGTATAGGCTGCATAAAATCGCATTTTATGCACTAGTGCATAAAGTAATTTCTTCTTTTAAGACTAAGGCAATCAGGCCTTACAGCCTTCACACAATAACCTTCATTTAATTGATATCTTCATTTAAAAAATACAACGCAAATATTTATAATAACTTGGCATTAAGCATCAAACCTGTCAAACGTCACATAGTCGAAAATTAAAAAAATGAAGTTAAGAAGGTAATCAGGCCTTACAGCCACATACACAATACACCATATTTTAATTCATTTGTTTTTATGAGATTTAGGTTATTTCTTAATTTAATTACGACATATATATAACTATCTAAATACAAATTTACGAATAATACGGGCGTGCATTTAAGTAAAAAAATATAACGCAAATATTTATAATAACTTGGCATAAAGGCACAGACCATAGTCAAACGTCACATAGTCAAAAATAAAAATAAAGTTTAAGAAAAATTGTGAGGCGCGAAGCAAATTTTTCGTTAAACAAAACTAGAAACTAGAAAATTATGTTGTGTCGCGTTTGAAAATTCAATAAGTAGTTAAACAATGTCCTCGAGTAGTGATAGGTAGTGACGATCAAATAATGATTTCGCCTGAGACTTTAATGGAAAGAAGTGCGAAAGATGTAATTGAGAAGATATTGCCGCCTAAATCGAAGAAAATGTATCTCAGTATGTGCTTCTGGTTTTATTTCCTTGCAATCGAAGTGAAAAACAGAGTGTAAAATTCGAGCATAAAACCCATTTTACCCTCGACGTGACTATCCACACTCGCCGTTCCGGCTCGTGTGGCTATATGCACGTCTCGGGTAAAAGGCTCGTTTTATGCACTTGTTGTACAATCTACTATTGTGTACGCCTGCGCCTCTGTTCTAGGCAGTAAAAACTATATCGTATTTGACCTGTTATGGAATCGTTTTTCACTCCCGCCATTATTGTCAAGTACATAAGAGCTATCAAAACGTTAACAATACGATAACAGATCAAAAATAATATTGTTTTCACCTCACTAGCTCGGAAAGACCTTGTTGTTTGTTTGATATCTATTGAGAAATCGCTTTTTATCCACATGTGAAGGAAAAGATTTCACATTTCCAGGCAGCTTAAGTGATATTTGACAGCTAACAAAACGTAAAACGTAACGTGCTGAATTTTTAACATCACAATTAATAAAAAGCATCTAATAAAACACTAAATACAGTCTTACAACTCTATTCTAATTCATAAATATCAGCATTCAACATTAACCTTCATTCTTGTTGTAAAAACGGATAAAATGTTCTGACAGTCCAAGTAGGTAAGTCGATGTGCGAACACAACGCATCCGAAATTTTTCCTTGCTGTAGTGAGGTGAAAAGTTTTGTGTTATTCACGGGTGAAAAGTTATTTTACGACTCGTGTGTTGAAACACTCGCAACGCTCAGAATTCTATTTTTAAACCACCGCTTCGCTCGTGGTCAATCATAGAATCCTTCCGCTAGCTCGTGTTTCAATTGAACACTCGCAGGTAAAATACAACTTTTCCCCCTTGTATAACAAATAACTATTTCACCGTTTGAATAGGTAGAGGCCATTCGTATTCAGACTACCAATGACAATAACAGGTATATATACCTGACTTTTCCTAATTGTCTTTAGATAAAGGATGAAATAGGAATAATGTTACCTCTAATTAGTTATTTAAACCGTTTATTTACCTAGCAGTGAGACAGAGACGAAAAACCTCAATCAATCAAATCTATCATAACATCACTAGGTAGGTACGTTTTCCATTTCAAATATATTTCGAATAACAAAATGTACCGAATATTACGGAAAAGATTTTCATGAAAAAATACAGAATTAAATAGAGATTACTACCTCCAAATAAACATGAAGACAATGATAAAGAGTATAAATAAATAATATGACCATGCTCAAACTTCAAAAGTGCGCGAATATGGAGTAATAATGGTATTGATTTGTTTATCTGAGTGACGGAACGAGAAGGTCCCGACTACAGTACCTACGACTATAGATGTGTCGTATAAATAAACATAATATCATGACGCAAATAAATATTTTCTGTTAACTGACTTACTTAGTTCGCAAACAATTACGCTAACAGGTATGCCACTAAGGTTATACCTATTACATAATCTGTTCGTATATAGAATAAAACAACTATTACCTCTTAAGCCAAGCAGCGTGAGAAAAATTGGTACTTCTATAATATTATATACCTAGCTTAAGGTTTGCATGCAGTTGTTTTATTTTAACAGAAAAAAACGGTTTTCGTCAACTACGAACATTCCGAACAACATAATTTTGTCTCCATGATTAATTCACCTACTGAACTTTTTTTTCGCAGAATATTACCCGAAACTACATAATAAACTTACACTAGGAGATAAACTTACAACGGGCCATAAACCGAAACTAGGGCATAAAACTAAATTAGGGGATGAAACTAGACTAACACAGCAAGCTAAACAAGCGGTTAAATCTAATCTAGGCGATAAAGAGCAAAAGCTTACACGTAAAGATGAAAAGAAAAATCCACTTTTAAAGGAATCTCATATCGTTAATCCTACCTTTAATAAGAAAATAAAGAGGACAGTTGATGAATCTGAAGCTATTGAGACTGCAAAGCAATTGAATAAAGATTACCTTAAGGAAACGGTTTTATTGTTAAAAGCGAAGAGAGAGAAACAGTGTGAGCTTGCCAAGAAAAAATATAGTAAAGGCCATGGCAGGGTAAGGGAACATCTTGTGCCTTAATAGCTTTTCCGCTTGATTTTTTTTCTGATGATAGGTCATGGCGATAGTAAATGCTACACTAAATTTCAGCATTCTCCTCTGCTTATTTTTGAAGAAAATAAATAAATAACAAAAATTAATTTTCGTAAATATCTCCAGTTTAATAGAACGAATAATTTCGTGCTTCATACATATAATGCACTTAACTAAAACACATAATATGTCACTATAAGCCGCATGACATTCCATACAGAAAAATAAAAATAAATGTGTTGACATTTTTCATTTTTTTTTTTGTTACTTATAAGTTAGAGACACCTCCAGTTTTTTTACTAATAATAGCACTTTTGGTTAACTACAACATATTTTTATTTCGAGCTTCTAGCATTGGTGCATCAAAACAAAATTATTAAAAAAGGTGGTATGTCCCATTGACGTAATTAAAACTAAATTAAATTAAACCTTCTTGCAATTGTGTATGTATGAAATGTAACTGGCCAGTGACCAGGCCTGGTACGTAATACTGTTTCCAAATTCGAAATTATGATGTTGGACATTCTTTTGACACATCGACAAATATAATATTTATTGTGAACAGAATAAACGAATTATCCTGCCGTAGGTACGAACATAGAAATAAAATAACATGAATTTATATTCAATTTGCCTTCTGAAAGTAAAAACACAAATACAGGATTCAGTGTACTTTGAATGCTATAACGACGTTGTTTCGCTGGAAGAGGTTAGTATCATATTTTCTAAAATTACTGAAATATTTAGTCTCGATCTTATTGATCATAAAATCTAATTAAATTAAATGTTTCAGATCATTCGGTTGAAGTCGAAGATCTGCGAGCTACGCCTTCCTTCACATATTTTTCGAGATTTGTTTTTAAATATTATAAAGGATTTAAGTTTAAATATATTAATCTCCAAGAAGACGAAGTCGTGTATATGGGAGTATGTACGGATTGTGGCATTTCCAGTAACCTGGAAGTCGATGAAGATTATAGTACCGCCGAAATGGACGTGGTTTTTTTTTTTTGTCAAGTGTGTGCAGGAAACTGCTTCATAAAGTGTGGCTGCGGTATTCGCTGTAATTGTATTGAAGTTGCACAAATACGCTCTAAACGCAAGTAGTTTATTATAATAATCTAATCAAGTAGAAAAAATTTAAAAAAATTGCCATTACAACCAATAAATAGTACAGAAATCATTGACTTTCCGGAATTGACAGAACAACAACTAATATTATTTTTTACCGGTATATACCAAATGGGTCAAGCTATGTCGTATTTGGGTGAAATGATTCTGGAGGATGGAACTGTCAACATGCAATTCGTAAAAGACCAATCTAACATATTAAAAATTCAAGTCCAGTCCAGACACATGTCCAGAAAACGTTATCGTTGTTTTGTCGAATATATTCCAAATTGCAATGAAATAGACGGTATTAAGAGTTTCTTCTGTGAGTGTGCTTCCGGTTTACGTACAGTCAGCTGCTGCTCCCATATTGCTGCGATTGTGTATTATTTATCACATGGTAGGTTTTTAAATAAAATACCAAGACCAGCCGAGAAACTGAGCAATCTGTTTAAAAATGGCTTAAGTATTGTTATTAATGAAAATAGTGACGAGGACGATTGAGTCGAGCCTTTTTTTTGATACGATGCACCAATGCTAGAAGCTCGAAATAAAAATATGTTGTAGTTAACCAAAAGTGCTATTATTAGTAAAAAAACTGGAGGTGTCTCTAACTTATAAATAAAAATAAAAAAAAATTGAAAAATGTCAACACATTTATTTTTATTTTTCTGTATGGAATGTCATGCGGCTTATAGTGACATATTATGTGTTTTAGTTAAGTGCATTATATGTATGAAGCACGAAATTATTCGTTCTATTAAACTGGAGATATTTACGAAAATTAATTTTTCTTATTTATTTATTTTCTTCAAAAATAAGCAGAGGAGAATGCTGAAATTTAGTGTAGCATTTACTATCGCCATGACCTATCATCAGAAAAAAAATCAAGCGGAAAAGCTATTAAGGCACAAGATGTTCCCTTACCCTGCCATGGCCTTTGTAGAAAAGAGACGAAATTCTATTTCCCTTAAAAAAGGTTATAAGCACGTGGTACCACCGCCGCCTACTATAGAATCTGATGAAATTTGTGACGTAAGTAAAATCAGTTCTTGAGAAAAATGGGTGTAAACGGTATAATAGGTGTATAAACATTTAAGCACACGAACTCAAGGATTTATGAGCAAAATGGTTTACCTTCCAGAAATTTTCGACTACTCAATGTCAAACCCAAACTACACGTCCTGAAACCACTAACACTGTTCTGAAATCGAATATGGCATCAACTGAAACATCTAAACAAGAGGTAAAGATATAAAGGATATATAGGTAATATGTTCAGCAGAAATCCTAAAACACGCCTGCATGTAGGACGTAGAGGTACGATATTATACTATTAGATATAGATTTAATATTTCCTAGGGTACTTACCGTGAAACATGCCAACTTTGCCATCATTTTTCGTAAAAACCCTAAGTTTTCTTTTTCTTTCTATAGCGATATAAGGTTTTTTTGGTCTAACGCATCCGCCGTCGTCATACGCATGCTCCTTTATCAGAAACAATTGATTTAAATCAACTGTTAACCACTTTTTATCAATTTTAATATAATCTTTTGCCAACATTGCCCATTGCGAATATTGTCGTAACTATAACCTCTACAACGTTGAGACAAGGATCAGTATAAGATCTGGGGTAACAATGGCATTCCATGTAAAGATCTTACAAGGAAAGGTACCCAACTGTCCGACTCCGATATTGTTGATTTTGATATATGTTAGGGATAGTCTACAATAACAGACACGTATTTTTTTTTAGTTGCCCGAACTCAACCTGTTTGCAGAAATTGACCTCTAAAGTACTGAAAAGTGACTAAACCCCCTAACTTCTATAGATATTTCTTTTTTTTTAATTGCTAGTTTCCTACTGGTTTGATTAATATATTTAAGAACGTTTTCTTATATCGGCTAAAACACATATTAAAAAAAAAAACATAGCAAGTGTATCTTCGATGAGAAGTATATGACTTTGAAGGGTATTTTAAATGATGTTTTAGCCAATATAACAAACCATGCAGGGATCTGAAAAGGATTACATACAGGTGAGTTAAATAATATCGAAAGTGTTCCTATTTACCCACCGAAAATCTCCGGCTAAATGTTCTGAACCTGAAGAGTATGAAAATAAATAATAATTAGTCTCAAAATTAATTTCGTTTTTAATATATGTAATTATTATTATTTTTACCTTAGATACATGTTCTGTATTTTTTAACCGACTTCTTGTTCTTTGCAGTTAATATTTTTTTTATTATAATGAAAATAAACCTATTCGTTCATTTTTTAGTTGTTAGTACCCATTTCATTATTCACTTCATAAATATTTGTAACATTTTTATCATGTATATTAAAGGTGGACGAATGCGACGGTGTAATCCGCTTCGCCTTGTCGGATCGAAAGTTTATAGATATGGGATGGACTCAGTTACCCACCGAAAAAGTAGTACGCAAAGTAATTGGTTCCTTATCATAACGACACTCAGGTAACTTACTGTTAAATAAACAACATGTGTTTGATTATTTTGCAGTGATAAATAAAATCGGGAAAATCTTATAAGTACTTATTTATTCACGATTAAGGAAAACTTAAACGTTGTTGTGTTCTCTAGATGAATGTATATCGCATGCACCCTTCACACCCCGAGCTCGACTGGTTCACGAAGAACAAGGGGAAGGGGAAAATGATCTACGACTCCGGAGAGACGTTGGCGAAGGTCTACGACGATGGCCGCGGGCGCTGGTTCTACCGGAACGGTAACCTGGCCCTCGACTACTACAATGCTGAAGGTATGGAATAATTTATACTTACCCGCTCACAAATAAAAACCCTCGCTTTTGATATTTGCTACTCGCCACTAAAATAATAATAACAAAAAAAAAGTTATGTGTTTTTTTACTGATAGTTAGGTAGTAGAAGGTTGGATCATGGCAATAAAAAATCCTAATATTCAACCATGGACGGAAAGCTACGTTGGGAGATGGGGATGGGAATCAATCAGTCTTTCCAAGGAACCGGCCAATAATGGTAGTCAAACTAGTGACCCTGCCTACGATGCTAGCGGTCCCGGATTTGATTCCTGGTATGAGAAAATATTTTTGTAATGAGCGCGGGTATTTGTTTCCGAGTCTTGGATGATTTCTATGTATTTAAGTATTTATGGAGCGGAAAGGTTCTAGAGTGGCGACCGCGAACCGGGAGACGAAGTGTTGGCAGACCTTCCACAAGGTGGACTGACGATCTGATAAAGGTCGCGGGAAACCGCTGGATGACAGCAGCAGAGGACCGATCGTTGTGGAAAACCTTGGGGAAGGCCTTTGCCCAGCAGTGGACGTCTTGCGGCTGAAATGATGAAGTATTTATTATTCTATATATGTATTAATGTTGTTGTACCTACCTATAGTACAAGCCTAGAGCTTAGTTTGGGACTAGAGTTGAAAGTGTGTGAGATTGTCCCGTGATATTAATTTGTTTAAATTTTTTCATTGGATTTTGTAACACTGTTGTACTTTTCATACCTATTGTTTTGTAACAAACATAATTTCATAATCCCAGAAATGAAAGCAGGTCAGCGATACGTCTTGTACAGCAGCGGGGAACCCGACGAAAGAGGGCGCTCGCGGCCGCGAACCGTTCTGGCTACATTTGATCATTCAGGAAATGGAGTTGTATACGACCATAATGGTGCAGTAAGGTAAGGTTACAACAAAGACTTTTATGTATAATATCAAACCTTGATTAGAATAGGATTAAGCTTATATGTCGTTTCTGAATCAATACCTGAAATGACATTCTCAATGGAAGAGTGAGCAGATAAATGAAAATACTTATTTCAGTACTATTTTCTAAAGTTTAGAAGAAAAAAACCTTATAAGAATACAAATTATGTACTTAAATACTTTGAAGACAATTTCTCGGCGCCGTCCGTATAAATATTTTACCACAATCCGTTACAAAAAATAATAATCGATAGGTTCGAATTGATAACGTGGAAATTAAGTAAAAATTTGTGAACTATTTATCAAATATGATATTCATATTTTTTATAAGACAAATGATACTACATTTACCAAGAATATAATTAAAATTTAATATGTAGTGGCTGTGTATGGAAAAGCATACCTACTTTGTAAATCTATTATCTACGAAATATATTTGAAGTAAATTTCGATAATTGTAATTCTCTCGGGAACTTTTAAATTAAATTAAGAATTAAATTTCTTGGATAAAAAAAATGAAAAAAAGGTTAAGCCTATGTGTTAATCCAGTGTAAAAGCCATCTCGATTCCAAATTTTACCAAATCCGTTCAGCCGTTGCAGCGTTAAGGAATAACAAACACACACACACACACATATACTTTCGCATTTATAATATTAAGTATATAGTAGGATAAGTGTCTGCACTTAAAGTATGAAATGAAGATGTCGTAGATTGACTTATGATTATATTTATTAACAAGCTTCTACCAGCGACTTTGTCCGTGTAAAATCCGTATTTTTGTCATCCCACAGGAACCGTACATTTTTCCGGGATAAAATATTGCCTATGTTACTCAGGGATAATTTAGCATTCTAACGATCAAAGATTGTTTTAAATCGGTTTCTAAGTTTATTCTTTACAAACATACAATTATTACAAATCTTTCCTCTTTATCATGTTAATGTAGAGTATAAGTACTGTTGTGCTAAGGTTACTTTCGATTCGTATTGTAATCGCAAAACAGAGTAAAACTTGTGTCACCGCTGTCGCTACATGC
The DNA here is from genome assembly GCA_923062465.1 of Acleris sparsana. NCBI lineage: Eukaryota > Metazoa > Arthropoda > Insecta > Lepidoptera > Tortricidae > Acleris > Acleris sparsana. The sequence goes on along the minus strand of OV281287.1, from coordinate 13,846,372 downwards.
GGCTGACATGACAGCTGGCGCGGTGAAAAAACCGGTGCACACGCACGCTCTGATGTATTACTGAAAGAGTGGCTGAAATGCTAATCTTAACCAAGTGATGCGGTTGGTCAAATAACAACATGGTCTTATTGACGTACCAATAAGGTTCGAAGTAAAAAAATATATAATTACACTCATTATGGCATTACTTTGCGAGTACGAATAAAATCGATTGTGAAAATAATCGTTAGAATCGATACATATTAACAGTTTTTAATAATCATAATATTTAAGCTTGTCGATTTCTTTGATCTTCAAGAGGGACGCGCGGCGATCTCGACCGGACCAAATCAGCCAAATTCGCTAAACATGGCGGGTGGCTGGCAAACGGTCAGAAATAAATACGAATACTCCCTTAAATAATGAGTTGATGAGAGCGATCTATTGATTCTGAACTGCATGCATCAGTTTATGCATCTTTTCCAAGCCGTTTTAGTTAAGTGCCGGCTTTCGGTTGAAGCTTGGTTGATCACGAGTCAATAGGGTTAGGCGTATAAGCAGTGAGGTCAAGTTGTATAACATGTGCGATAACCTTAAGCAATTCCGATGTTTTCAGGTTAAAATACAACCAAAACGAGGGAGTTGTTCTAGATCGCTCCATCGGCCCCGAGTCGCACTGGAAGTGGCACGCCCTGAACGACCCGCCCGTGCTGCAGCATGTCATGATCGACACTCAATTGCCATTCAGAGATCCTCGCATTCAGAAAATACAATACCCGGGAGAACCAAGAAAATCAAAATCCACTGATAGCACAGACATGGAGGTGATAGAGTTCAAGAATTTAATGAAGGAGAGACTCACGAAAAAGAGTGAGCCTTACATGCCTTACCAGATTAAAATGAAAGCTTTAAAATTAAATGAAAAGTTTTCATTAAAAATTCTAGACCAAGCAAAAGTTTATCTCATATATAGAGATAGTGCAACACACATGAAAATAAATATTGGTATGACGTTAGATAATTCGGACATCGTGGATACTGTGACCTGCGATGTTGATTACGTTTACAATACTTTGGAAGAGTTTCCGGGGCGTACAGAGAGCATTACGGCGCTGCAGCGGACAGTAGCGCAAGCGCAGGGCGCGGAGCGGGCGCGAGTGCGCCGCGCCCAGCGTCTGCGCCCGCCCGCGCCCAGCGCCAGCATCGACCGCCTGCGCGCCGGACTGTCGCGACCCCTGCGAGACCTGCGTCCAATCGCCACTAACACATCCGCCACTATAACCACAAAAATGAACGATGCAGTGGCAAGCAAATATGCCCCGAGTAAAGAATTTTCATACAATATTAACTGTGATAACGTTACTCTACGTTGGCTCCCTATATTGATGTCCTAATTAAAAATTATAATATATTATACGAGTAGACGGCTTTTTTCTTCCATACATAATTGTTTCCAACTGACACGTTACTTTTATCAAGATCAAATAAATGATAATACAATAAATAATATGCACGAAAAACACATTAACAAGCAAAACTCACTTACCGTGAAACAGTCCAAGTTTGCCCGATTTTTTACTATTAAGTATCTTGATTTTCTCAAAAAGTTATAATGTTTCCCTTGTTATACCTTTTTATTTCAAGGGTGGCCTTTTGACCATTGAATTGCGTTACCGATGTTAATTCAGTCTTTTTTTTAATGTGTGTTGTTTTCCGCAACTCGACGTCTAGCGCCTATTTTGCGTGGGGTTAATTCAGTCTTATTTATATATGATTAGATCGGAATAGGCAGAGCTAATTTGCCTTAACTTCATATTCATTCGTGCGTGAGTAAGATGGGAATAAATAATTGAATGAACATGCATCAAATTTAGGCAATTAGCTCTGCGTGTTCCCATCTCTGATGATTACATGCAATTTAAGTTTTTTCAATAATTTCACGGTGGGCAAACTTACCTTCACTTGCCTCCATGTTTGCCCACACCTTTCTAGTTTAACACCGATTAAAAATTCAAGGCCGACATTGTTTGTATATCTAATATGCGTACTAATGATGGATTCGTCTAGAAAGTAGTGGGCAAATTTACATGTCAAAATCCACTCCTGGCAGGTAAATTTGCCGATTACTTTCTTATAAGTTTTTATGTGTGGCACTTATTAAATCTACACATTCGTTAGTGCCGACTTCCACGCTGGTTTAATTCAGCAAACAAATAAAACTTAGACACTAAGCTTGATTATAGTATAGCTGACATTATATTACTGATGGCGTTAATAAAAAACTCTGTTAAAACGTAAACTGTACTCAAAAAAAGAAACCTCGTTCCTTTCTCGAAAGTAAGAAAATAGGTTTGTATCCATTTTTGATATGCCAACATGGTAGTTTTTAGTTTGACTTAAACTAATTGCTTACTTATGTAAATAATAAAGTGCATACTTTTTTTGGCGGGAAAAATTGACTACCATCATCTACGCATACACCTACCCTTAAAGGGATAAGATTGCCTTTGTACATATTTTTATATTAATTGTATTAATTGGTTTTTCTTTTGTACAATAAAGTGTTTACATACATACTATAGGTATCTCCAAATAAATATCATTTGGGTCAAATTCGGGTCAAATAGTCTTGTATTATGGGTAGGTAGGTACTAGATAACGATAAACATACCTAGATAAAGTAAAAATACTTATATACATGTCATACAAATGATTCCAGATTTAGAAACAAATACTCGCGCTCATCACACAAATATAGTTGCCCTTACCGGAAGTCGAATCCAGGACCACTGGTTTTATACGCAGGGTCAAGCAAGGCCAATCGGGTTACCGCGTCATCAAACAAACACATCGTTTCGAAAAATTTAAGTAAATAATCTGCCTATTCCGATCATTAGCGAAAAGGTACGTGTAACTTGCTTATTTCATTTACTCAGGTATATAGGTACTCCCTTTCAGTAACACATACGTAAGTAGGTACCTATACTTACCTACTTACTAAAAAGTTCAATGTCCTACCCTACACACCTAATTTAGGACGGGTGTTAACACCAATATAGGTTTTATAAATTATATTTTGGAATAAAAACCAGATAGGTAAGAAGTATTTATTTTATGCCTAAAATCTCAAATCAGCTTAAGGCTCATTTTATCGTAGTAAGAATTTATTATTTACCGTCATTGGTACCAAGACTTGCAGTAGTAAACTTATTTATTACCAACTTAATAATTTACAATATTAATAAACTGCTTACATAATTACGCTATTGAATCGAAGCTTCATTTTATACGGACTCGCAAGTGCACCATTCCCGAGTTGTCTGTCCATTAATTAACTACAAAAAAGTTTAACAAATACATAATTAAGTATGCATAAACTAAAATATTTTCATACGCGAAGACCGCGTCGTCCGCTCCGCGGGTGACTTAAGGCATCTCGTAGCGCACTGATTTAGGTGGATGGCGTTAGGATGTGATACTTTCTTTTTGAAAGTGGGATTAACCGAATTTAGCAATCCAATGAAACCGTGATAAGCGACAGCAGTATTGAAAGGTTATTGCAGGTAATCAAGGATAAACGACATGCTTTTATAAACTGCATATAAGTAAATAGGGATAAACGGATATAGTTCAGATATTTTAATATGTAGATTTAGCTAAAAAGTTACAAAATAAAATTAAATGAAAATGTACGATTAGTTAAAAAAAGATAACCGACAACATAGTTTAGTCTCGACAAAGTAAAACTATCCTAACTAGTAAAATTGGTCCTGACAAATGAGTAAAACAGTCTGAGGTTCATTTTATGGAATAAAATCTTATCTAACCTCCATTATTTATTTTTGATTTTGATTTTGATTACCTACAAAGTGGTCAAAAGGTTGTCGTTTAGTAAGAGAATACGATTCCGAATACGTCACCGCCTTCCGACTCCATCTTCAAATCACCTATAACTCTATAAGATACCATAATATTGCATTGTCATCGGGTTTACATACGTGGTCCAAATTTCAGCCCATTCCGTTAACGGGAAGTGCGTAAAATTTAACTTGCAAGATTTGACCCGTACATACATACATACATACATACATACCTACTAACATACATACATTGCAAGTTAAATAAAAGCTTGTAATAAAAACGACCGAGATTCTTAAAAAGACTGATGGGATAAGTGACAACGAAGTCGTCAGATGGGCACGAACCCAAGCTCATTCGATGCAGAAAAATCAGCCGATTCCAACGATGTATAACTCAACTAGAGGACACCCGCGACTTCGTAAGCGTAGAACTAGTTTCCCGCTACTCTTAATTTAACCCCATAAATCCTTTCTTAGTGTTCACTTACATTATAGAAGGAACCCCTGTACCATTTTCGAGTTTCTAGGTACGGTAGTGTCGGCTGTGCGTTGATTGTACAAGCAAGTGAGTCAGGTTTTCATTTTATTATAGAAAAAATATCACCGAAAAATGTCACTTAGATATTTCTCCTTTCAAGCGTCGTTACATTTCATCACGGAAGAGGAAATGTTTTTTCAGATTTTTTTCCATTTAGGTACGTACTTATTACATTTTTAATGCAGCCGCCATTTTAAAAGGAAATGTAAAATGTTATCATCGCCCGATAAAATTATCGGCCATTAAAATTTTAAAAACGCCCTTTGATATTATCAACGTTATGGCCTCCCCATTAGAAATATGCCCGTTTCACACGTTCTCAGTTGAAAACCCAGTGTTTTCACGTTAAATAGTCTGTCAAGAAAGTCATGAGGTCATGACATAAAAAATATTTTATAATTGATCCAAAGTGCTTGTGGATATTGAATCTTGTCACAGGGCGATGCAATGTGCCTCGGCTTGAGGCTGGCTCGTCGCCTTTGGGGCGAAATTAAATCAGCACCGTTCTTGTAAATGGGTTTACTTCAACACACCAATTTTAAAAGATAATAAAACAGAAGTTGAGAACTGCGAGCAGGTCTTAAATAATTAGGTTCCTAAAATCTAACAAAGTTCCTCCCACTAGTCACAAAAGTCCGTGTTAGCGATCGGAGAGTCGAATTCTCTGCCTGGCCCTGGCTGGCAATGTTGCCAACGTATAGGGCGATTTTAGTCGCCATAAGCTTAAATTACAGTATAAAATAGCATTATAAAAAATACAGTAAACAGGCTAGGTATAATACTATATCGCAGCGTTTTATTAATTTTGCTCTTTGGATCAATTACAAAATCATTTTCATGTCATGTCTTTCTTGACAAACTATAGGTAACATAAGAATAAATGAGCGCTGTTCGAAGTGAAATTGGCATCATGATCCAATTTTATGTTACAATTTTTTTAATAATGGCGGTCTGCCGCCTTATTTCGCAGTGATTTCGCCAGTGTCAAGTGTGTGGAGTAAATCAGTTAATAGAAATTAGGTATATCAAAAGTTCAAAGTCGGACTTTTTTGAATCGGCCATCTTCTCTCCCCGGAGGTTACCGGAAGACTCCATATTAATTGGTTGTTTTATCTGGTAGTTGATATTTGGAAATATGGATGTTCCTCCCGTGACTAAAGTCTTAAGTCGAACATTTGCTAGAATATACAACAAAGTTCAATACAATAATAAAAATGACAACTTAGAAACAGTTCAAAACGTGTGAAACCGGCATAAGATAATGTGTACCGGGCCTAACGTCTGTCTGATCTGACACTCCTGTCATGTCATGTCACGTCTAAAGTCTTGATGAGTTTGGTCGAATCGCAATACCCCCTTTATGTTTTGTTTTTATAATTTGATTTAATATTTGTGATTGATATAATGATTTCTTAACTATATCTTAAGGATTGTTTGTTAAGTTCTTACGAAACACATATGTATTACGAGATACGTGAAAATGGTAAGTTTTCGTAACTCGTTTATCTTACAGTCACTACTGCTGTTATTTTACGTGTGTCCAATTTTTGAATGATTCAGAGTTATCAAGATGAACCTAGTGGTTTTGACGTTGGTTCGTTTCCCAAGGACTTTAGCTACGGACCCTTTGAGCAGAACGGAGATGGAGATAACACGTCACTGCAAGAAGACCATAAACCACGAATTCTTCTAATGGGACTAAGAAGGTCGTTATAACATTCCTAAACGCTACTTATTTTACTAAGTTAGATCTATCTAAATTTACCTAATTGCTTCAGGTCTGGAAAATCATCAATCCAGAAAGTGGTCTTTCATAAAATGTCGCCTAATGAAACTTTGTTTTTGGAATCCACAAACAAAATAGTCAAAGATGATATAAACAACAGTAGTTTTGTGCAGTTTCAAATTTGGGACTTTCCTGGTCAAATAGATTTTTTTGATCCTACTTTTGACTCTGACACAATTTTTGGTGGGTGTGGAGCCTTAGTGTTTGTTATTGATGCTCAGGTGAGTGTGTACTGGTGCCTCTTATTTGAATTTATTGTTAACTAGCTTTTTCCTGTGACTCCATCTGCGTAGAAGTGGTTTATTGCGGCTAAAAATACCTTATATCTTTCTTTGGGGTTTAAGCTATCTCCATGCTGGGCTCAGTAGTTTAGCTGTGAAAGTTTAACAGACAAAGCATTTAATAATATTAGTATGGATTTGATAACCAGAACTCTATTCATGTAAAAGTCAGTTATCACTATTTCATTAAAACATCTGTCTTTGGGCTATAAACTATCACGTTATGACGGTACCAACAAATTCGTTGAGGTGTTGAACCATGGAAACAGGACTAACATTTATAATAATAAGTATAGATTTATAAAAAGGAAATTAAACCCCTTTCTCCAATTTAAATAACTATTTTTACGTGTGGCACAATACAATATATGTGCATTTTTCCCGCCCCCTTGAATGAATCAAAACCAAGCAGACATATTTCTAAAGCATGTTCACATCACCCTGTCTTTTTTGTACGTAGATTAATGATGTGCATGATGTTTCAGGATGATTATGGTGATGCATTAAACAAGCTGCAGCTCACAGTCACCAAAGCATATAGAGTTAATAGTAACATTAAGTTTGAAGTGTTTATCCACAAAGTAAGTTCACAACCTCCACTTACATAGTAGTTGAATCTAGATAACAGTGTCATTTGCAATGGATATGAGCTAGTAGATAATAAACTTATTATTAATTAATGCTTGATAATTGGATGTGTGTAATTTATTTATTTAAACTTCCTTGCACAGATCTTAAGACTTATAATGTTTAACTACTGCATAAATTGGCATTTTATGGAAATACATTTTTATTTTTGTATTAAGTACAAAACAACACTATTAGAAATTACAAAATGATAATAAAGTAGACTGAGATTAATATTACTTTCTAGGTTGATGGTCTTAACGATGATTATAAGATGGAATCTCAGCGAGACATACACCAACGAGCAACAGATGACCTTGCGGAGGCAGGCCTGGACCATGTGCACTTGTCCTTCCACCTGACTTCCATTTATGATCATTCCATCTTTGAAGCGTTTAGTAAAGTAGTTCAGAAGTTAATACCACAATTACCAACGTTAGAAAATCTACTCAACATACTCATATCTGTGAGTATTTCATCTATACACTTTTGGCATTACTTTTTTATTACATACATACATACATAAATTGAAACACGCCTTCATTCCCAGAGTGGGGTATTCAGAGTTACAGAATTACCAACAACTCTATATTTTTTTATAGTTCTGTAACTACATTTAGCACAATTAGGCTAAATAATACATTACTGACTGTGTAGTTCTGTGCAAAACATATAAACCCCTTTCATATAACCATACGAAGAATGTATGGTGTACATTCCCTGTACACACAAAAATAAATTCTTGCCACTGAAGACCCAATCGGGCAAAGTGATTTCTAAGTTTAATTGACTGAAACAAGATTCATAATTTGATGTGTGCACATTCATGGGACTTCAGGAGTGCAAGTTGCAACTTTTAAAATATTTTGCTTTTGTTTGTCTATAGGCCATGAATATTTGAATAAAGTTTGTAGATCATGGTGCCCAATATTGTATTCTGTCAAACTTACTGCTAAGCAAAATTTTATAATTTGTGTGAATACACTCACCAGCAAAAATACTCGCCCACCCGTCTTTTGTTCATACAATTGCTAACAAACCTAACTTATTAATCAGAGAGTAACTTGAAACATTCTGAAAAAAAATCAGTGTAGCTTGTACTTTTTTGTTGCCAATTAACCTAGGTCCGTTTCTTTAAATGACGTGTTTTTTCCCCAGACTCAAAAGTTCCATAAATTTGAAAGTCTTGCAAAACAATAATTTACTACGAACAGGTAATTTATGGATCTTTTGGGTTCCTTTGGAAAGAATTGCGTCCTTTAAAAAGAATACTTGGTGGCCATTTTGGACCTAGGTCAATTAGCAACATAACATTACAAACTTCATCGAGATTGTATTTTTGAAGTTACTCTCTATCTAAAGAAGTTATATTTGTTAGGAATTGTACAAACAAAAGACGGGTGGGCGAGTATTTTTGCCGGTGAGTGTACTTAAGCGTTATGAACTTGTTGTCTTTGTTATAGAACTCAGGGATAGAAAAAGCATTTCTGTTTGATGTGGTGTCAAAAATTTACATAGCAACAGACAGCTCCCCTGTAGACATGCAGAGCTATGAGCTGTGCTGCGACATGATCGACGTCGTCATAGACATCTCGTGTATCTATGGGTGAGTTCACGATTCTATCAGTAGTGTAATCATTATCAATGTTAATCAAAGAAAATTATTTATTTACTCTTCAATCGTAACCTTTTCAACAACATGTGACATTGTGAAATGGAAAAGCCATGCTTCACAATACCAAGTAGGTACAACTGAAACACACATATTGACAGGTACATCCCATTGTGCCAACAACCTGCTGGTCAGGTGTGTTTTGTATGAAAATCCGAATGCTTGGTGTTGAATGTGTTAATGCTGACTCTTGGATGTGATGTGATAGTTAATGCCTGGACAATATAGTTAAGCACAGAAATGATGATATAGTACCTTTATTGTTTCTCTTTTCAGGATGGTGGATGAAACGGAAGTGAATACATTTAACAATCAAAGCTCAAGTTTAATCAAACTTAACAATGGTACTGTTTTATATCTACGCGAAGTCAACAAGTTTCTTGCACTAGTCTGTATACTGCGAGAAGAGAACTTTCAAAAACAAGGTAAATTTGCTTCTTAAAATATCTTAATTAGATTAAACCTAAAGCTTCAGCATGGAAATAGAATCGAGGATAAGATAATGTTAGTATAATTGCTGTCAAGTGTCAACCAAGTGTCATTTGAGATATTTTTAATCACCTTTACCTTATAAGTTATGATATATCGAATGTCGACTGCTAGATATATAAATATAATGGATTGAATCAAACAGGAGGTGAACCCATCCATGCTGCTCAATATTTTTCATGCAGGTTCAACAGCATCATAATATGGCAGGATAAAATAAAATGAAATAAATCATAGGCTTGCATAAATTAACCTATTTACAAAGCAAGTTCTTGGCTAATGCAGTGGGTACTAAAACGATAAACATAGATGTACACTCAAATACAAAAAAAAACAACACATGCTCATCATTATGCGTCGAACTCCAGTGGGCATTTTGCGGTCACGTTATGTGGTAAGGTGTACAAAAAAAAACATTTTCAAGCAGACGAAGAACCTAGACTGCCAAGAATTTTCAATTATTTCAAGAATTATTCGCTTAATGTATCTAAATAAGTGGCAAATTCAAATATTTTATACTATTCAATCCTATATACTTGTTTTATTTAAAAATGAATGACGTCAGTATACTAGACTAGTTCGGCTAGTCATAGATACCTACCTAACGTACTGCATTAGCTACTATGGTACTTGGAATTCCATATTATAAATACTGGGTAATAAATACTAAGTACTTACAAATCCAAGATTTATTTATATGTGGGAACGTCATTTGATAAGGTACTCAAATAAATTAATAAGTCTTCGAGTTGTCAGAATAAGGTATTTGGTATTTGTAAGTAACTTTTTCTTAACTCAGTTTTTTATTTGTAAACCTTACCAAATGACGAGCCCGCAAAATGCCCGCTGGAGTTCGACGTATGCTCATTATACATTTGCCCTGATATGTAAATACGCGTTTTACTTTCGCAGGTGTAATAGACTACAATTTCCTGTGTTTCCGGGACGCTATAACGCAAGTATTCGAGTTGCGCAACAAGTGCCAGGCGCAGGCGGCGGCCGCGTCGTCCGCGACGCCGGAGCCAGTGCCCAACGGCGCCGTCGACCCCCCCGAGCCCGCAGACCCCCCGCAGAGTCCATAACATTTAGCCCAACATTAGCCCCCATGCATAATTCCAGCGGCGGGTAGCCTGCGCTACCTAACATTTGAGGCCCAATAAACCACAGAATGTACAAACAATTATCAATGGAATGTAAAACGTTAACAAAATATAACAAAAAGCTTTTGAACGCCAGAATCTGCCAGTCCCGCGCAAATGTTAGTGAGATGTTACCCTACGTAAATTGTATGTTGACTGACCGTTAGTGGGCCTAGACATTTGGCATACCGCAAACGTCAAGTAATGCAAAAATCGAAGAATGTTTATAGGTTGACGTAAGCTGTAGTGCGTTCGTCTTTGACCCATGTTTATTCCATATGTTTGGACAGATTTCGATTCACTCTTTAGCCCTCAGAGAGAGCAACTCGGCTAAAATTGCGGTTGGCTGTTGCGCTCGAAGAGTAAATTTCTCTTGTCACGTTGCACTATGCGATAAGAGAACCACACATATTTTGTTAAACCTGGTTTTCAAATTCAATTATTGTTATTTTTGTACTATCAGCCTTACGAGGGAAACATGGGCGCATGCCTTAAAACCCGAAGCTTTACCGTATATGTGATACCAAACTCTTATTTCATGCCGGCTTTGTGTCCCCAGCTTAATAGTTTGCTGTCTCTGCCTGTCTAATGGGAACATAGTCGCATGTAATATCAAATAAAAGAGGAAATGTATAGTGCAACCCAATCTATATCATCGAATTGTATCACTGTACACAAGTATATTTTTATTTAGATATGATTATTAAACTTAAATAATAGTTACATTACGTACCTCTATAATCATTAAACTTGTAAATAATAAAATATAATTACGTTTTCTATTTTACTTGCTTTTATTGTTTTCCGCGTTTTACTGTTATAAAACTGCTCGAAATGTTTCTTATGTTACGCAAATTACACCTTGTTGATACGAGACAAGGTTTCTTTTAATATAGAACTTGTGACTGCTGTAACTGTCGTAGAGTTAGAGGAACGACTTTCAGATGACGGCCAGAGCCGTCTGTGGCGTTCCGAAGGTTTGCTCTTAAGTGATGAGGTACTTCGGACTATAAAAGTCATAGATAAAAGTGTTAGACCAGGCCAGAAACTTGTATCACCTTAGTTCTAAGCAACTGAATTATGTGAGTAATTATATTCTATGGTTCCAAGGGGGAACTTTAGAACCATAGAACAATGCAACAACCTGCAAGTAATTTCCTACAGTATCTTACAAGTGTAAAACTACGTAATGTCGGAATTTTTCTACAGGTGTATGCGGTATTAATACGAATCTTATTCAGTAGGTATGCTTAGCAAAAAGGATGCAGCATCCGAAGTTTCGAATTTGTGCCTCCTAACCATGCAGTACTGCTTAATGTTGCCAATTTGAAATATTTTAGCGCTGTACGGTAGGCAGTTTTATTGGCAACATGATCCAATTTTCACCCAAAAACTGTTGGTTACAAGAAGCATAAAAATATGACATAAAATATAAGCTTCTTGGTTGATTAATACGGTGATGGGTTGCCACTGCAAAATACTGTAGTTCCACCAATCATCACGTAAATTTCAGCTAGAGAATAGTGCAGTATTAACCCTTTAGTGGGTAACGGCAAGATATTTGCCGTCATACCTCTCAGGTTTTTTTTTTCCCAATGAATGTGTGTTAGTTAATATAAATTTTGGTTCGCATAAGATAATTATACTCGTACCAATCTACGAAAAAAAGTAGAGCAGATAAACGTTATTCCATCCCTGGTTAAATGATGATTCTTAGGCCTGAACGTTGATTTTTAATTATTGCTTACATTTGAACAAAAATGTTTGTAAATAAAATTCTCTTTGCTGGATTTATCCGATAGTCACAATTCTCTACTTTCAAAGACAAGATTGGCGATATAAAGTTTAAAGAAAAAAAAAAACAGTTAAATGATTAAATAAAAGATAAAAGATGTTTATTCAGTAAGTAGGCCGCACGGGCACTTTTACACGTCAAAATCTACCAGCGCTTCGCAAGAGACCACTGCTGAGAAGAAACGCCGCAAGAAACTCAACAGTCAGTCGTTTTTTAAGGTACTACTTATGATAGTATACAATTATAAAGCTTAACCTAGCATGATATAAAACAATGAATTTAACATAACATAAAAATAAAAATAAAAAACATTCAAGCGTAGCTTGTGCAAGAAAATGTGTCAAAACTAAGAATTTTCATAGGGAGTAATAAGTAGTAGTAATAAAAAAATATTTATATAAAATATGTATATATATTTAAAAAAAAAATATATACTTTCCTATGACAGTGCAAGACAACCACCACATACAAAGTTTCGATACATTCTCCTACAGAAACCGTGTCCCCTAGACAATATACAATATTTACATATTTTATTAAAATGATAATTTAATAAAATGAAGACGGCAATATATTTGCCACTAACCGTTAAGTGTCTGGTGTTTATTAAAGAAAAGGGTAGGTTAGGCTACTATTGTTATTGATTTATATATGGAGCAATATCTTAATTCAATACTTCAATTTATTACATCCACAGTTTTGCTGGGATTACAATACAGACTTGGAAATAATATACAATACCTATTGTACATATAACAGTATATATTAAAATATTATAAATAAACAAATCTTTGGGGGCAATCAGAATTAGGTCTAATGTTTTGTGGGTCTATCGCGTACCTACTGACAGACAGACATGTAGTTTTAGGTTGCTGAAAAGTAGTGGATAGGTACTTCGTTATTTCTCTTCATTGATGCTCCGTACTCTTATACATAGCTTCGCTAAGCCAATTTTTTTGCTAAATTATCTGTGTTCGAAATGACATCGGAAGAAAAAAACTCGCAAAAAAAAAAGTGTTGATCATTCGTGCTTACAAACATTTAATAATCTTATAATATAATATATTGTTGTTGCTTAACTCGCAAGTTACGTAGACATTTTTAAATCTATAAAAAGGTTTGTTATAACTTCAGGCATATTCTCTGTAAATGTCTATGTACCTACTTTTAAAAAAACATTTTTCCTTTTGTATCATAATTCGCGTGATCCGTCGGTGTCTTACATAAAAAAAGTAAAAATATAATATATAAAAAATGAATTTAAAGACGATGACCATTCAGAAAATATTTAGTAAAAGTCCGAGACGGTTTTATCAGCTGAGTTTGATCAAAGTCATGAAAATCATTTATATAGGTCATGCCACCCGTAGTTCCCCCGGAAAACTGACATGACGGTCATGTCACTTACTGCCCTTGGCTGATAGCGGCAAACATATTGCCGTCTTATAATTTGGAAACCCTGAAATAATATATATATTTCTCTTTTTCAAATATCATATAAAAAATCATTCATGCTGTGCGTATCGGTAAAGTTCTCGATTCATTGCTATTTATAAAAAAATAATGGTCAAAGGGTTAACTAAATATCTAATCTTTTAAAAATGTTGCTGACCGAAAGTAAGAACAAAATGCATTGTTTTTTAATTAAAATAATTGTAATAAATCTGCTTACGTAATTCTTGAACCGCCTGGAACGGCCCCTTATGGGCACTAGAATTATAGATGGGGGGGAAATAGGGTACTGTTTGAAGTGAAATTTCTAACATGATTCAATTTGTACCCAATAAGCTCTGCTAGATGGAGTGACGACCTCGTCAGGAACGCGGGACCGCGGTAGATGCGAAAAGCACAAGACCGGTCTGAGTGGAAAGCCTTGGGGGAGTCCTATGTCCAGCAGTGGACGTCTTTCGGCTGACATGATGATGATGAAGTTCTGCTAAATATGGTAAAGTGTAAAAAAATAACAATTGAGATTATTGTAGTTCAACGGGTTCTAGATGTCACCATGTCAAAACCTTTTTTACCAAGCTGTATTTTAATATTCTAACACTACCTTTCACAACAAGAAATTAATTTTATTTTAAACACTATCTATTATTTAGTATGGCAACTTTTACTTTATTTGGCAGTGTTGAGTGTACATCAATACATCTATGGTAGTATACATATCTTATCTGTGGTAAAGGTACCTATAGTATAGCAGTCAGTCAGTCATTTCTGTAATGTCAATTTATCATCGATCACTCATTGCTTTGTCGTAAATAAAATTATTAGACCAACATATTTTTTAAGTTTTTTGGCCCTTTATGTGTTACGTCTTTATTAATACAATCCCAGGATGTGATGCTGTAAGTACTATTTTTCCTCCTATGAAGAAACAAAATGTTTTGAGATTCAGTCCTTTGCTTTCGCATGTTATTTATTAGTAATGGAATTGTCGTAAAAATCGCTGTCGCTACATTATCGAAGAATAATCTTAATCTAAGACAGTGACTTCATGGTTAAATAATGTTGCTCGTTTTCTTCATGTTCATGTTTAAAAATTAAGATGTTAACCCTACTACTTATGCCATTGTGTACTGTAGATTTAAAAAATATATGTTAAATTCCTCCAATCATACGTAAACTCCTTTCTAAAATGCTTAGTTTAAACTTTAAACTTCTTTCGCAGGATATATTTGTTTAAAGTATGAAAACAATGTTGATATACCTATCCAAAAACACTTTTAGAAGAACCCATTAAGTTTTGATGTCCATTTTTTGGATCTAAATCAAAATTATTTATTTTCAGGCTTAGTAACCTTTCTTTGGCCTAGTGGCCCAAAGATAAAAATACCTTACAGATTAACATCATACTAAGATACTTAAGAAATAACTACCTTGATAATTTAAATTTATGCCAAAAATCTTCAACTGTTTACTGGAATGACATATAAATTGGAAATATTAAATTTTATATTATTGTTTATTGTACCACAACTGAACTAATTTAGGTAAACAAACTTTAAAAAAAATTAAAACTAAAAGTAAAACTAAGCTAAGCTAAGCTAACACCTATAATTTAAATTAAATGAGTTGTTTTAAGGTAGCATTTAAACTAATTTTCAAATGTAATAAGGACATCTGGGAACAATAACATGACTGATCTATTTTCTGATGATAATGAAAGACATAAAAAGTAGGAACCCTACTGAATAAATTATTTCATTTGATATCATTTCAACATTACCACAAAATTGACATCATCATTTCCGTCCTAAGATATGTACTATCTAAGGATATGATGATCAATTGTGTGCTACTTTTGTTACTATTATCCATCAGTTTCCTGCGATTTTCACCAGATTGTCAGTCCACTTTGTTGGACTCAAATGGTATGTTATTTTGGGGTGAGATTTACTCATTCTAATATAAAGTGTTAAGAAATTTTTGAATCAAGGCAATTTTTTTTTTAAATATTCTACTTATGTTTTATTTCATACTATACTGGGAACATAATGCAGGTGTTCATACATCAATATCAAATCGCCTTGTTTTCTGCAATACTTCATGAGACATATATTTTTTCACTGCTTCTGAACTGTCTTTAATCACTTGGATGAATGACTAATAATCAAAACAGTGAGGGTAGATTTAATATTTTACAGCACATGAACACAGGAAGAACCTAATATTCACTTCATTTTTAGTAATTAATTAATTAATTAACTAGATGAAAACCCGGCTTCGCTTGGGTAAAATCTAGACTCAATATAAATTCACAGCTAACCTATGTATCGATATTTCACAGGTAGATATTTCTCCTAAATCTTATTTACCATGTCTCACAATCAAAGAAATTAGACCTTAGAGGTCACAATGGAGAACGGAATACGAACCTGTGCAACCTGTGACACGTAATGACGGGACACCAACACCACATTGATGGATGACATGGAGATGTTTACTTCGCAACGACATTATGTAGCAATTTATTCATTTTTATATTGAAAATACTCGATAATCCGAATTTTCCGCCTATAAGTTGTCGACTCGGATCGACTATTTTTTTACGCTCTTCAATTTGATGTGCATTTCGTTCGAGTCTACTGTAGACCGGTACGAAATTATTAATATAGATTACTAAAAATTACTTAATTTTTGGTATGGTCAGTCCAACTGTAGTCAGCTTTTGATTAAACATGTTGAGTCGCCAACTGACTGACTATAGCATTTAAAAACATATATTTTATGCATTTTTGAAGGTGGTTTTTCGTTTTTTTTAACATTTACTTTATTTAAAAAAAAAATAGTGATCATATAGCTGTTATGTAGTCCCACTTATGAGGAATGGTATCCAACTGCCTGGCTCCGATGTGTTTTATTTTGTTATATTATGTTAGAGAGTAGTCTACACACTAGTAGACGGACGCATATATTTTTTATATTACTCATCAAGGTTATATATTTCTCATCGAAGATACACTCTTTTGTTTTTTTTTTATGAATTTGTGCCTATATATAACAAACACGTTTTTCCAGTTCCACTTCTCCAAATGATACCTACTTTCCAAATATCAATGCTGGATTGGTTTCTAAAAATAAAATAATCTCTATAAAAAAATACTTTACAAAACCGCAAACAAACCTTTTTTTTAACCAACTAAATGATTTTCTTATCGGTATTTCGATGGTGAATTTTATATAAAAATTATCTCTAGTTATTTTTACTAATGCCGAAACTGAAACTACCTACCTGAAAAGCTAGATATCTACCTGAAGAGGAGGGTTATTGTTTTCGGGTGAATATATGTGCCATCACGAATGTTAGTTAGGTATTAAGTCACAATAGAAGCCTTAAACATTTTTTGTTATTACAAATATTTAATTTATTTTTAATACGTAAACAAATCATCAAGTTCATTCTATATTGAAAGTCCGACGAAATAGAAATAGGTACGACGAATCGAGAACAAATCAAAAACTGGCACTGCACTGGCATTCTATAACTGGTGCCCTTGGAGAAAACAGAAGATAATCATAAATTATGATTTGTTTCTTATAATATCGAACTCTTAGTAGGTACGTACAAGAAATAGGCGTTTTAAGAGATCATTTAAACATTTTAAATATTTAAATGAATGAAAACTCAAATAGCAGACTCACTGTTATCTAGACAGTGCAATGGACATGATGAAAGTCACACCTCAAGTCAGGGTCATATTTGCATACAGTGTGTCAATGCTGCAACCTTGCCACAATCCAAATATATCAGCAAAAACCGAAATAATAGTACAAAACTTTACAGTCCCGGATTTTTGTAACATCGAAAAGTACAGAATTTTTCCAGGAAATACCGAGAAACTGCGATCTCTACATACAACGTACATTTTTGCTTCCTAATAAATAGGTAGCTACTTTTTTGGGTCTGTTTATGACAAAAATTATGTGCAAGCAGTTATAAATATTACTATTGTTTTTACTTAACAAAATAATAATTAGGTAGTGCTCAATGAGCCCTATTTCATGGCCTTGTTGTTTTTTTACTAGTTTCCCTTTTATCAACAGTAATTAACGATACAATCATGTGCAACGCATGGTCTGATACACCTGTTGGCTTGTTTGCAATCAAAGGTTTAAAGTCCAAACACATACAACCTACATAAAAAAATTAGGTTAAGATAAGCCTTTCAAATGATTTGATTTCAAATTACAAAGTCTATTTGTCATTTGTTAATATCTATTATTTGTTCACCTTAATTAGGTATATATTTTACGTCATCATCAGCCGCAAGACGTCCACTGCTGGACAAAGGCCTTCCCCAAGGTTTTCCACAACGATCGATCCTCTGCTGCTGTCATCCAGTGGTTTTATCAGATTATCGGTCCTCCTAATGGAAACCTTCCCGCTCCAATGGCCATCGGTTCTACGAGCAGTGTGTCTCGCCCACTACCACTTAAGGTTTGCGTTTCGTTGAGCTATATCAGTTACTTTAGTTGTCTTGCGGATCTCCTCATTCCTGATTCGATTGCGCAAGAAGACACCCAGCATAGCTCTTTCCATCGTCATTTGACTAACCTTGAGCCTTCTTATGAGGCCCATTGTGAGCGACCATGCCTCTGATCCATACGTCATCACTGGCAACACACACTGATCAAAGACTCTTGTCTTGAGGCACTGCGGTATTTGGGACGTGAAGATAGTCCGTAGCTTTATAGCTTACCGAAAGCTACCCAGCCGAGTTGGGTTTGACAATTGACTTCTTTCTCTAAGTTGGACTTACCTAACTGGATTCTACAGGGTGACAGGAAATTCGCCGTATTCCTTGAAAGGGGTTATTCTACAGCTAATTTTTAATGATTTAAGTCCAGTTAACCAGGGGTCAAAACTCATTGGTTTTCGGGTTATTCACGATTTTAGATTATTTTTTTAAATACCCTCTTTTCGAACTAAAACTAGTAATTTTGTAAAAACTTCGTCATTTAGAAATAAAAAAAAGTATTTTTCGAATAGCCAATGAACCACTGATTACGAAAAATAAAAATAAATGACGAAAATAAATACAAAGTTTTGCAAATAAAAAGATTTGAAGTTAGAAGTTCTAGCAATTATTTTCCAAATTTTGTGACATTTTAAAGCATAGCTAAAAAAAAAGTATTACACTTCGCGTACAAATTACAGGAATAATTTGCTTAATTCAGAAGCTTTCTAAAAAGGTACAATTTATGACATTTTATTACAAAAAAAATACAATTAATAATAATAATAGCAGAACAGCTAGTAGACTTTACTTAACGTACTTGACTCTAATGGGTTTATTTGTGTCGTTTTGGATTCTCCGAGGGCTTACTTTGTCTTCTGTTTCTTATCTTATCTTCTTGATGTAGAAGGCACAGCAGATTGCCTTTGGTGACACAAACAAAGGGTCATTAGTTTAATTTGTTTGTGTCTCGAATTCGTGGGGTTTTTTTGCCTTCAGTTTCTGTCTTAAGTCTTAAGTGATACTTTGATAAGTGATTAAGCAAGGTTAGGATAAAATGAGGAAAAAAACAGTTTCACTATCAAGTAAACTTTAATCTTAAAAACTAAAATCAATTACATCACAAATTTTGCTCGAACTGTTTGCCCTTGTTTCGAATGCAAGCACGAAGCCTTTTTCGTACTTCGGTGATTGTTACTCGCCTCGAAAGCCCATCTTTCATTGTCTGTGCCGCCTCTACAATTTTTTGTCTTAACTCTTCTACGTTACGTATCGGTTTATCGTAGACCAACGCCTTCATGTAACCCCAGATGTAGAAGTCACATGGAGTTAAATCCGGGCTTCTGGCTGGCCAAGGAGTTGGGCTGCCTCGACCAATCCATCTTCTTGGGTAGTTCTGATCCATCCACTGTCGTACGCCCCGGTAATAGTGAGCGGGGCAGCCATCGTGTTGGTAAATCATGTTCCTTCTTGTCGCAAGCGGCACATCTTCAAGTAGCGTCGGTAGCTCATCCCTCAAAAAAAATTCATATGCGATGCCGGTCAATCGTGCTGGCAGAAAGAAAGGTCCGATCAAATTGTCGTGCACGATTCCCATCCACACGTTCAAAGAAAATCTTTGCTGGTGAGCTCCTTCTCTTTTTTGGGTTTTGACCTATGGGAGCCCAAAAGTGCAGATTGTGGTAGTTTGTTATCCCGTACACAAAATTCTCTCCAGGTACTCGGGATATTCGATATCTGCATTAATTAAGAATCTGCAAAAATCTATCCTTCTCGCTGGGTCTCCTCTTCAATAGCGTGTACTGGAGTGTAATGAGACGGGTACTGCCGAGCTGAGTGCAGTGTAAACCACACCTTCCAGTGCGACATACCGAGCTGGTTAGCCACATTTCTCGTCGAAGTAGTGCCGTCTGCCTGGAAACACTGAAGGATTTCTTCTTCTTCAGCAGGATCATTTCGAGGTCTTCCAGCGTCAGCTTGGCGGCGTTGAACTGATCCTCTTTCCCGAATAAGACGGTACGATGAACCAAACACACTTCGTGAGGTAAACGGCGATTATGGTAACGACGTTGGTATTCTCTTCTAGCTGCAGCAGCGTCTCCATCGCAGAGTCCGTAAAAATAAACGATATCTGCGTATTCTTCGAATTGGTAAGCAGCCATTTGAGAAAGAAGCTTAATTATCAATATCGTCCGAATTGAAAAAAAAGTTGAAACTAACTTATTACGTAGGTCACTCAAAAACTTTGAGGTGCTCGAAATTTGAAAATGGAACGCACTTTATGTTTTTAAAAAGCAAAATTATTTAAAAATAGAACGTCGTAAGACATTAGCTGAATTTAAAAAAGAGAACTGTGTTCTAAATTCATTTTTCTCAAAAATGACAGGAAAAGTTGACATTACTATCTATATATTGGGATGCGAAGTACATAGTTTACTGACAGATCTCAAATTAAAAAAGAAAAACATTGCGTGCTCGCTACACAAGCACGCAATGTTGCATACAAATTTCATTACCATCTAGTATCTAACTTTTTAAAAAGTGAAAACGGCCTTAATAAAATGAGGGCACAAGTCTTATTACATCCAAATTTTGTTCGGAATATAACTTTTTTATCTGTATCTCGAATAGCTTGAGTAGTTTTAAAAAAAAAGCTTGCGTTTCTCCTTGTCATAAACAAAAGACGGTAAAGAGTAGGTAATAATATTGTCTGTATAGATTGTGTGGTATTTCTTTCCTTAATAAAGTACTTTACTCCAACATAATTTTATTCTTGCGATTTTTGAGAAAAGCACTATATATGCCTCGACAGGAACGGCAATTGCGGGCCTCGTATTTTTAAACGGACTCGCAAGCTCGTCCGTTTAAACCAATCCTCGCCCCGCAATTGCCTACTTCCGTGCCTAGGCAATAATGTACTATTACTACAACGCTTCCCGTGTTTTTTGGTTGAAACGATGGCGCTTATAACCGCAAACATTTCTGCTATTATTGTTAATTGTAAAAATTTCAATAAAATTAATATTAAAATGTCATAAATTGTACCTTTGTAGAAAGCTTATGAATTAAGCAAATTATTTCTGTAATTTGTACGCGAAGTGTAATACTTTTTAGGGTTCCGTAGCCAAATGGCAAAAAACGGAACCCTTATAGATTCGTCATGTCTGTCCGTCCGTCTGTCCGTCCGTATGTCACAGCCACTTTATTCCGTAACTATAAGAGCTATACTATGGAAACTTTGTAAGCAGATGTATTCGGTGAACCGCATTAAGATTTTCATACAAAAATAGAAAAAAAACATTAAATTTTTGGGGTTCCCCATACTTAGAACTGAAACTCATTTTTTTTTTTCATCAATCCCATACGTGTGGGGTATCTATGGATAGGTCTTCAAAAATGATATTGAGGTTTCTAATATTATTTTTTTCTAAACTGAATAGTTTGCGCGAGAGACGCTTCCAAAGTGGAAAAATGTGTGTGCCCCCCCCCCCCCCCCGTAACTTCTAAAATAAGGGAATGATAAATGTAAAAATAATATATGATGTACATTACCATGCAAACTTCCACCGAAAATTGGTTTGAACGAGATCTAATAATTAGTTTTTTTTTAATACGTTATAAATCGTAAACCGCATTTTACCTTTCATTCAATCAACTCCAATATAATAAAGAATAAAGAAAAACTTTTATTTAGATGTATAGTGGGTACGGGACTAAAATAAGGGAATGATAAATGTAAAAATAATATATGATGTGCATTACCATGCAAACTTCCACCGAAAATTGGTTTGAACGAGATCTAATAATCAGTTTTTTTTAATACGTTATAAATCGTAAACCGCATTTTACCTTTCATTCAATCAACTCCAATATAATAAAGAATAAAGAAAAACTTTTATTTAGATGTATAGTGGTATGCGCGCGAGTCCGACTCGCACTTGGCCGGTTTTTTTTTAAATTATGCTTTAAAATGTTACAAAATTTGGAAAATAATTACTTGAACTTCTAACTTCAAATCCTTTTATTTGCAAAACTTGGCATTTTATTGGCATTTATTTTTATTTTTCGTAATCAGTGGTTCATTGGCTATTCGACAAATGCTTTTTTTTATTTCTGACGAAGAGATGACGATGACGAAGTTTTTACAAAATTACTAGTTTAAAGTCGAAAGGCGGGTAGGTATTTAAAAAAAAACTAAAAACGTGAATAACTCGAAAACCAATGAGTTTTGACTAGGGATTGCAAGTATGACCGAAAATCGAATATCGGTTTTTATTCGGTTAAACTCGAACTCGAATCGAATCGCGGTTAATAACCGAGTTTTTCTTTACTATAGAAAACTATCGAATCGAATGAAGTAGATCTAGGTAATATTTGTGACTTTATTTAATTGTGGTAATCAAGTTAGAAATGAAACAACATAAAACGGTTTAAGCAAAATATAATTAACAGAATAATCGATTTTAAGCTTTTGCCAAAATGAGTAATCAATGTAATCATGAATTATTGCACGAGTGCACGACACATTAAATCAAATCAATTCTTATTAAAAAGTATTAAATAAAACCTGAAAATCTAACCAGAATTCCGTTTTTAACGCATGGTACCAGAAACGTAAATTACCTGATACGCGGATGACCATGCTCACTCCTTTACTTTCTTTGCGGTTTTGTGGAAGGGGGAATAGCGGCGAGCAGCTCACCGAGAGCCGCATTGGCGTGATAAGAGTTATCTTTCAATTTCGACCCATTTTGGATATACCTGTCTCTTTCTGGACATGGAAATACACATTTAATATTACTTATTTACTAAATTAAGAAATAACTGTATAATTTTCCTCTCCGATTTTAAACTTGAAATCCCGGTTTTTAACCGAATTCGAAACCGATGTGGATTCGGTTAAAAACCGTCGGTTAAACTCGTTACTCGGTTTTTTCACTACTCGGTTGCAATCCCTAGTTTTGACCCCTGGTTGACTGGACTTAAATCATTACAAATGAGTTGTAGAATAACCCCTTTCAAGGAATACGGCGAATTTCCTGTCACCCTGTATGTCCTAGGTATACATAGTCGTCAACAACTTTGACAGGAGTGGGTACGACATGGACATTTTACCTGATTTTCGTCTTGTCCATGTTAATTTTAAGACCCACTTGTTGAGAGACTGCTCTGGCCATCGAGCATTGAACCGAGGTCCTCCAGGGTCTCAGCCATGACGACAATATCGAGTGATGTATTCGCCATTTATGCTGATGCCAAAACCCCCCCAGTCCAGCATGAAAGCGTCTTCCAATGCAGCAGTAAACAGTTTCGAAGATATTACATCTCCCTGTCTCACTCCTCGCTCCTGCCTCGCAGTTCCGGTCCTGAAGGCGAACTGACATAGTGGGCGCTTCTATTTAACACCTCGATGTACCGATAGTCGATTTGGCAGCACAGCCCATGTTTCTATCGAATCGAAGGCTTTCTCATAGTACACAAATGCTAAGCGTAGTGCCTGATTATACTCCTCGGTCTTCTGTATAACCTGCCGCAGCGTGTGGATGTGGTCTATGGTGCTAAATCCTTTTCGGAAACCGGCTTGGTCGGTAGGCTGAAAGTCGTCAAAACTGCGTGCGCGACGATTCGTAATTACTCTTGAGAACAGCTTATAAACATGGCTTAGGAGTAATGGGTCCTTAATTCTTCAACTGGGCATTATTACCCTTTTTGAAGAAAAACCACCACGCCCTCATGCCATATTTTTCGTAAGGAAATTTAATTTTAGTGGTGGTAGAGCCTTTTGCAGGGTCCGTCCGGGCCGTACCGCCATCTTTCCCCTTTTAACTATCGCCAAGCAGCAGTGTTCGCATTGTTGTTGTCTGGTGTGGGGATAAAACAACCGGTAAAATTATGAGCCCTTTCACACTAGCGTTTTTGCCGGCGGTTTCTCGGCGGAGCGGGAACGCGGCGTGCACGCGGCGTGCATGCGGCGAGCACGCTGCGATATCTTCGCGATTAAATGCCGCCAGCGTGCCGTCGCGGTGACGCCGCGTAGACGCGGCGATCAAGTCACGTACGGTCACTACTGTTCTGCGTCACCGCGACGGCATGCTGGCGGCAAATAATCGCGAGCGGGAACGCGGCGTGGACGCCACGTGCACGCCGCGTTCCCGCTCCGCCGAGAAACCGCCGGCAAAAACGCTAGTGTGAAAGGGCTCTATGAGCATAGAGGCATTCCACCTTTGTCCTGATGGTTGATAACGGATTTTCAGTAGTTACTTAATTATTTGCAGTCGTGTGCACTAGATATCTAGATACGGCTCCGTACCAAATACTGAAAACTGAACGACGACGACTTTTTTGTCCGCCTGTCCGTCGGCCGGTCAAAACCCTTTTTTTTAAATCGCAGGTTTGCAGTCTGCAGTATTTTTTCCACAAGGTGTCATTATTAGAAATTAGAAATTATTTATATACGCAGTGCACAAGAGATTAAAGAAAAAAAATGTTGTGACGTAAACTTGGTATTGCAGTTGGTAAAATAATCTATCAATTAAGAATTAAAAAGTAAAGAAATAGCAATTAGTACGGTTTCTATTTACTTACAAGAGCTTCAGGTATCTTCCGAGTGCCGTGACATCTTTAAGATGTCTTCGTTAAGATGTTCTTCTATAAGCAGCAGTAGGATTTTATTAGGTTGCCTATATAGCTAAGGTAAAAGGTCCTATTAAGGACAGTGCGCCAGTTATGGACAATGTGCTTTTAGTGTTACAATTAGAATATATGTAATTATTCGGGATTACCACTATTAGAATAAAATGTGCAGTATTGATAAATTTTCATTTTATATAATGTCATCACTGGAGCATTGTTCATAATAGGTGCTTTACCTTACTCCCATACAAATAAGACTTAGGTGCGGAACCTTCTGCGCTCGGTGCGGTTAGACTCGCACTTAACCAGTTTTTTTTTTTCTGATCGAAAATGAACTTTTATTAGTCAGTTACCGTTTCAGTTCTAAACATTACGATGGTACCTTATCTCACAAAAAAATCTACTCTAAGGCTAAGGCCTTGACTTAATTTTCGACTCAGCTATGTATCGCAACTAAGCTGCCCTCCTATGTAATATTTATTAAATAGATAAAAACTTCTTTCAGAGCTGATTTTTTTTAAACGGCGCTGCTGATTTTCATGAGAGACTAAGAACTAAGATCCACCCCGATTAAACTAGCTTTGTTTAAAATAAAACCACATCCAAATCGGTTCATCCGTTTGGGAGCTACGACGCCACAGACAGACATTCAGGCATTAAACGTAAACTCCTCTATTTAAAAATAAAGCCAATTTTAAGTTCTTCTTCGAATTGTAATCCATTGGTGACTGAGTAAATTACCGGAAAATACAGCGTCCAAGGTTGGCGCCCTTGACAACAAGTACGCGTCCCATATTAATGGCGAATTCTAAGAGGATATCATGAGTATTTTCCAACTGTGTCCTGTAGACAAGTAAACAACAATTTAACTAATGTTTAGTTAAATTAAGGGCACCAGGAGTAATATTTTGGTGTACATAATCATAATCAAATCAATAATACGTAGCTGCCTAATGACATACGTAAGTAAAAATCTTATCTCGCTAATCAACTTTTGACTTGGGAATGTCATCGTTCATCGATAGTTCAGTGAAAAATATTTACGTACCTATTACATAATAAATAGGTAAATAGGCCACTTGTTTTTTTGTTATGCATGATAAACTGTCAAATTGATAAAGGCTTAGTTAAGGTGTAGTTATACGAGAAAATTTACACGGAAATTTATGGCAATAGAATGCCAAGAAATTTTGTAAGCGTGTGTGTCTGCACGCTAAGTTGTTTATAAAAATCCTTAAAAAACTTCCGTGAAAAAAAGTACTGATGGTGAGAACCGCATAAAAACCCGTCTGGTAGCTGTACCTAGTTTATGAGATTATCGCGAACATACTTACAGACAGACGCGGCGGGGGACTTTGTTTTATATTATGTAGGTATAATTTGTGAATTTAGTGAAGATTATGCTTAAAATCGATAAGGTATAGCTTATTTGTGTGAGATTTTCCTATGATAGTTATTTTATTTATTGTTTATCGAGAATAAAACGGTCTTATAAAATTATGGTAACATACAATATGACCTACAGTTTCCTTAATTAATAATTATATAATAGACTAGCCTAAATGTAATTACCTAACTATATGCCAACAAGGCATCTCCAAGTGTGAGTGTATACAACCCCTTAACCGTTTGATATGACATTAGGTATCTATATTTCAAAAACATGTTTTGCTTTCCCGCGTGCGATGGCGTGACACGAGCGATTTCTTAAGTATGCGCATTTGTAGAAGGTCGCTACAACGATAACAGTTTGTTTATGCGCGCACGCAGCTTTATTCGTCGCGGGCGCAAGCAGGGTTCTGGTTTCTAACTAGGTAGATATAAAGTTGGTTTTCTTTATGAGCCATTGTGGCCTTGCCATTCGCAAAAATAATACGCAACAGGCACACCGCGCCGTCGCAACGCTAACCGCGGGCGACGTCACGACACACCCATTTAACAGACAAATAAGGTGCCTGTAGTCTGATACTATTATATATTTATAGATTGGTTTGTGTAGATTGTAAACATATTGTTTACACTCTGAAAAAAACAGGGCTCAATTTTTTTAAATTATGTCCTTAAGTTAAATGTTAATGACAATAGAGTCCGACCAGCGAGTGGTGACATGAAAAATGCGGCTGATTCAAAGCATCACTAGGTGCTAACACGAAATGCATAGCGACTGGATAGGTACTCATTATAGCAGGGGAGCCCAAAGGGCCAAATGGGGATATACTCGAGCGTCGTGGGGACCTATTACATTTTGAAGATTAGATGGTAGGAAGAAAGAAAAAAAACGTTATATGATGTACGAGTAAATATATCCTTTCAGCGGTGGGGGAAGCGTCTACAGGTTTTCAAAAATGTAAAAAGAACAGTTCAACGGAAATACTCGAGCGCGTCAGATATTGACAGTGTATAGCTCCCACGTGTCTCTGATAACGGAGGTACGTTAATCTGCCGGTTTGCACGATGGGGGATGGGGGTGGCCGTACGGAAGAGTTGAAAACGGGAAAAAATATATATACTAGCGACCGAGATTCTCAGAGGGGATGTTAAGTGACCCCGAAAGAACCTCTCATTGCAAAGACTGACGATTCGGACGTGAAGCAAAGCTAAAAAAAAAGGTATAGTTGGCGTTTTATAAATGCAAAAAGAAACGAAATTTTGAAAAACTCGGGCGCGTCAGATTCTTATACAGACGGATCAACCTGATGTCTAAGATGTGCTGACCCATAATCTGGCGATTATTTGGAAAGGTTTCCTTAATGTGACGGTTTGAAAAAAAAAACAGTAACTCGTATGTAATGCCACGTACGCGTCTTTGACAAGTTGTGAGATGGCGTCATGGCAACGGAACGTAGCTTGGGGACGGTGCAAGAGAGTGAGATATAGAGAAATACTTAGTGAAAGGGAAAGAGAGACGCGGAGTGGGCAATACATGCTTTACGTGTTTGGGTCATGAATTTACATAATATGTAAATTGTCCGATTGAGTTGAAATTTGTTACTTACGCGCATATTATGTATACCAGATTTTAACTCAATTGGTCCAGTAGTTACGATGCAAATTGGCTGTGACAGACAGACGGACAGACAGAGACATCGAGTGATCCTATAAGGGTTCCGTTTTTTCACCTACGGTAGAAATTGGTGGTAATAGCAACATGTGTAGGTGCACAAAACCTTGAGTAAATTTTCAGCTTTTCACAGAAATTAAGTACATAACAATTCAACCAATGAGTCATTGTTGTTTTCCAGTATTTCTGCGTATTATGTTTAAATCTCGGGATTTACTTAATCATTTTAGGTAGCTTATCTACGAAAATGACCAAGAAACTTAATCGCCTTTGGTACTTTAAAAAGAAGATTAAAAACATAATTAACGCGTACTGTACGCATATTGTACTTACAAGTAGGTTAGTATAGTCGGTCAATTCTAAATTAACCACTCACGTTGTTGACTGTCAGTAGAAGAATACACTGACACGCTTACTAATTTGCATGTCGAGGGGCCCACTACTACTAGTTGACTGTAGCGATTAAATAATACCTAGAAACTTTCTGATATGAATGTCTTTAAAAGTTTGATACGCCCAAAACGTAAGAAAGCAGCGGCATCGGTTGTACCGTAGATTACTCCTATATTTGGGAGAAACCGTACTTTCGCAATGGCATTACGCGATCACGCCACATGGCGCGACAGTCGAGTCAGCTCGTACGATGCGATACTTCCCTGAAGCGCCCGCGCAGGCGGGGCGGTGGGCTCGCGTGTCGAACCACTCGCTACTGGCCAATCGCAAATAATCCAATCGCCTTGAAATCCAACTTGACTGACAAAGAACGGATGATAACTACGATAGTTCGTTTCAGAAGGCCGTATGATAAACAAAATTGGATGAATTTAATAGTAAGATTATTAAGGCAACCTCATACAGACAGAACCGGTTTTTCGAAATATTCGCACGTATTCAACGATTCGAGAATTTAGGCCTAGCCTTGATATTCTTGTCGTGACTCTCACACAGCGGGAGCGGATTTATAAATAATCGCGTCAGCTGATGCGTAGTTCTCAACGATTACGCACTGAATATGGGTTAATGTTGGTCTATCGCGTGTCTGCATACATTTTGCAAAACTTTCTCTGCGTATTTTCTCTTCCACTGTAGCTTTTATTTTTAATCCTTCGGTAGGTTTTATTTTAATTCAACGATTGCTTGTCCTTAGACATGGTTCTAGTTATCCTAGCTCCTTTTTTCGGATTATTTTCATGATGATTTATGCTTCAGTATGTGCTTCTTCCTTCGTTTCGACTAGATCGAATTAAAGATTTGTAACCATTTC
This sequence comes from Acleris sparsana, assembly GCA_923062465.1. Lineage (NCBI taxonomy): Eukaryota > Metazoa > Arthropoda > Insecta > Lepidoptera > Tortricidae > Acleris > Acleris sparsana. The sequence goes on along the minus strand of OV281287.1, from coordinate 13,817,288 downwards.
AATAAAGGAGGATAGTACCTACCTATAAAGATACTTGTTGCCCGTAATTCTCATCTTACATGCTAATAACATGGAAGTCGAAGTTTTGATGTACAATAGTCATGTTCCTATCACCTTTCAGTGTTCTCTATGTATCACCAACTTTTTTCAAGCGATGTAGAACTGATTCGGTTTTTTGAACTAGCCCTTGCTCTTGGTCTGCGTGGACTGCGAGTAGTTGAATACGTGCTAGTAAATATTGTACGTGAACGCGATATCTACATCCGTAGGCCGACGTCACGTCGAGCTCGTGGTCCGACGGTTGATATTTTCGCGGTTGGTTAACGCGAAACGAGCAGTGCACAGTGTGCTGGCAGCGTCGGCGCGCGTACCACGCGTCGTCTCCTGCCTTTTGCCCGTGCGGTGTGCGAACTTGCAGCTAACAACCACAAAACACGTTGATTGTAAGCTGCAACAACAAAACTGTTTGTGCCTTAGGAAGTTTACAGTGACATTGTTCAACCTAGCAACGGAGTGTTTTTCTAAGGTAATGTCAAAGATCAAAGGTGTTCGAGATTAGCACACGTTGTGTGCGTTTTAACTGTAATCGTCTAAAAAGTGTTATTTTGACTGCTTAATATTCTTATTGAATAAGTATAGGGAAAATCATGCATTAAGAAAATAGAGGAATTTAAATGTTAACTCTGTGAACAGATAATCCTATTGATAAAAGATAACATTATTAATGTAGATAATTATTATAAAACACTAGTCAAATTCGATTTAGGTATGTAGTAGGTTTAAAAAAATATCCCACATAATGAATGCACGGATGGCTAAATAGGAAGTGATTCAAAAAATTATATTGCATTAATCTAAGCGACAGAGAACCAATTTCTCTAAACCGTTAAATTGTACGAGTACTTAGGCGCCTGCCATTACCACAACCCTTTGAACTGCCCCGCATGATTCACGGCGATTATCGCGTACAATTTCATTGTGCTCCTTTGTTCGCTGTTGACTAACGTAACGGCATCGGACAGTGCATCCCCTTAACAGTACCATGTTTTGGGTCATCCAAAAGGTTCCACTACTCTGTATATTAATCTGAAAACTGTAAAATGTGTAATCCTAATCATATGATTTATTGATTCGTTCGTTGTTAGTAACGTGAACTGTGATTTGTTGCAAATGTTGCAATGATGTATAATAACAGCATTATATAGGTAACTTATAAAGAACTATTATGTCCATCTAGAGAGAATGCCATTAAATGCAGGTACATATTGTATGCAAAGCTAAATTGCCATGTTGTTTTATTCCACCACTATGTCATGCCTTCTAGGAGACAATTGATTACGTTGTTATGATGGACGTTCGATGTTTGATTGCCTTAAGGTAAAATCATATTCTGTAAAATGAATATTTTATTTATTACCTACTTGGGAAAACCAAAGTGACTTTATATTGCAACACTATTTACCTATTTCTCCTGTAGAATCTGCACTTATGTAGCCGGCATCAGTGAGGGTGCTCCTAGGTAGGTATATCAATAATCTCCAAAGGTCATGGATAATTCCTCAAAGGTCGCTCGGTCACGTGTGTTCCGCATGTGTTGTCTATCTCCACGTGAAGATAGCACCGTGGTGTTGTGGTCGAGACAACCGATGCGATATAAGGTTTCAGTAAGCAGTATCATTTCTTGAGAAGCATGTGTGGAAACGTGACGATATTAGCGATTAGTAATAATGTATATTGTGATTTAAGCTTTTGATATTACGACCTGTACCTACATTTAATTCCCGCAGACATAAATAGAGGAAAGGGATCTGATAAGACAATGTATTCAACGATATGTTAATATGCAGTTCAATCAACTCACTACACGTCATTTTATAACACTAACAGGTTATCGGATGACGAGAATACTGGTATGATGTTCAACGAGAACGAGATGGTAGCTAACTTAAAATTAATAAATATGAGTGTAGTGGGAACAGAAAAACAATAAACCAGTCGCTGGAATTAGGTCTCTGTTAGCAGTTTATTTTCCGTTTTACTTCTCGACCGGTGTAATGGGACATTACCGAATGCCAAAGCAGTTCACAGCACAATAGTCGAGTAAACAAAAACATGTAGGTACCTAAGCTACTACGTCAGCTTTTATCACACGCTTTGAACAGATAGCAAGCAATGAATAGATACTATGGTTAGGTTAACCAAAGTTGGCCACAACCCACAACCCAATAAACAGTTGTACAAGATCAGTACAATTACATTTGTTGAAAGTTTTGCTTTTAGTATGATTTGTACTAAAGTTAAAGGCAAAGTATGAGAATAAACAGGGACTGTTTGGCTGTAACTGTCTAAAGAATTAGACATTCCATATAAGTGAGCACTGCCTACTTAGGTATATCGTTTTATTTTTACACCTATCGCGAATATATGTACACCAAAGCCCGCATTTATTTTTATTGAATTGACTTCATTAAATCATGAAAAAACAAATCGTTAAGCTAATCAATATTACAATAAAATAGGCAAGTACATATTGCAGCATTTTACATGTTTACTCAGTTGTTAGACTTGTTAGAGTTTGCTTTGTTTGTCCATATACTATGTGATAACAAAGATAATAGGAGTCCATTAGGTACATGTGACATTTTTTTCCAATTTTCCGTCATGTATTCGTACACATTGAACTTGATGCCCTTGAGTGCTAAAATTAGGTCTGGCTTCTGGCAGCTGCTGCCAGTCAAGTTTGACGCACTCCGTCCGTGAACACTGGACACCTGCCATTCTCGGATCCCTCCAAGACATGACAGTGACCTGAGATTAATTTCCTCTGCTAGTATCTTGACTTCAGAAAAACCATTTTAGGCGAACGCCTGAAAAACAACCAAGTTATGAAATATTGCGTAGGCTATCTTATAATAATAAAGAGCGATAGTTGAAAGTATTAAAACCGGGCAAAAGCATGTTGGACCATGCTCAGTGTAGAGTTCCGAAGCCAATACAAACAAATTAGACTTTGCCGTCGCAAAACTGTTATCCCCATAAGTACATCGACATATAGGTCGCGGTCAGTTTACCAACACCGCAAATAAGTTTTCGGTAGGTATAAACATTTAAACCGTTTGTAACTCAAGAACCAATGAAGTCTACTTAGTCGTGATATTAATTTTCCTATTAAATTCATTATATGTGGTTTAATTTAAGATATTGTTAAGATTTTTTGTAATTATACTTTTGTTGGGGGTGACTTGAGTCTAACAAAAATTTGCGCTTTAACGCTTAATATTTCATAAAAGGCTTCTTTGATCGAAAAATTGTTTTTACAAACCCCCAATATTTTTGAAAGACCTATCCAATGAAACCCCACAATATGGAGTAGGCAAGAAAAAAAAAACATCCCCACGTTACGTTCAGGGGAGGTACACTAAAAAGATTTAAAAAAAAAATTACCACTTTTTTGGCATGAGTAATATGTATATTTAAGCCAAATTACAGCTTTTTAGTACTAAGAGTCTCTGAGCTAGGCTGCGGACGGACGGACGGACATGGCAAAACTATAAGGGTTTCTAGTTTGACTACGGAACCCTAAAAACGCACCTGTAGCTCGCCTTGTCCAATGCTCAAACTAATATTTCGTAAGGTTAGCATCTCTTACGATTATGTCACCGAGTTCAAGTTTGTTTGAATTTCTGTGTGTGTCCAACAGTTTTTATAGACTAACATTTTTTTTTGTGTAGGATGGAACGGGTCATCCGTTTATACTAAACGGATTAAAATGTTTGTTTCGTACCTATACGTGCCAGTGTAGTGTAGGCGTGTAGAGGACAGAGTCCCTGGTTTGACAGTCATCACGCACGTGGAGGCCGCATGCTTTTTACGAATAACACTCGCAAGTTGCCAGTCCTTGCCTTTGGAGCCGGACGGCAAACACTTCGACTTTTAAAAGCTATTATTAAATTTTATTCGGTAATTACTGGGAAAAATCCAATTTGCTAACATTCCATCGGTTCCACACACGCTACTAGTGACGATGACACATTATAACATTTATAACATTCATTTATTTGTTCATTTAACTAACTGCGACTAGTTCGCGTTTTTCACAAAGTATTTTAATATATCTCGACTATGCAATATTGAGTAATATCCTGCGCCTGGTGCCTTGCAGTGCATCGACCCAGTATTTGAAGTGATATTTACTTTGCGTCAGCATGCTTCAGAAACCATGAGCGAACGGTTTATTCAATTAATGTTAGAAATAGACCGGTACAAAGTTGCACTTTAGATTGGTCTTTGTCAATATTTCCATTAGCATTTCTTTCTATGTAAGTATGTCAGATAAATAACGATGTATTTTTGAATCTCGCAGGTCGCTAATCTTATGACCGAATTATAATTGATATCATTAATTATTTTAGTAAAAACATTTGTTATCAGGTGTCCCATTTGTGCTGCATTTATCCATGAATTTTTTTTTGTCAACATTTTACCTACAAAAAGCATTATCTAAAAAACAATGAAAACATGTTTAGCGCACTGATTATAAGTTTAAAGTATGTCATATTTCCTATTCATAATGAATATCTTTTGTTTCAGGAAGTGAATACAGTAGTTCGTAGACCTCAAGTGACACAATGGGGTAAGCCGTAGCGAGGCGGCGGGTTATTGGACTGATTGACTATTCGGAGCATTAGTGTGTTAGTGTGCCTACAAAGAGCACGAGACTTTGTTATCTGCGAGTGCTATTGACAACCGCGCAGGATGTATTCTATGAACTATATCGGCAAGTTCATCGCGAACTTCCGCGAGTTCTACAACGAGATCAACGGCGCGACGTTGACTGGAGCCATAGACGTGGTGGTGGTGGAACAGCCTGACGGCAGCTTCACTTGCTCGCCGTTCCACGTGCGCTTCGGCAAGCTGGGTGTGCTGAGATCGAGGTTTAAAGTGGTATGCATCTTTACATTCCTCCCATTAGCAGTCTCCAATGTTTTCCCACCGTTCCTGTTTTCAGACAGGAGATGGTACATTCGATTAATAGCTCAATGCACTCTTGTAGCGAAAAATGCATTGCTACGTGCTACGGCACTCCTATTGCAAATGCGCGCTGTTCACTAAATGTACCTACTAGGTATTAAGTGGATTATATTTAGTTTTATAAAAATAAACTCGAATTACTGACGTCAACGACTTTATGCCGGAGAACAAAAAAACGGCACAAAGCATGCACGTGCAGGTATTTAAATAAGGAGTTCTTCTTACAAGTAACAACTTAATGACAGAATAACAAGGGAATTATAAAATAACTGGAACTGACAAATGCATTTATAAATACCTACGTCAATAAGTGCTTAGAATTTTCAAATTCTTGGGGTAAAATTTAACCTGGATGTATTTCATTGAGCCCTAGTTACCTACTTTAATCATTAATTTTTAGAGGCATTAACCCAACTCGGCTTTTATGTATGACTCATCAATTACTTTTATGTCGTCTTCCGCTTGAATCTTGTACTATTGTTGTCGTTGCCAATAAAATGTAAACGATGAAATCTAGTGCAGACGGTAAATAAACTGAGTATCACACATCACACGGTCTTTCGCCGCTTAGGTCCGAAGTCCGAGCCGCGAAGTTGGCACAGCACGGGCGAAATTGATAAGTTATCTGCGAGTCTTTGGGAAATGACGCGGCACTTACACTAGTGCATATCTGTTTTTACCTGAACCGCCGTTCTCGGTGACATCTCATAGACAGTTAATTTGTTCCATTTTCAAAATTGTCTATACGGTATGACTTAATTTAGTCGTCATTAACTTACTCTGAGTTAAGCCGTTAGTCTGACATATTGATAGTTATACCTACTACCACAATGAATGACATTCTATAAATATAATGCTACCTATTGTTATTTGAAAGTTACAAGCACGTAAACATGAACGACATTGACCCTGCTGGTGCCTCGAATGCAGCCTCCACGAGTATCAAAGTGACAACGGTGGAATTAGGCGTACGTAGGTCGTATTTCTATATCTACTTTTCGTCCGGATTCGATAAATAGTTTACAGTAATGTCGGTGGAGTTAAAAACAATAGGTGCCATAACACATCAAAAGCTGTTTACCGTTGTAGAATAGGGACGGTCTTGGTACCAACACATTGGAAATAACCATAGCTACTTAATAAAGGTCACTAAAGATAAGTAAACAAACCATTTACTGTATCTTACTGCATTAATTACCCTGTATATTCAATTAGGCTTTGCAACACAACAAAACTACCTACGTTTTATTATTTTTGATCCTTATCTTTATATCTTCTCCTCCTACACAACCGACTCACTTAACTCACTTTTTAAAGAATGCTCTCTACCTACACTACTTTACGCAAGCTGGCTTCGTCGCACGATAAGGGCATTTGTTGACCTTTCGTCGTATCTTACGGGCCGAGTTCAATTAGATACCAACATTTAAATTTACTTTACGCCGTCAACTTGCACTTGCTGGCTTTTTTTATTTATTAATTCTCGTTACCTAATTAAATGTAAACTCTATGACGTGCAGTTAAAAAATAATTAAATTTGTTAAAGCTTTTTCTTGTTCTAAAAAACGATGCGCCGCGAACAAACTTGCCAGGAATTTTATCCGATGCTCGCCGAGGAGGTCGACGCTCGCTCGCATTCATCCCGCTTTACTAGAATGTTCGTTCATGAATTCATAATATGTTAATCTAGCTTTCATTGCCGAGTGCCACCTATTACGATGTGATTTAACACTTTGAACTAGAAAGCAAATTCACAAGTTCGTACCTATGCTAACGTAATTCTAAATGCTATATTTAACTCTTTCGTCAACACGACCCCGGCAGGAAGATCTCAAAATGGCATAGGTAGGGCCAAATAGTTGCCAAAACGAAATGGGTAATCTTCTGCGGCTGAATCACTCTGTATTGGAGTAATGCCAAACGTTGAGGTATTATTTCACCGAGAATGTGAAAAATATTGGCACAAATATTATTCCCGATCCGGGCACCTGTTATTCTGTGGGAAGCATCAAAGTTTACAATGCATGGTATTGGTAGGTAGGTGTACATAAGTACATCTAGATTTACGTCAGAGAATCGGTCGACTTCAGCGCGTGGTTAGATAACCTCTGCTCTTTTAATCTCGTTTGTCTCAGATCATTCGAGTGAAATTTTCATAATAGTCGTGACGTGTGTTTGATCAGGTGGACTTGGAACTGAATGGTGAATCGCTGAACATACACATGAAGTTGGGCGAGTCGGGTGAGGCTTTTTTCGTGGAAGAAGTAGGCGAGGACGAGGCGGGCTGGTCAGCACACCTGGCCACGTCACCCATCCCCGCGGCGCGCTTCGAGCAGCTGTACGAGCCGCGCCGGCGCAACAGCCTCTCGGCCGTCGAGCCGGATCACGGCCAGGCCTCCGACTACACCAAGCGAAGGTAAACACGAGGGCAAAGTTGAAAGAAGACGCGGTTGAGACAGTAGCGCCTTACGGTTTTTATAGAAGCAATACATACAGCCACACCATAATCGAGGTTTGGTTTATACCCTGTTTTCTGTTACAATGCTTGATCAAAGTTGGCTATTCTTTATAAATAAAACAAGAAAAACGTTAATTTTGTAGGTATATTTATGGATTTTAGTTTGGACATAATGTTGTTAAATTTTAGATTTAGGCGTTAGTTGACTACGTCAAACAAACAAGTTTTAACCTTATTGTGAAAGGTTCGTTATATAAAACTTTAGATGAATTTTGGGTATACTAGGGCTGCAGTTATAGAATGTTATAATATAATATCGTTGCTCTAGTTCCATAATCCCGAGAGGAAGCGGGGTATTTCTAAACTTCGATTGCATATGAATTAAAACCGCTTGCGTTTATCCTTAACGCACTTACGTAATTCCGTTCATATATGCGCAGTGTTTTGGAAGCAAAACCTCACACCTACATAGAAAGTGAGGGGTTTGTTTAGATCGCAACGATTAAATCTATTTGCGTGCGATTCGACGTTCATTATGTTAATGATCATTGCACCGAGTCGGTATTTGAATGGTGCGCAATTAGGGTGACTTTTCCTTGAAACTTGCACTTGCGCTTGCAGATACACCGCCGACGGCCAGTCGATGCAGAAACCAGACCTTAGTAAAATTAAGAATGCCAAAAAGGATGTGAAACCAGAGGTAGATAATGATAACGAGGCGCTGTTCGAAATGGACGGGCTAGACGGGCTCGACGGGCTCGACGAGCCGGCGAACTGGGACTCGCGAACGCCCAAAACGTTTTCGGCGACACAGCTGGAGGCCGGGAGCGAGGCCAACCAGGCAGTGCAGATGATCAGCGCGCACAACGACTTCCGGCCCATCGATGCTGCGCCCGCGGTGCCGGATGACGCCAAGCCCAACGGAAATGGGAAGAAGAAGAAGAAGACAAGGAAAGTGAGCTCCAAAAAAAAGCATCAGCGCAAGTCGTCGACGAGCTCTATTTCAAGTCAGTCGGACCGCGCGGGCGCCGAGCGCTCCTCGCAGCCCACCGCCATCCCCAACGCCACAGACATCAACTTCTTCAGCGACAGCGAAGTGAATGCCGCAGCTCTTAGGTGAGTTGAGTCATTTATTGAGTCTGAATTCGATTCATCTACGCCTTCAAATCGATCTATGAATACAAGTTTCATTATCATTTTTACTACCTCTGCAGAAGGGTTAGATCTCCTCCGTTATGACGTTTTTGCATTTGAACCGTTATTAACAAAAGGCTAGGGCAGTTTTCTGACCGCTGCGCCCCGGTCGTGACGCCGGTTTTGTTTGTGATTGAGCGCATGCCTGGTTGCAGCGAAGAGATGTCCAACCTGAAGCTGACCGGTGACAACCGCATCCCGATGGCGCTCTCGGACACCGCATTCGAGGTGCATGCCGCCTCCAGAAACGCGTAAACATTAATAATATACTACTCGATCACCGCATCTCGCTTGCACTACTCTACTTACCTTGTCACCGTCTAATGCCCTTTTTCGTAACGAAGCGTATCGCTCTCGAAAAATGTCAGCGGTAGAAGTAGCGCCGTTTTAGAATAGAAGCTTTAGTATCACTAGGCGCATATCACGCTTTTAGTTCGGCAAATAACGATATCGTATAATCACATCGTAAGATAACGCCACTCCCAATCCATCCGCACCCTCACGATCACTCTCCCATGTTTATCCTTCTACCTTTTTGTCACGAATTCCCATAAAATTAAGTTACCTACTTTCCTACCTTTCCGGTGATTAATATGATAATCTAATCGAGCCTATCGGTACGTTTCGAACTAACTACCAACAACGTATTATAATTACGTAAAAACGTAGAAAAATATGTTTTTATTTATGAGCGTAAACAATTTGCGAAACAAAGTCGTCGCGCTTTCTAGAGGCCCGCGTAACATTGTCGTCGGGTAAACGAACTAAAACGCGATCTCGACTCCGTATCTTCAATCCGTAAAGCCTCACGCCCTACTCTTAATTTTACGTTATACGATTGCGTAAGTACGTGAAAATTAAGCAGCGGGGCGCGGAACCGTGGATCGAAAACGCTGCGTCTGCATGATTGCAAGCATGACTAACGCGTGATTATTGCGCTTAGGGGGTCGCGCGGAGGGACGCCGGTCCAGTCGGACACGGAGGTGGAGCTGGCGCGGACGGCCAAGGGCGACAAGGCCTCGCAGTCCTGGCGCTGGGGCGAGCTGCCGTCGCCGCCCGTGCGCGGGGACGGCGCCAGCTCGCCCGGCTCGCCCGACTCGCCGCCGCCCGCGTCGCCCGCCGAGCCCGCCGCGCCCGCCGAGCCGCTCAGCTCGGACGAGGAGCGCTCGCGCGCCGGCGTCTTCAGCGGCATGTTCCGCTTCATGGCGCCGCGCGACACGCCCGGCCCCGGCGGCGTCTACCTCGCCGACCTCGACCGCGGCCAGGTCGACCCGGACCTCTACTTCCCCAAGCACCACACGCACAGAACTGGTGAGATTGTTATGCTGACACTCCATCTAGATCCTTCATTTAAACAAGCGGTCAGATACTTGATTTCAAATCATAAAGAACAAATCGTTATTTCTTACTAGATCGTGATTATTGCAAATAAGCGTCTAAATTCCATACAAGCCCAATATGACGTTAGGTATGTACATCAACTAAGATACAATATTATCGGCTTTTGTTGATACAACTAATATAATAACTAATTCATATTATGGTACATAGGAGATTTCTCTTGGTTGGTCCCTATTCATTATTTGAGTATAGATAGATACTTGGTTGCGAGTGTTAGGACCTTTAATTTAGTTACGGCTCGTTTTCACATCGTCCCAGTCTGCGACCTACGCGGTATAAATAAATCAATAAACGGCATGTAACCAAAATTAAATTCGAACGAGTCGACGCACCATCTTCTTGGATACCTCGGGCAAGCGACGATTGACCAAATCAAAGAGACAGGAAACTACAGTAGGTACTACTAGTTCCTTAATATAATAATCATCGGCAATCGTCGTTTTTCTATGTAATCGAGATATGAATATAAATATGAATGAAGTTAAGATTTAGTCAGCTATTTTTACTCCTGTCTCGACGAAAATCATCAACACTAGTTATTCTTACAATGCAGTGTTCGCAGGTCCAAGAAACGATAACTACGTGACCACCGGCCCCACGGAAGAAGAGTACGAGTCGGGCAACGGGCCGTCGTTGCCGCAGTCGCCGGCGTCGCTCGAGCCGGCGGCGCTCGACTCCGACGACGACGATAAGCTACTCGCCAAGTAAGTTGCACTACACCACTATTAAACATGGTAATTAGCATATTATTAGGGGATCCGACGACACTATACCAAGTTCGATAAGACTACCGATATACATTAGGTACATATATTTAGTCTCTTCATTAATGGGGGAACACGAAATGGCAATGCTGCAATGCGAAACCCCTGGCAATAGATTTTTTATTTTTTTATGTCTAAATGCAGCAGTGGTTTTTCCTACACAGAAATTGATGATCTTTCAGATGAGAGTTGGTTTCATTGGGAGAACGATCACAAAAGTTACTTAAGTACGAGGCGTCGCTTACCATTCTGCTGCCACTGATTAGGCAAATCAGGGGGCTTGCAGCACTGCATTGTCGTTTATTCGTACCCCTCACCTGTTCCAAAGAATAAACGAAACATGGGAGTCCTATTATCTTACTAGACATAGGAGTTACAACTAAAAATCTGAATTGCAGCATCACATCACATAGATATACATCATCCGGTAGTCTTATCGAACCAGGTTAGTGTCGTGGGCTCTTAGAATATATTGCCAAAGTTTTGCTAGCTCTTATTTACTACGCAGGTAGTCCTAACCAAGGCGCAAACGCTTCTAAAGTTTCTGTTTTCGACCGATTCGAAATGTATAAGCGGTCGACGCGATCTGTCATCAGCTTACATCAATCCTATACATTAGGTCGGTTTTCGAAAATCGCTATCTTGAATAAGCCCACGTGCTAGAACATCTTTTACAGTCACGAATTTTAATAGTTGTGCCACTAGAACCTTATCGCTAGAAGCCGGTGATTAATTATGACGTTATTTATTTCTCGTGAGGCTGTGATTATGACAGTGTTCCACGGTAGTACAGCGGCCGTACAGTCGAGAATCACAATTTATACAGATCGTTTCAAGTTCTTATTAAAGTCGATGTAAATAAAATAATTGAGTTTCTCACTGACGATCGATGTTAAATTGGCCAGGTTGAAGGCGAGTGCAGCTTCTTCTCTTGATAATGATGGATTTATTGGTTTCCTGCTAACATAGCATCACGCATTTATAATGCGATCTAAACTATTTTGAAGCATTGATTAATGTTACCTACTATTATTAATAATTGCTTAATAATGTGTTATTTTAATAATTGCTTTGTTAACGTTGATAAAAGATTGAGTAAAGATAAAAATATTTAGCCACTCACGGAAATTATGATTTCCTGTTAGATATGCAGGTTTTCTTTGGATTAAAATATAGTTGTTTATTATTTTTGTACAGTTATTCCTCAACTAACAACTAACTGACTCAACAACCTGACTTTGGACCAACTTGAAGTAATAACCGAAATATTATTTTTAACTCTTGAGATACATAACTAAGATAATATGGGTGCGGTGATGTATGCCAGTGCAGTGATTTTGCTGCAAACTGGGTCTAGATATAGCAAGAAATAGGTAAAATTGTATGGAAATGAATCTCAGCGTACAGTTAATTTATTATTTAACCGCAAAACTAATTAGTTATAACCGAGCACTCGTTGTGTAGAGGTCAAGTGGGCGTGTACGTGCGCGAAGAGCAGGTGTCGCGCGCGCTGCCGTTCGAGGAGTTCTGCGCGCAGGGCGGCAGCCTGGCGGCGCAGGGCCGGCTCGTGGTGCGGCTCGGCGACCGCTGGCTGCCCTGGCGCAGCGCCGGCCCGCTGCTGCTGTCGCTGCTCGCCTACCGCCGCCCGCTGCCCAACGTCAGTGCTCTATACTCTGCCTCTGTATCTATTCACAGTGCCAAACATACGAACCAATGCGGCGTGTTGGTCTAGTGGGTAGTGACCCTGCCAATGAGCCGGCAGTCCCGGATTCGATTCCGGGTCGGGGCAAGTATTTGCGTGATGAGCATGGATATTTGTACCCGAATGTTGGATGATTTCTGTATTTATTTATTTTTTATTTAAGTATGTTTTTGTTATATAGCGCAGAATACAAGCATTCTAAAGCTTAATATAGGACTAGGTCAATTTGTGTAACATGTCCCTTGATTTTTATTTATTTTATAATTTTCATTATTACTCGATAATCATGTGCTTTTAAAGATCAATTGAAGTCTTTTCAATGATTTATACACTTGATAATTACTTTCATATTAAGCTTGGGATTAATATTTATACTTTAATTTTTTTTAAATACCCCTGATGTTTAATTGAGGTTATCTGTCTAGCGATACTGCTCTATTTTCCAATTTTAATTGACACAGACGTTAAATTAGATAAATTTGAAAAAAGGGTCGTAGATCAGGTATGTTTGGTTGATATAGTTTAAATTGCTACAATTTCCTGCTTAGAAAATGAGGTTATCAATATTATCCTTAATCTTATTCCAAATTTTAACATGCTATCCATTTTTTTTAGTGGTCACCTCACCTGACAGAACTGTCTTCACGAGCGCTTCTGTTGGGTGTTCAGATTTAGGCTCAATACTCGTGAAGTCTCTAAATGAAACTTGCAAATTCCGGAGCTACGTGAACTCTATTTGACTGTAACCGTTGTCGGCAGCGCGTACTGGAGTCCCTGGAGAAGAGCCTGGAGAAGGAGGGCGCGGAGCCGGCGGCCGACAGCGCCAAGCCGCGCGGCTACTCCTGGTGGAGCTGGCGCCGCTCCACCGCTGACGCCGCGCGGTAACACCTTATACCTGTACCACTCACGTGTCTGCGAAACTTTAGCGCACTGACACCGAAGCAGTGCCATGCGAGTTCAATTTGGATTAAAATATCTCGGTTCGGGTAGCCGCTTTCGCTTTTGCGACAAGTGTGCTACTCGCGTTGCTACCGCTCTTGCCGATAATTCATGCTTACCGAATAACAAATCTCAAAACGGCAACGTCTAATTCCCCCTTTCGTATAGTAAAATTATCGTTCGTTTCCCAATTGTTTAATTTGCCAACCCGCTTTATTTTTTTTGTAACCGTAAATATTTCAGGATTATTAGAGGGTTCTAGGGTACTGAAACATTTACAGTTACAGGGATAAAAATGGGTTTGCAAACGATACTTTTGGCAAACATATTTTGGCCAAAATAAAACCTCTCAAACGCTGTCCATGGAACGTTTGTCTTTTATTTCGAGGAGCGGTAGTCAGTGGCTCAAGTAGCTACCGAAAATTCACGTAGTGGTCGGTCAGGAAAGCGCGTGCCTGTGCGAGAACAAAATCGTTGCGCTAGTGACTATGTCTCACTTGTCCAATTTTACTACTTTATCCTCACCGATGTGTATCACCCGGCAATATGGTCGCACCAGAACTTAATTATGCATCGAAACAGCGATACAATGCCGTCACTCAAGCATGATGTATTCCGGACTTTATAACACTGTGTGATTCTAGAATTCAATAAAAAAAAATACTATGATATATTTCACATATCTATTTACCTTATACGTCCAATGTCACTCCTACGTCGTGTATATGTAATTATATTAAACGTGCTTTCAACTTCGCCAAGTATTGCCAATAAACAGTGTTATATAATATAATTATTATCATTTGCACCGGTACGCAATAGTAAAGAACGTGATAACTATAGTAATACGTAGTTCATTTATTCTGTACATTATAATTAAACCCTAAAACAAACCACACAAAAAACATCTTAGCCCGTTTGTGCTAAATGTGGTTATAGAATTAACAAGTTGTTAGAGTGGTTGGTAATTCTGTAGCTCTGCCTTCCCCGCTCTGGGATGAAGGCGTGACGGTATGTATGTGTATGTATGCCTAATTAAACCCGAAAATTTGTCCTGCCGTTTTGGAGTCCAAAGAGAACATACACAGATCGATTTTTATATATTTAGATATAGCAACTACATTGGCAAATGTCGTTCAACAAACGAACCGTTTTAATAGAATAAACAAATTAATTTCAATAGATTAAAAAAATCATAATAATGTTTGTTTTTAGTACGGAAGCTCCGAAAGATTTCAAGAGTACCAGTTTACCTGAAAGAGATTTAAGCATTGATTTAAAGGCAGAGGATGTTAGCAAAACTCTTGCTGAAGGGGTGGTCCTTGAAGCTAAAGATGAACCCAAGGTCGAACCGCAGGTCGAGGAGAAGGGTGAAGTGGAATTCAGCAAGCCAGAGGAAGCTACTGAAGCGGTGGCGGAACCCACCGAGCCCAAGGAAGACGAAGCTCCCGTGCTGCCGGAGAACAAACCTTATGATCAAGGTAATAAACACTCACAATAAAAAAATATTGTCAAAATTATAAATCAATAATATCGTACATAACCCTACTAATATTCTTAACCTCAATTTAACTTTACGTTTAACCTCGGTTAACTAGACGAAGTAGCTGACTAAAGCTAGTTTTGACGTAAAATGTCAGGCGGGAACTGGATTGGTTATTTTAGTATCGTTTAAAACGATTGCCTCTTGCAATGCCCTTCTAAAGATGACTCAATATTTCGCGCACAAAAAATGGCACTCTTTAGGAGTCAACACCCTGCACGGACTAAAGTCCGCTTTTTATACCGGCGCGGGCGCACGGCAGGCGCGCGTGGCCCCACAGCGGTGGCCATCTTACACTTGTAGTGCGGCTATTTATACTTGTTCATTATGTTATTATATTACTGTGGCTATTTCGTGCGTGTTCTTGATAACTCATGGTTTTTTTTAATTTAGGAATTGTTTTAGTGTAATTTTGTCTCAACTTTATTTTTGTGTAATTAATTCAAAAGCAGCTAGATTGATTTGACATTTTGAATCTAGGTTTTTACACGGACGTATGAATCCGTTAAAGATAACAATTCGGTTTTTGACATCCTTTGTTTAACACAATCCGGCTTCACATTTATCTAATCTAAATAATCGTGGTATTAACAAATCCCTTTTTTATATAATTTGAAAGAAAGACGCACAGCTCGAGCTAGCTCGAACATTTCAATCATACGTCACGTTTTTTAATTTTTACTATTCGAAAACGTGTTGTGATCCGTAGCGCGAACCCCTAAAATAAACTTACGTTTTCATACATTATTTAACGCAACGGTTCTCTAAACTTATTTTGGCGACGGGGACATTTTTAACAACTTTATTTTTAACGGCAAATTATGCAAAACCTATTTTCTTGGTGAAAATAAATAAAATGTTCGTTTGAATTTCATAAAAATCATTTTTCTATGGAGCCCGGATGGAAGGCCTTGCGGGAGCCCCAGGGTTCCGCGGAGCACACTTTGAGAATAGCTGATTTAACGTATCCAATTATTTTATTTTATTTACAATTCAATGACAATAGGAACCTTAATGACATACGAGGAGGCGCTGATATTAATTTTCATGTATATTATCTGGATGACAATACGTTAAAGTTACTTACTAGACAGGAGGAGTTCAAAATGGTTTGAATTGTTCTAGTGAAATGATGAAAAACCTCATTATGACATTAAAATTTACGACTAGCCCTTTAAGATCTTGAATTTTAATACGTTATTTTGTTGACATCTAACAAATGTATCAAAACGTAAAACAATACCACGGCATCTTATGTAAATGCCGATGTTTTGTTTTTAGAATCTTGGTAAATATCAGAAACTACCAACAAGGGGTTTGTATGAAAATATTTCTGTAATGAACACAAGTATTTGTTCCTGAGTATATTTTCCCCATAGTTTAAGCCTAAAACTTACTTTAACAATAAAATAAATAAATATCAGTAGATAATGTCCACACCAATTGCCTAGTTCCAAGCTAACCTAAGCTAAGCTTGTACTAAGGGTATAAATAAATAATTAAACTATAACTATACTTATATTTAAATACATAGGAAACATCCATTACTCAGAAACAAATATTCCCGCTCACAAATATACAGTGTATTACCGGCATGAGGGCTTTCCTTAATATAGAGTAAAAATGGGCAACTCCTTAATGTAGCAACATGTTAATTTTAATTTAAACAAGAAAAGATAGGACACACTTGTTTTGTAACAAAAAATAAATTTCAAGCGATGTACTCGTACACTGTGCAAAAGTTACCTAATGAGTAAAGTCACGTGACCAAACTAAGACTTGTTTAAAGTGACCATAGCAGCCCCATTTGACGTCTGACCAAAATCGAGGTTCGAATCACTTAGTTCCGTCCTTTTCTCTCTCTTTGGTTACGAATGGAGAGAGGGTGGGACGGAGCCCTTCACTTCTTCGGTCAAGCGTGAGCGTGCGTTACGTTTCACTGCTCCTGCGCTTTGACATATGGACTATGCTCGGCTCATTCGATACTTTTCGGCATGTATAAATATTTCGTTTTGAACTATCTTTAGAATTATCTTTTGGATTGTTTTACATTTGTTTTGATTTCTAAAGTGTTAAAACAGTGAAAGAGCGTCCGGCAAATCTGATAAATTCAAGGAGTATTAATAACTCTCTATGTTTTGCCCCAGTACCAATGTATGCGTTGTGCCAAGTAATAACGATACTGATTACGATACTCACTCATAGTTCCAATACGTTGATGGTAGTTAAAATCTACGAAGTTAAACTGCAGCGTTATGTTAGTTAACTTCGACTTAATTGTACCTGCAAATATTTACTTAACCAACATATTATCGTTAGTTAAGCAGAAGCCTTCATGCCATATTCTATTCAGTAAGATCTCCCGAAATGTGTGATGTGTTAATTAGACGTACATCCCGCAGAGCACCTCGAGCAGAGCTCGTCGGACTCGGAGCAGGAAGGGCAGGCGCGGCCGTCGCGGCGCCACTCCACCTTCCGGAAGACGCTGCGGCTGTCCTCCGAGCAGATCGTTAGTATTCACCGCTGGACCGTTCATTCGGCGTCAAGGCCGTGCACCAACTGGAAATACTGTTTTCCTGTTTGTTGCGAAACTTGCTTGTTACGTTTTTTATGCGTTTAATATAAAATTGTGTTGTCGTAGATTTAATTGAAAAAGACGGGTAGTTTGGGGCCTTTGTTAAAACGATAAATTTTAATATACATAAATGCATCCCGGCTAATTGAGAACCTCCTCCATTTTTTGAAGTCTGTTAAAAACAGGTCATGCGAATATTGTTATGTGAAAGATTTTAATGGATTGGTTTTACTGTTTTTAAGAGTAATAATAGAGAGCAATTAGTTGCGAAACGTATTATTCACCTGAAATTTATTATTCATAAAATGAAATGCAGTAATATGCGGTAAAGGTGAGAGTTTCCTTTCGCTTTTCAATTTAAACGAGCTTTGTGGCCACAACAGGATTTCGATATTTTACGTCAATAACACTGAAGGAAGATAAGGCAGAGACTATATAGAACGCCAGGTGCACCGGTCCGCACATACCTCTTTCACTTTCTCTACAATCATCAATCTCTTCATGTACGTCGGTTAAATTATTTTATGTTTATAAGTTTTAAATAAAACCTTTTTATTGTTTAGAAAAACCTGAACCTTCGCGAGGGCATGAACGAGATGGTGTTCAGCGTGACGACGGCGTACCAGGGCACCACGCGCTGCAAGTGCAACGTGTTCCGCTGGCGGCACGACGACAAGATCGTCATCTCCGACATCGACGGGACCATCACCAAGTGAGCACGCTGAATCATCCAGGGCTACTGCCACTACACACGGATACTCAGATGGACCATGCTTACATTCCTCATTCGTTACTAGATCAAGTGAAAGAGACATCTAAAATTACTTGGTACTTCAATTCCAGTTGAGTGGTCAACTGCTTGTTTAAGCTAATCTTATATTAACCACTAGCTTAGCACTTAGCACTCCGTCCGCGTTTAACTCGTTTATCGCTGCTCCCTCGGGAACTGTCGAACTGTCCGGAATAAAAACTATCCTATGTCCTATTCCAGGACCTAACCCATATGTGTGCCAAGTTTCATCCCGATCCGTTCAGCGGTTGAAGCGTGATTGAGTAACAAACATCCAAACATACAAAATTTCTCATTCTTCTCATCTCTTCTTTATTTTATTTAATAGTGGTAGCACGTTTGCCGTCTCCATGCCATGATCAAAACCTTTAGTCTGAACTTTTAAAAAGGTTTTCAGGTGTCCACTTCATATCTTGTTTTTGTATCGACTTCCCGCCTCAATGTATAATCGTCGTTCCTTTAAGATCCGACGTGTTGGGCCACATCTTCCCAATGGTGGGCAAGGACTGGGCGCAGTCCGGCGTGGCGCAGCTCTTCACTAAGATCAAGAACAACGGCTACCAGCTGCTGTATCTTTCCGCCCGGGCCATTGGGCAGGCCAGAGTAAGTACCCACATAATTATGTACCTGTAACAAGTAGATTTAAAAGCAAAGAAATTGATAATTTCCGTACTAGAAAGATTTTTTTACGCCACAAGCCGTCACCTGAAAGTCGTTCCACTGACGCCAGAGTCGGCCACAGCCGACACAATTTCTAGATTGAAAGAGATTTTACTTCGTATCAATTAATTTGCATAGCATAGCAAATATGTTTGACGTGTGAGTGACACATTTTGTATTTGACGTAAGGCGTTCAAAACGTTAAAAGTGAATTAAAATCTGATCCGTAATTTATAATACCTAAACGGTTATCATGACAACAGAAACACGTCCACTGCTCGTTACCTACCTAGTTGTCAAGGAAATGGTAGTGCTGTATACGCATTGTAAAGAGATCGTGTATTGACAGTTGACTCGCGAGTACCTGCGCTCGATCCGGCAAGGCGAGGTGTGCCTGCCGGACGGGCCGCTGCTGCTGAACCCCACGTCGCTACTGCGCGCGTTCCACCGCGAGGTCATCGAGAAGAAGCCCGAGGAGTTCAAGATCCAGTGCCTCGCCGATATCAAGGCGCTCTTCCCGCCCGGGTCTAACCCCTTCTATGCTGGATACGGGAACAGAGTCAATGTAAGTATTTTTCAGGTATTTTTCTTCTACTGTATTCTAAGTTGTACGTAACTTATAATTTCATAAGTTGGTGGTTGGTAGCCGCATATTATGATTCTATTGAGGCCTAACATTTTAAACGTCATTTACATATTATGTAAAACAGTTGTATTAGGTGTTTATTACGTATAACGTTTTTTTTTTATTTCCTCATAATTAGCATATAATATAGTGCTTATTATTTATTCAGTATAGTATTCGTCTGTTTTAAGCTTCAGTTTCAGGTAGTCTAATCCTTAACCGTAACTTTAAAAATTTAAACAAAATGGAGATCGTATTTTAATTATAATTTATTAGTCCGTTATTGCGAATTTATTGTAAATATGTTTCATGAAAACATCTGTTGGAATATTTTATAAAATAAGTACATACATATATAAGTATGTATACAGTTGTGAAGAGACTTGGCGCTCTGAATCTCTCCCGAATACGTCAGTCGCATTGTTATGTATTTCATAGTAGTAGATAATGACGTACGTTTATAATATACGTGACATATTAAAATAGAAATTGTTTTATTTTAGGACGTGTGCGCGTACCAGGCTGTCGGCATTCCGATAGTGCGGATATTCACCATCAACTACAAGGGCGAGCTCAAGCACGAGCTCACCCAGACATTCCAATCTACGTAAGTACACCACCAGGAGACCTACAGTCAAGGATACAAACGTGGTAACCGACAAGGGTCTCAAACATATGTATACGCAGTTTTGATCTCATTGCAATAGGAATGAGAAGACATATTTTTTTAAGTTTGTCTGTTACCATATTTTTGAACGTATCTCTAGCAACACCTGTCTCGCCTCACTGTGAACTAACTCCTTGTTCTGCCACATCGTAATAAAGAAGTATATTTTTATTTCAGTTACAACGTGCAAAGTGACATGGTCGATGATTTCTTCCCGCCACAAAAACGCGATAAAGTCGTAGCTAGCTCAAATATTAGTATAAATTAAATAAATAGTGTGGCGGGGACAAACAGCACACATTGCTGGTAAGCCGTATGGCATGTCGCAGGCTTGGTCGCTCGCGGTCGCTCACCACATCAACCGATACTTCTCGTCATTCCGATAACTTCATCGCCGCTAAACTGACCGATAACATTCGCTCTCGACGATCATCTGTGTCGTCTTGTTTCTGTCGTTCGAATTCAATCCAAATAATTACAACTCACGTGTGAACGTCGCGGATGCTTTAAATACTAATCAATGCTTATGTTACTAAAAATACACAATGATATTGATAACAAACAACTTCAATCCGCGAAAAAAATACAAATGTTCCAATAAAATATGAATGCAACCAATTTACTGGTCTACCTAGTTCAATAATATATTTGAAAAGATAACGCAGGTGCTAGTTGAACTTAATTACCACATGTGAGAAATGATTATTTTGATACACTATTGCCATTACATACATAACATTACCTGCACTGGATATACTCCCTTGACTATACGTACACGGATCTATGTTAACTACCGAAAACTTCTCTTTCATCTTCCTTCATTTCGGTGACGGAATACAAAACATATTCTAACTTATTTGTGTTGGGTTCATTAGAATCACTTACTAATATAAAATATAAAAGTAACATGTACATAAATTATTTTAAACTATAAACTTGCAACTTGTTCAGTATATAAATTACTCTAAATGATTGAATTCGGCTTTCCTTAAAACTTTCAAGGACCTCTTCTTTTCTGTTCTATATTATAATAATATATTATGGAATGGAAATTATTTCTATATTTTGCATGGCAGAGTGAATTTCTGTAGTCCGACCAACCTGACGCTAAGGCCAGCCGGGCGGACTTTTCACCGAAATTGTGATATGAACTATATCTCTGCTGGAGTAGGAGAGCTCCTAAGCATTTTGAGATTAGTACCAGTTTGAGAACAAACTTTTCATAAAAAAAATACTCAACTCACTACTAAAATAAAAAAATAACTCTATTTAGCCCCAATATCCGTCAGCCAGGTCTGCCTCTTTGTATTTAAATGTCATTTTAGAAGTACTGTGTTAGTTTCCACGGTGCCTCAAAAACTTTCTCAAAAAACTTACAAGCTATTGGTCTATATAAATGAATAGCTGTTGATTTCTAAAAAAAAACACCTTTTAAAAAAAAGGGGATCTTAATCCGATTTCAAACGTATGGTATCTTATCTTTGTCGATTGTGAACAGATGGTTTTTTTACGATGAGGGTTTGTTCTGCAGCTGGAACTATTCGGATTTAAGTTTGAATTTAATAAACGGATCGCGAGTGAGATGTTCATGTCAAAGAAAATGTCATGTCACTGAAACCTGTCATTTTTGATGTCTCGAGACGGGGATCTTTACGGATCTTGTCATTGATGAGTGCCCATGAGACATGTTTTGAGTAGAGTGAACACTTCATATGTCATCGGGACCATTGTGTTGTCAATTTTGAATTTTACCTGTTTTTTTTTAAAGTATTATTGTGATCGTGTACTACGGGCCGTATTAATAAATTCTTGAGCGATAAGCTCGTGTCTCGCTCGTGAAGCCCGTCATAGTAAACGATAAGGTACAGAAAACTCGCCTGGGGCCTGTCTCGAGACGATGTTCCGACCGATATCAGTTTATTAATACGGCCCTGAGCTTCCTTCCCTAATCGAGATGAAGTGCCGGGCGAGATGTGATTGCAAGTATTTGGTCTTCATCTCGGCGACGCTTCGTCTCGGCTGGGGTCAAGCGGGCCGGAGTGTACAGCGGGCGTGTGTGGCAGGTACTCGCACATGACGGTGCTGGTGGACCAGGTGTTCCCGCCCGCGCTGTGCGAGCCCTCGGAGGAGTTCTCGCAGACCGTGTTCTGGCGCGAGCCGCTGCCGCCGCTGCCGCTGGACGCCGCGCCGCCCGCGCACTAGCAAGCCCAACCCGAGCTCCGCAGTGTCCGCACCAAACACCATGGAACAAGTTTCACTTTCGCACCGGCTCGGAACGCAAGCAAAAACATGTCTACTTTTTGTTTTTGTTCGCCACAATTCTCAACCTGATAAAATCAAGAATACAGTCTCGAATTTAGTGAGATCGCTTTGCCTGCGTCCCCCGATCTTTCGAAGTACGACCCTAGTTCCTGTAGGGTGAATGTTACTTATTTTTATCGCACTGTTTATATGATTCGTGTCGTCCAGAGCTGGGGCTCTATTCTTTAACTACTACAAGTAAGGTTAAGCACGAAGCTACGTGTAATTTCACGCAATGCTTCGATCGATCACGATCTTATAAAGAAGCCACTTGTTAAACTTGTGTATCTAGTATAATTTCATGATCATTTTGTGATGTCTGACAACCATGGCACCGATCTATTTAATTGTGTGACACGGCTCGCTTTCGCAATACAAAGAACTGTTCCAAAAAAGTGATATGCTGTGGCTTGAAACATTACACAATCATTCAACTCATCGGCTATATTATTGTGGTGCTCTCGTTCTTTCGTCACGTCGCGGAAGTCCCTAGGTCAATGAATAAACGGTCATGCTAGTCCGCTGCAATGTAATGCGCTGTGGAAAGCGACTCATGATGTGGAAGCCGTGAGTCTCGACGACCACACGACGTACAAAAGCCACAGAGATTAGATGAACTTTTATTTATTTCTAAAAAGCGATGATTATGACATTATTTAATTTATTGTATATGTACGATTTATTGCTGGCGACTGTTCACGAATGATCTCCTCAAACGAACGGTCAAATTGGTGGAGACTACATTTAAAATCTTCTGACTATTGTTTGAAGTTGATATTGTCGAGCAACACGACTGACTAAGTAAGACGCTTACCAGTTCCAACTAAACGCTATATTTTGTGCAAATGTGCTTAGTGATACAAATACCCCACGATATAGTTCAATAAGTATGATTCAAATTGGAAGCAAGATTAGTTTATATATTTGACTACTGCGTTTCATGAATGCTGTGATACAAAGTGATCTCTGGTTCGCAACGTCATTGTGCTGCGAGTTGCGATCGCGTAGCCTGTCCCTAGTAGAATGTTGTAATCTCCGAGCTCCTACTGCCGCCGCGTATGGCGCCGGCCGTAAATAATGAATGCTAGCTTATTTTCACTTAAAATATCCACCGCACGTAATATGCAACCAAGCAGTAGTCTCTCAGGTAATGTTTAAAAAATAACATTATTCGCTTTCTCCGTATTCAGTAGTGCGAGTCTTTATAGAAATGTAATTTTAGTTGGAAATATTATAATTTACAAAGACTGGTATGTTTCCATGCTTGATGATTATAACGTATCATGAATTTGTAGATTTTAAGTGTAGGGTCATAAGTTTTGGTTTGCTGATCGTGTATGCTGTGATGTCGTCGACTGATGAAGCTATGCTTTATTTTTGTACTGTGATTACTTATTTGTACGTATGATTAAGTTTTCTTGTTTAGAGTAAACATTGAAACATCTATAACAGATATAAGGGGCAAAGCCTCTTTTTGACCTGTATTTGACTTGTTTTATAGACAATACTGATTAGTGAATCATTATTTTTTGTACTAATGTAAGTCCACGAAAATTGTTTATAATGTTTTGTCTGATTAGAATTTGGTATTTTTCTTTTAAATTAATTAGATATTTATTGTTGTTTCTGTGATTATTGTAATAAACTATTATTTAAAAAAATATTTTTAATTGAATTCTACATAATACTGATCCCTGTGACAGCCGTATTTCGTAATTCAGTTGATAAATATCAAACTTCAATATGTCCTTGAAATTTGGTATTCGAATTTAAAATGTAATTTGTTCAAACACTTAGTATAGTGGTTTCAATCCACGAGCGACGTCCCACCCCACTACTCCATCCTTCATAGGTATTTAATATTCATTTATAGTCAATTTGTCAAGCGGGCGGGCGGGCGTGGATGAAACACTATATACTGCCAAGCACAGCATATAGAATCAGGTGATTAACATTGAACACAAGGTTTGTATCAATTTCGTATTTATGTGAAGTCGAAGAAACCGTTTATTCCCAAAATATCAGAATTTCAAAATATCAAACTTATATTTTCACGAGATTAAAAATTTTGGGTAAATATAATACCTTCAACCTAAGTTAAGTTTAGTTATGGGATCCCATGCAGTATTCCGAGAATGAGCGGAAGAAACGGGCTATTCCCAGTTATCCGCACTTGTCCACACTGCGGACAACAGGGATTATTTTTCCCAGTTGTTCCACAGTGAGGACAAGTGGGAATAAAAACGAATTTAGGTGTGGACAAGTTCACAGGTTCACAGGGACTAGATGGACCCTGAGGTGTAACCCTAAAAATAAAAAATAAAATCTAACATACCCGTGACATCTATCAATGCAGGGCCCGCGATAACTATTTTTTCATCCTTTTCATAATCAAACGTATTTGTTTAAAACGTGACCTTTATTTCCTGCAAATAATTATCGCAGTTTTAATCTTATAACTGACGACCTGCCCCCCTTCGCTTCAGTTTAATTATCAGTATTTTCTGTAACACCCTTGCATAAACCAGAATTTATATAAGTACCTACTTACTAGACCCCGTTATCAGTTGCTCCGTTTGGGGGCAAAAGTCACAATAGGGTAGTCTGGGGACTAAATGAAACGGTGTTCATTAACACTATATAAAATAAACTATAATAATAAATTACTTACAAGTCAATAGTCAGTTGATTAATTTATCAATGATAAATATCAACGTTGTTTTTTCGTTAACTGAGTATCTTTAACAGATCACAAGTTGTTCTAAATGACTAAACCGTTGTAATGATAAAGTTGTTCTAAATCACATTAAAAATAGATTCTGAAAGCTCTAATCAATCAAACTATTATAAGAGAGGCAAAAAATACAATATTGAAAGTAAACATTGAAAGAGAATTAAATTTTACACAAAAAAATCGCATGTGCTTTTCACAATCTATGTTGATAGCGGTTAACATACAGAGCGAGCTATGAAAATTAATTCTGCACAAAAGAAAATGAAGTTATATGAAAAGTTGAGATTTGTATTAAAAAAGGGACAGATTTGCCACGTTGCGTAATGTTAACGATCTTAATGCAGGTCAAGAAATATAAATAAATCCAAGCAACCGTTACAAATCCTGCTTTGATAACCGCTAAATTAATCAATTGACTTATAAGTAAGTAATTTATATCATGAATTAATTAATTGTAAAAAAAGAAAATCCGTGGAACACCAATACACTAGGATGTAGTGTTAATGAACACCGTTCCATTTAGTCCCCAGACTACCCTATTGTGACGTTTGCCCCCAAACTGAGCAATTGATAACGGGGATTAATACTTACATAAAACCTTCCGTCTATAATTATCTAACTCATGGCGAAAACCTCCTCAATATCCGTTATGGTTTAGGAGCTGGCGGATATACACTTATACAGACAGCCAGGCAAACTCCGGAAAGCGAGTTTGTTTTATACTATGTAAAGATGAATCGGATGCTTGTCCAGTAGCGAGGCAAAATTCGAATTTTGTATACAAAAAATCAATTATTTTATAGTTCGGTCAACCCGAGATGGATCTTGTGACACTTTGCTCACAAGTTTGTATTAAACTGTCAATGTAAGTAGTAACTCATTTATGAAAATTCAAAGGAAAATGTGAAGTTTGTTAATACATGTTCATATGAACTATCATAGGGTTTATCCTAGATTTACTCAACTGTACTATAAATCATCTTCAGTGAAATGGTTTGGATTGCACAAAATGTGCGAGACGGGAATTGAAATATTAAACCGTATCTATTTCTAATGCAGTATTTTTTTTAACCTTGAATCGTACACACGATTCTCGCGCGAGATAGCTTCTCATTTCTCTTGATATTGATGATTTTGGGTTTGCCTAGATGTAAAGGTGACGCATGCAAGCGTTCACGAACTAGCAATTCCAATTTTGGTAATAATGGGCCAGTAAAGTTTCAATTCTTGTTTCTCCTCGTTGGTGGAAAAGACGTGACTCAACAAGCAACGCGATGCGCGGTAATAATTAATACCCCGCGTTATAGCCGGCCCGAGTTTATTCATGCAGGATGCCGCAGCGTCGATAATATTTTAATGAAATGACGCACGAGGGTGGGCTTTAACTTAGTGGTGGTTAAGTACGGTTAGAAGTTTCGCCATGTCCGACAGTCCGTCTGTTACTATCAATTATTATATGTGAGGGACCGTTTAGTTAATATTGAACAGCCAAAGTGTAATTTTCGGTGAGTTGCATGTCCATGTCCATGGGTAACTAATCTCTGGATATACTGAACCGATTTCGAAAATACTTTGACCAATAGAAAGCCACGTTATGTGCGAGGGCTATATACCTACTTATATTAACCCAAAAAAAAAAAGTGTATTGCCCAACGAAGTGGGCACGGGAACAGCTAGTAACGTTATATAGAAAATTCGTTCAAACATGTTTGTCGAGGTAGTTTTTTGAGATTGTAGTAACGGCGTCGGCACCCTACATTGAGCACGGTCATGCCGACACACCGACATGCTCTTACCCGATCTTTGTAACTCATTTCAATGGAATAAGGAAAAAAAATCGATCAAGTGCGAGGCGGACTCGCGCACAGAGGGTTCCGTATTTAAGATTTTTGGAAAAAGCAAATAAACACTTATTTTGTTATGTACTTTAATTTGTATGCAATAGGTTAATTTTGATCCTAAATTTGAATACTTACGGATTTATAAGCTTTTCCAAAACTGTAAAATTTATTTTTATTTTTCGCGTAACGTATAAATAATTATCTTTAAATCATGACCTTTTCAGATTTTTCGGTCCATAAACTTTGGAGATAATGAAGGGACACCAAAACGGTTTTTTTTTTACATTTTTGGTTAAAAATCAAAAAGTACGCTACGGAAAATAAAATAAAAAATGGGTTTGAAATTCGTAGATTGAGCCCTTTTATATGATACCCCGTTAGCTATAATCAAATTACTTGAATTTTTCAACCCCCCATTCTAGACCTGTTTTCAAATAGGTATTTATAAAAAAAAACATGGTGTTTTTACAATAAACAGATGCGGGCAAGCAGCTAACTATGCCAAATTTTAAGTTGGTAGCTCCATTCGTTTCGGAGAAAAATTGCTGTGACATACAAACAGACAGGCAGACACCGAAGTCTCACCATAAGGGTTCCTTTTTTACCAATTTGGTACGGAATCCTAAAAAAGTGAAAGTATCTTTGACGGCCGAATGAACAATTGCTCATTTAAAGAGAGTTGTAGTTTCTTACATGATACTAGCTTTTCTTGACCTGCATCGCCCGGTTTTATTTTTATATACTAACCTTGCCCTGACAATACCGATTTTTTTTGTATTTAAATCAGTAAAATGACTCGTGTTCTTTCCAGACTTACGAAAGCCAATTGATTTTTATATACAGGTGACAGGTAACTCGACCTATTCCTTGAAAGGGGTTATACTAGAGCTATTAAAAAATTTAAACAATTTAATTTATTTGTGTCTTTTGATCTAAAATTGTCGATTGTAAAAAAAATACTTCACTCTGGGAAATGAAAATGCATTTTCTAATAGCTGATGAACAAGCAAATGATTCAAACAAACACATGGCTGAAATACCAAAAACCTCAGAAATAAAAGATGCCAAGTCTTTTTTTTTTTAATTAGGTAGAGAATCAACGAATAGAGGTCGAGTTAGTTACATATCACCCTGTATAAGAAGAAGAACACTTACTGGAGATTGACCTCGATCACACCTGATTATGTGGAAATTAAATTAAGGGAAACATTTGTTGGTACAGTCTACTACTTATGTAAGTGGTGTGAATGGTTGAAAGTCAATAAAATATGAATAATATATTTTTTTATTAACCACATAGGTTCTACATAACAATCATGTTTCATCATCCTCCATATCTTCATCTTCTAGTATATTCTCTTCTTTCTCGTCTTCTTCATCTTCATTATCACTTGGACCATCAATATCTTTGTGGAAACCTTTCCCCTTTGACCAGTGGCATTTTATGGTCACTTTAAACGTAGCCAGTTGAATTCCTAGTAGTTTTAATACGCTAGCCTGCTCAGGAGTTAGGACTGCTCCTTTCTTACAAACCTGAAATAATAAATAGGTCAATCGACAAATAATAGGGGAAGTTACAGTAATCACTGCAAATTAATACTTTAAAAATGGGCTCTTTGCATCTGTGTGCAGGTTCATCTTCTAAGGTCTAAATCTAAGGGCCGTATTCATAAACTCATCTTGTCTGTGAGGCCCGTCATAAGATACGTCAAAGTAAACGCCAAACCATAGAACAATGTCATTTTTGACGCATCTCAAAACGAGCATTAGAGGTGAGATCAGTTTATTTATATGGGCTTAAACCTAAACAGGACAGTAATGTGTTATAGGCAATCAACAAATTATCTCTATTTCATATTCGAGAAGTCAATGATAACTGAAACACCAAGCTTATATATTATATAACTTATAGGCAAATAACAAGGTAAATTTTAGGTGTAAAGGACCATGGGCAGAAATGTCCCCCCCCACCAACAGAAATGAAACATGTCTCATTTAATAGATCTCAGCAACATTATGTATTTTTACTATGGAGACGATCACCAGATGTATGGGGTTTTCTTGGAAAACCATAATCGTATTGTATGGAATTTGTTTGAAAATGAACACATATATGGATGATTTGCTTTATTTGGCCCTTGTTTTCATTAAAAAAATCCCATTGATTTTGCTACTAAAATAAGTATTTTGTCTTTTTTTGGGTCCTTATAAACATATAGACATGCATCCCGTTACTGTTGGTGGGGGGGGGGACAGTGCCCATACTAATTTGCCCATTGTCCTTTGTTGTAATTGATCTTATGGTGCGGATATATCTATTAATGGCTTCAAAAAAGAAAAACGTATGGTCCAATAAAAAAATAGATAAGGTTGGATTTGTCCAATGCATAATGAAGTCTTGGAATTATACCTGGTATTCCTTGATAAGTGTGACAACACCCCTCTCGAGAGATGTTGGTAGTCCCAGTTTTCTTAGATGTGGCTCTATTGTGTGTGAGAAGTCTTCAAGAGGACCCTGTGGCAGTATCACATCACGGGTGGCCACAAAGCCTGAGCGCGCATATTCCTCCTCACTGAAGTCATTGAACCACTGCAGGACATCCACTACATCTCTGTTTGTCATCAATAACCCACATTGTCCTTTTATTTTTTTTGAAATCTTCAACAGAGTAAATCAAATATTAAAACTATTCATTTTATATCCAGGGAAACATTAATATTGGTATTCTGCCATTTGCACTTTTCTATCCATACAAAAAGTCCAAGAGAAGGTAATAGAAGGAGGGAAAAGAACGCCGTATGGTCCTGAATGTAAAAAAATTAGACATAATCTAAAACAATTATTGGGAACCAATCTGATAAACATTAATTTAATTGTATTGTTCTCGTTTTTCTTATGTACAATAAAGTGTTTACATACATACATACATACATACAACTTCTCAAACATGTCCACACCATACAAATACACATGTTGTCATAAAATTGAATACACTTTATACATTATGTAAGTTCACTATTATACTGCAGTGTGGAATGTATCATTAATAGTTATGAATGTGGGATGGTGTGGAGAATTTTTTACCCATTCAAAATAGGGTTTTCAATGTTTTCATCACAAATGATGAATCACAAATGTTTTAGTTTAAGAGTAGCATGCATTTGGTAAAAATATATGACTATTGTGTTAATATTTCACAAGAGAGCATGCACACATTTCCAAAAGGCATTCCCAGTGCCGGAATACACCAGCACGGGGCCCATAGCAAATGTATAAAATCTATGTATAAAGAGTTTTGTTTGGTTTGTTTTATTATTGTTTGTTATTTATTTAAACTTCATTGCACTATACACAAAGTAGGTGCAAATGGAGGACGTAATGCCTTAAGGTATTCTCTACCAGTCAACCAATGGGCTAAACAGTTTTTTTTTGCATTATATCTTAAGTGTTGGGTGGTAAATAAAGCAGAACCGGTAGAAATACATTTCAGCGAGATGTGGGTGCGCAGGGACCCCCAATGCACGGGTCCCGTAGCATTTGCTACTCTTGCTATTTGGCTAACCCGGCAGTGAGTAAAATCTATAAAATCAAGTTATTTATATTAAACAGGTCTTACCAAGTTCAACTGATCTTCAACTTCATCACTTTTAGTCCTTCCAAGAGCTATTGCCATGACTTTATTTTTGCCAAAAAAGAATCTAGAATCCTTCCATTCATGACGTAAGTCTTTGAGTTTTGCATTTCTCATGTTATCCACAGTGAAGAGGAATATATGTTCATATTTAGACAAACTATTTCTGATTTCTTCTATAGTTTTTTGTTTAAGCTGAAGTCCTTTTTTGTTTGTTTTTGTTAGGGAAACTGGAAAAGCCAACAATATTACTACATAATTAATATTATTTTAACTTTTCAAACTAATGTGGGCCAAGTGTTCTGGATTTTGTCCAACCTAGATTTCATACTTGTACCCCTATATTTACCTACTTGATATCATGTACCTACCTATAACAACAACAAAAGGTGTATTCGCAACTGATGTACTTCAAAAAATTTTTTGTTGTCCCTTTTTTCTAGGCTTACTTACCGCCCAAGGCGTATAAAAGTCTCGCATTGATCAATACAACACACACATGTCTAAGCAACCCAGTGTTTCATGGCAAAAAGAATGTCTCATTATCTCATAGTCTCATAGAAAGGCCGTAGCAGGATAAGGGAAGGAAAAGTGTCCTTTTGTGATAATGGGCTGGTTCTTTTTTCTACAGTACCAATGGTGGCATTTTCAGTAATAATTATAGACTGATGTCACTTTAAGTGTCAAAATTGGTTTCAAATATATTTTTTATAAAGAGTATGTTATCCCTTAGTTCTTTGGCGGTGTCAGAATAGCCAACCAATAAAATGTAATAAAATCCAACCCAATTATTTATTTAATTTTGACACAGTTGCTTCCCGATTTTATCCATCAAATTAATATGTGTGACAAAACGTTAAGTAAGGCTTATGTAGAAATAACAATTAGAGTGGTATCTCTAACAGAAGTAAAAAAATAATAATTCATAATGTTGACTTACCTGTTTTTTGCGTAAGTATTAAAGATAAAGAGTTGGGTTTTGCTTAGAACATATTACATTAAGCTTAACAAAATGGAAAAAAATGGTTTACTTTATTCGTTTTAGACAAAAACCGTATTTAATTAATTTGGTTTTTTTTTTTTTTCTACGGAACCCTTAAAAATTTTACAACCAAACTTGGCACAATTTCACTATTAGATGTAAGTAACTGTAGAAAAAAGAACCAGCCCATTATCACAAAAGGGCACTTTTACTTCCCTTATCCTGCTACGGCCTTTACATAACCACAAATTACATTTACTGTAAGAATAGAGGTAGTAAAGAAAAAACAATTATTCGTTAATTAAAACACAAAAACCATTGTTCTGCATTTTAAGTATGAATACAGGACGACATTAACTACAGTTTAAGTAATATTTAAATGGTACCTATGAGGGATAAAATTTTCACTACTGTGAGGACGTACGTAACGTACTCTTAAACTTAACTCAAGGTTTATAATCATTTCCAAAAACGAACTGAAAGCTCTAGATGAGTCGTGAGCTATTACTTACAGTAATATCTTTCGTCTTATTACCTTTTTTATCCCTTTTTGATTTCGGCATTTTGTATTCCTATAATTGTAAGTTATCTTCTAGATTATACCTTATATGCCTTTATATTTTATAACCACGATTGACACTTTCACATGAAACGAAAGAAAACGCACGTGGTAAACAAATCTGACAATTGACAGGGCAGTGACGGCTGACTACCTTTAGACATACCTTAATAATCTGTGGCTGACTGTTGGCTGACTGCACAGACCACAAATTATTAAACTATTAAGGGATAGAATAATAAGTAACGTGGCTGACTGTTATATAGTACTTTTTTAAAAGACACCTATGTATTACCAATCGCTTTTAGTTTGGGATTGAACTAAGCATCTATGAACTCTTGCATAGACTCTTGTCAAAAAACTATATATCGGTCATTCGTTATTTTATTTATTTGGTACATTAGAAATGTAAATTAATAAATTGGTTTTTAAGAAGTGTCTAATCTGAGGTCTTGTGAATAATATTTTATAATGGATAAAAGTGTTAAACCATCAACCGTTTTTATCAGTGACTCAAACTAATTCTACAAAGGAGCACGTTTTATAAAGGTACAAGTAACAATTTAGCAGGCAACTAAACTGGCAACACTGCTCAAATGGCTGGTCGTCATTGGTCGAGGTTGTGTCAAATGGAAACTTGTAACCTGTAAATTGTAGCTTTATAAAACAGGCCCCAGATGTTAGATACTAAAATTTCCCCTATTTTTTTATTCACATGCAGAAAAAACTTTGTTATTAAAAAAAAAACTAAACTCAATGCATGTTGAAAAATTACCTCAGTACAGGTTACTTTACTTTTTGGTACAATGTGTTTTTCATAGACCTTTGCTACACTTTACACATACTTTACACTTTTAAACGATTGATATTTTTATTTATAATACAAATATAAGCAATGCCAGGGCTTAAAACTCTTTGATGTAAGGATTACGCAGAAAACTCCACAAAAACTCACAAACAGTGGCAGATCTTTTAAATATCCCGCGCAAGGTGACAACTTCCTCCACAGCCATTTCAAGATGGCTGACGTCCTGTGAGAACCCTGTTCCGTTTTTTGTTTCCCCTCTGGCCCCGCCGCCGTCAGTGTAGTGTATCGTTCGCCGCAAGAGAAAAACTGATATTGTCCAGCAATTTGCTGTTTTTATTACTTTTTTCCCTTCCAACAAGTAAGTGCATCAAATTTATATTGAGTGTTAATCGTTATATGTGTTAAGTTACTTCGGAAAGTGACCATGTTGGGAATTTACATCTCCATAAATGTGACTGTGACGCATAGTAGGAGTGCCCCTTGCTTGCAGCCATTTTGCCTGACCGGCGACACGATTTCGCGGCGCGGTTAGCTATCATTCCAAATATTATATTCAGAATTATGTGTTATCATTAGTTTTGGTCAATATTGATTACGATTTCTGCGTACGAAGTAGGTCTTGAAAGTGATTGAAACTATCAGTAAGTAGTAAATTTGGCCCGAGTACATGCTTCTAGTCTAATTATATTTTCGGTTTCTCTGGTAAACTGGTTAAACGGCTTTAAGGAAAGAACACATGTTTAATCTCTCAATGGCTTTTAATAAGTGTTTCAGTGAAGGAATATTTCATTTAATCGAGGGAAGTCTATTGAACTTTCCGTAGACGTAACCCTAACCAGTGCTCGCATTAGTGCGTCGTAATTTCACCGTGCGTACTCTTGCCGTTATCAATGTCGATTCGATAACGAAAAGTCACCGGAGTTGCTAAGTTGCTAAGAGTGTAACGCAAAGAAAATAAAACTTAAGTTTTCTAATTAATAGCGTGGCCTTTTTTTGTTCGAATGAGTAATAGCTTCTGAATTTCCGTTGTGTAACTAGTAGAGGTGGTTGGGCAGAGCTCAGTACCGTGCGCGTTGGTGTGTCACGGCCCTTGCCTACGCTCTCCGAGATGGACACGTGCGTGACATTGAGGCGGAGGCACACAACGCACAATGCTATTGTCGGCTACATAAACACCCTTAAATGAAATGCCATTGTCTTTTCTCAAAGGCATTCTTATATTAGCTGCAGCTAACCTGTAGACTACATCTGGGTTTCATTGGACATGTCTTGGACAGGAATTGTGTACCCTAGTACCTACCTCCTCATTGTTCTTTCTTCTCAGTTAATTGTTTTACTCAAGATTTTGTTTTCTTTTAAATGAAACATGTGACTGATATACTAAATCAGGTTACTCATTCAGGACAAAATTAGGAGCATAAGGGCTTTGGTGTGGTGTTTTTTTTATTACATTTTTTCTTATAGAATGTTTAGCTTTGTACTTTTCATCCTTCAGCAAACCAAAGAGGCTGAAGTAAATTATGCAATGAAATATGATTTTAATTGATTTGGTGGTTGATGTTAAATGATTGGATGTGACTGTCTTGCCAATTACAACTTACATATTAATTGTGCCTAATTTAGTTGATTCGAGGAACACCAATGTCAGGAAATTTCTCATTGTGACCAATTGCATTATGAATATAATAGCCACATCTGCAATTAGATGTCTTACTTAATGAGGTTAATAAAAAAAATGTTTAATCACAAATTAGAAAAGCGGTTTTAAAATTTTGGAATTACATAATAATTTTTTGCAATATCAAAAGGTTTCATGTGTACCTACTAATACTAAAACTTACATTATTGTAACCAACATAACATGTTTTACGGAGTTATTAAATTCAGAACTGAATAGATATGGTTTAATACTTAAAACTAAAACTGCAAATTTTGGCCTTTTTTGAAGCATAAGAACTAGAACTATCAGTAAAATCTTCAAATGTATTGTAGGTTAGACTTAAAACTAAAACTGCAAATTGTGGCTTTTTTTGAAGCATAAGAACTAGAACTATCAGTAAAATCTTTAAATGTATTGGTAAGTTAGATTTAAGATCGGTTTGCTGGTCTTGGGGCTGCTACCCCTGATCAGTTCTAACTGTCAGGTTTCTCTGAACTGTTAATACCTTCTAGTTGGTAGTGTCATCATGGATGAGGGTTGTGTCCACCATACTACCTAATACCTCCTGTTAGTTGAAAATTACCATGAGTAGGATGAAAATATGACAGCCTTTTGTATATGTATATATACAAAAAACTGGAAAATGGAAGGAAATGTTTTATTACCAGAGAATAGTTAAGTTTTACATGTTTATTTTTGAATATATTTATTACTGTTTTGCCTATTTAGTAGAACTGACTTACACCCTGTTGCAGAGTGATCCTGAGTCTTAAGTACCAAGGTAATGAGGACAGGTTAAAAGTTCATGAGCATCTATATGATTGATTTTCGTGTTTTTTTTTTTATCCAATATTCACTAAATACTACAGCTTAGCAACAACGCAGGGGTGAATTCTAGAATGTATATGTGTAGAACGTGGATAGATCCAGAGGTATATCGGATATGTAGGCGCCGCCGGGGCGACGGGCGCGGTGCAGGCGGGCGATCGGGGGTGGGCGCGAGGGGTGTGTGCAATGGTCGCGCTAGTTGTATTTCGTCTGGAGTGTTTATCCCGCGTCGGCGGATCAATACCGGTGGCGCAGTGGCGGCGGCGGAGCGGCGGCGCGGCGGCGCGTGCCGACCTCGCCTGAGTCTGTGAGATGCTGTCACACCGAGCGCACGCCGCGTTGATGTCGCGTCTGGCGTGAGGGGTCGCTCCTAGAGCTACTGAGTCGTTCACACTGCGCCAGTGCGCTCGCGGCCTCTACTCAAGGTGCTTCTGCATTCGATGATGACAAATACCCTAACTGCGATTCGCTTCGGTGAAAGTGACGCCTAACGATTAGTCTTTCTGAACGATCAATCTACGCCCGGGGAACGTCGTAGTAATTTCAGGTAGCTGAACTAGAGTCGTGATTGTTTGCAGGGGCATCAGTGAAATAATCCTCTTTGATCGTCCACGATGTCCGTCGACAAGGAGGAACTGGTGCAGCGCGCCAAGCTCGCGGAGCAGGCGGAGCGGTACGACGACATGGCGGCCGCGATGAAGGAGGTGACGGAGACCGGCGTGGAACTCAGCAACGAGGAGCGCAACCTGCTCTCCGTCGCCTACAAGAACGTGGTCGGCGCACGGCGATCCTCGTGGCGGGTCATCTCCTCCATTGAACAGAAAACCGAAGGATCGGAACGAAAACAACAGATGGCTAAAGAATATAGGGTTAAAGTAGAAAAGGAGCTCAGAGAAATCTGCTACGACGTATTGGTAAGAACCTTTAATTGATTAAGTTAACGTTTCAACGTCTTTTAGAATCCGATTCCGAGAATCTATCATATTTGCCAATTAACGGCCGTTACGGTATTTGTTCAGAAATTGAGTAGGATTAGCTCGCCTCCTACGCGAATGACGTCATTTGCGTCGCCAATTCGAGGGGTGATGCAAGCGACAAGTTGTCGTGGTCATTCCTCGCGGCCGGTACGTGCCGGCCGCTGATGGGCGTTATAGCGCGGCGGGCGCGCCCGGGGCGGCGGGGGGTCGGGATAGCGGTGACGTACTGCGCCGCGTCACTGCGCGCGCTCCTATCCCGTTTTCGTTCGTTGCCCTGTCTCAATACTATGCGCACTATTTAATTACTTTTACAATTATTACAGGAACCTTTTTTCTTTTTTAGTTTAAATTATTTATAAAACCAGATTGGGATTCTCATTTTTATTGCAAATTTCCATTCTTTTAAACTATAAAACTATTAAATGTTTTTTAAAATTTTTTTTTTTCTTTGCAGGGTTTACTCGACAAGCACCTTATCCCTAAAGCTAGTAATCCGGAAAGTAAAGTATTTTACCTCAAAATGAAGGGCGATTACTACAGGTACCTTGCAGAAGTGGCCACAGGAGAAACCAGAAACAGTAAGTCACCTATTATAAATCATATTAAAAATAAACTTATTTATAATCTGATTTATAATAAAATTTATTTAAATTTGTCTTTTTTAATGTCAGGCCCTCTTTTTAATGAACATTTATATTACAGCTGTTGTAGAGGACTCACAGAAAGCATACCAGGATGCTTTCGAGATCAGCAAGGCGAAAATGCAGCCTACACACCCAATAAGGCTGGGGCTGGCGTTAAATTTCTCTGTCTTCTATTATGAGATATTAAATTCCCCCGACAAAGCGTGTCAACTCGCCAAACAGGTCGTTATTTTAGTGTCAGTTAAGCATAGGCACTGTGCTGGCTGGCACGAGGTAGACTCTGCGTAACCCGTATCGCTTGTCCGCAGCCGTCGTGGAAGACTCGCAGAAGGCCTACCAGGAGGCGTTCGACATTGCGAAAGCCAAAATGCAACCGACTCACCCCATCCGGCTCGGTCTCGCGCTCAACTTTTCCGTCTTTTATTACGAGATTATAAACTCCCCTGCGCGAGCGTGCCACTTAGCCAAACAGGTTAAATGACTGAGTCGTTGAGTTTCAGTGTGTTCACGTCGGTTTTATAACTAACTAGTTACAACTAACTACTAAACCAAGAAATTAAATCTCGTCTTATTGCATGAATATTGAAACAAAAACCTTGAATTCGTAAAATGTCGGTGTCAAACTAACTACAATACGAGCATGGTCGTGAAAAAAATTAACCTGTTAATCCTCGATCCAGCCAGCATCAGTGTTGTATAGTATTGAGTTTGAGATATGTGTAGAGGTGTTTTGGAGGCTAACATTGTGTTTTTTTTTGTTAGGCGTTCGACGACGCGATCGCGGAGCTGGACACCCTGAACGAGGACTCTTACAAGGACTCTACGCTGATCATGCAGCTGCTGCGCGACAACCTCACGCTGTGGACGTCGGACACGCAGGGCGACGGCGACGAGCCGGCCGAGGGCGGCGACAACTAGGTCCGCCCGCCGCGCCCGCACCACGTGTCCTCATCGGTGTTTTATAAGAAAACGAGTAACATTCGAGAACGCCGCGCGGGCCGGTCCCACCCCGCACCCGCAGCGAGCCGTCGCTTGTAAAAAAATGTTCAATGTCGTTCGCAGCGGACCTTCACGTTCCGTCTAAATGTTATGTGTCATCTTTGACGGTTTTGTATTTCTGTATTTACACTGGATTACAGATATCGAGCTGACCTGATGAATATAAATATTTATAACTTAAGTTATTAAAATTACGGTTTCTTAAGTTAAAAGTGTTTTCCTTTCATATTATTAAAACTAAACAGCTTGGTCGGCCCCTATTAAAACATTCCTTTCGCCGCATGTCCGCAGTGAAATGGAGTTACGATGGTGAATGTTATTTAAAATGAATATTAGTGATTTAAATTTGTTAATGTGCGCCCAGTGACCCGATAAAGTTAGATTCGTTATCGACCCACAAAATGTAATGGCTGTATTAGTAAGGGCACAAAAAACTTGTTAGTGTCTTATGTGGTTTTGTGATGTCCTCTAAAATTTGAATTATTACCAAAGGGAAACTAATTGTTGTTGACATTAACTATTTTGTTGTGCCCATCACTGATTAATGATTAGCATTCTGATTTTTCAGGCATTTATTAGATGAATAGTCTTGTGATGGACATTATATTGTAACATTTCTGCTGCATTTTATCAGCCATTAATTAATCTATTATATTTTTCATGTTTTCACCAATAAACTTTTGTATTAAATACACTTTTTAGTTTTAGAATCGATATTGAAATAAACCGCCACCTATTAACCCCACAAAGATGTTTGTCTATGTTTCAATCTTTTGTTTGCAGTGGGCGCATTGAGTAAAGTTATTTGGAAATTTCTTGCTTATTCACCCGATTTGGAAGCCCATAATACCTCTTGCAGCAGCCCATGATGTTGCGAGACGGGAGACATCCCATTTTTGCGCATTTCCCATTTGTTTTATCCTATAATACTGGTGCACTTTCTGCGGGGTCGTCGCTGCTAACCCCCCCCCCCCCCCCTTCAGGGGGCGTTGTTCCGTTCCGGGACATGGGTGGGGTCAGGGGCTTGTAAGTGTAATCGATTACCTCCTTGTCATTGGCTTGAGCGCATGCGTCCTAAAGCTAATATTGGCTGGAGGGTTTTCACAAAGGTTTTCATGACTTATGTAGGGTGAAACGCCAAATTATAGACATCCGGAATACGAGATTTTCGCACTAGTGATTGTAGATACCTATAACTTTGAAAGTGGTGCTCATAATCTGGCTGATACCCACAAAATGGAACAAAAGTATGGGTCTAGCTAGGGTAGGACAAAGAATATTATTTAATTAGTCTCCACTGATGTAAGGAGGGCGGTGTTGTGAAAATTGTGTCGCTAGAAGAAACAAATGTTTAAATAAGGGCCACGCCACAGCTTCCCTGCAATGGTAGACCCTTCCATATGAGACTGGCTAATATGGTGGTAACTAACCTCATGGAATCGATCTCAAGGATTATTTATGCTTAGATAACCCCGAGGACTAAGATGAGGGAGGTATGTCTATTAGTCATTGTCATTACATTAGTCATTCTAACGGCTTTGCTTTGCGGCAGGGTCCTTGTAAGCAATTATATAACTAAAGACATACTTTACAGTTCCGGACTAGTCCTGCTGCTTCTCGATTGAGC
This sequence comes from Acleris sparsana, assembly GCA_923062465.1. Classification (NCBI taxonomy): domain Eukaryota; kingdom Metazoa; phylum Arthropoda; class Insecta; order Lepidoptera; family Tortricidae; genus Acleris; species Acleris sparsana. The sequence goes on along the minus strand of OV281287.1, from coordinate 13,777,347 downwards.
CCTGCCTCGCGGCAGCCTAAAGCTCCTATCTAGGGGCGGTTAGCCCTTCGGGCATCTAAAGATAACTAACTTCCCTAATTTTACGAGGGCCTCTTGGTATAATACCTATCTAAATTCTGACGAAAGCAGATAGTAATGGGACAGCCCACTAAGCCTAACCTCAATTTACAGCAATAAATATTTAACCGTGTCCCAAAATTAGCAAAACCTGGTTTTATATTTTATTATCTGATGAGAATATAAGATTTTGTTGTAGGTACATAACGTTATTTTATTAGTTTTCGCCGGAGCCAGTGTAAAGGCCTTACGGCAAGGCACACTGTGAATAGCCGCTATACTGGATCCAACCGATCATTGTTATCGTATTGTTGACAAGTTTGATAGCTGTTTATATTTACTTAGGCGGCAGAGTAAAAACAATTTTTAGTTTAGAGACTTGAGTAGAATGAACGGTAGATTTAATAGGTACCGAATACGGTGGGCTGTGTGGGTCTGAAATACCTATACCCGGCTGACTTGTTTCGTGGTTTCGCCTGCAGCAAACCGAAACTTGCATCGCTATAAAAGTTATATTTTTGATACCTAGGTATATGGTTTCGGTTCCACAGAACTATATGTCGATATAATTCGGTCCGGCCCCTTCGCCTGCACGACAGTGTTGCTACAAGCGTTACACTAGTCCGTCCACCTGATACGGTGGCTGTACCTATACGGTTGCAGTATACATACGGTGGCCTTATCCGGTCGCCCTGTCCGTACGATTACCCAATCGTTTATTACGGGGACGATTACTGCTATTGTGCCATAATATGGAAAGGGTTGCTAGGGGACCAATAATCAATAGGGTCGTTGTGGTAACAGTGGATTATAGCTAAAGGTCTCTACTCACTACACCGTACCATACCATGGCCGTACTAAGAACGTATCAGGCCCGAAAGGTATTTAGTATAAAGTTGGTGATGGAACGGTGTAGTGGGTACAGTCTCATACTTGTCATACAATGAATATTTTTTTGTCTGACACGCTCCTATTACGGTCATGGTATGTATGATACGGTGTAACGGGTATGGACCTTAACAGTAAATAATGATTGGCATCAGCCATAAAGCCATATCGTGTTTTTACTAAGAAGTGTTGAATAAATGAAGAGATTTAACATTTACCCCTACATTGCAACAACAGTGCTTACATTGGTGCTAGGCGGTCTGTACGTTGTCTCAGCATTTATACCGGACCTAAGGTTTTTAGCAAGCATGTGGATTCCTGAGGGCAGGCTAACTTGGGCTATTCCCAGTAGTTCGCACTGTTTAATTCAACATAACTGTGTTCAAATTCATATAGTATGGTATAGGAGCAGGAATATAAAAAAGTAATTTTAATTTAACACATTTATTTAAAATTAGACTGACAATTTAAAAAAACACATTAATTTTACGAAAAATTTAACAAATCAACATAGTAAAGCATTTTTACTCTATATATATATAATATTTATTAAGTCACATATAAAATATGTATAAAAGTCATCAGAAATATGTACAAATATTAACACGTATGAAAACTTAAATCAACTCAATCCTATAATACCATATGAAATTGAACACAGTTATGTTGAATTAAACAGTGCGAACTGCTGGGATTTTTTTTCCCAGTAGTTCGCACCACTTGCCGGAGGTGCGGTTTTTTCCCAGTAGTCCGCAGTGCGAACTACTGGGAAAAAAATCCCCGTACTTAGTTCGCAGTGCGAACTACGGGGTGCGGACTACTGGGAATAGCCCGCTAACTTAACCCGTGCCGTGAGCTGTGTGACTTGATGCGGTCTCGCTCATGGTTTTTTTTTATAGCTTAAGGGTAAACGAACAGACGACGGTAAATGAATGTTAGTTAAAAATTGGATTATGTTGCCAAACCTACCTTACATTGTAAAAGCACTATACCTACCGCCATTATACCGCTGAGAAGTTTAGTGTCGAGTCGCACTCTGTATTTCGCTGGCCTTTAGATTATTGCACAGTTCGTCAGAAGATGAAAACCAATGTTGTAATTGACAATGAGCGTAGGGGAGCGTGGGGGAATTGGAGCCTAGTAAGGATATTTTGTAATAAAAATCATAGTTTACGTAATCAAAAATCGTTTTAATTATTGACGAACGTGTTGTTTATCTGGCTACTTATAATCACAGACAAAATAGGAAAATAAAATCACCCCCAATGATGAGCAACAAAAAACAAAAACATGTCCTTCGCTCCCATTACCCTCCACTTCGGGTAATCAGAGCTACAAAACGCCCCATATGTCAAATAGGAGCCATAATATATCTATAAAATATTTCTAGTCTTACCTATCTTTGTTACAATCAGTCTCAATAAGTTTTTTTACCATGCTTGGTTAAATAAGTATTAATCAACGTAAACATTTGGTAATAAAGCTCTCATTACCCGCATATCAACCAATTGGGGATCACCTAAAAAATAAAACTACTTGTTTTTATATTTTTATTCGAAAGAATAGACTTTTATAAGCAATTTAAAAAAAAAACAGATTTTTTGGTTGCGTCATATAATTACAAAAAATAAAAACAGTTTATTAAATCTGGGACGGATTAAGACGGACACTAACCTTAGTCCGTCACATAATTAAAAAAACAGTAACATGTGCCATTGACAGCTACCCTGTCATAAATTAAAACAAACAACATAACCTTCGCATGAGATTTTACGCCGGCTTTAGCACCTCTAATTTCAGCGACGTTATACTTGTCACTAGTGTTCATAAACTCCATAAGCATAATCGTATCTAGTTTTGGCAGATTTGATGTGTCCGCTCTAACAAAATCAGTGGTTCTATTCATATTTTGCAGTTTTCAAATTCCAGTATCAGTTTCAAGTCGTCGTATCAGCTATCAAGGTCAGGTTTAGGGTACAAAGCAAGAGTTATCGTCGAAGCAGGCAATATCAAAGGTCCGGTGTGGGTAAGCCGTCGAAAAGTTAAAAGAAATCCAGAGAAAATTCCGAAAACTTAGAGAAAGAAGCGGGCGTAAAATCTCATGCGAAGGTTATGTTGTTTGTTTTAATTTATGACAGGGTAGCTGTCAATGGCACATCTGTCACTGTTTTTTTAATTATGTGACGGACTAAGGTTAGTGTCCATCTTAATCCGTCCCAGATTTAATAATCTGTTTTTATTTTTTGTAATTATATGACGCAACCAAAAAATCTGTTTTTTTTTTAAATTGCTTATAAAAGTCTATTCTTTCGAATAAAAATATAAAAACAAGTAGTTTTTTTTTTAGGTGATCCCCAATTCAAAACTAAAAATGTAATAAAAACACGTGACTCTCAGTTGCAATTTGAGAAGAAGCGCCGTAAATAAGATAGATATGGTGATATATTTCGAGTATGAACAAAACAATATCTATATATTTTAACACTTAGAATAATAACACATATTCTAAGTTTTAACACTTACCTTGGAAGATGAAGTTTATTATTTTTTATTACCACCAGGCCAAAAACACACATTCGTCTCATGCAACTGATCGAGGGGCACTGCGGGGATGCCCGCGGGAGGCAACCGTTGCCGAACGTTACCGAACACACCCGAGCGCCATTTGCATGAATACGAGCACTGGGAAAGTCCATATTGACACCGCTCCCATTACCCGCCCGCTCCCATTCCCCCACGCTCCCCTATTTGCTTTTTGGCAATTCAGGGAAGCTGACGCAGGTCAGACTTTTGTAACCTAACCTAATTAAGTAATTACCTACTTACCTACATACTCTTTAATTCGACTCAACTGTGTTAGTTTAATATCGAATTAATTACATTTAACAAAAACTAACAGTTGGTCAAATGAAAGAGTGCAAACAGCTGGGAATAATTTCGAGGGTGTGGACAACTGGGGCCCGATTAATCGTTTGGCTAGGTATAGGTATTAGCTAGAGTAATAAATACCAATGTGAAGGAAGCCATCATGACTTCGGAACCAAATTCAGATGTAAGTACGTAGGTACACTGTATTCCGTTCCGATTGAGCGTTGGAACTTACAATTAGTTGCTATACAAACAATATGGAAGTGTTGCTCTAACGATTTCGATGACATTTGAAATATAGGGTTTACGGGGGCCAAAAACCGATCTGTCAAGTTGTCATGTTCGGGAGATATCGTTTTCAACCCGATCGACGCTCGGTTTTCCGGGTACTTTAATAGCATAGTAGAATTAGTAGACCGTTGTAAAAAACGAATTTCGTCTATTTTGCACTGCAATAAGTACAGTCCGTTATCTCTTAGAAGAGGTTTCGGGTGAAATCGGACGAAATCGTGTATTAGAAATTGACAGTCAATTACTTTGGTTGACGGATTTATTGGCAGTCCAACACCCAAAGAGTGCAGTCGTCTTTTTTGTCTTTAACTATGTAGAGTAGTTAATACCAATATATTTTTAGGTATTATTTCTGGATATTTTTCTTTAGTTGATTATAATGGGGACGCGTCTCAATAAGGGTATTCCTGTAAATAGTCAATCGCGGGAAATTGTATATAATGTAGGTATACCTATAAATATTTTTTGAACGAAGCGGAAACTTTTAAGAAAAGTGACAATTGTAAATATTATAATAAACCTCAAGAACGGGTGATAGAAGAAACGGGGATTTCGAAATGTACATTAGGAAGAATATTAAAAGAAACCGACCAAAAACCTCTATGCCCTTTGAAACGCCACAGAGAAAGAGACCGAAAAAGGATTTTGTATTAAATCTGGGTAGTTTTGATTACGATGTTATCAAGCGGATGGTTTATGATTTTCATTCTAAATTCAAAGAATACCCTATTTAAAAAAAATGCGATTAAAGCTAATTAATAGAAGCGATACATTTCAAGGGATCTACGTTTACGCTACGAAAGTTCTACGAAAATTAGGAATGTAGGTATTGTAAAACCAAAGAGAATTGAAAAACTTTAATGAAAAGGCATGATGTGCGACTGAAAAGGACAAAATATATAGATAAAAAAAGAGAATTAGAATAAAGAGATAGCGAGAACTATGAAAAATGGCTTAGAAATCAGCTTATTCCAAATTTGCCAATGAACTCAGTGTTGGTTGTTGATAATGCCCCATATCACAAAAAATATATTGAAAAACTGCCCAAGTCTTATAGACATGATAGATTGGTTAAAAAATTACAACATCCCAGTAAACACCAACCAAAACAAACCAGCCATTTACGACATTATCTTGCAAAACAAACAAGAACATAAATACAATATTCTATAGATAAAATAATGGCTGAATATGGTCATTCCGTTCTGCGTTTACCTCCGTACCACCCAGACTTTAATCCCATCGTGAATATATGGGCTCAAATAAAACAGTACGTAGCCCAGCGTAATGTTGACATGAATATGACAAGCCTAAAATAATCTTTTGAAAGAAAAAGTCAATATGATTGGCCCAGAAGATTGGAAAAGAAATGTCTTCGTTTTATATTGATGTTTATGGTTTCCTTAACTTTTTAAAGTTACCTTAAACAGTTAGGGAAACAATAAACATCAATATAAAATGAACCTTAATTTAATGATGCTATTCTATATTTTCGGTATATAAATATATTTCGATGTTACTTTTTGTCATAAACATAATCGAAATAAAATGGAATTAGAATTTATAGAATAGAATAGAAATGGTTTATTCGGTGCTAAAAATAAAATGAACATAAACAATACCAAAAAAAAAAAACAATAAAAGTACCTAGAAATACAAACTTAGAGCCTACTTAATCTAAAATGAACACCGAAAAGGTTGCCACTCAGCATGGTGTCAGGCTTACTAGCCTTGACGCTGGTTTTCAGGGCCACCCGATTGAAGAGAGAGGAGGGCACTTCCAATCTATCTCACTACTATTTTATCAAAAATAATGCTTAAACCAAATTATGAACAAATTGTTTTTCAATTTCAGACTTCTGAATTATTGCGTGTATGTGTGTGTGTGTGTGTGTGTGTGTGTGTGTGTGTGTGTGTGTGTGTGTGTGTGTGTGTGTGTGTGTGTGTGTGTGTGTGTGTGTGTGTGTGTGTGTGTGTGTGTGTGTGTGTGTGTGTGTGTGTGTGTGTGTTTGTGTGTGAGTGTGCGCGCGAGTGTATATGTTTATGTTATTTTTAAATAGTACCAAATAAATAAATTGCATTACAGAAAAAAATCTTTGAAAAGAAATGGACATGTTATGAATACAGGACGTCTGCTAAGTGTTGGCCAATTGGATATTTAGTAAATATTGTTTCATTTTATGTTTTAAGTTTGTAACGTTTTTAGAGTTTCTGATTGGCGGTGGTAGATTATTCCAACATTTCGTGGCAGCGTAGCGAAAGCTGCCACGAAAAGCAGTCGTCCTGTGCTGGGTACCAATTAAGAGTGACACAAACTTCACTTGACGTTGTGATTGTTTCAGTTTTTCGTAAAGATAAGACGGCTCACCACCATTTATAATGCCAAAGATTAGAGCAGCTAGATGTAAGCTTCGTCGATTTGCCATATTTAACATCTTGTTTATATTTAAAAATGGAGTTATATGTGATCGACGGGGCACATCAAAACTAAATCGAACATCACAAGCAGTTTGAATACGTTGGATTTATCTACTGGTACGCCCTAATAAAACATCTCCAAAAACAGAATCAGCATACTTGAGTTTTGACAATAGCAGTGACTCACACAGTTTGGTACGCAAATCAACACTTATATAATCACGGACACGATAAAATACTTTTAACCCATAAAAACAGTTACGCATAATTTCTAATATGTGCTTCTCGAATCGAAGCCTAGGTACCATCCATAATAACGCCCAAGTTTCGAGCTTCTGATACTTGTTTTAAAATATCGCCCTTAATAGAAACTTGTGGATTATGAAGATGGATTTCATGGATTTGTTTATTAGTTCCGCACAAAATGAATTTCGACTTATCAGAGTTCAAAACTAGATTATTAGCATCACACCATTGGGGTAGGTGGTAATTTAAAATTCGTGCGGAGGTAATTTGAATACAGAATGTCAAACCTTCATTTATCGTTTCTGGGAGATATTATATAGAGTTGGAATACTTGTCACATATTTCAAATCATAAAAATAAAATTATAAGATTGGAAAATTGCGTTTATATTAAAAAAAAATACAGTATAATGTGAGCCTATTCAGCATGTATCATTAGATTCGAGATTACATATAGAGTCATTTGTATTAATTATAAATTGGTCACTGTAATCATCCAATCATATTGACCCTCAAGATTGGAAAAAAAAATGTCAGCACTCAATTAAATGTGAAGAAGACTTTCGTATATACCGTATCGTACCGTTTCGTATTTCGTATAATTCGTATAACCAAAACCAAAGGTTCAGTCGGACATTATCTACAACACATACACTCCTAAAGTAAATGAAGAACTTAAAAAGCACAATGCTCTTGTTTTATCATATTCGACCAGTTCGATTTCCGGTTAGGAATAGCAGACAAACATTAAAAAATCCTAAAAATGCTGTTTATTGTTTTTAAAAATGTTTTAAATAGAAAAACCCGCCTTCTAAAATGCAAGAAATAACTTCTTATAGCTAGGTAAGCCCAACTGAAGTCGGCGTCCTACAATATTTTAAACCAAAAGCCGAAAGTTTTTTTAAATATTTATTTTATTTTATACTTTTTAGTGATCCTATTTATGCTATACTTCTCAATTAATGAGAAAACTCGCCGCAGGCAACGCCGTGGAAATGCCATAGTCATATTTAAACCTAAATGTGCTCCATCATAGTCGCTTAAATATCTTAATCGAGATATCTTTTCCCCACCCTTCAAATAGGTACCATTAAGGAGTTCCGGTGGCCATCTGTGGTCTTCATCATCAGCTCCACTTCACGATATAGTACTTTTCAAAAGCAAATGTATGTACGAGTTACATTGAAAAATACCGAAATCGTTATACGTGTGCCTATAATATCATCACATCCTGACAATGGGACCAACTAGAAAGTATACCCATCTTAAAAGCGTTATATTTTTTTTTAGTGTCCTTCACCTACGCTGAACGTGGGGATGTATAATTTTTTTCTCGTCTACCCCTTAGTGTGGGTTGTCCATGGATAGGTCTTTCAAAAATATTGCGGGTTAGTGATAACAATTTTTCGATGAATGCCGGTTCCTATGTACAAGAAACGAATCGTTTTCCTTACGGGCCGTAGCGTTATGACATTTGCTACGTTCAAAGTGTGTCAAATTTTAACGAGGCGTTAGGAATACGACTCGTTTCTTGAATATAGGAACCGGGCATAAGGTTTATGAAATAATTAATCTTTAAAGCGCTATTTTTTTGTTAGAGTCAAGTGCTTTCTACAGTTTTCCAACGTCTAAGTTAAGTTTGTCCGACATGCTCTTGCCCGATTTTTCCTAATTCTGTAGTTGGCAACAATTTTAGTTTTTGTGCTGGATTTTACTATCACGTACCGACGGCGCCGGCGTTTGCCGCAACATAGCATTTCGTACGTGTTATAGGTAAAAAACTTAAGTAAAGCTCCTCTTGCATGTAGTTGTAAGTGTTGTAACACCGTATAGACCGTTCGACATTCTATATTTGACGTAAATCGCATATTAGTTTTGTATACAACTACATGCAAGAGGAGCTTTGCTAAAGTTTTTTGCCCATACCAGCTAGTAATATTTATAATTTGCCCCCATTTTTTAGGGTTCCGTAACCAAAGGGTTAAAATGGGACCCTATTACTAAGACTCTACTGTCCGTCTGTCTGTCCGTCACCAGGCTGTAACTCATGAACCGTGATAGCTAGCCAGTTGAAATTTTCACAGATATTTCTGTAGCCGCTATAACAACAAATACTAGAAACAGAATAAAATAAATATTCAAGTGGGGCTCTCATACAACAAACGTGATTTTTTTGCTGATTTTGCTCGATATAAATAATGGCAACAGCTTGAAATATTTACAGAATATTTAGTTGTATATTCACTAACAAAATAAATAATTAAATTAATAATTACATTTAAATAATATTTATATTTCTTTATTTAGGAGGGCCCCATACAACAAACGTGATTTTTTATAAATAATGGTACGGAACCCTTTGTGCGCGAGTTCGACTCGCTCTTGATCAGACTCTAACAGCGATTTTTTATAGTTGCCAAATACAAAATAAAAAATTAAACATACATATACAGATATAGTGCATAGGTGTATTGCTTCGTGTTTTCACGGAAACGTACGAACGTGTCATGCTACTTTCAGTCAACCTTACTTTTTGTACAGTGACCGACTGAAATAGCAAGACACGTTCCTACGTTTCCGTGAAAATACGAAGGAATACAATTATGCACTACTTCTGTACCTATGCAGAAGTACCTACATACATAGAAATCATCCGAGACTTAGGAACACTAACGTTCATCACATATTGACCCATACCGGAGATCGAACCCGGGGCCGCTGTAGCTTCGTATATAGGGTCCCCTACAACACGTCTAGTCTAACCGCGTCGGCCGTGGCGGCGAATTAATTTATTATATTTCATAAATACATACATAGGTAATCATTTTCCGTGATGAACAAAATCTGCTACTTTCTGCTGCTGACTGTAGGTAATTAACATGAGATAATAAGAGGTATATAAGACGAAGCGAGCAGGAAACGAAAGGTGTAAGAATACTGAGAAAATATAATATCATATAAAAATACAAAATACAGAGCGTTAGTCTACTTTAACTTATTCATTATGTGGCTGTACCCAAGGCATCATAATAATACCATACCGTACTAATTTCATATTTTAGGTTAAACAGTATCATAATCATAACAACTGAGTCAAGCATGGGCCGTCATTATAATGACTAGGGTTAGGATTTTGGTAGCTTTTTAGAGCAATAGGCACATTTGAAATATTTTTTGTTAATTAATGTATTTCTTATGTACTTACGTAAAAATGACACCAACATACTATACCTAAAATAACCTGTTGGTTAGCCTACGCTTCACGCAACTAATTACAACGCACAGCCTGCAATCTGACTATAAGGCTATAAGCCCGTGTACAACAGGACATTCATACTTTTTTAATATCAGGACCACCTGTTACTTGACGTATGTTTTAAGTATCAGGTAAAGAACAAGGTACGTTTGTGCGGGGATGGAATGCGTTACTTTGCCAAGGCGAGCCGCGCAAACAACGCAGGGCACGGTTGCTTCCTGCACCCAACCGAGCCTTTGTCCGCTACAATCAACTTTCTTAAAAGGTAATTCTTAATGCAAACTTTGGAAACTATATGGTACTCAAACGTTGCTTGATTACACGCTTGTAGCGTGTATCAGCAACGCTTATTTTACTTATCTTTTTCATCAGTCTTAAATTGTTTTTATTCTTTTGTAATTAAGGACGATAAGTCCTCATTTCAATGGAAGCCCTTTAAATTTATTTGTATCAACAAGGAAACGTACACTTATTTAATACACTTTCACGCGTTTTCAACGTTGCTACCATTACATGTAAAAGACAACTTTTTTCTTACACTTGGTAATAACATAATGCATAGAATAGGACGTATTAGTATCGCTACTAAGTAAACTCCTCCAACCGCTAGGCCTATAGCTGTGGCGGAGTCACTCGGCTGCGAGCGGCGAACCGACCCGACCAGCGGCTCCGCGTCGTTTTCGTTTCCCGACGCGGAATACACCGTGTAAGCGTTCACTATAGATCGAGGAGTGCACATCACTAAACTCACTATAACTAACCCTACAGACAATTTCAACGCACCCACTAATTCATCACTAATTTCACGAAACCTTTTTCGTACCTTCAGTTTAATGACAATAATCGCAAATGCAGTCGTCATAATGAACATCGGTAGAAACAAATTAAATAATACAATCAACGAGTGCATGTAGAGACTGTGGTGAGCATCGATTAGGGTGCAGATATACGTGTCTTGCTCCAAATGAACTGTTGAGGCCAGGGTAAATTCGGGGACACTTAATGAGGTCGAGAGCACCCACACGAACACTGTTGGTCGCGTGACCAATATTTTGGTATCCATCAGCTGACGGTAATCCACGTTCAAGGTACGAGGCGTGGACGAGTTGCTGGCTGCTACCAGACTGTGTCGTGACGATCTAATCTCTTCGTCTTCGTCTTGATCGCCTCTCTTAGCTTTACGACTCGCGGATTTCTCTTCTAGGTTTATACTAGCAATTGTGTGTAGCGCTATAGTAATCACCAAATAAAAGGACGCCGTCGACGCAAAAACCTTTAGTCCTTGATGTGCAACGCATGCACCGTTACCGAAAATCCATGTTCTGCTGTTGCACGACCATATTTCTGGTCCGATGGTCGTAACGAGGAGAAGGAGATCCGCAACCACCAACTGTATAATGATCGCATTCAGACCTAAAAAAGAGATGGTGTTACTTGGAGTGTCTTCTTTAAAAGGTAACGATTATCACATTTGAAGGATATAAAACTGACCTTTTATTGGCCGGGCGAGGAGCACAGAGAGGAGGGCGCAGTGGGCGAGGGTGGCGGCGCCGGCGACGCACGCAGCGGCGGCGGCGAGCGCGCGCGGCGGGAACAGCGCGGGCGCGGACATGGCGCCGCGCGTCGGCTCTCCGGGAGCGCGTCGGGATCAATGACTCGAGACACCGCGTCACTCGCGTTCTCCGCCGTCCCTCGGTATGTTTTTTTTTCTCGCTAGTGAATCAGCGCACATGTGTATGCGAGAGAGCACTGCGGCTACTTGGAATAACTTTATTTTTTAATTTCACTTTAGAATTTAACGGGCGCGTTAAGTTGTTTCGTGAAAGACCCCGATGGCATGTACTTACGCACGGCCGGCTCGCGTGAATGTGCGAATATTGTAATCCCTGCACTGTAGCTAATAAAATGAAGGAAGCACTGTGTAGCTGTTTCTGCTCATTACTATTCAATGGTCGCAATCGGTTGCCGGCGCCGGTGCCTACTTCTCTGACCAGTTAGTGTCGGCCCTTACTCCAATAACTTAATATAAAAAGTCGACGATTGTGTTATCTTTTTTACTTTTACTTGTTACACAACGAATTAGATTTTGGCTGAATACTCGTACGGTCGAAGTCAAAGAATGTTTTTTTTTAACCTTAGTCCATTGAAATAGGGTGCAAAAATGTAAACATACCTTTGACCTCGACTGTACTAGTAATCAAAACGTTTATTATGTGGAAGTTGTCTTGTTGCCCTATAGCTATTTCTATATATTTATACGATCTATTATATTTAGCTCCGAGTATCTAACATATATGTCGAGGAAAGGCGGTGCTTGTAGTTTATCAAACCTAGTTAAGTTCGAATCTCAATTACCTCACATTATTATGGAGAAGTAGTATTAATCGTTTATTTGTGCATTTCGTCATTGCATTTCCTTGAACTTCGTACACTTACCACCTAATTAAGGCTAATGTTAGGTAGGTAGGTTACAAGCACAAAGAGAGCAACTTGGAACATTGTCAAGTTATTGAGGTAACCGAATTTTATTACTCATCGAAACTGAAGCCCGGCGAGGTATGACAAAGGGTTCTTTCACCGTTATTCCGATTCGCCGCCGCCTCGAGAGCGCATTGTAATTAGTCTGCAAACACACCACACCGGATTTTCCACACAATAAAAAATAATGTTTGTCCTTAGTGACCTAAAATTCTCAAAAATATTTTGAATAGCAGGCTAATGCGCGTGCATATTCTTTAAGTATTTATGTATCTCGGCGTGAGTCACCGAGCCCTTGGGTGCAATGATAAGTCGCATGCGGGCAGTGTGGACGGGCTATCTTCTTTCGTATAAAGAACCACGTCTGATACATATTGGTATCGCCGGTTAGAGAGTTATGAGAGCCTCGGAAATGGTAACGTCAAGCCTTAGCGTCGGGTTATCGGCAAACAGTTTACGACCGCTTCCGAATATTTTTGTAAGTACTTAAGTAGGTATTCGTACCCCGCGATGCGACTTATACTTACTTGTCTCAAGTTGTCTCAAGGTTAGTACAGTTCGATATCGATAACATTAAACGTTATAAGTAAGTAGGTAGGTATGTGTCGTATTCAGAGAATGTCGTGCACGTCTATTTATTGCGAATGCAGCACTGAACGGATTGTTGCAAAAAACAAATCTTCCAACGCGGGCCTCTTTGGTTGTATTTTTAGATTTGTACATATCCCCTTTTCATGGGAATATAAAAAAATACTTAGGTCTTGTTTTAAAAACATCTTTCTTGCAATTAAATTAAACACTTACTCCATTTTTTATTTATAGTATACTAGAGGACGGCCGCGACTTCGTACGTAGTTTCCCGCTACTCCCCCTATTTCTTCCCGTTGGGGGTCGATTTTCGAAAAACCCTTTCCTAGAGCCCCTCAGGTATAATCCCTCCAAATTTCAAGTGCCTAGAACCAGCGGTTTGGGCTGTGCGTTGATATGCCACTTCTTCTTTTATATATTTAGACAGATTATTATGCGGCGCCGTGCCCGTTCACGTCTTTTTGCTTTACAACTTCTAGGACACAAAAAAAGGTCAAAGACAAAAATACGATTGTTATCAAAAAAACATGTACTTATCAACTTTAAAAAAATTGTGAATATGCCTATTCCTCGTAACTATAAACTATAACCATACCTATAAAATAAACATGGTTAATTTCAATTAGATACGTTCGTTGACTTATACTTTTGCTAATTGAATGTAATATGACGTTAAGATCTTTCCGCACGTCTTCGACAGTCTGTCTGTAAACGCGTGTATTCTTCTTCAGACACTCATTATCATAGAAATGAGTTTCGGTTTCTTATTTATTAGTCACAACTCTCTTAGTTGACGATTCATATTAGATCTTGCTCGTATGTGAAAATTCTGGGGATTATTTATTACCTACCTAAAGTTTACTTGTGGTCGGCCTGTCTGCTGTTATCTTTTTTATAACTACTTTAATATCGAGTCCAACACAATCTAGGATACAGTATATTAATGTGAATTGGAATGCAAGATAATAAAAAAAAACTTATTGAATAATTATACTCAGTAATCGTGTAACGTCTTTTGAGTTCAAGACTCACACAAAAAAATTACAAAATACTGCAATTGTATTAAATGAAGGAAATGAAAGTTAAGGGTCTTAAGATCTCTTCAAACAATAATTGTCCAGTGAAATTGGTCTACATAATTCGACATGAGCACGTTGATGGCGACCTTTATTTCACCACTTACATACACGCGATTTCATGTTCAACGGGGAGAAAACTAACAATTCTCAGACAAATTTCAAATATACGCAAGTTAAAATCGCTTGCAGTAATGCTTACCACCTTTGTTTGTAAAAAGAGGTCAAGTTGACCTTTCTTGTTATCGCATGCTGTCAATAATACTGACGATGTGTCGGCTCGTGTTAATAATCATAAATGATGGCAAATACGCGCAGACCACGGTTTATACTTGTATCTACAACTCTGGAGAAAATAACATTTACTTATACCCTAAAATAACTTTGGGTATGTTGAGGAAATATAATTTTTTTGACTAAATACAAGCTACACAGCAGATTATTTATCTGTGGAGCCTTTTGCAAAACCAAATATGTTCTACTTTTCTGGACAGAAGCGAAGATCAAGCCGACAGTAGTCCAATTCAAAGGTTTATTAGCAAACTTTGGTGCTTACTTAGGGCCTGATGTCTGTTCAGTAGTTAAACTAACGAATAGTTAAAAATAGTAAATGTTCGTTAAATTTGAACCAAATGTTCCTTTCAATTTTTGAATTTTAACCATTAGTTCACTTGACTACTGATTAAACAACTCGCGCTTAGTCTCATAATTCGCTCGACAACGTTAGCTCGACGACATGGCAGTGCTATATGGCTGTTGGCGTCGTATTATCAAAGTTGTTCCTACCTGTACCTACGCTTACGGGCAGATTTATATCAAGTAAAGTTGCCCTAGTTGTGCAAAATGTGGCTACAGAATTATCAACAATTTTTTAGAGTTGTTGGTAATTCTGTAGCTCTGCCTACCCCACTCTGGAAATGTAGGCGTGAGTTTATGTATGTAAGTAGCCCTCGAGCTGAGCGTTGAATCAGATGATTAAAATAATAACACCCCTGGAGTGACGGATGAGTGTCGCTAGAACCCCCGGGTAGCGTGGGCAGCGCCGTGACAGCCAAAATGTGCGCCTTCCTCCACTTTCTCTCGGAGGTGCGAAAGGTGTTCACGGGGCTCTTTCGGTAGCGCCGCATAAGTGTTCGCGCTCTAATCGCGGGTACAGCGGTGCATCGCGCTCCGCAGATATTCAAAGCACCTGCATGCCGGCTCGGTGACAGTTTATAAAATAGTGCGAGTGAGGGCGAGAGCGGTTAGTCGGAGTGCAATGCCAGTCAGCCATGGCGCGAGTTGATCTAGTAACCGTAGCGCTACTGTGCGTGCTGCGCGCCGGGGCGCCGGCGCATTTCCCTGTAAGTTGCTCGAGGGCGGGCGGATTTATCTACATATTTTGTAGCACAATTTATTAGTATAAAATGTTGTACCAACCATGGATTCCATTAACAAAATGCATAATTACAAGTGTACTTAAGTTTCTAATGTTAATTCCTGCACCAATATAAAATACTTATTATGTATGTAGGTGTTTATTTACGTACCATAAACACGTTTTGATAATTATTATTTATTTGCTAACTCAAAAGTCAAATCGTGTGTTTTGCATAATACCTACCTAATCGCATCTAGCGAAATCTAACTAACAGTATCAAAGTTATAAATGTTGCTGTACACCGAAAGGCTCGCCCTGTGGTCCGTGAAGGACCCATTTTTTTTACAGAACAGGCAATAGACTGTTAGTAGCTAAATTGTAACGTCTTCCGTATCCAAAGTTTGTTAGTTTACGCTTAGCTTCATAGTGTAGTGTAAACCCTTAGTAGTAAATAAATGTGTAACGTTAAATCAGCTGACTATACTCCTACCCTGCAGTCCAAGTCCAAGTATTTTTATACAAAGATAAAGTTTAGAAAATTTATGACGAGTTGTTTTTTTTTACTTTTCAACCATGAGCTTTAACATTTTTCGCTTAATGTATGAGGAATTTTTTGCAAGCTAGGTATCCTAAATAGCTATCTGAGTTTACGGTACGTGCCTAGCAATACATTAGTCGAATAGTATAATATTTTTTGATAAAGTTCATATAATATTAATATTTATTTATAGCTTTACATGGGTTGGGTACCTGTAGTACAGGGAGCTACCCAAAGTTCAGCCATGTAACCCTGCAGGGCCCCCATTATAATTGCTGCTCCGTACAGAAGGGCTGTATTGTTAACTAATTTTGGCGGAGACGCCCATACTTCAAAGTAAACGTCTAATCATAGAAAACTCTCCTTCCTGTTGAATCTTGCGATGGGCATCTTACGCGAGATAAGTTTATTGATACGGCCCTAAGTTCCTAGGCTGTATAACATTTATAACTAAAGAGGGCCGCTACTCTTAAATTAAAAGCTACAACCGAAGATGTCCGAATTTTCCAAAACACGTTCGTATCTAAAAATGTTCGCTAACATTATGCAACACTAATTCGTGCAGGGTGAAAGGGGGTAACTATGTTGCGAAACACTTTCGAAGAATTGGTTCAAAAGCAAGTTGCATAACGTAATTGAGTTCAGCCGAATCCGCGGGGCATCACGTAGTACGGCACGCAGCGCAAACCTCACGTAGTTTTACAATCGGCCGGCGATGATTCACGTTGCAAGAGCTTCGGCGCGCGCGCACCCGGCCCGAGATCGACGATCGACGCCGGTGCGAATCACTTTCATTATCCGTCACATTCGAACGTAACAATCGAGTTTCGAAATTGAAGTAATAACTTTTAGTTGGCTTGGCCTATTGCGTCGCTCGTGGAGGCCGATAATTCACTGGAATTCCATTGTCTAGCTTTGAAGAAAAGGAAAAACAAATAGTTTTACTTTCCCCTTTACTTCTCTCACATCCGCTAATGTCGAACCTACACTTAGCTGACTCACGTGGTGTACATTTCGGTTTCACTAACCTCCATCAGACCTGACTTGCCAAAACTACTTTACTCCGGCTCCACAAATAAACCCAATGAACAAATCAAAATTAGCATTGAGATTGTCAGGCTCATACAGTCGCCGCTCATCAATCACACCTTGGTTTTTTACGTGTGAATGTCAGAAGAAGAAAGTTGTGTTTTGTGCTAGGAAGTCGTTAAAGTTTTGTTTTGTAAACACGCCTGCGAAATGAAGAGTAAATAACCGCGTCATCGTTAGTTAACGTTATTATTAGGAGTTTGACGAAGGATAATTAATTAATTGTTGTGAAGAAGCGTGGGAATGGGGTGGGGCGGCGGCGGCGGTGGGGGCGGGGGTGCGGCGCCCGCGGCGCGCGCGTGTCGCCGGCGACCCCGATTAGCGCCGCATTTATCAATGGCTTGTTGACTCTACTTTGACGCGTTCTTGATACCCACATTGATTGTATTGTTAAGCAAATACCAAGAATATTAGACTCGGCAAATAAGATCTGCGTTCGAAAGTGAGTGAGTCAGATCATCGCCTGATCTAATGAATAAATAATTTAGATCTGGCTTACCTACCACTAACAATAATTGCTCCTTTCTCAACATACTCGGAAATGATGGCATTTTTTTTGCACGCGTAGGTGTTTTTCTTCCTGTATGTAAAATAATCGGATAAATCGTATCGAATGGTATCGTATTTGACCACTGAGGTTTTTTAATGATCTGTCTGCTGAAATCTAAATCGCTGTTGGATAAAGTCAAAGTCAAAGTCAAAGTTCTTTATTCTTCAATTTAGGCATAATATAATGCACCTATGAATGTCAAAAAGCATTACCACCGGTTCGAAAAATAAAACCTTTGCCTCGAGAAGAACCGGCGTAAGAAACTCGGCAAGGTATATTTTTTTCAAGATAAAGGTTTACATCATTACATTATAATTATAAATAGTTTACAATATCACAGTATTTTTGCACAGTAGGTGCACCTTTTTTATGCGTAGATTACTCATGCAGGACGGACGACTCACTGCCAAACATCCCTATCCATGATATAATCGTTTACTTTATAATATGCTCGGGAAATTAGTTTTTGTTTTACGACAGATTTAAATTTAGAGTCAGTAAGTTCAGTAATACTTTTTGGTATTTTATTGTAGAATTTTACACAATTTCCTAAGAATGATTTTGAAGTTTTGGCCAGTCTATAAAAAGTGGTTTTGAGCTTTCCTGTGCTCCTGGTTGCTTTTGGCTTATCAATGTTCGTTGGGAAATTATGTAGATTCTTCCTAACAAAGATGATTATTTCAAATACATATAGCGACGGCAGTGTTAGAATATCTATTTCCTTGAAGAATTCCCTCAATGACACACGCGACCCCAAGTTATAAATAGCTCTAATAGCCCTTTTTTGCAAAATAAACACTGTACCGATATCCGCAGCCGATCCCCACAAAATAAGACCGTACGTAATTATACTGTTAAAGTAAGCGAAGTAGACCAACCGTGCCGTCGCTACATTGGTAAGCTGCCTTATTCTCCTGACTGCAAAAGCAGCGGAGCTCAACCTACTTGCTAACGCAGTTATGTGGGAACCCCACTGCAATTTAGAGTCTAATGTAATACCTAGAAAAACAGTTGTTTTTACAAAGTCTATGGTTTCACCATTAAGTTTAATATTCGAGGCTAAGTTTATATTTGATAAATTTGCTGATGAGAATTTTATACATTTAGTTTTATTTGGATTTAACATTAAGTTATTGGCAGCAAACCAGTCAGATATCATGGAGAGGGTATTGTTTGGTTCAATGAGATCAGTATCTTTCCTATTTACCTTGAATAGTAGAGAAGTGTCATCAGCGAACATTACAATGCCTGACCTTCTGCTTACCATATACGGCAGATCATTTACATAAACAAGGAACAGGAATGGGCCCAAAATAGAACCTTGAGGTACGCCCATATCTATCTCTATCTCTGACGAAACGGCTCCATTTATCGCTACCTTTTGATTTCTCTGTGTTAAATATGACTTAATGAGATCTAATGCATTTCCTCTAATGCCATAAAAACCAAGTTTACAAATTAAAGTGCCATGATCTACACAATCAAAAGCTTTAGAAAGGTCGCAGAAGACTCCAATGGCGTCCTGCGACTCTTCCCATATATATTTATATGATGATATCTTATTTTTGGTCAATACTAAGGATACGGCTGGTCTTTATCAGAGTTCGTGTTTAATCACATTTTATTGTAAAGGCTAACCAAACAAAATTTAATAACTCGATAAAAGGCGGAAAAAGCCTTATAATTATCTTGATTGCTTTTCAGTTTGTTTCAGAAAATTATTTTGATCCCGCGCGAAAACGGGGATCGCCTGACTCGTATTTAAGCTTATTCTAAACATCTCGACAGGCAATCCCTATTTTCTGGACCTTTACAATAATCTAGGTACGATGATGCAAGAATGTTGCGATGTTTTCCGTTTGTTTCAAGATTTTGTGAATTATCAAAAAATCACGTATTTATAGATCTGCTACATCGTCGGCGTAGTAGTGTTTACTGAATTAATAGTAGTCCTGAAAAGGCCCATTGCATTTCAACCCAAAAAAACAATATATAATATTCAAAAGAAAATTATCGAATTTCGTTTAGGTAAAGGTAAATCGCAAAACAGTAACTATGGTTGGCTAGCTATCCAGAGACGAAATGCAGCCAGTGACACTGAGCCGACCAGCTAGAGGGAGGGGGTGTTCTTTCTATAGTGGTGATCATTATTTATACCTTTAAAATTTGAGTAGCTTAGTTTTATTTTAATTTAAATACGTTTAGTTTTAATTTTTAATTGTATTTTTGATGAATTCATTAATTAATATGTGAATAAATCAGTAACTATGCAACTCTATATAACAATAAATAAATATCAGGGGACAATGTCACACCAATTGACCTAGTCCCAAACTAAGCTCTAGGCTTGTACATGGGTCCTTGACAACGATATAAATACTTACTTATCTAGAGAAATATTTACTAGTAAATACATATAAAACATCCATGACTCAGGAACAAATATTCGTACGTGCTCATCACACAAATATCTCTCCTTATCGGGATTCGAACCCAGGAGCGCTAGCTTCGTAGGCAGGGTCACTACCAACTGGGCCAGCGCGTCGTCAAATAGGTACTCATTCTTAACCTCTCATATGCTTAGGAGCATATCTGCTCACAAAATTTGGATCTTTTTATAAAAAAATAAGCTTAGTTTTTAGTATAGATGAATTATCGAGAACATGGGATTGCATTTGTAGTGGTTGTACCGTTTGCAACAAAAGGAGATTAATTTTCTCTTAATTTAATAAAATTACATACCCTTAAGAAATGGAATAAGTAGTAGTCCTCTGTTTTTTGCTTTTAGTCGCTATGATGTTCTTCATCTGAGCTGTCACAAGTATTGATAATAAGATTGTCTGAAATTCGATCCATTTCCCTTTCCTGACATCGATATTTATTTTCTTTACTTTCGACATGGCGACAAATATTTTCCCAGTCCTCAGCAGTAATAGTACTCATTCGTTCAGTTGCTAAACTCATAATGCTTTCTTTCTTTCTTTTCGTTTTTTTCCGCTACATATCCTTTTACCATGGACCAAATATTTTCGATCGGATTGAATGTCGGGTGATACGCTGGCAATCGTAAAACGGAGTGGCCATGTTCTTTTAAAATTGCATCTATGTGGTACTCACGAAACCGCTCTTTATTTTGTACTTGGGTGCACTATTGCACGCTGGCCTGTACTGATTTGTTTTTTTACACCAAATTCTGTTCCATCGGTCCAAGCCTCTCCGGACACATGTGAAGTGTGGATGTAGGTTTCATCAGTATAAATTAGTGGTCTGTCTTTAGACCGATATTCCGCAATTTTGGTAAGGTAATTTATTCTTAGCAGTCGTATGTTGTGTCTTTCCAATAATATTTTTCGGTGGTCCTCGGTCTTTTTCCATTTAAATCCTAATTTTTGTATTTGTTTTCGTAAGGTGGAAATGCCAAATTTGTAATCTATATCGGATTTTAAGACAGAGTGTAGTGCATTTAAGGTTGGAAATTGCTTATGGGACAGATGAAAATTGTATACAGTTCTCCGGATGACTTCCTGATCAAAATCGTCGACTGCTGATGACGGACAAGTACGTAACTTTTTATTTCTCGGGGAGGTGAATTTCTTTGTTGATGCGAATTTCTCACTATTGCTCTCAGACACAATGTTATAAACAGTAGAGAGACAAACACCTGTAGCTTTTTCAACTAACTGGGCAGCGGTGTAAGGGTAATTTAAATTTTTCTTCAGTTCAAGTTCAAAATATTTATAACGGTTAAAAATAATTTGCTTACTTTGACTCTCAATCGGACCAAAATTACTCACGGCCATATTTTTTGAAAATTATGTAACTTACACTTAGTCGTACGGGCTGACACAAAATTATTCTGATAATTGTGAGAATACAATAAAATCAGACGTAAAAATATATGCACAACGTAAATAATATTCACAATTTGACACTGACATTACTTTGGTATTCACAGTATTTACTACTTCAATATAATGTATAACAAACCTCTTTTTATGCTGATAGTACGAGAAAATAGAAAATTCAAATATAGAATGCCTGTAAACCTACAATACAACTAGGTACATAATGCAATTGCATGCTCTCGTTAATTCATCTATACTATATCGTAATCCGAAATCCGTAACTTGGTATTTTTTTCATCTTCCGCATACGAGAGGTTGAAAATCGGTTACATATCAGCAGTTTTTGTCATATTCGGACGTGTACCGTGTCACGTTAATGCTGACTCTACGCCGGATTCCTGGAAAAGTATTATACCTTGTAACATGTCTAATTTTTTAAAGCTATATAATCATTCATTTGGGAATGAATAAAGGCTTCGGCAGAAAACCCTTTTGACGTTAATTAATTGAGATGAAAGTAAATCCAATAAGGCACGCATGTCTTCATCATGAAATTTATGACGACAGCAACCTGACATGACTAATTATATGGTCGTCCCTAAAATTATTCATGATCAGAATAAAAATATTTATATACTAAAAGTGGTGTCGTTTGTAATTGTTTAAATATATTTTAAGTAATATCTTTTGCTAGTAATTTATCCACAAATCACTTGAATGTGGCTCAGTTAGTGACGAATAATAAAGCGTATTACTTTAACTGAGTTGTTAATAAGCTTTGTGTTATTGTTGTTAATTTTCTAATGCAACTAATAATTAAGGTCCTAAAGTGTGGTTACCCGACATTTTACACCTAACTGTCATAACTTGCCACTTGATGGTAAGCGAAAAAAACTTGGATACAATAATAAATACATGGGTACCTACTACAAAATAGTAGATTATACACCGAGGGCACTAAAACAATAAAAATGTCAAGGAACTCACGGGCGCGATGTTGAATCCTGAGCAAATGAGGGACTCCAGATGTCCTGAGTGCAGCGTGGGATTCATGCTCGTCCAAGACGAAAACAACTTTATCCCAAAGGAGAATTATGCTTTGTCCTGAATGACTGACTGACTGATTGACGGATGCATGCACAGACTAAACGCTGATCATAGGGACGTGCACTTGGAGGGTGTGTTTTTTTGTATGATATAGGCATCAGATAAGAAAGGTTTTCCAAAATTGTACCCCTAAGCGGGCGAAAAAGTGGGGCAAAGTTTGTATGGGACAACGTGATTCCTTGGTCCAATCCACTTCCAATTTTCCATAAACATTCTTTAACAGAATTGATGGATGACGTGTATCGTATTTTATTGAAATTCATCCCCTAAGGGGGTGAAAAAGGGGTAGAAAGTTATTTTGGTGGTGATTTGATTCGTAGATGATATCAATACTCCTTAGTGCTTTTGTTTTACATTTTTACATTTTATTTTGACACATGCATAAAAACTCAATCCGAATTTATTCAAAAAAGGTTGAACTCACATAAAAGCTTGGTGTAATGCAAATACCCAAACCGCTGAGTCTAAAGTTTCCAAATTTGGTAAACAGGTTCCTTATGAGGTCTAGGGGTGCAGTAAGAAAGGATTTCCCGAAAATCGACCCCCAAAGGGAAGAAGTAGGAGGAGTAGCGGGAAACTAATTCTATGCGTACGAAGTCGCGGGCGTCCTCTAGTAGACAATAAAAAGCGAAGCTACGAGTACCTTTTAGAAACAACGCGTTTTATTAAAACTTAAAGTAGCTATCTTATTTTAAAAACCGGTTAAGGTCGAGTCAGACTCGCGCACCGAGGGTTCCGTATTCAAGATAATATGCTTGGTAGCCGCAAAAGAAAATACCCATTTCAATGCGATAAGGTCCATTTTAACTAGCCTAAATGTTAATTCAGATTTTCAAGGTATTTTTTCTACTCAAAAACTGTAAATATGAAAATGTAAATACTTTTTTTTATGTTTCCCATAAAATATAAATATTTGTCGAAACGTCAAGTTATTTTCAGATTTTTTGATTCATAAACTTCGGAGATAAGATTGAGCGGGAGTACGGTCATTTTTTGTACATTTCCCCATTTGCTATAATCAAACTACTTTCATTTTTCAACCCTTTTCAATTATTTATAAAATTAATTTCTTTTTTTAATTAAAAACAGTTGCGGGCAAGCAAGTTGTATAACTATGCCAAAATTCAAGTTGATAGCATTTGTAGTTGCTGAGAAAACCTGCTGTGACATACAGACAGACAGACAACGAAGTCTCACCATAAATACTTGGCTGTTCGCGGTTCTTAAGTATTTACCTAATTTAGCCCCGTATAGTATTATGGCCCGCGAGCTTCTTCTTAAAATCTTATCTTTATAATTATAATGCAATCTAGCATAGAACATATACGAGTAAACCTATTCCGTATACTACTCGGTTATTTGTTACTGTTATTAATTTGGTAATTTTTTGAATACCTAAGTCCATACAAATGGTAACACGCTCAATTCTAGCGTTTTAAGTAGGTATGTAGGTATTCGTATGTTGGGCTGGGACAAAGAGTTATATTATAAAGGGTAGATTATTTGGGAATAAAAGATTTTCCGGATGAAATAACAATAATAGGTAGGTTGCTTCGTCGTAACATCGATTGTTAGAAGAAACAGGAACGATATAATTATATAATTTGTATATTTAATGACTGTTAGGTAGGAGGTCTACCGCACTTTAACCGCAATCGTCACGATCAATAAAATGCATATGGGGTTGGCCTATTATGCATATTTTTTTACTATATACGTTAACATCATACAACGAATCAATTTTTTAAATATACTTTTGATTTATGTGTTGCTTTGGTCACTACTGCGGCGACACTGCGACACAAATAAAAGATCGATATTTACTACACTCGCACACTAAGCGCCGCTGCCTGTATTATAATAAAAAAAAACAAATTGCAGGAATTCTTGCCGCTGCCGAGTTGGTGGGGCGCGGAGGA
This sequence comes from Acleris sparsana, assembly GCA_923062465.1. Taxonomy (NCBI): domain Eukaryota; kingdom Metazoa; phylum Arthropoda; class Insecta; order Lepidoptera; family Tortricidae; genus Acleris; species Acleris sparsana. The sequence goes on along the minus strand of OV281287.1, from coordinate 13,752,774 downwards.
GCGCGAGGAGGCGCAGGAGACGCGCGACGTGCAGGTCGTGTACCTGCCGGCGCTGCTGCCTCGCGAGGCGCAGCTCGCCGCCGACCGCCCCGATGACGTGCCGTTGCCATACAGCTTCGATGCCTTCGGCCGGTAAGTGCCTGTTCATTATTTTTCTACTCACGTACTATAAACCGCTGATATTTATAGGTATCGTTAACGGTATCACATAGTTTAATAACAATTGACCTTCGAGTTAAGCTGACTACTCAAAGGGTAATTTTTATTAAAGTTTGTTACGTATCCCATAAATTGTCCTTTTACTTACGCTGCAAAAAAGCATCCAAGGAAATTCTTTAGTTAATTAGAAAACACAATAATACTACTTACTGAGGGCGCTCGACATGTTTGTTTAATCTCCTTTAGATTATGAATGATCTGTAGGTACGTGGCTTAAGACGCGTATTCATTAAATTAATCTTGTTGATAGACTTGAGTTTTATTGTAATAAAATTTGATTTTATCGTACTGACAAAGTAGTTATCGTCTCCTCCGATTAAGTGGTGACCCCCACCGAGGAATCATCGCCGCTAACCTCCCCAATATTCCAGCAAATATTGGGTGACCACTGGTAAAGTGGTAACCCCGAGAAAGCACAACCTCATCTGAAAGAGCTGTCATTATTTGAACAATGCGATATTAATAGAGGAATATACAAAGTGGAATATAATATCCATCAAAAGCAAGAGTAGAGCGTTTAGTTTTGTGTATGAATGAGTAATGTACCCGAGGGATATATTCAATTTACCGAAATGGAATAAAATTTCTGCCATATTCAATACCTGGTTTCGTATTCGTAAGCGAGTACATAATAATGTTATACACTGATAGGTTTGACGGATCGCCGACTTGACCCACTTTCTCAATATTTGGTTGACATGAAGTTTGGCGGCGGTCAATATTTGTATTGATATAGAGCTCGTGTTCACTTTGCTCGCTAATTCTTTAAGTACACAGTGTTTATACTTATTTAATAACATAGTAATGCATTTTAAAATTTCTGTAACTATAAGCACTTTTTTTGTAGTATACTAGGTGTTGCGCGACTCCGTCCACGCAGGAATTTAAAACATGGCTTATGTTACTCAGGGGTCGGATAATTTTAGGTGATTGATCTCCACCGGTTCGCTTTACAACTCGACTGACGAATTATTAACAAGCGAATTTAAGTTGTCCCGTCATAGCGTAGAAGCAACATTTTAGGCGTGCATCCTCAGTTAGGTTAGGTTAGGTTAGGTTAGTTAAAGTTAGGTTAGGTTAGGTAAGTTAGTTAAAACCGTAAAACTGAAAGATGTACATGGCGAAACTAGCTTCAAAGTTAGTCAAAGTGAATGTGGTTTATTCAATTTATGCATAATATAATGCACCTGTGAATGTCAAAGAGCATAACCGCCTAAGACTTCGGCACCTTCGCGACGGTAAACAGGTCCCAGAAGTGGTACTTTATATGTAAGAACTTGTGTATCTTCTTGCTCACTAATTCCTAGCCCAGATTGATCACCTGGTCATATTAAAACAGTTTTTCCAAAAACTATATTAATTTTCGAAAGTTTTTTAGGGTGGGGGGGAGACGGGGTTGTTCCAATTTGGTTATGACTAATATTTATTTTCCAATAATAACTGAGTTTTTCCCAATTACAAATCTAAACTATACTTTGTACTACTATTACTGTTAAATTTAAAACGTGAGGTCAGGCTTCTCTGCCGTTTCACGTTTTTCTCTCACCGTAAAGTTACGTGACCGGAGCAAGAAGCCGTCATTCACGGAATCAATGAATGGTTACTTAACCGATGCGTTAAGCCGCACGTAATTATCTTAATGCTTTCTAATGGCGAATGTGGCTACGTCTCGAGTCTCGGACCTCAACGCTTTTACATAAAAAAAAATCTCTCAATTCGCCTAAGGCATAGTTTCTTAAACAACTATTGACTAATGATTTACTTCTAATGCTTTTCAATTTTCTACAAGGACGTGTACCGATCGTAGTGCCTACTAGGATAACAACAACACGTCATTTTAGGCACTAGGACACGTCCCTGTAGAAGTATGATACTGGCTTCAAATTTCCTAGCCTCGTGTATCTCGGGCATAATAAGTAACCAGTCATCATCATGTCAGCCGAAAGACGTCCACTGCTGGACATAGGCCTCCCCCAAGGCTTTCCACTCAGACCGGTCTTGTGCTTTTCGCATCCACCGCAGTCCCGCGATCCTGACGAGGTCGTCACTCCATCTTGTTGGAGGCCTACCTACAGCTCGTGTTCCGGTCCGCAGACGCCACTCCAGAACCTTCTGACCCCATCGGCCATCGGTCCTGCGAGCAATGTGCCCCGCACACTGCCACTTCAGTTTAGCTATTCTTAGGGCTATGTCGGTAACCTTAGTTCTACTGCGGATATCATCATTTCTGATTCTATCACGCAGAGAAACCCCGAGCATAGCCCTCTCCATAGCCCTCTGAGTGACTTTGAGCTTCCTTATGAGGCCCATAATAAGTAACCACCAAAGCCCAATAAAACTACAAAACGTACGAGGAACGGGCTCCATAATATTTCATAAACACTCAAATTGAGGTTTGTTTTACGAAAAATGCACAAAGAGATATAAACGAACACTTGTATGACATTACATTGCACTAAGTAATTACCTACTTTTGTTGTTTGTAAAAAAATGGGTTTCCATACATAAACTCACGCCTTCGTACCGAGTTTGTTACAAACCATAATTTGCACAACCAGACTAAGATGTTTACCGGTGTATTAGTGACAGGTTGCAAACTCATCGCCTAACACCACTACAAATAATATGGGCTTATGCATATTTAATGGAACTACGAGATATCTCTCGCTCTCTCTATTCTACGACGACAAACTACATTGCTTTGGTCCTGTTTTCGCATTGTCATTGTCAACGTTTAGAGATAGCTAGCTCTTATTTAAGTACTTGACAGTAATGGCAGCAGTGTTAAAAACAATATACCATTACAGATCGAAAACAATATTGTTTAATGTCATGGAATAACTAGATAGTTGCGTTTCTACACGACATAAAAAGGTCAAATACGGCTTTTTCTGAACCAAAGATTTCCTTTGACACGATTAATCTTTTGATTCTTAAGATGTTTTTAAGAAGTGGAGCCACGCAGATTTGTCATCCAGGTAATGGGCGGGAGGGTTTTCCGCCCCGCGCAGATGTCTGACGTTTATAACTGTTTAAGTTTAGGTACTATGACAAGTTTGGTATCATTTTAACTAAATCAAAGATGTACAATTCAATTCTGGAATAAAAATTGCATCAATCTATAGAAATTTCAAAAAGAGTTAAAAATATTTTTTGCAGTGTAATTGACCCCGAGACTCTCAAGATGAGGCTGGACTGGATCCAGAGGCATTCGGCGGAGTAAATGAGGGAACACCTGGACCACTTTAAACTTTTTTATGTAATAAATACCTTTGTAAAAAAGTTTGGCGTAGATAATTCATATGATACTTTTTAAATTACTTAGATTTTCTTTGAAATTATGGCACGAATTGGCCCAAAACGGAATGCATAAACCATAAATTTTTTTTTTTTACATGTTTATTATGTTTGCGAACCCATCTGTATCATTCAAGGATCGCAAAATAACATTTAATTAGAATTTTTCGATATTAATTTTTAGCACCGTCAACAGTTTTTTTTTGTATGCCCCGGCATACAAGTCCGCCGTTGCAATGGTTGCAATTCGTGATGCTGGGTTCGATATCCTTAAGCATCCTCCGTATTCACCAGATCTCGCCCCCAGTGATTTCTACCTATTTCCGAGATAGAAAGAATACCTGACAGCTGAGAGGCCAGAAATTTGAAGACGACGACGCGGTAGTTGCTGCAGTACAAGATTTTTTTAAGTACTCAAGATGAGCCCTTTTTTAAAAATGGAACTTTAAGTTTAGAAAAAAGATATACTAAGTGTGTTATGCTAGAAAGTGACTACGTCGAAAAATAAAATTATTTTTAAAATATAAATTCTCACTTTTTAACAATACCATAACGCATCAAAATAAATATTGTTTTATCCATAAGAGTAAAGGCGCAGCTGTGATTTTTCTTCGGGAGTGTTATCATGACATGGCCGCCATGACTAATAGGCTATGCAGTTCATTTTACGCGAAAGTAAGGGACGGAGCTACACCAGTTATACATATGTAAATCTTTGCCCTCAGCGTAAACTGAACTGCATAGCTATGTCATGAAAGGACTCCGGATTTTAGAAAAATAATGAAGTCATAAACAATTCTTCTTAAATCCAAGGAAAAAACGTTTTCCAAAAAAGGGGGAAATAACAATAAATGATCTGGGGGGTTATTATGACATTGCTATGCCATTAATTTTACGGCGAGCGTAAAGGACAGAGCTATAGCAGTTGTATAGCTCTGTCCTTTTCTCTCAGCGTAAAATGAATGGCATAGCAATGTCATAACTCATAATAAACCCCCTGATCTGTAAAAATTAAATTGCCATTGGGTGTATCATTCAAAAATTGGCTAATTAAGTGCACTTGGATATTAACGATTATCCCTTTTAGTAAAAACCTACATTTACATACATACCTATATACCTTCATGCCTTCATTCCCAGAGTGGGGTAGGTAGAGCTACAGAATGATCAACAAATCTAAAAAGTTGTTGTTATTGTTAAACTACCTACATTTAAAACAGAATAAAAGTAGTAACCTAAGTGAAATTGCTCTCTTAATTTTCTTAAGTTTTGCTTTTACTTCACAAGATTATTTATTTTTCAAATCTTACAAATTATTTTTGAACCCTCATTACAATGTGCTGCAATTCGGTAAGCAGTGTAAAGTTAAAAACATCATGACATCATATTAAGATGTCGAAAAACATTGATTTTTTTTTTAAATCGAAAGAATTTTCATGAGAACAGTCAATTTTGATTTGCGTACAAAACGGATTTTATACTAATTTTTGGTCACGAATGTCTAACAACATGGTGATTTGTGGGTTTCCAGGAGTTTCGAGCTGCAGTTGGTGCCAAACCGGCGGCTGGTGGCGCGAGCGTTCGGTGTGTGGTCGGAGGGCGGCCGCGACGGCCCGCTGTCGGCCGTCGACACCTCGTGTCACTTCCAGCACTCTGGCCCGGGCGCCGTGGCTGCCTTCTCGGCCTGCAAGGACCATGCGCTAGTGAGTAAAGTACTTACCTCATTTGGCGAATTCCCCACGTGCTGCTGTCGGCTATTAACGCCACTGTGGTGCCACTTCCACCTCGCCAGCCCGGGCGCCGTAGCCACCTAGCCACCATCTCGGCCTGCAAAGATCACATGCTAGCTTTTTCGGCGCGCGGTAAACACACCTTCTTGACTTGCAATGCGCTTGTGAATAAAGTACCTACTACATTATTCACGCGTGGTCGACGAGCCGCTGTCTGTTGGCGACAAAAATGACAACTGCATATACAATTCATTAAATCAAATAGAAGTATCCTATTTACTCGTAATTGATTAAGACGACACCTTCAATACATTAGGAGCAAACTTCTCACGAATGACCATTTTCATAAAACAACCACAACCACACGAATATTCTTATTAATATCCAAAAATAATCCCTGACATACGATGTAGCCAGCACGATACAGGCAGCGAACCTTCAACTCTGCCCTCCCGGGGCACAGGATATCTGGAGCCCTACAGCCAACCTAGTTGGACTCCCCCTTGGCTACCACTTAATAAAATTAAGCCATCAAACTGAAAAAAACATCTTTCTTTACCTACCTACCTCTCTACAGAGTCTCCTTGCTTTTCTGCCTGACAGTTGGAGTTCACTAACAAAAATGACAAGTCCCTTGCTAAGGGATTGCATGAATCAGTCTGCCCTAAGGAAGTTATCCCTTCGATTTATAATGGTGCCACTTGGGCCAGCAACAAATATATATTAAATTATCATTTCGCTGGAACAGTGATTTTATACATAAATTTGAGAAATAAATAATAGTAAAATCGCACAAATGAGTCATTAGAAAGCGATTACGGCGGGAGCACGAATTGTAAATCAAAGCGAGTGAAGTGACGTCTCAAATAAATCAAGCGGCCCTCAACTAGTTGACACCGGTGTCTCGAGTCAGTTATACCTGTGCAATAAATAAATTACGCGTAAAATAACAGTATCGTCGTATTAAATTAATTCAACAAAGAGTTTATATCAAAATAAAGTTTGCTATCAACAAATTAAATTCTTTCATCTTGATTACAATACATAGTTTTTAGTTTATATAGCAAGTCGATTTCTTATAAATATTTTGAATGCTGCATATTTTTTCGTTAACAGCAACACCTTTGTTTACATTTTTTTCTGTGGGAATAAAAAATCCGATATTAGTAATAGGGTCTTCAGGTACGGACCTTTTTACAGGGTTTGAGATGCATTCTGTGCATGGTCGACGCGGCTGTCGGTCGGTAGTGGACTGGTTACTTACTCACTCACTGCAACACATTGGCGAGAGATGCGTCCTTGTCGTTCATTCATTGTTTATTTATCACACCTCAAAAATTTCACAAATACCTACCTCTGATTAAATAAACCTTCCACTTACCCCACTTACTTCGTGATGTTACACGTAACGGCTCTCCACTCTCCACCTAATGTCCAGTATGTTCAACTATCGGTTCAACCAGTTGAACATATAAGACGATTTTTTTCCAATTATTTCAACTTTAAAAGGTAAGTCGTTGAACTTTTTGGACTGAAAATAGCAATAAGTTCAATGGCAGTATTTTTACATGAACATGAACATACTGGAGTAAAGGAACTCTCCAATTAAACTTATTATTAATTATATTTGCTTACGAGTAAGCAAATAATTTTTTTATGGTTTGTTTATTTATGTTTTTTTGAGGATCCTAGTTTTCATAACATGCTGGATGTACACTAGGAAGGTATGTTATCTTCTAATAAAAAGTCTATTGTTAGATTCTTGGATAACATCAACTTTAGTCAACCTAAGCTTTTAGGTAAATCAAAACTGTATAACCATCATATAGTTTAGCCCCACTCGCTATGGTTGAATAATTTATAGATGGATTACCTTTACAGCTTTTTGAGGTTACTACCTTCGTTTCGATTACTTTTAAATTATAAGGTTATTCAAGCTTAGAATATGTCATTTAGATATTTATAAATATTTTGTCACAAACTGCAAAAGTAAAATTTTATACATAATTTTTGTACTTAACCTAATGACTTATTTATAATACGAGTATACCTATGCATTTATCCAGCATTCAGCGCTGACTAATTCTCTAACTTGCCTACTCAGTGCCTAGTGGGACCGCGCTTCGTAGCAAGTTATTGCTACAAACCTAAAGCTACGCGCTACGAGCGTAGTAAGCTTTGCCAGCGAATGTGTTCAATAAGATTAAGTCAACTTTGTAACGCTTAGCTGTGGATTTACAAAATAATATTAAAAAAATATATGGGTACTGCGAAACATTTTTAGTAAATAGGTACTTTAGCTAATGCCTAGTTGACAGGATATCCAGTAATTTCATAAATAGCTTTGTTTGCTTCACAATCCCAATTTACACACACGACTTCTCTTCGCGTCATCGACTTATATTACTTCAAAAGTTACGTTTGTGCATAGTTATGTATAACATACTGAAGAAGTGCTTCCGACGCCATGCATTCAAACATAATTAAACTCAATAATGACCTAGTTATATGTGTATGATTTCAGCACGGCCTCATAGTAGTGGACAACTCAACGTACGAAGTCCGCCCGCTGGGCACGGGCGCGGCGCGCGCGGAGGAGGGGGGCCGCACGGCGCACGTGATCCGGCGCGCGCCGCCGCCGCCCGCGCCGGCCGACGACGCGCGCCCGCTGCGCCCGCGCCCGCGCCGCACGCGCACCCCGCGCCACCCCCACCACAAGCCCGGCCCGCCCAACTACACCGTCGAGATCGCTCTGTTCCTCGACGAGGCGGCTTACAAGATCTTTCACCCATACTTTAACTACAAAGAGGAGGATTTAAGAGACATGCTGCTAGCATACATTAATGGAGTAAGTTAGTTGTAGCAGTATGCACCTTACATGTTTTTCTCTGGTACGTGAAATCTCATCCCAATATTCCCACTTACAGCAGATGAGGTGTCATATCGATTAACTTCATAACCTTCTCGTTGATGGCGAAGATAGCGGATGTGTAATTTGTTTTAGTTTTTATTTTTGTGTAATTAGGTGTTTAAAGTTCTTTTTTGTTAGTTATTTGTACTTTTAATGCCTTTGTGTTGCACAGTGATAAAAGACTTGGACTTATTTCGTGTATCCTGGCATCTTACTTCTCGTTTCAAGTGGACTCGTAGTGGTACAGAGGTTAAAACTATCTTGGCCTCTGTCCTACATATCACCGTACAACGTTGCCACCAATCTTCCTAGAGAAGATTAGATTGGGTTTTATGACTATATTTATTTATACTTATACATAATATACTTGATACTGGCGAAATCACTTTATAGTGGAAACGCCATATTCCCGCGGTAGTAGCTGTTCAAGTCGCCGCGGGGCAAAGAAAAAAAACCTCGTTGATAGAGATGGATGATGCAGATTAGATACCTTTTCAAAATTACCTAGATGGTAGGTACTACGATCACTACTGCCAATTTTAGTTCGTTTCGTAGCTACTAAGGATTGTAGATGCAAAAATGCACCTTTAACCAGCATCTTGAACTCTTTAAGATGCTGATGACGCTGCTGTAGATCAACATCAGCCTATAGAGGTTACAAGATAGCAGCATAATACCACACCGGTGTAAAATGCTGGTTTGCCGGCATGGTTAAAGACATATTGCCACTAAACTTTTCAGTTATTTCCACCTAAAGCGAAACAAAACCGAATTAGATATTCCTCAGGACTGTTAAACTGTCCGTTGCAGGTGCAAGCGCTGTACCAGCACTGGTCGCTGGGCGCGGTGGTGCAACTGTCGCTGGTGCGGCTGACGCTGCTGCGCGCGCAGCCGCCGGCGCTGGCGACGCACGCCGAGCGCGGCCGTCTGCTCGACTCGTTCTGCGCGTACCAGCGCGCGCTCAACGTGGACGACGACGCAGACCCCGACCACTGGGACATGGCGCTGCTGCTCTCGGGGTAATTTAACATGTTGTAACTGTAATCTTCCGTTGATTTGACCTATTATCATATTAAGCATGGTTACTAAAAGAAAATGTATCTCAGTCTGTTGGCACTTCCTTATTTCGGATTCTCGCACTGGAGGTTCCGTCCGTACCGTCCTAATTTAACTTGTTTTTTATTAAGTTGGTTTTTAGGTTTGGACTCGAAATAGACGAAATGAAGAGCAAAAGCGATTAAGCATTTTTTACTTGTGATTGTGATTGTTAATTACCCTTGTTCCTTGGAGATAACCGTGGCCAGATAACTGGTTATTTGTGAAGATTTTTTTTCCTCCAGTATACCTAACTAGTTATCTCCGAGGAATAGATTTTCCTCACAGATAACTGTTAAAAAGATCAGTTATCTGTAAAGAAAATCTATTTCATGGAGATAACTAATTATCTCCAAGGAATACGAGTACTTAGATTTTCCTCACAGATAACTGTTAAAAAGATCAGTTATCTGTGTGTTGTAAAGATTTTTTTTCCTCCAGTATAACTAGTTATATCTGGCCACGGTTATCTCCAAGGAACAAGGGGTTAATAATTACGATAATCCAACCAAATTCGACATTTGTATATGATTTGATGATAAAACAAAAACCGGCCAAATGCGAGTCGGACTCGCACACGAAGTGTTCCGTACCATTCTTGTTTCCTCCTTCATTTTTAATTTAATTAATATTTTATTACTTCCTTGTTATCATAGCGGCAATTGAAATACCTACACAGTCTAAAAAATTCAATCGTCTAATTATTTCGGTTTACATTGACATACAGACGGACGGTCAGTGGAGCCTGATATGTCATTAATTACAAAATGAGTTGTTTGGTGCTAATTTATAACTATGATGTTGCAGACTAGACTTCTTCGCGGAAGAAGGAGGACGGCGCAACGGCGTGACGATGGGTCTGGCGCCGGTGGGCGGCGTGTGCCTCCCGGCGCACGCGTGCGTGGTGGCGGAGTTCGGCGCGCGCGACGCGTTCGGCCGCCCCTACCCCTCCGCCGGCTTCACCTCCGTCTACATCCTGGCGCACGAGATCGGGCACAAGTCTGTCGCTCTATCTTTACTCCCATCTTCAACTGGACATCTAGAGCCTGACATATACTAAACCTAAATCCGTAATTCCGCGCGTAGTTATACAATGTGTGGCCCAAAACCGGGGCGAAAAATTAAAACGTAGATTCTACTCCTCAAACTAGACAACTTTTGTTTAGCAACTTTTTAAAATCATAAAGTTTTTAGATTGTTCATTTTTCAAACAAAGTAAATAGTATAATCAATGTACTTAAAACTCCGTCTAATTGACATCGCCTGTCAGTCTAGTCACTCTACAGACATAACCAATTTCATAGTACATTGCGTGTTCGAATTAACTTTATAATGTAATAAAATTCAAACCGCAAGTTTTTTTTCAAAGTCGTCAAACAAACGTTGCGTAGTTTGAGGAGTAGAATCTACGTTTTAATTTTTCGCCCCGGTTTTGGGCCACACATTGTATACCTACAGTACAACCAGTTTCTTAACGGTAACGGATCGGCAATCTTCGTTTTTCTAATATTAAACACGAGTGACAAATATACTGTCAGTTGCGAGTGCAAGCGTGACGCGATAGCCACCCGAAAGCTATTAAGAAACTGGGAATACTGTACCTTGTCCGGAATATTTTATGAGGCTACAGCTTGTGCATGTATGTTCCAGCCTGGGCATGCACCACGACGGCACGGGCAACTCCTGTGCACGCGATGGATACATTATGTCGCCGTCGCGCGGGACCAGCGGCGAGGCGACGTGGTCGCCGTGCAGCGCGCAGGTCGTCGCCGACCTCCAGTACGACATTTTAGCTTACAGCGTCATTATATCACATTATGGCGCATGATTGCGTCGTGCGAGACCAGCGGCGAGGTGCCGTGGTCGCAGTGCGTCACACAGGTCGTCGTCTACCTTCAGAACGACACGATAGCTTACAGTGACATTACAGCACATTATGGAGAATCACGTCGCGTCACCCTGGACCAGCGGCGGGACATCCAGTACTATACATTAGCATAGAGCACAGCACGTAGATAAATGATGAAAGGAAGCTTCGACGACGATGGTTTGGTGCTTGGACTTTTACGTTCAACGCGTATTTTAGGCTTCGAATTATTAAAAATATGTACAGCTGGCAATGAACGTCTAGGATCCGCCATTAATTGAGAGCCGGGGTAGGCATGAGGTGCGGGGGTGAGGTACGAAAAACTCGACTAGTCACCATTCACCATTGCCCTCCTCGCACCTCATGTATACACCCCGCGTATAGTGCTCGCGCTATCAGGCGCCTATGTTACGATATTAGCAATCAGGGTTCTGGGAGGTTGTATGACTTAAAACGCCTGCAAATTTGTTTAGATTATCGACCATGGTTCCTCTTATTTATGGTCAACACATACTGAAGTTACATAATCGTTAAAAAATCTCTTGACCTAGTAATCCTCGTACTATTTCAGTAACATAAATGGCTAGTTAAGTACAATGTAAATGAAGCTATTTTATTGATTAAGACTCTTCTTTTTCAAACATATCCCAAGTACCTTAAGCGGAGGAGGGAGGGTGTGACCACAACTACATTTTATTTGTTAACCTGTAAGTTTGAACTACTGTACGAGTATGTAACTACTTAAATGACTCCCTTGTCGCTGATCTTAATCCTTGAAGGCTAGTCAGACAGTTTGATCCCGTAAGATTAATTTCGGCAATGCATCGTTTGCAGGTGGGCGACGTGCCTGCAGGACGGCGAAGTGGACACTCAGGGCGTACCGGACGCGCTGCGACACGAACGGTTCGGCGGTGCGCCCGGCCTCGTGTGGGGCGCCAAGAAGCAGTGCGAGGTGGGCCATAACCTCAAAGATCTTTCACGTTGGACCGTTCCCTGACCTAGAAGTATACTTGCAGTAAAACACGGTATCGGCAAGCAGCCTCTAGACGCTCGGCAGCAGAGGCCAATGTAAACTCGCTCAAAACGTATGCGGTACATTCTAATGCGTTGCGATAAACCACGTGGGCAACATTCCATGTATTTAGAGTGAAGAAAAGAAAACTTTAGTAGCGTTTGCATCTTGGCTATGGCCCCGGGAATGCACCGATAGACGTCTTTAGAAAGTTGCGGTTGTATCGCTACTAAGTCGCGAAGCTTTAGTGGGTCTAGCAAGATTGATACAACCATAATTTATCTCCATGTCTTTTAGTGGCTTTCTTCCATACTAATTAAATTACAGATCAAGACACAGGGAGATAGTTCACTTTGTATCTTATGATAGTGTAAGGCATCCTAGTAAGTTGCGTGCGTGTTTAGATCCTGCTGCGCGACGTGGACGCGGCGCCAACGCTGGCGGGCGCGCAGGCGGCGCACTGCGCGCAGCTCGCGTGCCGCACGCCTCACCGGGCGGGGTTCTATTACGCCGGGCCCGCGCTGCCCGGCACGGCCTGCGGGCCCCACAAGGTCCGTCACACTCCTGTTGTTTTGTTACTGAGGCTTGGATGTTTTTATGTATTTAAGTATGTACCGACGACTCGTTTAGCTTAGTTGATAGTGACCCTGCCTACGAAACTAGCTATCCTAGGTTCGATTCCTGGTAAGTTAACATATTTTTGCGTGATGAGCGCGATTATTTGGTCTTGAGTTTTTGATGTTTTCTATGTATACACCGTGTTTTGATTTACGATAACTTCGGCATATTACTAGGTATATCCATAGAAACTAATTGGTAGATTAGATTTTTAAATATTGCAAAAAAAAAAATTTTTCAGTTTAGAACAAAATAATGAAATCTTTTATCTTTGGTCATTCTAAAAGGGCCTTTAGAGTTAACTAATAATCAGTGTCAAATACGTCTATGTTGGCGTGAGTGACATACACACACAAGTAAAGATAACACTTGACAGGTACAAGTCACTTTAGATTGACGCGTATACAAACCTAACAATTGGAAACTCTTTACTCATAAGTATTAAAAGAAAATTGTTGTTATCAATTAAGAGCCTTTTACACTAGTTTAACGTGATTAACTGATTAAATTTAAAAATTAAATATCTTTAAAACCGTTAGACTTATCATTTGTCTGTCTTCGGGAAATTAACTTTGTTTGACCTAAAGAACGTTCCCTTAAAGTTATCGTAAATCAAAAAAAACACGGTGTATAAAAGTATGTTTATCGTTGTCGCATCCATTTTGTTTGCGCTACGTGTAGAAGCATTTTTTCAAAGGTCGATTCAATGGGTCGATTGGCGGAGGAGCGTTCAGTTTTAAATTAGACGGTACCGTCTCTACAATCCTAGGGTAAAGTTTCAAAGTAAATAGATAAGTTTGTGCGAGATTGTCCGTAGATCTTTAATTTATAATTGGTATCTCTATTGGTGAATAAGTGTCAAAGTGGTAACATTGTCCCTTATAGTTATATATTTATATAGAGTCCAGGTTAGCGCATTTTATAGTTAACGTTTTAAAGGAATGCTAGGTAATGCAGTAACTTTAACACATTTTCTTCCAGTGGTGTCAAGGTGGCGAGTGCGTATCGTCAGGCGGAGCGGATACCACGACGCAGCCCGCCCCAGCGTCGAGCACCGCGAGTAACAACGGGAGCAGTGGAAATAACTTATCTTCTGGCAGTGGAGGGAATGGCGGATACGGAAGCAACGGAGAGCAGGGGGGGCACGGGAGCAGCGGTGAGGGGGCGTGGGGCGCGTGGCGCGAGGGCTCGTGCCGCTCGGGCTGCACGCTGCGCTCGCGCGGGTTCCGGGAGCGCCGCCGCGCCTGCGCCGAGCCCGCCGGCTGCGACGGCGTCGGATACGATGTCGTAGTCTGTGATGACAACAAGGTTGGTTTTTACTACTACCACTATCCTGCACACATCACTTTGTCCTGTTTTAAAGACAACTAATTACTAATTCTAGTACCGGTGCCACAAATGTGATTTCCCCAAGTCGGTAAAACTACAAACCGCTGAAAAACAATAAAACAGTGACTAACACTGACGCATTATAGAGTTACCGACGGGTGTTCTTTAGGTCAAATATAAAACTAAAAAACATAGTTTGATTTTCTCTAACTATTAAAAATTTGATCTGATCCATGATAAGACATTCCTATTATCAGTATAAACAGTTTGCCTTAAAAATGTGTATTTACCCCAATTCTATTAGAAACACAGAAGATCAATCAATCAACAACAAATTTCCGATCCCATCTGACGTGAGATGATTTCCTGGAATTATTAAATGAGTTCCGGGACTTTCATGTGAAACAGAGCTCAGAGTAAAAGAGGCTCTCTTTGATCCTTTGGACTGCCGGTCGCGTTACGAGCTATCGTGAAGCACCAGGAGCGGCCTTGAAGACGGTCAGGCTTGGTGCTTTATGATCGGCATGTGCTTCTCAAAAGAGCTGGCGGCTTCATAACTTATACAGACAAGGGTTATGGCAGGAACACGCAGTTGCATATTGAACTGTGTAACTTGGCCGTCAAAAGGTGCCTGATCCCCCCGGTATGTAACACCTACTGGCATGACCGTTATGAGGTATGTTTTCAGGTGTGCGGCAAGAAGCGGCGCGTGAGTGCGAGCGAGCTGGCGGCGCGGCGCTGCGCGGAATACGCGGCGCGCCTGCCCGACCTGGACCCGAGGGGTGGGGGGCTGCAGGCTCCTCACGACCCAAGTAAGTACCTAATGTAGCTAACGGTCCTGATTAGTTCCGGATAAAGGGAAATATTTATGTAATCAGCGCCAGTATTTGTTTAGAGTTTTGAATATCCTGATTCAGGATATTCAACAATTCCTGATATAAGAATTTAATTTACGAGTATGTACAAAATCTACAGTCAAGGAAGTCGAAATATATGCCTATTCCACTCTTGTCACAATATGAATAAGATTAATTTTCCTTTACTGCACATGGATATGTTTATATTTATAATGCACGAACGCGCATGCGCATTTGTGTCGCTGCAAAAAGGTGCAATGGGTAAAAGGCCTTAAAATTGGCAAATTGACGATTTATATGGCAACCCTAAGAGCACGCACACTCGTAAACGGACGGCCTTTTTGTGAGCTTCACTCATGATTAGAGGAGGTTACGTCCGTATTTTTTTTAGGTCCGTATTTTAATGTTTATCGTTGTGTCCTTCCCATAATCAAAGCCTAGAGCTTAGTTTGGGCTTATGTCATTTTGTACGGGATTGCCCCCTAATATGTAATTTCTTTATTTATTTATCCTGATGTTTCCCCCAGCTCGCATGTGGATGGGGTGCGCGGTGTTCTGCCGGCGCGCGGCGGGCGGCGGGTTCTACGCGCCGCGCGTGGAGCTCAACGACGCCGGCCTGGACCCGTACTTCCCCGACGGCACCTGGTGCCACCATGACGGCGCGCAGGACTACTACTGCCTGCAGCACCACTGCCTGCCGGAGGTCAGTACTTTACTCGTCTTAACCTAAAACCTGCCAACAAACAGAGCAGCATTGTCCGCACTGTTGTATCCGGTACAGATTAACAGTTCATCGGCCTATATTGGCCTGTCAGTTCCTTGTATTAGAATGCAGACTGAAAGTGACAGTGACAGCCAACCCTGAGGACTAAGATAGAATGCTGCTATGCTAGCTACGATGAGTTCTGTGTCAGACGTATTTCGTAATAACAATCACTTACTATAGTCACATGTGAGGTATTTAAAAATACGATTAATTATTTAAGTTTCTGAACGGCGTCGCCAGGTGTGTACCAGTGTAGTTTTTATGTAAAGTTAAAGAAACAAGTGTAATACGTGTTTATATGAGCTGTCACAGAACTCATCGTAGCTGAAAAACACTGTAGTCATAGGCTATACATATGCTATATGTATGCTTCTTGATGCTAACCGACATGTTGACCGGTAACACGACAGGACCGTAGCGATAATTAGATACAACGTAATATCTACACTAGTCGCCTATTTTAAATCATTATAAACTTGATATATGTGTTTTTGCTTAAAGCAAAGCTACAGGTAAAGAATGACTAATTACTCCCACATAGAGGCTTTTGAATTGCGTCACCCAAGTGTAGCAGACGCTGCTGAAAGATGATTCTACTGTAATGTTATTCTTACTAATATCTATTTACTAGGTAATGGAGTAACAGATTGATGTGACTTATTATACAATCTTACGGCTCTAGCAATAGAGACGTGTCTTTTAAGCAAATGTTGTTTAAGATATTAGGTAGGTATTGCAAATGTTACAGAAATACTTTGATATTTAGTCCAGAAATATACAGTTCCCTTGGGAATTATTATAATTGACTTCTATGCAGAATAATCTTATACATATGTATGGTTCGATTTCTTTCAACATGAGGTCGCCATTTTGAGTACTTACTCATATTGATCTAATAAATGGCACTCAAGAGTCAGTTAGTGACGAACAAGTCGTTCCTTGGTGACGATTTTTATGCACAAGTTTGAAAAAGAACGAATTAATTGTCTTTTTTTAAATGTCTCTAAGTAGGCGATAAGTAAACTCGCGGACGGACAGTGCGCGTGGTTTTGTTGTTCGCGTCGTTGTAATGCGGTTTGTCGTGAGGATTCGTTGCGCCGCGTTTACCAGCGATGCGTCACCGGCCTCACGTGCTGCTCTATCAATGCCCTTCTGAATAGAATTTGCTGTTTGAGATAAAACACCGTTATTTTAATGAGCCTTGCAAGGTAATAAATTATTATACTCGTAAGTAATTTGTCTAGAACCCACTAGCTATGGAGGTTTCAGTATATTTAATAAACTGACAGTTTACCAAAACATTCCGATAAATAATTAGTCATGAACTGAACGCATCTCGTTCTTGAGTGGTCATTTATCAAACTCCCTAGGGAATTGTAGATTGTTCGGAGTTAAAACCAGCCTGTTTCGGCCCATCAAGTACCTATTTTTTTGCGTCATGACGTCTTATTTACTGTTTGCATTTGTCGAAAGAACCGCAACGACAGTCAAAATATTGGGTTAGCGGAGCGCGGCTTATCAGCACCAACCCGAGCCAACACCGCCCGATCAGTCTCCGCTTGTTTGTCTGTCAGCGCCTGTCCGTGCGTCATCCTTTATGATATTTGCCGTGATCATGGTAAATTGTACACTAATTTGTCATAATTTATCGCTTCAAAAAATGGCGTAAGGCACTCATGCTCTATACATTATCCTAACGTCGTCATTGTTTACTCGTGAGGATAAACAGAAACAATGTCTGATTTCACTATCATAGTACCTTCTCGTATAAGCTGAACGAAGATTTGTTGGGTACTCATTCCTACGCTCTATAGGCTCAGTGAGGTCATGCTAAGAATACAACTATTGCGTTATATGTGCATATGTGATTAAAAGCCTTAGCTATTAAAGTTGTAGATCAAAACGGAAGCAGGCAAGGGCATCTCAGGATCTAGTTTATTGTGGTTTTATCAAGGTCCGGTAGCGGTAGCGAGGAGTAGCCGGCGACTAGCCACATACACGCAGCTGCTGCAGCAACGTGTATTATTGTATGCATTAATGCATACAGTTTAGATAACGTTACATGTGCCCAATAATTTACTCATTTACAGGCAAATCTCAAAAAATGGAGAACCTATATGTATAGATACCTTTTTAGAATTACAACACCCATAACACAAGCGACCCTGTCGCAGGTTTGCCTGCAGTAGTTGAGGCAGTTTCATTGAATTGAATTGAATTAACCGCAAAGTTCAACTCTTTTCTTAATTTTTATTTACTTTTTAATTAAAGCTGAAGACGGTTTGAAAATTGAAAAGAACAGACAGGGGTGGGGAGTTCGTCGAGTTTTGTAATTGTACCTAAATATATATTTAATGATGATGGTTCCTAGGTACATTAAAAGTATTTGACTAAAACTACTTTGAGTGTCGATTAATTACAGATGTAGTGAATAATCCTTTCCCATCGTTTTTTGTCGCTAAGTTCGTATAGGGAAAGGATTATTCACAACATCTGTCTGTATACACTTTTAGGCAAAGCGTGCCCCTAACCAAATATTCGATATGAATGCTTGAATTTTGTTAACGTTATAATATTTTATTTTCATCAATAGAACTTCAAGATGACCGCCCAGTGGCATATTTGGGAACTTCCGAGCGAGGACGTAGGCGGGCCGTTCAACGCGAGGGCGCGCACCGCTCCGGAGGACCCGGCGCTCAGCCGGTACCTCTCGCTGGGCGCGGACGGCGTACCGCTGACGCGCTCCGCGCTCCCGCCCAGCCTGCCCGACGAGCCCGAGCTCCTCTGGGAGGTCGACGACTACGTGGCCCTGCCCGCGGTGCCCGAGGCCGACGACGCCCTGGCGTCATCACACCCGCCGTCTGCGCGCGCTCACTGACGCGATAACAACGCTTGACAATACTAATTAGCCTGTTTTGTTGCACTGAGATAACCCGATATCTTGCCTATTTTAAGTAAGTTAGTTTGTATAACAGTACTTACCTACCTCATTTAGGTACATTTTTTTAAACTTTGATGTCAAAGTTTTTAGTTGGTTAATGTGGGGTGCATTTATTAGCATGTAAGTGAGGTTTCAGTATTAGTTAGTTAAGATTTTTTTGTGGTAAGTAGTTAAGGCTTCCACGCGCAAGCTAGTCTGTTAACAACATTATTTATTTTTAATTTGTTACATTTAATAACTGTGGTAAAAATTAAGTTAATAATAAACCTGCTCATATTTTTTTTTAAAGCAACAAATCCTACTGGTACTCTTTGCAATCAATTTAATCACATTTTATACCTAAGTCTTAATGATTTCTCTCAGCAGATTTATTATTTATTTTAGAATTGTAGGATCAGTATCTAATTCTTCTTTTCTTCTTTAAGATTTCAAAATGAGAGATATTTACAAAAATACACGTTACAAACTAAGTTAGCAACTAAAATAAATCGGTTACCTAATGCGCCTTTTGTTTTTTTTATCGTCTCCAAAACTTTTAGCCGGTACGTACATGTCTTCATAAATTAAACATCATTACGTACCTTTGTTTGCACTCACTGCGAATATTGATTAGGCGATCGGAAATAAACCATACGACAGCACCAGCATGCATTCAATTAAGCATCACTCCGCTTTAAGTGCCTGAGCACACGGCATACTTCAAATTGCGCTACTTTTTATCACTGAATTAGTTTTACATAGAATAACGAAACAAAGTGAATTGAAAAATAAATTACGGAGCGTTAAGACCAGCACCGTGCAGCACGGTCTGTTCGTGCAAATATTGAAACCATTTTCCTACCTAGCTGATGTGTAGATTCCTCTTATTCATAAACGAACAATATAGCTAAAGTGACATAGTATACGTACCTTCTTACTAAATTAGGAAAT
Organism: Acleris sparsana; assembly: GCA_923062465.1. NCBI lineage: Eukaryota > Metazoa > Arthropoda > Insecta > Lepidoptera > Tortricidae > Acleris > Acleris sparsana. The sequence continues at coordinate 13,733,202 of OV281287.1, read as the reverse complement.
ATAGTTATTGTTTAGGTACATACGAATATTATGTCTGTATTTGGCTCTGTCGTTAATAACTGTTTTTATGAATTGTAATGTGCTGGTGATATCTTATTTTTAATAAAATAATAAATAGTGCGATTATGAATAATGGGGGATAAACTCCAGATCTATCTAAGAAAGCTCCTCTTTTAATGGTCAAAATCAGAATATGAATTGAAATGTTATATACATATATACTTTCAACACACAATCACACACAACACACAATATTGCTAATAATATTATTTACCCTACTGCCGAAGGATGGATGTAATGGGTCTGGCCTTTATAGTATAAAGGCCCTCGCGTTTAATTTCTAGAGCGCAACAAATCCCCGCCGATTTTTATGATTTGTATGTCAATCGATTTGTCATAATCTAGGGTCACTAAAGATATGACATATTCAAAATGAAACAAAAGGCAACTAGACCATATTGTACCTAACAAAAAAAAAAAATTGACGAACTATGACAAGTGGGGTTTCATTTATTATGTAGTACAACTATTTAAAAAATCAATTTTAGGTATTCATCAAATAATAAATCATTTAGGATTTTTAACGATTTAAAGTTAATTAGCAACAGTGGGTTTTTTAAAGCTTGCTTTATGTTATTTTTATAGAGTACGAACTTGTAAACTACGTAACACAAAGTTACTTATATGATGAAGTCACTTGGATGGAGTCCTCGACAAGATGATTGCTATGTATTTTAAACCTTTCCATGTCAGTATGGTAGTATATCTACCTCCAGTTTCTCATTCATTACCTAGGGACCGAAAAGATCAGCTGTTTATAAAATCGTACTTAGAACGGGTGTTCTTTGTGACCCTCAACAAGCCAACACGCATCCCTGTGAGTGGCTACTCAACTCCAATATTACGTAAAGTCAAAGAAGAATGTTGTCAAAGGCCGGTTCGGACCAAAACATTAAAAAAATACAGCAGAAATTTAATAGATGTATTTAAATGTACAGAATTGTCAGTCTTACATCTGTGTAGTTCTTAAATCCGAAGCCTGACAGTGTATTAATTAGGTAACCAAAGTTAAGATTGAAACTAACTTTAACAAGATTTATCTGTTTGTGCAATTTGCAGCGTTTAAACTTTAAATAGTGAAGAAATAAGTTTATCGTTAAACACATAACAAGGGCAACAAAACGTTTGGGATATAATAAACCTCGCGTTTACTTGACGAAAGCGTCTTCCGCTGCATACGAATAATATACAGGGTTATTGGTAAGTCGACCTATTCCCGTTAGGAGGTGATAGGGGTGACTATTTGCGATAGTTTTGACCCCCATATGCATTATGCAAAAGTGAACCATTTTTGAGTTATCGCGTTTATTCGTTTTTTTTTAATTAGTCGGAAATTCAACTTGAAAATTTTATTTAAAAAAAAGTATCAATTTAAATCTTTTTTTTTCTTCTGATTTACAAAACCGATTAAACACTGGTTATTTCTCAATATTAAAACAATAATAATTGGTCCAAATTTAAAAAAGCGAGACGGAAAACGAAATTTTTTCAATATTTTTTGCGATCGCTTTCCACTAAAATGCCTTAAAAACAAAAAAAAACGTTATGAAACTTGGCTTGCAGATTATTTTAAAAACTTAACTGTTTCCTTAGCTCTCCAAAAACGCATAACAAGTAGAAAATTATTTAAAAAAAACCTGAAAAAATAATCATCACAAAGGAAGCGGGCGGAAACAAAAGTCACAAATGCAACTTCAAAAATTAAAATTAAAAAACATACCAAATTTAAATCATACATTTTTTATTTGCTTTTGTACAAGATGAATTTGTTGTTCCTATGCAAAATTAAAAAAATAATTATCTGTACACGTTTGAGAATGCGAGGCCGAAAACTAAAAAATACATGGTTTTTTATCAAACTCCAACATAACTTACACGAAAACAGAAAAAAATACCAATACATTTGGCGTACAGATTACACATAAAACATTGACGTTTTTCCAGCTTTCTAACGAGCTATTAAAACTAAAATGAGTTTTGTTAAAGATGATCACAAAGGAAGCAACAAGGAAGTCACGTCCGAACAAAACTTAAAATTAACTAACTAAATCTATCAAAACTAACTGTTATACTCGTAAACACAAATAACAACATTAACTTATGTAAAAGTTACAAAATTAAAACTAATAAACAATTAAAATAGAAATAATCAGGATTTTTATAGTTCATTTTCAAAATGGCTACCTCCATTTCTTATTCTCACATAAGTTAATGTTGTTATTTGTGTTTACGAGTATAACAGTTAGTTTTCATTGATTTAGTTAGTTAATTTTAAGTTATGTTCGGACGTGACTTCCTTGTTGCTTCCTTTGTGATCAATTTTTTCTAGCTATCTTTAACAAAATTCATATTAATTTTAATAGCTCGTTAGAAAGCTGGTAAAACGTCAATGTTTTATGTGTAATCTGCACGCCAAATGTATTGGTAAATTTTTCTGTTTTCGTGTAATTTATGTTGGAGTTTGATAAAAAAACATGTATTTTTTAGTTTTCGGCCTCGCATTCTCAAACGTGTACAGATAATTATTTTTTTAATTTTGCATAGGAACAACAAATTCATCTTGTACAAAAGCAAATAAAAAATGTATGATTTAAATTTGGTATGTTTTTTAATTTTAATTTTTGAAGTTGCATTTGTGACTTTTGTTTCCGCCCGCTTCCTTTGTGATGATTATTTTTTCAGGTTTTTTTTAAATAATTTTCTACTTGTTATGCGTTTTTGGAGAGCTAAGGAAACAGTTAAGTTTTTAAAATAATCTGCAAGCCAAGTTTCATAACGTTTTTTTTTGTTTTTAAGGCATTTTAGTGGAAAGCGATCGCAAAAAATATTGAAAAAATTTCGTTTTCCGTCTCGCTTTTTTAAATTTGGACCGATAATTATTGTTTTAATATTGAGAAATAACCAGTGTTTAATCGGTTTTGTAAATCAGAAGAAAAAAAAAGATTTAAATTGATACTTTTTTTTAAATAAAATTTTCAAGTTGAATTTCCGACTAATTTAAAAAAAAACGAATAAACGCGATAACTCAAAAATGGTTCACTTTTGCATAATGCATATGGGGGTCAAAATTATCGCAAATAGTCACCCCTATCACCTCCTAACGGGAATAGGTCGACTTACCAATAACCCTGTATACATAAATGAACCGAGCGCTAACGAACCGCAATTTGCGCCGGCGGCGATTGTTGTGTCGAGGGCTTTATTGGCGACGGTCGAGCGGCGCGAACATGTTGCTAGGATTAGCTCGTACATGTTAACGAACGACGGGAACGTTCGTCATAAATCACATACCCGCGAGACTCCGCGAGAATAACTTAGATGCGCCGGATCCTCAGCGACTATTAAACACACCAATGAGTTTTTTTATAATTTAAATGTTAGGTACTTATCACCAATAATACTGTACCTTTATTCTTCTTTAACACGTACAAATAAAGTATCCTCCTCCTCCTCCTGTAAACTTAGAAAAAACTACAAATGCTAAATGAACGGTTCTGACTTGTAATCATTGAGCCATCTCGTACTTTGGGTCAGTTTCAACCTTCCTATGTTAGCAAATATAAGCTAAATAAATCGTGACTAGAGTCATCATCATCATATTTTAGATCCTAAGTGATGTGCTAAATAAAACGAGACCAGCTAATATACTATACGCAAAAAAACAGAGGTCGTCATAACCCTATCGTTATTATAGTTGGGGATAGAGTTACTTAGCTCGGTACAAACTCAGCCAGTGACGGTAATGCTAAGACTAACTAGTTAAGCCTCGGCCTATGAAATTGGCCGTTACGATTATGAATGACGACCTATGTTATCTAACGTTGGCGTATATGATGGCATCCATTGAAGCGCTTTCGAAGTAAGAGCACTGTGTAAGAGAGAGTCATTTTTAGGTATTTAATACCAAAAAAACACAGTTACATTTAAAAAAAAAACACAATTTATTTCATTTGCATTTCAATGTCTCCTTGTCTTTCCTAGCAAATGTGCCGAAAACTTCGGGTGCGTTGATGTCTTTTATAACTATAAGACAGACCGAAAAGTCCAATACATACATATAACGAATAAATTTATGAAAAAAATTAAAATAGGACAATAGCCTATCCTATCCATATTAGGCTTTTGAATGCCCACAGATTGCATGATATGGTCCAGATCCAGGTCTCAAAGTCTAAAAGTCTATCAGATTATCCGAATGTTTCATATATTCCTACAGGTTTTGGTTCACCACAGTCCATGACGCATCTTCTGGGGAGATGGGTGTGATTCTCTCAACAACGACGGTCGGACGGACGAACGAGTGAATGTCAAAGCGGTGAGTTCAAGTAGTCCCGTCTGAGTGAACAAAACATATTTTAGCACGTGCATTTTCAATTTGGCAGTATGGCTTATTGAACGTATAAGGCTGCCTAATTGAAAATGCACGCGCTAAAATGTGTTTTGTTTGCTCGGACAGGACTACTTAAACTAGCCGCTGCGATTTCGCTCGTCCGTCCGACCTACCGCCGTTTTAAGAGAATAACACCCCTGCGCTGCCCGACACCTACACGCGGCGGGACCTGATATGATACCACAATGCGGTTCGTGGTAGAATACTGGTCAGATCATATCCAACACGCCGTCAACTAAGACGCTAAGAAGAAGGTACATTCCTTTTTGGACTGTCAGGCAGCGTGACAGATTTCTAACTACAAGAAAACAACTGTTCGTAAGAATGTGGTGCCCCGGATTTTAACTCTACATTTTTGGTATCAAACGGACAAGTCGAGATGCGCGGTTTAAACTCTTCGTAGCCTTTCCCAGGTGTGAATATAAGCAAAACGTGAATTTCTATAAAGGTATATTAGCGTGCCAAAAATTGTTTATGCAAAGCAGATGTGTAGATAGTTAGCACTCTAATGTGCCAATGTAATTGCCTCGTATTTGCATGTTCGACGTCAGTATTTACATATTTAACCAACTATTTAGTTGGAAAATCCTGGTATTATATTATTAAGATTATTATAACTCAAACTACGAGTAAATTGTAACACAGGCAATAGATAACATGAATCATCACATAAAGCCTGTAACCATTAGGTATATTTTTGTTCTATCCATGTTTGTATCAACTGTAGTTTTTTTTAAGTTATACATAATTTATCAATTTTACTAGACATTGTTTGATATGACTGAGTAAATAATATGGTTCTCAGAATTAATTTTGCAATAAATTTCTATATATTGTAAACAATAAGGCTAGAGGTAGTTTTTATGGTATAAACAGGCAAACGAGCACACAAGCTCCTTGACAAGTGGACTCAAAGGCCCATGACCATATTACAAACCAAGCGGACTTTTTTTTTTTTTTTTTTGGTAATCGCCTGAGGGGCCAAAGACAAAAGTCCTTGCTTTTGTTTGCTTAAGAAAAAGGGGCAGAGGTGAAAATCCCTTCCGGAGACCTGGGAATGGAGGGCCCAGGTACTGCCGGGCTCGCACCGGCTAAAAACACCAATGCCCCTATTACCAACTAGAATTTAGACTCCCGCGGATACTACCCCAGCCAGTGCTGAAAGGCCGGAGGAGAAAGTCGTTCCTCCGTTTACTTATCCGCGGGGTTAGGGGGGATAGGAATGGGGGTTGGGATGGGGGGGAGACTTATAGCTACGTGAGTCGCGGAGTGGAAATCCTGACGCATGCATGCTTACAGACTACGGGCTTCCTTTCTTTTGCCCGACAATGGAAGGGTTGGGTCGGAGATCTTTTAGGACCACTTGTGTGGCTGTTGATACCATCTTTATGGGTGGGGCTACCCTTTTTGAGGCTTTCTCTTTTGCCTGGAGATACTATTTTTGCGCGGGTCTCCTTGCGCTGCCCTCTTTTGTGACCTCTTCCGTTGCAACTTAGCCTATACATTTTTTAATGGGAGGGCCGGTGTCAATTTGACGGGGGACCAGTGAATCGCGCGCGGAACCTTACCCCAGCCAGTGCTGAAGGGCCGGGAGAGAAAGTCATTCTCCCGTTTAGGAGGCTGCAGGATTCCCCATCCCCCGTCCTACCGACACCCGTTAGGTGTTCGGGAGGTGCGTGCGTCAGGAATATATCTAACTCTAACCTTAAGTGTATGTTATACACTGAAAGTTAGAGCTAGCTCTGGGTTAACATAGATGTAATACAAAGAAAGATAAAACAGAGGTTATTAGAGATGGGGGTAAGGGTTTGGAAGATTTTACTTATTGCATCATCCTACAAGATTAGGGGTGCGTTGGGTTGGGATTGGTGAACAGGATAGGGCGAAGGGGGGAGGTTTGAAGGGGGGGGTACGAGTACGAAGGTTTAGGGAGACCTGGGGGGTTGTTTCGGCGTGGGATCCTGCCCGGGTCCTGTGGCCGAAGGGTTTTCGTGGTGTCAGATTTCAGCGTAGCGTTTTACACAATAGTCCGGGCTCCGAACTATTTGTTCCTTAAACACGCTACGCGTACCACTTTTTCTATAAAACCCTTCGTGCTTTCGCGGTTGGCTTCTGTTCCCAGCAGGGCTTTCCAGCTTGAGCTATCTGGAGAAACTTTGACTCCGGTCTTTTGTTCAAGGTCGAACCTTTCCACGCCAAAACGCGGGCATTCGCAGACAATGTGCCAGATGTCCTCATCAAGGGTCGGGTCGCAGACACACGAAGGTGAATCTTTGATCTTAAAACGGTGGAGATAGGCGGCGAAGCCTCCGTGACCAGTAAACGCTTGAACCAAGAAGTTTGTGAGTTTGAGTTTCTTTAATATGCTGTTCGCGTCTCTCACAGTTGTAAAAAACTTCTTGGTTGTCGCACCTGTCCCGGATGCCCCGTAGCGAACCTGCCACTGTTCGAGCGTGTTTTGTCTTATCGACCTCTTGGCGTAGGACACCGGCACCATGTCATATTGGGGGGCGGTCTTTTTCCTAAGGGCTGCTTGCTTTGCCAGTTCGTCTGCTCTCTCGTTTCCTGGCGTTCCAACGTGAGCTCGCAGCCAATAGAACCTGAGATCGGTCCCCGTTGCTCTTGTTTGGGTTGTGGCATTTTTGATCTCTTGGACCAAGGGGTGTGTCGTGTCCGGTGATTTGAGGAGCTCCAGTGAGGATCTTGAGTCACTGAGGATGCTGACTCTCTGCGCCTTGTGTTTCCCTGCGATCTGCACTGCCCTGAGTAGAGCGTACAGTTCGGTTTGAAACACGGTGTTATAGGGCGCTAGCTTAAAGGTTGAGTGGCGGATTTCTCTTCCATTCTCCCACCATGTGAGTGCCGCTCCCGTCTGGCCCTCAATTTTACTCCCATCGGTGTAAATTTGAGGGCCTTCGAGATCGTATCTATCGATCACGTCTTGGCTGAACTCCTCCAAGCAGACGTAGTCGATGGACACAACCCTTGACGGGTGCGGTCTCTTCAGGGCGTCAGTTTTTTCCTCAATTTCTCTTCCTGGTGGAATGTGGTCCTCACTGTAGCCCTTTTTGACCTCGTAGAGGCTTGCCGCTTCGTGAATTCGCAAATCCAGTGGGAGGGTTCCCGACAGGATCAGCGCCGATGTCAGAGAGACCGTCCTGTACGCTTTGCAAATTTTTTGGGCGAAACCACGCTGTATTGAGTCTAGCTTGTTTCGCACCATCACCTTGTTGGCAGACTTGTGCCAAGCGCTTGCTGCGTACAGGACGATCGGCTCTATCACCGCCACGTAGATGGTTTTCACTATCTCGCTATTGAGCCCCCATGACACCCTCGCCGCACGTGACAGCTGTCTGTAGATATCCGTTACCTTTCGGCACGTTTTTTCTACGTGTGCGTTGAAGGTCAGCTTACGGTCTATGGTGAGTCCCAACAGTTTGATTTCGTCGACAAGCTCCACCACGGTCCCAGCCATTGAGATTCGGATGGGATCCCATTTCAGCTTCCTCGTTATAACCATGGCTCCCGTTTTGTGAGCGGCGAAGTTAAGCTTATTTTGGGTACCCCATTCGACCACTTTTTGGAGAGTCCGTTCGGCTTTTGCTTTTACTGCGCCTGATTCGTTGCCAGAGAACACCAGAGTGACGTCGTCAGCGAAGGCCTGACAATGGGCGTCCGTGTCGTTGAGCATCTGAAGGAGATCGTCTAGAATTACATTCCAGAAGATTGGACCTCCTATAGAGCCTTGGACACACCCCTTCGTGGTGGGCTTTTCGCTGGTTTCGCCCGCGTAGTGTACCCTTATCATGCGGTCGTCCAGGTAGGAGCGGACCATGTGATAAAGATTTCTCGGGCAGCCTTTTTTGGCCAGTTGGGCTCTGAGCTTCGGCCACCAGGCGTTGTCAAAAGCTCCCTCTATGTCTAGCGAGACGAGTAGCACAATGCGTTTCTTCGTTTCTACTTCGGTTCTTATGTGTCTCATCAGGTCATAGAGGGCGTCTTCCGTCGACTTCTGGGGCATGAACCCGTACTGGCGTTTGTTCAGGGCCGGGAGGATATGCCACTTGATCCTGTTTACTAGCATTTTTTCCAGGATCTTCCCTAATACCGACAATAGACCAATCGGTCGGTATGACTTGGGGTGGGTATAGTCCTCCTTACCGGGTTTCCGTAGGATGCAGACATGTGCTGACTTCCAGGCTTTGGGGAAGTAGGCTAGCCTAAGGCAGGAATTCGCTAAGCACAAAAATAGTTCTCCATTGCACTGAATAGCTGCTGCGCATATATCTGCAGTGAGTCCGTCTGATCCAGGTGCCTTTTTCGGGTTCATACTTCTGACTACTGTATCCATTTCCGCTTGTGTGAAAAGTGGATCATTGCCAGTGAGGTGTGACTCCACTGCTGGGTTGTCTCCCTCCGTATCATCCCTGGTGCTCCTGTGATGATCGGACTCACCGTCCTGGCGGTCATCCGGGTAAAAGCATTCAGCCAGTCTTTGAGCCGACTGTTTCGGTGTTAAGGTAAGCCCCCGTTCGTCTCTGAGCAACGTGTCTTCCTGACGTCTAGCCGTTTTCCTGATTACTCGGTAGATTTTGTCCCACATAGACTCCCTATCCTGCGCGGTGCAAAAATCCTTCCAGCTAGCCGTCTGAGCCTCTGTCGCTTTCATGGCATACTCTTCCTTTACCTGGAGGTATTGGTCGAGTACGTACTGCCTTCGGTTTGGGGCTGCGTTCCTTATTCGCCTTTTCCTTCTTAACACCTCTTTTTTCTGTCGGTCCAAATCTTTGGACCACCACGGCGGCTTTGCGTTTGTCTTGGGAGCTCCCGGTTTCGGGATGCATTCTTCACATGCTTTCGACACCGCACCGATGTAGGCGTTGGTCGCCTGCTCCAGTGCTTCTGTGTCTCCAATGTTATTTAAAGAATGCGTCGTCAAGTCTCTTTCCACAAGCTCCACTGACAGAACGGTCTTAAACTTGGTCCAGTCAGCTTTCTTTGGGTTGTAAATCCTGGTTGTTGGTCTTGGTACTGGCTTCGGGGCCGCTTCACTACCCACTGCAAATTTTATGGTGTTATGATCGGACGTGACAACATTCCTGTCTACTTCCCAGTCTTGGATCCTGGACAGAATGTTGGTACTGCACGCTGTCACATCAACGATGCTAGTGTATAGCTTGCCTCCCCGGTATGTCTCGAATGTCGGAGTGTATCCAACATTCAAAACATTCAGGTCTACCTCATTGAGGAAGCTATGGTAAGCTACCCCCCTGTGGTTCTCCGATCTGCTTCCCCACCAGTAGCTCCAGGCATTCACATCCCCTCCCACGATGTAGCTGTCTGTACCCAATCCAAGCATGATCTCCTTTGTTTTGTCAATGTATCCCTCCAAGTCTTGGTCGGGCTCGAAATAGACCGAGATTACTCCAACTGATACATTACCAAACTTCAGAAGTGCCGCCGTGATGTTCTCCGTGACCAGCTGTGGGTCGTGTTGCACCTGGACTCGATCACCCAGCACTACTATTGCTGACTTCACTGGTTTCGCGCGATTCTGTGTACACTGAATCACCTTGAAACCTTGTTGCGGCGTCATCTCTCCCTTTCCGCCCACATACGGTTCCTGTAGCAGTGCTACTTCGCAGTTTCCGTTCTGCATGGCCTGGTGGAGTTCAGCTGTTACCAGCTTGGACCGTTGCAGATTGACTTGCAGGAACTTTGTCTTGTGGGGGGCGGCGGGGGGGTTTTGCTTGTTGTTCGCCGGTACAACTGTGTCAACAACAGTATGCTACTCTCGACCGTGCTATGGTGTCCCATTTCTGACGTTCTTTGCAGTCGGGGCTAAACGCCTCGTGCTGTACCTCCGTTGGTTCCTTGCCTGCCCTGGTGCAGTTGATGCACTTTGGTGTCTCTGGATTTTCCGGACATTTGCCGGGTCCGTGGCAGGTCAGGCAGAAACGACAGTTGGTGCTCGCCTCCTTGCACAATGTCCTTGTGTGTCCATAGGCCAGACATTTAGAACATTGTACAAGGGGCGACTGGTCTTCCACTTTTTGCCTTTGGATGCCGATGTAGACTTTTCCAGTCTCCACAAACCTCCTCCAGACAGCCGGTGGGAGCTCAAACACCAGGTGACAGCAATGCGGGTTTCGAGCTTTCCTGCGGTACCGGAGTTTTATCTGAGCGGGGTCCACGTTTAGGCCTCCCAGTAAGTGGTGGTTTTGAGATAACAACATCTGCGGTAGGTCCTCGTCTTTAAGGTAGGTGACGACGTCCCTGACGCAGATTAGGGGGTTTCTCATTTGTGGGTATTCCGCGTTGAGTTTCCCTTCCGTTATCTTTCTGAGCATCTCGAGGTCTCTCTCGCTGGCACAGCTAACCACCACCTTTTGGTTCTTGGCCTTTCGTACCCGCTCGATCCTCAACCCGGTAGACTTCACGTCACAGACTTTGTTAAACTCCCGTAGGACACCATCGCTGGTCTTTGTCGGGTCCTTGGACGATAAGATCGCGGTGTGGTTGGGGGTGCCGGCCTGCTTCGGGAGCGCTGCCTTCTGGGCGTATGTGCTTGGGCCGTGGGCTATCGTTGTCCTCTGTTGCGTGACCTCCTTACTCACTTCACTCACCGACTGTTTAAGTTCGGCTAGTGCCATCTCTGTATTCAAGGTTGAGGCCGGGGCTGAGTCACGTTCCTTTTCGGTCTTTATTTCCTCCGTTAAGGTTCTGACGAGCGAGCTCATTGCCTTCATCCTCTCCCTGATGTCGGATAAGTCTTCCGATGGTTGTGTCGCTGTGTCGGGGTCTCGCTGGCTCTTAAGTTCCTCAGTGGAGTGCGTGAGGAGGTCAATCCGCTGCGTGAGCGTGCGGATGGCCTCCTTCAGCTCTGGGTCTTTTGGTGGCTGACCTTGTGTCTCCATTACCTTTAGCAACATTCCCTCGATGGTCTTCGGGATGGTTGCCGTGGCACTCGCTAGGGCGTCCATGGTCTTCCTCATTTGGTCTATCTGGTTAGAGACCATGTTCATGTGGACGGACAGCTTCGACACTTCTTCTGCCACTTTGCTGACGTTGGCTGGGTTTTCCTGGGCTCCGTTGCCTTTGCCTAGTTTCTCCACTGCCAATTTGACTTCTTCCACCGAGGTTCTTATTTCTCCTATTTTTTGGAAAGGAGTGGCCGTTTCGTAGCCCAGCCAATCCCTCACAGACTCTGTCTGCTGCAGAGTTCTGGTGGCCAGGTCTTTTAGCGCTCCCAATTCGGCTACCACCTCCTGCCTCACCGCCGCCATTTCCTTGGCGTGCTGCCTCTCCATCCGGACCACCTCCCTAGCGCTTCTGGACCTTTCGCGCTCGAGGTTGAACTTATGCCTTGACCGGGAGTCGGATAGCGACAAAGCTGTCTCATATAAGGTCTGCATGCAGTCAAGAGCGGTTGCTTTGCATTCCCGCTTCATCTTGCCCGCAGACTCCAGAGCGTCCTTGCCTTCCAGCAGTTTCGCATTAGGGTCAATTTCAACAATGCACGATTTTTTGCCAATTCCGGTGGCGAAATGAAAATTGAATTATTTAGAGATTATTTTTACTGATAATTTGCTAAAAAATGTTTTAAAACGGAATTTATAAAGGGATGTTGCTATCTGCAAAACTTTAGAAGATATAACAAACTAAATAATTTTAGCTGGCCACGGAAATTGGTATCTGCCACCGGAATTGTAATGACGTGTCACCTGAATTTAAACGCCAAAATTAGTTATTTTCATTATAACTTTATTTTGGATATAATTAACTACTTACATTTTAGTGATATAATATTATAAGTAGATCGGAACAGATTCCAGTCATTAGTTTTTGTTTTAATTGAACAAGAGCATAACAGAAATGAAACGAGCTTGTACCTAATCAAATCTTTTATTCATCAGTAATTAAATGCAAAACATGATATATAAGGAACCCACTTACATATAATAACAAAAATAAAAGCTACTAAAAATCTTAAAGTTTTCACAAAAAAATATTGTGCATGATTTACACATAATAGGAACCATACGTAGGGTAACTGCACCTATATGGGACAGTGCTCCAGTTACGATTAATCCGTTAAACTATTCGCATTACAATTACAGTAGATTTTTTTTAATATATTGTTTATCACTAGAGCACTGTTCACCCATAATACGTGCTTTTATACACCCATAATACGTGCTTTTATATTAAGATGAAATCTAATAAGGCCCGGTTTTATTAAGGTTCGTTACTAAATATGTCAGATCATATTTTAGTAACTTGAATACAAGTTTTGACATTCAAGACCGAAATTTGATCTAACGGATTTTTATGAAACAGCCTAACTAACCAGAGGGTTTTTTTATGGTCGCGTTGGTTAAATTTCGATAAAACATCCGTCACTTTCTGAATGCTTTATCCACGTTTAACAGTCTAATTTTCTTTTATTCATCGTTTTATTCCAGGTGAAAGACTACCTTAAAAGCTTTAAAAAACGTTTGACAGCGACAAAAGCAACCGTAAACGTTTTGAAAATTCCATTGTAATAACTAATAGAATCCCCGAATAAGTTTAACTAAATTAATTGTACCACATATCAATCTCGAAACCTTTTATTTATTGTTCGTAACTAAAGTACTTTCCATAATAGGTGCTTTTACCTTACTACAACAACTACTGAAAAAAATATTAGAAAAATGCTTTGGAGTTAAGTTTTTAACAATAACTAGTAACCACACAAGGTAAAACGGCGGGAGATGCTTTTGTAGTTTACAGAACTGTAATAGAATTTAAGATTAATCGCAAAAATCGTTAATTAACAATTCAGGTGGCGCAAAATAAAGCAAAAAAACGCTTTGCCCACCTTAATTTGCGCCACTGAAATTGGGATTCTATTGAAAATTAACCCTAAAACCAATAATCCTTGTTAAACAATTTTAAAACATATAGTATAGGAAAAATACCTCAAAAGGCAATCCTAAACGTTAATTATTTATTGAATACCTTATCAGAATCAACGTATAAACGCGCCACCAAAATTTGATTTTATTTGACCCCATGCCAGCGGAGATTAGTACTTACGTGTTTTAATGGCACTCGCAGCAACATAAAACACTACAGGCTTACGTCGAGCGTTAGATTGCGACTAAGGTAAAAGGGACGGGAGGGGGCGGCAAACATTAAAGCGTTACTAGTGAAGTTATAACGGTTTTAAATTTGCCCACCTGAATTAGTTCTCTCGCGCGGACAAAATGTAGGAATCGATTACTTACTTAAATAATATAAATAATTAATCTGTGTATATTAGTAATAATGCTATGTATTGTCCAGTTTTATATTCTAATAATAAAAAAGGGCCTACGTATACCCGAACCTCAGTATGTTTTTTTTCACTTATTGACCCAGCTCTTGGACGCGCCACCAAGTCTTGGTTTCACCGATTTAAATATTGTTTTGAATAATGTAAACATAATACATCCAGTTAATTTTACCTTATACCAGTAGGAAATAATGAGCTTTAGGATATAAAAAATAAATTTCATTATATTTATCATATATCACCTCGATTTTCAGCCCGGACACAAAAAAAAACACGCTCAGAAATTGACCCATTAGCCAGCTTTGTCGCCATGTCCATCTCCACCCCCGGGCCCCTACCACTTCGCGGCACGAGGATGCTGACCCTACCGACTGATGACCCCGGGGACATCGAGGCATTGGAATAGCATTCTGAGTTCACTTCGTCTAGGTCTTGCCCGGATGTGCTATCCCCGACGTAGGACTCAATTCTTTCCATGTCCGCGATGTCATCGGGGTCCGGAGTGGGGGTGGCTGGCGCTGGATCTTTGGCCACCGCTGCCGCTGCTTCCTTTTGCAGGACTTTCTCCCTTAGCGATTTGACCGAAGAGGGGCCTTTTTTCGCTGCGGGAGGTGCCTGAGTCCTGCTCGTGGATTCGTCGGTCCTTGCTGCCTTCTTTGTGGGGGGGGTGGGCTTGGGGGGCATTTTTATTAGGGCTATAAGCGGAGAAGGGGTTGGTTAGTGGGGGGTGGGGTGAGATTTGGAGACTTGAGCCAAAAAGTGGGAGGGGGATTTCCCCGCGGCGGGGGGGGGGTTGGGATATGACGGAGCCAATTGTTATTATTTTCCCCGGCCCGTCGCAGCCGTCGAAGTCGATATTAGCGCTGTCAGCTGTATGAACCGCCAGCCACTAGAAACGAGGTCGACCGCCCGACGGGCGGCGCGTGGCGTCGCGTTGGATGATGCAATAAATTGACCTAGTTGCGTCGGCCGCTAGCTAGAGCTCTCTGCGCCGTCTATGACTGGGCAGCGAGGGGTCTACAACTGGTCGGATTAGGGGAGGTTGGGGGATGGAAATTTACAGAGACTCAGTTATCCCAGAACTAAATAAACTAAACGTCTAAATAAAATTACAAAAAATAAAAATAAATAAAAAATTAAGCTATAAGGCCCTGTGGAGTCTCTCTGGTTGCTCCTGGAGGGGTGGTACTTTGCTCCAGATGTTGATCGGAGCTCTGTGAGTCTTCACAGGGGTTGAGGGAAGGGGTGGGGTGGTTTGATGGGCGTAAAACATGCGTCGAAGTGCCCCGGTACAAAATGTATCGCTATTCCGATGGTCGGAAATATGGCGATAATCCGGCGATTCACCTTTAGCGGGATAGGGTGTGTATTGACTTACTGCGCAATCCTTGGGCAAACCTCGGAGCTGGAAAGATCAGGTCCTCGCAGATCTATTTCCGGCAAACTGCCCCAGAACTCCGTCCGTCAACACACACTTTGAGTCACTATACACGGGCGAGAGATGGTCGAACACGTGAACCAATTTTGAAAACTTTTCACCCGCGTGTAGCCCGTAGTGCGCCGGATCACCTGGCACTTCGAACGATGTTTTACGCGATTAAAATATTTTTCCGATTATTTAAATGCGGAGCGACTCGGATTCGTGGCGCTCGCATAGGCGGACGGTTTGCGACTTCCAACCAAGCGGACTAACTAAGGGTGGTATTCCACTTGGCCAAGATCTTTTACCCAAAGTGTATTTGCGTTTCACAGTTTGCTTAAAAATTGTGAGACGCAATGCACATTGGACAAAGATTTTGGACAAGTGTAGTGTAGGGAAAAACACAATAAGCCCAACATTTTGAATAGAAGTATCGTAATATTTCAGGATCCTCAGTAATGTAATGGCCAATATTATATGTTCCGTATTTTATGCTTCAACACCTCAACCGACTGACATGCGTAACTATTGAGGTACTTACATAGTTTATAGCCTTTCTTATTGTAAGTAGAACGTTTTACCCGAAGGGTTTCGAGGAAATAAAACTACTTTTAATTATTCATATCATTTATATATGTACTTTCATACCTCCACCTAGGGTGATGGATCCATGGACAAGGCACCAATAATGGACTCTTAATTCTTATTTTACAGAAGATAAGGGTTATTCATTTATTTTGCTACAGTCAATTTAGGACCGTATGAAATTTGAATTAAGAGTGAAGTGTCCATTAATGGTTCCTGTCCGCTAAAAGTGTCCATCTTTGGTGCCGTCACCCTATATTAAGTATAGGTAATACGTAGGTACACATGATTAGTACACCATTACAGTGGATTAAGCATGTCGTGCAAACCAAACAGAGGAACAATCGGCATGCTTCCGCCGCTTGATTTGGTCGTACGACGGCACTTAGCTATTGTTTATAAAAGTAAGCACCGACTGTATTTCAATTCGTATAAGGAGCAGTGCCTCCCGTGCCCTAAGGATGGTCTATTAGGCTTAATCGAACTCCTATTTAACTGATAATAGTTTATATTAATTTAATTAATTATATTTTGGGTACATAAATTGATAAGCTCGTAATAAAGAAAGACTGAAACACTGAACTAAAGGAGGTATGTTTGGAGTGTTTTGACTGATATGCTGGACCGGACCACACATACGAGTACCCGTTGTACTATAAGCATGTTTGTGAAAAACACAACTGACTCCTTATCCTTATCAGCATCCTTATCAGCATTTTGGGACCCACTCTTTTTATTGCGTATATCAATGATATCACATCTCTTGGACTCCAAAATGGCGATGTTATCTGCTATGCAGATGACACAGCCATAATTTTCAATGGTTGCACTTGGCAGAGTGTCCACAGCGCAGCCACGAAGGGTCTGCAAGGTATATCGGCGTGGCTGGAACGTAATCTATTAACCCTCAACACAGCGAAGACACAATTTCTGTGTTTCCACAAAACAGCCTCGTCCCACCCAACCCCTTGTTTTAGTGGTTTGAAAATCCATTCCCAAACGTGTAATATGCCAAAGGATCTCTCCGTGTCAAGTTGCACTTGTGATTGCATAAGAAAAGTTAGGTCTTTAAAATACTTAGGCGTTGTGTTGGACGAAAATCTTAGATTTAAGGATCACATATCGGTAACAGCTGCTAGGGTCCGTAAACTTATTTATACAATGAAACTGCTCAGAGAGGGGGCTGATGTTTTCCTACTTCGGACGGTGTATCAAGCACTGTGTGAGTCCATTCTGAACTACTGCATCCTCGCTTGGGGAGGCATCGCTAAGTCTTGGAGAGAGCTCAGAGAGCGGTTTTGAAAGTGTATTTACGAAAGCCTCGACGCTTCTCTACAATGGACCTCTTCAAAGAGGCGCAGGTCTTAAGTGTTCGAAAATTGTATTTATTACGTGTTACCTTGTTTATGCACAAACAGACCAGAAGTTTGGCAACTTACCCTGAACTGCTTAAAAAGAGAGTATTTAAGGTCCCAAAACCTGCAGTAAAAACTAACTTTGCTAGAAGGTTTAAATCGTTCCTTTTTCCTCATATTTACAATGAAATTCTCGGGGCGTGTGATATAAGGTATTGTCGTGTTTTTTGAAGCCAAGAAGCGTATTCAGACTCTGTTGCTTAGCTGGGATTACAGTGAATCTGAGAGAGTTTTAAATGTTTTAAGTTAAATAAGGGGCTATTTACTTCTACTCTCCTTCGTTTGCAAGAGATATTCTTCACGCTCAAATTTTCCGGGTTATTTTTTCACCGACATAGTTTTTGCGTCCACGTGCACCTTCAAACACACACACACACACACTCACACACACACACACACACACACACACACACACACACACACACACACACACACACACACACACACACACACACATTCAAACACACACACACACACTCAAACACATACAACTGCCGTATTCTGCTCTTACCTTTTATTATTATTTTTGTATAAATAGTTGAACATTTTAGTATTAATTTTAGATTCTTCTATTTCGCCTTCATTTTGCATTATATAATCATTAGGTTACAGACCGCTATCCCCCGGTAACTCCTGTAATGATTTTTGGCTGCCACGACACAGGCCTAGCCTAGTGTGGGGTCAAAGGTAATATTGTTTTTGTACTGTATTTTTTGGAAAATAAATATTTTTACTTACTTACTTTACTTATTTATTTAAAATACCTAGAACCAAACGCAAGAACTTAACGGTGTCTCCAGATCTGGTGAATGCGCCGCGCCGCTCATGACCCGTATTTGGTGCGCCTCTTCAGCTCAGCTCAACTCATGCAAGGTTTGCAGTGGGGCTACTACGAAGTTTAAAGGCCTTGAATTAAGCCGACGGAAGCCTTTTTTTTTGGTTCACTGATGCTTTACCAAATCATCATTTGACAAACTATATCATCTTAAACTTTCATTTCGCAAAGAGATACTTCCCGCTGCATTTTTTTATATTTTTTTGTGGTAAGAAGTCTAACCTAACCTAACTTATTTATTTATTAAGCCCATGTAACCTTTGTAATATGTAATGTTTGTAAAATGATATAGTTTGTCAAATGGTTATTTGATCAGAAGTCGGGATACCTTTTTTTTCATTATCACTAGAGATTTAGCTACATATTTTAGAAACATTTAAGATTACCCATTCCGTTTCAAAATAGTTTAAGTCAGCGGGCAGAACGTAGTAGGTGCAGTGCGAGGACCGCACGCGCGCGGCTCTTGCGCCGTACACGCACGGCGCTTACCTTGCGCGCGCGAGCGGCGCGCAAACTTGAAATGCACAAGCGAGCGACTCTAGAAAAACGACTTGTGAAGTAGAAACTAAACCACGCATGTGAAAAACGTCACAACTATATTTTTTTTAAACGGTTAAACAAGTGCGAGTCGAACTCGCGCACCGAGGGTCCCGTATTTAAGATAATATGTTTTTTTTGTTATATCTCAAAAAGGTAAATAATTAACACTTCATTTTATTTTTCCCATAAGTAATTTTCTATACGTCGGGATTTTTCAGATTTGTTGGTCTTTACTTCGGAGATAATTTTTTTGTACATAAATTTTGGCTATAAATTTAAAAAAAACGCCACGGAAAAGAAAATATGAAATTTGTAGATTATATATTTGTTGTCTGTTGACATGTGACAGCTCGTTAGCTGTAATCAAATCACTTTAATTTTTCAATTCTTCATTCAAATATTTAGATAAATAATTAATAATTTCATGTTCTACTAAAAACAGATACGGGCAAGCAAGTTTATTCGGCTATGCCAAAGTTTCTGAGAAAAACTGCTGTGACATACAAACAGAGAGACACCGAAGTCTCATCATAATGTGCCTTTTTTACCACTTTGGTACGGAACCCTAAAAAGCCTGAATGATTAAAGACACAAGCTTACTATTAATTACCATACGCCTATAATTCCTGGGTCCTAAAGATGTCTCTGTAATTTATTCTGACAAGCCCAAAGATACGTTCGCGGCCTCTTGGTATCTAATGAAGTTTGGTATAGGTATTAGGTACATGCGCGGAATGCTAAGTGCGATTTAATTCGCGGAGAGAGAGATTTATGTCGTCTTTGTGTGTCTTTGTCAAAGCCACGAATGTCCGCGAGAGCCGTATTACCGATGATTTAGTCTCCTGCGCACTTCGTAGGTACTTGAACAAGCAACAAGACATGAATACAGGTAGTTATGAAATGGTTTCACAAGCTTTGGATGCTCTCCAGGAATACACAACGTTTTGTTGCAAATAGGTTACGCAGTTACGCACCCGTTGAAATTGTAGCATTTAAGTAGATCCTTACAAAATGCACAAAAGTGTGTTTGTAAGTACAGACAGTTTAAAAATGTATGCCAGTTAGTCAATGTAGTCAATTACACGGATTGTCTGATCTGACAGATTACCCTAGCGATAATGTACTCCGTGTTTTATAGAGTTCCATACCCTTATAAGTATAGCTCTGCTATTCCTGAAAGTTGGGGTTGATGCCGTAACATTATTTAAGACGTGTGACAAGCTACAGCGCCGACCTACCATATGCTTAGTGTACCATTACTTTTTAGGGTCTATATTGAGTTTCCTATTTTTTTTTGCCGCGTAACTTGTTGCTTGCTTTAGTTTTATATAACGATTAATATGTATATTTTCTTTGGTCAAAACTGTTTCGCATAATATCGTTTGGTTGAAATATTGTTAAGAATAAAATAGTGTTGCGAATATTCCATATATCTAACCTCGTTATTCCGAAAAATGGATACCCTACCCTAATAACCTAAAGCCGCATTTTATCAAACTTGGAATAAGACTCCGAGTTTAGTCTATTCAAATTCGGCGTGTTCGGTCGAATGCAAACTAAGTATTTGCGACTGCTCCGGTGCTGTAGGAAACTTTAGGTCCAGTAGGGTACCCGCCTTGACGTGGCGGTGGGGCTTATTAAACGTGGACTGGTCACCCACGGTGAAGCTACAGGTAACCTGGCCGGCCGGCGTCGCTCCTTTTACCCTGTTTGTGAAGTGATTCGTGGACTGCCGGTGAGGGAAACTTCTTCCTGCAGTTGGGGCAGGGTTGCAGAGGAAGAGGAATACCGGTATTACGTTGCACCGTTGTCCCTATCCTCGGTAGCCGGGAAAGGCGTGTGGGTATTGAATCTTGTTTGGTCTACTGGAATATGAGCGCCCTGAACTTCCCCGAGGCCTCTTTCAATAGGGTCATAGTCGAATACACAAGCGGAACCTGTGGCCCCATCAACAACGGCGTTGAGGGTGAATCGCTGGGTTTTAGTCGGTTTTCTGGCCGCTCTCGGTGAGTCCCACATAAGCACCTTAGGCTTCCCGGGTCCAGGTGATAAGCAAAAAGCATTTTCATAGCGTAAAAGTAAAGATAGAAGAGAGTAGAGTTTATTAGATTGAATAGAAATTTAACATACTTATGTATTTCTGTTGACAATACAAAAGCTTCAAGTAGTAGGTAAGTAAGTTTGATTAGACTGATATGGTACCATCGAGGGCTCGAGCTGGTATGAAATAGAAACACCTCAATGGTTATATAGGTTCCCTGGACTTTAGACTCTTTCGGTTGACTGGTCTTTTAATGCTGAGTTACTTATCTATCAGTGATATAAGTACAGTTAGTGTGAATAAAGCGTGTCATAAAAATCATTATTTTTATTATCTTGTTTCATAATCAGACGTCAGAACCTACCTACTGACCACGTTCAGTTAAGATGAGTGTTCGGTTAAGGAAAAAGTTCGACAAAACCTCGTAGAACAGGTATCCGTGGCACCTTATTTTATGTATAAGAGTTATCGAGAACCACAACAAGGAAATTCATGACCAAGCCGCTCAGATCACAGTTAATCTAGTCCACCATTATTTTCTCACTTTTAGCATATAGTATTTCTTAATCAATTAAAAGCACTATTATAATAATGAAGTCAACTGTTCATTTAAAGAAATCCAAAAACATTTCTTTATTTTAATTCCCTAAATAAATATACAGACTTACAGTACTCATAGGAGCAAATACATAGCAATTGAATGTTGTAGGTGTAATATTTTACAGAGTTATGTGCATGAACACTGTTGATAAATACTGGCTCTTACACTAGGCTTAGCCTGTCTCGTATACTTAGTCTCGTATACGAACTCCGAGGAATCTCAAGAAAAGCTGACATCAGGATGTAGTGCAGTGATTTAGTCATTATTACGTTAGTGATTATAGCCAACTAAGGTGATAAGGGCAACTCTCGTACTGAGAGAGGCGGGGTGCGATGCGAAGGGCGCCGCGGGCGAGGCGCATACCCATCGTTCTTCCCAACACCCCCGACTATAGGTAACCAATATTTCAGGCAGTTACCGATTTGTCGTGAAAAGTTCAAAAGATTCATAATACACTTACCATGAACATATGTGTTTGCATGTGTGCGTGTGTGTGTTTCGCACTCAATACTTCTTCCGTTTTCTCGTATGTTAGGGTAATAACTTTAATATGCCAAGGTAATAAAAATTGTTACGTATTTCTTTGTATCACACAAATCTCAGCATTGCTGAATGTATCACGTTTTCATGTTCACTCCAAGATCGCTATTTCTACTTAAACTTGTAGTACGTAAATAATAATAACAATAAATAACTTTTCACACCACATGCTCGAAATTGCCCAATTATATATCATGCAAACCTCACCTAAAGTAAGGCATTATAGCCATCGGCTAACCAGCGGGTAATAATAAGATCCAGTACCATATTATGACCCGGCGGGTGGTTAGTAATGAGATTTGAATTCGTATGAAAACATACAATTTGGAATAAAATGTAAATTACTTGAGTTTTGTTTCATTCGCAAATTATAATTTGTTTGTATATAATCAATCACTTTATTGCATCAAAGAAAAACAATGACGATGAAACATGTTCAATGTTATGATGGTCGGCGCAGTGGCTAGCGGCGGCGGCAGATCGGCCGTTACCCTTTTGGCCTGAAAACGCACTTACCTCAAAACCAAAACGCACTCGGTTTCAATTCGGTCTGAGTTTCTGCGCCAGCGCTGCCGGGCACTCAGACGACGGATTTATCACATCGCAGGAACTCTTACACCGCAAAAAATAAATAAAGAACACTTTTTAAAACCCGTTTACTTATATATACTGGTTTTGCCAAGCTAAAGTTTTCAAACTTGTTCTTGTAAACACATCAACAAGGGTTTTTTATGTGTGAATTAACCCAGATAAAAAAACTAGCATTTATCGAGTCATCGGTCAGTAAGTTTATTACGAGTAGCTTGCTCGCAATCAGCAAACAAATTCCAGTAGGTATCAGTTTAAAAACGAAAACCAGATTATTCGCCTATAAAATTTGTCAAAATCGATTCAAAATCGCACAACCTACAGATACTTACTCGATACTAAAATATTATGTTTTAGAAGTTGTATTATCACTATCGATTTTTCGGCTCGTAAACTTTGGAGATAAGCCCCCCATGCTTGAAATCGAAAAACAATCTGTTATTTTACATTACAATAATATACTATGTCGACAGCTATTACACACATAAACAATTACCAAATCATTTCATATAAATGGATATACGAATTTCAAAGTCAATTTTAAAAATTGGGATTACCTCATTTTAACTAATGGCCCACTTTGACATTCGTATATTGATTTTGAAAATTCGATCCGCCCTAGTCGGCCTATTTTTCCCAAGAAGTCATTTCGTTATAGAAGTTCAAGCTACAGCAGGCAGTCATGACTGCTGGACTCGCTGGACTCACAAGTTTGCCATCGATCACACCAAGAGGGGCGGGCGGCACAAAGGGCGGGCCATTTTCATTCCAGTTTTTATGAACCCCTTCGAAAGAACTTGTCCATTTTGCAGTGTATACCACATAATCGCCTTTTGTAAAATAGGGCCGAGGAATCAAGGGACACATGTTACACTTGTTTCTCGTAGTGCTCTTTAAAAGAGTCCCGTTGCAATATAGTGACAACAATACCACAGACAGAGCGAATGCGCTCTTTATGACCGCTCATATATAAAGAAACAATTAGCAAAAGTTATTGACCAGAAAATAAATACGAACGCGCCGATAGCCGCTGAGTCCAGGACATTGGTGCAGCTATTCCCCCTGGGGTTATCTCGGGTCAGGGCTCACGCACACAAGCTCGGGCGATTGTTCCTGTCGTTAGCTCAGCAAAACAAGAACACAACTTTTTAAAACTCAGATAAGCAAGGAGCGAAAGATTTTAAAGGAAATAACAAAATCGGTAACAACAAAAACCAACAAATGAACACATGAATAGTTATGTTGGTTAGGAACGGCATCATAAACATCCTCATATTCATCATTCATCATCGTACGTATACCTAGTATACGTATAATAAATTAATAATTTCTGTCTGTTTATCCGTTTGATGGCCGAAGTTCTTTGTATGCGATTTTTACCATTATTTGCGCTGGATATCTTGAGGAAGGGTTATGGTCATGGTCATATCATAGATCGTACTCAAATAGGTCGATCGCACCCAAGCGGAGGCAGGGTGGGTCGCTAGCTTATTTATTTATTTATAAATTAGTAAAGTGAATTTAATTTCGTCACAAATGTTGGGCCGAAGGAATAATAGCAAATGTTGCTTAAAATAGATTTAAATGTGCCGAATCGCTCGTTACCGCGCCGTTACGATCGGGAAACACGCATCACTCGCATCAGGGATACAAATTAACGCTATGTTCTAACTAACTAATGTAATTAATTAAGATTTCCAGCAGGGTATAAAGGCAATAAACCATTTAGCCTTTTATTTTTCGGAGTTCGTACTGAGCGTCGATATCTAATACAGTTCAGGAACATACAAAAGATTTCAACGCGCAGTACAAGTATTAAATGACAAATTGACAATACAGTTGTTTTCTTTTTCATATTGTAATTTAAATGATAAACTGTAGAATTATTACTTTATTATTATTAAAGTATTCTATACGCGTGTATTTGTATGTAATTATTTGTCCTTTTAATGCAAATTGCACTATCGGTAGCCATTTATAAAACAATGCCACTTCCTTACCTACAGCTAATAAATATCCATATCACTATTAGGTACTGCATGAGTGGCTCGTTACTGCAATCAAATTCAAGATACACAAAGGACACTTAGAGCGTTGACCATCTACACTTTAAGCTTTAGACGACGCGCATAGCCTAGTTAGCGATCCTGCCTTCGATACCTAGCGGTCCCGGGTTCAATTCCCGGTATGGGAGAATATTTGTGCTAAGAGAATATTATTTTCAGAGTCCTCTATGTATTAGTGTACACCTAGCACTACATATAGTAGTGATTATTTACGGACTTGTGTGATTATGTGAGGTTGTTTAAGGTTTTTTTTTTCATTACTATATGTATATACCTATATGTTGCCAGCTGTTGCCTGAGGACTTCTGCGTTTAGAACGCTGATGCACTGAATATTTTTACTTCAAAACTCGATCATGCAACAGTGACCAAGCAAGTTAATTAAACTTTAATTCAAATTGGCCGTTTACCCTGAAATCGTCGAAGTCAGACAGAGCTACTGTTCCCATTGAAATTTAATATTAACGCGGAATGCATATGGAATTAATTCAACGTATCTTTTTTTACTAATGGAGGTCTGTCCACCATCCGTGCAGAATCCAATGCTGTGCTTTAAGACCATAACTATTGTTTTCACCGATTTTTTATTATTCATAATGCCGGCTGAAGTACTTAACTTCTGGCTATCGGTTGGGTTCCTCTGATATCAGTTGTAAATAAATGAGCTGTTTTTATAAATTACAACGAAGGTCAAAGTTAATTCAACCGCGCGGCCGCATGTCGCAAAAACTATTGATTTGACTGATCAGTGATGGTATGCTTTTTTATTGAGGTGTACAGAAAATAATTCGGTTATTGCAGAACTTTTATTTGTACTTTTAAATGTTTGTGCGTAAGCGCGAGTATTTGTTCCTGAGTCTTGGATGATTTGGATACATAGTATCTAAGTTTTTTAATGTAATTATCAAAGGGCGGAATTTTCATAGCTAAAATCAAACGTCAAGAGGGATTGACCATTATGTTTTATCGACTATTCCAGTTATCGATTTTACTAGATACGATTCCGGACTATGTCAAAATTCGCGATTATGCCGTATAAATAGATCTACAATGAAAACAGGACCAGTTTAAATGATAATGTAGAAAAAACTGTCACGATTCTTTCTTACTACAGACAAGGTGAAACTATAATTACCTAGTACAGATATAGACATCGTTTTTTTTTTTAATGAAGCCTAGTCTACTATCAGTTATACTGTTTAAAATTTCCGTATTGGTTGTATATTTAATTAAAATTAAAATTAAAATTAATTTCATTACCTTAAACATGTCGGCTAAGTGACAATTAATCATCGATAGTCGATAAAACACATTGGTCAATCCCTCTTGACGTTTGATTTTTGCTATGAAAATTCCGCTCCTTGGTAATTATGTTTGTCGCTGTCTACATAGATAAATAAATAATCCTATATCGATGTTGTTTAGTAGGCACCATTTAGCCTGTACCTCTGCGCGTGCACCAGGCTAGACCATCGTTTGGGACTAGATCAATTAACAGGTAGAACATCGCCTAACTTTAAACGGATCGCGCACCCGATGTTTTTATGGTCCGAGGTTGGTAAGTGGAGAGGCGTACCTATAGTAATTTAATTAGATGATCTTTTACGTTTTTTAGTATCCAACCTCCTTGTTGCTGTCACAAATATAGAAAATAAACAAGTAAAAAGGTTTTAAATAGCAATATTTGTAGTCAAGTAGGTATACCTTAGAGTCCTTTGACAGTTCAAAACTTGGTGATAGTATTTATATGATTATTTATTACTTACACAAAATTAGAATTTAGGTCTCTAATAAAAACTGTACGGGCAAATTTTCAGTAAATAAAAAAGAAGAAGAATATCCAGTGCATCATAAAAAAATGCATGTCACTTTAAAAAGGGGATCTATCATTTGCATCCTATGAACAAGTGCCACAACAGTGGTAAATACCTATTAAAATGAAAAAAAAGTTGCAGCAGATAGAAACTGTTGTAGGAGGGGCGGTGCGGCGGCGGCGCTCGCGCGGCCCGGGCGCAGTGTGCGCGCGCGGCGGGCTTGCGGCGCGGCGCGGCGTGCTCGGCGGCGGCGGGTACCCGGGCCGCGCTCATTGTAGCCGGCGCGCTCGTATAAAGCGGAGGCCTGTCGCGCTCGTACGCACTCGCGAACCGACCGCGCGCGCACTCCGACCCGACCGCAGTGACTCAGTGACTATGGCAGAACACGACTGGGGATACACCGGCGAAAATGGTGAGTCCATCCTTCGACCTTCGCTGCGGTTTTTGCGGGACCGCGACCGGTTTGTTTACATCGCGGCACGTGATAGCCCTTGTAAACAAAAGCCGCGGTTTTATCATCTCCAGTGCGACTCGACTAAGTATAATATTTCAGTGTTGATACGCAAATACCGTAAAGTGACGTTGCTTTAGCAGTTTTGTTCATGAATGGGTTGTCCAATTTTGTGCCGTTCACGATACACCTGCTTATTTACATAAGTAACACAAGGTTGTCAACATAAAAGGTTTTGTTTAGTTAACTTCTTGATGTAAAGAAATTATTATTAATGTTTAAATAGTACTTAAGAAGTATAAAGAAAAATACTAACAACATTATGTTCAGAACTTAGTTATGTGCAGTAATTACCTACCTACTTTAAATACTCACTTATGTTATGTTTCTTACAAACCTACTTGCCAAATGATAATTTTATAAATAACTTTAACTTGAAAAAATCTCACAAGACCTAATGTACCTTTGCCATGACTTAGTGCAGAGCGTAATCACTCGCTCTCTACTTGCTTAATCAACGGTGAAAGTCAAAGTTTTACAATTATCTGACTCATTCTTATTCTTATCTCGCACTTGACAAGGTTTGCTCTCATAATTCCCGGAGAATAGCCGATTCATCAATACCGACTGCTAATGTTCGTGATATCGCTTCATAATCGAGTGCTCAGTCAATTACCGGCGAGGCAGAAGTAGCGCCAAACATTTACCTGGTAGAGATTGCGTGCGGCGAGCGGTGGCCTAGATCAGTCCGGTACGCCGGAGCCGGTCTTACAATCAAACTTATCCGACGAAAGTTTTTCCGCCTAGATCTTCATACGCGAGCGTCTAGTAAAAGGGAGACATCAATTGGAAACCTAGAAACTAACGCCTACTCAATTGGGTGAAACGATTGGTAGTTAGTAACTAAGTACTTCAGAATTTAATTTTTTCTTCATCTTAAATAAAACATGCGCTAAAAACATAACAGACTTCTAAACGCAGGTTAGTACATTATTCATGCACTATCATCAAAGTGCTCAGACATAATGTGTGATAGTTATTCAACTAAGTACACGGTAAAAACACAAGCACACGTCACATACGATAACTTTTTTTTTAAGAAATCTGACATAAGTTGTTGATCTACGTAGGTAATACAGAAGCTATTTACATACGAGTAGGTATTTAGTTATATACACCAAACTATCTTTATTTGTCTGTAATTATTATTTTAAGTTCGCTCTTCCCCTTGATTTTCCATACAATTGACGCAAACGTGCAACGTCGTGTCGACTAGCGGCGGCGGGGGCATTCATGAATTGAAAACGCTATATTCAACTAAAACAGGCAGGGTAGTTACCTAAGTAAAGTACTGGATGTAACTTTAAAAACGATTTATTGTACCCAGGCATAAAACTATACAATTAACAATTCGCAGTAGTTTTTAGTCGTAGTCGAAATCATAAATATGTGTACACTTTAGTGGGTGCGCTTCAATTAGTCTAAAAACACTTTGTATAATTTCATTTTACTAACCAAGAAAAGCATAATTTAGCATAAAAACCAATTGTATAAGTAATTTTATCAGGCATACGATCGAATAACATAACACTCATTTAGTATAACTATCATGTTTTTTTTATTATGCATTTAAGCTAAGTCAATTTCTTCTATGTAGATTAGGTTACGTTAGAACTTTAACCACATTATTAGTAATGAAAGCCGTTAGAAATATTTATTTTTTGTTTTATAAACATTATACCTACTAGTTTAAGAAATTATGCATTTCGTTTTATGCATCATGATTATTATATGGTAAGTTTATTATGCAGATCGAAATTATGCAATTTGTGTTATGTAAAATGAAAATTAGACCATTCGTTTTTATACTAAACACTACACACCCATACTTTAGTCCAAAAGCACAAGACCGGTCTGAGTGGAAAGCCTTGGGGGAGGTCTATGTCCAACAGTGGACGTCTTTCGGCTGACATGATGATGATGATGATGATGATGACTTTAGTCCCTTGTCACTTAAATCGCTGTGACAATCTATATATGGCAGTTTAAACATGACATTACATCCGGTATTAAATAAAATTGAAATATCTTCCTTACTTTGCTACATTTCCTTGATATTTTCGATTGGAATAATAGCACTGTACTATTATATAAATTCACTGAACTTTAAAAATGTTCAATAATAAGCGGGATTCCAAAATTGAATACCGGTATTGTTGTATGAGTTTAATACCGGTATACGATCCCTGCATAAAATAGACAAGGTACTAAAGTGTACACATATTTATGAATTCGACTGTACATACATATTCTACAGTACAAAATAATCCTAATACTCTTAAAGCGGAGGGTATCTATGTATTGTTGTTTTATTACTGCTTGATATTTTTTCTACTTGATTTCTATATTGATCTTCTTATTTTTTTTAAATTATTCTTTTAATTCAATGTTTACCTTATTCTATTGAAAAAATATTTAATTCGGTTGACGCACTTATTTAACCAAAAAGAAAGATAAGTACTCATTTGCGGAAATAAAATGTTTTTGTACCGCTACGAAAAAAGAAAACCTGCACGAAGTTAGTATGGAAAGAACTGTATCATTCCGTAATCATCTAATCTTTATATTTTCCACATGGAATGCACTTCCTTGTTATAATAATATCACGTCGTTACATCAAAGTCAATCAAGAAACAAATTATTTTCCTAAAATAACTATAAGCTTAAGTAAAAGCACCTACATATTGACCATTTGTCGATTCTGAATATTTGACGATTCTTTAAAACGATTCTCATAAAGCCTTGAAATGTATAATAATCATTTGGCTAAAAAGGCTTCAAAGTCAAAAACTCAATTTATATCGGTGTAACTAATTATGAAGTCTTTTCTTTAACATATTAGCAATTCCAGACACGATAATTACTCAAGCTTAGCGACAAAATGACTTCACAATTTAAATTTGTTAACTATTGTGCAGATTCATGGCATTAGGTACGGGCTAATAATAATTGAGAGCTTCAATACATCGAGTCTACAGCGTTTAATTTAATTGTCTCGACTAAAATATCTCAAATTACAATTTCTGTTGAATATCCAGTAATACAAACATTGGCCAGAAAGGCGGTGTTTCGGCGGGAATTTCATTATCACTCGCTAGGCATTTAATAGCTTAGGTAATCTACTATAACTGGCTATCTCGAAGGCGGTGCCCTAACAATGGTTTCATCTCGGCGATGGACGCCAATAAGGAACCATTGCAATGCCGATAAACTGATCGTTTATTGCGATTGTACTATTGCGGCACAATACCTATTATTATCAGAAATATTAGACATTTATCCTCATAAGTCGGACAGAGCTCTTGCAGCCTCCCACGCGGCTTTTTAATTACTATTCGGATCATTTGTCATACATAGATGACAATTATCAGATTAATGATTACCTACTACAGAAATATCCGCTAAGTTACGGTTGAACTTGTAAATATAAAGTTACTTTTTTTGATCGCCCTCAATTGTGTACTTTTCTTAATGATTCAAGTTATGAACGTATACTTAAGTCGTTACAAGACATAATTATGTACAATCACGCAAAAATGCACCGTTGATCAGTCAAGCATTGTTCCTAACCTGAGCGATGTCATTCTAGTTGAATGGTAGTATTAGACAAAGGTAAAAAAAACTGTAAATAATCATTTCAGCGCGAGACGTGCGTTGTTGTTGTCGCAGCAATTATTTTTCTGCATTTGCCATACCGTGGAGTCTATAGAGTCGTGTACTTTATAGCAAATGAATGTATATTTTTACACATAAGAATGAGTTGTATTCATTATTCATTCTTATGTGAAAATATACTTAATCTTTAAATAAGTCTTGGTTCACAACAAAACGCCGGAAGTAACTTAAAGTTAACTACTCATTATGAAAGAAAAACCTTAATTACATAAAAAATATGCCTTAAATTTTAAAAGTGATAATAATAATTGCTTATCTCGTCTACGTTAACGTGTGCGTCAATGTTTTCAAGTGTTTGAATTGAAAGGAAAGCTTTCATTTAACATAACATGACCACCTGCATATCTGTAAATAGTCTTAGGTATCTAAAAAATACCGCTTATGAAAAGAAACCGAAAAATTGGTTTACAATCGTTTTTTGATGTACGAGAGGCGGCTGATAAGTAATCTCCTTGGTCAGAAATATATACAAAAATAATGCTGGCTGGTATGGATTTATATTCGTTTATTCTATTTTCAAAATGTATTACATTCATTTGTTTATTGCATCACGTTTATTTGTCTCCTACAATTGTTTCAAACATGTCGGTAGAAAAAGTGAAAATAGATAAAATCGAGCAGCGTGCGTTGATTAAGTTTTTGACTAAAGAAGGGAATACGCCTTCGGAGATCAGACAGCGTATGTTACGTGTGTTTGGCAGTTCGTGTTCTTCCGAATTTGTTATAAAGTTTTGGTCAAAGCAGTTTAAGTTAGGTCGTGAGAGCCTGGAAGATGATCCTCGTAGCGGAAGACCAGTTTCCGCCGACACTGATGAAAATGTAGTCGTTATAGTGGAAATTTAAGGATGAGAAGCCGCCTCGGAAATTCAAGGTCTGTCCATCGGCAGGTAAACTTATGGCTACAATCTTTTGGGACACAGAAGGGATTTTGCTCATAGATTATTTACCGAAGAAAACTACAATGAATGCTGATTATTACTCAAACTTACTATAACAACTAAGAGAGACAATAAAAGAAAAACGGCGAGGTAAATTAAGCAAAGGAATTCTGATTTTGCACGATAACGCACCAGTGCATACCGCCCGCACAACGAAGCTAGCAATTAAAGACAATGGCTTCGAAACCATTGACCACCCCCCTTATAGTCCAGATTTAGCCCCCTGTGACTATTTTCTGTTTAGACTTCTCAAGAAAGACCTCAGGGGACGAAGGTTTATGACCGATGACGAAATGAAGGCTGCGGTTACTGACTTATTTGACGACAAACCGAAAGATATTTTTTAAAATGGTTTAAATTCAATATTTGAAAAATTTAATAAGTGCATTTTACTAGCAGGGGACTATATAGAAAAAAATTCAGCCGCTCCTCGTAGGTACGTTATATGGTAATGGTACATTTGTCAAGATATAGTATAGACTTAGTGCAATCGATGCATTCTTATTTCATGCTCGTACAGCTTGGGCGTGCCCTTCAGCTATAAGAATGATTAATAAGCATACTTAGCCAATGATACTCACTGAGATTGATATCTTACAGTAGTATAATCCTGCATCTCGCTCTCACCTAGCTCTAGTTCCTTATAACGATGTACTTCTTACATTATATTCCTATGTATTCAATAACTCTTAAACTATCTCCTACTAACTACTTACCTATACATTCTATTGTCCCCGGGCACGCCCAAGTCTAAATCAAGAAGCATAACATTTCGTAGACAATTCCTGTAGGTAATCGTTAGACACGAGTATTTCTTTTCGAGTGAACTTTGATGTTTTTTATAAATCCGTCGTTCAAAATAAATTGCGTAGATTTTAAGCCAGTTCTGGGTATAAATTAACTGTTTTTTATATGTTCATCAATCATGCATGACATGATGGAGATGGTAACAATACTAAAGTGGTCAGGACGATTTACTGTCATTTAGGTTAAAAGGAAAATCGTCCACTTGTAATGACCATGCTGAGGTTGGATCTAAAGTATCCTGAGTGAATTTTGTCGATATGTATCTAATTGACAACAGGAACGTTTTGAAAAGGCGTTCTGATAAAAATCATGCTTATATTGCTTATAGAAAGTAGTCCCAAAACATGCTAATATTTTTCTTTTTTTATTACTTTGGACTACTTAGTGGTAGGAATGAACTTCATTTTTCTTGTAACCGCGTTACGTAGCACTAACTGTGAGCTGTGACGTAGAAAAAACCATGGGGCGTTTAAGCTCTTCAGGCATTGGCAGAAAGGAGATCGGCGAACATCCATAGAGTCTTGGGCCCAACCGTTACACTAATGATTTTTAGGCCCTATTGTAGATCACTATGTAGGATATTTACAGGATAAAAATTATGGGCCTGGTCTTTGGAAAAGCAGAGATATGGACGGTTCTCCATATGAACCAAAGTAAGTAGTTAAAAAAGACTTCGATGAATACTTCTGATAAGTTATATTTAAAAAAGCATCAATTAAGCATGGTATAGATGTTAAGCATATGCAACATGATATTATTATAAGAACATGAATAAAAATTCCAAGGGCTACAATATGGTTCAGTATGCATTTGGTCTGTGAAACAATGGATAGCGTAGAAGGCAGAATTATTATGTTATGGAGGGTACTTATACCCTCAATTTTTTTAAATGTCCTACTACGGCGTATTACGGTAAACAGAAATCAACAATGTTATTTATTATTGTTATCTTTTAAATCCCATAGAAAAAAAGTCTGATACTTCACAAAGAGTAGTTAAAAAATACATCATTAATTATTGTTTTAGTTAGATTCCTGTAACGGCTAGGCCCACTTTCGCCTATCTCCTTTGTTAATATATAGTCGAGTTCATAAATATGTTCATCTACGATTTGTCACAGCGATTTGAGTGACAAGGTACTAAAGTGTAAACATATTTATGAACTCGACTATACCTATATTATTGAGCCCGAATGGAATTTTGGTCCATTATAAATTAGGTGTAAATTTAAATAAGCACAAAGGGAATTTAGTCTATTATGAATAAATTAATTCAAATTAAGATCAAAATGTATGCAGCTTCAAAGTGCCGTTATTACGATTGTAAGTTTAAGTACGAAAAATCGTAAATACAAATGAAGATAATATCTCTTTCAATCTAAATGATATTGGACAATTTTACCATGCGACATAATTCCATTTTAGACGTTATTTCAAATTGTCATGTTTCTGGTTTGACGTATAATCTTGAGTCGTCGATTTTCCTTTTACACCAAATGACAGTCAATTGTCGGGACCATCGTGTATGGCCGTGTTAAAAATCCATAAAAAAAGGTGACGCACTAATTTAAAGATGTTTTGAAGACAGAGAAGGCAAACAATCACACACGCCACCTGATGCTTAGAGGCCCATAATAGACAATGGGCTCAGAGTTAATTTTAGTATGTTTTCAATCATAGCATATGAGGCAAAATCACATTAATTTAGGTAGTTTTTTATTAATTATACAATCAGATGTGTTAATAATTCCCCAGAGTCATTATACTAGTTGAAGTCGGCAAACTGTATGACTATTTGCTTGCGGACAGAGAATACCTTTAGTAATCCATCTTATCTAATCACACCTCACATACAATATTACTAAGCCATTAGAACTATTGTGCGAGACAGTATTGTTCTCTTAGGGCTTTATCACACTTGCGATTTGCGGCCCTTTAAAAACTCGTCCCTCGCTTCGTCTCTAATCTCGCCTGTAATAATAACTTAACCATGCGCTCACTAGTGCGACACTCACTAATAAAAAAGATATAGCAAGAAGAAAGCCAACGAGCACACAAGCACATGGTAACTGGGGACCCATAGAAATCTGCATTCTCAAGACTACAACGTCTACAACCACATTCTTAAGACTGCAAATGCGTTGCCAACCCTGAGGACTAACATGGAATGCCTCTATGCTGGTAATTTCACCGCTTGTCTTATCCCCAAAATGCGAACACTACTGCTTGGCGGTAGGTTAAAGAATAAGATTGTGATAGCGATCCGGATGGATGCAGTGAAGCAGCGTCGCAAGAAACGCTACTGTCTACTATCTTGGTAGAGCTGCGTCAAAATGCGACCAAGGTCGGAGGACTCCCGATCACGCAGGTTATACGTACTGAACTGTCAGTCTGTCGAGCAGTTAAGTCTAAGCCGAACCCGGCTAACTTGATCCCCGGACACGCTAAAACTCCCAGCGAATTGGACTGGTACGCTCCCCTACAAATGTAGTTGCCAAAGTATCTCTATATTTGTTTGTTACATTACCCCGCCGGCCCGTAAGAGTTCATTTGAATAATATAAATAATATTTCTATTTTCATATTTTCGCTGGATGTATACGAGTACACATCAGTTGTTTTTGTTTTGGCGCTTGAATCGTTTCCAAATAATTGGCTTACTTGCCGGAAATTACAGGACACTCATGGCCACTTGACTTCCTTCAAACGTTCGGCGGTTTGGATCATTTTACGTAAAGAGTCAGGTCTTGTATTATACTGTAAATAATCTAGTAAATTTAATTCAAAGGAACAGAATACACACGCCATAGAAAGTGTACCTGCACACTGCACAGCTTCAAATGAAAAAGAAATGAAAAAATGAAAGGTAACTGAAAGATATTTTCATTAGTAGATTCGAATCAATCATAAAATCAAATCATAAGCTAGAGCCGGGCAGGCAGGTACATCACACGACAAGCGACGCAATCCTACTCATGTACAATTAAACGTACAGTTGGGAACATGAAGTTCCTAATTGACACGATACCTTTACCAACATAATTATATTAGTAATTACTGATTTACTAATTACTTATAGCACTAACTGTGACGTAGAAAAGACCATGTCGCGTTTAAGCTCTTTAGGCATTGGCACCTTGTTTATTGATTTTCTCAGTAAATAATTAATAAAAAAACAGTAAGCTGTTAAGACAAACCAGACAGACGACAAGGGTTTTTGAGCATAGATTGAATTAGTTATGGTAAAAAAAAAACTGATGGGCCTGAAGTTAGTTACAGTAGTATCTAACTTCAGGCGCATCAGACAACAAAGTATATATGACGTCAAGGAGCTCTGCGATCTCATACTTACATGCTAAGCTAAGTATGTAGAGATAGCTAAGTATCCGATGTCAATAAGGTTAGCTCCCTACGTATTGTTTGCGTGCAGATAATAAAGGGTTATTAAGCCGAGTGGAGACTATTGGCGGCTGTAATGACATGGCTTACATGTCTAATGCGATGAGTGCCTCGCACCCGCTCTTTACCCGATTGTTCCTCGAGCGCGAATTAAACGAGATGACCTTACTCGCCGCACGGCGACGGTTTGTAAAGCTGGGTATTAACTTTGAATAGTGCGTCCGCTATGTGCGACACTACAACAATAGCGAGAAAAAACCAGTTGTATATAACCTATACCTTGCCGTGAATAGGAAGTCAATTAACATTCAAAATTCTTCCGGTATTGCTCAAAGGTACTAATTTAGTGGTACAGATTGGAAACCGTTTTGATTATGTAAATAAAATATGTGTGACCGTAAATATCGTAGAGCGGCGGGTTACGGGTCGAGCGCACCGCGCGGCCTCGCAGCGCGGCGCGGTGCCGCTGATGCAGAAACGAAGGTTAAATCGGTTATTTCCAGTTAGTGCAAAAAAACGAGGAAGTAACGGTTTCTAGAGATAGCATAGGTCAATCACAAACAATCAAAAACTTATAAATCACGAATGAATCCGAGTTAAAGATTATTGACCTCGCAGCCTCCGTAATGCTATTTGAAGCATCAACTAAGTAAGTAGGTAATACTGGTCTCCGTAACTTAGCATTATTAATTGGTGCTGCACTGACATATAAGTAATGTGAAGATTTATTATCAGAAATAACGTGAACTGCGACATGAGCGGAAGTTAGGTAGGAGGTATAATTTTAAAACAAGAACTCAACTTACGTCCTGTGAATAAGAGCCGACTTTATTTTAAAAAACCTGCCCAAGTTTTTTAAAATAAAGTGCACCATCTATACTTATTTACAATTTAAAAACAAGTTCTTATCTATACCTAAAAGAATTGGTAACCACGGCTGTTGTAACACAGTCGAAACGTCGAGGTAAATGTTTAATATATTACGGATTAAGTCCCGTTTTATAGTTTTAGTATGTGTTTTAGAAAGAAAGAAGATTAACAAAAACAAGGTCTCAGAAAGGAGTGAACTGCGTAGGAGCAGTGCTCGAGTCGAGGGCGCTGTCGAGCAGAGTTGTAAAACTGGATAAATGAATCTGGTCGCGATAAGCAAGGCCGAGGTCGCGGCGCACGCGGCAGCCTGCGGCTCCACGGAACACGGCGAACTGCGATTACCTGAAAAGCCATTATCACCTCAGTCATCGAAATAAAAGTAAATTTACCTTAGCCATAAAGCAAACAGCTCATGCGCTCTGCCTGCGGAAGGCCTCGTTAACCGCGTTCCCTCCTCACATTTAAATTCACTCGATCCGAAAACAACAAGGACAATATAAAAAGGGAATCACAAACAAAGCGTGACGAATCCAACCCAAAATAAATACAGTTCGCCTTAAAATAAACAAGGATCCTCAAGTAGGACATCTCCGAATTGAGCACGTGTGCAGTGTTTATGTTGGTACATACAATAAATCTCAAGCGATGTGTGTCAATTTGTATTCATTGTATAACAACTAGAGTATATGACTCGATCGAGTTCAGCGGAGTCCGGCCCACGCGTGGTGAGTGCCGCTTGCTCCGCAGGTCGAGCACTGACCCTCAATTGGCTGAATTGCGAGTATTCACCAGCAAGGCAACCCTGCACCGATAAATATTGTTTGAAACCTCTGCTATTTACATTAAAAACATCCGGTCCCGAAGTGAACTCAATTAATAAATTGCCGTATATTTTAATCAACGCCCACCGCTCATTGAAGTGCTATACTTAAATCAATCGGCAATGTTTTCGCAGCTACTCGACCAATATTTACTTAATGACATCAATTTTACTGGTTTGCTCTCTATGGAAAGCTTTATAGCTAAAATTTAATCTATTCATATATATTTGTTTTCTTTTGAGTTCGTCTCTAGAAGAAGAGTGAGCAGGTAAATCTGGCAATTAGAATTCTGCCGACAAAGTGGATGCATAACAAGAATAAACTGCGTCTAGTCTGTACCTACTGAGATAACTACATACGATAATTACCGCGACTAATGTCTAATTTTCGTTAGTTCAGACTGCCATCTTTTTTTTTCATATTCTAACCGCTCATTCCAAGTGATTATTTCAACGTATTCCAAATAAAGGCACCATACATGCCACTAACTATTAAATAAATGGCACATAAGATTTGGCGTATTGTCCTCGGTTTTTGCTTCCTAACAACAATAATAAGACGTTATTAAGAGTGGTTCGGCGTAGGTAATGTTTTGACAATGATAAGTGCGTTGTGTACGCGTGGGCTTCAAAGGTTCTCGCCTGACTCACGGCGCCGCCGCCACCTCCCTGCGGAGTCCTCCCTCAAAATTTGTACTGCACGTTTAAATTAATCGTACAGTTGCAATCGCACGAGGGTGATTTAAATTCCACATTATGTATTAGTTGTGACTCATCGTTTACGATAAGGTGATTATCGAAGACAGGTGTGTTTTACCTTGAAAAGAAATGGAAACAAATCCATTAACAAATTTAAATGTTGATGGGAATTACTTCTTGGAACCTATTGAATATGTACGGTGTGTAAGATGTAAACACCCGCAATTATTCTAAACGGGTTGTTTTTCAACTTGATACCTAATTTGCCTTAAACTGTTAGTGGACTGATTTGAATAAGTTAAGTTGTTTTAGCAGGAAAATGGTTAGCTTCTTGTTAAATTATCCGAGCGGCTCGCCTGTTCATCAATGATTCTCTGTTTTGGTGCACGGTAAACAAACGTCAACCCATCATCATTTCACGAGTATCGAGAATAGCATTTTATGGAAACACTTTAAATTCACTTCTAGGTCGTCAGTATCACCTCATTTATTGAGATGCGCGTAAAATCGTCGAGTCTACCGGCTGGTACCATCTGGCGTGCAGTCCAGACCAATAATAATAAAACATTACCCACTACTTTTACGATTATTTCTTATGCAGATAGATTCTCTATAGATTTTATATTCTTCTTATGCTCTATCTTCTCAGTTTCAAAGTGTTGTCTAAAAATGAAAGTGTTTAAGCAGTTGACGTCAGTTAACCGTCCTTAAGATAGCGGTTCATCGTAACGAGGAAGTAATAATTCTCAGTAATCGCTATAAAAATTGTTTCTCCAAGCTGTCTCATCATTTCATCCCGCGCGGGCGCTGATAAGATAAGGTGGCGCGGGCGCACGCCACGTCGGTGTCACGCTGCACGCTGCCACCCACTAGTGCCACTAGTGGAGGGGCGAGGCTGGGCGACGCCACGGACCAACTTCGCACGCCGCCGTCAACACACCACCGAGACAACAGTACACGTACTCAAGTCGATAAAGCCTTTGTACTGTATTATTACAATTAGTACAGCTCTTTCTGAAAATGCTAATAGTATTGAAAATACCATTCTAGTTACAACAACAACATTTTGGGATTGCTCATTGTTTGACCAATTTCACGGAGCACCTGTATTTGTAAAGTTAGCTACAAATACTCGTACATACACTAATAATTTAATGCATAAGTGTCATATATGACATGGAAAGGTACCTTACATTACTCGTTGTAGGTTATATATATTATTAATTACGAATTACGAAATACTTTGCGGTTTGGTCCAATTAATGGAACTAAATAAAACTAGAAGAAAAACATTTTGATGTCACAGTCACAGTCTATAAAAATTGCGGTAAATGGCGCTAATTGAGGATCGCGTATAAATCATGCAGCGCATTAACAACTTGTATTCACAACCTATTAAATCCATGTTTTAATTAACCGTTATAAGTACTAATAAGATAATTACATCATACAGAAGTTTTAAACATATATATATATATTTATGGCATAGAGAAGGCAAACGAGCACACAGGCCACCTGATGGTAAGTGGAAACTGTGACCCATAGACATTCGCATTCACAAGACTGCAAGCCTAAGATTGCAAATGCGTTGCCAACCCTGAGGACAAAGATGGAATGCCTCTATGCTAGTCATTACACCGGCCGTCTTATCCCCAAACCGAAACACAACAATGCGAACACCACCCGCGAATAGCGTTTACATAGGAATAAATAAAGCAAAGGGAACGGAGCCAGATAACCCAGTATAATAAGTAATTAAATGAATATTTAGGGGATGCTGTCACGTGATAAATGGTCATCGCGATTTTTTTACTGATAACTCATACATACACATATGTGCCTATAAATCCGACAAAAAGTGCAATCTTCACGTTTACCCGTAACCGGTTAAATCCGGCTCCGCACACTAAACCAGTCAGTGAACTCGATGGAGTAGTGCTCAACTGAAACCAACGCCAAATTACATCTTAATGCTCTCAGCGCTCGGTTAGTATCGCCCCCTCGCCCTATATCATCATATCTAACTGCTGTTTCCTGGATGGTTACTACGAAATACTAAATTCGAAACTTTAGATGCCTAATCCCTTTCCTTCGTCGATCCATTACCCCCTCTAGCATAAGTAGCATTTAATTTTTCCTTGAGCGCTTTCATCTTGAGCGCACTTAAGGCCGTCTTGCGGGCCGCATTTCGGCCCACGGTCTACTCGTAGAGATATTAAGTAGACAATGACATTTTTACACCACGAGTCGAATTTTGCGCAATCTGTCCATACCCATTATAGCATTTGACAAAGTCAGTAACTTACCTTTGCTGTCGATGTCTGTTGTTTATTTTATTATTCCGTAATGTAACACCGACCATCGTCACTCGTTTTAGTCGCCATCCGAAGCTTAATTTTCAAAAAAGGATGACGTAACTTGGAACTTTGTTTAAAAAAATTACATCTTCCGCAGGCCCGTCGACGTGGGTAGAGAAGTTCCCGGCGGCGCAGGGCGCGCGGCAGAGCCCTGTGGACATCGACACGACGCTCGCCAACTCCAGCGGCACCGCGCCGGCGCAGCCGTTGCTCTGGCGCTACTCCGTCGAGCACACGCGCTCCGTCGTCAACCCCGGCTACTGCTGGAGGGTCGACGAGAATGGATACGACTCAGGTAACTTTAACGCGTTGGTACTTTAGTAGTATCATTATGGAGTTTATTTGATGAGCCATAATAGGACCATTAAGACCCTGTCATAGTGAGGGCTCACCTCCGAGGGGCGGGGACTTTTAGTATGTTTATCTCCTAACTAGTCCAAACAAAGTTACGAAGTCGAACTTTCTGCTTTCAAATTTTCCATCCACATCCCTTTTAAGCACTCATTTACAGTATTTTTTTATGACGTAGATGTACAAGTATAAGTTCTGTAGTAAAATCTAGTTTAGGCCTAGATAAAATTGTGTTAAGTGTGCGCCCTATTTAAATAATATTTACGACTTCCCACCTGACTGATAAGCAGAGGGCGGAATTTTCATGGCAAAAACCAAACGTCAATAGAGTTGGAATGTAAAATTTTATCGACTTTTCCAGAAATCGATAAATTTAATCTCCTTCTATATTAGTGACTTTTAACACTAACCTCTTTGATTAGCGAGTTGGCCATTTGTCGTCTTTGATTAATGAGTTGCAGGGCCATTTAAAGTAAATCGCATGGCAGTTAACTGGCATTTCTGCCACTAGTCTTTTTGCAACTAATTCACGCATGTGAGAAATGTTTAATAATCCAAAACCGAAAACAATTAACAAATGGGTAAAGAAGTATCCTTTTCTTACCTACAACGAAAATAGTTCAACAATATCTGCTCTATATGTAAGGTTAATTTAAAGCACATTAAAAAATATTGTGTTATAATGAATCTCACATAACGAGTAAAACACATTCACGTGAGTTTAAAGCGGTAAAGAACGATAATAGTTTTTATCTAGATTTGATTATACTTCTAGTTTCTTGCAAAATCCCATGGAAAAGAATTAACAATCCACAATCCCGTATTTTTAAAGATTTTTTTTTAAAGTTCCTGTTCGTCAAAAAAAATCCGGGCGAATCGTTATTGAGGAAAGTTTATTAACATAAATTGTACAATAAAACGAAAAAAAAATCGCGATGCTATGGCAAGAAAGTAGGATAGCAGTCGATGGGACGGTCAACATTAGAGGAAATTGTGCAGCAAATGTAATTATAAGACACTGGCCAATAATACCTGTTGTAAATTTTACCTCATTGGAAGTAAAATACTTGATAAAGTTGATGCAAATTTAATGAAATGGATCAATTGAATTGATTAAAAAAACTTCAGTATCTTTGGCAAAATTCATAACATCTGAATTTAAAGAATGTCCTTTCACTAAGTACTGAGAAGACGAGGAAATCGTAATTAGCTCAGACTTAGATTACGATACTGTTTTTTCCGATAAAAATTACTTCCCAAGTGCTTTGAGTCCTTAGGGTGTTTTAATAAAACCTTGGAGGTAGTTTTAATAATGCAATACTAAGTTAAAGCTAAGTTTTTAAATAATTATCAGATATTGCCTGTTATTTAATTTTTATACTTTATTTATTGTTGTTAATTATTATACAGGGTGTTAGGCAGAAGGTTGGACAAACTTCAGGGACTAACTCTGTAGGTCATACTCATCAACTTTTATTATGGGACCAACATCCAAATTGCGAAAAAAAAAACACCTGTTCCATACATTTCGGCTGTTTAGATCTCAAAGTTTGTTTGGAAAAGCTGTTTTTTTTTCGCAATTTTGGATGTTGGTCCCATAATAAAAGTTGATGAGTATGACCTACAGAGTTAGTCCCTGAAGTTTGTCCAACCTTCTGCCTAACACCCTGTATAACGATAGGTTCACACTTCATTAATTAATTTTATTTGCAAATTCTGTTTTCTTACAGTAGTTTTTTGCTTAAATGTGGATTTGAGGTCTATTTTGGTTATTCGAATCGTAAATACAACTTATCGATAGTCGATAAAAGTAAACGTTCCAACTCCATTGACGATTTTTACCATGAAAATTCCGCCCTCTGCTGATAAGTAGGTATACTTAATACATCAGGGTACGACCCGTTTGTTCAGTAACATGTTCTAAGTGTAAGTAAACAATTCACACATTATTTAATAATAATTTAATTAGTACATAATGTGTGATTACGTCCTATTTCTTCTATAGAACTGCTAATTTTGTACTGAGATATAACTATGTCGCCAAATGTTGGAATTAATTTCCCCCATTTAGCACATACTTTTAAAGTTACGTTTGAAAATATATTCACACTTCTAATATTCACGTCTTTAAGATCAGTATAAATATCTAAACATTGACTGTGTTATTTTCAAATGTTTATTTTTCTTGGAACACTAAAAGCGATCGTAAACAAACACACGCGTTAGTTTAGTTTGTACAATTCAGTCAGATATTCCGGTTTTTCTCAAAACTTTACGGCTTAAGCCCAACGCAACGGTGGTGTTATTAATTTACCATTCCACCGTATGAGGGCACCCAGACTTTAAGTACAAACAGCCGTACTCAGAGACATTTTAAAGACTTGTCTATGAAAAATCGTCAATAAGGAACAACTTAATCATAATTGACTCCTGAGTGCGACCGTAAGACATTTGAGTCACTAATTTCAACTGGATTGTCACATTTCCTGCCAAAAACTCAGGTGTATTTAAACGTAGGCAATTTGCATATCCCCATATATAGCAGTCCCCTCTGCGGGCGCTAAGCCCATGGTTATTACGGTGACTCACCATTATGCTGGTTAGTTCATGTAACCGAATAATGGCTCAAAATACTTGTCTGATACGATCTGTCAATAGAAGATCGTAAACAATCACAAGTCATGAATAGCACCAATAAACTAGGTAGGCAACTTCTTGTTCTTTTATAGCTCCTGCCCGCGACTTCTTCTGCGTTGTCCCACCATTAGGTAACAGTGTTTTTTCGTGATGAAAGATAGCTTACACCTTCTCCATTTCAAATTTAATCCAAATCCGTCAAACTGTTTCAAAATCCGTCCAGCTGTTTCAGCATGACGAAGTACCTAACAA
Source organism: Acleris sparsana (assembly GCA_923062465.1). Taxonomy (NCBI): domain Eukaryota; kingdom Metazoa; phylum Arthropoda; class Insecta; order Lepidoptera; family Tortricidae; genus Acleris; species Acleris sparsana. The sequence continues at coordinate 13,689,675 of OV281287.1, read as the reverse complement.
AGATAGCTCTAACACACACACGAACTCACACACATATTTTCGTTTTTATAATATTAGTAAGTGCCTCTTAACTGGTGAACGTCGCTAAGCGGAATAGTTTGAGTGCACTTACAAAAACCTACCTAACAACACTCTCGAGTGCGGTACCATACCTAATTAGAGCTCGATGAGCCATACTGCTTGATATGATGACCTCTATAAGGTTAGTGCCGCAAGTGTTGAGAAGCATACCTCTACTTAAATAAAATTGCAGTATTTCATCAATAAGATGTGTTGTTGCAGAATTGCGCGGAGGCCCGCTCGGCTCGGACGTGTACAAGCTGCAGCAGTGGCACTGCCACTGGGGCGCCGTGAACGGGCAGGGCTCCGAGCACACGGTGGACGGCCGCTCCTTCTCCGGCGAGCTGCATCTCGTGCACTGGAACACCACAAAGTACAACAGCTTCGCGGAGGCTGCGGGGAAGTACGACGGGCTCGCCGTGCTCGGCGTTCTGCTTATGGTAACTATCACAAAAGGACCGTTTATTTGCAATAAGCTATATTCGACAACCATAGTCATCGTGTGAGGCAAAACGTGACCATTGCTGGAGTGGGCCATTCCTATAAAGATCTTCACCATGATCCATCCACCTGTTTTGACAACATTGCCTAAACAATATTATTTCCTAGAGTTTACAATATTGGTACGTTTCATCCTTTGCTCACTTTCCTTTTCTTGGCAAGGCAAGAGTAAAATAAAAAATATTGATACGCAACGTCGAATCGAACGTGACAATATTAAATGCGAACCAAAAGTCAACATAATAAGTTTCGCTATGAAATAGGTTTGCTTTTAAATTTAATACCTCACACAATAATGCAAAATATTTGTAAAAAAACGTAGTTATACTTACATCCCGAGGCCGTAACAAGCACGATCTCTTCGACACGGATGAATATGTTTCGGAGACGTTTTATTTGCTCGAACGTGTATATCAAATTACGAGTTACTGGTCGTAAATAGAGTAACAAATATATTGCGGTGAGGTACATACATGCCCATGCCATGCCGGTACGACATTGCAACGTGTATTTTTCCCACCTACACCCAGAGTACTACTAGTCGTTGATTGGCTGCATTACGAGAACCGAACGCTGCGTTGATTGAAATTTCCGTGATGTCTGGAAGTACTAACGTAGCATAGCCACTGTTAAGTACACCGACAAACTATGTCAATTATTTGAACATATTTGTAGGTACCAAATTATTGGACGCTATTTAGAAAGAGAATAGAGCAAAAAATAGAGAATGGCGCGCGGCCGTTCGCTACTTTCACCTTAGCATCGTTACTATAGCGTAGTGTAAGCGACTGCGCCACTGCGAAAACAGGTCCTTATTTGATCTCTGTTGAACTTTTAGTGTTGACCAATGCTCCTCACGAAAGGAAACAGAAAAAGTTGTTTGCTTTTTGTATTCAGTCATAATTGTTTGCTGCATTGTATGAGGCTTCCTTCTCGAGAACTAAGCCGTTCGCGTTGTGCCAATGAAAAAGTCAACATAAATAGATTAGACACAGCACCGAAGCCTCGCCAGTCACAACTCAATCCTTTTATAGAAGCACGCAACTTAGTTACGTACTCGCCTAGTAAATAACGGGTTATAGTGTAGGTTTACATACTGACTCTGTAACCCACATCTGTAATTGGTAAAATCTAGCTTCTTTTTTAAATGAATAATGAGCCATTATTAGTGGCAGGAGCGCCACTAATAACGCGCTATGCGATTAGACTCGAATCTCGGGATTTAGAAAGGCTCGTAATACTTTTAGAGATTAAGTATTTCGAATTGGTATCCTTTTGACCTCAGTTGCAGCACGAAACGACCTCAGTGTCCCCGGTCAGGTGCGCGGAGTCGTTACTCTCCTTTACCTCGTTGTACTCAAAACAGAATAATAAACTACTACGTCTCTGGGTCGAAATCTGAATACAATAGAATTACATCTGAATAAAATTTGCATGGGAATACGTAAGTGTGTGTATGAATAAGTAGCCGTAAATACTTACTTAGGTATGAACGTATAACAGATGAGCACATCCATAAAATTCACGTAAAAACGATAATTCACTTTGAATTAGTTCCTACATTGTTCTACAGAAATATTCAAGAAGATTTTTGATTAGATGATTCTCAAAGAAATTAGTAGGTAAATAGGTAGATGCATCATGGCATCAAGCAAGACTGCGGATTTATCCGGTTTGCCATCTTACTTCAGCTAAAGAAAGATAACGTGCGCATGTAGTTAGGTAAAGTGCCGACAATCATTTAGATTTAAAAGCAAATTAATAAATAAACAAATGTTTTTTGAAATCCTGTAAATAACATTGAACAACGAAGTTTATAATAACTGTCGACTACGTTGTACTGTGTACTGTGTTGGTTACGTAATTGTTGACTTACTTTGAAATTACTGTAATGGGTTCTTGATCTTTGACGCCACTGCAAAGAATTCATAGGTTTTTTCTTCTTTCGCTTGATCAATCTCGTCAACTTGCTTTTCACCACGAAACTCAAGTATTTCCCATCTTGCTCTTGCATCGTTATCATATTGTTGACGTTAAAAAAGCTTTTCCGTCATACAAAGTCGTTATAAATTTGTAAACGTTTCTTTTGCAGGTAGGCAAGAAGCACCTCGAGTTAGACAAGGTGGTGCGGCTGCTGCCGTTCATTCGACACAAGGGCGACAAGGTGACGATGTCGGACCCGCTGGACCCCGCCAAGCTGCTGCCGGCGCGCGCCGCCTTCTGGACCTACCCGGGATCGCTCACCACGCCGCCCTGCACAGAGTGCGTCACCTGGATTCTCTTCAAGGAGCCCGTCGAGGTTTCTGCTGAACAGGTCAGTCACAATCCCTAATCACCTCCTATCTACAGCAGCGATTAAGTAATTAACCATCTGAATAAATTACAAGTCTAAGGCACCTTTAAACTGCTCTAGAAAGCTAGCTCCGACACTTCAACACCAGTATTAAGCTAATGCACGCTGGAAACCTGTTCCCGTAGTAAATACACGGGCTAAGCCGACCGGTGGCGCCTACCGGTTCCCGAGTGCGTAGCGCGTTTATTTACCTGTTAACGTTTACTACTGTGCACCCGCGGCCTAAATCCTTACTTTCGAAAACCTCATTAAGATAAGCGCGCTGTCTTATCACAAATGCCTATATGTAGAGTGGCGTGTGACGTTTAGACGACTTGTTTTCAGTTGGCGTTGATGCGTAAGTTGCGGAGCGGCGAGGCGTCGTGCGGCGAGGAGGCGCTCGAGCTGCTCCACAACTCGCGGCCCACGCTGCCGCTCGGCAACCGCGAGCTGCGGGACTACGGCGGCAACTAGCGCCGCCGGCCCGCCGCCCACCGCTACCAGTTGCAATTGTAGTGGCAACCACCTCACGCAGTGCCATGCCCGCTAGGAGCGGGATCACGCGCGAGTGCCTAGTTGCACACAAGTATTTTATACCGTTGTATTATTATATTCGCCTCAGGTACTTACAGGGTGTTTTGCATAATGTCCGCGGCTCCGCGCAGTAACGGATCGAACGCGAACGGGTCGAAGGTTAAAATAATAAGTGGAAAATCATATTAAGTACGAACATTCAAGTGCCTTAGGCTATCAGTTCTAATCTTAACAAAATAATTGTAAGACGTTTTAGAATTCTCATTTTATGTAAGGTTTGTATTTAAATTGCCTTCCTTAGAAGGAACACGCTTGGTTAGCGCAATTAACCTTTATATTATATCTACACATACATAGGTGCCTATATATTGAACGTTATCACTTATTTACCGTAATACTTTATTCTATATATAATATAATAATGCTTATCTCAAAATTGTACTATAGGAATATGTAGCTGTGCTAACGAGCCGAAGTTATTATTTGGCTATAAATATGAAAATTAAGTAGGTATAATCATATACAAGAACGTAGGTTCTATTTGGATCAAATCCATGATTGAAAAATGATAATTATTTTTATATGTAATTTTTGGTGTAGAAACATGCCTGCTAGTCCGTGTCTCATGCAAACATTGTTAACCATATTTATGCGTGTGTTAGATGTATAAATATATAATCTTGTAAGCGATACATTATGTGCATTAACACGTATGTGTAGCTTCTAGCTAGGTGTATGTGACGCCTCGAGGGAAGCCCGCGGCGCAGTTATGTTAACTGTGTCGCGGAGTATTACGTTAAGACTCTTCTAAGAGTTCCGGAAACGGTGTAGTAATATGCTTGTAATGATTTACAATAAATGTACATGTTTCAAAAAACTTCATTTCTTATTTAACGGTCTTCTCTACAGTCTATACAAACATTGGGCGATGGGGCCGATTGGGACGTTCTCTCATTTTAAATTAAAGAACACTGATCCTACTTGTGTCGGTCAAAACGTTTTCGAGAGAGAGAGAGAGATGTATATTGTTCACCTTTTTAACGCCATTGACAGATAAAATACAACAACGGTTTTAAGTCAACGACGGATAAATCCGTCACGGTTAACAGTGCAAAATAGACCTGAGTATCTATGACATACGTTTGAATTGTGCTGTAGTTTTTAGCTGTCTTTGGAGAACCATGTAAGGCAGACGAGTGGTCCGCGAGATTTGAGGATAATTTGTAAGTGAAGACCCATTCTATTATAACGTAAAGCAGAAAACTTCAATAACGGGATTTTTCATTATTCATCATATCCCTAACAAGAACCAGATGTACATTAGAATGCCAAAATAACCAGATGAAATTACAACTTCTCATTTACTTCGTAAATATGTATTAATGTCTTGTTACAAAGGTAAAAACACTTAAAAAAGTAACTTATCATACATCGTAATAGAAAATGTACAATCATTTAATGCTTTATTTAAAATACAGTCGCAATGCCACATAGTACCCATGAATAATGTTAACTAAAACATATAATATTAATTGTTTTATAAGTAAATAGTATGTTAATTGCAGGCCTGGTGGACGCAGAGTCCTGACACCTCACCTAATATATTTTGTTCGGCGACTACACGAGATTACATTTATCGAGGCATTTCGTAAAACAATAGAGAACACAGGAACACATTGAAACAAAAATAAGTTCAAGCCAAAGAAGTCTAACATTATTTTGTCGCTTGGAAACACAAAAGAATGTTCTTTAAGGTATTTACCTTTGTTAGCCTAATATTTATAATTCATTTGAAACTCCATTAACATTTGGTATGCAGAAAAGTAAAAAAGTACTAAGTTACAGTCTCTTCAGACTATGACCCCTTACGAAATTAAATTAAAAACATACATGCAATACGATGTATTGCATAATTGGGCAGTGATCAGTGCTTCAGCATACCAAAGGCGAATAGGATAAGCACCTTGAAATGGCACTCGTCCCCCCGCCGTCGATGAGCGGGAAGAGAGCCAGCGATCAACTATTAATATATGTGTCTCTTTTATATTATTAGTTCGTTTCTTGAACGAGAAAATATTCGATAGCTAACCGCCGGCATTGGGACAAGTGGCTTAGAGAGTACCTACTTAACAGATTAAGTATGTAACATCAAAACATTGATTAAAAAACTCGGTAACTTACACTAAACTGCCGTACCAAAGAAGGCGACTAATGCGATGTAGTGCTCGAAGAGTATACTCTTTTGACAGCCACATTAAACTTTAAATGCCCATACTCTTACTATACAGTAGCCGCCTTCCTTGGCATTAAGGCAGTAAAAAGGTCAGGAGTAAATCGTAAACGTAAGAGGTAAAGGGGTAAATAAATGACAAATGGGTACATGAACTTGTTAGACTATAAATGCATCGAATACTTGACTTTACACATTAGGTACCTCTTGTCACATTGATATAAATCATACATATGTTATGTTATGATATGTTATACAGCGGACTAAACGCTAAACATTATGGGACAGAACTCAGAGCCAAGGAAACTTGGTAACGTAATTAAAATTAAAATAAATCATGAAATCCAACAACTGTTTGTAATTTAAATCTTAATACTGATGGTGCATTCCTATATTTAAAACCGTGGATAGATTTGTGACGTCCCGTTAAAATTTTGACACATTTTGTTCGTAGCAAATGACAATTTTTAACGAGACGTCACAACTCTATCCACAGTTTTGAATATAGGAACGCATCATGAAACGATTAACTAACGGCTAGTGTGCGGTGTTCATTATTAAAGTGTATGTAAAAAACTCACGGTGCCATTCGTAAAATGCCCTTTCGTCCCGTTCGCAAAAAGACGCTTTCCAAAACATCATGTTGTTTTCACAACTCGAATGCCACATCGGTATAAATGGCACGGACATAAACTGTGTCAACCTTCAAATAACTTTTAAACAAATAAACAAATATAGTATATTTTAAGCTTTTGCGATCCGAGAGGAAAGATATTACTACACTACCCCACAATGAATTGATGCAACTGCACTGCAATTGTTATAGTAAAATATCGTATTTTACCCTATAGAACTCATTTTCCTTGACTACAGTGAGCTTACCACTTTAGACTCAGTTTGTAGGACATTAAAGTGCAAAAGTGGTAAAGATGTATTTTGACGAATTCGCATATTATTCATTACGCTAACTGATTAGTTATGTATTTATGTAAAATAGTTTATAGTAAAAATAGGAAAATAACAAACAATTAAATAAATACAAACGCAATACATAGTTTATCTATAAATGATTCACCGTATTAAACAAAATAGTTTTAAATATACGTACAAGGAAGATTAGAACTTGATATATCATGCCCATCCTGAAACAAGCGGTTTGTTCATGGTATTTTTCTTATTATGAACCAGACCGCAGCGCAGAAGTTTATCGCTAGCCCTTCAGTCATGTCTACAAAAACATGTCATGTCATGTCTATGGATCTCAGATCCCACTTACCATCAGGTGGCCTGAGTGCTCGCGTGCCGTCTCATTGCCATAAAAAAAATACATGTCACTAATTAATAGGGACTCGTAAGCCTCACCATACTACAGACAAGAAAAATGTTGTGTGTGTATAATAATATAGGATTGGCGTAAGCGGCCGACGCGATAGATCCTCAGCGATACGTCAATCCTATATATCTTGTCCAGGGTACCTAACATGTCTGCGTTTATCGCGTGACAAAGTTTGGATAAGGCATTCGTCACCTTTTGACACGTAAATAAATACGACAGTGACGGATGCTGTATCCACATTTGACACGCGATATAGACGCAGCCATACTAGGCTCCACAGGCCTCCCTAGCATGTGACAAACGACGGCCTTTTTTTTCATATAATGTTGACTAGAATTCTGCACTTGGTTTTTAATCGCACAACCGTTTTATCAACGAAAGTTAAAAAGATAATATAAGTATATAAAGAAATGGGCCATTTTACACTAAATGGGTATATTTCAAGGTCCTCTATTTAACACGGTAAAAACCACATTGTGTTTGATCTATTATCGTATTGTTAACGTTTGGATGACTCTTATTTACTTGCCAGTCTAAAACGAAAAGTGAAAAACGATTCCATAATAGGTCAAATACGATATTGTTTTTACTGCCTAGAATAGGGGCGCTGGTCTGAGGATTGTAACTGATAAAATAGCGTCTTATTTATACGACATGCTAAAGTCTTCATAAAGTTTTTTTAAAGTACGTTGAAAAAACGTTTGTGTAAAATTGTAAATCAAGCCTTAACTTTTTAATGTAAAAGGGATCCAACAACAAATCCTTTAATGAGGCAGTTGCTTGCTACACGAGTAAACTATCAATATTCAGCGAACAATGTTTATGACGTATAACTTCAGAAACAGCAGCGATTCTGATGATTCCTCTTTAATTATTTGTTCAAAGGGCGTTTTAGTTTTAACTATATTATTGCACGTAAGGCAACCATTTATCGGACTGCAACTATTCTTCAGTCTTAGCACTATACTCTCTTATCTGAGATGTAAAAATATAGTTTTTTTTTTTTTATAAATACGGACCTTTTCTAATTGATTAAATGTCTATTGTGACATCCGACATTAAAATATCACAATCTGGCAATTACTTACCTATACGTATAATCTCATAATGGTAGTTAAATTTCATGTAAAAATACTTTAAAAATACACTTACACTTCTTTTACAATCGCTTCTAAACCTATATGCTCAGCTTGGTGGGAAAACATGTAAGAGTACCTTGGTGAGAAACTATTAAAATTGAATAAGATCTTCTTCGGGTTCCCGATCGGGGATACCACACGCGGGGTCATTGCTCGTGTGTTCCGTCGGCTTCGGGGACGTTTTCCTCCTGGGAGGCACGGGCGCGTCGCCCAGGATGCCCGTCGTGCCGAGGAACTTGCCGTGCTCCGTCAACATCTTGACGTCCCGGGGCACCTCCGCCCGCCGGTCGTTCGGGGAGAGCTTCAGGCGCACGGGCGGGCTCGGCGCGGCGCGGGAGTGCATCGGCCGATTATCAAAGATCGTTCCCTCCAAAGATTCTATATGACTTTTGAAGAGCGCTGACGTCTTGCTCCTCTCGAGGCAGTAGGTTTTCGTGATGGCGTCCGGCTGGTCGTGCAGGTTGGTTTGTTCGGTGTAGAAGGTGGTCTTGGCGGCGGCGTGTAGTTGCGCGCGCGCGTTAGCGTCGGACTTGCTACGCTCTAGCGTGAAGGCGTGCGTGTGCAGGTGGCAGCTGAAGGATCCGGCGTTCACGGAGCAAGCGGGCGCCGCGGAGAACGGCGCGGCCGGCGCCCACAGGCACGCTCCTTCGTTGCGCGGCACCAGCAGCAGCGGGTCCTGGAGACGCGAAAAATCACGAGTAGGTATCAAAACATCCGATTTTAAATTTCATAAAAGTTCTATTATATTACCTAATCCAAAATTGAAAGCTACAGTAACTCAAATAGCAAATCCCATCTTTAAAAAGATTTTAAGAATGTTACCATTTCACTGAAAGTATATTTTTTTATGTGTGGATCAATTAACTATAGGTTGTACCTTGCACAAAATCCTTAAACGAGAATGTATTTGTATTGAACATTTCTGGGTTCTAACACCAATACTTATAATATTTTCAGTCTACGAAGATGCGCTCCACTACTTAAATTGCGTATATTTTCGCAAACGTTTATCATTAAATCCATGTACTGCGGTGCGTATAGACCTACAGATATTAAATTAATAAAAAAATTAAAACTTATCCTTAATTTTTATGTTATCTTCTTACCCATTTAGGCCCCTTCCGGAGTTGGTGGTACAAAAGAAGATTTAATTTTGAGCCGAGAACTATGTTGGATAATATATGGTCAATTTGATATACATTCTTAGATTTCTGCAAACGTTGACATTCGTGAAAAACCCGGAGCCCTTAAATAATATCTATTAAACAGATGAACATACTACGTACTTTCAGGGAGGATATCACTTAAACAACCCAACTAATTTTCATGAAACCATGAAAACAACCACAATAATTTATTTTTTTAAAACCGCGTCCCAGCCGATCTATCCCTTTGGGACCTAAGATGCCTCAGAGTACACAGATACACAATATGTTATACTTATACACCCCTCTTACCGCACTTCTCCCCTCGTCGACGATGAGCGGGAAGCGAGTAGAGGCAGCGATCAACTATTAATACTATGTCGCCTTTATTGACAAGGGATCTATATTTGACATGGGCGGCAACGAACGGTCATCTTCTTAGGACTCGTCACAATGGTATTTGAAAATAAAAGATAAAACAGACATCGGTCCGTTTCATTAGCCAGGTCAAGTAACTGGTAAACGATAAACAATAAGTCGCAAGAAGAGAAAGAAACGCGTCCGCACCGTACAGATTTCAGAGCCGACTGATTTCCTGCTACATTGTGAGTGCGGCTTAAGCGGATTCTCATTAGCGCATCACGTCTATTTTTCCAGTACAAGGTCGTTAAGGGAAATAGAGTATAGTGGAGAGAGTTCTCGCCGGCAGTGTGAACAGCCAGTGATCAATTATTAATAATGTGTCTCTCTTATAAGATTTTTATGCCTTTTGTTTGTTTCTTGAATGAAAAATAGTCGATACCTGATAGCTACCTCGCCGGCTGTGGGGCGCGTGCCTTTTGCAACGGGTGTAGGTAGAATTAAGATTTAGTGATATTGATCAGCCCACCTTGCCGGTGATGGAGTAGATCTTGGACTGCAGCGTGTGCAGCCGCTCGCGCAGGTACTCGTACGAGCACTCGCGCAGCCGGATGACCCACTGCACCACGTTGTCCTCGGCGCGCGCCGCGAACACGTGCCGCTTCTCCGGCTCGTCTCTGTCGCGCAATAACAATAGGCTAATTTACATTACTATACTATAAAGTATAAAATCGTTAAAAAATATATTTTTCACGCCACTGCTCGGAAATGTGGCGAAAGATGGTTATGTTCTTGGTCCCCAAAACAATCGATAGATGTATATGTACATTGAATGAGCAGGCCTACTATGAATTTAAACAGACCAACTATGTTAACATTGTTGGTCTGTTCCATTGACTAATAACATCGGTCCGCTGATCACTAATTTGACCAATCAGAACACACTTTGTGCTGCATATGAAATTAAATTGGCCAATGAGAAGTCGTTTTATTTTTTTAATAATATTCATCCCTTCACGGATAGGCAAAGGAATCAGATTTCACACAGCCATATATGTCTGCTTTTAATTATCTGAAATAAAGTTTTTTTTTTATTTCCTCGCAGTAGTCGTGAAAAGCACTGTGTTAAGCCTCGGCCGAAAGTGCAATAGATGGACTCGTACTTTCGAGGGCCTCCGCTACGCGTCGGCCGTCGAACTAACTCGTCCATCTATTGCTTACTTTCTAACCTCTACAACAATGTACTATAGAGGCAGAGTTTTGTTCCCAAATGTACTTTTTAAGTACAGTCATTTTCTGCTTATATCAAGACCAATTTTTAACGTAACCCAATTTGGTGGGTCTGCGTTAATTACAGCAGAGAGCTGTTGCCAACTTTTCCATCATCGGTTCAGCACCTAAGTATCATAATATTCCGGTTAACTTATGTATTCTAAGTTTAAGACCATTATGATAACAGGATCTAAATTGACTTGCAAGATTTCAAAGAGAGTGACGGACATACGAACGAAGCAAGTCATATCAGTTACTTAAATAAAATCCGGTGAAAAGAGAACAGACTGTGTTTTCCATTAAAAACCTTATATGAGGGTCAAACCAAAAGTTTTGGGAATAGACTAAAATAGGTATCCTCAAGCCACACTATACTCTTAAACATTGGTCTTAAAGCACTTATTCAACGCTGAAATAGGGGTCGACGAAATGGTCATTTTAAAGGCCTCTGTTCATTCTGGCGTCTGAAACCGCTGACCACGAAACTTTTCCTTTATTTTTGGGAAGGTGGTTTTGGAGCTTAAATTGGGTCTGTATGGAGAATGGTCCAGTAGATCGACTTTTTCACCGTCCAGATACGGTGGTTTTCCTAGCGGTATGTGGGCTGGCATTGGCGAAGGTTATGCGAAGACTAGAGTTTATAGTTCAGCAAAAATACTCGACAAACAAACAGTTGTGTTCCAATCGGCAATCACCGTTCTACGATCTTCAAGAGGAATAGTAGCCATGTGAACGTGACCTGAATTGGAGAGAAACGTAGCCACCGTCGTTTTGGCCATGCTGCGAGAATTACTGACTGTGATGTTCAATGGGCATTTTATTATTAATGCAATTTCCCCACTGAGATACGGCTGTGGTAAGGGGTGCACTCTTTGGAGGACACCAGCTGCGATGGGATGTTAAGTCCACGAAAACTTGGGACGTGGACAAGTTGCAACAGATAAGGTCCGATGGCGAGAAATGGAAGAGGCCACGATTATTTATTATTATCTTTTGCCTGCGACTTCGACCGCGTGGTTTTAAGAGTTCTCATCCCTCTGACTCGTTTTTTATATTGGGCAAAAATTATACCAGGTTTTAAGTCCGGTGATAAGCTTTTGAAACACTAAAGAAAAATCCTCAAAAGCTGTCCAGTACCTTCGTGTGATACTTTAACACATTCACTGCCAGCAACGCATATAAGCGTTCTCGTGACTTCCACCCAGTGTCCTCAACGCATATGTGCGTTCTTACAGTTGGCAAGCTCCGTATAAAACAAAAGATTGGCACCTGGCGTAAGGTAGAAAAATAGTACTGGCAGTGAAAGCGTTAGCAAAAAAATCAACCAAATGTCATCTAGCCTCTTTAACCCGACTGCCAACGACGGGGTTTAATGTTTTCGACCTACGTAATATGTATACATTGGTGGGACACTTATTTTTTTCCCATAAAATTGCCTACAAATATAACTTTTCTATTTTGACCACCAATCAAAAAGTTCTTAAACAATTTATTGCCGATAATGTAGTATTGAATAAATCACTTTCTTTAAATATTAAGTGTTTAATACTTTTTTATAGTAAAAGAAAGAATGATAACTAAATAAATAATAAAATAAAATAAAATGAGACACCAAGACACGGGTGCCGTGTCTGATACTTATCGAAATTTTTAAGAGGATTATTTTATCAATCGCATCAAACAGATCACGAACAATTTTGAATTTGGACAGAATTTAAACGAAATGTAAAAGTGGCCAGGAGTGGTACACAGTGAACTACTGTTAAAAACGCAGAATATATTTTATAGCATTACCATGCGAGCGCCTTGTCACCTATGCTGTATTTAAGCTTGTGTGTGAAATTGAAAAAATAATAATAATAGGGATTTTAAAACTTAGTGCTGACGCGCACGTACAAAATCTCCAATATAAACTTTATTTTACTAGTTAACGATAAGTATAAAATTGGTTAAGAACTTTTTGATTGGTTGTCAAAATTGAAAAGTCATATCATAATTTTACGCAATTGTATGAGAAAAAAAGTGTCCCTAATTCTATGACCACCATTAGAAAGTCACGTTGTTGGTGAGTGTCATATGCTATATATTACAAAAGAAAATAATGACCAACGAAGTGGGCATGGGAACAGCTAGTTATTTTCAAATTTGGAACATCTTCCAAACACAACGCAATTTAAATAGACCAAATTCTGGTATTAATTGAAATGTCAACTTGGTATATTGTTTAGTACAATATCGTACGACATTTGATTTCGAACGACATGAGAATAGGGACTTTATTAGTTTGTCTATGATTTTAAAAAAAATACTAATTCGTGACACAGACACAGCACAAGTTTGTTTTGCCGCCATTTTTTTCGTCAAGTCGTCAGCTTCTGAACCCATCTTAAGCTAGGTTTTATAAAGATCCATTAGACCAAATGTCGATCAGGAATGTCAAAACTTGTATGAACTTACTAAATTTTGATCTTACATATTCAATAACGGACCTATATAAAACCGGGCCTTAGAGTATAGTAGTAGTAGTAGTACTTATAATATGTGTGAGGATAAAGTAATGTATGCAACTGTAAATAATTAAGCCTTAAAACACTTGTGTGATCTTATTATGAAACGAGCCAAAGGCGATAAAAAAACCCTTGTTTGTCGAAATCGGGCCATCTATTATACACTCGTGTTATAAGGGCTTTCATCATTATGTATCAGTTACATAACCTACTATTACTGGCAGATTTTAAAGTATACATAATGTGGGCAAACACAGACTTGCTGTTAACGCAACACAATTATTATTTATTAACTTAAAACTAAGTGCACAAGACTAATGAAAATACTTATCATAATATATTGTACTGAATGAATCCAAATGAAAATAAGAAGGACAAATTGGAAATTATTTTCGCTATAAAAAACGTTTTTGCAAATGACCTCAACATACCGCCATTACTAGAATAAAGGCTATTTTTTACTTTTATTTTTCCTGCAATGAACATGTCATGTGATTATTTAGGGTAACACAAACTGACCTCGTGTACAAAAACTGCTACTAGGATAAAAACATGAGAGGTTGAATTTAAAATATTCTCATTCTATCATTAATATCCTAATTTCTACAAACATAAATGATATGCACCTGTCTGCTATTTCACCGATTCCGTGACTGTGAATCTTTGAACAGAGATCTTTGGAAAGCTCAAGTGAGATATTGGCTCCTATTTAGGAATTTAAAGTTTTCTTGATGTATATTCCTTTCTTTCCCCCTTTTTTTTTAACACATTTGAAAGACTGCCATACCCGATGCCTTAACCACTCATAAACATGTTACATCTTTTGGTAGAGTAAAAATTTATTTAGACAAAACTGACTTATTGTTCTTGAATACAAAGTATCACAAAGCAATAACAATACACTTACATGAAGGATATAGAAAATGAAAATGATATATTTGGTCCATGCTCCATCTGAACGGACGAGTTCTCCATTACAAACACTCCTGCTGGATTCTTTGTGTCAAATTTTCCCATCTCACTTATTTTGAAGTAAAACAAATAATTATTGATAAGACGAAACCACCTCTCCTTAAAAACTGAAAAAAAAACCAATCTAATGTATGTTTACAAGTATGAAACAGCGATTATTATTTGACAGCAAAATGCATTTTTTTAAATCTGCACATCCTCCGCACCGGAATCAGAGTGTACGGAGCAGACCGATTGGTAGCATTGTATTGATTTCTATGAATACAGATATACTAATCCAGTGCAGCTGTACCATTGAAATCGATACAAATGCGGTGGATGTGCATCTTTAATGTTGGGTCAATCTAAGGTAATCCCTGTAACAGTTCATATAGCTACCTGTTGATTATTATTTCTTTGACTTTTCATAAATACTAAATTTATACAAACCTTCTATGAATACTAAAAATAATTAATCACAGTGGTGCAATAACGAAATATACCTGTCACAGGGATCATCCTACATTTACCAGATTATAGTAGATAGGTTCCCAAGACCACCTAGAGTCATCAAGCATCTCGGTGCCATATTTTTTTTAAACTGAATTGTCATAAATCATAATACTGAAGTAAATAGTCTTGCAATATGCACTTCACTTTTTATATCACTATATAACTTATAGCCTGGCAAATTTATTTGTGACATCCCCATGATCTGTGTACAACACGGGCCGAAAGACAGAAGATCAGTTCGCCTCGAACTCTGTAGGCGTTAACTTGTGTTCATCATGTTCATTTAACATCGGAAAGATGATTTGCCGCTAGGCAAAGTTATTTTACATAATTAATATAGTTATTTTAACCTTTAATTGCCGAGGTTCAGAGCAGTTTCAAAGTAACACTTATGTCATGTCAACAAAGTTCAAAATAATCGTCATGACGTGTGAGATGTATACCATGTTAGTTAAAGGTTAAAAATAAAAAACCCAAGGAAGATCCAACTTCAACAGAACATCAAAATGATGTTAATTCTAATAACTTTGATTATTACAGTAGAGAACGTTCGGAAAACAATAATTTTATGGAATGTGGTGACAGTGAAATTTTATTTAGTTTTTCTATGTCTTTTTTAGTATACTATTGTTAGGGATATCGGCAGACATATCCGTAACGTAATTTATATCCTGTATGTGTAGAGGTGAGCAACACGTAATCGACAATCGACTAGTAACGTCCCCCATCGCCCGCGCAGACAATGGGAGCGTCACGAACGAATTTGCCAAGCTATAGGAGTACTTTCACTGTTTAAATCTACAATTCTTCAAAACGTTCTGGTTACTGGTTTATGCTAATATTACAAAAATGATCTTAGTACGTAACGAAATGCAAACATTGGAAACTGTCTAAAGATCGTGAAAATTCATACTGATGAAAGTTGTTGGTCTCCTTATAAACATGAATGTTTGTATTACACATACTGGTGTGCCTTACCTGCTTGATTACGGTAACTGCCATTGGAAACTTTTTTGTAATTTAGTCTCCCTTCGATAACACAGGGCTGGTCGCTCAAGTGAGCGAGTTCACGGACGTTGCATTTCATGAGTACGAACGATCAAAACACACCTCAAATTTCCAAGTTACTATTTTTATACACTTTCATGAATGTGCAACTATTTTTCACAGTGCGGTAGACCATTAACAAGCGTTAAGGCCATTGTATTTACTGAAAAATAAAATAAGAATAAATGACTTAGGCATCGTGTTGACATTGACAATTCTGTCATCTACCAAGAATTTCACAGATCCAATAGTAATCCGATCTACCTATAGTATATACTACGACTCTATTCGTTGCTTGGTTCCAAATCACCCGTAGTTAAATAACTACTAGAGTCTGTCTAATGAAAGCTGAACCTGGGAAAAAGCGGCAAATTCAAAAAATCTTGATATGGTATTACCGATCAATGAAGGAATAAACGATATTGATACTTTTATTATTTTATTTATTTTGGTGGGCACAAAGGAAGAGGAAACGCGTACTATATTTTCATATATATTATTACGAGCGCTATATTTTGATGAAAAGCACTTTAGGTAAAATACGATGACAGTGACTGGAGCACATTTGGTTTTTCGAAATATATTTGACATGAAAATATAGTGATCTGCACGTGTAGCACAAGTTGTATTTTCTCGCTTGTCGCTCTGTGCGTCTCTATCGTAACAGACTAGATAGTAAGGGAGATCCGAGCGACAAAAGCAACTTGTGCTAGTCGTGCTGTTGATAGATTTCATTGATACGAGAGGTTTTCGTCTGTGTCGCACACAGCATAATAAAACAATGATGATGAGGAATATTATATTCAACCTTTTTAATAAAGTAATTAGAGGTAACATTATTCTCATCACCCTTACACCTCTATCTAACGACAATTATATCTTGGAGAAGAAGCGCCGCAAGAAACTCCAGCAGATCATTTTTTCCAATCATAAAATACAATTATTCTTAAAAGTAACATTACAAGGTAGTAAAGTAATTAATAATTATTTCTAACAACACAAACTTAGTCGTTACAAATGTACGCTCAATAACATTGAGTAAATTAAAAATAGTGACTAGGAGAACAACATGACGAGGTCTCTACGTCAGGAACGATAACTAAAATAACTAACTGGAAAACAGGTTCTTGCAAGCGTGAACAGACAGGACCCCACTGACAACACCGGCCTTGTGAGGTCGCTTTTTTCCGGGAGTACTAAAGACACCGTTGTTTAATTTTCCCTCATTACTTATTCTTTTTAAAGATGAAACACTGATATCTGTAAGAAGAAAGAAAGTGTTAAATAAACAGAACACCATTTAGAAATACATTGTGTGGTTGCGCAGTACAGCCCCATTGTACAGTCCGACAGCCCTAAAAATATTTGGGTTTAGGTGAAATGAAATTGCATCGGTGAGGTTCTAATCGCAACGGTTTAAGAACAAGGAAGACTCATATAACCCGAACATCTTTTATATCTGGCCGATCAAAAATGACATTAAATAAATAGATAAGGTACTAAAGTGTACACATATTTATGAAATCGACTGTACAGTGTACATTTGGTTCATAAACAACAAAATGCTGTTTGCTCCGCACACAGAAAATACATATCAAATAATATGTTTATGATATCTTTTAACTAAACACCTCCTTATTGTTTTATTGAAACTATGAGTGTCAGTTACATTAATCATCTGTCTATTAAATTAATTTAATAAAATTGTGAATGCTAAGAGATTCAACATGATATAGGGACAGACAATAGGTACCTACACCTATTATATAGGGAAAGACAATGATAATTTTAGTAATTACCGGTCATTGAAGATACTTCTTCCAAATATTTCGTCTGAGTCTGGCAGGCTAACTCAGTTTCCTCAACCTCTTTCAGCTGCTTTACGTTTTCCAGCACACTTTTGTCAACGTGCACGTCCAGGTTTTCTGAAACGAATTTAATTTCGTTTAATTTCTTAATCTCATCGTATAATAGACAGAAAAAGGTAAATTAAACTTAGGATTGCACATAGAGAAATAAGAAGTATCAAAATGAACATGCCGTACTAAAGCCGTACTAACCTATAAATTTGGTCACCGTAACTAAACAATTAATTTTTTGCATCAATAATGCTTTTCTTTCTTCTTGTTTTTCTTTGTACTTCTGTATAATAGTATACAGAATCTCCCGGACACCGCCTCTTATCGTCGACGGCATGATTACTCCGTATTTTTATCAATTTAGATCTCGAATTGACAAGTTTTAACAACAACAAAGTCCAAACGTCATATTAAATAGTGTTGCCAGACTCGTCAGCCAAGAAAAATCCAGGTTCAGCTTTCATTAGACAGACTCTAGTTATTATAAATATCTCCTAATAAAACTCCCAATGTTTAAAATTCAAATAAAGAAAGTCTCAATGTAAGCGATTCACTCACGAACGTGAAGTGATGCGATGGCATGCGAATATTAAGGTAAACAATAAACACATTAATGAGAATTTGCTAAAGTACAAAGTGTCGAAAATTTTGAGAAACAGTCCTCATGTCTTTTAACGGTAGATGCACTATGACGGATAAGGGTGGCTCGGCGCGACGCGATCTCAAGCAGGACAGCTGTGCCATCGCGCCGCATCGCTTTACTTGGAACTGTCAGAAAACCACGCTGCATCACGATAATTAGCGCGTCCTGCAGTGTTTGTGGCAAACACCAAGCATGTGGTGCGGCATAAAATTTCATTTACCGATGTAAATAATGCAATCTTATGTGCTTTTTATTCGTTTTTTTTTTCTTGAATTTTTTGGGTTATTAACAGCTAGGTTTTTTTTTCCCACCTGTTACGACTAAAGTACTCAGGGTAACAAGTGGGAATATTTTTCCCATTTGTTACCACTAAAATATTTGGAGATAACTACTGGGAAAAACCACCCAGTAGTTAGTGGTTACAGCTGGGAGTTTTTATTCCCAGTAGTTACCAGTGGTAACAGGTGGGGGAAAAAATCCCAGCTGTTACCAGTGGTAAGATATTGGTGGTAACAGGTGGGAATAACCGATTTTTTTTCGCAATCGATCATTCAATCGCAATATCATTTTACAAAAGTAGTTTTTTTTTACATTCAAGGTACTCACTCGATACAGGTTTTTTTTTCCTGTGATAGGGATAGGATCAACATCGGACTCCGTCCGTGTAGATTTTTTTTATCGCTTTTCCTTTTCCACTTTTTTTGATATCGACAATTATTTTTTTATTAACGACGATAATTTACAACGTCGTCACAACGTAGTACTTTTCTATTTCTTTCGTTTAATTCCTAGGTTCGATATGCACAAAAAAACAATTATTTATAATTATTAATTTATTTTAACTTTTAGTACAAAATAAAACTAGTACACAGGGATACATCTCAAACCTAGCATTTGCAATGTTGAATAGTCCGAGCCTTACCACAATAAGTCTTCTCATTTGTACTATTTTAGACACTATAACCTCACACAAGTAGCTCATTTCCCCATCAAAAAATTTAACTTATGTCAATACTGAATAATGTTATCACTCTCCGAGCGGGCATGGTCAAATCATGTTAACATGACACAACACATTTCTGAGAGACTAGACAAGATGCATAACGCTAACTCGACGCGAGCGGTAGCTTACGTTAATCCTATTATTTTCGATTACGATCTCGCGAAGCATCTTGTCTAGGGACACAGAACAGATTTCAAGCTTACTTAGTATTAATCAAATACATAATTTTGAGGTTTCGAGCGGCGGCAGTAATGAGTTTTTATAGGCACGAACAAGCCGGTGCAGTCCAATGTTCAGAATACAGCAAACGAAAGTATTCTTGGAAGTATCACTCTTCACATTCATTTTGTGTCGTTTCTGTATTACAAACATTAAATATCAAAATCTCATCCACTAAACCCAAAATCTTTCTAGATTCCTGATTATTACCAATGCTTTATATGTTAATTACAATCAGTAACTCATATCCCATCACAACACCATGTTGTGAATATTCTTACCCATAACAATATAACAATAGTGCAAAATTTAATTTCCAATTAGTGATTCAAAATAACTTCTTGATTTCAAAAATATGTCTTTTACACACAATTGTGTAATATTTAAGAAAAATTTAATTAGTTTCAGGAAAAAATGGTTTTTTTTTACAATATGGACAATTACGCACCTTTACACAAATTTAGTTACTTCTATTAAAATCTTAAAAATATTTCGCTTGGTAGACATCGTACTATCCAGTATGAAACTCTTACTTCTAGAAGGCGGATTAGTCGAAATGGGCGAAAGTACTTAACTAGTCTGCCCGTTAGTTTGACCCGATCGCTTTGCTTAGTCCCTCTATTATGGCCCCTCTACACGTTGGCCCATCATGGATGAGCGTAAGAGACACATTTACACCCTAGAGCGAGCAACATATTCTTGTATCTTACTCTTACGCATAACTCTGTCCCTACGTTGGCCCATGATCGGCCATCGTGTAGAGCGAGCATTACGAGAACGTCCACCGCACGTTGGACGCAGTGTGTCGTGATGGGAAGACTCGTCCGGTGGACATTGTCAGGAGACCTGTCCATCAACAATGCACATGTTATGCGCATTAGGGTAAACATAAAAAATTACTTATAAAATGAAATGAGGATCAAATCTCGCCGAACTACTCATAATATCGATGATAGTTTGATTTCCGTATACAATATCAGAGCAGAGATTCCATTTTTCCTGTATACATTTATTCAAACTGCATGTGCATTGAAAATGTCCAGCTCTATATTACTATACTAGTCTCACAGCAATTATTCCCTTTCTATCATTTTTAACAGCAACTTTGAACTACTTTTTGTTTATGAAAATAGTTGTATATGTATACTGTATGGGTATACTTAAAATAATTTCTAGCCGATTCTAATAATTATTGCAGGGGTGTCCCAGAAATAAGCATGACCCTTTTTATAATTAATTATCTAAGACAAAAAACCTTATGGGCTACGATGGCAGTTGATAGCTTAATATTTATTTACATGTTAAAAACTTCAACTTAATTCAACTTTTCAGCAAAGCCAGGCGACTTCTCAGTCTTTCTTCACTCTAGTTATTTGCTTTAGTATAAATTTTTTTTCTTACAAATGTTCATATTCTCAGTGATTTCGATCCTAAGCGCTTAATTGTAGGTTTCACTAATTTCTGGGATTCCCTATTTATTAAATCATTACTTTCGAATTATTTCCCTAATTACTTTAATATTGCGTCAATAATTTTATTACAAGTACAAATATCGCTTTGACTATATGTTCTGCTAAGTTCGTTGACGAGATTGTGAAGACGACACAATGGCCGCTGTGAACCACTCATGTAGTAAGTTTTCTCTGCAACTAGAACGATCAAATGAACCACTAAAATCTAACCCCCCCAAGCGACCGGCACAGTCGCGGCATATTTTGCTTTATAAATGCTAATACCACAACTTGCTGAGAGACTCGATTAACAACGGGATAACACGTTGGGTGCTATAAACATGCAATTTCATACCCCCTTCCAAAAAAAACTACAGTACAATTTATAATTATGAATTGCAATCAATCATTAATAAAAAAGAATAACAAACAATATGGGATCTCGTGCAAAAGTATCCGGCACATTTAAAAATAAAATAAGATAATACGAAAATGTATTTTTTTTAAAGACGACATGATCATTTGGCACTACAATTTAGAAGTATACAATACCATAGTAAATTTATGGTAGCACTATAAATTAAATACAAAGGAAAACGGTGTCGCAAGAAAGTGCAGTTTACTGAATGTTCCACATAAACAAAAAAGTGTAATTCCCATGTTTCGACGCCCTGTCTTTTTGTTTAAATAAAACTGTGTGGGGTTTTTTATTTTATTACATCTAATTGTCTTGTGTTTTATTTCGCTTCGTGTATAAAATTCACAGTTTTCATGGGCCATGGCAGCACAAACAAACGTATTGAGTATTCGAATATGTCGCGTGTGAACACATTTAGCTGTTTAATTATTTTACATACTAGGTTCTATACGTGTATAAATCGAATTGGTGTATAAACGACGTCCTAATCGTATTGTATAAAGGGACAAACTTGTGTTGCGTAAATTATTGCTTTCATTTAACATGCAAAATGTCGTATTTTGTGGCTTCAATATTAAGTGCGGTTAAGGCATCAGCTGCGAGTTCAGTCAGTATTTTGGCGCCAGTCAGTTGCGTATCTTACCGATTAATTACTACACAATGTCCATTCGAATGCGTCACTTACGATATCTATATTTATAATAATATGTACAACTCATTAGATATGATCTTAATCTTGAGATTTCTCAAAGAAATGATAATCATTATTCAGACTGAGCCTTCCGTAACATCAAAAAATAAAAATAAAACTCATAAAACAACAAACAGTCATCGAACGACCGGCGAAAGAACGAACCGCAATGGTCAGCGAATCACGTATTTCAGAATCTAGGACCTAAATGAACACATGAAATACGATCCGTCACGGCGCTAGCGACTCACGGAGCGCCCGAAGGAACGGCGACGTAAACCTATAATTAAATAATTACAACTCTTAAAAGTAAGATAAACTCAATAATATACATAATTACATTATAATATATTCGAAAAAAAAAATAACAAAAAATCTCGACACGGTCGAGGTCGGCCGTTCACCGCCGTCTCGCGAGCCTCGCGGGCCGACGGCAGCCGCCGCGGTCACATCGGACATTCTCTCTGGTCGGCAGTGTTCCGAGAGGAATTATTCTAAGGTATCGGTCGCGGTGCGCCCCGCGCTTGGCGGCGCGGCGCTAGGGGCGCGGGCGTCACATGGCCGGGCGCTCCCAGTCCACGGCGTTGGGCGGCGGCGCGCCCGCCCACGCGCCCCAGCGGTCGCGGCGGAAGAACCGCTTCTTGAAGTGATGCGCCTGCTGCGGCGACGGCGAGCGCGCCTCGCCCGGCCCGCGCGCCGCGCCCGCCGGCCCGGCCGCAGCGCGCGCCGGCGCCGCGCCCGGGCCCGCGCCGCGCGCCTCGCCGTGCCCGATGCCCGAGTCGGGCGACGTGTTGTACGCCTCGTCCGACCGCCGCCGCTTGTCGTCGATCGCGGTCGAGGCGAACGATATTATCTGGTCGAAGCGAAACGCTATCCGGTCCTGCCACTTGCTCTCCTCGACCTCTTCGCCGCCGTCGCCTTCTGGAAAAATCGGGATTATGATTTCGTCTTCGTAAATCGGGGGAGACCGGGCCCGCGGCGGTAGTCTTCGCGGTAAATCGAGTCCGATGGAGGAGTGTTAGCTAAGTGTTGTGCGCACCTGGCGGGCGCGCGCCCTCGGGCAGCTCGTCCACGAGCGGCGTGGAGGAGTTGGAGTGCGGGTCGGGCGGCGAGTGGCGAGCGGCGCGCTCCTCCTCGCCCGCGGCCTCGCCCGCGCCCGGCCCGGGCCCGGAGCCGCTGCGCCCGCGCCAGTACTCCGACGCGAGCACGCGCGCCTGCAGGCACGCCGCTAGACCTGGACAGTGGACACATACCCAACGTTCATGACTAATCACCAAACCCCGGATTAACGGGACATAAAAAAAAAACGTTACACATTATATTGATCAGTGTTTCATGAACAAATCCACTTTATGTACATTTATGCTATTAACCACAGTAAATCCTTATGAAGTTTTCAAGTTCAAAATTCTCAGCCAAGTTGTAATCAGAACATTCGACAAGTGCAAAATCCAAAGCCAAGTTGTCGTAAAAAGAATATCCGACGAGTCCACAATTTGGCGAATCCAATCAGGCGACCGTCGTTGAGAATCCGAATCCTTTATCAGCGAGTCAAGGTTAAGTTAAGTGTAGTTAACTGTGGTTTTTCGTTTGACGTTTACCTTACCATAGGTTTTCATAGACGACGAGGAGATAGAGGACGTGAGGTCTATAAGACGTCGCAAATATTTTTTATCATATAGCGTGATGTAGCTTTATATCGCTCAGTACTTTCTTTTAACGCCTCGCAGCATTATAAGTTAATCTTTGTCAAAAATACCTGATTTTTTTTACCTTGTTCAACTTATTTGCATTTTTTTATATTTAAAAGGCCATATACACGTTAATTATATATTCCGAATTAAAATTAAATAATCATGCTGTGCACTTAATGAACAATACTTATCATTGAATCATTAGATTTTTTTATATATTTTATCAAAATCGACGTCTGACAGAGTCCACGTCAGTTAAGTATTTTAAAGAGCGTGGTCTAAACTTAACACCTTTTTATATTTTATTTAAAATAAATCGTTAAATGACCCTATATTAATTCGATAAGTACTTTGTCAATCTTACATTACAAATACAAACAGCGAGTACGAACTGGCAACACTATCATTCTAATTTTGTTCCAACGTTGTAGTTGTCAACTGTACGAAGTTTTTGCAGCGATACAATCGCGGTTCAGTCTCGATGCAGCTTCGATACAGTCACAAATCGTCTACGTTTAGTGGCGATACAGTTGCACGGTTGTTAAATGCGCATTTGTATCGCAAAAAAAAGTTGCAGTGAGTTAAAGGCCTTAAAATGGCCTAATTGACTATTTATGGCAACCCTCAAAGCACGCCCACTCGTAATCGGACGGCCATTTCGTGTGCGTCACTCATGAAGGTCCGTGCAGTGCTAGTGGTTCACTAAATATCGACTAAGTTTTATCGACATCGTTAAAATGGAATTTTTAATCATCATAATAAATGGTCAAGTGTGTAGTGTTGTAACCCTCTTTTATTTATACTTATCGCAACATTCGCAAATAGGTATTCCGTAGTCAAACAAAAACTCATTTATCAAGATTTTATTTTACCACTTAGTTGGTGTGACTAATATGTATATTCATGCTAAATAACAACTTTCTACAACTAAGGCCCGTATTCATAAACTGATCTCAACTCTAATGCTCGTCTCGAGATGCGTCAAAAATGACAGTGGTCTATGGTTTGGCGTTTACTTTGACGTATCTTGTGACGGGCGTCACAGTCAAAATGAGTTTATTAATACGGCCCTATAAGAGTCTCTTGAACTGAGCTACACACTGACGAATTTGGCTACGGGACCTTTAGGGAGGAGGAGGAGGAGGTTCCCAATTCGTCGAAATGCTAAGGAATATCTTTGCACCGAATTAATTGTTGCTCAATGAAAGGACGATGGGTAAAAATGTCCCCACCCACCAACAGTGATGAAACATGTGCCAGTTTATAGATCTTGGCAATATGATGTATTTTTTCTATGGCGACGATCACCATATGTATGGGGTTTTCTTGAAAAATCATAATCTTATCGTATGGAACTATGGAATTTGTTTGAAAATGAACACGTATGTAGATGATTTGCCTTGCCTGGCCCTTTGTTTTCATTAAAAAAATCCCATTGATTTTGCTACGAAGATAAGTATTTTGTCTTTTATTGGGTCCTAATGAACATATAGACCTGCAGCCCGTTACTGTTGGAGGGGGGGGGGGGGGGGGGGGACGGGGTCCATACAAAATTGCCCACCCTTTCAAAGGTTGTCAAAATGTTCGAGTCAATATCAGACTTCGGTTGTTTATAGTTGTGATAAGTATAAATAAAAGAGGTTTACTAATTATTAAACTCGGTACTATGTTCATTGATATAAAAGTATATGGAACGCAACGAATGGATAAAGTTTCAAAATGATACAATACTTTAGGTGAAAAAGCCTCCCTTTTGTAGATATTTAGATTTTTTGTAAATATAACAAATTTATAATATTTAAAGGAAAATTTTATTCATTTCGAAACTCAAAACCTATCGTAAAAAGCTGAAAATACACCGAATAACTCGCTTTATTATTTTTATCTAATCTATCCATATAAAACCCCCCATGATGCGTTCAAGAACCGCAAATGATGACCACCATAAAATAGACTGTTTGGTTAGAACAAATTTCTTATCTGTAAAAATGTTATATATATTATTATTGCTAAATAATAACATCGATTTCTATAATATTATTTCATTCAAATTTCGAACATCTCTGAAAAGAAAAAGCATTTTGATTTGACCTCTATTCTAATATCAGCCGGGAAGCTGTTATGTTCGAAATGAATAGTCAATTTGCATACAAATTTGACAAATGTGTCACGTAAGTAAGATATCGAACGATATGATAGTTGGAGCCGACTCTAGGTTGTTTCTGAATATAAAAAAAACAATGACAGCTTCCAGAAAACTTTTCAATCTTGTCATTACCGCCATTGCCGGTTAAAATTTGTTTAGTTGTATAAAATTGTTCGATATGTTGAATTTAAACCATAAAATGAGCGATCAAGATGATATAGATATTTCGGCGACGCCTCCTGATATCCGTGACATAGCAACTAACGTCATAAAATAATTTATCTACGCCCATATCATAAGCCCTCTTTAATGCGTTCAAAAACCGTAGGAAATGACCAGCATTACGACAACCAATTTTACTATGAGAATTATCTGGTCTGTGGTAGAAGGTAAAATCTGTACTGTAATGTTATAACAGTATCAAATTTGATATCGTTATGAGTTTAAATTTGGAACAGCAGTCAAAACTCAAGAGGGTCTCTATTTTAGTATCCAAATAGCTGTTTTTTTTTTAAATATACTAACGCTGGGTTTTATAAAAATCCGGGACCCTCAGTTATCGATTTTCAAGGCAATCAGAATTGTTAAAAGTGGACGCCATTTTGAACTTTTTTGTTACTGGTCCGATTACCCTGAAAATCGATATCTGAGGGTCCCTAAAGACTACAAATACGGTTCTATAATCAGAATTATTAAAAGTCGACGCCATTTTGAACTTTTTTGTTACTTGTCCGATTGCCCTGAAAATCGATATCTGAGAGTCCCTGGGGACTACAAATACGGTTCCGTAATCAGAATTGTTAAAAGTGGACGCCATTTTGAGCTTTTTTGTTACTTGTCCGATTGCCCTGAAAATCGATATCTGAGAGTCCCTGGGGACTACAAATACGGTTCCATAATCAGAATTGTTAAAAGTGGATGCCAGTTTTAACTTTTTTTGTTACTATAACACTATAGCATTGCAGGTCATTTCTCTACGGGTTCTGAAGTTCTGAACCCATCTTAGAGCACTTATGATATGTGTGTAGATAAAGTAGTGTATGTAACTGTACATAATTAGGCCTTAAAACACTCGTGTGATCCTATTGTGAAACTCGCTGACGCTCGTTTCACAAAACCACACTTGTGTTTTAAGGCCCCTCATTATCCATCAGTTGCATAAACTACTATACTGTTAGTGACCATGAACAACGATGCGATGCCGGTCATAATATGCGGCTCCTGAATGCATCATGGGGGCTTATGATTTGTGGGTAGATAAAGTAGTGTATGTAACTGTACATAATTAGGCATTAAAACACTCGTATTTAATGACCTTCATTATGTACAGTCACATAGACTACTCGACTCGACACTCAACAAGTGTAACATATGTATAAAGTCTACAGCAACAATAACACGAGAAAACGCACGGAACACATCCGATCACTATACGAGGAAAGCAACGAATATTGAAAAACAATTAAAAAAATAAATGGGGATGCGTTGGCGTCTTGGTCTTCAATTATGATGATTGAAAATTGCTTTTTAACGATGTCGATAACACTTAGTTAGTACATTTTGGCTAGGCTACAAAAATAACCCTAAAATTAACTCATTTCGTAAAAATTAAAACCAAATACATACGGGTGGTACTCGATAAAGTGCAGATATTAAAAGGGATGAACTTTCTGGTTAATTTATCGGTAAAACTTTTATATATATTTTTAGCCACTGTTTTTTTGACACATTCTTGAACTTTTGAATGAAGTTTGGGTAGTACATGTACTTGTGACGGTGTAACTTTTGATCTAATTGCCCAAAACAAAATGCATAGTATGCATAGTATTGCATAGTATTAGGGTTATAATAATTAATAAAAATATTAGACAAATAAAACTGAGTTTCTGCTTTTTTTTTGTGGAAAACTACTGTAAAAATATAATTTTCTTTTCATAAAAACACGATTTTCTCAAAATTTTGCAGTTATTTAAAAAAAATATTTATTAACATAATTAATTTTTGAGTAGTCATCAAAGGGTAATTGTTATTTAAGTTTGTTACGTATCCCATAAATTGTGTTTTTAATTGCGCTGCGAAAAAGCATCCTCAGAGTCCGAAGAAATTCTTTAGATAATTAGAAAACACGCTTGGACGCGCTTGGATCTTCTCGTTCAGTGTCCTCACGCTACGTAACATTATATAGAGGGAGCAGATATTTAGCATAATTTTACAAGATTAACTTACCTTCTTTGATAACATTTAACTACAACGCTCACAAGCAACTACCGGGCTGTGGAAATTAGAAATTAAGTGGAAGAAAGAGAAAAACTATGTCATGAATAAAAAAATATCAGAGTAAAAAAATTATAATAATAATAAATAACTATAGAAACTAGCATAAAATTTGTAAAAAAAATAACATTAAAATTCACAAATTATTGACGCCAATCGATATAAATTACTTTGCTGACAAGTAATTTGTTAGCAGACAAATAAAGGAAACTATACAAGAAAAGTTAACTATTGTTTATTTTTGTCATTATCATTTTAAGCTTGTAGAAAATATTATGCACACTACGGTACATAATTAACTGTTAAGCTGGGTACTGACCAACGTTACGAGGTGTAATGTAATATGTTACACAGCGAGCATTCATGCAGTCAGTACGTAGTATTACGGGGAAACCAGCGAGCAATTATGTTACATTACACCTCGTAACGTTGGTCAGAGTACCCGGCTTAAAGGTACGAGTGCTGAGATTAGGGCGCGAGCGACAGCGGAGCGAGCGCTCTAATGACAGGAAAGAGTATCTTTAGAGACTTCATTATACGGCAGTTGCATAAATAATCATTATTCTTACATTCGTAACATGCGCGAAGTCTTTCCTTTTCCACAACAAACGCGATGACAGACGGGTGTTCAGGTCGTGAAAATGTGCTTACCTTCGAGCGGTGGGTCCTGATAGCGCGCGCTCATATGCACGGCGGCGTTGATGATGCTCTGGTTGGAGATCTCCAGGGTGCGCTCGATCTCGCCGTTGACGAGGTCGCCGATGGTCCGCGCGCCGCCCGCGCTCGGCGACGCAAGGCGCTCCTGCGACAAGTGACGCCGCAATGCTAGCTTCGCCGGCGATACCTGCGCGGGCTTTTCGGTTTTTAAATCTAACCTTAACTCGAATATTCGAGGTCGTGGTTATGCGTTTATCCGCACGGCTGGCACTACTCGCGCGAGAAGCAGGGAGTCGTGATAGCCGCGCTGAAGGATGAGGTTATGCGTTATGGTGAGGTTATGGTGTTACATTAACATTAAGAAATCCGTGACTCAATGTAAAATACGACCCCTATCCCGTCAATACTGTTTACTAGTATAAGGATTGGGGTCGTATTTTACAATGAGTTACGCACCTAGAATAATTGATTCAAAAATATTTTTTAGCGCCTATTCTTGAAAAGAAATCGAGAATAGTACACATAGTAAATTGTGATATTACGTAAAGATCAAGATATGATCAAGTTACAAAAGAGATTGAGACTGTTTCCAGGGTAATCTTTGCGCACACAACATTATTAAACTGTAAAAATAGGAATAGAGAATTAAAGTTGGCGATTAAGGATCTGAAGGTGTCATTAAAGGCAGATACTGGTTGCTATCGTTGCCTTCGCAAGCACTAGAATGTCTTCAACTTAAATTATGGTGTTTATGAGTGTGCTTGTGCTTCATTGCCGGCTTGTCAGCTAAAGCGCGGCGGAAGCTGGCGTGTCAGTTACCTGCGTGTAGTCCGGCTGTGCGTGGCGCAGGTCCGGCCGCTCGAGGCGGCGGTCGTACGGCACGTGCGGGTAGCGGTCGCGCCGGTGGTCCCGCGAGCGCGCGAACCCGGCCGCAACCGCCTGCGAGCGCGCGAACGCGTGGGCCGCGTGCGCGCCGTGCGGGATGTGCGCGCCGTGTGGGTTGTGCGCCCCGTGCGTGTTGTGCGCCCCGTGCGGGTTATGTTGCGCGTGCTGGTGCTGGTGCTGGTGCTGGTGCTGATGCTGGTGCGGATGTGATTGCTGACTCTGTTGACGAACGTAGCCGTTGTTGTACGCGTGATTTGACGGCGGCTGGCGAGAGGAGGCTTTGCGCTGCTCCTGAAATATGAACATTTTTTTTAAATATGTGATGGCAAAGCCCTTAGTAATATAAGTTATAACAAATGCAAAAGTGTGTTCATTGGTTAGTTTCCTTCACGCAGCACTGGATCGAGATCAACGTAATTTTGCGCATGCAGGAAGCTGGAGGAAGTTTCGCGCAAAAAGATAGTAAGATAAATTTGGAATAGACCCTTAATAGTCAAGTTCCTCTAAGATACATCTACAATTGTATATTTTGAAAGTACTGACCTGATCTTCGTTGAGTACGGAAGTTATGATGCTTTTAAGGCGGTCTTCGAAGTTGATGACTTTGGGTGACTCTTGGAGCTTGCCGACGACGCTGAGCGACTTCTGCGTCTTGACAGGCGAGTGTGACGCGGGCCGCGGCGGCGCGCGCGCGTGCGTCACGCCCTTGTACCGCTCGGGCGAGCACAGGTACCCGTTCACTATAACATTTTGCTTGTTCTTCCCCAATTCAATCT
The DNA here is from genome assembly GCA_923062465.1 of Acleris sparsana. Taxonomy (NCBI): domain Eukaryota; kingdom Metazoa; phylum Arthropoda; class Insecta; order Lepidoptera; family Tortricidae; genus Acleris; species Acleris sparsana. The sequence continues at coordinate 13,659,032 of OV281287.1, read as the reverse complement.
GCCGCCCCGTCTCTAGAATCTTCTGCGCCAGAAGCTCGGGATTCCGCTCCTCGATTTTACCCATATCGGGCACTTGAGGCCACTCTTGTGAACGCGACCGGTGTTCGCGGGATTTCCGCGGTTTCGAGTTTACTGTATGGGGTTTGACGGTGGCAATGGGCACGGAAGACACTGTAACTTTCTGGTGGTCGCTAGCTCTCTCCATTTGCATGATTTCGCTTTGCAAATGGCCGACCTGGGCGTGCAACCGTTTTCTATGCGCTAACGTGGCGGATATCTCCTTGAGTATGCAGTCGTGCGCCATGTTCTGCGTCACCTCTACGTCAGGCGGTATGTGTCCCAGCAGACGGTATTTTTCCGTGATTTCAAACGTCCTTTGTTTGATAAGCATCGCTTGTTCCGCTTCTATGTTATTCACCTGAGGCAATGGACATCAGTGCTTTAATACCCTAACACTTGTTTAAAATGACAAATGCTGCATGTTTTTTTTTTAAATATACCTTGCCGAGTTTCTTACGCCGGTTCTTCTCGGGGCAAAGGTTTTATTTTTCGAAATGGTGGTAATGCTTTTTGACATTCATAGGTGCATTATATTATGCCTAAATTGAAGAATAAAGAATTTTGACTTTTGACTTTGACTTTCATGAAGATACATGATAAAATTGATAAGATAAATCACTTAAATACCTGTGCTTGCAGCTTGCTGGCTTTGCTCTGCAGCTCCTTGTGGCGTCCAACAATCTCTTTGGCTTTGGCGAGCAAGTCCACGGTGTTGTTGGCGTGGATGCCGAGCTCAGTCATACGCGCCTTGAGCAGAGCCACACTGTCACTTATCAATACGTTGATCTGTTTGTCCAACTGTGACGCCCGGGATTTTAACTTCTGGTTTCGCTCCTGTGGATGAAAATGAAAATGTATGCTTAAATATAATGATTAGCCTTACAAATTGCTTATTATTCCAACACAAGGCGAGGCCTGTCCTATTGAATCAAAGGGCACATGTTGACAAGTCGAAATGTTATTTAGATATCAATGGATAAAGTGCGATTATAAGATTATTTCCTTTGGACTTCATGATAGAGTTAATTTAAAGATTGGCACACTCTTAGGAGGCAACTGGGTCTACATTACTAATGCTTAATGTAGACTCAGTAAAGTAAAAGTAACGAAAAGGCAACATCAGTAACCACAGTCGGGTGAACTTATCGTCCTACAGTGGAATAACAAAAGGGTCTAAGCTCGATGAGGTCGTGTTACCTTCTCCTTGTCGATTTGTCGGCGGATCTCGTCGGCGAAAGCCGGCTCGCTCATGCGCTGGATGGCGGCGACGTACTGGTCGCGGAACATGTCGAGCAGCAGCTGCAGGCTGTAGGGCGTGTGCGGCGTCCGCGGGATCTCCAGCTCAGAGTGTAGCCGGTCCGCTGGTTGGAGCGCCACGCCCAGTGCTGAGAGACGCTGCCCCACACAGCCCGGCGGCGGCGCTGTCACCTGTAACACGTATACAATCGGTAAAGGTCCACAAGAGCTTACTTCCAAATTGTTTTAGGACATGTTGCTTCTATCAGCATCCCAGTTGAACTTGCAAAACGATTCAAAATTTTACGTCTGAATACAATATATAACTAGGTTTAATACAGTACTCGAGCCAAAGGAAGCCACGTTATATTTTTATACAAATGTGTAGATGGATCTTTCATTCGCTCGTGTCTTGTACATACGTACTTGTGAAATGCATTGCAGATTGTCGTCTGATTCGATCAAGAATGTAGATTTTTAAATAAGTGAGTAAAATAAAAAAGTATTTATTTTATTTAAGAGTTCGTGAGGGCACTCGTATTCAATATCATAGGTGTCCGAACTTAAAATACCATCAGTTTAATTTTATATAACTTAATATCGAGCCCCGGAGCTTCTTCGCCTGCCCTCTGGGTTGATGTGGGCGGTGGATGGGTGTTTAAGGGCCGTATTAATAAACCCAACTTGGCCGAGATGCCCTTCTCAAAGATACGTCAAAGTAAACGTCAACGCATATAAAAGTGTAATTGTTGAGGCTTTTTGAGACGAGCATTCAGTTTATACGGCCCTAAGTGCCCGTGAGTGAGTGAGTGAGTGAATGCGGTGATCAGAAAGTACGTACCGTGCCGTTGTGCAGCGCGGAGGCGAGCGTGGTGGAGTGCAGCAGGTCGAGCCCGGCGATGGCGGCGGGCGCGGCGCGGCGTCGCTTGCTGGTGCGCGCCGCGCGCCGCCGCACGCCCCCCGCGCTCGCGCTTCGCTTGTTTCCCGACCGGCCTAGATCTGCGCAACACCCTCGTACGATTAAACAGCGCGTCACCAGCAGGAATATCACTTGGTGACACTTTACAAACATTCGAATGTGTCACACACATAATAAAAACATGCGGGTCGGAATCGCACGCTTCGAAAAAAACGCTTCGTTCGGGGAGTTACTTTTACGTGTAATATCACTAGGCACAATGAAATACCACTGCTTTAAGTTTTTGCAGGTGTATTTGAGACCTAAGCCACGTTGTTCGTGTATCACCGCAGTTTCGATACAACATTGGAGCGAATAAAGCAAATTCAGAGCCGTACAAAGAATTGGAGTTCTTAGAAATAACATCTCTAAAATGTGCGTTTAGTGTTGTGTACCGCGTCAAATGAATACCGGGTCCGCCGACCCCACGTGATCTCCCGGACCGCCCATTGCGTTTCCGATGGACAATCATATCCGCACTGTAAAATCAGTGGGGCTGGAAAAGCAGTATTATGAAAGTAAATATAATAGCACTGACTGGAGTCGGAGCTGGAGGCCCAGGGCGCGCCCCACTCGCGCGGCGCGGGCTCGGGCCCGGGCGGCGCGTCGTCCGTGCCGCTGGACTCCTCGTCGCTCTCGTCGCTCGAGCGCCGCGCCGCCACGCGCCGCTTGGCCGCCGCCGCGCGCCGCGTCCGCCCGTTGTCTCCCCTACACATTCATCAAACTTTTTCTCAAAAATGACAGGAAAAGTTGACATTACTATCTATATATTGGGATGCGAAGTACATAGTTTAATGACAGATCTCAAATTAAAAAAAAAAACATTGCGTGCTCGCTACACAAGCACGCAATGTTGCATACAAATTTCATTACCATCTAGTATCTAACTTTTTAAAAAGTGAAAACGGCCTTAATAAAATGAGGGCACAAGTCTTATTACATCCAAATTTTGTTCGGAATATAACTTTTTTATCTGTATCTCGAATAGCTTGAGTAGTTTTAAAAAAAAAGCTTGCGTTTCTCCTTGTCATAAACAAAAGACGGTAAAGAGTAGGTAATAATATTGTCTGTATAGATTGTGTGGTATTTCTTTCCTTAATAAAGTACTTTACTCCAACATAATTTTATTCTTGCGATTTTTGAGAAAAGCACTATATATGCCTCGGCAGGAACGGCAATTGCGGGCCTCGTATTTTTAAACGGACTCGCAAGCTCGTCCGTTTAAACCAATCCTCGCCCCGCAATTGCCTACTTCCGTGCCTAGGCAATAATGTACTATTATATCACCATAACACCAGTGAAAAGCAGAAAAAGTTAACTTCCGTGAGTCGGGGCTGACGCGACAGACGTCTCAGAACTCCTCAGAAGTCTACCTTACTGGCTTAGGTATGTTGCAAGACGAAGAAGCATTAAAGCATTATTCATTATTTGTACCTACAAACGGTCATATCAAAAATATTAATAGACGACTACGATGTCTAACAATAAGGACCGATCTTTAAACCATAAGTTTAGTTAACTACAGACCAAAAAAATCCGGCCTAAGAAAATAAAATGCTTTACGATTATTATTCGATAATATCCTTTCCACTGCTAACATCTGCCGAGCATTAAACGGATCAATCGATTAAATTTCATTTTAGTATCACCATTAACGATCGAATATTCCTCATTCTCTCATAAGAGTTGTGTGAAAGAATTTAATATCAAGGGGGGACAATCTCACACAACTTGACCTAGTCCCTAACTAAACTCTAGGCTTATACAGTCGGCGAAAAATTTGGTCTCCCACCCTACGGTTGAAGTTCATTTGCCCGTCATGATACAACAAGTTCGGTTTTCCCTTGCAATAATATTATGACAGTGAAGTGTCAACCTTAGCAATAATTAGATCTCACAGAAACTTTTGACAAAACTGGTAGACCACTTTCTTGGCCAACCGTACTAGACAACGACATAAATACATATATAGAGAAATAAATACTCATATACTTACATAGTAAACATCCAAAACTAAAAAAGAAATACTCATGCTCATTACATAAATATTTGCCCATACCGGGATTCGAACCCAGGACCGCTAGCTTTATAAGCAGGTTAACTACAAACTAGGCCACCGCATCGTCGGCGTGATCGTCGTCATCATAATATAATTGAAAAACATAGTAAAATGTTAGAAAAAGTGATTTGTTATTGGCCTTTTGGTGACTCAGGGCCGTATTAATAAACTAATCCCTCCCTATGAAAATTCTTAATTTTGACACATTTTCCTGCTCAAGCTACGCTTGAATGTTTTTGATTTTGATTTTATGTTAAATTCATTGTTTTATATCATGCTAGGTTAAGCTTTATAATTGTATAATATCATAAGTAGTATTTAAAAAAAACGACTGACTGTTGAGTTTCTTGCGGCGTTTCTTCTCAGCAGTGGTCTCTTGCGAAGCGCTGGTAGATTTGACGTGTAAAAGTGCCCGTGCGGCCTACTTACTGAATAAACATCTTTTATCTTTTTTATCTTTTAATCTCAGCTCTATAAATGTATAAAAAGCTATAGTACACCGTCATTTCTAAGATGTCTTGAGACTATCGTATCAGCCAAGATAACTTATATTAATACGGCTCAGGGTACTTGACAGTCCATAAATAAAAGTAGGCGCAATTTATCGGTACCAGTATAGCTTATCTTAACGGATATCCGGAGATTACAATAATACACTCGAATACTTATTTCATTTCATTACCTGACCATTATTTATTTTATATGACCACATCAAATAATAATTATTGTTATTTACGACAGAGTGCCGATACTACTTTCTTTATGCTGGAGAGGACCACCAAGTCAGTGGGTCGCCTGATGGAAGAGATCACTGTCGCGCATCACTATTACAAAAATCGCAAAGAGTTTTGCCGGCAATTGAGAAAAAAGTATGCCATCATCAAAATTTCCTTTAGCGGGGTCAGGTTAGATTCAAAGCAAGCCCGTTGAGCTTAAGGTTTATACCTGGGTAATTTAATTACGATTCTGGTTAGGTCATATTTGCCATAAGTTTGTTTCTGAATCAGACAGTTTCGGAAAATAGCTTATGAAGTGGAAGTCATTTTCTGAGTAGGTCAGATTCTTAGTAGATCATGATCATAATCAACATCTGCGTCAACAATCTCAGCTACGCAGACGACATGGTGCTGCTGAGTGCGTCGGTATGTGGTCTCAGGAGACTGATGAGGACGTGTGAAGAGTACGCCTTGAGCCACGGATTGAAGTATAATGTGGCAAAAAGCCAATACATGGTTTTTGAGGCCGGCAGTAACCGGCCGGCTATCGTACCGCCTGTCATGCTTAATGGAGCCGTACTGGAAAGAGTTTACAGGTTTAAATATCTAGGACACGTGGTTACTGCTGACCTCAAGGATGATGGGGATATTGAACGGGAGCGAAGAGCGCTGTGCGTACGCGCAAATATGTTGGCACGTAGATTTGCACGGTGTTCCGGTGACGTAAAGTTAACGCTTTTTAAAGCATACTGCACGTCGCTGTACACATGCGGTCTGTGGGCGAACTACACGCAAAAAGCGTACAGTGCTCTTCGCGTCCAGTATAATAACGCGTTCAGGGCGGTGATGGGGCTGGCTCGCTGCTGCAGCGCCTCGGGCATGTTCGCGGAGGCGCGCACGCCGTGCTTCCACAGCACCATGCGCGTGCGCGCGGCGGCCCTGGTGCGGCGCGTACGAGCCAGCCTCAACACCGTCGTGGCGATGATTGCGGACAGACTAGACTGTCCATATATCATGCACTGCTCCTACAGGCATGTTAAGACTGGCGTGGGATAGGTTAAGCTATTGTATTTGTAAGCAATTAATATGAGCCTTGTGTTGCTTGAAATAAATGAATTTTGAATTTTGAATTTGAATTAAAATTAAGTCAATTTATATTTCATTTCCATTTAGTTATTTGTTTATTATATGAGATTCGTTTCGAGTAATTTTCTTAATAAGTCTGAATCTTATATACACTCGCGAGCAAAATAATTGCATCACTTTGCATTTTTCCATGTACACTCAATATCTTTGTAAATCTTTACTCGAATTTAAAAATTGTAGTACCAAATGAAAGCTGATAATGTAACGCAATAGAAAATGCGTTATTTCAATGTAATATCAAGTCCTAAGTCTGAAATATGCTCTAAATCCAGAAAATGGTGAAAAAACGCTTCTAAAAAGGAATAGGAAATCTCAGAATGATAGGCATTTTATTTATTAAAGGTATTTATTACAAAAAAATAATTATACATCAGTATTTGGTATTCCCTCCCCTAGCCCTCCTCACACAATCTAATCGATTTTTCATTGATTTTATCAAGGTTTTCACGTAATCTTGCGGGATGGCTTCCCACTCCTCCAACAAAACTTGCTTCAGCTCCTCCACATGAGACGGGGCAGGATTCCGCTGCCGAACCCTCCTTTTCAGGAAGTCCCACATGTGCTCGATGGGGTTTAGGTCTGGGCTCATCGCTGGCCAGTCCATGGTGTTGATGCCCACCTCGCGAAGGTAGGCTGTGGTGGCCCTTGCGGTATGACAAGGGGCATTATCCTGCATCAGGATAAACCCCTCATCAAACATACCCGCGTAAGGGACGACATGCTCCTCCAGGATTTCGGTGATGTACCTGGCAGCGTTCAAACCACCGCCACGGCCACCACCAGGCACGAAAACCAGCTCCGTTCGCCCATCGTAGGAAATGCCGCCCCAGAACATGACGGAACCCCCTCCATAGGCGACTCTTTCGGAGATGCAACATTGTGCAAATCGCTCTCCCGCTCTTCTGTATACTCGTCCTCTTCTATCGCAGCCGTTCAGGCACATCCTGCACTCGTCTGAGAAGAGGACTGGGGTCCACTGCTCAATTGTCCAGTTTTGATGATTTTGAGCAAACTGACGTCGTGCTTCACGGTGCCGAGGCAGCAATTTGGGCCCCGTCGCAGCCCTTTTTGGGGTCAGGTTGGCTGTCTTCAGTCTTCTCCTTACTGTCCACTCGCTGACTGCAACTCCTCTTACTTCTTCGAGCTGCTGTTGGACAGCAACAGCTGTCTGGTGACGATCGGTTGTCACGATGAACCGATCGTCCCTCTCCGAAGTGCAAACTGTAGACTACCAAATTCAGCACTTCAGCTACTGAACGCTGACTGCGACCCTCTCGCAGTAGGCGAATGATGACGGCGACTTGAACAGCTGTGGTGTCCATTTTTCCAGGTCTTCTCGATGGGATAATATGCGGAGATGTGTACCGGTCGACTTCTGATAAGTGACTGATAAACCCCCCCCCCCCCCCCCCCCCCTCTAACCCTGTTTTATAGCCGTCTAAGGGAGCACAACTTGTGCATGCGGTAAGGAGTAATCGGCCACGAACCAGAAAAATGACCGTTATTTGTAAAATACTACATCGATTTCAAAGTTTCTTAACTTTTTAGAAAGCTTAAATATCAAGAGACTTAATTACATTTAAATATTTCAATAAGATAATACCGTTTACAAAGATATTGAGTGTACATGGAAAAATGCAAAGTGATGCAATTATTTTGTTCGCGAGTGTATGTTAGTATCTTATAGTATCTTATATACTCTACGAATAGTTGATGTAAACTATGATCAGTACGTGAAAAATGTAATGACGGAATGAAGAACAAAACTATCGAAATCATAGATTTCCTCAAAAAAGCTTCTCCCTTAAGTTATGAAAGGCATATCAAAGATCAATTATTTGGCAACCATAATAATAAACAAGAATCTGGCAGCTCATGTTCTGAAAATAGTTCTTCCAGTGATTCTTCTATTGATTCTCGTAGTGATTCGGAAAGAATTACAACAAATGACATAATAGAACCAAAAGACGTGCTACCAACCTATCTATTCTATTTATCTGCCTATCTATTCTATTCTATTTTATTTATTCTATTTCTATTTATCTGCCGTACTCAGAAAAAGGCGTACTAGGAATATGAAAATATATGTAACGGATCCGAAATAAGAATCTGACGTATATCTCAATAAATACCAAAATACAGGTTGGTACTCGATAAACTGGACATATTGAAAGGGATAAAATTTAAGGTTATTTTTTTTACTAATTCTTAAACTTTTTAATGAAGTTCGGGCAGTATACACTTATGTACTTGTGACGGTGTGACTTTCGATCTAATTGCCCAATAAAGATAAAACAAAATGCATAGTATTGACATAAGTCAGGGTTATAATAATTAATAACAATACTAGGCCATTAAAAAAAAAGCAAACAAAATGGTGAAATATATGCAAAATTTGGAGAAAATCGTGTTTTTATGAAAACCAAATGACCTTTTTGCAGTTCAAGTTCAAGAATCTGAAAAAAAAAAGGCTAATTTCTAGCTATGCTCTTGTCAGTGGAGCAAATTCCTATAATCATATCATATAGAAAGATATAAACAACTAACCTGACAGCCCTCGGGCGGGTGACCTTTCTGCGTCGCTCGGGCATAGAGACGGTGCTGTGGTTGCTGTTACCGTTGAGCAGGTCGGGCGTGGGCTGGCGCGTAGGCGGCGCGCTCAGGTTGCGCTTGCCCGACGGCTCACCGTCCTCGCAGTTGCCGGCACCCTGGAACCACACTTCAATCAGCTGACGGTACAACTGGGCTATCGTAGCCCTTTTTCGGTTTAGTCCTATAGACAAATCTTATTCCTTACTAATATTATATATGCGAAAGCGTGTTTGTTTTTCGTTAATTTATTCCGTAAATAAAATTTACGGTTTAACGGCTCAACCGATGGAAGTGAAATTTGGTAGAATTTATTGCTTAGAGGCAAAGGATTTTTGTTCCTGGAAAATCGAACGGAGCTCAGGGCAAATGATAAAGGACAAATCTTTCAGAAATATGTATTGGTGCTCTTAATCTCTCTGAACAGTCTGTAGCATATCCGCAGGAAGGCGATAGATGCGAGCAGCAAAAAACCGACCGTTGTGGAGATTCTTACGGAAGACCTCTAGGTCCAGCAGTGGACGTACTTCGGCTGATATGATGACGATAAATGGTATAAAACAGGTCAGATGCTGATTAAAGGACGTGAGAAAAAGTTGAACCCAGCGAACGTTGATAGACCGTGACAGACTTTGGAGGCAGCGAGACCAGTATTCAGTATGCATAAAGTATTCAGTATTCAGGTAAATTTGCAGTCATTCATTTCAAAATTATTTGCCTTGTTCGGCGAAGCTTCCTGATCCTAAAGCGTTCAGGTTGTTACACGTCAATCGACCCGTATGTCGTCCTGGACCTGGAGGACAGGGAATATTCCTGACTAGCCCTTAGAATTGGTACATTTTGCCATGCACTGAATGACGTTGTTCCGTTTTTTTGGAGTTGTTTCAAGTGGAAATGACAATCACAAGTTTTCCACGCTTGAAAAACCTTGAATTTTTCGATATTTTTTAGGGTCCCGTTCCTCAAACGGAAAAAACGGAACCCTTATAGGATCACTTTTTTGTCGTCTCTCAAGACCCTTTATCTCGGGAACGCGCCGAGGTATTGAATTGAAATTAAAACCATATACTCCAGTCTAGTCCTTTGAAACTGTGAAAAAATTAATTAACTTGAAAAAAGATACGGCCTCAAAAAACGTGTATTTCGACACTCTCGAGGGAATCAAAATGTATAGGGTATTTCCCGTTCCCGTTCCCGTTGACCTAGAATTATGAAATTTGGCAAGTAACACCGTCTTTTACTACAAGTATATGTAAAATCTGAAATCTGTACAAAAAAACAAGGTATGCAAGGAACGGCGGTCCAAATTTTGAATTGCGTTAACCGTTTCATGTGCGGAACTCTCGGTGGGCGAGTCCAACTCGCAATTGTGTGTTTTTTTTTACCACCATTAACCTCTATATTACGGCAAAAGTTACAGACAAATTAAAGTAGACTCAATTTGCAACAAAATTACTAAAAACTAAAACCAATTTGGTCCCTATAGTGTTTTTCTTTAAATACAACCTTTCAAAAGTTTGCAATAAATTTCGAAAATTGAATTGGCATAACTACTTCACACTCAACATGGAATATAAATAGAACAACCTCATTCAGTGCAAGGCTACTCCCCTTTTATTGTACGATTTCCATGGGCTATGACTATACATGGCATCAAATAATGTGTGTAGGACCACGAAAAATAAAGGAAAAAATGTTTTTTCCGTCATGCTAACATACATAGATTATGAACAAGAGGGAAATACTTTAGTTCTGTAGGTCTTGTACCTCAATAGGGCATTTTATATGTGCATATCGTTTTAAGGTGCAGGAACCTTCTGCACCTTTATTATTGGGCCTTTGTTGGGTCAATCAACTTTTTGTTGTTTTTATTCTGTCCCGTAAGCCAGGAGACAACAGTGATAGATTAATGCTATTTTTTTTACGATATAGACTTCTAGCACACTCAGGAGAAAAACCATAAAATAATGGGTTTTTAAGCCAACAAAACTGATTTTAAGTGGACTTATTCTTTAAAATCATAGTTTTAAAGAGTATACCCAAAAGACGTAGCCATGCCAACGAGGTACAACAAAAAGTAGATTGACCCTGTTACACAATAACTAGAAGTAAATGTTGACATTGATGACTATGATGAGATTGAGGAGTGTAATCTTAGTTCCAAATTTAATATGATTCAGGCGGGATTCGAACCCGATTCAATACAACTCTCTATAACGCAACAGGTGAATTTCTTGCTTCCAGAGCTAATCAGTAGGAGTTGATAGCAAAAATGAAGGAAATTATACTACCTTTTTCTGTGTTTCCCACAAGTTATTTTGTGGCAATGTTCATAGAATAATAGTATATTATGTATAAATATTATAATATGATAAATATTAGAGCTAATCATAATATCATTTCAATAAATATATTGAAAGTATGATTGACTGTAATGATAAAAGTAAATTTAGGAAAATAATCTATGGGTAAAATAAGTTATTTGTACTCAAATAATACACGCCATGATTAAACAAACACAATGTGTTAATGCTCAAAAGTAACAAAAATAATAAATATAAATTATAATAATATAATACATTATGTAGAAATATTATGTGATTGGAAACAGACCCTTTTGCTGACCTTGAGTTTCGGATTTTTCAGTCTTTGAAAATATCTCTCCAATTTGGTCCTATCTATAATATGTAAATAGTAAGAGACGGGCTTCCCCGTCCAGGACACGGATCCCTTCAGCGGTGACATGACGCTGACGTGCATTATGGTGCCGATGTCGCTGAGGTTTCTGTCCGTTATCCTGAAGTTCAGCGGACAAAAACTCTTCGACGACACTATTTTGGCTCCATCCTTTAAATCGGCAAATCTTTCCTTCAACTGGTGATCCACATGCGGACCGAAGGCGAAGTTGTTCACGAACACTATCGTCGCAGAGTTAATCTTCTCTCTGTGTTCGTCCATCAAAAAATCGCCCTTTATTAATTTATACTCTCCATACTTCTTTCCATACCACCTCATCCACATTTTGAAGTTTGAATCCATACACTGAAACGAGGAAACATGAAGTTAGATTCTTGTTATCAACCGGAACTTATAAGGATGGAAGCGGAAATAGGTAATAACTAAATAATAAAGAGTCCTTATCTACTACAATTTGTTTCTCTGTACAATTGAACTGTAGAACAAATACTGATGATATTGGAAAGTCTTTGCTAGTCTAGATTTAAAAAACAAAAAAGACCCTGCCTTTTTAAACGACTTCAAAAAAGGAGTTTTTCCATTCAACCGTATGTATTATATTGTAGACTTTTTATTGCTCTTTATGGTCAGTGGTTATTCCCACTTCTCAATTAATAAGAAAACATAGGACATTTAAGATCGCCGTGGGAAATTCATCTCATAATAATATATTTAAACCAATTAAATGAGCCCCGTCATAGTCGCTCATCGTAATCGAGGTTTCTTATCGCCACCCTGGAAATGGTACTGTTGAGGAGTTCTTGTGGTTATCTGTGGTCATTATAATCAGGTCCACTTCACCAAATAATACTTTCAGAATGCAAATGCTGGACATGTTACTGAAAACAAATCGCTAAGTGTATGCCTACAATAATTTAGAAGTTCTCTCAATTCCTCACGGATCCCCTCATCAGATACCGATTTGGTGACAATAGGACCACGGTTAATTTTATTTTTTTAACATCTGTCCTCAATTGGTGGAGTATCGGTATAACATACAGCCGACCATACATAGAACCTCCTCCTTTTTTAACGTCAAAAGGGGGAGCATACTTTCCATCCCAGAAAGTTCAAATGGTAATTAGAAAATTGCAACAGTTAATTTGTTTAGAAATGGGATGAAATGACAAAAACCAATAAGCGAGTAATCACTACTTTGTTATACACACCTCTGCGTATTTGCTAGGTACTTCCGCCTTCTCGACGCCAAAACAAATTCTACACGGGGTCGCTGCCGCCATCTGCAGCACGACCTGGCCCACGCCGGAGCCCAAGTCCACGAACACATCTTCGGCAGTGATGTCTATTTGGTCTATCATCTGAGCGATCAGCTCGAATGACGTCTCACCGTATACCTACAGAACAACATTGTTACAAATACCGTTATTTATGATATGTATATGAGGTTCTTCATTATGCAAAGGCGTAAACACATCAGGCAATTGACATAAGTCAAGTGTCAAATATTCAAATACTGCAGATAATAAGTCAGTTTGGCTTTTGCATACGTATGTTGAAGCACGTACAAATGGATGACAAATATGACAATCGCAACTGACATTTAGGGTCAACTCACACCGAGACGCGACGCGACGCTGCGCGCATATGCGTTTCAAGATATAATTTATTTACTACACATATAGGTATTTTCACTGTGAGAATTCAGAATACGTTGCGCCACGCAGCATGATTTCTCACAATGAAATTTGTACCTTTTCATGTAGTAAATAACGTATATTTTGAGTCGCATGTGCGCACAGAGTCGCGTCGCGTCGCGGTGTGAATTGACCCTAAATCTTAGAGAAACACTATGCATTTTATTGAATACTTAGCTACGAATACTAAGCTACCTATACACACAAATACCGAAACTTAAAAATGATTTAAGGGTTTGGCACACCCAACACGCGTCAGCAGCAGCGCAGGTTGAACGCGGACCCGCGCCTGTTGACTATAAATGGAACGTATTGAACTCGGCACATCAAAAAAATTGCGCGGGCCCACGTTCGAACTGCTCCGCGCCCGCCCCGCTCTCGACTTGCCGACCGAGAAGCCGTAAGCAGGTCAGGCGCAGCGCGTGCGCGATGTTGTTTTCAATATGGACGCCATATTTCACTGGTACACCGCAAGCAGCGCACCGCCGCTGCAGCTGCAGTATGCCGGCAGTGTGCCGTGTCAGGGGCAGCTCATGCGTCGCGATGCTGCACTATGGCAAGCGTGCGTTTATTTTGTTAGCTTAAATTCACCACCGCAAACAAAGACCACCTAAATGTACCTACACGAAAAAAGTACGTAGGTATATATCTTGCATGAAAAAAAAACTGACCTCAGGTGAGAAGGGTTCATATTGATTGAGCTTGTCTGGGTCGGCGACGGCTTGGTTATACGTTTGTTGGAGAATGTGTTTCAGCAAACCTCTCGACGGATACTTGTTCAGTCGCTGCACCGGAAGTGAAGTGCCTTTTTCCTGGAAACGGCATAACATAACAAATTGTCATAACATTAAATATAAGTTAGTAACGACATGCAAATAGCTAATTCCTCTTAGATCAGAAAAATGCTTGTGAAGAATCCAGGGGCGCCATCGTAATACAATAAGTATAGAAGAGTAACTGTCGTTCAAAACGTGCTCCACTCACTTAGTGCTTACGGGGGCGGGGCTAATACTGAGTGCTGTGCTGAATCGGCTATCAGTTGACTTTCCGTCACCGTGGGAAACGGTTGTTATTCGTCAGACGAAAATGATCAAATAGAAATGGTCACCATTCGTAGATTCTTGTGTAATAATACGAACTTGCACTTTTAATTGGTGTTGAAGTCATACTGATCCAAAATAGATGACATTTATTTCCATCAGCGACGACGCGTTGACCTAGTTGGTAGTAACCCTGCCTAAGAAGCAGCGGTCCTGGGTTCAAATCCCGGTAAGGGCAGATATTTGTGTGATGAGCGCGAATATTTGTTACTGAATCATGGATGTTTTCTATGTATTTAAGGATATATGTCTCTATATATGCACCTATGCATACCCATAGAGCTTAGTGTGAGACTACGTCAATTGGTGTTACATTGTCCCCTGATATTTACATTTATATTTATTTATATTTATAACGAAGTAAATAAAGTAACAATATTCCAATACTAAAACGTCTCGGTCGATTTTATGCAATATAAAGTAAAAAAAAAGGCGACCGTATTTATTGAATTAAAACAACATAATAATATTATTTGACATAGACATATCACGCTATTCGTTCGATTGTTTGATTGTTTAATTCTTTAAAATTTATACCATTATTTGGCGACACGTCATCGGTAACATGGAGTGAATCTACGATCGAATTTGACCATCGTTGCTTATAAGCTTATGTTATTTCGTATTTTTTTAAGCAACTGCACAAAATATTATAAATAGGTATAACGCGAGTGGTGGGTATTTGTTTTAGGCGATATAATTTTGCTATATTGAGTTTTATTTATATTAGATAAGAGGAAATTTTAACTGATTCCGAATATATATAAACCTTTACAAAAAATCTGTCTCATCAACGACGTCACGAATATACTAATTTTCACCTAAAAATAATGATAATTAAATTGATTATTAATACAACTTAATCGGTACATTAGACGTTATAACTTTAAACGTCGTGGGAGACAAGATATATCTATTCCGACGTCATTTATGTCATGTTTGGCGTTATGCTTCTATACTTATTAGGTATATTTCGATGAGGGGCGCACAGACAGTACAGAAGGTTGTAGACTCGGGCACCCATAAAAACCGTTCAATCGCTTGGAAACAAATTTAGAAGAAGAAAAAAAAACGGAAGTTGACAAATTATAAAAGTAATGTAATGTGACATTCGATATGATATAAAGCTACCATCAACATCTCGTATAGTTAAATATGGACAAAACAATTAATTAAGTCGGAGGTTGAATTGCGATTACTGCGACGACGACCGACGACGGCGAGCCACTGTTTAGCATGAATTTACATTAGCCAAGCATCTCCGTTTTTTACATAAGATTTTACTTCTATACAACTTCTGCCACAACAATAAATAATATAATCTATTTTCTACATCACTTCTGCGCTGCGTAATACCTAGCAGTTTAATAAAAAATAATAACTTCTACCTTGACATTGATATTGTGACGTTGCAAACCTGTCTGAGCAAATATAATTATTTCAAGAGCAATGAAGATTGCCTTGAATTCTTCAAGGTTATGCAATAACTTATTAATCATTATGGTACGGTCGTTTACATACAGCTCTAATATAAAGGGGTCATTAACATTGTAACCTGAGCGGACGAGTTCCAGGTTTTAAATTGACCACGCGTTTGACAGACAGACCAATTTAACGTATCTGAACGGCATGACCCTGATTAAATTTAAGTTATTTAAGTTACTTTGTATGTAACTTTCAACTGCAGAACGGAGTTGTATGATTATCTCGTTGGCGTGCGCAAAGGCTCGTATCTGCGCCTACATAAGCGATCGTGACCCGCGTTCGGCGGGGCCAGTAGGACACTTGATTTATTCGCGTTGAGGACAGTTTCATACATAGGTTGCGCACTCACCCTATTTATAACAACAATGCAGCGTAATGTGGTAATTTCCTGAAGGCGATGGACACGTGTGTTTACATGCTTTTGTGTCAATTGAGTAGGTACGAGTAAAACGCATGCATTCGTATAACCTGACCCGATATTCCTGCGTCATGTCATAATCTGATGTCTCTACTGAACACACCCATATTCACGAGATATTTCGTAATACATATCGCTAATTTTCATAACGTAACAATAATGATATATAAGTTGACTACATCTACATCTGCAATACAACTACCTCACTTTTATTGATAAGGTAATTATATATTAGGTAATTATTAACGAGACAAGCGCAAGGTGTACCCGTTTACAAACCCGGAAACACTGATAACAATAAAGTGTAAATCGGGGGAGTCACAAAATAGACATGTACTATATTTAGTCGGGCTGAGGAAAATCAATAACGGCCTCCATAAGCTGCGGGCGCGGTAGGTTGCTTCCTCCCACCGCGGCGGCGGGCGGTGGGCGCGCGGCCTTGCGATATTCTTTGTTTGTTTACGTTCTGCAGGCATTTCATTCAGCAACAGAGCTCTCACTATATTGAATATTACAACACTACATTTATGTGCAGCAATCTTACGGTTAGATATATCTATTATATAGGTCTGGTATAGATTAGATATCCTGATAATGAACATCTGGAATCTGGACAGTCCAGATTACACTACCTACTTGGTGTTTTTTGAAGTTTTCGATTTAAACGCGAATACTACAATTTCCAATTGCAATTATTTCTAGAGAGATTCATACATTGAAAGGCATCGAAAATCAATTGGACAAACTTATTACCAACAATAATTAATTAAAATTATTTTGGTAACATACTGTGTTATATTTAAACTAGTCAGGACGATCCGCTGTTATTTTTTCATAGAATAGAAACCCTTTTATTTGATTAAGTCTATCGATCGGGTTACTAAATTATGTGCACTCCCAACGTTAGGGTATCCCTATATAATGAATGATAATATAAACTGCGTCGAACTAGTTAACTAATACCATTGAGGTTACCAGTTTCATAAGGGTATGAAGAAGAAATAATATAGAATAAAGAATATAGTGACGATTAGATATGTAATATGTACCTTTTACATTGAGTCGTTATTTTTATTACTTATTATTGTATTCTTGACGTAGCATGGCTGCAGCATTTGAGCTATATTTCTTTGTTTCTTTTACTGTTTTATTCTGGGTCATTATCATTATTACTTTTGTACACATTGACATTATTTGATTCAGATTGGAAATTACATTATTATATGTCGCATAGTTATAATGAATTCACAATAAGATGTATGTTTGTATGTATGACATGTATGTTATCAACATCTCTTTTTTACACGTTACAACTGCACATGCAAATAAACACCTGTATTTTCACGTGAGCGCACACAAATTCACTCACGATTCAAAATTCAGACTACTGTACAAAAGAAAAACCAGAACAATACAATTCAGGGTTTCGGATTTAAGTACTAAGCATTACGTTCGTGTTACCCTATCGTATTATCTCTATTGCGCGTTTAATAAACACTTTATAGGGAATGCCTAACGTGGGTTTTAAGGAATTGGTAAACAAGTCATTAGTTGAATTAATTGTATTGTAGTGGAATGCCTTTTCTTTTAGGGTAAGTCGATGATATGCTTACTTCATCGTTAAGGTTTGTAAAAACCAGTCAATCAAATACCCTATCAAAAAACCTCGCGTTTAAATGGTAAGAGGCTCCTGTCCCTGTTAAGAACATCATAATATTCATAATATTTACCAATAAGTTCTCCATAAGTTTATATTATATTTTTTTCATATTCCGCCATCTATTGAACCCTGCTTATGAAATATTTAACTAATTCGTTTTCCAATGTCAACCGTAAGGAAGTGTTTGTCGCATAATAATTCTTCATGGTCAGCCAATAAACGGCACAAATCATTAAATGGGTCATACACACTAGAAAAAACAAAAGTTGTCTTTCCTGTGGTCAATATAGTTAAAGGCTTGTGCATATAAGTTATGTTTTTTATTTGATAGGACTAAAGTAGACCTTATGCGGATATGGGTTCAGCCTGAAATTTAGTCCTTAAAAACGTTAACTTCGGGGTGTCCACAAGAAAGGCGATAACCTAAATCTGTGTATGACCCAAATAGTTAAGTGTGAACAGCGATCACCTACCATTCAACCCCATATATGCGAGGTTGCGAAACTGGGTTACGGGCAATCTTGTCATAATAACTCCAGTAACAAACGCAAAAAATATTGCAAATGACTACGATACTGTTGGATATGTTGTATATACTTAGCTGCTAACAGTGCGTATCCTGCACCTATTGAATTGCATTCGTGCACGCGTCAGCGCATGCAACGCCTAGTACATTTGGAAGCGTGTTCAAACACTTCCAGCCTACGCGTTATGTAAGTTTTACTAGTATGTTTAATACGAGAATAGTTCCACGTTAAACCGTCGCCAGTTAGTGACGCAACCAGAGCCGTAGGAACTCGTAGGGCCGTTGCCCAAATGGCTCATTCTGTATGGTTGGCGCTAGAATTGCGTCACTCTTTACCGATGAAAATTAGAAAGCCGCTCTCACGTCAAATCATCACTGCGTGCACTGCACAACAGAGAAAGGTTATAGACATTGAATGCAGGAAAATATAGCGGCCAGGAAATGCGTTAGGTTGGTATTATGAACAGAATTAATTTCAACTCGCCGACTACATTTTATGGTATAAATATCCCTAATGCAATCTGTATCTCATCTTATTAGTATTTTGGTACCCCAGCGTTAACAACGAAACTATGCGGGAGATATTTGGATATTTGTTGCCTCGTATAAATTTAGACTTCCGGCTATTTTGATTACATAGTGGGGTGTTTTTAAAATTAGAACTTCTCATTTGTATCGATGGATCTTTATCTACATAGGTACCTAATAAATGAGTCTAAATTAGGTAGGTAGGATATTGTGTTGTTGATAAGGTGACTGAGGTATATACGCGGGGTTATTGTACCTTTAAGTGTGTACCTACGTAAAAAGGTAGGTACCTACTATTGTCCAAAAATTATCATTGTGTGCTGACACAAGAGTTGATCACAACCTAAAAAACTATTTAATAAATTACTTGAAACGTCTTTAAAATAACTATAATGATAAATAATGTTAAATTTGAGAGTGCCGTTAACAGTTGTCAAAAGAGCCGATTTAAAATTATAATAAAAAGAATCGTTATAAAAAACACCAAAAAATATATAGACTTGTAATTGTTGTAATACAAGTATTAAATCTGTTTCCTAAGCTAAATGGCGCAGCCAAAAAAAGGTCATTAACACTACGTGAGACATTCGCGTTCGTTGAATATTGCGGTCATCGCCCCCACACGCGGCCCACAACGAAATAAAGTCTATCGATATCGCTGCAATACTTTTAATTCAATTCTTTACTAATACATGCATCAAACTGCTATAAACTGCGTATAAAAACAAACAAACCGTAACTAAATATAAATATTCATACGTACGTTTATTTATGAACAGGTAACACTGGTATAGGTATGTACACAAGCATGACGAAGATAGTCAAACAATTACTGTACGAACTTTCTGCGCAATAAGGTCAGTAAACTTGAACATCGACAGCTGAGTCTACGACTGGGGATTAAACAGAATAAAACCTAACTGTTCAGCTCGGTAAGTTAACCTCAGGCAGACAAGTGAAGAAAAACAGAACGCTGCGTTTTGTCACAGAATCATCAAATTCTGTATAATGGTCACTGAATTATAATGGTTCATCTCACTCGGATTAAGCTTTAAAAAAAACAATTAGATACCGATCTTAACATTTAGTCTCTTCTCTTTTTAGATTTTACCCAACTGTCGAAAGAGGAGGGTAATTAAGACGGCTAAAGGTGAATTACCAAGACACCTCTTGATAAGTAGAATTAACTGCAGACTTTAATCTCATCTGAAATACTGCTTGAGTTGAGGTTATTGTTATTTATTGCCCCATACACTAATATAAGATTAATAACTACCGGTTCTCGGAAAGTAAAAGTGATACCTATCGCCTAATCAACAGGTGCATCGTTTCTGTGAAACTAGTTATATCAGGTTCAGTTCAGATACCAACCTACTCATTTATTTCTGTCCCTGTATTTACAAAACATTGCATTTCTCTATCTCAGGCACGGTTAATGTTTTGTTTTGACCTTTGATAAAGCCACAATCACAACATTCACAATTGATGGTTTCAGAGCAGACGACCTACTATTATAGCTGCTTGTCTATAAATAGGTACCTAATAAAAGTTACAGTAGATGACTTTCTAATACGAGTATGTGTTACATTAACCAATGGATTTCCGATAATGAAAGTAATTTTATTTTAGCTAAAGTACCTACCTACCTAGAAAAGTTCATTTTATAAAATTATCAATTTAGATACCTATTTAGTAAGCGCTACGGCGGCGCCGGCTGTTTTGGGCTATTCTGTATAAGCAGTAGTACCATGAGAAATGGTATGTGCAACATGTATAAATAGAGTTAGCCTCGCGCGGCGTCTGCAGCGGACATCGATCGCTGCGTCGCCGCCGCCATCTTGGCCCTCGTGTCTCCCTGCAGCCCGCGCCCCTCGCCCCACGGCTGCCCCTCACTGCCCCACATTCACCGCATCGTTTCGCATGGCTATAGGCGCATGGCGGCATGTTTGTTCTTTCTTGTTGTTGTTACTATTTATGAGAACGAGAGGAACCAGGAATAAAGTTCATAAGCGCCTGTAACTTGCTTCCGTGTTACAGCACGTAAACAACTTAAATTTAATAAATACGGACTTTCGCGGGTTTGCGATTATCATTATCATAACTACATTAAAATTCAACCCGTACCTTGATACCTGAAAAGGGTCTAAACATAATTCTTCAAAATTATACAAATGTACGCCAATATGGATACCTAGCTATCAAATTAGCAACAAACTTGTACTATAATTATATGAATTTACATTACATATTATAATATTATTAATCGTACTTGTTATAAACTAAGTCACCTATCTCTTAGAAATGATCACCTGTGAGACTGAGGTCAAACGCAGAACCATTATCGATTTAAAAAAACCTGCGAACTACGTTCATAACTAGTAATAGGTATGTAACTAATTGGATTTTATAAAATACCGAAAAATAGCGCTGCGCAGTATGTGGATGTTCTTGGATACAAATGTGGGAAGACTGTAAATAGATGAAGGTGACATTGAAGATGTTTCCGCCACGCGACTAGGCATGCCAACAGTAGGACAGAGTAGCCGCTACATTAACTCGCCACTTATTTTAAATCTCGCTACGTCAAAAGATGACGTTACTAATTAGGTATTTAAATGTGATTTAACCGCATAACATTGATGATAAATAGGCAACTAATGTAATAAAATATTAACATTGCATTCTATAGTGAATTCAAAAACAAAAATAAAAATTGGTAAAAAAATATGGGAAATCATATTAAAATAAATTTATTTACTGGGTAGTTAACTAACACTACGATGGGTAAATAGGTATCACTGATATAGCCACCCCACAGCGAAATTACGCTTAGTTTGACATACCCATTTCCCTATTTAGGAACATCATAACATAATGTATAAAAACCCGTAGATATTTTATGAGTATCAAATTTATTTCCAAACCCTTATCTGAAAAATAATTAGGTATCTACGCATTAAGGTAAACATATTGTTTTTCCGAGGCAACAACATCTTGAACATTCTCGCTCGGACGAACTACCTACCACTGGATGGGTAATCGCACCGAAGGTGAACATCAGTCGGCGCGACCTTCCGCGATAACAGCGTTAATAATTCACGATAACACCCTAAGAGGACTGCGTACGCAAATCAACATGGCAGTTACATGTTAAACGTAAGCATTGAACAATATCTAACTTCATGAAGGACTTTCAATGTTAACTTAAGGCCAGTGTTCATTAGGCAAAATAATATACGTGGTAGAGAGCATCTTTATTATACTGGTTAAATCATTAAAATGAATAGAAACTAGGACGGAAAATGTGATCGTAATCGATGAACCTGTTTAAAAGGGAGCACGTGACGGGAATGACAAGGGCTGCGGGGTCGGGCGGCCGGGGGGGGCGAACGAGACTTACCACTCGATCGACGCACCCGGCTTCGAACGGCCTCTTTTGCACGGGCCGAACTAGACTCTACCACACGCAAATTACCAATAATATAAAACACAACTCAATAACGAAGGATGTTGTAAGCTATGTTGTTTGTTTCGCTCTTTTAGTGTCCAATAAACAATTAGGAAGCTGATCACGTAGCGCAGTTATACAAATTATCGCGAGTACGTCCGGCCTGACTCGACAAAGACTTCAACATTGCGTAGGAAGACATTATTGAATACAGCTTTACCTGAACCATTCACAAAAGCTCATTGCCCAACGGACCTTTTCACAAAAGGGTCCACAATCCACATTGTAGGTAAATCGTTTTAGACATGTTGACGCAATGCTAACAATGGGAATTTGCTTTCAGGAGATATTATTTTGTACATTCGTCGGTTTATTTCTTCTTATTTAGACATTTTATGAGTCTACTAGAGGACGCCCGCGACTTCGTACGCGTAGAATTAGTTTCCCGCTACTTCCCCTATTTAAACCCCTTAGGGGGTGAATTTCCAAACATCATTTCTTCGTGCTTACTTACATACACTTACCATGAGTTACAATTACCGTACTCGCTAGCGTTGTCCCTGAGTCGAAAGCCTTGTCCCTGCCACGCTATGACAATACTTTGAGGGAGAAAGCATTCGACTCGCTACCGAGTACGGTAATTGTAACTCATGGTGAGGGTACAGACCGATTACTACTGCGTTGTATTTTACGGAAAGGCGCTAGGACGATGATTGTAACATTATGCTATATTTATACCATCAATAGCACGATAAGAACTGCAGCAGTAAGTTCAACCTACAAAAGACAATTTTATAAGACGTCGTAGCACAACCAAGTTTTAGTGTAAATGTATATAACGGCATTTATTAAGGGCCACGTGGTAATTCATTTAAATATGCAAGATGCGCGAATATGTTATGAATTAAACGCGCCGTTTCTGTGAAAGTTTTTAATTGATTATAGTCGTACCGGGAATAGCCCCCGGGTGCACCGGCCGACCGCCAGCCGTCTGCTGCCCTTAGCTTATAATAGTACAAACGATATCGATCGCACGCCGAGGGCGTAACCCCTGTCACGAGTCAACTGAATTACGTAAATGAATGATCTGCGAGTTCAAATAAATTGCAGAGACTTCTTATATATGTATAAAGACGTATTCATAATGATGGTAAGAATTCAAGCAAAACAGTCTAGTCTCATAAACAAACATTATTTAAATTTTTCGAATAATACATGTCTTCTTTTTATTTTATTTCACCGTGGACATCGATGCCTTGCCGAGCATTTGAGGACCCTATGCAAAAGTGCATTGCTGTCAAATTAACATTGCTAATGGTTTTCTTTCTATAAAATGTTCTTTGCTTGTGGGTCGCTTCATCGCATTAATGTCTAGAGTTAAGACTCAAGACTTAAAACATAGTTACTTTCTATATTTCGGAGAAAAATAAGGTCATTTCGCCTGTTCGCGTCCACATAGTAGAGTTAGTAAGTTTGAAACAAAAAATAAAATTGTAAAGTAAAAAAAAAAAAATATTTTGGAAAGAAAAATGAGTATCATGTATTTCTTATATTTGTACAGTCTTTTTAAGTTCACTTTAGGACAAAAAACATCTTATTTTATTTTATAAATCGATAAATAGCTCAAACAAGCGATTTACCCATTTCACGGCCACAATTTCCAGATTGCGTCCACCTGAGGACCAGTTAGCGTCCACTAATTTAGAACAGAGAAAAAGGGAACATAAATATTTAATAACTGCAGATATTTATCCTGATATTTAAAAGTCAATATAAATTATTTTTCTGAATCTTGATCAAACCTAAAAATATTATATTTTCATTCGTTTCCGATATCCATGATAACAAAAAGAATATAAAAGGATGCTGCGACTACAAATTATTGCAATGTCTGTAGGTCAAGCAAGTCGTGTCAACCGTGCGGAGTGAACTCACGCCCTATTCGGGATCTTTTCACTTTCGATAGCTGCCGCGTTTCCAGTTCGAGAGAAGAGTAGGTGCTGCTCATAGCTAACGCCTGAAATATGAATTGAGTGAAACGCGGGAGGTGGGGGGAGGGTGGCAAGCCGGCAACGCGGAGGTGGGTCCGGCCATTGGAACAACTTCGGCGTGGAGGTCAGGCCACGAGTGACGCAACGCGGTACATAACTGTTGATTACATAATCAACATCACAACACAAGTCACACCAGTCTAGAATCTACATGTCACGTGCAATCATGGTTCAATGCCCTTAATAATTCTAATAAGAGAATAAAAAACTCCGACTCGCACTTGCCCGGCTTTATTTGCGGGTTTGCACTATAATAATTAATAGCATCGTATTAGACGCTTATACATACATATGTATTACCATTTTGACGATAAATAGAATCCAAAAAAATAATCGTTTCTCCGGTTTCTCGTTTTGAACCCTTTGGCCATACGTCATGATCAGATGACACTTTATTTTCGTTAACATACAGTCTTTAGTCATATATAAGAGCATGTTAGATATTTTTGAGCCCAATGTCACATAATAATTACATTATTGCGGCTTATTCGTAGTAGTTCCTTTAGCAGTACCTTTTAGTATGAAAATATTAGTCATGTTTCATTCAAAAGATAGGTACTACAAAAAGGAACTAGGTACTGCCAATAATCCATTAATTTCGGTGGCTCTAAAGGAACACATTGTGGTTGGCGATTGGCAATTTATTATTTTCTTAGAATAAACGAAGGTATGTAATAATTACCAGTGCGACGACGGAGTCGATGGCGCGGTTGAAGCGGTCGCAGAGGCCACGCATGCTCTCGTACGAGTGCGTGTCGTAGTCGCTCAGGATGTTGTTTTCCAAGGCGGACTTCATGTCCGGCAGGTCGTCGCACACCCACCTGAACAAACATATTGATTCATAAATCGGTTCATTACAAACGAGCAATTACACAAAGATCACGGAATCAGGTCAGTAAAAGAGCTTAAACATTCAATGATATCCCATAAGAAAAAACATCCTCCTATCCTATCCATTTAGGCCTTAAGCTTTCACAGAAAGACGAACTTCAAATCACATAATACTCCTCTTGGCTAGGACCGGGGTTAAAAGTGAACATACCTCCCATTTATTATTAAAAAACTATCCTACTTGACTAAAATAAATGTTTTTCGAGTTAATTATAGGTATGTACCTACCATGGAACAGACTGTACTTGTAGAAATACCAGAAGTTTCTTAAAACGTTTATATTTAGAATTGGTATTCGAGACAGAAAATAAAATCGCGATCTCGGTCGAGGACGGAATCAAGGTCAGGAAGGGTGAACGAGTGCGTCCGGCCCGGTCGAGAAGAGGTCACGCCGCACCGTCGTCGCCGGGTCTCAATTCCTAACCGCCCAACGATCGGCGGGTAAAACTGGTTCCCTGTATATTTTCGACGTAGAATAATATCTGAACAAAATAAAACTAATATCTTCACCTTGAAACCTTAACCTAATAAATAACGACTGATTCCAAATAAGGAGGTACCTCACAATATCTACGTGATAGCTAGTCAAAATAAATTGTTGATAATTTTTAGTTGAATGTATAGGGTGTCGGTTACGATTTTAAAGACCTGTGGCCGGTGATACAAGCCCTATTACCATCTCTCGTAACTTTTTACACAGTGCAGATAGGATCCTATTTTTTTACACATCTCTTAAAGTTTTGTTTAGGTAGCACATTTGAACTATGGCCTATGTTTTACATTTATGTTTCGGTGGGATTTATACGACATCTGAATGTAGACTTCGTAGAGTTCAGCTTTTTGGACAGTAGATAAAAGAACCGGCTATGTGTAAGTTGAACTCGTACACGAAGGGTTCCGTACAATTCTTGGATATACTCTCAGCCCAATGGAACCCTGACCCACCATAGAACTGTCTCACAGTCGCACTTAAAAACAATTTGATTTACACTTCTTACGACTTGAATCATAACGTTCCATTGGGCTGATTGGGCTACCTCTTAAAGTAGTAGTAGAACGTGCTAATTGTTAATTTTTATAAGACCAAATAAACAGACCATTGACAAAGCTACATACATACAATCACGTATTAACTACTCTTACTATTCCTAAAATGTAGAATTAGCCACTGACCCAGATTGCACTTCGTGCCACATTACCGTCACGAGACTCCCCCAGTTTTGTCACGTGGCGCCATGTGTCTGATCGCTATTATTATCACTATTTCTTTATACACAGTAGGTATAACGCAAAATCTTATGTTACGTTTTCATTACACCTGCAACGAGTACCTGCTGCGAGTAATAGAGGCTATTTCCAGCCGCTAGCTGCTAGCATGCGGTCTGCGAGAAATAACAGTTTCTAGCGGCTGTTCAGTTTTAGAATAAACGTCGGTATAAAGGTCATTGAAAGATCCAGCTGCCGCTAGCAGATGTAAAACGCGGCTTCCTGCTTTAAAGTAAATTCATAAGACGCGTCAGTTACGAAGCTATAGTTTATATTAGTATGCCAAAATAAATACACCGTGTTACAAAAATAGTCAAAAAACAGCAATTGATTAAGTTTTTTTTAGTTTTTATAAGACTTTATATATTATAGAAATGCATCTTATGATATATTCTCCGTATTAGTCGACAGAGTCCACACTTAAGTATACAGAGAATTATGTCATCGGTGTCGGAGATTTTAGGGACTAACTCTGAGGTTCATACTCATCAACTTTTATTATGGGACCAACATCCAAAATTGCGAAAAAAAAAACAGCTTTTCCGAACAAACTTTGAGATCTAAACAGCCGAAATGTATGGAACAGGTGTTTTTTTTTTCGCAATTTGGATGTTGGTCCCATAATAAAAGTTGATGAGTATGAACCTCAGAGTTAGTCCCTAAAATCTCCGACACCGATGACATAACACACTGTATAATATATTATTACGAGCTTCTGCCCGCGACTTCGTCCGCGTAGAATTTGTTGTTGTTGAAAAAATATTTTTTTCGAGATGAAAATTAGCCTATGTGTTTTGCCAGAAAGTATTTCCTCCCAGTCGGCGACTCAGAATATTTTCAACCGAAAGCCGATTTCTGTTGGACTACCTTATTATTTTATTACCTATCATTTGAATAGAATTTGTTTTTTGCGTTTTTGAAGGCAATTTTCTGTTTTTAAAATATTTATTTTATTCATCAAAAATTACAGTACGTACACCTACTACTTCCAAAATCTGCAACATGACCCTGTGGTCCGATGAACCCAGTAGCAAGACAAGTGCGTAAAACCATGGTAAGACCACCTTAAGTGTTTATTTAACATTGATGAATGACAGTATGTGTGTATACCTATATGGATCAAATCCTGCAAGTCAATTTCAAACCAGCGTCAGTTATTAAAATGGGTATAGCTAATTTGGCATACCTACATGAATAAACCCGATAAAAATCCAACATTATGGTCTCCAACAGTTCATGCTATAATGGAGTAGGAAGGTAGCAACAGGACCTCCGCTATAACGAAGACCCACCGATCGAGGCTTGGCCTAGATAAGCAAGATGCAGATTGTGCAAAAAAGTACAGTCGACAATCTTGACTCGAAAATGTTTTTCTGGTACGACCTATTTCCTGATTCATTTTCTCAACCGAAGACAAATTCCGACATACTTACAGTGCCCAGCCTTAAATATTGCACATCGGCAATCATCGCATTTCCGAATACAAACGAATGGTAATATCCATGTCCGTCAATTATTTTATTAGATTTATCGTTTATTAGAAATAGAATTTAGAACTAAATAGATACTGGTTGTTGTTTTGTTTTGATTCCCGCGTGAACTATACACCGTGTTTTTTTTGATTTACGATAACTTTAAGGGAACGTTCTTTAGGTCAAACAAAGTTAATTTCCCGAAGACAGACAAATGAAGTGTAACGGTTTTAAAGATATTTAATTTTTAAATTTAATCAGTTAATCACGTTAAACTAGTGTAAAAGGCTCTTAATTGATAACAACAATTTTCTTTTAATACGTATGAGTAAAGAGTTTCCAATTGTTAGGTTTGTATACGCGTCAATCTAAAGTGACTTGTACCCTTGTATATATATATTTTGGACTGGACGCGACCGCAGTATCGCATTTTAACCACGACTAGCAAATATTATAAAAGGAGTGTGCGACAGAGATAATGCTCTACGAAGCCGAAATTATGATTCTCTCTTTAAAAAGGTCGATGTGCAATATTTACGGCCGGGCACTGTAAAAAAGGTTTAGCCCTTCTCTTACTAATTTATCTCAAACCGACGACGTCGTCGATTCGTAAGCCGCGACTGCTTTGGAGACGTCAAGCGTTCGTTTATTTACAAAAAAAAACAGTCGAGCAACCGTAAAAAATAATTTGATTGTATGAAAGCCGAAAATTAATTTGAAAAGAGCATAGTAATGTTTGTACATTTTGTTGAAGTTATTTTTAAACCGGTGAGGGAGTGGAAATGTGTCACCCACGTCAACAAATACAGTTCAAGGTCAATTCACGTATCGCTTGTTGAATATTATATTAATTAGATAGGTAGTAAAGTGAGGTTATATACGTATAAACGTCGTTATTGATATGATTATATTGATTACGTTGATAATGATATCAATCAATCCATCTAAAAGACAGATTTCGAGAATTGGATGTAGGTACCATTTATTTTTTAGGCGCGCGCGTGTGTATCTACATCACGAGATGTCACGAGCGGATCGGGGCGCGTAGGTGAGTATTTTAGATGTAACTGGGGTCAATGAAATATTACGTAAGCGCCAAAGGGGGATAGGGGTGTTCTCTTTGCTTACTTTTAATAACAAGGGGAGCGGGGGTTGAATGGCGGATTGATTACCTACCTCAGCAAACGATAAGTGTTTTATAATTTAATTCATGTATCTAGTTGTTAATAAGGTCATTTAAAAAATAAACATAGTTAAGGGCTTTAATTAAAACAAAACTTAATTAATTCCTTTGTGTATCGAAAGTCAGCCATATAGTAATTTGTATGACTAACTTTCGTTACACAAAGGATGCGATCGTGATGTTGTTTTCATTATTCAAACTACACTACACACAACTACCCTACTAGATAGTTATGCTTACGGGGGGGAATAGGAAGACCTTACTTATCTTGGAGGAAGAGGGGGTTGAAAATGGCTGCTGCTCATGTAATACTTGAATGACTTCTCTCTTGAAAGGTAATAAGGTATTGTTTAGTTCGCATATTCGTTACCAGCGTTATCTTTTAATTAATCATAAAACGTAACATAGTAGGAACCTATACAGAAGTGAACGCTAATACTAAGCTTTGGGACTCAGAGCCTCTTATCATCAGAGGAGCCCTGTAGGACGTGACCTATACGTTACACCTACCCACAGGAAGTCCTAGACACTTTTAATGACGACTCAGAGGGCCCTGCCAAGATGCACTACGCTAACTAGCGTTTCTATTCGTTTCATTTTTAACCAATCGCGTCACTGTTAGATCACGTGACTTTTCGTATCACGTCATCTACCAGTGACACAGAACAGGTGATCGATTTTCGAGATAAAATAAAATGTAGGTAGCCTATAAGGTTGACGTAAGTTAAAGATCAATCGCATCAGCCGCTCATGTCAATTCTAAACATTTTGTCAGCTTCTAATAATCGAAAACGTTAGTGTTATGATTTTTGTCTACAGCGTTTTTCAGCTACGATGACTTCTGTGACAGCTCGTATAAACACGATTTACACTTGTTTCTTTACCTTTACATAAAAACTACACTGGTACACACCTAGCGACGCCGTTCAGGAACTTGAATAATTATTCGCCTATTTTTAAATACCTACCTCGGATTTGAGTACAGTAAGTTATTGAAATTACGAAATACGGCTGTCACAGGACTCACCGTAACTGAAAAACACTGTACGCCTTTTGTTTTATTAGTAGACTTGATCAAGAAAAATATATAATCTCAATTAATTTTAATGTAGGTAGGAACTTCTTCATGTTTTAAGAGCATTTCTAGGTCAGTAGGTTATACGTTATTGTTGTGCCTACGTAGCTGCGTAGGTACTTATTCGATGACGTTAAACGATAGCAATTCGAATTTAGGTCAAATTTTTGATGATAATCTTATTACCTATAATATAAAGGTAGGTATTTGATTTTTTGCACTTAATATGTAGGTACAATACCTATCGATTTGTCTTTCTAGTGGTAATGGAAACATTAACATAAAGAAATAACTCTACAGGTAGGTATTTTCAAAATAGGTAAACTTTTAACATACGATTAAATTTAGACAACATACTTATACATTATATGCCCTTACTTATGAACTTGGAATAACATGGGGTAGCTAAACCAGGCTTTGTCCTTATCTGTCATCGTGACATATGAATTTGACAGATAATGACAAAGCAATGTTTAGCTACCCCACGTACCCCAGGTTATTCCACGTTTATAAGTACAGTGCCCAGCCATAAATATTGCACATCGACCTTTGGAAAGAGAGAATCGGCTAATTTCGGCTTCGAAGAGCTTCATCTCTGTCGCACACAACTTTTATAATGTTTGCTGGTCGTGATTCACATACGATAGAAAGCGGTCGCGTTCAGTCCAAAATATATATATATAGAGCTGTAAAAACCCCAAATCATAAATCACTTGAAGTTGTATTACGGCATCTATAAGAAAAAAAGGGAAACCTTTACGAGGCTTAAAACGCGAATTTATCTACAATGTTTATAAATATTTTGATACCGAAGCCGATATATTTAAAAAAATGAGGATGATAATATAAGAAATGTGTTGACGTGTAGTGATACATACAGTAGAGTGATATTAACCTCAATCAGAGCACGGATAGTGAAATGGAAGGATTTGGGAATTTTACGCATTTTTTGCATATTTTATTATTCCTCAACCTAAAAACTAAAACAATTATGTTTAGAAATTATTCAAAATGCTTCTATTTTCTTAACGTCTTCGTGTTTCAGCAGTCGTCGGATAAATATTAATTTGAGTTACATACCTAATTGTCAAACATAAGAACCTTTTTCGAAGTCGGTTGAAGAAGTATTTTATTTGGTTTAATATTTGTATTAATTTCGTTGGTGTACTCATGTTGAATAGGAGTAAATGATATTTAAGAAGTAGTTTTACAGCTCTATATAGTTCACGCTTGAATAAAAACAAAACAACAACCAAGTACTTAGTTCTAAATTCAAACTCAAATAAACGATGAATCTAATAATTGACAGACATGGAAATTAGCATTCGTTTGTATTCGGAAATGCGATGATTGCCGATGTGCAATATTTACCGCCGGGCACTGTAAGGGCAATAGTGTAAAGTGAGGAAGTAGGTACGTAGGCCCAGCCACAACGGATGCGTGCGCCTAGACATGACGTGCGCGTTCGCTTTCCACTGCGTTTTATAGTGACATGTCGTATGAGAAATCATACTATACACCGCAGTGGAAAGCGAACGCGCACCTCACGTCTGCGCACGCGCACGCATCCGGTGTGGCCCGGCCTTTATAGTTTTAGAATGTCAGATTGACTTTGGACCTAAGGTGGGTCGGAAATTGAAAG
The DNA here is from genome assembly GCA_923062465.1 of Acleris sparsana. Taxonomy (NCBI): domain Eukaryota; kingdom Metazoa; phylum Arthropoda; class Insecta; order Lepidoptera; family Tortricidae; genus Acleris; species Acleris sparsana. The sequence goes on along the minus strand of OV281287.1, from coordinate 13,627,132 downwards.
GCTCCGACACACCAAACGCGTGGCAGCTGCGTCACGTGGCGTAAGCAGCGTGGCACCGGGCACATCGGAGGCTCGCGGGCAGCTTCAGCGCGAGCCGGCGCTGCTAACGCGCTGCAGCTGCGTTCGGTGGGGAGTGTAGCGCCGCGCGCGTGCGTATCCAACACTCGTTTGTAAAAGAAATACAACCACTCGACGCGGCACTGACGCGTCCCTGCTGCCGCGCCTACGGGCCGCTGCTACCGCGCCCCAGGGTGACGGTAAAGCGCAGTTCACACAGCGGGCGGGAGCGGGTCGGGCGCCGAGCATGTCGTTTTCATCGCGGGACCCGCGCGGGTCGTCTTATTCACACAGCGCCGAACCGCGGCGGGCCCCGCGGCGGGCCTCGGGCGGGTAATCGCAGGCGGGCGCCATAAATTGAATGTTACTTACATGTTACATGAGAAGTGAAAAGTTACAAAAAAAATAAGAAATGTAACCAACTGGCTACACTGAATAACACAGAATGCCTATGGAAGAATTGCGTGTATTTACGACCAAGGACACCCGCGACGGAACCGCCGCACCCGCGCGCTGGTAGTGGCTTAACTCCATGTTAAACACCAGCCGAACTTCCTACCCACTCGGCGCACGACCCGCTTCCGACCGCTGTGTGAAATGCGCTTTAACATCTATCTACGTAGGTGCTTACCTATTCTATGCACAACCAACCTTCACAAATTTTTCAAATTAACCAGCCACTTAATAGGTACAAAATCCAGTTTAACCTTTCATTTAGGTGGTCATTTGTTATTATTTTTCGAGTAAATACCTACCGATGTACCTAAGTACACGCAATATACCTAGGCATTCTAACTATACTGTTACTACTTTACAAGCAGACTGTAGGTCGGGCACGGGCAGTAGGGCGACATTACTGCAAGTTGTATGTACCGACCGACGTGGTACCTACCTACCTTCTATTCGGCGCGAAACTGCCTCGGTCATTGCCCCCACGTCCTTCACGGTTTACACACGCACGTCATTCATATCAAAACAGCAAATAATGCTCATACATAGGTAGGTACCTACACTACAACTGAAATCGATAGCGATAACGTACGTAGGTATAGAACGGGAGTATATAAAAAATATAAACAATAACTTTTAAATTCATTAATAAGTATGTGCTTCAATTTAAGAAACTTATCAGAATATTACTATTTGTAGTTTTGTCTGTACGGGGTGGGGACACTTAACTCTAGCGAAAATGGCACTTTGAAAGTTCCATATAGGTGCCTAAATTCTAAATAGTTCTTAAATCTAAAAATTCATGAAGAATAATTTTCTGTAGATAATGATTTTTTTAGATCTATCCAACAATATTTCACATGAATGTTTTTCATATTACAAATGGTTTGCATATTTTTTAAACTTACTTCAGCATTGATCTTAGTGTGCCATACATGACTTTATACAAAATGTCAGTTTTGTAATTTATCATTTCTAAGAAAAAGTGATTGTGACATACAGACGGACATGATAAAACTATACTCGAAAATCTAATTCAAGACCAAAATCTGACAGTTCCCTTGATTATTTAGTTATTTCATACCTATACTTAAAACAAAAATGCAGTAATGACAGCGCATGTGCGCTCTTTCAGGTTAGGATTTTGGTCTTGAATTAAATTTTCGAGTATATAAGGGTTCCTTGTTTGACAACGGAACCCTATAAAGCACACTGGTATTTAGGTAACTCAAATGTCTTACCTTATTGTTTCTACTATTTCTAACGCCCCATCGTGTTTGTCCTGTAAAAAGAAAATTCTAATTAGTAACTATTTCAACCATATTTAGTGTTTGAATAGGTTCTATTTCTGTTGTAGAAATAAGAACATGCTATAACTTCAAACTAACATAACATTGTTGAATAATCTAAACCAGCGCCTTTCAAACTTTTATAGAAACTGGACCCTTTTGAAACAGTTAATATTTAACAGCACCCTAAAAGAGTAACACATTTTAGGTTTATTTAATATAAAAAAATATCTCATTAAAACAACAGTTTACAGGGGTTTAAGGAGCAGGTGGCTCAGCAGAGAACAACAGAGGTGTGGTGCTAAACAGAACTGGATTAATAATTCCTCCTCTGATTAGGTATGGATCTCTATTGTTTTTTTTATAATAATTAAAGACTCATCAGTGATGGTTAAATCATATTTTTTAACCCTCTCAATGTTAGAAGGGTATATTTTGTATTTTTTTTTTATTGCAATGTAGTAAATAAAAATAGGTAAATTATATTACCTATTTGAGACTGTAATTCCTAACATGTAAATTATATATTTTTAATCAGGGAAACTCGGTATAGTTATTGTAGTGAATGCTTAGTTGATATGTTTTGAACAATTTAAATGTTTTGTTTCTCTTTACTTAAAATTTGGTGAAAATCCCTGAACAACCTTTTTTTATGACTTTGTAAAGTTTAACTATGTACACAAGAAATTACAATATGATATGATTTTCATATTTAATTGACTCTGGGCTCAAACACTAACATCTAAATTGACCCACTTTGCACAAGCTATGCAATCAGAACATCAGAAACTAACCACCTATAGCAGAGGTAAAAATGGCTTTATTAATTACATAAGAATCATATTGCCTTGATGTTATTTTTTAAATTACATATTAGGACCCTAATTACTACTGATAAATGTCCCATACATGCATAGATGAAATGCTGCAAATAATACATAACTTGACTAAACTGAAGAATTTTAAAAGATTCAAAGCTGTGCACAAAATTATAAAAAATACAAGTAACTTAGTGACTGAGGTCATTTTACACTTGTAGATAGATACCTACTATGAAGAATGCCAATGTCATTATATCACTATTATATTATATACAATCAACTTAATTGTAGTAGTATCCAACTATATTAATATACAGTGTCACTGAAAAGATTATATAAAAGTTATAGGTACACGCAATTTCAGCCTCCCTTCAAATACAGATTTGAAAATAAAAAGTGCTTATGAGGGACCTGTGTTTATGTATATATTTTTAAAGAAAAATTCTGGGAATCGAATCGTTAACTCTGCAAAGTTAAGTGTAGGTACTCGAAATCCTCCCGAAAAGATAGATTCGCTCAAATCTAAACATGAAATTAGTGAAGATAAATTGTATCATAACATCGACACATTTCTCGTATATGGAAGTAAAAAGGCATAAATTGAGATATCCTGAAGCATTGATACATTGAGATCTATTATAAACGCGGTTTAAATGGGAATGACGATGATCTACAACTACAACGGACAGTGTTTAAAGAACCCATCTAAAAAAAGCCGACACCTTGACAAAACACGAGGTCAATACACTCCGACTGCAAGACCCATGTGATATAAGATACAGCATTTAACATTCTTCCATCACTGATAGAAAAAACGGGTTATTTAATATTATTTTAAAAGCGGGTATCATAATGTAATCGATATCAATAATAATAAAAATATCTAAAATATTTTATGGCGAAAAATGCGTGTACTTCATCTATTAGCTATCCCGTGGCTAACTAGCAAATAACAACAATATTTGTTAAAGTGTCAACTGCGATAACGAACTATACATTCAGCCATTATCACATCAAAATAACGAAGTAAAAATATACACGATTTCCTTACCGAACCATGACCTGAAGTGAGGGGCCATGTATAAACAACAGGTTCTGCGCCTGCAGGGGAGTGCAGGCGTAAATCCAAAGCCATCATAGGAAAACCGCTGCATGAATGCACACACTTTTCACTTAAACACTAAATTTATCACTAAAAACACTCGATATTTTAACATAATTTCACTGCACTTTCACACACACACACTCCGCACAGCCGGGCGCCATGTTGAAATTACATTAATCATGGCGGACAATTTGGTGTTGTCAGATTCAAAAATGATCGTCAATTATCAAGACCACCAAGTGGCAACGACCATTACACAAGATAAATTATGAGCAGTAGTTTTTTTGTTGTAGTCAATTTCACTCCAAACAGCGCCCTCCCATTTTTACCGAGCTATACTAACGGCCAAAACCTATATTCAAACCGCGGATAGATAAGGCTTAAAAAATTGACATTAGCCCATACAAAATGTGTCAAATTTTAATCAGAAGTAAGCCTATCTATCGGCCATTTGAATATAGGGTTTGACCGTAAGAGAACGAGCAGAGAACGCTGTCTTAGCATTAAAAAAGAATTTGTTGCGCGCAAGGTGAAACAGTAGGTTATTTTATAGCCGAACCCTATATTCAAACCGCAGACAGGCTTACTTCCGATTAAAATTTGACACATTTTGTATGGGCAAATGTCAAATTTAAACCCGAAGTACAGTGCGCCTCAAAAAGTAAAAATTAAAAACATGGAACTAAAAAAAATCCAGTCTAAATTGTTGCCATGTCTAAGCAGTTTACGTCAAAAATGTGTCAGGTACGTAGAAAATGGCGCCCTCATTTAATTTCTACTCTTTTTTGTCGCACTGTAAGCCTAGTCTATCCGCGGTTTAAATATAGGGTTCAGCCGTTAAGCAGCAATTATAGTCTGTCAAGAAAGTCATATCATGAAAATAATTTTATAATTGATCGAAGCTAAATTACAGTATAAAATAGCATAATAAAAGACAGCAATACAGTAGTATTATACCTAGTTTGCTTACTGTATTTTTTTGACAGAGATTATAATACCTACCACATCAAGCACCAACGACCGTATTCACATGCGATGGGTCAAATTTGGAGAATGTTGCCAGTACAGTATCAGCAGTAGTGGCAGTAGCCCTGTAGTACTTCCAGCGCCTACACTTTCCTAACCTGTTTTGTAAGCTATTAAACTAGATATTTGGCAATTTCCAATATACTTTGTGTAACTTCAGTTTGTATTTACAATTTAATTGGTATACTGTGTGTAATTGGTATATTGGTATACGGTATGATCTATATACCTATAAATAAGTCGAGGCTAGCCAAGGAAATAAATTACAATTTAAGATCCTTGTGACAAACAGTCGAGCGAAACTTTAGCACCTACCAAAGGCGGCTACTTACTTATGAACTACTGTATAGATACCATTCACAAAAAATAATGTCTAGACTAGTCTTCGTACATACTGTATGACACTGTGATATGGTGCCATTGATTAACGTTACCATTTACCATTATAAAAGCTGACGCTACGTATTTGACAATATTCAATGTTCATAATAGAATCACAACTTCTATTATTTATTATAATAAAAATAGAGCCGAACCCGTAGCACCTACTAAAGGAAAGGAAGGAAATTCACGGCTTTTCATAGTTCACACGTGGTCGTATAGGGCACAGATTATTAAGGTATGTCTGGTATGTCTAAATAGGGAGAATACTCTATACTCTGTTTACGCACGTGGTACACACTTTCATGTGCTGCTTGTTATCAACAATAACGACTCATAGAGGTAGGAAATAGTTAATACATAATGAGAGTCCTTAAAACATAATAAGATCACACGAGTGTTTTAAGGCTTAAAATTTGTACAGTTGCATGTACGTACCTTATAATCTGTGATGTACATTACTTTATCTACACAAATCATAGACAAACTCATGAAGTCCCTATTCTCATGTCGTTCGAAATCAAATGTACGATATTGTACTAAAAAATATACCAAGTTGACGTTGCAATATGTAAATAAAATTGCGCCTATTTAACTTGTGTTGGTTTTGGAAAATGTTTCAAATTTGAAATTCATTACATTTATAATACTCGATAACGTAATTTCAAAATTACCTTACAGCTGTCATCGCTGTCACCTACTACCGGGTCATGGCCAACGGATTTTGGACTTACGTTCTGTCAAAAAAGTCTTTAAATAAAAAATTGGCAACACTGCAGTGTCGTTTCTTTTTTCTCAGATTGATTTGAAAGGGATGACACTACAATATTGCCACTTTTTAATTTCAAGGCTTTATTGACATACTATATGATAATGTGTTTAGGTGAACATTCTATGACATTCCCTTATAATACAATTTGTGATATCGACATCATATGCCACCGCTGGCCGCCATCGATTAATGTTACCATTATGCGCGTTTTACTCATCCAGGCTTCACATTCGCAGTATTCACAATTGTGTTCACAGTATAGTTCGCGCGCTCGAAGTAACGAGGTCTACATTAAAAGTAAAAAAACAATTGAAAAGAAATGGAGGTAACGAAGATGGTTGATGACGAGTATTCATCGTAATAGAATAATGTTTGTAATATTTTGTCCAGTATTAGTGGTATTGTGCTAATATTTTATAAAAGTTGTGCTTGAATGTGGCGCCTTGTTACGTTCGCATGCACTTTGACGCGGGCTAAAATACCGACCACAGATTATAAGGTATAGGGTAAAGTCACCAGTAGTCAGCCACATACCTGAAGTCGGCCTCTGCGTATACTTTGTATGAGTGGAAAGAGAACGAAAGATATATTTCTTACTCTTCGCACTCATATAAGGTCGACTACCGGTCTCTGGCTGACCACTGGTGACTTTACCCTACTAAATAGATACCGACAACAAGGCGCGAACCCGCGAACGCCCCCCACATTCACGCGTTCGCGTACTGCGTTCGCGCCTTCGCGGGTGAATGTTAAGCCCATTGAAATTTAGAAAAGCGGGCGCTACGTATTTTTATAAAATTCAATGTTTACAATAGAAGCAATAGGTACAATTTAAGTTATTTATTCTAATAAAATTGGACGCAATGTGTAAGGACGTTTTTAAATTCATTTAGTATAAAATTATTATACTGGGTCACGAAGTTCAGACTCTGTCAACGAAGCATTTCTACTTTGCTCTATCTGTGGCTTTTGTTGTGTGTGTATGAATCCCGGTGGTCGTTGAAAACGAACTATTTGATTTAAAATTTACTCAGTACGTAGTTATTCCTTAGTAGACTGTGAGTGAACTAAGTTCATCAGTCGCACAGCACAGTTATGGGTGTTTGACTAGAGCTTGTCCGGTGAACTACGGTTGAACACCAACAATCCTTGCGGTAAATATACGAAGTTCTACACACCATGTCTATTACGTATACGAGAATAAAGAAGATCTCTAGTTTCGATCTATTGAATGCTCATTTTATACACCCGAAATTGATTATAATTGAAGACTCTCAAAAGGTGCGAATACTAGATGTAACTGACCGTAATGAAGAACATACAGAAAACGATTGGCTGTATAATTTTGACGCGAAAATATCAAACACACTTATACACGAGCGGTTTCTATGGGTGCTTCTTAAATCAGGAGAAATAATAGTCGTTAACACAGTAACAGGGTCTAAAATTCAAATTGCATGTGAAGAATTAATCAACTACAAGATCCAAAAATTGAGAAGCAATGACAGAAATGTCATGTTAATAAGTAAAAGTGGGGAATGTTTGCTAGTTCTCTTCTCAAGTAAAGAGTTGGAACAGGACTTTGCAGATGAGAAGCAGGAACATAATGTAACTATTGAAAAATCTTGTAGCATTTACCCTGTTGCGGAATCTCATCTTACAAATGGTTTAAATGCTTATACTGAAGGAGAGGCATTTGTATTGAAATGTCCGTTAACTGGATTATATGAGGTTATGTGTTCTGAAAAGAAAATTCTTCATGTGGTTCCTTGGGGAGATTTACCAATTATATCTGATGGAGCCACCATGTGGGTTGTGGATGTAAAAGACTCGCAAGTTGTATTCGAGTTCAAAGAAGATGTGGGAGTAACTTATTATCCTCTGGGAACTTACAACAATGATTTCTTCTATTTGCTTTGGGATCAAATGCAGGTAAGGATAATACTATACAATATTTTTATGAGCCTATTTAAAACTCATTTTTGGCCCAAGGTGTTAAGGGTCTGAAACATGTCCTATTAAAGCTGACAATATGTATGTGTAGTTTTTAATGCTGAATGGGGACTCCTTTTCATAGGTAGCAGGCCTGCAATCACCATTAAGAAGTAAACTTACATACTGTCAGGTAGTGTTGGGCATAATTAATTACTTTTGTAATTTAATTAGTAATCTAATTGTTTTAAGCATGTTATTTAATTGAAAGTATTAAAAATTACATGTAATATCATTGAATGTAATTAAAATTATATAGTAACTGAAAATCCATTTATTGGTAATGAAATTACTAATTATATTACAGTATCAGATTATTTTAGAGTAAACAAGGCGAACAGTTACATTTTGTTCTTAGAAGTAAAGATCATGTTGAGTCACCCTCCCTCCCCCCGAGTTAGAAACAAAATGTTTGAGATGAGGCAAGTTTTAAAATCTAGTTTTAAGTAAAAATGTTGTGCCACAAGTAAATTTGTCAAATAAACATATTTTAAGTTAGTCATAAATAATAACATAAAGTAAATATTAAAATTGAAAATTAGCATGTTATCATAGTGTTAACATTAGGTAGAGATTCCTACAAATTGCAATTAGAGAAAGTAAATGTTAGTCTAGTTATGTTATTATTCTATTTCTGTTTTTTGTTTAATTACTAATTACATTTGGTAGTTGTAATTCTTAATTGACAGTAAAATTACTTTTGCCCAACACTGCTGTCAGGTGTATTTGTTAGTGACAAATAATATTTTTTATTCAGACCTAAATAGTGTGGGTACCTAGTTAAATAAATTTAGTTATTGGCTCAAGGGTCCTGAATGTAATTTTATATTTACTATTTTAGGTATATATTTGTTGTGCCTGGAGCGAGTCATTTTCTCTCGATTCAACAAATGGAGAACACCATGATGGCAACTCAACTATTCAAAAGCTGTCTTCTCAAGAAACACTCAAGTTACAGTTGCAGTCAATCATTGATAGCATAATGCTCTCTTCTGCACCGGATCAGGTATTAACCCAACTGCAGCCATATTTCGAAAAAATTGAAGATCTCACTTTACTTGTTAATTTAGTTCTTAAACTTTGTCAACAGAATATTGCATACAAATCACTTGTTTATCTTCTACAAAAGAAGGTTTTTGTATCTGGTGATGACATATTAATTCAATCTTTATGTGATATTATGAATAAAATAGACATACTTGAATACATTTACTTCAGGGAGAGCAATGCATATGATAATGTCAAAATATTTGATTTAAGTTTTGTAGATCTCTGTATGGCATTTATCTCAAAGGCCGATTTTGATTTAGCTTCCATATGTTGGCTAAAGTATTCAGCTGTAAAAAAACTTATCAGCCCTAATGACATCTTGGGAATAATGAATGCAATTCCCTATAACATCAAGATGGGTGCTCTTATTAATTGGCTGAGAAACTTTTTGCCTCCCCTTCTTGATAAAAATCCATTTTATATGGATTTGATTGTGCGATGGATAACTGAAAGGGTATTCTTATTAGAGAAATCTGGTTACTGGCCTAAAATAGGACTGAAATTTATAGAAGATATAGGTGTTGTCTTAGAAACATCTTTAAAAACAATTCCGTTAAGACCCATTTCCATGGACGACCTTGACATGCTGAAAACTCATATGAAGAATATTATGGAACTAAAAGAAAGACATAAAATAAACATGTTGCTGGGTGAGCTCAGTTCTCAAAGTCCAAGTGAAGTAGCTCTCATCATGTTGCGACGCTGTTACACGGAAGATTTGGAGCCATTCCTCCAGCACTACTTACCCGCATATACTGCACGGCATTCTTTTGAATTAGACGATACATTACGTTCCTTTATAGAAGTTGAGGCAGCAAGCAGTGGGGGAGATGTAGATGGCGTTCGTTTGAAAATATTACTTAATTCCTTTCGTTTACACACAAATAAACTTGAGTGCCTCCTTCAAGTTTTAAGAGTCTTAGACGTGCCGTGGAACTGTGTAGTGCTCGACCTAGCTGTGGAAGCCGCATCTTCAGGTACAAAAGATTTTACAACAACCACAACGGACCGTGTTCTTGCTGAGGAAATACAACGCGAACTCAATTACGCAAAAGTAAAAGTGATTTTAAAAAAATATAAATTTTCATTGACGTGTACTGATTACAAACTAGTCTTGCATAAATTGATGACAGCACCAACCATTGATTTGGGTGACTTGAAAGTAATCACCAGCGTAATGACAGAATATACAAACTATGGTAGCTTATTATATTTAAATAGATGTCTCCGTGATTGTGACACAAGAGCTGCATTAGTATATTTTCAAGCATTGTCCAACAAGGAAAAGAAGATTTTATTCAAATCAGTTATGTTGAAATACGAACAGATCATTAAGGGTAGTTCAAATGATACAACTATAGAAAGAAATTATATTGATTTCTTAAAGGGGAGTCGTTTGCTTAACGAATTAGAAATAAATACTATAGAAAACATGTATCATCTTAAAAACTCCTATGACGTTAAATTAAGCATTAACGATATGTACTGTGAAATCATTGCACCCGAAACTACTTTTACTTCTTTCTCGGGTGCAGAAATAAGCGGGTGCGTAGCACAGTTGACTCTCGGGAAACAGAATAAACGATCTACATTAGTGGCACTGTTACATCGTACTTCTTCAAATCACGAAGTACGGAAGCTCGTTGAAAATCTTATAATGATGACATCGCAAAACGACTTTAATAGTGAAGGCAATAAAGAAATCGATTATGTGTTATCCTATTTCAAAGATGGCAATAATTCATCGATTCTTTTGGAATGCTGTAATGTACTAACAGAACTCGTATCAAATTGTTCAGAGGAGTATATACACTATGTCATGAACTATTTGGCAATTTTGTCTGCATTAGTGAATGCTAATATAGTAGTTAAAAATCTATCTGTGGCATGGAAGTTCCACTACATATTTTTACCAATGTCTTCGATTTCCACAATGAATGATTTAATCGATTTCTACATTTCACCAGATAATAATTTGGTGAAAAATCCTGCAATATGTCTTAATAGAGGCGATTTTATACCCATTAGGATGGTTGTACATATCCTGGAGAAAATAACTGCTTGTGGAAAAAATATACCTGATGAATTATTTCAAATAAGAGACAAAATAACAAAACAACTTTTGTCAAAAGTTGTTGCATCCCAAGAACTTGATGAACTATTACTAACAAGTTTATTAGATGTGTTGAGTAAAGGTGAAAACGATAAAATGTGGATTATTGATATCTTACGTGGTCAGAACGAATCTTTGCCACACGCCGCTGCTACGTATCTCACATATCCTATAATAAGGCGTACATTTGCTTCCTACTGTTTATCCCTGAACACTATACCATATTCGCCTCAGTATATTCTGAAGGCCAAGTTCAATTTCAATTTGGCTGATATAGCTCTGCCTAATATCAACGAAGATACTTGGGATGCTAAAGTTGTACTATTTTACTTTCTGAAACAATATCCTGACACTTCTGTCGATCGCTTGGTAGACTTGTGTCGCACTTTAAGTATATCAGTAAATGATGGGTTGACATTTCAACTTGTATCTTTACTTACTACATGGGAATTAAAATATAAAGTTGTCAATGACGACCTCGGTCGCTCACAAACAAATTTTGAAAACGATGAAAGTGAATTACTATCACTGTGTTTTAAAATTTGGGAAAGTATTAGTAACAAAGATTTTGCTAATGATATTTTAAACGATTTCTGGAAAAATGGTGAAGTATCACTACATGGGCGATTACTGTCTATTAATCCCTACTATTATGAAGTCTACCTATGCATTTATCACTTACTGTTTGGCTCGTCCATGGATATGGAATATTCAAAAGAATACTTTCTTTTAAACTTTTTAAAGAATTACAAGAGAAAAAGTACTCCAAAACAACACGAATTTGAATTATTTTCTGACAAAGGTATGTTCCCAGAAATCGGTCATTACAGATTGCCCTTCCAGCTTTTTATGCACGAAGATATGTGGACAAATTTAAAGTCTGAAATAACGTTGGAAACATATGAGCAATGGCTACCAGCAGTCGCTTTACTTTCACTCGATGCTGATATACAAACGGCTAGAGATATGGTTTGCAGTAACGCACTTAAACAAACAATGACATCAAGAAAGAAAAGTGAAGGGACGGAAGCTGAAATGAAAGAAAGCGAGCCGTGGCGTCTAACAACAAAAGAGGAGCCCTTGCTCCGCGCTGCACACAGATGTGTAAAACATATTGCTAACATGGAATGGGCAGGGGCATGCCTTTTCTATGTTCTTCAGGGATGTGCTCGTGGAGCTGATCAGGTGGCTGCAGCACAGTTATGCTATCAGTTTGCTCAGCGCTGGTCTGCTGTACAGCCAGGTAATCGCGCCGTGCGTCAGATGGAACGCCTTCATTCCACACTCTCAACACGACACGTATTACACAAGATTGAATGGGCATGCGAAGAATTTGTACGACTTTCAACGGAACCAACGCAGCTTATACGGGCATTATACCTTCATCCAAGTTTTGTTGAAAAAATATCACGACATGATATTAACCGAGCTGCAAATGAAATAGCTGAGAGAAACGGTATTAATATCAGTTCTATTCGAATTGAAATTTTAGAAAACATCCTGGACAAATCAAGAGAAGATAATAAAAATAAATCTTGTTTCGGCCTTGATAATAAAGATTTGACGACGGCAAAATATATTCTTAAAGCAACTTGTCCAAAAATGGGAGCTATTTATCTATCTCGTATAGCACTTGATGATGACAATGATTTTAACAAATGTAAAAAATTAAGAGCTCTTCAGTGCCTAATGAGTATCATAGAATCAGACACGGCTTTAAAAGTGACAAATAGGGAGCGAGATTCTTTGTGGGATTCACTTTTGGAGTTATTGTATATAGTTAATCTCGAGCACATTGACATGCCTTGGATTGTAGCCACATTCGTAAATAATAAAGTTAATGCACTTGATCAATTACTTCAAACAGTAGCAGGAAATATAGAAGGGTTAAAATTAACTGCCGAACTCGCGCAAAGGTTTGGGAATATTCAGATTATACAAAGACTGATTCCTTTCTTGTTGCGTGCAGGTTTACATGACGAATTGATCCCGTTGCTACTTAAAACTAATTCTTTACCTGACAAAACTGTGTATGACGCCTGGCGGACGGTTCTTTTGTCACCATTCCAGCAAGCAGACTACCCTATCACAGAGCGTCAGAGGGCCAAGTGTCTTAATTCTATAAACCTGTTGCCAGTCTGCCCGGTTATCAGAGATGCAGATTTGGTTGAGATATGGAAGCATTGTGTAAGATGTAAATGTTTCGGATTAGGTTGCTTATTACTGCCATATATGACTACAGAGTCAAGGCAAATATTATCAGAGCTGCAAAAAATAGATAGAAGAAACTTAATAGCCAGCCTCAAAAATCTGCAAACTGAAACATATCTCGTCCCAGGTGCTATGCATGTTGTTGAAAGTATGGCTAGTAGATCATATGGAAAAATGCAAAAAACATAAAGGTTAACATTTTATTTACTTCTCATTATTATAATTTTAACACATTTTAATAATAACATTATTATATATTATTTTATTTAACTTGAATGTAAGTAACTTTTAAACTGGGTTGGTGGTAATATAACATGTGATTGGTGATAAATGTCCTATCCTTCCATAAAACTAAGATGATTACTATTATTGACCATGTTTTTAAAATTCCCTATTTGATCATGCATACCAGGCTCCACATGTGTTTCGTTATAGATTAGAATAATGTTTTGCATACATCTTGCGAAAACTAGTATAGTAAATAATCCACTGTACTGATTTCCATTGTTAATTATAGTTACTTATATGTAAGACAAGATTTATTTTCAAATTAATTTTTCGTTCTACCCAAATAGACAATATCATCCTAACCTGAAAATGAAACAAAACATAGTAGTTTCGTAAGTAATAAGAAGTCCTTACTATAATAAAAAAAATGTCAATAAAGTTATTTACAAAATATCGAGTTGTTAATTCAGTTGTAAAACATGTCTTTCACTACTACAGGTCTAATAGAAAACTCCTGTATTGTACTTGTACTGATTTAAATAGAACCTCTAATGTGTGTGCATAGTGTCAGAGGATGTATGTTCTCTGTTTCTTTTTATTATGAAACTATTCATACAAATTCAAAAATAAATGCTAATATAAATTACATTATCATCATTGATGATTATGTAATGATACATTTAAAACAATCTACCTTAGACACTTAATGTCATCCTGTTTTCTTCTTCTTTCTTAAGTATGGATTACATGTAAATTCCAATGATTTAATGAATGATGCGGCTGGCATTACCATTTCAAACAGTGGGGCATAAATACCATGACGTCCAGCCAGTTCCTCTGGTGTTTCTCCTACATTGTTTACTCTACGAGCTACGTCTACACTGTCTTCTCTAAGAAGTAATACAAGTAGTGTTGACTTGCAATGGCTCTTCGCTGCCGCCAAATGGAGAGGTGTTTGATCTGAAAAAGTAATGTTATATAATATAAATAAATAAATATCAAGGGACAATCTGACACAAATTGACCTTGTCCCAAATTAAGCGCTAGGCTTGTACTACAGGTACTAGAGAACAATATAAATACTTATATAGAGAAATATATACTTAAATACATTAAAAGCATCCAAGACTCGGAAACAAATACTCTTGCTCATCACACAAGTATTTGCCCATACCAGGAATCAAACTAGGGACCTCTAGCTTCATAGGCAGGGTCACTACCAACTAGGCTATCACCTCTTATATGTATCTTGCCACTGGTTTGTGATAACTTTTTATTTATGTTACAGCCAACTAAGACTTAATTGAACACCACATACATCAACAAATGCAAAAAATGTTATATACTGAGTCAACTGGCAGTCTTATCGCTGAATAGTGTTCTCTTCCAGTCAACCTATAAGTGGCTCAGCTAAAGTTGCTGACTGTACATAATTCCTTGTCAGATATAAGGTTAAATAAAGTGTACTTGATTCCATTTCAAGACAAATTAAATGTTAACTCATAACTGTCTAAACAGAAATTGTTTATCACAATTACTTTGAAGACATAGAGCATAATTGTTTTGCATCATATTTTCTCAGAAACATTCATATAATGTCATGCTACTTTAATCAACCTCGGTACTTTTTGTACTGTGACCCACTGAAATAGCAAGACGTATTCATATGTTTCCATAAAAATATGATAGAAAACCATTATGCACTATCCTTATTAAATGATCCATGTCTAGGATAAAAAGTATCCTACAGACCTTAAGGTAATAAATTTGTCACTACTTATTTCACATCAATTGAAGGTGCTCAGCTCAATAATAAATAATTTAAAATACAATGGAAATTAGTGTAAAAAGTGTTACCTCCATCGGAAACTGCAGCTGGGTCAGCACCAGCTGCTAATAGTCTGGCAACAACAGTGTAATTATTCCAATTTGCAGCAGAATGTAGTGGTGTCCACCCAAACTCTGTTTTGACATTTAGTTTAGCTCCAGCACTCAGCAAATAGTTAATAGATGACAAATGATTTCCATACGCAGCTCGATGCAAAGGTGAATATCCATTGCAATCATTTGCATGCACTAGGCCTGGTTGAGCAGTCAGTAATTCCTTGAGGACATGATCTTCTCCGTTCTCGGCGGCCCAAAGGACGTGGTCGACGGGATTAGCTGTAATGCAATCACGCAATTAGACTAGTGTAGATTCCTAACAATACATATCACTAAAAATACCGTTTACCCTTTGGATCTTTGATCTCATCGACATCTTCATCCGCGTCATCCCAACCGGACACAAACATCCCCGAAGTACTCGGATTTGTTTTGCAACGCTCTATTTCGTCATGAATGTCTTGGTAGGATCTGGTTGGTGCTTCCTCAAATAAATCAGATTGCTCGGAATCAGACATTGTTAGTATACTTGAATAAATTAATGAAACCCTAAACCGTGTTGCGATTCACTCCAATTTTCCTTAGTTTACTTTTTACCCGTACCGCATTTCGTAAACACATTCGCAAAGACCTTTAGACATAATATATCTGTGGCAAAGAGTACGTTTCGTTTCGATTACTAGACGAGACACCAAAGAGTTTTTTTTTTTTGGTTTAATTTACCTCACATGGGGAAGGCGAAGGGAACACAGCCCGTGCAGCCAAGTCTTATGTATTACACCAAAGAGAATATAATATATAATAGAATATACACTAAACCTTGATTTTTATTTCATAGAATTCTGACGGTGATCAGAATCATCAATTGATTGATATTTCTGATCATTGTTATTACAAATTTTTGGCCTTTTTTTTATCCTTGATTTTTCTTTGTTACAAATCCATGTTATGTATTTTATGTACTTAAATAATGTTAAATACTATTTAAAATCCTAAAAGTCTGTGACAGAAAAGAATATGACAGCAGTCAGAATTCTACGTACTTAAAAATCAAGGTTTACGTCTAATTAACGTCTAATTCAAGTGGACTCGCAGTGGTACAGAGGTTAAAACTATCTTGGCCTCTGTCCTACATATCACCGTACAACGTTGCCACCAATCTTCCTAGAGAAGATTGGATTGTGTTTTATTACTATATTGATTTATACTCATATATACTTGACACTGGCGAAATCACTTCATAGTGGAAACGCCATATTCCCGCGGTAGTAGCTGTTCAAGTCGCCGCGAGGCAAAGAAAAAAAAGTCTAATAGACTTTAGAAACAATACAAGTACCGGCCGTAAACAGAGTACCTATATAATAGAGTAGGCCCGTGCGTATACCTTTGAGATGGAGATAGTATCTATACATATAAGTGTGGTATATATCGACGGTTCTGTCACTCAACCTCGTGTATAGAATATTATCCAGTATAAACTGACACTCACTAAGTGCATACTTAGTACGTGTCAGTTTATACTGGACATTATCCAATATACAAGTACACAATACAACAGGGTTGAGTCACAGAACCATCGATATATATTTTATTTTTTTAATGGATTTTATGGCCTGGTTGCAGGTACGCGCTTTGAATTTTAAACTGTGCAATGCGTAAGTTGGATGTTCTAGTAGGATTGAAGTCCATTATGGAGACAAATTTTTCACTAAAATATCTTTAATTGTTGCTATAGTGATAGGGGTTGGGTCAGTTTTATTACCCAGTTCTACCAACGTCTGTACTAGGGCCTTTAGTACTTCGCTGTTACATATAATCTGGGCTTTGATGTCCACGGGCTGGGCATCGGTGCTGGTTGCCTGAATGCCCTGGGGAGCAGGCTTGGCAGGCTTATTTACATATTTACAATATTCACATGATTGTTTACAGAGTTATTTACGTTCAAATTCCGTTGGATGTGTTTGGGCAATGGCAGTAGGTAATAGGTATTCAATTTCGGGTTTTTTTGTCTGTGTTACACTTGCATAAGTAATTTTATTTTCATTTTCTAGTAATTTTGATAATTTAATAGGACAAAATCTAGATATGGCTAAATGGGGACCGCTGCAATTAGCGCAGCAGAAGTTATTTGGCATATCACATTCTTTATAAAAATGTTCACCCGAGCAGATGGAACACCTTTGTTTACAGTTGCCGATCTTGGCAGAGTGATTAAATTTTGGCCCTCGTATAAATTACATTGATTGAGCTGTATACTACTTTATTTTATTCCTTTTTAGCCCTTGGTTTATTGTTTTTTTTATAGAATTAGGTATTCTTGGGGTTCCGTAGCCAAATGGCAAAAAACGGAACCCTTATAGATTCGTCATGTCTGTCCGTCCGTCCGTCCGTCCGTATGTCACAGCCACTTTATTCCGTAACTATAAGAGCTATACTATGGAAACTTTGTAAGTAGATGTATTCGGTGAACCGCATTAAGATTTTCATACAAAAATAGAAAAAAAACAATAAATTTTTGGGGTTCCCCATACTTAGAACTGAAACTCAAATATATTTTTTGATCAAACCCATACGTGTGGGATATCTATGGATAGGTCTTCAAAAATGATATTGAGGTTTCTAACATATTTTTTTTCTAAACTGCATAGTTTGCGCGAGAGACGCTTCCAAAGTGGAAAAATGTGTGTCCCCCCCCCCCCCCCGTAACTTCTAAAATAAGGGAATGATAAATTTAAAAATAATATATGATGTACATTAAACCACCATGTAAACTTCCACCGAAAATTGGTTTGAACGAGATCTAATAATTCGTTTTTTTTAATACGTTATAAATCGTAAATCGCATTTTACCTTTCATTCAATCAACTCAAATATAATAAAGAATTAAGAAAAACATTTAAATAGTGGTACGGAACCCTACGTGCGCGAGTCCGACTCGCACTTGGCCGGATTTTTGATGTTCAGTTCAAAACACAGCCGCACAAAAAGTAGGTAGGTTAAGTTAGGTTTACTAGGTAGAAATAGCCTCAGCGGGGCTCTGCCAACTTGTTGAATAAGAGAGGAATTTTGAAAATAAATAGTGCAGTTGCGATCTTAGACCGCTTGCTACATAAGACCAGCTGCGTTTTAGACCCCTTGCTACTAGACCAGTTACGTTTTAGACCGGTTGCTATATAGGACCAGCTGCGTTCCAAGCCACTTGTTATTTATTTACTTATTTATTTCACAATAATATGCTTACAGTGCAGACCAAATCACCCATTATGCTAATCATTTTAAACCATAAAATACTACTAGATAAGACCAGTTTCGTTTTAGACAACTTGCTGCCTAGACCACCTGCGTTTTAGACGAAACGATACTAACCCGATGAAACTACGTCCGAAATAAAGTATTGTTATTAATATTATTCAGATGTTTATTAAAATTTCTATAAGTTAGGTTTTTTACAATAAATATTTAAATATGAAATTAAAATAACAATACTAATACAAAAAATAAACATTATAAAAAACCTAACCTACGAGTGCCGCTGGCAGCGGGGCAGGGCTCAAGCTACCGGTGGTTAGGGCTGCAGAGAGAGGAACCTCCTCACAATGCGTGCCGTGTTGAGGAGTAATGCCTTCTGTATATGGCCCTTGACCCAGCTATCTAGCGAGAGTCTCTTGAGGTATTGATCAAGACTCTTCGCTATAAGACCGTTTGCCGAAACAACTATCGGTACTTGCTGAGCTTGTCCTTCTCGGCCTTCACGAGGTTCTCGTCATGCGGGATGGTGACGTCAACGAGCACTGCCCGGCGTTGAGATCGATCTGTCAACACGATATATCAGGCTTATTGGCGACAATAGTCCTGTCCGTGATGACAGATCGATCCTAATAGAGCGTAGCACGACCATTTTCGAGAACTGGCGCCGCGCCGGTGTGTACTTATAGTATGGCACTTCAGACTCAACAAGACCATATTGAAGAGCAAGTTGCTGATGGATGATCCTGGCCACGAGGTTATGTCTGTCCAAGTACTCCCGTTCGCCAAATGCGAACAACCGGAAATTATATGTCTGAGGGACTCGTCGGGGCAACGGCACGCTCGACAAATGGCGACCGTGCCATCCCTCAGAATATATTTCCGGTAATTGTTTGTCATTATGACCTCGTCAGCAATTTCCCAGAAAAACCTCCGGTTTCCCCAAAGAAATCACCGAACCGTAGCCAGTTCACGGACGCTATAAAGTCTACATCGGGAATAGTTAGGGCCCGGTAGAAGCGTCCGTGTAGCTCCTTGCTCTTCCATTATTTTTTTGCGGTCTTCAGTGCTCAACACCGTTGGTCTGTAAATAAAAATATGAAGCCTTAAACCGTAATTCAGATATTCTGTCAAACACTACTAATTTTTTGTCAAACGCTTATCAGAAGTGTTAATAGATCAGGAAAAGTATCAGATCAGTGACTTAGCCTTAATTCAGTAGATCTCCTGAAAAATAGAAGACCTGGGCAACACTTGTGCAGGTACAAAAAACAAAAATGACAGGCACTAGTGACAACCTAACGAAAATAATCCCTTGCATGTTATGTTATGTTTTTTCCGCGCGAATATAAAAATACCGTTTTAAAGTGGTTTTAAATTAAACTATACCCATTCAACTTTAAAATCGATTAAAAATTGTTGTCGGTTAAACACACTTTTCCACATGGACGCTTTTCCCAACGTGTTGAAGTTTTTGTAAAACGCCCGTAAAGTAAAAATAAACCGATAATCATATGGCAATATTGCCTTACGCCTTAAAACTCAAATTTCACCGTTTGTCAAAACGTAGGTATAGTCATTGGTATACTGTGTGTACCTGGATAACGTTCACAAACGAATAGGCAAGTAAAAAAAAAAAAAAAAAAAAAAAAAAAAAAAAAGAAAATAGATACAATTTTACCGACGATTAAACCGGTAATAAAAAAATAAGTGTCGTTATTTATCTTTTTAACATTTAAAAAAAACTATTTGCTGTGAAACCTGTCGTAACAAAATGAAATATCTCGCCTCATTTATGAGGTCTATTGAAATTAAATAAACGGTTTCTTAATCCCAGAGCATTTCCTGTGTGAAACAAATTAATAAAAAAACGACAAACACAAAAACGGTTTTTCTTTAAAATTATGTGTTAATTTTTTGTAAAATCCTGATAATTCCTCTCATTACATTTTTTTGTTGGTGCAATTGCATCTAGTTTCATCCCTATTCGTTTGTGCACTTTATTTTATCCATATCTAAGAAAAATATCCATTATCCAGGGACACACACTATATGTATCTATTGTCTAATACTATTTTACTGGGTTCGGAGATATTGATCATTTTAATCTGAATTTTGTAATTTTCCCTTATGTCACGGAAATTCCTTCATTTCATATTCTACTTTAAAAGATTTTCAGTGGTATCTTACATAATTAGAAACATTACGAATCAGCGAAGCTTACACATACGTTACATAGTGAAAAACAAAGACTGGGATACCTTGTACGTACAATCTTTGTCATTAGGCTTAAAAAGTTAATTAAAAAAAAACGAGCGAATGGGTTCAAAAACTACGCTGAATCGATACCTTTTTAGCTGCTCTAACAGTCCTCTCAGTTTGGCGTTGGGTTGTTTAACAAGTGTATCTGTGGCATCGTAGCTCCCGAACGGATAGACCGATTTGAATGCGTTTTCTTTTAAAGAAAGCTTGTATAATTGGAGTGGTTCTTAGCTAGGTTTTAATGAAAACCGTTTTGGTCGTTTAGGACATATTAGCTCAAAAAGAAGAAATCGCTATTGTATGGGATTTCGGCTATTGGTTCCATGTTTCGAACTACTAAATCTTATCTATGGAAGACTAAATTCTTTCGATTTTTCTCCAAGATAATTAGAACCCTATCTTCCAGGTAGTAAAGTCCATATTTATAAAACGATTAAATCACTTCTGTTGGGATCCTTATCATACGCAGACGATGAGTACAGTTACGATCCTTTTCATATACAGACGAAAGGTTAATAAGGAACATTTTGGTCCTTGACAATTTTTTCGTATCTGTTATAGTTGTACAAAAAAAGTTAAAAAACCGTTACCGGGGACATATTTCACATTTGGGGAGACCTCAGGGAGGAGGGGTGGGACATTTAAACACCATACCCAAATGTATCATGTCACACAAGGTTTACTTTATTAATTTGTTTAATTTTCTCATACATTGAATAGATAGAATTAAAGGGGTATTACATTATCCTAAATTTAGTCATCTTAACTGGCTTGCAGGGGAGGGGATAGTTAGGAAGCTCATGCCGAATGTTTTATAAAGCTACAATACAAGTAATAATTTTACAGGTCTAAACTGGCAACACTGCTCAGCTGACTGGTCGTAATTGGTCGAGGTTGTGTCAAATGGAAATTTGTAACCGTTGTAATCTTTATATTGTAATTTGTAGCTTTATAAAACAGGCCTCTGATCACACCAGACATACCTTAATAATCTGTGATCACACCACACTACCTACACTAAATTTAGTCTTGATTTAGTTACTAAATCAGTTTGCAACGGCGTCGGACGTGATGAGTGCGATAGCTGTCGAAACAACAAAAAAAAAACGTTGAAGTAGCATTGAAAAAAAAAGAGAGGACCAAGGAATATTTATTATTGCGAAATAAATTGATGAAATTATTTACACCATAGATATACCATAGCCAACGATAGTTTTTGAGTTCCACTGCTTTGCTCCTTGTTCCCAGCCCTTGTAATAAGTGTAGTTGCACTCCTATCACGTTATATGCGCCTTCTCAACTCACTGGTGGAACCCGCTGGTAGGAAGCCAGTATACCGAATCGCTACCGCAACAGTGATACAAAAAACACTAATTACCTTGGTTGTTCGAAGGACCATAAAATGTAGGAGCCAGTTAGCCCTTACACTTGCTTGTGGGTGTTGGAGTTTGTTGAAAGAACGAAGATGTTAGATTGAAGTAAAACTGATTTATTATAGTTAAATATATCCAAAATAATAGATAAAATAATTGGGCGTTCCTTCTGTTGATGTTTACCGTGCGAGTATCAAGTTGGCACTAAATTTTATATGTTAGGTATTTATAATATAAATTAACGCGGCCTTAAGTAGGTCACAACGTAAGCAAAAACATGTACTTACTGTCGAACTGTACAGCATGTCTTTATGTATTTCTATAATACATATTCGCGAGTATCGCTTTATCTTTCGCCTACATTGTGTACAAGTAGGTAGGTACGTCCTTCCGCAGTCGCACGCGCCGCGCGCGACGACTAGTTTTTCTAAATATTGTGTTATTACATCTTCCTAACTCCTATCCTAACTAGGATGCTAACTCATTAGGTCACCAGGTGCTGTCCTTGCTTCCTAATACTGATACTTTTTAGGATTAGGATTTGTTAGGATATGCTGTATGTTATTACGCCTACCTAAATTAGGATCCTAACTCATTTAGGATGCTAAATTTAGAATAATGTAACAACCCTTTTCTCAACTATTTACTTACTGGAACACCTACTTACTACATGCGGCGCGCCGCTTGTGCGATCGTCGCCTTCTTGACTCTTGCGTTGCGTGTGTGAGCGAGTTCTCTTAGTAAATACAAGTTTTATGATTACATAATAACGAATGACAAGTTGAAGTGCAGTAAGAATGGACGCGATTTGGCGTTCATAAAAATATAACGTCCGATACACGTCATAGTACATTATTGCCTAGGCGCAGAAAGTAAGGGATTTCCTGACGAGTTGGTTAGCAGGCCAAGCAATAGCGAGGCTTGCTAAAATACGAGTAAGGAGATCCTCGTTTCCGCCGAGGCATATATAATATATTATATAATGCTTTTCTTAAACAATGTGAGGAAATGATACAATTTCGGAGATAGTTTCACACACAACACAACGCTTTAAGCGACTAGTGTCTATATTGAAAAATGAAGAGTATGAAAGTATAAAAATGTCGAGTACTAATAACGACGAAATAAAAAAATTACGAAGTATATTAATGTCCAAATGGAATTAAGACGAGGAGGTATAATAAGGGATAGGTGGAATAGGGGACAGTGGCGAAGCGTCACGTAAATAAATAGACAAGCCGGAGCAAAAAAGGTGTATGGCGTGTGTCGGTTTTACGTTTTGTTTGTGTACCTACTCTACGCATAGGAATTTTTGGTAAAGCCGTAAATAATCGGCTTGTACGAACGCCTCGCGACTGATAGGGGATAGGTAGGTTAAGGTTATGTTAGCTTTGCACAAGGCCCGGAGGGCCAAACCACCCAGAAATAGGAGCTCCGCGGTAGCGGATCTCCGTCGACACTGTCTTAACTGATTTGAAATAAGAGTGTCGACGGAGGTCCGCTAACGCAGAACTCCCATTACAGGGTGGTTTGGTCCTGCGGGCCTGCTGCAAAACTAACATGACCTAAACCTACCTGTCGTCATTTTTATACATCGACAAAAAACAGATGGTCATTATTATATGTCGACATTTTTATACATCGACAAAAATAATTCTAGTCTTAGTTATTTTTCGACATTAGTCGCCTAACTCAACACAACTAGCCGCCGCCCTCCGCTGCCAGCACCGCAGAGCCCCGCCGCCGCCCCACACTGCACTCACAAGTTGGGTGTACGGTTTTTTTTTCATTGTCCTTTCGATTTTATACGCAATAGAGAGTAGTTATAAAAAACATTATGGAAATGGACGGAAAGTGTTTCCTATGTTTATTTTACTCCTAGGAGGAAAATGCGGCACTTCGCGTCTTCGTTTTTCAAAAGAAAGGTCATCCTTTTCGAGATGTTTGAGAAAAGGATTTTTTTGGCAAGGCTATGTCAACTGTAGAAATGCATTTCATAATTTTGATATCTTTATTTTGTTATTCATGTTTTCTTTTCTTACAACCTCTTTTTAATGCCACAGATTTTTGAACTTTAGATGTAATTTCGGTACTAATTATATTTTTCGTTTCTTGGATAGCATATTCATAATCTGCTGATAATCGATCAAACACATCAGTTTTAATTTGTATCTGATTCATTTCAGATTTCCCTCCTGACTGCAATAGTTCCTAAAACACAAGTTTACAATAAGAATTTACCCACGTAAGATAAATATTTTATTAATACAGGTGGTAGGTAGGTAGAAGGTCAACAAAATAGCAACGTTGGCAAAGTAGGTAAATTTGAAATACACCTTATATTTCGAATTTACCTACTTTGGTAAGCCTTCAGAGTTGAATTTTTTTCTTAACATAACATAACGATTCCTTGAATTATTATTTTTGGTTATAATTAAGTATGATATATATTTTGAATACATATTTTTGATTTTCTCATATAAGCAGCCGTTTTTGTTTAATTTATGTCCGAAATCAGTGTTTGTGTTATTTTTTCCCGGGAATCATCGGATGTTCGGAAGATAGCCTAGGCAGGTCTGTTGCCAGACATCGAAAACCATTGTTAGTTTATTTTAGTAGTAATTTGAATCATCCAGTCTTGACCCGATCCGATCTTACCCTGACATACAAAACACTAGTTCATCATCAAATAAATGCGTGTTTTGCTTTGAAACAAATAAATGAATTTGTATTTGAATTTGCATGTGTGCTGACACCGCGTAAGTCGTGTTGTCTTTTATGGCAGTTAAACTTAAGCCCGGCCGCACATTATGAAAAACCTCAGAGATAATTAATTCCCATGTTCGCTAAAACGTGACGTAAAAACAGAAACATAAAATAACGCGTGTGATGCGTACGGCAATATTTGGAGGATACACATTATTGAAAATTCGCTGGATAATAGCTGTACGCTTCACACGCGTTGTCATATAATTATAACATGCTCTTTGCGTGCCACGCCTTCCAATGGAAAAACTCTTGTAATGTAAGGTTCATTTATTCGGACCTTTCCGGATTTGATTGCAAGCAGTGTCCTACGGTTTGCGCGCGGACGCGTAACGTCGCGACGCGGCACTGACACGGACACTGGGCTAGTTCCGATTTAAAAAAAGATCAGCATAAAGATTAGTTTATGTCAAAAAGTAAGATGAACAGTGACACAATATATAAAAACTACAAAAGGTCCCTGGCTATATCGCCGTTTGGTAGACACTGCTGAACACCCTGTATATTTACAGGACTTACTTTAAATAGGTGCATTTGGTTTTGCTGCAGAATAGTGACAGCATGGCCAATACGTCCAGCCCTTCCAGTGCGACCCACTCTATGTATGTATGTTTTGATATTTCGAGGTGGATCATATGATATAACATAATCACAGTGGGGTATATCAATGCCTCTGGCTAAGGCATCTGTGCCAACCAATCTGTAAAAATAAAAATAAGTGTAAAAGAAATGAAACCCCTTTGATATTTACAAGATCAACAACAAAAACTCCAGGTAAAAGTTGCAGTTTCCTTACACATTTATTTCTGATTGAGTGAACTTTTTCAAAACTGTTTCTCTAGTAGACCTGTCCAAAGCTGCAGACAATTCAGCAATCTTAAGTTTCCCTCGTCCCCAAACATTTAAGAGAACTGAAAGTCTATGTGCTGATTGAGCTGCATTAGTAAAGCAGATAACCTTGTCCCATTTCTGTTCCACCAAGAAATGGTAAAGGATTAGAGGTTTTTCTTCTGCATTGCATGTTACATATTGTTCAACCAGTTCATCTGGTGTAGTGAACTTTCTGATGCTATCTTCATCCTCAAAGTCATTTATAGGAGCAGCCGAAAATAATTTTGGTTGGAATAAACCCCATTTTTCTAATTTTTCAGGGTCTTGAGAGAGTGTTGCAGAGAAAAGTAATTTGTGAGGTGGGGGGCTCTGACCGCTGAGACTGTTCCAGCTAAGATTGGGAACTTTGCCTGTCATCAATTCATTGTCAAGCTTTATGTGTTTGTCAAGGTGGTACAGCCAATCATTTTGAATGTGGTCCATGATCCTGTCAGCTTCATCAATCACAAGGAATTTTAAATGATTCAAAGAAAAGCCTTCAGTATTTTGTATGTGTTCCACCAATCGACCAGCAGTACACACTATGATATCAGCTTCACTGATCCAACTGGATGATTCCGCTAAAATTGAAAAAAATATTTTTTATTATGAACTAAAATATAATGTTGACAATGGTGATGTTAAAACACTCACTGTATCTGACTATTTGTCGCTGCTCTTTACGCAGAGGTGTGGATGCACTCAAGAGGACCACTTTTAGACCTGTATTGGTACAATACTTTTTGAAAACTTTTGACACTTGAGTTGCTAATTCTTGAACTGGTAAAACAATCAGCGCTCTAACATGATGGCCAACACTATTAATTAAAACCTGAAATAATAAAAAATAATATTTGCTACGGTACATGTGGAAAAGGGATGAGAATAAAACAAGTGGCAAATTTTAAATTACCTGAACGATAGGTAAGACAAAAGCTAATGTTTTACCACTTCCTGTTGGTGCTGAGACACAAATATCATGCGGCCAAAATGGGGCTGGTAGTTTGTTTTCCTTGATTATAAAAGGGATGACTTGTTCTTGAACTGGAAACAAATGTGTGACACCTTCATTTCGGAGAGTAGCTTTTAAAGTGTCATGTAGCCAGTCCTGAGCATCAACGACACATGATAACTTTTGTAGGTTTGTGGAAACACTGTAGGGGTGCGATAACCAGAATGGCAAAACTCTCTTGACCTGGGGAATTACATAACTATTATAAATAAATGATACCCTTCTTTTTGTTCAATAAAATGTAACAAAATGACAAGATTTAACTGACCTTAATTTTTTTCTCAAAATTTTCAGTACCTAAAACTTTGAACTCAACATTTGATTTAGCTTTTGCAGTATCTTGCTGTGTAGAAAGTGATACTTCTTCTTGTACAGCATCCTTTTTCACTTCAATGCTTATTAGTGGCTTAGTTTCATTAAATATACTTTTATCAGCTGCATTTTGCTTCGCATCAGGTTTTAAACTAATAACATCTTGCTGTTTGATACTTTTGTAAGCCCTTTTCCTCTCTTCTATTTTTTGTTTCAATTTTTGTAACTGATTTGTCTCCTGGGTTATCAAATCTATATCCTCTTCTGGATCTCGATACCTTTATAAAAATATATATGAATACAGTTATAATTATCTTAACCAAGTCACATGAACACAGTTCTGGGAAGATGTGGTGAATTTATGGAGGATCATGTACAGATTGTTGGATAACATATGAACTGATAGGGTCAACGTGCTCAAATAAATATACCTGTTGATCACAAATAAGTCCATTTCGTTAAATCTTTAAAATAACACAATATAAACATTAAGATTCTGGTCTCCTTTAGGGTTATGTTATGTGTCAAAACCACGACAAAACAACTGTCAAATTCAAGCACGTTGAATTGACATATGAATTGACGTCCTACAAACTTGCTTGGAAGGAGAATCATTCTAGGCGGTTAAAATATAGTGTCCAACAGCATTTCACAGATAAGGCAACGGGTTTGATTTTAATCGTTTCATGCAAAAGTCAACTGACGGGCATGTCATTTACATTATATATTCTTACTTATTCTGTATTCTGTTCATTTTCATTGGTCATTGAAGCATCACCAGGCGGAATCTTTCTATTATTTTCGGTGGTCTTCGACTACTTAATTTAGTAATTGTTCAAATGTTTGTTTCTCGCTTGTTTTCCATGAAAATAAGAATTGTATATTAGTTATTTGTTTACTGAAGTAATAAAAATTTCTGTTGGAAGTGCCGCAAAGTTGTCAAAATGGCTAGTGTATCCTATCAAATTGCGAATCTTCTGGAGAAGGTAAGCCGGTATTATTTCCAAAAGAAGTAGTTTCTGTATTGTTATGAGAAAATAAAATATAATAATATAATGGTGCTCGCAGATGACGTCGAACGACAAAGACTTTCGGTTTATGGCTACAAATGACTTGATGACTGAGTTGCAAAAAGACAGCATCAAGCTTGACGACGACTCGGAGAGGAAAGTGGTAAAGATGCTGCTTCGTCTGCTCGAAGATAAAAACGGGGAAGTTCAGAACTTGGCTGTGAAATGGTGAGTTATGGGCTATTCCATTTGTTACACATACACACTGTTGCTGATAAATCAAATTTAAAGCTACAACAAAAACATATTGGGTAGAAACCTATTTTCTAAACTGGGATTGAGAAGAATTCTCATAGTAATTCTTTTTAACATATTTTAAGAAACAATATCTATACACTGTCATTTCTTAAAAAATATTAGTTGCCAACCAAAATTTAATTCAATAGGTTAGGTCTCACACTATTACCTCACTGTTTGACTAATTACAATTAATGATATTGTTAAAACTAATAACAACTGAATACATGGTCATCCTACATTCATTATTGAAGTGTAGTTAACCCTGTTCAGACTTACTTGTCCTATATGGTAAACAACTTTCTAACCTCAATGATCTTTAACCTGAAGACATTTTTTTTTGGCTAGAACAGCTCTTTTTTTGTAAATAAAGTAAACTGAAAAAACATGTTGGACATCACTTGGCCAATGTATTGTCTGTGATTGCTTTATTTTATTTAAAATAGCTGGTACATCCAAGAAAGTAGCAAATTGAGGTTAGAAAGTTGTTTACTACTTAAGACAAGTAAGTCTGAACAGGGTTTAGATACAACACGTCAAGTGCCATTGCTTTGGAGGGAAATTTGGCATATCTTACATCAATAAACTTCAACTTTTGAGAGCTAGGTCAACCAAGTTGACATGACAAAGTCAACAAATTGCAGGTCTTGAAACTGTAACCTAGCAACCATTGTTAGCGTATGGAGAAATTATGAATTTTGGCATGGGACCCGTGATTTTATTGGAACGCTGATAGTTGCTATGTCTACGTTTTAAAACAACAGCTACTATTGGACACACAACGCCCAATCAGCTATTCTTTCTGAATGTTTCATTATTGGTTGTTTTAATAGGGTTGCTAAGGCCACATTTCAACAAAATTACCAAATCAAATTGACATTTGCGTTATAACAGAAAACTACTTTCTTCTTTACTTGATTGTGGCATGTGGTTGCCGGCTTAGAATAGGTGCTATGTGGTTGCTGAATTAAAATAATTGCCATGTAGTGGCCGGCTTAGAAAAGTGTCTCTCCATACCTTCCTGTGGAAATCGTAAGAGGCCACTAAAGGATTAAAAGCTTGTAGTATTGTTAGGCGATAGGCTTGCAACCTGTCATTAGTATACACTGGTAAACATCTTAGTCTGTTTGTGCAAAATGTAGTTATAGAATTAACAACAAGTTGATAGAGTTGTAGGCAATTCTGTAGCTCTGCCTACCCCACACTGGGATGAAGGTGTGGCGGTAATTGTATGTATGTGATTTAATAGCATCTGTCTCATTGAATATTTTGCCTGTGTCAATTTAATAAATAAATGTCTTTGAACCACCTTTCTTTAACCTTCATGTTGTGTATACATAAGAATCAAATTCTGTTTACCAAAGACATAGACTAACAATTATTCGAGTGTCAATTTTGGTTAAGTTATTTAGTGTATAGCATACTAACCAATATGGGTCAAGATACCCGAAATAAGCGTTTTGAATTTGAATTTGAATTTGAAAGCTAATTTTAAGTATTACAAGAAAAGTTTTGTTCAATGTAACTGTGTCTGTAATGTGATCAACATCAATTACTGAACTAGAAAAATTGGTTCCTGATCATTAAAAATCACTGTGTATATACATATATTAAGCAAGGCCGATTTTAACATTGGATGTCATTGGATTAGTCTCATGCTGGAGAATTGCATAAAACTCTTCATTTTTATTTTGTTATGCTAAAGTACTTAAAATTGAACCCCTGCTAAAACTTATGACAATGTAAATAAAAAAGAATTAAACACAAAACTGTTGTAAGTTCTTCTGCATGAGAAAATATAAGTTTTGGGTCTGCTACTTATAATGGCTTCACCCAGAAAATAAACAAAACATGAAATAAAGGGTGTATATACGGCAATGTTAACAGACATATTGTGTCAATTTTTAATTTACTTTTCATTGGACCCTTTTATGCCAATGTATTATAGTCTTTTTATTTCAAAAAAGTTGATATACAAACTCATTCTCGAATATTTACGATTTTGATAAATGATATGTCATTGGATTCCTCTCGTGATGGAGAGTGGCATAAAACTCTTTGTTTTTTATGATAAAGTATTGACAATTTAATTTAACTCCACCTTAGTGACATGCTGTCCGCTTAAAAAGGGATTACCAATTTAAATATCTGGGGTACTGGCTTACTAAAGACCTCAAAGATGATGACAATATGGAGAGGGAGCAAAGGGCGCTATCACTGAGGGCAAAACCCCGCAGGTTCACTCATAACACATAGGTATCTACAAATAAATCTTTGGGCCTCACACATCAAAATTTGGCTCCCTGCTGACAATATTTAAACATAAACTTAAACTAATAGTACTGATATTCTTGAGCACATTTGCTAGAATGGTTGCTGAAATGAGAATTTCAGATTGGTTGTTCACTTCAAAAACAAACAGTAGAAATGCTTGTTTCGGTAAGCATTCTGGTAAATGCTCGATAAATTGCTAAGTCTATCAGCACCTTAATATTGAAATGCCTCATTAAAAAATATGATGTGTTTTTTTTTTATTTATGTACGTACCTTTTGTTACTTGGGAAATATATTTTTACAAATATTATTTTAAATTTCTAGCCTTGGTCCTCTTGTGAATAAAGTAAAAGAATACCATGTGGAGGGTATTGTGGAGACCCTGTGTGCTAATATGCTGTCAGACACGGAGCAGCTGCGAGATATCAGCAGCATTGGACTTAAGACTGTTATATCGGAACTTCCCCTTGGCTCCAACACACTGGCGGCAAATGTGTGCAAGAAAATAACTGGCAGGCTCAGTAGTGCTATTGAAAAGGTATAAAACTCTGTCATACTCTGAATCCTAAACAAATGATTGTACATTATGTTAAACATGTAAAATGGTAGTTTAAAGTATCTGATAACATATTTTTATTTTCAGCAAGAAGATGTCTCTGTGCAATTAGAAGCTCTTGATATATTGGCAGATCTGTTGAGCAGATTTGGAGGACTGTTGATTTCATTCCACCCTATGTTGTTGAATTCATTGTTGCCTCAATTAGCATCTCCAAGACAAGTAATTTTTTATTTTATTTATTTATATATAAACATTATGTAAACCAATTAGAAATCCAATTTTTAATTTGCATTTGTGTTATGTTTTCATTTGTTCTTCATGTAAAACAAACTATCGGGAATCTAGGGACAGAAATGGGCAAAGGCTGGCAGTGAATGTGGTAATAATAAATAACATACTTGTTTTGATTCCAGGCAGTCCGTAAACGCACTATAGTAGCATTATCCCATTTAGTGATGTCCTGCAATGCAGCACTATATACCAAGCTCATTGACCACCTTCTGGAGGGCCTCAGTTCATCCACATCCTCGAGTGTCAGCCGCACTCATATTCAATGTATTGCTTCTGTGTGGTAAGATAACACTATTTACTCCATTCATCTTAACCAGTTTAACTGTCATGATGCATATAGCTTGTCATAACTACATACTAAATACAATCATGGGAACAAAATCTGTCAAGTGTT
Organism: Acleris sparsana; assembly: GCA_923062465.1. Taxonomy (NCBI): domain Eukaryota; kingdom Metazoa; phylum Arthropoda; class Insecta; order Lepidoptera; family Tortricidae; genus Acleris; species Acleris sparsana. The sequence continues at coordinate 13,595,087 of OV281287.1, read as the reverse complement.
TCTTCTTATTTCTGCTTGAACCTTTATAACTATCATTAATGATGCAATGTTCTAATGTATATCTTGGCAAATTCTTTCGTGACATTCCTGTGCGCCGCGTCGTTGGGCGTCAGTCGCCGCTGGCGGTAACTGGTGTACATAAGGGCAACGTAACAAAACGCAAACGAGATTGCTACGCAAAGATGAGACCCCCGATAAGCTAAAGTAAACGTCAAGCCAAACAAATTTTATAGCTATTTTTATAAATGCTTGGAAGATCCAACTTCAACAAACCATCAAAATTATGTTAATTCTGATAGCTCTGATAATGACCCTGGAGAAAGTTCTGAAAAATTGGTATTGTTATGCAATCTGACAACAGTGAATAATTTAATTTGGTTTTACTGACGTCTTTTTAGTATAGTATTAATTAATTAATATAATAAAATCATTATAACAAGATTTATGTGTTCAGTTTCGATCCATTGCTTAACAGTGTCTAATTTTGTTTAATAATATTTTTGATCGATATCATGTCTACACAATATTCGTATATACATATCGAATTAGGTTAATGCAGAATTTTGTTAGGGATATCGCCACACAAATATCCGTAACGTAATTCATAGCGTGTGTAGCTTGAGCAAACGGGGCTTCGATTAGTAACGTTCCTCGCCCCCTGCGGGACCATGGAAGTGATCACGAAAGAATTTGTTAAGTTATTGTAATTCCACAAACATGTACTAGATCATTTATTATTATTATTCAGACAATCATTTATTTTTTAGTTAACTAAGTTTTAAACAATATTTAAGTATAAGGAATACAACAATATTTAAGGATAAGGAATACAAAAATATGTATAAAAGAATAACATTATGTAACCGCCGGCAGCTACACTACTAAAATTTCGACGTACTGGCGTCTGCGGGTAACAAATATCACCACTCATTCAAAATTACTGCCGGTAACAAATATCACCATTTTTTACCAACTTGTTCTCGTTGGTATGGGGGGCTGTGGGTCACACCGGAGAAGTATGGCAGCCTACTTCTTTTTTCATCAACACTCGGAAAATACAAGAATATTTGTGTAACAAATCGTTCGACATTCGTAATTTACCCGACACGTTCAATTAATGCCCACGCCATTACGTAATTAGACCCCCGATGATGAATGTTCGATTATATTTGTTGTGTTGAAGTGTTGTCAAATAAATGTTTTGAGTTTGAGTTTGATGGGTCGCCATACTTGGTACAAATGACCGGAAATTTTGTGTCACTAACTCCCGGAGTCCCGGTCTATAACTGAAGCTGTTTTAGCTGAAGTATTCTGATTCTTTCTGACAAATTCAAAAGTCATTCTGACACATAAGGATAAACCATATTTTAAGAACAGTGTAGTTATAGTGCGGCTGTTAGGCTGCGGCTCCACCAATGCGGAAATGAGCGGAGTGGAGCGGACGTGTGCCAATATTAACCAATAGAATCTAAACTAACGTGCGCAAGGTGCGCTTGACGTGACCGCATCTGCCTTCTATTGGTTAATATTGGCGCAGTTTCGCTCCGCTCCGCTTGTCTCCGCCTCAGTGGACCCGCAGCCTTATTAATAAGGAAGGTATATAAGTGCTGTATGACCTTTTTCAGTCGTCAAGCCGGCCATAGATTCGGCGAGCAGCTGTGGCGAGTGGCGCCGCAGGTGCTGGAACATTCTACTAACGCTGATGAAGAACTACGCGAGCATTGCCTGCAAGCTCTGGAAGCATTTGTGCTGAAATGCCCTAAGGAAGTGCAGCCGCATATCCCAACAGTAAATATTTTGTTTTATTATGAAAGTAATTTTATGACACTAATTTTTGGACTATCGTTTACGAAATAGTTTATTACAATTGTCGTTTTCGTCAAAAAGGTAATGGAATAAGGAGTTTGATCTTACTCCAGCATCTAATTAAAAATACTTGTAAATCCTGGATATTGAACACATTTATTTGCTTAAACATCAACAGCCTTGTTTCATACATATTGTTACAAGGTGGCCATGATTCGGGGTATCCAGTGTAGATATTCAACTTAATCAATTACTAACAGATTATCGAGCTATGTCTCAAAATGATCACATACGACCCCAACTACAACTACGAAGATGAGGAAGAGGGCGGTGGCGGGGAAGACGAGGAGATGGAGGACGAGACTGCTGCGCCGCACGCGGACCCTGAGTCCGACTCCGAGGAGTACTCCGATGACGATGATATGTCTTGGAAGGTAAACTTAAAAACTGTTCCCGGACGCATATAAAACTGCACAAATTAAAACGTAGTAAAATGTACTCATCTTTTAGGTAAGACGCGCCGCAGCTAAGTGTCTGGAGTCAGTTATTGCAACTCGGCATGAGTTGCTGGGGGACATGTATCAGACGGTGTCACCAGCTTTGATTGCTAGGTTCAAAGGTAAGAATAATGGAATAAATGCTTGACTATAATATTTTTCATTTATTATTGTGCCTGTGAAGGATGTCATTTGACAAATTTGGTGGTGTGGCTAGTGAAAATCGCATACATTTATTTCGATTATCGACTCGGTTTATAAAGGAAATGTAATCGACTAATTTACTATAAAATGAGGTATCATAAATCGTCCATCACGAAATAACAGTAACTATCGTATGGTAAAGTCTAGATAGGTGTTTTAGGTTATTTTTAGGTTTTATTCATTTTCATATTAAGACAAGAGCCTTGAGAGGAAAATTTATCATACGCGTCGATGATTCGAGTGAAAAGACATGTACCGCGGAATAAGACCAAGTTTGGCAAGAAATAATTGTCTGCCGATTCCGATCCGATCTTACAAAATGGTGGAAGAAAGAGGTTATTGTCAAACTTTTTTAACGGTCCGTTTCGAATATAAGATGTAGAGGTAGTTTAATTATTTTGTTTTTAATTCCATCAAATACGTCCACAATTTTTCAGATTTCGTTTATAAAAATGCTTTAACAATAACTATTGTTATTGACCGCTCAATCTGCTGAATAACTTTTGCGTGAAATGTAGAATCTCGATCTGTCATAGGCACAATAATAAATTATAAATATTAAAGAGGTCATGGAAGTATTTCAAAATATCTATATTAATTATAAAATCATGTGGGAAAAAAGGCTTTTTTAAATATTTACTACTTCAGTAAATATATTTAAATATGTTTATACCGGAAGTATGACATCACCGATATGAATTATTTCATGATCATGACCTGATACGTGCATTTCCTGTCATATACGCTGTTTTAGAATGATTTTCACTTTAAATCAGAATTTTATAATAATAATAATAATAAAGCCTTTTTATTTCCAAATACATGTGTTACAAAGTTATTATAAAGTGTTCAAGTTGTTAGTATTATTAATTATATTTTCTTAGTTTAGTTAATTGTGGTTAGTTTTTTATAGATTTGGACCCCTCTCTGGGTGTAGGCCTCCTCCAGCTTTTTCCATGTCTCCCTGTCTCCCGCCTTTTTCAGCCAGTCTTTACCAGCCGTCTCCACTATGTCGTCTGTCCATCTTTTATAGGGTCTGCCGACTTTTCTTTTTCCAATAGGACCCTTCCATTTAGTTGTAAGTATTGTCCACCTTTTGTCCTTATATCGAGCTAAGTGTCCTGCCCATCGCCATTTTAATGTAAGAGTTTGAGTAAGTGCATCTTGTATTTTGGTTTTGTCCCGTATGTCTTCACTTCTGATTTTTTGTTTCCTTTTTATTTTTAGCATGCTTCTTTCCATGGCCCTTTGTGTGGATCTTATCTTTTGTTTGATGTTGTCAGTGAGGGTCCATGTTTGACATCCATAGAGAAGACTTGGTAGGAGGCACGAATCCATCACTACTTTTTTCAGGTTGATGTTGTAGTTCCCTTTAAGTATTTCTTTAAATGACCAAAATTTTTTCCAGGTTAAGTTGATTCGCCTTTCAACTTCTTCCTCGTTGTTTGTGTTTTTGAACGATATCTGTTTTCCCAGGTAGATGTAGTGATCAACATAGTCTATAGTTTTACCTTTGATGTTAATTGGGACTTGTTGGCTGTTTGTCATAACCTTTGTTTTGCTGGCGTTCATGTACAACCCAACTCCTACGCTGATTTCATTCAACTGGCTTATCATCACTTCGAGTTCTTTGGCAGATTCTGCTATGATAGCTATATCGTCTGCGAATCTGAGATGGTTGAGGTAATTTCCGTCTAGTCTTATGCCCCTTTTTTCCCAATGCAGCTTCAGAAAAATGCATTCCAGGACAGCAATAAAGATCTTCGGCGACAGAGGGTCTCCTTGTCGTACCCCACGTTCTACTCTTATTAGATCCCCTCTTGATTCTAGTTTGATTCTGCTGGTGCTATTTGCATATATATTTTTTATAATGTTAATGTATTTTTGGTCAACGCTGGTCCTCCTGAGTGCATCCCAGATTGCCCTGTGGCTTAAGCTATCGAATGCTTTACTGTAGTCGATAAAGCCCACATATATAGTTCTATTGAATTCTTTATATTTTTCAATTATTTGCTCCAGTGTGTGAATGTGATCAGTTGTGCTAAAACCGGCCCGGAAGCCAGCCTGCTCTTTTTGCTGTGATTCGTCAATCGTTCTGGATATTCTTGTTAATATAATTGATGAGAAGAGTTTATACGTACTTGCCAATAAGCTAATTGGCCTGTAATTGCCTATATCCAATGGAGTCCCTTTTTTATACAGCAGGATAATGTCGGATGTACACCATTGGATTGGTACTGTCTCTGAGTCTAGTATCGTATTGAATAGTTGTGTGAGATGGTGGAGTAAAACTGGTGCACCTAGTTTTAGGGCTTCGTTGGTCATGTTGTCTGGGCCTGGGCTTTTTTCTGATTTAAGCTTTCTTATTTGTTCGTATACTTCTTTTTCTTTGATCGGCTCGACTATTTTGTTTGTGTTAGCGTTATCTAGCCTATCTTCTTCTGTTTCTCCCACTGTGTCGTCGAAATCGTGTCTTCTGTATAGTTTTTTGTAGAAGTTTGTTGCATGGTTAATGACATCTTGTCTTGATTTCGTTTCTTCTTTGTTATTTTCGAGTTTTTGTATCCATTTTTTGCGTGAAATGTAGAATCTCGATCTGTCATAGGCACAATAATAAATTATAAATATTAAAGAGGTCATGGAAATATTTCAAAATATCTATATTAATTATAAAATCATGTGGGAAAAAAGGTTTTTTTTTAATATTTACTACTTCAGTAAATATATTTAAATATGTTTATACCGGAAGTATGACATCACCGATATGAATTATTTCATGATCATGACCTGATACGTGCATTTCCTGTCATATACGCTGTTTTAGAATGATTTTCACTTTAAATCAGAATTTTATAAGAGAACCATTAATTATAGAAATCATCAAAAAATACGAATTGTATAATTTTATTGCTTCTCCTCTCATAAATTACAATGACATGTAATTATTATTATTTGTATGTCATTACTCGTTACAAATCACGGGACTATGGGAGTCCCGGACCTTTGGAAAGCGTACATGGAGCCGAAGCTAATGCACAGAGGCTTTTTAGACAAGTTTAATTTAGGAAAGTGATGGGACACCAACCGGCGATTGTCCCTGAGTTCAAACTATAAAAGTATTCTCCCACGGACAACCACCGGTTAGTGTAAAACTATTTAAGACGAATGCGAACATTAATAATAGGCTCTATGAATGAAATGATATGCATTGGTGAACTAGGCTATTGATGAAACTACGGCGCCTGCCTGGCCAATGCTAATTATTTTGGTTGAAATGGCTGGCGGTGACTCGCCAACACAATGGAATGCCTGGCCTCCCGAAATAGCCGCAAGTATATAGCAGCAGGGAAGCAACAGTTCCAGAGGGGATAAGGATGGAAAGGTATTTCTGGACTATAAACAACCATAAGGTGCTCACTCGCCACTTATGCAATACATCCATCCTTCAAGCATATAGCTCATGCGACTCCACTGTAACCGGCCTAAAAAGGCAAGCCAGAGGTAAGGGTCTGTTCCTCGTCATTGTACACCGCAGCCGGCCGGTGCCGCATGAGGTGGGGAACAGGACCTACCTGCACTCAGGTCCGTGGTGTCGCCACACACCAACAGCTAATTATTATTTTCATTACAGTACTTATGTTAAACCTTTATTGGAACAGAACGCGAAGAGAACGTGAAATGCGACATTCTTAGCGCGTATACGGCGTTATTGAGGGCCACGAGGCCCCCGTCCGCGATGCAGATGTCAGTTATTCCGGCAGCTAACTCTCCACAAGCTTTGCTCCTACAAAGGGTATGAATGTTTAACACACTGTCAATAAAATAAATGTATAGTTGACTCTGTTTATAACTGCAATAAAGTTAATGCCATAGTTGCTCATCTAACAACGCCGCACAAGTCGAAAATTAGCTTTTTTGCGAGTTAGAGCAACTTAATTAGGTGATCTACCAATCATTCTAGAATTCTGAGATCTGATCATCTGATATCAACACGTAGAAAGTCGTGACAAGTCGGTTGGCCTTCCAACAACGCACAGTTTTTTTCGCTGTACCAAGGCCTTAGATAAAGTGCATTGCGAGAACGTTATCGTTATCGAAAATTTTGTGGGATTGACGAAAGCTTCTCGACGGTCGTATCGAGGCCTATGTCAATTCCAGTCATTTTGACAGTTTTCTTGTAAATTTGGTCAAAACGACATGTGCAGTGTTGTTAGTTAAGTAACGCAATGTAATAAATATTGTACCAAAAATTGCACCTCTACATACAGTTGCTCAGCAAGTGGTACTTTTTGTAGCTGCATATCGTGCGGAAACTTGGATTTTTTGGCATTAGTGTTTTTTTACTTTTCATTTTTTTACCCTTAATTGTTCAAATTGCATCGTGAACAATCAGACTAAGAACTAAGTAAAGTTGACTCTTTTAATTACTATTGTAATTTTGCTTAATTGTAATTTTTTTGCTAATGTAAAAGAAACATCGTTTGATCCACGTGTGGACTCGTATAAATTGATGTAGTTTCTGCACTTGCTTCAAAATGTATAATTTGTTAAGTAATGTAGATATTTGTGATGTTATTGGCAGGTGTCGGGCGTGGTGCGCGGCGCGCTGCGCGTGATCCGGGGCCGCAGCGTGCGCGCGCGCGGCTGCGCGCTGGCGCTGCTGCGCGAGCTGCTGGCTGCCGCGCCCGGCTGCCTCGCCGACCACGCCGCGCGCGTCATCCGCGCGCTCACCCCCGCGCTTACGTGAGAACACCTTTACTCTATCTTTAAGACTAATCTGTAAATATAAAACTCTTTAACTCTTTTAATTAATTTACTCATTAAACAAGCAGTTTCGCTCATTAAAATAGTAAAGCATGGTTCATTTAGAATTGGCACGTATAAATTAATTAAAAAAAAAAATGTATTCTTATTTCAAAAGTGACAATCACGGTTTGTTGACAACGTTTTGATGTTTAAATGGTGCAAAAATTATAGACCTTGATTAATGCGTTTAATAGTTATCGACAATGGAACTTGAAAAAAGGAAAGTAATTGTGAACAAAAACTTGGAAAATCCATCATGGTCTGGGTCGAAGATAGCTAAGGCACTAAATTTCCACAAAAGTACTGTTTGTAGAATTATAAAACGATACAGGGAGACCCTGTCTTGCCGCAGAAAGACCCAGGTCAATCGTAAATCGGGTACCAGGGATAGAGAACTTAAAAAGAAAGTGTTGAGAGCTGTTGAACAAAACCCAGGGCTGTCCGATTACGATCTGTCCCGTAAATTAAAAAAAAGTCGCAGTACTGTAAGACGGATTCGCCTTCGAGCTGGTTATAAGAGCTATAAAGCTATTAAGAAGCCAAATCGCACCATGAAACATAACCTTCAAGCTAAAAAGCGAGCTTGCTTGTTGTATGACAAAGTTTTAACAAAATTCAAAGGATGCTTCTTGATGGACGACGAAACCTATGTTAAACTCGATTTTAAGCAACTGCCCGGTTCAAAGTATTACTTGGCTGATGCTAGAGGAAATGTTGAAGGAAAATATAAGTTCGTTAAATTGGAGAAATTCGCAAAAAAATACATGATATGTAGTTGTGGCTTAAAGACCAACATTTTCGTTACGTCTTCTATAGTGACGTCAGATGTTTACATGAAAGAGTGCCTGCAGAAACGAGTTTTACCTTTCATTCGAAACCACCGTCTTCCTGTGAAGTTTCGGCCAGATTTAGCAAGCTGCCATTACTCAAAAAAGGTACTACAGTAGTATGAAACTAATCAGGTCGATTACGTGCCTCGTGACATGAATCCTCCAAATTGCCCACAGTTTCGACCAATTGAGAACTACTGGGCAATTATGAAAGGGAAACTCAAAAAGAGTGGCAAAATGGTCAAAGATGTAAATTCGTTGCGATCTACATGGAATCTTCAAGCCAAAAAAGTATATAAAAGCACTGTTCAGAAGATGATGGGATCTATTACGAAAAAAGGTCGGAATTACATACATGGTTTTGACAACTGAATATTTTTAGTGTAAAAATTAAAACAATAATACATACTTTTCAATTTATAATACTAACTGTTTTATTTCATTAATTATTTTAAATTTTATAATCTTGGTAATATGTACCAATTCTAAATGAATTATGCTTTATTAAGTTTTAAAATTTAATTTTCATCTCACTAGCTCGGAAAGCCCTTTAGGTTTGTTTGTTATCGATTGAGAAAATCGCTTTTTATCCACATGTGAAGAAAGAGTTTTGACATTTGAAGGCTGCTTAAGTCATATTTTACAGCTAACAAAACATAAAACGTTAAAAGTGCTGAATTTTTAACGTCACAATTAATGAATTGCATTGAGTAAAAAACACTAAATACAGTCTTACAACTTTATTTTAATTAATAAATATCAGCAATCAACATTAACCTTCATTCTTGTTGTAAAAACGGACTTAATGTTCTGACAGGCCAAGTAAGTCGATGTGCGAACAAAACACATCCGAAATTTCTCCTCGCTGCAGTGAGGTGAAAAGTTTTGTGTTATACACGGGTGAAAAGTTATTTTACGTCTCGTGTGTTGAAACACTCGCTACGCTCAGGATTCTATTTTTGAACCACCGCTTCGCCCGTGGTCAACCTTAGATTCCTTTCACTAGCTCGCGTTTCAAATGAACAGTCGCAGGTAAAATACAACTTTCCCCCCTTTGTATAACAAATAACTATTTCTTTTTGTACTAGCTTCCGCCCGCGACTTTGTCCGCGTAGATTTCGACTATAATCATTCCCTCGGGAAATTCAATTTTTTCCGGGATATAAAGTAGCCTGTGTTCATCCAAACCCGTCCAGCTGTTGCAGCGTGAAGGAGTAACAAACTAACACACAATCTTTAGCATATATAATATTAGTAGGATGTATATGAAACCTAAACATGATTTATTTATTATCCCCCTTATAAAAGGTTGTTCACTTCGCCGTAAACCTGTTTTGCTTACACGTGACATTAGCGAAATCATAGTGGCAACGACAAATTATAAAAGTCACAAAACGAAAGAACCTTTAGCTTAACTCCCGCGACGAACTGCAAAGGGAGACAGTACAGCGCCTCTATTCTAGGCAGTAAAAACAATATCGTTTTTGACCTGTTACGGAAACGTTTTATACTCGGCCACCATTAAGAAAATACAATACGATAACAGATCAAACACGGTATGGTTTTTACAGTGTTGAATAGAGGCCCAGTGATCCACAATCTTCGTTTCTTTTCTATTCAATACCTCTGACAAAAATATAATGTCAGTTGCGAGTGCAAGTGCGTTAGCGACAGCTAGCCCAACGCTGTTAAGAAGCTGGAGTACTGTACATATGTGTGGTATAACATCATCGTATTTTGTTGAATAAGTTAACTTTTGACCTGTATCTATAGTTCCCATAAAATATGTCGAAGCATACAGGTGCTCAAATATATCTAAATTCGACGATAGCGCCTTTATCAATTGTTTGCTCTGATATATTAATTAATGGTGACTGTAACGAGTCATAAAACTTTTCCGGCTTTGTTCGTGCGTATCGCTCGTTCTCCTTTGTAATTTATTTAGCGGTCTCTGTCAGTCAAGCTTCCGTTGGAATAACAACAACACTGTCCTGTTAGTATACAAATATTTATCAGCTTCCTATGAAACTTCCACAGTGACAAAGGAACAGCTTCATCAATGAAGATCGAAACGCTGGTGTTCTGCGTGTGCCTACTCCGCGGGCACGATGCTGCGGTGATGCGGACGCACGTGGCGGCGCTGATGCCGGCTGTGCTCGGTTGTGTGCACGACCCCTTTTACAAGGTCACGGCAGAAGCGCTGCGGGTTTTACAGACGCTGGTCAAGGTTATGCGCCCGCTCGGTAAGTGTCCATACTGCGAAATACAGTTGTAATTTTTAACCTCTCAAACGTCGGAGGCAACGGCGTCTTTGCATCACCGACGCTCCAGCGGTTAAGGAAAAATATAATAATATGCTTCCACGCCTACACAATAATCAAAATGGCATAATGTCCTTCAACGTGAAAAAGATAAAGATAAAAAAGATAAAAGAAATTTATTCAGTAAGTAGGCCGCTCGGGCACTTTTATACGTCAAGAATCTACCAGCGCTTCACAAGAGGAGACCACTGCTGAGAAGAAACGCCGCAAGAAACTCAGCAGTCAGTCATTTTTTTAACATATTTCATATTTCATATTACAATGGTACTACTTAGTCTAGCATTATATAAAGCTACAAGTATTAAATTAAATATAATATCAAATAACAGTAGTTCCGCAGGAAAGTGATGTAAAGATAGTTTATCTACACGGGAATACCCTAAAATGTCTAATTACTTAATTCTGAATTTCATTATTCCGAATTTTAACAATACCGAAAAAAATACAAGCAAAATCGCGAATTTTATATAAACGAATAAAAATCGCGAAAAAGTTTTCCGAATATTATATTTACGAATGTTGACAATCCTGAATTTTCTTTTTTACAAAAAATATATTCCAAATATTTGAATTCCGGAAACTCCAAACCTGATTGATATTGTAAAATTCGGAAATATGAAACTAAACTACTGTAAAACTACTGTACCCTTATACACATATGCACATATCATAAATCCTCTATTATGCGTAAAGCCCGGAGGCAATAAACAGCATTACCTGTGGTAGTAAGTGATAGCGATGACAGCTGTTAACTTTGGAAGATGTTCCAAATTTGGATCTCATTACTTTAGAATATTCGATAACGTAATTTCATTAGTTTCATTACGTTACAGCTGTTTTCGCTGTCACGTACTACAACAGCTAATGCTGGTCATTTGCCTTTCGGCTTCTGAATCCATCTTAGAGTACTTATAATATGTGCGTAGATAAAGTATTGTACGCGACTCTGCGTAATTGGCATTACAACAGTCGTGTGATCTATTATGAATATAAATCACACTCTTGTTGTAATGCCTGTCATGACGCAACCGTCACGTTAATTACTATTGCCCGCGCCTTGACTGCAGCGTCAAATTGAAACAATAAAACCATAACATTTATTAAAAACAATATTTACATTTAAAATCATCGTGAGGTTTCGAAGGTTCACACAAAAAAATCAATTATCATTCCAGACAGTGTTTGGCTGTACTAACTGGCACACAGGCAACTATAAAATGTGTTCTAAGGCATATTTCTCCGTGTACCAGACGTAAACGCGAATAGCCAGGGCGAATTCCTGCCGGATTCGATCATGCCGCCCCCGGCGGAGCTGGAGCAGTTCATCCTGCCGATGTACGAGTGCACGCTAGTGAAGCTGCGAGCCACCGACATGGACCAGGAGGTCAAGGAACGTGCCATCGCCACCTGCGGCCAGTTGCTCTGCCACTTTGGCGACTTTTTACAGGTTAGTCCGAGTATGTAGATCTAATCTTATCTGATTAGAATAGTCTTAAAATTATCCATATGATTATATGACTAATCTTCGTTAAAGGAAAAAGTTATGGGCTAGTATATTTTTGCGATTCACCCATTTCTGAACATAATTATGGGCCCTTTAAGATACACTTCGCCTATAAAGGATCTCGGCAATTGGGTCATCCCAAAAAAAAAACCACTAGTTTTTAATTTTTTTTCGATAAAATAGACTAATTGAAAACACTAATTTCACGGTTTTTGCATTTAAATCAATATATTAATTTATTTAAATTTTTAAAGTAAATGACTATGACGTCACTACAAGTTTGTTTGAGAAATGCTTTAAAACTATTGAATTCGTTTGAGAGTACGCGTTTCTGTCAGATCACGTATAATGTCAATGTCAAGTCATGTATACCTTATAATCTGTGAGTCATTTCACCCACAGACTAGCCTACGGGCGAAGGTTCCAAAACGGACTTGTATTTTAATCATTCCATTTTTTTAAAGATCTGACCTTGTCATGTTTATATATAGTTAAAAATTGTCTTAATTTTAATAAGCGTTAAAATAAAACAGAAATAAATAAGACAAAATTCGATATACATTATTTATTTATTACTGCATTCCGGACTCATATTATATGTAGTACTATGGTTGATCACAGATTAGACACAACTTACCAATGAAGATCGTGACGTCACTAAATTACAGGTCAAATAATGTCAAATGATAAATTAGAAATAACTATTTAATACTAATTTTGTAAAATAATCTGATAACAGGGAATGGTTCTACAACCCTTTTTCTCGAAATGGTTTTTGAATCACTATACATTACAAAATTATGGGATAACCCAATTATGTATGTATGAGTGTGTAAACTATTTATTGCACAAAAAAAAAGAAAGGAACAAAAACACAAAAGGTATGTACAAAGTAGAACTTACACTTCTAAGGGATCTGATCCGGTTAACCTTTGAGCGACTGAGAGATATAAATAAAATGGATCACTAAGGATTACTAATACCTATAACAATTAAATAGTCAGATGATAAAGATAAAACTAGCAAATAGATACCTAGCCATATAATAATTACATATATTAAATAGGATAGAAACACGAATGTATACTGGTATAATTGTCAAATCAAATCAAATTTTGATTTCATTTGAGTAAAATTTAAATGAAAAACATACAAAGTATAAAGAACATACAGTCTTAGATCAGAAACAAGAGTTAAGACAGTACTTCTTCAGGTTAGAGTTAAGTGAAGCCACAGATTGAGAGTTCCTAATATCAGTTGGTAGACTATGACCATAGACGAAAATAATATAGAATAATTTTGGATTTGGTAGCAGGAAAATCAAGGAGTAGGTTAGCACTCGAGCGTAAGCGGTTTTGGGAGCCAGTAGCTAAGAAAGAGAACCGTTGGAAAAGGTAAGGATTGAAACCTCGTCATGTTGTTCTCATAGTTATTATTTTTATTTTTATATTTAGATTTATTGAAATAATTTTATTTTTGCTAGTTTTAAGAATTTATTACTTTATTACCCTAATATTACTTAATTTTTTTACTTAACTTTTGTGTATTATTGTTATTATATTATGATTGAAGAAATGGCGCCTCTTCTCCGCAATGATGAATGAAGCCCTGGTAGATTCACTCTATATTACTGACGTGAAAAAAAGCCCTCATGTGGCCTATTTACTGAATAAATATTTCGAATTTAGTTTTTTGTTGGTTTTTTAAAGGGTCTGAACATTTCCACGCGATCTAATAGGCAACCAATTTAACTGAGCACAAAAATCTGACAAGGTCGAATATCCGCTAGTCAAAGGACGATGGGTAAAAATGTCCCCACCCACCAACAGTGATGAAACATGTGCCAGTTTATAGATCTTGGCAATATGATGTATTTTTTCTATGGCGACGATCACCATATGTATGGGGTTTTCTTGAAAAATCATAATCTTATCGTATGGAACTATGGAATTTGTTTGAAAATGAACACGTATGTAGATGATTTGCCTTGCCTGGCCCTTTGTTTTCATTAAAAAATTCCCATTGATTTTGCTACGAAGATAAGTATTTTGTCTTTTATTGGGTCCTAATGAACATATAGACCTGCAGCCCGTTACTGTTGGAGGGGGGGGGGGGGTCCATACAAAATTGCCCATCACCCTTTGTACCGAATGCCCATGTTCTGAAGCCGCTCCGGCTTATTAAGCAGCTTTTCAGTTGCGTTAAGATATGCGATAACGCTATAGCCGAGAACAAGGAAAAGCAAGAATAATGTTGGTTCGAACGGGCAGAAAATCATGCAGGCGCCTAAGGAAATGAAAATTAAATAAATCGATTCGTATTGTATCAAAATTAGAATAAGATAAATAAGCGTGATATTATTACAGTAAGGTTTATTTTGTACTGATGGTTATTCTTTACATAACTTTTTACGATTACTTCGAAAACTTTTGCAAGTTGATAATAGAACAGAAACGCATATCACGATCGCGTGTCATCGTCAATACCCAAAGTATGCTTCTAAAATCCGAAGGTGTTTTTAGGAGCACACGGACTGTAACAACATACTTCGCGGGATAATTTTACTACAGTAAGGTTATCATTTCCCAGAATGTGGGAGAAAAATATCTTAAAGAGACGTGGCGTGTTTGAAATTTCAAACTTGTTCAAACAATATTCACAAGTACATTTTAACGGCAAATTTTATTTTGAATTGTACCAGCTTTCTTTGTTTTTCTTTTTAGGATGAGCTTCCTGTATGTCTACCTATATTCTTAGAACGTCTTCGTAACGAGATAACCCGTCTAACTACTGTTAAGGCTTTAACAAAAGTGGCGTCGTCACCGTTAAGGATCGACTTAAGGCCTATATTGGTAAGTTTTCTGGAATCGGCAACATTGTACTAATAAAAAAAAATAAGAACTAGTTGTTTTGATTGCGGTCTCTATCTGTTTCAGTCTGAGGCGGTGCCTATTTTAGGATCTTTCTTGAGGAAGAACCAAAGAGCATTAAAATTATCTACTCTAGTCTTACTTGACACACTAGTACAAAACTACAGCGATGACATTAGCATCGAACTTCTAGGAAAGGTAAGACACTGATTTGTAGTATATAATGCTAATTTGGTTTTACGTGTTCTTCCCATTACTAATAATATAAATTTGATTGCTCCGTCGTCTCCCTGGTTGAACGTCTCAAGTGAATTGAAACGCGAATGTTTTTAAGGTGTTAGTGGAAGTCCCGCCATTAGTATGCGAAGCGGACCTGCACTGCGCTCAGACGGCGCTGACGCTGATCCGCGGCGCTTGCCTGCGCTGCCCGGCCGCGCTCACAGCCGAGGCTCGCGCCTCTCTCACGCCCAACATCCTCGCACTCGCCAAGTCGCCGCTGCTGCAGGGTACGTTATTGAACTTCGCCCGCTAGAGTGCTAGCGTCGCATCTTGGGCCTCGGGGTTGGCAACGATTTGCAGTCCTGGGTTTGCTGTCTTTAGATAGCAAAATGGCTTTAGAGGCCATTTACCATCCGGTGGCCTATGTTCTCGCTAACCTTTTCTGGGTTATATAAAAACCGAGTCTGGGGTTAACTTAGTTTCATGATGATATAAATACTCTTCGCAGGTGGCGCCCTAAAGGCTATGCTGGGCGTTCTCAGCGCTTTAGTGTCGGCTGACGTAGCGGGCTGCTCCCGGCGCGAGCTATTGGCGCTGCTCGTGGCTCCGGTGCATCGCGTGCACGAACACAATGCCACCGCGCACCATATCAAGCAGGTAAATACTAATTTAGTTACGTTAATTAATTTCAGAATGGACGGATTGGATTATTTCAAACGCAAGTCAGCTTATTTCTAACAAGACTTGTTGTCGTTCCGCCTATACAGGGTGGAAGGGGACGGGGGACCTTCCCGGAACTATAGCATTAATTAAGAGGTACACAGTCGATTTGTGATGGTAATAATGATGAATTAACTAATTAAAACAAAAACCAAATTGACTAATTTTTCATTGCGGTGACAACCCTGTTACGACTTGAATATGAAAACTCGGAAACTACGCTTATTTCCGAACGTTGACGTTGCCATAAGGTGATAACTTATGATTCCTAGATTTCAAATAATCCATAAACAAAACGAAATGAAAATGATTTTTATTATTTACAAAATTTATTAACCTTTAGTTTACACATTATCATGTCATGTTGTTATAAAAATCTAACACTACGTCTACCAAAATCTTCAATTACCCTCACATTCGGTGTTCAAATGTCCCTCCGCAGCTTATTATACACGCTGCAGCCCGTGCCCGAGTATGTCGGTGCACCCTTGACAAAATATGCTCTTCATCATTTTTTCTCCGCAGATCGTTAAAGGCATCAGTTATTCGTCGTCGCATCTCGTCCGCAGTGTCACATTCCGTTTTGTACCCACTATCTTTTACAGAGCCCCACAGGAAGAAATCAAGACACGTGAGATCCGGGCTTCTTGGCGGCCAACGGTGCGGCCCAAACCTGCCTATCCAGCGAAACCCAAACTCATTGTTCAATTTTATTCGTACTTCGTGTACAGAATGAGCTGGTGCACCATCTTGTTGGAACCAGGTGACTTGTCTTTCAGCCAGTAGTAATTCGTCCAGATAACTGTCTAACTCGGTGTTTAAAAGAGACATGTATCCGTCTCTGTTTAGAGTTGGAGGCAGAAACACAGGTCCTATGATAGTTTCTCCGTAAATCGCCGCCCAGACGTTAATAGACCAACGATACTGGTGACCCGAGAATCGATAAGCGAAAGGATTCTCCTCGGCATACACATGTTCGTTTCGTCTATTCCATATTCCGTTGCGTGTGAACGAGCTTTCATCACTCCAAATAATATGCCTTATGAAATCTCGCTCTTCTACTATCTTTTGTAATAACAATCGGCAGTAGGCTTCGCGGATAGGGCAGTCCCGTGGGAGTAGAGCTTGAACCCTCTGTATTTTGTAAGGGTGAAGGCTGGCACGTTTGAGAATAGTAAGTACTGCAGTATGGGTTATTCTGAAATGTCGACCCGCTACTCTAGAACTCGCTCTCGGATGTCTTCTAAAATAACGCAGCACCCTTTCTTCAAGTCGAGCCGCAATTCGAACAACGCCTCCGCCACGTTGGTCGTTCTGGGCTGTTACTGGTACAACGGGCTGGTTGTTGGCGATACGATCCAAAGCCCTTAAAATTGTCCTATGCCCAGTTGGATGTGGTGGAGGATATGTTTCTCGGTATCGACGCAAAGCTTCAGCCGCGTTATTATTGCACGTCGCGTACAATAAAAGCAAATTCAAATAACCATGAGCATCAACCAAAGGCATTTTTATTTGAAGAATGACATAGGTAAATTTAATGACATTTTCATTTTAACATCAAATGCATCGATAGCCAATACTATAACGCAAAGAGGTTCATAAGTTAAGTACCTAATCAGTAGTTCGTAATAATGTTTATTTGATAAACGTTTCATATGCACGTTTTGAAGCATGAAAATGAATGAAATATGCCTACTCAGCAGCACAATTTCAATATATTCAATTAAATCAAATTTTATTTCAATTAACTAGCTAAAACCTATTTATCAATTTAGGGAAAATAAGATACGATGAAAGAAGGTTCTAATTATCATCTTTAATTGTTTATGAAGATTGAGTATACTTCATTGTCTGTCAATGTCGCTATTTCAGAAATGTGTCAAGTTGTGCTTAGTAGGCTGTTACAGGTGTAGTGCATAATTGCTTTCCTTCGTATTTTCACGGAAACGTACGAACGTATCATGCTACTTCAGTCAACCTCAGCACTTTTTGTACTGTGACCGACTGAAATAGCAAGACGCGTTCGTACGTTTCCGTGAAAATACGAAGGAAAACAATTATGCACTACATCTGTAGTAGGTCGTTATTGTTATTTTATTCATAATTTTAGGAAAAAATAAATAAAGTTGTTCAAGATGTACCTACAAAGAGACTCAAACCCTGCAATATTTCTTACCGCATTGGAAGCAGGTCTAAGTAAGCATCCACGAAAAAAAAACGTAATAATATCCTGTATGAAAATGTTGTTTACAATTAAGTTCACTGACCCAATCATATGTTTAGGGTTGAAACAAGTAGTTTTTTGTGTGAATGTTTAACCGGCTGTAATTTGAAAACGGCTGCTTAAATTCACATAGTTTGTAAAGTGTTAAGGCTAAACTATCTCCCATTATCGGGAAGGTCCACGGTCCTCTTCCACCCTGTATTTTGTTTGAGTAGGTAAATAAATAAAAGCAAGAAAAAAAAACAAATTTATTCAATCAAGACAGACTACAGATACTAATAATTTTACTTATAGGATTGTTCAATATATTTTGTATCTTGGGCTGGTTTCAGTCAGTGGATTTCTTTATTTTAGTTTAACTAACTATAAATTCGCCCAGGGAGTTCTCAAACGATTCTAACTTGCTTTTCAGGGTTCCGTACCCAAAGGGTAAAAACGCGACTCTATTACTAAGAATCCGCTGTCCGTCTGTCCATCTGTCTGTCATTAGGTTGTATCTCATGAACCGTGATAGCTAGGCAGATGAAATTTTTACAGAAAATGTATTTCTGTTGCCGCTATACCTAACAAAAAATACTAAAAACAGAATTAATTAAATATCTAAGGGGGCTCCCAAACAACAAACGATTTTTTTTGGTCGCTTTTTGCTTCATAAATAACGGCTACAGGTAGGCACTTGAAATTTTTACAGAATATTTAGTTGTTTATTCACTTTAAAAATACATGATTAAATTAAAATAAAATAAATATTTTAGGGCCCTGCTTACAACAAACGTGATTTCTTTGCCGGTTTTTTGCATTTTTTTTATAGATAATGGTACGGAACCCTTCGTGCGCGAGTCCGACTCGCACTTGGCCGGTTTTTTTGGTTTGCTTTGTTTAAATGGGGTGGTTCTTAGCAAGGTTCAAGCAAGGCTGATTAAGAGTTACCAGCTTTTGAAAGTAGTGTTCGAAATGATGTTTGGGTGATTAGATGTTTTAGATAAGGATGAGCAGTACGGCGTGAAGAAAGAGTGTTTCGTTTGTCGCAGGCATTCCACTCGCTGGCGAAGTGCGTGGCGGCCGTGGTGACGGAAGGCGGCGCGGACGCCCTGGAGGTGGTGCGCGGGTTCCTGCGCGACGCCGCGCAGCCGCCCTCCGACGCGCACCACATGTTCGCGCTGCTCGCCGTCGCCGAGATCGGCCGCCACCTGTAACTATACGCCCGCTCCCGCACACGCACGCTCACACACGCACACTCTGTGACGGAGGGCGGCGCGGACGCGCTGGAGGTGGTGCGCGGGTTCCTGCGCGACGCCGCGCAGCCGCCCTCCGACGCGCACCACATGTTCGCGCTGCTCGCCGTCGCCGAGATCGGCCGCCACCTGTAACTATACGCCCGCTCCCGCACACGCACGCTCACACACGCACACTCTGTGACGGAGGGCGGCGCGGACGCGCTGGAGGTGGTGCGCGGGTTCCTGCGCGACGCCGCGCAGCCGCCCTCCGACGCGCACCACATGTTCGCGCTGCTCGCCGTCGCCGAGATCGGCCGCCACCTGTAACTATACGCCCGCTCCCGCACACGCACGCTCACACACGCACACTCTGTGACGGAGGGCGGCGCGGACGCGCTGGAGGTGGTGCGCGGGTTCCTGCGCGACGCCGCGCAGCCGCCCTCCGACGCGCACCACATGTTCGCGCTGCTCGCCGTCGCCGAGATCGGCCGCCACCTGTAACTATACGCCCGCTCCCGCACACGCACGCTCACACACGCACACTCTGTGACGGAGGGCGGCGCGGACGCGCTGGAGGTGGTGCGCGGGTTCCTGCGCGACGCCGCGCAGCCGCCCTCCGACGCGCACCACATGTTCGCGCTGCTCGCCGTCGCCGAGATCGGCCGCCACCTGTAACTATACGCCCGCTCCCGCACACGCACGCTCACACACGCACACTCTGTGACGGAGGGCGGCGCGGACGCGCTGGAGGTGGTGCGCGGGTTCCTGCGCGACGCCGCGCAGCCGCCCTCCGACGCGCACCACATGTTCGCGCTGCTCGCCGTCGCCAAGATCGGCCGCCACCTGTAACTATACGCCCGCTCCCGCACACGCACGCTCACACACGCACACTCTGTGACGGAGGGCGGCGCGGACGCGCTGGAGGTGGTGCGCGGGTTCCTGCGCGACGCCGCGCAGCCGCCCTCCGACGCGCACCACATGTTCGCGCTGCTCGCCGTCGCCGAGATCGGCCGCCACCTGTAACTATACGCCCGCTCCCGCACACGCACGCTCACACACGCACACTCTGTGACTACGAACGCGTTAACGATAATAATACCTTGCACGGCACGCGAGTGAACTTGGTTACATTTCTCCGATCGATAGTGGGGCCGCTCCTAGGAAGGCAAAATGCACCTTAAATCGGCTGTCCGAAAATCTATATTATTTCGCCCAACATGAGCTTAACTGACTCCGCCCAGTTTGTAGGGCAGACAGTTGTAAGAAAACTATTTGAATTTATTTAGTTGTTAGTTTGTTATTTGAATTTATTTAGTTTAGTAGTTAAGTAGTTCGCTTAATTAAATGACGAGAAAAAATAGTACATGCCTGAAGGGCTATCAAATGTTAACCGCAACTTGTTTATCAAGCAAGTCATAAGTGTTTAACTAATAACCAGTATATGCTGACCTTGCTTTAGTAGGCAGGCAGTCACTATATCCCATAAACTGCTATCTAAACCCAGCAAATCCAAGACTGCAAAAGCTTTGCCAACCCCGAGCACCAAGATGGGACCAGCGGATAGCGTGCAGCGCGGGCGTTAGTTATTATAGTTATTATAGTTATTTATGTAACTGGTACATATAAACTTCTTAAGGCACGAGTGCTTAGGTTAAAGCGCTAGCTTTTTAAGTAAAGTTTTTGAAAAGTTAATGTTAAAAGATATGTTAGGTCACTTCAATAGAAATAAACTGCTTAACAGTAATCAGTTCGGCTTCACCAGAGGACGATCCACAACTGACGCAGCATCTGTAATCATTAAATATATATATAATATTTGGGAGAAATCTTGTGATGCAATAGGATTTTTTTGTGACCTTTCCAAAGCTTTCGATTGCGTAGATCATGAGACTCTTATATTAAAATTAGAACATTATGGTCTGTCAATTAATTCTCTAAATTTTATGTCTTCATATCTTAGTGATAGAACACAAACGGTTGTGGTAAACAAAACACAGTCCATGGGAGCAGCTATTAAACTAGGTGTGCCTCAGGGCTCTATATTAGGTCCTTTCTTATTTTTGGTTTATATTAATGACTTACCACGCACGGTAGATAACCTTTGTGATATTGTGCTATTTGCTGATGATACATCATTAATTTTCAAGGTAGAACGAAAATCCGTCGATTACAGTAGGATAAATGCCACGCTAGGTAAAGTACTTAATTGGTTTACTAGTAACAATTTGCTACTCAATGCTAAAAAAACTAAATGTGTTAGGTTCGCTTTGCCTAATGTTAGACCAGTAGAATCCGTTTATTTCTAAATGATGAGTGTTTGGAAATGGTAGATAAGGCGCTTTTCTTAGGGATAACTATAGATAAAAACTTACAATGGAGTCCCCATATAGCAGTACTAGCAGGCAAATTAAGTTCGGCAGCTTATGCTGTTAGAAAAATCAGGCAACTTACCAATGTTGAGGCAGCTCGCTTAGTTTATTATAGTTATTTTCATAGTGTTATGTCGTACGGTATTCTGGTTTGGGGAAAAGCTGCTGACACAGACTATATTCGTGTTACAAAAAAGAGCTATTCGTTCTATATATAACCTTAACTCCCGTGATTCCTTAAGATTAGTATTTAAAGAAATTAGTATCTTAACAGTAGCGTCACAATTTATTTATGAGAATATAATTTATGTCATTAAAAATCAAGACTCTTTTGTTAAGAATTGTGATATACATAATTTGAATACAAGAAATAAAAATAAAATTGCTATTAAAAAAAATTGTGTCCGTAAGGTTTATAAATCATTTGTAGGTCAATGCATTCTTTTCTATAATAAATTACCTGACTCAGTTTTTAAAGTTACCATTTCCAGTACTTAAAAGTTACTTGAAAAAGTCGTTGATGTCTAAGGCTTACTATAGGGTCGAGGACTATCTAACAGATAAAAATGCTTGGCCTAAACTTAACTAAACAACTAAATAACTGACTAATAAAATAGGCATAAAAATATGTAAATATTGTATATTGTCTAGGGGACACGGTTTCTGTAGGAGAATGTATCGAAACTGTGGTGGTTGTCTTGCACTGTCATAGGAAAGTATATATATATATATTTTTTAAATATATATACATATTTTATATAAATGTTTTTTTTATTACTTTACTTATTACTCCCTATGAAAATTCTTAGTTTTGACACATTTTCTTGCACAAGCTACGCTTGAATGTTTTTTATTTTTATTTTTATTTTATGTTAAATTCATTGTTTTATATCATGCTAGGTTAAGCTTTATAATTGTATAATATCATAAGTAGTACCTATTTTAAAAAACGACTGACTGTTGAGTTTCTTGCGGCGTTTCTTCTCAGCAGTGGTCTCTTGCGAAGCGCTGGTAGATTTTGACGTGTAAAAGTGCCCGTGCGGCCTAATTACTGAATAAACATCTTTTATCTTTTTTATCTTTTAGCATGCGAGCGCTCTAATTACAAGCACGTGTACCTTAAGAGCTAATTATGAAGTGTTGCATACATAACTTTTTCTACAAGCTTATTAAGATAATGACAAAAATAAATGATCGCTAACTTTTCTCGTGTTTCCTCTATTTTTCTGCTAACAAATTAATTGTCAGCAACAAAGTGGTTTTCACTAAATATTCCAGTTCATAGTTTGTGAATTATATTGTTAAATATAAATATTGTTAATCGTTTTTAACTGACTCTAGTGCGGCCGTCAATCACATAATTCGACGAGTATGTCTCTATGGCTCCGGATTCAAAGGAAAATAATTTTAAAACTTGTCTTGCCGCCCTTCTTTGGCCTCTACATAATTAAGACAGATTTATATAAGAGTGCAACGCATTCCAAGTTTGTTAGAAGTTAAATATTCACTTTACAGATGAGTGGACAATAGGTGACATCTTGTTAATTGGTGATGTTTTACTTCAGAGATCTGAGCTCTATACCGAACCTGAAGGAAGTTCTGTTGGGATCATTTGCCCCGTCATCCGAAGAAGTGAAGTCTGCGGCGAGCTACGCGCTGGGTTCCGTCGCCGTGGGCAACCTGCCTGAGTTCCTCCCCTTCATCCTTGGCGAGATCGAAGCGCAACCCAAACGACAGTATTTACTCTTGCACTCGCTTAGAGAGGTGGGTCTGTATACAGCGATTTACCTGATGTGTTCTTGAAAAAACTGCTGCTAAAAGTATACCGGAAAATAGAGTCCCAAATTATACTTGCACAGTCAAAGTCATAAATTTATACGTTCCCAAGATGTCAAAAACATCTACAGGCCTTTCGACTGTACACTCAATATTCGTATACATTATCAAACACAGTCTTAACTTAAAAAATCTTGCAGATTATTTCATGTGAATCGTGTACCCCGGAAGGCGTAAACGCTCTTAGGCCATTTATTCCCGAAATCTGGGTCCAACTATCGAAACACTGCCAATGTGCAGAAGAAGGATCTCGCAATGTCGTAAGTATTCGTTCAACAACAAAAAAACATGAATTTGGGGATATTTACATATTTTGTAATTGGTTTATTCCTATTTATACCTTTTCCAGGTCGCTGAATGCTTAGGAAAATTGTGCTTGTTAGAACCTAACGAATTACTGCCACATCTCAAGGAATTCCTACATTCACCTGAGCCTCTAACTAGAACAACAGCCGTAACTGCTGTTAAATTTACTATTTCCGATCAGGTAATTGATACATTTTAATTTTTCTACACGTTATATCTATTTCTAATACTAGTAATTTTCTGCTCCAGCTGCTCTGGAGTTCCCTGCAGATAGTGAAATGATTTACAATTACAGTCTGATGTGAGTCTGGCTCGTCGCATTTCATGTTCATCAGGACCCCAATTTTTGCTTTCAGGGTACACCTAAATCGGGTTGGCCTGTTGAGTGCATTCGTATGTTCATTTAAGAATTACCTATGTCTGGCCTGTGAACGAATATCTTCCTAGTCATGGTCAAATTAAAAAAAAATGACGAACTTAAATTGTAGTTATTTACGCTGAATACATTTTGCAATGTGTTTGTGCAGCCACAAGAGATCGACCCCCTGCTCCGCGCCTGCATGGCAGAGCTGCTGGTCCCGCTGTGCGACGCCTCGCTCGGCGTGCGCCGCGTGGCGCTCGTGGCGTTCAACTCCGCCGCGCACAACAAGCCGTCGCTCATCTGCGACCTGTTGCCCTCCGTGCTGCCCACCATCTACAGCGAGACCAAAGTCAAGGTGACGTCACCCCACCCCCACGGTCTCACCTGAAGTGTGTTTATCAAACCGCTGGACCCTTGGACTGTAGTACAGTATTTGGTAGATTTTTGCCTACTTACTGAATAAACATCTTATCTTTTTTACATATTATTTATCTGTACGATTATTTCCACTTTGACACTCTAAACATGTCGGTTTTAATCGTAAAGGTTCGTGATTTCACATAAGAGTTTATAAAATCCTAGAATTTACTCAAATAAAATATTCAAATTCTTTTTAGTATTATCTATAGTTAATGATAAATAATATAAATCAAAGTCGGATTAGTTACACCATTTATAACTCAAGAATGGCGGGACCGATTTTATGATCTTTGTTTTGTTGGATTTGTCTCTGCCCCAAATAGCAGAATAACTATTAAAACCTCAAAAAAAAGAAGAGAAAATTATTCAAGGGCGGTGCTAAGTTCACCGGGTCGGCTAGTTATTAATAAAACATCAACGTAAGTATAGAAATTTCTTAAATATTCAAATAGACTATTAAAAACTTATGTGACGGGTTAGCTTTTAAAATCAAAGGAATTTGCTTGGAATAAAATTAGCTGTAATTTACATTGACTAATTTAATAAGTGTTTTTATTAATGCAATGTAATAATTAAATCAAACCACATCTGCGATATTCAGATCTATTTAGGTCTACTGTAAAAAAATAACATTGTGGCAGGTGATCTACATTACTGTTTTAGACTGTTAAGTGCGCACTATGGTATTATTAATATGCAGCAATGTGTCTCGTGTCATTTGCAATTCCGATCTCTCTCGATGAATGTCGAGAATTGCCGAGTGTCAAAGTTCAATTAATCGTACTGTAAGCATTAAAAGTTCCCTTAGCAGTTTAATGTAGTATAAGAGTTGAAACCTACGTTATCTGGGGGCTGTTGATGTATAACTATAGCCATATAAAATGTTGAGAATTCCGTTTCACACACATGTATCGGCCAAAACTTCTAAAATTTAAAAAAATACTCATACATATTTTCGATTTTGCAGAAAGAACTGATCCGGGAAGTGGAAATGGGTCCTTTTAAGCACTCCGTTGACGACGGCCTTGATCTCCGCAAAGCGGCGTTCGAGTGCATGTACACACTACTGGGCACGTGCCTAGATCGGCTCGACGTGTTCGAGTTCCTGCGGCACGTGGAGGACGGGCTGCGCGACCACTACGACATCAAGATGCTCACCTACCTCATGTGCGCGCGGCTCGCGCAGCTGTGCCCCGCTATAGTGCTGCAGAGTAAGTATTCCTCGCGAGCGTACCTTTACATTTCTGGGCAAGTGCCGACAAGTTCACATTCTCTGATAAATTCGTATTTGGCTGAGTTGAAGCGGACATATACTTATTTTTTAAAATTTGATCCACTATTACAGTCCCGATTTTGTTTCTATAGACTGAAATTATCATTGCATGAAACTTGAGTTCAACCGTAGAAATGAAAAACCTATTCTATCGGCCCAGGTATAATATTTGGTATGTTTCCCAGGGCTCGAGAGCTTAGTGGACCCCTTGCGAGCGACGTGCACCATGAAAGTGAAGGCCAACTCTGTGAAGCAGGAGTACGAGAAGCAGGACGAGCTCAAGCGGTCAGCGTTGCGCGCCGCCGCCGCGCTCATGCACATACCAGAGGCTGGTGCGTAATTAACTAGTAAAAAACCCCGAAATAATTGCGACCCTACTTTCCGAGCTGATAACTCTTAGGCACTTGTCCCACTATCGGCGAGGAAGCGATTAGCTATGGATTATTTTCTCGCTCAAAAAAGGAACAAACTATATCGTTTTTTTAGTTTGTATTTTGTGTATTGTGACCCCACTTATTGGGTCTCAAGGTCAGCCTAATGTTTGTTCTGTGACTGACCTCGATTGAGCGACCTAACCTCTCAAATAGCTAAGAAAAGGATGAGTAGTTTATGTGACTGTTGGCAAGCGCTGGTAGTAGGGCATGCAGTACCGGGTCCGGTTCCGAGAAATTCATCAATTTCCCAGTTTTAGGCGGGGACGGTACCGGGATTCCCGGTTCTGTCGGTTCTTTGTTTTTACCTCAAATCCCCTCCACCCAAGGAGATTAAAAAAATAAAATGATCATAAAACATTATGAACCTACATTTTTTATATCATGCATGTTTTCTTTAACAAAAACGTATCTTATCTAAGTAAAATACTTGCTAAAAAGTTATGTGATCTTCCTTTGGTATCATGTAGGGATCAATTATTGCAAATATGCCACAAAATATAATGGATGTTGATGCGATCTTGCCGCTTGTGCCGCCGTTGTCACTCAGGAGTGAATTGTGATATCTGTAATACGCGCCACGATATTTCTTTGGTCATAAATACCAAAGAACCGGGAGAACCGGAATTTACTCTTCAGTACTGGTTGTTTAGGTACTATGAAATTCCCGGGATTTTCTAGGGAATTACAGAACCGGGATTTCCCGGGAGGATGCCCTAGCTGGTAGACTCCGACTTGTAAAAGTGTTAGTGCGACTTACAAAGAAAAAACATCCGTTTGTACGATAAGAGGTAGTGGGGCTAACGCCGATGTTCGTTTTGCAGATAAGAACCCGCACTTGATCGACTTCGTGGCGCAGATCAAGTCGTTCCCCGAGCTGCAGCCCATCTTCGAGTCCATCCTCAAGGACTCGTCGGGCACGGGCGTCGACTCCAACCTCATGGACCAGAGCTAGCCGCCGCGCCTCCACGGTCCATCTAACGCCTCGCCCTGGAGGTTTGAGCGTTTATTCTGTTCCGTTCCGGCTTTACAACGTGCCTCTATTTTTCACGCCTATTGTAAAAATGTTTGAAGTTGAATAGATTTCTAATAATACTCCCAAATTCTTTTTAATTTCGTGCCGTGTTAAATAAAACGCTATGTTGCAACCGACATCTTTATTATAAAATTACAGTACATAGCTAGAAAACTTTGCTAAACTTCCCTACGTGAAATAGAAACACGTCCGAGGGATTCTCACTATGCTCACTAGGGACTTAGGAAGTAGGAAATAGTTGAGCGGTCACCGTATATTGTGACGCTTATAGATTGCATAGCTATCGCAGGAGGTGAATATATCGTGTTCTGTTATAATTGTTTGTTTTAGTTATAATGATAAGGTGGCATTTTGTTTATGGCTTTCCAATACTTAAGTGTTATAAATGTGACCATTTTTATATAAACAGTATACGAAATTATCTCATGGATAGATATGCAACATTATTACTGATATGTATTGTGATATTACATGCTATGTGGAAAAATCAAAGGAGAAAGGATAAATACATAATAGTGATGCGAAATTGAACAGTATCAGTTATTTCCCTTTCCTTTTTGCGGCAGGTGTAGCGCTCGACCCCCTAGAGCTCTGAGCATCGTTCTGTAAAGAAAAAAATACATAAAGGGAATGTTAAATTTTTGGCATTAGAACAAAGTCTATACATAAATTGTATAAATGTACTGGTTTAGCAGACGAAGCGCGCAGTGTTGACGAGCTGGAGTTCCGTAGAATAGGCCGCGTCGAGAGTCCTAGGGAACTCGCCGGCCGTTCTGGACTTTGGTCCTTGCTAAAAGTAAATAAAACCAGAAAATAAATATATGGTGTATTGTATGTCACAAATAAACAGGGTGGTTGGTAATGTGATACTGATACGTCCCGTATTGGGGGTAAAGTAGAGTTTATTTTGGAGTAATTCTGTAACCACATTTTGCACATCAGACGAAGTGTCATGTTTACCAATGTATTTGCAATATTCGTAATCAGAAAGTTATTTGATTTTAGGATATTGGATGTATAAGTATATAAATAAAAATGAATCGCTAAATGTGTTGCTAAGCGCAAACCTCGAGACCGGCTGAGCCGATTTGGCTGATTTCTTTTTTGTTGTATTCGTTATTTTCAGGACAAGGTATGTATAAAAGAAAGAAAAAAACACCGGTTTTTCGGAAATTTGTGGCGGGACGAAGCCGCTGGCGGGCCGCTGGTAGGATATAAAAAATAATTGAAACATTAAAAGTTTAATATTTCGGACTTGACCTATTTTGTTGCAAGTGGCGTGTGAGTGACACATCTTACTCGACGTATGGCGTTCCAAAGGTTTGGGCGGCTGTACTGAAGCGTCGATTATCGACCATTAAACAAGACCTTCGGAACATCCATAGTTAATTTTATATCTTTTACACAATTATAGTCCAAAAAATTCGAGCGCCTACTTCTATCCAGAACTTCTATCACATCTGTACAGTGCTACCAGTTACGGCAATTTTCGTTTTTCTATGAATCACGAGTGAAGTGTGATAGCTGATAGCGATAGCCAGCCGAATTTAAAAGCTGGAAGTACTGTACACGAGTAAGGATTAAGCCTATAGTTGCATATTACCTGTTACTGCGAGACATTTGCCCTTTTCTACTGAACATATCTGAGAGACGACCTCGTAAGTCTCGTTTACTTCCCGCAGCGCTCATGTCGGAATCCGACCCCTAAAATGATAAAAGGGTTGCTAGAAACACTATTGAATTAAACTAGTTTCACTGGTATCAATAAGAGTGAAAACGTATATATATTTAGATGTAACATTTCAGATCTGGACCTGATACTGTTTAGGAAAAAAGGGTCTCCTGACTGTTTGATCTACAATATCCGTGGCAACCACCACATAAAGCCGCAATATTGGGAAACGATTGGTTTAGTTTTTACCAAAAAATATTTGTCCTGCTGTACATTATCCATCTAACAAGAAAGGGTACAGGTGTAGTGCATAATTGCTTTCCTTCGTATTTTCACGGAAACGTACTAAGGTGTCATGCTATTTCAGTCAACCGCAGTACTTTTTGTACTGTGACCGACTGAAATAGCAAGACGCGTTCGTACGTTTCCGTGAAAATACGAAGGAAAACAATTATGCACTACATCTGTACCCAACTGTCCGACTCCGATTTCGTTTATTTTGATATATAATAACAGACACGTATTTTTTTTAGCTGCCCACTTTCAACCTTTTCGGAGAATTTGACCTCCAAAGTAATGAAAAGTGACTAAACCCTTTAACTTCTAGACTTTTTTTTTATTGCATGTTTCCTGTTGGTTGGATTATATGTTTAAGAACATGAAAAAATAATGAGCACGTGTTGCACAAAAATAAAATAGTGTACAAAAGGCGAACTTAATGCTACAAGCATTCTCTACCAGTCAACCTTAAGGTGAAACAGAAATCAAAAAAGTAGGTAGGTGCAATAAAAAGATAATACTTTCCCTTTACTTAATTAAATTTAGAAGAATTGAACGAGTCTACAATATAGTATAAATAAATATACATACATATTTAATAATTAAATATATATACATATTATACTAAATATATACAAATATGCGACAAGCTAACAGAAATAATGATGATGTCTAAGGCTCGACAAGAAAACTAAACAGAGAGAGATGAGAGGTAAAACTCACGAAGCTGTTCCTTAAAACTATATTTATTAGGAGCTTGTTGTATGCGCAAAGGCAGAGCATTCCAGAGTCTTGCTGCTTGAACCGCAAACGAGTCCGAAAAAAAGCGGGTATGAGAAAGAGTGGTACAAAATCCGTGATGGACGTACGGGGCGGCAATGACTCTCTGAGACGAACTTGAAATTGCTTTTGAGATAAGAAGGGGCTAGGGGGTCATTTAATATAGAAAACAGCAGAGAAAGTATTCGAAGTTGGATGTTCTTATAAGGGTATTTAAAAAAATAGTTTTTGCCAATATAACAAAACACGTGCTCATTATTTTTTCATGTTCTTAGACATAATAATCAAATCAGTAGGAAACTAGCATATAAAAAAAAGAAATGTCTACAGAAGTAAGAGGGTTTAGGCACTTTTCAGTACTTTGGAGGTCAAATTCTCCAAACGGGTTGAGTTAGGCAAGCTAAAAAAAAATACGTGTCTGTTATTTTAGACTAGTCTCTAACATATATCAAAATTAACGAAATTGGAGTCGGACTGTTAGGTACCTTTCCTTGTAAGTAGTTTTTTACTTTACTGTACATTAAACTGCAATTTCTGAAATTATAGTTTTTAATTGCTACTTGAAGAACATAATAACGAACTTACTTGCGACACGGTCCCGATGGGTCTAAACTCTACGGTTTCGGGATCGACTTGGTCATCTATGGAACGAGACTTAGTCAATTTCTTCAGTTTGCCAAATATACTCTTCTTTTTCTTCTTTTCTGAAGGCAGTACCTCGCTCTGAGCTGATCCGCCGGATAGTCGACTGTAAATTGACATGTTCATTATATGAGAACATGGTGTTACGATATTATTATATTGAACACTCAGTAGATTTATGGCACAAACAATGTATTTAATTGCTCGAATAGACTGATACTTTCATACACCACATCATTATACTGTATACGCCAAGTTTTCGTGTATGCGGGCGTCTCACTCTAGACATTCAGTGCATACTCTACAAGCAATATTGGAGATTTTCTCTTCGTCCTGGTCAAACCAATAGTTTTCGTTTATTTGTGTTTGAAAAGTAAAACTGCACAGTACTGCTTGTTATTGGTAATATTCAGTAATGTACCTGTCGAGGCTAGCATCGCGTTGCATGGTGAATAGCCGCCCGTCCCCGTCGCCATCGAGAGACTGCATCGACGAAACGCTGCTGTCGTCCACTGTCTTCCATATTGCACTCTGTAAATAAAACGATTATGAATAAACATCACAAGGTCAGAAGAAGTTTTGAAATGTTATGTGTTTCACGCGATGTATAAGCAATAGTTAATTCTGCTATTCAGCGGGTCGTGAATCAACAATTTATGGAACGTCAAAGCCCGAATTTTTAATGTAAAGCTTAACTTTACCTGGTCTTTTGTGGTCTGCTCTAACGAAATGGACCGCTTCTTGAGTGAAGGCGCACGGGAGGGCGTTCGCGAGGACGGTGTCACAGACAAGGTATCTCGTGGCTCCGTTGACATGGCACTACAAGAAACACATTTTTTTTTAATGTTGCCTACGAGTTTTGTGTATCTTGTGTATTTCTAACGGAGCTCGGTTTGACCGCAACGAGTTATATTTATCTGCTTCGGATGTAGTGCGCCATATGGTTGAGATATGGGGCAGTTTTCTACCGTTACCTGAATTGTATGCATCCAAAAGTATCTTTTTCACTCTCTCTGCAAATAGGTGATTTTAATACCTAAAAACAGGGATGCACTCCAGGGTTACTTTATGGTCGGGGTAAAAAGTAGTATGTACTCGTATTATTCGGTAGCAACATTATTATCATTATCATCTTACACGGATTATGCCGCCCTCGTGGGAAACATCGTTTTCCCCCTTGTAACACGATCTCGTATAAAAAATATCTAGTATCAAAAGGATGTTAGAGGTAAGCACCGTCTCTGGTTGGCTTGGTGGCGGCGCGTGCGCTCCGCGATGCGCGAGGCGCGCAGCTCGTCGGTGAGCCGGCGCAGGCGCGCCGCGGTCGCCGCCGCCGCCTCGGCGCTGCTCGCCTCCGCGCTCTCGGGCGTCGCCGACCGCGACCGGGACTTGGACGACTGCGTGATACATGTAACTCATCAACCGATTACCAAAAATCAGGTTTTGTGTTTTATGTTGGACACAAAGTGATAACTGATAAATAAGCTAATTGGTCCGTCTTGATAAAATAGATTTTGGGTAAGAACTAGTACCTGTTTCTATTGGTAGATTGTCAGAAAATCTCATATGTAGGTCAGTTTATAGTATAGGTATAGTGAATTTCAAAATAATTTTAGTTGTTAATTATAAAAATATACTGAAAATAAGTAAGTGGCGGCATCATAGTTCACCCGATTTCTGCGTGGTGGTGTGGGAGTCATCAAGTTTTTCTCCGGCCGGACGGGCTCGCTCCGGAACAGGTCCGGGCTTTGTTTCATTAGGTCCTCGATAGTTTCTAGCAACTGAGTTATTGTTTTATCGTCCTCCTGTATAAAAATAATATAATAGTAATATTATTAAATGACAATATAAAATTCTAATTCCTTTATATTGATTCCGCGTTAAAGGCATTATGTGGCCACCTCACGGCAACCTGTGCTTCCTTAAGCCCTAGCGGCGTAACGGGCGTCTCATCGCGTTAAAGACAAACCAGCGCAGGGGCCACCTGATGGTAAGTGGGATCTGAGACCCACATTTGCATTCTCAAGACTACTATCACAAGGCTGCAATCCTACGACTGCAAATGCGTCGGCGACACTGAGGACTAAGGTGGAACACGAAATTAACACAGCAATTTGGCGGTAGGTTTAAGAATAACATAGTGGAAGCGATCCGGATGGACCCAGCACTAGGTCCTACCAACTCTTAACTTCTAACTCCATTGGGTCCTGTGGCGCCATCTTTTGATTACCTTAAAAATCAGTGGTCATTAAGGTAAGCAATTTAAAAACAACGCGTATAATGATCCAGTGCCCACCTGTTGCGCGCGCTTTAGCGAGGCGACTAGAAGTTTGTTCTGATCGCGGTCGCGGTCGTGCCGCTCCTTGTCGCGTCGCAGCTTCTCATTGGCCGTGCGCAGTTTGGCGTGCGCGTCCCGGAGCTCCAGCAAGTCGCATTGTAACTCAGTCACCTTAAACCATTATGACCATGTCAAATTGAAACAAAAATTCGTCGTCTACGAATAATTAAGTCTTCTTTAACGGAATATTGACCTATTGTAAAGCTATAGTCAATTTTCTAAGTTGATTGATAGTCATAATAATCCTCCTCCAAGGCAGGCGGTGAAAATAATAATAATTTTATTTCCTTTGCAATGATTGAGACTATGCCAACGGCCGTATTATGTAAAAAAAAAATACGCGAGCCCTTACGAGGCTGGACTACCTAGGTAGACCGCATAACTCGGTACACCGGCGATGATGTATTTCTCGACATGTGGAGGGCAATATGCCACTACTCACATTCTGTATTATTGCCCATACTTTGACGGCCGATGAGAGAGTTAAGTGATATGCATACCTTTTTCTTGGCCTCTTCAGTCTCTTCTTCAGTGGTTCTCTTCAACTGATCTATCCGTCTCTTCATATCTAACCTCTCCTTATCTCTTTCACGCTCCACCTTTAAAAAACATAATTAAATATGTATCTTAAATGTAGGTTATGTCATAATTAAAATTATTTTAATATATTACCTCAAACAACGTCTGCCTAAGGTCTCTCGCGAGAGTGGACGTTTCCTGCAGTAGCCTCTGTTGCTCGTCTCTCTCTTTGTGCCATGCTAACTCCATGCGCGTTGCTAAGCCTGCGATGCGAGCCCGACCAGATGACAGCAATCTATCCTCTTCATACTGCACGAATAAATTGATAATGTTACTAACTAGTATTGCTGATTTTTGAACAAAGAAATATATCCTTTATTAGCATTTTTGGTTTGATGTGTTCAGCTAGTACTGGACTCTTCTCATAGTCCAGCGGCAGTGTTTAGACGTCATAGGTGACCTCCACATACCGTACGGCTGGTTGTGGCTTTTTCTTTCTTTCTTATTTGTCTAGTTTATCGCGGACAACATGAGTAACAACGCACAATAATAAATAGTATAGTAACCGCCAACGATATGACGGGCATCTGGAAGTTAACTGAAACGCGCTGACGCTGGACGTGGACGACGTGGGTGACGTGGAGCGTGTTATGGAAGACCACAGTCTAAGTAAAATTTATTATCTTACCTCATTAAGCTTTGATTGCATCTCAGCCAAACGCACTTCCGCGGACGACTTTTCACTTATCAGTTCTGTGTTAAGTTTGGAAGCGTTGAGGCGGGATTCGCAGAGCTCGTCTTCAAGACATGCCACTTGTTGCTCCAGTGTCGCTAACTTTGTGCGGTATTCCTCCTGAAATGTATTGCTTCTTTTAAACACTAGTATTCTATTATGTGGGATTGATAATGAATGTGTTTTCTTGATAATGATAAAGTTACCTCATCTGTGCTGGATATAGAAGTCCTCTTTATTCTCGTGTTCTTATCCCCGTTCTTTATCTCTGCCATTGTCTTCTGTGCGGCATCCAACATCTGTTTATAATTATCTCTTTCGCGCTTGAATCTTGATACCTGGAAAAATATATCTTTCAGATTCCTAATAATTCACAAATGTTTTGATGGTCAATACGACGGTTAAATAATAATTACTTGGTTTTGTAAGGATTTCAATTCATCTCGCATAGTATTCATTTGACCGTCGTATCTCATTTTTGTATCTGTGATCTCGCTCTTCCTTGCGCGCTCAGCTTGTTCGAGTCGCGCTTGCAAGTTTGTTAGCTCTTGTTCTAAGTCTGCATTCTCCGTTGTTAAGTTCCTTTGTATCTTTGATACTCTTTCGTAGTCTTCCAGATTTCTTCTGGCTTCTTCCAGCTGTGAAAGAAATGTTCAAGCGTAAACAGCGATGATAATTTTAATCACGAGTTTAACGTATTGAAGATTGTTGGTTTTAAAGTGTTACCTCTTTCTTGGTGATATCTTGCTGATGTGTTAATACGTCCCGATTCTCAAGTGCGGCCTTCAATTCCTTATCTCGCTGGTCGAGGCGAGCTTGCAAACGAGCACGTTCCACCTCCCACCCACCGCCACAAAGGCGATCTTGCAATGATGATATTTCACTCTATATATCACAGAACAAAACATATTAGGTGAAAATAGACAAATTATACGTGAGACTGGCGTGAAAGATAACAGGTCAGTACCTGCATTACAGATTTTTCCTTCATCCACCCGGAAGATTGCTTCTCGTAATTATCTTGGAGTGTTTTCAACTCTGTTAATGTTGAGCTTAACTCCTTTTGTAGGTGTGTCAGCTCACTAAATATAAGAACAAAGATAAAATTATGAAATTGTAAGATCGTCTATGTTAGGTACGTGTTTTCAAAGCATTAGTAATACTAACCCTTGCGCTTGTTCTTTTTCAACAGTTAGTCTTGCTTTTGTTACTACATGTTCTTCTTCTAGCATTTCGTATTTACCCGTTAACTCATCGTACTCAGCCTTTTCTACAGCTAGCGAATGTTCTAGTTCTACAATGATTATTACAAGTAATACATATTTAGATTCAATAAAAATAATAGTAATATAAATCATTTGCTTGAAAAAATGTAAATATTCGACATTACTTTTAACAGTCTCCTCATATTCCTGTTTGAGATCAGCTATCCTTTTGGCGCCCGCGCCGGAGCTTTGTTCCAGGACCTTCAATTTTCCTTTCAGTGTCGCTAACTCTGCTTCCTTGTTCTTGATGTCTTTGTCGTGAGCAATGCGCATTCGTTCCAGTTTCTTTCGCTCAGCCTTAACAATAAAATAAAATATATTAACATACATTTTATAAAGTAGTTAAAGAGTTCACATGACTATTATAATTATTACACCAAGAAGTAACACTCTTTCTGGTGTACGTTGCATTATAAATTCAGAAGTAACAAATAAAATCCCAACTGAATTGTATAAATGACAACACTCTACCTGTAGATCAGTATCAAACTCGGATGCTTTGCTTTCCCAGTAACTAGAATCTTTCTTTTCGGCTTGCAGCTTATTTTCGAGATCTTTCCTTTCGTTTTCCGATTTTGCCAAGGTTGATTTTATTTCAGCAATTTCCGCCTGTATACAAGTTAAATCTTTCTTGGCTTTGTTAAGATCTTGTTTCGCAGCAGCCAGTTCACCTTCCTTTTCTTGTAGTTCCTTAGTGGTTTTCTCAACTTTCTCTTGCATATGTGCCATTTCTACAGAAGATACAGCTTCGTCATACTTTACGTTAGAGGTTTCTCGAAGAGCATCCTCCTGTAATGTCCAACTAGATCATTAAAATCAGGATAACTTTACTAGAACTGCAAAGGGGTCCAAATAGGTATGTTGCATTGCAAATAAATACTACCTAGAAAGTAAGTAACTAAGATAGGTAGGAACGTAGTAGTAAAAATAATCATGCGTGTGGTTTATCTAAATAAAACGGTGTTCTTTTGTATAAGGGCGCTGTGTGGGTTTGTTGAGGTGACATGCACTGGGAGGTAGGTCCACTCCATACATGATCAATTATTGTAAGTACCAGTTGCTTTATATGAATGTCTTTAGCAGCCACAGTTGATTCTAAATTAATCATTTGGCTCTCGTGATCAACCTTCATTTCTCTTATGTCCGTTTCTAAGTTAATAACCTTGCTTTCAGCTTGAAAGAGTTTTGCTTGTATGCCATCTTTTTCACTCGTGAATTCAACGGATAAACGTCTATGAGAGTTTGCGAGCGCTTCAGTTTGCTCCTTCTCCTCTGATAGCTGACATCAAGAATTGGTTAATAATGGGAAACATTAAGGTTTAAGTGCATTTTTTGATTGCTCAAAATTAAATAAAAACCGGTCAAGTGCGAGTCATACTTCGCGCACCGAAGGGTCCGTACAGCCCGACTTCACACTTGGCCACTTTTAGGGATCTGTATTCAACTATTATTTGGTGTATTTTTGCAGGGTTTGTACTATAATATAATAATAAAAATACTAAAAACAAACGTTTTTAGTATTTTTATTATTCAAGTTTTGATTTTTGAATTGTTTGTTGGGAATCCGTCGGTAAAATACATATTCTGTAAAAAAAACTGGCTATACCGGGTGTACAATCCAAATGGGTCAGTATGAAGAAGTCGGAAACTATGAGAGATAGCGAGATCTGTTCTTAGGAACCATGACGTCGATTTTAGATTTAATAATAATTACATTCAAACTTTTTTATTAACTCTCATACATAACCGGGAATCGAACCTGGTCAAAATCAATGTGTATAAATTCTGCAACTCGCAAGAAGCACAACACTAATGGAATCTTGTTTAAAGTATGAGAGTTAATAAAAAAAATTGAATGTAATTATTATTAAATCTAAAATCGACGTAATGGTTCCTAAGAACAGATCTCGCTATTTCTCATAGTTTCCGACTTCACCATACTGACCCATTTGGATTGTACACCCGGTATATTACGGTTCAAAAGACACGAAAGCTCCTTAAAATCTTTAGACTAGGATGGACGCTCAGCAAAAGCTTAGTAATACAGTCCAATGAGATGGCTACGTCTGGAATAACTTATATTAAGTATGCAAGTTCAAAAAGTTTAGTGTTTCCGAATTAATTTACTTATAATTTTGCGCAATTAAACTATGTACTACATGCAGCATTTGCTGGTGTCGCTATACGATTTAAAGTACGGTTTATACGGTTTAAAGTTCTGTGTGGAAAGGTACGCATCTGATGTATCTGTTTTCGTATAATATTTTATTTTTGGATTTTTATAAAAACATTGTTGACAACATTCAGCATTGTATAAACAACTGTTGTTGAGTCAAGTCAGCTTGTTCGGTCATTCCTGTTAATTAACCTAATGTATTTATATCTTATCTTTTCCTTTTTACCTTTATTTCTCTCTTTTGTAAGTGAGGTTTAATATGCGCCCTGTGAGGACTAAAAGCGTATAATAAAATTAAGAATAATATAAAAGATACCTTTCTACTAAAGTAAAGTAAATTTATTGATATGTCCAATCATGTAAAAATACCAAATTACCATTATTAGAAGATAATGACGCACTTTAGCAGATCGAGGATATTATCATCCGTTTTTTTAAGAAAAAAAAGCCTTCGTTAACGATATGGGATTATATGTCAAAAGAGTAGGAACGAGGTGTTATCGCATAATGTTTCGTTTCCCTTACCTCTTTTTCTAATTTGGTCACACGATCTTTACGTGTTGATGCCACTTTTTCGGCTCTTTTATATTTATCTTCTGCGTCTTTTAATTTCTTTTCAAACTCAGTAATCTTCTTAGTTTTATCTCCTACCTGCAATATAATGGATTTAGTTATTAAGATCAAAATTAAATAGTTATGATTTTCAATAAAAAGTTGTTGGACCTCTTTAAGTAGTTTGTTTTTGTCTTGTTCTAATTTACTTATATTTTCTACTTGTTTTTTAAGCTTATCAACTTCTTTGTCTTTTGCATCCATTTCTTTTTTTAAGTCTTCTATCTTTTTCCTGCAATCTGCCAGTGCTGTTTGCTGAGTAGAGGAATTTTCTGCAAATAAAAAAAAAATAAACCTCTTTTTCGAAACTCCAATATAGTTATCACGAATAGAAATACGTACTCAGATCTTCATTAAATTTATTTATTTTATTTTCTAGTTGCTTCTTATCTTCCTTGAGGGCTTTCAATTCATTAATAGCTTTCGTTTTTGTTTCCTCGTTTGTTTTACATTTATGAGCAAAACTGGCATGGTCTGCTTCCAAGGTTTTAATGAGATCATTGAGGCGAGCTATTTCAGATTGCATTTTATTTTTTTCATTGGAGAAGTCGGATTCATTTTTGGACAATTTAGATCGTATTCCTTCAATATCTTTTTCTAGCTGTGATTTCGAATTTAAGGCATTTTCTGAAAGCCCTGCATTTTTCATAACGACGCACATTTCACCTACGCATAAAATAAAAAGATGTATTTCTTCATAAAATGACCATTCTCTTTATCCACGTCATTATGATTAAAGTTATACAAACCAATTTCATTTTCAAGGTCCTCAACCATTTTCTTCATTTGCAGCTTTGTGGTCATATCTGTAAGTTTCTTCGGTGTTCGCGGTTTGAACGACTTAATAGCGTCTTCTTTAAGGGCTTTCAAGGTTGCTTGCAGTTTTGCGTTTTCTTTCTCCAGCTAACGACAATCGTAAATGTTAATCTTATTTGAAATATAATTCATTAAATTATCTCTTTCATACATACCTTATTGAAGTTAAGTTTTAGTTTGTCTAGTTCTTCTTGTTTCGATTTAAGCATGTCGGCATCTTTTTTATTTACTTCTCCGCCAAATCTTACTTTCTTTTCGCTTTTTTCTTCTGTGTCTTTGTTGTTTTCTAGTTCTTTGATTTTCGTAAGAGCTTCTTTGAGTTCATTTTCAAGTTTACTAAGTTTTGCAGAATTTTGTTCAAAGGTCTTGTCTGATTTTAACGTCTTAGTGTTTTTCAAAAGCTGCAATTAATGAAACTGTTGTATTGACTTATACTAAATTAATGATGTCACGTTCACTTTTGACGTACAGTTTACCATCAGCCATCAGTTAGGAAGTCCCATGGTACGTAGTTTGAGGCTGATTTATTTACCGTCCCATACTGTACAGTTCGCCAAACGTAAATTGGCAAACTATACGATATGAGGCGGTAAGCCTCAAACTGTTTACCTAATGGGAACGCTGTCTTGGCTACTCCATGGTTTTGTCCGCGCGGTGTGGGCACGGTATCTAGATTTTTGCTCCGTGTCCTATTGCGCATATCGCGCGCAAAAAAATACATACAGAGCGTTAGTCGTGTACCGGCACCGGAGCGACAAGTATTATAAATTCAGATCTTTTACTATATACTCGCATTAAGAAAAAAATAGTGCATACTGACATCGCACTGCTCCTGTACTGCCATGTCAGACAGGTGCCTAAGCCTTATATGAATCTTATAATATAGGTATTACTTAGTATTATAACGATGGTAACCTGTATTTTTTTATTTTCGGCCTGAAGTTTTTCGTTATCAGCTTCTAAACTTTGAGTTTTAGAACGAAGAACAGTTGCTTCTTGTTCAATAACTTGAAGTTGTCTCTTTAAGTCAATATTTTGCTGATCATTGCTTCCATCCAGAGATCTGAAAATATATTGCATAATAAACTAATTTAAATATACTTACTGCTTATCCTCATGAGGTCTCTTGTACTAAAAATAGTAAATAATACGTTCATTGAAATAAACATCTAGTGCAAAGGGAGTAAAGTGGATTTCTCTTGGTTTTTATGTTTATGACTTATGACTCATGAATCATGAGTCATGATCAAATTCCAAAATTGACTTGGGTTCATTGATATCCCTATTCTATGGATAAACGTTGTATGGTGGGCCTTAGGAGGTTTAGTTCAAGTAGGTCAATTTTGTTTATTGATTGCATAAGGTTATTGTGTCAAAAAATGTACGTTAAGTACTAACTTGCTCTTTATTAATGATGCTTTAGGCTTTTTCTGTGTAAGACTAAGCTCAGCGTGTAATCTTTCACAATCTCTTTCTTTTTCAATTAGTTTCTTTCTTAGTTCAGCTATTTCATCTTCTAGAACCTGAAAAAATATAAATGGCGAGTTATAACTATATTAAATGGCTTCACATGAAAATTGCATTTGTGTTAACAGCAAAAATATTTAGTGGTCGTTGAATCTTTGCGTTACCTTCACTTTCTCCTCGGATAAGTTATTACCCTTTGGCGCATTTCGTCGTAGTCCAAATGATGAATTAGTAGTTGTCTTCGTGGCTGCGCTAGCGACTTTATCATTCAGCTCTTTAACTTGTTTTTTAAAATTTTCTCTATCTTGCTCCAATTCCTCGACTTTCCGCCTTAAAACTGCTGCTTCCTTTTAAAGTGATAATATTTTCAATAATGGAGCATTACGAGGATTAATGCAGCTTTTTTGTTATTTAATTACCTGTTCATTGAGCTCTAGAAGAATCCTTAACTCAGCGGGGTCATCCTCGTCCAATATTCCTTCATCTTTTTCATTTGGAGCTTCAATATAAAGTCTATTTGGTGGTGGTGTCGGGGAAAGCTTGCGACCTGCTACGAATAATTAATAAAGTATAGAAAAGCGTTCTACGTCCTGCATAGGCAAAGCTAAGAAACATGTTGTGTAGTTAATTCTGCTTTGCGCAAATGGTTAATGGAGTTACATAAAGTTCATTAGGGGAATTAGCATATACTTTTTATCCACTCACAACCATGAAACCAATCAAGCAAGTTTGAAAATAGAAAAATAAATCCACTATTTAATTACGAATAATGTACACTGAATTCAGTACAGGTATCAAACCGAACTGGAGAAAATGGCTACCATCGATACGTCTGTTGATTTTATCGACAAAGCGTGTTAGTAAACTTTGATAACATGATAGGGATCCAGCGAAATCGGATAGCGAAGGATTATGAGTTCAAATGTTATTGAGAGATGCGGTCGGGTTGGCGATAAGGAAGTTGCATTAAACAAACTAGATGGATGTCTCATAATATAATTAGTTTGACATACTTCTGGCCTTGGTAGCCATTTTCTTCAGCTGTAGAACCAAGGATTCATTCTCGTCCTCGACCCGTGATGATGTTTTACGTAAGTTATTTGCCTGAAAATATTCGTTAGTTTATCATTATTGAACATTGGGGTTAGATGTTTTTCTATAATCAATAGTATTATTGGAGTTGGTTACGTACAAAACATCACTTTGGATAGAAAACAACAGTAAAGTTTCGGGGGCGTAGATAGTAATATGTACCTATGGATGGTAACCTTACAGCCAATGGATTGAACATTGAGACGAAGGGAAAGGATAATTGGCTTGAAGCGGTTGCTGGGTTTTTGTCAGGAAGTAGAGGGGGACTATCTGACTTTTCTTTTGAGTGGTTATTTGGTGTACTTTTTTCTCCATAAAGTTCGATGATGTTTTCTTTTTTGTCCGGTGGGCAGAGATCATACACTTCTAGGTTCTCCGTCATAGTTCCTTCATTAAATACAGTTCTTGGTTCAGTTTCTGTAGCCGTATCAGCGCGATCTAACTCAGATTTTGTAACTTGTTGGCTTTTATCGTTGTTTAGTTTGTTTGCAGTTTGTATACAAGAATTTCGTACTTTTATCTTGTCGGTTTGTATTCCATTAGTTTTAGACCCATCAGTCTGTACATTTTTACATTTCATGAAGGGTGCTTCTGTCTGCGCCATC
This sequence comes from Acleris sparsana, assembly GCA_923062465.1. Taxonomy (NCBI): domain Eukaryota; kingdom Metazoa; phylum Arthropoda; class Insecta; order Lepidoptera; family Tortricidae; genus Acleris; species Acleris sparsana. The sequence continues at coordinate 13,552,841 of OV281287.1, read as the reverse complement.
GTATCAAGAGTTTCAGTGTTACACTGCACACTAGAATCTAATGTAATTATACGAGTTTCAGTCTCTATCTCATGTACCATTATTACATCAGTCTGACAGCCTTCAGAATAACATTGTAGATAGTCTTGTGGAGCTTGAGCTGTTTGATTGACCCCGATTGACAGGGGATTAATATCTAATGCTGATAGTGATTTATTTAATGCCAGTTGCATTTCCAGAATACGAAGGCGTTGACTAGTGTTTTCATCAATGCTTTCTTTAAGTACATGAGTGGAAGTGTTGGAAGGGATGAGATCAGGATGGGATGGTTGCGATACTTTGGGCAGCGGAGGAATCCTTCTGCCTCCGAAGCGTTGCCGATATCGGCTAGCCTGTTCGAAGATAAAATATACTTAAGACTGAGATGTATTTTTTAAGTGAATATAACTAATAAAACAAGTTTAACGCAATTAAGAGTGCGCCATAGAAAGTAAAGGATTTATCGATGGCGCGTCTAACATTTGTCTATTTACGTCGGCGCGTGACTCAGCCTCGTTTGGCACTTTGCCAGCTGGCGACGCTCGAAAGCTAATGCCCTATTAAATGCAATTGTTCACCAGTAAAACCAACTGATTGGTTTAATAAGTGGACCGGCTTAAAGCTGTTAACAAGTGGTAAATTATTGGCAAAACCAATAGTTACGAAATAGCAGAAAATCAAGGACTTGTATTTCGGTTTTGAATGTGCTCATTTAGAGCGCTTGCAATATGAAAACGTTATTTTGGTAGAGTATTATTGTAACCCGTTTAAAGCCAAATTACAAGTAAATTATGCAGTTTGTGCAGACTTGAAATGCAGTGTTTTCTTAAAAAGGTTACTAAAGCACTATATGTAGCAGACAAGTTACCTCCTCCTCTGCATTTTTGAGTTGCTCCCGCAGGTCCGCCTCGCGCTCTAGAGAGTCCTGCAGGTCTCTCAGCAGTTGGGCGGGGTCCTCTTGGCTGCCGCCACGTGTCATCATGGCTCGAGACACCTTCTGCTGATGTTTTACGTATATGATAGTAATTGCTTATACTGTTATTTATTGTTCGTGGGGATTTGTCGTTTACCTGAGTTGGAATAGTCGAAAAGAAGTTGTAGGGATCACATCGGGTACAGTACTTAAAACATAACCAGTCGTAAAGAGGCCTGTGAGCTTAGAGAAGATGCATTCTGCGAACTTTATCGTTATCGAAAATGTATAGGTATAGGGTTGACGTAGGTAAGCTGCCGACAGGCGCTTATGTCAATTCTATACAAATTGACGTTTTTGAAAATCGTTTACATTAGTCTAATGCATCTTGTCCCCATACCTATTAAATAATAATAATAAATGCCTATTATGCATTTGTATGATAGCTGTTTAAACTCTGACAATACTAACGATTTAACGTCATAAAATGGCTAGGAAGTGAAAGTATAGCAATAGCATACCTAACATATTTTGTGTCTTTTGTCTTCGGAAATAAAAATATTTAGTATTGATTGATGTAGGTATACCCTTTGTGTGTTATTTTTATCTCTGCTGTAAAAATAAACGAAGGTCATTGCAATAAGTTACACGACACGCGGCATGAAACTCAAAATAACACTTGTACAGTGTAAAGGAAATAGTGTTTCCTGTCATATATTACATATTAGATTCTGCCCGCGACTTCGTCCGCGTAAATTTAGATTATCGTTATTCCCTATGGAACTTTTATGCTTTCCGGAATGAAAAGTAGCATATACAAATGTTAATCCAGGGTCTGAGCTATCCGTTTCAAATTTCATCTATATCCGTACAATCGTTGCAGCGCGAAGGAGTAACAAACTAACAGACTCACTGTGTGTTACTCACAAACAAACTTTCGCATTTATAACATTAGTAGGATTATATACATCGAATAATTATAAACATGTGTTAACATTAAGGGGTAAAATGTAAATTTTCGAGTTTGTCTTCGTGCTTGTTTAACTATTCGGAAATTGATCGAAATTAAACGAAAATATAGTTGCGTTATACGGAATTTGAGTGGGCAGCGCACAATATATCAAGCGTTACTAGTGACAAGTTGTTGTTAGTCGGTGATTAATACGGCTGGCGTGCTCGTACAAGTAGCTAAATAACGCAGGCTATTAAGAATATAAGTTGTATTACTATTGAATACTTGTGAGTATGGTTAATATGTCGAAAGAAACATCCCTTGATTAATTCTAGTAGTGATTAAATAACAAAGATTTATTTTTATAGATAGTGAATGCGCTTGTCTTTAGGTTGTTAACTGAGGTTTATTCTACTGTTCCTCATTTCTCTTAATCTACATAGGGACTTGATACGTTCTGACAAATGACGTGATGTTGGTTTCTTTTGTATCCAAGCTGACTTCGCATATATTTTTTTATATAATAACTCGATACGTACCTTACATCTTGCTATTTATTACATATGAATTAATTACAGTAGTAGATTTACTATCAATTAAATGGGCTAGTGTAATGCAAACCAATACATTTAAGCATACAAGCATGCAATACGCAGCGCACGCGGCAGACGCACCAGAGTGGCAAAGAGGATGTCACTTAAAAAATAATTGTTAATCATTTTACAAAAAGAACAAAATTCACTTCTCCTAACAAAACAGCCAGCGTTCAGGTAGGTAGAACGTGTCAAACGTGTCTACTAGGTGCTTCCTCTTTCTATAGCATAATTAGTATTCGTTCGCGCGCAACTTAACCCATTGCAAAGACGGGTGGTGCCTCGAGTTGGAGCTTCGCGGCTAAAGCACGGAGTGCACTGAAAATGAGCGGACGTGTGTGGGCGCGCTCGTGCGTGTGTGGGAAACTTACTCCATCAGTGGGCGCGAGCGATTTGTTGACGCTGGCGGGAGGCGCGCCGGTAGCCGTTGCCAGCTTGCTGTTGGCGTCGGCCAGCTCGCGCTGCAGCCGGAGCCCAACCTCGGTGGAGCGCGCCAGCTCCTGCTCCAGTTCCTTGATGCGGTGCACGCGATCCAGCCCCGCCTGACCGCCCACTATCTGGAAATCCAACTTCATTTACAAAATGGATTTCGAGTGAAATTCACTTGATAAGGAAAGTAATAAACGCCTATGGACCAGGCAAAACCCGGTCGTTGAATTGCAGGCCTTGCCGGCTTTTGATAAAAGAGAAAGCTCGTCTCTTAAAGGTCCCTAAGTCGTTATAATGAGAGGCTAACAAAGGACACATTTATTCGTTCAAAATTAGATTTGCAGGTTGTTTTTATGTTTCTTGATGCATAATATACACATGCATAATATATTTGAAACTCCAAATAGAAAATAATACTCAAAGCCCTGGTTCTTTATTTTATATATTATATCTTATCGACGTCTATAGCCTGTGGGTTAAAAAAAGGTGGTTAATGTTGTAGCCGTTTAAGTATTTAAGGACTGAGATCACGAAGATCAATATTACGTTACCTCTAATAACTTCTTTTCTTGATCACATTTTTCCTGTTCCAGCTGGTCAGCTTTCCTTTCCGTCTTTTTAAGTTTAAACGATAAAACTCTGCAATTTTTTATAGTCTGTTCTAGCTCTCTTCTTAGGGATGAGTACTCATCTGCTTGGTCCTCCCTGAAATAAAACAATCAAAATATCTTAAATAATAAAGCAGTAGTTACTCGCGTAACATTTCGTCACGATTATAGAAGGATCGGTACCTAAAATTGTCTTGCATCTCTTCGATTTCCTCTTCAAGGTCCCTGAGTTCCTTCTTCATGTCCTCGTTTTCGTCCATGAGTTCTTCGCAAAGCGTCTCGGCGGCCAGCAGCTTGGCGCGCAACTGCTCGTTCTGCCGGGTCAGCGACTCTCCGGACGGCCGGGACTGTAGATAAACAAATGCACATATCGATAAAACACCTGGTCAAGTTTTCAATAGCCAAGTTTGAAAAAAAATTGCCCTGGGTACTAAGTACTCGAAAGCTTATTTTGTCTTTAGTACATTCACTTTTTAAGATTAGTAAAGAAAGGTTAAACATCACTTAGATTGCTTCTAATTTCGTCTTTTTAATATTAGCAATATAATAACTATTCATGAAAAAGTTATTTACCTCAAGCTCATTCTCAACTTCTTTTATCTTCAACGTGAGATGTTTCTTTTCGTCTTTTAGGTCTTCATTCTGCGTCGTTAGTTCGTTGACCTTCTGCTGGAGCTTGGACACCTCAGACGACCGACCGCTGGTGTACTTGTTCGCTGTGTCGATGTTCGCCAACCTCCGCAGCAGGATGTCACTCTTCTCCTTTTCCACTCGCTCGCAGCGCTTTCTTAATATGTCAACTTCCTGCTTGAACGCTTCTATTTGATCCTGAAAAAAGAAAGGTCTCATTGAAGGAAATGTTGTAGTTTATAGTAGTGGTTCTAATAATTGTATTATTTGCTCGTTACCTGGTAGTCCTTGACGTTGGCGTCAACCAAAGTGGTTTCTGTCGTAAGGGTGCCGGCGGTGCTGGTGTCGTCATCTGACTCGTCTTTTTCACGCGACGGCCCGCCCCGAATAGGCGGTTTCAACGTTGAAGAAGAATTTCGAGAATTCTTTACCTAATAATCGATGTTACGTTGATTAATTATTTGTATCAAATCTTAAAGTACCTATTATACGTGGTTAGTAGTTCACCTGCATCATGAAGTTAACGTCATCTTTAGTTGAAGACCGAGGCGGGGTATCTTTTAGCCGCGGTGGGGTTTCCTTGATCCGTGATGGCTTTTCCTCTTCTTTGCTTCTAGATAAACTTCTTCTTTCTCTTTCTTTTTCTTTTTCTATGCTTGATTCTTTTTCAAAACTATTTTGAGCTTTTAATAAATTCATCTGCAAATTTAACATGTCCCATTTATTTATAGCTTTATTTTTTGTTTCATTGTTATTACTAGGTCTACGTGGACTGTAACAAGTCAAGAGCACGGGATTTGTAACATATTGCGTACATCCTTAAAAAGTGGACACAGCATGCTACTATATAAGTAAACAGTTATAAAAAAAACAACTAATTAAAACAAGTAATTTTAGGGTTGGCTTTAGCAGACCCGACCAAAATATTAGCCACGTAACTGCTATTTTATTTAAACATAAAGTATTCGATTTTTTAGTAGCTTCTGTCTTTTTTTAATGTGTATGTATTTAGAACACATACTTCATATTCGAATGCGATATAGAAGTAGTTTGTATTAAACAATATAAGTATCAAAAACACCTGGGGGTTCTTTAATGAATACATTTAATCGAAAATTTGCAAGTTGATACTAACACTTCAAAAATGATGTGAAGAATCACTAAAGGTATACGTATAACATACCTACAGGTAAACTAACTATGTAAAATATTAACGCAGACTCCAGCGAGTAGCGACTTTGTACGCATAGAATTATTTGCCCACTACCTACTTCCTCTATTTATTTTCAAAACAACATCTCTGATAGGGTGCACTTAGGGCGCCCAAGAAATATTCTCTCTCAAGCTCCTATGTTATGAGGTTTGGGCTGGTATCCGCCTGTCAGTGGCTGAAGAGTTTTATTGTATGTAACAAACAAGTTGATTTATTCTTTAAAGTTACTTAGAATGTGAATATTGTTCCTTATCTTAATTAATTTTAATGTTGCACACACTGCGTTGCGCTTTCATGATGACCTTTCAAGTTTATTTTGAGCCTCGCAACAGACGAATGGAGAGCCGACAGACAGCTCTAGTGTCTTGACCCACTTACTCACGTTACTTTACTGATTTTGGTTTATCCTGATATAAGGTAAACATCTACGGGCACGGGCGGGTTTATAAGCATTATTTATCGCTGTGTAGGTTTTTTAATTTTTTTGTGATTTGTTCTTAGCATCCATATATATCTTCATTTGAAAATAAAATCGACTCGCCTCGTCAAACTCACTTTAAGAGATATCAAACGGACTTAACGCTTAAATAAACTTCTTTTAAAATGATATTATAGGTACTACCTACTAATAGGTTAGTGCAACTGAAGTCGGCCTTTGGTTGAAAATATTGGGAGTTGCTGACTTCAGTTGGACTAACCTACTAGTAACCTATCATTTTTAATGAATGAATTACTTTTTGCGTTTTTGAAGGTGGTTTTTTGTTTTTTTATGTAACTTTAAGACATTTCAAGCTCGCCACAAGCAACGCCGCGGGAAAGTCATATTTAAACAATTACATGTTCTACGTTGTAGTCGCTCAACTAACTATCTTAATATCGAGATATCTTATCGCTGACGCTACCCTTGAAATAGGTACCGGTGGCCATCTGTGGTCTTCATCATCAGTTCCACTTCACCAAATGATACTTTCTGAATGCAAATTCTAGACTTGTTACTAAAAATACTAAAATAGCTATATGTTACAATATTTCAGGAGTTCTCTCCGTTCCTCACTGATCACCTCATCAGATTTAGATTTGGTGACAATGGGACCACCTCGGAAGGATACTCTACCAGACCAAAAAAAAACAATTAATTGTAATCGGTACACAATTGACGGAGAAATCGTTGAACATACAAAAAAATAATACATGCAGTGATGCAGTGGAACGTATAACCTCCTCCTTTTTTGAAGTCGGGTAAAGAATTATAAACGTGTTTGTATCATCCAGTAGAAAACAGTTGCTTACTAAATGCCAGTTATCCCTGTATCTTCCCGTTATAACTTCTTGAAACAGTTCGAGTTGATTATGAAAATTTCAGAAATAGATTAAGAGCGCGTGTCTTGATTTCGAAACATCAAGAGTAAGTACAAACAGATATAAAGAATGTTATTCTTCGTAGGAGTCTGGACAGGGTTATTATTAATGTTGGATACCTACCTTGCGCACGCGTTCCGCCAGTGAGTCATTCTTGTTGATGGTGAGATTGGCTGATGTCGCGACGACGGGCGGCGGCGACGGCGACGGTCGCCGGAGCGTCACCGTGTCTGCTGACATAATAAATGTATTCCATATGAACTAATGAAGATTATCATGATAGAACCATCATTTTATGTCTTTAAAAACTCCTTCACCTTCGTTATCAACATCTATTATTCATTATAAAGTAATAACATTATCCCTAATGTTAAGCTAAAGTTAAGCGAACCTTAAGGAAAGTACTACATTCCAATTCTTTCTTACTTATATGCGTTCACCCGATCTAGCTGTCCTTTGTGTCCTCATCATCTACGGTAATTAACTGTGGTCGTGTTCTATCCAGGTTGGATGTCAGGTAGCAGTTTCATGGGCCGCAGCTTTGGCAATTTGAAACTGACCGTTATTCAAAAGAAGACTTCAATTCTCCCGTAGGTATTATGTGCATCCACTCGAGCTGTCTCTTGCGTCCTTAATATCTAAAGTCTCCAGGCAGTACCCGACCGTACCTTTCTACAAGTATCGACCCAACCTGTCTCTTACGCTCTAAATATTTGAAGGTACCTATTTATTACCTGTGGCCGTGTTCTGGCCGGTGTCGAGCGCCGGCAGCGGGCCCGTGAGGCGCCGCTTGGGCAGCTTGAAGCTAACCGTCACAGCCGCCGCCGGGTCCTCGGCCGCGCCCAGGTCCGGCGTCGACGTCCACGATGCGCTCGGCTTGCTGAACCCTGAATGCCACACGTAGAAAGTGGTAGGTTTTCAAAAGTTTTCCTTGCACAAAGCTATAGCTTTCCTTGGACTAATTGTACAAATAATTTAGTTTTAAGCATTAATAGATCAAATTTGTTAATAATATAACATTCCTGCGGAAGAAAAGTATTACGACATCCCGTATATACCTATTTGCAACCCTTGTTTTATTTCTCGTGTTTAGTTAGTATATATGTGTTTTTTTGGGTATTCACGTAATCGGGGAGGTAACTATCGCTTCATCTTTTCCATTTCATTGCTAATGAAAGTTAAGTAATACAAACCCGTGGAGTAGGCGTCTTTCTTGGGCGGCTCAGCGGTGAGGTTGGTGGTGGAGGCCCACCCGCGGCCGGCCTTCTCCCCGGCTGCGCCATTATCTTCGTCACGACCCCTAAACCAAGCCGAATTGAAACTCTTAGCCGAGACTTCAGCGTGTCAAGAAAATCAATAACTTATTTACAAGTCGGAGTAGACGACCTTAGTTTCCTAAGTCTGTGATTCGATTATTTTGTGTAACTGTTCCTATTGATAGCGAAATATACATCTTAAATTGACACTCCTCACAAGAAGACCAATCTAACTGTAGAAAGATATCCAGCCCTTCAAAATCCGTCAACCCGTCTACAAAGGCACAATAAGAATCAGATATAATAAATACCTACATCAAAAACCATTTCTCTTTTTTTTGCGCATCCCTTATTATTTGTATTTAACTGACTTCCGTAACTACGGGGGGCGTTCAATAAATTCTCGGTATGAGAAGGAAAACAAAAGCATACGATTAGTGTTTTATTTTTATTTTTATTTTTATAAGATTTGTCAATTCGTTTTTTTAACCCCTCATTAAAATATTTTTTCACTTCTCATGCTCGTAAAGTCCTTCTTTATGCTGGGTATAGGCTGCATAAAATCGCATTTTATGCACTAGTGCATAAAGTAATTTCTTCTTTTAAGACTAACGCAATCAGGCCTTACAGCCTTCACACAATACACCTTCATTTAATTGATATATTTTTATGATATTTTGGTTTCATCTTAAATTAATTACGACATTTGTATAACTATCTAAATACAAATTTACGAATAATACCTACGGCGTGCATTTACGGTAAAAAAATACAACGCAAATATTTATAATAACTTGGCATTAAGCATCAGACCATAGTCAAACCTGTCAAACGTGACATAGTCGAAAATTAAAAAAAAGTTGAGAAGGTAATCAGGCCTTACAGCCATGCGCAAACATAACATTTTAATTACTTACATTAAAAATAAAAAATAAAAAATAATCCTGTAACTATGTGCTTCTTGTTTTATTTCGTTGCAATCGAAGTGAAAAGCAGAGTGTAAAATTCGAGCATAAAACCCATTTTACCCTCGACGTGACTATCCACACTCGCCGTTCTGGCTTGTGTGGCTATATGCACATCTTGGGTAAAATGGCTCGTTTTATGCACTTGTTGTACAATCTACTATTGTCTTTGGTGTCAAAATGCTCCACCACCGCTGCTTTCAACGCTTCACCATTAGAAAATCGATGTCCACGAAGATCCTTTTTAAGGTTGGTAAACAAAAAGGAGTCGCTGCGGGCCACGTCTGGACTGTACGGCGGGTGATTAATAGTTTCGAACCTAGGTTTAACAACAGCAGCCTTGTCAACATGAGCAGTATGCACAGGGGCGTTGTCATGAAGAAGCAGCACTCCTCTGGTCTATTTTCCCCTCCTCTTCTCTTTGATTGCTTCCCGTAATTGGCGTAAAATGTTAGCGTAGTACTCTCCTGTAATATTTAAACCCTTTTCTTTATAATCTATTAATAATATCCCTTCACAATCCCAGAATAATGTCGCCATGATCTTGCCAGCTGAAGGGACGACTTTGAATTTCTTGGGATGAGGTGTTCGTTTAACGTGCCACTGCATCGACTCTTGTTTGCTCTCAGGGTCATAATGATGAACCCAAGTTTCATCTCCGGTAACAATTTTTTGGAGCAATCCATCAGGGTTTTCAGCACAAAGCTCAGTAAAGTCGGAACAACAAGCCACTTGCGTATGCTTCTGAAACGGTGTCAACATTCGTGGTCTCGCACTATCTTTGGACATATTAAAATGATCGTGGATATTATAATGTATTGTACAAATAGAAATATTGGTCTTTTGTGCTATAGACCTAACCTTCACTCGACCATATGCCAGTATATTTTTTTCAATTTTTTAATGTTTTGTGGTGTAGTAGCTTCAACAGGCCGACCAGGTCTAGGGTCATCTTCTGTGCTCTCTCTCCCACGCTTAAATTCATTTTAGACAGTAGATAATGAAGGAGCGGACTCGCCGTAAACTAAATCCATTTCTTCTTTAATAGACTTTTGATTTTTCCCTGTTTAGTCAAGAATTTTATCAATGCTCGATACTTCAATTTAATTAACATTGTAAAATCGCTCATGGTGATCACGTTTGTTCAGCAGTAGCAGAAAAACAAAAGATTTTTTTTTTTTACTTCAATGAATGACCTACGTCGGCCAGTATTAAGAAGTTTACTAAAAAGGTTTGCAAGATACCAATACCGAGAATTTATTGAACGCCCTTCGTATTTACCTTAGACCCTACTTACTTGCTTTTAAGTAAGTACCTACCCATTTCTTGAACGCAATAACAGAAACTACAATATTTCGCGAATGCATAACCTGTCTCGCAACAACACAGTCTCAAAAATATGTACCAGACCTTATTGCAATAATGTTAATGTGTTGGTAGATAAGTATTTCTGCAACTCGCCGGATATTTATCTTTATCCTTGACTGTAGGTACAGTACATTTTACAAGTACCTAGGTACTTGTAAAATGTACTGTACTTTGATTTACCCCTTTCGCTTTCAATTGTATTGTCAACTTTGCCGCCTTCTGTCAATTTATTTGGGGCTAGGTATTACAAGATTTATAACGTTAACAATACCGAAAAAATATTTATATACCAAACAACACCGTATTTCTTATCCTTATCATCATCATCATCATCATCATCAGTCTATACTAGACTACTAGTCCACTGCTGGACATAGGCGCCTCCCATCGTGTTGTGGTGCTACCATTGTAGGTACGTCTCCTTGCGAAGATCGTCACCCATGACGAATGTAACTCCCTTGATATGATCTTGAACGTATCCTCATCACATCGTCCGAATGTCTCTGAGCATTTATATGGTCGAAACCAAAAAAAAAAAACTGCCAGACGGCTTTACATACCCTACGCCACCTAGGGATAGACGGTCTGCCTCTCGAAACTACTTAGGTATGTACAGTCAACACTCAACAGCATAAATAAGTGATCATTTATGTACCTTGTCACTTCATCGTCTTGTTTGAAATGTCATACAAAATTATTTTTATTTTATTTTATTTTATTTTATTTTATTTATATTCGGAAAACTAACAGCCTTCATGCCCCTATATAAATTTTACAATCTGTGATAACTAAGGCCAATTACAAGTTTTCACCTAAACAATATGAAACGATTGAAAGCGACAAGGTACATAAATAATCATTTATTTATGCTGTTGACTGTACTTCCACCTTAACGTGGTCTAATTTAAGGGTTCGGCTTTGGAAAACCAAAGAACGTGTCATCCTCCCTCCGTTCCTCCGGTTTGTGCCAGGTGCTTGTTGGCACATTCCGACTCTGTCATAAAATCAGTTTTTACGCCACGCCATAATAAGCATTATCATTATTATTATTCCAATACCGTAACACGATGATAAAAATCTACAATATACAAAAGCTTGAAAAAAAAATCATCATTTTTACTTTTCAGATGAATAGAAGACGGTAAACGCAGTGTGTAATTAAAAAAAAACCGAACATAAATTCGATTAGACCGATTAGAATAGAATAGAATAAAAAAAAGAACATTTATTTCGCTTAATTATAAATTAAATTGTTACAGTGTGTGAAAAGTAGTCCTGCGAAAATGATTTCAAAACCTTGATTTGTGTGAGATACAAATACTCGTGTGTGGTATACATATATCTAGTTACCTAGCTTTTAAGCCCCGCTTGTAACATTCCAATGCATTTGCCAAGACTGTTTCCTTGAAGCAAATTGAGCATAAAAGCAAAGCATCGTTTACTAGATCGATCAGTAGTTGATAACGCCTCTGTAACGGTTCCTGTGTGTACACGGTACGTCAATACGCCTCTGCCGCGTGCAACGCAAACAATTTGTGAAGACGTAAGAATTTGGAAATATGCCACAGTTCTCTTGTTTGTTTTACAAATCCAGAGCAAATTCGAAAAAAATATCTCGTGTAGATTGCGTTCCGTTCCGTACAAGTGTTGTTTTACTTTTGTATTGGTTATTTAATATTTGAAATAAATAATCAATGATAAGGATTATTAAATAAGGAAACCTTTAGCCATAGATGATAGTGAAAACGTGGTGAATTTAAAATTCTTTCAGAAATGCCATCGATGTGGGCCAGTAAATGTGTGATTTAGCTATTTGCTGTTCGTGATCGTTGACAAAAACTATAGTCGCCAAGCAAGTTGTATCCTGTGCAGATTATCTAAGTTTATGTCGTTGCAGCAGTAGCAGTTTCGCAAATTATATGTGCACACTACTTAACAAATTTCCTGCTCTAACGAGTCAAACTTTAGCAAGTTTAAACACTGATATGGGAGCTAGAGTAATGCTGGTTTGACACGGATGCATGACAGTGAGTGTACAGTAGTAGTTCTGTCTCAGCGTGTACGTTCATACAGTAGCAGTACTGCGCTGTCCTCTGTTCTGCCTCCTGTGCTGCCTCCGTGTGAAACCAGCATTAGATAGAACTACCTGCCGCTTGGGGCCATTGGGGGCGCCCGTTTAACTTAATTGGCAGTTTTATCAATCACACGTGTACAATTATCGGCCGGCCACGGATCGATGCCGCTTTGACGCTTTATCTCTAGCATTCTGCCAGCAACCCGATACTGGCGCCGGATGCGACATTGGCGGCGCCCGCACCTCCGAGGCGCGACCATGCGAGAGTACAAGCGTCCACTGTTTATTTGACGGAGGGGAAACAACTGAAAAGAACGACACGGTCGGACGGAGGCACGGCGATTCGGGGTTAGCGAAGTAACGGCAAGTGAACCAAATCGCAAGCCGATTTAGTATCGCCCCTTCTTTTTGCAAACTAGGCGACAGCAGCTTAGGGCTCTCGAAGTGTAGCGTAGGATCGTGAGAATATTGAATTCGTAATGGTATGAGCCTGTTAAGATTTTGTTTGGCCGTCGCCATATTGTGAATTTCCAGTGGTACAGTCAGCATCATAAATATGTATATCTACTTATATTAACAAGGTTTCAGAAATATATATCCAACCTTATTCCCTTGCAGTAGAGTTGTGTTTACATATGTTTTACTGGCAAGGAGTAGGTACTCTTTGACAACAGACGTCGAACGTCATCGAATTTTACCGATGTAAACAAGAATAAACATCAATACTTCGCAATTATAAACGATTTTACCACGAAAATGCCAAAAAAGGTTTCCAATGATGACAGAAAAATATTTTGAATACAATAAAATATTTGAAATCCATGAAAAGGACGAAGGATTACGCAGCATTCCAATAAGCAATGTTTTGAAATTGGTTGTGTTAAACTGGTTAGTTGGTTTGGGTTTAACTTGAACAACCCATTCCAGCAACGAACTATTGATGCTTGAACTGAAAAAGGTTAAATAATTACCGTCCTCCTAGAAATTGCCTATTTGGTGCTTAATAGGTACTATCGGAAAAAGGAAATCCTGGCCAATCATAGAACTGTGTCACAGTAATATAAAAAAATATTCTCATTCTCTCACTCTCATCTCATTGCTGCTATGAATCACTTATGACTACTGAGTTCCGGTGGTCATCTGTGATTTTCATCATCATTTCCTTTTCAGCAAGAGGTGCTTATAGGATGCGAATTCTCAAGATCTTACAAGTAAAACCAAAATCGCCGTATGTGTGCCTAAAACTTTTGGAGTAGTTCTCTCGATTTACCTAGAATCCCATCGTCTGATCCTGAACTGATGATACAACATATGAACATAGGACATGTCGTAAGCCGTCTATTATGGGTTCAGAAACCGTAGGAAATGACCAGCATTATTACAACCAATTTTACTATGAGAACTTTCTTGTCTGTGGTAGTAGATAAAACTGTACTGTATTGTTTTTAACAGTATCAATTTTTGTAACGTTATGAGTTTAAATTTGGAACAGCGGTCAAAACTCAAGAGGGTCTCTATTCTAGTATCAATAGATATTAAAACAGTTACCGATACGAAACGCCAATTCAGTATGTTTTTTTAATATAAACCGCATGACATTTGATCCCGAGTGACATGGGGACTTCATTTGTTTGCCTATGATTTAAAAAAAAACCTTCATATTCCTGACAATGACACAGCATAAGTTGGTTTTGGCGCCATTTTTGTCGTCATGTCGTCGGCTTCTGAACCCATTTTAAAGTATTTATGATATGTGTGTAGGTAAAGTAGTGTATGCAACTCTATATAATTAGGCCTTTATAATTGTGGTTCGTAGCCAGACAGAAGTGTTATCATACCAGTAGCCCGAATATCAACTTGGGCAGGGCCCTTTTCTACATTGTCTTTTTCCCAATAGTTAGTAAAACGCAGTGGCATAGAGCCCTACGTGCGCACAAAAAAAATGGCTGCGTGGTGTTTGCCACTACAAAATATTGTAGTTTAACCTGTCACCATGTCAAACCCTTTTTTGACAAGCTATAGGTATAGACAGCTTAATGGAACGCTGACCCACCATAGGTGTCACAGTGACATTATAAAACAATTTGATTGACACTTGTTACGACTTAAATCATAACGTCACTGTGACGCAGTTCTTTGGTGGGTCTGGGTTCCACTGGGCTGATAGTACCTACGTACAATTCTAATGAAAGTACAATATTATTATACTATCGAGCTAATCTAAGCTTTAGAAGGTGGTTGACCGTGTTTGGGCTCATACAAATCATCATGAAACACATTAAACTTCTAACACTGATGCATAGCAAAGTCTGAAACCCTGGGATGATTAACGGTACTTATAATTTTAATTTTCAGGCATTTATAATAAGCCCTTAAAGGGGAATCTTCCGGTAATCTTCGGGGAGGGAGGATGGCCGATTGAAAGTTGACCGGTTTTGTACTTTTTTGATAGAATTATTGTAGGTTTTCCTGTAATCTACAAGCAATGAACAAAGAAGCAATGAATATTTTGTATTTTTTTCAAAACTTTAGGCTCAGTCAACTTTAACAGAGGGGGGAGGGGGGTCCATTTTCGTCTTCTGTCATGAATAAAACTATTTATTTTACAATAATAATAAACAAAAATATATTTGAGATCCTCATAACGAGCCCTTTCATTAAATAAAGTTTTCAAATTTTTTTAACTTCCTTTTATTAAATAATAATCTTTAAACATCTGTGATTAGGTCATCAATTTACATAATGTGTACCAAATTTCGATTCGATGGCTCCAGTAGTTTCGGAGCAAATTGGCAATTGACAGACGCACGAGTAATCCTATAAGGGTTCAATTTTTTCATTTTTACCTCGGAACCTTAAAAAAGAAGAAGTCCTTAAAAGTATGCTATCGGCCCAATGGAACTCTGATCCACCAAATAATAGTGTCATAGTGACATTACAATAGTCATAATTACCTACAGGCACCTTAAGGGCTAATTAAGTAATTATGTAGTTACCGTTGCATACATAACTTTTTCTACAACCTGACTTTTTCTATAATGATGACAAAAATAAACAATCGCTAAATCTTCTCGTATATTTTCCTCGATTTTTCTGCTAATTTCTTGTCAGCAAAGTCATTTTGATAATTACGATTGGCGTTATAGTTTGTGTGTTTTATTGTTAATGTTAATAAATTTCGTGCAAATTTTAATAATTACTTGAACATTTCTGACAAATTTATCATAAAAGTCACAAATTTATGCCAAACGAAACGCCATATTTATTGATATCCATACCGGAATCGGTGGATATTATTAACCATCTAAATTTTAAACACATAATTAGTCATTAAATTAATGTTGTTTATGATACGTAAATTTAATTGGTATTAAAATATTTTAAAGGATTTATTATACAAATTACGACGTCAAGTGTGTGCACTAAACGACCAGACTATCCGGAATGACCGTAACCATGGTAATAACAATGCTATAATAGTCATAGAACTGTTATTATCATGGCAGCGCTCATTATTGAATTGTTTTCCCGCTTCGGTTACGCATGCTATTAATGTTATTTTGATACTATTAACGATATCAATATTAGCGGATTATAGTACGCGAGTAGAAAATACAATTTGTTTAACACTTACGATTTAAATCATAACGTTACTGCGACAGTTCGATTGTGGGTCACGGATCCATTGGGCTGATAGTACCTACGCTACCAATCTATTTAAACTGAAGTTATATGGATGATGACTAGGTATATGATGCTTTTTAAAAGTTATACCTAGTAGTTTTCACTCGAAGAGTTTTACATTATTAACTTTTTTTTACAGACGCTGAACAGCTGAAATGTGGTAATATTCTTAAACTGAGCAAGCGTAAAGGTTAATTTGACATAAATCCAATTTTACTGAATAGGGCGAAAATTTTGCGAATACTGTTGTTATCAATATTCAATATATCTCTTCTCAATAGTAATGTAATGTAATGCCTATCGTCATCGTCCTTGACGTTAAATACTGGATTAATATGTTATTTCATTTTAAGTACTACTTACTTTGGTCAAAATACATTGTATATTGGAAACATGACTTTGTTCTTATTTTACTTTTAGTACATAGATAGGTACCTGAAGTATGTAAAACTATACAGGATCGTCATCCTTAGAGCGAGAATATTCCATGATTAACTAGGTATCATTGCCTACTGATCTATATCCGCTAAGATTTAACATCTCTGCACAACACAACTGAACTAGGTAGATACTCGAGGTCACTGCCAACAGACTCCAACAAATATGACCTAGTTACCTATTTCTCCGAATGAACATGCTTTCAAAAAATAACTAAGAATTTGTTCTGGCGCCCAAAAGCAAGTGGGGTTTCTATTTCCAACATCGTCAATCGCACGCCGTATAGGTGACAGGTGCGTAAGCGGCAGGTTGACACATTTAGTTTGACTCCGATCTCTTTAGTTCCGTGTGTCGGTGCTGGTTGATTTGTGAGGTTTGCGAGAGTATGGTTGTGTTCGATGTTACCGTGACGCTGGCGAGTTCCAACTGGAGAGGCTGGGCGTGGAGGCTGTGAAGTCGTCCTCCCGCTTGCTGCCGCGTCCGCCGTGCTCCTTGTAGTCACGGAAGCAGCGCTTGCAGCGCGTCGGCCACCGCACCTGCGGGTGGAACCCCAGCGGGCACAGCGGGTCCCCTTTTTGTAGCGGGTACAAATGATGCATTCTCACAACACTACACCACACAGAAATGCACTTAACAAATGACAACGATTTCACCTAAATGCAACAATTATTACCAATTCACATTATAACCCTTGCGCGCCATTAAGCTATTTAGTTGAGTCGGTCACTGTAAATCCGGTTGTATGCTTTGATATAAAGTCACTATAATGTTCAGGTTTACTATATAATGTTTATGGAATGAGAATTACGATTCTACGCTATAAATAATAATTTATTTAACTAGTAACGTGCTCCGGGCGCTCGTACGTCTGCACCCCACAGTAGCAATAAAAATATCCCACTGCTTAGCACTGAACCGGGCGACCTAAATCGGCAGCTCCTCGCCACTATTCCTCAGACTCTAGTCGCATAAACACAAACAGTACACGATCGTCGGAGAAAGTATTTTTGTTTCGGGAAAGCTCGCGAGCATGGCGGTTAATTTACGACGTGGTGAATCTGTATCGCGGAGCGAGGGTGCGCTGGAGTCGTGTCGTGCGTGTCGTTCGGAGTCGGGCGCGGGCGGCGCGGGCGCAGGCGGCGGCGGGGCCGGCGAGCCGGGGACTGGCGGGCTCCGGCGCGTGCGGGCAGCGAGCCAACTTGCGCTGCCGCAGCCTGCTGTTGCCACACCGCGGCGGGACCGCTGCGCTCGCCGCTACCTCGCTCTCGGCGACCACAAAAATAAAACTATTCGCGAATAAATCGCTAACGGAATATCCCGACTCCGCGGACTACGGCGTTGGCTCGGTGCACTGCGCTGCATCATTAGCGAGCACCACTCTTCTTGTTACATTACTTAGCTATATCCAAAATAGACTTAAGACAGACTTGGGCACGGCCGGTGGCGGAATTACGTCCCATTAAAAAACATACTGGCACGTTACTGTAATAACTTTATGAATGAGTGTTGACGTCATGTTTTTGCGTGCGAGTGGCTGAGTTTCTTCGTAAAATATATATTCTATTTTTACTACGACCCACGCTAACCATGCTCGATAAACAAGATTTAAAAGCATTGTGCTTTTGAACATTTAGGTGTAAGTATCTATGCCTATGTCTTTTCGCACACATTTAGGTGTCCACTGTAAAAATAAAAATTTAAAGTGCACATACGTCGAAATCACGTGTCCAGTTCTGCACTCCGTTAAAAATTTGCCCAGTAGATTATTTCAATTTAGAAATTAGATTGGTAGGTATACCTATCGTGTTTTTAATCCCGATAAAGGGTGTCATGAGTTTAACGTGTGTATCTGTGTGTTTGGGTCTATGTATGTGTCAGTCTGTGGCATCGTGCCTCCCAAAAGGATATTTGCTTTCGATACGATACGGTTAATCGGAATGGTTCTTAGCTAGGTTTGATGAAAATCGGTTGTGCCTTGTGCCGTTGAGATGATTCAGCTCTGAGAGATGGGGTAGCCATTATATCGGTGGTTTTTATCTATTGTATAGTCATGTGATTGTAATTAATATTTTTACTATCTAGGACATAATTTATTCTAAAAACAAAAGTTTTGCAATTGCAACTCGACCATAGTGCTTCAATTATAAATTAAAGATAGAAGTTTACAAATGTTAATTTCGTGTCTAAAGCACGTAACGCTGAAAAAAACCCGTGTCATGTAGGTACCGCAGCCGGACGGACACCGAAGTCTCATAATAAGGATCCCTTCCACCATTTGGATACAAATCCCTCAAACGAGGGGTTTAACTACCTATGTCAAGCATAGGTACTATAAGTTGTAGATCCGTATTTGACATGAAAATCTGACCCATAAATGCTTAGTAGACCACGCTTAAGCTTAAGCTTAAGCTTCTGGCAAACAGCGGACGGGACTGCGAAGGGACGCTGGCGAGACGTGATCAGTTGTACCTACACCTACAGTAATAATAGGAGACGCCACGGTGCGGTTGCGTATCCTCGCCGTTGTCCCGCCTGGCGGAATAATCTTAGTGTGGACCTTTTGGTAAAAAAAAGCTCAAGGGTATGTTGTAGGTATAGCAAACACAAAAATAATATATATTTTTTAGAATTTATTACAAAGAGTATTTGCAAATGATAATTATAAAAATATATTTTAAATACGGTTAAATACAGCACATTAAAAAAATGCCTAATTAAATTCGATGCCTACATATAGGAGTATATTTCGCTTTTATTATTAAGCGTAAAACAAACGCTTATATTAGAATGATAATTAATTATGAATAATTAAAACTATAACCGCACTGGGGGGTTATTATGACAAAGCTATGCAGTTCAGTTTGCGCTGAGAGAAAAGGGCAGAGCTAGATAACTGCTATAGCTCTGTCCTTTACGCTCGCCGTTAAATGAACTGCATAGCTACGTGATAATAACCCCCCCTGTTAATGCAAGAAAAACATCACGACGGTAAACCCTACAGTTGGTTTTACCACTATCTTATCGAACTTATGATATGTATGAATTCGCAAATGGTTAATTTTCCACGAGTGGCACTTATGGATTATAGGGAAAACTAAATTATGTTTAAATAATGACAGATATTTAAAGATGGCTTTGTTAATGAAGATTTGTCCTTAGGGATACTCGTATATTTGCCGTCATCTTTGTTTGATGGCCGCTGGACACATTGGGCCAATGCGTTGGGCCAAGGTAATGGACCAAAATATGGTATCACGTTAACACATTGGCGTACCTATTGATCATTCTGGATTGGCGCTTTCATAAAAGATCCTTTTGATCACTGATTCTTTTGAAACTGACACCCGTCTGTTGGCCGGCCAGCTTTGGTCGCCAACTACAAATAATAGCGTCGCCAAGTAGTCATCTACAAGTTAGTCCAATGCCGTGGCCCAATGTGTTCAGGGGCCATGACGAGATTGATCCTAGACTTCGAGGATTATTTTATTACTATACTTAGTTACCAAAAATATACTTATAAATAATGCAGGCTAACTTGCAAATTAAATGCAGGTATAAGTCTGCATTTATTAGAAATATAATAGAAAATGACACTGTATAATGTGTTAGATTTTGAATATGACACCCTATGGCGAGACACTAATTCCGAAAATTAGAGTACAGATGTTGTACGTAATTGTTTTTGATCGTATTTTCTCGGAAATGTTCGTATTTGTCATGCTACTTCAGTCAACCTCAGTACTTTTTGTACTGTGAGTATTGTGACCGACTGAATTAGCAATACACGTTCGTACGTTTCCGTGAAAATACGATGGAAAACAATTAAGCACTACATATGTAAAGTAAAAACGACCTTCGGGTTTGTATTTTCTGTCACTCGCTTTCATATGCTCTATGCTACTCGTAGTCTAACCGACTTACTCTGTCTAACCCGAGATCTTTTCAAGATTTATTGCATTGTAGTAATGTGATCTAGTTCAGTGCTGTCATTTGTATACTTTTCGAATAAAGAAGTAAAAAAATGTTTTAAGAATTATAAACCGACTTCAAATTTATTATCATGGAGTCCTGTTGACTTTACATAAATCCAATGACCAGGTCTTGACGAAATTAAAATGGTACCACCCATGAAATACCTACTCATAAAAAACAAATACCAATATTGCTGTAGGTCTAAAATCTTCATCAGATCTTCCTGATGACAATGGGAACCCTGGGAAGTGAACCCTTTAAAACAAAAAAATATTTTCCAAATCGGTCCGCCGTCTTGGAGTAATCGACGAACACCAACATAAAAAAATAGCGACGAACTGAGAACCTCCTTTTTTTTTAAGTAGGTTAAAGAGGTGTCCTAATTGGACATTAATACTAATGATTGTTTGTGCAACTGGGTGATGGTCGTTTAACAGAAATCTCCCTCGTTCAACGGCTCGTCCTCCTTTTTGTCGCACACGAGCGATTTGTAGATGACGTCCTCGAAGTGCAAGGCGTTTAGTCCTTTCGGCTCGGCCACTTTTATTTTAACGTCTCCGGGGTATAAAATTTCCCCCTTGTTCTTTGTACTCCCCATTACTAGCGATTTCTGAAGCTTATCGATGCATGGAATTTCTGGAAAAAAATATAGTTTTGAGTCTAAACGTCATACTTATTTTTTCTAGTTAGTAGGTACAACGCAGCATGCCTAATGTGATAATATTTTCCTATGAAATTTTATCGTTAAAGAAATATATAAGTAAGTTTTATAAGATACTTTAAATTTAATACTGTTATTTATAAATGTAGATTATTTTTAATTATTTAATAAGTACAATTTTAATAAAAAAGTAAAAATAAACACTGCCCCACAAAACTGGAGTAACAGTTTGACTGTGGGAACGGCAGTCTCTAAGGTCGGTCAGGCATTCATTGACATTAATCATATTAAATAACAGTACTATACTGTCCATAAAATCAGTTATATGATATTATATAAGTAGATCTATCTTGTTTTTTTTCACGTCTAATGGCTTCAGGCAAACTATTGAGTAGGTACGGCATACGCTTTTTGAGAGTTCTGTCCCCATAGTAATTATTTATCCTAGGAACGAATAGTTTACCCGTCGCCAAAGCCTTGGTATTATAGGTATGTATGATATAGCAAGTAGATACTTATGTTTCGCTAACAAGTTATTTTAAAAATCTAATTTGAATGGCCTCTAATTTATGAATTAATTATATAACTTAAATCTATCATTACAGGCGGTTACCTAATGCAAAAGACAAGTGAGCAATACTGCCCTCCTAAGCCAATAAGCAGTATGTCAAATTTAATCGCCAAAGTAGATTCAATCCTCTCCTCTTAGTAATGAGGATGTGATTGCTACAGGAGTTTTCTTTGAGATACTGCCGTTTGGCTTAGCAGGGCAGAATAAGAATTAACAGTACGTTCAAATATATATACAATAATTATACAGTTATTGAGTTTATCGATATTGATCTTTGTTGTGAGTCCAAAGCGGTCAAACTCGAGAGCATAACCCAGTATGGAGTCTACCAAGGACATATACACACATATTAGTGTGCTAATAGGAATACTGAATCTTAAATGATAAAATTTACCTAACGAAACTGTAAGGTTTTCATAAATAAAATGGACATGATATGACCATATAAAAATCTTCATCTACTTTAATTCCAAGATAAGTGATATATTTAACTTTTTCCATAGGTTCACAGGAGCAGTTACATTTATTTTGATGAAAGCAAGGATAGGTATGAGCATATAAGATACCGCAATATTTCTTTATGCAATTGCATTGTGCAAATAAAACCTTTTACTACAGGTACCCCAATTGATTCAGTAGCCAACTAAGCAGACCCACTTTGAAATTCCCGATTTCGGCCCATTTTGGAAATAGAAACAGTTATCTGTTTCATCTGGATTCAGGATGGGTACACAAGATTTAAAATACTCATTGTAAATTTCATAGAATTAGTAGGGCAAACAGACAGACAGACTGACAGAGGAATACCACATAGGTAGGAGTTTGTATTCTCTCGATAGTAGTCTACCCGTCGTTCTCAGAGACAAGACATTTTATGGTGCTGATAGTCTTGAGAACATTCGCTAGAATGCTCGTCAAAAAGAGCGTTCCGAATGGTTGTTCATTTCGAGACAATTAACTCGTTCCATTTTCAAACTTGTGTATGAAACATCGTCAATGTATCACCTGCGGTCCTTATCTGACTGAACCCATTAACTGATAAAGACTGGGAGTGATGCATTACACCAAAATGTTACAAGTCAGTCGCCACCTTAAGGAACGACTTAATCGTCATTAACAGACTATGAATGCGGCCGTAATGTTTGTACGACCTTACCAGAGGTAACGACTTTCTTGATGGGAGTCCCGAGCGAGGCCTCGATGACGCGCACGTCCCGCACCAGCTGCGAGAACTCCGCCGGGGTCAGCGAGCACACGTGGTCCGTGCCCTTCATGCTCTTATCCAGCGTTATATGCTTCTCCAAAACCTGCAATAGACCGTTTAGCTATATAAATAACAATCCATCCTTTTCAGGTCAGGAGTCGTTTAGGGTTAGCATGTCCAAGCGCGTTGAACCCGTGTTTGCGTGGCTTCTAAGCCTCCTGGATCCGCCCATGGTTCTACTTTTTTGAACCATAGTGTGATTATGGTTATATTAGGATCGCTATTGAGTTAGAATCTCGGAATACCAGGCGTGTTATTGTTTTGATTAAAACATCGACGTCAAACCTAACTGGACCCGTAAACTTGACAGTAAAGTATTACTAATGGTCCAATAATGCACACGATCATGTTCCAGTCAAGGCATTCCTAAATATCGCACAACATTTTGTTTAAGAAATAAATTGGGAAGGTCATTGATAATTTAGATTCACTTCACGATTGGTGGACAACTCCGATAGACACACATTAAATTTATCACTGAGTGTTTTTGACTCGATTCAAATTTTAACATATGTAAAGTTTATGACCATTTATTGTCACGATAACTGGTTCCTTGGTGTTCACTTACCTTAGCTCCTAATGCAATAGCTCCCAGCGCTACAGCTGTGCCAACCTCCTGGCCAGAGTATCCGACGGGAATATCGAAGGTGTTTTTATAGTCTTGGAGCACGGTCAGATTACAATCCTCGAAAGGCACAGGGTAAGCTGAAATGCAGTGCAACAAACAAAACTGCTTATGTTGCGCCGATACAATATCGTAGATAGTCTTGACCGCATTTTTGTCAACCATGCCAGTTGAAATAATGAGCGGAATCTTTTTCGACGCGGCGTACTTGAGGAATAGCAAGTTGTTTGAGTCGCCGGAACCAATCTTGACGAAAGGCACTTTCATATTGACTAGGAAGTCGAAGGACACCTAAAAACAACGTCGGTTATATTATGGGGGCGTTGACACTAGGGTTAAAGTTGCTGTTAAGTGCATTTTTAGAAAGCTGTTGTAATTTTGAACTTAGTACCTAAGTTGAGTAAGTATGTTTGTTACATTTTAGGGCCTTATTTCAATGGAATAAGTTTGTACTCGACTACCTAAACTACATTATGGTACTTAACGGGTAGGTAATGTGTAGCTTTAGCAGGTCTTGATGGGAAACTGCCTGACAGTAGGAGTTGCTTACCTCACTGTATTAAGTATTTTGTTGTCGAGTGTGTCCAGTAATTGTGATGAATTTATGATTATTGTTTTACCGACTATTTCTTCGGCTAAAAGTACGACAAATGGTTAAATCCAGGACATGGACTGGGCTCGTTAATGCGTGATTGAAAGATAAACATTTCAACATCTTCACGTATCTCGTATGCCTAGCTACTTTGTGGGTTTTATCTGTACCTATATTATACTAGTACCTCAAAAGTTATTTATTACTATAAAAGTACACAAATCAAATGTTAAGGGATCAAAAATATTCCTGTTATAACTTGCCATTGTCGAGTTATTTATAGACACTCCCATGGACTTATATATAGATAAATAAGTCCATGATACGCGAGGACAATCGCTTGAGAAAAGAGTATTTTCTCTCGTAGAATAAAAAAAATAGTGTTATAGGAGAAAAACTTAAGTAAATCACCTGTTGCATGTAGTTGTAACACATCTGTATAGACCATTTGATATTTGAAATTTGACATAAATTCCATATTCGTTTTGTGCACAATTACATGTAACTGGTGATTTACTTAAGTTTCTCACCTATAGCTTCACGTGCTTCTGTCAAGTCAAAAATATCCCTACCATATTTGATATTTTTATCCGTTACACATTTTTGATGTGTGTAGTTACTTTAAAACCTTTGATGTTGTAAAATCATCGTTGCTCTTGTTGACCAACTTATATTATTAGGTACGATAGTATTATTTATTAAATACCTACGTTACTTACCTACATATTAAAGGAAGTAAAAATATTATAGGTCTTTCCTTACCATATCCATGGCCGAAGCCGTGCACAGGATCCCGATCTCGTGTGCATATTTGAACAACTCTCTGTATTGAGCCTCCGAGAATTCCAAATGTTTCTTGTGCTCGCCGTAAGTCTTGCCCCAAGAGTTTACATTGTCGTAAGGCTTATCTAGATATTTCTTTGTGAACTTCTCTTTCAAACACGTTTTTTGAAATTTAACGCAACTGGCACCTGCTTCCTGGAACGGTAAATCATTACGTTGGTTAAATTACTTATTGCTCAATATTTAACTCTAGGTGTTTAAAATATAATTTACTCTACTCCTACGGATACAATATAGCGAGGGATTACAGCAAGAACCCTTACTACTGAAGTGAAGTTTAATATCTATTAATACCTATCTGTCGAGCAGGACGCTTTATCTTTCAAGTTGATTGTTCGTTTTATCGGCGTTGCATGTAGGTATATTTAGTTGTAACTACCTATATTATGCATTTAGTTATTCAGTATAAGTAAAAGTTGTTATGTGTACCTCCTCGTATAATAATTGTATAGCCCTTGTTTATACTACCACAATTGCTATTAATACCTACATCCACAAACAATATTGAAATGTCTCAAGTAAACAATGACTGGATAAAGCCCGAGATCGAAGTACATCATTAACACGTACCTAGCCTTCCGACGACGTTGTTAATCTATTCGACTAGACGGAACTAAATTAGTAAAACAAATCATGCAACTAAACAACGATGTTTCGGCGCCCGTGTATGAGTAAAAAGTCGCAACAGACAAAGAAAGTGAAAGTATTGGAACATTTTGTAGGTACTATTAATAGACAGGTACAAAATGACGCTTAGAATTGCATCCCATTTCGGTTAACTACCCAGTGTCTGCAATGAAAAACTAACTGGCGTTAGTAAATAAACAATAACACTCCGATTCTTTGTCGCTACCGGTTCCTTTGTCATGCTAGCGCTCAGCATTCAGCTGTCTAGGAAGTAAGTACTCACCTTAGCGGCTTTCATCAGCTTTTTTGCGATTTCAATGTCACCTTGGTGGTTTTGTCCCACTTCGGCTATGATGAAACACGGGTTTGTTCCGCCAATTTTGACGTCCGGGCTTATCTGTACTTCAATCATCTTCGCTAAAGATACAGTTCCATAAAAACAAAATAAACGAAACACTAGGTGTAGACTCGATCAATGGGTGGTCGGCGGGACACTGGCTTCATATGTTGAGGTTTATCGACCTCCGGCTCAAGATCAGATTGAATAAATAAGGTCAATTTGATATAAAAGCGAGTTGTTCGTTGCGCGCGCGCCGCACTAGTGGCGGCGCGCGGAGCGGCGCGACAGAGGCGCAGGCGTCGCGTTACCCACTCCGCATGATAATTGATAAAAACCGGTATTTATTGACCGACGCTCACAAACAAACCGTTCCGAGTAAACAACAACTTGATAACAAAATAACGTTTAATATTACTATGTACATCATTTATATTGATACACCTTGATTAAAACGTACTTAAATACCTAATAGGTACAAAACATAAATACAGATTTAAAGTTCACAAGCCGCCATTTTAACGATGTCCTTATGGTTCTTAAAACGGTCGCCGAGGGCTCTGTTGACCTTGGAGTCTGTGGGCTTGCCGAGGAAGTTGGAGATGTACCGGCCGGCCTCTAAGAGCTTGACCAGGTCTATGTTGGTGTTGACGCCGAGCCCGTAGAGGAAGTAGACCAGGTCTTCGGTGGCGAGGTTGCCGCTGGCCCCGCGAGCGTACGGGCAGCCGCCCAGCCCGGAGATGGACGAGTCTACTGTTGTGATGCCGAACTGCGAAAACATTTTTTATATTGCTCGATGACATAGTCGTCACGCACGTGATACATGTAAACTATGGCCCGTTTTATAATATTACCAATATAGAACTGCCTGATGTGCCAGGAACTATGTCCATTTTGTATGCAATCTAGAGATATTAATACTGGATACGTTGAATACCTAAATAAATTTCAAGAGACAATCTTACACAAGTTTTCCTAGTCCCAAACTAAGGTCTAGGCTTGTATTATGTACGGGTACTAGACATAGTTAGTAGGTAGGTACAGTCAAAGAATTTTTGTAACCCACCTTAGTTCAAAGTCAACCTGACATTCTACAGCAATAAGGTTGAGTTTCTTATTAATTATAAATGACTTGGCATCTCTAATGACAATGACATCTTCATCTTTCTTTGAAATGGGTATCAAATTAACTTCTGTGACCGTACCTAATTCAGTATGGAGATTTTAAGAGTCCAATTTCGTTAATTTTGTATTTGACGTAATAGTTCTGTTTTAATATCCTTATTTATAAGTATAGCAGACATTTTAAGGATGACAAGATTATTTTAAATTCTGAATGGCATTTTCTAGTAAATAACAACAATTAAATGATATCTAACAATAATAATAATTTAATAGCGCATTAAAACATAATTAATTCAAGCGGTTTTCGCCTAACCCGTAAGATACACCTAGGAGGGCTTCAACCCGAAAACGAAAGTCAAAAGAAAGGTTAAATATAAGTTTTGTCGAAATATCCGAAATAGATAAATATTTCAAAAACTTAATAATGCAGAATGGCTTTAAAATTATATCATCAAAATGGTTTTTGAAATAGAGTAATTGTAAAAACATGAACAATCCCAATAGCGAGTGAAGTTTATCAATAGGTAAGTACCTAATGGTTTTTTTTAACATGTTTCCAAAAATAATGGTGGCTAAGAATCGGCAATCGCTGTTTCAAATGAGACATTACGACAATACTCAGTTTTGTTCAGGGATTTGCGTAAAAATACTAAAAATGCATATTACTTTGGTGGAACGATTCACGAAACAAGACTATTGTTAGTACCTATTAAGTTAAGTGATGTAAGTGTTATTATAATTTCATAACAAAAACGAATAACACTCGCAGATAATAAGTCATGAGATCACAATTTTATCTGTTAGTACTGTTGCTGGTCGAAGGTTTGACGCAAGGCTTTGCTAGATATTATAAGATAATGAATAATAACACGAAGATAGTGAAAGTAAATGTTAGGTAGATGTTGTTAGTTTAAATATTGGTATATTTAAGTCAGAAAGTGTAGTTTTGTCTTTTTGCTTTTTTTTGCGTTGAAACTTTGCCGTGCGTAAATCATCGCTACATTATTTTCCAATCTTAGGTATATTTAAAAAAAATGTTGGCTCACATTTTACCCTTTTACTATTTATCTGTTGATTACTCATAACACTACGTAGGTATACATAACTAATTTTATGTAACAAATGGTGTTTTAGAAAATAAATATCTAGGTATACTTACCTACCTTACGCATATCTAGTCGTTTGTATTAAATTACCATAGAACACTTTCTATTTTGATGCTCCTGAGAGATGGAGTCTAGGTCACACAAGCACAACTTGTATACAAGCGGATACTCAAGAACGTAGGTACCTACTCGTACTATGGAGGTTAGGTAAGTACGAGAATTGCTCATTGTTTTACTCACAGACGATACTAAACTTGAAAAAGTATTTCAATTGAATGTTAATTAGGTGGCATTTAATGAATAAATCAATATCAAGGGAAAATCTCACACAAATTGACTTCGTTATATACCTCTAGACTCTTATGGGTACCAACACACCGATAAGCAGACCTATACTATAAAGATTACCATACTTTAATACAAAGAAATTATCAAAGAGTCGGAAACATTACACAAATATTTTTCCTTACCGGGAATGAAACCCATGACCGCTAGCTTCATAGCTAGCAATGGCTTTCATTTTTTAAAGGTAGACTTACATCCAAACCAGCGAGTAGATTAGACAGCCCTTGCCCATAGGTGTCATGGAAGTGCAACGCGAACTTGTCCGCAGGCGCCACCGCGAGCACCTCGCGCAGGAGCCGGCGCACCGAGCCCGCCGTGCCCGCGCCGATGGTGTCGCCCAAGGACACCTCGTAGCACCCCATCTCTAGCAACTGCTCAGATAACTGCACAAACAACTACATTGGTGAAATTTATTTCTAAAAGCGATTGTACTATCAGTGGCTTTAATTATTAAGTCATCATAGAACTGAATGTTACGAAAAAAAATATATATCGACATTTAATATTGAATATCTTACGTTATAAATAGAAGGATGGTGGAGCCGCCAGGATTACTTAGAAGATAATCCGGCCAAGTAAGAGTAAGACGCGCACACGAAGGGCTCCATACCACCGTACAGTATTAAGATCGTTAAAAAAAAACGAAGACGAAATAAGTTTCTTCAAGAAACCTTTAAATAGTTTAAACCTTACCTTAGCTATAGCTTTAGGAGCAATTGCACCATCATAGGGACACCCAAGAATACAAGATACATAGCCCCTGACCCGCAGGCCATCCTTCAAGGCCTGCTGGGCCACCAGGCGGAACCTCTCCAGCCCCTCCTCCATGGAACAGTTCAGGTTCTTCTGAGAGAAGCCCTCTGAGCCAGCTGGAAATATCGCCACTTCCTCTATGTTGCACTGTTTCTGTTCCAATAAATTAACGTAAATATCATTGTTTTAACTGTACTCAGGAAGCATTATACCTACCTCTGAATATAATATGAGTCAATTAAAACCTTAATTTGAGTTTGTTCTGCTGCATTTAAGCAACATAAGTTTAGTTAGTATAAATAATGTAATGAAAATACATTAATATTCTGAATTTAGTGAGTGTGTCTGTCTGTGACATGTAAAAATCAACTGTGCAAATGCACAGCTAAACTGCTTAATCGATTTTCATGAACTTTGGTAAAGATGATAAAATTATTATAATATGATAAAAATTAAAAAGATGGCAAAAAAGAGTGCAAATTTAGTGAGTATGTAAGTTGTATGTATGTGGAGGGTAATCTTCTGAACAACTGCACCTATTTAAAAAACTCTTTCACCTTTTAAAATTATTTCAGATTGATTATGATGATTATGTAGCCTATAGTTAATTGTTTAATCCAAATAAAGACTTCTGTTAGTATTAAATAAAAAGGAATCATTTTTACCATCTTGTTGACAATAAATTCAGGATGTAAAGATGATTTATTTGCCTCAAATGCATAGGTGTTTGAGCAAGTGTCTAGCGTTACCTTAGCTTCACTCTTACTTTGACAACTGCCAAAGTATATTCAACCTTATGTTCACGGATCACAGTGCCAATATTTCTTTTGACTAAATATCTGACTTTAAATCAAATTTACCTTGAGACACTACAATTAATCACAACATATGGTATTTCCAGATAAATAAAATGAATGATGTATGTGTGTCTACTTACAGCCATTTCATAGCCCTTAAGGTTTGGCATCAGCACGGGGTAGTTGACTCCAGGCACCCTTTTGAGGGTTTTCATCACTTCTGCTCCATCACTCATTTGCTTCACCCATTTGGGGCTCACAAAACTGTGTAGAATAAAGTTAGTATTGAGTAACAGTAGCAGATCCAGGGGGAGGCGGTCAAGCCCCCTCAAAAGCATTTGGGTCCAGTCATTACAAATGTTAAATTAAGCTTGATACTAATTTAATTATACCTTTAATAGCAGAGTTAAGCCCTTCCCAAACCGAAAGCCACTCCACTACTGTTGGGAGAAACAAAAACAAAACATCTATTTACCACTAATAATATTGGTCATCCAAGGCAGAGCTGGATTATCCATTAGGCAGTGTAGACAACTGAATAGGGTGCCCGAATCGGGTAGGGGCCCTACATCACCTAGCCCCACGCACCAGAAAAAAACGGATTTCGGGAACCCAGGAAAGTTAAAGGGTCCCCGAAAATTGACCCCAGCACGGTTAATCCAGCCCAGATCCAAGGTACCTAATGTGTTTTTCTTAGTTACCTAGCAGCTTCAATATCTTTAATTCCAGCAGATGATAACTTGTTGATGAGTTCTACCTTTATTTCAGTGGGAACAAATTTTGCTTCATTTTGTAGACCATCTCTGACTCCCACTTCATAAATCCGTATTTGAGAAATTGCACTGCTCTGAAATAAATTCACCGAAAATAATGTACAAGTACCTACACGGAAAATATTTAAATATTTTTATCCCAAAAATGTAAACATATGTTAAGTAGTCAGGCAACATGAGCTACATTACACTTTTAGGTAAGTTTGTAAATTAAATTATCCTAACCGGCAATGTCACTAGAAATGTACATAAAAAAAAAAAAAACTTACATATCTACGGCAGCTCAGACCGGGCCGCGCAAATACAGCAAATAATTTGGACACTATCACCATTATTTAACGATTTTGTTCAGTTTTATATAAAATTATCATTTATCGCAGATAGGGACATAAACACCACAAAAGAGAAAGAATATTTAACTATGATGTTTACCAAAAATCATTATCATCTTATATTTAATACGTTATCAGTAAATTAAAGTTTGTTTTCAACTTGCAAAGTGTCTCATTCTCATATCTTTTAGTGACGTTTAGTGATAAGAGCATGATAAGAGTAAGTAGAGTAACGCATGTTATTCAAGCCACTGTTAAAGTCGCAGTATATTAGTCCTGGTGCATGCTACAAGGCCTACAAGATTAGTCTGTTGTTTTTTTTTCATCACTTTTATCATCTTTTACCGTATAAAACTGTACTATAATTTATAATAAGACTTCGAGTTTTATCTGAGGGTATAAAACTAGTAGTCTGACCGTGTTCCCACTTTCAAAATATTCAAATACTTCATCCTTTTCACTCTTGAATCATGACGACTTCTAGAGAA
The DNA here is from genome assembly GCA_923062465.1 of Acleris sparsana. Taxonomy (NCBI): domain Eukaryota; kingdom Metazoa; phylum Arthropoda; class Insecta; order Lepidoptera; family Tortricidae; genus Acleris; species Acleris sparsana. The sequence continues at coordinate 13,521,130 of OV281287.1, read as the reverse complement.
AGAGATGGAGACAACGTAAGTTCGAGGCCCGAATTTTAAAGTCGGGCTTCTTAATAGGGCCTTTGACCTGAACTGTCAAATTTTAACGCCGGTGCCACTAACTGACTGACGTGTCCGCCTACTTTGTGGTACCTATACATGAACGGCGTTGTTTGTCGGCTTTATTTAATTCAAATTCTGACGAGTATTTAAGACGAAATGGGTAAAAATCCTTTCTTTTTCATTTACTATGGGCTTACAATGGCTCTACACGGTAAAAATAATCGTGATATTCTTATATTTCAGCGGTAAACAGTGCGACATCTTTCGTTATCTCGTCAATTTTAACATTGCTGATATTTTCTGGCATGCAAATGTACAAACCCTGGTTGGTCAAATCCCCCGCGACTATCATATTCGGGGGCTATCTTGGATCGGTCATGTTCACGTTCTTCGTAACTGTATCCTTTTTTAAAACTGGAGTTGCGGCCGCGACTATGATTAGCAGTCCCGAAACTTTCGGGCGGGCTGATTATGAATGGGCTGGTCCCGAAAATCTCGGCATACAGTATGGGACACATTGGCCATTAGGCCACACGTTTAGTCCTGTAACTGCAAGCCTTCACTGTGATGGAGTCAGACTGAGCACAGAGAGCTCTTGATTATTAAGTAATTCTATCAGCTCTAGTACCTAAGGCGTTGGAATCAATAATACTCTTAAACTCTTAAGTGCCAACTGCCATGTGTATTATATGTATGTGTCACTTATTTATTATGTTGATTTTATATATGAACCTACAGATATTAGCATGATGAAATTGCAATTAAATATTAATTCATTCATTTTTTTTAATATATTAGAAACACGCAGGTCACATGATGTAGCAATGTCTGCTGCTCATGAACACCTGCTCTCTAGGAGTCTGCAGTTAAATTGCCAGTTTTCAAGGAATGAGTACTACTACATGTCGTCACATCCACGGCAAAGTCGCGAATCTGCATTTCAATTCAAAATTAGAACAGCAGATTCGCTAGTTTACCAAGCGGCGTTTCCGTCATTGTCCTTTGAAATCAAAGTGCAGATTCGCGACTTTGCCATGGATGTGACGATGTGTATGTCTAATGATACCACAAAGAAGGATGCTAACTGCAATGTAGTAGTCAAAGCAATCTATACTCTATAGGAAGCTACATTAAATTTAAAATGCTTATACTATTACTATGCAGTTAGTGGTCTTCTTTGGTAGGATTGCAGCACTAGTCTACACTTAATTTCTGGTTGAGGGTGGTGCTATCCCATAGAAACTAGCTCATTCCCACTGCAACTAGTCATAGGCTACTAAGGCTTGATTCAACCAAATTGGATTTCATCGAATATTAATTGGCAAAATGGCAACCTTGCATAAACATGTTGGAATAAACTAAACTTTGGATTGCTGCAATTGGACTTGTAGCTTTTCTACTGTAAGGTAAAATTTCGATAGTTTCCTGAACATCTTTCCAGGCCGTTGGTAATTTAGAAGCAACTTTGTTTGGGAAGAACTTTCAGCTGAAGCTTCCCGAGATTGTGCTCTCCATGGCAGTTTCCCTCATCGCTGCTGGCATGGTCCATAGGATTTGCTTTACCACCTGGTGAGATATATCAGATCCTGTCATGAGGATAGTTTATGACATAAGCTTAGCGCCTATTTCACAAACTCCAGATATATATTATCTACCAGCCAAATCTTTCCTTTTTATGTTGTATGTAGGGCAGAGCTAAATAATAGTGTGATCTGGCATAGAGAAATAGGCCCTAAATATAAGTGGGTCATTTGAATAGAATAAAGTCCAGTGTCATTTGTGCACTTGATATTGGGATTTATGCATTAACTATACAAGGCAACACTCATATTTGGCATGAGTCTCAACATTATGACACAGACAGACAAAAAAAGAAACTGAAGGCTTGAAAAGTGTAAACCTATATAGGATTCCGCAGGTTTCAGCTCTCTAAAATGAAGAGGATAAAGTTTAGTGTATACCAAATTGTATATTGTAAATACTTCAAATGGATTTAGCAGGTTTACACTGACATTGATTACAATCAATGTAAATGATGTACGTCACGACTAAGTACAGATAGTGCCAAGTGTTGCCATGTGTACTTACCCAAAGGATTGGTTTATACACACTGTTGCTCAGCACAAGTACTCAAATCAATTTTCTTGGTATTACTTGAATTAGGTACTTACATAATTCTCAATCATTAATTAATTGAATAAAACAGTGTTGTTCAACATCCTATATGATCAGAAACTTTATTCTGACTTGCTAGTATTATATTTAATCATATAGTTGATGTTTTAGTAACTTTAATGTTAAATAAATAAGGGCTAGAATTTCCACCATATGGTTATAAAATTAAAGCATGGTAGCCTAGTAAAACAGTAGAATAGAGGAGTTATTCACAGTTGTTATTACCACCCAGCTTACTTTTATTGCTACTTCTCATCATAACCACTTGCTGGTGGGTGGTCACTAATGGAAATAACCCGAATAGATGTCCTGCTTTGTTGCAAACCTGTAATATAATAATATAGCTTAGCAAAAACCCGGCCAAGTGCGAGTCGAAGTCGCACACAACAGGTACTATTACGCCGCAATAGTACAATTCTTGTAAGGGGTTCGTTCAGCTTTAATTTTTAACTTTATTAGCGGCAATAGAAATACACATTCTGTAAAAAAACCAATGTCTCCCTATTACGGTTCATGAGATACAGCCCCAGGACAGACAGAGCACGCGGACAGAAGGACAACAAATTCTTAGTAATAGGGCTAATAAGAGTGACATGGTGATAGGTAAAAGTACAATATTCTCAAGTGTTGACAACCACAGCAGCAGTTTTCGTGTACAAATTCAATAATGTTGCTAATAACAATAACACTCCAGACATCATCCTTGTTTGTTTAAATATTTTTCTGGTAACCTTTACCTTTGCATTGTGTGCTCTTATTTTGATGCATCCGTTGACGTGTCATCATGAATTTACTATTGCACGTGCAGAGTTTGGCATATGTTCTCATTTATAAATAGATTTTTATAATGTATATACCTCCCCAACAACCCAACTGATTTTTATGACAAGCTAACCATTCCTGTGTGTATGGTAGGTGTAATATACCTATGATATGATATGAGTGAAAATATGCAAAAAAATTGTACGTCTAACTTTCGTATAAGGAAGAATAAGTAAACATGGCTGTGCTGTAACTTAACCGCAATTCACACAGCGGGCGGGAGCGGGTCGGTAGGTCGGCGGGTGTTTTAACATGCGAGTATTAAAATATTTTCAATCAGCGATGACGAGCCCTACTACCACCTAATTTATTTAATACTGCCTGCCAGCCTGTATGTATGTGTTAATCTAGGGTATACGCTAACTCCAAGTCCGTCAGCCGTAAACTGTAATTCTATGGAACTTGCTAACTATGTAAACAAACAATATATTGAAATTGACATCTAATGTCAATTTTAGTATGGCGGCTTGTTTACATAGTTAGCAAGTTCCATAGAATTACAGTTTAGCATCATAGGTACAGGAGTAACTAACACACAAACTTTCGCATTTATAACAGGTACCTACCTATTAATAGAATAGGATTAAGTAACTTAATCTTTAAGATCAAAAACAGTTGCGAGGTCAGAGATTAACTAACCTAGGTACGCTGTGTACTCGCAATGATTACAATTGGCATTTAACCTTCCCACACCATGTCAATTATAAAATTGACGACACAATCGTCTCGCACACGCCAATAATAGTAAAAGCCGGGGAGTAGATTTCAATCTCATTTGTAGGTATATCCTGTCGGTCCTTGTTTCAATACATTGTGCCAAATGTATTTGTCATTGGCAGTGACCATGTGAGCATGTGACTAATTTTATTTTTCCCCACATTCCAACTTAGATATTGTGGAGCAACGGATAATGCAGAATTAGGTATCAATTATCTTTAAATTGAAAAAGATTAAAACGAGAAGCCATGTCGACCATTATATTCCACCTCTATTTCGTTGATATCCTCTATATTTTATGTAATTTTTCGGGATAGGTACCTACCTAACAATTTAGCCGTGTCCCTCCTCTAAAACAATTTCTCACCTAGGTTTCGTAGGATAAGATTGTCATTCAAAACTCAAGTTATCTTATCTCTTGCAATCCTACATAGGTAGGTACTTACTTGCATATAACTGAATTGGGTGTTTGTTGTGAAAGTGACTCATATCCTTGTTTATGTATAGGATGTCTGTTTTATTTAGAGATAATTGATGACGAATTACCTTTTACTGTTTATGCTTATTAGCTTATTACTTATAGTTTGTTTATCTTTTCAGCTTTATATTTTCAATTATTATCATCTACTACATGAATAAGTTGTCTCAAAAGACGTATGCGACTTCAGCGCCCGTTGCTGCGCCCGTCAAGAGCCGCCGTCACAAGTGATTCTCAAATAAGAACTAGGCTTTTGTATTATTTTATAATAAAGATTTTACAATATAATACCTTTTTGTTTCAATGGTATCTAGATAGTAGCTTTAGTTGGTGATAGACGATAGTGCAACACCTCGAAATTACATTTTCATGTTCTGTATGAAACCTTTTTTTCATCTGTTCGCCTTACTTCCTATGATAGTTACGCGGTGTTGCACCTATCAAGGACGTTAAGGAATAAACAAAAAATGGCTAGATGATTTAATCAGTATAATATTCATGTGTTACAGCAAACATATCTTCCTCTTAACCTTTAGATACAAAACTAAATTAATTTAAGAGTTAGTAGTTTATGAGAAAAAATAAACATTTAGTTAATTATTAGAAAATAAATATTTCCAATTAGGCTGCACTTCACGTGATTTGCACTCCTTCAGCCACAGCCTCTCATTATTCTTGTTTTGAATAATTACGTATACAACCTACAACATTAATTTGTTCCATGTCTTTTGAACAAAATTATCACAAACCATCAAAAAATCTTACAAGCAAACCTATGATTAAAACAAAAACGTTACAGAATGAATCATGACATGAGTCACCAGTGCCACAGTCAGCAATGTTCAGGTTCAATGCTACACGGCTATGTCACATTTTACTAAGCCAATTAACTTTTGTTACTGACACCAGCAGAAGTACTGGTAGTACAGGAAATCATGGTAAACTTATTACTTTTGTACGTATTAGCCAGCAAAGCAACTTCAACTGTTCATTTTTATTACAAACAAAACAGACTTGATTCTTAAAACACCTTTAAGATAAAGTCAGTATATAGGTTTGTTATTATAACATTAGAAACATAAAAAAAATATTTATGTTGGTCCTCTTATGCTGAAATAATATTTCAGATCTAGTTAAATATTAGTCTTTCATCTGTGTGCACCTACTTAATTGCTTTGCTTACACAAATATTGCACATGAACATTCGATCATCTTACATTCTTAAGTCTACTAAGTCTATTTCGTTTCATAAGGCTTTATTTTGAAGATAATGACTAACCATTTAAAAAATGCATTTTGTCTAGATAAGTTTTACTAGTCTGTTGTGCCGAAAATTCCAACAAATTGATTTTTTGATTAAAAATCAATATTTGCATTCACGAAGTACATAAGACAGAGTGTAGACATTTCTAAAAACTGCTTCCTTGTCTTTACCCCTAAGTGCACAATCAGATCCAAAATGCATTAATGAGTTTGATTAGTCAAGCAGTCCTCGAAATCAAATGTTTAGGACATCAATTTACAAAACCTCTCAGATTAGCTTTAAAAACATCCTTTTAGGACTAAATTCAAGTTTTTCACTTAAATAATAATTAAATGTAAAAATCAAACCTTATTTACAACCATGAGTAGTTTTTCATTACAGACCTAAATATGGGGACAAGGATAATAATCGTAGAAGTACAGTACAGTAAAGTAAGTTTGGCACTAAAATGGATTTTTGCAGGAATTATAAAAATAATTGTCATTTACCTGTTACGAGTTATACCTTATGTTAATAATTGACCACATTAAAAAATAAGGAAGGTCTTTTCAATAACCAATTTGTATCACAGACCTCTCTAAACATGTAAGGCACAAAGATAAGCCTGCAATCTAGACATTTACTTACACAGTGAAAGCGGATTTCAACTTGTGTATGAGGCTTAGCTATCAAACTAGAGAAACACCCACCATTCTCTTTTCAAAGAGCTAAAGTCTCATTGGGAAAACTCAAGAACAATGAGTGTTCAACTATAAAACAACAATAACGCCAGAAACATTTCTCACAATTGTTATGGAATACTTCACATTATAAAATTTATTAAATATGAAAACAAAAATCTAAAATATGACAACAAATAAGTAAACAAATCTATGCAAATTATATTATTTGCTCCTTCAATGGGTTACTTATTTCTGATGTGCATGCTGTTATTTCTGGAGTAAGGGTTTTGTAAAATTCTTGGTGTTGTTTCCATCACTCTCAAAAGAAGCTCATCCAAATAGTTTTCCATGTCTTTAGTTTTCTTTTTTTCCGATTCAACATCTCTTTGCAAATTGTAGACCATAACAATAAGGTCTTCTTTGGACTTACCCTCAAAGTTTTTCAACACTGTTTTGGGGATGTTACCATATGCCGGGTTAATAGAATCTTCCTCAACAATATTTTCTTCACCAACAATAATCCTTTCTTCTAGTAGTTTTTTTGGTTTGTTGTTGTTTCCAAATTTTTTAAAGAATTTTGGACTTGGTTTTTCTTTAAATGAGCTTGGGCTCTCAAGTTTCTTGTTTCTTTCAAGACTTGAAGACTTTTCTCTGTCAATCATTGTTTGGCTATGGGATTGTTTTTTGGAATACAGCTTTTGTGACCATTCATCGTCTTTGTCAATGTTTTGAGATGGTGGCTTGGGAGGAGTAAATGTATCGAGACTGAGCCGTACTGGTTTCTGTGGTACAGGGACTGACTTATCAGAGTTTGCCAGATTGCTGCTGGTTGATCTTCTAAGAAATTCTCCACCACCAAGATTTTCAAGAGATGCATTCATTGGGGAAGGAGTGTACTTGTGCCCTCGGGGTAGGGTGTGGACATTAAGAGAGCTTCCTGAGCTTTTGTGAGACAAGTCATCAAAAGCAAACTCATCTTCATCTTCGCTAATTACACCAGGGTCTGCCTCTGCTGGTAGTGTTTTGGGTGTAGAATGATCAGGAGATGACAATGCAGAACCTTTGAGATTGCTAATACTTCCGCTAAGAGAGGAAGAGTCACTCTTCTTGTCTTTCTTAGTTAGATTCATTTTAGAACCAAGGTTCTTGGCAAACTTCTTTAGCCCCTTACGCTTTTCGATACTGCCAATGCTCATAAGACTGCCGCCTACATTCTGGGCAATGCTGGACAAGGATGTTTTATGTTTGTCTTTCTTACTGAGGTCAGACAAACTTCCTTCCTTCACAGTAAAGGCGATTTTGACCTCCAACTCTCCTCTATTCTTGTCGTTCTCTTTCCCAGATTTGCCCTGCAAAGTGTACCACCGGTTTCTAGGCCTCTCGTAAGCATCGAGGTCTTTTAACGGAATCGATATTTGACCTAGTAAATGATCTTTTACTAAATCTTCATCGTACACTTTCAAAACGATTTCGGCAGTGTTGCCTTGGGACGGTATACGCAACTCGCATTCTTCTAGCCACTCTACATTTTCAGTAGCTTTGTGTTTCACGGATGTCTGGAATTTTTCCTTGCCTAGGGCGATGGTAACAAAACATTTATTGGTACCGTTTTTACCTTTAATAAGAAGTCCGCGAGCTCTTTGAACAGTCACTTGAACGTGAGTTGGGTCCCACATCATTTAAAAGTGGTTGAATCACAATCACAAACACAGATTTTCGGAAGTTTAAACAATGAATACAAGGTACAAATCCGTCTACCTACAACTTTGAGCAGTAAGTCACAGATTATAAGGGTATGTCTATCAAAGTAAAGTAATAATGTGTCATCAGTTGAGTGTTGCGAGGTCTAAAATAAAAAAGTGCTTTTAAATGTACAACCGTGACTATAAAAAAAAAAAGAATTGTTGATTGTTCTTTTTAATAACCTGTCGTCATATAACAATAACCCGATTGATTTTATGCCTACTAAATCTTTATAATTTTAACTCAGTGGCCGAGATTTACCCGAAGGTATCCATAGAGGTATGCAAGTTGGGCTATTTTTACCAGGCTGCTGAAGGAGGATAATTTTGACCTGTATGTTATGGTATGGATCTTCGTTACCTCGAAGAGGCTGAACGAATGGTTGGGGCACGTTTTATAAAGCTACAAGTTACAATTTTTCTGGTCTAAACTGGCAACACTGCTCAAATGGCTGGTCCTCATTGGTCGAGGTTGTGTCAAATGTAAAATGACTACAAACTATAAAATGTATGCTCTCATAGTGAATCTAAGGGATTGATTCCAAAAAAAACATGCTGTTAAATCCGAAAGTCAATACTCATTGGAAACGAGGTGGCAACATCTTGAAAAAAGTGTCAATGTTTATAACAATAAATTAGCGATAGATGGCGGTAGTCAGCATACTTTCATGATACTTTTAAGTTTGGGGAGTTTACATCGGTTTGGTTAGTCGTATTCGACTGCAGGCCGTATTCAGTCATTGACTAGTGAAAACTGTTTTTATAACCCTGTTGACCCGAAAGCGGCCGACGCATTTGGTCACCGACTTCATTTTAGTATATATTTTTTTATTAAACACGTCCACTGTTGCACTTAAATTAGGGTGCCGCTGCGGTTGCCGCACTCCTGCAGTGCCTGCGGCATGTTCGCCGAGGCGCGCACCGACTCCTACTACACCACTCGGGGCAAGAATGTGTGCGTCCATGCTGAGCAGAGTGCGTGGCAGCGGCAATGGCATCCTGACCATTGTTGCGGAGGCTGGATTGCCCTTAGGTACATGGGCCACAGTAGACAGTTACATGTAACCAGCAATCTATTAAGTACCTTTTTAACAAAAATGAACATTTTTCATATTATTATTTTTCATTAAGTTGGTAGTTTATTATATTGTAAGTTGCCCTTGTGTATTAATAACTACAAGAATAAGTGTACTTACTAACAAATATGAGTCCATGGCATTCGAAATAAATAAATTGAATTTGAATAAACCTTCCTCAAGGATCTTCACGACCGTCGGCCACCATTTACCTACAGGGTTATTTTTTTGTGTCATTTTATTTATACAAAAAGTTAGGCGACCCGTAGACATTCAATATTGATCACGATCATGATTTCAAGAGGGTTGACACTGACGGCTTCACACTATCAAAGGTCCTATTAAAAAATTTATTAGCAATAAATAGAATAAGTACCTTTGTTAATTAAACTTAAACCGCTTGGTCTACCTCCTTTTTTGCACATAAAAAAACTAGAAAACCGTAAAATCCTACCCTTCAGTGTTTACGTAACGGGTCTGAACCAACTCACTCACGCACTTGATAATCTACGGATTTTTAAAGCAACATTTGTTAGGCTCGAAGGAGGGATGACCATTTATCATTCCCAGATTACGGAAACGGATTGACAAAAGACGTTTATACTTCCTCTTTCCTAATGTTACGGAAAAAGACAAAGCACTTTAAGTTAAGGTCGACTAACAATGCGGGTAGATTGAGGTAAAAATTACCTTTTTGTAAATGTTTTTTTCCTATTTGGGCAATTTTGTTTTTCCTATCTGAATTTAAGAAACATCGTCAGCAGCAGAGGTATATTTATTTACTACATTGCTATCGAATTGAACTCAATAATTTCTGAGAAATTAAATAAATACTACTTAACTCTTACTTTTCGATCTAGATTGTCAAAATCAGAAAATCAGTCAATAATTGACCTATCTTATTTAGTCCGGCAAATTTAGGCACTTTAGGCTACTCGCATACAGTAGGTACCAAGCTGCGAGCGGTTGTCTTAGTGGAAGGCCTGCTAAGCTAACGTTGCACCATTCGGTATGTGGTCGCCACTCTAGAACCTTTCCGCCCCAACAGCCATCAAAGGTTGCAAAGGGTTGCCAGATGGTCGGGATTCGTTTAGATTTTCCCGACATTTCTTATGATGTTCAGACTGCCGATAAAATACAAAATCTCCCGACAAACGGCTTCTCGTAATCAAAAGCACTACTAATAAATGTTTTAAAAACAAAAAACCACGTCACAAACGCAAAAAGTAACTTTTTTTAAATGGTTATAGGTCAGTCCAACTGAAGTCGGCGGCTCACAATATTTTTAACCAAAAGCCTACTTCATTTGACTGACCTATGGGTTTTTTTTTGCGGGCCAATTTTGATATTCAGAGCATTTATTTTATGCTTAATTCTCACGACAACAATCCTAAAAATATTCACAGCACGAATCCTATAACCTATAACAGATTTTCATACTAACTTTATTTTACGGTTACATCACCTTTAACTGTCGATGACGATACGAAAGTTATACTTCAATGTTAACTTGGTGTCAAATGTTATTTCTTTACCAATTTCCTTACACATTTTCTCCTGACGATTCATTAACCTTACTATTTACACGATTTAACATAAACTTACGTGCTTGGGGTAATGATGTATTTTTAATTTTCCAGCAACCCCATGTAAAGAATAACCAAGTGATTAGCCGAGAAGAAGAAAAATACTAGCAAAGAGTTACGACGCGAAGTTAATAGAAGTGTTTGATTGAACGGGGTCCCGTGGGGCGCAAGTTGATGCGATCGCAACCACTTACCCCACTCTCGGAACTATAGTGGTTACTCGAACAAGAGGTTGCTGCGAAGCCTTTGAAATTTCTTCTGCATCCCTTTCTCTCGTCATTCGTGACTAAAGCGAGGTAAAGAGACGCAGTTTACTTTGAGCTTCGATATTGAGTAGAGCCTCGTGTCAGCTAGTAACTTCATTCAGCAAACTTAAATTCTAGTAATTTAATTATTAATTTCTTAGCTCTCACTGCAGCTGCAGCTATTACCATGGTTGTTAGGCGTAGGTACCTACGTACCTACTTTTTTATATCCAATTTTAATTGAATACTGCCAGGTTAATTGAGACTGAATATTTTACACTGGTATAAAAAGGGATTAATGAAGATCATTTAAATACAGTATCTACAGTTTTTTTCATTTAAATAGTTAATAATCTGACTTAGATCTATTGAATCTTTCAAACACTTAAGTTGATTCAATGGTTTTGTTGTGTTATTTTATTATGCCTGCTGAAAACTACCTACCTACCTTTAGCTTTATTGTATTATGCATGACTCGTAGAGACAAAAACACTGTCCCAATTTTCGGAATTCCGTGGTTAGCGTAATATATAGTGCGGCGTCCATTATCATGTACCTACATTCCTCGCTATAATTAAATCATTAGTTGGAAAATTGCGCCGACATGTCTCTGTCACTAACATGTTCGGTGGAAGTGACACCGTGACACATGCAACTATTGTCGAGTATGTGGACGCCCATTCCACGGGTTTGACAATATTACGGAATGTAATTTATGACTTCGCAAGGTACAATCGGTATATTATTATCACTGCCTAAAGTTAAGGTTGAATGGGTAAGATAGTATTTACTGGCTAATTACTTCACGTCAAACTAGTTGGTACCTATATGATGTTTACTTATAAGTAAGTATAGTATATTGGTTATTTAGATATAGAATGTTGGTTTATGTACTTTTCGTGCATATCTTGCCTATACTCGTACAGTTTCCTTTATCATAGTAAGGTTAACTGGGAGAGATCCCTTAAAGGGATAGCTTCGCCATTGTACACTTTCACTTTGTGTACGTACTTACTTGTGATTGGTTTTAAGTGCAATAAAGAGTTTATTTACATACTACCTACCTACACTTTTAGGTTAAAATAATAATTATGGTACTTGTAAGTAACTACACTAAAATACAAAGAAAACGGGTCACATTGCTCGAACAGTGACTAGCGTCGCGTGTTCGTTGCTTTAAAAGTATGACCCACGTTATTACAACGTTCAGTGCTAGCTAGCCTACCGGAATTCCGTACAGTACCTAAGTATGGGCCCGTTACAGAGTTTTTGACACTGTGCTGTGAGCGCTAAAGCTTTAACACTAAAGGTAACTTCGAATTATGGGTATGTTTATTTACAAAGAGTGCCATGAAGGTACACGCTGCTTCGGTGTCACCGATGTGACACCGCAATTAAATCTCTTAATACCCTGTATGAAATGTTTTTGTACTCTATGAAAATTATTGTCTGCCCGACCCGCAACAGTAGTTTTTTATGTATTACATATACGTCTGGTATGTCGTGAAAACTTTTTAATTATCCCGGATTTTAATTATAACTCTAAACACATTTATAAATATTGGGAACTGGTAACACATTAACACACACACACACACACACACACACTGGTGGTACATTAATCCGAACAGCTTACTGTAAAAAACCCGATTTATTATAATTAATAGTGTAGATAAGTTGCCTTTACATTTGGCAACTTGGTGATTTGGAAATGCTACTAAAAACGTTTTCTTTTTTTAAACTGTAGCTCTTAATAGTTCAAGTAAAGTATAGGTACATACATGGCATAAAATGTCTTTGTGTAAAAGGTCTGCCCTCCCTGATTTCTGTTCAAAGTAAACCCGATATATTGTGAACATGAAATCGCGTAGCTGCCAAAAAAATACAAATTTAGATCCGGGTAATTATAACTTGTCTCACCCCTAAATCAAGTCCGATTTTTGACTATGTTGTAGTTATTATGAAAAAATTGGTTTAACGTGTTCCTTTTTTATTTGTTTATTTTTAAACATTATTATTTTGGAATGGACAACGAGCAGTCCTTGTATTTCATAGTAGTTAAGTATCTACAACATATTCAAAAGTCGTTATAACATTTTGGTCTGGAAATTTTTAACTTCATAATCCTCTTAAACACTGAATGTGTTAAGCAATGCGGCGGAAAGTGCCGTTTTGGTCGATGTTAAAACCAGTCGTTATTTTTTTATTCCATAGACCATAAACTAACCGTCCCGTAAGCAGGCACCGCGTTAGCTCTGCTCATTAACCTTTTCATGCCGATCGTTTATTTACTGCCCTTTTGTTGATGTTAGTAGGTACCTAGCTTAAATTGTTTTTATTTGACTTGCAACATTCGTGGTTACGGTCGACGATGACTGTCTTTAAATTTTTACTCAACTTCATAGTAAATGCGACGGGGCCTTATTACCAGACTGCGCAGGAAGGATGGTTATGGGTGGGGCAATTACGTCAAGTGAGTTTAACTCCCGTACTAAAGTTCGTATCGAAGATTGAACTGAGTGAGTGGAGTAGAGAAAAAGAAATCTACTTGTTTTAGATCTAACTTTTTGATACGAACATAAAAACGGGGCATAAAACCATTCGACGTAATTGCCCCACTGACGTAATGGCCCCGCTTGACCTTATGTCTATTCTTTTGTCACGCTCTGTAGCCTAAACGGCTTAATGGATTTTACCATATGTGGTGTCGTTAGTTAAATTTAGTATTGGTTGAGGGAGTGACACAGGCTATACTTACCTATCATTTAATCACAGTAATGAGTAGGATTCGGAGTTTTCATAGCACGGTAAGAGGAAGGGGGCTGTGGAGTCGACATTAACATCAAAATTCAAATTTTTACTCATACTCATTCGTTTATTTATTTGCAAATTTAAATTTAAATTATAAATATACATAATAACTTTCACTTTTAATATTCATTACATTATTAAATAATTTATGAACTTTATTATTGTTATAATCGTAATATTTTTACTTAGCTTAGCAGCTTTACTTATGGGCGAATATAAAAGCATTTAGGAATTAAATAAACAAATGAGTATGGTCGACTCCACAGCTCCCAAAAGAGCACGCGAAGTTTCGTGTGGACGTACTTTTTACGGGTGAATACTCCTAGAATAAATTATGTGACCTACTTTTTTTAAACTTACGTAGTCATGCAGCTTATCAGCATCGCTGGAAAAGGATGTGCAGAGTCATTACATTATTGGATGTGTGACGTCGATTCCGTTTTTCCTGCAGTCTCCCGTAAAGGTACCATCTGCCGTGATTCGATGAAAAATATTTTCGCTAGTCATACATTCCATAAGAAGCTTGGGAGGTTATAAAGGACTTTTTATTAAGTGGTAACTTTGTTTACATAGTCGTATGCAGCGCTTTACTACCACCATGTAGGTGCGGGTTACCTTTGCTTCGGCGAAATGTGTTTGCCAGTATCGTTTGTCAACCCGCTTTGTTTTCTTTAACCGTAAATATTTAAGGATTTTATAAAACTAACCTAACCTGCAGGGTTCACGCGACGGTACTGAAATAAATCCTGAAATATTTACAGTTACAGGAAAAAAAAGGTTTGGCAAATGAAAAGGGTGGGAAACGATACATTTGGCCAAACGGCGGGCTCCCCCACTGGTCACTACCTTGTCAAGTATACTTAATTGACTTTTAAAAGTTTTGCTGTCTCGTCGTTTGGGTGCGTCTTGAAGTCGAAGAGATCGTCATTTTCTAAAAATATCAAATTCAGGATGAAATCCGAAATGAACTAATCAGGATTTAACTAAATTTACTCTAACGACTTTCTTTCACGAAGCATAAACGTTTAATTAAACAAGTTCGCAACTTTATTAAAGTCAGTGGAGTGATCAGAACATTATGATTACCCTACAGGCTCCGGGGAAAGTAAATACATTAAGGGATTTTTGCTAAACTTATTAAAAAATAATGAACCAATTAATAAAGGGAATCTGTATTGTCAGCAATTAATTTTGCTTTGAGGCTATTGTATTAATCGGAACATCATTAGAACCGGTTTTTGATATGGATCAGTCAATTCCGGCCTGTGTTCATTACGGCTACAAGCGGTATATGATTAAATATTCATATTTTTTAGATAATTTATAGCACTGAAGAAAAGTTCGGTAAATAGTCGACCTTTACGATGAATTACGACACACTACAATTTTAACGAGAAATGTTGTTGAAATGTCATTTGGTTTTAGTTTTAGGGTTGCTGCTTTTCGAAGTCATTAGAAAATATCATTAGTCGGGAATTACTAAAACGAAATGCCCGATAACGCACTAATGAATCAACTTCCTGGATAATGTATTGTATATCGGAATGTTATTTGAAACTACCGCTTTAATTTGTAATTACTTAGTATCAATAGTCGAATTAAACAGAGGGTACCG
Organism: Acleris sparsana; assembly: GCA_923062465.1. Taxonomy (NCBI): domain Eukaryota; kingdom Metazoa; phylum Arthropoda; class Insecta; order Lepidoptera; family Tortricidae; genus Acleris; species Acleris sparsana. Next base: position 13,505,895 of record OV281287.1, on the reverse strand, counting down.
TATTACCATGAAGTAGTCGCAAAATTTTCTATTTCCCGTCGTATCCTATTTTTCCTAGTATCCTACTAATATCCTACTTCCTACTCTACGTCCTACTTTAATTTTATATAATTCTATTTATATAAAATGAAACTCGCTTTCGGAATCTATCTGTCTTACTATATGTCTGTGTATCCGCTAACTCCTAAACCAGACAACGGTTTTGTTGCGCTTTTCACCATCAGTTAGATATTTTTCCACGAAAGGTTTTTATGGATAATACAGTCAGGTGTCACTGAAAACTCACATAATCCGAAGCACAGCGGGGCGGGTCGCCAGTTAAAAATAAGAATAATAAGTATTTCTTTTGACACGCATTTACATGAAACTACAAATGGCGGTTAGGATAAAACAGTGAAAAAATTAAATATAATTACAGGAGACACAATAACTTACCAACCACGGATTTTGTTAAAGGCAGACAAATAACCCATGGCGTTGGTAAAAAAACGATAATAATGAAATTAAGTGTTTAAGTTTGTTGCCTAAGGTTATGTTATGCAATCGTGGGAAGAGAGGACAATAGAGAGATCTCTCTCCAGGCGGGTGTTATGCCTGGAGACCGAAGTCCATTGGGATGAAGTTGGAAGTTGTATATATATCAACTGACTGGAGAAACTTCGTTAGCGCGATGTAGAACACTTTAGTTGTGCTGTCTCGCTGCCCGCTGGTGGCGCTAGCGAGTTGGTTGATGCAAGTTGCCGCTAGATGTCGCTAGGTCGCCACACAACTTATTAAGAATGATTTTTTAACGTATTTTTTTTCCTAAATTTGGTGCTACGATATTTCACCTTGTACTGTTTGTGGTTTTCAGCACTTAGAAGCTGTTTAAACTGAGTCCCGCAGTTATAAGACTAATATGACTTAAAAGTGTTCGTTAATTCGCACGACGTCGGTAAAGAAAGTGTCCACTAGAGCGACGCTGATTGATGTGCGGAGCGAGCGGCTGTCTGCGCCCCCGCCTCCGCCCAAATACAAACAGTACCCTTGAGTTACAAATTACCGTAGTCGCAAGCTAGTCAAATGCTCTGTCCCTCGCACTCTATAACAATACTGTGAGAGACAGAATATTCGACTCGCTACCTCGATAGTACTTGTAGCTCATGGTGGGTACAGGAACCCAATCTCAATATCAACAATGCAGCATCGGCTTTGTTAAGGAGCTTTGTGTTTTTACACGATTATTCTAAGTATGTGTTGTGGTGTATATATTACCTCGTAGGTTAGGTAATGAAACCTATAATAGCGGCATAAATTTACATATTTGTATTAGGTTTGTGTAGGTAAGTCAAGGGGAACATATACCTCCTTACTAGTAAAATAGCTAGAATTAGTTTTCTTTAATCGTTGCGGTTTATTTAATAGGCTTTCATTGATTAACTATGCCGAAAATTCGGTAACTATTTAGGTATTGTTGTAATACTTCCTTAGTTCATCAATAAATGTTGAACTGGGTAAATAAAATACCTATTTTCTGACTTGACATTAAGTTATCTGAGTTAAGTTAATGTCCTCTAGGGATTTTTTTATGGCAAGGAGCGACACGATCGCACCGGCCAGCTGATGGTAAGTGGGATACGAGACCTGAGATTGTAGTCTTGAGTTCAAATTCAAGACTACAATTTCAAGATTGCAATGCTCTGACGCCAAATGCGTGGCCAACCCTGTGGATTAAAATGGAATTCCTCTATGCTAGTTATTTCACCGGTTGTATTATACCCACACCGGAACATATCAATGCGAACACTGCTGTTTGACGGTAGTTTAAAGGATAAGATAAGATAAGATAAGACTCATCTATTGTCATAAACTGTGTAGGTATATTAAATCATACTTAACTCAGTCTTAACCAGTTATATATCTGAAATATTCATTTAATTTGTAGAAACTGTTCATTGAGCTACTTACGCACTCTAAGCTCTTATTCTGCTGATAACAGAATCCTGTAGGTAAAGGTAATTTTGAGCTCTTATACTGTCCCCCTCCTCGTACTTCTGCTGCTAACTGTCAAAATTTACAATTACATTGATTCTTACTTTGCATTTTCTGCCTTATGTTGAGGATTGATGAATCTTTACATAGTGTAAAACTAAGTCGCGTTCCGCGTGTTTGTCTTTCTGTCTGTACGAGTATATCCGCTTACTCCTAAACACGCATCGGATTTTGATGCGGTTCTCACCATCTGTTAGACATTTTTTCTCGGAATAATGGTATGTATAACAAATTCTAGTTTATGTACGTATTTCACAGAAAACTCATATTAACGTAACGCTACTTCACTATTAATGAATAAATATATTTGCAAGTAGGAGGCATTTTACGCCATTTATGGAGTACTACGCCATAATCATAATAACCTACTAAATAGGTTAAGCTGGGCAGGTAAGTTGTTTACACAAAACTCTTGAGCCTTCTCTTATTGCAACCTGGAATGGAACCGGTCACCTCGTTACACGTAAAGCCAGTCGGCCATTAATCACCTCCCAACTTAAATAAACTTGTTAGGGCGGAAATTCATTAGGCAGCCACGGCATTGTCATGGCGAGCTTCCGGACAGTGTCAATATTTTACTTCAGCCCCTGATAACCAACTTGTAAAGTAAACAGCTTTAAGCCCACTTTGTTAACTATCCCTCTAAGTTACAAGAAACCGATAGAACAACATTGTATCTATCATTAACGATTTACTGATTTGGTCGAAGTAAAGGTCAATATGGTTTTAGTTTAAAATAATACAAAAAGATAAGTATGCAAAACTTATTTAGTTACTTAATAGGTAGTTAAATAGTATATTTTTCAGAATACTTTATGTTTAATAAAATAGGTTTATTCTTGACCCTAGTCGAGTCTAAAGAGCCGGGCAGGACCGTTCAATGGAGCGTCCAGCTTACCCAGTACCTAATAATTAATCCTACTTTTGAAGGACACCAGTTCATAAAGCAAGTCATTTACCACATGCCTACCTACAAACAATATATATGCTAATCTTAACCAAATGTAATATATCCGCGTACTAAATATTAAAAAGTTGCATAGACTACAAACCTAACCATAAAATTCACTTTTGTCTGTACCTTAATGATACTAAACCAAAAAAGTTTCGAATGTAACTTCAGGAATGGATTAAACCGGGGCTTTTGAGCGTTTTTGTCTCATGCAACATAATTTGGGATTGGGTTGGGCGTTGGGCTATAAGTTCGACTTTACTAATCCATTTTAACTACGCACTAGAAAACTCAAAGCGGATAATTGGTTCTGTTTCAAAGCTTTACTCGATTAAATTTCGAGATTATTTTGTTTGCGGCAAGGAGTCACGGTCAACGGTCAAGCCATATTATTGGAGACTGTTTATGTTCATTTTACTTGAACACTGAATCTTTTATGAAACAAACAAACAGATTATAGGTGCGCCATATTATTGGAGACTGTTTATGTTCATTTTACTTGAACACTGAATCTTTTATGAAACAAACAAACAGATTATAGGTGCGCAACATTTGAGTGCATACGTAGATGATCACTCTCTTTTACTCAGGCAATAAATAAAAGAGATTAAACATCACCCATTTCTATGTTTTAGGTTATAGAATTTTGTTAGGTTGAATTTATGTCAGTTAATTGATCTACCTAAAGTGCCCGAATTGCCCGATGCCGTACTGGAGAAGACAATAAAGTAATAAATAGCCGGTAGAGACTGCTATATCATGTTAGCCCTTGCATAAATAGTTAACGAGTACAAAGTTCGATTGTCCCAAGACCCCGAAAACCCGCTATTTGTCGCGGGTCCCACCCAACGGGATAAGTATTTTAATTGCCGGCTTCATCCGGATTATCTGAGGGCTGCTGGCTGGTGTAATGCCGCCTCTTTGCGGCTAAATCCATCTTTGTGTCTTCTGGCGAAAGAAAATGTGTTCAATCTGTATTTGAAAAGCCAATTTTAGAACGATATCGGTCATTTTTGAAATCTCTTTACAGATATATCTACAGTTTCTTATAGGCCAGGTTTATTATGGTCAACTTTGAACTTTTGCAACTTCGAGCTCGGGGCCTTTGCGTTGCCGGTAACGAAGAAATTTTAAACGTTTTTCAGTTTTAATATATCTCAGAAAGTTGAGATTTGCATGTATATGGTATGCATTGCAGTAAGAACCAAACGAGTACGCGGGCACCTGATGGTAATGCGCTCTAAAGCCCATGGATATTTACAATCTCAATATGGCAAATGTTTTGCTAACCTTAAGGACGAACAAGGAATGCCGCAAGGGTCAATGTTAGTTGGTACTTCTCATTGAGAAAAAAATCTCAGCATAAGTTTCAGACCGAATACTAGTTATTTCAATATTTTTGTACCTAGTAGGTACTTATTTATGGCATGGCGTCAGAAGGCGCGCCTGCTCGCACGCGGCGGCGATTTGTCAGTCGGCCGAGATGACGAATAGCGACACTTTAGTGCGGCAGCTTTTCGTTTTTCCTCCATTTTGATAAATGACAAAATATGTTTCCAACTACATCTGTATCTGTTTGTGATTGACTTATACGTACTTCATACAAAGGGTATCGTTTATACAACGTTTTTTTTAAAGAATCGAATCAAATTCGTATTTATAGAGATCAAATCCACTTAAATCGTTCATATAAGTGTCAAGTGAAAAATATATTTGACATAAAGTATTAATTTAAGTAAAGTAAAAGTACAAGTACCTAAAACACAACAATATTTTTTTTTTGTTTTTTGTGATTTATTCAAGAACAAAAGATAAAAAAGTAAAAGATAAAAGAAAAATGAAATTTATTCAGTAAGTAGGCCGCTCGGGCACTTTTACACGTCAAGATACTACCAGCGCTTCCCAAGAGGAGACCACTGCTGAGAAGAAACGCCGAAAGAAACTCAGCAGTCAGTCATTTTTTAAACATATTTCATATTTCATATTACAATGGTATAACTTAGTCTAGCATTATATAAAGCTACACGTATTAAATTAAGTATAATATCAAATAACAGTAGTTCAGCAGGAAAACATGCCAAAAATCTTACGGGAGAGAAAGATAGAAAAGAATAAAATAAAATAAAATAGAATCAAGTACTTATATATGTGTAGGTATATGAGATGGTGTAAGATGACCACATAAAAGTTTCGATATGTTTTCCTGCATCAACGGCAAAAAGCGGCGAAAAGCAGGATAAAGCTTTTGCATTTGAACAAATTATTATTGACTAAGTTTCGGGTGTAGGCCATGCATTTTTGTCTGTTAGATAGTCCTCGACCCTATAATACGCTTTAGACATTAACGACCTTTTCAAATATTTTTCAAGTGCTGGAAAGGGTTACTTTTAAACTACTTCAGGTAATTTATTATAGAAATGAATGCAATGACCAACAAATGATTTATATACTTTACGGACACGGAATTTTCGAATAGCGATTTTATTTTTATTTCTAGTATTTAAATTATGTATATCTGAGTTTTTGGTGAAAGAATCTAAATTCTTAATAACATAAATAATATTCTCGTAAATAAATTGAGACGCTACAGTTAAGATATTAATTTCTTTAAAAAGTTCTCTTAAGGAGTCACGGGAATTTAAATTGTAAATAGAACGAATGGCCCTTTTTTGTAACACAAATATAGTTTGTCTGTCAGCTGCCTTACCCCAAACCAGAATACCATAAGACATAACACTATGAAAATAACTATAATAAACTAAGCGAGCTGTCTCAACATTAGTTAGTTGTCTAATATTCCTAACGGCGTAAGCTGCCGAACTTAGTTTACCTGCCAGTGCAGCTATGTGGGGACTCCATTGCAAATTTTTATCTATTGTTATGCCTAGGAAAACCGCCCTATCTACCATTAGCAAACACTCGTTATTTAGAAAAATACTAGAATCTACCGGTTTAACATTAGGCAAAGCGAACCTAACACATTTAGTTTTCTTGGCATTTAGTAGCAAGTTGTTACTAATAAACCAATTATGTACTTTAACTAGAGTGGCGTTTATCCTACTGTAGTCTACGGTTTTTCTATCTACCTTGAAAATTAGTGAAGTATCATCAGCAAAAAGTACAATATCGCAAAGTTCATCTACTATTGGTGGTAAGTCATTTATGTAGACCAAAAATAAAAAAGGACCTAAAATAGAGCCTTGAGGCACACATATTTTCACTGTAGCTCCAACAGATTGCGTTTTGTTTACAACAACTGTTTGAGTTCTATCACTTAGATAAGAAGACATAAGACTTAAAGCTTTATTGGACAATCCATAATGTTCTAATTTTAAAATAAGGGTCATATGTTCCACGCAATCAAAAGCTTTAGAAAGATCACAAAATATTCCTATTGCGTCGCAAGATTTTTCCCAACTGTTATATATATATTTAATGAGTACAGATGCCGCATCAATTGTTGATCGACCTCTTGTAAAGCCAAACTGGTTATTGCTAAGTAGTTTATGTCTGTTAAAGTGACCTAACATATCCTTCAGCATTAGTTTCTCAAAGACTTTACTTAAAACTGGTAGTATGGAAATGGGACGGAAGTTCGTTATATCACTCATCTCACCTGATTTAAAAAGAGGTATGACTTTACTATATTTCATGAGATCTGGAAAGATCCCCTCTGATATGCAATTATTGTAAATTAATGCTAGATGGGGTGCAATTACATCTATGATATGAAAGAGCACTTTAACTGATGTGCCCCACAAATCTTCAGTCTTTTTTAAACTAAGCGATTTAAATATCTTTACTATTGAATCTGAATTTACAGGGCTGAATTCAAAGTTTATATTACATTTACTGACATTAGTGCAAAGTAATGATTGAGCTTTAACCGCGGATGATTTAAGACATTTCGTAGTATTAATTGCTATGTTGGAAAAATAATCTTCGAAAGCTAATGCAACGTCTTTATTTGACGTGATTGGATGGCCACCTGCGTTCAGGGTGACTTGATTATCACGAGTTTTTGATTTTCCCGTTTCTCTATTTATAATATTCCATACAGTTTTTACCATGTTGTCAGATGATTTGAGTTTAAGACTAAGAAAAACAAGAATATTAAACGGATATTTGTAAATTCAATGTATTTGTAATCGTTCATATATTAATCCATTATTTTTGGTTTGAATGTGCTATATTACCTAATAAATTAAAACACTATACCGAATGAAAACTGTATAATGCGAAGTGTATGTTATTAAGGTCAATTCCTCCAAATGGTTTCGGATAACCAATTCTCAATATTATTATCAATGGCTCACACTATTTTGTAATGACAATACATTTTCGTATACTTACTAGGTAGGTACTTGATTATAAAATTCAAATGGTACCAAGAAGGTACTCGAACCCTCATTGTAAAAATATAGAGTGAATCGTAATGACATAAAGAAATAAACAATCATCTTAGTAAAATCTCACATAAATAAAGGTCCCAAAAAAAATCTTGGCTTATACAATGGGACAACGATAAACATTCTCGTATAGACAAATACATTAACTTATGTAATGTACATAAAAAAGACTTGGGCAAATTCTCTACAACTAACCTCATACGTAATTATTTACCCTTACCGGAAACTTCATTTCATTTCAACCTCGACGTATGGTGTCAACAACTCATTCTGGGCCTCGTTTACTAACGATCATCACCAGGATTAGAGGTAATAAGTAAATAGGAACAAACAATAATCCCATATCCTATCGATAATTAATCGTAGATTATTATTAATTATTTCGTCTTTACATTAACAATTTGCAACTACCTAGCACAATTTTGTTTAGGTACATCGGATTTGTTAATGAGGCTCATTAATAACGGTGGAGCTAAATAATATATAAATCAGTGCATGTCTTCATTCATATTCAGTATTGTGTAGAATTCAAATCGTGTCACTGTAGTACCTACTATACCATGGTGAAATTACCGAACCCTGAGGAACAGCTGGCGAGGGCGGTGGGGGAGAGGGGCAGTGAAAGACTCCATGTAAGTTTTAATTGATTGAATTTTATTTTCGATTTCTGTAATCTGACTTGTTCTGGTGTCAGTGCCGGTAGGATTAATCTAAACTTCAACTCCTGCAAAATCACTAATCTAAAAATGACTGTATTTGACACGAACCATTTTTGCAAGCAGTTTCGCGTATACGTGAAATCTATGTACCTGTAGGCTTCTTAGCCTACATAAATGCTATCGACGGTACCTAATGATTGTAAAAATAGTAAATATACCTATGTAATTGTACGTCATCATATCGATATCAAAAAAGTATAATGTTTACACGCTCATTGCATCTCCCTATCCCCATTTTATTCTTATTGTTTAACTTTAATAACTGTTATTTAATTTCCAGCATTCCCGAAGCCACCACCTGTGGGGCGTGCGGTACGGCCGCCAGCGCACGGAGATGAGATCAGAACCAGCTACCCTCATGCAGCTCGAAGAACTGGCCAGGAAGACGGTCGCTCTGATGGAGAAATACGCACCTAAGTCGGAGAAACACTTCCCCATGGCTATCGGGCTTTTGCGATTGCAACACAATCTTGTAAGTACCTACTATGATACCGAAAGACAAACTCAAAATAATTTAATATGAGATGATTCAGTAGTTGTGAGCTTCATAATAGTGTTAGGCTGGCAAAGCTAGCCTGTCACATAAGCACTTACAACTGAAAGTAGGTACAGTAAAGGAAATTGATACTTAGACCATTTTGGACTATGCCATAGTGACGTAATCAATCAAAACGTAAGAGACTTCTTATGATTTTATTTACAGTGTCACTTTGACATAAGTAGTCCAAAATGGTCTGCAACGGTCGGGACTATGCAGTCAAGGGTAAAAATAAAAATCCGCAAGTAGGTACAAACATATATACATGTATACATATTCGTGATCTTGGCTGTACCCATATTTGTCACTCGTTGTTTATAGAAAAACAAAGATTGCCCATGATAACTTTTAGGGACCTGTTAGTAACTACTACTCAAGTTAGAAAATAAATATGTCTTGTGGTGTAACTGTAACTGTGTAACTAACTACCTTTTATAACGCTGCGGCGCGCCGTCCAAGCCCTAGTATAGATACATTGTAGAATATCTGACTCAGGGACTCGATAATTTGTGCCGCTTGTAGTTTACTCAGCGTGAAAATGTTCTCTCGTATTCTATTTTTTTTATTTACAGAATTTTGCAATGGTGTGCGAGGGTTGCAAGGGTACGCACAACTACGACGAGCTCTCTGCCCCGGAGCGGTGACGGCCACTGTGAAGCCATGGCAACCCACAGAGGACGGAGAAGATCAATATTGACGGCCGATGGGACCCGCAATTTCGAACCGCAGGATGGACGAGAAATTAGTTTAGCTACATGCTACGCGAAAACCGCTTGAAATATTTTATTTATGTACTTTGTAGCCCGAGAATGGTATCTATTGTAAATGATCAATATATTTTGGTATAGCAGTGCAAAATAAAAATATAATTAATTCCAAAGTGTAATTTGTATTTTTTTACAATCCTTACTGACTTGTTCCCTGGGGGTTACCATGACATACGAAAGCAGTTCGGTTTAGGTTGAGAGAAAAGGACAGAGCTATAGCAGTTATACAGCTCTGTCCCTTTCTCTGAACACAAACTGAACTGTTTTGGCAACTCCCCTGCAAGTTACATATTGATTGAACGAGTGCATAAGTACATATGTTCGGTCGTGAAATAAAACGTGTTTTTTAAATATTTTATAATAATAAGCCAAAAATTTATTAAAGCGTTTTAACGTATCCGCCTAAACGAAATTAAATATGTAATTTCATGAAATGCTGAAATGCTATATTTCATGGAAGGGTATTGTATAGTAAAGGAAAATGATTTCTTGACCACTTTGGACTATATCAAAGTGACGTAATCAATCAAAACGTTAGAGACTTCTTATGATTTTATTTACAGTGTACAACTTTGACAGATTCTAGAGTGGTCTAGGAATCAATAGGTACATTCGATACATTTTTGGTGTTGTATGTAATAATAAAAGTACGATACCGATACAAGCGATTGTCGTAGGTGCTTCAAGGCAGTATTTAGATGTGTAATGTGGATTTAATCGAAGGAATAGAATAAAAATTACAAACTTGCTTTTTATTTTCATTATTTCATTTTCACTTAATGTCTGACGTGACAAACAGACTAAAAATGATTCGTCTTAAAGTAGGGACGGCATTTTTAAAACACACTGTACCGGTAAACTGGGGGGTACTTTGATTTACGGGGTAACATTGCCCGACCTTAAAACGATAACTGTTTTAGTTGTTATCTTCTTAAATTGTTGAAGTAATTATATAACTGTATGAGTAGCTTAGTCCTGATGAAACATTTAATAGAATAATTAAATATTAAAGATAGTTTTTGGGGTGGGCAATGTTACCCCGTAAATCAAAGTACCCCCAGTTGACGGTACTCCATTTTTCTCGGTCGCTTTATGTTTCATTTCATCATTCGATAATAACCTAGACACTAGGACTCTGCACTCTGTTTCCTGACTAGCACAAAATTAAGTTCAGCTGGATCATTGGGTATTAGGTCCTTTTGAACCGATAAATGTACAAGGTGAGAGCTTGTTTGCTTCAGCCGATACGAGTATGGGGTCGATAGGATAGGGTGTTTTTTGTACAAGATACCTATTTAACGGGACATTATTAAAACATTAAATCTATTTTATAAATGGAGACTCTGTTTGAATCTCAATTTAAGCTAATATTGCATACCATTTGTCCCGCAAGAGCATGAGAGAGATTACCATCGGCTATAATCAACCCGGTAGGTACCCACAAAATATAAGAAAAAGCGTGCAAATATCGGGTCCCGTACATTTATAATTTGTCAGGTGTCAGAAATCTATACAGTGCCAGCTAAGTGCTCGCAGATTAATTTATGATGAAAATATTTTTATAACTTTTTTTTTATATAATACAAGAACGCACATCCATTGGCCGTATGCAAAAAAAATATAATAATGGAGTGAAATATTTTAATCATAATAAAGTTTCCATTTGCCTGGTCCCAGTGAAAACAAACTGGCGAGCAATGCAAACATGGCGTTAATAAATAAGGAGTGCTTTTGCATCGCACCGTATTTTTGCTGTATATTTTTTATTCGGTTCGCAGAATACTATGCTTACTTGCAACACGAATAGGTACGAGTATACAAAATGGTATACATAGTATCAAAAGTTAATGGAGTAATTGCCACTTTTATTGTAGTCGAGGTTTCACCTTTCACTATATGTACAGTCACCCAATAAAACTGTTACGCTTACTTAGAACCTTGTCATTGTGAATGTCATTGTAATTGTCATGTGTGTGATTTGATGTTCTGGTTGAGGTTTACTATGACAATGCACTAAAGTGCTTAACATTTTTGTTGGGGTACCGTACTGCCCTCCTTAGCCAAAAAACAGCATGTCGGATTCAATCGACAAAGTAGATTAAATCCTCTTTTAGTAATTGGGTTGTGATCGCTACAGGAGTTATAATTGAGATGGTGCTTTTTGGCTTAGCAGGGCAGTGTTCCTACCTAACTCTTTTCTTACCGGGGTTCTTATACCTACACGATTTCTAAAAAATAATCACACTTTAATTTTAGTATTATAGTATAGTACTAATGTAAACACTATATAGGTATAGTGCTTACAATCGTTGGATGTCGTAACTAGTAGCCTCTTATGCGCCCAGTGCGAGCTCAAATAAATATGTATACATGTGCTTTTAACTATCTTATAATTTCTGCCACCCTCCAGGATCTGAGATCTGTGGCTGGGCTCCGCTGGCCCTAGTTATGATTATGGTACTAAGCTTAAAGTCACCAACTATAATCGTTGAGCCATTAAGGAACCCTTTTTTTGTGATTTAACGCTGTAACTATGACAGTGTTTTACTGTAGGTACTGTATAATGTTATATGTATATACGAATATAAAAATACCTAAGTAGATACAAAGAAACATCCTAAATCCTGAACGAAATCTCATCATCGCTCAAATATTAGCTCATACCGGGATTGAACCCGCAAACCCCTAGCTTAAAAGTGTTAGGTTGATTTATTATTCTAAGTTAATTACTTTATAAGATATGATTTGACTATCTACCTGTCACTTGATTTTAAAAAAAAGGGAACTTGGCGGTTGACTTATCGGGTAGTCGGTTTTTGGATGTCGTCGTGGATAGTCATAGGAAGGAGTTTGTAGATTTAAATAATAAAGATAGTGTTACAAAAGAGGAGTTTTCTTATACTTCAGAAGTGGGATCACAACGCATGTTCACTAACAAACAATGAGCCAGCCGAGCGCTAGCCGAGGTCACGGCTCTGACGATCGCCGTTTCGAGACGCCTAATCGAGATTCAATTAGGCAACGATCGCGAAGTCGCAGTCGTTCCTCTAGGCGCAGTTGCAGCCTAAAGACCAGAGAGAATGAACTGGAACGCGAAAAGCAACGAATACGACGCATGGAGTACGAGCTGAAAGGAGATCGTAGGATGCAGGACGCATCACGGAGGAGCAGTCTCCTCGAACATGAGTGCAACCAGCGCAGCCGCGAGCGTACCCAGCGCGACCGCGAGTACAGGCGACGCAGCCGAGAGCGCAGCCGTGCCCAAATTACGAGCAGTCGCGCCAGCCGGGCTCGCAGTCGCCTTACTCCTGAGAAACACCCTCGTAGCCGTGAGCGCAGCCCAATGAAGCTTGCGCACAGCCGGGACAGCCGAGCACGCAGTCGGCGCACCCTCGAGCCGTGCCGTCACAGCCGGACACGCAGTCGCCTTACTCCTGAGCAACGTCAGCGCAGGGCGACACGTGGGAACGCGTCGCCCCAAGCAAGACAACATACAAGGTCAGGTAGTCCTTCCTTTACCGTTAAAGATGTTATAAATATTTTGAATAATTTGAAATCTAAATCATCCCAGCTGTCAACTGAAAGCGCATCTACCCATAGACATATTGACCATAAAAATATTCTCCCTAATTTTGACCCTTCAGCCAGAAATCAACGAATTGATATCTGGCTGAAGAAGGTAAATGAATGCGCTACTGTTTACGGGTGGGACGATAAAACGACGACACATTTTGCTATGCAAAAGTTACAGGGTTTGGCTAAAGTTTGGTTCGAAGGGTTAAACACTATACTATTTTCGTGGCCTGAATGGCAAGAAAAATTAATAACCGCGTTTCCCTTCGAACAAAACTATGGTCAAATTATTGAAGATATGCTTAAAAGGAGAAGTAAGTTTAATGAGCCAATTGAGAATTACTATTACGAGAAATTGTCATTACTTAATCAGTGCGATATTAGTGGTAAACGTGCAGTGGACTGCATCATTCATGGGATTACTGACAGAACCATGAAGTCCAGTGCACTTGCATTACGTTGTTCTCACCCTGACCAATTGTTGCGATTTTTAATGAGTAACAAAGATTCGGTAAACTTTTCGGACAAGTCACATTTAAGAAAACCGTTTAATTCTGAGCACTTTAATACTAGCTCTAACAGTTCAAAACCTGTTGGTAAGGATGCCAAGGATATATATTGCTTCAACTGTAAAGAAAAAGGGCACCCTTACTTACATTGTAAAAGACCTCTCTTAAGATGTAAACATTGCAACAAAATCGGGCACACTTTAGAAAATTGCAAGGAAATCAATAGTAACACCGGTAAACGGAATGATCCAAAAAGTGTTCAGTGTATTTCAAGTCTTAACTCTAGTTCAAAATACATTAAGGAAGTAAATATCAACGGGTCGTCAGCGGAGGGTTTCATTGACTTTGGTAGCGAGGTGACCCTGATAAAGCAATCCTTTGCTTTAAGTTTAGCGTTACCGCATGATAACATCCCTTCCACTATGAAAGGATTCGGGAATGAATGTGTCCAATCTTTGGGTAATTTGACTGTTGAGCTATCTATTGATAACGTGCAAGCAATTGTAAACTGTAAGGTCGTTAGGGATGATTTACTGAACAAGGCAGTGCTTGTTGGACAATCATATACCGAGCAGCCTCATATTCTCGTTTTTAAGGACGCTGTTAACCTCCGATTTCTTGACATAGGTAAAGAAATACCGTTCTCAAATTCTGCGATAGTGGATAATAGGCTACTAAAAGTAGAGACAGCTGCGACCGTGGAACTATTCGGCCCTGCAACCGTCAGGGCTTGTACTAGTTCTGAGTTTAGCGGGGATTTGATGCTAAATAATAAAATTACCGGAAAACCAAACCAAGAGTATATGGTTTCTGGTGGCATTAGTACAGTCAAAAGCGGATGCTTAAATGTAACTTTGTTCCCATGCTCGATCCCTCTTGTCATATTAGGAGGCACTAGCATATGTCGCGGTGAAAAGGTTAACGTAGTTCATAGGGTTGTAACTGTATCTAGTGATATGGATAATTCTAGTCGTTCTTGCATTTTAGATAAAAGCCAAATTAAAATTGGGACGAATGCTACCGTTAGTGACAAGGAAAAACTGTTTTTACTACTAGACCAATTCAGACACTGTTTTGCTTCTAATCTCAAGGAAATAGGCTGTACGGACGTGGCTCATATGAGAATAGAACTGAATAGTCAAACTCCTGTTGTGTACCGTCCTTACCGCTTATCTCACCACGAACGCGTTACCGTAAGCCAAATGGTGGATGATATGTTAGATGCTGGAGTCATTAGAGAGTCAGTGTCTGAATACTCTAGCCCAATTATTCTAGTTCGGAAAAAGGACGGTTCGCTTAGAATGTGCATCGACTACAGAAAACTTAATTCAGTCACAGTCAAAGAAAGATACCCGATGCCAATAATCGAAGATGAGATTGCTAGGTTATCTGGTCAGTCTTGTTTCGTTACCCTAGATCTGTCCTCAGGGTACTATCAAGTGCCGATTGAGGAGCACAGCCGGCACCTTACCTCATTTGTAACGCCCGATGGGCAGTTTGAATTTAACCGTATGCCTTTTGGCCTTGCTAACGCGCCGGCTGTGTTCCAGCGTATGATGAATAAGATTCTTGGCTCTGCGAGGTTCAGCAAGGCAACTGTTTACCTCGATGATGTGTTAATTTTTGGGCAAGATCCCGATGAATGCTTAGCTAGGCTGGAAGAGGTACTAAAGCTGTTAGACCAAGCAAATTTGACATTAAATCTCGCAAAATGTACGTTTCTCGAGACAAAAATTGACTACTTGGGGTACGAGATTAGTGGTGAAGGTTTCAGGCCGGGTGAGGGTAAAATTTTAAGTGTACGTAATTTTCCTCGCCCTTCAAATGTGCATGGCGTACGTCAGTTTCTCGGTTTAGTGAGCTATTTTCGTAAATTTGTACAAAATTTTGCGCACATAGCCCATCCTTTAAGTAAATTGCTTAAAAAAGACAGTCCTTGGGAGTGGTCGGACGCCCAAGAAGAAGCTTTTGCTAATTTGAAATCTTGTCTAGAAGCGAGGCCAGTTTTAGCTATATATAACCCAAAGGCCGAGACTGAGCTACATACAGACGCCAGCCGGTTAGGAATTGCTGGTATCCTTCTGCAGCGTTCGGCAGGCAGTGATGCTTTTCGCCCTGTGGCATATTACAGCCGACAGACGTCACCCGAGGAAAAGAACTTCCACTCGTATGAGCTGGAAACATTAGCTGTCGTTGGTAGTCTGCGAAAATTTCGGGTGTTCTTGCTAGGATTGGAGTTCAAGGTTGTTACCGACTGTAGCGCTTTACGCTCCACGTTTCTAAAACGAGACCTCATTCCCCGCATCGCACGTTGGTGGCTGTCCTTACAGGAGTTCAATTGCTCTATAGAATACAGGGCGGGTACAAAAATGGCGCACGTAGACGCTTTGTCCCGCAATCCCGTTGACAATAGTAAATCTGGTTGTTGTAGTTTTGATCAAGCTCCACTCGTGTTGTCCATAAGTGACGAGGACTGGCTGTTGACCTTACAACTGGGAGACTCCGAGTTGTGTAGGATTCGTAATATCTTGAGTGCTGACTTAGGTGACAAAGAATTACAGTATATAAAAGATAACTATGTTTTACGCGATAATAAACTCTACAGATGTATAGGAGGTGACAAAAATAACGTGCGTTGGGTAGTGCCGAAGGGGGCCAGATGGCAATTGTGTCGACTAAACCACGATAACATTGGTCATTTTGGGGTAGAGAAGACTCTTGAGCGAATCAAGAAAAATTATTGGTTTGCGAAAATGTCTCGCTTCGTAAAAAAATATGTATCCGCTTGTTTGGAGTGCGCATACGCTAAGAAAACATCGAATTCGCATGAGGGTCTTCTACACCCCATACCTAAGGTCGAAATTCCCTTTCATACACTTCACGTTGACCATCTGGGCCCCTTCGTGAAGTCTAAACGAGGTAATACGCACCTACTAGTTATAGTGGACGCGTTTACCAAGTTTATTTTCGTCAAGCCAGTAAGGAACACAAAAACCCACAACGTCTTGCGAGTTTTAGACGAGATTTTCAGTACTTTCAGGACGCCTGATCGCTTAGTGAGTGATCGAGGTAGCTGTTTTACCTCGCACGCTTTTAAGAAGTTTTGTAGTGAAAAGGGTACTCGTCATATTCTAAATGCCGTAGCCAGCCCTAAGTCTAATGGGCAAGTAGAAAGGTACAACCGTACCATTCTAAATTCCTTAACAGCGCAGAATCTGCACCAGAATGAACGGGATTGGGATAGCCAGCTAGGGAAGATTCAATGGGGTCTAAATAATACAGTTCAAAAGACTACTGGCAGAACTCCCGCTGAGGTTATGTTTGGTATAGCCATGAATAGTGAAATAAATCCTAGTCTCAATGAAATTTCCCAAAATACACGCGAGTCTATTGATTTATGCACGATTCGAGACGAGGTTAAGATAAAAATTGACGAGGGACAAAAGAAACAGAAACAGTATTATGACGCTCGTAGGAAACCAGCACGTATTTACAGTAAGGGCGAGTTGGTAAAGATTACGAAGACTTCCTTCGAAAACGACGGGAAGAGCAAAAAACTCTTGCCTTCGTATGTAGGTCCGTTCCGCGTTATTAAGGTTCTGGGAAATGACCGTTACAAGCTAGCACCAATTCAAGGATTCGGTAATAAAAAGCATAAAAGGGGTACCACCGTAGCTTCAGATCGCATGCAACCCTGGGTGCATATAGCCGCACTGAACCTTCATGAGGACGTCCTAAGTGAAAGTGCCAGCGAAAGCGATGACACTTCTTCCTAAAACTAATTTTAGTATTCTATTTGGAAGTTTACTGGGTAATACGAGTGTTACCTACATATATATCCGTTTCTTATTTCAGGTCAACCACGAGAATTGATTGGTTCGTGGCTTGACAAACACTACCCATGCTGGGCGCGAGAATTGATTGGTTCGCGCCTTGGCAAAGACTACCCATGCTGGGCGCGAGAATTGATTGGTTCGCGCCTTGGCAAAGACTACCCATGCTGGGCGCGAGAATTGATTGGTTCGCGCCTAGGCAAAGACTACCAATGTCGGGCGCAATGATTGACTGGTTTGCGCTTCGGCAAAATCTACTAATGTTAGATGCGAGAATTGATCAGTCGCTTTGCGTTTTGATAAAGACTACTCGTAAGAGTGTCCAATGACATACCTACACATTCACGAATATGATTTATGGAAGAGTAAGATGATTTCTTCTTTTAAGCAAATTTTCATAGTTATTTATTTTTATTGTATAAATACATTAAACTGTAAAACTATGTAGGTACTTATTTATCTTGTATACATTGTAAATAAATCTTAACATTTTCTGTTTATATTTAAGTAGATACGATTTTCTAAAAACGAAGTGTGACAAAAGTTTTTCGTAAGCGAATGATTTCTTATTTTGTATACTTGATAGTGCACTGTATACCAATATATTTGATGCGATTTGCAATTGTACAGTAGGTATGTATAACATTACGTATGTCTAGCATATTTATTTTTTATTTATTTTTTTTGCTTATTATACTTAAATGTATACTAACTATTTTCTGTTTCATAGACCAAGTGTTAGGTTATAACTTGATTCGTGCGCGAGGTCGCACACGGGGTCAGAATGGTCGAGTGTTAGGTTGATTTATTATTCTAAGTTAATTACTTTATAAGATATGATTTGACTATCTACCTGTCACTTGATTTTAAAAAAAAGGGAACTTGGCGGTTGACTTATCGGGTAGTCGGTTTTTGGATGTCGTCGTGGATAGTCATAGGAAGGAGTTTGTAGATTTAAATAATAAAGATAGTGTTACAAAAGAGGAGTTTTCTTATAAAAGGCACAAGTTTCACAAGCAGGTAAATATAGGTGTGGGTGTGTTTACTGCGTCGTCATCAATGATTATGATTAATGAAATATATATATTTTGAATTCTGGCAATCGTGTCAAAGGACAATCCCAAGGACTACCTTGAGGTTGTTTAATCGACGGTGAACATCTGGAATTTCCCCTGAGCAGCCTTAGGCTGCGACTGAGTTGTAACATTTCGGTTCCCCTTGCCGCTTGCGATTTTCTTTTCCGTTATCTAATGGATGCGATAAGATAAGGCACGTGATACATAACACCGAAAAGTTACAAGTCAATTGCTACCTTAAGGTAGTTCATCGTCATACACTTCGCTCTCTATTAATCCCGGAACTCTAGTTAACTTATTTAAGAAGTCCACGCATTTACGATGTTTATAGGTATGTGCCAGACGACAGATCGACCTTCCGTGTAATATCTGTTTTCATAGCTGCAAATATAAAATCAATACATACAAGTAGTTCAGTTGATCTGAGTTTTCACCGTTAACATGTAGCGTGATTTTTCTGTAAAATATGTATTATCCTTTTAAATTATAATAATATAGGTAATAACTAGCTCCTGCGTTTGTATAGTAGTTTTTTAAACGTATGTTTCAGCCATAAAGACCAATTTTAAGGCTAGCGTTAGCCAAAAAAAAAATAATTTTTTGTTTTGTCCAATTATAATCTGCTTCGAATCGCAATTTAGCGGGTATACGTTAAGAGGCCACCTATAATGCCACGCCCCCACAAGAATGAAACGGGATGGCTTTATGTGCTTCCACGAGAAGGATGTGATGGGGATAGTTCACGCCCGCCTTGATGGCGTCGTCAAATTTTGATGTTTACTTTAAAACTACAGAATGTATTGAAAAAATGGTTTAGAAGGATTATGAAGTTAAATATACTCAGCTATTGAATCGAAAATCATCGTTAAGGATTTCGACGATTGAACCCAACCACAAGCCAAAAAAGATGTCATATTTGAAAAATAAAACTATCGAGGATTTTGTTTGTAATCGTGTTTGCCGGCGTTTGCCAGTCTCAAGCAAATATGATCAAGTTTAATATATCCAAAAGAACAGACACAAAGGCGTTACGGTTATTGAGATCCAATCGCTATCGGATTCAAAGTGGATCAATTGTATTCATTTTGTATGAAGACTCGCCTTCGACTTTTAAAATGAAAAAGATTGAGATTGCGAGTGCGTTAGGCAACCCTAACGCCTACGCCGGCCTAACCCCTGATCTCGGAACACTATAGAATTTAGCATAGGTGGCCTCTTAAGTACAGCAGAGATCCTATTGCCGCCTTCCCACTATTAGATCAGTTCCTAGATAACGTAATATGGCATCCTATCCTTTAACCTACCGCCAAACAGCAGTGTTTGCATAGTTGTGTTCTAGTGTGGGGATAGAACCACAGGAGAAATGACTAGAATAGCGGCATTTCATCATAGTCGGGTTGACCCATTTGCGATCTAACGATTGCAGTCTTTAGATTGTAGTTTTGACAATGCATCACAGATCTCACTTATTGCCATTATATTATTATTATTATTTTTATGTCTTTACCAATCACGGGACTATGGGAGTCCCGGACCTTTGGAAGGCGTACATGGAGCCGAAGCCAACACGCAGAGGCCCTTTAGACAAGTTTAATTTAGTAAAGTTATGGGACCTTATTATTATTATGGTGGTATGTGTTTGACTTCTCCGTGTCATAAAAATACCCTCGGGTTGACTCATTTCCAGGTTCCTGCAGTATTTGAACTACTTGTAATTTAAATACTTAATTGAAATACAAATACGTATTTGGTATTTGTATTTCAATTACTAGTTTAAAATGAAAATTGTAATTTGTATTTCTAATACCTGATGCCGAGGTATTTTGTAGTTAGTATTTCAAATACTTATGGCTTCAAAATACATTTTAACATAAATACCTTTAACTTTCATTTAGCGATCTTATTAATGGGTGCGTTCTGAAAAAAAATGCGCTGTAGGTATAGCTTTTGTAAGCAAAATGGCGTCCGCTAAATAAGTACGTCGATTTTTAGAGTTGGCAACACTGCACCTATTACTGTACGTCTGCTGTTTAGCCCATGCTGCATTACTTTCATCATTTGCATGCTCACTTTTTATTTTAATAGTATTTTGTAATTTGTATTTTGTATTTCAAATAAAAATTGCTAAAATTCTGTATTTTGTATTTTATATTTCAAATACATTCCTTAAAGATATTTTGTATTTCGTATTGTAAATACTTGCGATATAGTATTTTGTAATTTGACTTTCAATTAAAGCAAAGCATGTATTTTGCCCAGCCTTGGTCATTTCTTCCAAAGTGCAGCTCATTACGATAACTGGAATTAGACGTCCAAAATTGACGTGCAAAATGACAGCCTATAAATAAAAGACTGTAATTACAACGTTAGCGTGTCATTCTGTGTTACTGTCAATAAAGTAGGATCAGGTATGTTTCAATAATTCAGTTATAATCTGCTCAATATGTCTGAGAATCAGCACCGGTCGGGATTGAAATTGGCCGGTAATTCTTAAATTAATTGAATATGACGTGCGCCCCGAGGGTGGTAATCAGTGTAACTCAATTAATGCATTTATCGGCGAAATGGTAAATATCGTGTAAATGGAAATGTCAACGTGTCTTTGGGTGGAGATGAGTTGTATACTATGTGTTTTACCTACTTATGCCGATAATACTGGTATTCCTGCTGAAAATAATTACATAATTTCTGGAAATCATTACGGACTACGGATATGCTTTTACTACCGATCTAAAGGTCAGTCCCGACAGAACGTAATTTAAAATGTAATTGCCTTTGTTGAATTCAGGTTCTATTGATGTGTGTGGTTCACTGACTTGAAATAAAAGGGGATCCTAGAGTTGACCCTTCGTGTATAATTCGTAGCAGAAGCAAAAAAATAAAGAATTTTGCGGATGGAAAGCAGACGCATTTCTACTAGCACCCTTCGTCAGTCAATTTCAGGGCTTCCTACATTTAAGTTAGGTATTTACACGACCAAAATATGGCTTCACTTTTCTAGTCATAGGAAGAGGAGGACACTTATACAGCGTGTGTATTCCATACGACCCTATATTTAAAGGGCAGTTAGATAAGACCCTAATTAATGTAAATTGGTACATTAAGTTAACAAAAGAATACACTATTTTTTTCATACTTTTTAATTCGGCACGCAATGTATTCAAATAACCAAGTCGTCTACATAAGCACTTTACTAAAAGTGTAATAAAATTAAAAATATTCACATTAATCACGACGGTTAACTCTCCTAAGATATCTGTTTTCGACGATTCGTTCTTGCATTTGGATGCACGTGTTGCTCAAATTTAACTTAAATTAAACCAAACCGCCCTTCAAAATTGTCAATTCAACATTTGCATTACATTGCTGACTGGGAAAACTTAAAAAAAAAAACAATACGCTTAATTATTGAAAGTATTTGTTAAAATTTATTACTGTACCTCTTAATACTGCTTAAATCTATCGTATGTTCGTATGGAATACACACGCTGTATACGTTGTTACGGAAAGTTATTAAACAAAAGTTAAAAACGAATCCCCTTATTCATATACTCAATATTAACCTATCATAGTTAAAGTATCTTTACATTACCCCATTTTTAGTATCTTTGTCCCTTTATACTCAAATGTCATAGTGACAGATAAGAACTCAAGCAAACTTTAGTTGAATAAGAGAGTAAAATATGACTGGGGCACCCTTACAATTGAATTCCCCACAACACTTACTAAGCTATCTTGACGAATCATGACGAACCATGACAATATAATCGATCCAATAGTTTCATCCGATACCAGATAACATACAATCAAGGCATTTAATTCCTTTACCACTTTGAACTATGTCAAAGTGACGTAATCAATCAAAACGTAAGAGAAGAGACTTCTAATGATTTTATTTAGTGTCACATTGACATAGTCCAAAGTGGTATAGGAATTAAATTCCTTGACTGTACATAACAAACCCTTAAACTTAAACCAGTCTTTTGGCTTTGCGGGGTTGGGGTAACAAAGCGAGCATTAGAACTTGGTAAGTATTAACTCATTAGAGAATGTTGCAAACAGAGGGAAGGTCACGTTCGCAGTTTCACATACGCTGGAGCGTAAATGTGCTTTCAGCGGACGTAAAGCGCTGTGCACCGCGAACAATGAAGAGGGGCACATACATCGTTTCCGTCAATTAGTGGCTTGTCTTCAGTCCGACGCACCCTGCATGCGATACGAATCTGTCAAGTAAAAAGATCAGACATGCTTTTATCCTGTAGAATAGATGATCTGTTAGGGCGTTTGATAAGCGCCCACATATTTACCAACATGATAAAACTTCACAAGTATCGGCGCCCACAATCGTGGCATTGTTTCTTTGCGAATAAGTAGCTATCGTCTGCTGTGTGTGTTGACCATACACTTTTTAAGCTCTACGAAAAGTAAAACATCAGGTAGGTACTATGCAGAAATCTGCATAGTACCAAGTACACAGTACCACATAGTATTACAGTATCCATAGTATTACAGTGTCCAGTATTACTACATAGTAGTAATCTGCGTAGTAGTTAGAAATCTAACTATTTGCTGCTGTTGCGATTATTTTGATCAAAACCGTATGTATATTTAATTCAAAAAATGTGAAATATATAACTTTGAAGGGTATTAATTTAAATATGAGTTTGAGCCGATATAACAGAACACGTGCTCATTATTTTTTTATGTTCTTAAACAAATGATCAAACCCGTAGGTAGCTAGAATTATTGTTTTGAAGCAATTCTTTACAGAAATTGGTTTTAGTCACATTTCAGTACTGTGGAGGACAATCTCTCCGAACAGGTTGATATTGGGCAGCCGATAAAATATAAGTGTCTGTTATTCTAGACTACTCTCTAACATATTATATCAAAATAAAGAGTATTTTACAAGTATTTTTTCATATCCTTAACAAGGTCTTGTACCGTAACACTTTGTGTAAGTAGCATGAATCCAAATGTGAATTAAATAAATAAAATTTGAACCAGACCCAAGTACGTTAATTGTATACGTACAAAGAGTAAAATAAATCGGTACGTCGCGAACGCAGTAATCTTTATTAGAGCTAAGGTCGAGAGGTGTTAACCCGATTAGGTCGTACGTGTGAATATTTATAGATATTGCAAAGTCGACGAGAAGCCTCGTCGTTTATTTGTCTTAGTGTATCCAGTAGGAAATAGGAGCCATTAAGATGTCATTAACAACTCTCTACGTCGCCGACAGGCTCTCGGCGTAGGTTGATAATCATTCAGCCGACTGCCGGATTTCCCAGCGATATTCAGGGGAATAAAGACAAGCTTGTTAGTCTTGTTACTGATTAGAATAACTCATTTGTGCGGCATATTGCTAGAGCGAGGTTTAATAAACGCCTCCCGGCAGCCGGGCGATGCGGGTTTTGTTAACGCATGATTGATAATGGCGAGGCGAGGCTTTTCCTGGCTGATAGGTGTGCGAATGTTTATTTTTTGTTACGTACTAAAAGGATACTGAATCGCACTGCGAAATAAAAAAAGGATGTTGGTATGAGTACCTACCAACTATTGGGATAAATAAAAAAAAATAACTTACGGTTTTTACATTCTGAATCGAGAGATTAGGTAATTTTAAGAGACCAATTAAATAAAACAAGATTGTAATAGTGTGATAAAACATACTATTTCAAGCGGTTTTCGCCTAACCCGCAAGATACACTTAGGAGGGCTTTTAGCCGAAAACGAAAGTCAAACGAAGGTTAAATGTACTTTTGTCGAAATATCCGAAATAGATAAATATTTCAAAAACTTAATAATGCAGAATGGCTTTAAAACCAAATTGCTTTAAATGGTTTTCGAATAAGAGCAATTGTAAAAATATAAACAATCCCAATTGTCAAGTTGAGAAATATGCAGTAATATAACCGCCGTTGGCCGTACTGAAAGACATTTTAGAGACACTAACTGGTCCCTTTCTCAAACTTGTTTTTGATAAATCATCACTAAGGAACGACTTAATTCTTTAGACGTGCCTTAATAATCTGTGGAATTAATCGTCATTCACTGACTCTGAGTGCGGCCGTAAGATGGTCATATATTCTCGAGCCCAGTTTTTTATAATATATAATATAGTAGGTAATAATAATACATTATGAATAGGCCTTTCAATCCTAGCATTTCGTGACGAAAGATGTTAAATTTTAGTAATTAACGTATAATTGAAAATTAGATGGCAGCAAAAGCAAATAAACAAATAGCAATATTGCAAGACATTTAGCCGCACGGCGCGGCCGGGCCGGCGCGGCGCGGCACCGGGCGGGAAATTGCCTGGAACTCTCTGTCAAGGTGTTCGTCGCCCACGACGAACCCTGCACGACGTAAATCCATACATATGACGCCTCGTGGCACTGAATGTATTAATTCAGAGGAAGCAATAACGACTGAAGCCTCGTGCTGCCTTTTTAAATATCGCAACCTACCCTACGCTTAATTAAACTATTTCCGCTAAAGTTATTTCATTTACAGTTCTACAACTTCGCTTTCAACCCGACACTTCGTGATTTTGCTAGATTTGATGTTGTATCGAATGTCGGACCGGTAATATTGAGCTTTATTTTTTATTAGATACGTTCCTTAAATTCAGATGTGGCTATACTGTGCTCCCGTGAACTGATCAACAAATTAAATAATTGTATCATTACCAAATTACGTAGGTCACAATACCAATATTTACCATGCAGAAATGAAAAATCTGGATGTGCGATTCAGAATCGCACTTGAAGAGTTCCGAATACGTTTCTTGTACCCCCGTCTTGTAAATTAAAATTTTAACTTTGTTTTATTTTTATTATTTCTTGTTATATTTTGCCCATAGACACAATGTGTGAAAATTTGAAGTGACTTCCTATAAGCCTAAGTAATTGGCAACAGTATTTTTTTGAAAGGTGTTCTAATAAAAATTCATGTTTACATAGAGGTTTGTCTCAAAATAATGCTTTTTTTTAAATTGTTATTAAGCGAGATTGGCTCCTGAAGACCAAGATAATAATATCGATTTGAGGAGACATGTATTTTGTCCTGGACAAAGCTAAATTAATTTTTGCACGTTTTCAATGCGGTGGCTGGAATTACCTCTCTGCGACGAGAAATACAATATTTGGTATGCAACTTGCGCGCAGGCTGCACCCGCCGTGGTATTCTTTAGTGCAGTTAGTGAGCCGAGGCGGCGTGCGTCACAACGAGCTGTAATGAAATGATATTGTAATATGTTATTGCTGTTAACGTTACGATAGCTGTTAGTTGAGCTAAAAACAATACGATAACATGTCAAAGGCGATATGGTTTTACTCAGTTGGAGAACCAGTTCGACAGCCGATAATCATCCGCCTGTTCATCGTTTTAGAATACAGATCAGTTCCTTCTAAAACGTTCACGACACGACTGACGTTATCTCGTCGAACGGCATGCGCAGGCGCAGGGCGCACGGCGATGCAGACTAGACCGCCTAGACGGGGCTAATAACGGCCTTTACCTACACGTAAAGTTCGTACCGCGGGAAACGCCATGCGACTTTGCAATCTTCGTTCCAAACCATACATTTTTTAATATTTTACTATTAGTTTAGTTTAGTTTAGTTTAGTTTATTTATTTATCAATGTAATGTTACAATATAGATTGCATTGCATGTCAAAAAATACGAAATTACATTGATATCGTCAACAAAACATTAATACAAATTGATAAAATAATATTAAAATAATACAATAATATAAAACACTCAAATAATCAAAAACGACAATGATAAACAAGTAATAAATGGTCAGTTTCCGATGTCAATACATAAAACTAATAAAGGTCAAATATCAATAATAATTTTACAATTTAAGTTGCATATATTCGTCGACAGAGTATAATGGATTATCCAATAAAAGGTTTCTCAGCTGATGTTTGAATGCTTCGTCGGATGTTACATTTTTAAGTTTAGCGGGTAGACGCTCATAGAATGTGGGACCGATGACACGCGGGTTCTTAGCCGCAAGTGCCATGCGAATTAGAGTTTCATTTACACGTACGGTTCCGAACGAAGATTGGCACGGCGCGTGGCGTTACCCGCGGTCCGAACTTTACGTGTGCAGGCCGCTAATACAAGATGCACAGATGCATAGCACTAACATTAGCGTTTTTTGAAAGTTGATGTATGGCCATAGGTAAGAGCTGAGATTCTAAACGGTAAAAACGTATTGCTTTTGACGGGTTACAAGTATAGTAGTCAACTTAGTTATATATGTCTGACGCTGAGCCAGAACCATTCATCGCACACATTGCTGGGCTCCGGCTCCGGTGCGTACAAGTACGAGTATAACTGCCAAGTTTTTTATTCTAACAAATCGTTTTTTATAGACTTGTGCTGTAAAACATCGTTACTTACTTTAGCTCTGTTTTCTCTTTGAATAAATAGTTTAATTCTTCTTCTTCTTCAATTTGCTTGAAGTAATGGCGGCTGAGTGTAAAACATTATCATAACGGGTCAAAGGCAACATGGTCTACGCTGTAGAATAGAGCCCCTTTTGGCCTGTGGGACCGTTTAGAGAATAGTACCGCTATGGGCGGGCGGTTAGGGAGCATGCCTCGAATCGCTAATAGGTATGCTTTATGGAACTGGAACTAAGCCGGATGTTCCATTTTGGCTATGGTATACCTACTGCTCCCATTTTGATACTACTTTCTCCTGATACTGATTTTACCTTTTTATTCTTCCAACCGATTCGATCTTCATTCTGACTGTTATCTTATCTCGCAGAACATAATGTTATGGTGGAGTCTAGTTACTTAGAAAACATAAAGCGCCACAGTCCATCCGGTTGTAATGAACCACATTACCTGACCCAGAGCGATGTTGTCTACGGTAATACAATCGACTATAAAAAGATGTTATCTACTTTTGAACCTTATACCGGTTTGGATAGTGATTAAATTTTCAAACATTTAATATGTACTTGACGCAAAACCTTTTCATTTGGGTTCCGTTGACATCAACCGGTTTTAGGCGTAACCGTTATTTAAGTTATTTTCGTATTAACCGGTTTCAAGCTTAAAAAACCGGTTAACGCAGACGCATACCGCGCGCGTCTTCACATCACAAGTCACAAAAAACCTATTGCGGAGCACTTGACTTTTATTTTAGCTCAAAAGATGTGCAAAAGCCTTAGGAAATAGGTTAATTACTATTGAGAGAATAAGGAAGTTTCTCCTACCTATATAAATAAATATAAAATGTTATACCTAGAAGGTTTTTTGTGTCAAAGTCGTAATCGACGGGCGTTACGGGAACTCATTAAACACACACGCAACATTGTATTTTTCGGCTTTTGTTTCATTTCGTATAGCATCATATTTCATTCATTACCACCACAAAACATCTGGAAGGCTCGGGTAAAGTTGAATAATTTGTGATACGGTCTGCGTCATAAATAGCTAACATGCGCTTTACTACCTTGTGGCGTTAACATCATGGTGAAAGGAATTGGGTTGAACTTTTACTTGTTTTCGCCAAAGGTTAGCGCCTGTTGGAGTTCCACTTTGAACACACTGTATGTTCCGTTGTATGTTTCTTTTGTTATATCTGGTCCCGGATTTCTACGTTAATTGTGGAGTTGTGGACCGACTGAAGTCGGCGAATCACAGTTGGACTGATCTATTACCTACCATTTTACATTATACAATAATAATAGACCGGGGGAAAACTATGTTGCAGCCGGTGCATGAACCCAAACTTAAAATGCCTACCAAGTCTTTCTTATTTTATATGTACTTCAAAAACCGCCATAGCTGATGTAAATTGGTGCCTTATTAAAGATTCTCTTTCGTAATTTTAAGTACCTAAAATATTCAGTAACATGAATTCATGCTTCCAAATATTTCTTGAAATGTAAGTTATCCGAAAAATACAGAAGAAAACCTATTATTTAGTGAATGTTGGAGTTCGCAGATTCCGGCTCGGTACAATGTCAACGAGATCCAACTATTTGCGCGGCTGCCTTTCTCTTGAATCTTAAAATACCAGTGCAGTAGACATGTAGGGCAATTGTCACACTCCCCAGTGCCGACTTGAGACATTCTGCCGCGAATGTGTGCGTATAGGTACGTCACGGTGCCTGATACTCGATAAGAGAAAATTGAAATTGGAAATTAACGTGACATTAATCAAAACAGTGTTTTCTAAAATACTGAATATTCTTAGTCAGCAAATGTTTCCTGGACCGAGATGATGAAGAGCCTGACTCTAATACTTACTCGTAAGTTTTATTGCTTTAATTAAATTCAAATTGTATTTATAATACGAAAAAATACTAATATTTCGTGTCTAATCAGTTATTTTCGCAGCGGATGTATCAGTAAACCATGTTTATGCACAATTAGACATTAAGCAAGTTTTAGAAACTTTAAACCAACAACTTCACAATCGAGATGATCACGATCAGCTCGAACAGGTTAGAGACAGAGACGATGACAAGAAAGACGACGACGACGATGACGACAACCGGTTTGGTTCTCTTAGGGTCCAGGAAATAGAAAAACTCATAAAACAGGCCCTTCTCAACAATAATGATAAATCAAACAAAAGAGAAATATCTTCTAATAAACGACAAAAATATTCCGCTGATGATCAGGTTTCGGACACTGCCAATATATACTCACTTTGGCAGGCAATAAATAACAAACAAGACGATGACGAGGACGATGATGGAACACTTGATAGGTTATTCGGTTTAAAGACAAATGAACAGAAAGAGAAGAAAAAGAAAAAAAACGTAAGGAATATTCAACAAACATACATACAACAGTTAAATCAATTATTACAAGATCAAGTTAATAAGCCGAAACATAATTCAAGGAAGAAACCTTTGAAACCAAGCGACCTACTTGGAGATACATACTATCCCGACGTTGCTAATAGAGCAGAACCCAGTGACCTGAACGATTATTCCAAGGTGTACGTGATTCTTAATGTTGATGCTATCCAACAAAGTAAGAACCCGAACCAGTTAAATGATATGTAAGTTTTGATAAAAATACTAATTTAAATATTTTCAATAAATACGACGAATAATCTTAAAGTATTTTATTGCTTTAAATACAGTCTCTCAACGCTGCTCAAGTCCTCATCTAGTCAAAGGGATCGTCACGGAAGAAAGGATCGACGCTACAAAGGTTTCCTATTAAGTGATTCCGCGCGAAGAGGTAGCCGTGATTCTGGCGAAGGTTGTTTAATAGACTCTATACACTTTTTTATAAATAATGTATATATAAATAGTAAACCAATATTTAATTATTTTATTTTTAGGAAAGGACGCTGAGTTGGATTACAAACCGAAACGTTCGCGCAGTCGCAGCGGCGACCACGGTGGGCGCACCCCCATCCCGTACATCAGACATCGCGGAGATATCTACGAGAAAGATACCTAAATAATTATTTGAATAGTAACCGCAAAATAAAACAGTAATTTCGTCTTGAATTGATCGCAGTAATTACCCAGTAACCGTAAAATCGATTATTGCTATTACCACAACTTTTCCGTCTTGTAAGTTAAATCTTGCAATTAATTAGTTACTTAATTTCATGAAGGACAGGAAAAAAAAGACAATAAATGTTCCGTACCTTTGCTAAACCAATCAAACTACTTTATTGAATGAAGATATGACGCATGTCAAACAACAATGGTGATGACCTGTACCTAAAAAAAATATTTTCTGTGAGGTAACATGTTTTAAAATAAACCATCGTATGAAGCCATTTTTAAATTTTAATTTTTGCATAGTTATTACGCGTATATAAAAAAAATCTAGGGAACTAAAAAAATACCGATAACTTGTGAAAACTGTAACATTTAAGAATGTGTCACTGTCAATTGAATGTTGAATAGTAGGTACTGTAATAGTTAAGGAGCTGGCGAGCAAAATTTAGATACAATCAACTCACGTGGCAGACGTTATTAATAGCTATAATTATACTCTAAGAAACATTAAGGATCGTCCTCATCTGCCACCATGGTGGTGCTGCGTTGTCAATAGACAGCGTTTCAAAAATGAAAAAAAGTGTGCCTTATTATGCGCACATGTCTGCCTCTGGGGCTGATGATCACTATCATCCTGTAAACACAAAAAATCGAAGAGGCTGACATCCAGGGGCCCTATCATATTTGACACACGATCAAGACGCAGCCATCCTAGGCCCGCTGGGCTCTGACTGTTGTAGTATTCAATTTTTCAAGTTATTTTTATGATTTAAAAAACTGCATACGAAGTGCACATTTGGCAGACTTGAATTGTTCGATTAAAAACAATGAGAAGGAACACGGAAAAATAGTCTGCCAGCATGTTGCCTCTACGTTGTATATTGACTAAGCTAGAAAAACGTAAAAAAAAGTTGTGCTACATTACGCGCACAATGCGCACATGTCTGCCTCTTGGACTTATGTTTGGATTTCTAATGAAAACCAACAAAATCTAAGAGGCAGACGTTCAGGCCTCTGATATTCCAAAGGCAGATTATTTGAACTTTTTTTTCAACCTGACTCTCGTGCTATGCTGCAAGTACAAAATTCTACATCTAATCAATTTTATTGAAAATAATTAGTATAATCTATAGGAACGATTTTCAAAACGCGTCAGTAACATTTTGGTTCTGTCTGTTTTGTTTTGAATTTCAAACAGTTGTACAGCTAAAAATCAGTGAGCAAGGCGTCTGCCCAATGTTTTTCCTATCCAGAGAGTCAAATGGAATGAATCAAATAGGCGCAAAGAGAACCGTGTGCAAATTACAGTACAGCTTTTTTAAAAACATTTTTACAACTTCGTCCCATGATAATGCAGAGCCCTGAATGTCTGCCTCTTTGATTTTCTTCGTATCCTAGATGATTGTGACCATGCACCTCAGAGGCATACATGTTCAAATGATTTAATACCCCCATTTTTAAAGCAACGTCAATCCACCGAATAACGTAAACACAGCGACATAGGACCTTAATTGACTGGAACAAATCAATTCGTACTGATCTAAACTGCAATCCACCTCGATGTGAAACTTGTGTAAAGCATATACCAAAATGCCTACCTGCTCCCTAACTATAAGCCTGTTTCATATATTGTAAAAAAAAGTTTCATGTAATGTAAAGTGGGTTGATTACCGCAAACTTTAATTCCACCAAATTGTTTATCTATAAATGCAAATAAGACCTTCCAGATTCTTTACCGAGCCAGCTTCGATAGTTATGTATAACCTGCAGGCATAGTACGAGTATATTTAGCTA
Source organism: Acleris sparsana (assembly GCA_923062465.1). Classification (NCBI taxonomy): domain Eukaryota; kingdom Metazoa; phylum Arthropoda; class Insecta; order Lepidoptera; family Tortricidae; genus Acleris; species Acleris sparsana. The sequence continues at coordinate 13,474,187 of OV281287.1, read as the reverse complement.
CTATGCTGCAGGCCTATTGTAGTCGCGTTTATCGCTGCGGATAAAACATCCATCATCTTTTTAGCGTGTCGACTGCATCTAAGATGGAATCTGATCTACATTCTGCCACGTGAACAACATTGCTAGTGGCTTTAGGCGTTATAAAGGTCCTGCGTCGCGTGAAGATATCAGAGCAAACGAGGCAGCGCAGGAAATGCGTCATGGAGTGCGGCGAAGTGCCGCAGCTACAGAAGGTAGTTACCGGTTGTGTAATACCACTTTAATATATTTTCTATTTTCTACATCTACCGACCAAAGCGCGTAGTCACAGTATAAACAGAGGGCCCTGCCAAGATGCATTACGCTAGCTAGCGCTTAAACAGAATAGAAACTAGTTCGCTAGTTAGCGAATAGAAACGCTAGGCAGGGCCCTTAGTAGTTCGTCTTCAAACAAAGGTATATCGCGCAGCGCGCATACGTGTGCGTGCCGTTTTAGTCAAGGCCGCGTCCGCGTTTGGTGGCGTTCGCGTATTGTCGAGATACGCGCATCGACGCAACCCTAACGCCCGAGCAGCAATAGATAACAGAAACTCATAAAGGGCCGGGAATAAGTATTTTTGTATTAGATCTATGGCGTAGCGCAGTCTGTTGAGCGACATCGATGTGCGCCACGGTAAAGTTACGTGAGGTACATTATATTTGTTACGAAGTTTTGGGTCTCAGATCCCACATACCATCAGAAAGCCTCATGTGCGTCCGCCTAGCTAAAAAAAAAAAGAAATAAAAAAAAGTGACATGTTTTCCAAATTTCCCTGCAGCGACAAACGTATCCATAAGAGGCAAGCAGCGCTATATGGTATAAGTATGAAATGTATACGACTATCGAAACAAGCTTAAAGGCAGCTTGTCTACTGGAGCGGAGCTTCATTTCCTAGACTCTCTCAGCGCAGTTCTCCTATTAGCGGATTGGCCAAGCAGCCACCGTTAGCCTTAGCAATTAGAGATAGCCGTTTGCATACTCCAGGGGTGCTTCTCCAATATTATTGTAGCTCTTATTTACTTGACAGTAATGGCGGCCGAGTTAAAAACAATACGATAATAATGTCTAAAGAATAGTACATTGTTGCCTAGGCGCGGAAAGTAAGGGTTTTCCTGACGAGGTGGTTAGCAGGCCGAGCAACAGCGAGGCCTGCTAAAATACGAGTCAGGAAATCCTCGTTTCCGCCGAGGCATACATAATGCTTTTCTCAAACATGTGAGGAAATAATACAAATACATTTTTAAAAAGCAAGTAATTTAATTATGCAGAATGAACGAATGTTACCGACCGTCAATTGTTTTTAAATACCAACCATAGAAATTGGAATGCAAATTCAAAAAGAAACACACGCACTGTGCTAAAAAAGCGAGCAGTTACCTTGGCTGTTTGGAATTTTTGTCTTGGTCCTTTTGATTTTGTATGCAAATTGACAGCATTTTTCAGAAAAATATAGACATCGACGGAAAGTGTTTTCATATGGTTTTTTTACTCCTAGGAGTAAAATGAGGCTCTTTCCGTCCTTGTCTTTCAATCGGAAAACCGTTTTTTCCGAGCATGTTTGAGAAAATATGATTTTGCCGAATAGGCTAGAGCCACAGGTTTGCAGTAATCAGCTCGCTTTAAAATACATTAAACTAGATCTGCTCGTACAGTATTCCTTGAGTCCGAGTATGAACGACACTGGTGCGGCCCTCGATGCCGGGCGTCAGGGCTCGGGGCTGCGTTGCTAATATTTAATTTCGCCTGCGAATGAAATAATTAAGTATTCATGTTACAGCGCGACTAACGCTGACGTCACCCCGTAAATTGAAACAGGTCATTTTTAGGGTTCCGTACCCAAAGGGCGAAAACGGGACCCTATTACTATAAGACTCCACTCTGTCGGTCTGTCTGTCTGTCTGTCACCAGGCTGTTTCTAATAAACTGTGATAGCTGAACTTTCACAGATGATGTATTTCTTTTACCGCTATAACAACAAATATTAAAAACAGAATAAAATAAATATTTAAATTTTGGTTTTTGTGAATAATGTAATAACAGTATTTTCCTGTTCCTGGTTGGATCCATAAATAGACATAGTATCTCATAGTATGTTGACAAATAATAATTTTCCAAAGGCCAGCAAAAAAAACAACGTTTCTCTGGAATAATATTTTTAATGCATGTTTCCTTTTATAATTTTATGTTATGAGTATATCACAGTCATCATTTTAGTAAATGCAAACAGTAAAATGTCTAACACAAAATTATTTAACCACATTACACAAAATAAAACTTTCTAATACGCAGATATGATTTATATAGGTACCAGCAGAACTAACAAGTTCGTAAACGGCCAAATAAAATGAATTTTCAAATTCGACATATTTTCAAGACGAAGTAGAGTGATAAGTCCGCCATTTGTGCATGTTTTTGTGCAATAACTATTAAGTAAAATATCGGACTAGTTTGTATGTTTGGAGGAAAAATAAATAGGTTTGTTACAAATGTATGTTTATGAATGTCTAATCTAATTAATAAATAATCCTGGCTAGAGATAAGTTTGGGACGAGGGTTTTGTGTGAGACGCCCGATGTTGATTTGGCTACTCGCATAGTTCTATGAGAATAAATTCCAATCTTAAATAGGAAAATAAATCCATTACACTTGTATTACTACTGTATTATTATAATTATTATACCTACATATAAAAGGTAATGAATACTAATGAATAATGATATATTTAGGATCAATTATTTGGTTAGAGTACCGATTCATTTATAGTTTGACATGTCAGGTTGAACATTATTTAATATCATGAATATTAGCTACATTTACATAGAACATGGAAAATCTAGAAGTTGGAGTTGAAGTAACTGTACTAAACTGTACTTAACTGTAAAAAAACGGCTTTACCCTTCATTTGACGTTGTTTTGTGACGTTCAACCGGAAGTCATCCCTGAAGGAAAAAAGTAGGCAATAGGAAGGTAAACTTTGCATTTTTGTTTGCACTTGCATTGTAGCTAAATAGTTAACCGAAACAAATAAAATCATTTAATAATTAATTGTGAGATCAAATTTGACAGTGTGCTTTTATCTACGTTTGCCTCAATGTTCCAAAATAATGTATTAAATTATTTCTAAGCGTATCTGGTGCTTTATATTCTATTTTCCGTCTACGTTACATTATCTGTGAAGTCTATTGTAAACCCTGTTCAGACTTACTTTTCTTAAGTAGTAATCAACTTTCTAACCTCAAAATGCAACTTTTTTGTATGAAACAGCTATTTTAAATAAAATAAAGCAATCACGGACAATACATTAGCCAAGTGATGTCCGAAATGTTTTCCCAGTTTACTTTATTTACGATAAAGGAGTTGTTTTAGCCTAAAACGTGTCATTTTGAGGTTAGAAAGTGGTTTACTATATAAGTCAAGTAAGTCTGAACAGGGTATAGGTTCAGATACGTTTCGGTGAGTACATACTTATATTATACATGCGCAAAACATATTATAGCTGTAATTCTCTCAATACACTTGATATTGATTTACATGTTGGGTACGAGTGAGTCCCCACATAATATAGCTCTATGTATGAAATTGTAGAGAAATCTAAATGACAACGATTCAATAAATAATCATTACTATATAATGAAGATGCATTAAGAGTATTGCGTACAGCAAATATGTGTATCTAATATAATATTCTTTAATTTTGCTCTAATATACTTTATATTATCAGTAAAATACTAGTATAATGTAAGTACATAATTACAGAAATACTTTACTACTAGTCATACATGTGTCACTGGTGTGAATACTTATAAACTATATATAAATTTTATTATAACTAATTTAGGTAAACAATATGTTACTCAGATATAATAATTGACTAGAATATTTAAGGTGATTTGTATCTATTGTGACTAGGCCATAATGTAGGAAGCCCGACGCAGCGGGCGATTCCTCACGAAACTTGGCAAGATAACCGAGGGCCAGCCGGTGGTTCACAAATGACAAAAAGTTTCACTTTGCACCTCTTAATGCAAAACAAAGAGGAGTTACTATTAAAAGATACTCAGGGAAATCGTAATATTTCCATTATTTATTTTTATCATAATGATTAAAAATGTTTTTTGGAAGACAAGATAAAAAAGCAGTGATACAAAGAGCGCTTAACACAATTCAAGAAAATAAGCGTTTGTGGCTATGGAGCAAAGATACGAGTAGTTTTCCGATACCCTACTAAATTTACTAGACTAGTTATTTAGACTCAAATATATTTTGAAATGAAAGTACCCTAGCTAGGCTTGGTGTTACACGTAGCGGGCTCCGAAGAGCTCCCCCGCCGCCCGTCCCGGCGCGGTGCAGGCACTCGCGGGACCGGCACGGCGCGGAAGCCCGATCGACTCAACATCATTCACTCCTAATTTGTAACTTAAATTCAAAGTAATACATAATACTAGGTATCGTGCATAAAAGCATTGAATACTTTAAATCTATACTACTTAAAAACAACAGTTGTTCCCATTCCAGGCAATTCACAATAATAATTAAATCCATCTATTTGTTATACATTATTAACGTCACTTAGTTTACGCGATACAGAAACGGTTATAATTGAACTATCGTGTGCGACGATCTCTACCTAGGAATGTGATTTACATAATTAATGAGAACTTTAATCCGCATCTCGCTCTACGCTGTCTGTTTGAGACAGTAATAATGGACCCCTTCATTGTCTAATCTGTACACATCACGCACTGGTAACGTTTCGCTAAGCTTACGGGTTGTTTCACTGCTGAACACTTGAGTCTGGGCGCCAGTAGGTCGGGAGAGCTCGTCCTAGGTCGGCGTGGCCTGCGGGTCCAGCCGCCGCGTGGGCGAGACCCGTCACCCTCAGAGATAGTTCGGCCTCGAAACGCAACAGAGCACACCCATACTTTTATACAGAGATCCTCTCCGCTTGTTCCGCCATAGTCCATTCGTCTCCTCGCCTTTCAGCGCGACGTTGGTCTCTGCAACAATTTGCGAAATTAATTTGCTTTCAGCGGGTAGGCTTTCCTTCACAATAGCGACAAATGAGCATGCAGCTGATGAAGGGAGATTACAGTGCCACGTTGACTGGGCATTCAAGTGGATAAAAATAACGGTCTCTAAAAGAGTAATCAGTTAGGTTTTTAGTCTCTTAGCTCGCTTCCCAATTTGGCTACAAAGTATTAATCGGCGTGCTTATGTTGTCTGGTCAGAACGTATTAAGGACATTTGAATTTGGTCGTAGATTTCGTTTACGAAGAACCTATATAGGCTACACGGTGTTAATAATGGTGTGTTCAAAGTAATCAAAACCGGAGTCTACACTGCCTCAGCCTTAAAAAATTTAGCACCATATTAGCATACATATCTACATTGATATGTCCTTCTCATACTTTGAATCTACACGAAAATTCGAATGACCGCCTAGTACGAAGCCGCGGTTTTATTGTTTTTAAGTACCTCGATGATTTTATTTATGTAGCGCTATAAGGGTTTTGCCTTTAAAACATCTTTATTTCTATGAATAAACACAAGACTTTCAGGCCGTAGGCGGATAGGCTTCCCACAGTTCGTCGCTGAGTGGTCTATTAAGTCATGCCAATGGAAGGAGGCGGCGACTGTTGATGCGCACTGCACGCAAAAAGTTATTTTATGTTAATGGGACATGGCTTTCCACTTTTGTTTCGGCATGTCGTCAATTAGCCGCTTTCTAAGTCCCACTTCTAGTTTATTTTTGCAGGTAAATGGAATAATTATTTCGACGTGATAATAATCCCTTTTACGTGCGAATATTGTTATTCAAAATATTGTAACGTAGTACGTACGCTGTAGTCAGATTTTTCTGAATACGATGTAGGTAAGTAGTTGTATATGTAAGTATAATAAAAATCTGTAAATTCGAGATATGAACTTAAAAAATACAATAGAAACCCTCAGAATGAGCAGCAGAAAAAGTTTCAACAATTTTTAGTGTTGGTCTGTTTGTCTGTTTAAATTTGTTTCTCCTCGCATAAATTGATAACCACCCGTTATTATGCCACATCCACTCGCTAGCCTGCATGTTGGTTTATTTCGTGCTGTTTATTTTAAACTAAGACGCTGCATTACGATGTGAGCGCAACCGCATTATTGTTTGCCAGGGGTTTTGAAATGTACCCTATTTTTTTTGTTTCCCTGTGTTTCTTTCTTTGTACTAAAGTAAGATTGCACTGTGCGTTTTGTCTTCATCGTCATAATGTTATTAAATTAAAATAACTAAGTTCTCATTTAAGTGAATTATGTAAAATTCTTATGGGAATAAACGTCTTTAAACCTAAACCTAAGCTATAAACTCTAACTAATGGTCTGATTTCAAAAATTTCTTCACCCATAGGCTACCTACTTTATATCCCGGAAAACGAACGGAAGCGGACGAAGGTAATCAGAAATATCATACGCAATCACTTTATGTCGAGTTTGATCATTTTGATCAATATCTTTAGATATTTGATAGTGACCGTGAGTCGGTAGGTGAGGTTACCCAAGGGCGTTAAATGGAACACAAACCGCGCGCTCATAATCCAAATGACTTAACTTTCGTCACCTACCTAGGTGGTTGAGGTTTTCTTGCTGCGGTAGGAATTCTTGGATATCGGTGACTATCCTGGTGATCTCCTGGGTATCTTTTGCGATGCTGCAGAGCTCTTCCTGGTTGAAGTCGGGCGTGATCTGCTTGCAGAGGAGGATCTGACTGATCACATTCCCAAAGTTCGAAGGGCCGGCACGGTTCTCTGCGCACAAATGTAAACATTTTAAAATTTATATGCTGCACTGAACAAAAGTTAGTTATTTTATATTTCATTTTGTTTTCTTACTGTATAATATTAAGCAAGGTTCCACCGCTCATGCATGACGGACGAGGAGGCAATTAGGCCAGATTGGAGAAAAATGAAAAATTAATATTTTATCTTCTCACAGCTGTAGGTATATCCTTGTAAGTGGCAACGCTCGCAACGCTGATTGAATCTTTTACATTTTCAGGAAGGTGGATGTTTTTGTAAACACAAGTAATGGTGCATAATAAAAGCAACTCTGATCAATATTATTACGAGCCTGATTATAAATGGCCTCGATCCACTTTACTTTATTATTATTATGTAAAAAGGTTAAGAGTTTTAAGCGCTACGATTATTATTTTTTGATAAATATCTAACTCTTTTCAAATTTACGCGGTTCGTGTTCGAAGAGATATATCAACTAGTGACTTGTAAACAATGTAAATAGTTCGCCAATCCATAATTTACCCTTTTCGTATAAATGCAAAATACACTAAACTAGTAGATAACTAGTGTGATGCGGCTTTTGCTGTGTTGTTATAGCACTGCAATGCAATAAAACACGTTTTGCATTGCGCGTACGAATATAAATGTTTTTTTAGAATAATTTATCGCCCATGTTTTGGGTTGTTTCCCGTTATTGAGATTGACACAGGATAAGGTAAGGTTATTTTACTCTCCTCGTTGCGTGTACATACCTATGATGCGTGTAAAGTAATGTACGCGGCATTGAGCTCTCCGCACTTTCGCATTAGGCGCAAAACGAAACAGTCGAGGATTTGTTTTTTTTTGCAGTTTGACATAATCATACTACGTCAGTTAGCCGGGTTATAAGTGTTAGGGGCTATTGTCTAACGCACTCGCAATCACGATCGTTTTAATTTTGAAAATCGAACGCATATTTGCATACAAAATGAAAACAATTGTTACATTTTGAAGACAATTGGCATTGCGAGTGCATTCGGCAATAGCGACGCTGATTATATTATTATGTATACATTTTCCACGTGTTATTAGTAGTGTCACGTCAGGAATATATAACACGGCTAATTTACGTATTATGTCAAACTGCTAAGCAATAAATTTTCTTGACTATACATCAGCAGACCCCAAATGTGCTGTGTGATCTTTTTAAGACGAAACCAAATTAATACGAATTATGCGATGGGAAGGAAAACACGTTCGATTTACTTCCCAAAACGATGAATTCTTAGAAAGAGCGCGGTCTATACTTGTACTATTATGTTGAGATTTGCTTAAAAGTTAAAACTAGCACAGTCCGGGGTCTATACCGTAGTAGGAGGTCATGTCCATGGGCACTAGCTGCACGAGGCGGTGGCACTTGGCGAGCTCCCGCAGCAGGAGCTGGGCCATGAAGTACAGCAGCACCAGCTGAGGCTGTTCCCCGGCTCCCTCGCTAGTAGACCTGTGCATCAAGTCGGGTTACAGTAAAGATACATTGATGACTGTCATACGAATGATACAATTAAAATAGGCTTGTGGTTTATTGCGAGGACTATTCAATAATTATTTACTTTCTGCATCCTTTACCTTACTGGGCAGCAGTTTTTGCGCTATTTTGTTTTGTTGTTGAGGCAGCTAATAAAATAAGTAGCATAAAGGCGTTTTTCCTTGAAGCCCACCTCCTTCAAGCCACACAAAGTAGTAGGTATGCATCTAGTCAATTTAACTAGACTACCCTCATAAGTTGGTTGGTTGGTTACTCTTGATTTTATGGTAGACTTTCACTCATTTGGAATAGAGCCCCATTTCTAAAGGTCATTATGACAAGGTATTGATCAAAAATTTCCTTAGGGAATTATACATTTTTTGACGATTATGAATTAATCATTAAATTGTAATAAATCATTGTTACAAGATCAATGTTTAACTTTAAGATTGCACCGCGCGGTGATTGAAAATATCAAAATTACATTTACTTGTACTTTATAGGATGTAGCAATCGCTAATATAAGAATATGGATTGTTGTATAGCAGCACATCAAAGTTACAGAATTCAGGCATTCTGATTAATTATATTCGGAATAAGCCCATGACAAATAGATCCGGGGTGTTTGCACACTAGCGCCGCCCGGGCCGCGGACGGATTATCTTTTACTGTTTGCTTTCGACGACCGAAATCGCGGATCTGGGATATTCGTATACCTAATGAGCGCACCGCTCAAGCTTTATTCGAACAAACAGTAAATAATCTAAAGCGATATCAACACATACAACAAATATTATTCGTGGAAGCTTGAGTTCCACATTAGTATTACCTTAAGCTCTTTATCGGGTTCTGAGGGGACGATTAACATAAATACACATCGTAGAAACAGCTTTCGGAGCTTTCCCTGAGGCCTTCAGCATTTCATATAATAAGCGTTTAATTTTGCTACCTTTTTTGTTTCGATGACTGTCTGACGTCGAGAGCTCTTGACTTCCTTTGGCGAACGAAAATCAAAATCGCTCTATCTGTTAGGGTCTTCAGCGTTTGGAATCGTGGTGACTTACCGGGCAAAGAGGAAGGTCGAAATGGCCGTAATTAGTTCTCTTTCGGACTTGAATACCCAGATAGCGAGTGCTTCGGCTTTTGAAATGCAAATAATTGGGTAGAGTTTGCATAAAATCCGGCGACTCAAATTTACCCAATTTGTCTGTTTTGGGTTTATTTTGTTTGGTAACATTGGAAACGTTTGCGTCGGTATCACTCTTTACTTTACGTAGACGAGGCTTTCGAACACTTGCTTATTATTTATACTGTGTAGAACGAGGGTAGGCGGGTAATTTTGCAAGCTATCGGCAGCGAATGTTGAATCCGGGCAATTTAAGTTGAAAACAAGCATCGCGGGTACCCACGTGTAGCGCCGGGCGGCCTGACTGAATTATGCACGTTTCGTTTTCTATCAGGCGGGTTACCATTTATCTAGTTCTAAAGGAGCATTAATCTAACCGTAGACAGATCCGCTGCCCGAGGGCTAGATCGCTTGGAACTAGCACTCTGTTTGTTGAATCCGATACAATGGAGCTATTGTTCCCGATCACCCTTAAAATTTATGGCTTATGTTACCTCGTGAAACATATAGAATTTGCTATCTGAAGCGAAATTACTCAGGCAGGGGTATTAAATTGCCTGAGGAAGGAAAATTAATTTTCATTCGACTCTTACATGTTCAGTAAATTTCACTAAATGAGAATTGTAAACACATGAGGCATTATTGAAGACATTGCGCTGAATAAATAAATTACCTTTTTATATTTTACTTGTAAAGATGAGGATGGTGAAATTGCTTATTAATAACTCAGACTTTGTCCCTTCGGCATATTTCTCGAACTTTTTATGATGAGTTCAGTGCTCCTTGAACACACTTCATAAGAAGTAAGTATAAAACAGTTGTTTACTAAAGTAACAAGTTTATATCTATGTATTTAGGTACTGTATACGGAACAATGATGTAAATACGGCACTATAACGTAGATACCTACTTCATTTTACACAACCGTGCCATTTACCTTTTCAAATAGTTGTTAACTCAATTTAGTTCAATTAACCGGCGTATGCCGATCACTGACAAGGGATAAGTGCTACCCTCACGGGTTCTAATATTTATGATATTTGTTGAGTAACATTATTTCAAATTAATTTGGTAATCTGCTGCCTAGCGACAAGCTACTATGGAAAAAGTAGTAATGAAGACATGTTAACTTTGGGATTTCACAATACCTATAGAAAAATCCAGTATTTATAAATTCTAGTATTTCGGGAATTAGGGAATCATTACCACTAGCCTTCATCCCAGAGTGTGGTAGGTAGAGCCACAGAATTACCAACAACTTCAACAACTTGTTGTTTATTCTATAACCACATATTGCATAAACAGGCTAAGATGTTTACCATGTGTATGTTAGTGACAGGTTGCACGCCCATCGCCTAACAATACTACAACCCGTTAATCCCTCAGTAACCTCTTTCCACTTCCACGGGAAGACATGGAGTGGCACTATTCTGAGCCGGCTAACACCGGCTATGTTTTAAAATATTTTTTAAATAAATGTATTTTAAGCTTTTATTTTATCTCAATATAACTAAAACTTAGTCAACTTATTTATCAGACGAAGAACATCGAGCGTTCTCATCGCACCCAAAATAGGAAATTGTAGAGCTGATACTCACTGACACGACACTCAGGGCGGCGTCCGCGTCAATTATGGGGAGTAGAAATCCACTTCGTACATTTAATTACAAAATATAAAGAAAGAAAAATAAAGAAAATAAATTCCCTGACACAAAAAACGACACGGTATTAACGAATAATTAAAACAGATAAAATATTTTCATCTGTGCAGTACGTTTAAAAAATATCAAAATAATGTAGGGATATGTTTGATCATAGGACGTTTTCATATGTGTAGATTAAACCCCCGATATAATGGCTTCCGTTACTTTAAGAGTTGATATCACTAAAATAACTTTCATAAAACTTGGCTAAGAACTATCCCAATTAAGTAAGCTTTTTTGCATAGCAATTGCGTCCCAATCGGGCCATGCGTGTGGGAGCTACGACGCCACACAGGTGGGTAGGTATCTGTGGGGCCAGACTAGCTGCCATCGAAGACAAACGCTAGCGTTTTTCGATCCACTGTCGCTTTGCGTTGTCATAGAAAAATGTATGAAATTGACGTAAGTCACGTGATGTATCTCTCGTTACAACTGACATTCTCCATTTTTGACAACGCATGTCGAGTATATCACGTGACTTAGGTACGTCAATTCCATACATTTTTCTATGACAACGCAAATCGACAGTGATCACCAAACGCAAGCGTTTGTATTCGATGGAAATTTGTCTAGCCCCACTGTTATTTTATCGAAACTCTTTTAAACCAACCTATACGCGGATTTTTTATTTCAGCAAAAGCGATTTCTCGCTCTGAGTCAAAAAAAAATATTGTCTAACAGCCTTCGTACGTAATTAATGTTCAAGATAACCTGAAACATGGTTTCACCAGAAAATAGCGTTCGATCAGATAAAATTCAATGAAATGACACAATCGATGAAACTGTGGAAAGGTGTTTCGATGAAATAATAGGTACCCCATTTTTATCACCATGCGGAACTGCAGGATGCGTGAAATGTGCTGACAGGGCTAAGGACTAAGTTGAAATGTAGCTGATGATATACCCCACTTGACACAAAAATTCGAACACTCCTGCGAACTAAAACCCTAGCTTCGCTTACTTCTTGCAGTTAGGCAGCACCAGCTGGCTGGTCTGCTTGGTGGCTTCGACGCAAGCGCGGCGCAGGCGGCGCACGCGCTCGCGCAGCTCAGGGCAGTCGTGCGGCTGCCCAAAGTGGATCAGCAGGTCGCGGAACAGCGCCAGCTGCACGTTGATCTCCGTGATTAGCTGGAACAACATAACTATATCAGGGACGATCTTAACCACAAAGGTGCTAGGTTGCGTTATTTTCTGTCATATGACAAAGAAAAAGAAAGCGATAACAAGATTATTGATCTGGAGATTGTGAAACAGGCCTTTTAAGGATATTTCCTGTATATCATTCCCACCCCTAAACTGATACCTTTTCCGAATCAAAGTCACACACACTCGAACTGCTAGCTTCACAACTTAATACACACGTTATAAGCCTTGTTGCTCATGCTGCTATCTCGTGAAAGAAAGAAAAATTCCTATTTTATGTTGCATGACTTTAGGGCGCAAAAACCATGATGTTGATGAATGAGCTTTAGGCATACGCCATTGATATATTCATTGTAGATTATTTATTGATAAACGATCGTTAATAGTGTTTAAATGTAATACACCTACATATCTCTAGAATTCTACCTAGATAATAGAATCTTGCATTTTTCAGATAAAGCAATAATTATTAAATAGTATAATTTTAAGTAAGCTATAAACTTGGTACAACTACTTTCCAATTTAACGAAATCAACTTATTAGAACTATATAGAATACAATTTATCTTTTATTAGAATTTACCCTAGCACAGAATGAAAATAAACCCTCTTAAATAGCAAAGGAAACAGTTATTGACGAATAACTGACTAACGAAAGGATATACGATCTTATCTCATAATACGACAAAATTAAAACTATAATTTAACTAAGGAAATAAGATCTTATCTCATAATACGACAAAATTAAAATATTATATTAACTACTGACTTTGAAAAATATCATATAATCCTCAAGCCTACTATTGCGAAATGGTAGAGAAGTAGTCGTAAGTATTTCGCCTGTCTCTGAAAATGCTTCCAATTGTTTAGTATTGTTGGGCTCTGTCGATCCAAGTATGCGAGTGGAGAGCGGCTTGAAAGTTTATGACAGCGTCGTTTACTACAAAATACGCGTAGATGTACTTAAATATTATATATAAATATCGTAGGTAATCCTTCCAGATAGGGTTGACCATGTTCTAATGTACTTACATTTTACGACCTTATACACTTTGCGAAGCGCAAATCAAGCATTAGTCACACTACCTGACAGGTTAAGTTGACTACAGTGTTTTTCAGCTACGATGAGTTCTGTGACAGCCGTATTTCGTAATTTCAATCACTTACTATACTCGCATGCGAAGTATTTAAAAATAGGCGATTAATTGTTTAAGTTTCTGGACGGCGTCGCCAGGTGTGTACCAGTGTAGTTATGTAAAGTTAAAGAAACAAGTGTAATACGTGTTTGTATGAGCTGTCACAGAACTCATTGTAGCTGAAAAACACTGTAGTGACACTTTGTTGTGACCACGGGGTTTGGATCTGGTGATTGAGTCATTATTCAAATTACTTCCTTTACAGCCTACACTCATAATCAATGAGGAATAAGAAGCCGACTATTTTGTAGGACTGTTTTGTGCAGGAATGCAGTAAACAGTGGCTACAATTTCAAATCGCAAGTAGCAAATCTTAACATAGAAAATGTACATTAAGGGATTGGAAATTACAAGGTTTCTACAAAGCCTAAACCGAATCCTAAATCTTGTACTGTGGATTTACCGAACCATCCATAAACAATATGTTATCTTTTTTATTATGGGGGTAGGCAATCGAGCATGCGGGTTACCTACCGATATCGTTGATAAGTATTATATATAGCTCAAAGATTAACTGGAAGACATCCAATAAAGTTATACATTCACCATTGTTCTGTACATCTCTTGTATATTCTCGCCTATTTTTTTCTTAAAATTCTATTGATATTATCATCATCGCAACAGAGGGCGACTTACTCGTATGTACTTTAGTGCTTTGTCACTTTGCCCTCTTGTTTGTACTGCTGCACTAATGTGTTAAAGGTGTTAAAGCGACAAGTTACTAAAGCATGCAGTTACTATAAGCCCGGTACCGCACCGATTGGGTGTCCCGGTGATTGCTCTAGTTCGATAATCGCATACGATTAACATTGATGGCGCCCTTCAGTCAAATTGCTGCGTAATCTTATTGGGCCCGGTCGGGTGGCATCGCCTTCGAAGAAACTAGAGCCTGTGTTCGAACTAGCTTATGTAGATTGAATGTGATGTCACAGTGAATACAGTGTTACAACATAGCTTCTGTAATTAAATAGACTAACTAACCTAAACAATCCTTATCACTAGTAATATTAAAAATGGAAAAGCGTGTTTTACCGATGCAATTTGATACAGAGACAGTTGTGGTCTTTTTTTATCCCAGAAATAGCGATAAACGACTTCTACGCGGACCGAGTCTTGTTTAAAGAATTGTTTGTAATTCTATAATTTTCCCAACGTCACGCGTCGTGAAATGTTCATAGGTGAATTAAGTGACGAAACCAGCTTAAAGAGCATACAAAAGTTTTTATTTCAGTACAATATATCTAAACTTCTTCTTTCGTGTCGTCTTTTTTCCCGCAAGGCGCGCATGAAGTTTATTATCCTGAGGTTCATGTCACTAAGGCTACGCATAACGGAGTTCTCTGATTTACTCAATAAAACAATATTATTTAATTACATCATCTTCCTAACAACTTATTTTCTAAATTATAAGAAGCGCTGGAGGTAATACAACACAAACGTGCTAGTGGGTACTAGCACGTGGCAACCCAATCAAATCCACTACAATCCAATTATGGCTTTTGTTTGTGATTGCTGTTCTTGTAATAGTATTATCAAAGACTGCTTTAATCAGTCAATTATAACTGAAAACAAAACGTCCGAATTGAAATTGAGATTCGGAACTGCATACGTTTACAACTCTTGTTTGGTTTAGAACCTATCCCATAATTAAACATGTTAGTACTTATATTAACGTAAATAAGGTAGTTTAGGGCAGACGAGTATGTATGTACCCACTTCTAAAATAATAAATCAGTGTTCATATGGCAAGCGGTGTTTCATTAAATGGTGGCAGCGGTTAATTAAGTAATTTGCTAGTCCCAGTGCCGGTTAATTTTTTTCCAATTCAATTCAGTGTATCAGTGGCCCGTTGTTTGAACCGTAATTGAATATACTAATTGTTAAATTCGTAACCAATTGTTAAATCTGAGCCAAAAGTGTCACATTTTCAATTCGATTTTCTATTTTTTACCATTTAGTTACCTACCTACTGATCAAACCACTTGCCTTGTAACAACCACATGTATTGAAATTTGAAACAAAGACCGCATTGAAGCCGGTTAATCTGGCCTGGCCCTAGGCGATTTCAGTCAAGCGGATACATCAACATAATATATACAATGTGTGGCCCAAAACCGGGGCGAAAAATTAAAACGTAGATTCTACTCCTCAAACTACGCAACGTTTGTTTGACGACTTTGAAAAAAAACTTGCGGTTTGAATTTTATTACATTATAAAGTTAATTCGAACACGCAATGTACTATGAAATTGGTTATGTCTGTAGAGTGACTAGACTGACAGGCGATGTCAATTAGACGGAGTTTTAAGTACATTGATTATACTATTTACTTTGTTTGAAAAATGAACAATCTAAAAACATTATGATTTTAAAAAGTTGCTAAACAAAAGTTGTCTAGTTTGAGGAGTAGAATCTACGTTTTAATTTTTCGCCCCGGTTTTGGGCCACACATTGTATATACATACAGGTATGCAAATTATAAATGTTTATTCACAAGAAGGTAAGCAATAAGGAGTGACTGTGTCACTGTGTGACTGGCTTAGTTTCTGTTTGATTAATTGGACTTCTGGTAGATAATGCCGTCAGTCATTAATTCTGCCTTTTGTCCTTTTTTGGTGCAGTAAATATTAAATAAATAAATAGATACACGAAAGCTTAAAAAACACCCTTAACAATTATTGTGCTGGAGGTAATACAATGTTATACAAGTAAATACATGACGGTTAGTTTTTATGTTTTTAAATTTTACAGTGACATGTGCATGTCCATTATTCAGAAGTGGAAGTTTATCAGCTGATATGATAATGATGATACAAAGCCAAGCACCTATACTAATAATTTGTAAAATTTTATAATATTAATATTAATATTAATGACTGACCCCTTAAACGGTAAAACTCTAACGAGCTGGCGAATCGATACTTTTTGCTGCAAATTGAGAAGGGAAGTTGCAAACGAGCCATTCATTGCCCGAAAGGTCGTGCCAGCATTCATACAACATCGAAAACAGGTTTAAACGAAAAGGTATCTTTGTGGTTCAAAATCGAAGCAATTTCCTCCTTTTAGCACATTAGCAGCTTCGATCAGCGTTCCTTAAAATCGGAATGCGTAACACAATAAGAGCCGTAAGAATGTTTTGTATGATGTGATGAGAATTACTTGTTTGTAGAAATCGTTGAAGACGTCGAATCAGGGGCTCTATTCTACTGTGTAAAACGATACTGCTTTCGGCGTGTTATGTGTGTGTGTAAACTCTTTATTGTACAAACAGAAAATAACAAATCAAAAATAAACAGAAACAAAAAAGGTATGTACAAAGGCGAACTTATCCCTATAAGGGATCTGTTATCGTATGGTTATTAACTCTGCCGATAATATGGTCGAGTAAATAAGAGCTATGATAACGTTGACAACACGATAACGTGTCAAAAGCAATCAGGTGTGACCGAGTAGAACAGACCCCGTGATGCTTAAAAAAATATGATATCGTAAATCGGAAACCAATTTTTTTATAAGTTAAGTAGTTTATTTTAAACCGTTAACTTGATAGGGTTTTTATAAAAGATCACCTTTGTAGCCCATAGTTTAAGTTTGAAGGTTTGAACTGAAAAGTGGAACGGTAACATTACTTTACTGAAAACGTAATTATTTTAACGCTACAAAATCCTATAGGTATAGGACTTAGTCAACATTGAAATACCACGATCATAAAATTTTAATGTATGTGTCCGGAATGATTGTTTACAATTATTAAATGATGTATTGCATAGGCTAATTAACCCTCGGAGAGTCATTGTAAAGGTCGCTGTGTAATGAGCAGCGTGTTAGAGGCACTAATTACCGAAGCCGCTCGCCACAAGCTCCAAACACACATCCAATTGATTTATGGACAAATCTAACCTTCATTCGGGCTCTGTATAATAGAATTGCTGACTTTGCATTCAAGCTCTTTGTTTGTGGCTAATCAGGATTACGTATAAAAAAGAGAGCTTTATTTCGCTGAGCGTTTCCATACCGGAAACCGAGGGTCTAAAGACTTTTAGACTCAAGGGAGTTAAGTAAATAAACTCGTATTGAAGGTCCAATTATTTACAAATATATATTTTTTAGGGGCGGTGGTTTGGCGGTAAACTAAAACATAGTTGAACGATTTCTGTCGCGTTTCACTGGATAACAAAGCACTATAAATCTTATAAGAATCCCTCCCTCGTCATGTCTGAGTAATCGCTTTGACCGTAATCATTTTATGTACTAAGTAAATGTGAATGTAAACAGTTTTCAGATCCTATTTGTCTAAAAATCGTTTACGTACTTATTTATGTCCGAAGCCTACTCGAGTACACTACTAAAGAAAGGCATCTCTGTTACAAATCTAGAGAAGCGGAGGCTACCTACATTGTTAATTGTCCACACACATATATATACATACATACGTATATCTCACTCATATATATTGTTTATATATACGGGATGCCGTTGACCTTGGGGTTTTAAATGCAACGATCGATTCTACTCCTCAAATGCAGCTTCTTTTGTTCTACATTTTGAAAATAACTTAATTTTCAGTGAGTTACACGTGATTAAACTTTACTATTAACATCAGTGAATTGAAATTTGTTTTGATGTAACGAGTTGGGAGAACGGACGTCGTGCTTTGAAAATACTATTCATTTTGTATGAAACTATAAAAAAGAGAAACACCTTTTTTTTAAGTTGTAGAACAAAAGAATCAGCATTTGATGAGTAGAATCGATCATTGCATTTAAAGCCCCGAGGTCACATACATCCTGTATTTATACAGGGTGGAAAAAAGAAACGCCACACGGACGGCAACTACCTTCAATATTTTAAATTTAAAAAATACTCCTTTATAGGATTATTGAAAAAATCCACCAGTTTGACTCCCGGTTAAGGCAGGCAATTTAAAAAAAAACATATATGCAGTAATAATTGTTTTCAATAATAAAAGTAAGTCTTCTTTGTGTAGTATTGGCTATTTTTAATATTTAAGGTAGATGCCGTCCATGTTTTTTCCACCCTGGATATAAATTGAATACACCCACGTGCACACCTGCACACGTACGAGTACGTACACAAACTTGTGTACTTAATCTTTTGCTTTTAATATATACACACCTAATTGTATAAACTGTGGTGACATAATTCGCCGTAGGATTAAATCTATGTTATAATCAATGTAATTATATAAGGCTGGTTGGTTTCCTAAATAAATAAATAAATGGCTTATCTATTTAATGTAATAAAAATAACATGACATTACCTACAGTTACATGAAAGCTATGGTATGTAGCATTATGGTGACAACTTGAAATCATTTGTACTTATTACTCAATGGTGATCAGATCCACAGAGTCTGGTCACCAAACATCTGTGAAAAACGTCCCACTACTTATCACCATCCCACTCAATTTATCACTCGCCTCCCAGTGCTGTGAGGGTGAAACGGGTATTTTTTGCAACATAACGGATCAGTCAATTTCAATCGACAAGTCTACTCGTTTTTATGCCTCCCTGACGAAAGTACCTACGCGTCCGTGATGTATTGGCACCATTTATACGTGTCGGCACAACCAAATAGAATTTATTGTATTGTTCTGCGGATTTGCAATTTCATTCGAACGATGAAGGTACTTGATTTTATTAGGTCAAGTCCCGAATAACATAGCATACTCGTATATGTAAGCTAGAAGAAAATTAAACTTGCAGATAATTGTGATAGAATTCTATTTGGTAGGTATATAATGATATGCGTTTCGATATCCTTGCGGTTGCTCTGGGGAAAAGTTTATTTGATGGAGCATAAAGTATAAAACTTAGCATGTATTCTAGTAGCACTACTGGAATGGAAGACGGAGTTTACGAGATATTAGGTAGTGGAGTAGACGTCCGCATGCGCCGACATAAACTCTGTTATTGCACCGCATCCCACAAACGGCTTCAGCATGATAGAATTTTCTATGTAGGCCGTCACCTTAATGGAATATGAGGATTACTCCGCATTTTACCCGGTTAACTTGTTTGTTGGTGTACCAGGGTATGAATAAAGTGATACACTACAATAATATATTACATAAATATTTCACGCGGTATCCGAACGGCGGCGGTCTCCGCTGCGACCGTGGTGGGCTTTACGGCACAAAAATATTGATGAAAATCCGTGACACAGGTATTTTTATGACATTTTTTACGTAGAACGGCTTAACGTTTGTTAATTATTATTCTACATTCTATGTAAAGCAACAGAAACTGTGTCAACGTAGATACAGCTAAGTATTGAAAGCACTACAATCAAATGTAACTTTTAACATGTCAACAAAAGATACTATTTAGGCCTAAACTAACGCTTGCGTAGACACATAGATACCCTTGCGCCCTCATGGATAGAGGTCGAGTGCTGGTCAGTCCTTTCTATAGAACAAAAATAGCTGCGCTATCCAGACAGCAGTGCAGACGCAGTCCACACGAGAATGTCACTAACTAACTCAAACAGTTACTGACATTAACAAAATAGCAATTTATATTTAGTTAAACAAAAAGTGACAACATTACAGCTACAATCTGCTTTTTAAACCTAGTTAGACGAATGATTTACAATGTTTGTTGATTATTTATCTGTTTTTCTTCCTCATAAATAACACAGTAAAATAAATAACAGTAAGTGGGTTAGATTCCCGTAAGTGGAGTCAGCCTAAGTGGTCTTCTAATTTGGAGAAAACTTTCGATAAAATAAAAATTTCAGTAACACAGAAAAGTCAAATTGACGTTTATGACGTGCGAATGAATTTAAACCGTAGGCTGGCAGACTATTTATTTGGCTGGCTGTACATAACCCGGTTTATGTCTAGCTTCTCCAACAGCACTTCGTTTATTCGTTAAAAATATCGCCGACCTATTATTTTCTACCATTTTAAAAGACGTAATTTTTACGTTTTTGAAAGAGTTTTTTGATTTTTATAACATTTGTTTTATTTTATTCTTTTTAGCGATCATAATAAGCTATATAGTCCCTCTTCCTTAAACTTTAAGACATTTCAAGCTCACCGCAAGCAACGCCGAGGGAAAATTATAGTCATATTTAAACATTTAAATTTTCTTTGTTATAGTCGCTCAACTATCTTAATCTAGATATTTTATCACCACCCTTGAGGTAACGTTGAGGAGTTCCAGTGAAAATCTGTGGTTCTACTTCACCAAATGATACTTTCTGAATGCAAATGCTGAACTTGTTACTAAAAGTACTTTAATCGCTGTATGTATGCGCGTAATATTTGAGGAGTTCCCTCAATTCCCCCTCGTTAGATTCAGATTTGGTGACAATGGGACCATACTCTATAAAACCAAAAAATATTTTTTATAATCCGTCGAGAATTAACGGAGAACTCAGTGAACATCATAAAAAAACATACAGTGGAACATAAAACTTCCTCCTTTTTAAAAATCGGTCAAAAATTCATTTCTTTACATTGTAAATTTAATAATACAAGTCAAACAAATGACGCGGCCGAAGAAAAACGCGGCAGAAATTGCGTGCTGCCCGTTTCTAAACTGCTCATTATATTTGCGTGTATTTCGTAACCTACTTTGTGTACTGGCTACATTTAATTTATTTTGGTGGGACCTGCCAAGAGCCAGGCGGTATAAAAAAGTTTGAGAAGGAGCCTTCAGTCCGGAATGATTTAGCGATTTGTTTTTTTTGCGTACGATGTATGTCTTATTTTCGCTAACTGGCAGGAATTAACGAATCGTAAATAATTTATTAAATTTGTTTACAACCAAACTTAAATAGGATTAGTGAAATTACACTGGACCGCAAAACTAAGTAGCACACTTTTAAAGAACATGTCATATAAAGTCTGATACTTAGTTTGCGGTTCAGTATAGTTCAAAATAACAGGCGAGTGCGGCCCCCGACGCTCGCGTGGCCAACGTCGAAATTGTCTCATAATTTCCTCGAAGGCACGGCGCTTGCTGAATAATGTGTCACCATAGCTGAGGGATATTATTTTAGGAAAATAAACAAGGATAGCCGAGTAACGATTGTACGATTGAATGTAGGTAACAATTCTCACTGGGTCACTACGTATACTATTTACCTAGTAATGTCTATTGTGTACTCCACCACTGTTTACCCCTCGTGCCGTCCGACCGGTCAACAAGTTTTTAGGGTTTCGTAGTCAATAGGAACCCTTATAGTTTTGCCATGTCCGTCCGTAGCCTAGCTCAGAGACTCTTAGTACTAGAAAGCTGTAATTTGGCATGAATATACATATCAGTCACGCCAACAAAGTGGTAAAATACAAACTTGAAAAATAAATAAATTAGTGTACCTTCCCTACACGCATGGGGATGTATTTTTTTTTCTCGTCTACTCAATAGTGTGGGGTGTCGTAGGAAAGGTGTTTCAAAAAAAATGCGGGTAAGTAAAAACAATTTTATGAGGATCCGTTTATGAAATATTAAGCTTTAAAGCGCTCATTTTTGTTAGAATCAAGTGTCCCCCACCCTACAGCCAAAACTACAAATACTAAAAAATCTAAAAAATATCTCAAGTGAAAGCACATATAATGAATTTAATAGGAATACTATCCCGACTAAGTTGACGTCATTGGTTCTTCAGTTACAAACGATATAAATGTTCATTCCTACCGAAATCTTATTTGCGATGTTGGTCAATTGACCGCGACCTATGTCGATTTATGAGGATAACAGTTTTCCAATGGCAAAGTTAAGTTTGTCGGCCTAATTTGGTTGTAGTAACGGCTTCGGATCGGAACCCTACACCGAGCATGGTCCAACATGCTCTTGCCCGGTTTTTTAACGAAGGAGTTCATAATAATGTACCAAACATGCGATTAAATTAAAAATAAAACTCCAGTGAACTTTGAAGGAAAGCAACGCTATGATGTTTTGATAATGTAAAACATACTATCTTCTTATTTGGATTTATTGGGTTGGGTGATATGAGCACCGAACAACACAAAGGCGTAAATAAATTTATTGTTATTTGTCATGACATGTTTGCATCACCTGACCCACAATAGGTTCTGTTCTTTAGCTGCCACTTTTCTATTTTATAAATAAAAGCTTAGATAAATATCTCGGTAAAGTACGAGGAAAAATAATGAGAAAGGTTTCTGACATTTTTATCACTAAATGGGGTCTTTATAAAACGTGAGAAAAGAACTAGATTAACCGGCTTTATGTATGTGTATATACGGACCAACATAACATCTAAGAAAGTGAATACTCTAAAATAAAAGTCAAACCGCAAAGCAGTCGATTCAGCACTCAGTTCAGTTTGAAATTTTCCGAGTAGCACATTTAACGTTCTTTCTAAAATTTACCTAACTTTACTGAGTCAGGTAAGTGTATTCGCAAAGAATTTAATACATTGGGGCTTGCACGGTGCCGTGGGAGTGGGACTAGGAAAAAAATACCGAAATAAGTTATATCCCTCGGGGTTTCCTTTTTTTAATGTTGTACTTAATATAGTAAGAGAGAAATACACCAAGACATAAATAAGCTTTGTAAAATTCTTGCTGGGAGTTCCTAAAGATCTCGCGCCTCCATCCAAGGAGCTAGGACTAACGAGATCAAGTTCCATCTGCCTCCAGAACTGAGAGACGAAATGGTAACTGGCGTGTGTATAAATAGGGCCACTAGGATTAATTAATTGGTTCGCTCGATGTTAAACCGACGTCTGCCTCGTAAGAAGTGGTTCTGTGCATTATTTATGCAATCGTTTTATTCAATTTAATAATTAAAAAGACTGGTAAGGTTTAAACAATTGATGTGGATTCATCAAACCATAAAACGCAAAAAAGTACGAGTATAGGAGATATAGGAAAATTAAATAAACTTAGCAAAAAACGGGCTTAATTAAATGGAAACTTAAATATTTTTTAAGTGAAGTAAATATTTGTTAGCCTACATTTAAATACAAGTGCTTGTAGAAACACAAATGACAAATATTATATTACATGTGAGTTTTTGTGATTTCGCTATCATTCACTTTCCCATAAACATTAATAAACTGGGCAAAACTTATTAAATCTACTCAAAAATTCTTCATCGCTAGAGTTGAAAAATAACATCGTTGCTTTTAAATGAGCGTTCCCTACAGGAACGGGAGAAGAACCTCTATCACCGCATCCCGGGAGAAATCCCAGCTTTTTGTGGATGAATAAATAATAAATAATCGTCCAATCGTACGTCTGCAATTGCTACAAAAAAGTTCCGCGAAACCTGAAAGAAAACTTTAGCTAACAGTCGGTCGGTAGCCCGAGCAGTGGAAAAATATGTCGTACAAGAGGGAATAGGGAGGTTTTAACTACTTTGTATGCTCAGTTACTTCCGCTTGTGACTTTCTAAATATGTCATGTAGATACGTGAGGTGATCTTTCTCCAGACGGATCGGACAGGGACTATTATTAACATCGTAATATTAGGATGGCCAAGACTGAAAACATGTGATTTTTATGCAATAAAATAAGTGGATAAAATACATGAAGTATAAATAACGAAGTATGCGAAAAAAAATCAGTAAAAGAAACCATTACTTAGAACTTTTTTTTTCTTTTCTGTACCTACTCGTCGATTTCAAATTTATTATATCTGGTACTTGTCAAAGTTCGGTGATCATTAATTAAAAGTAATAAAGTACCTACGTGATAGTGTTTCTTTTCGTTTCCACAGAAGACTTGATACTGTCATGTGCGTAAAATGCATTTTACGCATATTTCTCATCCCGGCCCTTTCTGTCCGATGTTTTACTTAGTTAGTCCTCCATATGCTACGTCCTTGAGTTCGTTTATTAAAAGCTACAAAGTTCATCGACGCTTCGTCGAAGTCTGATCGATGATGATCTGATCTGAGTCGAAGATGTGAAGATAACATGGCAGCGTAGGCCTTTAGTTTTAAAAACTTATCTCATAGCTGGTTAACCACATGTAGATGCCACAGACGCTTTGTGTTGTTCTATAATGGAGCACAGCTTAATAGGAAACGCAACTTGCAGCGTTAGTGAGCTAACGCAGAGATCTAATTAAAATTCACTAGCTACTTAACTGCATGGGCGCGTTGCTCGCCAAAAGGGAATTGCATAGCGGGGAATAATGCGCGCCGGGGGCTCCGCGTCACGGAGCGGTCTGCTCCGAATAATAACTATAATCCTTGAAATAACACGACACTATGTACTTCCATTTGATAATTCGATCCGGTAATACAAGATGTTATGAAATTGTGAGTGAGATTGTAACTCACTATCTGCATCGATTCGGAGTAGCGGTTCTAATAATAATCGGTGCAGATTATGTGTCTTCAACTATAACGTTGTCAAAATCAATTGAGTTATAAGAAATTGAATATTCAACTTCAGCAGAGAATAATAAAATAAAATAATTATCCTGAAAACAATTAAGGGTTAATGATATTTTAATGTTTTTTGGATTCTTACCGTGTACTATAATAGAGTTTCGGATAAAAGTCTCAGGCTTACGGCATTGTGCTCTTTATCAGGCTGGAGCAACAGATAGAATTTAGTGTCCCACCACAATGCAATCCCAGCTTAGTTTCCCGCCACGACTCGCTTCCCGGATAAACGAAAATTCTATTCCCGACAAGCTCTTACACGGACAAAACCGGGTCCATCTTATTATTTGATTAGGCCCCGATTGCCTACTTGAGGCAGGGGTTAATTGGCTTTGGTAAAACTCTAGTGAATACCTCCACCCAATTTATATATCGTAATGGATATCGAAGGAACGGGATCCCTTTGGTTAAGTTTTTAATTAATTCGAATACGGGTTTTACTTTATATTTGAAAGTCAATGAACCTGTCATTGACTTTAAAAGATTATTTTTTAATAATACTTCTGAAGTCAAATCAATGAACAACGCAAAATATAATCTATGTAGGTACTTTGCTGTGGGCAGTGGGGTCATTACAAAAATTCGTGGATTTTTTGTAAAAGAGAAAAGTTTCAAAGTACTTGTTTATTTCGTGTTGAGAATTTCCTTTGGTATAATTTATTTAATGGGTATTTTTTTACCAAGCTTTCTTCTTGTTTTGTTTTGGCGCCAGGCCCTCGTCTGTGGCTTCTCGTGCACCTAGATTGTTTACCCACTTATCTTAAGTAGTAGTCGAAAAATGAATAAAATATGCAGTTTAAAATACGTTCTTTTTAGAATTTCCCTTTACATAATATCAGCTCTTATGTTGTAGATTTATTCATTAACTCAGTGACTCTTGGTACAGTCGAGTTCATAAATATGTGTACACTTTAGTACCTTGTCTATTTAATGACATGTTTAAACTGCCTTTTACGAATTGTCACAGCGATTAAAGTCAAAAAGTACTAAAGTGTATACATATTTATGAACTCGACTATAGGTACTACAAAGCCGTAATTTGGCATAGGTATACGTATATTTTTAATTTACGCTGACAAATTTGTAAAATAAAATATATAAAAATATCAGATGTCAAGTAAAGATATTTTTAACATTATAAAATCGAGTGAGGTATATTTGGGTATCTCAAAATCATTATGTACATGTTATGATCAATTTTATAATGGGGACGGACGGTTGAAGGGATGTTGAACTTGAAAAGTGACATTCAACAACAACAAGCGATATGTCACCGGATAGGTAATTCTAAGTTGTAAAACTATTTCTATGGCAGGTAGTTCGAAATCTTTGTGTCATAAAAGTTATCGCCGTGCAAAGACAGCGGTGTTTCAAAGTAATCATGCAAACGTCATCTACGTAGGCGTCCCGATGTTCCCGATTTTTTAAATATTTCTCACAGTTATGAGGTTTCCCACTACACTAAATCGTTGTAGAATTAAAAAGCATATCCAATGATATAGTGCTTATTGTTATTGGTTTCTAGGCCAGTGTTCATACATTTCTGCCCATCCTCCTTTCTTTCTCAAACAGCCAAAACTACTAGTAATAAAAATCTGAAAATATCCTAAATGAAAATACATTGTTATAACGAAATCGTAAGAAAACTGTTACGACTAACGAGACTAGATCGGTACAGAAGATACCGGCGACTAAAGTACTTATATTTACTAAAAGTCATCTAAAACAGCACCAAATACTTTAAATTGAAAATTCGTATAGATAATTGAAGATTCGTCTTTCGAGATAGTTCTTTTTTGCGCTTGGAGCAACGGTGACGGAACCCTATGTTGATTGAGCATATTCCGCAAGTTCTTGAACGGTTCTCCCTTATAAACACTACTCGTAAATATTACTTTGAATGGATATAACATTTATTGTTCTATTTATTTGAACTCATTATATAAATTGCGTCACAAAATATATTGCATGCATACAAATGGCTTTCCAATGCTCTTAGGATTTTTTCTGTTATGTGAAGTGCCTCCATATTTTTCAATTGTATTTTTCCACGCAAAACTCCGATCGCGGAAAATGTCTCCCACCTTCATTCTTTGCTACAAAGCGTCCATGTAAATACGAGAGGCACGCGCGTAAACCAAGGAAAATACTTTTGAACGTTCCAAGATTTAGTCCAAACTGCATTCCAATTTCCTAAAATCGTACACGCGCAGTTTGGACAACAGACCTGACGACGATTCATACCGTGGTCACATTTGGTAATAAGTAGCGCAAAACAGGTTGACCCGCATTTAGAACCGACGTATATACTATCAGTAACGTGTCTATCGATGGTTCGAACTGGACCACATTCTTTGGTACCAAAAATAATAGAGAAGAATATAACCGATAAGGTGTAAATCCGAACTTTACCTTGTCGAGAACATGAAAGGGAAAAAACTTACCGAGGGCACGGAAGGCTCTGGCTCGTGGTAGGTGGAGAAGGTCCGTATCGTCCCCGCCATGCCGCCGCTGGCGCCGCGCGCATTCCGCTCGCCAGGGAGCACTTCACCAGAAACCGTCCTTCAGCAGTTACTCACTACACTTCCCAAACTGGGCTTTCCAAATGTTCATTTGACCACATTCTAATTCAAGAGAGAAGGACATAACATAATACTAGTTTTGTGATATATCCTAATGTCATTCGACTTATATTACCTGTGCGTGACATTATTAAGCCAAGGAGTCTGTTAAATCACGTAATTGCTTTGGAGGTGAATTTTCTTTGAAAAGAAACACCACTTTTTTCACGGTATTTTTTGTTGGATCATGTATTCCGACAGAAAAAAGTAGTAACTAAAATATTAAACGGTAAAAAGAATGCAAGTGTTTATGCATCTCCAATGCGATTCACAATCAGCCAATATTAAGTAGCAAAATTCTTGTTTCAGAGAGTTCTGACTTAAATTTGCGATCGGCTCGCTATCGTGTTGAAGGTTAAGTTCAAGTTTAATCTCATTGTGCCGCTCACAATGCAGGTTATTTAAAAAGGCTCTACATTTCCACATCCAAGTTAGAAGTTACGTTATCTTCATTTGATTCTCCCATTTCAACCTCTAAACACAAGTATAAGGCATGGGACATCCGCAATTTCAAAATTATTGCTTCGTAGTAACCATCCAGCACGCCTACAGAGGCCTAAATTAGGCACACCCACACACACTATCTCTTTTGAGAGTGCGAATATTCTATAGCGAGTTCCGTTTGAATCCCAGAGATACCCCTTAATCTCTTTATGTATAAAAACAAACTCTGAAACTGTTTGTGTGTATGTGGTCGCTGATCAGCTACAGATCTTTGTACTCGCACTTTTTTGACGATTTGATTTGATGACAAATCTAGTGTTGGAAGGACTTTGTGCAGGGTCTGCATTGCTACCACCATCTTACCCAATAACCTGTCGCCAAACAGCATTGTTCGCTATGTTCCGTTCCGGTGCGAGGGCTTATGCCCGCGCTACACAAGCATGAAATAACTAGCATAGAAGCTGTCTAAGTCCTCAGGGTTGGCAACACATTTGCAGTCTTGAGATTGTCAACATAAGGTCGCAAATGTCATTGACCTGTGTGCTTGTTTACCATAAAAATATATTCTCAAACACTAAAGCCCTGAGTTGTGATTTAACAGCGCGTCTGCAAGTCAAAATCTCCGCGAGAGCTAAATCATTAATCGTCTAGTTTACCGTGCAGTGCCCTTGCAGGCCTTATGTTGAAGCTACCTATTGTGATTTATGACCTCAAGTACAACGTAAAACAATAAACGAATATGACTATTACCTGTGTATAAATCACATTTACCCCTTGAGTAACCAGTTGCCATATTTTTTATTTTATTTAATCTCTTCATTGAAAAGTTGGCGGAACAAAGCCTGAATTATAGTAATTTATCTTGAATTTACTCTAATTAAAAATACGTATATACAGACAAAGATGCTATACATACATACGTGATAAACACGAGTGAATTTTTATCAAGGTGTCATACATCATACAAATATTTTAAATGCGAAAGTGGGTGTGTTTTTGTTAATCATTCACGCTGCAACGGCTGGATAGATTTGGATTAAATGGAGATAGCTTATACCTTGAATTTACAGGCTACTTTTCATCTCGGGAAGTTTTCAAGTTCCCGAGGGAATAACTATAATCGAAATCTACGCGGACGAAGTCACAGGCAAAAGCTAGTTAATTATAAATGTCCGTCATGATTATTGTGCTTGGCCATGTGTGTCTTTCGTTTTTAAATGCAGTTTTAAGCAACTAATCTAAAAGTTCTTTTATGGGAAACCACTACTTTACTTTACAATACTTTAGTAAAAACAAGATCGGTTCTCAGTACGAGATAAGAGTTTAGATCATTTAATAAGAAGTGTTGAGTAAGCTAAGCTCCAATGGTTTTTTGCATGCGTTACTTTAGAATCCTTTCATACTGAATATTTAATCGGTACATTTTTTAACGAAAAACATACTTTTAATTAAAAATCGACCTTTCTGTTATAAGTGTAGGGGAAAAAAGTATTGTCTACAAGAATTAAACGGGATCTGCTAAATTGTTTGATGAAGTTTGACATGATTATCCTTCATTAGAAAAAACTATTACCGGTTTGGAGAAAAACCACAGAAGGCGCAATTGCATACTATAAACGTCTCCTATACGCTTTGGGGACGCTTTCAAGTCTGACACTTAAGTATGGGCTGATCCCCGAATACTGGGGGACTTACGGATGTTTGAGTGGTACTTTACAAGATAAGTAAGCTCGGCAAAGTTACATACTTGTCAAAGATTAGTAAGAACACGGACTGGCCGGACATGCGTAGGAAAAGTGTATTCTTTATAACCTGCTATACGAGGAAGATTTATAGCTATGCGCCAATCTTGTAGTGAACTAAGTGATCAATAGATTCCTTACGTCATAAGAGAGTATTCTAGGAATCTGGTTCCAAATTTTATGAATATTTCCCTTTGGCAAATATGTTGCTTCTTATGTAAGTCTTTGTCCCGTAGGAGTTTTCTTTTGAGGTAACTTACATGACGAATTTATTGATTATCCAACACACAACAAAGGGTATAGTATAATTATTATTGTTTTAAAACGAGTAGGATAAACGCGATATAAAATGTTTGAAACGGGAAAGTACCAGTACCTTCCTGGATTGCGTCAGCTTAATTACACTGACGGGTTGAAAAGTTACTTTTCGTTTGCGAATTTCCTAAATGATGTTATTAGTAATTGGCCCGCGGGAGTTAAAATTGTAATTTAATGAGAATTTATTATTTAAAATAAATAAACGAAACATTAAAATAACATTGGTTTTACTTGGTTCTTCCACTTTCACTTTTTACTGTCTAGAGAATAAGAGTTGCCATAACTTTTACAATATGACAACGATATGGTTTAAGACCAAGTGAAATAGTTAATCATAATCTATCCTACAACCAATTAATATTGCAAAATATATGTGCAATCTATATTGATGATTAAATAAACTAAACTCGACTATAGGTCAAAAACTTAAGTAAATGACCTCTTGCATGTAGTTGTGTACTACAAAAACAATATGGAATTTACGACTAATTTCAAATACAGAATGTCAAACGGTCTATACAGATGTGTTACATGTACAACTACTTGCGACAGGTCATTTACTTAAATTTTTCACCTATAATTAATCGATTTATGTATGTACGTTAGTTCAAATTAAGCTAAGTTTTCTGCTTCTACGTAGTTGAATTCCTATGTTATAACATCTTACGCATTCCGATGAAGGAAAACCTCTCGGAATATCTACATACATCGCTACATAATTTAGCTTTGGATGAATTTAGATCTGGCTATATCTCTGGAACTGCGTGTCGGGTCACGCCCGGCGCCCATGACAACCTTTTCAGTGCACTTTCGTTTTTATGTAAATTTTCTCGAGACTGTACACCTCAATATAAACGAAACGGGTCCTTAACGATATTTTGAGTAAGTTTGTTTGTTAATACAACTATCTTACTTATACGCATTACTAATCTTACTACTTAATCTTGTAAATACGAAAGTTTGTAAGTTTGTTACTTAATCACGCCAGAACGGCTAAACAGATTTGGATGAAATTTGGCACAGAGATAGATTAAAGTCTACAATGGCACATAGGTGAGGTACTTGGTTCACTAATTTTTTATAATCATCATTTGACAAACTATATCATTTTACAAACTTTCATTTCGCAGAGAGATACTACCCGCCGCATTATATACCATTTTTTTGTGGTCAAATGTCTAACCTAACTTATTTATCCAGCCCATGTAACCTATGTAATATGTAATGGTTTGAGCATAAACACGTTTGAAAATTGGACAGTTCCAGAGGGAATTGCGATAAGCAACTTCTACGCGGACGGAGTCGCGCGTAAATGCTAGTGAATAATAACTGCGATAGATCTATAAAGTCTGTATAATATATAAATTGGCACCTTTTGATAACATAGGTGTTTTTATTTAGTTTTTGGTTCAACGTTTTAAAAATGAATGCCAAAGAGATGCTGAGAGAGATTTTTACTAATAAAATGACTTTAGAAGCAAATTTAAAAGTAGTAGAAGCAACACCTAGTTAAGTTGCGATTTAACTTAAGTCGTAGTTGTTATATGTAACGCCTTGTTAACGCATGAAATGAAAGGTGTTCAAGTTAATAATAACTTTTATTAACGAATTATTCATTCGGTAGCTCAGTTAAATGTAATATAGAGGTAGCATTAAAAACCCTAATTAACGACTCCGCGGATTCTGTAAATTTAACATGGTTAGATCGTTTTATGTGGTAATGGCTCAAAGCGTTTCATAATGGCGTTATAGCCGAGCACAGCCGTGTATTTTATTATAGGTAAGACTGGTTTCGCACAGCGCCCACGATTCACCCAAAACTGTGCCGCTTCGGCTACAAACAGAAAAAATATTTAATTCCATTAGTTTGGTTAGTGGTTGGAATTAGAACGTTTCCTTTGCTACAGTTAGGACACTAGGAAACATAGAATTCATAGCTTTTATTTAGGTACCTTCTCGTAGCGCGTGTGGTGTTTGCACCGAATGTATAAGTACAGTCAAGGAATTAAATTTGGCACCCGCCTTAGTTCCAAAGTGAATCCGACATTCTACAGCATTAAGGTTGAGTTTCCTATCAATTACAAATGACTTGGCATCTCTAATGACAATGAAATCTTCAAGCAGATTTTCTATGAAATGGGTAGCAAATTACCGTCCGTAACGATCGTACATACTGTTCCACTAGTAACAATTAATAGTATGTATGTATGCATGTAAACTCTTTATAGCACAAACGGAAAAAAAAAATAGAAACACAAAAGTTACGTTGAAAGGCAAACTTATCCCATTAAGGGATCTCTTCCGGCTAACCCTTGAGCGTTTGAGAGATATATAAAAACCACTGAATACTTAAGGTATAACAATTAAAGATACAGACGATATAGATAAAAATATCAAATAAATACGTATAAATATATACACATATATAAATATAATAAATAACTAAATAAATAAATCTTTTACAAGTATGAAAAGTAGAAAGGACATACAGTCATACATCAGGAACAAAAGTCAAACCAGTACTTCTTCAGTCTAGATTCACGTGAAGCAGCAGCAGCAGTTTAAGGGATGATCATCACAGTTACATTATTTAACGCCTAGTATTATAACGAGAAATAATGTTTACCGTCACACGTTGTTCATCATACATTATGTAACGAAAACTTGGAATTTCGTCTCGAATGTTAACGATTGCCCTCGGCCAGAGAGAGCTCTTCCGGCCGATGTATGCCGATGATGGATCATACTAACATCCGGGCATGTGCTTACAATAACAATATATTATAAAGAAACTTAGTTAAAACTTTACTTCCTACACTTACTGTTGAACAATACCTCTTTCTTCCTTTACATATTTGAGTTTAAATTATTAAAGAATTTTGAGCTCGGCACTATTGCAAATGTAATAGAACTTATTATTTATGTCCACGTGTCTTTATTTGTAATAAGTAAACTAGCTTACTAAGTATGAACTTAAGGCCTTTCTTTGTTTGTAAATTTACTAGGAATATGCTAATAAACTAATTAGTACCGTATAAATTTTTAATAGATGCCTTGATAAAAAAATATAATTGGCTCGAAGTAAATCCAGTGCAAAACTTAAAAGCGAACTAGATTCGCTTTAACTGGCCTGTAACGAGCTAAGGGGCTTAGTCGCGGTGTAGTTGTTCTCAGAAATGTAAATTAACGTAGCTTTATGCATACCTTCTGTGGCCGCATAATATAAGGATTAACTAAGTAGGCTGAACCTTAGCTCATATTTATGCAAAATTAATACGTTCGTATAAATTTTAGACAAACATTTTAAAACCGAGTTGAAAACTTGATTATCTAAGGTACATATCAAATACTTCGATATAATAACTTAGATAAATATATACTGACAACAAATGAACACTTTAAACTTATCGTCAACTTTGAACAAACTTTGTAAGTGTAATGTTTCACTGTCGTGTTCGGCGCGGCGTGTTGTCGTAGCGCTACGACGCGTCGCGCGGCGTCGCGTAGCGGCGGGGCGACTGCCGCAGCGGCCCGGCGGCCAGGCGGCCCGGCGGCCGGCCGCGCGCCGCGCACCGCTCCCTGATCATTGACAAAATACCTGTGTTTTCTCACAATAACACAAACGCCTCAGAATAGACCGTTACTCATTGCTCGATGTTTTCCTCAATTTTAATTTTAAAGCGCGAGACGCATTGCGGGCGGCTCCTTGACTTATGAACTCTGAGATCAAGGCCAGCGCCGCTCGCGTACCGCATCGCATGCACTTAGAGACTGAATTAAAGCAGAAGATGTCCTCTTAGCTCTGGAAATTAAATAGTGACAAGATTTGTATGGTAATTAAACAATAATAAAACGCCTACAGTTAATTTCCTTATAGCAAATGTACTTTGTTAATCCAATACCCAGAATGAATAAAAACAGGAAAATCTTATTTATTTAAATCACAGCGGACATATCCGACTGTGACATTAACTAAACAATACACTAGGTATATAAACAGTTATACCGACTTTACTCGTTAACGCTGCGGTTTACCGACGACAATGATGAATAACAAGCGCCTCTGGTATAATATCAATACAAAAATTGGCAGCAACAAGTTCGGAACAGCATTATATTCATATAGCCGCGGGCTTTTCATACGCGGTTACCTAAACACATCCGTTTGAATTAACAAAGCGCGAACTCTTTGTTTGAACGCCGGAGGCAGTAAATCAGCGGGCGATTTCGATGGCGGGATCCTCTGGCTGTGCAGCGATATAATATAAAAATACACGCGGCTCGGCGCGGCCCCATCCATCTCGCGGCAACTCGCCGCGTCGGCGGAATCACCTGCCACGCCGGTTGCACACCACGCTAGCCGCAATAACTACCCATTACGGCATCTTCCTACTGGAACTTCCCATCTACTCCTTATCTGCAGTTAAAGATAAGTAGGTAGATAGAATATCTTAAAACTTTCGATTGTGGTGCCGTAAGCCTGATACTCTAGAGTATAGACGTCCCGCGACATGTGTTAATGAGGTCAAGAGATTTCCCCAGATTGCTTGTCAAGTAAGGCATTGTCGCGCAACTTTGCACGTTAGACGATACCTGTCATATTGCTGGACATGTTGAATGAAGTCCGGCTACCTTGCAATCAAAACGTCGCGATGTTGCCAGGTATGTCAAGCGAAGCTTAACAACGTTGCTGTATTTTAGCCCGCCCATTAAGGATGAAAGAAAAGAAAATTATGTCTGGTTTTAGTAACCTAAACATGTTATATGATAAAAAATAGATCAAAATAGCTTGTCAAAAATCTGTGGCTATTGATTTCAGCAGTTGATAAAAATAATTATTAATCAAATGAATGATTTTTCAGAACACTTTAAAAAAAGTTCCTGTGGGTAGTCAATTCTGCTAATGACAAAAATATTACTAAGACAAAGCCGCAGCCTCGCCCACTTCCTGTGTTATAGCACACCTGAAACTGGTTCTAAAAGTTTAGTATCGTGACTTACCTATACTCCAAAAGCATTTAAAGTGTCGTTGGCTTGTTTTGAGTTTGTGACAAAGTTTTTGAAGTTGTATCGTTTCTAATTTGTGTGCCGCTCTCGTTACGGCCCCAGCCTAACTTAGAGACGCTTCACAGGCATGCTTCACTCTGCGAGGGCGAAGACGCTACACAAATCTTTACGATTTTATAACTCGATTTGTATATAATAAAAACCTCGTTCATCATACTTCGTTTATTTTCCAACGAACGTTAAGAAATTTAAATCCACACGTTAAAAATATTGAATTTTATCTTTATGCGGATAATTCAGACATAGAGAACAACAGATAGATGTATCGCTCTAAATGTAAGTATGGCATGACATTCCCCTGCGTTGCGATAAACCACGTGGTAAACTGTCATCCGTTTTGAGAGAAGTAAAAGAAAAACGTTAGTAGGGTTTCCATCTTGGCTAGGGCCTGCAGGGCCTGCTATTAATTGTAAAAATGTCTACCTTTTTTCCGACATGATATGCTCCAAGTAATTTGTACTTTTTTAAACAGAATGCTAGTTTAAACTGAGTAGTTTTTAGCTTTTTTGTTTCATATGTTATTATAATGGGGTTTAATAGAATATCTATCATGACTTCTATTTTTAACCATATGATTTAGACATAACGACGATGTCCTCTTTGTTCTCTGCAAAAATGCTAGAATTACTCGGAGTAATCGTAAAACGATGTAAATCTAATGTTTTGAACATGTAAAATTAATGTTTTTATCGCAAGTTATCCACGTTATCGTACATTTGACAACATGTATATTGTTTATGATTAAATTTACATGTTATTTTTACCCACCGGGTTATGATCTTACCTACCTACTTCCTGATGCCAACATTACTCCCACGTCAACATTTTAGATACATTTTCAAAGGAATACTCATTCCTCCGTTTTCTTTTCATGCTACAATAAAGTCGAATGAAAAAGGAAATATTTCTGTATATCGGAAGCTTGATTAAATGCGGGACATAAGATTTTATAACATCGGATGAGCACAAAAATCATACCACAATATATAAACATAGATGTCATCGTAAAGGTAGGGTAGATGTACCGGTTTTGGCCACCTTAAGACCGTTTTTGGCCACACTAAATTTGAACTAATACCTAAAGCATTATGAAATTCCAAAAAAAAATGTCTTGTTTTAATATTAATCTTCAGTGTTAACTATTTTTGACACTCATTTCAACCTCAAGTGGCCAAAAAGTGTGTGTTTTTTGAATTGATTATATAGCATTGGCACATTTGTACTAGAAAGGTTATGATTGCGTGTGGCGGGGCATTTAAGAAGCGGGCTAAACACCTGAAAGTATTTATTGCACACGCAATATGCCCCGGTGGGTGTACTAACTACCACTTAATATGTTTTTATTTAGTAGCGTCTGGATGTAAACCTCGGCCAACCCTAAATTTGGCCAATTTAATGTCTAGCAGAATAAGATTAAGGATATTTGTTATTTGTAGAATTACTTATATTTTCCGTTATTTACAGTACTTATCCTGCTTCTACAATTTTTCAGCTGCAAAACAGCTCTATTCCGATTCATTTTAGTTCATCTTGCTTCTCCTATCGTCACCATATTACTGACCGGGCTAACATAATGTAGAATAGATATGGCTTATTTTTTAGGCAATATGATGAAAACCCTCCATGTATCACTTAAAATATGGATCTCATTTTATACGGAAATTGACCACCGCTATCTTAGATTTATGAAAACAATTTTTCACTTCTCATGCTCGTGAAGTCCTTCTTTATGCTGGGTATAGGCTGCATAAAATAGCATTTATGCCTTCTATATTGCATCTAACCAAAAAGAAATTTAAAACTATTAAAAACAAGTATTATTGACAAAAACATTACAAAATCAACGTATGACTTAGCACTATTGCGTTCGACCTCAGTCAAAAAACCAATGCTGGAAAATATAAATAAAAAGACATAAGTGGCGGGAAAGAGGTTTTTGTCTGTAGTTTTGGACTATTAATTAGGTACAGGTGTAGTGCATAATTGCTTTCCTTCGTATTTTCACGGAAACGTACGAAGGTGTCATGCTACTTCAGTCAACCTCAGTACTTTTTGTACTGTGACCGACTGAAATAGCAAGACGCGTTCCTACGTTTCCGTGAAAATACGAAGGAGAACAATTATGCACTACATCTGTAGATGTTTTCTTTTCGAAACTTGTGGTTTTACGGAATTTAGCAAAGAGGAAATAATGCTCACACCTAACCGAACTAATAAAAAAAAATGCAAAACAGACCTTATTAAACAGACTTTGCCGCCTAAATCCAAGAAATTTTATTTTAAAACGTATTTAAATTTCTAAGTCTTGAGAAGCGGCATACAAGTCAATACATCCTCGTTCATGTAAGTTTTTTTACGTTATTACTGTTTTATTTCCTCGTAATCGAAGTGAAAAGCAGAGTGTACAACTCTGTCTTAAAACCCATTTTATCCCCGACTTAATAAGTCTTGAACGAAATGTTTTGTTTTATGCCCTTATTGTACAATCTACTATTAATAGTAGCTTGACCTTAAACTTCGTAAACAATAGACCTAGAAAAATAAAATAATATAATATTAAATGGGCGGAGACTGATGGCCGATGGGGTCACAAGGTTCTGGAGTGGCGTCCGTGGACCGGAAGACGAGCTGTAGGTAGGCCTCCAACAAGATGGAGTGACGACCTCGTCAGGATCGCGGGACCGCGGTGGATGCGAAAAGCACAAGATCGGTTTGAGTGGAAAGCCTTGGGGGAGGCCTATGTCCAGCGGTGGACGTCTTTCGGTCCCATTGGCTAGAGACAATAAAAGCATTTTTTGGTCATTCGCAGGGATCTGATCAAAGTTGCAGAAATGTGTTTGCTTGAAGCGTTCGGTTCACGAAACTATTTGGAACAATCAGGAGTATTGACGTTTATTAGTTCTACAACAGTTCCAGCCAGAGTTTTCGATTGCATTTCCAATCGAGTTCGTTCCATTGAGTGATTTCTGTAAAAGAACAATTTACTTGCTGCAGTGTTTCACACAGCCACTGTTCTGCACTCCAGGCGACGTGAATGTTTAATACTCTCAAACTTTATAAAGTATACTTTGCAGAATAGCGAGACCCGCATCAAAATAAGCGTCGAGTTCCAGAGTTGAATTGGATTTAAATTTGAAGCGAGAGCTTTTGTGGTGATTGTGAAATGTGAAAGGAGATCGGAAACACTCTGATTCAAGAATATTAAATTTTTGGGCAAAGACTACAATCAGGATTAATTAAAAATTTCGACGTTACGTGTACACGTTTCAAATAGCTTTTATGTTAATAATGTAAATTATGTTGATGTTTCAAATTTATAAGGTACCTATCATATAAATTAAAGTAAAACATGAGTTAGGGTAGAAGTACCGGTTTTGGCCATCTATACACCGTTTATGGCTCTATATTTTAACTAATATCATAAGAATTATGAAATTAAGCAAATGAAATTAAGCAAGCAAAAAAGTAAAAAAAAAAGAAAGTGAAGAAGAAAAGTGTTAAGATTGCTATTGTAAGATTGCAGTCTTGAGATTGCCATCGTGAGATTGCATTGCAATCTTGAGATTGCCATCTTAAGATTGCAGTCTTGAGATTGCCATCGTAAGATTGCACAGTCTTGAGACTGCCATCGTAAGATTGCAGTAATGTACTTTTAATATTTCCTTACATTGCTTGAGAAAAGCACTATACAATCCTCGGCCGGAACAGGGATTGAGGTACTCGTTCTATCCGGCCTCGTCTATGACTCGGCCTTGAATCCCTTACCTCACTATTCTTAATAATAATATGCCAAATAGGTAATATAATATAACATTATATAATATGAATGTTCTTGATAATGTTCTACTTGCCTATTATTTAGTTAGTGCCACATTAAAAGCAGTCTCTCACTAACCCATCCTACCAAGTGTAGACTGCTATTTCCAGACCGCCGGAGATTCTTCCGCAGGCATAAAATGTCATCGAGTCCGCAGCGCCGGCGTCCCCGTAACATTTGCAGCACGATCGTAGATAAGGCGGACAAAGCACTTGATTCTATTATTAAGATATTTTATTAAAACAGTTTCATCAAGATTCGATTTAAATTATCATTTGTTAAATTTGGAGGCAATGGCGAGACAAATTAGACGTCAAATGCAGGCGAAACCAAAACAAACAAAATTTGAAGGAGTGGAACTCCGCTCAGTGAATAGAAGATTTAAATATAGAATTTTTCGTTTGTACATTATTACTAAAAAAATATTCAATTTGCTATTTAACTTTACCTTCTGATTTATGGACTATTACAAAAAACTTGTAAGTATACTAATAGCCCTCTAAAATTACAGCCGCCTGACTATAAGTTTTAATTATTAATTAAAAGTTCTCTTTGGTTGCAAAACACTTCGTCGTGACTTTTTAAATAGAAACTTGACAGTTTAAGGAAGTGCTCTCTATACCTACTTGTACAATTCTCTACTTTAGCAATTATTCATTTTACTGACAAGCAAATTTAACTTGTCAACAGTTGTATTTAAAATTGAATTGGGTTGAATTGGTAAATTTGGTCGTAAATCATTAATAAATTAAGGGACTTAATCTCGGTAAGTTTTCGCTTTTTGAGGCATTATTGTATTTCAATAAATAAGAACCGTCATGGTAGCAATAACTTGCAAAAAAAAAGATCGATTAAACTGATTTACATGTTAAGGCTTATGAAAGCAAACACCAGTTATTAAACCAACCAAAGTCTCAGAAGATGCTATTCTTACTATCAATATAATAACGGTTTATATATCCATTAGTGTGATGACATGATATGTAAGTGTTAAATTACAACCAGTTGTATCTAGAATTTAAATTATGTAAGAGTAGAATTTGTACTGTCACAGTTCTAACCTTTTTTTGACCTGTGGACCAGCGGGGACTAAGCCGAGTTATGGACTCGCAGGCACTAATAACCCCCGGGGCGTTCCGCCTATCGCTTAATCGTGAGGACTAGAGTCTCCTGCTGACGCCGCTGCCCTGTGGGCTCGCGTACAGTTCGGGCACTGTACTAGCCCCGTCACCTTATCCTAACACCGAATTGCCTTTAAAATGTATAACAACGGGTACACTATTGTTATGATGAATGAGTGTAATTGACCGTGCGATCGCAAAGCGCGAGCGAAGCGTCTCCGTTGTTACAGCTTGGGAAAAAATGCTTTCGTGTCACCCACGTCTGTTTGTTCTTTTGTTCGGATGTTCTCCTTTTCGGTCGCATTTCTCAATTTTGTAAGCGTTTGATAATTCTATGCATTTTTGTCAATCCAGACATCGGTATCGGGGTCTTTGCGATTACAAACTTATTTGAGGTGTTGGAAACTAATCGCGATCTATGTTGATGTGATGTACGGGGATAACAGTTTTTTAGCGTCAAAGTTAAGTTTGTCGCGAGGTTAACCGCTTACTGAGTCACTAGTATTGTATGTAAAACGTGTATACCTACAACTCATTTTATGGTAAACTTTTTCAAATGGTTGAATGAAATTATGTTAAACTTCTTTAGATAGAACGAAACGCTCACATGTAAGTAGATATAGCTAGGTCTGTAATGCCCTTGTTGAACATTTTGAAAGTGTAAGTCCGTCTGGTGGCCATGTTGTTCTCCAAAAACGCTGCGGAGGCCTCGACTACACCTCCGCCTTTGGTTAGAATAATTCTGATTGATCTTCAGAGTCATAACTCAGAACGCGAACACTTCAAGATCAAACTCGGTAGCTCCTGT
The DNA here is from genome assembly GCA_923062465.1 of Acleris sparsana. NCBI lineage: Eukaryota > Metazoa > Arthropoda > Insecta > Lepidoptera > Tortricidae > Acleris > Acleris sparsana. The sequence continues at coordinate 13,433,393 of OV281287.1, read as the reverse complement.
CAGAAATCCCTGTCCAGCTTATTCTTATCTCTAATATCAAGGAGCGGCCTTGACGCCGGAGGTCAAGTAATAGTACTAAAACCATACTAAAACTTAAGCTTCTGTTGAAACAGGCGCGGACGAACAAAGTAAAGACTGCGCTACCTGTTGAAGCTACGCGCTTCCGTCGTCCCCCGTGTCGCGGGAACACACGGGCGCGATTATACGCCGTGCGCGGTGCTATGGCTCCAATTTTACTTTGGAACTTAAAAATACGAATCGCAGTTACAATAAAAAAGTAAATCAGGGCCTCTATTCTACTTAGGTAAAACCATATTGCATGTTACATGTTTTGGCATTGTTTATAACTCGGCCTCCATTCAGTACTGTCAAGTAAATAAGAGCTATCTTAACTTTGACTATCCTATAACATGTCAAATGCAACAAGGTGTTACCCATTAAAATAGAGGCCCAACTATGACATCGTGGTCAGCCTTAGTTGGTTAGGTCTACGAAAGGAACACCTCGCCATTACGAATGGTTTTTTCTAAATATTTATTTGTTCGAGTTTTTTCCAAATCCATGGTTTAAGAAAAATCAAGACAGTCAAATCAATTATTTTTGTTTAAGTACATTCTTCTTCGCAGACCAAGGCGAGGTTGGCGAGATGGGCTTGTTGCCTACAATCAAGACTGGCGGGAGACCGCCCAAGATAATGATGATGATGTGGAAGGAAGGGAGGAAGGCCTTTGTCCAACAATGGAAAATTATAGGCTCTTAAATAATAGCAAATAATATTTACTTTTTAGTCGAAATTAACAGTAGAGTTTTAAACTCTATTGATTGAACTATAGGCGCTCATGCAGCCGTAATAACTCGATGTAATGAATCAATTTCTTTCCTCCGTTAACAATGTACTATGAGTTGTTCTGCGAGCGCCGCAGCCCCGCTCGTCAAATGGAGCTCTGTGTCCGCGTTTGATGCTCCGATAAACAAACGCCCACCGACCGCAATCCCATCAGCAACACGCATTTATTAATTCACCTCACAACAACAAATCCGTCACTTTGTTGATGTATGCGTTGGTGTTACGGTGCATTCGATTTAAATCAGTCTATTTTGTTTATAGGTAAACTATTATGCAGGTAAATTGGTACAAAACATGTATAGCAGCAGGTCGTGGGATTAATGTGGCGAGTGCTTATTGGTAGCGATGGTTCTTTTACTATCATACTATTATTGTATGCCTCCTTCCTACGTAATTTAACGGATCCAAGGGTATTTAAACGAATGCCAAACTTAACCTACTTGATGGTGAGTGAGGATGTGGGTAAGAAGACTATCGGTCCAAATTGTCTCACACGTGTCCTGCAAGTACTTAATTTATAACTTTTCAAAATAACGTGAGTACTTAGTTGCAACTGTAATAGTTTTACTAAATTAAATATTTAATTATGGGGACAATCACACACAAATGGACACATAAACATCGCCTATGATTATTGATATTAATGCAGGTCAAAGGATGCGGAGCGAGTCGAGGAGTATCGGTGACATGCGCCATGTTTGTATTTACACGTACACGTGTACACGCCTATTGAATTACAAATATTAATTACGTGCTATTACTGAGACATGGTTCCATTGGTTTACGTTACGATAGCTTCACTAGACAGTAAATGCAGTCGTATTGTAAAAGAAGCATTATTTTTTTCAAAAGCAAGATATGTTAAATAAAATTAAATAGAGGGTAGGGGTTAAATATATTCGATATTGTCTGAACAATATGGTATTGGATCGGTTTCCGTATTCTTGTATTGTCCTACGCTTGATTTGTCAAACTAATAATAACACGAAGGACAGAGACAATATGAAAACAATAATGGTGTGGGAACAATAAGTTTTAGATATGATAAGGTGATCTTGCTATACATATATACCTATATATCTTTAATTAAACTGGAATAACCTCATGAGAAATTTTCTTAGTTAAACTATTAGCGCTCGCCCTCTTCGACCCCACTGGGATATTTATTCGGTGAGTTGCATGTGAGCGAACCTCGGGTCATAAACTGCAGCTCTGCAGTTTATGTTTCCAGGTGCTCATGATAGAAGCTTCTATGCGCTCTGAGTACCGTGCCATGTATAATTAAAGCGATAGGTACGCTACTTCCCTGCGAACATAGAGCATTGGTAAGCAGCGATTACCCTAAAAGCCAAGTCAGTGGACATCCTGACTAATAAATGGAGGTGTGACTGTGTTTTATTCTTTTACCTCGAAACTGAGCAACAGGTTGACTCAACATTTGGATAACTAGTGATATCGGGTTCTTTTAATACTAAATAGTAGGACTAATCCCGAGGAAAAACAATAATGGTTCCACACTGATGATCATAATCATCATCAGGGTTTCCTCTTTGATTTTCAGCGAGAACGATCCAATGCGGACTTTATACTTTTTTATTGACGGCGCGCTGGCCTAGTTGGTAGTGACCCTGCCTACGAAGCTAGCGGTCCTGGATTCAAATCCCGGTAAGGGCAGATATTTGTGTGATGAGCGCGAATATTTGTTTCTGAGTCATGGATGTTTTCTATGTATTTACGTATATATTTCTCTACATAAGTATTTATATCGTTGCCTAGTACTCATAGTACAAGCCTAGAGCTTAGTTTGGGACTAGGTCAATTGGTGCGAGATTGTCCTCTGATATATTTTTTTTTATTTTTTTTATTTATACACCTACATAGATGGTGGAGCAGTATATTTTTGTTCGGGGACTGTTATGTACCTAAGTATTTACATTCTATGTTTTTTCATGCATTACGTTGTATTGCAAAACAAACCAAGTCTTACAAGGACTACATTAAAAAAACCTATAAGCTAGATCCTGGCTAAGTGCCTATATGGCGGGTAGCCAGCACTTAACTTGAACAGCTTATTTTGTAAACCCACATTTGTCTCAATTTATCGAAACATCCGGAACATTTATTGTTTCTATGGCAAAAGTGTCAGAGGCAGGGTTAGCCCTGGGTGGCATGGTATTACGCTGAGATACCGCGGCGCTCGCCCATTACTCACCGGCCGAGGATTGACTTATTGAGCTGTTCCGCGTTGCGTCCGCGCTGGTGAGCAGAGCCGTGGATCACAGAGGAGTGCGATATATTGAGCGTCATGATATATGTTGCCTGGTAAAATAGTAGATTATTGTTTCGTGCTATACCTACTAGTAAATACTTTCAAACATTAAATCCATTTTTAACCTTATAGAATTCTAGGGAACTGTTTGCCTTTTACGGGTGCTGTGTGCATTGTCTGGCAGCATTGTGTGTTGAATTTTATGTAATGTAGTTATTTGTAATTGAGATGCTTCTCAATATTTAAACAATAGGCACGAGCCATGTTTTTAAGCTAGTGTTATGCCAGTCCCTAGGTGTATTATAATCCGCACCAGTTTTTTTTAAAAATCAAATCAAGTTCTGTTTACACAGGTCTAAGTTGCGAATTCACAACTCTTTGAACTGGCTTGCCTTTATATCGTCCAATATGCAAACAAAAAGCAATTATCTCCAATCCCAATACAAATACCGCCTGAGTACTCAAACTTATACGTAAGAGGCACTTTGATGGCGCCCTACAATAACGGTCGACAGAGGTTAATACTCCATTACACTAATTAAGTCGCGGCTTCAGCGAGTCTGGCATAATCATTATACTCTCTGAAATATTAAGGGTAAGTAAAGTGTTTTTGAAAATTTAGATAAAAGATAAGTAACCGTTGTATATATTATCACGGTTATCATTTGTATTCATAGTTGAAACAAATCAGTGGAAAATAATCACCTTTTACATTAGTTACGTGGTCTATTATAAAAAAATTGAGAAGTTTATATTTAGTTACGGTTCCTGTGCACATTGGCCCAGCGTGGTGGCATGCTCGTAGCACGCGCTGGTAACGTCGCAAGCACAGCGTGTAATGGTACAAGTATATAAAAACTCATGATTAAAGGGAAATTAAAATGTGTATGTGTGTGTGTATAACTCCCGAGTAATAGGATTTAAAGGTTTCATTTTCTAGGTTTTTCTCTTTTTCTCTATGATTTACGCATAATTAAACAAACTCTGATAAATGACAGCATTAAATTGCAAGCATAAGGCTAAAGGCAACCTTGTCATTATGAGCATCTATAAGTATTTCCTTACTTTTAATTTTGACATGAGATTCCGGTATTTCTGGTACTACTTATTGGGACCATTTGTCAGCGTCAGCGTATTGGTCCAGCCAGCAGCACCACGCTGGACTGATCTAGATGTAGGCCCAGTGGTGTTCATGATATCTTTTTCAGAACGCGTTTTATTCTTCAACTGACTTCAAAAAATAAAGTATTTTTATTTCGATTCGTATGTTTATTATGTATATATTACGTCATATCTTGGTTAAATATGTTTCTTTGACGTATATAATAATAATCAAAAATAAAAAAAACATAAAAAAGCCGCTGACGCTGTCTGTCGTGCTTTTTCGTTTTCTTGTTACATTACTTTAGTTTTTGTGTCTTGTGTTTTTTTTAAGTGGTATTTGTCCATTTTATTTATTTGTAGCATCATCCTGCATAATAAATATACGAAAATAATTCTATGACAAAAAAAACTCTCGAGAAGCGCTAACATTAACCGTCAACACGTCACCAAGCAAAAATGGCAAAAACAAAGCGTAACAAAGATGATAACAAGATCGAGACTGTACAAACAGGCAGATACATTTAACGCACGCCCTCCACCCCAGCCCGCTTCGTCCAGCTCTTCGCCCTCGTCGTCGGGTGATGAGTTCGCCACTGCGCCCGACACCAGCGAGTCGAGCGACGAGCGTGGGCCGCCGCCTTCGCCGCCGCGACCACCTGCGCGACGCGGGCGACCATCGCTAACGGCACGCTTGGGGCCTACGGGGCATCCTGTTCCGTGCATGACTCCCGCTATCGGTGGTTTAGTGCGCCGCATGCAATGGTCAACATACAATAATGTAAATTGAATGCGAGCATACTATTGGGTTACGAGGGTCAAACTGAAAGTTCTTAGAAAATCAAAAACTGATTAAACAAGCAAGTTTTTAGCTTTATTACATCTTTTCAAAATAGTGTCCATTGACGACAATACATCGCTGCATCCGATGGAACCACTGACAAAAGCAGTTTTCCCACTCGTCCTTAGGGGTCTCTTCGAGGGCTTTTTGAAACGCAGCCACAGCTTCCTCGGCGTCCATAAAAGGTTTCCTCGAAGTTTTTCTTTTATTTTCGGGTATAAATAAAAATCGCAAGGTGCGAGGTTCGGTCTATACGGCGGGTGACCCAGTAATTCCACGTCTGACGTCGCCAAATAGTCGATCGTTCGCCTGGCGGTGTGTGACGAGGCGTTGTCGTGGTGAAGAAGGATCCTACTGCGAGGTTGTTTCTCCCGAACTTTTTCCAAGACAAGTGGCAAAAAATTGTTAGTATACAGTAACTGTTTTTCGATCCTCTAAAACAATTGTTGCGTAATGACCTGTCCTTCCGAAGAACGAGGCTACCATCTTTTTTCCCACGCTTCGACCTCACTTCACTTTAGTTGGGAACTCCTCGGAAGGAAATACCCACTGAGCAGACTGTCTTTTGGTTTCGGGATCATAACAGTAAATCCATTTTGTCACCCGTTAGTATGTGGAACACAGCATTTGAGTCACCTCCGTTAAATCTTAAAACCATTTCACGGCACCAATCAACACGACGGAGTTTTTGGGTGTCGGTCAAATTATGAGGTATCCACCGGGCACAAAGCTTCCTGACCGCTAAATGTTCATGGAGGATTTTGTGCACTTGACTCATACTGATGCCCAAGCTTGTACGAATTTGCTGATAGGTCACTCTTTTATCAGTCTCTATCATACGCCGCACAACACTGATGTTATCTTCAGTCGTTGCCGTAAAAGGGCGGCCCTCACGCAGATCATCGGTGAGATTATTACGACCATGTTTAAACTCATTAAACCAATTGTAAACAGTGGCACAAGATGGGACTTCATCGTGAAAGGCCAATCGTAGTCTATCATAACTTTCTTGTTGACTTAAATGACATCGAAAGTCATAAAAAATCATTGCACGAAAATTTTCTCGCATTAAATTCATGTTGACGTGACACAGACAACTTTCTTTTTGCCGCCAAATCGTAAAACAAATGACAATTGAATAAAATACATACTCAATAATATTGGCAAAGAGTTCCATTTTCAAAACTTAAACTTATTTTTTTATTATATTGTTTACAAGTGGCCAGATGTAAAGACTTTCAGTGTCGCCCTCGTACAGAGGGAGGAACTTACCTCACTGCGTACCGTGATCGAATGCTGCTCCTGTTTCAGGCGCTTAAAGAGGCATCTTCCAGGGTGACAGTCTGAGCCCTTTGTGGTTTTGCCTTGAATCCTCTTCGCTCTTTGCTGACGGATTCTGGGCTTGGCTATCGAGTGCGTAGAGAGGCTGAAGTCATTTCTCACTTATTGGTCATGGATGACCTCAAACTGTTTGCATCGAAGTGCCAAGATCATATCGCGCTATTAAAAATCCCACAAGAGTTCAGTAGTGCCATCAAGATGGAATTCAGTGTAGATAAGTGTGCAGTCATGCATGTACAACGAGGGAAAGTTGTAAATTCATCGAATTTGCAGTTTTCTGAGACAGTGACTCTCAGATCTCTCTCCGAAGTTGAAACCTACAAATATCTTGGTATGTCACAGTCTTGCTCGCAGGACTGATGGCCGGTGGGGTCAGAAGGTTCTGGAGTGGCGTCCGCGGACCGGAAGACGAGCTGTAGGTAGGACTTCAACAAGATGGAGTGACGACCTCGTCAGGATCGCGGGACCGCGGTGGATGCGAAAAGCACAAGACCGGTCTGAGTGGAAAGCCTTGGGGGAGGCCTATGTCCAGCAGTGGACGTCTTTCGGCTGACATGACTGATGACTATGTCACAGTCTTTGTGTATTGTGGACGGCGATATCAAGCAGTCAGTGAAGGAGCGCTTCTTTTGCCACTTGACAAAAGTTCTTAACAGTCTTTTGTCGGGGGGCAATAAGGTGCGCGTCTTCAATGGCTGGGTGATGCCGCTGCTCACATACTCCTTTGGCGTACTAAGGTGGACGCCCTGGATAGGAGGGTCCGTCTACTGCGTAAAACACATCGCATGTTGCACCCACGCTCATGTAATTAGATTGTACGTCCCGAGGAAATGTGGAGTTCGAGGCATTTTAAATGCTAAGAATCTCCACAACCGCGAGGTGTGCAATATCAAGGATTATTTCCTTGGCAATGAATGTGGGATGCATCGTGATGTTGTTGTAGTAGACAGGAGCCTCACGCCTCTCTCCTTGGCAAACGAAAACAGGCGCAGACCAACGGTGTTGAGCACTGAAGACCGCAAGAATGTATGGAAGAGCAAGGAGCTACACGGACGCTTCTACCGGGCCCTAACAAGGCTCGACGTAGACTTTTTAGTGTCCGTGAACTAGATACGGTTTCGTGACCTTTTTGGGGAAACCGAAGGTTATGCCTGTGCAATTGCTGACGAGGTCATAATGATGAACAATTACGGGAAATATATTCTGAGGAATGGCACGGTTTTACTTTTGTCGAGCGTGCCGTTGCCCCGGCGAGTCCCTTAGACATATAATTTCCGGTTGTTCGCATTTGGCTAACGGCGAGTGAGTTGCACAGACATAACCTCTTCAATATGGTCTTGTTGAGTCTGAAGTGCCGTACTATAAGTACACATTGGCGCCAGTTCTCCAAAATGGTCGTGTTACGCTCTAATGGGATCGATCTGTCATCACGGACAGGACTATTGGCGCCAATAAGCCTGATATCGTGTTGACCGATCGATCTCAACATCGGGCAGTGCTCGTCGACGTCACCATCCCGCATGACGAGAACCACGTGAAGGCCGAGAAGGACAAGCTCAGCAAGTACCTTGAATTGGCTCACGAGGTGACCGCCATGTGGGGTGTTGACTCGACGATCATTGTCCCGATAGTTGTTTCGGCAAACGGTCTTATAGCGAAGAGTCTCGACCAATACCTCAAGAGACTCGCTAGATGGTTGGGTCAAGGGCCAGATACAGAAGGCAGTACTCCTCGACACGGCATGCAATGTGAGGAGGTTCTTCTCTCTGCAGCCCTAACCACCGGTAGCTTGAGCCCTACCCCGCTGCCGGCAGCACTCGTAGGTTAGGTTTTTTATAATGTTTATTTTTTGTATTAGTATTGTTATTTTACTTTTATATTTGAATATTTATTATTTAAAAAAAACACTTGATAATTAACTATTTTAGAATTAAATTACATACAAAAATACATGTCAGTACATGAGTTTTAACACATTCATTTTTGTTTTATTCATTAACACCGAGTAATTAATTTCCATTTTACATGCACGACCTGCCGCCATATTGTATGTGTGATGCACACTTTAATTTGGAAATGATTCATTAATTTAATTTGATTATGTCACCGTAACTAAAGGACCACTGGTAACCAAACCCGTATTTTTTTAATATATACACCGTGGGCCCGAATAACCCGACCAATTTTAACAATCGATACTTGAGCCTATTTGTAGAATATAATGGGTATAATATGTAGTCCAATAACGCATAATTTCCGAGATTTTTATTATTTAAAAATCAATTCCATAGTTAATTAAATTTGAACTCTGTCACCTTAACCTAAAGCATTATTTACTAAGAAAGATTCATGTTGTAAGTAGCAATATCATCCACATACAACATAAATTAATTAATCAATTTCTTATTAAATAATGCTTTAGGTTAAGGTGACAGAGTTCAAATTAAATTAACTATGGAATTGTTTTTTAAATAATGAAAATCTCGGAAATTATGCGTTATTGGACTACATATTATACCCATTATATTCTACAAATAGGCTCTAGTATCGATTGTTAAAATTGGTCGGGTTATTCGGGCCCACGGTGTATACATAAAGCATTAGGTACCCTGACTCTAGCAATACTTGTGCAAAAATAATTGTCATAGTTGTCTCATGGATTATGGTTTAGACCATAATTTCCCAAGTTAGCAAGACCTAAATATAATGAAAATATGAAGGTACTTACCTACCTTCTTAATAACAGAAAAATGGTACAAGGATTAACATTGAATATTATTAGAAGGTGTCACTTTCACTTATAGAAAACAAATTAATCTTCCTATGACAACGCATACTTGATAGGACTAGGATGCGAGTCAAAACCTCTGTGTAGGCACTAAAATACATCGATTGCTAAATCAATTGTCTCTCAATTTATTTCATACTTTATTTCATATTATATAACTGTTATTATATATCTTATCAATACGGGCAGCGTCCCATGAATAGCTTCGGTGCCCATTGAGGGGCGGTAGGGACCAGTTTGGGAACCTACGGTGTAAACTTTAGTCAAGCTGTTATTTTCTATAGCTACAAAGGTAAGTTCGATGGACAGTTGGTTCTAGAATAACACCACAGCGCACTGGGCTGTTTGCTCTGCGGCCGGCGTGACTGCCTTTGTCAACAAAATGAAACGTTGGAGTACTTCCAGTGTTTAATTTTAACAGCCATGGTTTTAAATGGTACTAAATATCCACCTCAATGGGCCGTTGTTTTAAATGTTGTCTTAAAAAACCATACCTAAAAAAGTTTATTTTAGTTATTTACTTATTTCATGACAAAAATACAACACGCGTTTGAATTTTAAGTGGTGAGTGTGGTCATCCACAAAAACACAATCGTAATCGGATCGTAAAATTGCCAACGCTTTCGAATTTACTTTATGAAATACAACTCAATTGAGAACTCTTCCTGTTCGTGAAGTCAGTAGTCGAAGAATTTTTGGTATCCCAATTTTTATGTTGCGGGTGAGCCAATTTCATGTTGAATTGGGCCAATTACCGGCGAGAAACCTATCAAATTGTAAAAGTTTATTATGAGGAATTCTCGGTAACATAAGAATATTTTTAATTTAGGAGGAAAAGAACATTCTCAATGCTTTTAAATGTTTGCGATAAGGTTTTCAGTATTTTGCTGAGCGGATTTTCAAACTTATCGGTATGTTCTGCAACATGCACAACATGGTAGCATTACGTCCACAAAAATAAAGCTTCTTATTCATTTATTATTCCATATGTATTTTAGAATAACCTTTAACGTTACTTTCTAGTTTAAATTAAGCACCATAAACGTCGTTCATAAATGAACGAGGGCACAGCAATACGAGGTAAACTAACATTCGAATACAAACAAGTGCGCGTCGGCAGCGGCGCGACGATGTGGAACGAGGTGCTGCAGCGTTATTCGCATAAATAACCCGCTGGTGAGCTGCTCGTTGAATTATTAACACATAATTTCAATTGGAACAATTTTGACCTAGAAGCTTATATTACTATGGAGAATGCAGATCAAACTTAGAAGTGACGCTAGGAAATATAACCTTGAATTACGTCACGTATGTTTTGCATTTCTTTTCTTAGGAATGAAGTGAGGAGATCCAAGATGTTATTCTTTCTTTTCTTCCTTTCTGGAGGAAGGGATGTAAGAGATACGTGACGTATTTCAAGGCCATTTTCCTAGCTTCTATCGCGTGTTAGCTGTGCACTCTCCATAGGTTATAAGCTTCTTGATTTAAATCAATTGACATATCGAAGGCTCGTATTATAAAGTACTAGACCACGATATAGGTACCTACATATTTTTAAGGATACATAAAAACTCAAATTTATAGAAAACATCCAACAATCAGTAACAAATATTCGCGCTCATCATACAAATACGTGTATCTTCTGTTACGGGGTATGGAACCGAGACCTCTAGCGTCTTGTATTTGTCTTAACCCATACCCACAGTACAGTCAAGGAATTTACTTCCTATACATACCACTTTGGACTACGTCAAAGTGACACTGTTAATAAAATCATAAGAATTCTCTTACGTTTTGACTGATTACGTCACTTTGACATAGTCCAAAGTGGTATAGGAATTACATTCCTTGACAGTACAAGCCTTGATCTTGCAAAATTATGTTAATTTGAGTGAGATATTTCCCATAACCTTTTTTTTCTTCTTCTTCATAGCCTCTCTTTACCTATTTGGTGTAGGCCTCCTTTCGTTTATGGTAGTCTTCTGTATCCACTTAGACCAGCCGCTCTCTTTGTATAGTCATTCCGCTGAATTTGGTCTTCCTTCTGGTCGTTTCTCCCCCATGGTCTCCATTCGACAGCCTTCTTACGACAGGAATTATGTTTACGGGCTACATGGCTTGCTTATTCCCATTTAAGTGTTGCCACTCATTTGACAAAATAGGGGACTTTACTTTGTTTTCTGATGCGTTTGTCCTTTGGTAGCACAATTTTATTTCTTTTTCTCCTGCTATCCTTAGACATACATTCCCCATACAGCACAGAAAGATACGATCTTGAGGGTTAAATGTCACTGAATATGAAACTTTTTTCCGTTGACTCAAAACAAATTAATTAAATCTTTAATAACAAAACAATATGTGTCCTATTTCTGCTAATTATGAAGATTCGATATCATTACTGACTTGATGCTAAGTTCGGTCTGAAAGGCATCAATAAATAAACCCATCGTTGAATTTACAGGCGAGTTGATTGTATGAATCTCCGCCCGGTCGGGAATCAAACAATGAGCCCAATCATTGGATGCACCGGCGCCCTCGCCCGGGGCGGCTGATCCGAGCGCCGCCGCCATATTGTGCGGCGGCAGATTGAACATAACTAGTCCGTGGCGATTGACCCTTCGATGAAATTCACTATTCAGTGGTTATTTGTTATGTTAGCCTAGTTGGTAGTGACTCTGTCTATGAAGCTGGCGGTCCCGAGTTTGATTCCCGAATCCCGATATGGAAAAATGTATGTGGTAGCGAGTGTATTTGTTTCTGGCTCTTGGATTTTTTCTATGTATTTAAGCGTATTTTTCTGAATATAAGTATGTTTATCGTTGCCTATTATAGTATAACCCTAAAGCTCAGTTTAAGGCTAGGTCAATTCAGATGAGGTTATTCCCTGATTATTTCTTTATATTTGTTGTGCGGCAGCATACTGATAACTGGTCCGTGACGGCAAAATTAAATTTACTATTCAGGTGGTTTTTGTGCAAATAAAAACTTGTGAAATTGAAAGAAATGTTACTGAAAATCCTTTTGACAACTATATAGATAGGTTAAAAAAGCATGAGCCTGTTATTTGCAATATTCTTTCTCGGGCTTCAAAATTATCAGTAGGCGTTAATGCTCTGCAATTTGTAATATATTTGATGGCGACTGTGTAAACGAGTACGTATGGAAGGTCCGAATCCTCCTTTATCCTAATGAGATTTTCAGCTGAATCAGTGAACTCTTAAAGATTTCCAAGTAGCCGCATTAAGGTTAGGTTTGGGTTGCATAGAAACCAATTTGTAAGGATAGATAACGGTCCGTGGACTAATGCTTCATTTTAGGAATACGTAACGAACCAATCAAGTCTTTTAATTCGTTATTATGTGCTCTCATTGAGTAATTTTTCAGGCAACTGTAGAGGAGGGGAGGGGAGTCGCAACATTGTGATTTCAACATAGAGCGACGCAAGTGTTTCAACGCATAGTGTAGCATGTCGTACTAAATGATGTCGCAACTATGCAGCGGCGACGACGCAACGCACAGGCAACGCTCGTTTTGTATCCCTCTCAGACTACGTCTTTGAAACCAATCACGTCGATCCGTGACTACGATGCTTCATTGCTGAATGTGGACAACCATCAACCATCCAACCATCAAACAAAACACACCTTTGAACTCATCATTTTATGTTTGTTCATAAATGTCTACGCAGAGTCATGACAACCTATAAAAATAATACAATTTTATAATAAAAATTTACAAGTTCAAAGTTCTTTTTGTTCACAAACTGCCATTTCGCCCACGCTTTTCAAGTTTAAGAGCCAATCCTTAAATCAAAGACAAACACACGGAAAATTTCTGTAGAAATATTTATTCAGGTGTCGTCCAGGAGATTGGTATCAATTTTACTCAGTTCGACTTGACTAAAAAGGTCTTATTAAAAACTTTGCCTTTAAAATAATTAAAAAGGCAGCCTTTATTAATGTTTCCCTTTTTACAGGAATCTCGTTGTCATGGGAGTCACAATGCTGAGATGCGCGCATCGCTTTCAAAGGGAAAGTAATATGATTTTGGTAATTTAGAATGAAATGCGATAGGAAGGCTCTTATCGCTAGCGAGCAAAGTAATTTTTATTCGTTTTAGGGTACCATTAAAATTATATTGCCTGCGGACTGGCATGACTTACATAGAAATTGAATCAAATTTGTATAAATATTTTATGACAAGCTTTGATGACTGTATCTACTTTATGGCAGGTTAAAATTATGTTTACAATATTCAATTGAAAAGAAAACCTAAATTTTCTGTTAAATGCGCAAATTGTGCCAGGATGTGATTCTCTTAAGCATAGTCCTTTTTAACTTGACACAGCAAATATTAACCGGCAAATTCAAGTTGTCCCGTGAGTGTACAAAACACATTTCAAGGCGTGCATTCTCAATTAGACAGCGTGATAGCACATATAACTCGAGTCAATTCTCACCTCACGTTTTTAAAACTTTTTGGCGTATGGCCAAAACCTGTACTTCTACCCTAATTTTACCGTGTTAAATAGAGGCCCAGCACATAAGTACATAAGTTGGTACTATGTCAGTAGGACTGCACTGTCAATAGTAGCATATGGGGCTTCCATTCTACTCGGGCTAAACCTAATTGCTTTTGACACGTTATTGTATGGTCAACGTTACGATAGCTCTTATTTATAGGGAATATTTTAAAGATCTACGAATACTAACATCTGTGTCAACTTACATATTGGAAATAGTTGTATACGTAAAAAACAATCCAAGCCTATTTAAAAGAATGAAGGATAACTGTAACCGACCAACGAGAAACCCTGATAACATAAGACCAATGGAACATAGATTGAACATAGCGAAAAAGAGTCCGAAATGTATGGGTCAGCAATTATTTAACAAACTGCCTAGAGCAATCAAAGCCCAAAACAATGCTAATACTTTTTACAGAAAAGTCAAAGAACTGCTTCTTGCACAAACAGCAACATACAACAACAAAAAAGAATAGGTACATGAATAATGATTATTAAAACAAAATGTGTAATTTAATATTTAGTACAATTATTATAAGGTAATACGTTAATTTTAAGCTGACGATCTCAGTATTTATATATATAATTTGACCTGTCGCATGGATTTATCTTTTATCTTTATCTTTATGTTCATAAATAAATAAATAAATGAATATCAGGGGACAAACTCACACAAATTGATCTAGTATTCCGAAACTAAGCTCTAGGCTTGTACTATGGCTAATACTTATATAGAGAAATAAATAGCTAAATATATAGAAAATATCCAAGACTCAGAAAAGAATACTTATGCTGATCTGACTAATATATTATTTGCCCATACCGGGAATCGAACCCGGGACCGCTAGCTTCGGATACAGGGTCAAGTAGGCTATCGTGTCGTCAACAAAATACGATAACATGTCAAAAGTAATTCGGCGTGGTCCAAGTAAAATACAGCCACTGCTTATCGTTCGGTCGCTGTTTCACTTAGCTTACGTCGAATGGAACTTCAGGTTACTCGGAAGCTTACATTAGGATATATAACTCGTATATGAAACGGGATAGGTGTGGAAAGGGTATTTCTCACGTGCATTTCAGTCACCACCGTGGTCGCATTATTGACGGCTTCCTTGCAGACTCGATTGTCATTTGCGGCTATTCTGTAGAACTCAAACGCTGGCGCTGCTTAAAATTGTAGCCACGGCAGTGACGGGCGGTTCAAACGACATGAGAATTACCCGAAACGTCCCTAGCCCGGCACGGTGTTACACAATGCTGGAGTAGGGTGAATGCCAAACGTATGAAAAAACCAGTCAAGCGCGTGTCGGACTCGCGCACCGAGGGTTCCGTACCACCCGACTCACACCTTTGCCGGTTTTTATTATTTGTTATTTTTGTTTAGGGTTGGCACTGTAAGCACATCGACACTTGAATGAATTACGGTTTTGATCAAAGAACCAAAACAAAAAACGTTAAATACTCTCCCTTAACATTTTAATTTATGTTATTGCCTTTAATCCGCCATTATAATACATATATAGTTAAACTGGCTATCTATTACGGTTCAAAAGACACACACTCTTCAAAGGTAGGACAACGAAGCCTAGTAATAGGGTCCCGTTTCGGACTTTTGGGGTAAGGAACCCTAAAAATATGTATATATTCGCTGTTATGGCTCGCTCCATCTTTCAAGGAGACGGAGGCCGACACCGCATCGTCATGACGCCGAACATTTTCAATTACTAAGTAATTTTAAAGCATGTTCCAACGTCCCCGAGTTCCTCGTGCATTTAATTAAAATAAATAAAGCTGGAATAACGTCCGGTCTCACTTTAATCCTAATTAAGCCCACTCGCCCCATTAAAACCTCGTGGTGGCTGACGTTGATTGTCCTGGGATTACCCTGCCCCAGGGTCCAGTCCAGGGCTGATGTGTCGTGTACAATTATTCGCCATGATTTCCTCATTGTGTTTATATTGTAATTTGTATACTGAATTAAATAGGCTGGTAGTTTAAATTGTAGCTCTCCACAGTTAGGATTGAGGGCTTTCTGAATTGTGTTTTTTTAACAATGAATCGTTATCATTGTTATAAAATATTTTTTGATAAATATTGTAGTACGTAAACGCAAAATAACAAAATAAATATAAGAAACAATACTCTGGAAATAAAAAGCAAATATATAAAATTGCTAGATGTAAAATAGTAGAGAGCAGAATGAGATTTGTACTTACTGAAGTTATCCGTCAAAAAATGGTAAACATTGTTCATCCATTTTCTTCGTCATAACGTTTAATTGTGGTACAGTCAACAATAAATATTTTAGAACTACCCAACAACATAGTCAACGAATGAAAGTGACAATACCTTGTCATTGGTGATCACTTTCTTACGAGATTGACTATTTAGTCTAGTCGAGGGTAGTCAACTATAAAAACCGATCAATGGTTATTGCACGCGGATAAAAAATAAATTTGTTAGTAAGTGTACAATTAGTATCCATCCTATCACAAGGACGAATTTTTGTTTCCAAATTTTCACAAGTTAAAAATACATTATTTTCTGAAACTGTTTAAATTTCTAGGGTTGTTAGTTAACAAACTAAACCTCCCCTAAAGGTTCTATAGGTATGTGTATATCTTTAGACATTTATAAAACTTAACGGCTTCACAAGTAATGCCTGTCAAACTTAAGATTTTTCAAAATAACTAAAGCTAATGAAACAGAAACAGTTGGAATCGAATATTCGACGTTGTGATTAGTTACCGCGTTCTGCGTACTCGTATTGAGTACGACCATTAATTAGTTGTTGCAGCGCCCAACAAATCCAGTTTATAAAGTGTACTCCGCACCACGTCATTTCAGCGCGGTCACAATCACAAGTAGTGAAGCAGAAGGCTTAATCCGTAGCTGTTGGTGTTGGCAGGCCGCCAGCGCCGAATAATTGCCGACACATGCAGCCCATAACTGCGATTGTTCATTCAGGAGGAATTCGATTCATCGGTCGCATCCTTTTGTTGACGTTTCGAAAGACGATGGTATTGACAGTTTCTGTTATTACAGCAAGATCTCCGTAAATTTTATCTGCAAATTGTCGATGCAGATTTAGTTTATTTCCGATTATATTTACGAGAAATTACGTCGTCAACGGATTAGCACATTTTTTTCGGTTTCACTCTTTGTGTATTTCGCCAATGTCGAGTTTTATATAATCACCATGGACTTATGAGAGAAATAATATATATATCAGAAATAAGTACCATAATTGACCTTCTCCCAAACTAAGCTCTAGGCTTGTAGGTAGGTACTATGAGTACTAGAGAACGACATAAATACTTATACAGAGAAATAAATACTACAACAAATAGAAATCATCAAAGACTCAACAAAAAAACCCGTGCTCATCGGAATCGAACTCCAGGCCGCTACCTTCGTAGGCAGGGTAAATAACAAACTAAAGCTTTAGCTTAGACTTACCTACGAAATAATCACTTGTGTTTGTTGTGTTTTTCTCTGAAACACATATCATTCATGTTATACTCGTAATTAATCACATTAATTACCTACTTATCATCTTAGGCTATGAATCTTTCTACAAACACGCATTTTCTTGTTGGTTTTAGTCGTATTTATCAGTTTAGTTGTATTTTCAAACGTAGTACAGTAATTTAAGCCGGAGAAGATAAAAAAGAACCTAAGTATATTTTTCATTATTTTCACTTTCCGGGCCTTCGTCTATTTGCCAAAATATTATTTCTTATTTCTTTCCCTTTTTTGTCAGGCAGATTACATCGCATCGAGACAAAGTGATATAGTAAACGACGGGGAACAACATCAGTAATGTTAAATATGGCCATAGGTTCTATATACGCGTACGAAGTCGCGGGCGTCCTCTAGTTTCTAAATAATATTTGTTTACCCAAGTCGCGAGTTCTGGTGAATGTTTTTCTTTTCTTTATCTCTTTATTCAGAAAACAAAAAGCAAATAAAACAGGTGTTGTTACGAAGGCACACGTGCAGACAAAATTAATTCAAAAAGTTCAAGGCTCCAGTAATAAAATGAATAACATTTCAGTCCCACATAATTAGGTATGCGATAAAACAGCTTTAACTTACTGCATGACTTAGCATTTCATGAACAAACGCCATTTTCTTCATGGAATAATTACAGTACGTGTAGGTGTAGTGAAATATGAATGACCCGTTAAAGGAACTAATATGTTCTGAGATTGGGCTTTAATATTTGCCGCTGGCTGAGTCGTTGGACAGTTAGCGTGCTATGGTCGAAAGTTTATTTAATATAGGGACCTAAGTCGTATCGTGTTCAATAAACGAGGTAATAATAAATGAGCATATATTATTACTTGCAGGGATCCGTTAAATGATAAGTTCGATTTTGTACTTACCTTTTGTGTTTTTGTTTCTTTGTTATTTTGTTATTTTCTGATTGTTCTCGTGTTTAAATTCATACATATGTATGTACCTAATTGTACAGTCTCCTATAATTCCATTGATTTTTAACCTTCAACGCAAAAAGAGATTAGTTTAACGAGTGAGTCTGTGGCGTCGTAGCTCCCAAATGGATGGGCCGATTCGGATAAAATTTAAAAAATAAGCTTTTTTAATCGCAATGCTTTTGAAAGAAGGGGTCGCCGTTATATCAGGTGTTTTTATTTAGTAAATACCTAGTTATTCATTATATTTCTTAGGTATAAGTATTCATAAACTCAAGGACGTATTGGATTGTTGTGACAGCTTTGTTAAAGTCTCTATTGACACGGTAATGGATTATTATACATGATTACAATAACAAACTATTCGATGAAAATGGAAGGTACTCTCGCTGTCGCGTGTTGAAATATCATTTTTAGGGGATGGTATAACAAGAGAATGTCGAATCAATTATTCAGGTATGTACAACTATTATATAATTTAGTTCGTGATTTGGGTTTGTATGATAACATTTAATTACCAAGGCCTGTCGGAGCATGCTCACAATACTCAGTATAGGGTTCCGTCTTTGTTACCAAAGATACATATATTTGCTACGACCGTTACTATAAACACAAATATATATTTCCAAAAACCCCAGGATTACTCGGAAGATTTTCAGCAGGTATAGCAAAGACAAAAAAAAAATCCAAATCGGTCCTTATTTGTCAGAGTTTTCCTACCTACTTAGATTAAAGAATATACAAATGCGACAAATTGAGAACTTCTCGGCTAAAAGTTCCTGAACGCGGTATATCCATCCATCATTCGTATTTATTTAATTATAATACCGATTGAAGGAAACATAATCCCTCATAATTGGGTGATTATGTTCCTACCTAGTCAACCAATTTAAATCATGGGCTACAATGGCTAGGTATGTCAAGTGACGTTGTAAACCAAATAATAAGAAGTCTCTTACGTTTTGGTTGACAACGTCAGTTTAACATAGTCCGTAGTGGCATAGAAACCAAATTGGTTGACGGTTTTATTTCATATTTACGCTGCTACATAGAACATAGTGTACTAGTGCCTGGATGGAAGACCGAGCGTCGCTCGGTTTCCCGAAGATGAAAACTTGACAGACCGATCTTCCCCCCCCGTAAATCCCCATACTGCAAAACTCACTGAAATCGTTTGAGCCGTTATCGAAAACGTCATTACAAATATAGATACATGATATATAAACAAATAAAGTACCTGTGACTCCTGTAAGTGGTAATATCACACACAGATAATAAGGGTTTCTTTTTAACATTTTCTATGATTGTTTTACGATAGGTTAGGTAATAGGTAACAGTCAGTTTTCACACGAATTCCACAGAACCATACCATTTGAGTTTTGCAAATAATACGTACAGACACTACAAGCAGACCATTTAAAGGGCTGTTACACTCTTCAATAATTAGGAATTCTTTTTACAATTTAGGAAAATGTGAAAAAAAAAGCAATTAAAATCCTATTTACGAACAGTTGACTCATTAAGGCTTCGATCCAATGTAGAATCTTACTTTTCGTATAACTTTACGCGGGACTGTTTAGGTGCCGTCTAAATATACAGAAAATTTCGTTTAAAAATCTGTAACTTGACGTTTCTGAAGTGCATCCGAATACCATTTATAAGTTAAACATAAAATTTAAGCGATTCTCTAAATTAAGAGCTTTAATCTATGATAACTTCAACATAAGCGGTACTCCGAATGTCAATTGGCGAGTAACCTAAAATGACATAACTTAAAATTACAGGTCCTGGAATAAGACATAGGATAGATTTTCTCCCGGAAAATTGGACAGTACCCGAGGGAGCTGCGATAAACAACTTTTACCCGGACGGAGTCGCGGGCAAAAACTAGTAGAACATAAAATGGCTGCTAGGTAAATCTATAATTTCAAGTTACAGGCAAGTAAGGGAAAGTAAATATTTTGTGACCCTTTTTTTTCATTGATTTAAACGTGAGTGAAAGAACGACCGCCCATTTTATGACTTTTTTGCTGTTTGAACTTTACAATTTTTCATTTGCTTCAACGTTTTAATTAAGCCAATGTTGCATGTGGTTTTAATCTGAATGAGGTTCCGATTCTCGTAAATAAAAAGTAAAAGTTGTAGCTGAACACGCAACGCGCCCGTCGCCCTTTCGTGACCGGCGCAGGCCCAACGCTTGAAGCGTGGGAAGTGCATCATGGTAGAAATAAAGAAGTTATTATTTTAATCGTTTAGATATTCTTCTTCGTCATCTTTTTTTAATCATCGTTCAGAAATTCAATGTTTTTCATATGGAGAACTAATGATAAAGTACAAGGAGGACTCCTCAACGATTGACGTTGGATAAATGTCATGTCTACACGAAATATTAGTCGAGAGTCAAGAAAGTACCAAATAAACCTAAGGTAAAAGTTTTTGTTTAGTAAAAATACCTATTTACCATCACGAGCAGACTAAAACTTCTATATAATGTTCATTTTGTTACTGTATTTCAATGATCATTTACTGAAGTGAATTAATAAGTTACGTAATTATAAAAAAAAAACTTATTTTTTTTACAGCGAGATAAATTCCACAATCCGTCAGTTTGTATAGCCGTTTTCAAAGTGTCCTTACGGAGTAATTGTAAGAGAACCTTTGTTTTCAAATTGAAAGGGTCAAGGCCAAGCATGACAAAGAAGACCGTTATTTAAACAAATTATTAAAGTGATTATACTAATTAAAGGCGGAAGGCAGTATTGGAGCCTACGAAGACGAAAAACGTGTTTATTGCGTGAATGATAAAAGTGCTAATAATCGCCTTTTTACTGTACATGGGTTTTGTATGAAGTTCTTATTTTTCTTTCCAACATTGTATGATTTGAAACGTTTTCAAAAGAACAAATGCTATAAGTGCGAACATTGCCATCTAGCGGCGGGTTGTGAAAGCTGAACACAAGCTTGTTATAACCGACTGAAAGGGTGCACTGAAATCTTCCACTTCTAGAGCTACCCTAAGTTGGTACACTCATTTGACGATAGAGGGCTCTAGCTACCGTATTTACTATTGAGAGCAAAACCCAAGTTGTAGTTGTGATATCATTGGTACCTACTGTATAACATTAACTATAACTTAAAAAATGCAATGTCTAAAATCACTTTTTATCAAAAGTCCTATTATTGAATGCCATACCAAAATGCAGCAAAAGTGGCGTTTCTGTTATACTTAGACAAGCGTTTTGTTAGGTCCCGTCTTACGCAGATATTTTCTTTTTCTCTATATCAAACGATTCTCCATAAATTTATAAAACTGCGAGCACTACCATATATACTGCACGTGTATGCAATGCATCGTGATATCTGTAGATCTACTTTGTAATAAAAACAGAGACTAGTGCTAAAACCCAGAGAGTTTGTATGAGCCGGCCACTGCCCGTATTTCCTCTTCACAGTATGGGAGACTGAAGCTCAAGTGCGGTGTGTTTATAGACCGTTTGCAGTAAACCGAACTGCCTGTTCCACATAAAATGGAAGGAAACCTGAGAGCAGCGATTTGATTACGGCCCGCACGAACCGTAAGGATTTCATTGAGAGCGGTGTTTTCTCGTTTACTGCAGATGAAGGCGCCGTATAAACGTATATGGGCCCTTTGCCTTACTTCCACTTTAATCATTTTGCAATCGGACCATCACTAAATCTTTATCAGTATATTGAAACCGCATATAGGATCAGTTTAAACACAATTACTTGTTAAACGCAATCATAAGTTATTAATTATTATAGAGGGATCTACGTTGCTGTTGTATTTTGTCAAGTGAAAGTTTTGCTTGTACTTATTTTAAAATAGCCTTATTACAATTCCTACACTTAATTACATACTCTTCTATTCGTACCTATGGGTATTTATTTAGCCATTTTTAATATCATAAAGGAAAGGAAATAAATTAAAACTCTTTGAGGTCTACGTATAGTACCAATAACATACTTATATATAACATGTGTGAAAAGCTCATTAAAATACAACTAAACGGGACGATAGATACAATCAGAAATTTTAGAGTAGGGCCTGGTGATAACGAACCGGTTCGTTATCAAACCTACGGAATAAAAAAGTATATTATACATTAATATTTTTTTCAGATTGTAATAGAGCTTCAGTATTGTCTACCTTTAGATAAAGCTGTTACTAAGAGATGCTTAAAAAGTTATTTATTTTTTCTTGAGACTTTAACAATAAGCTTGAAAAAAATCATAATAAAATCCTGGGATGGATATTAGACCGAACTACTAGCACCCATAAATAGACGACCTCCACAAAAATTGGTCTATTTTCGCTCACCGAAAATTTAATTTCCTTTCGATGTAAAGGGACTCGATTTATATTAAGGGAAAAGGATGGTTTGAGGGACGGCGAATTTCATTAAAGCGTTTTGTATTCAGGGCGCAAATTATAAAAAAGCTAATTTTACAGTTTGGTAATGCGACCTATAAATTCTATCGGGGACGTGTCCGCCGCCTCGGGATTCCGCAAGAAGATTTAAGAAAAACAAAGGTTCCCTGGGGGTTTCCGCTAGGTTACGTTTTAACAAAGCGTGTTAAAAGACTCGCAAGTCATGACGGCTGCTTTAACTGAGACCTAAGACGACGGCGCTGATTTGTTATTCCATTTTAAACAATGAGATTTTGCGGACAATCTCGTATTTGTTGCAATAGGGATGGGTGTGATTTTTATTGGTAATGTGTGAATTTGATTGCACTGCTCATACTTATGCAAAACGTCTTCAGTCAGTATTTTAAGGAGCCAATGATTGTACGTTGTACGTAGTGGAGTGAATAGAGGCTTAAATATGTCGCAGAGCTCTGATTGTATAACTCTGCAACTGTGCATATGTATGTCCACATGCACTGATTCAAAACATTGCATTCACATGCCCGTTCTGCATCAAAAGGTTAAAACAAACCCGATACCAATGATGATAGGTTTGTATTTGTGCATGCATTCCTGTTTCTCTCGAAGAGGCTTCTAAGTCGGTTAATTTAATCTCAGTATTTGGCGATAAGCTTAAGTTGACACGTGAATACGTACAAACTACGTGCTGGGGCGTGCCTTGACCTTGGTTGTATATTCAAGTCTAGTCAAATCCGCATAAGGTACCTAATGTCTACAAGCTTGCGGATTGTCAGGTAAGATTAGAGTCGAAGCGATGGAAGAGATTTTTAAAATCATAACAGCATAATATGTTTGATGAATGAGATAGCGCTAGACTCGCTAGGTTTGTCTTAGCATCTTAAGTGTTACTGGGCAATACTAGCTAACTTTAATAAAACCCTCCTTAGCTTTTCTTCTTTATATCTGGTTTTTATCTCACATTTACTTTATTTTTACAATCAATTATTTTTTTCAACTAACGAGTACTTCAAAATCCCAAGTCATCTTAGCCTAATCCTAGTTATCCAAGGTAATTGGAAAGCTCATTTAAATCGTGAGCTGACGGAACTCCCATTAGGCTGCGTCCGTTTCGCGCTTGGCTGGTTTTTTCCGGCGAGCGTTGGGCACAGGAGCCAAACGCAACGAGGTCGTATATCAGTCAATGTCCGAACACCACTTTAATTGGACCCTAATTTATAGCCTCTTGTACTTAACCTGGAGTCCTGGACACATCCGTTGGTGAGTTAGTCGCTTTTGTGTTTATAAATAAACCGTAAGAAATTGTCAAGAATTCAAATTACTTACTTAAAGTCGTCATATTGGGGCCAATACGATACAGAGTCAAACTCTATTCTTGTTTTAATACAATTACGTTTTATGTTTGTAAGTGGAATTTTCGTCATTTTTATTTATTTTTTGATAAATCCAATAGGTACTGCTAAGCATATTTCCAAACCCTACATGCCTGGGATCTATCAACTGAAACTTTTTATGGAATACGAAATCTGTGACTGTCAAGTGCATGCCAGATAAACCAAATACAAATACCAATAATATCGTCGAATAAAGTAATTTTGGGCGAATAGTTGGTCCAAGTTTTACAAATATTAAGATTAAAATAACAGCTGCTAAAATCTGCTTGTATAAATAATGTGTCACCACCGACCCAGTTATATTGTTTTATTAATATTTAAAGTATTCAACCGTAGGACAAAGATACTTTGCATACGAAGTACCGGACTAACTTGCTGGTGGGAAGTTTTTATTCGCCCTTTTTTATGTAAAGCCCTTAAGACACCTCGAGTTTGTGCGATCGAGTCGGAGCTAAAGGTAGAAAAGTATAAATCTCTTCACTCAAACACGGTGAAGCTAAAAGGAAGTTACCTGGCTGCGTACATCGCTTAAATAAATGTAAATGTGTTCCGATGTTGGACGATGCGGTTAGCGCAGTTGGTAGGTCAACATAAAAATATATACTAACTTTTGTATCTGGTCGCTTTACACCTATGTAAGTATTATCATACAAGGTTGTCAAGTAGGTATATTAATGCGATAAAGTACAAAGCTATTGGTCCTGGGGTTCGATCCCTCGGCGGATATTTGAGTGATGAATTCGAATATGGTGTTCCTTAAGGCTTAGATTTTTTAATCCTTTTATTTAAGTAGTTATTTAATTATAGTAACCCATAGCGAGAGCTAGAGCCTAGAGCTTAGTTTGGAACTAGGTCAATATGTGGACCCTATTAGTAAGCTCACGCTGTCCGCCTGACTGTCTGTCTGTCTATCTGTCGAGTCTAGCAAGCTATAGGTATTTCATGAGCCGGTAATAGTTAGACAGTTGAAATTTTCACAAGCGTCTGTATTTCTACATCCGCGGAAACAAAACATATTTTAAAAAAAAGAAACACTACTGGTCCTGGGATCCTGAATTTTTACCTAATCATAATTTCACAAGCTAACCAAATATATACCTAATGGTTAAGCACAAACACGTTTATGCGAAATAAAAGTTTGTAAAATGATATACGAGGGGCGTTCAAGAAAAAGTGCAAAAGGCTTGTGAAATGATGATTTGGTAAAAAGTCAGGATACCAGGCCCAGTATTGTACGTAGGGTGTAGGGCACTCTGCTATACAATAATGCTACGGAACTCTTGGCGCACGACTCCGATTTGCAATTGGCAGGTCTTAGTATCGATGTGTTTGTTATAGTATTTCATGTAATCTTCAAAGTATAGGTATTTTACAAATTACCTACATATCAATATACATATTTCATGAAACTTAGGTACCTATTTTATTCATGTGTTTCTTTTTATGTTTTGCCAGTTCTTCGATGTAGGTATTCTTGTTTCAATTGCGACGTTTAAGTAAAGAGGACGAGTATCAGAACATTCGAGAGTTCGCCGTGCACCCAATAACAATGTTGATGCGGGTAATAATCGATTTTCTATTAAGTACACTCATTCGCCACGTCATCTTTTAATGCTCAACATTAAGAGTTAATGGAGCATTCTACTTTAACCACCGCCGTTATTCAAAAGGGTTCGTCTGAAAAAATGTATGCGCCATTAAATCAGAATGATGTTGGCAAATTATACATTCTGCGTCGGTGTAGTTCAGTCATTGTGAAACTTAGACTAGGGCTCAAATTAGAGCCACAGGTATAACTTTGAATTGCGGTAGAAGTGGGAGCAGTGAGATTAGGCTTTAGACAGTTTGGACTGAGAAGCTGGAGTTCTAGGGCCGATTTAAGTCTGGCCCAGAGGACTCTGGCAATACTCAAATCAGTGAGGCTTTTGAAGGATTTCTGTACAAAGATTACTAAGAAAAAACAAAGAAGGGTTTTTTTATGGTATAGAGATAGCCAACGAGCACGCTTGCCAACTGGTGCTAAGCGGAATCTGAGGCCTTTCTTATTCTCTTGACTAGAATCTTAAGACTGCAATCCTAAGAATGCAAAAGATTAAGTAACTTTTACGATTTCAATAATATCAAAGATAACGCGATCTTTCACTATAGATATAGAAGTCTTTTTGTGGCGGTTATCTGTATAATATAAAAGTGTACAAATTAATAAAAACCTCAGGTACCTAATAAGCGTATCTGGTTAAGATAAGAGTTATATAAGAACCGCTATTACTTTTTAAAGGCCTTGTAAAGTATCATGGTAAGAAAAGCATTAAGTAACGGTCTCTGTTTCGGTGGGTTTTTTTAGAAACAACGAAATTTCTAAATAGGTGGTCGCGTGTACAAAAATTAAATAAATAAATAAGTATTCCCCGTAGGCTCTGGCGGCAACCATGAGCCTTTTCACCGCATCTCACATAAAGTTACAGCTTGAAGGGAATCCAGTAATTATGATGGAAACGAACGAGGGAACAAACGTAAACAACGTTACGTTTTAACGTTATGACTGAAATATTTCAGCGTCGATAATCATTCTCGATGGTAAGAGTTATTACCCTTTTTAACTGACTTTAAAAAAGGAGGAGGTTCCCAATTGGCTGTTTTTTTTTAAATGTATGTTCTTCGTAATCGAAAGTCGAAGACAACTTGACCGATTTAAAAAAAAAAATTGTTTGTTTTGTTTGATAGGTTATACTTTCTAGCTGGTTCCATTGTGAACTCGTCAGGATCTGATGATGAAGTGTTGTAGAATCAAGGGAACTTCTCAAATATTATAGACACAGGTATAGTGATTTTGGTATTTTTCATTGTGTTGTTTGGGGCGAGCTTGAAATGTTCTATAGTTTCACTTTAATTAAGAAGTGAGTCTACATAACAACATAAATAGGATCACGAAAACATCTAAAATATAAAATAATGGCTTAGTAAAAATAAAAAAAACCGTCCTTCAAAAACGCATAAAATAAATAACTTCTTTTAAAAATAGTTCAGTCCTACTGAATTTGGCGTCTCACAATATTTTTAACCAAAAGCCGAATTCAGTTGGACTGACCTACGAGTACCTACCATTTTAAAAGAAGTTATTTTATGCGTTTTTGCAGGCGGGTTTATGTTTTCTTAAACATTTATTTTGGATGTTATATTTTGGTAATAAATTGAAAAAAATTTTTTTATTCATAATCAGGTTAATATACATATAATTTTCATTTCAAATTATTTTCGCAATGAAAATTTTATTATAAAAAATATTGAACCAAGGCCATTCTATTAAAAAAACAGAACTGCCAAATTGCCTTGAGTAACTAACACTATGCACTCATTATTACAAAATCCAGACTTGATGTTTCCTTTTCAACTTTATCTGTAGTCGAGTACCTATATTAAATAAAACCCAGGTCCTCGTCCCTCTCCTACCGGGTCCAAATGGAGAGAACTTAACAGATCCAACGTGTGCTCGAACATTAATGGTGCCTTAAATACGTAGGTACCTACAATACTACTAAATGTGCTTGCTACAGCAATTACAAGTAGGTATTTAAGTTGGCCGCACCGTTCATCTTAATTACTGCAAAACTACCTAACGGGCAGCCATTAAAAGGCTACTTTATACTGCCGTAAGCCTCCGTGCTGACTTTAAGAAGGGTGATGGACGGTGTTCAGGATTATATACGTTTTATGAACTGCTCATTCGCATTTCACTTATGAAAAATAAATCTGATCGAGAACCTCACGGAAAAAACGTTTCTAATCTTAAGCCGGCCATAAATAACTGATTCAGTGTTGTTGATACTTAGCGGTGTCCGTGCAGTAACTCAGGCTTGTCACACTCTGCTCCCGCCCAGCGCCACGCCCCGCCAAACCTTGCATGACTCAACTGCATTATAATTACTCCGATTAAATTATAATTAAATTAAGTTCAGGGCGTCTGGCTTGTAATACTTATATATTATAGCCTAACACGTGCATAACTAAAGCGAAATTGACGGTAATTCTTGATTGATGAGTTATAATTTAAAGCAACTTCGCTCTTGCAATATGTCACTGCCCGCAAAATTAGGCATTGGCAAAGCGGGGCACCGACCGCCAATCGGGCGCCAATATTGACGCGCGGAAAATTCACTCCTAATGCACAGAGATTTGTTTGTCGGTCCGAACACATTTTCGCTTCGATAAAGACTGAAAAGGTCCGTTGAGCTCCAATGGCTTTGGGCACCAGATTCGATGAAGCCAAAGCTGGATTTTCTTAAACGGAAGATCTTTTGTTATACTTTACGACATGCTGGCTGATAGAAAAGTTTAAAGAGGGTACAAAGAAGCTGTATATTGTATGTGTTGTTCTTAAAAAACTTGGTAAAAAATATGGTCTACCACCCTAAGGTTCATTTGCGCGTCATGAAACAATAAGTTTGATTTTCCCTTGCAATAATATGAAGACATTTACAAGTGTCAACCTCAGCGATAATTAGATCTCACAGAAACTTTTGCTAAAACTGGTAGACCACTTTATTGGCCAACCGTACGTAGCAAAACATTTAAAATCAAACGTTATAAAGTTAATAAATAGACGTCTAGAAAGCCTAAATGAATAATGTCCATAATCTATTACGTTCGAAATACATACAAAACGACAGGTCGAATGAATATAAAATCGAAGTACAAAACTAATATGATTAATTGACATAAACTTGGCACACACAAGTCTAGAATATAGAAAGCCTGAATGAATAATATTGCCAATCTTTAAAATTCGAAACACAAATATGTTTATGAATATTAGTTAAATTTCTATTTCAATATCAAATTTAACAGAGTCGCGGAGGTCGTATTTATGAGTGTTTTGGCCCTTCGGGCCGGCTGAAGATCTAACATAACCTAAAACTACCTACCTCACATTAATAACACAATTTTTTTCTGAATTTCATACGTTATATAATTAGACTTTATGGATTTTGAACGTCAAATGTACATAGTGAGCAGTATAGATTATAAACGATATGAATTTAAATCGTAGAAAATTTGGACTTATGGCATAAGATGTTATTACCTACTCGTAATTGCGTACGTTACACAATTTCACTTTATATATTGATCATGTGAAAAACGAACTTATAACATTTGATTTTAGTTGTTTTACTTTAATACGTCACCTATACAGCGTAAAGCTGCTGGGAAGAGCCTGTGAGACCTTTTCAAGCAGAACGAAAGCAAAGAATAACAATACAGGGTGACTGCACCGACTGCAGGGTCGTGATACTTAATTCCGAACTCGGTAAATGATTGAGATTCTATTAATATAGTGGTTCTTGAAACAATTCAATTCTAGCATTTTGTTAAAAAATATTATATTTCTCTATTATTACTCAAATTGTGGTCAACTTTTCATGTAACAATGTGGGGTCATGAGCCTGAATAAAAATATTTTTCTCAAAAATGCTATGTAATCTTGCCATAACACCACTAAATAAGAGCCAGTAGGTTGAAGTTCCTGGACAACTTTACTATCCAAGTTGAGGGATTTTGAATTTGCAATCAATAAGTGTCCACTAAGTAAGTATGGAAATTCTATAACATAATCATAATTATTATTTGGATTTCGAACTATCGGTACAGACCTGAGACAGCCTTCAAAAAGGCTACAGAGGTAAGCAAGAAAAGTTCTCATGTCATAAACAAAATATATGAAAGTGAAAAGTATTTTGACTCCATTAGGAAAAAACAATTTGAATTGCTTTATAATTAAAATACTAATATTTATACTACATGAAAAGCTAAACATTCTACATGAAAATATTTATACTACATGAAAAACACTATACATTCTTCGACCTTTAAGAGCCATTAAGGCTCAGGCTTTTACCTCATACTCGTCCAGGAAGGCTCACTTCACGTCTTTGCAGTAATATATACCCACAATAGTTTAATGTTTTTTTAAATAGAAAAGAAAATAATGGTCTAACGCTTTTATTACTTTATGTTACTAATGGCGACCCGTAGTCGCCCTGTATACAATTTATGAAATTTGTTTCCCAAACCTACCGAATTCCACTATAACATTTGGTCAGCCAAAATATATGTTTCTTGTTTTTATCCAAGGTTATTCTTCAAGTTAAATTGCGTAAGTTCCGTCCCCAAATCTTTATAAGAAGGACAGCGTGCGGCGTGGGGCGGCGCGGCAACCGCACAAGTTTTGAATGCTTTCATTCAAACTTGCCGTTGTGTTCTGAACGACTATGAATGGCGGATGGCACAGTTCGTTTCAGCAACTTCGTCGATTTAACTCTAGTGACCGTGCCTGGTCTGAAGCTGACGCTCTACTTTCAAAGAATTCAGCTTCCCTCATTTTGCCCTAATTCGGGTCCGTTGGAATAAACTTGAAAGAAACCTGAACTTCTTAATCCGTTTAGCAATATCAAAGTGTGTGTGGTGGAACCTTATTAATGAAAGAGGTGCGACCTATATGCCCCACGTTCTTAATTGGTTGTCCAATATGAGTGTAACGCAAAGGGGTTCTACTCAAAGCGCTTTACAAGGGTGAAAGGGTGTTCTTATTCAAAGTCACGATGCTTCCACCTCACGCACTTGATCTATAAAAGCATCCTTTTTAATGTTATCTGTTTTTGTGTTGTATATTTTGCAATGATCAATCATGATTCCATGTTTATAATAAACTCGAATATTAGTACCTTACTGATATTTGTTCATAACGTACTACCATCCGACGCGGAAAACATGTACCAAATTTGAATTCGGAGGTGCAGCGCAGCCATGAATGCGCCCAACTTTTGCAATCATGCGGAAAAAGGTTGTTTCAGTATTGGTATTTGTTACAGCTTGAAAAATTTGCTAAAGCAAACAATATTACATGAAGGAATAATGTAAAACTTAATTTAACTAAGTATATGTGTTCCCTAATTAAATATAAAAAATACGTATTGAATATTATTGTACTATTTTATTTGGCTCATAATCGGCGAGTTTATAGAAAATTGTGGAGGCGAAGAGGTTATAAAAATTTATTTTGCTGTTCACCAGAACCATAAAAAGATGAGAGTACAATATACAGTCAATTCCATATGAAACATAAAGGTAAAATAACAATAGTACGTACACGCGCGCGTAGAGCTGAAAACATCATTAATGAATGGTTCGGGAAAGACGAGAAAGTGTTCCTTTGTGTAGGAAAATACATTTGATATTTTGTATCGATTGCGTCACCCATTCGTTTTGTATGATAATGCGTGGCGTGAGATATTTATGGGTATGGTTAATTTATTTATAGACACTGCAACAAAAGAGAAAAATCCTCGTAACGTTTATGTGCGACAAAAAATGGTTACGTTCTGCGCTCTGCGGCAAACTGCCGATTGCATACGACACTCGCTGTTGCCATGTGCGGCAGGTTGCTTGCTGGTGCGGTTGGAATGATTCTCAGCGTGACTGCATGCATCTGTTGTTGGCGTAGCTCAGTCATCCTATAAAACTAAAGGTGGGGAGCGTTATGGATCAACTCTTAAAAAGCAGTACACCGCACGTGTGTATTAAAAAAACTCAGTTATTTGTTAAATAAAAACCGGGCAAGAGCATGTCGGACCATGCTCAGTGTAGGGTTCCGAAACCTCAAGCCGCTAAGTACTATAAACATAAAAACAACAAGTAATAACTAATTTTCTCTTTAAATTCGTTTGGTGCCGTTTTAGATCATCTTAGTATATCAAAATTTATCTCAAAAACTAATGATGTCTACTTAAACGTGATAGTTTTACTTTTAAATTCGTTATATGCTTTTTCATTGAAGAGTTTTTTCAGATATTTAGTATTTGTTGTTTTGAAAAAATACATCCCCCCTTTAGGGAGGGGTAGGGGAGGTAGACTAAAGAAAATGTTTGCCAAATTACAGCTTTATAATACTAAGAGTCTCTGATCTAGGCTGTGGACGGACGAACGGACATGGCTAAACTATAAACTATAGTTCCTAGTTTGACTACGGAACCTTGAAAACTGAATGATGTTTCCGCCCTGAGAATACAGAATAAGTTAAAATTAAAATTCTATTGGGCACGGAGCGGAATTAGAATGAAGCTTAGTCCCCCAAATTTTAAGAAACTTATATGTTTTTTTTAATAGCGAGGACACTTTATTTTAATTTAAAAAGCTAACCCTTAACGTAAGTCATTCTGTTAAAGCTACGAAATTATTGATTGACACCGCGTTGTATTTTATACAGTGTTTTAATAACGGTTTTACCGAAATGTCTATCGGTCTTCTATAATGTTAAAGAGAAAGCTTTTAGTAGGGACACTTTGCCTACATTTCGTGTTTATTACCGCGACGAATTCGTGCGTCAGAGATACCACGTGATTCAAATAGCTAATAGGATCACGCTCTGCTCTGTTTCCTACGTTGATCTAAGCAAGAGATTTTAATTCAATAATAGTAGATTGTTAACCGAGGGTAAAGTGATCAATTGCCGACATTTAGGCTGCTCGAGCGCCGCGCCAGCAACTGGGCCTATAGTTCGTGGGTACAATTGATACTCTCACCCGAGGCCTGAGGCCCTAGTCAAGATGCATAACTCTAAGTAAGCGATTTTCGAAAATCAACAAAAGAATGATGGGCACAAATGTATGGAACCCAGCCCAATCGTCAATATAATTATAACTTATGTATGCTGTAATTGTTGTAAATACTTAAATCCGTCAAGCGTGAGTCGGATATACGGGAAATAGCATTGCAACGCATGCGGGGCACAGCTAGTGTAGTAATAAACGTTGTGTGTTTGTGAATATATGATGGCTGATAACTCTCTTCTCCGGGGTTTTTGTAGTTTGTGCCCATATTAGAAAAGGAAGCTTATGTAACTGGCTTTCACGTGGTATACCTACATGAGATTTGTATTGGTTATTTGGGCCAATTTTCCCATCATTCTTTATATGACAGATTGCGTCAATCGCTTATGTCAACTCCATTAATTTCGAGTTACTAAACAGAATCGTTAGCAGCGTTTGCATCTTTGCTAGGCCTACTGTAAGGTTATTAGGCCAGGGCCAGAGCTATAGCAGTTATATAGCTCTATCCTTTTCTCTCAGCGTAAACTGAACTGTATAACTAGGTCATAATAACCCCCCGATGAAAGGGATTCTAACTAGTACCAAAGATGCACTGAGCGACAAGCTAGAAAATACAAGGTGGGATAGCCACTGTAGGCTTTTATTGTGCATTGTTTAGACTGGTCTTGCTACCATATTGTTTTTTTACGTCATAATGTAAAAAATACGATAACGATTAAAAGAAAGATTGGCTAAAACGTCGTAGATTCTGTGTCACATGTGTCAGTTGACTATATCGTCTTAGTATTTAATCTCTTACAAGTTTTGAATAATAATTGTGTTGCCTTGGCTTTACCACAAAGCCTACAGGGCCTATTTCACATTGTCTTTACTTGTATTGTTAAAGTTATGCTAGCCTAGCTCCTATTCACTTACAGAAAAAACATCTGTGTTCTAAACAATACGGTTGCAATAGGGGTAAAAACCGAGTGGAAAAGTGGGTAAGACAGCATGCCTCAAATTATTGGTTCAATCAAGCAAGCTCTGAACAAGTTTTCCTTTAAAAAGAAAGTTCGCGAACTTCTTTACAGGTAGAATTTACATCATCTTGATTTTCTGATTGCGGTATCTGTATTGTTTCGTGCTTATTATCCAAATTCAAAAAAGGCGGAAGTACTATGTTCGGCCGTATGTATTTTTTATGTAGGTATGTTCACCGATGTTTCTATCAATTGTGGAGCCATTTTAAAAGCATTTTTTTTCATATCGACTTTCAATAGTTATGGTCCCAATGTCACCGAATTGGTGTAACAAATCTATCATTTGTATTCAGAAAGTATCATGTGGTGAAAAACTGATGATGAAGGCTACAGATGGCCACCATCTCCTCAATGGTACCTTTTTGAAGGCTGACAATAAGATATCTCGATTAGGATAGTTGAGCGATTATGAAGAAGCACATTTAAACGATTTAATTATATGACTATGACTTTCCCGCGGCGTTGCTTGCGGCGAGTCTCGCTCCTATAGTTTCTAATTGATTGAGAAGTCTGACTACATCACAGCTTAAGTATGATCACTAAAAAGAAAATAAAAGTTTTAAAAACAAAAACCGCCTATTTTTAACCAAAACCCGACTTCAGTTAGACTGACCTACCATTTTAAAAAGAAGTAATTTTTTGTGTTCTTGAAGGCAGTTTTTTAACTTTTATTATATTTATGTTATATATGTACTTATATTAATATAATATATTTGTTTGTATTGTTACACCCTGTGTTGCACCACCGCCACTACAATCCCTGCTTTGCCCAAAGTTTAACTGGTAGAAAATGCCTTACGGGATTAGGTTCCTCTTTTGTGCAACACAGATTAAATAAATAAATAATTAATTTACGAAGTAAGCTTTGAACTCCTATGTGCATAAAATTGGTACAGTGTGATAGTTTTTTAATAAGCTAGCACAATATTCTTGTGCGAGCTCGTAAATGATTTCAATACAGCCCGTGTACCAAGCACGTACTTACATAGACGTGTCCCCAGCACCACAATGTGCTGTCTGCTCCACATCGATAAGCGACGTAACTGGCTCAGTGCTGGGGGAGTATTCTTACCACCGCACTCGGACACATTTTAGACACTGCAATCTTGTTCCTTTTATAACTTAAACTTGTATATGAAAAATCGTTACCAAGGTACGGCTTACTCGCAAAGACTTCTAAGTATTCCGTATTTATACACTAGACCGGCAATGCAGCGTAAAAATCTTGTCACTGCTGTCGTTATGCGCATGAGTGCTGAGGTGGACCCGCTCGCTCTAACATATTACTCGTTAGAGTGACTTGACTGAAATGCTCATCCTTACCATTTGATTCTAAAGTGATGCAATTCGTGAAATAACGATAATGTTCTCATTGACGTACCAGTAAATCTCATTGAAGTTCCAACTTTAATAATTACCTACTCCTTTCGGCATTAGGTACATTGCGAGCTGAACTGTCAAATGATATAAGATGGCGCTAGCCAATCATTTATTTACGTGATCGTAGCATTTATAATATTGATATATTATATAATATTATTTCTATTTCGTTCTCCTTTCTACCATCGGACTTCCAGACGCTCTGCGGGATTCCATCCGTGCCTGATTGGAATTCCGCCTCTTCGAACGAAGCGCGTTGCATTATCATTTTAGCGCACTGCAAAAGGTGGAATGCGCTTCAGGCATCTGTATTTCCGAGTTCATACAATCCAAACTAATTTAAAGCTAGCGTGAAATGGCATCTTCTGGGTAAACTCACTTCATCGTCGACAAAACCTTCGCTCTCCAGGGGCAAGAGTTAGTCAAGAGCAAAACCATAAACTATTTAAAAAAAAAACTAGTAGCTTCTGCCTGCAACTTCGTCCGCGAATGATTGGGAACCTAATTTTTTTGGCATAAAATTTAGCTCCTTGTGTTATTTCAGATTAGAAGCGCTATCTCCATTACAAATTTCATTCAAATCGGTCCGGTCCGGTCATTTCAGCTTAAAGAAGTTACATACACACTGTCAAACTTTCGCATTATATTATTAGTGTGATTCTATGGCACCATACCTGTATACTACTATTAAAGTATTGGTAATAGTTAAAATTAGTCTTGCGTTACGTGTGTGTAAGCATCTAACAATGTATAGTCGGCCTTATAAGTAGCTGCGCACTTTTGTACCTTCTCGTTTTATCACTGCAGCACAAACATGAGTCAGATGTTCAAATGTTCAAAAATGAAGCATTATAAGGCGGCACAGATAAATAGATAATGTGTGCGTCAATTTTGTTCTGACTCATATGAGTAGTAGTGTTGGCCTTACAACTACAGCCAAAAACCTAAACCCTCGAGCGATTTACCAAGTAGAGATATAGGAAAGTAGGGATTAGGGATGAAATGGGTACGACATTACGTTGTAGAAACGGACATTTTATAATTTATTTTAGATAATGTCGAATAACGGCCAAAAAATAGGTTTACCTAAGCTAGGAAAGTCTGAAATCACTGTTAAATAGTAATATTTTTTCAATAAAAATACTTACATATTTCAGTATGTTTTCGATTAAATGTAGCATTATTATTCAATAGCTAACCGATCGAGACGCTTGTCAGTATCACACGAAATGAGAATAGATATTCAAAACTATCACAAATGTTTTGTATCTTATAGTTATAATGGTGCATCGCATCCAGTGCCATTTTAGAAGTGACAGTGAAGTTGACATCAGCTGATGGAATTGATAGAGGTTTTTAGTCTGCACTCGCTACAATATGGTGTTTTTTTTACCTTCACCAGTCGATGTCGAGTTAGAGAATACCTCTCCGATACTCAGTCCTCAAGCTCGTAAGAGTTCAATTTCAAGTAGCCCGTTTATATTCGTAGTAGGATTACAGTTCAGACAAGAACTATTGATTTTTTAGACATTATCAATCAGAGGAATGTAATTGGATTAATCTATAATTTTATCCGTTAAATGTTTTTTAGTTTTAGATATACACCGTAAAAAACTTAACAAATTTTACATCATAGAGTTGCGGCTATATCAGAGGAATTCAAAGTCACCCCAATGACGAAAATACCAAGTTAATGAAATTGAGTTTTTAAAATTATCTTAATTTTTCGATTGCAAATCTAAATTGTGTAGGTATTTTTCGTTCTGTGTATCCAAAGTAGGTAGGTATGAAACAAAGTACGAAAGTAACATTTAAGCAGCTTTTCCTAAGTAGATAGATAAAATTACTCCAATTTCAGTTGGAGTAAAGACGAAGTTTTACAGGCTTTTTAGGAACCATTAAGTCCACAAAAGTAATGGTAAATTGAGTCCATGGAGAGCAGCCAGGGTAATAAATCGCTATCTAAATCTATGTCCCTGGTTTATTCGCGCTTGGCATTTTAATTTTTTTAAAGTATCGAGATTAAAATTACCCACTGACATTATGTGAAATTTATCGTGAAACGAACTCTTTTTTAAGCGTTACAGCAAAAAAATACATTTGGATTCTGTTTTTTTCATGGTTTCACGGAACGGTATTTTAAAACATAACAACAAAATCAAGTTAGTTTTAGGACATAAATAAATAAGTTTGATTAAGTATGTTTTTTTTTCAGATGTTAAGAAATCATAAAAATCTTGAATTCGACGCTGCTAAATTAAGACTTATCTTTAGCATACTTCCGTACATTGGGTCTATTTTAAAGTGAATTTAAATGAACCCGAAGGACTACAAAGTAAAATAGGATATTTCTTACATTTTACTTACATACTGTTGGCAATTCCACAGCTTTTCTCGCCGCTGCTTTCGATAAAACTAAAACAATGCGCGGCATAAAATGCCGCCGTATCGCGTAGAAATAAATTTCTGTGCAGGAAAGACTGCGCATGAAAATTATTGCAGAGGTTTTTATCAATAGAGAGATAGGTCTCCCCATGTCACAGCGCTATGTTGCTTGTCATATTTATACTGTTAAGTCGGTACCCCTGTGAGAGACGGAAGCACTTTTTTCATTTATTTGAAGCACTTCAGACATATCTGCGATTTTATCACTAAATGTTTGTAGCCCGTTGTCAGTTACGTGCACTGAAAGCATTTGTATCAACTTAAGACCGTAGCAACTTAATAGCCATCTTCAATTAGACATTAGCTGATTGTTTAATTACTGGATAAAGTGCTTGAGTGTTAACGTAAACACACCCACGCTAAGGAAACAAGTCATTTTGTTCCACGTAGCAGGCTACTAGGTACACAGAAGTACGAATAGTATACAACGTAGGTATTATAGGAACGTCATTGTACGATAGGAACATGGCCGGGCTCGTGTAGTAAGCGACAGCACCTCACGTATGCTCGTATCCTGACAAATTGCTCTGTTTTACGCTAACAGTTTCTAATTAAACTACGTACAACGTAAGCAATTTTGTTGCAAGTGACACATCCTAGATTATGTACAGATGTGTGTTAACGACATCGTTAAGCTTGAGCCTCTGTAGGTTCTTACTCAGTATTTGACAGACGCAGTATTTAATCTTATTCGGCGAATCAATTTTAAGTTCAGAAAGAATGTGTATTTTCAAAAGCTAAGGCAAGGGGGATTAAGCTCGCCCAAGCTGTTCAGTTTGTATTTGAACAAACTGATCGAGGAGTTCAGCAGAGCTCATGTTGGTTGTCATACCTACAGAAGACGAGTGTATGAACAACTAAAGTTATGCTGATGAGATGGTGCTTCTGGGCTTCTCGGTCGGTGGTTTGAATAAGTTTTTGTTGCTGTGAGACCGACGCTGAAGCCCATGTGCTCAGGTACAATGCAGCGAAAAGTGAGCTCCTGCATTTGCAAAGCTGGCAAAAAAGTTATAAAATACAGCCGATTACGCTTTGCGGTGTTCCTTTAAAAAGAGTAACGTAGACAAGTTCAAGTATTGTCAAACCTACGCATTCAGGATGAAATGTTTGGGCTGCCACAACATTGCAGCATTGCGACAATGTTCGCGGAGGCACAAACAGTTTCTTTGCGATTTTGACAAAAAGAAGACTCGCTTCTCAGTCGCAGCCTTAACAGCATCCTGAGGGTGTTGGCGTAGCACTCGGACGCGCCGCTGCTTCAGCGCTGCGTGCAGCCGCATGCGCCTGTAGTCGCTGAACTCCGCCGGCTTTAAAATTATGTTCTATGTTATTAATATTATGTTATGTACACTAGAATAAGACTTTGTTACTAACAAACATATGGATTCAGTCCGAAATAAATATATTGAATTTGAATTTGAATTTTATAAATAACGTAATAATATCTCTCAAAATAACAGCTCACGACCGAGGTCATCGAAGTAATTAAATAAAGCTATTAAGATAAACTAAATTGCAAAAGCAGTTAAAATAGCCGATTAATAATATCGGATTTCGACGAGTCTTACAAAACCTACTAGACAGATTGCAAATGGCTAGGGTTAGAAACTGATTTCAGTCTGGAATTAGTCTGGCTCGAATGTACTCGTAGGTACTTTAAATGTAAATCATAATTCAACTAGTTCAGACAGCTGCAACACGCGTTTGCATACTGTGATATGTTTCAAATTCATGTCTCCTTAATGAAGCGTAAGCCAATTTTGAGAGTTTAATTATGTAGAAAGTAGGGGGCAAAGTGTCAAGTGCCTTCGAAGACTTTCCCAAGTGTATGTATCTATAATGAAGTCATTTTGCGCTTAGTTTATAATCCAGGAAGGGCGTCATTTTAAGGATAAAGTTTTTGTATAATTCAATTACAAATTTTCCACAAGTTTAGCGGCATAATGAAAGAAACAAGAACTTTTAAAATTAAATTATATAAATATACTCTTTACTTGTGCATATGCATGTATTTTTTATTGCATAATACTAGAATAATAATAATGCGAGGGCGATGTTTAATTAATATTATATGATAGATAGGCCGTCGTACTCATAGGAACGTTGTTTATCCATTTTGTAAAGAAAACCGCCTAGACGGTGTTGCTTTTTGTTGTTCATTATTTGCATTGCGATACGATAACTTCACTCACTTGGTGTCACAGGACACTATGACTGTTATGTTGTTATACACTATAAACGAACGCCGAGCGTGAGTAGCGCCCTCATTACTATTATTGTGTTTTCTAATAAACTAAAGTATTGCCTTGAAATCGAAGGATGTCTTTTGTTAATGAATACACAATTTATAGGGTGGCATAACTTGATAACAATTGATAATAACACAATAAGTTCGTAACCTAGTGGAAAAAAGTGGCCGCCTTTCTTCGTTGAGTTAATTAAACAAACATTTTTCATATATGCATCCTTCGATTTCAAGATAATACATTGGTTTTTTAGAAAACACTATATTTATAATGACGGCGTCACTGGACTTACCATATATTTGTATATATTGTACTTTTGTACTGTGTGACCTACGTTGATAAAAATAATAAATAAGGGCTCGCATAAATTAATATCACTAGCAGTATTTCATCGGATCACAATTGACCAGTAGTTTCAAATATTAGTAGCAGAAAATATAAGATTTTAATTGATTTCATATGAAATTACCTTCTGATAAGAAAATTTGATTATTTATTTCTATGGCGTCAAATAATGAAATAGAACTCGTTCCTCGACGTTTTTTGCGTCTCATTGCCTACTAGGTAGAATGTTGTCTATAATTCAGGTTAAAATAATTTAATTAAAATCGAAGTAAACATATATTGAATAGTAGTTGGATAGAGGTGTTCCGGCGCGACAGCATTTTCTATTTCTTGATTTCCTTTCACACTTTTAATCTGATTACCGTTGATAAATTACCTTTATTGGAGAGAGCTCAGTGAGTTTCAAGCGTCGCTAGTAAGCTCACCTCAACAAGTACAAAAGTACCTACAAATGTAGTTTTATCTTAATATTTAATTTAGCAACATCAATTTTTAACGACGAAAGATACAATAACTAAGGTATATTACGTTTTTATATAAAATAAGTTGCTTCCCGCAACTCCGTCTGAGCAGAAAAATAAAACATATCCTATGTTCATCAGGAATAATCTAGGATTTTTCAAATCGGTCCAGTAGTTCCGGGGCCTATTCAATTGTAACAAACAAAAAATCAAATCTTTCCTCTTTATAATATTAGTGTAGAAAACAAATATTTCGATTCTCGAAATATAATTACAATTACTTACCAAATAAATTAGTTATAACCGCGATAAGAGCCCGTTTTATTATCATTAGTGTGTCATGATGTCATGAATAATAAGAACCACGATAGTTTTTTTACGATTGCCAATTGGCTAACCCTGATTTGTTTTCTCTGTTAATATTGACACGGTTCAAATAAAATCCTTTCTTATCATCTGTTTAAAAATTAAAACATGTATGCGGTTTTAAATAGCATACTTCTCAAATTCTCTGGCGATTCGGATAACACCATAAAGGGTTTTGCCACCGTAAACGCATTGCTCGTTGTAATATATTACAAGAGACAATGCTAAAAATCCAAGGTAAGGAACAGCGGGTGGGCCGCTTATTTGATATTACGAGTATATAAGCGAAGGGTCTGTTTATTGCTCTGTATTCTTACCTAACTGATATTAAACAATGCATGTATTTTTCCTCATTTCAATAATTTAAGTGAACAATAATAAAATACTTCTGAGAAATACTAAAAAGCGTCCCATTGCTTCTATCCTACTGGGTAATAACATCGCCTTTGACATGTTATATAGTGTTGTTTTTAACTCCGCCGCCTTTACTGTCAAGTAAATAAGA
The DNA here is from genome assembly GCA_923062465.1 of Acleris sparsana. Classification (NCBI taxonomy): domain Eukaryota; kingdom Metazoa; phylum Arthropoda; class Insecta; order Lepidoptera; family Tortricidae; genus Acleris; species Acleris sparsana. The sequence goes on along the minus strand of OV281287.1, from coordinate 13,392,073 downwards.
TCGAAACGTTGACAATGCGATAAAAATGTCAAAGGAATTATGGTTATACAGATGTATTATGGAAAATAAAAAACCCGTCAAACCAGTGTACGGTTTCAAAATAAAGGGCTTTTGCCTATACACACGAATACCTAGTTACACAAATTTTAAAAACTCAATAGTCTGGTTTTTAATAAATATTTTGGCTAGGTTCAATACAATACAATACAATACAAAACACTTTATTGAACACCAAACAAAACATTACAGAGATCCAGTAAAATTAAAACAAAAACAACAGGTAAACAACAGGCGGTCTTATCGCTAGTTAGCGATCTCTTCCAGACAACCTTAACAGGGACATGGTGTCGAACAAAAATATTTTACACAGTAGGTGGCGCAGACTTCACGCAAGCAATAACAAGACACTTTTTGTAAATAGATAGGTAAATATATACAATTACATACAAGATATATACTATAAGCATAAATAAACAAATAATTATAAATAAATACATAAATAAATACATAAATAAATACCAATATATCCACATCAGAGAAAACAATGATAAGACAGCCACACGATAGAAATTGACGAAGACAGAACAGGTAGGTAGGTTCGTTATCTACTTAGATCTGGATTCATGGTATACGAATTTTTTTACGGAAACTGGCCTGTTTTCATTCATGAGTTCTTGTCTGTACGAGTATTAGGTCTCAGAAACGCCAGATGATCGAAATACAAAATAGAAACGATACCGAGTTCGTCTCTAAGCGTATGGTTCAAAGCCAGCGACACTCCTGGCGAGTTAAAATTGTATACGATCGCTAGTGGGTGGCTCTGAACGTGAACGTATTAAGGCGGGTTCACACGCTTCAAGGACTGCCTTAAGCCCCGAGTGACCTCTGACCCAAGTGGAATCAAATGTACAAGTGCTTATTCGAGGCACCATGTGTGTCCAAGTTTATTATGCGGCTTTAATTTGTGTCAACAGTTGACACATCCCTACCACGCCACACCAATCAGAGAAAATTTACTTAAGTACACAGCAGGACATGGCGCATATATTACTCATCTATTCTTGAATAATGTATAGTTCTAATGACATAGATCAATGAAAATGACGCAAAAAATAGGGTTAGTGACAAAAAATATTTTATGAAATTCAATTAGTCACCGTAGAGTGCGAATCGTGAAAAAACCGAAGCTACGGGGCATTTCAAGCAACTAAAGATCTGCTTGTACACCGGTCAATCTTGATGTCTTATTAAATCGACTTATCTGGCTTCATAAGCTGAAATTGAGTCTTGTTGAGAAATATAGTTTCGGTCTCTAAACATAAAAAGATCCTAGGAAAAAAACACTAACTTTTAAGCGTTCTCAAACAGTGAAATTTACAGAAAAGGCTGTGAATGTTAAAAATATCTTCTCAGTCACTGCGGTGACTACCTATAATGATTATTTGTTCTTCAAAATGAACATGTGAGCTTTTAATTTTTAAACGTGTTAAAATTTATGAATTACATTTTAGAACTTTTGACCCGACTAGTTATATATATATATAGGTAAATATAAGAGGATAAGAATAAGAATAAATTTATTTAATCAAATCTCACGGTTACATTACAATACACTATCAGTAGGCCTATGATGAAGGTGTAGGTAATAACTAACCAATAAGATACCAGTTAACTAATTTTAGGCTGTTTTAACTGGTTTTTGAAAGTGATTAGGGTTTTGTAAATAATACTTCCATATTTGCTGATGTATTAACACATTATTGTAAATATAAAAATGGCATTGCCCATGCTGATGTCGCATGTAGATACGACACGTGTATGGAATGTATTCAAAGGCAAAGTTAGCTGCTAACTTCCGTGGTACCTACAAAAGTATGCTTAGCAAGGTCCAATAAATGTGGATTCTTGCTCAAACGAGCACCCAACAATGCAAGTTTAGTGCAGGTCGAACTTTAGTTTGTGAGAATACTGGTTCGTGCATCTTTTCACGGGCAGCATGTCATCTAATATTTTTAAAACATTATTATAGCTCTGATTACTGACTATAAATCTGAATTGTTTTTATTACTTAAAGTGAAATAGTTTGAAAAAATATAAACAGACCGAACTGCCATCGTTTAGACACTTAATCACTGATTGCAAAAAATGCGGTCAAACTGCACTGTCTATTTTTTATAGAATTACATGTTATATTTCCTTGTCAGGTATGACTAAATCGCTTTGGCTTTGCGTCTTAATTCGTCTGTACGCATGTACAAAGAAGCAAAACTCTTAACTAATATTTTAAATTTACCGGAGCGCCGTGACGTGTGTGAATTGTGTACTTCATTATCTCTACCACTACACACTAAGATATTATAATGTGTGTGATTTTCCGACATATCGATTACACTCAGCTCAAATTTCTCGAACCATATCAATTATTTTGAAGTCGTCATTTAATTAATAAATATAGGCAAAGGTACGGTGCGGCAGATGGTTTAAAATGTTCCGCAGAGATGTCCACCGTTTTAATTTATATTCGGGTCCTCTTTTCTCCCGATCCGTTTGGTTTTAGACCCTTCCCTGTCACTGCCACGTGCTTCCTATCCAGGTAATAAAGAGATATTTTGCCTAATCTTTCTTCTATTTTTTCTTCCCCAGTAGGTATTTTTTTCGGAATTAAAGAATTTAAAGGTAATGTTTGACTAATTGAAATTACGTTTTGTTTATATAGTAATTTTACAAATTCACGTAATAATTTGGTGTTCCTAATACTTGTATACATTTTTATACTACTGCTAAGGTTTCTAGGGCGGAACTGCAGTGGTTGCCGTCACATGTATCAAACAAGTTTATCTTTATATTGAAGAAGGTAACTTTTGTTCCAAGTTTTGCCCGCGTTAATTTAGCGTAAAGGAATTTCATCTAAGTCCTGGGTTGGCAACGTAATTGCAGCATTGCGATTGCTATCGTGAGATTGCAAGGGTCTATGGGCTTTAGAGTCCTCTTGCCATCAGGCTTGTTTGGTGGTTTGCTTTTTCTTTACCACATTAAAAAACGAGTTTAAAGAGTAGCATGATATGTATCATGCCGGTTATTTTTTAATTTGGCTACAATATTACCTAATTTAATATCGCTGATATAAATTATAATGAGGTTGGAATAGGTATCCTTAACTTAGCGGGAGGACGTGACTAAGAATAGTTACAACCACCAAAAATAATTATATATGTTTATTGAATGCGGGATTTCCCGGGATTTACTGTAGGTATTACTGTAAAGGCTTAATACATTTAACTTTACTTATAAATCTTGTTATATTGCATATTATTTATTTATTTATCTTGAAATAACAATCAGTCCTAACACAATATACATAATATAGGTCAAATTAAATCAAAGGGAGCCTGAAACTTAATCTTTTTTAGTTGATTATTAAGCCTTTAGATACCTACAGTAAATCCCGGGAAATTTTGTGGTGATTTTAACCACTCTTAGTTACGTTCTCCCGCCAAATTTAGGTAAATAGGCACTACCTGTTCCGTGCTCTGATGATTACCTAGATGACTTTCATATAATAAAAATGAATCGCTAAATGTGTTGCAACGCGCAAAACTCAAGAACGGTTGAACCGATTTGTCTGATTTCTTTTTGGGTTATTGTCAGGACAAGGTTTGTATGAAAGAACAAAAAAAACACCGGAAATGTCGGATATCTACAGCGGGGCGAAGCCGGCGGGCCGCTAGTAAGTAATAATTATAAGATTTATTGGTCTTATATCTTAATTATTTATTGTAAAAGTGTATTTATGAAAATCAAATAGGTACAAAATATAACTTCGTAATATTTCCGCTAAGATAAAATATACTTACAACAAAGTCTACTAAACGGTTAGAAAACAGTTTTTCAAAGAAGTCAATTAAAAAATGCTAATAAGTAGGTCGCGGTGCAGCAAGCGCCTCCGGCGACGTCGCTCATTTCACATTCAGAAACTTCAACTATAAACAGTAGAAATTTAATAGCCATATTGAAATGAAACACCCCCGAACAAAAACAAGCCACGAAGCCGCTAACTGAAACGCAAAGCGCAATTTGGAACGTTCCGGAAACTTTCAACGTTCAAAACTTACTTTTCGCGCGTAAATAGCCCGTTAACTCGCGTGACAAATGAAATGATCACCTAAAAGCAAGAACCTGTTTTCCTTTTCTCCGAGTTCAAGGAAATGACTGAATTAAATTTTGTTTACGTTCTGTGGCCTATATCATTTCGGAGCAAAATATTATTGTAGTAAGGCGTAGGTACTTTTAATTGAAGTGTTACGCGTAAACGAGATTGTTTGTGTTTGCGTGTGAATGGAGTTTGGCAAGTGCCGACTGAAAAGCCAAGGAATGTATTACAAAGGGTAACAAAAGAATAGACATGAATGTGGTCGTTGTGGCGGGACCGCACGCAACCTCGTAGGCAATTTGAAGAACATACAGGTATAAAGTCGTTTATACACGTACAAATATTACTTTGTCATATATATATATATATATGCTTTTTTGTTTCAAATTGTTTAACAGCTGTTTAACTATTTGATGGTACCGAAATTTATTTTATTTCAAAGGGTGATGGGAATATTTGTATGGACCCCGTCCCCACCCTCCAACAGTAACGGAATGCATGTCTATATGTTCATTAGGACCCAAACGAAGACAAAATACTATTTATAGTAGCAAAATCAATTGGATTATTTTAAGGAAGATAAGAGCCGAGCAAGGTAAATCATCCATATATGTGTTGATTTTCAAACAAATTCCATACGATACGATTATGATTTTCTAAGAAAACCCCATACATATATGGTGATTGTCGCCATATTAAAAATACATCATGTTGCCAAGATCTATAAACTGGCACATGCATCATCTCTGTTTGTGGGTGGGGACATTTTTGCCCATCGTCCTTTGTCTCAAATATTAAATGTCTAAGTTATGTTTTATTCCTAGGATCTATAATTCCGTTTCAAATTTGGCCCAGAAGAGGTGGATTTCGCCGCGATATTCTAGTAAAGCCTCTTGTGTTATTCGCTTAGCTGTGTTATGCCTATAGACGTAAAACATATCACGATATTAATTCGGCACAATCGTTTACATTACGCGCCGGGCGTAAACAACGAACCCGCGCACCGCACGGAAGAACATCGAATTGAAAGAAACAATTCCCAACAACGCGTAAGTACTTGCTCAACACGCTAACACTCAGAAAAAACAAATAAAAGTTCCTCCCTTTGCAAACGGCGCACGCTACCGAGTTTTTCTCAACCCTATAAATCTTAATGAAATATACTGTTTAAAGTGTCTTCCATTTGTAAACATCGTGCTTCATACGAACCGCTAAAAGTGCGTACGTGCTTCTATGAATATATTTTTATTACCTACGCACGAGTATCTTTCACAATAATATATTTTCTTTATCTTGGTGATGTCTATGGTTAACTTTGTGGTTTTATATTGACCGTTCTATCTAATGATTGTCAAATTAAATAAATTTCTTATGTTTATCGGCTTTAATCTTGGAGCGTTTGAGGTCGTATATTACCTAGCTCACTCGCAATCGCAACCGTTTTCATTTTGACAGTCGAAGCGAGTCCGCTTACAATATTAAAACAATCGTTCTTTGAAGTCGATTGCGAGTGCGTTAAACGTGCGTCCACGTAAGTGTAATAAGATAAAAGATTTCTGATTGCGTTCCCTTTAAAACGATCAAGATATTTTCGTCCTCATTATAACAGATTTACTGGTAAACAATCTTCTGCTGATTATGAAAGGTCTCGATTGAAGTTCGTTTCTATTACAAATAAACGAGTTCTACGTACATGTTGCTCGTACGATACGTAACAATCTATTAAGCCGCTTGTTTTAGAGAATTTGGATAATTCAGCAAACTTCTTATATCGAGGATATTCATTTATTGTAACCCGATATCTATTCTAGAGAAATCCATAGTATAACTCTTCTAAGGGAAGTTTCACAAGAAAAATGTCAACTGAAGGCCGACTCACGATTGAACCGCTGTCATTAGACTCATTAGTTACACATCGCAATCTAAATCGGCAAACGCGACGGCTAATTGACTCGTGATCACTAATAGACCAATTTGGCGAACGTTGTGTACCTGCCATTTATAATGCAAATTCCGCTCAGCTGTTGCCGCCGAAGCGTGGACTGGGAAAACTGTAGCCATTGATCGAATAAATAATTTACCGCCTCGGTCGGGTCTGTTTGCATTCTTGAATTATGCGGTAGACGCCACTGTTTGCCGTAATGGTCTTACCGCTACAATAGCGGCTCGAAGTCGATCGGTGTTCATAGGAAAATAGGTTACGCGCATTCGCACTCGTCAATTTTCTACGGAATAATGGCTTTGTACAGCATAACGGCTACTTGTATATCATTTTATCCTAATTTGAAAATGACAAAGCATGACCATAAAAACAGTAAGGGATAATGTAGATTCGCATTGTTTTTTTTTAAATCGCCTTCTTAGTTTCAGATTATCCCCAACATAGAAACAAATAAACACGAAGTTTTTCCTAATTAACTACAATATGTGTATTCAGATTAGAAAAACAACTCAAGTGGCGAGGAATGCCTTTCGATGGGTGTTCCCTTGTTTCGCAGACAGAAATTTCATAGATTTTGGTTTCCTAGAAAATTTGTCCTTGTATTTTTATCAACGATATTATTGTTTCAACAACTATATACTTGAATTAAACATACTACACAGAAACCTAATTCAATAAATTTTATAATCTCGTTTTTTTTGTAACAATGTTATAAAACAGTAGAAACGAATATTATTTGTTTGATAGAATGGGTTAGACATTTTGCTTGACTTGCTACTATATCAAGATGTTTAGATAAAATAATAGGCACTCCATGGCAAAGATAAGTCGTATTGTTTATAAACTTTTTGACCAGTAAGAGTAAGCAATAACTAAAATGTTCCAAACGCACATTTCGGATACCTACAGATGGGAAGTTTTATTTTGCTATCTGAATATAGTTATATTATTTAGAATGATGATAGTCTGAAACGGGGAACCTGTTTTTTTAACGAAACACGTTTTAACAAACGTATCATCACGCAGAATTTTCATTTCATCAAAAAGTATTTCTCGCCGCATAAGTTTTTTTTGGTAGTCACAAGTCTAACCTAACTACTACGTAATGGATGTTTAAGATATCGTGAAAACTTTATGGTTTCCGCAGACAATAGCGTTCGATGAAATGAAATTCCATAAAATGATACAATCGATGGAGTGAACTTCTATAAAATTATGGGTTTACCATGACTAGCCAGTCATAACTGCACTATTCCCTGGAGACCTGAAATGTTAAGAGCATCCTCACCTTCGCAGGGTCCTGGTGGTTGCCGGAGGCGTACACCGAAGCGCGTCGGCCGAGCAGCGTGCGGCTCACGATGGAGCTGCTCCGCCGCCCCGACATGCGGTCTTGCGGCACGGGCAACATTTTGTTTTCTTTCACTCACACAAACAAATAATACCACTTGTTATACCTCTAAGGGTTTTTTATGACTAATAGAATTCAAATTAATATTATGTCACTTTAATGTGGAAGGTTTGTTCTAATTAATTAAATTTATGGAGGCACATTAATTTTATTCTAGCAGCAGCTGTTTAACTTTGTTTGCTTAAAGCACAGATAATCCCTTGAATTACGTTGGTTATTAAATAATGTTACTTATTTACAGTGTTGTTACCTGCAACAAAAAAAATAGAGATTTGACATTGAAAAAGTTAAGCAACCGTGTTGATGTTGCATGGGGAAATAAGTCTTTCAGTGGGAACAGCGAAGCAATTTACGTTCTCTCCGGAGTCTCTCCTTACCTTTGCACCAGATCACCTTTAACGCTACGTACATATTTTATGAGTAAGAGAAAAGTTAGTGCATTTTATTAGCACGTTCCCGGTTCCGAGACAAATTGACCTCGCGGCCGCCCCAGCGCTAGGGATGGCGGAATAGCTCGTATGCCAGAGTAAATAACTTTTGTATTGAGAGTACGTCTATGAAATAAAATCTATCAAAAAGTGGAGTAAAGTCTATCTTGACTGGTTAAAATAGGTACTGACCCATTATTTTATCGGAACAACTTTCAACGAACGTACCTACAACAAACAACCAACGAACGTACGAACGAACGTACACACACACACACACACACACACACACACACACACACACACACACACACACACACACACACACACACACACACACACACACACACACACACTGGGTACACTATATACCTTACTCCGAAGAGTCATAATTCCGAATTGATCAGAATCCCGAATTTTCATAATTCCGAATGCAATGTTTTTATATTGCTTATTAAACAAACCTAACCAAACCCACGTAATTATATTTAAATTTAATCAAAAATAGCTCCATCACAACGTTATTTCGGAAAAATCAAATTACGAACAAAAATAAATCGGATTTTTTGGGTGATCCCCTTGAAAACATCATGGTTTCAGCAGAAAATAACTTTCGATGAAATGATATGAAAATTGATAGTGAAATTATAGAATAAATTAGGTGAAATTCGATAAAATGATGGGTTTCATATTTTATTTCTTGGAGACTAAAAAATTCCAAAACCTAAACTTATACTTTATGTAAGCCAAAGTAATTCAAGCTCCTAGCAAAAAAAAATTAAATTGCACATAAACACCAGCAATTTGTTAACATATTAAAACAAACCGCTTGAAAACTATAATTGGAGTACCTACGTGTTTCTACCGGTAAGAATGCCGTTAAGTACATAATTGTTATGTAACAAAATATATAGTTTAAAGCATAATTTATACAGCTATTGCTAGGTGGGTCTAGTAATTAAATAAGATTGCGTTGAAGACAACGCGTGGACGATGTTTTATTACTTGAGTAGGTACGGCGTTTATAGCTCATATAATGCTTACTATAACGATATCAGTCAAATCTCAATGAGAGAAATACAGCTCCTAACAATGCAAACGAAATTACAACGGAGATGGCGTCCTTCTGTTAATTATTGACTTTATGCTAATTATAACTGAGGATACGAGAACTAGCACACACCGCGTTGCGAAGCTTAGGTGGTTTAAACATGAGAACCTTTGCATAAATTTCGACGAAGCTGCAGCAGGATAGATATAGAATCCTTTTAGTTCTGGATTGCTAAGATGTAGATTCGACGTCCCTCGGCGATACTTTACAGCAGCACTGTAGAAGTTGACACATTTTCTTATTTTTATCACGTAGTTTCATGCAGTAAGAGTTTAACTTAGTGGTAGGTAGGGTCTGTAGCCGCGTGCCTCTTGAAGATGAGGTTTCCAAAGCCTTTTGAGTTGGGATCTTTTGTTCCGAATTAAAGTTCATGTTTAGTGTTATACGTTTAATGTTATTCTTCGTAATATAATCATCAATATTGTGCGTGGAATAAATATTCAAAGGAGGGTGGGCAAATTGGCCTATATGACCAATAACAACAAGCGATATGTCACCGGGTAGGTAACTCTAAGTTGTAAAACTATTACTATGGCAGGTAGTTCGAAATCTTTGTGGGAAAAAAGTTATCGACGTGCAAAGACAGCGATGTTTCAAAGTAATTATGCTGAGGTCGTCTATGTAGGCGACCCGATGTTCCCAATTTTATAAATATTTCTCACAGTTATTTGAGGTTTCCCGCTACACTAAATCGTTGTAGAATTAAAAAGCATATCCAATGATATAGTGCTTATTGTTATTGGTTTTTAGGCCAGTGTTCATACATTACTGCCCATCCTCCTTTAACCGTTCCGAGCGGAGTAATCTAGAAAGGTTTCACAAAAAAGCATATAAGTAGGGATTTCAAGATATGAGCAGCCGCGCCTCGTTGAGTGTCATAAATAAAGTTAAACGTGCACTTAGTTTACAGAGCGGACGCGAGAGTGATGTAATGTTTTTTCTCTAGGATTTGCGAGCTCCGCAAATGGGCCTGAAAGCTTCTGCACAGCTCATTTGGCGCGGATTTTTCCGCGCAGATAGCTCCGGGCTAAGTACCGGTGCCCCCGAATGCACGGCCGCACTGGGAGCGACACTTTCTTGAAATTTGCGGTGGTTTCCAACCGAGTTTCCGTCAAAACGTACCTGAGGCCCAAGGCAAGATGCATTCGGCGTTCGTTGTTGTCACGTTATCTAAAATGTAAAGGATTAACGTAAGCCGACAGACCATGGCGTCGAGCGCCTACGTCAATTGCATACATTATGTCAGTTTTGAAAATCATTTACGTTAGCGTTAAGCAAGTTGTCTAGCAGCACTGATTGATTCATATCTAATAAGAGCTGAGGGCCCTGCCAAGATGACGTTACCAACAAACGTTACAAACCAATCGCGTCACTGGTAACGCGATAGGTTTAAAACGAAACGAATAGAAACGCTAGTTAGCGTAGTGCATCTTGGCAGGGCCCTGTGGTCTATGTGAACGCGTACTGTCACTTTAAAAAGGAGAATACGTTGCTTGACTTCCTATTTTAGCTGACTTAAATTGATTAAATAGCGATAGCAAATACATTTGTGCTGTGTGTTAAGGAAATTAGGGTACACTACAAAACTGAATGCAAAGAGCTTAGAGCTTAATTTGGGACTAGGTCAATTGTCTGAGGTTGTCTTATATTTAATTATTTATTTATTTAATGTTTTGATAGAAGACTTAATTATTTGATATCGCTTAATAATCAAACCTAAACTTATCTACAAGTATCAATTTAATTTTGTATTTTATATAAAATAGCTCCAGCATAGCAGCTTTCGGCAAGATGAAAATTCGGATAAATGTATATTCGGAATTAAATATTTCGGAATATTAGGGTGTTCCCCTAAAATTAACAACGGTTACTTTTCCATTACGTCACGCCAATTAGTAACACAGGTTATGTGAGAATTCTCACATAACCGAAGCAGTTTCAATCCTCATTCGTTTGTAAAATGGTTGCATAATTGCTACAGGAGTTTTGCCTGACATTCCAATATTAGAAGGAAGGTTAGTCAATGGTCGTGATGTAATGTAAAAGTTACCGTTGTTAATTCGAGAACTCAACTTTGAGCACTTTTTTGATATTAGAACCTTTTTGTTAGGCTCGTATGTAATCAAGATGTTTATTCAAAACAATGACAATTGTGTAAGTAAGTAGCAACCATATTTATTAGATTGAGTTACTTACTTAATTATCTAGCAAAAATTGCTGTAAAGGATCTAATTAATAATAAAAACAGCATAAACAGCACACGTCACATACCCAACACCAATTACTTCCAGGGCAAAACATCAAACATCAGCCAACCGAGTGTCACTGGCAGAGTGGCGCCCTTGTTGGTCCCCCCCCTCCGCCCCGCACCGCGCCGTCCGGCCGCGTCCGGCAGTCCGGCCGTCGTCCGGTGGCCCGGTGAATTAAACACGTGCAAATAAACGACCCTCTTTACACTCCGACCTCTTACCGGCGACTTCAAAATAAAGAGAAAAATACGGCTCTCCGTACGAGATTGCGGAGGTGTGTGCGTTTATTTTTTAGTTTTATGGCTGGATAGTAGAACGTATTCAGACTTTAATTAATACGTATTTTACAGTATTTTCCATGCGGAGTTATATAAAATGCAAATATAATCACGTTGGTACACTTACGCAGTATAACCCATTGCTGCATTCAGTAGAAATAGTGTTTTAACCGCACCACTTAACTTTACGTACATCTACATAATTTAGTTTATATCAGTTAGTTCGTCAATATACGGAGTACTTACCGAGAAAAGTGATATCTAAATGCCAAGATGAATTTAAAAATACAGAATAATAACTATCCGCGAGGTCTCTGAATATATACAAATAAACACTATTTTGTCCAGTCATGCATTGAACAACTTTAAAACAATACTTATCATCTTTTTACATAGGTACCTACATATAAGATTTATTTATGACATTGTACGGGCAGTAGGCGCAAGGGATTAAACTGAGTTTAAACGAGGGCCAAATTGACAGAAACGAAGTCATAATTGGATTTGGGGTTTTTAAAAGCTTCTATGAAAGCCGTAATGGATACCCGATATGGGCCAACATTTTGGCCAGACGCCCGCGTGCGAAACGTATTCAGCATCAATAATAGTGGTTTTTGTAGGTGTAGGGAAAGCAGAAGTTCCTTCGATAATTGTTTCTTTGAAATAACGAGTTTATTTTTGCTTATTCACGACATTTCATCTATAATAATAAAATTATTTCAAAGTTCTTAAGTTAAATAGAATAACTGTATTGTCGTGGAAATTTAACATTGATGATTTTTGAGATGTTTGGGTAATTACATGAAGTACAAAAAAAAAACTTTACTTCGGAAATGAACGATTTTTTTTTTTCAAAAAAGTACATAGGCTACATGTTAAACACAGGAAATCTCTATCTCTGTCTCTCTGTCTGTCTTCCTGTCTGTCTGTCTTTTCATCTTAGAGGTAAGCTAATCTTGGTGGAATATCACCAACCAATTCAGTATTCTGTCAACTGCTTGAAGTCATGGGACGACACGACCTTAATTAACCAACTATTTTACTGACTCAAAGTATATCCTATCCTTACTCTTTTCTGATGATAAGTTTGGTCGATTCAAAATATTTAATTTAAGTTGTGATTAATTTTAAAATTTAATTCTTCATATTGTATGTACGAAACTCGGGCAAACTATTGAATCTTTTTATTAATATCCATCAAATTTGTACACCAAACGTTATACAATAAAGACTTTTGATTCGTTTTAATTTAACAAATTGAACTCTGACGCTACAATTATGACATTGGTGGACACAAATTTACCTAGCCCCAAATATTTGCCTTTACCGGGATTCGAACCCGGGACCGCTAGCTAGGTAGGCAGCGTCGTAGTCCATGTAAAACAAAAACAAGTTCATTCCATCTGATTATGCTCGTGAAAAACTTGGTTTAAGTACATAGTTGCCAAACAATTTACTTATTTTATTCTTTGTTTTCCCTTTTTTATGATAATTTTCATTTTTTCAATCCATATTACTGGAGTATATGTACAGTATTATTCAACATCATCTCAACTGCGCCTTTACCTTTAGAAGGCGACACCACCAGAGTCCTCTACAGCCATTATTGGCGCGCTCGACAGAATCTTGGCGATCACTAGAATGCGACAACCACTCGCTTCTTTTTGAGATAGCGCCCAGTAAACACTTTGGATTTTTTCCATATTTCAAATTGCTTTTTTAAGAGTGAAGAAAGTGCGTGGGAAAGAGTCCCAGGGAAGTGCTGCGCTCATCTCTCGAGATTTGGTCCGTTATGTCACGAAGTGGGTTGGTGATGGGAGTTAATACTGTCCTAAGTTTATTGAGTTCATGTCCATCAAGAAAATAAGCTTACCTTCTCCTATTTTGATTTACCTTTGTCTCGTCCCTCATCTGGCTAGCGTACAATATGTCTGATGATAGCCGGACCCCTTATCTCAGGCTCAGTCTGTTCATGACTCACAAGCAGAAATATTGAGGCCAGGTTGAACTAAAACTGTATACGAACCGACCTATTATTTTAAATAACTTGTACTTTTACAGTGTAGTTTTGTGTTTTTGTCAAATAAATGTTATGAGTTTTTGAGTTTGTCTGTTCTCAAGAATTCTTGGCAATCTCCATACTGACGTGAGAATCACGAGGATTCTCGAGAAATTTACACTTGAATTTCAACAAATGTGAATGTTTTATTGAGCGATATTTAACGAGAAGTGACAGTCATGAAATAAACGTTTCTTGTGTTTTCGAAGGATAACCAAACATCAAACGAAAACTGCTCTTGGGAATATTGAAGAATATGGATGAAAGCTTTTTCCGGGTGTGAAGAGCACGAGATAAATCCTTCGACTTTTTTACTACGATGGTTTTTGGCCGCAAAATTGAACTTAAATAGGAAATAAATCTGAAGTAAATTACTAGTAGTAGCATAATTAGATACTAGGTAGGTATGTACGTCGACACTATTCATTAATTAATCTATTATTTAACATTATCATGTCACAGTGTTTGTAACAAAACTCCTCCGATTCTTATGAAATTTTGTAAGTATATTCAGTTGGTCTGAGAATAAGACGTAAACTATTTTTTAGAAGGTATGTATGAAAAAAAAAACGTCGGGCGCGGACGCCTAGTAATATTTTTATTTTTATTTTTGTATGTTTATAACGAATAAACTCAAAAAGACTGGAAAGATTTAAAAAATCTTTTGGCTTTTTTTCATTTTTCTGCGCGGATGGGGTCGCGTGCGACAGAATTTTAATATTTATTAAACACAAGTAATTAGAAGTAGGTTTGTTTATTTCATTTCGAATTAATTGCTTGGCACGGACTACTCGGTAAACACCATATTACTTTTGACATTATGATAGCTTTTATTTACTAGACAGGAGCGGCGGCCGAGATAAAAAAAATACGTTCAAATCACAAAATTGATAAGGTTTTACCGAGTATAATAGAGCCCCTGATAAGATTTAACTCTAGGTCGATTTGACAAATTGAAATAAACAACCCGAATCGCAAATAGTTCATGCTACACTAGGTGCCCTAAATGTGATATGGTTTAAGCCAAGGTGACTTAGCGAGCGTAGGCAAGCAATATGTGTAAGCAACCGTATGCAGACCTAGTTAAGACGGCACGCTAAATTACTCGGTAAACACGTGTGTGATCTAGGAGGCGCGAGCTCCCAACTTTAACTTTAGGTCGCTGGTATTCCCGAAAGTGTGCTCCTTAGCATATTTAACCTATTATAAGGTTAATGGGCACTGACGGCGCCGCGGCCCGGCGAGCCCTTAATTTTCCGCCAGTTCCTGGTTAACGAGGCGCTTCTCACACGACGCCTTTCATCGTCAAATTGATGGCCTTTTCAAATAAATGCTTGTAAAATATCATTAAGGTGGATTTAGTAAGTGTATTTTCTATTTGGAAATGGGAACAGTGATTGGGTAATTTGTTTGCATTTGTCTTGTTGGAATAGATTGAAGAGCGCCTGTCAACGTCATTGTCATCTACTCGTTTCTAGATACAGGATACGTTTTATTTTTGATGTCCCAGGTGACATTCTCTCTTTTCCCAATCGTATGTTCATATCGGGGGAATCGCGTAATCTGTATCTTCGGATTCAAATCGTATTTTCTCAAAAAAATAATCCTTTATATTGCAATTGCTGCAATCGTCTGGAGTGAATTTAGGATACGACGCTTAGGACGAAATAAACACAAACGATGGGTTAGGTACTACGATAAGCTTACAATACTTGTACTTTTGCATTACGTACCTACGTATATTTATATTATTTTTTTCCATACTCCCGGTGCTCAAAAAAATATCGTATCCTCGATTAGTTGCTTTACTAGATAACTGTTTTTCCGAGAATCTCGGAAGGTGCATAATTAATTTTCTAATCATGCATACGCAAACTTGGTTCTTGTTATTGGCAAAGGGACGGGCGAATACGAAACATCGAATTTCGTTTCATTAATCTTCTATCCCGTTCACTTGCGATAGCTCGTTTGCTTAGACGATGGCAAAATGTGTGTAAAGTTCCTCTTTACGACCGAAGCATTTCTATTTAATAGTCACATTTACGTTAGAACGATCACTTCCTAAAGTGCTCGGCTGTATTCGGTTAAATATGTTAAGACACACATTAATGTACGTTAAACCTATAAAATAGCGTTAAACTATTTTGTTTTAAATATGAAGTAGGTAAATGCCTACTAAACCTACTCAGCTTCTTGTATACACAGGGTGTCCCAGAAACCGATGTCAACCGGCCTAGAGCTGATAGAGCAGCTAAAAAGCTATCGATTTAATAGTGATTTAACCCCTATGTTTGTTCAGCGATTATTTTAATCTGAGTTTTTGTAATTTTCTCCTATGTCTGTGTATAAGGAAAAAATACAAAAATTCAGATTAAAATGATCAATATCAATGTCCGTATTGAGTAATAAAATTTCCTACCAGGGGGCCTTATATGGCTGCGTTTATCGCGTGACAAAATGTGGATGAAACATCCGTCACTTACTGACACATTATAAGCACTAAGGTGACGGATGCTTTATCTACATTTTGTCACGCGATATTCGAAACCATACTAGGCCCGCGCAGGGCTGAGATTCTACACGGTAAACCTTATTACGTATGACGTGTTTCCGTATGTCAAGGTTTTGATAGCTCTTAATTATTTGACCAAAATAGCGGCCGAGTCAAAAAAATACGATAACGCGTCAAAAGCAATACTATTTTACCGTGGAGAATGGAGCCGAATAGTAAAGGTAAAGCATATGTAAAATTATGTATGGAAACGTGAGTTTGTTTCAGGGGTTCGTGTTACGGTTAGAGTCCGTAAAAGTGTACTATGATTGATATGTTCGTAATAGTATAGTAGGGGAAGCTGTTGTACCCCGGACAGTTTACATTTCTTTGATTTTTAGAAAAAAAACGAGATGCTTCAGAATTGCCAAATGTGCAAATATGTAAAGTTGTACTATTGTACTACATTCTGGGATATGATATTAAACGATCCTTTAGTTAGTTAAGATGGGACAGGCTGAAAGAAAAAAAAGGGAAAAGTGTCCATGGTACAACACCCCTGATTTACCTTGGACACTCGGTGTTGTACCTTGGGCAAATACCATTTTTGCCAAGAAAACAGAAAATAATCATCTAGTATTTAGTTATTAAGGATACAAAAGGCAACTCGGACGAAGACTTTTTATACCTTTTCATAGGTTCCTTAATAAAATTTACAAGAAAAGGCCATATTTTCCCACTCTCCTAAAACAAATGGAAAATCTCCCTGAGAACAATTAAAAACATAAACAAAAATGTAATCAACAATTAAAATAGTAAAAAATATTTAACTTGTCATAAAAAATGCAAAATAATGTAAGAATTAAGAAGTAAGAAGAACACTTTGGAACTTTTCTACCTTAGTCCGTAGTCCAAGGTACAACGTAAGTTTGGTGTCCAAGGTACAACAAAGCAAGTTTTTTTTAAAGTAACCTTTGTAAACGCACTTCGTCTAAAAGTTAGGATGAAACGACTGCACTATCTGATAGCTATTTAATATAGTTTTAGCATGCATTATTCAGTTTTATCATATATACACGAAACACTAAATAAACGAATTTGTAATAAAGTTCTAAAAACTCATTTTCTGTAACAAATTTTATATTTTTGTAATGTTCTCGACGCACACGCCGCTCTCGAGTTTCGTGCTAACTTTACTTTCATTTTAATAGATAATGGTTCAAATGACATATATATTTCTTTTTGAAGAATGCGGGATACTTTAAATATTGTCAACTGTCCGAGGTAAAACTATGTCCGGGGTACAACAGTTTCCCCTACGCCTAACATATAGCCAGTCGCTTAACTGTACTTTGATTTGAAAGATATTTTTGATTAAACATTTTGGACTGATAAATTACAGCAATAACAACCCTCTAGCGAAACTTACTCCTAAATTTGCAAAGAAACGGGGATAATCCTCAAGGCTTGCTTTTCAGTAACGGCGAAAGAAAAAAAAGAAGAGAAAGTAGATCCACTCTAAATTCCTACTTTCTTCGGTGTATGCGGTCAGTCCGCTTTGCAGACCGGGGCTTAAAAACTTATTCTGTGAACACCCGGCAACTCCAACGTTCACAAAGTGGTTCTATACGTGCTTCTCGAGCAAATGTAATGTATTTCTGTTCAATAGACTGCAAGACGAACGTAAACGGATGACCCGTTTATTATCCAAGTGTTTTGCTTGATCTTAATATTGTAATGTGGAACACAGAACCCTGCGTGTATGAGTCCGACTCCCACCTACCCGGTTTTGACTCATCATCATAGTACTAATCTTGTTGCTGTCACGTATGCACTAGAAATTTAATTTGGCGCACCAAAAATGTTTTCTTTATCCTAAAGGCGTACGTGGCAATTGTATCGTTAATCAAGGCTCGGGAGTTAGAATTCGCCTTAAAAAGGCTTTGTTATTCCGAGCCCGCCCCTCGCCGGCGAGTCGCCGACCAAGTTTCTCATCCTTACATTAGCGGATTACCGCCGTGCCTAAACTTTAGCTCTGATTAAAACCACGAGCATCGTGACGAGAGTTGTGAGTAGTAACTGTATCAATACAATCTACTTCAACACTTTCATTAGTAAGTATTAAAATATCGATGAAGGTATACGAAAATAGTAAAACAGGAAGGGATTGAACAAAGCTTGTAAATTTACCTATTTATTACGATAACAATAAAACTAAATTTTTAAAATGCTTTCGAAAAATTCTCTAAAACGTACTCCAGTGCTATCTTAAATACGGAACCGTCAGTGTGCGAGTCGCACTTAACCGGTATCCCTTAGCCTACATTGTGTACTTAAAATTTCTTACAATGCAAATATAGTAAATAGTAACACATATCCTTTTTCACGCTACACCTTTTTCTTATCAATGTCGGTCGTTATCGCTCAAAGTGTTCAAACTCGGGTGCTGTAATGCCGAGGGTCATATAGAATGCACGAATAGCTAATAGGATGGGATTAGGGTCGCCAAGTGTGGGTTCGGGCTTAGCAAGCCTATCGATCGACAGCTTCGTTTCGTCTGCAGATTCTGATTGTGACGTCCGCCCGCGAAGTGAAGACGTTGCCCATGTCTATGACAGTCCCTTTCAACCCTGCGAGACGGATTATAATTCCTGGTTTGACGTGACATTTATGAGCCGAATACAGCCAACTGTTCGGTCCTCTTAACATGTGTGTGTACGAGACATATATACACTCACGCCATTATTCCCAGAGTGGGGTAGGCAGAGCTACAGAATAACCAACCTCTCTAAAAAAGTGGTTATTCCTAACACTCAACCGCTTTAATTTAAGCTATGTATCAAAAGATATTCTAAACTTTGATTGAGAGCTCTCGTTACTCAACTCAACTGAAAATCAGTGCTGTAACCAAAGATGAACATTATTCGAAAAACCAAATCCCCCGTAGTTTATTCGTAAATGAATAATTAAACACCTTTTTAGATAATATTTACTTTTTTGTTTATAATTCGCGAATAATATAGTAATATTATTCGTGTTTAGAATAAGTTTTGCTTATCTCTGGCTACAGGTGCAGGCGGCAAAGAAAGAATGCATAAAGCTGACTTTAGCAAATATCTAAAAGTGACAAATTGTATGGAATTAGCATGAGAGGCAGACGCGATGACGTGATAATTCGCCAGCTCACGTCTACATTACAAATTGCTAGCGTTCGCTCTGCTAGTACATATTGATTTCTAATAACCTATATTAGAATAACTTATTTGTTTTTATTAATCGTTTTTTGATACCTATAGCAGACATTATTTTCATTTAATTAACCATTTTATTCATCCGTTTCATTCCAAGACTTTTAGTGGCTCTAGTACACGGACTTTCATCACTACCCTGAAGGAGCACGAACCAGTTTGGCGGCGATTTTTACAAAACCGATCTCACTGAATAGGTGCAAATTGAAGTGGCCGCGGTACTCCAGCGCTTCTGAATTTAAATCCATCTTAGATATTGGTGCATAAATAAAGTTCTATTTTTAAGGTTAACTTTTTATTTTTATAATTTATTTAAAAATTGAAATGTGTTTATCGTGTATAGTAGATCGTTTTTAAACAAAGGTATATCGCACTTGCACGTGTGCCTGCCTCGCCGTACGTGCCGTGAGCCACAACCTGAAGGGACTGGTAACAAATTGATCAGGACGCACCAAGCCGGTTTAGCCGGGGCCGGGCCGTCATTGAGTTGGGTTGCGTGACTATTAAGTATCGAAGCAACCCTAGCACCCGAGCGGCAATAGGTAAAAGAAACTCCTAAAGGGCCGGAGACGAAATACTTTTCCATTTAACCTATGCTACTTGCCACCCTCGGACCCTCAAACTTGGTCTGTGAAAGTTAAGAAACCACCAAATTATCGCAAAATTCCAGCCTGCTCAAATAATACTTACCATTACAATGCATTGCATCTATGTACGAGTATGTAAATCACTTTATTGTATTAACAGGAAAATAACAAACAATATAATAGACAGAAACACATAAAGTATGTTGTACAAAGGCGAACTTATCATTGTCATCAGGTTCACAGATATCTACAAAATAGCAAATCGATCCGATGATCCGATGATTGGAAGTAGGAAAATGTAATTAAAACAAAACTTGTTAATACTAAATGAATTACTGAATATACTTCACAACTCACAACCAGACAACATAACTTATTAAATAATCAACAAAAATACATACGAGTATATTAACGAAGTAAAATAAAAACGGGTACAAAAAAGTTTCCGTTGCTCGTAGTAAGGCAAATTCAAGTCCTAGTGTCCCATAACTCTTTGTCGCTGAAGCGCAGTGAAACATGAAGGAGTTAAGTAATTAATTGAAGGGCTCAATGCCTTTTCGGGCACAATCACTGTCCATTACAGTGATGAGGAATCACGACAATGACAGCAACGGCCGTGTCGCTGGGCTTTATAACTTAATTACGGGCCGATTAAAACGGGAGCGGCCAACTCTACTGTTAACACAGTATAACATAAACTGGTAGTAATCAAAGAATTAAAACAATTTTGCATGCAAGTGTTTTTGGAGCGAACTTCGAATCCGACTTTTATATTAAGACCAACTTTAGATTATCTTAGATAAACTTTTCTCTGAACTAACGCAAGACGAGTTTTTAAAGTAGAAACATATGACGACGCAGTCACGGCGTCTGAGTACGTATGTACGAATTTTCATTTTAGTTTAAATAGTTTTTATAAAGTAAAATGTATTTTCTACTTAATATGAATCGGTCGAATGGTCAGTTAGAAAATGTTATTTAAACGGTTGTAAAACTACACTTGAAACTAAGATCACCTACTCGAACAGCTGCTAAAAGAGTACTGACTTTGACTTTTAACTTTAGGTTATTCGAAATATTAGTCAACAAACAGCGTTGTATCTACCTAAAACTGTTTTTATATGGGTCTCAGAAAACGACTTGGTAACAATAGCGAAAGTATAATAATTTATTTAAATATTTCCTAAACTTTTACGAGCGACATCAACATTAACAGTTTAGCTATAACGTCTGAGTAGAACTCCATCATAATAGCTCCTCAGCCTTCTCTCCGAGTTCAAATTAAATGCTTTCAACGATGACAATAACATGTTATGAGATGAGAAAATGGCATGCTGGGACGGGCGATTAGAAAAACTAGTTTCCAGCGGGAGCGAGATCTTTTATTTAACATAGAGTGCTGAGTAAAGAATGGCGTGCCAGCCTCCCGTTACTCACCAAGTAGCTAGGTACTTGCACTTCTCGGACAGATGGACGTAGCCGGTTTTCGACTGGGTGCCTAATATTCAAGGGCCTGCCATGAATAAACCGCATTAACGAGGGTTTAAGTGGCTCCTATACGTCTATTGAGAGGAAAAACTCACTAAGTACATACATAGTAAGTTTTTCCTCTCAATCTACGTCATTTTTTCATATAATGGTCTCTTCGACAGAAAACCATTTCGCTATACTTATTTTAAATTTTAGTCGTATGGCATATTAACATAAACTATAGATTCAAATTCAACATCTGGAGATAGTGTCAGGTGTTAGCTTGCACAAATCTTCCAGATTACAGGGATCAACAGGCTAATTAAAAAAAAATCTATCATACCACAAAAGCAATAACAATAACATACTTAACTTGTTCTAAAATAGTTTTAAAATTAAATTGGCCTGGATCCGATCCGATTACGTTTTTTTTTATCGAATATTAATTTGTCATAATTTTCATCTTTCCAAAAGCTATGTTATGCTGGAACTATTTTAAATTAAATAAATGTATAATTTAATTGCTATAAGTAGGTTAGGTTACGTTTTGTTTATAAGCGATATCGAAAAAAAAACTCTTCTGTCAAAACACTGCATTCGGAATTATGAAAATTCGAAAATTTGATTCGTTTGGAATTGCAACAAATTTGTCTTTACAGCTTATAAAATCCAATATCCGATGCGGTGGCCGAGTCTGGCTCAATCTCACGTGTGAACCGCCCGCTTGTAGCGTGTTTTCCTGAATAAATGATTTCATATCTATGTAACTAGCGGCTTGAGCGTACCGTTCAATTTCCAGTTTTGAATATAGTAATTTGAAATTCAAATTGATATTAAGTACGCCTTCTTTGGCTGCAGCGTAAACTTGCGAATAAGTTTCCGTATTTGCTAAACTCGCATTTAGGCGCTTAATGATTTCATTGTGTTGGTAAGGTTGATTTTTTTTTAACAAAGTCGGGTTTGGCTTCTGGTTGGAATTTAAATTGTGCTGCTTGTTGCGCGGAAAGGAAGCACTTAATTAGTTGAGCACCTGTTATTGTATGTCGGGCGTGTATTAAACACTAAATCGCCCTGAAGCAGTTTAACGTTAACATTCTTATTTTAATCTGACCTAGCAAACCATGTAAGAGAAATGTGAAAATCATGTTATTTTAAGTGACCTATATAAATATTCTTGCACCTACTAGAAATCAGGGTAGTAATAAACCAATAATAATTCTTCTTTGTGTGTGGCATAAACTTGTCCCGAATTAAACTTGAAAGAAAAAACGTCGTGTAATTTCGGAAACGCATGTGTATGTTTCGCAACTGATATTTTTACCTAATTTATGTCTTTCTCGATATGAAATTGTTTCATCATCTCTCTCTTTACGTCTGCCTGGTGTCTAGCACGATTTTATTCCTGTTTCACCACTGGAGAATATGTTTCTTTTCTTTTACTCTCGTGTTGAATCTCATAAATTTAACTGCACTTACATCTTTTAGCGGGATTTAATAACTAACTTTAATAGCTAACTTATAATCAATAACATTTTTTTTTGCATTTGAAAAGAAAATATGGGGAGCGTCAAGAAACGAGATCTACGAGTACGGACGGAGTCGCGGACACACCGTGGAACCTTGCATATTTTGTTTACTCAGTTTAATTAAAGCTCTGATAAAGTGGGAACATTGCAGTCTTTAAGCAAACCTACGTAGGTAATTTTTCGCCGTCCACAGCCTTCCAGGCCTTCTAGGCGATTAATCACATATCGACACCTCCACGCTCCGTGACTGGTACAGATCTTAGTCGTATTAATAATATAGTTCACAACGCGACGACGTGTTATTCTCTAACGTTACCATTTCTGTTTAATCCTATAAGAAGGTGTATTAATGCAATCGGATATCCGAATACGCTGATTAGTCGCAAGAACATTTTTTTATGACAAGGAGAAGGAAAGTACACATGCCACCTGATAGCAAGTGGGATCTGATACCCTTACACATTTGCGTCCTTTAGACTACAATCAGAAGACTGCAAATCCGTTGCCAACTCTGAGGATCAAGATGGAATGCCTCTACCTATGCTAGTAATTTTAATGGTTGTCTTATCCCCACACCGAAACACAATATTGCGAATACTAATGGTTGGCGGTAGGTTAGGATAAGACAGGTAACAAGGTCATACCACTATGACATTCATCTCAAACAGTTTTTTAGGTCTGGGGATCGGGTTGGTTAGTAAAATCGACGAAGGTACTTTAGTTAAGCGCGAAGCTACAACGGCTACAAGTAAGTAAAAATAATAAACAAATAAATATCAGGGGACTATGTCACACCAGTTGATCTAGTCCCAAACTAAGCTCTAGGCTTGTACTATGGGTACTACAAATATTCGTGCTCACCACACAAATATCTGCCCTTACTGGTATTTGAATCCAGGACCGCCTAGCTTCGTAGGCAGGGTCCCCACCAACTAAACCAACTCGTCGTCCTTACCAGCTTGCACCACGGATATAATATAGAAGAGGAAGCACAGTGTAGAAATGTTCGAGCTACCTTAACGTTGTTTTGTAAGTAAAGGCTCAAGGCTGTACTTTTACTATTAATTATTCAGTATCATTATCTTGTTAGAGAATACCACCACTATAATTAATGGATATTTGATTCCCTACGACACCGAAGCAGTCGCGCGCGAAGACGTAAAACGAGCTATATAGGTAACTCTCATTTTGCTATCTCGTGCATTACGGAGTAGCGTGGCGCTATGATCGACTTTTATACCTGTTATCTATAAACACTGATTTATGTAGGACACACAAAAGGGCCTTTTACAAGCCGTTGGTTTGGCGTTATCTTAATCGCGTACCCGGTGTCATCTTATCGTGATTTAAACGGTTCAAAAAGGTTCTTTCACCCATAGGGGTTAGTTAGTAGTATAGACTAAGTTGAATTTTTTACCGTTAATAATTTACTAAAACTAGGATAAAATTTAGAATGAGTTATTAGGTGTGTAAAAGCCAGCACGAGTGGAATTAATATTGAATGATTGATTGTTTCCGTTACAATATATTATAATTAGTACATCACAGGCTGACCTTTTCGAACATTAACTATTTATCATAGATATTATCTGGCTGTTCATAAATTGAAAGCGATCTCTATATGGTTTTCACTTATACAATAGAAGATGACAGAAGTTTCCTTAATTCTATTCGTAACCACTGTCATGGAATTACATGTGAAAACTTTTACGAATATTTTACTATTATCTTAACCTTAGTCGAATACATACGAATACGTATTTTCAGTCTTAGGATTGCAGCTATCAGACTGTAGTCTTAAGAATGTAAATGTCGATGAATCTCATATCCTACTTACGATCAGAAGGGATGTGTG
Source organism: Acleris sparsana (assembly GCA_923062465.1). Classification (NCBI taxonomy): domain Eukaryota; kingdom Metazoa; phylum Arthropoda; class Insecta; order Lepidoptera; family Tortricidae; genus Acleris; species Acleris sparsana. The sequence continues at coordinate 13,367,271 of OV281287.1, read as the reverse complement.
CTCGTCTGCCATAAGAAAAACAATTGCATACAGTCAAGAGAAAAATACCTACACATATCGACGACCCGCTGTCCTAGTTGGTAGTGACCCTGCCTACGAAGCTAGCGGTCCTGGGTTCAAATACCGGTAAGGGCAGATATTTGTGTGAATAGCACGAACATTTGCGTGTGTAATGTTTAGCATAACAACGAATGGTCTAATATTCATTTTACATAACACAAATTGCATAATTTCGATCTCCATAATAAACCAAGGATATAATAAAATGTATGTATGTGATATAATAAAATATCATAAAAACTATAATGCTCATAAATTAAAAAATAAATATTTCTAAAGGCTTTCATTACTGTTAATGTGGTCACAGTTCTAACCTAACCTAACCTAGTTAGAAGAAATTTCCTAAAAATGCACAATAACAAGAAAATGATGGCTATACTAAATGAGTGTTATGATGGTGTTATGCTATTATTAAGACTATGCCTGATAAAATTATACCATTGGTTTTTATGCTAGACGTTCATTATGCTTTACGTGGTTAGTTAAATGAAATTATACAAAATGTTTTTAGACTGATTGAAGCGCACCCCGAATATTTGTTTCTGAGTCATGGATGTTTTCTAAGTGTTTATGTATATATTTCTCTATATAAGTACTTATATCGTTGTCTAGTACCGATAGTACAAGGCTAGAGCTTATTTTGGGACTAGGTCATTGGTGTGTCTTTGTCCAGTGGTAAAAAAAAAGTATGAATGGTTGTTACTATGTAAATGGCGTGGATGTTAAAGTATTTTGCCACTGCGTAGATATTTACTTGACTGTCATAGTGTATTTACGATAAAGTGTTCTTGCTTCACCGATCGCCATTCCACAGCGACTACGGAAACTCGACAACTTCCTTCGATAACCATCTTCCGTGTCAGCAAACTGATTGGCGTCTTGCATCGCAACTACTCGTGCCAACTGAACCAAATGCTCTGTAGCTTTGAAAATATCCAATTATAGCTTCGACAGTGGCTTTTTTCCGCATAGCCTTTCGAAAATCTATTCGCGATTTGAATATTGGGAACGGATATGCATGTAATTATGAGTGTTCTAGTGACTGTGGATAATATAGCTGGTACAAACCTGCGAAAATATATGATAGCAGTGAAACCCACAGTGGCGGATTGAATTTGTAAAGTTCACGAAATTTTACAAATAAAATCCGCCTGATACTACTTTGATAATATTGTAACAAGATTCCAGTTCCTAAAAGAAGTTACCTCTACAGCGATACACAATTATATATAGTCGATAAGTATGTAAATACTTCTAAGTATTCTCAATGTTTAATTTTGAGTATTAACCAACACATATTTTTGCTGTAATGGAGCTCTTAAAATGAATTACTCTTAAATGGGTATAAGTGGGAGCACGTTTGGCGAATTTATTATTTTCATAAGCAAATTTTACCTGTATTCAGTAATTCAATTTCTCGCCCCCAACCAATTTAAATTTAGAGAATAAAGCACTACGAGGTACAACAATATTCTTTTCGCACGCAAGACAACTTAAGGAGGTTACCACATAACATAACACGCAAAACATAGTCATTTTATGAGAAATTCTTTCGCAGAGTTCTCCGGTATTTGTATACCTACCCTAGTTGTATAACAAATTGTTGGGAGTTAAAAGGGGGGATAAATAGCAAGAAGACATAGACATAATTAATAGTATGAAGCTGAACGCAGTGGGCACACGGTAGACATACATGATGTTTTTTGTGATTATGAGGTCCCGTGGACACAATTTTTTCCTGGACTATTATATAAGTACACTACATGATCTGGAAATATACATAATATGTGGTCACATATTAGAAAACTACAAATATTACTTATCGAATTGGACTACCAAAAAAAATAACTTGACCTGTCTTACTCCTAGTGACAATTTACTTTAGATCACTAACTAAGGTCTAATCGGATGTACAGTCAGCGTCATATAGTTGGTAGCATCCAAAGTAGCCAAATAGTTCGTTACACGCCCTTGTTACTACGGTAATAATGACGTGTAACGTACTATTTGGCTACTTTGGATGCTACCAACTATATGACGCTGACTGTACCAACAATAAACCTCTGTTAAAAAATTACCATCCGGATTATCATGTCTTTGACAAGATGGCACACAGATTTTTTAATTACTGAATATTTATATTCTGAATCCCGCGAATTAACATTATTCCGACTTATTCTCCTAATTTCAACAAAAATAGTTTTATTTTCGGTTTTATTTTCGGAGGTAAGTATATTCGTGGTTGTAAATATTCAAAAAACCAGTTTTCGCGATTTTATTACTCGGTAATATATAATTCGAGATTTTGGTACTACGGTCGTATATTTTTTCGGAATACGAGTTTATTAATTCGGAATTAAATCATTCGAGATTCTTGTAAGTATGAAATTTGTTTAGTATCCACATATGCAGATAAATCTTTATTATTGTATTTCCAACCTATCTAGTCGACGAAAGAATAACACTTATAAATTCACATTATCATAAGAACTTGCACAAACATCAAGCCTAAAAGTTACCGACTATTTTTCACTTTAAATTAAATACCTTAGTCCTACTTAAAATTTGAAGAATGAAACGGGGTCACTGAACCCATTCGCGTTACCTCGCAGTATTAAATATAATGAAACTGTGGCAAAACATCATTACAAAGGACCCCGACAGCGATCTGAGCGAGAAATTAACCTTAAACGGTTTCTTTCATTAACCGGAAATTAGGATAGAACTTTGTGTAATCTGTATTATTCGCCACGCGTTTGTAATACAAGTTGGCACGAAAAGACTTTTATGATACAAGTTATGCCAACACTTATAACGATTCCGTAACTTACACGGTTACCTACGTCATTTAGTGTCTTCAAACTAAATTCAGCCCAAGTTGCACAAGTTCTATTGAAAAAAAAAATAGGTAGAGCAGTTTGCGTCTTCGGATGCAAAAGTGCATTTTCAGTGTGGCAATTGCAATAGAAAATGTAAAGAGGGTCTGCACAAGTTTATTGGCGGCGAGGCAATCGTAATGGATGATCGAGTCTTCTTCTTTGTCGATTACCTCTTGTAGTCGCTCGAATGCACGACTATACGACTGATTTGATTGTAGACAGTTTTATATGACCAAATGATAAGTATATATCTACCGAGCGACGTCCGTCTTACCCACCTACTACATTGCGTAACTGCCATTTTCTTATGAACTTTTTAATTGTCCTTCGTTTTACAAACAATGTGCAATGTGGTAATTTGCAATAAAACATTAACACAATTACCTGAGTTAAAAATCGGATTACCGTATTCATGATACTATGTTACGAATTTGTACAAAAGTAATGAACTAACGATTATTCATCATCTACACAACTATCAATGCAGTTACGTTGTACCAATTCCGGCATGGAATTGTCATCCGCATTTGATTAATCCTAGTTCAGCATATTAATGCCGGATGAGCCGCGCGCAGGAATCGGCGCCCGACCTACAGGAGAGCAGGGCATCTATTGTAGGCCGTTAAAACCATTATCGTCTTTGACCGGCAATTCTACGACAGGCAGCGTGGCTGCCTGGCTAAAATCAGGAGTCCTGAAACAGAATGTCTCTTTATGAGCTCGTAGCACGAAATTGACAGACAATTCTATTAAAGCCGAAAAAAAGCTGGAAGTAAGGAGCTCATAATAGGTTTTAACCCGGCCGCAACTACTGTCAAGTAAATAACAGACAATACGATAACAGGTCAAAGGCGATATGGGTTTTACCGCCCAGAATCTCGGTTCTGATACCACACCTTGCTGTAATTTCAGTGTTACCGTATATTGATTGACTTTTAGACTTTTATCTGGAAGTCGTAGTAGTTTGTGATGAAGATTAGCCTATATTATTACTGGCAGATAACATTTTGGCCGGGACAATTTGAAATCCGTATTTTATATGCGGCTGTCCATAAGACAGGTAAAATTTTAAGAAGTTGCCTACGATTTATATCAAAACGTCGTTGTGATGTAATTGCACAGTGGCCTCTATGATTTAAATTGGTTTGTTTCTAGACGTTCCTTAGACTAAGATACCGATATATATATATATTTATTTATTGATTTCAGATTTTACGACTGTAACGCTGTTAGTGATAAAAGGTTAATAGTTTTATTTAATTGCAGCGACCGATACATTAAGTTTTTTTAAACGTTGAAAGTGATACCAGATGTTATCAGTACAATAAAATCGTTGGGTGTTACAAGTGTCAAGTGAACTCTTAGTATTTGTGAAAAAAATATTGTTGAAGATCAAAAACGTTATTGCTTGGGCGACTGAAGCTAACGACTTAGAACTCGACGCGTTTTATTACCACCCGCGTTACAATTGAGGCAATCATATTTCTCATGGAAATCAATTTATCCGCCAACCTCTGAGTTAAATAAGACATACAATGTTAAAATTATATTTCGTCTGGCAACGTATTTATGTACTTCTAATACGGATAGTTTTCGCAGAATTTCTGAATTATATTTTTACCTTTTTACCTTTGATAGACAAAATACAAGTTTCTTATTTTTTCATGTTTTTTTTAAACGCTACGGAAAAAGATGATAGGTATCTTATTTAATTTCCATCAAAACATTTTCCCATATAACCATAGTAGCAGTTTTTTTGTTTGTTAAGTCAGGGCTCTAAAGATCTCCTTAATCGTTTCTGCAGAAATCTTATTTATCATCAATTTTTATTCAACGGACACTCAGTTAGCTAAACCGAGAATTGTTTTACCGCTACTAAAACTCGCTACGGATCATTAAAAAAAGTTTAAAGTCACAAAACTTTTTTTCGCTAAGCTTCCGCAGTGAGGAATGCTTCAACATTTTTTCCTCTTTGTCCGACTCCGGGCAGAGCTAGTTAGCAATAAAAAGCCACGCAACTGCTCTGTGGATACAATTGAAATGAAAACACGACGGAAGGAATCCGGTATAATTTCACATTCACGAATGGAAGAATGAATGAATCGAAATGGGGAGTTTTATGGCCTCATTTATTTACGTGTATGTGTAATCCAAATCACGGGCTTATTTCCGCCGTGGTATAGTCGTACCTACGGGTCAAGAGTCGAGGACAGTCTTTGTTAACCCTTCACTCATAATTTGCTTCTTTCTCATACACCTCGGTGTATGAGAAAGAAGCAAATTCGTACAAGTACTTACTTATACGACCTAAGCTTTCATGCAGCTTCCGTATACTTACAGGAACTTAGGTGACGGCAAGTATGTACCTACCGCCGCAAATTGTTTTGCTATGTACCTACTTAATGAAAATATTAGAGGTGATTGAGAGACATCTCTAATTTAAAATATCAAATTATTTGAATTATCGATTTCGTTAAAAGTATAGCGCGGGGCTGCTGGTCACCTGCTTATTACGCACTCATATCTGACCTCAAGTGGTTTAAAAGGCGTTAGTGCGATACTACGCCGTAATATGCGCGTGATTCATAAAGTGACAGTAAAACGTCCGTGTAAGCTTCCGTTTGTATTTTAACGATCCGATTGCGTATTGTTAGTGTCACTGCAGTTAGTGTGGAGACAACGGTATATTTTTAACGACCTTCACGACACTGTTTAACGAGTATTTCGTTATTTTTAGATAGAGCTTGAAATAACTTACGTGTTCTAATTTAGGAAAGTATATTTTTATAAGAAGTGCGAACGATCATACAGAGTTGGCTTGATGGTAATGGGCCCGTTCGGAATCTCAAAATTTCAAATGCACGCTGACGACCAAGATTAAATGTAAGATTTTTTTTAGTGTTACGTACCCATATAATTAGAACGGAGTAATAGAAATCTCTTTTAGTCACTGTTTTTGGAGTTCGTATGTTATTTTACAAGTTTTTGCTGTCAAAATATAACAACATAATTTTGAACTAATTTCTGGAATAGTTAACACTTTTTTTTTAAATAGGTACATAAGTTACTTATAATGTGAACGGTGTGAACTATGGTGTTTGAAACGGATCAGGATTACTTACTTAATCAAAAGAAAAGAGAACCCACCGAGGTTGAACTTATTTTATTGATCTCGATGAGCAATCGATGATAGGAAAAACAAAATAAAATATTGAAATAATATATTTTTCTGCTAGATCTGCCAGAAAAAGAATTTATTTTATTCTTATTTTTTTACTACTTGGAAAAAGACTATTTAATGTTGAGGTTTGTATACTGACTACGAAAAACACCACTTTATGGATAATTTTTCACTCATCTAAAGTAACCCTACGTGAAATCGTTAAAGTTAATAGATTTATTAAAATAAGACTGTGTTTTAGAAACAGTGCAAGTGTCAATATTAATTATGAAAAAAATATTAGGGAAAAATAGCATTATACAACTTACACACTCGCTTATTGTGTGCAGCTGCGGAACTCCAAATTAGACGTGACCACGCTTAATTTTGAACGATTTTCGCATCCCATGGGTATCATAAATAATTCATGCATTTTTGTACAAACCAATATGCAGAATGTATGATATTATTACGAATAACATTGGGTATTCAAATCCGTGCTCAACGAAATGTGAAAGCTGCCCAGTGTTCCATGTGATTTACCACAGCGTTTATAATTACAAAAACACCTCTATTCTGTCTAGAATTAGATATCGGTAAGAATATTTTAAACACTAATCAGATAACCAATTACTATGAGTAAACAAATAAATATGAGGGATTTTTTCTACACAAGTTAACCTCGTCGCAAACTGAGCTCTATGCATACAAATGAGTAAATGCAAGGAAAATAATTTTACTTTCCAATTTCATTTTGACAATATTTTTTTTGTTGTTGTTAAAACTAGATCACTACTGCCTATTTAATTCAATTCAAATGAATAATTTATTTCAAATAACTATCATTCATCTGGTTAGTGACAAAAAGAGATTATCCTTACATCTATGTTAGTGATTCATTTAACAGTATACATATATTTTTTACATAATCTTACGCTTATTAGTGACTTGGGTCCGAACATAAAGACTAATGCAGTGATTTATGCTCAGCACGGACGTGCACCGCTTGCGCAGAGTGGTGAAGAAGCAATCGGTGCGCTCCTCTGCGAACATCCCCGACGCGCTGCAGTCGTAGTGTTGTATTGAACGCGCAGGGCGTTAAACGATTTACGACTGTACAAAGATGTACAGAAAGCCTTGAAAAGGGTCACTTTTACCGGTTCCGAACATCGAGCAAACCTGTGTGCAATCATGTTAGCTCGCGCCGCTAGCGCCCTACGCGCTTTTTCTATGTCCGTATCATCCTTTAAGTCTTCGGTTAGCAGGGGTTTGTGTTCACAAACAAAAAACTTGTATGCATTATGATTCTTGCCGTTTTGTTTGTCAATTTTCTCCAATGTAATTATCTCCTCTGTCTTAGTCTTAACATAATCTATAATATCGAACTCAAGTGTATCTTTATGCACGTTCGAAATAAATATAAGGGTTTTTCTTGCGGCTGATCTAAAGCTCCCTATTCTATTATCTCCTAGGCTGTCCCCGTTTTTCCAATTAAGCGATAGTTTTTTTACGTCTGGTGACTATTTTTAAATTTTCCGACTGAGGGTAGGTCGCCTTTAGGTAGGTACCCGCGGCTGCCGGGTGATCGACGCGTTATCGCTCAGTACCGCGGGCACCGCGTCTAATGGCTCCGAAGCATGTATCATCGTCGACGAATATTTATCACTGGCTACTAACTTGGCATAGTTTATAACACTAGAATTTTCTATTGTTTTCAGTGTGCACGCCTTTTGGGTATATGATACGTCGATTTTCTCTTCTGACGAGTCACGAGTGCGAAAGTCCTATGTGGCCACTGTCAGGTATCCAGGCACCCCGTTTACTATTAACGTTGCATATTGGCGTTTGTGGCAACGACGCATATTTCATATTATGTAAGGACATGAGTGCGCAGGTCTTCTAACTGGCTAGTTGTGGCGTATGTAGCTTTAATTACCTTTATTTCACTATGTAGTTTCGACATATACTTAAGCAGTTTTGTACAGTCTAGATGATCAAAGTCGATCGTTGGCAACTTTTTGAGTTTTAGTGCGACAAACATTGATAAGGAGTCTGCGACTGCAATTTTTGCAAACGTACATAGTCACGTGCTTCCTTGCCGCTTCCTTTTCGTAGAATTTTACGCTGATCCGTGGACACTGAATAAAATAACTGTGATTTGGAGTTTTTTATTCCTATGATGAGTATGCTCTGTATTCTTGAAGGTTCTCAAGTAGTTTGTACTGCACGTACCTGCATTTGTTCACGGTTTTTATATTTTATATACGAAGGCATTTTTTTCTCTAATCCTTGTGTTTCTAGGTGATGTGCCATTTCAAAGAGCTAAGATGGCGGCATCCGAGTATCCGGCCTTAGTATTTTAGACGTTGTAAACGTTCTAAAGCTATGGACCAAGGTACTGAACGTACAAATGAAAGTACATGCACTGTAGCCCAATAAATTTCTTTGAGTGTATAATCTTTGCGTTTCACCTTCCGTTTTCTTTGCAAAAAGAAAATAAAATAAACAAGGATATAATAGAAAACATAGCGATTATAAAACGAAGGCCCTTGACAACATGCGTTCGGCGTTCGTTATCGTTATCAAAAATATATAGGGTTGACGTAAGCTGTCAGACGGGCGCTACGAGCGCCTACGTCAATTCCATGCATTTTGTTAGATTTCGAAAATCGTTTATTATGTTAGCGTTAAGTAACTTGTTGAGCCTGAAAGATCGTTAATAATGTCTTACTTGTAAGTACGAACTTGGTAACGTTTCGCCCTGTCCCGTTTCAGTATATTTAGGTTTTTTACCGAATGCCCTTATATTATGACTATTTTAAGCACTACCTGACACATTGCGCGGTATGCGCGTAAGCGTGTCGGTACGCGACCTAATGCTGCGTATTCACTAGAAGCAACTCAACTATGGAATACGCGAGGAAAAAGTCACCAACAAGATTTCATTACTCTAGACAAACAGCGCAGCTATTCTATCAGTAAAACGCCACGGAAACTTTGCGTCGCAGCAGGATACTTTAACCGCAAACGCTTGAAGATAAGTTTGGTTGTACCGCTATAACTATTCAGCCTCTAGGCAAGCTGCACAGAAGCCCCTCCCGGAGGGCTTCTGTACCGGGACCGTAGTTACGGCCCCCTATCAGTGGTGTCAATCTCTAAATCAACCGCTCTGTTCCTTGATAAGTTCTACGACACCACAACTTGTGAGAATCTGAATTAACTTGTAACACTGAAATCCTTTTAGAAGATGATTAAAAAAATAAACGATTGAACATGCGATTAAACGATTGAACTAAATAATGTTTGCTTAAAACGATGAAACAAATTAACACAACAAATAATGCTAATTTAATTCACACATCAAAAATGTCTTAGGATCCAAAATATTATATATAAATATATAGTGTTTTTAAATCCACAATTGCACGCAACGTCAATGTCATTGCACGGTTGCGTCGCGTCAGTTAATGTATGTATAATATGTATCCTTGACTACTTTAGGACCTTAACATCATACAAATAGAGTCGAAAAGTACCTAAACCTCCTTGGTTAACCATACGTAAAATGTAGTGGGGCGGGATTTTGTGGGTTAAAAATACTGTTACACTTAAGCTTACTTACCTTCAGTTTTCTTTTTCGTTTAGCAATGAAGCAAAATAGAAACATTTATTTTTTAAGTATTGGCGTCCGTTTTTAAGCTTATTTTATTTGTACACTTGTGTACTCACCGCTACGGCACGTGACGCGTCCGTGACTGGCACGTGATCGGCTCATGTATTTGACTACAAAGACGGTTAGATAGAATAACCTTTATTTGAATTCGCTTGGAACTTTTTACGTAAAAGAATACACTATTATGTCTAAAATAAATTTAGCAAAGACAATGTATTTGACATTTTGGTATCGCGATGATCAAAACAATATTTCATTTTCGTTTTTTTTAATAAATTATTTTCATTCTGTATTTATCTTATTTCCGCATCTTGCTGATCTTATTAATTTTATAAATGCGGAAGTTTATATGAATGTTTCTCAATCACGCCAGAACGGCTGAACGGATCTGCATAAAAATTGCCACGTCACAGAGATGGATTGTAGTCTGAAATAGCACATAGGCTACTTTATACCAACTGCCGAGGGAGGAGGGTTACGTGTTTATCAGCCTATACATACAGGGTGTCCAGTAAATAATGCATAACCTTCTACCCATCCATGGGGCACCTCAGGCTGGTCCCTAAAAGGACTTACAGGTTTGGACCGAATCTGTTTTTACGATTACGTTGACGACGTTATCTAAATTCGGTTTTTATTTATAAATATTATTGTTGATGTAGGTTTCAAGTATTCTGTGATTCATTATTTTGCAGTAATTAGACGTTGGCTTTCATAAGAGAAGCGTTTTTTATGATATGACTAACCCAATCAAGAGAGAAAGAGTTACTTATCGATAACTAGGTGTTTTGGTAAAATTCGCTCTTAGTGAATACTAACAGCAATAACATTATCTGTAAAGACGTAAACACCATGTGTTATACCAGTTTAGAATCAGTATTAGATACACTATTTTTCAACATATTGGCCACTCTGGTCTTCATACATTTTTTTTTCACCACAAGCAGTCAGAGTTGTTGCAAACTTTAAAGCAAAATGTGAAGTTATCAATTAAGATATGTTTAACAAGAAATTAGTGTCGCTACCATAATGCTCTAAGACACATCCGTTAGCATCACTATTAAAGAATATTTAACAGCAAACAGAACGACAAAATCTCTTTATTTGTGACCTTGGCAGTCATTACAGTGAAGCAAGGTGCTAATTATTAAGAAAATAGAAAAGTTCGATTATCTCGAAAACCATGCAACTTTTACCAAACATGTAAGTCCTTTTTAGGGACCAGCCTGAGGTGCCCCATGGATGGGTAGAAGGTTATCCATTATTTACTGGACACCCTGTATACATATGTATACCTATATGTATGTTTGCTCCTTTGTGGTTCTAGAAACTAAACGCGTGGACCGATTTTGATGATTCTTATGTCAATCGAAATTTCATAATCTTGTGAGTGTCACTAAAGATTTGACAGTGATTTAAATTCAATATGGCTGCAACCAGACGCTATGCTGTATAAAAGTAATAAATCAAGTCGACGAACTATTACGAGTCGAACTATTTCAAGTATTGAATAGGTTTAAAAAAATAATTGGGTTCATTTCATCATTTTTAATTTTAAATGATTATTTAAGATTTATAACGATTTTAAGTTGGTTAACGACAGTCAGGTTTTTTAAAGCTTGCTTTGTGTTAGTTACACTTGTTATCCCGGAAAATTGTTCGGTTCCCGAGGGAAGAACGATAGATGACTCCTACGCGGGCGAGGTCACAGGCAACGGGCAGTAGGCATATTAACACCTTACTTAACTGACCGCTTGACAGGATACGCACTGCCTAGACCGCTGAACCTAGGGACTTGAAATGTAGAAGGGAATATTGTACCAGCTACCCTAGGGGTGCACTAAGAAAATCGACCCCGACCGGGAATTAATTGAGGGGAGGTCGCTGGAAACCGATTCTATGCGTACGACGTCGCAGGCGTCCTTTAGTATTTTATACATATCATTTTCCTATCACCACCCCATGTTTTTTTTTTAATCGAAAGAATAGCTTTTTACAGGACTCAAATTTCAAAATAATTGTAATTTAAAACTTAAATTAAATTAAAAAAAAAAATGACGTAGCGGTATTGAAAAAGGTTTTTTGAAGTCTGTGATCTGCTATCATTTTGAATATGTTTTATAAAAAACCATAAATGGTTGATATAGCACAATACAAACCACTTTTATTAGCTTTGCTTCAACTTCAAACTAAAATATTCCCATCTCTGCAGTAAGTGTTAACATAAAACCCATTTCCCCGGCATGCTCGCGAATGTTATATTGTTATATCATACTTTTCCAGGCCATCAACTACTATTTTCTCGATATTGGCAGTGATTTCCTTCATTTTAAAAAGAAAAAAATATATTTTGAAATAGACCATTCAAATCCTGGAATAAAATATCCCATCAAAAAGAGTAAATGCAAGAATACAGTATTAGAAATGTTGTCATCGATCTCTACATAAATACATGTATAAACTCACGCCTTCATTCCCAGAGTGGGGTAGGCAGAGCTACAGAATTACCAACAACTCATTTCATAGAATGTTTTAGTTCTCTGAATCTTAATTTCATCGAAAGCTTAGTTCTCCTGGAACCTTCTAGTTTTTAGGTTATCTTGAGCATGGGTTACGTAGGTTAGGCTAGGTTAGACCTGTGACCTGTGCGCTTGTTCGCGGTCGCGTGGCACCTCCCCGAAGGACGCAGATGGTTTACTGCTGGGTTTCTAGTGGGTATTCCGGCCGCTATCGGTTGGTGAGTCCGATAACCATCCCAGGTCCCACTGGACCGGGGTGGTATACGTGAATGCATTTCCACAGAGAGTAAAAAAAAGGGTTAGATATGTGACCACAAAAAAAACCTGCACGTGTAAATGCCTGGCGATGAAATGAAAATTCGGCGAGGTAACACATAAACCATGCATGGGCCTTGTTTCCTTGTAGATATTGAATTAATTGACCGTATTTTGACTAAATCGGGTTTAGTCAAAATACGGCCATAATAAAAAAAAATGGATTTAAAATTGTATAACATGTTACATTAAACATACGTAGATGACAAGATCTAAGCATTCGTCGGGATTTAAACGCTTGTTTTTTGTTACATTTCTTATAAACTATATATTCCTGTACGTGTGTTTTTAAACCAAGAAGCCAAACTCAGCGACTGGGGTCCGCGGACTTTATCTTCCCACCGCCCACTCAACGATGATACTTTGCACTCAGCCCGGGCCCTCAACTATGTCACGTTCATTCTTTTTTGCTTTTTTGGAGTTCGTTTTTTAAGTAAATTTATTTATTCATTTGTATCCGTCCTTTTTAAAACATGTGATGGCTTTTGCCTGCTATGGGCGAGTGCGTCATATTTCATTTAATACTCGAGTTTTGGGCATAAAAACTAAGCTACATCCATTTGCGGGCTTTAAACTATCTTGTTGTATTTTTTTTTATGGCAATGAGGTCACCTGATGGTAAGTGGGATCTGAGACCCACAGACATTTGAAATGTCAAGACTACAATCTCAAAACTGCAATCCTATGACTTGAAATGCGTTGCCGACCCTGAGGACCGAGATGGAATGCCTCTATGCTAGTAATTTCACCGGTCCCCACACCAACAAACACATATCCAAACAGCAATGCGAACACTGCTGCTTGGCAAACGTCAAACAGTTGACGCGTTGAGCTGCATTATATTATTAACAGTAAGAATTATAATATTTTCAATGGGGTCCGTTTATTTTATGTAGAAAACATATAAAATCAAAAGTGAGCCAGAAAAAATGGTTACTTTGTTACTTAATAATAATTATTACGTCCTATGAAAATGAACAAACACTAAAGTACAATTCCTGATCATTTACTGAGGAATTATTCAAAAACTGGATACCATACATGCTCAGTCGGCAATCCATTTTAACCTTTCCCTATCATCCACATAATTAGTTAAACGAATATTTCGTGACATAATCTAAATAAAGTTTTAATTTTTCACCATCATCACCGCGCCTAAGTTTAAATTAGCGTTACGTGCGAACTAAGTTTAACTTTTTAACTAATTCATACTCACATTGAACACCGCATCATTAAAAGTTAATTCACTTATAACTTTTTAAATAAACATGTGTTTAAAGTCATATAGTTCATTCATTCACTCATGAGTGTCATTCATATTACGAATGGTGAAGTTCGTGGAGGATGGCGCGCGACCGCCGCGGCCGACTGCTACGGACCGCGCTCGCTGACTGTCTACGAGCTACGAGCTACGCGCTACGACACCTACAGTAAGGCTACGTCTTGGAAGGTGAGAAGCTACCAGCGTGGTGGTGGCAGCATAAAAGTATGTAATTTTTTCAGTAGGTACCATTCTAGTTAGAAATCATTTTTAACAAAACTTTATTAATAAAAAGAAACAAAAATTACAGACGATAGCATTAGCTGGTGGTCTCACAATAGGCGGTGCCTGTCACATGGCGACCTTCAGTTGAGTTACTTAATTATTTTTTTAGGACACCGTATGGTAAGGTTCGTGGAGATTAATACTGGTTTTGTACGAAAGTATTTTACTATAAATAAAATAAAAAGTATTAATAGCTCGTGTGCGTGAATGCGAGCAGCGCAGGAGCAGTCGTTGAGGCTATTCTTGAAATCGTCTGGTAGTCTATTCTAATCAGTAAAACCATATTACTTTTGAAATATTACCGTATTGTTTTTATTGGTAGTTATTTAAAATCTATCATAACGTTAACAATACGCTAGCATATCAAAAGCAATATAGATTTCACTGAGTAGATAAAGCCCCAGTATATCATAGTACTGTTTATTTCGTTCATGATCCTCATTACGTAAGTGTAACGTTCATATAGGATTCGTATTAGGTACTGAAACACATGGCTGCTATAAATTATTGAATATGTGGAACAAGGCGCGGTCTATTTACCGCGCACGGCTCTCACTGCAAGCTGGAAAAGAAAGTGAACTTTCTGAAAACAACTGCTATTAACCGCGCCTTTTTACTGCAAACACGAAACGTGAAGGAATGTGTTTATTTTATTACGCGATGTAGATACACCCGATTTATATGTTTTTATGTTTGAGTATGTATCATGACATCTTTGATGGGCCAGCTACATTAGAACTCTGTCATACGACAGCGTCAACATACGAAATACTATTTTTCACAATCGTGTTATAGTTGACAGCTTTTTAGTCGAGTACCGTTTTAGGCCACGAAGCTTGCTGAGTGGAATAAGTAAGGTATGAGATTAAAAAGCTTGATTATGATACTATTGTGAAAAATACTTTTTGTACGAGTTCATAAAAAATAATAATTTAAGTCATTCATAAGAGTATATAAGAAAACTAAATATCGTAAGTACTATATTGTCTGGTTCTACGATCCGACTTCTGATACACAAGATAATTGAAAAAATAATATGTGTGAAATGATGATGATATGAAATGAAATACTACTAGTTACATTGGTAACCTGCAGCGCTGCGGGGTAACCTAATGCAATACTGGTTCTACTAGTGAAAAAAAAACACTCAATCTCAATATTTTATTGTTCATACTCAATTCATATTGCAACATTATTAGGGCCGGCCAATCACATCACAGTACTGCAACATTACACCGGCGTCCGTAATGTTGCAGTACTTTGCTGTGATTGGCTAAATACTAGCCAATCAGAAAGCGTAGTTTTTTTTATGGCCTGGATACAGCAGCAAGTTTAAGTAGATTTTTGACAGAGGACGCGACGCTGCTACGTTCCGAAACGCCAAATACGAAGTTCTATGAACAGTTATTTTGGTTGACACGGAAGAGTGACGTTGCAGTATTCTCTATGAAATCTTAATACACAGATTTTAATTGACGAGTACAAAAAATACATTGCGGTGAATTTATCATTACATTTCTGCGACTGATACGGACTTTAATTGTGTCTTAACAATTAAAGGCCGTATTCACATACCTACATACTAGGTTATTTATTTTTTCTTTTATTCCAGAAGATTTTGTCTTTCTTGAACACTGGGCCTCATCATTCATTATTGAATCCTTTACTTTGTCTGTGTAAGGATTAGGGCACATGTCCTACCGCCGACGATGAGCGAGAAGCGAGCAGAGTAACGATTAACTATTACTATATGCGTCTCTCTTATTGACACGGGATCTATATTTTTTGTTCTTTTCATAAGCGAAATAATAGTCGATAGCTAATCGTTTCTAGAATAGTTAACAAGTAATGTCCTTGATAATTATTTGTACTCTGTTCAAATTTGATCTACTGCGAAAGTAAATGTGTGAATTTACAATCCCGTTCTCGAGTGCATGCTTCTTCGTCAAGCTGTCACGGCTCGCTATCGCCTCGGGTCCGCTGAAAAATGAACGCGTTAACACTTCTGTACCCAGAACTCCAAGTTGAGCTCATATTGTAAGGACTCCAGATCCCTGGCATCGAAGAACACCGAACGCTTTTAAAATTAAGTGCCCACGACTTCCACTGGAGTATATTTTGTTACAAAGTCAGGGAAGTCGGTGTTGAACGCGTATAAGTTTGTTCAATCTAATATTTCATCATTCACTCTATTAGGATTATGGCGACGAAAAACGGAAGCGCTCCATATATAGCGAAGTTAATGTTAAGATTTTAAAAGAATACCAAATATGACTATGTTTATTTTTAAATACAACTAAAACTTTCATAAATTGTGCAACTCATTAAATTGAATAAATAGACCAGAAGGGCCATTGCCTAATGCACTCGACTTCAAAGAGGACTAATTGTTTTCATTTTGAATGCAGATAAGCCTTCGATTTTCAAAATGAAAACGATTGCGATTGCGAGTGCGTTAGACAATAGCCCCTCAGGTGGATAAGATATTGAAATACATGGAACGAGTGCATTTTAGTCGTAATTAAACATATTAGAACAAGTTTTCATAATTTTACTGAACAGTGACAAGAGAAAAGGTTTATTAACAATTAGCTGGACATTATTCAATTTATTACAACTTTATTCTAGGTAAAAACCAGTAATCATAAAATTTTGCTTTCCCCGAAACTTCATAGATCCGTTCAGTAAATAACTAGAGCTCTCCGGATCCGGTTCGTGAGTGAAATACGTCGGGTCTCTATCCGTCGTGGTTTGCATCTGTCATCCAGCCCGCCTCATCTCCCGTCGTATATCCCGGCGTCCCATCCTCGCGTCCTCCAACCGCCTCAAGCGATCGCTTAAACGACTTCAAGACACTGCGCTACATGTTTATCTTGATATGTGTACAAGACCTTTTCTGATCGATCGGTGAAATAATCTCAAATGGTAAAGATGAATTAAATTCGGAAGCGAAGTTTAATTACCGTAGTCAGATATCTTTGAGAATCCATTAACTCGTTCCTTTTCCAAACTTGTGTGTGAACGACTTAATCGTCAACCGACCCTGAGTGGAGCCGTTAGTCTTCAAAATATGATGTGCAATTTGTTTCTACCTACCCACTCTTGGGGCCTCTTCCTTATATCACGCCACACTCCTTAGTACTACTATGATAATTGTAGTTACGATATATCCATCCCTACCTCCCGATTTATATTAAATTTACGTGGACGAAGTCGCGGGCTGGGGCCAGTAATAAATAATTTAATTTAAAATTAGACTTTCGGATGGTTCATGTTAATTGTAACTAATTAATTAATGGCCTATAGTTAAATCAAAAATACATATAGATCAAAAAGATTATCCTCCTTCTGCAATATTTATTTTATTCCACAAAACGGCACATGTAACTTCAACACGACATGAAGTTTGGCTTCGGCGAAAGTGCCGCAGACACCATGGTTAGCAGATCTTCGTGCAGCACGTGTAGATGGTGATAGTCATGAAATACGTAATAATGACAAAAATAGTGCCCTAATGCTTATACTTACTATGCAATTAGCCGCCTTCTGTGGTAAATACCATTAACCACCACTTGGTCAACTGCTTAGTCATAGTAATAGCATTTTTAATTGAATGCAGTTACCAATAGAGTATAGAATGCTACGACTACTACATTACAGTTAGCCGCCTTCTTTGGGTATTACGGCAGGATATTAGGTTATACTGGGAAATCCAAATCTAGAAACCCCACTGCTTTTCCTTGTTTAAATAGCCCGATATGTCCCGTACAATATTCACAGTATTTCATACACGAACGCGCTAAGCTGAGAGCCACCGGTTCGAATGCGGAATGACGTGAATCCGCGTTTTGTACATGAACGTGGTTATTCTCTCAATGAACACGTCGTCGACGAGCTCACTGGTGAAACAGTATAAACATAACAGTAGGTTATCTTTATTTAAGAATCGCACATCGCGCGCCTTGTTTGTACTCACCACAAGCAAAGATGGAGAAGCCGGAGACTGAGCTGAGATTAGTTTCGCTGCTTAACCAAAAGAATAAGTTTGGACAATCATACGCTACGTGATATACAGATGTAGTGCATAATCAGTTTAATCACATTAATCACACAACATAGGTTTTTGTCGGATAACTTCGTATTTGCAGTGCTTCCTCAATTAGGGATCGGTTGAGCACTAAAGCATACTGAAAAAGCAAGATCAATACGAACTCTTCGGACCATAAACTATATCGTATGATTATCCACTTCATCAGTAACCATCTGGTCCCTTTACTTTCTCAACCTCGTACCAGATCGAATAGTTAGATAAGTAAGTCGTATTTATTCTTTAGGGAACAAGAATGATTTTTCTATCTAAGTATTCGGTCAGTTACGAGGTTGAGAAAGTAAAAGGACGTCTATAACTCTGAAAAGGGCCGGAGTTTTAATAATTTCCTTACGTACTTTACCTATGAGCCTTTCTTTGCCCTTGAGCGCATAAAGTCATGTTCGTTCTACGTTCTCCTGGGCAAATCCAAGGTCGTTGAGAAGTACCGCCGCATATTCCTAACGCGTTCATTTGTCAAGTTGGCTTGTCTCGACTGCGCGAAAGAATAGCACCCCAGCTCGCGATTATTGCCCGGAGTGACGGAGAGGCTCCGTGTGTCATGTTTCGTAACCCGTCGTATAATACAATGGACGTGTTATCTCAAAAAACCCGCGCGTCAAGCGTTCGTCTGAGGGTTTTGCCAGTATTTTTACATACGATAATTTTTTCTCGAAGTGTTATGGTTTAAAAATGTTAGAATGGATTTTTGGCATATTATTATTCATGGTAGAGCGTTCAACAAAGAGTTAGTTTGACAGTTTATCCATAAAAAAACCTTTCACTCGCCTCTACATCCATATATAATTTGTTTATCTCTGCCTCAGATTGGAAAAATATATGTTAAAAACGGTTTTACGTTAAAATATCGAAAATAAATTTTGTCTGCATGTAAAACATACCATTAAAAGTTATTAAGTTAATACCCTGCCATTTTAACGCAATTACCTCATGGAAATAGCCTAGCTAGTAGCATTAAAACACGATATTAAAGTTTACTACATACTAGTTTCCGCCCTCGACTTTTCCGCATTGGCCCCACAGGAACAGTGTTTATTTTTCGGGATAAAAGGTAGCCTATATGTTACTTCAGAGTATACCTATTATACCTAAGCTAATCGCATTAATAATATTAGTGTTATATTAAAATTTTATGTTAAAAAATATAATATCTCAATCGATATTACAACAGAGAACTTATATTTCACGAATAAATATTTACAAATCCCCACCTTTTCCATTAATTGCTAAGAAAAGTTAAAGAACTGCGGCGGTGTACTTAATTACGTTTGCATAAAAAACCAATTTGCGTCATTCATTTTCCTTTGATGCAAGTGCACTCAATATGCAAATATGACACGATACTGCACTATTAAGTTCTTTGTACACTTAAGGCGTGATAACCCATTACTATCATAAATAAGCTTGTGAACTCTTCAACATAAACTTTGATAGCTATTTCCTAAGAAAAATAAATATCGAGTATCTCATGTTATTGGAGAAAGCTTTGCGTTTTCTTTTATGTCAATATGAGCATAGCTAGGATAACGCTAGCTTATTAAGGACAATTTCTGCATGCCTGACTTTATTAACTCTGGGTATTTTAAACACAATGGCCTTAAGCAACACTACGTCGTTCACGTTACCGGCTATTATTTTATAATACTTTATCAATAGGTTATTTTCATCGACAAGTTCATTATCTTACTGATAAGGTTTTAAAATAGGTTCTCGTGACACATTATCTCGATAACGTTACTTAACTAACACAAGTAACGGTAAAGTTTTTTCTTATTTTTTATCTCTCCTGATAACCGTAATGGCATCTTAAGCTTCGCCAACATTAATTTAAGGAACGTTTTCTAAATGTGTCCTAATGACTTTGGGTAACAGTTTCTTATCTGTGTACACGCGTACGCGACGGTCCAAGATGGCCGCCGACGTGATTCGTAAAATTTGTGTTAATAAGGTTCAGAAACGGTTGTTTTTGGGCCAAGCGACCACAGCGCGTGTCGTCGCTTCAACAGCAAACGTGCCGGTCCAGGGGGCAATTCGGAATCCAACGGCCATCGCCCGTACAAAGTTTTAACGTAACTTTTTAAAGTATCAACGAAAACCACACAGTTGGCGTCTAATGGTCTAATCAGTCCAACTTTTGACATTTGAACTTTTTAAAACTTTTTACTAGTTTGAAAACTGACACTGGAACTAGACATTTCATAGTTGAAGTAATAAAAAGGAAACTTTAAATCCGTTTTAATAAACGTTACGATCTGACTTTATATATTGTAGTAGTTTTTAAATCCACAATACAAATCAAACATAAACAATTTGTTATTTTTCCGTGTTAGTTAAATTCGACACTTTTTGTGGACACAACTACCTAGTTGGATGATTCAATTAAAGTGGAAATTGGAATAACGTGATTGAACATTTCACAATATTTTAGTTTTTTGCCAAGCTTGGTGAAAATGTCCGAGAGCCATTAATTTTAGTTGATATTTTATGCAAACACTAATTAACTGAAATGTAGGTAATTTATTTAACTGAAAGTTTGTAAAGTTATGATTTTATGATATATTGCTAGAAATTAACCCCTCTCATTATGCAAAACATGCTTCATATGAGAACAATATGTGTTTATTAAAATAATACCTAATATGATATACTTAACTAAATATTACATATAATATGTACAGTGTTCAATATATTCGTAATAAGCTAGCCCAAAGAGGTTAGCAGGAACAAATCCCTTATAATATTGAATGTGTTTTGTATTTCGTTTTTTGTTCTAGTACATTCAATATTTAGTATACATACATAGGTACCTACGCTACGTTCGTTTGTACACAACTAATTGGGACTAGCGTTAACAAGGTAATTTCAATCTGCTCTACCGTCGGAACTAATTGAGCTTCAATAAGGGTTCTTTGATTAGCAAGTTCTTTTGCTTGTAAGTAAGTCGTAACGGGGAAATCTTGCAATTCAGAAGGCGTATCCCGATTCCATTACACATTTATTGTCGGCGATCGCAGGCATTGAAACGGCGACGCAATAAGGTGTAAAGCGACAAGATTGGCACCTAACCCTTTGGAAACAATTTAGCCAGGACCATTTGCTATTAAACCTTTTACAAGGAGTCTGGAAAACGTAAACGTGTGTAACTTAACACGCTCCGGCCTGTGCTCCGGCCGCCATATATTTTCTTAACAACCTTCTCTCTTGACCCTTTCGAGCTGAGCCCAATAGTGTTTACTGCTCGTTGATTTGAAAAAGAATTTCTTTTCAGAAATAACCTACAAAAATATGATTTGAATGACCATTGCTGGAACGGCAGAGTTGGTATGGTCTGCCAACGAAAATGTTTAGTATTTGCTATAGAGTGACACTTATGGCAATAACGGTGACATATGGCAAAATGTTCTGTGTAGCACGTTTACTGTATGACTGTATCAAATAAAACTTGTGTAACTAATTATTCTAATAAATATATCGTAATTAAGAGAGCGACAAAAATTACACTAAGACTAAGTATGAGGGCATTAAATTAAACATAAGTTTAGTAACGGAATGAAGTATAATATTTTATATTGTTTCATTATATGTTGTGTTGTGAAATATTTTTTCTAATTTAGAACGGGCATTATGTTAATGTCTATCTATTTCCCAAATTAATGCAATTACGCTATATTCAACAAACACCAATATTCATCCAAAAACAACTCACAGAACAAGAACGTTAATAAAATCCACCAATCCCTGTTCGAATCGCAATTTAACTTGACGCGAGGCTGCACATGGCATAATCCATATTGTCTGGCCCGGTCCAATATGATCGCCAACCTTTACTCCTCCCGCGCCTCCGTCCGAGCCCCCGTCGCTGTAGGCCCGCAGTGCCATTCCCGATGGAATGGAGCAATATCGCGATGGATATGACAATTTCATAAGCAATACATGCAGTAAAGCCATCGAATATACCCTGTTATTGCTTTTGCAAACATTCAATTCACCAACAGGATATTGCTTCTTGATTTTCTTAGGTCCACTTGCAGACAAGATAAATCTAATTTCATCTTGGGTTGAGTATAGTTGTGGCAAAATGAATGAAACTGCGAGTCGTAAATCTAGATTTAAGGCTGATACTAGATTTATGCTCCACGTGCAAGTGGCCGTTAATATTTAAAATTTATTCTGCTTTGTTTGACTAACGTCTTAACTGAAATATCGTTTTGATTTTGTCTGTTTATATCTTACACGTGTCATCAGGGCCTATATTATAAATAAATAAATAAATATCAAGACACAATCTCATACCAATTCATTTAGTAAAAAAATATATTTTAGCCTTTAAACAACGATATAAACAAGTATATAGATATATTTATGAAATATACTTTACGTCCTATACCTACCAAAAATATATTTAAAAAAACATAAGAATCGTTCAAGTCCTTTCGGAGTTTTGTTACAAACACTGTGACACGAGAATTGTATACAGGGTGTTAGGCAGAAGGTTGCACAAACTTCAGGGACTAACTCTGTAGGTCATACTCATCAACTTTTATTATGGGACCAACATCCAAAATTGCGAAAAAAAAACAGCTTTTCCAAACAAACTTTGAGATCTAAACAGCCGAAATGTATGGAACAGGTGTTTTTTTTTTCGCAATTTGGATGTTGGTCCCATAATAAAAGTTGATGAGTATGAACCTCAGAGTTAGTCCCTAAAATCTCCGACACCGATGACATAACACACTGTATATTAAGAATGTATCTTAGGCCATTTGGATTAAACTTATTTAATTGTAATGTCAAGAAACGTTGACGTATGCACCATTGGTATGACCTTGCTTACTTGTTTACAATGCTAGCGGTCCCGGGCTCGATTCTTGGTAAGGGCAAATTTTATTTGTGAAATGAGCACGAGTATCTGTTTCTGTGTCAGATGTTCTTCTAAGTAGATAAGCATTTACTCCTCTACGTAAATGTATTATTTGTTGTCTGTTACCCATAAAACAAGACTAAACTTAGACGGGCTAGAAAGATGAAATTGTCCCCGGATACGGATATGCATTTATTTTTTATGAATAAAGAAACTAAATTCATTTGATCTGAAAAATATATAAATATCAAGCGCTTTTAAATCAGACGGTTAATTTTAAATGAATTGGGTCGGGTTTGAAAGAGAGAAAAACAAATGAGTTAGTAAAACACAATTAGTGCCGCGCTTTACTTTGTGGACGAATTAGAGGCGCCAAGTAAATGCAATTTGTTGTACCGCTGGGGAATGGCGAATAAATTGCAGTTACAGTAAAAGAAAAATAGAAAATCAATAAAGATAATACTGCCACCTTCAGAAAAAAAATAAACCTCAAACTCAAGAAGAGGTAATAAATTGTACTGCGATATGTTTATCGATGTGTACAAACATGGATAAAAATTCGTCACTTTCTGAACTGTGTAAGTGCATGAATGAAGTATGCTTAATTGACAATTATACCGCAGCAAAAGCAACCATAATATAGAGGCCGGGTTACCTTCTTATGCTCCTTTTACTGTAAAGCTGAATCCGTTTAAGCCTTGATTTAGCGCCAAAATTACACCTGATTCAATTCTCTGGCTAAGCCGACACCAAAAGCACAATGCGAAATTCGATGCCAAAGCTAATTGCATCAGTAGCTCAATAGGAAGAGCGTCCTTGCGGTCTAGGAGATGTAAATGCAGATCTCGGCGCGATGTTAGCTGGGGACAGAGAATTTAACTCGTTCCAAAAAAGGGCATATACATACATAAACGGAGTTAACCCTTTTCCAGTATCATCGTCAGGAGACTTTTTGACTAGGACCACAGTTCATTTGTAGACATTTTTAAGATACAATTCGATAGTAGGTGCCCGAAATCTTACATTCTAGGAAAAAAGCCATCTATATTAAGTATTTAAATGTCGCACTCACGCGATTTCCTACACTCTGCAACTTAAACTATTTCTGTACCTACCCTTAATTTAAGTCGGTAATGTTATGTTAGTATATTAAAAAAATATCAAAATGTGTGTAATTTTGCTATAGAATCGATCGATCGATCCGAACTTTAACTTAACAGGATGTTTTGTTTGTATTGCGGCCGCAACTTTATGTTCGTTCACTGATTACCGATCTGGAACACGCGCATTCTTAAAAACATTTCTGAGTCAGTATTTAAAAAAAACACAGGTTCACAAATAGACAGAGCGGTAATGAGTCCTCAATATTCTGTCGCATTGATATTTTCTAGCTCGACGTGTTCGATATATTGTATTAGTGACGGGTCGCAGCACCCGATCGCACCTACTGGGCCGCTCTGATTGTTCCGATCGCTTGTCTTTCCATTATAATAATACTCTGACTGTTTAAACGATCTCAATATCATTATAAACCTACGATGAAAAGCTTAGTGGTTTAGGCGTGCACCGCATAGCTTTGGGAAAAAACGGTACAGCATACGTCTATGTTGTTCAACGCAAAATGTATAAAAAGTCAAAGTCAAAGTCAAAGTGTTTATTTGTAAATATAGGTAAAACTAAAATAGTGGCGGAAAAATTATTATGGTGGAACACTGTTTTGCCATGTGGCGTACAAAAACATGATGAGATTTTCTCAATTATAACATAGGTACTATTGTCCTACGCGAAGATACAATATTAAATTATGAAAAATAAAACCAAAACCAATACAGATTACTCATCGAAATTTTCGAGCAGGAAATCTGAGACCGAATAACTTCATTTTAATTGCTGGTAGGTTTCTTAATGTCAAGGGTAACTTATTATATATCTTACTTGCTAAACAGAATACACATTTTATTCATAAGTGCTGTATTGGAGAATTTTGTACACAGATTCTCATTAAAACGGCGATTTCTACTGGAGACATCACAAACCTTGTTGAAGAAAAATAATTAGTTTTTACAAAGTCTGACGCTTCAAATATAAAAAGACAAGACATTGTAAGAATATTAAAATTAATAAAGTGCGGCTTACAACTATCAGTCTGTTTTAGACCACACATTGCTCTGACGCATCTCTTTTGGACCTTAAATACAGTACCTATCTCTGTTTGCCGAATTACCCCAAAACATAATACCGTAACGTAGTGTTGATGCCACAAAACCATGGTAAGCCATTAAAACTATTTCAGAGTTAGCTGTTTTGGCAAGTCTGCGAAAACATATACATGTTGACTTAATTTTTGACGAACTTGTTCTGTGTGAGGCTTCCAAGATAAGTTGTTGTCAATTCCTAAAAAAACCTAAAAACTTAGTGACCGTAACAGATTCAATTGTATATCCTTGATAATTACAAATGATTGGCAAGGGCAATTTACGTTGAAAGAAATGTACAAGTTTCGTCTTATCTAAATTTATTACTAAATTGTTAATATCAAGCTATGTAATTATATTTCGTATAGTTTCATTGAATTCATTTTCATAATCATCAATATTATTGCATTCAATTATAACAGTGCTATCACCAGCAAATAAAATTATGGGGTATTTAATATGCTTGGGTAAAATAAATAATACCTAATAAAAAAACGGTCCTAAAACACTCCCCTGTGGAACGCCATTAGCTACCTTTTGTTTCTCAGATCTGTACGAAATCTGTTGTTTAAAAGTTTATATGTCATGTAATTCATAATAATCCTACTTACTAATATTATGAATGCGAAAGTTTGTGTGTTGGTTACTTAATCACGCTGTAACGGGTGGAATTTGAAATGGAGATAGCTTAGGTATACCATATTAACAAAAGGCTATTTACCAATTTCCCAAAATATAAAAGTTCCCAAGGGAATAACGATAATCGAAATCTATGAAGACGAAGTCGCGGGCAGAAGCTCGTAACGTAGATCATAATTCTTAAAACAAGATGTATGATAAACTAACGTAGGTATATGTACAAGGCGAAGTCTTAAGCAGAAAAAAGTGTAGGTATACAAAGCAACTAATAAAATAATTCAAAAGGTCACAATTTAATTCGAATATGTCTAAACGAAGTCGGCCTGTTATGTTCCAAGTTGCCTTTAATTTTTCAACTCAATTAAGTCGATCGTTTTCTTTTGCAGAATCCCTCGCCTCCCTTGTTCAAACGAAATAAAAGGGAGTTAATGAAATAATAGAAGTCTGCAGCCGACCGAGACGGCACCTCAATTATTTCAAGGCGTTATTGGGAACATATAACTTTTGGGCAATCATAGCAAGTCTTAAGCGACCTTTTTAATGTAATAATAAACTCCTCTCGTAGTTACGAGTCACTGCAACATGACGTATTCTATTCATATAGGTACTAGTACCTACAAACAATATCCAATTCATTTCATGTTATCGTACCAGCCACTGCATACAGCTGAAATGAAAAATAAATCTTTTATCCCGCTTGACTGGCTCCGTGTGTGAATTTGGTAGGCAGACTCTAATTTAGTCAGTAACTGGCTGGATCGGTAATCCTCTCCAAAAAGCTCGTACTTACTTAACTTGTAAAGAGTTAACAGGTCTTTATGTTGAAGCATACAGCAAACATCATAGGGATTTCCCAAAGGAGGTCAATTTTCATAAATTTTTATTAGGAAAACGTGGGTCCAGGTCCATCCAATTTGATCCGTAGTGGTCCCCAGCCGCCGCGTCCACGCCAGTTGTAATTCCTGGAACACATACACTGCGCATGCACCCGAGTTACATCCCTTGATATTTATTTTATCGCACACACGTCAATCATGCGGCTTCACAATTGCAATGTCGCATATACCTGTACTAGAGAATGCTCGCCACTTCGTTTAAGTTCTAGAAATGTTAGTCTTTTGTTTATCTAATAGAACGATTTCGAACAATCCTTTGTATTTAGTACCCTTCTTCCTCTTCTGGCTTAAACCTTTACATCAAATGTCACGTTAGTACATTAATTAGTTTAGGATGTGCTGGCTTAAAATTTAATAGAACAGGTAGATGGCTCTAATAGTTACAAATTGAACTTACTCTGTGCTTTGATGGTCGCCAACATTCAACGAGCACTTAGAGAATGCACTGAATATTGCAAAGCCTACAAATTGCTGCTGTTAGTTTCAGTACAAATTGATCTCGTTTTAGAAATTTGTTTATGCAAAATAGGTATAAGATGAAGTTTTATATGAATTCCACAATAAGTGTTTATCTGTGTTTCTGACTTCGAACATTGCTGAATAAAGAACGTTAGTAAATCCGTATAAACGAAACTTAACGAACACCCATTTATGCATAGTTATTTTTGTTTAAGATGTTACGTTACTGTTGTGTATAATGTATTTTTTGGCGTAATTTCATGATAATTACGGAGACAAATATTATATTTTATAAGAAAACAAATGTGAAAACCAACTTTGCAAAAAGAGGCACTAAAATAATAAAACCAATGATGCGATGGTACAACCTTTTACAGGGTTCTTTATCAATTCCCCGATTTTTATATGCAATAATCTCATTTGCTTTTTCGCTTAGCTCGTCGTCGTAACTAAGGAGACGTTCCTTAAGGTAGAATAGGTAGGTTAGTAGAACGTTTTCCAGATGATACCCACGGAAACAGTCTGGATTTGCTTTTTCCATAATTATGGAAAATGATTGTTATAGCATAAAATATTAGGGATTATAAACAAGAAAGTAAATATTATGGAAAGTGTTATTATGGTATCTTAGAGAGGTGGAACATTATGAGACTTGAGTATTATGGCACTAAAATTATGTTATATGATGGTTAGGGCAAATGATCACTGATATTTCATTGATCACTGAATAATTACGGCAAATGAAAATTATATCCTTTTAAAGAGTCCGAATCGCTAACATAATTTTACTACTTAACCTGCCGCCAAACAGTAATCTTCGCCTCTTTGTATCGCCAGAGGATGAAAGGGTGAATTCTATCTTGGTCCTCGTGGTTGGAAATGCATTTGCAGGCTCGAAATTGAAAATGTATTTGAGCCCCACCCAGCGCAGACAGACCTAGAGCCTAGTCAGGTGGCCATTGTGCTTATTTGCCTCATTCATGCCATAAAAAAACATACAGTTTCTTTCAACGTTTACTATGGATAATCATTATTACGCATCGACTGAGGCACTCCAGTGAAGCCTGTTGAAGACGTTGACATATATTTATATATCCCACCCTGTTTATTCGACGCATCAACATGACACTTCACTTCCGTCATCCAAAGATTTCCTCTTGCCTGAATAAATTATTATATACATACATTTCAAACGTTTACTGTAAAGCACTACATAATTATATTTAACAGTAAACACATTTTAATAAGTCTATTAAATAATCAAAAAAACTACATATTATATACATTAATTATAAATATTACAAGAACTAAAACTCTATCATAAATAGATACGTGAGATCTTATCACAAAGAAAACATTTCGACCACATGAATAAATGTCCTTCTTCCAACCAATATGTATTTAAAAAAACCGGTGAAATGGGCGGTACGGAGCACTCGGTGCGCAAGTCAGACTGACTTGCGCACCGAGTGCTCTGTACCGCCCGGTTGACACTTGGCCGGTGTTTAGTATTTTTTATTGTTTTTTAGGGTTTACTCCATAATTACTCCGTTTCTTTTATGGGGACCCATACTATTTTACTTTATTATGTCATAAAATTGGCCTTTTCTGCAGGCTGCTATTCTGCAGAAGAAAAACAACCGGCTCCTTATCTATTAAGGTTCAAAAGATACAAAAAGATTTTCTTTAAAGGTAGAAAAGACGGAAGGACGGACGGACAGCGTAAGCTTGGTGGGGTTCCGTTTGCCACCATTTGGAAACGGAACCCTAATTAGTAAATTATACGGTCAAGGGTCTAACCAATTCTTAAAGGAAGATGAATCTCTTTTACAGTGAAAGTGGCAGAGAAAATCCGTTTGTTGTTAAGTTGGTCTAGCCGTAATTTTTCGTTTCCTTTTCTCTACAATTTGTTAGTCTTCCAATTTGTACTTTTTACGTTCTCAGAACTATTTATCTTCATATCACGGAGCAGAACGTCTCGCAAAAGGCGAGTCGCTCGTTTATCACAACTGCTAAGTAGTAGGTAACTTTATAGCCTTTTTCTTTCAACTAAGCACACCATTTCTCTCACCGTTAATAGAACTTTTTACCTCGTAATTGAATTTTCTAGTTTTTAAAAGTACCTATACACATACTGAGACCCTAATTGAAGAATTAAAACAACCCTAAATACGAGTAAATAGTCATTATTTAAAGCAGGGCGGCGGTGCGGTTAGACGAAAAAGCCTATTACCCGAAAATACAATATCCCAGCTCGGAGCCAGCAGAGCAGCGGCTAAGCAGATTGTCGGAGTAACAAATGGGCCAATCCCATGACCGGTCCTTAAAAAAACTTTTAGGATTTTCGTACAAAACCCTCGCGACTCACCCTTCAAATATGTCGTAATCATAGCAAATTTGAAGTTATGTCACGTAGAATGGATCTGGAGTCCTCCTGCATAATTTATGATAAGTAGCTACCTAATTAATCATGCGCGGGCTGGGACCCTATGGAGGCAGGCAAATGAGTTTAAGTGATGTTAAAACTGCACTTGACATTGTTAGCTTAGGCTTGATTACAATTTTAGATCCTTTCGCAAATTAATTCATAATTAAAGTGCTTAAACATGTCAACTCAAATGATGGTGTAGGTACAGCTAGGTTATTCTCTTAAGCCATTTGCCTTTTGCCTTTTACTACGTCGGACGATTCATTAACCGGTGACTTTAAGACGGCCTGTTAAATAACATTTTAATGCATACATTTTTATTTAGTCGCTGTTTTCGTCGGTAAAGTAATTAATGTTTCGAACTCTTGGTATTCCGTGAAGTCACACTTGCATCATACCTACGACCAGGCTTCTATTCTACTAAGTAAAACAATAATTGCCTTTCACATGGTATCGTATTGTCACCGTTACGATAAGTTATTTACTTGACAGTAATGGCGGCCAAGTTAAAAACAATACGATAACAATTCATAGGAAATATGGTTTTGCGCATTGGAATAGGGGCCCAGTTTCTTGACGGCAATCGGCAATCATCGTTTTTCTCTGAAACACGAGACACCAATACTGTCTCTATAAATGTTGGTTGTCTAACGAGGATATTAAGGAGCTGGGAGTACTGTTTTTACCCGACTGCGGCAAAGCCAAAGGGGTTATGCGTTTGACTTGTATATATGTCCGACTCAATGTCCGCTCGTAACTACTAAACGGCTAAACCAATTTTAATAAATCATACGTGGTTAGATTTGTGTTAACCACTAGAGTGTCAGGTATTAAAATAATTTAAATGTGAAATTGGCGAAATAATAAATAAATACATGATTAGTAACATTACTTTGAAGACATTATCCAAACAGCAGTTGGGTTTTTTGAAAGCTTGCTTTTGATGACAGTTGACACGTGGTTTATCGCAACGTACGAGACTGTCATCACATACATTTTGAGGGATAGGAAAGAACAACATTATTAGCATTTGCATCTTGTCTAGGGCTTATCTTAATTAGGGGTTTTAAGGCTTTGTCGATTTTCGAAAATCGCTTATTACATAGCGTTATACATCTTGACTAGACTCTTTTACTTTGTATAACAAATGACTTATTTTAAAACGCACTGTCTAATGTAGGGCTTCCTCAAACCGTTGGACATCGCTGTAACAACAATGTGAGTAATTAAGCCGACTTTGTGCTTTAATTATTCCCACGACATTTTATTAAGCAAAAAGCGAGAAACAGTAGTTTGCTGGGGAGAATTTGGGGAGATTTGAGGAAACTTCTCGGCGTACTCTGCAGAGGCTTTATTTCAATACATTGAATTGCAAAGCAGTCGCTGGGGAACCTCTTTGCATTCGCACATTATATTATTATGTATATTTTGGAAACAATCGTATGACACATAGATTTAAATGGGAAATATGAGACTGTATTTATAATGGTTTAGTGTTTACAGTAAGCGCTATTTTAGTGGGCGCCAAGTTAAATTCTTCAGAAATATCTTTTGACATAAATAGACTAAAGCCCTCGCCAATTTTAATGTTTTTTAACACTGTTTCGTCTGACAAGTCTTTGATCCACGTCACCCTCAGCCTAGTTAAAAAAGTATAATTCCTGACGATAGCATCTAAAGGTTTATAGCAGTCTAGTTAATTAAACATACAATGAATCCTACTAATATAACTTATAAACGCGAAAGTTTGTTTATTTATTACTCCTTCACGTCGGATCGGCTGGACGGACTTGGATGAAATTTGAAATGGAGATAACTTACACCCTGAACTAACACATTTAAAAAGTTATCTCGAAAAAAGCAATAGTTTCCGAGGGAATAACGATAAACGAAATTTACGCAGACGACTCAACAAGACGACAAAACAAGCTAGTATTAAATATAATACAATGAATGGTTTCGTATAATACGAGAGGTGTGGGTTTCTCTTACAAACTTAGCAATTGTACTGTCGTGCCCGTGTAAGCCTATGACAAATATTGTTCAAACACGCTAAACATGAGTGACCGACGGCTTAGGGTTAAATCTCGGCTCGGTACATAAGTAAGGTAAAAACTGACATTGTAACATCCTCGCCACCTGCCACGGGAAGAAAAACAGATTAAATATTTACTTGCATTCTTTTGTGAATCACGCCTGGTGCTGGCGCAGAGTAAAAGCAAAATTATTTATCTTAAGAACGCTGCCGTCTATGGAAATAGTATATTACTGCAGAGGCCGGGAAACTGGCTGTTGCGGGACGAGTATGAGTCCACCAACCGCCCTTCCCGGCAGAAGTTTGTATAGTGCTTTTAAATATAACACAATTGTTAATAATATTAAACACAATTCGAAAATTTCCTTACAAATATTACATACTCACAATTTTATGTACATTCGAAGCAGGTACGATTTAGTACGAAACTGACATAAAGCATAACATAAAATCACCAATTTAAACGTAATAAATACAATTTGAATAAAATATAGTTCAAAATAAATATTTATTACGCGTTTATGTTAGGTATTTTACTATTTATATTATTTCTGATCGCAATTTCTTTAATAAAAAGAGTCAAACTATTTGATACACTTTTAAATACGCTGTAAACGCCGTGTGAATAGGTTTACCTTTTTAGTCTATGACATTTAAAAAGTTAAATTAACATGGAAGAACTTTGATTGTACGAGTGTTTGGCTGCCATTAAGTTAGTTATCTTAGTCCAAACATGGTTTTAAAAAGTAAACCACCGGGTACGTTATGAAATTTCATAAATTTTCGAAGCCCGTGCCGTTTTTTTATGAATTTACAATATTAAGGTTAACATTTCCGAGCATGTGGGAGAAAAAGTATAATTAGAGCACACTGAGAAGCAAGTTCCGTTTAAAGGAATATAATTTGTACGGAACCAGCTGACCTGGGTAGTGTTTATAGTTTGTTGTTGTAACAGTAGAAGGTGCAGTCAAGTGCGCTAGTAGGTAACGAGCCGGTTAATTCCTGGTGATTTAGATACGATAGACAGAATCTTGGCATAATTTTACGTGATTCTACGTAGGTAATACAGAAGTGAGTAGTTAGAATATCTTATAGGTGAAACACTGACGGGATGTTAATTTATATTAAAAGCCATTGGAAAAGTTACTAACACAAATAGGCAATCATTGATGTAATTTGTTAAATCAGATGTCGTAATATATACCTAACAACTTGGAAAAAGTCGGTTAATTCTTAAAACAAAATATTTTGAAGTAAGTATGTTCTTATTTAATAGACAACTGTGAATCAGTGGGTTAGGTACGTTACGCACGACATTTTGCTGGTTTCTTTTAACAAACTGGTCTCGTTTTTATAAGGGAATAAACATTCAAGGTGTTGATGCGTACCTTTTTTGATGTAAACAAGGTTACTTTGATTTTCCTGCGGCAAACCTAACCTTGTGAAGAAAAATAACGAAATGCAAAAAAATTCGTTACATTTTAAAGTGGTTAATTAACATTTTTGTAAGTTACAATTTTAATTTGCCTTTGCGGCATTGTTGTTGTACCGTGTGATTGTTTAACCATATTTTGCGGTTTTTGTTTCGTGGCGTTTAAAGTTCTGGGGAGAAATAACAGCAACCTAGTAGTAATAAGAAAAAATCTGACTGTGAATCGTTTCAGACTAAATTGCTACTACTGGATATTCGACATTTTAATGTCTTTATAAATGTCATGACAAAGACAGAACTTGATTTGTGAACATACTTTACTTAACTAAACGGCAGATTAAATGTGGGGTTTGTACAAACAGTTCCCGGGGGAATTTTATACAGATGCATTGTGGAGCGATTTGACTTGCAAAACCGGGTCCCGCGCGCCCGGCGCCGGTGCATCCCGCGCTTGACTTTATACGACAGAAGATATTCGGAAATGTTCGGGCTTTGCCTTGACTGAGCCGAAATATTAGAACCGTCTAGAGTTGACTTTGAATGAAATCTAGTGCTAGAAACAAATAATGTAAGTTGTGAGGTGCTGCGCACATTTATCATGAATGATTTTATAAATACGAAAAGTCGATCGAGGTACTTTTTCGTGTATCCTGACTAAAACTGCACGCACGCACCTAAAAATTCAATGTTGCTTGTGATGGCAGCTCTGCAACCCGCACTAGGCCTGTGCAGGTTGGAGACCTGCCGCACTACGACCCAGGCGCTTACATCAATATCATTGTTATGAGACCTTTTCAATGCTTTTAATGTCATTATGTTGTAGATGTTAAGTCCAATATTTAAAATTATAATCATTATATATAATATCTGGTCGGTAAAATTGACTTTTTTATGTTAACCTACGCAATTTCATTACATAATATTCGTGACATGTACGCGGTACGCGCGCAGTCGGGCGACGTAATCATATTACTGCATCGGCTCGCAAAAATACCAAAGTTGACGTCTACCTCAGCCCTAGGGAAAACTGGGAATCAAACTACACCGCCGCAGCTCGGCTTCCAGCTTTGTTTACTCAGATGTATGATTTTTACGTCTAAAAATATCCACAATATTGTTTACGCGTGTATTATTCTACCGTCACTGGAGAGGACAAACTACGAAACAAATACTTTTTTCTCCCTCTGTTAATAGTGCACGGAGCCGTGCTGAATTTTAGGAACAAGTAAATATGTAGGAAATATTATGTAAATAATACTTCTGGACAGGTTGATATGGTGTCACTATCATGATACTCATTAATCTCATTATATTTATACGTAATATATTATACTTACAAAACTTTGTCTACTCGAAAATTATCATCCTAGTTGATTAAAGCCTTGATAGCGTTAGTGGCAAAAGTCCAAGCATTTATCCGATTTACAGGCGAGATATTGGGTATCGCGGCCACAGATCTGTTACTGCAATAAAAGGAACTGTCCAAACGGTTAAACAAATTGTCGTAATAGTGGCGGTGGCACGGTCGGTGAGTGATATTCACTCTCCCATCCTCATATATATTCCTGTTTACGGCTTCAGAAAGGACTTAGTGGTGATATATTAATAGAGCTCATTTTGTATCTGCGATAAGCATGTTCGGGAAGGTCTAGGTTTAGTTAAAATGTACACAAGGCCAGTTCAAAATTGTTGGGAATATTTATTTTAACAATTTTCTAATCGGCGAAATAAAATAAGTCATGTTAGAATGCATTTCGACTATGTCTTGAATATTTGACGACGTGATATCCAAAATATGTTTCAGTTATGAAAGCTAACTCGAAGCAATCAGTCTTAAGGACTATATGACGTGCCTATTTAAATTTTTGGAACACCGGAACGGAATTAATTGTCTTCATCTAATTACCACATCCACGAGTCACCACATAATCTCAGCTTATCTTAACTTTGAAGTTCCCATCGAACCAAATTGTAATTAGGCATAATTCCGAGGCGTAACCAAATCAAGATGAAGGAAAGTTTTGTAAGGTAACTTCGAGTTCCGTGGACTATCTTGGCTTATTATCGGCGAGCCCTGGCTACGGGCAGGGTCGTTAAGGTACAGCCCTGACGGAAACTATAAAAAGATGAAAAAAGTAGTTATCCGCAAATGTGGCCAAATAAATTTCGATCATGTGAGGTAATCCACCAAAAGTGGTTGATTGAAGGTAAAACTTGTAAAGATTGATATGTATCTACAATCAAAGCTAAGGAAAGGTAATGGCTGCTAATAATTTAATAGTTAGGTACAAGTTATGATTAGACTACATCTAAATCCCGATATAGTTAATTGGTCGTCCTAGATTATGTAGATGATCTGCTGCTCTGATGGCGGACAATCTTATCTTGTAGAGATGGACCATTGATTGTGGGTAAATTTCGACTATATAGGATCTTTTGTCCAATTACACCAATTCATACACACACAGCCGTTCGAATGTACCTTCGAATGCATGTATGTTTGGATTTTGGATGTATGTTCGAATGTGACTTTCCCTCACCATAAGAGCTCATCACTCATTTAAAGGACCTAAATTAGGAAAAAACATTGGCGGGCGCTGGGATCAATATCGGTTACTTACGAGCACGAGTCAACACCCTAAGCATGTGGGTACCTCGCCTTTGACAGCGAAGGATTACTGCCTTTGTTACACCTACCTACTCG
Organism: Acleris sparsana; assembly: GCA_923062465.1. Classification (NCBI taxonomy): domain Eukaryota; kingdom Metazoa; phylum Arthropoda; class Insecta; order Lepidoptera; family Tortricidae; genus Acleris; species Acleris sparsana. The sequence continues at coordinate 13,331,362 of OV281287.1, read as the reverse complement.
CACGTTAATAACACGATTCATCGCATGAGGAATGAGCTGCGATTACGTGTATAGATGAGTGGGAAAAAAGTTAAATTATGTAATAACTGCTGACCGTTAACACCGTCCGATGTCCGTGCTGAACGGTAATTCACGTTATAATGTCACAACGTGCGTTTGCGTCAAAACGCACCGTGTAAACGAGCTGCACACAACTTAGGTAGGTACTAGGTACTCGTGCCGCTTGTGCCTAGTTCGCACGCGCTTGCCCCTCTGCTGGACCTTAATCTACCCAGATGAATGCGGTTATGTACGGTCATAACTTATTCTTGACCCACTATACAACCCTATCGCAGAAAATATATGATTCATTGATTTTTTTCTTTCGTGATGACATTGACATTGACATGATTATGACAGGGTTCTATTGTGTCAAAGAGGAAAATATAAATACAAATAATTATTGTTTGTTTGTTTATTTGCATTAAATAGGCTCCGAAACTACTGTACCAATTTAAAAAATAAAAAGCTTTAGAATGCTACATTATCTCTGAATGATTAATTTTCTGTGCGGACGCAGTCTCGGGCAACAGCTAGTAAAGGGTGATTCTTCGGGGCCCTGATTTTGGACGTCCGGGGGCTTAGTTCAATTAACTCTAAGTTTAGAAGCTTGTTTTTTTTTTCAGAGGTTATTGATATTCATGTTTAACTGGGACATCGGTCGATTTTTGTGTAACTGATACTAAACATTTACAAAAAAAATAAAAAAACCCATTATTCTTACTACACTGTCGTGTCCGTTCTCTATTTTTTTGAAAACATATGGTAATAACTTAAATTTAGTCAACTTTATCAATATTTTGAGTGACCACATACAAAGAAGATTAGTTGTTACATTAACAAAATTCAACTAATATTTTTTACATGCAATATTATTCTTATAACTGAGGATATAACGTTTGTCCGCCGTTAAATTCTTATTACTCTGGAGCGGGCTTCAATCAGCTGTATCATAAAGACATTTAAGAACCTAGCAAAAACTCCCACGTGGGGCGGTTTTTAGTCGCGTTCTGAACGTGTCAGGTGGTGGACGTGTCGGCTGATGCTCATCACTCCGGAGTTACGAAGGTAAATATATCATTACTCTGTCCTTGGTTCACGTAACATTCTTATTACTCTGTTAGTTTTTTTAACGCGGGTGTAATATTAAAAAAAAATAAGTTGTGCTGGATTAACTGCTTTACGTGCTATCTTACCGTAGCATTAACGGTAGCCTTCCATTATGTTTGTATTATGAACCATCACCTTGTTTTCAATTTTTTTCTTACTCCTTTGTCCCTTATTGCTTTGGAGTTATGGACAGTGGAATAAGAAAATAGTCAGTTTTCATAGTTTCTTTTCACTTTCGATGTTGTTATTAATTTATATATTTCGTCAAAGATAGGAGGTAACTAATTAGGGACTCATGCAGTCGTTTTAGCCTGCTTGAAAAAAATATGTTATCAATCCAATACGTATTTAGGTATGTAATATTATTGAAATTACAATTAATTCACATATGATAATTTATTAGGGCTTACAAACAAATATACAAAAATATTTAGGTGTATGTTTGTGTGTTTATTTGTAAATTTGTATGTACCTATGTGTTTTTTCAAGCATTTCCCCGAAACTATCAGTCGGACTGTGACCATTATTTTTTATTGGCTTAGATATAATTATGTAAACGGGTATGCTTAAATTAAAATATTTAATTAAAATGAACACTAAGCAAAAAAGTAGTGGTAGTTTTAAATGATTATTTAATCAAAGTCTTATTATGAGTGCCATGATTATAATGATGTTGTGATTGAAACCAAAAAGGTTATTGTTCCTATTGTTAACATTTTAATGGCTCCTAGAACAACATTTTTCTTTATTTTTATGTTTTTTAAGTTTTGGAAACTTACCGACTGACTCGGATTATGAAACCTTGTGCAGTTTGTATTCTTATTAAGGCCGATTATAAATGGGTATCATTAAATAAAATAAAAAAAACATTAAAATTAACAATAAGTAAAAAAATATGCTAAGAAATATGTTTATTTTTTTATAAGTAATACAAATTTGAACTTTTTTGTTGAAATAGTTTAATTTTTATTTGTTTTAAGAATACATACACAGACACGTACCATGCGGACTTGTGTACTTTCATTTTTTATATAAATTCATATATATTTTAATAAATAAGGCTGATTATAAGAATATTGTGATTTATTGAATTGATTAAAACACCAATGAATAATTGCACATTGTTTTATTTTTAAGTAATTTAAATACCGAGAAAATCACATAATTTTTAATACTTTAAACCTATTCTTATTCCTCTGGGCACAAAAATTAAAAAGTTAATTATTTTCTTAACGAGTTCATAAAAATGAGTGCCAAAACCATATTTATGTTTCTAAATAAATCTACTTTAATGGGAGAATAAGATTATTACTCAAATAAGCAAAAAATATTACGACAGAGGAATAACACAAAAATCACGACCTCGAAGAATCACCCTAAAGTATAAAGTGGTACTTTAAAGAAATATTGCCATTCCATTCCATGTCCCTCAAATCTTAAGTAATTTTTATAACATCGACATCAACCATTTAAAACGAATATCACATAAACGAGCTTTTAAATTCCGATTATGAAAATGTAAAAGTATTGGTTGAAATGTTTTCGTTTCTCATTAGGAAGGGATCTTGATAAGAGTCCAATAACAGCGGGTTTCCCATCAAACGCTCATTAAAAAGTAATCAATCGGCAGGGCTGCGCCGGCTCCGGTGAAGACGTTGCTTTCGATAATTAACAACAACATTGCGATTGTGGCGATAATTACAATTGTAAGCTGCGATTTGTAGCGTTCAATGAAGATGGAACCGCATTCAGCGGTGGATCCAAGGTAGAGACCATGAGCCCCATAAGACCAGTGCATCGCCTGTAGCCGTAGGCCAGGATAGCCTAGCTAGGCTCACCTTCAATAAAGGTAACGAGACCTAGGTTAGGACCTGGGAGCAGGGCTCGGAAACCTGGTATTTTTTTTAACCAACGCGTCAGAAACGACATAGGTAGATTTCGTTTAGATTCCGCTCAAACAGAATCGTTATTATTTAGGTTCTAAACGAAGATCAAAATAAAATTGTTCCTACTCGAAATAACGGTAAATTTCGCATGTTAATTTGTTCGCAACGTCCACCACCGCACCGCCATCGTTTTCACGTCTTTCCTACCCTCTTAGCTCTTAAGTTACATTTCGACTTGCTCAGCTTAACAGCAAGCCAACTTTATCATTTTAAAACACCATAGTCGCCACGCCATCCAACTGTACTAAAAATCGAAAACAAAAATTTCAGGTTAATCCCAGCGATCTTGCGAATTGATTCCGTTCCGAACGAGCTTTTACGAAAAACCTGATTAAGAACCATAATTATTGTACCTGTATTTTTCGAACCGTTCCCAAGCCCTACCTAGGAGTATTGGGTTTGCAGATCATAGTCCACGCCCTTGACTGCTGTTCCAAGTGAGCAAGCATCATAAAAGACTGTATTGTTTCAATAAACCTGTTAACGATTAGTACAATTAGTTTCATTATGTTTATCTAACTAAAGGTATAAAAAACCTTTATCGTGAAATGACCCCGTCAGTAATAAAATTCAACCCCCGCTTTTTTCAGAAGAGTCACATATTTTGCAGACATTCCTGCCATATATAAATAGGCAAACGATAATATTCTATTTTCATAAGTCAAAAAAGTATCCTTCAAGTTTGTATGCCAGACAATCACCTTACAAAACTGAAGGGTAGGCAGCCGCAAGATGTATTCCTCCGAAAAATATAGGGTGTTTTGCCCGAGAGGTCCTATAACATATATAGAAATAATCAAAGTATTGTTGACTTTAGCTATCCAGTTCCATGACAACGTCACCTTAATACAGTTTTATTTTGAGCTACCGCCTCCTCGTAATATCTTCTTAAATATATAAAAGGAGAAACTGACTGACTGACTGACATATCAACGCACAGCCTAAACGGCTAAACGTAGGCACTTGAAATTTAGAAGGGACGTAGCTTATGTACCGTAGAGGTGCACTAAGAAAGGAATTCCCGAAATTCCCACGGGAACGGGAATTAGCGGGAAAATCGTTTTGTATGAAAAATTTAAACCGCGTAAGATAGATAATTGAAATTTGGCATACAAGTACTCTAATGAACGTAAAGCTTACTTGCAACGCGATATTGCAAAATTCCCACGGGAACGGGAGTTATTGGGAAAAAACTTTTGTATGTAAAAATCTAAACCGCGTAAGATAGATGTTTTCAATCTAGCATGCATGCATACCTTAGTAAATATAAAGTTTAGTTATAGCTGTATTTTGAAAAATTAAGTTAGCGGGAAAAAACTTTTGTATGTAAAAATCTAAACCGCGTAAGATAGATGCTTGAAATTTGACATGCATATACTTTAGTGAATGCAAAGTTAAAAATTCCCCTGGGAACGGGAAGCGAGTTAGAGGCTCCTTATAAAATAACCTCATTTAAAATTAATAAAATTAAGTATTTTTTAACCTTTCTCCCACACACACAAAGATCTCTCTTTTATAACACGCCACGCGGACGAAGTCGCGGGCAAAAGCTAGTTATATATATAAACATCAAACTGTTACTTTACTGACTGACATTCAATGCACAGCCTATATCTACTACTAAATGTAAAAACTGAACTGAAATAAGAATGTGTGCATGCGACTGCCTGTGCTTTTCGTCATTCGAAACTTGGGATGTTAAACTACTAACTGTAAAGTTTGAATGGAACTGTAACAAATGAAATAGAATAACTGGGTATTAACGTTACTAATTACATCAAGAAAATAACCAGTTTTAATGTTTTTTGAATATCAACTACTACGTGGGGTGAATTTGTATTGAAATTGGTATATGACGACTGAAAAAAAAAAGTGAAAGAGGGGCAGTGAATTTATTTTGTATGGAAATTTTGTTCTTATAAAGCTTAGAAGAGCCATCATTTGAAAGTCGTCTATGTAGTGTGACCGCAAAAATAAACATGCTAAAGATATTTTTGGAAAATTTACCATATTATGTGATTGAAACTATAATTATCATCGGTAGGTATGTAAGTTCCTTTAAAATCTTTAGAAGACTCCAAACTCTACGACAAAAGTTGACTTTAACGAAATCTAAGCATACGAGAAGACGCGGGTGAATACAATTTTCGCAGCTAATCCAAAAGAGAATAGGAAATAATGTAATAAAAAAAACAGCTTTATTCTTGATCGTAAAACGCTTTTTATTGCAGGAAGCACCATTTAAACTAAATAAAGGCCGGATTCAAGTACGAGTGAAATATTTCCCTTCTTACCAATAAAGTACAAGCGGAAAAGTTCAAACATTTAATACAATTTTGGCCAATGATTTTGTATAATTATCTATCCTTATTCGCATTTGTTTTAACAGCGTTCGAGTTTTAATACTTATTCTCTTTTTGGCTATCGTAGAAATATAAAGGTCTCCTTCGAAACGTATAATTTATGCATACTTAATTTGTTTTTGTATTTACCCGTTAACATTTTAGTGTGATTTCGACATAGCTATTCTAAGAACTCAAAAAACATGTACAAATTCATAAAATGTTTCGTGTTCTATTAAATATCCGTTGCATACAAATATTTTTTCCAATAGAAGCTTCAATAGCCCTCCTTGTTGGTAATTATTACAGCACAACAACAAAATAACCATGTAAAACTTACAGGATACCTTCTAAATAAGTGACTATCTCCGGTGACTTCGTTATTTAACTTATATCGTTAATCTTCTTCGATTTGATCGTACTTTTTTCAAGATCCATGAAAACCTTTCTCCCTTGAAACGAAAGCAAAGGTGAATGTGTGCAGTAATTAATTAAAGTAATTACTCGTGCCGATTCCGATAGTGTCCCCTTGATTAACTCGCTCGCATCGCGCGTCGTTCAACGCCGCAATCAAGGGTAGTACACAATTATTTCCTAAAGCAATAAAAAGTGCGTATATTGCACTTGGTTGATAGCTTTTGCGCACTTGAAAGTAAGAGCTACAATAAGATACATATGATTACGATTTCCCAAGATACAACAATATTCAAAGAGCCCCTGAAGTACGGTTTGTCTCATGCACACAAATGATAGATTGATAAGTGCGTTTGAAAAAATACTTCGTCTAAGAGTATTCTAGGAATCCAATAAGAAAACGCGGGGATTACTTAACGTCCCATAGTTTGGTTTGGTTTCTGTTTCTGTGCGTGTCTCCGCTTCGGCTTATTTAGCCTTACTTATTTTCAATTTGATCACCTATTTCATTGAAATAAAGTTATCTTTATTTGTTTTTTCTTATACATCGCTTTGGGCTATTAAAACTATCGTACCTACCAACTTTCAAGCGCATTAGTTAAACTAACTAATCGTGAAAAACCGTAACTAATGGTTAAATCTCAAGGATATGTGTCAAATTTTCGATTCCTTTTTCGAATTTTAACAATTACTAAGTTAAGTTAACTACTGATCAAACCTACCACTACGATTTATCACTGTTCAAGTATTATAAAACTTCTTAACCCCATTTAATAGATAAGCTACTAATTAATATGTAGGGACGAACAGACACCCACTTCCGCACTTTTTGGTTGGGATAGTGAAAATATGGGGTAACCAGTGATAGTCCTGTCTCCTTTACAGTAAACAAGTAAACAACTAACAAAAATTATCGCAATAGACAGGTTTAATGCTCATCTATCTTACTATTCTTAGTTCCGTATTAATAAACTGGTCTCATCTGTAATTCTCGTCTCAAGATACGTCAAAAACTATAGTTTTCTATGGTTTGACGTTTACTTTGACGTATCTTGTGCCGGGTATCTAAGCTAAAATGAGTTTATTAATACGTCCCTTACTATGAATAGACACCTATCACACCAAACACGTTCGCAATGAGAAATCAATCATCATCACTCAAATATATGAAGTAGGTACTTAAAGTCCCTCATTACATTTATTTTGATTCAATTAGGTTATTATAACACCTTTAGCCAATTTCGCCATCCAAAACCTCATTTTTATGCCCGAGAGCAAATGGGCCAAATATTATGAGGTCCCGAGAAATGAAATTTCCTCTCTCAATGCCATTGAATACCGGGCCGAAAATACGATATCTAAACACAAATTTACATACACGGTTCATTGAGTAAGTCGTCCAATGCATACAAAGAAGCCCATTGAACGTGTGAACCTTTTGTCGAAAGCGAACGTAGGCTCTAGCCGGGCTTCAATCATCTTGACAGAATCAGTTTCGAATTGCACGAGCACTCTATCTTCTTCGCTAGTTAGATTGGCAAAGAGCAACCTTTACAAATGCAATTCTTTGTCTAAATGGGTCTTGGTATGGCTGGATGCGTGCCAGTTCATGGAAATATTCCAAGCGACGTCTAAAATCAAATTTATCTTAATTTATATGGTAGATACCTAGTTGTTTACTCAGGCATATTGCTGGGCCATAGACAATTCTGTCAACATCGCAAACGTGTCAGAAAGAGACTGGACTTGCAACGTAAAAACTGCAGATTAAGCCAAAAGGAAATAGAAGCATTTTTTGAGACTTTTAAATTACGTAAGTAAAAACTGGGTACATAATGTAGATACGTGATGAATAGAATATTTCATATTAAGTACCAAATATTATGATATCGAACAAATAAAAGCTAAAATGAGCCAACTTTCAGACCACCTGCATAATAAAAGATAAGTAAGTAATTTACATTTTTCCATTAAATAATGTTAATTTTTGAAGTAATATTCTTTTGTTGTTATTTTAGTGACTCATTTTTCTCTAGTAAACTGTTACAAATATAACTTAGCTTTTTCCTTTTTCCCGACAATCGACACGGCTCATTATGGGGAAAAGTTTGAAGTGCATTTCGGTGCAACAACTCGACCTTAATAAGAGTGCTGCAATTAGCGAGGAGACAACAGCGGGATCCCGGGGTTCATTACCGGCCGCCGGGCTTTAATGACTGTCCGGGATTATACTGCGCCTAAAAGATATATATATCACTTTTACTTTGTTTGAAGCTGCCTGCTTATAGTGCGTTTAGATCAAACAAAAGAATGCTCTAGAACATGTTTTGTGTATATTTTCACCAAAGAGATAATGAGTAGCTTGGATAAACCGTTACAATGCGGTTTGCGGTTTGTTCATTTGTTTTATTTGTTCGAACCGCTTACATAAATAACTATACTTTTAACCTCATAAAAATCCACAGTTTATGAAGAAAACGGATGTCCGCTGTAAACGGATTTTCAACTTAAGAAGTTACGATGTTGGTAAGAATGTAGGTCAATCAACTAAGTTGGCTAAGATTAGTTCGACAAGGCGGACACTTAAATTGAAACGCAACTCAAATATTTGTACACTTGCGTGATAGAAACAATGTCAGTAGCGTTAAGGACAATGTTGCCGTTGAAAGCTTTTATCGTAGCTATGTACCTACAGTAAAGCGACATCACGGTCGCGCCGCTTAAATGTGCCGTACAAAAAAACTCAATAAAAACGGCATAAACGTCTCCTGTGCTTTATTGCCTGAAAGCTGTTTACTTGCTTCAACAAACCTGTTGGTATTATGTTAATACCTCTGAACTTTCAAGTGATTTAAATAGTGAATTAATATGTTTGGTACTTGTAAGTACTACCTATACACAATTTACGAATTTGATATTCATGACAAAGTAAAACTTATGTAAGTATGTAGTTATTTTATTGTATTGTGTTGCTTATAATGTCATAACATAAATTATTTACAGGTGGCACCGTTAATGTCAAAAAAGAAGATATCTATGTAAATAAAAATTAAATAGTGTTAGTTATTTATTAGTTAGTTATTTTGTAATGTTTGTAAAAGTCCGAATAATGTTTTGTTCGAGGAGAAGCGCCGCATAAAACGCAGGTCAGTATTTTTTAATCCCTATTATTAATGATTAAATTTTATTAAAATAAACCTACTTGTGTCTTCTATTATTAAATAATTCACTACGTTTGAAAATGCATTTGCCAAGACTCAAGAGGCTTGAATACTTCGGGATGCTGCAGGTCTTGTCTGGTTCGTAGGAGAAAATTCTCCACGGGTTAAAATTACTAACGCTAATTGTAAATAACAATAATATTTTTATTCTTTACCCGTGGAGCGCGATGAGCAAAAGTGCAATTGCGTTGTGCGCACGACGTGTACGTGCACTCAGGGCGATGTGGGGCAAAAGGCTCTATATTGGAATCCCTAATCGTCATTTGTCCTAATGCATCGTTTGTCCGAATTTTCGTTTATCCTAAAACCATTTCAGACCGGTTACCTAACCTAACATAACCTAACCCAGAGATATTTTTAGAAAACTTAAAAGTTATCTGACAGTTGAAAACCAGTTTATAAACTACAAACAATAATTCGGACAAAGCGTCATATCACAAACGTTATTAGTGATTCCGAGGGCGCCCCGAACAAAATGTGTTTGATTGCGCGTGGTGTGCACACTCGACGGGTTAAACGTCTCACGATCAATTTTCGATCATAAATATATTTAAATCTACCATATTTGGTGTATCACATCATGTTTGGTAAAAAAGCAAAAAGCCAACTCCACTCATTCGCGCAGTTTCTGAATATGTTTGCGCTATGACGCGAGTAAGACGCGCATTAAGGAGTGTTTTACGTGCTCGGATATGGCGGAACAGGCCAAATTGAGCAGACAACCATTCTCAAATTAGGTGGCTATTAGGCTATTATGTTTATGGGCAGGTTATTTTTGTTTCTAAAGTGCCACCGTGTGTGAGGTGTAGGTAGGCGCTCTTTTTATTGGGGTTTTACAAACGACTTTACTTATGGCTAGCATTTTATGGAAATGCATTGGAAAACGCCATTCTTTATCAATTGAAATGTATGGTTAGAAGCATTTTGTTACCTTATGCAGGACGGTAGTATCAATAATAAGTAGTTAACATTATTTCAAGGTTTATTGCGTTTTTGGGCTAAAATGTATTTAAGTCTGTAATTAAAGAACATTTATTAAATATACGAGTAATATACCGTTGCCAAGTGAACTTGGACGATGTTAGTTATATTGACGGAGAAAAGACAGTTATGAATACATATTTTAAGCCAAACAAAGTGCAACATTCCAAAACTTCCCTTTAGCTATTCAACTCATGAAAATTTCAAGAAATGTTACTTACAAAGAAAATCGCGGCAAGTTAATAGAATATTAAATTCTCCCGCTCGTTCACTCTTACTTGACGAGACTCATTCAAAACAAAGACATGCCAGGGTTCGGATTATGGTCGCCTTTATCGCGGTGGATAAAGCATCTGTCACCTGGTCTGAAAGGGACAGATGTTTTATCTACGTATATCCACATTGATAAACACGACCATAATAGGCCCGCAGATAAGCTGAGTTGTTATATATGTAGACAAAGGGTTGTTTGATGGAGCTAGGATAAATCAACTACGATTAGATGCAAAAAATATTAACCAACAAAACAATCAAAATGGTTATTGGTCGCTAAAAGGTAGGGAACCATAGTTCAAAGTGATTCGTTGAAAAGAAATCTATGAAAAATCACAAAAAAAAATCAAGTGCGAATCGGACTCGAGCACCGAGGATTCCGCACAGCAGTCTTGCTGCTGCTTGCTGTCTTCATACTTTAGAAGGCCGACCATGCAGGTATCTTTATCGTCGTGCCTACATCCTTCATTTGAAAAAACATAAAGAAAAAAGCAAACCCTAAACAATGTCATCTTAAAGTTTCAAAAATATATTCCATAAAAAGTACCCTATTATACACGGTGTTACACGAGGAAACCGAATAATTTTAACAGCGTATTCCAGACATTATTTGGAGTTAAAATTGTCGTATAATGTTTGCTAGATTCAGCTTGGTTTTTGAGATATTTGCGTTTATGTTTAAAAAAGTCTTAATGAAATCTCCAGTACAAAACACCCTTACAATTGCGACGTTGCGAGCCCGCCACGTCTAAGTTGACTGTAAATTGACTTTCATTCAGAACCGTCATTAGTATGTGTACATGTCAACGTCAGCTTAATATTTTTTCTCCAAAAACGTAAAAATATCGATAAATTAATAATAATAATCCAATATTCAATTGAATGTTATGACAAAAAAAAACAAATATGAACAAACTTTCACAAATCTTGGAACATTGTAACTACTGAAGGCAAGCCGGATCAATTTTGGATTAGATTAGAACAGCATATGATCGGGATTCGGGATGAATGGCGTACTCGAGTGCTCACCAGTGGCGGTAACAGGCTGAAGAAATGGTGATAATGATGAAGCCGACGGATTAAAAGTATTCGTGCTATTAGCAGTTCGTTGGAGTATCAAGTAGCAAAGTGTAAGAAAGACACCGACAGCAACGCACTGGGTACATACCAGTGGCGTAACTACAGGGTGGCAAGTCGGCAAAATGCCATGGGCCCCCAGCCCGAGAGGCCCCTCGGCCCGAGACAGCCTTCCGGCCCGACAGGCTGCGAGCTCAGGAGTAACATGACGATTTTACTGAGGGCCCCATCCAATGAATTTGCCACGGGCCTCAGATGGTAAGTACTTAACGGAATCTTAATGGATGTAATATTTTTATGTTATGCAGTTTATTTTTATTTGTTTATGAATGAATACTGTCGACAGGAGTAGATAGTCTTGTTGCGAGTTAATTTTGTAAACATTTCGTTTTATTATTGTAATTACTAATTAATCTTACTTATGCAATTCATGTTATCCACAAATTATACAAAATAATACACAAAATTCTTTTATTTTATTTATTAAGTAAAAGCATACCATATATACTTTTATTTGCATCATTTCAACCCGGGGACGTCCTCTGCTGGACGTAGGTCTCCCCCAAAGACTTCCACCACGAACGGTCACACGCCTTCTGCATCTACCGGTGTCCGGCGACTTTCACCAGGTCGTCGGTCCATCTAGTAGGGGGCCGGCCGACACCGCGTCTCCCGGTCCGTGGTCTGCACTCGAGAACCTTAACACCCCACCGGCCATCAGTTCTACGAGCAATGTGTCCAGCCCATTGCCACTTCAGCTTGCAGACTCTGAGAACTATGTCGGTGACTTTGGTTCTTCTACGGATTTCTTCATTTCTGATTCTATCCCGTAGAGAAACTCCGAGCAGCTCTCTCCATAGCACGCTGAGTCCACTGAGGACCACGTCTCCGTTCCATAAGTCAATCCTTCAATTTAACATTCATTATTTCTGAAGACACTTTGTAACGTCTTATGCCTAGTTTAACAACTAGATAAGGCTGACAAGATAATAAATACCAGCGGGCCAATTATGCGTGGCACCTTTTTATCGTGTGGATATGTATAAATTTTTAACAAAGTCGTCTATTTTATCGAAATCCCTAATATGGTTGACAATGTCGATAAAGTTATTGCGTCGATAAAGCGACGACTATTGTGTTTAAGCCCAGTGTGACAAGAATCACATGAGATTACTACCAATTTGCAAAAAAGTTGCTAGTGTCACGAAATCAATACATTTTTGCACATGTTGGATGTTGAATGGCGGACTTTATATAATGCTTCTAAAATGGGAAGTTATAAATTAGTCATAGAAAGAAGGCGGACGCCATACTATTAAAAATATATGGGTTATGTTGACATCTTGATTCGGTAGTTCTATATTCTATGGTTATTAGTTTATGGTTAGTAGTTTAGTACCTACCAGTGGTTGGAAACTCCTATAGAAAAAAGCTTTGTATAGCAATCGAGTTCCTTTAATGCTAACATAATAAACAAACATGTTGGTGGCAACACTGATGAGTTTTCAACATGACAGATATGACAGTAAACTCAAATGAAAAACGTTCGCTTCGTTTGTGTTAGTTTTCAAATTCTTCATACTTTTAATTTTGTCATAATTAAAGTATACCTATAGTGTTTCACGGTGTCGCGTTGAGTTGAGTATATTTATTTACAGTAAATTTACTCCTCCGTTTGACTAAGTGTACGCTTGTGTTATTTTTGAGATAGAGACTCGTGGTGTTTTTGAGAAAGTGACTCTTGGTTTTTATGATTATCTTACATTATGGTTGGTAAAAGCAGATATTGTGAGATATGTGGTGTCAGAGAAATCCAAAGAGGAGGATTCTTTGCCAGTTTTCCGATAGATGAATCCCGGTAAGTCAATAACATAAACTTTGTTTTTGCTTTAGCAAGTATGAAATTTACTTATCCTTGTGATATTATTTTATTATTGCAGGTTTGACACGCATTTACAGCCCTTTTTGTTTAAGTAGATTAATTATTTCCTCTAAGTTGATCCAGTTTCATTAAATGATTGTTATTATGTTGTATATGAAGTCTGGTGAGCGTGGCAAGACCTGAACCACTAAGATTTTTTGTATAGTTGCTGCTAGTAACTTGTTAGTCTTGTTACTTGTAGTATTATGTTGACTGTGTACAATACAATAGTGATTAATTTGCGTACAATTTGCTTGCAGGTGTAAAGCTTGGGTAAAACTAGTGGGTAAAGAAGACCTTGTGCATGTACCCATTGAAAAACTGCATGAAGTACGTCATGTTTGTGGTGACCATTTGAGAGAAGAGACTTTGGCAAGTCAGGAAAAAAATTAAAGAAAAGAGCTTATCCGAAAGTGAACCTCTCAGCACCACCATTGTCCGATGACCAATTAGGGGCTTTCCCACAACATGTTGCCAGCAAATTGGGTGAGTAGTAGACCTAATCCAAATAGTATAGCTAGCAATAATTAAACATAATCTTGATAAAGTAATCATCCTTAATGTAAATGTATTTAGAAAAGGAACTAAGAGCTGGTGTAATAATTTTTGTAACAATTGTTTGCAATAGTTTGTTATGCTGGCGCATTCTTTTGACGAGCATAGCTACTCATATAAACCTGTAATATATTGTTCATTATACTCACCAAATGTACCATATGGCTTGAGAAGAACCAAATAAACAACACTGACTTTTTACAAATCTTTTTAAATAACATAATGCTCATGTCACTGTGACACGTAACCAAATACTGCCAATACTGCTTTAGAACTGCCAAATCTCATGCCATGATTACAGATTTGCAGCAGGATATCATTCATTCAGATTCAGACAATTTTACTTCTGTGGACACACTCCCCTGCAAACCAGCTTCATTTCAGATCAATTGGGAGTTCTATGGCTATTATATAACCCAGTTTCTTGTTGCATTTTTTATGTCAGTGCCGCGGTGTAGTAGTTCACTTTTTAATCTTGGAGCTATATTTATTATATTCAGACTCTATAATACAAAATATAGTACCTATTTTATATTATATCAAAAATTGCTCCAGGATCATCACTTGCAGTGCAGCAAGTTGCTATGGAGCCTACACCTTCTACAAGCAGAGACCCACTGTCAACATCCATCATTCAAAATTTGAATGGTAAATACATACAATTTCTTTTTCCTCCAGTGAATGCTTGTAGCATTAAGTTCGCCTTTTGTACACTATGTTTTTTTTGTGCAATAAAGTATTTAAATAATAAATAAAAGACTGTATGTAGGTTTTTAGTAGTCTATGCTACTTGTTGTTATTGCTACATTCTCTTTTGGTTTCGTAATGTAATACCAAGAGTACATTTATATTGTTGTGATTATTTATCTACAATAATATTCTTATACTTGCACAGTCCATTATTTTCATCTTGTTAATAATTCCTTGACATTGCAACAACACTGCGCCTTACAGGCAACTAGGGACCCATTTCACAAAACTAGTTACAGATTAGAACGGCAAAAAATTACAAATGCAATATCTGTATGTTGCCATTGAGTTGTATATGTTGTTTTGTGGAATAGGCTTTTGGAATGATCTCGGCACTCAATTAGGTACCTCTGGTCTGATCATAAGAGGACTTTGATTGTATGTGTGTCTGATGATATAACTCAGCAGTTCTCAAACTTTTGTAGTGATGAAACTTTTGTGAAACACTTAATATTTTATGAAGATCCCAAATAAGCAGAACATGGCTTTATAGTACCAGTACGTAGTTCTCTAATAAAAAAGGAAAGGTAGTTTACATTACGTTGACTCACTGTTTTTTTTTGCAGTCCCTTTTCTTTTCCTTGAATCGAGATTGTACTATACAGTTTTAAGTACTATGTATATGGTATATTTATACGTCTCATTTTCAACGTCTCGAGAACTTTTTCTTTTTTTGTAGTATATGGTTTTGCTCTTGTACATATTTATGACTTTGACAAGTCACTGTCTTTTCAACGGAGCCCTTGCAGAGGCGATGGAGCACAATTTGAGAACAGCTGATATGTGTTCATATTGCAACTTTTTTCTGCTAAAAAAAAACAATTTTAATCTGCTAAAAGTGGCTTTATGGACTCGGTCAAACCAATTACTTTTAATATTTAATTGTAATTAATTGTATGTATATTTAATGAAATAATAAGACAACTTACATTTCTTTAACATTTTCTATTTATTTTACGTTATTTTAAAGAAATATTGATACTTTCAAGCAAGTGCCTTGTTTATATGTAGAGTAATAAGATTTAACAGAATAGTGAACTTTATTAGATGTAAAACTGCAGCAGAGGAGGTATTAAGTTTTTGTGATGAAAATAATGGACTATTTACTGCACTACATTACAGCAAAAAATACTGCACAAAATGGATAAAATAAAACTACCAACAAATGACTTAAAAATAATATGAAATATTTTTGAAACATACCAGAATGCTATATTATAATATAGCTATTGAATATTATATAACTCTGTCTGTAACAAGCTTTAGTCCCAAACTAAGACAAACTTTTATCTTTTTGCCGTTGCCGGGATTCGAAATGGACCACTGGCGACGTAAGCAAAATCACTACAAACTTATCCTAGCGCGTCGTCGCAATTAATATTAAGCAGATATATATTTACTTCATGTGAAGGGTTACTAACTTTATTTCATTTTTTAGCACCAGTAAAAGCAAAAGCGGTAAAGAGACCGGGTGAAACTGCAGAGGAAGAAGCAAAAAGGTATAAAATAAACCAAGAACGTGATGTGCCAAGTAAGTAACAACTTTTTTTTTAAATTACCTTATTGGGGTATAGTAACGGTTACGAGTTGGAGGATGATTCTTTAAATATCATTATGCATGCATTTTTTTACCTTTAGTTGTATTCTTTCTTGTAAGCTGTGGTAGCCTAGTAATCGGTCGTGCCCCTCAGCAGAGGTTCGGTTGTTCGATCTTGGCTCCGTACCTCTGGGGTTTTCGGAACTTGTGTGCGGTATCAAATTTGCTATTTACCATGATCTTAACGGTAAAGGAAAATATCGCAATGCACAGTAATTCAACTATGTAAGTGAAGTCCCCAATCCCCACTAGACCCGCGTGGGGCCTATTGCCCTATGGACTATTGTGCTGAGCCCTGTACTGCACTGGGACGTATACACCGTGCCCGGGACGTACCCGAAGGATTTTAACCATCGATTCTTGACCCTATTTGGAGTATATAATGTCCAATAACGCATAATTTCCGAGATTCTTATTATTTAAAAATTATTTAATATAAACAAAAACCCAACTGCAATAAAAAATCAACTGAAAAGCGAAAAAACAAGCTATATAATCTATAGAACATTATAAGAGCAATGTCTACCTAACCTACTTATTGATATTTATAATAATTTAATATTTAACTTGAATATATGAAAAGGTAGGTACAGTACGTGAGCTTCAAAAAGAACCTTCGGATTTTAGAAGCAATCAACTTTCAACAAAATTATGTAATCAACTTGCAAAACTTTTCGAAGTTACCGTAAAAAGTTATGCAAAGAATAACCATAAAACGGAACCCTTATAAGATCACTTGTGCGTCTGTCTGTCTGTCTGTCCGTCCGTCTGTCACAGCCAATTTGCTCCGAAACTACTGGACCGATTGGGTTGAAATTTGGTACACATATATAAATTGATGACCCAAACACAGACGTGCAAAGTAAATAAATAATGTTCTAATTTTAAATTAAGGGTTGGTGATTCACGCAATCAAAAGCTTTAGAAAGATCACAAAATATTCCTACTATAGATCACAAGATTTCTCCCAACTGTAAGAGGCCGCATAGGTATTTGCCAATTTTTTTATTAGTAGTTAAATCAAAGGTTTTTTTACCTTCCGAATCACGAATAGCGTAGAATAAATTGTTTTTTAATATCTTTAAAAATAAGAAAGATATAAATGTTTAAAACTTGCTTCTAGAAAGGGAGGAAAATACAGTAATATGACGTCATATTAATCAACCGCCATATATTACACGCAAAACATCGTTTCGTGAGAAAGAGATAGACAAAAAACTTTAAAAGGCAATAAGTTATTTATTTTATTACCAATTTCAAGTTTGATTTTGAATTATCTTATCATACTACGTATATTGATCTATTATTAATATAATATCAGGCAAATATCCGATTGTTGATCAACCTCTGCTAAAGCCGATCTGGTTATTTTTGGGATTGTGGAAATTATGTAAAATTAAATAATATTTGACTCCCAATGCGTATTTATAATATAATGTGTGCAATCCAGCTACTATTAGCTGAACATCGGCTTATGTTATTTGACCGTACCTACACAATGAATATCCGTTTCAGCTGCAGACTCGATTATTCCTGTGGAGAAGCAGCTTGCCACTTTTGAGCCTACGCCTTCTACGAGCAGAGAGCCACTGTCAACATCTGTTATTCAAAATTTAAATGGTAATTATCTTTTTACTTCTCATGCTCTTAAAACGTTACGTCTCTGCATATCGGGACTAAAGCTACTTAATAACCTCTAGGGGCTAAAGTTTATTGAACATAAACGTTAATTTACTTATTTATATATAGTATCAACCAACCAGAATAGAGCTATATTAAATCGACCAATCAGGAAACAGAATCCATTCCTTACAACATTCGGTGTATTTTTAAACGCTTGGTAGTTTGGAGCGCTGAATAGATTTGGCAGAATCGGTTTCTGACTCAAGCCTAATAAACCCAATGTCAGGTATAAAAAAAATACTATGGCGGGTATGAAGCTCTTGTTTTGACACCATTTTAATGTTTTTTTACAGAGAGAGATTTACTTACGATATTTACTGCTTTTTTTCCTCATGAAATAAATAAACATATAAACATACATATGTACATACCGGTCAAAATCATATAGCCTCCTTTTTGCTTCGCCGTAGTCGGGTAAAAATGATGCTTCTTCCCAAATATGATGTATTATTTTTATTTCAGCAGCGCCAGTACCAACAAAATGCCCTGGTATTGCAAATGAACTCCCCGGATCGAGCACTGCTGTAGTTATTGATTCAGAACGCCATAAAACAGAGCAAGCAAATCCAAACACTGGTAAGTACTTAATCTTCTGATTGTGTCATTGTGCATACATTTAAATGTGTTTAAAGTCAGCGGACCTTCTGATTAAAAATCGCACGGTTTACCCACTCGACCACTGCTCCGATTTTTAGGGTTCCGTAACCAGAATGGCAAAAACGGAACCCTTGTAATTTTATCATGTCTGTCTGTTTGTCTATTATTTATTCTTATAGCGGCAATAGAAATACACATTCTGTCAAAATTTCAAGTCAATATCTAATAATAAATAATCAATAGGCACTTTTTGGCTGCGGAACCCTGAAAATCATGAAAAGCCTAATTTGGTAACTTTTAATGATAATTATTTTGAACAATATAGATCAATTGAGTTATATTAAGCGCAGTTCCCGGCAAATATATTGAGAATAGAGTTTTGTAGCGGGGGGGGGGGGGGGGGGGGGGAGGTTACACTGAAATTTACACTGTAGTGATTTTCTTTGTTATAAGTATAACGGTTACGGAACTATACACTGAGTATATATAGCACGGCACGCCTTTGGCCGGTTTTTTTTCTATTTTACCGTGAAACCCAAAAATGCATTTTTTTATTATACTATTCTATACTGTAACGTTGTATTGGAATATAATTTCACAAGTTTTACTAAAATATGCTATTCAATAAGCGCAACTGTAATTAGAGGTCTTTTTGACAAGAAATGTAAAAATCAACGTTTTGTAACGAATTAACCTTTTATTCTTGTTTACAGAATGCAATACGAAGAAGGATGAGTTAATAAGACAACTCAAAGAAGTTAAGGCAACAATAAGGTCACTTAAGAAAAATGCAAGACTTATGGAGAACTTGGAATCGCCATTGCTTAAAGAAATTGTTACATTGGCGCTGCAAAACCAGAAACGAAAACCCCGTGGTTACCGATGGACAACAAAATACAAAATATCTTGTTTGGCCATTCTAAAAAGATCGCCAAAGGCATACAAGTATTTGCAACATTTGGTACCTTTACCGAGTGTCAAAACTTTGCAAAGTATATTGCAAAAAGTTCCAATGGAGCCTGGCATTAGTATGCAGATTTTGGAACATCTGCGCAAAACTTCAGCCTTATATATCAAAGATAAATACTGCTCTCTACTCTTTGATGAAATAGCAATAAAACCACGTTTGAACTTTAACAGCAGAAGCGATAAAGTAGACGGTTACACTGACATGGGCAAGTCAGAACGAAGCAATTCTTTGGCAGACCATGCTTTGGTGTTCATGCTCCAAGGCATAAGGAACAAATTTAAGCAGCCGGTTGCATTTTATTTTGTGAAAGGGACGGTCTCGTCCCAAAAGTTGGCTGCAATTATCATGGAGATAATCAGCGCTGTAAATGAAACCGGCTACCGAGTACTCGCCACAGTTTGCGATCAAGGGCCCACCAATATGGGGGCACTTAAAATCTTAAGGGATTATTCTCCAACTGAGGAAGGGCCCTCTATGAAAAATTATTTTAATGTGGGGAGTAAAAAAATATTCGTGGTTTGTGATGTACCCCACCTTTTTAAATCCATTAGAAACAACTTCATGAACTACGGTATAATAAAAATGGACGGGAAAAAGGCGAAATGGGAACACATGAAGAAAGTAGAAGAAAGAAACAGGAATCTTCTTTACCTCAGTAAAATTACACCCAATCATATACAGCCTAAATACAGGGCTAAAATGAAGGTAAAGTATGCTGCACAAACACTTAGCAACACGGTCGCAGCAGTTCTAAAACTGTTAGCGCTGGCAGAAGAAAGCCCGAACACGAGGCAAGAAATTAACGAGTCCGGAGAAATAGTGCACAATTTGGATCGACTATTTGATTGCACTAATGGTCCTTCTGGCCCGGAGGATGTTAAAAAAGGACAGCGAGAAAATGTTTCTGCTAAAACAAATCACGTCAGTGCGTGGGCCCATTATAGGAAAATGTTGGAAACAGTGACATTTGTAAATAAAGAAACTGGAAGTCACGCGAAAAATGTCCGATGCATTCAAGGGTACCTAACAACCCTATGCTCATTTAGGGACATATGGAGCGAAGTTCAACGCCTCGGATTCAAGTATTTAAATCTGAGGCAGTTGAACCAAGACTCTCTCGAGAATTTGTTTGGAGTCATACGGCAAGTTAGCCCAACCAATAGAAACCCTACCGTAACGGCTTTTGTGGCTGCCTTAAAGACGACAGTAATCAATGGAATGTCTGCCCCGCACAGCAGAGGTTCAAACTGTCAAAAAGACTCCAATATTATACTGACGGACCTACATAATTTAGTCTTCGGTTCAGTGTCCACATCGAAGCTCTGCAGAACTGAAGAAAATAAACGACACGACGACGGAGGTGAAGAAGATAAAAACAAAGAAAACGAAGACTCTGAGAATTTTACGCTTCATATACCCGACGACCATGAAGACGACACTTTAACAAAACTACTTACTGTCGAAGGCCAGCCCATTGTATATATTAGTGGCTACTTGGCCAGTTCCATTTTAAAAAAACACCACTGTTCGATTTGTGAGAAGTGTCTGACCACCGTCAATCATGACGACGATACATTTTTGTACATCAAATTAAGAGAGTGGTGGGCAGACAAGTCCTCACTAACATATCCTCATATAAATCTTTGTAAGTATGTAGAAAATTGTGTGGAGACATTTGAAAATGAAATTATACCTATACTCCACCAGAACAACATAAGCAGCCTAACAGTCACATTATTTATGGCTAATTGGGACAGTTCATTCATAAAATGCGATGAACATCGCAGTCAGATATTTAATATACTATCTGTACGCCTGGCAATGTTATTGATAAGAAGACAGTGTGAACGTATAAACATGAAGTTGTCTGCACAGGAAGAAGACTTAGCAGACAAAAACAAAAAAGCGCAACAGCAGGGAATGGCTAGGTGATTTATAATGTCCTACACGTTATCCTCGAACCTTACCTAGAGATAAAGTACGAATACCTACCTTAAACCCTGTACCTTATATACAGACAAGGGTATATGTAAAAAAACTAAAGGAGCAATGTCGGAAAGCAACAATAGCCCTATGGCAATGCAGGAAAGCCATAGGCAGAAGATGGGGACTAAGACCACTGATAACACAATGGATATACAAAGCAGTGGTCCTACCCAGACTGCTATATGGAGCCATAGTGTGGTGGCACAGAGCAAAAATAAAAGACATAGACAAGGAGTTGACGAAGGTCCAGAGACTGGCATGTCTAATGACAACCGGGGCAATGAGGACAACTCCCACACAGGCCCTGGAGATAATGCTAGGACTGAACCCTGTACACCTTGAAGTGGAAAAGAGAGCCACAGAACAGTGGTACAGAATGAAAATGAGCAGAGAGTGGATCGGATCCGAAATGGACAAGAGACACGCAAGCATACAAAGAGAGTCAATGGTGAACATGAACATGATCATGACTAACAATGACCTAATAAAGAAAAGGAAGATCTTCGACAAGAAATACAGAATCCATATTGGAGAGAGAGATAGTTGGGAGACAGAGATACCGGAACCCAGAGCGACATGCTTCACGGATGGTTCATGGAAGTCCTCAACAAATAGAGCGGGGGCAGGCATCTACAACCTAGAAGCGAATGAGCATACAACGATACCACTAGGAGGCTTTACCAGTGTGTTCCAGGTGGAAGTGTATGCCATCATGAAGTGTGCGCAGGATCTCAAGGAAAGAAGCGATATAACGGGAAGCCACGTTATAATCTACTCAGACAGCCAAGCAGCACTAAAAGCACTAGACAATCCGGTCATCAAATCCTCCCTGGTGCAGGAGTGCAGGAATGAACTGAACAATCTAGGCACAGCATCCAATGTAACACTAGCATGGGTACCAGGGCACAGTGGAGCAATAGGAAATGAAAAGGCAGATGAACTGGCCAGAGCAGGGGCGGATCTACAGTATCTGGGCCCGGAGCCAGCCCTTCCGATATCCGCAACGGTAACGAAAGGAGTAATCGCCAGAAGAATAGAGACAAAGACAAATGAGGCATGGATAACAACACAGGGATGCAGACAATCCAAACTCATGATAGGAAGGGTAAACAGAAACAGAACAAGGTATCTACTAAATCTTGGTAAGTACAACCTAAGTATACTGACAGGGATATTGACTGGACACTGTACACTCAACAGACATCTGACGGTAATAGGAGTCAAACAGGATCCTCGATGCCCACACTGCGGTAAAGAGTAAACTAGCCAACACGTTCTAACCGAGTGTGTAATGTACTCGTCACTGAGACATCGCACACTCGGGGAGGACGCATTATCAGCACAGACACTTAAAAGCATTAACCTACAGGACGCACTTTTGTTCTATAGGAAAACAAGAAGACGGGATCAGTGCTGGATGGGAGCGCCGCCGGGCCAATAACCTGAGGCCTGACCAAGGGGAACAGGGCGGAATGACTGGAGAGCCACTCGACCGCCCGTCTGCCTCGGCCGCGTCCCCACTCATCATCATCATCATAGGTAAAAAACTTAAGTAAAGCTCCTGTTGCATGTAGTAGTTAACACATCTGTATAGACCGTTAAACATTCTAGATTTGAAATTTGACGTAACACCCCATATTAGTTTTGTACACAACTACATGCACCACGAGCTTTACTTAAGTTTTTTACCTATAATCTAATTATAAAACATTACATTTACGGCCAAACCCTATATTCAATCCGCGGATAGATAAGGCTTACTGCTGGTTAAAATTTGACATTTGCCCATACAAAATGTGTCAAAGTTTAATCTGAAGTAAACTTATCTATCCGCGGATTGAATATAGGGTTTGGCCGTTAGTAGGGGAGCCCACAGCACTAATGGCCAAACCCTATATTCAATCCGCGGATAGATAAGGTTTACTGCTAGTTAAAATTTGACATTTGCTCATACAAAATGTGTCAAATTCTAATCCGAAGTAAGCCTATCTATCTATCATCAAATTGTTGACACTTATTTCGTCGAATTTCACTTCAAAGTCAACATTTCATCTATTTACATTTCGTCGAAAATTCAGTTCGTGGAATTGTCATTGCAAAGAATATTATATTATAGTGTATTTTTACTTGTGGGATGATCATTTCATTAAATAGTTGAATTATGTCATGGAAAACATTTCGTGATTTACTGTTTCAAGTACATTTAATTAACATGCAAATTATTACAAATAATATTATGTAAATTTAAGATAGTTGGCATTCACAATTATCTATGGTATTATGTTGAGAACGGAACATAAAAATTACTTCACGTAATACCATTCTATTCCGCGTAGTTGTGGCGCTACGCGCCTTGACGCAATTCTAACCTAACCTAACCTATAGATTTATTGAGACCTACTGGGTGTTCCGAGTAGCTGTGGAGCTATGTGTATTCGATTATTTAAAAACAAATGTAATGAAACGTCGACCACAAATGAAATTCGTTGTTTTTTGGTTCTGCCATTTAAAAATCATACAAACTGAATAATTTGGCAAATAATATTCCCTGAACAGTTATTCTATGAAGTAATCAAAATTGGAATGATCTGCTCATGAAATAAAAATCAAATTATTAGTTGCAGTTATTTAGTATAAGTAATTCTGTGTATTGTAATTGATTAAGCATTGAGTATTTTGTTATTAGAGTAAATACGTAATAGTTGAATGAGAAAGTTAGTAATGAGGATGATTTAGATAGATTATAATGTACCTAAGAAAGAAATAAAGTTTAATATAAAATTATTTGTTTTATTTTGTACTAATAAAATCCAGTTGTATATAAACTATCGGTTATGGCTACATCCATGATTACCGGTTAATAAAATCACTATAATCGATTTTTCGCAACACTAGTTTTTTGTTTTTAAATTGGAATGGCATGGCAACATTTGATTTTTATTATGTTGGTGCATAATTCTTGGTATCGTCATACAAAACGTTCAGAAAATGATTTATATGAAGTTCGGTCTCTTAAAACGTAGTGATTATATTCTCTTTGGTACCTACGAAAGTTTAAAGTTTGTATTGGAATTTTATTTCGGTCCGAAATTGTTCTTGGATAAACTGAAAATGAGACAAACAACAAAAGTGTAAGTTTAACACTGTGAACTAATATGAGTTTAAGTGCATTGTCAATTTCTTTATTTATTGTTAATGATTAAAACAATCATGTTGTGTTACAGTCGCTGTACAGCAGTACAATAAAGAAAAAATATTGAATATATGGCCAGCCACCCCTTATTCGCAAACTGGGAGTTCAGTGGGCCACTCGGATCTCAAAGACACGAGTCCGAGTGGCAAAATCTGGCTTCGATGTTGCGAGAGTTTAGCCCGGAGAAATCCGTCGCATCATGGAAAATCGTAAGTATTTTGTTTATTAACTATACATTTATATTTTTCGGGTAACATTAACGTTTAAGCCTACATCGCCTTATTTACCACATTACATTGCACACAAAGAACAGAAGAAAAAGAAGGGCATACCTAAAAGTTATGAAGGTATTATTATGACAGAATGATCTATTCAAAATTCTATATATTCTATCTATTAATACTGTCTTTTAGTAATGAAAACTTGAAATGTATATCTTTTTAATATTTTGGCTCGAATATTATCAAAGACATTTAATGTCATATATTTATATGTAGGTAGAGGTCCTCTAAACTATTTAAAAAAAAAATATCCATGTCCGCTGGGAAAAAATATGACCATATTGTCCATACAAACTTACCTAATGCCCTTTGTTTCATAATGACTTTTTTTATATAAAAGTAATGCAATTGTATTTTATGTTACAGAATATAATAGAACAACTAGTAAAACTGAATCAGCTCAAGTCAGAACACAATGAAATTCTGAGGGAGCAGAATAGGATTTTAAGGAGAAACCAGCAAGCTTTAATTTTATCCATACTCAAACATAATATGGTAGATCATTTATAATCCACACTAATATGTAGATGCAAGGTAACTCAGTCTGTCTTTTACGTTCTAGCTGCTAAACTGCTGAACCGAACCTTAATCTTAATTCAAGATTGAGTTTGGTACAGATAGCTTGATCCTATTTTTTATACTGTTAAAATATAGTTTTCTACTTTAACTGTTTATATGGGAATGGAATAAAACACAATAGTAAGCAAAATAATTATTTACTATGGTGGCCCTTTTTTCTTGGGCCACTCTTAGTAAAAGCCCATTTGCCGGTAGCTGCTGGGTGGTGAGGATTTCATTGCTGTTTGTGGCAGCCAGCTCCATATCAAGTGTTCTGAAAAATAATAAGTAAATAAGAAATTAAATTCTAAACTCTTACAAGTTATATGTATGTACTTAGGTATAGGTAAAAAAAACGGTTCTCTATCGTTATGGCAAATTAATTTACATGTAACAATTAATAATAATGTAATGTAACAATAAAATATAAAATGATATCATTTTTCTTTTCAGGCTGGAGGACACGCAAATTATAACTGAGGAGGAGCCATGAATCTTTTTTATTTCTTTATTTTTTTAAATTATATTAAATGATTGAGGTTGAATGGATTTCAATGCATTTTAATTTAAATTAAAAACTTGTTTTTATAGAACGATAAAATTCTGTTGGGGTATAGAAGCAATTACATGGGGGTTTTGACCTGCTTAATGTTTTTTACTTACCAACTGCACATTCATGGAATGAAACCCCTTTCTATTGAGGTAGTTTATGCTGTGGGGAAGTGGTGGCGGGAAAATTTTGATGTGTGTGCAGTCAATGGTCCCTAACACATTGGGCACTCTGTAAGCTGCGCTAAACTCCCCAGCAACAGCTTGTCTATTGGGGTCTGTTCCAGGGAACTTTGCCCATCTTCTCATGAGCCTGAAAATAATACTTAGTTATACCTACTGTAATTGCATTTGTATTTAACATCAAGTTTGTGAATAATTATAAGTTCATATTTAACTATTTTTATGTTTTATTTAAAAACCAAATTCCCATTTATTGTAGTAATTAAATGATGTTAGTATTAAAACTTGAGTAGGTATATTATTTGTGGTTCCCTTGCAGGGTATCCATGTGGAGCTAAGTTAAGACAACAACTCCTGTCTGAAATATATGTGCCATAATGTGAGGACAGTAATTAAATTTTCATTTATATATTAAATGAGTGTAATATAGTGCTGAACATGAACCATATTAGGGTATAGCAACCTTGAAAACTAAATAAAAGATAACCCAAATATACAAAAGTTAGTACTATTACACTAAAAAGTTACAAAATATAAAATAAATTAAAAGCAATTTTCCCACGGGATGGTGTGTTAATAACACTGCAGCACTGTGCACTGGTTAAATCAAATATTATAATTGTGTAAGTGTGCCTGTTTGTTTTGTTGTTTGGTCTATACTGTTCAAAGCCTTAAAATATACCTATAAAAATTTGATAGGTACAGAGATAGTTATATCCCGGAGGAAGACTTATAACTGATGGACTTTTTAATTAAAAAAATTAAAGCAAGTAGCACATATGAAAATGTTAGTAAGTAAATAAACTTCACTTCAAAACTATAGGTCCATTGGGTCATTAACAATTTAGAAAACGATAATGTTATATATTATTTCAACTTTCATGCCTACCTTCTGATTACAGCGTCCGTAAACTGAGCCAGATAGTTGCTCACAGTGCATTGTGCAATGCACAAACCGTGGTCCTGCCCTGTTCTGCGTTGGTAATTACCATCCGCCAGAAAATGCAACGATGTTAGAACCTGTGAAAGGGTACATTTTTACGAATTGCTTTAACAATAATTTTCTGGCTCTTCACCTTATGCCTAAAGTAACATTATGTATATGTATGATAAACAATAAATATTACCTTAATATAGACGGGTAAACCGTCATTATTGTGCGGCTGGAGGTCGACGTCGAGTTCGGCACATAAATGGAGAGCCATCTCCTTACAGACTGTAGACGTGCCGGAACTCTTCCTCCGGAAGCTCGAAAGGATTCGACGCGTCTCGAATCGTCCTGCGCTGTAGTTTTCGCCTTTCCTTCTCCGTTTGCAGCGTGAGACTGTAGTAGTAGTATCTAGACATTCTACGAAAAAATACAGCTTAGGTATACCAATTATAATGTAAAACGCCTTTATTATAAGTAACTAAACGGTTTTTAATAAGTAAAAATATTATAAAACCAATACTTACGCTTAAATTTTACATGAGTTGAGTATTTTTCCAAATGAAATGTCTTGTCGTCACCAACCCGGCACTCGTATAAACTTATCGAATTGAGATGTCAAAAGTCGATCCAAAGTGGCCACCCATATTAAGCAAAGTCGATAAAATATGACGTTTGTCGTATATCGTTGTCAAAAGTGGATAATGCAATATAACCGATGCCACCATATTAGCTTACGTCGACAGTGATATAATGTCGATGATCTTGAGATAAAAACGTTTTTATCGCGTCGATAAGTGTCACCATAATCGGCCCGCAGTACAAGATAGATAATAAAAGTTACGTTGTGAAAATCAAAATGTACCTACGTCGTACAAATCTTATATCAATAACAACAATGTCAATGACGCAATGTAAGTCATTAATGTCATTATGATTGCGGAATGAAGTGGCCAGTAGTTTTCAGTTTGATGTAAGGAGTACCCATGACAGTTCAAAATAACTGTTTCTGGGCTACTTTTTGTAGACTTTGCTTTAAAAAAACCATTTAATTTATTTAGTCTCAGTAATATTTAGCTTACTTTTACTGGCTTAGTACTGCTGGTAGGCCATGGCCACTTGTTCATTTCATAATTAATTTTGTACCCAACGCCTTGTCGCAACCATTGGAGAATCCAAGAGCGAATAGTAAATGAACCCTAGTTCTTGGCCTATTCATAAGGCCCTAGAACTATTTGATTAAATAAACAGCTAGAATTGCCTGGTCCTCGTAGTGTTTGGGGCAAAAATAACCACCAATTTAATCGAATGAGGCTGTTACAATATTTTTAACTTTGCGAAAGTGTAAATCTCTCTGCGATAGTCTGAAGCATGTCTAAATAGGTAAATTATTAGTAAATAGTTCCGATTGCACTTTTACGTAAATCCTGCTTTAAAACAATAATGCCTGACTCCAAGTGTTACTTAACTCTTCTAATGGAAAGAGATAACAATTGCAAACGTAGTAAGAAGTTTCGTTTGCATTTGTACGTAAATCCTGCTTTGAAACGATTTGTTTGACAAGGAAATCTCTCTATGAGTATGTCTGCCTCTTCTAATGAAAAGAGATAACAATTGCAAACGTAGTAAGAAGTTTCGTTTGCATTTGTACGTAAATCCTGCTTTGAAACGATTTGTTTGACAAGGAAATTGCTCTATGAGTATGTCTGCCTCTCTTCTAATGAAAAGAGATAACAATAAGAAACGTTGCCAGCTTATCCTAAGGTGTTGATTTACTGGTGTAGGAAAAATAATTAATTTATTATGTATGAAAACATAACAAAAATTAAAATCATATTTCGACCTGGGTTCATATAATCTTTTTTGTTTCTTACGGCCTTAGGAACACACTGTTAAAATTATTCGGTTTTCTCGTGTTACACCGTGTATGTAGGCACGAGGCACGAGGAAGTAAACAGCCGTAACTTCCCCCACCTAATAGTACTAAGTTGACCCCTCTGTGATAGTATTTATCTTTTTTCTAAAAAAACATAAGAGTGTTAGAGCAATTATTTTATTTTGCCTGAATGTTATAGATTATTCTCTAGTCTGTTTAATTTTTGAGAAGTTTATCTTCAGTAGTTCGTGAAATAAAGAGGGGCAGTGTATTTATGTAAAATACCCAAATATCTCAAGAGCATCAATTTTAAAAATCCTGAAGCGTCCGACGCTGATTTCTTTTTTGCTATCTTAACTAATAAGTTTTACTTTTACAAATTACAGTCAACGAAATAACATCTATGGCTTATTTCCTAAAATATTCTCGGTGACGAATATTAAACCAACTCCAGACAAAAAACAAAGCCCGGAACGCTAATCCTCATCAAGATTGCCAAGAAAATTCCTCGTGCATTTACATTTACTCTCAGTTAATTGAATTGAGGGACCCTGTATAGGATTTACGAAGTATTCTTTGGCGTTAAAAGCAGAGCAGTCGATACAGTAATGACTCCAGTAGGTATTCACAATTATGATGAATGTTTGCAACAATGACATTGATATATGTAAATGGCCAGTGATTTCAGACTACTGAAATTAATCTTGTAATTTCATATAGATTTTTGATAGACTGGTAGAGAATATCACTAAGCAATAAGTACCTAAGACCTGCCGTTTGTATTTGATTTGCGCAATAAATATTAAATAGATAAAATCGTTACAAAGTGCTTTTTAGGGTTCCGCACCCAAAGGGTACCTACCAACAGGACCCAATTACTAACCCTACGGCGGCGGGCGGTCCCTTTATCTGTCGAATTTAAAAGCTTTTTTTAGGTGTCTTAGAAACCTTGTGTGTGTTTGTAGAAGCATAAAAGTATAATTTGTATGGGTTGTAAGAATATTAATTTGTTATTATTATGGATATCCGAAAAACATAAACAAACCGCATAATTATAGAATTTTCGAACAGACATTTTATTTCCAATCCCTGTTGATATAAATCATTAGATACCTACTTTATTCGGTTTAACAATAGTTTTAGCCAATGACACAAAAGGCTTTTATAATTAACAAAAATCAATTAAATCAACTTGATGTAAAAAAAATTGGTGATCCTTCTTATTTTGGTTGCTTCTCACTCTCTCGTATTGTTCCTATAAGGAAAAAAAAGGGTGAGCCAAAATAATCGCCTAAAA
Organism: Acleris sparsana; assembly: GCA_923062465.1. Lineage (NCBI taxonomy): Eukaryota > Metazoa > Arthropoda > Insecta > Lepidoptera > Tortricidae > Acleris > Acleris sparsana. The sequence continues at coordinate 13,301,035 of OV281287.1, read as the reverse complement.
TGAGATTAAACGAGTGTACCTATTACCTATCATATGGCCTGCAATTCCTAGCGCCATTCATCATCCATCGCACCGCGTTGAGGCGCGTTGTCACATCACACCTCGGGTACAAAAATAACTTAATGCAAATGGTGCTCTCGGCAAGTTTGTGAAAGCACGATAACTTGTATCCTGAGAAATGGGCTCCAACTAGAGTGTTGGCTGCGAGAAAATTACGCCATTCGTTACTCCCGACAGGCGACGCTCCATCGTAAAAATCAATTTTCAAGAGTCTAGCGGTATTAAATACCCTTATCCACAGCTATCGCTTCAGGAAAACGATTAAGAGTATAACGGATTAAACAATTTGCTGCAAAAACATTTAACCGTAAAAAATATACTTTGATCCATCCCGCAAACGTCATCCATCATTCATTAAAACAGAGCGCTCGTTTCACTCGTTTCTCGACAAGATTAATTATGTTATTAGCACTCTTATTTTATGTGAAGTGAATCCATCACTATTAATTAAAATGAAAAATAGTATTTTAATAAAAACTGGAATTTAAATAGTGATCTTGAAGGATTGCATTGTTCAGAGAAGTTCAAAGTTGCGGCTGCAATTAATATACACTCCCGACCGAATAAGCTCATAAACGGGAAGATAAGTTTCACTAATACCCGAGTCGCAATACACTATTGAAATGTCCCACAGGACGGCTTTATTCCCGGCATCATTAGCCTAGATCTCCGACGGTATCAAGCCGAGCAAAACACATTAAAGGCTTAATACATCCTTATATATATATAAAATACTAATACGAGTTTATCAGACACATATTACCTTAGTATTGTTAGCGTTCTTTGTAAAAAAAACTGACGGAAAAAAGCCAGCTCCTATTTATTTTGTGGACGGAAATTCCCGAAGAAAAGCTGACAAATATTTGCCAAACACTTTCGCACGCCCCCTCAGCCTCCGCATCCTGTCCTGAATCTGAGATGAACACATATATATTGCAGGTTTTTCTTCCACAATAACAAAGTATTTTTTAGTGCAAGCAACCTCATTCGTGCCTAAGGTTTCTGAGACCACTTTCTATTTCTTTCCTCAGGTTTAGTTCTTTTATGTAGAAGAAACCTTAAAATTATCTGTGTATACATATATACCTAATCCGTGATTAGTTATTCAATAGATTTCTTTTAGCGGGATATTGCAGAGTTTTTGTCCAGCAAAAAAGTGATAAAACGACCCGTCCCAAAATTAGTATTTACTAATAAGACATTTTAAAATTTGTTTATTGAACTCGATTGCCATGTAGCGTAAATAAGTTTCTTAATATACTAGCTGTTGAATGAGGTTTAAAATCATGGTAAAAGTTAATGAAATTGAAAATGTTAAGTATAAATTAAATCTGTATAGAAAATTTCTCTTCGATACCTATTTGGTTAAAAACCGTGGTTTTTGTACGCCACGGAGTTTGATAATTACCTCTACTATAGGTACTTCTAGCCTTCTAGCCCTCCTTGGCAGGTTTTTTAAACGGCGACAGGCTCTTCTTAAAGAAATAGGTTAACATATCGATTTTTTTATTATTATTGATTATTGAAGGCTCCGGCACACCAAACGCGTGGCAGCAGCGTCAACAAAACAAATGGAACCCGGCACACCAAAAAGTAACGCGTTGCAGTGGCGTGCGCTCGTTGAAACTGCTACGCGCCGCTGTTACCCAGGACAACTCCGGCAGCGCAGCGCGTGACGCGCGCGCAGCTCCGCGAAGTTGTATTAAATACGGCCGCCATGTTTACTGTCACACTGGGGAGCGGCAGCAGCAGCGCGTCGTCGCGGCAGCAGCGTGTCGTCGCGGCAGCAACGCTTCGTTGCGGCAGCAGCGGTACGCTAGTGGTTGTATTTTTTTACAAAAGCCCGTTGAAAACGCGCGCGCGCGTCGCTACACGTCACGTCACACCTAACACAGCTGCAGCGCGTGCCGCGAGCGGCGCGCGCCTGCGGTGTCCCGGGTGCCGCGGTGCTTACGCCACGCGATGCTGCTGCCAGGCGTTTGGTGCGCCGGAGCCTAGAGTTAAAAAAATGTATTTGTATTGAAATATATTGTAATAAAAACTGGTCATAACTGTAATATCTACTGAATCGTTATTGTAACACTTGAAATATATATGCTTGTTCACGAAATGATGTCTCGTTAGACAATGACTACTTTTGTCCGGCGAGTAAAAATGGTTAACAAACAATTTTTTATGACTATAAATAACATATCTTCAATCGTTCTGAATCCGATAAAAATGTATAAATGTAAAAAAGTCATGTCAACGACTGATTAACTGTCATTGAAAAAAATATGTAATGCAATGCAAGACCCTATACCTACTCGAAAATCTAATTAAAGACCAGGGGGGTTATTATGACATAGCAATGCAGTTCTGTTTACGCTGAGAGAAAAGGACAGAGCTATATAAGTTATAATAACCCCTCAGAATCCTAACCTCAACGGGCGCACGTTCTCTATGATTAGGTACTGCATTTTAGTTCAAGTATAGGTATTTTTATCAATTAAACATACCCTAATATTACTAATTACACGAGTTCTCATTCATATTTTTAACGAAATAATGTTAAAATAACGAAATAATCAAGATTCCCATCTTGATCACACTATACTTCCCATCAGGTAACCAATTTACACAGAAAAGACTGTGTAAACTGTCACATTTCGGTCTTTAATTAGATTTTCGAGTACACATTTTTCTAAAAAGCTTGAACTTTAGAATGGCTAACGTCCTATACCTAAACGTGGTCTGATAGCCCAGACCCGGATCGTTAGACGTAAGAAAAATCGCTTATTCTAACGATATTCAATATAAGCTTATCCCAAAATGTCTCGTTATTAGTCAATTAGCCATTCCGCTTGCAACTATTTTTTTTTTCTATTAGGGGCGGTATCTGTCTACCACATGCATGATTTTTTCGTGCCTATCTGAAAAAATTAACAAGCGAATTAGCAATGCATTTGTATAAAATAAGGCAACGAACTATTGCGTGTCCCTTGTAAATATTATTGATTGCACTAAGTAAACATTTGGCACACAATGTGAAGCACATTTTAAAGGCATAACATACCTTGTTTTTTTCATGGTCTCTATTCTACTTGGGAAACCATATTGCTCTTGTCATGTAGGAATCGTTTTGTCAGCGTCACGATAGCTCTTTTTTACATGTCACAAACAATATGGCTTTACCGGAGAGTTGACCAGAGCTGGACCAAAAAACTTTGGAAACTGAGCAGAAAACAACTTCGATACATTATTGGTGTGTTTACCGGGCACTTTGGGGTTAAACATCTCCTAGCAAAGATGGGCCTTTATGACAACACCGATTATAGAATGTGCGGCGAAGAGGCTGAGACAATGAAACACTTATTGTGTGAATGTGATGCCCTCGCCGGAGTAAGAATGAAAATCCTCGGTTGTGGCTACCCAGTACCGAACGATTTCAAGGCACTGCCATTGCACTCCACTATCCGCTTTTTGGAAGGGGTGGGGCTGCATTGGATTAAGCGCTAAAAGAGGGGTAATTACACGAAAGATCCCATAGGGTCGAAGTGTATCCGTAAGGACCCCACCAAAAAGATAAGATAAGATATGGCTTTACCGAGTAGGATTGGGCCCCCAATCGACGTTAGAACATGTTGTTAAGCATATTTGATACTACAATGTAATAGAATATAGTAAGTAAATATTATGATTAAAAATATTAAATAGGTAGGTACCAGCGTAGCTAGATTTTTAAATAAAAAAAATATGTCCCGCGCGGGACATGCTCAGTCCCTCTTTTCGGGGATAACTCGACCATGCCTACATACAGCATGCTGAGGAAGCGAGGTTGGGTCGTACAGACAACTGTGCAAAAATTAAATACATTTTCTATAGCTATTTTTGCCATCTATTGTCACGTAACCGTAATTTAAAAATCAAAAAAAGCTAAATATTTAAAAACTGATTGCATGTTTAACTATGTCCCGCTTTCGACGAAAGAATCCCTCTTTTATCACTCGAAAATTTCAAAATCACGACTTGGCAAAAAAAAACTGGCAATGCTGGTAGGTACATACAAATGAAATTATGCACAACAGATTGGACAATCATTTGAAAACGTATAACGATTAATTGGGTTACCTTTGTTTCGTCAAAATATTTTTGGTCAAATGTATCATTTCCCAAATTTTCATTTGCCAAACTGCTTTGTTTTCTGTAACCGTAAATATTTCAGGATTTTATAAAAACTAACCTAACCTAACCCATAGGGTTCTACACGATGGTACTGAAAGAAATTCTGAAAACATTATATAACATTGGTTTGGAAAATGAAAAATTTGGGAAATGATACATTTGACCAAAGATATTTTGACGAAACGGCAGGCTCCCAATTAATTGCTAAGCGACACGTAATCGTGAGAAAAAAAAAATTGGACAATAAAGCTTATAAACTTAAGCCTAAGACCTTAAGTCACTATCGACATGGATTTTTTTACTGAATGATTACAGGTTATCGTGTGACGTACTATTTTAAAGTATGATAAATATCTTAGAATCACATTAGTGTCCCATTTTAAAACAACATCATCTAACAGCAAATTGCAACATAATGAAGTTTTTTAAACGCCCACGCTAACACGACACACGACACGAGAGAGTTATTAAGTAGTTGATAGTTCCCACGTAACTTATTGATGGATGTCAAGATATTCGGGAGCTGCCGTAGATCACTTTCACAATACCAGTATCCTCTTAAGTCTAGATCGCGACTCACAGACGGTTGAATTGAATTTGACTTCCTTTGAATACCCGTTCTACAGGATTATTGCTGCTACCTTATCTAAGCAGTCTACATGCCATCTGAACCACCGAGAGGTTCTACGTGTAGGTATAACAAAGACTTTAAAATGCCAGAATGTATCGGTAAACCCTATCAGCGGCCTGTCATAAAGAATGACATGGCTATGCTTGAGTAATAAAAACAAGTGCGTTTTTATCGCGACCATATAGCGTTGCTAAGTGTTGGGTACGCCACAAGACGCTGTGTCAAATTACACTTTTTATTTCCGCAGATTTTACTATGGTAATAACGCGGAATGGCCATGAATAATGCTCCTTCGCTTCGCAATAAGAAGGGTGAGCTCATGCCCTTTCATGTATGGATCAATTTGTAGCACTAAATTTTAATGCCTAAAGGTAAGCCGTTGGTGATTCCACCAACGATAACTTTACTAGGATTTTCATTATTATTGTTTAATATCGAATTGTTTAGTAATTTCTACACTTATAGCGTTTTTGCTCCGTAAAGATTAGTACGGTACCTATCGTAGATATTTTGTAGCCGTATCCGAAGTACAAAGTGAGTGTGAGTGGTGTTATCCATAAACTAGTATAAAACAATTTCCCTGGACAAACGCAGAAAAGAAAGAAACTTACTAAACGTTCGAAGGTCATTGTTTATAAAGAAATTCCCAATTTGTAAGACGCCATTTCATTTTCATACGCGCAATCTCAATGGGTTATACTGCGGGCATAAAATAAAATTAGGTTAAAACAAACACCTGCGTCAAGATACGGGAAAAGCGCGACCAGTTATGTAGATTTTGTAAGGTTCCGTCAGTAAAAGTTTGCATCTTGTATTCAATTAACTTCGATAGATTTTTTACATTTTTATAGAAGTGAGTAGGTAATATTATTGCCCTGAAGAGGACATGGCTCTATTGTAACGGTGAAATGTAAATTAAAACAGGATGTTATAACTTTGTTTACTTTCTAGTAGGAAGATAAAATCCGTCCGCACCAACTTATAAGTAAGGATTCAGTGGTCTAACATCAATAATAAATATCCTTACCTACAATATTTTACAATATATCGCAACGCGTAAATACAGTGTAAAAAAACAAAATTGTGTAAGGATATTTTTTATCTCTGGGCATTTTCATGTTTTCTTGTTTTGCCACGTGCGTCCGTTCTTCCGTCCGTCCGTCCGTCCGTCCATCTGTACATCTGTCTATTTATGTCCGTCCGTCTGCCTGAAAAAACAACTATGTAAGATCCAAATAACTTTAAAAATTAAAATTGGTAATACTACTATTGAACAGGCGCTTAAATCGCGTTCCTGTAAAAGAAATCCATACTAATTTAGCTCCTGGCTATAACGTTTCTCACCTCCTAAATCAAGTCTGATTTTCCCAATTTATTAATATCTGGTAGTTATTATAAAAAACAAGGTGCGTTTTTTTTTTGTTTTTTTTTCATTAAATATTTTCTTTAAAAGGAAAACGTACAGACCTAGTTTTTCATAATATCTACAACATATTCAAAAATCGTAAAAATCTGACTACCTATCTAGATCGGGAGAGAAACATTATCGCATTTTGTATGATTTTTTTTAGCTTAACAATCCTCTTAACACGCAACAAAAAACCACTTTAAATATTATACACCATACGATACATACAGATGTAGTGCATAATTGTTTTCCTTCGTATTTTCACGGAAACGTACGAACGCGTCTTGCTATTTCAGTCGGTCACAGTACAAAAAGTACTGAGGTTGACTGAAGTAGCATGACACCTTCGTACGTTTCCGTGAAAATACGAAGGAAAGCAATTATGCACTACACCTGTACTTGTGGTTTTTGGAGATCGTTGTAACATTATTTTAATGCATGCAATTTTGCACGTTACGATACTGCACGAAAATGCTGTTGTAGCAAATATTCTATTGATGATTTTCTTAACTTCAAAACAGGGATCCCTAAAACAGAACAAATAATCTAGAGAAATTATGAATTAAGCTACCTTAATAACATTACTTACAGCACTTTAGGTTTCTTTGCTCTAAATTCTAAAAAAACGAAGAATACACGGACTAGCATTCCCTGAACGTTCCTTACAAACAATTACCCTATGCCTCATGTTTTTGATCACAATATTTATACATACTCAATTATAGTGTAACCAGTGCTCTCACTACTGGTACCTACTTATCAAACAACTGACCGAATTGAATAGTAGGTAAGGCAGGCAAGGAAGAAGACAAAAGCGTAATTATCAAGTTGACTTACCTTATAAGTATTAATATTTTACATCTTCGAAAGTCTATATTAATAACTAATTTATTACTGTAATATTAAAAAAACCCTTTTTACCTCTACCCGTTACCGAGATAAAAAGTGTTGACAGACGGACGGATAAAAAACAGTTAGGAACGGAACTTAAAAATAACAACTTCATATCACGCCGTCACACGTCAAGAAACCTTAGTCTAGACCAGAAAATGTATAGATTTTCTACGGCTTACCCATGATCGGACGAAACAAAACGAAATTCATTCAACTGACTATAAAGAGCGAAATTTAACCAATTGCAAAATATATTATGTTAAATCCCAGCTTGATCCGAAGTGAGGTATCTGCACCCGAGACAAATTGAATCCAGATCGGATCCCGCCTGGGTTGCCCGTCGAGTGGTAAGTAAGTCGTCTGGGATATTGAGACAGCCGAAGTGAAGGAGTGCAATGTAGACTTTCCTAAATAGACCTTTTTCTGTAATTAGGAATTTCAAGGAATTGGTTTACTCACCCGAATCCAATTGTCAGTTTTCAGGTTTTAAAATATCTATAGTTGTTATATTATTATTTTTTTGACATTTCATAACTTTGAAAATATTTACTATCAAGGAAAAAAAAGTAATTGCAATGCAAAATAGACAACATTAGTTTCTCATAGAGTTTTATGTTGTAGGCTGAACCAGAAATAAACAACTAATAATAATCTCTAATAAACGATACAGTTCTCGTCCAACCCATAACTCCCTTTCTAGCAGTTTCTCTCCAATAAAGTTCGTGGCGCTTTTCACCGAGGTCATTTGTCATTTCCGATGAAATTTCAGTCCAGAGGGGATCAAAACTACCTCGGACATCGCCTGGCCGCCCGCCAAAACAACTTGCTTGATACACAACAAAACTAACGGAGCTCTTTTCCTGTAAAATATTGACGATTCATATGTACCTACTTATTTATTTGGTTGGTAGGTATACGTTGTGCGCTATGCAAAAATACTTCGCAGATTCTAAATATTCTTTTAAGATGCTCATCCAGTAAGTAGGCCAGTATTACGTTCCCAAAAGGGTAATTGGCTATAGGTTCTGACAATGACCTGTAAACTTTTAATTAATACGTGTAACCATTTTCGACTAACAGCTCGTTAAAGTTTGATGCAAAAACTTATCGATTGAACCCTAACAGATGATAGGATTAATAGCCGAACTTTGGCCTTACCAAAAAACAATGTTTAGGGGTTAACATTATTATTAAACATTACCATTTTAGAACATCATACAAGTAAGGTTTGTAAGTACCTTATACGTTTCTAAACAATCTAAAACAATCTAAAAATCTTATATATTTATAAGTACGTATTTTAGCTTATTTTTTACAAAATTTAAATGCTTTTTTTAGGGTTCCGTGGTCAAACTAGGAACCCTTATAGTTTCGCCATGTCCATGTCTCGTTTACCCCATGATATGAAATATTAAGCTTTAAAGCGCTAATTTTTGTTAGAGTCAAGTCGTCGTCCCCAAACAGGAATATAATTAAGTATTATTCATTTGGCAATCTTATTTTTAACGAAATAATATTGCCAAAAGCTATTTTGGTGGGATTCCCTTTATCTGGCACGCAGAATACTAATATAACCGACTTTAATTTGGAAAAATTTCATGTAGCGGGATATACCTTCCGCCGAATGTATAATGGCATAATTGTACCTTAGCATAATGTTTGGTAACGAACTGCTACCAGTAAAATAGGTTAGGTTAGGTTAGGTTAGAAGTTCTACAAAAATCAGGACCGAATTGCAATTCTGCTTTATAACTTTATGCCAACTAAATAGTATGCGATACAAAATTCGGCGAAACAATTATTCTACCATAGGACTATTATTCTAATCAACGTTATACCAATGTACTATTCTGCCAAAGAAAATTGTTCCAAATGCGTAGTAGCTATGCGAAGAAATTTATACCAAAAGTAATTATGCGAAATGATGATTCTGCCAATGGTTGCTATGCGAAACGAAATTATGACAATCAATTTTATGCAACATTAATGTAAACCATTTTGGAGTTTTTCCATAGCGAAGAGAGAGAAATAGTGACTTTCCGGCTAAAAGTGTCGAGATGAACACGGACTTTTGAAGTGGTAAGTACCTAACACTGACAACTGACAACCTGTAAGAACTGGATCATATTGCTAATTTCAATCCCAACAGCGCCCTCATTTTTCCAAAATGATTCTGCCGGGCTAAACCTATGATAATTTATGGCTTAGATAATTTATCATAACTGCACGCTTCGATTCTCTATAGAATCCCTCCCTCGCAAGAAATCAAATATTCTGATACGGTTGAATGAGTTTCGCGGATAAGTATATCAGATTTAAACTCAGTCGAGTAAAATACTAAAGTAACATCGTTTTCATTTCTCTGTAGTTTGGTAACGAGTAACGATTAACATAAATTAGTGGCGGTGTGATCAAAAATAACACTTGGTATGTTCAAAGTTAGTATTTGTTTCAAAGTTATGGGCGTTTCGTGAAATTTCAACGTAAATCAAGAGTTTTGGATTAATTTTGTCACTGTAGTAAAACCGTTCATATGATTATTTTTCGAATCTTAAGTCCCATTTAGTAGTAAAGAGAGAAAATAAATAAATGAAAGAAATGACTGTGTTCTGTTTCTATGAAGTGAAAGTTTGTAAGGATGTTTAGACGTTAAGAAGCTGGTCGGATTCCGCATGAACGACAAAACCGCCCTGGACGCTCAACTTCAACGTCACTTATTACCAGGTGAGATAGAGGTCAAACGGTAGTCTCACTTTATAAAAATAATAATCCTGGAATGGAACAAATAATGGAATGGCTCTTGAACCAAACCCTAACAAACCACGTCCAATTTCTAGTTTAAATAAAAGCAATTCTTTCCTTTGCTTGTTTTACCCGGGCAGGGCTATTATTGTTGAAGGCTTTCTGACTGCTGCCGAGTAGTGCCGAGTGAAATGAAAATTCTAGCGCCGATTCAGTGCATTGCTGAAGATACCTTAGGTTTAAGGTCTCAGTGTACGAAACGGCTGGTTCATTGCAGTTATTAATAAATGTAATAATTTAAGATTAGGACGAGGAATGCGCTCCTCATTAACCCCCGTATGTTTAAGTTTTATTTTTTAAACGTATTTTTTCGAACTTATATTATCATAATCCGGAGAGACTAGAAGTTTGTATTTTTTTAGCCACCAACGTAGGAGGGATTAAATATTCATAGATAAAAATAACTATATGCAAACATAACTGCATGCTGTCGATGCCAATGCAAGTCGCAAAATATGATGATGACGATGATGTCCAACTATTCGCATCTGTCAACGGCGAACCTAGCTAATTCCGGAGTCGTGATCTAAGCGTACAGTCACCAGCAACAATATATTATGTGACACGCTCTTATGCCTCTAGTAATATAGACGTGTCAGGTATTTCTCAGCCCAAGTTTGATTATATTTATTGCTGATGACTGTACAGTACAATACAACTGATTATTATATATTTCGATTATTCTCTTCCTCACCCTGGGAGTTTACCTTCTTGACGAGGCAGAGAATGACTTTGGCGACATAACAATTTTCTTCCCTTAGAAAAATCCATGTTAAAAATTTCTGGAAATACAGTTAACAATAAGCAATTAACAATAAGAATAACGAAGCTAAACACACCATGCGGACGAAGTTTCGGCAGTCTGCTTTGGCTTTCGCCTAAAACTGAATTTTTCATACTCCTAATGCGCTTAGATAATTATCGTTGAATATAAACCTAACGCATTTACTGCCGCCGGTGCGGCAACATTAATACCTACACTTTTTCCTACCTTTCACCCAGCGCTTTGAAGGCATTTTGCTATTTTATGGTTTCCTAGTCAACCAGTCAATAAGGATCCCTTATAGTTTCGCCTAGTTTATCTGTCCGCGGTTAAACCCAGAGACTCTTGGTACTACAAATAAATTGGCATATTTATACATTTAAACTACGCTGACCAAATTATAAAATACAACATTAGAAAAAAAAAATTGTGGTACAGGGGCATAAATATATATACGTTCCCAAGATGTCAAAAATATCTATACACCTTCATGCCACTGGCTGTATAGGTATTAATGCCCTTGACTGTACATGTAAAGCTGAGGTTTTCTTTTAACATTATAACATCGAGTTAGGTATCGTTGCGATAGCTCTTAAGTAATCATTCTTCTTCTTGTTCAGCCTTATTCGTCCACTGAAGGACATACCTCCTCCAATGCATTCCAATTTCCTGGATCTTGTGCAGTCCGCCCCACATCACACGTGCTACTTTGGCATTTTCCTCGTTCCAACGGGTTGCCGGTCTGCCCCGTCTCTTGCGACCCGAACACGGTCTCATCTCCAGCAGCTTTCCACCCCATCTCTCGTCATCTCTTCGGCTTATGTGACCCGCCCATTTCCACTTTAGCGACGCTATCATTGCTATGTCCGTAACTTTGGTCCGCCTTCGTATATCATTTTTTTATGACAATGAGAAGGCACGCGAGCAATTAGGCCACCTGATAGTAAGTGGGATCTGAGACCCATAGACATTTGAAATCTCAAGACTACATTCTCAAGACTGCAATCCTATAAGACCTCAAATGTGTTGCCAACTCTGAGGACTAAAATGGAATGCTTCTATGCTAGTAATTTCACTGGTTGTCTGTCTTATCCCCACACCTGAACACAGCAATGCGAACAATGCTGCTTGGCGGTGGGTTAATGAATAAGATGTTGGTAACGATCCGGACGGACCCTGCACAAGGTCCCACCACCACTCTCTCGCGTTTGGCACACTGTCCCTCAGAGAAATACCGAGCATGGTTCTTTCCGTAGCTCCCTATGTAACTTTCAACTGTTCGATTGTTTGCTTCGTTAGGGTCGTTTCGCAGACGTACGTCATTACTGGAAGAACTCATTTGATTTGACAACGCCCTGTACTAGTTGGTAGTGACCCTGCCTACAAAGCTAGCGGTCCTGGCTTCAAATCCCGGTAAGAGCAGATATTTGGGCCGTTATCAAAAAAAATGTACATAATAAAGGCTTATTGAAAACAAAATCACGATCGCTTCCTTTGTGTAACGAAAGTTAGTCATACAAACTATATGGGTAACTTTCGTTACACAAAGGAATCAATTAAGTTTTGTTTTAATTAAAGCCGTTGACTATGTAAATTTTTTTTGAACACGACCCATTTGTGTGATGACCGCGAATATTTGTTCCTGAGTCATGGATATTTTCTGTCTTGAGTATATATTTATTTATATCGTTGTCTAGTACCCATAGCACAAGCCTAGAGCTTAGTTTGGGATGGGTCAATTGGAGTGACATTGTCCCCAGATATTTATTTAATTTTACATTGCTCAAACACTCTTCACTCGTCCACTTTTCCAAAAGCGGCCCATACAAGTCATTTTTTTCAGAAAGAAATACGAATTTCATAAACCATAAAAGATGCATCGTCTGGAAAAAGACCAGCACAACAGGTCCTCTAATCCCGTACCTTTTTGGTAACTAAATCAATATTAATCCTCATTCGTAAGATGAAGTATTTTACCATCAATACGTAATAAAACTCATATTTGTTTGCGCCATAAATAATTTTACGATGACGCCTTACGGTCAGCAAATAATCTTCAGAGATTTTATTGCTGTCGATATACTTAACGAGATGCCATGAAAATGTCATTCGTATGAGACGTATCATTTTCTTACTCACTTTTCAACTCGACGGACGAATTAATAACTGACGAGTTTATTAAGTACTCCTGTTCCGTCTGAACGCATAACCTTTTAGGCGGCGCGCATTCTAGTGAATGATGAGATGCAGCAATGTCAATAAATTCAATATTCATGACTGTAAAATACAATGTAAATAAAAGGTGAAGAACGTGGTTAATTAAAAAATCTTCTATGGCGGGGATCTGTTATTTTCGGTTTGTTTAGCATGTAAAAGCACTGGAAAAAAAGAGAAACCAATAACTTAATTTAATCATTTCATTACTTAATGTAATTTTAAGAAAGAAAAAAATACAGTCTGTTCCTATTCAGACTGAAAATAGCAATAGGTATGTAGCACGTATAACTGACTGTAACTGTCTTTAGATGGAGGATGACATAGTCATGGGAATAATGTTACTTTTAATTAGTTAACAATAGAATTGGTTTGAGTAAAATTCATTGCAATTATTTTCTTACGAATGTGGTCGTTTTGCAATGTCCAGCCAGAGAATTCGTTGAGTTGGTCTACTATGACTATGGTGAATTTAGACGTCACATTATTTTCCTAACAAAAAGTTCTAAACTAAAGAGTTGGGAGTCACAGGGCGCATCATCCACGTGGCGCGGTGCCACCGCAGCGCCGTATTCCGCGCCCCACGGACCTTGAGTAGGCGTCGTACTTTCGTAAGCGCCATACGGGTAACCCAGGTGGGTTAGACCGAAATACCTATATCTCGAAATACCTTTTATTCCACAGTTATGACGTAATCGAAAGAAAGGGACGTAGCTGGACGTTCTTAGGCATGGGTAAAAATGAGTTAAGTTAACTTATGATGTCGATGTCGATACTCCTACAAACTTTCTTAACAATGAGTTTTATATTACAATTTTTAAGAAAAAAAATTAGCATGTGTATTTTATGCTCCATGATAATCAATGTTAAAAGAAAAAAAACACCATGGTTGATTCACAAATTAATGTTCAAAGTTACAATTTTACTTTTTTTAATGTTTCGAGTTGCAGGCCAGTGCATCGTGCATTAACTCTCGACCTTGAGTTAAACCTGTTAATTACTCAGGTATTAAACTATGAAGGTTTTTATTTGTAAACAAGAAACTAAATACCTTCATTAACATTTTTGTAATAGCCATGCCATGTTTTACAAAATAAACACGTTTAATTTTTGTCTAAGACTCTCAATTATGGTAGAGGAAAAATTTCGACATAGCTACATTTCAAAATTATATTTACCCATGCCTAAGAACGTCCAGCCACCAAATTACACATGCGATAACGGGGTCTACACTTAAGTGCACAATAATATCGTACTGAGCAGACCTTTTATGTCTTTTGAGTACAACAAACATGCAGTGTGTGTGTGTGTGTGTGTACTGTGTTTTATTATATTATATTATTCTAAGCCCATGACATAAATTAACGCCGGAGAATAAAATTTTACTCAAAGTAAAAGTGAATTCGAATTCTAATTCGCTTTCAATAATTTAATTATCTAAAATAATCACAAGGGAAGGAACCCAACTGTCCGGCTCCGATTTGGTTTATTTTGATATATGTTAGTAAGCTAGAATAACAGATACGTATTTTTTTAGCTCCCCAATCTCAACCTGTTGAGAGAAATTTGTCTTCCAAAGTACTGAAAATCGACTAAACCCTCTAACTTCTAAAGAATTAAAAAAATAATAGCTAGTTAGTTTTTTTTATATTGGCTCAAACTCATTTAAAAACAATACCCTTCAAAGTTATATATTTTTCATACTTATAGTCAAACCAGTAGGTAACTTGAAACTTTTTTAAAATTATCTATTGGAATTTTAAGGTTTAGTCACTTTTCAGTACTTTGGAAGCTGATCGTTGTGCTTGTTGCTTGCTTGTTGGAATTTCAACATGAAATGCAAACACTATTTCCTCGTTGTAATATTTAACGGTATTTTGCAAAGTAAAACGAAAACTTTTCAATTAAATATTCTTTTAAAAACTAAAACCAATCTAATATAGAAAAGCGACACGTCGCGGCCGTGTCGCTTCCAATGCTTCCATCACTCTCCACCGCGACGGCGACGCGTCCTCGTACTAAAGTCAAGGAATTTAACTCCTATACCACTTTGGACTATGTCAAAGTGACGTAGTCAATAAAACTTAAGAGACTTCTTATGATTTTATTTAGTGTCACTTTGACATAGTCCAAAGTATTTCCAGTGGTATAGGAATTAAATTACTTGACTGTACTACGTCTCTTTTGTTGTGGCTTGCGCCTAAAACACAAACATATTTTGACTTTTCAAATCTTTGAGAATGCTAACTACATAGTTGAAAAATATGTTTAAAAAATCAGACCTCTGAAACCATTCATAAAGAAATAGGTAAACGTGAAACGTCTATAATTAAATAAGAGGGTGGTATTATTAAATGGAAGTGTCACTTTAAATTTAAAATAAGTATTAAAGTATTTTAACCTCCTTATCTAATTGTTGAAATATTTATTAATATTGGTCCAGTTTGGAATAGGAAACAGAGCAATACGCAATTCCGATTTGACTATTTTACATAGTTGTGCTACAGTAGGTAGTTCTTCTCATGCTCTATTTGGCCGCCAAACGTTGTTAAAATGGTTACGTAGCAAAATATCTAATTACAAATGTTACAACTTATAAGTTCGTTTTTCATATTATCAAAATATATTTTGATTGAGTCAAAAAATTGCATATCGTATGCAATTAATAACATCTTGTCTAACTTTTTAACATAACGTTTATAATTTATACTGCTCACTATGTATAACGTTCAAAATACATAAAGTCAAATTATATACCTAACGTATGAAATTCAAAAAAACTGTCTTTAATAAAATATGACCTAGGTTCAGGTCACGTTAGTTCTTCAGCCGGCCCGAAGAGCCAAAACACTCAGAAGTCGACTGTTTTTATACAGAAACATTATTGAAATAAATTTTAAACTAAAATTCAGAAACATATTCGTGTTTTAAATGTCAAATCAGCAACATTGTTCATTCAGGCTTTCTACATTTTAGACATATGTGTACCAAGTTTATGTCAATTAATCATATTGTTTTTGTACTCCGATTTTATATTTATTCGACCAGTCGTGATGTATGTATTACGAGAGGCGTTCAATAAAAAGTGAGAATGAGATGCAAACTCTTTCTATATTAGGAAACTAAATACTGGCCGGTGAAGCTTATCTATCTGGCTGATTGCTATGAAAAATAAACCAAATGACTTTTGTTTAAAAAAAATAACGGTAATTTCTTTGCAATGTTATTGAGTACATTAGCGAAAATGGAGAAAATTTAACTGCACGCCGTTATCAAATACATGTGTTTGAAAAAAAATCTACGGACCAAGTCAATTTAGATTTGCGGGACACTTTAGGGTCTAATGCTACTCCGTATTCGGCAGTCGCACGTTGGTGCGCCAAATTTAGACGTGGAAGAACATCGACCATGGACGACCCCCGCTCCGGACGCCCTACTACAGCAGTAGCTGATGAAATTGTGAAAAAAGTCGAAAACTTAGTTTTGGCGGATCGTCGTGTCACGGTTCGTTTTATTGCTGAAAATGTAAAGATTTTAACGGGGAGCGTGCATTATATTTTGCATGAACGCTTGGGTACGAAAAAGGTATCCGCGCGTTGGGTACCAAGAATGCTTACTGACACGCAAAAACAAACCAAAGTCGAGATTTGTCAAGAAGCTTTGGACCTGATACAGCAAGACCGAGAACTTTTTTTGGCGCGATTTATAACAATGGACGAAACATGGCTCCATCATTATGACCCTGAAACGAAACTGCAGTCTATAACATGGAAAAGGCCATCATCTCCAACCCCGAAGAAACTCAAGGTGGGCCCACCTGCCGGTAAGGTCAAGGGCTCTGTTTTTTGGGATGGTAAAGGGGTAGTAATGATTGAGTATCTCGAGCATGGAGCCACTATTACGGGCACTTTATATACAAAACAAATAGCAACATTGCGCAACGAGATCCGCGAAAAACGGCGAGGTAAACGCTCGAAACTTGTGCTGTTCCACCAGGACAATGCCTCGGCACACAACTGCAATTCGTGATGCTGGTTCGATATCCTTAAGCATCCTCCGTATTCACCAGATCTCGCCCCCAGTGATTTCTACCTATTTCCGAGATTGAAAGAATACCTGAGAAGCCAGAAAATTGTACAAGATTTTTTAAGTACTCAAGATGAGACCTTTTTTAAAATTGTTATATTAAGTTTAGAAAAAAGATATAACAATGATAGACAGATACTACAGTGCTCGGCCGTAAATATTGCACATCGGCAATCATCGCATTTCCGAATACAAACGAATGCTAATTTCCATGTCCGTCAATTATTAGATTTATCGTTAATTGAATTGAATTTAGAACTAAGTACTTGGTTGATGTTTTGTTTTAATTCCCGCGTGAACTAATTAGAGCAGTAAAACTATTTCTTACATATCATTTACATCAATAAAATTAATACAAATATTAAACAAAATAAAATACATCTTCAACCGACTTCCAAAAAGGAGGTTCTTGTTTGAGAATTAGGTACCTACGCAACTAAAATGAATATTTTTCCGACGACTGACGAAACACGAAGTTTGCCGCGATACAAAGAAAATAGAAGCATTATAATATAATTCCTAAATATAATTATTTATATTTTTAGGTTAAGGAATATCAAAATGAATAAAAAATACGTTTTAATCAGTAAAATTCTCAAATACTTCCATTTCACTATCCGTGCTCACATAGAGGTTAATATCGCTGTCACTAAGTTTCAGCAGTATTTATCACTAGTCTATCAGTGTAATCGTCAACACATTTCTTACATTATCATCCTCATGTTCGTAAAGGTTTCCCCTTTTTTTCCTATTGATGCCATAGTACAACTTTAAGTGATTTAAAATTTAGCGTTTCACCAACTCTATATATATATTTTGGACTGGACGCGACCGCACTCCATCGCATCTGAACCACGACTAGCAAACATTATAAAAGTAGTGTGCGACAGAGATAACGCTCTACGAAGCCGAAATTAGACGATTCTCTCTTTCCAAAGGTCGATATGCAATATTTACGGCCGGTCACTGTAAGTGTATTATGCTTGAAGGAGACGATGTCGAAAAATAAAATGACATTTAATAAAAGTTGTTTATAACATACTCATTCTCACTTTTTATTGAACGCCCCTCGTACAAACGTTATAGATTATCAACATAATTAATTTAGGATTTCGACATTCTAGACGTATGTGTATCAACTTTATAACAACATTTGATTTTAGATGTTTTGCTACGGCCCCGTTATAAATATTCAAAAGGTATTTTAAAATCGGCTTAATTTTTTTTTGTAGGATTGGTGTACTATACTTATAATCTATACTAATCTACTGGTTTCCTACACACTTCTAATCCAAACTATCTGTAGGTATATAGATAGTGGGGAACTGTGCATAGTATAGAGAATTAAGGAAAGAGATAGGGAAGACTGTGTCAGGGACACTGACCTTATCGTCAGCCCACAAGCACGGGTACAACAAAAAGTATGTAAAAAAGAGAGATATTTATTATAAAATCATGTGAGTTCCATACGATCTGCTGATAGCAGATAAAACAATATACATAATACAATACCAACTTCGAGTGTTCCTGACTTATGCATTTTATACCAACTGCAAATGCAGCATATGGCGCCATATGGTACCTTGAAAACATAATGGTGTTATTAATTTGCAACTACATGAATTAATTTTTATCAAAGATAAAAATGGTGGTAGTCATAACGAATAAACCATGAACACTGATAACTGGTTCAATATATTATACGAAGGTATTTTTTACTTTGTAAGTAGTTCCTTTCCAATCATTAATAAATAAACAACTTATAAAATCATTGTCCAAAAAATCCTAAGGCAAAATATGAACATTAACAAATACAGCTATAGCCGTTGAACTCAAGATATTTATCACAAATATTAAATATAAACTAGTTTATAAACTTAAAATGCGGCAGTTATTTTACTCATTTATTGAATCCTTTCTGTATTTTTTTTGTCAAATGGAGTAAATATATAAATGGTATTGGGTAAGTTTGTTTGAAGAAAATTATGTTGTTTTTTTTCAGCGGCCACGTATGAGTTTTACATAGTTATTCCGAGGACCTCTAAGTACACATAGATATATATAATTTATGGCGTTAAATAATATCGGAGCGGAGATTATTAAAGATTTAAGTATTCGGTTTTTGGTACTAAAAGTACGCCCAGATATGAATATTTAAATATCTCGGCTCCGATGCACTCAAGAGATAATTCTATCATAATTTACCACTTTTACGAATGGCCGCTCACCTTGAAATTGTATGACTTTTACAAATGACAACACTTTTACCCAAACCCCTTGAAGACATCGAGGAGTATGCAAGTTTTACAAAACTACAAGGTATCGTCCATTAAATGCTTCACAACAATTATCTTTACTTCTATGATCAGTAATGCCAAGTCGTCACTCAATGTGGTCACCTCCGTCACCTTCTAATTTGGGACAAAAGTGACGACAGAGAACAATAACCAATTCAGCAGATTTTCACAAAGCCTAACTTTTATCCTTTAACACGTTTACGGCGGCAAGGTATAGGTTAATTTTGGTTAAATCGGTCTAAGTCGACCCGACGCTGCAGCAAACGTGGTAACTTTTGTTTTTTATCACTATCCATTACATTCGACTCGAGATGGCAACTGTATAAAACCGAAGTCAAAACTATGTTTATTTTGTACAATATTACAGCTTTTTCACTTGAAACTGACTGCGCAATTAATGCTTTGTAGAGATCCTTGGATCCAACTCATGCTGGATAGGAGCCTTCTCTTATCAAGCATGAGTTGGATGATTTTGTGTTTAACCGCGAATAAACATGTAATCATAGAAACACTAATATGAGTTTAGAGAGGTTAGGAGTAATATTGTCCTCCAGGTGACAAGTAGATATATTACTCCTTAAAGGATAGTATCATCATCTTATTATCTCTCAAAGCCTAGTTTTCTTTGCCATTATTTGGAGAGAGGCCTACCGATACATATTTATTTCTTATGTTGTGATATTAAAGTTAAGTCCATATTTACAATGAAATAAAAAGCAAAGACATCGATTTGGAGAAGTTAAGTTAACTTAATATACTTATCATTTAAAAGCTGTAAGGAATGTTTTCAAAATTCCGATTCACTGTAATGTGTTGTTTGCTGTGAACCACGGCTTGACTTGTTCTTTGGCGAATAAAAAGTAAAAACACTGATAGTAATACTACCTCCACGTTATAAACACTATTCATCTAGCCTTCTTTAGCCGAAGATGTCGAACATTCGTCCATGTCTTCTTTAGTTGGTTCTGAATTTCCCTCAGCGTCCATAAATTCTGGCTCTTGCGGTTCGTCCTCTGTGTTCAACTCGTCAATTGAATTTTCTTTGGAATCATTCTGTAAAGGGTATAAGTTTTATAATGGCCAATTTAATACGAATAAAATAAAGATGCCGATCACATACCACTAATCTTTCACTGGTATCCATCACATTGCTAGTTCGCCTTTTCGCTTTGAACTTCCTCTTTGCAATTTTTTCTTCAAAATCTTTTATGAACTCAGCTTGGTTTACATAACCAGGCGGTTTAGTTGAGTACTCTGGGTGTACTGCAACTGCTAAAAAGATTAAAGAGGATTGATTGATCACAACTACACCGACTGAATAAACATCATGTACTATCGAACCAACGGAACCCTGACCCACCATGGAACCTTGTCACAATGATTGACGTACGATTGTCGTATAGCTTCGTATGACAGTCCTAACGTCAATCACTGTGACAAGGTTCTATGGTGGGTCAGGGTTCCGTTGGTTCGATAGTACTTTTAGGGTTCCGTAGCCGAAAAGATACAGGACCAACGGAACGTTCGTCCGTCGGTCCTGTATCTTTTGTACCGTAATAGATAGCGGGTTTTTTTTTTCAGGGATGTGTATTATGGCGGATTTAAATACAAATATAAAAAATTAAGGACGGAAATAATAAAGGAGGTCCCCATACAGGAAACGTTTCCAAAAGGGTTTCCGTAGCCAACATTGCACAAACGGAACCTTTATAGTTTCGTCATGTCCGTCCATATTTCACAGGCATTTTACTCAAAAACTACGAGAGGTACATTGATGAAATTTGGAGTAGGTATAGGTGACTTGAAAAGCCGCTTCAGAGTTTGGTAATTAACCAAAACGATAACGTTAAGATAACCAAAATAAATATTCCTAGGGAAGGCACCACGCACACGCAGAATATTAGTACATTGTGTATTAAGGGCGGTAAGTAAGGAATTACGACCGAGGCTCTAGTAGAAGCCCGAAGTCGAAGACTGAGGGCTTTCTGAGTCGAGGTTCGTAATTCCCGTACCGCCCGTGAAACATACAATGTTTTTCATCACATTTGCGAGTAAATAAATGAAATTATAGGGCAGAAAAAACTTATTTATTAAAATTTATAACATGTAGCGAGATTGCAATGAAATTACTGTTTAGATAACATTTTAAAACGATTTTTCAATTTCGTGTAAACTCCTTGCTTGAACTTGCATGAACGGTGTGCTGCGCTATAAATTAGAAAAAAAATACTTACCGACCTAGGTTTTCATGAAAAAAAAAAGGTCGAGGGTTTTATATGGGGCCAGTTAACCTGTATGTTTAGATACTGTTTACGTGAAAGTGTGATGAAAAATATTTTGCGAGTTCGTTTCAAAAGACTAAGGTTAATAAGCAGTTTTTTGATTAGGTGAATTTATTCGGAAATATTTGCATAAATTGTGCCCCCTCCACCCTGTTATCTCTAAAAACGTAATAAATACAAGAGTTAGGCTCGTGCTGATTCAATTCGCTATCGGAATATATTAATGCCTACTGTGCGGCGGTACGGAACCCTCGGTGAGCGAGTCCGATTGGCACTTGACCGGTGTGTTTTTCTATTCTTTAGACTAAACTACTACGTGACTATTACTGACTTCATTAAACTTTGCACCCTGTATACCTACATACATTGACTGCTAAAATCATAATTAGACCCCGTTATCTTGTCGCAAGATTGTAGGTCTAATTATGATTTGTCATTACTTTTCAGTAGAGCGTGAAAGTTTTTTTATCGACTATCTAAATGTCGATACTGTATATGTCACTGATAATTTCGAAGAGGAGTCACTAGGTTCTATTACTTTTGTATAAAAATATATCTTACTAATATTATAAACGCGAAATTATGAAGAATGTACGTATCCGGATGTTTGTTACTCTTTCACGCAAAAACTAACGGACGGATTTTGGTGAAATTTGGAATGCAGACAGCTTAAACCTTGGATTAACACATAGGCTACCCTTCATGTATACATATGTAACTTAAAAGGCGAAAATTCAATTGCGTTATATAAATATCGATATCAAGAAGGTCGATAAAAACATCATTCACGCTCTACTGAAAAACAATTTCAGTGTGACAAGATAACGGGGTCTAATCATAATCCTTTTATTTAATTTATCAATAGTCGGGTAAAACTCAAAACCGATCAATTATCTAACCATAGGGATGAAATAACACCCTGTTCTTAATGTCGAGGGCAAGTATCAATTTCTCAACCAAATTAACAAGTGGAGTCCGACCAGGGAATGGTGACACAACAAGATCCCGACGAATTAAGAACCTCCTCCCTATTTTGAAGTCGGTTAAAAAAAGGCGGCATATTCAAAATATCACTAGCTGGTAACACGAAACGACTGGATAGGTACTACTTACTCATAATGTGACAGCTTGTTTCATAGGTAAAACTGTTGCCATAAGTATGGAGAATTTGAGAACAAATCTTGTGTCACCACTCGCTGGTCGAACTCTATCAACCAAATTATTACCAGGTCCTAACAGCTCCTGCACCATATAGGGGAAGAGCCAACCGACCAGTGGAGTCTCGCCAGAGACGTAGTGCGCCTGTTTATGGTAAAAAAGCAACCCGTCCAGGGCAGGCACGTTGCCCTCAAATTGGGGATACCTCATCATAAATCTGAAATGATTAATAAATAATAATATTATAATAACAACATATCACACAAATTTGACCTAGTCCCAAACAAGTCTATGCTTGTAATATGGATACTAGACAACGATAAAAATACTTGTATAGAGAAATACAGTCTAGGAATTTAATTCCTATCCTACTTTGGACTATGTCAACGTGACACTAAATAAAATCATAAGAAGTCTCCTACATTTTGATTGATTACGTCACTTTGCCATAGTCCAAAGTGGTATAGGCATCAAATTCCTTGACAGTACATACTAAAATACATAGAAAACATCAAGACTCAGGAACAAAACTACTCGCACAAATATATGCCCCTTATCGGGGCATAAATTTGAACCCCGGGTTCCCGGATCCCGACCGCAAGCATCGTGGGCAGGCTCACTACCAACCAGGCTATCGCATCGTCAAATATTGATATTATTAAAATAAATTTAAGCTATAAATGTCGTAGGCATTACGGGATTGTTGAGCCACTTACAAATTGTTCGTATTCTGGCCGTGTAATGCAAATCGGGTTTAGTCAATTGTGTTCGTACATCCAGTACATAGTACTCGGGATAATTATGAAGAGTAGTAAGATATGTTAAGTATTTCCGTGTTGAGACTGTACCAAGGTGATAATTGGAGAAGAGATCCTTTTCTAGCTACTTTATAAGCCATAGTAGGGCGCGAACTCTACAACATCCCAGCATCAGATCAGCACTGCCTCAGTACAAAGTGAAACATTTAAAAGTGAGCTTTAATTTATGTTATTACCTATGATACATTTTGAAGTTATTTCAAAAAACAATTGCCTGGGCGCGGGCCTCGCGTCGCCGACTGAAGAATGTATCCTACTAACCCAAATTAAAGTTCACTTTGCAATGTTTCCCTTTGAGTTGAGGTAGAACTGATCTGGAACCAGGGCGTTGTAATGTGCGATGATCTTAAAAGATAGCGCCCTACTTTTTAATTGATTACAGATATATTTTTAAAGGATTTCTGAATAAAACATGCTTATAGAGGTTTATCTCAAAAGCATACTTATTTGTTAATTATTTACTTCGAAAATAATTTTCTGCTAATGGCGAAAGAGCTTTTAAACGGCACATGGTTTTTCTACTTCACAGCTAGTTCTAAACTTAAAAAACAAAACGCGGTTACAAACAATATGATGTCATCCAGACCACTATTGCAAAGCGGGGCGTAGCAAACACTAATAATATTCAATATTTTTTTCTTAGTAAATAATAATAATAAAAAAATTAAAAACGAATGGTACGCTTTTTACAAAATATAGACACCGTAAATAATCGCCACTGACCGTCTGAGTATTCAAAGCGTTGGACAATCGATATCATATTTTAACAATTGTGAAATGGGACTAAAAAACACTGAATGTTTTGAGAAATGAATTCTGTTACCTAATTGGTCGATTTTAAAATAGCTGTATTCTGGTTGGTTGATACCAAATACAAAGTTTTTTTGACATTCGATGTGTATAATATGGCGTGTGATATGTGGATTTAATTTGGTGAAGAATTTTGATTGCTCAAATTAAAATGTTTTTTAAATGTAAATCATTCTATTTTCCATTTCAATATTATGTATTCCCTAGGGTCTACATGTACTACTTTAGTCTCGCTTGATAAGTCTAATATGACACACTTTTTGAGCATGAGAAGTGACAACTTACTTATTCAATGATTCAGAAGCACAGGGAACCATTGGCAGTAACTGAAATATCATTTTGTTCTTCCTGTTGATTGTCATTAATTCTGGTAACTCCGTCAGCTGGAACTTTAACCAGTATTGTCTGAATTCCGTCTGGAAATAGAAATTCTCTATATTTGTCAAACTCCTCCAGTCCAGGGCGTTATTTTCGGAATAATGTACGAAAGCCTAATTAGAGACGATTTTAGGAAAAAGTCCTATTTAAATCCAGCCCAAATGATGTTGAATTTATTTGAGGTCAGTAGTCTTGAATGCGATAGAATATCTGAAAAGGATCTATTTAATTTTTGAAATCAGATATTACATCTTGATGAATAAATTGTTGCTGTTGTTCTTATACCAATATGAATTATACCTGTATAGGTGTACATACGATTATTTTATACGCAAAAAATATACTTAGGCTGAGTCACAAATGCCATGGCTTGCTATGTAGGTATAAGCTTCGCTAGGTATAATGTTTATTAACAACTATTCAGGATTTAATTTGTACGGATCTCACCTTGCATGGGTATATTAAAAAAAAAAAAATGCATAATAGGAATGTGTCCTGCCTGGGACATCATAACAGTAGAAAAAACAGACGAAATAATATGAGCACACCATTGTAATTTCTTAAAGATATATATGTTAATAGTTTCCTCAAACTTTACCTCTCCATCTGTCATGGGCTGATTGTTCCAAGCCAGCAAGTCTAATATGTACATTTTTTGGTCCTGTTCACAAAAGAAGCAGTCCAGAACGCAGCAGCGACTTTTGATCGTGTCGCATGGATTGCCACCTGGAAGTGCAGAGCGGAACTCTCTTTTGAGATGACCATATTTTGTGTAAGCTCGTGTTATGCCCTGGAATTTACATAAATACATACCTATAAGAAATACACACAATAAAGAACATCTATGTCTGGTTTCTACTTCTTACATACACACACAAATACATGGATCAGTTAAACATGTTTGGAGTAAAATTAAGCATATACATCTCCTGGAATAGAACATAGAAATAGTTGCAAGCAACAGCTAGCGCAGACTGTTTCCTGCCTATTCATGATCATAAATAGGCTTTACTAAATCATGATTAGAATATCATCCTCACCTGATTTGCAACAACTAACGTCCTAATTCCTTTAGGGCAGGGCACTATATACCAATTCTCGCTTAAATCTGTAGGCTTTTCTATCATCCACTCGGACAACATGAGAACATTATTGTAGTTTGAAGAGGCTCTGTGGAACCCAGCAACATATATACTTGGTCGGTAATGCACCTGTGTCAAAAGAATGCATTTTTAAACAAAAAAATAAATATAATATATTTATTTGTTTTATCTCTCCTGATACAATATAAAATGTAGAAAGAAATTTAGAAACTGTCAAGTGCTACCTAAATGCCACGAGTTACCGATGTGTATTTATTATAATGCACAAGCAGCTTAAAGCTGATGTGTGCATATCATTGTTCACTTGTGTTATTGTGTTAGCTTTAAATGATCCACTTGATATATGGATAACTTAAGATCCAGGAGTTCTAGCTGTGGAACCTCTTTATCTGGTTTAGATATAAAAAGGTCCAGGAACCTTATTATATCTGAATCTAACTATTAAAATCATGGGCAGGTCAACCACCAGAGAAACACTAAAAATCCTAAAAATGTTAGTGGCTTCATGTCATTAAAAAAAGGACAAAATAATATATAAATTGGTATGTATTAATGTTTGTATGTAACTCTATATTTCACATAAACAATAAGTCATGTTTGCATCAATATAGATAATATACATAGGCGAACTTATACCACATGGGATCTCTACCAGTTAACCTTGGAGTAGAATAAGCAAGGACTATGCATGCAGAAGGTTTTTTTGTGTAATTACTGTTGCTTACAATACTCTCCAGCCCTTTATGCACATTATTTTTAATAATAACAAGGGGGAAGTTGCAATATAAAACATTGAGATCCCATGGTTTAAGAGCATGATAAAAGAATGTGTGCTGCGCCAGAAGAGCATATATATGGAATCCATCCGGTTTTCTTGAAGCGTTGTAGTGTAGATATAGCATTTCCTATCTCTGTGTTGTTTTCACATTCTTTAAATACGGGTATCATGCCGAACGTATGGAAGTGCTCTTTAGTTGTACACATCTTCAAAACGGGTGACAAGTACGATATAGAAAATTATCGCGGAATCTCTATATTGTCTACTATACCTCAATTATTTAAAAAATATATCTACGACACTCTTTATAAATTAGTTAGACGTGTACTTATGACGAGGCAACACGGTTTCGTTAGTAGACGGTCAGTTGAGTCTAACCTTTCGGAATTTCTCGACTGTTCCTTTCTGTCGCACTAAATATGCAAAAAAAAAACCCATCTCATGGGATTTACCTACAACATCAAATACTCACACATTGACCCGTTTAGTATGCGCCTTGGGCAATTTATTTCTGCAGTGAAATTAGTTAAAACAGGATACTGTAACTAGTTGTTAGTGTTTTTGTTTTTGTGTCTTCTTTTTAACTCCTCTTTTTCCAAATTTTAACTCCTTTCGTTCATAAATACAATTATTAAGTCATGATCTGCTTATAACGATTTAGTCTCTTCTGAGCATATATTGTTTTATCTAGTAGTGAAAACTGTTTTGGCTCACATATTAAACACATTATTTTATATTTTTTGTAATATTAAAGCTGTTTGTTTTCCAATAAATAAATAAATATCTTAACTTCTCGCATGCCTAGTTACAAATAGATTAAAATAAAATTTTCATATGTACTCGATAGCAATTTCTTTACAGGGTATAAACCAAAATAAATGTCCAGTTAGAGAAGAGTTTTGTCACCGTAACGAAACTGTTGATTAACGTGAAACACATTTATTATTGTAATAAAGTTGGAAGTTAGACATCATTCAAGTGACATTTAAATAGCATCTATAAGTACATTTATTTTGGTTTATACCCTACAATACAATTTTTGTTTTAATTAACCTTTAGGTGATATGGTATGTATTATGTGTCACAGACATCATGACTATTATTTTAACTTTATTTTGCCATGGCCTAAGAGTTACTTTGAGTGTGCTGTGAAACCACATTTATCAATTAAAGGTTAAAGAGTTAAAAGCTCTTTTGTTATACACTAATTGGGAATAAAAAATATTACCCTGTTGTATGGCTTGAATATATTCTTTTCTTCAACTACTTTCACCAGCTCCAAAATACCCCGAAACGAATCAATCTTGTCATTGCGGTTTCTAAAATTTGAGTTTCAAGCTTAAGATGGTTTCATCAAATGTTGATAATTATCATTAGTACAGTCAGCATCAAACGTAGCTGATCACTTTTGTGCACTCAAAAGCATTGATATCTATACAGCGATCGCGTCAAATATATGTATACATAAGTAGATGCTATTTGTAAGTAGCACGAGTTTTTTTTTATACTCTTGCATGTGCCTCAGTCACGAGACCTATAAGTATAGCACCTCACAGAGTCCACCTTTCTCGAGCCAGATTTGATCTTAAAAATAAGAAAACCAATTGGTTTTATGCTAAAAAGAAGAAAGTAGTAAATTATTTACGTTTTTTGTGTTGAGAGGATTTCCTTACGCCTTTCTTCTTGATTTCCCAGTCTACCCCAGTTTTTGTACAAACTCTGGTAACAATTTTTCCCCTCTTCTGTAGTTTCTGTGGTTATTATGGTGGATTCCAATTTATCTAAAACTTCGTCCATATTGCTTCGCCAATGATTTTTGAAGACCTTGTTTTCAGTATTCAATATTCCCGTCAGTAGAATAGCTAATGTTTTGTTTTTGAAACCTCTTAAGTATTACTGCAGCCTTTTTACCTTTTAAATCTTATTTGCCGATTTTGTAAGCAGATAGTTGTTTTTTTTTCTTTATGGCGTTCCGCAATGATTTCGCTAAAGCAGTTAGTTGAAATGTAGTTTTGTATAAAAAAACAATGAGAATATGACAGTACTGACTGACAGACAGTTCACGGACAGAGTTGCCATATAAAAAGGATTAAGTAAATTAAAACATCGCATCATACCATTTTTGCACAAAAGACGTTAAATACAGGTTTCCTTTGTAAGAATTTGCTTAAAATCGATTTGGAAGTCTGTTTATACTTATATCGAAATTATTAGACGGTATGAAATTATGGTCACAGAAAATGGTACGAATTTCCGTTTACTTAAACCGTTCCGTCAGAACTTGATAATGTTGTAAGACGATGCACATTACTTTTAAAATTGGGTAAAAGTATCGAGTACCCTGCATTTTCATATTCAGAAGCTTCTTTAACTGCTAGAACTAGCTCTTTAACTTCTATTGGCTTGTTGGATTTTTATTTAGGTTTTTTATTTTATGGCGAATATTAAAGTACTTTTTGCAATAATTTCCAATTACCCCAACGCACATAAAACCAGCTAAGTGAGAGTGGAATTGCGCTTTCTTTATTTAAAATAGGTGTTTTGTAGAAGAAGAATTAAGATTATGTTGACCAGCTGTGCAAAATGTGGTTACAGAATTATCAACAAGATTTTAGAGTTGTAGGTAATTCTGTAGCTATGCCTACCTCAGGGAACGAAATAAATCAACGTTATGCTTTTTCGGCACTCAAATTCTGCCTTTTTGCCCCTAAATATATTGACCCAATTAGTTGCCAGTAATGCCCTATTTAGGTTTCAGTAGTCAAACTAGGAACCCTTACAGTTTCGCCATGTCCGACCGTCCGTCCATCCACAGCCTAGCTCAGACTCTTGATACTAGAAAGCTGTAATCTGGCATGAATGTACATATTAGTCAAGCCAACAAAGTGGTAAAATAATATATGTGTTTTTTTCATTTTAATGTTCTCCCCACGATACATATTTTTTTCTCGACTACCACATAGTGTGGGGTGTTGTTGGATAAGTCTTTCAAAAATATTGCGGGTTAGTGAAAACATATTTTTGAATAAAAATCCGTTTAGTAAATATTAAGCTTTAAAGCGCTACATTTTGTTAAGAGTCAAGTGTCGTCCCCCCCCCCCCCCCCCCCCCTACAGCCAACTACAAATACTAAAAATGTAAAAAATATCTCAAATGAAAACTCATATAATGAATTTAATAGGAAAACTATCACGACTAAGTAAACTTCATTGGTTCTTGAGTTGCAAACAATTAAAATGTTTATACCGAAAACTTATTTTCGGTGTTGGTTGGTAAACTGATCGCGACCTATGTCGCTGTATGGGGATAATAGTTTTCCAACGGCAAATTTTGTCGCGAGGTATGAGGCGGCCGAAAAAATTAAGAAACGAGGCTTAAGTATTTACAAAGGCCTCGACGCAGAATATAACTTCATTCCTTTCGGCGTCGAGAGCCTTGGTCCTAATACTATTGGCCTTTTTGAGGAAGTCTCGAAAAGGCTAATTAAAACACCCAGAGACCGCATAGCTGTCAGCTTCCTTGGGTAACGCCTAGGTGTTAATTTGCCTCCTTTTTGTAGTTTTTTATTAAGGTAATCTTGTTTTAACTTAAACAAGTCATTAGTTAATGTTTTAATTATTTGAACTCATCAAAGATTTAGTTTAGTTTTTTAGTTTTATGTTATAATAAATTATAGGTAGTTATAATGTAATTTCTTTGTAGTTTGCTTGTCAATAGACCAATTAAATATGCACCCATTAGTTACTAAATCAAAAAATACTTTCTTATGTAATGGATACAACAATGGTCTAAAATTTTAATTTATTAATATGAGCACACCTAAATATGCCACATCCAACCACGCGCTATGGCGCACCGTTCTTATCTTATTCCTACATCGCTGTGCCTGAGGTGCAGTTGGTGACGCATGCTTACTCGAACATTAGTAATATTTTTGTAATGAATTTCTACCCTCTATGATTTTTATATCATGTTACTTTCGTATATAACAAAACACTGTATGCTTGTTTTAGTCTTAACCTGTAACCTTTCTCATGTAATTGAATCCTGTAATTCTTTATGAGAAATAAAAGTTCTTTAAACATATTTTGCATGGATTTTTTAAATAATGTTTCTCATCAAAATATGAAAATACTGTAAAAGAGATCACCAAAAGTGAACTTAAAAATTAAAATGAAAATCGGCCAAGAAATACGGATGACACAAGCATTTTTAACGGCTAATTAAAAGCAATTAGACAGAGAGATCGGATATGCACTGGGACGTCATGTACAAACAGGCCGTATAAACTCCATCTTAAATTCTGTTTGCTTGTAAGCGATAGAAACCAATTTTTGTTGGCTTATATCTTGGTTTTTTTATAGCTATTCAAATAATGATTTTTCTCTATTACACTTCCGCGGTAAAGCGAAAAAGTGTGGCTCTTAAATAAAATCTAAGTATCTAAATAATACCCATACAGACGTGTTCGTTTTTTTAAGATGGTATTTTGTAATTACGTGGGTTATGTTATGAATCTGCGTTCAGTTAATTTTAGCTTACACTACGCAGAAAATAAATGTATCTTACCCAGTTAGCTCTTACTTAAATGGGAAAATCTAAATGTGTTTGTGGCAACATTCTACTTAGCTACCGAGTTTCCGAGCAAAGCCGAACGTTTTTCTATTCGAAGCCGAAAATAACCGAACGTATGATTAGGTCACGTGGTACTTTTGGAGTCTTCGTGGCGGCGTAGCTTGTTCAGCTGCTCGTCGAAGCGGCTGTCGGACGGTCGCCTCTCAGCGAGTCTGCGTACGATGTAGCGGCCATTTTTGTTCTTAGTTCATTACAGTGCGCATATTTTAATGTATTTAGAGGGATATTTAGGCAATTTTCACGATGACTATAATAGTTTTTCTAATAGATACATCAGCCTCAATGAACCAAAGAGCTTATTTGGGCGGACGCCCAACATTGCTCGATGTAGCCAAGGGCGCAGTGGAAACGTTCGTAAAGGTACGTGCAGTGTCATCGACTCGTCAACCGCCTCGTTTTGTGACTTATTTGTTTATCGCGTGTTTGTTAAAACTGCCTAATTCTATTTCAAAGGTACGTCAACGTTCCCCTGAAAGCAGAGGTGACAGGTATATGCTTCTAACTTTCGAAGAGCCACCCGCGAACATCAAGGTTAGTATTTATCGAAGTAAACACGTTTTCGAATTATTTTCTCTATCATGTGCATATAGAATCATAGTGACGCCGGTTTTGCAGCATCCTCAGGTGTATCACTATTATCTGCAATCCAAAACATGCCCATACTTCGAATGTGCGAATTTTACTGAAATAGACGGAACGACGTAAACAGGACAAGCCGCCACCGCCACCGTTGCTGCCTCCGCGATAGCGCTGGCGACTGCGCGCTCGTCGCTCGCTCCTATTGGCCAAGCTGATTTATAACGAAAATGGCGAATTGAGGGGGAAATATGAATTGTAGAACGTTTACTGACATAAGCTACATCGCTCGCGCAGGATTACAGTATTATTTTATTCCATGCAAGATTTGAGTAGCGAATTTATAGTTAGGTGTTTACAGGTATTAATATGACCTTATAAATAAATCGGAAGACTTCAAAAGCCAACGAATTACTTGTAATATTATTATTTATTAATTTAATGTAAGTGCTTGATGATCTTGGAGACAATTGCAAACAAAGATTGCATATGATTGGTTTTTGATAAAACTCAACACAAAATAAGTGCATTTCCTAAATTTGAACAGAAAATTTTTTTTTTTGGGGATTCTGATAAATCCTGAGGGAATAGAGGTAAACAAACTATGCAGTACAAATTATAATTGAATTCAGTTAGGTACAGCATTTATTGTAAGGCCATATTGGATCAGTAGATCAGTATGTTAAATGGTACGAGTAATTTTATTATTATTTGCTTCCAGGCTGGGTGGAAGGAGAATCTGGCAACATTTATTAACGAGTTGAAGAATTTGCAATGCCTTGGCTTGACAACAATGGGTGCTGCCTTGAAACATGCTTTTGATGTTTTAAATAT
This sequence comes from Acleris sparsana, assembly GCA_923062465.1. Lineage (NCBI taxonomy): Eukaryota > Metazoa > Arthropoda > Insecta > Lepidoptera > Tortricidae > Acleris > Acleris sparsana. The sequence continues at coordinate 13,268,344 of OV281287.1, read as the reverse complement.
CAATCGTATGCAGACAGGTATAGACACATATGGCCAAGGCAGGTGCCCCTTTTATCTGGAGCCTTCTGTTATAGTTGTCATAACCGATGGAGGAAAATTGTCAAGCAATGCAGGCATCCAGGAAGAAGTTAGTATACTTTCAATGAAAAGAATGGAATATTGAAAAACCTTGCATGCTCTGCATTGGTCATTTACCTATCCTATCTTTATCAGTAAAATGATAAGGAACTTGTTGACTATTCATGTTTGTTCCATTTTGTGGAATAGAGCATGATATTATGGAAGTACTTCTTACATATAACCAAAAAGAAAAATCCCAATCTACCTCTTCTGTTTTGTTTCCACCAAAAATATTTTTTAGTCTAGTACCTAATAGAAACAACCAAGAAACTTGCTGCTAAAAAGCCAATAAACGACTTCGTTATCTGGTTATGATAATATAGACAGGTACTCAAATAAGGTAAAAAAGAAACCTGTCTTTTAATTTACCTACTTTAATTTAGTCTTTCTTGCACGAAAATATTACATTTGAGTAAAAACACCCATGAACTTAATGCCTAATTCTCTAGCAGCTGACTGAAACATACCTAATATCTATTGAGCATTATGGTAACGGAACATAGCATAGTGCTCAATAGGTAGAATAAAATAAAATAGGTATCAACATAACGCCACATCTGTTTTAAACATGATTAGGCAGATACTGAACGTGTATTAAATCTTATGAATGCCTTAATTGAATTATCCTGGTTCTTACATGATTTGATAGTTCTAACCTAACGGAACTTAAACTTTCAGTTAGGTTAAAAAAATACAAATAAATGTGAGTCTGTATCTGTAAAAGGTCCATATCTTATCAGGAATTGGTTTTATGAGAATGGGTTGACCACGATATAAACCCTTAATGTGCACGGCCGTTACGAAATGTTTTCATTGTAATTTTATTATGCAGCAAGTAATTTTAACTAGGTAAAGTACCAAATAATCTCTAAGCCTTAATAGTAGATATCATATCATAAATATGAGATACTTTATTTTTTATTTCACATTTCTAAATAATATGTGCTGTTTGTTGAGAGAGAACTCGTCGCGATAAAAGGGCGGGCCAATCCCGAGCTACATAGTGTTATTTCTCAAGTTTTGACATCTTGTCTTTGTAATTTTGCCCTTGACTGCGAAATTTGTTTTTTTATAGTGTACTAGAGGACGCCCGCGACTTCGTACGCGTAGAATTAGTTTCCCGCTATTCCCCCTACCTCTTCCCGTGGGGGGTCGATTTTCGGGAAATCCTTTGTTACTGCACCCCTAGACCTCAAGGAACCTATGTATCACAAAAGGGAATCTATAGACTTGGCGGTTTGGGTATTTGCATTGCACCAACCTTTTATGTCACTTCTACCTTTTTTTAATAATATTGGATTGAGTTTTTAAACGTGTCAAAATATAATGTAATGTAAATCAAAAGCACTAAGGAGTATTGATATAAACAGCAAATTACCCCTAAAATAACTTTCTACCCCTTTTTCACCCCCTTTGGGGATGAATTTCAATATAATATGAAACGCGTCTTCCATCATTTTTGTTAAAGAATGTTTATGCGAAATTTGAAGTAGATTGGACCAAGGAATCACGTTGTCCCATACAAATTTTGCCCCCCCCCCGTTTTCACCCCCTTAGCGGTAGAATTTCGGAAAATCCATTCTTATCGGATGCCTACGTCATACAAAGAACACACCCTCCAAGTTTCAGGTCTCTACGATCAGCGGTTTAGGCTGTGCGTTGATTCGTCAGTCAGTCAGACAAGTCAGTCATTCAGGTCAAAGCAAATATGTATAAATGAAAGCTATTGAGATTATTAATGCTGGTAAATGGCCCATTAATTGATAATAACGTTTTCTTGTAGATTTTACCACAGTTTCGACCTCTAGAGGTTTTCGTTAGAAAAAGAACATTAAGAGTAATTTAGACAAAACTGACTACTTGCACTTGATATTTTTTATTAAAAATGTTGGTAAAAATAAACCAAAACGTTATTTGTTTGCTTTCTAAATAATTAATCATGAAATTAGTATATTGTTATGACGAAGCACTATGAACATATTTATTTAATCTCTATTGCACAAAAACTGGTACTGGCGGAATTCATTTCTCGCATAAATAGAGACAAAGACAAACATTTAAATATGTAACCGTACAGTACCTATTATTCTCAATTAATCACTGAGGTTTTTCAATTCAGTTAGGTACCTATGTGAATGCACAAAATTAAATCTCACAGCTCGGAGCGTTACAAAATCCTACACCAAATGTAAGTAAGTAGGTACTTACCAAACTGTAGGCTAGCTTATCAGCTAGATGCTAGAACATTATATCGAGAAATCGGTTGTATGAGTAGGTAGGATCTAATGTGTTGCAGTTGTTATGTATGTCCTCGACATAATCAAGTATGAATAAAGTATCATACATAAAGTATGTACGTAAAGGAAACGAGCGTAATAGCCATCGAGAAACCTCGAAATAATTGCGACCTTACTTTCAGAGCTTATAACTCTTAAAGGGCCCAACCGATTGTCATATATAACCTAGCAAAGCACTCAAACTATCTATCTACTTAATAAATTCATTTGTTTGGGAGCTACGGTGCCGTGGACAGACTGACAGAACAGACAGACAGAGACAGAACAGACAGACAGACTGACGGACGAACAACAAAGTGATCCTGTACGGGTTCAGTGTTTTCCTTTCGAGGTACTGACCCTAAAAATCATTAATGATAGCACCAGATAACTTAGAATTGATTAAATTAGTTCATACGTGTTGTTTTAGATAGTTATTTGCATTTGAATTACCTAACGGATTCGGAACCCTACGCTGAGCATGGTCCGACATGCTCTTGCTCGGACAAAATCACAAATAACTATTTGAAAACATCATATTTTAAATAGCTGATAAATGAATTTCGATGAATATAACTACCTCGAAATGGATGGAGTCTTTACAAAAAACAAACAACCCCAAAGAGGTTTCAATAATTAGGTACGTAGCGTTTAAACTACACTGGATCGCAAAACTAATTATCACACTTTAAAAAAACATTCATATAAAGTGTGATACTTAGTTTTGCGGCCCAGTATAGTTTTGCAGCATGCCCAAACAAAGGGCCTAAGTAAGGTTTCAACGGGACCTTATTTTATTACTAAGCCTCCGCTACCCGCCGTCTGTCTTACAGCGGGCTGTTTACCATTAACCGTAATAGGTACCTAGATATTTGAAATTTTCACAAGAGTGTATTACTTTTTACGCTTTTACGCTTTAGCTACAATTAATAAAAAATAATTAAATCTAAAAACTAGAAGGCCTGGTACGGGACCCTTCCTGTGTGAGTTCGACTAGCGCTCTAGCCTTAGCCTTAGAAAGAGATGAAAAAAAAAAATCCTTAGAAACTTGGAAAGTTCTGAAGCAAATGTTAATTTTCAGGATTGGTTCATTCTGTGGATCCTCTACATCGCAGAGTTTAGGTTTGTAGGGAACGATTATAATTTATTATTAGTAATTGGACCAGGTAGATTTGATTTACTTGTGACTCGGAGCATGGAAATTTATTCGAAAATAAAATTAAAACAATTATACGTGAATTAGGATCTCTCTTTACTATTGTTAACCCATGTAAAGTTTGGCATAAGGTCATGTCATATAAAATATATATTATATGCCATGACATGATATTTAAAATAAAGAAAACCAGCCAAATAACAAAGTAATTCCTTAGTAATTATTTGTTCGAGTATACAGTAGTATCTACTTAGGCTCAGCGTCTCTTCTGGATCTTGGCTTCCGATACGAATTGACACCACTGCACCCTGTATTGAGCGATCTCCCAGTTTCGAGTAGATGCTGGTTAATATAATGCCAATACCTTGGTTTGCTACTCTGGTCAAACCCAACCTTACTGTAGGAACTACGTGTGCGTAACTAAGGAACCTAAGAAAATTTTCTTTGCAGTTTAACCTTCCGATGAACTGCCCTATACCTGGTTCCGAGCTGACGCGGGAGCCCTTTCGCTGGGATCAGAGGCTGTTCTCCTTAGTCCTACGACTGGCGGGGACGCCCGCCGTCGAGAGGGACACTGGCCTTGTGCCCTCCGACACCTCGCCCATTGACGCCATGTGTGAAGTGACTGGTGGTAAGTGAACTTGCGTTATTTTTGGTAATGGTGAACCAGACAAAACTTCTTCACTTGTCTGAAGGTTACATCAACTGGGATACCCTTTAAATGTTTGAGGATCCTGTCAGGAGATCCTTAGTGCCTATTAAGCAATTGCAGCTGTACTGTGTATGAACCTCGATAAGGATGTTTCGCAAGGCAAGCACCTGCTTGTTTATCGTCATATAGTTACATAGACCATTAACAAAATATGTTAGTATAGTCAGTATTTCTCACTGGTTCACTAATGGTTCACTAAACTTTTACTTCACAAAGAGATACTTCCCGCCGAATTATTTTTGATATTCCGCCGTATGATTCAGTTTAACAAAATGATGATTTGATAAAAAGTCAATACCATTTCTCACTATTAGTTTATTGAAAAATGGATAGAAGCCATGTAGGCTGTCATTCATGGAAAATGTATGTAGTATGTTTTAAATGTAAGCCTGCTTCTTTACCTTCACTGTGCTCGTACTTTTACCAATCTGCTACGGCGGAAAGTAGAGCTACTCTAATCGTGTTTAGCTATTTTGGCAAATTCTTCGTTGCTCGGCGGAACTAATAATATTACTACTACTATTATTATGTAATATTTTCCCGCGCGTCAGACCCAGCGGGGTCAGTCGTCGGCAATTGTAGTCATTCCATACATTTAGTAAAAAAACCTACGATCAAGACACCGTTGCTACCGAAAACGCCCGGCTACGCCTTAAATCCGGTTAAAGCTGTGGTGCAGGTCTAAGAGAATAACAGCAGTCAGCACTAGGCGTCGGGCGCGACGGCCAGGACTGAGCCTCGGGCACCCATTTTCGAAATCGAATTTTGCAGTTGTTATTTTGTGTTGATTCTGTCACGGAGAGAGAATAAAATATACGGAAGTTCTGAATTCAGTGTTAAATGGAGTAAAACCGGCCTGAGTCTTCTGAATTCAGTGTTTACTCGTGTGTATTCAGTGTTACTCTATTTCCTGAGTCGTTTAGTAGCGTCCGGCAGCCGCGTCCTATTGACCTTTAGCGCCACTACCAGCAGCGTTATTACGTTCACAAACGTCAGAACGTCATTTGCCGACGCAAAATGTATGAAGTGTAGAATAACTTAGAATAGTTTTGTTAGGCTTCTGCCGCACAAACATTTTTCGGCTTGCCCACTAGGGACGATCAAAGAATTTTTACTCGTATCGCTGGCAATTGCTTTAAATGATACTTAAATTATGTCTAACTTAGAAATTCGTTAAAAAAATATATGTGTTTGACGTTAATCGACACTTTCGTTACGGTGACAAAACTCTTCTTTAACTGGACATTTATTTTGGTTTAGGTATACCCATTTTTACATAACCTTTGTTAATATTCAGTATTTAGGTACTTCATTATTACGAGTCAGATAGTGATAATTTTAATCACGTTGTTTTCCTCCTGTGTATTTATTCAATTTTCATTCGATGCATGACCCCCATGACCTCTCCCCCTTGGATCAGCTTGTGCCAGCTACGCTCTTGTTGGTAGAGAAATTTACTTTAATTCCCCGTCATCTCGGTGACACTGATAGGAAACTAAATTGTGTCATTATTTTTAATGACATTCTGTAGGTACCTACCAATAATAGTATGGTTGACAATACCGTCCTAACGCAAATCTGTGATGAGGAAAAATGCTGACAATGTGTACCTATATCGCGTTTGTTATCCGCGAATTTGCAATCCTTAATAAAAAATATGCGACTGAACATTTGATGTTATTCAAGTATATGAAATTAAGTATATCGTATAGAAGCTTTTTCCGCAATTCTCTCGCAATTGTTTTTTTTTATAATTCGCGAAGTCCGATTTCCTTGTCTATCAAAGTTTTTAGAGTCCTTAAACCTGGGCCTGTATTTAAATCGGTAAAACCATATTGTCGTTCACATGATATGGTATTGTTATTAGTTATTAACCCGGCCGCCAGTACCTACTGTCGAGTAAATAACATTATCCAATGCTACCAATGACCTACCATTTTGAAGTCAAGTGCTCTAATTTACTGTATGCACTACAATATCGAAAATCTTAACTGTTCATTGCGTATTTAGTACATAGGTACTGGTGGTTTAATTAAGTCATAAAATCTGTGATACGGGTCTTGCACCTGTTTATAACATAGATCGTCTAGTTTTTTTTACTCTTACATTGGCATCATCTGGGCATTCTGAGTTTGACAACCCACTGCAATATATCAGATACAATACAGAAAAGCAAGATAAGAGCAAATTTTAAATCGTGAAGGTACCTACTAGATAGGTACAGTGAGCTCTATAACTCGCTTTATGTGCACTTCTGTACGCTCACGTCCATCAATATATAAATATATATATACAACCTTATCAACTTGCAGCAGTGTCGTGTCGTATTTACATATTTTTGGAAGTTTTACTATGTCCATACCATATTATGGACGTTACTATACTTTGTGCCTATAACGCCTTTGTTAGATTAGTGCAGCAGTTCAAGCATGACGCTAAGTTAAAGCACTTAGCTAAGTGTGTAGCTACTTATAAGGCCGACCGTACCTAGTGACGAATGATACCTATTGGCCGGTAATATGGAGACTATTTACGAAATCTGACATTCGTAAATGATATGAATTATTGAGACCAATACAACTCCTAAATATCTGTTTTTCATATTTTAGTTATGGAAGCTATGGCTTGTATTTATATAATTGATTTATTGGTGTTGCGGTTAGTAATAAATACGTTTTGGGGCTCTTATCTACTCGGTGAAACCATCATTGTTGCTTTTGACATGTTATCGTATTGTCAACGTTTATGATAGCTTTGTCTTGACAGTAATGGCGATCGAGTTAAAAACAACACGGTGATATGCCAAAAGCAATACGGTTTTGCCGAGTAGAATAGATCCCCTGGTTTCCAATTAGAGATTTAGAATTACTTTTAATTCATGCTAGCTCCGCAGCTTTAGTTATACAAAAGAAAAACAACCTTTAAGCATGATTCACACGTCAATTATTCGAGACAAAAGTGCTTCATGCAAAAAAAAAACGTAGTGAGAGCCCTTTGCTAAACTCGTCTAACTAGTTTTTGTTACCATAGGTTGTAGACGGTTCACTTAGTGTCAAGGTGATCTTAGTCACATAAACATTTTCTTTCGAGTTTTTATCACTTACGTGCTTTATTCAATTATACGCTTTTTTACCTGATACCTATTACAAAAACAAAACTTGTTCCCATTTCGTGTGGATTCGATTCTTCACTTTTGCGCCGTAAAATGATATGCTGTTGACGATCCATTCCATGTTACTTGTCTTTCCTATTTAATAAACACTTTTAATTATAACCTCATAACGCTTGTTTTCCAGTTAGTAAAGCAACTAGAAAGCACATTTTGCACATAATTTTCTCAATTTTACCTAATGGATATTTTAAAAGAGTTAATTGTTATTTAAGGCGAAAAACTAGCATTTTGAGGTTAAATGTGTTTACTAAATAAGACAAGTAAGATACGGACAAGTAGATTTCATGACGAATAAAAGTAGGTACGTAAGAAAGAACCCTAAATTAAAAAAAGTTCAACATCGATTTCGCTATGTAAATGTTTATTAGATATACATTTATTTTAAGACCTATTTACATCGTAATTTAAAGTTAAAATCCACGTCATTTAAGTAATTATAAAAACATATTTTATGTAGTACCTATTGTTTAGCTTGGTAAGGCCAGCTAACTGAAAGTTTCAATTATGCTAATTTGAAAGCCATGCTCAAAACCGGTTGTACTTGAATTGCATATTTATTTACATTCAACTTGTCTTAATGTCAAAGGGAGGTGTACTTGGTCTTACTAGAAAATCGGCTATAATTTCTCTTACTTTTCTTTTACGATTATGTTGATTATACGGTGGGTATTATTATTAGTTCTTGTGCGTACCTAAGACTTCCACCCACACAAATACTTGCACACTTGCACGAAATATCGACGGTTCTGTGACTCAACCTTGTATATTGAATAAAGTCCAGTATAAACTGACACGCACTAAGTATGCACTCGCGTATTTAGTGAGTGTCAGTTTATACTAGAAAATATTCTATATACGAGGTTGAGTCACAGAACCGTCGATATTGAACTCCCACACGTCAAAAAGAAGAGCAAATCTAGTCAATCTTGTGAGCTTAGAAACATTTTGAGATATCGGATATAAATGTTAGGAACCACATAATTTCGCACTTAGTTATTTAAGTGAAGAGGTTTTTTTTATAATTCAAAAAATAAAGTTTAAATGTAGATTTTTATCAGTAATTATTCATCGTGTAATCTACATTTTGAGATTAGAATTTCATTTAAATAAAGTGACTAGTGACATGATCTTACCGTGTACACACATAAACTTGCACTTGTCAGGTCATAAATATATATACAATACATTCCCAAGTGTCAAAAAAATCTACACACCCTATGCCTTAGATTATAAGATCTATTTACAATCCAGATCTTAGTTATGTTTTATACAACTATCAAATGAAATTGAACATATTTGTAAATAATATTTCATTATGGTAATAACTACATAATTATAAATACCTTTCATTTGAATAAAATTTTATTTTTCGTGTCTGTTAACCAATGTACATGTTCAGCCTAGTTTGGGTGCACTTTAATTGATGTTTAATGAAAATGAATTGAATAACTTTATTTCTTTAAATATTTGAAATAATCCTCAGTTACTCGCTAAGTCCTGAGCTACGATGTCCTGTGTTACCGGACCGAGATTATATAAAATAAACCACAGTTGCAATTATTTATCTAAATCATACATAATTTTAAATCTTGACCTTTGAAAAAAAACAACAAATGAACACGTCGTCACTTTAAAATATATACGTGTGTGTTAATAGTTCCTATGATTTGTCTTATTATTAACCTTATTATTATTCTAATGTTATTGTATTTTTTACAGGTCGTTCATACTGCATAACTTCCCACCGTATGTTGATGCAATGCATCGACAGCTTGGTTCAGAAGGTTCAGAGTGGAGTGGTGATCAATTTCGAGAAGATCGGGCCCGACCCGCCGCCGTTAGACGGCGAGACGCCCAAGGAAGGGACTAAACCAGCCGAAGAAGTCCCCCATGAAGAGAAGGAGATTGAAGGAGATAGTGACAAGAATGGGGTATGTTTGTTGTTTCTTAAACTTCTCATGACACCACTGTAATATTGATAACCTGTAGCGCCTTATTCTTATTTTGGTTTTAATTACTTCTAGTAAAGTTAAGCGGGGCTATGCCGACAGAGGGGAAAACGAGTCATTTTTTTCCAACTGGAGTACGTTTTAAAAATATATTTGTCGCATTTTATATTAATTTCTGTACCTAAATTTCAATATAAGGGAGCAAAAATAGTTTTAAACTGTGTTATTTCGTTAAAAACTTGAAATTGACGCATTTACCCCTCTGTCGGAATAGCCCTGCCTGATCTTACTGAAATGTTTGCAAGCAATCTTGATTATATATTACATAAACGCACATCACGGTCACACCGCATTAGAACTTAATTAAACAACCATTCAAAAGTACCTATGTATTATTCCATACAAAACCAATTAAATAACATAAGAACATGGTTTATCAGAAATCAGAAAATATTGTAAAAGTAGTCCACAAAATCTAGAAGATGCTCAAATTCATAAACACTATGTGTAAATAAAAACCAGACTTGCGGCCAAGAATCCTAAGAGTATGGTATGCTAAGTATAGCCGCAATTTCATATATCGAAATATCAAGGTACCTACTAATAAATATATGACCAAGACTATTGATAAAGCCGTTAGAGCGTGTTCTAATATTTTTGAGCACCTTGTTATACACATTTGAACCCGACTTTACAAAATGAATTCCATGTAAGGTCAAACTGGGCAATTCCGACAGAGTGGTAAATGTGTCACTTAATTTCTTCAAGGGTATGTAACTATTCAAGCTTCTTTTATAGAAATTAAGGTACTTAAAATACTATAAAAGGAGGCGAAAATAGTCTTATCGGAATAGCCTGACCTTATATGAATGAAAGTTGTTTAACTTCCCTGTAAATGTCGTAAGTGAGCTAGGTCATTAAATACAAGTCTTTAGAGAGACGACACATATTATAGTCTCACTAGAACTATATACCCGGTGATTCTTAATTAAAACCTTTCATCCAAGGCTTTGTATTCATGTAAAAAACACGCAGAAACTTCTAGATCCACTTTTTCAGCACAATTTCAGCTCGCAATAAAAAAATCTACATGTAATTAATTGACTTTTTTCTGCCTAGCGCTGGAACGGCGGGCCGTACCAAAGCAGTATGACAACGAACCAAGGCCCTAGTGCGCCGCAGGCGTGGCACTCCTGCCGGCGGCTCATCTACGTGCCGCGCACCGTCTCGCAGAAGGGCTTTGCTGTCGGCTTCTGGCCGATACCGGAGTCTTTTCGCCCTGACCCTAACGCACCTACTTTGGTAAGTCACTATATTAATAGTATACTACCTATTTTTCTTAAATAGTTTAATTACACATCTACATACATACCGTCACACCTTCATCCCTGAGTGGGGTAGGCAGAGCTACAGAATTACCAACAACTCTAACAACTTGTTGTTATTTTTATAACCACATTTTGCACAATCAGGCTAAGATGTTTACCATGTGTATATTAGTGACGGGTTGCAAGCCCATCGCCTAACAATATTACAAGCTTTTAATCCCTTAGTTGCCTCTTACGAGTTCCACGGGAAGACATGGAGTGGCACTATTCTAAGCCGGCAACCACACGGCATTCCACTGTTAGGAAATTCAATTTCAAGCTACAAATTGAAGAAAGTATTATTTAGGCAGATATACAATTATTTTTAATTTTTATTATTTAGCTATTCATTGAGATGTTTAACAGGACGCATATAAAATATTTATATATTAATTCATTTTATTGTATAATGGAGGTTCCATCAATATAACTCCCTGGGTTAGCAAATGGTGAGTGGGTCGAGTTCATTGAACCAGTTTTGACATTCACATTACTGAACTTTGATACAAATTGCAGAATAGGCTTTAATTGTATACGCGGTGTGAATAATTTAATTAATAAACTACAACTACATAATATGAAAATTTTAAACGCACCGCTTTATTATTAATAAATAATAAAAGCGGTTTTTAATTAGCCTCATCCCTGAACATGATGTTGGAAAGATATCGAAACGTTACAGAATTTACTAAGCTAAGTTTTATTTTATTAATTTAGTAGCTAAATCTTAGTTACTTACGAACACAAAACGCACGTTGCGCTCTTGTGAACGGCTCAAAAGCGACTGGAAATTTCACAAATTGGCGCATCTAACAAGACCCCCGCGCTCGCGCGTTTTTGAAATATAGCCGAAACAAACCGCCAACACAAAATTATCTGAGCAAACATTCTTTCTCAAACTTATTACGCAATCTAAAGATTACAAATGCGTCGGCAACCGTGAGTACTAAGATATGATGCCTCTATCCTCTTAAGACCCAATACCTGTTTAGTAACATTGTAATTGAATTCTTTGTTGATTTAATTGAAGGGTGCCTTTTATATTTGGCATAATGTCCTCAAGCGAGAACCTGGGGACCCGGGAGGCATATGCTAGTAACTTTACTGGCTGTCTTTCTCCCACACCGAAACAACACCTCTTTGCAGGTTGCCGAGTAAAATAGTGATAGAGATCCTGATGGATCAACCACGAGTCGTGGGCCACGACCCAGGGTTCGAAATTAACAAGATAATTATAAGTAAATATATCAGGGCGAATCTTAAAAACAATATATCCAAATTTCATAGATGTTTATATAAGTATATTCAAAATAGACACTCCTTCAAAAACAGTTTACATTTGCGAGCGCATTTAAAAAAAAAAGATACCTATTCTACTATTATTCTCATGATAGTTTAATAAGAGCGGATGCGTTCACGTTCCCGCAGCAAACTTGGAAGCGTTTTTAATTGAAAACGCACCGAGTCCACTCTGTGCGTTTTTAGCTTTAGTTGATGTGACTATCTCCTTATGTCATCTGGTATTCCAGCCGCCGCGCTCAGCGCACCCCGCGGTGAAGTTCACCTGCTCGAGCCAGGAGCCGATGGTGATCGACAACCTGCCCTTCGACAAGTATGAGCTGGAACCCAGCCCACTCACGCAGTTCATCCTCGCTAGGAAACAGCCCACTACTTGCTGGCAGGTCAGTAACACAACAGGCTAGATGACTGATAAGTACTCGCATCGTAAAGATAAATGTAGATACTATACTAGGCAGATAAGAAGTCAATCCTGACAGTGCATAACCATGGAGTTTCGTCATAATATTGATAATGTTGACAAAAGTAAAAAAAATGCTGTTAATACTATTCTTTCACCCTCAACGAATAAAATAAGCATTGTTTTACACCTGGCAACATTATCAATATTCAGAAACTTCATGGTGGTGGTGCAATGTGTCAGGATAGACTTCTTATCTGCATGGTACGGTAGTTACAGTGCAATAGCGCTTGTTAAGTTTTTACCGCTCGGGTGAAGTCGGACTAGCAAAAGAGTGTATAAGAGCGAGCGAGAGATAGAAGTATAAACCCAAAGATTCTTTTAACAACGATCGCACTGTTAAAGTACGGTTTTGTTTTGTTAAAATGTGTATGGGACTTGACAGTCCCATACACTTGAATTTATGTATTGAGGTGACCAGTCGATCGTAAGAACGGGTTCTATTTATAGTGATCTAGCATTTATCGGCCACTTTAACTACATAAAATAACTTATGTTATGGCGATAAAGTAATTGGCCTAAAAACCGAATACACTTTTTACCTTTCGCTTTATTTTTTGCATCGTTTTTGAAAAAATAAAACATGAGTTTGGAATAGCGAAAATGATAGAGATACATGAAAATATTAACAGCTTCCTTTATTTTCTGATTTTTTAATAACATTAAAACCATAAGCATAAAAGTCATCAACTAATATTCCGCTTTAAATTTATTATGAATTAAAAAGTGAGATGGCCTTTCTATTTGTTCGTTACGTCTTCGTGTTTAAACCGCAAACCTTGTAAAACTTTGACGTGTAAAGTGTCGTCTCGACTTGCTCAATAAATGTCTTTTATCTTTCTCTTTTCCCTATGGTAATACGGCGCTCTACAGTAAAGGTACAAAATTCTTCGTTGAAGGCGGGCGCTTTATTACCTGACAATATTATGTCTAATATCTACTAAATATGTTTATATCGTGTTCCAGGTGTTTATAGCTAACAGCAGTTGCAAGAATTCAGAAGTGAGCCACCCGTTCGGGTACCTGAAGGCGTCCACTAACCTGACGTGCGTGAACCTGTTCGTGCTCCCATACAACTACCCCGTGCTGCTGCCGCTTCTCGACGACCTGTTCAAGGTGCACCGCTGTAAACCCACGCCTGAGTGGAAGCTGGCCTTCCAGCAGTACCTGGATAGAATGCCTTCGTACTATGTCACTGTAAGTTTAAAAAAAATAAAAAATAGATATAAACATTAAAGTCTTCCGCAATAATTGCGACCCTACTTTCAGACCTGCTCACTCTTAAACGGTGTAACCGATTTTCATGAAACCTAGCGAAGTATGTATTCCTAATTAATAGAAACCGCCATATTTTATTTATTAAATGATCTATAAGAAAAAGTATGACTGATTAATAGCTACACTTAGTGTACTAAAAACGGGTTTCTTAGACGGCGCGGCGTTTTGTTGATCATCAAAAACATTTCGGTTTCAGCCTCTCCGAAGAGCTTTGACTAAGATGGGCGCCTCCGCGCCACTGGTCCAGAGTTTGATTCCTGACACGCAAGACAATTCGCTCAGCTTCTCCGTACTCAACTATTTGAAAAGACTGAAAAATCAAGCAAAAATAGAATTCGAGAAGCTGTGTGCGGATGTTATTAATAAAGCTTCTTCTAGTAATAGCCATAAGGTAAATGAAGATGTCTCCGCAACTATTTATTGTCTGTTAAGGAATTACATTGCCAATAACAAAACATTTCACCTTCGTGTATGCAAAACAGTATTGCAGTTTTACAATCCCGCCTCCTTTGCTGCCAAGTCAATAAGAGCTCATAACGTTAACAATATGATAATGATATGGTCTTACGACAAAGTGGTATAGAGCCTCTGAAAATTCCCAGGACAACCTTTGATTTATTCCAAATACCGAGTTTTTTTTCTATTGCTTAGCTTTACTGGATTGTTCATCTTTATACAATTAAAATATTTTCAGTACGTTTCCAATTTGTTCAATAAGAGAGCATTATTGAAAAACACATTATATTCACCTGATATTTTGCACCACAATTCTCCCTCTTAGAATTCCGGTAAACTAGAAATAATTCACCAAAATTATATTTAGTTGCTAAATACCAACGCCATCTCTTTACAGATGGCTGAAAGCGTTCGCGTGATGCCCCGCTCGCCGCTCAAGAAGGACCTGACCACGCACCCGTACCTGCAGGACAAGTTCTCGGCGCTCCGGGACCAGCTCAACGACTTCGGGGGGCTCGTGGTGGGGCTCTCGCGCGGGCGGAACAAGAACCAGACGCACGCGTATAGGAACCCCTTCGACATACAGCGGAGGGACTTGTTAGACCAGGTATTAACACACACATCACGAATGTCTCTCAATGGGGTAGGCAGACACTATGGAAACTCAGGTGCACCGGTCCAAACATACAACTTTCGCTTCATCTAAATTCATCAACATCTCCATATTAAAAAAAAACGTGTCAAAAAGGTTTATAAATCTTTTGTAGGTCAGTGCATTCATTTGTATAATAAATTACCTGACGCAGTTTTAAAGTTACCATTTCCAGTACTTAAATATTACTTGAAATAGTCGTTGACGTCTAAAGCTTTCTATAGGGTCGAGGACTATCTAACAGATAAAAATGCTTGGCCTAAAGTTAACTACACGCCTAAATAACTAAATATTAAATTATTCATCAAAAAATATGTAAATATTGTATATTGTCTAGGAGACACGGTTTCTGTAGGAGAATGTATCGAAACTTTGTATGTGGTTGTCTTTCACTGTCATTATTTATATAATGCTAGGTTAAGCTTTATAATTGTATAATATCGTAAATAGTATTTAAAAAAACGACTGACTGTTGAGTTTCTTCTCAGCAGTGGTCTCTTGCGAAGTGCTGGTAGATTTTTGACGTGTAAAAATGCCCGTGCGGCCTACTTGCTGAATAAACATCTTTATCATTATCACGTAAGTACAGTCCTTGAGCTCTTAAAAAAAACCTCCGGATTTTATAAGCATACTTCGGGTATTGACGATGACACGCGATCGTGATATCGGTTCTTTTCTGTTATCATTATCAAGTTGCAAAACTTTTCGAAGTTACTTTAAAAAGTTATGGAATGAATAACCAACAGTACAAAATAAACCTTACAGTAATAATATTACGCTTATTTATATTTTTCTAATTTAAATACAATATGACTTTTTGTCATGAATGCAATGATACAAATAAAACAAAATCAGTATGTTCGAATTCTTCCATCGTTAATTTAAATAGAGAACACCTCGCCGCCTTCACACTACTTTTGTTTGGAAGTATATAGAGCTGTTATGTAAATCCCTAGAAATTGATTGCTTCTATTAATTTGAGTAGCAATTTTTTCACATTCGGTAGCCCTTTGAATTTTGAACGAAATTCATGAACCATTCTTCTGTTTTCATCGTAATCAAAACTGTCCATATTCAAAGAAAAATGCTTTTTGGTCTACTTCTCTTGGGTGTCAAATGTTTTTTGGTCTACTTCTTTTATTTTATTTTATTTTATGTACTTTCCAAAATCCCCGTTGCTTCTATGACTCGGTTTTGAACATTATTAAAATATTTACAATCAACACTTCAAATTGCTATTTATAAATCAATGAAAACACGACGAGTGCACGCTTCGTGTCAAAAAGATAATTTTCATTGCCGACTACACGAATCCTTTCGATTTCCCCCGAAACCCGAAGGTTTTTCTAAGAGCTCACGGACTGAACGTCAGTTTCGGGGGCTTTTGAATTAGGTTCTGTAACTAATAGACCATAAGGTCTATTAGTTACAGAACCGAGTATCCATAAGGATACTGTCAATAAAACAATGTTATCTTACGAATTGTTTTCTGATACTAAATGTTAAATATAACAACTGAATTGTCGTCTCGTTGCGTGTGTAAAAGAAAAATGTCCTAATGCTAATAAATCATGATTAGTAATTAAAACTTGTTAGTACTTAAACTTCCATATGAAGTCGTCGTCGTCACTAGGATATTTTTCCACTTTGGAAGCGTCTCTCGCGCAAACTATTCAGTTTAGAAAAAATATATATTAGAAACCTCAATATCATTTTTGAAGACCTATCCATAGATACCCCACACGTATGGGTTTGATGAAAAAAATAATTGAGTTTCAGTTCTAAGTATGGGGAACTCCAAAAATTAATTGTTTTTTTCTATTTTTGTATGAAAATCTTAATGCGGTTCACTGAATACATCTACTTACAAAGTTTCCATAGTATAGCTCTTATAGTTACGGAATAAAGTGGCTGTGACATACGGACGGACAGACGGACGGACAGACATGACGAATCTATAAGGGTTCCGTTTTTTTCCATTTGGCATTTTGGCCTAAAAACGGGTATAATGGTAAAATTTAGGTTTTCATTTGCAAGGATTACTAAAAAGTACTATATTTTTGTGTGTTAATTATGCCTGATCAATCTTGATTGCAGCTGTAAGATTGTAAAAACAACCAACCAACCAAGTTGCCACCATAAATATTAATTTATTGGATCTTAGTGAATAGTAGTGTTCTCACCTTTATTCCCTTAATAAAAAGGATATGGTGTCAATAATCGGTAGGGTACCAACATTAACAATTGGGCAGTTTCCCTTACTTATTTTTATGTTGTTGTCAGGTGGTCCGCATGCGAGCGAACTTCCTCCAGCCGTCGCTGGCGCACACGCGCCTGGTCGACGAGGACAGCCTGCACTCGATGCCGGTGGCGCAGATGGGCAACTACCAGGAGTACCTCAAGCGCATGACGCCGCAGCTGCGCGAGATCGAGACGCAGCCCGTGCGGCAGCACATGTTCGGGAACCCGTTCAAGATAGACAAGGTAAGTAATGCTCATAGACTATTGAAACTAAATAATTACCTTAAAACCTCATTTCTATTCCTGGCTCGGAGTTCGGATGGCTTTCGCTAAAATATTTTCTCTCGCAACTGCTAGGATATTTGTTGTGTTTTGTAAAAAAATATTGAGGAACCGGTAGTAATGCTATAACATGCGATTTATTGTCTGATGAAAATGCCTTTTGTTGTAAGTTGCAAATGTCTTGCATGGGCATTATTTGTAGTTTTTAAATTTGAAACAGTCAGGGTCCCAATCTACCCCATATTAAATCGTGTAATGTATGAAGAGTGGCAATGGTATTCACATTGTCGATCACGGTCCTAGGAAATTAAAAAATTGTATTCATTTTGCATCAGCGCTTAATTAATAAAAACACCGTTCCCGTTTCGGATAGGAGCGGAGCTCGTTTGCAGGTGTTATTCGGGAGCGCGATGTTAAGCGATGTGTAATTTCCAGCGCATGATGGTGGACGAGGCGGACATGGACCCGCTGGGCGGGCCGCGCGGCGGCGGGGGCGGCGCGGCGGGCGGGCGGCGCGGCGCGGAGCCCCCGCGCGCGGCCCCCCCCAAGCGCCGCGCCGGCCCGCTGCCCGCGCACGTCGTGGCGCGCCGCCCCAGCCGCGCGCCCGCGCGCCCGCCCGCGCCCGCCGACCTGCCCTCCGGGAGACCGCCCGAGGTGACTACTATTTTGTACCCGACTGCCGGAGGACGGTATAGTACATTGTTCTAGAGGTTAGAAAGTAAGCAATAGATGGACGAGTTAGTTCGAGGGCCGACGCAAAGTACGAGTCCATCTATTGCACTTTCAGCCGAGGCTTAACACAGTGCTTTTCACGAATACTGCGAGGAAATAAAAAATATATCTTATAATACATTTATTTCAGATAATTAAAAGCAGACATATATGGCTGTATGGAATCTAATTCCTTTGCCTATCCGTGAAGGGATGAATATTATTAAAAAAATAAAACGACTTCTCATTGGCCAATTTAATTTCATATGCAGCACAAAGTGTGTTCTGATTGGTCAGCCATATATGTCCGCTTTTAATTATCTGAAATAAAGTTTTTGTCACGGTGAGTCGTCAGTTTAAAAAACGCCTTATAAGATTTTTTTTTTCTCAACGACAACGAAGTTCCAACTTTCAATTTTAATTATCTTAAGGATCTTTCTATTTCGATTCAAAGTTCTCTAGAAACAGCCTTATTTTTTAAAGCTTGTTTTTTGTTAGCTATTCTTAAAAATTATATGTAATCGCGCCATAACACCAGTAAATAGGAGCCAGTAGATTGAAGTTCCTGAAAAACAACGATATTTTCGTTGAACGTCGAAAAACAACGAAAATAACCAGTAAAATCGAGGGATTTTTAATTTGGAATCAATTTCCAAAGAACGATAATAAGAGAGAAATAGAGAAAGTGCCCAAAAATTATTGAAATTCAATAACATCCCACATTATTTCATTTGAATTTGGAACGATCTGTCCAGACTTGTGACAGCCTAAAAGCTAAAGAGGTAAGCACGAACAGTTCACACGAATAAAAAGAGATATATGAACATTATTCGTATCCCATCAGAATTTTCGCAATAAAAAACCATTATGAAAGATAATTCTATTAGCTTTGTAATTAATTTCTACGTACCGATGCTATGAAATTGATAATATGCCTATCATTCCAGGAGCCTCCGCATGTGGACTCGGGTGGGCCGCCAAGCGCACCCGCATCCCCCGTCTCCCTACCCTCGGTCGCGCCGCCCAACCTGCCGCCAGTCGTGAAACCCTTCCTCAACGGAGGTCAGTACCAGCACGTTTTCTGATTAGCGTTGGATTTCAATAGGTAATTTTCCAGAAAAAATGCTGCCATTCGATTTTTATGATTAATTTAAAGGGTTCTGATAATACCCTTGTTTGTTTTAAATCATTTTGGTATTTAAATTTGTTTTCACTTAGTTATTATAATTTCCAGTTTTTCATATAGCGATATGTATTTTTTTTGCGTTAGTGGCCTTATTGTCGGGCTCTGCTGTAAGGTAGTATTATACGTTTGTTAATTTCAGACGCGTACATAACGATGGGGAGCAAGCTGCCGCGGTCGCCGTCGCCGCCGCGCTCGCCGCCGCCCGCGCCGCCCGCGCCCGCGCCCGCCCCCGCGCCCGCCCCCGCGCCCGCTCCCGCTCCCGCGCCCGCCCCCGCGCCCGCGCCCGCGCCGCCCGCGCACGACTCGCAGGAGCTGCAGATCAACGCCATCATCCAGGGCATCGCCGCCGAGAACAACGAGCACGCGCGCGCTCGGAAGAGGAAACGAAAGGTGACACTCATTCATATCTATACAGCCATTGCGTTAAATATATGTATTCACACGGACCTTATTGGAGTGGCATGAATGTGTATACACCGTGTTTTTTTTTGATTTACGATAACTTTAAGGGAACGTTCTTTAGGTCAAACAAAGTTAATTTCCCGAAGACAGACAAATGATAAGTCTAACGGTTTTAAAGATATTTAATTTTTAAATTCAATCAGTTAATCACGTTAAACTAGTGTAAAAGGCTCTTAATTGATAACAACAATTTTCTTTTAATACGTATGAGTAAAGAGTTTCCAATTGTTAGGTTTGTATACGCGTCAATCTAAAGTGACTTGTACCTGTCAAGTGTTATCTTTACTTGTGTGTGTATGTCACGCCTACATAGACGTATTTGACACTGATTATTAGCTAGGTAACTCTAAAGGCCCTTTTAGAATGACCAAAGATAAAAGATTTCATTATTTTGTTATAAAGTGAAAAAAATTTTTTTTTTGCAATATTTAAAAATCTAATCTACCAATTAGTTTCTATAGATATACCTAGTAATATGCCGAAGTTATCGTAAATCAAAAAAAACACGGTGTAGATATTTTTGACGTCTTGGGAACGTATATACATATAATTATGCCCTTGACTGTACATGGAAAGAACATGTCTGGTTATTTATTTGTAATGACATTTTACAATAGCGAGTTCGCAACAAAGGATTAGTTACCAAGTGGCTTTTAATAGTTATTATATAGTATATTAGTACATTATGATACAAGTGTGCTAAGTTGACCATTGTATACAAGGCGCTATTGTGTACCACAAGAAAGCCGCGTATATTATGGTCACAGGCACACGTGTTACATACGACGTTTTTCAACACACTTGCGAAAAAAAAACAAGACTTCATTTTCTTTACTTAAAGAAGACATTTTCGTTAATATTAAACTTCACAATAATTAATCCAAACTATCTTCGTCACAACCGTCAATTATTTACGAAAAATGGCGGCTGGCGCGTTGTTTTTTTTTCTTGCCGCGATACCGATGCGCGCGCAAGGCTAAGGCGCGAACGAGATCGGCCAACAGCCAAATTTAAAATGTAATAATTCATGTTTAAAATACAAATTACAGAAAAATTTAAATGATTTTAATGAAATTGAGTTATTTTTTAGTAATAAAGCTGATTTCACCAATTTATTGAAATAAATATGTAGATAATGTTATTTGCCGCATAAAAACTGTTTGTTGCTAAGAAAAAAAAGGTATATAACCCGACTAAATTATATCGCTTCTTCTTCGTACTTACAACTTGGTACTAGGCTACAAATGTAAATTGTTTGGGTTAATAAACTAAAGGCACTTGTGCGTAATATACTGAAAAAGCACGCGTGTTTAATATCTAGGTTTATGAGCCAAAAATCGGTGGAATAAAAAGGTCGTTTTGAGCAAGTGTGTTGAAAATATATTTATATTATACTAGCTGCTAGCCAGCGACTTCGCCCCTTCGCTTTATTTTCTGTCATACAACCCTTATCCTAACAATAACGAACACAACAAAAATATAATTATACAATATGGTGCAGTCGCTTTAAAGTTATGCGCGTACATAGATTTTGGCAAATCTTAATGTAACTTTATTTTTTTATCTTTTCTAAAACCTCTACACGGAAATTACGTACGTAACATGATTCCTAACTTTCAAATGGCGATATCTAAAAAACTCAATAATGTGTCAGGACATGTTATTTCCATGTACCTCTTACTACGCAAACGAAATCGCGAATAAGTGTTTCACACGCGAAGGGCTTGTAATTAAGAGACTATTATTTAAACACCACAGTTTTATACAAAACTGGTAATGCGTTAAGATAATCTAACTAATATTATATATGCGAAAGTTTGAATGTTGTTTACTCAATCACGCCAGAACCGCTCAACGGATCTGGATGAAATTTGGTACAGAGATAGATTATAGTCTGGAATAGGCTACTTTTTATCCCAAAAAAGTACGGTTCCCGAGGGAAGAGCAATAAACAACTTCTACGCGGACAGAGTCGTGGGCAACTGCTAGTGGTTTATATAAATCCATTATATTGCATTAATAATACTCTTCAAGACCTGTAAAAGTGTGTTTTATTATAACTAAAGACTTTTTTCATATAGTATACCACTGTGCTTTTCAGCAGTAATTGGTATGAGAGTTCGGTTGAGGAGTCTACTTTGTGACAGTTTGAGTTCGCTTTGTGTTCGCTAA
Source organism: Acleris sparsana (assembly GCA_923062465.1). NCBI lineage: Eukaryota > Metazoa > Arthropoda > Insecta > Lepidoptera > Tortricidae > Acleris > Acleris sparsana. The sequence goes on along the minus strand of OV281287.1, from coordinate 13,246,393 downwards.
TAAATGTGTGTGACAATATTTTGTTATTTCAGGTGGAAAAGCCGCCTTTGCCGCCTCCTCCGCCTCCGCAACCCTCCCGGAAGGAGCTCGCAGATATAAGAAAACACAATTTGAACGTCAGGTCGGAAGTCTACCGCGCTGTCCGGCGGCCAGGCCGAGGTCAGTACTTTTTTTAAATCAAAAATGTGTTTGCGTTTGACTTCAGTCTCACTGATAAGGTTTTTATACTATTCAAATCGGAATGTATTAATATGTATTAATGTATAAATGTATTAATTAAATAAAGTCGCGGTGAGTGATGGTTAAAAACCCCGATCGTATAGACTTCTTATTTACTATTTTATGTTCAATTAATACCTTATATTATTTTTCATTTATTTTTATTGTACGTGTGAAGGTTGTCATTTGACAAATTTAGTGATGTGGCTAGTGAAAATCTCATATATTTCTTTCGATTATCCACTCGGTTTATAAAGGAAATTTAATTGATACAGTATTCGGTTATAAATTTGTTTTGTTAACTTAATTTAATTTAAAAAAGGTATCATAAATCGTCTAACATCACGCTACAACTATAACGACGTATGGTTAAGTCTAGATAGGTTTTTTTGGATATTTTTTTAGGTTTTCTTCACTTTCATATTGAGACAGAGCCTTGAGAGGAAAATGTATCATACGCATAGGTAATTCGGGTGAAAGGACATGTACCGTGGAATAAGACCAAGTTCGGCAAGAAATAATTGTGGACTTGGAGGAAGGACATGAAGTTAGCGCCACGCGCTTCTGCCGATTCCGGTCCGATCTTACAAAATGGAATCCATTCGGTCGAAGATCGAGGTTATTGTCAAACTCTTTTAACGGTCCGTTTCGCATGTAGCATGTAGAAGTAATTTAATTATTTTGTTTTTAATTCCATGAAATACGTGCATAATTTTTCAAAATTCGTTTATAAAAATGCATTACATAATAAATATGGTTTTTTACTAGTAGTATACTATACCTATTTTTAAAGTTACTTAAAGTAACTGCTCAATCTGTTGAAACAACTTTTGCGTGAAATGTAGAATCTCGATCTGTCACAGGCACAAATGAAAAATATTATAATAACAATACTGTAATTCTAATAACAGAACTGTTATTACCATGGCATTACAGATTTTTTTTTACCATGACACTTTCATTCAATTGAGGTTTGCAGTAAAAGTAACTTGAATTTTAACATGTTCTTTTGTTTCAGATTTCTCGAAACTGTTCGAACAATTAAAACAATTGAAAGGCAGTGTAGAAACTAAGAAAGAACTAATACGTGAAGTGATAAATGAATCGTTAAGGTTCAAAAGAAAGGCGCTAGCGAAACTGTTGGAAGACTTTTTAGCGGGTCTAGAGAAGAACGGTAACAGTGCCTCGGTTAATATGAAGAGATTAACTAATTCTGTTTATAGTAACTCTACTAATAATTACAGCTAGTGCATTGTGAAACTGACGGACTTTCGTGACTTATTAGCAATACGCCACAATAGATAACTTAAACAATAACATGGGTACATTAGGATGAGTTATCGCTGTGCAATAAACACCTCGGCGTTAATCGCGGCCGGAATATCAAAGATTATCGGACGATGTCCTCGCACGGTTTAAAATGTTTCGTGTTTACATTGTACTGATAAGTTTAATACCAAATAAAACAAGCAAAGCACAATGAAACGAGGTAAATACAAGTAATTTCATTATTCAATAATAATAAAACTTAACGCGGTTTTATGGTCGAGTTATCCTAATGTGCCCTTCCCTTAGTTACTTCTGTAGTGATCTGAATTTACTTAAATTTCCAGACAAAAGTATGATTGTTAAGAACGTTAAGCTATTATCACCCAGTTTTGTAAGCCATCTCTGCTTATATTGTTATTTATTCAAACAAATGTGGCGGTCCAACTATCACTCGTCGGTGGAAAATAAAGTTCATTTTTTTGTGTGAAGTGTAACGTTAGAGTCGCACGCCCGCCGCCTGATTTGGACTGCCAGATATACGGGACTGATTCATGTTTAGATGTAAGGTCCGTATTGTCTGACGACGTCTCCGCCTTTTACCATAAATCTCGGGAAGGCGTGCATTGTCTTCCCAGTCTTCGCCGTTTAACTATCGCTATCACGCATGATGTCCAAAGCATTTATTGAAATCATGCATTAAAATTCATTTTAAACAGATTCTAGTGTTTTATCCTCAGTTTTGATCAAATGGAGCAAGTTTTTTTTGTCATTTTGTGTGTATGTTTGTGGTAAAGTAACTAAAACAGTAAGAAGTTACTTAGTATAACTGAAAGAGATTGTGTAAATAATGTATTAATTTACCGTATTACTTATGGTAAGTACTTAATTCAGAAAACTTACAGAACACGTGTTCTGTAAACCACTTAAAACTTTACATTAAAATTAATGTATTTCATCTTATATTGTAAATCTTGTACACAAAATGACATTAAAATGTGGTTTCGGAGATTTGTAAAAATATTGTATATAATAGAATGTATTATACCAATGATGAGAATGTCTGTGTAGGATGCTTTAATGCATTGGTCAATTGTAAAGTGTATTATAAATTTTCTAAATAAATTATAATCCTTATTGGATTTTTAATAATTTTGTTTAAATATATTTTATCTTCTACCAATTCCAAGCCCAACAGATAAAAGCTCTCAAGGTAGGTTCCTAAGTGTCATAATAATATATTCAAAAGTGCAAATTATGCTCCGCAATAAAACTTATAACGGCTTTTTTCTAGACTGGGTAACTTTGGTCTAAGGTCTCCTGGATTTCCTCAGCTCTCTAGTGCTTGTCTCGGCCAGTCGGAATTCGTTAGTCATCCCGCCACCGTCCGCCTGGACTTTTACGACTTCAAAAAAGGAGCAGTTTTTCAGTTCGAACGTATATAATGTCTAGTCATCTCTTAAAAAAAAAGATGTATGAAAATGTTTGGCCTGATTCTTCCGAAGAATTATTTGTTAATTAATATAAAGCTGCGTCTACATTATGCGCGGCAAACGAGCATTGGCTCACGCGTAATGTGGACGCAGCTTGATGTGGTGTTTCTTTTCGTTCACTTTTATAGAAGTTTAGGCAAATATTTGCAAAATTTGGGTTTAATTAAATACCAAACGCTCTTTTTTTTTTCAACAATTCCAATGAAATGAATAAATTCTAGAATCATTGAATCATTCTGTATTGAATGCTACACAATACATTAAGTAAAAAAACCGGGCAAGAGTTCCGAAGGCGTAACTACAAACAAATTAGACCTGTTATCCCCATACATCGACCTAATTCGCGGTCAGTTTACCAACATCGCAAATAAGTTTTCGGTAGGTAGAAACATACCGTTTGTAACTACCAATCCAATATAGTCTTAGTCGTGATAGTTTTCATATAAAATTATTATGTGCTATCATTTAAGACATTTTTCAGATTTTTAGTATTTGTAGTTTTGGCTGTAGGGGACGACGATGATGACGACACTTGTCTGTAACAAAAATTAGCGCTTTAAAGTTTAATATTTCATAAAAGGATCCCTTAATCAAAACATTTTTTTCCATCCCACGACACCCCACACTATAGGGTAGACGAGAAAACAATATACATCCCCAGTGGGATTCCCCACGCTTCGTGTAGGGGAGGTACAGTAAAAAAATATTTTATTTTTCAATATTTTATTTAACAACTTTTAAGCGTGACTTGCCAAATTACAGCTTTTTAGTTAAGGTTAGCTAAGGGTCTCGGAGCTAGGCTGCGGACGGACAGACGGACAAGGCGAAACTATAAGGGTTCCTCTCTTGACTACGGAACCCTAAAAACCCACGTTTTTTAACTGATTAAATAAATACCGTATACATATACTATATAATTATTAAAATAATTAGTTAAACGACTTACTAGGTCTTACCACTATCCCGACTAGTAAAACTAACAAAGAATAAGTGCTATGAACTTATTCTAGGCCGTGCGTGCATTTCTTGTCTAGTACGTACACGAGAATGCGATTATCAACTATAAACCGTGAACTAGGTCAGCACCGGCGTTATCTCGACGACAACAACGTCGTGCGAGCTCAAACAAAAATATATTCTCTTCTTTCTATTGACGTCATCAAACGCTTCGTTGGTAGTAGGACTAGCCAACTTGCATTGCATCGACTGTAAAATCTGTCAAAATTGATTGATGACTTTATTGTTATCTGGAATCTTTATTGTTAAATGGAAGAAATGCATTCTACGTATCAAAATCTGCAACATTTATATCTACAATCGCACGCCATTTACGTGTAATAGATATTACACATTAAAGCGACTTACAAGAAAGTCTTTACATAGGTAGGCGTTTTGAAAAAGTCTCGCGTAATAGAGGTTTATCTCAAAAGCAAATATTTTTTCAATAATAAAAAAATAGTAAATATATTAGTATGCTTTTTAGACAAACCCCTATATCTAGGTATGATTTTTATCAGAACCCCATTTAAAAAATATCCTATCGTCAGTTATGTTATTTCAATACAATGAATGCATTCGCTGCCGTCCTTTACCCAGATGTATCTTCAGGTGCCGCATCTTTGGTTTGATACAAAACTAGCATACTTTAAAAACGCATTCATTCTGGATGAACGTCAGGAAAAGGTATGTAATGCGTTGCCGGCATTGAATGCGTAAGAGTGATATTGTACCGTATATATTTGTAATTATCAATACGAATTAATATTGTCTCTTAGTTGACCAGCATATAGAAAAACGTTATTGATAGACACACAGACGACAAAGTTAAAAGGGAACGGTTCTTCAGTATTTGGTACAGAACCACAAAAAAAAGTAACTGATAAGCATCAGTCAAACTGCCTCCGGGGCCGAAACCTAAATACTATTCGAATTCGAATTGCGTCGATAAATGTTTGGCGTCGCAGTATGGCTTCGTAACATTTCAAGTTTCATTGTAATTTAATAGATTAAAGATTGATTATAATGAATTACCTGCGAACGAGTTTTGTAGTGCTAAAACTAGCACTTATTTCGAACCGTTTATAGGGTTCCGAACCCTTATAGTTTCGCCATGTCTGTCTGTCTGTTACATACAGATAGACATCTACCTGTGTTTAACAAATAAACATTTTGATTTTGATTTTGAGTTCTTTTTTAGGCTTCCGTAGTCCAACTAGGAACCCTTATGAGAACGCATATAACGAATATAAAAGAAAAACTATCACGACTAAGTAGACATCATTGGTTTTTGAGAAACAGGCGATTAAAGTGTTTATATCTACTAAAATCATCTAAAACGGCACCAAATGACATTCAATAGAAAATTAGTTGTTAATAAATTGTTGTTTTATGTTTTTAGTACGGTTTCGGAACCCTACACTGAGCATGGTCCGACATACTCTGGCCCAGTTTTGTTATAATGCTAACGCAGCAAGGATTCATAGAACTTGCTAAGCGCCATTGTTTTCGGAACCTGTGGAACCATTTCAGTATAGGCTCTCATTCCATGGCGGCTGTTATTTACTGCTGGCGGGTGATTTATTTACATTTTGTATCCATTTCAGTATCTAAATGACGTGCTTTATCGCGCTTGTCCGGTTAATGCGATTTTTACTGCCCAAGGGCTCTAGGTACTGAAGGGTTACTCTGAAATACTAATTTCGGAATTTCTGTTGCCTCGTCCCTTTCGCCCTTCATTCGTATTATAATCTAGAGAATGCGACAGAGCTAAAGTTACTTACAGATACATTTTTTGGAGTAGTGTCTCACAGGGAGCTGTATTAAACGAGTGAAGAAATTCAGTTCTTTTATGTATATTAAATATGAAATGCTTTAATAAGTACCTACTACATGAAACTTATAATTATTGAACCTAATGGCCATTCATCTAATTACCTTTTAAGGTACTCTAAAACAATATCGGTCCATTTTACCCATATAGCAGCTAATTACGTTCAGTTTCGTCGACGTGTTATCGTACCAAGTCGTTCACTTTTCAAACGGTGAAAATGTAATCTTGTATGGGGATAGGGAAGGAGACCTGTTTAAACACTAAAATAAGTACACATAATTAAAATTAAAGATAAAGATAAATATAAAGAGACATTTATTCGCAACAAAACAAAACCACATCATAATTATTTAAAACAAAAATAAATAATTAAATAATGTTTAAAAATTAGGTTTAATAATTGAATTTGGTTAGAGAAATATTAAGTAAGTCGAGTGGAAGATAACCACCGAGAAGAAATAAAAAGAAAAACCGAGTCCAACCTTGAGTCCAACAAGGTGGAAGATGAAAATGACTATTTTGCTCGGACGTAATACACGGATAGGCCTTTTTCCTGGACAGTGTGTAAACGTACCTCGTTGAGCCTCCAAATTCACACATATAATTGAATTGCGGTCTTAGTGTTGCAGTCTGTAGATTGTAGTCTTGAGAATGCGAATGTTTATGGACCATAGATCCCACTTACCTTCAGGTTGCCTGTATGCTCTCGCTCGCTCGCTCTATATGTACTTAATGCGGCGTCAGCACACTGGACGATGGTCTGACTGATCGGTCCGGTGCGCCCAGGGTGATGGGCCATGGAAGGAGTGACTTATAGCGGTCGAGTTACACGTTATTCGTTACCTAACAATCGACAGTTTCAGAAAAAAAATGATTTAAGGAATAGTTTCAAATGCCTATTTTACTCGCGATCAATAACTTGTACATGTAATAAAAAAAAATTACTTAGGAATTAAGTATGTTCTTACGATACGCATCAGTCTAACAATAAGTTATTATTACCTATAAGTCGTAAAAGTTGTAATACACATGAATATATGGTTTAAATAAGAATTTAGGTTGTAAGTAACGACCTTTCTAGAGCTGATACGGCGGGAAGTTTTGCGTGCTCAACATTATTTGTTAGTTTCCGACTATGCCGCAATGATACATCTACGTATAAATTGACACTATTACTGACTATAAAATTCAAGGGAAGACTTTAAACCAACTCTCAATCTACACGTAAACTCAGAGACACCTCTTTTTGCATACAGACTTTTAAATTGTCTACTATAAACGACATTTAAACGCTGCACGGGGCGGGCAGGGAGAATGAAACGTTACGTAATAAACTCACGCCTTCATTCCCAGAGTGGGGTAGGCAGAACTACAGAATTACCAACAACTCGAAAAACTTGTAAATAGATAATTCTGTAACCAAATTTTGCACAGTCAGATTGAGATGTTTATCAGTGTATTGGTTAGTGACAGGTTGCAAGTCCATCGCCTACCAATGCTACAAGCCTTTATTCCCTTACGACATCCTCGGGAAGACATGGAGTGGCACTATTTTAACCTGGCAAACACATGTGTGTATGTATCTGTCCTTTGAATACAATAAACTGGATTATTCCTTGGGACGAGAGTGTCGAATAGAAGCCCCGGTTGACCGACGAAGGCTATAACAGTCAAATCACACCAAAGTGACCGTCTGTCGCAGTGCTGCCGACTCCCCACCGCCGAGGGACAGAGCCGCCGCCGGTGTATTAACACGCCTACAATTTATGTTCGGCGCCGTTTCACGGACGGGGCCTATGAAAATTTTACGGCTCGTGTTAACTGCAGCGCTGGAAAATGCTTATAAAGATATTTTTCAGTTTTTACAGCCATCATACCGCGGTTACGGGATGTGTTGCAAATTGTTTTGATATTTAAATTTAATAAAGTGATTTTAAGGTTTCATTATGTAAGAGATGTTAAACGCTCAGCTATAAATTGAAAGACTTATCTTAATGGAAATATTAACTACCCTGTAGGTACTCTTGCATAAAATTTTGTTTCGTTTTGATTCTTATATACATAAATCTGCTGGCCTATATTGCATTACGCACTCGAAATCGAAATCGAAATCGAAATCGAAATTTTGTATGCAGAGAAGCTTTCGATTTGCAAAATGAAAACGATTGCGATTTCGAGGGCGTTAGGCAATAAAAGCCTCTCTGGTCTACCTTTCAAAGACACCGACCTATACAGACCTAATCGAATAAAGGGTGTTTTTCAAAAAAGTACTCATAGTCAAGAACTAAAGTTAACAACGGTAACTTTTCCATTACGTCACGACAATTAACTATACTGCTATAAGTAATATAATAGTAAATAATGTCATCTACCTATAAATAAATCGGCAATCTATAATAAATAGTGGCATCTCAGACAAAACTCCCGTAGCAAACGCAACCGTTTTTTAACTTTAAATGTTAGTGTGCCTATTGGCGTACGAGGCCAGTACATAAATGTATGACTAATTGTCGTGACGTAATGGAAAAGTTACCGTTGTTAATTTTAGTCCTTAATTACGTGCACTTTTTTTGGAAAACGCCGAAGTACATATTTCATACTCTCTGGGCCTCTATTCTACTGGGTAAAAGCTTATTGTCGTCTTTAACGTGTTATGGTATTGCTCTTAAATCGGCCGCCATTAGGTACTGTAAAGTAAATAAAAGCTTTCGAAACGTTGACAATACGATAACACATCAAAGGAGGCTTTGACTTTGACTTTGACTTTAAGTAAGAGGCTAGACAGTTTACATAAAGCTAACCTAAACGATTTTCAAAAACGTTCAAATTGTATTGAATTGACGCACCTAGGCGCTCGTCGCGACCGTCTGACAGCTTACGTCAATCCTATACATTTTAGATAACGATAACGAACGCCAAATGCATCTTGTCTCTGTCGAATTCGGGAAGTTGCTTTATAGGTTAGGTTAGTTAGGTTAACATTTAGATCGTTTTTGTAAATATTCGAAATAAATGTTTAGACATCAAATAAAATTTACAAAAAATATCCGGAAATTCGAAATGTATAAAAGCTCTATGGCTAGTAGGTAGAGCGAAAAGCACTCTGAAGTTGACGGTGATTCCGGTGGTCATCTGTGTGGATCCTGTGTCACTTGCAACTTTTTTAGGATCCTCCCTGGGTGGGAGGGAGTTTGGGAAGACCCTGAAGAAGTTTATGTTAGTTTTTCAAAGGGCCCGAAGGGTACTGCTGGGAAAGGGGGCAAAATAGTAATATCGGGTCCACTGGGATGCGTGGTGGATCTTATCAAACTCCCTGAGTGCTTATAGATCCACTGGAGGAGTAGACAGTGGATTCTAAAATAGTTGAAATGACACAGGTTCCACCCAGACAACCGGTGGATGGACGGTGGACGGTGAACTCCAGAGTGCTGTTCGCTCCACTTGTGGATCGAGTCCATAGAGCCTAGTTTATGGTGGATTGAGGAATAAACATACTAATACGGTTATGTACAATCGGCAAAACGGAACAAGTGAAACAATGTAAATAAGTATCTACTTACTTTAATATAAATATAAGCTACAAAAAACATCAGCGCAGCATCTTGTATGAAGCCCGGGCGCTTAATTCTTAATTAAGCCTCGTCTCAAATTACCAAGGCTCCTAGACTCTTGCCATTTCATTGTTGTTTTGCATTTTGCATTGCAGCTGGCCTTTCTTATTCCTCTGTCTAGCTTATTTCTGCAGGGATGCGTTGAAATTAAGATTATCTCTAAGCAGCATTAAGTAACGTAGGTATTAAATCTATACATAAGTAAAATACGATAAGCTTGATCGAAAGCTTGACTTAGAAGCCTCGTTTTTTGTGATTAGTGCGTTCTAAACTTTATTAAAGTTCAAAGCGATGGAGCAAAATTTTTTTTTTTTTTTAAGTTAATATACCGAACTAATCGAGTATTTGTAAAAAAAATGTCGTATATTCCACTTCCTACATTCGAATCAATCGAGCAAAAATGAGGAGGTCAAGCTGTACTAATATATCGCGTTGTATTGTAAAGCCAGGGGTACACTAGGGGACAAATGTCAAGCGAAGCCGGCCGATTTCGCCTGACATATCTGGCGACATCGCGCGACTTATGTTCGTAACGACGTCAGGCGAAGTCGTGCCACTTCGTGAATCTTCGCCTGACATGTCTGGCGACATCGCGCGACTTATGTCCGTAGCGACGTCTGGCGAAGCCGTGCGACTTTGCGAAACTTCGCCTGATATATCTACACATACGTACACGTGTCGCGCGATGTTGCCAGACATGTCGAGGGAAGTCCGGCAACGCCGCGCCTCTTTACCCGCCGTCACTGGCGACACGTATCGCAGAACATTGGTACCCGTGTATCCGTGGCTTAATAGTAGGTATAAACATTATAAACTCGTATATGACACTTTTTTCTCCTTTAACGCTACAGGATCCTTAACAACGCCCGTGTTTTTGACAGGAGATGCAGGTCAGAAGGCAAATGTGTTTAACAGACAATTCGACCCGAAATTAAAACAGAATTTAAATTTGCGTGGTAAATTTTAAAATTGTTACAAATTGACGATATTATGTTAAGAACGACATCGCAAAAACGTGTACAGTACATTTTTATTTTATTACAATATGAATATACATACAATTTAAAAATATTAAGAAACTAAATAAACAAATATATCGTGCGAGTACATAACAAAATCGACTATGTGGAGTAAAGAAGGGCAGCTCCATCATCAAAACCAAACAGTTTCGCTACTGGTTTCCATTTATGGCGGGTGCCTCGAATGCACACGCTGGTCGCTCTAATAATTGATGTTATTACACGAGCTCTCAACCAGCCCAAAACGCAAGACAAGGATCTGTCCCAGCGGGATGCAAGTGCTTCTCCGAGGTGTTTAATAAAAGTAGCCAATTGTGGTGCAAAGACTCCATCCACGGAGGTGACGAGGGGTGTAAAAGTGGCATGACGCAACTCACAGGCATTGGCGTATTTGTTTTGCTTTTCTGGCAGCTTTCAGGACAGAAACAACAGGGCGTGTTATGTTAAGAAGGAGCGTCGGTGTCGACGACACGGATGTCAAATAACGCCTCCCTCTGTGCAACCCACACACCACGGCATGCTAAATCTCCTCGTAGGCCAGTGTCTCCTTCAGTGATAATTGGTTCTTTGACCACATTGCCCCACGCTGGTTGTCATAATTCACAAAAGAGATCCCTTATTTCATTGTGTCGTCTTGTAATTAGACCGCCAGTTTTACAGCAGAGTGCATGATCTATATTAAAATCATTATTGCCGCATCCATCACAAGATTTCGGCATTGAGAACGACATCGCAAAATATGGTAAATCTTAAATCAGACCTAATTAATTTATTGGAGCGAAGCTCCATTCTTCCCCGATTCGGATTTTCGTTGGTCCGCATAATCGTCCCAAACTATTAGAGATATCAAGATCAAATTTAGCCCGTGACACGGCATCTAGCCATAGACGGTTTAAAAAATAAATAATTGAAAATCGGCCATACCACGGAGGAATAATCACCGAAAATCTGTTCCCATAGTCTTTCGATGGGAAAAATGGGAAAATTGCTTCGCTCCATTTAGACTTGCCCAGGGACGGCAAGTGCACCTAGTTAATGTGTTTTCACTACCAGGGTGTAGGCACAGAATAAGTAATAGTACTTGTCTGTCAGTCAGTCACTCAGTCACGGAACTGTTTTATAGAAAGATAGGACCCACCAAATAAATTACATGTCGAAAACAGTAGGTACATACCTATTGTTTGTCATAATTAAATAGAGCCCTTGCGCCGAGATCCTAAGCGGAAAAAAACATAGTCAAATAGATGTTGTATAGTCTTTGACGTTATTGTTTAATGCCCGGTTCCTATATTCAAGAAACGAATCGTTTTCCTTACGGGCAGTAGCTTTTTGGCATTTGCTACGTACAAAATGTGTCAAATTTTAACGAGGCGTAAGCAAAACGATTCGTTTCTTGAATATAGGAACCGGGCATAAGTAACGTTTTGATAGCTCTTATATACTTGACAGTAATGGCGGCGAAGTTAAAAACAAAACCATGACATCTCAAGAACAATATTGTTTAACGCCGTTGAATATATTAGTTTAACGTTATCTTTGTGTCTGTGGCATTTTAGCTCCCGTTGTTCACCAAAAGACAATTTAAGCAACGTATGTACGGTCAGCTCCATAAGTGCATGGACACCTTAACGACGATAATCGTGTGCGCCGTTGAGATCACGTTCTCAAAAATTGAACTAGATGGCGCTGTTAACGACCCTAGTTTAGTTATTGTTTAAAGGTGTAGCAATGTAATTATTTACTTCTTACTATCTGAATCGATAATTCGACCGTTCGTCTGAATGAGTTGCTGGCTTAACAGGTCGGCGCCTCGCCTGAATCGCGATATGATTCCACGGGACGGGAGTTCAAATATGACTGGGGCAAGAAAGTATTTTTTATTACAATTTAATATTACGGGATAAAATTATTGATTCTAGTTTGATTTAACGATTTATTTATTTAAAAAATAATTATTTTTAACCAGAAATGATGAAACTTGATTTTCAAGATAAACATATATTTATTTATTTTACAATAAACCAGTAATCGCATTGAATAATGGTTGGTGGTTATAGAAATAATTGTGGTTCACTTACTTTACATTTAATACATTTTTAATTGACAACAATATGCAAGAAGGAAAAAAAAGTTAAGACGAATTGTCAAAATCAATATTCTGTTAACGATATTAACGGTGTTAACTATCACTTATTACAAAAAAGTTAGACACTTCAGACACGTCTTAAATGACAGATTTCTATGAACTGACATTTGATAAACACATGTTCAACGACATGTTTGTTAATAACACCGTAAGTTTTTAACAATAAAACAACCACCAACCGTATTGAGGTAATAGCTTAAGTATTCGTTTCCGAAATCGGAAAGTGGATTGAAGCTTTACCAAAGTAACATATAGTGGTAAGTATAATGTGAAACTGGAGACCGGGTTGCCATAAAGGTTATACGCTTAGGTGCTGGTATGTTTTACATTGCAGTTTTTATCACTTACCTTAGTTATCAATTATTGAAAGTACGAATAGCTAAGAGTACGCTAGTGTATTTGGTTTGACCTTAAGTATATAAAATAAGGTAAAAATTAATAATCACAAAGATATAGAAAAAAAATGGGTTTAGGTTTTGTTTTAAATATTGAGTTAAATTAGGTGTAACCCGGTCTCCATTTTCAAATCATAAATCATTTATTTGTTTGTCCAGCATAGGTTTATACATATAGATCTTTAATACAGTTATGAAATTATGTCCCTTTATGCTTCTCGGCATACAAACATGCTGTGCAGCGCGCTTAAACTAAAATAACGTAAACATATTCACTAACATTCAATTCTATTACACATATTGCGTTTTATCAAAAATTACATAATTTAAACCTCAAACTCAATTTAGTAACTAGTATAACCTCCGTTCTGGTCGATGACAGCTTGCAAGCGGAAGCGCATTGAGTCGACGAGATTCTTGCACAGATTTGAACCCCGGATACTGTCCCATATTTTTAAACAGTGAGCCTCCAACGCTTCTGGAGTTCGCTCATTCTGGTTTTCCCAGCGTTGGACAATAATCCCCCATAAATTTTCTATGGGATTCAAATCCGGCGATCTGCTAGGCCAAGGAATAACGCTGATGTTGTTGTGCTGGCCAAACCACTCCCGCACGATACGCGAACGATGCACCGGACAGTTATCCTGCACGAATGTAATCAGCGGCGTTTCTTCTTCCGGATATACGGTTCGTACTGTAGGCAACATGGTCTGTTCCAGCACTTCCACATAGTTTGCGCTATTCGCTCGACTAGGTATCCTGACTAGCTCACCTGGATCGGCTGAACTCATCCACCCCCACATGTTCACTGTTATACGACCAGATTCCATATTGGGCACTACGTGTCCGCTATCGTATCGCGTATTATTCCGACGCCACAAACTTAAACGACCATGTTGGCTTGATTTAAAAGTTTTTTCATCGGTAAAGATTGCACCATTCCAGTCGAAATTCAAGTACTGTGTAGCGAACTCCAACCGTGCTCTTTTATGATTCTCCGTAAGTAAAGGTTTGACGGCATGCCTCCGATAATGCAAACCCTCGCCATGAAGAGCACGACGAACAGTGCCCGCACTCGTACCGAATAAGCCGGCGTAATGGTTCGTCGGTATGAAACCATTTTCCTCATACTCGCGTTCCATGGCTTGACGCTGCGGTGTGTCTATGAGACGTGGTCGACCCGATCTTTGACGTTGGAGTAAAGTTCCCTCCTCTTGGTATCTTCGTACCCATAAAACAACCGTTTTCCGCTGTAGCAAAAATCAAACATTTGAATACATAATAGTAAGTAATTTATTAGAAATTAGTCATTTTTATTATACAAGACATATTATTAAACACATCATTATGGCTTCTGCTGGGTGTATAAATATAAAAAGAGGAAAAAAAATATTTTTCAAAATTATTCTTGTCTCACCCGGGAATCGAACCAGTTAAAAAATCACTCGCTATAATTAATGTTAAATTTTACGATCTTTTTTATTTCTAAGACCAAATGTTTATTAGGGAGATTTTATCCTGAACAATAATCCTATCGATAACCAAAGAATGAACAAAGTTTAGTGTAACTGGCCTCTACTCCTAAAGATAACAATATTGTTTTCTAAGGAAGTGATTTTGTAAATCTTTTGAGAAATAAACATGACAATACAAAAAAAACTAGTTACTTACGTTTACACCGGTATCTCGAGCAATATCCGACACATTTTTGCCTTCATTGTAGAAAGCAATTATTTGTGCTCTCTTGACCATGTCAATATTACAACGAGAACTCATTATAATCGAATGATCGAACAACAGTGAATATTTACCAAAGAGGAAACAAAGAAGCAGCGAACGAAAGAACGAGCAGGAGTCTTTGTGAAATCCTAACAGGTATTTATTAATCTTCAGACTACCCTAAGTGTTAATATAAATATATTTGTTGGGAAATAAGCCGTATAAGTAAACAAAGATATACTTAATTTCGAAGATATAATTAAACGTTCGACGGTCGAGTGGCATAAGGGATCACTCGCAGTCCCCGTGTTCGCGGGTTCGAACCCAATCGATACAATTACATCTGTGATGAATGTTTTTGTATTTGAAATTTGTAATAAGATTGGATTGGAGATTCGAAACAATCGGAACATTCGGAACATTGGCTGTCACTAAATAATAATAAAGTATAGGAACGTGTCGTGCTTACTTAATCTGCGGTAAGCGGAAATTAAGTTTTTCATATTTAAGGTAATTCAACGCCATCTAGTAGAATATTACTGAACTAGTGTAAATCATAGATAACTACGCTTACAGTATGACCAGATAGATGGCGTAATGTTTTGCCTCATAGGAATTTGTTTGCAATCTGTCCATGCACTTATGAAGCTTACTGTACCACTCATAAAAGAACGAAATACTAATTTACTGGTGCTAATAAAACATCACCCAGCGGGAATCCTTGTTCCACGCGGATCTAAAATCGAACTGCTGCAACTGTTATTATCGGCTCTATGCCACTGCAGTGACCGCAGTAGGTTTATGTGTTCTATTTCCCTGGAAATCCTTAATAGTTTTCTCCGTTAGCTCCGGTTTACTAAGATACCGTGGTATTGTTGATGTATTTCGATCATATTAAAGCAATGTTATTTCATTTTTTATTGTTATATTCTAGTGGAGGTTTCAAGATTTTCTATTTCTAACCCGCTCTAACATCGGTTTCTTGTTTGTTGTTTTGTTTGTATTATCGGGACGCAATCGTTGAACTGACCTCCCGATGAGTTAGACTAGACATTTAAATCTTGAAAAATGTCTCTAAATACTTGAATGTGCGTTTTTTTGTTGTTATAAGTTAAGTAAGTATTAGCTTTCTGCCTGCGATCTCTCTGTAATCCATCCTCTTCAGACGTAGTTGTCTGAGTCCTACTTTTTACAAGTACCTAAGTAAATTGAAAATATATATCTTACTCTTTCCGACTGTTATTTGCTTCCTTTAGAGATAGGTTAAGGTTTTTGAGAAACGCTGAAACCAGTATTGGCCTATTAATAAATAGCTGAAGGCTAGACACTAATTACTGTATTATAAACCAAATTTTGTCAATCAAAATCAATATTTAATGGCAGCAGTACCTATTAAAAATAACCATAATACGCATTTTAACTTTAAGAATGTTTGAATACTATACAAACGTCTATTTCCTTTGACCTCCCTACGGGTTCAAATTCAAGACATCCCTTCTTGGACGATGCCTCAGATGCTTGCCTATAATATGAAATGGACACCCCTTTGAAATGTTACATTTCCATCCAGCGGTTTGGCCAGGGCGATGATGAATCAGTCAACCGGGCCTTTACGAGTACCTACCTATTTATTTAGAATACGTTCACTTCCTTCTGCTGACGAGACTGAATTCAAACATGTGAACGAATTATTTACACGTGTTACTTACATGTTAAACTAGGAGGGCCCATTGGCCGTCAAACCTTACCCTATTGACGCCACAGTAAGCTCTCAGCTGATTAGACGGTGTCCGATAACCATAAGACGAAAACGAGGGCAGATCTACAATGCGGCTCAATAGGTTGCAGGCGGGGTGATTGATCCGTCAGTTGTGTACTGTTAGCATCAAAAGCATAGTCGAGTAGGGTATTCTTACCATGAGCTGGCTGGACAATAGACTCAAATTTCTGGGTATTTGTGCCACTTTGTCTTAAACCGTATTGTTTTCGAAACCATATTTAGTTAATATGATTACGACTTCTATGACGTTACCCTCGTTTAAAAGAATATTTTTATCCGACTGCCGAAAAAGGAGGTTAGTGGGTTAACTTAGGTATAGTCTAATGAAGTATGGTAACATGATGGTAATAGTATTAGTTGGTATTACGCTAATAAGTCTAGTTAGTATATTTGAAGTGGCCAGGAACAAGGTTCCGACTAATTGACGAAAATTCCCATCGATCCGTTAATAACTAGGTATTATCACTAATATTCGTACTCATATTCATGTGCATTTATTTTTAGTTATTGCATTTTAATATTATAAAATTGCGAATTGCTTTTTGGTCTGTCTGTCAGTTATGTAAGTACATAATGTTTTTTATGAAATTCGCTATGGAAACATGCGTTTGAACTCCGAGGGAGACTTACTTTTTATCTCTGACAGAATCTATTCATTCATTAAATAATAGGTAAATCAAGTCTTGCGATCCAAACAAGGCCCTTGTCAGGACCGTTGTCACAAGACTCGATTGAATATACTCAAGACTCCTTCATGGTAAAAGTGAATACGCTTACATTATGAGAGTCATGAGTAAAATCAATTCGAGACATTTACCTGTGTTCGATATTTCGTAACAAATCACATAAAAAGGTAAACAAAAAAATACTTGGAGCTGCTTTTTAACTTTTAAAACTCCCACTTCCCCAGCGATACCGGGATCGGATCGAGCTGAGGTGCTTGAGGCGACAATGCTCGCCACGAGCCTTGTTAATAAGGGGGCAATCAAAATAATCCGGTGCGCCGGCGACTACACAAAGTGGTTAGTCCTTTTATCTCCTCGCACAGACGGCCCGAACTACAGACTAGACAAGACAGATCTTTCACAAAATGTTTTAAATTCGCAAAGGTGCGTCCCGTCATGTCACTCAATTTGACGTTGCATGGTTGCATATTATTTTACGTATTTATGTATAATTGGATAAAAGACACGTTACAGGCGTGTAAATAAAAATTTTAACTGTTGAAAAACCTGAGAACAAATGTGTCGTTTAGTTTAGTTTATAGATTCTTAGCATGTATTAGTTTCAGTACCTAGATTCATAGTGTATAATTCGCCGACAAACTGCTAAGTAGTTTGACGAGACTTTATATAGTTAATAGAATAGAATAGAATAGAATAGAATAGAATAGAATAGAATAGAATAGAATTTTATTGCCACACATTTCCTGTTACAATAATTTACAGTGAGAGAATAACAATAATAAAAAACAACAATAATAGTGCATTGGTCTCATTATATAAACCTAACCTAACCTAACCAAAGGTGTCAAGAGGGCGACTTTACGGACTGCAAACTTTTACCTTCTATTGACTAAGTACCAGTAGCATATCGTCATCGAGAAAATGTATAAGGCGATTGGTTAAAGCGCCCCGTTTCCGTATTTAGTTGACTTTAATATCGTCATGGAGCAGTATAGATAAAGTATTGAGTCGGTTTTTGGCATTCGTTTTACGGCTTAGGGGCTCTATTCTACTCGGTAGTACCTTATGGCTT
Organism: Acleris sparsana; assembly: GCA_923062465.1. Classification (NCBI taxonomy): domain Eukaryota; kingdom Metazoa; phylum Arthropoda; class Insecta; order Lepidoptera; family Tortricidae; genus Acleris; species Acleris sparsana. The sequence continues at coordinate 13,228,157 of OV281287.1, read as the reverse complement.
TTGACATGTTATCGCATTGTCAACGTTATATAAGTTTCTTATTTACTTCACAACAAAAAATAAAGGTTTTAAGGTTTTACCGAATACGTAGGTAGGTAACTACCCAAGTGAGAGGCTTACATTGAACAGTCAACCAATTAGAACCGACTGTACCTAGCGAAAGTCACCGTGTATTTTTTACATGAAGAGTAAGCACAATTAATAAAAAGTAAAACCCACCATTCGAAAAGTTAGGTTTCTATCATTTGCTATGACTACATCCACCCAAATTAAGACCTGAAGTAAAAGACCAAACAAGTAAAAAACTTGAAGTAGGTTAAGTCCGCATCAAAACAGTGGGTGTATTCTTCTCGGGCTAACCGTAATTGCTTTTGCCATTTTATCTTATTGTCAACGGTATGATAGTTCTTATTTACTTGGCAGTAATGGCGGCCAATATAATACTTTAATAATACGTGTTGAGTTGGACAAAATAGAAGGCCACAGAGCATACGATAACTAAATATCGGGGGATATCAGGGGACATTGTCACACCAATTGACCTAGCCCCAAACTAAGCTCTAGGCTTGTACTATGGGTACTAGACAACGATATAAATACTTATATGGAGAAATATATACATAAACAGTTAGAAAACATCCAATACTCAGTAACAAATATTCGTGCTCATCACACAAAAATCTGCCCTTACCGGGATTTATTTATTTATTTATTAGACCCAACAAAGTACATAGCTTTGAACCCAAGACCGTTAGCTTCGTAGGCAGGGTGAAAATAGATGGACAAACATGATTACACTTTTCACCGGCTGATTTTTGTATATATAAACAAAGTACCTACTTGTTAAAGTACAGTTTTTAGTTTAGTTAATATGTAGTTACCTTTACTCATAACTGAGGGCCCTGCCAAGATGCATTACGCTAGCGTTTATATGCGTTTCGTTTTTAAACCAATAGCGTCAATGGTAGATGACGTGATGCGAAAAGTCACGTGATCTACCAGTGACGCGTTGGATAACGAAACGATAGAAACGCTAGTTAGCGTATTTTATCTTGGCTGGGCCCTCTGAACTGTGAACTATTGGTAGGGAGGAATATTTGTTTCTGTGTAATTTAGCTTAGGGTGAACCGTCGTGCGATGTTAGCTAGGCATCCACGACAGGAGCGAAGGAGGTCAATAAGGCAGGTCCTTCATTGAAGGCGAGAGATTACTAGTTAATGATACTGCGATACGTTCCATAATGAGATATTACTGTGGCAAGATCAGAAGTAACTTTGAGTTTATCAAAGCTGTTCTAACTATTCCATTTAACAGGAAAGATATTACTTGTTCTTGCAGATTGGATTAATTTTATGGTATGTATTTTTAGCTATAGTCTGACAGGCTCGTGTTCGACTTACATGCGGAGTGACAGATGTGGGGGATGTATGGGGGGAGGCGAGGCGACTGCTACAATCAAATTTTTCATTTGATGAAGTAAACAGACAGTTCACGAGTCGTTCTTTTGGTAATGGTTCACCGATAGTATCAAGAAAACTAGACGAAATAATTCCGTTTTAAGACATATACATTATTAATAGTATAAATGTGAAAGTAACTCTGTAAGTCGTCTGTTGGTTACGCTATCACGGCTAAACCGCTAAACTGATTTCGATGAAATTTGGTTGGGAGATCGATTTTATCCCTAATAATTTGATAGTTCCCGAGGGAATATAGATAAACGACTTAACGCGAACGCAGTCGCTTTGTAGTTACCTTTGTTCATCATCATTATTATCTGCGCGTATTGGTCCGCTGCTGGACAAAGGCCTCACCCCCTGATCCCAATTTTCAGCTTCTCTCATCCGATGGTTGGATATCCATCCATATCCATAAATTGTTAGTTAATTTGTACTTAAGTAATATAAGGAAGGCGAGGCGTAGGCGTCCTTCATCGAAACTCACTTTTGATTTCGAACATCAATTTATGTATAAATGTAAGTACGAGGGCTGTTTGATAAGTATCCGTGTTTGGTCACATATGACATTACTAGTTAAATAAAAATATACTACCAATCTAAACTATTATTTGGGTAACAATTTAGCATAAAAAAAGAATAACAGTAATAGGAAAACGTGTAATGCGATAAAAGAAAAGTTTGACGCTGTTTACGAGTATAAGGCTCTTGCACCTTCTATTACTAGCATTTAAAATTGTTATAATGAATTCAAACGTGGTCGAACTTCGGATTTTACGAGGAGCGTACAGGTCTTCCTGTAGAAGTGACTACTCAAGACGTGGTTAAAGAAATCGAATACTGTCCAAGGAGACCGCCGACAACTCAACTGAGCAAGTAAACAATATTCTTGAACATAAATTGGGTATGAAAAATCTATCGGTAAGGTGGCTGCCGCATTACTCACGTAGGAACAGAAAGTGAAGGGTGTGACCATTTTAGGACATTGTTTGGGCGAATTTAAACGTGATCCAAAAGAGCTGAACGGTGTTTCGTACTGTCGACTAAATATGAATTCACCACTACACTTTAAACCAAGGAATAGTCAAAACAGTGGACCTTGCCCGGTGAACCGGCACAAAAGTAAGCCAAAACTGCCCCGTCGGCCGGGCCATTACTTTGGCGGCAGTTTTCTGAGATTCACGGGGAAAAATTATGATTATTAATTAGAAATTGTAAAACGATAACAATAAAATATTAAATAAATATATAAAATTAATTTAATACTGTCTTAAAGGAAAAAAAAAACCATTTGAATAAGAAAAAAAATTGTGTTGCACCATTATCACTCTAGTTTATTCTATGGGAGTCGCTGCAGCTATATTGCCACAATTAAAATATTGATTGCTGCGCCATACATCTTATTCTCCACATGTGGACCCGTGTAACCCATTTTTTTGAAAAACCTCGTATAAAAAATACTAGCTGAAAAAATTGCGTCGGTCGAAAATGTCATTTTGAAAAACGCGTTTTTTTTTTCGTGATTCAAAAAACCTAAACCACTAAATGGAATAAATGAATAAAATAAGAAAGAGATTTTGATTAGAAATAAATTCATACCTACATACATAAAAAAAATTCATTACTTTTTTGTAACACGGGTTGTTGTCAATTTAATGATGTTGATATTTATTACTATTACTTTTATTTATGTCTGGTCATATATTATGTCACAGGAGACATACTAGAGAAGGGCCGAATCTTAAGTACTCGAAACCGACTTGCATGCATCACTCGATTGTATGAATGTGGAAGAAGCGAAAGGGATTTGTCAGAATCGTAGCAGGTGGAAAGAAGTGGTCTCTGCCTACCCTCTGGGAAACAGGCGAAATAATAATAATAAAAAAAAATTGTTTAATTGCCAAGAAACTTACATTTACATATATTGCCCATGACCACCACACTAGGCTCAACCTGTCACGTGGGGTCCATTTGTTACGATTACCAGGTACAAGTATAAGCCCTGCGCTATTACTAAGTAGAATTACAGATGGCTTAACACTAATTTACTAATTGTATAATACATCGATATTATATTTAATGTAATGGCCGTATGAAAAAAAACAACACGCTGTGTTTGTAAACTTTGTTTTTGTACCTAAATATGTCTACTCGTTGCCACTTTTTGCTTATCTTATTTTTCTCAATCGTTCAAAGGTTAGCTGGAAGAGGTTCCTTAAAGGGATAAGTTCGCCTTTGTACATTGCTGTTCTGTAAACATGGTACTTGAATTTCTGTGTTTTGTACAATAAAGAGTTTACATACATACATACTTTAAAATTATTACAGAATACATACGTGTTTACGGACCATAAAATACGTAACCATCCCTTTTAAATAAAATATTTTTATATATCTTTGAATATTTTGAATTGTAATTATGGGGCGTGACTATCTTGGATTAAAATTAGGGTGAGTTTTGAAAAGGCAACCTTTGATGATATAGTATTAACAAAGGAGACTAGCTCAGTGGGCGTCAGGAATAACTACTTATAAGTTACTGTTTTTTAACCAGTCGGCTGTGCGTCACTATCTGCAGCTGTCATTGAAGATAAATAGCCTCTCTCCGCCTACGGAGTGACGTCACGATCCCACGCTGAGATACGGCCGTCACTCACTGACCATTCTGAGATCAATCTCAGACAAAAAGGGCGCACTACGTCTTTTAAGGATTTTATGAAAAAAAATGTAACTATGTTGTTAAAACAGGAGCCGCGTAACAATCTGTGGCCACGCTGACGCGTGATATCTATCTTAATCACAAACAAAACAACAACGTCGAAAAGTCAGGTACTCGTTCAAATGTAGTGAATAATCAAACATTGTATCTAAATAAGATAACTTATAACCCTAAGATAACTTCAGTTTTAGGTTTGAACTTCTTTCTCACTCGGTCTCGGTCTGTCTTATGCTAGTCTAACTCTAACCCAACAGTTTTGAAGACCTCTAGTACTGCATTTATCTTAATTTTTCATTGAGCTAGAGATCATAAGCTAAGACAGCAAGATAAATACGAACTTCTAAAAACGATGTCGTTTGATTATTCACTGTCTGTAATGATGTATCTAAAATCGGGTTTTATTTTATTGAGCAGCAAACCTTTATTATTTAGAAACAAATAGTTTTATTTAAGGTAATTTTAATATATCTTTGACTCCCCGAAAATATTATCCCATTGTAATCAAGCCGTCGTCCAAGGAAAAGTTTGGGAACATCGTTTCTGTTTACACAACTGTACCAAATTAGGTAGTAGCACAGAGGCAAGTTTGTAAGTTATATTATGTACGTTTTTGCATACATAATACCCGTCCTTATCCATTAAAAATAACTGATTTTTAAAGATCATATTATGTATAATCTACTAAACACCTTAAAAAAGGAATCGTAAGTGCCGGGTTCGTTTGCAAACGGATTTGTTAATAAAAGTTATTTCGTCAATGTATATTGCGAGGTCTGATTATGATGACTAACAATAAGTATAATGACCTATATTGATGACCGAAATGGTCTTCTCCGTCGAATCGGTCTTAAACGACCAAACGATTGTGACGGTTGTCCAAATAAAAGAGATAAAATAAAATCTAACTTTAGACATCAAAATCAGACTGAGCATAACAAAGGAACTAAAATTCATATTTTGTGTCTGCAAAAGCTAATAAACCTGCCACTCTTGTTTGGTACAGTTATGTAAAACTAGAAACTATGTTTCAAAACTTTTCATTGACTGACGGCTTCATGACAAATACTGGCTTTTTAGGTTGCTCGTTTTAGCATTGAGCTACTTCCGGTGAAAAACGTTTTTTATTTTATAAAAGTCGCCCAAATTTATTTTATTTTATCCTGGATGATTCGTTAATTATCCAAGCGACAGACATCGACTAAGGAATGCATCGGGGACAACGTCTTAAAATTAATATTTCCAAATTATTAAAAGCAACGTTGTATTATAAATAATAATCGGAAGGCAGCCTCCCGTGTAATTTTTAGGATATTTGATGGGTCGCGGATAAATTTGAAAGCGATCATATCTCTCAGTTTTATTGACCGTTAGATTCGATATTACCCCGAGTCGACCCCAAACGGCTATTTTCGTCGACGCAACATTATTCACCGGCCCGCGGAAGACTTTTGACTCAATTGTAACTTGATTCGGTCATAAATTGGACGTTTAGTTCAAAATCACATTGGCACTAAATAATTTGGTAACAGATTTATCTACAATTGTAAGATACGGAGGTATTAAGCACTTATTTAGATTCAACGTTCTGTAATGTTTCATGGCTATGTTGAAGTGTTCCATTGAAACATATTTACATAATCACACAAGTCCGCGTTAAGAATTCCATTACCCAAAAGGTTCTACTAACTTGACTAATATTTCAATAATTTAAAACTAACGTTATATAGCCAACACTGCGAATCAACAAAACTTAGACGGCATGTTTAGCCTAGTTGGTAGACCCTGCCTGCGAAGCTAGCGGTCCCGAGTTCGATGCCCGGTATGGACAAATATTTGTGTAATGCGCGCGTACTTATTTGTTCCTGAGTCTTGGATATTTTATATATTTATATAGAAGTATGTTTCTCGTCATCTAGTACCCTTATCACAAGCCTTGAGCTTAGTTAGGGACTAGGTCAATTTGTGTGGGCTTATCCCCTGATTTTTAATTATAACTTGACTTGCGGGTGAAGTTAATCTTCGCCATTTTTTTTCATGTGTTGATAAAAACCTGTTGTGCTTAAAAACCTATAAAAGCAATATTGCAAGATCCGAGGCAGTTTGGTTGGTAGCTAACAAGCTTAAGTGGTCACTCAAACTGATCGCACCCGGTGAGAGTTAACTCGCCGACGGAACTTCATTGTTTACACCACGGGGAGTAATAATGGCCTCGGATCGAACGCTATAATCCTTTTATCCCCTCAATGGAGTCGTCTTCAATGCGAAGCCGAGCATAGTTCGTCAGGCTTTCATCAGGTATTACACCTTTGATTTATGAAGACATTTATACGTCTTCTATTTGTGCGCCGAGTTGTAGAGACACAGTTTTTCACGACAGGCTAGGTTGTGATGGAATAAGTTTTACACCATAGGCTGGGTTAAGTCTCGAATTTAATAACGGAAAATGAAAAATATGGATAATCGGTTTTGAAAGAGTTCCTTTATTTAAATTCCGCATAAATTGACAACAAAAACTTTTTTAAAAGGTGTTCTGAAAATAATCATGCTTATAAAGAGGTTTGTCTCAAAAGCATACCATTTTATTAATTCTTTTTATGTTCGTTATTAATTGGGAAAATAAATAAATTTCTACAAATGGCTCAAGCGCTTAAACGCCACATGGTCTTTTGTACGTCACAGCTATTAATTTAAAAATATACTTTATTTGGGATTCGCTCGGTAAATAAACTTAAGTTTTTAATGATGTCTAGCCCTTTGAGTAGTATTTATTATATATTTTTAAATTCATTATGAAAGTCCACGTCAAGCTATCTCGTATATTTAGAACAGTATTTTGTTTTTGAATCTAATTACGGAGGACGTCTGCGCGAGCATGCCGAGTGCATGCGACTATTACAAGTGCAGTCGCGAGGGACAAGTGGCTTTTCACCGTCTCTGCCTTCATTACATGCTTGTTACAACGGAGATGCATTATTTGTACGATTTTTGTACAAACAGGCATTTCTATAATGGTTTAGGGTAGGTTAGGTTAGGTTAGGTTAGGTTTAGGTTTTTGATACACTAGGCGAGGTGAGTATAGTTGGTAGTGACCCAGTCTACGAATCTTCGGGTTCAATTCCCGGTAAGATTCAGATTCCGATTCAGATTTTATTACTTAACATAACACAGTATAAATTACATTACATGTTAAATTATATTTATTTATTTATTTAAATACTTTATTGCACAAAAATAAAATAGTGTACAAAAGGCGAACTTAATGCTACAAGCATTCTCTACCAGTCAACCTTAAGGTGAAACAGAAATCAAAAAAGTAGGTAGGTGCAATAAAAAGACAATACTTTCCCTTTACTTAATTAAATTTAGAAGAATTGAAAGAGTCTACAATATATTATATGCAGTTACTTGCAGCAGTTACTGCTGTTAAGAGCAAATATTTGTGTGATGAGCACGAATATTTATTTCCTCAAGAGTAAGAGTCATCCACAAGACAAGACAAGACAAGACTTGGATGTTATGTTATGTATATAAGTATTTATTTCTATAAGTATGATTATTGCTGTTAGTACCTAGTACTAATAAGCCGAGAGTTTAGTTCAGGACTGGGTGAATTTGTGTAAAATTGCCTTATAACATATATTTTTTATATAGTATACATCGTACCAGTGGATTTATATTTGATGTAATATTTTTTATCGGATGGCCTAGGGGTTTACCAAAACGTGATACTAGATTGGATAAGATTTATTTATTTCACAATACAAGTAACAGTTATATTATGAAATAATATTATAGATTGTTCACAGTGGGTCACAGTCCTTGTCTGTTGTTGTCTTAACCTTGGCCTCTCCCGACGGTAAAAAACATATCGTCTTTGCCCTGTTATGGTATTGTTTTCACGTCAGCCGCCATTAAATAAGAGCTGTCAAGTAAATAAGATTGAGCAATCAAAACGGTGACAATACGATAACAGCTCAAACACGATAATGGTTTTTACCGTGTTCAATAGAGGCCCTTGTTAGTAAAAATCCGTATGTAGCGTAGGTGGATAACACAAAGAAAAAAAATAGGCGGCAGAGCCGATCAGTCTCTCCCCGATTCGGTGAAAACTCAAGAGTTTATTGTTGGAAACAGCAATAAAAGCCGGGTAATGAGAGAATCGAGGACATCAAAGTGAAATTTAAGGTTACGTTGTATGTAAATACGTACGTTGTGTACTTGAGACATGTTTCAATTAGGGAAAACGAGCTTGGAATCAATTCCTGGATGTTTGCTGAACGCCGTATCATTAGAGCACAGTCGAGCTTGACATAATTTCGGTAAAATAAAGAAGAAATTGGTTTGAATTGAGTCCCGATATTCAAGTTTTGTTTAAGACTTATTTATTTTATGAAATACACTCAGGAGCAAAAATAACGGGTCAGAGTGCTTTTTTTTTTTTTCATACTAAAGAGGCTATTTTGAAGCCTTGGTTCCTTGCCAGGGAATGCTTTTAGTGAATTCTGTTGTAGTGAATACCCAACTGAATGAATCTGCGGTTAACGCCGGAATTGTGCATGTTCAGAAAAACATCTAAAATGGCAATAAAATGTAAGGAAATCCAAATGCTGACCCAAACTGTCCAGCTGTGGTGTTAACTGATTGTGCGATCAGTTAGGTATCTTAAGAACTTTTGATCTCCTCTATTGAAGCTCGGAGTATCCACCATTAAACCTCACTCGAAACAACCCCTGGCAAGGAACCAAGGCTTCGAAATAGTCTCGTATGTATGAAAAACGCACTCTGACCCGGTATTTTTGCTCCTGAGTGTAATTGTATAATGGGATAGCGGAACAATATTTTTACAATGTAGTCTTTTGGAGAAAAAAGGCCTTCACTAAGTAACTTATTTCCATGTTTCATTTATTGAAGCGCTTCTTCTCCTGCGTAGAGTTCGATTATCGTTACATTTTTCCGGGATAAAAGTAGCCTATTTGTGTTAATCCAGGGTATAAGGTATCCCTATTGCATATTCCATCAATATTTGTCCAGCCGCACGCCAATTTTTGCATTTATAATATTATATAAACGGGGTTGGCTTCATGCGCGCAAGAAATAAAAGATAACTTATCTGCAATATCTCGTATACAGTGAGGCAGTCAGGCTAACTTAACAACGGGACGCTGACAACTAGGAATAAAAAGGAGTCACGTAATTTACTTCGGAAATTTAATTTCAAACCGTTCAAGAAAATGCTGTAATAACATTGTTATGACATTCTTCTATAATGTTCAAGATACGTGAACGCCTTTACGTTCCATATTCCTTGAAAGTTAATTGGTTTCTAATAGGCATTGCACCTGTTATAATTATGTTACACTTGATGTGACGTAAAGTTGTAGGTATATAAAATAGATGAATATAACGAAATAGTTTTTGTGTCGAGTTTCAGACTTTTAGGTGTTTAAGATGTAATAAAGTTTCTGTTTATAAATCTGTCATTCGGGTGCAAATCTTGCAAGTTAATTTGGAACCATTTATTGCTATCGTTATGGGCTGACATTTGGAACTTACAAGTAAACCAGAGAGCGATACAATAGTATAGTATCTATAGCAGCTGATCCACAAACACATGATTAGTATAATGTTCCTAATCTACGAAGGTCCTCCAGTCAAAATCGACATTGCATGGTTGCGTCAATGTATAAAGAATGAATGCGCGATTTTTTACAGTCACCCAAAAGAAACGTTGAGTATACTTAGAACCTTGTCATTGTGAATGTCATTGTCATTGACATGTGTGTCATTTTATATTCTGTTTGAAGTTTACTATGACAACGCACTAAAATGCTTAACATTTTCGTGGAGGTACTGTACATCTAAAACATTAAAATGGGAAAAAAGTATAAGTAGTTGTAAACTACTTCAGTAAATCGATATGACTTGGTTTACCAGCCTTGCAAAAGTCGAAAACTTAGATTTTAATAAAGATCTCGACTTGTTGGACACATCTAAAAATGGCGAAAGAGTATCAAGTACCCACTACTAACCACTTACTAACCACCTTATAATTGTAATGAACTTGAGAGCAATAAATGATTCTATGGCGGATACCAGAACTTTTGCAAGATAAAATGCGTAATTTTACTAAACTAAACAGTTTACAGCTGCAAAGTTTAAGACTAGCATAAGCGAGTTCAAGGGGGGGAAGAAATATGATATCGAACTCAATTCCTGTAAATAAATACAAGGATAATCCTAGAAGAAGGACAGACTACCGAAAAAATAAGTACAACAGCGCCCAGTCTTAAAAATAAGCTCACTTGATTCGTTTGTTAAAAGATTAAAGCTCGAGTAAACGCATACATGCAACACATCCAGAGGGTGTGTAATAAGCTTAGGGCGTTCTTGGCAAACCTAAAAATAGTAAAAAATAAAATTCCCTACAAGGTTAGATTGTTATTTTACAACGCGATTGCGGATGCGGCGATGTCATACGGTTTGACCAGCTGTGGCAGAACCTATAAGTCTTACCTTGATGACATTTACCGCCTCCAACTGCGTTTGTTGAAAGTAATAGTTAATCCTACAATCAAGGCAAAGTACTATAAGGATGATATGAAATTGTTCAAATACTGTAACGTCCTCCCTATTCACTTAAAAATAAAATACAACCTACTAAAGGAACAATTTTTTGACAATACTCATCAAAAAGTACGTTTAAGCCGCATAGTTACTCGCCAGGTCACGCAGAAGAAGCTAACTACTGGAAGTTCTAATAATTCCTACGGGCAAAGAACCAGCGCTTACCTAGTTCCTCGTCTTATTAACGCCCTAGGCTTAAAGCTACGAAACGAAATTAAAGAAACGAATCTTAAATTTAAGCTTAAGAATTACTTTATGTCACAATTAAATTAGCTTAGCTTTTAGTAATGTGTTAATTTATGTGATTAGTTAAACCAGCAGCTCTGCCCCCTCACAAACCCTGCGTGGTTTAAGGGGACAAACTTTTATAAACTCTTATAACACTTTTATATTATTTTATAATAAATTAAAAAAAAAAAAATGTGTAAGCATACATGTGTTATCAAGCAAAAACTAACAAAAGTACATTTTATTAATGAAATCATGCGTGAACCTAACACTTACGAGTACTAAATAAAACTATATAATTCCTCCTCGTTTTTTCTTTACTTCCAACAGGATAACCAACCTTTTGATTTCATAAATGTTCTCAAGAACATAATTTAGCGACACAACGATAAAGCAATTCGTTAAAGGGTCGATCGGTTAATAGTCTCATTACCCTTTCGATGCATGTTTCAAGTGCGAACACGTTTAGTACCGGGGTGTTATAATATGAACGAACGTTGTCTTCTGTCCTTGGAAAAAGGGAGTATCTATTATAAAACTGTAATTGTTATATCGATTTTATAAAAAACCAAGTAGAGTTCATTTTTGTCTAACAGTTAAATGATTATTTGAACCTTCTTCGAACGAGATCAGTAATAATGTGCGTTGTTAAATAAGCAAACCGCTTAATTCACGCCGCGTGTTTTGGTAATCGAATTTTCAATTAATCCAGCTAGGAAGATAATTCCGTTGAGTTTGCTTTTCCTATTGGATGTGTCCAGTATTTGTGTCACTGTAATTTTTAACTCATCAAATAAACGTGTCATTGTTTGATTTTAACTCCTCCAAGTCCGGTATCTACCTATCTGTAAAATGAATTGGATTGAACCGATTTTAGACAAATGTAGAAAAATTTCGTGAAATTGGTTGGGATTCCTTAATTAAGTAGTGGAATTCGGAAGTCATTTAGGGGAATAGATAGAGCCCCTACCGACTTACAACTTTCATAGAAATCTTAATTAAGTTCAGTTTTAATTTACTGTCTGTATTTTCCATTTTCCTGGATCTTTCGAAATTACTCCTTCAAAGTTGGAGTACATTCTCCCGCTTTCTAAAGTTGTTATGGTCGATGGAATAATTGCAACTTATTAAGTAACAATCTTCCTTCGCGACAAGGTGTAGAACCTGCTTCATTTCAAAGATGTCATTTTAAAGAGATGCATTTAAGCAAATATTCAAACTAGACCAAGCATAATATTCGTTGGAATAATGCTGCATGCCAAGTGGCCGTGGGTTCTTTTTACAAGCCCTAGAAGAGGCAAAGCTGCAGCCCCTAAAAAATGTATAATATTTATTTTCCCACGAAGCAAGGAGTGTTTTTATTTCACCGCTCCTTAACCAAACCCGTCATCTATAGCGCTTCAAGATTAACTGTCTTCATGAAATTGTGTTCATTGTTGGCCATACTTAGGATCACTGAAAAATGAGCGTACATTGTTGAAAATAAGGGCGTCGCGGGTGGCGCCACAATTTATGTTTCGCTCGCGTCTAGTGAAAGCCTGCGATGAAACTTTCATCGTATCGCCGAGCTGCAGGCGTGAAAATAAAATTGGACCGCTTTTGGCTTTCAGAAATAGTGTATCGGACGCTGTGGAGTTGTTGCTCTTGTCATATTAACTGCTGGTAACTAGGTTATTTTGGCTATATTAAAAGGAAGTCCACCATTTCATCGAGATCCATTTAAATTGGTATTCAATCACTAATCACAGTAATCAAAGTTAAAGTATTTTTCAAGGTGGCCCTAATATACATCGCTAAGTAGGAAGCTATAAAATTCGTACTATACTGGAATTTTCCTTAGATGATTATATTGACAGCTCATTTAAACACGACGCCGTTGATGAATTTAAATAGTTAATCGCCTATATTTTTAAACACATCGCTTGTGAGTATAATAAGAAATTGAAATTACGAAATACGGCCGTCATTCTAATCATCTAAGGAAAATTCCAGTAAGTTATATCAGACTTTGCTTAATTAGATCGCCTCAGTTGTTCAGTTGTGAACAAATTTATTAATTCTGACTACTACTACTAAAAAATCTATACAAGAAAAAAGAACAAACAAGAGAGACTTGAATTTTAGAACATTGGGGTAGATCACGTCTCAGAAATTTCAAAGAAATTTCTTTAACTTTGTATGGAAAAAGAACATTCTCAATGCTCGCAAATGTTTCCGATAATATTCTCAGTAATTTCTTGAGAATATTTCTTACCTTCTGAGCATGTTCTGCAACTCGTAAATTGCTAGGTAGATGTTACTGAGACGATGGGACATTCATTTTAGATTTGATAAATGTATCAACGCGACTATTTCAAGGTTTTCAGAGTGTATTGTATCGTGGGTCATTCGTCTAATGGAGATCTTCAGCTCAGCTGGTAAAATTATAAAAATATTTGCAATTAGGTTAGGGTATGTTTTATAAGAAAACTAATAGTAAAATAATTCAAGAGGAAAACGCTCCAAGACTAACGATGCCTTTTTCATGCGGGAAAATTGCATACCTAGTTGTTCAGAGAATAGTGTTATACAATTTCCAAGATTTGCTTTGTTAAACTTCCTTGGAGTTATCCCAATACTAAGGTAACGTTTGCGTTGAGCATTGAGATGTTTTGTACGAATTTTACTAATATTATAAATTCGAAAGTTCGTGTGTTAGTTACTTACTCCTCCACGCTGCAAGGGTGGGACGGATTTGGATGAATTTTTAAATGGAGATACCTTTATATCCTATCCAGGATATAAAGGTATCTCCATTTAAAAATTCATCCTGCATTGAGGCTACTTTTTATCTCGGAGAATTTAAAGTTTCCTGAGAGAATAACGAAAATCGAATACCAAGCAGGCGAAGTCGCGAGCAGAAGCTAGTGAACAATAATACAATATCCTTAGCGATGGCCAATTACCTGAAATGCAGTAAATCCCAAACACTGTTCCCAACTGAATAGTCAAACTGAATCGTTAATAATAATTAAGAAAGTTACTCCGCGGTACTCGGTAACATGCCGTCCAGGTAATATCCTAGTTCATAATTTGTTTAAAACACAGCTACATGATATTAAGCTCGCGAGCGCGGCTAAATTTGCTCTTAATCCGAGGATTTCATGAGTTTTTAGATACATTAACTATTAATAAACTAAATCCTACCACATAACTACGGTGCCAAGGTGTGCTTTCTTGATTATTATTATTTTACGATAGTTAATAGCAAGTAACGGTCGACATGGGTTTCACTCGGAGCTGGCTTTTAATTACGTATAGCATTTGTTCTGAAACGTTAATAAACGGGTTAGGTACTATTGTAAGGCAATTTTTTTTTTATTACTTTTCGAAACCTTTTGTCGCAGAATTCATTTCGGATAACATTCATTTGAAAACTAAACAGTTTCCATATATATTTTTCCCAGTCTAAATGTTAGGCGGACGCATACTGACGCGTATTATTGCCATTAAAGTAGGTAATTGGCCATTCATAAATTCATGTTGTTTTATGTAGTCAATGTATTCGTTTAGCAAATGTACAAAATCTAAAAATAAATATGGCAAATGAGTCGTTTCGGGTCTCTGCTGAAGATTTTAATTCAAGGGTATTTTTTTCAATTGGTCCAACTCGTTAACAGGTTAGTAGGTAGTAATAGTAACTTTTTTTGTTTTACACTTTTTCTGGTGCTGATTTGAACACAATTCAACCTAAGAATCCTAATATGACCAAAAACAATATTAAAAAATATGCTAATCGTTAATTATGACAAATTTTCTTCTACTAAGTATTAATAACTTTCTCAAATAAATAAATTGGCAACGGCTTAAATGTCTTGATGAAAGTTGCTTAAGTGATATTCTGTAAACTGATAAATTGACCAAAGTAAATAAAGTTAATTGGTCAAAGTAAAATATGCTAAACAAATATAGGTATGCAAAAGATTGGATTGGTTCATAGGAAGGCATTGAACCAATTTAGCAGCAAAACTCAGTGGTTCGGAATCTTTCGGGATCAAATTTTACATATTTATGAACTGGACTGTACCATTTCGGTTTCAGTCAGAGACGAAATCTCTTGTCAACATTTTAACCCAATAGCAACAAGTCATCCCCGCAACCATAAAGGCGGGTGGGCGTGTTTATTGAATTAAAAACAACAAACTGCGGGAGACGTACGCATTGTGCGGCCACGTACGACTTCCGCCTGCTGATTGTCGACTAATTCCTCGCACTCGGCTGGAGGCTGTACAGCGCAATAAATTCTTGGCATTCAGAGGGAGCAGCCAAGCGAAAGAGCTCTGATAAAAACGGGATGACGTGGCTTCTGACACATTTTTTCCTTGGAGGACAATTCTTGAGACCTTTGAAGCGTAAAGTCAAGACTTGAGATTTTTCTAAGGTACGGTATAGCCGCACTGAAGGTATAAATAAACTTTTATCTTAAATAATCTTAATAAAGGCGTGCAGCCGAGTCTCTTGTCACTAAATTCGTCAGTTTTATCTTTATAAAGAGTTTAGGTAAAGTTTAGGTATGCTTTCATACTACTACGGAAAACTCACTAAATTAGCAACTAACTGTGATATACATTGTAAGTATAAAACGATCCTTAAAGTTCGAAAAAATAATTTACTATTTACTATTTATTTATTTATTTATTTATTTATTAATATTCTCTTAATTAACACTAACAGCCATGCTACACGTATTAATTAGTAATGAGAAAATGACATACAGCAGAAATTACAAGGTACCTAAGGCATTATCTACACCTGGACAGAGCTTATGGTGACAATACACACATACTATACACTACCATACCATACTATATACTTACCTAGATTTATTAATAATTAGCAACTCGCCCCCACTTCGTTTCGGTATAGAAGAAAACGTAGTTTTTTTTCTTTTTATATAGGTATTCATATCCTACAAAATACACAACACACACTAAAATCTAATTAATTTCTTTGTATTAACTCCTGATTGTTTTATTTAAATCCTTTGGGACATACGAATTGATGAATGAACGGACAGACAGAGAGACTGAAATTCTAAAAACGGTCATTTGTGGTGATGCGTCGTAACTACAGTCGCAGATTTCAATTAAACACTTCAATATTAATTTTAAAATTGTATAATATTATTTACAGAACATAGAATTTTGACAAGAACAAATTAAAACTTAAGTAATGCTAACGAAATATCCTTAAATGGTAGTGGTATATAAATTCGGTGACTTATAGGTTCTTAAAGATAATTGTAATTAATGTAATGACTTTTAACATATCAGTATGATCCTTGAAAAATAAGTCGGGCGCTTACGTTAGGAAAATGCCATAGCGGGAATGGATCGTTACATTATCGACCATTAGCTTCTTTAACAAGAGTTATTCAGTCTGAAAAAGTAGTTTTGTTTAAATGGTATAATAGTTTTTAACTTACCATTTATTTTTGTTTCATCCAGTCTAATGCCAGGGACTTTGCACTTTGAATAGTAGGTATTTTTGAGCTTATATATTTTTTTGATGACAAAAGAATGGACAGTAAATCAGAGTTAGGGTCTAGTAAACTCATAGAGCTCTATTTAAGTTTAATTAAAGCTACTTGGTGACTTTGTCATACAATATAATAAGATTCTCGGAAGTGATTGCAAGAGGTGTCGCATATTGCTGAACATTTTAAATATATGTCCTTAATGTTTTGCACCTCGACGTCGTAGGCACAGGCTGGCTGGAGAGTCAATCCAGCCGCAGCCGCTACGGTGTTTGTATAATGCCAAGCGGACATGGCCAGAGTATAGTCGTTTAAATTTGCCGCAGCTCTGTCTAAGCAAGTCAATCCCTTCAGTTTAGTTCCAAGGACAAAAAGCAGACGTGGAAACTCGGAGCCAAACTTTCTCGGCATAGTAGTACCCCACACTCCACCATCAAGATCTGCAAGTTAATTTCTCTACTATTCATAGCTTTCAAGAGTGAATACTTAGAAACTTAACTATGTAAATATACATATACATATGACTGGCCGAGGACGTAGGATTTTAGTATGTACGCCGTCATCTTCAACCGGTCGTGATATTATAATTATGTTATAGGGCGTCGCCCCACGCCCTGATGATTATATGTCACCCGACATTTACATAGGATCTCCGTACCAGATCACGTAATCTTAATGCCTATTATGGATATTAGGATTGGAGATTCAATCATAACAATGATTTTCATAAAATAATGGATGAATGAATCCGCCTCGCGACGAAAAATATTTGATAATAAAATGGACCAAGTCGACTGGTTACAGCGAAATAAAATCAAACTGACATACAACTAGGTATTCCTATACTTTATAAGAGACGTCAATCTTGTGCACAGGCACGTGAAAATAGTTAAACAGTTTGATCACTATCATTTTATAACTAGTAAGCTAATGGGTGACCAATATAACGGCCATGAAATAGAGTAATAAAGTTATAAGTTCGTACTTATACAGCCAGCTATCATCATCAAGCTAGAACGGCTTGTTAGACTACTAATAAAAGCATTTATGGACTATGGCATTATCTTACACTCTATTGAATACCTACGTGACGGCGAGTAGGGAAGTCCTTTGAATTTGAGAAGGGAACCAGCCATCAATCAATCATCATGAGCAATCTTAGGTTTCGGGCCTTAATTTACGATTCTTATTGGTATGTACGCGTAGACGTTGAGTCGTATCAGGCCCTAAAAGAAAATGCTCTAGAAAGAGAGTCATAGAAATTGCTCCACCGACAAGGGTTTCTTTTAACGAGTCTCTTTTAAGAGAGATTGGTATATGTATACATGAATACGTTTAAATTATTGAGAGCTAATACGAGTTAGGACCGTATTGCAAATGAGTAGGTAGTGATTAGAGCAGGAGGCTGGGAAGCTCAAAGGCGCGCGAGTTTCCGGGGCAGGCTCAGCACCGCGATCCCGCGGCTCTGCCCGGAAGCCGGAAACCCCACTGAAACGAAAACGAAAACAATTTCTGAGCGATCCCTTCTCGCAGCAGATCATTACCGAGATCTTCAACTTCAAAGATGTTTTAATATTTTTTTGTGTCTCGCTATCAGAGGCTACAGAGTAATTTGTAGAGAAACACGTTTTCTTTCTCGATTCGAAAATGGAAATTAATAAGGCACGTTGACTGTTTGCGCTGTCTGCCGTAGTCGCTGGAATATTCTTTCTTGGGAGCTATTAAATTTTCCTAATAACAATTTCAAGTTTTGTTTTTATACCCTGCGAGATTGTTTAAGACAAACTTATTAAGAAACATCTCGACGTAGAGTGGTTAACCAAGAATAATGAAGTCTTTGTCTTTAATAAATCATTACGTACAGGAGGCAATGTTTACGGTAAGAGGTAAGTTTAGTTGAAAATATTCATGATATAGGTACGTAGGCACGCGTTGGAATGTGAAGAGATTTTGATAATTTATGGTAATTGTTTCACCAAAGGATTACAGACAATTTATTTGTTTAAAAAATAATGTTCAATATTTTTAAAAACAGTTATTGGTAAGTGACAGAAAAGCAAGAAAAAACATGGTTAAATAACAAGCGCAGACGGAGCGCGGGCGGAGTGCTGAGCCCTGCTAAAACAAAATGTGGTTTCCAAATTCTTTTTTTGCAGTACAAATGTTCTTTTTAGTTTAAAATGAAAATGAAATTATATTAGTAGCAACAACTATGAGCTCAGCAGGCACAGTTTTTTACGCACTAAGCGCGTAGTAATGATGTGCTGTACGCCTAATTTGGTACCAAATCAATTAACGAACTAGAGTTAACTTTTCTGGAATCCCAAAAAAGTCACTAGCAGGGATAGGATTTTGCAAAGCTGACCCGGCCGGGTTGGGTAATTAATTACGCGTGGCTGTTTTTGCAATGGCGGCCGAAGAACGGAGTCCGTAAGAAAACGGCCGGGATCCGTAAGAACGGCAAAGATTTATCGTTCGCGCCACTTCTCTTCAGCGCCGCTCGACGGCGAATTACTAATCTTTTCTTTAATTCTGATCCGTTGTTTTCTTCGGGCGGTAATAGAGCCGTGAGCCGGATTACCGGAAATGTTCATTGTTGCCCGGTTTATTGCGGTGTTATAAAATAACCTACCAACAAACGATATACCCAACCTTAGCAATGTTATGCACTAGCAAGACAAGTCCCGTCCTTTTCGAGGAATTTTTTGCCAGGTATTGAATTACCTAAAGTATTATCGATATGATAGGCACGGTTACTACGGGTATACCTGTTATGCGTATTTTACCAAGTTAATAAAATTTCAATAACCCAGAGGTCACGGATTTGTCCTCTATTTATTATAATGCCCTACGGACAGATACCCAAATAAACTTGTACATAACTAAATTGGGTCGTTCCCATTAGGGGTTACCTTGTTATATGATTGAGATTGCCTTTACATATTGCCGGAGGTCTCGGCTTAACAAATAATAGTCAAACTTCAAATTAGGACATCTGGGTACATGGAAAGTTTATTCTGGAGTTTGTTACACTTTCATAATTAAGCTCGTTCAGGAAGTAACTAAATTCCAACGGTATGTCGGATGCGGTTAGAATCTATATCAGTGGATTTTCGTTATATAAGTTAATCAGTATTACAAAGAAAATCCATATAACTCAGCTTGGTAAAACAGACGTAGGTACCGAAATAGTTTCTGGGACCCCGTGAACTATCTTTAATAAAACATGTCGTCATAAATAGATATATGAAGGTCAAGGAGACTGCTTTATTGTATCGTAAAAACAGCCATTGAAACAACCAGAAATTCTTAATTTATTACAAATGTCATGCCACTCATGGCATATTTGAGGAAGAACATTTTCCAGTGGAAAACTTGGTTTTTAACTAAGAAACTAGGGCTCGTATTACGTAGTATCATTTAATTTCACTATTCATTATTATAGAAACCACTAACGAGCATACGGAGTATTATGGAAACAGAACTACCGAGACAAAGCCTTAGGACTAAAAGTAATGTCATCTTAGTGTTTCTAAGGATATGGTTTGAAATTGATAAGCAAGTAGTGTTGGCATAGTTGCGCGACGTTTAGTAACACAGACAGTGCTGGTAATTAGCGTGTGATATCGTCCAGAATGGCTGCTAACATGCTTTTACAATGGCCTTAATGAAACCATAATAAACAATTAACTGGGTTAAGATGCCTTTTAGATATTAATTAAGACTTAACAAGTAACATTTTGTGGGTAATTGAGGATGTTTTGGTTAATTACAGAAGCCAAATGACTTTTTTCACGGTAACTTTTGATTTAAGACATCATAAACATTGTGTTTTTAGATTGTACGATGTAAGTATCCTATAAAAACTAATTTAACTTGAGTTAAATGTAGCTTTTGTCGGGCACGTGCTTCTTTTTATCTATCTTCTAAATATATTAATGCAATAAATGCTGTCTATAAACCAAATATAATTCAGTTTAATCCAAAAAAAAAACAATCAAACCTCACTGATGTCGTTGGCATAATGGGTGTGATAGATGTGACGTATACTCGTATTGTCTTTTTATGTATATCCGTTGAAGAGATTTCTAAATGTTGTAAAAATCAAACAATGGTCTGAGGCCTGAGGCTGTATTCGTTGTTCATCTTAAGTTTGCTGTGCGAAGACCTACTAGTATGTATAACTTTGAATTAATATCGAAGCTAGGGAGTAGGTATGCAGATCAAACTTGATTCTGCAGCCGCGGGCTGGGCTGCAGCTGTTGGTAAACAAACAATTGTAACGGACCCTTCGCTTGAATAAGTATAGTGCTACGAGCATCACATTTAGTATTCCCTTGCAAGTCAGGATTTGTTGCCACAGCTTACTTAACATCCTACAACGGAAGTATGCTAGTTTTTTCTGCTTTATGCTTACGTCAAATCGTGGGATCGGATGGGAAGTCAATTGCTCTCCGTTTTTGGTCACGTACAGTAAAGGAAACTGAAAGACGTAGATACCTTTTTATTTCTCATTCACATTGTGACAAAAACGGAAAAGGTGCGTCTTTCGATTTCCTTGACTGTGCGTTGTGAAAAATACCATCGATTTATAACGGATGACACAATGTTGATGAAATCTTATTTTATAACTTCCATCACTTTGCATCTAGTAAGTATAAATATTAAAACAAAAAATGGTAGAGTTCCACATGAATACGCATAAGCGACGCGTAATACAATTTTGCTAATGAAGACCTTCATTATCAATTCCTATTAAACAAAATTATCATCTAAAAGAGAGTTGCACGGTCCGTTTTTGCACCGTACAATTTCTAATAGCTTGTATCTCGAAATTCTCGAACTTTCGCCGTTAATTAGGGAACGCGGGCGCCGGACCTCAGGTGGGACGTGCCTGCTCCGACGTGTATTTACTATTTACATAAAGTTCTGTAATTGCACACAGAATATCCTGGCAGGCATTTGAATGACTGTTGGGCGGCGACGTCTGGAAACGCAGCCGCGGACATCGAGCCTAGGCCATGCTTTTTTGTTTCGATATTAACATAAAAAAAGTAAAAAAAATACGATTATGGCAGTTTTTAAATAATAATAATAATAAATAAGCCTGTAATTAAAATACATGTGTTACACGTGGTCAGGTAAGTCCCGGGGTACCTTTTAAAGCTTTACTTTGCTGCGTCACTGAACTCACTAACTGTTGCTTCGTCAGTTAACCCTCATTGCATTGAATGTAAATTGTATGTAAACATTAAATTTTATTGTACAAGCAAATCAAATAAAACACAGAATATACAAGGGCTTTGCACAGGCATTAGGTTGGAAAAGTTACTAAATGGGTAAAAAAGATAGCAAACATTTTGAATAGTTTTAGAATAAATATTCACTTTCATTAAGTTTTAAATATATTTGATACTCGTACATTTGAATAAACCAGAGCCAAGAGTATCTGTCTTGATTAATATTTGCAAATAATTTTCGTAACTGAAACAAATAATAATATAGAAATTAATTGCGATAGGTAACATGTAATAACAGTCGTGGCCGCATTAAACCACGCTTGCGTTTCAATTGCCTACAAATACGACATATCGAATTTGACCATTGATCAAAAAGGCCTAGACTAATTTTACTGCAAGGTATAATTTACTTTAGATTAAAAATAGTTTGTTTTCATGGACGTGTGTGTACCTGTATATCATATGTATTTTTTTACGTTATAACATCACCAAATACCTTTTAATAGAAAATTCGTCATACATGTGGTTTTATGACATATTTTTGTGTTTGTAGCAACAGGTGTAGGAAGCTTACACTCAGCATGATCTTGTCCAGTTTTTTTTGTAGGCATTAGAATATAAAGTCGCTCGTCCATACAAAACATGTAAAGCTGAAGAGTTTTTGTTCCAAATCCCTTCAAAATGATATTTACGTTTTTAACAAAGATTAACTATATAATTGGTCAAGAAATTTATGGTTGTTTGTCAAAATTGATTGATCTATTTCTAGGCGATTGTATGGGAAAGCGTTCCTAATAACGCGGCCGCCACTTACTTTATGTGACTACCATATTGCTTTTGAAATGATATCATATTGATTTTAACTCGGCCGCCATAAGAATCTCCAAGAGCCATACATATAGTAACGTTGACAATACGATAACATGACAAAGGCAATATGCTATTACAGAGTAGAATAGCGGTCCAGGCATATAGTATGGTATGTATATACCCCATGAAAATTAAACTGATCGCTTACTTAAAATGTTATACTTATTACGAGCTGACTACATCGGAAGGCAATGCATCCTGAGCTCAGTGCTGGCGTGTCCTGGAGATCCCAAAGCGTCGAATGTGGGCTAATGGTCCGTTAGTAACGACGTCCAGTCTAGCAGGAGCTCTAGCGCCGCGAATTACGACTAGGCAACAGCGTATATATCAACTACAGAAGTCTCATTTAGAGTACTTCTGTAAAGACGGAGACTACTTGTACAGCTGTTGCATATAATATATGTACATATACACAGATTGCACTCAGTGGAATAGAGGCATGTTGATATTTGTGACGACTAAAATAGGGAACGAGTACGGGATTTTAACGTACATGTTACCAGTAGGTAACGTCGTCGTATCTGGTCTAGTATGACTAGATGATATTGTTACAAAATATAAACAGTTTTTTACGAAATAAAATAAACATATGTTTTTAAATAAGATTAGTTTAATTTTGTAGCATAAACTCTTATTTAAACTTCTTGTATAAATCGAAATGGGACGTATTATTTTCAAGGGGGTTTATTATGACTTCGACCGTGTATACGTCATAATGTCATGTTTATTTTGCGTTTTCTTGTGAACAAAATGTGTTTCATAACATAAATAATTATGTTTACTCTCAGCGTGTTTACTTTTTCTCCTTCAGTTGTTCAAATTGATTGATTCAAGTTTTGCATTTATTTCGTTTTGATTTTTCTCCGTCTTGTACACTCAGGAGCAAAAATACCGGGTCAGAGTGCGTTTTTCATACAAACGAGGTTATTTCGAAGCCTTGGTTCCTCGCCAGGGATTGTTTTGAGTGAGGTTTAATGGTGGATCCTCCGAGGTTCAATAGAGGAGGTCAAAAGTTCTTAAGATACCTAACTGATCGCACAATCGCTTAACACCACAGCGGGAGAGTTTGGGTCAGCACTTGGATTTCCTTACATTTTATTGCCATTTTAGATGTTTTTCTGAAGATGAACATGAACAAGGCCTCGAAATAGCCTCTTTAGTATGAAAAACGCACTCTGACCCGTTTTTTTTGCTCCGCTGAGTGTATTTGAGAGTATGTGTGATTGTTATGTAATTTACAAAATTTGCAAAAAAACACACTCGACTGCTGCCACATTTTTTATTGTTTCGAGTATTTCGATTTTCTATTGGAAAACTGTAAAATTTTATCACAACAGAAGTCTTAATAACTTAGTTGATTTAAGTTCACGTTGCTTAATACTAGCTGATACGCCTTAGAAGGTGTACCTCGGAATCCCTAATAACGTTTGTCATAACGCATCGTTTGTCCTAATTATTGCTTGTCTAATACTGGTTTTTAACTGAGTTAGACAGCTTTTTAAGATTTTCAAAACTGCCCGCGGCTACATAATAAGGTTAGGGTTGAATTATAACAAAACAAAAAAAAAACAAAATTCATGCGGTAAACGAAAATTCGGGCAATCGATTCATTACGACAAATAACGATTAGAGATTCAATATGTAACCCCTAAGACGTATGTGTGGATATGTTTTAGATTAATAAGTATTAGAAATAAAATGACTGTTTCTAAACACGCTATACCCCGGGCTTACTACCAGCGTTAAACTGGCGGGAATCGTATACTTAACACGTGAGTGCGTGCCCGTGGCAAAGAGCGCGTTAACGACATGATTGCGAGATAGTTGGACCGATCCTTACTGCAGAGTTCATTAATTAACTAGACTTTTAGACAATTATACAGTGGTATTAAATAATAATATAACTATTTAAATTATAATTAATAGAAATGTACTTTTTGGAAAGAGGATAAGCAAGCAAGGCCCTAATTTCATAAATTTAAAAGTGATAGTTATAAATTTGGTGCACTTTGTTTAACTTACACAGAGCCAAATTGTAACTCTGGTTTGTGAAGTAGAGGCCACACCAACCGTGTACATCTGAAGTTACCTACCCACACTCGTTTGTCAAGAAGAAATATTACCAAGTGAGCAAAAAACTGATTTGTTTGTAACTATGTAAACGAATAAAAAAAGTAGAAAAAATACGGCGTAAGCATGATCTTAAATATATATAATATGTATTATAGGTATTAGTTGATAATGAAATTGTCAACGACTGAGTTTATTTCTTATCTATGGGACACTAACATAGAGCGGCGCTAGTAGTAACTAAATATTTGTTTTGGGTAATACTTTAAAACACATCATGTAGTGTAGACAAATGGGGTAAAAAATTATATGTATCTAGATTTTATTTTCAACTTTTAACCCATAGCAAAAATAATTGTAAGTTTAGCGCCTCACGCTATACGTGTATATGTGTTTCTAGACTTGTGTATATTTGTGTCTGTCTGTGGCAAAGCTAATTTAATCAGTATAGTTCTTAGCACAGAAAAGAAAAAACAGTACAAGTGCTAAGTGGGCGAGTAACGTGTGGCATAGTAATGCGGAGTTTCGCGCAACCTACCTAAGTTTTGCCGCGATCGCTTGTGCGTGAAAGTTGTGCGAACAATATTTCTAATATAGGAAATAAATAAATCGAGAAGCATGCCTTAGTGTGCTTTTTTGGAATGTAAAAACGATAGCCACACCAAAAAAAAATCCATGGGGGCGTGTCGTTTTTATGATAGTTTGAGTATTGGCGACAACAGGTCTGACACTAAGCGAAGCTCATTCCACTTCCACTGATTTTTCTATTCCTTGGTTCTTAGCTAGGCTTGATAAAAATCTGTTGAGCTATTAGAAAGATATCATTTTAACAGTAGGGGTCGCTATCGTATCGAGAGTTTTTATCCACTTAATATAGTTGTACCATAAGAATAAATTGTACCTACAACACGAGTTCAAAAAAGCGGACATCATTGCTATAGAAAGCAAAAAAAAAAACTCAGACACATACATAAAAAATATTCAAATAAACGAAACGCAAATGTAAAGAACAAACAGCAAAGAACCTATCAGTTTAATTCGATACGTTAGAATTCAGTGAGTTCGCCACTCTCTTTGTATGCTCATTTGTGATCCGCCACTAATTCTTTTGCTTCACAGTATTTCTACGAAGCAATAATTTCCTTTCCTCGCTGGACCCGGCCGAGCGAAAAGAGGAAGATAAAAAAGGTGGTTTCAGCGCTTTGTCGTTGGATTGTGAGAGTCCGCGCAGGATACCGAGACTCACCCAACCAACTAATGTTTAGGTTATTCACTCGAAGGTTGCCGTTTTTGCATATATTTAATATAAAGCGAAATTAAAAAATAATTAAGAATGATATTGGCACACGCATTATACGTTTCTTGTGTAATGTCAGTTGCAGTCCTCATCTATTTTTAATCACTTATAAGGAAATGGTATTAGTTTAAAGTGTGTGTGTATGTGTGTTTGTCTGTAGCAACGTAGCTCCCAAACGTAAATAGCAATTACGATGCGTTTTTTTACAGGAAGCTAGTTTGATCTGGATGGATGGTTCTTAAGTAGGATTTATGAAAATCAATAGGGCAGTTTAAGAGCTATCATCTCCGCCAGCAGGGGTCGCTATAATAGCGAAGCTTTTAGTTATTAGTCACTATTGGCCCAACGGAACCCTGACCCATCATAGAACTGTGTCACATTGACGTTATGATTGAAGTCGGATGGAGTGCCAAACAAATTATTTTATCATTTCACTATGACACCGTTCTAGGTTAGGTTATGGTTCCATTGGGCTGATAGTACATCACGAAATAAAAAGGTGAATTGATTTATCTAAACTTTCCTTGCAACACGTCATATTTATGAAGAAACCTTATTGGGTCTGACAAAAAATACATTTCTTGTAGATTCATTTCTTGCTTATATATAAATTGAATCGTGGATTTAAGAAATCCAATCACAGCCGCGCCTTTATTTAACTAAATCGGAGATCCATCTTCAGATGAGCACTACAATATTACTGTCATCTGACTTACATACGTATTGAAAATTACAGGTCAATTAAATACCGGAAAGTGAGTTAAATCAAACTTGTAAAATATACCGTACACATGACGAGACAGCTAAAAAATAACAAAACATTGAATAAAAACGACTGAATCAAAACTTGATATTTATGCCGTGAATATTTAATAGGCCTGAATATTTAAATCAATCAAGCACCCCTTTTTCATAAATGATAAATTATATTATAATCCAATACCAACTATTTACGTTATTAAAATATCCCTGTATTTCAAACCTGATTATGTAACGTTGACTGGCATTCTATTTGGTGACAATAAACGTTCGTACACATCCGTTTTGCGCACATTTTTTTCAACCTATGCGGATTGTTGAAAACTTGGATTAAATGGAATTTTAGAGACAGGTTGGTGGATCAATCCTGAACTGGCGCCTTGGCTGTACAACGACACAAAGGGCAAGAGACCCGCGCCCTTTCTTATAAATTATTACTCATAAGTTCGCGTAAGACACCTGCTTCGAGACGCCGAAGGTGTTTCTGAACTTTCGTATTACTCTCTACGGGACAGGATAAAAACATTTTTATGTACGCTCACAGGATAAATTTAAATTATAAATGAAGGTGACTGCCATAACGTTGTGAGTTGTGTCTAAGGCCAATTAGCTTATTTTGTATTTTACTTGAGTGAAAGTTTCGTTATGCAACGCCATCGGATATACCCTAAAATTAATGTCCGTTTCATAGTTCACCTTATGAGTAGAGCTAGACAAGATGCCTTTTGCAAAAGCAAACGATTGTAGAAATCTGTCTAAATGTCTGAAATTAACATGTCACATAAAAAAGCTTACTTTAATTACTAAGATCAATATCAATGGCACAAAGAAAAATATTCAGTCACGCAGTTTTACTTGAGGGTAAGGGGTCGATAACGAGACCTTTCCAAATAATATCTGTTTATTTCTAAATCAACGCATAATGTTTCCAATATAATAGAAGAGTGCCAGTTCCAGTTATCTAAACCGCGAATATAATTTAAATATAATGGATAAGTGGTTAAAAAATCAGATAAAAGCTAGAACGGTCCGAGTAAAATTCGGACTGATTAGGAATCCTTCGACGGGGAACGGGAATAGATTTTTTTTTTTGGATAACTTCAGACAGTCATATAAAATAAACTAGAGTTTTATCTTCAAATAACTGACCGCCGTTTTCGGAAACTTTTTAAAGACAATTAACTCGTTCCTTTTTCAAACATGTGTATGAAAAATTGTCACAAGAAAACGATTCACTAACCGACTCGGACTGCGGGCTCAAATCTATCTGCATGTGCATGGTAACGTTATCAGGGACAGTCATATGTCATAACATAACGCAACAACCGCAAACTGATCGGTCACTCAACGAGTGACGAAACGAGTGGCTCAACGAGTCTCAAGAAAACATAGGCAAAATTTTATCAACCTGAAACATGACTGGTTTGCAATTACATAAGTACATATTTTAGCTGTAAAAAAATGCCCCAAAAGCTTTTTAGCTTGCAAAATAAATTATAGAGCTGCCACCTAACGTATTAACAACAGTGGGATGGCCCAACGTGTGACCGCCGCAGCCGTGATCGCCCTTATTCGTCCTGAAGAGTCCGAAACATTTCGGTCCGTTCCTGACTATTATTCATACAGTTGAGTTCATCAATATGTATACACTTTAGTACCTTGTCACTTTAATCGTTGTGACCATTCACATACGGCAGTTTAAACATGACACCAGACAAGGTACTAAAGTTAATACATATTTATGAACTCGACTGTCAGTAAACCATTGTTCATATGTCAGTAAATCAAACGAGCCTTAAAAATGTTAATACCACATATGTTGACTTTTGATTATTAAAGGTCCACTTAAGGTCCACAAGTTATAAATTACAAGCGGAAGTGTTTTTCTAACTCCTTTTGCTAGGAATAGAGTTCCGCTTGTAATTTGTAACTTGTAGCTTTGTGAAACGGGCCACATGTGGCCTGTGCGATTTGTTTGGCCTAAATTAGATAAATAAAAACCCCGATATAATGGTGACCGCTTCTTTCAGAGCTGATGTCTCTTAAACGGCCCAACCGATTTACATAAAGCTTGCTATCTAATTAAAAAAAAAACGCATCCAGTTCGGTTTCAGAGCTACGGTGCTACAATCAGACACACACACACACACACGGCGGCGTTTACGTCGGGGGTTAAAAATATGGTTTTCTTAATATTCAGAAGATTATGAATATAAAGGAAAATATTACCTGGACTTTATAAATATGTATTGGTACATTTTGGCAACAAAATGTGTAGTATAAAATTGGTATGACTGAGTTCCTATAGCAGGCATGTTCGTAAATAGCCTTTGTCTCTCGTATATTATCTTATCTTTAATCAGAGGCCTTTTCGAATATTCTTCGTTCCTGTACGTTCTTTTGGGAAATTACCCCTCTTACGCACTTAACTTTGAAAGTACATACTTTTCTTTCACCGTGATAGAGTCAAGTAATGTACCTACTTAAGTTACTGTTCAAACTCGGTGCTTTACTTCCACGAATCGACATATAAAGCCACTAGGCCACCGACGCTGAGAGAGCTTTGCTTTAAGCTTTTGTCGAATGGACGGAAGACTGAAAATATACCGGTTCTCATTCGTGAATCATCGGAATTGAAACGCCGATACACGCCGAACCAGCAAGACGGGAGAATATATGTATTTTTGGAATCCCCAGGCCAAAAAACAATGTTCCGAAAAAATCCTTGACTTAGATCTTTGCGCTGTTATTACATTTAGAATAACTGCCTGTGTAGTGAGGCTTTTAGAGTGTTTTAATATCTAAGACGTTTAAAGAGCTTCCATGAACCATTGCTACGAGAGACTAGTCAGTGAATGGAATACATCAGGAGCCAGGTTAATCAGGTAAATCTGTTCTAACACTTACCCTCTTACTCATTATCTCATAGTGTTAATTCGCTTAACCCTGGCTTCCATTAGGCGTATTAGTATATAAAAACTTTTATCTCTATTCTGTATCTGTGCGTGAGGAAGTAAATCCATTTTACTTGTACCATCAACTGTCTATTGCCCACGACTTTGAACGTGTCACTATAAGTTATTTTGTAGCTATGTTTTTTTTAGGATA
This sequence comes from Acleris sparsana, assembly GCA_923062465.1. NCBI lineage: Eukaryota > Metazoa > Arthropoda > Insecta > Lepidoptera > Tortricidae > Acleris > Acleris sparsana. Next base: position 13,198,270 of record OV281287.1, on the reverse strand, counting down.
AACAGTTTTCTGTGTTGTTTCCTGGAGCTTAAACTGTTCATGCCAAAATTTTATAACAGTCAATTCAGCTACGTTACTGGCGTGAAAGTGTAACAAATACCTATAGACAAAAATAATAAAATAATTTCTCATTTATAATATTTATAGGGATAAAAGTTTTTATACAGTGCGATACAGCTGTTTAAAGGCATTCGGGTTTGTAAGTACCTCTCTCTCATCCGCTCTTGTTCACCGTAATACTTGTCTAACCGACTTTTCCCGACCCGTAAGACCTTTTGCACTGTACGTACTTGTATCTCTCTCTCACAACCGCATTTAGATTAAGTTATGACGATAAAGGGCCCTTTGTTTGATCAGTAGTTAAACTAACTAATCGTTAAATCCGTAGGTAATGGTTACATATCAAAGAAATGTGTCAAATTTTCGATTCCTTTTTCGAATTTTAACAATTAGTTGAGTTCACTAGTTTCACTACTGATCAAACGACGGGCCCTAAGTCGTTCCTTAGTGACGATTTTTCATACACAAGTTTGAAAAAGGAACGAGTTAATTGTCTCCAAAGAATGCCGCTCTCAAGCACAAGTATATTGCAATCACACCGTGACGTATGTTTAAGGAGCCATATAGATCTGAGCTTAGTGTTTTTATTGACATCAGTTTCCCCTCACCCCGGGGGACGGTCGCGGAAAATCGAAACAAAATACAAGGCGGTCTCGTTTAGGATAATCTAGGATCATGTCAGATTAGGGCTATTAGGGAAAAACCTTTGTATTATTGAGACAATTTTGATTATCCCGAACGTGCCGGGGAATGTTGAGGTGTTTACTCACTCGTCCAATCAGAATGATTGTAATTAAACCTGTAATGAGCACTTACAATTGTGAACTGAAACATTTATAGACCAGCAAGGTAAGCTAAGTTATACAGCCATTTAAATATGTTGACTGTCGTTAGGCTCTATCGTAGAGTAACGGAACGTTAAATTGGTAATAGGAACGGTCAGATGTATTGAGGCCTATTGTTGGATACCATATTATTGCTAGTGACTGTATTCTACGGTAGCCAATGAATGATAGTCATAATGTTTTGTTTTGCTTAAGGCTATCTAGGCTAGGTTATTTTGTCAACACAATAACCCTAGTATTTGGTATAAACTCCGCCCAAGAAAAAATAAAGAAGCTAGCGTATTCGATAATATCTGTGGCTGTTGTTTATATGTAAAATATCAATGAAATAATGAAATGAAATGAAATGAAATATTTATTTGCCAGAATACTTATCAATAATATACGAGGTGTTAGGTAGTTTGGTGTCAAGCATTCGGGCGAAAACAATCGACATGCAAATATGTTAGGAGAGCACAAAAACTTTTTTAGTAACAATAATATTAATTTATCGATGGAGCCTGTTTTCCGATTCTTGAAACTCTTTCACACGATAAAAGCAATATTCAAATAATAACATATCAAGTTTCTTCTTAAATTCTAAGCTGTTTGACAATTTCATTTAATCTGGAAGACAATTAAACAATACTATGCACATATTGTAGGCCTTTTTGCTATAAATTGGTTGATGCAAGAGGTTTTTGTATTGCGCCCTCTGCCAGCCAGTAAAAATCTGAGCGCGCATTTAAAAAAAAGAAGGATTCACTTTCACAAACTGACTTTTTTTTTAAATATACATACAGGGTAATGGTAATATTTTAAGTTTTTTAAACAATGGTCTACAGCTGTCTGTAAACCACGTATTCGTTATTGCACGTACGCACTTTTTCTGCAATATGAAAGCCCTTTTGACATCGACAGAATTACCCCACAGCAATAGGCCATAGTTGAGCGTCGAGAAAACATATCCGTAATAGGGTGTGATTGCTGCTTTCATTGAAACAGTGGTCCTAAGTTTCCGAAGCGCAAATACAAACCTGTCTAGTTTAGAGTAAAGAAAGTCAATATGCAATTTCCAATTAAGATGATTATCGATGAATAGACCTAGGAATTTAGTATTGTCAGTTTTTCCTATAGGATTGTTGTCATAGATGATGTTTAGTTAATTTCAATTTAATACCGAACTTATCACTGCTAATGCCTACACTCATGAATTAATCGCAGTACTCAGACACATTTTGGACCAATTAACTTGCTCCTTTTTTAAAGTTAAGTATGAAAAATCGTTACTAAGGAATTATTTAATTGTCATTAACTGACTCTTAGTGCCGTAAGTGTAATGCACCAAATAAGGGTGCGACTCCACTGAGGCGGAGATGAGCGGAGTGGAGCGGAGTGGAGCGGAGCTGTGCCAATATTAACCAATAGAATCTAAACTAACGTGAGCGAGGCGCGCTCGATGTAACCGCATGCGCCTTCTATTGGTTAATATTAGCACAGCTCCGCTCGTCTCCGCCTCAGTGGAGCCGGACCCTAAGACACCGCATACAAAATATTCCTGCTACTGAAAAGTCATCTAATCACAAGCTTTATTAATTTAACATTTAACAAGCTGTATTAGATTTCCAGTACATTGTTTAGTTCAATAGTGGCAAGTTAATTAAAATGGCGGCTAATAACTGCAAAATAGGATAGTTAAAAGAAACCACTTTGTATACTAACTTATTTCTGTAATTATTTTATTCAATAAGTAGGTGCTAACTTCTAATGAATCTAAAATATTTAGCTCATTAGAGATGAGTTGAAAGGTAGTGCTTAAAGTAATTAATACGATTATAATGAAAATTTCCAGACAAACATTTCTCAGAAATACCGTTATTTAATAGTTTTGTATGTACTGAGGCAAGTAAATTTTGTAGTGACTAATAGAATAGCCGTAAATAGTCTCTTGCTAGAGCATAAAAGATAAAAGATAAAGGATGTTTATTCAGTAAGTAGGCAGCACGGGTACTTTTACACGTCAAAAATGTACGAGCGCTTCGCAAGAGACCACTGCTGAGAAGAAACGCCGCAAGAAACTCAACAGTCAGTCGTTTTTTTTTAAAACTACTTATGATATTATACAATTATGAAGCTTAACTTAGCATTATATAAAACAATGAAACCAACATAAAATAAAAATAAATATATATTCAACCGTAGATTGAGCAGGAAAGTGTATCAAAACTCAGAATGCTCATAGGAACTAATAAGCAGTAGTAATAAAATAAAAATAATATACTTACCTCTATGACAGTGCAAGACCACCACATCCAAGGTCGATACATTCTTCCACAGAAACCGTGACCCCTAGGCAATAAATAATGTATACATATATTTTTTATGACTAATTTAATATTCAGTTATTTAGGTGTTTAATTTAGTTTAGGCCAAGCATTTTGATCTGTTAGTCAAAGTCAAAGTCAAAGTCAAAGTTCTTTATTCTTCAATTTAGGCATAATATAATGCACCTATGAATGTCAAAAAGCATTACCACCGGTTCGAAAAATAAAACCTTTGCCCCGAGAAGAACCGGCGTAAGAAACTCTTAGTAAAATAATATTTCTTGTTTTCCAATGATGTATATCACAATTCTTAACATAAGAGTCTTGATTTTTAATGAGATAAAAAATATTCTCATACATCAATTGTGACGCTACTGTCAACATACTAATGACTTTAAATAGTAATCTTAAGGAATCATATTTATGTATATTGTGATAGTCACTTACTCATGGTTTAAAAATATTATTGGAATCCGATTTTAAGTAACAACTAAACGCAAAAAGAGGAGAGGAATTAAAGGATCGCCTCAAGCACGGGCATAAAGACACGAGTTGACTTAGGACTTTCTTAAGTAACATCCTATTTCTTGCTTAAATTTTATTAGACAAAACAGTCTCTTTGTCCCGGTGAACAAATCGCCCGGGGATCGTATTATTTCGTGCGTAGATTTATCGGCGTTGGATCGAGGGCCCTTTTGTTGGGCTTTTCCATAAATCTCCCTCCTACTTAAACGGTTATTAGGACACGAGCGATTGATGTCCAATGGCCAGCCGCCGTATGTGGGTGTACTGAAGTACTGCTTCAAGATGGCAAAATCATGCGTCCAGTCACCCAATATAAATGTTGAGTACAGTCCGAACCTGTGATTGTCACTGTCCTTGCTATGGTTACGTTTGATGTTCAATTTGAAGTTTATTATGACAGGCACTAAAGTGGTCAACGACGCTTTTGGCATATTTATTATGTGCGCTCAAAATGACAAGAGAGTGACAATTAATTCAGTTACATTTTTAAAAAGTCAGAAGATGTGGATTTTCTAAAGCATCCAAATAAATAATTAGTTTTGAGCCTACGTTCATAAACATAATTTAAGATAACAACACGTTGATTCAACAAAATTGGGTAAAAAAGTCCTTTTGGTACATAAAAGTAAAATGTGGCGCAAGAAAATAACCCTCATGGGTTAGATACTTTTAAACCTTGAGGTTTTCTCGACCAAATTTCTAGACTTTTGGTCATAATCAAGTGCAGAAAATGTGTGTACGTACGTACACACATGTACGTACTGTTTGTTAAAACGTAACTTTTTAATTTCAAATTTATTTGTTATAGAACCAGTTTAATGAGAGCAAAAATATATATGAATACTCGCATTATCCGTGAAATAGGATGGCCACTGAAAGTTCTTGTGCTGCGAGTATTTAAAATAAAAAGAGACTTAATACATTTGTTTCGGATTAGGATGGTAGGACGTAGCGGTAAAGTATGTAGAGGTAACAGAAGTTTTACTTAGCTTCCTTAGTTAGATGTTTTACTGGATTTGGACATCGTAAAAATATGGTATACTGTTTATATCTAAGGCTACGTGTTATTGTTGTTGTATGTTTTTGTTTATTTATTTTTCATTTTTGTTTTATCGACCTCATGTACTACCTGAAGCTAAAGTAAACTAATGTTTTTTGTAAATTAACGATGTCTTTAAAGACTTTATCAGTATTTTAGACATTGGTTATAACTTTAGTCACTCAGAAATGATTTAAAGCTTAAATATTTTTTCATGTAACTTTCTTAACTAATTAATACCTATGTTATGCACTATGGCTTTTTTATATCGCTAGATTTCTATTTATCTACCGATTAAGTAAGTTATATGGTATGGCATAGATTGAATTAAAATTGTATAGAAAACATAGGTACCTAATGGCGCCTTGCTATACTTTATATCAATTCATAAGTAATAGGTAAGTCTGTAACCAGCTTTAAATCTTATTTGAACAATAAAAAAAACACCTGTGAAAAATAAATGTGTAATGATCTGTAATCAAACAAAACAACAAAGAAAATTACCTACCTGGTTATTCTTTAAGGATGTCCTGCTGAGAGCACTTCGTTGTTATAAATTCACTCTCAATTTATCTTTTTGCGGATTGCTTTGCTTGTAATAGCGGCTGGGGCGTGGGAAACTCGGCAAAAAGCCTACCCCAGACAGTGGAGAAAAGTGTAGCTCAAAAATAGATCTCTGAATCTACTCACTTGTCAATTCGTTGACGAATTATTAACCGGTAAGACTAAAAAATCCCGTCAGATTTTATGAGGATTTTATTGCGGTTTTTTTTTATGGTGACGTGATGGCAAATGACCTCACAGTCCACCTGGTGGTAAATGGGATCAGGGACTAATAGAAATTTGCATTCTCAAAGCTTCTCCCCTCACTGGAACATATCGATGCGAACATTGCTGCTTGTCAGTAGGTTAAAGCTTATCCATAAATCTACTGCCAAGCAGCATCGTCCCGGAATGTGGTAGAGACCCGGAAGGGCCCTGGGCCTCTATTCAACGCGGAATAATATTGCGTTTGACATGTTAACGAATTGTAAACTTTACGATTACAGCTCTTACTTACTTGACAGTAATGGCGAAAGAGGTAAAAACACATCACAACATATCAAAAGCGATACTGATTTTGTTGTTGAATCGAGCTCCTACTGGAGCGACTGGAGGGTATCCATTATGAGACAGCTTGTTTCGTAGGTAAAATTGTTTCCATATGAAGAATTTGAGAAAAATGGTTTACCATTGAATTGCCGACAGACTTTTAATCGAATATTATTTCAAAGACAACGTTTCAAGTATTTTCATTTCATCGACAAGTCATTGCGTCGTGGACTCGATACTAGGTAATTTGAACCGAGGTCTTTTAATTAGTAGTTCACATATTTCAATAAAATTCATGTCATGACTAATCATTTCGTGTCTTTTTAATTTGTATTTTTTTACTTGTAATAATATTTATTCCGCTTAAAATTATTTGAATTGGTAATATTTTGCTATCAAAACTAAACGCAATCACTCACTCTGCGCGATTATAGCTATGTTCCTAATTTATACATATAATGTTATGCTAATAATAATAAAAGTTATTGTAATAATAGTAATGTGTCATGTTTTTGTGTTCTTGGGGGTCGCAGTTCTAACCTAACCTAACCCACTTCTGTCAACAGTTCGTTTTCTTGGGGGTCGCAGTTCTAACCTAACCTAACCCACTTCTGTCAACAGTTCGTTTTCTTGGGGGTCGCAGTTCTAACCTAACCTAACCCACTTCTGTCAACAGTTCGTTTTCTGGGGGTCGCAGTCCTAACTTAACCTAACCTACTTTGATACACCAATAAATCTTGGTTTTATTATATATATTTATATGTCACACTACATAATTTGAAAAATGTATAAATGTGCAATAGGACATATAAAATTGTATTAAAGTAATACGTCGAAGAAATGAATTGCAATGTTTTGTAGTTGTACCAATTAAGATAATTTGAAACAAATCTGCGATTAAGTAGTATTCGTTGATTAGTATTTCCACGTAGTAAGATAAATTTAAATAAATAGTAGTTGAAATAAGATAACGCCAAACAATATTACTAGTACTAAAGTTTCGATGAATCGTTGTCGATGAAATAATATTCGATGAAAAGGTTGTCGACAAAACAAGGGTACACCGAGAAAAATGCTTGTGTCGCCACTCGCTGGTCGGACTCTGGCTAAAGTTTCATAATATGAGTTTATTTTTAACCTTCTAGTACAAAGCCCTAAAAACTAGTTATTCCAAGAGATACGTTTGGTTTTTTTAAGTATGATGAATGAATTTCAAAGATGGTAAAATATTATATTTAAATATAGATACCGCAATGGCTTACTGTAGTGGTTTCCGCTGTGAATGAACGCTATTCTTGCTTTACGAAGTAAGGCCATTATACGAAACATTATTAAATTCAAAACACCGTTTGTTACGACAAAATGATACTTCTGTTCATTTGGCAACAACAAACTTTTCATTATATTCTTATTATAGAATTATTTAATGACGAATTTTCCAAGTTCTTAAAAACCTTTGTACTCTTGCTTTGTATTTTAGTTTTTATCAAGTTGTTTACTTATTAGAAAATAATATAATTGGTTGCATAACAACAAAAGTGTCGGAGAAGTTCTACCTGACGACGCTGCTGTTATAAGATGTTATAGATTAAACTATTTATTGCTGGTATCTGTTTGTTATACCTGTTTCTTTTGAACGTTACCTGTTAGCCTGTCTAGGTTAATTATTTAGTTGCAAGTCAATTCCAAATTAGATCTCGTTATGAGCTTATGAGAATAAGCTGGGAAAAAAATATTCACACATAGTAAACTTAGAACAAGACAACAGTAAGTAGGTTAGCCCACGACACTAAACCTCATTCGATAAGACAACCGGATGATATATATATATATATATCTATCTCATCCGGTCCATATATATCCCCATCCATATATATCTATATATATAAAACGCAAAGGTGACTGACTGATTGACTGACTGATCTATCAACGCACAGCCTAAACGGCTAAACGTAGGCACTTGAAATTTGGAAGGGACGTAGCTTAGGTACCGTAGAGGTGCACTAAGAAAGGAATTCCCGAAATTCCCACGGGAACGGGAATTAGCGGGAAAATCCTTTTGTATGAAAAATCTAAACCGCGTAAGATAGATGATTGAAATTTGGCATGTAAGTACCCTAATGAACGTAAAGCTTACTTGCAACGCGATATTGCCAAATTCCCACGGGAACGGGAGTTATTGGGAAAAAACTTTTGTATGTAAAAATCTAAACCGCGTAAGATAGATGATTGAAATTTGGCATGAAGGTACCCTAATAAACGTAAAGCTTACTTGCAACGCGATATTGCGAAATTCCCACGGGAACGGGAGTTATTGGGAAAAAACTTTTGTATGTAAAAATCTAAACCGCGTAAGATAGATGATTGAAAGGGTATAGCCGGGTAAGCATGGCGAAACTGCCCTTAGCGAAAAAAATAATTTCCTTTTACTGGGTTATTAACCTTTACATATGTAGTGCTTTCACCAAAATTCAAGCCTCAAATCCTTCAGGTTTAAAAAAAAACCGCATAAAAAGAAATAACATTTTTATTTTATTTTACCCAAAGTACTAATCCGATTTCTTTGTAATTTGGATATGTTGTATATACAATTAAGGTCGCTTTCTAAAAAAAAAAATAATGAATTATCTCTTGAAAAAATAGAAAAAAATCGAGTTAACAATTTTCAAAAAAATAAAAAAAATACGTGCGAGATTGCGACAATTTCCAAATTTATATGTTTTATGTAGAATTTAATAATGTATAACATATAAAAAATTTAATTACTAAAATCGGGATCGGGGTTTTAAGAAGATGAAAAAATAATGAGCACGTGTTTTGTTATATCGGCTAAAACTAATATTATAAAAAAATACCACAGGAAGTGTATCTTCAATGATCTTTGAAGGGATTTTTTTATTAAATATGAGTTTTAGCCGATATAACAAAACGCGTGCTCATTATTTTTTCATCTTCTTAAACATTTATAATCAAACCGCTATGAAACTTGCATTTTTTTTTTTAAATACTATCTCTATATAAGTTAGAGGCTAATAGTCACTTTTCAGTACTTTGGAGGTCAATTTCTCCCAACAGGTTGAGTTTGGGCCGCTAAAAAAAAATACGTGTCTGTTATTTTAAACTACTCTCTAACATATATCAAAATTAACAAAATCGGAGCCGGACAGTTGGGTACCTTTCCTTGTCAGTAAAATAAGTCTCGTTCCAAATTCAAAATGCGTTGGAAATATAACTTCATAGTGTAATACGTAGAAGTTATTTTGTTTGAAAATAATGTATGGGATGGTACAAATTCAAGTTTTTCACACTGTTAATCCCGATTTTAGTAATTAAATTTTTTATATGTTATACATTATTAAATTCTACATAAAATATATAAATTTGGAAATTGTCGCAATCTCGCACGTATTTTTTTTATTTTAATGAAAATTGTTAACTCGATTTTTTTCTATTTTTTCAAGAGATAATTCATTAATTTTTTTTTTAGAAAGCGACCTTAATTGTATATACAACATATCCAAATTACAAAGCAATCGGATTAGTACTTTGGATAAAATAAAATAAAAATGTTATTTCTTTTTATGCGGTTTTTTTTTAAACCTGAAGGATTTGAGGCTTTAATTTTGGTGAAAGCACTACATATGTAAAGGTTAATAACCCAGTAAAAGGAAATTATTTTTTTCGCTAAGGGCAGTTTCGCCATGCTTACCCGGCTATACCCTTTGACATGCAGGTACCCTAATGAACGTAAAGCTTACTTGCAACGCGATATTGCAAAATTCCCACGGGAACGGGAGTTATTGGGAAAAAACTTTTGTATGTCAAAATCTAAACCGCGTAAGATAGATGATTGAAATTTGGCATGCAGGTACCCTAATGAACGTAAAGCTTACTTGCAACGCGATATTGCAAAATTCCCACAGAAACGGGAGTTATTGGGAAAAAACTTTTGTATGTAAAAATCTAAACCGCGTAAGATAGATGATTGAAATTTGGCATGCAGGTAGTAGGTACCCTAATGAACGTAAAGCTTACTTGCAACGCGATATTGCAAAATTCCCACAGGAACGGGAGTTGTTGGGAAAAAACTTTTGTATGTAAAAATCTAAATCACGTAAGATAGATGTTTTCAATCTAGCATGCATGCATACCTTAGTAAATATAAAGTTTAGTTATAGCTGTATTTTGAAAAATTAAATTAGCGGGAAAAAAATGTTGTATGAAAAAATCTAAACTGCATAAGTTAGATGCTAGAAATTTGACATGCAATATACCTTAGTGAATGCAAAGTTAAAAATTCCCCTGGGAACGGGAAGCGAGTTAGAGGCTCCTTATACTATAACCTCATTTAAAAATAATAAAATTAAGCATTTTTTAACCTTTCTGCCACACACAAAGATCTCTCTTTTATATCTTCTATTATCTTTTTTTTAAATATATAAAAGGAGAAACTGACTGACTGACTGACTGACATATCAACGCACAGCCTAAACGGCTAAACGTAGGCACTTGAAATTTGGAAGGGACGCAGCTTAGGTACCGTAGAGGTGCACTAAGAAAGGAATTCCCGAAATTCCCACGGGAACGGGAAATAGCGGGAAAATCCTTTTGTATGAAAAATCTAAACCGCGTAAGATAGATGATTGAAATTTGGCATGTAAGTACCCTAATGAACGTAAAGCTTACTTGCAACGCGATATTGCAAAATTCCCACGGAAACGGGAGTTATTGGGAAAAAACTTTTGTATGTAAAAATCTAAACCGCGTAAGATAGATGATTGAAATTTGGCATGCATATACTTTAGTGAATGCAAAGTTAAAAATTCCCCTGGGAACGGGAAGCGAGTTAGAGGCTCCTTATAAAATAACCTCATTTAAAAATAATTTAACTAAGCATTTTTTAACCTTTCTCCCACTCACACAAAGATCTCTCTTTTATAACACGCCACGCGGACGAAGTCGCGGGCAAAAGCTAGTATATATATATATATATATATATATATATATATATATATTTAGTCTCGTTATTAATGGGGGAACACGAAATGGCAATGCTGCAATGCGAAAAATATGGCACATTTTTTTAAAATTTTTCGTTGATCTCTAAATGCAGCAGTGGTTTTTCTTACACAGAAATTGATGATCTTACAGATGAGCTTTGGTTTTTTGAAGAGATCGATCATTAAATATACTTAAGAACGAGGCGTAGCTTATCACGCTGCTGCCACTTATAAGGCCAATCAGGGGTGCTTGCAGCCCTGCATTGTCGTATATTCTTACCCCTCCCCTGTTCCGAAGAATAAACGAAACTTGGGAGTCTTATTATCATCGGAGATACAACTAAAAAAATAAAGCTTAGCCAGGTTTTTATATTGCAGCATCACCATTTCTTGGTCCCCCAATAATGACGAGACTAAATATATATATATTTAGTCTCCGGTAGTCTTATCGTACTAAGTTTAGTGTCGCGGGCTCTTAGAATAACTGTCCTGACTGGCTATACCTATTAAATTATTAATTGTCAAAACCTGCCGAGCTCCAAAGAGATCTGAGAACGGTACAGTGTTATATTAGTCCCGCCCCGTAGCAAAAGTTAAAAACGGTCTTAGTCTGATATAATTATGGAGGAGATGTTAGGATATCGATCTGTAATTGTCACAGATCTCATTATACTTTTTACCAACAACTTAATATCTTAAATAATTTATTTTTTCAAGATGAACAAGTCCATTAAAGTCCATTATCACCATAAATTGCTACTACATTACTACCACAGATTAAATAAGAGTCACCCTATTACCTGCATTTGAAAGTAGTTTTATACGACTTATTTAAGTAATAAGGTTTTAATGTGAATTGTTGCGTAGTTTTATAACTTGACAAGCTGTTGCCGAAACACTTTCCTAAATTTATGATTTGCTTTTTCTCGCCTCTAAGCACTTCAAGGCTTATAACAGGCAGAGTTTGCGAAATAAATACAATATTTTTCGTATACTTTCTATACATACCCGTATATGTAAATATGAAAGAAGGGATTGAATTAATTCGGGTCAGATTTTTTGCTAAATAAATCAATGCTGGCTACTTGTTTAACATGTGTAATCGATATTCTTCATTATTTTTTATACCAAACAATGCTTTCACTTAATTGCACATTCTTAATTAAATTATCTTGGCCGCGTGGCCTACAGATTTTTAAAAGACATAATCTAGTTTAATTGTGTGTAAATAAACCAGATTAATCGTCTAAACGAGACTACCTACGCAAACTCAATAATACGATTAGTAATTGTGGAAGTTTATATTTCAATAAGATGTTCGTGTACGTATAAAGACGTTAGGAGACTAATGGGACGTTAATAATTTGCGCAAGTCTCTATTCAATGGGAGCCTCGCGAGATTTATCACTACAGAGCCCTGGCAAGATGCCTCCTGGCACAAGCTGATTATGCACTTTTTAAATGATATCACGAAGACAATTAAACGGGTATTGTCGGAAGAAATCTATCGATTAAGTTGGAATTTGTGAAACTTATAGCTGTTATTAATGACATTATGTAGTTACTGCTGTAAGTAAAATTACTACTAACGACGCCTTTGAGATCACTGGGTAAGAAATTTAGAGGCCTGATGGAGGTTCTTGTCCAGAAGGGAGATAGAAACAGCTTAGTAAGACTATAAATTGGAGATGTTGCTAGCCAACAATAATAAAAAAAAAAAGATTCAAATTTCGTTTGAAATTCGTCACCAAAGTTAATAGTCTCGTTAACCAAGAAACTATTTCACCATTTTTCGACTCTATGACCCCAAGGTCCTAAATAAGGTAAAACACCTCGGTTGACTTTAACTAAAAAGCCTATTGTCGCTTACCGAAGAATTCAATCGGGCATACAGCCGAGCGATTTTCGAATTTAGAGCTATCGAAAGTTTAGAGCTAGTGTGGGCTGGGCAACAACATTTTACTTTTCAACACAACCGTTTCAACTGTGCTAAAACTGAGAGATTTTTGATGACGTAATGACAGTGTAAAAACTAAGCTAAGTTCAAAGTCACTCAGAGGGCTATGGAGAGGGCCATGCGCGGGGTTTCTCTGCGTGAAAATCAGAAATGATGATATCCGCAGTAGAACTAAGGTTAAGGACATAGCCCGAAGAATAGCTAAACTGAAGTGGCAGTGGGCCGTGATGGCCGATGGGGTCAGAAGGTTCTGGAGTGGCATCCGCGGACCGGAAGACAAGCTGTAGGTAGGCCTCCAACAAGATGGAGTGACAACCTCGTAAGGATCGCGGGACCGCGGTGGATGCGAAAAGCACAAGTCCAGTCTGAGTGGAAAGCCTTAGGGGAGGCCTATATCCAGCAGTGGACGTCTTTCTGCTGACATGATAATGATGAATGGAAAAACTAGCAAGCGTATAGGGAAATGACGAAAAAAGAAAACATAATAGGTTCAGTGTCATAGTACACAAGCCATAGGATGTATAGTAAACAAGCCATAAAAAACAGTGCCTTATCGCTTAAGGTACTTGAAATAAGTTAAGCATCTATGGTCAGGTTCAGGTCAGTTTTCAGCTTCTAGTTTAGGTTTCTTCTGTTTAAAAAAGGCAAACCACAACACACAATTGGATCCGTATACCACTTTAATGCACGTTCATTATACAGGCAAGGTAATTTTATTATCTGGTGTACACACAGAGTCGTAAAGCTACCTATCACCGTCACAAAAGTTTGCTTTGGCAGAACAGGTCGTAACATAAAATTTTACAACAACTTTAGACGTTACGATATTATAGCTTTTTGATATCTTGTTCCATCCAATAATAGGTTTATGGTTTATAATTTAAAGTTGTATTTTAAGAACCACGGAAGGTCGTTTATAAATACAATGTGAGTTTGAATTATACGTCTGACAACAAGTAATTAATTTTGCTTTGAAGCCCGAGTGGTGAGAAAGAAAATAGGTAAAAAATAAAATGAATTTTACAACTGAGTTACGCTCGTAAACATTGCGTTGTGAGGAAATGAAACAGTGATATTGTTAATAAATGCCGATATCATATAATTACTACTTGAGTTAGGTACTAAAACGAATTATTAGAAACACTGTAGATAGTTAATGCTGTGGGGCTTTGAGCTTTGAACCTTGCAAAAATTCTTAATACTTACCGGTCTTTTTCTAAAATCATGTATTTAAACTTAGCTCTCCAATTAATATCGAAAAATTAAATACTTTCCATGACCGGAACAAGGAAAAAGAAAACACGTTTTTGTGAAAACAATTTAAGACAAAATAGTTAACAGGATAACTTTAGTTACTGTATGTAAAGAATTAGTAAAACCAGAACATAACAACAAAATGTAATGTGTTGTTGTTGTAATGTTTAATTCTGTTATTTTAACAGAATTAAACAATTTCGTCAATGGAAAAAATAAAAATTGTACTTCAACCCAAAATATTAACAGCGATTTTTTTACATAAAATAATTAAAATTATTTTATTAATACGCTTACAAACAAAATTAAACAAATTGGCATAAAGAAAATCGGTGAAGCAAAGCAAAAATACCGGTTAGGCAAAAATTTTGCAAAGGTGAATTTGGTTTAACTTTCATGAATTTCATGAAATTGTTTGTTTTATTATATTAAAATATTAAACAACACCTAATATGTTTCATTTTGAGAAATTACGATATGGGTTTATATTATGTTCCATTATTCAACCACTATCAGTTCTGTTACATTTTTGCATTTTCTGAAGTGTAAAGTAATATAAGTTTTATTTTCTTAATAATAGCTGAATATATGAATTAAATTGCATTTATCATATTTTTTGTTCTGGTAGTATTTTTGCTTAACGTACAATGTCAAATTATAAGATTAAAAAAAAGACGTTGTTGCGCGGACAACAAAATATGTTTAATTTCCTAACCTACTGGTGAAACTTTGTCTCATCCACAAAAACTCCTTACAAATAAGGCTGTTAATATTTTTTTCTACCAAGTTAAATTGATAAACGTAAATTCTTTAAAAAAACGTATAGGTGGGGGTGAACTTTTAGCGAGATACAATTTAATACAATCTCTTGTCTATACTCAACACATTTAACGAAAAAAATGCTGTTTTTAATTCGTACAAGGTTTGCCTAATTTTTTGTCCAAATTCCCCGGGCTATAAATACTTCTCACAATTTCATACATTTTATTATATTTTTACTTGAGACATTTTAAGCTTAATTGAGTAGAAAACCATACGGAATAGTGAAAAGTGGTTTGCGTGTCACTTGGGGCCTTAGCCAAGATGCAAACGCTTCAAACGTTTTTCTGTTCCTTCGCTCAAAATATATGGGATGACACTCCCGTGTGCTACGTGCGAGTGATGTTATGACATAAAAACTAAGCAAAAATTCTTCGGGATTTTATTCACGGATAAATTTGGAGGTTTAGCCGGCTTAAAATTGACACAGGCTACAACGAAAATATAGCACCAATTTTATTTTTTTCGGTTTACTGATCTACAATAATTGAAACGATATCTATATAATGGAGAAGGCAAACAAGCACACAGGCCACCTGATAGTAAGTGGGAACTGTGACCCATAGACATTCGCATTCACAAGACTGCAAGCCTGACCCTGAGGACTAAGATGCTAGTCATTACACCGGCTGTCTTATCCCCAAACCGGAACACAACAATGCTAACACTGCTGTTTGGCGCTAGGTGTAACAATGGATAAGACGGTGGTAGCGATCCGGACGGACCCTGCACAAGGTCCTACCACCCGCAAACTAGTTTTGTGTAAGTAGGTACATACTATCTGTGTATGAATATGATTATTCCATTCATGGAAAGACACAATTTCAGTCACGATCTGCTTACTGCGATCCACTATCTTCATCAGTTTTGTAACTAAGATAGAATTTTAATTTGTAAAAGTGTCATCTTTTGTCTTTTTATCTATAAAGGTTTCTACTTTGACGTCCTATTGAAAAAACTGAAGAAAGTGTGGAGGCACCCAAAGTTTTTTCATGAGAAATTGGCTGGAAGTTATCTTAAACTAGTTTTCATGCAGGCTAGATGTACGCATTGGTGAGCATGTTTGAGCAACATATATTACTCATGTTACTATTGGATACCTGAAAGGACCATTTCTGACACACGGAATTGCTTTGCTTCGACTATTCCTGATTCGATGCACTCAGGAAATCATCAACATGCAGATAAGCTGTCACCGACGTTATCGCCATCTTACCAATATGATTCTATAAAGTGAACAAGGTTTGCTTGTATATGAAGCATGTTCATCAGTACGTGCTTGGTATTCAAGTATTTAATTTACTGTTGGAATTAACAAATAAAACATCTAGCCGTGCTTACGTATTCGTTATTTCTCCACTATCGAGTTTAATTATGGGTTAAACCAGACTGATTTGCAATCATCACAAGCCAGTCATTCGCATTCTACAAAACAAATATACCTACACAATACACGAGTCGTACAATGCTGTTATTTACCATTAAATGCTAGAAACATGGCCGTTGATTACGTAAAGAAGCAACCACCGCGATAAACACATTACGATGTAATTTTAAAGTTAACCCGTAAACACAGCTGTATATAGGATGGTTGAATTTGCATATTTGTGCGTTTAAGCTCGTCGGGCGAGGCTGGGGTGATTGAATTATTAACTGACTGGCACGGCTCGGAGGTACTTTGTTCAGACGTGAGCTGTATTCGGGACGCGGATTTGCGTTAGCCCTCATAATTGTTATAATTAGGCGCCCGTGCAGGCCAGGGCCCGATTATTGACACTGCACGGTGCAAATCCCTTCAATATGCCCCACGGGACCGCGTACTTGTTATGAGGCAATAGGACTTCTTTTGTAAATTATGAGATCTATTATGTTTAATTTTTTTGTTGGGTTTGCTTTTCGGACTTGTCTAACGAATTCCAATTTGATGGGCCCATAGTTATTTGCAATCACAAGATAGTAATCTTACGATGATAATCTCAAGACTGCAAATGCATTTCAGACTCTGACAATTTGGATGGAATGCTAGTCATTTCCCCGGTTGTCGTACCCCCACACCGAAACAAAACAATACAAAAACTACTCTTTGGATGCAGCTTTAAGGGTAAGATGGTGGCAGTGATCTGGTAGAACCACAAGGTCCTTCCACTGCTAATAAGAAATCTGATCATCATCAAGGAACCATCATAATATTATGAATGAAGAAATCAACCTATTGCGGTATCTGTTCTCATATTTTATAATATCTACAGCAATCATTTTATAAAGACTTCAAAGGCGAGGGTTATTTTACATGACTTTATATGTTTCCGGGAAAATAACGACTCCTGTAAGATAACCGCAATATTGTGAGCAATAGTGAGTAAAAACAAGTTGAGCGCGCGATGAAATGGAAATAAAACAAAGAACGTCGCACTCGTCGGGCAAAAATAGATGTTACTTTGTCGACGACAGCTTCTCGGATGGGTTTGATCCGTCACATCAGACTGAAATAAGTAACTAGGTGGATAATAAGGAAGGAATTGCCAGAAATTACGACCAAACTGTATTAATGTATCGATTTGACGCAAATTCGAGGATCTGTATATGTATCTAACTGTGGTTAGTGTTGTGTGTCTTTCTACAAAATTCTACAAAAGTATAAAGGCGTTTGTATTCATGCAATATTGTTTCAAGTCAACTCGGGGTATGGCAAGGAACAACAAAAGCTGAAGCTATAATCTGTCCAAATGTTTTGACGTTCCTGATGTAAATACAGTTTCCTTGAAAAGTGTCGGTTATTTCCCAACGTAACAATACTCTTAGCTCGGATACTAAACCACCAACATACCTTTAAGTAAACAAGCTTTATATTGAAACAGTTGTCACGCCCGACCGCCAGACCTGGCGTTGAGAGAGCAGATTGCGGCATTAATATTTAAGGAATACAGATTCCCACTGTTTCTATGCCAAAATTTAATAACTACCCAAGTAATAGAGACGGGGAACGGCAGGCCTGGGACAAGAGCTCACAAATAACAAAGGGCAGTAGGTTGTGGAACTCCGACTAACTCAAACGGCGATTGAGTGAACTCCCGCCATGAGTGAATTAATAACTTTAACTCCGTTCAGACCGGCAGACTCATGGTCGGTGTTCTCGGATTTGTTTTTGCAAGCTGTAGGTACCTACCTAATTAAGTGTTTATCGATATTGATATTTATGGAAAACACAAGTTAATGCATGCATTGTTTAAATGTTTAATGTTCAATAATTGATAAAATAATATGAACTGAAAACCCCAATAAACCAATAATTGAAAACCAAATACGTGATGCTCAATAAATAAGTAAACAAAATATTGCTATCCGCAACGATATTTTATATTAAATTGGGTACATTATGGCGTACGTGGCGGGATCACAATGCACACTTGGAGCCATATATCAGGCATATTATAAAGGCAGCAAAAGGCGGACAAGTAGGCAACGTTCGCGCGGTCTTGGCGAAAGTAATTTCACGAGACCCTCCCTCATTCTGCCGCGGAACCTGAAAATAGGGACTCATTCCGATCTGATTTCGGTTTCGGGTTTCGGGAAAGTGGCTTATATTCAATATTAGAAACATTATTTCTCCAGATTCTTGCAACGTTACGAAAGTAATCAGAGATGTTTTGTTTTTTCGATGAGTTATTGTAATCACTTAGCTTTCAAATTAATATATATCAGCAGATTTTTTATGGAATGACAACATTATATAAGTATTATATTTTTATTTTAAACCAGACTTTAAGGGTATGTTTGCGTAGGGAGTGGAATAATTCTACACTCCAATGATTAATTATTAGTCATTTTATTGAAACCATAAAATCTGAACCTGCATGCTGTCGTAATTAAATTACTCTTTAGTAAATATTGTGATAACTATCTTTTTATACCTGCAAAATATTACTTCACTGGCAAAATTTTACTTTCGTCTCATCGTTCTAGTCGACTTCATAGCGAAACTATAATTAAACATTTTGGACGAAGACGAAAGTGTATTTAAAACTTTGAAACTCGGATTATAGGTATCTGAGAACAATAGCTAGAAAGGCGCTGCATTCCTTTGCTGTTCGCATAATGTTCGAGTCGAAGCGAAGCGCTCCGTGCGCAAATGAGGGGTATCTACCGTTCACGGATATGCCGAGTTTCTTAAGAGAGCTCACTTGACAACTTTGTTGAAATACGTTTTATGCTGTATAGTTTTGATTCTTTGACGTTTGAAATTGAACTACCAACATGTATAACTAGTATTTATGTGTGATTCAGTAGATAGTATAGTCAAAAATGCCGGAAACCAATGATTTACTTTGACGTAATTTATTTTTCGTGAATTTGTTTGATACCATACCGGTAATTTTACCTGTGTTGTCCATGGTAAATTTTGTAATCTCCCAATTATCCTTACGCAACCGCGCCTTGCCGATAATCTCATTCGAAATATTAAATCTGCTTTATTTAACGATGCTAAAAACAAGACTTTTAAAGAAGCATTTTTATTTAAAATTACTATCAAATGCATACGAAAAATAAAGGAGACAAACGAGACATCTAAAAATAAATAATTAACTGCAAAATGTAGTTATTTTTTGCAAAACCCGCTTGTTATAAGGTAAGGTCCCAATCGTATCCAGGCATCCCTCGGAGCGTTCACGGGAATGAGAAAAAACAAGTGAAAATAAAGTGAAAACATTTTTATTCTCGTGTGAGTTGCCTCGTGTCGTGTATTCCGACCCGACTGGCGGTCCCGTCTCGCCGCAACAAACTATGGGCAACTGAAGCCAATGATTTGAGGTAAATAATGTAAAGATTCGGTTCAGTGTACCTACCAGCTGCTGTGTTGAGTTTTGTAGGTTCAAACTCCGTAAGTGACAAACTTTGTGTAGTTAAGGGCACGAACGATTGTTCGTTCTCTAGACTCTCAAGTCTTGATCTTTAACCATGTAATTTTAGGTTTTAATTAAATGAATGGTCATTTAAGACTGTGCATCTGTTTAAGTAAACCGGGGGTTTAGGGGGCAAGCAATCGATCTAGCTGAGTTTCATTTTTGGAAAACTTACAAAAAATAATAATCGGGTTTCCAAGTACTTACATTTAATGAACCGGCTCCTATGCGTATGCGGGGCATACTAAATTTCATGAAAATCGTTGGAGCCGCGTTTCCGACATACAGATTATATTTATAGGTATATATATATATATATATACACAAGAATTGCTCGTTTAAAGGTATTAGATTAGAGTCATTTTCTGGAAAGAGTGGAGGCTGCATTGGATTAAGCGAAAAAAGAGGGGTAATTACACAAAAGATCCCGTAGGGTCGTAGTGTATCCGTAAGGACCCTGCCATTAAGATAAGATAACGCTATACCTTCCATCATAGCAAATCATCTTGCATCACACACATGTAGATACAACAATACGAGTATGCCCAGTATTAAAAGACTCGAATGGGCTGGTACTCTATAAAGCGCAGACTATTTACCTCACGCGTGTTGGTCGCATCTCTGTTCTAATGAAAACCTATTGTTTCCCTTTGACTTCATACCGAGACGAGTTATTCGAATCGTCGACGATCCCAATATAACAAATAGACTTGTTCTTTTAAAGCTACGAAGGGATTTTGGGCTGCCCTTTTGAATTAAATTGGCTATATAATCGTTTGTTTTAAACTGTCGCGACGTTCACATACCTATATACTGTAAATATTAGTTTAAAACAGGTCTTAAGCGCGTCAAAATATTATATTTATCTCGATGTTTCGATCTTGTTGCAACGGTCGTGCTCACGAGCAGACTGAAGACGGCTGGTGCTTATTTCATAATCCCATAATCCTCTCCCGAAACGGAATTTCCATAGTAAAATAGCACATGAAGCGGTGGAAATCAGGAAACAACAATTTCAATAAGGATGATGGATCCGAGCTCAAGATTTCGTGGAATCCGGTGATTAGCTAGTGCAAGGGTCGTCATAAATGTCATAATATAGTCGGACAAATCCGCGGACAATGTGAATGTTGTGTGCCGGTCGGTGTGTGTTCCGGTAAAACAAAAACAAGACCAGGTGCGGGTAGTTCAGCCCTTTTCAGTCTGCTTGTGCCCACCACCCGTTGCTACGCGATCAAAACATCGATCGATGCGATTAAGTCCCGTTTTTGATTTATATCAGTAGGCTATATAAAAAAACTATATTTGAAAATTCCAATCAATTTTCCTTCCATATGAAGAACAATGAAACAATATGTTACCGGGACAGGTTTTGTATAAGGCCCCTTAAATTTACGGATGTGCTTGCTTACAAATTTCAATATTCCACTAGGTAACTACTTTTATATGAGGGGTAGTGAGTTTGAATCTAGCTCCTAGGTCTTATATTTCTTATGCTTCTCGGCAAAGTTGTGTGTGCGAAGAACGAATTTATTTAAATTTTCATTAATAGTACCCTGCATTGCCGTTCAGTTATTTAGATTAAATAATTGAACACCTAGGTACTTCTAAATCGTCGGCTTAGTGCAAGAAGTCATTAAAGGCATAAAGTTACTAAGTACAGGTACAAACACAGGCGGATTCGCCACGACTTACTCTTTCTAACGCACTGACCCATTTCTTTTTACGTTAAGTAATTTCGATGTTACAGCAATGACATTAAGTCATTAATTTCAATTTTTGCTTTATTGATTTGACGGAAATGGTTTATGACCATTAGTTACTTTAATCAAAACATCTTTTTTTATTTTTACACATTTTATTACTTTTGAATATTCACTAATGTTACTTATTAACTTTAAAAAATAAAATAATATGAATATCGCTCTGAAAGTATTTGAGCTAGAATTCATTATATGCATATAGTTACTTTTAGCAAACAGTAAAACGAAAAAAAATGTTACTATAACACTTTAATGATTTTTAACAAAATAAGCATTGGATGCATATTACTACTTTTACTTAAGTATAAAATAACTAAAGTACATTATACAGTTTAAAAAAAATAGGAAACAGCATTAATGGCAGCCAGAATGTTTTTTTAAAGTAATCAATGATAGTTATCGATTTTAGTTGTGTCCAAAGATACGTAATTCAAGTGATTAAATTATGGTTAATGACTTTTGACAAATAAGTTGTTTCAATTTGAACACCTTTAGTGAAATTATTCTTGCTCTGGTAAGTTCATATTTCAACTCTTTTATGACTACCTACGAGTACGTCTTGCTCTCGCGGTAGCCCGCCACTCGTTCGGTCATCGCGATCGAAGTCATACCGTTGCAGCTGCGACCAGGGATGGACGTTATGCGAGATGGTAGTGACTTCTTACAAAATGAAGCGAAATAATATTAACATTAAGGCAGGACGAGGATCTTTGATGCTAGAAAAGATTCTAAATAAAGCGAATGAAGAGCGTTTGTACCTATTGTCATTAAATTATAATAAGATACGTTCAAATTGCTTATGCTGTTAAGTTATAGTGTAGGTAAGTAAGTACTTAGTTAAGTATTTCATTTGCAAAAGACTGATTTTACACGATGGGCGAGATTTTGTACCTATAGGTACCTAGGTTTTATTTTGACCATCACCTGAGGTGAATAGTGTTTATTTATATCTCATAATAAAGATCACAAATGCGGATTTAATTACTTAAAAAATATGTCCTCTAAATGTCGTCCCCCTACACGTGCACATTAATCAAAACGGAGCCTCGCGTTTGTACCACTCGCAGCATATTCTGCGTAATGTTGTTGATTTCGATAGCAATATTTTTTTGGAAAACACCTATATTTAGACCGTGGGTTGTTATTAAAAGCTATGGTTTTGAGATACCCCCATCGAAACAAATCCATAGGGGTCAAATCGGGCAATCTCAGCGGCCACAGATTTCTCCAAAGCGGTTTATCAATTTTCGAGGGAAATGTTCGCGAAGCACGTTCATCGACACTGTGGCCATGTGTGGTATAGCACCATCCTGCTGAAGCCAGGCGTATGATGAATAGGACGGATGTACAAGCAATTTAGGCAAAAATTAATCAGCTATCATTTTCCTATAGTTTTCACTACCTATTTACATTTTACTGCTAGGCATTTTCAAAAAAATAACCCCCAATAATACTATTCAAGGATGAGGTAGACCAAACAGTAACTGTTAGACAATGCAAAGGTCTTTGGTGTTTTAACCGTGGATTAGACGATCGCGGGCCCCAGTAGCGACAATTTTGCTTTACTACATGCTTGTTGACTTGAGTACTCATGTGAAAATGGGCCTTGTCACTACAAAAAATGTCACAAAAAACTTTGTGTTTGGTTAAATCACTTTCATTAATTTCTTGAACCAGTTGAATCCTATAGAGATGAAACTTCAATTATTTTTTCAATATTTCATGCACTGAGAACTTTAGGAGTCTTAAAGAGAGCTGCTCTCTTCCGCACTGAAAGTCGTGGATTTTCCTGTAAACTCCGGTGCACACTCAATATGTGTTCCGGCGTCCGTGTGTGCTGGGGCCTGATCTCGGTATATTATGTGCCGAAGAAGTTTCTCTGAACCTTTGCACCCATGACCGAATAAATGTTACACTCGGCCCGTCTCTTAACGAAATTATATAGCGTGCAAACGCTTCAACTGCATAAGAATGACGGCGTTCTGACCATTGAACAATATTGTGTAATCCCGCCGAATGTCAAAACCCATTTTTTTTATTATAAAAATGACGTTTTGAAAATATAAAAAATCTGCCACCGGCCACCCTGTATAAAATGTATTTTACTTTTGATCTTAATGGGTGACAATCAGAATGCTGATTTGAAACTACAGTCTTTGTCGGATATTAGAAATGGCTTAGAGTCACCTAGACACATTCAAGCACAGAAAGATACGCCGCCAGTCCTTCTTACGAATATTAAGGAAGTAGAACAGTTTACGGTTTGCTAAAAATGTGCAATGAAAAAATAATACCCGCGGAACTTCACCACTGGTACCGGAACTTGCCAGCCAAAGAGTGTCGTGATTATGTCCCTGAAGAAATGTCTTCTAACTCAGAAGACGTAGAGTAAAAAAGATGGACGTCAAAGGTTTTTTTTTACTCTTTTTCGTACCTACTGTATTAGTTCAATCAAAAGCTGATGTCTTTATTTAAATTTTTAGAAGTTTTCACGTTTTACCTATACTAATAGTGCTTACTGTTGTCTGGAATTATTATAATATTAAGTTCGTCTATCAACAATGAATATTTCATTATTATTTTAGTTTGAAGTTAAAAATAACGTCTTTACGAGAAATTTGTGTTATTTTTGTGGTCTTGCAGACTTTATAATCTGTGAAGTACAATTAAATAAATCTGTTTATTCGTTGTTGATTAATAAGTAATATTTATAATGCTTCTAAGTTAATCATTACGACTGATTAAACCAATTTTGTTATAGAAAACTATGTTTCCCGATTTATTTGTAATGAAAATAAAAAATAACTAATTGTAAGTTCCCTTAAGAGCGAGAAAGACCAAAAGTCACTAACTACATATTTAGGCTTTTAAAAAAGTTATTTGACTTTATTGTACAAAGTTTTTAATTGGATTTAATAGTAAATACAATTAGCTAACCATTGATGTTTAATTTTTAAATCTAGAACCGAACCTATCACAATTATGGTCATTTGACTGTGTCAAAACTTTGAGCCCGTTTTTCTCCGACTTGACTTTTTGTTAGTTAATGACTTCTTGCACTAAGCCGACGAAATACGTTGCTGGGAGAATAGTAACCGTTTGAATTTATGAAATACGGCTGCCACAGGGATCATCCTATAGCTACATTGACCGAATTATAGACCTAATAGCCCACATGTTCTTATCATGAGATACTTAGATAGAGATGGCGTTTTGTTATAATTATTGACAATGTTCATTCGTGAACGATTTTAAAAAAAAGATTAAGTCGGTAATGCCATTAGCCAAGATGCCAAGACATTTGTAACTTATAGGAAACTCAACCTTATTGCTGTAGAATGTCGGATTGACTTTGGACCTAAGGTGGGTCGCAAGTATTTAGCTGTACGTATAGGTATATATATTGCATAACCTTGCCTAGCGTCTCACAGGGGAGATAAAAGGCATTGGAGTTTATCAAATTCCGGAGAAGGTAGAATAAACGGCGTCGTAAGTGCCTAATTTAACTTTTAGTCCCAGAGTATCATGAAGCAGCCTTTTTAGGCTTTGTAACTCTGGTTCTTGCAAATTACTAAGTTCAGCGTAAGTGCTATTTTATTCCTTTAACGTACTTTTGAAATGAAATTATAAGAAAACAAAACAAGACACATTTTATCTCGAGTCGAAAAATAACGATCTTACTAATAGGTTGGAGAGAAGCTGTAACATAACTGCTGTACAGACATTTTAAATTGAGAATAGAAAAAAAGGGTATAATGTACAAAGAAAACACGAAAATAATTTTATTGTTAGAGCTTCAACAGTATTTATTCAAAGGTAACAATTGTATATTATTTTGTGTCAATATTCGTATAACAAGAAAAAAACTTTGCTGAACTTTACGAAACATTTCTATTAACGACTTTTTTGGTTTTATTCGTTTTGTTAGGAAATTATGATCTTAGTATTGTTTTTTTTTTTTTTTTTTTAATTTATTGATTAAGACAAAAAGAAATACATAGTAGGTACAATGCCCATCTAAGCAAAACCTTGAAGAGGTTTGTGTGCCGATGGGGAGTTCTTAAATATTGATACTGTTTTATAAATTATAAGGTAAGTATTTTGAGTAGGTAGACATACAGCTTAATTTACAGAATATAGGATAAATTTTTACATTTTAAAAAGTGCCTTTTCAACATTTTTCTTATTTTACAACCATTTACATATAAGTTTTGTACATGTTCCGGTAATTGGTTTATTATTTTAGGCAGTAAGTATGAATATTTTCGAGCACCATATATGTTATTGTATTTAGGTAAACAAAATTGGCTTTGTGATGTTAACTTTCTTAATCTAGTACATCTTTTCTTAACTTTGAGATTTGTAACATTGTGATATTCCTCAATTAAGACAGCTATTTTCATCTTTTTTTGTACAGGAAGTAGATTACTGTATTTAAATAGTTGAGAATAGTCGGTTACATAAAGCTTTTTAATATTATTTGGTACAATAGTTTTTAATATTCTAATTTGTAGGTCGTATATTTTTTCCATATAGGTCTTAAAGGTTCTACCATAGGTACTCAGGGCGTAGCCGATCACAGAGTCAGCGAGGGCTAAGTATAGCAGACGTAGTGTTCTGTATGGTACTTTATGCTTTAGAATTGATAATCTACTCAAGATAGCTCTCAGCTTGTCACACACGTAGTTAACATGAGGTCCCCAGTTGAACCTGTGATCTATTATAAGTCCAAGGTACATGTGTTCCTTTACCACTTCTATTTTTTCACAGTTA
Organism: Acleris sparsana; assembly: GCA_923062465.1. NCBI lineage: Eukaryota > Metazoa > Arthropoda > Insecta > Lepidoptera > Tortricidae > Acleris > Acleris sparsana. The sequence continues at coordinate 13,171,939 of OV281287.1, read as the reverse complement.
CACGTAACGGTGCTGTGCTGGTGTAGGCAACTGTGTTGGTGGGCAACTACAGAGACCTCGTGTGCTTTTTATTATTATATTATTAAAGCAAAAAATTAATTAGTAAAATAAGAGTTCACGTAATGTACAGTTGAAAGCATTAATACAGCATCGCGTCAAATATAGTACGTATAAATACCTACCATACATACCATACACCTGTACTGTACCTTATTGTTAGTAGCATAGGGGTAGTGGGCATCTAGATATTTTGGTTGTCTTGGAAACGTGTATTATGTATAACTTTGACTGTACTGTATCTGTATTGATCCATATTTATAAAAAAAAGGAATTGCTCCCAAAAATTTACTCCACAAAATTAAATGAATATGCCTGGACTGGGGTCACTTAATAAATATTCAGACAGACGGACAAATGAGTAATCTGAAACGGTTAATAAGAGAACCATAAAAAAACATTAAAATCTGGTAATCAATCGGCTTATTCATATTCATATTCATATTCATATTCATTTATTTGCATAACCATGGTATTACAAGGTGGTCTTAAAAATAAAAGTACATACATGGACCCTACTAGGGCATCGCAAATTGTTTAAAAACTAAGTACAATTATAAAAGAAATGGTTTGAGAATTACTATCTAATATTGCGTTCTAACGTAGTTATATTAAAATTGTTTACAAACGATTACCTAATCAGCTATCAGAGGGGCACTAGACAAGATGCAATTACCACTAACGTTTTCTTTTCTATCACTCTAAATGTATAGGATGACAGATGACCACGTGGTTTATCGCGACGCACGAGAATGTCATCCCATACATTTTGAGCGATAGAAAAGAAAAACATTAATAGCGTTTGCATCTTGGCTAGAGCCTCAGACCATCACAGATCTCTTTTTATTAAAACATCTCTTATTATTCTTAAATACACAATCGGAATATGAAAATGGAAACAACATTATTTTGCCCAAGATTACCTACGCCCCGTTATCTCTGGAATAATCTCGCCGGTAATGAACGCCGCACCTCTTCCACTACCGGTTTAACAAAAAACCGGTCAAGTGCGAGTCGGGCTTGAGTACCAACGGCTCTTTACCGCCGCACTCACATTTTATTCTATTTATTTAGTAAGGTACACCAACAACATTTTTTTTCTACAATTACGAAAAAACCACACACATAAATACATTCATTACACACACATACACACATACATACATACATATATAAATACATACATACATACATACATACATACATACATACATACATACATACATATATAAATACATACATACATACATACATACATACATACATGCATTTGGCCTAGCATTAGGAAATCTGCCATTATAAATTATAACACATACTTCGTAAAATAAACATCCGGCTATCTATTACGTTTCTAAAGATACAGCTTTTTAAACGGTACGACTGGCGGACGGATGGACGGACGGTCTTATTAGGGTAGCCGTTTGTTCTCTTTTTGATACGGAACCCTAAAAAATATTCCGTAGTTATAATGTTCTCTACTTATTTACCGGCATTTTCTTACCGGTTTCAGTTACGCTAACAATACTTATTTAAGGTTTATTTAAGGTTTACGGTGTACGAATTTAATTTCAAAAGCTCAAGTACGATTTGTAACTGATTACGGTATATACGAGTACAGTATGTAAATTTTACATCAATGAAATTGTACCGAATTTTTCATTGTATTACCTTCAAATTAAAATCATATACCTCACGCGATGTCCGAAAGTAAGTGATTATTTACCCGGAGTAATAGTGGTAAATTGGTCATTTTGGTTTTGTTTACATCTTTTGTCATTTCTGTTGAAGCTGACTTAATCGTCAACTATTTAAAAAAAACTACCCGCAATGGTCTAGATTTTGGCTTCGTCGTAAATTTACACGAAACTCGAAGGCTTGAGATAAGTTGTATCTTTTGTGTAATTACCCCCTTACACGTATGGTATCCTTTTCTGGGGTAACTCAACAAATAAAGAAAATGCATTTAAAGCCCAAAAAAAGTGCATAAGGTCGATTACTGGTATTAAGCAAAATGACTCATGCAAGCCCCATTTTATCAGATTGAAAATACTTACAATGCCTTGTTTGTACATATACGAAATGATAATGTTTGTAAATTCTAATCAACACCTTTTTAATAAATTTAGAAGTGTCCGCCTTAAAAACAAATTAAAGTCATTGCCAAGTAATACAGCATTGTTACAAAAAAGCATACTTGGAATGGCGCGCAAAATATACAACAAACTACCGCAGGATATTGTTGAAAATAAAGTGCAAGTAAGTTTTAAGACAAAGTTTAAATCGTTTCTTATTGAAAAGGCCTAAGTATTATTCTGTGTCAGAATTTTTAAGTGATACCATTCAAATGTACTGACGAATCATTTATATTTAAATACATTATTAATAAGTACGTAGGATGAGCATGTTGCATGCACATTTGTTATTATTTGATCATAATTAGGTTATACGATTTTTTTTAATATATAGTTAAAATACTACGCATGCTGCATGTAAAACAATGTAAATTTGTACGGCCCAAGGCACCTCATAGTGATACTACTACTATATAATAAAGTAACATCTAAATTTACCTATGTTGGACAAATAAATATTTTGAATTTTGAATTTGAATTTTATAATAATTAAATAATGTAATACACACGCAGCTGTTCGCATGACGGTGCGATGTTTTTCCTTCACCATAAGATACCCAACACCTGTATTATTATGTGTAACTTATGGAAGCAATAAAGAATTGAGAATTGAGAATTAAGAGCATCGGGTTACTTAAGTTATAAAAAATCATTGGTACATGGTGACCGAGGGGGTTCGAACTGGCTACCTTAAGATAAAGACGAGTCTACCCCATAAGCCACTAGACCACAAACGCCGATGCTCTTGGGATTGAGTATGTATATACTATAATATTTTTTATAAAGTTATTGTGCCTGTGACAGATTGTACGTTTCACAGCGATCATTTTCAAACAAATTGATTTGCTGATACGATTTTAATCATTTAATATCATTGCGTTCTATTTCACCACATAAAAAAAACCTATCTAGACTTTGCCAATGTTACCATACGATGGCAATATAGTTCTAGCGTTATGTTAGACGATTTATGTTACCTTATTTTAAGCAGACAGGTAAGTTAAATTATGTTAACAAATTTATAACAGAATACAAATGGATTACATATCTTTATTAAACCTTATCGATAATCGAAAAAAAAATGCGATTTTAACTAGCAGCATCACTAAATTTGCTAAATTACATCCGTCACAGACACGTGCAAGGTCGAGGACTGTGGTAGTAGTATATGTGAGGCTATGTGATACTAGTATACATAGACACCAGTAGGTATAGGTACCTACATGCAGCGTCAGCGCAGCACGGCAGTTATACAGCACAATAGGTCGCGAGTATTTGCGAGTGTAAATTGAAACATGTCGAGAGTTAATTGCGTCCAGGCCCGCGAGGGGACGCGCGGGATTAACCTCAGCCTTCGCCCTCGCCCCTTGCGACCTTTGGAAGGGGTGCAATATACAAGCGACATAGTTTGGAAAGGTTTGTTTTATAGTTGAGTGGTTAAAGGAGAACTGGAACTATTTTTGTGGGGTTTTACTACTTATTGCAGGAAATAGGTTCTTAATGAAAAAAAAAAATGATTTATTGTCACACAAAAAAAGACATTCATTACCACAGAGTGTAACAGGTAAATGGTTATGTATGTATTTCCACATATAACTGATTTCTTGTAATTGTCATTTTAGTTTGTACATACGTCTATGTAGGTGTTTAATGTATTTATGTATATATATTTTCACCTATATATTTATTTGTGTGTGTGTCTTCAATACGAAGATATATTTTAAGAGCTGAAACTAAGCCCTAATGAACACAATCTGATATGCCTTGATCTTGAGTTAAAAAAAGCCTTTTTGATACAAATTAATTCGACACGCATTGTATATTTTATAATAAAATCGTTAACAGTACTTACAACTAACTATATTAAGTTAAAATTCAAAATAATTCCCATCGGCTTCTTGACATTAGTCCACATTTTGCACTTTTGGTTATTAAATTCTGTCTTTTTGTCCCTAAATTTACTTATGTGCTTCGCTGCTGTCCGTTCTGGAAACATCAAGATCTTTTGTCCAAAATTGATACTTTGATCAAAAGTAACCTGCAATCAATTCTTAATATTCAGCTAAGCGAGCATTCCTGGACCCAAGGATCCCTCCCAATTCGGTACGGTGGTTTAGGGATCCGCAAAATTTCTAGTATTGCTTTACCAGCTTTTCTTTCGTCGATCCATAGCTCTTCTAGTCTCATAGGAAAAATCCTTAGGGAATTCCCTTTAAACTATGAGACTTCAGGCTTGGAGGACGCAAAGAATGGCTGGTTAACTGCTTGCCCCGGTCAAAATTTTCCTGATAACCCAAAATCGCAGAGGTGTTGGGATGACATAGCATGTAAATTGACTGTTGATTCCCTTCTTAGCCAGTGCTGCGCTGCGGATCGTGCTAGAATTTTAGCAGTCGGTACAAGGGAGGCTGGATACTGGCTTCAAGCTCATCCTTCGCCAAGCACTGGTACTTTCCTAGACCCTAACACACTCCGAGTTTCAGTTTGCCTTCGCCTTGGGGTCCCGGTCTGCGCTCCACATCGGTGCCCCTGCGGAAGTGACGTCGATCGGCTAGGACATCACGGACTTTCTTGCCAGAGAAGTGCTGGCCGCTTCTCAAGACATGCTGCACTAAACGACATCATCCGTCGGTCTCTTGCCTCTGTTAACGTGCCGGCCCTTTTAGAGCCGTCCGGTATCTCCAGAAATGATGGCAAGAGACCTGACGGAATGTCTTTGGTTCCGTGGAATATGGGGCGGGTGCTAGTGTGGGATGCAACCTGTGTAGACACGCTGGCCCCGTCACATCTCCCACGAACCTCCAATAGGGCTGGTGCAGCGGCCGAAGCGGCTGAAAACATTAAGACTGGCAAATATAGTGGTCTCGGCCCAGAATATAATTTTATTCCATTCGGGGTCGAGACCCTTGGTCCGTGGGGTCCTAGTGCTGTTAGCCTTTTTAAGGAATTGTCAAAGAGACTCATTGACGTCACTGGAGACCGAAGAGCTGGCAGTTTCCTCGCTCAACGAATAAGTTTAGCCATTCAACGAGGAAATGCTGCCAGCATCTTTGGTACAATGCCACAGGGGCCATTCTTAGATTTAATGTTTTAGTGTATATATATAGATTTTGTCTTATTTAATATTAGTTATTTTTACAATGTAATTAAATATAATGTACTTATAGAATTTATGAGATATTTAATATTAAATATTGTAAGTAATTTAAAGTTAAAATTTATGTTTGATTGAAAGACACACTGTAAGTATATGTATTGTATATGATGCGTGATATTTTTTTTTCTCGTTATGCTTTCGACCGTAACTCTCTGATTTGCCCATAGGTTTACTAGTAGAGAATGCCGTCAGGCATTAAGTTCCGAAGATCTCCCCCACGTCAGCCTGTACGAGATTAGTATGGCCCTCAAACAGCTTAAGAATGACAAAGCCCCAGGTGAGGATGGAATTACAGCCGAACTCCTGAAGGCGGGTGGTAAACCCATCCTTAGGGCCTTCAGACGCTGTTCAGCTCCGTCCTCCACGAAGGAAGAACGCCGAAAGCATGGAACAGAGGTGTGGTGGTTCTCTTCTTCAAGAAACGTGATAAAACTTTGCTGAAGAATTATAGAACCATCTCACTTCTGAGCCATGTTTACAAGCTGTTTTCGAGGGTCATCACAAATCGTCTCGCGCGCAGGTTTGACGATTTCCAGCCTCCCGAACAAGCCGGTTTCCGAAAAGGCTATAGTTCCGTAAACCACATACATGCGTTGCGGCAGGTTATACAGAAGACCGAAGAGTATAACCTCCCCCTTTGCCTTGCATTTGTGGACTACGAGAAAGCTTTCGATTCGATCAAGACATGGCTGTGTTGCAGTCTCTCCAGCGCTGCCAAGTTGACAACCGATATATCGAAGTGTTGAAGTGTCTGTACGAAAACGCCACTATGTCCGTCCGACTACAGGACCAGAGCACGAAGCCTATTCTTCTGCAGCGGCGAGTCAGACAAGGAATTGTGATCTCTTCGAAGCTGTTCACTGCTGCATTGGAGGATGCTTTAAGGTTCTAGACTGGAAAGGACGAGGTATCAACATAAATGGTGAGTACATCACTCACCTTCGATTCGCTGACGATATGGTAGTCATGGCTGATACCATGCAGGACCTCAGTGCAATGCTCGCTTACCTCAGTAGAGCTTCCGACCGAGTTGGCTTGAGAATGAACATGGACAAGACGAAAGTTATGTCCAATGTCCATGTCGCGCCAACTCCCGTGACAGTCGGATGCTCTGCGCTCGAAGTTGTTGACGACTGTATATACCTGGGACAAACCGTCCAGTTAGGTAGGTCCAACTTTGAGAAAGAGGTCACTCGTCGAATCCGACTCGGCTGGGCAGCGTTCGGGAAGCTTCGCAGCACCTTTTCGTCCAAATTACCGCAGTGTTTGAAGTCAAAAGTCTTTGACCAGTGTGTTGCCAGTGATGACTTACGGATCTGAGCTGTGGGTGCTAACAATGGGCCTCATAAGGATGATCAAAGTCACTCATAGGGCTATGGAGAGGGCTATGCTCGGGGTTTCTCTGTGTGATAAAATCAGAAATGATGATATCCGCAGTAGAACTAAGGTTACCGATATAGCCCGAAGAATAGCTAAACTGAAGTGGCAGTGGGCAGGGCACATTTCTCGCAGGCCTGATGGCCGATGGGGTCAGAAAGTTCTGGAGTGGCGTCCGCGGACCGGAAAACGAGCTGTGGGTAAGCCTCCAACAAGATGGAGTGACGACCTCATAAGGATCGCGGGAGCACGGTGGATGCGAAATGCCCAAGACCGGTCCACTGCTGGACATAGGTCCGCAGTGGACGTATTTCGGCTGACATGATGATGATGATGATGATTAAGTTCACCTTTTGTACCTACTCAAATGTTTATTTGCGCAATAAAGATTAAAAATAAAAATAAATATAACGGAGGAAAAATCTTTGAAACAGAATAAAAATATTGTTCTTCGTCAAGAAGTTCCATTCTTTTTTAGGATTCCGTAGTCAAACTAGGAACCCGTATTGTTTCACAATGACCATCCATCAGCAGTAAAGCTCAGAGACTCTTAGTTCTATGAAGCTTTTATTTGGAATGAAATGTATATTAGTCACGCCGGCAAAGAGGTAAAATAAAATCTTTAAAAATGATTTTTTATGATGGGTACCTCCCCTACACGTAACGTGTGGATGTTTTTTTTCTCGTCTACCCCGTGGTGTGGGGTGTCGTTGGATAGGTATTTCAAAAATATTATGATATATGTAACTTCCAAACACGTAATGGGTCATAATAAATAATAGCCCTAATGGGTACAAAAAAAAACATTTGATATCAAAATAATCGTCTGTATCACCTTCGTTTTCGTGATGGTGTAATTGTTTATCAGCTTTGGCTCAGTGACGAGATTGGGCTGCGGATCAAATTGGATATTGTCAGACTAGGGCGTAGCTAAAGTCAAAGAGAATAACCTAATTGAACTGACAGTTTTCCGTGGAAAGAATATGAAAACTTTGGGAATGCCGACAATTTTGTTGACATGATGATGATACGTTACCTACGGCATTATTTTGCATGTTTCTACACGGACAAATCGTTTAGTTTAGTCTCTGAAATTTTGTTGATCAATAAAACTGTAACTTAGAAATGTTTATAAAAAAATGCATTATAAAATTATTTAAAAAAACATTTTGTATTTATTTCTTAAGTTTATTATTAATATAGAAATAAAAAGCTGAAAATATGATTCAAAGGTACCTATTACTACGCCCCGTATTCAGCAAATAAACAATTTAATTTAATTTCATCGACATGAGGGCATCATGCTGAGCCGAATATTCCCCTCGGCAGGGGCCGGACCGAGCATTCGGACGTATGGTCGTATTACATGAAAGCTATATTCGGCGCATCTCTAGTAACTACCATGATTATTGTTTTTGTTTTATATCACTGTACTGAATAGATATAATCGTCCTCGCTGCAATCGCTTCAGCCTGTCACTCGTTCCTCGTTTTGAACTATCTACGCCGCATGTCAGCGGAGAGTAAAACATAGGCCTCCAGCACCGGTCGAGTCCGTCATAATTTAAAAACCCCTTACAAGAAACTAGGTTGCACTAACTGAATGTGACATCAAAATAATCTTGTTTTTTCCGGCTTCATAGCCTTAGCTGTTATGCAGCTGTTGAAAAAATCCCCGATTTCCATTTGAATTACCAACCAGCTTTTTTTTATACAATAACATTAAAAGCTGTTTGTAACCACTATCTCTCGTAACGTAAAAATATACAAGGGTATATTTTTACTAACTTGCTTTTATGACATTAAACCCATAAATGTTTTTTTTTGTAAAAACTATAATAATGTGTATGAAAAACATATAGTTAACATTTGCTTTCTTTTTCTACAATAACTATGTTTTATATTTTTACCCTAAAATATCACCAGCTTTAGTCATAGACATCAATATAACTTAAAGGATTCCGTGTTCAGTTGAGAGTGGAAATTGAAACATGTCGGCGTTAATTGTGACTTGACTACAGCCGTTCGTCGTCTCCCGCTAGACCTCTCAAACTAAACCACTCGAACTCCTCCACCAGAAGCTTTATCCTTCCATCTCTTTCGTACCTTGAGGTTGGTAAGAAACAGCATGACGGTATCGTACGGTTTGTCAAACAGTCCGTGGCCGAAGCAGGCGGAAGATTCGGAATTATGTATCGGGTGTAACAGGGCACAATGTTAACTTAAGTGTAATTAGTAAATGGGCTATCGTAATTAGAGATGCTGACTTGCCTTTAAGTTGTGATTTAAAGGAAATCTGCGAAATCAATTACGCAAGCTTACTTCTTAAAATTAAACGTGCTAATTTGGCTTTTTTCTAAGTGGTTTTGAAAGGTTTTAGTTTTTTATCGGTTTCGAATGCCATCATAAATTATATTTAATTTTATCGTGATGTTTGTTTATGTAAAACTTTGCTATAAATATATGGGTTCCATTATTCTCTTTGTTATAACATAACCAGTGCAAAGCCCGCTAACATCCGCGGCCGCAAAACATTGTGGCTTGCGCCAATGCGTATGCATGGACGATGTTCTCGTTACAAAGCGAGATATTGTTCAATTTTCACGCGTGTTTGATTTGCTATTTTAGGCATGATTAATGAAGCGTAAATTAATGATATGATGAAATTAAAATCGGTCTACTAAGATTATGGTCTAGCCCATAATCAATGTACCTACTTATGTACTTACTTAACATATTCCGTTACTTTTTTTTATCCTGTTTATTCTCATCTTAAAGAGGTTTAAGTTTTTGGCGTTACAACTGTCATCAATATGAAGAACTCAAAATGATGATGATGCACTACGCATCATGTGCTTTATTTTTGCAATTTGCATTACCAACAGAATATTTAGCATGAGGTTTTCCTAATATTAGTCACAGAATTAAAACAATAAATTCTTTCTAAGAATCATTGACCCAAACCCACACATTTATCCTCGGTTGTAGGACCTACAATACCACACATTATAAATATGCAACCAAACGACTTTACTTAGAAAGAAAAAAGAAGAAAGAAGAGTTTTTACTGTTTTTTAACAACGCGCTATCGCGCTGTTTTCGAACCTGTACGTTACCTAGTTTGTCATTGATCTAAATACACGTCAACTCATCACCGGACTCAATTAACTACCAGCAAAGCGAGGACATGGTACCTGTCAACACGACAAAACCAAATCAAACATATCTGGTCCATTTTACATCCAGTATTGCACGAGTAATTATGCGTGTCGAGTTAAAACCGATTAGTTAGACATAATTAAGCATTCCATTTGTCCGGTTAATCCCGGCTAATCGGACGGCGTTTGATGAAGGTCTAGCCTTAGTTAGGCGGGTGTCACCTCGAACGTGCGCCCAATTCCAGGCTATTAAAGTCATAGTAAGTTTAACTTCGACAATGGTCGAGGGAGGTACCCTTTTGTGTTAAATCGAGAGTTTTTTGTTAAAAGACTGTCTGTTTATTTTTATTTTAGAGGTATAATCCATTTCTTTGGGGTTTTTATACGTGTAGAAGCATTCCAGTACATTTTATAATGCAGTAAACAGATGATTTAGAACCGCTAAGAGAGTGCTGTTGAATCAAAGTTGCTACGTCCAACAGGACCCATGATTAAGTTATATTTATTACTGTATTGATTTAAGTTACACAACAATTATATATAGTATTGGGTATTGAGTATTTGTTCACTGTGATGGAAACCTCACCAAAATAGTAATCTATGTACGGCTGGCTAATATATTATCGATCGATTACGATAATTGCCAAAAATTATTATGGAAAAATTTACTCGTATTATGGAGTTTGCTTCATTTAGTAGCGGAAAAAAATATGTACAGAACCTTTAAAACGCTATAGTAAAAATAATGTTAATATGTCCTTTAAATTACAAAAAAAATTTTTTTTTTTTTCGGCTGGAGAAGCTCCTTTTAAACCCATACATTAAACACCGTTACATAATAATTGTTAGGAGAATGTATCGAAACTTTGTATGTGGTGGTTGTCTTGCACTGTCATAGGTAAATATATATATTTTTTTAAATATATATATTTTATATATATTTTTTTATTACTACTACTTATTACTACCCTATGAAAATTCTTAGTTTTGTCACATTTTCCTGCTCAAGCTACGCTTGAATGTTTTTTATTTTTATTTTTATTTTATGTTAAATTCATTGTTTTATATCATGCTAGGTTAAGCTTTATAATTGTATAATATCATAAGTATTATTTTAAAAAAACGACTGACTGTTGAGTTTCTTGCGGCGTTTCTTCTCAGCAGTGGTCTCTTGCGAAGCGCTGGTAGATTTTGACGTGTAAAAGTGCCCGTGCGGCCTACTTACTGAATAAACATGTGTTATCTTTTTGTTTTATTTTTATTGATAATGCATTGTTACATGTTTTACTCACGCTTTCATATCGAAAACCGTTAAAAGATCGCTCTGACAAGACGTTATTTTTAGAAAACCCCTTGCAATACGCATAAGAGTTTTAATGTAAAGGTTTGGTTTTTATCAAATTAAATTGTACCAGTCTTATTCTTTTAGTGAGGGCTCTTATACACTATTAAATCTACGGTTAATGACAGAAATAAACAGAAAATAATATTTTGTTGCGAGTCTTTTAATAGGTGGCATGTACCCGTATAAAGGGCGGAAGTGCCCCGTTTTCCGGGACTTAACATTCACACTCTTCATTGTACAAGTAAGTGTGAAACGAGCAATATAGGCCGCCCTCGCTTTGGCGAAGTGGTCACAGAAAAAAGAAATTTCAAATGTAAACTGCCACACCGTTTTATTCGTTATTTAGTGCTAGCTTTACGCCTGCGAATTTGTCTGGGTAGACTCGGATTTCGAATTAACTTGTAATGCTCAGGAAATAGAGCTGGAGGCTGCTGGTGGGCTTTCTACGTATCCTTACTATAAAATTACCTTAGTGTTATGTTTTTCTTATAAAGTATTGACAATTTACATTGTCAATTTAAAATTGTTTTTTTTTTGTAAATTTGACCAACTCTCGCTGTCCTGCTTTTTTTTGCTTTCTGTACAATAAAACTGCTTATACTCTCAGTCACTTGTCACTGGTGAAATCACTACGAAATCTCCATTTATAAAACCGGGCAAGAGCATGTCTGCCTATGCTCAGTGAGGGTTCCGAAGCCGTTACTACACAAAAACTCTCAAATATCCAAAAACCACAAGTATAAAATTATTTTCACAAAAAGGCCTATTGATTCCTTAGACAGTTTCCCTGTACCTTCTATATTTTTGGATTTTCCCATATTATCTCAGTTAAAAACACCAAGGGACCATGTGAAAATAAATTTGGAGTTTGGTTTCTGGTTTTTAGAAAGTTCTCAGACGTTCCTTAAACAAACCGATAACCTTGAAGTTCGAGAACGGTGGAGACATTTTAGAACATGAAGAAGAACAACGTTTGTAGGACCAAACTGAAACCATCATGGATAGTAGATGGAGGGTTGCTATTCCTTATAACTCCCACGGGGCTGCGGGGGTGGGCTGCGCGGGGTTATAGCGGCAGCCACAGACAAACCAAGTTCACATTTGTCATATTATACATCTTGTTTATTACGTGTGTGTAGTTCTTTACGTGGAATGTCGCTTCTACAAGTTCTCCACCCACAGGTATGTCGTCAATAAATAAGTAGGTACTCAGAAAATAATCCGTAAAACTAACCATTCCTTACATTTAACTTAAATATTATTTCGAAGAATACCTAGAGAGATACCTAAGTTCGCTTTAACCCTACTTGTTTGCTTTAGTAAACAAATATGTTGTGTTTTTATTGTTATACGAGTAATAAAAAGTTTGCAAAATTATATGTTCGTGAAATGTTGTTTATGTGATGTGAATGAAACACACGCGAATGGTCAAAATTGAACCATTTCCCAACCCAAGTTTGGCACTCTTACGTAGATGATAGTACCGCTCGGCCCTTATGTATCATTCATTACGTCTACTTAACTTACAGTGTATATTCACTTGTGTTTAGTTTCTCCTGTCACGGATATTTTCGATATTCAATTCAATTCAATTCAAAACATTTATTTCATGTAACATGACACATAAATATTATTACCATTTAATAATGCTGGTGGGAGCATGCAATCCCGCACAGTGTAGCATAATAGCACAATCAGGCTTATCATATATCATTCTTAGAATGGTATTGGGACTGTCCCGCACCCGACGCACCAAGGATGCAGTGCGCCCGCGCATGGTCGCATAAAAACATTCAACGCGAGCCTCCGCAAACATCCCGGAAGCGCTACGATATATTTTCGGAACAAGCAAAAGAAAATAATTTGGCCGGCTTCATTTAATTTGATGGACGAATGATTAGTGCGCGTCTTGTAGCAAAAACCCAAACAAAACAGGCAGACTTTATCTGTCCATACAATTTCCAAGAATAATATTAATCGATTGTCATCGTCAGCGATCAGAGCGTTTGTTCAAGCAGAGAGCTCCCGGTGAACCGGGTCAATTACTTTACTCATGTGAGTGCGTTATACGAAACAGTGTGAAACCCGCGCGAGTAGCGGGAATAACTCATGTGTTGAGAGACAAGAAAAAGTAATAAAAATATTCAGTGAAGTTGAAAACAAAAATATGGGACGGAAAATGGGAACAAAGGGCAAAATCGCATCAGTTTTTCCCAAGCAGCCTTAGCGAATATTTCTCGGGGCTTTATTGAATAAATATACATATTTTACGTCGATACTTTATAAGAAGCTTTCCAGTGTCTTGGTGCGTGTAAATGTTAATGTCATTACAGGGCAGGCTTAACAGAGCTCGAGCCGCGACTAATGATCGTGCACGCATATTGGAACGTTCGACGAGTCGTCAGACTAATCAGGCACATCACTTTGATGCCATTAGAAAATCAATAAAGTATTCAATATTGAAAAAAGGAGCTAAAAAAATGGTTATTTGGCTTGCGACATATTTTTTTTTGATAAAAAATGTATTCAATAAGTAGGCCGCTCGGGCACTTTTACACTTCAAGAGTCTACCACCGCTTCCCAAGAGGAGACCACTGCTGAGAAGAAACGCCGCAAGAAACTCAGCAATCAGTCATTTTTTAAACATATTTCATATTACAATGATTACATGAAAATGAAAATGAAATTATTTATTCTGTAGGTAAGACTTTTACACGTCTTTGTATATCAGCGCTTCCCTAGAGAAGATCACTATGAAGAAGAATCGCTGAAAGAAACTCACTACTTATACCTCAATGTATAATTTTAATCTCATTTTGTGTAGCAGAGTATATTATCGTATATAAAATAAAAATAAACGCTTACGAATAACGCTTGCAGACTTAAACATTTAGTTTTTCTAGCATTCCACTAACACTTACATTAAAACAACTGGTTAACATTGTTAATAAAATTCTAAGATTCTCATAACATGACAATTTTGAACAACAATCAGATATCGACTAAAATGTAAAGCACGTCGTACAAGCATTGCAAGCGTTGCATAGGATAGTACAGCTCTCGCGGAGCGAACGGCGACAGATGGCAGCTAGGAATAATTCCGACTAGAGACGTGCTCTTCACTGACCAACTATTCCACTAAACTACCAGATAAATCCTATAGACATTATAACAATCTTAAGTCAGCTATTCTATAACTTGTAAGACTTCAGAACCTCAATTACAGTACCTCACTTGTCAAGCTTCCATGTATACTGCACGACATCTTTTGTTAGCTAAATTAACTATACGTTTAGATAATCCGTCCAAGGGACGGCAGCTTAATCATTTCGTGGTCCAATAAGAAGCCAGATATCTGCACGGGTACAATGGGTACAACTCTACAGAGGCCACAAACTGCAGCCGTCATCTGGCACACGTTTGCGCCCACCTGCCCGATGCAAATTCGCTGGATGTTTTATGCGTTCGCTTACGGCGGGTTGCTATTGAAACTTTCTGGGAGTTTCGGTAATGTCTAACTGTTGTGCATTCTGGGATGTGGTTTTCAACGGCTGGAAACTAGAAGTTTTGACTTTTTTAGTATAAACATTTTTCGTGATTATGAAATTTTAGTACTATAAGAAGTCCAAACTTTTACGCATTGGAGGATAAGAAGTAAAAAAAATATGTTAATTTCAATGTAATACTTGCGTTGCTTTTTGAAAAAGAATTTGAAAGCAAGTTTGAAAAACCCGATTTTTATTCGAGTAGCTCCCTAAGTAGTTAGGAATAGGATTAGATAAGACGTTTATTTTAGGATTACAGATATCTATTTAAAATTAAAGAGCACTGATCCGGATTGGCCGCATCTACGAGTATGTAGGTAAATAGGGTAAAATCCGTTTAGGCTCTACAAGTCAACAAAAAGGCAAATACAGGTCAACAGCATTACCCTAGTTTTCGGCTTCGCCGTAGCCGGGTGATGAGGAAACACTTTCTACAACTAACAAAACGTTACATAGGTAACTAAAAAAAACTTAATCAACAAAATAAGGCACTTTAAAATGTTTCGATTATAGCCTCACACTAGTTTAGCTGCAGTCCCTGGTCAAGTCTGACCAGGCTGCCTACCGTCTAAAATCTATGAATGTTTAACGAGTCGAAGCTGCCGGTATTTTGCGTGCGATCGGCTATAAAACTAACCAGTCGTCCGAAATAAATCCAAGTACTCTAGGCCTAGATGCATTTTGCGGGGAACACCTTCAAAATCCGAATTATTTTTCCCGAAAGCTATGTTATCCTGGAGCTATATGAGATTCGATGCATAATTTACAACGGCGGATTTGGTCTTGAGGCGTCATACTGTCCGGCCGAGATCAGTCGATACATAGGAGTAATTCTCTTAAAAATGGAATTATCGAACGGTCGACCGAGTCGAGTGTGCTAAATCATATAAGCGGGCTTACTCGAGCGGTAAAGCCACCTAATTGAGAATGCACTCTTAGATTTGGTTTATACCCTCTGACAAGACTAGTAAAATACGGCCATCGAGTTGAAAAATGTTACCCTAACAGGCAGCTTAATCCTAGCGTATAAGTTGTAGTCAAAAACTGTGGTGGCTGTCAAAAAATGGAACTGATATAAGCACTCGACGCGACCGTCCGGCAGCTTACGTCAATCCTATATATTTTCGATAACGATAGATTCCGTGCACCTTGTCTTGGTCCACGGGTTCTGGATCGCCGCGAGACCCGCATTTGGACTTCCAAGAAAATGACAGTCGTAACCATTAATGCCCTTATGGGCAATGCGGATTAACCGTGGGGTAGCTAAACCATCCTTAACCGACCGAGTCTGTCAAATTGATAAATTTCACAATGACTGATAAGGACAAAGCATGGTTGAGCTACCCCACGGTTATTCCACGTTTATAAGTAAGGGCATAAGAGACAGCGTATGCTGCCATAGTCACACAAGAAGGAAAAATGATGGCTTTACTTACCTATGTGGTTCCGCGTGCAGAACGTGAGATGCAGAAAGTCTGCGCGCGCCTGGTAGCGTTCAATTCAAATCATTGCTGTTTACTTTACAACCGCTACATTGATTAAAAAAGTATTGAATCAAAAACCATCTTTAGAGATCGTATGGTTTCAAAGATTTAGCCAAAAACCTCCAAAAAAGGTGTCATGTATGAAAAGTAAAACGAGAATTTTGTTTCTTATTGTGGTTTCACGTTTAACAGTCGCAAGGAAATCAAGTTTAATACAAAATCAATCCAAAGAACAGACACACCGGCGTTATGGTTATTGACTTTCTCATATGTGGCCTCTAAAGGGGAATTTATGATATGTGGTCTAATAATGGGTCTAATACGATGAATTGCCAGGCCAATAACGGTCAACGAACTGTTAGTCTGTAGGATCCTTAACAATGTGTTGTTTAACAAACAAGAGTTTAATTAAAGGTTTATGGTAAAATCAACGTTACTTCGGTAAAAATGGATCTAATAACACACTTCGGCGATCCATTAACTATTCCAAATAATCTATTATTTTAAATATAACAACCACGTCTTTAAATACATCATCGAAATACTCGTGTACTTAATTATATATTACTTAAACGTTGTATTCTAGTTACAAGGAAAAAAAACAGTTTTCTTTAAATAGTTTAGTTGAAATTCGCTCTATCTGCCTGTTTATACGTGTACAAATAAACAGTGCACTGAGTAGTTTTGAAATACACACGTGAAGGAATTTAACGTGGTATTCATAAAAAACCCGGACAGTTTATAATTAGGACTACATAACAATTTTTGTGTTCTCATAATTTAACAATTAGAAACAATAATTATCGCAACGTATGTTAAACACAAAAATCATAATCTATCTAATTTCACTCATGCAAACGATATATTATCCATATTTGTACCTTTCATTACCCTAAACATAATAACTTACTTTACGTTACTTTTAAGTATATTCCACATATTCTGCATATTTTAGCCTACCAGAAACCATTACCAATATGTAAGGCTGGCGAACAATGAATCAATGCACGAACACGCTATTCGTAACGTACGCCGCAATTTCGGGAAATCTCCAATATCGATATTGTAGGCTTGACCTCCCATGATTCGCAGTGTATTTGTAATCATAATCCCTTTCGGTAATATTCGTCATGTGTGGCGTCTCGAATGGGCCTATCCGGAAAAGACTTTGCGTTGTAGATTGAGACGATGATGAAATAATAGCTTCACCACTTCTACTTTGTATTCGCCCACTTTGATTCATAATGCAACAATATTGTTGATGTGGGTAGCCGCCGGTACCACCGAAAGGTTCAGTGTATCAGTGGGGTTACACCACGGTTCAGCGTTGAGCCCTTCCCTCTCTTCCTGTTAATAATGGATGCTTTGTCATCGGACATACAAGAAGAGGCTCATTGGTGTATGTTGTTTGCCAATGAAATTGTGATTGTTGGTGAACATGGTCTAGAGATGCAGAGCAGGCTGGAAAAGTAGCGGCAGAGACTGGAGAATGTCGGTGTAAAGGTCAGCGGACTTTAGCGGCCTCTCCAGTTTCGCGCCGAATGCCCGATAGCGCTTAATAGCGCGACTGTACCAGTTTGCTCCAACTTTAAGTACCTCGGTCCCTTAATACAAAGCGATGGTGAGATATACCGAACCGTGAAATAGAATCAACGTAGGGTGCTAGGGTGGATGAAATGGTGACAGGTTACGGAAACAATTTGCGACCCTCGTATGCCTCTAAAGCTCAAGGGGAAATGTTATCAGAACATAGTACCTGTCTTTTTAGAAGGATAAAAAAAGAGTGCATGGGGTTGAAATGCGATGGATGGATTTGTGGTGTAACAAGAATGGCTAGAATAAGGAATGAGTATGTAATTGGAAGTCATAGCCATGTTATTTCAAGAGTTTTTAGTATGAATGTGGAGGGTTATAAAGCAAAAGGAAAGCCTGAAAAGAGATGGATGGATTGTGTTAAGAGTGATATGAAAAAGAAGGAAGCCAACGCTGAGATGTCGGCTAATAGGGATGTGTGGAAGAAAAGACATGCTGCGCCGACCCCAGTTGCTTGTGATAAGGGCAAAGACATTGAAATTGATGATTGTTGACATGTGTGGCTCTCACTGTCTAGTGAATAAGAGCTGTCGGAACTCTGATAGGATGATTACTATTTGGAATAGAGAGCCCGTTTTCGATCGTTTTGTAACTTTGTGTAACTTGTTGTAAGGCCTAAACTATCATGAAATTAACTCTGCTTGGTACCGGCCAGTCCAAGAGGCAGAAAAGAAACAATCATACATACTTACATAGTAACAACAACGAGTTATTATATGATTCAACTAACATCTTAGTTGATGCATCTAAAGTATTGTTAGTAAGAATCAAACCAGTCACAATCTTGTTAGTGTCATTAGTAGCAGTCCTTGTGCAAGGTATGTCCGGGTCGCTACCGCCATCTTAGCCCTTAACCTACCGCCAAGCAGCAGTGTTCGCATTGTTTGTTCCGGTGTGGGGATATGACAACCGGTGAAATATCATAGAGGAAATCCATCTTAGTCTTCTTGACAACGCATTTGTGGTTGTTCAATCTTAAGATTTTCTCCAGAATGAAAGACTCCGTAGGTCACAAATCCAACTTACCATCAGGTGGCCTATGGGCTCATTTGCCTTACCTTACGCATAATACTGTGTGCTCTGTCCCGTGTATACGTAACTCATCTCACCTGTCGTACCCTGCCACACTCTTCCGCTTTATTTGTTTCGCTCCCACTCGTCACATTGTGAAGGGACTTGGCTGCTACAAATCCACAAGAATAATTGAAACGGAATATTACGTTATTCGCCCCAACGGTCTTGCTCGCGATTCTATTTCACTCCGTTTTCAGATTATAAGACAGGCTAAGTAGGCATTATTTGATTTTGCGCATAAGTATTCGTTATAATATTACCTTTGGTTTGAAAATCTGTCTGCTTATGATAATCTCTCTAGCATTCACTTTACCTTGCTGACACTATTTGGCATTGTATAGGCACTTTAAACGTTCAAACTAGTATAATATTTACATATTATGGGTGGGTGGGATCGATCGATGAGTTTTAAATACACGAACTTAACATTTATTCATAGAGGTACAATTATAGATTTAAAGTTATTTCAAAATAACCATTAAGTCAAACACTGATTGACATGATTTGCGTAGTGATCAAAGTAAATAACTTTCTATGGAATTGTGTCACTCTTCTCAATGAGTCGCTGCAATGCAAGTGAAGGCGAGGAAAAAGAGCAAGTTGTAGCCCGCATTACTTGATGATGTACAAAACTGGTAGTAACGAGGGCATAAAAATATTATGTACGGTTAGAATAGCCGTCAGCCATAAGGGTAACAGATATGCAGGACATAAGCTAGTAAAGGCTGTACGGCTTTTAGGTACTGCCTGCGTATTGAAAACATTAATTTATAGCCATCGTGTTAAACATAATTATGAAGTACCTAAGTGTAAGTAAGTGTGTAAGGGTAAGTGTTTATTATCAGTGGTCTATGGAGGCGTTTACATTTTTGGAACGTGCATAAATATATTTATGACTTTGACTGTTCTAGGCCAGATAAATAATAGCCGTGTTAAAATTAAAATTTCAAACAATAATGACCTGATTCAAATTAAGTAGTTAATTAAATGCTGACAATATTTTTGTGGCACTTTGATGATATTTACTTAGTGCCTTGTTTTACAGCCAAATAATATGACTAGGTACCAATCTATTCTCTAAATTGGAAATTGGGCAACAGTTCTAAATATAAGTTGACAAGTCAAAAGAGGCTGCTAATACAATCCGTGGCTTAGCCCAAGATAAATGAAACAAACACACCCGTCTGAGACGAAATAAATTTACCGCTTCAAGACTTTCGTTAAAATTTAATAAGGCAAATGCGTATCCAGCGTAACGAACGCATATTTTAGAGATTTATTACCTCAGAACGATAATATCATTTAGAATTTTGAATAATTACTTACTTACTTTAATGACTTATTGTCATTTTATTAGAACTAGGCTTTTATTTCACATTGTTTTTACTGACAGCTCTTATGAGTGAGGGCTTTAATAACGCCAACACTGCAAGTTAAATATTTTCAGCAATGCCAATAGTCAATTCCATACGAGTACCTACAATGTTGACAGGATTCTACAGGCGTTTATATTTTTAGAATGTAACTCAGTTAGCCTTAATACTTGAAAAATCCAAAGCCAGTTTGTAATAAAGAAAATATACCCATTAATGCGGTTAAAACTCTATAGTATATTCAATCCAGGACGGCTCATCTTCTTCATGCGGAAGTACATAAAGGCATCCCTTTTATTTCTTGTGTAGGTGTGGCATCACAATGTGGCGTCTTAAATTGTGACCACATGGATAATTGAAACATGATCTCATTTGTACCGGCCGGGCACAGCTAGCCATGTACTTACCACAGAGTAGTTCGGTAACCCAGCTGTCGGCCTAGTGTTTATGCGTTACTATTACACTTCCTTTAATTACTATTGTGTGGTCAATGGCATGCGATACGGTAATTGCTGCTCCTGCTCGGCTAACGACGAGTTAACCACTAAGTACTTAAGTGGGACTTTACTTACCTACATACTTACTTAATGGTTCAAATCTAATGCCCAGAGTGAAAAATAAATCACTATAGACGCGTTATTCGCTGTTTCGCAAAGTTACGACATTATCCCTATAAATTTACATGGGGAGCAATTTCGCTGGTCGGAAAAAGCGCGTTAAAATTTTACTGCATAATATTTCGAACGGTCAAATAATCATAACGCGCTTATGACAGGTAATAAAAAAATCGGGCAACATTACATTTTTTTCGCAATTTATCTTTAACAACTTGTTTTTACAACTCAATTTGGTGTAAGTCGGTACGATAATAGATTTACTACGTCAATTATAACTTTGCGAGCGCGTTGGGTTGGTGGAAAATATGTTTCGTTTGGCGGAGCTAGCGGCGCCGGCGCGTCGCCTGTCACTCCGCAAACAGGAATCTGGCTGAATCGTTTAATTGACTCGGCGAAACGCGCCTGCAAATGTGGCTGCACAAACCTCTTTATTATTCAAATTTCACGAACCTAGCGTCTGGCAGTATATTATAATGTGGCAGTCCTGATGCAGAGATTTAAGAATTTGTCATATAAAGACATTCATGTCATGTGGTTAAGAATTTGGTAAATTATGTATAGATTTGCAATCGTTAATTCTTATCACACACACAAAAGAACACGAAATCTTTTATTTAATAAAGTACTGACATCTTTAATGAACTATTCAAAGAAAACAACAAATCAAAGATATATTTGGTACTAAGATAAATAATGGTAACAATGTTTGCAGCTCACCTGGTTTCAAAAAAGAAAAATTACGTCCGATGTTCAAAATGGTTTTTTTAAAACTCAATTTCCAACATGATTGCATTTTAACCAACGTGTTCAATAAACGAAGCCAGCATCGGCTGAATAAGGCCAGCTATGAAAGATGCATCGCGCTGAGCTAGCATCTCCGCAGACGACGTAAATCATCGTTCAAAAAATTTGCCAGTTGCCATTGAATGGAGAGACTTGTACGGATTATGCACGCGCCATTAGTTCAGCTCTCCTTTGTGAGGCTGCGAGCCGAGCTCATTGTCATGCCAAAAGGGCTGCGATCGAAGCCGATTTAATTACTAGCTGTTCTCTTTCCTCTTCAATCGAGGTGATTCCACCGATTACCGATACGTGACCACAAGTTGTTTATTTGGGTATGAATCAGTGGTTTACACAAGCGGTCTTGGTACACAGAGTTAGTACGAAGGTGGATTACACTGGCTCGGTTCAAAAGTCGATCCAATAGCACACATCACTTTGAGTCTCGTTATCGCTTTACTGGTATGTCATTTAACCCTGCGGGCCTGTTAAAGTTAATTTTAATTATCGGATACACAAATCACTAGCATTATAAATGCGAGAGTAAGTGTGTAACTTGATATTTTGTTAAATCTTTGTATCCTGAAAAAAACACTGTTCCCCTGGAATGGTTCACGCAGACGAAGTTGCAGAAGCTAGTAGGTATATACTAAAATCATTTGTTTTGCCCCATAATTATTGAAATATAATAATTTTAAGTACAAAATATTTAAATTAAGGATTACCACCTAGTTAAGTAAGTGCCCATTAACGGAACGGAAAGTTTAAGCTGAAAAATCATTGACACTAGTCAAAGAAAATTATCATAGTTACTTATTACGTACCTCAAACACTGAAGCTAGCTAATTAATTATGTTGTCGGTGCGGTCGTTATAGATTCCTTGGACACGACTTTACTCGAAAATCTAATTAAAGACCAATATCCTAACCTCAACGGGGGCACATTCGCTGTAAATAATGCATTTTGGCTCAAGTGTAGGTATTTTTATAATTTTATAATCAAAATGGGAACTGTTAGATTTTGGTCTTTAATTCGATTTTCGACTATACAACCTTTCTAAGGGCCTGGGCTGTATTCGAGTTGAGCCATACTTTTTCAAAAAGTGATTCTAATACATTGGTAGGTAATTACGAGTATTAGCAGTATTAAACTGAGTTCTTCAAGGATAAGCAATCCCTATTCAAACCTTTATCGATAAAGACTAATGTGTAAATGCCATTAGGTAATAGATGCAGTTCCAAACATCCCATATTACGCTGTAAGGCCGGCCATTGAACGGGATGCCTGAATTTACCACATCAGCTTAATTGCACTACCACTGCCGTCAGCACGCGACTCAGCTTCTGTTTGCTTATTCTTGGAAATGTTGCAAATAATTCATTCAACAGTTTATCCTAAATTCAGGTATCTAATGCAAAGTGGAGTAACGTTTCGTGTAGGTCTGCATCACGATTTTCTAAGTAAACCAAAGAAATCGTGTTCGGGTAAAGTCGGTTAGAATCGTGAGAGGGATGAATAAATCTGAGGCCTTTTTAACCCTCGTAAGAAAGTCGAACCAAAAGCAAGCGTTAAAAAAACCCAACTGCTGTTTGGATAATGTCGTCAAAGTAATGTTACTTATCGCATATTATTTTTAAATAAAATTTCGCCATTTCGCATTATATAATTTGAATATATCTCTGCTGTAGTAGTGGTTAAGACGAATCTAACCACGTGTAATTTATAAAAATCTTGTCGTTAAGTAGTTACGAGCGGACATTGAGTCGGACATATATACAAGTCCAACACAAAACCCTCCTTTTCGACTTTGCCAAAGTCAGGTAAAAATGGGTTTTTTATAAATTAAGCGCGTGTACCTGTGTATCTGTGTGCCAGTCTGTGGAATCCTAGCACCCAAACGAGTGGACCGATTTGAACGTAGTTTAAAAAAAAAGAAAGCTAGTTTAGTCGGAATGTTTCAATAGATATTAGCATAGGTAATCTAAAATTAGATTAAGACACACAGACAATATTCGCACTGATAATTAGTATTAAATATAATATTTTGTTACCTGGCACGTTTCCAAAACCTTGACAATAACATGGCAAGGCCAGTGATATCAGTCCGCTTGATCAAGGAAACTTTAATAGAGTCAGTAGAAACAATATGAACTTTCCATTGCAACTATTCACTCTGGAACCAAAAGTTCAATAGTAGCTAATGTAAATGTTGATACACTGAATTCTAACGGTCTCACCTCACCGCCGTGCATTGATAATGCAGTCGGAGCCACATTCAACTCCTGTGCAACATCAGTTCCTGTTCTAACTGGCGCAATCGAGCCAGCATTTCCGTGAATACGTCATTTTGTCGTGCCACCTATCTGCAAATTACTAGCGCCATTTGAAATTACATGACAATCACGGATTCCATTTTCAAATATGAATTGTCATTCCAATTGTTTGTGAAGTGAGATGTTCTTAAAAATTCACACTTGGATTCATTTACAGGCATGTGTGGGTGGTAAATACAAGTAGATGTATGTAGACACTCATCAAACATAGGTTGGTATGTTATGAAAATAGCCAAAAAAAACCTTAATGTCCTAGTGATCACGGAGGCGTGGGAAAAGTGGGAACATAGTAGCTGTAAAGTAAAAAAAATACATTTATATATGACAAAGAGGGCAAACAAGCACACGGGCCACCTGATGGTTAATGGAATGTGTGACCGGTAGCAATTTCCAATCTAAAGACTACAATCTAAAGATTGCAATCCGCAAATGGTTGTTCACTCTGAGTACTGAGGTGGAATGGATTGGATGGTATTCCGGTTGTCTTATCCACACACGGGGACACAACAACGCGAACGCTGCTGCTTGACAGTACGTTTAGTACACATATTCAATTCTACCCGTAATAATAAACACCTGTCCGAAGATCAATAGAAGTCATTAAGATTCGATTTACTGGCGGAAATCAGCCAATGCTTCATTTTCAAATACGAGTGGAGCAATTGCAAACCTATTTAAAGAACAGTACCTAGAGGACTGACCTGACAGATCGATTTTTTGTGTTGCAAATATATATAACATAAACAAATACTGCACGTTAAATAGTAGGATTATTAGAAACCATAAAAATATGTTTTTTTTTGCAACTAACGAATATAATGTTGTGCATACTAAATGATTTAAATGTCCATTGTCAAGAAAGTATTAGGTTTAGTTTGTAGGCGGAAAGCTTCTATCCCATAATAACGAGTACTACGCGATCAAATTACCTAGAGTAACCACCTAGACAACATGACGGAAACGAGGCTTATCGATTTACTACACAACTTCGTTATATTTATGCGCCGAGCAAAGAGCACAGTCTTCATTTAAATTTCCATTAGTAATGCAATAATCGAGCCTTACCAGCACAAGCTCAGCTCGAGGCTTAGCATGAAAACACCAGTCTAATATAGAGTTTAGCGCTTTCGCGTGTAAATTAATTGTAATTACTAGCTTAACGCCTGTTTGTGCCCGCCGACGTCCCCCAGGCATAGGCGGAGGTGTGACGTAGTTGCGGCTATAATAGCTTCGTTACGTGTTTCTCCCGACAAACGCTCATGTCGGAAAACAACCTTGCCCTAAGGAAACAGATGACAGAAGTGTTGCTAGTATCAAGGGATATGAACGTAATTTGTAGCGTTTCTGTTAACGCGACAGCGTAAAATGCATGCGGGTTTAAAAAACCGGTCAAGTGCGAGTCGGGGTCGCGCACTAAGGGTTCCGGACCGCCGCACAGTACGTATTATATTCCGATTTGATATCGATTTCTATTAGAATCAGCGCGAGCTCAACCCGGAATTATATATAATAATAATAATAATAAAGCCTTTATTTCTCTACTACATACAAATTTACAATTTGCTTACTTCTAGTTGTTTCATGCGATTGTATTTTATTTTGTTTAACATGCGTATAGTTATTCCTTTTTTTTTTTTGTTGACATAAAATTTAAACATTTTTGATTTAATCTTTTCAATGAAAAGAATACATCTTTTCAATAATTTACATATAATCTAAATTAAACATATTTATTACCTTAACATTATCGTATTTTTAACCGTATTATTTTTCTTCCCAGTAATCATTGTATTGATATTTAATTATTTATTATTTATTTGACTGGTGTACTTACATTATTTTGCTATTTCATGGTATTGTTATTAAGTTATATTGAATAATTCTTTATTGGTTTCCATTTTACTCTTTTTCCTTAATTGTAGTAGTCGCCTCTAGGGCGTAGGCCTCCCCCATTTTCTTCCATTGTTCGCTTATATCTTGGCTTGGATTAGCGGTATAGTTCGGGGGGTGGTGGTCTAATGTCCCCTCGGTGACCAGCCGGCTTGGGGAATTGAGAGGGGGTGAATTTGATTGCTATGCTTGCTATGCTGTGCTACTGCCCGGTCGGGGAGCGCTGTTTTCTCCATATGTCAGAGCAGGCTTCTTACTAAGAAAGCCCGGAATTAACCAGTTTTTATTTGTTATTTTTCATCAAGGTTTGCACTATATATATACCAAATTTGACGCTTGTATGTTTTACCATTTTTATGATTAGATACGTATAACAAAATTAAAAATACGTTGAAAAAAAGTTTCACGTTTGGGAGACATTCTATATTATTCCACTTTCTTTAAAAAAAATGTTTGTAAATCCGCCGTTATAACACATATTCTTAAAAAAATAAACCAACCCGCCAATTATTATGGTTCAAAAGATACAGTTCCTTATAGTTAGAACGGACGGACAGTCGGACCGACAGCGTAGGCATATTAATAAGGTCCCCTTCGGATACGGAACCCTAAAAAAGACGTTAATAGGAATACTTATTATGTATGTAAAAGTTGTTTACGGATTACTTTTCGGTGGTGTTTTTATTTCTTCTCACATCGACGCTAAATCGGCTTAAGCCGTGTGGAAAAACCTTCCATGTCCATCCATTAAGAGATTAATAATCGAGAACTAATGACACAAAAAACCTTCCTCTTGAATTTATCCATTGATGAAAACCTCGTTGAAATTCGTGGCGGAGTTTGAAAGATCCTGAGCGTGCACAGAGGGACAGACGACGGGAAGCGTCTTTGTTTCATACCATGTAAAGATTACAATGATTCACACGCAACTTGTGTAAAAACACTTTATTTTAGCTGGGCTGGTTGGTAGTATCCTTCCTACAAAGCTAGCGGTCCTGGATTCAAATTCCGGTAAGGGCAGATATTTGTGTGAACGCGAATAGTTATGTTCCTGAGTCATGGATGTTTTCTATCTATATAAGTGTATATTTCTCTGTGTAACTATTAATATCGTTGTCTAGTACCAATAGTAGAAGCACAGAGCTTTGTTTGGGACTAGATCAATTGGTTTGACATCGTCCCCTGATATTTATTTATTTATTTGTTTTGGAGACTGTATATTGCCCTAAGAAATACGATATACCTACCTTTTCAAAGATATCTTATACTTATTTATTAAGTATTTGTTAGTTTTCCGTCGTTTTTATATTGACACTAACATTGATATTTTACTAGTAATTCTACTTATCCAATGCTTTTGAGTTATACCGTAGGTAATGAATTGACGAGCTTAGTTCACGAACAACAAAATGCGAGACGTCCAAAATTATAGTTTGCTATTCTTAATGGAATGGATATAAGTAGAATAGAAAACATCACTTTTGCAAAATTAGATAGACCAGCTACGTCCGGCAACCGTATCACGCGATCGCGTTGGCCTTGAATATAGAAGAAAATTGTACAAAATGGCGGTCGAATAAAGATCGTAAAGAAAAACAAGCAAAAAATTTCTTAAAGATCATAATGAGATTTTTTATGATTACTTATTATTGCTTATTGCCACTACCGGGAGCTTTTGTACGCACTACCGGCCCAATGGAAACCTGACCCACCGTCGAACGGTGTCACAGTGACATTATAAAATACTTTGTTTGACACTTTCTATGACTTGAATCATACCGTCACCGTGACATATTTCTATCGTGGGTCAGGGTTCCATTGCGCTAAGAGTGCCTAATTGTAGAAAAAAAACACCTCATAATTTCAGAGCGCTTGTTTCATCGTGCTTCAGCAAGAGCCTACTGAAGGTTCAAGGAATTAAATACATTGTGTTAAGGAAAGCCACCTATAGTTTTAAAAAAATAAATCCCTAAAACCCAATAACTATGAAACGAAGCTGCGCCAACACTGCCAAAATTTAAGCGAACATTATTTACCGATGCAACTATAATAGATCGCGATTGAAACGTACTAATTGTAGAATGCAACTCAACCTACTTATCTACTTTGAGACGGGATTATTCGGAATTCTCACTGTAACCATGAATAAAGCCACTAATCACTAACCACTTACTAACCTTATAATTATAATGAACTTGATAGCAATAATTGATTGTATGATTGTATGAATCTAAAGTTTTCATTCAAACCTCTCATTTGGCCGACTGAAGACATAACCTCAAAAAAACTAAACTTACCTACCTAACTTAACTAATGTACACAGTAGGGCCATTCTACTTTTCAGTGTACATTTGAATTATCGTCCTATAAAAAGTATACCAAGTTATGAATCCGCGCCTAAATAAATAACATAAACTTAGAATGTTTAAGTCTAACGGTTTCCAAAAAAATAACTCTTAAATTACTCAAATTATCGTTGAAAAATCTTGGTAACTCAGTGGTAAATTGCACTTTTTCCATAGAAAAGGCGGGGACATCAACATCCACTGCGTTACTCACTTTATAGTTATTACAAATAACTTTTTATGAATAAGGATAATTCTAAATATAAGCTTGTTTAAGTCCCTTTTCGAGTGTCCAGTTAGTAAACGCTGCACTTTACCGTTTTTTTAAATTAATAATAGTTTAGTGAAACTATGGCAAAAACTTATGTACAACGAAAAGTAGAATGACCCAGTAGACGTTTATTATATTTTGCAATTTTAGCCTGATAGGATATCAGGCGAAAAGATTTTAGACCAAACAATCCATTAGGACAAACCATTGTATGCGTTTCAAATGAATACCGCTCATCTTATCTACAAGATAAAGATAATTAACATATGTTCAGTAAACAGCATGATATCAAAATTATCTCAATCTTCGTCTATTGGAAATTTGTGTCATGAATTGCTTTAATCTCCCTACAGATTATTCCCAGTTCAATTTGAATGGCTACGCGCCCCGGCCGGTAAGTTTAATCTGCTGCTAATCAGTAATCACTTTCTCGACGGTACCCATCTGAGTGCTTTCCTAGAATGTTAATTATCACCACCTTATCTTCTTAATACTTACTTAATACACTTAACATAGACCTGGGAGACTGGTTCGTAGATTCGTAGAAGCTCTACGCCGAAACATTCCTTGCTACGTAGTTCCGATAATATCCCTAATTAATCGATCTGGCAATCCCGGTGCATGATAGATACAAACCTCTGTTTTTAATGTCATGTAACTGTTTATACAAAATAAATATATAATAATGATAAAATTAATCACACATTTAATGCAACAACAGCGTAAATGAAAAAGTTTACAACTACGGTAAGCGCGCGATCTGAGTGCAGTCGGGGCCTGAGGTGAAGGGCGCCACGCCTCTCCTCTCCCACCTTTAGTGTGCACTGCACTGCGTAGCACCATCCCGTACTAGCACATTCTTAAGCTCGGCATTCAATTCGCGCGTGGACTGTAGGTGGTTAGTGGCTTACGATGTCAACTCGTGAGCGTGCGGTACTGAGTTCACGCCTTAGCGGTACGTGTACCAATGAGTGTTTCTTATTTTATTACTTAAGTAATAAAATACTTAAGTAATAATCTGATGTTCTTACGCTGTAGGAATACACCATGAGTAGCAAACCTGCACATACAAACAGCAGAGGTTTATTTATACAAAAGAATAGTATCTTTTGTGCAATTTTACTACCCCTCCTTCACAAAGTGTATCCGAAAGGGTCCACCTGGGATTTTATTCTACTCGGTAAAACGATATTGCTTTTTACATGTTCTCGTATTATTTTTAACTCGGCCTCCGTTACTGTGAAGTAAATAAGAGCTATCGTAACGTTGGCATTATGATTACATGTCAAATAAAATATAGTTTTACCGACTGAAACAGAGCACTTATTAAGTCATCGTTCTGGAAATAAAGGGGCGAAATGCGAAAGTCTTTGTTGGTCCTTTCTCTACTAGGTGAAGAAGCGCCGAATTGTCCTGTTTTTTTTTGTCAAAATGTGTCAATTTTTGCGGTAGTTAAGTGATAAAATAAGAGTGTAAGAGGTATCTTAATTATATAGTTCGTTAGAAAAAAATACGAGCATTATAACTTTTTAAATATCATTCCAATCCGTTACAGAGAGTTAATTGAAGTAACATACTAATGATTAGTGAATAAAATAAAATTAAACATGCGGATAAGACAAAAAACCGGTCGAGTGCAAGTCAGACGAAGGGTTCTGGGCCATGCTTGAACCACCCGTGGGCACCCACGGCAATGCAACGCTAAAAATGGACTCCTATACACGCGTAGAAATTGATTTAGATCGATGTGACGATTTCTAGCGGTAATAATTCTGCTAGATAACGTGTATTGAACTTCATTAGTTTCCACGTGAAGCCCAGTAGGTATTCGGTTCAATTCGATTAAAAGTTTCTCAATAACAGACACTCTGTTTACCGGCAACTCCATCCAAACAGAAAATATACTGCAAACTTACTGGCGCCCCGGTAACTTTCAATATGGACAGCACATATTAAAAAAAATGGTACATTGAGGGATGTTGCGGATGCAGATATTTTGAGACATTCCTGGATTCGAAATTATAGAAATAAATGATATTTCTTAATAATTTTACTATACTGGGTAAAAAAACGAACGCCACATGAATGGCTACTACTTTAAAAATTGAAAATAGCAAATTCTACGCATTGAAACATACTGCCTTAATTGGGAATCGAATTGGTTGAATATGACAAAACAATAGAGTTGTGCATAATTTTTTCATTTTTTTTCTTACATTTGATAAGTTCGATTCCCGGTTAAGGCAGACCGATTGCAGTATTTATTCAAATGCAGTATTTATTGTTTTCTTAAATAAAATTAAGTCATCGTTGCGTAGAATTGGCTATTTACAATATTTAAAGAAAATGTTGTTACATATCTGTATTAATGAATATGATGTTACATAACTTTATCAATCGATGATATACTTACTCTCAAACACACATAGCACGGGCTCCCGCTGGGCCCCATTCTTGCAGCTACTTGCACAGTTCCGCATCCGCAAATAGTCTAAGACCATTTTTGAAGAAGTAGAATGCAAGCGGTAATTAAACGCATCGATTTTAACAGATACGGATTCTCCAAAAAAATGCTGAAGTTCCGTGGTTGCGGAGGCGGACGCAAATATCCGCAACATCCCTGGTACGTAGTTGGCAATACAGAATAAGTACATCAGTTTCATACTTAAATTAACCTATTTTTAACCCTCAGCCAGAAAAAATAGTATAAAGTCTGAGTTATTGGTCTGAAAATAAGATTTGAATACAAAATAGGTGCGAGTCCCGTAATCTATAATTGTTTTTATCCTATTGTTAAACAAAGTTAACGTAAATGTAGCAAGAGTTATAAAAATTAACTTGTCAGTAAAGGCGACTGACTCATAAACAGTACGATTAAAATATCCCACGGGTACAGCAAAATAAAATAGGGGCTCTCATACGATCACGGGCAGTTTTTTTTTTTGCTTGAAGATGTGTGTGTGTATATATTATTGTAGCTTCGCTGCACCTTTTCGTCCAAACTACCGCAGTCTTTGACCAGTGTGTGTTGCCAGTGATGACTTGATCTGAGACGTGGGCGCTAACAATGGGCCTCATAAGGAAGCTCAAAGTCGCTCAGAGGGCTATGGAGAGGGCTATGCTTAGGGTTTCTCTGCGTTATAGAAACAGAAATGATGATATCCGCAGTAGAACTAAGGTTACCGACATAGCCCGAAGAATAGCTAAACTTAAGTGGCAGTGGGCGGGGCACATTGCTAGCAGGACTGATGGTCGATGGGGTCAGAAGGTTCTTGTGTGGCGTCCGCGGACCGGGAGACGAGCTGTAGGTAGGCCTCCAACAAGATGGAGTGACGACTTTGTAAAAATCGCGGGAACGCGGTGGATGCGAAAAGCACAAGACCGGTCTGAGTGGAGAGCCTTGAAGGAGGCTTATGTCCAGCAGTGGACGTCTTTCGTCTGACATGTGTATTATAGCTGACATAGCGGGCGAAGCGATCTATCAACAGCGTAACGTCTAATGATATCGATTTTCGAAAATAGCGTCTTGACTACCAGGAAAGGATTCACATAATGCGCTCTCGGCCATTAAGAAAAGGGTATGTTTCGAAAGGCTCAGTTTCATTGATCGTTTGTCCGCATGATTGCAATCCATTGCCATTGGCGGGTTGTTATAACATTTTTGAGCCGAGAGCTATTGCAGCGACGCAAAGTAT
Source organism: Acleris sparsana (assembly GCA_923062465.1). NCBI lineage: Eukaryota > Metazoa > Arthropoda > Insecta > Lepidoptera > Tortricidae > Acleris > Acleris sparsana. The sequence goes on along the minus strand of OV281287.1, from coordinate 13,139,713 downwards.
CACGAAAAGCATGCGGTTTCAATAAAACTGGGGTCCTAGAAAAGATGTATAACGTCAACGTAAACGATTTTCAAAAGTGGTCAATATGTATGAAATTGGCATAAGAAAAAAATGCATAAGCGCTCGATGCGACCGTCCGACAGCTGTCGTCAATCTTATAAAAGGGTCATACACATATTTAGATTACCGTCTTTCCTGTGGAAATATCCGAAGTTAACGTTTTTAAGGCCTAATTTTCTGGCTGAACCTACATCCGCATAAACGGCGTGAAGTCTCATAAAATCATAACTTATATGTCCTTATAGAAAAGAAAAGCCTTAATGATTGACTACAGGAGAGACAAATTTTGTTTTTTCGAGTGTGTATAACCCAAAACTTTAACGATAACGTTTGTAGAATACGTCTCGTCTACCAAAACGTTCCACAAACAACGTGTGTGTTTTTTTAAACCACGTAGTCAAGCACCATTACTTAAATTGACATTGACCAGATGCATCAATGTAATTAAATTAAGTATATTGGCGGGACATCGTGTATTGAAATAAATATACGAGGGAGTAGACTGCCATGTATCGGTGCATGTAGTGGCGTGGCGATAGAAATTTAGTATTTTGCGAAAAGTCATTTACAGAAAAGGAAGCTGTTGCAGCTGCTAGCTGCTGTCAATAAAATTTAAAGATAAAAAAACCGGCCAAGTGCGTGTCGGATCCGCACACGAAGGGTTTGTTGTAATTTTAATTATTTTTTATTAGTTTGTGTTATAGCGGCAAGAAACACACTCTGCGAAAATTTGACTGCCTACCTATTACGGTTCGTGAGATTCAGCCCACTGACAGACAGACGGACTGCGGAGGCTTAGTAATAGATTGGCAGTCTTTGGGTAAAAGCCGTAAACGCACAGAGAGCGAAGGCGGTGTGGTGCGGCGCGTTCGGATCTATATTGGAATCTCTAATCGTCACTTGCCCTAATGCATCGTTTGTCCGAATTTTTGTTTATCCTAGAGCCATCTGGCCTGAATTTTAAAACTATCAATGCAACCCTGACGTAACGTAATGGCAGGTATTTTTAGAAAGCTCAAAAAGTGGGTTGACTCGGCTGAAAACCAGTTTAGGAAAAATTAAAGATATCAAGGGACACCCGACGTGTTCCCAATCTAGAAAGCGTGGCCAAAGCGTGGCGAAGGCGGTTTTAGTATGGGAACTCGCTACACGGCTCCGCCTCCGTACTCTAATAAGGGGAAAGTAAAAATACTCGTCACCCAGACAGTACGCTGTGACGACACTGACAATTATTGAACTTCAATATCGACAATGATGATGAATGTTTGTCACACAGTCCGATGATTGCAGTGCACACAATGGGTAGATATAGTCAGCCGATGAAAATGTTGAATACGTTTGAAGCTTGTCATTATAATTGGCATTAACTCAATTCTATGTTTAGTTTAAAGTTTATGACGTAAAGCTTTTGTTACCAATCTTTTAATTCAACCTCGGGGTGCTGCCTCGGGCTCTGCCATGTCCATAACACAAGAATAAAAAGGACGGTTTTTTCTTTTCATTCAATAAATCCTTAACTGGGAATTTTAGAGCAAAGTTATATTCTTAAGAATATAGTTGTGTTCTATATTACATTTGGCGAATGTCACGGAAAACCAAATAATGTGGGGGAGCAACGATTTTCAATCATTTGAATTTGTTCGGCTGATAATGAGTGGAAATTTATGGCAGTTGCTGGCAGCATTACCTGCCAGTCACCGATAATTTTAATATACTCGAACAAAAGAAGTATAAATTAAAACGGGCTCAACATGGTAGACTTGTCAATAGCTGTAACGTGTCGACGGACAGACACGAGCATTATCTTCGCCCGACATGCATGCCACGGCGGCCCGTAAACCTACAAAATACATTCAATTAATAATACATTTGGACATAAAGAACCAGTCACGTAACTTTTCGGACACGATAAAAGATCAGTTTGCAAAAAGTATAGTAAAGTTTCCCGTTTATGCTCAATTATTAACGGTATCAGAATTATTTAAACGGGAACCTTATCTCTTTATCCAATAAAAAAGTTATGTTGTAGGCAGTTAAGATAAATGTAGTTCAATGTTTCGCTAAAAATTATAAGATAAGGAAGTGGCTTAGTTAACTGTAGGTATTTTCTGCTTCGTTATAAGACATCCCTCCTGATTCGTATACGCACAATAAATCTATTTTCGTTTAAGTGTTCTTTGCCCCTTTCTGTCGAATTCAAGTGTCATAATGACAGATACAGAGCATATATTTTCAAGTACCAACACCAACACTACATAACTCCGAAGAGCCATAATTCTGAATAGATCAAAATTCAGAATTTTCGTAATTCAGAATGCAATAAGTAAAGTCTAACATATGTAAATATACACCTAGATTTAAGTATACTCGGAAATCTAATTCAAGACCAAAATCCTAACCTCAGTAGGCGCACATTGGCTGTGATTACTGGATTTTGGGTTAAGTGTAGGTATTTGTAATTACATGAATTGTCAAATCATTCATGTGTTTATGAAATATTGTTAAAATAACGAAATAATCAAGATGGAAACTGTCAGATTATAGTCTTGAATTAGATTTTCGAGTATAATACTGTTACCAAAATGTTATGGAGTTTGTTCGAAATAAATGATTTTGATATTGAATTTGAATTATACATTTCATCTAAAATAGCTCTAGCATAAGATATCTCTAAAAATGAAAATACAAAAAAAACAATTTCGGACTTTTTCGGTGTTCCCTTCAAGCACATTTTAGCTATTGCGCGTTTATGAATAACAACGCAAAAGATAAAATGAGATTAAGTTAAATAACCCTAAATACTTCCTTTTACTTGCCTTTATTACCATACTTCGTGCCACATTACAATTAGATGTCATAATATTTTTTTTTATATTATCTCATTTAATTAAACAGCAACATTTAATTCAGACATGTTCGTTGAATGTTAATATTTCACTCTCCGTCCGACTATATTAGGTTGTTTATTTAAACATGCTAGTGCAAGTATGTTGCCGTAGCGGCCATGTTTCGTTACCTCCACAACTCGATTGACGGCAGCACTATGACACCGCAACCGCGGCCAGAGTGCAGCTTCCCATTGCAATTAAATTAAATCCTGAAATCGCTACAAGAGCCATGTTGTAGGCACTCAAACCCCTACAACTAAACCCTACAACATTACACAACCTCACGATTAGTGTACCTAATTGAGAGAATTACCAGTCAAACTATAAACCTCATTACTGTTTCAAAATCTCTCTAATCTTCAATTAATTGGGTATTCAGCCACTGACTCCACATGTTATATTCACGATTCGAGCGCTTCAATCGACGCCTTATTTCCTTCCACGCCTTAAATTATACGCCAATTTCCATCAAAAGTAGTGGAAATCGAGTTATGATTACAGTCACGTAAAAACACTTGTTACTCGCGACGACAGTCTGCATCAATCACTTTGCTTTGCCATGTTTAGATTGGCCAAATTAAGGCCGTTTGTGAGAGCACCCGCCTCGAGGAAAAATAATGGCGATTATTCAACTCTTCTCCTACATTCGTTAGGATTGTTTGGGGAGTACACACGAACATGACACAGCGAATAAATCTTTTCGCCGATCTCAACGCCATGCCTAATCACGTTGTTTTTACAAATCCTTTTTTCAATTTATTTTACGCTTTCAACAAATAACGGTAAAGCTTAAAAGTGTAGCAAGAACGGCCGTGTGCTTTTAGGTCGACGAGCATTTACGATGCACAGTTACATATTTAAAAGCTGTATTTCGCTAGCATTTAAAAAAGTAATAAGATATAATGATATTTTTAGTAAGTGAAATGAAACCCGACTATTACCAAGGTTTTTCTTAGGGCCGTTAATAACGAAGGTTGGGACTAATGATGAATATGATTATCGGCTCCCAGCCCGCCGCAATTACCAAGGCGCGCTGGGAAATATTCAATCTTTATGAAGTTTGGTTGCCTTTTTATTCTGACGTTCAAGTACGACGCTATAGAGCTAGGTCTTGATCGCTCAGAAATTATTTCTGAAAACCATCCGCGTTAGCTAGAATTTTAATCGCACTTTCTTGTTAAGGTAAATCTTAGCCATAAAAACCTACACAACATCGTGGAGATAATTTCCTACTTCGCATATGCTTTATCTCGCCTATAGCCGTGTGGACGTTGGCGTATGAGTAAGCTAGAGTACGCCATAAATGTTCAGTCTCTTGAGCCGTTAATCCAAGAGCTCTTTGCAAGAGTGCGAGTACCTTGCGAGAAAAGAAAACAAGGCTACTTTATAAGGAAACTGACTTTTAAGAATCTTCAGAAACTCCCTGAATCGCGGCACAGATCATCAACGATCGGAGAGCATCTTGGACAAGATTTTAGGACCTTTAGTGCCAAGGCAATATGGTTTTACCCAGTGGAATAGAGGCCCTGGGTCCCTGCATGTCCATCTTAGGTTCGACGAAATAGGGTTTGAGATTTTCAATGGCGATGACAGTCAAATTCCTTTCATCATCTTGAAAATAGTACTGTGACCAAAGGCAAACATAATCATAATCTCTGTCTCTTCCTTGCCGGTGGAGGCATCGCCGACCACTCCGGTCCTCCATCAGCTGCTTAAGTTTTTGGCACGACCCAACCTTAACCTTCTCTATTATTTGCTCAAAGTAATTTCTACGTGGTCATCCTCTGCCTCTATTTCCTTCTATATTTCCTCATAAATGATATTTACTATGATAATTAATGTTATTAATTAAAACGCAAAGCAATTACACTTTTCTTTTAATCCCATTTTTGCAACGATAAGGTTGTTTGCTTAAGTACATTGTTCATTTAAAATTATACATTATTTGGTTTTTACTCTATAAAACCACTCAAGCCAATGCGACGAAGCAAACGCGTTGCCTTGAGTTTCCGATATATTATTTTTAAAGACACATAGGAAAAAATTCTATTACGCAAGTTTCAATTGTCATGCTGCATATATTTCTAACTATATGTTTGAATTTACATAAGCTGTCAACGTTGCAACATGAATATAAGCGGTAGAAATATAACATGATCCTGCTGTACAAACCCAATTTACTGACTTTTCAACGATATCATGTTATCCAAACGAGATAGGTGAATATCCCACTTCGATTTAATTTTCCCAAAAAAGCGATTAATTAAATGACCTCGTTTTTGTTTTTTTTGTTTGATGTTGGTTGATGGGAAATGAGCTTTTATTCCAATAAAAATCTATTTGTTTTTACGGCCGGCAATGTGGATTTATACAGCACTTAAAGCGTCAATTATACTTTAGAGACTCAACTAATTAGATATTTTCGGAATCTCGATTTAATATACAATTTAACATTCCCAATTTATACATTATATAGTTGAGTTAGTTAATACCATAAAAAATCTTTATCACACAAATTATAAACTCTACTTAAGATACTGCTCGCAATGTACAAGGCTCAAGTTACATAGTATCTATATAAACTGTCGTCTTAGTGTACATTTTTCCTTTATAATATTCAACAAATATGTAGATATCTGGATTATTGTATAGACAACACTGTAGATATTCCCTTAATATAAACTATATACAGTTTATAACTAGTTATTATCACGTTACATGCTGATGGAGTTACGTTATTCAATAGGTATTTTGAAATTATAAGTACAATGTCCTCGCATGTTGATTGGATCAAGAAGCACCGATGGCCATTTTGCGAATATTTTAACAGCGCTTTAAAATTATTAACGCTTGTTAAATGACTGTCGAATCGTTCCGAGCCGCATTCCACCCGTTGATTGAAAGTTTAAATCTGGATACGTGTTCTGAGTATCTCGACGCGGATCTTAAAATTTAACCAAGTACAGTCAGCGCAAGTATCTACGTCGAAACAAACTAAGCAGAGTTAAAAAATATCAATATTTACGCTTCTGTTGGATTCTCGCTTTCATATTTTTTTATCGCTTGGATTTTAAAAATACAATTCCATGCATAGTTTTGTTAACAGGTTCAGGCGATAGGAGTTTTAATATTTGTAGGCATTCTGCGGTTATGCTGTTTTAACAATTTTTGATCTTTTCGGTGCTAACTAACTAGCGTTACTTCCAGCGACATTTTATAGTAGTCATCAATGTCATCATGTACTTTCATAATATAAAGATAGCGTTTAATACCATTTCACAGATAAATTGTTCGAACACGAAGACTCGTAACCGCATTACATTAAATTGATCAATAACAGTTGATCATTACCTTATTAAAGCTTCAGTAACAAATTGGCTTTACTTGACAAATTAAATTGCGACCGAGCAAACTTTTATAGAACATGATGTGTTACGCAAAAAGGTTTCCTACTTAATGGTCTCGTTCAAGTTAGGATCACATATAGAGGCGCACTGTTTGCCGGTGGTTTAATAGGTAGTGTGTAATCAATTAAATTAATTACTACCGAACTACCAGTATTCTTAATAGCGATCAGCAATGTTCATTTTTCTATGAATTCCGATATACTGCCAGTTGCAGGTGCACGTGTGATAACGATATCCACCTGCTATTAAGAAGTTGTGTATGAATTTACAGTAGTTTTATCTTTTGCGTTTTCGAAAAAAAAAAGTACGATGCCATTAAAAAACACGGATAAATTATAACACCAGTATTTTGAGTACAGTAAGGAAGATCGCTATCGTGCCCATGTCTGGTAGTCTGGACGCGTCGTTGCCCGGCGCGACGACTTTGCCGTCGTTGGCGTACCATTTGTTGGCGCGGTCGGGCACGCGGTTGCTCTTCTCGTCGTGGACGTCGTCGTCGTACACCTCCGTGCCGTACTCGTCGTCGGGTACTACCCGTTCTTCAGGGTATTGGTACACGTGTCGGTCGTTGCCAGGTATTTCTGTGTACAATTTATAAATGTTATTGTACTCTGTGGATCTTTAATGATTTACTGCCGCACTCAGAGACGTCAATTAAATTTAATGCTTGATTAAAATAAGACAACACGTCACTAAAAAAACATTACATTTAATGGACGTCTCTGAGAGCGGCAGTTAAAACAACTTTGTCTACATAGATATAGAAATATAATAAAAGCTGAGAAAAAATCCGAAGCTTAGAGTGTTGAGCGATCATTTCGGATTTAATATCAACATCAGATTGTTCATCTCTAGAGCCAGTGTTTGTAATATAAAATGCTAAATGACGTTAAGCCGCTTAAAATTAATTCAGAATGGGGAGTTGCACGCGATAAAATTATTTCTTGAAATCACGAGTGGAGAGATATTATATCGCTGCTGTTAATTGATGGAGATAGTAAAACACGCAATTAACATTTTTATTTTTCTGCTTACTTAGCTCTTTTTCTGTCTAGGTAGTATATGAATTTCTCGTTTTGGATGCAAACCGACTACTAGAGCAAGAACGTTAACTTCACCGTATAGTCGTATCTTGCTCTCTACGTCGCCGAGAGAGTTCTTGGCAACGCAGATGTAGCTGCCCAAGTCGTCCCGCCTGATGTTCTTGATAGTCATGGACATCTCCGCCTCGAACATAGACTTCTGCCGCACCGTCATCTCGTGATGCTCCGAAGGTATTATCAATTCACCTGCGAAATAAATTTATTACTAAAACACTTGCCTTCAAATTCAATATTAGAAATTCACCTTGCAAGAAAGAAGTTTTATGAAAAATGTAAAAACTTGCTTCGGACACCTAGAACTTTTATGGCTTTTTTGTAATTTGTTTTGCTTTAACGTCTTGTCTGGTAACGTAATCATAGTCTTGCTATATGAGATTATTTCTCACGGAGCTCATCTATTGTTCTATAACTTTATTAACTTTACTAACCATAAGTTATAGAAATGTTGACGTAGATTTCGACTATCGTTATTCATTCAGGAACTTTTAATTTTTCCGAGTTAAAAATTAGTCTGTGTTAAAATAAGGTATAAGATATCTCCATTCCATTTTTTTTCCAAATTCATCAAGCCGTTGCAGCTTGAAGGATTAACAACAAACAAACACACAAACTTTCGCAGTTCAGTTATTAGTATCAGCCAATTTAAAGCATATTGTAAGTCATACTAATTATTATCAATTTAGAAATATAAGTAACCGGCCGCGTCTGTCTGTATGTATATCCATGAGTATATTAGAAACTATTAGGAATTTCTGGCTTGACGTGGTCGTAATGATAATTATGTTTCTCTATAGTAGTACTAAACGGAGTCGGACAGTCAGCATCAGTAATTGCTTCACACTTTAGTGCACTAACTTTAACGTCATGTTGGAACTGGTATACAAATTTCTCAAAGGCGTTAAAACGACAATTTACCTAAGTACTAATAATAATACTGACCGTACTAAAACCCGTCTGAGAATCTGTACATTTTTGTTGCTAAACCCTTTCAAGGAATTCCTAGTGTAATTTCTGGAGGCACGGTAGTGCCCGGGCAAGATCCTGGGCCTCTATAGTACTATGTTTTGACAAGTTACCGATTGTCAACGCTATGATGACTAATTTACTTGACAGTATACACCATACCATTTACCCAGTAGAACACGGTTTACCTAGTAGAATAGAATATAACATCCTTTATATTATACTAGCTTCTGCCCGCGACTTCGTCCGTATAGATTTCGATTATCTTTATAAAGGGAACACACCCACACACCCACACACGCACACACACACACACACACACACACACACACACACACACACACACACACACACACATAATATTAGTGGGATTTACCGGGATCTTTGACCCAGTAGTTGATGGACTTGGGCGAGGACTCGACGTAGCACTCCAGCGTGACGTCGGTGCCGAGCGGCGCGCCCACCAGCTGGTTCGGCACTTGGATCACCGGGTGGACTGTAGACAAACATACCGACATTAATTTACGAAACACTACACTATAAACATAAATTATAACAGGCTTACTATGGTCGCGTTTCTCGCCGTGGATAAATATGAATAAAGCATCCGCTCACATTTATACAGTGTGTATGTCTTCCATACGAACATAATTATATAATTGATATACAGGGCGTCTCATTTAAATTGGTCAGTATAGAAAAGTCTGAAACTATAAGACATACGAAGATCTGTTCTTAGGAACCATGTCATCGATTTTAATAAGAAGAAAAACTGCATTCATACATTTTTTTAAAACCTGTACTTAGCAAGGGAATCGAACCCGGTTGTTTTAAAAACATAAACTTACACTACTTATTTAGATGTCGATTGTGTAGGTCTTAAGCAGTAAATGGCTCTATGAAACATGATGTCTAAAATGAATAAAATGCATTGTTTTCACATACTTTAATCGGTGCGGACTTTCATTGTTGATCCACCATAGCACCTTGTCATAATGACAGCAAAAATCAGGAATTAATCGTAAGTTTTAAGCGACAAGGTTCTACGGTGGTTCATCAATTAAAGTCCGTGACCGTACTAACTATAAACAAATTTACATTTTTTCAAGAGAACCATTATATGTATAAAGAAAACACTTAAGTTTACATGTACAAATAATCGCGCTCATCACGCAAATATTTACCTTGCATCACCATAAAGTATATTATAATATAAAGATAATATTTTGGAACTGAACACAGGAACTTTATAAAAGGTGTTCTGAAAAATCTTGCTTACAGAGGCTTGTCCCACAAGCCCTTTTTTTAATTTTGTTAATAATTTACAGAGCAAAAGAAAACAAATTTCTGCTAATGGCTATATAGCTTAAACGCCACATGGTCATTTATTTCTACGTCACAGCTAGTGCTACGTAACACTGTCACAAACAAACAAAATGACTTCAATCCATCCATTATGTACTAATCCAAAAGAAGCTTAGTAAACACTCATAATACTCGTATTCAGTATGATTTGTCTCAGTAAATAATAAGAAAATAACGTTGCCTAAAAACAAAAGAGACACAAAACAAAATGTGTTTGTGTTGCATTTAAATTCGGAATGCTATGTCCTTACTTTAAATTTTAAATCAAACTATATTTATTTTAGATTTGTGGCGTTTTTGTATTTAAGCGATAAGTTAAGTATAGTATGCATTTGAGACAAACCTCTATATAAGCATATTTTTTTTCAGAACACATTTAAAAAAAGTTCCTGTTGTCAATTGAACCTGGAGCCGCTAAATTTGTAGGCTACTCACTACCAACTAGGCTAACCGCATCGTTTTTATGTAAGGTTTTATTAGATATAAACAACTGTTTTTAATGGCCCGAGCATAATTCCCGAGACACTAGAGGGGAACACAATAGTCAGTGTCGCATCAGTGTGTTGCAGGGGATGAAAGAGCCCATTGAATGGCGGTCGTGCTCAGGCTGAATAACTTTAGGCGAGTATATTTCAGGAATATTCTCTCTTTTTTTTGACAGTATTAGGCGACCAAAGAGGAGACGGCGGCGATGACTTGGACGCGTTTCGAAGTAAGTGGTGGGAGTATGCACTTAACAGGAACAAATCGCGTAAAACAGGGAAGGCCTTTGCCTAGCCGTGTGACAGTAATAATCTCCCTCAAACGCCCGGTGCAAAAATGACGTTATTTCAAATTGACACATACTTAGGTTACATGATGTATTTGTCATGTAAAGTTTCAAGTAAGTTTGACATAAAGCCTCTAAGTAAGTAGGTTCGTAAGTTTTTAAAGGGTTCTGGGCGTTACGAGGTTAAAGAATACTTTTCAACTCCTCAAAATGCTCATCCCGTTTTATTTATTTATCACACTAAATACCCTGCAAGCATTATGACATTATTTAAGCAGCGTCTTACTAGCACTTGTGCAAAGGCTTGATGTGGCAAGCATAATGAGAGCTCTAACATAACTAGTGTGGTGCTTTATGTTACAACTTTATGCTAAGTTACATTAAACTTAACAATGCAGGTGATTTGGACCAGAAGTGTGCGCACAAAAAACATTTTGGACTTACCGGGTCTAATGACTGCTCAGAAAAAACACCTCTACGAAACCCTCAAGCATTTTTCGACCCTTATGTAAATGAATGTGTTCACCCAGATTCAGGTGGAGAATGTTACGGATAAGTGAGTTGGATCCTGAAGTATTATGTCCGTTTTTTCTTATACGCGTGTAGAAGTGTTTGGTTACATTTAAGTTTAATATTATAAAAACCGTTGAACGCAAATATCAAGAGTGTTCGACTCCCACTTGAGTATAACTTTTGTTATAAGCGTATTTTTAACTTAACATAATGTTTGGAATAAAAGATCAAAACTTAAATTTAAACCAGTTTATTTTTAGAGATAGCAAAAAATACTGGTAACTTGCGTTATTTTACAAAAAAAAAATAGTTTTACTACTTTTAATGAGCTCTAGGTATAAAAATCCCTAATGCTGAGCAAATTAAAACTTGTAATTCCATTTTTCGCTTTTGGGGACAACTTTTGCCATTAGGACACGGACACCAAAAAATATAGTTCCTTCCAAAAGAGAAAAGACATCATTATCCAAGTATTTTCTAAGTTTAATTTGCTTACAAGAAAATAAAAGAACTGTGGCAAAAAAAGTACAAAAGGCGAACCTGAGCACGATTCTGTAACTACCAAATATCACAGGTGATTATTCTTAGGTTTTGTGAGCCCACTTCATTATTCGCAGCCCCTACATTAGATCAGGTATCGACTTACAATGCACACTGATGTGGATCCTCTTGCTGACCGTGGGCGGGACTCCATTACTCGCGATGCACAAGTACGTGCCCATCTCCGAACGAGAGATCTTCGTCAACTTCAGCACTTCACCTTGGTATGTTAACACTGCGGACAATCGTTCAAATACTATTACAACACCCTATTGAGTAATAATAACGTCTGTTTGTATAAGTGCACAACCAAAATACAATATACGACATACCAGCATGCTTTTTTTATACGATAACTAGCGGCTCCCGTATATATTACACCATTTATGAAAACTGCATTAAAATCTGTTGCGTAGTTTGAAAGATCTACGCGTAGACGGCGGGAAACGATTTTGTTTTATACTTTGTAAAGATGATACTTTGCCTGTGTTCGAGTAGGTAAACTTAATATTAAGCTTGACAGATAGATAATATTGCTGAACTACATACTTAAAAAAAACCAAATCTTTTAAATCAATAATTTGTAGAATGAAGTTGTGCAAAAGGAAATCACTTATTTATAAATGCCGTATAATTGACCCTACAGCTGTTGCGATTATAGGTCAAGAGAAAACCACGACATTGTGGTCAGCGTCAAAAATAACTGATCACTTTTCTACTTTATCGCACTGGGCATTCGTTATGTGGCTGTAGAGCGACAAGGTACAAAAGTTATTTGACGCTGCTATATTCCACCGACGCCGGCCCTTACACGACTGACAAGGATTAGGTACTTATCCCTGTTGTGCGGTTCCATATAACTAAAGTAACTCATAAGGTGCAGTGAGAGCTAATTTAAACCTGTGTCGGCCATGTTAGAACTGGTTAAACACCTTTACAATTTTTTACCTGGGTACTTTTTGCTACATGTACTAACCCTACCGCGCTTATATGAAACTGCCAACTACCTATAGGTACTTATATATAAAGCGTATCAAAAGCCGATCTCTGTTTCTGATTTGTGCGCAAGACCTAAAGACTATGCATTATTTTAAACAGTAATATATTACTTGTAAAAATGCGTTTGTTATAAAATTTGACTTCTAATAAATGCACTTTTTTTAAATTATTTAGTACTAAAAACCCTTTTTGCAGATTAAACTTACTACTCCGTGTGTACTCATGAATTCAAAATAAATTAAAATCGTTTATTATTTACTGAATTATGAGTCTGATTATGCAAGATGAATGTTTGTACGTCCAGTAATATATTTGTGCGGTGTCTTAAATTATTTTCTCTGCTAGCGGACAACAAAATACATGTCTATTTATACTCGTATAAAGTAACATAAATAAGATCTTTTGAAATGTCGATATGTACTACCTACCTGTGTACATAATCATTAATGAATTGGCTGCTGTGATAGCAAAAACATAAGTATAGTACTATATAGGTAGTATCGTGATGTTAGGAATTTACACAAGCGGCCCACCAGCGTCTTCACCTCGCTGCCAATTTCGATTTCCCCGGTCAATTTTTCATTTATTAACGAAAACAAAAAAAAGAATAATACATGCTGGTGCTGTCTTTTGGACATGTTCGGCTGTTATGCACAATTACATTTCGTCGAATTATTTTTATTGATATTGATTATTATCAAAATGAACATGTATCTAACATACCTACTGCTTTCAATTATAAAGGAACCTGTCTAGTGATAAATAATGGAGCGTTCACGATGGCAATACAGCCAGTTTTGTTAGCGGTGTACATGTGTTTTCGCTAAGACAATGCTTGATTCCCCTACTTCAAGTACAATAAATCATTGTTTAGCTTAAATAATAGGCTGTCACTGTCTTGTACGAAGCCCGCTTAATGTGTTTGACTGAGACGCACTGCCGTATCAAGTAATTGCTTTACAACACTCAATTACTTGCGCAAAAACATTTTCTCAAGAGTGGAAAGTTCTGACGTTTACGATGACTTTTTTCAATTAACCATTAAAATGGATTCAGAGTTCTCACAATAAGACCTAGAAGTCCATTCAGCGCGGAACTCTACTAATTACGACAAACTTTAAACAATACTGGACGAAACTCATCCCGAGAATAGTCGCCGGCTCATTGTGGCTCTGAATGCGGTCACACAGACGCGCGTATTATTATACATATTCACAAAAACAATGCACCACTTGCTCACTGCAAATAAACTAAGAGAAATGAAATATTTTTATTTCAGTTCTACGATTTTTGTGTTTTAATTAAAACAGCATTGGTAACTGCGGGTTTGTTAGCTGCGGGTGCGGCCGCTCGATACTTAACTTATTGAACTGTTGTGTTTGTTACAACAAAACCAGCAAGCTATCCACACACTATAATAGTCTCGTGGTTTTAAATATCTTCTTCTTCTTCCTAACCTTAAGGCTGAGGGAAGTGACTATTGTTTGCGCGTTTCACCACTTCTCTCCACACTGTTCGATCTATTGGTAGGCGAATGGTAGAATGCACCGTCGTTACGGTTGCAACTGTCGCTGCAACAGCCTATCCCATGAAGGCATCGTCCTACATTCCTCTTCCCTGCCACAGCGAGTGATGAAAGCTTCTCTAACTGGTTCGGACCATCCTTTGGAGAGTATGAGCATTATGCATCTATCCTTAGGAGAGTATGAGCGTTCATAGTCCATGTATTATATCCTTAGAAAGTGTTCAAGAACATGTCTTGTCCGATAATTTTCATTTTAAATTTGGACTTGGGCTCTTTTGGCCACCTCTTGGTCACAGTGACCAACGTCGTCTATTTATTTGCCTTAAAACTTGTGCAAAACATCAAGGTCACACAACTCTTAGGGCCACTGTCGTCGTCAGTATGAATAAACTTGAGGAGTAACTTAATTTAGGAACGATTCATATAACTTCGGATGGCTTTCCCAATTTACTTTGGCTTTGGGTCTTTAACTACCTTTGACAATCACAACAACATTTCTTTTATTGTTATGTTATTGATTGTGGAAATTATGCATTTAGCTGTTTAAACCTGCTGTTAAAAATAAACGTTTTAAGTAAAACTAATTATTTAAAATTGAATTATCTAAAGAATAATAAACTTATTTTTGAGGGTACCTAAAGAAATATACCCAGACTACCTCCAATTATTTCTAATTTTCGCAGAAACCCGCGTTATTTAGTACTTACAGTAGCAATTTATTTTCTTACATGTAATTACGCGCTATCGCATACGCAAATTATGGTTACTAGGTTATTGTATGCCTGTATGTTTGTATTGTAAAGTTGTCATCATATACGAGGTTCAATCTTATTTATTATTCCGAGGACGCGGTTCAATGTTGATTTTATCGGGGTGTTGTCTGCTTGTTTACGACGAGCCGGATTGCCTTTGGCACCAGTTATTTGTAAAACAATGCTGTTGTAAAGGGGATCAATCGTGTTTACAACCTAGGATAAACATATCACTGTCAATGATTTGTACGGAATAGACGCTGTATTTATTTAAAGGTGTCTTAAAACATGAGATTTTTTGTTGAAAAAACTAGCTGGGAGTCAAATTTTTAATCTTACTAATGACAAGAGATTGTACAATGAACATTACGTCGTGCGGGGACCCAGTTTACGAGTGGGTGATGGCACTTGTTATTGATATTATAGGCGTAAAAATTATTTACCGGTGAGAACAATAACTACAAACTTTTTGATGATCTTCAGTCACCGAATGAGTTTCGAAAATTTACCCCTAAGCTGTAGTTGAGAACCGTAATAACACTAAAAAATTTTTTTTAAAATGAAATACCTATGTCAAATCATAATAAATTAAGGTGTTACAAAATAATGTTCACATTGTATTCAGCCTGCATGCAAGCGTGCTAATATTTTTCTGATATCAAATTTATTGAATAAGTTAAAAAAAAAATACAATAAACATATGTGTTCATTTCATTCGTTTTATCTACCCGCGATTATGGAGAGCCCGTCGAAATGTCTGAACGCAAAAAGAATCAGAAGATCTAACTAGATCATGTGAATCGTATGGCTTCCACTCAGAAACGATATGATTATATTATTTGGTTCAACTTTGACTGATTTCGTTGGATCAGTAAGCGTACATAGTTTACAGATATATAATACATTTTTATTTTTTATTTAACCAACGTGGCAAACAACGTATTACACCGTTTCCCTTTCTAACAATACTCACCGCAACCTATTTTGTATCCCAACTGAAAATCCTCAGTTTATTTTGAATAAATGTGAGTGTACAATGAGCAAAAAATGAGGAAGGTGAGCAAGCTGGTGAGTCACCTGAAGGTACTTAAGTAATTACTGCGACACAAGTGGAATCGCAAGTGGCCGGGCTTTGAGAGCTTAGGCTACAGACGACTACAATAGCTTACTTGAGATCTTTCTAGAAGTAGAGTTGTATACCGAGCCGTATATTACAGTAAAGAATATCTGGAAATAATGTTAATGATGTACCGATAAATTGTCTTAAAATTTATCAATATTTGCACAGAATTGTTAGCAGTTGGACTGGACTTAACCATGTAAATCTAATTGCATTCTGAGAACCGCAACTCCCGTAGACATTGATACGCGTCTCTCCAGTCTGCTTGTTAACACGGTTGTTGTTTGTTTCAATACGATCGAAACTTTGGAGTAGTAATATTGTCTATTTTTTTTCGCTACTAGTTTTGGTTTATCTCCAAGCATGATACTTTTAACTTATCCTATCTTATTTCGAACTGAAAAACTGTTTTAGATATACTTTGACCCTTTATGATCTTTTAAACCTCTTTTAAACACTTAGGGTTAATTCACTCAGAGATGTGACGAGACGCGACAAAAAAAAACTTTATTTACCACACGAAAAGGTACACATTTCATTGTGAGAATTCAACGCTGCGTCGTGCAACGTATTCTGAATTCTCACATCATTGTGAGAATTCATAATGCGTACCTTTTCGTGTAGTAAATAAAGTATATTTTGAGTCGCATGAGCGCGCAGCGACGCGTCGCGTCGCTTCTCGGTGTGAGTTGACACTAAGCTGTTTGTATGTGAAGACTTCCTCACGACCCTTTACCATCAGAGCTTCAGGTAGTGTTAAAAAAACTTAATGGTACATGAAAATCACTCGGGCTCGAACTTGGTAGCGTACGATCTCGAATCGACACCCTAAGTGTACGGCCTGAGTAGATGCTCAAGCGGGCATGCAGCGAGGCGAGGCGTGCGGCGTGTATTGTAAACAAATGAAACCCATACTGATGTCCTGTGTGGATGTCGCACAAGTGTGGTTGACGCTAGCCCGCGACGCTGCCCGCTCCGCTAAACGCCCCGCTTCGAGCGTCCACTCTGGCCGTACACTAAGTCACTTCCACCGATGATCTACCATACCTTTAGTCTTGGAGCCCGCGTGGTCACGCACGACTATCTCCTGGCCATCCTCACGCTTCCACATGACGCGCGGGACGGGCACGCCGCGCGCCCGGCACGACACTCGTGCCGTGCCACCCTCCGGCACCATCGTGTCACCGGACGTCTCCTCAGGAACGAAGTCCGGAGGTATCACCACTTCTAAGAAGCCCATCTGGGAAGTAGAAGACATTTTAAGCTAACTTCACCTATGTTTACAAGACAATAGAACTTTTGCCAGGATACATTGGCCAGGACTTGTGAAATAGTTATATATTGCATTATGGGTAGTTTGTAGTGTAAGCTCTATTTTGCACATAAACAATGACAAGACATATTTGCATCATTATAGATAAGGTACACAGGTAAACAAATCTCAATCTCTTCCAGTACCAACACTATTTGCCTGCCAAAATTTGCATAATTTCGATCGCTATAATAAGCCAATGATAAAATAATTATTAGGCTCAACAATGAAATGCATGATTTCTTAAATCATAACATTCATAGGTTAACAAGTAGACATTTGAACGTCTTTCATTAAAACTAATGTGGTTATAGTTCTAACCTAACCTAACCAGTGGGCCT
Source organism: Acleris sparsana (assembly GCA_923062465.1). Classification (NCBI taxonomy): domain Eukaryota; kingdom Metazoa; phylum Arthropoda; class Insecta; order Lepidoptera; family Tortricidae; genus Acleris; species Acleris sparsana. The sequence continues at coordinate 13,122,056 of OV281287.1, read as the reverse complement.
ATTGCCTAACGCACTCGCAATCGCAATCGACGTCAAAGTGGAACAATTGTTTTAATTTTGTATGCAGACAAGCCTTCGATTTTCAAAAACAAAACGATTGCGATTGCGAGTGCGTTAAGCAATAGCCCCTCTGGTTAGAAGAAAGTAACTTAATTTGCATAATAACAAGAAAACCATCGTTATGATGAATGAGCGTTATGTTATTTGATCATACGCCTGATGAAATTATACAATTTGTTTTTATGCTTTTCGAACGTCGTTAGATCAAATGATGCTAAATGTTTAAATAAAAACTAAACGGGACCCATTGTTGAGTGATCTTTATATGACTGACAAACGATCTCCGATGTTGCTCTCTGGATATATCTAAGCAAAAATGAGGGACATAAATTAAGTTTCAAGAGGAGTAAGTCACGGTCGCTTGATTTAGAAATGAATTAGCCTTTTCATCATCATACTAACCAAAACATGGCCACTGTCATACACAAGCCCTTTGCAAGAAAACCACAATCAGTCCAGCATCGCTCGCAAGTGACTTTTAATATAGTAATATCAATTATAAAATGATGCAGCCCGCAGGAACCCACTGCAGGGCATAGGATTACTTTCTATTAATTTAAGTAGTAACATGAATCAACTCATTTTTTTGTATGAAATAAAATAACTCTACAATAAAATATACGTATAAGTACACAAGACACGCCTTTTTAATAATCTGCATATTGTGTACAACAACGTATATTTAATTGTGTAAATATTATTGAAACATCTAATTTGTATTTGTAATTATTGAATAAACCTTTTCCCGTAGCCATGTAACACATTCCCTTATTTGCCTTTGATGAACGTAAATTTCACGAATTATTTATTATGATGGCCAAATCATTTCTCATCTCATCTTGTATGAGTTACTGCTTCTTGTTTGTTTCATATACAGTCAAGAAATTCAATTTCCGTGTTGTTGTTTGATGGTGATTATGCTTATACTTGTATCATCAGTCCTTTCCAGAGACTGATGTAAAACGTGTTATACGAGTACTTATAAGATATGATGGTACTTTGGTCACTTGGCTATGATTATCCTTTTTAGGTGAAAGAAAAAGGCGTTATTTGGCTTAGATGAAAAAATATTCCGGTATAGTAGCTTCATACTAGGAAAGATACAAGGAATAAAAGGCAAAGAAAGACCAATTAGAAATTACTTTGAGCAAATAAAGGCGAAGGTTAAGGTCCTGACGTACCCAAAAGTCAAGCAGTTGACAGAAGACCGGCTGCGAATTCCTCCACCGACAATAGCTTGGCTCGAAAAGAGAGAGAGTATCATCGTCTGCTATATAAGGTAAACAATACAGACTCTTTATGACACAAACATATTTATTTCAAATTATTTAATACACCAACTCGTACTTCCACCACTCCCAGATTCGCACGAACGTTAAACATTATTGATTAATTAATGTGGTTTTGTCAAATATTATATTGATGCGTTTTGATTTTACAAACGCGTAGGTTGGATTTGGAAAATGCGTGTCGCCAATTACATGGGTTCTCTTGTGTGATTTGTCAGGTGGATGCGTTTACTAATGTAAACGCATGCACCACGCATGCAATTAACAATGTTGAATTTAATTGAAATCAAATATTACTACATTCATTCAATATAAATTTTATAACCTAAGTAACCTACGGTACAGTAACCTATGGTTTATAACTATTATGTACCTAAGTAAAGACCTACATAACCATATTCTTATCCATTTTATCCATTAAATATACCAGTTTAAGGTTCAGTACATTCAATAAACGTATGCCTAAAATATATAAAACATCGCTTTCTTTGCAAATATATTCGAGAGGAACGTTTGAAACCAAAAAAGGCTAAATAGGTACCTAACTCATGAATTGAAAAGTGATAGCGTATAAGGACAATTACGGAGCTCTTTCCACTCGGCAATGGACACCTAAACGATTCATGCAGCGAAGTGAAATGATGAATGGCAGAAGAGAACCAATTTGCTTGACGGCACCTGAATGAATACGGACTTCATTTGACGATTTTTGGAATTCAGAATTTATGCTAAGCTTCAGCAAGCTCCGTTTCATGCTTTTATGGAAACGTAGTAAGTTGAAACAGGTGGCATTTGAGTCTGCAATTTTTTGAGAACATATTATTATAGGTTTAAAAGTATCTTATTTTTAGGTTTTTTATTCATTCAATTTTATTCAGCAACAAGCTCTTTTTTACGGGCGCTAATAAATTGTTTTTTGCACTGACCAACTAAACCAAAAAGCGACATCTCCAGTATTCACTACCTAATAACTGAAAGTAGGAAATTTAATTTGCCTTTTCACTTTAGAAGTGTACCCGGTGCCTTATAAAACATGTTTTTTTCACTGTTTTTGCTTTCCTGATGAGTCTCAATGATTGTTAGTAGACTTTAAGTAATAATGTTTTTAGACCTTTATCAATACTACTTTCTATATGTTTCTAGTTTTTACTTACCGCATAATTTAAAAATATATATTTATTGACGATGTATATTTCTTACAAATACATTTTCTATTCCATTCTATTCTATAATATGGTTTATAGGTTGGAATTATTCCAATCACTCCAAGCATTGGGAGGGATGATTTTACACACACATACATACATATCGTCACGCCTTCATCCAAGAGTGGGGTAGGCAGAGCTACAGAATTACCAACAAATCTTAACAACTATGATGATTCTATACATAAATTGAAAGAAACTTAAGATTTTTTTTTCTTTCTTGCAGTATAAGGTTACTTCTCACCGTAACCAAACATTTACATGTATTCAATACTGATTTGTTGCCTTCATTTTGCAACCGTCGTTTTCTTAACACAAATCTAGATCCGATGTTTAGTTTAGTAAGTAAAAAAAAGCGGCCAAGTGCGAGTCGGACTCGCGCACGTAGGGTTCCGTACCACTATACATCTAAATAAATGTTTTTCTTTATTCTTTATTATATTGGAGTTGATTGAAAGAAATGAAAGGTAAAATGCGGTTTACGATTTATAACGTATTAAAAAAAACTAATTATTAGATCTCGTTCAAACCAATTTTCGGTGGAAGTTTGCATAGTAATGTACATCATATATTATTTTTACATTTATCATTCCCTTATTTTAGAAGTTACGGGGGGGACGACACACATTTTTCCACTTTGGAAGCGTCTCTCGCGCAAACTATTCAGTTTAGAAAAAATATATATTAGAAACCTTAATATCATTTTTGAAGACCTATCCATAGATACCCCACACGTATGGGTTTGATGAATTTTTTTTATTGAGTTTCAGTTCTAAGTATGGGGAACCCCAAAAATTTATTGTTTTTTTCTATTTTTGTATGAAAATCTTAATGCGGTTCACCGAATACATCTACTTACAAAGTTTCCATAGTATAGCTCTTATAGTTACGGAATAAAGTGGCTGTGACATACGGACGGACAGACGGGCGGACAGACATGACGAATCTATAAGGGTTCCGTTTTTTGCCATTTGGCTACGGAACCCTAAAAAACGAAACATAAGCAAACAAAACGTGGCCGACCCCTTTTTTTTTATTATTAAGAGCCTGTATAACCGGAATGTTAGAAGGGCGGTAAAACTTCACGTTATTATCGAACGAAAACCAAGGGATTCAATGGAGAACCCAGAGGTGTAGAAAACTACTTTTTATATTTTATAGGCCCAATGTGAAATTTAAGTATTTTGGCTACCTTGATTTACAAAAGTAAGTAGTCCTTCTAAAATATAAATGCAGAAATATTTATAATTAGATGTTCATACAAATAGTACTCTATGATGTATAATTTTATAGGAGTAAGCTTCAATCATTGGGTTATTATAGAGATTGAAATTATGCAATATGTGTTATGTAAAATGAATATGATAGGTACATTCGTTTTTATGCAGTTCATTACACACCCAATTTATCTTTTTTATCTTTTATCTTTTATAAGACAAGAAAGGCGTAAAAAAAAACAGTGTAATGTTTGTTCTTTCGTATGTTATGTTACTGTATTTTTGTTTGCTTTTGTAATGAATTGCAAAAATAAAAGATGTGAGCTTTTTTGTAGTACATCGATGTTCGATAAAATGCCGCAATAAAAACATCCTTACTCCTACGATATTTATTCGTTTTGAACTTTTGATACACTCTGGTTTCGCCTTTGAGCTAAACAAAAACAAAATATTGGTTATGTGTTTAGTATGTGAATAACGATGAGATCGTCTCATTATTAATTCAAAATATACGCTGCATGTGTGTGAGTGCCGTTAACAGGCCAGTGGCTTTCTTTAGTTAACAGTTGATTATCATTAGCTAAAGGGCTCATGGTAGCCAGCCATGCCCACAGTAATTTGCTCAACTAATAGTTAAAATTCGAAAAGAGAATCGAAAATGCAGTGTTTGCATTGTTTTGTCCCGGAGCGTGTATAAGACAACTGGTGATAAACCTAGGCATTCCATTTTAGCCCTTAGGGATGGTAACATATTTGCGGTCTTAAGATTGTAGTCTTGAGAATGCAAATGTGTATGGGTCACAGAATATCCCACTTACCGTCAGAAGGCCTGTGCGCTCGTTTGCCTTACACGTGGATTAAAAATAAATAAATTGACGCATAACTTTGAGATTTAACCATTACTTACGATTTTTAACGATCAGTTAGTAACTACCGACCAAACAACAGGCCCTAAGTCGGATTTAACGTATGTTTATACGTTTTTAACAACGGTTAAGCATTTAGTTGACTAAGTCAGTTAATGACGATTAAATCGTAACTTTATAGACAATTTTTCATAGACAAGTTGAAGAAGGGAACAAGTTAAGTAACTGTGTCTAAAATGTATCTGAATACGGCGGTAAGATAGCTAGTGAAATTCGACGTAACATACAATGAATTGAGGAAGTTTCTTTTCACTTCTCATTCTCTTAAAATGCTACTTAAATCTCTGCGAATCGGGACTAAAGCTCCTTATTAATCTCTAGGGATTAACGTTTTTTTTTTTTAATTTACTTTGGAAACCCCTGAACAACCAATCACGGTGTTTGTGAATGGAGGATTATCGCCATTTTCAGTGATTGTGTATGGACCATATTTTTGGGTGTCAAAATAACCTCAAAATGACAACTGTGCAACTATATAAAAAAAAGGATTTAATTTCGTTAAAACGCGATTAATTATTACGAATATGAATCTATTTAATCATATTAAGGCCGAACTCTTTTATTATGCGTGGGCCAATTACTTTTAAAATGGTTTCCAAGTTTGAATCTGTTGGCTAAATATGCAAGCATTTAAAACATCACTTTACAAAAAAACCGCGGAACTTTTTTTCCTATTTGTATTTTGAATAGATGTTCATAACATGTATTGAGCGTACGTTGTTAAAAAATTTCACCAATTAATTATGCAACTTTAGAAATTACTGACCAGAAATGTCATCATCATCCAGTGAAGAAGAATTAACGCCTAACTCCAGAATGGAGAAGAAAGCAAAAGAGGTGATACGAAATCTTTTGCCGCCAAAATCTAGTGGCATTTATTCAAAAACATACCAAACTTTTATTGATTGGAAATGTGGGAAACAAATAACATCATTAATGTTAGATTAACGATAGTAATAATAAGATACATAATTGTTAGTTTTAATTGTTAGAAACTTTTTTATAATAAATGTTGTAATTTTGTTTAGAACGTCGTTTTTTTCCTCGCATTCAAAGTGAAAAGTAGAGTGTTTAACGCGAGACTAAACAACCATAATGACACTCGAACTACAGCCACCCTCGCTCGCAAGCTCGCTCGCGTGAAACATCTCGTGTCATTATGGCTTGTTTTAGTCCCTTGTTGAACAATCTACTATTGTACTTTAGCTGAAGAAAAGGCTCATTTGAAACCAACGAGGCACATACACATGCTTTTTAAATCCTTAATTTACATTGTCAGCGAGTCGTCTCCGTCATAGTACAAATAGAACAGTAGTTTGTCTTCAAACAAAAGTACATCACGCGGCTGGCATGTGTGCGTATGCGACTATACGGCACGAGCCACTACAAGCAAACTTAAATCTGGCTTGGTCCCTGTACGATTAGTCAGGGCTGCGTTTTTTCAGATACCTCTGGAGTCTGAAAGGTGATTAGGATTACCTACCTATTTAGAGTTTGTGAAGAATATGTTTTTTTTTTGATATTTTTAGCGCTCCTGCAGTTTTTGTTAAATTAAATAGGTGTAACATTATTCATATTGTATGACTTTGTGTTCTTAACCCATGTTGGTATGTAGCTGTAGAATGGGAGCTACTTAATGTACTTATTGATCAAAAGAAGTCGAAAAAATGTTGCAAATCACATAGTTACATACCTACCTATAAACATATTATTATTTAGTGTCCACAGATAATAAGTACGTAAGCAAATATAATTTTAATTAGACCTCTCCTTGACGGCCGGATTTGTGCTACTCGTATCCATCGGGTGCCTCAGGCCTACCTAATTGGAGGGGCTATTGCCTAACGCACCCGCAATCGCAACCGACTTCAAAGCGGAAAAAATGTTTCCATTTTGTATGCAGACAAGACTTCGATTTAGAAAATGAAAACGATCGCGATTGCGAGTGCATTAGGCAATAGCCCCTTAGATTAAGTACCTACAATATTTAGACTTCCTTCAGAGATCATAGATCAAAGTGAGGGTTAGGCAATAGCCCCTTAGATTAAGTACCTACAATATTTAGACTTCCTTCAGAGATCATAGATCAAAGTGAGGGTTAGGCGACTAAAATAAGTTTGGACAACCCTAGGCGCCCGAGTGACAATTTTATATTAATTTGTAATAATATGTCTCCGTCGTCGTACACACACACAAATATACAATTTACATACAGAAACACATAACATACCATGTACATACAAAAACACATATAGTCACAGGTACACATGTTTAACTTGTAACTCCCCTCTTTTTGTGTCGGAGGTCAATGTGAACTTACTTGACTCTTCATCGGGTCGGTGTTGATCTGGCACATGTACTGCCCGCGGTCCTCCTCCTGCACACTCTTGATGTGGAGATACCAGGTGGAGTGATCGCTGTGAGACACTGACACGCGCGGATTGTGGGTGATCACGTGCTCGTGGATCGCTTGGATGGCTTTCGTGTCTGCTTTCACCCAGCCCACCTGAGAAAAACGGTCACTGAAAAATTTGGCTTCGTAAAAAATCGAGATTTTTGTGGAACTGCCTCTTTATTTTATTTTATTGATAATGGGCTTTCCCTTAACTGTTTTGGCCCTTGGAGGACGGACGATAATTTGGTCTACGATGAAAGGAGCTGACCTAGAATAGGTTCAGAATGTATTCACTCGGAAATCCAGATGGCGAAAGCGCATTTCTATATTTTACACTTATGTAGTACGCATTATGAAGGATGATGCAAAGCGCTTCGTCCGAAAAGGCAGAATTTCAACCAGGTATGTATGGTGTGGTGCGTTTGGAAGTTCTATGGTAGAAACAACAAGCCAACAAGACAGATACGCTAAAAGAGCATCTGTACCGGGAGAACCTATTGGCACAATGTCCTAATGTTCCAAGAGCCCACGAAACTAAACCTAATTCGATAAGACTACTGGATGATATAATATATATTTAGTCTCGTCATTAATGGGAGAACACGAAATGGTAATGCTGCAATGCGAAAAACATGACACATTTTATTTTTAGTTTAAAGTTCAATGTCTAAATGCAGCAGTGGTTTGTCTTACACATAAATTGATGATCATTCAGATGAGCATTGGTTTTTTGAGGAGATCGATCATAAAAGATACTTAAGTACGAGGCGTCGCTTATCATGCTGCTGCCACTGATAAGGCCAATCAGGGCGGCTTGCATTCTTACCCCTCCCCTGTTCCGAAGAATAAACGAAACTTTGAGTCTTATTAACATACTAGACATCGGAGTTACAACTAAAACTAGCTTAACCAGGATTTTTGAATTGAAGCATCACCATTTCGTGTTCCCCCATTAATGACGAGACTAAATATACATATCATCCAGTAGTCTTATCGAACTAGGTTTAGTGCCCTGGGATCACCTACTATAAAGAAAAAGGTCCGTTATTTTGAAGGGGACTAGGTTACAATAAATCAAAACTGCTAAAACAAATACAAACGTTGGTCTTATGCCTACCTACATACCTACACTTTAAAAAGCAAAAACCCTAGCCTTACCTCCATCATGCACCAAGTTGGACTAAAGATGAACAATACAAAACAAAGGTTATGGCCAACTTTACCAGCATCATTTAAACCTTCCCTAAACTAATGTACATACGAGTACTACATATTGCAAGGTTAAATCTATATTCTGACCCACGAAACGGGGATAAACGGGGTTTTCTTATCTCTTAATATTTAAGTTCTGGAACGTTCCGTATGTATCTTTATGTGTATAAATTTTAAGGAATGTTATTGATAGTTTCTGAGAAGAAGTGAGTGAGACATGACTGAAGGACATAGCGAAACTATAAGGGTTTCTTGTTTGACTACGGAACCCTGAAATGACCCTACTTATAAATACTTCAAAATAAAAAAAATACTGTACATATGTACATGTAAAAACCGGTCCTTTAACGATGGCATTAAATAATTATTTTACAATAATAAATCGGATTTAATAACGGCTTCATAATCCTAACAAAATACGGTTATTACCGTATAGATTATTTCGTGCCAGGCGAGTAAATTATGAGCGCAAATGCAATGCACAGATATCCTAATAGTATGGGTTCAAGAGGAAATTTATTTGTATTTAATGAAGCGTAATACTATCTCGTGAAATACCAGCAGTTTTTAGTCAATCGTTTCGTAGGTATGGCAGTGGTACGGCATCAATTACGTTGGTTCGTCATAGACGTTAGATAGATCTTTGTTTTGTAGCATATGTCATTTGAGTTGCCATTATGATTTCGCCAATGTCAGGTTTAAGGAAGGCACATGTTCTAACGGAGAGTGAACAATTTCGAAAAGGGGCGTATAGACGTTATATCATTCGTACTGGTATGACATATTTCAAAGTGCTACTGTGAATCCGGAGGTGACCTGGATATAATAATAGTTATTTATAAATATGTATGTAAACTCTTTATTGCACAAACAGAAAATAACAAACTAAAAAAAGAAACAGAAACACAAAAGGTATGTGGAAAAGGCGAACTACTACTACTTATCTTTTTTGATATAGTATTACAGTTCGTTTACTAATGCTTAAGTTGTACGAAGCCGCATTAGACAAGGTGCTATAAATTAATGAATTTGTGGAAATTAAGAATTTAAAGGTACTCACTCTGAAGTTGCCGAGGTTGACCACTATACATTTGAAGGTGGCGTCGCGTCCGATGGGCACCGTCAAGTTCGCGATCGGCTCTCCGAACTCTGGCACCTCCACTCCCCCTGCGAAAGAAAACAACATTAAATCACCCGTGCTGAGCTACCACAGCAAAGTAAGTTACAAATATTATCATAGTTTTTGTACGGGTCGGAGAGCATTTTGCTGTTTAATTTCAGTTTACATAAATAATCAGCGGTGGGCGAGCCGGGCTTTAGATGTACATACGTTAGTGTAAACTGGACTGGTTTAGTTAAAAATTAAATCCTTAATTTACGGCGAAACCTCCGAGCTTTATAGAGGTAGAAAAGTGGTAAACGCAGTAGTTTTGTTACGCGCGTTAATGAATTATTCTTTTGGATGTAGACCGCATGTCATTACAGCTTGGAAATTCCCTTTACATAAAACAAGTGGTTTAGAATACCCACTCAATAACGAACTTAGTTATATTTTTAGATGCCTTGAAATCAAATTATGTTTTTACTGCAATCCCAGTTATTTCATCTTTAATGTTTGCCAGATAACATACGCTTCTAATAACAACGTTGAATGTTCCATAGTCATAAATCCCGACGAACAAGGAACGAAAGAATAACAAAAATTACAAAAGCCTCACGTGGCTGGTTTATGAGCCGCGCTAACCTTTATTATTCTTGCTCCTCATACGAGACAAGTGCACGGCAAACATTTTACAGTATGCGGCGCGAATTAGTTTCCAAGACAATCGCTTAAATTGCGCGCCCGCGGAGACTGATGAGCGAGGAACTAAGTTCCCCGACATTAGTTTGTAGGTCGTATGCTAGTGGGGCTTATCGCGAGTGTTACCGAGAAGTTGCCGCTCGTCGGCGCGATACTGTCGGCGCAGTTGCACCTCCCAAGACCTTGCAACAAACTATCAACTAACCACTCCAACTCCGTACTGCTTGCCGTTACTCTACAAATGTGACACGAACTTCACAGAATGCGACCAGGCAAACGCGCGTGCGACCATCCTACGGCCTATTTTCATATAAATAATTCAACTGTTACAAGTGGAATCATTCAACCGAATGTCGATAATTGCTATAATTATATAAATTCGAAATAAATGGATGGTTTTGGCTAACATAAAATTCATATCTATTTGTGACTATTTTATAATTTATATTTCTGGTGATAATATATTTTTGTAAAATAATACAACATCAATAACGTTGTGTTTATGCTTGTTATTAAATACCTATGTTACTTCTTAAAGATGTGAGCATTATAAGGAATGCACCAACAACTTTGTATGACACTTAGTTTCTAAGTCCCGCGTACTAAGGACGAGGCGATATCGGCCATTATACGACGTAGCTAAGTCATTTTGCAGCTGTGGCCAAAATATGGTGAGAGGAAACTAGATATGGCGCTTTGTCGCCTTTATGAGCGTCCAGAGGCGCCGAAATAGCGCACCTCGTGTGCCGGCATTCATACCGCACATTTTTCCGACATTCATAAGGCATTTGCTAGGGTTCCTTCAAAAACGGAACAAGCTTATAAATCTTTTAGTTGACTTTTAAAGTTATCGAGTTAAATTTATCGAGGTTTAAGACTGGATTTTTGAGCTACTCGTATAAATGGATACCTGAGTTTTCTTGTATGTTGGTTATTATTTTGGTAGAGATGAAATGATAAAAAACTAAAGCACAACTGAGTATGTATGTTCTGACATGAATATGGTTGTAGGTGTAACAATTAAGTATGTTATGGTTGAATGCCAACACAGCGAAATGTTCAATTCCGTGGTTTTCTTCTACGTTTTATGTACCTATCTATGTTCTGACATGAATATGGTTGTAGGTGTAACTATTAACTACTTATTGTTGAAAGCCAACACAGCGAAATGTTTAATTCCGAAGTTTTTTTCTATGATTTTACTTATACGTTGGTTATTATTATGGTAGAGATGAAAATGATAAAAACTAAAGCACAACTGGGTATGTATGTTCTGATATGGTTTTAGGTGTAACGTGGTCAATTACGTAATTTTTGAAAGACAACACAGCAATATTTTCAATTCTGAGGGTAATGTCGCAAAATGCTTTAAGTTAGTTAAAAACGCTGCATTTTTTTCTCAACACACAATTCTTTCTATATCAAGTATGGAGATGTAAGGTTAGCGAACGGTCATGGAGGGCAGTAAAAAGTGCCGTTTTGCTCCGACAGCGTTCACAATATCGTCGCAGACTGGGACGCAGTAAAATGTTTACAAAATACCCCGCTTTGTTGGTGCCCCTGTAAGTGTTTGATATTGCTTTAGTATTACCGTTTTAGCGTAAACTGAGTCAGCCACTTCCCCCAACCTGCGGCCAATCTCTATTCTGAACGACATTTATTTACGCGAGTTTTTTCAGAGTTGCCCCAAAAATGAAATTTAAACATCGTTGTTATTTTTGTTTACGCTGAAAGTAATTGAAGTGTTTTGTTTTGTGTTCTTGTGAAAGTGAATAGAAATAAAAAAACTGGAAAAAGGCCGATAGGTTACAAATATACTAGTGCAAAACGATTTAGATAATAAAAACTGACATCGTGAAAACGTGATGAATAAATGTTTTGATACTCGTCCTTAAGGGAAATTTGACCTTCTATTATTATTATTAATATACGCGCAATAGCTAAAGTGTGCTTGAAATATGCTTTGTCCTCATCTGTCACTATGACATATCAATTTAACAGAAAGGGAGGATTAATACTTTGACTAAAATAGGTTTATTTACCGTAGCATACCAAGAAGTAGCGCCAAATGCTATTCTAATGATGGTTGTGACCTAAATTCACATGTGATATACCTATACACATCAAGTTGGACCATTTTGTAGCGAAATTGGTTTCACCAAAGATGAGAAAACGGTAGGCTGTACCCAAAGTCATAATGCCAGCCTCATAATGTAATAGAGGTTTAGAGGTCGGCTGGTTTAGTAGCTTCTGAGACGAAGATCGAGTAAAGTTTGTCTTGCCAATGTGCTGTTACTGCCAGATGGTTGAACATTTACATTAAGAACTTTCTATTATTGGACTTGTATGTTCGGTTGTTCTTAGTTAGCGTGGTGTTGGGAGAAAGCGTTGAGCGTTTAGGAATCTTCACGAATAGTGATAAGTTGAAAATAGATTTAAGTTACCATAGTTTGCTATTGACTATTGATAAAGGTTACAGCAGTGAGACGAAGAAGAAGAGACGACAGCTTTCATTTATTTTAAGATAGACGAGGAATCCAAAGAATGTTTCTCTACAACCAATCACTAATTGCTAAAGGAATTCTTTTGAAAAAATCTCGTTCAAAATGTCTTTGATAGTTCATTTACTATAAAAAAAGAAATTTCGTGCATTATGCTGCATTTAACTAGTAAAATAAGACTACGTAAAATAATTAAAACATAAAAGATTTTAAGAGCGACCTCGCCCGGTAGGAATCAATTGGTTGTAATTGCCGCAGTAACAGCCTAACTTTCCAAAAATAAGGTAGTTTTTATCACAATTCAACCTACAACTGAATGTATGGAAAACATACGTCAATCTGTTGTTCCATTTTTAAATACAACAAGGGCAAAAAATACATACTGCTGCATTTATAATATTAACCTAGGATTTCCACGTCCGAATTTGAGCGCAATTTCAATGGTGATACGTCCATAAATTCGATGAAATTACCCATCTTTTGCGCTTCAAAGAGGCCATATATTTCCCCGGCGGAGACAGCGCCTCCTATGTAGCCCATCACGCGAATGATAAATCAGTAGCAAGCGATATTAAGCAGAGAGCTTACGCTACTGGCGGATTTTTGAACTACCGTCGATGGCTGAACGCTGGTGTTATTTTTGATAAATCTATATAATAATAGCCTCTATTACGGCTTAGGGTCGGTTTAAAGTCGTATTCTACTTTCAAGTACTTCTGCATATTTTTTCCTTGTATCGAACAAAATATTATAATAGTAGCTTTTGCCCGCGACTCCGTCCGCGTAGAGGTTGTTTATTGCTGCTCACTCGGGAACTGTAAATTTTTCCGGGATAAAAACTATCCTATAACCTATTCCAGGACCTAATCCATATGTGTTCAGTGGTTGAAGCGTGATTGAGTGACAAACATCCAAACATCCAAAATTTCTCATTTATCATTAAGATAAGATAATAATTGTTACACGGATTCAATTATGGCAAGGTTTATCTAATTGATCTTAATCCTGCGTTATATGCAAAAGACTGGTTATTCCACATGCGTAGGTACCTCGTGAGTACCACAGCGGGCATGCGATAAACGCAGCCATATTGGGGCCAAATATGGCTGCGTTTAAAAATACCGGTTTTGGCAATTTTTACACAGTTTTTGGCCATTCTGAATTTTAACTAATATGCAAAGCGGAATCTCCTTGAAATATCGACAAACGTTTCATCGAATGTGTCATTTCATTGAATTTAATTTTATCGAAAGCTAATTTCTGCTGAAACTTTATAGTTTTCAGGTTATCTTGAGTATTCGTTACGTAGGTTAGGTTAGGTTAGACTTGTGACCACAATTAAAATAAAGCTCGTGCACGTGGAAATGCCGGTTGATGAAATGATAACTCGGCGAAATAAATAAACCATTACGAAATTAGAAAAATATTTCTATATTTTATCTTTTTACCAATCTTGAGTCTTAACTATTAATCAATATAATTTTTAATTTTACAGTATTTTTGATACTCATTTCAACCTTAAATGGTCAAAAAGGTCTATCAAAAGGACTATTAATATGTACGCAAATGTTCACGTGGACCTTTTTCTTATTATTAAAAGTTAGAGAGTTATTATTGGAAGGTTTTTAGTTATTAGTCTGACTGAACCTTGAGCTTCAGTTCACAGTAGCAGAAAATGGGACACAAATAGATCCGACGGAAGACTTCGTTATAAGTTACGTTATTATTTTTCATTGAATTGATTTGATAAATTAAATTCATAATTATGTCGTGAAGCACCTGCCAGTTGCATACACTTTTCGGATTTGGATTGAGACTGAGTAAGAATTGTTCATACTACATTATAATTTTGTTAAAATACAGTTTATATTTACATAAACCAGTATAAAACCTCGATTTTGACAGGACAAACGGATGAAAATCGAAGATGTACAGTTAGTATTTATTACCGCATTATAATCATATCCCGCATTAAGCACACAATTACTCCAAATACTAGGATCCAAATGAAAGATAGAATTAACCGTCAGACAATGGTAATTATTAAATTATATGTTTTGTGTGTAACTGATTGCCCGCATCCCCATATTGTCATTTAAACGTGCAAAACAGATTCCATCCTAGATAAGAGTGTGTGTGTTAACGAAAACAATAACCATTGCCTAAGCAAATGCATCGCTTTATTCAACTGGAAATTAAATGAAAGCTCCAGCTGGTCATTTGTCATTGGTCGGCTAGGCGACGCCATTTCCTGGTGCAAGCTTTTATTAATATTTCCAGCGATCCCAGGCTTTATTAGCAAACAACCGTCACTTGGTTGATAAATTATTAATGCGGTAGCCTCGCAGCTTGCTCCGAAAGGAAACGGTTCCCAAATACTGCATGTTTGAATGTAGGTACACGCAGGATTTATCGACTGTAAAATTAACTTTTGTACTAAAATCGTATTTGATACGAATACAGGCAGGAAAATACATGGTTAATATCGGATTCAGCAACGAGCACGCCCACTCTTTGAAATATGTACCTACGAACATTTAATTATTCCATCGTTTTGATGTGAACGAATTTCAATTCGAAGGTATAATATATTTTTTACTGACGAATATAACAGTAAAAATTCTGGATAAACCTGAAACAGAGATACACCACATAATTCCAAAGAGTACTGTAATAATGGCGAATTTATCAGAAACCCGAGTTTTTATTAAAATATTCGAGCTTAAAAATCCCTTGAAAACTATACAGTTTTGGTTATAGTTATTACCTTACATTACCTGACTATTACATAGTATAAAGCCAACGTCAAAAAAAAAAATCAGAAAAAAAACAGATCACTAGACTTGTTACTTACTGGTACAGGCAAAGTGCGGTGTATCACTCGGGCATGTTCGGGCTAAAATTAAAACCACCGACCCCTTGAAAAGTGTAAAGCAGTGTAGCTGCTAGGAGGTGTGGCGAGGAATTATTGTACAACTCCTTTAACGGCATGGTTTACAAGGAACTCGCCCAATTTGAGCTTACGCGCGCCGTTTATAATTTATTTTTCGTGTGAATAATTTTTGCCAAAAATTGTAACCATTCTTTAACGCCCTTAAGCGATGCATAATGGATTATTATTAAATTTTGTAGGAGACCGTTAAAATTATTTGAAACTATTAATTTAGACAGTATAATATTAATACTATATGCCCCTTGATGCTTTTTAAAAATAGCACTTATTAAGACTGCTTATAAATAATTGTTAAAAGATTCAGCTAAGCATAAAAGGCCAAAAATAATATTAACAAAGTCAAAATACTTTTTGTAAATAAAAATATACTTTTGTACCTATCTTCTGATTTATTGAATAAATGTCTTTTATCTTTTTATCTCACCTATTTTGTACCTACACCTTTACCTAAATAGATATAAATCAATCAAACAAAACCTATCATTATAATTTTTGAAACTTGAGCAGGCACTCATTTAAGTAAGTCAAGGAGTCAAGAGAGTAAATTGAACAACGAATTCCTTCCATATTAAGCACTTTATTCCGCACCTGTCTGCAGAGTTCTCGTCTGAAACGTTGATACGGAATAGGCAATATGCGTATGTCAAAATCAATGACGAGGGTTTAGTACAGTGTAATGTTAGCGATTACAATGGGCTTAAGGTTGCATGATACGCCAGTGTACACGAAGCTTAAGAAAATATTTTGTGAGGAGCGCAGCGTGTGGACGGTAACGTGATCACCCGCTTTCGTGTAAAGTAGGATAAGGCCGCACAGAGCAAGTGAAGGTACATTTTATCCCTGTGTCATAATTTCTTTATACACAGCGCAACCATTTTCCGGCACCACGGGAAGCGTAAACAAGTCCTGAGAACATAAAATTACAAAATGGCCAAAAGTACGTTACTGTGTTGTGTGAGTGCTTTATGTTGTTTAGATTTCGCGAAAGTCATAAAATATTAACCAAGACGTGCTCGATCGATGAAAGATGTGATTGGAGGAACGCGTTTTTACGAGTAACGTATAAACACGTAACGTCGTATCCCTATACGGAATTTGCAGCATCCAGAGCCGTCCGTCAGTCAGTAGATTCGTTTTTGTAGGTATCGCTATTGACCGGAGATTGCAGTGGGCAGCTCATTAAATGAGCAGAGCGGCGGCGAGAACTTTACGCTCTGCTGCATTGCATTTGCAGTTGGGAGGATCAGCTACAAGACAAATAGATACAATTTACGACTGCCGTTTAGGTTTTAGGATTACACTGGAGGAAATAAAGACAACGGCGTGACAATCAAGAGGCCTTTACCCTGAATTATGGGCTGAAATGAGGATGGTGACTAAAGCATAATAAAAATGTTGTAAATCCACGACAGTACCTACATCTCAATTGGTTGTTATCCCTTTAACGACCAAGATTTGTTTTTTGTTTTTTTTTTAGTTCTCTGATGTAAAGTTAGTTATTTAGGGTACAATAGGCATGGAAAAAATAATAAAAAAAATCTTATATATTGAACGACTTGGAAAACATATGTTAAAAATACTCAACATTGTCCATCAGTCTAAAAAGCAAACATGTAAAAGAATGTTGAGCATATTTAACATTGCTCTATATGCTATGATTGAGGTTAAAAACAAAAAACATATTTTTATAAAGAAACAAATTTATTTATCAACATGAAATGAAAAGAAACAATTCCTTTTAGCTACCAAGCAGAGCCGCATGTCACACTTTGAGCATTTCATGTTAGTATAGCCGTTTTTGCAGTGTTTGCATCTTCCGTACGTTGTAAACACCGGCAAGTGACCCATATTGTCAAAGCGAACTGCATCAGGGGGTCTGGGTACTACATGGGTTTTGGCCTGTAGAACTGGATTTATATTCGCTTCATCGTACTGTACCCTCCCTTTCTTCAATAGCTCCTTTGCCAAGAGGACTCTAAAATTTTTCAATGGCAAATACTTCGTTGACCGCTGTTCGCGACGATAAACCAACCAAGCGTTATTGACACATATGTCAAGTAGCTGGGAGAAGATAGCCATGTACCAACGTTTGGTCTTGAAGTTTGCCCGATATAACGCCACCAACATATCCGACAAATCAACACCTCCCATATGTGCATTGTATTGTTTTACGATCTGCGGACAATCAACATTTACCCTAGTTTTTGCCGTTTTAGAATACCGTCGTATAGACTCGATGGGATGTGAGTCGACGAACGAGCTCGCCAAAGTCACTACTTTGCTGTCTTGCCACTTGACAACAGCTAATTTGTTGTTGTGACAAACAACTTGACTACTGGCCCCACGTCCTTTCTTTGCTAGCTGTTTGTCAGTCGGCATTTTATTTTGACAACCTCTGAGGCGATTATTTTTTATGGTGCCAAGGCTGAAAATACCGTATTCTTCACGTAAAATACGTATCAGCTCAAGGGAGGTAAAAAAATTGTCAAAAAAAATGACACAAGGTTTCGTCTTTATCGTCTTGCTTAGTGTTAACACAGTTTTAGCCCCGACGCCCAAACTATCTTCATAGTCATTGAATGTTTCAAACCGAAACGTATCGTCGCCGGCATATATGACGAACTCATAGACAAGCCCTGACACCCCGGAACGAACAAATATTTTAAAACCCCATTTTTTTGGTTTTTTCGGTAAATATTGGCGTCTGCTGCCCGCTCTTGTTCCCTTATACGGCACCATCATTTCGTCAATGCTGTATCGATTCTCTTCATCCAGTTTCAGACAATTCTGTCGTATTTTTTCAGCAAGTGGGCGGATCTTGAAAAATCGGTCGTCGTTACTGTTGCTGTTATCAACGAAATGCAGATTTTTTCTTATTGTCTCGTATTTTTTTAAGGGCATGACATCAGCAATCGGTTCATATCTTAATTCAGTACACCAATAGTCTCTGTAAGATGGCATGGATATGACACCCATTAGCAACGTCACCGCTATGAAATCGCGTATATCATTCGAGTCCAAATTTATACATTTTGCTGTCTGGCTAGACTAGTCTGAACAGAGTAAAGATTTGTTTGATCGGTTATCATTTCGATTATATCTTCAGAAAAAAAGGACAAGAAGTAATCGATCGGTGTTTTATTCGAATTAGACGTTGGAAATTTGACTGGTTCGATAAGGGCTCGATAATTAAATTTAGTTTTTTTCCAATTGAATATCAAGGGTTGTGGAACATACTTCTTCCTTCGGACTATGCGACGAGATTGGATCGTTGTGATAGCTTTACGTTTAGATCTAGTTAATGTTGAAGGTGAAGGTGTACACGGCGATAGTATTGCGGACAAGGAGGTTAGTGAAGGTAGTTGGGTTCGAGCGGTATCTTCTTGAAACATTTGTTGTATCACAGGGGTTAGGGGTACGGTTTCTTCATCAGATAGCACAAGGTTTTGGCAGGCAGGTTCGGCATCTTCGTCTGAGCTATCCAATAGATTGAGCCTCTCCAGAGAGGATGGTACAGATCGAGGTTCAGAGCTCGCATCAGACAATACTTCATGAGAGCTGGTGTTTTGAGGTAAGTCATCATCATCAGAACTGCTGGAACTTTCTTCAGATGAAATGGCATTTAATGGCGGTACTAATGCCATTATTTTGTTTATACGATCCCATTTTATATTACCCTGAAGCAAGAAAACAAAACCAAACATGCAACAAATAAAAGACCAAAAGCATAGTTTTAAACAGCCTAAAACATGAGCTTTATATGGTTATAATTTATAAATATTAAAAACAGCAAACACCAGTTTAAAACAAAAAAACTTACACTCAAGGGCATAAATATATATATATATATACGTTCCCAAGGCGACAAAAATATCTATACGACTCTATGCCACTCACAATAAGGTTATTGTGTAGATATAATGAACTTGGTGGGACAGGCTACCGCGTGTCGCGCATGACGCGATGGAGTGTATAGATATTAATGCCTTCGACTGTACTTATATGGACCTTACTGTAATGACAATAAGGTTGCTATATTGATGCCCTTGACTGTACCTACGCTGCGTGTTTTATTTTAAAATTAATAAGATAATCAATGAAGAAGAAACGCGTCTATGGAACCTACGGGTGTCATGCTTGAGCATGAAAAAAATAGAATGCAATGGTTACAAATTACACAAGTGAATTTAAAGCCGTTCGTATGTAAAAACTCGCCCTTTTGCCCGCTATTGTTAAAAAATCAGCCAATAACTAGTTAAAAGTTAGTCATTCATCGATGGACAGTGTTGAAAATACTCAACATGCGATACCAATACTATAACTTTAAAAGTCTCGCAATGTTGAGGATACTCAACAGACTAAATTAGTAGTGTATTATTACAAGCCTCGCAATGTTGAGAATACTCAACATGCGTATTTGCAGACTTATAAAGTGTTAGTTTAAGTACCAATCGACTGAAAATTTAGCCAAAGATTAGGTTTAGGCCTTTATAAACATGATTTAGCCAAATAGGAATTCATATAGGGTAGATAAATATTTTTAAACAATTATTACTTACCTTGGGTCCAAAGCTTGCTCGCGACGTCGGCGCCATTTTGTCACTAACTGTCAAAATACTTGCGCGTAAGCAACGTCTTTGACTCTAAAGTTGCGTTCAGAAATTAAACAAAAAGAATTTGCGAAAATACTCGAGGTATAATTTAAAATAACTAGACAGCATTTTTTTGTTTTTGATGTTGAGGATACTTAACATAGCGAATTAAAGGGTTATTTCTTAGGTTAGAAGCATTTAGGTTTCAGATCAAAAATAATAATGAGATACTCGTAATTTAGTTATGAAAGTATATTTGAACCTCGTTAAAATCTAGAAACTTCCAATGTGTTCCAAACATAATTTTATCCAGTATAGTGCTATCATTTTCCTAATAGCTATCGGTAATCTTGGTTTTTATATGACACATACGTGACGAATATACTGTCAGTTGCAAGTGCAAGTGTGGTAACGATAGCCAGCCGATAGAAATTAAGAAGCTGGGAATACTGTACCTACGCAAATCACAGCTGTTGCCTGTGCAACAGAGGCAGTTGAGAGCAAACTTGAACATCGGTTACTATCACCGATAGTGACGTAATTAAGTCTTCGCGCTAGTTATTTAGTCTAGTTGAGCTATCGACTGGAGTTCGGCTCGTTATCGGCGATCCGGCGGTTGTTCCTGTTGTCTTCGTGTAACTAAGTTCGCGCACGGTTGCAGTTTGTGCGGGGAGATAGCTAACAGCAGTGAATTCCTGCTATCGAAATGCGATAGCGCAACGAATGTTGTAGTAATTTTTTTTGGCTACGTTTTACAGGAAAAAACAACTAAACACATTTTTTGGAAAGTATATACAATTAGTAGAACTGCCAAAATAACTTTTGAAACAAAGAAAATTTGTTTACGTAGGTATGTTACTATGTACTTTTTAAAGAACAATTATTTTAAAAAAAACAAAACAGAGGCAATATAAAAAAATACAAAGGAACTCGTGATTCTTATAAATATCAATACAGGATACCTACTTCAAAAACAGCAAGTTAGGTTTTCCAAGTCATGTTAGAGAACATCACGCGGCTTAAACCAAATACAGTACCCTGAGTACGAACTTTTACCTTATCGAGTAAGTAACGTTAACGTATCGTCAATGTAACTTTTAGAGGTTTTTTGATTAATAAAACCTAACTTCTCCTAACTTACTTAGGTTAGGAGAAGTTATGTTTCATTTATCAAAAAACCTGAAAAGTTCAACGTAAATCAAGCGATATTAAAACTATGACTATCAATAATTAATTATGTATACAAATCAAAATGTTTAAAAAATCGAGAGATCAGATCAGATCACGTTTTTGAATAGTAGAGGGAATTCGAAAACGTGACGTTTTGAAATGTTCGTACCAGAGCTACGTTATTCGACATCACTGGACACGGTACAGACGACATGACATGACGATGGTGACACATATTGAGAACATGCTTAATCTAAGAAAAATCTACCTGTGAGCAACCGAGGCACCCATAAAAAAATGATACTTTTTTTTTTACTTTTTTGTTTTTCACATTCTAAAACAGTGTATATAATATTCAAAATTTAATAAAAATCATTATGTATGTACCTAGGTCTCTGCTCTTTTACGAGTATTACTGACTTTACCCAAACATGAACGACCTAAGTGCCCTAAGCCCAATTGAGTGATTGAAAAGTGCGAATAGGTAAGTTTTTAATGTCATTTTTAACTCACTATTACGTGTTTTTATTAATAAAATATTAAACTTAACTTAAAAAAAAATATTTAAAAAAATTATGAGGAAAGAAAGGCTTGTGCTCTGAAATCTGACATTAACATCTGCAATCTTATTTTGCGCATCTAAAGAAGGATCATTTAATTAAATAAAACGCTTTTTAATTATTATTATTACACACATTATAAAAGGAAATACTAGGGCAGCATAAAACAATAATGATTAAAAAATTCATTGTTATATGTCTAACAGTGTAAGACCCTTCTCCGGAGATCAATGGCGGGAGGGAAGCCTATTTGTACAGTTAATTACGCTTGCCAAAGGAAAGAAGATTAAAAAACCTGATCGCTCCTCTGAGCAGTCAATGATTGATTTAACGATTATGTTTTCTCACACTTTTTCTTTTGTTTCAATAAAAAGAAAAGGTATTCATTTCACAAAGCTTTAAATGAGGTAAGTACTCGTTACTTTATTTTTATATGCCTTTTTTATTCTTTAAGTACATACTATCATGTCCTATCGACTTTGCTTACTGCAATTTTTGTCTCATTTCTTGCATCATCAAACCTTTTATACTTTTTGAGGTGATAATGAAAATGGTATGTTAATAGTAGTTTTTGAGGACTAAAAAGAAACTTTGTTTTATACATTAGTCTTTAACTATAGTGTTTTCACCACCTATTACGCCACCTACCTACCTACGTCCACGTCACCTATTTCGTAGGGATGCCAATAGATGGAGTAAATGCGTTGCAGTCTGGAGGCCCTGGGTGGGAAAGAGAAGTGTTGGCAGGCCACCAGCTCGATGGTCTGATGACATTAGAGAGAATGCTGGCCCTCTATGGACCAGACTAACTCAAAACAGGGCAAAATGGGAAAGAATTGGAGAGGCATATACCCAACAGTGGGCATCTAAATAAATGCTGTGGAAGAAGAAGAGAAGGAGAAGATAGTGTTTTACACGATGGCTGGCCCGCTATCAAATTGTTCTTGGACGGTCGCATCAATGTAAAAAATAAATGAAAACCATTAAATAAGCACCTCAAATATACGCGTCACTTCGTAGTTCCGTTTAAATAAATAGTAAAATAAACATATTTGGCATTTGTTATATTTGCTTTGATGGCTGAAATAGTGTACAGTTAATAACTACTGATATTTCTTATGAAACATCTCCCATATTCAGTATTCACAAGAATTGCCTACGAATAAATATAATTAACACGCTGAACATCAAAAAGGCAAGTTTTAGCAACATGCCAGAGTAGGGGCATTCCCTGGCGGATCCAGGAATCGAATATGAACTCCGAGCCAGAGATTAACTTAATTTTCTTAACGGTAATAACCTCTGCCATATCAAAGGTACCAAATTAGTGTTACCTCGCGCGTATTACATTTGCATGAATTATACCTCAATTTCTCCTTATTTGCCTTTTGATTGCTGAAATAACTTTTTCGTACACTTTGTGGTTCTTATACTTAATATTGCCTCAACAAATACCAATGTGTTTAGATAAACAGAAGAATAATTTGTTATTTGTGACTTTTAAATGAAATGCCCTTTCAAAATGAGGGTAGGTGGAGTTCCACGGTGGGAGGTACGCATAGTATATTAATAAATTATACGTTTATTGACAACGTGGTTAGTCTAGCTGGTAGTGACCATGCCTACGAAGCTGGTGAATCCCGGGTTCGATTCCTGGTAAGGGTAAATAATAAGGGTGGTATGAGTGCAATTTTATGGCTGTTATTTGTGGCCGATGCATATTTATGTTGCGTGTAAGTTTTTCGAACCACCCGCACTTGGTCTTGTTTTATCGGAATATCACCGACCTGCCACAATACTCACAGTGTCCTCGTTTTTGCTATTCATATACAGGATTTTGGGATTATGAAGTTTAATCCAATGGTTTGGTCCGGAGTCCAAAAAGGTGCTCCGCTACAGCAGACGACGAACTATACAATGGTTTTACGCAATTAAGTCACGTTTTAGATTCATAACAGTATGTGTGAACGGCGCGAAAGTTTAATACAAACTTATTCATAAACACGCAATAGCTAAAGTGTGCTAAAAATATGATTCTTACTCATCTGTCATTCTGATATTTGAATTTGACGGGAAGAGTAGGTTTATTGAGCGGTTATGAATGAGGGGGTAATCTGAGATATCTGATTGTTACGTACCGCCAAAAATGACTGACCTTACTGACATAGACTAACCTGAAAAGTTTAATGCGTAAATCTAAACAAAAATTTACTATTACACGAGCTTTATGAAACTTGTTTTACTTCAGTTTATAGCAAACTGTGAGATAGTTTAGTGCTATAAAATTTTGTAATTGTCCAGTACGATACGAATACAGTACCAATTGCTTTATTTCAGGTCGCAGAAAAAACACTGCATCGCCTCCTGTTTTGTTTATAGAAAAAAACTTTCCAAACAAATTCAGAATAAAGAGGGGAATTAATATTTCATGTCGAATAATGAACCAGCCGTTTCAGGCTTCATTAAAAAATTTGGCCACAACTCGATGCCGTCGGAATTAACTTTTCTCATTTCTCATTTCTGTAATGACTCCTAATTGAAGGAAAGATAAAAGTGGTTTAGCGCAATACTAAACTAGGTGATACCATCTTAAAACGGAATGTGACGCAATGGAGATTTGTAAATTGCTTTTAGACTGCAAAACCAATGCTAAACATTTTTTTTATGGCATAGAGAAGGCAAACGCGTACACAGGCCACCTGGTGGTAAGATCTTAACCTATTTGTGCAAAATATGGTTAAAAAATTATCAACAAGTTGTTAGAGTTGTTTGTAATCCTGTAGCTCTGCCTACCCCTCTGGGATGAAGGCGTGACGGCATGTATATATGTATGTGTAACCAATGAAGTCGATCTTTTTCATATGTTTATTTTGTGTGCAGCATTTTATCAGCAAAAGTTTTTAGTTTTTGTCTCAAATATCCATTGCTAAGTAACATTAATACGTTGTTGATTTATTTTAAGCTTACATACAATTACAACCCGTCCAAAACTACCAGATAAAGTTTAAAATGGGTTAAAGTGAAGAAAGTACTGCTAAAGTACTAAATAAAAATTGAGTTACTTACCTAACTCCCATGTTCAATTAATAAAGCATTGCAGTTGAAACCTCAAAATACTCGCGGAGTTTGCATACCTACGTTGTTTGTTTCCTGACGTATTGAACCTCGAAATTCTGGCCTGATGGTATGAAAAAATTAATTTGCATTCTAGTTTTGAAGTAAAATAACGATAAATAATTAACTGATTGTATGTTTTATGTGTCGGCTCGACGACGGCTTCGAGTAATTTTTATTTATTAGTGGACAATGTCACATCAATTGACCTGGTTTCAAACTGAGCTCTAGGCTTCTACTATGGGTACTTGACAACTATAAATACTTATATAGAGAAGTATATATACGTAAATGCATAGAAGACATCCATGATTCAGAAACAAATATTCGCGCTCATCACACAAATATCTGCTCTTAGCGGGATTTGAACCCAGGACCGCTACCAACTAGGCCAGCGCGTCTTCTAACAAGTCTTTAGTAGCAACTGGCAAAACATAGATATAGAGAGATGTGTTGATAAATCAAGAAAGAGATATGCCATCAAACAGCCGATTATGGTAAAGCCTTGTTCTCTCACTCAATGTCCTCCGTGTGTGTATTCTACATACCCACACTAATTAATGTTGTTTGTCATGGTCTCTAACCGAAAGCAAATAGTCCAATCACAAGGTTCGTCAGAAAGCTACAGAGCGTAGCTTATTGGTTACTAATAGGACAAATCGAGTTCCGAACTCCAGTTGGCAGTTCAAAAGAGACACTGCTAAAGTGGGCACGTCTGCCGCACCCACAGATCGGTTAATGCGGCAACTTGATGGGTCCACGATGGCACGGCTATAAATGGCGAAGCAGACACAGGCAGAGGTGGCGGGGCGACTTGGGTGATTTCCCAAAAATATGGACAGAGATTGTCAAAGGTTCCTACAGATATAAAGGTATGGAAGTTAAGGAGCTTTTGCCTAGCTACGGGACATAATAAAAATATTAATAGAATCAGAGATCGGACAAATGGGCGTCATTACTCGCAATAATGTGGGCATGACTCCAAAGATTTTAATTAACAAATTTAATTTAATTAATTGATTACTTAACTGAACCTTAATCTTGATCCTTTGCAGGACAGTAGTAAATAAATAAGACAAAGACGTGAGGAGTGGCCATCAATATTAATCTACTTAAGTTTGCTTCATTAACATGCGTGGATTGTGAAAGGAGCTTTTCACCTCATACGTTTATTTTAAGCATGAAAAGGAATAAACTAACCACGGTTTTTTTAACATAAAAATTACTGTTTATTTACTTTAAGTAATAAATGTACACAATAACGAGTCTTTGTATTATTAGTTCATTAATGTCTAGCAAAGGATCAAAAATATTTTTAGGGTAGGTAATAAATTGTAATTTAATTTGTTTAATTATATTCTTGGAGTCATGTCCACATAATTGAGAGTAATGACGCCCATATTCCGATCTCTGTATATAATACAATACAGAACACTTTATTGTAACCAAAAAAGTACATTACAGAGAAACAGCGCAATTAAGAATAACACAGGTAAATAATAGGCGGTATTATCGCTGATTACCGATCTCTTCCAGACAACTTTAGAAGGGATATAGTAATACCGTTTTATTCATTCATATGAGCAAAACTTCGCCGGTTTTCATCCCATGATAAAAAATAACGTTTCAAGAAATTTGGTGTTAATTTGTCTAAATCTATGTTATGTTAAAAAAAAGGGTAAATAAATAATTCTCAATAAAACAAAATTGCTTTTAACATGGTATTATTATCAACGTTATGATAACTCTTATATACATGACAGCAATGGCAGCCGAGTTAAAAACTATACGATGTCAAAACAATATTGTGTTTCCGAGTAGAATAGAGCCCCCGATCTTATGCTGTCTTTAACTTTTTTTTTACTTTTTTTTGCAATTCAAAGTACGTACATAAACTAGTAGGTACTTATAATTTTTTCTTAGTTCACCGTCTGAATAAAGATGATTTCTATCATAAGGTTTTAAAATAAGCTCGCTAAAAATAAGGGAACGTCGCCCTGGAAACTCACAGAATATCAATTACGTGAGATTGTCTTCTTAAGAGCACCTTGTAAACTTTTGCTGTAAGATTTGTTAAAAAGTAAGGGTCACGTACAAGTGAGTGATATCACGTCTACGGCTCATCAGCGGGCGCACGTGACGACTTAGCACAAACAGATTTCACAACACGACCACTCTAGCCAGACCCCTGTCTGTTCACCGCCCCCCCCCCGCTCTCTCCCGGGGATAATGCAAAAGGAGAGGACTGAGAGCTGTTATTATAATGGTGATGTTATACGCAAAAGAGCGTCCCGGTACGGCGGCGCTACAAAGTTTTCTTTCTCCCTACTTTATTAGGCCATTAAGAGATCCCAAGACGCGCAATTGTGCCTTTTCGTATTTATCTTGACGACTGTATTACGAACATTTTTAGTGTCAAGCACGAAAATGAGTAAGAAGTAAATCCCTTCTTGCACCAAAGCGCCTTAATTATTGAACTTCTGGAATATGTTGTTGATCTAGAGAAAAATAAAATCACATTATAGTTTGTCGGATCTATAATTTTCTATGTTTTGAGGAAAGTAGACGAGCTGTGGGTAGGCCTCCAATAAGATGGAGTGACGACGTCTTAAGGATCGCGGGACCGCGGTGGATACGAAAAGCACAAGACCGGTCTGAGTGGAGAGCCTTGGGGGAGGCCTATGTCCAACATTGGACGTCTTTCGCCTGACATGATGATGATGAGCATGAGGAAAGCATGAGTGTAAGTTGTAGAGCTGGAGCATTATTTAAAAAAATCCGTAACTTGTGCAAGATTGTGCCCATTACGTGTTCTAAAGCATGACTTAAAAACACAGTTATTAGGGTTCCCTACGTAGGAGCCCAATGGGACCCTATTAATATGCCTGCGCTGTCTAACTAAACTAAAAAAAAAGTGAAACGATAAAAGGTCCAGTTACATACAAGAAGCGTTTTTTATTTAGTATTTTTCAACACACTTGCTCAAAACGACCTTTTTATTCCACCGATTTTTGGCTCATAAACCTAGATATTAAACACGCGTGCTTTTTCAGTATATTACGCACATGTGCCTTTAGTTTATTAACCCAAACAATTTACATTTGTAGCCTAGTACCAAGTTGTAAGTACGAAGAAGAAGCGATATAATTTAGTCGGGTTATATAGGTACCTTTTTTTTTCTTAGCAACAAACAGTTTTTATGCGGCAAATAACATTATCTACATATTTATTTCAATAAATTGGTGAAATCAGCTTTATTACTAAAAAATAACTCAATTTCATTAAAATCATTTAAATTTTTCTGTAATTTGTATTTTAAACATGAATTATTACATCTTAAATTTGGCTGTTGGCCGATCTCGTTCGCGCCTTAGCCTTGCGCGCGCATCGGTATCGCGGCAAGAAAAAAAAACAACGCGCCAGCCGCCATTTTTCGTAAATAATTGACGGTTGTGACGAAGATAGTTTGGATTAATTATTGTGAAGTTTAATATTAACGAAAATGTCTTCTTTAAGTAAAGAAAATGAATAGTCTTGTTTTTTTTTCGCAAGTGTGTTGAAAAACGTCGTATGTAACACGTGTGCCTGTGACCACAATATACGCGGCTTTCTTGTGGCGCACTCGCTACCGCTCGTGCGCACACAATAGCGCCTTCTATACAATGGTCAACTTAGCACACTTGTATCATAATGTACTATTATTTGGTATATCGTAATAAAGGTAATGAACCTCAAGCGCAGAACATTCGACCAATGTGTTCTGCCTGTTATGGTGTATGGGGCCGAAACATGGACGCTCACGCGGCAGAACGTTAATAAGCTGCAAGTAACACAGAGAGCTATGGAACGAGCAATGCTGGGAGTCACGCTACGCGATCGAATAAGGAACACGGTTATCCGGAGCAGAACGAAACTAGTGGACATCGCCAAGACTATAGCTTCAAGGAAGTGGAAGTGGGCGGGCCACATATGCCGTAGACAGGATGGGAGATGGGGCAAAAAAGTCCTTGAATGGAGACCCCGTTCTGGACGCAGAAATGTGGGCAGGCAACCAACGAGATGGACCGACGATCTGGTCAAAATAGCCGGTAGAAATTGGATAAGGAAGACCCAAGATCGTAGAGAATGGAGCGCAATGGAAGAGGCCTACACTCAGCATTGGGTGGCAATAGGCTGAAGAAGAAGAGAGAGAGAGAGAAGAATAAAGGTAAAACATACGAACGGTAACTATAAGTAATTGTATAAATGGTCAAGTACTTATGAGCCGGGCCGGAATTCAATATAATAATAATACCTTCTATGCGGTGGTACGGAACCCATGGTGCGCGACTCGCACTTGTACGGTTTTTTTAATTCCTTAAAATTAACTTAAAGTTTTCGATTTTAAAAAGAATTCAAACCCCACCAGAGTCAGAGTTAACCGCGGAGATATAGAAGACCTTACAACAGCGAAAAAATCAACTTTCGACGATGCTACACGGGGGGGGGTTCAATACATTCTCGGTATTGGTATCTTGCAAACCTTTTTAGTAAGCTTCTTAATACTGGCCGCTAAGAGTCATTTATTGACAGTAAAAAAAAAGGAAATTTGAAGCCCACACGTTTTTTTGTTTTTCTGCTACTGCTGAACAAACGTGATCACCATGAGCGATTTTACAATGTTAATTAAATCGGAGCATCGAGCAGTGATAAAGTTCTTGACTAAACAGGCAAAAAAATCAAAAATCTGTTAAAGAAGAAATGGATTTAGTTTACCGTGAGTCCGCTCCTTCATTATCTACTGTCCAAAAGTGGTAAGGTAACTAAGATATTTCATACAGTGTGCCACAAAAGAGTAGAAATTAAAGAAAATGAAACTAAAAAAAACACTAAATTGTTGCCATGTTTAAGCATCTTACGTCAAAAATGTAACAGTTACGTAGAAAGTGGCTTAAAAATGACTACTTTCGAAATAAAAAAATGAAAATCTCACATGGCCTGACGAGTGACAGCTCGTGATTAGAGTCCGGGCGCGGGAACTGCCACTTAATACTTAACTGCAATACGAGCTTGATGCACAGAACAGACGAGGGGTTAGCATCATGTACAAAAGCAGTATAGCTTAGGTAGAGAAAAAGGGACAGAGCTAAACCTAAACTAAACTGTTTTAGTATGTCAACCCCCAGTATTAGGGTTCCGTACCAAAATGTTAAAAGAAACCCTTATGGCGAGACTGTATCTCACAGTATTTTTTTCATTAACTGCAGAAGATATCCACTTAAAATTAAACAAAGTTAAACTTAGAAAAGTATTGGTAAGAAAACATAAATATTTTTAAATATGAAGGGGTTAAAGAGTAGGTACGATTTAAAAAGAAAAGTGAAAATAAAGTAAATTAGGTAATGTTTGTATCTGTATGCGTGTGTGTCGGGGTATCTGCATTCTTCAGTCTATTCAGTTCTTGAATACCAACAACGGATTTTCTTAAAGCCCACTCTCATATACATACAGGTACACTGATTCATTCTCTGCAAATGTAACTTTGTAATCCTATATATTTATATGGGGTACAAAGTTATTTATGCAGTTGGTGTATCTAGAAAACGGGAGAGAAATTGCAAAATATTTTAGTTTCTCGATTTGTACACTAAACATTAAATGTATTCC
This sequence comes from Acleris sparsana, assembly GCA_923062465.1. NCBI lineage: Eukaryota > Metazoa > Arthropoda > Insecta > Lepidoptera > Tortricidae > Acleris > Acleris sparsana. Next base: position 13,091,415 of record OV281287.1, on the reverse strand, counting down.
GAAACTTCTATGTCTGCTAGAAGTACCTTAGAGTTTTGATGATCGGTCAGTCAGTAAAATTAAGAAACTTTGACTAGTACCTAATTCTTAAACTACTGGTTCACATTGAATGGAATGTGAAACAAGGTATCGTCACCAGTGGTCAGCCAGAGGCCTGTAGCCGGCCTCTGCTTATACTTTATATGAGAGCGAAGAGTGGAAAATATGTCTATGGTACTCTTCCCACTAATACAAAGTATAGGCAGAGGCCGACTACAGGTCTCTGGCTGACCACTGGTGATGGTGACTTTACCCTATACCGTTTTTACACAATATCTGCTTGGTTACTGACAATTCAGGCTTCTTATTTTATTCACAACGAAGTTATAGGCGGGTCGAAAATGGCCTGAACTGTTTCGAGAAAAAGATGGTACGGCCGGGTCGCTTTAACGGACAGAAACATGAGTTACCAAAGACCGTTTTTGAGAAATTTGCAAATAGCTTTGGAACTCGTGTTAAGAATTAAACAAGAAACTCGATGAATCTGATTCTAATGTTCAATTTTAAATACGGAATCATCAGCGCGCGAAAGGTAGTTTCCGAAGAATTAACTTCTCTTGTTTAACAAAAATGTTACTTGAAAAATGCGTAGGTACTTTACCTAATTAAAACACGCTTTTCATTATACTCACTCATACGTTTAAAATTTCAAAATAAATGTTTCAATTTCGCGATATAGGTATTAATTTTTATCTCGAGGGGCGTACTTACCTTATAATATTCAAAGTTCGCGAACAAGCTAGGGGAATTGAAATAAAAGAAGTCTGGCCTCGCCCCCTGCGGCGCGAGTTTATTACAGAAGGTGATGCATTCCAGTCGACTTCCCCTGTTTACTTTAATGTTGCCAACCGCCACCAACTTTCCGGCGGATTTCGTAAATGAGATTTCACACGGGCACACCGTGTTTGGTTTGAATAAACTTAGCGAAGTTCTTTGTGTTTTGAAGTGAAAGTTCTCATTTTAACTTTATGAATAGCATAATAACGATTCTATTTATGTTGATTATAACCCATGTTTGATCAAGTCGTGATATAATCATATTTTTGTTTCGTGTTTCTTCTATTAGTTTACTACAATGAAACTAAAAACTGGGCAAGAACATGTCGAGCTATGCTCAGGGTAGGATTCCAGTGCCGTACACTGAAATTGTAGCAGCTGTTTGCTCACTGTATTTTTTATTACATGTATAAAAACTGTTCTTCGAGACTAATAATGCATTGCAAACTCTTCGTTATACTTTTACTATAGTAGAGAACCATAAGTATAGTCAAAGAAATTTAATCCTAGACCACTCTGGACTATGTCAAACTGACGTAATCAATCAAAACGTAAGAGACTTCTTATGATTTTATTTAGTTTTACTTTGACATAGTCCTAAGTGGTCTAGGAATCAATTTCCTTGACTGTACCAACCATCCGGCTTCATCGGATCATCCCTTAAACGCCTTAATATAAAATTGGCATCGGTTTTATTTCAATTTGTTAATCGAGTTATGCCTATCTCGATAGCGGGAATTTGTTCAAAATATAGTAAACACAATTATTTTACCTATTTTTATACGTACTAACAAGAAAATTAATCAAAAGTTGTAAAGACAGGCATCAAAAACCTTTTAAATATGCTATCAAAACCTGTAATGTGTTTTATATTCTGAATGATGCAGCGATACACTCAAAACGTGCCAGAAAGCAACAAAGGCGGCGCCAGTTTCGTAATAGAAATGAGATATGCCCGCAATCGATACATCCTATAAGTACCAACCATTTATTTCCCGTCCAGACAGTAAGTCGTAACAAGTGTAAACGAAAGGTTTAGGTTTGTATGCGTCATTAGTGAGCTTCCGGTGCCTAATTGCGTCTATGGCGCCTCGGCCGGAACTCAAAAGATTGCGTTCAAATAGCAAAACGTTTTCGCTCCGAATCGCAGACGGACAAGCCCCTCGTTCAGAATCATTCCATCCCAATCGTATCGCATGATTAGACTTCTCTATCTCTGTCACACAAACGCAGCAACATAGCAGATTTGCAAAGGATAGCTTTAGTAGGTAGTCGTATTATAGGCTACGGCGAAATGAGATTTGAACTCTAGACCTCTGTGAAAAGATGTATTGGTTTTCAGTATCCTTTGCCGATAACGACTGCTCATTTGAATTCATTTAAGTTAAAGAAATATTGGCGATTGATTTTGTACTTTGAATAATATTTTTAGATTTGTGATCTTTTTGATGAATACTTTCATGGAATTATTTAACTTAGTACTGTTGTACAATATGGTTGTAGTGTCTAAAATAGACCTTATTGATTGTACTTTTTGTTTGTTATGTCTCTTTTGCTTTAAATTATTAAAATTTGAAAGCAAATGTGTCAATAGAACGGCGACTTTTCATTTTTGTTTAATTTTGGATAGTCGCTTCCAAGCCAGCGTGCGTGGCACATCGTTATTATTGTACCAGGAATAATAAATAAAAGTATATTTCTAATTAACAGTATCAGTGTTTATTTTAGATAAACTTCATACTCTTTATAGTACCTATAAAGAAAATAAATAAAAGGAAAGTACTTGCATAAATTACGTTAAGTGCATTTAAAACATAATTTAGAAGTTTATTAGTACGTATTTTTTTGTGTTTCAGTCATTACCGGCTTGTTACAAAATCATGCTTGGTACCCTCCTCAATGGAATCGTTAAATTGTTTCAAGAGTTTTTCTTCTTTCTGTTGGTGTCCAGTAACAATGTGAATGACGTCGGGTTCAGAGGGAACGTGGCCATGATTGATGACGATATTAATTAATACGCCACTTTCCTCTTCGCCCTTTCAAACTAACTAGAAATGACGGTATAAATAGTGATTCCTTGTTAGCTTCAGCTTTGTATTTTTTCTGCAAGAAACTAAAATATTTTTTGAGTTACCTACTTATTTCTTTCTGCACAGGCCAATTAATTTTCGTTCAATTTGATAATAAACAGTCCTCAAATAACAATAATAAACAGCATTTATTAGCCCCATTGCAAAGCGAGGCCGATTTCAATATTCTAATTTGAGGGGAAACAAAAACCGAGGGAATTTAACAAGGCCGCAGTCATTACTATCCGCGGAATGCCATATTTCTCAACCCTTTTTCTCCTTGTGACCGAAGTTTTAATTAGTGCCAAAGGACATTATCCAGACCTTCACTTAACGGTTCTGGCCTCCGAATTCCAATCTCTCTTGAAGTTTCGACTCTCTTCGACGTTATCTTAAACGTTGGATCAATATTAGGTACGTTTTATTTTGATAGCTGTCACGATGCTGAATGGCAGTGTGCCCTTCTGCGGTGTGAAGTTCAAGTCCGAATTTCGCCAAGGCTAACTTTGTGTGATGGACTGAAGTATTTGTGTACCAATGTAAGTCGTGAATTATCACAATTGGGTGGTAATTATCTTAACTTCAAACTTAATATTTTAGTGGATTGATTCCCATTTGTTTCAAAAACGTACATTATTGGGTAGCCCATCAAAGTTTAATACGCAATTCTATGCAACAAATGCGAGGTGCTCTTTGTAGTCCTAAAATGGTGATTAAGTGTATAAATGTGTGTTGTGTCAACGTGTGTCGGAAAATACCGTCGATAACTGACCTACCAACTAAAAATACTATAGAAATAGTGTTTAAAATAGTACTTAGCATCGGGTAGGTACACAAAAACGTCTTGAAAAAAATAGTAGTTTGTATAAACCTGCTCATTATTGTAATCATCGTGGATTAAAGTTCGCAGAACGCCAAGTTTGCTGTACAAGAGCCTTAAACGGTGTCGTCTGTCGCACGAGTCACTAGATGCGGCCCCTTTTCGCTTAATCCTCGGCTCCGTTGGATGAATGGACATAATTTTCTGTACTTGACACCGACTCCGGCGCTGTCATCGCGGGGCTCAACTACTCGCTGCTTTGTTCCTTTTTATTGCTGTCACTTGTTACGTTCATCCCACTGACATAATGTTCATGTCCAACTATTGTGTCGCGTTCGTTACAATGTGGCCTCTCAATCACAGGTTTTATTTGATTACGGGCCGAATGAGGACTGAATTGTGGCCACTAATAAGGTTGGTGGTATTGGTAATATATAAAGTATTGTAAGTTGGTTAACTATGTAGTTACAGAGCATTTTAAGTTGGTTATCAGTTTTAAAACCAGTTTGTCATTAATTTATCATTATCATCAATCGGTCGACGGATGTCCACTACTGGGCATATCGATTATTGGTTCACCCTGAAGGCCTACCAACACTTCGCTTTTCAGTACGTGGTCAATACTCCAGAAACTTCCCGCCCCGATGGCCACCAGTTCTACGAGCAATGTGCCTCACGAACTGCCATTAAACCTGAGGGTTGCAATCCGCTGAGCTATGTCAGTAACTTTGATTCTGGACTTGAATTTTGGGGGCTTGCGGTGGACCTTAATTGCTTATTACAAAATAAAAAAATACTAGTCCGTATATTAAAAAAAATACTAGTCCGTATATTAAAAAAAAACATCTATTTTAAATGCCGACACAAACGTCAAGCTATATTTAGGTTTAGTTTAAATGGTGCGTCTTACTTGTCTTACACAAAAAAGCCCAGTAAGACAGTTTTACATTCAAAGCAGTTTCAACACATTCTATGCACAGGTAAGCGCTCCTTTTGAAGTAAGAAAGTGACCAGCGCTCTTAGAAATAAATATAATGCGTCGGCCTTACAGAATGGAGCAGGTATTACGAATGAATAGTTTCCCTGAACAATGTTTGAAACTTCGTGGCACTTACCCTTGATGGACTTGTCATTTCAGGGACAATGCGCTTCACAAGTTGATGTCAAACATGCGGAAAGGGTAGGTAATGAAATATAATAATATTGTAAGGTACATAGGTAGTTATCGAAAAAATGGGAATGGCTCTATTCTTGGGTGGTTTTGCAGCCGTTTTACATTAGGAACTTTCTCTATATAGCATTGTTATATGCTTAGAGGTACTTAATGTTATGTCCGAAAACAATATATTTCGACGCATCGTACTAAAATAATGTGGGTACCTATTGTATAATTAAAGTTATTATTTCATCATACTGCGGAATAAATTAACGAGGCAAGATAAATTCCGTTCTTAGGCAAATTCTAAAACGTCGAAAGAGTAGCTCATTGTTTTTATTCAGAGAGAATTGGCTTATGAAAGCGATTCAAATTTGCAAGAGATTCAATTTACATAACGAGCGATTTGTACCTCTCAGAGATTAAACCTTCTGCTTCCGTTTTGTTTGCAGATATGCCGTTCGTTTTTCCTTTATGTAAGAACGCCGTTTTTAAGTAAAGCCTACTAAAGGAAGGCCAATTTCACAATCGGGCCATTGAGCTCGTTACTGTTTTAGGATAGAATGAAGATTACGGAGCGAAATCTACCCCGCTCATTAAATATTTACCCAAAATAATATATTATATACCATGTACATTTATTCTTTCTGTATATTTTTCTTTCATGGTTTTAAAACATTGTAATTACCCAATATAATAAAAAGAGTAACGGATATAATTCAGAAAGCAATACCGATGTTAACACAGCCCGTTATTATACAATTAACAATTTTAAATCAGATTATTTTGTCACTTTATCTGCTTATCAAAACCAAACCAACGAATCCCAACTGGGTGGGTTTACGTTAAGAACAGCGGGGATCCTGTTGCCACCATCCGCCTGCATCATCAGGTCCTAGATACAATTATATTGCATTAGCTTCGAGTTTACTTATGCGTCCCAAACATAATCATTATCACGTTCTTTTGAAGTGAGATCTTTGCAATGATATTTATAAATTAATCGTTACTTTACACAAGCAAGTTAATTAAAGCTAGTAATTAAAACTATTACACGGTTGCTTACAACTCTGGTGCAACACTTTATTGATGTAATTAACTAAATAACCGTCAACTTTTTGAACGGTAATGCAAACATACCTATAGCCCAACTTTTTTTGTAGATTAGTTGAATGACAATATTTGAAACGGGCTCAAAGGAATACATTAACGCGTCCTAGCTGTCAGGGGAAATACTCGTAGTTCGAAAATATACGTGTCGCTCGACAACGGAAAATTGGAAAGAAAACCATACCGACCAGTTGCACCCATTTTTCATGACACTGCTGCTGTTGCGTTTTGTGTATTCTATCACTTATCTTACCTGGGAGGCACTTTTGACGGTGACTTTTTTATAAAGTGTGCAATTTATTGCTTCCTTAAAAAAAACGCAATCTCACTTAAATTTGAAATGATACAACTTTTATTTTTAAATGTTTACAGGTCTTTGAATCAATAGGAGAGCGAGGAAAAATAGTACGGGTCGGGCATTTGTATGCCTTACGTACATTTGCCTTAAGCTTTCTAAAATTTAAAAGCCGCTGGAAATTTTACGCTCTCGGGAGTGAAGGCAAATTTAGATGTTTATTTATTCGATTAAATTGAAATACATAGTCTTTTTTGATTTGTAAAGATCTATAAAGAACTAAAAACACTTTACAAATTACAGAACTTAATTAACTTGCGGGTGGTAGGACCTTGTGCAGGGTCCGTCCGGATCGATACCACCATCTTATCCATTAACCTACCGCCTAACAGCAGTGTTCGCATTGTGTTCCGATTTGGGGATAAGACAGCCGGTGTAATAACTAGCATAGGGCATTCCATCTTAGTCCTCAAGGTTGGCAACGCATTTGCAGTCTTACGCTTGCGGTCTTGTGAATGCGAAATAATGCGAATGTCTATGGTTCACAGTTTTCACTTATCATCAGGTGGCCTGTGTGCTCGTTTGCTTTCTCTATGACATAAAAATAATAATAATAATAATTTGAAACTAAACATTTACGAAAAAGCATTTTGTATTGGAAAGAACGATTAACAGAGTACGAACATTTAATGTTTCACTGCATTTAGAGGTAGGACGCACGGGTTCAGTTGATAATTTATGAATGCAAATCGCGTGAAATAATAATAAAAGTACTCGCAGTTGCACAAGAAATGGATGGAAAAGCAAATGAACTGGATGTACTTGTCTGGTCAAAGGATACTAAATATTTCAACGTAAACGAAAATATTTACTGTCGCCCGCCGGCCGTAAGGCCCCGTGGCTCCGGGGCCGCCGGGCGAAGATTAGCTCTGTTTTAACTTCACACAGATCAAAGTGTTTTGTGATTATCAAAAAAAAAACAATTAAAAATATGTATGAGCTAGTTAGAAGTACATCCTCTTCATTATTTGGATGACTGGAATCGTTAACATCAGTAAAACTTACAATTAAAAGCAGGTAGATGAATCACCGGTGAATAAAAATTGTATGGTAAAAAACGTTCCACAGAATTCGAAAAATAAGAATCCAATGACAAAAAAACAATATTCACGTTATTGTGATGAAAAACGTTATTTTAACGGGGTAATATTTCCCTTTACTACTCCCTTAACGATTCCTTAGGATCTTCCGCTCGACGAGCTCGGCTTGCACAATCAGGGTTTATAGGTTGATGTGGCGACGAAAATTAAATTTTGCATATAATCAGGCAGTTTTTATTCGCGCTTCTTAATAACAAATACAGACAGTGTTCTTGTAAAATGTGTTTTCATCATTAATTTTGCTAGATAAGCAAAAAACAGAAATGAATAAACCACAGAAATACACATAGATTATAACGTAAACATCTCAATCTGTATGAAAACCAACCATGGCACTTTATTCTACCAACTGGGACGTAATGTACCTACCACGAGAAGTGAATTTTACGTTATCGCGTATTTTCTTAATTTACACTGCTGACCGGCTGCAACGACAGGCGCGCGGAACGTCAGTAGCGACGGTCAACCCTGACGCTTGGTCGTAGTAAGTATTTAGATGCATTTGCGTTATCTATGTGTATTTATATCTGTGAAATGAACATTACTGAACTACCCCAAGTCAAGAACCAGTAGCATAGAAGCATTGCCAGTGTTGAGATTGTAGTCTCAAGATTGCAAATGACTATGGATGGACCGCTAACCATCGGATGGGCTATAAAAGATCGTTTGCTTGATGGCGTCCAGGTACCGAAAGACGCAGCCTACGTAGACCCCAACAAGGTAAACCAACAACGTTGCAGCAGTGGCCGTCTTTTGACTTCAATGATGATGATGATATTGATCTTATTTTATCTTATCTTGTACAGATCGACACTCTTAGATACACTTTTACGCTGTTTATCGATTGTGTCATGAACCTTGTCACGTATTTAGTAAGGGAAACCCGATTTACTCGGTGAAACCTAACTGCTTTTGACACGGTGTCGTAATTTAAATATTTTGATAGTTCTTAATTTCGTGAAAGTAATGGCGGCAGAGCAAAGATATACGTTAGTATGTCAAAAGAAATTAGTTTTTACCGAGTCGAATAGAGCGATTTCGCTGTCACCATTAGAGCATCGGTTTCCACAGAAAGCGCTCAGTTAGTGTACTTCAGTAAGGAAAACTTATTTGTACGTGGCGGTCGGTCACTATAGGTATCAAACTTGGTATTTTGCGATCACTAGTTAACAATATAATATGTTACTAAACTACCCTGACTCTCTTCGAGCAAAGAAATAACCGTAATAAAATTAGTTGAATATTGACACAATTCACTGGGTTTAGCCCTCGTGTTGACTGCGCGCTGACAAAGCGGCCATGCAACGTTGCGCTTGAATCGAGTCGCGGGATAATTTGAATTTTAAACCATGACAGGCCGTTGTCAAATTCACTCGCGCGGGTGGAAAACGCGCGTCATCGATTTCCGCTAATTGGATGTAACTTTTCACGGCGCTGCCTGCCTGCCCACCGATGGACGGCGTCCCGCGCTCCGTGTGAATGTTCATACGCCACTGACTCGCGTCATTCAGCCAGAATTCAGAGAATATTGTATTACCTCAGTCATGATCGGCGAATTAATTAAGTATTCGCCGTTTAAATTTTTCGTACTCGAATGGACGCTTAACCGAGTGTTTTATTGCGTGGATGCACTGTGCATTCAAGTGGCTATTATGGGTGATCTGATCGCATTTCCTCGTTTTAAAATGCTTGAACCATTAATATTACGAGTGCCAGTAATTATTTTAGAAGTAAAAACGTAACATGATAAAAGAATAAAAGAATAAAAGAAATTTATTCAGTAAGTAGGCCGCTCGGGCACTTTTACACGTCAAGATACTACCAGCGCTTCCCAAGAGGAGACCACTGCTGAGAAGAAACGCCGCAAGAAACTCAGCAGTCAGTCATTTTTTAAACTTATTTCATATTACAATGGTATGTACAACTTAATCTAGCATTATATAAAGCTACAAGTATTAAATTAAATATAATATCAAATAACAGTAGTTCAGCAGGAAAACATGCCAAAAATCTTACGGGAGAGAAAGATAGAAAAGAATAAAATAAAATAACTACAACTACCTACTTGTATATGTGTATATGAGATGGTGCAAGATGACCACATAAAAGTTTCGATATGTTTTCCTGCATCAACGGTGTCCCCCAGACAAGAAAAAGCAGGATAAAGCCTTTGCATTTGAACAAATTACTATTGACTAAGTTTCGGGTGTAGGCCATGCATTTTTGTCTGTTAGATAGTCCTCGACCCTATAATACGCTTTAGACATTAACGACCTTTTCAAATATTTTTTAAGTGCTGGAAAGGGTAACTTTAAAACTACTTCAGGTAATTTATTATAGAAATGAATGCATTGACCAACAAATGATTTATATACTTTTCGGACACGGAATTTTCGAATAGCTATGTTATTTTTATTTATAGTATTTAAATTATGTATATCTGAGTTTTTGGTGAAAGAATCTAAATTCTTAATAACATAAATAATATTCTCGTAAATAAATTGAGACGCTACAGCTAAGATATTAATTTCTTTAAAAAGTTCTCTTAAGGAGTCACGGGAATTTAAATTATAAATAGAACGAATGGCCCTTTTTTGTAACACAAATATAGTTTGTATGTCAGCTGCCTTACCCCAAACCAGAATACCATAAGACATAACACTATGAAAATAACTATAATAAACTAAGCGAGCTGTCTCAACATTAGTTAGTTGTCTAATTTTCCTAACGGCGTAAGCTGCCGAACTTAGTTTACCTGCCAGTGCAGCTATGTGGGGACTCCATTGCAAATTTTTATCTATTGTTATGCCTAGGAAAACCGCCCTATCTACCATTAGCAAACACTCGTTATTTAGATAAATACTAGAATCTACCGGTTTAACATTAGGCAAAGCGAACCTAACACATTTAGTTTTCTTGGCATTTAGTAGCAAGTTGTTACTAATAAACCAATTATGTACTTTAACTAGAGTGGCGTTTATCCTACTGTAGTCTACGGTTTTTCTATCTATATCATGAGTTTTTATTACGAGCGTTTAATCATACAATGTAACAAAAAACTTATTAAACATGTACCTATATTAATACTTTTATTTTATAACACTTAATAGGTTAGCTTCGTTAGTTTGAACTCATGATTTATAAAGTTCATTTAATTTTCTTGTCGTAGCTTTCATTAAGAAAATTAACTGAAGCAAAGACTGGAAAATTGTGCGTTATGAACAGGATTTCAACATTTTCAACCTACAATCTCCTCTTGTTATCTGAACTGATGCAAGAATTATAATTATAGTATATATAAACGGATGCATAATACCTAGGTATATACATACATAGTTAATAAAATGCATTTTCAATGAAATAAGGCACCTACTTTTGTGCCACAAAGCTCATATTTTTTAAAGTTCGTAGTTATTAAGCATACTAAACTAGCTATGACGACGCTGTTAGTAAATAGATCGTTGTCTACCCTCTTTTTCACCTAAGATGAGTCATGTGATACCTCATATAGACACGTACTTCACTTGTTTCTCTAACTTTACATAAAAACTACACTGATACACATCTAGCGACACCGTTCAGGATCTTAAATTATTAATCGCCTATTTTTAAATACCTCGCATGTGAGTAACTATAGTGAGTGATTGAAATTACGAAATACGGCTGTCAAAGGACTCATCTTAGGTTAAAAAGAGTGTAGTTGGTATAATTTTCCTTCTTAATTAGTTAGATGCATTTCCAATTAAATAAGACACCATTACCTACTGACAAGCCACGAAACTAATATTTTTCAAGTTTGTATTAAGCATACTGAACTAATGCGAGATGTGACGGCCCTGTTAGTAACTAAATCGCTGCGCTGTCTAGTTGGTATAAATTTACCTATGTACTTAATTAAATATATGCATAAATACATACTTAATAGCCACGAAACGAATATTTTTCAAGCTTGAATTAAGCATACCTATTGAACTAATGCAAGATGTGACAACGCTGTTAGTAAGTAGATCATTGTCTAGGAAGTATAATAAATAATGACTTAAAAGCATATCTTAAAAACGTGTGTTAATAAATTAAAAACTATCTTTAAACAATTTTACGAATTGTAGCTTTTATTAATTAGATGGATAATAAAAAATAGGAGCTCGTAGTCGACAAGTAATCAAGGGTTGGTCTTTCTCGTCTAGGTATTTAGTAATTTGTGCCTGAAGTTCAAAAACCACAGAGAATATCAAATTAACTTAGAACAATTTGAACACTAGAATTTCTCTACCGTCGAGCACTAACTTTAATTTTAGCTGCACTACTTCAATGTAACAAATTCATTATACAAATAATAAGACAGCATAGTAAACAGAGGAGACAGGAGGAATTGCTATACTTCTTTCTATTTATACATTTTGTCTCTGAATAAAGTAAAGCGCTATTCTGGGCGACTGGTGGTATTTATGTTTATGAAGGAGGATTATTTCTGAACAGAAATAAAAAGGTAACGGAATAACATTTTTGTTTTTTTTCGTCGCATCGAGTTATCACCTGCGTCCAGCCGGCATGTGAGACCGAGGTAAACTCGGGGCGTTATTTCATAAAGTAAATATTTATGAGGCAAAGGAGTTTTCCTCGCGCCTCCGCAGTAAGCCGCCTGATCCGAAAAGACATAAACCTCCAGGGATTCAGTTCTTAGTTCTCAGACACAACGCCTCTTTATTTTGTCCCTTTTCGGGATGTTCCTTTCAAGTGTGGAATGCCATTGCATCTAACTATTTGTACCTACAAGTTACGGTTCAATAATTTATAAAACAGCGTTGCTTGTGCGTCGAATTGAATAATAGGGAAGTTAATATAATAGCGGCCCAAGATATTGTTTTGAGTCGGTTAAAAAATGATGTATGTATTGTTTTTTAGAAAACTGATAAAATATGTAACAAGTGACCTTATAAACTGAAAACGGATTAGAATCTGAATACGACTAATTGCCATTTAACTCACTAGATACGTCTAGATAAAATACTTTTACTTTATTCAAAGTTTCCGCAGTAGGTATCGAAACTCAATCTAACTTTATTACAACTATATTTCAAAACGAGTTATTTCAAGTTTATGTTTTTAGTATTAAGGTAATTGTGCATAAGGTAAAATTTGAAGGAGCAGGTGAGACGAAGAAACGTTGGTTTTAATAAATTGAGTTACGGCCAAACCGCGTGAGGGATAATCTAAAGAAAAGTCAGAAAAGTGAACAAGCTCCGCAAGGTTTACGCAAATTTTACACGGAAATTTTCTTAACTTACCAACTTGGTATTATTATTACGCAAACAGGGGCCGAGTTTGACTTCCAGCCCGCGCCTTGAAGATGTTAAATTTGATGATAACGATTTATGGTCTAAAGTTACGTTGTGCTGTTTATATCAGGCTTCCTTCATGGAGCGCAACGTTTCGGTTTATGTGATAAAGCGTCGATATAGGAGACTCACCGTGTTTGCCGGTGTTGGCGGCCGCGAGGGTGGCGCTAAGTACCACGAGGTGCAACAGCATGCTCCCTCCCCCCTCTCCCACCGCGCATCGAGCCCACAGCGCACCGCCCTCCGATAATTCTGAAACAAGAAACAACATTCACATTCTAATTACTACATCTACCACAATCCCAAAGAAATTAAGAAATTGGATTCTAAAATTCTTATATGTAAAGTTTAAAGCAAATTTGACTCAAATTGGACAGTTGTTAATAGATTTCCACGCCGACCCTCATTGCGGAATCGTAAAACAGTGGCGGAGTAAAGCGAGAAACAAGTTTCGCATTGTGAAATAAAATATAATTCCGCTGAAGAACCGGAAGCGGTTTGAATAACAACTCTTTAATTGAAAGTTTAGCAATTTGCTGTACCCTCTCGAATGGACCCGAAGGCGCGAGGGGCAACTTTCATCCACCGCGTTTCAAAATTGAACGTAGGCAGATGCGCTTAATTACCGGCCCAGATGCTGGCCGCCGCCGCTCATCTCGGAATGAACCTCCACCTTGGACCCGTGGACGAAATTGCTCGCTTAGACGGCTTCAAATGCCTTTTTTCGGAGTCAAATTCGCTGCTCTGCTTCTAGCAATTACAAAGATAATCACGGGTGGAGCTAAATATCGCAGTAAATTGTTCGAGTTTTTAAACCGGAGAATATCAAAATAATATAAGGATATTTTAGATTTCATTTGATGTGAAACTGTTTGTAAAGCGTAATTGAATTCATTGACATTAGTTGAGAGTTTATTTGTAGTTAATAACATTCTGAGTAATATTGGACGTATTGAACTAGTTTCGATCTTTACAGATCTGAAGAGAGGTTTGAGTTTTCCAATATCGTGTCGCTAAGTGCTCTCTACGCTGAGATATGTGACATGAGATGAGTCGTAGTCAAATAGAGAGATAGCCGGCATAAAGACGTCGTTCGGGAGGGCTGTGCGCGGGGCGGGCTCGTAGGGAAGCGCGCACGGTGTCACACGAGTGAATCAAACTTCCCTTTACATTTTATCTTACTGCAAGGGCGGTCGAGTTTATGTTCCTCGCCCTGCTTGATTTAGTTTTGATGACAGAGGGGAGCGGCTTTTAGATAAATGATTTCAAACCGCCTTCGAGTCTGAGAAGTAATTTCGGGCTTTGGATTTGCAACAATGTTTTAGTTTATAGGTTCTCAATGCTCTGCTAGATTTAATGCAGCGTTTATAAGGGATGTAATGAAATGGGTTTCTCCGATAAGGGGCGGTTAAGTGGATTAGATTATTGCCGCGCAAGGGGACCCGAGCGTTACGTGAGTATTGGCTCGAGAGGAACACGTATTGTTTCCGAGTAAATCTTATGAATCAATTCATGATGATATTAATAATAAATAATGTAATTGCAGTATTGTGTACGCATTTAAGGATAAAAAGCTACTCGTATCAAGTACATACTTTACGAGTAGCGTTTATCAGAAATTTCTTATCTCGTTTCCGTCCTGTGTTCAATTCAAAGTTAACAAAACAAGGGGTATTATTAAAATACTTAATAAAATGAATTGAAAACGAAAAATTGTTTAGGTATTGGTCACAATCAGTGTGTTTACAATATGGATAGGGTTGCGACCTTCTAATAAGTATGGCAATACTTGTGACAGAAGATCCCGCTCTTCCAGTATCAAGATTAGGGGTACAAAAAAACAATACAATACAGCGTTCACAACAAAGTTAAAAGTTATTTTATGCATTTGACTTTATAGAACCTATGTTAAATTTAAATATTAATATTAACCTCTTATAAATACAACCCGTATCTCCAAAGTAGGTAATAGATGGAACATAAAATATGATTCGCACTTAGAGTATTTCAGCAAAATTCATTTTCAGTTCCTAGAGTGAAGTATTTTTTTAACAATCGACAGTTTTAAATCAAAAGACAGAAAAAAAAACAAAACGCTTAAAAAGTTAAATAACTCGACAACCAGTGACATTAGACTCCCAGTTAACAGGGACAAAATTATTGCAAATGAGCTCTAGTAGGTATAACCCCTTTCAAGGAATAAGTCAAGTTACCTGTCACCCTGTATAAACGTAACTTTTTTTGAAAAGGACATCAGTGGGGCTAGACACGTTGCCATCGAATACAAACGCTAGCGTTTGGTGATCTTGTCTAGCCCCGCAGCAGGCCCATTCCTTGTCATCACCATACGGACGCTTTATACTTAGGTCTGGCCAACGCTCGAGTTCCGAGACGAGGTGCTTCGGGTTGGCTTTCCGTAGTAAATCTCGAGCTCAGTTACTTTGTCAAGTAACGCTGACACGTGACTCACGACTTGTTTACACGTGATATCTTGGGATTTGGGACAAGTTAGTTTATGAAGAAACATTGTATTATTTTAAATATTCGTCACAATTATTTTTGTTTTATTACTTTACTAGCGACCCGCCCTCGCTTCGCTCAGGTGCACAAAATGAAAAATGGCCAATGTCAAATATCAGCGGATATCTAGTTAATTTTGATCGCAATCCAATCTTTACGTATGTACCCTGTAACATGAAGAAATTTAATTAGAACTGATGCACACATGCAGGGAACGGACTCAAAGTAACAACTGAGCATCACCAACTTTAAATTCATCCTGCTAGAATGTTCCTTGGTGGCTTAGCTAGTTGATGCGTCAGTTAATGCCTACTTCTAATCAAGCAGTCGTTAGCCGCGGCTCGGCACTCGATTACGGCTGTTACGGGATACAAAGGGACACGCGACACTTCCGTGGGATAAGGATAGTTTGCTATGACTTTGTTGATTTCGTGTAAGGACGCCGTAAGAATATAAATGTTGCGATGATGCTGCTACTCTGAATAGTAACTGTTTTTATTATGAAAACAGTATTTGGGTGCGTTGATTTCTATATTTATTTGGGTAATAGGTACGAAACAGATTTACTGTTGTATAGGTAAAAAACCTAGGCATAGGTCCTCTTGCATGTAGAGATCAGATCAGATCTGTATAGACCGTTTGACATTCTATATTTGAAATGTGACGTACACTCAACATAAGTTTTGTACACAACTACATGCAAGAAGACCTTTGCTTAAGTTTTTTACCTAAAACACCAAATATATACAACGCCAGTATAGCTATAGCCCTTTGACTGAAGTACATAAAAATCATGCATTATAACCTTAATCAAAAAGTGCTGCAATCATAACTTTAATAGTAGTGGTCTAACACAAGGGCTCAACTTGACACTAACTATATAATAATTGAAAACATCACGAGTTTGTTCTAAAATGTTGTGCGGTTGAAAACACGGATTATTCAATGGGCGGACCTAAATATCTAGTCGTATTTGATAATATTGAAGTTAATAATGTTTATTAAATCAAAATGTAAAATAAAAACTTAAGGAAAACAACAGCATGCACTAATTAATCACAATTAATTGCACTTTTCATCGTTCTTTAAACAGCTTAAAGTCAAAAGCCAAGTGTGGCATTTAGTAAGCGTAATAGTGTCTACACTAACAAATATGTGTTTCATCGTCATTAATCTTCATTACGGTTCGCTTAAGCTTCGAGTATGTGCGGTTGGCTCCGGCGGGAAGGATGCGACCTTACGTAGGCAAGGCACCTATCTATTTGTGCCATCACAATCTTGAAACTGTTTTATTGCACAATAGAATGTTGTAAAGTTTGTTCCAGAGTCTTTGTTGAGGTACCTTAGTAGCAGTTGATACTGGCTAACTTAATGAGATTTGATCTTTGAAAAGTATGAGACATATTGCTTTTGATGGTTAAAATATTTTCAGATTAGAAAATACGTTATCATTCAAACAACGTAACCGGCATTGCAAACAACGTAGCGTGGGACGCCCTCTGGCCAGATGGCGGGATGACTTGCATGAGAGGGCCGGCAGCGACTGGATGCATAAAGCATTAGACCGGGCTCTGTGGCGTTCCTTGGGAGAGGCCTATGTCCAGCAGTGGACTGCAACGGGCTGATGATGATGATAATGATGAACCAGCATTAGGGTGAGGATGCCATTTTTCGTAAATTTAAATACGAGTACTTTGCAATAGACTGTTATGTAGTGAAATAAATGTAGCACATTAGGAAGCTAATATCACATTTCACCAACAAAGTTACGAGCCGATTGTTGGTTAGACAGGTTGGCCAAAATTTAAAAGTATCTAGGTACATGTTTGTTGCATTTGGAAATTAAAATTGATATTTTTTGTTTAAAGTGGGAATGAATAATGGATTGTCTGCTTGCTGTTGCGTCACAGGGACGCTAAATAATACATCTAAAAGTTTTCTCCGGGATTTAACCTACCTACTCATATTTTTACTTGTGTGATCTAAAAGAAAATTTGATCAATGAGTCATTTTTCATAGATCTTAGCCGAGAAATGAATCATCTACAGACAAAGATATGATATTTTACATGTATTGTGATATACCTATGTATAAATGTTGAGGTTTGGTATTCATTCAGGACGTTACGCTTTTTTTTTGGTGTCCAATGTATTCTCAGTTCTTTGTAAAAGAGTATAATCATTATTAATTCGTAACAAATCGCTAATTGAGATTTAGTAGGTACTGTAGTTCAATAAGGTTTTAGTATGTAAAATAGACCTCATTGCACTGTACTTTTTATAGGATATCTCGCCTTTGCTTTTAAATATTTGAATTCAAAAGCATATAGCTCCATAGAATGTCATCTGTTTGCAATGTTTTTAGTAGGATTGTTGAGTCTTCGCCGAGCTACAGAGCAAGGCATCCCCATGTATTAGATATAACTATCGTAAGGAAACAAAGCATACAAGTTCGTTCAAAGAAACTGAGTTTATTTCAGAGATAAGATCCCCTTGACAGTACTAACCTAATAAAAATTTGCTGAATCTTTGAACTGGTCTTTTAAAAATTAATTGCTCTTATGATTACAAAATATATAATCTTTTTTAATATTTTTTTTTAATAAACTTTCATCCTTGCGAACATCAGAGAATGATGTTTAATTAAAAACTTTAAATAAATACAAAAGTATTTGTTCCTATTATTATTATTATTTTTGCGCAAATTTTGTTCCTGAGTTTTTGATATATATTTCTCTATATAAGTATTTATATCGTTGTATAGTACCTATAGTATGTACAAGCCTAGAGCTTAGTTTGGGACTGGGTCAATTATTGTGACATTGTCCTCTGAAATTAATGAAATGAAATGAAATGAAATGAAATTATGAAATGAAATTATACTTTATTGCGTGTAGATTAATGTTACAAATTGCAGATAGTCATGCTTACATCTAAGTTTCATTTAACCCTACCTTTGCAGGTGTACACGCAGTTACACAAAAACTACTGCCTTTATTGTGCTCTGAATGTTAAATATACAATATAACAATTATAATAATAAAATTAATTAAAAGAAAAGAAATACCCTATATACTATCAATATTAACAACTCATCAGCATGTTTTATTAATACATTTTTTATAATACGATAGAAGAAATGTCCATACTTAATTATTATCATTAAAGAATTCCTTAACGCTATAATAGCATTTCTCGAGCAACCATTGTTTTGTCAAGCTTGTAAAGGTGTTTAGGTCATTTTCCTTAAAAGTGTCCGGCAGTTTGTTGAACACATCTATGCACATCATGTAGCTGTTTTTTGATGAGAGTTTTAGCCGCGCAAGTGGCCTGTGAATCTTGTGCTTAAATTGAGGCCTCAATGCACGTGTGGTAACATTTTGCTTTAGATCAAATAAATGCATGTACTTAAACACAAAAACACAAACCTCGAATACATACAGGCACGGCACAGTTAAAATTTTACAATTAATAAAATAAGGACGACATGAGTCAAATTGACTGAGATTGAAAATATTTCTTATACAGCGTTTTTGTATTAATAATGCCTTTCCGACATTTACAGCATTTATTTATTTACTAACAGTCAATTGAGAAGTAAGTACATTTCATTATTACATACAGATGCTGGTTAACATTATCGTTTGAGCGTGAAATAATTTCTTACCTAACAATTTTAAGCTTATTTTAACTGTATAAACTAATTAGATAAATTGTAAATTAAACAACCTCTTAGTTATGGATAAGTAGGTAATGTGAATTGTGTATAGCAACCGAATGTAAAAACTTAAAGTTTATATTAAGTAATACAACTTACCTGATTTTAATGGCATGTTAAAACATTTTTGTTAAAGATGTGCACGATTTAATAAATTTCACTTTAAAAATCACAAGTAGAATATTTATGGCAGTAAATAAATTGCTTTTTTTTTAGAACGTACGTGATTTTAAGTTGTACACGAGAGGTGATTGTTATTATTTCTAGGAAACCAGATGTAGTAAGAAATACAAAGAGCCGTTATCTAAATAATGTTGATGAGAGAGAGGAACTTAGAACTAGACCTATATTTAATCCAAACGCTGATAACATTTTTTACAATGTTCAAGGATTACGCGAGGCATTTTTTTCCCCATTCAACCAACCTCAATATCAATCTGGACGTAAAAGAAATAAAAATAATTCAATGCCATCAAGGACTCGACAGAAGCGACGGTGAACACGTAATAACAGGAGAGAAACATTAATTAAAATTAGGATTTAAATGCCATCAGATTTTAGCGAAGCGACAGTCAACACTGTGTGATACTGCAGAATAATGGAAAGGCCACGAGCATATACGCTAGATCAACATTTACTTATGTCAAAACAAAAGGAACACCGTTGCCAACATCCAATATAAACTGCTAGTCTTGCTACGTGCCGCTGCGTCGTAGCAAGCTGTTTTATAAGTTTATAATATCCATTCTTTTGTCCGATGAATGTTATTGTTTCATCTCGTATTTTTTTTTATTCTACAGGATCTAAAGGTTCGAAGGTAGGAAGGAAGGAAGGTCATATGATATTAACGTTAAGGCTACGATTTTTTTTTTTTTATACTTGGCTACCCACTCCGGTTTCTTCAAAATAAAATATAAATCTATAATACTTCCTAACCGCATAATCGCATAAAACGCAGGTGAAAACCTCATTACAATTAATTTAATCAAGTAGCGTTTCAAACATATTGGTAAATCACGTGACTCTTCGTAACACATTATGTACCTACCAGTGACACGATTGGTACAGTGAATAGTGAAATTCATACTTCGGGGATTCTGTGAGATGACAGATGTTACATCTCAGGTCAGGTAGATATCATAAAATGAACTGATGTTGTTTGAAGATTTTCAACGATTGCTCAGTAATTGCGCACACAGGTAAATTCTGCTGACATGTAAAATCCCTTCTCCTAATCAGCTCGAGATTATTAATATTTAATTACAACTATGAATGAACATCAAACAGCGCTAAATTAAACGCTGCAGATAGTTTAATAACTCGGTTAAGTCAGTGATAACTAGCGTGGTAATAGTCTACTAATTACTGCTTTGAGCAGGGTCTAATTTACGGCAATGTTTTGCACTTCATCAGAGCTCACAATACACATTAATTTCCCCTCAATCTCAAAACTAGACCTAAGCGAAAAGCGAGGCATGCTCGTTATAAATGCGAAATTAATTCAAAACGGCCAGCCATAAATCTCTAGAGGTTTAGGGTAATAAAACAAAAAATGAGAATTACCAATTTGATAAAACAAAAAGTTTGTTTGGCAAGTGCCCCATAGGACAGGCCGTAAACGCCGCGATTCCGCCTATCCTTGGAATTGGCGGCGGTTTTCCGAAGGCCCTGCTTTTTGTGTGCCTCCAACTTGTTACACGTTACAGCCTGTTCGAGCTTGTTACATGAATACAAAGTATTAATCAAGTTCCAGTTATTTATGGTTAGAATAAACGAACGATTTATTCTGATGATTGCGCCTTTAGTAATGCTTTTACATCTTTTACTCCATATCGGTTTATCACTCATTACCGACGATAAAAACAACTTTGATCACAAACTAGATGACATTTAATACTCAACTAAAATAAAGTTAAACGGTGGTTTTAATTCATCAGGGGGGGTTTTTATCCTTGGCTACGGCGCGCGTAAAGGACAGAGCTATAGCAGTTATATAGCTCTGTCCTTTTCTGTCAGCGTAAACTGAACTGCAAAGCTAGGTCATAATAACCCCCAGGCCGTGTTCTAATATTTTGAGACACCTAATGTATTGGCAACTTTATCGTAGATCATAATTATATTAATAGAAACTAGGGATTAAAAACAATGTCGAATAAGCCCCTGACAACTATCTCAGTCAGGTCTTTAAACATGAATATTTAAGCAATTGTTTTTCCTATTTCCTATCAGGTAAGTAATACAGATACAGGCGTTCTTCATTTAAAGGTAGTTGGTTAGACATGCATAAGAGCGTACAGTCACCCAATAAAAAAATTGAGCTTACTTTAAACCTTAACATTGTGAATGTCATTGTCATGTGTGTCGTTTCATGTTCTGTTTGAAGTTTACTATGACAACGCACTAAAGTGCTTAATATTTTCGTCGGGGTACTGTACTGACATTTCAAGAGCTATCGCACTGTAAGTGCCTGTGTTTTTAATATTAAAAATACATCATTACGTTTGAAGGGTGAAAATACTAATCTAGATTCAAACAACTGAATCCAAACGGATCAAGAGCTTTCTGAAACGTGCTTAAAGCGACTAAGTACAATAAAGTCTAGCGACATATTTTTATAAGTTCAGCTAAAAGGAATTGTACAGTCGTTTTAATATAAACTTATTGCTGGTAGTTAGGATGTCGAGAATTAGGTAGGTAATTGAAAGCAACGACTTTGAAGCCGGAGTCTTGTTCCAAAAATCGAAGTTCGAGATGATGTAGCTTTGTCTCTTTTCCTTAGATTGGTGACAAACAAAGAGTGAAAAGGATGGTAAGTTTGATGTTTGGAATTTAGTGCTTTGGTGTAAAAGCAGCCTGAGCTGCGTCCTCGGTGTCGCACTCTCGGCGTGCTCCATAGGTAGTTGTTAATGACCGCCGCCGGCGCCCCCTCTCAAACAGTCCCCATCAAATTTTACGGAGACTACGTGTTGTAAAATAAAGTAGCACCCCACCCGTCCCTTCACATTATTAAAAAACATTGCATCCAAAGAATATAATATACATATATAATAAATATTACAATAATCCAAACAATATAAGAAAATTGCTCACCGGTTTGACGAAGATTTGTTTTGTTGATAGTGTATTTGCTTCTTGGAATATTTTTTACCATTTTGAATAAGAGGATAGGTATTTACCTGTCACAAAATTGTGAAGGCAGTAAGTATTCCGCAGGTATCTTACTAAAATAATGGTAATGACAACAAAATCACAGGATATAATTAAAAGGGCAATGCGGTAGTTTTACGTAATGTCCAATATTCCGCAAGCCCATTATCGTGTCCCAGTAGTTGGCGAGAAGTCGTATTCATAAGCCAACAAGTTTCTAATTGGACGGCGGCGTTCGCTAAGTTTCGTCCCGATACATTCATCGCTATTCACAAAATACTGGGAGACTTACGCCGTATAACAAAATGACATTTTTCAATCTCGCCCCAAAACTCTTTTAAATATATTATGAAAGTACTTGTTTATAATAAGTACGCAGTATTCTACGGCCATTTGCCCTGCCATAAACATGAATGGCGCCAAAACGTCTCTCTTATCTTGGGCATTTCTCGGAGGGGCGGAAGCGGGGCCCTAAAGGCGGTTCGCCGTTTCTTCAAGTGTGGTCCTAAAGGATCTCGAAATAAGGGCCGTACGGATCCCTTTGAGGAAGCACTACGTTCTCAGAGCAAATGGATTGTGAAAAAAGAAACTCGCCATCGATTCTGTTATTGATTTTTATTTAGTTGATAGCACTCGATTTTAGCAGACACCTTAATCAGGACCTTAGGCTACGGCCCACAGAATATTTTACTTCGCTAGGTTTATTTAATGACGCGCTCTTGAATAAAAAAAAATGAATTAAGTTGAATAAAACTAGAAAATTATTGTGATGAGAGCGTAATTAAGTTAACAATATGCAAAGTGCACGATGTTATTATTGAAGTAATAAAAAAACGTCTGGGAGCGTGTCAGGCTATGAATATTAAAAAGCTTCATTGTCCACGTTTTACTTACTTATCCAACGGTATATTTAACATTTGATTCGTTACATCCTTTTTAGGGTTCCGTAGCCAAATGGCAAAAAACGGAACCCTTATAGATTCGTCATGTCTG
This sequence comes from Acleris sparsana, assembly GCA_923062465.1. Taxonomy (NCBI): domain Eukaryota; kingdom Metazoa; phylum Arthropoda; class Insecta; order Lepidoptera; family Tortricidae; genus Acleris; species Acleris sparsana. Next base: position 13,068,273 of record OV281287.1, on the reverse strand, counting down.
TCCGTCCGTCTGTCCGTCCGTATGTCACAGCCACTTTATTCCGTAACTATAAGAGCTATACTATGGAAACTTTGTAAGTAGATGTATTCGGTGAACCGCATTAAGATTTTCATACAAAAATAGAAAAAAAACAATAAATTTTTGGGGTTCCCCATACTTAGAACTGAAATTAAATTTTTTTTTTCATCAAACCCATACGTGTGGGGTGTTTATGGATAGGTCTTCAAAAATGATATTGAGGTTTCTAATATATTTTTTTTCTAAACTGATTAGTTTGCGCGAGAGACGCTTCCAAAGTGGAAAAATGTGTGTCCCCCCCCCCGTAACTTCTAAAATAAGGGAATGATAAATGTAAAAATAATATGTGATGTTCATTACCATGCAAACTTCCACCGAAAATTGGTTTGAACGAGATCTAATAATTAGTTTCTTTTTAATACGTTATAAATCGTAAACCGCATTTTACCTTTCATTCAATCAACTCCAATATAATAAAGAATAAAGAAAAACATTTACCTATTTAGATGTATAGTGGTACGGAACCCTACGTGCGCGAGTCCGACTCGCACTTGGCCGGTTTTATCATTAGACGATTTTGACGTCCATCCCATTTATTATTTAGTTCGAAAATCTTTTCCTGTACAGCTACTTGATACATGATGTTTTATTCGTATTTTTTTCCCCAGCGTCACAGTGGTAGATATAGGTACACATATGCTAACTCAAATGTACTATCAATTTATAATAATAAATAATTTCTTTTCGTAGCACTATTTAAAACTATAGTCGTATGTCGAAAGTTGAGTTGTAACAGTAAAGGTAGGTGCGACAACAAGCACAGCGAGGAGGTTGGTCCAGTTGAGCTGCGACCAAAACAGCGCACCGAGACGAGCGAGCGCAGCGAGCTTGACGCAGCGTCGATCGTTGAGCACCAACTAACTTTCATTTGTAGGAAATTTTGCATGCCTAAGGTAGGGCGTAAAAAAATGTCTTTTTCAAAATAGATATATTATTTAGTAAAATGAGAAGTAGGACATATTAGTAATTATGAAATCGAATAATAAATACCGATAACGTTAAAAATAGGTAAATAATTATTGATAATTATAGATAATTTTGATCCAAAACTCTTTTTTGGGTGCGCCGCAGCCGGGGATACAATATTCACGACATACCTTACTATAAACCTATAAAAAATAAACACTATAGATTAGGGTAAATTTTTTTTAAGACTATCTACGCATGTGAGTAAACGTTACTAGCTCTTTTAAGACGTATTTAGTTGTAGTTACAGTGACGGATCTCAACACTGAATATAATTATGTTTATGGTCTTTACGGTTTTTTATCAAGTGAATAGTAAAACACCAACAAACATGCATATGCCACATAATGGTAGTGGGTTCTGAGGCCCATAGATATTTGAAATCTTAACACTGGATTGCCTTACAGTCTTTGAGAACGAACTGAAATGAAGAGGCATTACATTTCGTTCCTTATTTTATAATATTCTTATTTTATATAATGCTAAAGATGAACTCCAACATTAAATAAGTAATCAATTGATAGCATCCCATAAGTCATAATGGTGAGTAGACCACAAATCCAATTCAACATCATCAAACTAATTTTTGATTTCAGAGCATTTTGAAAAGTTACTCGTGGCAAAGATCGCGGTTGCTCCCATGACTACATATTCATGAAGTTAGTCAACGCGGCGGATAAGTCTGAATTCGTCACCCGTTTCACTTACGGGAACTTCGTTGCTCATGAATAATAAGCAGATAATGCAGTTATAATACGCCCTACCAATATTAATGCGAAATTTATGCTCACTTGGTTTCATGCCACATTTTCAGAATTATTTTTTTCCAGGGATTATAATTTTAATAAACTCACATGATCCGATTTTGTAGGGAAATAAATAATTGTGATTCACTCGGTGGTTCATTTAATTATGTTAATTAGTTCACAGTTTATTGCGATTCAGAAGCGTTATATACTATCAGCCCGGCCCTGATCCACCATAGGACTGTGTCACAGTGACGTTATGATTCAAGTCGTAGGAAGTGCCAAACAAGTTGTTTTATTATCATTGTCTTTTAAATTTATAATGTATAATTCTTTAATTAATAAGTTTCATACATTGCACTCCAGAGTCCCAAGATACAGGCTCAGCCTAGTTTGGGGTCCATCAGATATGTCTTTTTGTGTATACTTCTTAAGCAAATAAATAAATAAATAAATAACGTCACTGTGATGACGTTCTATGGTGGGTCAGGGTTCCGATGGGCTGATAGTAGGGTAAACCCTCCAGTTAATGAACACTTGGGTATTTTTTCAACTTTGGAAATAAATTACTCTGTAGTTATCAATAATTGTATTTTCAAGTAATTGAACCAATCTTCATTTAATAAACAAGAAAGTAATTTCTGCGATTTTTTATGACGTTTAGTTATATTCTCCTATAAAAAGTACCAAAAAACCCCGTAAATGAACAAAAAATCTAATGAATGAAGATAGTGTAATCCAGTAAATGAACAAAAAACTAATAAATGAATATAGTTAGTAAAACTCAGTGAATACACATTATTTAGATCTATTTAATGAAATAAAAAACTTTTTAACGTAAAATGAAGTCTTTCTTCAATAATTATCATATCAAAAATTAAAGTAGGTAATTTATGTACTTAATATACAAATAATATCTTTTATCATATAAATACACCTAAGTATATTTGTATTTAAGTACGCAAAAGTGGACTTTGCTTTAAAAATTAACATTACAGCGGAACAGAAAGCCAGGTTGTTTGATCAATGCATTTTACCAGTACTTACCTACGGAGCGGAAACCTGGGTCCTCACAAGAGAGAGTATCAACAAAATACAAGTCGCTCAGAGGAAAGTAGAGAGGAAGATCGCGGGAACTACGCTGAGAGACCGTAAGACCAACACCTGGCTCAGAGAACAAAGTAAGGTCACTGACGCCGTTCAACGAATAGCAACTCTGAAGTGGCAGTGGGCGGGACACATAGCTCGTAAACATGGCTCGTGGGGCAAAGCGGTCTTAGAATGGAGGCCCTGGGGAGAAAAGAGGCCCAGAGGAAGACCACAGATGCGATGGAAAGACGACGTCAAGAGAACTGCAGGGACGAACTGGATGGAAGTGGCGCAAAACAGACTTAGATGGCGCAATCTGAAGGAGGCCTACACCACTATGGTAGAGAACGGCTAAGAAGAAGAAGAAGAAGAGGTAGAATTAATGCAATTTCTTGGTATCGAATGAAATATTTTGCTCGGGTCATCTTTAATATCTAGGGAATTTTCTTCAATCAAATATTTATCTAACTCTTTAAATCATGCCTTATTCTGTACCTGCTGCTCTTACTTTACAAATAATTTATGGATTTATTTAAGTTAAATCAGGGTGCCTTTTAAGGAATAGTTCAAGTCATTTTGGTCCCGGCTTATTTGCAGTAAACTTTGTTTCACCGTTTTTATTTGCATTTAAATAATTTTGCACGCTATCAATGACTTCGTCTGGATGCATTGGAAAACCCACTTTTGCTTTATTTATTATCCATTGAACTAGTTTTGCTTCTTCAAGACTAGAGAGTTCAGTCGGCGGTCCCATTTTTCTCTCCCATGGAATTTTGTGGGTGATTTTATTGTGAAGAGTAGATTTGGGCACATGCAAAAATTTCAAAACAAGTTTTTTTATAATGTTTCGTCACGTACTAGTTGATATATAGCAAAAATGTACAAAAGAAACCCCCCCCCCCCTTTTGGTTTCGGAGTGTCGGTTTGTTTGTCTGTCTGTTTCTGTATGTACCTTTTTGTAATTTTGCTCAGAAACTATATCAAAGTTTTAAAACTGAGATGTTGTACATATATTTTTAGAAATGGGGGACCGTTTAGGATAATTGAACTCCAAAAGTTTCATTTTCGTTGGGGCTACGCTGCCCTACCCCTTACATGGAAAATATCTTAAATTAAAGCACATATAACGAATTTAAAAGAAAAACTATCTCGACTGAGGTCTTACACTTGATTTCTTGTGATACAGGCAACTAAAGTGTTGATACCGAATAAAAAACACCGCAGACCTCAGAAAATACCTTCATAGGTACTTGTTGTTTTTCCGTTTTTTTTTGTTGTTGTAACGGCTTTTGTGTCCAGCATGGTCTGACATGCTCTTGCCTGGTTTTTTAAGTGTAATGTACATATTGGACCCAGAAATGGCGTTTCAACTATTTGAAACAAATGAAATTAATTAATTGCCTAAAACCTTGCCAGCATTCTCTTAAAGTATATATAGGTGGAAACAGCATTATAAACGGGGCATTAATTTTAAAGAGCTCAATTTAGATGTATTTATTTAGACGCCTGTGCTGGGAAAGTTTCTGTTTATAATATTTTTAGTGATTGTTACGCCGGTGGATAAAGGCATCTAATTCTTTACTGGGACTGCGAACAGTGTGAACTAGAGGTACTTAGATTCTAAGTATTCGAAGTTTATTGTGCGAGAATTGTTTGTAATGGTTTAGTAAGCGAGTAGGTAAAGTTTAGCTCTTAATTATCGGTTTATTTCAGATTTATATCAGACCTAACCCCACGTACATAATACGAGTACACTTGTAATATCATTCTCAGTCTGAAAAGATAAAAGCGAACGTAATGTAAGTGTTGAAATGATTTCTAATACTCAGTGTATAAGGGCTCCTTTTACGAACTTTTGTGGGAACTACAGTCCCATAATGCACTTATACACGACTTTTATTGGGAAACACCATTGCGTGTTTATTCTTATATATTGAAGATACAAAATATATTTCCATTTGTGCAAGACAACCAATAACATGTCGAAATATCTTTCCATTGAAACCACCTCGATGGTTCTTGGCGTTTTAGCAGACACTTGTTTATTTTAAAATCAACAAATAATATACTTTCTTTACTTAAGGTGCTTTTATATCACGTATTCGAATAGCATATTGACGTTTATAAACCTATAGACTTATGAATTGAAACAACTTTCCTGTCTGACCATGATGGTGATTTATAAAAACTTTTCTACCGATTCAATTAAATTTACTGTCTATTAAGTAATGTCCGATTAAAAGTTTTCCTTTATTACCTACTAGACGTGATTTAAAAATAGGTAAAACAGTGACGGTCACGAGAAATGTTTTTTGACAATGAAACCAAGAAATGTACCAAAACGTTTATTGGATGACTCTGGCATATTAGAATATAAATAATAAATCTCTTTATATTTCTACTTACATAATATCACAACTACGGCTGAGGTCTCCTTTTAAGTAAAAATACATTTGCCAGGACACCTGCTCTTCTATAATATTCTTTATTGCTTAATTTTGGATTTCTGTGTTGCCATTTTTTTTCGAGGATTATTTTTGTTCTGGTTTTTTTCTTGTGCTCGTCGTTAATGTTTGTGGTAATTATTTTTAGTTGTGCTTTATTTATGTGAATTATCAAAACCTGGTTTGAAAACCTATAAATACCTGTTTTTTTATATTGTATTTAAAGCCGTATATTGTGACACTCTAGAAGGCTAAGATGAGCTTAAGTCGGTGGTTTTAGTTCGATCCACCGTCTTTACATAATATATCGTTATCATTGTTATAAGTAAAATGTAATCAAAAGCAACTAGTTTTAAACTTATTACGTCAGCTGTTATTTCATGATCCAAATATAGGTATAAAATTAAGGTACAGGGATGAGATTGTTTGCGAACAAGCAGTGTCCGCTTATTAGAGGGGCCCGGTGTAATAAAAACATCGCCTTATTACAGCAGGGCCTCTCGCCCTTTAGGGAACTCGAAAATTTAAATTTAAACATAAAACGATTTGTTTTTGTTTGCGCAATAAAAATAATATCAAATTTAACGGCGAGGTTTTATGCGACACAACATCGCAACAATGCACGTTCTTACGTTACTGCTTAAATTTTGTAACTTAGCTTAAGTTAGAAGTATTAGAATTGTGCGCGCAAATGTGATCTTTAGATTATATAATTTAATGCTAATTAATAAACGATACAGTCATGTTGTATTCCTATAGGTAAAAAAAACATACCAAATTAAATAGTAGAATTCGATTGAAATTTAGCTTTCTGGCTAGTTATGAAAAACAAATTTACCTATCTCGTCCCATTTTAATAATACCTTGTTTATGACAATGAAAAAGCACGCGAGCTTTCAGGCCACCTGACGGTAAGTGGGATCTGAGACCCATAGACATTTGAAATCTCAAGACTACAATCTCAAAACTGCAATCCTAAGACTTCAAATGCGTTGCCAACGCTGACGACTGAGATGGGATGCCTCTATGCTAGTAATTTTACCGGTTGTCTTATCCCCAAACCGGAACACCAGCAATACGAACACTTCTGCTTGGCGTTCGGTTAATGGACAAGATGGTGGTGGCGACCCAAACAGACCCTGCACCAGGTCCTACCACCACTAAAATACCTACCCACAACTGAATTGGCAGAATTGTACAATTACTCGGTTCATATAGGGATATGGATGGTTGTTTCTATTTAAAATCTTAGGCGCAATATGTAATAAGTACCCTTGAGCTCATAAACAATGTAGTTTTTAATGCAAATATTATAATAAAAAGAACTTCGAGAACCTTTTCAATATGGTAACAATTAGTAAGGCGTGTATTCAGAGACAAATCCTGGTACATTCACAACATTTTTCATTTGTTACCGAGTATATTTAACCGCTTTTACAACAAATATACGATCCCTTTGATCGGCGCAGTTAAACAAACTATAATCCAGGGCATCTGGTTTTTCTACTTCAGCGTGTAAAATAAGCATGTAAAATTCATCACTCGGTTCAAGCTAGTTAAAACGTAAAACGAAAATTTGCTTTCGACCCCGAGGTTTATAAATATTAATATTTCCTATCTCAGCTGTTAATTACCCAGACAACTACGGATGAACACCGCCCTGTTTTCATTAGGGCAAACCTAATTAGCACAAACTCTTGTTATACGAGGGAGGCATTTCTTTGTCACCCTGTATATTAAACATTGTTCGTAATTCCTGCATCTTGGTATGCCACGGGTCGAGGTTAATGCAAATTATATTAAGCTATCTGCAATGGGCAATTCGGATGTGGTTATTGTTTTTTCTTTTAGTACAGAAGATATATTTATTAAAATATATATCTTGAAAACTATCCATTTACTTTTAATAGGTACCTATGCGTTTTAGTGATTGTTTTTAGTGTACATGGCAAGTAATGAACAGGGACCAGAAAACTCCTTGATTTGATTAAGTCTATCAATCGGGTACTACATCATATGCTGTCCCTATCGATAGGCTTACTCTGATAATATGGAAACTGCTTCGAACTAGTTAACTACAACCATTGAGGTTTCCAGTTTCGTAAGGGTTTCGGATTTATGCACTTACATTAAGTTAGTGTTACCTTATCCATTCTCCCTCTCCGCTGACTTTGTTTCGCAGATTCGTGTGATTGGTTGGTTTCAAGCCTATGAAAAAATATTTTGTATCGACTGCGCGTAGAGATTCACGTACTTTGAAGCCGTTTAATAAACATTTTATAGGGAAAGCCTAACGCGGGTTTTAAGGAATTGGTAAGCGCATAGTCGAATTAATTGTATCGTATGGGATAGCTTTTCATTAGGGTAAGTCGCAGATATGCTAATCGCATCGTTAGGGTTTGTAAAACCCAGTCAATTATATACCCTAACGAAAACCCTTTAAAGGGTAAGCGGTCCCGGTCCCTCATCATGAAGCGTACCAAACTAGCGGTATTGCTGATTATCAAATGAATTTTACTGGACAATTGGAGTTCACCTACTCTATTAAATATACTTTTTGTGTTGTCTGCTCGTAATACTAATTGTATAGTATCGGTGAATAAAAACACATTTTATAATCTACGGTTCCATTTTAATATTAGAAACTGTTATAACAGCTCATATCGAAAAGCATATGTCATCAACCGTTGATCTAGAATATACAGTATTCTAAGTTTCTAAATTAAATTCGGCTGACAGTATATTTGTCACTAGAGTTTCATAGAAAACCGGCCAAGTACCATTCTTGCATGAGGCCCCCTTTAAAATTATTAAATTAATTTAATCGCAATTAATTGTTGTAGGGGAGACCGGGGCTGGACGTTCCGATTTTCATGTAACATAAAGTTTAACTATAAAAATGAAGGGTTTGATTCTCAACATGTGCCCATATTGAACTGGTGTTTATCGTTGTTTGTTTTACTAATACCTCAATAGTTATTTTAACAAAAGCAAATTTTTGACAAAATTCGGTGCGGAACATTTACGGCCCTACTACTCGCCCCAAAGCGGGTTTGGGGCGAGTAGTTCCATCTCTGAGGCAAATTGTTCCGCTTAATGTCAATCTATATTTCAGCAGAGTTTCACTGAGCTTAGTGAAAAGATCATTAAAATGTGTGCGTGTCAATCCACACGACAAGTTGTATGTGTATCTCGAGTTTGGCTCAACCAATTTTGATGCGGTCTTCAGAAAAGTATTTGTTCCACTTAGGGGAAGGCTTTAATATTTTAACCGACTTCAAAAATGTATTTATACAGTTATTATTATATATATTATATTATAGGTACACTTGTCGCAATACTCGCAATTAAATTAAGATAAATCTCATAAAATATATCAATTTATTTAAAGTGTATGTGTGGCTGTACCGGTTAATTTCCTTAGCCTTAAAAGAAGAAATGTCCTGTATTTTGGATATATGACCATAATATAGAAGTGTGGTCAACCTAATTGATATATTTACATTAGAAAAATTACAATTGAATATCTTTATAAACAGACAACGAATATAAAATATTAGATGGTGGATATTTAGTAAAAAAAATTACTAAAAGTTGAACTAGTTTATAGTTTCTGTGATACTACGAATCTTAAGATATTTACATTTTTTACTTACTTAAAATATGTGAACTGAGTGAGCACTCACAAAAATTTATTATATAAAAACCTGCCACGTTAGTGGTTCGTTTTGTGTTTTACAAATTCCCATATTAATTTTACTAAACTATACACATATTTAGCAGTTTAAATTTTCAGTTTTTTTATCAGAAATCGGGTTTTCGAAAACGTGTGGATTGAGTGAGCATAGTAAATTATTTGTAAAACCTTAAATACGTAACTAGGTGATCTACAAATTATAAAGGTAATTTAGCATAGGTTTTACTAAATATTAGTATATAAATATTTTATGTTAAATGTATACATTCACTGATTTCGTTGGTAGATTGTGAGAACTGAGTGAGCACAATATGTAAAAGGTTTTTTATTTTTTATTTGTGGTTTTACAAATACAGAGATTAGTTTTACAATTGTTTTAGAACTTTTACTAAATGAACAGCATTTTATCTTTTTTTTCTGAAGGGTGCTCACTCAATCCACACGCACACCATTAAAATTATGTTTGTTAATTGCTGATGCACGTCCAACACTAGTTATTTCTGGGGTATTATCGAATAGTAGTTTTCCATCGAAAATTTTACCTCTTCTCGTCCTACGTTCGTTTTTTCACATCCTTAAAAAAATTCCCCAAAGGAGGAACTTAATGCCCCAAAATACTTTTTTATATGAAGACTGTCACTCTGGCAAAGTAAAAGAATCAATTTATTAATACACAAACTGTACGCTACTTTACTAATGTCACTACAATTAGGGAAAGTTAAATATGAATTGGTCCATAGTAAATAGAGATATACCAAAACGTTTAAACATGAAAATATTTACTGATGTGGTGTTTTGACAGCTCCATGCAGACAGATACTTAACCGTCGTCGCCGGAGTAATTAAAATGGCTGCCAAAGCAGCGCGACACCTCACGCTTTATTGGCATATTTCACATGTATTGATATACTTTTTCCTTACAAAGTTATTGCCGTCGGAACAACTTACCCCGGGAACTCCCATCCCCGGTCTCTCCTACAGTAAAAATACACTCTGTGAAAAATTCAAGTGCCTTGCTATAACGATTAATGAGATACATCCCGCTGATAGAAGGACAGACAGCGGAAGCTTAGTAATAGATACCTCTCAATAACGAATATTGCGATAGTTATTAAGGAGTACTAGTAAGCGACAGGTTAAGGTTCTATCGGATCGCATGTGGAGCACCAGTCATATCGGTTGCGACCTACAGAAGTCTAACTTTAAGGTGTTTTTGTGCACCATCCGATTTGGCTGCGAGAAAGAGAGTCCGAGGAATATATATGGCAATGTGAGTCTACGATCTAATGGCCAAGCTACGGATTCGCGCGGCGGTGGCGTGCGGATGGCGGCGAAAACAAATGTAAAGAAATCGCCTCATCATCACCGCCGGGGCGAGTCGTGGCATGCTTAACACATCTATATGCATTTGTTTACGCCACTCGCCGCTCGTCCAAAGTCGTAGTCAGGCCATTATGTGCAACCGCAATATATACGGACGCGTTGGACACGATTACGGATTTCATCGAATCGAATGCGGTGCGAAAACGCTGTAATACCTATAAAATAAGTTCTTTAGTAAAATGATCTCATAATTGTGAATTTCACCAATTAATTTGATTGTTAAAGCTTAAGCGGCTGTTAGTCTAGATGTACACTTTGACAGGCGTCAAACCTCTAATCTTACCTCCTACCCTCACTAAATTAACCTGTGCATTTAAACAGGTTTAATAATACTTTATGTTTAAACGATTTTGTACAGAAACGATAACATCGGTTATTTTTAATAATACATTTATAACAATAAAGTAGGATGATACCTGAGAGACACATTTTCATATTCCACAAGGAGAAAGGAAATCCGCAGCTGTGGCTTTTCCAATAAAATTACAGTTCGGTGGGTTTCTGTCAAACTGCCATCAATCCTGGCGCACAAATTTCACTTTTAATAAAGAAGGGAAGGGTTGCGCTTTCGTTCAAAAGGTTTTTAATTAAATACCATCTTGTACCGTAACCTTTAGTTGATTATGATTAATTTACGGCATTGTCTTTATCAAATCTACGTGTTAGCTAGCTCTATACAGCTATTAAAATTACTAATTTTTAGAATCCTCAAATAGATTTGGGCAATTTGAATTGTTTCCAAGTTTCGGATGTAGGTATAATACGAAATCATATTAATCGTTATTAATACGAATTAAAGATACCTCCTCGCTCAACAATGGTGATATTTAGACCCCGTTATCAATTGCTCAGTTTGGGGGCAAACGTCACAATAGGGTAGTCTGGGGACTAAATGGAACGGTAATCATGAACACTACAACCTTGTGTATTTGTGTACAACGGTTTTTTTTATAATAAGGCTTTCACGACATAAATTACTTATAAGTCAAGGGTCAATTGGTTAATTCAGCAGTTATCAAAGCAGGATTTGTAACGGTTGCTTTGATTTATTTGTATTTCTTGACCTGCAGGCCTTAAGGTCGTTAACAATACGCAACGTGGCAAGTTTTTATATATTTTTCGTCTTCTTCGTGCAGAATTAATTTTCATTGCTCGCTCTGTATGTTATCCGCTATTAAAATAGATAGTGTAAATAAAGCACACGCGATATTTTTAATGAATTTTAATTCTCTCTCAATGTTTGTTTTCAATATTTTATTTTTTGCCTCTCTTATAATAGTTTGATTGATTAGACCTTTCAGAATCTATTTTTAATGTGGTTTAGAACAACTTTATCATTACAACGGTTTAGTCATTTAGAACAACTTCTGATCTGTTACAGATACTCAGTTAACGAAAAAACAACGTTGATAATTATCATTGATAAATGAATCAATTGACTATTGACTTGTAAGGAATTATTTATTATTAGTTAAATTTATATCGTGTTAATAAGTACAGTTCCATTTAGTCCCCAGACTACCCTATTCTCACGCTTGCCACAAAACTGAGCAATTGATATCGGGGTCTAGTGATATTGTGCCAATTTATTTTTAATTTTGAAAGCGAATAAAGATGGTGAATTAAATCGTTCAAAAATGACATTTCTGTTCAATCTTAAACGACTTGATTTGATTACCTACTCCTTTTAATGAGTCGAATACCAAATTTTAAGGACATAATTGGAGATTGATATTTATCAACTCAAATGTGCTTCAATTTAAATTCAGCTGGAAACTAAAAATAAATATTATCTATATCTTCGTAAATGGTGCTTCTTTCGCAACCTCTTCCCCAACATTAGCAAATATTTAGACGAGAAGTAGCTAACACGTATTTTTTCAACTAACGATCGCTTAACCCCTCTAGTCAAGATCAGATAGTGTGAAGATGCCTGTTCAATAAGCCGCCGCGTGCAGGGGTGCCGGCGCGACACGCGATGTCTCGGTCCGCTGAGGTAATCCACCATTAGGCCAAAAAGCCTCCTAGCTTATCTGCGACATCTGTACGATGTTTATATTTTGAGGGTCCCCGACAACCTCTATAACGACATCTCTTATCGTCAACATGTCTACGAATAGGTAATCTTCCTTATCCGCCAACAGGGTAAAATACACTCTAACGCACTTAAAAGAAAATCCACAGTATATCGCAAAAAGCACAATTCTGCTCAAGTATCTGAGTGAAATCATCATTTGATGCACACAGATTATTAAATCTTAGGGTTTGACGTTAAAGTCCGTTGTTCTTTGGCTGTTCCATCACGATCCGTTGGCCTTTTGATTTGGGATAAGAAAACTTAATGGTATGTTGTTAAAATAGGGTTTCGTTTGCAGCTCGAACACGGCAAATAGAAACATGTCAAACATTGCTCTGCTTAATGTCAGACCTGTCGGTAGAATTTAGAATTTGAACCCTTCCTTCCTTAGTGATTCTGCGAATTTGGCTCTGCAGCAAAATTATGCTGTAGTATTACGAGGGTGAGCTCGTAATTAGTGGGGCTTAGGTTGTTTTCATTGAGATCTCTTTGCCGAAAAATCACTTGTTTTGCGTTGAGTTTTAATTAATTTGGTTTTGTGAGCACTTCCTGAGTATATTTAAATAGGAATCACTGATTTTTTGATTTGACTTTAAAATTGAATTAGACATTTATATATAAATGAAAACCTTTTGTTTATTTCCGTTCATATCAATGGGAGCAGAAAAAATAAATACCTTATGTAAAAAACTGTCATGGTGTTCTAGGCGTCCAGTGCAGCTCAGTTTTCAAAAATCTTGATTTAAAAATATAATACCTGGATAGCTAACAAACGTGGTTTAGCAATTTACATTCCAATTAAGGTCCCCACTCTACCATTGCCTTTCCTTTACCGCCTTAAACAATATGACGGCAATCGTCCGTCCTATTTGACTCTTGTAACTAATTCTTAATCAAGCCATTATATCGTATAAGATGTCCCACAAGTTTACCTCTTCTGCTAAGTACGTAAACGAATTTAGTTAAATCAATATGAAATACTAAGTTTTCTAAATATAAGTCATATAAGTAAGTGATTTTAGATAATGGTCAAGGCCTGTATTATCCTTTAAAACGAAGTATATTCTATAGTAAAGTCTGCTGCTGGACATATGCCTCGCCCAAGATTTTCCCCAAGGTCCGGTCCTGCGCCGCTTGCATCCATCATCTGTTTCCTGTAACCTCAGCCACGTTGTCGGTCCACCTTGCTCAAGTCTACCAACGCTGCGCCTTCCCGTACGCTGAATGTTGCCATGGTCATAGCTAAATACAATTTAAAGCAAAAATCTATCTTTTTAACCCTAATGTTGAAATTTTCACACAGTATGTCTTATACAATCTATCGTTTAATAGTGCATTGTGTATTAAGGGCGGTAAGTAAGGAATTACGATCGAGACTCTAGTAGAAGCCCGATGTCAAAGACTGTAGGCTTTCTGATTCGAGGTTCGTAATTCCCGTACCGCCCAATCGCGTAGGTACAATGTTTTTCATCACATTTGAGAGTAAATAAATAAAATTATAGGGAAGAAAATAATTAAGAATTATAGATTTAATACACAAGTCAGCACAACTATTATTACTAAATACGTGTCTTTTTTTTTAAAGCGGATGGCGGGCTTTTTGCCCACACCACAGATTATACAAATGATTCGTTCAGAAACGTAAAGGGCAAATACTTACGTAGGTATACAGCCTTTACAGAGTGTAAATAAAATTAAACAATTTCGAAGTTTCGATACGAAAAACGATTAATATCGATTAATAAGAACGTTAGTTGAGTATTTAAATAACATGTTTGTAGCGATATTGCAATGAAATTCCTGTTTAGATAACATTTTTAGAAAACAATTCAATTGCATGTAAACTCCTTGCTAGCTTACATGACTTGTGTGCTGTGCTATAAATTAAAAAAAAAAATAGACACCGACCTTAGGTTTCATGACAAAAAGAAAGCTCGAGGGTTTCCTTTCCTATGGGGCATTACGGCCAAGTTAACCTGTATTTTTACAAACTGTTTACGTGCAAGTGTGATGAAAAATTATAAAATTATCTTTACATCAAATCCCATAGGGGAAAAAAACATATTTTGGCTTTTTATACGGATTGTATTTTTATTTTGATAGTATCTACCGATTTAGCCGATTTAAATAGCAATGTTAAGTAAAACTGCTACAAATAATATGTAGAATGTAAAATATTTTTAATAAACTTTGGAAGTTTTACGAATTAGTTTTTTTATGTTTTGTAGTTTATTCTTTTATAAGTACGGTAGCGATATTAATTCTACATATTATTAATTTATTTTGACGATTGTAATTTGGCGTACCTACTCATATTTTTCATTGACTTAGTTGCAATCCAAGTAGCTTTCGCATCACACGTGCGAGATTGAGATATTTTCGTGATTATGGGCAAAATAAAGGTACAACAGAGCCTTTGTGTGCTTTACTGGTTGTAGGTACAAATTATTCACGAAGAATAAAAATACACAGTGTTACTTTTCACTCGTAATCATATTGTTGTAATACATAAATGTCTCAAATTGTTTCATTTCGTTCGCGCAGACGTTCGCCATTTTGCAGAACGGAACAGAAATGTATGATACGTGCGCGACAAGTTAAGCCAGACAGCCACGTGCCGTCGCTACCAATCCTGTTAAGCGAACCAAATGACCTGGCCGAATTTTGCCGAAAGTTGCCGAATAACTGTCTACACGAGTAATAGCAGTGATACTTTGTTTCGCTCGCGCGCCACCTGTTTGCGTCTTTCTGTCTCTTGCTCTGTTGGCGTCTAGTAACTTTGTTTGTGTGAGTATATTGTGGTAGTACCAGTAGTACAGAATATTATCATAAACATCACTCATCTTCCTCTGTTATACTTTTATCAAAGTGTTCATAGACATTTACTTTTTAACTCAGATAATTATCCCCAACCCCGATCATGACAAACTTGTAAGAGATAGCTTTTTCGAGAAATAACTGCTGTAAATAAGAGTATTTACCCTACGATAACTGACTAAAACAAAAGGTTAAACTATACCGATAAACGATTTAAAATCATTAACTAAGTTCGGAAAAGTAAGTTCAGTATACCATTTCAAAATCACCCTGTATCATGAAAACCGTGCTCTACGGCTACGTGTCATTAGAGTATAGCAATAAAGGCTGTATCGTTCACCAGCGACAATTTAACGAGTGCACGTGCTGCGGAAAGTGAGTTAGGGTCGGGGGTGTTCATCATGTGAACTTTCCCGAGTTTATTTATTCCCCGAGTCTTCCCCAGCTTAATGGCGCCTCAAGCGCTAATGTGTGGCTATAAATTAAACGATAATAAGTTGGGACAACAACACTGTCCGTTAATGACTGCGCCTAAAGCGCGTCATCCATTGGCGAGTAACTCGATTTCAGAAAGGGTGCGCTCTGATATGGGGGAGCGCGTGGCAATTCCAAACAGTCATTATCGATTTTCTATTGTTTTGTGCGTTGATTGTCTTGTATCAAAAAATGCCGTAGAGCTTAATGGCTAGCTCGCCAATGGATGGTGCGCCTTAGATAGTGCCCGCATGAGCACATTCCGTGTACACTTTAATAAATAATGCTTTCTTAATTAATTGTGAAGTTAGTGGAGAAATCGATCACTAGACGGGTATTACGACAGGGTTCATAATGTCTTTGGGAGGTTATAATTATGTCATTATAAATTAAAGTCGTGACATAACATAACATACAGAGCAAACCTCTTATAAAGTACTTTTTAAAATTTATAGCTCAAGCACAAACATTTCAATTATACGTCACGTTTCCAAATAGCTTTTACTAATCGTAGACGTATTCTGGACCTATCAGCAGAACCAACTCCCTATGTATACTTTACCTTTACTAATAGGTAACGATATGAAAGCTAACATCAATGTCTACTTGCTATCAAATTTAAGTACCTAATACATACTAGCAGACGTTGATATCAATCGCCAAACACATTATCTCGATGACGATACGTTAACGTCTTACCTACTCGATAGTAGCTCGGGCTGTCAAATTTAAATGTCACAGTGAGAGATAAGGCCAAAGCATATTTAAATCACATGTTTACTTTTGTGCGTTCATGAATACGAGGGTGTCTTTTATGCTACATTTTAATACATTTAAACGTTAGGTACCTACTGAGTATTCCTAGAATCACGTGAAAGGCATTTTGAGAAGTAATTTAACGATTTGTGTTGAACCCGCGCGGGTGCTACCATGGTCCAGTTGTTCTCTCGTTTGGGGTATTTTGACAATTACAATAAATTTATTATTAATTTGCGTGAATAATTTCCAAAAAAACATTGTTTGGAAAGTCGTAGTAATCGAACTCTTGTATTTACTTATTAAAAAGGAACATATAAATGGCTTGTGTGTGTTCTTGAATTCATTAAAAACAGTTATGTCCCACAGGCTATAAGCTTTCAAAAAATCCCCATCAAATTACCTACAGTAAAACATCTTTAAATCCAATTTCAACGACTTTTGTTTGGACAAACGGATTATTGAAAATAATTAGTACCCACTGTTGAAAACCTTTTTTTTTAAGTTGATGTTTTCATACGATTTTTAAGTTTTATTTACGTTATAATAATAACATCACGTCAGGAAGTTAAAAATTCCGTAACTTAATAGCTAAAACCGGTTTACCCGCCTGTCCAACTGTCCCTCATTCTGTGTTTGTAGATATGTTACAGCTATCTTACGCAGAAACATAAAACGAGTTAGATGAAATTCGACCAGTATTTTATTTTTCAAACCACAATGTTTTCTGCCACACAATTTTAAGTAACTTTACTCATGTAAATGCGCTATATTTTTTGCATTGTCTACATTTCAAATGCCAAACCACATTATCTCTTAGTCAAAATAACCTAGACAAATAATAACTTTACATGTGACTGGGTCTTGAAGGAACCCGCCCGATGTGGTCAAATAAATCCGGCTTGTTCCGGTCCCGGCCCGGCGGCCGGATGTTTTGTCGAACCACCATTCTCTGCAGTAAGCCTTGACAACTTTTTAGGGATCTGCACTCTGTTAAATATAGTTTACCTAGTATTTATATATTGCTGCTACTTAAACTACCTATATCGAACTCATGAGCTACGTCATGTTCTATTATGTTACTGCTTATAAGCTGGTTTACTTTTGTGATAAAAAAACAATAGTGTTCACTAATGTTTTACCGAATCGTCATTTGGCAAACTATATTATTTTGCAAACTTTCATTAATTACTGAAAGAGATACTTTCCGCCACCTTATTAATTTTATATGCTTTGCTATGGTGTGGTAATTTTATAAGTTTAACCTAACCTTACCTACATATGTATGTAATGTAATGGTTAAAGCACAATCACTTTTTCGAGTAATGAAAGTTTTTACTCGTAAAATGATTACTTTTGTCAAACTTATGGACCTTATGGTCAATGATTGGACCCTGTTGGCTACTTTTATCGCCCACAGATAACACAAAAAAGACATCGCATAATCTTATACACCTTTTCACAAACTAAGTTTTTAAAAAGAAAAACGTATCTCAAACGAATTTTGGTGTAGGGTACATGTAATCTAATCTAGTTGCTGTCTCTGGCTATACGAGTACATGTACTGAACTGTGAAAACTAAATGATCATAAATGAGAAGTGGACGCATGCGACTTCGTACGTGTAGAATTAATTAGTTGCCCGCTACTTCCCCTAACTTAACCCCCAGGGGATCAATTTTCAAAAATCGCTTCTTAGTGCAGCATCCAAATTGTAAGTACTTGGATCAAACGGCATCAGTTGTGCGTTGACAATTAGTAAGCCAGTCAGTTTCTTCTTTTAATATAATGCCAGCGACCCGCCGATTATTTATCTGAATTTTCTGTAAAACCGGTGCATAAACCAGACGCGATTTTACATAAAACCTTCCTCTTGAATCACTCTATTAAAATCCGTTGAGCAGTTTAAAAGATCTAAGCGAACAGACAGCGGAAGCGACTTCATTTGATACTACTAAGATTATGATATGTAGATAAATGTCAGAGACATTTTTACACAAATTGACTTAATCCCAAAATAAGCTCGAAGATTGTACATTGATGAAAGACAGAGGTAAACATACTTATATCAATATAAATAATTGTTTATATAGAAAACACACAGGACTCGGAAGCAATAGAATACTTACTCTTATCACACAATATTTTCCCTTGCCAATTCGACCTGGTCCTGGGACCGTTAACTTCGTATGATGGGTGGGTTGATTAGGTTTGCAATAATATGTGACTGCCCCGTCCTTTCGTTCTCAATAGGGTCATAATTGTAAAAGAACAATCTCTATAATTTGTGTAACCATTTATGTAGCTATATTTATATCCAATATGTACATTTAACGATGGCGTTAAAATGTTATTGTCCTTTTTCGGTTTCAACAGTTGTATGTTATTGCTGAAATTGACAGAGACAGATTTAACGATGTTTAAAAAATATTGAAAGAGGGTTTATTTACAATTCAACTTTGACAAAGTTGTTTTGATTACTTATTGTTAGTTGGTTTTGTTGAAGACACTTTGCAATAGGTGGTTGAGATTTCAATACAACTTAAACGATTTATTTCAAGTCTTTGAGACGAATGGAGTAAAACGGTAAATTTATGTCTATTTTCTCCTCGTTAGGTAACAAATTACTGACGACTATTTGAAAAATCTAGACGGATTAAATAAACCATGTTCCCCTTAGTAGTTAATTAATAGATGAAAATGATAAAAGAAGTGCGGGGTCAAGCGCTCTGAGACTGTTTCCTTAAAATTAGATGTTTTCCAAGTCGTAAAAATGTGATTGTTTTTACTAAGATTTTAATTCGTGAGTGATAATAATCTAGATCGTGATATCGCATAAAAGTTATGAAAAATCTTTAATCGATTTTTAACCGGTTTTTTTTAGGTTGTTTAGTTTGCTTTTCAAATCTTTTTGCTGATGATTAAGAAAGTGTTAGTTCTTAATACTACTTTTTGTATTAATTTCAAATACAAACGCGTTTTATTACTGACTAAATGACTCGTTACTCTGAGTACTCAATTCGTTTAATGAATACTAATAAAACCTCAGAATATCGTGCAGTTTTCTTTAATTAGTTATTAGTTACACAATTATCAATGTTATCATACGAGTGTTGTTTTAAACGCGAAACATCTGACATATCAAGTTGGCCGGCGCAGTATTCCGGGCAAGCGCAACTCCCTAAGTGGCCCGGGACTTTACACCATGACTAATTATTTTTTCGCTTTCATCTTCGACAAACTGGCAACATAAAGCGATTTCGACAATAGCCACGGCCTCAGTATAAAACAAAGGATCCCAAAAGGAAAATTAAGAGGGTTCAATGTAGACGTCATTGTCGTAATTCTCTTTGTTATGCTGACTTTGCTCTGGAAGTATTGGAGACGAATTGCCGAGGGTTTCGTATAGAAATAAGCCTGCTGCGGGTAATGATGTATTTGCCATCGGGCTCGGATGTTTGCTTATCAGAATTACCTGGTATTTTCGTTATATATTTACACTAAGAGGCGAGCGAGCGCCGACCGGCGTTCGGTATCGCTTCCGCACCAAATATATATCTTTTTAGTGAATACACTGTGTGACGCTCTAAAATAGACGTTTATATGTGACTTAATCCATTTAAATTTTACGTTAACTGAATTTAAAGAAGAAAAGAAACAAAGCAAACCACAATCAAGATTTTTTTCAATTTTTTTTTCTTTGTATAGCTAAAACTATATGTTTTGTACACAGTGACCAATGATGTATCTAAATGAACAAAATGTTTTTAAACAACGAAGAATACGTGTTTTTTTTAATTTTTGACGGTAAATTTGTTATTACTAGCTTAACCTACCACGTTAGCCTTTCAGTAAATTCAAAAATCCTATATCTAATATTAACTCACCTGGTACAGCTGAGGTTATAGACTAAACCATATAAATGCTCACATTTTACTTTATATAATTCCAGAAAAAAACTATCTAACATCCATTTACGTTCACAATTTCGTCCTCAAAATTAAACCGGCTGATATGTTTCGATCGTTCATTCGTCAAAGTTCAAGTTTCGAAACTTTCATTCGTGTGTCGGGTTATGTCGACGCGGGGGCATGGGGAGCGTCCGCCCTGTACCGCGGGGCGCGTTGCACTGCGCTCGCTAGCTCTTGACAAGACAATCTTTGCCTGAACACTGTACACAGTGGCCCTCGACGCAACAGCAACTTGTGTGCCTTCACACGGATAACGCCCGCGTTACGGGGCTTTGTCTTCCCGACTCCTTGCCGAGTGCCGACGCGCTAATTGGCGACATTACGCGCGATAAATGAATATCAATATTAATGCCGGTCTTATCCGCGATCATTTCAGGCGGCTTCAGCGTTTCGCTAACCGTTATTGTTAAGACGATTGGAAGGGATACCTTAAGGATATTAAACAATGCAATAAAACAATTATGACTCCTTTTTTGCTTCTTATAATCAGCCCCAATTACAAATAGGGACACTGGGATACGAAAACCTACAAAGCAAGTCGTAAAGTATTTTACTAAATACGTTTTTGGTGACTTAATTCCTTAGCCATGCGTCCGTTAGTATATTAAGCGACAGCTAATGGGCGCATAAGAACAACTTATTAACTCATTATAATATAATGCCACATTATGACATTGCTACGATATGAAAGACGGCTCTTTGGAAGAATGTGAAAATCTTAGTAGCGTAGGGTGCTGAAAGGCTGCCATTAGAGCTTTTTAAAAAATTACCTACTTTATTTATAATTTGATACAATACGTGTCATTTTCTAAGCATACAGAGCTATAAGAAGTTTGTATTGTGCATCCAATCGGACCGGTCTTCTTCAGATTTGAGGAAGTACGGTCCGAAGATTTTGTGACCATATCTGAAGTGATCGTAGGACTATCTGTGTGAGCGGTTCTGCACACCATGCACCAGTTCAGTGGGTTTGTACGCGACCGTTCTTACGGTCCGTTACTTATTATCTTCACTCCGCTGGATCTGTATTGTTACTGTCATCTAGTAATTGCTGTTCACCATTCTCAGACCATAATTTTACGAATCCAGTTGGACGCTAAATACCCGAAATACTTTATGAATTCATGCTACATTTCTGTAGATATTCGATTTGGCCGACTATTGTGCAATACTTTAGACAATTTACTATGAACATCATACATAATGTAAGCTCGTATACTCGTACTCGTATAGTCAATGAACATAGTTCTGGTAGTAAATGTACCACCAAGAAATGCAAAAACCCACGATGTGACGAGATGACGTATTAAACACCGCATCAGTCAAGTTTGAGTAATTCGGCCTGTCATTGCGACAGGGCTCTTCGGTGGGACATGTATCTATTTTGTTAACTGTAGGTTTATTAAACATTATCCGTGACAGGTTAATTAATAAAACTTCGTAGGTTTATTAAAAAGCAGCTTTATGACGGCGCCCTCGTAGCATCAACCCTCGAGTAAAACGGCAATTTCAAACAATTCACGTATCCAGTAACAATACCCCGCACAAAATAAATTGGCCAACCGCACGCAAAAGTATCGGAAAAAACTTTGGAATCCAAAAGAGACCCTTTCACTAAAATACGTTTATTTCCCGGGAGCGTATATAAAAACAGGCAAATCACAAAACAAGATAACATTTGCTAGGTCTTCCACTGCGGGAATCTCATTTTCAATATGTTTTTTATAACTTTCAGCGAGGAAATGAGGTGGTGCTCCCGGGCGTTCGCGGCCGGCATTGTCATCATAAACCAACCGAGGCCTTCTCCATAAATCCGCTACAAATGTACCTTTATACGCATTACGCCATAACAGAGAGGATTCTTTTTGCCGAACAATGCCCTTAAACCCAACAAACGAATCGGTTCTCTTATCGATTTTGTAGTTGGTTATCGCCGCGTGAATGTCATTCAAACCAGCTAACATATAGAATGCTGCCATTTACTCGTTAAAGATGTAATTTTTCGACAAATATCTGTTGATATTTTTTTACCCTTCGTTGTGTTTTTGTGCTACGTTAGTATAACGTATTAACGAATAACTAGCAGTAGATAAATAATTAACAGAAATGTAGAAGCTCGAGTCCATTATCGTGGCCAGGCCACCAAATTGCGTTGATATACGCAAAATGCATTACCAAAACACAAATATTTATAAGAGTTATAGTGGTTCAACCTAATTTTTAATTATTAAATAAAATCAATAGGCGACCAATAAACATAAATAAACAAACAAATAAAATAAGTTTTAACAGGCGTCTTATCTTAAAGTAAAATTTTTTTCATGGTTTAATGCCACTTCTCAGATAAGGTACAAGTTATTGGTAGAAATTAAACTTTTCGACATATTATAGGAAAACGCATTAAAAACTCAAATCGTACGACTAGGTAACTAGTCCACTACTTAAACTATGGTTTAATATATAGCTTAAAATATTGCGTAAAAAGTAATCATCCCAGTTTTTACTCCATTAGTAATAAACAGCAGTTTTTTATGACGTGTAAAATTTATTTTACCAATAAATAATCTATCTATCTATCTAGCTTGAAAAAATATCCTTTTTCAAATTCATTTCGCTCGGCGGGATGATATTATACGTTTTTTAGCACATTTTTTGCTTTCGCGGCAACAAAGAGTGCAGTCTTTTCCCTCATTTTTCGCCAGTCTCAACATAATAACCTCTTGTTGACTGTGCTGCCCGCACGGCCCCAAGCACTCCAGCAATAAGACAGTAATAAATGTTCAGAACTAAAGGAGTAAAAAAAGACTATAATAACTAGATAACGTTTAGCGGCACTTGAGAGCTCAATATCAGCTCGTGACTGAGAGTCTAGGGTGGCTCAGGTTATTGTCTGCCCTGAGTCGGTCGGACAACATTGTTGCCATTAGGTATGGAAGAGACATACAATTCTGCCCTTTCTGGTTTGAATATGTTATTTTTCGGTTCCGTAGGCACTCAAAAGGGGTCAATGGGACCCTGAAACTAACTTTTCTCTCTTTTCTTCTCGTCTGTCTGTCTGTACCATAAAAGTTATACCGCACCGTAACATACCTTCGAAATTTTCTCCGAGTGAGTATTTCTACCTGCCGTTGTAACAACAACCAGTCGTGAGTCCGACTCGCATTTGGCCGTCTTTTTATTCTAAAAATATGTTTGACAATATTATATTAATGCAGGTTTATTATCGTTTTGATACGCACGTACATGTTATTGTGATTTTTAGACGTGTGGGAGCAAACCATGACCAATTATACATCTTATATAGAGTTTAAAATTGCATTTTTATGTAAAGCATTTATATAATTAAAATTAAAATTAAAAATATGTCAGTCTATTCATATAGTGTTATTTAAAAATACTAACCTGCTTATTTATAACATTTGAATTTCTGTTAAATTCAAATGTCTTCGCTCATAATAATATGAAGGATAAGGGCAAAACATACTTTAAGGCACAATGTAACTATAAAATTGAATTAAAGTAATAAGTAATGACATACAAATGCGAAGTTTATATTTCTGTGAAATTCCTTATTAGGTTTAATATCCTTTTAAAGTTTGTGGAGAAAAAAATGTTAAATTAATTAAACAAGTTTCATTAAATAGAAACTGAAGTTTATGTCATAATCATATCGTAGACATGAGTTGGTAATGAATAAGCAATTTTCGAGTTGGCTGCACGGTGGAGCGATTGTTGGTATCTTCATTCCGAGCTCGGTGGATTATCCATATTATCCTAAAATCTCCAAACGGCAGCTGCTTGCGCGCAACAATGATCGCAGCTCATACAAAATTAGCTACTTAAATTTTAAATTGTAACTTTTTAATCCTAAATTAATGTTAAATGATTGCCTCGAAAGATTTATGCAGCGTTCACTACGCCACATTATTAAAAATCTTCTTCAAATACAAGCCGTTTTCTCATCCGTTTTTCGTTCAATAATTTTAGGCTTGGGTTTGCTTGGGTTGAATATAAATTGACCATTATTTGACTTTGAATTGAATTTAAACGTTAAACATTGAATTGAATCATATACTTGTTCCCACGTCGGCACATGTCAGAGTTTCATAAGTAATTTAATATTATTTATGATGACAGATTCTTTTTGAACAGTTTTTTTTCTATATAATTGCCTTTTCGCCAATTACCTACGTTTAAATTAGTAAGGGATAAGAACCCAACAACTTTCCTACAGGTAAGTTGGAGAGGATGATCATCATCATCAGACAAAGAGTACAACTTACTTCTTAAATAGCGACTAAAGTTTTCTCTAATTGAATGCTAACAAAGTTAATTACGACTAATATCTAAATAAGAACTTATATTAGAACGCTAACCAAAATAGGTGTTTTAATGTTGTAAAAATTGTATTTAAACTTTAAACCTTATTAGAACAATATAAAACTGTTTTCATTCCCAAATCGTACAAAAAACAAATGCTTAATGTATCCGTTATGTGCCGACAAGTGGGGTGAAAATCCAGTTTTTATTGTATTATCGTGTGAGTCCCGATACAGACAGAGAGGCGTTAAGGTGAAACGGTTTAAGGGCTTTTTGTCAGTTAAATGGAAGTTCTTTGTCGGGATATTCCGAGTGGACGGGCGTGTACGACTTGGAATCGGATTAGCAATATCGAGCATAGAACACTGATAGAATCGCCCGAGCATTATCTTCCGCTGCAGGCTTTTGCGCTTCCGACGAGGCCAATGTAATAGAATAAGTTAAACTCGAATTGCTTGCCCGGCGACATTTTATAGTTTTATAACAGCAATTTTTGTAACGTAATGGGAAAAAATACAGACCTTACCTCTGGACTCTTCAGTTTGGTTCCATTGTTTTTTTCCTCTATACCTGTTAGTTCCGCACAAAAATTTATTCTTCTTAAAATTGTATCAGTTGGTTTTATAAAATAATTATAAATAAATATCAGGGGACAGACAGGGTCAAACAAATTGACCTAGTCACAAACTAGACTCTAGGTTCATACTACGCTGTACTAGACAACAATAAACTAATAAGTAAGTTCATTGAGTATGATAAAAATAAACTTAAATACTAAGAAAACATCCAAGTCTCAGGAACACACAGGATTTGAACCCAGGACCGCCAGCTTGGTAGGCAGGGTCACTAATGACTAGGCTGTGCTGTGCGTGTCGTATATTATCGATAAATATATATTACTATAATTTACTACCGTAAGATTACCTATAATCCCCTTGGCTGCGGCAGTATCGTTTCGCCACATATTGGCTGCAACCGTTTAGCTCATAGAATTGGAAGCGTATAATCTGTCTACAGCCCTTTGGAGCGCTCAGTAGGCACCTGTTTGTTGCATGTATGTACTCGTATAGGCCGTTTTTATATACCTTGTTTTGAATATAACGGAAGGATACAAAGAAAACCAATTTACAATTAGACAAAGTTCAATTTGCTCAAAAAAATACAAACCGAAAAAGTTCGTTTTTTGTACGAAATTACACTTACTTTTTAAACTGATACTGAAGCTTGGACTATAATTAATATTAATTAAAAGTATGTTAAGGTAACTTGAAACAAGAGTTGTATTAAACTCTTATAAAGGCAAAAATAAAAATAATCGAGATATTTTTATTCTCATTAAGTCATTACCCTAGAATATAACAACAAAAATGCAAAAACGTACCTTATTATTAATAAACGTACGCTGAAGTGTAATTAAAATATGCTTTGCCATTTTCCGTCATTGTGATATTTCTAACAGACAGAAAAAAGAATAAAGCATACTTTAACTAAAATGGATTTATGGTGTCTCTGTGAATAAAGGTAATAATGTTTAAAAACGTGATAAGTTGTGGCTATTCTAAACTAGCGATGGAATAAATTACACTTAGCTATGTATTTCATGCATGTCGTCGGTCGTAGGTATGTAAATAACATTGGTTCAGCCTTACGCTAAGCGTATTTTATTGCGTTTGCAACGGGCTGGGTAGTGATTTTAGGTATTTACTGTACTGTCCCGGAGCCTGGCTTCCAGTTCAGAGAGACAATGAAAAATAAAGACCGCTTGGTTTGGGAGATAACAGACGCAGGCGTCGGCATAGTGCGCACTAACAGATTTGAACAGTAATTACACGGTTAGTTATAGCGTGTTATATTTTCCATGGTGTAGTATTTTAGTTGAGATTAGGGATATACGACAAAATAGTGGCATAACAGCAATTAGAAGTCACTCGCATGTAATAAGGTAGTAATTTTTCATTTAGTTAAATCAGCGTTGTCGTTATGAATGGGTTGTAACTAAATGTTATTTTTTCGTATGCAGTCGCACTAAATTGTTGTGACATTTGTTATTCCCTAAAAATCTCGCTGGAAAAATATTAAATATGTATTGGTTTAAATAAATACAAATACCTACACCTGCTGTTATGGATAAATTTATGAATTAATATACTGATATTGTAAACATAACATGAACTTAAAAAAAGGATTGTTATATTGCTAAAGCTACATTTCAATTTTTCACTCGATTGTAATGCAGACAGCATTAAAGTATTATATTTTATGGCAGAAAAATACACAATGTGTTTGAAATATTACTTAAATAACTATTATAGAACAATTAAAATATATAGACGACTAGCACTAGCTGTTCCCGTGCCCACTTCGTTGGGCAATAAAAAAAAAACTATTGTTAATATAATATAAGGCTTATGACCAGACATAGGAATCCAAGGGGCAACATTTTATGACAGGTTGGAAGTTCTTATATCGATAAACTCAATCATAGATGCTTGTTCTGTATACTAGAAATCACTCCAAGATGCTTGTAAAAATTTTTATTTGTTAAATTGTAAAAATGGAACAAAGTGATGACGTAATTCTCGTCTCCTTTTTTTAAACGATTTTGGAAATTTTACTAACCTTGTTATTATTTTTCATTACTGTCCCATCCACTATTGTTAAAATAATTTATTAAACGGGCGTTACACGTCTCCGTCTTGGCTGATAAATCCATTTCAGGTGGCTAAATTACCTTCTGCGGAGGTCATAGTGGTATATTTTTTATAAGCTTTGTGAACTTGACACTTGTTCTCAGAACAAAATCCAAAAAAAAATACAATGCTGGGGGCGATCATTAGTATAATTATGGAAAAAGGAATGATAATTAATTGAGTTTAATAATATAGGAACTCCCTACCTGTCATAAAATTTTGCCCCTGGCTCCCTATGTATGCTATTGACACTCACAAATAACGTGGCTTTCTATTGGTAAAAGAATTTTCAAAACCGGTTCACGAGATCAGAGATTAAACCCTGCAACGTCACAAGCTACACCTATTTATAATATACCTTTTTTTAAATATTATTACCTTTGTTGATTATAGTATAGGATATATATAGTATTAATATAGATGACAAATATAGACGATGTTATCAATTTTTCATCTTTATTATAATCTAGACTCTGTAAAAAATTCGAGAGTCTAGCTGTTACAGTTCACAATATACAACCCGCTGGCAGACAGATAGCAAGACAAATATACCGATAGCGGAGGCTTAATAATAGGACCCTTGAGTACGGAACCTTAAAAACAAGAGAGCTAGTAAAGTACGCGCCTTACTGTTTTTAAAATATACATTGTGACAACAGAGCTCCCTGGATAAACGCCTACACGGACAGCTTTAGATCCGGCAATGACTTTATAAACCCTCTTAGACAGTATTATTGCTATTCGGATCGGATGCTTAGTAAAACGACTCATTTATTACGACTAAAGGTCAAATTAGTTTGTCATAAACGCGGACTATTCGTGGGAAATTTGGTTCATAGGCATTATTAAACATAACAGTGTTACCGAACCTTATTTTTAAAGACAATAAAGAGAATTATAGTATGAAAGTTACGTTTCATAATTAAGGTATTTCTTTATGTTTGCATCATTAATTTACCAAAAAGAAAATTATAATAAAAATATATGTTCATCTTGAATAATTTCTGTTAAACTTATGCTACGGAGTGCTACGCCGTAGACACGTAGCACTTGCTACGCTTCCTTGCTTCCTTGGCACAAATAACAAACAATGCATATTAAACGTGTTCCTTTATTTTGGAATAATGGAACAAAACGAAAAAAGCAATAATGAAGTGAATTAAGCCCGGAACGGCGTGGAGATGCTAAAAGGAATCCAACTAAGATGGATGACGTCATTTTCCCCTTCATTAACCCATTTACTTGGCTCGCACCAGCCAAAATAGTTTTAAAAGTCAACACTTGAATTTACAGTGTTATTATGGCTTCGTTATCTTGCATTGAGACAGTGCTAATGTCAAGTTTCACTAATTATGATTAAGCGTTAAGAAAAATTCAATTCCTGATTATTATTAATAAGTAATAAAATGGTTAGAAATAACGGGTTAGTGGTATTAATGTAAAACTAATAAAAAAAAATCTATACAATAGGGTCAAAATTATGATCAGTGCTATCTAATTTTAAATATCGAAATATCTCCTTGCTCTTATCCCTTATTCATTGTGATATTGGCACATCAGATCTTTAACGATGCTACTACAGTTTTGGCATAGTTTTACGGCCGGCCGCTTGCCTAACGCCAATCCTCCTTGAGCTCTACAGGAGATGTTAAATCATAAAATATCCTTAGTTGGTGGAGCCATTCGGTTTGCTGTGTTAGTGCTGGCCGAGAATAGCACCACCCCATCTCTTCCCGTGGGTGTTGTAAGAGGCGACTAAGGGATAAACCGGAGGATGGGCAGCAGAATCCTCCGCGGACTACATGGTATAACTGCGGTCGCCAACCCGCCTGCCAAGCGTGGCGACTACGGCATTTTTCCCTCCAACGGTTCTAAATCAACATGAATATACAACAATAGCCCAGACCCCTAGTCCCCGGCGGCCCCGCTATTCCTGGCTTTGGTAGCAGCTATGGTAACGGCGGGGCAGGGGGTGCTTTAGGCAATCTTCGGCAGATACCCGGCAGTCTCTCCAGCAGCAGGGCCAAGTTGACTACCGATATATCGAAGTGTTGAAGTGTCTGTTCGAAAACGCCACTATGTCCGTCCGAGTACAGGACCAGAACACGAAGCCTATTCCTCTGCAGCGGGGAGTCAGAGAAGGAGATGTGATATCTCCGAAGCTGTTCACCGCTGCATTGGAAGATGCTTTTAAGGTTCTGGATTGGAAAGGACGAGGCATCAACATAAATGGTGAGTACATCACTCACCTTCGATTCGCTGACGATATCGTAGTCATGACTGAGACCATGGAGGACCTCATTGCAATGCTCGCTGACCTCAGTAGAGCTTCCGACCGAGTTGGCTTGAGAATGAACATGGATAAGACGAAAGTCATGTCCAATGTCCATGTCGCCCCAACGCCCGTGATAATCGGAGGCTCTGCGCTTGAAGTTGTTGACGACTATATTTACCTGGGACAAACGGTCCAGTTAGGTAAGGTCCAACTTTGAGAAAGAGGTCACTCGTCGAAGGCAGTGGGCGGGGAACATTGCTCGCAGGACTGATGGCCGATGGGGTCAGAAGGTTCTCGAGTGGTGTCCGCGGACCGGAAGACGAGCTGTAGGTAAACAAGATGGAGCGAGGACCTCGTAAGGATCGCGGGAGCACGGTGGATGCGAAAAGGACAAGACCAGACTGAGTGGAGAGCCTTGGGGGAGGCCTATGTCCAGCAGTGGACGTCTTTCGGCTGAAATAATAATGATGACATCCGTGGAAAGTTAGAGTGCTATTCTAACCCAACCCCCACACGGGATCTCATTTTTAATGCCTGTAAATTTTAATTAGACAATACTCATTCTCTCCAATCTCTCATTGGCTCCAATGTGACTTTATGAAATTGTATATCGTGAGGGTTTTTATTTCGATACAATAGTAGATTGTACAACAAGTGCATAAAACGAGCCATTTTACCCAAGATGTGCATATAGCCACACGAGCCGGAACGGCGAGTGTGGATAGTCACGTCGAGGGTAAAATGGGTTTTATGCTCGAATTTTACACTCTGCTTTTCACTTCGATTGCAAGGAAATAAAACAAGAAGCACATACTGAGATAGATTTTCTTCGATTTAGGCGGCAATATCTTCTCAATTACATCTTTTGCACTTCTTTCCATTAAAGTCTCAGGCGAAATCATTATTTGATCGTCACTATCACTACTCGAGGACATTGTTTAACTACTTATTGAATTTTCAAACGCGACACAACAAAATTTTCTGGTTTCTAGTTTTGTTTACCGAAAAATTTGCTTCGCGCCTCACCATTTTTCTTAAACTTTTTTTTTATTTTTGACTATGTGACGTTTGACTATGGTCTGTGCCTTAATGCCAAGTTATTATAAATATTTACGTTATATTTTTTGACTTAAATGCACGCCCGTATTATTCGTAAATTTGTATTTAGATAGTTATATATATGTCGTAATTAAATTAAGAAATAACCTAAATCTCATAAAAACAAATGAATTAAAATATGGTGTATTGTGTTTGTGGCTGTAAGGCCTGATTACCTTCTTAACTTTTTTTTTTAATTTTCGACTTTGTGACGTTTGACAGGTTTGACTATGGTCTGATGCTTAATGCCAAGTTATTATAAATATTTGCGTTGTATTTTTTTACCGTAAATGCACGCCGTAGGTATTATTCGTAAATTTGTATTTAGATAGTTATACAAATGTAATTAAATTAAGATGTAACCAAAATCTCATAAAAATATATCAATTAAATGAAGGTGTATTGTGTGAAGGCTGTAAGGCCTGATTGCCTTAGTCTTAAAAGAAGAAATTACTTTATGCACTAGTGCATAAAATGCGATTTTATGCAGCCTATACCCAGCATAAAGAAGGACTTTACGAGCATGAGAAGTGAAAAAAATGTTAAATATTATTAGACCATTTTCAGATTAAGTGTGAATTGGATAAACGAGACTTAACAATCTTATAATTAACCACTTCTTATTGATTTTGAATCATGAAAGTATACACAATCTACATCTCATAGTAACTAATTTCAAAAAGATCTAATAAGTCATATAACAAGAACTTCCTACATATTTGTATCTTACCCCAGAAACTTTGACAACTATTCGTGGGAGACAACGTGAACACACTAGTATCACGTTTTGAAGGGGCAGCATCGGAGATGTGCCTTTTACTGCGACCGCTTCGAGAGCACTCTGGCCGAGAGCCGGCCGATTTGGGAAATCATGTTACTGGACGACGTCAAGTCCGCGGTATCAAGTATTTACTGGGTTGCCTATTCATAGGTAGGAAAGCGTTGTCTCATATTGAAAATTACATTATTTCATTTCATAAAATCATAATGATGTGACAATAAGATCGTCAACATAATCGTAATAAAAAAATGGTCAAGACTTAAAAAGGTAATAAGCTAGTTCCAAAAATATTATAAAACGGGTAAATGACAAAAACAATCAGTTTCTGAACGTAAATTTAAAAATTAACTCTGAACTCGTCACTGACACAGTGATTGCGTCAGTAAAATATTTTAGTCAGTGACCAAAATTTTGTGACCG
This sequence comes from Acleris sparsana, assembly GCA_923062465.1. NCBI lineage: Eukaryota > Metazoa > Arthropoda > Insecta > Lepidoptera > Tortricidae > Acleris > Acleris sparsana. The sequence continues at coordinate 13,036,192 of OV281287.1, read as the reverse complement.
AAGATTTGTTTTTTAGCTCTGCGGGTAGGTGCTTATACAAATGTAGCTATAGCGTTTAGTTTGTGTTTAATAGTGTAATTCTAAGTAAATGCACGTTTTACCGCTTGTACTCCTATGAAATTTTACTATTTGATATCATTTGTTTCCGTACTTCATAATACCTACTACAGGTTCTCTTCATGTTTGGTGTTTTTTTAACGATGTACTTCATATATTTATTTCAGCTTCAAGAGCACTCTAGCCGGCCGTTTTGGGAAGTCATGTTACTAAACAACGTTAAACCCGTGGTATCAGTTAATTGCCAGCTAGTTTTCAGCACTTAAATTGTTTTTTGAAGTTACATTTTTATAAAATTTTACACAATTGGTAACTGCCGATATTTCGAGCGTTCAAATATTTAAAGGTTAAAAAGTACCATGTTTTTTGTAGACAATTTAACGGCTTATGAATAAAAGCGTGCTGTTACAAAACTAATTATCCATACTATATTTTTCTCTTTTAGATATTCTTTAACAAATCATTATTTCTTGAATGTCTATCTTCTTATTTATAACCAGATCAAGTTCTCATAAAAAAAATGTTTTTACCGAGAACTAAATACACAAAGAAACTTGGCAACAAATATCTATTTTCCATCCCTTTGTGTCGATTATTTAACCTACTGATCCTGCCTCTTCGTCAATTATCGAGAGCCAACCTAACAGTCAAACAGAGTAATACTTAGCTTTACTGCGTCCTTTCCAAACAAAAACTGTCCAATAAAATCCGGGAGATACAATTGTGTGCCGTCCCGTTACCTAAACAGGTTCAGTGTAATCGACGGAGTCACTAGGGACGTCAGTCGACGATGCACGTGCACCGACTATTGCGGAGTGCTCGAGCTCTTTGTACACGTAACACTTAGGGTGAGCCGTTTACCACGCAACTGCGGTGACGCAAGGGGGTTAGTGACCAACAGTCTAGTCGGTAAAATCCAACAAACCAATTTACCACTATTAACTACTGTAGAAAGACGTAATTGGGAAGACTGAAAAGAGAATTTGTAACTTAAACAATACTTTCTATTAAAATTTACGATTAAATAACTATTGTATGTATGTATTTAAATAAAAACAAGCTCGATGAAAATTTGTGATAGTGTCACACAGTACTAATTTGTGTACTACTTTGCTTATTTCATTTGAAACCGACTTTATAGGGCTTTCTTGTACTTTTTATTCATAAATATAATTGCTATCTTATTGTCAACGATATGAGGACTGTTATTAATCTTGACTGAAATGGCGGCCGAGTTGTAAACAGTACAAGTGCAATTCAATGTAGAATAAGGGCGTATAATTTGAAGACATGACCTCGTATTTTCTTTGATTTTCAAAAGAGATAGTAGTTGGGGAGATATATTTAGATATTTGCAATCTTAAAACTGGAAAGATTGACTGATTTTCGAATAGCAATCCAAATTTATTCAAAGATATTTCATAAGGATGCCAGGCTTACCGACACAGTTCTGTTCTAGCACTGATTAGGAGATCAGTTGGGTACTTTTTGTTATTTGTTATGCTTTTATTATTCTTACCATAGACAACAAAAGTAAGCAAGATAACCAAATACTCACTCAATTCATAATAAATAATTTCAAGTAATTTAAAACGAAAATTTCTCATTTATTTATTCATATAAAAGATTACATATTTTCATGTTCAGCGTGGGCTAACGTCATACAATAGTGAGTCACTTAATGATGACGATTGTGTTTGTGTAAGTGCGTAAATTGATAAGGATAATAAAAAGTTAACCTGCAAGTAGGTATTCCGCGTTAATGCTAACGCTGTTTCACATGTGTACCGCTAAAGGCTCAAATCGAGCTACATTACATTTAACGTACGAGTAAGTGTCAATACCACGGATGTCACTAACATGCTTTAAGATTGACGGCTCTCTGAAGTGCACTCGACCCGACTACAAGCGGCTGATAGCGAATCATAGGCTCTGGCAGCCTGGCTCAGACCGTAACCCGTTTATACAACAGGACTTCCGCATCAGCGTTAAATATACACCATACTACATACACATTATATGGACACTATATTAAACAAAGCGCCCCTCAGCTTGTTTTAGTAGGTGCTTAAAACAACCAAGAAACTTCGTAGTAAGGAGTCATGCACATGCAGCGCGCTGTATAATTTTGCGCCAAATCATGATACATACGCGCTCAGGGGGATAGCGACACCGACATGCTGCTTTTGCACAAAATGTCACGTCCTTATTACACCTGTATAATACATAATACATGCAAAGCCGAGTGCTAACATGAAACAGCGTCAAAAGTGTAAATCTATTAATATGTCGATAGCGTGGCAGTCGATATTATATTAAGATCCTTCCTTTGTTGGCGGAAAACTTGCGGAGCATTAAGGTAATAGGGAACTAGCAAATCACGTTACGCCCGGAGCTATTACGACCTCCTCGTCCCGACCTAAGTGTATTACCGGCTATTTATCGTGACATTGAGACCGGCGACTCATCAGACCAATGTCATAGCAGCCCGATGCTGCGGCGGCCGACAAAGTGGACTAGCTAATGGCAATAAGATGGCTAAGTAATGGCACTACGTGTAAATTGTGTTTGGTCTTTTATCACATACCTACTTTATGCGATACAAAGATTACTTACAGTGCAAGAAAAATTATGTGTCGTATTGGTGATCTTATATTTTTATTGGAACGCTAATTACAGATTTGGCTAGTTGGTTTCTTTCCTTGTTTATTCGGGGATACTTAGTGTATTTTTTCATAGTAGCACATTTAAGCGATGTTAATACGTATAATATTTCGTTTTTTGATTGCTTGAATAAACAATTTACTCAAACATCTGAAAGTGCTCTAATTTTTTTTGTGTCTACCTGCACCAACTGATTCTGGTGTGGAATGATGACTGATAAGGCATTCAATCTTTGTGCAATATGAACCTAATCGTCCGTGCGATGGCAGCGATCGTAGGAGTTCATCAAGTGCGGGTGCGCCCTTTTCCGAATTATGGACATTATTATGATGTTTTCATGACCCTTTTACATGTGAAATGAAGAGCAATTTTTTGCCAGCGCCAATAAAAGTATTATCGCATAAACTACGCATTACTTTAATGACATCCAAAATATGAATTGTGAGTATGATAGCAACCTGTTAGGTTGATTTTAATTCTCTTATTGTGTTAGGTTTAATTAATTAATTAATTTATTAACCAACTTATATTTACAGTCATACCACGCATATAAGTTATAATGATTTGACTATCTCCAAATACGAGTAACGCATTAAGAGTTAAAACATATCCAATATTTAATTATATTCTAATTATAAAATGCTTTCTGTGTGCAAGTCCGATTGCCATTTGAATACAATTGTTTTTAAGAAAGAGATACAGTGGTTATCGGATAAAATTCAAGTTATGTATATACATAGTTTTAAATTTATGAGATTTAAAAAAAAGACGTGAGTACAGTTAACGAATAACGAAAAATGTATTCACATCTAAAATTTATACTTAAAATACTTCTTGCTTACCACAACAATACCTATTCCACACTTCATTTAAAATAGTTTTATAGTTTTGTTGTTTTCATTTGTTTACATCACGAAGACGTTCTGTTGTTTACTTGTACAAAAGGAGTCATGGACTATTGTAGAACCAAGGCCTCCTCCCCTTTGTTTTTAATCAAGTTATAGCTCGTAGCTTATGACATGTACTCCTACAGTTAAGATTATACAAACTACCCTTCCAATAGATTTTTTTTAATTATTTGTTGGAGAATCAGAAGAGAAAGCCACGGATACACTAGGGGAAAATGTGTCAGCGACATGTCAAGTGAAGTCGGCCTATTTCGCCTGACATATCTGGCGACATCGCACGACTTATGTCCGTAGGCGACGTCAGGCGAATTCGTGCGACTTCGCGAAACTTCGCCTAACAAATTTACACATGTCGCCAGACATGTCAAGCGAAGTCCGGCAACGTCACGTCACTTCACCCGACGTCGTTGGCGACACGTGTCGCGCAATGTTGCTAGACATGTCAAGCGAAGTCCGGCAACGTCACGCCACTTCACCCGACGTCGTTGGCGACACGTGTCGCGCAATGTTGCCAGACATGTCTAACGAAGTCCGGCAGCTTCGCTCCACTACACTCGACGTCGCTGGCGACAAGTGTCGCAGGACATTTATCCACCCAGTGTATCCGTGGCTTTAAAACAGATATAGACAAATATAATGCTAATATGATATGAGCTGTACGAGTAATAAATTTCTGAATCCTAATAATAAAACTGTGGATTTCAGAATAGTCTTACACCTCGCCTGTTTAGTTTAAGAGCTGATAAAAGGAAAATGAATTCTTATCATAAGGATTTCGTTTTTAACTTTTGAGGCGCGGAACTCTAAAATTCAAGTAACAGGTAGAACCTATGTCAGACTGACATACGTACATGACGGAGGTTTTATTTAGAATCCGACGTGACTACGTGTTCAGATCTTCTCTATGTTTACGCAAATGATACTTCGACATGTGAATGATTGTATGCCATTGTAGATTTTTTATATAAGTAGGTAGGTATTTATCTTGGAAACGAGGAAATAATACACTTAACTTAAAAAGGTTTTATTATAAAACCGTTAATTAAGGCTACATTTTAATATCCAAGCAAATAACCTGACAGTTTCATCGTTATCGAGCCCACCAACAACCGTACCATAATGGTAACGCACACAAGATATACAAAAAAAATATCTTTCATTCGTACCAAAAAGGAAAAAAGGAGGGTGCGCCTCCATTTGTTTGTCTTTTCATCAGTCACAGCGGCAAATTTCTGCAACTTTGAATCCTTAATGTTAGAATAATTGAAAATACCTATTGCTTATTCATCTCATAACACTATTTACATTATTATTGCACCTACTAACAAAAATGGCCGCAATCGAGGATGATTCTATGTGAAAATATTACTCATTAGTTTCAGTGTCGAGTTCACCAACAACTGGTTATTAGCAAAACTATCACTACCTGAGTCTCGTCAGATACTCGTATCTTTTTAAAAAGATTCAGTATGGATATAAACAGTCGATTAGAGGTTCGACGGGACTGTTAAAATATAATGACGAACAGACCATTAATATTTTACAATCCGTTCAATTCTTTGGTGAAAGTTGACATAATTAAGCGGATGTTATTATTAGAGGGCTTTTTCTAAAATAGGTTATTTAAAGTCACGTAGTTTTGACTTATGATTAATAAATAAATTGATATGAATGAATTATCAAGTTGAATATTTAAGTAAGGACGGCAGTCGAGGTGTCAGTTCAGTTGCAATTCGAATTGCCGTTTGAGTGCGCTTAGTTCTCGTCACACAGCGCGCTCAAAGTCTCAAAGACAGACCATAGAGACGATGCAGTATCTCAGACGCTCTCTCACCAGTTAGGGATTAGTATACCTTTACTCTTTAACATAATAGTCATGCACATAGGGCGTTTACACTTCACCTCCGATTTAAATCCAATAAAATAGGGACTAAAATGTTTAGAGAACTAACAGAGTGGTTTTATTGAAGCTATTCAAAATCCTAAAAATATGAATAAGGCGAGGTGTAAAATAAAAGTGTTCTTTACCTAACAGAAGGCATGCAACTTCTTTACGTTGATCGTTCCTACCTGCCTTTATCATAATTAGAACTCGTCAATAATAGCCATTTCACCCCAAAAAAGGCATCACCTAATCAAAAAACTAGTCTTTAATTATGTGTAGTTTTGCTCACCATTGCGGGCAAGTTTCCCGTATCGGCAAAAAAAGATTTCAGAATTGTCCCTCATTTTCCATAATCCTTTTCGATCTATTGTAAAGTAATTCTACAATAATAAATTAAGATAAAAACAACTGCGTGAAAATTAATACGCTCTTTATGAAAATGAGACTGCCCACAATGTTTGGCCGTAAAGGTTCTTCTGAGGAAACGTTTCACTTTTTAGTAGTTGTTGTTGCAAAATAACAACCTTACAGCAAGTAATTTCTCAATCCTAAAAGGATTTTTGTTAGTTACGGCTTATCTTTCGAATCTAAAATATATAAAACCTCCAAGTCCGATTTAAATTGGGAGCAAGGTTAAACATTCGTCCAGACATGTATAAAATCCTGTAGCCTCAGTGAAAAATGATACATGTTTGCTGAGGTTCAATTCAAAAACGGTATAAGTCTAGTTTACTCTGCATTATGATGTACCCTTTTTTATTACGAGCTATGTCGACTTGTATCCGTTTTTGCTAGAGCCACAGTATTTTTATGTTAACATATTTTCGCCGCCGGTAGGTTTGTGCTTCATTTTCAGAGTTACTAAGCATTACGATGCAAAAAGTTAATAGATTGGCGCTCGGTAACAAATTAGATGTAGCTTCGAACGCAGCTCAGACGCTTTATACGCTCCTACTCCCACTAATAGATCTTGATAAAATATAAATTGAAAATTTCCGAAAGTAATCACAATATTACGGGAACCAATTAAATTCTTGTCATCAATCTTATCTATAAATGGCTCCGCTGTGAATTTATGAATGGAACACAATCATTAAATTACGTTATATTTTAGCAATCAATTACACTTAATTGAAATAGGTTTATAAAATAACTGGCAGGTACAGGCTTTGGGTAATTAACATAAATTTTCCCAGTTATATGGACGTTCTAATTGCTCAATCTAAGTAACAGCTTCATATTTTATCATAAAGAGCTCTTAAATGTAAAAAAAACGTTTTCGTTTTCGATTTTAAACCACTTTATTTAAAATAACTAAACCATACAATTTTATACTTTCTCTCATATCATTCTTAATTTAACGTAAGCTTGTACTGACAGCATAATAAGAAAGTATGTTCAAATTGAAAATAAATAATGTGCAAAAGACATGCTCACGACCAACAACCTTAGCCAAGGCTTTACCTGCATAAAATATTCAATCCACTCACTAACAACTTGTCAGATACAGCTCTTCTGAAAATTTGGATTGCAATTTGCTATGAAATCTACGCATTGAAATTTCTAAATCAGCGGGAGTCTCGTTAAGCTTAAATTAGTGGAATAGTAAAATATTGCAGTACGAAATTAAGGCAAGTTCATAATGAATATTTATCGCTTTAATACGTACCGGCTGGGCATCGCGCGTTAACCGGCGAACAATCGGCACTGCATACGGGGAATTGCTCTCTGTGTGGTATTTTTGTTGGAGTCTCGTGCATTACTGGACGCTTATAGAACGTTGTTGCGATGCTTACAGCGAGTGTAAATGGCTATTGGTTGTTAATTGGAGAAAGAAGTGGAAATATGTGTGGTTGATTGTTTTATTTATTTCACTTTTTTATCACTAGTCTGATTTTAAGTCTCGTTCGACGGTTTTTTTTTGAGTTTAGTGTATGTTTTACCCGTAATATTTATGGGTATATGTATGTATGTATGTGTGATTTATCCATGTTTCTTTGTGATTTGTAGGCTTAACGCCCAGACGGATTTTAAAGCGAGGGGTATCGCTGGATTGTGTTCACGCAAACAAAGTCATAGGCTATATTAGAACCTGCTCAGTCCTGCCTATGCTGCAAACTTCCTTTTTAGGCTAGTTTTGAAGTTTTTAAAAAGCCGTATACTCAGTGTAATGTTCGGCGATTGGTTTTGTGGTTTCGGTATGAACCGATTTTAGCATGTAAGAACGATTGTCACCCATTTTTAGATGATGTTTTTTATTTAAATAAAAGTTCAAGCTCAATTAGTGCTTCTTTTTTCTTAAATTAACACGATTGAAAAGTTAAAGGGATACATTTATAGAACACATTTTAAAACGATTTTTTTTTTTTTTGGAAAAACAAATATTGAAATATTTGACACTATTATCCATTTGACATTGAAATTGAACGTATGAAATGAAAAGTTTGAACAGCCTCAAGGGACAATAAGTTAACTAAGATAGTATTTTGTTTTACTAATGTACCAGTAATACAAAATACAGTGCAGGAGCAAGACCGCATTTCTATTATTTATTTACGACAAAATACACCCGTGTCCGTGCACCTTTGCAGTGGGCAGTGTTTGAACGGCTAAGTCAACTAGGAACTCCGACTAAACCTTAGGAAATTGCCCACAATGCAAGTTTAATACTAGGTACGTATGCAATATGGTGTATTACGTTTTATATAGCTTTTTTTTATAGCGTTGAGAAGGCACGCGAGCACTCCGGTCACCTGATGGTAAGTGGGATCTGAGAGCCACAGACATTTGAAATCTCTAAACTACAATCTCAAAACTGCAATCCTAAGACTTCAAATGCGTTGCCAACCCTGAGGACTGAGATGGAATGCTTCTATGCTAGTGATTTCACCGGTTGTCTTATCCCCACTCCAAAACAAATTACAATAACATAAACATTACGTTGTAAATTATTACATTGTAATGTAATGTAGTATTGATTATGTATACTTATAGGTGGAACGTAGCAACATTTTATCTGAAGATAAAATGACGCTAAAGGGTGCTGTTGTACTTACCTATCCAGTACAATTGTACTGCAAGGTTTACCGAAAAAACAATAGAACATTTAAATTCATTTGTCATCGTAAAACTTTTTCAAACAACCAATAAATTAAAGTAGGTACTCATTATGATAAATCGAACACTATTCTGTCGTATTCTACAGTTTCGCTGAAGGTAGTAAGTACTAAGCCAAAAACGAATGAGAATAACAGCCTACTCGTTCACCATCGCTCGGCGTAATTGCTTGTTTTTTGACTAGACCGGTGCGGCGCAACCGAAGTGTCTGCGCCGGCGCGCAATGTAAATTGACAGCGAGTTCGTTTTAGACTCGCTTTGTTACCGGAATAAGGCCGCTGCTGTACGGGTTTATACGCATACATAGCACTGGCGGAAATTGAATGCGAACTACTATCGGTTAGACCGACGCGACGATGGACGTGTAACTACATTCAACTGACGTATCTGTCCATCAGACCTCGGCACAAAGACATTCATCTCGTTCCCGTAACAACAAAGACTCGTTGACATGTTTCAATTAGCTCATAGATGTCTAAAACTACACAACCAATCATATCATGAAACCGTACGTTCAATGTTACAAAATTGACGTGGACGGAGACTCAAATATTCTAGCAAACAAATATTTGCAGCTAGAAACAAGATTTTGCAGATGCACTTAGACTAAACCAAAGGCATAAGTTACAGTCATTGAAATTCAAGATGCGAGGCTGCAAGAGGGACAAATTTTTAAAATTGAATCTAGAAGATCGAGCCTTCTGCGGTACTACCGCGGAGCTCTGAACACGATGTCAGTGTTTTGCGATTTCAGTGTACTTACCTAGGTATTTTGCACAGAATTTACATTTATATTTAGTCTTAGGCTTGCAATGCATATCGCTAGGAATCTACACATTTGTTACTAGATCCAACAGATTATGAGCAACTGTGGTTTGTGAGTGATGTGAGTTTCGGAGTAAAAATTGTTTACATCAAAATAAAGAAACCATGCTCAAAAAATTTATAATGCTCAAGGGGATAGTGGTAAACAAATGCTAAGCAAACAAGAATGCGCGTCGATATAAAATTCAAGTTACGTCTTATTCTAGGTATTCTCGACAAATAAAACTAGGTCTAACACTCAGTCGTTAAAACAGACTTAGCATTTAGTCACGGTAATCTTTTAAGAAGCTCTTCAATTTGCGTTCTTAAGTAATCAGTTTTAGTTTACAAGCGAAGTTTTTTAATCAGATTGAATCAGGTCAATTAGTCGTATAAATGAACCCCGGACTAACAAGCTCATTTGTCGTATGTGTCCACAAATTACTAAAAAACCATTTAAGACTGTTTAAACAACATTTAATTTAAACGCTTGATCATGATTTCTTCCCATTTATCCATTTTTATTGAACCAGATCAACTAAGTATCATTCATTGGAAAAGATTATGGTATTATATGAAAAGTTTTATGTGTATCATTTCAATGTGTTTTACTCTTCTCAGGGTAGCTTTCAGAGCTGTCAAACAGTTAACTTGTTTTGTCGCGTTCTAACTGTCCTACGTAAAGTTTACAGTCGGGCTGACGGCGCGCCTCTCCCCACTTGGAAGAAGTAGGTAAAGCACTCCGTGAAATGAACGAGGTTGGATATCTAGTTTCATGAGCCAGTTAAACAAATGTGCGGAACCTCAGGACGGGAAAATTGAAATCTTTACCCGACTGTCTATAAAAGAGGGTAATGTATACAAATGTTTTGTATGCATTATATACCAGTAGTTCTTATTAAGGCTTAAAGGAATAACAATGCATTTCTAATAGTCCAGTCAACATAATGGCTCAAAAGGGGTTGTAGTGTAGAGTGCATGACCTAGGTACCTAAAAGATTCCTGCAGAATCTTGTTCAGGGTACTTAGGGAGTGACCAAACTAAAAGTCCTGGCATAAAAGAAGTGGTCTCACGTGAAAGGTCTCACTTTGGGTTTTGTGCTAACACCTTTAAAACGGTGACAGCGACACAGCATCTGCAAATTTCAGGAGAAGCAAGGTGGGCTTCTTAAAATTTTACCTGAAGCCGGAAATCATCAAGAAAGGGAGTCCTAGATTGACGAGGAAGTTTTTTAGATACGTACGGTAGGCCTTACATGTTAGTAGCTACACAGTTTCGTGCTTTGTCACTTTAAAGTTTATATTTGAATGATGCAATAATCTGTCAAAGGCATTAAAGTGACCAGGTACCACAGTGTGCAGCCACTTATAAGACTGACTGTACGATTTTATCCTATCTACAGCCAAATAACAATGTTCAAATAGTTGTGTTCCGTTGTGAGGGGATAAGACAACTTGAAAACAATCATACACAGTGAAATTACTGGCATAGAGGCATTCCATCTTGGTCCTCAGGGATGGCAACGCATTTGTGCTCAGAGGGTAGCAGTCTTAAGATTGTAGTTTAGTTTAGTGTGCCTGTTTTTTGTATGTCATAAAAAGACAAAATACAAAACTTCGGGCCTTTTCAAAGTGAACAGCTCTAAAAGCACGGGCAGCAATTATGTCGGGCTCTTTAATCCATTGCACAGTTTATTGACATTAAAATTTGAGCTTTCAAATTTTAATGTCAAATCAGTGTCAGACAAATGGGAGGAATTCAGAAGTGATTCTTATCCGCATGGTCCCAAAACTTTAAACTTTATTGTTTGAAGTGGATCTGATTTTCCGACAGTTAAATTCCAACGCACGCTCACAGCTCCGCTGGTGGAATATCAATTTATAAACTACGGGTTCGCGACGCGATGCCGTTTCAAACCATATGCTGATTTGGCTGGCTGTACATAAATTAGACATGACTTCCCTAGTTTAGTTTGAGCGCACACTTTGTAAGCTTACGCAGTTCATAAATTATACTCGTTACGGTTCCCTTTGTTTGGTCTTAAATATTGCTTAACATCCTTTTAGGCGGATATAACAAAATAGAATATAAACATATTTTATTGTTGTTAATAGAGTTAGGTTAGGTTAGTTTTCGAGGACACCTCGAAATTCCGAATTATTGTTTTCTGAACATCGCTTGTCCGAATATTCAGTTTTCCGAAAGCCTTGTTATGCTGGAGTTATTTTAGATTAAATATATAATTTAATTGCTATATCTTCATACCTTAACCTTACTTAGTAAGGTTAGGCTGGATTTGTAAGCGATAAATATATGTAAAAACTTCTATGAACTAAACAATACCTTAGGACAATCATTTATGTACCGTTTATTGTACTTATTTCGGTTTCACTTTGAATACGTCACTATAGTTTTATTTTTTTATTTTAACACTTTACTATATAATTTTAGAAATAAACCTAGAGTTTGAAGGTTAACAATACCTACTTAAAAGAAGTTTATTTAGTTTTATTCGGTTTTAGGGATACATTGCGAAAATCATTCAAAATAAAATCCCCTGTCGCGTTTGTATGGCATTAAATTAAATGTCAAAGCTTTTATTTTATTTCTGCAATAAATTCGTATCCTGACCCTGTCTAATGTAAAACATTAGTTGGTTACGATTTCACGGTTAAAGGCCTTTACCAATGGTTTTTTTTTACAGAGATCGGATATATGCGAACAAAGGGTACTTTTATCCCGGAAAATCAAACCGTTCGCGTTAGAAAAGCGGGTAAATAGATTTATGAAACATCTATCTCTCTGATACAAACATTCGTGCTTATCACACAAAATCTATTCCAGAGGTCAGTTCTACTGCCACAGACAGAACCATCAAACTAGTCAGCGAATATAGTTACGAGTAAAATATATCTGGTAGGTACCTGATGTACATTTACCAGGGCCTCTATTGTACGAGTTAAATTAGTATTGCCTTTCACAGTCATCGTATTATTTTTAACTCGGCTGCCATTGCTGTCAGCCAGCAATATGGTTTTAGCAAGTCAAAAAGAGGCCCACCATCGAAAACTTAAGAGGGGCTATACACGTCGCGACAGTCTCACAGAGGCAGACAATGGGTTAGTTGTAAAGCAGACCGTCCTTACGACCAACTCATTCACTATAGAACTTGTCGCATACGACCGAAGTTCGTAAGACGATGTGTGGGGCAGTTGCAAACCGTTCGGCTGAAATATTATTTAACACGTTAATATTACTAATTAATTAAGGCATTAAAGCACTGAAATTGACTTTTTAGATAATTTTCATGAAATTATTATTTCTGTAAAGCCATATTTCTTTTCGCATTTTCTCCCTTTTTTAATTGTACCCAGTTTCATTTTTCTCCGGTCGATTTTATTACCGTCGCTTTTGTTCTCGTGCGACTTTTTCCAGGTCGCTTTTTTTCCCGATCGATTTCTATCCCAGTCTCACTTTTTCTCAAAAGTAATTACATCGTTATGTAGGTAGGTTTAGGTTATGTTAGTTTTGCAGCAGGCCCGGAGGGCCAAATAACCCAGAAATAGGAACTCAGTGATAACGGAGCTCCGTCGACTCTGTCAACTTTGATTCATGGAATGACAAAAACACGACAGTCAAAATATGATGCTAGGAAAAGAAGCGACCGGATAAAACTCGCAAGCGGAAAAACACTAATGTGAAAATAAACCGCTGGGAAAAAGGCGACTGGTAATATTACATTCGGGAAAAATAGCGAAAAGAAAATTATCTTCAAAGAAAAAAATGCGTTTGGGAAAGTCATCTAACAAATCCGATTATTAACACAGTGATTCGTTATTTTCCTCGCCAGTGTACAAAGTTTCATTTGTTTTGCACAGTATTTATGTTGTCTACGTGACGTAATTAATAACAAGTCTATAATCGGTATGGCGAAGTTCGAGTGGGTCCTGAGAGCCCGATTCAATCCCGGAGATTAGGCCGTGTACACTAATCGCCCGGGGACCCGGTAACAGTCCCGTAGCCCGGCATTAGCTAGTGACAAACGTGTAATGGCCCACCTGATGTCAACAACAGTCGTAGATTATGGACGAGAAACACCTGGTAATCTCCTACATGTAAGCAGAAAAACACCGTTCATCGTCATATATTATTAAATGCAAAGATTCTGTTGTTATTTCACTTTTATCTTAGACTCCTGAAATAATAGGTACTTCTTAATAATATTGAAAATTAAAAAAATTATAATCTTTTTACAGACTACTTTTACTTGTCGGTCTCATGAATAGGGGTTTTATTAGGAAAACCATTTTGCTTTTGACATGTTATCATATTAACAATAGCTCTTATTTACTTAACAGTAATGGCGGCCAAGTTAAAAAGAACACAATAATATTTCAAAATCAATATGGTTTTCCCAATTAGAACGAAGTCCCTGATCAGCTGTTAGATTACCATTTTTAATACAATGTTCAAGTTTGACTTTGCCTTCTTTATTTGACAATGCAATAATAATAAAGATAGTTACAAAAAGTTTTACATCAAACATTACTCAGATATCTGATCTAATGTATCTAGTCGCACGTGTGAGTCAATAGGAGCCAGCTAAGCTGGACTGAGCAAGCGAATCTTCGCATTCAGTAAAAGATATGAAACGGGGTCGTAGTGATGCCGACTATGTTAAGAGCTAGCTTTGTTAACTAAGCACTATATGGGCTGAATATGGCTTTTTTCGGAAGTAATTATTGTGTTGTTACGGCAACATTCATTCGTCTATTTATAAATAAAAACCAAGCAAAAGCATGTCTGACTATGTTCAGTGTAGAGTTCCGAAGCCGTTACTACACTAAAACTATCTCAAAAACAATAAGTATGAACTAATTCTCTATTTAAAGTTTAATGTAGTAAGTTTGGTGCAGTCTTAGGTCATTTTAGTAGAATATAATAGAATATTAAATTGACAAATTAGTCGCTTGTATCTCAGGAAACAATCAAGTCTATGACATCCCACACCAAAGTAGAAACTAATAAGACTAGAAATAAATACCCCACGATACGTGTAGGGTACGAAACCTAACAAAATATATTCAAGTTTTTTGTTACCAATTTATCGGCATGAGTAATATGTATATTCATGACAATTTACAACTTTCTAGAATAAAGAGTCTCTGAGCTAAGCTGCAGACAGACGGACGAATGGACGGACTTGTCGAAACTATAAGGGTTTTAGTGTGACTACGGACCCCTAAAACTGAACCCTTAAACTGAATCGCCAGTATGTATATACGCATATTACTTCTGAATGAGTGCACTAAATTGGATAATTCTTCAAAAACATAAAAAAAAACCTCCTAAAAGTCGGATATTTGCATCAGGGCGAAACCGCTAGCGGCCAGGTTGTTTAATATACTACTTATGTACCAAAATGTAAGCTTCTAAAATTTCAACAGGAAATGCGTAGGTAATTGTGTTTGTTTATACTTTTTTTCATATTGTGATAGGGCTTGGTGCTTTTTGTAAGACTTCCATTATAAGTTTACATTTTTAATTCATTTAAAGATTACCCAGTGACATTCGTGACGCGAACCATTAAAAGCGATCTAACAACAGCACATTTGTCAAAACCGTCCACGAAGAAAAAATCTATCTTACCTACTTACACATGCAAATATCCTTATTCTTATAATAGGCAAGACTTACCTAAGTAAAGGAGTTTCTAATTCATTATGCCTAATTGAAGACGTGATAGAATCAGAAATGATGATATCAGCAGTAGAACTAAGGTTACCGACATAGCCCTAAGAATAGCTAAACCGAAGTGGCAGTGGGCGGGGCACATCGCTCGCAGGACTGATGGCCGATGGGGTCAGAAGGTTCTGGAGTGGCGTCCGCGGACCGGAAGACGAGCTGTAGGTAGGCCTCCCACAAGATGGAGTGACAACCTCGTCAGGATCGCGAGACCGCGGTGGATGCGAAAAGCACACAACCGGTCTGAGTGGAAAGCCTTGGGGAAGGCCTATGTCCAGCAGAGGACGTCTTTCGGCTGACATGATGATGATGATGATGATGATGATGACTTGAAGACAATGCTTATCAGTAATGTAAAATATGATGGACAATAATAGAAAGATGAGCATTTTAAGCGTGTTAGTCTATAGTGGCGAATTAATCGCTATCTAATCCAGCCTTAATTCCACCAAAGGGAAAAAATACACATACTCGTGTGTACATTTTGACTTCCCTGAGCCGAGCCCTAAACCGCGCCGCAGTCGGCCTGCAAGTTTTAGCGATTCGCACGAACTCGAAGTTTTGCCCACGTCGCGTGTGGTATATTTTATTCAGTGTTAATGCCTATAGAGCAGTCTCCACGTGTCCCAAAGCGAGGATAAAGTCATTGTTAAAATGACAAAAATCTCGTTTCTTTTCCAAGTTTGTGTACCCCGTGTCGTATTCAACTCGTTTCCTAAAATTCAATTTTGGGAATTTGTTTCCTCTCGTTGAACGCTGCGCGGAATACTGATGCGGGCCTGGAGAGTTCGCGTGCAAGGACTTGTATTTTTCATTTTAAAAACAAAGTGCCTAACAATAAGTAAAGTGCAGTTAAGCATCGTAATGATGCCTTTATTAATAGACCGAGTATTTTAATATTTTCTAGTATTTTCAACAGGATGGAACAATATGTACCTAATAAGCCAAATATTGTTTGTGTATTGAGAGAAAATGTATTTAAGTCAGATGTGCATCATCATAAAACTCGTTTTCTGATCGGATAAGATCGCACTAGTCTTGTTTTTTCAATTAGCTTATCGATGGGTACTGAAGGAGACTGAAAAGGCAAGATAAATTACGTTTTTTTCTTCTTAACCGTCCGGTCTATATTCAATACGGGTTTAGTTGTTAATGAAGACCAAACAAGTTAAATTCTGCGCAAACGCGATCCATTTTTTATCGTGAAATTTTGCTGCTGCTTTTATAACCAAGATGAATCTAAAACTTACGCTTTACAGTATCAATGGCTACTAGTAGGTACACCCCTGGTTATATACCCCCAACAAAACATGTCCAAATACATAAATGTTACCTATATTATAAAAGAAGACAAACTGCTCTGTGGTAGGTTAATGTGGGTCGATTGGATGAAGGTATAACAAAGCCACTGATTTCATGTATGTATACTTGGCTATGGTAGATTAACTTTGCAATTAATTGATTGAAATTTTGTGACGCCTTTCATTCAGTAAGTAAAAAGTAAAACGAGAATAATAAAAGTTGCTCCGTAATTTCAATTTACTGTTGCAAAATTGATGCACAAGACTTGTTTATGACGCGTGCTCTTTCCTTTGACCAGGGGCTAGCTAAGATTGATTGGTAAGAGTTTTTCGTCTTTTATTGCTTGTAAATTTAAAGATTTTTTAAATTAAAATATTATCATACCATTTTTTTGATGAGTTATCATGAAAAGAGAAAAGCTCCACTATGTACTGTATATAACAATATTAACTTGTAAATTTGACCACTGGTGCCTTTACCTTACACGCAAATTAACACGTTCACTGCGGGTTGAGGCAAAACCGCCTCAAGCTCGACGATACGTCGGTGCGGGGCAAAAAGTTGTGATATCTCTCTCGTGCGGGAGCTGTCGCCTTTTACTTACAAGGCGTATGATAAAGACAAATATACATTTCTGTATGTTTCTCAAACGCTGACTCTTTTATACAGAAAAAAGGTTGGAGGTCTAAATAAGCCTCGAACGCACTGGGTATATATTTTTTTCACACAGTGCGGGTTGAGGTTAATTTAGCCTCAAGAAAGTTGACCTCAAGGCCGCACGGAGCGGGGCGCGGGCGACGCGGGAGTCGACCGCTTGACGTCAGTTCGGTGATAGTTATCGATGTTATATAATATAATGTTATAAATGAATGGGTTTTATTTACATAAACCAAAATTTATTTTCTTCCTGTTAGAGCATTTATACAAACCTACCTCTAAACTAAGCAAAGCTTGTACTATTGCTACTTAACGGCAATTAACAAACGTATGTATAGATAAATAAAACTTAAATAGATAAGCAACCATGACCCAGGAACACATATTTGCGATAACACACAATTAAACGCCTTTAAAGATGCTCAATAAGATGATCATTCTTTCATCGATAATTTAGCTATAAGAGCTTTCCCTGCTCTAGTCTCAGATAAAATTTAGTGCGTTTTGAGAGCTAAAAGACCTCAAAAATTCTTTAGGTATTTTTTCTTAAGCCAGAGGTCAGAACCAAGGGCGAAGCTAAGTGTATATTAAAACATTTACTGAGCAATGACTACAACACAAAAAAAACCCCTGGTCCTATTCTTGGCAAAGTTATGAAGTATTTAAGTAACACCTGAAATTTGAGAGCGATTCGGCCTCACCCGCACTGTAAAAGAGTTCCGGTTTGGGCTGATTCGATCTCAACCGCACCAGCCAAAAGTCCTTCAAGTTGAGACCCGCAGCGAACGTGTTAAACACGTGGTTAAACCTATCCTGTTATACCTAGTATTAGATAACATAAGATAAAGAGACATTTATTCGCAACAATACAAAACCACATTAAGTAAACCTAGAAAAAAAAAACCATTTACTTACCATTTAATCACCAGCATCTGATGTAAACGCAGCCAAATACAACGTCTCCAGAGACATCGCACACGAATAAATAGTAGATAACACAATGGACCGGGGACCGCCGTGCTGGATCATTGAACTCTTAGAAAACGGGAAATCGCCGCTATTACTACAAGCGGACTAAGAACTACCTATCGATAGTTCAGGTTAGATGGAGAGTTCTACCTAAAATGGTTATTCAATAGGTATCCTGAACATTGATTTAGTTTAGGAGGAACATGGGAAAGCCACCTGCCACTTTAGAATGTTATACCGGTAAACCAAGAACCGTGTAGTGACTTGGTATAAACCAGGATCACTATTGTGCTGAAGATGGTAATAGTGTCTTGCTAAGATAAAGCGTAAATTATTGTAGAGATGTTATGGTCGGTTCAATATTGGAAATCATAGGGTTATGCACATTATTAAAGATAAAAATCAAGTTGGCCGCACGGGCACTTTTACACGTCAAGAATCTACCAGCGCTTCCCAAGAGGAGACCACTACTGAAAAGAAACGCCGCAAGAATCTCAGTAGTCAGTAATTTTTTAAACATATTTCATATTACAGGTGCTGCTTAGTCTAAGCATTATATAAAGCTATAAATAAATATTAAATTTAATATAATATCTAGTAACATGCATTACATAGTTCAGCAGGAAAACACGCCAAAAATCTTGGGAGAGAGTTAGAGGGAGAAAAGGAAAAACTATTAACATAGGATACCAAATGGTTGGGTTAAATTACCAAATTATAAGTAAAACCGTCACTAAATGGCGCAGATAGGCAACTACACTTAAAGATAAGATAAAAAATTTAAAATAAATTTATTTAGTAAGTAGGCCGCTCGGGCACTTTTACACGTCAAGAATCTACCAGCGTTACGAAAGAACGTCGAGCAATCGCCGATTTAAAGTTTTGTGAAATGGATCCATACCTTTATTCAAACATTGAACGTACGAATACATTGGCGAACGCTAAAGTAAATGTTCGTCAAAAAATGTATTCTCCAAAAAAGCAATATACTTGGGTCAGTTCAAAGCATATTTTGTTTTTGTTAGGTCGCTAGAACGCTTGTGTTTGAACAAATAGATTCTTACATCGTGAATAAATTTACTGAATGTAGGTAAAGTAATATGTAAGTAATGTAACATTCCCTAGAATGCTTATTTTAAGAGAAAAAGGTTTATCTTTGGGCAAATCCATAAAAATACCCAGTGACCGTAGGTACGCCTTAAAACCCACATTAGCAACAACTTCAGTGCCAAGATAGTCGATTAAACCAAATATATCAACTCGATAATTGGGAATATCAAATAATACGCACAGCTTTGTGGCATAACGGACGGCTATTGCAAGCCATCTGAGACCTGTGAGCTCGATTAATACCTATTAATGGACTCGAGACCTGCGACCAGCCGGCCTATAGAAGACAGATGCAGTGATTAAATTAATTGTTTCACTTGATTACTTACAAGTACATAAAAATGTAGGTACTTATTATAACAATGGTAGCAACATTAAATAGAGTCGCACATATCGAAGGCAATGCGAACAGTATTAATTTTCCGACTTGTGATATTTCGTTCACGAAAGCACATTATAAAGTACATAAATACGAAACTTCCGCCGGTATATTTTTATAGTAGCTGCTGTTGGTACCGTAAAACTTGTGCTTTTACGGTACGACGAACAAAAGAGGCGGTAATAACTCCCCCTTCCCTACGGCCCTCTCCGCAGAACTCTGGGAAGACAACTGGAACAACTCCATGGACTCTCCTTAGGAATGGGAAAGTCCATTGATGTCCAGAAAGGTGTATAGTTTGGAACTTTTTAAAAGAGAAACTTTGATGCCGCCAGTGGATTGGAATTCCTTTAGGTAAAAAATACACAATGTGTTGAATGTCGTTGTCTGTTACGCTTTAGTGCGATTGCTGAAAGCAATACTTCGTTTAATTATTGGTTATTTCATAGAGATTTAATTTCCAGTCACAAATAATTAACGTATTTGAGTAGGATATGAACAATGGATATTTTAAAATAGGACCAATGATACAACTGTAGCAATTTAATATCTTCGTATCTTCAAGATATTTATTAATATAGATGTGTTTGTTATGCACATGATATTTGTTTTGATAAGCGTCGAAATGTTTATTTGCTTCAGAAAGAAAATATTTAGCACCCACCTGTTTATAAGCGAAGTTTTATACCTACCTGTTTTCTATATATTTGTAATAATTATGAATCATCTCAAAGCAAAATCTACTACAGTATTACAATATTACGTTAACGTTAAGAAAACACCGAGCAAAGTGCCCTCGAAATAGTTTGGTTCAGTTCTGAAGTGCTTGGGAACATGAACCAATGTTATCCATTGTCGACGCCCGTGCAACAAAATAGTTTGAATTTGTTGGTGTCACGGGTAAAACAAGTTATGTATTAGCTTTAAAAACTTTGTAAATGTTGATTATCTGTACTAGCGACGGTCGAGGGGAGTTCTAGTTTTATATTACCCGACCAACAAGAGCGTTAAACCTCTGTTAGAGCTGAATTGTGTTTGTTGTTAGGTACTTATTCAGGCGAACATAAACCTCAAGTGATACAAAGATGTGAGCAGGGTGTGTTGTTAAAATATTAATTGCTATATTCAAATAGTAGAGACAAGTGAATGCGTTACACTGGCACTGCAGTTGGCAGGGTTAATTATGCGCCTGCACTCTGCACCTGTGTGCATGCGTGCCTTTAATGAGTTAGTAAAATGCATTGTTAGTAGGAAGACAAACGAAGAAAATGGAAGTTTTTTTTTTCAAGCAAAACCTTTTAAAACGTTGCGTTTAAAAAGTCCTTTTTAGTCACGGGGTAGGACCTATAGACACTTTTACTAAAAGCTCAACTTACAGTGGTTAGTACATGATAGCAAAATTTAAGGAAACATTTGTGTGATAAGCATGAATCATGGATATTTTCTATATATTTATTGGTCATAAAACAAGTATTTTATTTGTGTGAGATTCACCAGCCATGATGTTATTATTATCGTATTATTTTATTATCAACATTCAAAGATTAAAAGCGGACCGATTTTGAGTAACTTCGCATTTTAATAAATGTGAAAAAAATAATTTCTTCGCCCTAACATCGTTAACTGAGCCGTGTTTATCTGTGGTAAAACTAAAGGGCTCGTCTAATCTAGTGAGGTCTACGAACATTAATTGCAGCACACACTAGCCACGAGAGTCAGCGACAATGTGTCAACATGCACCCTGCAGTTGCAGTCAGCGATGGCCCATTCATTGATCTACAATTACTGACGGCCGGCCAACGTTTTGTGCAGAGACAGGAAGATTTAGAGCCGATTGCTATCGTGTAAATATCACGACAGCGTCAAATTGCTGGTTTGTAGGAATACAAGTTGCTAGGCATATTTTCAGGGACCGTAATATAGGATGCTTTTTGAGGGTTACGTACTTTAAAAGGAAATAAGGAAGTCTGTCGGTCAAGACGTTTTTTTTCAGGAACGCATAAAGATATCAAATTGAAATTAATATCAAATGCGTAGAACTTCAATCCCTTAGAGCTGTGGAAAAAACTATTTTAGGTCTCAATCAAAAGATACGGCCGTTGTTGCCGTATATTTTGACACTTGCAGGGGGAATACTGAATCTCAAATAAAATTCTTGTACCCATGACAAACTCATTCATTACTACGAGGACAAGATTAAATCCACTTTGTTAATTAGATCTGAGGTACTGTTCATTGCCTTGTGACTGCAATATGAATTGGTAGGTGAAAATCATAATATTGGCAAGAAGCAACGACTTATAACAAAACAAAGGAAACATTCCGAAGTATTACGTGTAGCTACATCACAAGAAAAATGTATACCTACAAATTTGAACGGAACCCTCGGTGCGCAAGTCGACTCGGACTTGAATTTTTTATATTTTAATAGATACATTGTTGTCGTAAAAATCACAAAACAATAAAAAAAATATCATGCTTATAGGGAGTTTATTGATATTACAGATAAAATACAAATTAAAACAATTGTTATTGGCAAGACATAGAAAACCCAAAAATATAAATAGCAGTGCCAATGCTCCAGTATAAACGAACTTTGTTTTCTTAAGTCAATACTCATTAAATTATAACTCTATTACTAATACCGAAAACGATATAATTGTATTTGTATTTGATTCAATATACTCGTAGTGCAAAAATAAAATAAGTAAAAATACATTATCAATGGCGCCAATTTAAATTATCAATTGCAATTTTCGCGATAGCGATTTATCTATAAATCGATAATGAACGTGATAGTGAGTATTCCTAAACTTAGAACGCTTAGTTTGTTATAATTCAAGTAAAAAGGTAATTCATGAAAACTGTTTTGTCTGATAGTGCGATAATTACATTAAATCTAACGCAATCGATTATAAAATCATATTCATAAGATAAATATAATTCATAATCCTACACATAATAACTTAGTAAAAAAACTTAAGGAGCATAATTATTATACAAAACGTCCTTTATTATGTTCTTGTCCTTTATTCGCCCTGAGGCTTGCTAGAGCGCCCTGTAAAGTATTTTCCTGGGGCTACGCAGACGTTAACTGCACAGTACACTCTCAAATCACTTGAGTGAAGCTGCTGCCGACAGCACATCTCCAAGACTGGACGGTTCCGGCAAATTCCGTTGACTTCCTTCCATTATAACATTATCTTCATCTCAGTGCAGCCAAGTTTCACTAACAAAACAAAACTCATGATCTAACTCAGTTTGGGTATTGAAGTTTGATGTAGACGTCCTTACACGATGTAGTTTGTGGGGTTTGGATAGGTATATTGTAAGTGCTGCGAAACAAGAAAGTTTTGGAAATGTACTCATATACTGATATACTCATTTATTCATAATATTTTACAGAATATTACATGTCACATTATGATATATACAAAAATATTTCATTTAAAGTTACGGTATAATAATATTAATAGTTAGGTAATTTTTCTATCCGGTACAATATTACAAGGTGATTACAATATATTACTAGTAAATTTGTCGAAGAATTCTGATTTCCGGCATGTTTAGATTATTCCTTAAACCTCTGGGTCCTCTCCATTCTTACTGGGAAAGAGTTAATGTGTATGTGTGTATGTGTTTAATTTGACAGCGATAAATACTAATAATTGTATAAAGTGTTACATAAGTATGTTTATGGTTACTCGTAACAGGCATTATTTATCACAATCCATTATTTATTTTTGATAACACTCCCAGGCACTTTATTTAATAAAGAGCGTGTGCCTTTAAAAAGTTTCAATGATCTACGAGGTCCATACTTACATAATAATTTCCAGATACACTACGGACACAGCACAATTGGTGCTTCACCTCACCAAACCAATCATACCTATGATTAAACATTTTCTAATATAGGAATTTATACCAATCACAGCGAATAGTAGTAGATGCCAGTACTTAATACATTTGCTATTTCAAAAGGATGTTGAGATTATCGATCATGTAGCTACTTCGAGGCCAGGGGCTCTCTATTCTATTTCGTAAAACAACATTTCTTTTGCCGTGTTCTCGTATTATCAACGTTATGATTGAGCCTGAGTTAAAAACAATAGGACAACATGTCAAAACCAATATGGTTTTACCTCGTAGAAGAGAGTCGTTTCTGAATAAATAATGTCGTACTTTATTGCTTTGTCCGGCCAAATATATTAAACATTGAATACTTGACGCATTCTAACCATTTATTTATAGCTTATTCACACAATAATTCTTAACTTTACATCGCATGGGAACAAACAAAAAAAAAGGTACGCGAACGAGTAATTTACATTTCATAAATAAAGGAAATATTTCCGCGAGCTGTGGTCGGATCATTTTGTTTGTCAATATTGAAACGAAACAATAGCAATATGATGTTTGCGGTCGGGTCTCGATGCGGCGGGCCGAACTGGTATTCAATAGTACCTACACAGCGATGGACTACGATGTAACTTATATTTGTATGTTTTTGTGCAGATAATGAATTGATGATTGTACTTAAGTATAAAATATAACAAGGTTTTAAGAACTTAAAAGGTTTCATCCTGTTTTAGGTATGGTCCTGTTGAAATATGCAACAAAGTTATGTTTGAACTTTATATCTTCCGACTTAAAAAGACTTCTCTTCTATAATTAGAAAGATTTACAGTCTTCTTCATAAATGCGCAATAGCAAAGTGAGAATGCAACATCCTCTGTCCTAATCTGTTGTTATGACATTTGGATTTGGACTGAAAATGATAAAGAAAACTTTAACTAAAATAGGTTTAATGTGCGTTTATGAATAAGGGGGTTAAACTTCTAACACATCATTTTAAGTAGTAGGTATATCATAAGTATCATAACCATAAACTAATTTAACTGTTGTACTAACTGTATCCAACCTTTTTTTGTAGTTAAAAAAGATAAAGGTAAAAGATAAAAGATGTTTATTCAGTAAGTAGGCCGCACGGGCACTTTTACACGTCAAAATCTACCAGCGCTTCGCAAGAGACCACTGCTGAGAAGAAACGCCGCAAGAAACTCAACAGTCAATCGTTTTTTAAAATAGGTACTACTTATGATATTATACAAATATAAAGCTTAACCTAGCATGATATTTAAAACAATGAATTTAACATAAAATAAAAATGAAAATAAAAAACATTCAAGCGTAGCTTGTGCAAGAAAATGTGTCAAAACTAAGAATTTTCATAGGGAGTAGTAGTAATAAAAAAATATTTATATAAAATATGTATACATATATATTTAAAAAAAAATAGTTATTCACATATACAATGAATTCAACAATAATATAACTAAACATACATTTAAACGTATACAAAATTTAAATAAAACTAAGCTACTCAAATATAAATAATAATCACCACTATAAAAAGACACCCCTTCCAGCAGGTCCCTATTACACTGGCTGCATTACCTCTCTGGAATGCTAGCCCTATTCTTTGGGAAAGGTAAGCATCAGCTCTAGGATCTCCGAAGGATTCTATGAGCCTGGATGTCATGGCCTTAATAAAGCCTTTTAAATCAGCTGACCAAGGTCCCATGGTCTCCACTGCAGGCGTCAAGAATTCAAATATTTTCGGCACTTGCAAATTAACGATTTTAAAGGGAGTCGGGAAATCAAATAAATATTTTGTTTATATACATACAATAACTGCCCTCTACTCTTGTTTGCACCACATCAAATTTCGACGTAGGTATATCCCTATTTCTGGTTCAAAGGCATTTATAACTAGATAAGGAAAAGCAGCCCATGAAACAAGTAGTGGACTGTGAAATCCTACAAGACGCCTACAAAAGACGCATTTGGTTTACGCAACATGAAAGTGCAGACAGCACTACCTACTGTCTGTAAAGTTGTTCTTTTGAAAAGTTAGTGGGTGCACCTGAATAGCGAGCTCAACTTTAATACGTACAGTGAAACTGCCACGTTAATGAAACGTGTCGTAAGATGTCTCTCGGAATCCCTAATATTTTTTTTATGGCATAGGGAAGGCTGACGAGCACACAGGCCACCTGATAGTAAGTGGAAACTGTGACCCATAGACATTCGCATTCACAAGACTGCAAGTCTAAGACTGCAAATGCGCTGCCAACCCTGAGGACCAAGATGGAATGCCTCTATGCTAGTCATTACACCGGCTGTCTTATCCCCAAACCGGAACACAACAATGCGAACACTGCTGCTTGGCGGTAGGTTAATGGATAAGATGGTGGTAGCGATCCGGACGGACCCCGCACAAGGTCCTACCCGCAAACGTAATAACGTTTGTCCGAATTATTGACTGTCCTAAACTGGTTTTTAGCTAAGTCGGACAACTTTTTAACCCTCTGCAACTGACGTGACGTCTATCAGTCACCATTAAAAAAAAACGCCGTATAGCGTGGTATAGCTCTGTATCGCTCAGTACCTTCTTCTATCAACTCGCGGAATTATAAGTTAACCTATTTATATAAAAAAGTGATTTTTTGTATCTTATTCAAGTTTATTTTATTTTATTTGAAAGTTCGTGTACATAATGTGTGCTAAATTCTGTATTAAAATTAAATAATCATGCTATACACTAAAGAACACGTTATCTGTTCGAGAAACTCAAATTCTCGCAACGGCAAGTCAGACAAGCGATACGCCTAACGCATACACAACACCGTACGGCTGCTTTCCGTGGTAGCTTTTGTTTTGCTGCCACGAAGTGCTGGAATGACATACCACCACCAGTACGAAATCTTAATTCGGTTGCGTCTTTCAAAAATAATCTCAAGAAACTTATCCTAACAATCCAAACATCCGGTACATAAGCAGTCGTACTGACACTCGCGTACACACACACGCACACACACACACACACACACACACACACACACACACACACACACACACACACACACACACACACACACACACACTTACACACGCACACACACGCACGCACACACGCACACGCGCACTCACCCTCACACCATACAAACAGACACTCGCATATTTACATTTACTCGCACGTAATGGGTAGTTGCAATTGTAGTAGGTAGTAGTTAATTTATGCAACTGTATCTGGTTTTGGTCAATTAAATAGGTAGTGTAGTTACGGTGCGCCATTCACCTCTCCAGGTTTCACTGAAAACCAGCGTCACGGTATATCTGAACAATATACCGTGGCATAAAAAGCTGAGTGGAGACCATTTTGGGTTTGATGCAATTAAGATAATAATCTAGGATAAGCTGAATTATTTAGTTAAGCAAATTGTATAATTTTTATTTTTATCTTAAGTGCTTTAAGTGCCAAATAAATATTATTTCATTTTATTTCAAGAAAAAATACTTATCATTGACCTATAGTATTTTTTGTATACTTTGCCAAAAATGATATCTGACTGACTCCACCTAGGTAAAATATTTCTAAAAAATTACTACAGTTGCAGAGAGTTTAGTTTTCTCCGTCATAATGGAGCCCAAGCGCGTAATGCGTACGTTGCTGCGTAATGTTCTAAAGTCATGTGAGAGTTTTCCTTTTATTTGACTACCTACTTTCTCGACAAAGCTCAAAGAAACAGCGTGTATCTCGCATCCGTGTCTTCTAGGATACCGAAAGTTAAATTATTTTAACGTGCAATTGTTCTTGGCAGCATGAAGCATGAAGCTCTATAATTAGCAGTTTCTTATACGTTTCGCGATCCAACTTTCTCTGGATCCGAAACTTTAACTGTGGTGGAAAATTAATATTTTAAGGCAGGGTACCTATTAAGAATATGCAGGAACCGTGGATATTCACAAACACATAAATATTACATTGTTCGTGTCTTGGATATACAATTGGGACGGGATTTTAATTTGTGCTTACTCTAATGACGTGGTTTAGTGCCTACAACGTTACTCGCAGATAATTATTCGCTGAAATTAATTTCCTGTATTGAAACCGTATTTGTGAATAGTTCTGATAATATCTAATTAATTTTGTATTATTCATTATATTAAATTCGTTTTGCAAATAAATGTATCACGGTCACGTATTGTCTTTCAAATGGCAGCTCAAAGGCTTAGTAGTAAAAAAGTTTATGGAATCTGTGAAACAGGTCTTGTGAAAAGTCATTTAGCTATTCTGAAATAAAATACTCCGTGGTTTTTTAATAAGTAAATAAAGTCCGAACTAAAAAAGTCTTCTCTCTACCGAGATCTGATTTTATTTTAAACATGTATAAGTATATCAAGAAAAAAATATTTTAGATCTCAGATGCGAAACCACTTTAAAGTATATATACAAATTGTTTTATATCTTATTAAATTATTAATTTAATGTTAGAGCTTAAAATTTAGTTCTACATTTAAGCTCTTGGTTAACATTTTCAACATAAATCTTACAGCTCTTAGGAAATTAGTATATTTAATTCCTTAAAAGCTGTAACATTGAGAGTTAAAAGTACTTATACAATAAATTTGAAATTCGTTAACATTACATAAATTTAGGCTCCTTTTTACTTTGTTTGCCTTTGTAGGTGACAGCATGCATGATGTAAACGCTTTTAGACAGGTTAACAAATTATGTATTATCTTAGCAAGCTTTTGAGGAATTTTTATAAAGTATTAAAGTTAAGGGAAGCTAATAAATTATTGTTAAAAAAGCAAACATTTTTAGAGTTGTTGGTAAGTACTTAATTCTGTAGATTTGCCTATCGCACTCTGAAAATGAAAGTGTGTATATTATTATGTACATATGTGTAAGTATGTATGTATATAAAAAGCAAAAAGCGGCATATTAAAGGCCAGGGCATTTTGGAATGTTGCTAAATCTCGCAAGACGTGCAGCAGGAAATGTTCTCTTTATCTTACACCATCCTGCTTCCGCGGCGTACCTTCCGCTCTCCATTCCGCGCCGCCGCACTACACAACGGAACTGACAGGGGCTTATTTAGAATAAAATATGGTTAGCTAATTCTGGATTGGTATCGTCTGAATGTTTTAATGGCTTTCCAAAGCCAGAATGGTGTGTCTATTTACGCATGAAGAAATCATTTCGTCTTGTTTGTTCGTGTTCCAAAACTTTTTCTAACCAAGCGTAATCGTGCTATTAGCAATTTTAATTGTTAATCTTTTTTATTAGTAGGAACTAATTTTGAGTTGGTTTTTGGGAAAATCGCATGTCCTAGTCGCCAAATTTCACGTCGATTGGGTGAGGCGTTAAAGCATAAAAACTGAGCAAAAAATCATGTTCGCATGTATATTAGCAAGGATAATAAACAATACATTTCTATACAGCTAATATGTTTAAACAAAACGAAAAAAATACGAAACACAAAACAGTGTTAAACTAAGTGAAAGATACAAATTGATACAGAGCGGAAACTCCATTTTTACAAGAGACAGGCGTCGCAGACTATTGTTTCCCCAGTGCAAATGCTGGGGGATTATCATCAATCACCCACTGCAAATTGCACATGCCCTTTCGGAATGCATCCACTGCCATTTGTGTGCCGTCCGTAGAGATGTGCTGACTATTCTATGCCTATTTTGTGGCCATTTTCGATACCAGACGTATTAAGTAGGGAATACTTAGTTGCCTCAATACTGGCGGGTATTACCTCAATAAAAGCTGTTTAGGTGAAGCTTACCACGATCACAAAATTGTTCATTGTGCTAGAAAGGCTTGAAGGTTTCGTTAGATGTAGTAAATTATTCTTCATTAAAATAAACTCTGGAAAGTTTTATTATAGTTTAGTTTAGTTTTATATTTTTGAGTATTAATCCTTATCTCACCTAATAATAAGTGACGATGAACCCGAGTCGAAGTCGGTGTGGTTCACTGATTCAATAACAGCCCATTCACTTAACGCCTCTCTCTTGTTTTATCTTATTTTTATAGACTCTATAAACGATCGTTGGCGTTACTTAAATATGGTCAATTTAAGGTGGATGCTAAGTTCTCAGTCTAGCATTTTTGAGTCGTCGGAACTCAGTTTACTAGTGTCTAAGCGCGACCACCCAACGCAGGCCCATCACTAGCCCCCAGTTGGGATTAGATAGCATTAGTTGAATCGAATTCCGTGCTAAGCGCTCTGCGGGGCAATGTGTTACGGTAAACGCACGACCGCGTCTTGTCCTGGCCTAATCGCCGATAGGTACTCGTATAGCTCAGCAGCTTTGGCGCTGCGTTTGCATTTGTGTGTTAAAGGAAGCGTCTTTGAAAAAAGGTTTTTGTTGCATACTGTCTTTTATGTAAAGACGTGTCTGCTAATCCAGATTAATACGTTCAAACTCGGTGGGTTTCTCGGTTGGGTGTTAATACTTAACTACAGCGGAAATCCTGAGTTCATCATCAGACAACTTAATATTGCATTGTTACTACCTATGTTTTTAAAATATCATCTAAATTCATTAGTGCAAATTGGTTCGACATGAACTTGCATGATTTAAATTAAACACACCGTCAAACAAACAAACATGTGGAAACTTGTAAAAATAAAGCTATCACGACTGATATTCATTATTTCAGAAGTGCCATATAATCTAAGAATATTATACATATAACTACTGCATCCCGCATAATGCATTTAAAAAAATTAACACACTGGTATGACATTTCATAATTATCTAACTTTATCTTTTTAACTATATTTAATTTAATCATGGATTCTGTTATAAAATGGTTTTCAAACCCCTTATGTTTAAAAGCCACTAAAACTTCAGCACTAACTAGAAAAGTTATTTTCAATTTCAGATTGTGAACTTTGATTGGCTGTTCAATTATTCTATTTGATATTATCCGATTGTCTGGCTCGTTTGTCGTATTACGTCAACTAATTATCCCTGTGCGCCTATTATATATATTTGCCCATACCGAGAACAGAACGAGGGTCCGCTAACTTCGTGCAGGGTCACCTATTTTAGGCCCGAACCCGTCGTAAAATAATCAAATAATATTAATAAACCCTGTTCTAATGTAGTAACAGCCTTAAAATATTAAATTTTGTTGTTATTAACCGAATGCTTATCCGAAAAGTTCCCAAGTACATTTAGCTACATTTCATCCACTAAGGAAATGACCAAAATTAACAAATAAACTTGGTTTTAAGTTTGCCAATTTTCGTTGGTTTATGATTTCCTACCGAATCGGTGGAACTTCCTCCACAACTGAGCTTGTTAGTAAGAGATAAATGTAACTTATTTTATCGGTTTGTTGGATCGCGACCCGCCCCCCGCCGCGCCGCACGCCCCGCTGCCCAGCCTGTATCGCCCTTCGCCATCGTTCGCTAACTTCGCCCAACAGCACCCGTAAAAATGAAACTCAACACGGCTAATTTAATTTAAGCAATTTAATATTGCCACTTTGGAGCCTAATTCCTTGGACTAACTAATGTACTGTGTGTCTATGAAAAGACGTAATTGCCTATTTTCTGTTTGTTTATAGCTTTATTTATGCTCTTTAAGATAAACTGTGAGGCAATAAAAAACCAGCAAGGGGCGGACCGGGGTCACTCACTAATGATTCCTTACATAGGATGGAAGCTCTAACTTATTTTTCGGTTTTCGGCAACCGCAACACAAACTTAAATCCTCAAAATTGTTAAAATGATTTTCTTAAGCTTTATATATTTGTATTTTTTCATGTTTGATTTTACATAGGCGACACTGAAAGTTTTTAGAATAGACCACTTATAATTCCTTTAGAAAAAAAAACAATTTGAATTTTTAAAATGGAACTCTTTGAAAGTCTAACGCCGTCAACTTTTTTAATCTGTCATTTGTTTTGTAATTTTGGCGGCAATTTGAAAATAGAGTGTTTCCTTAAAAATGAATTTAACACGCGAGCATTTTCGTGCCATGATTTTTTACGACTTTCGTTGCCAACTAAATCAAAAACAAAGTTATGAAAGACTTACGTTAGCATTTAATAATGAAGCCCCATCTATTGCCACTATTTATAACTGGTTCAATGAATTTAAAAGTAACCGTACCCAGCTCAGTGACGCTGAACGAGAAGGTCGTCCCTCTACGGCGGTGACCGAGGAAAACATTGACGCTGTGCGGCTCATGATTGAAGAGGAGAAACGATCGACATACCAGCAAATACGGACATCATTAGGGATTGGCATGAGTCAAGTTCAATTTTTTTTACATGATCACCTGCAAGTGAGGAAGCTTTGTGCTAGGTGGATACCGCACAATTTGAGCGAAGAACAAAAACTCAGCCGTGTGAATTGGTGTCGCCAAATGATAGAAAAATTTAACAGTGGTCTATCAAATTCAGTTTTTGACATCGTCACAGGCAATAAAAGTTGGATTTATTGCTATGAGCTCGAGACTAAACGACAATCAGCTCAATGGGTCTTCCCTTTCGAGGAATTACCAACAAAAGTGAAACGAGGACGCAGTGCTGAAAAAAAGATGGTTGCCTGTTTTTTTGGTAAATCGGGTCATTATGCTACAGTACTACTAGAAAATAAAAGAACTGTTACTGCTGACTGGTACGTGAATAAATGTTTACCTATCGTCTTACAAAAAAATAAAGAACGACGCAGCTCGACCCTCGCAGCAGAGTAATCCTCCATCACGATAACGCTCCAGCCCACGCCGCCAGACAAACAAATCAATTTTTGAGTTCTGAATTCTGAGATTCCTTTTAATTTTTGTATGCATGGTCTGATTGTATGATTGAAAGCCTAATCATTTTAACAATAAGTCTGTATTGATAGCTATCAAACATTTATTAATCGTCACATAATTCTTATACAAATCTCAGCAATTTCAAATCAAACTCCACCAATCTATTGCCCTAACAAGACCTCTTAAAATTTCACCGTCTCTTTATTTAGAATGCAGCAGTACATTTGAGTCTTCTTTAATTACAATTCCTTATTCAGTGTGGCACAGAACCGTGCCGAGTTCCAAAACTATTCGAGCCACTAAATCCGGTTGCCAGTACTAGAGTATCTAAGAGCGCAACATGCATACCCATGTAAATTTCTAGGCGAGCAGTCCCCTCGTTAATTTGAGTCTTGTCACGGGGCACAGCCCTTTCTTAGTAGCGAGTCTATCTGCGTCCTGCTAGCCGACTAACGGCTGCTTGGCTCGGAATTGCCTTGGTTTGTCTTTAGCTATCGATTTGTGCAAGCTTAAAATGGTTACAGTGTTATTAAAAGGTTGTTCGAGTAACACGTAGGTATCTTTTGTTTTTGGGTCAACGTGCGTGCAAGTTAAGTCTGGCTTGGTCTGTTTAGTGAGGGTGTTATATGGCAGAGTTTGTGTACAATCGTAAACAACATAACATAACACTAAGCAGACACACATAAGACTAAGCAGATTCGTTGTTCCTTCAATATATAGGTTGTCTATTTTCCATAAAAAAACCATTTATTATGCAATTGATGAACATAAAAAGTAACTCATTCAACAGAAGGATTTCACAGGCGCATTCGCCGAACGCGATCTCTAAAGTGGTTTTGTTTTCGGTCGGCTATCCTTACGTTAAGTTAAACTACAACAAATCGAGAATGGCAGCGGTTTATGGCAGGCACCCTCCTGCAAATGGTTTGTCCACGAAATAGAGGTGTGCCACCGAGAAACACCGTATTAGGGTTCCGTAGTGAAACTTTTGAGTATGTTTACGTATGTTACAGTAACTTACTAAAAAACTATAGATAGATTCCGAATAAAACCGCCTAATAACCTATTAAAAAGAGTAGCAAATGGTTTGTTTGATTAATAGTACATGATAGGCAGGGGTTATTTTACTTAAAACATAAAATAAATTGTCCTTTGATAGCTCGTTAAACAACAATGAATGTCTTGATACATTTTTGGATTTTGAGAATATTTCATGGAGACAGACAGACAGTGGCGAAACTTC
This sequence comes from Acleris sparsana, assembly GCA_923062465.1. Taxonomy (NCBI): domain Eukaryota; kingdom Metazoa; phylum Arthropoda; class Insecta; order Lepidoptera; family Tortricidae; genus Acleris; species Acleris sparsana. Next base: position 13,002,712 of record OV281287.1, on the reverse strand, counting down.
AAGGGTTCCATATTTAAGGGTAAGTAAAAATGGCAGCCAGACTTGTAGATATTTGTAGGTATTTTATGAAATATTAAATGAGAAAATATTTGAAACCACAGCGATCTTAATAAGGCTTCGAAACGTAACTCAACATAAAATCACAAACAATCACATACCCATAACTAGCAATTGTTCGGGATTATACAAAAATGTAAATATTTGTATTGGAGTTGGAAAATTTAATTATAAGACTTCTGTTAATACAACCGATGGACTGAAAAAAAAGGAGATTATTTAATTTCATCGCATAATTATCAATTTTGTACATAATGTGGCGTAGGTAATTATTCTCTGTCTGTTTTGTGTTTTTCCAAGTTTTAGTTTATAAAGTGTATTTATTATTTGAAGGTAAAATTTAATTGTACCTTTCATAAACTATAAACTAAAATGTTAATTTTTTGTTCGAATTTTACTTATTCTGAATAAAATCTTTCAAGTTAAATAATTATTAGATACACTATAAAATGAACATGTAAGGAAAATTCAATTAGTGCTGTATCACGTTTATCGAGATAAAGATCGAACAGGTCACAAAACGTGAATAAAAAGTGTCCACGCATCGAATGCATGTGCCGCATCCAAATACTTATCCGCTAAACCTTATCTCAATCAAACGTGATAAACAGTCACGGGCTCACGGCTCTGTAACGTACGAAGTTATCACTATGGGGAAGCCGCTATAAACTAGTTTGCCTAATCTTGGAAGTAAAAGGTGAGATGTGGAACTCGATTTTTGAGAATCCATTACGATAAGAGATAGAAATTAAAATTAATTCATGCGCTAGTCTCGTTTACGAGTAAGTGGGAGCACTCGTATTTGATATCAAAGGCGTGAAAATTTCACTTAAGTCACTAGTGATATTGAAATATAACCTGCGATAAATCTATAACTATCAGACATGTTGGTGAGCTTGCGATATCAAGAATACTTGCCTGTATACCAATTACCAAGTAATAATAATGTTAACGGCAGGTGAACCATTCAGCATGTGATCCCGTTCATTCTCAATTGTTAGATAGTCTTCTTAGAACTAATAATATTACCCTTGCAGGGTTAGTGTTGACGCAAATAATATAGTTTAAGATTTTTGTATAACATTAGGCAATAATGTATATGACTACTTATTACGCAAATCTATCTACTTAGATCCAAACTACCTACCTAAGGCTTGAAATATAGACATCAATATCCTCGTAAAACCACCTCAAATATCGCAAGTTTAAAAAACTTTTGTAACTTTTAACTTTGGTTGGCAAAGATAAAACTCACTTTGACAAAATTACATACATATCTTAAATTAAGGCCAATAAGCCTAGGTACACTTACAATAGATATACATCAATGAATACAAAGAAAACTCGAGACTCAGAAACCAACATTCGTGGTCGACACAAATATTTGCCGTTAAAATCTTGGAACGAATTTCGGTCCTCAAGATTAGTAGAAGGATCACTTCAAAGTACAAACAACAAGAATACATAATGTGATGTATGTACTAAATAAGTCAACTATGCTATCAAGATATTCCACTAGGCATTATCATTAATCTGCACGATATCGCAAGTGCTAAAGAAAGCGCGGGTTTCAAGAGGGGAGCCAAGTACTGTGTAGCTCGCAGACTCATTATTGTTTAGCAATTATTGTTTACAGTAATTACTTATTGTTGGTGGTATCAAGTAACTGGTGCGAGCTACTAATTATAACAATGTTTGTACTTGTTGCGAAAAGAGGACTGTGACGTTTTCTTCACAGTCTAAATAAAAAAAACTGTTTTACGTACTGTTAGTACTTCAAATACCTTTTTGAGTGTAATATGCTATATATTTCCTAAAGAAAACTGTTTTGTTCAAATTCAGCACAGTATTTTTTTAATTACATAATACAAACGTTTTACTGGTGCTTAGAATTAAAACGAAAAATACTTGTGTGACGCTAGTGTTTCTAAATTGCAATTTTAGCTAGTTGTTTTTTACACTAACTTATCTTAATTGTAGGTAATTGTATAGGTGTGTCTTTTTAGTCTCCTTTTAATTCTACTAAAGTTCAAATTGTGGAAAATTATGCGGAATCCAGATTTTTCCCTACCATTAAACACGATAGAAACCGGATCTCAAGCCACGCAGCAGGAAGCCGTGAGTGACGTGACGCTGCCTGTCTTAATCTCGCACGTCTCTGAGAACCATGCTTTCCTGGTATTTACTACAAAACATTTTACACGACTGCTTTACCGGTATTTTCTTGTTTTGCTAAGGAGCAATTTTTTATATTATTTGGCTAAAAAATTCTCCCTTATATCAAACTAGAGGACGCCCGTGACTTCGCAAGCGGAGAATTAGCCCGATACTTCCCCTATTCGAAGGAGGTTCAATTTTCGAATAATCCATTCTTATTGCACCCCAAATAATATCTCTAAGCTTGAAGTCCCTATGTTCAACGGTTTATTTGCGTTTTGTCTATCAGTCAGTCAGCCAGTCGCGGAAGAGTTTTATAATGTAAGATTAATGAGACAGGGCCTCTTTCTACTCTGTTTTTACCCCTATTGTTGACGAATCGTCCAGCGTCGGCTATCAAAACGTCAACAATTCGATAGCAATAAGGATAGAGAGGTTCTTATAGGGTAAAGTCACCAGTGTTCAGCCTGAGACCAGTAGTCGACCTTATTTGAGTGCGAAAAGTGGGAAATATATTTTTTGTACTCTTTCCACTCATACAAAGTATAGGCAGAGGCCGACTACAGATCTCTGGCCGACCACTGGTGACTTTACCCTAGTTATATACTAACACTCTTGTACATCTTCTTCAAAAATCTGCAGTTGTAGAGTGAGATAACACAAACTCTTAAAACGTCCTTTGGGAATTCTTTCAATCACTCTTGTAGGTCAAGTCTAACCGACTTAACCCAAACCCGAAAGATTTTATGTTAGAAGCCTAATTTTGCGAATTAAGACCGTACCCGTATTTATGCAAGTATACCTACGAAAGTGGTACTTCTAGTTAATTTTAATACTTAAAGTAGCTAAATGATTTCCTCGCTTTTATGCTAGTTTCACTTGAAGCTTTTATGAGAACCACGACGCGTGTCAGCGTGCCTGAATAAAAGGCACAAGTATTAAAAGAGCTTGCATGTACCCACATGACAGTTACACGCATTACTTTTCCTATGAGTTATTTAATATTTAAGTAAACTTCAAATTTGTCACTTATGTAATGCTTTGTTCAAGATATTGAAGTCAATATATTTATTTGCTGTTGCCAGGATCTAATATTACAGTTTCGCTATAAGCGGGGGATGCTATCACTGGTTATTAATTATTCCGTTTCACGTATCAATACCTTTAAACGCAGTTAAAATAGTAACGATAACTTGCATGCAGTAGCAGTATGCTTATTTAACGTGTTTGATTAATTTATCAAATAAAACACTTTTTGTATTACTTATAGAAAGGAATTATGCCCATGCTTCCAAGTTAAAATATTAACAAAAAATAATATGGGATGTGTGTTCTGGATCGATATGAAAATTAAAACATTTTCTATGGGCTATATTACACTCAGGAGCAAAAATAACGGGTCAGAGTGCGTTTTTCATACTAAAGAGGCTATTTCGAAGCCTTGGTTCCCCGCCAGAGAATGCTTTTAGTTAAATCTGATGATGAATACCCCGAGTATCGATACAGGACTTCCAGAGTGCCTATAGGATACCCAACTGAATGAATCTGTGGTTAACGCCGGAATTGTGCATGTTCAGAAAAACATCTAAAATGGCAATAAAATATATAATAAAATCTAAGAGCTGACCCAGACTCTCCCGCTGCGGTGTTAACTGGTTGTGCGATCAGTTACGTATCTTAAGAACTTTTGACCTCCTCTATTGAACGCAGTATCCACCATTAAAACTCACTCAAAAAAACCCCTGGCGAGGAACCAAGGCTTCGAAATAGTCTCGTTTGTATGAAAAACGCACTCTGACCCGGTATTTTTGCTCCTGAGTGTATTATTACTTACATAAATGTTATTGGTTATTGGTGGGTTTTATCATTGGTTTTTATTTGATTTTTTACTACTATTTTTGATTTTGTTTATTAAAGAATGATGGGCAGTTTGGCCCATATAACCAATATAAATGTCATGTAGGTATACCACGTGAAAGCTAGTTACATAAGCATCATTTTCTAATACGGGGACAAACTACAAAAACCCCGGAGAAGAGAGTTATCAGCCTTCAAATGTTTACACACACACAACTTTTATTACTACACTAGCTGAGCCCCGCATGCGTTACAATACTATTAGCCGTATATCCGACTCACGCTTGACTGATTTTACTATTTACAACAATTACAGCAAATAGTGGGATAAATAAGCTTACATAAGTTATAATTATATTGACGATTGGGCTGGGTTCCATACATTTTTGCCCATCATTCTTTGGTTGGGCAAGCACCCCGTATTTGTATACGTAGAAAATATTATTATTGTTAAATAGTTTGGAAGGTCATGGGCTTTACGAACTCTTCAATTAAACAAGTTTTTCCCGTTGTGCGCTGAATTTATTTCGATAAGTGATGACTTTAATAAATGTACAGTCGTCGGTAGCAAAACTTGGTCTGAAAAGTGTTTTTTGGCAGAAACTTATTATCACGTCCCTCTTATTTATTTATTTTATTTTATTTAAGCAACATAGGTATAGTGTTTCAAGTACAATGTTATGATTTAAATTACTTCTTTGTTTTGATTTTGTCCTCAATCATAGTACTCATATCGCGGGCTTCATTCTAAAGGGGCGTACATGCAAAAACCCGAAAAAACTTTTTTTGTCCTATTCGATTCCGGTATTGGTAATACACAATCTCTAATTTTATCATAATTTTGCGACCTATATTTTTCGCTAAAACGATGAAAAACTTTAAGACGTATAATTGGAATAGAAAAAATGCTGTCAAACCAAAAAGACGTACAGGAGCCGTAAAAGCATTTATGTAGCAGAGTTACGCATTATCAACGCTCCATATAGTCGTATGTACTTACGGCTATAGGTGTTTAGTGTGATCTATAAAATTGTGTCTGGCTATAAAGACGTATGTACATACGGCTTTAAATTATTGTTTAATATATCAAATAAGGTCGCGGGAAACCGCTGGATGACAGCAGCAGAGGACCGATCGTTGTGGAAAACCTTGGGGAAGGCCTTTGTCCAGCAGTGGACGCCTTGCGACTGATAATGATGATAATGATGATATCAAATAAAGTCGCGCTAAGGAGACGTATGTGCATACGACCACAAATGTCTGTAAGTGCAGATGTTTGTGTGATGAGCGCGAATATTTGTTCCTGAGTCATGGAGGTTTTCTATGTACCTATATAAGTATATATTTCTCTATATGTATAAGTATTTATGTCGTTGTCTAGTACCCATAGGTACAAGTCTAGAGCTTAGTTTGGGACTAGGTCAATTGGTGTGACATTGTCCCTTGATATTTATTTTATTTATTTTTATTTTAAACATTAGTCCTCTATTATTAGTAAAACTAGTTATTATTATTTCTTATGATTAATAGACCTATTGGTCATAAGTTCTAATGACTGCCAGAACTTATCATTGTTTGACTAAATATAAATAAAAAACAAATAATCAATTTGGTCGATTTTACCCACATAGGTTAGGTTAGGTCAGAGCTGCAATCGGGTATAAAAAATAGGTATAACGTAAATTCGCGACGTTCAAATTAGAGCTAATTAATAATTCATCATATCATGTGAGCTGAAATACGTCCACTGCTGGACATAGGCCTCCCGCAAGGCTTTCCACTCAGACCGGTCTTGTGCTTTTCGCATCCACCGCGGTCCCACTATCCTGACGAGGTCGTCACTCCATCTTGTTGGAGGCCTACCTACAGCTCGTCTTCTGGTCCGCGGACGCCACTCCAGAACATTCTGACCCCATCGGCCATCAGTCCTGAGAGCAATGTACCCCGCCCACTGCCACTTCAGTTTAGCTATTCTTCGGGCTATGTCGGTAACCTTAGTTCTACTGTTGATATCATCATTTCTGATTCTATCACGCAGAGAAACCCCGAGCATAGCCCTCTCCATAGCCCTCTGAGTGACTTTGAGCTTCCTTATGAGGCCCATTGTTAGCGCCCACGTCTCAGATCTGTAAGTCATCACTGGCAACACACACTGGTCAAAGACTTTTGACTTCAAACACTGCGGTAATTTGGGCGAAAAGGTGCTGCGAAGCTTCCGGAACGCTGCCCAGCCGAGTCGGATACGACGAGTGACCTCTTTCTCAAAGTTGGACCTACCTAATCGGACCGTTTGTCCCAGGTAAATATAGTCGTCAACAACTTCGAGCGCAGAGCCTCCGACTATCACGAGAGTTTGCGCGACATGGGTATTGGACATGACTTTCGTCTTGTCCATGTTCATTCTCAAGCCCACTCGGTCGGAAGCTCTACTGAGGTCAGCGAGCATTGCATCCTCCATGGTCTCAGCCATGACTACGATATAGTTAGCGAATCGTAGGTGAGTACATCTCACCGTTTATGTTGATGCCTCGTCCTTTCCAGTCCAGAACCTTAAAAGCATCCTCCAATGCAGCGGTGAACAGCTTCGGAGAGATCACATCTCCTTGTCTGACTCCCCGCTGCAGAGGAATAGGCTTCGTGCTCTGGTCCTGTAGTCGGACGGACATAGTGGCGTTTTCGTACAGACACTTCAGCACTTCGATATATCGGTAGTCAACTCGGCACCGCTGGAGAGACTGCAGCACAGCCCATGTCTCGATTGAATCGAAGGCTTTCTCGTAGTCCACAAATGCAAGGCAAAGGGGGAGGTTATACTCTTCGGTCTTCTGTATAACCTGCCGCAACGCATGTATGTGGTCTACGGTACGGCTTGTTCGGGAGGCTGGAACTCGACAAACCTGCGCGTGAGACGATTTGTGATGACCCTCGAAAACAGCCTGTAAACATGGCTCAGAAGTGAGATGGGTCTATAATTCTTCACCAAAATTTATCTCCTTTCTTGAAGAAGAGAACCACCACACCTCTGTTCCATGCTTTCGGCGTTCTCCCTTCGTGGAGGATGGAGCTGAACAGCGTCTGAAGGCCCCTAAGGATAAAATATACACCCCCGATGATTGGCAATACGTTATAAGATTAGACCGTAAAGACCATCCGTACGAAGTGCAAGTTATGGAGCATAAAGATTTTAAGGATTTTAAAGCATTGCGGACGACAGTCTTACCCAACACACTAAGAGCCACCGATGGAACGATTTTGCGATGGGGCCAAATAAGGTGGTTGCGATTGACGAAAGACGTTCCTGGCTCTTTCTTTTTTAAATTTGACTACTGGGAAGAATTCAAACAGGTCAAGTTTAGAGAAAGAGTGACACGATCGGAAACTTCATATCCTGCCATGTCGGCAAGACTGTATCCCAAACAAATTCTTTTAAAAGAAGTAAAACATAAAGACCTAATGGCTATGTTCTGTACAATAGTAGTATGTTTTATTATACGACCTATTAACAAAATAGTTATATATTTTATTTTTGTCGAGCTAGATAGACGTATGAATTTCGAAAAAAAATTAAATAACGGTATTTTGCACGATTTTACATTGAAATGTCATCATATTTAAGCTTGTGAACTGGAATAATTTCGTATTAAATTAAGTTATCGATTATAGAAGGTTTCATATTATACGCCTACAAATCCAAAGTAATTTTTAAGAAATGTTTAGTTCCTGTTTGTATATTATCGCCGAGCCAAAAAGGCGTAATAACATAATGACAGGGTTCTAAAATAATAAACGTAAAATCATTCACTTACCATAAACCAGGAAATATTTAAAAGGTCACATGCAAATTTATAGCTCAATCGGTAAATAGAGAAAAAAGTTATTAGGTTTTTTGTCTCTCCTGAAAAGTAAGAGTTTTGCATATACGCCCCTTTAGTATGAAGCCCGCGATATTCTGACACTGTTCCGGTTTGGGGATAAGACAACCGGCGAAATTACTAGCATAGAGGCATTCCATCTCAGTCCTCAGGGTTGGCAACGCATTTGGAGTCTTAGGACTGCAGTTTTGAGATTGTAGTCTTGGGGTTTCAAATTTATGTGGGATCCCGCTTACCATCAGGTGGCCTGAGTGCTCGCGTGCCTTCTCATTGCATTTTGCAACTCTTTCGTACATCATTTCTGACTAAGGAGGTTTAATTTTCAGCCAAAAATTAAATCGGTTTCTAATTTCATCTTTAAAAATTAGCTATAGACTAACTTACATTACACAAAACCTATACGCTTCATTAAACTTCATTATTTTTATACCTATTTCAAGTTTATATCAACATTTATCATTAATTTTAGTAATTATACATTTTTATCAAATTGGCTAAATCTGGCTCGAATCCAGGTCGAAACTAAACGCAGTTATTATCTGTGGTAGAGGTCACAAAAAAAAAATCGTTTCCATTTACGTTCCCGTTCGTCAAAAGTTATTTCTTTATATTTTGCAGAGTTAAAGTGTTTTCTCTTTGTTTTTTTTCCTCGCAAATGTGATGAAAACCATTGTGTGTATCACAGGCAGTAAGGGGATTACTAACTCGAGTCATTAAAAGCCCTCCGCCTACGGCGTCGGGCTTCTAACATTACACTCTCGTTAGTAATTCCCTTCATACTACCCTTGATGCACAATGTACTATAACATTATTACTGGAGACGAGAGTTGGATCTATCAATATGACCCGCTAACTAAGCGACAGTCCATGGTTTGGGTATTTCCGGCTGAAGAACCTCCGCGGAAAGTCAAACGAGGACGCAGGTCACCTAACGTACCTACATACAAAATAATCCAACAGGCTGTATGAAGTGTGTAAACTCTTTATTGCACAAACAGAAAATATCAAACAAAAAAAGGCGAACTTCTCCCTTTAAAGGATCTCTTCCACTTAACCTTTGAGCGATTGAGAGATAGCTTAAACAACAGATGGCTAAACGAACAACAATTAAAGATACAGAAGATAAAAATAAAAATAGCAAGTAAATACGTATACATATAATTATTGTGTTGTCAGTATGTTAGTTCTTTAGTCATTAACGTAACGGGTGTTGAGAATAGTATAGGCAGGATGTGCCTTTTATAAAATGTGCCTCCGAAATGTTGTACCATTCTCGTACTGATCTAATTTTTTAGACATGCGTATGCATACGTCAGGTGTGTCATAACGAAATAATGCCAGTGACGTAATGTTATAGTTAAATGTCGATATTCATTGATGGACGCGTCGCCGCCCGGGCTGGTCGTTCGCGATAAAACAAATCAGCTGTCAGTGAGAAGAAGTACCCGCCGCAAGCGCCTGTAAACATCCTAATTGTGAATATATTTGACACTTTATTTTAATGCACGCTGCAAATTTATGACACACAGGTAAACTATTGTGTTTATATTTCTTATTGTATTAATTGTAGGATTAATGAAACATTTACAAACGTATCTAACGTTTACCATCAACAAAATACGAGATGTTTGGTTTCAATCACCGGTAAATTATAATTTATCTATACTTACTTGTGTTCATTCAGTTTGTTTGATCCGGTGGAAGTGCAACACTGTCGGTGTCAAACCGGCTAAGGAAAAACTGTGTTATCTACACTAATATTATAAAGAGGAAATATTTGATTATTTGTTTGTTTGTTTGTTTGCAATGAATAGGGTCCTACTATCCCGATATGAAAATATCTTTAACCATAAGAATCTTACATTATCCCTGATCAAAATGGCCTATGTTAAAATTTTCTTATTTTCTAATAATCCGTATCACTGTCTGTCAACGAAGCTAGCAGCCCTGGGTTCATTTCTGGTATGGCCATAAAATAGTGTTAAGGAAGAGCGCGAATATTTTGGTTCATAAGTCTTGAATGTTTTCTTGGTATTTTATAAATATGTATTCCTCTATCTATATCAGGAAGTTCTTAACATTGTTAGTGTTTTTCAGCTATGATGAGTTTTGTGACAGCTGATATTGCATACTTGTTTCTTTAATTTTACATAAAATCTACACTGGTACACACCTAGGGACGCCTTTCAGGAACTTAAATTATAATCGTCTATTTTTAAATACCTCGCATGCGGGTATAGTAAGTGATTAAAATGACGAAATACGGCTGACACAGAACTCACCGTAGCTGAAAAACACTGTAGTACCCATAGTACCAGCCTGGATCTGTATGTGACTAGGTCAATTAGTGTGAGTTTGAACCATGTTTTTTTTTATTGTTTAGTCTCCACCGCACCACAGTAAATATCTCTACAAAGTTTGGAAGTAGATGAATGGGTTCAAGAAGAATTTAAATCCCAATATTTCCATTTAATAAACACAGTTGAAGATCATCGTCATTATTACAAACCAATATGTTTCTGTTTTGCCAAACCCTTCCGAGTATTTGTTTAACTCGAACTCTTGGTTTCCCCGTTTTTGTAACCTATTAACCTATCTAACAAAAATTTCCACACAGATAATTTGAATTAAAATTATGTGCAATGAGTAACATTGCAAACAATAACTGATATTTAATTACACTAATATATTATGATTGGCTGACCTCTTTTGATTAAACATGATTAAACTCACAGCTCGACTTCAGTGTATATCTTATTAGTTCAATTCCTCATTTTCTCTATAAAAATAGTTAAAGGTACAGTAACGTATCGTGGGAAAGATGGTTATTTACATAGTTTTCATTGTATTAGTCGTCTATTGTCTATAATCGTCTATGTCTATGAGTGTCTATAATTGTGATGATCTGCCCGTGATAATGTGTAATTACGTCGAATCTGATTTACACACATTTTTGTGTCACTAAATTAAATTGGCATGTCAAAAATATAACATAACTACTAACGTTTTCCCGCGAATTCGTCTGCTAAAAACACGATGATAGAGACGCACTAAGCGACAAGCAAGAAAATACAACTTGTGCTACCCGTGCAGGTAGTATTCCAATTTTACTGTAAATGTTATTAAAAGAAAAACGCTCGAACATACAAACTGTACTAGCAAACTTTACCATTAATAATAAAATTAGGAAGTTAGAGATGTACCTAGTTACTTCATACCAATAATGCATATAATATTTTTTCAAATGCCTTAAAGTTGAAAGGTGTTCCAAGATTCTTACTATATCGCCGGTAGAAATTGTTTGTCGTAGTAATGTGCATACGGTTTTTAGGTCATGAACAGTTGTTAAGCCTGTTATGGCGGTCGTCCTTTGACTTTTAATTTTGTCTAAGCGGTCTTATTGTTTTCATGGTACCTATAGATAATTAATTACATTGCATGCATTTATAAAAAGACCAAAAACAGTGATATAAAAACATTAACACTTACATAGGTAAACGCGTCATAAGTGCCACGTAAAAAACTGGAAGTTTTCCTTTTAGCAGGTAGTTACGTCATATTAACTTAATATACTGATGGACTTTCCTGTATGATTATTGTATTCGTTTATGCTAATAATCTGTTCGCCTAAAACTAAACTTTAATTGAGTTCGCCTTTTATATTTGATTATTTGACTAATTAATATCAGAGGACAATCTCGCACAAATTCATCTAACTAGACAACGATAAACATCCAAGAGAGGAACAAATACTTGCGCTAATCACATAAATATTTTCTCGTCGACTAAAGACGCCATCAATTAAAAATTCGAATAAGTACTGGATTGATGGCTCTGCCTCTCTCACAGTAAGTTTCTACACGGGTAAATAATTCGGAAACTTGAAAAAATATGGATTTGATAAACGCTTGACGCGACCGTCCGGTAGTTTGCGTCAATCCTTTGTGTTTTCGATAACGATGCATCTCGTCTAGGGTCGCAGAGTGTTTTGTATAATCAAAAGTTAACTTGCCAAAGACAAGTAGTCTTAGCTAAGATGCAAACGTCAGTGTTGATTTTCGAAAAAGTTCGAAAATAGTAAATCTATATATTAAAAAGTACAGCGCCTCCACAACTGCAAACGATCCAAGACGACAGTGGCCTTGCTTGGTTTTTATTCTCAGAAATAATTGATACAACAACAGTTATGGATAAAGTTCAGTTAAGGAAATATGCATACAGAAATAGACTCCATCGCCACGGTTAAATTTTCATTTGGTAAAAAGGTAAAACGTAGTATAGCATTAAGCTGACTGCCAACCTTCATTAGTTTAAAATAGAATCAGAAATAGAAAAAAATTATACAAAAGTACTTAATTGTCGTCTTTCAATAAATTGTTTTATGAAAGTTAGATATTACGTTGAAGAAGCAGGATTTTTTAAACACGCACACGCTGTTATCTCTAAGTGAAACATAATACAAGATAGGTAAATATATTGAATGATGTATCGGCACGATCCATATTAATAGCACTTATTTTTAAACCAAATATTTCACATAACGCAATTTCGTGACATTAGTCATTTTACTTTTGTGACTCACAATGTTAAAGAAGCCGTATTCGGTCAGCATTATTATCTTTTTACGCGATTATGAATATGACCAGGTATTTAAAAGGTAGGCATTAGCAAAAATCGGGGGATTCACATGACATTGAACATAATAGTCGGGTCGAAACCAAACAACGCTCGCTTATTATAACACTAGTGTGAATAGGTTTTCATTATTGCATGTGAATAGCCTGTGATGGTCAAGGTGAGCGAACAGGATTTATTTTATCAATTTCACTATCTGGATCAACCTTCATGTAGATTATGATAATAAATAGAGTAATCAAATACTCGCGCACCGTGGGTTCCGTACCGTCCAATTCGTCCGACTTACATTTGGCCGTTTTTTATGCTTCTCTTTGTAACCTATATAATCACACCAAAGGGTAAAAGTTTGGGTAACAGTGTTGTCATTCGTAAAAGTGATAAATTATAACAGATCTTTTGAAAATAAACATGTTTTGTATTGTAATGCTGTTAAGTGCATCGGAGCTGAGATATTTAAATATTTGTGCCTGGGCGTACTTTTAGTACCTAAAAATATTTATTACTTAAATCCCTGGTCCGACATTATTTAACGCGTCAATCTTAATATGTTTATGTGCCCTCTTAACCATCGTAAAAATATCATCCGTAGCCGCTGAAAAAAAAGACAATAATGTTCACACAAACTTACCCAATGCCCTTTTATGCCTGTAGAACTAGCACGGGCATTTTAATTATAAGTACCTACGTCACGTTTTCAAACCGTCTTTACTATTCAAAGAAGTCTTCTGAACGTATCCATAACATGAACCCCTAAAACAACTTCACCTTTTCTACTCGATAACGATACGATAGTCAATGTCAACTTGCTATCAAGTTTAAGTACTAAATACGGACACGCGGCATTGATACAAAGGTCTATCTATTCCATACACATGACGTGATGATGACGACCATACGTCACGGGTACGGGTGTTAAAGAAAAACGAACGACACTCGTTACGATAACGACGAGGGCGGGTCACTAAATTACAAGAAAATGGTCACCTGAGGGCCCTGTCAAGTTGCAATACGCTACAGATGTAGTGCATAATTGTTTTCCTTCGTATTTTCACGGAAACGTACGAACGCGTCTTGCTATTTCAGTCGGTCACAGTACAAAAAGTACTGAGGTTGACTGAAGTAGCATGACACCTTCGTACGTTTCCGTGAAAATACGAAGGAAAGCAATTATGCACTACACCTGTAACTAGCGTTTCTATTCGTATCGTTTTTAAACAAATCGCGTCACTGGTGACTATTCGTATCACGTGACCGTCGTACCATTATTTTCTTGTAATCTAGTGAAAATTCACGTCATACTAAAAGTCACGTGATACGAAAAGTCACCCGTGACGCAATTGATTAAAAACGAAACGAATAGAAACGTTAGTTGGCGTAGTGCAAATTGGCAGGGGCCTAGAACCTCCTCCTTTAGTGAAGTAGGTTCATAAACGCTTAGCGGTCTAAGAGATATCAGTTTTGAAAGGAGTCCCCATTATACAGGGTGGTAACACAAGTAAATTTTTTAGCCACTTTTTTTTACAGATGTAAATATGTATTTTTATTTCATAAAACCACGATTTTCTCAAAATTTTGGAGATATTTCACCATTATATATGACGGGTCAAGATCAGGGGGCTCAGATCCCTCTGACATACTGTGGGCGCTACGTGGGTAGTGTTGGAGAATATAAAAAGGTTTTGCAGAGAACTCGTATAATAACGTAGGTAGGTACTACAATCAAATAAATGCACAAGGTAGGAACGCGGGACGGTTTCTATAAGACTCCATAGACTCAAGTAGACTCCGTCGAACGCCCTAGAGGGCGCTGGCGTTCCAACCGGAAGAACAAAATGGCGCGCATCATGATTAATACGACATATATATTGTTTTACCGATAAATTAACCTAAAATTTCATCCCTTTCAAAATGTATAGTTTATCCTGTATTTTCGAGCCAATATCTAATGCCAATGTCTAATATTATAGGTTACTCCTTCACGCTGCAACAGCTGGACAGACTTGGATGATATTTAAAATGAAGATATCTTATACCCTGGAATAAAACATATGCTACTTTTAATCCCGAAAATTTAAATTGTCCCGAGGGAATAACGATAATCTAAGTCCATCTTAATATGGAGTGGCCGAATAACTAATTGTACGCGGACGAAGTCGCGGGCTGAAGCTATAAATTTAATAATCAAGTGCCTATGATTACACTGGTTGTTTTCCGTCCAGCAGGCAATCTACTTTCCTGAGTGGCCTATATTAAATTGTCTGAGTTGAGGGCGTGGCGATGATGTTGTTTACTCTATTTCAGCTTATTCAACTTTGACAACAAGTGATCAAATTTAAAAATAATTCAAATATACGTCAGGATTATTAAAAAGCTTTTTAGGGGTCGATCTTAGGGCTAAGATTTGTTCTGTCCTTTCAAACCATAAGGGCAGGTACGCACTGAGCGGCTAGCCGCATACGGTCAACCGCATAGTGCGTACCTGCCCTTAAACGGCTGATCCGATATTCATAAAAACTAGCCAAGAAACATTCAGATTAAAGTAACCTTCTTTAAAAAAAAACACGTTTTAGTCGGATCAATCATTTGGGAGCTATAATGCCATGAGAAACACACACATACACACACACACACACACACAGACACACATAGCATCCCTCTTTTTTTGGGGGTTAGTTACCAGGATGCAACTGCCAATTTTCCCAAGCAATGTAGTTATCATGTTTACGAGTTTGGATTATGAAATAATATCATCAAATGAAATACTTGCCAGTTGTAAATAAGATGGTGTCAGAGTTTAGTAGCACTTGATAAGAAGTTTGATTAAAAAAACAATAATATTACTGATGTTGCCGGTCTTTGACCGAGGGGTCACTTGTTTTTTATTTTAAATTGTTAAACACTGTTTATCAAAGCTTTGTCGAAACGTTAATGTAGGAAGAAAGTAACGAGGGCACTATTCTACTATCTAAAACTATATAGCTGTTGACATGCTATCGTATTGTTAACGTTATGATAGCTCTTATTTACTTAACAGTAATGGCGACCGAGGTAAAAGGAATACTATAACATGTTAAAAGCAATATGGTTTTAAGGAGTAGATTAAAGCCCTCGTCGTGAATTAAAATGCACAAAACTTTTGTATTAAGTGTAGGACTATTTTATACTAATAAGAAGGCTTAGATAAAGGTATAATAAAATTGAATAACTATTTACCACCTAGGGTTCAAAAAGTCAAAAAATATTACTGAGCTTGCATATTTTTTATTTTTTTATTTTCTGTAGCAATGTTCATAATTACAAATACCTTATAAATAAATCAACGTAGTGTGGTCCTGTTTTTCTCTTAGGCTGCCCCCGGAAACACGAAATCTTTCGGCCAGAAGTCAGCCTTTCAGCCAATAAACCGCG
This sequence comes from Acleris sparsana, assembly GCA_923062465.1. Taxonomy (NCBI): domain Eukaryota; kingdom Metazoa; phylum Arthropoda; class Insecta; order Lepidoptera; family Tortricidae; genus Acleris; species Acleris sparsana. The sequence goes on along the minus strand of OV281287.1, from coordinate 12,986,723 downwards.
CGTGCTACAAACGACCTGAAGTAACATAGCAAAGCGATCGCAGCTATTTAGAACACCGTCATATTGAATCTAACCTTCTGACGGAGGTACTCCACCACGTTGTCAATCGTAGCAGAGTGAGGCAAAAGTGGTGGTAGGACCTTGTCCTTGTGATCCATTAACCCACCACCAAGCAGTAGTGTATGCATTGCTGTGTTCCGGTGTGGGGATAAGACAACTGGTGAAATTACTAGCATAGTGGCATTCCACCTTAGTGCTCAGGGTTGGCAACGTATTTCAAGTCTTAGGATTGCAGTTTTGACATTGTAGTCTTGAGATTTCAAATGTCTTTGGGTCTCAGATCCCACTTAACATCAGGTGGCCTGAGTGCTCGCCTGCCTTCTCATTGCCATAAAAAAAAGGCAAGCGGGGCATGTAGAGCGCTGTGTTCTGTAAAAAGCTCGGGGGTCGGGTCCGTTACTGCAGTACCGCTCCGAGTCTTATAATGTTTTCTACGTGCTGTACTGTGCTGCCCCAATGTGAATGAAGATGTAGTGAGAGCGTCGTCGGTGGTCCGGCGGCTTATGGCTGATTTACATTGGTCTAGCAAAAGCATGCCAGTAGAAGTACATTGACAAGTTATTTTCCACATTTGGGGCGAGAGCTATCGTAACGGCGCAATGTACTTCTATTCGACTCGTGATCGAATGATACTGATTATGAACCCAGTGGTTGCCGTGCATCATCGAGTTATTGTAACATATTTTCGTACTTAACTACGCATTATAGTTATTTAATTTTATGCTTTCATAGTTTTAGATAGTGCCGAATAAGGTATTATCATTGTTTAGTGGCACTTCCTCAAGGATAGGTTGTTTGCAATCAGTAATAAACGTTGACACAAATACTGCCTTTTTGTCAGCGGTTAAAATTATCAAGAGACCACAGAAAAAGACTAAAGGAGTTGATGGAATAACAATTAAAAATAAAACAATTAAAAATACGCAGTGGGCGTAAGAACAAACTTAAAAAGAGAAGGAGGTTAATGTTATAATTGTAATTAGTAAGTTATATGTTTAAATAATGTTTGACAGTTGAATTTTTTTGCGGCGCCTTTTCTCTGCAATGTTTTCCTCTTGGGAAGCGCTGGTAGGTTTTTTTAAGAGTTAAACTACCCGTGTGACCTACTTAATGAATAATCATTATTAATATTTTTAACTTGAGTTATCAAGGTTGTGATTGCTCGTGTTTACTTGACAGTGATGGCGGTCAGGTTAAAAACAATAACATAATATGGCATTATGGTTTTCCCCAGTAGAGTGGAGGCCCTGATAGTTTAATATCATTGGGAAACCAGCACATTCGAATAAAGTGAGTAAGGCCATTCTACAAAATGGTCTACACAACTTGCCATCACCTATCTATCTATATATCTACAAACGCTAGCGATCACCTATCGCTTTGCGTTGTCAAAAATGTAAAACATAGCCAAGTTGCCCTTAGATACTGACGTTTATATCGTGATAGTGCTCGTGTTGAATTCAACCTGTCAAAATAGTACTGCGTAACGACGCACAAAACGTCAAAACTATCACTATTCGATTAGCGCGAGTGATAGTGATCACAATGCAGCGTGCCAGTTGTAACGAGTGATATATCACGTGACTTACGTCAATTCCATACATTTTTCTAAGTAAAAGGTGATCACCAAACGCTAGCGATCGTTTTCGATGGCAACTTGTCATAGTCATAGCATTTATTGGAAACCATAATTGTACAGATCTTAAAGTTGATTACAGTACATTTTGTCTAGCCCCGCTGATATGTTAATTGATAGGCTGTTTACAATGAGTTCAATGATCTATACGTGCTCGAGATTGTATTGACTTATAGATAGCGCAGTCACTTTTGATCTCACTGGCGTAAAATAACCATACTTATCAACAGACACACCCGTCTATAAAGTTACGTCGTTGTTTCCTACCTAAAATTAAATAGATAAAAACCCCGATATCATGATGACCTCTTTTGGCCATTTTAAGAGATGTCAAGGGGATTATTATGACATAGCTATACAGTTCATTTTACAGCGAGCGTAGGGACAGGACTATAGCAGTGATATAGCTCTGTCCTTTTCTCTTAGCGTAAACTGAACTCCTTGCTATGTCATAATTACCCCCCGGAAATCTCTTAAAATGGCCAATGGATTTTAAAGAAACCCGACTAAGAACCATCCCGATTAAACAAGATTTATTTAAAAAATACCTGAGTCTAAATCGGTGTTTCCGTTTGGGAACTAGATGCCACAGACCGACAAAAAGATACACGAACACACAGATACACAAACACACACATACACAGATAATCAAGAAAAACTTAAAAAAAAAACTTTTGGATGGGTTTCAAAATAAGCAAGCACTGAGTAAATTCGTTCAGTCCCCTTATGCTCAAAATGTTCTTTTTTTCAGAATCTGCTCAACACATGTTCAAGCACCAAAGTTTGGGCAAATGACATAACTAAATACATTAAGTGACCGAGTCGAAAAAAAATGTCTGTAGAAAATAAAGCATTAGTGTCATCACAGCGTATCAAGAAGAGGGTGAAGTACATTCCACCAGATGGAGGCTGGGGCTGGATGGTGCTCCTCGGCACTGCCATGACCAATGTAAGTTATCAGATGTATATTTCAGTAGAATATAATATCAAGAATCCTAAATAGCTCCGGGAGTAGTCTCATTTTAAGTAAGCAAAACAAGTCGAGTTCTATTCAGTATGCACATATATGTCGGTGAAAGTAATGGTACCGTAGCAGGATGAATTTAAGTACAATAAAATATTTGTAAGGAAGTTCTTAGGTATTTAGGCCTAATTAACGTAGGACCGAGGTCTGATACTCCTATGAGTTAGCATAAACACAGTAATTAAAAAAAAACAGTATTTTCCTAAGTAACAATGTCTGTGTAATAAATAAATACCACAAATATAACTAGAGACAGTGTCATATAAATATTTCATTATACATTTATTGATGTTTGTAGGCAATTATATGTAGATGAAAATATGTGGATGAAAATAAAATATAATATTTTTCGCTATCTAATTCTAGGCAGTAAATACTGTTGATATTTACGTAGGTTAATTTAACATGCCTCGAAGCAGTGCTACCAACCAAAGTATGTTTACAACAGTTAGTATAGTCCTATGATGTAACTAGATCAGCTAGCTACTCATAACATAACAACAGATGACATTGATACATTTAGCACATGGTATTGTTTTATTTACATTCGTAATTGTTCCCATATAAGTACTTTGTTGTTTTTTGGACCGTATACTGACCTTTAACGTTCATTGTTGGTCACAATCGTCAGTATTTTCAAAGCAATATGTTTTTATGGTCATCCATAAGGAGACTTCAGGAGAATAATTGAAACTTCATCTGCGTAATATCTGGAACGGGGGAGCCACCCAATTAGCGGCTAAGTTACTATTTTCTGACTCTACTCCATTGTTAGTGTTTTCATTTGACTCCGTGTCTTGGCGCTTTGTGTCGGTGACATGTATTTTGCTTCATAACTAAAGTAAATCCACTATTATGTTTTCTATAAATATTATTTTTTATTCAAGCCTTTACTTCCGCTTGCATAGCCGCCGTGAACTTACAATAAAAATAAAACATATTGCATGATAAATTATTGTAATCAGCTAAATAGCTAAATCTCTTTTTTTTAATGCTAGCTAATTCCAGCTAACGACAATTGTTTTTTTATTTAGTGTTTTAAAGTTAAATAAAATAATCGTTCAAATACAAACATTGCGTATAATTCGAACCAGGTTTTAAGTAGGTAAAGTATCTATTATGTCCAACTAATGATTTAGTGATTACTGACTATCAAACTGTTTTATCAGTATTGCTGTTAAAAAGAGCACAGCATCTTAATTATAAGCATTTTAATATTTTATTACTATATTAGCCCTCTTATGAAACTATGCAATTAATGAAGTCATTGATCGTCAAACTTAACTTTAATTTATGTAATAAAATGTAACCATATACTGACAAATTACAATAATTACAATTCATTCAATTAATTGCTCTTGGTTTTATAAATAGTAATTGACATATACTTTATTATATTAATGAAACTTTTTTAAGGTAAAAGTAACTACCGTGGTGACATGTTATTTATTTAAATTAATTAGTTACCTACCTAATTAAAATATCAACTAAGAATAATGGGAAAAATCCAACAATTACAAGTTAAAAGACAGATAGAAGGCCTTTTCTTAGCAGCTGGACATCAAGCTATAATAAATAATGATAATATTATTACAAAAAATGCCATTCCACAAGAAATATGTACTTTTGCAGTGCATTTCCAGATAGTAATACCCACACTTCGTAATATGATACGCTGTGAATTAGACCACAGAACAGATACTCCGTTGATTACTTAGTAATATATTTGTAATACACTTGTCTCCGTCCCCGTTATTTGTCCGATAACCCTATGGATATTGTTGTAGGTACAAGCCATTGTGATACTCGTGCTTAAAAGCAATCCGCTTGTTTTCTTGACTTGTTTATGAGCAGGATATTTTTTTTTTATCACGTTATCAACGTATTGTGACCACGCTGAAGGCCGTTATGTTTACATTAGAACATGCCTAATAGAGCTTAGTATCTCCTTATCAGCTGATATCAGAATACAAAGTATTGCGCTGTTGGGAATTCTTCTGATCGATGGTGATTTCGGTAATACAATAACAATTGTTGCCATAGTCCATTTGGTTCATAGTTTTAAGATTTTACGTGCTCCTGTTTTAAAATTTATCAAAAGAGCCTCTTAATTATCTTCTTCTATTTATAATAAATATTTGTTTCCAACTCATTCTGGTGTAATCAATTTACATTATGTGTGGTCCATTGACACCAAAACTTGACATCTGATATTAATATTGTTGTAAACAGTATTTTATCTACAACTATGCTATCCATACTTGTTCATTGTAAAGCAAAATATTTTTTTGTAATTTCTAGATTTGGCACGGATATTACGCCGGCAAATTAATACCTACGAGATAACCTTAAAACATTGTTATCAATGAATATCATGTAGTATTTATTGACTATGATTCGTTAATTGATTCTGTATTATTATTTAATGAATTGGCAAAATTTTCCACGTATTTATTCTACATGATAAACGTCAGTTGATATTACAATAACCTAAATTGAAGCGCAGTTTCATCACTATTTAATGAAAACTGTTATTATTAATTGTACTCAACTTGTTATATTAACTTGTTATCATCATCACGTCAGCCAATACTCGTCCGCTGTTCGGTATAGGCCTTCCCCGACTATCTCTTTATCTTTATCAGAAGCTACTAAATGTCCTCAGCTCCTCATTACACCCTAATGCACCTATTTGAATATAAAACGTCACACTTACATCACTTCATTTCTTTCAGATTTTTAATCAATCGCTGCTCTCATTATTTAGTTTATTATATGGAGATCATTTAATCGCCATGGGGCATCAGACATCTGGAGCGGCTATAGTCATGAGCACCATGTTGTTTTTCACTAACTTGGGTGGTCCGGTGGCAGGCGCCACACTCAAACTAACTTCGCCGAGAACGGTGGCGGTCACAGGAGCCTGTTTATGCACCTCAGGAATCTTTTTTAGCGGATTTTCTACCAATATTTTTCATCTCATTCTTACATACGGCATATTATTGGGTAAGATAAAAAATAATCACAGTGCTATCATATGAAATGGTTGATTGCTCAAGTGACGTAGGACAAACACAATACTATTACCAGGTTAGTTTATTTCAGGCATGGGTTTGGGATTCATCCAGAACTCGTCGTTTGTAGCTATAAACAGCTACTTTGAACTGAAAAAGAGCCGGGCAGTGGGCCTGGCCAACGTGGGCACAGGTGTGGGACAGAGTTTCATGCCGCATTTAGTGCGATACCTCTTGGAAAATTACGGGTTCCGGGGAGCGTGTTTGCTGCTCTCCGGACTGAGTTTACACGGGGTAAAAGTCTTTATTAATGTTTTCAAGTTTTATGTTTAAATTTTGTAGCAAGACTTAATTATGGTTCGTGTGTTTCAGATTGGTGGAACTCTTTTGATTCAGCCAATTGAATGGCATTTAAAGAAAGTAGAGGAAGACGTAATAGTTGATGAAAAGTTTAATTTATTACAAGCTAAACATAAAGATATTATCTTGAACAAAGATTCCGTGACAAAAGATGAGATTTACAATGGCTTACGACGCTCTACTGAACCTAATCTCAACGGCAAAGACAAAAAATCCGAATCGACAACTCAGAAATTCAGTAGCCATAATGAGTTAACACAGAATGTCTTACAGGGTAATGCGCTCATATTTCACCTTTAATATACCAAATAAAAAGTTACGCCTATTTTTTCAGGCAACAATTACTAGGTATACAAATCAAGAAACTCATATTTTTCCTAATAAACGTCGATTCATTTTTGTACATGTTTAAAGTCCTTTCTTGTCGAAAAGCGTCCTCTCAGGAACGGTAGAAAGATGGTATAAATAAACAAATAACTCATCTTAAAATTACATAATTAAAACGGTTTATGTTTATGATTATTCTGAGCAGCACCGATACCATTAAATTTAAATAGTTTAAACTAACATTACGAGTATGAATAGTAAATATTTGTAATTATATTAATATAAAAGTCCATAGCGTAAGGTTATTAAATAAATCTAAAATTTGAGATGATCTCAAGTATGTAACGATATTTAGGAAGCAGTCGAGTTGGTGATTAGTTTGATATTGCGTGTATTAATGTTAGTAGGTAGGTAGGGCTAGCAGTAGGACATTGAACATTGATAATGGAAAAATAATATCATTTACAAAAAAACAACTTTATCTTGTTTTGCCAAGAATTTTAGTATCTCGAATAGTTTGCGGAGTTATTTAATATACATTTCTTTTGTCCACGCAGATAAAAGATATTTTGCTATTTCCAGAAAATAATATCAAAGGCGCTGATGTGAGCCCGAAAAAGGGTATACTCACGAAGTTATACGATTTATTCGACATCTCGCTCTTATCGAGTCCTCGCTTTTTGAATGTCATCATTGGAACCGCCCTGGCCGTGACTTCGATACAGAATTTCAGCATGCTGTTTCCGTTGTTCCTACAGGTAACTAAATATTTCATCATATTATCAATTTGTTTGCTTTGATCTCATGATTATGTAAATTATATTTTGAACGAAAATAATAGTAGTATTTAATAAACTGTTGTGGGTGGTAGTTGTAAGTATAATGTAGGTATAGTTGGGCCAATCTAGGATGATCTCTATGACAGCGCGCATAAACTGTATGACCCTGCTTTCTTAGACTTTTTATTAAATTTTACATTGATATTAACCTCGCGACACATTTAAAATAAATGACAAGAGGAATTCGTACACGCAGAATTAGTTTCCAATTACTCTCATCATGGGATGATTTTCCAAAAATCCTTCCTAAAGGAATATTCCCTTTTACAAGTGCTTAGATCCAGCGGTTTCGGCTGTGCGTTGATCGATCTCGGCGCCAGTCAGTTTTTTATTCTATATAAATCTATATATTTATCATATAATATAAGTCTTTGAATTTATGACAATTGGTTATCACAGGGATTATCCTACATTATTCAAATTATAGTACCTACGTTTTGGTCTCATAGCGTGACAGTCAGTCAATCAGACAAAAATTTACCTCCATATTCATAAACACACTATAAACCTACTTTATTTTCAAAATATGCGTTAACCCTTTCTGTCAAATGGAAATATCACAATGACAGATAAGGATAGAGCATATTTCTAACTCACTTTAGTTATTGTGCATTTGTGAATACGAGGTTTTTTCATCATTATCATTGAAAAGAGGCCGAGATAGGTTTGTAAAGATAACATGACATTACATGACAATAACTCTGTTAAATTTCAATGATCACTAGATAACAGTTAACTAAAAGATTATCCATCTCCACATCTGTCTAATAACGGTCTTGATTTTTTTTCTTTTAGCAAGTGGCATACATGGATAAGCAAGGCACAGCCACTTGTATGTCTGCAGTAGCGTTATCTGATATTGCTGGCCGGTTGATACTTCCAATTTTCCAAGACAAATACAGAATAAAGGCTAGATGGATGCTTATTATGACTAGCGTATGGCTCATTGTTGTGAGACAGAGTAAGTAAAAAAAGGGACAATCTGATACAAATTGACCTTGTCCACTTCTACACTAATTCCCCTAGGCTTGTATTATGAGTAGGTACTAGATACAATAGACATACTTATTTAGATAAATATATCCTTAAGTTCAAAACTCAAGCTCAGTTCACAAATACTCGTATGTCCCATTACCGGAAATCTAAACTGGGACCCCTAGCTTCGCAGGCAAAGTCTCCACCAACTATTTAGCATGGCACGGAAAATATCTCAATAATTAACATGCTTCTTCTTCTTCTTCAAATTCCTCTCCACTACTGGAGGTTGGCAGTCAGCTCTGCATACAACTTCCTATCTCTCGCCAAACGGAACAGCTGTTCAACCGTGGCGACGCCTGTCCAGGTCTTTATGTTCCCGGGCCATGACATCTTGGACAGACACAGATACAGAACAACAACAAACACAACATAGAACATGCTACAGATAAATAAAATCAAAAAGGGGCTTTTATTGAATATTACTACTGTTACTTAAGAGGGTTGTGAAGTGCCGCTAAAATCGCGTAGCTGTCAAAAAAAAACGTACAAATTTAGCTGCGGGTGAAAAGGTTTCTTTCCCCTTAAACCTCGTTATATTTTTACGATTTTTGAATATGTTGCAGTTAATATAAAGACCTAGGTGGTTCTGTTCTAAGATATATTTTCTTGGAAAGGAAAACGTACAGACATAGTTTTTCATGATATCTACAACATATTCAAAAATCGTAAAAATTAGACGAGGTTTAAGGGGAGCGAAACGTTTTCGCATTTTGTATGGAGATTTATAGCTTCACAATCGTCTTAAATGACCATTTAAATAAGTTTAAATTTGGAACAGCTGTCAAAACTCAAGAGGGTCTCTATTCTAGTATCCATAGATATTAAAACAGTTACTGATATGAAACGTCAATTCAGTATGTTTTTTTAATATAAATCGCACGACATTTGATCTCGAGTGACATGAGAATAGGGACTTCATTCGTTTGTTGATGTTTTTTTTAAAACTTCATGTTCGTAACACTGACACAGCACAAGTTTGTTTTGCCGCCATTTTTGTCTCGCTTCTGAATCCATTTTAGAGTACTTATGTGTTTAGATAAAGTAGTGTATGCAACTGTACATAATTAGGCATTAAAATACGAGTACGGTTTTATGAAACGAGCGTCAGCGAATTTCATAATAGGATCACAAGAGTTTTTTAAGGCCTAATTATGAATCAGTTGCATAAACTACTATTGTTTTAAAATATGTTCATCGTCGACTTTAGTTTAGATCTGGGTCTGTTATTTCTGTGAGAATGTTTAAGAATTAATTCTTCCTTTCATTTGCTTTCTCATTGGATTTATGAATAAATAGACTTGTTGTTTTTCAGTAATGGCGTATCAGACAAATCATATGGCTCTGCTGATATTATCAGGCACGTATGGATTCGGTAGAAGTATGGTGATCGTTGCAAGGAACATTGCTATATCTCAACAAGTGAGGATGGAACAGGTGCCAGCTGCAGTCGGTCTTGGCATGCTCACAATGGGCATCATCGTTCCACCGACAGGATACTTCCTCGGGTGGATCAGAGATTACACTGACAGCTTTGCTGCTAGTATTACGGCTCAGAATCTATTATTGGTGATCCTCTTGATCACATGGATACCTGACATGTTACTCATGATGGCGCAGGAGAAACAAAAGAAAAAGAAAGAAATTGAACAAATACAGCTTTCATAGAATATGTTTTGCATAGTAATTGTAATCGTTTTACATACATAGGAGCTATATATATTCTTGCCGGTGGATTAATTAGCACATTTGTAAATTATCCGGCAGCCCGTGTTTTGGCTCAGCTTTAACTTTTGGCAGTAACCTTAGTTTAAAAATTAGCAATATATTTATTTATTTATATACAGTTGCAAAAGGTGCCTTGACGTGGGTGAAAATTCCATCCGTCGACGGTCCTGAGTCTCTACTCTACTCGGTTAGACCATATTGCTTTTGACATGTTATCGTTTACACGTTACGATAAAAAGCTCATATATATTTGACAGTAATAACGGTCAAATTACAAACAATAAGATAACATGTCAGCAGCGATCTGGTATTACCGAGTAAAATAGAGCCCATGAAATATATTGATTTTACTGTTTATTACAAATAGTTGTCAATATAAAAATGCACCTTATATATCAATAGATATAAGAAAGTATTGTTGGAATGCAAGTTAGAATTTGACCCTTATAAGTGAACTAGTTGCAAATAGGTGGTTTTAAAATTGCGGCTGTGAATTAAGTCTGTTTTGTTATGTTTGGAAAGACTCTTGAAATTATACCAGTTAGTGTATAACTTAAGTGATAAGTAAAGTAGCTATTATAATTACTGCTCTTGTATAGTAATGAAATGTTAGCGTGTGAGGTGTGTTATTGTCTCTAGCTAGTCCAATAAATTAATAAATATGTTCTAAATAAGTAGTACAAAATAAATATCTTTTTATATTTTTGTGTAATTATTGATTTACAATTTTATGAGCCATACAAACGCTGAATCTAAAGGGCATCAAGGGCAATCAAGGGCATAACCGGTGAGTTTCTCGTATTAGAACAGACTATGGCCAACGAGTTTCTCGAATCTCAGTAATAAATTGCAAGAGACTTCATACGATTCGACTTTGCGTCACTTTGACAAGTTTTATAGTGGCCTACGAATCAAATTGGTTGACTATACCTAGTCTAGCCATAAGTTCTGTTACTAAGGTTGAGTCAAATAAAACTAACTAATGTTAATTTTTTAATTTCAATTCGTATAAAAATTAAAAGCTCAATTAATGTACCTTGTTAAGAACAAATAATCATTCTATAACTTGATTCTTATGTTACAGAATATAAGGGTTATTCATTTGTTTTGAGACAATCTATGTATATTCACCGCAATTTCTGATACGATCTTTTAGCAATCACAGCCGGGATCGATAAAATTACGCATGACTATTTGTAAATTTCACTTTTTAAAAACGCTTAAAAGTTAGTTTTTGTTAACCACGGAACTTTTTTTGTTTAATATTATAAAACTTCCTATCTCTGTGTATGTTTAGAGACCAACATTATATTTCTCAACAAGACTCAATTCCAGCTTATGAAGCAAGAGATTTGGTGTGTTTTTCGTATTACTGCAAATGGTCGTGAAATCGTAAAGTCATTTTAATGAGACATCAAGATTGACCGGTGTACAAGCGGATCTTTAGTTGCTTGAAATACATTTGTATCGGAATTTAAAGCTAAAAGTATGTTCAATATGTCACGCAAAGTTGAACTCTCTACAAGAACTCTCACAAAAGTTGTGGCTGTTATAGTATCATCGTCGTGCGTAAATTAAACTATAATTTTCTAGTCCCGAATGGGTAATACTTCAAGCTCGTACATCAAATAATTGCAATAGTTTTAGAATACCTTATTTTTATTTTTATTCATTATAAATCAAAGTTTTGATTAATATACAGGTTTACGTAAAACTCCTTTAATTTATTTTTTAAATTGTAATAAACTTTAGTAACAGAACTTATGGCCCGACTATGTACATATCACTATGTAGAAAATCGTATTGAGTGAACTAATATTATTAGTTAAGAGAGTTTCGAGAAACGAGCTCCAGATGATAAGTGGTATCTGAGTCTAATGGAAATTTTCATTCTTAAAAAGACTGCAAACGGTTTTGCCAGCCCTGTGGACTAAGGTGGAATGCCTCCATGCCAGTAATTAAAATCAGATTTTCCAGTAATTAAACGGATATGGATGGGGTAGTAGTAGGGTAGTGTTCACAAGTTTGAAGAAAAATTCAAGCGACACAGCAGTGGATTAACAAAGTATAACAGGCTACCATTAATCTGAAAAATAAAATTAGTTGTACGCGGACAAAGTCACAGGTAGAAGCTAGTATATTTATAATATTAAAGACTCGGTGCAGTGAAAGCCTGTTTGCCTGATTGTTTGCACAGGACGGGAACTAGAGGCATGAACTCGTAACGAAGAGAAAGACACACTTTGGACCGCTGCGCCAATGGCGTATTTCGTAAGAGAAGTTTGTTAGGTAGTGTCAATTAGTTTATCTTTTAAAACTATCCAAATAACTTAGTAGAAAACTAAACTAATAACTACTAATTAATTTGCGTTCAGATTCTTTTGCTACTTTAAGAAATATAAACGGACTGGAAAGATTTGTCCAGATTCAGGTTGAGTTTAACGTATTTTTTTAAAAAATGATTGGAAAACTCTTTTAAATGCACATAATTGTTGATCTATCTATACTTACACAATGCTGCGTTTAGGTGCTTCTCCAATAATATGACGATTATTTTCTTCAACAGGCTTCAGAAAGTAATCAAAATTTTAAACAAAGTAATTACTAAATTGAAAAGTAAAATACAACAGATGTTAAAGTTTTAATACGAGTTGCAAAGGTTTTATTGGGAATTAATTTCGGCCCAGCGAAATTGTCTGATACCAATTTTCTAATTTGAAATGTAAAACAATCTGGTACAAAATAGGGATTGAACACTATTTTTAGTGCTTAACTTTGTTAATTATGAGTTTTTGGATAAACCGTAGCTGTAAAACTATACGACGACTAAATTATTAGCATAAATAAACATGAATGTTTATCTTTCAAAACTGGCCATTTGTTTTATAGCTGCAATAGAAATACATACTCTGTCTCTGTCAAAAAATTCAACTATCTACCTATTACGGTTACTTACCTATCTTAAGTTCGAAAATCTTTAGTACGCTGTTTCGTTTGTCGGAAACCGTTGAACTTATAAAACTACCCTAACCTAACCTACTGTAGGGATCTCTTTAAACATTTTGAAAAGTTAATGGGTCTATAGAAATACATTTTCTGTCAAAGGTGAAAATTATTATGGTAGACAGTTGAAGTTTTGCCTATTTTATTTTCACATTAACAATAAATAATAAAAATATTTAAAAATAAATAAGTTATTTTTTGCTTAACCATAACAATCGCTGTATCTCTTGAATCGTAATAGCTAGACATTTGAATTATTTACAGAGTGTTTGTTATTTCATCTATTGCTACTTGCACCAAAAAAAATACACTGGGTTAAGACACTTACTCGAGTTAAAATGTCAGTTTACGTATGAATCTGACAATTACTAACTCGAGGTAGTATCTTAACCCAGTGTTAAATTTTTGGTGCATTATATACTCATTACAACCACATCCATCCGAACCGACTGTCTGACTGTCTCACAAGTACCTAACGACTGTGGGAGTAAACTCCGACCACAAGAAGATATCCCAATTGAATCCAGCCATATTCTTTTGGTCTGTATCTAGTCTGGTGTGGGATTATTGGTATAAATTCAATATAGGCTGGCAAGTATTTGCTTTATCTAGAGATTATTGGAGAAATGAGAGCCTTTGCCGAGTAGGTGGGACGCTAAGTACTTGGCTTTCATCAGATTAGATAATATTTCCAACGCAAAATAGATTGAAATCATGAAGACATCATTCATTATCTACCTCTGATTGATCGTATTTTGCCTAAAACTTGACCTCAACGTCGTCCCGATAACGGGTTCTGATAGGCAAATAAAATAATAGGAACGTGTCAAAATACACTTATGTATGACATATTTTATTCTTATCTATTAAGAAAAAGTGTGAGTGAAAAAATAATTAACGATTTATTTCTACGTTTACGAATAACAATTTTAAGAAATTGTCTTTTTAAGCTTTTATCTATCATAATTAACTGTTAAATATCACGACTGCTGCTTCTTATCACATACAAAGACAGTGATAAAAATAAAGTTTTTTTTGTATTTGGGTAAAAGTGACACAAATAATGGTGGCAATATTAGTGTCTGGCATTGAACGCTAGTATTGTGTGAGCACACGAAATAAGCCGTGGTCTGTAAACAGCACAATATTGTTTCTTGGGCCACGTTGCTTACAGACAGTCGACGCAGCAATCTGTGTTAAACATTTCGGCAAAAGAAAATGAAATCTGAAAAATACATCCTGCTTAAACGTCATTTAAGAGGATTGTGAAACGCCGCTTAAATTGCGTAGCTGTCAAAAATATACATGCAAATTTTGCTCCGGGCGTTTCTTGACCCCGGATTTTAAATATGTTGTAGTTATTATGATAATTTAGGTCTGTACGTTTCTGTTTTCATATTATTTATATTTGTTTCATTAAAAATTACTTGGAAAGCAAAACGTACAGACAAAGATTTTCATTATATCTAAAATATATTTATAAATAAAAAAAATAGGCCTAGGTTTAATGGGAGAGAAATGTTGTCGCATTTTGTATGTTTTTTTAGTTTCTAAGTCCTCTTAAAGTTAGGTCAGTTAGTTACGAGTAGGTACATTACTTGCTTTAGCCAGCAACTTTATATTGTAATTATTTTCTTGTTTTAGAATTAGTGTGCGTTCTTGAATTAGTGTGCGTGCAATTATTAAAAAGGGACGCCATTTTGAATTTTTTTGTTACTAGTCCGATTGCCCTGAAAATTGATATCTGAGGATCCCTGCAGACTGCAAATATAGACCCGAAATCAGAATTAGAATAAGTGGACGCCATTTATAATTTTTTTGTTACTGGTCCCATTGCCCTGAAAATCGATATCTGAAGTTGAAAGAGGTCATATATAGACGTCTCTTTTTAAGGAAGGTGCGAAGAGTACTTTTCTATTAGAGACCCTCTAGGGACCTGGACGGAATTTTGAACTTATTGAAGTGATAACTTCTTCGCTTTGTTACGTAACGCGTTACGGCGCCAGCATAGAGGTAAGCAAGCAAAGAGGGAGTATAAAAACAGCTAATAGAAAAGTACTCTTCGCACCTTCCTTAAAAAGAGACGTCTATTAATTATGACCTCTTTCAACAGTGTACCACTTTTTAGGTTTGTTAGTGTCTGTCGCTTTGCATTAAACATTCAAAATCTGATAGTAAAACAATTAGTGTGCGTAAGTTTGCAGTCAGTTAAATAATTTCAATATTAAATAGTTCAACTTAGATTAGTTAAGGTTATCACTTCTGTCGGGCGTCCCGAGACGCACACGTTTTTTTTAATTAAATGAAATATCTTATTAATATTCCATTAAAATATAATCTAGTCTTATCTAATAAGTATTTTAAATTTGACCTGATTCAACTTCTAATAAAGACTAAGCTAAGAATGTTTCCATTAACACTTTTCCTATTGTCTCTGTTATTGCACAGTAATAGGATGCAACTTATATCCACGAATATTTATTTAATATGAGTCATGTATATTGTCTGCTAATAACAGCTAAATGCGTTTTATAAGCATTTATAACAGTTCCAGAGAAGTTTTAGTTGTTCTCGCTCTGAATACAGGCTTTGTTTCAAATTTGAATTTAAGTTGCAGGGGAAATTTGTTCGTAGTGTCTGTTCTATTTAAAAGCGTGCCAATCTTTGTTCCATTAGATTCATACTAATTTTGATAATGAGTTACCTATTAGATCATGTTAACTCGAATTGTGCTTTGGAATTACTAAATCAAGTATTTTAAATTTGAACGTTAATGTTGTAACATTACATTACTTTTAAGTTGGTATACACAAATTACGTTTATCGAAATACGATTAAAATAGATTGAAACCAGTAGATTGAACAGTGAAATTACTATAGAGGCCTTTCATCTTAGTCTTCAGGGCTGGCGATGCACTTGGAGTCTTAAGATTGCAGTCTTGAAATTGGAGTCTTCAAATAATTATCTATGAGTCTTAGATCCCACTTGCCATGAGGTGGTTTGCGTGTGTTGGTGCCTTCTCTGTGCCCAAAAAATAATAATATGAAAGTTATAATAACTTAGCTTTTATTATAGAACCAAATAGATATAATAGTTCACAGCCCCAACAAGCCAAAATTGGCAATAATGCTTTGCCTCTTGATTTAAACTAAATTATAGGACAGCGGAAATACCCTTGAGTATAAATTTAATTCACCAAAATATTCAAGGTTTTTCCAGCAAAGAACTAGAAATAGGGTTGTTCTTAGATAATGAAAATGTACAAATAATGTGCATTACTGAACATTGGCTTAGACAAGATCAATTAATTTTTGATTTTTTAAATTTTAAATTAGTAAGTTGTTTTGCCAGGAAAAGTGCCATTCATGGTGGCTCTTTTATAATTATTAAAAGTACTCTTAAATCCAAAGAAAGAAAGGATATTGTAAAGCAATCGATAGAAAGGATTGTAGAAATTTCATGCGCAGAAATAGAAAGTTATATAATAATATGTGTTTACAGACCACCATTGGCTGATTTTTGCACATTTGAATCCACTATGGAACATGTGTTAAAATTAGCATGTAATAGCCAGAAGCATGTTATAGTTTGTGGAGATTTTAATATTAACTTACTTGAAAAGTCAAATAATACCACTAGGTTACTAAGTTTATTTAAATCTTTTAATTTAAGTAATCTGTTCTTTGAACCCACTCGGATAGGTGTTAGTAGTGCAACTTGCTTAGATAATATTTTTTGTAACTGCGATTGTTTTGATAAAGAAATATTTAATTGTTTTAATTCTGACCATAGTGGTCAGAGGGCATCTTTCATCTCGGATTTTTATCAAAAACCTCACACAATAACTTACCGACCTATAACTAGTAATCGTTTGAAATTATTCAAAAATAAAGTTCAGAGTAATCTTTCAGTGTTACCTTTTTCACAGAATGAATGTAATAGTATTTATAAAGACTTGTTTGGCGTAATTCTACATCAATTTAACAACAATTTTAAAATCAAAACTATTACTAGGTCGAAAACCAGATTTAGTGAATGGGCTACTGCAGGCATTCATAAAAGTAGAAATAGGCTTTATGACCTGTATAGAGAGAGGGAGGACAATAAGAATGCTGATTTCCTAAATTATGTTAAGAATTATTCGAGGACCTTTAAGCAAGTTTGTTTAACTGCTAAGGCATTTTTTCTTAGTCTTAAACTCAAATCATCTGAGAACAAGGTAAAAACTGTATGGAATAATATAAATAGAGAAACGGGAAAATCAAAAACTCGTGATAATCAAGTCACCCTGAACACAGGTGGCCATCCAATCACGTCAAATAAAGATGTTGCATTAGCATTCGAAGATTATTTTTCCAACATGGCAATTAATACTACGAAATGTCTTAAATCATCCGCGGTTGAAGCCCAATCATTACTTTGCACTAATGTCAGTAAATGTAATATAAACTTTGAATTCAGCCCTGTAAATTCAGATTCAATAGTAAAGATATTTAAATCGCTTAGCTTAAAAAAGACTGAAGATTTGTGGGGCACATCAGTTAAAGTGCTCTTTCATATCATAGATGTAATTGCACCCCATCTAGCATTAATTTACAATAATTGCATATCAGAGGGGATCTTTCCAGATCTCATGAAATATAGTAAAGTCATACCTCTTTTTAAATCAGGCGAGATGAGTGATATAACGAACTTCCGTCCCATTTCCATACTACCAGTTTTAAGTAAAGTCTTTGAGAAACTAATGCTGAAGGATATGTTAGGTCACTTTAACAGAAATAAACTACTTAGCAATAACCAGTTTGGCTTTACAAGAGGTCGATCAACAATTGATGCGGCATCTGTACTCATTAAATATATATATAACAGTTGGGAAAAATCTTGCGACGCAATAGGAATATTTTGTGATCTTTCTAAAGCTTTTGATTGCGTCGAACATATGACCCTTATTTTAAAATTAGAACATTATGGATTGTCCAATAAAGCTTTAAGCCTTATGTCTTCTTATCTAAGTGATAGAACTCAAACAGTTGTTGTAAACAAAACGCAATCTGTTGGAGCTACAGTGAAAATAGGTGTGCCTCAAGGCTCTATTTTAGGTCCTTTTTTATTTTTGGTCTACATAAATGACTTACCACCAATAGTACATGAACTTTGCGATATTGTACTTTTTGCTGATGATACTTCACTAATTTTCAAGGTAGATAGAAAAACCGTAGACTACAGTAGGATAAACGCCACTCTAGTTAAAGTACATAATTGGTTTATTAGTAACAACTTGCTACTAAATGCCAAGAAAACTAAATGTGTTAGGTTCGCTTTGCCTAATGTTAAACCGGTAGATTCTAGTATTTTTCTAAATAACGAGTGTTTGCTAATGGTAGATAGGGCGGTTTTCCTAGGCATAACAATAGATAAAAATTTGCAATGGAGTCCCCACATAGCTGCACTGGCAGGTAAACTAAGTTCGGCAGCTTACGCTGTTAGGAAAATTAGACAACTAACTAATGTTGAGACAGCTCGCTTAGTTTATTATAGTTATTTTCATAGTGTTATGTCTTATGGTATTCTGGTTTGGGGTAAGGCAGCTGACATACAAACTATATTTGTGTTACAAAAAAGGGCCATTCGTTCTATTTATAATTTAAATTCCCGTGACTCATTAAGAGAACTTTTTAAAGAAATTGATATCTTAACTGTAGCGTCTCAATTTATTTACGAGAATATTATTTATGTTATTAAGAATTTAGATTCGTTCACCAAAAACTCAGATATACATAATTTAAATACTAGAAATAAAAATAAAATAGCTATTCGAAAATTCCGTGTCCGTAAAGTATATAAATCATTTGTTGGTCAATGCATTCATTTCTATAATAAATTACCTGAAGTAGTTTCAAAGTTACCCTTTCCAGCACTTAAAAAATATTTGAAAAGGTCGTTAATGTCTAAAGCGTATTATAGGGTCGAGGACTATCTAACAGACAAAAATGCATGGCCTACACCCGAAACTTAGTCAATAGTAATTTGTTCAAATGCAAAGGCTTTATCCTGCTTTTTTTTGTCTGGGGGACACCGTTGATGCAGGAAAACATATCGAAACTTTTATGTGGTCATCTTGCACCATCTTATATACACATATATAAGTAGGTAGTTGTAGTTATTTTATTTTATTCTTTTCTATCTTTTTCTCCCGTAAGATTTTTGGCATGTTTTCCTGCTGAACTACTGTTATTTGATATTATATTTAATTTAATACTTGTAGCTTTATATAATGCTAGATTAAGTTGTACATACCATTGTAATATGAAATATGTAATAAGTTTAAAAAATGACTGACTGCTGAGTTTCTTGCGGCGTTTCTTCTCAGCAGTGGTCTCCTCTTGGGAAGCGCTGGTAGTATCTTGACGTGTAAAAGTGCCCGTGCGGCCTACTTACTGAATAAATTTCTTTTATCTTTTATCTTTATCTTTTAACTCGTCTTGAATCTGCCTGCTTACTTAAGGCGCTTTATTTATGTTTTACGCATAATAATATGTCTTTATTTTAATGTGTGGCAAGACAGTGCTATATTTTTTATTCTATTCTATTCAAATTTGATTTTTGAACCCAATAGTGTAACTTAATCTTATTTTACACACACAATGCATTCACTTCGACCCTTTAGAATATTTTGTGTAATTTCCTTCTTTCACACTCAGCTGTTCAAATGTGTTGGTTTTATATCGATGTTTTATTTTACCGTAAATCGGGTAATGTACTTCAGTTGAAAAAACTCATTGCTATAAGTATCAGGGGGACAAATCTCACACAAATTGACTTAGTCCCAAACTGAGCTATGGGTGATGATGATGATGATGGGTACTAGACATAGCTACTTAAATACATCCAAGACTCAGGAACAAATACTAGCGCTCATCACACAAATGCCCCTACCGAGATTTGAAACCGGGACCGCTACCTTCGTAGGCAGGGTCACTATCAACTAGGCTTACGCGTCGTCATATGGTGACCGCGGCGTTCGAACCCGGTACCTTACGGTTATGACTTGTGATCCACGAGTCGACACGCTAGGCCCCCGACGCGACGCTTTTGAAGTTAATCTACATGACGTTTTTTGACAGATATCCGACATTTGATTTAGGGTAGCGATGACTGTCTTTATTCACGTTATATTATTTTGTCTGATTTCTCTGATAGTAAAACAATTTATTGAAAGTAGTAGTCAGTACAAAAACAATTCCAGATTCTACGAATGATAAATTCAAGTTATTTTTGTCTGTCTGTAACCAGTTTTCCAGTAAAAGGATGGATCGATTGATGGCGGCTGGCGGTTGATTCGTGGCACCTCAGAGAGCTGATTTTAAGATTTATAGAGCCAAACCCCTCGTGGATGCTTCTGCAGATGATTTATAGCTTTGTGTTTTTTTTATTAAAGCTGAAGATTTTGCTTGAGAAAAGTTTGATCTTTAATTTAGAAGGTATGATATCGGGACATACTTTAACACAAAAGCTTGAAGAAAATGTTTATAAATACGAGTGACTAAGTTTTGTTCGATTTGGATTTAAAGCAGCAATCAAACTGCGTATCGGGTGAATTATAATTATCTACGTTTTTCAAATAATTAATGCCAAAGTGTGAAGATCAGACGAGTTAAATGATTAGCATATATGAATAGGTAGGCATTTTAATTTTACCCGCGATTGCAGTCCTAGGATTGTAGTTTTGTCTGGTGACTGCAAATGTCTACGGACTTCAACTTGCCATCATGACGTGGCCTGTGTGCTTCTTGATCTACGCTATGCCATACAAATCAATCATAATAGTTTCAGATGAATTGGACCTGAAATATAAATGCTTAAGTTTTTTTTTAAATATATATCTATTGGCAGAAATTGTTACATGTAAGTTATTTGTTTCAAACACAATTTGTATATTGTTGATTAAATAAACAACTAAACTAAACTAATTAATATACAAGTAAATAGTACAAAGTATACAAATTCCTGAAATCTAAACACGGCCAAAACTTCTCAAATGTTTTCGAATTCTATGCACATATTTTGCCGAAATTATAAATGTAAGTTTTTAAAAATTTTGTGAATTTTAGCTAAAAGTACAAGTAGTATGCACCAATTTTCATTTTTATTGAGCATCTCCCTAAGCTATATAGTTCAAGAAACCACATATTTTCATATTTACTTGTCCAGAAAATTCCCAGAACAAGTCAAACGGCGCTCACAAAATGTTTTATAGTCGTATCAGTGTCATAATATATCTCACGTATAAAGACAGTAAAAGTGAAACGAAATATTACACATAGCGCCGTTTTATACAGAGGTCCCGAGCACCATCTTTACATTTACCAAGGAAAATAAAAGCACAGTCAAAAAAACATCAAAATCTCATTAGTTCCCATTTCATGCCGTGACGACACTACGGAAACAGTATAACTAATGTACGGTAATAAACAGAGAGGAGGAGTGTCGTATTTCTTTTATAACTTCTCTGTTCCATTTTCTGATTTAAAAGGTACTTATCTAGCGAGTGCGAGGTGAAATCATTGGCTTTAGAGGTATTCCCGCACTAGACCACGTATCACACAAATAGCATTTAGGGTGGTTGTTACTATTAAATAACTTTATAGGTATTCGGCTACACTTTTTTATCTTCAGTTGTGTAGTTATTTATTATTATTATTATTTATTTACTAACAATAAATAATAATAATAATAAATAAAGTGAGTGGTAGTTTTGTATGTAATAAATCAACAGTGTTATTAAAATTAGTATAACTTGGTTGTAGAAATTTATATCCTGTTGTTATATGTAGGAAAAATTATAGCTAATAAAAAAAGGAAAGGAAAACAAAATATTAAACTTTTACTAAAAATAAAAATAATTATCAAGACCTACGAGCGTTAGTAGTTACGAGAGCCTACCGAACCTAATCTGGACTCTTTTTAATTTTAAGGCAAAAATCCTCAAACTACTTAGCACGCAACTTACCAACTTTTTGCGTTTAAAGTTACAGCGACGTGGCCAAAACAACAAAATATTCTATGTTTATGTTAAACTACATTTCACAATGCAATAAATTGCTTGTAGGTTTGAAATATCTGTAGCAATCGTCACAATGAAAGAAGCCAATATATAATAAAATGCGTGTAGGTACGCATGTAAATCTCACGCAAGAACAGCTTTAAAATCATAGTTTAGTCGTCGTGAGACAAACTGAATACATAAAATAAATTATTTAGGGACCATCCAACACAAATTGACCCAGGCTTAGGGCCTCTAGGCTTGTAGCGCGAGTACAGGAACTAACCAACGGTAATATAGCCTGGTTGGCAGTACCCTGCCACGAAGTTCTCGGTCCCGGGATCCCGGTCAGGGCAAATATTTGTGTGATGAATGCGAGTATTGGTTTCTGGGTCTCATTTGTTCTCTATATAAGTATGTTTTTCGTTGCCTTATATCCATAAAGTACAAGCCTAGAGCAAATTTTGGAACTAGGTCAATTTGTGTGAGATTGCCCCTGATATTTATTTATTAGTTATTATTTGTAAACTTACGTATACATATTAGTTCATGCTTAAATAAATAGAAAACATCCAAGATTCAGAAACTCACGCTGATCACAATAATATTTGCCCTACCAGGAATCGAACCCGGGATCAGTAGCTACAGCTACGCAGTCAACGTCATTACCATAACGCAAAACTGTCTACATGAGCAAATTTGTAGTACCTACCATAGACAAGAATAAGAAATCGGTCGTGCAGCGTTTGCTGCCAAGGAATAAACTGCACCTCGACCTGAAATAAAAGGAATCCCTAGATGCCTTATGAGAATAAATATGCGTTGTTTGCTAGCCTGGGTTAAGAGCTCGACGTCTTGGTCAGGTAAATGGAATTCTCTTGCTCGGTCCGCGCGAGCGTCCTGTCTGTCTGTTTAAATTTTCACCACGGGCGGCCGTGCCACTATCGGCTACCCGCAACTGTGCGAACTTTTCATTAGTTCCGACGTGAAGTCTGCCATTCTTTTGCTATATTTGTTTTAAGTTTATAAGGCGTGGCGGTGTTCGATGCATAAACGCTCGTTGAGACAGATATTACGTAGATTGTATATTCGGTGGTTTCATACATATGGTAAGATGCATAGCACGAACGTTCATTCAATTTAATAACGCTTTAAATTGCGTGTTGTCACTGTCTTCCTTGGCAAATTACAAAGTTACAAGTATGCCCTAATGGAAAATTAAACGTTTGTGTAGCTGTATGATACTCCGAGATCCGCGTCGGTTGCATTGCAACATAAGCCGCAATAGGTCGTAGCTGTATCTGCTAAGGTCGTAGCTGACCTACCCCTGCACAATGCTTCGTCTATAATTTGTTTGTGTAATTCAATCATGCTAGAAGACCTTCACGCAGCATCTTTGAAGGTAGGCCTTAGGATGAACATGTCCAAGACGAAGATCATGACGAGCTTCCCGGCTCAAGTACCAAATATCAACGTTGGTAATGAAGCCGTAGAACTGGTCCAGGATTACGTCTACCTTGGACACTGCTTAACTTTTGGCCCAAATAGGCAAGCAAAGGAGATTGCGAGACGGGTTCAACTGGGATGGGCCGCTTTTAATAAGCTAGAAATAATCCTAAAAAGTAATCTCCCGCAATGCCTAAAAACTAAAGTTTTTGACCAATGTGTTCTCCCCGTCCTCACGTACGGGTCGGAAGCATGGACGCTCACAAAGGCAAGTATGCACCAAATTAAAGTTGCACAAAGAGCTATGGAGCGTTCCATGTTGGGGATTTCACTTCTGGATCACGTACCGAACTTTGAGATTAGGCGCAGGACTAAAGTGGCAGATGTCGGCCAAAGAATAACGCAACTGAAGTGGAGGTGGGCGGGACACTTGGCTAGGCGAAACGATGGTAGATGGTCGAGGGCGCTAACAGAGTGGTGGCCGAGATTAGGTCACAGATCAGTGGGCAGGCCACCAGCTCGTTGGTCTGATGACATTTGGCAGACAGTTGGGAAAGGATGGATGGCGTTAGCACGAGACCGGGAAAAATGGCGTGGAAATGAAGAGGCCAGACCCTGCAGTGGGTGGATGTGGGCTGAAATGATGATGATGATGAATTCAATCATTGAGTTTCCTATGAAAAGTTTATCAGTGTTTCTCTCCAGGTGCTTCAGGGCTTCTAATCAAATTTCCTCGGTACTATTGTAGACTTGCATCAGTGCTTTCAAGTTGGCAAGCTCACTTTTGCATTTAAATGAGTGCTGATTAACATTTCGATGTATGATTTTGTGTCTGTTGTTCTTAGTGCGAAATATTGTAGAAAACCACACGCTTGAAAGAACTTAACTTTTTGGCAATTTCTTAACTTTACCGGATAAGCAAGCAAGTCACAGTGACAATGCTTGGATGGGATAATATTTTAAGAAATGTAGGTGCTTAAAACACTATAAAAAGCCGCCAAAATAGTTTTAAAACATAATTCCTTGAAAAAAAAAACAACACGCGTTTTACCCTCGACTGACCTTATTATATTTTGTTGAGCCAAGGGTAAACTAGTTAACTCACTATTTGAAAGTATAATAATTATAAGCCTCTTTCAAAACTAAATACAATACTTCTTATAGTTTTTCCCATACAGCGATAGTAAGTTTATTATTCTGTTCCGCAAATAAACAAGAAATTAAATAAAACATGTTTAATCTTTAAAAGAAACAGGTTTTATGCATTAAGAAAACATCTGACCTACTTAACGCTCCCTTGAACCTCAAGAAATTTAGCCCCAAGCAAAAACCTGATCTTATTGCCTTAAGGAGAAAAGAAAAACCTCTAGTTGTGATTAACTAATGCCACAATGAATAAAAGAACAGAGGTTCAACCACCTAAAAAACCGTCACTATTACAACATTCACGTTGAACGTTACAATAGGCTAAAAAGGCTGTACATTATTGAAGATTTAAACGTGAACTACTGAGAATATAAACACTGTGCTAATACTAAAACTGAGTCGCTGCGATTTGATGGCATCTTAGTTAAGAGACAAAGGAGCAATCTGAAAAGAATTCCAGGTGGATTAATTACCTGATTTTGCTTTGTAGTTCCTTTGTCTAAGCAAAAAGCATTCCTTCAACAAAATCCTATGAAGATTAAATTGGATTGCTTAGAATCTTAGCTCTAGTTAGATCTTGTTATGGTTAGCCTTAAAATAAGGACTCGTTCAAGAAGCTTGGGTCGCTGAAATTCACTTGTTATATGGTAAGTAATTAGTAGTTACTTTTTTTTAAACATACAGATATTTATGCCGCGCACTAAGATCAAGGATATTATAAATACCTAAGTAAAGCTTTTTTTACGGTACCTCCTATACATGTAGATTGTAAATCAAGACTTTTTTACTTTACAACATTTTGTAATATGTTAAAAAAATCCATGATATAATGTTGATCGTAGTTTGAAAAAATGGTTTGTATTATCACTGATTTTACAAACAATTAAGAATCACTACACTCGGTGAGACACATTAAATATTTGATATTATACCTACTTAATAAAAGGTAAGAAACAATACTCAATAGGCGACCTAAAAGTTAGCAAACTAAATTTGGATGCAAACTCGGATCGGATAAATTTAGTTTCGCAGTGTTTTATTTCGTTTCATAGACTTATTAAGACCAGAGTGGCTATTGCCTTACGCACTTGCAATCGCAATCGTTTTTATTTTGAAAATCGAAGGCCTGTTTGTATACAAAATGAAAACAATTGTTCTATTTTGAAGCCGATTTTGATTGCGAGTGCGTTAGGCAATAGCGCCGCAGTTTAATTACAAGCAAGCAATTTCAAAACAAAACTTGTTTTCTTTAAATGCTCGTGGCTGATTGGTTCTGTTCGGCCAGAGCGGATGCCGTTCAGTAGAACAGCGCGGTAAACCGCTGACTGCGAGCGCCTCACAATATGCATCGCTTTTTATTCCTTCCCGTTGTTTGTTCCTCGGTAAGCGCCCATTTATTGAGGTACGAGCTCAGTTCCAACGCTTCTTTATGGGAAAGTAATTATTTTACATCCTGTACCCGCTGCGCTGAATCGCTTAATTGGTATGAATAACGGGTCCGAACTCTGCGCTAGGGGCATTTTAGTTGCGTAATTAGATTAATTAAGTCTTTATTTTAGGCGTGATTGCTAAAAAAAATTACTAGTATTGCGGTGCTTATTTACATTAAATAACATCAATATAAATTGAGGGAGAAACTAAAAATTACTGATGTAAACCAATAATTACATTTTTATATGAGGTTACAAAAACCATCAAATTAGCAAGAAGGAGCAAATGTTTGATACTAAAAGCTTTAAACAAAACACATTTCGTGCACAGATTTCGTATTTTTCACGGCAAATAGGTGTCGAAAAAGTAAAATTTTGCAGTGCCATGGGTAAAACAATACATTTAACGATGTTCAAAAACTGTCGCGGATTTTTATCCTTGTTCACGTATGATGGAGTTTTAGCGTACAAGAAAAAAAGTTTTTTGATACAATTTGTTTTATATATTCGTGAGCATTTCACGAATATAATTTGAATTTTAGATTCACATATACTTGTAACTCACAAACAAACTATACGACGTAACTCAACAACATATTTTTCCTGACCTAGGTATTTTAAAAGTTTCAATTCAAAACAGAACTTACCCAGAAGTCGCCACCAAAAGAAACTCAACACTTTTTAGTCTTTTTAGAGAGATAAAGCTTGAAATAAGGCCCATTTAAATCCCTTTAAAACTCGTGGAAACTTCGTGGAGCGCTCGCGGGCGTCACCGGTGCAAATTTAAAGTATGTATTAGGAGTGCTGCAAACCGTCAGCGAGGCGAGCATGAGAATTCCATTACAGGGGTAGGAGTGACACGGTTTAGTGTGCCCCGGTTGTACGCCGGCCCGGTTATACACCGGGACCCGGTTATGCCCGCCCGATAACGCTTGAATTTATTTAAGGCGCATCTGTGCGGGCTGATTCTGGAGTTGTAAAACTGCAGTTGGATTGCTAGGGCTAGTTCAACTTGCCTCAGATTTTGTGCAGTATGTCTTACTTTTACCACACAATCGAGACCACGAACGATGGACCAAATTAAACGTAAATTATTTCTTTTGTCGGTTTTTATGGGTATTTATTTATTAAACAGGTGCGCTAAAAACTATTAGTGGGGCAAGTATAATAATTGCTTTACAGGGGTAGGAGAGACACAGTTTATTGTGCCCCGGTTGTATGTCGGCCCGGGTATACACCGAGACCCGGTGGTACCCGCCTGATAACGCTTGGATTTATTTTAGGCGCATCTGTGCGGGTTGATTCTGGTGCAATGGTGATGTTAAACTGCAGTTGAATTCTTAATGTCTACGGGTCACTTACCATAAGGTGCCCTGAGTGCTCACGTGCCTTCTCATTGTCATAAAACAAAATTAATTATCAAAAAGATTTTACACCGATCCGGGTATACAACGGAACTCAGTTGTGGTGAAAACGCATCTGTACAGGCTGATGCCAGTCTTATAAAAGTGCAGTTCAATTGTTACAACTTACCCGCGTGAATATTTTGAGTGATGTGGACGTTAAGCCGAGCATTACAAAGCTTACACAACACTCGATGTTCGCGCCGAATGCGCATTACACGCGAATGCTCACAGTGAGCGCTCCTTTAGAGGATGTTTATTTCAGACAAGGTCCATGTTAGTTAATGTGACTTAAATAATACGTTATTTAAGTTAATAACACATCACAAATTTCATCGTCCACATTTATATGAATAAAAGAAAAAGTACGGCGTATTCAATTTTTGATAAAACAGAACCAAAAATTGGCACAAATTGATGGAACTTTTTAATATTTGACATCGACTCTTAATTACTTAGGTATTTTGAAATAATTAACTGTGAATCAGTGAATTTCAAATAAAAAAATATGAAAAAACCAGCCCTAAGTAACGAAGTAATAATTTGACATTTAATTCCCGAAACATTATTTGAATTTCTTTACAATATCCAAATTACTTAAAAGGTCTTAACCAAATTGTATAACAGAGTTCTGTGGTGTGTTGTATTTTATGCTTGACGCGATTATTTTTAATTCTATCACGGTTTTGCAATTGTTCTACGGAGACTTATCTGAATTATGCAATTAAGTTATACGTTTTGTTGCAGCTCACATAAGAATACACCTTTGACGCTCACATTGTGGCATCAATTTCGGCTAAACGAATACATTTTATCAATAAACAATGTACTTAGCGTTGTAACTTTGTACATTGAACTTTTATTTAAAAAATAAATACGTGAACTGAATTTTTAAGAAAACTTATTGCAGAAAGGAGCATAGTGTCAAACTGCCGAGTACCTGGGTACTCATAGACAATTTAGACACATTTTTATTTTATTTTCCGTACCCAAAGTGAGTCAAACGGGACCTTATGGTCCATTGCAAAACGCCTAAAACTAATAAGCCAAATGAATCGTAATCCCTAAAGTTTATAATACCTAATGGTTTTTTTTTCTGAAACCGTAAACTTTCAGGTTTGTTTTTAAAGGTCGTATTGAAGTCGTAGGTTAGGTTTATTTTATAAACCAACAACTGCTCACTCTTATGTTTTGCTCCGTCCCTTACGGTCGCCCATGATCCGCGGATGTGGTGGCATTACAATCATGAAAAATTAACGGTTAAAAAAAAAACCATTATTTATTACGATTTTTTGGGAGTACGGTACTACTATAGAAAACAAGTAGGTATATCAAAAATAAATGACAAAATTTAAGAAATAAAAAAATAAAAACTTTTTATTTTGTTATGACTATACTCATAACAAACCCTAAAAAAACAACATATGAACTCGTGTTATTTGTTATTCGGTAAAGACATAAGATATTTGCTGAACATGTAACAATTAAAAGGAAAATAGATGTATAAAAGACAAAGGTCATTTATTCAGTAAGTAGGCCGCACGGGCACTTTGACACGTCAAGAATCTACCAGCGCTTCCCAAGAGGAGACCCCTGCTGAGAAGAAACGCCGCAAGAAACTCAAGTCAGTCATTTTTTAAACATATTTCAAACTACAATGGTACTACTTAGGCTTAGCATTATATAAAGCTATAAATATTAAATTAAATATAATATGAAAAAAAATGCATAGTTCAGCAGGAAAACATGCCAAAATTTTTGGGAGAGAGATAGAGGGAGAAAAGGAATAAAAAAAGACGGTGCAAGACAACCAAATAAAAGTTTCGATGTGTTTTCCTACATCAACGGTATCTCCTAGACAAGAAGAAGAAAGTTTTTTTTGCATTTGAACAAATTATAATTGATTAAGTTTTGGGTTTAGGCCATACATTTTTGTCTGTTAGATAGTCCTCGGCCCTATAATACGCTTTTCACATTAACGACTTTTTCAAGTAATTAATAAGTGCTCGAAAGGGTAACTTTAAAACTAAGTCAGTTAATTTATTATAGAAATTTGTTAAACATTGTTACTAGTAAACCAGTTAAGTACTTCAACAAGTTTGGCGCTTATCCTACTGTAATCGGATAAGCGCCAAACGGATTTTCTATCTACCTTGAAAATTAGTGAAGTATCATCAGCAAAAAGTAAAATATAACAAAGTTTATCTACTATTGGTGGTAAGTCATTTATGTAAACCAAAAGTACAAAAGGACCTAAAATAGAGCCTTGAGGCACATCTATTTTCACTGTAGCTCCAACAGATTGTGTTTTGTTTACAACAACTATTTGAGTTCTATCACTTAGATAAGAAGACATAAAACTTGGACAATCCATAATGTTCTAATTTTAAAATAAGGATCGTATGATCTACGCAATCAAAAGCTTTAGAAAGATTACAAAATATTCCTACTGCATCGCAAGATTTCTCCCAACTGCTTTATATATATTTAATGAGTACAGATGCCGCATCAATTGTTGATCGACCTCTGGTAAAGCCGAACTGGTTATTGCTAATGTAAGTAGTTTATTTCTATTAAAGTGACCTAACACATCATTCAGTATTAGTTTCTCAAAGGCTTTACTTACAACTGATAGTATGGAAATGGGACGGAAGTTCGTTAAATCACTCATCTCGCCCGATTTAGAAAGAGGTATAGCTTTACTATATTTCATGGGATTTGGAAAGATATGCAATTATTGTAAATTAATTAATGCTAGATGGGGTGCAATTACATCTACGATATGAAAGAGTACTTTAACTGATGTGCCCCACAAATCCTCAGTCTTTTTGAATCTAAGCGATTTAAATACCTTGACTATTGAATCTGAATCAACAAGGCTGAATTCAAAGTTTATATAACATTTACTGACATAAGTGCAACGTTGATGATTTAATACATTTCGTAGTATTAATGGCTATATTACAAAAATAATCTTCAAATGCTAAGGCAACGTCTTTATTTGATGTGATTTGTTTGTCACCTGTGTTTAGGGTGACTTGATTATCACGAGTCTTTGATTTTCCCGTTTCTCTATTTATAATATTCCATACAGTTTTTACCTTACTGTCAGCGGATTTGAGTTTAAGACTAAGAAAATCTGCCTTAGCAGTTAAACAAACTTGCTTAAAGGTCCTCGAATAGTTCTTAACATAATTTAGGAAGTCAGCGTTCTTATTGTCTTCCCTCTCTCTATACAGGCCATAAACCCTATTTCTACTTTTATGAATGCATGCAGTAGCCCATTCACTAAATTTAGTTTTCGAATTTTAGTGAATTTAGTTTTAAAATTGTTATTAAATTGATGCAGAATTACGCTAAACAAGTCTTTATAAATACTATTACACTCATTCTGCAAGAAAGGTAACACTGAAAGATTACTCTGAACTTTATTTTTGAATAATTCCAATCGAGTATTAGTTATAGGTCGGTATGTTATTGTCTGACGTTTTCTGACCACTAGGGTCAGAATTATTATGCATAATACCTACTTTGCGGCAGTTCAAAACCCTCGGTGCGTGAGTTCGACTTCAACTTGACCGGTTTGTAATTTTTTGTTGGAATGAGTTAAGAGTTATTAACTGACTCTAGTCTGATTTACATTGGTCTAGCAAAAGCATTCCAGTAGACTTCTACACATTGACGGGTTGGTTTTCGCGTTTGTGGCGAGAGCTATGGTAACGACGCAATGTACTTCTACTGGCATGCAGTACGGTACGGCAGTATGGCACCAACACGAAAGTACACCAGAAACTGGATAGTATAGGACACGACAACTTTTCATTGATACCAACGCGGTTAGTCTAGTTGGTACCAAGCTAGCGGTCACGGGTTCAAATCCGGAAGGTTAGCTACGAAGGATAATCGTTTTTCCTGACCGAAAAGCTAAAGATTTGTGTGCTGAGCGTAAATACCTGTTTATTACTATATATATTTTGGGACCAACGTTTTCTATTCACCGGCCACCCTGTATCTGACATATTTAAGTATACATTCTCTATATAAGAATACTAGATGACGCCCGCGACTTCATATGCGTAGAATTAGTTTCCCGCTACTCCTCCTACTTCTCTCGGTGGG
The DNA here is from genome assembly GCA_923062465.1 of Acleris sparsana. Taxonomy (NCBI): domain Eukaryota; kingdom Metazoa; phylum Arthropoda; class Insecta; order Lepidoptera; family Tortricidae; genus Acleris; species Acleris sparsana. The sequence continues at coordinate 12,955,109 of OV281287.1, read as the reverse complement.
GGTCAATTTTCGGGAAATCCTTTCTTATTCTCGGATAAGTTTTTAAACCTAAACCCATTCTTTTACCAATAGAAAGCCGAGTTATTTGTGAGTGTCATAGGCTATATGTTAACCCAAAAAAATACCCAACGAAGTGGGCACGGTTTGAATCTTTTTGAATTTTGAACTCGGGACCGCTGGTTTCGAAGGGTCACTACCAACTGGGCTAACCTGTAGTCAGTAGTAATCAAACCACGGTAAAACTATATAGAAATGATATATTTTAATCCACTCTCTAGCTAGAGAGCACGTGGTACACATGGGTATTGGTTTTCCGAACAAACCTATGCAGTCGCCGTTTGCGCAGAAACGATGTGGCGGGCTCATAAAACCTTATCTGGCCCCGTCGGGGGCGCGTTCACACCGTTCTCGTGACTTGAACGCCCCAATTTACTTGTTTCAGTTACTAAACTGTTAAGTTGACTAATTGTAAACTATAATTTATATTGAGGATTGATAAATCTAATCCATCATGTAAACCTGTTTAGTTAGGGGTCCATTAGTGTATTGCTATCAATATAATGTCAAATAAACAATTGTTAGTTTAAAATTGTATTACATTACAATTTGTTTTTCGTTTATAACGATGTTATCTTGACTATTATCATTTAAATAAATTAGAACATATTCGTCACGTTTAGCAGCAGGTTAGTATCATTTAATATGAGTTACGAGTATAATTTTTTGATGGTCACAGGTCGATCCTATCCTAACCTACATAACCCATGCTTAAAATAACTTATAAACAATAATGTTTCAGCAGAAATAAGCTTTCGATGAGAAGAAAATTCGGCGAAGTAAATTATTATTGTAATGAAATAAATGAATTTGATTTGATTTGATTATTCTATGAAATAAGTGTCAGCGATTAAAAGGGATCCCTGATATTAGTTTTATATAACTAGATATACTTTCAAGACAATAGAATTTGGCAGCAATTTGTTGTTTACTTGTTCGGTATCATTGTAACATGTCGTCAGCTAAAAATTAACCTCCCTTTTATCAGTGGAAACAAAGTAATATGTTTAGCTTATAAAATATGAACATTTACTGTTCTGCACCATAATATTATTATAATGAGCGTAAAGATCGGACCGGTAATAGTTACTGATCCAAACACAGTTAAATATTGCTGCCAAATTCTATAACTAGATTATCACTTTAATGAACTAAAAAACATAACAGTTACACAGTTATAATTTAAAAGTGTATTTATTTTTAGACAATAGCTCGATTTAAGAACACTGTAAAAGTGTAAGCAATTACGCATACCTAACTATTTTCTCATATATGTGACAGCTTGCATTTTCAGCAGTTTTTAATAAACTTTCTAGTTGTACAGGGACTTCTGTCTAAATATCTATCAGTTTTGGTAACTGTTCGTCAAATGGTAACATAAATATTTGAACATGATTATTATACGTATGCAATACCGAATTAGTGACCCATCTTCATTCTGAGGAAAACTAGATAATATTTTTTTAAAGTTAAGTAGGCTTCCAACTATTCAATAAAAATAAAATATTGACAGGTGATAATCGCTAAAAAAACACAATAACTTTATTAATAACATAATTTTATTAATCAATACGTTACGATTGAGTTACTAGCCTGCAAAAAATAATGTCCGTCGTTCAAGCACACTCGCCCAGTGTGAACGGACGAGAAGCGCCCGGGATTGAAGTACCAGCAACAATGACGGTCTTTGCCTTTTGTAATACTTTATTATGTACCGGCGAAGATCCCCTGACAAAACTTTATTGAACATCGAGTATGAGCACTCGAGATACGAGACAACAGTTGTCATGTGACGTCATTAGAGATAGTCAGTTTATAGTTAGAGTCTGTTCGATTTTTCATCTACACGAAAACATTATGAAGTCACTTAGTTACATTTGTAACGGTTTTTCATAGTTATTTTTTTTTATTTTGACGTTATCTTTTTTATTCAAATGGGTAGGTAATGATTCTCATAGCCCTTCATCTACAAAATAGACGTATGACAGGTTAAATTAGATTTAATTTTGGCCAGTGTTCCGATGAAATGTTTATTGTATGTTTAGTTTACGAGAATTAAATAGTAAAGTTAAGAAAACATATACATTTCAAATATACATTATGAGCATCGGTATTTGGGATATATAACTGAGTGTTACTTTTTTATTGTGCAGCAAACCATGGTGACTCCGTATTTCTTACATTGGAATATTCACAGTTCAATACCTAGGGTAAAGGCGAGTTAAACACACTAGTCGGTTTTTGTTAAGAATAAAATATACTAAATCCTTGGAGTAACATTGGATACCATATTTTGTTAATAGGCGTTGACCTAGCCTTTAAGTGTGACTATTCAATTTGACAAAAGTGAAAAGTACACCTTAATTAAAATAGATTTATTGTGCGATTATAAACTTAAATAAGTGAGGTAGAATGTATGCAAGTTTAAATCTGTGTGATCATTCAAAAAAGTTTACTTAATCATACAATTTTTAGGATTTCTAAAAAAATATCAGCATGTTTTCTTGTTTTCGCTTTCGCGACCTGTAAGTTTTCCAGACAAAGACGTTTGTCTTTGTCTGGAAAACTTACAGGTCGCGGAAGCGTAAAGAATTTGAAAGAACGAATTTCGGTTTTTGTTTTTTTTTTTATGGCAAAGAGAAGGCAAACGAGCACACAGGCCACCTGATGGTAAGTGGAACCTGTGACCCATAGACATTCGCATTCACAAGACTGCAAGCCTAAGACTGCAAATGCGTTGCCAACCCTGAGGACTAAGATGGAATGCCTCTATGCTGGTCATTACACCGGCTGTCTTATCCCCAAACCAGAACACAACAATGCGAACACTGCTGTTTGGCGGTAGGTTAATGGATAAGATGGTGGTAGCGATCCGGACGGACCCTGCACAAGGTCCTACCACCCGCAAAGACCGACGTTTAAAAACCGAAATTCGTTCCGAATTGAAATTAAAAGCGTCTCCTGTCACACTTTTGAGTGAATTAATGAATACAACCTAAACCACGAACAGTGGATACACGTTCCTTAAAGCTTTTTTAAAGATATTAAACTAAATGTAAATGTAAGTAAATATCGTATAATGTGTCCGTATTCCGGCACGACCATAGAGTGGTCGTTCCTCCGCACCGGCGCCGGACAGTCTCGACTCGGGCGATATAGCTTCACACTCCGCTGTGCAATGCGAGAGGTAATCATGCGACGTTACACTCGACATACACGGGTAAGAGACACGTAGCTTTTGTGATTTATGAGGTTGATCTGAGATTTTATGTCACTGACCTCATCACGAGGTTTTGTTTGCTTTATAAAACGCCGCGGGAAGTTCAGGCGATAGCAAATTACGGAGACAGCATTATTAAAGGCAGCAGCCGTCCTGTTACGTTTTAAATAATAATACCTGTTGAAGTAGGTTTTTTTTTCTAATTGAATGATAGGAAATTTAAGGTTAATAAAACAATAAAACCTACTTTGCTACGGCTTTCTACTGCTGTGTGATGTCTCTATTAATTGGCGAGTGATGCCTACGCTGCGGTTTGTTAACGTTTTCTTTAATATAATTCTTCTGAAAATTAACCATAGTTTGTACTTTAAAGTATTGTTTAAGCGCTAGGAGAAATATATAGAAAACTGTACAGCAACAAACCGTTGCACTATTGTAATAGAAAAAAAAACTACTCGGTTCGGTTAAATAAAAATACAATAACATTTATTCAGATCCGTTTCACGCTCAACCACACCATTATTTTTTTTTTTCAGAAAACTTGTATTTATTTTTAATAAAATAACGGTTACAGTGAATAAATATGTTTGTAACCTTTCTTTTGTTATAGTTGGGAACCATCAATCCACAGTTTCAACGTTTTTAGTCAAAATGATAAACACGTTGAAATTATTATACTGTTGCAAAGTTATAATGAAAGAGGATTTACAAAATATAAGGGTGTAAAGTTTACCAATTTATATTCATGCAGATAGTTTGCTTATCGAAAAACAATACTTCACTCTAATGGACATGCCAATCATAACGATACAAAGATCACTTTAAAAATGCTCCGTAAATAAACAGTTTTGAAATTATTTGAAGTATTTTTATGTTAGTAACATCAAAAATAAAGCAAGACCAAATGTATAACGTTCCAGATTATTCGTCGGTTAAGCTGTTTTCTTTACATACTTAATAAAGTTTTCAGAAAAGCCCTGTAATTTTTAAAATAGCGGTTGATACTGTTTCTGTGTTTTACTGATACTGTCATGAGTGGTGAGTGCAGTGACCGCGAACCATATCAAACGTCTCTCTATAATGTAGATTGATAATCTGGAAAAAGACGCAGCCAACCGCTGGATTCTGGCAGCGTAAGGCAGGTCATGGTGACCCTTTGAGGAGGCCCGTGGTCTGTCGGTTGATATGATAGGGTCAAGGAGGGAACAGTGGCTAGGATTTTTTCAACAGGCTATTGCATGAAAGATATAAATCCCTGAAATCGTTATTGCAAATACAAAGCACAGTGCATTATTGAAGTTTCATATGTAGCAAATAGATTTCTTATTACTTTTACCAAAAAAGAGATAACTAGTATTTTTAAAAAAATGGGAATCGAGCGACTGTGTACTACGACCTGTACACAGTCACTAGCACCCCCAAGTACACGATGGTTCTAACAGTGCACAGTGGCTCGAACCTTTGTGTACACTCCCTAGTATACAGTTGTTCTTACAGTACACAATGGCTACGTTTTGATATTCAATGACCAAATAGGTTCTGACATCTTTAGGAAAAATTAAAAATTGATAAGGGTTGTTATTTTTTTATTAAAGTTGTAATGTCTAGGTATCTACTACCTACTTAGAAATAATTTTCATAAAAATTAAATCACATTTTAGCGCCTTGTAGAGGCAATAGAGATACCTCTTAAGGCAAAAATAAAAAGAACATCAATATTCTTGTAACTTAAATAAACTCAGTATTTAACAATTGTCATTTTGGTTTAAATAATTTAAAAAAATATATATACAATGTGTCCCCGGATAAAGTACACACCTACATTCTCAATAGTTTGCCCACACATATTAGGGTAGGGGCAAAGTTTAAAAGAAGAATCTTCAATTATTTAGTGAGTATTCTATAAATTTTAAAATTAATTTTAAGTAAAGTTATATGATCCTACAGTCAAACTGTGTAACCAGTTTTGTGGGATAATGTTCTATTTATATACCTATTGTAATTGTTTTCGTTAATAATTTTTAATAAATAATAAAGAAGATAATGTTTTCAAGCATAATCTTTTAACTTAAATTGAATTTGCTTAAAGAATATTAGCAGCGATTCTGATTAATATACGTAGGTACGTAACATTTTTTTTGCCTGCTGCCAAAAAAGCGTCAAATTAAGGCAAAGTTGGAGGGTTTGATTGACGGTACAATATATTATAAGCAATGAACAGCAAATGAAATTTTATTTTCATGGTAAGTAGGTACCTACATACTCGAAAACCTACAAAATTCCGCACTTTAAATAAATGACCAAAAAATAACATCCAATTTTAAAATGTTAAAAGTAAATTATAAATACAGTAAAATTCAGAATGCTGCATTAAAATCATAAATCAAATTAAAGTTAAGCCAATAAACCATAGTATAGTATGACCTTCACCTATTATTTGCCATAGAACTCATTTACCTACTAATACATTTTTAAATAATACTGTAATGTAAAGAGTTGCATGTAGGTACACAGTGGTTCGAGAGCGACTGTGTACTTTCCCGAAACGAACTACTGTTGTCCCTGTCGCCATTTTGGATTTTAGATCAAACTAGAAGCAAACACCAAAGCTGAGGGCCTTGAATTATCAGCCAATACTAAGTCAATTAGACACACTCTTAGTGCAAAACATAGTTAATCAAAAATGTCGTACGAGTTAAGAAAAAAATTAAGTGAAACTTACCTGAAAATGTAGTTTTGTCAGGGGTTAAAACAAAAACGCATCGCAACCGTCCGCATGGCGCCGGAGTGGGTCTCTGACTAGTTCGTGCATGATCGGGTACCCAATGCTTCCGATTGATGTAGAAGACAGGAATATAGATCTTTCCCTTTCGAGTACAGCACATTCGAGCCACTGTTCCCACCGAGCTACTGTTCCCTAGGATTTTTTCAACAGGCTATTGCATGAAAGATATAAATCCCTGAAATCGTTATTGCAAATACAAAGCACAGTGCATTATTGAAGTTTCATATGTAGCAAATAGATTTCTTATTACTTTTACCAAAAAAGAGATAACTAGTATTTTTAAAAAAATGGGAATCGAGCGACTGTGTACTACGACCTGTACACAGTCACTAGCACCCCCAAGTACACGATGGTTCTAACAGTGCACAGTGGCTCGAACCTTTGTGTACACTCCCTAGTATACAGTTGTTCTTACAGTACACAATGGCTACGTTTTGATATTCAATGACCAAATAGGTTCTGACATCTTTAGGAAAAATTAAAAATTGATAAGGGTTGTTATTTTTTTATTAAAGTTGTAATGTCTAGGTATCTACTACCTACTTAGAAATAATTTTCATAAAAATTAAATCACATTTTAGCGCCTTGTAGAGGCAATAGAGATACCTCTTAAGGCAAAAATAAAAAGAACATCAATATTCTTGTAACTTAAATAAACTCAGTATTTAACAATTGTCATTTTGGTTTAAATAATTTAAAAAAATATATATACAATGTGTCCCCGGATAAAGTACACACCTACATTCTCAATAGTTTGCCCACACATATTAGGGTAGGGGCAAAGTTTAAAAGAAGAATCTTCAATTATTTAGTGAGTATTCTATAAATTTTAAAATTAATTTTAAGTAAAGTTATATGATCCTACAGTCAAACTGTGTAACCAGTTTTGTGGGATAATGTTCTATTTATATACCTATTGTAATTGTTTTCGTTAATAATTTTTAATAAATAATAAAGAAGATAATGTTTTCAAGCATAATCTTTTAACTTAAATTGAATTTGCTTAAAGAATATTAGCAGCGATTCTGATTAATATACGTAGGTACGTAACATTTTTTTTGCCTGCTGCCAAAAAAGCGTCAAATTAAGGCAAAGTTGGAGGGTTTGATTGACGGTACAATATATTATAAGCAATGAACAGCAAATGAAATTTTATTTTCATGGTAAGTAGGTACCTACATACTCGAAAACCTACAAAATTCCGCACTTTAAATAAATGACCAAAAAATAACATCCAATTTTAAAATGTTAAAAGTAAATTATAAATACAGTAAAATTCAGAATGCTGCATTAAAATCATAAATCAAATTAAAGTTAAGCCAATAAACCATAGTATAGTATGACCTTCACCTATTATTTGCCATAGAACTCATTTACCTACTAATACATTTTTAAATAATACTGTAATGTAAAGAGTTGCATGTAGGTACACAGTGGTTCGAGAGCGACTGTGTACTTTCCCGAAACGAACTACTGTTGTCCCTGTCGCCATTTTGGATTTTAGATCAAACTAGAAGCAAACACCAAAGCTGAGGGCCTTGAATTATCAGCCAATACTAAGTCAATTAGACACACTCTTAGTGCAAAACATAGTTAATCAAAAATGTCGTACGAGTTAAGAAAAAAATTAAGTGAAACTTACCTGAAAATGTAGTTTTGTCAGGGGTTAAAACAAAAACGCATCGCAACCGTCCGCATGGCGCCGGAGTGGGTCTCTGACTAGTTCGTGCATGATCGGGTACCCAATGCTTCCGATTGATGTAGAAGACAGGAATATAGATCTTTCCCTTTCGAGTACAGCACATTCGAGCCACTGTTCCCACCGAGCTACTGTTCCCTCCCTGACCCTACTCGTAAAGATAACTAAATGAGACTATTGCCTATAACAGTAATCACTGTGGGAGTTTGGATACGTTTGGTGACAGACTGAAGCGAGATATGGAGTCGACGTTAAAAACTCGCGTCATACTCATACTCATACTCGATTATTTATAGCATCAACAGTTAAGTTAGTAATACGAGAATTAAGATCGTTCTGAGTGTTTTAATTGAATTACGGGATTAACAATACATTTCAATATTTTTTTTGATTGAAAATAAAATTAATTGTGATCATAACCATGTGCCAATATCCATAAAGCATGTAACTACAGGAATGCCTTTCATCTGATTATGTTGAATCATAGATATGTACCAAGCACTTTAAATACATATAAATAATTGTTATTTACATTGGTAATACGTACGTGTATGAAGTGATTGATGAATGTAGAGGAAGTGAAAGTTGTATGTATAGACCGGCGCACCTGGCATTCCATAGTCTTTGCCTAGTTACCCCATTGGGAGAAAGGCGTGAAGGTATTTATGTATGTATGTATTGTTAATCACATAAATATACTGTGGAATGACGTAAATTATTGAAGATGAGTATGAATATGGTGCTAGTTTTAATATGGATGTCGACTCCATATCTCTATTTAGTCTTACCGTGCAATAAAAACACCGATGCGTAATAATCACACCAATATTATTAATTATTATGAATGCGAAAATTTGTGAGTGTGTGCGTGTGTACGAGAACTACGAATAGTATACCGGTTTGAGAACTACGATTAGTATTCCGGTTAGAAGAAGTTCTTCGCGCTGTAAAGTGTTTAATTAATGTTGTAACGTAGCTTAAACTTTAAAAAAAGACATACCTACAGTGCGATAGCTATTAGAAGGCGATTCGGTGTTGTACTTGTCTCTCAATCGCTCTAATACGCTCATATTAAGGGCAAGTGAGAGAGAAGTACAAACTCGAAGCACCTTCTTAGTGCTCACAGACTGTACAACACTTTTCGAAGTCTCAGGCAGAAATTCAGCTATACAAAATTTAATAATCTACACAAAACTCATTTACTAAAATGTAATGTCTTCTGTAACAATATTTAATTTCACACAGCCCTGCAAATAAAGTGGTTTAAGTATATTAATACAAAATGAGGGTAAATGAACTGATGTGTGCTGAGCTTTACAGCTCTAATAACTCATAATTCAGAGGCGTAATGTCCGTGAAATAGATTCCTTGCGCCCTCTCCCGGTTTCTAGAAGAAATGTTTAAATTCCGCCGGCGCGGCCCGCTGGCTCGGAACGCGAAATTAGCCTGCCAAGCTGCCGCGACGTGTTGTTTGATATATTATGGGAAATGATATGAATATTAGCGAGTATTCATGTGAGAATCAGACGTTTCAGCACGGTGACTGACCGTCTGTGTGAAGTTGGTAGAATAATGTGTTTGTGCGTTCGTACAAACGCAGACTAGTTAGAGACAAAGTTGTTGGTATGTAGACGTCTTCTGAGAAGCGGCTTTTTATGACAAGGACTCAAGCCACCTGATGTTAAGTGGGATCTGAAACCCATAGACATCTAAATTCTTAAGACTACAATCTCAAGACTGTAATTCTAAGACCTCAATGTTGCCAACCCTGAGCACTAAGATGATACCATTCTGCTAGTAATTTATCCGGTCGTCTATTACAACACCAGATCCTGCATGAGCCTCTACCACCTTCAGGTATTATTCGTAAGCTACTTCCTTTATAAAAACCGACGCACCTATCTGAAAAAAATATGATCTTGGGGTAATTTAACAATCCAAAAATCATTTCGGGACATAATGCCATGAAATATTATATCTTCAAAATTAAACAAACTCAAAACTCAAACTCACAACATTTATTTGACAAAAACACACTGTAGGTAACACTAAAAATATAATCTAACATTTTAATTGAAAAGCTGAAAAGTAAAAGAACAGAACCGAAAAACATTTATCTACCGAATTTACTTCTTTTTTTTCTAGACTAGTAAAAAATGCATTATCAATTTTTTAAAAGCCCTGGACATATCTAGATCTAAAATATTTAAGAATAATATGTAAATAAATAAATAAATAAATAAATAAATATCAGGGGACAAATGTAATCCTTGCGCTTTAAAGCTGACACCCAAATTTTCGATAGTATCGGCGGCGACATTCGGCGAGCGCTTGCATTTAATTTCCAACTGCGTAATGAGCTTGAGAAGTGCATATTTCACGGCCCCGGCCGTTCGCAGGCGCTAAGTGGGGTATTTTATTGGCTTATTATACAATATTCTAAGCTAAAAATCGTGGAAAGAGTACGTTTTTAATTGGGCAGCGACCTCGCGTGGTGCTGACGGGCGGATTATTCATGGCTGCTTCAGAGCCAGCGCCTCGTCGCGCCGTTAATTCAAACTCGAGTTTTTTTATGATCTCGGCACTGGGACGTTTATTCGCCTAGATTTCAGTTCCGGTATTATATTTGACTGATTAAGAGATTTGGTTGAAATGTGGAGTATTATTTGTACCAGGGTTAGATTGGCTCGGCTCTAAAGATTAAAGTTTAAAATAACAAACCCCGTCTTTTTATCAAAAACGAGGGATAGCGCTAAACTCATAGATGATGAAACAAATAAAATAAACTATAGTTTTCATTATAGAGACAGACGGTTTAAACAGTAATTTATACCATACTGCCATTAGATATATTTTTGACAAAAAGCCCATTTAACTATTTTACCAACTAAAGCAGCATTTATTGTCATGTCTGCAATAAAAGGTTCAACGGAAGCATTTTATCCTTTATTTGGGACAGAAAAGACCACTTTCGTCAAATTTGACGTGAATTCATAAAAACGGCACGGAAGTTGCTATTTACGCTTTAGTATTGAGAACCTGAAAAGCCGAAAATAATTATCTTTTTATGTATTTTTTTTCATGTAAGTACATTAGTTATTTAACCGCTAGCGCGTCCGTGTAGAACTCGCTCGTGAATTATCTCAGAAACTATTTAATTTTCTGTGATTAATAGTAGTTATTCTTTGTTCTTCTCCGAGGTTCTCAAGCTATCGCCTACTAAATAACACTAACATCAGTTACTTCCGCGATTGTAATACAAATAAGTATGGAAGTAAGGCATAAATAATACTTGAAATAATAAATAAAATCAATCAAAGTAGCCCAAATGAAGGAACATTTATTTAACATTGTAGTTTATGAATCCATAACGTTAGGTACCATTATTAAGAAATAAACTAACTTGCCATGATTTATTATATTCAGATTCAGATAGAGTACCTACCTCCTGCTTTTTAGTTTAAAATCACGGAAATTAAAATAATACTTCCCCGTTTTATGGGCAAATATTAACATATTAAATATTAAATGTTACCTTAGTTTGAGTATCCAGAGGCTGGTTACTGTAGAAAATAAAATAAATAAAAGTTCGCTGAACAAACCTGGTCAGCGGTAAACAATTTTAAATAAAAAATATTAAATAAAATATGATAAGCACTTTACGAGATATATAAAAAAATCTGAAACATGTTAGGAAAGTACATAAGTAAGGTGGACGCACCACTATTGGACACTTTTAAGATGACAGGCACCAATCATGGACACTTAACTCCTTATTCAAAGAGCATAAGGTTAAAATAACCCTTAACTTCTGTGGAATAAGAATCAACTGTCAATCATTGGTCCTTGTTCATTACTACTCACTACCATCACCCTAGGTACTTTAAATTGAACCAATCTCACGCATCTATTATATCTCGGTTACAGATTTAAATCACTTCACAGTCACGGAACATCTTCCATATTTAGTTTACGAGTTACAGCCGCAAGTGTTATGAATAAACAAAAAGTGTTTGTTTTGGTAAACCGTTGCCGTATCGGGCCACAAGTGGCGAGCCGTAAACAAACGCTAGTCTAGTGCAGCATGTTATTATTATTATCGTGAACTTTTGTGGTTGGTAGGGTGCCTATAATGATGTGTGTGAAGTAGACTCGTTGAAATAATAAATTATATATTATTATTTATAAAGTCTGAAAAAATATTTGCAGACACACAGCAATAGTCAGAAGGCCACGTTTAAATGTAAAAATATGAAATATTTATGAATAATAATTGGTATTATTAGTAGATTACCAAATATTTACGATAAGTATTATTTTACATAAGTTTATTTATTATGATAAGTAATTATTTTGTGTTCACTTGTTAAGTATGCATGCAATTCATTGGATTCCTAAGCGAACTGTTTTTGCGTTGCATAATTAAGGAGGATTTGTAATTTAAATTGTTTATTTTCAAAAAGTAGAGTAATCTCTTTGAATCTCAATTCGTTTAGTACTTAAAGCTGTTCTTAAGCCGATGTTTCATTCTATCCCCTTGTTACTTCAATGTCTCTGAAATTACATAAAAATAAACTCATTAGCTTCAAACACAAATACTGACCATTGTAGGTTTTGTAAATACTTTTGCGACATAAAGTAAAACGAAACAAAGTATTTATTTGTAGCTGTCCTTCTCCTCCTCGAATTCAGTGTTACCCTACCTGAAAACACATTTCGTTTTCATAACGTGATGATGGTTATGATAAGCGTGTGATTGCTTAAAAAAAACGTTGAACTTATTTTAGTCAGCATATATTTTTACTGAACTTCAGATACTTAGATTAAGGAAAAGGCCTAAGGAAAGGTGTCTACAAAACTGATACGTAATAATTATTATTTAATTATTGATTGATTAAACAAATGACTTTTAAAGCCTTCGTACTCGATAGATACTAGACTAGGACGGATTTCGAAAAAAAATTACGTCTATGTAAAAAAAAATACTACGTACCCGATGACAATGTAATTATTATGGTATCTAAGAGCTAATCTGATGACGGAGTCGGAAGGTGGCGACAGGATCTCCGCTATACTTAATGAAAACCCACCGTGATAAGACTCATTACTTTGGTCTTGATAAGAAGATAACGAATTTGCAAAAACAAAGTATAGTCAGCAACAAAAAGTTTTTCACAAAAATGAAATTATGACTAAAACTTATTTTACTCCTTAGCTACCAACCGATATTAACACAACCGTTAGCATATTTACCACTATATTTTCAGCCCACGATGGAATGCCCCTCCTCAGTCAAATTTGTTGCACGGTTGCGTAATCGTATGAAAAAGGAACCAGTGTGTCACGGATTGTAAAAAACTATATTCTATTAAGTACCTTAACACGTTCGCTGCCACTGACACGCCACACGTGCTCAAATTACATACGATTGTTATTTGGCGGCAGCAAAAGTGTTAACGTTTATAAATACGAGTCAGTACAGCTAAACTAGCAATCGGATTTCCTTGAAGCGAGCCAAGTTTAAGTTAGCCAGGGACAATTTCTTTAAAAGCCTATAATATCTTTTTAAGAGTGCTTATCGCGAAAGGGGTACTAAACCAGCCGCGTCGCGAACATTATTTAAAAAAAGGGGAACCACGGGGGTTTACTTGTTTCGAAATGTTAATATGGGACACAATTACAGCAGGGAAAAAAAACAGCTTTGGTTCTATACTGTAAACTGTATGTTTATTTAGTTTATATTTGTGTAAAAACATGTTGAGGCAAAATATAGTGCTATAATAATCGGATTACACTAATCCGTCAAATGTATAACCCTGCCGCCGAATAATGGTTGCATTTATTACGGCGTATACAAGTAAATAAGCCTCCCTCCCTCTCGCACTCACTTGTCAGAAAGTGAAAAATGCCCACATTTGTCTACAACGTTAAACGCAACGAAAATAGGCCTATTACGGAGACGGACATTAGGTATTTACTTAGTTATTACCACAGAATCAAACAGTTTTCAACTAAATAGCGATAACGATGTACTGTCAAAAGCTTGTATTAAAGAAATTATAGTTCGCACTGTTCCTGCTGTAGCCTCAAGTCACTGCGGGAAGGTCGTTGGGCCATCAGATAACGCCAGATTTGCGGCCACTCCATTAACAAATTACCTCTTTAAACCGCTTCTGTAAATAAATGTGCAGGCTTCTTTATTTATACTAGATAATGGTTATTTTCGCATACGTGCTTGCGTGTCCATAGGGTATATGAAAGAAAAGAAATGTCTTTTACGGTTAGCGAATGTTATTAGTCTTTCATAACAGTGTCTGTGCTCGGTTATGATTTGTTATTTTGTAAATAGATAAGATTGTAATGAGATAAGATTGTCAATTGAGTAACAATTATCCACTGAAATGACATTGAAACGTAAGAAATAAAATATGTATATATAACGATGGATGGACGGACGACCAGTAGAGATCGTCTAATTTAAAACTGAACGCATCTCTCACTAATCGACCTTGATACATGCATCCACATGTAAGCATAAACACGTTGGTCGGACGTTTACTTTAAGATTAGACAATCTCTGCCACAAACTACCGGTCTATCTTTATTTTGGCGTGAATACAACTCTTAAAAACTATGCATAACTAAGCAACCGGGGTGCAATATAATGTCTACGCATACATTGCGCTTGATTGGATACCTAATAGGTACTTTTTTTTCCTCTTATCAAATGTCGAAGGCGATAGATTCACAGACGGTACATTCACATAGAAATAGGATAAACAGTTCTATTGCAGAGCCTCTATTCTACGAGCTAAAACCATACTGTCTTTGGCGTGTTGTCGTATTTAAGTATTGGCAACAGGTAGTGTTAGCATGTCAAAGGTACAGTGGTAAAGGTAAAGGTGTCAGTGGCTCCATGAACAATATTTTTAGTTATTTTTACTTGGTTCTTACTGATGTTTTAGTTGAATATAATAGGTTATTCGGCCCTATTTAGATTTTAACTATCTCTGATTTTAAAGCACTCATTCATAACTATAGTCCGGTTAAGTAGTTTTGATTTTTCGGTTAGTTAGACAGGCCCTGAGCTCTGCCAGTCCTTCTCCAGTCAGCGGAGCCGCTTCCAGGATGACCGGAGGCCGCGGTAGCTCGGTGCGCAGGCGCCGGCTTTGCAGCATGAGCAGTGCCTCGTTACGCATCTGACGGTAAGCCAGATCCATCTTGCTTAGAACTAGGATGAACTGTAAAGGGGTAAAAAAAATTGAAAGACACAAGGCTATTTGGAAGCGTGCAGTCAAAACATTGTTTGTATTTTAACCGACGGAACGGAGAAAGTTCTCAAGTCAAGCGTTTTTTTTTTTAAATATACATCCATGGCATAATTTCCCTATAAATTGTTCAGAAACAATAAGCAAATGGCCTATATTAGTAAACCTGTATCTGTGGTTGCATCGTAATGTTTAAATTACAGCATAGGTAGCCAAAACTTTAATGACATTCAAATTTCGAACATCTTTTTAAAACTAAGGAATCATATTTGGTTGTGATTATCGAATAACGCTGGTATGTAGCTAATGCTTTTTGACATTTGTTTCATTACTCATTTGTTTCGAACGTTCTTATAGTTCCGAAAAACAGAAAATAAAGTTATAAAAATGTAGGCCATATTTATTGTAAATGTTGTAGAAAACTTATGATATGCATGTAGATAAAGTTTCTTATGCGACTGTACGCATAATTAGGTATTAAAACACTCGTCTGATCTTATTATGATCTTATAATAAAACAACACTTGTGTATTAATCCTGTCATTATACTCCAATTACATAAATAACTATTATGGATGATCACGCATATATTTTTACTGAGTTGTCCGATTTCAATAATTCTTGTCTATAGTTATAATGAACAACGAATCGTTAGCCTAGATATTTGATCACGCCTTGGTCTAATTGGTAGTGACCCACTGTCTCCGAAGCTAGCGTTCCCGGGGTATTAATATTGGTATAGTTAGCGTTCCCCGGTAACTATAGCAATATTAATATCTTAATTTTATTCAGGACAAGGACCATGGAAAAAAGTGGCTGGCAGCGGTTGGAAACAAAAAACTCAGGACCAAGGTCAGTGGCGGGCCACGTGAGAGGCCTATGTTCAGCAGAGGACGGAAGTGGGCTGATGATGATGATGATGATGACCATGGATCTGTCGTAAGGCGTCCATGCAGTTGTCGACGAAATTACTATAAAATCAATTACCTTGGCATTATTTAAACACGGTTCTGCTAATAGTGTGTACAACATCACTGCTGCCGCTGATATCTGACACAAGTTTGAGGTATCTACCACAAAAATCACCTGCGGAAAAAATATATAACGGTTACCAGTTATTGATCTCTAATAAAATACCGTATTTATTATAATTAACTGAGAGCTTATTATCGCGAATATTGATATAAAAAGTAAACAAAAGCGTACCTTTTCCACCCCACCCAGGTAGTTATTCCACAATGATGCCATTTCTCCGCCAACCTCCCGGATACTAAGTTTTTGCTTTTTCCCATTCTTATTTAAATAATGGATGTCATAAATGTTTGTACCGATAGTTGGTACAGGGCTATATGTATTGTCTATGCCCTCGGCCTCTTGCAGCTTTTTTAACAATGTCGTTTTCCCCGACCCCTTAGGTCCAAGGCAGATTACGTTGATTCGTTTCTCTTGATCGTCCACTGAAGGGCGAAGGACGTTATTTTTCATTTTAACACGCAAATATACTAGTCGACATCCAATGTAAAAAAAGTTCAACTTCGTTTGTTTTTTGTTATTTCAATAAGTCTAGTGCGTTGCCTAGCAACGATTACATACTTTAGTTACCAGAAGATGGCGCTAGTTTTAACATTGACTATTATCAATTAATTAAATACTTTTAAATTGATTTTAAATCGCTGTTTAAGTTAGTTACTTCTTTTTCTCATAATATGAAAAAGAACAAAATAAATTCTAAAAGGTAATAAATTGTCTTGATAAAGTTCAAGCGGATCTGAATACGTAAGATTGGTGTTCAACTAAGAAACTATAAATCAGGTGTTATTTTAGATAGCATTAACCAAAATGGCACACGAAACGTTAATTTAATCAGATGGTTAATAAATCAGTAAGGAAAAATAAAAGTATTGTTCGAAATATCTTCCCCTGTAGCTGTAATTCAAAGGTTTTGTACAAGGGTGATTTATTTTTGCGTTAGTTAAAATCTTGTGCTTTACGAGTACCTACATAAATCAGATTTGTTGAATGAATTATCACTGTAACATTATTTTTTAAATTTGTTTATGCCCTCATGAGTTATTATCATGTAGGAATGTAGCCAAAAAATTGACTGAGTCTACCTTCTCCACACTTCTACAATTCACTTAAGATGATTATCTACCTACTAACTTCGGGTGGTATTATTATTTCAAAGATAAAAATAACGACAACGCAGGGTTCTGTTAAAAAAACTCATTTACTCACCAAATGTATTACTTGATACATCCCCTGATATTAACTTTTTTCGCGTACTCAACGCCAGCTAACTTTGACCCAGTTCTCGTATTTTTTTCTAGAAAAACTGTTTTAATTTATGCGGTTCGGGCACAGACGCTGATTAATCAAACCGCAAAATAACAATCTCCCCATAACCGCAAACACATGCCGCGAAATTCTTAACAAAAACAACTTTACGCCTATAGGAGCTTAATTACTTGCAGATTCTAATAACAATAATAAAACTTTTGTGAATTTCTCATCTTATAAATTACTCAAATATTTTAAACCTTAGGGGCGCGTAGAGAGCGGTACAAGATGAACAAGGCTCCGCTTCGTTCGAAGGAAGTTCGGCTCGAAGTTTCTACACGTGTCCCGCAAGACTCCTATCCTCAGCAGGAACAGAGACGTTTTGTGTGACGTAAAAATAAATAGACTGTAGTGCTTTTAACGCCACGCCTCCTTAAGACTGTTATAAAGTTGTAAGTACGAGTAAATCCCGATAGTTGCTTAAAATATATTTCAAATGACGACGCCAATTAGAAGTGCACTGACACGTAGCTGTATGAGGTCTTGTTGCGGAAATTCATAGTAATCCAAATATGTGAGTATGTTTTTATTCTTGTTATGTTTTACATTACTATTTTCAATCTACGATGCCTGTGTCAGCGCGCTGTTGCACAGATATATCCGTGAAACTTCAATGTACCTAGTAGGGCGGGACCATGTGCATACGTTCTTTTTACGTTTCTTAAGGCATAAATGTGCTAGGGCCAGCTAGGTCGGATTATAATCCTTATATAAGGTTGAAAACATATTTTAGACCTAACTCCGGTAACTAATACAATATCATTTTCAAATTACTGGTGGGGTAGGTCTCTCTGTAAGGTGTAAAAAGAAAGGGAACAGAGATGCGAAACTGCTATAGCGCAGTCTCACATCACTGACCGGAACTTAGATCGATTAATATATTCTCATAATAATTATGACCCCTTAACTGATCGTAGGATTGATCTGTAGAATATTTGAATATGTGAAAGATGATGTGAACCGTTTATTGGGAAGATAAGTATTTAATCGCCGTACTCAGAGATATTTTAGCGACACCATAACTACTCCACTGTCTGTCTGTCACCAGGCTGTATCCCAGGAACCGTGATTGCTAGACAATTGAAATTTTCACAGATGATGTTTTTCTTTCGCCGCTATAACAACAAATACCAAAAACAGAGTAAAATAAATATAACAGTGGGGCTCCAATACAAAAACCGTGATTTTTTATAGATAATGGTAACCCTTCGTGCGCGAGTCCGACTCGACTCGAAATTAGCGTGTGAAAATTCGTCGCTAAGAAACGACTGCGTTCGAAAACTTGTTTGTGCTTTAAATATTACGTTAAATATTAGATAGGTACATGGGCTTATTAAATAAGTTTGGTCAAGTCAGATTTTCGACCGCATACATTGTAAAATATTGCGTTTGGTAAAATATTAGAGAACCGAAAAAAACACTTTCCCTCAAACAATAATTTTGAAAATAGAGTTGTTTCCGTCCTGCGTTCCAGTGTACCTCCCATAACTTGTTTACAGTGCTAGTAGCGAAAACTTTAGTGGTCACTGCGTTGATACTAAATGTAAACGTTAGTCATTTATAATTTACAGTCTCATGCATAAAACAAAAAGTTCAGGCTGCACTTGATTCAGTGTTTCCCGCCATCCAACTCCAGATTGTGCCCGCAACACCACAACTTCCGGCTTCCGGTGGCAACCGTGCGCCTGCGCGCTGGAGCCAGCCGGATGTGACGTCGTAGCAACCTACTTCCTCTTGGCAATCATGGGTGATTATTGAAATAATAAATTTCATTACTTATTTGTATTATAGAAGTAGGTTTACTGTTCCATAGTTATAAAAATATTTCTTAATTTAGGTGAGACTATGTTTCAACCACAATACAACCAACTACAACAGTTAAGGTAATAAACATAAATAAATACTAAGGGACAATCTCAGACAACTTGACCTAATCGCAAACTAAGCTCAAGCCTTGTACTATGGGTTGTAGACAACAGTAAATATTACTACTTATTATAGAGGATTAAGTACTTAAATACATAGAAATCATCCAAAACTCAGTATCAAATACTCGCGCCTACCACATAAATATTTGCGCGTACCAGGAATGAAACCCGGGACCACAAGACTAGTAAGCAGGGTCACTATCAACTAACCGCGTCGCCTACAATCTATATACATAAAAGGCAAACCTGACTCACTGACTTATATATCAACGCACAGCCTATAATAACTGTACCTAGAAACTTGAAATTTGGTACAGGGGTTCCTTTCATGGTGTAAGTGAGCACTAAGGAAGGAATTTTGGAAATTCACCGCCAAAAGGGGTTAAAATAGGGGAAATAGCGGGACACTAACTCTACGCGTACGAAGTCGCGGGCGTTCTCTATTAAAAAATAATAACTAATAATAGTATATTTGAGTCACATGTCAGGGACTGCTTTTAGTATAATAAAGTATTGCAGTACATGCAAAAACCCGATCAGGGAGACGAGCGAGCACGATCGTTCAATGCCGTACATCCTATTCTCAAAGCAACTCGAGGCACTTTCGAGACCCTCATTTATGTTAACAGACTATTTTTAGACGCACTATTAACCTATTTAAGTTAAAGCACTCTTTGTCATTTTCTGTGGAATTCAAACGTCATGATGACGGAATTGACAGAAGGGACAAATACTCAAATACTCAAACGTATATTGCATTCCTCAATGTGTGTTGGCCGTTGACAGGCAAAGCATATTGTAAGCAGACTTAAGCGATTGCGCGTTTTTTTTTAGTCGAATCATGTATGGCTTGAAAAAAAACTACCTTCTCAAAGAACAATTTATACAATATACTAGTCCACTGCTGGACATGCCTCTGAAATATGCCTCTCCCGTTGTTCGCCACCGAGCACATCCGCGGCCATTGTTATCCAGCCCTTGACATTATTAATATCGAACTTATATCTGCCACATTTGGTTTAATGGAGTGTCGTTCTTGTGTAGCATCCCCTTATTTTCAGAAGCTTTATTTTCAAAGTCGCTTCAAAAGATTTACTGTACCTTTCCGCTTGACCTGTTTCATCCCTGCGTTTAAATATTCAAAAATTAAAACTGGGTGCTTTGGGCAGCTGAAAACTTGAATAAATCTCTCTTTCCGGCCGCTAGGGGGTGCGGTGTGCCGCTGCCGCTCCGACTACTTCCCTAATCAAAGCTGAAATGATCTTTAGGATAATTAATGTTCTAAGCTCTTGTACCCACGGAACATGATACACAGTTAACTGACTTTACACAATGACATGAGTTATGCTATATAAAATATCTAATTTAAAAATCATCATCCAAATCTATAAGTTAATATTTAGCAATCAGAAGGGATGAGCAAATAAGGGAGCAGGCCTTTGCCCTGCAGTGGGACACTAACACAGGCAAGATCGAACCATCTGACGAAAGGTCTAGGCGCCGGATAAGCAATATTTTCTTGGATAACCCAGTCTATTCGGTTTGACTGTACTCTGTATTTTTGTTGACTTTTACTATTATTAATGAATTCTATTTCTGACGACCTTAATGTATCTGCATATAATTTGATTATTATTTTCTGTATATTGTGTATATTAATTTTTATATTGACTAATAAAATCTAAATATGAATCTGAATCTGGCATCTAAATTTCTTGAGCACTTATTTACTTATTTATGTATGTAAATAAACAATTACAAAACAATATTTTGCTCTAATTAAGTTAACTGTAAACATAAAATAACGATTTAGTCCATGGCTGTTTAAATGATAAGGTTCAAGCATGCTAAGCAAGGAAGCATTACTGATTGGAACTTGGCAGGTTTTTACTTAGCTTGTAATGTAATATACAGCCTCTATAATAAATAACTTATTAGTTACTGTTTTTTCACTTACTATTTGGAAAAAGGTTACCGAGGAAGATTTCCATACTTTAACAGTTTTAAGGGTAAAAAACCTTGCCGCAGCTCGGTGTAACATATATCATAAGGTTGCTGCAACCCCAGTCTCCTTCTCACACCAGAATCCCAATTCAACATGATTAATGTCGTTTATTTACGTGTTTGAGGGTAAGAAATCAAATCACAATGATTAAAAATGTTTGTACCTACTGATTACAAACATAATCCTACGACTAACACACTCGAAGTCATAATGGAATTCGAATAATCGTTAGTAGATACCACGCCTGTATAATACACATCAGGTTCATCAATCATATGTTGATAATGATATATTGTGTAAATTGGTTGAAATCACGTCTTTATCTTTAAAAGCATGTAACAGAATGTTAAATTACTCGCCACTATTGAAATGTGAAAAAGGCCCAATTTTGAAAGTAAACAATAATTTGTTTTTTCAAGTTAAAATGATTGCACACTCGAATATATATAGGCAGCAAAAGTATATTACAATCCGCTTTCTATGTAGCTGCACACTTTTATAACCTTGTCGGTTTAATTGCTTTGACAGATTAGTGCAGCAGTTCAAACATGACGGTTAAGTGACAAAGCACTTAAGTGTGCAGCTACGTATAAGGCTAAGGCAGGTATTTTCACGGAAACGTACGAAGGTGTCATGCTACTTCAGTCAACCTCAGTACTTTTTGTACTGTGACCGACTAAAATAGCAAGACGCGTTCGTACGTTTCCGTGAAAATACGAAGGAAAACAATTATGCACTACATCTGTACTTTGAGGTTGTTTTTTTTAAATAATTAATTATAATTTTATTTCAAAAACGTACACTATAACAATGTGTCAACAAACCGATGAACCGAAAAATGATATGAACCAATATTTTAAACCTTTCTTTCTATTCGTCCAAAAATTGCAATAGTAGAAAGTCTTAAAAATCTTTTGAAATACGATTTTTGTCATAAATTTCAAATAACTAAAGCGATTAGGTAAACAAATTAATACAATTTTCTGTTAACTTTCATCAAAATAACGACTCGTAAACCGTTAGTATACTTCGTCTAGTAAAATATGTGACTATAAGCTTGTATTAGCCAAAAATAAACAAACCTATAAACAAAATATATGCTTACAAAGCTACATATAAAGTATCAAAGACTCAGAAGTCGCGCACACCACACAAATATTTACTCTTACGGGGAATTAAACCCGAGACCGCTAAAGGATAACTAACAACTTCGCAAACCACGTCGTAAAATTAGAACATTTTTCTAAGTTATTTTTTAAAAGTATGTAGTTTCTGTTGACACTTGTACTAATAGTACTAAGCCACAGATTATCTCTGATAATGAGGAGGCCACCAGTGTAATTAATTACCTATATCTCCGATTTAATCACATTTAAATAAAGTTTATAAAAATGTGGCGTCAGGTGATTTTACATCATTATATTTGTGTAAGGTGAGTAAAAACAGTGTTCTGTGATACTAAAAATGCTAAAGATATTTTTGGCAACAGTTTGTTGTTGGTGTTAGTTTACTAAGTTCAATATAGATAGATACTAACATAAACTAAAACTGATCGTTGACATTGATTGGTTTTGATTCTAAAGAGATAGTAAATAATAATTTGGCAGTAGAACACACTTAATGACAATATTCATTCATTGTGAATGGCGTGCAGGTATTTCTTTATTACGGTGTACAGATACGTTGTTTCTGAACTTTAATAAGCTTAATTTAATAACGAAATCCAGTTCAAATTGCGTTCAATAGGTAGTGACACTAATCCAAAATACTTGCATAGAGTTGCTCGCTTCGCTTGCTTGTAATGAGATAGAACATTATGATACGAGTGTGTGAAGAGTTTCATTATAGTTGAGGTGGAATTGCAACCACGGCAGAGCGCGAGGGCGTCATAAAACCAAGAGCGTAATGAACAATATTCACGCGTTTCATACGTTTTTCAACACACTTGCGAGAAAAAGTTATATAATATTTTTTAAACATGTGGTTTTCTACATTACTATAGTAGTTTATTCATATTCTATCTACCAACGCTTCCCAAGAGGAGACCACTGCTGAGAAGAAACGCCGCAAGAAACTCAGCAGTCAGTCATTTTTTAAATATATTTCATATTTCATATTACAATGGTACAACTTCGTCTAGCATTATATAAAGCTACAAGTATTAAATTAAATATAATATCAAATAACAGTAGTTCAGCAGGAAAACATGCCAAAAATCTTACGGGAGAGAAAGATAGACAATAAAAAAAAATAAAAAAATAGAATCAACTACTTATGTGTGTATGAGATGGTGCAAGATGACCACATAAAAGTTTCGATGTGTTTTCCTGCATCAACGGTGTCCCCCAGACAAGAAAAAGCAGGATAAAGCTTTTGCATTTGAACAAATTATTATTGACTAAGTTTCGGGTGTTGGCCATGCATTTTTGTCTGTTAGATAGTCTTCGACCCTATAATACGCTTTAGACATTAACGAATTTTTCAAGCAATTTTTAAGTGCTCGAAAGGGTAACTTTAAAATGTAAATAGCGATTTTATTTTTATTTCTAGTATTTAAATTTTTGTATATCAGAGTTTTCGGTGAAAGAATCTAAATTCTTGATGGTATAAATAATATATCAAATATTTTTTAAGTATTGGAAAGGGTAACTTTAAAACTACTTCAGGTAATTTATTATAGAAATGAATGCCACCACCAACAAATTATTTATATACTTTACGGACTCGGAATTTTCGAATAGCGATTTTATTAGTACCTAGTGTAAATACGCTAGTGCGGTAATGTACCTAAAGTAACGTACGCGTTTATTTGCCACATTCTGACCTTAACAACAATGGTATAAGGGGTCAGTTAACGAATGAGCGTGTAGAAAAGTATAGTAATAGGTAATAATAATATAAACAAGCGCAGTTACTTAATATATGAACTCAAAAACAAAAAAAGCTCTTTAATTTATAGAAACTTCAACATGGGAAAGGGTGTTGCCGGTTGCAGGCAAAAACAAGAAGAACATTGGTTCAGAGTTTTTTTCAATAATTGAGTTTATTTCACACTTTTCAGTTTTAATTGATTTTAACATTTACTTTCTTTTTGTTTTTCCTATCCCGTTTTGATTGGAAAAACAATTTATGTGGTCATTAACAAAAACACCCTCCATATCTTTTTCCATGGTCGCCGGTTTGAAATTTCATATACCCTATGTCACTTCGACAATTAAGACGAATTGAATGACACCTCAGATGTTAAATGCCTTCTAACTCTCTTTCGGGCAGTCGTGTAAAAATAAACAAACACTATTAACGAAAGAAACATTATAAATAAGTCGTCAACTCAAACGAAACTATTAAGTGGATTGTGAAGCTAAAACTTTCCATACAAAATGCGAAAACGTTTCTTTCCCCTTAAACCTAGTCCGATTTTCACTATTTTTGAATATGTTGTAGATATTTAGTTCTATGTTTGTATTTTTTCCTTTCCAAGAAATGAAAAAAAAAATGTTCCTTGCAATGAAAAAAAATAAAAAAGCAGTAACGTACAGAACAAGTTCTTTATATTAACTACAACATATGCTAAAGTCATGGACATCGGACTTGATTTAGGGGGTGAGTAACGTTGTTGGTTTCATAATCTTCTTAACACTCATTTTTCTTTGAAGGTTTTCAAGAAATACTCCGAGATGAAAATCATCGTCATTGCTCTAGCACTCTTCGTGGCTGGCGCCAGCGCCAACAAAAAGTTGCAGTTTCAACAAGCGATAAGTAAGTATCATAATTACAATGTTTCTTTCAACATTTGGAACTTTTCCATACAATAAGTATTTCGGGCCGATTCGGATTAATGTTTTTTATTTTTTATTATCTGTAAACCTTTGACTACAATCGACTTTGATGTTAATAAATTTAGGTTTTCATCTGATCCTAATTGGCCCCATTAACTACTCATATGAACTAACTACATAAAGCTATAACTTGCAGTTTTATTGCTTGTAACAACGTTCGATAGGGTTGTTTATGTGGAAATACAGCTCTAACGTTTCAATTATAGGGGCTGGCGAACCCAGGATCATCACCGATCAAATTCTCCGGGTTATCGAGCAAGTTAGCCAGAGCATTGTGGACGCCGGGTTTGACCCCCTCATCGTAGACCAAGAACGTATCGACTATGCTCTGCCTGTACCATCGTAAGTAGGAAGTCACTAAGCTCGATAAACAGACAATGCAATCGGCTTTCGTTAAGTATCATTATCAAAAACGAACAAGATTGACGCAAACTGTCACACGGTCGCGTCAAGCGCCTACGTCAATTCCACACATTTTGTCAGTTTTCGAAAGTCGTTTTCGTTAGCGATAAGCAACTTGTCTAGCCCCCTTTATAAGCATGACATTGATATAATATAGGTTGTATAAGTAATAATTAATTAATAAATGCTTAAAGTATGTACAGTCGAGTTCATAATACATCTGTTTAAACTTTGACGACGCGCTGGTCTAGTTGGTAGTGACCCTGCCTATGAAGCTAGCGGTCCTGAGTTTATATCCCGGTAAGGGCAGATATTTGTATAATGAGTGCGAATATTTGTTCCTCTATGTTTTCTCTATGTATTTAAGTTCATATTTCTTTATATAAGTATTTGTATCGTTGTCTAGTACCCATAGTACAAACCTAGAGCTTAGTTTGGGGCTAGGTCAATTGTCCCCTGAGATTTATTTATTTATTTAAACTTACATGATTTGTCACAGCGATTAAAGTAACAAGGTACTAAAGTGAGTACATATTTATGAACTATCTATGGTTTATAGTAAAACTAGCTTCTGCCCGCCACTTCGTTCGCGCATATTCCGATTCAATCAGGAGCTTTTAAATTCAGTGGCATGAAAAGTAGCTTAGATTATAATCTATCTGTATTCCAAATTTCACCCTAATCCGTCAAGCCGTTGCAGCGTGAAGGATTAACAAACTTACACAATTTTTTGCATTATAATTATAGTTAGTGAATACAATTTTTTAACTCAACGGCAATACGGTTTTACTCAGTAGACCTCTATTCTGCTTTGTAGAAACCGGCGCCTCTATTCTAGGCATTAAAACAATATCGTATGTCATAATAATTATACTACTTAACTGGGTCTCTATTCCCGACGGCAAAAAACATAATTATCGTCTTGTCTTGCCATAATTGTCATAACCTATTACGGAATCGTTTTTCACTCATAAGTAAATAAGAGCGATAATAATGTTAATAATAATACGATAACAGATATAACACGATATGAAGGGTCCACGGAAAGAACATGTCTAGTCACATTAATAACTTTTTGAGATATCGCGATTTGAAAGTTAGAAACCGTGTCATTTTGTACGTAATTTTCGTGTAGAGGTGTTTTTAAGAGTGAAAAAATACAAGTTATATGAAGATTTATATCTGAAACTGAGTGGTAGGTGATAGTTCATTTTGTCCTCTACATTTGGAGATCAAAAACTAATTTAAAAAAAAAAGTGACTAGACATGTTCTTTCCGTGGACCCTTCATATGGTTTTTACCGTGCTGAATAGAGGCCCTGGTACTCTGACTTGGTTAAGCTTCCTAATCGGTTGACGATCAACAATTTATTATAATAATTGTACAAATTTATGGGACCTCTATTCTATACAGTTAATGGTTTTAACCATTGCCTTAGACGTGTTATGAGTTATCACAGATGACATGTCAATCCTGACTCATTGCACAACCATGACGTTTCTGAATATTGATTATGTTGACAGCGCAGAAAAAACTGCTGTTATTACTAATTAATTATAATCATGGGGGGCCATTTTTTTTATTTTTGTGTATTTAGGTGTCAAAGTTCTTTTCTGTTAGTGATTTGTCCTTTTTATGCACACACATGTGTTGCACAGTGATAGAAGACTTGCACTTATTTCGTGTATCTGGCATTCTTCTTGTTTCAAGTGGACTCGCCACTGCGAGTACCTACCACTACGGGTACCACTGTACAGAGGTTAAAACTATCTTGACCTCTGTCCTACATATCACCGTTCAACGTTGCCCCAAATCACCCTAGAGAAGATTGGATTGCATTGTATTGCTATATTGATTTATACTTATATGTACTTGACACTGGCGAAATCACTAAATTGTGGAAACGCCATATCCCCGCGGTAGTAGCTGCTGCAGTCGCCGAGGGGGAAAAAAAGAAAGTAATTTCTGACACATTGCGCAACCATTACACAAAATAAGTTCAAGTCTTCTATCACTGTGCAACACAAAGGCATAAAAAGGACAAATCACTAACAGAAAAGAACTTTGAACACATCCGCTATCTTTTAACGTTGCAAATGGCCCTCCCAGAAATTACTTATTATCCGTCTAGGTAGTATAGAAGACGTGAAATAATATAAGTAAATTACTTACAATATTCCAGGTAATGGGGGAATCGGTAAAGCCAAGTAGCAATCATTTGTAAAATATAACACATCGGTTCTTGTTTAGGACTGAAATCCAATTGTGTCCGTAATTTGTTAGCAAAAATCTAAGGTAGATACCATGCATTGTTTACTGACTGTTTACTTTTTAGCATTTTCAACGTCCGTGGATATGTCACAAATCTGCTCCTAAGAGGCATCAGCAACATCATCGTCAATGACCTTAGCTTTGGTCTCATCACCCTGAGAGTCACCTACGATGTCAGCTTGCCTGAGATCATTTTTAACGTTGGTAAGTAGAATCTGTTTACTATTCTGAAATATTTTTTAATTACATGTTAATTTGATTTAGTGTTTGTTTGTTTGTTTCTCATCACTTAAATCAAGTGCGATATCCACAATTTTGTATTTGTTGTATTTACGACAAACTAGGTTTGTACTTTTTTTTATCGTTTCCTATACTTTTATGTTTGGAAAGAAAAACGACTGACCTAGTTTTTCATAACATTAAGCAACACAAATTTCACAAAATTCGTAAAAAGAAGTCTAGTTATAAGGAGAGAAAAATTCTAAAATATTACAAGGCAAATTGAGATGTATGTTTATGCACACAAACGTTGTTTCAAGTTATATTCATAATAAGTTATAGGGATATGACATTGAGTGCAGTGTTTGTAATTCTCCTAAACTAAAATACAACTCCCTAAACTACGTGTTATTTTTGATTTCAGTTGACTCGGAATTAGACGCCAACCTTTTCGGTAAAAACTTCAATGCTCGCTACAGTGGAAGGTCAGTACAAAATGTAATGTAATGTGTCTTATTAAGTGTAATGTAGGTAAATAATAGCAAACACATTAAGGGTCTCCCCACATCTATACGCAGAATTGGCATTAGCTGATCGAAAAACTCTTTATGTCTACGCAATAAGAGCGAAACAAAAGTCAATCGGCATTGGCTCGGCCGAATGAAGTCGTTTTCGCCTTATTTTATGAATATAAAGAGTTTTTTGATTAGTTAACGCCGATTCCGCGTCAACAGTTGTGGGGAGACCCTTACACTTCTGTTTTGCACTTTAAAATATAGAATGTACATGGACGCCTGACTGTCGGTTCTGCGACAGATGCGACCGGCCCACTGCCATTTCAGCTTGCTAATCCTTTGGGCTATATCGACAACCTTGGTTCTCTGTCGAATTACCTCGTTTCGCATTCGATCCTTCAGCGATATTCCAAGCACAGCCCTCTCCATAGCCCGCTGAGCGACCTTAAATTGGTGAACCAATGGCACTGTCAGTGTCCACGTCTCGGCTCCGTATGTCATAACTGGCAGGACACACTCGTTAAAGACTTTCGTATTTAGACTTTGCGGTATGAGCGATGAAAATACTTGACAGACTTGCCCAAATGAAACACTTGTGCCACTTGCCCAAGTGAAAACCAGTATTGATGATTTTTCGGTAGAGCGTAAGTTTATAACATTTTTTTTAGCCATCCGACTCAGTTTCGAAAGGATAGCGAAAGTTAGACAATTTTAAAATGGCACAAACTTCCGCAGTCCAGATTTTTGCTATGAAATATAATGAAATAATCTTTACATGGGATTGAGTAAAGGGTGAATTTTAACAACTCGGACTTGATCAAAAATAGTATAATTGTATAAAAAGGGCATAAAACAAACCATTTTCTCCAATATAGTACCCAGCCGAACCAACAGGCGAGGGTGGATAATTAAGTCGAGGATAATATGGATTTTAAGACCGAGTTAGGTCGAGTAGTTTTAAATTTATTTTTTGTTAGATGAAACATACAAAGCAAATAAATTAAAGTAAATGTATTCAAATAACATGTTTATTTAATGCAGTCACCTCGTCTGTCTGGCTGTAGGGCTTAATTGTCTTAGTCTAGATGACGACAGCACTTTATGCACTATTACATAAAATGCGATTTTATGCAGCCTATATACCCTGTATAAAGAAGGACTTTACGAGCATGAGAAGTGAAAACATACTATGGCGCAATTGTTTTTACAAAAAAATACCTAATGGTTCCTTAGACAGTTACCCTGTATATTCTCCTTTACTGATACTGTCCCAGTTAAATAGACAGCAGTTAACGTGACCGTCGCGATGTGGGATCTCATCCTCTTATAAAAAAAATTCTGATGTTGTTGTTTTTATTCACGTAGCACTTAACAATATGGTTGGAATATTTTCAGGTTTGCTCTGTCGGGCTTAAGGACGACCGGTAACGTCCGCGTCGGCGTTGGAATCATTACCGGCACCACCATCAGGGAAATTGATCTTGCCATCAAACTCGGCGGCATTGACGTAAATAACCCCTGATTCATAACCTTGCTATTTAAGTTAAAGTATCCTTTGTCCCTTTCCTTCAATCTCAAATGTCATAATGGCAGATAAGGACATATCATATTTCTGAGATTTCATTATTTAAGCGGGTTAGTCTTTTGAATAAACTATCAACAACTACAGCAATGGTAAAATATTATTTGATGTACTTTATTATTATTACAGTCCCAGTTGAATCTCCTCGTCCAGAACGTCGACTACTCTAACATCATGAACACCTTCTGGGGAAAGACTATTCCTGAAACTCTCGACGCGTTTGAGGTAATAACCTAGCTTTTACTGTTTTGAACACAATATTTCACAAACATTTAGCTTGTTGCAACGCTGATTTTGTACCATAATAATATTATTATTAACTCGACTGATATTTGTTATTGTTTCAGAGCGACATCAACGAACTGCTGACGATTGTGGGCAAAGAAGTCATCGAGTCTTTCTTGTAATTTGTCAAATTTTACTTGTCTACCGGAATAACAACGAATGCCATAATGAAAACTTAAAAATATAAAAAAAAGTCTGAAAATTATTTTTTGTATTTTTCCTTAAATGTTTTTTATTCTTATCAAATTAGATAAGTTCCATATTATTAGTCACTATAATTATCATAAGCCATGTCTATAGGTTATTTAAATAAATTCTTACAACTTAAAGTAGTTCAATTATATTTAAGACTAGAGTTAGGAAATCAGACAAGTTATTAGTCGGTTTGCGACTAGAAACATACAAGTCAAAATGTTTTTACTCAAATTGATCATTCTGGCATCTGCTTCCTCATCATCAACACTATACCTAACTTAAACGTAAACGTTAGATAGTTTCAATGATTTGTGTTATTGTTGAATTTAAAAGTAAACGTTTATTTTCATGTATACTGTGCAGTAAAGATCAGTTTTAACAAATGTCCAGTTATCAAATAAAGTGATATTTGCTTAGACTCAATTTTCGTTAATGTTAACGTCAAGTAATAGAAAACAATTTTGACGCTTTTGAAAAGCATCTCAACCACGATTCGGTCCTGAGTTTTTTTGATCAGACGGATTTTCAAACCTATTGAGGTAAATGCGTCACTTATTTTATTTCCAGGAAAGGCAACGTTTTAAAACGATTGTTAGCACTTTTATAGTAGTTTACTTACATTTCTATAACAGGAACAAAAAAAAAATTAGAACATATTATACTTTCAAGTCTTTAAATGACATTTATTTACCAATTGGGTTGTATTTTTTAACCCACTTCAAAAAAGGAGGAGGTTCTATGTTCCACTATAATATGTATATTTTTTTATGTATGTTCACCGATTTCTCCGTCAGTTACAAACGGATTAAAAAAAAAAAATGTTTGATAGAGTATATTTCTGAGGTGGTCTCATTGTCACCAAATCTAAATCTAATGAGGGCATGAGAAATTGAGGGCAGTCCTCAATATTATAGGCCTTATCACCACTTTATTAAAGATATAGCGGATTTAGTATTTTTAGTAAAAGGTTTAGCATTTGCATTTGGGAGGTACCTATTTCAAGGGTGGCGATAAGATTTCTCGATTAAGATAGTTAGCGACTATCAGAAAGAATATTTAATTGTTTAAATATGACTAGGTATGACTTTCCCGCGTCGTTGCATGCGGTGCGGCGTTGAAATGTCTTAAAGTTTTATATCAACTAAGTAGTGGGACTACATGACAGCTAATTATGATCACACATCAATAAAAAATCACACTCAAGTCTGCTTTTGGATAAAAAATATTGCCAGTCGCCTACCATTTTAAATATAAATTATTTTGCGTTTTTGAAGGCAGCTTTTTGATATTAAATCATTTTTAGTATAGTTAGTTGTTTACAGTTCGTTCATTGTTACAAATACAAACACAGAAATGTACCTATAATATTTTGTCTTACAATAAAGAAAACATTCGTCAATATAATTTATAAGCAGGTTGATCATACAGTAGCGCTTATTGATGATATCGCCACAACCTAGGCTTTTCAGGGTTTTGTCATGGTTAATGTTTGGCAGTCCCACCAAGCAGTAGTGTTCGAATTGTTATGTTCCGTGTGGGCATAAGACAACCGGTGAAGACACAACCGGTGAAATTACTAGCATAAAGGCATTTCACCCAATTCGTCAGGGTTGGGAACGCGATTTGCGGTCTTAGCATTGTAGACCTGTGATTTAATTCTTGAGAATGCAAGGCTTTTTACTGACGAGCGGCATTTTAAATTAACGCGGTATACTACAGCTGCAAGCGTCGCTATAGGTCGACAGCTGAAGCTGACGCTTTGACAGCAGCCGCGCCAGTTGGCGGCGGCGGCTGTAGACGGCGGCCTCAAACGTTGGCAAAATGCCGCTTGTCCGTAGCAAGACTATCTCTTTGGGTCTCGGGTCCCACTCACCATCATTGTTTTTTTTGCAGTCATCCCTGAGTTATTCCTAAAACGTCTTTGATATTAATTGAGTACGAAAATACATATATACATAATATACAATATACACCGTGTTTTTTTTGATTTACGATAACTTCGGCATATTACTAGGTATATCCATAGAAACTAATTGGTAGAGTAGATTTTTAAATATTGCAAAAAAATTTTTTTTTTCAGTTTTGAACAAAATAATGAAATCTTTTATCTTTGGTCATTCTAAAAGGGCCTTTAGAGTTAACTAATAATCAGTGTCAAATACGTCTATGTTGGCGTGACATACACACACAAGTAAAGATAACACTTGACAGGTACAAGATTGTCACTTTAGATTGACGCGTATACAAACCTAACAATTGGAAACTCTTTACTCATAAGTATTAAAAGAAAATTGTTGTTATCAATTAAGAGCCTTTTACACTAGTTTAACGTGATTAAATGATTAAATTTAAAAATTAAATATCTTTAAAACCGTTAGACTTATCATTTGTCTGTCTTCGGGAAATTAACTTTGTTTGGCCTAAAGAACGTTCCCTTAAAGTTATCGTAAATAAAAAAAAACACGGTGTATAAAGTTATCGTTATCCAAAATGCATAGGCTTGACGTAAACTGCCAGACGGTCGCGTCGTGCGCCTACGTCAATCCCATACAATTTTTCAGTTTTTGAAAATGGTTTACGTTATCGTTAAGCGATTTGTCTAGCCTGACAGAGCGGTGTCCCCCACCGCTAATGCGCTGGAGTGCACTCGACTGCCTGACCTCCAGCACGCGCCGGTACTGGCTCTGTTTGTAGTGTGCCGCATCATTAATAACAATTGTAAACTATATCAAAAATATGTATAACCAACAAAAAATATTTCCCGCAAATATTTGTTGGTTCAGCATCTATACAACCTAAAATTAATTTTCCTTATTTCAAAATACCTACGGTCGAAATAGGTAGGTACCTAATTTTTAAAACACCTAACATAATTTCGCCTAAATATTGAATATCCTAAGTTGTAAACTTAGGATATTCAATATGCCTAAATGCCTTTATGCCTAAATTTTAATCCTCTAATAGACTTAATACGTAATGGTTGGAATACCTAATGGATGAATGGATTCACAAGCGTTAAACCTCACCTAATAAATAAATCAGTTACTAGAAAATGCAAACGATGCAATATGAATATGAATATAAGCGACTACAAAAAAGGAGGAAATTAACGCTAATAAAATATAAACTTACCTATAAAATACTTAACTTAAAAAGAAGTGTACGCATAAGTCGACGGAGCTTCGCTGCGCGGAACTCCTATTCTGCGTATTTATGGCGTTTCGCACCTTGACTGAACTCTAACCTAACCTAACATAACCTATAGGTTAGGTATTTTGTCCATTAGGTTAAATTACCGTCATATATTTAAAAAAGAGGTATTTAAATCTTAGGTATTTTTTCATAAGGGAAATCATTTTTACGTATGTAAATCATCCATTAGGTAATTCATCCATTAGGTATTAACTTAGGCCATTATGTTCGTTAGGTATTGTAAAATTAGGTATTCCGACCTTAGGTATTTTGAAATAAGGCAAATTAATTTTAGGCGTTCTGATACGTAACCCGTTTATTAACTGACTTCGACTAGTCACGAAGAAGACATATTAAACGAAGGTTATGTTTTATTAGCACTGACTCGGTAATTAATGTAGGCAAATGAATTTGAACAAAACAACCATACCTAGAAACACGTCTTTTTTTGTGTCAACCCTTAAACATCTTTCGTGTCTAGCCGATTGTCTGCATTTCACTATAAGTAATTATTGCTCTAAGGTAATAGGTAGGCCTTTTACTGCAGAAAATAAAAGTTCAACTTACCAAAGAGAACACACAAAACCCAAAAATAAATTAAAAAACAGACTCATAGGTAAGATAGAGAATAAACGCAATAAGTTGTTATCTTCACAATTTAACCCTCACATAAACGCACGATATGCTTAATCCTTGTCCTTCATAGTGAAATTTGAATTTGACAGAAAGAGACGATGAACACTTTAATAAAAGTGGGTTTACCGCGCATTTATGAATAAAGTAATAATTATATAAACTTGAACATACTCGTAATACCTATACATAACGTAAATTGACAAAAAGATCAAACTAAAAATTGATGTTGTTTTTTTTTCTCATGGTCAAATTTGAATATTGACTTTATATATTTCTCAACAGGTTTATTTTCGTTTGCACGTTATACAATTTATCTCGCCGCGCCTGTACGCTCAAGGACGTTAATTTGTGACCCATTTAAAAACAAAATGCTTGAAGTCGTCAATTTCAATGACATGCCAAGTCATTTGTATTTATTTTTTTCTTTGCCTTGCGGCGAATTGAGCAGCTACTACCGCGAGAATATGGCGTTTCCACTATGAAGTGATTTCGCCAGTGTCAAGTATATATAAGTATAAATCAATATTGTAAATAAACACAATCCAATCTTCTCTAGGAAGATTGGTGGCAACGTTGTACGGTGATATGTAGGACAGAGGCCCAGATAGTTTTAACCTCTGTACCACTGCGAGTCCACTTGAAACGAGAAGTAAGATGCCAGGATACACGAAATAAGTCCAAGTCTTCTATCACTGTGCAACACAAAGGCATTAAAAGTACAAATCACTAACAAAAAATAACTTTGAACACCTAAATACACAAAAATAAAAACTAAAACAAATTACACATCCGCCATCTTTTGACGTTGCAAATGGCCTTCCAAGTCATTTGTAACTTGTTAGAACCTCAACCTTATGGTTTTAGAATGTCAGATTGACTTTGGACCTAAGGTGGGTCACAAATTTAATTCTTTGACTCTACTTACAAGTGCACATAGCATATAAGTAATTATTTTTTTATCATTGTAATATCAATCGGTTTTTCTAGATAAAGGTGCATTGGTCGCGTTAATATTTGTTATCCGGCGGTGTCATGTAATCAAGTGAATTAATCAAACAACAACATTAAACAGAAATAAATCTACTAACTAAACCTAATAAACCTAACAGAACTAAACCTAATAAATAATACGTATTACGAGTGGTATGTTGCGTGACATGTCAGTCCCTGTCCAAATTCTTATTTTTGAGATGATCGTTGCCGACCGACTATACTTTTTAGTGTTACGTACACGGACTTAAACGTAATGAAAAAACTAAACCCTTATAGGATCACTCATTAAAATTTTGAAAAAAATATAAAATATAGTTCATTGCTTGTAGATTACAGGAAAATCTATAAGAATTCTATCAATTGAAAATAAAGTGGTAAACTCAATTAAATACGTTCACTTACGGAAAATAGTTCACTAAAACACCTTTAGATGGCGCTAGTAGTAGTCAATCACTCGCGTCTTACTGTGAGGATTTCAAATGTGATATTTTGTATTAATTTAAAAAGCACCGTAAAAATATTTATAATTGTACGGAACCCTCTCCACGCGAGTTCAACTCGCACTTGGCCGGTTTTTTTTAGGTCCGTGGTTCTATGCAAAATGTTAAAAAAGGAAGGAACTCTTATTTTGAGACTTCAGTGTCTGTCTGTCCGTATGTATGTCACTGCAGTTTCTATTTCAGAAGCTATAGAAAATATTTCAACTTGAAATTTGCTATACGTAGTTGTATAATCTTCTTGACCGCATTTTTTTTTAGTAAAAACATTATGTAATTATTTTTCTAAATATTTTAAAAGGACTAAGAATGGGGGGTTGCAAAAAGAAAGTAATTTGACTAAGTATAGCAAACAGGTGTCATCGTCTATCTATCTTATCAATAAAAAGATAAGATAAAAGATAAAAGATGTTTATTCAGTAAGTAGGCCGCACGGGCACTTTTACACGTCAAAATCTACCAGCGCTTCGCAAGAGACCACTGCTGAGAAGAAACGCCGCAAGAAACTCAACAGTCAGTCGTTTTTTAAAATAGGTACTACTTATGATATTATACAATTATAAAGCTTAACCTAGCATTATATAAAACAATGAATTTAACATAAAATAAAAATAAAAATAAAAAACATTCAAGCGTAGCTTGTGCAAGAAAATGTGTCAAAACTAAGAATTTTCATAGGGAGTAAAAAGTAGTAGTAATAAAAAAATATTTATATAAAATATGTATATATATTAAAAAAAAAAATATATATATATATATATACTTTCCCATGACAGTGCAAGACAACCACCACATACAAAGTTTTGATACATTCTCCTACAGAAACCGTGTCCCCTAGACAATATACAATATTTACATATTTTTTATGCCTATTTTATTAGTCAGTTATTTAGGTGTTTAGTTAAGTTTAGGCCAAGCATTTTTATCTGTTAGATAGTCCTCGACCTTATAGTAAGCCTTAGACATCAACGACTTTTTCAAGTAACTTTTAAGTACTGGAAATGGTAACTTTAAAACTGAGTCAGGTAATTTATTATAGAAAAGAATGCCTTGACCTACAAATGATTTATAAACCTTACGGACACG
The DNA here is from genome assembly GCA_923062465.1 of Acleris sparsana. NCBI lineage: Eukaryota > Metazoa > Arthropoda > Insecta > Lepidoptera > Tortricidae > Acleris > Acleris sparsana. The sequence continues at coordinate 12,918,095 of OV281287.1, read as the reverse complement.
AAATTTTTTGATAGCAATTTTATTTTTATTTCTTGTATTCAAATTATGTATATCACAATTCTTAATAAAAGAGTCTTGATTTTTAATGACATAAATTATATTCTCATAAATAAATTGTGACGCTACTGTTAAGATACTAATTTCTTTAAATAGTAATCTTAAGGAATCACGGGAGTTAAGGTTATATATAGAACGAATGGCTCTTTTTTGTAACACGAATATAGTCTGTATGTCAGCAGCTTTTCCCCAAACCAGAGAACAACCTATTGAATCTTTATGCGGTAGCTATACGTCAGGTGCAGCGAAGTATCTGTTGCTTCCGTAGACAGAGTATTATCTAGAACAGACACAAAAATTAAATACAACGAGTAAAAAAGAGACAACAATACGGAAAAAACATAAATAAAGAACACGCCATCTTTACTTTCTATCCCACTCCGCGTATCGGTACGTTTTTTCAAGGCCAATTTGGTTTGTCACTAGAACTGTTACCAAACCATGGAGTTGTTGCTTTTAACTAATTTATTGTGTGTTGTTTGAGTTTATGTTTGTTCTCGTAGGTTGTCGTATTTTAGGCTGCAAAAGCCACAGCTTGTTAAAATTGAAATGACAATAATAACAAAATACAGTTGGTTTTTAAAGCTTGCTTTTCATTTAGTAATTTCAGGAAATTTCACTCCCCGTTAAATCCAATGGATACTCGAACTTCTAAATGACGTGCATCAATCAATTGCAATATCATGATAATTTACGTGCGCGATGGAAAAGATAGCCTGATTGAATCTAAGACGACAAAGGGTTATGATCCAATCTACCGAAAATAATTATCAAGCCGTAGCTATCGCAGACAAAATCTACACATTAACGTGTATATAAAAATGACACGGAGTGGAAAACATCATACCGGTCGTGTCAGGTGAGTGGGTTTCATCTTTGTGCAGTACTGCAGCTAATTTGGAAATAAATGTTTTCATAATATTTATTTTATTAATCGATTCTTGATTTATTGACTTTCATTTTTTATATTTTTCTTTGGTAGACTTGCGGGACTATTATGGTCGGTTTTATCGTCGTGGATAAACATTTGTCACTTTCTCAACACTGTGTAAGTCTGAGAGTGACGAATGCTTTATCCGCCGCAATAATACGAGCCTAAGTGGCCCATTTAGTTAAAAATAAACACTTTTCAAAATACCTATACATTTAACGTATTAATTAGGTATAAATACCTATACGTTTTAAATACGTATAGCAACAATTATACCTATACATTTTTTATACATCAATAAACTACCTAGTAAATTTTGTCATGCACCTATTATCAAAATTAATCAGATTGTTAAGAATTTACTAAATAGTCCACAAAATTTTAGAAAAACCCCAGATAAAAATACCTGTTTTACTATTGCAGTTGTACATGAACAAAATTACCAAGATGAATATCTTCGCCTTCGCTCTAGTGGCATTCGTGGCAGGCGCCAACGCCTTGCCCCACCTCCAAGTTGAAGAAGCGGACAGTATATTTATTATTCAAATAATTTATATCCATATACGAGCAGTACAGTTTGCTTATTGATTTGTTGTTTTTAGCGTAGCAAAAAAGTTCTAAAAGTTTCAATCGTAGATTTGGATTACAGTAAGAAAACAGTTTGTTGCCTTGTAGAAGTTAATCGTTTAGTTACCAAAAAGAAACCTTATTCTATATCTATAATTACTATTTTATAGGGTCTGGCGAGCCGAGGCTAGTCACTAACCAAATTGAACAGGCCATCAAGGATGTCAGCCAAGCTATTGTCGACGCCGGACTGGATCCGTTCGTTCTTGACCACCAATCGATCGAATACGCTCTGCCTGTACCGTCGTAAGTTTAAACAATGCTAAGCATGTAGTTCTAACACCGCTGAGATCAAATTCGTTACCAATACGAATATGATTCTGATTTTTAAATTTCCAAAACAAACAACAATATAGTAATGAACAATGACATGACAACATGGAAATAAGAAGACTCATAACTTTTTTAGCAGTTTAAATATTATGATTTGTCTTCTTATTTATGTACGAAGGTAATGCTGATCTAGGGTACCCACTAAGCTTTTTTAAAAAGTAACAAATATGACAAGTGGTGGTAATACCGTTTTCACTTAGGTACAAATAGTTCTATTTCTGTTATGAGGCAAACTAAATAAGTAAAATTATAGTAGAGTGTCAAATAGATCTTAAAATAATATATTGGGATATTTTGACGTTCATCTTAGGTTAAGTCACAATATATTCTATTCTCCAGCATCTTCAACGGCCGCGGAAGCGTCACGGATCTGCTCTTCAAAGGCGCCAGTCACATCTCCATCAATGATCTTTCCTTTGGCGTCGCTTTAATGAGACTCCAATTCGACATAAGTTTGCCTGAAATCCTGTTAGAAATTGGTTAGTAAGATCTGTTCATTATTTAATATTATTATATAGTTTCCGTTACGAAGCAGTTGTTATGTTATGTGACCGATTGTTCATTTCAGGCGACTCCGAGCTCAACCTTCACTTTTTTGGTAAAAACTTTAACGGACGCTTAAGTGGCAGGTTAGTTCGATAGAAAATTGTTTTACTTTGATTATTCTGTCATGCACATTTATATCCGGTCGACTTTTTAATACATTGTATATCAATTTGTGATTTTTCCGTTAGTCTGCATACGGTACGAAAACATTTTCTTTGTTTTAAAATCTTATTGTGAATAGCAGTCAGTGATATCATACGCATTTTATTTAAAGCAATGTATTGATTTTGTTATTGTTTATTCAGGCTTGTTGCGAAGAACATTCAAATCACCGGCACCATCCGCTTCAGCGTCGGAATCATCACCGGTACCACCATCAGGTCCATCAGCCTCGGCTTCAAGCACGGCGCAATCGAGGTTACTTCCCTGTGTTTCTCAAATTCTTTAAATTTGTAACCCCTGCACAAGTAAAAAATATCTGTTGATCCCCAGTTTTGTATTAAGAATCGTGTGAGTAGTGTTTACTTTTACTTACAGCAATCGCAACCCCCGGTTAAAACGCTGATCTATAGCAAAGTAATATATTTTAAACTTTACCTATATTTACAGTCCCAGCTGAATAGCGAAATTCTGGGCCGTGACATCTCCAAGGCCTTGAACAACTACTTCGAAAAAACTGTCACTGGAACCCTCAATAAGTTCGAGGTATTACTCTTTACAATTGCTTTTCTTTGTTTCTAAAACAGCTCTGTAATTTGGCAGTGCGGTGCGTGTCGGTAACTGCGGTGGAGGTAACTGTACCTATAGGGTATTTTCTGTTCAGTGGCGCTCGGTGAAGAATGTACTGAATTAGCAAAGAGCACAGACAAGACTGGAAACGCCTTTCGACACACAGCCAAACCGAAAACGCAGTGTACGCTGTGTACGACATACGTCCCTTAGTATAATTTCATACCAGCGCTCAACATTAATGATTCAATTCTTCTATTCAGTACTTTTTAAGGTTTTGAAGTCAAATTATGAACCCTTATAGTTTCGCCATGTCCGCATGTGATGTGTGTCATTATCAGTTTTTCGGGCACTATTTAGGTTGTATTAAACTCTACCTATACATAATAGTGCTTTTTTTGCTAAAGTTACGTATCTGAAAAATAACTTAATTGAAAGTTTGCACGACCAAGAAGGCTTGTTTGGTTGTTGAGTTACAAGTTAGTCAACAACTTTATACCTACTAAAAGTCATCTTATATCACCAAATAAATTTAAATAGAACATTCGTTCATTTTTGTTGTTTTTTAATTAAGTTTATTGTGTTTGCAATTGGTTATAACAGCGCCGGAACCCTACACTAAGACGTGATCTTCTCCTACGCTGACATCGGTCGCTGACGCCGCCGAGCGTACGAAAATATGGCAATTCCACCGCGGACGTCAGCGTCCCTGTCGGTGGTCCATGGAACATGGTGTATATTCGTACGCTCGACCGACGACGTCTGCGACCGTTGTCAGCGTAGTAGAAAATCAAGCCTAAGCATAGTCCGACATGCTCTTGCCCGGTTTTTTAACACACTCAAATCAAAGTAAGTGGATGCAGGCCGCATTGGATTGTTCTTGCTGAAAATCAAAGATGGGATTTAAATTATGCGATACTGATAAATGCCTAATATAATATCCGTTGAATTTGAACTTGTTTCACTAAGGTCTTGATAACGAGTTAATATTTAGTGTTAGAAGTAAAGTTGGCAAAAGCCAGGTTTTTTTTTAGTATACAATATTTGTTTTTTTACAGAGCGATATCAACGAGCTGTTCACGATTATTGGCAAGGAAATGATTGAGTCCATGCTGTGACCTAGTGTTATAATATAATTCAATATCCATAATTATTTTATTGGTAATGGTTAAACATAGTCGTTTTGTTATTAATAACTATGATAATGTCGCAAGCCGATGATCAAGGATTGATAATGTTAGTCATTTTAAAATAAACGCAGTTATAATGACCTTTTATTTTATTGATCTTTGACATTAACAAAAGTGACCAAGTATTATTAGTCTGGTAATATCTTGGATCATTTATACCTTGAACCTACTTTACGTGTATATCCTGGATGAAGTATACCCTGGATCTGAAACGCAAATGACAATACCAAGATCGAGGTAGATAGTTAGGAGAAGGAGACTGTTATGTTTGTATTTTATATTAACTTCATATACTTAAGTCACATCGAGAAGAATAGGGTAGCTGCACCAGTAACCGAATGAAGTAAAAGCACATAGGTAATTCTGATAAATACCAATCTAAAAATTTTTGATGAGGTTTCTAACCTCATCAAAAATAAGAGTTTTGTGGAGTAATCTTGTGAACACATGTGTGATTTGGTGATTACTCGAGCTCATACATTTCGCTCGGTCTTGTATGGAGCATTTCAACAAGGCCTAGCGAGTTAGCCTCAGTCAATTTTCACATCATGTTATGTTATGTCAAAAACGAAAGCTCGTAGATCACTTATTTAATAAACGCAGTTTGACAATTTTTAAAATCTAAAATATGCATATGACCTATATGGAACTTTCTAGCGTGGGATAATTTTTTACCAATTTGGTAACTCCAAGTGTTGTATGTAGAGTATATATCCATCCCTTCCGGTATGATATATATATAAGTAAGGTAAGTATATACATATACTTTTTCTACTCATATTTAGCCATTAAAATTGACGATGTCAAGTCAAGAGTACCCTAAAGACATTTAAATGTGGCGTTCCCCACGGATTGATCCTTATTTCAAATGTGTTGCTTGTGTTTAATTAGAGGTAAGTGCTAAAATAGGTTAATAGTGCACTTATAAAAAAGGTTTCAGATAGTGTTGATGGTTTAAGGCCATGTCAACGCTTTCTGAATAAAATAAAAAATATGTCAATTCTTACGTTTTGACGTAATTATGACTGGTTACGACATTTTATTCACAATGTTCAAAATGCAGAGAATTATTTCATCATTCATAAAAATTAACAATGCCTCTGCTTTCAACCGTTTACTTAGCACGACAAATTCGTGCTTTTGTGATTCACTTGCGAAGGCAGATAAAAAGTTTGCCCTGGAGCCTATCAAATGTGGACCTTATACATTCAAGCGCCATAACAATGTTAAACGGCAAAGGTATTACGAGTTTGGTTTATACGTAGCCGCGTGCATGCCAAAGTATGTGCAAAAGATTCAGATGCGACATACAGACGAACTGGAAATACTGGTTGCACCTGAGGGTTTGTTTCCAGTACTGAGCTTTATGAGAAACCATCATAACGCCTGCTACAACCATGCTCCCTGCGTGACCGCGATCGACGTCCCAAGCCGAGTGTACAGATTTGAAGTCGTGTACGTCATCAGGAGCCACAGGTATGCGGCAACAGCTCAAGTGAAAACCTATACCGACGAGTTGACTCCTCTTCATTCAGCATTTGAACTGTGGCGTGGAGTTAATTGGTACGAAAGAGAAGTGTACGATATGTTTGGCATTATTTTTAGTCATCACCCTGATTTGAGGAGACTTCTGACTGACTACGGATTCACTGGGCACCCGTTGAGAAAGGATTTCCCTGCTGCTGGATACGTAGAGGTTCGTTATGATGACGAGTTAAAAAAGATAGTGTACGAGCCGGTAGAGTTTGCGCAGGAATATCGCAGTTTTCAGTTGGAGTCACCGTGGACTTACTACAGAAACTTCCATGAGGGTTATAATTCCCCAAAACCTCCACCAAAGAAGTAATTGACTCAGTGGTTGTTGTTTGCAGTGTTATTTAAAATAAATATTTGTTCATGTGTGAATTAGTTTGTCAAAGTAAACATTTTGACTAAAGTAAATTATTTTGATTAAAGATGATTTTTCATGTGTACATAGTCATGAATAGCCTCATTCCATCCGCAGCGGACCAGATGACGGAGTTTCTAACGCTTCAATTAATAACTTTGGAAATTAGCGGCAAGTGGCTAATTATTCTATCTCCATTTCATTAAGTTAGGGGCCTCGTAAAGTAGCCCGGGTCAAGTAAATTACATTTCGATGCCTCACTCATTATACGGGAGTTATGAGACAAATTATCTGCTAGGACGCCGGATTATCATATCGTAACAGGGATAGATAAAGTGCGTCATAGACACGCCTGTAATAAATTTGAGGAGTTTCCTCAATTCCTCACGTATCAGATAGGTACTGAGTTGGTAAAAAAAAAAAAGATGTTTATTCAGTAAGTAGGCCGCACGGGCACTTTTACACGTCAAAATCTACCAGCGCTTCGCAAGAGACCACTGCTGAGAAGAAACGCCGCAAAGAAACTCAACAGTCAGTCGTTTTTTTAAATAGGTACTACTTATGATATTATACAATTATAAAGCTTAACCTAGCATGATATAAAACAATGAAATTAACATAAAATAAAAATAAAAATACAAAACATTCAAGCGTAGCTTGTGCAAGAAAATGTGTCAAAACTAAGAATTTTCATAGTAATAAGTAGTAGTAATAAAAAAATATTTATATAAAATATGTATATATATTAAATATATATATATATATATATATATATATATATATATACTTTCCTATGACAGTGCAAGACAACCACCACATACAAAGTTTCGATACATTCTCCTACAGAAACCGTGTCCCCTAGACAATATACAATATTTACATATTTTTTATGCCTATTTCATTAGTCAGTTATTTAGGTGTTTAGTTAAGTTTAGGCCAAGCATTTTTATCTGTTAGATAGTCCTCGACCCTATAGTAAGCCTTAGACATCAACGACTTTTTCAGGTAACTTTTAAGTACTGGAAATGGTAACTTTAAAACTGAGTCAGGTAATTTATTATAGAAAAGAATGCATTGACCTACAAATGATTTATAAACCTTACGGACACGAAATTTTTTAATAGCAATTTTATTTTTATTTCTTGTATTCAAATTATGTATATCACAATTCTTAACAAAAGAGTCTTGATTTTTAATGACATAAATTATATTCTCATAAATAAATTGTGACGCTACTGTTAAGATACTAATTTCTTTAAATACTAATCTTAAGGAATCACGGGAGTTAAGGTTATATATAGAACGAATGGCTCTTTTTTGTAACACGAATATAGTCTGTATGTCAGCAGCTTTTCCCCAAACCAGAATACCGTACGACATAACACTATGAAAATAACTATAATAAACTAAGCGAGCTGTCTCAACATTGGTAAGTTGCCTGATTTTTCTAACAGCATAAGCTGCCGAACTTAATTTACCTGCTAGTACTGCTATATGGGGACTCCATTGTAAGTTTTTATCTATAGTTATCCCTAAGAAAAGCGCCTTATCTACCATTTCCAAACACTCATCATTTAGAAATAAACTGGATTCTACTGGTCTAACATTAGGCAAAGCGAACCTAACACATTTAGTTTTTTTAGCATTGAGTAGCAAATTGTTACTAGTAAACCAATTAAGTAAGTACTTTACCTAGCGTGGCATTTATCCTACTGTAATCGACGGATTTTCGTTCTACCTTGAAAATTAATGATGTATCATCAGCAAATAGCACAATATCACAAAGGTTATCTACCGTGCGTGGTAAGTCATTAATATAAACCAAAAATAAGAAAGGACCTAATATAGAGCCCTGAGGCACACCTAGTTTAATAGCTGCTCCCATGGACTGTGTTTTGTTTACCACAACCGTTTGTGTTCTATCACTAAGATATGAAGACATAAGATTTAGAGAATTAATTGACAGACCATTATGTTCTAATTTTAATATAAGTCTCATGATCTACGCAAACTTTGGAAAGGTCACAAAAAATTCCTATTGCATCACAAGATTTCTCCCAAATATTATATATATATTTAATGAGTACAGATGCTGCGTCAGTTGTGGATCGTCCTCTGGTGAAACCGAACTGATTACTGTTAAGCAGTTTATTTCTATTGAAGTGACCTAACATATCTTTTAACATTAACTTTTCAAAAACTTTACTTAAAACAGGTAGAATAGAAATGGGACGGAAATTCGTTAAATCACTCATCTCGCCCGATTTAAAAAGTGGTATGACTTTACTATATTTCATAAGATTTGGAAAGACCCCCTCTGAAATGCAATCATTGTAGATTAAAGCTAAGTGAGGTGCAATTATATCTATAATATGATGGATGACTTTAACTGACGTTCCCCATAAATCCTCGGTTTTTTTTAAACTGAGTGATTTAAATACCTTTACGACTGAAAATGAGTCTACATGGCTAAAATCAAAACTTAAATTACATTTAGTAACATTACCACAAAGTAATTTTTGAGCTCCAATCGCAGATGATTGAAGACATTTCGTGGTATTAATGGCTATGGTGGAGAAATAATCTTCGAACGCTAAGGCCACGTCTTTGTTTGATATGATTTGTTTGTCACCCTTATTTATGGTGATTTGATTATCGCGAGCTTTAGATTTACCCGTTTCTCTATTTATTATTTTCCACACAGTTTTTACCTTATTGTCAGAAGCTTTGAGGTTAAGACCTAAAATTTTTGACTTAGCAGTCAAGCAAACTTGCTTGAAGGTCCTCGAGTAATTCTTAACATAAACTAAGAAGTCAGCGTTCTTGTTCTCCTCCCTCTCTTTATATAGTTCATATAGCCTATTTCTACTTCTATGAATGCCTACAGTAGCCCATTCACTAAACTTAGTTTTTACCCAGAAATAGTTTTCATCTTAAAATTATTATTAAATTGATGAAGAATTACACCAAACAAATCATTATAAATACATTTGGAATCATTATGTGAAAAGGATAACCCACAAAGGTTACTCTGAACTTCATTTTTGAATAAATCCAAACGATTGCTAGTTATGGGCCTGTATGTTATTGGTGACAATGAAACCCTTCAAAGTCATTTCAGAATTGACGGAGTAATCGCGTATCATACATACAAAAGAATATACAGTTGAATTGAGAACCTCCTCCTCTTTTTGAAGTCTGTTAAAATAAGACGAGTCATTGTGAGTGTGATGATGTTTAACACGATTTTCGAACCATGCACTGCAATAAAACGAGTTATTATTTGCATAGCCAAAAAAAATTACGTAACATCAGCAAAAATTACGAAATCAACCGTCACTCCGTCGCCTGAGATACAGGAGCATCCTGCATCCTAGTTCAGGCATGTCATTTATAAGTCTCTTTTGTTTCTGTTTAGTACATAGTTATACATTGTAAAAAAGTGCTTTGAATAAAGATTTTATTTTTTATTTATTTTTTACTTTGCCCTCCGAAAAACGGATACTAACTCCTTTAGGCCCTTTGTTTACTAAATATTTGAGTTCCCTCAATTACTTACAGATTTCCTTATAAGATACTCACTTGCTGATGATGGGAATAACGATCCACGATTGACGGAGTAATCGCGGAACAAACATAACTTACTATAGAGACAGGTTAAATTACCAGCGAACGTTGATTTATATTAAAATACAGCAACGCGGTATATCCTTAATAATGTACATCGACTCTCATAGAATGTATACATTTGTAGATGTTTTTTGTTTCATATACAAGCGTTTCTCGTTACATAACCAACTTTATATGTATAATCTACGTAGCCAATGTCACGAATAACAAAAAAACTTCTCAGCAAAATGATACAATGAACCGTTTTGCTAGTAATTTAACCTGTATCTATAGTGAAGCACATTATTATTATTTTTATTGTGCAGAGTTCTGAGGGAGGCTTTTGCTCAGCAGTGGGACAGAAATGACTAGATAGATAAGTAAAAATTAAAGAAGATACCACCCGAGTAGTAAATGGTTCTATTAGCTTGGTATTGTATATTAAAGACAAAATATAAATTCGTGCTATTTTCTTGTTTTAATCCATTACTTACTGTCTCATCTCTCATTTCTCTCATCCTTTTTCTCCCGTCCCATTTATTTGAGAGCTTGAAGACAGGGTTTTGTATAAATGACCAATTTTAGACTTCTTTTAAGTTGGATTTATATTATTTTTAAGACAATGGCGTTAATAAAGACCTTGTGTCTTATGCCCGAATCCTATAATCAAACCGCGGTTGATAAGCCAGAAAAACAACACAGAAAATGGCAAACATCGCAAACGCGCACTTAACTATGATTTTTTATATGTTGTTAGATCTCTTGAGAGTAGGTAACACCCAAGTTTGGGACACAGGAAACCCTGTGTACACCCATTGCGCTCGAAAAGCTGCGAAATTTTGACACTTGTACTGAATACTGAAGTATTTTCGAAAAAACTACCCTAAGGAAACGTTTTTCAAGTAGCTTTGTCCTGTACTTTAAAAATAACTTGCTACAATTTGAGCGTAACCGGAACACACAATCAAGAAGAAACTGAAACGAGTGACAAAATTTCGCAGTATTTCGAGCACCATGGGGGTAGAACAGGGTTTTAGGGTTGCAAACTTGGGTGTTAACTACTCTCAAGGGACCTAACAAAACCCGGACAGGTGCGAGTGGGACTCGCCCACCGAGCGTTCCGCACATGACACGGTTAAAACCAAAAGACCCTGTTTTTTTGACATTCAATTAAAAATGTACAGATTTCAGATTTTCCCTTATATTTGTAGTAGGTAAAATACGGTGTTACTTGCCAAATTTTATATTTCTAGGTCAACGGAAAATATCCTATACATTTTGATTCCCTCGAGAGTGTCAAAATACACGTTTTTTGCGGCATAAACGGCCGTATCTTTTTTTTACGTTTAGAAGTTTTATTTTATCACAGATTCAAGAAATTGTAAACCGGAGTATATGGTTTTACTTTCAACTCGATACCTCCACGCGTTCCAGAGATAAAGGGTCTTGACAGACAGACAGACGGACAACAAAGTGATCCTATAAGGGTTCCGTTTGAGATACGGAACCCTTAAAATCATAGTTACATGCGCGTTTGCGATGTTTGATGTCGTTATTGACTGGCCTATGATAGTCTTACTTCAGATTAAACATTTGACGCATTTTGTATGGGCAAATGTCAAATTTTACCCCGAAGAAATCCTTATCCGCCTTATTCAACTTTTTAACTTCAACTGTAGTATAATGATCCCATATACACACAAGTACAATATTGATCAAACAAGTAGCGAATTTATATCCTTTAACCTCGAGGGCCCTTTTAAAGCTTTAGTACAAGATTTTATCAATAAAAAAATACAGCAAACGTAATATTAAAAAGGCAAAGGATAATTCGTGTAAATGGTGTTCCAACATAACCACCTCCACTATCCATTCACCCGAATAACGAATCAAGTGACAATTTGGTAAGCTTCTGCACACCGTATTTATATTACAATAACTATTTTATTCTTATAAGCAATCCTTTCTACAAGGCGTAGCCGGAGTCGTATTGGCTTCATATCTGCCCTCATGAACGGACATCTGCGTAAGAATAACGGCTGGGCGGAGGTTTGAATGAGCAATCGCCGTCAGTGTGTGGCGCGCCCGTGCCGCGTCGTGCCGTCCCGACGCTCGGAGGAGACACCCAACTTGTCACGCGCCAACTTTATCCGACCGATAAACAATTGACTGACGTCCGATATTGAAAATGGAATAAGGTTAGTGATATTTAAATAAAAATGTTTTTTTTTATTTTGTTTTATTAACTGTGCTACCTACCAGTTTTAAAGGACAAAATTATTTTTTAATTTATTTACTAAACGGCATTTCTTATTAGTTAAATAAACAAGCTTTTTTAATTTTTTAACACTGGAATCTTTAACAAAAAAAAAACGTTTGGGTGTTTAAATATATTAAAGTTCATTTAATAATTAAAAAAACTCAACTTAAACAACGTAGAATCAGTACACTTTATTCATGTTCAAACCGGTAAACTAAGTTTAATTTATTTTTTTAGTATAATATCGGAAATAATACTTAAGTACGTAATATTTACTAATTGCCTTCTAACTCGCTACACATTACAAATACGATACACAAAACAAACCCAACTATTTTTGAAAGAGAATCTTTAGTAATTAGCGTCTTTTTCTCAGCCGCAAGTAGCCGACATTCCGAACTAAGTAATAGACGTTCAAATATCGCTCGGAAGTTAACTGGAGTTTAACACGTTCGCTGTTAAATTAAAGACGTTGCGTTAAAGTACTCTTACACTGCACTAGATCGGTGTTAATTGATTTATAATTATTAATTATACTCTGAAGATTCTAAAATACTAAACTCGGTTTTATTAAATAAAAAATTACCTATTCATATCATAATAAAGACCACCAAGGAATCTGTAGTTTTTTATATAAGTAACCGATTAAATCGATTTGGACTCGAGCACCAATGGTTCCGCAGATACTCGTACGCCTTATTTGTATAACATATTTGTAACGTAATAAAGCCCTGCCGCTGTCTTTATCTTTAAGAACCCACCCTACCACACGGAACATTATCAACCACTCTTGCGAGTAAACAGAAGTCATTACCTACTTGATGTTTTCCACTTTTAGATTTTTTTCCCACAGATTATATTACAAACCGCACAGTATTTAGTTGTTACAGATTTTATTTGTTTGTTTAAGTATAAAACCATAAGCGATGGAACTTCTTTATTTATCCTGTTTACATTATTATCAGGTCTCTGTGTTTATCTTGAGTAGTTTCTCAAACTAAAGGAGGAAGAACAGGGTGTTTTGGTTTACATTTTGCGTTAACTACCCGAATAATTACAAACAATTTTACATCGTTGGTTATATTCTGATTTATAATTTTATGAATTTTTAAATCAAATGTTATTATATTTATTATTAATGAGATCAACAGCACATTTCTATTCATAAAAACAGTAAATTTATCGCAATCAGAGAATAATTTCAATTTTTAATGAAGAAGCCTTGTGCGATCCATTAAATACTACAAATACCCCAAAAAGGTGGACAAACAGATAGACAGGCAGACCGACAGACGGAGAAACGGACAACAAATTAATTTTATAAGAGCTCCGTTATTTAGTATTTGTTACCTGAAAAACCTAGATCCTAAATACTAAAACTACTTTATTTAGTCTAGAAGTCTGGCCTTTAAAAAGAAAAAAAACCCCAGACGCACAATTACTTACAAGCTCGTTTTAAACCGGAATTCCCCAAGGGCGCACGGTACGCACGCACACGAGGGTGTTATTTCGCTTTATACAATTATCAATCCGTTTGTTGAAACCCATACAACGGCACATGCACTAAATGACGTCAGTGCCACACGCCTAGGACAACGATCCACGTGGCTTACACGTCCGTGCGTGTCGTGCGCCGCGGTGAAATTCCGGCTTTGGCCAAACTGATACTATATTCAGTAAAAATATCTCATAACTAAGAACTATTTCAATTCATAAAAAAATATTGAGTCAGATAAAAGTTTTCGAATTGGTTTTCTAAGATTTCACATATTAATTGAAACGATAAAAAATAGTCAAGAATTAAAATGTTTTATCCTGTGGCCAATGATTTTATTATTGATTAGTAATCAATTAAAACTACACATCTTTTTATTTTAGACGTCTTTAATAAATCCTTTAGCAACAGAACAAAGCCATATTCAAATGTTAGGTTTCCCCACATTTTCTTTCAAAATGTCGACTCCTGAAATCATAAATTACAAAAAATCAGGATTTATTGAGAAAGTAAGCAATGGGAATTCTTGAACAAGTCATGTTTAGGTTCGACTAGTCATCAAACCGTCTCGTCTGAGTTCTATACTCAAGTTACACTGAAATATCAAGGAAGCTCTACGACTACTAAATAACTGCATCATTATTCAAGATCCTGTATTTCCATTAGTTTTAATAATCATTTGACAAGTTATTATACGGTCTTACATCAAAATAACTACGCTAGTTATTTCCAAATAACGTAAATATTAGTTAAGTGAGCAGTGTAATACCACCCTATTCTACAACCGACGCAACGCCGTGTTGATTAACGATCAAATTAAGGTCATTTGATAAATATCCCGTCTGAAAAATTCTTTTAAGGAAAAATAATCTCCTAAGTTTGGTTGTTAAGTGAGTAGCTTATTTTGCATTTATGTTATTGTTTTAAGCTGAAGAGATGAGAGACATATCTGGATTAAATACCACTATTTTGAAAATATTGTTTTTTGACGCCACATTTCTTTTTTTTTTACTGTTTATGAAAGTTTCCGCAATTCGTAAAACCACAGAAATTAAGTTGTTAATTTGTATAAGTACCTAGTTTTATAAGAATTTTAGTTGTAGTAAATTTTCCTAAATATATATTAAGGATGTTTTTTTTTTGAACACTGTTTCTCAATGTGTCACAGTATTGTTTTTAATTTTTAGCGTTATGTTCATGATTACCTTAGTGTTCTTTAAATAAATAAATAAGTATACCATGTGCGTGTTTATGATGTCGTTTAAATTTTTAAGTTTATAGTTTATAAATTTGCGCATAAAAAATGCTCTTGGATAGGATTTCCGCGTTGCGATACATTGCCAAATATGAAAATAATTTACCTGCATGTATTTTTAATCCTTAGAGACTTTTATTTTACAAAAAACAGAATTTTGTACTCATAAATGTACACCCAACAGTAGCACCAAAAAAGAATAAGGTTTTTTTTCATAGTATATTTTCTTAAGACGAGCGTCCTACAAAACAATGGGTGCCTAATTTGCTTACACCCTGTATAGAGATAGGGGCGGTTTATTGCAGTTTGCGGACAAAACATTGTCTGGTTTTTCATATAGTAGGGTTTTCACTGAAAATATTACACCATTTATCTTGTAAATATTGAACTTTAAGTGATAAATTTCATCGTACACTGTAGTTAAAAGTTAGCTTACAAAATGAATGCAGCAGTACTTGTTGATAAAATACGTTACGCAATCACTTAGAACAGTTTGCTAAAGTCTATCTAGTATGCACTTATACTCAACAGAATACCAACAACTATCTAAGAATAATAACCTACAAAGAGATATATCCTCTTTTAGATCATATTACAATGCACTAAGGTGAAAAAGTGAATACATTTTTTTGTAATCGCCTGTGCCTAAATAGTTGATGATAATGATGAAAAACCAAAAAAAAACAAACAATTAAAAAGCCCCCATTATTTTTTGTTGAGTTGAAGTTCCTATATACTGTGAGCTGCAGAGAAATGTAACGCCGTTTGCTAGGATACTGGTATGCAGAGCGGGTTACTTTTCTGTGTAGCTGTCCTTAAAATGATATTTAAATACTAGGTACACATTTAATGAATACACCAAAATTACCTGCCATTTCATTCACTTAAGAAACTGTTTCGACTACAAAAAGTACTGGTTTGACTCTTGTTACATTTTTTTGTTTGCTATTTTCTTGTTTGAACAATAAAGTATTTTACATTCAATTTTATATTAAGCAGCCTTGTTCTATTAAACTTCTTTGTCACAGTATATATTAATAAGTAACCAATAAGTATCCTTACGTTTAGTTCCCAATAGTCAGTTTATGTGACTCATGAAATTGTAGTAATTACCTTTAAGCTCAGACATTTCATAAACCACATAAAAATAATAATATGATTTCCAAAATAATATATCTGACACTATAATTAATTTAAGACTTTTTACACAAGCTAAATGAAAACGGAAATATATATTAAAACTTTATTTCAAATCTAGTTCTATACAAAAGCTACGTACAACGAGTTTACCGGTCGGTATGAAATTTCCGACAGGCGTTTGTAAACTTAGTTTCCACGTCTAAGTTGGTCGTAGCTCCCTGAGACTCGCTCTAAGACAATGTACATCAATGTACTGGAAAATATTGTTAGTTACTATTCTGTTGCACATAACTTGCTGAGAAATTTGTTTTGTACGACACCCTTGGGGTCGCGAAAGTTGGCTCTTGGACACTTTAATAAGCCTCCGTATTAGCTGCATGAGCTTACGGGAATCTAAGGAGCAAAGGGAGCATTAAAAGCGTTGGTTTTTTGAGGACTACTTAGTGTTATTTATTACCTCTAATAGACGTTGAACCATTGATCATTGTCATTACAACAGAATTCCTACTTAATAATATTGCGTTATCTTTTCCAAAACTTAAGAATAATTTTACATTAGTTAATGTAGGTTAGGTTCTTCTATATATCTTATATTATAAAGAGGTAAAGTTTTTGATGTTGTAAGGGGTAATATCTGGATCAACTGAACCGATTTTGAAAATTCATTCACCAATGGAAAGCCAGTTATTTGTGAGTATCATAGGCTATATTAACCCAAACAAATGTTTATTGACCAACGAAGTGGGCGCGAGAACAGCTAGTCTTCGATATTTGGGTAAGTCGAGATTATTAAAAACAGATCTTTAATATTTTTGAAAATTACTGAGTGCAATATCAAAGTCTAAGCTAATGTACACTTAATCAACGGTTATTGTAGCGCAAAAAGGGTACTAGCACTTACCGAATTGAATTGGTCGTATGCTATTGACTAAAGGAAGTGACTTATTTGGAGAGGTCATAATAATGAATGAAACGACTTCAACAGAGTGCAAAGCTAGTTTAGTTTATACCGACTTTAAAAACATCAATAATGGCTAACTAAAGTCATTCAAATAACCTAAAGACTTAGAAGAACTGATTAAGTTAAATATTGATCTCTCAAGGCCTCTCGAACCGAGTGTATCTCGAACCAGGTGTAACCTAATCCACAGAAATAATACAAATTCCAAACTCCGCACCCATATAAATCACTTGTCCGTGCAATACCCAAATTCGCAGTGATTTTTAAAATTATTGGAACGCTCTCAATCGGGACCCGGGATTATGCCGTGATACCGCTGTCATGCAGTAAATTTTTATCGGCTTTAATACTCTGATTATGTTTATAGGGTTGTCTCCTTCATCCATCTGTTTTATAACAAAACACAAAATTTTTAATTTATTTATAGCTAAGTAGTCGAGTCTCATAATATATTGGTTTAATTCATCTATTACTATGTACAAAAGTGATCAAAATCAGGTTTAATAACAAAAACATTCAAAACCACGACCGATATTATCGAAGCACTATCGATATAAGTTCCAAAATGGCGGTCACCATTTTCATACGGCCGTTACTACGCCTCGAATTTTTCTCGGGCATTATCGTACTTGTGCGGAAAAGTAGTTACCGGTGCGCGATCGCATCCGCACTCATTTTATACATTCTCGGTCGACACTCACCCTGTGTAATGGCGACATGTGGCACAAAGATGGCTGTCGTATAGATATGTGGGGAATCATTATTGACTGATCGAATCGCTAAATTGTCGCGAGGAAGGGACCGCGATAGCTTTCCACGTGTCGTTATACCCGCCTACTAATTGACGTTCGTTTGTGAAGGCAGAGCACTTTTTACTGTAGGCTTGTAAGGAGTAGGTGTATGTGTTTCTCATTTGCGTTTCCAAATCTAATTTTTAAAATCATTTCATCAATTGGCGCAGATGCTTTGTGTACACGGTGTGTAGGTGCACAGGGCGACGTAGTGTAGGGCAAACATCGTTATGTGAACAAAATGTGGATAAAACATCCGTCACTATTAGACACGCGGACGCGTTTAAGTACGAGAGTGACGGATTATTTATCCGCATTTTGTCACGCGATAAACGCAACTATGCCCGATACGGCACCCTGGACGTGTTATATTTTTTTAATGAAAATATTTGGCATTTTTTCAAAGCAGGAATTTATTTAGAGATCTGTACTTAAAATAACGTAACAGGACAAGCGATATCTACTAAAAATATTGTTTAAATATTAATAAACATGGACTCTTGAACTCCTCCGTTATGTATAAAATTTGCTTTAACCGTTTGTTTGTATGTAGTTATGTCAGAGTCACATTTTTTCATAAACTTTTCGTCACAAAGAGCAATCTTTTTACACATACTGCCCACAGATTGGTAATTACACTCGCGGACTAATAAAATGGGTCAGAGTGCGTTTTTCATACTAAAGAGGTTATTTCGAAGCCTTGGTTCCTCGCCAGGGAATGCTTTTAGTGAAATGTGATGATGAATACCTCGAGCATCGATACAGGACTTCCAGAGTGGCTAGGATACCCAACTGAATGAATCTGCGGCTAACGCCGGAATAGTGCATGTTCAGAAAAACATCTAAAATGACAATAAAATGTAAGGAAATCCAAGTGCTGACCCAAACTCTCCCGCTGTGATGTTAAATGATTGTGCGATCAGTTAGGTATCTTAAGAACTTTTGACCTCCTCTATTGAACCTCGCAGTATCCACCATTAAAACTCACTCAAAACAACCCCTGGCGATTAACTAAGGCTTCGAAATAGCCTCGTTTGTATGAAAAACGCACTCTGACCCGTATTATTTGTCCGCGAGTGTAAATTAGTTAAAAGCGAAACTTTTACGCCTCTAAAGTTTTTATTGAGTTTTGAGTTCGGGTACCAAAGTATGTACCTATATATCATCATTTAAGACATGCACTTAATAATTTTAAATTGAAAATTTTCATTTATTTTGTGATTGTAGTAACGTCAACGGAATCCTTCATAGTATGACCCGCCAATGATCTTGACTGATTGATTATTTACTCTGCTTTTCACTACTCTTAAATAAACGACACAGATAGTGAATGACGAAAGAGAAGCAAATTGAATACACGCTGTATATAACTATCGTGTACCAAATGCAAAATAGGTTACTCTGGAGGAAATTCATTTTGCTCCAACCGGATAAGTCAATTACCATTTCTATAGTTTTACGACAGGCCTATGTGTTTAATGTATCTCTAAGCTACAGATGATTAAAAGAATTACCATTCTCGTTGACCTTGTGAAGCAAAATAAGATGACTTCATGTCATTAACTATCTTTAGTTGGCCTAAATAAAAGATGGACATAAATTAGGATGAATGCCCGGGTACAGCCTGATTGAAATAAATAAGTACTTAGATTTTTCTTTACTTTTGATCTAAGTTAAGTCGATGTGATTCTGTTACTTAAATAATATACATACTAGCTTCATGCCTTTCTCTCAATGGGGTAGGCAGAGACTATGGAACGCCAGGTGCACCGGTAAAAACATACAACTTCCCTTCTTTTCTATTAACCCACCGCCAAGCAACAGTATTCGCATTGCTGTGTTCCGGTGTGGGGATAAGACACCACGTGAAATTACTATCATAAAGGCAATCCATCTCAGTCTTGAGGGTTCGCAACGCATTTGAAGTTTTAGGATTGCAGTTTTGAGATTGTAGTCTTGAGATTTCAAATGTCTATGGGTCTCAGATCCCACTTACCATCAGGTGGCCTGAAAGCTCGCGTGCTTTCTCATTGACATTTAAAAAAAACCTCTTTATGCACGTACGTCGGTAGTTGGGTGCTTTTGAATTGACCCTTATTCAGTACATCGCCAATCTGATCACTGTACGTATATAAGGCGTCCCCTACCGACATCTCTACTCACACGCACTTAAATAATTGTTGTTTAAATTGTGTGTGTTTTGCGTTGTGGTGATTTCACCTTAGTATGGTATGTGACGTGCCTGAACTAAGTACGGCTTTGTTTGCAGTTTGACCTCCTTGCTTCGTAAACGGTGAAACTATGCAGTCTTGGTGGTCCTTGTATCTTCTGGCTGTGTTCATGCTGGGCTTGGATTCCAAACTTGTCGGTAAGTTTTGATTGAGTAAATATATAATTTTCAATAACTTACAATGAGCTTGCTTTAACTAACTTTTGAGAAGATTCCTATCTTTATATTGGTTTGTTCTAATTATCCTTTTTTTGTTTTACATCAAATAATAGTTAGCCTTTAAAATAAATCCTACTGGAGATTGCTTTGATTGCTTTAGACGTGTACTGTTTTACTCGGCCGCCATTACTGTCAAGTAAATAAGAGCTATTAGACGTTGACAATGCGATAACATGCCAAAGGCAATATGGTTTTAGCAATAGAGGGCCAGGTTATCTTCTTTTGTAAAAAAACAAGATAACACTTTATGTAGGTACATTCTAATAGTCTTAAGATAATTTCTGTTTCTGGATAACACATGAAAAAAAGCTTTTTATGAAAAATATTACATTCTAGGCTATAGTTAGTAGAAACAAGGTTTACTTTTACCCGCAAGGGGTCAAATCGGCTCATGAAAATAACGCAGAGCCCGCCAGTCGCTGTTCTTGAAACTGGCAAAGTTGCGCACTGCGTCGGAAGTGCAATTCAGAGCACAACTTACAAGATCAATTTCTTTCACAGGACAAGCCTTCCAACCGGAGTTTGTAGAGCCTATCACAAACTTAACCATTCCAATTGGACGAAATGCCACATTTAAATGCCTTGTACACAACCTTGGGGGATACAGAGTAAGTATGATAACAATTGTTATGCACTATTTCATTTAATTGATAGAAAAAGCAACTATTTATAAATGAAAATATTTATTTGTTATTGGGCTTTAACAAAACGAGTAATTTTCCATTAAATGTTACAAAATAACGAAAACCTACAAATTTAAACGTAATGGTTCTCGTGGGGCAGACAAAACAATGAAAATTGCCTTGAATGCGGCTTCCACCATTTACTCAATCTGTTTGTAAATTAAGATAATTGCTGACAAGTGACACAGGTAATTGATAAAAATGTTCAACCATTTTCAAGAGATAATTATAATAAAGTACTTAATTATACGACTATAAGATCAATAATGTAGTGAACATTTCAGGTAGGATGGGTGAAAGCAGATACGAAAGCGATCCAAGCTATACACGTTCATGTGATAACTAATAACCACCGAGTAGGGGTGTCGCACAGCGGGCAAACAGTGTGGAATCTGCACATTAGGAGCGTGCAGGAGGAGGACCGCGGCCAGTACATGTGCCAGGTCAACACTGACCCTATGAAGAGCCAGGTATCCATCTCTACAGTTTTGTACTAAACATAGTAGTTACACAGTTATAATTATAAATTACCTACATGCGGCATAGGTCATTCAAGCGACATTGTAATTCCAAGTTCTAATTAGACGTTAGGGTACTAAATTCTGTCGCCTGAGATACATCTTCACGTTTACGCTCAGCGGGCTTAGCTATATTAACTATACTTTTGGGCTTTTTCTTACAGTATCCGTGTATTTTAACTTGCCTGTACAGAAATTCTCTTGTCATTATTTCTGGTACAAACATTTTTCTACTCTTTAACAAAGTATGATCCTGCGGGCCCCAATCTTTACTTGAAATAAACAGACTTCGCGGTCGATGTTGGCGTAAATATAACAATATTTGAAACAAGAGACCAATAAATACAATAAGAACATATATAGAAATAATTAAATATAAAACTAAAAGATCAATGGCTAATTCCAAAGACGGTATTTTATAAGAATTATCGTATTCACTTGTAGCCGAGGAAAAAAATTTTGTATACATTAGGCAACACATGACAATGGGATTCATTAACCAAGCTATTTTCCAAAAATAGCTGGCTTTTACTCCAATCATAAAAACAATATCAACGTTATGTTTGGAGTAACCGTAAAACCAATACAAAGACACAGAAAACAAGAAGCTACTTATTAATTGAATAAAATCGACTGCATCAATTAAAGATGGTGTTAAATCTGAACAAAAATACGGAAAAGACAGTAAAATTAAAACTATTAAGAGAAATGTACTGCTAGATTTTTTATAGTCACTAGTCCAATGGAAAGTGCTGAAAAAAAAAGTTCGTAAATAACGAAACAAAATCCATAATTGAATAAACAGACAGCAAAATATACTTGAAAACCACGCAAATCCCCAAATGGGCATAGCGTCAAAGTAACTCATTATTTCAGAAACAGAGGCAAACGGGGCAAAGAAGTAATTATCTCCCATCTCTATGACATTTTCCTCCTCTCCGTGATAATAAGACATTGTTTTTATGCCACTGAAGACAATAAGGCTAAACATGATAGTAATGAATATGGATATCAATGGAGACGAAATAGATGTCATAGTGGCAGGACTGCGGAACTCGGCTCTGCGCGATAAATAGGTTATAATGCCAGTTCCCGTGCCCAAACTAAGGAAACCTCTGGTTAGTGTAACGAAACATGTATGTAACGTAAAACTACCCCAGCTTATTGAGGACTTTGTAGCATACCAAGTACCACTGGTAGAAAATGCAACACTAAACAGTACAAGCATTACTCCACCTACGTAAAAAAGTACAATTTTTACAGCGACCGCAAGAAACCGTCGTTTCAAAGTCAAAAGAAACAATGCTAATCCTAAACTACTTGTGATCATAATTAATTTTAATCCTGGAATACATGTTTGTAATGTCTGAGTCGTATGGTTGCCGATCTCACGTTCAAAGAAGCAGCAGCTGGCAGTTTTCATGCCACAATCTTCGCTATACAAATTCTGTGTTTCAAGGCAATGTTGATATATCGATATGTTGATCCTTTTTATCATGCAATATGTATTATTAGTATCGTTAAATTCATCACAACTAAACCAAGGGGGTGGATCTAGAAATGAGTGAATTGTGTATACCAGAAACCAGGAAGTTATTACGAACGTGTATATGGTTTTTATAACCACCAAGTAAATAGTTCCATATCCAACGCTCCGAAAGAGTGGGAAGAATTTCCACATAGAAATTGCATCGCAGTTCGTATACTGAGCTACGCATATTTCTGAATATGCCAACGGTATCCCGATAAAGATCACAGCAATAAAGTGTATGGTTGCATGGATGTAGAAACCACTGTGTGATAGTTCCGCGACAGCCCAGACGAGAGACCCGTCGTTTAACATCCACATCCACAGTATAAATCTGTAATCATCATAATTTCTCCAATAGCGTTCATTTTCTGGATCTTCATTTTGGCAATTTTCATCCTTTCTTTGATCAAACATTCTTGATATGATTAGTAACTTATTGCTTACTTAATAGCCATGGCCAACTAGATAAACCTGCCTCAGAATCAAAAATTTCGACGTCTATATATCCATATTTTGATAAAAACCTGCTTACACATCTTTATGGCTTTCCTAACGTAAAATAAATAGTTCAATGAATCGATTAATTGAAATGCAACCAAAGTGTGTATTTTACACGACTGCCAAAAAAGGAGTGTAAAGGGGCTTCTAAACGGGCCATGTTTTGCTGAAATTTGTGGCCGGCAACTAGTGCTATCTTACTCTTACTTCGTATGTTAGAGCAAGATGCGTATAATTGCCGGCCACACATTGCCGTGAAAATGTTGCTCGTTTAGAAGCTCCCTAATATTTTCAGGGTTCATATATGTATGTATGTAAGTACGATTTTTTATTCCACCGTAACTTCTAAACGCCTCAGCCGATTTAGATATGTGTGGTTTCGTAAGAATCCTTTCACCATCCTGGGTGACTTAAGATACCTAAACTGTTAAAATTGATATAAAAATAATGGCAAAATGACAATTATTAATATAGGTCTATCGAAGACAGTATAAAAAATGCAGTCGGGTTTTAAAGCTTGCGTTTCATTCAGTTATTTAAATGATGAAATATTAATGCTTTACGCTATTCATGTACAGTCGAGTTTATAAGCATGTATACACTTTAGTACTTTGTCACTTTAATCGCTTTGACAATTCATTTATGGCAATTTAAACATGACGTTAAATAGACAAGGTACTAAAGTGTACACAATATACAGGGTGTCTTGAAACTGTTGTGAGAAATTTGGCGGGGTAATAGTTCGCACGATTCTGATCACGGGGGTATGGTTCATTTTTGTTTCTGTTAGTAAAAAAAAAAAAAAAAAATTAATTATGTTCATTTTGTTTCTTGATGTGTCGCAGCCGATATCTTGACCTTGACATTTTGACGTTGATACTATACTACTCCAAACGTTCGTAGTAACTAACGTCAAAATTCCAAGTTCGAGGTCAATGACCTGAGACCATTCGTTGTTTACATGGTATGTAAACAGTTCGCTCCATGTAAATTAAAATTAAGTTAACATTATAAAAAAAGATTAATTTAAATGCAACTTACCAACTGTATTTTCGTTTTTGCAACTGAACATTTTAGCGGGTTATGAAATGATCACTAGATCTCTTGGAATATGCACTGCCGAGACCTGATTGTATCATTCGTTTCATAGGGATGTTGAGATCTGAACATTTACCATTTCTTTCTACTCTAAAATATACCACATAATTGTTTTTAAGCAAAAATAATTCAGACTTGGAAATCTGAAATTTAATTTAACATGACATCTGATGAAATGACAACCATAAATTCATAGACTTCATGGTCAAGTTCAAGTTCAACTCTTTGATAAATAGCTACTGTCATATACTTCAAAAAGTTCGGATGGACATGAAATAAACGATCCGTTTATTGCCGTCCGTATTGATCTCTATGGTCATTCATGGCGGTACATAGCTAACAGTCGGGATATAAAGGCCGTCGCATATTTGATTATAATTTGTATGTGATCCCAGGCCATGGAACCGATATGCGTAAGTAGTACATATTCAATCTATCCATGTTCCAGGCTTAGAGCAATAAATAACAGTTACCAGCCGCCTAGTCGCTTGTTAGTCACCTTAGGCTTCTTACAGACGAGCGGCATGTTGCCAACGGCAGAGGCTACTGCAGCCGTCACCACCTGTCGGCCTAAATGCCGCTTGTCTGTAAGAAGCCTTACACAAACTTTCCCCTGTGCCGAAGTATACGATCAAAACTAAATTATCTTACACATTTACAAATAAAATCCTCATAAATCAATAAATAAACTGACAAGAAGAAAAAAATGTCTTGCTATAGCCATAGCCAGCCGTGTGTGTTCAAAAATCCAACTTTTTTTTTGCGAACTTGATGTGCTTATGTCATTAAAGACTCCCATTGTAAACCCTGCTTTTCTGATAGACTTAAATCAACGTGGTAGGTACATACCCCATAGAATTAGTACCTACTAACATAGAACCTGGACTATAAGAATCGGTACAGATGGACAGCATTGAACTGCAACTTAGCTGCAAAATGGCAGTTCAAGTGCAGTTGACGTACGTACGTTTTGATGCAGTTACGTCATCTGCATCAGAACTGCCCTCGAACTGACAGTTTGCAGTCCGTCTGTACCGGCCCTTAGTTAAAATTTGCACCAGCTATCTTTCTCTGCGTTTTAGATTACGGATTCTGAAGAGGAAATGAAACAGAAACTACGCTGTTTTTTCTCCTTCAAGTGTCACGGTCACAACGTCAAATTGAAGGTCGAGAATGGACCTGTTGGAAGTCTTTGGGCTTTACAGACACAGACCAAAGACAATCTATCCAAACCTTATGACGTCCTACGTATGGCGTAAGAATGAAAGAATACCATAGATGCCCTTATGGTATTCTTTCATTCTTACGCCATATAATATCTCTATTATGAATTTCATAAATAAAAAGGCCAACATAAGTCTTTTAATAGTTTAATAGCACTTATTCTGTGGCACCTTGTGTTCTAATCTGTGGACTGATCATCACAAATAAATGCCTTAAGAACATCTTAAGCACAATATCTTGAACTCCACGCCACGGTACGGCCAGGAAACTAAAAAGGGTCAGATTATTCGCGGTAGTTCCTTTGAATGTTCCTTCGAAGGAACTATAGATATGTCATGCTTCTTGGACACCCTACCGTCTGTTATAAATTATTTTAAAGCATAATGCTAATGTACACAATATGTAATGAAACTTGTACCTATTAAAAAGCAATGTACCTCAATAGATTCTTGTCTGATCTGTAGTCCCACCAATTTACCACACCGGTGTGACTATGGTTCATTTTATTCACCCGTATTCACACCACGACTGATTTTGCGTATAATTTTCAAAATCAAACTCACGGGAACAGAGCCCGAGCCCGAGCGTCGACGAAGCTCCTGTTTTTGAAAGTTTTTAGACCTTTGGGCCTGATATAAAAACGGGTCTAATTGCAGTAATCCGGTTGTTAGTCCGGTTGACCAAACTAGTGCAACTTTTCAGTAGCAGAAGTTTGATCAAGTAGATCATGCGAGAGTACACATTGTTTGAGTTTGGGATTGCTGTGGAGCATGTCCCCATTAGCTACAAATATTAATTTAAGAATTTGTTATTTATTAATACGTCACGCTGTTGTACCCAATATTTACTGAATTAATACGCACTATATTTAAATGTAACTCCATAGATCGAGAGTACAAATGATCTGAATTTGGGGTTTCCGTGGACAATCTCCCTAGCAACCTTGAATTTAAGAAATTATGATTTATTAAAATATTACGCTGTTGTATCCAACATGTACTGAATTAGTACACACTTCGTTTTAAATGTACCTCCGTAGCTCGAGAGCACAGATGAACTAAAACACTTGTGCATTTTATTGTTTTGCGAGCGTATGCTGTACTTTATCAAGAGAAGAAAGCTTTTGCTCAACATGTCGACAGAATAAATTCGACTTTTTCCATGTTGGTTATAGTACCTAACCTAAATTCGGTGTTCAGGGTTTTTATGTTTTAACAAATAACAAATTCTTAAATTAATCTTTGGGGTTGCTAGGGAGAGTCAACAGCAACCCCAAACTGGTACATTTCTTTGTAAGTAGGTATGTAGAAAATGGATACGTATTGTGTATGTTATTACTGAGCATACTATACTTTATTTTATCTAAAGGAGCGACTTTGAGTGGTGTGTAATATAACAAATAATAGATGATAAGTATAATTTTTTTATTTACTTATTAATATTATTTAATATTAACATAACCTAATAATGACCTAATCGAGGAGATTCACCATATGTCCCGCTGCCTGGGGCGGTGTGGACGGGGCTCCGCGAAGCGGAGACCCTATTCCGCGTAGTTTGGCGCTTCGCGTCTGGAGACAACTCTAACCTATTTTCTTTTCAAATTGACCTAACCTACACCTACTTAACGTACACGTAACAACGCAAAATTCAGTTATTTTACTTTAACAATAATCAAGAAATAGTGTTGTTTCGGACATAAATTCGGACAAGATTTCGGGCTATCAAAGTTCCGCTAAATTACAGATATGCTAAACAACATTATGCATAATGAAATTCTTGCGTACCAATATTATGCGAACATATCATCCGCGTAAACAATCATTCGAATAATATAGATTTAAACCAAATAAAATTTAGCAAATTTAAGATTCGGCGTAAATAAATTATGCAAAATTTGTTATTCCTAATACGTTTCGGACATTAAAAATTATGCCAAATCGATGGCATCCTACGATAACACGTGTAAAGAAATGTTGTTATACAGTGTTGTATGCAGCCCCAGTAAAAAAATATAAGAATAAGAATATTTATAAAGGAGCATCCCCATTGAGAGCATTCGCGTGAATATTCGAGTGGTATGGACGTTGAGCCGACCGTTAAAAAGCTTACACACCACTCAAAGTTCGCGCCGAATGCTCATTGCATGCGAATGCTCTCAGTGGGGATGGGGACGCTCGTTTAGATAAAATAAAGAATAGTATGCTTAGTAAAACACAGTACACTTATAGATAACAGAGGTTGTAGAAAGTCATAAACATATTGCCAACCAAACCAAATCAGACTCGTATCACAGGGCGTGACGCTGAATGGAATAGTTTGTCTACGTTGATAGAAACTTATGAACAACTAGCTTTTCGACTCCGTCCGCATTCAAGTCGACACGTAAAACCTAACCTAACCTAACTTTTGTGCGTTAAACGGGCTTTGCATCATGCTATCTACAGTATGTCTAAATATCTCTGTCAGTTCAGCATTGTGGAAGTAAAATATGTATACATTTCCAATGGTAGAGTTCGTTTGTTACATACACCGACGTAGCTGCCTGGAACAGAAACATAATATAAATAAGGACCAAACTAGTAAGCGAGTTTGCAAACATCTCTGCTTGCTTGTTGAAATTATGGTGGATTAAAGAAACTAACGAACATATTAAAAGAAGTTCACGCTACTTCAAACTCAGTGAGCTACCTACCATTAAGAACCTTGTATATTCTGCATCCACCTTCTGACTCCATCATCAGTCATCAGATTAGCCTCAATAATTATTATTAGGTAATTGTTACATTGTCAACTGGTTAACATGTAATAAATAAACACGGGAGCGGTTAAGCGATTTAAATCTGATATTTTCCGCCCCCTCCGCCTTCTCCGGCCGGGCGTCTCGTTCCTACCCATCATCATCATCATCATCATCATCATCATCATCATCATCATCATCATCGTCATCATCATCATCATCATCATCATCATATTACACTAAAAGTCCCAACACGGTGGATCTACGTTAAATATAGCGGAAATCCTATCGCCAATTTCCGACTCCATCATCAGATCAGCTCTTAGATACCATAATATTGCATTGTCATCGGGTTTACATATGAGGTCCAAGTTTCAGCCCATTCCATTAACGGGAACTGGCTCAAAATTTACTTGCAAATTTTAACGGACAACTTACATACATACCAACAATGCAAGTTAAAATAAAAGCTGAAAAAAAGCAAACTTTCGGATTCTGAGCTGCGTATTTATAATGTTAGTATGAAATAAGAACTTAATGTTACTATTCTCTTCTCTTGAATTTTGAGATTTAGCTTCCGTTTCCTTCAATAATTGTTTTAGTTCTTCTGTTTCCTTTTTAAAATATAAAAGTCGTGTTGCACGCCTTAATTTACCTAAAAAAAGAAAATATTACTATTATCTGCATCTGTATAATAAAATGCCACAACGTACGTAATATTGGCCACCATTCAACTTCATCATCAGACCAGCTGTTAAACGTTGCATGCTATCGGCTTCACATTATGTTTTCTTACAGATACAGAGTAAACACATTTTATATTTTACCACTTATTAGCGCTTTTTTTAATAACCGTAACTGGTTTAAAATTGGCATGCAAGATGCGACCCAATCATACATATGAACAAACAAAAAAAGTAAAATAAAGCTTATAAAATAGGTTGTGGCGGGCTCTTTTCCGCAACTTGACGACTTAGGTATGTGCCTATTTTGCGTGCAGCTTATAAAATACTATAACGACTGTAGCTACACATATTGACGTAAAGCCCAGCATAAAATTCATCATGCTACCGTTTTGTTTTCTCTTGCCTTTGCGCTTTTGTAAACAAAATTTTCTTCCGACGCTAGTATCTGAATATAAAAAAACATATTCACAAACTGTGCACAATTTCCTTTTCTTTATTCTTCTCATATACTTACACATTTTTTTCGTAGGAGCAACTGTTGAGGAATTATTAGAAAACGAACTAATTTAGGCCCATCAACTCAAGATGACGGCTCGCGCTTCAACAGTCGAAAGTTTGGATTTATTAGGACCCCATAGCTTATGAACAAGGATCAAAATTAACTACCTATGCTCCACATTTTGTAAAGCAAAGGCTTTGGCATGCAGACTGTTCTGAATTAGCTTCTGCGAGTCCTAACGCGTAGAATTAATTATCGCAATTACCTAGGTACTAAAAACCGTCTACAAAAGACAAAAAATTACGTCTTTTAAAATGGTATGTATGTATAGGTCAGTCCAACTGAAGTCGACTCACAATATTAACCATACATACAATTTTTAAATTTACTTTTTGTGGTTGAAGGCAGTTTTTTTTAAACACTTATTATACTTTTTAGTGATCATAATAAGATATTATGTAGTCCTACTTCTTAGTTAATATGAAACTGTAAGACATTCGAGCTCCACGCAAGCAACGCCGCTGGAACATAGTCATATTAAACGTTCTTCGCTATAGTCGCTCAACTATCTTAATAGAGATATCTTATCGCCAGCCTTAAAATAGGTACCGTTGAGGAATCTGTGGTCTTCATCATCAGTTCCACTTCACTAAATGACACTTTCTGAATGCAAATAATGCTGCATTAGTAACTAAAAATACTAAAATCGCCATATGTAAGCCTATAATATTTGACCATTTCCCTCAATTCTTGTGGGATCCCCTCATTAGATTCAGATTTCGTGACAATGGGACCACCTCGTAAGTAGGTATACCTACTGTATAAAACAATTTATTTTTTTAATCGGTCCATAATTGAAGGCGAAACCGGTGAACATACAATGGAACCTCCACCTTTATTGAAGTATAATTTGTGTGCCCAGTTTCTCCCCGATCCGTTCAGTGGTTGAAACCTGATTGAGTAACATAACATACATACACCCAAACATGCAAACATACCAACTTTATAATTTACTAGCTTCTGCCCGCGACTTCGTCCGCGTCAAATTCGGTTATAGAAATTCCCACGAGAATGTTTAACTTATCCAAGGTAAAACTTATGTGCATCCTGATTTTCATCCAAATCTGTCGAGCCGATGTAGCGTCAAGGAGTAACAAACTAACACACGCACACACAATATTATAGTAGGATAATATTATTAAGTAAGATACCTCGGGTACTGCTGTAAATTATATTCCTCAACATCTCATTCACCTTCCTTCGTCAACGGCATGCATGCCGCCTTTATGCTAAAACAATAACAGCAATACTTATTTAAATAATTGTTAAATACTTAGAATAAATTTTTGGCAGTTCAAAAAGTGCAACATACTTACTGCATTTATTATTTCAATACTTCATAGAATTTTATTTAACGAACCACGATTTTATGACATTTTTATTTTTCACCATAGAGCAACTATTTTTATGCCTGTCACTAAAAATTGTAGGGCAGTCAATGTGGATCGAAAAAGGTTAATAAGAAAAATACTCACACCTTGACTAAAAAGTCATACCTTTTAACCCGGTTTTATTTATTATATTCGGTTTAAAAAACGAGTATAGGTACTAACTTATTTCATTAATATATTTGTTTATGTTTTTAGCGTGACTTTGCACTATGACTTTTGTAGTAGGACCGTAGTTCGAAGAAAAAGTTGAGCGACACTGCAGTGTTTATATTTACTCGAACCAAATGGGGATACAATACACGTTACCTGTTTTCAACAATGTTTGAAAATATAGCTATATCAACCTCTTTACATACAACATATAAAACCTCAATATTTTACGTTATAACTTATAAGTATATAGATTTTAGATATCTAGCTGACACCTACGTTCGAAGACAGCTGTGGTCATGTTAAATGTATTTGTTTACAAATTGACCATATTTTTATGATTAAATTAAAATATTAATGAGACCATTTCACTTTCGAGTTATGTGTGATAAATATCACACATATATGTGTGGTGAGATTTTCCAGGAGGTTGATCACGGGGCGGCACAATCATTTATTGTAGAAACTCATTATTGGAAGTGTGGAAACCCTTATCAATAATTTTAATGTGATTGTGTTCAGCAAATCTACTCTAGAAATAAGGGTCATGCAGGAAGTTGCTGTATTACTTGAAGTCTAGGTAATAAGGAAAAGGTCGAATGCTTAAAATACTCTGTAATATAATAATAAATGTATTATATTGTGATGTTTGTTTACATTGTTTGAATGACGTCCATCTATTATGACTTTAAAAACCGATCACAGATAATAACAAAATGTCTCCGAATATTTTTTTATTTTCTTAATAACTATAATCTTTTTAATCATGAAATGCTTTAAATAGATCCTTAAACCAGGCTATTCTTTCAAATAAGAAAGCGCATGTGCATGCGTGTGTCCATTTTCTTAAGTTCAGTACTTAAATCTATTACTAGGATTTACAGCCACGCTATGCTATGCGAATGGAACCTATACGGGAGAGTAGCATGACCAATTCACCAACGCACACGAACACTCAAGGTAAATCTACAGACTTGGCCCAACGTTATGCAGTTATAAGCAAGGTAGAGGAAGCCATCAATATGCTTAAATGTTTTCACAAAGGGACAAAACCCAGCAGCATAATAGCTGCGCTAGTCAGGCACGGGCTGAACTTGATGCCAGACATGCCAGTTGAGTAGAGGGGCCTTGCATTTCAGCAATAGCATCAGACAATGTAGATCATCAAGCACTGGTGGCAAAGGTATAGCAAGTCGGTAACTTAGGTTTGTAAAAAATGAGGGTGTTTGTTGAAGTGGAATTTTGGTAACATCATCCAATGTTTACCCAAAACCTTCTGACTAATAAACTATTACTCCCAACTAAATGACCACCATTAAATGATGGTTGCTTCTTAAGAATACTGTAGTGTCACCACGTCGACCTCTTCTTACGAAGCAATTTTATGTTTTCTCTTTCTTCTGGGATCCGAATATCTTTCAACAACGTATATGACACCAGCTTTAAATGTAATTCTGATAAAACGTTACGTGTAGGGACAATTTTATTTTAATAAAAGAAACCTAAACCTCTTTTCATAAAGAGTTTTAATGGTACAAGATTTAAAAAAATACTATGTCAAATTGTCAAACCACAGTCTCAACGTAGTGATTCGTTTTAATTGTTCTGTTTTTTATTCGTAATTATCCCTGATAGTGGTACAAATGAATAAAATAAATCTATGATTCGTGATCTCGTGAAAGAAGTTTAAAGTAAAAGTGCTATTTTAGCTGTGTGAGTGTGATTAAAAATCGCAATCGTAAGTTTCATATTTAAATTATTTACATATTTAGGCCCTTATCCTTAATAGAGACCCTCTTTTCGTTCATATTACAGAATAAAGTCTTAGTTTTATGAACCCCATGGAAGCTTTGACCATGATCACAATCATTTTTCAGAGGGAACAGTTTGTTTATTTACAATACGTTGTGACACATAATTATGAATGAATTAGTTAAGATGGGGCACACTGAGAGCATCGTCAGAAAAGGCGATGATAAATCAGTCTGTAACTCGGTCAAATATTAACTTAAAAAAAAATTACCAATGTAGGGATGATCCAAATAATGCACCCTATCTACTGTTAAAATTAATCACAAGAGTTTCAAGACACCCTGTATAAATGAACTGAACTGTGAAACCGCTCTATATCTTGTTTTTATCGTTGTTTAACTTTTCACGCGACTGCCCAAAAGTACTATTCACTGCCCGTATCAGTTTAATTATGCGAATGCTAGATCAGTCGTAAATTATTCTATGAAAAACTAAACTTATTCTGACCAATACGAATAGGTCAGAATTCGAAGATAACCATCTTCGACTGTTTAATAGGTAGAGCAAATACATAAAAAGAAACCTTTTTGAGTTTAATAAGTGACAAAAAGTTTACTTGGACAATTAATGAAATTTCACCCCGTCCTTCCCATTTTTTTTATAAAGTACACAATATATATCTTCCTTTTTTACACTTACCTAGAAGATTAGATAAAAAGATGCCGCTTGTTACGCTGAAGGATTCAGTTACAGCGACTACAAACTACACGCTCAAGTTAGAATATAATAGAAATAATTTATTCGACGCTTTCTTACAACACATTTAAAACAAATGATTAATAAAAACAAATCAAACATGGCATTGAAAACTCTTAGCATTGTGCCGCAATTCAATTGCGATTACAGTAAACATTGGGTAGATAAAGTGAATTAAACTGTGCGTAGGTCAGCGGGAGCGCAGCGGGCAATGATTCGTGCATGGTGCTCCTAAATTATTGCACCGCACTGTAATTTATATCCAGCCTGATAACGACATAAATCCCGGGGACTGAGCCGCTGCAGCTTCGGCGTCCACGCAGCATGACGCCCCTTGACGGAATGGAACAAAAATTACTTCACGCTGCTCTCTAAACGCAATTCAATTCGGTAGTTAATTAAACACTCGGGAATAAACTGACTTCAATATGTTAGAAATGCGTTTTAAATGGATATGCTTGTGTTGAATTTACTTATCTTCTTCAGTGTTAGGTAAATTGATCCGATTTAAGGATAAGGTCGCCTCTGTATACTCACTTAGTATTCTAGGAAGTGCAATAAAGAAAAACATTTTTATGAAGGCGTTTTACATCGCATAGTTTCATAAAGACAGTCATATAGTTTTTAGGGATGACGTGTAAGTAAAAAAGGAAAATTTACTTAAGTAACGATCTTTTAGCATATCGATTGATTTGAAATGTTTGCGAGTCTCCTTCCCAATCAGTTAAGTTGTTCTCTAATAAGCGGCTAAGAGACCTTCGAAAAGCACTATAAGAGGTTCCAGACGGCCCCGTGTTTAAACTGCTAACAGCTCGTATCGATTTTTCAAGGGAGTTTTTTCTTTTAGTTTTATTATGAATGGGATTCATCTCGCGAATTTGTTTGCACCTTTTTCAAAACTTCGGGTATACTAGAATTTGTTTTACGTCTTTGAAATTGTATATGCATAAAAATTAAGTACCTACCTAAGACACCAGAGGTATCAACGTTTTATCTCTTGATTAGGTACTTCATTTGTAACCAGAAATCGAACAAATGGGCGTCATTACTCGCAATCATGTGGACATGACTTCAAAGATTTTAATTGAATAATTTAAATTACATTAATTGATTACTACAACTGACTTTAATTATTAAATAATACAAAGACGTGAGGAGTGTCTATTAATATGAATATACTTATGTTTGCTCCATTAATATCCTTGGATTGCGAAAGGAGCTTTTCACCTCATGAATAAATTTATTTTCGCCGTGAAAAGGAACAATATAACCTCGAAAAATTTATAAAAAATACTGTTTACTTATTTTTATAAATCTAGACAACAAGTCTTTGTATTATTTATTTATTACTGTCTTGCAAAGCATCAAAATTATATTTAGGGCAAGTAATCAATTAATATACCTAATATAATTTGCTAATTAAAATCTTTAGATTCATGTCCACATTATTGCGAGTAATGACGCCCATTTGTCCGATCTCTGTTTATAACTTTACTTGACAATGAAGTACTTAAAATATTGACGCGTTCACCTCAGATTCAAATGACTATTTTTGATAATTGCAATGTATGTACCAGATGGGTTACCTAGACGTGGTGATCCCGCCCGACTTCATTGCTGAGGAGACGTCGGGTGATGTCATGGTGACGGAGGGAGGGGTGGTCCGCATCGCGTGCCGCGCCCGTGGCATCCCCGCCCCCGTGGTAGTATGGAGACGCGAGGATGGCGCTGACATCGTGCTCAGAGACCAGCATGGCGGAAAAAGTAGAGGTATTTGACATATCGACCTCATTTACAGTATGTTATATTTGTTAATTCGAAAAACAGAAATGTATTCATTTAACTGCATTTAACAGTTTAGTGTGAAATTAACAAATGACTCGGACACTTGATCACAATTTTTTAAACCATATATTTATACAAAGCAAAAAGTGAAAATGGAATTATTAGTCACGGACATAAAGATTTGGATTTCGGAGGAAGGGAAGATGGCCGATTGAAAAATGACCGGTTTTTACTTTTGATTTATTTTATGTACCGGTAAACTAGGGGTACTTTGATTTACGGGGTAACATTGCCCGACCTTAAAACGATAACTGTTTTAGTTGTTATCTTCTTAAATTGTTGAAGTAATTATATAACTGTATCAGTAGCTTAGTCCTGATGAAACATTTAATAGAATAATTAAATATTAAAGATAGTTTTTGGGGTGGACAATGTCACCCCGTAAATCAAAGTACCCCCAGTTTACTGATTGTTTATACTCCCACTCACTTGACATTAGCGAAATCACTATGGAAATACGATTAATAAAAATCAAGAAGAAGAAGAAGACAAATAGATTTATACTTAAGTGTAAAACTTAACAATTCTTATATTCATTGGCGGTAAATTTTCAATTGTGGACAAATGACATGTCATTGTTAAATTTTTGCCCACAGTGAACACGTACAAAGACGAGGTGTTGACGCTCAGCAAGGTGTCTCGCTCGGACATGGGTGCCTACCTCTGCATAGCCAGCAACGGCGTCCCCCCCACCGTGAGCAAGAGGATCCTGATCAAAGTGCATTGTATGTTTGGACTCCCTTCCCCCCGTTGTTTGCTAAATCTTCCCTAAGTGAATAGATGTTTGCGATGCCGAAATGAAGCTGTCTTCGATATTTTTCTTACGATTTTCATGTTGCGGAATTGGTTGTTAGGTAATATTTACTCGTATGCTTATACGTAACTGTGAGTTGTAAATGATGTAGGTCTCCCTTGGATCAAGAATATTGTGAAATGTTTCATTTCAAACAGGGAGGAAGTTATTTTTTTGCATTGTTAGATTCACTGAAACTTAACAAGGTCTGGTAATATTGGTTTGTTCAGCCATTTTCCTGGTTCTTGTTATTAATGGTGTTATTTATTGTCAGCCAAGAGAAGCTTTTAATTATTTTCCCGTGGCTAGGGACGGTTGTGTCACTGCGTTGGCGTCGGACATTTTGCCTTAATGCATAATTTTATCTTTCGGGGCTTTAATTGTCAAAACTTTTAATCAGTAACGCAAACACAAACATATTGCGGGTATATTTTGCGGGTGGTAGGACCTTGTGCAGGGTCCGTCCGAATCGCTACCACCATCTTATCCATTAACCTACCGCCAAACAACAGTGTTCGCATTGCTGTGTTCCGGTTTGGGGATAAGACAGCCGGTGTAATGACTAGCATAGAGGCATTCCATCTTAGTCCTCAGGGTTGGCAACGCATTTGCAGTCCTAGGCTTGCAGTCTTGTGAATGCGAATGTCTATGGGTCACAGTTTCCACTTACCATCAGGTGGCCTGTGTGCTGGTTTGCCTTCTCTATGACATAAAAAATAATAATATATATAGCAAATACTTAAAAATATTTACTATCGGATCATTTCTCTTCTTATGCTGCAGCATTTGAAACCGCATTGTCGAGTATATTTCTTTCCGAGCTTCTTCCATCTTGCCCTATTTCGAGTCTGGTCCGTAATGGGCAAGCATTCTCTTCACTTAACTTATCATTTTCAATGTCATGAAGCTAAATCCCTGATGCAGTTCACCCGGTGATCCAAGTGCCGAACCAGCTGGTGGGCGCGCCGCTCGGTACCGACGTCACGCTGGAGTGCTACGTCGAGTCCTCGCCCAAGTCCATCAACTACTGGGTCCGGGATTCAAGTAAGTACTGCCGACCACAGGAACAAGGTAGTATGTGCATAGGGATTTCATACTCTTATACTACCGTTCTTTTTTGGACAGCAAAGTCTAAGTAGAGGCCATCATAAAGTAGTATTTTTGTTTCATATTGCCTAATACAGGTAAACAGGCAGGACTACCCATACGATTTTAAGTTTTTATACTCTTCGTAACAAAAGCCTTTAGGTAGGTCAAATGTGCCTACTCTGTGCTTCCTTTTTGATCGCATTTATCAAAGGTTGCATATTTGTATTCATTCGCACGCAAGCCAGCCCATACAAAAGTCACATCCGTGCGCAGCACGCCGGAATGAAACAAGGGCACTCTTGCGTTAAAAAATATTAATAAAAATATTGTTCGTAATTAACTTACTTAAGGACTCACTTAAAATAACGATATTTTTTCGTTATGTGAAATGAACATTATCCATATTATTATGAACGTGTGACTAATTTTCGTTACGCAAAGCAAGAAAGTTAACGTTGTTTCCATGGTCCCTATGTACACAGTCACTGTGTTACTTACGTACAGTCGAAGTCAAAGACATATTAAAAGTTTTTCATCTTATTTCAATGGAATAAGGTGAAAAAATGTAAACATATCATTGACTTCAACTGTACAATAGGCATTATTGATTTTCAACCCTTAAGAATAATATTTGTGTAGAAACAGCAACAAATAGCAGTTGACAAACATTAATGCACAGCTTTTGCTAATATAAGAAATAGGTAAAGTCGAATTTATAAATATGTATACACTTTACTACCTTGTCTATTTCATGTCATGTTCAAACTGCCCATATACGAATTATCAAAGTGATTAAAGTAGCAAGGTACTAAACTGTATACATATTTATGAACTCGACTGTACTATTATGATTGTAGGATAATTTTCACAATATTATTAAATCGTGGTTGATGACCCCCTATAAATATTATACCTATACCTATCTAAGTGCGTATCGTAGATAGTGCAATAGCATCGTGCAATAGTTAACTATGGTTTTAACACCATACTCATTTAACTATTGTCTAGTCCGTTGCCAATACTCAAACTGCTAATTACCTATAGATTAGGTTCCTAATTTGATAGTTGCCATATTATGCAAGACGTGTCAAATTTGAATTTAAGATAATCTACCTGAAGTTTTATTTAAAGGACATAAACTTGAGTGCGCTTAATTGCAAGATATATTGTGTTACGTAAAGAGGAAAGTTTTACTTCCTGCGCTCCCGTGGGAGCAAGGAATGTGCCTTCAGCACGCAAATTGACCCTTACTGCTCTACCTAAATTAAAACCTCATTGCGACTTAAAAATCTACTAACAACAGTCATTTTCATTAAGCACTCTTAAGTTAAGATTATTCAAGATATATTTAATAAGGTATTGAGTATTTTTAACCGACTTCAAAAAAGGAGGAGGTTTGTATTCAGCCCTAAACAGTCCAATGTATAGTTATGCAGAACTGTTTGCTCTGTCTGACGGAAAGGAGTTATTCCGAAATGTCAATAAATCATCCGAGCAAATACCATCAACGAACACTTAAGGATGCGTTAAGTATATCTGTATAATTAACTAACGCGCGGCGCTAATTATGAGCTGTTTAAAAAGAAGATTAATTAACACCAAGTGGACATTGAAAACACGGAGTAGTTTTATGAATGTGGCAAATTATCTTGATAAATTTTTATACCAAAATGTAGAATGTTTTTTGCGTGCAGTATGTTCTAAAAATATTGAATATTTATCGGAAAAAAAAACGTAACAGTATGTTATATCGATTATTAGTCTGAAAAAAAATCGTAAAACGTATTTTCAATAAAATATTGAACATTTATCAAAAAAAAATCGAGCCAAATTGCTCAAAAACTAATTGGTACCAAGTTTTGAAATGCAAGCCTAATGAATAAAAGCCAGCTTCAATTTGCAAAAATAAAAAGAATTGACGCAGGCAGGCAAGTTTGGAATATAAAATTGGACAATTATTTTTTGTTTCAACAGTTGTGAATACTTTTCGTTTTTATTAAAAGGGGTGTAGGCGTGTCGCGCTGGCGAGTAATGAGATATTAAGTTTGAATTTACGAGTGCGTCGGGTTTAATTCTTAAGGAAATTGACCTATTGTGGGGAAATAAGACAATGCGCGTTAGTTCCGTCTGAGAGGACGTGGCGTTTATGACTGCTCTTTAGAGGCGACAATGCTTTTATAATTTATCTCTCGCGAATCTTTCACTTTGTCTGTTTTGGCAGGTTCAAAGTTTTTAGATAGGTGCTGAAAAACTTGCAAGAAAAAGAAAAAACATAATTATTGTATGTAGCTTTAAGTTATCAAAATCGCTTTTGTTGCCTTTTAATAATAAATTAAAAATTATATCTAGAACCGGAGTCTTGTAAAAATTCTCCAATATAAAATTTCAATTAAGTAGATTTTCTTTGTGATCTTCCATTAAGTGAACGCATGCCTCTCTAATCCATCTTTTAATAATTAAAATATTTATTTTAAAACCGATATTTTACGAAAAGCAGTAGTTTCTTTGACTCAATAGTTTGTTTGTAAGCGACAAGTTTCGGCGCTGAGTAAACATTCCGGTAACTAAGTCACGCCTTTGATTGCTCCAAGTTGCGTTGAAGAGAAGATTTTACTCAGCTAGTTAACTTTTCACTTGACACTCCTTTGCATTCAGATGCACTTAGTTCATACTCCGTAAATGCTTACGAATACGACCAAAGAAGACAATTAGTGTCTTTGTTTACTGTTATCTACATTGTTCTTTGTTTATAATAATAATTAAAAAAAAATGTCAAGGGACAATATCACACAAATTAATTTATGTTTGGTATGGTACTAGACAAACACGTTCTTAATTATATACAGAGAAATGCATACTTAAATACATTGTTCAGAAAATATCCAAGACTCAGGAAAAAATCTCGCGCTCATCACACAAATATCTCCCCTTACTGGGATTCGAACCTTGGACCACTAGCTTCGTAGGTAGGGTTAATACAAACTAGGCTAACATGTCGCCAAATGACTCCTAAACTAAGCAGTTTCCATTGTAATAACCTTTTGGGTCAATTTTGATTAGAAAAATATATTTATAGTTTTATTTAGCTTTCAAGCTGTTGTTTTTTTTTGCCTAAGAGCCACAAGCGTCTTAAAATACTTATTTGGGTTAATGTATATCATACATTATATTGCTTTGTTTAAGCTCTCAAAGTTGACCTAGACTATTTTTCTAAATATGATACCAACGAAATAAAATCTGCGAACCTTTTTAGTAGACCTAAGTCATATTTATACACCTTTTATGAATACGAAAGTATTCAGGCGTGAAATGTTCCTTTGTTTAACTGATGAGTCCATATTTTATTCATATTGCCGTGTATGAGGTGAGGGGTTCTCAGGTTCTGTATTGCATGATTCTGGTTATTCTCTGTATGAATGGAGCATTACCATAAAATGTTCAGATGGTTTATAAAAAAATGAAATACCACTCGATTTTTATTTCACAGCCTGTTATCAGTAAAAGTGACAATTATTAATCACTTAGGGATATAAAAAATAAATATAATTGATAAAAAAAATCTTTAATAAATTTAAATTATTGCTGCACTGTTCTATTGAATTTTTCCTATAAGGATGTCAGACTGCAAGCTGCAGTTATTGCAGCAGAGTTCAATACTCGAGACGGTCACGAAAGCGGCAGCTCGTAACCCGTGAATTGCATCCTGCTCCAATAACTCCCCGAACCCACGTCACATGCAGATAAGTATATAAGGAATCATAATAAAAGTCACCGAGATATCCTCAGTGAAAAATCCATTAACACTTATTCGCGCGTAAAATAAACCAAAGTAAGTTACGTAATAAAATAACACATTCTCCCCGCCGTTCCCTCATAACAGCGTCTGTCGGGGAATCTTGCCGCGTAACGTACCAACGCCAAATCACGGCATTACGTATTCAAGCAGAATGACAATATCTCAGGCGGTGCATTTGTTAGCGAAACAGTGTGGAAATTGAAATAAAAAACAGTGAAAAATACTCAAGACCTCCCCGTAGCTACACATAGCGCAGTGCTAACTGCTTTGATTGCAATTCTAGAGGTAAAACCACATGCTCGCGTATTTTCTCGTACGCTTTGCAATTGGTTTGTGTTGTTCTACTCCTAATTAGCTGTTAAAAAAGGTAAAGTTAAATGTTCAGTACAAATGTGGAACATAAGGAATATAATTTACTCCAAAACCAAAATCCGTTTTTGATTATCAAATCACAAGACTTATTATGGATTTCTTAATGAAGTAATTAGTATGTCATTTGCTTAAAGTAGTCTGCCTATTAGTTATATTCATGCCACGTTTTAAACTCTGCCCCGACTTTATGCACGACTATTTTTCCGTCAGAAACGTACTATTTTAGCGAATGTTTGAATTAAAAATCCTCCATATTTACTTCGCTGTGCACAGCCGACGGCGGTTTCGCAAACTTCCACTCGGCACGGCAGTTGTCGCCAGAAATTTACGGGTTAATTTACAATAGGAACGGGTTCCGAGCTTCTGAACATTTTTGAGCTGCAAGCACATTATATTTCACGCTCATCTGGGATGCTGCGTTTTTGAATAACAATCACGTAGTTTTTCACTTTCTGGATGAAATTTAAAGTTAATTAGGAATAGTTTGTGGTAACTATGTTTGCAGCTGTGGGGTCAAATAATTAATAATGCTACACAAAATATTTTGTCACACGAATTAATCACAGTCCAGAAAAACTAGGCGCGTTAGGCAAGTATAGTCCAGCGCTCAGTCAAGCAACAAGCGTTAATTATTAAAGTGCATTAGGGTCCCAAGTTGGGTGGCTGATACGAGCCGTGTATTACGCCCGTCGATCAAACCTTTGTTCGCGAACTGGCGGAGTGA
Source organism: Acleris sparsana (assembly GCA_923062465.1). NCBI lineage: Eukaryota > Metazoa > Arthropoda > Insecta > Lepidoptera > Tortricidae > Acleris > Acleris sparsana. Next base: position 12,875,629 of record OV281287.1, on the reverse strand, counting down.
CTGGCGCTTTCTCGGCCCATTCCGAAAATCAACCCGAAAGAGCGAACACCGCGGATCGTCATTTTCATTTGTCATCAATCTATGTTAGGGCCGCTGACATGTAAGTGTTAATTAAGCAGGCCTCACTCGAGCGTAATTAAGAGTGTTACAGTGTTATTTTAGACATTAATTGAGATGAAATTTCTTGTTATAATGAAACGGGCGCGCGGGGCTCGGGCGGGTAATTTCGCTCGAAGGTCATCGAGCACTCGGAAAGTCAAGGCACACGGGAGAGTAAACAAACTCGAGTTACCATCGAAATGAAGATTCGTAAAGCGTGACCGGTGTTATCGTTTCCTCCTAAAGTTGGTCGCGGATAAGAAAATTTCACTTTGTAAAACCGTGATACAAGTATTACGGTAGAAATTTCTTTGGTTTGTTATCTTCTGAACGAAAAGTTATACCTATTTTAAAGGAAAATATTTTGGTCTGTTGGGAGTTTTGCGGAAAATGGATTTAGTTTTTGGGAAGAAAGCTAGTCGCTTTATCATTTGCGGGCAACAAACAGAGGGGCTTAAGGCGCGGCGCGGCGCGGCGCGGGCCGCGACACCCCGCGATGGAAGGATTGCTAGGCGACTAAAGGCTACAAGGAAATGTCGCCACTTTACTGACACTTGAAAAATAACATTTCCACAGAGATAAATTGTGAAAGACTTCTCTAAGAAATGCTTAAAAAGTAGGCGGTTGGCAAAATATCCGACTATTTATCGTATTTTTTATGTATCTATTGAAAATAATAAATCAGCTAAGCCCTGTTTATACTTTGTTAAGTACAAGTGTAAAGTTCATACATTTGCTACTTGCCACTTGACAGCGAATGTATGAACTTCACCCTTGCACTAAACAAAGTGTAAACAGGGCCTAAGTGACTTTACCTTCGCCTAGTTCTAACTATACTAAACTGTGAGTGATTTTATTATGCGCAGAACAATATTAGTACTGTTTTGAAAACTGCGTGAAAGTACTTTAAATCACGGATTACATAATAGTACTGCATACATTAAACCTCAAAATTTAGCATTTTGTGAGTTCTAACCTTTTTGTAATTATTAAATCAATAAAGAATCTTGTAACTTCAGTGTTTGGGCTGAAGTTACCCGTCCTTGAATATTGAAACCGGTCTTGTGAACATTAATCGGTTCGAGTCTCTGTGCTACGAGATACCTCTACGGCGCGTAGCGTGCGCTTCACTACCCGACGACTTTCATAATCATTTTGATTTCAAAAACTTCGTACCACAGAGAAAATGAATTATAAAATTTACATAATAAAAGGTTTGACGTTACCTATTTGTTCAATAGGAAAAACTCAACTCTAAAAAATCAAGAGATAGTGCAAAATATCTCAAGTTGATTTATGAGCTGATGTTTCTACAACTTGAAAACCCTTGCCCTGCAAACTGTTTATCTGATGATGATGGTTAATTTCTAGCTAGTACAACGTGACAGTTGCAGTTCTAACGTGGTAGGTACGTATCATAATTTATAGTCATCAAATTGACTTTAAATTTTGTATTTGTATACGATTTTGAGTTCGGCGTGTTTAGTTTAGTTAGTGGTGACCCTGCCTATGAAGCTAGCGGTTCCAAGTTCGATTCCTGGTGAGGGCATAAAGTTCAAAATACATAATAAGTCAAAATACAAAATGTTTTATATATAATAGTAGTTTATCTGAAACCGTAAATATTTCATAATTGTTATGAAACAAACGTAACCTAACCTATAATAGGTCCTATAAAACTGCCGTTTAAAAAAAACTGAAAAATTGGCTGTTTCAGATATAGACAATTAATATTATGTTATAAACCATTATGTATTATTTTATGACCCACAATGTATTTTGAACTTTATATATTACTAGCGACAACCCGACCCCGCTTCGCTTCTGTTTATGTGAATTTCCTGTTATTGCCGAACACAAACCAAAACGTATTTATACACAAACCTTTCTCTTGAATCACTCTATCTATTGATGGAAACTGTATTTTTGTAGTTTTGTAGTGTATAAGATCTTAGCGTACAGACAGCGGGAGCGACTTTGTTTTAAACTATGTAAAGATGTTACGATCCCGCTTTAACGTCATTCGACTTTAACCTTCGTAAAGTGTAATTATTTACACAACAGATGAGATGGTGATATCGTCGAGCAAGTACGAGGTGGTGATCGTGGCTCTGAGCTCGTTCGAGAGCCGCATGACGCTGACGGTGCGTCGATTGACGCCGGCCGACGTCGGCGGCTACCGCTGCGTGGCCAAGAACTCCCTGGGGGAAGTTGACAGCATCATCAGACTGTATGGTAAGACCACAGATGCCATAAAGCCAACAACTACCTATTGCTAAACCACTATACAACTATGTCGTAGAAAATCTTTTTTTTTTTTAATAATTTACTTTTTGTGACATGACGCTGCCATAACAACATTTGAAGTGGCTGAAAGAAGTTTATAGGCTCAAAACTTGCAAAGATACGGTCAGTGTTCGGAGCAAAGATAATGTAATTTTTGAAAAAAGAAAAATAAATGTTTTTATTGCCTGACAAACAAACAAATTGAAAAAAGTGAAAAATAACAAAATAATAATATGTTATGGTACTGAGTTTTACACTGCCTAAATCTTGGCAAGTATTAAAAATTATAATTAGTAAAACCATGTGGAATTAATGTAACCAATGACAAATCCTCGATTAAACAAACCGTGCCCATGTTTGGTGTATTTTATCCTATGTTTTTCGAATTCTTAAGACACCATGTCTCTTTTTTACACAAAATGCGTGTCCGCGAAAACTATGAGACTATGCCCACTAACTAGCCCGTGCCGTCACCGACCAACATTTTAATACTAATTACCTTCCGGGCCTGATGCGTTCGTAGTACGGTCATGGTGTGGTACGGTGTAGTGGGAAGACATCTTTACGTGACCTCAAAATCATCTGTTTCCTTCTTGCACAGGTAGTACCTAGAGATGGGCAATTGTTTTGCTTGAGACAAGGGATATTATGATTGTTATGAAGTACCATTTCAATAGTAAGTATTTGAGATTTCTCAGGATCGTAGCAGATGGAAAGAAGTGGTCTCTGCCTACCCCTCTGGGAAACAGGGGTGACTTAATGTATGTACGTATGTATATTAAACGTTTTATCAGACAATTCCAAAATTAAAAGAAAAAACAAAATGTGCCTTAACATCAATAGGTTAACCAGGATTAGAAATGGGTAATCGCTTTTTACCATCTCCGTTTATACGTATCGTCTTCCCGTTCCTGCTATGAATGGTAATACAGTTTAACTTAAGCTTATATTAGCAATTAATTGGCTACGGGTAGGTGTCGCATTTATGATTATTACCAACGCGTTGCCTTAACGGCTTAGCAGTGAGCTAATGCGATCTATTTGAGTAAGCTTGTATAAGCAGTCATTAATACCACAGTAACACCTGCTAATAAACATGCAATTATGACTTCACAAGAGAATCAATTAAAACATACCTGGTACCTTACGGTCAACTATTACTGTCGACTGTATGTTACAGTAAAAACATACCAGTGGCCCTACACCCTAGAGAGATTGACCGTAGCTGCCAGATGGTCATCACTAATCGATACATTTGTCATTTCTGGACATCAGAGCCAACTGGTCGGATGTCCATTTTTTACCAAAATCACTTTTTTTTAGAATCGTACTCAATTTTTTGTCCTTTTTCAGGCCATCTAACCGTTATATCGCTAGCTCCTTTATTAACGAAGTTAGATTTACAAAAAAAGGTCGGATGTTCAGAGTACCTTAGAAGAAAAACATCTGATGTTTAAATGTAATGTTTTGCCTCTAGTAATCTTAATGTATGGCTTTAAAAGATGGTCTGATGTTCACATAAGACATATTGGTTTTATATTTTTCTTGGAACGGAGCGTCGGATGTTTATATCAGACCTTTTGGTTCGGAAAAAACCAACAATATCTACAATAAAAAGAGATAGCAATAAATTTTAATGGGCGATGGAAAGAGACAGATAGCAAACATACGACCGACGATTACCGAAATCTTACGATTGACCGGGCGCGGCCGGCCGGCGGCGAATGACATGTATAAACCAGTTTGCCGAGTTGGCGTCCAGACCAGACCGCGGAGGTGGAAATTCATTCATTTGTTTCGCGGATTTATTAATTTGTCAAAAAGTGCAAGTGCGGTTATTGAGTGGGATTGTAGATACGACATGAATCCTCATGTCAATAGAATTTTTCAGGAGTTACGAAAGACCGAAAATAAAAGAAATCAAGGTGTGTTTAATGGTTATGTTCTAACCTAACCTACGACCTACTACTACAAGTTTTGTTTTGTGCATTCGTTTTGATTTTTAGAGTTAAGTATTGAAATAAACAGAATGACTTTATTGTTGTTTCAGATGATATTTTTCAAACGAACCATAGACGACCTTCACTACCAGTTGAGGCTGATAATGAATTCGTGAAATTCTCTCGGTATCCATTGTAAAAGTGTCATAATATCTTTGTACTTGGCACTCGATATCGGTTTTTCGGTATTTCGTATATTTGGTAAACGTTCAGTGTATTTTTTAGGGTTTTTGATGTTTCTGTTTAAGTTAACTTGTTTGAAGGTCTCTTCATCAAAAGATGTTTTATAAAATAGAGACCCTGGAGCTTCCCTCCGAATCTGCCACCATACCGTTTCCGATATTTTAAAATTGTCTCCTGAAGTATTCCTCTTGCGTTGTACTAAGGGACCCATTTTGCCAGTCAAAACTGTGAAATTTTTCATATCATCCAAAGTCATCTCCTGTACATGGAATGGATTTTTAATGGATATGGCCTACGTGTGGATTATGCACAAATATCCCCACATTAAATGCATCAACCATAAGATTCTGATGAAAGGTCACACTCACATGGAGTGTGACCATATCCATGCCATGATTGAGAGGAAAAAGAAAAAACTCAAGACGATGGAAATCGCTTCACCACATGATTGGGTTCAGTTTGTAAAAACTTGCTCGGGTAAAAATCCATTCCATGTACAGGAGATGACAATGGATGATATGAAAAATTTCACAGTTTTGACTGGCAAAATGGGTTCCCTTAGTACAACGCAAGAGGAATACTTCAGGAGACAATTTTAAAATATCAGAAACGGTATGGTGGCAGATTCGGAGGGAAGCTCCAGGGTCTCTATTTTATAAAACATCTTTTGATGAAGAGACCTTCAAACAAGTTAACTTAAACAGAAACATCAAAAACCCTAAAAAATACACTGAACGTTTACCAAATATACGAAATACCGAAAAACCGATATCGAGTGCCAAGTACAAAGATATTATGACACTTTTACAATGGATACCGAGAGAATTTCACGAATTCTATAAAAACTTGCCTCACGACAACACGGCAAGCGAAGTTCCCGAGATGGAACCGATGGATGATACAGACTGAGCGTGCTTCATTATTCTATTAATTTTATTTTTATTTTGCGGCGTGGCGTAACTACTTCTTGAAAAAAAAACTAAGTAGTAGTAGTTGTTTTATAAGTAGTTGAACTTTAAGTGAAAACTTTCTCACTGTTCTCTCATTATTAATAAAATTGTATCTTCATTTCTTCTGAAATTAAATGATCTCAAAAATAATGAATTTTAATGTTTCATTTTGAAGTCGGTTGTACAATATTGTGTATGTACCTAGTGGACAAATAACCCAGGACCAAAATGTCTGATGTTAACTTAGGATTGAATTTGATATGTAGGTATGATCAAATATCCCCGGACCAAAATGTCTCATGTTCACATAAGATTGAATATATTTCCATTTCATTTCGGGCCATATAGTCTGTTTTACACATAAGTCCTAAACTTATTGCGTGCTGACAAATTTTCTTAGAGCCAAAATATCGGATGTTAATATCCGACCACAGTATAGCATTTGACTTGTCAATTTTAGGTCGGATGTCACACCCTTTTCATAATCAAATTTGAATTGCAATGTTATTGATAGCGTAAGAAAGAACTTAATGTCAGAAAATATTTGCAATTATATGCTCCTTCAATATTAATTTACTAGTTTTCTTTACTTTAATACAGTTAGTGGGTGTTAAACGTTTTAAAGTTACTTTTGCTTGTTCTGAAAAGTGTCAAAAATGGACATCCGACCAGTTGGCTCTGAGGTCCAGATTTTATCATCTATATCGGTGGATAATGGATAATTCAATTTAATCGAAAGTACCATGTTAGCAATCGTCGACAACTTGTCGCTTATCTCGAGTTTAAAATGGTTTATCACGTCAATATGGGGTAACCGTATTAGTCCCGCATTTTTAGAAAATCGGTTTTGAAGGCGTTAACCATCCTGGAGGCCCTGCCGTGATGCATTACGCAAACTAGCCTTTCTATTCGTTTCGTTTTTAGACCAATCGCGGCACTAGATCACGTGACTTTTCATAACGTATCACGTCATCTACCAGTGTCGCGATTGATTTAAAAACGAAACGAATAGAAACGCTAATTGGCGTAGTGCATCTTGGCAGGGCCTCGTATCTAGGGCCTCAGCTCAGTTAGGTCAACCGCGGGCAATTTAATCATACGTCTTGTTTTAAAATCGCCGCGCCTTTACAGTGTACGAAAAAATCAACTATACTTTGACGGAATATAATAATTGCGTAACATGTGATGAACCCATACATAACTGACTCACGTTTCCATACATTATTTTACTTTAATTTTACTTTTAGTACTCAATCACGATAAGTCAGTCAACTTCATTGTCATTGTACAATAAGTCAGTAGGTACAGTACAATTAATTGGACTTTGATACTCGGCAATTCTCGGTATTTATCGGGAGAGATCGGAAATGCAAATGACACGAGACACGTTGCTGCATATTCATAATATAATGTGTGCACTTAACAGTGTAAACCAGTAATGTAGATCACCTGCCACAATGTTATTTTTTACAGTAGACCTATAAATAGCACAGATGTTGCTTGATTTAATTATTATATCGCATTACTAAAATCACAAATATTAAATTAGTAGATGTAAATTACAGATAATTTAATTCGAGGCAAATTTCTTTAACTTTGAAAGCTAAAGCGTCCTCAATATCCTCCTAATATTTTAAATGCGAAAGTTTGTGTGTATGTGTGTGTGTGCGTTGGTTCGTTACTCCTTCACGCTGCAACGACTGGACGAATTTGGATGAAATTTGGAATGGAGATAGCTTATACCTTGGATTAACACTTACTGTGTATCCCGGATTTAAAAGTTTCCGAGGGAATAACGATAATCGAAATCTACGCGGACGAAGTCGCGGGCAGAAGCAAGTATGTCATAAAAAGTTGATTATTGTCTATTTGAATATTAAGAATATTAATGATATTTTCTGCACTTAGATTTATTTTTTATATATTTTGTGACTACATTCTAGTATTTTATATACTCTATGTGAAAACACGAACCTTTACGATTAAAACCTAGATGTCCCGAGTGTCAAAGCGGAAATAATCGTACTTTACCTACTTAGTACTAAAGACTATGTAAACTCCGTTTATGACAGCTAGGCTAGACAATATGCATAACGCTAACGTGAATGATTTTCGTAAACTATCACAATGCATGACGCACGCGCCCGTCGGGCAGCTGACGTCAACCTTTAATCCAACACAATTTCGATAAAGATGCCGTCCTCGCAAAGAAGCATCTTGTCTAGGGCCTAAACTGAAAACTACTATAGCATTGTGGTATCTACTACACATATTGTTTGTATGTAATCGTAAATTCAAGTTAAAACATCGAATACGTCATTGAGCGTTTCTTCATACAAGTGTTAACGACACCAGAGAAGAAACAAATTTTATGTATCTTTGTATCGATAAAAAACTTAAGTCTTGCCCCTCTTCAATGTATATTTAGTTGTAACATTCTTTATTTGAAATTGGTTGTGAATTCCATATTGGTTTTGTAAACATTTACATGCAAAACGGGCTTTCCTTAGTTTTTACCCAGTAAAAAAGAAAAAGTAAGTGTTTGCTTGTATCTCATGTTTCATCGTGGCTGATGTCTAAGGGTGCTTGTCCACTGGCGTTGAGCGAGGCAGCGGAGCAGTGACCGAGGAAAAGATCCACCAATTGGAATACTGTATTTTCCTGCCGTCGCTCATAGCAGCGCTCCTATTGGTGGAATTTTTTCCTCGCTCACTGCTCCGCCGCCTCGCTCCGCTCCAGTGGACAGGCAGCCTAATGCCTGTAACCAATATTAAATCCGCTGATGAATTTAGTTACTTCAAGTTTATATTGGACCCATTTATGTAGGAAGTAACAAAACACAACCTAAAGTAAAAAATCTACGCAGGGCCTGCATGCTGCTGATATTAAGTAGTATTTTCTTACTGAATAAATTTCTTTTATCTTTTTATCTTTTTTTTTTAATTTGATTGCAGCGCCCTTGCAGGGTTAATGTTTGGACAAAATATATTTTTAAGATCATGTATACACGTAATGCAATAAATTAATCAGTATGAGTATGAGTATAACATTTCAATTATTTTTCTGCACAGAAATTCCCGGACCCACAGCTCGTAACACCAGTCCAATGACAAGGAAAGAAGAGTACAAGTATTCAACGCCTATGGAAGGCCCTGACAATCAGTTTGGTTCAGCTGACCGATCCGACGACGAGGAGGACAAAGAAGCCGCGTATGACGTCACAGACAAAGCGCAAATCATCCGGCATGCGCTAGAAAACAGCACGAAAAATAGATCAAATGTGTTCACCCCATCCGACACTATCAAACAAAAACTTAGTAATAAAGTTAGCAAAATTATAAACCAATTAGAAATCGAAGACACTGAATTTGGAATTAACAAAAGCAATCACTTGTGTCCAATATTTATTTTAAAGTTTAGTTTAGTTGTAGTTTTAAAAGTATCATTAAACCTTTAAGATTGACCGTATACATACTTATTATGTACCTACTCGTAGGCAATATCAATGCCATTAACTATAAAATTAACTTTTAATAATATATGCCAGATATTTTATCTTAGATAGGAATCAATGTCACAAAAATTGTACCTACGTAATAAATAAGTATACAAACTTGAAAATTATCAATGAATTCTTATAAGTTTTATGTAAATAAAGGTTCGATTTAGTTTTAGCTGTGAATATTATTGATAATAATAAAATAGTACTTTGATATATGGAAGTATCCTAGTAGTGACTTAGACTTATTAAATAACTTAATAATAACGTTTTTTTTTTACTGTACCTAATCAAAACTGAAATCTTGAATTTGCCATCGAAACGTTAAAAAATATTATATTTCTGAAACTCATTTCATACCTTTATTGCAGTGCGTTAGGTTATAAAGCTAATTAATTGAACGTTTTAAAGTGGATGGAAAATTAATATTGATGCGGCAGCTCCGGCCCACGAAGGCCCGACGCTATCGCGGTTTAACTAAATTCATTTTTATTAATAACACGGAGGACTTAATGTGGCATGACTGGGGAATTTGCTATTGATACACTTAAACCTCCTGACCTTTGACTATTCGCCCGACTAGTCTAGACTAGAGAACAGATTTAGATTTTCAAGAAACTATAAGACAACATTTTTTTTTTTTATAAGTTCTTAATAAAAATGAGGATAATTTTGAGAACCGAATTTAAGTAGTTCTTAGTATTTGGATGCCTCGTCTGGATTTAATATTGAGCGTTTGACATAATTTTAAATTATGAGGCGGTTTTAATAAATTACGTATTCTTTTCTGCCAATTTGTGTATTGAAATTACTCTTTTTCTCTCGCGTACTATAAACCGCTAATATTGATATCGATAACGGTATCAGAATACCACTTATTACGTAACAGAAGCGGGAAAACAATTATATAATGAGCGTTGCCATGGTACTAGCTGTTCTATAATAATTATTATAGCATTGTTATTACCATGGTTACGGTCATTCTGGATATCAGTGTTGGCGTTTAGTGAACACTTGGAATTCTAATAAGACTAATTAAAATTACGTATATTAAAAACAAAATTATTTTTGAGACTAATTATGTGTTTAGAATTACATTTTTATTAAATTACTGTAAATAGATGGTTAATATGCTTTGATTTGTTATTTGGTTACCATGGTTACGTTAAATATAGATATCAACAAAATGGCGTTTCTTTTGGCTTTCCAACTTTTATGATAAATAGTCAGTATTGTTTTAGTAACTATTAAAATTTGCATGAAATTTCTTAACCTTATTTAACAATAAAATTCACAAAGTATTAACGTCAATCGGAATAATTAAAATGACTTTGCTGAGAAGTAATATGTTAGCAGAAAAATCGAGGAAAGTATACGAAAAACCGGGTAAAAGCATGTCGGACCATGCTCAGTGTAGAGTTCCGAAGCCGTTACTACAAATAATTAGACCTCGCGACAAACTTAACTTTACCGTTAGGAAATTGTTATCCCCATACATCGATATAGGTCGCGGTCAGTTTACCAACACCGCAAATAAGTTTCGGTATAAACATTTAAACCGTTTGTAACTCAAGAACCAATGAAGTCTACACTTGGTCGTCATAGTTTTCCAATTAAATTGCTTTCATTCAAGATATTTTTCTGATTTTTAGTATTTGTAGTTTTGGCTGTAGGGTCCCTCCCCCCCACAGTTTTCTCTAACAAAGCTTAATATTTCATAAACAGATACTTTAATCGAAAAATTGTTTGTAAAATCCCGCAATATTTTTGAAAGACCTATCCAACGACACCCCACACTTTGGGGTAGACGAGGAATAAAATACATCCCCACGTTACGTGTAGGGGAGGAAAAGTAAAAAAAAAAACAAGTTTTTATTTTACCACTTTGTTGGCGTGCTAATATGTATCTTTATGCCAAATTACAGCTTTCTAGTACTAAGGGTCTCTGAGCTAAGCTGCGGATGGACGGACGGACGGACAGACATGGCGAAACTATAAGGGTTCCTAGTTTGACTACGGAACCCTAAAAAGTGAGCGATTGGTCATTTTTGTCATTATCATTTTAAACTTGTAGAAAAAGTGATGTAGGCAACGATACAAAATTAGCTCTTAAGGTGGTCGCAAGCTCGCGCTCTAACCTCAGCACTTGTACACTTAAGAAGCTTCATTATGTACCAGTTACATAAATAAATATTCATACATTTAAAAACAATTTTATAAGAAATTGAGTAAATGGAAAATGCGGATTACTTGATAGGAAGTAATCATCCAACCATGAGTCATGACCACCGGCAACTCTAGGAAGGGTTGTGGGTCCTTTTCCGGTGTTTAGGGAATGGAAGATCTTTCTTTGAAGGTTTGAACAGCAGGCCTGTTGTCTAACGGACTCGTTATCTACTTCAAAGACGATTGGACCGAGTTCCAAAATATATGTGTCTTAAACTCAACTCGAAACTATGTGAATGCTTCGTAAATTTCTCTTCTATGTATGTATGTATGTAAACTCTTTATTGCACACCATAAACTAAACAAACTAAACCCAGTAAAAATGACTGACTGCTGAGTTTCTTGCGGCGTTTCTTCTCAGCAGTGGTCTCCTCTTGGGAAGCGCTGGTAGTATCTTGACGTGTAAAAGTGCCCGAGCGGCCTACTTACTAAATAAATTTCTTTTATCTTTTCTTTTATCTTTTTTTATCTTTTTATCCAGTCATAAATTTATTTAGGTATACAGCCGAGTCCTGTTCAGACCACAGATTATTAGTACTGTCAATGACTAGTATGAAAACAAAAATGATCGCGATTGCGAGTGCGTTAGGCAACAGGCCTGCGCGTCTATTCTCGGCGGTAAAATTCAAATCGTATTTGACTGTTACGGTATTGTTTCTAAGTCAGCCGCCATTACTGTCAAGAAAATAAGAGCTATCAAAACGTTGACATCAAGTGGACTCGCAGTGGTACAGAGGTTAAAACTGTCTTGGCCTCTGTCCTACATTCACCGTACAACGTTGCCACCAATCTTCCTAGAGAAGATTGGATTATGTTTTATTACTATATTGATTTATGCTTATATATACTTGACACTGGCGAAATCATTTCATTGTGGAAACGCCATATTCCCGCGGTATTAGCTGTTCCAGTCGCCGCGAGAAAAGGAAAAAAAATAAAAAATCGCTGACAATACGAGATCAGGGGCTCTAACATGGCTGCGTTTATCGCGTGACAAAGTTTAGACAAGGCATCTGTCACCTTTTGACACGTAAATAAGTACGACAGTGACGGATTCTTTATCCACATTTGACACGCGATATAGGCGCAGCCATACTAGGCCCACAGATCAAAAACGATATTGTTTTTACCGTGTTGAATAGAGGCCCTGCAGTTTAACTGGTTAAAAACACAGCAGAGGGAAACGCAGATTTGGAGTCACCGTACGAGGTTTATAATCAGTAAAGTTAATAAACAAACGTTATACAGAACATTTATGATTGTATTAAATTTTTTTCTGGACTGATTATAACTAAAATAATTTTATCATTTTGCACGAACAACATGAGTAATATGTAATAATTTTATAATTATTGTAAATCAATAAAAATAACATGACAGAATAATAAAACAGTATTTGTTTTAATTGCTAGTTGCCTAATATATAAAGATACATTGCTTAACGTCATGTAGTTTTATTCCGCGTTTTTCAATCGGTTACTGTTTTTTTTACTGGGGAAATTAAATTTCCCCACCAGAACGTACAAAATATTGGAACTTTGTACTTTGATTGATGATTTCGTTGAGAAAGTAGTTTGGGCAAAGAACGAGGGTACCTATCTCTGCTTTTTGTGCTCATGAGGGCATGTTTATATTTCTTGATGAATTGAAAGTCGATGTACTGAGGCGAATAACACTCCTGGAATGGTCAAACCCGTTTTATTCGTAAGTATGTGTATGTAATTAGTGTAAAAGTACAAGAAAATAAAATCTTGAACGAGCATTACTCTTGCTATACTAGGCTACGTGACTTAGGTAAGAAGTAGAATATGAAAAAATCTTACACAATCTTACTTCCTCGCAAACTGAGCGATTTAGAGCGATGACACACGAGCGATGCCGGTGCGCTGCGTCGTCGCTTCGCTGTGATATGGACATAGAGCGACGAAAGTGTTTCGATGCATCTTGTAGCATGTCGGCGACGACGCAACGCGTTTATCTTGCTAATCCTCTTTCTGCCGAAAAAATACCTTAGGTACCGTCTCCGGACTAGAAACTGTACCAAATTTCACGTTAAACAGTTGATACCAATGTCTGTGAAGACAACCAAATGAAAGCTTTCGCATTCATAACACTAGTAAGGAAAGTGATGGTTACAAAACTAACTAGGATAGAAACATAAAATCTAAGACAAAATTTGGAACAAGCTACAACTTCCACTAACTGCAGCTCGAAACTTGCTTCTTGAAAGGAGAATTGGTGTGAAGTGTGACGCGAGGAATAAGTCAACTAGGTAACAAGTGAAGTTCGAAAGCCGAGGCTTGCGGTTTGTTCCAAGTTGCGGGATTACGCGCAACATCTACACTCATCTTCATTATGCGAGGCAACTTCGGTATTTTCACACGCCTACCAAGGGGTGTTTAGCTCACGCTTAGCTACATGCAAATTAGGTCTAAGTTGCCAAACAAAATGAATTGTTACTTTATGATTATAAAACGTGGTGGTATGTGTATCCAATTATTTTTTGTGACCTTTTGTATAGTCAACTGCTTGATTGTTGGAGTACCTATCAAAAACTATTTTTATTAACATTACTTGCGTCTTGCCGTCACTCTTTCCACGTAGACGTTGTTTATCTCCCTTTGGAAACAGTTATATCTTCCAAGTACTTTCTGGGCTAGAAACTACTTGACACCATTCCTTTTCTAGACAAAAAAATGCACGTTGTTAATGGCAAATAATAAATTATAAATACGATTTACTAACAAGTGTAACATACCTAACTCGATACCTGCCCCCTACTTGACCATCCTGACAATGACTGGTGAGAGGTGAAATTTAAGTGTACATGGCGCAGCTGGTATGACTTCCACTAATGTGCTAATTGTTACCTCTTACTTATCACCATGGATAATGAAATATAAGCGGGCTGGTCATTGATATTTTAGTGTAAGCTGTGTTAAGCTGGAATTTTAAGCTACGCACAAGCACGCTACACTAATTAATGTTAATACAAGCAAGCAAAGACTTTACCCCTGAACTGCGTATAAGTGAGCATGCAATAAAAACTAAGCTTGTTATAAAATATGTATTTAAATCACGCACAAACAGAATACAACTAATTACCTTTTTACTGTAGAGTCACAGATTGTTAACAAACTTTCATAAAGAAAGTTCAAAGCAGAAAATAAATAAAGTACTATTCTAGTTTAGTTTGGCTTTGTTTCAAATGCCAGTAACGAAAGGGGGAAGATAACATCATCTACAATGTACAATGTAAGTATGTGTACTTTATGCTCCTATCTTTCCCGCAATACTCTTCGCAAGCGCACATTGTAGTATATTTCAGAGTCGGTGTCGCATTTAGTATTTAAGTACGTGATAGTCCGCGTTCTTTCACTATTCCAGTTTATCTCTTTAAATGCCAGGATTTTGGACATTGCTCAACATATAGTATATTGTTATGTTAATTAAGATAATAAACAAGCTGGGCACAGAGAGAATGACGTAGTGATATGTGGAGCTACGAGTACTTTGTTCTCAAGTGATAATGACCATATTAAGCAGAAATGTTGGCTAAAAAGTTGGAACATGTTACCAAATTCACTCCGAATGTATACTGTATAATATACATACATGCAATAAGCAGGAACCTGCATATAGTTAATAAAGCTGCGTCTAAATTGCGGAAGATCATTAACAGTGTATTTATACTGTCGCAAATTAAAAAAATACTACCCTAGATAGGCAGATACGAGTACATTTACCTATTTCTTAGACTTGTACTTAAATAAACAATTTCCGTTTTAAATTTTAATCCCGGAACGATCTTACACAAGTTGACGTAGTCCCAAAACAAACATCTAAGCACGTCTCCAGCCTTTAAACCTTCCAAACATAAATCGATTGACAAAGTCATTAATTTATTTATGTCATTAATTGTACAGATTGGCATACTCTGGGTTCTTTGACACCCGCTAACTCTGATACTTAACGCATCGTACTCGTAACTGTAACTGAAGTTTGCTAACATTATATAGTTATGCTGTGACCTTACCTCTCATTGATACGTGACAAAGAGTACTTCATTTAGGGTTTTTGTACGTATGTGAATGAAAGAGTTACCCCCTTATTCATAAACTAACTATAAACCTATTTTAGTTCAATTATTTTTGTACCTTTTTGTCAAACTCAAATGTCATAATGATAAGTAAGGACCGAGTACATTTCAAGCTAACTTTTTTTATTGCTCATTTATAAATTAGGGGGTTAGTTTTTAGTCTACTTCTCGTTTATTACAATCACCAATAATTCAGCACTGGAATAAGTAATATTACATTTTATATCTTAACTATACTCGTTATTCGATATAAAACACCGATGCGGGTCGCGATGGTCGGGAGGTTAATTAAAACGCGTTTGAATTCCCGGTTGTAAATTTCCCCGTTTTCGGTTTTTTACGAACTTTTCGACGAAGCATCCAGTTTTCTGTTTATTTATGAGCTTTGGCTAGCAGCGGACGGACGGCCGGCTTGACCAACAATATTTTCACATTAATGTTTGCTGTTTTTTGCAATACCATTTTAGAAGCGTAAATAAACATACAGTGCCCTCGGATAGCCATTGTTTTAGGCTCGTGTTTTGAAGAATGTTTGTTTAACAACGTCCATTTTAAAGTGCTCTTAATTGTGGGATCCCTTAGTGAAGTATTAGGTAAGCATTATGGTATGGAGAAGGCAAACGATCACACAGGCCACGTAACAATGCCAAGACCGCTAATGCATTTAAACCCTGAGTAATTTTACAGGTTATCTTTTTCCCACACCGAAACACAAGGACTATGTAATTGAAAATAACTATTAAATGTACAAACAAATAAACGTTAATACATAAGTTTAAGTAAAACTTGACTTCACTGTGATAGAAAGTACAGGAAAACCTTTACTTCAGAATTATCTACCCAATAATGAGCTCTCTGATAAGTCGAAGCTTGAATTCGCACCCACTACTAGTTACCGACTAATCATTCGTGCAGTCATTGTGAGAGAAAACAAAACACGACACGGGCGAAGTAACGAGAAAATAATCAATCTCCCAAGTCCACTTGGAAGCAATCAACGGTCTGTTATTGCGTCCATCCAATCCGATAAAAGAGCCGATACATCAAAGATGTCCGGCTTCAATTACCGGCCAATGTACTCTTAGATACAGTAAATCGAAAATACTAGTGCAGCCTAGCGGCCTACGTATCGCAGACTGATGGGTTATGTCAACTACAGCCATGCGATGTCCTAGTAAATCGATAGAGGAGCATTGACTGTGTTCAGACACCTGTCAGACACGAGTATCGCTGTTCATGACTTTTTGACTAGATTTTTTGAATAATTTGCACCTGAATATGACATTTAGTAGATCAGAATAAAGCTCGTGTTATAAGCGAGGGTTTTGGCAGGTATTCTTACCTAAGTAATAACTTGATAATACTCGTAGTGTTTTCAATACACGAAGGCGCGCCCCACCACTCAACTCACCGTTGCATGGCTGTGACAATGTTTGTTATTAAACAGTAAGATGGAAATTTGTGGGTTGAAAAGACTTTAAGTACCTAGTTATCTACACTGATTGATAAACACATGTATCTAAACGCACGGTAGTGCGCATGCCACATCAAGATGTATCCTTTCTGGGTAAATTCGACATGAGCATTTTCTTACCATTAAAATCAAGTCCGTAACCAACATATTAATCTAAGAAATATTTATCTTCCACCGATCATAAATACATTTTCGTTAAACTTATCCAAAAGACAGTCAAAAGAAATAATACGAGACATAGATGCGTTTCACATGCAACGAATCCACGTATGACACATTTGTGACCGTTTCCGTGCCACGCGATCATTACCGCCGGTAAACCATCGATGAACCCTCTTCAAAATGCAAAATGTCAACATATGACTATTGGCATATGAACGAAAAGTAATTGCAGCTCGAGTGTGGGCTTATCTAATTTCGTAGGTGTCGCACGCCGGGACACATTAAAGCTATTACGTGTTAAAAGCCCCGTCTAGTGCCCGGGGCGTCAGTCTCAAAGCAAGGATACACCTATCTCGTTACACGTAGAATTATACCACGCTGGGAATACCGGTTGAGTTTTAGAGTTCCATTGAAGAACATTGCCTTTTATTGTTTTTTTTTAAATTGTATAACGCTTGATACTTATATTTAATCTGATCATTATACATGTAGGTACATGAACACTAATTTAAGTACGTCAACAACATGTGTGTGACCATTCCCTTCTACACTCAGGAGCAAAAATACCGGGTCAGAGTGCGTTTTTCATACAAACGAGACTATTTCGAAGCCTTGGTTCCTCGCCAGGGGTTGTTTTGAGTGAGTTTTAATGGTGGTTAATTGCGAGTTTCAATAGAGGAGGTCAAAAGTTCTTATGATACCTAACTGATCGCACATCCAGTTAACACCACAGCGGGAGAGCTTGGGTCAGCACTTGGATTTCCTTACATTTTATTGCCATTTTAGATGTTTTTCTGAACATGCACAATTCCGGCGTTAACCGAAGATTTATTCAGTTGGGTATCCTAGGCACTCTGGAAGTCCTGTATCGATGCTCGAGGTATTCATCATCAGATTTCACTAAAAGCATTCCCTGGCGAGGAACCAAGGCTTCAAAATAGCCTCTTTAGTATGAAAAACGCACTCTGACCCGTTATTTTTGCTCCTGAGTTTATTTCCCTATTTTATCCTATTCGGAAAGGGGACTTTTCTTCCCTCCTAGGAGGGATCAAAGTGGCACCTTTCTGTTCAAGGACATTTTGTTGCCAGTATAAAATATAAACGCAATATAATATGAAAATAGTTTTCGTCGTTTAATTGCACATAATTTGTTTCATCACTAAGATCTTTTATTTTCCTCATAGGGGATGTGAAAAGCAGTATGTGTCACACGGTAGCAAAATTATTTCCACCTGGGGCGTTAACACTTGAATCCCTCACCACGCTCAGGATTCAATGTACGCCCTCACCGTAAATATCTCATTTTACCCTCTTGTGACACAATCTACTATTATGTCTTTCTCCTTAGTGTTATCCATCATGAACGATGGTTGTGGTTGACGGAAGTCGTTAGTCAGAGAATTTAAGAAAAACCTGATCATTTCTGCGGGATAAGATAAATCAATATGGATAATTTTTGGGTGTGTCTCTTTGTCAAATATTGAAGATTTCACATGCGTCGAAATAGATCACTTTAATTACTATCGTGTAAGTAACTATAAAGTTCAAAATCGCTGGCTAAATTGCAACCGCTACTTTTAGTGCAGATTATATTTTTTAAACGGCACAACCGAATACTATCACATCCCCTATTTTCCATGCAGTGCTACGATGACATAGACAAACATACAAAGCAAAATTAGTACCTAAAATTTGAACACCTTTTATTTAAAGAGCATTAAAAAACACTGTTTCACATGATTTCCATTATTTGTGTTTCATCCACTCTATATCATGTTTCTGTATTTTGATACGGCGAATATTGTTAGGACCGTAAAGATTTATTCAAAAATTAAATGAAGTATGCTCGCTTTCAGTTGCCTTCTAGATTAAACCAGTTAATAAGGTTTCTACGGGGCGACAAATTGTCTCAGTGTTGTACTTGAACACCTTTCAGCGAAAATTGATTGTAATTTACTCGAAATTAGCATGGTACTTGATTAAAAAATTGTTCTTGTATTATTTAAAAACGCTTTTGGACTTAACATTTGATTAAATTATTAGTTTACAAAGACATTTAAGGAAAAAAACTACAAACGCCGAATTCTGGAAAAGCTTCTATAAAATTTTAATTAATAAAGGAACTATAATGTCTAACGTACTTAAATGAAAATTAATATTGACGAAGTTCGAGAACATACAATCGAGAAGTTCATTATTATAGCTATTATCGGTAGGTTAATCACACATCGACGTCAATATCTCACCTTTTCATACCAAACGTCTACGAAATAGCGTTCACATTGGAATACATTAACAGTTTTCTTTCGGTAATGATCGCGGTTACTCTGGCCTTTACAAAAGAGCAATGAAATGAAAATAATGTCAGCAATCAGAGAAATACTCTTAGATTGTTTGGTTATAAATTATTCAATCATACGAATAAATGTTGTGTTCAGTAAGAATTCTCGTTTAGTCAGGAAGTAAATAAAATAAGTAACGTTTCATGGGTATTGCGACCAAAATATTGTTTCAAAATAATGACCATTGATTGATATGATGATTCAAGATGATAACAGCGTTTTCATTCACAATATGATTGTTAAAACTTCTAAAATTTGATTTAAAACCCGTTCAGGAACAATAGAAACAAACATTAAAAGTAACAAAAACATATATTCCAAGAAAAGTTTGAGATACTTAATGTTCGCACTGATTACAATAACTTTCTACAAAGTTATATCTCGGCCAAGTCACTAAACAATAGCTAAAATGAACTTAACTCCGGCCGGCACTCCATAAATGTGCTGAAACGTAACAAGTTAGCTCCATACACTCCCTTCCCGAAGTTATACAATTCCAAATATTGTTCCGAAAACACTGGCAACCCCAAACCGTTCTCCAAGTGCCCCAATTCATCGGGATTGTACTAATGTGAGAAACAGAGCGGATCCTAGTTCCGTCCCAAACGAGCCGCACGACTGTTTGCCTAAATCTGACAGCTGTACCTAATTCGGGACGTACTGCACTAAATACTGTGGTGGAATACTGCAACGTACCCGCTGCACTGTTTAAGTTGTGCTCGATTGGTTTAAATTTACTCTGAGAATTCCTTCTAATGTTCGTGCAAAATCACACTGCTCAGATGCTGGCTGATAAGACAGATGGATTGGCGCCTTTTTTTATTTTTTTTATTTATTGATTAAGATGAAAGAAAAATACATAGTAGGTACAATGCCCATCTAAAGCAAAACTTTTAGGTTTTGAGTTACTTGCAAATGTATTTTGATAATAATTTTAATTTGATACCTCCGCGTTCCTGAGAAAAAGGGCCTTGACAGATAGACGAAGATGGACAACGAAGTGATCTTATGAGAGTTTTCTTTACTTTGAGGTACGGAAGCCTTGAAATATTGCACAGGTACAATTTTCATTTTTAAAACGGATATGTTTTTTTTTGAAAGAGCTGGTATCTATCTATCTAATACCTTTAAACGAGCAATTCTTGTATATATACATATAATCTGAATCCCGGAAACGGCTCCAACGATTTTCATGAAATTTTAAATAAGGGTTTTACGAGGGCGAAAAATCGATCTGTCAAGTTGTCATCTTCGGGAAATTTAGTTTTTAACCCGAGCCACCCTCGGTCTTTCGGGTACTATACAGTGTGTAAATGGTATACGGGTGTTTATTAAAATTAGGACATAGATTAAGACTCTACTAATCATTAACAGAAATAATTATTTTGATTACGCTAACGTATACACCGTTATTAATTTTTGAACATACTATCGACCCGCAATGTACATCGAAGTCCATCTGTCAGGTAAGTACGTAATGTTTACTTGTGAAAATGTTAATTGCATTTTTCGTTATACATTACGTGTTAAATTATTTTGAATGGTTTTTTTATTTATTTAATTTTAACAAAAGCTGCCTAAATGTGCTCAGTAGGGGTTAAATACTAACCACAGTTAAAAGGAACGCCCCTATACCATTTACACACTTTATATTAAAACTATAAAGAAAGTTTAAAAAAATAACTGCGGTATCGCTGTGAACTTTCAGCTATTATGCAGAAACAATTTGAAATGGGGTATATGGCCGTTCCGACCTCGCTATGACTGCCAATATCAAAGCACATTCTGAAACGGTAATAGTGCCTTTACGCACATTGGACAGCGTCATCTAGGATGATTAAATTTCCATTGTGGACCCAGTCAAAAGCCTAACGGAATGGAATACGTCAAGCCCATGCAACAATTACCAGCTGCAAACTGACTGGATCGGTGGCCGAGTACGTGCCAAAAAGCCAAAGAGAATCCATCGGCTCCCGACCACGTCTGTTATTACGCCTGACAATATTTTATATAGCTGTGAAAATTGCAACCGCGCGCCCAACTTTAACAATTTACACGCCGCCGTCGGTGCATATTACTCGTACTGCATTTATGTCCGTGCAGTGTGCTGCCGTTTTTTAACTAGACTCAAGTAGGTAATGTGATGAGTGTGACCTGAATGAGGCTGAATCAGGAAGAAAATGAATGAAGAAAAAGACTAGTACGGTGTTCCTGAGTTTTCTGTGTGTGTTTTCCGGTTTAGAAATGAATTTCTTAGCGAGGGACATGCACGCTATACGAGTATAAGGGTGTTCTGCCAAATCTTACTTTTTTCAATGCATTAATACTCAGTGCAACTAAAGATCTTAATGTCCTAAGCCGTGGACATAATTTTGTCGACTTTAGGATAATTATTAAATTATTTCGGATAAACTGTTGACATTTTTAAAAAAATTAACCGCCAAGAGGGCTGACGTTGTCAAAATAATGATCAAAGCTCCTAAGTCAGCCATTATTTCTGTACTTATTGTAATAAACTGATTATACCCAAAGGCTCTATTCTAATCGGTAATATCATATTATGGCTTTTGATATGTCATCGTATTGTCAACGTTATCATAGCTCTTATTTACTTGACAGTAAAGGCAACCGAGTTAAGACATCATGTCAATAGCAATATGGTTTTACCAAGTAAAATAGAGCCCCAGTTCACTTACTTATTCTCAAGGTAGATACTCACATAACAACATTTAATTCAGATTTGAATTTCAAATGATCTAAAATGAAAGAAAAGCACAGCTATCGCAACGCACCACTTTACATAATTTACACATTTCTAGAACCAGGTTTCAAAACACGGTTGCGGAGCGAGATAATTGCTTTTGAAATGTAAAGGGCCGGCTGGCAATAAACAGGGTGTATTTTTATTTCGCTCGCAACAAACGGGCGTTTTTTCTTTTATCCATTTAATCCAAAGTGTCACAGACCGCACGTACGGTGTTATTAGCATGCGGCGAAACAAATCCAATCTGCCAAACACTCGGCGGTAACAAGACGCGCGAACTTTACCAGACTTGTCACGTATACGCGAAACTCGAGCGTGTATGAGATACATACCGATGCACACTTTTCTCAAACGATACAATCTTTATTGCACCCAGTTAAGAGCTAGATTCGCACGCCCGTTGCACAGATGGCGGGCAATAGAATTAGACCAGGTGCTCTATTTTATAGAAACGTAAATCACTTAGCGAAACTTCAACATAAATGCAGTGTAGGTAGGTATAGCAAGTTTACTGTAATTATAGCAAGCGTTTGAAAAAATAAATTGATTTTATTTGTTTTGTTAAAAGACAACTTAGAGACAGGCTTTGTATTATCCTTACTCTTTTGAGGAGGATCCTTTGTATTTTTTACATGTACTTACCTAAGTAAGTGATATTAATTTATGCAACAGGGCCTCGATTCAACACGGTGAAAACGATATCGTGTTTAAGCTGTTATCGTATTGTCACTGTTTAGATAGCTCTTATTTACTAGACAGTAATGGCGAGTGAAGTCAGAACAATACCATAACAGGTCAAAGACGATATGGTTTTCACCGTGTTGAACCGTTTTTCATCGTGTTGCCGCAGTTCTTTACCGTTTTTACTAAAATGACACGAAATACAAAAAATGCTACAAACGATGGGGCTAGTGTTAGTTACTTCGTGTACCTAGAATGTTAATTTTTTGTTTTCATTTAACCTCATTAAAATAAACCTCGTGATTTAACAATGGGTAATGTACAGTCACCCAATAAAAATGTTCAGCATACTTTGGAACTTTGTCATTGTGACTGCCATTGTTATTGTTATTGTCATAAGTTTGAAGTTTATTATAGTACTGATTGCTGGAAAGAAATAAGAAAGAAAGTCAATATTTGTAGTGGTCCGTACCAGAAGGGAGTTGAACGGGACCCTATTGATATGCCTACGCTGTCCGTCCGTCCGTCTGTCCTAATTTTAGCAGTTGTATTTCTTGAACCGTAATAGATAGCGGTTTTTTTTCTTCTTCGGCAAATGTTTTTTACCGTGGATTAACTAATTTTAAGTAAATGAAAAAGTTTAGGAGAGTCTACTTTATTTCCAACGTATTTTGATTATGGTTGTAAATTTGGTATATACACACTCTGAAGAATAACAACAAATAATGTTAGAAAAGGTCAAGTGTGTTATGCTTGCACTGATTCGATTCGAAATCGAAATCAAACCGGAATATAATAATAGGGCCTACTGTTGTGCGGCAGTATGGCATCCTCGTAACTTGGAATTTTCATAACAATAACACTCTTAAATATAATTTGTAAAACATAACAAAAATAAGGCAAAATGCTGCGAACTGTATAGAAATTCAACTTCATTTTGTTTTATTAAAGGAAACCAATCAGCAACACCCTCTTACGGAGGATGGCGAGATTTGTTACCCATCACCGAGACTACACCTAGTTCTAGGTTTAAGAAACCCCATCACTCATATACTAACGCCATCTCTGCGAGTATAACGGAGTTTTAATCATCCCTGTCCGGGCGAGTATTTTCAGCTTCAGGGACAGAAGCACGACACCTAGCGGAAGGGCCGTGAAGTTTATCTACAATATGTACCGCAAAATATAGCGGGGTTGGTTTTTCTTTTTTCATTTTATACTTTCGGTGCGAATGAAACAGATGGCGTTAAAATCACATTACTAAACGGGATTTTAAAGCAAATAATATTATAATTTTAATTACTTATACAGTTATTGTAAAGTAAAGCGTATCTTTAGCGCGAAATCTACAAATGATTTTAAACCTAAATCCCTAGGTCTTGAGGGCAGTTATTAGATTGTATTGTTACATAGTAATCAATCATTATTGTTTAAGGTTTGAAAAATAGGGGTGTTATAAGTTAAACTAACGTAATATTTGCGTATCTGTTTGTCCGTCTGTGGCATTCTAACTCCCATACTGAGGGATCGATTTGGGCGTATTAGTGTTTTCTAAAGCAATCATTTTTAATCGGGAAAGTTCTCACTAAGATTCGGTAATAAAAGTAAAATATAAAATTACGCCTTGGAAGCGCATAAAAAATACCAATTTTCAAATAGGTAGATCAGTCAAACTGAATCCAGCCATTGGTTTATAATATTGTAAGATGCCGACTTGAGTTTGACTGATCTATTTGAAAATAAGTATTTTTTTGCGTTCTTGAGGACGGTTTTAAAAAAAATAGGTACCGGTAAAAGGGGTACTTTGATTTACGGGGTAACATTGCCCGACCTTAAAACGATAACTGTTTTAGTTGTTATCTTCTTAAATTGTTGATGTAATTATATAACTGTATGAGTAGCTTAGTCCTGATGAAACATTTAATAGAATAATTAAATATTAAAGATAGTTTTTGGGGTGGGCAATGTTACCCCGTAAATCAAAGTATTACCCCCAGTTTACGGTACTTAATTTTTATTTTATACTTTTTAGTGACCATAATATACTAATTAGTTGACCTTCTCCTCTTGTTGACATCGTTTAAAAACATGAGGAGTGACGCAGCAGTTTGTAAAGGAACTCGACTCGCAGACGAGTTTTTGCGAGTGTGATGATGTTTTAACAGGATCTTCCTCTTCGCAAGATCTTTCCCACCGAGCAGCGCAACAAAAACCAGGGCCTCAACGGTAAAAATCGAATCGTTTTGACCTGTTATCGTATTATTAACGTTCTGATAGCTCTTATTTTGTTGACAGTAATGGCGGCCGAGTTAAATGCAATACCATAAGAGGCCAAATACGAGTTGGATTTTGTCGCCTAGAATAGAGGCACTGTTACTATTTTTATTTAAAAATTACCTACGTAATGAACCGTCACTCTGCCCTTCGAAAAACTGATTTTATCTTCTTTGGACCATTTTTCCTACCAAATATTTGAGTTCCCTCAATTTCTTACAAATCGCCTTATCAGATACTAATTTGATGACAATGGGACCACTACCTATAACCCTATCAAACGAAAAAATAATTTTAAATCTGTCCACAATTGACGGAGTAATCGCAAAACAAACGTTTTTTTTTAAACTTAACTTGAATTGTGAACCTCCTACTTATTTGAAGTCTGTTGAAAATCGGTTGGACTATTCGGTTGGAATCACCGTTATATCGGGAGTTTTAGGGTTGCGTAGTCAAACTAGGAACCCTTATAGTTTCGCTATGTCCGTCCGTCCGTCCGTCCGCAGCTTTGCTTAGTCTCTTCCCTACGCGTAACATAGGAATGTTTTTTTCATGGGGTGGGGTGGCGTTAAATAGGTATTTTAAAGATGTTGCGGGTTTTTAAAGTATTTTTTAGATTAAGGGATATTATTCGTTTGTGAAATATTAAGATTTAAAGTGCTAATCTTCGTTAGAGTAAGCACATGAAACGACTATTAAAGATAAACTATCACGAGTAAGTAGACAGATTGGTATCCTGAGATACAAGCGACCAAAGTACTAAAATCAACTAAGACCGCACCAAATAACTTTAAAAGAGTTCATACCAAATGGTTGTTTTTGAGATAGTTTTTTTGTAGTATCGGCTTTGGAACCTCACATTGAGCATGCGGTCACATGGGTCGGGACATTTTGGTAACTGATCATAAGCTGGATTCAATTTTAACTCCCAGATCTTTTTATTACTTGAAGAAACATTTAAAATTAAAATGTATTTACTTAAAACAAAGTACAACGTGAAGTGCTATTTCTTTTTAAACTGTGGCAAAGTGCACGTGAAATTATTCGCAATGGTAAGTCGTCGGCCAGGCGCGGCTCGAGCATTATAATGGAATAAAGTGGAGCGGATTTAATAATGAAATCATGAGCCGGATATTTGTTGCGACTCCGCCGAGTTATGAAGTCTTTTTAGGGTTCCGTTGGTCGACAAAGTTACAAGTTGTGGATTGAACATTATTCTACGTCTTTATCAATTTAAAATATGTATTTTAGAAACCTGCGTCACTATTGCCTGACGCACTTGCAATCGCAATCGACTTCAAAGTGGACCAATTGTTTTCATTTGAACGCAGACTCGCCTTCGGTCTGTAAAAATGAAAGCGATTGCGATTGCGAGTGCATTAAGTAAAAAGCCCTCCGGTATGTAGTGCCAGATAGTACTCGGCTGTCTATCGCTTTCACAATCTCTCGGAAGCTCTATGTTATTCGAAAAAAACCACATTGGTTTTTCAAATATCTTCCTATTACAGTTCATGAGATACAGCCCGCTGTCAGACGGACATATGGATAACGAAGGCTTAGGAATAGGATCCCGATTGCACTATATGGGTACGTAATCCTAAAAAGGGACAACAAAAACCGACAAAATTTTAAAATCCTTACGTACTTTTTATTTTAGGAACTGGACTAGAGATAAATCTTCGTTCGTAGAATTTATGGCAAGAAAATGATGCAATAAGGAAACTTATTGACCTCTCAATGAAGTACTCGATAAG
This sequence comes from Acleris sparsana, assembly GCA_923062465.1. Lineage (NCBI taxonomy): Eukaryota > Metazoa > Arthropoda > Insecta > Lepidoptera > Tortricidae > Acleris > Acleris sparsana. The sequence continues at coordinate 12,848,836 of OV281287.1, read as the reverse complement.
ATCCTAACAAGTAAAGTTCAAGATAAAGAAAAGTATTAAAATTCCCAATGCATCCGGCCAAATGAACCAAGTTTTTACAGATCTCCGAATCTGAAAGGAATGGAGTCGATGTTTTGCATTTAAAAAATAATACACAACATATAATTACATGTACTTTGATATACTATTTTTATCATTGAATGAATGTCCCGATAATTATCGCCTAGCCAATTTATTTAAAAAAAAAAAGTCTCTTCCGAATGACATTCAAAGGAAGTTTTTAAATACGACATCTGTTTACTATGTGTAAAACGGGTAAATGTTAGTAACGATAACAAAGAATAAGGAGAATATATGTGGAAGAAGCGAGAGAGATTTGTCAGGATCGTAGCAGGTGGAAAGAAGTGGTATCTGCCTACCCCTCTGGGAAACAGGCATGCTTTAATGTATGTATGTAAATAATAAGGAAATATTAATGGTTTGTGTTTAATCACGCGCATTTAAAATAAATACTTAAAATACAAACCAACAGAAGCGATTTGTTTTAAATCGGAATATCGTATCATCCAACCTAAATTGTGTCCTAAACAGCTTTTTCACTATGCATAATTTCCAAAAAAAATTTCATGTATGTAGGTACCTACTACTTTAATAGGTTTAACGTAAAGTAAAACAATTTAATAAACTTAAGTACTAAAGCCGTCAAGTAATTAGGTAGGAGAAATTAATATCACGCTTCCATCTTTCTAATTCCTACTCGTTGAAATTTTAAAACTGATTTTAATGATGTAAACTTTGTAAAAGTTTCGACGCAGCTCCACGGAGTCTTTGTTATTGGTATAAGAAAATGCGCGCCGTGGAGAACAAGAGTTCCGACTGAACTTCTGATTAGGTTTGTTTTTTATGCTTCCTTGACAAACTTATAAATAAATAACATTAACTGTTGCATTATCGTCACTGTTACTAATCTAGTTGCTGGTAAAACCTCGTTCGTACTAGAGCACACGTATTATTTGATTAAATTCTTGAGAAACATGAACTTTGCACGTAACTTTACTCGTTGTTCGTGGGGATGAGTTATCGTTACTCCTCCAAGCGTTGCACCAGGAATAAAATAACGGTGCTGCCTTTTGAACTACATGTACCTACAGGTTACTTTAATATTTACCTTATTTTAGTAAGCAATTTTGCTACAGCAGCATAGCATGTCTTACGGCTGATACATGAAAATTATACCTACATTATTTTCCTTGCAGTAACCCCATGTCATTGTGCTTAGGTTAGGTTAGTAACATAGTTTACTCTGAAAGTTTCATTTAGACTGCTGCATATATTAACTATCAATCGCAAGTTAGAAATAAAAATTGGAGAGGAGCAAACATGAGGATTATGTCCATTTGTACATGATCGGTGGCACGGGGGGTGGGTGGTGGAATGCGGTATCTACCAATATAGGTCTGTGGTTTTCCTCTATCGCGTTGAAATCGATAACAGAATTGTCAATGTTTTAGCTATGTCAAGCACTAACAACACGTCGTTTGTGCTAGGTAAATCTCTATGTAAAATTACAGTCAAGGGTAAGCATTCGTTTTTGAATAGGTATATGACAAAAATAAGCGAAAACAGTTAAAAAATATAATCCGTTTATGGTAACTCGAACATAAGTTAACTTAAAACCTTAGTATACCCACATCAACATTTCAAACATTATATTAAATTCCTTTCCTCCGTGCAAATTTCATTCTTCAATTAGATTCAAGAATCCCGGGGACGTTTCCGCGGCACAAGACGCTTGTAACTTGGAGTTAATAACTTCGTCGCCGCAGCGCAATGTCGCTGCAATTATTAGATGTACTACTTAAACGATTTAGTTGCGCATGCGTGAGAAAAGAATTTATTTTACATTGAGAATACTGCCAAAGATAGCGACATAGTGGTAACAACTCCTTTCATGGTAAGTGACGAGATGATAGTGGATGTAGGTATTAAGTAAGATAACTATTTATTGTTATGTTTATTTTAATTTTAAATTTGTTTAGAATGTGGCAGTCTTATCTTCATAAAATAAATGAAGTCGGAAGTTTTTATGCTGTAGGATTTTCTGTTAGATCTCATTGGTAATAAGGAGACTTACAGTTATAAATAATATTATGTGGTATGTAATATACAGTGATAAACCTAAAGTTGTCAGTGTGCGGGGTACATTGCCCATACAACTGTCGTCCAACAGGACCGTGAAATTCTAGAATAGTGAGGGGAGATGCGGCATACTATTAGGTAGCGCAAACTTAGCAACACACAACCATTCTTGGAGAAAGCCTTTTTCTAGCAGATAGAGTCGTTCATACTTTACAGGGCCTCTATTATACGACGACAAACAATATAGCTTTTGATCTGTCATCGTATTGTCAACGTGACGACGGCTCTTAACTACCTATACTTGACAGTAATGGCGGCCGAGTTCAAATAATAGCGTAACACGTCAAAAGCAATATATTGTTTAACGTCGTAGAATAGAGGCCCCGAAAACCAATACCTAACATAATAAATCGGCTTATTCCAGATCTAAGCACCTTATGTTACCATATGAGCATTTGGATATATGACTTGAAATTATGCATATCCTATCATATGAGTCATGACAAACTTAGGTTTAAATGTCCGAGTGGCAACTTTAAGTTAGATTGAAAACACTTTCATAGACAAACGGTATGGGCAGATTGAGCTTCTTTATTTTACCCAAGTTTAGATCTCTCTATAAAGTTCTCTATCCGAGATATCGATAAATCGTCCCGGGGGACTTCGCAGCACTATCTACCTCGATTTGGTGACGGTGCAAAATAAGAATGACAGCGTTAATTGGAATCGAAAGTTTTTTCTTTGGTGTTATTTATTTATCATTAAAAATACGTTAGCAAAATAGTTTCTTGCATCATCTGAATAAAACCTGGAACAAAGGAGATAGGTGCGAATTTAGTTCAGCTCAGTTCATTTAGTGATGTATTACTTTTTCAAACCCATGTTTTTTTTATCTTGTCATTGTATGTAAGTGTACTTCTAACATAAAACACATAATTAAAGGACCAAATAATATTTTGTTCGTTAATTCGTTCAATTTTGACATAAATAAATAGTTTAACATTTTGTTTTTTTTGTTTACATTTTACCATGCTCTTATTTAAACTCTTTTATATTTAAATTAAAACATGTACACTCACCGCCGCCGCCGGCCGCTCAACTTTCACGCCAAGACACAACTTATGTTCGGCGAGTGTTAATTTTACGTCGTCTGACAAATTTGCCCGGAGCGCGCTGCACACTCAGTTGTTCTAATGGCCATCGAATCTTAAGAATGTCTAGCGGGGGACATTCTTTTAGTGTTTTTAGTCATTTGGCAAGGGAATTTGATGCCTTTTGTCTAGTCGTTCATAAAAAGCTACTTTATACTTAAAATTTTAACTTGTGTTTTGAAACTGTGTGCAGTTACATAAGTATGGCAATACTTCTACGTACGTATAAGGCAGCGCTTTTTTATCACTTTAATTTAGAAGGGTAAAAACAGTAACCCATGATTTTATCGAATTCCGCTTAATCGATTGTATTATTTCAATGAATTTCGTAAATAAAGTAGGTTAGTAAGGGTTTTCTTGTAATCTACAAGCAATGAAATATATAAGTATTTTTCTTTTTCAAAATTTTAGGCCCAGTAGTTTTGAATATTCTAGGAAGAATGGTCAATTTGAATATTCTTTTAGGAATAAAATATTAATAGAATAAAATAATAAAATATTTATTTGACTGTAATAACCAAAATATATTTAATTTCCTCATAAGGAGCCCTTTCATTTGATATTTGACACAGTAAGGTTTGCAGAGCGGATCACTTGTGCCGCTTGTGCGTCTATCTGTCCATCCGTCTGCCACAGCCAATTTGATCCGAAACCACTGAACCGATTAAGTTGAAATTTAGCACACATATGTAAATTGATGACCCAAACACAAATGTGCAAAGTATTATTTTTTTATTTAGGGAAAAATAAGGAAATTAAAAAAAAGGTTCTGCAAATCTTACTGTGTCATCATCAAATGAAACCTACTTCTGAAGCTGAAGTTTAGTTTAGATGATTTTTACAATATATTATTTACTGTAATAATAAGAATATAAAATGAAAACAGGAATTATTATGTATAATTGATTGTTTTAATTTAATATTCTTGCTAGATTCAAATAAATCAAACAGATAAATATAAAGCCTCGATACATAGGTATAGTCAAACCTATCAAGAAACAATGAATAACAACACAACTACGGTCAGGTACGCCCGAAAGCCAGTCAGCCATTGCTACTGAATTACTCAATCCACGCGATAACGGACAGCCGGCTACAACGTCATTATCATATTCATACTCCCTTGTGCAATTTTGAATCGAGCCCATAACTCAACAAGCTTCGTTGCGGTCTAAAATAAAATATTTAGTAAAATGCGGTCGCATGTGTAAAGCTGCTCCATAGGATATCTATCGAGATAGTTTACTCGCCTTTGTTTACGAAACATTCCATCTTAAAAATTGAAACTAGATTTTTAATATGAGCTCTAATTGTTGCATCTTATGGTTGGGGTTTCGTTGGTTTATTTTCGAAGTTAGTCTAAAAGTTTAAAGTAGCGAAGTGTTGCGTGCTCCCGTGGCGTAGTAAACCTAGGACTGAATAAGTAAATGCCTCGAATAAATCACGTTAATTGCGCCGAGCACCTCCTCGTATGAACCAGCAGCCTTCGAGTACAGTTTTCGATAGTACTTGCAGTGTTCGCTTCCGGGACCTATCCGTTTTAAACTCCTCGATAGTTTATGGTAAGTTACTGGACTAGTACATTATAACACTCTTGCGGAACTGACTGACTGACAGACGATACACAGTCTAAGGGCTTTTAACGACTTTCAACGATTAGTTAGTTTAACTACTGACCAAACAACAGGCCATAAAACGCTAAACCTAGGGACTTGAAATTTATAGGGATTATTTTCCTCGGGTGTCCCAGAGATATAGTACAAAAAGATTTTTCGAAAATTTACCCACAAACGGAAGAAATAGGGAGTAGCGGGGAAATAATTTTACGCGTACGACGACGGCACGAGCCCGACTAGTAAGTTATATTTAAAGTTGATTTTCAACAAGCGCTCCGGCCACCTGATGGTATATAAGTCAGATCTGAGACCTATAGACATTTTAATTTTCCAGACTACAACCTCAAGACTGCAATCTTAACGCTTGAAATTCAAAATGGGTTGCCAATCCTGAGGGCTAAGATAAAATGCCTCTATGCAATAACAGTGTGTTAGATTTATGATTTTTATTTTACGTTAAAATAAGCAAAATACTATAAAGGGTTTATTTTATTTAAGAAAGAAACCATGTCTATGAAGTACTAGATGAAACTAACAATCTATCGATCCGAGCATCTAATTTGGACGCGGCAAACGGAGCTGAAATTCTCAACTTGTGAAGTTGAAAACTAATAATGTAACGGCTAAACACCAGCGGAAGCCGAGCAAAAAGTGACGCCCGCCGGCTAGCCCCGGCCGCATTCTCCGCTACACTTACGTATAATAAATACACTTTTTTGTATACATTGCTACACAGATTAATAAATACGGGTTAATTGTAGCTGAGTACTATTTCGAGATTTCCTATATATGTAGCCATGCTTTACCTGATCATTAGACATCCTAATTTATTTACATTAGCAAAGGTATTCCAATGCCTTGTTTAATAGTCAACGTCATAGTAAGTAACTACAGATGTGGTGCATAATTGTTTCCCTTTGTATTTTCACGGAAACGTACGAACGTGTCATGCTACTTTAGTCAACCTCAGTACTTTTTGTACTGTGACCGACTGAAATATCAAGATACGTTCGTACATTTCCGTAAAAATACGAAGGAAAACAATTCTGCACTACATCTGTAATCAGTTTTACACTTCCTCGTTTTCAATCGTGTGACAGTTTTGTCGTACCAATATTGGGTAGGGTGGTAATTAATATTTTTATTGGCATTCAAGCCTTAATACCTCTTTACATTAAACTGGTTATTACATACAATGGGTGCAAATTTTAGTCTCACTTTAACCTACATGAAAAAATAAATGAAACAAGGGAGGTATTCCCTTCTCTTAATATTGTTCTAAACTTCATTCAAATCCCGAGTTGATGTTATAAAAAAATATTTGTCGACATTATTCTGAATTGACTTCAATTAGACGCTTATTACAAAAGTTATGAAAAGAAATATGTGTATTTGTTAGTCCGAAGAAAGTTATGCCAACGACGACTAAATTCAGACAGTCTGTTGTAAAAAAACTAATTATTATTTCAACGTATTTCAGTGGTAATGCAGTAGCTATAAAATACCCAGCAAGCGCATTCTTGCTAGCGGCAAATAAAATTATGAGACGAATGAAAACAAAACGCGGGTTGATTTTAATATGTACGTATTTGCGCGAATTGCAATTCTGCCGGTTAAAAATGCTGGCATGCTCCCCGAAGCTTGAAATTACATACAAAAGGAAAACGATACACAGACCGTTGTGCTATGGAAACTGTAAACACTATCTGAAGAGGCGTATAATTTATGTAGCGTGAATGGGACGTCTACTCCGGTAATTGCACCAAATTTCAGGCAGTTCTTTAACTTTATAAAGGTTCAAAGATTCGTTTTATAAATCAATTACTTATGTTTTTGTGACACTCCGCCTTGACAATGTACTCGTAGTTTTCAGTTTCAGAGCGATGGCACAATTATACGTAATGAACTTCAAGTTCTATTTAAACTCATCCCGCAAGCCCAATCAATACCCGTTTTTTATCACTGTGTCAATAAATACATGTATTTGTGGTTAGTTTCCAACCTATTCAACACAATGACCTAAATAAAGGTCCTGCCCCTCGTCAGCGGCTAAGTGCGTCCTACGTCTACATCGGCCTAGGTCCGCGGGCTGTCCAGAATTTTCCGTTATTTATTACTGCAGCATGACACCCGCGTGATCCATTGGGCCAATTCATTTATTCTAAGCACCGAGCGTTGACATATTCCGAATTCGCTTTTGGTAACAATGTATTCAATCAACTGATGTCACCGATACTTTGAATAAAATTTATTCGATATTTGGCCCGCAAAATTTCATGACGCTTTTTTCTGATTAATTTGTTTTAAACTAGGATAATAAAACAAGGATTTAATGATCCTTGATTTCAACGATTTTCTTACTGACATTTTCCTGATTGACTATATGGGGATTTATAAGAAAGCTGTCTTAAATTTATTCGTGACCTACAAACCACTTGGTAAATTGTTAATTATTCATAAGCCGCGGCAACTACTTTCCTTTTATGTTTTAATTCTAGGTTGAAAACTTCAAGTTCTAGTTCAATTCTTTGATAAATGGCTACTGTCCAGTGAGACAATTCTGCCAGTGTCAAGGTCGGAAGTTACGTTAAGTGATCGGTGAAAATGCTATTCCAGAAACAGATGCTGGTTTATCAGTTGGAGAACCTAAAAAAAAATTACTTTGACGACAACTACTACGACAAATACTAAATCTAAAATGGCAATTTCCAAGTTCAAATTAAAATCATTAATATACTTAGCTAATATATATATATAAAATAAAATATTTTACAAAAGTGAAGTATCTAAGGCTACCTAGGCGAAAGATGTAATCAGGAAGTGTAAAGAGAAACTGGAGTAAGTACCTATTGGGACAATTGAAAAGAATGTGATCTGGAACTCTCTCCTCAAGACCACACAGAAAATGACCCCAACACGGATCTTCGTCAGAAAAGAGGGCAAACAAATGTGAGGGGTGAAAACTTTTCCAGATAAAGTTTCACTGTTACACGTCAGTGTAGAGAAAAAAGTAACAATTTACTTACTACAAAAATAAAAAAAAGTAAGGTTCTGCACCTACCAGTAAATGATTATATCAGGGCTTTATAAGTAGTAGTAGTAAATTTTGTTTATCTTTTGTAATATGCCTTACAAAATCCTCTAAATGTTTACACAATACAAAATAGGAACAACTATACATGTGGCTTAAGCGGAAAGTGCTTTTCTATAGGTACTTTATTTTAAATAAAATAGGCGACCCAGCCTGAGCTATTAATCAATCTGTTTCAACGAGATGTTAAGCCCCGACTGAACCGTAAATTCGGCCATCGCCGCTTACATCAAATGGCTTTTGCTAAGGCAATTTTAATGTACTTACTTAATAGTATAGGTAGGTACTAGTCTATACAAAAGTTTTTTTCAAGTGGCTAATTTAACAAGAACGCACCTCGTTTTAAGTTTCATAATTATAATAAATATGTACACGATATTACTATCGTTATCAGAGTAGGTACAACATTTTTCTAGTCAAATTAAGAATCCAATTAAATGAAGTCAACCGTGCAACACCGAATCAGTCACTAGTACGTAGCGCCCCACGTAATTCGATGCTACATGATAATTAGCGTAGATCAAACAAGCCAGCATTAATTATCGCAAAATGGCAAACAATCGTTTAATTACCTACTGGCATGGAAACCGCTAAATTAAGCGGTAACAAACTCTGTGGCTGTAAATATTGTACACTTCCGAGTTTAATTACCTTAACATGCTCAAAATGAGTAATTGACTGCGAATATTCTGGGCCATCGGGGACTTGAGTGGACGCCACTGTGGAAACGAGTTTTGTTTATGTCGATTTTGTATAATTACGATACAGGCTTTAACCTGCGTAATTTATACATAAAAAAATGGAGACCGCCAAAAAAATTGCTCAGTGGACAAGGACAATAATGAGCTCCTTGTTATTGCAAAAAAGTAGTTGCTTCATTACGGCATAGTACAGGTATAAACTTACGAGAGGACAAGGTGTCAAAAACTTTTTTATACCATAAGATAACACTTGTTTACCTTGGTTTTATCGACACTCATTTCATAGAACTTATCATTTATAAAATGATTATCATGACAGGCTTTTCTAGGCGGAGGAGCTTAGTTAACATTTTGTGATAATTACAAGGTTAACCTAACTTAAAATGCGTACTTATTGTATGTTTAAGTTATTCTAAAAACAACACGGATTCAGCTGAGAAAATCTTTGGATGAAGTTAAATTCGGTGATACATTCAATCTAAACAAGGGACACCGGGAGTAAACGCTCTTTTAAACCTACTTGAAGTAATGATAGGATATTAGTAGTATAATAAACCCTAGGTAGTGTGACCTCGACGTCACAGCGATCTTTATTTTGTAGAGAGTGAATGGCATTTGTAACAGTCAATAATCCCAATGCGTCGTCAATTTTTATTACGGAAATTGTTTAAATGGCCATTCGTAAAACACGAGCGCGGCGCGAAGGGGAAAAATATCCGGGCCTAATCCGCGTTAAAACTCGCATTAAACATGAGCCTAACAAACTTCGCGTGTTTAACAAGAAGTGACGAGTTTCACTAGGAAAATATTCTGTTTATTTATAAGCATGTAAAGGTTGGGTGAGTACAAGTTTCTTTGTACCGATGTACTTATAAGTAGCTTTTCATTATGTCTAGAAGAAATCTTATGGCACTACAATGATTTAGAGAACTTGCATAATGGCACTATTGTAACATTCTGTTAGGTACGGTGTATGAACGAAGAATATTATTTATCATATTTAGTATTTATAATTATTTTTAAAAAATCTGTATTTTTTTTATCAATATGTAAGCGCGAGAGTGACGGATGATTAATGTACTGCCATGATGGCGACCATAATACGTGGGCTGATCATTATTTGATACAACCTTTGGCTTACCCAATCAAACACGTAATTACAAACTCGTATTCGTTATCTCATTTGCCGAAGCAATTTATTATATCGGACGTGGCTAAAAATTGTCGAAGCAAGGCAGCGCTAGCGGACTCGGGAGTCCCGCTAGACTTGGCTTAATCATAAGAACGGCCGCGAAAATCGTTCCACTAGAAACGAGGCCCAAGGGAGCAAAGCGATCGGCCTCTTTGCTTTCCCCTGACTTGATCGCGTTGCAAACTTGGCGCCGATTACTCAGATCTCCTAGGGCATGACGTAGTCAAGTCAATAGGTGAATGGTGAAAACATGATTATAATTATATTTGGTATTTGCATATTTGAATAACTGAATGCAAAATTGTGGTAGTAGTGGATGTTGTTACGCGAAAAAAATACTAGTTTTATTAGCATTTATATTTTAGCATTATAGTAGGAATTGTAACTATTTCATGTTGATATAAAGTGTACCGGGTCACAGACACTGTCATTTGTTTATGTTTTGTAGAAATTGTATATTTTATTCGAATTTTTTAAATGTGTCTTTAAATATTAAAATAATATGTGTTCTGTTTAAAAGTGTTCACCTACACAAATTATATGTATTATAACTTCATAACGATACCTTTAAAATATTGACTTATTAATGTCTACTCATAAGACGTCCTACGCAGTAATTAATACACGTCAGTCGTCATTAGGATCTTGTTACATACGACACCAAACAAATAGGTGTACACTTAATAATGATTTAAAGTGTACACAAAGGCGTAACCTGCCCACGCCACTTACACGAAAAGGGCTTTATATACGTTCGAGTATAGTTCACATTAGTTTGAACATGTTTTAAAATTTGATACGGCTTGTAGGAGTCAGGGTGTAGAGGAATTAACGGTGGCTTATGGCACTGTATTAATTTTGAACCTTAGTAATTTTGGCGGTGACAGAACTAAGACACCAACACATAATTCACTTTGTAACGCAAATGAAACTAGCGTTAATTTACTGTTATAATTTAGTGAATTCCTTTACGGTCCCCAGTGTAGCCGGGTACGTACGTAGGACCGCAGCGCCCGCCATGGACCTGAAGTGTGTTGGTATAATGATTTACAGTACTGAGGGTGTGTACATTTGAGGTTTTTTAATGAGCGATCGTGTTTTTACCAAACTGTGAAGTGTACATTCATATCTTTGTATGAAATCAATACTTACGAGTAAATGCATTTTTATTTTTATGCATTTATCAAGTGTTAGAAAAGGTTTTGAAATAAAATAAGAACATATTTTTTTGTCAATTATAACATGCGGTACCTGTAACACTTACAAATATACTAGACTGTACCAACAAGTAAAAGTGTGAAAAAAAAAAAACATAATAAACTTGTTATGTTATTTTATCTGGTTTGGTAAGCAAAGTATGTGGCTGTGCCTAAAGGTTTATTGGGAAGATCTTAAGAAAAGTTCAAGAAGTTTGAAGATGTTTTCGAAGTTGATCATATTGTAGCACGTGGAATTGGCAACATAACTTAATAGAAAAAATCACAGACTGCAACATCACGAGCCGACTCGGTTCGCGAACTACGTAACACTTTACATAAAAAAACCTCGCTCTCTACGACAACGGGGCATCAACTTTCCCACCGAAGACATAAGCGAAATTGAATTACACATATTGAAAAAAGAAATGTGTAGCTCCTTGGTAGGCGTGGTTTGGTTTAAGACTCCTCCTACCCAGTGAGCCGCGCATGAATCGCACCGTCGTCGCAGCCGTGTCGCGTGCGTCAAGTCAGTGCGAACCGGGCGCGCGGCGGGTCTGCGTCAGAACGCTCCGCAACTTTACTCTCCACCGCGAGCGTAGTTCCCTCTCGACGTTAATACACAAACTTTCGAGTGTTGACTTGAGCGAAATTTAATATAACTTCCACGGACGAGCTCAGAAAGTGAAGGAAAGTAATGAAAATACATACATATTTTGTTAATTAAAAATAGCAGTCTTCAAGTGATTTAAGTTAGTCTGTTATGTTGTGTGCTTTGAAGAGGATGTAAATAACAGCGGTGATGTTCTTACAGGAGTAATTCAGCAGGTAAATTTCAGTTAGTAACAAATTTTCTATTAAGCATTTGAGTTTGTTTGTATATCTATCAATTGGAAATGCAAACATTTCTAAAACATGCCCGCGGTTCGCCTAGATCAGGGTAGGCGAACCAATGGCACGCGTGCCATTGATGGCACGCGACACAATATTTTGGGCACGTCGCCGATCATAAAACATGTGTAAAAAATGTGTTAAGTAGTAGGTATTTTGTAGTATTTAAGTAGGATCGAACGCGAGTGATCTACGAACAAGGAAAGAGTTGGAATTAATTGAAACTGAAAGATTGACAAGTAATTTAAGTAAAAATGCTAATAACAAAATTCTGGAAACATGGAATGCGTTACCAGACACATTTAACTGTTTGAAGAAGCTGGCTCATGCTATTTTAACAATGTTTTCATCTACCTATGCCTGTGAGTCATTATTTTCAGAGATGAATAACATTAAAAACTCGGTTAGAAACCGTTTGACAGATGAATCCAGTTCAGCATGCATTTTGCTAAAAGTAACATCTTACAACCCTAGCATAAATTATTTGTCATCTAACCTGCAGCAACAGAAGTCACACTAATTTTACAGTACGAGTAATTTAATTTATGCGTGTAGGTAATAAAAACATTCCAAAATGTACCTCTTTTGTTTACTTCATTTAATAAAGAGTTTTGATAGATAGTATTTATTATTATTATTTTCCAAATAATCAGAAAGTCAAAATTATTTCATGGCACGTCAATGACCCCATTAAACATATTTCAGAAAAAATGGCACGTTGATGCATAAAGGTTCGCCTACTCTGGCCTAGATGCTCTCAAAGTTAACGGTATTAGGCTCGATTTCCGGTAGAGGCAAATATTTGTGGTTTGATTGCAAGTATTTGTTACTGTCTTGGATATATTATATTTATTTAAGCATGTATCTATGTATGTGACCTATGGTTCTTGTAATTCTGAACAGCGGTAGGGACAAGGTTTTTGTGAAAGATATTCCTTATAATTATTTCACTTTTACCCTAGGTACATGTAATAATAATGACTGACCCAAAAATAAGTAAAATGCATGAAGGTGAATTCTAGCAACAAAGCATGAAAAATTCGATCAATATCCGTGTAGAGCGCAGCAACGTCTGCTTTTTTGAGCTTTGATTATATACAATCCGCATAATTTCCGCATTCTACCATTTTAAAACCCTATTCATAGACTGATACTTTACTTTAAGTTCAAATATGACCTCGGTTGCAAAATATGGGAAAAATATGAGGAGTAAATATCTACTGATTCTTAAGTCTTAACTTCCGACGGGGGTTTTATAAGTTTTTCGTATGTGTAACATCGTATTTATTAGTAACATCTTCACTACCAAACGGATAAACCAATCCAACGTCATGTTTTTAAAATGAGAGTTAGTGTTACTAAAGTGGTTCTTAGCTAGCTTTGTTGAAAATGGCGAGACAGTGGAAGAGTTATTAGCTCTGAGAGTATTGTCGGATATTTGTACCTATTTATTAATTATTAGAGGACCAACTGGATATGGCAAGAAAATTATACTGTCATTACAAATGCTTTATAAAATTTTAATCTCTTTAATATGGTAATTAGAAGATATAATTAGTTAAAAAGCAGGATATTTATATTGCGAAATACGAAATTTCAAGGATACACTGCGAGTATGAAATAGAAAGCGATCACTAATTTCGTGCACCTTACGTAGATCGTGGTGGCATAAGTGGTAATGCGCCTGCAATCAGCCCGGATAGCCAGAGGAGAAGTGGTTCAAATCCTACCTAAGGCCGACGATTTTTTTCGCATTAATATAGTTTTCAAAGAATAACTTTAGTATAATACTTTTGAAAACTGCTTCGACAAATGTAACGGTAGTTATTCTTTGTTTGTGAACTTTCGAAACAATGCAAGAAGTGTAAAACTGAAGGAGATTGGAATACTTAAGGACTACTTACCCCTAATAACGTTAAGGCTCGCTAAGGACGTTTTTTGGAGTCCAATCCCTAAAAGGGTCAAAAGGAAAATACGTGAGCGCTGCGAAGGGCAAATCTAGGATCCGTAAATTTACCGAAACGTAATACCATGGTTTAGTTTACGTAGGTAAGATTTCCGGAATGATTTTAATCATAATAGTTTGCCAGCCGAGAACCTTATTACAAGATCCAATCTGTGAACCTATCCTTCACGAGGTTTTGTTCGGATCACAAATTTCTCTGGGCGGAGTTTATCCGTACTATTCATTAATAAATGTGAAAGTAGCTCTGTCTGTTTGTTACGCTTGCACGGTTAAATCGCTAAACCTAGTTCGATGAAACTTTGTATGGAGATAGCTTGAGTAGTCGCCGCCAGAGATATTAACAAAGTTAGTTATAGACTTTGTTTCTGCAATGGAATTCAGCTTGATGCCCGAATAAAAAGTGTATTACATACAAATACCTTTAATTGGCAATCACTTCCCGTTTTAGTCCTAGTTCAATTTTGATGGATGTTCCTTTATCGCATATTTTATGGATTTTCGCGGTATAATTTACATTCTTAACATAACTATAATTTGAAAAAGTAATCTATCTTCTCTACATATAAAATGCTTTGTCCTGAATGACTGACTGACTGACTGACGAATACACACACAGCCTAAACCGCTGATCATAGAGGCCTGTAACTTGGAGGGTGTGTTCTTTGTATGACGATGGCATCCGATAAGAAAGGATTTTCCGAAATTGTCCTAAGGGGTGAAAATTATTTAGGGGGTTATTTGCTTTGAAGTTGATAATAACAGTACTCCTTAATGCCTTTGATTTACATTACATTTACTTTGACACATGTTTAAAAACTCAATCTGATTTTATTCAAAAAAGGTTGAACTCACAGGAAAGCTTGGTGCATTGCAAATACCCAAACCACTGAGTAAAGATTGGTACTATAGGTTCCTTATGCGGTCTAGGGTTGCAGTAAGATACGAATTCGCGGGTGACCTCTACTAAATAAATAATAATGCAGCCAGTGTCATAGGGATTAGGGACCATGCCACGAGCGGACCTGCTAGAGGGGGTGTCCTTTTTATGGTGGTGATTATTATTCATATCTGTACTATTTGAGTAGCTTAGATTTATTTTAATTTAAATACGTTGAGTTTTAATTTTTAATTGTATATTTGTAGAACAATAAATAAATTAATGCTTTATGTAATTAAATATAATGAATATTGGTTACAGAAAACAATGGTTAGGTATGTTTGAAAATTTTCATAATTATGCCAACCACAATAATCAATAACTACTAGGAAACTACTACTATGAAAACTGCAACGAATTATTTTCAATTAATTGAAGCGTAATTACAAAATCTAATAAAAAAATATTCCGGAAATGGTTTTTTCTTATCCATATACACACCATATTCATTCATACCACATAATATTCATTTTCTATCAAACTATTTTAACAAACAAACAATTATTAATATCTTCAGCGGATTGATGCAAATGAAGTTGATAAAATAGTATTCCCAAAATGTTTAAATGCTTCAATTTAATTGTGAACATGAAATGTTTTAGCCCCTAGATCAAGCTTATTAGTATCGTGTAATTCATCAAAAGGAAACCCTTAACAAACCGTAACAATGTTGATCTTGTTCCAGTCTACTTTAATCAAATAAAAAAAACTCCATTAAATAATTTCGAAACGCGGGGCAGTTATCATAATATTAATTTGTATAAAACACCCCATACAAAAGTCAATAGAATTTTCTCTAAGTTGTTCATTAACTTAAAAGCTTCTTGAAAGCTTAACAAGAAGCTTCGTCAGTTTTATAAAACGCGGACCAACATAATTTAATATTCTATTCATTTCTGTATGAATTTCTATGTTACGGACTGTTTTTACAAGCTTCAGATGAAAATAAAACCATTTCCTTGATGCTTGCCGAATAATGCTAATCGTGTAAGCTCGATCTATACGTGTAAGCCAACTTTTGGATTAGGTTTGTAGAAGATGAACTAAAATCTTTTATGGCGTAAATACATTTCATTTTAGTACTAGGGCTAGGTCTGACGTTTAAAAAATACAGACAGAATATGTTCGGAAAAACTCGATAGTTCTCGTTTTTAATCTCCTTTTCGGTAACGGTTTGGTACTGGTGCCGAGCGCACGTGAACTCTACGAACTGTGGCCCTAGTCAAGATGCATTGCGAGAAAGTCATCGTTATCGAAAATAGATAGGATTGACGTAAGCTGCCGGACGTTATGACGTTACGTAGGTTACGTTATGCATCTTGTCCAAGGCATCTGATTTCAATGCCAAAGAGGATGATTAATTATTATTATGTTAGCTAACGAATATTGTTGCTTTTTATAAAACGTAACGAAAAAGTATAAAAACGTAATAAATACGTTTGAATACATCCTCGGAATTTGTTAGTATGCTCTTGTGATGAAACATGTTTTATAACCACAACATGGCAGCACTAACTCGGGGTGGGAAAACTAAATGGGCCACTATGTAAAATTCGGCAAGTTTTAATACGAGTAACGAGTTAGAGTAATAATACGTTCTTAGGAACCAGAGTAGGGCGTTTTAATGGTTCTGGACCACCTCCGGTCTGTTATAAGTGGAGCTCTGGTATGGTGTGGTGTTGGGGTGTATACCTATGGGTCATGTTATACTGGTTTTATCGAAATAGGTATGGTTGTGGTTTCGTGTACCACTGACTGGTCGTAGTGTATAAGTAGCGTGGGCAAGAGTTCTGGTTGGATGCGTGTGGTATGGGGTTTGGGTGTCAGGCGCGGTGGCCGGTAACTTTTCGTTAGTTCAATCAGATTTAAACACTAAACTAAGGCAGTAAGGTGGACATTGTAACTAAATCTGTGGTTAATGTTAAGCTTCTTAAACGTTAAATAATAAATACAATTGCCACGATTGACATACTGGATAAGTTCTGCGGCGTTCTGCGTTACAGTCAAGCACTTATGACTACCAGTTTGCTAATATACCTATAGCACAGATGTCAGATGCTGGACAGGAGCGCGGAATATTCAGTCGTAATAAAACCAATTCGCAATTTACCATTTACGTAGAATGTCAAAAGTGTATTAAGTCAAACACCTGAGATGTCATACGCAAAAGGCACAATACGCCAAATTTATGCAAAAAATTAGCAAAACGCTGAACGTCAAATACGCAGTATGTTGCTATAGCAAAATAACCTATAATTGCCTTAAAAAAACAATTATTTATTAAAGAATTGTGACCACAACACATAAACATTGAAGATAAAAATGGGATGAATAATTGAACGGCTTGAATGATCTGACGGCAATCATTTATAAGATGTCACATAATCATACTCAATGATGGATTATGATAAAAAATGTGTTACAGAATTGACATCAGAAACCTTTTTAACCGACTTAGGAGGAGGTTCTATGTTCCACTGTATGTATTTTTTTTATGTATTTTCACCAATGACTCCGTCAATTATGGTACGACTTTAAAAATACTTTTTTCTGCTCGCCTTCTATAAGCTGCTAATATTGATATCGTTTATGGTATCAGAGTAACTATTCTATAATGAGCGTTACCATGGTAATTACAGTTCTTTAAGAAGTAATTAGTAAGTATAGCATAGTTAAATCATCATAGTTAAATGGAAGTTTTAACAGGACATTACATAGACAGGGTACTACAGTAATGTACACATATTTATAAACCAGATGTTTGAATTTTCACGGCAAAACATAAGTCCGCGCAATGTTGCTAGTGTAGGAAACTTTTTTTTATCGATTTGATAGTTGTGTAATAGAAGAAGAAAATGGTCCACCAAATACAAAAAAATATGAATAGAAAATTTGCGTGAAATTTGTATAAAATTATATGATGATGCAGTTGCAATTTCTTCTTCGAAGTCCACGTCAGTAGGTATAAACAGTAGCACATGACATTTTATTTGCCTTTATTTAAATAAAGCCATTTATGTAGACTAAATGAACGTTTAACTTCACTCGACGCGACGTTAACGGAACAAATGTATAAAACTCATTGTAATTCAATGTCCTATGGAGTTCTCATTTTCTGAAGTGTCTATTATTTTCAATGAGGTGGTGCAGTCGGGTGTCCTATGAAATTTCTAACAACGTATAAACGTATAACGTATAACGTAGGATAACCTAAACATAGTTTGCTCGAATTTTCACTAGCCCTAAACTGGTTTTCAGATAAGTCGGGCCACTTTTTAAGTTTTCCAATTATACACGGTTACGTTAGGTTAGGGTTGTATTATAATAACATTACTAAATAGTTTTAAAATTTAAGCGGAAATTAATTTAGGATAAATGAAAATTCGGACAAACGATGCATTAGGACAAATGAAGATTAGGGATTCCATAAGGGAACCGGTATATTAAAAGTACCTCCTTGTTACCCGACTACGACAAAGCCAAAATGAAGGCTTATTATGATAAAAGTATAATTGAGGTTTAGATGGAATAACACAAATAAAACAATCCCGTAACTTACCACTTAGCTTTTCACAGTCACGAATGATTATAAAACATTGTGAATATGTCGGCTTTTTTATATAATAATACTCCATATCGATGAAAATTAAAACTAACACTAGCAAGATGGCGACAGTCTTATGTTTTGCCGGGAAAATTCCGACATCTGGTTATTACCATGGTTACGGTCATTCCGGATGATTGTCATCTTGGCGTTTAGTGGACACTTGACATCTTAATTTTTATAATGAACCGTTTTAAATATTTTAATACCTACTAAAATTACATATACCTATTACAACAAAATTAATTTTGAGACTAATCATGTGTTATAATTACATTTTTATTAAATTACTAAAAATAGACGATTTATCCATTGATTTGGTTTTGGTTACCATGGTTACGTTCAATATGGATTTGAACAAAATGGCGTTCAGTTTGGCATTTCCACTTTTATGATAAATTGGTTTTATTTTAGTGCCTATGAAAATTTGCATGAAATTTGTAAACATTTAACCACAGCATTTAACAAAACATCACACACTATTGGCCAATCCGAATAGTGAAAATTGCTTCGCTAACAATTCATTTCTTAACAGAAAATCGAGGAAAATATACAAGAAAAATTTTGGAGTATTTATTTTTGTCAACGCTACATAATTAGCTCTTAAGGTATTCGTGCCCGTAATTAGGGCGCGAGCGGCACTCGTGCCTTAAGAAGCTCCATTATGTTCCAGTTACATAAATAGTTACTATTCTTATTTTAAAGATGGCCCCATTGCCACCAAATTTTAATCTGATGAGGGGATTTATGAGGAATTGAGGGAACTCCTCAAATATTTAAGGCATACATATAGCAATTTCCTTATTTTTAGTAACAAGCCCAGTATTCGCATTCAAAGTCAAAGTCAAAGTCAAAGTCAAAGTTCTTTATTCTTCAATTTAGGCATAATATAATGCACCTATGAATGTCAAAAAGCATTACCACCGGTTCGAAAAATAAAACCTTTGCACCGAGAAGAACCGGCGTAAGAAACTCGGCAAGGTATATTTTTTTCAAGAAAAAGGTTTACATCATTACATTATAATTATAAATAGTTTACAATATCACGGTATTTTTGTACAGTAGGTGCACCTTTTTTAAGCGTAGATTAGGTACTCATGCAGGACGGACGACTCACTGCCAAACATCCCTATCCATGATATAATCGTTTACTTTATAATATGCTCGGGAAATTAGTTTTTGTTTTACGACAGCTTTAAATTTAGAGTCAGTAAGTTCAGTAATACTTTTTGGAATTTTATTGTAGAATTTTACACAATTTCCCAAGAATGATTTTGAAGTTTTGGCCAGTCTATAAAAAGTGGTTTTGAGCTTTCCTGTGCTCCTGGTTGCTTTTGGCTTATCAATGTTCGTTGGGAAATTATGTAGATTCTTCCTAACAAAAATGATTATTTCAAATACATATAGCGACGGCAGTGTTAGAATATCTATTTCCTTGAAGAATTCCCTCAATGACACACGCGACCCCATGTTATAAATAGCTCTAATAGCTCTTTTTTGCAAAATAAACACTGTACCGATATCCGCAGAAAGTATCATTTGGTGAAGTGAAACTGATGATGAAGACCACAGACGGCCAAAGGAACTCCTCAAATTCAATGCTCCCAGTGGGGACGATAAATGAAAGTTCGGACAAGTCCGGTCCAGACGGACGCTATTTGAACTGCAACGCAGCTTTAAAAGAAATGATAATTCGAGTGTAGTTGACGTAACTGCATCAAAACTGCAGACTGACTACGCAGTCCGCCTGCAGTTGCAGTGCAGTCCTGTCGACCGCACACGGTAGATTTGCAGTTTCGATGCAGTAACGTCAAATGCATCAGAACTGCAATACGGTTCTGTTGCCCATCGTGCTGCCAGAGGACTGCATTACAACCGTGCAGGTAGCTTGCAGTCAGTGCGGTACACAGGACTGCACGGTTGTAATGCAGTTAAGTCAACTTTAGTCAAAATCATACTCAAAGTTCTTTATTATTCAATTTAGTCATAATATAACGCATCTATGAATGTCAAAAAGCATTACCACCGGTTCGAAAAATAACTAACATTTTTGAGTCAGTAATTAAGCCGAGTGTTTTATTTGGGAATTTAATGGTAGAATTTTATACAATATCCCAAGAATTATTTCGAATCTTTGGTCAGTCTATAAAATGTGGTTTTGAGCTTTCCTGTGCTCCTGGTACGTTTTAGCTTATTAGTGTTTGTTGTGAAATTGTGTGTGAAAAGATTATTACTTCATATAAATGTAGGTATATACAGTAGGAGGGGAGCCCACGACACTAAACCTAGTTCGATAAGACTACCCTGGGCCTCTATTCATGACGTGTTCGTGAGTGTTGGGTCGGGGTTGTATTGGGCTGACAGTACAGGGTGCCGGGATTGTTGCGGTCCAAATGAAAAATTTAATTAGGTCTTCTTGAGGACTACCCAAAACACCCCTATGTATAATTCGCGATTTTTTATAGTTTATAGATAATTGATATGGTTTAATTTTAAAAAAAAAATCCTATTTTGGACAAATTATCGGTCATTCTTGAGGACTTCCCGAATCACATGTATGTTTTAGTGACTTTTTATAGTTTTGGAGATAAATGCATTTATGTATAACCTTTAAATTGCTCAAATTTTGGACAAAATAATTGGCCATTCTAAAGAAAACTGTTGATCCTAGAGTCATAGTCAGGGAGCGAAACTTTGATGCCGGTGACAGCCCTATGACGTCAAGCTTCATACAGAGTGTTTTTATCTACATTATAGATAATCACTAACAACTTATTGCCCTCTTTAGTTTACGGATATTTTATTGACACTTGAGACGGTCAGTACTTATAAAAAGTGACACCTAACTGTCTTTGTCATATTAATCAGAAAATTGTCGGAGACAATAATAATGTATATCCGTTTAAATAGTTTTTTTATTCGTGAATTTAAAAACTGCAAATTGTTATAACTAGCACATTCCAGGCATCGCTTGACCATAGTCGCCATGGAATCTATGCATCCGTATTTGAAGACGTATCCTTTTTTGGTTGTTAAAGATGAAAAAATGTTTTGCTCCTGCTGTCAGCAAAATTTAACAGCTAAAGCAATTAATATAGAAACACATTTAAAAACCAAAAAGCACATTGAACGAGAAGGATCAAAAATGACACAACATGATTTTAATATGGATTTAACAAATTTCATGATAGCTTCAAATATACCTTGGAAACAATTGCAAAATAAGAACTTTTCTGATATCATCTATGTCACTATTTTAATATGTCATGTATATTTTATAAAAACACCCTATATGTCAATTTGCGTCAGAATGACGTCACCGGCATCAAAGTTTCGCTCCCTGGTCATGGTTGTTATTTTTGACTGTAACTTAGTAAACAAGCTGATAATTAAAAGATAAAGTTGTAAGAAAATATATCTGCTTTTTTTTAATTAAACCGGTTTTACAAAAAAAAAAAATTTAGCAATGCTTGTGCATTGCTCAACTTTTGAATTACGATAGAAAAAAAACTGCTTTTGATCTTAAAATCTCTCCTGTGTAATGAGAAATCTACCCCGTAATAGTACATTGTGCATCAAGGGTAGTATGAAGGGAATTACTAACGAGAGTGTTTTTTAATGACTCGAGTTAGTAATCCCCTTACTGCCTGTGATACACACAATGGTTTTCATCACATTCGCGAGGAAAAAAACAAAGAGAAAACACTTTAACTCTGCAAAATATAAAGAAATAACTTTTGACGAACGGGAACGTAAATGGAAACGATATTTTTTTTGTGACCTCTACCACAGATAATAACTGCGTTTAGTTTCGACCTGGTTTCGAGCCAGATTTAGCCAATTTGATAAAAATGTATAATTACTAAAATTAATGATAAACGTTGATATAAACTTGAAATAGGTATAAAAATAATGAAGTTTAATGAAGCGTATAGGTTTTGTGTAATGTAAGTTAGTCTATAGCTAATTTTTAAAGATGAAATTAGAAACCGATTTAATTTTTGGCTGAAAATTAAACCTCCTTAGTCAGAAATGATGTACGAAAGAGTTGCAAATTTTAAAAAGATAAAAGATAAAAGATAAAAGAAGATAAAAGAAATTTATTTAGTAAGTAGGCCGCTCGGGCACTTTTACACGTCAAGATACTACCAGCGCTTCCCAAGAGGAGACCAAAGAAAGTCATTACTCCCTAGGGATGACAAACTCGCCATAATTCCCGCGGGAACAATTTAGGCCATTGTCCTTCTGTATACAGGCATGGAATAACACCATTTACGAGCAAGTGTGATGAAAACATTATTTACCTACGTTTATGGCTTCACATGAAAGTCTTGTATCACAGAAGTAATCTGGGAAGCGGGAAAACTCACTGCCAGTAATTCCTAAGCTTTCATGCAGCCTACAGGTGCGTATGGCTCTTAAATTTACGAAATGCATTCACTGACAAGCAGCAATAAAGAAGGGTGTAAAAACACTGGCTTTTAAATTACGTTTAAACTTTTTCCTCTATTCCTGCTTGTCAGTGCATGCCTTTCCTAAATCTAAGATACGCACCTGTAGGTAAGATTTATTTATTATTATATGTTAGTTTGTTAGTTATTAGGTTGCAGTCAAAAATAATAACATCATCAGCTTTTTTTTTAAAAGACCAATTATTAATGTTGTCCAACATTTGAGTTTGTAAAGAAAATACAAAAATGCATTTATCTCCAAAACTATACAAAGCGCTAAACATTCATAGGGTTGTTTTGGGTAGCCCTCAAGATGACCTACTTAAATTTTCCATTTGGACCATAACAAACCTGACGCCTGTATATAATTAGCAGTGATCGCATTTCACGGTGCAACACTGCGGGATATAGAGTAGAAATCTTAATATGGATATGACCAAAATCTCGGGATCTGACTCCTAAAGATAATGCAATTGCTGGGATATTAATAAATAGGCATTAGGATAGGTCTTTGGCGCGTAAAGAAATCGATTTAAAATAGAAAACATTGAGAAAATAATTGTATGCTATTTATTTCATACAAAGTAATTAAATATAATATTTGTGTGTAGTGTTGTAAATTGATTATGCGTACCGTATTATATCTTTTATTTATATTCAGCAAAGCGTAATTGGCAGAGTCATTTATCAAAACACAAACGTTCAGTGACAATACTTATTCCAAACGTTAAAATGTTAAGGAAATGATCATAATATAATGTCAAATATATTTCAATAAAAAAAAAAAATATTACCCTCATTCAACAACAATAGTCCCCGAATCCCAGGACATATCCATATTAGCATAATGTTTGAGGTCATTCACCCCGTGTTGCACCGGGAAATCCGATCACAATTAGTCACGTCATTAATGCGGAAACACGAAATGGCGATGCGGCACTCGCCGTCCGCCCGTGGACACCTCGCGAGCGAGGCGATCCGATGACGCTACGAAGTTGGTGTAGAGTAGAGAGCGCATATCCATATAAGAAATGTAAATTACATACAAAGAAAACTAACCGCTCGAGGCTACGCGGGGCGGGTCGGGTGCTGGGTGGTTCTAATGAGCTGTGACCTTAAACCTACCTCCTATTTATGATGTGCTGGTGTGACTACGGATCATCCGCTATCATTGTAAAGGTCACAGCTCATTAGAAGCCAACGGCACCGCCTTGCTCTCAGCGTATAACGTCACGTTCGCAAAATGTCACGCTCTCACAATGTCACGTTCTCACAACGTTACACTCTCACAATGTCATACTCTCACAACGTCACACTCTCACAATGTCACACATTCGTCATCATTTCAACTGAAAGACGTCTACAGTCGGACCTAGGGCCATACGTTCAACGAGCTGCCTCACATGGCATCGTTCGTCTCGCAATTCTTAGAGGTACTCGTATGTCAGCAATTGATTTTCGACACTGCTGAGTTGCTATTCCCCTCCAAACCAACACCAACGCATATGACTTAATTAGTTAAAGTAAAATAAGTAGATAAGTAGTAAAAAGGTAAAGACACCTGTTTTCACGTACCTACTATAAAAGAGTGAACAACTTATTATTGGTTATTTCGCATTGTAGTGCCAATTTTTTCTATTTTTCTGTGAACATACATAAAACTATATGCTTAATTATTTTTTTCAATCCCTTTCCCTTCGGCCGATTATAGAAGCCAATAAAATTTCAATATGCGGATGGGGCCTTTAAGCGACTAATGTCTATATTGCAAAATGACAAGATATAGTAATGCCGATTTTCAAAACATAAAAAAGTCGACGTATAAAAATATCCAGTAATAACAACGACGAAATAAAAAAAAGACGAATTATAATACTGTCGAAATGGAATTAAGACAAGGATTGGTGGAACAGGGGCTAGGTAGGTTTAGGTTATGTTAGGTTTGCAGCAAGCCCGAAGGGCCAAATCACCCAGAAATAGGAGCTCATCGACACTTAATTCAAATCAATTAGTATGTGTTGACGGAGCTCCTGTTTCTGGGTGGTTTGGCCCCGACGGGCATGCTGCAACACTAACATAATAATTACTCGACATTTTTATACTTTCACTTTTTAATGTTTGGGAAAATCGTCATTATTATAACTCGAGTCATTTTTCAATATACACATATTCGCCTACGCCGTTTTTTGATTTTCAGACCACCTTTTAAAAAAGGTTGCTTTTCTCAATTTAGAGTGTCTTTATGAGAATGTGACATTTTGCTAGTGTGTCATTTTGAGAACGTGACGATTTGCGTCATGGTGACATTTTGCGAACGTGACGTTATACGCCGAGAGGCCTAAATTGTCAACTCCCACAATTTTAAGAGTTCACTCCTATCGTCTAGTACACATTCGTCAGATTCCTTTTTCCTCAGAATAAGTTATAGCCTGGTTTTTTTCGGACGAAAACGGACTTTCGAGCAGATTCCGCTATCGTCAGAATAAAATGCTTCCGGAACATTATGTTGAATTCTCATAATGTTGAATTCTCGAAATGTTGGATTCTTAAAATGTTGAATCTCAAAATGTTGGATTCTCATAATGTTGAATTCTCGAAATGTTGGATTCTCAAAATGTTGGATTCTCAAAATGTTGGATTCTCAAATCTCAAACATAAAAAAGTCAAAGTATAAAAATGACGAGTAATAATAACGACGAAATAAAAAAATTACGAAGTATAATAATGTCGAAATGGAATTAAGACGAGGAGGTATAATAAGGGATAGGGGGAACAGGGGCTAGGTAGGTTCATTCCGGGACTGAGTCGTCAACGTGACAAAATGGCCAGTGGACGAATTGTTAAATGGTCATAAAGTACGAGTGTCAAAACGTACAAATGTCAAAACGTATAACACAAAATGGCCACAATGTTGTGGTGACAAATAATGTAATTACTAAAATGTATGCGGTTTCGAATGTGTATATGACAAAATGTCCAAAGCATTAATTGTCTCATGGTCATAAAGTAAAAATGTCAAAATGTCCAAATGTCATAATTATTCAGTGAGAATTTGAATAAGTGCCCAAATGTATATATTACTTACCGTGCAAATGACAAAATGCTTGTGTATTTCCGAAACTAAACGTAAGAACGTATTATCCGTTTTTGGGATCAAAGTATTAAAAAAAACATTTACAAACTGTACATACCGTACCGTGTGACATATCAAATGAGAGGGCTTATTGTGAGTGTCTCAGTTTATAAAATATTATGTTTTGTTAAAGTTATTAAAAAGGTTCAAACTTAAACATTGAATAGTAATCATACGGACATAGGTACCTATTTGGATTAGGTATACAGGGCGTCCCACGGCCATCCCACATGGAAGGAAAGTACCTTAAATATTGTAGATGGAACATTTTACTGAAAGATTTTATTCAACAGGAAGGGACTCATTTTGAGCATTTGATAAATTGATTAATTTTGTATTAAAAATGTTAAAATTCATGGTCTTCCTTTTATTTCTGACACTATGTTATTTAACAAAAAATAATCCTTATGATGAAGCCTTTCGATCGGTATGATAATGCTACAGGGTAATTATTTTTCTCGTGTAACGGGTTCGATTCCCGGTTCAACCATGTAATTATTTAAATATCTATGAATGCAGTTTAAATTGTTTTTTAAATTCAAATAATGTCTTCTTTCAGTAAAATGTTCCATCTACAATATTTAAGGTACTTTCCTTCCATGTGGCATGGCCGTGGGACGCCCTGTATTTTGAAACTTGTACATTTTAACACTTACACATGCTGTCGCTTTTGCATTTTGGCACTTGGTTATATTTACACTTACGTATTTAAACCTCTGTACGTTTTGACACCTATTTATTATGAAACTTGTACGTTCTAACACTTACACATGCCGTCGCTTTTGCATTTTGGCACTTAGTTATATTTACACTTACGTATTTAAACCTCTGTACATTTTGACACCTATTCATTTCAACACTCGCACATTATGACCATTAAACAATATATCCATTCGACATTTTGTCACGTTTACGACTCAGTCCCGGAATGATAAATTGTATGTCCTTTAACCAAAACCGATTAAAATAGTCATTGAACTTTGCTATCTTCTCTGTTTTTGGAGATTTTTTCATGATGTAGCTATAGCCAAAAGCAATATATTTTAAGGGTAATCGTGCCAGGCCAGCACATCGTGCAACATGCCTCCTCTGCACTCTCGATTTTATACCTAACTTTTTGGATTTTTTAAACAGACTGCGACAAAAATGGTAATAACAGCCCTTTACTGTCGTGTCTGGAAACATTTTTCTAACAGCATTCATAGCTGCTTTCTCGTAATCCAACAATATTTTTGATGGAGTCCAGTTCGGAAATCTTGTTTTGATTAGATCAAACAATTTTTGGTAAGTTTGTGTTGTTTTGTCCTGGAGAAAGGCAAAAAATATCGGAATAACTTTTTTTGTGACAGTATTGTAACCATGGATGCTATATAGTTGTTTGAATGGCTTCGGGCATGCTTTAAAAGTACCGTCGAGTAAATAAACTTCAAAGTTTTGTAAAATATTTTCGGTATCAGGAGAACAGAATATGAGAATTCTGCTCCTGTCATTATAATCAGCCGTTAAGTATTTTTCGAATTTCTCGGGCACGGTCACGTCCTTTGGCAGTTCATGGTGAAGTTTGGGAACTTTCAATGCTTTATTTCTGGCATTGTACAAACCTGTTTTGACATTTTCAAATTTAGGCAGCTCTGCAATCATATCCAAACCATCATCTTTTAGTTCGCATATTGCTGCTTCAAATTGTTTTTGAATAGGATCATAATTGTCGCAAATTATTCTCTTTAACTGAACCATCTTTTGAGTAATTATATATTTTTCCGTATTCGGTAAGCAGTCTAGAATGTGGGGATTATCTTTTATCACAATATTTTCGGTACTTAGCGTTACATTTCCTTTGCATTTCTTGTTATGATTGCAATGCCAAAACTTATCACCTGTTGAGACGTATGTTTTCCGGAGATGGTATTCACGGCCTCCAAAAATTAACTTTGTTCCTCCTCGTTTAGTAGGAATGAACTCCATCGTTATTTACCCAAATAAGAGAGAAAATACAATCACTTCTTCAGTACGGTTTTCCACAACAATAAACATAATTTGCCACTTGAAACTCATATCTGATCTGTCACTTATCTGTGATAGTGAAAACTAGCCAGTTATTTACCAAACAGTTTCCTATGTTATATGTGTATAAAGAGGTACGAGTATAAGGTATTACCACATTGTAAAATGTTACCATACCTCCTAATTGAATATTTGAGTAAACTCATTATATCCCGAATAAAGTATGTACCAGGGGTACCAGGGGACCATACATGAATCGGAGGTTCTAGTTGTGAAAATGGCAAAAAAATGTCTTGTTTCATAACTGGTTATGAAACAGTGAAAAAAAATCCTTATTCATAACCAGTTATGAAACCTTGGTTATGAACGTGGAAAAAGGGTATAAAACCCTTTTTCCCTATTTCTGGGTGGTTTGGCCCTCCGGGCCTGCTGCAAAACTAACATAACCTAAACCTACCTAGTTTCTGGTTATGAAAATGGAAAAAAAAGTCTTGTTTCATAACTGGTTATGAAACAGTGAAAAAAAATCCTTATTCATAACCAGTTATGAAACCTTGGTTATGAACGTGGAAAAAGGGACCTAAACCTACCTAGTTTCTGGTTATGAAAATGGAAAAAAAAGTCTTGTTTCATAACTGGTTATGAAACAGTGAAAAAAAATCCTTATTCATAACCAGTTATGAAATCTTAGTTGTGAAAGTGGACTAAACCGATAAACGATTTGAAATTGGTGGTTTGGCCCCACGGGCCTGCTGCAAAACTAATATAACCTAAACCTACCTGTCGTCATTTATTTTGAGAATCCAACATTTTGAGATTCAACATTTAGAGATTCCCTGTTGAACATTATCCTTCCGGCTGGGTTGGACTGAATGCCAAAATGCTCTGTTCCGCATTAGTCTGAATGCCAAAACGCACCGGTCCTCATTAGTCTGAATATCAAAATGCACCGGTCCGCATTAGTCTGAATGCCGAAATGCACCGGTCGTGAGAATCCAACATTGAGATTCAACATTTTAAGAATCCAACATTTCGAGAATTCAACATTATGAGAATTCAACATAATGTTCCGGAAGGAATAAAATGTAGGCTGTTTTTTCGCTTCCGACGCATAGTGCCAGAAACACATTACCTGATACGCGGATGACCATAGAATACGTAGGTAGGTTTAGGTTATGTTAGTTTTGCAGCAGGCCCGGAGGGCCAAACCATCCAGAAATAGGAGGCCCCATTCTTTGCCCGTGGTCCTACTGCGTAGTCCTACTAGTAGTACCATGGGTATTTTTTTCTGCCCCTGGTTCTATCAGTAGGACTGTAATAAAAATATTATTATTTTGTATGGGCAATGGTCCTACTAATCGAATAGTACAGTCAACGTCAATATTATGAAATGTTACTGGTTCTGAGGTCCCAGGGCCCATTTCAAAAACAGTAATAGACTAGGTAGGCCTATTAGTATACTATTTCTGAATAGATCTACCAGCTGAATGAACTCTATGCAAAGTTGGTGTTGTGCCAAGTGAATATACAGTTTTATCAAGAAATCTAAAAAGGTAGGCACAAGTAAGAAATTATGAAAAAAGAGGGTTAAGGAGTTTTACAATAAAATTTTGGTATTAAAAACTAAATATTTATTTACATTTCATACCACTACTACTGAGAGATGTACGATATGGTAAAATTAAGTTTATTCAGTGCTTGTTTGAATAAGTCCAATATATCTCGGACATGTTCTTGATGAAAATCCTCAAATAGAGGACCTTCTCTTAGTTGATTCCAGTCGTCATTTGAAATTAAATGTTCGTGACACACCAAGCTGGTGGGGGGCCCATACAAGTTTTTGCTCAGAAGTAATTGAAGCCTTCGCAAATTTTCCAGCTGCGAGAGCGGTTGTATCGGACAACCGGAAAAGACGCACCTCTCTCCATTATCGGAAACTCTTGCCAGTTGATTTTCTGTTTTTACGACGCTTCCATTATTAGTCATCATTATTATTCTTAAATAAGTACAATACCTTTGGACGGATTCACGAAATGACAATAACAATGACAATAGTCTTTTTTTTTTAAAGAACATTTACAAACTCAAGTATTGCAGCCAGTTTTTTTACATACGCCAATGTATTAAATTAAAAAGCCTCTCAATTTTATTACCGGCCGACTGGCACGGAGTACTGTTAGAAAAAGAAATTAGTCCACGGTGCTGGCATCATTATACGGCAAATGATGATTAAGGAATTTCCTTTTGCTGAGTTAGTCCTTACGACTCAAAAAGAGGTTTAAGGCGTGTGGGAGGTACCAATGGTTGTATTTCTTAAAAAATCATGAAAACGGAAGATGGCATTTTTGACCAGAATAGTTAAAGAAAAAAAAGACGGAATACGACAATTAACGCAGCTTGTCTAGAGCATGTAATACTAAAATTTCTGAATTTATAACCTCCATCTGAACTTGCATTATGAAGTCGTCATTTTGAATCGATATTTGCGATCTTTTTTGGGGTTTTATTTTATATTTCAATTTGCAAGTGGCCTCTCTCCATTATCGGAAACTCTTGCCAGTTGATTTTCTGTTTTTACGACGCTTCCATTATTAGTCATCATTATTATTCTTAAATAAGTACAATACCTTTGGACGGATTCACGAAATGACAATAACAATGACAATAGTCTTTTTTTTTTAAAGAACATTTACAAACTCAAGTATTGCAGCCAGTTTTTTACATACGCCAATGTATTAAATTAAAAAGCCTCTCAATTTTATTACCGGCCGACTGGCACGGAGTACTGTTAGAAAAAGAAATTAGTCCACGGTGCTGGCATCATTATACGGCAAATGATGATTAAGGAATTTCCTTTTGCTGAGTTAGTCCTTACGACTCAAAAAGAGGTTTAAGGCGTGTGGGAGGTACCAATGGTTGTATTTCTTAAAAAATCATGAAAACGGAAGATGGCATTTTTGACCAGAATAGTTAAAGAAAAAAAAGACGGAATACGACAATTAACGCAGCTTGTCTAGAGCATGTAATACTAAAATTTCTGAATTTATAACCTCCATCTGAACTTGCATTATGAAGTCGTCATTTTGAATCGATATTTGCGATCTTTTTTGGGGTTTTATTTTATATTTCAATTTGCAAGTGGCTTCCAAATCAAATTTGTTTAAGGTGGTTAGGAGTCGTAGCAATGTCACGGTATTTATATTTACGCATCTGTTTAATTTCGAGTGCCATCCCTCGATGGCATTGTTTGTTCTATGACGTTGTGCAAAAACACTTAAAATTTGAGCAATGGATTTTTTAAACCAATACTTGTCTATATATTTTATAAAAGTGGACATTTCAGTTGTTTCACTTTCACGTTTAATATCATTCCACCCTTCCGTGACGTATATTGGCGGTAACAATGGCAGGGCTGCAGTTAAAGAAACAATCCGTTTTTGAGCTTTACTCAGGTTACCACATAAAGATTTTGCCTTTCGCCAGATTGCTCGAGTCCAATGATAGAAACAACCCTTAATTTGTGATTCCGGAAATATTTCAACGATGGTATTTATTACCCCTATCTCATAATCGCAATGGATGGTTTCCGGTGTCCAAAGCGGCAGTTGCGATTTTATGAGAGAAAATAAAATATTATAAGTTTTTTCTGTTTTATCTGGTAATAAGGCGTAGATTAGTGGAACCACTTTTGTGGTCTCGATTGAACTACCCACGTCACCGAGGAATGTATATAACTGAGCGAAAGGCTTCGGACAGCTCTTGAAGGTTCCGTCTACAAAATATTCTTTTATGTTTGGAACTGCCTCTTTACTTTTTAATGAGCAAAATATAAGGATACGCGAACCTTCATATGCGTAATCAGCTAACACGAATGATGAAAAATTTTCTGGTATTTCTACCTCTTCCAGGTATTTAAAGACAGTTTTTGATACACACATAGACTTATTTCTTCTGGTATAGAGACAGTGTTGCGTATTCGACAGCGAAGGAATTTCCTGGACAAAATTTAGGCCAGCATCTTCTAATTCTACTATGGCTTCATTATACAGCTGTGGTATTGGTCGATCAGACTTCGAAACAGTTTCTTTTAAGTTTGCGAACGTTTTATCAATAAGATTTTTTTCTTCATTTGGTTGACACCTATGCATTTTCTGTTTATGTATAATATTATCCTACAACAAACAGACATTTATATTAAAAATTAAACAATTCTTTTTAATACAAGCTCTTTTGTGGACGGTAGGTAACTACTCGTCAAGACAAATCTGTCGAGCCCAAACACGACGAGGGTATCTTTTTTTTAGTTTTTTTTAGAAGCAAATATCAACACGAGTTACCTTGATCTTGACTGTTCCCGTACATTTTTCTTTTCTATAATTGGAGCCTTCCGGCTGGGTTGGACTGAATGCCAAAGTGCTCTGTTCCGCATTAGTCTGAATGCCAAAACGCACCGGTCCTCATTAGTCTGAATGTCAAAATGCACTGGTCCACATTAGTCTGAATGCCGAAATGCACCGGTCGTACTATGTACAAAACTCAAAATACCTTTTTACCAAAATGACTGATTTTCTAAAAGTCCTCATCTTGGCATGTCTGAAATAAAACTGTCAAATTGGTGTACAGTCGGGTTAGTTTTTTTTGGAACTTTGCTTTTGAAATGAAACAATTATGTTAATAAAACATTTTATTTAATATTTTAATTTTTATTGTAAGTTGAAATATTAATTTATTATTAGTAATTTAAAAAAAAAACACAATCAGAATTGTTTCTCGCACAGCTACTTCATGTTTACGGATCTGTACCCATCCCCTTTACATCCCTGTACGAGGTACAGGGTATATTGGAAATATCCAAATAATAATAAAAACAATATAAATTAAGGTCTTCTAAGGTTCTAACTAATGTAATGAACGAATTCTCCGATTCTAAAAGTACCGATTCTCCGCAAAAGAAGTCCGGGCGGAAAGCAAGTTAGATTATACATAGGTAACAAAAAATATTAACCTAATTAAATATATATAATATAATTTTGACCAGAGTTCTGTCTTATTCTATAAAGGGAACTTCTTTTTTCCTCAAAGGATGGCATAATCGTTTTGCTTGATTCTTGAACATTGGCAAGACAATTTTCAAATACCTTTTTGATTGGTGTCATTTTTGTAGAAACGATCTTTTTGTAAGTATCAATAAACATATCTTCTTCATTTTGGTTATAATGCGATCGGCACGCGTGAGTACTTTGCCTAATGATACTACTTCTTTCAGCATTCAATGTTACCGATGCTGAACAATCATTTCGATTTATGCACCTCCACATGCTAGAGCCTGACTTATTGTTGTTTGAAAAATTATACCTGTGTCCATCATGAATTAGAGATGGTTTACCTTTTTGGTTGTCTATAAATTTCATGGTAATATTATTCAGGGTGCAGACTCGTCGTCACACCAGGTTGTCACACCAGTGCCTTTCGACGGGCTCCTATTTCTGAGCGATTTGCCCTTCGGGCATCTTAAGATACCTAACGTACCTAACCTACCTACTTTTGCGGAATAAAAATGATTTCTGACGAATAACCGACTAAAGCGAATAGCAGTGGTGTGACAAACTGGTGTGACCACGAGTCAGCCCCTATTATTCATTATAACCTTTATAATATTACAACACAACAGCTAAGACGTGAATATTAGTAAATGACAAAAAAAAAAAAAATCAAGTGACATTTGTCACTACAAGTGGCCATTATCTTGTCATTATAATGTTATAGACTAAAGGAGTACGTATAACTATGTACGTATAACTTAGGAAGATAATCATCATAACTAGATACAGGTAGGTATTCATCATAATTAATGTATCTGAATGTACCTTTTGTGTCAGACCTTACGGATTTCAGACATTCCAAAACGAGGACTTTTAGAAAATCAGTCATTTTGGGAAAAAGGTATTTTGAGTTTTGTACATAGTACGACCGGTGCATTTCGGCATTCAGACTAATGTGGACCAGTGCATTTTGACATTCAGACTAATGAGGACCGGTGCGTTTTGGCATTCAGACTAATGCGGAACAGAGCACTTTGGCATTCAGTCCAACCCAGCCGGAAGGAATTGGAGCACCTCCAAATTTCTGACCTCTCTTTGTAAGACCTCAATTTATAATACTGGTGTCCATCATACAGCAGCACAGTACCGCCCTTCCGTTTTATAAATTCCATTGCGAGACTTCCAGTTATTTCAAGACTTACACGGAAAATAATCCAACGTCAATATGACAATACGATGATTTATTAATCATTCAAAATAAAACATCTTATGTTTAGAATAAATACTCTTTAAGGTAAATACAGTAGAACTAGGAAAAAGGTGGTCTTATTACTCCTAGTTGAACTGCGGGCAATGTTACTTGTCCGTAGTCCAACTGATAGAACTACGGACAAAAAAAAATGCCCGTGGTACTACTGGTAGGACTACGGGCAATGTTACTTGTCCGTAGTCCAACTGATAGAACTACGGACAAAAAAAAATGCCCGTGGTACTACTGGTAGGACTACGCAGTAGGACCACGGGCAAAGAATGGGAGGCCCGCGTAAGCGCAGCTCCGTCGACACTGCCTAATAAATATAATGTAACAAATAAATAAATTATAAAAATTAACCAAAGTTTTGTCCAAAAAGTAATTCCGTTTTCGTCCGAAAAAAAACAGGCTATAATTTATTCTGACGAAAAAGGAATCTGACCAATGTGTACTAGATCTTCGTTCACAATGCTAACTGGTCCACATTCCAATTATAGTCCCGCAATGAACTCCCACATGACCGAAAAGTGGTTCAAAGATCCGTAAGATCAGTTGCACAGAAATTTAAAATTTTATCAGACAATATTTATTAACGGATCTTTAAAACGGGCCTGTGTGATAAGATTTTAAAGCGAACGAGTTTAGATGGCCACAGTAGAAATGTGGACAGTCGTCCAAGTCGTCGTGCCAAGTCTGGCACTGGACTATTTAGGAACGTGGACGAGTAACGTCAATTAGGAATGCCAACGAATTGGGATAGGGGCTAAACGACACTGCGGACGAGTATATGTACGGCCACACTAATGCTTGGAATCGCAGTGTCGCATAGTATCCGTACCGTTAACGCATGCGCTCCACACCGCTGCTTAACGGTGCGTATTTTACGGTGCGTCATTAACGGCGCCATGTTACTATGACCGTCTTGTTTACGCAATAACCCTATTTTAAGCAGCGGTGTGGCGAGCATGTGATAACGGTACGGATGCGATGGGTGCGATTCCGTACCGTCTGGGTATTTTAAGCAGCGGTGGGGTCGTACCTCGACTTAATGGACTGGAAAGTCGCAGAGCCTAGGCACCGGAAGAAACTCGGTTGTACAATGTGTCAGGGTCGACTTCCTATAGGCCGGGCACTATAAACATGCAAAACATTTTTTCGCTTATCTCATATTTTTATTCCACAAAACGGCACATGTAACTTCAACACGACATGAAGTTTGGCTTCGGCGAAAGTGCCGCAGACACCATGGTTAGCAGATCTTCGTGCAGCACGTGTAGATGGTGATGCATGGGCAGCATGGGCCGCAGCATCCGCCGCAGCAACCTCCACAGCAACCTCCGCACCTGAAATAAAGATAACGTTGAGTAACATGAACCTTTTCCACTTGCTCTTAAATAATTGGGGGAGGGAACTAAGCTGGCCATAGTATTAATTAACGAAGGACGTCGAAACCCATTCATTTCCATTGTTGTACTTACATGGTTATTGTTTGAGATGAGTACAGTAGTACACCAAAAAATGGAGTTTCACAAGGAGTTTCACAAGGAGTTCCCTAGCGAGACTAAGATCGTGGAATTTATATAAAATGTTTTTCCAAATTATTTGAGATTTTAAGATTTTTTTAATCTTTTTTAATATGCGTACTTTACAGACAATTTGATTGTACTGACCATTCGTTCACCTTTTCTTCTACAAATCACCTCTGACATGCTTTGAATTTGGAAGATTTGATCACAATTGAGTATTTTATTTTTAATAGTTTGAATAGGTTGCCAACGTCTGTGCTATACGTAAGTGATTGAAAATAAAGCTGGGCATTTAATATAAAACATCACGAGCACACTTTATTATTTTCAACTTCGATTTGTCAACCTCTACTAACCATTAATATAAATAACGCTAAGCTACTGTTACACATGCTCAAAAGTAGCATGCATAAAAGCATGCTATGAGTATGCTTAATATGAGCATGCTTTTGAACCGTTTATATTTGCTAGCAATAAACATGCTAAATTCTAAGTATGCTCCTGAATAAGCATGCTCTAAGCAAACACTTCATTTACACGTGCCATTTGATAGCGTGCTCTCTGACGGTTTATTTGTTATTAATTGTCGATAAGTACTTACAGATATATTTTTAATGTACAAAGCAAGAACCAAAACACAGAACAGCACTGTTACTTAGAAGCGGGCCGTATTATTTTTACGTTTGACATTTGTAGCTGCAATACGCTCAGATAGCAAAGCGTGCTTACTAACAGCGTGCTGCTAAAAAACATGCTTAATAGTAGCATGTCCTATACACGCATGCTAGTAGGTAGCATTTGCTCAATAGTAGCATGCTGTCGTGCTAGTAATGAGCATGTGTAACAGTCAAAACATAAAAATGTTTTCATGATACCATATTCCTGGCAGACAAACCATGTTCCGTATTATTCTTCCTTATTTTCTTTATTATTCCTCGTCGCATGGCGCTTGCAGGAAAGAATCCACGTGTCATTGGCCCTCCATATTATGAGCACCAGCTCCCCGCCGCACTCAAAGACGAAACATCTAACGAAACGTTTAGGCGCAAACTTGAGACCTTTTTGTTGGCTAACCCGTTGTACTCAGTTAAAGAGTACACGGACTTAAAGCTTTAATTGTATTTTTTATTTATTTATTGTTTGTGTTTTGTTGTAATTGCATTTTTTATTTTATTTATTATTTGTGTATTGTGAATATTATGACTTTATGATTTTAATATTGACACCTTTTGTATGCACCTTTTTTCCCTATATTGTTTTTCTTTCATGCATTTACATTTATGACGACCTTAATGTAAAATCTTATAACTTGACATGTGCAATATGTAATGTAATTTTATATTGAGCAATAAACAATCTAATCTAATTTAACGTAAAACTTGCGTCGCCAAATTAGAGTTATTTTTAAAACCTGACGCATAAGTCGCGTTGGAGCGTTTACGGTGCGTCAGCATATTCGGAGCATTGGTTTAACCGATCGTTTAAGTACTTAACGCAAAATGTATCAACTAAAACACGTTAAGTTTGTTTATGTTTGATCCTCCAACTAATTATTTTTATTTTTGCGACATTGCTCGCTTTTCTGCTAACTTAACCACCTCAAATCAGGTCTCAGTGATCTCTGATCAGTCAATAAGCTAATCTTGCCCACCACTGTCTTACTCCCACAGATTATCTTCCGACTATGCACATGCCGTTAAATATACATGCACCATAAACTATGCTACGCTCATGTGCATCGGATCAAACACGATGAAAATGAAAATACGCTTCAGACGTTTATTCATAAACGTCTACTGCGTCACGTTTTTACCTTGTCTTTTACGCCGACGGGTGACTGTGGTAGTCACGTCCTAAATAACGTCATTTTTATTTTTGGCCGTTTTGTATTTTGCAAGCATGTTGATTGCAAGAAAATTGATTTAATGAGGGGAGAGGAGTTACAGGGGCGCTTCAACCCGTATATTTATGGCACGTGTCAATGTACACGATGCAAGTTAACTTACAATTTATTCACCGTGTGCCAGTACTCACTCAAGCCAGTATCTAGCATACAAGCTAGTGCTCCGTTTAACAGGCCTGTGTATTTCCGCCTTAAGGAGTAGTACCCGAAGACAAAAGTGTATATCTAGTGTATATTTTACCAGTCGTTTCATGGTGTTAGTTACAGGTCTTGGTAACGGGCATGGTTGGATATTGTATAAATTAGTGTGGGCGATGACGGATTTGTTCACCGAATTCAACCGCGTTGGGTTAAACGCGAGCTGCGCGAGGCTTATATTGTGAATGGCGGGCTTTATGCGTTCCTACTGACTATCCAACGTTTGCATGGTCATTTTGAGCAGCCAGTGTGCTTTACTTTAGAAACCTTTAGAGTACTGGCCAACAGATATTTGAATGTCACTTTCAACACCATTTTTTTTATAGAATGACCGTCTTTTTTTCAAAACTTAGAACTGAGCAGACGTTTGCTGTCTAGAGTAAAGAAGTAAATTTAAATAAATAAGCAATTATAGAAATTTCTTCTAAAAAAAGTCAAAGTAAATATTACAAAATACAATTTGTAAGTTTATAAACATACTATAGAGAATATTCCGGCAACAAAGAGGCGAGAAAATAAGGTTCCTGATGATAAGCAAGAGGCAGCAAAAAGCAGTGGCGTGGTCTTCAAAACCGTAAATATCTATACTCTTTCAATGGTGCTAGCCAGATTTAGTGTGGGCTAAGTTTACTACACAAACCAAGACGAAGCCAAGGAAATAACTTTTTTCAGTCGTTTCCCCGTAATAAGCTTATATTAGACTGGCTGTTTTAAATTCTGAAAGAACCCTGGCCAAGCTGAGATGGAATTGCTTTCAAGAGCTTGATCTCGGCTGAGGGTGGAAGATTGAAACGAGAAAATCAGCGGTGTAGAGAAAGTGTTTGAACCTTTTATCGAAAGTGTTAAAGTCCTCGTTTTAATATTAATAAATTAATTTAACGTTTTTGTACGGTGTACCTAATTGCAGCTATAAACATTATTATTTAAGAGCGGTTAGAGTGACAACACTTCAGTGTTCGCACAGATTTGCTTTGAGGATGCATAAATGGCTGCCTTTTAACTGAAGCAGAGACGAGCGGAGAGGACAGGATGACCTACCACTTTTTACAACTAAATTTGTCTAATCTCCGGTCGTTTCCATCTCCGTGGAAAGGTAGCCATTGGGTGATCGACGTACGAGCCGTTATACCGCGGTTTTAGAACGACGGTTTTACTCGTGGCTCGTTGATGCTGATCGACTAGCAAGCAAAATAGTCGTGTCTGAGAGAGAATTGAGGCAACATGTCTTGTTCGGAGTCTAAAGTTGTGTTATCTCGCTGTACCATACCTCGAAATTATGAAAAAGAAACAAGGAAAGGATTTTCATCTTTCACTATAGGTATTGCAAGCGTTTTAACGCTACTAAAAAATGCGCGTAGCTGTCAATTTACCTCGTCGTACTCTTTAACTTTGGGCGAGGCTGGCTATTGCCATTCTTCTCAAACATAATATTGTTAGAAAAGGACGGCATATCCAGCTCTTCCGGCCTCGCCGATAGTTGCCTAGCGTTAAATATGCCTGCCATTCACTGCCATTCCTATTTTTTGCATTCAGTTTAAAGATGACACAAAAATATACAAATATTCGAGAAAACAATGAGGGTAATAAGAATAGTGTGTCCTCGCGGCACAGTGACACTGACTTTTTAAATTCGATGGGGACAAGACAGACACGAAATTATGCTTAAGTTTATTTTATATTACAATGCTTGTCCTCTAGCCCTGACGCCGATAACTGCCGACTCGGCTCGCCGGTCGTGATCGACACGCGGTTTT
The DNA here is from genome assembly GCA_923062465.1 of Acleris sparsana. Classification (NCBI taxonomy): domain Eukaryota; kingdom Metazoa; phylum Arthropoda; class Insecta; order Lepidoptera; family Tortricidae; genus Acleris; species Acleris sparsana. The sequence goes on along the minus strand of OV281287.1, from coordinate 12,809,110 downwards.
GCACGACGAACGGAGTAGAAAATATAGCAAACATGACGAGCCGCAAGCTCGTCGGTTTGTAGAACCCCGCGGTATTGCAATGATACACCGGCGAGCTTTACCAACGAGCCATAAAACTGCGCTTTTACTCGCCCGTCGATCAGGGCCTTAAGGGCCACGATACAATGAAGAAGTCAGCGCCTATTCTCCAATCTAAACTCTCGAACATCGCCGCTCGTCGCACGTGGCAGGCGCGCTCAGTCGATACTGGTTGGCGTGCTGGAGCGCGGCGATCCCTCCGTTGTGGGTTTGAGCGGCTGCTTCGCGCGTCCGCCGGTTTTAGAGTTCGAGCTATAGGCTTGGAGCGCGCAGTCAATAAGCAGTTTTAAGTGTTGCGTCGATTTCTACGACCATGGACATAAAGAAAAAACGATTAGGTATAAAAATGTCTTTCAAGAAATTAATTTGGTCTGGGTATTGGTATTCAAACGTCAGTCTAATTTATCCGAAATAGTCTACTATCACAATGTCTACAATAAGAGGAAAACTTTCGTCTAAAATTAAAAATAGCGACATAGTCTTCTTTCAACCTATTCAAGCTTACCTTATCTATATATTCGGTCAAATATAATTATGAACTAAATTATTGTAGACATTTTCATACTTCGACATCTATATTTCAGTCAAATTAATTTTGAACTAAATTAATATCGACACTGATACTTCGACATACATACATCTTGTCAAAATTATACTAGGACGAAATTATTCAAGTAGACATTTTTATACCACGTAACTTTTTTCTATAAGTCCAAAATCGTATAATTTGTGTGCAGCACGTAAGCGTAGTGTGCAGCACGCGCACGTACGTCTACGCGCACGTCCGTCTACGCGCACGTCTACCGCGCACGCCGACGACACGCGTGCTGCACACTCCACGCAGCAACGCTGAAGCTTCGTAGCGTACCCAGCCGCCATTTGCAGTTTCGCATACTATTTTTAGCACCATGTTCGATAGCAGTTCTTCTGACGAAGAAGTACTGCTTTTACTTTTATATCAAGAGGGTCCATGATATGTAAGAAGACAAAAAGTATAGTAATATAACAACCTATGCCTTCATCTTCACCTTTAAACGAGCAATTCTTGTATATATATATATATATATCATCATCATCAGCCTGTATCAGTCCACTGCTGGACATAAGCCTCTCCCATGGCACGCCACTGAGCTCGATCCTCAGCTCTCCTCCTCCAATCACTGCCCACTGCCTTACGGATATCGTCGCTCCACCTTGTCACAGGGCGCCCTACTCTACGTTTACCGATTCGCGGTCTCCACTCTAACACGCGTTTGCCCCGCGTTTGATTATAATATATATATATATATATATATATATATATATATATATATATATATATATATATATATATATTATAATCTGAATCTCGGAAACGGCCCCAACGATTAAGATGAAATTTGAATTATAGGCCTTTACGGGGCCGAAAAATCGGTCAGTCAATTGATCAGTGTATTCCCCGTGGCACAACTATTTGGCACTACTGGTCAATATTAGTATCATTAATAGGAGGTAGGTTTAGGTTATGTTAGTTCTTTAGCAGGCCCGGAGGGCCAAACTACCCAGAAATAGGAGCTCTGCGATAGCAGAGCTCCGTCGACTCTATTAAATTTGATTTTGAAATAGAAATCATTGGTCAGTAGTGCCACCGAGTAGTGCCACGGGCAAGAAACGAATTGATCATCTTCGGGGAATATCGTTTTCAACCCGAGCGACGCTCAGTCTTCCGGGATCTATTTGCTTTATACGCAATCAAAATTAAATTATTCTTTAAGTATTAAGCAGATAAGAAGTCAATCCTGACACAATGCACGACCAGTTTCTGACTATTGACATTGTCAACAGCAGTAAGACAATGCCAAACTTATTTGTTGCGTGTGAAGGAATAGTAATAAGAGCATATTGGTTGACTGCTGTCAACATTATCCATATTCAGAAACTTCATGGTTGTGTAATGTGTCAGGATTGACTTTTCATCGGCCGGATACTGTAATTCGAGATTCATGTTAAATATCACCGTGTGTATGTCACGCAAGCGGTGTGACATATTGTATTCATACTATACAACACAGTAGAAAGCTCACGCGCACGTGCACGTCTACGCGCACTCATTCGTTGTGGCTTTGCCTTATACGGCATTTACAGTCATTTGCACTGAGATGTTGCATGCGGCGAATGAGTCCGGTTTTTGACAGCTAAAACTGACTCAACCACTGGATAAACGACCGCCGTCACGTCTTGTCCAGAAAAAAATCGTTATCGTTGTCTTGTCGTCGGCGGCATGCGGTGGACAAAGGGCCTAATTAGATCACCGAAGTTGGCGAACTCAGATCTTTCGATAAGGTAATACTACATATATTTGAAGTTTTCATAAATAATAACAAACTTCAGATGTACGTACATGCTTATACTCGTATATTTAATGTAGGTAATAAGGGTGTATTCTGTAGTTTTGAAATAAGGCAGCTATCAATAGACATCTGATGAATGACTTTGTAATCCAGCCGCCACATACGGCCGCCGCATACGGCTTCCGCATATGGCCTCCACATACGGCCGCCACGTATGGCCGCCACTTACGGCCGCCACATTCGGCCATCGCAGTCTGCTTTGCATTAGGGCTTGTTTACGGAATCACGGAGCTTCGTGCGTGGAGCGTCGGGCCTTTTTCCGTTTACAGAGAGGCGGCGCGTGCAGCGAACCGCGTCATCACACGCGCAAACACAAACATAATATGTTTGTGTTTGCCATATTATGGCAATGTACGGTGTTGTTTATGAAGGTGCGGCGCCTGGTGCGGCGCGTAGAGCGGTGGACTCTCGAGCATGCAGCAGAGCGTGTGATGGAGCAAAAGGGCCCCGCTGCGGGCGTAGCGGTGAGAACCGCCGTTATTGACGCGTAGTACGCGTACGACGCTGCGTACAACGCGGTGATGCCATCCGCGGGCTCCGGCTCAAGTAACGCGGCGATGACATCCGCGTGCTCTGCCGCAAGTAACGCTGTATTTGAAGAAAACGCGTGTAAAACCACTTTGCCGTAAACGCTTTTATACAACTCCATATTTTTGAATTTAGTGCGGGCCGCGCCGCCCAATGCTAGGCGCGACTGCCCGCGTCTCCGTAAACAAGCACTTAGGCGGACAGGCTAGAGTAAAGACAACGTTTGTGTAACAAATCCGTGAGTCGTGCGGTCACCGCAGTAGCCGGACAGACCTATGTGAAGACGAGATTCATCGCGACGTTTACACGACATTCACAACTGAATAAGACGAAGCTGACAGGGTAAACTCGTCTCCCATCTCCCCGAATGTTCGAGGGATTGCCGCGCGTAATATGGACGCAGCTTATAGTGAACGACTCAGTGTAATCGCCGCTTTAGAGCGACGCCAAACGAGAGTTGCAGGTGCGTCTATTCGCCTATCTCTAAACGCCAGTACGAAACGCAGCCTTACTCGCGCCCATCCCATATGCTTGTTTTGCGCTTTAAGTTAGTACCTACCGTGGTTCCGGACCGTTCTGTCCGTTTCCCAAAACATCCTTTCAGTGCTTGATTATCCACGTAGCAAGAGTAGTAGCAAATGCACAATCACGCTCCCAGACATGCTACCAGTTCTGTTTTATTTATCACCCTAAACTTAAGAAAACCAAGGGTTTATTTCTATAAACCCTTGGTCCGTAGTAATTTCTAATATAGCCTTGGTTTTCTTTACTTTGCCTTGCGCTGTTAATCCAGCACTTTATCCTTTCCCAAAATACCCGTTCCCATCACACCACCGTTTCCTTAATAATCAGCTTCCCGCTATGTCTCTCGAAATGCGCTTCTTCTAAAAGATACGTTTGGCTTGATATCCGTTTCCCAAAAAGACTTAATCCTGAAATGACCGCTCCAGTGACTACGGTTCCGATTCCCATAATACCACATTTTCTATAAAATATGAATAGAAAATGTGGTATTATGCATCCGGCAATCTGGTATTTCGCTATGGTGTTAAGGCCACCAGCGCCGTTCCCGTTTTGTAAACCAACACGAACGTGTAACGTAAATAAGTGAATGCAATTTAAACATTTAAAAAATATAGTTTTGATTCTTTCCGCAATGGATTGTCGATTTTTAGATACCATAATAACTCCGTACGTATCCTTAGTCTATTTCCTTTTGCTGTGAATAGTCACAAATATTGCGTACTTAAGTCAGTTTAAACGGTAAAAAGATAAATCAGGATTTCCTTACGAATCTCGTAAGAAACCGGTTGGAAACTCGTTTTGGCCATCCGGGTATCTCATGAGAAATGGATCTTTTGGCATACGGATGCTATGAGAACCGGGTGTTTTGAGATCGTGATGCGATGAGAAACTGGTGTTGGTCATACGGTTGTCAAGAGAGATGGATCTTTTGGCAATACGGATTCTGTGATAATCGGGTGATTTTTTGGCCTATGGCCATTTAAAGAAACTGTTATTTTGGAACTCCGTTTTGGGAAAACGACATAACGGTCCAAAACGGCAGTTGGTTGGTTGTAATACAAATTGCGAAATCCTTCAACATGAAAAAGCAAATATATTATTCTGGTTCTGAGATTTCTACGAAGGAGTGTAGTGTCTTCTGACTTCCGAATATTATTTTTTTCAACTGGCGATTTATACCATTCGGATATTTTACCTTGCATATTTTCCCCTTCTTCCCCACTACTCAACTGAACTGCTCAACTGACCTAACGTTATTTATATCAAAATTAATGCTCCTATTTCTGGGTGGTTTTGGCCCTCCGGGCCTGCTGCAATTATCTAAACCTACCTCATATTTATGATAGTTGAGCAGTGGGGAAGAATCCAATTGAAAAAATAAATATATTGGGAAAATATGCGAATGGTTGAAAAGCCCTTCGGGAAAAGTAACTATTGAGAAAGAATAAAGTGGTAAAATATGCGAATGGTATTACTCGTCAATTGGGAAAAACGATTTTCGGAATATACAGCACACACACCTACAAAGACGTAGGATCATGACATAATAATTTCCTCTTGGTTCCCATGTCTATGAAAAATTAAAACGTGGCATTATAAAGGAGCGTCTCCACAGAGCATTCAGCCAAACCTAGCCCTAACGAGAAACGGAAACCGTTTCGTCACGTATAGGCCACTTCCTAAAACGACCACATCGCAGAAAGACCATTTCCCATAATGACCATTCCTATAAAGACCGGTTCCCAAATTGACCACTTCCCAGAAGGACCATTTCCCAAAACGACCAATTCTCAAGTCACCCACTTCCCAAATTGACCACATTCCTATAATGGCGGTTTCCCAAAATGACTACTTTTCTAAACGACCACATGTCTCAAAGACCACTTCCCGTAATGACCATTCCTATAAAGACCGGTTCTCAAATTGACCACTTCCCAGAAAGACCATTTTTCCAAAATAGTCAATTCTCAAGTCTCCCAACTCCCAAATTGACCACAACCAAAACCAACCTCTCAACGGATGATCCGTAGTCACACCAATTGGCCACACTGGTGTGACTATGGTTCATTTTATTTATCCGTAGTCACACGAACACATAAATAGGAGGAAGTTTTAGGTTAGGTTCGTTTTTATATCAGGCCCGGAGGGCCAGAACAACCCAGGAATAGGAGCTCCGCCTAAGCGGAGCTCCGTTGACTCTGTTGAGTTTGATTTTGAAAGAGAAACAGACGCAAATTCGGTCTTGGTGTGACTACGGGTAAATAAAATGAACCATATTCACACCAATATGGCAAATTGGTATGTCTACGGATTAAAAAAACAAAAAATATAATGACCTATTTACAACTTTATTTACCTACTTAAAATATTGTTACAGTCTACCTCAAATTATAAGGGGAAACTGCAATGTTTGATGTAGGAGACTTTATTCTATGTCCGGCAGATTGCAAGAACAAAATGCCGTTTATCTGGACAAACAAGACAAAAGCACCAATTTTTCCCAGGGGATAATTAAGGGATAATTTGTATGGACTACCTACCTAGTTAGGAGGTGAACACATCGAAAGTATTATGTATACAGTCGACGCCATAAATATGTTTACACTTTAGTACCTTGTCTATTTAGTATTCTGTTTTAACTGCCATATGTAATTCTAATTTCGGATAAAGTGACAAGGTACTAAAGTGCAAACGTATTTTTGACGTCGTCTGTATACCCTTATATACGTAAGAAGACTTTGAAGGTACCATTTTTCGTTTTTATTTTTACTTATATCTTTAAAACGTTACAAGATATCGAAAAACTTGAGTGAGTAAAACTTGTAGCAAATTTAATTAGCTTTCAACAGTATTGAGTGGTCTCTAACTAAAACTTAAAGCTTTGGACCAACACTAACTAGTCCCTGAAATTTTTTGGTGCTTTTGTCTAGTGTGTCCACATAAACACCTAAAGCTACCGTACTGTAACGTGAGGACCGCAGATAGTTGGGTCGTTTTCAAAAAAAATGTACATAGTTAAGGGCTTTAATTAAAACAAAACTTAATTGATTCCTTTGTGTGACGAAAGTTACCCATATAGTTTGTATGACTAACTTTAGTTATACAAAGGAAGCGATCGTGATTTTGTTTTCCATAAGCCTTTAATTATGTACAGTTTTTTTGATAACGGCCCAGTTACCAGTAGGCATAAGGACTGGTCTTGATAGATGTAGCCGTTCTAAAAAGTGGGCAATATGAAAGTAGTCGTTTTGGGAAATGGTCAATTTGGGAACCGGTCTTTATAGGAATGGTCACTATGGGAAGTGGTATTTCTGCGATGTGGTCGTTTTAGGAAGTGGCCTATACGTGACGAAACGCTAGAAACTCATCCCCTGACACCTTCAGCACACCCCTCACCCTTGAGGACTTAGTCCCTTGAGGAGTATGTCCATCTGGATACCTCGAGGTATAACCATTTAGAATACTACACGAATTATTTCCCCTGATAGCCCATATTCGGCTTAATTTGAACGTATTTTAAGTGTAAAATTGTACAGGATTATACGAATAGTGTCAAATATGGAATGGCATAAAGTGACCAGTTGAGGAAAGCCAACTAGTAAGGTTGCGTGCGGCTCCACTGAGGCGGAGACGAGCGGAGCTGTACCAATATTAACCAATAGAAGGTGCGTGTGGTCACGTCGAGCGCGCCTTGCGCACGTTAGCTTAGATTCTATTATTTAATATTGGCACAGCTCCGCTCCGGTAGTCTCCGCCTCAGTGGAGCCGAACCCTAAAGGAAAATGACGAATTAGGAATAAACTCGCTCGTCATACAATTTCTGCCCTTACCGGGATTTGACCCGATTTGAACCAGACTTTGGTGGGAATTAATTTCAGTCTAATTACTATCAAGGACTAAGATTATTTGAGAGCAACTTAGACAATAATAGCAACTTGTCTAATCTGAGTATTAGCAAAGGTAAAGCAGCTACAGAATTTCTATCCTAAAGCTGTGGACCACATGCTATACACTTGAGCCAGGATTCTTGATCTGGGTACATTGCCAAATTTCCACAGCAACCGGAATGTGCACATGCTATAAACATTTGCTGCAGCAATCCATTGGTCTGGCTGTGAGGTGGTCTGGTGTAACTGTTCCACCGCAGCCCACAATGTTTCTAAATTAAATGACCCCTCATAACCATATCCGAATAGAAAAAGTACAAGCATAGAAACCGGCCCCCTGTTTCTATAGTACCATATTGATTTGTACCATCAATGGTACAAGTGATACTACTATGTGTCCTTAGTACCATCAATGGCACTACCGATACTAGCACGTGTCGCTAGTACCATTGCATCGAAAACATACAAAAAATATATACATATAACAGGGGTTTAATAGGGGTGCAGACTCGTCGTCACACCAGGTTGTCACACCAGTGCCTTTCGACGGAGCCCTGCCTATGGCAGGGCTCCTATTTCTGAGCGATTTGCCCTTCGGGCATCTTAAGGTACCTAACGAACCTAACCTACCTACTTTTGCGGAATAAAAATGATTTCTGACGAATAACCGACTAAAGTTTGTTTTTTTTTTCACAAGTGTATACACGGTATAAACTAGTATCTTTTTCAATGATACTAAGGACACATAGTAGTATCACTTGTACCATTGATGGTACAAATCAATGGTACTATAGAAACAGGGGTAAAAATGATTTAGTATAATATATTAGTAGTATCACTTGTACCATTGATGGTACAAATCAATGGTACTATTATTGGCTAACTGATGTCTGTTTCATTTTATCTATCAAACGTTTAAAATAAGGGGTGTAGACATTTGTTTGAATAATCCACAGTTTGATCACAAGGAAATTTAACTCCTCGTGGCCAAACCAGTAGGGAAAATCAGTTTGGCCATGAGGAAAAAGGTCATTGTTTTCTGTGACGCATTAAATAAGTAGACTCGTTTTTAAAAGGAAACGATGGATTCTTAGCTTTTTGCCCAATATCCTCAGTATAGTTAGAAAGAGGCAAGTTCGTTTCGTGTGAAATTAGGCACGTTAGGTACTCCATGACGTAACGATTACTACAAGAACTATCGAGTTAACGTTAGCGAGTCATAGTAAATGTTCATGTGAGTCATGGTACAGTCCAGCCAAAAATGTGGTCTACCACCCTACGGTTGAAGTTCATTTGCACGTCATGATACAAGTTCAATTTTCCCTTGCAATAATATTATGACTGACGAGTGTCAACCTTAGCGATGATTATATCTCACAGATACTTTTGTCGAAACTGATAGACCACTTTCTTGGCCGACCGTAAGAGTTTAATTGATAACTATTCGAATAACGTTTACTCGCTATCGACAGTAGAACGTTATATGACTTTTCGATAGCAACTCATGGATTACCATAAAACCATACCCATACCCATAGAACAAACCTAGTACTTACTTGTAGTTTGGGACTAATGTCCATTTCCTATATTCAAAACGCGGATAGATTAACCTTACTTTAGATTAATATCTGGCACATTTTGTCTTGTTAAATGTAAGTTTTATCTGCCCGCGGTATGAATATCCCTATGGTGAGACTTGTAAAGCTCACTTTCCCGAAATATGCACTTTCTCAAAAAATGCACTTTCTGTAAAATGAACACTCCCAAAAGGATCCGGTCACCTACGGCCACTTCCTTGGACGGCCACCACCCAAATTCCTTGTTCGTCCATTTCCCAGTTTGTCCATTTCCCTGTTTGTCCATTTCCCAGTTCGTCCATTTCCCAGTTCATCCATTTCCCCGAACGACCACTGGTCAGTTACGGCCTCTTCCTTGGTCGGCCACAACCCAAATTCCTTGTTCGTCCATTTCCCCAAACGACCATTTCCTTGGACGGCCACCACCCAAATTCCTTGTTCGTCCATTTCCCCAAACGACCACTCTACGACCACAGCTGTCCGTCCGTCTGTCTGTCTGTCTGTCTGTCCTTTATTTATCATAATGACGACGGAACCCTACATTGAGCATGGACTGACATGCTCTTGCCCGGTTTTTTTGGTTTTTACCGTGCCTGGTTAACTAACTAACTATCTTTATAACTTTATATAACTGGGTACTTATTTACTTTCTTTGCCCTTGACTGTAAGTACCTAGCTAAATAAACTAATGGTTAAAATTCGAAAATCTAGTAAAAAATAATAAAAAATAAAATAAAATAAATAATAATAAATTAATAAATAATAGTCGAATTTGATCGGAAATATGTAGTGCTTCTGCGAAAACTGAGAAATAAGGAAATTTCAGTCAATTTATTTTTAAATAAAATAATTTATATAAGATTACTTATGAAGCAAAAAAAAAAAAGAATAGAATATACATCTTTACCTATAATTTCAAAACATGTAAGAAGAATAAAATAAGTGTTAAGTATAGGTACAGCAGTAAACTAGAATAAAATAAGAAGAAGTGAGGAGTTATGTTGACTGCTACAATAGGAACCTTGTTGAAGTTGAGAGGAACTTGTATTTCCAGTTGTGTTTCTTATTGCCTTTTTTTATTTTAGTAATAATAAATTGAATGAATAATAACAAACAAACCTTTTTTTTCATGTCTCTGGCTTTAAGCTTTAAATTACAGTCGTGATCATAGGCAGGCGTTGACATAAGGCGTATTGTACAAATTGAGTATTGGATAAATTGAGTATTGGACAAAATGCGTAATCAAATTTGACAATACGTGTATTGCTCATGATGCGTGTTAGACATATTACTTATTAGACATAAGGCGTATTCTACGAATTGAGTATTGGATAAATTGAGTATTGGACAAAATGCGTAATCAAATTTGACAATACGCGTATTGCTCATGATGCGTATTAGACATATCACTTATTGGACATAATGCGTATTTGGCCAAAAGCGAATTGGACATAAAGCGTATTGTACAAATTGAGTATTGGACAAAATGCGTAATCAAATTTGACAATACGCGTATTGGATAGCATGCGTCGAGAGGCTTGTTTATCGCTCGTTTGCCGGCCTCTGATATATGTAAAAAAAAGTGATGTGGCCGTTTGAGGAAGTGGCCGTTCAGAGAACTGGCCATTAATGGGAAGTGGTCGTTCAGAGAACTGGCCTATCATGGGAAGTGGCCGTTCAGAGAACTGGCCTTACCTGGGAAGTGGCCGTTCAGAGAACTGGCCTTACCTGGGAAGTGGCCGTTCAGAGAACTGGCCTTACCTGGGAAGTGGCCGTTCGAAGCATGTGGCCGTAAGTGACCGGATCCTCCCAAAACATACACTTGCCCAACTGGAGCACTTTCTCGAAAGATGCACTATTTCAAAAAGTGCACTTTCCCAAAACGCACACTTTCCCAAAAAGTACACCTTCGCAATTGGGGCACTTTCCCACTCGGGGCACTTTCCCAAATGGGGCACTTTCCCAATTGGGGCACTTTCCCAATTGAGGCACATTCCCAATTGGGGCACTTTCCCAATTGGGGCACTTTCCCAATTGGGTCACTTTCTCGAAAGATGCATTATTTCCATCACCACAAAGTTCACACGAGTTTGTCGGGTGCAGATCATGAGTCATGATTAACTGATCTGACCTTAAGTAATAAATAATAATGTACTTTGACAATATTGAACTTTTTTCAAAGTATGTGAGTATTTTTTGTTTTCTAATTATTAGTGGCTGAGTCTGCTATGATTTTTTTAAGATTAGAGACTTATTAGTAGAGATAAAGAAAGTGCACCTTCTGAGGAAATGTATCTTCTGATAATGTATTCTATCTGAGAAAATGCACTCTTTGGGAAAGTGTACTCATTGGGAAGTGCACTTTTAAAGACAGCGTACTTTCCAAGAAAGGGATCCTTCTGAAGAAGCGCACGTTTAGAGAATGTGTACATTCCGGGAAAGTGGGCTTTACAAGCCTAACCTAATATAGGAACCCATCATAATCAAGACCACTAGTTACTCACAGTTACTTTTTTCAAACTGAAACATCTACAATTATGTCTCTCAAAGTTTCGATGATATTTACGCACCCCAAAATCACGTGCGTTAACTGAAATGCTTAGTAGGTCAGCCTATTAATTTGTAAAAGTTCGTCTTTAAGGAACATGAGTTTAACGGAGATTCTAAGTGAAAAACTTTTACTTTGGTAGTAACTTTACCTAATTATCTTGTTATCGAACAAGCCATTTTCTATTTTGGAGCCTTGACATTAGTCGAGTAAATCATTTCTACGTGAAGTTAACACGTACTACGGCTACGGTTAAACAGTGAATAAATGGGAAAATTGTTTGGGCGTTAAGTATATCTTATTTTTTATTACGTGACAGTTGAAGGAGACAAGAAATAACAAGTTAACCGCGTAAGTAGACAAGGATAGCTGGTGCAAAGTTGATTTCATAGTCCGGTTTCCCCCCTGTTTCTATAGTACCATTGATTTGTACCATCAATGGTACAAGTGATACTACTATGTATCCTTAGTACCATTGAAAAAGATACTAGTTTATACCGTGTATTTACTTGTGAAAAAAAAAAACTTTAGTCGGTTATTCGTCAGAAATCATTTTTATTCCGCAAAAGTAGCTAGGTTAGGTTCGTTAGGTACCTTAAGATGCCCGAAGGACAAATCGCTCAGAAATAGGAGCCCTGCCATAGGCAGGGCTCCGTCGAAAGGCACTGGTGTGACAACCTGGTGTGACGACGAGTCTGCACCCCTATTAAACCCCTGTTATATGTATATATTTTTTGTATGTTTTCGATGCAATGGTACTAGCGACACGTGCTAGTATCGGTAGTACCATTGATGGTACTAAGGACACATAGTAGTATCACTTGTACCATTGATGGTACAAATCAATGGTACTATAGAAACAGGGGGCATTTTTATTCCGCAAAAGTAGGTAGGTTAGGTTCGTTAGGTATCTTAAGATGCCCGAAGGGCAAATCGCTCAGAAATAGGAGCCCTGCCATAGGCAGGGCTCCGTCGAAAGGCACTGGTGTGACAACCTGGTGTGACGACGAGTCTGCACCCTATATTATGTATTTACTTGTGAAAATAACGTAGTATCTTAATTAATTATTTTTAATTTGTTTTTTTTTCACAAGTAAATACACGGTGTATAAACGATCTAGTACACATTGGTCAGATTCCTTTTTCGTCAGAATAAATTATAGCCTGTTTTTTTTCGGACGAAAACGGAATTACTTTTTGGACAGAAAAAACTTTGGTTAATTTTTATAATTTATTTATTTGTTACATTATATTATTTAATATTAGGCAGTGTCGACGGAGCTCCGCTTACGCGGAGCTCCTATTTCTGGATGGTTTGGCCCTCCGGGCCTGCTGCAAAACTAACATAACCTAAACCTACCTACGTATTCTATGCTGCGTATCAGGTAATATGTGTTTCTGGCACTATGCGTCGGAAGCGAAAAAACAGCCTACATTTTATTCTGACGATAGCGGAATCTACTCGAAAGTCCGTTTTCGTCCGAAAAAAAAACAGGCTATAATTAATATCCTGACGAAAAAGGAATCTGACGAATGTGTACTAGAAGGTATAAACTAGTATCTTTTTCAATGGTACTAAGGACACATAGTAGTATCACTTGTACCATTGATGGTACAAATCAATGATACTATAGACACAGGGGGATTAAAACTGGATTAAGGAGAGTATTGTATTATTACTAGATTAGGTTAGGTCAGTTTTTATATCAGGCCTGGAGGGCCCAAACTAACCAAAAATAGGAGCTGCGCGAGAGCGGAGCTGAGTCGGCTTCGTTTAGGTCTGTTAAAACGCCAGATGAACTAAGCAGGTGGACCACGACCGACGACTGGTTTATACGTGTAAGTAATTGATATACGTATTAAACAGGAGGAAGACAATTTTTGAGTTTTCGTGGCCAAACCAGTTTGGCAAATTAGTTTTACCACAAGGAAAAAGGGAAAGAATGTCATTACGAAAAGAGTTATAGTCTAATGTCCGTATTAATAAACTCGTCTTGACTGTGAGGCCCGTCACAATATATGTCAAAGTAAGTATTTTTGACGCATCTTGAGATGAACATTAAGAGTTGAGATCAGTTTATTAATACGGGCCTAAGAGATGATATACATGTAGTTAGTCGCCTCATTAATTAATAGGGGAACTCGAAATGGCGATGCTGCATTGCAAAAAACCTGACTGCGCGGAGGGCGACCTTCAATCGTTGCAGCAACCACTTTCTCCACTGTTTGGAAAATGCAGCAGTGGTTTTCCTAACACAGAAAATGATTAAATTTCAGATGAGCATTGGTTTTTTGAGGAGGTCGATCATAGAATACTATTTCTGCCTGCATTTTGCGCACCGCTTTTACCTCTGCAACCTTTGCACCGTGCAACGTATTATAATTGTAAAGTATTGTCGGGGTCTCGTCTGGCAGTTTAAATTACATTACCAAAAATTTCATACTCAGCATCGAAATATCGTACCTACACTTATTTCAGTTGGCACATAACAGGTTCTATTAATACCCGACACTTAAAGAACCAAACTTTTCTTACATTTTTTTATTCCGTATTTTGATAGTATCAAGTTAACACTAGGAACGGTACCAAATAAAATACAGTTCCTTCATCACGGCAGCGCTACCGGCGGTTTCTACACCCTTATCTCCTATGCAATAATGTTTAGCCACCTTGCTGACCGGACGTAATAAAAATCAATTACACCTCAGCAAGTGATAAAGTTAGTTTTAATTCGACTGCTCCTTATCTTAATAGTGTGAGGAATACAGTTAAGTGGATTTCAAGTCGCGAGTGAGGCCATATTTCCTGAACAGTGAGTAATTTAAAGACGGCAACCACTGATATCTGCGGGCGCATCCATTACCCCCAACAACGGGTAGTGGGGGGTAATAAATTATATAGCGGAATACTTATTCGCTCATCTATTTGAGCACTAAATTTTCCGATTTTATCAAACTGTTTCAAAGAGGAAGTAACTGCTAAATTTATTGGTGCTGGAGGTTGTTTTGTTGGCTATAACCAGTTTGTTTAGATTTAGAGGTTGGGTTTTTGGTGCTTAGTTCTTTTTTAATATCGTTTCGTCATCTGTGATAAATGTTTAACAAAATACTGGGTGTCTCTTGACACAAACGGAAAATATTAACGATCAGGAAAATCAATTAAAGCCTACGGATTTTAGTAATTAAAAGGTAATTAAATGTGACAAGTGGAATTTCGCTACTGGACACTAACCATATAACAAAGAATTAATTGAATTAGTTTGATTTTAATAATAAAATATCTAAAATCATATGAAATTAAACAATTCCAATCGAAGCAAATAAAACAAAATAAGTCGGTAATTTACAGGATCTTAATATCTAAAAGTTTATTTTACAATCCTATTCTTGAAGTTTTGAAGTACCTCATTATTCTAATAACAACAACAACCAACCTCGCCCGCTGGATAGAGCGGCGTCGGTTTTTAAACATCGCTCACCAAAAATAAATTCGCAGCGTCAGTCAATGTCCGCCGTTGGAAATCAATAGCGGCCAATATGCGCCCATCATTCTGTCATCTAGGGTTTCCTGGTCTATATCAACAGGGTTATGTTATGGCGGGGTTTTGTGACAAGCGAGTTTTTGCGTTACACACCCCTATTCATTAGGCCCTCGCCGTCCGTGCCCGCATTAATTACAGGATGCTCCTAACAAATGGCACGTGAATATTCAAAGGTTAAGAGCACTGCAATACGCGAAAAGGTCAGATTTCCTGAGTACCCACGCGTTTTATTGCACAGCCTTTTGAACTTACAGTTTTTACAAACAAATTTTCCCTGATGTAATTATCTTTTTTTGCTTTGTTACCTGAACTAGCATTTACTTGGTTCAACTTTTTAATAATTCGTTTTTATCATCGGTCCAATTACAGTTAACATTTTGGGTTGATTTCGCCGCACTCGAGTCATTTCAATTCGTCATGATTAACAATTGAACATTGATTTATCAGTAACAATAGAGTGATTATACAGACCGCAGCAATTAACAAACCACATAGGCAGTTTTAAATTACGTCACTACCTGAAATTCGTTCCTGTTGTTTGATGTGTGTTGTGTCCTGTATAAATATCCATCCAAAAGCCTCTTTCCAAAATAATGTATTCTTCCAAATTTATACGTTATGTTTTAGTTTCCGAACTGAAATTGAAACGTACATCTGGCTTTCCTCTTAAAGGATTGTATGGATAGACGGGACTTTGTCGTTCACAAGATTTCAAGAGAGCAGAGAGAGGTTATGCACACACGTTGCGCACAAAAATAATAATTTCAAAGTAGATAGATCTGTTAATTCTTACTTTTCTAATGTAGTAAATGGGTGTATATCGGTGGGTCTAAAATTATTTAGCCTAGTTTTGTTTCGCCACATATTTTTTTGCATACCAACGCTTCGTCTAGTGGTTTAAATGTGGAAAATTGTTAGATCGATTTTTTTTTGCATAATAATGTTTGGTCAAAAAATTGTTTAGTATAACATAATAACCCTGACCGTGAGGCGAAGTCGAACGACCGCCGCTTCACGGAGCTCCTATTCCGCGTAGTTGCGGCGCTTCGCGCCTAGCTACAATTCTAACCTAACCTAACCTATAGATAAGTTGAGACCTAGCTGTTTTAAATAATATTATGGATTATGCCTTTTAATAATTAATATTTCAGGCAAAACAATTTTAGACCTTAAGTGCTTTAGAACAAAAAAAATATATGAAAAAAAGTCTTTATGCTAAAAAAGAAGTATGCCATTCAATATTATAGGAAACATTTTCGACCAAAAAAATTTTGCACGTAATATTTTAGGTTAGTCGAAGGGCATCCGTAGTAAATAGAATTCTACTAATAAGAATAAAAATCGGGCAAGAGCATGTCGGATCATGCTCAGTACCTGATTCCGAAGCCGTTGCTACAAACAAATTAGACCGCGCGACAAACTTAGCTTTGCCGTTGGAAAACTTTTATCCCCATACAACGACACAGATGCGGTCACTTTACCAACACCGCAAATAAGTGTTCGGTAGGTATAAACATTTAAACCGTTTGTAACTAAAGAACCAATGAAGTCTACTTAGTCGTGATAGCTTTCCTATTAAATTCATTATATGTGTTTTCATTTAAGATATGTTTTATATTTTTAGTATTTGTAGTTTTGGCTGTAGAGGGGGGTCACAAAGACCTGTCCAACAACACCATACACTATGGGGTAGACGAGATTTTTTTTTTACTTATGCGTAGGGGAGGTACACAAAAGAAAAATGTTTTTCAATATTTTATTTTATCACTTTGTTCGCGTGATTTATATGTATATTCAAGCCAAATTACAGCTTTTTAGGGTTCCGTAGCCAAATGGCAAAAAACGGAACCCTTATAGATTCGTCATGTCTGTCCGTCCGTCCGTCTGTCCGTCCGTATGTCACAGCCACTTTATCCCGTAACTATAAGAGCTATACTATGGAAACTTTGTAAGTAATGTATTCGGTGAACCGCATTAAGATTTTCATACAAAAATAGAAAAAAAACAATAAATTTTTGGGGTTCCCCATACTTAGAACTGAAACTCAATTATTTTTTTCATCATACCCATACGTGTGGGGTATCTATGGATAGGTCTTCAAAAATGATATTGAGGTTTCTAATAAAAAAAAAATCTAAACTGAATAGTTTGCGCGAGAGACGCTTCCAAAGTGGAAAAATGTGTGCCCCCCCCCGTAACTTCTAAAATAAGGAATGATAAATGTAAAAATAATATATGATGTACATTACCATGCAAACTTCCACCGAAAATTGGTTTGAACGAGATCTAATAATTAGTTTTTTTTAATACGTTATAAATCGTAAACCGCATTTTACCTTTCATTCAATCAACTCCAATATAATAAAGAATAAAGAAAAACATTTATTTAGATGTATAGTGGTACGGAACCCTACGTGCGCGAGTCCGACTTGCACTTGGCCGGTTTTTTTTAGCACTAGCCTAGCTCAGAGATGAGCTAGGCTGCGGACGGACGGACATGGCGAAAATATAAGGGTTCCTAGTTTGATTACGGAACCCTAAATTGTTACAACTTAACAAAACAGTTATGCCATTACCACAGGTTCAAAATTTATAGACACTATACTATGCTAGTATTTCAAGGTGAAGCTCTGTATTTTCTGGGTTTCTGTTTCTTGAACTTTCATTAAATAGTTACAAAAAATATTTTACGTGGAACTGAAATAAAATGCAAAATAAATTATCTCAAAAGAGCGAACCAAAATGAAATGATTTTGCACTATGTCCGAAACAATATCCAATATTCAATTTCCATCCATTACCTTAATAAGGGGCGAGTGCTTAGTAGTTGGAAGCTTAGATCAATATACTAATGGTGATTTTGAGCACTAATCCGTTTATTGGGCCGGCCGGCGCCCGCGGGCTGATTACGCGTTTATAATTGCCCCTTACAAATGAACCCCAACTGCCAACTCGTCGATACCAAAATGTTTTCAGTCGATCGTCCATTAATTTGTGTGTATTGTGTTAATTAGAACATTTGTCTGATAAAGCGCTCCAATTGATTTGTATCTGATTTGTACTATGCAGTATTTGAATTTCAACTATGATTAAAGGAATTGGAAATTGGTCTGCGTACGTAGCGGTCGCGGGTGATTTTAATTGAATTTGGCGCCCTGTCAGTCAACTTTAGCTGGATCTTAGACTGTCCATTTGTGTTGGTGATTTAATAGGCATAAGCAAACCTCTAAAGTAAAACATTTTTTTTTACTTTGTATATCGGTTTGTCTATATTTATTTATTGATAAACTTTGCATAGTGTAATGAAACAAAATTTGTTATACAACATGGATGTTCCACAATTTGCTTACCTATTCTAAGTACACTACTTTACCCAAATCCCAAACAACGGCGAGGGAGGCGTTAATAAAACCATGTAGTGTTTTTATATAAAATCCAAAGTAAAAAGATTGAAGAGAGAGAGAAATTTTGACATTGAACGCAGTGAACGTTCATACTGATTTTTTTACAATAAAATAATATCAGAACTTCATCAATATTTGGGACATTTTACTCATTTTGTTTTAATACAATAACTTCACAATAAATATCGAAAAAGATACTTTTACTAAAGTATAAAACAATAGTTTTAAATATTTCAATAAACCGTGAAGTTATTCTAAATTTTGGTACTTAACACCTGACAAATTCAAGCCGCCTTCTGCGGAACAACTAAATAGGGTCAAACGAACGATGCACTAGAAGATGATAGCATACTCAAAGTAGCGTGTGTGCAGGCGAATAATGAATATGAAAGAAGCGGGGAGCTGTCGGATTCTATTACGAAAATGTCTCCAGTTCCTGCTCCGCCGCTGTGACAAAAGCTAGTGCGCAAATGCAACACTTTGAAGATTCAGCACAAGGATAGGTAACCTTTCGGTTTATCTTGACAATTCCACACGGTGCATATATGACAAGCGTTTTATTGTTGTTGGTTTTAGCTTTAATTTGCATACATCAGATGTTCACAGGGTGTTTCAATTAGTACATCAATTATAGTTAACGTATATTTTTGTAAACCTGTGAATCTAGCTTTCTGGCCGGCTGTACTTTGATCTTTTTTTAAGTGAAATAAAAGTAAAAATGAATCTCTATGGTGCAACTCCGTCTGTATATCTATATACTGACTCAGCGGTACATTTTCTAAAACGGCTGTTATCGATTTTGAATGCGGACCTTTCAATATTACGTTCATAATTTTATTCGGAGAGCGAAAAATACCCATTCTTCAAATTGGACCTATGGCCTGCATTTGCACATTATAAAAGGATTGTTTTCATTGCCTTTTCTCGTGACTTCGTCTCGGTAGGAAATTGTATATTCCTTTTGGAACTATGAACATTTTTAAGATAAGTATTCTATGTAATTTCCCGAGGTTATTTATTTCATGAGTTTCATTAAAATCGATTCCGCGGCTTTATAGCATAATAGCGAAATTGTTGAGGTAAACTAACACAAAATATATATTTAGCAATAAGAATTATTGGTCATCTAAATCCGTATCGTTACACTCTAACTACCTACATGATCACTGTTACTGTTATTGTGGTGATTGCGGCTGCTCCCTTTTTTGTGTTAATTAATAAAAAATAAGGTTCTAAAAACTCTTATATCCTTGGTGCATGAATGAATGCAAGAATGCATGAATATAACTTTGATTGACTTTTTAAAATAACATTAAACTCTCTTCGGTTACTAGTCACTTCATCTATAGGTACAGCTGATAGCCGCAACTGTATAAACTGCAGCAGTCCAAGGTCCACTTGTAAGATTTAGAAAACTAAACCTATAATAAGGTTTTAAAGTATCTAAAGCATAGTTTGTATCGTTGGAAATTACTTAAAGTTATTTGTTAAGGCCATTGCGTTACGATGCAAACTCTGTATAAACCATCCATTGAGTTAAATTCTCACAAAAATCCGCTGCATTTACAACCGAAAACAAACCCACTCACTTGCAACTAAAAACTTCTGTACTTGGCAACTATTTTGCATATATTAGGCGTGTGCAGCGTAACTCTGTCTCAACTTACGGGGTACAATGAGGCACGGTGCAGCGATAATATCGTTTAACGCTCACGCAAGCGGCAACGGAAACGCGTAATGTGACGTCGGAGTTAATTACAAGTTCCGTACCGCTGGCGATCGCGTTATCGCGCCTTCACGCGGCCGCCGAGCCGCCAGGGGACGATTTGTCATCTCTGAGCTCTGCTTATCGTTGCTTTTGTTATTGGCCAATCCTTGCCAGCAACTTCTATACACTGAGATTCGGTGACCTTGCGAATTGTCGTAGCAACGTTTGCGAGTCTCCATTTGCTGTAGGAGAAATGTAAATTAATATAGAAAATTGCATTAGTAACGGTCGGTTTCATTTATCTAAAGCTAATATTCCCTGTATTATTGAATAAAGAAACTATAAATTCTAGCACATACAAAATTCACATTAGCTAAATGGTAGGTAAATATGAGGCTAATATTCATTACTTAACAGCGAGGGAGATGTAAGACAGGTGTATTTATTTGAGTGATGTGTAAACAGCGATGTATAAAAAATGTAATACCTACTAGAAGGCATATCCTTCTAGTAGGTATTACATTTTCCTTCTAGTAGTATACCATAATATATTATTCATCTGGTATACATATACATATTAAATCCATGGGAAATAAAACTCTTGGTCCATCCACAGTAATAATAACTAAATAAGGCAGCAAGTGGCGAGCTGTGGTGAGTGGCGACACCACGGACCTGAGTGCTCCCGAGGGTAGGTCCTGTTCCTCACCTCACGCTTGCCTTCACCGGCCGGCTGCGGTGTGCAATGACGAGGAACAGACCCTCACCTCTGGCTTGCCTTTATTGGCCGGTCAGAGTGGAGTCGCAAGAGCTATATGCTCGAAGGGTGGATGTGTTGCATAAGTGGTGAGTGGGCACCTTATGGTCGTTTAAAGTCCAGAAGCACCTCTCCACCCTTAGCCCCTCTGGAACTGTTGCCTCCCTGCTGCTATATATATGTGGCTATTTCGGGAGGTCCATTCCATTGAGTTGGCGAGTCACCGCCTGCCATTTAAACCAAAGTAATTAGCATTGGCCAGGCAGGCGCCGTAGTTTCATCAATAGCCTATTTCACCAATCCATATCAGTTCACTCATAGAACCTGTTATTAGTATTCCCATCCTTCTTAAATAGTCTTTACACTGACCGGTGGTTGTCCGTGGGAGCATACTTCTTTAGTTTGAACTCAGGGACAATCGCCGGTTGGTGTCCAATAACTTTACTAAATTAAACTTGTCTAAAGGGCCTCTGCGTGTTGGCTTCGGCTCCATGTACGCCTTCCAAAGGTCCGGGACTCCCATAGTCCCGTGATTGGTAAAGACTACAAGAAAAAGAATTATCCCGATGTACAATTGAAAACTCGATGTGAAGTTATCACAGAGCCTGTAAACCTTGATTGGCACTTTTTACACATACTCGTACACATACTAGGCACAGACAGGAGCTTAACATTTTCCGATTTTTACCTAACACAACTCCTCTTTAAAATATAGTAGGTAAACATTGAAGTTTATTGCTTTTAGGTTTCTTCAATAAGTACTGTAAATATACGTAAATATTACTAATATACTGTACTGATTTGGCAATGGCAGAGATATTAGCTTAACTGCGCTTGCCCATCATTTTGTCTAATTTCACTTCATCGATATTTCATCGAATTGTATCTCTCATCTAAAGCTATTTTCCGTTTAAACAATGATGTTTCAGGATATCAGAAACATTAAGTATCTACGTAGGTTAGGTCATGTTGGACTTGTGACTACCAACAATACCTCAATACCTCATGTGGCGAAAAATGCCGATGAAATGAAAATTCTGCGGAATGATACGTACGTTGAAAGGTATTTCGCTAAAGTAATAAGTACCTACCCCTTGACTGTACTTTCTTAAGCTTTCTTACATCAGACCCCTTAAACTGTTTTATTTTGCGCAGTCAGTTAAATATTTCATGACCAAAATAAGTATAACCCTCACTTGACAGTGTTTTCATTAAATCGTCCACTATCTCTTCCACCCAATCTACATCTACGGCGTTTGCGTCCCGCGCCGCCAGTGGCGCCACCCCGCGGCAGCGGATCTTTGATATCAAATTCTTTTAGAGCAGACCGCACGTAACCCACGCCCATATTTCAGATAGCATTCGACTGTTTCTGCGGGTTACTCGAAATGCGAATAAAAATACGAATATTTTACCATTCTACGATCTCCCTATAGCTGCACTATCTGCGAAACAGCGTTTTAATTTTCCAAACGCAAACTCTACTACTGTATGCCCCAAAACTGCTCAGTTGACCGCTGTTTTTGAAAATAACGGTATACTTAACTATACATATTGCATGTGTATAATTAGATGACTCCTCTTTTGCAAGTGGATGATCATGAGATAACACACCGTTGAAGTTTTCCCATCCTCCACAAATACATTTAACTTTTATATTACAGATTTCTATTGGACAACACCACAACAATGAGGATAAGACAAGGAGCATAATCGATCAGGATGCGGAGCTTGCAGTTGTGGCGCAGTAGATGGCAGCACCGGGTCGCGCGCTGAGAGATGGCAATGCACGCGCGAGGCCGACCCCTCGCGCGCCTTCTTGTCCTAGCCGTGTTACACGTTAATTTTATAGGTACGTAACGTTTTCTATATAATATCTACTATCTGGGGCTACTATTTAACAACGTCTTCTAACATTGTAAGTGGTTCCTTTTAAAATCACTAGATTGTCTCTTTAATGACTTTCTTTCTCAACAAAGTAGGATAGGGTCACCAGTGGTCAGCCAGAGACCTGTAGTCGGCCTCTGCCTATACTTTGTATGCGTGGGAAGGGTACGAAAGATATATTTTCCACTCTTCGCACTCATATAAGGTTGACTATTGGTCTCTGGTTGACAACTGGTGCATTTACCCTAGATACTAAAACAAAAATATCAAATTACGATAATTGGTTACAACGTAACACAGATAAAACGTTACAAATCTAATGCTAAAAACAGAGGTATGTAACTTCACAACTCATTGAATTATGTTCATCTCCATGTCTAAGGAATCCCTAAATTGCTAAACAAAATAATCCAGTGCCTTATACCCGTAATAAAATTTAACTGTGCCTGGATTAAGTAAATAGGCCCAGGCTGAGATATCTGTTTAGCTAGGATGTGGGTTAAGTCAGCACTCTGCAAAGGCGGTCGTAACGGTAACGTTAACGTTCGCGTTAACATTTGCATGGACGGTCCGGAGTTTTACACTCGCTCTCATTGTACGTGCGTTTTTGCGGGGTTTGCAATTCTCCATATTTAAATAAGGTTGCAAATACTGCTTGGGTTATACGTTTAAAATACATATACGGCTAAGATTTAAATGCAAATAAACTCGGTACTTTCAATAAAACGTATATAGTACATTCATTGAATGATAAAATGACAGCTTGCAAATGTTTTTTCTTACTAGCTTGTTTCCACCCGCGACTTTGTCCGCGTTCTTCGATTATCTTTATTCCCTCGGGAAGTTTTATATTACTTGGTCGAAAAGTGGCCTATAGTGTCTCCATTCCAAATTTCATCCAAATCTGTTCAGCCGTTGCAGCGTGAAGGAGTAACAAACTAACACAAAATTTCGCATTTAGATTATTAGTACGATGAGCTTATATATAATTGTCTTACTGCTAGGTAAATACCTTCATTTTCCATCTCTCCTTGTCAGGTGAAATACTTTGGCCAATTTCAGAATATTGTCATGTTTGTCCGAAACAACCACGTTCTACTTAAAAACGGTTATTGAAATAATTCCCCAACAAAAATGCAATATTTTAAATGAATTCCCACAAACAAGCTCAGCGAGACAAATGGATATTCAGTAGTCACTTTTGAGGCATTCATTCGCCGATAATAAAAATATAAAAGCATGAATAACGCCGACAACCCTTTTCGGTCTAAAGAGCGCTGGTTGCGGAATCCTCATTGAAAAACGGTGTGCGGGTCAAAATGTCAAAATATTCGAAGCTACACACGAAGGGACCTTGGATAATTTTTTCGTTCATTTTTAGGACTTCGGGTAACCATGGTGTGAGGTCGTTGCACGGATAAACCATTTATAAATAAGCAATTCAATATATTGTGGTGTAAATTAACATTTTCTTATTAGAGTAACCATACTGAGACGTTTTGAGTCTTTGTTTTTGTGAAAATCCGGCTTTTCTGTCAATTTTCACCAAAATAAGCACAAGTCAGTAGAAGTAAGGTTAAAAAAAACAGTTGAAATACTTTATTTTTATACTACCTACTCAAATCAAAATATTTTTCCTTACAGCTAACATGACTTTTATTAAAATATAATCTATCTACCACATTCGATTTTAGAAGGAAACTCCTGCACAAACAGCTTAAATCATCATCTCAAATTATAATTGCTAATATTACCTGACGGTTTATGGGAAAAGAAGCGTGCGACATAGGACAAAAAATCTCGTATAAATTCCCCACGTTAATTTATACCCTCAAGAGGATGGAACAGCGCCTCGCCCCGCGAGTATCTATAAACCGGCACGAGAATTAAATTAATCTCGTTCTAAAATTTTCACTTGCCACCTTATCTCGCGTCGTATTGTCGTTTTATTGTGCCTACCCTGGAACCATTAGCGAAAATGTCAGTGCGACGGCATTGTAATCGCGCCCGCGGCCGCCCGCACAATGCTCGGCCGCTCGACCCCGCCCGTGTACACCCGACCTTACCTTTATGCTCTGATACAAATTTGAGTTTCTATAATAAATGAGGACGCACACTCGTATATTAAATAACACAAATATATTCAAGCTTTCGTCAGCTCTAGAACAGATATAAGGCGACGTAAAAACCTTATTCCGAAACACATAAAGTATGAATGACTGAACACTTTTACGAGTGCGTCGTCTACATTTCATGCGCCGACTTCTTAACGTGCGAGTTAGCAAATCTCGTCCGTACGTGGAGATTCCACTCACGTTGCGAGCGAGTGGCCGACAAAGGAAAGAGGGCTTGCATACCTTATTACCACCTTTTTGCAAAATCCCTACTTGTGTGAAACATGACAGGCTCGTGGAAGTTAAAGTGACAAGTACTTGCGCACTTCAAAAACTTGGTGTAATTTATGTTTATTATACCTCAATCAACTTTGAAAGAAACCAACCAAATACATAACAACATCCACGGGCAAAACCTGCTGGAATATAAATCTTTTCATGATGTTGTGTATTATTTATATGTTGCACAAATCTTTGTAGTTACGGGCGGCGATACTGGTATTTTTTTAAATATAGGCATCCTGTAGATAGATTTTTTCAACATCGTAATGTCACCGCGGCTCTCTCTGCAATTAATCAGGGAGGCAATGAGCCGTTTTGTTTGGACATAGCCTGATGAAGAAGCCATCCCCAGTGATTTACTGACAAGCATTAATATTTTCAGCTTATTTCAGTTAATTGAGAGCGGTCGTTGCCCGGTAAAACGCCTGCCAGATTTTTTTAGCACAGATTATTTATTTATTTATTAGGTTTAACACTGGGTCAAATTGATATTATGAGAGTTAAGAAAAAAGAAATACAAAACAAATGAAATTGACAAAATTTCCAAAAAATTACACGTAAACAATTTTTACTTTCTTAATATCGGGTCAAGACTTGCTCTAATAAATTCATTAGAGTTAAGTTTAATCTCTACGTAGATCAGGTACAGTATGCGATGATAGACTACAAAATCTTAACGCGATGGTGTGTGTGCAAAAGTTTTTAATGTCATAAAGAAGGCAAACGAGCACACAGCACACCTGCTCTTAAGTAAGCGAGATCTGAAACCGATTAGGTATTTTGCAATGTCAAGGGTTTTAATCACCTAGTCCATAAGCTACTACGCTGATGACTGTACACTCAATTAAGTGAACAACTATCTCTATAACAATACTACTATATCACAGTGAATAGACGCCGTGCATAAAATGCTTACGACTTTATTCCACGAAGGGACAAACTGAATGTTAATGGGTTCACTTACTAAAGCAGTTTTAGGGTTCTGTTTTAGTTGGCATTAAACGGCAGACAAATAAGCAACTGTTTTTAGTGTCGTGAGTCATACGATAAAGTAGACCACATTTTATGTTATATTTAAAATATGTACAGTTACGGACTTTACTTGTTGTCACTATGGAACCCTGTCATAATGACAGCGTCAAGTGACGAGTTAGAAATTACATGGGAATTAATCGTAGGTTTCTCGCGACAAGGTTCTATAGCGGTACATCAATTAAAGTCCGTGACCGTACATTCTAACAAAAAGCAAGCTTTGAAAAATCCGATTCCCTGTGTTCATATCATCGTGTAATTATTACTAAATTGACATTATGACATTTGCAAAATCATAGACAAAACGAACACACAAGAAATTTAGAATTTGAATTTGAAAAAAGTATTTTTTGTCAAGTTCGTCCCATCCGTTCAGTCTGCAAGGGAGCACCCACGTTCGTACATAAAACATTAAATACATTTATACAGGTCAAATCATTACCCTAATTTTGAGTTGAGTGAAAATAAAGCTCCTGTATCTATTGCCTGTTCCGCTTAGTAACAAAATGTCGGGTGGCTGTAACAGGGTGATGCGGCTTATGTTAAGACGTGAAAAGCTGCGCACTTGGCGCTATAAGCCCGAGGAAACAAACTCGTTCATGAGATCCCTGCACAAAATATTACGACGTGTAGTCGTTATGGAGTTCCAGCGAGAACTAGACTACCACTACTTTTGAGAAATTGACTGTTTAAGATCCAATTAATGAACTGATGAAACATAAATGTAAAGTACGAGAAGCGTTCAATAAAAAGTGAGAATTAGTATGTTATAAATTATAAACAACTTTTATTAAATGTCATCTTATTTTTCGACATAGTCACCTTCTAGCATAATACACTTAGTATGTCTTTTTTCTAAACTAAAAAATCCATTTTTAAAAAAGGTCTCACCTAGTACTTAAAAAATCTGGTACAGCAGCGTCTACCGCGTCGACGTCTTCAAATTTCTGGCCTCTCAGGTATTCTTTCAATCTCGGAAATAGGTAGAAATCACTGGGGGCGAGATCTGGTGAATACGGAGGATGCTTAAGGATATCGAACCCAGCATCACCAATTGCAGCCATTGCAACGGCGGACTTGTGTGCCGGGGCAATGTCCTGGTGGAACAGCACAACTTTTGAGAGTTTACCTCGCCGTTTTTCGCGGATCTCATTGCGCATTGTTGCTATTTGTTTGGTATATAAAATGCCCGTAATAGTGGTTCCATGCTCTGGATAGTCAATCATTACTACCCCTTTACCATCCCAAAAAACAGAACCCATGACCTTACCGGCAGATGGGACCACGTTGAATTTCTTCGGAGTTGGAGATGTTGGCCTTTTCCACGAAACTGCAATCTATGCAGTTTCGTTTCAGGGTCATAATGATGGAGCCATGTTTCGTCCATTGCTATAAATCTCGTCAAAAAAAGTTCCAGCTCTTGCCGTATCAGGTTCAAAGCTTCTTGACAAATTTCGACTCTAGTTCGTTTTTGCGTGTCAGTAAGCACGTTTTTCATACCCAAGCGTTCATGTAAAATATTATGCACGCTCCCCGTTAAAATCTTTACATTTTCAGCAATAAAACGAACCGTGACACGACGAACCGCCAAAACTAAGTTTTCGACTTTTTTCACAATTTCTTCAGTTACTGCTGTAGTAGGGCGTCCGGAGCGGGAGTCGTCCATGGTCGATGTTCTTCCACGTCTAAATTCATGGAGGAATAGTCCCTAAAGTGTCCCCCAAATCTAACTTGACGTGGTCCGTAGTTTTTTTTTCCAAACACTAGTATTTGATAACGGCGCGCAGTTCAATTTTCTCAATTTTCGCTAACGTACTCAATAGCATTGCAAAGAAATTACCGTTTTTTTGTTAAACAAAAGACATTTAGTTATTTTTCATAGCAATCAGCTAGATAAATTAGCTTTACCGGCCAGTATTTAATTTCCTAATATTGAAAGAGTTTGCATCTCATTCCCACTTTTTATTGAACGCCCCTCGTATTTTCAAGGTTATTTAATTTTTTATACACATTTTAATAGGTACTCATTTATTTAAAGGAATATAAATAAAAATAGGAATAGGCATTTGACGTAAAACTAAAATAATCTCTTAAAAATAACCATTTTAAAAAGCAGAGCGGGGCAATAGGTACTGCTACCATGATAACAGGGTGCAAAGAGTATCTCCAGACAGTAGGTACGTGTCGTGTCAGGGAGTAGTGCTTTCTGTATCATCCTAGATAAGATAATAATAATTTATTGTGTTATCTTACTTTATAAGCTTTAATAACTGTAAACGTCTCAACCAGTTTTGTTCTACTTAAGTAATAATATCTCTGTAAACCATAATATTAAAGAAAATCTGTATTATAATTGGTTTATTTGTCTGGGCAAGGTGGTGACCTGATGACAGACAGACTGTAACGTTGTACGTACATGTCGTTATTAAATTATAATTATTTATATAATCTTAATGTTATTACAATGAAATCTTAATTATTCAAATGTGTTTTATTATAAAAATACATTATTCAATTAATTGCACGTTAATATAATTTATAAATAAAATCTTATTATTATACATATTTTAAAATCTAAATTAACATAATTAACTTATACTAATGTAATACTAAAACTATGAAATAGATAAATGATAAAATTAAATACTAGCGAAAATATATTAAATATGTTATGGCACTAAAGTTAACACTTGAGCGGCGCGACTGTACATGCGCGCGCATCTCGATAAGTTACCTGCGCGGCTCGCGGCCTGCGCCGCTGCGCCAGCGCCAGACTGCACCGACGCCTCTTCTGCGACGAACCTGTGCCGGTCGCGTTCACTAGCCCTGCTACGTGTCGTCTTACGCTACCGCACAGACAAAGACTTTCGTCTTTTTATACAATAGTCGGGTTCTTCCAACGTCCTTGGAAGGGACCACAGTTATTTACTTACTGAGTAAGTTCGTTTCGCACCCCAATAGGGTAAGTGTTGAACAAGTATTATTTGATTCCGTAGTGCCTAGTTTTTAAGTTAGTGCCAATAATATAAATCATGCTTTGCATAATGTTTAACTATTTAAACATCTTCATTTGCAACCTAATTTTATATTGCTAAATCATTATATAATATAATCATAGCCAATTTAAGGCTAATATTTCTTGGCGGTATAAATTTTAATTTTTAATTTTTAATAAATGTTACTTTCGTAATTTACGTAACATTATAGATTAAACTACTTGTCTTATGCCTAGCTTGGAAATAATATGCCATTCATGTAAAACATCTTCTAGCTTTTGTGCCTCTTTTTATAATGAAAAGTGCAAGTCATTCTGCTTTGCCCTTCCCGCTTTATTGTAATACTCCGTTCTGAAAGTGAACACCCACACCATCTGCTTTCGGCTTCTCCTCTGTAACTTAGGCTCACGTCTACATGGGGTTCACGATCAGCGGAGGCAACTCAGAACACAATTCTCACTGTGGACATTTATTCACAGGGTGTTGTACTACGGCTAGGAAAGCCGATCCAGATCGTTTTAATACCAACGTCTTGGTGAGAGGTTGAGGAGCACAACGACCACCAATTGCCACCGCGACTCCCGGACCTACCAGTACAACTCACGGCGGCCATTTTGTCGACCACCTCGCCGCCGCCACCGTCCACGTCAGGGGAGTACCGAATCACGGATCAAGTAAAATCAGACGGGCTTTAATGTACCCCGACCTTAATATATTATTAAATATTTTTTTATTCAAGTTGATGACTTCGGTTGTTTTTATTTTATTTTATTAACCACATACTGGTCCGAAGGCCACACTGGCGCCTATAACGTGGTAAATGAAAGGTCTGATTTTGCTTGTAGTAGGTAGTTGGTGTTGGTTGTTATCTTTTTTTTTTTATTTTGTGAAACGTTATTTTCGCATTTATTTTATTTTTGGTTGGCGCAACTAAGGTGTACTTTATGTGTAATAATAATAATTGATTCATTAATTTTAAAATATTTTAATATTTACATTTATTTATTCAATTTCATGTTAAAATTTTAGAGCACTCTGTACCCGCAGTTGTTTACTTGCTAAGAAAACCGGTACAGTGAAGTTACACAAGTGTTATAAAGTATTATTCAGGTGTTTTTAAATTGTTCTTTCAATTTTAACATTTGTACACATTAGTTGCAATTTGTTTTAATTTTAGCGCTTTTCACCATTTTATTTTGGTGTCTGTTTTTTTTTTGTTGCCGCTTATTATTTTAGAAATAGTCAACCATAACGTTGTAGTTATTTGATTTTGTAACAGAATGGAGTAACCTATTGAGAACGTTCAACACTTCCCCAATTGCGGTTATTTTTTTTAATTTAAATTCCGTCACATTTTATTATTTTTTTAAATAATTTAATACGAATTTTATTTTATAATGTCTTTTCCCGTTAAATTCTTATCACTACAGAAGTCCGAATTGGAATATGAGGTTTTAATTAGAGGCTCCACTCCTGCTGCTACTGTTCAAGATTTGCGAAAACAAATATCGAAGTTAGGTCCTCTTTTTCCTTCGGAAGACATTCTTGAATGTCAGCTGTCAGCTAGCGACGATCTGAAGGGAGTTAGCGATGCACTGTCTAAGGTTAAGGCATATTTAGTTCAACCGCTAGATCGGAACCAATTATTACGGGGTCAAAATCTTTTAAACCACCTTTATCACCGACTTAATAGAATAATTTTCGACAGTACAACTGAACAAATTTTCCAAACCTGCGTAGCAGAATTTAAAAGTCTTTCAGAGCAATATAATTTGGTTAAAGACCAGGGCTCTGACTTGCTATCGCTTTCTACTCCTTCAGATCCTCAAACAACAGCCCCACCCGTTAACGTCAACGTTACTTGCGATCGCGGTATGGCTGGCGAAGTAACTAAGGTTAAATTTAACGGCAAAACATGTGTCCGTGCGTTCATCCAACGCATTACTGAGTTGAGCAAGGCTAGGAACATCTCGCATGAAAAACTACTGTCTTTTTCTACAGAAATTTTCACCGAAGACGCGTTGCATTGGTACCGTGGTGTTCGGGATCGTGTGTCTGGTTGGGATGAACTCCTACTTTTATTAAGGAAGGACTTTGATCAAGCCGATTATGATTACAGGCTTCGTTCTGAAATACGTGCTAGGACTCAAGGGGAGGCGGAAAACATCACCATTTATATGTCCATTATGACTGGGATGTTTTCTCGCTTGTCAAAACCATTACCCGATGAGGAAAAGCTAGAAATAATTTTCCACAATATCAGGCCGTGTTACGCGAGCACTCTAGCTTCTGCTCCTGAAATTAAGGACTTGGACACCTTGAGGTCCCTATGCCGTAATTACGAAAATTTCCAAGCACGTCTTGCTGGTTTTAAAGAGCCTCCCAAAAGGGCAACCGACACCATGGCACCCGAATTTGCGTATGTTAGCCAGACACCAAATAAATCCAACTATTATACAAACAAATCTAATTATAATATAAATAATCAAGGCAATCAACAAAAATCATATAGCAATTATTACAATAAAAATAAATCTAATTCATATAATAACAATAATAATCAAGTAACTAATAAAACTAACAATAATAATAATTATGTACATGCCATGAAAACATCAAATCAAAGACCTTTGTATTGCCCAAGGTGTCGTAATAACACACATAACTTGCGGCAATGCAAAACGAATAAAGACAAAATTGTTTGTTTTGTCTGTGGTCACGAGGGTGTCAAAACGCCTGATTGCCCAAACTGCAGGAAGGATAAACCAAGTCCTTCAAAAAACTAATTGGCCAGCAGAATTGTGATGACATCCAGCCAATTAATAAATTTGATAGCTCCGATTGGCAGAAATGGCTTGAAACAATTAATATTTATTTTAATACATATAAAATCAACACAATTCTGCATAACCAACCATTAAATGATCCAAGGCCTTATGTTACAGTAAAAATAAATAATTTAAAAATAATTGGTCTTTTGGATTCAGGTTCAGCAGTAACTATTATTGGGAATGCAACCTATAAATATTTGGAACAGGAGGGTTTGACACTATACACTGACCATAACATTACAGTAACAGCAGCTGGTGGTCAATTAATGTCAAGTATTGGATACATGAATTTACCAATAAACTTTGAAAACAGTTTTCACATATTGAGAACTTTTGTCGTTCCTGACGTCAATATCGACCTTGTGTTAGGGATAGATTTTTGGCACAAATTTAATATTTTCCCCGATCACCTTAAAAGTATTACGTTTTCTAATACATTGATCGCAAATGCTAGCCTGGACCAGAACAATACATCTTTTCTTAAAGCTTATGACCATCTTAACATAACGCAAAAGTCAATAGCAGACAATATAATAGCACAGTTTAAGGAGATCTCTGCCGAATACAAAGGTTTAGGTGAAACTCGTTTGCTCACTCACCGAATTGATACTGGAGACGCCGAGCCAGTACGTCAGCGATATTACCGTATGTCGCCCGAAAAACAGCGTATTTTAACAGAGCAGGTAGACGAAATGCTGGGTCTCGATGTCGTGGAGCCGTGTGAAAGCGCTTGGTCTTCACCAGTCCTCATTGTTAATAAAAAGAACGGCCAGCCTCGGTTTTGCCTCGATAGCCGCAAATTAAATTCCATTACGAAGCGTGACGCTTACAACCTGCCTTACGTCTCAGAGATATTGGATAATCTTCGCGACGCTCGTTTTTTATCTAGCATCGATTTATCCAAAGCGTTCTGGCAGATTCCTATCGCAACCCAAGACCGTGACAAAACGGCTTTTTACGTACCAGGCCGAGGAACCTTTCGCTTTAAACGCACTGCTTTTGGGTTGACCAACGCGCCAGCCACGCAGCAGAGGTTAGTGGACTTATTATTTCAGGAGTTCGACCTCAAAGTCTTTGCATATTTAGATGACATTATAATCATCTCGAATGATTTCGACTCCCATGTTTCTCTCTTGCTGCGGGTGTTGGACAAGCTGAAGCTGGCCAACCTAACAGTAAATTTGGAAAAGTGTAGGTTTTTTCGAAGCCAGCTGAAGTATTTAGGGTACGTTGTTGACAGTTGCGGACTACGAACCGATCCGGAGAAGGTACAAGCAATTCTCAATTACCCGACACCTACTTGTCGGAAGGATATCAAACGCTTTCTCGGGACAGCTACTTGGTATCGTCGTTTCGTCCCCAACTTCAGCACCATAGCCGGACCCCTAAATAAGCTGACTTCGAACAAAAAGGGCGGCCCACCTTTTGTTTGGACCCCCGAAGCCGACACTGCATTTCAGACGCTTAAGGAACGTTTAGTTTCTGCTCCTGTTCTTTCTTGCCCTGACTACGGTAAGCCATTTGAGGTGCACACCGATGCCAGTAACTACGGCGTGGGCGCAATGTTGACCCAGGTCGTAGATGGTAAGGAGCACCCAATCGCTTACATGAGCAAATCGTTGTCAGCAGCAGAAAGAAACTACAGCATCACTGAGCGTGAAACTTTAGCTGTAGTTATCGCCATAGAACACTGGAGGTGTTACTTAGAGAACAGAAAGCCATTCACTGTCTTTACCGACCACAGTGCATTGAAGTGGTTCCTTTCTCTAAAAAACCCTACGGGTAGGTTAGCTCGCTGGGGTGTACGATTGTCCGCGTTTAACTTAGAATTTAAACATCGACGCGGCGTAGACAACGTTATCCCGGATGCCCTGTCAAGAGCACTCCCTGTTTCCGCAATTAATACCTCAGGGTACCATTTTACTTCTACAGATTCGTGGTATAAAAATATTTTTAATTCTTGTCGTACACAACCACAGCTTTTTCCAAATTTTATCATAAAAAACGATTCATTATATAGGCTTTCTAAAAATAACAACAATCAACTGACAACCGAATTTTCTTGGAAAGAGGTTGTTCCGAGTGAATTACGCGAGCAAATTATTAAGGAGAATCACTCTGAACCAACGGCTGGACATCTTGGCGTTTTTAAAACTTATCGCCGTCTCACGCTTCGCTATTACTGGCCAAAGATGCACCAAGATGTCATAAAATTTGTTAGCTCTTGTAGTAAATGCCTGGCGTACAAGGCTCAAAACCACCAGACATTGGGTCAAATGGGTCGCCCAAAACAATGTTGTAGACCCTTCCAAATGGTTTCAATCGACCTTATGGGCCCTCTGCCCACCACTCGTAAGCAAAATAGCTATATCTTTGTCGTAACTTGCTGCTTTTCTAAATTTTGCCTAGTCTTTCCCTTACGAACTGCTACCTCCAATACGGTCACTAAAATATTAGAGGATTCAGTGTTCCTGGTTCATGGAGTTCCCCAGACCGTATTTTTGGACAATGGCAGCCAGTTCGTAAGTAAAATCACAGAGGACCTTTTTAAACGTTACAAAATTCCTAACATTTTTTTCACTCCAAAATATACACCCCAAGTGAACACTGTCGAACGGTACAACAGGACAATCATAACTTGTATCTCGACGTTTGTGGATGACGATCACCGCTCATGGGATTTATACATCCCGAAGGTGCAATTCGCCATTAACAATTCGGTCAGTGAGGCGACTGGTTACACACCCTCGTTCCTTGTATTCGGCAGAGAGCTCGTTTCCTGTGCTTCTCACTATTTAGATACCGACTTGGGCGACGAGGTTCTTTTTATGCCTCGTGATATTTACGCCGAAAATTTGGGTTGTCTATCGGAAATTTTCAATACCGTACAGTCCAGGCTATGGCACGCTCATGTCAAGAATACGTCACATTACAACCTTCGACGTAAGTCTACTGAATTTAAAGTAGGCGACGTTGTAATGAAACGTACCTATATGTTAAGCGACAAGGATAAGCATTTTAGTAAGAAATTGGCACCAAAGTTTATACAGTGTCGCATTCTTGAGAAAAAATCCCCTTTAGTGTATGTGTTGGCAGATATGACAGGGAAAAATTTAGGAACCTGGCACATCAAAGACCTAAAGTTATTAGGCCATAATAAGTAATTATTTTAATTTATAAACATTAACCCCTGCCCTGAACACATAAATATGTCACCTTTGCCTTTACATTGCAATCGTATGGGTTCCTAGATCCTGATTCTATAGGACTGGTTACCGTAATTAATGATAGGTCGCGACACCGGTTTTTAATATGTCCGTTGCTGCTGTTATGAATGCGTGATGTATGGAAGATTGAGATATGAAAGTTAAATACGAGCGCGTAACTTAAAAGTGCGGATTTTATTCCTGTAGTGTAATAAAATCCTTTCGTGGCGCGCGGGGTAATGTAACGTTGTACGTACATGTCGTTATTAAATTATAATTATTTATATAATCTTAATGTTATTACAATGAAATCTTAATTATTCAAATGTGTTTTATTATAAAAATACATTATTCAATTAATTGCACGTTAATATAATTTATAAATAAAATCTTATTATTATACATATTTTAAAATCTAAATTAACATAATTAACTTATACTAATGTAATACTAAAACTATGAAATAGCTAAATGATAAAATTAAATACTAGCGAAAATATATTAAATATGTTATGGCACTAAAGTTAACACTTGAGCGGCGCGACTGTACATGCGCGCGCATCTCGATAAGTTACCTGCGCGGCTCGCGGCCTGCGCCGCTGCGCCAGCGCCAGACTGCACCGACGCCTCTTCTGCGACGAACCTGTGCCGGTCGCGTTCACTAGCCCTGCTACGTGTCGTCTTACGCTACCGCACAGACAAAGACTTTCGTCTTTTTATACAATAGTCGGGTTCTTCCAACGTCCTTGGAAGGGACCACAGTTATTTACTTACTGAGTAAGTTCGTTTCGCACCCCAATAGGGTAAGTGTTGAACAAGTATTATTTGATTCCGTAGTGCCTAGTTTTTAAGTTAGTGCCAATAATATAAATCATGCTTTGCATAATGTTTAACTATTTAAACATCTTCATTTGCAACCTAATTTTATATTGCTAAATCATTATATAATATAATCATAGCCAATTTAAGGCTAATATTTCTTGGCGGTATAAATTTTAATTTCTAATTTTTAATAAATGTTACTTTCGTAATTTACGTAACATTATAGATTAAACTACTTGTCTTATGCCTAGCTTGGAAATAATATGCCATTCATGTAAAACATCTTCTAGCTTTTGTGCCTCTTTTTATAATGAAAAGTGCAAGTCATTCTGCTTTGCCCTTCCCGCTTTATTGTAATACTCCGTTCTGAAAGTGAACACCCACACCATCTGCTTTCGGCTTCTCCTCTGTAACTTAGGCTCACGTCTACATGGGGTTCACGATCAGCGGAGGCAACTCAGAACACAATTCTCACTGTGGACATTTATTCACAGGGTGTTATACTACGGCTAGGAAAGCCGATCCAGATCGTTTTAATACCAACGTCTTGGTGAGAGGTTGAGGAGCACAACGACCACCAATTGCCACCGCGACTCCCGGACCTACCAGTACAACTCACGGCGGCCATTTTGTCGACCACCTCGCCGCCGCCACCGTCCACGTCAGGGGAGTACCGAATCACGGATCAAGTAAAATCAGACGGGCTTTAATGTACCCCGACCTTAATATATTATTAAATATTTTTTTATTCAAGTTGATGACTTCGGTTGTTTTTATTTTATTTTATTAACCACATACTGGTCCGAAGGTCACAAGACTAGCAAACAAATTCACTCATAAAGCTCCTTCTTTTCGTATCGGAGATTAAATTACATTGAGTCCAGCTTCTCTATGTTAAAAACCCGTGAAATTTACCAAATTTTATGAGATAAAATAGTAGCAGTCAAAAAACTCATAAAATATTTTGCCATCCTCGACAATAAGGAAATGGAGTCGCGGCTAAACCCAGGGAAACAATAGTCGTATTTATGGCCCACTCTTAGCTTATTTGCATGCAATTTGGTGTATTGCTGTCTCCGTGCTTACATTATAAAGCTGGGGGCACAATGAGATGAACAGTAAAGGTTTTTTAAGAGTTATTTAGCCTTCCACTAAAAATGTAAAAATGTAAAATTTGAAATGACGAATAAATGCTTTAAATTCTGTAGATCGCAAACGAGATTCCGGTTAATCGCGTCATGTGATACTTTCTGGGCAGAGTTCATGTAATTAGTAATTACGCAATGTGATTTCGGTCACATACCTACCGCTAAAATTTTAAACTTAAACTGTAAAACAATCAACAGTCGTCCGCTATTGGGTAGGGCCACCCCAAGGATGATCAAAACTGCCTGATATCACTTAATCCTTCGACCGCAATGATTAATGTGGCATTCAAATTGTTGGCAAAATGACACGATAGGATTTTAACGTCAATATTGCTTATTCTATCATCTGAAGCCATGTTTAATCAAATCTGTCCAATTATAAATAACTATTTAGTTCACTATAACTGATTTTTTTATACAGGATAGAAAGTTGACATGGGGAAGTAAGGGCAGCTACTAGATCCTTTGCTGCTAGGCGAGAATGCTCTTAGGAGACCTTTACTAACTTTTTAAGTGATGACAATCGACATTTACAGATTTTTGATAAAGCAGATATAAGAGCATTTTCGCGTAGCAGCAAGGGATCTAGTAGGTACCCTTACTGCCGCATCTCAACTTTCCATCCTGTATACTTACTTAATTTACCTATATTCGTATGTGATAAGTGTCTTTTCCTATTGGTCATTTGTTTAATTTAGCTTCCATGCACAATTTAAGCCAGTCATATTCTTCGCAGATTTTTTCTTATGCAAAACCCATATTTCGTACAAAGACCTTAAATGCTACTGCTTTAGAGACTGGTGCCGACCAGGAGATAAAACTACACGGCAACATTTATTATTAAAATATCAAATAAGCAGCAGTATTCCCATTGTTATGTCCCAGTGTGGAGGTATAGCGTGGCTTACATCGGATGCGTTCGCGAGAAATGGCTAGCACAGAGGACCCTGCCTACGAATTAGCGATCCCGGGATTGATTCCCGGTATGGGAAAATAATTGTGCGATGAACGCGAGTATTTTGTTCCTGAGTCTTGGATGTTTTCTACGTATTTCTCTATATTATAAATATGTTCATCGTTGTCTACACTCTGATTTTTCAGAGATGGTGCCTGACACAACCGCATTTCGTACTATACTTAGAAGCGATGTGTTTAAAAATAGGCGATTAAGTATTTAAATTCCTAAGCCTCGAGTGTAAGTTGCTGTTCACGCGGCAAACCGTCTCGAACGCGAAAGTGACCATGTTATTTATACGAGAAACGCAAACGCGATTGAGACGTTTTTATATGTAAAAATACACTAGAGGCTCTGAACAGCGTGGAAAGGTGGTATTTATGTAACTGTTACGTACGTGGGGGTGTAGGTAACTGATAAAAATACACGAAACACCGATAATTAAAGTTGACTTTAATAACGCACTCACTTAAACCGTTACAAAACAATTATCGCACAAAAACTTCGAAGACTTAGACTTAGATCGCTCAGGTCGCTCTTGATCGCACTGTTCGCTTTCCAAGTAAAAACTGACTGTGCCCACAACCGCGGCCCGCCTTTTATAGTTCCCACGTTATTCCAGAACGCCTTCCATCCACCGGATCTTCCGGAACGATCGATGTAGTTAGCTCCGCCGAGGACGACTGAGACTATTCGTTTCTGTAATGTTCTACGCATCGCTGTCTCATTCCAAATCGTGTTATCTCTTTCACTCTTAGCGTGTAATGAAACATCGGCGTAACATAACGTTGAAGAAATAAGTGTAATAATTGTTTATATGAGCTGGTGATCGTACAAAAATCAAACTACATTACATATTCTACAAACCTAGAGTTTAGTTTGGGACTAGGTCATTTTGTCGTTTGTTGTGAAATTGTCTACTGATTTAATTATGTTATTCTATCATAGTCCTCAGGGTTGCCTACGTAATCTTGACTTTGCAAAATCCGTTATAGATCCTAAGAACCCACTTACCGTCAGGTGGCCAGTATGTTATTAACCTTCACGATGCCATAAAAAAATAGTATTTTTGTTAACGTTCACTTGCATCCCAGCCCTAACCCATTGCCTTTCGACTTGTTTATAGAATATTTGCTCATAAACATGCAGATTGCGGACGGGACGCGTGTTTATATAAAATTGGGGAAAGGGGGAGCCATTTTATTTATCACCCTCTTGACTTCCGTTGCTGACGGACATAGATTGCTTTCCATGTGTCTTCAAATTAAATTTATTTCCTTAGCGCCATTATTTACTGATTTTGTCATAAATTTTGTGGCACTATATGATAGGTAAGTTTATTAATATTCGTGAATACTTCCACTAAACTCCGGTCTCATTTGTTTTAAAACCAAATGACTAGTCCATTCACACGAACGTAGTTTATTCAGTGTTAGATAAAAACAGTAGATAAAACTTGCTTAGCAGCTAAATTATATTAAATCACTTGGGAGCTCTCTGGTCTAGCTCCGTTTTCTTACTTACTACACGTTTGAGCTCTGCAAAATCCCTAAAGTCCTAAATACTTTTTTTTTTGGTAATAACTGAAAAAGTCAAAATTTATAAAATTTGACTTATGCTATTTAAAAATATTTCATTCTAATGACGAGATCATAATATCATACTGTTTTTGCTCGCCAGTGTAAACTTATACTTGCTCTTAATTTTTTACATGATTTGCCTACTAGACTTGTCTAATAGAATAAATACCTATTAGACAAGTCAAATAATTAGTAATAAATAACGTTGTCACCTTTTAAGGCCCACCATACAAAGAAAATTGACGTTAGGATATCAGCCTTTTGTTCATTAAATAAAGAGAATTTTACCATGGGACCGAGGATCTTTAACCTCGTGCCTACGTCGTTCCTTTGGAAAGGACATATCACATAATAAACTAAGCCTTAAGCTATATAATTATGTAATCTTAAAGTTTTCAAAAATATATACCATAAAAAATACCCCTGGCAGGCACGAGGTTAAAACAATTTGAAATTACACTTTATTTCGTTTGCAATGGATCTTTGTTCTAATTACAGCTATGTATATTTTTTGTTCAAGGGGCTTTAGGAAGCTAAATGCTTGTGAATTTAACATCACTGCTTCCTAACAGTTATTAAATTAATATGATTACATTGTGTATAGGTAATCGGATACACTTGGATATTTATTTATTTACTAGCTTCTGCCTTTTTTCCTCGAGAACTGTGTGTTAATCCAGGATAAAAGATATCTCCATTTAAATTTCCATCCAAATCCATTCAGCTGTTGGAGCATGAAGGAGTAATAAAAATCTGACACATGAACTTTTCCATTTATAATAATATTAATAATTATAATATTAGTAGGATATAAGTATGATCTACCAACTTACATTTACAGTCATGCGTCACATATAACTTAATTCCTCGACTGGAATGATTTAAATCATTATTTTGTAATCGAATATCATTAGAATTTCATATTGAGGTATATATAATCCTATAACCTAACGAGTATTACGTCAAAATCACTGTAGCGATTCAAATGTCCATTTATAAGATACTTATTGATTTATGAATAAAGCTCAATGGAATGGCCATCTGATCGAATTTTCCACTACGTGATTCATCTCGAAAACAAAGGATATTTAAGCGGTCCCTTCACACCGAACCGAAATAAGACTTTTATTGATGCTGTCCGACGCAGGGAGGGAGTTATTTTATTTATTGATAAAACATTTTACGTCTCACGAGACCGACAGCGTTGTTTATGGACGAGTAATAACTGAGACAATAAACTTAGCAGTTCTTTCAAGTACCAGTGCTCTTCGATGGGAGTCAACATCTGAGATTACTTAACACCGAGAGAAAAAAAATCAAACTACAGAAAACTAT
Source organism: Acleris sparsana (assembly GCA_923062465.1). Taxonomy (NCBI): domain Eukaryota; kingdom Metazoa; phylum Arthropoda; class Insecta; order Lepidoptera; family Tortricidae; genus Acleris; species Acleris sparsana. Next base: position 12,767,978 of record OV281287.1, on the reverse strand, counting down.
TCAACTTTCAGTATTTTATATCCAAGTAATGCAAAAGCTTTTAAAATGTTCAAGCGCGATAACTTCTTTCATAACAACTCGTTGGGCAGACTGGGGAAGTTACACAAATAATCCGGAAAATAGTTTTCCACGGTGCCGCCTCATAACAACACATTTAGCTCCATTTTGTTGCTTTTAATGTTTTATCCCGCGAACTTGCTAAGAAGTCTATTTAAGAGTGTTTTTCTTTACAGTTCGCTTTTGGCTGCTGGCGTCTAAACGTTTTAAAGCTGAGCTTTCGAAAGTAAGGCTGCTTGTCCGGTTTTTATGAATATTAAATAAAAAGGGTGCCTGAAGTTATTTAAGAGGGGTATTTAACTCTTTTTTGAAGGAAAGGTCTGAGTGTTTTTAGCTTAATTTCCTGTTGGTTTAAATGACTAATTCGTTGTTACTTTGTTGATGTAACTAGTTATACATATAAGTACTAAATCGTTGCGAATAAGCTTATTAAAACGCAATCCACGGCATAGCCAATAAAAATACTACCTATATCCGTAAAGCATCAATGAAGCCTCGAAAAATCGCGTTCCACGTACAGAGTGCAGACTCCCCTAGTGACACATTACGGATGGGGACCGGGTAATTAAAAACGTGACCGTCGTCACTTGTCTTCAACGTCCATAAGGGTTTATCTACTTCGCAGCACCCGCTATGGGCTTTGTTTATTAGAGCCTAACTTTTATGTTTGCCAGTGTCTGCTCAATTATTGGGCGTGATGTATTCATTTGGGGTTTAAATGAAATTTGAAAACGGCTGTTTACTACTGAAGGAAATGCGGTGAAATACTACTTGCGCCGTAAAAAATGGAACAAACCCTTCAAAAGAGCGCATGGAAATAATCCGACACCTTTGTTGAAGAATCCGTAGTGGGTGCGTGATGTCTTCTAATGTTGTATTATAGTGTATAATATCAGTTCTGTGTCGATGAATCCGTATGTGAACGCTATTCTTTAAACACAAAGACTTCCGTCTTCTTTGTTTTTAAGACCTTGCAACCAGTGGCTGCTCTAGAATTTTATTTAGGGGGAATTTTCTTTGAGACGATACACCGACATTGTAAACCTGCCTTTATTTAGATAGAACCAGTTTCAAAGGGGGGAGGCATATGGCCCTCATGGCGATAAGATATACCTCCCCTACCTTACAAATCATCATCATCAAAAAAGTGCCTTACAGTAATGTAAAACGCATACAAGTAGTCAAGTAAAACCTATATTATTTAAAAGTAGGTGCCAAGTGTAAGGTTAGAATTAATTCTTATTTGCAGCTTGGTCACAGTTGCTACCGCTATTTCACGCATCAAAATTTCGTTGATAAAATTTATTCATGGCGTGATCCCTCGTAAATACATTTGGGGTTTATAGTCGTAATGAATTTAATACAGCTTACAAAATACCGTTTATCTATTTCTATTTATCGTTTATCTATTTTATATGGTATAATGTTGTTATCTTCTTTTTTTTTGTACACTAAAGTATGAAAAAAACATCACGCAGCTATAGTTTTTGACAGTGACATGACACATGAGGCATTGAGAGTATCAAATCATTTAACAACTTTTAAAAGAAATGCCACACACGTTTCCAGCAGTCATGAATTTGGAGCTCCATACCATATAAAACATTAAAATGTGTTTCAAGGTACGTACGTTATGTTTTGTATAATACGAGTCTCTAAAGTAATGTGTGTTTGACACACATTGGCCCTTTAAAACAAAGGTTTGAGGATTTAATTACGTAAATATCAAAGTAGCCTATACGTAAGAAACGGATAAAAAATTACGTGAATAAATCGGAAGCCGATTGGAGCTCCCATACATGCAGATCTTAGCCCTCTTCCGCGGCCGCATTCCTCTTGCAAATTGAAAATTCCAACCTGTTATTTATAAAGCGCTACTTACATCAGAGCTAGGCTATAAAGCTTTTTATTTGATGACAAAATACCTAGTGAACTCGTATTATTTCGTCTAAAAATAAGTACATTGTTAGTTTCGTTTCCATTTAAAACATCAAATGCTTAAAGGCATTGTTTCATCTGGAAGATGTAGTTTTTTCACTAAGAATGCATTGGTACCTAACAGCATTATTAATTTAACCAAGTTATCAGCGCAAAACTGATTTTGCTTGCAAAAACCTGCTAACTTTCCTAACGAAAACATGCTCTAATTTTAACGAAGTTTCCTGGTAATTTAACGTATTGGTAAAATAAAAAACCGTTTAAAAGTTTTAAAGCGCGGAAGAAATTTATTCACGAGGAACATGTGCTATCAAAATATCTCGGTCCACACGTTATGTCGGCACATTCTTCGCCTAAATTGAAATTCTCGAACGCTCTCCGCCCGGATGGGGTCAGGAGCCAAAAGACAAATAGAATGTTCGATTAATGTGATCAAATATTATTTTTCCTTGTAAGAAATCATCACGTGTCTCCTTAAATTTCCTTTAGGCACGAACTCGGTGGCTTATCGTGAATTTTGTTTACAATGATCTACCATAAAATGTATCGTACATACCTACTTATCATAACTTTTATAAAATACCTGGGGAAATGGTATTTTTTAATTAGATAACATGCGGTTTTTAAATAAAAAATACTGGACGAAAAACTTTTCCACATACAATTTAATAATAATATACAAATATACATACAACAAATATGTGTAAGGATCATAATTATTATACTTACATAATTTTGATATTTTGCAATGTATCGTTACGCACTACAGTGTCAGCCAAGACAAATGTTGAGATTGAATAGATCATAATCAAAAGTTATTTGCTGTGTGTTAATAATTTGTCAAATTTAAAAAATCTTATTTTTCAAAGCATACTTTGCTGAAGCAGAAAGAAAACAAGAGAATGTTGTAGGTACGTTCTTATAAATAAATTTACGATTTTCTACAGAACTTGGGACCCATTTAGATCTGAAGTCTATTATATCAAATTTAGGTCTATATAATCCAATTTAGGTGCGTCTATGTCATATGTTTTTTGAGTTATGAAGGGTACAAAAGTGACTCTAAATGGTTCGTGTAAGGGGTGTTGGTCGCCAGTTCTCTTTTATTGGCTTAAACTTAGCTTGATATACCCTGTGTCTAGATTTTAAACTCAAACAAAATTAAATTAGTGGAAATGGAAACATCAGAATTCTTACGTTTTCAGGAGGAGGCCTAGGTAAGAGTAAGTGCACAACGCTAACGTTAACGATTTTCGAAAACAGACAATATTTATGAAGTTGAAATAAACGGCCGAAACGACGAGATAGCTAACGTCAATCCTTAACATTTTGGCTCCAAACATAAGCGCCGTGTCAGGCACAACTTCTGCTCCAAAAGTGCTTAATCGAGAAAAACGATTTTAAAGACTTTTCACATGTTTAAGCTTTAATAGTTTGATATCATGAATAGAATAACATGAAGAAACACTTTATAAAAGGTCTTGAAAATATCGTCTTCTTTTTCGTTATTTTATACACAAAAGCTGTAACGCACCCTGCTGCAACTTGAGATGAATGAGTTGAGGCAGATTAAAATGGAAAATAAGAGGTTTGACACCTGTATATGGCGTAACTCAGTTATCTATAGATAATTATCATTCGCGTAACACGGCAGCGCTCTTGACGCGCGCCCTCTGAGTCCTCTGACCGGTCGGCGCCCGGCGGTAGCAGCAGCGAGTCCGACTGTGGTTTTATGAAACGAGCGTCAGCGAGTAAGGGCGTAGTGAGGCCTAATTATGTACAGTTGCATACACTACTTTATCTACACACATCATAACATAAGTACTCTAAGATGGGTTCAGGTCGATGACTTGACGAGAAAAAGGGCGGCAAAACAAACTTGTGCAGTGTCAGTATCTCGAATGCGAAGGGTTTTTTTTAATCATACACAAACGAATGAAGTCCCTATTCTCATGTCACTCGAGATCGGTTTATATTAACAAAATATACTGAATTGAATTTTAGCATCGATAACTGTTTTAATATCTATGTATACCTGTGTGAGCCTCTTCAGTTTTGACAGCTGTTCCAATTAACTCATTCATAACATTACAGTAGGTACAGATTTTACCTACTACGACAGACAAGATAGATTTTTTACAATGTGAATCAATCGTGGCCACGAAGCTTGCTGAGTGGCCTAAGTAAGGTACGAGATTATAAAGCTTGATTATGAATTTATGACACTATTGCGAACAATACTTTTAGTACTATTTCATTAAAATTAATAATTGGGTGAGTATAGTTTTTTGAAGTTATGTATTGTATATTTTATTTCGATAGGAATTACTATATATCCCTGAGAATAAAAATACTTTATTTTTTATCTTCTATAGTTTATTATATTTTATCTACATCCATATCATAACTTTCCTATTATATGTTTAGAAACGATAAGCAAACAGCCTATATTAAGAAACCTGTATCTGTGGTTGCACTTTAATGTTAACATTAAAGTATTACATGTCATTAAAGTATCGGTTATTGATGTAGTTGCATCTTAATGTACACTTTAAAGTTTCGCTGACCGAAACTTTAAAGTGAACATTAAGATGCAGGTTCTTTAAGATACAAGGCAACATGGTACAATTTTCTCACATATTGTAGAAAACTTATGATATGCATGTAGATAAAGTTATGTGTGCGACAGTACGCATAATTAGGCATTAAAACACTCGTGTGGTCTTATTATGAAACTCACCTGTCGGCTCGTTTCATAAAACCACACTCGTGTATTAATGCCTCTCATTATGCACCAGTCACATAAATAACTATTAAAATACCGAAGTGACAGTTCATAACTAACTATGCCTGTTTTTCTCTTACGCCTTGGTCTCCAATGAAAAAAAAAGAAATGATAAAAGTAATCGTTGACAGTTCTCGTTTGTCAAACAATCCGTTATAATACACATACACCTGTATTAATTGTTTTGATTTCGTTTTCAAGTTTGTTTTGACTGCGTTTTAACGATGACTGTTGCTTAAATCTGGACTCTGGCTTTTTTCCTTCTCTGGACGACTCTGGCTCGGATTTCGGACACCGATCGATTCTTATCTCGACGATTTGCGACACTTCGATAACGATTTTCTTTTTGGACTACAAATTTTTGGGTAACATCATTGTATACCATATACACAATATATAAATAAATCTTAAAATTAGAATTATTTCACTAAAAACAAAAATATTTCACAGAAAATAATTTTTTACATTATAATTCCGAAGGAAAACGCTGGTTATTCATGTTCAGAATGAGCGAAAAATAAAAGGAAAAATCTATTCAGTGCTTGAATCTATACCGCTATCAAAATGCGCTCGAGCTCTGTTCAAAGGCCGTCCGCCAGTGCGCCTCAAAGGATCTGCTCGCACGAAACAAGCCGTACGTTCCCAGATCAATATACCTACAATGGTGTAAGAGATCGTGTTTCCTCTACTTTCATGAACACTCCAGAGCGAAATTCATCCTTTCTTATCCTCGCAGATGCTTTATCTAATGCCTTCAAACGGTCTCTGACACCTTCGTAACTAGAACAAGCACAAAGTGGATTACGTTAATGTTACCTTAGCAGGCATGCACTTATTTGTCGAATAGACATTTTAATCTTATATCTTTAACTTTGAGTAGACAATCAGACTTGACTATTCCATAACTGATGCATCGGCGGGAGTACGAATTAATTTGCATGGCATTCGTATTTAGGACCATTCCATCCGATTCTACCGAATTATAGTTAGTTACCAATGAGTCACTTCACGAACAAATTTACCAATACATTCGCTGTTTTGCTTGATTGTGTCTTGGTAACGATTAGAGAATATTTGAAATAAAAAAATTATTCTGGTGGTGTTAAAAATAGTTAAAAATATTTTTATTAAAAGCTTTTATAATAAATCACTTTTTGTTGAAACTTGACGCATAACTTCAAACCATTCGCCGGAAATGCTATTTTATACAAACACATGGCACGACTGCATCCGTCCAACGTTGATTTGATTGGCGCGAGGCACCTTACTGGATTACAGAATAGGAAACATGTTACTACACCTGAGATTAAATTTTTTTATTCTATACCCTCATAAAAAATGCCCGAAAATGCGATATTGGGGATGTAAGTGTTAAGTGCAATATTAAGAATGTTGCACTTTTTTTTCATCACAGTCAACACATTAATACAGTGGCACATGTAAATTTATTATTAAGTACAAACAAAAAAAAACACTGTTTTACTCGACTGCCAAAGTTTAACAAAAAATCGCGCATCATTTCAAAAAGCGTATTCTATTTTTGTTCATTAAGGCTTGCGAAAACTGTTTGATTTTTTTTATCTTTATCCTAGAGATTAATAATATACGAAAAATAATCTCGTGTTAAAAATATGCGCAGCATTTTTAACCAACTGATATTTTATTTTCGAAAGAGTCGGATATTGCAATAAAAATCAGTGATGGATCTGAAAATACGGTTACAATAGAGTTTTCAGAGGTGAATGAATTATAAATAAATTATAAAGGCTCCGTTTGAATTTATTTCACAGTGAATCGAGGACGCCGCTTTACACCTCACATTTAAGCTTATAATAATACCTTATGAAGAGTGAAATAATCTCGCTATTTCTACGATGAAATAGCTTTTGGAAACAGTCAAAACATTATAGCTAAATGGAGAATATTATGAACGATTTATTTCTAAGTATGTAGGTACTTAGCCTAACGTAGTACGTAGCCTAATGGGACCCTATAAATATGCCTTTGCTGTCCGTCCGCCCGCGCGTCTTAACTTTAAAGATATATATGTTTAGAGCCATAAAATCTTGCGGGTGGTAGGACCTTGTGTAGGGTCCGTTCGGATCGCTACCACTATCTTATCCATTAACCTACCGCCAAACAGCCGTGTTCACATAGTTGTGTTCCGGTTTGGGGATAAGACAGCCGGTGTAATGACTAGCATTGAGATCTCATGAGGAGAGGTTGGCAACGCATTTGCAGTCTTAGGCTTGCAGTCTTGTGAATGCGAATGTCTATGGGTCACAGTTTCCACTTACCATCAGGTGGCCTGTGTGTTCGTTTGCCTTCTCTATGCCATAAAAAAAGATAAAAAAAGATGATAGAGATTTTGTTACGGCGGATTTACTAACAAATAAAAAAGTAAAGAAAGTGAAATAATAAAGGAGGTCCCCATACATGAAACGTTGTTTTTTTGAACGTATTTTTATATTTGTTGTATAGTAAAAACGGTCAAACATACAAGCGTCAAGGTTGGTATATATTACGAACCTTGAAAAAAAACAAGTGAGTTCAGGCTCACAAACTAACGATTAACTCCTTTGTAATGTAATTTCTAGGTCGTCACTTGACCCTGTCATTATTAAAGGTTCTCAGTTCTCAGTCATCAGCAATAATATATGACCAAAAGTTGGACTCAAGAATATCTGACACTTCCTTACTGAAGGCATAAGAGCGCGGCAGATATTTTTGGGTACAATGTTTGATCAAATATTATCGCAGGTGACTGTACCTATGTGCAAAAAACATTAGCATTTAGTCATTTCATATTGGCTTGAAAAAAAGTATACCGTTGCTGCCGGTGATGCCACAGAAGGCGACTAACTCCTATGTGAGGCTAGACAAGTTGATTAACGCTAACGTTATCGATTTTCGAAACTGACAAAATTCGGGAATGACGTAGGCGCTCGATGCGACCGTCAGACAGCTGAGACAGACATCAACCCTATACATTTTGGATAACGAGAACGATCGCATCGAATGCATCTTGTCTAGGGCCTCTATATTAGTCAAAGCATTTTATACTATATGTATTGAATTTAGAAAACCCGCCTTCAAAACTGCAACAAATAACTTCTTATAAAATGGTAGGTAGGTCAGTTCAACTGTATTTGGCTTTTGGTTTAAAATATTGTGGGATGTCGACTTCAGTTGGACTGACCTGCTATCGTTTTATAAGAATTATTTCTTGCATTTAATACTTTTTAGAGATCCTATTTATGCCGTTATGTAGTCCTACTTCTCAATTAATGAGAAACTATAGAATGTTTCAAGCTCGCCGCAGGCGACGCCGCGGGAATGTCATAGTCATATAGGATTAATCCTAAATGTGACTCCCCCATAGTCGCTCAAATATCTTAATCGATATATCTTATCGCCACCCTTCTAATAGGTGCCGTTAAGGAGTTCCAGTGGCCATCTGTGGTCTTCAGCATCAGTTCCACTTCACCATATAGTACTTTTCAAAAGCAAATGCACGAGTTACAGTGGAAAATACCGAAAACGCTATAGGTGTGCCTATAATATTTGAGGAGTTCCCTTGATTTTTCCGAGATCCTATCATCAGATCCTGACGTGTTGACAATGGGACTAACTAGTAAGTATATCCATTCAAACGACGAAAAACATTTTCAAATCGGTCCTGTGGTATCCGAGTAATCGCAGAATATACATAGAAAAAAAAAAATCCCATCGAATTGAGAACCTCCTCCTTTTTTTTTAAATCGGTAAAAAAAAAATATTTCTATACAGTTAGCCGCCTTCTTTGCAATCACTATTAATAATAAGGATAAGGGATCATCGTATTTACCATTGTCAATGAATCGGTTTGAATGTGTATTCCATGGCGCCAAACCCTATAAAATTAAAATTCATAGTCCATGATAAATGTTTCCCGCTGCCTACCGATCGGCTGGAAGGGACACGGACACGGGCGAGTAATCCGTCTAAGAACAAACTTCTTACAAACCAGTCCGATCGCATAAAGTCACCCTCAATCATAACTTTCTTCCGACTCAGTAAAAGTGGATTCCAACCCATATTTTTCAACTTGTCTTTCTCCTTTGAATAAACATTAAAAGGAAGTTGGCAATAAATAGTGTCTCGGCTTCCGAATAATAAATTTAAAATCTCAAATTTAAATATTCACTTGTATTATATTGTAATTTATGTAGATATGATTTGTCGTGGGCTTTCGGCTCCATAATACTCGTAGTTACTTTGAGATGTTTTTTGTTTTACGAAACTGCGAGCTTTATTTATGATTGTTAGAGACCGTACCTACTCGTATTAATAAACCTGCGAGCCTATTGCATAACGCACTCGCAATCGCAATCATTTTCATTTTGACAGTCCGAAGGCGAGTCTGCATACAAAATGAAAATAATTGTTCCACTTTGAAGTCGATTGCGATTGCGAGTGCGTTAGGGAGTAGGCCAGCTGGTCTTGACCGTGATGGTGGACTATCCCAAAACACGTCAAAGTAAATGTCAAGACATAGAAAACTATCATTTGTAACGCTGCCCCCGATAGTAAAAAGGGCGCATCTAACATGAAGTCGAAGTCGAGAAATTAAATGATTTAGTTGAAAATTAAAAAAAAGTATGCTGTCTCTAAAGAAATTGACATAGAAACTTCCTGTAAACGCAGTAATATAGATATATACAATATTGTCAATATGGTAATACAAAATTTTATAATTTATGTTTATTTATTTATTTATTTAAGATTTTCCTTTTCATCTAAGCAAAAAAATGTCTGGAAAATACTCGATACTCCGTTGAAAAGACGTAAGTAACCAATTACGCCTTTTCAACTGAGTATAATAACAAACTTCTTTTTGATATCAGTGCTTGACAGATATTTCCTGCTTTTCTCCTGATATGAAAGGGCGCATTTGGACACAAGCGTCTTTTCAATAAAGTAATTGATGTTTTAAACAACTACTTTTACTCAAATAAAAAGTAATATTTTCTCTTTTTACTACTTTAACATGTACGTAGTTCAACTGCCACCTGTAAAATAAACGTCTTGAAATAATATTTCACATAATAACAATATTCTAAAGTACAATCATGAAAAATAATCATAAAAAACCGTATGAAAAAATAAAAGTTTACCCTTAATTTGACTTAGTCTAAAATCTACTCGTAATAAACTAAAATTATTAGAAAAATTAAGATAATAATGGTATAGGAGAATTTCATATTTATATAATAGAATCTTTTTTTACTGAATAAAAAATATAAACATCCAGTCCGAACGGGAATTTTTTGTCCATTAGCGGCCTTTACGCGGTAAAGTTCGGACCGCGGGAAACGCCACGCGCCGTTCCAATCTTCGTTTCGAACCGCACATTTTTACTATTTCACTATTACAGTTGCATTTACACGTATGTTCGGAACGAAGATTGGAACGGCGCGTGGCGTTTCACGTGGTCCAAACTTAACGTGTGCATGCCGCTATTACCGTCAGAATGTAAATGAGGAAAGACGCTTCTCACTTACCCTCAGTATTTTTTTTAAAATGCTTTTGCTATACGTACTTATGACAACATTACAACTTATTTGCATATAAATAAATAAGATACATAAAAAATAAGTCCCGTGTATGAATTATATAAGTTAAATATCCAGTATACTTCCCATTGCCAATGCCACGGTGTTCTAACTTGCGTTTACTAACTACGCCCAGCATACTTCTAAGCTCAAGTTTTACTCCTTATAACAAACTATAACTTATTTAAACAAGGACATGAGCGCTGTTGCTGGGTTTCTCAAGTCACCCTGCCCCAAACCACACTTTCTTTCATCGGTTCCATATTGCTTTGTTGTAATTTTTTATCCTATCTTGACGGTCTATCAAAATAAGGTTTAAACAAAACTATTCGATGCAAACCGATACGGTCCCAGAAAGATTGGAATGAGAAACTAGAAATAGTTTATAAAACAGGAAAATGTGTATACGCGCAGTACTTTATTCAAACAATGTATCTCGGGTATCAATGCGGTTATTTTCTTGTTACACCCACGGTTTTTCTGTCTTCAGAAATACTATTTTATGTTCTGGGGGGTTATTATGACGTAACTATGCAGTTCATTTTACGGTGAGCGCAAAAGCAATAGCAGTTGTATAGCTGTGTCCTATTCTCTCAGCGTAAACTGAACTGCATAGCTATGTCATAATAACCCCCCTGCTCTTTAAAAAAAATCCAGAAGTCAAAAAAAAATTAGATCAATTCTACAACTCAATGCCCCATCAGAATTCAAATAAAGGAGAAATAGTATAGCGTTTCTCAGGGAATCTGCCCCTCTTATCTCCATTTCTTTATATGTATGTTATTATTAACCTGTTCTGTTCTGCCCCATTATTGCATTATTGGGTAAAACTTTCCGTTTTTCTTCCCACGCTGCTACTCATAAAGTGGTGACTGATCTGAGCAAACTTTTGGAAAATATTGTTTCCAAAAGTTTGCTGTTCATCCCGCCACCTCCGTCGTTATGGTGAACGTCTGTGCAACTGAACTTGTGTTTAAGATATTGGGGGAAGACTTCAATGCTCTGTTTGATGCAGTTGGATATTAGCTTGGTCTCTGACATGTTTATTAGATCCAAACTCAAGGCTTACTTTGCTTAGCTGTTCTGTAGCAGACGAAAATAACGCTGCCATCAGCAAACTTGTTTGTCAACCGCCGAATCAAAATGAATTTTAAATGAATATAGCTAGAGTCCCGGGGATGGACATGACGATATGTTTTTTCATCTCGGAAATACAATAATTTCTACAGGTATAACTCGATAAACGAGTTCCATGCAGACACAGTCACCGGCAACCACGATAATATAAATTATATTTCTGTTTTTATTAAAAAATCTTCTTGCCAAATTAAGGGTTAAAATAAAACTAACATAATTTGAATATAAATGTACGCTTAACTACACTTTTCAATGTTATAGTATCGCAAAAATAAAATATGCCTACATCAAAATCAGACGCAAATACCACGAGCATCCTAGATAAATTAGCAAAATACACTATTTAAAAGGCGCAACTGTTCATTAGCGTCTTTTGTACGAAGTTTTACGTGTAGATGCGTCCGCCTCAACATACAGTTATCAAGCTTTGGGTAAGTTGAAAAGGCGCAAGTGGTCACTAGCGCCCTTTTCATTAAGTATTTAAGTTAGATGCGTCTTAGTCAAAATAATGCTTTCAAGACCAGACTTGGTTGAAAAGGCGTAAGTACTTAGATGCGTCTTTTTATTGAAGTATACGGTGATGGATTGTACCTTGCGTCTTTTCTTTTACTGAACTGTTAAAAGTTTGACAAAACAAAAGGGCGCATTATACGTAGTTACGTCTTTTTTATGAAGACCACCTACATGTTTCTGAAATGCGTCTTTTTAATTAAGTTTTTATAACAAAGTGAGTGAAGTTACGTCCTTTTTGCTTATGGTAACTTCTAATCTAGCCTACCTAGGAAAAAACTAAAAATATCAGTAGGTAGGTCTTTTTCTGCTGATCACGGCAGTATAATTAACTCATTTTTGACAAAATTGTTAGATGCGCCCTTTTTACTATCGGGGGCAGAACGTGTCTTGAGTCTTGAGATGGACATCTCAACCGATCCCATGTATTTAGCGATATTAATGAAACTCATTCATTGGCGGGTTTGACACTCTTACCCAAAGATTTCTTCAATTGGTTGGAATTTTTTTGGTACTATTTCTAGTTAACCCAATTCTAATTATTTTTCATAACTTTAAATGTGTATGCACTTATTTTCCACTACCAACACTGCGGCAACAAAATTAACTTAAGCCGAGTGAACTATTAAATCCTCGTATTCATAATTGCCCAGGCATAATTTAATTGTACATTACACAAATTCGCACGAATAAAGGAACGTTTTGCAAGTAAGGAGATGAAGCAATTATTTAGCTTAGTCATGCATTGTATTTCCGCTCATTAGGTGTATATTTATTTAATTTACAACGACTGGGGGCCGGCGATAAGCTGCGGGGCGTGCGCGCCGCCGACTTCGCCGACTGAATAACAATGCAGGCGGGCTACTAAAATGCCGCTGATATTCACACAAACCTAAAGTTTCATACGCCGAAACGCTACTTAAACTAAGAAAAAACTGTAACATTCCAAACACGTGGCGACTCCCAGCACCATTTTATTGCCGACATCCTAAACTTAACTATGACGGGACCCTGACGTGTAATGGGATTACGCTTAAAAGAGTTCTCCTTAGAGAAAAAAGTAGGAAGTACCGCGCTGCCAGACCTAGCGTAAAATGAGCAGCTACTTAGCGAGAAAGACGAAGAGCTGTTTTAACTGGCTACTAGTAAATTTAATTTTCTCCTTTGCATGAATTTTTATTACGGACACTGGCTTAGGTACCGTTATGCATGGTAATGCGGTGAATGTGATAAGCATAAGTAGCAAGGTTATACATTTTTCATTAAGTCTTAACTCAATAATACGAGTTATATCACCGGTAGAAAACCTTGACTCAATATTTATTAGTCCAGTCGATAATCAAGGTTGTATAAATTATTCTAACTAGACCATGAATACCATGATACTACCTTTCGATGAGTCAGTCAATATAATATTTTTTTATTATGTACAAAAAGATTTAGGATCTTTGGACTTCACAACCTCACAAGAATAAAAATTGTTTTTTTAAGTCATATAAGTTTGTAATTCTGAATGTAAGTTATAAGTTATGTACATACTAAGGTCTATGCCCTAACTAAAAAATCATGACACCGTAGCACCTTATGGTGTCGACAAAAAGCACTACGAATATCGGAATCGGATCGTGTAAATTCGTGTACACGCTGTATAAGTCAACCCATGTCACGGTGCCGGCGCAAAGTGCCCCGATAACCGGTGAAACCGCGGCCTATCGCTTTTTGATAGCATCACTTTACCCAACTTGCCATCTGGCGGCCATTAGGTTCGGGATATTGAAAAAGTGAGCCGCTGGACCGATCGCCATACAGGGAGATACCCCGCGTTACATGCCTTCATGTGTATGTATATGTAGGTATAGGATGACCATCCTGTATAGTACGATGTAGTAAATGACAAGATATGTAATATATACTTACTCGTACACAGCTAACCATGCTGTCTGCCCATGTGGGTATTGCCATCATGGTAATTTTCTTTTAATTATAATTTGATCGATTTAGGATGTCATCTTGTCTTTTTCATCTTAATAAACTAAAACAAGTTTGGAATTTTTACTAAGAGTGACAACATCTCATGATTTTCTAGCTATATTACTTCCATGCAACAAGATTTTGAAACTATGTGTTCAACGAGTTTGCACTCTCTTATGCGATTTCACCGTTAATACCCAACCTTGAAAAGGAGGTTGATGTTTTTCGTGTTTATATATGCACTAGAGGACGCCCGCGACTTCGTACGCGTAGAATAAGTTTCCCGCTACTCCCCCTATTTTAACCCCTTAGGGGGTAAATTTCCAAAAATCCTTTCTTAGTGCTCACTTAGATCATTAATTGTACCAAATTTCAAGTTTCTAGGTACAGTAGTTTCGGCTGTGCGTTGATATATAAGTCAGTAAACCTGACTGGTATGCCTTTTATATAATAAAGATGAATTTTGGTTTTTTTTAGATATCCAAAAAACTTCATTGTTTGATGGATTAAAAAATAATAAAATACATATTTGGATTGTTCCTTATGTGTTAGGTTATATATTAATCTTTGATTTTTAATTCGATGCTGACGTGAATGTCAATACAACAAACAAACTACAGGCTATAATCTCAAACAAGAATCACCTGCTAGTAATGACTTCACAAGATTTCTTTCACAGCAGAAGTAATAACTAATAATTCAGCTAATGCAATAATCGAGCACAAATTGGTTGATATCGGCAAACATGTAGCGAGCACAAATCACGTAGAGCGAACAACTTGCGATGCAGGGCACAGCCTTCCTCTTAGATGCTTCCAGAGGGGTAGATAGGGCGACTCGCTGGTAATCCATAGTAATATCACTCACTAATGGAAATAAAGAGGAACATGCAAAGGGAAGTACATCGTAACGTCATCGTAAATGTACATGCAAAGATAGAGTTATAATTATAGTCATCGTAGCAAACTTAAACGTTATACTTGCTGTTTCCGTACTCCGTCTACGTAGAATACGTTTATCGTTACTCGCGGTAAAAAGTACCCTATGTCCTTAATTTTTTGGGAACTTTTCTCAAATTTTATCAGAATCGGTTCAGCGGTTTAGCCGTGTAAGCGTAGAAAAGAGATAACGTTACTTTACATTTCATCATCATCATGTCAGCCAAAAGACGTCCACTGCTGGACATAGGCCTCCCCCAAGGCTTTCCACTCAGACCGGTCTTGTGCTTTTCGCATCCACCGCGGTTCCGCGATCCTGACGAGGTCGTCACTCCATCTTGTTGGAAGCCTACCTACAGCTCGTCTTCCGGTCCGCGGACGCCACTCCAGAACCTTCTGACCCCATCGGCTATCAGTCCTGCGAGCAATGTGCCCCGCCCACTGCCATTACATTACATTACTACTTTACATTTATATAGTATGTATACATTTATTTACAAATCAGAATTCATTTTAATAAAGCATCGTTCATTACCTTTATTAGAGCCGAATCACTTTATCCGCACTGCTTTAATTGTTATTCAGTTTGGCCGTTAGCTTGGCAGTTTCTTTTATTTATCGGGCTCAGGTAATTCGCTTACCCGTGAGAATAGTTTCAACACGTGCCTGCGTCTAGACGAATTGACTGTAATGGACTTTGTGCCCGCACGAATGCGGCCCGTTTTCCGTGTGTTTGCCCTAAGAAGGAAATAAGTATTTATTCTGTTCGATTTGCGGAAAAACACCGCGCGAACAAGGAGATTCTTTAACAACTGCCAAAACTTTACTTAAGGTTTATGTTAGTCAAAAAAAATCGAGATAAAATAGTCGCGAACAATATAAGTTCCCTGAACCGGTATGATACAAAATAAAAGGTACCCACGAATATTCGCATTATAAAACTTAGCAGACGACCAACCTCAGCAATTAAGTCACTCGAAATATTTAATGAACAGTGCTAGTTCCGTACGGAAATGACACTTAATCGGCTTAACTTCGCCTCAAAACTTACCCCTCGTACTTCCCCCTGCCCGCGATCCTGCCGCCCCTCGCCTCTCTAAGGATTCGCTGCATCAATGAAGTTGGAGAATGTGCAATTATAAGATTGTTTTAATTTAGAAACAATGTTGTACAAGAATTTCCTTACTCTGAGTAAGCTCTCTCAAAACCGTTACCAGAATTCTTGGTTATCTTTGAGATTGTTTCTTGATTGCTATGTTTAATTTTAATTCCACCGTTGCTGTTTACTGTAAAAAGAATGCATTAAATTAAAGAACGAACAAGGCTCTTTAGCGCGTTCTAGTTTCAAAACTATCTAAAATAGACTCGAACAACAATAACAAGGCTACAACATCTCGAAGACTTGGAGTTTGACATCCGAAATAAAGTTTGGACCAACATTTAACTAGTTTGAACAAACAAATCCGGAGTGCGACTCTAGTGACGCGAACTACGCCCGGGTCGGACCGTCCCGTTCCACTAACTTGCCCGTAGCGACTTCAAAAACATTTTTGTGAATATTTTATAAAGTTACATATCTAATAGGTTTGATATAGCTTTTGTCTTAATTTTAGCAAAGTAGATAGGTACAATAAAACACAAAGTTTTTGTTTCTGGGAGTTTGTAGTTAACGCGTACTTACAAGTACAAAAAGTAAACCTGCCTAATGCAAATTTGAAACTGAGTGTACGTTGCTTTCCTTTAACAATCTAAAACTAAACTGTAATGACATGACAATTAAATAAATTAAATAACATATTGCTTATAAAATGTGCAATAAACGTTCTCTAGTTTTAGTGTACAAAACATCTGCAATCAAACAATGTACGTATATGCCCCTCTGGTTATTCGATGCCGTCTCTGCCGACCATACTTGTAAAGTCGTTGGGTAGATAACCTCTGATTGGAACGGACGACGGCCATAAACCGGCAGAAGTGTAGTCACACCTAGCGTACAGCCACAGATCGAATTTCTGATACCGCCAAGCCAATTATTTCGTTACAACAATAAAAATATAGAAACAGAATTTTCTTTGCCGTCGATAAAACTCAACTTGGTAATTAGAAGTAGTTATTTCCTGATTAATACACAGTTTAAAATTTCGAAATACTAAACAGAACAAGCTAATGATTTCTGTAGATTTCATTTTCACATAAAGCCAAAACATATCTTACCGTGCGAATTATAATTCGAATTGCCCAAGCTAACGAGTACAACTTTTTTCGGTTGACAGCGGCAGTATAGCTTAACCTGTAACTGTGGCACACAAAAGAGCCATAAAACGCAACTTGCACTTAAAAAAAACCCGTGAAGTAGGCCACAGGGACAACAATAGGGCATAATTCACTCCGGTGCGAGTCGGGCCGGCTGCTCTGTCGAGAGGCCGAACGAAATCACTGAACCAAATTGCAAATGAAGCCGCCTATATCTGATCTTCGGCGCTACACCGCTGCAGACCACGTCGATAAGTGCTACGGGGTTTTCAATTCTGTTACTAGTGCTCTGTAAACCGTAAATTATGCCTGCATCCGCAGTTTCCGCACACGTATTGTCCTATCGAGGCAATGTTAGACGTTGTTTTTGATTTGATGTACTCGACAGGGAACAATAAGCCCTCGTTTTGCTTCAACGTATCTACTTTATTTTAAGTACTATAAACGTCATATCGATACAATTACCTCGTTCTTTTTTCAAACTTGTCACTAAGGAACGACTTAATCGCCATTAACTGACTCTCAGTGCGGCCGTTAGACATTCACGACAAGTACGCGAAAAAAAGGTAACTAAATAATTAACACTAGCAGAATTAAGTAGTTTTACTATTTACTAACACACTTTATTATATACAAAAAATATTGTTTTTTTTTTTTGTTTGTCAATTGTTTTCGTCAATCAAAGTAGGTAATTAACTATTATGTCCAATGAACCACATCGTTTCTAACAACAATTGTATTTATAAGTGGTTAATACTTTTATAGAGGTGGTTTAAACCGTCTTAATAACATCTAGCCAGATTTATTATATTTATTTATTAAATGCATGTATGTAGCTATAAGTACGTATACTCTTAATTGTACAAAAATAAAAAATATATACAAAACACAAGCAATATAACAAAAAAAAATACAAGTACAAACGCGAACTTATCCCTTTAAATGTTTGTTAGAAAGTTTTCTATTAATCAAGTAAATCAAGTCGATTATTATTTAACTCGATTATTTCGACTGATTCTGCTCGTTTTTTTCGCCGTTATGCATATAAAGTTTACAAAAATATCTAATATTTATTTATAAATGCATGTTTCAGAGTATGAGCAAGAGCAAACCCATCTGAAGTTAAAAATGACATATTTGATGGCAGCTAATAATGTTTTAATTTCGGTAGTCCACAGCTTTGTGAATATTATGGATTATTAAAAGGCTTGTATGCAGCCACTACTCAAAATGAACTCTGCAGTAATACCCGAATACATTCATTATCTATATGATTTAATGGATTAATTACCATGACTTTATTGAAACCAAAATCCTCGTCATGTGAAACCCGCAATTATTTGGTGCCTGTCGTTAATATTAAACAGATTTTTACAAAATTGCTGCATCAGCGTATCGCTTAAATTCGCTATTGGACCAGATTTACTAAATTAGCATACGTAAATACATTGGTTGCGCAACTTTGGAAATAATATCATTTGGTGCGGATATATTTTATAAAATAAATAAATATGATCCATATATGATCCGATAAATTGACTGTGCACATTTTCACTCCGAAATGAAGTGCAGTCTACGTAAAAGTGTAAGAGTATAAAAATAATAATACGAGTAGCTTCTTTACGAGCTCATTACTCCAAATACTGTAATATTTATGTGTATTCCTTTGACTTGCAATATCCCCGAATAGGATTCCTATGTTTAGTTTATAACCTCCCCTATACGATCTGATTTTTATGAAACCTGGCTAAAAATTAACAAACTTAAAAATGTTTCAGCTCTTTTGGGTGTTTTAAAAAATTAGCCCTAATTACTTCCTAAATGACTACTCTTTTTTTGCAGCTCACAACGTAGCGGAAATAGCTCTGAGGTTGAATGTATCAGAATTAAATCAATGTAGGGCCATGTTACGTACTCAAAATAAACCTAGAAAGCAGACAAAACTATTTAGCAATAAGAATACTAGCGCAATAATTTGCGTACTGTGTGCCTATACTGGTCGTGTTTATCAATGTGAATAAACTTGGATAAAACCAGTAGGTACGTGAGTGCGAGGGTGATGGAGGTTTATCCATCGCGAAAAACGCGACCATAATACGGTGTACGAAGCCACCTTATAATTTTATCATACAACTAGAGGACGCCCGCGAACGCGTAGAATTACTTAGTTTCCCGCTACTCCTCCTACTTCTTCCCGTCGGCGGTCGATTTTCAATAATGTTTTTCTTACTGCGCCCTTAGACCTCATAAGGAACCTATGTACCAAATTTGGAATATTTAGACTCAGCGATTTCGGTATTTTCATTACATCAAGCTTTTATGTGAGTTCTACCTTTTTTGGATAAAATCGGATTGAGTTTTTAAACATGTATCAAAATGAAATGTAATGTAAATCAAAAGCACTAAGGAGTATTGATATCTACTTCGAGGTAAATCACCCCCAAAATAACTTTCTACCCCTTTTTCACCCCGTTAGGGGATGAATTTCAATAAAATACTAAACACGTCTTCCATCAATTCTGCTGTTAAAGAATATTTATGCATAATTTGAAGTATATTGGACCAAGGAATCACGTTGTCCCATACAAACTTTGCCCCCTTTTTCACCCCCTTAGGGGTACAATTTCGGAAAGTCTTTTCTTATCGGATTCCTACGTCATACAAAGAACACACCATCCAAGTTTCAGGTCTCTATGATCAGCGGTTTAGGCCGTGCGTTGATCCGTCAGCCACTCAGTCAGTCATTCAGGACAAAGCATTTTATATGTATACATTATCATCTCCTCTTATATATTTTACCCTCATAAAAATATATAGTTCGGAATTAGAGGGGAAAAATCTACACATACATGTTCATACATATTTACAAATATTGTCGTAAGTACTTATTCCGTTATTTTGGTTGCGTGCAGTCACGTAAAAAGAAAGCACTTTTTAAAATAGAAATGTATACCTACTACTTATTAATATTCTAGATGAATTGTGGCAGAAGGTACTACAAAATCGGTAATAAAAAACTACGCAATTACTTGCTATTGCTCGCGACTCGCTTCCTCAGGAACTGACCAATTTTCCGGGCTAAAAAGCACCATAATGTCCTTTCCCAGAATCCAAAGCTATCTTCATACCAATTTCTTATGTCAATTTTAATGTAAAATCGTAACCAACAGACAAAGTTACTTTCACATTTATAACATTAGTATCGTAATCAAAAAGTCATATCAAATAAAGTGGAAATGCGGTGAAGAAGATCGAGGTCCATGGAGTATTTCCTTTTACAAAAACAAGTTGCGACATGCAGTGTGTACTCGCCCAATATAGGACGGAGGGAGGACATCTGTGTATCGTCGGCGTTACGGCCGCGGCCTGGCAACTACTTGGCAGAGAAAGCGCTCCAGCAGAACTAAAATTAAAAGATAGGAAGTTAGAAGTATTTAGCGAATTACTTAACATAAAATAAATGTAACTATTATATTTAAAAAAATTGTAACACATTTGACTTTGGTAACTTTTTTACACAATTTATGAATTTGGGTAGTTCTACTAGCGTTTCAACCGCTTTCACTTTCCTGGTTGCATTATTAACCAGAGGCCCAGTCATTATTTGCGAACAACCAAAAATGATAATCCGAGCCTACAGGGAAATGGTTAATAATGCCACCAGGAAAGTGGAAGCGGTTGAGACGCTAGTAGAACTACCCATTTATGTAACAGCCAGAAACCTGCAAAAATAAACGTAAGATTTTAAACGAGAAGGTTGTGAAATATATATTAAAATGCAACTGTCACTGTTACTTTATTGATAGCGGCTTTGCAGTTTTTGAGTTTGAGTTTGAGTAGACCGCCGCGTACGTCGTGCCTACAGCCTAGTCTTTCAATTATAATTTATCTTTTCTGCGTGATAAAATAATAGTAATATTATAATGCTTTGTATTATAATCGTATTTTCCGTTGTTTACACGTGTCTTTTGTTTTAAACGACTTTGAATTGTGTAATTGCTGTTAACGACAGCTATTACATAATTCATATCGTATATATTCGTAGAAAAAAAGGTATGGGAATGAAGTGACTGTTTCTTTGGTTCGTATTTTTCAGAATCTTGTTTTATTTAAACCCTGAGTATCGGTAAATGTTATCTATCATCTCTACATTCTCCACATGTATTTTAGTTTTATAAATATGAGCACTATAAACGATTAAAATTATCACTATCATTGGGATTATGAGAGTATATCAACAAGAATAATGAAACTTTGAACTAACATTCCAACTCATTTATTTATAATGATAGTAGTTAAGAACGATTTTTTCTTGTACAACCGAGGCCAATTTAATTGTCTACTGATTTTTTCACACGATTGGCTGGCGACATTTGCACTTGTGTTTCAATTGACCGATTCGGCCAGCCACACAACTCTAGCGAAGTATCTATCCACACGAGTGAATTGTATTTACAATTTATTTTTATTCTACGAACCATTTCGGTGTGGAAGCTTGCGCAGCCAATCGGCGAACGAAGTTAGATTCACGCTTTTTGTTCGTTTCTTAAAACGTTCTTTGTTGTTTTTGAATTTCGAAACCTAAGCGAATGTGGGTATAGTAGAGTGTTTTCTACCGTAACGAGTACGGTTAAGTTAAAACTGTATTTATTCTCACAACTTAGGGAACTTAGACAATAGTTTAACTGGCTGGTGAGTGTACTTATCCAAATTTATAAGTCAAAAATAAAGCACAGTTGAAATAGTACAATTCTTAAGCTTATGATACATACAATAAGTAATATGCACGGTGCTGTGTCGCGCGGCTTTTTCTTCGAACTTGTTCGGACACTGGCGTGTGACTAGATGTTATTATTTTATTTCACATGTTTGTTTGTGTTCTAGTTTGTTTAATTCAAATCAGTTTCAATTGAAATGGGTTGAAATTCCGAACACATACATAAACTCTATGAAAAGGTTGAGTTTCTTGCGGCGTTTCTTCTCAGCAGTGGTCTCTTGCGAAGCGCTGGTAGATTTTTGACGTGTAAAAGTGCCCGTGCGGCCTACTTACTGAATAAATATCTTTTATCTTTTTATGTAATTATTGTTTAGTAGTTAATCTGATGCTAGAGTTGAAACGTAGCAATAGGATCTTCGATGTACTTAACGTAGATTTACAGATATTGGAATCGTTAGTTTTCCCGCGATAAGAATATGATGGATGATTGTCTAAAAAGTACACTTGACAACAATGTAACTTTCAAAACTGTTTATTTTCATCAGTAACTTACTCATTTGCACGCAATTTAAAGAACGATGAACCAAACAACATCATACGATTAATACAAGCAATATATCAAAGTATGAATGTAGATGCGATCGGGTTACCTGCGAGCTGCACAAGTCCCCACAAACAATTCAAAGGCGTGATCGCCATTCTATGGGCAAATAGATAGTCCTCACTTCCGACACATGTTTCCGTACGCGACACAGGGAACTGGTCACGTAGAATATTGACGCCTCCAGCTATCCATTCGCCGGCAACCTACACTCACCCAATTTACAGGGCATTATGTAGGTGCCACTTTGTACGATATTTTCACGCTGAAAAATACATTTAGCGTTCCAGTTCGATTTTTTAAGCGGCTAATGTTTCGTTTACATAGCTGACCGAGCGATAGTCTTTATTTTATTACTGCGGCAAAGGCTGCATTAACGAGACAAAACATTATAAGTTGATTCCAGTAAAAAAAACTTAATTTGAGTTATGATGATAGCTAACTATTTAAAAAACTCTTCCTTATTGTCTAAATTCAACTATATCAAATTGTTCCTTTCATATTTAAATGGCTAATGGAAAACAAAATAAAATCGAATGCTTACTGCGTTACCGGAAAATATAGTCGATAGTCGGCAAAGTTGGTGGTTTTCGCCATTTATGCAAAGCGCTAACGGCGCGGTGTCGTCGACGTCGGGAGCAAAAATCACTTACCGGTTCAATAAGCCGAGCGACACCAGCCTCGGCTGTTCAGAGCAGGCAGGACTAAATAATGGTAGGGGCAAGACCTCAAGACAACGTACGTTTAGATTCAGATACTAAAAGTGTTTAATGCTATCTTTAATTGTACAATTCATGTCGATTTTTAAAGATATATTTTTGATATAATAGGCTCAGGAGCGTTTGAACCGCTTATCCAGTGTGTAAGAAAGATTTAATGTGACTTGGATTACAAATCGACAAATGTAAAAAGTTTGATCGAAGGTTCTAACGGGATTTCTCGAAAGTTATAATTTTGTCATCTTTTATTATTAACGTTTTTGTAACTCACTGGATGTGCGGGTCAAACGCTCGTGAGCCTTGCCGACACTCGTACATACTTTAGTGATAATTAACTCGTTCCTTTTTCAAACATAAATCGTCACTAAAGGCAAGTGGTTGTGATTAGTAGTTTGCTAAACTAATGGTTAAAATTAAAAAATCGAATGGAAAATGTGATACATTTGGTTAAGTCAACAACTCGCCCTTAATCGTCATTAACTGACTGAGTGCGGCCGTTAGACTTTTAAATATAATCAAATCAAAAAATAAAAACTTACGTAGACATAATTACATAAGGAATTGGAGTTCTCACAAAATTGTGAGCACTTGCCAATGTTACAACAAAATGGGAACGATATGCTTTTGCTGCTTTATTGATGACTTCAATTATTTTTCTTTAACACATTTCCATTTATCATAGTTCATATTTTTTATAAACTGCACAAAAATATTTCAAACTAAAAATGCTTATCTGTTATCATACACATAAATAAGTAATAGACAAATACCACCGCCGCCTCAAGATGATATATCACCTCATCCATAATTCAGAGCACACCTTGAATATTACTATAGGTAAGCAAGTGAGCGTTCAAACATACAATTTATGTATTTACGCAAATGATGATATCGCTGACTATATCAGTTGCGCATCAGCGACCCGAAACGATTCCACAATTCTATTTCAGGAACCAATCTATAATGATCCTATTTAACTAACTGATTTAGTCAATGAGCACTGATGCAAATATTTAAACGCGATTTGGGTAATTAAACTCTAATATTTGATACTGTAGTGGTCGATATTGGTATACGATCAAGGGATAATGTACCTATGCTCTCTTTGTCAATACAGATCGTGTTAAGTGCAATCAGAATCACAAAAGGTGAAATGATTGCCAAAAAATGTACGGTTCCCATGACAAAATTATGAATTCTTCGCGAAGCGACTAACAGAAACGGATACTTGAATACATAGAATCAAGAATCCAAACCCAGGACCGCTAGATTCGTAAGCAGGGTCTCTACTAGGCTAACCTGTGTCGTCAATTCAAGAGTGTTTTTTTTGTTTCCAGCTTTAGGTCTGGAGCCGGACTTCCTGTACCCCCTAGAGAACGTGACCATCCCCCAGGGCCGCGACGCCATGTTCACGTGCGTCGTCAATAACCTCGGAGGTTATAGGGTGAGTGGCGACTCCGCCACTGCCAGGGTGTGTATCAAACCGACTCATCGCAGCTAGCCACTTATAGAGGAGCACCGTCACTGAGCACCTTTGGTTTGAGATCTATAATAACACTAATTGTTGGTTTCATTTTGACGTTTCAGTCTGTCAATGTCCTCCTGTGCCTTATTTCTTAAAAATCAAAGTATGATCGTTTTTATTTAGGAATCTCTTTTCATAATGATAAAGAAAAATACCTATATGCATAAAAAGCATGCAATGCGTTAGAAACTAACAGATCGAGATGTCACAAGCATATTTTTTTTAATTTGTAATTTTACGTACGCATTTCTAAAATATGTTAGTAATAGAAAAAAGCACTTAAAAATGCTTAGAGGACAGTGACACTGGAATATTAATATTGTAAATTAACTATCAATTGAAACATCATGTTCTAATTAAAACATCTAAATTGGGCCAGTTACTAAATTACAATTATGGATCTCGCCAAATAGACCTTTGCACCAACTCCTACACTTCTTGCACACTTCTATAGCACACAACCTTCTATGCACCTCTTCAGCAATATGTAAAATTTGACAGAAACCAGGTAGACTGCAATTAACTTTATGAAAATAAATTGTATTGTTCCACGTGAGTAGTCGCAGAAATGTTATTTCAAGTCCGTTCTCTGTCGAACGTTACACTCACTCGCACTACTCTATAGAACCTATCTCTATCTTAGTATAGAGCCACACTGAGACTGTAATTGCACAATAAGTTGTAAGTTTGTCCGAAATAGCTTAGAGTTAGAACACACATGCACCACTTGCACTAGACACTTGACAATTGCACATAGAACTAAGACCCAAGAATACGGCAGAAGCAAATTTTAAACTTTGGACTCGGGAGTGACAGCAACCGCTTGCGTTGTTATTCGAAATTTAAAGTTTCACGATTTAGAGATGTTCGAATGTAGAATCGCGGCGTATTTTCAGGCGGTAGCGCTGCGAGTAGTAGCGTGTAATCACACAATACGGTTATTGGCGTGCGAGTTATCGACGAATAGAATCGTTAGTCTTCATTGCGCACTATACTTGATTTCGCACCAATTTGCATTCGCTTTAATTTTTACGTACGATTTACGTTATATAAACATCAAATGTATAAGATTAAATTTTTAATAGACAATTATATTAAACTAATTTTATATCTTTAAATATTAACAAGTACGTAGTTTGCTTTGCCCGAATCCATTACCTAAAGCGGTATCCTTGGGTTATTATTATTACCCCGCACAGGTTATATTGATCATTCAACATGTTTGGAAGCATGCCACGATACCCTTTACACTTATTTTTATTTTATTTGTGTCAAATCTAAGTTCCTTTCCTTATTTAAATATAAAAAATAGGGATAAATGTAAAAAGTTAGGAATTTTTTAATAATTAAAACTAAGATAAATAATATAAAATAGATTAAAATATCCCTTAATTAATTTGTCTATAGGATTAACGTATACCAAAACAGACACTTCAGAAAATTTAAAACCAAAGAGGGCCAGTGCTCAGTCATTGCGTCTCCCTCGTCGTCCATGACCCTCGCCTAATCCTCCGTACATAGATAGAGAACTCTATCATGTTTACAAAAATAATAATATGACCATACGGATTTTCGTGCAAAATTGCACACAAGAAATACCCTTATCGTATTTTTTCATATTTTCGCTGCCGTGGCTCGTTACACGTAGCACGTAGCAGCGTTGTTGTAGCTAAAGTTCGCTACGAGCTGCTATTCCCCTACTTCTGTACCCAGCATATAATATGACATTGTATAATATGATCAACTCTGTATTGCCCATATCCCAGGGCTTTCGGTAAAATGAAAATAAAAATATCGTTCGATCAGAGGTAGAAAATACATTCATTTGAAACATAACAAATAATCTTTTTCAAACAATGTTAATATTTCCATGGACTTTATTATTTGTACTGTGTTATATTAACATTTTGTTTCTGTGTCACGGGCGGCGGATTACTGGAGCATAACCGCTCAGTGCTGAGCTGTCCTCAGTTTCCTAGCGTTATCCCCCGTCCACGCTTCCCATATCTGCATATATGTATGACGCCTATGTATATTTGCTCGGCTAGGTTCTCGGTAAGTAATTACTGCTCACAAGACGGGTATCTTGACTTCTATTCAGATCCCTTAAGCATACAAGTCGACGGATATCTCAGTAACTACCTATATGAAAAGCCAGTACCTACTTGAATCATGATTTATATTCGATACCATTGAAATAATATTATCTTTTGATTACATCTTATATAAATCTACATACACACGCAAACGTTATGCACAAAAAAAAAAATACACAAAAAATAGATATGCACCGCTGGTATGGATGGATTCGCAAGTCAGGAGATGGTAAAAGCCCAAAGTTTATATCTGTCATACATGATACAAAATGAATAAGTAAAATAAATCTCAGTTGTTATAAAATCTCAACGGATTAAATAATTACTAAATCATGTTGTATCATGTGAAATGATGTCCATCAAATCCTAATTACAAACTGCTTTTACGCAATATATTAATTAATCAATTGAATAACTATTTTTAGCAAAGAACATTATTGTAATAAGTTGCTCAATTAAGATTGTTAGACTTTGTAATTAGGTTTTGAAATAACATTACAGCACATTGGCTGTTGTAATGCCTCCGTTTTCTTTGTTTGTATTTGTTCAAAAGAGTTAATTTATACTGTAGTCACCTTTAGCAATGTTTCAAAAATTAGTTTAAATGCACAAGCACTTTCAATGAAATGGTCACAAGGATTAGTCTGTTCTATAGCACCTTTTCTAAGCACTTCTTCTTGCACATTGTATTAATATCTAATATTAGAATACATAGTTTACCTATATACATTTAACGTTAAAAGTTTGTAATACTAGAGTAAGTAGCAACTGTGGAAACCTTGTACGTTACCGAATTACTTTTTAATCATGTTTTAACGTTAACCTGTTGTTAAAGTTCAAATAACATTTCAAGCTGTTGATACAGTTCATAACGTTAGCAAAAATGCCATATTTCTGTGGACAGTTGTTCGTTTTTTCCAAGCGCTATGCGGAAATTAGCTTCTATTGCGATGTCGACGCTTTTGGTAAAGTGGGTGAAACGAGGGGCGTTTTCACAGCGCGCCGCAGCCTCGCAGCGGCCACCAGACGAAAATGTAATTAAAAATTCCGAGAGTATTTTGCGCGGCGCTCGCAACAAGATAGTGTTGGTGCCGGAGGATCGTTGTCGTGACTACCTCTTGGGAACTATTCGCTTGTAATTAGAGTCGCTCCCTCTGAAAGTCTTCATTGCTTGTATTTTTATTGCGGCTAAAGCCGTGGCCTAATCGGAAGGAAAATAGAACGGAAATGTGGCATTCAATTGACTCGGTTCTATGTGCTCTTTGTAGGTACTTAGAGTTTTAGTTGTATTTAAAGCACTCATTACTATTATTTATGTTTCTGGAAATTTGGCGGATTAGGTCGCTTGGATTAAAGCTGACACGAAGGCGATTCTGGCGATTCATGAGCACGTGATCACCAATAACGCGAGACTTAGTGTCACGCATAATGACTATAATACGTGGACGCTCAACATAAGAGGAGTCAAAAGGGAGGACAGAGGACAATACATGTGCCAAGTTAACACAGACCCAATGAAAATGCAGGTACTTAACTTTTATATTTGTGGTGGTCTTTAGGTGTTTTGTCTATACGGTATTATCTTAGTGTGTGTCATATTAACTATTTATTTTCTTGTTTCATTAGACAGCATGGTTGGAAGTAGTGATACCGCCAGATATCATTTATGAAGAGACTTCGGGGGACATGATGGTGCCCGAAGGCGGATCTGCAAAGATGATCTGCAAAGCCAGAGGGTTTCCGCCTCCGAAAATTCTATGGCGCAGAGAAGATGGCGGTGATCTCATCTCTAGAGGAGGCCCACAAGGGAAAACAAAAGGTAGGTATTTAAAATTGTTTAACTAGTTCCAATTTCACTTTTACTTCTACTTTATTACGTCTCACGTTACACGCTCTTAAAACAAAACAAGTGTTGAGCACACAATCAAAACTGAGTGTTTAAATAAAATTCCAGGTGTGTGACATCATTTCTCTATCAATTAAAATAAAGACTATATACTGTTGATGAAGACTTGGAAACCTATATGCTATTAAAATGAATCCCTATTTCTCCTGGTCACGCTATAACTTGAGAACGGCTGAACTGATTTCATTCAAAAAAATTAAGAAAATAGCGCAGAAAAAAATCCACTGGGAAAGTCGGAAATTTGCAGCAGGGCGAAGCCGCTGGCGGGCCGCTAGTTACTAATAAAAACCGTCATAATGGTTCCGAAAGTCGAAGCTTTAGTTGGATTTACAAAGATTGTTCATCATTTATTTCTTTGACAAAAAACTGGACCCATTTTGATTAGACAAACATTAGACAAACAAGACAAAGATTAGAAAAACATAACCCTCCTCCTTCTGCAGTCTGGTTAAAAAAACGGTTTTAAATAGGTTCATCCGTTGGGCGGGACACACATAGGTATACACTGACACTCACATTCACACATACAGATGTAGTGCGTAATTGTTTTCCATATTTGTCATGCTACTTCAGTCAACCTCAGTATTTTTTGTAGTGACCGACTGAAATAGCAAGACACGTTCGTACGTTACCGTGAAAAACCGTCTCAAACATCTGTACACACATATTCATGTACTCGTACACATATACTCAGATACACAGAAACACGAATACACAGATACAGTCCTTAAACTTACACCACCACTCTTTTCTGTAGGGGTTGAAACTAGAACAATAATAAATAAATAAATAAATATCAGGCGTCAATCTCACACAAATTGACCAAACTAAGTTCCTAGGCTTGTACTATGGGTACAAAGAAAGGGCAAAATCAGCAAAAGTTAAAAATAACAAGTGACACTAAAGCGTTGCTATTTTATTCATAAAGTCTTAATTAAATATGGATGTATATTTAATTAACTGGGGTTTAATCTTCAACTGGAGCAACGTGTGAAGGACCACTTGAAAAGGGTCAAGGGTTACATATTTATTAAAACCGACTCATGCATAATTACTGTTATAAACGGTTGCTGTTACAGTTAAACCATTTGCTTCAAGACTGGTTTATTTTCTTAAGAGGCCTCTTACAACAGCTTAACGGGTAACTTCTTGCGTCTATATCGTTGAAGTTATGACAACTCTTACTGTCAAGGAAACAACAACATAATGAAATGTTCGTGTAGTAAATAAAGTATAATCTGTGTCGCATGTTCGCGCAGCGTCGCGTCGCGTCGCATCTCGGTGTGAGTTGACCCTTAGCCTTCTCAATCAGAAAATAAAGGTAAACCACGATAATAAGCTCGATTAAAACGGATATCGAAATGCGGTGGACGCAATGGTGCGCGGTGATGTCAATGGCGCTGCCATTCTTCTTTCGAAAAAAGTAAAATGCATCGTCTTTTTCTTAAATACAAAAGAACAAATACAAATCAAAAAAGAAAGTTTGATTTGAAACAGTACATAGCATTCTGAATTTAAATGAACTAACACACATTTTGATTTGTGTCGCTTTTGTATTTAAGCAGCGAAATGTAAAAACCGTAAAAAATAATCTGCCACAGTGTTCAAGTACTTCACGTATTTTTTGGTATTTTATTCAAAATAGAATTTAATTTCGTTTTGGAGCTTAAAAATTTACCAACTACCACTTCAATTTTATCGAGAGTTGATGAAATGTGTATGTATAGGTTGTTTTGTTTAGCGAGATATCGAACATTTAATTTTGTGAATACTAAGTTACTCTTGTGACTGTGGCGAAGTGTTTACCGCTGCGGCGGGAATCGCTTTGAGTGAAAAGGAAACTCTTCCATGCCAGTGTCGTTACTTTCTGCAAAGCAATTGAATATATTGTAATAGTCCAGTTAATTAGCATTTCTTGTGAATCCGCTATAAATTTTAAAACCATGATAAATGTTTATCTTTACTCCCTGTATTATGAATTTTGATCAATTTATTTGTATAACATAAGGTCTAAAATACTAAATGAACATTCTTGAATCTTTGTACGATTATGTAAATCTTAATGTTCTATAAACAAAATTACTAATTCCAAGATTTTACATACAAAAAATTGATATATGAATCCATTGTATACTTGCATCAAGTTTTCTCTACATAAATCCCGAAACATCAGTTTCCTAATTATGACACCACGAATTTAAAAGCGAAAATCAATGTAATAAAATTCCGTAATATAATATTCAGAATAGAAATTTCCGAATATACATATCAAACACCATTGTTTTAAGCCGAATTTCGCCCACCCGAATTCGTAATGTTTCGTTCATGTATATCATTAATAATAACATTTTAGTTTTGGCGTTGTTAATGTCACTGCTCGACCTTCTCCTATCGCTCGTCGCTTTTAAAAACGAGTGATTGTTATCAAAATGTGAACGTATATTTGTGAACCGTAAAGACTGTCCTGCTGTCGATCTATGTTAAACACATTAAAGCGGGTAAAATCCGCCATTTTGATTTTTTATAATTTTATGTACCCAGTGACACTCGCGCCATCAAGACGAATCTAATGACGTATCATTTATAAAAATCGGTTGACCCAATGACTAGACACGAGGGAACGTAATAGGAACGGACATACATACAGGTCAAACACATAACCTGTAATGTTTTGTTTGGTGTTCAATAAAGTGTTTTGTATTGTATAACCCTCCTTTTGGGCTTCACCGCAGTCGGGTAAAAAGCAACACACTGTTATTGTTTTCAATGAATGACAATTATTTCCGTAAATAGCTCGGCGCGCAAAAATTGCAGCATACATTTAAGCACCATAAGATGAGTACACCGAACTTTTAATAATGTAAAGGGTACCGAATAAATCACAGCTTAAAATATTCACTATTGAATCTTAGTAGTAAATCGCGCCGCAGCACCTCGGGCTCCTATTACCATCCGCGCCGCCCTTCCTAATCCCGCGGGATTACCTCGAGACGGTCCGGGAATAATTACTTACTTCGCCCCACACTTGGCCAGACGACCTAAAAGGGTTATTCAATTGGCAAATACCGCCATGTCATCATTAGTATTATTTTATTGTGCTGTTCAGGCTCATTTTAAAACAATGTTTACATGCATTTCGAATGTTTGGCCCGCACTTCGTATTGCGCAGTTTCACATAAATAAATATATATTGTGCGGCCACATGTTAATGTTTAATTATTTATACAGCACGATGGGCAATAATGTCCCTACTCACCAACAGAAATGAAACAAGCTCAGTTTATAGATCTTGCCAACATCATGTATTTTTACTATCACAACGATCGCCCTATGAGAAAGTTAGGCAAGCCCTTTTTTGTTAATAGTCAATAATGATTCCAAAAAAAAATATTCATGTGAACAAACATTTTATTTCCAACTGTTAGTAAAAATTTGCAATATGACAGGTATATTTTTTCATCTTTTCCATTCGAACGAACACCCTATCGATTTCCAGAAATATCAACTACGATCCCTACGAAGTAAGCTTCGATTGTAAGTAGTAAAAGCAATTGTAAACCAGGTGATTAATCAGCAGGTCCCACTTAACCCTCTTGTTCCGGCCTCCGTTTGCCATCAGTCAATTCATTAAGCTAACACAGTACCACCCATAATGACTTTCACTACGAACCGAGCGCCTCCATACAAACCTGTTAAGACAAAGTGCACCACCTCAATTCATCTTTCCTTCCTTACTGGTCCTAGTTAGAATGAGTTACTGCTATTCATTCTAACACCAAATTATCGAGTCAATCCCTCATCAGAGGCCAAAAAACTTTCTAAATAATTGATAATATATTAAGGTGAAACCTCGCCCTTACCAATTTCAAATTAACTGGCATCAATAACAATCATCAATTTGAGTGAAGAAGTCTAATTAAAGAAGCCGTTACAAGTTACCTCCATAAATCTGAAGTGAAACAATACAGGCTATCCATTACGTAGGCAATGTTTCTTCAGAGAATATTCCAATGAGCAAAGTTCGCCGAGCTCGAGAAATATAGTTTTTCAATGGTGGCGCCGAGAATTTTCAAATTTGCTTCACTATATTTTGAAACTTCCAGCAAGTAAATTAGTTCATCGTTACAGATTTATCTTGCAACATTATTAGGTACTCTGATATTTTGTAAAATACGAGTATACTGTAACTTTCTGCCTTGGTTGGATT
The DNA here is from genome assembly GCA_923062465.1 of Acleris sparsana. NCBI lineage: Eukaryota > Metazoa > Arthropoda > Insecta > Lepidoptera > Tortricidae > Acleris > Acleris sparsana. The sequence goes on along the minus strand of OV281287.1, from coordinate 12,735,024 downwards.
TTTTATTAGTCGTATAAGCGTGGTTTATTGCTCAAGGCTATCGGCGAAAGTTCAGTATACAATCAAATAAAAATTGGAACTAAGTAAAGGTTGATCTTGAAAGTTTTTTTTTTTCGTTTAATAATTTTAATCCAAACGAAAATGAAGACAATGATACCTCAGAACGAAACCCGGCGTATAATAAGCAGAGCGCAACCATAATGAGGACAGTAAACAGTGGTAGCCCAACAAAGGGTTATTATTCAAAATCTGCCCTTTATTGTTTCACATAAAACATGTTCTGGTGCGAACGGCGTCGCGTGCCTATTTGTTTCGTGTTGTACACGGAATTGTTCAGATAAGCGAATGAATGGCGGAAACTTGCTCCGAGACTGACGCAAATTAACTCCAGCATCCTTCTATTCGACAATTTCATCTTTACAAAGTTTGAGGCAGATCTTATATAATATCAATGATATTTGACAATTACTTACTAGTAAATCAGTATCGGTTTTGTGCTTCAAAAAAATATTTTGGAAATTTTCTCGGCGACCTCCTTAAGCTTTAATTGGTGTGAGATTAGAGCAGAAAGATTACATCGTTTAAAAAAATTCAAAGCATGTATTCAATATTGGAAGCATCAGAGTCCCAACTTCCCAGTTGTCAAATATTGACGACAATCAACTAACTATCAATAATAATGAGCTCCAATAAGTAATGATTAGCAAGATGCAAGACAATGGGTTTGGAGTTCTTAATTAAAATTATAACTTGAAAACAAGAAGCTTTGCAAAATATTGCTCTTTCATTTAATTCGAGGACACTCCACGAAAGTACCGGCCCCTTGGACTCTGGTTGACTTAATGTAGACTTTAGAATTCCGACGACCTGTTTTATAATACAAAAATAACCATGCTATTGGTTGGTGGATGCTGATAAAGTTAATTTATGTTAAATACAGTTAATTTTTAATAAATACATGGATTCAATAAATAAGTGATGGTACAGTCAACGGCATAAATATATATACGTTCCCAAGATGTCAAAAATATCTATACACCTTTTTGCCACTGGCAATAAGGCCCGTGTACATATATTTGACGCGTTGTCTGTATAGATATTAATGCCTTTGACTGTACCTATATGACACTGTTCCGTAAAACCACAATTAAATTTTAGTAACGTTAACTGCAATTATTGCATCAATACTTTTAATATAAAACACTGTAAAATGTTTAATTAAATTTAAAAAATATTTTTTCCATTCATCTCAGTTACCTTCGAATCCTTCATTAAATGCAACGTCACTGTAACAAAACTTTACAAACCTTTTCAAAAGTGCATCGTTCCGCTTCGCGACAGTTTACACTAAGTTCGTAGCTCTGTGGCGAACCACTAGGGTCCTGGCTCGAGCGTCACTTGACTTATGACACATCGACAGGGCAAGTTTATTCAGCGGCCCGCCTTCAAGAAGGCTAGCGAGAACCGTGGAGTAGTGCAAATAAATCGATGAAATTTGCTTGGGTTAAATTAAAAGTTTTGCACGGTTAAAATACAAAGCAATTTTTTTGATAAATTTGTAATTAACTACTAAAATCAAATCATTCTTCATCGGTCTCCTTTTTATAGGGTTGATTATAACGCTGACGCCACAATTTTATTTTTTATTGTGTAACATTTTTTAAGACGATGTCTCTTTGATATTTAACTATGACTTAATTTTCTTCTGCTGGTTCCCAAGGTTTAATTCGTGTCAACTTCGGACACTAACTAAATTGCTGTTCTTATATTTTATATTTGTATGATGAAAAGGGTAAAAAAAATCTTACAGTTCATTTTAGTCAATTTAAAAAATGCGCTGATTCGGTAAAAATGTGTTTTATTACATAAAAAAAACCATATTATCTGTCCGAAAAAGTAACTTTACTTGTGTGTGTGAATCTTGGTATTATTCTTATGTCTAGTTGTTTATAAAAAAATATTAGTAAAATCAATGCTTTAAAATAAATCCAACCTATTGAATATAATTTCGTGATGCGACACAAACAAGCTCTCCACAGCCGGCGCTGTGCTCGCATTGTTTGCTAACGAACCGTCGAGCGACCGCTCCAGAGCTCTACACTTTAACCATCAGCTCCTTCACCTCCTTCGGAAAATATTGCCCCGGTTTTTATCCTCTTGTTTGAATAATGACTGTAAACGTACTTCTCTAAGGTGTTAGGAAAACAGCTCCAGTTCAAACCACTAACGGCACTTGTTTACAGAACCCGTCAACTTTTGTCTGAAATGTTTTCCAACACTTCGCGCGAAATGTAAAGTAAGCACTAACCGAATAACCAGTAGTGCGAGAATTTTACTTCAAAATTCTTGTTATGGAAAGTGCTCATATTGATGTGCGGGACTGTAAATCCGATAAAGGGAATTTTATTATTGATTTTTACGTTTTCTAAGTTGCAGAGAACGTTATATATCTATGTAGCTGCTTTTGAAACTTCCTAAGTAGTACGGATCAGTTACTCGCTTTTGAATAAAATATCTGAAGTAAATAACCCTTGTTTTGATGTGGATTATCTTATTAAATAACTTTATGTGTGTCAATGTCAATTTAATTATTTAATTCGACAACCACATCATAAATAATAAATATTTTACTAACGATGCGCCCACCTTCACTCACATGTCAAAAAGAACTTTATTAACTTACAAAATAACAATATTTTTTAGGACGAAGTTGAATTGGTACCTCATTTGGTAATTCATTATTTTATGTAAGTAAATACTTATCAGAACTTGGTAATTTTTCAGCTAATTTTATACATCATTCTGTATTTTGCCACCAGTACTATCACTCGAAGGAGACATAGTGAACCTGACGAAGGTGACCCGCTCGGAGATGGGCGCGTACCTCTGCATAGCAGCCAACGGCGTGCCGCCCTCCGTGAGCAAGCGGATAATGCTACACGTACATTGTAAGTACTCATTACTTATATACAAGCACTTATAAATACTCTGGTGCGAGCTGTAGCAAACGTTCCATACTTTTCTTCTTCTTCTTCTTACGCAGCAATTTTAAATGAAGTAAATAAATAAATATATGGCAATGCAGTGCTGCAAGCCCCCTGATTGGCCTAATCAGTGGCAGCAGCATGATAAGCGACTCCTCGTACTTAAGTATCTTTTATGTTAGGGTCCTCAAAAAACCAAAGCTCACCTAAAGATCATCAATTTTTGTGTAAGAAAAACGACTGCAACATTTAAACATCGAACTTTAAACTAAAAAAAAAACCAAATGTTGAGCCAGTTTTTTCGCATTGCAGCATCACCAATTCGTACTCCCCCTTTAATGACGTGACTAAATATATCTATATATATATATATATATATATGTATGTATGTATATCATGCGGTAGTCTTATCGTACTAGGTTTAGTGTCGTGAGCTCCCCTATTATAAACCTTATAGAGAAAATGAAAAAGGAATTGAGAGAATAAATCTAATGCAGAGCTAAATAGTCACCAAGCTCAAGCTGCACAACTTCTCTCTAAGAACAACGTAATGGAATGCGTGTAATAAAATGTACTTTTCTTAACTTCGCCGTTTTATCAGTAAATTAATTCAGCTAGAGATAACTCAGGTACATTATGAGCACAAGCGTGCTGACACTTATCGATCGATCAGAGAGGCTAATTTACAGCCGTTATTCAATGCTCGGTTAGTCTTGAGCCCGGCCACGTAAGCAATTGGGAGATTTTCGTGTTATCACGTATCATCTTCGGCGCGTGCCCTGCATCCGAATGCGGGCCGCTTAGAGCTCGAGTCGTTACGTTTGAGGGAGTGTGAACTTGAAAAGTTGATAACTTCGGTGACTAGGTTAAATTAAATCGTTGTGGGTTTTTGCCGTGGTTTTGAATGTGTAATGGATCAAGATTATAAAAAATAAACATATCAATGCTTAAAAAAAGAACAAAATCAAATACAGGGTGTTTATTTAACAGTTAACCGTTTTAGCCAGACCTATTAGCTTATCCTATATAAACTTAACAGTTGTTGGTTAGGACGGCATTATAAACTCAAAGTAACTTTCATAATAAAGACGAGTACAATATATGAAAGATTTAGTTTCCCAGAATATTTTAAAAAGCTACAAACGCTGTCGTTGGTTTATTTTTTCTTTTTGCAAGCCAACATGTTTATCACATTATATCTGAAGGTATGCAGCTTGCCAACTTCTAACTCGTTTTATTACTTACAGTCATGTCTAAATAAAAGAAATGAAATTAAAGCTGGTAGTTATTTAAAGCTATTAAAATGTTGGTAACGATAATACTCGTAGAGGGAAAATAAAATATTGACCTAACTCATTCTAAAGCCTTGGTCACACAGTGCAAGTTGCCTTGGTGAATGCTTGAAGTACTAGTTCTATTTGCCTCGCATTCGATATATTCGATAATAGCTAATCACGTGCCGCTGAGCAGCTTGCATTTGAATTACTGCGACAATTTCTACTGTCACTGCCGTCTCTCGGCGTGTCACAAGCAGCGTCTAGCACGTCGTTCGCACGTCAATGGCTTAGTATGCAGGTTAATATCTATATCGATATTAAGTGCCTAGATACAACATTGGTATTTTTTTTAATTAGACCCAGATTGCCTTTCTAAAACTTCTTTAAATGGGTAGCGTTTAGGGTAAAATTAATATCAGGGGATAATCTCACACAAATTGACCGAGTTCCAAACTACGCTTCAGAGTTGTCCCATGGGTCCTAGATAACGCCATAAATACTTATATACAGATATAAATACTTAAATACATAGAAAACATCCATGACTCATGAAAAATACTCGCGCCCATCACACAAAAATTTGCCCGTACCAGGAATCAGACCCGGGACCGCTAGCTTCGTAGGCGGGGTCATTACCAACTAGGTGCTGTGTTGAGTATCAAGTTTTAGTCTGCCTTTTTAGACGAGTAGAGTAACTGTCAAGGCAGCAGCTTGCACAGTGTGTCCTAGGCTATACAAACAGTCATTCGTGAGCGATGGGGTTCCGTTCGATCCCCGTGTAGATATTTCGCGCTGTGCACTCACGCAAATTAGGCTCCTATCTTCAGCGAGGATCAATTAGTAGGGTTCGCTTTACATGCGTGTAGAATTTAAGCCGGCTCGAGTACGTACATGTCGTACATACAGATACATTCGTTATCTACTACAGGTTCCACTGAATTTCTATTGTAATCGAATGATTGAAGTTTACAGACCTTGGTATGCGTCACGTACTTTTAAAATGCAATTCATAAAAAAAAGGTTGTTATAAGTTTGACGTATGTATCTATGTGTACGTCTGTGTGTCTGTCTGTGGCATTGTAGCTCCTAAACGAATCATTTAGTTCAGATGCAGTTATATTTTTAAAGAAAACTAGTTTATTCAGGATGGTTCTCAGTAAGGATTCATGAAATTCATTTGGACTTAAGAGTTATAAGTTCTGAAATGGGGGGGCTGCTTTTATCACGGGTATTATTCATTTAATAGTTATACCTCTAAAACTGGTAAATGTTAAGTTAATTAATTAATTATCTGTCTTTTTTTTTCTTATATTAGGCATTTTTTTACACGACTAACGTGTGTTGTTGATAAAAGAAAACGACACATATTGTAACTAACTTCGATCACATTTTTTTTCAATATTTTAGTACAAAATCTCCATTGGATTAAGTGCAAAAAATACCAGGACAGGACACTCAAGCGCGGCCGCTGTATTTGCATTCTGTTATTGGCAGTCCCGGAGTAAACACTCGTTTGATTGGACAGTATTTATATGAGCACGTCCTCGCGTAGTAAAATGTCAAACGCACATGTTTTCAGCCGTAGATTTATAACGGCCCGTGACACAGTGCCTTAATGGGACGTGGTGAAAGTAATTTAGGCCTCTATAATTTAACCTTACACTTGCTACGGATTAGTGCTACGCCGTAGCGTTTTACGTAGCGCTTTGATAGAGTAAGTATGATTTTACACTGTTGAAGGGAGTGAAAAAAGCTTTGTTTATATACTTATGCAAATCAGAGCGTACGCTCTCAGGTTACTTACAACTAGAAATAATTATTTTTATATTAGTTAGCAAGCAAAGGTTCTACCGTTTATCCACTCACGTTGAAAATGGTATAATCGACCTTATAAAGTGACGGTACAGTTTAGTACCTTGTCGCTAAAACGCAAAGATAAGTGGAGTAGTTCGAACATGAAGTTAAAGTTACAAATCACTAAAGTGTTCAGCGACTTATAAGGCCGACCGTACCATTACAAATAATATAACAACTTGAAGCTACACCCAGAACACTTCATAGGAAACGCAATTTCAAGTGAACAAACAAACTACTGCCGGCTGAAACCCTTCCACTCAGTTTAATTACTTCACAAAGAATGTCGCCTTCGCTCGATGAGGAGACAAAATTAACGCTCTCAAATATTTAATTTAAATTTCCCCCAAAACGAATGATAACAGTCGCGGGTTCGTGGCTGGATAAAGCCTGGATAGATGGCGTAAAGGTGTATTTAAATAGGCGTGCGTTTGACCGCAGTGAGCTTGACCGTGGTTAACATTAAATGCAACAACAAAAAATATAAAGTCACTTTTCGCCGTATGTTTTTGAGACAATTAACTCGTTCCTTTTTCAAACTTGTGTATGAAAAATCATCACTAAGGAATAACTTTATTGCCATTATGCATGCACTTTGAGTGCGGCGGTTTACTTTTATCAAGATTGATACATTAACTAACAAATGATATTGCCAAAGGGAACATTTATAACTTAGAATTATAAAAACAAACTAAAGCTCAGTGTAACGTTTTAACGTGGCCGCGCGATTTTCTCAGAGCACGACAAGAGTGATGCAATTCATTTGTAACAAGTGCCTTGGTAATGCGACGGGTATCTTTCACTTGTACCGGCTGACAGACGGTAAATCGAGTTTAAAGAAACGAAACGCAACAGGACGAATCGCAATTAATTACACGCTTCGAAATAAAAGGGTAGAAAGTAAAGAGCGAACGATGTTCCCAAGATAAGAGAAGTGAATTCCAAGAATCGCATAAGCGTGTACCTGCCTTGATTGCTCGGGCGCGTGCGCCGCCCCGCTAATCAAACTGTCACTTCAAGAATTTCGCGTGAAATCCTTCTCCAGAAAACTTTCCACAACTTTTGATTGCCGCTCTGGATTCCTATACATACTTGGATATTGCTTAACCACGATCTAAAGCTAGTTCATAGTGATCCCGGCTCGGCTCGACCCGGAGACGATTCCGGCTCAATTACATTAACATCTCTACGGCCGATTATTCCGCTTTGTTTAATAAGCAAAAGGCAGCCTTCGTTGCCCCTTCGAGTTATTAATTAGAACAAAAATTCCGATCGTTCAGATTTTGTTCGGTAAATTGGCCACTTAAACTCGTAAAAGCCGTCCAAAGGAACTTAACGACGGTCAAAGAGCATAACCGCAAATAAGCTCCGATCTGGAAGCGGAAGAAAATTCCGTTTTCCTTAATTCACCCCTACAACGGACTTTTGTGAATGTTTTTTGCACGTTTGTTTACAGTTTGCGAAATAATCCGTTCCTTTTCGAGTGGCGCGTCGTTTTCCTTTCTTTTGGCGGCATTTAGCGGAGCGCACTTTGATCTCGCTAACTTTTAAGACCCGAATTGCCGTGATATTTTACTTTAATTGTTATTTGTAAACTACCTTTCCATTTTAATTGCCTGTTGCTCCGTGAGTTTGCCTTTATTGCTTAGGAAAGTGTACGTTAATTATGAATGCCCTTTCATGCATAATTATTAACTCTAGTTCACTGCATAAGTAGGTATTTAAATAAGTAGCACACTTGAAAAAGTCAAGTATTTAGAATAATACTGAGAGTACCTATGCACAAAAAAAGAAGAATATTGAAAGGCGCAAAAAAAAACTAGATGGTACGAGTAAGTCGGCGGAAACGGTGGAAATTTAGTAACTCAGTCCATTGAACATGGCAAACACAAGTGGGGCATCGAGTAGCTGAATATTCTAAGTAAACACGCGACAGTCGTGGAGTTTTCACGCCGAAGTGGCGGAGCGCAGATAGTTTGGATCCGAGCAAACACTGCGCGAGCGACTAATGTGATAGCCTGCCGCGTGGGTAGCTACTGTCAACATCATTTCGCTTACAGAAGTTAGGAATACCAACATGCGAATATGCGAATACTTGTAAAGTACGTCAGAGAGGGAAGTTCAGAAGGAAGTATTTGAAATATTAAGCTAATACATTTATGGTTTAAACAACTGGTTATGAATACCGGAATGAAACACATACATTATTCATTAAATGTTAACTTTTTGGGAGATACTGTAAAGGCGGTCATATCGTTAAAAAGATAGGTAGGTAACGACATACTTTATGGTACTCGATACCATATGGGGTACAATATGGGGTAGGGGGATTGAGGGAGTCACCGGAATGCGACTGCGGAGCACCCGACCAGACCCTCTCCCACGTGGTAAATGATTGCCCACTTCGGTGTTGTCGGGTGGCATGGAGGAGCTGTATAATTTTTCGCCTGCTGCAGCAGACCGGCTGAAACACTTGGACATCGACATTTGATCCATGCAGGATGAGAATGCGCAATGATGATGATGATGGGGTAAAATAAAATCCGTGTTCTTTAACGTACCGCCAATCAGGTGAAATTACTACCATAAGGACACTCAATCTCAGTCCTCAGGGTTGGGTTGGGTTTGGAGTCTTCGGATTGGAATCTTGATAATTCAAATGTTTATGGGTCTCAGGTCCCACTCACCATCAGGTAACCTATGAGCTTGTGTAGCTTCGTCACCATGCCGTTTTAAAAAAATAAAAATGGAATGGAATGGAAGCAAGCACTGTCGATGGAATTAGTCGATAGCAATCAATGCCAACAAGCAATCAAGCAATTGGCCTACTAAGTACTTTTCGCTGTATGGCTGGATCCTTTAAAAAGTTAGTTATCAAACCTAATTTTAACTGGAGTAGTTTGGTCTCAGTTCATTATTCTCTTTTTTTATGATGTATTTATTTCCACATATATTTACGCTTAGCCTATTTGTGAAAAATTTGGTTACAGAATTATCAAAAAGCTTTTAAAGTTGTTGCTAATTCTATAGCTCTGCTTCCCCACTCTGGGGTTACAAGTGTAAAGGTATGTATGTAATTGTTTCCAGCAGTTGTTAATCCACGTACTCTGCGGTGAATTAAAGAAACCATCTGCTGCTAACACCTATCGTAAGTGTTATTTGTTAATCGTTTTTATGATTACAGTTCACCCACTGGTGCAAGTGCCAAACCAGTTGGTTGGGGCGCCAACGGGCACCGACGTCACACTCCAGTGCCACGTCGAGGCTTCGCCAAAGGCCATCAACTATTGGACCAGAGAGAACGGTACAAAACTCACATTGATACCATTATTTTCCTTTTAATGGCTTACATTAGGGTAAGGCTTCTTCTGGTGCCAAAGCACTTTACATGGGTAAGTAAACTCTTACTATGGCCTCAAGTTTTCATATGCCATAAGGATGTGTAAAATGGAGGTCAATTGCTTTACATGCGTACACGTGCATTTCCCCATTTATCAAATGAATGTCGAAGACCCAACCAGGCTAATTGACAACTGGAACTTTTCAAAAAGGTTTTAGGTGTGTGTGTGTGTTAGGTGGTGTTTAGAGATTTTTTATATTATTTCTATTAATGTTATTTACTGAGAAAAATGTATTGAATATTATCAGCAAAAGGCCCCTTTGGAGTATTGGTCGGAATGACTCTTTAGCTAATGGTTCTTTAGCCATTAGCAGAAATTGTTTTTTTTATTTTCTCACTAAACAATGAATGAAAAAATAGTATACTACCTATTGAGACAAACAATAGCTGTTAATAAACACTTTATTCGTAAGAATTGTTATAAAATAGCAGGCCTCATTTATATAAATCTAATATAATGAAAGCAGATTTAGCGACAAACAGCTTTTATTATTATGTTCTTAGGGGCACAAGTAATTAACGTAATCTTATGACGTTATCCAAACATTTTCAACAAGCACCATAATCGATACGAAGACGCTTCGCACTTGGGATGACATTATAACAACAATACCAATTTATTAGACACTTACATAGAATTATACTGTGTCGCAGGCTCGCAGCGTTACATGTTAACGGGCCGTATCTTATAATCATCCTCATTCATTTAGTCCCGCGGAACTCAAGAACGGAATAAGCAACTAATTTCATTATTCATAAAGCACATTGAAAGCGTTAAAGTACTCATTAAACGGCCCGTTATTCACGCCCGTACTATCCTCTTTGACAGGCGGGGGCTAGTGCTTGCTTACAAGTTATGGCATTTTTATGGTTGTATTTAAAGGGAAAAATATGCGGGTATTTCATGTCCGTTTTTCATTTTGTGGGGATTTATGGTGGCTTTGATTATACGGCGCCGATGTTAGCGCTTATTAACGGGCGCAGTAATGGGCTGACAAGATGACAGCGCTAAACACGGCCCTTGGTCGTGAGGCATGCCGCAGAAATGACCGCCCATCGCCATCGCCCCTTCATTGGCTTATTGCTGCAACGATGTGCCATATTTAATTACAAGTTCCAATTGATTTGTAGATTACAAGAGACCTTGAAATCTACTCAAGTCTAGATTCTAACCTTCTATCTTTTTTTTAAGTTAGACTGTTGCCTTATATTTGTGAGATTTAATATAGACAGAAAGTGAGCATACTTTAACTAAAGTAGGTTTGCTGTATGTTTATTGTTTAGAGTTGGTAAAATGTATAACCATTGTGTAGTTTCCGAAGTTTCCGTTAACAAGTAACTGTTGTACATTCGATACTCTACCCATGCCATTAATTATAATGCGGCGCCACTACGCAATTCATGCCTTGTCGATCCATAATGAAACAAATCCTGTCGACGCACGAGTGAAATAAAACGAATACGGATGAAAAATAATTAGTGGTGAGAATAAAAACACGTGCTAAGTAAAATAAATAAGTGCACTTAAAAATCGCGAAACGCGGGTCGGGAACTTCATTATTTCTCATTAAAATAGCACCCTAAGGGTAAAAGTTACTTGTTTTTGTCTTTAGTAAGAGATGGACGAATGCACTCTTGGTGACAGTGAAATACTGTGAAGTAGACAAGTTAATAATATAAATTAATCTGTCATTAACTGTACCGTACTTATGTAACCAATTTTACGTTGAACAGCGTACATCGGAACATGTCAATCGGTAGGTACATGGTTTTCCTATAGATGAGATAGCTAAAGGATCGGGCGAATCGACGCAGCCAGTACGCCACGCGTAAAGCAGAATGCGTTTGCAGCGAGCTGGGTCGCTCGCGACAACGCCTGACCAAGTGGCCACTAAAGTCGAGTTAGGAATGGATTTACGGTGCTTGTTGCCGGCCACACGCCCGCGACATGTGTGAACGGCCCGCGCGGTCGCAGCTGCCCGCCAACCGACCAAATCCCGACAAAACGAACAAAACTTTTTCGCAATGCGGTCTTTAAAAGCGCATTTTTTGCCGGATAATCATGAAGTTTATACGCTCGACTGGTGGTAAAGCCGGTGTAATAAGCATATTTGGCAATTAAAAGTAACTATCTACTGAGTAAAGTATCCAGTTAAAAGCAGAGGCTAGGCAAAACGCATAACGCTAACGTAAACGAATTTCGAAAACTGACAAATTGTATTAAATCGACACAAACACTCAACGCGACCGTCTGGCAGCTTACGTCAATCCTATATATATTCGATAACGACAATGTTTTCGCAAAGCATCTTTTCTAGGGCCACATGAAGGCCATAAAAGACTTTGCAAATGTCATTCTAAATATAATGCTTCCTAGAAACAATAACATAGGCCAAGAAGGTAAAACTTTAGCTTTAGAACGCTTGAAGGTATGAAAACCATTTTATTCTCGATTAGATAGTTTATTCAATGTTGTAATGTACATACCACGTACTGTAAACCGTGCCGAGCGATAAAATTTTACAATAGAAGCAGTATAAGCGTGGTAACGTTTGTACAATAATTGGCTATTTCATAACCAGCCAGATCCAGTGTGGGCAGATTTAGATGCAGTTACGGACGCAACCGAGCCGGCTCTACAGAGCTATACCGCCCTAGCTACAGCTAGGGACGCCGCGCAAAAAGCGGACCAAATTCTATTACCGCGCGATATGCAACAAAGACCGCTGGCCCGCCCGCTTCAAATTGCTTTAGGCTACGCTGACAATATTTACTCGCGGGCCAAAACATTCGTATGAATCAAAATTGATGATAACAATGGCTTTTTCCTGGCTTAGTGTTTTTATCACGTCTGGCGCTATGACGATACATCAAAGGCTCAGAGTTGCATACGTTTATGCGAAAATAGAGGGTACGCAGCTTTGACGCAAAAAAAAATCAGAAATAATTTCATACAAGCAAAGAGCTTATTAAGCTGACATTTTTATCGCAAAGTCTAACTCTTTCTTTGTCCTTTGTAAACAAATGTTGCTATTGTTGCCTCTGCAATGATTTCCAATCGGTACTTCTGTATCGTACTAAATTAATTTGTTTACCCTTCAACTGAGAGACCATTAATAACCGTAGTAGCGCCGAAGATGTCCAAATCACGAGCAAGACTGGGCTTCGGCCGTGTTTGTGAATTGACCACAAATCTGTGGCGCGGGCGGTGCAACTGACACCTCTGCCGTGCCCGCCCGGCGCCGGCGCCGCCCTCTTTTGTTTATTGCTTTACTGTTTTATTAATTAAACATGTCAATTATAAGTTAAAATAAACTTTTAAATAATAAATGCCAAGAATCTTCTTGGTCGTAAAGTCCGAAAGATCGAAGTAGAACAAGAGATATTACTAATATCAATATCATATATTTGCTAATACAATTTACAAGTACAAGTACGGTGACGGAACCAGTAATGTACAAGGACCAATGATGGATGCTTATTTCTTATTGAACAGAAGATAAGGGTTATTGATTTGTTTTGGAACAATCAATTTAAGACCGGATGATCTTTGAATTATGAGTTATGTGTCCAGCCTCTCGGCTAAAAATGACCAGCACTGGTGACATCACCCTAAATAAATATCACAGAAGATTCAATGGTTTGCACTGTGTTGTTGATTTCAACAACATTTCTTATTAGTACTATTAGCTGGAGCAAAAACATTCGTAGCACGAAGCCCTGAAACAAACTCACGTTTTCGAAATTAACATATTCCTCACCTTTACTACTCGATGACTATACGAAAGTCAACGTTATACAATGTCAACTTGCTATCAAAATTAAGTACTAATTACGGAGATGGGACGGGCTTGAACCAATCGCCACACACATTTTCTCGATGATGATACGTTTTAATGTTACTTGCTCGATAGTAGGTAAAAAGTTCGTGTTGGTGGTACAGTCGCGGCAAATACTAGTAATATGCGTACCAACTCATACCATATACAAGTTATGCCTTTTTATGGAGGATTAATAAATTAAAACCTCATAATAAATACGTTCAAAATAAACTGTGTATAGGATCTGACAATATGCTAGACAATAAAATAATACCTACCAAAAACCTATTATTTTAAAATGTTCTGCCTCCCCACCATACCAAGATTTATAGTGCTTAAAAAATTACAAAGTCTCATACAAACTCCAAAAAAGTCTATTATCATCTTTAAAACACAAATTTTGTTTGAAGTGACAACAAAAAAGTACCGGAGGCTGAGGCCGGACAGACGGACACACCCATTCCATGTCCGCGCGGCCGCCCCGCCGCTTGTCAGTCCTGTATTACCTAATTTAATTTGTACTCGCCACAATTTATAGCCGCAGAAGAGCGGCCTGTTGGTTGCTAATGTCTGCGAACGTTTTATGTTGCGAGTCTGATTGGCACGGTTGTGTGCGTATGATTCTGCGATGGGCAATAAAAATGAGTTATGCGCAGCAGGATAGGCAGTGCCTGGACATATCTGAATCAGACAGAAGTCTCAAACCAGCGAGTACTACCTACAAACCTGAGCCCCTATTTTAAGTTGTTTTAGCCCACTTCGCTTTCTACATATATATATATCATCTTCTAAACATTTAGAGCTACAAGCCCAAGTATGAGGTCAACAATATAATTACAATGGTAACCCATTTTATCGAATTCCACTTTATCGATGTTATTATTCTATCGAATACTTTTTTCTGTTAAATCCATAATGTTTTCAGGATATAATATAATACATATATCTGGGGACAATGTCACACCAATTGAACTAGTCCCATACTAAACTCTAAGCCTATATTATGGGTAGGTACTAGAAAACTAAATCAATACTTATTTAAAGAAATATATACTTAAATACATACAAAACATCCAAGCTCAGGAACAAATATTCGTGCTCATTACACAAATATCTGCCCTTACCGGGATTTGAACCCAGGACCGCTAGCTTCGTAGGCAGGATCACTACCGACTAGGTTAGGTTAGGTTAGACTTATGAATAACAAAAAAATATACACATGCGGCGAGAAATACCTTTCAATGAAATAAAAATTCCGCGAAAAGATAGGTTCGTTGAAAGGTTATTTGACAAAATTATTGGTACCCGTTTACAATACGTAGGAGAAATTCAACAACATGTAATATAAAATTAGTTCTCTAAGATAGCATCTTAAAAAAGTGGTTATCATTATAAAAAGGCACTTTTGTGTTTACGGTATACTGTTTTACCCGGGTGCGTCACACGAGATATAACTACATAATAACTATTTTCATGTTACTAACGTTTACGAGATATAATGAACGTTAGCTATAATAACAAAATCTATATTTTAATAAGGAATAACGGTCAAGTCTATATGACTTAAAGATAAAAAAAGATAAAAGATGTTTATTCAGTAAGTAGGCCGCACGGGCACTTTTACACGTCAAAATCTACCAGCGCTTCGCAAGAGACCACTGCTGAGAAGAAACGCCGCAAGAAACTCAACAGTCAGTCGTTTTTTAAAATAGGTACTACTTATGATATTATACAATTGACAACATTTCAAAAAAAAAAGCATTTCTGTTTTTTCGCGTTTATAATAGCTGATTAAAAATTAGACTACCCGTGTTTCTCGGTTTTCCTTTATTTTACTTAAATTCGTCGTTAATAATTTATTAAATAAATAGTCATTAAAAAGACCGTATATACAAAGTTAGGAATACTGATGTCGTAATCTTAGCATGATATAAAATAAAAAAAGTAACAGAACTGACTGTCATGTCATGTCACTTGTCAACCATTCGTTGCCGTTCGCTCCAACGTTATTATGTAGATTCCATTAAATAAATAAATAATTTCGCTCCAAAGACTACTATTGTGTACACGTTCACAAAGTTATTTCGCGTTTACTTACTGCTTTGAATCTCTTTCTATAATAATGACGACATGACAATGACAGTTGCGTATTTTTTCTATTCCTATGGTAATAAATGAACTAAGGGCTCTAAGTGTATTCCTAACATTCACAATCCAACTTTTTTTACTGTTTTTCCTAAATATAAAAAAACCACTGAATAAAAAAATCATTTTTTTTATTGTAATCAGCAGTGTAAAATCTACAAACAGTATTTTTATTTTACGGCCATAGCATATATGAATTGTTGTCAATTATAAAGCTTAACCTAGCATGATATAAAACAATGAATTTAACATAAAATAAAAAATAAAAATAAAAAACATTCCAGCGTAGCTTGTGCAGGAAAATGTGTCAAACTAAGAATTTTCATAGGCAGTAATAAGTAGTAGTAATAAAAAAATATTTATATAAAATATGTATATATATTAAAAATATATATATATATATATACTTTCCTATGACAGTGCAAGACAACCACCACATACAAAGTTTCGATACATTCTCCTACAGAAACCGTGTCCCCTCGACAATATACAATATTTACATATTTTTTATGCCTATTTTATTAGTCAGTTATTTAGGTGTTTAGTTAAGTTTAGGCCAAGCATTTTTATCTGTTAGATAGTCCTCGACCCTATAGTAAGCTTTAGACATCAACGACTTTTTCAAGTAACTTTTAAGTACTGGAAATGGTAACTTTAAAACTGAGTCAGGTAATTTATTATAGAAAAGAATGCATTGACCTACAAATGATTTATAAACCTTACGGACACGAAATTTTTTAATAGCAATTTTATTTTTATTTCTTGTATTCAAATTATGTATATCACAATTCTTAACAAAAGAATCTTGATTTTTAATGACATAAATAATATTCTCATAAATAAATTCTGACGCTACTGTCAAGATACTAATTTCTTTAAATACTAATCTTAAGGAATCACGGGAGTTAAGGTTATATATAGAACGAATGGCTCTTTTTTGTAACACGAATATAGTCTGTATGTCAGCAGCTTTTCCCCAAACAAGAATACCGTATGACATAACACTATGAAAATAACTATAATAAACTAAGCGAGCTGTCTCAACATTGGTAAGTTGCCTGATTTTTCTAACAGCATAAGCTGCCGAACTTAATTTACTTGCTAGTACTGCTATATGGGGACTCCATTGCAAGTTTTTATCTATAGTTATCCCTAAGAAAAGCGCCTTGTCTACCATTTCCAAACACTCATCATTTAGAAATAAACTGGATTCTACTGGTCTAACATTAGGCAAAGCGAACCTAACACATTTAGTTTTTTAGCATTGAGTAGCAAATTGTTACTAGTAAACCAATTAAGTACTTTACCTAGCGTGGCATTTATCCTACTGTAATCGACGGATTTTCGTTCTACCTTGAAAATGAATGATGTATCATCAGCAAATTGCACAATATCACAAAGATTATCTACCGTGCGTGGTAAGTCATTAATACTTATAAACCAAAAATAAGAAAGGACCTAATATAGAGCCCTGAGGCACACCTAGTTTAATAGCTGCTCCCATGGACTGTGTTTTGTTTACCACAACCGTTTGTATTCTATCACTAAGATAATGAAGACATAAGATTTAGAGAATTAATTGACAGACCATAATGTTCTAATTTTAATATAAGAGTCCTACGCAATCGAAAACTTTGGAAAGGTCACAAAAAATTCATATTGCATCACAAGATTTCTCCCAAATATTATATATATATATTTAATGAGTACAGATGCTGCGTCAGTTGTGGATCGTCCTCTGGTGAAGCCGAACTGATTACTGTTAAGCAGTTTATTTCTATTGAAGTGACCTAACATATCTTTTAACATTAACTTTTCAAAAACTTTACTTAAAACAGGTAGAATAGAAATGGGACGGAAATTCGTTAAATCACTCATCTCGCCCGATTTAAAAAGTGGTATGACTTTACTATATTTCATAAGATTTGGAAAGACCCCCTCTGAAATGCAATTATTGTAGATTAAAGCTAAGTGAGGTGCAATTATATCTATGATATGATGGATGACTTTAACTGACGTTCCCCATAAATCATCGGTTCTTTTTAAACTGAGTGATTTAAATACCTTTACGACTGAAAATGAGTCTACATGGCTAAAATCAAAACTTAAATTACATTTAGTAACATTACCACAAAGTAATTTTTGAGCTCCAATCGCAGATGATTGAAGACATTTCGTGGTATTAATGGCTATGGTGGAGAAATAATCTTCGAACGCTAAGGCTTGACCGTTATTCCTTATAAAAATATATTCATTTTATATAATATTTTTAATATAACACTCACAATGACTAATTTCAGTTCGTATAACATACATGACATATAGCGATCATAATACATATTATCTTTTAGTATAAGTGTTACAAGATATAATATCGTATGATATAAATGTGAGCGAGCGAAGCGAGCGAGCAAGACCTCTCTGGGCAGAACCGACTCGGATAGGTTAGGTTAGAAAACGGTAGGTTAGAAACGCCTTAGCCTTCGAGGTTTTTTTTTACATACCTTGAAAAAACTATGCGAAACAATTTGATTGTAAAATTAAAAAGGCCACGTAATACTGAAAATAGTTATAGGCGTTTATATTATACGTGCATTATATTTTTTGATGTTAGATTTTTTGATTTATATATGTTTTATATCTTAGGTTTCATGTACATTATACACTTTAATTGTTATATCAATTGATATTATATATTAATAACCTTATACTTTATGGAACTAGTTATTTCGACATTATATCTTTCGTTCAGTATCATAAGTGGACGTTATATTAAACATATTTATAAAAAGTGAGCGTATATATTGTGACTGTTATATGATAAGTTCTTATATCTCGTATTACTTACCCGTTTTACCCATGGTAATGTAACCTATGAAAATCGTTAAAATAGCTATCAAAATTTGAAAATGAAAAAAATATTGTTTTACCTTTAAGGTATTTTTTTATTGAGATCAGCAGAAATAAGATTTTGTGGTTTTTATTACTTACAATTCATATAATAACACATATAATAAGGAACTTTATGAAAATCCAATGCTACCAACTGTTGTCGTTCAAATGCAATCCTTATTGGAAATTATTGCTTAGTCGGTTCTACATACTTGCTCGGAAGCTAGTGAAGCGATAACATTGAATAATGTTATATACACAATTCAGTGAAATGACGGGCAAAATCTGACGTGTTTTATGGTAAAAAGAACGTTGAATCTAGCATCAATATCTGGACCGGCCCAAAAATTTGGTCCTTACCTACCCATCTAGGATTACTAATAGTTCGTTCAAATTCCAATTGGTTCTAACTCGAAAATTAGCGTTGATAGAGGTATTGGGTGCAATTCGGATAAGTGTTTTCTAACTTTTAGATATCTGTGAACCTAAATTTATAAACGTCAAACTCGATTTTAGTCTAACAAGAATAGAGTTCGATATTTATAATTTTCAATTCAGTTATTTAAAAATAGAGAACACAGATCCGAATTGGTCTTACCTGTGGGTCTCATTATGGTTTAGTCACTCCAGTTGAAAACGCGTTTTTTCAGATGATAACTTGAGAGATCGAATTCTGTACCTCGGGCAGACTTTAGAGTAGTAAATAACGTTAGCATAACGTCATTGTGAAAATTTGTATCCCTATTTAGATCTTAATTTTGATAGCACGTTGACTTTGACTCTGACTTTCGTATCATAATCGAGTAAACTATTAATATTGTGGAATGTAATAATCACTATTGAGTATTGAGTGGCGAAGGTAAAGTATACGTAAAATAATATATGGAAAATTGAGTCTGCTTTAAGCGTTAGATAACGAGCTAACAAGCATAAAATCACTTATTCCGCGATTATCGACAAAATTGTTAATTCATTTTCCGAGAAACCAATGTGTATCTACGTAATAATTATAATGTATACAATAACTACTCACTAAATGAAATTTTATGGCGGAACCCCGAATTTAGTTTTTTTTTAGTGAGGTATCGCTTAGTAACAATTTTTTATCATAAGGCAAACTATACTCGAAAATCTAATTAAAGACCAAAACCTGACAGTTCCCATCTTGATTATTTCGTTATTTTAACATTATTTCATAAAAACATGAATGAGAAGTCACGTAATTAACTAATACTCGTAAAAAATCGTGTAAAAAAATAATGTAATAACCTACACTTAAACCAAAATGCAGTAATCATAGCGAATGTGCGCCCGTTGAGGTTAGGACTATGGTCTTTAATTAGATTTTCAAGTATAGGCGGGAATTAAAACTATTCTTTTATTTGCAAATAAAGGCTATGATATTTTTCCTTTAGTGAGTAGCTGCTCTATATATACGCAATATCCAACTAAAATGTAGCAAGTAAAAAATAAAGTATACCTACTGATAAGATTTAAATTCTGTACGGGTAGGTAAATTGAGATACTAGTGAGGCTAGTGAGCGGCCAGTGCGCCCAGCCGGATTTATATGTAAATAGGCAATTTTAGGCGCCAAACAAAAATACCACGTTTGGAAATACACGTCTCGTTGCGGATAATTAAAGTGACGGTATCCCGCAAAAATAGCAAAAAATTCAATTAATATCTTTGTTACGCAAAGAGCTGTGGTTGGAATAAAAAATAAAACTCCACCACAAAATACAGCGGAGCAAGAAGAATGCAAGCAATTTTTAATATAGAACGAGTAGAAAGCTACGTGACCCTCGGTCGTGGTAATAATGTCGCTAACGACGAAAATTCAACCGAATCGCTCAAGCCCAACTTACCCTTTAGACATTTTTACATTTTCTTGTAGAAAAGTATTTTATTTATAAAGACAATGTCGAACCTTATGAAAATCTCTTCGACTAATGGATTAGCCATCTATCCTAATTTGCTTTATCTTTTGATATCATTATTGAACACCGTAGGAATAAAAATAAAGAGTAACGTTTCATAAACGAATAATAAAAATAAAAAATATTTAAAATGTTATTGGGCCTTATCTTCCGTTTTGACATTTGATTTTGACAGAAAATGTTAAAGAATACTTTAACGATAATAGGTTTTAGGTTTTTAAAGACTACAATTTATATTTTTTTGAAGAAATATAGCGAACGACTATTTATTTGCACAATAAAATCATCCTGTACTTTGACATAAACCTGTTACTTTGGGACGTACATAAAATGATCTGAAATTTTGGTAAAATTAAACAAGAGTGTGTTGCGTATTATTCGTTATGCGAATGGCGAAACAACATATTTCAATTCGATACCGGCCGGACAATGGTCGGAAGCGTCCGAATATAAATTAGTCTGAAAAGCCAGTAGGTGCTATCCATAATGGAGATATTCAATAAAGGGTAAAGAAAAAAAACAACAGCCAAAATAATTTGGTTATCTGGTTATTGATATCAGGAGTAAAGTTAAGTTTAGTTTTGTAAAATCGCAGATTGCTAAATATATCAGTAGAAAATACTTACTAGTAAAATAGACATACCGTGGTTCAATAAACCTCGTTAGAAGATATGAGATCTAGACAGTTCTAAGCGCATAAAAGCGAGTAAGAAAGCGACATGCCCTGTTTAAGACATTTAACCCTTGTAAAAGGTTGTGATCCTTGATTTCCTGTGGGTGGCCAGTTGCATCTCGAACTATTCTATAATAGTTATTTATACAACTGTCACATAATGAAACCTCTTAAGGTTTCGAGTGCACAGTAAGAATACGAGGCGTAGCCTAGTTGAGCCACATAGATTATTTTTAATCATCGATAAAATAAATAAATAAATAAATAAATATCAGGGAACGATGTCACACCAATTGACCTAGTCCCAAATAAGTATAATAATAAGTATAGTAAGTAAGTATAGTAATAAGTATTATGCTTTGTGCAGGTGAAATGATAATCACCAACGACAAGTACGAAATGAGCGAGATCAACAGCTCCGCGTACAGCGTGCAGATGCGGCTCGTCGTCAAGAACATTCACCGCAACGACCTGGGCGGGTACAAGTGCATCTCTAAGAACTCCATAGGAGACGCCGAGGGCAACATACGGTTGTATGGTAAGAAGGAATGTTTGACATCTTAACATTAGATGCTGATGCAATTTTCGTTTTTTTGTCAATATTAAGTAGGGTAAAACTGTGACTTCACATAGAACATAATAAAATAAAGAAACCGGCCAATTGCGAGACGGACTCGCAACATTTAAGATCGAGCAAAACACGCCTCACATTTTTTGTATAGGGATCCTGTTTAATTTAAACTTTATTTTTACTACTCATTGCGTATACTTCTATAGCTGTTACATAGATACACTCACGCCTTCATTCCCAGAGTGGGGTAGGCAGAGCTACAGAATTACCAACAATTTATACAGTTACGCAAAAGAAATACGCACTCGGTAGGTAAATGTGAACTGTCTCCCAATTACGATTCATGAGATACAGACCGCTGACACATAGACGGACGGACAAACAGCCAAGGCTTAGTAATAGGGTCCCGCTGGCAAACTTTGGGCACTAAAACCTAAAAAAAAATTTTTAATGGCTAAAATATGTCAGTATGCTATTTCACTCTAGAATGCCGCTCACTATTTCGTAACAGCTGTCACTGGTCTTACTCTCGCGGACATTATTCTTCAACTGCACCCCTCCAATAAACTTTATATTTAAACAGAAATGGAACTGCCACATCACAAGTCCCGCGACGACGAAGACGTCGACTCGGACCTGGTGGAGACCAACGACGTGCGCTCCAGCCTGCAGGGCTCCCTGAGGGAAGGTGGACCCCGCGGCCAGGACGCGGGCTTCCTCGGCCGCCCCCCTCCGGCCGCCGCGCCCCGCCTCACCCCCGCCATCTTCTTAATATCAACCCTAGTCTACACGACCTGCTGAACTCTTGAACTTCCCCAGTAAAGCTATGTGCAAACTTAAGGCTCCTTGACTAAAACAAACGCACGATATCTCATCTGTTTATTGTACTTGAAACTTTGAACATGATTTTCTCGTTTCGTTCGCTTTTAAGGAATCTCTTTCAATAAAGAAGGATTCATACGCTTAAAGGTTTTGCGATGTTTGTGAATACGTTACCTTTTATTTGTGATAACGTAGCCTTCATTTTTCTTAAGGTACTTAATCTTGTACATGGCTCAGCGTATTGTACAGCTATAATAATATTATATTATATTCATAGAAACGTTGTCCGTAGTGACATTTATACGGCAAATGGGAATGCACTGTTATATCATCTAAGGAACATTTTTCAAGAGCAAATAACTAAATGATTGTGTTGTGACAGTATGCAATAGTAGTACTTGCGAAAAACCAGTAAACTGTAAATGGCTAGATGTATTAACATTATCTTACTTAACATTTATCTACGTGGTACTGGCAGTACCGGTATCTATCCATATTCTATGTACTTGTATGCTTACTTTACTTAATCATTTAATTGTAATTATACATAAGAATATAATGTAACGTTTATACACTTCCGTTGGAAATTTAAGATAAATTAATTAATGAAAGAGTCAACTCGAAGTTTTGTATTTGTAACAAAGAATATAAAACCGGCAGTTTTTTTTCATAATTTAAGTTTTATATCATTCTTTTAAATTACGCTTCGACGAGTTTTGTCACTGATTAAGTTCAGGATATCTTATAACCAACACCTGTCCTCTTGCTATGCAATTTACTGGTTGGTTAATAAAAAAATGTGGCTAATAATTATCAGCCTCTCATTCGAATTGCATTAGCATCTTAGCTCGTTGTCCTTGTAACTGTAACGCTGCAAAATTCGACGTCGGTCTGTTCATGAACCCATTTTATTTTAATTTTACTAAGGTACTGAGTATAACACTTATAAAACCTGGTAACGTTTACCTATTTTTAAATGTTCACTTTAGAACGCTAACAGGCAAGTATTTAATGTCGTAAAATTGTAATACGAATTTAAGTATCAATATGTGTGTAAATAGTGACGCTGGACGTAAACCGTTTCCAGTTCAATTGTAATACCTGATGGTTTAGGTTTTTAAGCTTTGGTAATCATTACATAATGAAACAAGTTGAGTTCGTCGATGTTATCTGAAATTATACGAATGTAAATTATTATGATAAAACTTTAGAAAATTTTGTAATTGTTAATGTTTTTAAATTGTTGAATTTTATGAATAAATTATTATTTAAGCTTATACTCTAGAGGTAAAATTTATTGAAATATGTTTAACCATGCTCTTTTTCGAATCAAGACGAACTTCATTTATATTAATACTGAATCTGAACTGTTTTATCGCGCTGATGTTATATTTAGTGGCCTGAATAACTGTAAAATACTTGTCCGCGAAACCAAATATAACTATATAACTAATGGCGTATTTCATTTTATTTTAACCATATCGTAGTATCAAGGAACGCCTATTAAAAATTAGCTGCTTATACGAGTATATATCGTATAAAAGGTCTAAAAAGTGTTTCACTGCGGCGGGCGCTACGCACGGTCTTATGAGCCACGTAGATCCATGGGTCTAGCTGCATTTGACGCACGCTGTACTGGCTTGCCACATGGATCCATTGGTTTAACCCTGCACTCTCAACTGCGGCGCACAATCGTGCTACGACCATGCGCCGCAATGGAATTCCACCTTTACAGCCGCATGTAAAATTTGTCAATTTTGTTTACCTTTCTTTGCTGTCGGAAAGCACTACGTACAGTAAACTTACAACGTCCTCAAATTAACGATTTTATATTACTTTAAATACTTATTGCGTCTGATTTTCTACGGCCTTATTTTTTAAGCTTTCTGAATTTAGGCTCTTAACCTAACGCACCAAATTAAAAGCGAATTATACTAGAAATCAAATTCACACACCATACCGACATCTAAGGATCATCAAAACTGCAACCGTAGGCGTTCCTTAACACAACACTTGGGTAGAATCACCAAAATAGTCATCTCCATTGAAGGACTAACACAACATCCCGACCCTCTTAATACGAACCTTCAGAGGGGTGCGGCGAGGGTAAGTGCGATCTAGATAGGGTAACCGCGTGCATTAGCGAAATTACCTGAGGCTTTATTATTTTCATTGCGACAACCCTAGCTGAGAACTCCGTGTACTGCTTTTCATTTAGGGTTGCCAGATAAATTGGGTTAGGTAATCATATCACACGCTCGGAGCCGTATCTCTATGACCGTTAAAAGCATAGTAACCTCACCGAATCGATCATCTCCGCAACCTATTTCAATTATAAACTCTAACTACCTATGTAAATATACTTCTCTCTATTCATCAAATTAAAACTATTTCTCTTTCAATAGCTTCCATACTAAAAGGTTCGCGATTACTAATTGGCTATTACTAAATAGTTCCTTAGACGGATGACTGGTAACTTGAGTAAAGGAGCTAGCAACCTTTGGAACGATTTAAATTATGCAAGCAAAGTTATGAAAACTATGTTACTAAATTAACTTAGTGAGTTTCGTTTTACTAAATTAATGATTCACTACCATACAACTATTATATTTGTTGTGAGTGATAATAATGAAAGATTTAAGCGCGTAATCTATGGGACAACTTACGCATAGTTTATAAAAAAAATAACATTACACAATTAACCTACAACCGAAAACATCATTTATTTTTCAAAATTTAGATTGTGCTGTTATTCCTATTCCATAAATAAGAGAACAAAACCAAAACTTTAAAGTGGAGCCGCATTCCGGTAGCTGAAAAATTGCAAACGTAGTTCGAGTAGGTATTAGATGCATAAATTATGCGACTGGCCGCTAGTAATAGTGAGCCGGCATAGAACAAAGTTGCCTAGGCTAACTCAATAACATCTGCTATCGGGAGTATCTACCTCACGTTAGAATATTTCGGTATTCACTGGCTCCGCTATAATTTAGTGTGGACTAAATGTGTAACGAAATAATCTATATTTGTATTCAGGCTAGGCATTATAAGGGCTTTACGAATTATTATTATGAATATGATTTTAAATAATGATATCAAAGTACAAATACTTAACTTAAGCTCTTAACTTAGGTGAAGATAGGCACGGTATCACGGTAAGAAAAACCATTAACTTGTTGTATTAGTTCTTAACTAATAAGTCTCTTAGACTACCAAAATTGGACCGACGTATTAGTACTGATAAATTAGACTCGTTAACGTCAGGAAAGTGCAATACTACTTTTTATACATATAGAGTAAAGTGCGACCTTGATTCCTTTACCAAATTCCCTTACTACTGCTGAGTTTCTTGAGTCATTTCTTCTCAGCAGTGGTCTCCTCTTGGAAAGCGGTGGTAAATTTTTGACATATAAACGTGCCCGACTGGCCTCCTTACTGAATAAATGTCTTGTATCTTTCATCGTTTTATCTTGATCTTTAAGAGGTTCAGCCACAGTAACGATAACCCGATTAGAAAACTATCTCCGCGTCTCCTAAAAGGTACAATGTCAAAACCATTATATAGAAAAAAGAAAGCAGAAACGGTTCATAAAAGACAACCTGACAATTACACACATCGAATATTCCAGCAGCTTTTACCCCTACACCTCAAAATAAGGCTTCCGGAGCCAATAAATTATTATGTACCTAAGCCTTACTCAGCCGTCTCCTCGAGCCCCAGTCAAAGGCTGAGATAAGTATATTCAGGCATCATTCAATGCTGAAAGTGGCGCGCTAACCCAATATAGGCGCATGTACATTTCCGAATATCCCTCGGGTGTTACAGTTTGCATGTCACGGTTTGCATCACAAGTGGTTAACGTACTGTGAGTGCGCGATACAATAAGGTGGTGCGTCTCGAGGGACGCAAATCACTGCAGGATGCCACAAACAGTTTATTTATCTAAACTTAACCTCTCGTACGCGAGGTGAAAAAATGCCAAGGAGAAAAAATATGTTCATATTGAGACAAACTTGGTCAAAAAATTAAGCAATTTTTGACCCTAAGCATACGAGTGGTAAAGACTAAGAGTATCTTGCATTAGAAGAAGTAAGGTAAGCATATTACTTTATATCTAGTCGTATGTGAGTAAGAACGTATGTTATAAACAATGTATCATGATAATGCATGTTATTTTAACTGGTCAATCGTTCGAACGAAAATGTAGGTATGATAATGTAATGTATGTATGTATGAAATGTAAACACTTAATTGTGCAATGACGAATATGTCCCTTTAAGGGATCTCTTCCAACTAACCGTTGTGAGATTGAGAAATATGAAAGGTTGTGCATCGAGTAACCAAGTGTACAAATTCGTACACGAAATGCTTGCATTAAAAAAACAGAAAAACTAACCAATAAAACATATTTAAATAAAATATTACATTCAAATACCTACATAAATACGCGTATACATACATAAAAGCATTAGACAAAGTTGTTCCATTATATTTGTACCTCAAAACTGAATAATTTAATTTATTTTAAGCCCTTCACGGAAAACTTAGTACACGAATTAGGTATTATATTGTAAGCTATTCTATTTTCTAATGATAAACATAATATAATGTTAGTGTTGCTCATGCGTAGTAAATACATTCCAATGAGTTAAATGTTTTATAATAACAGATTCTACTTAAATAAAATAATAACCAATTAAATTTGTTACACACGTAACTAATGTTAAATCTATAGCTGACTAATTGAAACAATGTTTGTGTAGTGAAACGATTATATAAATCGCAACCAGCGACATTTGCATCGATGTTGATTTGTTTACCCTCGCGCGGTATCATATCATATTCGCAGTAGTGCGGCGCGGACGGGACGTCCGGTTACAATCTGCATAACAATGACATCCCGTTCTCCACAGATGGATGCTAATGCCCTCTCCATTCATAATTCATGTCTTAATGAACTGGACGAGTCCCACTAGATATAAGACGCGGCTTTACCTTGTATTTAACGCTAAATTCTGTAGAAGCTGAGGTTACAATCACTGGATAATTGTATCTGACAGACTGTCGTATATTTTATTAAAATGTCAGCCGTTACGATCCTTGAACGAGGGCTTTGTCTTGCAGTGGATAAGTTTCGGCGAACATGATTCTGTTGATGATAATGAATAAGGATTCATGGATTATTGTTGCTCTAAAACAAGACCTCGAGCAATACGTATCAATGAAAATATTTGTAAAATATATAGCATGTAATTTTATATATATGTATTTTTATTTATGCCCTAATACAATGACTAGTGTCACTAATAAATAATGCTTTTATTGCCATATTACTACTTAGCATGTAGAGACGTAGTTTTTTAACTTCTAGGTGATGTTCATATCTATATTTAAAAAGAAAAATAATTTGTTCAAATTAGACTAAAAATTATAGAGTGAAGAGTGAAAATTAAATAAAATTAAAAATTCATATTCATAAATTTTCAAAATCATCTCATACAGGCTAGAAAAAAAAAAAAAAAAAAAATCAAAACAGCTCTCAGTGCCTCGTAAGACCCACCATAGGACGAAATTTATCAGTGGAATATGAATCTATTGTAAATTAAATAAATTCGATTTTCTAATTTGATCATTAGTTATAAAAACAAAAGAAATTCCACTTTATTTCTTTGCACTAGACCTTTATTTGAATGGCCGGACGGGGGCCTTTTAAAAGGACTTTGGGCCTTAGGAGGATAAATTAGAATAAAAATTTAAGAATAATTTTTTCACGAGCCTAGCTCAGTCATCAATAACAACACATAGGCACCTCAGTAGAACGATAGAAATATGCGCTGTTTTTCCACGACCCCGTCCATTACACAATTCCGACCTTTCCAGTAAAAAGTGGTTTATTGTGTTCTTAAATAAAGTTATTCAGTTTACTTCGCGGGCGTATTGTGCGGGCCCATTGTGTGCCCAGGTGCTGTTCGAGCACCGCTGAATATACGAGCGCGGTAACGTCAAAAATATCTTGAAATTTTTCGATATTTATTTTCAAAACGATGGTGATATCGATTGGTATTTAATTTACTTTGTAACGTACCTAAATTTCAGTTCAATAGGGAATATTCATAACTTTTATTCACAGCTTTAATTAAAAACAGATTCATGAAACAAGCAGTTGAGAAAAATCATTTTTTGAATAGCTACAAAAATAACCAAGATGTAAGTCAACTAAGATTTGATCCTATGTTTTTCTAGCAAAAGCGAATTTAACATGACAGCTTATATGGCCGACCAGTTACATGTCGCCACAGTGTATTTTCGGATCTCTCTCTCCAATCGCTGTCTAATTGACACTTTGAAATGCTTTTATCATCCGTATTCCTTGGCCGATTTAAATTTAAATTTCAGTTTTAGTGATCTCTTTTACCGCCAACCTTTTTGCCAACTCCCAGGGTATGATATTCTAACATCATCATGTCGGTCGATAAACTTTAATTATTTACTGTTTATGTCTATTCCAAAATGTCACCACTAGGGACGGGCCTGCGCCACCCTTATGCACCGGTCACCCACGATAAGAAGTAAATCGTAGGTTTATCTTGTAGCGAATGTGTGAGTTTGGGTCAAGATTAAGTGAAATAGAGCCCTGCTATTGTCAAAAATAGTGAAATTAGGTAAATAAATGTTCTACATTGATAAAAAATTAAACTCACTATAGACAAAATCACCTTGGACGTCGTCAAAAAAGTCATTGTTTATACCAAAGCGATCATTGTGTTATAGATAGATATTAAAGAAATGTTGGGAATTCTAGGTGGCCTGAAGCTCGGCCCTAAAGTGAAATTCCGCCTTTGTCACCCTGCAAATGCCCCGCGAGTCGGCAATACTCTATAATTATTAGAACAAAATAGTTGAAGATTATATCGGTTTTTAGAACGGCGTAGCAACAGAAACTTCTACCGCTTTTCTTTTTTTTTAATACTTATGATATATGGGCCCTAGATTTAAAAATTAATAACACTTTGTGACAATTTTGAGATGTGTTTTTCCACGAACATTTATTTAAAGTGTCTATTATTAAAATTTGTTAAGAGTATACGACAAAATAACACTAGGCATCTTTATTTTGGGTTCCAATTTTGAAACCGCGGACAGATAAGGGTTAATGCGGTTTAAAATTTGTCATTTAACAATAGAAAATATGTCAAAGATGAATCTGAAGTAAGCTTTATCTATCTGCGGTTTGAATATAGGAACCGGACATAATCAGTGAAATATTAATGAAATTTACGAAAACATCCACTATCAAAAACTAAATAGTAAAACTATATCTCAATATTAAAACAAAAACTAAAATAATACAATTCCACTTTACTTACCGTCTACTTTAATTACCGTCATGATCATACTTGGTCATGGAGAACCGTCAAACATGAGCGGCTTCTATTCATCTTCTATTAGAAACTGACATAAACATTGAAACAAATGTATTGTTTTTAGGCTTCGAAAATAGCTATTATTACTTAAAAATAAACACTCAAAGTGCTCTATATCAGGTGACCAAAACCGTTTAACTAAATGGTGATATACTTGAAGAATTTTCTCCAGTCAGTAATTAAAGTGAATGAATGTTTAAATCCAACCACTTTAATTGCATGTGTAACAAATATGTGAGTATACATGGACTGAACCTTTGTGGGGCGAGCACTGCACCCGCAGGCCGAGCGGCGAGACGTCGCAACTCAGTACACCGCACACTCATGCCTTCACTTGAAAAAAATCCATGCACTTAGCGCTGAAATAAGCGCGGCTTTCGACCGCATTCACTTTTAGCGATGTAGTTTTTCTCCTTTTACACCCTCCTACCCATTCTCCCTTAGCCGATCCCCCATCTCTTTCCAGCATCGCATCTCTTCAACTGCTGTTCGCTTTAAACGTTCGTGACACAAAGCAATATGTGAGTTAACTTCGCTGTAACGGTTCTTGTTTGAGTAGCGATTTAATGCCTCCTTAAACTGAGATGGTTTACGGGTTAGCCCGTTTGGAAGGGATAAAAGTATTCACAGTTGTTTACTTTGCGGATCGACGTTGCTTCTATAAGAGGAAACCATTCGTCGATGCGGAATTTTCTATTCTCATATAAAACTTTGGACGGAAATAAATGAACGATTGACATCACAACTCTTCACGTAAAATATAAAAGCTTTTAAATACTTGCTTTT
Organism: Acleris sparsana; assembly: GCA_923062465.1. Classification (NCBI taxonomy): domain Eukaryota; kingdom Metazoa; phylum Arthropoda; class Insecta; order Lepidoptera; family Tortricidae; genus Acleris; species Acleris sparsana. Next base: position 12,704,436 of record OV281287.1, on the reverse strand, counting down.
TATTTTGAAATCTAGAAGTGTTTTTCAATTAGCAGCTAAAATTAGCCGCATGTACGTCAATCGCAGTTAGCGTAAATTCAAGCTCTGCACCATCACTCAAGGTAAAAATGGAACCGGCCTCTATTTCATTGTTTTGTATTTTATACAAATCAATGCCTGTCTGTAACTTTTTAATTATTTTATTCGTTTCAAATTTTGCAAGTCAATTTTGAACCTTTTACCGTAATACAGCCTAATGAGCTGAAAAATACATAAATAAATGGGCAAAGCAAATATTATGGTACCTACTAGCTAATCTGAGGCCCCAGATGAGATGCATAACGCTAACGTGAAATATTTTGGAAAACTAAAATTGTATAGAATTGACATAAGCGTTCGTCGCCACCGTCTGGCAGCTTACGACAATCCTATACATTTTTGATAACGATAACGATCTCGCATCTTGACTTGTCTAGGGTCACTGATGATAGATTCGAAAGGTGGGAGCACTGTACTTAACGTAGACCCATGGCATTGGGTTTTAGTTAGTACTTAAAACGCAGATGATTAAAAAGTCCAGCCAAAGGATTGTCTGAAAGATTTTTGCGAGAGACTTATGAGTAAATATCAAGTTAATAAAAGGTATTTCAATACCAACAATATGATGACAATATGGTTTAAGTTAATATCTAATAGAAGCCCAACAGCATTAAAAGATCTAGCTATTTATTTAGAGAGGTATTATGTAAAGTTGTAAAGGCTTGACCCGGCCGCCGATCCCCTCTGATCCAAACCTTTCCTTGATCCGGATATAATTTGGTACGAAAAGTGGTCAGATTAGGAGCTAATCTATATTATACCAATGAAACAAGCATCAGCTTTAGCCGCAACTTGTCCAATTTACATGACGGAGGTGTCGATATCGCGAAAGAAAGTTCCCGACAACTTTTATCAGATCCCGCCTCCTGGCCCTGATGAGTTGGCGATGAACTTTATTTACTGAACGACGATCAGTTTCAATGGAGATGGAATTAGGAACTCATCGCGACGAAAATTTAAATCCGATTTTGATCTTATTGCGTCAATATACATACGTAGTGAATTCTGTTTGTTCGTTGCTCCGTATATGTCACAGTGATTTTATTTGTAAACTATAAATACTTACTAGTTGTGAAATTTGGTAATTATTAAGTCCATTCCGCAGGAAAGCTAGGTGTAAAAATAATTAAGAATTAATTTCATATTGTCTTTCAATTGATATTTTCGCAACACAACACAATTTTATAAAAATCCAAATATATGTAGAATTCTAGAACTATACTGAATGAAGATACACTAGACTATAACTAGACTGAAACATACTATTGAAAATAACACAACATAGGAGATCGGAATAATTGACGAGTAATGTTATTACACTTATATCCAACCAATTAACATTTCAGTCAGTCGCTTGGCAAAATAAAATACCGGCATTAGATCAAATTATATGATACTACAGGAAAAGTGTACTGTATACCGTTGGTACAGTCGGCCATGAATGTGGTCTACCACCATACGGTTCAAATTCATTTGCACGTCATAGTGACAAGCGTCAAGCTAAGCGATAAATTGTATCTTACAGAAATTTTTGTCAATACTGTTAAACCACTTTCTTGGCCGACCGTACCTATTCAAGCCACACGCGAATATGAGACTGAATACGCGGTGCTGGGATTAGGCAGTCCTAAAGCTATTACACGAAGAGATTTAAACTGAATTAACCGTTCGATCGGAAAATTGGAATGCCACACAGATAATTACCTGACACTCACAGAAAAGGAAGTCGCTCAGAAAGGAGATTCAAATAAGCGTGTAGGAAGGACCAAGTGAGGCGGCCGACGCCGAATCGGCCTACGCGGCCTTGATCGAGAGATGTATAGCTGATACCGGTACCGATACCGCTATCTGAGAATGCGATCGAGTGGAACCGGATACCAGCCAATTGGATCTGGGTCTCACTTATCGTGTGCTTGTGATTCAATACGAAGTATTCAATCTAAATGCACGACCTGTTAAGAAGTTTTTTGCATTGTATTCTAAGATCCAGTCATAAGAAGTATGTTTGCATGTATGTATGTATGTATACTCTTTACTACAAGAATAAAAAATATACACAAACACATGCAATACAACTTTCCTTTAAGGGATTGCTTCGAGATAACCGTTGTTGAAAAAATAAAAATGGTTAATGGTAATGGTTATGGTTATGGTGGTTGGTGAGTTGGTGGTTGAGCTTCAGCTCGTTTTAAATAATTGCGCCTATTAAAAATACTGTCTACGGTTGAAAATTGTTATGCTGTCTCGTAATCTTACAAAGAGTAAATGAAAGATCCAAACCTTCCAAACTTCGTGATAGCTACATAATTAAAAAATCTTATAATGCAAAATAATAGGTACATACACTACGTAGCTATCTCATGTTCTATGAAATAACGGAAAATTAATGCACTAATCATGTTCCAGTAAACAATTAATAACAGTGATAGTTACTTTGCTGCCCTGTAATTAAATTATCCAACTAATTAGATTTGGTTGGATATTCTCACAGTGTATTGTTTTCGATGGAGGACGTTATCATTGCGCTGCCTGAGGGAACGATGTATCAACCTAATGAAATAGTTAGGTACTCATTATTGAATGTAATTATTCAAAAGGTAAAAAACATACATTATTGAATATTAATTATGAATTTATATGCATTTACAGCTGCCTATGTCCGTGAAAATGGAACATTAAAAACAGATTGAAAGAAATAAATTTCCCATAACCGCAAAATTTCGAAATCTACAGCTGTTTATTTTTCGTAACGTTGCAATGATTTTTATGAACAAAGAAAAAAAAACAAGAGCTCTTTTAACCCATTTTTAAATAATAATCAATTTTTTAACGTCATTAGTAAAAAACACAAAATATCTAGGTAGAAAACAAAAATAAAACACTTTGTATACAATAGCAAACTCACATCAGTGCCGGCAGGTATTCTACCTGTTAATTACCTAACCTTTTGAAAATCGCAAGTTTGATTTCGTAAATTATTCCAAATGGTGTGCAGAATAAAACATATCATAAAAATATTAAAATGTGTTTGACAATTTGCACGTCTCAGCATGTGCCAGACGTAGGTACTCGGTTTTCATTTCCGACAATATTTGCACAACTAATAACTTTTTAATAATAAATAAGTTCAAGTGCTTTTTTGACTGACGGATACTTAATTCTGACTATTGATATTAATTTTAAAATGAGAATAAGTATAAGCACCAAATCACAGTATCAATGGTTAGAATAACCCCTACACGAAATACCCCCGCCCGAGCTTAAGCTATTTTTTCTGCGGGTCTGATATCAGGAGGTAAATAGGCTCCAAATACCCTTAACTGCTCCAGGTAATTAATGCGTGAGACGACGCGAGTACCCGCATTAGTGGCAGTTAACGTCACTCACCACCGTCCTCGTTGGTGCTCGATAGTGCCCCCCCTGTGAGCGACAGCCGCTGACATCTGCCGATAACATGAAACAACACATTTAAAATCAGCGATGCGAGCCACTTGGTAAAATGGCGACTTTGTCAATTGTATCCGTGTTCCAATGAAGTTAATGAGCATACATTATGCGATTGGGTTTTGACGGGTCCAGATATCAATTCCATAAATAAACAAGATGGGTGATGACTGTTTTCAGAGGATTAAACAGAGTAACTTAGTAGATTTTCTTGAACTTTCACGTTATGCACATTTTTTGTTAACGGGACTTAGTCGCGTGTAATTAGGATAACCCGCACCACCCTAAAGTTTAGTCTTCTCGTGACCACGATCGATCTCTTTAACTAGTAAAATAAAATGGTAGCAATTCCTGAGATACCTACTAAACTTATTTGATTAATACGTTCAATTTTCAACTCATTTTCAGTTAAGTTTGACCCCGATGTATGTAAACTTTAGTAAAACAGATACCTAATGTTGAAACTTTACCCAGGTACATGAACAATTTTAAGGTAGTTAGATAGAGGATGGCTATCCTCGCTCGCGGCTGTGCCCGATATTGTTTCAAACAAATTGGTCTGTAATAGGGAACCACCTCGTACGTTCAATATCTTCAAGCCTTTGTATGTATAAGTAACTGGTGTATCAGATTTACGCGGCCTGTCTTTGACTTGTATTTTGTTTAGAATTTGACAGTTTGAAAATGAAAATGAAAATGAATGTATTTAAATCATTACACTGTTTTTTTTTCTACAGGCCCTGCTACTAGGTAAACTAATACTGATGATTTTGACGTGTTTTGGTATTGTCAACGTTACGATAACTTTTTTTTAAGTTGTAAACAATACAATAACACGTCTAAAGCAATATTGTTTTACCCATTAGAATAGAGGCCACAACTTGTACGATATTTTGCAGTGCAAGAGCTCTTAAAAATTGTTTTGGGTTCTGGTTAAGTCGGTTAGACTCGCATAACAGCGTATGAGTGCAAGTGAGAGATATATACAAACCCAAAGGACGTTTTAAGATCTATTGCACAGTAATATAACTATGACTATATATGCCTTTTTAAATAGCAAGATGTTCAAGTTGAAACCTGTGCGTTGTGGTATATCTTAAAATGGCCGCCATGGTCGAAACGTATAGTTGTGCCTTCAAATATCGTTTCGTTTATTTACCAAAACCAAAATCTAGTCCAAACGAAACTATGATCTAGGCTTGGCTCGTACGATATACAAGTAACACAAGACTCGGAAGCAAACATCCGTGCATCACAAAACTATGCCCTTACTGGAAATCTAGCTCAGTACTGCTAGCTTCACTACCAACTAGGCTAACAGCAAATGTAGGTATTAGGTTAGGTTCGGTAGGTATACCTTTTAGTCATTTTATTACTATCAAAAACGAACAATACCTACCGCAAAAAGCAGACTATTAAATAGTTCCATTAACCCACGCACACTAGAAGTTTAGATTAAATTCTGCTATGGTCTTAAACCTAGCGCATATGCATTTGAGTGCAACTGCAATAAACAGCTGACGCGCCGGGCGCCGCTTTTGAGTTAAATTTTATTTGATTGCGAGGCGGCCCGTCACGCCGACAACAGGCTGATTGATGTATGGCCGCGCCGGCCGCCCAAAGATTACATGATAAATAATGCACCGGCTATGCAATTATTCAAATGTAACGACGGCGCGGCGTTTTAAAACTGCCTGTCGATGGTAGATGGTCGGGGACGATCGCTTACGTTGCTCTTTTAAATTATTGTAAGACAACGTATTTTGAAATACATTGATCCCTCTTCCGACAACGGCACGTTCCGCAATAACTTATATAGTTGGGTGATAAACGCATTTCATTCTAAACAGTCAACCACATTTTTTATTGTGATGGCACTAATAATGGACACTTAATTCGTAATTCAAAGGTTATGAAATGACGATTGCAAAACAAATTAATAAACCTTATCTTCTGTAAAATAAGAACCAAGTGTTAATTGTTGGGCCTTCTCGAATACTCGTTTCATCAACTAAAATAACTAAAATAGTTTAAATAAAATTACATCTTAAAATGCATATTTTAACCTCAATAATATTTTCCCAAAGATTCGTAGCTCTTGAAACCGTTAATTTAGTATTCCAGATTATCTCAGTTTTATTCGACGTCGTCTTAACTAGAGAGGAAAGATTTAAGATCATATCTCTCAAACGTCGAAAAACTGGGGATAAGTTTAATTCGGTTTCACTGAAACGAAAAATGGATATCTGACTAAGTTTGATTTAAATGATGAATTTCTAATCGTAAATGGCTAATCAAATTTTTATTATTGACGTACCCAAACTTTGTGAAAATTTCAGAGAATAATGCTTTTAAACTTTTGGCATGCAAACATGAAAGCATGCTATCGTTGTACCGACGAGAATCTTCTCAAATTGTGAAAATTTCTAAAGACAAATGTTTCTGATAATATTCTTGGTATTTTTAAGAAGGGTTTTAATCTTCTTGGAATGTTCTGCAACTTGCACTTTGCTACACATGCAAGTATTGCATGGGCATCTGGCGAATTCTTGCTTCGCTGACGATTAAACGATCCCTTGGTTTAGATTGCCCTATTTTCTCATGTTTTCCTTCACGAGTTTCTAACTCTGAGAAAAAAATAAACCTAACACTCTTGTGACACAAAAAGTAGCTAAATTTGGAATCAATCACTGGCTTCTTCGACACAGATTACTGTTCTTTACTTTCCAGCAACACCCTAGCTTTTACATATATGTATGCATTTTATCCATTTGAATTTCCATTACAGATGTGAAAACTATAAACTGTCTTTTAAGCGTGAAAGTAGATTAGACAAAAAATATCAATACACTATTTCCATTTGTTTTTTTATTTGCTGCAGGGCACAAGCCCTGAATATAAATTAACCACGGTAAAAACAATATCGTATCTGAATTGTTATCGTATTGTCAAGTTGTTATCGTTTTGATAGGTTTTATTTCCTTGACAGTAATGGCGGCCAACTGGAAAACAATACCGTAACAGGTCAAATACAATTTGAATTTTACCGTTTAGAGTAGAGGTTCAGGTATCTTAACAAAAATAAATATAATGTTAAATTGTCCATTTAGCACAAGAAATGGGGCTCTACATATTCAACTCGGTAAAACCATACTGCTTTTGACAGGTTAACATATCGTCAAGGTAACGATATAGCTCTTATTGAATAGGAGTAATGGCGGCCGAGTAAAACAATATGGTAACCTGTGAAAAGCAAAATATGTTTTTACCGAGTAGAATAGAGCCGGTGTACCAAACCTTTTTTTTTCGTACTTTTTACAAACTGTGTATGTTCCTAATATGAAAAGCTAAATGATTCTCGTAACACAAGCGATTATAGCAAATAATTTACGAGCAGGTCACAACACACGAAGCGATTGAGATAAAGCTAAAGGCCCCTTTCATACGACATTAGGTACATTAATGACGCCGCCGCCTAACAATCTGCGCCGGCGCTCATTCGCGTGTGAATCCTAAGATACAGCGCCTCATTTCCTTCGCGCGGGTTCAACTACGAAGCGGTTCTATTATCAAATATTAACTTAAGCGTATTCTGCGGTGAACGTGTCAGAGGGTAGCTTGATACTTTTCATTCATAGGATACTTAATTCAAAGTAAATTTAGTAGTTAACTGACTTAATTGTCATGTACTAAAGCTGCACGTGTCAGTCCTTCCCTGATCATGTGACCTGAAAAAACTTCTAAACGCCAGAATTAAATCTAAACCATTACATGCGCTAAAATCTAGAACTCTGTTTCATTACAATGGATCACAATCGCGCAATCTAATCAATTGATTGATAAAGTCTTTCAAAATCAAATACGTACTTAATCGTTAGCTGATACAATACAATACAATACAAAACACTTTATTGAACACCAAACAAAACATTACAGAGATCCAGTAAAATTAAAACAAAAACAACAGGTAAACAACAGGCGGTCTTATCGCTAGTTAGCGATCTCTTCCAGACAACCTTAACAGGGACATGGTGTCGAACAAAAATATTTTACACAGTAGGTGGCGCAGACTTCACGCAAGCAATAACAAGACACTTTTTGTAAATAGATAGGTAAATATATACAATTACATACAAGATATATACTATAAGCATAAATAAACAAATAATTATAAATAAATACATAAATAAATACATAAATAAATACCAATATATCCACATCAGAGAAAACAATAATAAGACAGCCACACGATAGAAATTGACGAAGACAGAACAATTATGACTGCGACAAAAAATGCTCATGAAGAAGTTTCTTAAAGATAGGTAAAGATTTAGCCCGCCGCAACTCCACAAGAAGGGAGTTCCACAGTCGGACAGCTTGAAAAGTGAAGGAATTGTTGTAGAACTTAGATGAAGAGGAAGGTACAGTTAATAAACAATTTTGGGAACAACGAACCGATGTAAAAAAGTTAAAACGCTCCTTGAGGTAACGGGGGGTAGCAGGGATAAACAGAACACAATAGAGAAGATTAAGAATATGAAAGTACCGGCGAAAACGTATAGGAAGCCACTTGAGTTGCGAACGAAAATTAGAGACGTGGTCATATTTGCGCAAACCAAATACGAACCGAATGCATAAATTCTGAATACGCTCAAGTTTGTTAAGCTGCTCCTCGGTAAGGTCTAAATAGCACACATCAGCATAGTCTAAAATTGGGAGAAGTAATGACTGAGCAAGCGCAATTCTAGTCGCGAGAGGGAGAAAGTTACGAAGCCGCCGAAGAGACCACACTGACGCAAACATCTTCCTACTAACCTCGTTAACTTGAGGAACCCATGACAAGGTACGGTCCATAACGATACCCAGGTTCTTAACTTGATGAGAAAAAGGAATTAGAACACTATCGAAAAAAACAGGCGGGAGACTTGCAAAGTCAACTCTGGATAAAAAATTAGGACTGCCGATAATAATAGATTGAGTTTTAGCAGGATTTACCCTCAAACCAAAACTACTACTCCATTGCAAGATGCGAGCTAAATCGTTGTTCGTGGTATAGATAACAGAGTCGAGTTCGCCCAAAGCGCCGTGAGAGTAAATTTGCAGATCGTCGGCATAAAGGTGATAGGAAGAGAGAAGGCCATGCGTGATAGAGTTGATGAAGACAGAAAAAAGAAGAGGAGACAGCACGCCACCCTGCGGAACGCCGGCCAGCGTACTGCACCACGAAGATCGGGAAGATTCCACCTTTAATCGCTGCCGACGACCTACTAGATAACTACGAAACCATTCAATTACCGCAGGAGATATGTTAAGTGAGCGCAAAAGTCCAAGCAAGACGTCAAAATCAACAGTATTAAATGCATTGCTGAAATCCAGCAATGTTAATACGGTTAACTTTCTGTTGTCAAATCCCAACCGAATGTCGTCAGTGATTTTAACAAGAGCGGTAGCCGTACTATGACCGGGGCAGAAACCGGATTGAAAGGGATTAAGGAGATCATTCCTGGTCAAGTAAGAGGAAAACTGCTGATGCACAAGACGCTCCAGAACTTTGGATAGGAAAGGTAGAATGGAAATAGGACGATAGTCAGAAAAAGAAGAAGGATTAGGTTTTTTAGGTAAGGGGACAACATCAGCATCCTTCCACAACAATGGAAACACGCTGGACGTGATTGAACTGTTAAGGATGCTGGTAATGAAAGGGATAAGTAGGTCAAGTAGAGGGAGGACATATTACGGCTAACGCAATCTGCCCCAACAGCATTTGACGTTATGGATTGTACACTCTTTTTAACATCACTGTCGGAAAATTGAGTGAAAGAGAAAGGAGAAGTGTCAGGAGTTGGGATAGTAGAAAGATATTTTAAGGTCTCGTCCTTAATAGGGCCATTAAAACAGGCAGAAGATGAGAAGTGCTTAATGAGCTGATCGAAATTTAAATCTAAGGTAGAGGAATCATGCTGAGATTTCCCAACTCCTAGTGACTTAAGAAATTTCCATACTTTGGCCGGGTCACCATTTTCAACCGATTTATGTATGTGACGACTTTGTGCGTCTCGACAAACCGTGCCACAACGATTACGCAGCTTATGGTACCTAGCCTTGTTTATGTCCGATGGGTCAGCTCTATATCTAGTTTTAGCAAAGTTCTTCTTCCTTATTAAAGTTCTTATATCCTCAGATAACCAAGGAGCAGGGAGATGCTTAACTTTAATGGGTCTTACTGGAGCATGAATGTCATAGAGCTGAGTCAGAAGTGAGTTGAATAAGGAAATTTTTTCATCTACCGAATCAGCCCTACTAATCACACTCCAGTCAATGTTAGTCGCATCCTCGAGAAGCTTATCCACATCAATCCGACCAAAATTGCGCTGAAAAAGAATTCTAGGTTTAGCTTTAGGAGGCCGGATTTTATAGGATAGAAAAATTAAATCATGATAAGAGAATGCGTCCGCAGAGTATTGGCCATGCTTAATAACATGAGCGGGAGAAGAAGTCAAAATAAGATCGAGAAGCGAAGGAGAACAGTTTGGAAAATGATGGGTAGCATTGGAGGGAAGGATACTTAAGTTGCAGGCATTGACCAAGAAATTAAGAGATTTAGAGCGACAATCGTCCTTAAATAAGCAAGTATTAAAATCACCCAATATAATATGGTGAGTATAGGAGGGCATAAGATCTTCAAGAAGTTTTTCGAAAGAATCAAAATAATTAATTTTAAGGGAGGGAGAATAAAAAACTCCTAGAAGCAATTTAGAATGGGATAAAGTCAAATCTAGGAACAAATACTCTGCGGCGTCCGAAGAAGAAGATTGTGCTGACATGCTGATAATAGAAAAGGGAATATGAGAGCGGAGGTAAATCGCAACCCCACCGCCACCTCTTCCCACACGATCATTGCGAATTAAAGTGAAACCAGGCAAAGAATAAGAAGAAGAAGGTAAGCACGGCTTTAACCAGGACTCCGAAACCAGCACTGCATGTACGTTATTAACATTAAAACTAAGTAGGAGGTCGTTGAAGTGGGCGGGGATACTTTGAGCGTTTATGTGAACTATATTTAAGTTTTTTGGGTGAACTGAAAACTGAGCATCAAGCAAATCGCACAATGACGGAGGTAGGCTATGAAAACTATCTTCGGAGTCATTACTCGCACTAACAGAAGAGAGAGACACAAAACTATTAGAATCACAATCACTGCTGTCAATAGACATAAATAAATACCACAAAAATAACTACTGAATACTGTATACTGTACTGGATACTGTATTTACACAGTGAAAATTGGTAGCCCGGCTACAACTCCTCTCGAAACTAAAGAAAATGGCTGTACAAATCTATCAACAACTACAAATGGGTATTTAGTTTGGATTATATGATTAAATATCCTAGTAGGAGTAAAGTTTCAGTTCCAACTTTTTTAAATCATCTAGTTTTCTTATTTTTTTAACGTTACGGTATCTTATATTTAAATGGCATGCATGTCAATTTTAAAATTATGTAGCTAGCTATTGATTAGCCATACTAAAGGCCTGTTGCTCGATGAGTAGTTAAACTAACTAATCGTTAAAAACCCTAACTAATAGTTAAATCTCAAGGAAATGTGTGACATTTTGGATTCCTTTTTCGAATTTTAACAATTAGTTGAGTTAACTAGTGATCAAACAACACGCCCTAAGAACCGTATTCATACTCATCTTGGTTAAGATGGTGACAAGATACGTCAAACACCGTCAAGAAATAGAAAACTGACAATGTTGACGCATCGTGAGACGTGCATTACAGTCGAGATCATTTTATTAATAAAAACCTAAGGTTATATTCCCCAAAATAACCTAGCATTTACATCTTAAACCCCAGTGTCAATACCATTGACGGCTACCTTTACCCAACTGTAACGTTCGAGAGGTAAAACAATTTTCCAAATGCACATTGTCTCGGATCAGGCGATCACGGTGCCACCTGATGTACACATTCACCGCATTAGAGCAATATTGCCGCAAATGGGGTTATGCTGTTAACGTCACCACGATGTGGCTGCAACATTGCATTTGTTATAAATATTAATGCAGGATAAGTGGCCACTATTATTTATTCTTCTTGTTTTTCAATAAAATTTGGGTTGCCGGCATCGCGTATTCGTTTTCAGCTACTTATCAGAAAAAGGAGCCGAAGCAAAACCAAGTGATGTGCTTAGATGAAATACATGTCACGATCGGGAGTCCGTTGGTTGCCTTTTTATTTGGACATAATTACTTTGTTGATAAAATGATTGGCAGTCATAATTAAAAAAAAACTGGAACCGTAATCTTTTCAAATTTCTAAATATCTTACGCGTGTATAAGGCGGTTAGGTTAGGTTTGATTTATAAAAATGGTGAAAAGTAGCAGTTTCTTAAAAAAAATACGGTAATCATTGCGATAATTATAACTTAAAATACATTAGGACTAAAAATAATTATGAAAGGCAGAGGCATATAGACCCGCGATGACCGCTATCGATGACGAGGAGTGATAAAATATGTAATGGTCCTAACTCACCTTATCTCGCGTATCTAATCTGTATCTTTCTACTCTATCTCTGTGGTGTACAATAAAGAGTATTTTATTCTATTACAATCAATTAAGTCCGTTACATTGTCAATGTCAATTATAACATTTATAACCGCTGAAAGCTTCGAGTTTTTTATAAGGACGAACGAACTAAAATGTAATTTTTCCGGAAATTATTCATGTTCATGCAGATAGTGCACTAAATATAGATACAGTAACTTAAACTGACGTTTCACGGTTGCGTAAGTTTACGAAAAAATACGTAATGAGGCAGGGGCCTTGTTCTATTTTACCTCCACACGTATCGTTATGGTATTGTTTTTAACTCGGCTGCCTTTACTGTAAGTACATAAGAGCTCATAACCTTGACAATACAATAGCATGTCAAAAGCAATTAGTTAAGCAATTGGCTCTAGTAGAATAGAGCACCAGACTTTTGACATTTGGGTTGGAGGAAATTTCAACACTTTTTCTTGATACAATAAGTTCACACAGAGTAAGTTTAAAATAATTGGCTCTTTTCGTAAATTCGAGCATATAATAAAAACGGTGACTTTAAGTGAGACATGCACAATGCGGCGTAAAATCCACAGTCAATTTCGTCTGGCTTGGTGCTGTTGCTATAAATATGTTTGTATGAAAGCCGAGCGATCGATTCGTTGCAACAATTCCACGTTGCATTAACAGTTACCTACGTGTGTAACGTTGGCAAATTCCCTTAAAAATTTCAAGGAAAGCAATAAAATTTCATTGCTTCACTCGGGCAGAGTGACAATAAAACTGCATCTCGATTCTGATCACACTCGTTTCAATATTCAGATGCGGGCCAACACCTGAGGCGAACCGCTTCAAAACTGAAATATAATAATATCGCTTCACCGTAAATAAAGGCGGTGTATTTTACCTGCGAGACAGTATAATGCTTTTAACGACCCAATCAGGTTATTTCGAGTTATTTTTAGTGCAAATTCCTAGTAAATAAATTACGCAACGAAGTGGTACTGCACGGTTGCATGTTTAAACTTACGAGTTACTGTTAGCAACAACTTTCTGAATGTGACATTATGTCGGTGTCCCCTTGTTTTACAGACAGAAAAATTACAGAATTTTGTTTCACAGAAAATGTTTCATATACTATTTGGTCCTTGTATTTTTGCTTCGAATATTATTATTTTTTAAACTATTTACTTGAAAGAAACACATTCCACAGAAAATCAATTCAATGAATTTTATAATTTTATTTTTTCATTACACAAACTTATCAAACAAAATATTTGTTTATATGATAAATACTATATCATGATATAAATATGAGTGAGCGAGAGAGCGAAGCGAGCGACCAAGACCTCTCTGGGCAGAACCGACTTGAATAGGTTAGGTTAGAAGGCTATGGCGGGAGCGAAGCGAAGCAAGCTCCCGCCTTAGTCTTCGAGGTTATTTTTTATATCCCTTGAATAAGCTATGCGATACAATTAGAACAAAGAATATTTAATTTGCTATTCTATGATATGAAAAAAGAAACATTGATTTTTATTTGAAATAAAAAACGATGATTTAAATATCTTCAAAGTAATTATTCTACATATTGATTATTCTATGAAATGATAATACGAGAAAAAAATTATATGAAATGAAATTCTAAACAAATTCAGTCTGTAAAATAACGTACAACCCATTATGTCAATAGATTGATTCAACCAAAGTTTTTTGGAGTACTACGAATACGAATTTTTGTTAACTGTTGTAAAAATATGCTATATTCGCTCGTTGTATACATATACCTAAACAAACTAACCGTAGGCCATGACTAAATTATTATAAATTTGCTCTCGAGAACTGCTCAATTGTCCGGGATGAAAAGCACCTTATGTCCTTTAACAGAGCTTTAGTTATTTCCATACCTACCAAATTTCATTAAATTCGGTTAAGCTGTGAAAGCGTAACAAACAAACATTAATTTTTAAACAGTTTTATTTTAATCTCGTGGCATTAATGCCCTGAATGATTTAGGTGTACACCACAAGCAAGGCTACTAATAATGTACAAAATATTTAGGAGACAAGGTACGTAACTGACGGCCACGTTTCAAACAATCATGCTTGTATTCTGAACTCCGTCAAACTTCGTCGAATTGTATTCGTGTAGTCTAGAGCCAGCGACAAACGAGAAGCGAGGGTGATACTCGAACGCTGCACTTAAAGTAATGGATCCGAAACCGGTGGACTATTTCCGTGCTCTATTTTTTGGTGGTCTATGGATTAAAACGCACACGTCAATTTACTGACAATTGCGTTTGACAGAGATAAGTACATATTATCGATTCTGGAGCTCCATACTGTTTTTGATATATTATCGTATTGTCAACGTTATGATATCCTTATGCTAACCCTAACTAAAATTATAAATGCAAAAGTGTGTTTTTTTGTTTGTTCCATCGTCATAATTTAACGCCTCTACCGATCGATGTGAATTTGGTTCAGAGATAATATTTAGCCCAGACGACTCTGGAAAATTTAGGTTCATTATTAAATGCATACTAGAGGACGCCCGCGACTTCTTCCCGTTGGAGGTCGATTTTCGGCAAATCCTTTCTTACTGCACCTCCTAAGGGACCTATGTACCTACATACCTACCAAAAAAAATCGGATTAAGTTCTTAAACATGTGTCAAAATAAATTGTAATGTAAATCACCCCCAAAATAACTTTCTACCCCTTTTTCACCCCCTTAGGGGATGAATTTCAATAGAACACGAAACGCATCATCCAGCAATTCCTTTAAATAATGTTTATGCAAAATTTGAAGTATGTTGGACCAAGGAATCACGTTGTCCCATACAAACTATGGGCCCCCTTTTCACCCTTTTTCTTATCGGATGCCTACGTCATGCACAGAACACACTCTCCAAGTTTCAGGTCTCTTCGATTAGCGGTTTAGGCAGTGCATTGATCCGTCAGTGAGTCAGTTAGTAATTCAGGACAACGCATTTTATATTTATGGATAACACACAACTTACTTATTAGTAAAAGATGAATAAATGATTTATTTTCAAACAATCGTTAACAGGTATTTTTATAGGTTACAGGATAGAGTATGCGAGCCACTGTGAACCCGTCATTTGATCAGTAGTAAACCAAATGGTCAAATTTCGACAAACGAATCGAAAATGTAACACATTTCGTTGACATTTAACAATTGGTTACAATTTTTAACTAAGAGAATTAGTGCTATTAACACTTAACTGATCGATCAAACACCGGCCCCTAAGAGGGCAGAATAGGCAGCACCCGGTACAATTAAGTTCTTGGCAATATTCATGTCTCCATGTCTAGTTAAGTGCTCGTCACTGTGACCGAAATCGGTTAGAACGACATTATGTACGTGTAGGTATGTACTTATACACTTTATACTAATAAATACGTACTACGATTGCTACACTACGTAATAATAAAAATTGGTTCTTACCTTATTGAATTGTCAAAATTTTAATAGGTCTTAATTACTTGGCAGTAATGGCGGCCGAGTCAAAAACATTACCATAACAGGTATAAGACGATACGGTCTTTACCCTGGGAATAGAGGGGCCCTGTTGATATAAGGACGATAGAACTCGGACAAATTAAAACTAGTATTACCACATATTGTTTCAATTTTATCTCTCGCTCTGGATAAAACAACACAATTTTTCAGTGTTTATGTTTTTAATTTGCACTATGAACTTTTAAATTACACATGTGTGACGTGTGTGAATTTATTTTTTAATTCTTAAATTGTGAAAACAGCAAGCATTATCCATAAAGCTAAAATAATAAATCCATTATAAACTATAATCGATATTGCACCAAACTGATATGACAAACGCCCATAAAACACCCATAAAAGCAATATTACTTTAAAAACTGCACATTTAATTCGTAATGTGTTACAACACGCGTATCAAACCAATAACACGATATCACTTCCCACGTTACACCGGCGCAACAACAACAAACACGCTCCCATTCATACGATTAGCTAGGAAAGGATAACATGCTCGTAATTTACAAGGGGTTTTCGCTTTGTTCGGAAATCACTGAATGACTTTATTATATCGTGCTAATATCAGTTGTTAAGGATGTCCGGACACGACCCCGCCTCGAGGGAAATAATTCCACATTGACATCCAATAGCATATTATCTTTTATCGGCGTCGTATCCCCGATATCTGCCTTATTCATGACGCGGAATGTTTTGTTGCGGCGAGTGAAATAAGATGGTCTCAAGTGTTTAGATTCTCGTTCGAAGCGAATTTGCGTAAATAAGTTGGTTGGTTCGAACAACATTTATTAGGTAAAGTCGTAAAAATATCAGAGATTCAGAAGTTACTCTTGTTAGGAATACCTATTAAGAAGTAAAATTATTTTTTAATAATAACAAATTTAACTTCCGTGCACAGAGACATTTTCAAGAAAATTAACTCGTTCATTGGGGCCTAGTTATGACGCATAACGATAACTCAGCGATTTTCGAAAATGGACAAAGATGACGAAGAGAATTGACGTTATTGATGACAGGTCGCGTCGACCGCTATGTCAACTCCACACATTTCGATTCCATAGACAACAAAAACGTTAGAGCGTTGCCATCTTGGTTACACCAGATACTGAACCAAATATGTCACATTTTCGATTCGATTTTCAATTTATTAACTATTAGTTTAGGTAACTACCTACTGATCAAAAAACGGGCCCTGGAACAACTTAATCGTTAATAACTTTGCGGTAATATTTTGCGAAATAGCTTTAACAATTTTACTTTAACAACGTTTACAAAATGTACCGACTTCCCAGATAGATATCTTAAGCCAGCTAATTTATATTTATTAAAAAAAACCAGTTAATAATTTAAAAATGAAATTTTATACCGTCTGATATCTGTATAATTAAACATTAAAATCAAGTTAAAGTACGTAAGCGTCCGACCTAATGAGGTTGGGCGGCGCTACCGTCGGATCCAGCGCTGTTATTGACAAGGTTTTGTAGTTTTTAATCTTCTGCTATATTATGCATTCCGCACACGCCTATTCCTTGTAGGGCCCCGCTGCGTTCCGACCCGCGTAAGCTGGAGCAACTTTCCCTGCAAAACTAACTTTTTACATTTTTATTGCTTTCAAAAGAACGTGAGACGGAATAATATTAAAATTTTAGTTAATACGGATTTTGGTTGCCTATGTAAACGAAGTTTTGAAGTAGGTGTATTTGAAGCGATTTACATGACGTGCCTTTAATAAACTCCAAAGGTTTATCTATTATATTATTATAGGTATATTTAGTTTGGCACAAATCTAAAGTTTGCATTGAATTGGTTGATTCGTTATATTTACTCAATAACATAAATTAGATAAAATGAGAAAGTTTCTGTATGTAGCAAATAAGTAACAGATTATCCATATTAAAACTGTTTAAATTTTATGTAGTATAGTGGTACAGCTACCGTAAAACTAACAACACATTCTTAATATTCAGCTAAGCGAGCATTCCTGGACCCAAGGATCCCTCCCAATTCGGTACGGTGGTTTAGGGATCCGCAAAATTTCTAGTATTGCTTTACCAGCTTTTCTTTCGTCGATCCATAGCTCTTCTAGTCTCATAGGAAAAATCCTTAGGGAATTCCCTTTAAACTATGAGACTTCAGGCTTGGAGGACGCAAAGAATGGCTGGTTAACTGCATGCCCCGGTCAAAATTTTCCTGATAACCCAAAATCGCAGAGGTGTTGGGATGACATAGCATGTAAATTGACTGTTGATTCCCTTCTTAGCCAGTGCTGCGCTGCGGATCGTGCTAGAATTTTAGCAGTCGGTACAAGGGAGGCTGGATACTGGCTTCAAGCTCATCCTTCGCCAAGCACTGGTACTTTCCTAGACCCTAACACACTCCGAGTTTCAGTTTGCCTTCGCCTTGGGGTCCCGGTCTGCGCTCCACATCGGTGCCCCTGCGGAAGTGACGTCGATCGGCTAGGACATCACGGACTTTCTTGCCAGAGAAGTGCTGGCCGCTTCTCAAGACATGCTGCACTAAACGACATCATCCGTCGGTCTCTTGCCTCTGTTAACGTGCCGGCCCTTTTAGAGCCGTCCGGTATCTCCAGAAATGATGGCAAGAGACCTGACGGAATGTCTTTGGTTCCGTGGAATATGGGGCGGGTGCTAGTGTGGGATGCAACCTGTGTAGACACGCTGGCCCCGTCACATCTCCCACGAACCTCCAATAGGGCTGGTGCAGCGGCCGAAGCGGCTGAAAACATTAAGACTGGCAAATATAGTGGTCTCGGCCCAGAATATAATTTTATTCCATTCGGGGTCGAGACCCTTGGTCCGTGGGGTCCTAGTGCTGTTAGCCTTTTTAAGGAATTGTCAAAAAGACTCATTGACGTCACTGGAGACCGAGGAGCTGGCAGTTTCCTCGCTCAACGAATAAGTTTAGCCATTCAACGAGGAAATGCTGCCAGCATCTTTGGTACAATGCCGCAGGGGCCATTCTTAGATTTAATGTTTTAGTGTATATATAGATTTAGTCTTATTTAATATTAGTTATTTTTACAATTTAATTAAATATAATGTACTTATAGAATATTAAAATAAATACTTACGAGGTTTTACAACACATTTGTTTGTCTTTAATGGCTAAAAAAAATCAGACCAAAATTCAAAACAAGAAATACTTTCGCATATAATTGAATATCAGTTTCGACATTTATTACTTTTATTAGAAGTCATCCATACGCTTAAATACAGCATTCGCAAGGGCTTTATTCCTAAGTTTAGCTATCATGTTCTAGATCTTAACAAATAATAAAACACAGCCGCTGTGTAGCCCCACGGATTCTCGGGCATTTAGCCGAAATCTCGTAAACATGAGCTCGGCGTCGGTCCACGTCGAGGGATCATTCGTCACCCGCACAATCCGTCTGCGTAGGACGTGCGTTCGTACTTTCGCTAAAAATGCAAATACCCGTCGAACTGACACCACGCCCCCGTCGCTGAGTCGGCAGCTCGCGATCATACGGCCGAAGATACCCGACGGAAAATGAAAAAGAAGGACTCGATCGAGAGAACAACTGCAGTAATTGCTTATTTACCCAAACAAAGATACATTTGAGGGATTGACATGATTTGTAATTGTTTATGTGCAATAAAGAGTTTAAATACATACAAAAAATATCTATAATTATGCCAAAAACTTCTATAAAATAGTATTGTGTTTTTTTCCCGTTAAACTCGAAAATGCATATCTTACTTTCAGGACCAATATAAACTCTGAAAGAGCAAATTTTACTGATAAAGTGGAAAGCAAACCCGGAGGTAAATTTTGTTGTTGACGCCAGGAGAAAGGTTATTTTTGGCTTGTTTTGTGTCATATGATTATGGTGTGCTTACAGCGTGTAAGGTCGCGGGTTTATCTTCCTCGCGTCGTGGCCCGAGCCTCGGGGACCTCCAGGGGAAGGGCGGGAGACAGACAGCCAACAATTTTTCACCAAACGAAAATGAGCAAGACACACCCCTAGGACTCGTTGAGTTTGTTGCCGGCGCTTTTGCCAGTATTTCATTATACGCCGTGATTTTAGAACGGGGCTTTGTTTGAAGATTTAGAACGAACACAAACGGCGGTTACATTTTGGCGAAATTAAGTATTCTTTTGCGGCCGATTTGATTATCTTGAAGGAAATTGACAGAGAAAATCTTGGATTACGCTCATAGCCTGTTATCTCTACGAATTTGATCAGGTATTTTATATCAGTAAGTGTAGGTAGGGAATGTATTAAGTTGTTTAGAAACATTGCACGATCCGATATCATTCCTTGTACTCCAAAAGCACGTTTTCGCAATCATTACTCTTTCCACACTACTGAAGATTTTAAGCGTTAATTTTCTAAGCTATTAACACATTAGGAGTGTACAACGAACACTATCGTAAATCAGAAGTGCAAACAGTGTATTAATTACAAATGCAAACAGCGAGTGTGGTCCGCCGCCGTCTCTATCCTGCTAATGATTTGCAGTGCGGCTATGTGGAGCTACACATAGCTCTGTCTACATAACTTATCCAACGGGATGGTTTTGCCAAAGGAATTCTGGGTTGCCCACATTAAGAGATCGTATTTATTCATAAACATCTAATATCACGATACTATCAAGCAGATAATAAGACAAAGTTTTTAGGTACTGAAAAATGCGTGACGCAGAATCTGCCGTAACTAAATATTATCTTTATTTTACTAAGTTGGCTAAATTATCCCGGACTGATATTTTATTCACTAATACCAAAGTAAATATTCGCAATTTCAGTAATGAAGCTTTATTATACTATGCACAATAGAATCAACCACTAATTCAACAATATTGTAAACTCTTAAATTCCGTCCTTTATAAAAATAGTAATCTCCATAAAAGCGAAGATATAATGGACATCCACGGCACCATGAAACAATACGTTGAACTCAAAGCAGAATTTAATTTCATCAACATAACTCGACGGCGCGGCTCAAAGATACGATTTTGCATGAAGCTGAAATAAAAAAGAGTACTCAGTCGTCAAAACAATATTGTACTATTGTAGATGGTAGTACAATAGGAGCCGTGGCGGGCGAGACATGCGGGCGGGGACACCGTCGAGCCGCCGTAAAGTGAAATCGGTCCTTTCAAAACATTTTACTGCAAGCTTGAAAAATAAAACAGAGCACTATTCAACCACCCAGCGTGTAACCGGCTGCATGCCGCTGCGTGTACCTACTCGACGTTCCTAATGTCGCAAATAGCTAGCTACGAACTTTTCACTGTTGCCAAACGCTAATCAAAACCTGAAAACTATGTATAATTGGAAAACCAATTTTGTTGAAGTTATTTTGAATGAAGTAATAATTTACAAACAATAGATACTAAATAGTTTGTTTAGCATAAGGTATGTACTTCAGAAGTAGGAAAAAATGCTATGTAGCTTTCTACACTCGAACTCGTTCTGAAAATTAATAATTGGACAAAATATATTCATTTGTATAAAATAGATAATGAAGAGCTCTCCAGTCACTGGTATTATTACGGCTAAAGCCGCTTCCAAGGTGTTCAGGGGTAGGCATCTGAATATAACCATTAAATCATTGGTGTCTTATTGCTGTTACATTTAAAGCAAACCGCAATACAATCACTATGAATTCAGCCTAAATTACGATGCCTTACTTTGGCTAATCCCACAGTGGTTTCACGAAACATAGCTTTCAATAGTAACTATTGACATCAAAGGACGGCCGTCACCGCATTGCATGGGCTTGACCATTTCTGGGAACTGCGGAACACAGAGACCTAATGGTTTGCGGTCTTGATTACACCAGCCCACCCAAAAAAAATAGATACAAAACTCAAGAACACGAATTATAATATCCACATGTTTTATGCTATACATACGAGTACAAGCATAATGTATACGCGACCGACCGCTAACTTTGTGTCCTCACGTGTCTGTTTATATCAAATAGATGCAGTGAAATATCAGAACTACACTAAATATACAGCCATTACCAAATCAATGGGATCGAATCTCGCGGCGCGGGTCGTATATTCAGTCGAGAATATTCCATTGAATCTAAGCCACCTCACCTTAAGTGCGAGGGAACTATTTTTGTGAGAACCCGACGGGGACTCCGAAAGGCGGGAAATAGGGTAACGTAACTGTTTCCCTGCTCGGGTCACGGGAATAACTTTAACCTTATCTGTAGAAACCAATAGAGACATTTAGACGGTTGCAATTTTAAAGAATGTTGTTTAGTTAACCGCTCAAAATACATTTAAGTTATTTTTAAGAACTTAAAAACCAGAAGGTAAATTGAGGATGGAAACGGGGTATTGTAGGAGGGAAAAAGACTGCTACGGACATACTTCGCGTCCAAAAATATTTATAGAAGACAATCACTTGATCTATTCCGCAAACCTTTTATTTAGGTAAGTAGAATTCATTTACCGCAAATTGCTTGCTATGCACTCGGAAAATGCGGCTTTTTTTAATAATACCTCCATAGATTGTGCGCACGTAAATCCGAAACAATATTTGGTTCTGACATACTTAAAACTAACAATCACGTCAAAAGCTGAATACACACACATTTTGTTGCATTAGGGAGTCAATCTTTACAGAAGCAAAAAGTAACTACCAAAAAACCTTTGTGCTGTCTTAAATAACACAAAATATCACTTTTACAGCCTCATTAGTGTACTGAAATTGAATACTGGCATCGAATGTCTGTTGTGAATTTATTTACCGTTGGCTTCGCTCCCCTATCACGATTCCATCCGAATAATTCTGAGGCTCAAGACGAATTGATTCGACAACTTAACGACTCATTCAAGAAGTCATAAAGTTGGAGCCGTCTCACTGCTTAATATAGCCGCGTTGCAAGAAACAATTAGACGGGGGTACAATCATCTTAACGGATTCGGTAAGACGATTCCATTTGCGTAGATGTGGCACTTTTGCTTATACCATTTCATTTATTATTTATTTAGGTATTCTTTTTTGTATAAAAATTGAAAATTTGAGTACACAAGATGCCTAATAGCATTCTGTGCCAGTTGACCTTTGGGGAATCAGATCAGGTGGATGGCGGTGATGGGCGGTTGGTTGTAGACGGTGAAATTTTGTATGCACGATAGCATCAAAAGAAAAAAAGATGAATACATTCGAAGTAGATTAGAAAGTAGAGATCTATTGATGAAGACAAGTAACAAAGATCGCTGAATAGGTGTCGTTATTTTGCTACTAATTTCTGAGTACCATGCAAACATTACGATCTAATTTGTCCAATCATGGTAGGAAGATGCTAAATTTAGAAATGTGATTGCAATGCGATTACGATAACATAACGATTATAAAATATTTTTTCTTGCTATTAAAGAATGGGAACTAAACAAACCAAATAAATATAGAAGTATTGTGTGATCAATTATCATTTGGTCTCAAAAAAAGTGAGAAGTGAATAAAGACCAGGTGCACACATCACATCTATACGAAAGATTTGCTTCCTTGCTCTTAGGGCGAGATGTGGCAACGTGTCGAATGGCGTGTAATACGGGGGTATAAATCGTGAGACAGTGACGAGCGGAGGCGCACTTACTCGCGGAATGAGAGACATCACGCCGTATGCCGGCGACGCAAACGCCGAGAGGGCGCGAAATATCCTTTTAATTGTTCTATACGACTGCCAACTGCCGCTTTTCGACTGACGTCGTTCGACATACGTATACTTTGCCAGAATAAGTTCCTATCGCGTTACCTACGCTAATATCAATTAACTCTATTCCCATGCTAACGCCTTCACAGACACTACTTTTATGAGCACTTTGTATTTAAAGTGTTTTCAGTTAGGAGAATAACGCGAGCGTATACTTGCACAATATTCAAATGAAATTGCATCTTTGCCAAAACTAGCGAGCGAATGGCGTCACTAACATTAATATACAATAAGATTTTCTGACCCTCCCTGTGTCGCGGCGGCTTCTTTGTTTTTATAGGCCGCTGGATAAGCATTAACTAAGTAATTTCAGAGGCAGGTACAAATTACGATGTGCTCCACAGACCTTTTACGCCCCTACCTGGGAACGATACAGACGGTTCATTACTAGAAATAGCTATTAACTTAGGCAGGTACATTAGGTTGAATAGTGCCTGAAGTTGCGAGCCGTGTGCCTGAATTCAGATAAAGTTCGTAAAGCATAGTTCAGAGCTAGAATAGCTAATAGATACTTATCATTTATTTTGGAACTCGAGGAATTCCCTAGCCTATATATGTGTATATAAAAATACATTCGAATAGAATAAAGTTACATTCTGTGTTTAACTTTTATGGTTTAATACCTTACTACTTTTAACCAAATTGAATCGACGTTCACCTACTTGATTTCACTGAATTCCAGATAAAGATCACCATTTCGCAAAAGCATTTCGTTTTTAGCGGTATGATTCAGGTACAGAGCGGGTATCGAGCTAGGTACTCACAGGTCCGGAGCGGGCATAGGCTTGCATCAATAGCAAATGCAATTAGTTGGAGTGCACCGTTTTTGACGTAGTGCCGAGTGCCGACAGGGCGGCCAGTGTGAGCCGGGAGCAATCCGATATAAATAATCTACCGCGTTAATCGTAAACTAAGGCGAGATCGATATTACTGTGAATAAACGGCTCCGATCGGTCGTGCGATGCTGCAATCTAAATATGGCGGCAACGTTTTGATGAAACTTAAATACGAGATTTTAATGTAAGTATCCAATAGTTGTTATTTACAAACCAACTGTTATTTTCCTTGAAGGCATGTTTGAATTTTTTTTTATAAAAACCTATTTCACAGAAATTTATACAAAAGTTTAGATGTAGGTTTGGATTGTTTAGCTTCAGTTACTCAGATTTAGCTGTTGAACAGACTTGCGTTGATGATAGATAGAAATAAACGGGCGGCCGCATTATAGGTATAGGTAGTTAGTATTGAAGTTTAGGAGGTCCTGGGAGACGATAGATAGTTAATATTTTTGATAACGAATCCTTTAAATCTACCAAACAACTAAAAGAAAAAATGTTTCTTCCGAAATAATCTCTTAAAGTACGATGCGAACATGTATGGATCAGTCACCGATGATTTGCGAGTAAAAAAACTTACATATTGGTAGGTTGAATTGTGGCGTGGTTCAGAATTATTTTGATACGAAAATTCTAATAATATTATGTCAAGGTGTGTAAAACAATGTATCCTTTGTGTAAAATTACTGATCATTCTTCTTTCTCCAGAAATTAAAAAAATAATTAACAAAAACCTGATAAGGTTTACTCCAGTTTATTGGAACACTTGCCTTACTTCCGTGAACGTAAACCAACTTTATACACGAGCCGTTAATCAATTCTGTTTTAATTCTATCAATTAAACGTGCGTTCGTTGAACGAGAAGTCGACATTACATTCGTTGGAACGAATGCGATGGGACCTGTCGATGCGTGCTCTACAGTTTTGATTTACGATTTCATTAGTTGCGTACAGATTGGCGAGAAAAACGATGCTATGGAAAAGTATTAAAATATCGTGATATTTATACAGGACATAATAATATTCGGAAAGAAATACTCTGAAACAATCGTAGTCAATTTAAAATCAAATTTGGCTTAGTTTTACTCCTAGGATACCTATACAAATTGTTCTTATTCTGCTCTATCCATCGAATTCGTTTTTGAACTTGACTAAATCATTATAACAATTGTGAACAGTCACTATCTGGGGGCCTAGTCAAAATAAATAACGCTAAGTTAGCGATTTACGAAAATCGTCAAAAATATATAGGATTGACGTAAGCTGAGGACGAATCGCGGCGAGCGCAATGCCAACTGCATACATTTCGAGTCAATAGAAAACGGAAACGTTAGTAGCGTTTGCATCTTGGCTACGCCTACTGGTTTTGTGTAAGTTTTCTCAATTATGCGGAGCAATTCAACGTAAAACAAACTATGTGTAGTATCCAATCCGGTTAGACAGGTACCTACTGATTATTTGATGATTTAAAGCTAGCGTCATTTATCTATTTATATTACTATTCGAAGTACACTACAAGAATAATTCAAGTATTGATTTTGATTACTTTACTTGGAGCTCTCCAAGCACATTTGAAAGAGTTATAAGTAAAAACTAAAGTTCCTCAGTGTGGCAGAATACCAGTGTTAAACTTTCATGAGCAAAGCTTTACATACGCGGTTGAGCCATGGGCTTTTTGCTCTGCTGCAATGCTGACATTCTCTCGACAACTTACAATTTTAGTGTTGTTATGTTATGGTTAGCTATATACGAGTATATAAAAGGAAAAACTTACTGACTTACATATCAACGCACAGAAAAACGAAACTACTGTACCTATAAACGTGAAATTTGGTACAGGGGTTCCTTTCATGATATAGGTGAGCACTAAGAAAGGATTTTTGGAAATTCACCCCCTAAGGGGTTAAAATAGGGGGAGTAGCGGGAAACTAATTCTACGCCTACGAAGTCGCGGGCGTCGTCTAGTGTTCCATATGTTGTTGCGTGTATGATGCGTAGTCATAAAATAAACGCTTTATCAATCGGTCTCTCTAAGATCATCAAACAAACAATGCCAATGCATACACGCCAATAGCAAGTCGCCGTCCTTCACATTATTTGTCAGGCCGTCATCGGCAGCCGGCGGACGCAACGTATCCAATTAGCCATTCGCAATATTTTCTATGCGATGACGCCTCTGCGAGTGCAATTAATCCCATCTGAATTTAAGTGCATCGCTGTTTTTTAAATTGGAAAACGTGGTTTACAGTTGGTCGTTGCATTGTGCGTTTTTAACCCATTAGCGTGTAATTGTAAGTGGGATAAAGTCATTTTAGATATTTATATTTTGCAATGTTCTGTAAAAATATTTAGATCTTTTCACAGAACATCGCAACGTAGCGGTTTTAAAATTGATTCATACATGTAAAATATATCTTGTGATAACAGTCATCTCAATTTTTGCAGAAAAATCGCGGAAAGATAAAAAAGAATAAAATAATGCCAAAAAAATCAAATGAATGTCTATGTTTAATTTATAAAACTATGAAATGACAGTACAAGTTTATTATTTTCAAGTGTGACCGTATAATTAATATAATAGGTTAGCTTACATATTTTTTTAATAGAAGTGAGCACTGCTAGCGAGATAAGCAGCCTCACTTTTGTCGGCTAGACGGTGTCTGCGAGGGTAACCAAATTATATTTTCATGGCTTACGATAATATCATGCCGTCCTAGGTGTAGAAGCTATTACAGGATAATAGGGGAAAGCAAGACGATGCAAAAGTAGGATATTCATAAGTTTCGTTTACTTTGATGAATATTTTTCAGCATTAAAAATAATGCTCCCATACGACCCGTTCTCCTTAGCCTCTAAGTTTTCTCGAAGATAGTGCTAAATGTTTTAAATGCACGGTTTGTTTTTTTCCGTGTTTCTTATCTAATTAGTCTAATTACAAATGCGAAATGGCAATATTGAAGTAAAATAAACATTGTGAAACAAAATACCTGCAAGAAAAAACAAATACTTGAAAAAAAACTAGATGATAAGTACTTTCGAATGTCTACTTTAGATACACAGAGGCTGTTTTAAACTGTGTAATATTTTCTTAGCCTGCTCGCGTTAGCTCGGGGCTAAGTGTAGAAAATTTCTAGAATGCAATTTTCATTTTCTTAAAATTTAGTGGTGTCCAGCGCGCCCATCCGGCTCTAACTCAAAGTCGTCCTGTAGCTATATAAATCAAGACTTTAATACCATTAAGCCACTGCGCCTAAAGCGCGCGTTTAAACTTTCCTGTTTTAATTCGCCTGCGAGACTTTAATTTAGCGAGAACTGTTGCCTCGAACTTGCAGTTATAATGTATTCATACATTAACAAAATACTGACATCCAGCCAGCCCCCGCCAGCCAGAACGGGAAAGCATTACTCGGCACTGCAGTGACATTTTTCTTTATGAACTCCCCAACCTGTTTTTATTAATTCTTACTCCCTCGCCCAAAATAACGCTTAAAAGAAAACGTTTTCATGCCTTGAATACCTTCAAGATGATCATAATTAGTCCCCGCTTCAAAAATCTCCCATTTCACGTTCATAGCATTCATATGGATCAAATCGCTTACGATTTAGCGAAGAATTCGTTTAGTGTTAGTTTTCTGATTTAATTTAAGAATGACTTGGTATTTCTTAATATTGAATATGGTTCTGCTCAGTCGGTTTGGTTATTTATTAGATCATTTGCAAAAACATCGTGCAAGTACGAGATACATGTAATATAAAGACCGGGCAATATGAATGTAAACACAATGTACATTTTAAAATACCGAATAAACATTATAAACATGAACCTACAATGAATAAATTACGGCGGGTTTATACTAAGCGGAACACGTTAATCTACCGGTAAAATACATCCCACTTTAAACTATACAAGCTAAATTAAAAACTTCTTTATACTCTGTAGGTAACCATCAAAGAGCACAAACACCAATAAAAGCATTAATATTATTCATTTTGCCCAGAGTAAAAATTTATTTATTTTATTACTTTCATCATACCATATTTATTTTAAAGTTTAGTTTGGTTTTGGGTGACTTGAATATAACCCTCAATCTGCTGCACTCTCTAATTTATTACACCGTTAGCCATGATTGGTACTTATCCATTGGGATGCTGTTGTTGACACAGCAGCAATGAGGACAATGCTTTACCTACACCACACTTTGCTTGAATCGCGCTCTATCTGAATATTATTGAGAAACTCAAAGTCAAAAGTTTCCAGAACCTAAACCAAATAAGCTCAATAAAATCGAGTTCTTTCAAAGTGCAGATATTGTGAACTGAGCACGTGCCTGACCTTTGTTCTAGGCGGTGACTGTGACCATACCAAGTCAAAAAATCTAAATTTATAAATCCATCATTCTCCGTCCCTTTCTTTTACCTAAATGAAGAAAGGGTCATAGCTTCCGAGGTTTCAAGTTTAGCGGTTCGGATTAACACAGCTGGTATATTCGGCTAGTTTATAAGAGTCGGGTGCGAGCGTGCCCTATCTGTCATCTCGGGGCGTCACGGCAAACACGCCGTTACCTCGACTCATTTTATTAGGGCCCAGGCGCGCCGGCGCGCTGCCGATGTGCTAATAGCGGCTTTAGACAAGCATGGAATCGTTTATTCACAAAGGTGTTTCAACGATTGAAACATTTGTACACACAAAATACTTGACAACAGCCTTACATAGATTTACCATTATCTTCCCTAGGTTTGGTTTAAATTAGATAGCCGATCAAGAATGTTGAGTTCTGTAGTCGAGGGTTCGAGTTTTCTATTTTTTACAATGTCGAGTCAAAAGCAACTCGAATAAACTTAAAGCACCAGAGTTATGGTTGACTAATAGACTAACATTTCACTTAAATTGATCTGTACGAGTATGTCGCTTCATCTAGTCCAATGGCGATTTCAGGCAAACGCTGACAATGGTTATGTATTAGGTTTGCCCAAAATATTTTTGATATCGACTCCCGAAACACAATTTCATTCTGCTTTGTTATCAACTTCGTAGATAGGGTTGTGTATTTCAGTTTTCTTTGTACCTACATTATCAGATGAAATCGACGTTTAAAAGACGCGTCAGACATTATTATTTCTCATCCGTGAAGACCGTATCATACTCAACCGTCAACGAGTGTTTATTAGATGATAAATATAAGACCAGTAAATAAACGGAGGACAACAAACCGTTGCGGAAATATGATCTATACGCGGGGTACAGCCCTGCTCCCGGCTCGATCGCGATCAAGAGCGGCGTGGAAATGAAAACGGGCAACCTGGGACCCCGCGCAGATAAAAACTTTCACTTTTTTCGACAACTCTCGACAATTCTCGGCGGCGACATTCGGCCACGACAATAACGCCGGCTGCGGCTGCCCTTATTACGTTATTGTTTCCGTAATTGTGATACATAAGTTTCGTCATTCTTGGAGAGTTACTGCCAAGTCTTATTTGCAGTAACTCAAGTTATTACCCGTTTTCAAAGAAACTGAAAATCCAGAGTTGACAATCATTCTGTAACGTCTAAGTGTCTGTCATTCTTAACACAAGCCAGAGTGCCTTCACCATCTACTCGCCACACCTCCGCGTTAACTCCGTGTACCAACAAAACCTATAAAATGGCATTCGTTATGGTTTTACCCAACTGCGGCGGAACCTAAGTACACGTCCCTTGGCCAATATGAATGAAATAAATGAAGTAAGTAAATATAAGTAACGTAAAATAATATCAGGCGAGAGAGGTCCAGTGCTGAGGTGCCTACTACATATCCTTGTTAGGTAAATCTCTTTTTTCCAAGTTTTAAGTTTGTCTGCATATTTTCTTTAAATGTACCTACTCGTATGTTTAGGCTACTCTGTGTACAGTGTGCGAATACATGTATCTGCGTTATAACACGAAGGTCTCTAAATTCACCAGACCCTAAGTCGCCTTTAGGAGTCGTCCTATCGTGGAGTCTTACAGAGACTTCGCCAATTTTATTTACGATGTGGAGCAATATCTAGAGGCGGCAGAGTCGGTATACTAATATCGGCCGTGTGGGCGCGGGCGATAGCCGCTCGATAGAATAATATGACGGCAACGGCCAGTGTGGCCAGCAATAAACTACAAAAATCTAAGTAAATACCCGGATGTAGGAGAATTTCAAGTGGAAAAAAGTGTAAACCACTTTATGGTCTCCATTTCATTGAAAGTGAGACTTTTCATAAAGGGGTAAAGAACGCGTATCATCATCATATTGAAAATGTGACAAATACGAGGAAAATGTTATCAAATATCAAGTAATTGAGAGGCAGAGTTTTTATTAAAGATGTAGTTTAAAACTAACGCTATGATGTCTTGCCTTAAAATCTTTGAAATATAGGCACCGTTGAAAGTGTAATTGGCAACACGATCAAATTCCCAATTTAAAAAATCAGCTTAATATGGCGGTACCCTATTGTTCCTTAACGTCACCACACCAAACTCTTGTATTTTTTAAGCAGTTACCGCCGCCTATAAACATCAGCAATGAGGGCACAGCGAAGTTGTTGAAATCAGTGAATACTCTTTTTAAGGCGCGTTATATGTTATATGTTGGATAAGGATTTGAGATTTACAACTTGAGATTTTTAAACACGGCCACACTGGATCTGGAGCACGTAGGCAATAAGCCGCGGCACCCGGAGCCGGTCAGGAAAAATAAGATTGCAGCCGACCGACGACGCGTGCCTCCATATGCGTCGCACTGCCCGCTGGCTCTTTGAAATTTAAACCCGATCTCAAGTGCTTGGTTGAGAATGATCTTATTAAAGTTTCCTCATCGTAGGAGACAGCTAGCTTTCAGGTGGAATCTAGGGTTGTTCATAAGCGTACTAGATTGTAAAAAAAAAGGTAAACTTAGAAAAGGTATGAACAGATTTTGTGATGTGATGAGCGCGAATATTTGTTCCTTGAACGTTTTCTATGTCTTTAAGTATGTAATCCTTTATATACGAGTATTATTGATAGGATTTAATTTGTGTGAGATGGTCCCCTGACCAATATTAAGGGAATCATTTTGAAATTCAGTTTTTAAAGCAGCTGACTTGATTACGCACTTACATTTTTCCGATGGTCATTGTGAGGCGTAAAATAAACTATACTTTTAAGCTGTAGCATTATCCTCTAATGAAATAATAACGAGCTGACTAGTTTCCCCGCGAGCTCGGGTAGACCAGCACAATTTAATGCGAGTAGCGATATAGTTTTATAAGATTTCGCTGCTTTATAAGAGCAATAAGCAATAAACTTGCTTCGCGTAAAATAGCTGAAAACGGGTCCACAATTTATTCGCATCCACTGACCCAGCATTTTACTCTGAACTACGACAATACGTTAAGAAAATGAGCCAAGTCAAACTTCCCCATTTTACATTCGTACGTGGGCAATGTGTCGGCTAACGTGTAACGTATTCAAAAGGAAACGTCCCGCCGAGGCGCTCCTTGTTTCATTTTACGATCTTATCGAAATAATCCGATCTCGCTTGTTATTTACTGCCGTCTTCCGTCGATGCCGGCTGACTCTTGCGACTACTACTTACTCACGTGCAAATAGCCCCAACCACCTACAAATAACAATCAACTTTAGCCCCACCGCATTTGATACCGAATCCCTCAACTTGATTTCGTAAGCACATCTTATATTCACAACTACAAGTGGAGACCGCAGCGCAGGCTCGAGCATTTCAATGAAATTTCGTCGAACTTGGCGCTCTTGAAATATAATTCAGTATTGAAGGACGTACACTGGCGCTTGAAACGTTTCTTCGACTGCATGCTTCACAGATACCTCCAGAGACTGAGAGGAAAAATCTAGGTGTTTTATTTCGCATGAGACTGCGGTTGCGATGTGAAGCGAGGCGAACTATCACAATAAACACTTGGTGGCGGGTATATTATTCATAAGCCAGAGGTCTGAGACATTACACTTAGCTTTTTATTTGTTTATTTATAGACTGCGACAACGTTAAGCCTTATTTGTACATTTTCACGATAGATGCGATTTGCGTTTCGTGTTCGTTAAATCTTATTTTGCTATTATTGTCGTCCAAATGCATTCTGAGCTAGATGCTAAAAAGAATAGCAGCCTATATTATCATTAAAACACCACTACACCAGCTCCAGAGTACAATAAAATTAAAAAATTACAAACTAACAAGACTTATCTCGTGTATTCTCAGCAAACAAGAACAAAGTATCTAGACTTGTAAAGTTAACTACGGAGGCGAGAAATTCAATATGACGGTGGTGGAACGGTCTGGAGGCCCCCGCCACTCGGCGTCCGAGAGCGCCTAATAAGCGTGGACGAGAATGAAGTAAAAATTCTCCCCATTGTCATTCCTGTGGCGTAGCACTGGTAATGAGCTAAGTTCGCCGTAACGCCCCGTAACTTACATACCAATCGGTCGGCTTCCTTCTACCACCCATCGGTAATCATGCCGTTCGGTTTGGAAAACAAAAACTTTTGATCATGTTTTTTAACAAAGTTTGCGGTTACAGTTTTACGGAGACTTTCACTTGCTTAACATGTGGATGTTTTTTTTACTTTACTTAAAATTTATACGCAGAGTTATGTTGTTAAAGACTTAAATATACCTACTTATCACACTTAATGTAGGGTCAAGATAAATATGCAAACCAGGGCCTTTTTCAAAAATCTACTGCCTTCTTACCCCAATAGGGGTATATCTTTAATTTCATTGACAAAACAAATTCAAGCCTAACCCGTTAGAGATATGATCGCACTTGCTATAGGAGATTTGTCTGACAGCAGCATAGCAAATTCTCAACGCAACGCAACTGACTAAAAGTTACCGTTTCTTAATTTTAGTACTTGACGATACTGTACAGTCGAGTCATGAATATGTTTACACTTTAGTACCTTGCCACTTTAAACGCTGTGATAATTTATGTATGGCAGTTAATTTCAACATGATATTAAATAGACAACGTACTGAAGTGTATACATATTTATGAACTCGACTGTACACTTTTTTTAAATTAATAACTTCTTTCTTACAATACCTAGATCCCAACGAGTAAAATGAGATTTTTATTCGTCCTCACTAAGTAGTTACTATAATTTATTGAGTAACTCAATTAAAGTTGTCTAACTAATAATGCGAAACGTAAATTCAGCTCAATTCCGCAAGGGCACTTCGCACCGCGATGACAGCCGCTTATATTAAGCCTAAATTCGAATTCCGAACGGCTAGCTCGGTCTAGCTGGCTGGCAAGTATCGGCAGCCAGTTTCTTCCTCTAGCCGCTGACTTCGAAAATGGAATTTGCAAGTAATTTCGCCGCCCTCCCGACCCCGCAACCTCTCTTGCTCTCTTGTCTCTGGGTGTCGCTTCCATTACAAATTGTGTTGGAATAAAAATATGGTTAGAAATACTAAGAGTGGATTAAGGAGCCGGATTACCTTAATCTTGACTTTACCACAATACGCTGACAATTTTGCACCGTTTAAAGGCTTTACTTTTTTGCGTTACAATTAGGGTTCACTCTGAAAAAGAAACTGGTGTATAATATAGTTTAGGCGTAAAGTTTAAAGTAGAAACATTCATCTGAATTATTAAATAACTTAAATATATCCTACTAACACTACAAGAATCATTTTTTCGGTTTACATTATTCACACTATCCTATCCTAATGTTCATTTATTAATGCGTGAGTAAGCTGTAGGTACCAATATTTATTTTGTTCGTATACTGACTCGAAATAGTTTTAATTGTAAAATGTACCTTCATTCGCAAAAGCAAAAAAATGGCTTATACGATGCACCATTACTACGAGCACGATCGGCGGTTGTACCCGCTCAATACAATTCCTCGGTTCGCGAGAAGAAGTGGGCGTGTAATAGGAAATGTTCCGCATATTGAGTCGGGCGACGCGGACGTTCCGTCCCGAGATCTCTAAACAATGACACACACCGTCACGGTGATCCGCGGGGTTTTTACTCGAGCCTCGAATAGTTCCCCAACTCGATTAAATAATTAGGTCAGTAGAAAAAGTAAGTAGTAGGGTTTTTGGTGTATGTAAACAAGAAAGTAGTCAAGTTTTCTTAAAGTAATGAACTCGTTGAGAAATTTGAATTCAAGTTCATTCTAGAGCACCGTCACTTAGCAGAGTTTTATGCGGTACGCATTTTTAAGCCTTCTTTTTTAAAATCTGACGCGCCCCTTTAATTTTAATATAAGAATGATTCCTTATCTATTACAATATACGAAAAAAAGTCAAATCATCAGATTTCTTATCACTGTTAAATTCATAGACCTTCTTCAGGCTTCTTTGGGAAAAACCAAAAAATGTACAGGTATTACTTATATATTCGTATTTCCTTGATTTTGAATGAATTTCATAATGTTGTTGTTAGTAAAATAATCATAAAACAAAATAGGCCCGCGAAACACCGAATAAGCGTTAGCACCAAAGTCTTCTGAAAGTCAACAAAACTTGATGAGTCCGTCAAAGCAAGTTTAATTCGAAAATCGCTACCGTAACCAAGCAAAGTTAAAATTGGAAAATTGTCTTGATGATCTAAGAAATACCTCGGGGCGAACTTTAACTTCGGCCGCCTTTGAAACTGGAAAGCTGATCTATGCGATAGACGCTGTTAAAACTGTTTATGTTTTTCCGTCATCGTGTTAGTAGAGCGGCGAGGTAGGCGCAAACTTAAACAATAATGGGAAAGTGAAACGTGAAACACTTAACTTTCAAAGAGGCTTTAAAAGATTTTGCCGTTTCTGTATAATGTAAGTATTACCGGTTCACGGAATAGGTGCTTAATACAGGTATTGCTTAATTCAGCCTTAAAAAAATATTATGAAATACACTTTGGTTTATGATATGTATGATCACATATAATAAAAATGATCTTTCAAGCATTTGTTTGTTTGACACTTAGCAGAAATTACAAACGAAATTAATTATATTATAATGAAGCAAATTCGCGAATACCCAATCGATTGATCTAGCATTTGTTAATTGTGCCACAGTCATAGCTTGTGTTTGGTACTCTCTCACTGTAAATAAAATCACTTATTAATGCAGCGTCCATTTATAGCCGTCCATCCCGCGCGACTCGTCTACCCGCGAACTCTTTCGCCGTTACCGTTTCCCATTCTCTAATACATATTCTATTCTACATTTAAACAGCTCGCGAAAAGGATTTTCTAGGGTAAAAGTTTAAATAAGTTTAGGGCGGAGTTCCTCAGACCCCTTTTACGACTGCAAAGGGCAAAGGAGGCAAATGTTTATTCAAACATTCTATAGATTTTGTTTAGTGAAAAAGAGGACGTAAAAGTTCATAGAGCAATTGATCTGAACTGTGCTTCGAGTTCGAAGCGAAAGTTCATCTTTTCTAGGTGGAGCCCATTACTTTAAATTGTAAATACCTACTGTCACATTATGTTGGGTTGCTTTTAGATATAGGCACGTAAAAAAACGACTTAATTGTGAAAAAAAATAACCTGGTATTACTTTAAAACGGCTCTCGTAAAGTCTGAGGCAGCAGCCGTAGTGCCAATTAGTTTTCAATACACTATTATGCTCTTATTAACGGGTCCTAGAGAGTTCAGCAACGTACTTCCACCCCGACCTCCGCAGTGAAACATTGAATGCATTCCAAGTTTCATGACAGAAATTACGACGGTATGTTGAATTTAATTCCTTCCAACTTGGCTGATTCCATTTTTACTTTGAATCAATTTTAAAATTCTTGTTGAAATCCAGGGAGTTATCGAACTTTGGACGTCGGAAACTTTAACACTAGTAATATTAGCGAAGTAATTGCGAGGAAATCTGACGTTAGACGGCACGGCCGGGAATGTTAATCCGACGCAGATCGCTCTCCCGACGTTTCCAATTGACGGAAGCAGTATTCTATTCATGGCGAGGGTAGGAAATTGTTTTCGGCGCCAGCTGGTTTATCCCCGATACAGCAGATATGGATGTCGCTTGTTATTCAATTCAAGCCCCAGTCGCGCCGACGTTTTACAC
Organism: Acleris sparsana; assembly: GCA_923062465.1. Classification (NCBI taxonomy): domain Eukaryota; kingdom Metazoa; phylum Arthropoda; class Insecta; order Lepidoptera; family Tortricidae; genus Acleris; species Acleris sparsana. The sequence continues at coordinate 12,668,226 of OV281287.1, read as the reverse complement.
TCGCGCTTTACGGAGCAGTAATACGAAACAATATCGTAAACGTACTGTGTCGTTGAGAATCAAAGCTATAAACTGTAGGTCGGCAGCAAATCGGTGAGCGTGTCGCGAGAGCGGAGACTGTAAGAAGGTTTTAGGACAAGCGACGTGCGACAAAGTTTTTATTTCCCAGGGGACACACCGATCGTAGTGCCGCTCAGGTGCTGCCGCACCGATGGAAACCTATATTATTTGTTTGAACGAAACTTTCTGGTCTCGTGTGAGAAAAGTAAATTATGTTTGTGTCCTAAACGCCACCTTGTATTCAATGTCTCGCGCGCTGCGATTCGACATACGAAAATGTAAATAAGCCTCAGTTTCCGAGTGGAGCTATTTCGTTTACTTGCACGTTGTTTGTTTGGAAAAATATGAATAGACTTGGTATAACGCAAAAACCAGTAGGTACGGTACAGTAGCGTAAATTTACAGTGTCAGATTATCATACATTAAATTTGAAAATGTTGGGTATATAACAAAGCCGCAACGTTTCACGAAGTTATGCTCGCAATAAAAAATTACAAACGACCCACATACGTTACTTTTATGAAACGTTGATGAAGACGCGTTAAGCAATTTCACGTATTTTATAAATTCAAGAAAAAATTGCTCGTTTGAAATATGAACCGTAAAGGAATTGCGGAATTATGCCAGCGTAAAGACTGCCGAGTGTTTAATGGGTACAACGGATAATGGGGTGAGTTAGTATATATTTTTATTTCGAGTGATCCCTCATGTTCGTGAGTACATTTCCATTGTCTTGTAATTATAAAATGTAACATGCTAAAACTTAGTAAGACACTGTTCACGCATCGTTACAAAGTCAAATCGAATTGGTAGCTAGGCGAATGTTTCGTGGAAATGTGCCTGGAAGTCTGATGAATCTAATTTTTGTGTCGGGGCGCAGCGGCGCGTTACTTATGAAAATTATGCTCCATTCGAACGCTCGGGGAAGTTGAGAAGTTGAAATAAACTGTCCCGGCGTGACTCGCACACCGATCGCGCGGGACGCGACTCTTTAAAATACTTAACCGCTGTTCTGGCTGGTTGCTAATGGATATCAACCTTCGATAACTCGTACACGATCCGAAACGACATTTTTACAAACATCATAATACTCGTAATTCTTCCGCTGCGTAATTCCGTAATTGATTTTTCACTTCGTGTTCAAATTTCCAGCAGGGCTTTATTTTTACGAACATGTGTGGCATAGATAAAAATTAAATGCCTTGTTCTGATAACCTCAATCTAGATAGAAAAACCTACACTGAAGAGTATATAGAAAATAGTACAAGTAAAGGAGACACACATATCAGCATTTAGGTTTAAGTCACCCTCGATGATGCAACCCGATGTAGGAAGGTACTTGTAGCTTGGCATGTCAACAAAAATCATAGTTGCGTACATGTGCTGACATCATTCATTGTTTGGGGTTATTGAGGTACGTAAGTGTACTAATTAATACACAATATTTTTATATTTGTATCATAAATAAAATGTACTACGTTCCTTTCTAGACACTACGATAAGTCCACCCAGAGAAAAAAACTAAGAGATACTATCCTTAAAAGATCTGTAATAAATAACCGGAGGTACTTAAACATACAGTTCTTAATGTATTGCACTTCAATTCAAATATCTAGCGCAAGATCTTTACCTGAATAAACATCTTAAGAAAATAAGACTTCGCCATTTTAAGTTCCTTTCAGCTCAATGAAGCTCAACATTTCTTTTATTTACAAGAAAGGCTTAGCCCTACGCCCATCCTTTTCTTGACAATATTCAAATGGTTGTAACAAAAAGTTTTCGTGATGATACCTGCATATCATATTGATGATGATTAGACTGTTCATTTTGATCAACGCCGTTGGATACTCGCTCATATTTATAAAAATAAACAAAAGGGTAACGTTCGCTATAAAACGTTTCACGAGCGCCAAATGCTAACTCCTAACTGCCCGATTAGGAGCCTCATTGAAGTGTGTTTACGATTGCAAAAGCGCAGACTATACCTGTGTTGTATCGACCCAGCGCTAACGTGGGAAGAATACATTTATTATGTCGAGTCACGGTGCTCATTTGGGTATTAGAGATAAAATTAAAATTTACGCTTTGCCCAAAGCAATTTGTAACCGCCCGCTTTACTTCACGCGGAAAATAGGCTTTGGTTTATCCGAGTTTTACATTCATTTTCATAAGTGGCTTACATTCAACGAAACGGCTAAAGGATAGAATAGCCGGGGACATCGCTGTATAAAAGGATTGGCAAGACATCGTTTACTTTTCTTTTCTGCTGTTTTTATAATGGCTTTGGCATTTGACTGAAAGGAACCCTTGGTGAAATGAAAATGAGCACTTGAGAGGAAATCGGTTTGTGAACTGGTGTAGTACCAAGTCCATGAAATAGCATTGAAAAAAGGTACCTACTTATAGAATTGTTTTTATACTTATAACTTCGTCCGTGCAGATTTCACTTACACATATTTTCACGAAAAGTCGAAACGAACTAACGAACGAAATAAAGGTGACGTAAATTTGCACACCAATAATAAAGCAGTAAAAATAATGATAATGTCTACATCGTAACCATCCCAAATCCATATTTACCTAGCAAAAGGTATTTAGGGTATCTATTAGTCAAAAGAGAACCTGGCTCGAGAAATGGGAAGACAATTTGTAAATGAGAATTCATTGTTGTTTGGTTTAGAGTAACCCGCTAGTGAGGCAGATAAATGTCCTTTCAGGCAGCGCCGTCAGTCAAATCGCGGTTGCTTGCCCACAAGATATATTGTGGACCCAACGTTCGTCCTTGTGGAACGACCCTACAATTACTTTAAAATTAACAATTTAATGCTAATATGCTCACCGCAAATACGGAGTCGGACGTTAACTTAAAATAATTTAATCACTATTATAGTAATAATCAATAAAATCTCATAAAAAAATGGTGTCTAAGATACAACAATGTATAATTTATGCTATTGAATATTTACATTATTATTAATTTGAGCGCTGTTTGGTTTTGAAGAATGGTACGAGTAAGTTTATTGATTAGGTGCTAATATTAAACGTGAGTAGTTATTTAAATCATAAAAGCTTATTATTTTTTACCTAAAACATTATTTCATCATCGAAATGTTTAGTCATTTACACAAATTATGTTTTACTTCTCAGGAAAGGTTGCACTAATGCAAGAACTTTAAATATCACGTTTCGAATATAAACTATTCGCTTAGTTTGACGTGGGTTACATTTAATTTGGAAACGCTAACAGTTTTGGAAGCATTTTCAACTTAGGGCGACCGCAACAGGCATCGCATCCGAACAAACAAACAAAGTAATTAAACACATCAAACGGGGAGGAATTGAAGCCGCGACTCAAAGCCGACCAGTCAGCGTCCGGCCGACGCGCTGTGCCGGCCCAGGAGTGCGCCGGACGAACCACAATACCACTCGAGATGAATTTGTTTTCTTGGAGCTACATACAATCCGTTTCGAAACATAGCGTGAATCAGGGATATCTCAATTCCATAGAAAACGCAATGCATTTTTTTTTGGTGCGTCTGGCGAAACTACTGCCCATCTATAAAAAATAAATAAAAAAGATCGAATGTTACACAATACACCAAAATATAACTATAGTAATATTACTAGAAAAAATCTTACATTGAAGTCACCATTAACGACACATTTAGGATTTTGAAATTGCTTGAAGTAATTATCTTGCGAACACGATCAGTTTCACGATCACTTTATAATATTTATACTAATTTCGTCCCTTTAGCATTTTTCCTATTTAATAGTGTGTAGTTTTCAGTGCTGACTTAAATAAAAAATAACGATATTAAAAACCAATCAAGGTATTAAACGCAATAATAAAATTTTACGTTAACAATTTGAGTATCCATTCAGTGTAAAGCCTTAATTAACCTTAAAACGAAGCGAGTAAAATTATAAATGGAACAGTATTTAATAAAGCACTTTATAAATTAAAATGTTTCACAAACCTTTGCTTACTAGTAGCTATGATGCTCTCTTTTGCTTTTCACTTTAAAATAAGGACGACATCACTTTCATATGGTTCATCGTGTCGGGCCCCTGAACCCCGGGTCCCGGGATAGTGAGAGTGGCCACACGGGATGCCCGGGGCCATTTATTAGGCCATTGAGGTTGGCCCCGGCGACGTCTTTGGTCGGACGGCGGTATGCAGAATAGCCCCAGCAATTACGTAGGTAAGCGTTAATAGCATGAAACTGACCAGTGATTTAATTTGTTAGCTGCGCGTTTTGTAGCAGGATTTACTATTTTGGACACACATATTTTTCTAACAAATAATAAGGTTTATATTGTCATTAATAAGCATTGTTAGCAAAGAAATACACTCGTTTAATGTAGGCAATGCATCATATCAAGAGCCAGCATTTATCTGATTTTTCTTAACGTCAACCTGTCATTTCCTTACTTACCACTACATGTTTTAGCACTCTACAATTGTCAACATCGGTACTCACAAAATGCAAATTGTCATGAAACAGTATCGCATAAAAACCTTTGCACTCAACGAACTCATAACCCTTCTGGATAAAATGCAGCGCTAAATGACGTCATAACGCTCTCTTAAAAGGAAATGGTCATATCAAAAAAGCAAGTAGCAATTACAAGTAACGAGCGGCTCGGGCGGTGTATTTTATCGCATTACACGCGGTATCGGGGGCCCACGCTGGCTTGTCGATGGCTAATTAACGCCTAACATGCTCTATCTTGGCTCGCTCAGGCGAGTGGGTACCAGATAAAATAGCACTTAATATTTGGGCAATAAGAAATTATTTTCGGATAATTGTGTTTGGAAAATCCATATTATCCTTATTATTATATAAATGTGAAAGTGTGTTTGAGTGATTGTTTGTCAACAGGTTTATTTTACGTATGATGTCTGTTGCATAAATAAAGACGGACATGGAAAACTTAGTATCCTGTCATTCTACAAAGTTTTGTTAAAAAAAAGAACAGTAAGTAATGATTAAAAAAAACTTGAGATGGCGTTTTTTTTTTCTCTTTTCTCCGTTTAGTGTCCCTTTATACACCGAAACATGCCAATGTTATGCATTGTAAATAATTCTTTATTATATTTTTTACAAACACTTAGTCATAGTACCATTTAAAGAACCTTTTAAAATCACGCAAGCGTAACCGCCCATTATGAATATTACATATCTTTTAATAATACATTTCGATAAATTGAGTGCACTACGTACTGTTGCGTGTTAATTAGTGTAAATAGGCAATAATAATTACACGAATATTGAACTAATCCGGTAAAATGAGTATTTACATAAATAACTTGTCATTATGAGTGTGCCCAATATAGCCTAATAGAAACGGCTAGTCAAAAGTCATCAGTTATAATGTATTTTGAATGAAAGGTATAATGTATTAACGAGAAATGAACAGCTAAACAGGTTTGGAATGTTTGGATCAAGTTTGCTACATATCTAAACAACGTAATGTATACGCCACAGGATTCTTATCGTTGGAAGTCACAGATACTAGCTGTCGTAATAATACTATAAAAACAACTCACGATAGGTTATCTGCCTTAAATTCATTTTTCTTCCTATATTTTCCGAATAATCAATGCAGATCTTTGAAATCAGTCTACGTACCAGTGCCAAATACCTTTAATAAAAAACTAAAGTCACACAAATAAATTAAACGCAAAATATATGTAAATTTAATTTAATAGAATATAAAATCTACTACATTAAGATATCAAATAGCGGGCTGTTTGATAAGTCCTTTTAAAACTATTTGTAAAACCTTTTTTCTGGTAAATGGCATTAACACTGGCAGGCACAATCTTTCAAATAAAGACTGTCAAAAATTCAGCAAAAAAAAATAAGTTTTTGTCAGTATAACCATTGTTTAACTGTGATCACTCGTATATTTTCAACAACTATGGAAAAATCTCCTGCCGTTATAAAACATTTTTTATGAAGTTGCAGGGCTGCCACAATAAAAACTGAACTTAATTCTGTTCATGGCACTAACGCACCAACGTTGCAGGCTGTTTATAACTGGATAAATGATTTTAAACGTGGTCGGTCAAGCACATCTGATGCTCCACGCTCTGGTCGCCCAATCGAAGTCACTACTGAGGATGTTGTTGAAGAAGTCCATAATATTGTACTCGACGACCGCCGAGTGAAGGGGCGTGAAATAGCTGAGAACACAGGCATCTCCACTGAGCGAGTACATAAAATCCTGCATGAAGATTTGGGTATGACAAAGCTGTCTTCACGATGGGTGCCTCGTTTGTTGACAATCGAACAAAAACTCGAAAGCAAGCGAATTTTAAAAACTGTGTTTGGATATGATGAAGCGTAATCGTCGGATTTTTTTGAGTCCATTTGTCACTGTGGACGAAACTTGGGTCCATCATTATCCACCTGAATCAAAACAGCAATCAATACAATAGATGGCGACTGGTAAACGTGCCCCAAAGAAGGCCAAGACTGTTTTGTCGGCTGGGAAGGTGATGGCGACAGTATTTATGGGATGGCGAAGGAATCATTATGATTGATTACTTGGAAAACGGAAAGACTATCCCTGGCCGTTATTATGCTTAGTTATTGGACCGTTTTAATGCCGAATTGTTGGAAAAACGACCAAAATTGTCCCCCAAGAAAGTCCTCTTTCATGAAGACAACAGTGACAGTGCACACGTCAACTATTGCAATGGCCAAAATCCACGAATTGGGCTTCGAGCTGGTTCCGCATGCTCCGTATACGCCGGATCTAGCTCCCTGCGTTTATTACCTATTCCCAAATCTAAAAAGTTGACAAATGAGGACTTCATCGCAGGTGTAAACGCCTATTTTGAAGACCTTGACAAAACATATTTTTTGGAGGGGATAAAAAAATTTGAAACTCGCTGGAACAAGTGTTTGGCCCCCAAAGGAAACTACGTTGAGAAAAAAAAGGCAAATTGTTTAAAAATAAAAATAAAACTTTTTAAACGACTTATTAAACAGCCCTCGTTGTTACCTAATTGATTGAAATAAACTCGGCTCATCAAAGAACCAACGGACGTCAATATTTACTCAACTCAAAAGAATGTTTCAAGAAAAGCCTTTAGCGTCAAAATAATAAAATTTTCTTCGACTTTATGGTCGCCTCGCCGTTTGTGTGAGTTTCAACGTTCCTCTCAGTACACGTTGCTTAAGGCGGTTGCCCAAGTCAAAAGACCTTATTTCATATAAATAGCCTTTAAATTTTGGACATCATTATTTTACTTTCATAAAATATTTTATATCTTTCGTGTTTTCAAGGCAAGAGTGAATAGGCATTTTCTGGGTAAGCGTGTACAGTCAACAGCATAAATAAGTGATCATTTATGTACCTTGTCACTTTAACGTCGTGTTTGAAATGTCATATACAATTGTGAACCGATTGAAAGCGACAAGGTACATAAATGATCACTTATTTATGCTGTTGACTGTACCACCTTCGACCTCGTAGTCACTTAACATCATTTGAGACTGAGGTCAAACGCAAACCCATTATTGATTAAAAATACGTATTTTAATAGACATAATGATTAACAAAAATTAGAATTGGTCCTCTTTTTACAGCAGCCAACTCATGATTGATCCAGCAGATTTTCATTAAACTTATCTCTTAGCTAACCACCTCTTCTACAAGAAATTAAAAATACAATACGAACAAGCACACAGCAGAATAAAAAATTAAAAACCAGGGGCTGAACTCACACAAATATGCCAAGTCCCAAACTAAGCTTTAGGCTTATACGAGCTAGACAACGATAAGAATACTTATAGTAGAGAAATACAAACTTAAATACATAGAAAAAATCCAAGAATCAGGAACAAATACTTGAGCTCATCATCTAAATATTTACCCATAACGAGAATCGAACCCTACTAATTAGCAGAGGGCGGAATTTTCATGGCAAAAATCAAACGTCAATACAGTTGGAAGTTGGAATAATACATTTTATCGACATTTCCAGCTATCGATAAGTTTAATCTTCTACCTACATTACTGACTTTTAAACCTTACATGCATGATCTAGGATACCTCCTACGAAATAAAAAAAACAAAAGAATAATACGTACAATCAGCACACTTTTACCAGTAACGGAACTTTATAGGGACAAATAAAACATGCATTTAAGGGTTAACATTTAACCTCTTTAATTAGCGAGTTAACCATTTGACCTTTTTGATTAGCGAGTTGCATGGCTATTAAAAGTAAATCGCATAGCAGTTAACTGAATTTCTGCCACTTGTCTTTTTGCAACTATTCACGTATATGAAAAATGGTCCATCCAAAACGAAAAACAACAAACAAATGGATAAAGAAACTCGTAAATTTTATTTGCAATTTTTTTTTTTACAGTTTATCGTATTGTTATCAATTTTTTGCTTAAATATGGATTTGAGGTCTATTTTTGTTAATATAGCATCGTAATTATATCTTATCGATAGTCGATAAAATTCAACGTTCGAACTCTATTGACGTTTGGATTGTCGCCATGAAAATTCCGCCCTCTGCTAATTAGGCCAAACGTATCGTCACCGTTTTAAACACATCACATACTACTAGGTTAGGGTACTTACCCCTTTTTATGTCGGGTGATATAACAGTTTTAATATATTGCACCTTACTTTTTCATATTGTATTAATATACATCGCCACATGTCAATTTGGATACTATAATTTTTACTATTATAAATCTATGATCGTGTTGCAACGGTCGCGGTTACGAGCAGATTGAAGAGGGCTGGTGGTTATTTATGTTGCGTGCGAGTTTTTCGAGCTACCCGCACTTGGTCTTGTTTTTGTTTTATCGGAATACCCACCGACCGGCACACAACACTCAGTGTCCGCGGATTTGTCGGACGATATATGACGACCCTTGCACTTGCTAATCACAGGATTCCACGAAATCGAAATTATTTTTTGTGATTCCTGATTTCGCGTGTGTGAACGTCTGGAAAGTTTAAACCAAAGAATATTTGAATTTTATTGCAGAGATGCCACAATGTCTTTGGCCAGTGGATTCTAGTGACCTTCACATGCTTGCTTGCGTAAACAAGACCATATTTTAAAAGATCTGATGACTGCAAGCCATTTTATACTTTATACGAAGGTTGTCAATTTGTCAGGTTGCCTGTTTAATAATAAAAGGCAAACCCAAACATGCTGCAGTACTCAAACTACAATAGCTGCAATATTTATACATGCTTACTGAAAGCGTTGTACAGTAATGAGATGACATAGTGGTTACGGTGATACGAAATTTTTTAGGTTGACGAAGGACGAAACCGAGATTTTTTGCAGGTTTGGAGTATATGTTCGTTAAAGGTAAGACGAGTGTCAAATAACGTTCCCAAGTACCGTATAGTAGTCACTAGCCACAATGACTATGTTATAATAATATTTCAACGAAACGCTCTCAGCCTATCCCTTGCAGCACATGACGAGCCGCTAAAGGCAAGCGCACCCTGCGGCTATACTTTGTATGATCCCTTGATTGCCAGAAATTAGAAAAATTGCTTTAGCCATCAATTTAGATAACGTTTGACTTTACTTTGGAATCAGTTTCTTTGTACTGCGTTTAGCATAAAATAGGCTTTATTGGGTTGATTTGAATCGACCCTCGATAGCGAATGATACAATTTAGTGAATTCTTAATTCTTTGGTTGCTGGTGATTTGGTTTGGATTTGGTGATCTAAGTAATAACACTCGTATCTATCCCGATTGACTTTTTTTTTCATTATCGTTACTCGTATATCAAACAAAAATAATTTTACTCTTTGTTCTTGCGTAACCAACATCCTATTTGATCAAAGGTAAACTTAATATTATTGTGTATTTACGTAAAAATCAGCACATTATAATTTTTAAATTTCATAGTCTTAAACACTCTGTTTACAAATATTTAACAAATTCGTAAATCTCTGCAGTTAAAGTGCGACCCGTCTTGTTTCGGTATCATGTAACAGCTGCCCATGGCCGGCCGCCCGCGACCGCTGACGGGCCGCTCCTGACTAATGTCCCGCATTTATAACCCTCTAATTAAATGTTTGCATGTCCGCGCAAGAAACGTTATCTTCTAAAATTACGTTTACGAATTTAAATAGTTCGTAGCTGTTAATTGCTACGGGTGCCGTAGCAAATTACGCGTAGCCCGTAGCGTGTGTGCGTAGCCACTACGGAATTTTAGTTTTGTTTTTATATTAATTTAATAAAATAATACATAGATTTACTGGTGCTCATTAAAATGCAGTTAAAATTCAACTTTGACTGAACTTTATCGAAGTATCCAGAATAGCTTTCCTACAGTTTATAAGTAATTAAATGAACTCTTAATTGCATGAAAAATAAAGTTTTACATATAATGTACAGTACCCCAACGAAAATGTTAAGCACTTTAGTGCGTTGTCATAGTAAAGAAACAGAACCTCAAATGACACACATGACAATAACGTGACATTCACAATAACAAGGTTCTAAGTATGCTCAACATTTTTATTGGGTGACTGTAGTTACGAATATATGAAAATAATGTGTTTGTTTTTAGAATGCTCGGCAATAATTATGAGTTTTACACAGTTCCTTAGAGAAAACATTTAGGTTTAAGAACCGGCAGCCACCTGTGGCTCGGCAGCAAAAGTTAATAAGATAATAAGATATCATTAGGCGTAATTTAAAAGCACACAACACGACCCGACTGCGATAGCTGAAAATTGCCCGGCGAGCTTAATCGGCACGCGCGAGCTTTCCGTTAATAACCAACTCATAATTTTACGGCAAACTGAACAAAAAGGACGGTTTTAAAGTTAAAATAACAACGGAAGTGGCTATGGAAAATTAAGTTGAATTTAATTAGCGTGTTATAAAAATACCGGTTATGTATGAGTCGTACTCGGGCACCGAGGGTTCCGCACCTAGTGTTAACAAAGAAATATTATTGGAACCTTCTGCTGCTTGGTGTCAGTATCATTCCCAAGCTAAACCACACGGGCCTTATCAGCCTCAAAAGCAATGAAAATCTGTCACTTTGTATGGAAATTCTATACAAGGTGACCCGCGTTCATTGCTCAAATGACTATATTATAAGTGAACAGATATCGGAAATGCCATTTCTGTACATTTTGATTCTTTGTCGATAATACAGTTACAATTAAGGGTTGGCAACGCATTTGCAGTCTTGTGAATGCGAATGTCTATGGGTCACAGTTTGCACTTACCATCAGGTGGCCTGTGTGCTAGTTTGCCTTCTCTATGCCATGAAAAAAAACCAATACAAAGTGTATTTTTTTTTTCGCTAACCTTTAAACCATAAGTAGATCTTGCATGTAAAATTGCGTTCACTTGAATAAAAATATTTTCCGGAATCTAGATTAAATTCCTAAAGATCTGTCAATTACGAATTGTGCTCGGCGTACTAATTCCGTTAAATTCATACGTTGGATAAGAAACTTTATTTTTTATCAGGTATCTTTTAAAAAAGGCCATTAGTCATTCTTTCGTAGCCAAAACCTATATTATAAAGCGCTGGGCAGTTTTAAACAGAGTATTCCGGTTTGTAAAACACGGAGGTAATTTTGTCCACTCGATGCTGCCCTATTACCCCCAGGAAGGCACTCAGGTGGGATGGCTCGTAAAATATACGACACTCCAATATTATATGGGGAAGAGCAATTTACTACCCACTTACAAAAAATGTAGGCTTAAATCTACTCCACTCGACCTCTCACATAAATACCTGCGCCCGATTCATGCCATTTGATCGAAGCACTCGACCCGCATGGATTTCAACGGATAATTAGACCAGTCCTCCCACGCAGAGGACTCTCGCCGTCCTTCTATGCCGTGTAATCATAACCTTGTTAGCATCTTTGGCATTCACAAGAAACGTATTCCGTTAATATTAACAGGAATTTACATTTCCTTTGATATTCTTATTAAAAACGAATTTGTATAATTCTTAAGAGGCAAGTATTGCAGTGGGAAAGGGAAAGGAAGTGGTGCCAGAATTTCATATAAAAAAAAGACTATCTAATCTAATTTCTAAGGCAGCGCATAAAAATGTATAACAAATAATGTGATTTAAGTTAAAATATATATTTTTTAACATACAACTAGCCATTTTTTTTTTTGCCGCCCTTATAACATTTTTTATTTGTTCTACAAAAATAAATGAACGTCAAAAACCAAATTTAATACCTGAGTTGTCTTGAAAAAAGTCACGCTACTTTTCTTGTTATTTTTGGGACATGTCATTGATTTTTTATCCAGCCAGCGATCTGGACAATGAAAGGAAAAGAGCGTCCCGCGCGAGAGCTCGCACAAAGGGCGCCTTTTTTTACTTTAGTTACCTGCCGCGAATAGTGTGAATCACACGTCGCCGGGTCGCGCCGTAGCGTCCGCACAATCACTTCCCAGTTTGTTATGTACTCAGCAAGTAACAAATCACGAAGACTGAAATTAAGTGAAAAACGTCAAGGACACGACTCTACACCTCAATAGGCCATAGATACAGGGTGACTTATTTAGCAACAAACACGTTTCTATGCTTTTGTTTCTGTTACTTTTTGAAATAGGAACATATTTTCGTTTCGCAGTGGATTCAAATACTGGAAAACACATTCGCAACCGTGGTTTTTCTGACGCTAAATGAAACCAAACACCGATATTTTTCTCTTTTTTTCCAGACGGGACCATGGATCGGCGGCGAGACTTAAAAGCCCGGGTACAAAGGAAAACACACATCCGGTCCCAGGGCTATTGTTGCGGCGACGTAGGCCGCCCGTCTCTGAGTGGCTGTCGCGCCCTCTACTCCGCGCACACCTACACAGCTTGTACCAAAACATAAGTTTTAAGTAGACCGGCAACATCGTAAGCACGTCCCTGCGACAGACGCGAATAATAAATCGGGTCCCAGACTAACGAGCTCATTTTACCCCAAAGTATGAGCAGCCAGCCGGAAACAAAGAACTCAATTAAACAAACATTACCTTGCCAATTGAACGAGTCCACACATGTACAAAACTCCGCTTCATTTACGAATCCATTTCAAAGGAATTTCTAAACAACGGGTAGCCGGGATCCCAATGGTATTCCAACAAAGCCTGGAAGTTGTAGAGGTATTCGAAATTGTTTACAAAATTCAATCCTAAAGCTTCGAGCCAGATTAAATCTAATTTCAACTTGAAGGTAAGTCTGAAATAAGTCTTCATAAAACCGGAACGGACTGATGAATCTGTCTATTTGATTTAACCCTTCCCGAAGTTGTGCCCTGCTGATTGCCCGAAAGTTAGTCCCTACTTGTGCTCCGCTGTTTTTTCGCCGTGGGAAAAACAAAATCGAAAACAAGGTAGTAAGTAATGGCTTAAAAGTGAGTTCGGGGAGCTCGGCGAGGCGCGCGTCGGCGGCGCCAGCGCCGTCACCGCCCAACTTCAGCATTTAGAGAGTTTACCCCACGTTTTATTTTAAAAATAGGCACGTATTTCATTACTTTAAATAAATTCTTTCGATGCGCCATCATAGTTAATTAAAATCTGAAATTAAGTTAGTTTGACTGATTCTGAGAAGGATCTTACTAAAAACAAAACAAACATTTTAGACTTAAAATAAAAACAGTAAGTAATGAATCAACAATGATTACTTTTAGTCGTAGCCTGCTTTATTTTCACGCAAACAAATCTAATCGCTTAGAAAATCCACCACACCTCATCATTTATAAATATGTTCATAAATGCAAGATACCTACTCGCAAATTTTCTCAAAACGTTTTCTTTCGCGGCTACTTAATAAACATAATTATGTGAATGTCCGCATTTTTAAATTTTAGGAATTCTTTCGCCGCGGGTGCTATGTTAATACCTATATATTGAGACCACAAAATCTTACAAATATTTTAATGAATGCGACTCTGTACGCGTTGCGCATTTATTGTTTTACGACTTGATTTCAAAACAACCAGTATTTCTACTACCTATTTATAAATTAAATGAGAATGTACCAACAATACACAACTTATCGAAAATAAATTCAAATTTTATGTAAAAACTACATAATAACGTTGCGTAGAAAGACAGAGATGAATAGCAACAGTTGTTTTGGACTATTCAATTTGAACCTGTAAAAAAATGTGAGATGTATACATATACGAATAAGGTTTGGATCAAATTTCAAACGAGTCAATGTTCTGGGTTAAATCATAGGATACTTTTTGTCCTGGAAAACTCTAAAGTCCCCTTGAAAGTCTTATTAAACAAGTTCGCGGGTAGTCTCGTTCAAAATAAAGCATAAACTTTCCTGCTGCGCCTCTTTTTAGGGTTCCGTACCCAAAGGGTAACAACGGGACCCTATTATTAAGACTTGTCTGTCCCTCTGTCCGTCTGGCTGTCTGTCTGTCACCAGGCTGTATCTCATGAACCGTGATAGATAGATAGTTGAAATTTTCACAGAATATGTATTTTTGTTGACGCTAACAACAAATACTAAAAAGAGAATCAATTAAATATTTAAGGGGGCTCCGATACAGCAAACCGTGATTTTTTTGCCGTATTTTGCTAGATATTAACAATGGCAACAGGTAGACACTTGAAATATTCACAGAATATTAAGTTGTATATTCACATTAAAAATAAATGATTAAATTAAAATATAATACTTATTTAAGGAGGGCTCCCATACAACAAACGTGATATTTTTGTGGCTGCATGTTGAATGGTACGGAATTCGGCATATTGGTCGTGGGTAAAGGAGATTCGCTTCTAAGTGTAGTTATTGTTTATTCTTATGCCTGGGGACCTAAGGGGGCCTAATAATGGCTGCGTTTATCGCGTGATAAAATGTGGATAAAACATCCGCCACTTTTTGACGACGAGAATGACAGACGACAGATTTATCTACATTTTATCATGCGATATACGCAACCATACTAGGACCAATGGTCAATTATATCAACTTTGTATAATGTATACCTAATGATAATAGTAAGTAAGAATCTATACAGTAACTAAAAATAGAGAGAAGCTAGTGGAACTCTAATGCCGTCGCGAAAGCCGATTATTTACAAGGCTTAACTTTTTATTTATTCACGGGGTAACTTCAGTCGCGCTCTAATCTGTGTTTAAATTCACAGTAACAATAAAAATGTCCAGCGGTCATAACTCCGAGAGCTTAACAGGAATTTATTGCTGGGCCATAAATATTTGGCGTGAACGATCTTATTTTCAGTCGAATGGCGACAAGGTTCTAAGCAGTAGAGTTATTATAAGTTCTGCCGCACACGCCTCGCGACCGACTTGAAGCATTCTTGCTTTTGTAACTTTAGGACGCTTTAGTTTTCACGCATTAATATAGGTATTGTGTTCAAAATTTAGTTTATAATTAGTTGATCTCTGTTAATCTTCAGTTGATGTATTATTTTGTGAATCTTCTTATTTTGTGAAACTTATTTATTAAAATAAATATAGGTATTGTACCTACACGGTTCAAATGAAAGTTGTATTTTCATGGCTTAAGATATTTAAATGTTTTAGCATTAATGCCGGACTCCAAATTTCAATAAAAAACTTAAAAAAGCACTCTTGACCGGCACTCATGAAAAAAGAATCATTAAAATCGGTTGACAACTGGCGGAGAAATCGAGTAACATACACAAAAACAAAAAACAAAACATTAACAGACAAATCTAGAACCACCTGCTGTTTAAGTCGGTTAATAAGAGTAATTCCTGAAAGGCAGTGAGTTGGTATGCCCCTGATTTTGCGTACGTATATCGGTAACCCAGGGATACGAAGACACGAAGAGTCATGTGATCTACCAGTGACGCGATTGGTTTAAAAACGAATCGATTAGAAACGATAGTTAGCGTACTTAGGAAGTTGCATGGCTAGGGCCTTAGCTTGTAATTTCACTTTCATTCGATTAGCCTAAAAAAAATACTGCAACTTTCTGAACACACAAACATCACTTATCAAAAACATTTTGACTTTTGAATATTTTATTTTAATCGTTACAAAAACGGACCAGTTAAAACCCGTTGATCTGAAGTCTCATAGATATAAATCTATGAGACTAATGTGTATTTTTTTTCTGATTTTGAAAGTTATCTGTAGCAGACCTAAACCGGAAGTAGCCTGCTGAAGCGAGCCGGAAGAGGAAAGGATTCAGCAATTGACGCTGGCGACCCGCAGCGCTGCAGCGCCCTACTTCCGATGATATTTTTACGGCGCCTAGTTTGCACTCCACGCGTGCCTTGGTAAAGTGGGCTGTTCCTGTCGCTTTTATAGGCTTGTTATTTGCAATGTTTTTATTGTTGTACTTTAAATATAGACCAAAAGGTAGCGTGTCAATTTCCCTCTGTGTTTCGCAATACGTTTCGTTATCCATACCAAAATTATAGATGTGAAAGTAACTGTCTGTGTGTTCGTTATGCTCTCACCGAACGCCGGAACTTTAATAAAATTTGGAATGAAGGTAGCTTGAACTCTGAGGAAGGACATGGGGTAGTTTTTGTCTCAAGATGTTAGACAGTTTCCGAGCTTAATAAACCAGAGATAAGCTTGAGGCAATCTGGATCTGACAGTTTATTTAAGGAAAGGTTAAAGAAGCTATGGTTAAATGAACAAGATGAGTCGTAAGTGTTGTTCCTTTGTTCCGTTTTAGGATTTAATTACTGTTGAAGTATGTGGTGGTATATATTAGTATATTTTATTACCTATGTATGTATTTTATTACAGCAAATATTATTAATTTTTAATTATCTCTGTTATTTTTTCTGTTATTTTGTAAATTTGCCTATCCTCTTGCATTTTCCTTGCTTATTCTACTCCAAGGTTAACTGGAAGAGATCCCGTATGGGATAACTTCACCTATATATGTACATATCTATAGTGATGCAAAGTGTTTTGTAATTGTTTACTTGCAATAAAGAGTTTAGATACATACATACATACATACTCGGTACACTTGGTAAAAAACCTTCTAGGTACCTATTTCTGTCATCCCGCATTGAATTTCAATCTTGCAAGTGAGATTTGAACCGCTTCCTGCTGTCGTAATGGGCTGAAATTTAAAAAAAACATAATTAAACTCAAGCATCATAGTATCTAGGAACTGATGTGATGAGGAAGTCGGAAGGTGGCAGCAGGATCTTCCCTGAACTTAACTCAAGATCCAACGATTTGCGATTTCGTACTTTTGATAGGCAAATAATGACAGCAGAAAAATGTAGCAGCAAAAATTTAAATCATATTTTTTTCAAAAACTTATTCAGTTGTCTTTAGTATGTATATAATTATACCTAGCAAAAACGTTGTTAAAGAAAAGCAATATAGCTCTTCTTTAACTACGCTGTTCTAAATGGCTGTAGGTATAACATTTATACCTCTACCTATCCGCAAAAGAGCAGTAAAATGAAAACAAAGCACGGGGTGAGGTAGAAAAGGTTTGCTCTCAATTGCGATACTTTAAGTGTAGACGCTATTGGAAACCGTTCTCGATTTAATGTCGGCTTTACGTGCATCCACAATAGGCAATTTAGTACTAGCTGCTTTCATACGAGCATGCACAAAAAGGTACGGGTAATGCGGGCAAAGAGAGCGTTTAGCGTTAAAATATATTGAGTGAACAGGATGTTTGAAAATGTTTATTCAAATTCAAACTAATTGAATATTCAATTTCAAAAGTTCTTCAATAATTGTTCTTTCCGTGGATATCGTAAGAAGCGACTAAGGGAATAAATGCTTTTAGTACTGTTTCGCCTCTTACACTGGTAAACATCTTAGCCTAATTGTGCAAAATGTGGTTCCAGAATTGTTAACAAGTTTTTAGATATAATGGTAAGCACCTTAGTGCACTGTCATAATAAACTTCAAACTTAACATCAAATGACTAGTATGAAAACAACAATGGCAGTCATAATGAAAAGGTTCTCAGTATGCTCAACATTTTTATTGGGTGACGTCTATGTAAATTTCAAATAAATTTTGAGTTCACTCATATTTTTAATCATTCACAGTGTATGTTAGATGAAAAGTGTATATTACAATTAAACATGCTTACAGTATGAACCAAAAAAAACTCAGTTTTTACATCACTATGATTTGAAGCAGTTTTTTTAATGATTTCACATATCTTCCCTTTTTTGGTAAACATCGACTGACCAATTACAATATTTAAAAGTTATTTGTGTTAATTGTATTATTGTTTAGTTGTATTATAACTACACATCGGTAACGCGTGGCATTTAGGTAGCACTTGACAGATTAGTGATGAGACAAGTTTTCTAAGTGCCTATTACAGAAAATAAATAAAACCTTCATCGTCTTAACATATGACTACGTAGGTTTGATCACTTGTTTAAAAACATCAATGTTAATGTCAATGATATTGTCATTCATTTACTCGTAATAATTATTACGAGACGTGTTGCGAAACATATGTTTTTAGAAATAATGGAGGAAATCAAAGAAAACATCAATAAAAATACGCTGCAACTTTACAATAGAATGCTTTTTTTACCCATTATGTCAGTGTAGTCGGGATTTTCTTACACAAAGTGGATTTTATCAAGTAGAAGACAGGCTGACTTGTAAAAATTTAGAACTAATATTAATTGTTTATCAGTATCACGGATCACGGATGTCATATAATGACAGAAAAACCTTTTTTTCTAATTGGTTTCCTTTTCTCGACTCGTACAGGAAGAATTGGGACATAACTAGTCTGTTAGTAACTGTCAAGTGCTATCTAAATGCCACGAGTTACCGATGTGTAATTATAACCACATCATTTGAAGTAGGTACAATCAAACTAAAAAATATAATAAGTCTAAATAAATATAATAATCTAGTGACTCTTCAGTAATGCTAATATAAACTATGACACCGCTTTTAGCCAAATACCAACGATACGATTTTCAATCCAAAGAGACATGATTTTGTCGGGTAGTCGTGTAAAAAGTATCACCCAATACTCAAAACAAAAGTCCTAAATAGTTACTCAACACTTGCATCTCGCCAGTTTGGGCTCTTATTTTATATGCGTCGGGCCCTATACCCCTCGTAGATAGATGAAGCAATCAGTTGGACCCTGGCGGACGCTGACGCGCATTTTAGAGCACACCCTGCCCTGCCCGGGGAATTTATTGATCACATGTTGTAAATCTGCGCTTCTTGTTTACGTAATGCGTAGCCATCGACAGACCCACGTTGAACCCTCTTAGGCCTTGATAAGGTATTTTTCGGATGCCTAAGTTGGGTCCAATTTAGATTTGGTCTCACGATTTTTAAACTTAAATGTGACCACGTCTCATATAATCTTGTGGTTATTAAATTTACATTGAGAACCATGTTTATTCATCAATAGTGTCTAAGGATATTAATAAGTGTTTGGCTTAACTGATATGAGCGTTTTATATGTGTATTTAGGAGTTTTACGAAGATTACTTGCTGAGTAGACTTCTTATTGGAAGCAAGTCCATAATATTATTCTTAAATGCCACTGGGCTTCTCGCCGTTACGGGTTTTTGGAATTAAAGTTTCATGTCTACAATTTTATGTAATTCTCCGAATATTTACCACGGCCGTATAAAATCACCGACATCAACCGAAAGGTTATAAATCAAATTATTAAGAATAAATAAATCTTGAAAATTGCACTTCTCTAGTTCGCTAGCAATGCGAACACTGCTGCTTGGCGGTGGATTCATGGATAAGATGCTTATACTTTGGATGAGATGTCTATAAATTGGGGCTGCCTTTTTACCTACCTATAGCGATGCCTACATTGAATTTAGAACAAGCGAAGGATTCTAAAGATAGATGCGAAACATTTGCATAAAAATGCAATATCATCAGATCCAACATAGCATAGAAAAGGTGAGTAAATTAAATACATACTTACTAAGGCATTCCTGTTATAATTGTTAGCGCATTATTAGACGTCACTGTGTTCATGATAAAATTATTTGAAATGCTACCGTCAAACTCTTAAGGCAGGCGTTCATAGGTCTGCATCATACGCGCCAGACGCATCGGATGCATTAATCATTAGGCGTAATGCTATCCGTCCGGTGCGGATCAGTGGACGCAGCTGTATGACCAACTACACAAAGAATTTTTAAATTCCTTTTATACGTTCCGCCTGATACTTACGATGCGGACTAGTCGACGCCATCCCTTAACATGACATAAAAGTAGATCTTTGTACTAATTATTTGATGAAATAACTGATTAAATATAGGGTGTTCGGCAATCATTGGGATTGTGAATCGCGCTGGGTGCGACGTCAGCTTAAAATACTAACTGTCGAGCGTCCTCATGCGGCGTGAAAGTATTATATTTTTGTATTTATGAATGTCTCATTTTTACGATACTGTTTAGCCGAATTTAGGTATAAACTATTATATTTTATGACAAAACACGTTGCTAGAAAAGAACAAGATCAATACGAAAAATTATGGTAACTCAGGAAAAAACAACGGTTTCAAACAAAACCGGTTGACTAACTAGTCCAATACGTTTCCATTGACAGAACAATATTTAATTGTTTCATAAAAATCTCCTCCGACTCATTAAAGTCACTATTAACATAATTGTAATAATGACGCAGAATTTTATCAAAATCTGTTGACCCATTGAGTAGGTAGTTCGTAACTACTCAACGGGTCAACCGATTTTGATAAAGTAATACTGGGGACATAGGAACGGACATACATACATACAGGTCAAACATATAACCCAACTTTCGGGCTTCGCCGCAGTCAGGTAAAAACACATAGGTAATTGTTTAAACTTCAATGCCCTATAAAGTGGAAAAACGAAACGAAACGAAAGTGGAAATATTTTTAATTGACCCTATAAGTAACTACTTAATTGATAAAATTACTGTGTATCTGTAGTTATACACACAAACTTTTAACACCCCTCTTTTCGCGTCAGTGGTTAATTAATAACTTACACGTCAATATTCAGCCTAACTGGCAGTTTATTTATCTAATGAATACATCAAATGAATAACTATCCGGAATAAGACGGATATTAAAAACAATAAAGTCAACATTTCTGTATACTAGTTCAGTTTTAGTTCAAGGGGGATTTAAATATAACATTTTACTATCACAAAATGTAATTTGCAGGTTAGTTTACTACCAACTTTACTTATCGATTGGTCCTTTACCTACATCAAACCAGAAGCCTCCTGGCCCGCGGGACTTCCCGTAATAACAATGTCTATCTTTGGTTATGACTGGGGTTATTTATGTTCTGGAGACCTTACGGAACTACAGCCGATGAAAATATGTAACCGAGCGTAGATTAAAATATGTTTTTTTTAATTTGTTATGAACGTTAGGACCATGCCTATATATATATGTTCAACAACATTTTACACGTAAATACGTCTTCTGTTTTTTATTACAATGGTTGTCTTATAAAGTTTGTTTACAAACTTTTTAATGAACTACCGACTGGATTATTTTTTTGCACCTTACACTGCCTTTTATTTTTCCTAGATATTTCAAGTTTCGTATACGTAAATACTCTAAAGTAAGTATAAGTTTTTAATATAATAATTACCACACAACCTGATTATTTAAATACCTAATCAGCAGCGTCAGAAAAACAGACTTGAAATTGATACCCACCTACGCAAACTCATTCCGCGCGTTATTTTACAAGCTTGTAAAAATGAGGACATAGCGATTACCGGAAAGGTTATCATAAAGAATATGCGATATCGATGCCACTCCGGGTGCCGGTAAATCTCCGGGAGCATCAGGACCGGCTCCGTCGACAGTTTTCAGGCCATTCGGTCGTTTTTACGGCGTCACACTCGACCCACGACAAACATGAGCTCGCCGACACGCTGCATACGCCCCAAATGATTTTCGTACGTGACTTTATAGATAATATTTCTTATTGTTTATTGCTGGATGTAGTGTAGTATGTAGTCGTGAGGGTAGTGCAAATAGATCGGAGAGAAAAAGTGTACGTAAAATAGTAACAAATAGCAAAATGTTTTCGATTCTTTAGATAAAAGAGAAACGGAAAAAACTCTGTTCCCGTGGCATTGTCAAAGCGGACGTAGTCGCGGGCATAAACTGATCATACATATTTCTGATTGTCATAAAAAGCTATTCCTAAATGTACAACAAAGACTTGGCGACTTACCGAAGGGAAGATTAAGAATATTTTCACTTAATTGCCTCTATTTATATTTAGTTTTATGGCCTATTTAACCAGCGCAATATTAACAGCGGTAATTTTCGTAACGGGACGTCGTATATAATAATGTTTCTAACCTAGTAAATAATTTAACTACATTACCTAGTTTTAAGATTTTCAGGCACTACTCGTTTGAGACTAGTATTTAACTCGATTTCAGGTTTAAGAACCGTATTAATAAACTGATGTTTGCCTTTTTTTAATGAGCTGCTTGCGTACTAGTTTCTGCCCGCGACTTTCTCCGCTTTGATTTCGATTATGGTTATTCCCTCGGGAACTACCAAAATTTTCCGGGTAAGTCTATTATGTTCCTCCAGGGTATAAGCTATATCCAATCCAAATTTCATACAAATACGTCCACCGCTGTAGCGTGAATAACAGCGTGAGTAACAAACAAACACACAAAATTTCACATTAATAACTTTGGTAGGACGTAGGATTCACTCATTCATTCATTTCAGCCCACATCCACCCACTGCAGTGTATTTGGGAAGTTCACTTCTGGATCACGTGACGAATGTTGAGATTAGGCGCAAGACTAAAGCTGCGGATGTCGACAAAAGAATAACGCAACTGAAGTGCAGTTGGGGACACTACAAGGAGAGGTACCCAACTGTCCGACTACGATTTTGTATATTTTGATATATGATTTGGAAAGGATGGATGAAAGAAGATTGACGAAAGAGATATACAGAGCGAAAGTGAGTGGAAGGGTCGGAAGAGGCCGCCCTAGGCGTACTTTTTCGAATCAAATCGGAGAAATACTGGAAAAGGGCCGAATCTTAAGTACCCGAAACCGACGTGCGTGCATGACTCGATGTATGAATGTGGAAGAAGCGAAAGACATTTGTCAGGATCGTAGCAGGTGGAAAGAAGTCGTCTCTGCCTACCCCTCTGGGAAACAGGCGTGATTTTATGTATGTATGTATGATATATGATTGAGAGTAGTCTAAAATAACAGACACGTATTTTTTTTAGCTGTCCTGTTTCAATCTTGAATCTATTGGAGAAATTGACCTCCGAAGTACTGAAAACTGACTCAACCCTCTCCCCCCCCTCGGAGAGTGGTGGCCGAGATTAGGTTACAGATCAGTAGGCAGCATCAGCTTGTTGGTCTGATGACAATTTGGCAGACAGTTGGGAAAGGATGGGTGACGTTAGCACGAGACCGGGCTAAAAGGCGCGGGTGAATATTTGGGCGTTTCAACCGCCGTCATTGTTGTCTTCAATATATTGACGAAAACAATGATAATTACCAGCAACTTTTGATGTCAAAGTCAACGGATCCGGGGGTAGTATTAATTCTATTTAAAATCATAAGAAAATTAAAAAGTTTATCTTGAATAATATGCGAAGACAATAATGACGGCGGTTTAAACGCCGAATAATCACCCGCGCGGTAATGAAGAACTAAGATCTAAAAGTAAACAGAAACTAAAGTCAAAGTCAAAGTCAAAGTTCTTTATTCTTCAATTTAGGCATAATATAATGCACCTATGAATGTCAAAAAGCATTACCACCGGTTCGAAAAATAAAACCTTTGCCCCGAGAAGAACCGGCGTAAGAAACTCGGCAAGGTATATTTTTTTCAAGAAAAAGGTTTACATCATTACATTATAATTATAAATAGTTTACAATATCACGGTATTTTTGTACAATAGGTGCACCTTTTTTAAGCGTAGATTACTCATGCAGGACGGACGACTCACTGCCAACATCCCTATCCATGATATAATCGTTTACTTTATAATATGCTCGGGAAATTAGTTTTTGTTTTACGACAGATTTAAATTTAGAGTTCAAGTTCAGTAATACTTTTTGGAATTTTATTGTAGAATTTTACACAATTTCCCAAGAATGATTTTGAAGTTTTGGCCAGTCTATAAAAAGTGGTTTTGAGCTTTCCTGTGCTCCTGGTTGCTTTTGGCTTATCAATGTTCGTGCCAAACTCAATGCCTATTGTCATAAGCTTGGAGCTTGATATTTTTTTATACGTTTTTATACATCTTTGTGGAAATTTCTAATTACTTAATATCCCGGTTGCGTTGAATAACATTAAACCGTACCGTTAAGTGCTTCCATCTAGTGCTCGTTTACTCTTAATGCTCGCTTTACTTTAGCAAATAGCAATGAAAGGAAATAATCGATGGAAATATCGTCGCCGTAATGCTAGCTGCGTTATTTATTCGAGGCTTTTGAATGGGTGCCTTTTTAACGGCAGTTTAAAGTGCCACGCAGTCCGGCCGGAATGATCCGTGTAGATGTGTGTGTATACTGTGAAGGCACTTAATTGCAACGTAGGGAGGCAATTTTAGGCTACTTTCTAATAATGTTGTCAAAAAACTGTTTTAAAAGACGGGTGCAGATTGTATTATTATAGAAATTACTAGTCAAACGATTTAAAAACCCTGATTGAGTATCGTTTCTGAGGCCACCTGATCATCATTTAGCTTAGCTTTATGTACAAATTATATATAAAGCGGTGCTAAAACTGACAAGAAGGTTGTTACATTTCATGCAATACTGACATATTAGATTTAGTACAAATTTACTTTATTGTAAACCTTATCAAATGGTCTTAGCTTTAAAAATAAAATAACCATTTACGAATGATCTAAAAATTAATATGAGTGGAAGCTTGGGACATTGTTTAGGTACTTACTTATATTCAAGTAAGGAATATTACGTACTACCAAGTTCCAAATAAAGTTACTAAAACTTTAGCAGCGAATAACAAATAAACTCGCCGTGTAATGTAAACACTTACTACTTCAAATAACCAACGTTTTCTACATTGCGTTCGTCTGAAAAGTGAGACTTCGTTAAGAAGCCAAGATGGCGGTTTCATAAATTCCCAGCAGATTGTTTAAGAGTGTGGGTAACATATGTGGCAGCCGTCCCGTCGGTCGCCGACACTCGGGGCGCAGTTCCAGTGTCCAACAAACTCGTTAAAAGTTGGCGAAACAACGGAAGAGCTGTTACTCCGAGCGAGACACTTGCCGCTGCGACGTTAAGCACAAAAGTACAACACAACAATAATATCAAGCATTTCCGAGACAAAAATAAGTTTGCTGTTTAAGCTGATACATTGCTAGCTCAAAGGGGAAAGTTGTTGGCCTCCGATTTTTCACATGCAGTTGGAAAGTTATAACTTGACGTGCTGGATCGGATTACATTTCGTTATTATAAAAGTTTAATACTCGCCTAGCTGTAAAACGTTTATTTGAGTTAAACATTGGCTTATACCTGGAAGCATGTATGTAGATAAGTACTTTCAAAAAATACTATCATGAGACGTGTTATTTTGAATTAGTCCTATGTAATGAACCCTTTTTGGTATTTGGAGTTTAACATAATAGATAAACGAGTATTTAACAACAATGCACAAGTAATCTAAAGAACAATAGCGGTTTAGTGGGCGTCGTTAAAATTATAAATATCCGAGCGCTCACTAACTGCCCCAGTATTCCGTTAAGAGGATTCCCAAAGCTGTAAATTGCGTGCACGAAATATTTACGAGACAGGCTTTCGCGGCATTACAACGACCATGTGCACACATTTGCGCATTGCACAGCGCGTCGCTGCAAAAATGCAACATGCAGCTATTGCATTAACCCGCCACCGACTGTATGACTGCCGCGTTCTAGTGCTATTAGATATAGCGAGACTCTCAAATGGACTCGTTTCTTACCTCTAGTAGGAGTAATGATATATCTAACAATATGTGATAAACCTAAAGACAAAGAGCCGTGTAAAAACCTAAACCCTCACAAATTACCCAAAACAATTATCGTTACACAGCAGAAAACTTGGCCAAATCTGCACAAAGAAACAGCTTTGAAATAAAACAAAAAACTATGCAATTCCTTTGTTTTTACATTGTCCACACTGCAGGGTGCTGGCCAGTAAAAAGGGGAACAAAAACAGTTCGGCTAACCGCCAAGCGTTAATAAATTCTTGGAATTTGCGGAGGGAAAGCATGGTGAGCGCAGCGGATCCGACCGCTGTGGACTGCGGAGTGACTCTCGACCAATGCACCAGTTCTCGCGACCCTTATTTTAAGGGACTTTTATTCCACATAATATAATTGCGTTACTATTACATCTGCTCTATTTTTATTCAATATTATGTTGGCAGAAAGTGTTGGATCCAATGGTGACCCGAAAATATCTATTATGTAGAAATATAGCAAAATACATTTGTTGGAACGAAAGTTATTGTGAGCTTTGCTCTCCCTCTCCCCACTCCTCCTCTACAAAAAGATCTGTAAGAGAAGGCTTTTAGAGATATTTTTGTAGGCAGAAACAGTAATGGCCGTTCGGTAGCTTACCTGATTTGTTAAAATACCTAGTTAGTCTAAATTGTGTGATAAAAAAACAGCTACCAAAACTTAAGGTCATGGAAGTTAATTGCCTACCCATTACAAAGAAACTCTGCGTAAAGATGTAATTATCATTAGAGATGACAAGTCATTTGTACCTATAATTGATAGGAAACTCAACTTTATTGCTGTAGAATATCAGATTGACTTTGGACATTACGTCGTATTAAACATTAATTTTAAAGATAAACAAGTTTATATATTTACAATAACACCGTTCCCAATCTATTACCTACATAAAATATTTATTGGAAGTGAAAACTCGACGTAAAAAGATAGTTAGTTAGTAAAAGGCTAAAAAAAGAAACCGGTCATGGAAACAAGCGGGTACCTACCTACAAAAGAGCACGCTACTTAAGTATCTGAAAACGTAATTATTTACCAAGTTAAACTTAAGGTCTTATGTACATAATACATAGTCATCAGCGTCAAAACGATCGTAACTTATCATTTTACTCCACCATTAAAAGCCATCTCAACTCAACTTTAATGAAACTGTCAATTTTATGCCTCAAGTTTTCTTCGCGTCAAGATCGGATTTTATGCAGAAACCCTTTGACATCGTATTCCACCGTGATCAGAGCTATCCTACATAATTATAATCGATTATCGACCTACAAATGATGCGATTAATTACTTTTGTTTTATTCAAGGAATTAATGTAACTACTTATTTATTAGTTATGTGTTTGTTTTGTAATAAAACTAATAAAGCAGTCAGAGGTTTTAGAAAGTTATTATTACATTTATAAGTAGGTATATGTTATTACATAATATTTTTTATATACCTACTTATGTATACCTACTTTGGAGAGCGGGTCGATTTTTGAGAATACCGAGTCAATAATTTCATTTCAATATTACCCAAAGTAAAATCGTATTTTTTCTAATTGTTATTGTAATTAATGGATTTTACTCCGTTTCGGGGTTTTTCGTCAATGTCGATGCCAAATACAAAAGCCAATTCCATCAATTTTGAAAGCTTTGCGAAAATCGTTTCCATTTCATTAATATTAGTAAGCATATTTTATTGTCTAGGCCCTCCGTCTTGACATAAGCGTTTGACACATACATTTTCGATAACGATAACGTTCGCCAAATGCCTCTTGTCAAGGCCCACTGCAGTGTTAACTGCTTTGTAACCGTTATTAACTACTGTTAATACAGGCGAGTAAGCAACTTCTGGGGCTCTATTTCACTCGGGTTAAAATTGCTTTTGATATGCCGACGTTATTAATACTTAGCTCGTATTTTCTTGTCAGAATTTGCGTCCGATTAAATAACAATACGATAGTAATATAAGGCAAGGAGACAAAGTAGAATAAGGCACCTGCTATACTTAGTGTGCCAAATTTCATTTCAACAACATACTCGTACCGTAACGTTAGCAAATACCTACGAGTAAGTTTGCCAATAAACATTTTTTTGGGACCGTTGACGGCAAGTTACCATTGCAACCCAACGGGGCAATGGGAACGTTTGAGCCAACTAAGATGCAGGGTTGGGGCTAATTAGGATAAGTCTGTGTTATCAAATTTGTTTTGATAATGATAATAAAATTTGACGAAGCGTGTTGCCGATGATCATTCCTTACTCTATGTTGATTAAGCCTACTGCTGTTTTAATGCGATAATGGTGGTGTGTTATTTTCTTGTGTAAGCAGGTATTATGGTGAAATAAATGATTTTGAATCAGCCTTAAGTCTTCTGAATTTCTAACCAATTCCAATAACGGAAACTGAATTATAATTGACTAGCAAGATTTGACCCGAACACACCTAAATATTCTTCATTAATAAAAGCTTGTATTAAGGGGGCTATTTGGACTGTAAAGTAGTTAATATCTTTGTCAATACCTACCCATAGAACAAGCCTAGGGTTTAGTTTGGGACTAGGTAGGTCAATTTGTGTAAGGTTGTCCCGTGATATTTATTTATATACATATAATATATTAACCCTACACCGCTGCTTGTCGCAGTTCGTACGTCCAAAGAAAGCTTAATGTAAATTTACATCCAACATTTTTTTGGGTCATAAAACTGAACGTTACACAAGAATAGATAACTACTTACAGATTCGTTATTGTACATTGGGTGCTATATATGGTGTACGCTCCACTATATGTGAACACAGCATCATTATGAAATACAAACCTTAACACTATAATTACTTTATCATAACATCAAAATTAAATAATAAATATATACTACTGAAGTCCAAAAAGCCACCTCCAACAGCTTAAATAATGACATTATCAGTGTTATCGCGTTAAAAACCTTAGATTGTCCTTTTTGAACAAAGAGAGTAAGAGCATTTTGGCCGAGACCACAGAACCATCTGCCACGGTTCTATGAGAATGTAATACAAATTTCTTTCGGTTAGAAAGGCGACTACTCGAACGCGGCACTGCAAGGTCATCAGGATTAAGCTGCAAGGGCTAAATCCTGATGCTTCTAATTTGCCATGTAGGTATTATTTTAAACAAGAACACAATATCACCCACTGCCCTACGAGTCTCCAGGGAACACATTCTGTAATGCTGCAGTCTCTGGGAGTAACCATTTAGGTCACGACATTTAAGTTCCAAAAAGCAAGGAGGTACGGGAAGTGTTATTGGATAGATTCAAGTCTTTTTATATGATTAGCATAACTTGGGTTCGACACAGGACTGCAGTACTCCAACGTACTTCCAACAAGACGGGTTAAAAACGAAACGAATAGAAACGCTCGTTAGCGTAGTGCATCTTGGCAGGGCCATCTGACATATCTGGCGACATCGCGCGACTTATATCCGTAAAGATGTCAGGCGAAGTCGTGAGAGATCGCGAAACTTTGCCTCACATATCTACACATACGTACACATGTCGCGCGATGTTGCCAGACATGTCGAGCGAAGTCCGGCAACGTCCCGCCACTACACCCAACGTCGCTGGCGACACGTGTCGCAGAACATTTGTCCCCTAGTGTGGCTTAATAGTTATATATTTTCACCAGAAAAATGCTGACTTTTATGTGCGCCAGATTCCACATAAATGAAGCGAAGGAACTAACAACTCGCGGGCAGTGAGCACGAGTGAGACTCATAATTGCCGAAAATCTATTTTTGTTGGTTTCATATGTTCCATTCCCAAAATATTTTCCCCATGGACTTCTGTTGGGTGGGACTTGTACTAGGTCGAAATAGGTTTAGAATTAGGTTATGTTAGTTTAGCGACAGGCCCGATGGGTCAAACCGCCCAGAAACGGTACCGGAGCTCCGTCGACAATATAAAATAATTATCATGCAATGGAAAATATGCGAATAGAAATTCTGCTACCAATAAAATTTAATTGTCGGATATTATTGAGCCCCACTCAAAAAAAAAACTGGTGGGAAAATATGGGACTGGAACAAACTATGACACCAAGAACAAAAAACCTAAATTTATAAGCCACACTCCACCTGAGTAGGGGTAAAACACATCCCATCGAGTTGTCCTATAATCAGACAACTGCGACAGTTCTCTACGACTGCGACTTTCGTCCCTTCAGTCCTATGATACAAGTGCCACCACGTGTGCCAAGATTTCTGTCCCAAAAATCCTTAGTTTATGTATGTTTTGCAGCAGGCCTGAAAAGCCAAACCACCCAGAAAATGGAGCTCTGGAGCAAACAGTGTACTGGGAGTTTTGGGACAAAAATAAAATATAAATACCACTTGTCTCATGGGACTCTATTCACGATTCAAGAGGCCAATAATCGGCTCCCTACTTATATCATTAGGGCAGTTTACTTCATATGAAAATTTCACCTACCCTATCGTCGTGATAATTTCTACCAAGCCAAAATAAGGGCCGGTACCTCATCAGGTGTTTCGATAAAATAATACGTACCCGCCGGTACAAACGGACACTGCTTTTGAACTCTGCTGCAAAATGGCAGTTCGAATCGTGGGCAGTTGACGCAACTGCATCAAAACTACAAACCTACTGCGCAGACTGCTTGCTGCCATGCTGCTACAACTGTTATTTTGTGAAGTTGTGAAGGTGTTTTTGCTGACGATAAGCAAAAAATCAAACAGTAAAACATACTCCATTTATTTTCAACAAATTACACTGTAAACTAATCTAATCACAGGTCAATCATATTACATTTACACTTTCAAAACACGCTTAGGTTAAAATGTTACATTTTGGTCCATAAGTTTAAAAGTCCTTTCTTAACAATATCAATTAACCTAAATACAAATAACAATATATTATTAATTTAGAATATCAATCCGGTATTCTATAGATCATAATATTAAAAACAAACTGAGTGGCATTTGAATTTGGGTGAGATTTATGAAACCTCGAGGAATAATTGAACAAAATTGTAGTATCAATATGCAATACAAATACATTACAAAAGATAAATTATATCAAAATAATCACCTAAAAGAACTTTATAGAAATCGAATATCTAACACAGACCAAACATGTCAGTGTATTATTTCCATGTCAATGAAAGCTAAGTCTACAAAACCTATTCCTAAACATACAAGACAGGTACATAAACAAACCTTACAAAATTCTCAGTCCATAATCATTAAATCATTGATCCACACACAATCCTGACTAACTAAGCGTCACTAGTAGTTCAACACTAAACTATATATATCTAAACTACATAATACTCAGCACATTCATAGGCAAGTAGTCGATGGTATCTTTGCTAATTCGTAAATGGTTTCTTCCTTCAGCTCCGGAAGGGCAGATACCTTGGCTAGCTTGGGGTCCTGGTACCTGTTATATACTGCCTTGTACTTTGAATTCTTTACGTTAATGACGATCTTAGCTATTTTGCGTATAATGGGATCTAAGTGCTCCAATGAGTACTCTGAATAGTAAGACAGAGTCGGCGTCCATACGTGATCAAGACTCTTTTTGGAAAGTAGAGAAAGGGAAAGGCAAAGGGCGGCAGCAGCCAACTCCGAGGGTCGGTAATGCGCCATGGAATATTCTATCAAACTAAGATCTACAAAATATTTCGCCAAGTGGTGATTCTTCGATGAACCATGTGCTGCTTTTACAAACCTAAAAGAAAAAGACACCTTTTTTAAATATATAATTATATTATTTATACACTGATATGTTAAAATGATCAATGCTCAATATGCACATTTTTTTGCACATTTTTTTCATTACTAGTTGTTGCTAACATTATAATCATAATCTTAAGACTGGAACTTGGTACTTTTTAGCATAGAAGTTAATAACAATTTGCTTCCATATTCTAGAAAGTTAGTAAGTTATTACAAACTGCAGTACGTCACCACGACTGTTATAACAGGAGCTACACGCCGAGGTAAATATAATAATTATCTGCGCTATTATAGATCTAAATTAAACTTCAATATTCGACACATTGCGCACTAGACGTCCTCGTTTTCGAGACATGGATAAAATTAAGGACTAGATTCCTGTTGTAGCTTTGTACTTGTACTTCCTTTGTATTCTAGAATTGCATAAATCTATTTCGCTAAATTATGTAAGTATCTAACCAGAATGATTTTGCAAGTGTACTCACAATTTCTCAAAATTATAGTTGTTTTTTTTTTATTATCACACTTTTAAAGAATTTTAATAGGGGTAGGTCTCCTCACAGGTCTACGCGCCGTAATCGCAAGGAATATTTTTACCAAGAAAAGAAAACTTTAAATTAACACCTCTTTTACATATTTATAGGTAGTCTGTATAGCTAGTGTAAAATACACAACACATGAGTCCTAAGACTGCTAATCCTAAGTAGAGACTACTGTGTAGTGTCCAAAAATTATTCAAATATCTTAAAAATATAATAAATAAATATCAGTGGACATCATTACACAAATTGATGTAGTACTGTGGGTACTAGACAATGATAATTGATAAACTTACGTATATAATGAAATACATACTTGAATACATAGAAATCCTATAGTCAGGGACAAATACTCGTGCTTATCACACAAATTTTTCCTTTACCGGGAT
The DNA here is from genome assembly GCA_923062465.1 of Acleris sparsana. Classification (NCBI taxonomy): domain Eukaryota; kingdom Metazoa; phylum Arthropoda; class Insecta; order Lepidoptera; family Tortricidae; genus Acleris; species Acleris sparsana. Next base: position 12,635,551 of record OV281287.1, on the reverse strand, counting down.
TTGAACCCCGTACCGCTAGCTTCGTAGGCAGTGTCACTACCAACTAGTCTAAAGTGTCGTCAATATACGAATGTTTCTAAGGATGCTCGAAGTTTCCCTCAATCCCGCTTATATTACAGACAGGGCTACCTGTATACCAAATTGCATCAAAATTCCATTTTGATTAAAATGGATTAAAAATAAATTAACTTTCAGCAATATTTAATAGTTAAGTTCTAGGCGGACGGGTCGCTAAGGTCGCTAGTAAGTATATAATTATTTACCTCCTCAGAAAGCTTAAAGGTATCGGCCTCGCGAGACAGAAGCCCAGCTTGGACATGATGTCCCTCTCGCATTGAAACACGTCGGCCTTGCTGTAAGCGTTGTCGGTCACATACACGAAGTCGCCGACTTCAGGCGCGTAGATCTCTTCATACTTGCTTGCCAGAAACATTGCCGTCACACCAACTAGTTGCAGCTGGTTCCTCTGGACGTTTGGCACCGCCTGTATAATTAAAAAATATTGCACTGCGAGATATCAATAAATAAATAAGGTGTATTTAGGACAATTTTACGACTTCGAAATACATATTATAACGTAACTGCTCCCTTAGCAAATTATATTTAAGAGGATTAATGATTGTTATTATTGACAAGGTTACCTACAAAATGTTACTATAATTTCAAATAAATTACCTGCAAATATCTGTCAATAATTCCAACAGTTAGGTGGAAAGTCTCGAGAACTAAGGAGAACTGGCGCTGGACCTCCACCAGCCAATCAATAAGAGTGGCTCTCATCTTCCCCGTGATCACAGACTGAAAATGAAACAAAATTAGGGTAGCAAAAAAAACATTCTTCTTAAACCTACCAAGTCATAAGCATCTAAGGTGACAAGGTAAGCAGGGTAATGTAAGTGTCCCCATAACAGATATAGAGTTATAAAGAGTATGGCAGTGGCATTTTTAGTAGGTAGGTTAGTACCTACACTGGCAACACCACATTCCGCAGCCTCTGCTCTCTTTGAACTTGCGGGTTAAAATCAGACTGCTGGGCATACACCACTAGTGAACTTTAAACACCACACCCAAATCTATCATGTCACACGAGTTTTAAGACTTTATTAATTTGTTGGTCAAAAAACATAGAATGACTCAACTATATTTCATGTAGAAAAAGATTTAAAACAATGCTGTGGTATTCGTTTTTGTAAAGAACTTGTTAAAAAAATATTTAGATATAATCATAACAACATGTTACTCGCAAGATGTGTTATTCACTAAGTATCTAAATAGATGGCTCTATTATTTGTATAAGTACCCTAAATATAAATAATAAAATACTGAATTTAAATCTCATACAAAACAGGTCATAATCAACACCCTTTGTATTTACAGGCTTTTTTTTTAAGTTTTGTCAAGCCAAGATCTGGCATTGTCCTTTAAAAAAAGGCCTGATTGACAGGCAGCATAGGCATATTAATAGGGTGCCGTTGAGCTCCTTTCGGGTACAGAACCCTAAATAGTATATCACTTACTCCACAATCACTATCCTGAAAGAGCAGAACACATCAATACCATGTGGATGTGGTGGAGAGTAGAAAAAGGCAGAAGTGTAAATAAATAAAATAAACAAAAACAAGTCAAATAAAAAGGAGTTTAAATCCTAATTTCTAAGACGGAGTAAATCTAGTTTTAGTTCTCACCTGTTTCTTCAAATGATCAGCTTCGATAGGGTACTTCAACTCTAGTTCAGTCAAATAGTGATATATGTCTTTGATGTAACATGACATAAGCAAAGGACTGTTGTTGTCTCCAGCATCAATGTCCTCAACATCATTAGGAAGAGGAGGATGTTCCCTATGCAAAACCAACTCAGTAACCTCTGCAAGCTTCAGCTTGCATAATGATTCAGTAGGTTCTTTTAATACAGGTTTTTGTTCTTCATTTACTAAAGAAAGTCTAGAGGTCTTCTTAGAATCTTGAGATTGCTTTCTGGGCTTAGAAACATCTTTTTCTTCATTGGGCTTTGATTGGGACTCTTTGAGGACAGCCTGAAGTAAAAAGAAAAGCTTTACCCCAAGACCATGCTCTGAATGTACAATGTTACTTTTTTATATGTATCCATGTTAAACATTTGTAGAAAACTTTAAATAAGTTAATTACACTTCATACATACCCGAGTTGTTCGAGCAATAGCTCTGACTGCAAGCCCTGCTGTACTTTCTTCCCGTCTCAATGGAGGTCTTGAAGATGGTTGAATAACAGGCTTGGCAGCTACCAATCCAGTGTCAATCTTTGACCGCACATGGCTATAATTGCTGTAAGATAATTTTAATTAATAACAATACCTACACAAAATATTAGGAATGATCCTACAGGCATCTCGCATTGCAAGATAAGAATGAATTCGTAAATATACAAATCATCTCGCTAATAACGTATGATGAGGGTAGACATATATTCTTCATATTCTTACCGAGTAGTGGAACGGTTTAGAGTGGCCTTTTTCTCATATTCTGCTGCAACTACTGCCACCTTTCCAATGGCGACGGCGTCCCTTTGGGCCTGTGCATTGGTGTTAAGATCGCCTAAGGCTCCTCGAGCAGACAACCCCTGCCTTTTGATAGGCAAAACAGCGTTACTTTTACCTTTAAGTACATTCGCATTTTCCTGATCATGAAGGTTGACCTAAGTAATAAGGAACAAGTTAATGAAAGTAGTAATACTACAAAGACCACGAATTGATGAATTAGGAAATTGCATTTAACTTACCAATCGTGTTCTCCTCATTTGAATTTCCATTTCTGCCGTGGATGGACTGACTGCCCCAAGTTACACCACGATCGTTTAAAATTCACTTCCTCTATATTGTAAATCACAAGTCTTAGCCTCTTTTTAAAACGGCTTATGGCTACATTTGATTTTTAACGCACTTAGTATAAAGTAGCCTTTTTAGCTTGACGGTCGTGTTAAAATTAACGGAAAAAGATTTGATTTTGTCAACCCAGCTGTGACGCTGGGCACTGATTGGTTGTTTATGGTGGCGGATGTCAAATGCAAGCTTATTAAATTGTTATATACTTTTTGAGAAGAAAGAAGAAGCGTAATAAAAATAAAAAAAAGTACTATTAACACGTTCTTTCATAGCAAATATAACTAGATTTTAATATTGTTTAATATTGTATTTTATAAATAAGTATTGATTTGACTACTAATCAGAGACAAGAAAAGTCGTTAATGTACTATAGCAACATTATCACGCGTTCAACAAAAGTTAATATTGTTATTACTGAGAGATAGTATCTCTAAACCAAGATTTCCAGCGATTGTTGATGATTATAAAACATAAGAAGATAAAGTAACTTTAGAAAATGAAAAAAAACTGTAGAAATATTAAATGAATTAGAATTAATCTCTTGGCCCACGAATCGTGATTACTGGAGAAAACTTAACATTCAGTTTAAACCTTTTAAATTTATTAAAACCAACACCTGACATTATTAAACATTACTTATTGTAAGTAATTTAATTTTAATCACGGCCTAGACCAGATGCCCTACTTTGAATTCGGGGTGCGAAGTTACGTTACACTATCTTTTTCTCTTGATTATAGTCCCAAACCACAGATTATTAAAGCCCGAAAGTCCCAATGACGACTGTCAGGAATGGAGCTAATATAAAATGCGTAGAATCTGTCTAATGAAAGCTGAACCTGGATTTTTCTTGGCTGACGAGTCTGGCAACACTATTTAATATGTCGTTTGGACTTTGTTGTTTTTAGAAACTTGTCAATTCGATATCTAAATTGATAAAAATACGGAGTAATCATGCCGTCGACGATAAGAGGCGGTGTCCGGGAGATTCTGTATACTATTATACAGAAGTACAAAGAAAAACAAGAAGAAAGAAAAGCATTATTGATGCAAAAAATTAATTGTTTAGTTACGGTGACCAAATTTATAGGTTAGTACGGCTTTAGTACGGCATGTTCATTTTGATACTTGTTATTTCTCTATGTGAAATCCTAAGTTTAATTTACCTTTTTCTGTCTATTATACGATGAGATTAAGAAATTAAACGAAATTAAATTCGTTTCAGAAAACCTGGACGTGCACGTTGACAAAAGTGTGCTGGAAAACGTAAAGCAGCTGAAAGAGGTTGAGGAAACTGAGTTAGCCTGCCAGACTCAGACGAAATATTTGGAAGAAGTATCTTCAATGACCGGTAATTACTAAAATTATCATTGTCTTTCCCTATATAATAGGTGTAGGTACCTATTGTCTGTCCCTATATCATGTTGAATCTCTTAGCATTCACAATTTTATTAAATTAATTTAATAGACAGATGATTAATGTAACTGACACTCATAGTTTCAATAAAACAATAAGGAGGTGTTTAGTTAAAAGATATCATAAACATATTATTTGATATGTATTTTCTGTGTGCGGAGCAAACAGCATTTTGTTGTTTATGAACCAAATGTACACAGTACAGTCGATTTCATAAATATGTGTACACTTTAGTACCTTATCTATTTATTTAATGTCATTTTTGATCGGCCAGATATAAAAGATGTTCGGGTTATATGAGTCTTCCTTGTTCTTAAACCGTTGCGATTAGAACCTCACCGATGCAATTTCATTTCACCTAAACCCAAATGTTTTTAGGGCTGTCGGACTGTACAATGGGGCTGTACTGCGCAACCACACAATGTATTTCTAAATGGTGTTCTGTTTATTTAACACTTTCTTTCTTCTTACAGATATCAGTGTTTCATCTTTAAAAAGAATAAGTAATGAGGGAAAATTAAACAACGGTGTCTTTAGTACTCCCGGAAAAAAGCGACCTCACAAGGCCACGGTGTCTAATTTGGATAGCTTTGACATCCAAGCTATCCGAAATAAAATAAATGAATTTTATACTATATATTTTATATAGGTGAGAGTGTGAGCACTTCATGTCATGACCACTAGCTTTAGGAATTTTATCTGCCTCATAAATACTCGTGAACGGGTGTTGTCAGTGGGGTCCTGTCTGTTCACGCTTGCAAGAACCTGTTTTCCAGTTAGTTATTTTAGTTATCGTTCCTGACGTAGAGACCTACCTCGTCATGTTGTTCTCCTAGTCACTATTTTTAATTTACTCAATGTTATTGAGCGTACATTTGTAACGACTAAGTTTGTGTTGTTAGAAATAATTATTAATTACTTTACTACCTTGTAATGTTACTTTTAAGAATAATTGTATTTTATGATTGGAAAAAATGATCTGCTGGAGTTTCTTGCGGCGCTTCTTCTCCAAGATATAATTGTCGTTAGATAGAGGTGTAAGGGTGATGAGAATAATGTTACCTCTAATTACTTTATTAAAAAGGTTGAATATAATATTCCTCATCATCATTGTTTTATTATGCTGTGTGCTACACAGACGAAAACCTCTCGTATCAATGAAATCTATCAACAGCACGACTAGCACAAGTTGCTCGTGACTTGTTTGTCGCTCGGATCTCCCTTACTATCTAGTCTGTTACGATAGAGACGCACAGAGCGACAAGCGAGAAAATACAACTTGTGCTACACGTGCAGATCACTATATTTTCATGTCAAATATATTTCGAAAAACCAAATGTGCTCCAGTCACTGTCATCGTATTTTACCTAAAGTGCTTTTTATCAAAATATAGCGCTCGTAATAATATATATGAAAATATAGTACGCGTTTCCTCTTCCTTTGTGCCCACCAAAATAAATAAAATAATAAAAGTATCAATATCGTTTATTCCTTCATTGATCGGTAATACCATATCAAGATTTTTTGAATTTGCCGCTTTTTCCCAGGTTCAGCTTTCATTAGACAGACCGATTTTCAAATTAGAATTAACAACGGCGTGTATCTGTGGAGTAAATAAACGTCAATGTCGTATAGGCATAGACAATTTAAAAAAACATTTTGGTTGGTCTTGGTTATATTATATTGAGTATGTAGTGTAGGTATTGAGACCTTATAATCTGTGAGTTGAGTGTTTTGATAATTCAACATCTCTATATACTCGATAAATCGTTAAAGTAATTTGCGGAAACCCTTTTGACCTTAATCGTCACCACGAATCTCTTTAAATGTAATGAACTTTCATTCAGTGTAGACCTATAAAACTTAACCTAAGTACAGCGCGGCGTCATTGTGTTAATCTAATTTGATTTTCTTCCAGTTTTTACTACAATGGTGCAGAAGGGTCCTCGTCCTTTGGTGTTGTGTGGTCCCTCAGGGTCAGGGAAGAGCACTTTGCTTAAACGTCTCCTAAAGGAGTTCCCTGACAAGTTCGGATTCAGCGTATCGCACACGACGAGAGGCCCCCGGCCGGGTGAGAAAGATGGTGTTCATTACCATTTCACTTCCAAGGACGATATGAATGAAGCAATTGAAAGGGGAGAGTTCATAGAAACCGCTACGTTTAGTGGGAATACTTATGGCACAAGGTGAGTTTTCTTTCTATACAATTCATTAAAAAATGCCCATGTGCTTGGTGACAATGTTATGAGGTTGAACCTTGGCAATTTGCCAAAAGTTCATTGTTCTTATTTAGAAGCGAATGTTTACTCTGCAACCAACCAGGTCAGGCTTGTAAACACACTATTAATAAATGATATTGATATTTTTCATTCCCTGATTCTGAATCATTCAACACTATCTTGAACTCTCATTTTGTTTATACCTAACTAAAAATAAACCATAATGCCTACTGTAACAATAGCAACTATTCACCTTACATGATTTTGAAATGATTTTTAAAATCTTAACTTTTGGAAATATCATTCCAGTAAAAGAGCAGTAGAAGATGTACGCCGCACAGGGAAGTTCTGTGTACTTGACATTGAGATTGAAGGTGTGAAGCAAGTGAAGAAAACTGACTTAGATCCTTTACTTGTGTTCATCATGCCACCATCCATTAGTGAATTGGAGAGACGGCTGCGTGCTCGCAACACTGAGGAAGAAGAAGCACTTCAACTGCGTCTCAATACAGCCAAAAGAGAGATTGAGTTTGGTTGGTGTATTTCCTTATTAATTACCTAATTATTTTGGCAAAATTGACAGTTATTCATTAATTTAGAAAACATTTTCTACTAAATCATTGTTCAAAACAAAACATACAAACCTTATAACCGAAACATGCACGATAAAATACAAGTTGGGTATAACATGTCTCATGTTTATACCTTCATAATAAACTCCACAAATTTAGATAATTGCTCTTACCCTTGCTCATATGACATCTACTACAAAACATTTAAAGATTACCTTACATGCAGGACTGCCAATACTCCTTTATAGGCAAAAAAAAAATTATAATTTAAGCAAAATGTGAAAAAGCTAATCAGTAAAATAAAAAATTGGCTATAGTTCACACATGAGCATGTTTCAGACCTGATAACTTGATTGGCTGCATGCATAAGGTTATAAAGAGTTTTAAATTGAAAAAGAGGTCCAGTCCTAGCCCTATGCAATAACACACCGGATAAGGTACCACACTTTTAGGTCAATGGCTAAAAATAACAAACAATACTTGTTATAATTATCCAACTTAGAATTAGATGATGCATTTGCCTAGTTGGTAGGTAGTGACCCTGCCTATGAAGCTAGTGGTCCCGGGTTTGATTACCGGTATGGGTGAATATTTGCTTTGGTTTCATTATGGCTTAATTTAATTTTACCCTTTTACCAATACTCCTAGATCTCAAAAGGACTAAGTGTCAAAATACCTAAATCCCAAAATACCTATTATTTTTCCTCATAACACCGGATTCTCAATATGGCTCAATTTTAAAATGTCTTAGGCTCATTGACCAAACTTCACAACACCTTAACTCAAAACATCATAATTTCAAAACAACCAAATACCAAAATACCTAACATTGAAAAAGTTTACTTAACCTTCATGCATATATACTATCAATCTTAAGTACTGGCCACTTGAAATTGAAGTACCAGTATAAAGATAATAAAATAATAAGATAACAAAAGGAGTTAGAAAGAGACTTCCACTTGTAATTTGTAACTTGTAGCTTTGTGAAACGGGCCTCATGATGTTCAATTGTCCCCGATGAACTTGTGAAAACGAATTTAGGCATTTTGAGACTATGACATTTTGCCATTCCGGTGTTTTCAGCTTAAGTTATTTTGAAAGTTTGACCTATCTATGATTTGTTTTTCGAATGAAATGTACATTTCATATTTAGGTATTTTGGGAATTAAAGTTTTTAAGTGGAAGTCATTATGACATTCCATCATTTTTAGAGAATTTTATATTAAGGTTTAACAGGGACCATGGCAATTCAAATTTTTGTTGAATTAGAGAAGAGATTATCCAATTTAGATTTATTGAAACCTAAGCGAATATTTGTATGATATTGGTACTTATTTCTGAGTCTTGGACGTTTTCTTTGTATTTAAGTAGTGATTTCTCCATATAAGTATTTATATTGTTGACTAGTACCCATAGTACACGCTAAGAGCTTTTTTTTATAATTTGTGTTATTTATTTATTTTATACATAACCTACAAATTTATGGTAATCTTAACTGCTATAAACACTTTATCCTGCCAGATATGTTTTTTTTTTGAGACTTTTGATTATTATACAGTGTGTTACCGGCATGAGGGCTTCTGCTTTAACTAACGATAGTATGTTGTATAAGTAATTATTTGCAGGCATAATTAAGTCGTAGTTAAGTAACATAACGCTGCAATTCAACTTCATAGATTTTAACTACCATCAACGTATTGGAGCTGTGTGTAATTATCGTAATCAGTATCGTTATTAATTGGTACAAGGCATGCATTGGTACAGGGGCAAAACATAGACAGTTATTAATACTCCTTGAACGTTCACTCACTGTTTTAACACTTTAGTAATCAAAACAAATGTAGAACAATCCAAAAGATAATTTGAAAGATAATTCAAGAATCATAAATCATAATAATTTAAAATACTGAAAGGTATTGAATTGCTCGAGCTATAGTCCATATGTCAAAGCGCAGGTACAGTGAAACGTAACGCACGCTCACGCTTGACCTCGATTGACCAAAGAATTGAAGGACTCCGTCGCACTCTTTCTCCATTCGTAACCAAAGCGAGACGGAAACCTCGATTTTGGTACTACGTCGAATGGGGCTGCTACGAGTATACTAGTCTTAGTTTGGTCACGAGACTTTGGTAATTAACTTTAATTCTCAGTGTACATTGCTTGCAATTTATTTTTTGTTAGAAAACGAGTGTGTACTATTTTTTCTTGTTTTAATTAAAATAAACATGTAGGTACATTCAGGAGTTGCCCATATAGGTTATAGGTTAGGTTATGGCGGGCTCTTTTCCGCAACTCGACGACTTAAACTGCGCCTATTTTGCGTGAGGGGTTGGTGATGTTACTCCTGCCAACCCAGTTCTACCAGAAAGCCTAGCAGACCCTTGACGTTGCCGACGGCGTCTGGTAGCGTTCTCGGTGTTCCGAGATGACGTGCCCGGTATGTTGCCACCCCCGGGCATTCCATGATGACGTGGGCTGCGGTTTCCTCCGCCGCCATGCATGCTCTGCACAGGGGGCTGTCTGTAACACCTAAGTTGAACAAGTGTTTGTTAAATAAGGCATGGCCGGTTATGGCTCCAGTTAGCAGTCGGAGTTGGGCCCTTTTGAGCAGTCGTAACTTACGCGACAATCCGGGATTGATTGTCGGAAGAGCTTCCTTGCTTTGCCTGCAGGTGTTTAGGTTGCTCCAATAATGCTGGTGCTTTACCTTGGTGATTCGGCGCAGTTTATTTCGCAGCCAGCTGGTCGGAAGGGGCAAAAATGGTTCGGGACCTATCATTTCCATTTCTGAGCCCCTTCTCGCGAGTATGTCGGCTGCGTCGTTACCGCGTGAGTTGCTATGTCCCTTTATCCACTGTAGGGTGATGGGGTTAATGTTACATACCTTGGAAAGGGCGTTGTGACATATATTAGCCCTGACGTTGTTGTATAGCTCTGTAGGGCTTGGAGAACTGATCGGCTGTCGGAGAGTATCCGGATGGGGAGATCTTTTACTTTCCTTTGCTCGATCGCTTCTGTAGCCATAATGATGCCCACGCATTCCGTCTGGAAGACTGTGCTATGGGCTCCTAGTGGCGTTGAGATGTGTATGTTTAGATCTTCCGAAAAGGTACCTGCTCCGGATCCCGCTTAGTCTTGGATCCGTCTGTGAAGATCCTTACTTCCCTGGGATTGAGACCTTCCCACGGATCCTCGTGCAGTTGTATTTTGTACCTTTTGTCGAAGATAAACTGTTTTGGTATACTGTCGGTCGCTGCCTCCATGAGCGGCTCCTCGTTAACAGCTTCGTAGAGTATTTCGGTGTGCGGTACCCGGGCAGGTTTCCACAGGTGCAAATTTCTAAGACGTGCCGCTGTCGCCGCCGCCTCCTTGGAGTTGCCCATAGTTACTCTATATCAAGGAAAGCCCTCGTGCCGGTAACACAATGTATAACAAAAATAATAAGCTTGAAAAATAACGAATTTAAATTTAAATTTCGAACATGGATGGAGGGGTCAGTCAATCTTTCATGGGCTGTCAATAATTCCGTAAATCTTATCTAATAGTCTGTATATTGATAGAATACAAATGTGCCTCAGGGCTCTATATTAGGTCCTTTATTATTTCTGATCTACATATTGTGCTATTTGCTGATGGATGATACATCATTAATTTTCAAGGTAGACCTTAAATCCGTCGATTACAGTAAGATAAATGCCATGCTACGTAAAGTAGTTCATTGGTTTACTAGTAACAATTTGCTATTTAATGCTAAGAAAACTAAATGTGTTAGGATAAGTGTTGTGTAAAAATTAGGCAGATGACGACGCGCTGGCCTAGTTGGTAGTGACCCTGCCTACGAAGCTAGCGGTCCTGGGTTCAAATCCCGGTAAGGGCAGATATTTGTGTGATGAGCAAGAATATTTGTTTCTGAGTCATGGATGTTTTCTATGTATTTAAGTATATATTTCTCTATATAAGTATTTATATCGTTGTCTAGTACCCATAGTACAAGCCTAGAGCTTAGTTTGGGACTAGGTCAATTGGTGTGACATTGTCCCCTGATATTTATATTTATAAAAAAAAAGAGTGATTTGCCTGGTAGAATCTAAATTATGTGTATTTGGAAATGGTGGATAATGCACTTTTCTTAGGGATCCCCATATAGCAGTACTGGCAGGTAAATTAAGTTCCGCAGCTTATGCTATAAGGAAAATCAAGCATCTTATTAATATTGAGATAGCTTGCTTAGTTTATTTACTATAGTTATTTTTAACCGACTTCAAAAAAAGGCGGAGGTTCTCAATTCGTCGGGTTTTGTTTTAAATGTATGTTCCCCGATTACTTGAAGACCACTGGACTGATTTGATTTATTTTTTCATTGTTTGAACGTAGTTTTAAATTTACCGTTTCCAGTACTCTAAAATAACTTGAAAAAGTGGTTGATGTCTCAAGCTTACTATAGGTTTGTGGTCTATGTAACAGATAAAAACGATTGACATGGAAAATCGATAAAGGAGAACTGACTATGAAAACTCTTAAGTGCCACGAAAATTCCATAATCCATACATTACTAACTACTAATATTCATTCAATGACATAAGATATATGTATGTACTTTTAAGTTAGAATGTTTGTTACCCTATTACGCCAGAACGGCTGCGCGGATTTGGATGAAATTTAACACAGTTATGTTAAAAAGTATGTGTTTAAAATAAAAACTGACTGAATGATCAGTAAAATATCATACCTATACCAGCACTAGAATAATGCACACTCTTTAATTCTTTATGCTACAGACAAATGACGATCGCTCTTGTAAACATTTCAGGTCAAGAGCCAGGAAACTTCCACATCATCATAATAAACGACAACTTGAACAAGGCGTATGCAGAGCTACGTGATTTTATCTCAGAAAACGTGAAGGACAACGACCAAGGTAAGTGTTTGACAAACATCAAATATTGGTGCGTGTCTATACAAAAACACTACGAGACAAATTCAGACAATGCTAACAAATTACAATTTTATTTTATACCAATTATTTACAAAAATAACGCTTACTTAAACTCAAATACAAATGCTAATTATAACTGTAAATTTTTAAATCGGGCAGAAAACAAGCTTAATGCATAAAAAGATATACTTAAAGTCATAACAATTTTGTAAGATAATAAATAGCCCCTTTGTATGAATGGCACAAGCTACGGTTGCTGTTATCAATATCTGACTTACACTGTATAAAATACCATAATGTGGTAAACGTGTTTCTTTTGCGTTTCCATTTATCCCTGTGTATTTCTAGAGCTAATTGACTTCTAACATAATAAAATTGTTGCACGAAAGAAATTGAATAGTAATGCTTTTATTGGACAAGTCGCCTTCCAAGCAACTCAAAGTTTGACTAACTGAAATGTGACTTCTCATAATTATGGACAGTGAATATACATTGTGTTTGTCAAGTGTGGGTATGAATGTGTGAATTTGTTTAACTAACCTAAACATAATTGTTTTCCAACAGGCTCAGAGGACAGCAAGTAAAATGTGAATTGTTTTTTGCCGCATGGAGAATGATTTGATTGTTTTGCCATTTATTATAGTTTTAATCTAAAGAATGTGTAACCTAATTCTTAAGCCTTTATGGTTTGTAGGATAAAGTCAAATGTTTGGTTTCATTTTTCTTTATTTATTAAAAAATAAGAAATTAATTGTTTAAAACCAATATTTATGTTTGCAAAGTGGTTAGTCATATTTTTGTTATTAATTTTATTTTATTTCTGTAATAAGCAGACTTCTAGTTGCAGTGTAGGACGTAGGTGTTATTATCCATTCGTTATAATTGTAACACTAGTATTGTATATGGATTGTATTACACTGTCCGAATTCGTATACATATTCCTACCAGAGCGTCTTTATAACTAATGTTTAGACTTTGATTGATATCAAATAAGGGAATGCTAACTGAATTGTCTGTTTCCTAATTTCTGCCCCAAAAATTATACGACTTCATTTATAACCTATTGTTTAAAAGGTTACAGTTTATTAATAATGTAATTTTATATTTAAAAGTTAGATTTGCAAAACGACTTTGGATTTACATCGGCTGGATTTTTGTGCAATAGGTAACCCAAACCTGCATCATAATTCGAACCAATAGCAATGTTGTTTGAATTTAATATCAATACTTGCTCTACAAACTACCTCTATCATCGAGCTAATAAAAAAAAAACTTGTAAAATTAAAAGATACTTAATGTGAACTTTAACCATTGCTAATGAATAAAAAACATTACAATACATCTATTTAGTATTACATTAATATAGCAGTTTACGTGTCAGAATAGAAAGCAGTGAGTTTGACTCACGAGTAAGGTGTCATTAGCATTACTATATGTAGAGAAATCTTAAATATAAATATGAATAAGTATCTAAAGATAAATAATTATTTGATAAGTAGTCAGTGCATTCCTGTTATGTTAAATACTTTCTAGCTTAAAAAATACATGAACTAGTTATTTTACCGTTTGCTATTACCATTTAGAAGATCTGAGATAGAAATATATATGTTTATTAGTTTATAGTTCAATTTCGTTTCACTTTGCAATGTTTACCCAATAGTTTTTAAAAAGTAGACTTTAACTTGTCATATCTAATTAAGAACGTTATAATTAATAATAGTAGGTATATAATTTTGACCGAAAGTTGCCCAGGTTGAAATTCCTGAAGATAGCAGTACCTACCGTATATTCTTTCAAACTCTTTGGAGTTGCCGAAAACGCAATTACAAATAAATAAAACAAATGTGCAATACTTTTACACATAATACATAGGATTTTTTGTAACTAACTATTAACGTCAGGGATTATTATAAGCCTTCAAATCAAGTGTAAATTACACAACTAAATGGATTTTTCCTGTTTGATTCTGATCCAGTTAGCCCTGGGACTGATTAAGTGCCAAAAATATTAAGAGACAGTCTAATATTGTACTCGAAAATCTTTAAAAAAATTTAAAGGTTAAACAGGATTTCAATTCAAGCCGTTAAATATTATTTAAAAAAACAAACATGTAGAATTTACAAAAAAAAATACATTTAAAAAATATGTGTCACGGTTTAAAACGAATTAAGGAAATAAAACTAATTTTGATAGCAAAAAAAAATCATTTCCGAGCTATGTTTAAAGTCAAACTTAAAATATTAACATAAGCTCATTGGGAAGTTAGTTTAACGTGGTATTATTTTGAATAATAAAATATACTACTTATATCAGAAAAATAAAATTAAAACCCTCTTTGTCACATGATTAAAAAAATATATACTTACCTAAGTTCAACTTAATACTGCGATTATATAGGTTAGTGTTTTTTATGTTTTAATTGTCTACTGGAAATAAACCAAAATGAATCACGGTATTTTTTTATCAACGGGAACCCTCAGAGCAATAGTCCAACTCGCCCTTGCTTGGTTTTTGTTAATATTTACAATATGTATAACTGTAGTTAGACGAGTTGTAGCAATATTTTTACTTTTAAGAATGCTAACATAGTTTATGTTTGATTGCGTGTTCTTTTTTACTAAACGAATTCCTGTCGGCGTTATGTACAACAAACTTTATATGAGCACTCCATATCGAATATTGAAGGCCCTAAGTTTTCTGGAACTTGTACGGTTTATAAAAGTCATTTTAAGGCTGTTCATGTATATTAGTTTGTACTATTTTTAAATGCCAGGAACACATGGTGACACACGACCTAACGTTGCGACGGCTTTTCTAAACGGCTTACTAAAATATATTCGCAGACGGCGCTGAAATTGAAGTTTTACGCTTTTGTAGAGATAAATGCATTTACCTTTAGCTGAGAAATGAAATCGGTTAACACCAAATGAGTAAGTAGTTACTACTTGTAACGCAGTCTCGCAGAGCTAGTAGCTACGGTCACCAGCAATAATATATTATTCAACATTGCACTTAAAAATATCTGCCATGCTCTTATGCTTCTAGTAATAGAGACGTATCAGATATTTTTGAGCCCAATGCTAAATAATTTATTATTGCTGGTGATGGTGACTGTAAACAGAGTTGTATTCATACAATTCTTATTTAAATAGATAATAGTATTTAACCCTTGGTGTGTCTAAGCACCGATCAGTGCACCCCCCCGTTGTCTGCTTAAGCACTGATCAGTGCAAGGTCACATGATCAACATTTTATTCCAATTTTGAACTTAAATATAAGTCTAATAGAGTCTAAAATGTTTTAATTTTTCCAACCCAAATGAATTAATAAACCATAGACATTCATCATTCGTCGAATGAAACGTTTATAAGGTATAAAACAGGTTCTAAATTTAAATGTGACGTTTGACGCGCCATTTTGCGACAGACGACGGGTGCAAGTGTGCGACCCCGTCCTACACGCGAAGGGTTAACTTGTAAACACAAACGAGTATGAAATATTTGATACCTAGTAGACATTTTGTTGTTTCGTCCGCGTATTACGGATCACGAACACAAATTTTAATAATAGTGGAATATTCTTTATAATTCGCTTACTTATTCTTTATATTTGTAATAAGCCAATATTTTCAATTTTTTCCAGTATCAACATGTTTTTATTAATTTTGCGAAACAATCAACATTTTTTTTTTTCATATTTGAATAATAACGGTCGAAGTCGCACACGTTTCCTTTTATAAAGTAAATAGTACAATGAAAATACTTATAAAATATTGTTATTCTTCTTATTAATAATAACTTAAAGAAAACAAAATTGTTTTACTTTTCTAATTTTGACGTAACTGTCATTTATTGCCTAATCTGAAAAAACGACATAATTATAAAACATTTTTTAGAAAAAAATGGCTTCTTGTTTCAGTTAGGTAACGTACTTATTGAGATTTTTGTTTTGTAATAGTATGAAAGTATTTCACTATTTATGTAGCAGTTGTATTATGTTTTTTTTTTGTTATTGTAACTGCAATGTCTTAACTCGGTTGTTTTAATTTTCATCCATAGACCTGCGTGGACTGTAAGAAGAAACCAAGAAACCTGAGAGGATTGTTATGCTGTTATTAATAAGATGTGAGGGGTGTTTCAAGAAATATCGCAGACTATTATTAGGTATTTATATGTATATTATCGGGCATTGAATTTAAAAACCATTCCATGAAAGAAAATATTGTGCCGTATATATTTGTAGGTTTTATTTCCCGTATTTTTACGTTTATGACGTTTATTTTACACCTGTAATATATTTAAACGTCAGTTAATTTTCGTCAACTAATGAATTAATTTGAATTAACATTAGCTAACGTTTAAATTATCTTCTAGGTAGGGAAGTATCATTTCTTTTGCGTACCTGCATCAGAGCCCAGCATTTCCTTCAACTTAAATACGTAAATCCGCCTCCTGTCAAATTATTTGTAAATATCAAATGACCTAAGATTGGGTGAGGCTATTTCAACTTAGGGGTGATTGTAACTATTGACACGAACACCGTAAAATAGTTAAAAGTAGTATGAAAAAATAAGATTTAAAAAAAAAAGCCCCGGCCTACCTTACCTACGTACGGTCGAATTCGCAAGTAGCTGGACATTGTAGTACAGTCGACGTAAAAGAAATGTTTACATTTTTAGACCTTATTTAAATGGAATAAGATGCAAAAATGTAAACATCTTTGACGTCGACTGTACCATGTCGCATCTTTTGATATACTAAATACTAACCACTCTCGGTTTAATACGTTACTGTGACAAGGTACTAAAATGTACAACGTCTTATGAGTTCAACTGTACATTATGTAAAAATAAGTTTGACATGTAATATTATAAGTAACCTTACAGTGTGGGCTTAATGCCGCATTAAATCATCGCATGAAGGAGGTTAAAAAGTACCAGGTCTCTTTCATTTCATTTTCATTTTACATCTGTAATTCATGATTCGATACTAAGTTTTTTTTACAAAAAGTGTCTAAACTAAACACTGATAGAGACAAACAGGCTATCGAATGTCATTCGTTGGCCACATTGCCAACCAATTAGAAAAAAAATGTGTCAGTGATTAGTTGGGTCAATATTGGTACTTCACTAAAGTAACTCCTAAGTTTCGTACTGCTAAAATTAGTATGTGTCACTAATGTGAATGTTGTTAATTATAAATTGTAACGAGTATCCGTGTTTTATTCATCATCATCCTCATTATCAGCCGCAAGACGTCCACTGCTGGACAAAAGCCTTCCCCAAGGTTTTCTACAAACATCGGTCCTCGCAGACAGGGGCCGAGGAGATCCGCAGGAGAACTAAAGTAACTGATATAGCTCAACGAATTGCAAACCTTAAGTGGCAGTGGGCGGGGCATATTGCTTCATCGCTGAGCAATAAATAAGCTGAATCTCAGCGATGAACTATAAATGTATATCTCTCTCTCTTTTATTCACACGGGAGCGATTATCTTTTGTTCGTTTCTTGGGCGAGAAAATCGCCGATAGTTCATCGCTTACTCGCTCGCGGTGGGACCAGTGCCTTTTTAAGTTACTTTTTAAGGACGAAGGTACGAGTCGTCACGATGCCATATGGGAGCTATTCGCAGTTGTCCACACCCTCGACATTATTCCCAGCTGTTCGAGCTCTTTAATTCGACTCGACTGTGTTAGTTTTCATTAATGTAAGTAATTGAGTAGATAATATTATACTAACACAGTTTCTTGAGTCAAATTAAAGAATGCGAACAGCTGGGAATAATTTCGAGAGTGTATGGACAACTGGGAATAGCCCCTATATGGGATCGGTGTGCGTAACGGATTTGAACGAATGTTCATCTACAGGTCACAATGGAACTTGCTAAAGACGTTCATCAACAGCAAAGACCATTGCAGTCGGAGCCTCTATTCTACGACGGTAAGCAATATTGCTTTTGACGTGTTATGGTAGGTATTGTTTTTAACTGTGCCATTAATGTCAAGTAGGTAAATAAGAGAGCTACCAAAATGTAAGACAATACGATAACAGGTCAAAATCGATATTTTTTTAACGTCATAGCGTAGAATAGAAGACAGGTCGGGTTAACCTCTTGAACCTGGACTAAGTTTTTGTTCGCCTTACGGCTCTGGCCGTCAACTGAAAGTCGTGCAACTAGTGCCGCTGACCCCACGACGACGGTTACAGACGTCAAAAGTTCAAGATTAAAAGATAATTTGTTTCGTATCAATTAAGTTGTAATTTGCTTACCATAGCAAAACAATGTTTGGTACATTTTGTTTTCGACGTAAGGCGGCCAAATGTTAAATAATTTAACACTGAAATAAATTAATTATGAAGTATAACAAAGATCTCAACAAAGACATCTGTTTGTGTGCGATTCATACACAGTCAAAAAAACAAAAGTTGCCATTCCTGTGGTCAATAGTTAAAGCTTGCGTGTATAATAAAATAAGTACCTAATGTTTTTACCTGATAAGACTAAAGAAGACCTGACGCCCTTAATGCGGATAAGAGTTCATCCAGAAAATTAAGCCTTAAAAACGTTAATTTCGGGTATGTCCGCAGAAAAGAATAACCTAAATCTGTGTAGTGTGTATGAACCATGTGTCTACTTACCTCAGCAGAGAGCCACCTTCGAACTCTACAGCCTATTATTGCGTTTATCAATGTGGATAAAACATCTGTAACTTTCTGTAAGGGTGAGAGCATGGTGAGAGTGACACATGTTATATCCACTGCGATAAAGGCGAACATAAAAAGGAGCTCTTTAGACACAAGGGATAATCGGTTTAAAATAAATTAATAATGGGAACTTAAATGTCACACTTTAGAAAAATCCATAATTTTAGAATTACTTAACTAAAATATAAGAATAATACTGCCCCAAAATATTGTCACAGATTGTCCGCATTTTATGCTCGTTCTTGCGGACCATTTAATTTTCAATGCCTAGAAATGGTATTATCTACTTTCCAGCGTCTGCACCAACTTTCGAACGCCAGGGCCGACTGCAATTTTGCAAGCTCACGTGCATGGCCATGGAGCGTAGAGGCAGTTGGGCGTTGGGCGGCTGTAGCCGAAGAACAGCGTTCAAAGGGTCTTCTCAGGTTCCGAAGTGCTTAACGCAAACTTGCTACAACAGAACGTGGATAAACAAAAAAAAATCAAAAATCAATTAAACAAAAATTTATTTATGAAAAATGTATTAAAACATGTTAATCTATTATTTCGTGTATAATGACAATTAAAAGCAGTCAGTAAATCTAAGTTGATACCAACAATGACAAGTATGACAACACATCAGGTTCATATAACATTCTACATTTAGACCACAAGCCATCTGCAAATGTGAATCATAAGCAGACTACTGCATCATCATAAAAGGCAGTTACTTGAACTGCATAAAACCTCAGAAAACTGGCAACTTGCTTAGTCTAAACGCAGTTCGTCCACAATAAGTCTTACTCACCTTGTAATTAAATTAAAACGTAAATGATTTTTATTAAAGCAGCATTTTAATTAAAATAATGTTTAGACATAAAAGAACACAAGTTATATTTTACTGCAAAACAATAATTATAAAATATTCTTACAATGTTTACAAGCAATAATCAATCAGCATATAGATTCCTGCCACTATTTAAACACAATTTTTTTTATCAACCATACCTACCTGAATTATTAACATAAAAACAGTTACATGAAATGTTATTTACGAAAGTTAACCATAATTTTGTGATAGCAAGAACAAGTACAAAGTTGTTAATTGCTAATGCTTAAACTTTTACCATTCTTATCACTCCTCCAAGGGAAAGATCGCAATAATATTACATAATACTACATGAAGTTTTAAACAGCTCTTTCAGGGACTTAATTCTAACATCCCATAATGCATTTAGGAAGTGTGAGTGAAATAGGTAATTTGAGAATTTGATCAGCATTATTTTGAATCTTTCCAGCCCCTGAAAATTTAGAAAAATGTAAAGCAACTAAAGTATAATACTAGTATCTTTATCCCATTTGTCACGGTGAGAATGAGGAGGAGTATTCTCACAATCTCCAACAACACCTGCCGCTTTAGTTATATTTCGCAAGGAAATGCTGCTTGCTGTTGGAATAAATTTATTAGACTTAGTCAAAGATTTCAATCTTGGAATATGTGATACTTTCTTTCCAGCCATATTTTGGCTCTTAGGATCATACAAAGTGTTTGCTGATTTTGATCGGCTATGTACTGTATCAGCTTTATTCTTCATACATGACAATGGGGTCCTTGATTCACTACTGCCGGTCGACTTAGCTTTCTTAGGTGTGTCGACCAGACTATTTGCCTCATCTTCATAAATAAGTATCTCATCAGGGTGTTTTCCTAACGGTTTAGTCAGGCCATTTATAATGTCTGCATTAGTATTTTGCAGAACCTTAATGAGTGTATCATCTGACATTTCTTCAACTTTACTGTTACTTATTTCTTCATGTTTTGCTACCACCACTATAGGTGTCCTTTCTATTCCATTAGTAGGGGACCTTGGGTCTTCTGGTAAAGTCTTAAAGTGTGCATTATAAGTCAGTTTATTTTCAATTTTACCATCTTTTTTTTTTGAAGTTATTTTGTGGCTTATGCTTTCTTTCATATTCTCAAAACTGTCTTCATTTTGATCATAGTCAAAGTTAGTTTCTAATAGTTTTGTTGGTCTGTCAATGCTGTCATCAATAGCATTCTTCTTAATGCTGTCACTAGAGGCAGTTGATGATCCCAAAGGTTCTTCTGCATCTTTAATGGTATCATCAAATGTAAGGTTCAAAAACCCATCACACAACTTTTTGGGTAATATATTAGGGCTCGATTCATTTGGTGAAATACTTTCATTGGGATTATCGTTGTTAAGTAAACATGGGCTACCATGATTTGCAATTGACTGAGCTCTTAATGAGTTTTTAACATTTT
Source organism: Acleris sparsana (assembly GCA_923062465.1). NCBI lineage: Eukaryota > Metazoa > Arthropoda > Insecta > Lepidoptera > Tortricidae > Acleris > Acleris sparsana. The sequence goes on along the minus strand of OV281287.1, from coordinate 12,614,582 downwards.
TAATTTCTTCCGTATTTTGTAAAATTACAATTGGAGTACGTTCAAAGTCTTGAGTTGGTGAGCGTGGATCATAAGATTGCAAATGGTTTTTTATTACAGCAGAAAGGATAGGATTATTGTGTATGAGCTTTTCTTCAGTTACACCATCTTCAAAGGTCTTGCGTAAGTCAACATTTTTAGTTATATTGTGTTTAGGACCACCTTTACCCTAAAACAAAAGTGGATCTTGTTTTAAACATTTTAAAGTAATTATTATTTATACACCTATCGCGGAAAGTATGTGTATGTACAAACAGACTTTATTGTCAATGGCATAGGGGCTGGTAGATGTTTTTGACGGCTTGGGCACATATATTTATGACAAAGAAATGATATTTGTCATTCTTTATAAAATTTGTATTTCTTGCCTTTAAGATTGATAGCACTAAGGAAATGACTAACTTGCACGTAGGTAATTGCTAGTTTATTATGGACAAGCAGCAATATTTAAAGCAAAGTTATTCGTTTTGTAGGCGGGAAAATGATGTCGTATTTACTGGCAAAAACATAAAAGTCGATTAAAATTAAGTTATTCATGAGCTTTTACCTGTAAGGGCGTCCGTGTTATTTCTGGTGTAGGGGATCTAGGATCAGAATTAGTATCGGAGTCGTTTTTTTGCAACGGAACAGCTGCTTCAGTTACTTTGCTGGTGTTGCTTCCCATTGTCTTTGTCTACATAAATGCTATTTATATAAACCAATTGCACTAAGCCACATGAATCATTTTTATAACACTGCAACAGCAGCAATTGCAACAATATAAAACAACTCCTCTATAATTTTCAGGAGCAAAAGTTGACTTACGATTGAAATAATAACGGTTGAATGTGTCAAGATAGTTTCCAATTTTGAACGCTTCAATTGACAGTGCTGCCACCTTACAACAAAAAAAATATAAATATTTTATAAGCTACATGTACACATTGCCGAGATATCCCAAATACTGATATTATAATATAATATTAGTTGCAAAAGTCTCTGGTGATGCTATATTATGGGCGTGATAACTATGCGCGAACGCGTAAAAGCGTAAAATGTAGAACCGATTCGTGTTTATTTTTTTACGCGGTTTCGCGCTATGTTAACTACATTTTTGTCGGTTTTTTGGCCCGCTTTAAACAGACTGTGAACGCACGAAAGCTGCGTAGACACAATAGAAACAAAATATTACAAACCTTGGTCTATTACGATGAATACTCGTCATCCACCATCTTCGTTTCCTCCATTTCTTTTTTACTTCTAAGGTAGACACAATTTATAGGTACATCAAGCGCGAGAACCTACAGCCTTGGTCAAAGGTGTTGAGCTCTCCACGTTTTCCTTTGTGACTTATGCTTTGTAATTCTAAATCTTTTAAAGTTTTTACATGAAAAAGGAATTGGTGCTCAACACCTTTGGCCAAGGCTATATCTGTGAATGTCGATTTACATGTTCACGTGCGAAAATCGCCGTGATTCGCGCCGTTATTCACGCCTGCGAATCGCTCCCGAATGTAGACGCCCTTTAGAGAACGGATGTAATGCTAACTCAGTATTTTATGTAAGTGATTTGGGGGTGAACGCGATGCTACGCGAAAAAAACTTTTTTTGATTTATTAAAAAGGGCTTTGTCGCTGAGCGACCACATCGCCCCATAAGAAGCTAATTTTAATACTACTAAAAACCTTAAGTTAACTTTTAACTAGGGTAGGGGCACCAAAAGATGAACGACACCCAAAAGCTGAACACTCGATCGAAATAATCACATAACTAAATCCTGACAAATATTACATAGTTCGGAATTTATTTTTCTTAAACAGCAACTCTTTGCTTACACCTCCATTAAATCTTAACATAGTATTATATTCTTTTTGGCCGTGATCGGTCGTCGTTGTGGAGCTTCCCGCCGAAAACGTCGATAGTATGGGAAAATAGCTAAGGACAGTGCTCTCCAAATTTAAGCTTTTAATTACGTATAAAATTCAATAATTGTCAGTCTTAGAAGGATTTGCTTGGTATGTATTCTTGATTAATCACTCTTTTATTGGAGTTATACGATATTTCTTTTTTCTTGTTAGTTAACGAGAAATATGCCGTTCAAGTAATGGTTTCAAAAATATATACCTAAGCCAATACTTGAACGGTGTTCAGCTACTAGGCAAGGCGTACTTTTTTTAAAGCTTCTTAATAAATCGTACCAAAATGACAGATGGAAAATTTAAAACTTAAAATGATCGTTAAATGCTCTTGTATCTTTAAACCAAAAGATGAACATAGCTTTTGATGTCTAATCCAATGATTTTGGAGTTTTAAATACTATGAAAACTATCACTGTTCAATAAAAAATGTGTGCCTAATACTTGAACGAATTAAATTTACTAGTTCATGTTTTGGATTCTATTCCAATATGTGAACACCTAATTGATTTTGTTTGTTCATTTCATAAATTCTGTGTCCTAAAATTGAACTAAGTAAATTCAGTCGTTCAACTTTTAGGCATAGTTTTATAATATGAACACTAGTAGTAGTATACTAGTAGTATTTATGGAAATGTTTACTAATATTATAAATGTTAAAGTAACACTTTTTGTCGGTTTATCTGTTTAAAAAGATAAGTAACTAAGTAGTTTTGCTAATGATTATTGATAAAAAATACTAATTCGTTGTTTTTATGACACAAATAACATAAAAAATAGGAACCTTATGTACGTAAGTAATATTAAATAAATGTAAACAATTAAAAAATAAAGAATATTTCGTTAACTCGCATTTTATTGCTAAAAATGAAAAGAATTAAAATGACATAGGTATTTCATTATGTTAGTTCAACTTTTGGGCCCCAACCGTTCAGAATTAGGGCACGCTGTTCATCTTTTGGGCAAATCGGTACATTTTTGGTTTCAATGATTTTTAGAAAAATACGGAGATATAATAACAGGCTTTATAATAGTCATTTTCAATCTAGACCATATACTGTACCATATAAAAAAATTAAATAGGGTGAAATTTGTTACTTTCACTGAATATAAACTGTCTAAAGTTGGTGTAGTCGCTTAATCGTTCATCTTTTGGTGCTCTTACCCTAATTCTAAATCAGCAAACTTATACAACATCTCAGCCTCCTCAGACATGGGGAAAGCCAAAATGCCGTTGAGGGAGCCTACATGTATACTAGTGTTACTTTTGTTGAAACATAAATTGTCTAAATGTCTCATTCCGAACACACTCCCGAAAAAACTTATTCTTTGAAAAAAACAACACACCTGCGCGTCTCAGTCAAACGTGGCCTACACGAACAATCGCGGATGCGTGCGATGCGACACGACACGAAGCCTAATTTTTTTGCGGGGACTTGATTGCGATTCGGAATTGCAAAGGTAGCTAAAATTAACGTACTACATAAAAATTATGTTTTTCACTATAAAATCGATCAAAATCGTTGGAAATACACATACGTAACTCGATCACAGAAATAGAACACATTACACTAAGCAGTTTTGAATGGAGCGATTTTAATAATGTCAAGTAAACGACTAGCTGCAGTTTTTGTAAACGCGTAAGATCAAACAGTCTCGGTACAGATTTGTACCGAGGTCGGTACAAATCTGTACCGACCTCGGCAGAGGGGAAAGTATTTGTAACACGCCCCCTATTCTATTTATACTTAATATGTTATAGTGGGTGAATTAAAATAAAATTCGTCCGTCTTGGTTTTTTTAATATTTGCGTCCGTCGCAATGTTTCGCTTTGATTTAAAGGTAAAAAATTCTCGTCACTACGCGGAATTGTGTGTCTCTATAGAACACGTAGAACATTGGGTAAAGAAGGGGACGACCAAAGAGATTTAATATTATGAGTGGCCATTGGAACATTGTCATAGAAAAACTTTGATCACAAGCATCAGGAATTCAGGAATGCCATCTAGCGTTTAATAGCAAAATACGCATAAAAATAAAGATGTGTCCGATGTGCCAAAAAACTAAAAAAACATCTTAGCAAAATATGTTACAAAATTATGTTTAGGTACAACTGCACATCCATTGCGACTTTGGAGCACAGAATATTAAGGTATGCTTTGGAGTGAAAAATGTATCGTTTGTCATAACATTTTACGTTTCTTTTGACAGCTGTCATCCCGGTACAATTTGTCAAATTACGAGCCGCTCCTTTACCAATTAAATAAAATACAGCGTCTTTTCTTTATTCAATTCCATTGCAAATAATTATGAATTTAATATACTGACAGTATATACTATTTGACAGTTCTTCACTCGAACTAAAAACTTTCAAAAGTCAGAACATGACCCACGTCCCCCGCAGACGAACGCAGGATTTTTTTTCATCCGTGACGGAAAACATGTTTCTGTGTTTTTAAACAAAAAACATTTTGGCCACTCCTACGCCACTGTTCGAAACATATGTTAATAGATGTTTAAAAACATCGAAAACAGCGCAGAGGACGCGGCTTAATAAGAACACTTATTTCAGCTATTGAAGGAAAGGTGACGCTCATTATTATATTATTTATTTATTAATCACAAAAAAAAAATACAGTATGTAACTTATAAATAATGTCCCGCAAAACCGCTTGCACGGTTTGACTGCAGAATCAGTAAGTTGAGTCTCTACAGCTTAACTATAAAAATGCACGAGTAATATTAAATATAGACTTAAATACTAACTAACTGAAACTGACTGACTTAAGTACTAACTATGGACAAAGGAATTTGAATAACTTACGTTTAAATTTAACTTTGTTGGTTTCGGATCTTATATCCGCTGGCAAGCTATTAAGGATGTAAGGTAATCGTTTCATATGGCATCTGTCACCATAGTAGGTAGTTAGTGACTCTCGGCACAACATACTTGCCAGCAGCTACAGATCGAGTGCCAAAAGAGTTGACCAAAAGCGACAGATTGCCTTGAGCGCCATGATTGGCTACCGCTAACAGAAACTTGTGCTTAAGTTTTACAGGGAGAATTTTACAAATACTAAATAACTGATAATAATCTTTTCTGCATCTCTATCGTGATCTTTTGTTGACTAGAAGTTTTAAAAATCTAATTTGCATATCTTCTATTTAATCTAAATTCGTTTTAAAAGTTAATCCGTACACATCTAGACCATAACTAATTATTGATTCGACCAGAGTTTTATAAAGGCATTTAAGCGTCCCTAAAGGTACTTCAAAACTTAGGTGGTAGAATTTTCCTAGCAATGCTAGGAAAATTCATAGGGGTGCAACCAATTCGATATTGAGGTATTAAAACTATCGATAAAGATATCGATACCGTATTAAGATTGGTTTAAAAGTTGCGACTTTGTCAGCGTAGAACTAGTTTTCCGTTTTTTCAGAACTAATAAACATATATTTATTTATTTATTTATTTAGTATTTATTGCAAAGGAGAATACACTTTTTATGTACAAAAGGCAAACTTAATGCCGTGGCATTCTCTACATTAATTATAATTCCTCCATAGTAACTTAATACATTTATATTTGTACGAACTGTATCCATTTTTCACGCGCTTTTTTATTGACAGGCGGAAATCTACCAGAGTAATGTTATATTAATATTACAGTTATATGTTAAATTATATTTAACGTAATTATAGTTAAATTGTATTTTATTTCCATTCCATTAATTTAATAAGTAACTATGAATTATAAGTAGATACTTATTATTTAGGTATTTATTAAAATACCGATAAAGAAACGATAACAGCAATCATCTCCCTTTTTAGTAATAGTTCATCTACTCAACAACAGAGAGCGCTTATAACAACAAACTAATTTTCAAGAATCATTTGTGGAAATATTTTAATAATAAATCAATTTATTAAATAAATACACCAATGAATAGGGAAAATAAACTAAAATCACGTCCAGCCGTTTTTTCGTATCGCTATTTACAATAGTGCAATACAAAACTTTGCATGTTTCCGTTGCAATAGGTTTTTTCTTCGATGACACAGATACGACTTCACAGCAGGGCGAGTCAAAGTAAACTAAACGACTTGTTACCTCGAGGTAACAAGTTGTGGACTTGTGGATCACGCTTTTAGTCGCTATGCCCCGTCTATTATTTTATTACTAAGTACATTTAATGTCTTTGATAATATTATTGTAAATACGGCTGTTGCCTGGTTACCCGACGCGTTAAGCGTTAGCGCACTATGTCAAAGCCCTTTTTTTTTGCCCCCGGCGCTTTCAACTGCTGATACCGCGAGGATATGGCGTTTGGCGTTTACATAATGAAGTGATTTCGCCAGGGTCAAGTGGGCGTTTTCAGAAAAAGTTGTTGGTTGAAAAAAGTCGTGTTCCATGACTTTCATGGCTGATTATTCGAATTTAAAGAAGGCATATCAAATGATATATCGCACGTTAAATCCAATACCGTCACTAACTTAAAATGTGTATTTGTTCAGGAGAGCCTCTAATTGATTTTAGATGAATAAAATTAGTTGCAGCGATGTCATTATGTACATTATATGTGCAGTTTTTTTTTATCGTAAACTTTAATGGTTAATTATCTATTTTATGAAATGAAATGAAACGTTTTACTTATTTTATATATATATATTTAATAAACAAAATTATAGTGACTTTCTTCCACTCATTTTTTTTCATTAAATGCCAAAATTGTAATTGTATTTACAAAAGATATGAAAAATAGTCAAAAACATTTTAAAGAAAGGGTTATAATTTGACATTCTTATTATTAAATACAAAGAAAACAATACTTTGACCAGTAAAAAACTAGTAAAAACTAAATAAATCATGTACTTAGAATATCTTTAACAAAAAATATTTAACTTGGTATTAGACAAGACTCATGTCAGCTTATAATTCAATTCTTTCCCGTAAATCAGTTTAGCACTATTACTAAACAGAAGATTAAAATATTACGTTAACTTATGTTTAATCAGTCATCATAATTATCGTATAAAAACAGCCTTAAGCCTTAATATAAAATTTCTCAAAATCACAATACAAAGTTCAAACGTAAAACATCCTTTAGAAACAGATAAAATTGTAAAATGAATTAACATTATAACGCATACCGCGTTTTTAGTGAAGGTTATAATTGACATTCTTATCATTAAATTCAAAGAAAACAATACTTGGTCCAGTAAAAAACAAATAAAAACTAAATAAATCATGTACTTACTTACTTAGACTCTCTTTAACAAAAAATAATTAAGTTGGTATTTGACAAGATTCATGTCAGATTATATTTCATTTATTTCCCATAAATCAAATTAGCACTATTAGTACTATTACTAAACAGAAAATTAAAATATTACGTTAAATTATGTTTAATTAGTCTTCAATTATTGTAAATAAATCAGCCATGAGGTTAAGGCCATAAGCCATAACATAAAAAATCTCGAAATCAATGCCATGATGCGAAACATTGGAAGCCGAAGATGAAGAAGAGAAAGAAGTAGATCTAGAGCTGGAAGAACTCAGTGACCGACTTCGTTTGTGAGTATTGAAAGTTGAAGCATTAACATTTGCGTGCGTTTCTGTTGTTAGAGGTGGAGATGAAGTAAAAGGGATGTGATCCGCATGATCTTTTGGTTCTAGCTCCGGGTTAATCAATGCATTTAAATCCAGGAAAGCGTTGAAACTGGGACACAGATCAGACTAACCGAGTGCTAACCGATCTTCTTCGTGCTGTGCTGCATTTGCATTAATGCGCGTGTCTGAAAGCGGTTGCGATACTTGCGATATAGTAAGATTGGTAAATTCGAATACCCTTGATGAAACCGACGCATTTTCTTTGTTTTGTTGACTTTCTTGTGCTAGTTTTAATATTTTACTAGCTCTGGACATGATTGATCCTTAAACAAAGAAAATGAAGGTTTAAACACTGCTAAACCATAACGTCATAGAACGTCGTTCCTTAATTATTAGTTACCTACTAGATTTTGTTCGCGACTCCGTCCGCGTAAAAGTCTTTTATCGCTGCTACCTCAAGAATCGTCGGAAATTTTGCGGTTTAAAAAGTTGCTTATGTCATTCCCCGGGACAAAAGCTATCTCTGTACCAAATTTCATCGAAATCGGTGCAGCAGCGTAGCCAATAATATGAATAAATAATACAAGTCCCTCAACTTAAGTGTCGTTAAATTATTAAGATAGGTATTAAATATTAACAAAATAAAAATACCACTGTCAATTTTAGAATAAGAACAATAAACCTAGTGTTTTTTAATTGTAAATTAACTGCAACAATTTATTTAATTGTAAAAATGACAGTCATTATACTTCATTTTATAATTAAAACGGTTAAAATTATAATCACCACAGTGACTTTAAAATCAAAATGACAGTGTTCACTTTAACGGTTGACTTTAATATTATTAAAATTAAAAATGTAACAGTGTCATATTACAAATTTAATGTGTTATTAATTCTTAAAGAACCTTGGTTAAACGTTAATAGTACAGCGGCGAGACAGTGCTGTAATTGATGTGTTTATACCTACGCACCGAGTAGTCGCTGAGTAGGTATAAACACATCAGCGAGTGGTACTACCGTACAAAATTAACCGAGTCACTTTTTCGACAGAAAACTATCTCGCCACTGTAGGTAACTCTTGACGTGTTATCAAGGTATGGCTGTGACATTATATTAATAATAAAATAAAATACCTAATTATCGCAATCTGAATGCTGCAAAACTTTTCGTATTTTTTTAAAGTTAAATAACCGCAAGACTGTTTTTATCCGTTACGTGCCCACATTGAAATTCTTTACACTATAAAATTATGTAGATGAATTAGTTAAAAAATGACATTAAAGCGAATATGACAGTATTCAATTACAAAACGTATAAAACTCACCTTTCCCTTTAATGGCACACCGTCTTTAAACACAATATTTCACTGTTCCACTTACAATTTACTTAAATACCGGTAGGTGAAACCATCCCTAAAAACAAAATGACACTGTTCCACTTATTATTATGGTGAACTCCGCTTAGTGGCGTGTCGTTACTAGTATAAGGTCAGCCTTGAACTACAAGTGGCGGACAAATTTGCGTAGTGTCCTTCGGGTACCTACGCCATCTAGCGGCATCGATAAGTATTGGAGTGTTTCGTTTAAATGACAGTGTAACTTAGCCCAAGCGTCGTAAAATGGCATTAAAAGCCAAAATTGTACATTTTTTGTATAGTGACGGTATTGGATTTAACGTGCGATATATTTTTTTACATTAAATAACTTATTAACTTCAGAAACACTCTAGAATTATGCAAAACAAGCATGTTAAAAATATAGCCAAAATAAGAAAAAAGGAGGTGCTATTTTGACGTGTCCCACACCCTCCACGACAAATTTGAAGTTAGATAAAAAATACTAAATTAGACTTTAAAAGTCAACGGTTGTGTCCTGGTCAGTTATGAACCGATCTTTAATTTTAAACCGTAAAACAAGTGCGTTTTCATAGAAATTTCTTTAAAAATACAGATTTTAATCTGTCCCGCGAAATAGCGCATGCGGAATTTCTGGCATACGCGACCGTATTTTTAATATGTCCCTGGCAATAAAACGCCCCAATACATGAACATTTTGAATTATGGCAGATTTTAATCTGTCCCGCGAAATAGCGCATGCGGAATTTCTGGCATACGCGACCGCATTTTTAATATGTCCCTGGCAATAAAACGCCACAATACATGAACATTTTGAAATTTAGTCAATGGTAGTCGCCATTTGGTTTCAAATGTCAGCAGTTGTCCGTGAAAATGTGTTTAGAGTGGTCGCGTGGCGTTTGCACCAAAAATAGGTTTCTTCATACGACTCCAATTTTATCAAGGTAAGAGAATCCTGTGTATTTGATGTTTTATAATGTTATATAGGTATATTAATTAATGCTCATTCGGAATCAAAGGTAATATTTAAATAAAGTTCAATAGTTCATTTGTAATTTTATCTAGATGTTTGATTGGCATGGATACGTCACCTCCATACCGCCACGGTAGCGTTAAAAGAACTAAAAAGTGACGTAATAGAATTCTAAAGTCGTTTCATAAAGATATTTAATTATTATTTTAATAAAATGCCAATTTTTCATTTTATTTTACCTACATAAACGAATTTTTACAATGTACCTACCTGTTTGTTTGTCCGTCTGTCTGTGGGCTTGTTTAGGTCAATTCTTGCAATTCAGTTTCTGAAATTTGGAATACGTATGTAAACCCGATGACGATTCTATATTACGGTTTCATTGAGCTGGTATAAAAATGAAGCCGGAAGGTGCCCACGGAAACTGTAATTAAACAATGCAACTCCATCGAGTTTGGACTCGTTTGTTTTGTCTTGACAAGCACTTTGATCAGAGATGGAATCCAGGGTCTGATGATAAAACCGGAAGGTGCCCACGGGAACTCTGGAATTAAACAATGCAACCCCATCGAGTTTGGGCTCGTTTGTTTTGTCTTGACAAACACTTTGATCAGAGATGGAATCCAGGGTCTGATGATAAAACCGGAAGGTGCCAACGGGAACTCTGGAATTGAACAATGCAACCCCATCGAGTTTGGGCTCGTTTGTTTTGTCTTTCAAAATGTGTTATTATTAAACTCAATAAATCTTATGTTACGATTAATTCATAATTAATTGATTTAAAATGAAAGTTAGAAAAAAAACAGAAACTATCCTTCAAAAACGCAATAAATTAATTAATTTCAAACTAATTGAGAACCTCCTCCTTTTCTTGAAGTCGGTTAAAAAGAATGATGTTGTGTTTAACGATCTCATGAGATTACTTGTTAAAATTAATTAATTAATTGTTTTAGTGAAAAAACATAGTAATATGAACGTAGCCTTATTGTTCCTAAACGCCAATTCGAGCTTCACTATACGTCACTGTCCCCTTATTGCTGTGATTGAATTTCTTAAATAATTAATATTCTATCAAAGATGTTTAGAAGTTATTATTGTCAAACACATTATATTTAACTAATAGTTAGCTAACCAATAAAAAATAAAAATAATACTACGCATTCGTCGCTCCAAAGACAATAATATATAGTACAAAGTACTGAAAGGTAGCGTTAAGGAAAGTTTTTGTCATAAAACTTAATTGAATTGTAATAATATGATTAAAAAATATATTTTTTTGTTTAAGGTTTATCAATAAAACTTCAAAACATCTTGAATCTTTCTAGTTTTCTTTTAAACCCGTTCTAAAATGAGTGGCGTAATGGAACTTCTTACGAGCAGAAACGAAATCAAATTGGGATTTTTTACTGAAATAGTAATTATTTTGTTAAAAATTTAGTATTTTCATGCTGCTCATTTAATATATTATCAATTTAACTACATTTTAAAGTAAACTATAATATTTTTTCAAGTGGAATTCTTCTTACGTCACCAACAACTTTTTCTGAAAACGCCCAAGTAGGAATATTGGGGGCAACGTTGTACGGAAATATGTAAGACAGAGGTCAAGATAGTTTTAACTCCTGTACCACTACGAGTCCACTTGAAACGAGAAGTAGGATGCCAGATACACGAAATAAGTCCAAGTCTTCTATCACTGTGCAACACAAAGTCATAAAAAGGACAAATCACTAAGTAAAGAACTTTGAACACCTAAATACACAAAAATACTAAACTAAAACCAATTACATATCCACCATCTTTTAACGTTGCAAATGGCCCCCAACGCACTTCTAGTTTGGCTGGTTAACATTATAACAATACCGCGTTAACATCCGCACGATATAATCTTGTAATATGTTTACGGTAGACACGGTAGTGTCCAGTAATTCTGAATTGGAACATTTATAAAGTACCTAATGTTTCTGTTATTAATGTTTTAGATTATACTTACTCATATTTATTTCTTTTTTTCTAAGTTTCTTAAAACGAAGATAACTTAATACGTCCAATATGATCATAGTAGGTTAAACTATGAACACTTAATTTCACGTGGCATAATTGCGTAGTACCGAGGGTTCCGCGCCTAATTTTTATATAAAATATTATAAACCTAATACTTTGTATAAATCTTTTTTACTAAATAATTCGTAGGTATTAAATACAAGTAAGTACCTAATTAAGTCGTCGAACCGCAATTGCGATTTCTGTACCTACTTACCTATTGCTTTATTTTAGATTTTCCGTTTTAACACCGCGATATAAAGTCTGCATTGTGACTATTTTTATATTTCAATTTCTTATTAGGCGACCTTATGCAGACTACTGAATACTACCTACTATTCCAAATTCCAGGCCGATATCTTCAGTCATTTAAAAGAAAACGGTTCTTAACTTCACAATTTGACGGACAGAAGGACAACAAATGTCACCTTCTGAGGGTCCCGTTTTTCATTATTTGGTACGGGCCTCTGAAAGAATATTACAATTAAATAATTAAACCCAACTGTATATAAAATCTAATACACAAAAAGTGTCGCCGCTCGATAATTATGTATTTTATTTAATCGTAATGCGTTCCTAAGCTTAATAAAATACCTACTACCTACTAATGTTTATAACCATAGAAAAAAGTAAATTATACGGTAATGATAAACAACTAATTACTTAAATAGAAATCGCAGTAACAAACAGTTAAATATATTTGTTATGCTAAGCTTTTTTTATCAGTTCCCCATAAAATAGCCCACACGACTTTACAAGGTTACATCGACCGCTCAAAAACAAAGTATGTTGGAGTGTGTTTTCAATCGTGTCTGATAGTTCTGTGTAGTTTGACGTAGTTTATAAGCAATCTGATAGATGCCGCCACTGTTGCTTGGCCAAACATAATGTGACATTTTTGTTCGGACGACCAAGGGACGAGTGACGACATATTTCGATGGTGACGACCCATGGACGATCCTCTCTAGTTGTTAAATCAATTATGAGCGACAATGGTAGCCGGTTGAAAAATATTCGGCTTTTACTTTTCACACTGCCAGATCAGTGTCAACTCGAACAACTTGCTTGTTTTGTTTTAAGTTCATAGAAGTTGTATGTTTGGTTTTAATATCTAGTGGTATTTTGAGTTGGTGGGTATGACCGCGAAAAATTGTAAAGTAACTTTAATGACATCATAACATGTTGTAAGTGAAAAACTTATATAAATCACCTTTGTAGTTCTTTTTTCCTTTTTTTTTCTTTGCCCCTCTGCTACTTCAACAGCTACTACCGCGGGGATATGGCGTTTCCACAATGAAGTGATTTCGCCAGTGTCAAGTATAAGTATATAAGTATAAATCAATATGGATATAAAACACAATCCAATCTTCTCTAGGAAGATTGGGGGCAACGTTGGACGGTGATATGTAGGACAGAGGTCAAGATAGTTTTAACCCCTGTACCACTGCGAGTCCACTTGAAATGAGAAGCAAGATGCCAGATACACGCAATAAGTCCAAGTCTTCTATCACTGTGCAACACAAAGGCATAAAAAGTACAAATCACTAACAGAAAAGAACTTTGAAGACCTACACACAAAAATACAAAACTAAAACCAATTAGGTACACATCCGCCATCTTTTGACGTTGCAAATGCCCTCCTTGCATGTAGTTGGAACACATCTGTATAGACCATTAAACATAGACATTCTATATTTGAAAAAAAAAGTGTATATAACAGTCTTTATATAACAGTTTCATAGTGAAGTATCGAAGTATAGATAGGTAAAGGTTAAATGGTATTAACCATTTAACCTTTATTAAAGAAAAATAAATACCTAAGGCAATAATAATTGTATATTATTAAAATGACATTAAAATAGCAGGAAACGCCAAATAGTTTGTCAAGAAAATAAATTTTTTGACGTCATGTTTGTTTTTGCGGGCGAAATATTGGTTTCACTTTCAAATCGAAGACGAATCTACCGACATCTCGCACATAAAATCTAAGCCATTTCGGCGACAGGGAACTAAAAATAAATGGACATAAGTGCATACATAATAATCGAAAAACTTTCTTTTGAGGCAGTCGGGTAAATATCTTTCACCTATTCATTTATACTTATTCACTTCTGGTCTTGGAATTTCACTAGTGTGTTCTATATGCCTAATGATCGGTTATGTATGACTCTAACGTAACACATTTTTTGTACTCGTCGATTAATACAAATACAAAATACAAAATTCTTTATTCATAAAATACATGAGGTACATGATACAAGGGATGGAGTCACCCTTTAGGCAAAATGTTGCCTGTGTTGGGAGACGCCGCTCTTCCTCCGACAACATGAGGTAAAAAGTAATTACACTAATTGAGCTAACTAAGTACAGTTTGTTTATTTCCTAGATTTACATATAGATAAAATTAAAACAAACAAAAGCGTATTTTTGACGTAAACAACCACTCCATCATTTTGGTTCAACTGACTTGTTGTGAAATATGAATCGTAGTCAACTAGTTGAGGTCTCTGTGTATTAAGATTTCATAGAGAATACTGCAACGTCACTCTTTTCATCGTTGACACTTCCGAAACAACCGAAATAACCATTTCGATACGCTCAAGACAACTGAAAAAAATTTGAAAATAGAACTTCGTATTTCAATAATATGTGTCCTTGTTTAAGGAGACTCGATCCGATACAAAATTGCCAATCTATGGCGTTTCGGAACGTAGCAGCGTCGCGTCATCTGTCAAAAATCTATTCAAACCTGCTTCTGTATCCAGGGCATAAAAAAACTAAAAAAACTACGGTTTGTGATTGGCTAGTTTTTAGCCAACAGAACAGCACAGTACTGCAACAATTACGGACACCGTGGTTTGATACAAATGTCGATGTGTTAGGTGATTGTATTAATGACATAAATTATTAATTTTAATGAACTCGTACAAAAAGTATTGTTCACAATAGTGTCATAATCAAGCTTTTTAATCTCGTACCTTACTTAGGCCACTCAGCAAGCTTCGTGGCCTAAACACGGTAGGTACTCGACTAAAAAGCTCTCTATTATAACACGATTATGAAAATAACTATTGTAACACAACACATTTAGTTAAATTCATGTCAAAATACGCGTGAGACATTACCTAAAATTTTAATTATTACTTGATGAGAATTGCCATAGCTTCGCTTCTTTAGCTTCTTTTGTTTAAGATTGAACCTGCATAAAGACGAATGATATCGAGAACAGACTTTTTTCTGGCGACAAATCTATCGTCGAAGCGAAACACCATTTCACTCGAAAAAAAAACGGCCGATTCTTTTTAAATGTTGCTATCATGGTCAACGGCCATTAAAGTAAAACATGAGAAGTGTTTGGATTACCTACTAGTATTCTTGTTAATAGTGCTTATTAAACGTTACTTTCATGACGTAACACAGATAACAAAATATGGGACACATTTTTCAAAATAAGTAATAAAAAATAACTAAACCTTTATTTAATGAAAGCTTTGTATGAACACATTGGACAAGCGTCACCGAACTTCAACTAAACTTAAACTACAGGATAGGCATTCCATTCGGAAATTCAAGGCAGTTTTTGTTGCAAGGGTGATAATTGGACAAACAATTTTTATATGAGAGTAAAAGTAGTACGAACTACACAAGGATACTACCTATTCATTGCAATGTCGAAGAAATCCCAAATATCAAATAACGTTGATGTAGTAAGAAAAATGAAATGGGTACAGGAAAAAAACCATCGATGTACAATTTTTCGTGGTCATACCTACCCTTTTACCTAATGTGTTGACCTAGCAATGCGTTTTGATTTATTCTCCTTACTGATTATACCTACTCTCACTCACCTCATCGGCGATGTCACGGTTAAACCACCCTTTAAATTGAAGATAAACAAAGCACATTGGGTGGCCGATTGAAAAATGCCCGGCTTTTATTTTTGTTAATTTTGATTTACTGTTCTATTCACTGATTATACTCTCTCAGTGACACTGGTGAAATCACTTGCTAGACCACCTTGAATTTAAAGAAGAAGAAGAAAACACATTGCTTACTAGGTATTTAATTTATTAGAGAAATGTAAAAATAACTCCAAATAAAAGACACAGAGACTCGGAAAATTCTACCTAAACTCGGTGTCAATTAAAATGGGCCAAAGACGTAAACAAAATTAATTAATTTTTGCCACATTTTACCTCAAATTTTCATCTATTTAAGGTGAGTTTATTTATAGAAACGTATAGATGTAATTAATGACATCGGGCAAAATGATTTCAAATTTAAGTCGACTACAAGATAATAATGGTAAATTGGTTCGTTTGGTTTTGTTTAACATACATTTTGCCCACTTCAATTATTGGCACTGACTTTAGGTAAGATTGTCTGCGCATGATTGAGCCCTATTTCTTCGAGTGCTGTAGGGGAAGACGTATTAGGGAGGTACCTAAGACTTTGAATTAGTAATTAAAAAAAAAGTTTCCCTCTTAATTCGTCGTCAGATTTTGCAGGCTTCGTCTCGGCTGACATTGGAGGGCATGGGTCCAGGCGCCGCGGCGGCACACAGGGGACGTCCGTTGGCTGCGCCAGCCAGGTGAGCAGCGTACGTGACACCGGGAGCCCTCAGCCAGACCGCCACCTGCGCCTGCGCCCTCGCAACTCACGCGCCCGTGCTCCGGCGGCACTGGGAGCTGGCACCATGTTCGAGCTAAGCAAAAGAAATATAACAGAGAAATTAACTTAATATGCTTGAAAAGAAAATACCTACGTACACACACACACACGCACGCACGCACACACGCGCACATACAAAAATGCACAGGTATATGTATATGTATATAAACATATTTATATATTTTTTGAATAACAATGCTTTGAATACTAATTATAAGAATTAATACTTTTAAGAGTGGTTAGAACATGAATTCAAATTCTAAGTTCTAATAATTGTATTTCTTGAAAAATTGTATGTCAGGAACATCCAAAGTCCAAAGTAAGCAACCAGTCTGATTACATATTTTTAGCTTTGTGAATTTTACAGTCTCAGATTTTACTAAACATTAAAACTGCATTATAAACCGATTCTCTAACATAGTTAATTACATATGTATATATATTAACAAACCTTTTTGCAAAGTTTAAGTTAACTAGAGGGAGCTACTATTACACTTTATGGTAACATTAAATTATACAGACCGGAGCTAAGAAGTTGTTTATGACAATTATGACTTATGACTGAGGAGACAAGTTTTGAGGATGGAAATCTGCCGAATACATAAAACTAGTGCTTCTTTGTACAGGTCTGAGGTTGGATGCCTAAAAGCTTAACGTTTAGGACAGATCTCTCAGCTCTTTCGGCGATAATAAGGGTTGTTTTTGCGACGCTACCCCAGACACATGCACTAAAGGTCCAATCGACTCCATTGATGGATCCTGCCAATGAATCCTAGCGGCCGGACGGAGTTTTGCCAGGTGAAAACTTGGTTCAAGCGTACTTAATAGTGGATCAAATAGTTTTTTTTAAAGATATTGCGTCATAAACAAAACAAACTACTTAAATAACTTCAACGCGTAATAAGTGTTACAATTAAAGCTTTCATTTATTCAATTTGTTTTTACTAGGTTTAAAGTGATTTTACTTAATGCTATATTTAAGTTCCATACTAAAATCGTAGGTACCTATTTCGAATGTAAATAGAATTATGAGTACCTAATGTTTTCTTTTCCAGGAAATTTTGGGACTGTATTTGCTATTGTTAACAATTGTTTTATATTATCTCGCATTGTTGGAGAAAAGCAATACAAGTCTCAGCCGGGAAGGGCGGTTGCTGGACTCGTATTATACAGCTAACTTATCGTACTCGTCCCGCAACAGCCTTTTTCACGGTGTCTGCAATATTGTACTATACCTCTACAAACGGGAAGACTTCCTTCCCACTTCATGTCGCTGCCGCAAGTTTGCGTTGTCGGTCCATTTAATTCCAAGTTGGTATCCCGACAACTGAATTTGCATCGCTTATCGTCCGAGCAATGGGCTAACAAATATTTTGGCGTAGCACAAGTTTGTAAAACTACGTGCAATTGCATCTGGCACAACTGGAGACTCTGAAAGACAGGAATAACTCAATGTAGACCGTTGGAAATCTGCTTAACAGGTGTCACGAATCGAGTTTATGCTTACTTTATTTTTATCCATAATTTGACCGATAACCATGTGAGAACCTTGTTCCAGTAACGAACCGAATTTTGGTCCATACATTTGAATGAATTTAAAGTTTCTTGGCGCTTTCCGGCCAGAGCACATTTTCAGGGACGGGCTCTGCAGAACCACACGTCCTAAAGATGCTTTGGCGACTAAAGTTCTGTCGCGTGGGCATTTAACGCAAATGCTAGAAACTGGAAAAAATAAATCACAAAATATTAAATAGCGTCCTTCGTTTTAGTTTTCAAATCCAACTGTTTGTTGAATTGAGATGAAGATAGTAAAAATACTCTGTTAAAAGATGTATGTAAGTTTTCGCTAATAGAAACTTTTTTTTCAGTTGTAATTCAAAATTTAAAACAAAATTACGTTCCTACGTTACGTTTCGTAAAAGCTAATTGACGTGAGCTGACCGGCGGCAGCGTTATGCGGCACTTGGGTAAGTACTTATGTTAAGCTCATTAATTCTATGACATAATTGCGATTATATCATAAGACATTAACTTACGTATTTATAATGATGAGGCAACCAAATTAAACTATACTATACTGTCATAAAAAACGCAATTTTTATATTATATGAGGTACCTTTAGAAGCAACGCGATTGTTTTCCGTAGATCGAATTCGCGAAAACTGTTCCATAGTCTCATCGGCTCGAACAACATTCTGCCCGGGGTATATGTGTGTAACTTCGTTTATATTTTCCCTACCATATTCATTAAGATACGCATCAGACTGATAGTAGAGACGCGGGTCTTCGCGGGGCTGGTAGATTTGGACTGGAGTCTCAGAATCGGCGGTCGGGGCATCATGCACATTGGGCAGCGATGCCCGCGGGTGTTCGAACCAGCTGCCATGATCGTCATAATCATTTGTCCTTATTATCTGATCGCTATTTCTTCGTACTGTTTGCTGACTTGACTCGTAAGACGAAGGAACCGGAACTTTGTTTGGAAGGTGGATAACTCTGAAACCAATACGAACGGTATACCTAAGTATTTAATTGATTTTGCTTTGGTTGGAGTTGGCTGCCGGTCTATGATCCGTCGACAGCACTCGGATAGCTCTGTAAATATTTATCAAAAGCCACGTTTGTTTTGAAACAGATAGTCTAGTTTACCTATGGGATATATGCTGCACTGACGCAACAACTATTTCGGGAAGATGAGATGGTGTTATTGGAGAAATGTTTCTCTGACAACACTTGTTTGCAATATACATTTCATCGGGAGTGCATTGAAGATATTTGTGTGTAAGAGGTATGTGAGGAGGGTGACCTTGTGCGTGCATTAATTCGTGAGACGTAACAACGAGTGCCCGGTTTGTTGTTAAATAAAATGTTATTTAGAGAAATGATGAGTTTGGTTTGCGGCAGATGAATATGAGTGCATGAGTGAATATTGCGAACGGTGCCAAGCGGAGTGCGTCATTTGTCTACTACACCAACCTGTTGATATCTATGTCCGGATGCCGGGCGCCAATATTACCTAAAAATTATGGTATCTGTCGATTATTTAATCTTGGACATGCTATGTCGAGCTAATATGCATCAAATTTGACAAAAACCCATAGGTTTCGGTACGGTAGATCTTGGAAAATTGTAAAATAACTAAGAGATATTTGGGATAAAATACATTTTCATTATATTCATTTACTAGATGTATAAGTAAAAACCGGGCTAGAGCTTATCTGGCTATGCTTAGTGTAGGGTTCCGTTGCCGTTGGCGGCTGTAGGCGAGGGGAAGCAACTATAGAAAATTATAAATACAAATTTTTAAGAGCTCTCCAATGATACCGCCTTCAATTTTATATTGTTAAGAAAAAACTACGTTTACATTACAAGAAGGTAGGTACTCAAAAAAAAAATTCACGCTGTTGTTTTACGACCTTTTCGGCATAGTTTAAATGTATGACTATGCCAAATTACCTTTAGCTTTGTAGTACCTACCTAGAATCCAAGAGCTAAACCGCGGACAAACGGATAGACGGACATGGTGAAACTATAAGTGTTATATTTATTCCACCATAACTTCTAAACGGCGGAGCCGATTTAAATGTGTGGTATCGTTAGAATCCTTTCACCATCCTGGGTGACATAGGATACCTAAACTGTTAAAATTGAAATAACAACAATGGGAAAATGTCATTATTTATTTCAATAAAAAAAAAAGTATTCTAATTATTACAACATGGGTATCATTTGAAAGGTCTTAATGTGACCATCTCAAATATATACGAATATAGTAGCATTCATAAACGGGTTTAATAATAAAATCAAAAAATGCAGTCGGGTTTTTAAAGCTTGCTTTTCATTTAGGTAGTTATTTCCATTTGTAATAAAGGTTCTTTCACTAAATAGTAATTGTCATAATTATTTATTACCTTTATATTAATTATAAACTACATTCCCAACATTTAGGAACAATCGCTCGATGCCAATTGCTCATCACGCTTTACAAAATGCTACTATACAAGTTGCAAGGACGTTAATTATTCAGTAGTTGTTCTGGTTTCTCTAATTCCACTTTACCACATGGATTTTAATAATTAATATTAGGTGCTTGACCACAACAAATCTTCAACTGTTAAATAGAAGCCTAATTGTAATTTGTAATTTCTACTCCTTAGCACTTTGCCTAAACTTTTTAATCCATACTATTCCTCATAAATTCTATCAATATTACTAAACAACACAATTTTTCGACTATTCTTGAAATACTTATGTACTTTCCGTACTATCAATATACATATGGTTCAAAACCTAATGAAATAGTGAAACAGCTTAATTTTCTTATAAGGAGAGATTATGACAAGTATTGCGCACTTACCTACAACACTGAAGATTAATACGGTAGACAGAAACTTCATTTTAAGCTGTTGATGAACATTTGCATTGCAATATGAATTATAATTATAATTTTGAATGTAAGTATTACAGTATATTTAAATTCGCATTGAAACAAGCGTTCGCAAAAAGCGCGCGGAAAGTACTGTACTCGGAAGCTGCGCGAGCGCGTAGGCGGCGGTACGAGCGGTTGCCAGAGTTTTTTCTGCATGTATCAAGGCGCTCCTACACGTGTGCGAAATTCTAGCAGCCATGTTAGAATCCATTAAATTATGAGTTGATAATGTTTTACTTTAGTACAGCGCAGTTGATAGGGTCGCGCCTCAATCGAGATCCTCGCTTTGCTTTGCTGGCATGCCCGTGCGGCCACTATGGCACTTTCAACGCATGGACCCCCCCCCTCGCCCTCTTTGTGGTACGCCTCTGCAGCCACAGCAAAGTACTTTTCTACCTTGTCTATTTAATGTCTTGTTTAAACTACCATAATATGTATTGTTACAATGATTAAAGTGCCAAGGTACTAAAGTGTATATATTTATGAACTCGACTGTAGTATAGCAGTAGTTAAATCGGGTATTTTTTGTGAATGATACGGAAAAAGTAAGTAAGATCTCTATTCTTCTGCCAGTCATGGTTTTTGCTAAGGAGAACTAGGATGGTTTGGCTCTGTGGGACACTGGAAGCCGAGAGCAGCCGGAAGAGAAACCCAGCGGTATTTTCACTCGTCTTACATGGAGGGTTTCAGGGTTCCATGGGATTTCTCGCACACTGTACTGCTTTGACACCTTGACGCTTCTGCTCTGGAAGGGTGCCTTGGTTTACTGAAGCACTCTCAACTCTCCGAAGCGTCACGACACGCCTAGGTTACAGGCCTATACAGTTAAGGACGCGTTCCTATAGTTAGTATAAAAACCAAACTCTCTGAATACATTGTGAAACTCTGTGGTGTAACTAATATTATGCCTAGGTGTTAGAAATAAGACTGATTGAGCTTTTTCGTTCCCTATTAGGAATCAAATTCATAAAGCAGCTTGAACAAGATGACTGAGTAATGTAGCATAAGCGATTTTTATATCTAATCAAATGTATAGAATAGACATAAGCGGGCGATGCGAGTCGACTTACATTCATCTTATATTTTATTGTCATTTTTGAAAGTCCCAAAGTTTAGCGCCACGCCTTTTTACTATAAGCGAATTAGCTAGCTGGCCACCTGATGTATCGAAAGTGGTTACCGGCAACGGTCTGTCCACGGTTTGAATATAGGGCCGGTAGTAAGTCCGCATTGGAACCCTATAACACTTTAGAACAGGCGAATTGAGATCAATCTGTTGATCATTCAATTGATCGCACAACAGTTAACACCACAGCGGGAGAGTTTGGGTCAGCACTTGGATTTCCTTGGATTTGCTCAATCCCGGCGTTAACCGCAGATTTATTCGGTTGGATATCCTAGGCACTCTGGAAGTCCTGTATCGATGCTCGAGGTATTCATCATCAGATTTCACTAAAAGCATTCCCTGGCGAGGAACCAAGCTTCGAAATAGCCTCTTTAGTATGAAAAACGCACTATGACCTGTTATTTTTCTCCTGAGTGTATATACTACAGTCATATTTGTATACTTCCGAATACGTCTATCTAAATAGGACAAACTGCAAAATGATTGTGATATTTCTTACCTATTAGCGATCCGTCCTCAAACAGGAACAAGGACTCGAATAAATCGAATTCCTAATTAAAACACTTAAAAACTTCTAAAATACTTAACAACGCCAATGGCCCAAATAATACAAATGGTCCGATACTTACGCATATTTTGTCATTTTCCGACTGTTTGTGGCAGTTTAGAGATGTCAGTTGCATATTTGGGAGCAGCAATGCTGCTGGTCTGAGTTGGGAGCCTCGGAAGTGCAGTCGCCGGGGTACACGACCGTCCACGCGTATCGTCCACTCGGTCGCGTGTAGGCGTCGTGGTTGAAACAATCCGCTTTGCAGGGGAGATCATAACAGCACAGCCTGTAAACAAACAGGGCTTTTTTTTTACAGAGTTTCGTTTCTTCAACGATTTGTGCAACATTTGTGGCAATTTTTCATGGTGGTAAGCTGGAATTGAGGCAAATCCAAAACCATAAATAAAATGCTAGGTAATCGTGCAAAACCACATAACTAACATATTCAATAATGTACGAAATAAACCTTACACGCGTACTTAGTAAGGTGAGTTGTGCTTCTTATTGAATTGGTAATAAGATAATCCTACTAATATTATAAATGCGAAAGTTTGTGTGCGTGTGTGTTTTTTTTTTTTTTTTTTTTGGTAATCGCCTGAGGGGCCAAAGACAAAAGTCCTTGCTTTTGTTTGCTTAAGAAAAAGGGGCAGAGGTGAAAATCCCTTCCGGAGACCTGGGAATGGAGGGCCCAGGTACTGCCGGGCTGGCACCGGCTAAAAACACCAATGCCCCTATTACCAACTAGAATTTAGACTCCCGCGGATACTACCCCAGCCAGTGCTGAAAGGCCGGAGGAGAAAGTCCTTCCTCCGTTTACTTATCCGCGGGGTTTTTCCAAAAAAAAGGGGGGATAGGAATGGGGGTTGGGATGGGGGGGAGACTTATAGCTATGTGAGTCGCGGAGTGGAAATCCTGACGCATGCATGCTTACAGACAACGGGCTTCCTTTCTTTTGCCCGACAATGGAAGGGTTGGGTCGGAGATCTTTTAGGACCACTTGTGTGGCTGTTGATACCATCTTTATGGGTGGGGCTACCCTTTTTGAGGCTTTCTCCTTTGCCTGGAGATACTATTTTTGCGCGGGTCTCCTTGCGCTGCCCTCTTTTGTGACCTCTTCCGTTGCAACTTAGCCTATACATTTTTAATGGGAGGGCCGGTGTCAATTTGACGGGGGACCAGTGAATCGCGCGCGGAACCTTACCCCAGCCAGTGCTGAAGGGCCGGGAGAGAAAGTCATTCTCCCGTTTAGGAGGCTGCAGGATTCCCCATCCCCCGTCCTACCGACACCCGTTAGGTGTTCGGGAGGTGCGTGCGTCAGGAATATATCTAACTCTAACCTTAAGTGTATGTTATACACTGAAAGTTAGAGCTAGCTCTGGGTTAACATAGATGTAAACTAATTACGTTAAAACAAAGAAAGATAAAACAGAGGTTATTAGAGATGGGGGTAAGGGTTTGGAAAATTTTATACCGTTAATACTTATTGCATCATCCTACAAGATTAGGGGTGCGTTGGGTTGGGATTGGGATGAGGGAGAAGAAAATTGGGGGTTTAAAGGGGGGATACATGTGGGAGAAGAATGTTGAACAGGATACGGCGAAGGGGGGAGGTTTGTGTGCGTGTGTGTGTTAGTTTGTTACTCCTTCACGCTGCAACGGCTTTACGGATTTAGATGCAATTTGGAAAGGAGATCCTCGTCACAATATAATGTAACAAGGTTCAGGTTACACAGGCCCTTCATTGTGACTGTTGTTTTTCAATTCCATTATACCGGTGGTAATAAAATACCTGCGTAACTAAGATTTTCAAGAAGATGCAAAATAAACGTTAATGACTTACTTAGTAGGTGCATTCTGCTCCTTATTGAATCTGTTAGTTACGCAGTAATGAACTATCACCGACGATTTGTTAACAACTGAACTATAAGATTGATTACGAAGCACTAAATAGGAAACTTAGAAAGGTTTCAGCTTTGCAGTTATAACGTGACCGAGTAAAAAGGGCATGCGTAACAATGGGTGGGTTGTTAAGTAATTCAGTTGTATACTTTTCTCGGGGTACGTTGGAGGACCCGCTGTGGACGAGCTCCTTTCGGAAGAGCACCTTTCTTTGCTTGCCGTACCGAGCGGGGCACGGAAAGGCCGACATTTTTGTGAACCTAAAATCAAAACCAGCTCAATTTTTTTGCGTGTTGTTAGAGATTACTGAAAGCTACAAATATCTAGAGGGTTATGCGCTTAGATTTTATATCACCTTTATTACCGTTATTAAATTACATAAATTTATTAATAATACTTACTGACCGGTTATTATTTTCTACAACTGAAACAGTTTTTTTATATTTTTTTAATTTTTATGCAATTATTAAAACATTTTATTGCTTATTTTATTACATTTTATAAAAAAAATACCTAGATCACTAGAGTATTTTTGAAAAAAGTGTTTGTTTTGTTTTAAATGTATAATTAGGTTAGGTGTTCCAGCCGACAGTTTTTGTCAGTACTTAGTGCTTGTAAACAGGTTGCATAGACTGAAAAAATAAATAAATAATTAGAAGCAGTCGATAGTCTGGTAGCTATTAATTCTACAGTTTGCGCCTTCCACACGTAGCTCTAATAAAGATGATTTGACCTCTAATTATAAAATAAAATATACAAATTAATTCGGCATACAATGTATCGGTAACAAATTACAAACTGGTATCACTAAATAAGGTAAATACTGAATTGAAACGAAACTAATTCTGCTCTCAGAAGTGTCA
Organism: Acleris sparsana; assembly: GCA_923062465.1. NCBI lineage: Eukaryota > Metazoa > Arthropoda > Insecta > Lepidoptera > Tortricidae > Acleris > Acleris sparsana. The sequence goes on along the minus strand of OV281287.1, from coordinate 12,589,128 downwards.
AATTAAATATTTGGATTAGGTACATTGCTAGTCGACTAAACTTTAAAACTATAGTTACGTTATATTATCAAGGGTAATTAATTGTTACAGTTTTAGTAGGTACTTAAAACTATCGTTCGTTAAAATGTATGTTCGTATGAAAGACACTCACTACAGAGCTCCAACCAGATTGAAACTGTTTGGCATGATGTGTGTGCGTTCCACGCGTTTAGTAGTATATAAATAAATAAGTAAATAGTAAATTATACAACGCACTGCACTAAAGCACTGTTTTATGTCACGGGCGCGATATTGAATCCTGAGCAAACGAGGGACTCCAGATTTAACTACCGAGCGCAGCGCGGGTGTAACCGAGTTCGAGTAAACCGGAGTCCTGGGTGCAGCGCATTGCAGTGCATTCAAGCTCGCCCAAGACGAAAACAGCTTTATCCCAAAGCAGAATACTCTACTATTCTCACCTTTTGTTAGACAATAAAAAGCAAGGCTACCTATTAGAAACAACATCAAATGTCAAATCTCTTTCGCTTTCGTCACTCGATATTTTTATTCAAACTTTAATCTTTCAACTTCAACCTTCTGCTAACTACTGCATGGTTTTGCAAGACTCGCGGGTTTTCTTTTATTTTTTTCGTTTTGCGTATATGGCTTGTAGTGGGCAGTTCGATTTTTAAATAAGTTCCATAGAAACCTACAGCAAAGGTTTCTATGGGATAATGTTTCATACGAATTCAAAAATCATTATTACCCGCCGGGTGTATAAATGTTCGTGCTCGAGCTACAGGGTCCGTTCGAATTGCTACCTCCGCCATTAGGTAATAAGGATAACCTTTAACCCACCGTCAAGCAGCAGTGTTTATGTCATTATGTTCCGGTGTAGGTATTAGACCCCCGATGAAATGAGTACCTAACAATCTTCTAGCAAGGCATTTGCTGTCTGAGAATTGCAATGCCGAGATTGTTGTTTTAAGAACCTCTCAGTATCAAAGTGGCCTGTGTACTTGTTCGTCACGTAGACAGGATGTATAACGCTAACGTAAATGATTATCGAAAACTGTCGACATAAGCATTCGATTATTTAATACTTTTTTAGTGAACAAAATACGATGAGAACGACAGCCGGAACAAATGCTTGAATACCATCGGTTATGTAATGATAGGCTAAGAGACATAGACTTCCCAGTTCCTTTTAGAGACTGTTGTGATAAGAGGTGCAATAACCATGATCATTTTAAATCGCCGGTTTTTTTCCTTTACTTGTGCTTGCCAAACTATTACTGCTTGCAAAATTTCATGATTCAATGGATGTACCATATAGGTTTGATTCCCCTGTGCTTTGTATGAAATGTGCAGCATAAGCGGCCGTATCTTTTGATTGCGCTGACCCAGTAGTTCGATTTGTTAACACCACCAAGACATTAATTTCAACCTATATCCTGATACCTTCACGAGTTCCTGTGTAAAAGGGTTTTGACAGACGGATAACGAAGTGATCCTATAAGGGTTCCTTTTTCCTTTTGAGATACGGAACCCTAAGACGGTTTTATAGCATTACTTTGTTAACATGCATAAAGAACACTTATATTTTTTTTAATGAAAGTAGTACCTAAGTATGTTAACACATATGCTCTTATTTCCCGCGAATTATACAATATATATACATATATGGCAATATTTAATAATTCTGACGGAAATTAAAATAAAACGACTCTTTATTTATACATAATAGTTTTATTTTATATTTTGACGAAAATTTGCACGTAGGTACCAAATTGCACAATATTTTTAAATCTTTATTATTTCGTAGGCGCCGCCTTCTGTTCTGGTTGCGAAAATCATTTACGATATAGGCGCTGAAACAAAACAAGAAAATAATATTTAATTATAAATCTACCTGATACCTGAGCTGTGCCTTTTCCGTGTTAAATTAATTGTAAAATGTTCTCGCCCCATTACTCTTGATTCGGGGCAAACGGAGATTTATCAAACTTAACTCAGAAGATTAAGAAAAATCTTTCATTGATACACCTCTTGCAGACAAGAAGTTAAAAACAGAACGGTGTGGGACATCAACGTGCAATTTTTATCGCGTTGAAGAAAAATAAAAAACTATATTCTTAACTTCTCTGTAGGCAATGTTATCATCTGTCCCATACTATTAAACACACGCAGGTACAGACAAAAGCAAATAATAAATACGCGTTCCTTCTTTTTGTATCCGGGTTAAAATATGTTACCGTCTTTGACAAATTTCTAAGCTAAACTATACAATACAAGTTTGTACTTAAGATGGGGTCACTCACGGCAATCTTTTTCTGAAACACACTCGTTGCTGTTATTCCTGTAATACCCTTTGATGCATGTGCATCGGGGATTGCATTCATCGTCTCCAGGTTGTGGAACAATTGGAGGGGAATTGTATCTTTCCTCGCATGTCTCATAGTCATATGGGGAGCGACACGCTACAAACTCCTCATTTGGTCTGGTGCATTCAACTGGAGCTAAAAATGTGATGAAAGAAATGAATTACAAAAACAATCATATCAAATTTTCGTTAACCTTCATTTGTCAGTCCGAAAGGTTCGGCAGTTTAGACGGTATTTTGGTGACTTCTTTTTACTTTCAAACCCATGCTTGATGGGTTTTCGAATTGAATCTACCGCGTTCAAATTCGGAGGTTCCTCCTAACTACGTCAGAAGTTTTTGAGATACCAATAATTTAATGTACTTATACTAGTGTAATTTGAAACATTTGACGCAAATGAAGATAAAACAACTTATTATTTATACATGTATATATTTTATTATTATTGTAATTTTTTTCATAATATATTAATGAGGCGCACTGGCTGGGCGCACCATTCTGGTTTTGGATAATCTTTTTAAGGTAACTGAGCTGAAACGTAACAAAAACTTGATTATTTACACACCACAAGAGTTAAGTAAATGGTAGCCCTTTTTTGAAAACGAATCAAAGGACGTAAATTGTTTTGTACCTAATTGCTTAAGAGGGTTTCCACGCGGGCGTTGCCTGTGCGTTGCGTCGTCGCCGCTGCGTTGTTCTAAGTACATACTACCTAGTAAGCACAATATCCGACGCGGTGCTATGGCATTGCTCTATCAGTGTCCAAATTATTGTATACCTACATAAAAATAAACCACCGAGTTTTTAGGACGGCGCAAAAAATAAAGTTCTTACATGAAACTAACGACAATCTTGTCCTGGGATACAAACGTTTTTATTGGTCCTGTTATACCCTAGGATGCATGCACATTTCGGGTTGCATTGACTTACGTCAGGAACAGACGGACGTGAACTGAATCTGTCTGTCATAGTCATACGTGGAACTACACGTGGCCCACTTCTCATTTGGTCTGGTGCATTTTACTGGAGTTTTTCTAGCTCAAGACAGAAATGCAAATGTCTAAGGGCCTGGAAGACCACTTACCACGGTACTATATCGATCTTAATGTAAGTTGAAGTACGGTCAGCCTCATAAGTAGCTGCACACTTTAATACTTTGTCACATTAACGTCATGTTTGAACTGCTGCACTAATCTGTGAAAGGCGTTAGAGCGACAAGGTACAAAAGTGTGCAGCTACTTATGAGGCTGACTGTACAAGGGGCAGCCGGAAAAACTCTTATGAATTATTCAAAGTATACTCGTGGCTAGTGTTCTCTGTTTTTCAATGCGGTCTTCGGGCCGAGATTCTAGGCGGTAAAAACCGTATCTTCTTTGATTTGTTATCGTATTGTCAACTTTTACATAGCCCTTAGTTACTTGACAGTAATGGCGGCCGATTAAAAACAATACCATAACAGGTCAAAGACGATATGATTTTTACCGCCAAGAGGCTCTGATACGAAATAGTACTTGTTAAATTTGTAAAGGACATTCCAAACAATGTGGCCGTAAGTTTTCTAGCCGATGGACGAATTTTATATTTCCGAGGAGGCTTATTCTAGAATTACCATAGTACGACTCTTATACCCGGTTCCTATATTCAAGAAACGAATCGTTTTCCTAATGCCTCGTTAAAATGTGACTCATTTTGTACGTAGCTAATGTCATAACGCTACGGCCCGTAAGGAAAACGATTCGTTTCTTGAATATAGGAACCGGGTATTACTGGATCACATTCCGAACTACAATGAATGTTATAATAGTAGATTGTTCAACAAGGGACTAAAACAAGCCATAATGACACGAGATGTTTAGCCACGCGAGCGAGCTTGCGAGCGAGGGTGGCTGTAGTTCGAGTGTCATTATGGTTGTTTAGTTTCGCGTTAAACACTCTACTTTTCACTTTGAATGCGAGGAAAAAAACGACGTTCTAAACAAAATTACAACATATATTATAAAAAAGTTTCTAACAATTAAAACTAATAATTAGGTATCTTAACAACGTACGCTCAATACAAGTTATGAACATCTATTCAAAATACAAATAGGAAAAAAAAGTTCCGCGGTTTTTTTGTAAAGTGATGTTTTAAATGCTTGCATATTTAGCCAACAGATTCAAACTTGGAAACCATTTTAAAAGTAATTGGACCAAGCATAATAAAAGAGTTCGGCCTTAATATGATTAAATAGATTCATATTCGTAATAATTAATCGTGTTTCACGAAATTAAATCCTTTTTGTTATACATTTGCACAGTTGTCATTTTGAGGTTATTTCGACACCCAAAAATATGGTCCATACAATCACTGAAAATGGCGATAATCATCCATTCACAAACACCGTGATTGGTTGTCTAGGGGTTTGCAAAGTAAATTAAAAAAAAAAACTTTAATCCCTAGAGATTAATAAGGAGCTTTAGTCCCGATTCACAGAGATTTAAGTAGCATTTTAAGAGCATGAGAAGTGAAAATTATGTTTTATCTACATCCATGGCATAACTTCCCTATTAACATGCTTAGAAACGATAAGCAAATGGCCTATATTAGTAAACCTGTATCTGTGGTTGCATCTTAATGTTCAAATTACAGTATAAGTAGCCAAAACTTTAATGACAATCAAATTTCGAATATCAGTTTAAAAATAGGGAATCATAATTTGGTTGTGATTATCGAATAATGCTGGTAGGTGATGCTTATTGACATTCATAGGTGTATTATATTATGTCTAAATTAAATGTTTGTAATTAGCTTCGAACTTTCGAATAGTTCCGAAGATTAGAAAATAAAGTTATGAAAATGTAGGCCATATTGTATATGTGGTAGAAAACTTATGATATGCATGTAGATAAAGTTTAGTATGCGACTGTACGCATAATAAGGCATTATGCTCCAGTCACATAAATAACTATTTCTCTTTTACACGACTCATATTGAAAAACTCTTTAGACAACATTTGACATTTGTCCTTGTCATAAATACAGTCACTAAATCTCGAACATGTTATAACCTTTCGTTCTTGCTCTTCCTTTTTAGGGTTCCGTAGTCAAACTAGGAACCCTTATACTTTCGCTACGTCCGTCCGTCCGTCCGTCCGCAGCCTTGCTCAGAGACTCTTAGTACTAGAAAGCTGTAATTTGGCATGAAAATACATATAAGTCACGCGAACAAAGTTGTAAAATAAAATCGTGAAAAAAACCTTTTTTTACTGTACCACCCCTACACGTAACGTGGATATGTAATTTTTTTTTCTCGTCTATCCCACAGTGTGGGAAGTCGTTGGATAGGTCTTTTAAAAATATTGCGGGTTAGTGGAATTAATTTTTCGACAAGGGGATCCGTTTATGAAATATTTAGCTTTAAAGCGCTAATTTTTGTTAGAGTCATGTGTCCCCCCCACCCCTCCTACAGCCAAAACTACAAATACTAAAAATCTAAAAAAAAAACTAAATGAAACACAATTTAACAGGAAAACTATCACGACGTAGTAGTAGACTTCATTGGTTCTTGAATTACAAACGGTTTAAATGTTTATACCTACCGAAAACTTATTTGCGGTGTTGAAAACTGACCGCGACCTGTGTCGATGTATGGGCATAATAGTTTTCAGCAGGCACGTCTCGTAGTAGTTGTCAAATAATATCAAATCGATAGCTTATATGAAACGGGCCGGCCTCTTGGCCGTATAGGTATATATTTTCCGAGTACTTGAGATTTATAGTAGGAATTATCGACATCTATTCGTACTCTACAAGCTTTATAGTTTTGGATACGTAGGCCGACTTGTTTAGAATGCTACAATTAATTCTTAAAGTTTAATTACTTACGACAATCAGATCCCAAGATGCAGTCCCCAGCAGCATTGTACCTATAGTTAGGTTTGCACCCGCATCCACCGGGGCAGTCTCTGGGTGGCTTACATAGGATTGTTTGGTCTGACTCGGGACACATGACTTGAGGGCATCTAAAAGTGCACTCCACAAATGTTTGATTAGCTCCACAGTTCGCGTTATCTAGAAAACAAACAATTACAATTACGTACTTCAAAATAAACGGCTAAAAGGTATTGTTGTATGTAAGGTTTAAGGTAGATTTAAGTGCATGCATACATGTGACTGCGACCACTAGGTTAGCAATCTTTTATTAACTGTCTTGCGTTTCACTCTATACCTAAGATAAATGTATTTATCAAAAAATGGGTTTGTTTTAGGCTGATATTTTAAAGAACCAGGTGTACTAAAGTTGTACATTACTAAGAATTGAATAGATGGTTACGTATAAAAGTGAATAAATAGTTAATTATAGCGCTTGGGTTTATATTTTGGTAACCTTCATATCCATTACATACAAGTTAAACTCTTTATCTTCCCTAAAGGTTTGTCGTAGTCGGTAAAAAACATAAATTGACAACCCAACTTCAGTCGACTTTAAGCATGAACAACTGACAAAATCAGTAGGAATGTGTAAATAAATGACTTGTGACCAGATATTACGAAACCATATCTCATCTTTTATAGTCGCCAAAAGCTACGATTATAAAGACAAAGTTATTACAGTTGACACAAAGTGGACATAGTTTAAAAAAAAAAATTTTTGCCCAAACATTTTTTATAACAATTATAATTCATTTTAATGAAATTATGTACCATCTTAACACGCACAAAGAACACTTAAAACTTGTAAATTTAAAGTAAGTACAGATACTGAATCTATGTTATGATAAACATGAATAAAAGAAAATGAAACAATTTTTGGCAAAAATCGGGTAAAGTTGCCATGTTTTAATAGTAGATTGTTCAACAAGGAACTAAAACAAGCCATAATGACACGAGATGTTTAGCCACGCGAGCGAGATTGCGAGCGAGGGTGGCTAAACATCTCGTTAAACACTCTACTTTTCACTTTGAATGCGAGGAAAAAAACGACGTTGTAAACAAAATTACAACATTTATTATAAAAAAGTTTCTAACAATTAAAACAAACAATTAGGTATCTTAACAACGTACGCTCAATACAAGTTATGAACATCTATTCAAAATACAAATAGGAAAAATGTTCTGTGATTTTTTTGTAAAGTGATGTTTTAAATGCTTGCATATTTAGCCAACAGATTCAAACTTGGAAACCATTTTAAAAGTAATTGGACCACGCATAATAAAAGAGTTCGGCCTAAATATGATTAAATAGATTCATATTCGTAATAATTAATCGTGTTTCACGAAATTAAATCCTTTTTTTTATATATTTGCACAGTTGTCATTTTGAGGTTATTTCGATACCCAAAAATATGGTCCATACACAATTACTGAAAATGGCGATAATCCTCCATTCACAAACACCGTGATTGGTTGTTTAGGGGTTTCCAAAGTAAATTAAAAAAAAATACTTTGATCCCTAGAAATTAATAAGGAGCTTTAGTCCCGATTCGCAGAGATTTAAGTACCTAGCATTTTAAGACCATGAGAAGTGAAATAGTTATTTTCATAATCGTGTTATAATAGAGAGCTTTTTAGTCGAGTACCGTGTTTAGGCCACGAAGCTTGCTGAGTGGCCTAAGTAAGGTACGAGATTAAAAAGCTTGATTATGACACTATTGTGAACAATACTTTTTGTACGAGTTCATTAAAATTAATAATTTAAGTCATTAATACAATCACCACCACATCGACATTTGTATCAAACCACGGCGTCCGTAATTGTTGCAGTACTGTGCTGACTGTTGGCTAAAAACTAGCCAATCACAAACCGTAGTTTTTTTTTTTATGCCCTGGATACAGAAGCAGGTTTAAATAGATTTTTGACAGATGACGCGACGCTGCTACGTTCCGAAACGCCATAGATTGGCAATTTTGTATCGGATCGAGTCTCCTTAAACAAGGACACATATTATTGAAATACGAAGTTCTATTTTCAATTTTTTTTCAGTTGTCTTGAGCGTATCGAAATGGTTATTTCGGTTGTTTCGGAAGTGTCAACGATGAAAAGAGTGACGTTGCAGTATTCTCTATGAAATCTTAATACACAGATTTTAATCGACGAGTACAAAAAGTATTTTATCTACATCCATATCATAACTTCCCTATTATATGTTTAGAAACGATAAGCAAACAGCCTATATTAAGAAACCTGTATCTGTGGTTGCACTTTAATGTTAACATTAAAGTATTACATGTCATTAAAGTATCGGTTATTGATGTAGTTGCATCTTAATGTTCACTTTAAAGTTTCGGTCACCGAAACTTTAAAGTGAACATTAAGATGCAGGTTCTTTAAGATACAAGGCAACATGGTACAATTTTCTCACATATTGTAGAAAACTTATGATATGCATGTAGATAAAGTTATGTATGCGACTGTACGCATAATTAGGCATTAAAACACTCGTGTGATCTTATTATGAAACTCACCTATCGGCTCGTTTCATAAAACCACACTCGTGTATTAATGCCTCTCATTATGCACCAGTCACATAAATAACTATTACAGACTACCTTTTGACAGTTCGCCAGTAGGTATAGTACTTTCCTTTGCTAACTCGCGCAGCGATTGTTTTCGTGTTCTCCCATCACACTTTGCATCCAGCAAATAATGCAATACGAGTATAAACATAAAAAATCTAACGAAAAATAAAATAAAAGACTCTTTATTCAATACATAATAACTTTATTTTATCTTTTGACAAAAGTATATACTTAGTGCAAAAATTATTTTTAAACATGTATAATTTTAAAAGGCGCCGTCCTCTGTCTTGGTTTCGAAAATTTAAGATATAGGAGCTGAAACAAAACATTAAAATTAGGGGGCATAATACAATAACTCTACAAACATTTTTTAAATGTCAATTTTAAAAACCTCCGGTGTGCAAATGATTGACTTTTAAACCTGGATTGCTCTTTATTGGGGCATATCGACCTTTATGAAATATTGCTTGAGCATAAAAGAAAGCCTGCATTAATATCGCTCCACCTATTCAAGCCAGGGAAGTTAAAAAATAACTTGCGTGTTGGTGTTCCAACCAACCAGCAATTTATTTCACGTTGAATAAAAATATAGATACTGTCCCTATTCAGATGAAAACGCACACAGGTACAGACGCAAACATCAAATAAATACGTTCCTCATTGTTGTCCCGGGTCTTTAATGAATTAACTACTAACTTTGACAAAGTTCTAAGCTACACAATACAATACAAGTTCCTACTTATGAGGGAGTCACTCACGGCAATCTTTTTCTGGGACACACTGGTTGCTGTCATTCTTGTAATATCCTTTGATGCATGTGCATCGCGGATTGCATACATCGTCTCCAGGTTGAGCAACAATTGGAGGGGAATTGTATCTTTCCTCGCATGTCTCATAGTCATATGGGGAGCGACACGCTACAAACTCCTCATTTGGTCTGGTGCATTTTAACGGGGCTAGAAAGATATTTAAAGCATTTTTTTAAAGTAACACTTTGTTTTTTCCATTACACGCTTCTTCTACTACATTTGTTAGTCCGAATGTTTCGGTCAATGAATAAAGGAACTCTTTTATTTTTTCCTATCATACTCATAAACTACCTTTCAAATCCAATCTATCACGTTCAAAGTGTCCGTCTGTCTGTCAGTCCTAGTAGCTTTAATAATAAACATAAAAATAAAATAAAGTTAAATATTAAAGAAGGTGTCCTCATACAAGGAATATCGGAATATCGCTTGACCCGTAGTACATTACATTTTCAAAAAGTGTGTATTACGGTTCAAGTATTTTTTGCTATTATGGCAATACACATACAATAATTTAGCCTTCGTGCGCGAATAAATAAAAAAGGTAGTTATTTTGTTTTTAAAATGTTTTACTTTGGCTCTGTTTGTGTGTTAAACACATAACATAACATAAGCTTCACTTGTTGTAATGTAACTATTTTTTTATCCTACTTCTTATTGTAAGAGTTCAATTATGCTTGAATCAGCTACTTGTTACAAATAGTCAAAACGATAGCTTGGAAGGAAATTGATTTAGAATACAGAAAGCCGTGATATTTTCGAGTTTTTGAGAAGTCTCATTTCGTATCTATATTAGGTATTGTGGACATCCCTATTGATAGCTACATACAGTTTTTTAGTTTGAAACGTTTATAATGCTACAATAAATTCATGACAGTTTAATTACTTACGACAATCAGATCCTAAGATGCAATTCCCAGTAGCATTGTACCTATAGTTAGGTTTGCACCCGCATCCACCGGGGCAATCTCTGGGTGGCTTACATAAGATTGTTCGATCCGATTTGGGACACACGACTTGAGGGCATCTAAAAGTGCACGGCACAAATGTTTCATTGACTCCACAGTTTGGGTATTCTAAAAACAATATAGGTAAAAATTACTTACTGATAAGTAGTTTAAAAAATCCTGGCATAATATGTTATCGACGTTATCGTATATTTAGGATAGATTTCAGCGCATGCAATTACAGGCCGAATTTAAATATCGGTAAATTACCGGCCTAGGTAAGACCGTTAAACCGGTAAATTTTCGATAGTTTGGTTTTTTAAAGAACAACACAGAAATTATTGTTTTTTTTTATATTTTGAGAACAACAATTACTTTAATTAAACAACAATGACCATGAAAATATGCCAGTTAAACATAGAAATAGGTTACTGAGAACTTATATCTGCCTCCTTCAGATTTTAATAATCAATTTCATATAAATTATATTATGCTGTTTTTGGTCTTAAATAGATCTTAAAGATCTTAAAAGTTTAACCATACTCCTGACTGCTCTCTTCATTTTATAAATAATTCTTTAAGTGTCATAGTGATAAAAGTAATTATTATTTAATCTTAAACAATTAAAAACATGAATTAATGAATAGGAATGTCAAGAAATGGGACCGTTAAGAAGTATGAAGTCAAAACTTGATTGACGAACTTTGAGTTATGTTTATTTTTTGAGAATTCAAAGTTAACTTCTACCCAAATTGTAATATAATCAATAGTATTGTGTGTGCCTTTCCCGTATCGAATTAAGCACAATAACTATTAATGAAATAAGTCAATTTTAAAAGTAAATACTTACATAAAGCGTAGGTCAATTAGAATACTTAGAATACACTGCAATCACATTCTTCAATTATTCTTATTTGGATACTAACTTAACTCGCAGAAGTACGTGTTTTTATCTATTATGAAATTACTTTTAATTAAACCGGAACTTGGTGTCAGCACAGCACAACGAAAAAGATTCGATTCGGGGTAAAAATGTCACTAAGTAACTGGATAGAGCATGTAGTTTTCATGACGTTTTCCTTTTAAAAACGATGCGATATTTTACCGGAAGTGACAAAAAATATCCCGTAATTATTCGGCCTTAAATTCCGGCCTTGACGGCCGGACCGTTATTAATAAGTGTAATTCTCGCATTTCAGTCGTACCTGCGTGTTACATTATTAGTATTATTACAGATCACATAAAAACATATCTATCCATCGTGACAAGGATAAGATACTCTTAGATGTACAAACAGCAACACTCTTAATACACCTTATTACAAAAGTCATAAGGTCTACCGATGGACAGTTAACAGTGTGGGCGATGCACGGTGGTCTGGCTAGTATTCATAATTAAAAAAAATGCATGTTTCATTTTTATATATCGAATGCTGTCATGTCATTGGTGGATAATTGTACTATAATCAACTATAAATAGATTCCGGATAACTCATTGTTTTCATTCCTTAAGGAAACTCGAAAGTGAACACAACTTACGCTTGCACAAGCACCCCTTATCAGTGACTCATTAAGTGACCGCTCATTAGCGGCTATCTTTAGAAGTTTGCAATAAAAGTGACCTCTTATTACTATGGAGCTTCAAGAATCAGGTATGTTGTTTTGTTTTATCCATTTATTACGACATGTTTTTTTTAAATATAGATATAAAGATGGGTCTACGCCACGACCTAATTTTATTTAAAGAATCTTCAAAATTGTAGTTTACTTAAACTTTTAACTATGTTCCCAATCGAATCTAATGATAATTTATTATTAATTAAGGAGTTCAATATGTCTAGATTGACGGCCATAAATCATTGTCTGCGGATATTTGCGGATTGTCTAGTTAGAAGCCTGCTACGTCTGCGTAGAGCGAAGTGTAGCAACGCTAAGCGAATCTTATGAATATGTTTATTGATTTTGTAATATTTTTTCAGATGTGCAGTACATCGGATCTTTTTCAAGGGGTTTTATATTTGAACTATGGCTATCTGCGAGTGGATCAGACTCAGAAAAACACCGTCAAGTGTTACAGAAGTTAATAGACATGGTGCCGGATGCGGAAAACGTAGATACCGCCAATTTGGAAAATATTATCAAGTATATTTGCAAACGACTTGTCGTATTATGGAAATCTACTTCTCGAAAAAAAAAGCACTGTTCTGAATAAACATTCGCAGTGGCTGAGTGAGACAGAAAGTGTAAATCTACCGAAAATATCCGTATTGAAGCAAAATACGCCACATGATGTCCCCGACGACGAACCAACAAAATCGGAGGCCGCAGCCTGTGGCCGACCAAGAAAAGATTTCGCCACTTGCAGTAAGCAGTCACAACGTAGGAGGCTTAAAATGCTAGTTCAGTTTGATGAGTCAGCAGTCAGAAATCTGAGAGAAACGTCAGACCTCGGCACTAGTGAAGTGAAAGCTGACGAAGTATTATCACTCATCACAGAAGCTAAACTTACGAAGCATCAATATCTATTGCTTTAGTGTCCATTGGTGAACTGTCTGAAGAGGCTGCTGAGTCAACCAACAAAAATATAAAGGCGTTTAGGCTCAATCATGCCAGAAAAATGTCACGGATTTTCACAAACACAGACCTTTTGAACAGACTTTTACTGAACTCAGATCCCTTAATCACATCGAAAAGGCAATTACCAAGAAAAAAAAAGTCTTTACTGTCAGTTAATGTTATAAGTTTACTAGATTGTGCATACTAACGACATAACACGTAATATTATTTAATTAATTAATTTGAAATGTATTTATCGTACCTACTAACATAGATTAAGGACAATTGTGACTAACATTCTATGGAATCTGATACTGAAATAAAAATATTTATTTTTATTATTATTACTAGCATATAACTTTACATTTTCCTTGTATTTATTTTTAATTAATAATTTAACAATTCTTTTTCCTATTTTTTTTATATATATTTAATAATGTTAAATTCTCCAAATTATGTTTTATTTAATAATCCTCAAATTACACTGTATTTAAAAAAAAAACTAGTAAAAATCAAGAAAAGGACTCAATAATGTATTATGAACGTCTTACTAAGGCGCGCAGCCCACCGTGCGATGGTACTATTGTGCAATTTAGATGTTTACAACTTTGACATAATACGTAAATTTACCGGGTGAAAAATTTTCTACGTAATATGTCAAACTGCCTTCAAATTCCTCGATGACACATATTAAAAGGTTAGAGTTTGTTTCAGGCTGCTTGCAGTATAATACCTGAACAGCTTTCAATTTGCACGCATTTTCCGGCGGTTTTCGAGAGCACGTATCCTTTTTTACATTCACAGCCTGGATGACAAATATACGTTTTGGACAAGCAAATCGGTCTCGTATTCTCGCAGGTGCCTGGGCAGATACTTTGGCAATCCTTCCATTCGGCGTTTGGGTCCTTGCATACTGATGCTGCAAAAATGGATTTTATGATTAAGTTGTGAAATGAGAAAAACCAAGAAATGTTCAGTATCAGATATGGCCATGACTACCGAATAATTAATTTTAGCGAAAGCTAATATTATAAATTACTAATCCTCTATCTAAAGACACTTAAATATCAATATAAATCTATAATTTTTTTTTTTAATATTCCCGATATATTCTATAATATGATCTCCAGTAATTGATCAGCCTATTTTGAAGGTTACAAAAGAAGACCTGCAGTGTAAGAAAGGCATTCTCAAATGAAAATCCTTGGTTTAAGTTTGCCTGCTGTTAAACAGCAAATTTCATAAAACAGTGGGAACAAGGTTTTAAAGCACAAACGAGACTATCCACAAGGCTACCGTAATTCTAAAAATATTACTTTTGACACCACTTACGACATTCTCTAACCGGAATGCAAAGGCCGTCTTTATTTCTGTAATGACCACTTTGGCAAACGCATTTAGGTTGGCAGTTCAAAAGCAGGGTGTTGCACACCGCCGACGGCTTGTCGGCATCCTCGCAGTTTTCAGCCAAGCAATCAGAGGGACATGAATCAAAAACTTCATTTTGACGTGTACAGTTGATGGGGGCTACAAATAAAAAGAAGAGTTAGAAGTTAGGTAAAATATGCAAAAGTGAGAAATTAAATATATTTTATTTACTCTAGAGTTGGTAGATGGTAGGTCTTAAAATAAAACATTTCTGGAAACACATCAAATCGGAATTGGTAAGTAAAAACACATTTCATAATAATAGCTATTATTAAGCCAAAATTACATTAGGTTTTTATTATTAGTTTTTAATTGTATTGTAAGTCTGAAAAACATTTTAATGCTTACTAAGAACTTCTTTAATTGCATGATAGTTTTTTTCGTTTAACCATTGGAATAGTTTATCATTAAATGTATTCTGGTAAATTATGGGTTTCAGAAGAACTCTTTAGAATAAAGGTTACTATCTAAATTGTTCCTGGATTTCTTATTTAAACCCATTAAACTCTATTGGACCCGGACTCTGAACCGTCACAACAAATTAAGGCGATCAATATACGGTGGAACAGATACTTTGAGCTTACTACATGATTCTGATCACTGACGAGAGGGACGCCGTAATACGTTAAATACGTATGGAGATATCTCCATCTTATTCCAACATATTGCTGTATCTCTCTTGTAAGTGAATAATTTAGGAAGGTACATCATCATAATTAGCATTTTAATTATATATTTTCATTTACTACTGGACAAAAACCACAAGTTAAGTTTAATCATAGTGTCTTGCTACGCAGATGTCTACACGGCATCAGAACGGTATCGTCTTGACGGCTTCCAGCCAACAGTCAGTCATCGAACTCATCATAGTCGAAACGTTGTAAAGACTCTACGGAGTCTACGGCTAAGAGAGAACTTGTTGGAATTGGCATAAATGGTAAAGGTCAACAAAAAATAAGTCTGGCCACTTAAAAATGTATCTGACTGCTATTGTTTATTCCAAGTTTATTCATTGTCAGAGAAAAGAAAGGCTACAGATGTAGTGCATAATTGTTTTCCTTCGTATTTTCACGGAAACGTACGAACGTGTCATGCTACTTCAGTCAACCTCAGTACTTTTTGTACTGTGACCGACTGAAATAGCAAGACGCGTTCGTACGTTTCCGTGAAAATACGAAGGAAAACAATTATGCACTACATCTGTACACGTACGATTTCATGATACGGTTTCCTGATTCGGAATTCAGATTCAGAAACAAATGGCACCCACACCGTCTTATATTTTCCAAACGGGAAAATTCTGATGTTCGTTTTGAAGGTCCCACGCGTTCGGGTCGTAGATTCTGAATGACTTCAACTTGCACCTCTATTCCCGACGGTAAAAAACGTATCGTCTTTGACCTTTTATGGTATGTTTTGACGTCATCCGCCATTCACTCTCAACGAATAAAGAGCTATCAAAACGTTAACAATACGATAACAAATCAAACACGATATGGTTTTTACCGTGTTGAATCTGCCCTTGTCGCAGCGCTCACATACGTATATTTTGGCTCGCCCACCGGCCCCACCGCACACGAACGGAAGTTTCAGTTCAGAACCACTGCAATAGTTTTACGTAGTACAATACGAAAAAAATTGTAAGATAAGAATTGACTGTCTGTTAATCTCTGAGTATTTAATTTACTTTATATATAATGACGATTCCTCTTTTTGTTTAACGCCAGTAAAAGTGCTATTGTAATCAATTCGTCGTCCTCCATGATAGACGTGCTTACTATACGTCCTGGTACATATACATATCACTACATAGTATAAAACAAAGTCGCTGTTTTTTTTTAATAGATAGAGTGATTCAAGAGGAAGGTTTTTATGTATAATAAGTTCTGGATATTGTACGGGTTTACAGAAAACTCACATAAACCGAAGCGAAGCAAGGGCAGGTCGCTAGTTCCTTATAAAAGAATCTTACGTCTACGCTAGTCTCATGAAATTCCAAATCAGAATTTAAAATCGGAAAGGCCAAGGAAAATCTGTACTGTGCGCCCAGTAGTCAGAGAGTTTCATAGAAATAGTACTGATTCACGCTGGGGCAATGCCGATCTGGTGAAGAGCTCTATTAGGGTGGATAAGTTGCTGCTGATCTTATCAATTATTGACCTTTTTAGCAGTTTTTAAAGTACACAACATAAAGTATCAACAAACTTACGGCATTCAGATGCAAGAATACAGTTATCATTTTTATCAAGTCTGTAATTGATCTTGCAAGCACAACCTGGCAGACAATTTGTGGGTAGGTCGCAAACAGGCTGTGGTTGATCATTGTGGGGGCAGTAACTCTCCGGGCATTTAACATTACAATTCACGTAAGTTTGGTTGGCATTACAGGAAACTTGAGCTGAAAAAACAAACAGTGGATCATAAAGATGAACAGAAACTGAGTCTATCGCGTAGTACTGTAATAACGTAAATACTGCAACTTACGACATTTGTTCTTTTCAATGCAAATTCCTTGTGAATTCCTCAAGTAGCCTTCTTCGCAAATGCAACCTCCTGGGCATGGAGGTATTACTCTCGGGCAAGGAGCAGGATTTATCAGGTTGTCACAGGTTTTAGGTTGACATTGACCAGCAGGACAACTACTGTAAATCTCACGAGGTCCTGGGCATGAAGCTGAAATAAGAATGACGAATGAAATTTACCGTTATATGAAATCATTTTGCCACAAGAATGATGGTACAAAGTAGCTTGTTTTACTTACGACATCTATCGACAGCAACGCATTTGTTGTTAGCGTCTCTTACGAGCCCTTTTTTACAGAAACAGGCGAGTTTGCATCTCTTGTTAATGCAAAGTGGAGGATTTGGGGTGTTACAGCTTGGCTCAGGACAAGATGTGCCACAATAATACTCTTCATTTTGACCACATTGTTGAGGAGCTAAAGGAATTATAGCTCAGATTAAGCTTAGAACACAAAAAAAAACAGAGGCAAATAAACCTCTTGTTTTGCCAAGCTTTGTAAGAGAGATATATACTCGTACATATACCTACTGCTGCAGTGTACTCGTATCAACATTAAATTACTATTAAAAAAAACTTACGCTTAGGGCAATCTCGTTCAAGCACACATTTCTTGGTGTCAGTATTGTAAAGATATCCCTTTTTGCAGTCGCAGCCATTGTATTCACAAAAATCTGGGCAGGCTATGGAAGTCTTATTTGCGCCGAGGCTAGCACAAGTTTTGCCGCAATAATTACTACAACCGCTTACTGCGTTAGGATCCCCACCGCAACTAGCTAAACGAGGGAAAAATTAAAAAATCAACATTTAATATAGCAAGCAATTAAATATACCGTAGGCACAGTAAGATGTTATATTAGAAATTAATATATTAAATTATTTTTGAATACGTTCTTACGACATGTTTTCTGGTCTACGCAGGTTCCGTTACTGTTTCTGAGGAAACCTTCCTCGCAAGCGCACCCGCCCGCACAAGGGCTCGCAATGCTGGGACACGCAATCGGTTTTCCTAAATCGTCACAAGTCTTCGGTACACATTCCCCGAGTAAACAATTTGTATAGCGTTCGTGTGGATTTGGGCATCGAATTGCTGAAATAATAAATGATCAATAATGATTCACTTTAGGGTAAAGTCACCAGTGGTCAGCCAGAGACCAGTAGTCGAACATATATGAGTGCGAAGAGTGGGAAATATATGTTTCGTACTATTTCCACTCATACAAAATATAGGCAGATGCCGAGTACAGGTCTCTGGCTGACCACTGGTGACTTTACCCTACATCATTTAGGGATTGGACAGCAGGATATAGGAGCTCGTACTTACGGCATGTATTGATAGCAACGCATTTATTATTAGCGTCTCTGACGAAACCCTTTTTGCAGAAACAGGCGAGTTGGCATTGTTCGTTTATGCACGTGTCGGGCTCCGGGGTGTCGCAACTAGGCTCAGGACAGGGGCTACCGCAGTAATATTCTTCGTTTTCCCCGCATTGTTGAGTTGCTAAAGCGAATAAAGATATAAATAAATAAATACAAGAACGCCAGTAGATTGCCATGGTTTCAGGGCTGACATTTTTGTTTCATTTGTAATTCTCCATAATGTCAAAGTCAAAGTCAAAGTACTTTATTCTTCAATTTAGGCATAATATAATGCACCTATGAATGTCAAAAAGCATTACCATGTGCCGTTCAGAGTGCGGTACTCGTATTGTATTGTCAGTACAATCGAGTTTATATTTTATTAGGGCTAAAAGTTATTGATTTTGACGGGTAAACGTGTAATCATATTGTCATCGTTATGATAGGCTCTTATTTACTTGATAATAATGGCGGTCAAGTTAAAACAACACGATAACATGTCAAAAGCAATTAGGTCTAGCCAAAATAGAATATAGCCCCAGGAAACAAACAAATAACAGGAAATAACTGGACGTGTGTACAACAAATAAGAATAAGTTGGAGTCTTGTAATTATACTAGGAAATACGATATGACGCAGTTTGACGTAGTTTAAAACGACGTTGACGTAGTTTAAAACAAGGTCTACGTCTTAAGTTGCAAGTAGCAATTACAAGACTCCACAAAAAATAGGCAAAAGGGGGTTTTTACATCATCACCAATCTGATATAATATAACAGTACAATTTTACTTACGTTTAGGGCAATCTTGTTCAAGCACACATTTTTTGGTGTCAGTATTGTAGAGATATCCCGCTTTGCAGTCGCAGCCATTGTATAAACAAAATTGTGCGCAGGCTATGGACGACTTATTACCGGCGTGGCTAGCACAAGTTTTGCCGCAATAATTACTACAACCGCTTACCGCGTTAGGGTCGCCACCGCAACTTGCTAAAATGAGGAAAACATGTACGGTCGTGGACTTTAATTGATATACCACTAGATTAAATCCCATGTAAATTCTATCTCGTCACTTGACGCTGTCATTATGACAGGGTTCCATAGTGGCATAACAATTAAAGTCCGTAACTGTACCTAAATTATACCTAAATAAATAGAATTAAGTGTACATAGATTCGCTTTATCCTCATAACAATCGTGGCGCCGCGCATGTAGAACAAGTCACGATTACAATAATATTATAGTAATACTAGGTAATAATTAGTAATATAATAAACGTGCAAGTAACTCATCTGTCTGTTTATTACGCTGTGGAAGCTAAACCACTGAACCGATTTCAATGAAATTGGGTACGGAGATGCATTAGTCCTGAGGAGCTTATACTAGAAAATTTGACAGTTCCTGAGGTAATAGCGATAAATGATTTCAAGGAGGACGGAGTCGCGGGCAGCTAGTAAGAAATAAATTCAAGCAAGCACACTATGTGTATGAATATTATAAATGCTAAAGTATTTCTTTATTGCTTTCTAGAAGAAAACGGTGTTATCTCAGATTCGCAACATGGTTTCCGACCGGGGCGTAGCACTGCAACCGCACTGACCTGCTTCACGGACGACGTTAACCACGCACTCAACGACCGGAAGCACCTGGTTGTGGTGTACATAGATTTTAAAAAAGCATTTGACACTCTAGACCACAGCCAGTTGCTTCAGGCGATGAGGGAGTGTGGCGTTCGGGGACCGCTGAACGACTGGTTTAGATCATATTTAGAGGCCAGGACCTTGCGGACTGAAGTCTGTGGCGTCGCGGGGGATAGGTACGGTGTGACGTATGGGGTGCCGACTGGTTCGGTGTACGGCCCTGTCGGTTACATAATGCATGTGAATTCAATGTGTAACGTAGTGAGAAATAGTAAAGTTTATATGTATGCTGATGACACATGCCTACTGTATGCTGATAGGGATATGAGTATTATTCAAAATAAAATACAAGAGGATGTTAATAATATTATGATGTGGGCGCATGATAACGGTATAATAATTAATTTGAAAAAAACTAAATGCATGCACATACACTCTCCATATAGCAGATTGAGATTGAATGAACCGGTTATAACGGGTCATGCTTACGAGTGCTTACATAATAATTGTTATAAATTATCATGTCACTGTGCTACTTTAGAGAATGTTCAAAATTATAGGTATTTAGGATTAATTGTTGACAGTAAAATGTCGTGGAAACTACATGTTGACCTTGTATGCTCTAAATTAAGATTAGTGTTGGATAATATTTTTCATTTAAACTTCTGTGTAAATAGGGCTACGCTATTTACAGTTTATCATGCATTAGCTGAGTCAATTTTGTCATATGGACTAAGTAGTTATGGCCGAACATTTGCGTCATACTTGTTGAGAATTAAACAATTACAAATATTTTTTTTGAAAATTTTAGTAGGTAAAAAAGTAAAGGAAAGGTGTAACAAAAATTACGAAGAGTTATTTAAGAGGTGTAAATTATTACCTGTAAGTGAAAAAGTTAAATTGCTTTTAGTCATGGAACAGTATAGAAAAGACCAATTTAAAAAATGTATTACTCATTCACATAACACTAGAGCTGTAGCTAATAAAAAATTAAGAGTCCCTAAAGTTAACAATTATTTTGGAAAGAGAACTAGAATGTATTTAATACCAAAAATAATCAATAATATACCCTGGAAAGAAAGTAAAATGTCTAAAACTACGTATAAACGTAAACTCAAATGTACCTTGCTATGTATGTAACATTAATACCTAAGATTACTTATACCTAAGTTGGAATAACATAATTACCCATATAAAAATAATTTGTAAAAATAAAATATAACAACAAAGGCGATAAGTCTGAGAGCACCCAGTTTTCGCCTACAAACTGTTTGTGCAGTTTGGCGAAGAGATGTAATGTCCCATGCCAGTTTTTTGAATAAATGATTTATTATTATTATTTGTATGTCTTTACCAATCACGGGACTATGGGAGTCCCGGACCTTTGGAAGGCGTACATGGAGCCGAAGCCAACACGCAGAGGCCCTTTAGACAAGTTTAATTTAGTAAAGTTATGGGACACCAACCGGCGATTGTCCCTGAGTTCAAACTAAAGAAGTATGCTCCCACGGACAATCGCCGGTCAGTGTAAAGACTATTTAAGAAGGATGGGAATACTAATAATAGGTTCTATGAATGAACTGATATGGATTGGTGAACTAGGCTATTGATGAAACTACGGCGCCTGCCTGGCCAATGCTAATTACTTTGGTTTAAATGGCAGGCGGTGACTCGCCAACTCAATGGAATGGACCTCCCGAAATAGCCACATATATATAGCAGCAGGGAGGCAACAGTTCCAGAGGGGCTAAGGGTGGAGAGGTGCTTCTGGACTTTAAACGACCATAAGGTGCCCACTCGCCACTTATGCAACACATCCACCCTTCGAGCATATAGCTCTTGCGACTCCACTCTGACCGGCCAATAAAGGCAAGCCAGAGGTGAGGGTCTGTTCCTCGTCATTGCACACCGCAGCCGGCCGGTGAAGGCAAGCGTGAGGTGAGGAACAGGACCTACCCTCGGGAGCACTCAGGACCGTGGTGTCGCCACTCACCACAGCTCGCCACTAGCTGCCCTGCGGTTTTATATTATTATTATTATTATTATTTCTGTTTTTTCTTTTGTTAAGCTTTAACAGCTAAGCTGATTTGAATGAGAGATGACTGAAGGTACTATTTATTGAAATTGGACAGTTTGTGAGAGAATGGCGATTAAAACTTTGTCTAAAGTAGGTAGTAAGTATAAATAAATAACTAAATAAAATATCTTAAACTAGTACTTATAAAGTTATCAAATAAATTCTTACGACAGGTCGTCTGGTCGACACAGTCTCCGTTGCTGTTTCTGACGAAGCCATCCTCGCAGGTGCATCCGCCAGCACAGGGAGCCGCTACACCGGGACAAGCTATTGGTTTCCCTAAATCGTCACAAGTCTTCGGTCTACATTCTGCGAGTAGACAGCTGGAATAACGCTCATGCGGTTTTGTGCATTGTTTAGCTGAAAGTATTTAGAATAATAAATGAATATAAATACTCTTTGAAGGTGAGGAAAACAATGGCAAGGCGTTCCTCATTCCAATCTATACCTACTAACACTTATAAATGTGAAAGTAACTGTCAGTCTGTCTGTTTGTTATTTTTAAATTATGTACGGAGATAGCTGGAGCCCCGGTGAAGAATACAATTTATCCCAGAAAATTGAATAGTTTCCGAGGGAATAGCGATAAAGCGAGTCGCCTGCAATAGCTAGTTATTACGTAACTGTAGGTATTTAACCGTGTTCTTGGTTCTTTTTTATGGTCAAAATTTTACAGAGCACAAATAAAAGTTCAAATAAGCTCAAGTAAAATAACAAAACCAACCAATATTAGTATCATGTAGTATGAAAATAGTAGTCAAATTTCTTTCAAAATGTACTGCAAAAAGGAACGCCGTGATTAATCCAGCTCAAAAGCGTAGCCAGGAAAACAAACATACCTAAACGGTAATTCAGAAGCCTAGATACTTACTACATTGTTCTGGCTTAACACATTTTTTTACAAAATCGTCATAAACAAATCCGTCTTTGCATTCGCATCCAAACAACTTGCATACATTATTATTGCAAACTTTATTCGTATCGTTGTAGTCAGCACAAGTCTTCTTGCATCTGTTGCCACATCCCCTCTGAGCGTTAGGATCGTCAGCACACTCAGCTGCAAAGATAAGAGAAAAATAACATGGACAAATATGTTACCATTATTTTATCATTAACCGTTTTTGTGAATCACGATGTAGCGGTGTCACGATGTAATATAACACGAGTATTGACAAAAGATAATCTAAATATATAAAAAAGAAGAAACTGCTTCACATCAACACACAGCCCAAACCACTTGGTCTATAGATTTCAAATTTGGCACGTAGGTTCCTAGTGTTCCTACTGAGGTCTAGGCGTGCACTAAGAAGCGGTTTTTGGAAATTCATCCTCTAAGGGGTTGGAATTATAGGGATAGCGGGAAACGAATTTTACGCGTATTTACTTAGTTCTCTAAGTATTTAGGTAGAAGGTGATAGACACATTGCCCGTAGAAGTTAAAACGGATGGGGAATGACTGATCAGTGATCAGTATACAAACAAAAACAGGAAGCTGCAATCTTTCGCAAGCGTCAATATCGGCGAAATGCAGCGATTTATGCGAGGGTTTTCCCTTATTATATGTGGTTTTAAGTAGTTAAGAACTGTTTGGCTTACGTGTTTTGGGTCTTGGGAGCATTTGCATTGGAATTTACATTATGGTTTTAACACAGTACCTAAAACATAGTAACCTATCTTATTATAATTAGATTAAAAACTCTTTATTACTAAAGCCTTTTTTACAAACTACACCTGTTACAATTATTTTTCGGAGATTCCAATCTTGCTTCTTACTGTAAACTTATTTGAAATTCGCAAATTATAGAACCAGAACTAAATTACAATATAAACGTCACTTACGTGGAAGGCACCGGTCAGTGGGAACACAGATTCCCGTTGAATTAGTTCTCAGGTAGCCGTCCTTACAAGTGCACACGACTTCTTCCGTCTGATTAGCTATGCACAGAAATGACAAAAACAAGGAGTCACATGTGTCTGGAGGGCACGCTGCCCTGGCTTTTAGAACTTCATTTGTAGGGCATTTCCGAGGAACTTTTTCTGAAAAATTAAACACGTTTTTTTCGTAATTATCTAATTACAGGATAAATAAGTAGTTGAAAGTTATTGTTGATATATTTATTAAATAAAGGACCCTGTTTTATTTCCTTTTTTAATTTAAGAGTTCATTTAAGGAAAAGAAGGAATAGTTGACAGCAATTAAAAAACTTACCTTCTTGAGTCCATTTATTGTCAAATCTGTGACTTTAAGAAGTAGCCTGCAGCATGCTTTTATCAGTTAACAAAATTAAATGAAGCCACAAAGATCGCGTAATAGCAAAGAAATATTGCGGCCATGCATGAAAAATATCACTTCACAACCGACGCTTTACTATTATAAGTAAAGTATTTTTATACAAATGTGTGACCTGCATCGTTATTCCGCATTTTCGACCCACCTTAAATCGGATAACTATGTAGAATATCAACTGAATGAGAGAGGCAACCGTTCCTTAATAATGTAGTAGTAGATTGTCTACATCATTATATATACAACATCAGTACCTATCAGAAACTTCAAGAATAGAAGCTGTCACTTTATGCAAACGGAGTATTAGCCTATTTTTTTTTTATTTGCGCAGTTTGCTTATAAATGACGCTAACTAATAAAACACCTCGCGAATTTTCAACAGCAATCAAAATGTTTCATAGCTTGAATTAAGTGACCATCACCCGGACCTAAACAAAAAAAGTTTGTGTGTAATACAATTGTGTTTAATTGTAATTGACATATTACATTAAACAAATAAATAAACAATGGCAGGAACTTCTGCGCGCGTCCTTAAACTGAAGTGGAGGAACCTCTTATAACTATAAAAATAGCAAATAGCAAATGATAGTACTAATGATGTAAATTAACAATGTTATGCACCACAAGTGTCCAACTTCCGAGACCTTAGGAGGTGTAGCAAAGGCGACTAAGCGTAACTTGAATCATGTTAACTGTCATGGTCAAGGATTTGGCTGCGGTCTCGTCACTTATTAAGTCATGTCTCACTTCAAGACCTTTAATGCCCTCGTTTGCCTAATGCCTCGTTAAAATTTGACACATTCTGTACGTAGCATATGTCATAACGTTACGGCCCGTTATGAAAACGATTCGTTTCTTGAATATAGGAACCGGACATAAGACAATGTGATGGTATAATATTTTAGCCTTTGACCGCGATTTTATCTATCTGTAGACGTTCAAGTCCCATTTAAATATCTGTTCTTAAAAATTGTGGAAAGTTAACGCGAATCCAAAAATCCGCGAATTAATCAATCAAATTTGTACCACTGTAGCGGTATCCAAAGTGAACAAATACGTCTTATTTCGTTAACCGTTGCCTATTTGAAACAGTATAGTGCCCATTAAATAAATGAAACATGTTGAATTGTAGAGTTACCGATACAAATAGCTACATAATAATCATAATGCAAGATAGTAATAAAGTATATAATTATTGTATTAATTAATATATGTATAATCTATATACACCGCTGCCTGACTGGTGATGATGGGAGGAGAGCGATAAGTACCTACTCATTTCCCATATGGGGAAACACTTTCAAGACTGACTCACTCACCATTATAGGCTTGAGAAAGAAAATTATTGTCATGCAAGTACTATACACTAACTAAGAAACAACTCACCATTAACTACAGGTGACGTGGCCGCAGCGACGGTAATTACCACACAGAAAAACCAAATAGAAAGAGCCATGTTGACTATAACACGGCCTGCTTGGCCAACAGGTCTTGAAGAATGATCGTCGACTGAGATTAGCGTTCATATTCATTATAATGTTAAACCGCGGGAGTATTTTTTTAAACTCGCTTATTATTTTATGAGCAAGCTGTATGGGTATGTAAATATGCGTCATACCCGAGGTAATTTACCGAATATTCTAGTTATGGTAAAGATACAGGTACAGTACGTTTTTGGGGTTCTGCAGTCAAAGTAGGAACCCTTATAATTTCACCATGTCCGTCTGTCCGCGGGTTAACTTTGTGAAATGAAATGTTTAAAAAAATTGGGTACCTACACTTCTAAAATATTTTCTTACAATAACATCGAGTGAGGTGTCATTGGATAGCTCGTATAAATTAATTATTTTTATTTTATAAATTTTTAGATTATTGGGACCGTTTAATAGGAAATATTGAACTCGAAAAGTGTAATTTTCGCTAGAGATGCGTGTCTCCCCCACTACAGTACTAAAAGTAATAAAAATGTGAAAAATATCTTATATAAATTCAAATATAACGAATTTAAAAGGAAAACTATCACAACCAATCAAGTCTACTTAAGACTTGATTGGTTCCTGAGATTATAGGCTTGCTTGAGATAACATTAAATACCTAACTTTAAATAGAAAACAAGTTAGAAAGATTATTGAGTTTAGTAACGTGCTTCGGAACCCTACACTGAGCATGATCCAACATGCACTTGCTCGGTTTTTGAGTATGAAGCAGAATAAAATTATTTGATACCTAATGTAAACAAAATTGGAAGTGTGTAACCTTGGACAAGGAAGGCCAACTCCAGGTAAATGAGAACCGGTCTAGCAGAATGATAATCAACGAGTATAATGATTGGATACTAATAAACTAATAAGCGAGTATTAAACGAAATCCTTATCATTCCAGCGTCATCGACCGAAAGACCTCCACTGATGAGCATGATCCACCAAATGATCAGCATGATGCTTATTGCGATGTGTTGTTATCGAACTTCAGTTGACTTAAAAAAAATGGTTTTGTCTGAAAATTAGATCGTTCTAGTTTACCATTACAAGATGTTCGTTATATAATTGTGGTTATTATTACTTTTATGTAATTAATTATTTTAGCAACGATTACTTAATGTTCATTCATACTATGACTCACCGTTATTTATTAAATAAAGTCGAGAACGTTTTAACATGCTAGTTTAACAAGAAAAACAGCCTTATCTGACGGTCTTGCGTTAATAAAGAAATTATTGAAACAGATGATTTACAAAACAAATACATTGTATTTATTCTTAAAACAAAGTGATTATTTGCATGGCAATTAGGTATACACACATGTTTAACGCTGTTGCCAAGAAACGGGCAGGTAACAAATGAATTGGGCCCCCAACTTTTGATGTGGATGACGTCATTTTACACACACATTCGAGTAATGTTCGGTGCAATGCACCGTACAAATTCAATTGAGTAAACCTTAACTCTAGAATGCCATTAGAATGCCAGTCTGGTATTCAAGAACCTTAACCTAAGCTCTCTCCATTCCAAATTTCATCCAAAAAAGCGTAAGGGGGTAACAAACTAACACACACACACACTCACAAACTTTTGCCTATATAATATTTGTAGGATCACATCGCAAAATATTCAATTTACAAACTGTGTTAAAACCGTCTAATGACAATCTCAGCAAGTAATTTGTAAGGAATCTATAGATATTATAGCTCTGCTACAAAGGTGACCGTTTTGCTACAATTAATGTTGAGTTGACGGTAATTTTAATCTAATATTATTTAGATTACAGTAAACATAGAGTAAAGGTAGGTAGGCTTTTTTCAGTTTTTACGATAGATACTTAATAAAAATCGGTATGATAATGTTCTTCGTAATAATATTTGACTTATTGAAATTATGACAACGTTTATCTTTCGGCTTCATCCAGATCTTATCAAGGAAAACAAATTGCTGGTTACATTATTGATTTTATTAATTGTATCCTAAAATGATTGACCGAATTTTCTCTCCCTCAGTTGGCTTCCACAAGGCTAACTGACGACGTTTTAGTAAGAGTCGCAGGAATAACCCAATGCAAGTTAGACAGGATCGATTACGATAAAGATCTTTAGGGAACCAGTAGACGTGACGACGATGATGAGGTGATTGTATTGTCACATAATGCTTTTCACGGAATAAAGCGAATAGCTAAGAAAAACGTCTTACATTTTGAAACTACTAGGCAGATGAAAAATCAATCCTGACACATTGCACAACCATGGAGTTTCTGAATATTGATAATGTTATAGTGAATAGCAGTAAAACAATGCTTATTTCTTGCGTGTGAACGAGTAGTAAATAAATAAATAAATAAATAGTAATAATAGCATTTTTAATTGCTGTCAACATATACCCAGGCGAACAAGATCAGGCGGGGAGGAAGCAGTTCAGCTGAGGTTGGTCGACTTTAGGGCAATACGCTAATGATGCGACCGACAATCTTATATATTCTATTCTATAGCCTGTTTTGGGGTTACATTTACCAGGCAAACAATCTTGTATATTTCTCGTTAGGTTACGTACATTGTACTGCTTAAACAAACAGCGAAAGTAATAAAATACGAGTAGCAATGTAAAATCTAGTATCAAGTTCAATTAGAATTCAAATTCCACTCACTACAACGATCGGCAGGAATACAAAAGCCACCCTTGTTCCTGAAATAGCCCTTTGCGCAAACGCATCTTGGCGAGCAGAGCCAGATAAGAGTATTACAGGTCTTCGGTTGGTTGTTTATGTCCTCGCAGTTTTCAGCCAGACAAGCGGAAGGGCATGAGTCATAAACTTCATTCTGTCTAGTACATTTGACCGCCGCTGAAACAGAAACCCGGCGTGATAAGGATAGTGGCCAATCATCCATTACCAATAAAGTAATGAAACAAAGTCTAATTAAAGTACTTACGACAATCTGGTGCAAGGATGCAATGCCAAGTCGCATTTAATCTATAATTAAGTTTGCACTGACATCCAGGGTAGCAGGGTTGGAGAACCTCGCACTTCGGCGTTGGCTTGTCGTCCCTAGGACAAATTTTGTCCGGGCAAGGGAAGTTACATGGAGCAACCCATGTTTGGTTCGTACCACATGGTTTTGGAGCTGTGAACATATTTATAAATAAGTTTTTGTTACATCACTATTTTCGAGACGAACTTTTCTTGCCCTCTGCACCTACCTACTTGATGCCTATTTGTTTTATTGAAAATAATCTAATAAGATTAAAATCGGTAGAGCTACAGTTAGCAGACTTCTTTACGGAGATGCGTGACGCCATGGGTAGCGTTGGCAGCGCGATGTGCACTAAATTCAAACATGGCGTTGTATGAAAGCATTTATGGAGAAGCGATTTTACACGCGTTTCGCTGCTAGGTAAGTACTCTCTGCCCCCGCACCACACGCCACGTGACGCCCCGCATCTTCGTAAACAACATCGTACATTGCTGCTGCACGCGCTGCCTCTCTGTAAACGGTAAAAACGCTCGAAATCTCGCGCGACGCAATGCCGCGCATCACGCGCGGTGCCACGCGTCTTCTGTAAATAAGCCCTTAGATT
Organism: Acleris sparsana; assembly: GCA_923062465.1. Lineage (NCBI taxonomy): Eukaryota > Metazoa > Arthropoda > Insecta > Lepidoptera > Tortricidae > Acleris > Acleris sparsana. The sequence continues at coordinate 12,559,588 of OV281287.1, read as the reverse complement.
TGACAGCTTAAAGTATCCCATCCGATTTGTTGATTTGGACAATTTGGCAAGTCATTAAATATTTATTTGTTTGTTTGTGTGTAATCGCGTTCTTGAAGGAGTCTAAGTATAACAATTTTGATGATATTTTTCCATCTTCAGGAAAATTGTTTCGGTTTAAACTTGGTTTTAGTTAATGTGCATTAGTATACCTAGTTGGATATAAGTATTAAATAATTACTTACGACACTGCTCTAGCTTTATGCATTTTCCATTTGCGTCTCTTAAGTAGCCCGACTCACATATGCAACCTCCTGGACAGGGACCGCGGATGAAGGGACATGAAAGTGATTTTCCAAGATCGTCGCATTTTTTGGGACTACATTGACCAGATAAGCAATCAATGTACCGTTCGTGGGGCTTGGTGCATGTAACAGCTGTAAAATATTTACAGCATAAGATTCTTCAGTTTCACTAAGCTTGTATCTAAAAATACTATCCGTCTCAGGTCTTAACAGAAGCATTATAGGATGAAGTTTTTTTAATTTTTTTAAATTTGATATCACTACGAGGTAAAATATAAGGAAAACGTACTGCATTCTTTGGGTTTTACACATTTTCCAACATTAGCATCATATATGTACCCATCTTTGCAATCGCACCCGTTTTTCTTGCATGGTCCTTTTGCACAAATTTTACGTTTGTCGTTATAGTCTGTGCAAGTTTTCCCGCATCTATTTCCACAGCCCCTTCTTGCGTTAGGATCGTTGACGCATTCAACTGAAAAAATACATGGTCTTAAATTCTAATTAAATTGACGTTAAATTATTTAAAAAATATATTGCTTTTCAGTCAATCCACAAACTTTTACCAAACCTGGCTAAGGACCACTGTAAGATAACGTCTCCACTAAATGATACCTCATAATTATTTCAGGCAGGGGCATCGTTATCTGGTGTCGTTAGCAATCTTACAAGAAAACTGCTTGTAAGACGCAAAAATCCGCCCTTTCTTAACGGTGGTGCTTTGATGCTACACGCAGAAAAACTAACACATCCTAAAGGAAATTAAACGATTATAAAATTATTGTTTAGAGGTAATAAAAACTAGTAAAATTACTCACGAGGCAGACATTGATCTGAAAGTACGCAGGTACCATTATCGCGTGATCTCAAAAAGCCTTTTTTACAATAACATCCTTCAACGCACGTTTGATTGGCTATGCAGTCGATGGCCGCGTACAAAGTTATGCAGGTCTCTGGTGGGCAAGGTTGGCGACAACGCCGCTCCTCATTCTTAGGACACTGAGGAGTAGGTTCAACGCAACCATCTAAAAAAGTGCCAAAGGTTTCAAGGTGTAAAGCCGTGGCCACATGTGCGGGATTCGCCGAATAATCGTGTTGGCGCCTCTTATTGTCTTTATGTTAAAGTGAAAGCTATGCAAACACGAATCTTCAACGGGTACAGGTACATGATAGATATTACAGTAGGTATAAAGTAAAAAATTACCGTCGTTAACGATGGGAGATTCACCTGATGCCGCAACGAAAAGCAGCGATAACAGAAGAATATACGCAGCCATTGCACTCGAGTACGTATCTCGAGTCAGTCCAGCGGCATTAATGTGAAATAGTTACCTTCCAACGAATATTTATACACTTTATGAACGTCGTGACTGTTTTTAATGTTTTTTTTATATTTGAACAAAGACAAGCTGTATACATATTTGTGCGGTTTTTATTCAATTATGAGTTTAAGTAAGCAGCTGAGGGTAGCTATGCCACGCGTATAAGTGTGCGACTAAGTAGGTATGTGTTGTGTTTTCAATTCTCGAAGTGTCGCCCCATTAGGTACTTCGCATGTAGGTACTTCGACAATAATGCAACCGAGTACCTAATGTCAATTTTAAAGTAAATTAACAAATCCAAAAGTCAACTTTTATATGACTTGATCAATTTTAATTGCTACAGGGCCCTAACATGGCTGTGTTTATCGCGTGACAAAGTTTACATAAGGCATCCGTCACCTTTTGACACGTAAATAAGTACGACAGTGACGGATGCTTTATCCACATTTGACACGCGATATAGACGCAGCCATACTAGGGCCACAGGTTCCAAGAACCAATTCATAATAATTAACCGTGTAGAACTCGTAAATTGTATGTTATACCTATAGAAACTGTCAAATTGATGGATGTAATGAACTGTGTCCTACGGTGGTCCTACGTATCTAAATGAGGTCAGTCAAGCTTTGTCTACCAACCGCAAATACAAACATTATTCAACTTGTTTTGTAGTTGGTACTTTATTGTACAAATTACTAATTATTCACTGTTTTTGTTGCTACTTTTAATAATTATTTCAAATCAAAAAGGGTTTGAATTTACAACTTTTGTCTTATTATTAGAAGGACCTTTGTTTTGTGGTCATATTATTAATTTTGTTTTTCGTCAGCTTATTTCAAATTTAGTTCAAAAACGTACAAAAAAATCACACTCCCCCTAACTCTGAAGTTTACGGGCCGAAAAATCTGAAATAATTCAGACTTAAAGACATTTAATCTATATTTTATAGGAGAATTATAATGAAGTTACCAAAATTAACAGTCTGAGATGTTATTGATCGATTTTAACTATTATGTATATGTCATGTGTAAATGTCACATTATTACCGTGTAGTTATTATTTTATTATTATGTATGTTATTAGTTTACTACTTCGCTCAGCCAAACATGTGGAACGGTGACACCATGTATGTTTTTATTTAATTACTTATTATGTACGGTGGTGTAATTACATTCTATTTTATAAGTACTAAATTATTTCTCACATCTTATGCGACATATTTACCACTCTTTTAAATAAACAGAAACCGTAAATGGCTTAACTGTACTTTTTTGTATCTATGCGAATACTTAGTCTATTTTACCGACCGCTATACAACAGGTTCCTGGTTCCTCCAATTTCCTGTAAAATATTTATTTGGCGTAACCATTAGTAAATCTCAGTGTCAAACATAAAAATATGTTGGCGTTGACCTGAGGCAAGAATGTTTTTCACATGGGCAATTGTATGTTGGCCTATCAAGACCAGGTACTGCAGAAAACCAATACAATTTGAACCCATAAGAACCCATAAGTAGCAGTACAAAAAAAATGTATATTAAATTAAGTAATAAGTATGGTGAAAAACTCAAGTAAATCACCTGTTGCATGTAGTTGTGCATTAAACTAATATGGAATTAACGTCAAATTTCAAATATAGAATGTCAAATGGTCTATACATAATGTGTTATGACTACAACTATAACTAAGTGTATAACTACATGCAACAGGTGATTTACTTAAGTTTTTCACCTGTAACGTTTTATGATGTCATGAATGTTATTGTACAATTTTTCGCGGTCATACCCATTTATTTAATAGCCATAAATGGTGTTAGAACCTATTGATAAAATAATATGCAAGGCAGTGCTATGATTGATTATTAATAAACAGTGAATGTTAAGTCAGTAACCTGTTGTTTTATTATTGCAAGAAAATCCATCGTTGCTTACCTAAACAATCTAGGTAAAAATAAACGATAGGTCTGGGTGGTAGCCAAGATGACCAACGTTTAGCTTTTGTTTAACGAAATCGAGAGAAAATTACTAGCTTATGGAAGGAACCATGTCCATTATTTGGGTCCGCTTTTTCTGTACTAAACGAAGCCGTGCTTTTTGACACGTGAAGTACGGACACTCGCGTTGTCTAGTTAAATAAAGGTCAGTGGATATGACAACTTGTTAAATTTTCAGTGTATAAGTACCTATAATTTGTCAAGATGGAGGGCTGGTGGTCGCTCTGCTTCTATCGCTTTTTATAACAAGAAAAAAAAGTTGACGATTACTGTTGACGTAAACAAGCATAATATAATAAATAAAAAATTGTATGACTATTTAATTTTGTAATCATGATACCTTCATATTAACCCAATTGAATCAACAACAAAGCACAAAACCATTAATGCACTTGAAATGCCTGCCTGCTCACCTGCATCTTGGCCTCGACGATGCATCGATGACTACCAATGAACTAACAATGACATATTTAATAATACCTAGTTTTCCCGTGTGTCATTCATGTTTCATAAAAATTGTGTCCTGGTAATTAGGAAAACTTAAATGGGAAAACCATTCTCGGGTTATGGCGTGACCAAGGGAAACAAACGGATTTATTTTTATACCTTTATGTAAATATACTTATGATAAGTACTACTTGCATAACAGGGAGTGGCTTTTTTTTTGTTTTCCCCTATCGTCCCTACTTTTTTAACCTCTTATTTGATCGAATACATCCTTGGCCAAAGGTGTTGAGGACTACGTTTTCCTTTGTAACTTATAAGGTAAATTCAATTTAAAAAATACAAAAAGACGTAAAATATAAGTGTTTGAACATGTGCAAATCATTAGTAGATATCGCTTCGAAGTACCTACCTAGCTACGTGCGTGTGAAAACTGAAGCTAGAAAAAATCGGGTTTTACAATAAAATTATTATTTGTATTCTTTTTCACGGAATTTCCCTTAATGTCAATAAATATGATGAATCTTTCCGATACATATACAAGGTAATAAAAGATACAGGTAAAAACTTGCACCTTTTAAAGTTTGATTTTTATATGATTATATGAAACACGTATGGGTGCTCAACCTTTGGCCAAGGCTGTAGTTAGAAAAAACAGTATTGTTCCAAGGCGTATACAGGGTGTTACAAAAATATCCGTAAACCCGGAAGGGGGTTAAATGGTGCCTTATAGTAACTAGTCCATTTACAATATTTGAGAACCGTAAAAAAAAGGTTTTTTTCCTTGATGTGCAAACCCTATTTCATTAAAATGAAAGAGGGAATTACGCAGAATGTTCAGGTACATTTTTACCTAATTTGCGAAACGATAAAGAGACATAATAACAAAATTTACAGAATTCGATTAGATAAATATTATAAGCCGAGTTTTGGAAGATTTAACAAGACCTATTCTAACGAAGCAACCTAAATTAAAACTTACTTTTCAGTAATGAACGTTAAATTTACAGGAAAGCGAACGATACATACTCTTGCACGCCAGGAACAAAATGTGCCGGAGCTCCATCGTGCTGAAACACCATGTACGTTTGGTTGTCAAAGTAATCCCTGTTGGCCACAGGAAAGTCCTACAGTAACGAACCAAACTAAACTAACACTTTTTCAAATTTAAAGTAACCCCTGTCGGCCACAGGAAAGTCCTCAATCGCCTCTTCGAATTTCATTTGTAAAATCGTCAGGTAGTTGCCATTGCCACTGTTCAGACGTGATGACAAAATGACGGGACCGATGACATGCCAGTCATAAATGCCAGCCCACCCCACAAATTCAGCCGCCACTAGTGTTGGAATCTACCCTGCAGTGAAGCATGTTGATTCTCGTGAGCCCAAACGTGATCGTTGTGCACATTTGTAAGTCCTGACCTGTTGCCTCATCGGTCTAAAGAACATAGTTTACGTAATTAGTGTTCTCCCCTAACTGCCTCAGGTACCACTCGCAGAAATTGCTCCTGGGTGCAAGATCAGAGAGTATCAGCTCCTGTGCACGGCAATAGTGCCGAAGAATTCGCCAAACTGCAACATGGTTAATAACGAATCTTGCTCCTGCTTGTCTGGTACTCGTGGTTAGCTCTTCTTCAAAATGGTGTAACACTTATTTATGCCTGGCATCGACTGTGCTTGGAAGTGCGCTTCTAGTAGACCAACGAAAGGCGCCTATGGAATGTAGGCGTCTTGACATTGAGAAATAATGGTACAAAGGTAGGCGTCGGTGTTCAGCGGGGATCTTCCACCGATAGATACAGTTCTCAAGCATGATTTAAATTGCTATCTTCATGGCCTATGCATAATATCATATCTAATGACGAATCATTTTGGAAATGTTCGATAAAACACGAAACCATTGCAGAATATAGATATGAAGATTTTATAGTATTGAGATAGCAAAATTTTGTGGATGAAAAACATATAAAAGTTGACAATTATTAAAATAGATAGATTGGCCACTCTGTTAAAATATTCTATGCTAACTCCGGTTCCCTGAAATGACAGCTTACTAGGGTTGACAATATTCTTGGGTTTGATAATTTATTATATTTTTTACGGGGTACCTATGTTGTAACACGTTGTATGTATAGACTACTTTCTTTTCAAAATATTCGATCAGATAAGAGGTTGAGAAAGTACAAGGGATACTATGTAATGGTATTGTTAACATTACGATACCTCTTAGCTTAGTAAATTCAATGCAGAATAAAGCTCCTGGTCCTGTAACGGATACATTTTCATGTGGCTTTGTTGTGGGTAAAAAGCTATAAGTGAATATCCATAATAAAATTATGATTTTACTATAAGTAGGTATATCCATGCATCCTGTTATTGGACGCAACCATAGGTACGATATCCACTGTGATAATAACAATAACACAAAATAGCTTTGTAATAAAAAGAGGAAATAATTTTTAACTTTCTTTTAATTGAATTTTTTCGGATATTAAAAAACGTTTACATTTTTTTTAACTATACGGACTTTACAAATGCTTCAAAGGAACTACCATTGCGGCATGCAGGGGCCGCGGCACCCGCAGCACACCGGTGTGCCGGGGTAGCTGCACCGCTTCGGCGAGCAGATCCCGGGCTCCGTGCAGCAGTAGCGCGGGCAGGGCTTGCAGCGGTTAGGTCGGCAGAACGGGATGGCTACGGAGTCGCACAGAGGGACGGGACACGGAACCGGTGTACCGGGCTGCAAATAATAAGGTTCTATAAACAAAATAGTTCAAAATGGTCCGTGTCGACGCACGACTGGCTCGCCCTTACAGATTTCTGATCTGCGCTTCTCCTATCTTTTCCAATCTATTGCCATAGAGTTTAACTAAGGTCGAGGTCAATGAAATGACAAAACATGTAAACAAGTCCATCTGTTTGACACATAACCTCAATATTTCTGAAAGCCAGTTTTGATTAGAAAAAAACGTACATTTAATAGTTATTTAATCTTAAACAGAATGTTAAAGTACCAGTCAAGCATGTATATCATTAAATATACGTCACGCGACGTCAAAAAGTACGTGATTATGGTGTAATAATGGTAAATATGTCCGTTTGGTTCTGTTTAGATATTATCATTTCTATTGACCCCGAGTTTAGTCGGACTCGGTTATTTATTCTTATGTCATCGTCACTATTGTTACAAAACTTGTTGTTTAGGCGCAAGTGTACCTTATCACATGGCGGGCATGGCGGCAAGTACGGCAGCACTGGCGGAGCTGGGCACGGCTCCGGGCACGGACGGACCGGAGCCGGACACGCCGAGCAGCCGCCGCCGGGACACATTGAACACGGCCGGATATCGTTCCATGAAGGCACGCACGGCTTCGTCGTGTACGGGTAACAAGCGCCACACGGCAAACCCGCGCTCACGCAAGGGTCAAAACTGTAAAAAGGGGCACTCATTTTAATTTTTCAATGTTTAAAAATATAAAATGTTTCTCCAAACTGATATACGAAAGTGACGAGTAATTTTAGTGACATTAAGGTGTTTCTTCTTCTTTTTCTTTTGACAGCGACTACGCGTCTTGTGCCAGTGTCCATTTTATCCACAGATTATTAAGGTATGTGATTTTATGTACCTAAATCCTTAGGGTATATGGTATATCTGATTTACCTACAATATGACTGTGGGGTTTATGTTTGTATGTATGTATGTCAACTCTTTATTGCACAAAAACAATTACAAAATATTTTTGCATCACTATATATAATGTACATAGGTGAACTCATCCCATATGGGATCCCATATCTCTTTCTGTTAACCTTGGACTACGGAAAGGCTAAGCAAGGACAATGCAAGAGGATAGGCAAATTTACAAAATTACAAAAAAAAGGTACATAAACATCCGAGAATCAGACATATTAAAAAGTAATGATACCTGAAACGGTTTACACGAGGCTATCTAGGCTAGCCATTACACTAAGCTGAACTTAAAGCTGAACTATAATTAGTGTACTGTGAATAGCTGTGAATATAGATAATATATGACAATAGCTTATTTTAGGGGATTGACAAGCCAAGAGTTTTTACACCACTACTCGTGTATTGGGTTTGCCTTATGTCGCACTTTGCGGTAGCGCACACGGAAGTCGCTCAACAGACTGTATGCTCTGAGGTCAGTAGATATGGAGAGAACATGTTAAAGTGGGGTTACACAGCCGACCACCACTGTAGCTGCGGTGCTTTCGGCCGCAGTCCATGGCGCATCTCCTGATTCTCTTAAAAAACGGTTCTCTGTCGAAAGAAATACATTTATTGCCACACAAAAAATAGAACACGAAAAAAACATGCACAGCTCTTAACTTAATAGACTTAGAGTATAGTATGAAATAAAGCTAGCACAGAATAAAAAAGAAAATATGGGGCAAAGGATTAGACTGAGTGTTTGCTGGAGGCGCGCTCCAGCTCTCACAGCGCTGGTTAAATTCAGTCCGTCTCTCATACCGTGCAAACTTACTATCTAGCGGCTGCTTGATATGCTAAACAATGTTTGAATCTAATAATAATATATAGTTATTACAAATCTTAAATCTATATGTTTACTAATTTTTCCTTTCCCATGGCTTTGTTATTTGTTGAAAAATAAAAAGAACGAGTTGTTTAAGAGAAACGCTTGCTTGCGCTGCCCCGCGTGCCCCAACCTACATACGCGGCAGGACCTTTACAACTTTATAACGAATATTGGTCATACATCTAATTCGCCGTCAACACCCTAAGAAGAAGAATGGCTTTGAGGGAACACTCATTTCTAGCCCATAAGACACTTGGGTAGTCCACTACAGTGCAATGTAGCGAGGCCGCTCCACCGGCATCATAGTAGCAAAAAGCCTTAAGACTGTCGATGACCTGTAAATTACGGTACAAAATTTCAGTTTTTTTATATGACTTTGCTTAATGGACTAGCTTCCCAGATAGCTTTGTGTAAGTGGCCCATTTTTTTTTATTTTTTTTTTATCTTTAATAGAAGATTTTTTCAATAAGGCGGTTAAATAACCGATGATACTGGTCGAAATATTTAAAAAATAACTCGTTAAAAGTCTGAAAAAATGGTATGACAAAGTCATTTTACGAAAACAAGGAACAAAAAGACTAAAAATTTGATATAAATGTATTATTTAAAAAATTATTAAATTTAAAAGTTATAAAAACAGCAAAGTATCCAAATATTACACAAGAATAATATGTGTGCTTGTACTTTTTGCCCGACGTGCCCGCCTATTTTGCCGTGCGGCACGCAGCCTTACTGTCGCTACACGTGCCCGCCCCCCCCACCCTGCTGCCAGCCGTGTTGCCCTCCACCGACGCCTTGCACCCCGTGTCCTCCATGTAACTGCTGTCCTAGATTCCGACAGTGCCCGGCACCTGTCATCCCCGACTATGTTGGCCCTATAGTCCCGATCCTGCCGCCATGCAAACCACGTCGACGCCCATGTCCCGAACCACCACCATACTGTCCGCCTAGACCAGTATGCTGCCCGCCAGTATTGCCACGCTGCCCACCACCTGTTCGTTGCGATCTACCTCCGGTAAGCTTTTAATTTAGGTAAAAAAGAAAGTCAAGCTAGAATTTTTATACTGTCTTATGCCTTTACTTATAAACGTGGAATAACCGTGAGGTAGCTAAACCATGTTTTGACTTTAGATATGGACAAAGCATGGTTTAGCCAACCCCCTGTTATTCCACGTTTATAAATAAGGGCATTACTGCGGCACTCGGAGACGTCAAATAAATTTAATACTTGTTTAGTGCGTGTTGTCTTGCATTAAATTTAATTGACGTCTCTGAGTGCGGCAGTTGGTCTTTCATTTTTAATCATAATTTATTGTTGATTTTAGGTTCAGCCTTGTCCGGAGCCCACGCCATGTTACCAGCCAGTGCTTCCGCTTTGCAACCCGCAATGTCCTCCCCCTATTATACCTAAACAAAGGCCTATCTGCCCTCGCGCTCCTCCATGTCCGTACCCCCGTTTGCCAGTGGGACGTAGTTGTTGCCCTGATTGCGAACTAGATCCTGTGACCCGAAGACGGCCTCTAATTGTCCACGACAGTGTGTTCCAAAACAGACCGTCGGGTCGTCCCGTTGAATGCTTTACTCGACGCAATCAAAATGTTCGATATACAGTCGAAAACTATGTTCGACAGGTTGGTTGAGATTTCGTTATTTTTTTAATCGGTCAATAAATTGCATGCTATATAATAATTTTGGTTTTTGTCCACAGGCGGATCAATCTGGCTGCTGCTATCACGTGAACGTCCCGCTGAGCTAACATCGGGTTCTCTCCCATAGTTGTTCATGGTGTTTGTTTATTGTTTGGCATTATAGTGTTTTACTTAAATTCATAGGTAACCGTTATTGTGGAAAAAAGTGATGGTTTAAATTTAAAAAATGTTTTATTTGATTAGTATTACACGCGCCGTACGAAATACGCATTGCATTATCAGATATTCGTCTCAATGAGCAATGTGAAGTTCTTACAGTCGGAAGCATAAATAATGCACGAACGTACCTTCACGTTACACCATGCCGTATGTTTGTACCTAGATGCGATGGGTAATGTATGTATTATTAGATTTTTAGGTTTCTCTCTTTCTCTACAACACCTGATCCCATCAAATACAGTTCGTTAAAAAACGACCAAATTCGAGGTATGTACCGCGTACAAGTTGACAGTAAAAACAAATGATACCTCTAATATAGGGTTGCCAAGTTCTATTTATTTTTGTCGTAATTTAACTTGACCACGTTGTCGGCGTGACACCTAATTTTTGTACATTTATGTCAGCTCCTGGAACTAAGTCTTTAAGCTAAGCTGTGGACGGGCGGACGGACGGACTGACGACGTGATGAAAAAAAAAGATCCCGAGGAATTGAGAACCTCCTTTTTTCAAGTCGGTTAATAAAATAGAGCTTGGTAGTTAACCATACATATATTAGACAACTAAATTTCATTCCCTTTTAACTGTCAACCAGGTACCTCAATTTTTACGCACGACGGTACGGAGGTACGGGTCTGCCATCGCTGTTTTATCATCATCATCATCATTATCAGCCGCAAGACGTCCACTGCTGGACAAAGGCCTTCCCCAAGGTTTTCCACAACGATCGGTCCTCTGCTGCTGTCATCTGCTGTTTTATATTTCAACATAAATAAAATATCTCCAATTATTCACGTAACTACAAAACTGCAATAAAAACTAGTTGATTTAATGGCAGTTTCGGAGGGATATTCTTGGGTTTTTTTATGAAGTTCATGAGTAGTTAAATATTGTTATCGCCACATGTATATCTTCGAGAACCAAATAGGTACGTGGGGAAGTGCTATTAAAACTGATAGTCTATTCTTTATAAGTAAACGACCGACTCCGCGAGAAATCAACTCTACTTATAAAAGCTTTATACGTTTATTATTTCTCGTTTCATAAATTCTTTAAGTTGGGAGTCTTAAATATATTATATTCTTTTTCAATTACGTTTTAAACGTAAAAATGCTTTTTATTACACCTTATAGACACCTATCTGATCTTATCTTGTTCATACTTTTATAAGTAGGCTATCCAAACAAAAGATTGTGTGAAACAGTTTGAAAAATGTGAAAAGAATAAAAAAAACTAACCACTATAAGTCACTGTCATTTTGTGATAAAAAGATTGATTGAAAAAAAACCTTCGGTCGACCTACGGTTCCCTATAATTATAAATTCCCATTAAAAACAAAATTGGATTTTATATAATAACAACAACAACAACAACAACACTTATTTTTTCTTCAACATTTCTTTCAATTTCAATAATGGTTAAAGAAGACGAGAACTTGACTGCAACACCATCTGATGATCAATATTGTAAATGTAAATCAGACGACGACGAGGATTCTGATAAAAGTGTGATTATACCTCCTCGGAAACAAAAAATACTCAGTACAGTTACCCGAACTGAAAATTATTTACGAGACCGTCGAATACCCGAATTGATTCGTTTTCTACTGACAAAACTTATCGCTAGTGGGTCCAACCATCCTGCCGCTTATCTTGAGAACTTGTTAAACGACTGTATGCTTTTTCGTTCAGGATATGGATCAGCCCCTGTTCTATATGAAGTTAGGTAAGAGGCCGCTTTCTAAAATCCGTAGTAAGTTAGTATTTATAAAAAGATTTTATTACTCAAGATACTGATAATGGTCATCTTTATCAAAGAGATAAACATGGATGAAGCCTGTCACTTTCTGACCAGCTTGTAAGTGCGAAAGTGACGGATGCTTTATCCAGCGCGATAAAGGCGGCGGCAAGGTCCAAGTCTTTTACTATACTGATTTATTATGTAAGTACTAGGTTCATCCTGAGCCCGGCGCGTCCACCACGACGCTCTAGTCTGTCGCAACCGAATTGCCAGGGGCGTGCAGCAGAAATGGTGCTTCGGTTATGCAGTGATTTTTTAGTACCTTAATACTTGAACTTGCAGGCACTTGGAGGCTGTTATTAAAAGTTTTGACCCGGGGCAGCGAGGATGGTTAAGCGTGGGACAAATACGTCGCCTTTATACAACACTAGACCTTACCTTAGACGGGTTTGTTCCTGAAAAGGTCTCAACTGATATTCTCCTTCAAAATATAAAGCAAGCTCAAGAACATGAACTTTTGGCCTTGTTGTCGGCTAATGGAGAAATTGAAGAGAAAAGTGAGAAGAGTTCACATACAGAATTCAACTGTAATGTAATTAAAAATGAAAATTAGACATGTTTTAATTAAAATAAAGTTACGCTACTCAAATATCGACGGATCAGATCAATAATTATGCCGTGACCGTATAAACGGCCGGCACTTCTAAAGCATGAAAGGCCACGTCGTCCCAACTCACTCACTTCCTTCCCGCACACGCTAGATGAGGTTCACAGATTCTAGCCCGAAGCCGCGAGCTTATTGCAATGCGCAAGCGGCTTGGGTCCAAGACTGTGCCTATATTGCGGGAAGGAAGAGCGTGGAGCCAGTAACCTGATTCGCCAGCTGAGACAGCAAGCTAACGGGCGCGATCTGAATCGTCCGGACTATTTTATATGAGAGATGCATGCATTGATATGAGGCGAGGTGCATCCCATGCTTTTTGGATATGCCTCTTGACTGGCATATCCACTCTGGGACACGACTCACACCGAGCATCCTTGGCCTCCACTGGGTTCGCAATCTCAACGTCAAGTATCGGTGGGAGATTTAAGATAATACTGACGAGAGGCAACGAACCATAAGCGTAGGACAGGAAAGCCGGATAGAAACAGGTAAAACGGGCTATTTTGGGAATCGCTATTTGGAACCAAGTAACTTTTAGTTGTTTATTTTTTCATGACAATGTTAGAACTGAAGACTTCGCCTGACAACAAGTCTTACAGTTCTATCATAGCCATGATCAAAAAATATATCAACTAAAAGCTTATGATTATTTAGTACCAAGTAGCCTCGTGATTCCCAAATAGTTTTAGAAAAAAGTAGTTTAGGTACTTTGTCGATTGTCAACTTTTCTTATTTTAGTAATATATATGTGTAATAGGGTGGTCCTGTTTAAATTTCGTCAAGATCTGGTCATAGGATCCATAGAAAATCAGTGGAACTCCTTAATAATTTGGACGGCTTAGTAGCGAGTAGCGAGTAATAGTACTATCGCAATTAGTTGACTTCTATCACAGACCTTAATCTAAATAGATTACGTAAACACCTCAATCTGTATGAAACCCACAGTGACACTTTTTTTCTACATACTGAGAGAAATTTAGTGATGTGGATTCGCTTCAAAGGCGCCGCCGCTCAAGCCGCGGGGTCGTGTCGTGTCGGGTCAGTAAAGGCAGAAAACTTATTAAAGCTCCTCTTTCAAGTAAGTAGTTGTAACGCATCTGTATAGACCGTTCGAAATTCTATATTTGGAAATTTGACGTAAGTTCCATTTTAGTTTTGTACACAACTACAAGCAAGAGGAGCTTTACTTATAGAGTGAGATCCCAGTCACCCCAGCATTACGTGATTTTAGGAAAAAAATCTTTTAGGATCACTAGTATAACATAAACGAATGGATTGGATACTCGCTAAGATGAAAGCGGGGCCGTTTAGCTAGCAGGTATCAAAGGTGGAAAAAACCAATTGCTAAATTACGTCAAAGTAGGAAGGCTGGTATTTTACATAGCTATTTCATATATGATATTGTTATAAACAAACTTATAAGTACAGTTGCCAGCTGACACTTCCTGTGGGTCATAAGTCATAACTTTTCACAGACACTTTAAAGTTATTCCAACTCAAGCGCCTGCCAGTAGCCTCCGAGCAACGAAACGCAAAACCTAACCTGACCTAAACAAACCTTAACGTTTTGAGTGTTTTCGATAGCTTCACGTTTCGTTGCTCGGGGGTTACTAGGCGAAGCTACGCGGTCAGTTTTTGTAAACTAGAAAATCTACGTTTGCGTTAGTATATTCCCACTTTTTAAAAGATCGCACTAAGAATATTTGTGATATTTTATTTATTGTTAGTTTTAAACCTTCGATTTGAATAAACAAGTTAATCTAAGTAACTTAAACAAATACAAGATGCCCTCTAAAAAGAAGATTTTTGGTAGCAAAATTGTTATTGCACTTGCAATAAATTCAGGTCTTTATTAACCGACTACAAAAAAGGAGGAGGTTCTCAGTTCGTCGGGATTTTAAAATAAAAGTTTGTTGGGCCCGATTACTCGAAGACTACTGGACCGATTTGAATTTTATTTTCTTTGTTTGAATGGGTTTACTTTTTAGTTACTCTCATTGTCAACATGTCAGGATCTGATGATGGGATCTTGGAGAAATCAAGGGAACTCAAATATTATAAGCACACCTGTAGCGATTTCGGTATCTTTCGCTGTAACTCGTGCATTTGCTTTTGAAAATACTCGTGCATTTGCTTTTGATTACTATATAGCGAAGTGGAACTGATGATGAAGACTATGGATGGCCACCGGAACTCCCTTATCGGTACCTATTACAAGGGTGGCAATAAGATATCTCGATTAAGGTAGTTGAGCGACTATGACGAATCGACGAAGTACATTTAGTTGTTTAAATATGACTATGACTTTCCCGCGGCGTTGCTTGCGGCGAGCTTGCAATGTTCTATAGATTCTCATTAATTCAGAAGTGGGACTACTCTAATATAAATGTTTAAAACAACAAAAACCCGCCTTCAAAAATGCATAAAATAAATTCCTACGAAATGGTAGGTAGGTCAGTCCAACCGAAGTCGGTCCCTCAATATTTTAAATCAAAAGCCGAATAAAGTTGGACTGACCTACCTACCATTTTATATAAGAAGGCATTTTTTGCATTTATGAAGGCGGGTTTTTGTTTTTTAATTGTAGATTTATGTCGGCATATGTTTAAAGGATCACCAGATATAGGTACTAGTAAAAAATAACGCCGAAAAAACACTTTACAGCCGAAAACAGTAAATGATCACCAAAGTCTAACTAACCTAACCTAATTTAGTAACCGTTTACTATTTTTGGGTCTTGAAGATAATTTTGGTTCTCATTATATTTGTTGCCATTTATTTCTACCGGTAGGGACAGGTTTTATTTTTTATTTTTTCATTTCCACTATTCTCTACTCTGTTACTAATTAACCAAAATTAGTATCATAAGTATGAGTTAGGTTTAATTTGTTAGTCCTTCAGCAGGCCCGAAGGGCCAAAACACTCGGAAATAGGGCGCTCCGCGCTAGCGAGCGATATAGATAATTGGTACCAATCGCTAATTGTACGAACTGAACACAAGCATAAGGCACACAAACGAGTGCGAAAGAGATGTAGCGTCATATAGCGTCACACTGGCGACAGCGTAATTCAGTATTTATGTCATTCGTCGAAGAATCATTCTAAATTGAATAAAATGTCAGACATTAAGACATGCCTTTTTTGGTGACGCGGGAAATAGAAGTATTACGCTAGTATAATAAGGTCTATGGTACCAACCACGTGTCAAGATTCACTTAGATTATCGTTTTTTAGAACTAAAATGGAGAACAGTTTATTATAGAATTTTGTTTGATTTTTATTGAGCCGTTTTTTTTTTCACTTTTAGCCATAAATGTTCGTCCCAATTTTGCCTTAAGAAATAAAATGAATGTTTTTATTATATGAATAAACCACTACTTAGTCGTGATGTTCGTGTTCATAATTTGGGCCACTGGTCCGTATTTAAAACCACCCTACATAATACAAACTAATGACATTTCACGGTAAAAAATACTTAAAAAATACCGAAATACTCACAGTCATACACTACAACAAGAAAATTTACTAACAAAACAGTGTTTCTAAAACATTGCGCTTCAACAACTAGCGGTTGCAAGTAAAGTAGAAATAATCTTACAAAACTCACCAAAAAAGTGCATCAGATGTGGTCACAATTTTAAAATGACGAAAACTGACCCGACCGACCATGTATCTTGGCAACGATAGACGGGCCGAGCCGCGGTGCAAGGGCGTCGCATGCGACCAACTTCACTACGATAGCAACGACTTCTTCCGAATTATTAGTAAATATGGGCCGTATTATGTGCCCAGTCCATATTTAAGGAACTTACTTTATGTTTCGGACAATAAAAAATATGCCAAATATACCGCAACCGCAGAAAATAGTACTTTTGCAGCATTGCCGCCTTCCGCTCGACTTTAGAGAGTTGGCAACATACATTACCCGTTAAGATAGCGCTCAAACTTACATAAAATAAAGCAGTAAATTAAGTTGCATCAAAATATTATTTTACAATTTTTGCTCGCGAGACAATACTATTTCTATACATTTATCTCAACACTTTAAACATTTGATTTGTTTTGATTTCATAGGTTTCACATTAATCACTAGATGATCTTAATCACATTATTTGCGTGTTACAGCTATAAATGTTTATGCACGGGTTCAGAGTTAGATTTCTTTTGATTTGTGGAGTGGAGGTGTTGCAGACGAAGGGGCCCGAGGGGCCGCACTCGAGGTTGGCGGGAGTGTCATCGTGGTGGCGATCACGGTTATGGTGACCATGACCATGGTTACTTATACTTAATTCTTGCCCTTTACTAGGAGGGCAACACGTCTTGTTAGGCATTCTGATTATAATCAATGATATTTTACTTGGAAATTTATAGATAACGGCTTATGGTTAGCTTGATGGTTGTTTTACAAATGAGAGGAGCGGGCGTTTGTAAACTATTTTTATAAAATGTTCTGGGTATACGTGATTTTTTTTCAATTCAATTTGACGAGTTCCAAAAGAAAATCAATGCGACTGTCGCACTTTTGAATCTAGATGGTTTGTTTTTGTCTCAATCTATTGAGCTAAGGTACCCACTAGGTCTGTGGGGTGGATGGTGATATGACACCCAAGGCCACATAGAAACCGATATAATTCCAATAATGTTGTGTTCCTGTGTAGGGGTGGAATGTCGTCAGTGAATTGTATTATCATAGTGGCATTCCATCTTTTAAATCTTATAAATACTTAAATAAGCCCATGTGAGAGCGTTTACCTTCTTTATTCCATAAACGTCTTGGACTGATCATAGTTATATTGAATTGTTTATTTAATCATATGGAATCTTCTGTTATACAGAGTCACTTACAAATCCTAACTTATAATATAGATCAAACACCTATCCTAGCTGTTTTGAGTTACTGTAGACACTGTAGGTAATACGGTACCAAAAGTGGACCATTATATAACCCTGTGGCAGAAAGCCAATGTTCAATGTGGACCTAATTTCTTTCTCGTGACTTGACGTTATCATTACAGAGTTTTATATTGCTTTTCCGTGATCAACACAGTTAACATTTTTTTTCATTATATCAACCGAAGCGATCGAGCGAAGTGAAGTTTTAGAGCACCGAGTTGACTCTATTGACTGCGGATACTACTTTTGTACTAAACTTCATGATGATTGGATCAAAATTACTCGTAGCCCGAGATCTGGCCGCTCAAACATCTTCCTTATCCACTTAGCGTCCGGTAAGGTATCTGACAAGCAATGTACTGTACCCCAACGAAAATGTTAACATCTTTAGCGTGACTTTAGTGCACGGCCATAATGAACTTCAAACTGAACATCAAATGACAAGTATGACAATACAATGGCAGTCACAATGACAAGGTTCTAAGTATTCTCAACATTTTTATTGGGTGACTGTACACGCATCGTCATACAAATATACACGCATACGAATGCCCCCTTTTTCCTCGTGGCCAAACTCAAAATTGTCCTCCTCCTGCATAATACGTATGTCATGTACTTACACGTTGTGATAAGTAACGGATCCGTAGTCACACCAATTGGCCACACTGGTGTGACTATGGTTCATTTTATTTATCCGTAGTCACACGAACACATAAATAGGAGGAAGGTTTAGGTTAGGTTCGTTTTTATATCAGGCCCGGAGGGCCAGAACAACCCAGAAATAGGAGCTCCGCGTAAGCGGAGCTCCGTTGACTCTGTTGAGTTTGGTTTTGAAAGAGAAACAGACCCAAATTCGGTCTTGGTGTGACTACGGGTAAATAAAATGAACCATAGTCACACCAGTGTGGCCAATTGGTGTGACTACGGATCGGTTGCGTTTCTTGCCCGTGGCGCTACTCCGTGGCACTACTGACCAATGATTTCTATTTCAAAATCAAATTTAATAGAGTCGACGGAGCTCTGCTATCGCAGAGCTCCTATTTCTGGGTAGTTTGGCCCTCCGGGCTTGCTAAAGAACTAACATAACCTAAACCTACCTCCTATTAATGATACTAATATTGACCAGTAGTGCCAAATAGTTGTGCCACGGCCGCACGGGGAATACACTATCGGTTGTGGTATAAGCCAGTCATCGGTCGTGGTCCACCTGCTTAGTTCACTTAGCGTTTAAACAGACTTAAACGAAGCCGACGGAGCTCCGCTCTCGTCAGCTCCTATTTTTGGTTTGTTTGGGCCCTCCGGGCCTGATATAAAAGCGAACCTAATCTAACCTACCTGTTAATTTTGGCAAGTCTACTCTCCCTAATCCAGTTTTAATATTAGCTAACTGATGTCTGTTTCACTTTATCTATCGAACGTTTTAAATAGGGGTGTAGACATTTGTTGAAATAATCCACAGTTTGATCACTCCTCGTGGCGAAATCTGTTTGGTAAATCAGTTTGGCCACTAGGAAAAAGGTCGAATGCCGCATGAGATGACTCAAACCTACTTTATTGGTCGGTACGACTTACCGCCAGGCGATACGCCAAGTACGCGTCGTACTGAAATGAAAAGAAATTAAAATCATTCGGAGTGACCAATATGGGCTCCTCTTAAGCTCGGTCCAGACTTGTATCATCTTGTAGTGTAGAATCAGGCGAATCTTATCGAGTGTTCGTATCATAAGTCGCAGATTGGGCCAAAAAAAGGGTCCGTACTTGTGATACTGTATCTTGTCAGCGTGTCAGCAACGCGTGTTGTGTTTTGTGGAAGCATACATTTTCCGGGTTAGGTTCGTAAGGACTAGATTGCAAAACGACTATAGCAACCAAGTAAACATAATTTCTTTTTTGTATAATGCCCTAGTAAGCAAAAGATCTAGGTTGTAAGTGATGCCTAATTAATTAGGCATGTCATGGTTGTAAAATGACAAAGTAGCATTAGATCCAAATTGTACTACATAGGCTTACAAGAAAAGGTACCCAACTGTCCGGCTCCGATTTTGTTGATTTTGATATATGTTAGAGAGTAGTTTAAAATAACAGACACGTAATTTTTTTTAGCGGCTTATACTCAACCTTTTGGGAGATATTGACCTCCAAAGTACTGAAAAGTGACTAAACCCTCTGACTTGTATACAGTTTTATTTTATTTTATTGCATGTTTCACAGTGGTTTGATGTTTAAGAAGATGATAAAATAATGAGCACGTGTTTTGTTATATCGGCTTTAACTCATATTTAATAAAAAATACCCTTTAAAGATCATCGAATATACACTTTCTTTGGTATTTTTTTGAATTAGTTTTAGCCGATAGAACAAAACACGTGCTATAAGGACAAGGTTATTTTAGATGATTTAAAGAGGCCAGAAACATTCAATTTATGTATACTAAAGAGTTCCTTAACAAACTACATTTTGTCATTTCCTTGTCATTCAACCATCTAGTCGTTTTGCAACTTAGACGTAATCAATTTTTGACGATATGCCTACCTAGTCGTTCTAATATCAGTACGTTCGCGGGTGTTACTTGCGGCAAGCTGGAAATATCGTATAGTTTCTTATTAATTGATACGTTCGTAAACGCAAAAAAACTTCGTTTGACATTGTAATAAATAAGTCAGTCAAACTGAAGTCTTCATCGACTTTAGTTTAACAGGTTCCCTGTCCCAGCAATGTGCAGTACCTAATAATGACATTAACTGCCTGTTTCACAATCGATAAGTAAAGCATATTCGACAGATACATTCAGGCCTTTCACTTTCTTACACTTAAAAATAGAGAAAGAGAGAGCGAGAGAATAATAAGTAAAAGTAAAAAGTATTTATTTTAAATGCTCATAATTATGTCGTAAAGTTTCGTATAAGCTACGTTATTTCCCTTTAAGTTTTTTATGACCAAGTGTCAATAGCGACTGTTAGATAGGTATATTGATTATATCGAGATTTTTAGTATTTGTTGTTTTGGTTGTAGACACTTGACTTGACTCTAATAAAAATAAGCGCTTAATCGAAAAATTGTTTTCACAAACCCGCCATATTTTTGAAAGACCTATCCTACGATACCCCACACTATGGGATAGACGAGAAAAGAAAATACATCTCCAAGTTACAATTTCAATATTCAATATTCAATATTTAATATTACCACTTTGTTGGCGTCACTTATATGTATATTCATTCCAAATTAGAGCTTTCTAGTACAAAGGATCTCTGAGCTAGGCTGTGGACGAACGGACGGACGGACATGGCGAAACTATAAGGGTTCTTAGTTTGACTACGGAACAATGAAAAAAATAAAAATATATACGGAATTGAGAAACTCCTCCTTTTTTGATGTCGTTTAAAAATGATCAGGATAGCCAAAAGGTTACGGAGTTAGAGAGGAAAATCGTGAGGTTTCTGTTTGGAAAGAACTACTAGAAATAAACTGAGGATAATAACCCTTCGAGCGCTTGACGTAAATAAAGTCAATTAATTGTCATCTCTATATGTACAATGACATTTAAAGTTGTATATAACAATGGCATTATGCACACATGGTGCACCTAGGGCACTAGGGCGGGCATGGGCCACGGGAGGCCGTGCTGAGCTAAATGTCATACAGTGAAATCACACTTAAAGTTTGTGTCAGCAACACACGAGTACACGTGTATCTTAATTATTTAATATTCAGAAGTTTTCGGGTAGTAGACATATGACTTTGTGTTGGGTACCTGGATCGCTATTACCTTAAACATGTAAGAACCGCCAAGCATCATTGGTCGCATTATTGTGTTTCGAGAAGCAATCAAGCTCACGGGCATCATCAGGTGGCCAGTGTGCTAGTTAGCCAAAAATGGGATGTGTACCACACTGTGAGTGGACGTCATGTATCTATATAATAGGTTCTTTTAAGCAGGAGCATTTCTTGTATATAGATTTTTAATCTGAATCTTTGAAACGGCTCCAACTATTTTCATGAAACTTAGCATGCAGGGGTTTCGGAGGCGATAAATCGATCTAGCTAGGTTTCATTTTTAGAAAACTTACCACTTACTCACTTGTTCGTCGCGTTCACTCGTTCGACTGACCGAACGAAAATTCTTTTTAAGAGAATAATACCCCAGCTTTACTATTTGACGCCGTGCCTATGCTTTGTAGACCGAAGGCTGGGCGCTCAAAGTCCTGCTCTATCAATTTAACCCTACCATTTTGGTGATCGTAAAATGACTGGTGTCTTTCTAGGCGCAACCTGGCATTTTTCTGCAACGAAGTTTTTAGGGATGAACTCTTGACCTTTAAAATACCTCAAGTAAGTACCGAACGAAAATACTTAATGTAGAATTATTAGTATAACTTGACATTTTTTTCATCGAATATATAATTTCACCGAATTTCACATTGGCGAAAGCTTTTTTCTGGAGAAGCTGTGTTATTTTAAAGTTATCTTAATAAAATTAAGACAATTTTAGTTAGGCCACAGTCAGGCGATGAGCTTGCAACCTGTCACTAATACGCTGATAAACATCTTGTGCAAAATATGATTGCGTAACAAGTTTTTATTGTAGACAATTATGTAGCTCTGCCTACCCCACTCTGGGATTACAGGCGTGTAGGTATGTATGTATGTTTGGTTAGGTTATACTCTTGTAACTCTACTTATCAGAAATGGTCAACCCCTGCGCCTAGAAAAGCCTGTCGATAAAAAGATAATTCTGCGAAATGGGAAACCCGCTGTAAGACCAAATTAAGAAGGCAGTTGGCCGCCATCTTTTATCTTATTGAATTATCGAATGAACCTACGAATGAACCCAACTGCTTTTGATGGGTCAGACCAATCCGTCAACCTATATTTTGGTCTGCCAGCATCAGTATGCAGGTGTGAGGCTCTAACCACTTTTTGTAGTTATAATATCAAACCATTATCCGTTTAAATATCAAAAAAGCTTAAATAAAAAGACAATATTTAACTTTCATTAAAATACACTAATAATAATAATATCACTTTCATTATAATATCACTTTACTTCTCACGGGATAACACTGGTATTTATAAACAATTTAACACATATATTTAATGATATTTTTCTACATTCACATTATTCACTAGATATTCTTAATCACATGATTTGCGTATTACAGCTATAAATATTTATGCACGGGTTGAGAGTTAGACACCTCGAGACTTGTGGGTGGGGGCTGTTGCAGATGAAGGGGCCCGTGGGGCCGCACATAGTAGCCGCGCCGACGGTACCACACTGGCTGTACCCAGTAGGGGGGCACGCAGGGGGACAAGCTGGAGGGCAAGGAGAACAACAGTTATACATTCTGATTATGAGCAATGGTGTGGTGTACTAGGAAATTTTTAGCTAACGGTTTAGTTTTATTGGTTCTCTTACAAATGAGAGGCGCGGCCATAGTGAGCTATATTTATAGCACGTGCTGGGTACACATGATTTTGTTTTCGAAATTTAATTATTTTACTTAGGACTAGTTATATACCTATTATAAATAATCGAACAATCTATGTGACTGGCATACTTTTCAATCGAGATAGTTTATTAATTGTTTTCGATCTATGAGGCTGGGGTACAGTCAGCAGAGATAAGTAGTGAAAGAGCGCAAATCGCGTCGTACCGCCGTTGTACAGTGTTGGAAATACTTAGATTGCATTGGTGGTCCTACACTGAGGAAAATAGTTTATATCACTTTACCAGGGTCTGCTCGCGACCTCTTCCGAACCACCCTACTGGAATTTCGGGATAAGAGGTAGCTTATTCAGGTATAAGTTATCTCTGTTCAAGAAAATTCCATCACATCCATCCAGCCGTGATTGGATTTTTGAAACGTGAAACTACTACGCATAAGATTTTGAAAAAGAAAACAGGAAATGTTCTTTTACCCCAACCGAGTTAAACTCGCAATTGCCTGATTTTTTTAATATTGCCTGAGTTTTGTATTTATTTTTTAATCTTATATAATAAAGAGTATTACTAAATACATAGGTACCATCGCCCACACTGATAACAGTCCATCGGTAGACGTTATGCCTTTTGTAATAAGGTCCACCGATGTACAGTTAAGAGTGTTCCTGTTTGTACTTTATATTTATTATTCGAGACGACTAAGGGAATAAAGGCTTGCAGTACTGTTAGGCGATGGGCTTGCAACCTGTCACTAATACACTGGTAAACATCTTAGCCTGATTGTGCAAAATGTGGTTACAGAATTATCAACAAGTTTTTACGGTTGTTGGAAATTCTGTAGCTATGCCTACCCCACTCTGGGAATGAAGGCGTGAGTTTATGTATGTATATATGTATTTATTATTCCTTCACGCAGTCAGTCTGACATTTTAAACTTCAGATAATCCGGGCTCAAAAACAAAATAATCTCGAACAAATATATTATTATCGAAATTTTCATTTTTATTTTATATACCTACACGATAATGTTAATGATCTGATAACGTTAATAATTTTAATCAGCACGGCTATCGTGACATTAATATTGTTTAATTAAAATAATGAGCTTTTGTTACGATGACTATTCATTTTACTTTATATAAATAAAAACGAGGATACACCTTCTGTTACATTTTTATTCTTCTGTGCCCTGTGTCCCCTTAGAAAGATTACTACCGAGCTAAGTCACCTATACTCCAAATTTCATCAATGTACTATCAGCCCTTCGGAACCCTGACCCACCCATAGTACTGTGTCACAGTGACGCTATGATAAAAGTCGTAAGAAGTGCCAAACAAATTGCTTTTGTTGTTTATTAATAATAATAATAATAATAAAAATCTTTATTGTTCAAAATATACATTATTTGTTAAATTGGAGCCATGGAGACTGCGTTAGTTTTCACTGTGTTGCAGCCCCCATTGGTTGCCCAAAATCATGTACAGTGAGTTGTTAAGAACAACATACTTATGAAATAGCTTAATGATAAGAAAACAAAAGAAAAATAATAAAATAAAATAAGTAATATTAATACTTATGACTGTTAAGATTCTTCTTACTATTCCTAAGTTAGGTTAAGTACTAGTTAGATTAAATTTTAAAGAATTACGTTAGAAGTTGTACAATTATTAACTCATTTGTATGGTTTGTGTTTGTGTGTTGGTGTATAAGCGTGTGCGCAAGTAACGATATGTGCGTGTTAGTATTGGACGTATCGCTATGGTAGGGACTTGTGTTTCGAAACCAGTTGCTTACGACCCATAAAGAAATATCCCAGTCAGACAAGGTTTTCAGTCTCATCATAATTTTTATCATTCAACCAGGCCAGCACAGTATTTTTGAAAGCATGGTTAGATAATGTTTTAACATTCGTATAATCTAATTTAATTTTATTGTAGATCAGTGGCGCACAGTAGTTAGTATTGCGACGGGCAAATTTAGTTTTATACGCCGGGAGAGGACAGCGATCAAGGCGTTTGCGGGCTTCTGGTAACATTGGAACAACTTTGCGATGGTATCTCTTCAGGCATTGCAGGATAAACAGTTTACGAACCGTGGGTACTGAGCACATATGGTATAGTTCAGTAGTCGCAAAGCGGAACGGTAGGCGCAGTATGACCTTTAGAAGCGCTCGCTGGGCTCTCTCTAGTTCAATCATGTGCGTCTTGGCTGCACCACCCCATGAACTGATACAGTAGTTGATAATGCATTCGGCTAGTGCTTTATAAGTTTGCATTAGAAGTGTTTTACTTGCTACCTCTCTTAGGTTCCTGAAAGCATATAGGAGTTTTCGAACTCTAGAAGACACAGCTGTAATGTGAGCAGTCCAGTTGAGATGAGCATCAATCTGGACACCCAGATATTTAAGATGATCGACACGTGTCAATAGGGCACAGTTACAGTAGTTAGCTATACATCTGTTGCACGGATATGTATGAACTTTTACCTTGAAATCTTCTTTTGGTTTGGTAGCCTCTGTCTTACTAAAACATATGTAGTTAGTTTTGGTTACATTGAGTGAAAGTAAAGAGTCCTCAAGCCATGTGGTGACTAATCCAAGGCCGTTTTCAGCCAGCATACGAACTCTGTCCCAACTCCTGTCATAAAATAGTAATACCGTGTCATCAGCAAACATTAGTGTTTCACAACCAGGTATTTTGGTTTTACAGAGATCATTTACGTAGATCAGGAAAAGAGTCGGGGCCAGGGTACTACCCTGCGGGACGCCATACTCTATCGGAATCCACTCACTATTAACTTTGTTAATACTGGTACATTGCATCCTACCCGACAAATAATCTGTAAAGAATTCAAGCGCAATACCCCGTATTCCCACATTCTCCAACCGCGCTATCAGGATTGGTAAAGATACGGTGTCGAATGCCTTTTGTAGGTCAAGAAACACCCCTAAGCATTTCTTTCCAACGTCAAGCTGTTCCGTAATGGCGGTAGTAAGATGAAGTACTGCCTCTTCGGTCGAAGTTTTTGCTCTGAATCCGTATTGATTGCTGCCTAAAAGCGAGTTTCCCTCTAGAAAACATTTTAGACGTTTATTCGCCAGTTTTTCTATTATTTTAGAAATCGCAGAAATCAACGCTATGGGTCTGTAATTACTAGGAACTTGTTTATTCCCGTTCTTAAAAACCGGTGTTATTTTTGCTCGTTTAAATATATCTGGGAAGACTCCGGTTGAGAAACAAAGGTTACAAAGATATGCTATTGGATCTACAATAGATAGTCTGCAAAGTTTCAGCAAATCCGAAGTAATGCCATCTTCACCTGGTGCGCTGCCAGACTTAAGTGACAATATTGTAGCCAATGTTTCTACCCTATCAGTGGGATAGAGAAAGAAGGAGCAAGTGGTTGCGCCAGATACATTTGATTTTTTAGATGCCAGTATAGTGTCTGTAGTTTTGAGGTTTGAAAGCGTGATATCAGCAAGAGTTTTCCCTATTGATGTGAAGTATCTATTAACTATGTTTAAGGAATCTTTTTCATTTTGTCCTATTTCTAATAAATGTTCAGCATTGTTTCTCTTAGACCTTAAATTACAAACCTCCTTTATAACTTTCCACGTATTTTTTATATCTCCTTGATATTTTTGAAGTTGGGACTCATAATATTCTTTTTTTAACGTTTTTACAAGTTTATTGCATTTATTTCTATAACTACAATATTGGCTTCGTAACAGGGTGTCATTTGGTGCTCGAGTAGATTTGCGTTGTAGTTTATTTCTTTTACGTATCGATCTTACAACCCCCTCGGTGATCCACGGCTTCAAAGGTTTCCTCTTTTTAGGTACAGTTAGGGTATATGTGTTAGAATCAACCGCAATCGTAATTTTATTAACTAAGACTTCCGCGGCTACGTTAGCATCATTCAAATTATAGTACTCGGACCAATTCTCTAAAGCTAGCGTTTCTCGGATATCAATATAATTATGTTTTCTTATATGATTGGATTCCGGGGATTTAGGACCTGTTGCATCGGAAATAATTAATAAAACGGGGCAATGATCAGTAAGGTGGTCGAAAACATGTGTGGTCCACGCCTTATTACATTTTACCATGAAGTGATCTATGCAGGAGTTGGGGCCGGCTGTTGGTTTATTCACACCCTGTAGGAGCCCATAGTATAGCATAAGTGTGAGGTAGTTGGCTCCTTGACTCGTGATCTGTCCTGGTAGAATATTTATATTTATGTCACCTACAAATAGTATATTCGGGGTGTGTATATTGCGGAGTATAGAATCTATGGAGTCTAAATAAGTACTTGGATTTCCATAGCAAGGCGGTCGATAAGAGCATACTAATGTATATGTTTTGTTAACCTCGAGTACCAGACAGTTGCCTTCATTAACCACTGGTTCGCGCGCTTGGACAATATGTTTGTTATGTACGTAAACCACAACGCCGTCGTTTTTATTAAGATGGGTTTTAGTGTAGTAGAGATTATAGTCTGTTATATTGGGGGGAACACGTGTTTCACTGGTCCAACATTCAGAGAGTACCAGTATGTCAATTGCAACCTCAAAACAAGAAACAAAGACTAGAAATCTGTCCAGATTACAATATAGACTGCGTATATTCACCTCTAATACAGTAAAGTTATCGGACTGGCTAAGCTTCAAATATTTAGAGGGTTCACTTATTCTGTGACAATTTGGTTGACCGTGATTATCTATATCATCCTGTAGATTATGCAGTGTAGTTTGACTATCGAATTTTATATCTAGACAGAACTGAAGCAGAGATCTTGTCTGGTGGGTGAGGTACCATATCTGGGGCTGGGAGTATGTGCACAACTGGGTTATAAATATAGTTATTTTTTGTGGATTGTTTATATGGGGTGAGAGTGATAGTAATTTGAGTATTTTGGGTATGTGAAAGTGAAAGTCGGTGTAAAACATTAGACTGCTTAAATAAATATTTTAAATAGAAGTTAAAGTTAGAAGCCTTAATGAGCATTTCCAATACGTATACAGATTTGCTTATAGCACTTGCGGCATGAATTACATTATTTAGAAATGGATAGTAGCAATTTGTACCTAGTCATTTGGTTGCATTCTTAATAGCAGCAAAGTCGCTCTCAGCAGTTATTCTAAGCGGAGGTGTGCCTTCTTCGCGCCGCAGATAGACTACTCCATGCGAAGTCCAGCAGAAGCGGTACTTATTTTCAGCAGCAAAGTCTCGTGCTAGGCGAAATAGCTTTTTGGATTTAAAAGTCAGAGATTCCGAGATGTAAATGCGGTTATCCTGTTCATTTATCGTGGCTAGCTTAGTATTCAACTGATTAGTTGGGTGTAATCTATTATAATTCTTGTAGGCTGCCAGAATACATTCTTTTTTGGAGGCTGTTGTAAATTCAACCATGATTGGTTTGAAACTGTCATTTTTTGAGTTTGTGCGGTGTAAATCTTTGATTTCGCAATCATCAGCAGTTACGCCGATGGCGGAACAAATTTTTTGTACTGTGATTTGTAGGTCTTTTTTCGTTTCATTTAGGGTGGTCTTCGGTACATTTCGTATTTCGATTTCATTCAACCGGGCTCTTTTTTCCTGCTGTTCTATTCTGTCTTCGAGTGACGCAATGTATTTATGGGTCTCATTGTTTTCAGTCTTCAGTATATTGAGCTCTTCCCGCATCTCCTCGTACTTGTGTCCCAGGAAGTCTATTGACTTAGAGATCTCAGCGTTTTGTTCCCGAATGTCTGCAACCGATTTTTGTATAGAAGACAATTTAATGTCCTGTTTTTCTGTGAACATTATGAACATATTTTTCATCTCATCCATAAACGTACGCATAGAAGTGGCCTCCTCGCTAACGTATTTGCGTTTGTTTCGTGTTGAAATATTGTCTAGAGCTGAGTCCGATCCCGCGTGCTGTAGTTTTGTCACTGGGGCCAACGACGGCGGCGACCGTATTATGTTATAGTTTTCGAGTAAAATTCCCGTGACATACCTACGGACGTCGGACGGACATAACGAAACTATAAGGGTTCCGTTTTTGCCAGTTTGGCTACGGAACCCTAAGAACTTACTCAATTCTCCTAATAAGTATTCGGTTTTGTAATTATAAAGAAAGAAAAAGCGAACAAGTTTCGATTTTTCTAATCCCCAGATAAATGTATCCGACAGAAAGTTAAAGTTATTACATTATTTTTCCTTTTCATACGAAATATAAAGACAACTTCGTCTGACATGGCAGTCTCTTATATATGGAAATCTGCCTCGGAGGTAGGAAATAATTCGGTGCTATTAAACTTAATAATCAGTTTTCTGAGACAGAGAAGACGGAGGTCAGATTTTGACAGAGCTTTTTTCCATTGTTGTTTAGTAACTGATTAATTTTTGCCATGTCCGTCTGTCTATCTATTTGTGACACTCACTTTAACTCAGAAACTATACTATCTTAATATAATATCCTGTAAGGTATGGCTGGATAGCTCTTAGAATCTTAATTTTTAGATTCGAGTGACTGACCCAATTACTGACAGACCTAATGACAGCCATAACTAAAAAAACCGGTCAAGTACGAGTGGGACTCGCGCACCGAGGGTTTCGTATTTAAGATAATATAAGTAAATATCTTTAAATCAGGAATTTTTAGTTTTTTCCCGTAAACTCGGTCGGTAATTTTTTATATTTTTTGGCTATAAATCAAAAAGTACGTAACAGAACTTAATAAAAAAAAATTGAAATTTACAGAATAAGTCATTTATATAAACACCCCATTTGATATAATCTAATCTCTTTCTTTTTTAATTTTCCCATTCTAGAATTCGCCATTAATTGAAAGAAGAAGAAGAAGAAAGTAACAGATGACTAAAATGTTAATTCTTAACGCAAAAGCCCAAATTTAGTTATCGGTACTAAAAACTCTAATATGCCTGTCTTTTTTACTCTATTTAGTTATTTGCAAATAAACTTTTTAATTATATACTGACTTATTTGTAAACCCGGCTGATTGTAATGACCTAAACAATTACCTAACCATACCTACTGTGTTTGATAACGCCTGGTTTAAAACGTCCGTGCATTCGTCTCTCCACGCAGTTGGGGACTCGCGCTTGATTTCGTTTCCCAACCATTGCAAACGGAGCTAAACATGGCGGCTCTTATTACTGCAGTAGGTGCTTTACTTTTATTGGCCGCCTACTCATTAGCAACAAGTCCACATAACCCACTTTCCGATGAATTTATATCTCTTATCAACTCGAAGCAGAACTCCTGGAAAGCCGGCAGAAACTTCCCTGCGGACACTCCAATGACCCACCTTAGAAAACTAGCAGGAACACGTCTAGACAACCATCTGGCTACGAGTAGACTTCCCGTAAAAGTACATAACGCTAGTGTAATCGCAGGCCTTCCCGATCAATTTGACCCCAGAGAAAAATGGACGAACTGTCCGACATTGAATGATATCAGAGACCAAGGCCGCTGCGGAAGCTGTTGGGCTCACGGAGCGGTTGAAACCATGACTGACCGCGTGTGTACATATTCAAATGGTAAGAAACATTTTTATTATTCAGCTCAAGATCTTTTAAGCTGTTGCGCGGATTGTGGCAGTTGCAACGGGGGAGCGTTGTCAGAGTCTTGGGAATACTGGATGGACAGCGGGATCGTCTCTGGAGGATCATACAACTCGTCTCAAGGGTGCATACCATATACAATTTCTCCTTGTGAACACTATATTTCTGGTGAAAGACCACCCTGTGGTGATGATTTCGGCGACACACCAATATGTGAAAATGAATGCGTGACAAGTTACAATGGCGCGTATGTTGCCGATAAGCATTTCGGTGAACATGTATATTTCGTCGACGCTAATGAAGATGATATTAAAGCGGAATTGTTCCTGAATGGGCCTGTAGAGGCTGCGTTCCATGTTTATGAAGATTTTCTTCATTACAAGTCAGGTGTGTACTCCTATACACACGGCGATATCGTCTACGGCCACGCTGTCAAGATACTCGGCTGGGGTGTCGAAAACGGCCACAAGTACTGGCTGATCGCCAACTCTTGGAACACTGACTGGGGTGACAAAGGTTTCTTTAAATTTCTTCGTGGTGAAAACCACCTCTTTATTGAATCCAGTGTAATAACGGGAAAACCTAAACTAGTTGGGTTATAATATTTCATTGAACAACGTATTAAATTTAACAAAAAGAGTTGGTAATATGTATAAATGTATTATTTGATTATCCTGTGTGTTGGATAAATAAAGTTTTGTATATGTCTATAATTATTATGTAAATAAAATCTCCCTCACCTTTTTTTTAATTTGCTAATACGAATGAAGAGATTTTAATATTTGTAGTACTAAAGAGTCCAGCGTTTGCATTCAGAAAGTATCATTTGGTGAAGTGAAAAAATCCATACTCAACGGATCTACTATCGGTCAATGAGGGGTTCTCAATGACCGATAGTAAAGGGCTCTTCACCTTTCCTCCATATTAGAATAGAATAGAATTAAATTAAATTAAATTTCAGAGTTCAGACCTTACAATCCAATAATCCATAGTTTCATACAATAAAGTAAAATAAAATAAATTAAAAATTACTATTAAAAATTAAATATTGAAAGTAACAATAATAATAAAAAAAAAAAAAAATTAAACCAGCAGCACTATTGCATATAGAGACGGTTCCAATAGGTCACAATAGGAGAGGCCCACCTGCCTGCTGCCGCGTCCAGGGGAGTGTCGGGGCTGCCAAACGCGCGGCGGAGCATGAACGCGCTGTGCTTGCGCATGATAGCATATTATTATACTGCCATCGAAATCACATAAACATTCAAAATGTTCAAGTTTCTTGAGAATTTGATTATTCATTCATACCCCTGGGTGCTTTTTATTTAAAAAATTTAGACCTAGGTACAATAAAATACAAAGAAATATTTATATAGACATTTATTTATCGAATAAGTATCACATTCGGTCAATTGATACACAAATCATTATATAGGTAGGTACAATTTTAATTTTAACTTCCATGGAAATCAAAAGATATGACAGGCGAATGAAACTTTTAATGGTTTGCAACAAACTTAAGAAAACTATCATTTTAGGGTAGTTTGTTCGTTCATAAAATGGCAAATGGGCGCATGAGAGTAATGATTTTTACGAAGATTATGTTTTCTACGGCCTACTTACTTACGTACTTACTACTTACCTTAAGACTACGCCGAGCGTCCAGTGGCGCCCTCATGACGATTATTTTGTTTTCTAATAAACTAAAGTAATGTCTTGAAATCGAAGGATGTATTTATGTTGTACAAATGAAAACACAATGTATAGCATATAAGACAAAGTTTAATAACCTTTAACCTTCGCGTCGTCAACTTAACGGGATAAGGTGGCCACTTTTTTCCGTTAAGTTACTCACTCATAGTCCAATGGTTATTAAGTTGAGTCATATACCCTATAAATTGTGTATTAATTTATACAACAAATACACATCCATCGATTTCAAGACAATACTTTAGTTTATTAGAAAACACAATAATGGTGATGAGGGCGCCACTGGACGCTCGGCGTAGTCTTAAACAAATAAGAAATCGTGCCCCAGTTATTTTAAGTGACAATGTAGGCTAATGAAAAAATGGTCAGGTCAATTTTTTTTACACGGCTATTTTATCCCTCTGCTAGATTGTAGAGCTGGTTTTTAGGGTTCCGTAGTCAAACTAGGAGCCCTTATAGTTGCGCCATGTCCGTCCGCACGTCTGTCCGCAGCTTAACTCAGAGACTCTTCATTCTAGAAAGTTCTTATTTGTCATGAATATAGATATTAGTCACGCCGACAAAGTGGTAAAATTAAATCTCGTGAAGATATTATTTTTACGCTACCTCCCCCCTCGTAACGTAAGGATGTTTTTTTTCTCATCTACCCCATGCTGTTATTGGAAAGGTCTTATAAAAATACTAGAGGGCGCCCACGACTTCGTACGCGTAGAATTAGTTCCCGCTACTCCCCCTATTTTAACTCCTCAGGGGTGAATTTCCAAAAATCCTTTATTAGTACTCACTAACATCATGAAAGGAACCCCCGTACCAAATTTCAAGTTTCTAGGTACATTCTTTCGGCTGTGCGTTGATATATAAGTCAGTCAGGTTTGCCTTTTATATATATACGAGTAGATGCGGGTTTGTGAAAACATTTTTCGATGAAGGGATCCATTTGTGAAATATTTAGATATTAAGTGTTAACCACTCAGCTGCATTTCGCGGCAGCTTCCGATATGCTGCCACATGGCTGCCACGAAGTGTTGGAATAATCTCCCTCCTCCAATTCGGGTGCTCTTAACAATAGGGTTATTTAAAATTAAGTGTCTGAATGTTCTACTAAGTGAGCAACTCAGCGGAAGAAAATAAAAATATTATATTTATTATAGAAAAGGTACATTTTATTATTTAGGTATTATATAATTATGTAACGGCAGATATAGCTAGATTTATCTTTATAACTTTATACCAAACTTTATTTGAATTTTTCTGTCTTACCTTACGATTCTGGGCGTGATTCATAATCATTTCATGTTGCCAGTGGGCAACGTTCTCTCTCTCTGATACGAAGTCACGAAGTAACTAGGTAGGTATAGTTGGTTTAAAATAAGCTGGCGTGTTTCCACTTGAACGTTAACAATGAGCGTTTTCCAAAAATAGTGTACCCGCCACTTTAGGCTGCCCCCTGTGTTTGAAGTCTTATAAAAAGTAAAACTTACACGTGGCTAATTATTTTAGGGTTTGAAAGCATTAAGACATTTTAAACCAGGAAAATTCCATCAATAATTTTACTAATACTTTGCGTAATATTTAAATAATGACCATTTTAAACACCAAAGTGTCACTTTTTGGCGTGTCTCCAAGTTCCACAAGTTCCTCGATGTTAGAAGCAATTCTGAAAACATTTTGTACTACGTTAACATGAGTTTATGGGTTAAAATACTTTTTGAGTCGCGCATCAGCACCAGTAGTTTATAATTTAAGTCCTATGCTCATTTATGTACAATGTGATTTCCAAAAATATCATAAATGTGGTACCGACCGGATATGTCAGGCTTATCACGGCTAAAATGACTAGATGAAAAGGTACAAGAGCTATTTTAGATTTCGAAATGACAACATATCACCATTTAAAATAAGCTAGTAGTTAAAAAACCGTCGAGTAAGGCTAACACGTTTTGAGCCGTGCCCCGCCGTCAAGATTTTTTCATCGGGTTTGAGACATATAAATTTATCGACTGATCAGGTAAGATTTTCATCTTTTAACTGTTTTCTAAAGATTAACAATATTATGATGTAATGTATTTATATTTGGTTACAAACTTAGGTAAATGTTTTCGAAATATCATTTCGAATATGAAGTTGGAAGAGAACGTCACCACAGTTTTGCGACATTTTGTCCCGTGACCTGAGGCTGAGTAGCAAAGTCGTAAAACCGAACCCATAAGGCTTAGACTACATGTAACCCTTTTAATTTTTTAATTGAGTATTTACGTAATATTATTAAAACTGCAATATGTGATAATCTATTAGGGCTTCCAAACAAATATACAAAAATTTGCCGTTTGTATAGTTCGTTCGTTCAAATAGTGCATTGCAACCGTTTGAAGTCGCCGATACCGCTTTGTGATCGCTGCGACGGCTTCTTTCTACCAATCGCCACAATTGGCACAGGCACATTAAATCATGCAAACTATTTGAACGAACGAACTATACGTATTTTCTGACTGACTATTAATCGGAAGTCAAAACCACAGAATAATGACCAGTATAGGTCATAACAACCAACACTAAATATCTTTAGACACAGATTGGACACTTGGACATATCCTTACAATCTGTGACCAAAGTCGTCATAACAACGTAACTATTGTGTAAACAACCGGTCACGGATTTAAGGTTAGATAATCCCATGAGAGTATCTATAAATAACTCGACATTGGCGAAATACACTTAAACAGGAGTGAAAACCATTTATTAAAATTAGAATTAGACTTAGAATAATTTATCAAACCATTGATGGTGTGTGGTTGTTACATGTGCAATTATTTTTCTCTAACCCTTTTTAGTTTCAATTCTGTTGATTTTCATATCAGCCATGAGTAGAGCTCTCATTTTTTACTTACCGTATACCTACTTTTGGTGCAATGATATGATCATTTCCCCGCAGACAAATATGTAATTTGTTGGGATGTTTGACAGTTTTTTCCCGTGCCCACTTCGTTGGGCATTTTTTTAAATATATACAAATAACATGGCTTTCTATTGGTAAAAGAATTTTCAAAATCGGTTCAGTAGATCCAGACATTACTCCTTACAACGTCACAAACTTTACCTTTTTTTAACATTAGTATAAATAGTATAGATATATTTGGAATAAAAGCTATTGTTAGAAAGAGATAAATTGTGTTTCAAAAAGCGTGCCTTGTTACCGGTGCTCGCCATTCCCGCCATCATGGCCGCCATTTAGCTACCCATCTTAATCAAACTCATGCATATATTCGTTACTTTTCAGTAATAAAATTGTATTGTCACGCGTGCGTGTCAGAGGCCGCGTCGCACGGTAATAAGACAATTTTACCTTGCATTTGCGGAACGCTTTTGCGCGTAAATGACGTATCTTAATATAAAATATCATTGACTATTTGTAGTACCTACCTCTGTAACATAACCTAAGTACACTTATAAATTCTTGTTGTATTTTTATTTTCTCTTATGTGTGTACACCCAGCCTTAGAAAATTTGGCCTTCGATTTACCGACTGTCCCCCTTTTTGCGACGGTGAAATTAATAGTTTTTAACAATTTTTAATATGAAGGGACGTACAAATAATTTGATGCATTATTTAAAAATGGCTTTAATGTTAAGGATACAATAATTAATTTCCTGATTAAACTACACATATTTCTTAAAAGTAACCGATACTTGGGCATCAGTTTTGACGAAACTAACGTTAAAACTAGTATAATTCCTATATTATTGATTTTGTGACTATATGGTCCTATTTTCCAAATAAAATTTATGTTAATCTTCGTAACACCAATAAATAATTTCCGTCTTTCTTCAAGGTTTAGTAGCTAAGTTAGCATTTAAGACGCAAAAGGACCTTTTTTCCACAGTGTCAGTTTAATTTAATGATTTCTCGTAAAATACATAATCTGCAAGCAATTAAATATCATTTCATGAACTATCATTGGCTCTTAATAATATCTAAATATAAACATAATCAATAATGTAATATTTGAAATACGTATAAATTCAGATGCGTGGTATACTTTTTTCTGAAAAGGCCCGGATATTAAACTATTTTTTTTATTTTTTTTCAAATAGAATTACACTGTTTTACAATAATTAACAACTTCGCCAAACTGCTAGACAGTTTGAAGGCGAACATCAAATATAAATATAAATATGAATTTAAAGCATCATAAAACAATTGTATTTTGAAGAAGTTGTTTTGGCGTTGTCTTGTTTTGTGCTACGCTACAACAACCACCATATCTTAATAGCTTTCAATTATTATGGATACATTTATTTCAAATTGTTTGATGATAGAGTCTGTCTAATGAAAGCTGAACCTCGGAAAAAGCGGCAAATTCAAAAAATCTTCATATGGTATTACCGATCAGTGTTGGAATAAACGATTTTGGTACTTTTCTTATTTATTTATTTCGGTCGGCAAAAAAAGAAAGAGGAAACGCGTACTTTTTCACAATACTAAGGCCGGCATTAATAAACTATAGGTACTCAAGTCTACTAATACCGCACTCAAGTGTCCGTTTTACCATATTAACACTTTAACTGCCAAGAACCCACCAGCCCGCTATTTCACCATCCTGATAATGACGGGTGACAGGTGACATTTCAGTGTACATGACGCAGCTGATGTGAATCCCACTGATGTGAAAGCTTGTTAACTTTGCAATATATAGTGAATTGTCACTTGTCACCTATCATTGTCGAGATGGTGAAATAAGGGGCTGGTGAGTCAATTTTGTATGAAAATCAGAGCTCTTGACAGTAAAAGTGTTAAGACCACATACGGTAGGTATCATATTTAAGTACAGGTTATCAATAGAAGCCCAATAGGCTAATAGTACGTAAGGTTGGGTGGATCAACTTTTTTGTTTTTGTTATTCTGTCCCGTAAGCCAGGAGACAACTGTGAGAGAGTTTCTTGGAAAAAATGGGTTTATGGACGATTTTCGATTTTTACCTAATGACAGGTACAAATGGAAAATCGTCCACGTGAAATAACCATTCTGAAGTTGGGTCAGAAGTAATAGTATCCAAAGTGAATTTACTCAAAATGAAATTGTGCTGAAAAGTATGAGTATGAGTAACCCAGGAAACGTCACCATGGCAACGAGCTACAAAGAAAAAGTTATTGACCCGTATAGTCAGCATCAAATAGATAGTGACACCCAAAGTCGCCAAACGTGTACCGATTTGGCGACTTTTGAATGTCAGGAAGTATTTGATGCTTTGTAACTATCTATAAAAAATAAATGCAGACCACCATAATCATGCTTGCACCAGCATGCTTTCTCATTTATGAGCTCTTTTATTCAATTAAATCATCAATAAAAAGTCATGTAGTAAAAACACTTTATTTATTATTAGGGTAAAACATTGTTATAATTTCATAATTATGTACATAGTAACATTACACTTGCTTCTTTACAATATAAAATTCGTTCACCTTGTTTCGGATGGCTTGGATGTCAAAACTATCTAAATTGGATACTGTGGCCTTATGAGGTCGCTTCTTTCCTGGAGTACTGAAGACACCATGGTTTACTTTTCCTTCATTAGTTATCCTCTTCAGTGTTGAAACACTGATATCTGTAAAAAGAAAGAAAGAATGAAATAAACATTATTTATATATATTAAATTTACAAATACATTGAGACATTCAATACAGTCCCATTGTACAGTCCGACTGCTCTAAGAACATTTGGGTTTAGGTAAATTCAAATCGCTATGAATGTCAGTTATATTAATCATCATCTGTCTATTTAATTGAATAAAATTGCGAATGTTAACAGATTCAACATGACATAGGTACAGAAAATACACCTATAAATAGGAAAATACAATGATTTAAACAAATATTCAAATATATAATATAAACCAATAATAATGTTTACTCATAAATTTTAGTAGGTACTTACCGGTCATTGATGATATTTCTTCTAGATAATGTATCTGCCGTAGCAAACCGTGCTGCTCTAACTGTTTCAGCTTCCCAATACTATCCACAACGGTTTGTTTCTCCTCAGAGACGGCAAGCTTATCTGAAAGGAATAGATACATCGTTAAATTTTTAATGGAAAAGAAATACCAATATTAAAGATAGTTTGTTCAGAAAAAGGTATATAATGAAGCTTAATACTATTAATAAGGATCAAAATTAACTTGACGTACTAACCTATGAATTCGATCACCGTATCTAATAACTCAATTTTCAGTTTCGCCAACGCTTCCCTCTCCTCTTGTTTTGGTTTTAATTTACTTATCATGGTAAAAATTACCTGCCGCACACCACTTTTGATTGTTTTACCCATAATTAAGCACTGAATTTCCAAAAAAACCTCTTCATATTTAACTTTAACAACAACGGGTAATGTCAATATGACATTTTAATGGTGTTGCCAACTGCTGCCGCTCAAATAATAGCTGGGTCAGCTTTCATTAGACAGACTTCTATCCAAGTTGCAGGAATAAAAAGCAATAATATATTATTTTATTTACCAATAAAATCATAAAATATATACTGGTATAGATAGAGATATTACTAAAAGATTAACATTTGAATCAGAATCAGAAGCAGTCCCCGTGTGATGATTGCTCCTACGGACGAAACATTTCAATTATACTGAACTGAAAAACTCGAAGTTTAAGAAACAACTGGCTAATATTGCAAATATTATCGGGCTAAACATAGGAAAAGAGAAAGTATCAAGATAGTTTGAAGTACCTCCCATTGCAAGTGTTTTGAGAGCTTTGCCAGGGTTTTTGCATTGCAGCATTGCCAATTCGTTGTCTCCCAGTAATGACGTGAATAATTATGTATATGTCATCTGGTAGTCTTATAGAACTAGGTTTAGTGGCGTGGGCTCTCCCCTACTAATAGGATGGACGTTTTTTGCATTGCAGCGTTGCCATTAATGACGTGACTAATCTATACTATTATAATATAAAGAGAGAACCGGAATGCGCGTCACTCATCAAGGCCCAGCCGAAACTGCTGAAGCTAGAAACATGAAACTTTTTTTGACGTAAGCAAGTAATAAGAAGGAATTTTACGAAATTCAAACCCTAAAGGGGTGAAATAGGGGATAAACCATTGTATGGAATTCCGTCATTTTTTAATTTAAAAACATGAATTTTGGCATGAAGGCTTATAAATATGAGACTGTAAATGTATTTTTTTTTTATTTCATCTGTAAAGGGTTGAAATGGTGGATTAAACTTTGTATGGGAGATACGTTACGTTTTAAATCCTGGTACAAATCAAAGACATATCATTTTACCGTTTATGGAAATTCAACCCTTAAGGGAATTAAAAAGGGGTTGAAAATTTGTACGGGATTGCCGTTATTTCAATATAAATAATGTTTAATTTTGATTTAAATTGGTTCAATTTATTTATACGTTTTTACCCGACTTCATTGTTCAAATAATATGAAAGGCAATGCTTTGATTGATTATTAATAAACAGTGAATGTTGAGTCATTAACGTTTTGTTTTATTGTTGCACGAAAATCCATCTTTGCTAACCTAAACAATCTAGGTAAATAAACGACAGGTCTGGGCTGGTAGCCAAGATGACCAACGTGTAGCTTTCGTTTAGCGAAATCGACAGAAAATGTACGGAGTGACATGACATTCGATGACCCCTGTTAGTCCTGGATACATTATGTTTCTAATCTATTTGAAATTTATAATGAATTATCATTTATATTAATTAAAATACCATGTTTTGATATGATAATAAATAAATAAAATAATATGATAACTAGGATTAACTTTAATCTATAATCAACATACTAAACCACACCCGAGCGAAGCCGGGGCGGGCTGCTCGCTATGTATATAGTTATCATCCAGTTAGTCTTATCGAACTAGGTTTAGTGTCATGGGGGACCCTAGAAAAGTACACCTACGGAAGTCCTACGTTAATAGGTTTCCTGTCCCCATGCACAAAAGTGCATATTCAGCGTCGTACCTACGTCCAATGCTTTATTTCTGTTTGTAAAATTTACCTACACATTTGAATCATGAACATATCAGACTAAGGACAAAACTGCATTCATAAATCGCATGTAATTCATGGAACAGGGAATCTATGAATACATATACTGTGGTGCCACTTTAAAACGCAAAGCAAACCAGCATAATTCCTCAATCACTTTACTACGGTACGACACAATTTTCATTACGATAGTCTACGGCGGATCCCGAACTGGCGGCGAGGCGCTGCGGCAGACATGCCGCATCGCTCCCAGGAACCCGCCGCACTATTCAATAATTAACAAATCTTCGTGCATCATGTGCAGGTGGTTATCTTGGGGTAGTCGTAGCCACAGCATCTTCAACAACACCTGAAAATACACCGTGTATATTTATATTTACTTACACTGGAAAGTCAAGAACGGAAAGACAAAAGAGCAAGTCCCTCTCAGATACTCCCTTGCGAATATCCCCCTTTCACCACTCCTTTTTGTCCATTAACACGTTCACTGTCGCCAAACAAAACAATCGGCCAATGTCACAAGTCCAACTGTGCATTCAGTATGGGGATGTGACCCCATAGTGGAAGCACAGACTCCTGAAAAAAGGTTCATGACCCTACATTGGGGGCATCCGGACAGGGAACGTGTAAGAATCTGGTGAAATTATGTACTGACCCCTAAACTTTTTGAGGACACTCAATGGTAATTCCTGCTTTCACCAGGTTAAGAGGGGTATTCAATACAATGGGAACTATGTATATAGAAGTTCGAGTCATCGGCTACAGGCGGGGTGTACAATCAAAGATAAGGAGGTAACCATTCGAGCTCAGCGTCATGACGTAGCTCCGGTTTTACGCTGCGGCCTTTACGATAGAAGTTCAGCTTAAATTCACATATTTCGCGGTAAGTATGAATTTTTGATTCTATTCCCCTCGGTTACAGTTGCTTGCTACTCGTAACTGCGGTGCTTTTAATGTGCTTATTTTAGAACAAAGTTATATAAAAAGAAATTGGGTTCACCAGAAAAACCAAGCAGCTAGTACACTTATCACTACCGAGCTATCCCTGCTGGTAGGGTTAAGTGCACGTTTTTGTAGATTTATTTCTATAGGTGCACTGTTCATTCC
Organism: Acleris sparsana; assembly: GCA_923062465.1. Classification (NCBI taxonomy): domain Eukaryota; kingdom Metazoa; phylum Arthropoda; class Insecta; order Lepidoptera; family Tortricidae; genus Acleris; species Acleris sparsana. Next base: position 12,517,974 of record OV281287.1, on the reverse strand, counting down.
CACTATTCGCTACTCTACCAATAATTTCTGTTTGAATATCAAATTAAACAGAGTCGACGGAGCACCTATTTTTAAGTGTTTTGACCCTTCGGGCCTGCTAAAGAACTAACATAACCTAAACTTACCTTATATTTATGATACTCGTTTTGTTTAATTAGTAATAGAGTAGCGAATCGTGGAAATGGACATTGCCTTTGTTGTCATAAGGACAGATTTTGAAAAGTTGACAAGGTTTTATGTTAGTCTTGAAGCAACGACCCAGAAATATAGTCCATTTCAACTCTATTAAACTTATGTAAGTATAATGAATGTACCTTTTGTGTTAGACATTTCGAAGCTTCCGGAACATTATGTTGAATTCTCATAATGTTGATTTCTCGAAATGTTGGATTCTTAAAATGTTGAATCTCAAAATGTTGGATTCTCATAATGTTGAATTCTCGAAATGTTGGATTCTCAAAATGTTGGATTCTCAAAATGTTGGATTCTCAAATCTCAAACATAAAAAAGTCAAAGTATAAAAATGACGAGTAATAATAACGACGAAATAAAAAAATTACGAAGTATAATAATGTCGAAATGGAATTAAGACGAGGAGGTATAATAAGGGATAGGGGGAACAGGGGCTAGGTAGGTTTAGGTTATGTTAGTTTTGCAGTAGGCCCGGAGGGCCAAACCACCCAGAAGTAGGAGCTCCGCATTAGCGGAGCTCCGTCGACACTGTTTAATTGATTTGAAATTGGTGGTTTGGCCCCACGGGCCTGCTGCAAAACTAATATAACCTAAACCTACCTGTCGTCATTTATTTTGAGAATCCAACATTTTGAGATTCAACATTTAGAGATTCCCTGTTGAACATTATGAGAATCCAACATTTTGAGATTCAACATTTTAAGAATCCAACATTTCGAGAATTCAACATTATGAGAATTCAACATAATGTTCCGGAAGGATTTCGAATTTCCGACATTCAAAAACAAAGACTTAGAAAATCAGTCAGTTTGGGGGAAAAAGTGTTTTGAACATGGTGCGGACCAGTGCATTTTGGCATTCAGACCTACTTAACCGAAGGTCCCTACCGGTAGAAATAAGTATACAAAAACGTGCACTTATCCCCCTACCAGTAAAGATAGTTCGGTAGGGATAAGTGCCCGTTTTTCCTGGAGGCCAAACTGATTTGCCAAACTCAAAATCCTTCCGGAAAGTTCTGTCCGTTTCCCAAAATACCCAAAACATCGGTTCCTAAATAAAAGTTTCTTAAAATGAACGTAGTCCAAAATACTCGTTTCTCATCGCATCAGAATGTCGAAAGACCCTAGAAACCCATATGTTCTATAACAATATAGTCGGCATCAGCATGACTTGGGGAAAATATTTGTCGGGAAACGGATTATTTAGGAAAAGGATGTTTTTGGCAAACGGATATCAAGACAACGTATCCTTTGGGAGAATCACATTTTGGAAAACGAATTATTTAGGTAACCAGTATCGGGAACGGTTATTTCGGGATTAGTACTTTTTCGGAAACGGATATCACGCCAAACCTATCTTTTGGGAGAAGCACATTTTACGAAACATTTATATCGGGAAACGGATTATTTGGGAAAAGCTGTTTTGAGAAACGTACAGAACGTTCCGAAAGGCACCAATTTGACAGTTTTATTTCCGACATTCTAAACAAACGACTTAGAAAATCAGTCATTTTTAGGAAAAAGTATTGAGTTTTGTACAGTCAGCGTCATCGCGCGTCCCTTGTTACTACGGTAATAATGACGTGTAACGAACTATTTGGCTACTTTGGATGCTACCAACTATATGACGCTGACTGTACATAGTGCGGACCCCTTTTTCCACGTTCATAACCAAGGTTTCATAACTGGTTATGAATAAGGATTTTTTTTCACTGTTTCATAACCAGTTATGAAACAAGACTTTTTTTCCATTTTCATAACCAGAAACTAGGTACCACTCTTATACGACTCTTATTTCATATCAATTGGACAGTGTCGACGGAGCTCCGCTAACGCGGAGCTCCTATTTCTGGGTGGTTTGGCCCTCCGGGCCTGCTGCAAAACTAACATAACCTAAACCTACCTAGTTTCTGGTTATGAAAATGGAAAAAAAAGTCTTGTTTAATAACTAGTTAAGAAACAGTGAATAAAAATCCTTATTCATAACCAGTTATGAAATCTTAGTTGTGAAAGTGGACTAAACCGTGCGGACCGGTGCATTTTGGCCCTTCCGGCGGGGTAGGTCTGAATGCCAAAATACTCTGTTCCGCATTAGACTCAATGCCAAAATGCACCAGTCCGCACTATGTACAAAACTCAAAATATATTTTTCCCAAAATGACTGATTTTCTAAACGTCCTTGATTTTGAATGTCCTAAATCCGTAATGTCTAACACAAAAGGTACATTCAGTTACATTAATGATGAATGAATATTGAAAAGCCTACGTTTAAATGATTTGAAATAAGAGTATCGACGGAGCTCCGCTTATGCGGAGCTCCTATTACTTGGTGGTTTGGCCCTCCGGGCCTGCTGTAATACTAACATAACCTAAACCTACCTCTTTTCAATATTTAAATTGTTGAAATTTTCATAAGAGTAAGTATTCTGAAACAGTGAGCATTTTAGGAAATTATATTTTAACGTTTTCTATGTAGCGTAGTTTATTTTAATATTTTCTTATAAAGTCATATACTGACTGTACACCAATTTGACAGTTCTATTTCCGACATTCAAAAACAAAGACTTTTGGAAAATCAGTCATTTTGGGAAAAAGGTATTTTGAGTTTTGTACATAGTGCGCACCGGTGCATTTTGGCATTTAGATTAATGCGGAACAGAGCATTTTGGCATTCAGACCTACACCGCCGCACAGATTTTGGCTTTCGGTCCTACCCCGCAGTACACAGACGGCTATCCGACGTCTCGACGGCCGCACGGAACCGATCGTAGGTTTACAGCTGCTGAGATAGCAAATCGCAGGTGATCGGGTTCTGCGGCCGTACCGACCGGAAAAAAACATGGTGTAAGTCTATCGGCGAACACCGATTCCGCGGCGATAGGTGGAGACCCTCGAGGTCTCAGCTCATAACCACCCGGTCCCCGTAGCGTCACTGGATCGTCTCGAGGTGTCCACGCGCGGACGGCGTGTAGTCCACTCGATAGTTCTGTCCGAGTTCGTTGCGCATGCTTGCCTCACGTGAACCGCCGTTTACGCTGACTGCACGGATCGTTGACCACGCAAGGCCCACTCGTTGACCACGCGGTGTCCAACGATGTCATTATGACATTTGTGTCTCTTAGGAATGAGGCTGTTTAATTTTTAGGTATTATGAGCCCTTGGTAATTTGAAATTTAGCGTAATTAGTGAATAAGGTATTATGAAAATTAGGTGCGATAAGCCCTACTCCACCAGAGGACCATCTGTCGACAACGAGTGGAAGCCGAGCGACGAGGCGGAGTGGGTTGGGGTGCCGGGTAGCTAATAAGCCGTGACCTTTAAAACCTTGATATACATACCTTGAACTGCAATACCTTCAAAATTATTGCAATATAGAACCGTTACGTTTTTCACCAATAATTCTTGTTTTTGCGATTTTATCCGGCTGATGGATTGTATAAACTGATTATAGAAGTATCCATGGTAACCATTATCGTTTTTTAAATTCATTTGTACTTCTTTCTAACCAGTATGTGAACGTTCCTAAGTGAGAGGGAGAATCTTGACGAGCTAAAAATAATTTAGTAGAAAGTATGGCAACCTCAATACTGCCATTTTCATTCAATCTAAAAAGGTCTAGGAACGGGGAAAAGTATCAGATTTCTCCCAACAGGACAGCTGTTGGAATGCGGTTCTGATGAAGTTGGCGTAACTGCATCGGAACCCGTACGTCAACTGCACTCCCAATTGTATTTAGCCTCTTCACGTTCACTATCCCCGTAAATAAACATCGGCCGATGTCGTCTAACTGTATTCAGTACGGGGATGTGACCCCACATTGGGGGCACCCGGACAGGGAACGTTTTAAACGCTCTTATTCCCCAGGCGGGAATAATGTTTGTCATCCCTTCCACTTGGATCTTGGGATTTACTAAGGGACACGTCCTACAAAACGGTCATGTCCGGCGACATGCGTGACAAGTTCATTTTTTGGGCTTTTAAGCTAAAGGCTGGCATCCATGGCTGGCGTCCACTAGGCTTGCCGAGGAGTCGAATTGAAATAATTCGCCTTCATAAACAACTATGAAAGTGCGTCAATTCCCTGACTCGGCGCGCCGCTGCTCCTACGCACTTATTAGACTCCTCGGTAAGCCTAGTGGACTTCAGCCTTCAAAAGCAAGTTGCTCAGCTTACCTATTCAATAGTCAATGCTTGCCACGCTACAAAGAACAGTCAGATCGTCAAGGCTGCAGACATGCTTGCTTTAAACAAAAACAAGCGCAATACTTTCATCCATTTTATTACAGCACGGTCACGATACGCAACAAACTGCATCACAGAAGGTCTACGGCGGATCCAACTGGCAAGGCGCTGCGGCAGACGTCATGCCGCAGCGCACCGGGGATCCCGCCGCACTACTCTAACAAATCTTCGTGCAACACGTGTAGATGCATATCTTGGGGCAGCATGGGCTGCAGCAAGGACCGCTGCATGGACCACCGCAACACCTGGAAACGAAAACGATGTAAGCAAGAGACCCGTGGCTCAGGGTAAGAGGGGGGAAACTATTTTGCAGGAATGATATAAGATTGTTTTGCTTGCATGATTGCGAGAATTATATAATTCTAATATCTTTATGGTACTCGTGTTTTTGCAGGAATTATATCCAACGTGCTGAATTGAAATGGGGCTCCCAATATCTAAAAATACTTACATTTTGTTAAGCACGGGAACGGCCTTTCACTATTATTGCAATAAAAGCACGGTTTTACCGGATCTTCACCAAAAGGCGATAGTGACGAGATACTTTAAAAGATCACTTAAAAGTACATGGATATTCTGATATATTTTTACGGATTTATATTATATACTTTTTTTTAACGATTTTTGTTCCAACAGGAGGATTTGTATAAACTGACCTTAGTAACGAATTGTGTTTACCATTACGCCTTCGTAGAACGATTTAAACTTAGTTTATTCTTTGCTACGACATAATTTCTAGCCAGTAATGGGGAGACGTGAGGTTATTAACAGGCTGGTAGCTATATATTTTATTTATTTTTGATAAAAATTGTAAAGCTGTTATTTTTATTTGTTCAAAACATTAATATACATATTTGGTTCAAATATATATCGATTTAAATTTCAAATCAAAGAATTAACACAAATATATACAGCATTTTATGTATAGTTGTTATTCAACCTCAATACCCACTGTTTTTTTTTCAACACAAAAAGAAGAATGATAGAAAAAAATACTGTCATTAAAATCTAAAAGTTCTAGTAAAATATATCAAAATTAAAATTAAAATCGAAAAATAATATATTTTTGGTATTTTTAATCAAAATTAACAATGTGTAGCCCTATCCCTAATTTGCCAAGTTATAAAGAACCGCTACCATGCATGCCATGCATCCCCGTTTTTGTGAGTAAATATCTACTATACATATTACAGTATCGTCCTACCAGATCCTGACCGGCACAGCCAAGCCGTATCGATTCCGGTCTTTTTTTTTTTGCGGAATCGGGTCGTTTAATTTTTTTGTAGGTCCCACCTATATTTTCACCAATGCACGTAGGTAATAGCGACTAACCTCTTCAGCATTGGTCAATCGAGATCCGTAAGAAGAGTAGCGTAAGCAGTCGCTGCACGCCATCGTAGTTCATCCACGGTTCCAGAAATAGTATGCAGTCATAGCATGACGACGCGGTAGGCTGGTTGTTAGAGACCTTGCTTCATCCCTGCTTAATAAGCTAGCGGTCTCAGATTTGATTCCCCATACGGGTATATATTGGTTTGATGAGAGAGAGTATTTTTTCCTGAGCCTTTGATGTCTAGTGCCGTTGTCTGGTACTCATAGTATAAGCCTAGAGCATCCGCGCCGCCGTGTGAAACTGCTTGATATTTATATGTATATGTATATACTAATATACTAATATTATAAAGATGTAAACTATGTGATGTAAGGGGTAGTCTCTGGATCTACTGAACCGATCTTAAAAAATCTTGTACCAATAGAAAGCCACGTTATTTGTGAGTGTCATAGGCTATATATCAACCCACAAAAAAATTGCCCAATGAAGCGGGCACGGGACCAGCTAGTATATAATAAAAATAAATCCCTGTTTCCCTTGCTTATGCCAAAGATGTAAAGTTTGTGATGTTGTAAGGGGCAATCTCTGGATTTACTGAACCGATCTTGAAAATTCTTTTACCAATAGAAAGCCACGTTACTTGTAAGGGTCATAGGCTATATATTAACCCAAAAAAATGCCTAACGAAATGGGCACTTGACCAGCTAATATATAATTAAAATGAATCCCTGTTTCCTTTGGTTATGCCATAACTCGAGAACGGCTCGAACGATACGAAGAAAAAAATGATGTGTTTGTAACTGTAAGGACAAGGTATATATGAAAATTTTGGGCAGCTAGTTACTATTATTTATCCAAAAATTGCAACGATTAAGACGAATAAGGCTAGAAACTACTCGGATAGATTGGCATCGTCGATTCAAAAATAGGTAAACTATTAATAAACCGAGCCGTTACATTGGCTTGATGATACTAAGGTAAAATCAGAAATGAGAAATAGATAAATTGACAAATCTTTGACAAATTGACAGACATTACATTGGACAACTGTTTGTACGCCGAAACCAGTAATAAGGAATAGATAATTGGTCAAATCGGTAAAAAACCAAAACAAGTAATGACGGAATGAAAATATTCGAAGTTTTCTTTAGGGCAAACGTAAAAAAACCCAAACCATAATTGTCAAATATTTGTTGAACCAAAATTCGATCAAATATTTGATGGACTTCAGATAGGTAACCAGATTACTTTTCTACTTTCTTACTTAAATAATTAATCATATCGCTGCTTAAAATACGTTGACGCACCGTAAACGCAGTGACGTGACCTTTGTTTTAACGCATACCAAACAATGTATACACCGAATCGCAAATAACCGATTATTTGTAACGTTTTTAGAAAAGGTTCTAATTTACGCGATCACACCGGTCAAAGTTAAAGACGCAAGACTTTACTGCGTCAGCGTATCATAAGCACCGGTGTCCGGTGTGGTCGGTCCGTAAAGGTCTTCTTTTGTTCGCTCCTCAGGGCCCTCGTTGTCAACCCTGCGGCATGGACAACGTCACGCTCCGCCGGCCACTGATCGTAGGAGACAGCACCTTCGAGTATCGCCCCACGTCCTGGCCGGGCATGATTTTGAACAATCAGGACAAAAAAATCCGTTACCAGCTCATTAATTATGAACGACCGGTTAGTATTCGTCAACTTTAAATGATTCTAGGTAGTCTGAATTGAATTATCCTGGCCTACTGTTTTTTTATTCACTTATTCGGGTCTTTGGTCATACTCCGTATATTTATTTGTTTATATCATAAAAGCGAGTGGACCATACTTGTAGTTGAAACACATAGACACACACACACTACGGCGGCTATTATATACGTACATAGTACATACATGTGCACGTGCATCTCTACACACAGAAGTATCGCTCCCCCGCTTTCGTGTGATAAACCTATAACTAACGATAGGCTTACAGGTCAATAGTTTTTACTGCCGTTACGGTAGTCCAAAGGAACCATAACGCTGCGGCTCCACTGAGGTGGAGACGAGCGGAGCTGTGCCAATATTAACCAATAGAATCTAAACTAACATGCGCAAGGCGCGCTCGACGTGACCGCATGCGCCTTCTATTGGTCAATATTGGCACAGCTCCGCTCATTCCGCTCTTAAGTTGTTCTTCGCTATTAAAACTGTTTATATATTATCATGATTTTAGGTGAAAGCTCATTTCCCATCCTGCGCAGCTTCATATTGATCACTGGTACGACGAATGTTCACCTTTTAAGTAAGTAGTTTTTATTTTAATAATTGAAAGTAGTTTTTACGTGTTCTCTCCACCCATTCGTGCAAAAAACGGCCACCACAATCGAAGATTTTGACGATGATGTAACTAAGGCAGTATATTTCGTCCTAAATATAGCAGAATATTGAGACGAAAAAATGTTCTTAAGTAGCTGATCCGACGAACTCTGTTATGTTAAAAAAACCTTTTTAAGGTTGAGTTCCATGGGTAGCGGCCGGCGCGGCGGACGTGCGCGTAAGTAGCGCGCGTCTCACGAAAGTCGTAAGGAAAAATATTACTGTGGTCAAAGTACAAGACAAAACACGAGATTTAAATTGTTAGGATATATAAATTTACTTATCTTAGTGAGTACATACTTATATGTGTATATTAATGACGCAACGTTATCTAATAGTTTACTAAAGGCTCATTTTATACACGTCAGTATGATCCCAGGGGCCCTAACATGGCTGTGTTTATCGCGTGACAAAGTTTGGATCAGGCATCCGTCACCTTTTGACAAGTAAATGAGTACGACAGTGACGGATGCTGTATCCACAAATGACAAGCAATATTATAAACGCATCCATACCAGACCCACAGGAATAGTGTGATATTGAATGTTAATAAAATTAATATCCAGCCGTTTATTTTAATCATAGTATTGCTTAAGACTAAAACATATGTAAGCGAAGCGAAGAAGACTAAATAACATTAAGTCTGAATATAAGATAGCGTAGATATTTTTGAAATTAACTAATACTAAAATAATTATCTTTTTTCAACAGTGGGAAAGGATTATCATTCAATTGCACCTACCTACTTTTTTATTTCTGTTTTACCTTAAGGTTGACTGGTAGAGAATACTTGTAGGATTAAGTTCGCCTTTTGTACTCTATTTTTATTTTGTCCAATAAAGTATTTAAATAAATAAATAAATAAATACTTATTGAACAAACAACATGCAGAAAATAATGAAACTTAAAATAGGGTTACCATGTATGATTGAAAGTAATGTTAAAAATCTCTCTAATTAAATCACGCTTAGTGCTCAAATCTCCATGAAACTTGGAAAGGCAACCGGCGGGGTCACGGGGAATACGGTTTATGACTATTTGGTCGATGTTGCTTATATAGTCACTCGGAGTCTATAGGAATATTTTTTATCCCCAGGGCCCAGGGGTCATATTATGTACAACTCCCCTAAAAACTATGAAAACGTTTGGCACTGCTTCGGCCGACAGCTGAGCAAGCCGTGCGCGGCTAAGCATGGAAGTACTTAACTAATATCTACCCAAGAGTAGGTATGTAGGTGTGTAGGTGTGGGAGGTGTGTTTTTATTTTATTTATTTATTTATTTATTTATAAATAGGCGTATCCGTAATGGCCGTAAAAGCCGCAGTTTGTTGTTTGGCGTTTCTGTTAGGCACCTTAGTCTGCTTATGGGTTCTTATAGAATTCATTTTATTTATTCTTTGCATCGTTGATTTTGATGTTGTAAACTTTTTAGCCAAGTCTCGTAGAGAAAATGTAGGATTCTTCTATAAAGTGGCAATTATATTTTTTTCAATATTTGTATTAACAAACCCGGTTTTACGTCCACTTCCACGCTGTCGTCATATGCTGCCAGCTTCCGCAAACCGTTTGAGTAGGTCCCTTTGAACGGTTCTAGTAGTTTTCAGCTCCAATGCTACTTTTTCGTAGAAATGCCTCGATATTGAACATCGTTGTATAATAATATTTTTTTTCGTGCAATGTTTCTGGTGTCCACATTTTCCACAGTCTAAACGTGACGGCTTAAGGCTTTTCAAATGATGTTGTAAACAGTCAGGATCTTACTAAGCGACATTCGACATTGATTTTAACCTCATCTACAATTAAAACAAAATATAAGCTTCATTTTTCTCTGGGACAAGCTTTATATGAAAAAAAAAGAAATGGTTATAAATAACATGGCGAGTTTTGAGACATAATTTTAGTATCAGTCATCATTTTAGTAGCAGAAGGAAGACGCGATTCTGAGAGTTGGTGGTCATAACAGCAGATGTAGGAACTAATTTATAATTATTATATTTTATTGGCATTACGGGGCCTTGAATTCTTTAGGCCCACCTTATTGCAAACCGCATTATACACCTGGGTGTGCATATATGGTGAGCGTCTAGCAAATGAGGAATTAAGAGTTGGAAGGGGAACCTTGTATCGTCTCCTCTTCAGCAGCTGCTTGTGCATGGGTGATGTTATGATAGAGCTATGGGTGCGCATAAATGCTTTCAGCACGAACAGTTGTCTGACAGTCATTAGCCTAGTCTTTTTGTACATAGTCACCATCGGAAAGCTAAAAGGTTTCCTGGGCATCACCTTTATCACCGCTCGCTGCGCTCTTTCCAACTCAAGCATAGCAGACTTACCTGCGCTGCCCCAGACTACCATGCAGTACTCCGTAATAGATCGGCACAGCGCGTTGAAAACACTAAACAATATATTTGTGGGCGTGCAGCCTTGCAGCTTTTTCACAGCATAAATGTGTTCCCGGAAGGTGCGGTGCTCATCTATTTGCAGTCCTAGGTATTTGACGCAAGAGTGTATATTGGCTGACTTTTATGATAGTGAAATAAAAATAATATTTTTTTGAAGTAAAACGTTGCAAGTTTCTGCCAATTGTACACTGAAACAACAAATGTTAAACCGCTTAAATATATTTTTATTTCGCACAAAAGTCAAAAATCGTGTTCCATTATGTTCCAACTAATTAAAAGCTAAGTCTCCGAATGGGAACCAGAAGTTGTGCATTCTTTAATCCTTTCCACTTTCCACCTGTCAATGCGGTTATCGATGAAAATTATTCTGTAAAGATAAAAATTACACTACTAGGTATCCATGACGGGAATGATCCAATTCTAAAAATGTGCATAATAGTTAAACGCTTAAATATAATTTAATAAATAACACGTATGTTTCCATGCGCAAAATAGGCGCTAGATGTCGAGTTACGGAAACCATCTCGCTTATAAAATAAAAATACAAACACATACCGGTAGACTCACTAAAGCTGTCACGAATGGGATGAAAAAACGAATATGAATTATCACTATCACTGAGTGCCGTCCTTTGAACCGATGTTCGAATTTGAAACCGAAAACCTGCTATTATTTTACACAATTTGCTTTCGTTCACTCATCCAATTCATTCGTGCCACTCGTGACAGCTCTTGTGATGATAATGATGATATTGAAATATTTGAGGCGAGGGAGTAAGCGATGAACTATCGGCGATTTTCTCGCGCAAGAAACGAATAAAAGATAATCGCTCCCGTGTAAATAAAAGAGAGAGGTATTCATTTATAGTTCATCACTGAGCTTCAGCTTATTTATAGCTCAGCGATGAACTCGCTCGCGGTGGGAACAGTGCCTTACTGGCTTACCAAAACATATACTTATACATTGACATATACTTAGGGCCTCTTAGTACTAGAAAATAAAAAGTGTCAATGTAGGTATTGTAATTGTGTACCTAATTAATTGACACATTTAAAATAGTACTTACTTAAAAAACCATGACACCCAGCCCTTTCTTCAACTCAAATCTCTTAAAATCATTAAAACTTAACAAGTAAATTTGTACCTTTACGTGTAAGTAAGCGCGCGCGGCAAGCAGTGAACAGCGACAACTCCATAATTTCCCGCGCCGAACGAAATCTAACACATTGGCGCGCTGTTGTCGGCACCGTCAATAAGCCCAAACGATACCTTTATGAACACGGTTCAGGTATTGAAAAAAAATAACGGTACCGTTATATTCCGGTACCAATAAAAATCTTTTGCACTACCGAAACCAACCGAAACGAAACGGTATGACGTCATACCGTTTTAAAACGGTACCTTTATTTTCCGGTTATGCAGTCCCTGGACCAATAACAGCCTTAACTATGAAAGTGCGCCGATTGACTCGGCCATAGCCTTCTCCATTGTCTTCAGTAAGACGGCGCGCCGCGGCTCTGCGTTAATCGACGCACTTTCATAGTTAATATATGAAGGCAAATTATTTCGATTTGGTTCGACTCGCCGCGGCCGCCAGCCAGCCTTATGTATTATTTGTAAATACTTAGGCTGGATTCGACCAAACACGTAATTACACTAGTCTAACTATACGGGAATAATTTTACTCTTGGAATTTACTCCTGATTAACTAGGATTACGTTTTTCCAACGAACTCGAGGAGTAAGCTAAACTCGGTATTATTGATTTCTGGAGTAAGAGTGAATGATGAACGAATGTATAAACCGACAAGGAATAGTGTCATAATGTTTCTTCTGGCCTTACTTTAAACGAAGTAACCATTTAATTTTGTAGGTAAATACAGTTGGAGAAATGTCATATCATATTGACAATTTGTTTATCATTTGACAAGTGACTTTGACAACAATAGCTTACTCTGTTTGTTCCTTTACTCCACCAAAATCGGCCGTGTAAATATTTACTTGCGTGTAGTACCTTATTCTGAGATTGTGATTTGGTAAAATGCAAAATCAACTTACTCCAGATTAAAGAATGGTTTACTCTCGAGTAAAAACTTCCAGTTTGGTTGAATCCGGCCTTAGGGTATTAATCACATACGTGTACGATGTGACGCGGCCTTTAAAAATCTAAGTAGGTTTGACAAATACTTCTTGGAGTTATTTTTCTAAATTCGAACTGTCACTTTTTAAAACTAAAACAATATATTCAGTTGTAAGTCAGTTTTATTTCGATACGTCTCGTCAAAATTTTCAGTTCTTATTTATAATATTAATAAACTAAAATAAACTAAAATTGTAATAATATTAACCACTTTTAAACGTTAAATATCAGAAAAAGGGCAAAATGTGCGATCGTATGAATGTTATCAATCAATTGCAGTCTATAATGTCTAACATTCGGTAAGTTGATATTTTTTAAATAGCATTGCCTCTACATTTACTTACTAGAATATTGTTAAAATATTTATCCCTTTTCAATCTGTAAGTATTTTAGAATTCACATGGTAAAGACAAACACCCAGTATAATTAAGGGCATAGTATTCGCACCGCACGTTTTTACCATACAAGTTTTACCGTATTCGCTTGCTGTTCGATATAATTAAACGTAGTCAATCAAATGGATGTGTCTCGTGCTTTTTTATAATAAGTAACCCGACTGACCGGACTGTAAGCTGCATCTAAAATTCAGCTTTTTAGATTTAAGCGTGCTTGCATCACTCCGGCAGCAGGGCCATCGCGTTAAGCCATAGTGATTTACTATGTCATGGGTATGGAGTAAGGGTCGCGTTAATATTAAACCACCACGTTCAGGCCTGATGCAGCGCTGCAGGCGACACTAATGTCGACCTAAATCTAATTTCATACAATCTTTACAATCCCAGGCACGGACCTAAAAAAACGAATGTAATCTCGTCTAATCAGGACTGTAGCTTAGATTATTTACAATCTAGGTTGTAGTTGTAGCTTGTGGCATCACTACGACAGAAACAGGCCAGTTCCTTTTTGTATTTTTGTGTGCGGGACTGCTTTGTCTGACACTTTCAAAATGTTTATTATATTTATCTCTGTGGGCATTCTGGGCATATATAGGGATGCTAGCTAAAGATATATTTCCCATTTTACTGGGAAAACAGATCATGTTAAGGTTTAGTTATAGTAAAGCGTTTGAAAAAAAGTAAAAAGAAAAATTCAAATGGAATGCTTAACATTAATGTTTTCGATTGAAAAAATACACTCGCCGGCAAATTTTGCGGAACACAATCCTTATGAAATAATGTTTTTGCTCGAGTAAAATAATCACGCCTGTTTGATAAGACACGTGATAAGATAGGTGATACCGTGTGGCTTTTTATGTTTACTAATGTGGTTTTTACATTTTCGTACAACATAATGCGGCATTTTCTTCGGCGTAAAATTAAATGTCACACGTGCTTGTGGCTCGACGCGTAATGGCGGCGGCGGCGGGTTAACGGAGCTAGTGCATGTGAGACTGTACATCGTGTATGACGGAACGACATAACAGACCTTGCATACTTTACACCTTTTTAGTGTAACGTTACTTCCGTATTTTTTTAGGTCCGTGATCCCAGATGTTAAATATATTAATGACTCATTTTTTATGGTCATTAGAAATATTTTAGGGACGTTAGCGCATAGAATGCTTTTACTTTGGTTATTTAACATTCAGTCGAAAGACGTCCAATTGCTGGACAGAGGTCTCATTTTCTTTTCTTTTAATAGCGATCCATCATGTGTCGTAGTGTTTTCGCTAATGTCAAGTGAGATAAGGATGATTTCCACCAAACGGCTCGCATCGCATCGGATCGGAAAGGATACGTACGGATGCCACGGCAGCCGTACGGCTCTATTGAAATTATTATTGTCTATTTATGACGGAGCCGATCGCGCGTCGCGGCATACTTACGGCGACGTACGCGTGTCGCGGAAGACGCCCGCGGTCATGTTGCTGTGCGCGGATTGGTAATATAGACTTTAAATACTGTGAACATGATTTAATATCGTTTATAGACCATATAATTCTTTCCGTTCCGATCCGTTGCGGGCCGTTTGGTGGAAATAGTGCTATACCTGTCATGTTCTTTTGGGAAAATTAAGTGCTTAATAATGACAGTTATTTATTTACACAGGGGCGGTTGCGGAGCTGGACATTGTTGCGGGCCCTGCCGGCCTTGTTGCGGGGGCGGCGGCTCCCTCGTCACCGTATACAGTCAAGTAGCACATATCCAGTGACGGCCACAGCCTGGCGCGTCGGCTGAGAAGTCATTTTATGTAGACTTTCTAGCTCTTTCCATTACTTTCATAATCTTAGTAACTTATCAATAAACCCCGGACTTTTGTCGCAATGACATCACAATAGGGTAGTTTGGGGAGTAAATGGAGCGGTGTTAATTAATGCGAAACATCAAGGTTTTTAACTGAAAACCAAACTACCCTATTATGACGTCATTGCGACAAAAGTCCGGAGTCTACTATCAAGCTGCGAATAGCGCGTTCCTGAGTTATGCGTAGTCCGGGTACGTTACACACGCGTCTATTGGATAGGCGTACGGACCGCCGCAAAACTGATCGCGAGGTGAATCGAACCATAACGCACCCGTATTGGCTCGCGAATAGCAACACTGAATTTAAAAAATCTAAATTTAAAAAATATAAATCTACCTCATCGGCAGTTAATTTCATATCCACTTATACAGATATTATTTTAAAAGAGAGCGTGACGCTAACTGTGTTCCTCTTTTGGTCTTGACCCTTGACAATAATGCATCATTGTTCACCAAACATACCTAGCTCGGAGAGCCCTATTAGTAGGGAAGCCCACTACACTAAACCTAGTTCGATAGACTACCGGATACCGGCAACCCCAAAGATTAATTTAAGAGATTGTTTATTATTAAAACATTACGCTATTGTACCCAATATGTACTGATTAGAACACACTTGTTTTTATATATGCCGTATGGATCGAGAGTACAAATTATCTGAATTTGTTACTCAACAGCAACCCTAAATTCAGATCATTGGTACTGTCGATCTATGAAGGTACTTTAAAAAAAAAGTAGGTACATATTGGGTACGACAGCGTAATCTTTTTAATTAATAATAAATACTTAATCTTTGTGGCTGCTGGGGACGTCTAGTACACATTCGTCAGATTCCTTTTTCGTCAGAATAAATTATAGCCTGTTTTTTTCGGACGAAAACGGACTTTCGAGCAGATTCCGCTATCGTCAGAATAAACACATATTACCTGATACGCGGATGACCATAGAATACGTAGGTAGGTTTAGGTTATGTTAGTTTTGCAGCAGGCCCGGAGGGCCAAACCATCCAGAAATAGGTCGTCCGTCGACACTGCCTAATATTAAATAATATAATGTAGCAAATAAATAAATTATAAAAATTAACCAAAGTTTTTTCTGTCCAAAAAGTAATTCCGTTTTCGTCCGAAAACAAACAGGCTATAATTTATTCTGACGAAAAAGGAATCTGACCAATGTGTACTAGATCGCTGGGGAGATGCTCCACAGCAACCCCAAATTCAGATAACTCGTACTCTCGATCTATTGAGGTACATTTATTTTTAAGTATGTACAAATTCGGTACATATTGTGTACATTAGCGTTATGCTTTATAACATTACAAAACAGACAGTGGGGTTTCCAGGGAACGTGACATCATTAATGGGGGAAAACGAAAAGGCAATGCTGCAATGCGAAAAATCTGGTACAAATTTTTTTTTTAGTAAGTTCGATGTCTAAATGCTGCAGTGGTTTTTGTTACACAGAAATTGATGATCTTTCAGATGAGCGTTGGATTTTGAGGAGATCGATCTTACAAGATACTTAAGTACGAGGCGTCGCTTATCATGCTGCTGCCACTGATTAGGCCAATCAGGGGGCTTGGAGCACTGCATTGTCGTATATTCTTACCCCTCCCCTGTTCCGAAGAATAAACGAAACTTGGGAGTCTTATTACCATACTAGACATCGGAGTTACAACTAAAAAAAATAGCTTAGCGAGGTTTTTTGAATTGCAGCATCACCATTTCATGTTCCCCCAATAATGACGAGACTAAATATGTATATCATCCGGTAGTCTTATCGAATTAGGTTTAGTGTCGTGAGCTCCCCTCCTATATGCCAATAGCTACCGCGGCACCGAATAATGCCGTCTATCCCACTAGTCCTATTGAGTTGTCCCATCATGGGACAACTGAGACGATTACATCCCAGTAGTCCCATGGGACAAATGGAACTAATATTTTTATCATATTGTTGTCCCAAAAGTCCCATTACCGTCATCACCGTCAATTTCCCTCCGTCCACTTGGATCCATTGCATGGCTCCATTGATGGGTCCTAGTACACTTGTTCCTCCACCTGAATCCATCGTACCAGTCAGTTCCAAATAATGGATTCTAAGACACTTTAAGGTGCACTTGTATCCTCCGAATTAATCAAACGAAGTATAATTTAAATGGCCGTTTCCTCGTGGTCCTACTGACTTTCGACGGAGCCCCGCCCAGGGCGGGGCTCCTACTTCTAGGTGGTTTTGCCCTTTGGGCATCTGAAGATACCTAACGAACCTAACCTACCTACTTTTACAACCATAATTAGTATTTAAGTAAGTGGACTTTTGGGACAACAATATGATAAAAATATTAGTTCCATTTGTCCCATGGGACTACTGGGACTTAATCGTCGCTCGTTCTCTTAAAACCATAATTGCAAAATATCTAATTGTCGATTTACCCGTTTTTTTAAATATGAAATACACAAAATACCAGACTTTCTTTTCACCGTGTTTCTTTTTATATCGGATTTCCAAATTAACGTGTTTTCAAAACATCATGTTCTCTTTAAAACCGAATTCCCATAATACCAGATTTTGATAACACTAGGCCGGCAAAACACAATGTACTTGAATCACCCAGTTTCTTAAGCTACCAGATACTCAAAATATCAGATTGCCAGTTTAATTAATTCCCTACACACCAGATGCTGATCATACTTGATTTCCGAATGCCTAAATTCCTAAAACACCGGATTTTTACTTTGGTAGATTACATAAGTACGGTTAGACAACAAAACCAACTGTAAATATCAAATTTTTATTGTCAACTATTTATAACTAGGTACTGAACTTTATCATTAGCAAATGGCAAGTACAGTCTACGAATAAAAAAATAAGTAATGAAAAAAAAAACATTTGGTGAATTCAAAATATTTATATATACACATTTTTTTATCGGCTTCAAAAAAAGGAGGTGGTTCGCAATTCCCCGGAATCTTTTTTAACTGCGATAAACGACTTCCGCGCGGACGGAGTCGCTGGCAAAAGCTAGTCTTATGTATAATAAAAGAGACTGGTCCTGACGGACTGATTCATCGTCGCCCAGCCAATACTACGGAAGCTAGAAACATTAAATTTGGATTTGCTTTTGTAACGTAAATATCGGAAAATACTGGGTTTTTTGAAATGCAAACACCGAGTGGGTGATAGAGTTTTTTTTTGACCTATTTTTTGAATCTTGGATTGAATATCTCTGAATAAAATTCATTAGACATGTATTTCAGCATTTTTTACAACTCATCCCCAATAGAAGAGAAAAGGAGTGACAAAGTTGGTATTTAACGCAAACGAAGTCCTGAAGCACCTGACCGTACTTGTTTGATATTTGATATTCTGGGGATCTGGTGTTCTTAAATCTGGTATATCGAAAATATGGTTTATCTGAAATCTGCTCATTGAAAAATCTAGTATTACATGATCATGCTAAGGCGAGATCAAGTTCTCTCGAGAAAATTGTGTTTTCCGAATCAGGTTTGTAAAGTATTTCAGTGTTTTGACATTCTTGTGATTTCGAAATTTGATATTTTCGGTATAAGGTTTTATAGGGAACATGGTGTATTGAGAACATGGTATTTTATAAAACTGATATAAAAAGGAACATAATATATAAAAATACTGGTATTGTGGGAATCTAATATTTTCGTAAGCATGTATATCTGCAATAAGATATTTTGCAATTATGGTTTTCAGGGAACGAGCGTTAATCGTCTGTTGTCCCATGATGGGACAACTCAATGGGACTAGTGGGATAGACGTGTATAAGTGAGTCTTGTTCTTTGTTCAAGGGTGTGAAGCTAATAAATTACTTTTTCAACAGATGCTGTTCTTGCTGTGGGCCAGCCTCCAAAACCAATCGCAGCCTTCGACAAGGCAGTGATATCCATCGGAAAATGCAGGCGGCCCTAGCAAAGTGCTGTTAGCGGCTTGAAAGCAGCCTACGAGCACATGGACTATTAGAGCAGAACTGTGAAGTCAATAGAAGCGTGCTGTCTTGTTTATTTCGGCTTGTAACGTTTATGAAATAAACTAAGCATACATATTTGTAACTTGACGTTTCATTGTTCAGGGCCTCTATTCCCGACGGTAAAAAAGTCTTTGATCTGATCTGTTATGGGATTGTTCAAATCTTATCGTATTATCACCATTTTAATAGCTCTTATTTACTTGTAATGGCCGATGACGTCAACTTAGACATGTAAACACGGGCCTCTATTCTACATGGTAAAACCATATTGCTTTTGACGTATTAAGGTCACAGCTCATTAGAGCCACCCGGCACTCCACCTCGTTGTCGACAGGTGGTCCTCGGATGGACACCACGTTGTCACCAGTGAACCTCGCGTGGTCAACGAGTCGGCCTTACTTATGGTCAACAAGTGAACCTCGCGTGGTCAACGAATTTCCGAGCAGTCTACCAGTGAGGAGCGTGCGAGTAACGAGCTATCATCCCTCTCGGCGTATAACGTCACGTTCGCAAAATGTCACGCGATCGTGTCACGCTCTCACAATGTCACGTTCTCACAATGTCACGTTCTCACAATGTCACACTCTCACAATGTCACACATTCGTCATCATTTCAACTGAAAGACGTCTACAGTCAGACCTAGGGCCATACGTTCAACGAGCTGCCTCACATGGCATCGTTCGTCTCGCAATTCTTAGAGGTCTCGTATGTCAGCAACTGATTCTATTCATCTAAGCTATTCATCATCATCATCATCATCATGTCAGCCGAAAGACGTCCACTGCTGGACATAGGCCTCCCCCAAGGCTTTCCACTCAGACCGGTCTTGTGCTTTTCGCATCCACCGCGGTCCCGCGACCCTGACGAGGTCGTCACTCCATCTTGTTCTATTGTTAGCTATTAATACTTATGTATTGTAAAATTTCCTCATAGATAGGACATTTTTTACAAACAAAATGGGGTTAGCTTCTTTGACTTCTTTCTTTTTTTAACCAACTAAAAAGGAGGAGGTTGTCTGTGTGTATGTTACTCGATTACTCGGCAATCTTTTTGTTAAAATTATAATGATTGTTTCTGTTATTTTTTCCCTAACCAACCTGTGATTAATTTTCAAGTAATAAAGCCATATTTCCAATAGTTTTCTTTTCATTTTATTATTGTGGTGGTAATGAATATGTGTGCTTAATTATTATTTTTAAATCCCATTCCCTTCGGCCCATTATAGAAGCCAATAAAATTTCAATATGCGGATGGGGCCTTTAGTCGACTAATGTCTATATTGCAAAATGACGAGATATAGTAATGCCGATTTTCAAAACATAAAAAAGTCAACGTATAAAAATGTCGAGTAATAATAACGACGAAATAAAAAAAGACGAAGTATAATACTGTCGAAATGGAATTAAGACAAGGATAGGTGGAACAGGGGCTAGGTAGGTTTAGGTTATGTTAGGTTTGCAAGCCCGAAGGGCCAAACCACCCAGAAATAGGAGCTCGTCGACACTTAATTCCAATCAATTAGTATGTGTTGACGGAGCTCCTGTTTCTGGGTGGTTTGGCCCCGCCGGGTCTGCTGCAACACTAACATAATAATTACTCGACATTTTTATACTTTCACTTTTTAATGTTTGGGAAAATCGTCATTATTATAACTCGTCTCATTTTTCAATATAGACATTAGTCGCCTAAGCCGTTTTTAGATTTTCAGACCACCTTTTACAAAGGTTGCTTTTGTCAATTTAGTGTCTTTATTAGAATGTGACATTTTGCTAGTGTGTCTTTAGATAACGTGTCATTCTGCGAATGTGACGGTACCTAACGTCGTGACCCAATTATGGGGTCATTCGAAGTTGTGACTCCATTAGGGGAGCACGGACTCTATTCATGACCCCACATTGGGGGCCTTTACTCCAGCATGTTCAACCCGTTGAACATATTGGACGATTTTTTCCAAGTATTTCAACTTTAGGTAGTTGCACTTTTTGGATGTTCAATCGCAGTATTTTTATTAAATAAGTATAAAACGAGGGTAAAGAAAAAAACAAACTTCCCTACCACGAATTTTCAAAAAGGCATAATTAAATTTATACTGCATATTTATTTTGTTGTACCCTTTACCTTACCCGTGATCACCATACAACTTCATGCTTTATGCTATCCTGGTAACTGCTATAGACGAATTCAATTATGTAAATTGTTTAACCCTCGTTTTATACATATCAAAATACTGGGATTGAACTTCCCCCCGGCAGTATTTTTCCCAATAGTACTTAAAAACCCCTTTACTGTAGTACCAATAGTGTCTGTAGTACCATTATACACCGTGTTTTTTTTGATTTACGATAACTTCGGCATATTACTAGGTATATCTATAGAAACTAATTGGTAGATTAGATTTTTAAATATTGCAAAAAAAAATTTTTTTTCAGTTTAGAACAAAATAATGAAATCTTTTATCTTTGGTCATTCTAAAAGGGCCTTTAGAGTTACCTAGCTAATAATCAGTGTCAAATACGTCTATGTTGGCGTGACATACACACACAAGTAAAGATAACACTTGACAGGTACAAGGCACTTTAGATTGACGCGTATACAAACCTAACAATTGGAAACTCTTTACTCATACGTATTAAAAGAAAATTGTTGTTATCAATTAAGAGAGCCTTTTACACTAGTTTAACGTGATTAACTGATTAAATTTAAAAATTAAATATCTTTAAAACCGTTAGACTTATCATTTGTCTGTCTTCGGGAAATTAACTTTGTTTGACCTAAAGAACGTTCCCTTAAAGTTATCGTAAATCAAAAAAAACACGGTGTATAGTACCATCAATGGTACCAAAAACAACATGTGTCACTAGTACCATCAAAGGTACTAACGATGCAATAAATGTGTCACTAGTACCATTGATGGTACTATCCAATGGTACTACAGTAATAAAGGGAGTTGAACACATGCTGGATTAAAGGCATTGGGGGCACCCCGACAGGGAACGTTGTCACGCTCCCTGGAAACCCTTGTTTTGTATCGTTTTAAAGCATAACGCTAATACACACTTAAAAATAATGTACCTCAATATACTTACTTTCATTTTTTTTTAAAGTATGTACAAACCACCTTTTTCCTCGTGGCCAAACTGATTTGCCAAACTGGTTTGGCCACGGGGAGTTAAATTTCCTTGTGGTCAAACTGTGGATTATTTAAACAAATGTCTACACCCTCTATTTTAAACGTTTGATAGATAAAATGAAACAGACATCAGTTAGCCAATATTAAAACTGGATTACGGAGAGTAGACTGGCCAAAATTCAGGGGCTGACTCGTGGTCACACCAGTTTGTCACACCACTGCTATTCCCTTTAGTCGGTTATTCGTCAGAAATCATTTTTATTCCGCAAAAGTAGGTAGGTTAGGTTCGTTAGGTATCTTAAGATGCCCGAAGGGCAAATCGCTCAGAAATAGGAGCCCTGCCATAGGCAGGGCTCCGTCGAAAGGCACTGGTGTGGCCCTCTATTCGCAGTAGTTCGGTTGTTAGTCCGGTTGAGCGAACTAGTGCTACTTTTTAGTAGCAGTAGTCCGGTTGGGACAAAGCACCGGACTATCGCTACTGCTTTAGAAGCAGTAGTTCGGTTAGTAACGTAATTAAAAAAAACGAAAGAAAAAACATAAATATATAGTTAATTTATGTTCTGTGTTAGCTTTGCTGCCTGAGCAAGAAATAAATGCGGGTTGGCAATATATACGGAATGAAATATCCTCTGATGACGAAAATCTAAATAAATTCCAGCCATATTTTGAAAATTTTTGGATGAGGCCGGACTTTATTCATATATGGTCAGTTTTTGCTAATCGTCATCGGACGAATAATATTGTGGAAGGTTGGAATTTCAAAATGAATGGGCTGATTAAAAAAAACCCAACCATGATACAAATTTTGCACGTACTGCAGGATGACAATACTCTTGCAAATTTAAAAGTCGATCAATACAGGAGATTCGGAAAGAAGACGCTAAAGAAAAGAAGTAAGAAATGTACTGAAAGAGATGGTTTTATTAGAGAAACCCAACTACAGTTAACTTGTGGCGATATTTCTACTGAGATATTTTTATACAAAGTGGCTCTCTTTACATGTTTCATTTTAAAATAATTATAAGGAAAGTAGGTATGTACAATAATTTCTTTCGTTTTTTTTAATTACGTTACTAACCGAACTACTGCTTCTAAAGCAGTAGCGATAGTCCGGTGCTATGTCCCAACCGGACTACTGCTACTAAAAAGTAGCACTAGTTCGGTCAACCGGACTAACAACCGAACTACTGCGAATAGAGGGGTGTGGCAACCTGGTGTGACGACGAGTCTGCACCCTATATTATACAGGAGGAAGACAATTTTGAGTTTGGCCAC
Organism: Acleris sparsana; assembly: GCA_923062465.1. NCBI lineage: Eukaryota > Metazoa > Arthropoda > Insecta > Lepidoptera > Tortricidae > Acleris > Acleris sparsana. The sequence continues at coordinate 12,494,662 of OV281287.1, read as the reverse complement.
GAGGAATCGCATTTCCTCGTGGTCAAACCAGTTTGGCAAATTAGTTTGGCCACGAGGAAAAAGGGCCTAAACCTACCTAGTTTCTGGTTATGAAAATGGAAAAAAAAGTCTTGTTTCATAACTGGTTATGAAACAGTGAAAAAAAATCCTTATTCATAACCAGTTATGAAATCTTAGTTGTGAAAGTGGACTAAACCCAAATTTGGTGTAAATAGTGTACATAAGCGTTACGCTCCCTACGAACGCTTTTGAGTTGATACAAACGTCATCCTTACACGCCAATGTCAGCTGAAAACTACAGCTAATGTCAACCTTACGTCACAAATACTCGGGTCTATTTTGCACTGTATCTGACCACTAAAGCGGTCGATGGCGTGTTAGGCACGACAGTACACGACCGCTTTAGTGGTTCTTGGCGTTCAAAGGGTTAAAACCTAACAAAACAGACGGGGTTACCAGGGAGTGTGATATCACACAAGCCGTGATCCCTTCCGGGGCAGTGGTCCAACTGCTCTGTCCAACTAGTTGGACTACGGGACTTCACTAGGGGCCGTGGTACAACTATATTTGCAGTTGGACCACGGCACCATTATAGAGTTCCCAGGTCCAATTAAAATAATTTCAAATAATACAATTCATCGCTTGCTTGCGGTGGGACCAGTGCCTTAGGGTCTATTCACACAGACCTAGCTCAGCAGATTTTCATCACGTTTAACAGTTTCTAGTCATTGAAATAAAGTTTTTTTTTGCATGTACACTTCCTGTCATTACGATAATGACCAAAAAGTGCACATGCAAAAATAAACCTTTTTGCAATGACTTAACTGTTTCATCGTGATCAAAATCTGCATCAGAGCCGGTCTGTGAACGGACCCTTACTGTACAAGACATTCCCTCCAATATTTAGCTAGGGAAAATAAAAGGGGATCTATAAATCATTATTTATTAGAATTGCTTCGTATGTTCTAATAAATGGTAATAGCATGGTAATGCCACTATCTGATACGCTGTATCCCGCGTCAGCATAACTTTAAAACCATCATTGGCAGTCCAGTAGACTGCTTGCCGCTCGTCGAAGCGCCGCCGCCGCCGCCGCCGCCCGACGCGCAGCAACCTGTTTAACAAACTGGTTTCAGCAATACCACTCGCGGCCCCCGCTGCCCACCTTGAGAACTACCGCTCCCGCCGCCGCCGCCCCCAGCCGCCCTGCCGCTTCCGCTGGTATAACTTAGGGGGTTGCGGCCAGGCTGAATACCGGCATGAGCTTCGAAACAATCCGCTTTGCAAGGCAAGTCCCAAACGCACGGCGGCGGCGGCTGCCAGTGAACGCAACCTGGCCGAGTGCAAGGTGCTTTTACGACCGGTTTCGACGGCTTACGAGCACGGCCCCCCGGTCCTATTACTCTTACAGAGCTATCATCTCCTACCTCCTTATCATCAAAGCGTTTTACCAATTGTTGCATTGCATTGTCATTTAAAATTATCACCGATTTTGCGTCTGAATATGCCTTTGACAGCTCGCTCGCACACGTACAGGGGTCTACTAAATGAGGCTTCTGAACAGAAGCCGTCGGAGTAGCAGAAGTCTGAGCAGACAAGAAGCAAGGTTCACAGGTAACGCCAGGTTTACTTTGGTTTGCGCCAGGTTTACTTTGGTTTGGGATATTTGTGGTTGGACACTTACAACATTTCCCGCCTTGGCCCGGAAGCCCCGCAGAATCCGCAGGTAGTATTCCTTTTAATTCGCACACTACAAACTTCTTGCCACTTCCACGAGTACTATCGGTCGGTGCGCTAGAGCTTCCACCGCCCGTCGCTTTTGTGAATTTCTCCAGCACGGCGGGGTCTGCCAAACCACGTGCGCGCGCCAGCTGACTGGGCGCACACAATGGGTCTGGTAGCGCCAGGCACGTAGGCTCGCCACCGCACCCAGTGCGGCGACAGTCGTGTTGAAGCCCATTACGCTTTATGCAATGGCAACTGTAGTACATGACTCCTCCACGCAGCTCACGGCTCTTAATTCTTTTTAGTTGATTTTCTTGTTCTTTTTTTTCTGCGCCGCCCTCCTCTGCATCATTTGCGCCTTCGGAGGCCTTCCCTTTCTGGAAATTAAAATAAATTTATTTGTTTACTGAAACTTAACTGCCGACTGTCCGCCACCTATTTGCACAATCTTATTACCGTGTGCTAGGGAGCAAAGTTATCTTGCTACCACTGGGATCTCAGATCAAAATCACTGAAGCGGGTCACGTAAGTCTTCCCGGGTGGCGGGCGGCGGACGCACGGCGGACAGGCCGGCGGGCACGGGCTGCAGCCGCAAGGGTCCTCCCGGCACAAGTACCGGATCGACCCTTGTTGAAAATACTGGCAATCCTGAAGTCCATTTCGCTTGAACGCTGATCTCGGCAAACACTGCAGCTGCACATAAAAAATAATACATTTTCCAAAAATAGTATCTAAATACTTATGTATTTTTGGAAAAAGTATTTTTCTACAAAGAAAAAGGTATAAACACTACAAAGAATACGCACCGGAGGACCACTGTCTTCATATTTATAACATACCATCGCACCGCACGGAGCAGCCCTGAAAGCATAAATTTTGCTCAGTACCTGACCAACTTGTGACGTAAACTTCTTGGTATCGCATTTTTCCTTACATTCTAAAATGTGTTTATGTCCAGAGGAAATATGTTATAAATACAAAAGGAGGGGGTTTTTTTAAGATACTTAAATTATTTCTCTAAATTTACATAAGATTTTCCAAAAACTTTAAGTAACTTTAGAATTTAGAATTTAATATAATTTATACGATTTTTTTAACCAAACAACAACCGAAAGGTACGAAGCAACCTAATGTTCTATCAGAAAACTGATGTTTCGGCTCGAGACTTCTTCAGATTCCATATTTGAATTTTTGTGCCAGTATTTGTTAAAGAAGCAAGCTATTCATGTTAATTCCATCCTGCAACACGTCCTGCAGTTTCTGCCCGATTAATTGAAACGCATATTGCATATGGCAGTTAATGCTTCGGCATGTGGATTTGCAGCGAGCTTAGTACAAGCTACGTGGGCCGGGCAGCAGATCGGTGCCGGCAGGACCTCGCATCCAGGAGAATTTTGGCATCCGGTTCTTCGGCAATCATACTGCAAGCCATTTCTACGAAGACAAAAGCAGTCTGTGTACAGTATACCGCTTCTAAGCTCTCGACTTTTGATGGCACGGAGTGGAGACATGTTGAAACGAGAAGTAAAATTTAACAGAGAATTTAGTTATATTTTTTACGAAAAATATTGAAGAGTTACACAGCTAATTTTCAAGAAAGTTTTTAACAATAAATTACAAATTTCTACTTGGTCATGGTTTTATTTTCTAGGCGGTCAAGCTATTAAGTATATTGTACAGACAGTCTTTATTACCAGTATATTATGCCAAGTCTTCCTGTAGCCACTAACTTGGTGCTGGTAACAAGAGCTACCAACTTCGTACGTCGCAAGCGTCGTTCAGTGTTTTAAAAATGCTGTAAGTACAATTTTCATATATTTCTATTAGTATTTTATATCACACTACAGTATTTATTGGATTATTGGATTAAAGCTCAACAATAAATCTCACTTTAAAATAGTTTAACGGTAGTAATTTGACGTGGTTGGAGATTTAACAGCCTATATTCATAAGATTATTAAATATTTACTGGATAACTTATAGTAATAAAATGGATTAAGTAAATAAGTACAAAGCTTCATATATAAACAACAAATGTTTAAAATATCTGTTATATATGGCTGTTGCTACCAAAAGAAAGTCATTGGCACGTTTAATAAAGCTACAAGTTACAATTTTACAGGTCTAAACTGGCAACACTGCTCAAATGGCGAGACGTCATTAATGATCGAGGTTGTGTCAAATTAAACATGTAAATTGTAATTTGTAGCTTTATAAAACAGGCCCCAGATATATTGCAAGATTTATCCACTGAACAATACATTATATTTATTGAATATTAGTGTGTTACGCTATTTATGACTGTATTTTGGTACCGTTGCATCTTACTTGTCCATAAAAAAGATTAAGATATAATCGCATTGTTTCGCGGTACTTTGCATAATTTTGTGAGTTTAAAACTTTTTTTTTTTTACTCTTTATTTTAAACAGACATTGACAGATTATTTGGTATCAAAATAAAGGTGATTTAATCTTCTTTCAATTGAACAAAAAAAGGGTATGATGTCGAACTAGTTTTTTAGTAAAAAATAGATTTCTACTTTAAGTAATAAACGTTTTGATGGGGACACGTATCACTAGCTATAATTAGACTTTTAGAGTTAAATATTTCCAAAACGGTCTCCCAAATTTAAAATACACATACTCGTACCTACTGGTTCAGAGTTATACAATAATTCCTCACACGATGTTGTAACATAAAATAAGGACCTTTTTATTGAAACATGATTATAAAGACTGATGAGACATGTTTATACAGATATGTTATATCTAGAACACATCCTCAGGAACTTAAACTATCTATTCGCATAGCATTAAATATAAATACATCCAGTAATAGTACATACTTCTCGGGTCGTAATGAAAAAGGGTATAAGTCTTGTGAAGATAAAGTGAAAAAGGGCTAGGTCTAGTATACTCCGTTTATGTATAACGCTTTTTTATTTACGATTAACTCTTACAAAATTCGCGCGTGGCTTATTTTATTATATTGATTAAGTCAATTTCTCATCAATTTAAGATAACTCTTGCTTAACCCCTTGTATGCGAGAGGTGAAAAAAAATACCAAGTTCAAGTCTCTTCTTATTACCATTACGATATAGTCCGAAAAAATAAGCTTAAAATTTACAAAAAGATTTTCATTTTCAGAGGTTAAACGCAATTCACACAGCTTGCGGGAGCGGGTTGGACGCCTAACATATCGTTTCCATCGCGGGAGCTGCGCGGGTCTTCGTATTCACACATCATAGCGCCGAACCGCGGCGGGCCTGCGCGGGTGTACGCGGGTGATCCCAGGCGGGCATTCGGGATCGGATTGTAATGGTAAGTATATAGAGTAGAATTTAAAACTCCACCACAAAGCATTCACGAACCGCGCCACACGCTCCCGCGCCCGGGCTCTGTGAGAATGCCTTTCGGAGAAGCACCTGCCCGTTGTGTGAATTGCGCTTGAGGAAAGAAGTTAATGACGTCATGCGACGAACAAACAGCTAAGTAATTATGTACTTTACGCGTTAATTTGTATATTTTGGCACGTTGCATGTCATGTCTGCGAAACCTTTAATTGACATATTTAATATAGGTTATACCTAATACATCCATGAAATGATTGACATGCAATAGTAAGCCTTATTTATCATGATTAAATCTTCTATACTGGCGACCCACATTCGCCACTTTAAAAATAAATTAGATAGTTAAACCAAATCTTCTAAATTCAAAGGAGGCCAGAGGGAATATAAAGAAAGAATTTTGTTGACATCGTCAGTACGTTGAAATTTTCTGCGATCAACGCAATTAAAATCATCAAAAAAACTTTAAAAAATTTCAAACTATCTAGAAAAACATCTTTAGAAATTCCACGATTAATATTCCTTAGGGAAACTACATTAACTTTTTTGGGTTCAACCAGTACTCATTTCAAACAATAACCATGTAAGTGTATTTTCGTGTTTTAACCCCTGTTAAGCCTGAGGAGCCGGTAAACTGTTGCCGGCAACTATAGCAGTCTGATACCACAATCTTGGCCGGTCCACTATCATAAATTCCCTACGTCTTTTTTATTGATTTTTTTTTCTTAGGTGCGGAGGCTGCTGTGGAGGCTGCTGTGGAGGTTGCTGCGGGGGTTGCTGCGGAGGTTGCTGTTGCCCATGCATCACAATCTACACGTGTTGCACAAAGATATGCTAGCCGTCATGCTTGCTAAGCGGTCCGCTGTGAAAAAAGCCATGGTTTCAGCGGCCCTTTCGCAAGCCAAGCTTCATGTCGTGTTGAAGTTACATTCAAGTGCCGTTTTGTGGAATAAAATTATGGAATAAGCTTAATATGAGTTTTCATTTTAAGAACCCGTAGAACATTTGGGGTGCACTTCCTAAATAAGCCCGGCCTTCGAACTTATGCGTGTTACGCGTATTCTGCATTTCACGCTTTTAACCCTTTTAACGCAGAGAGCCACGAGTGGTCGTGTACTGTCCCCTTTTTCCACGTTCATAACCAAGGTTTCATAACTGGTTATGAATAAGGATTTTTTTTCACTGTTTCATTGTCTTTAAAAAAAAAAAGATAGGAAATTGCCGATGTAAAAAATTCAATCATTTGGTTACCTTAAACACAAGATGCCAGTAAAGGCGTTATACCTAAACATGAGCGTTGCCTAACGTTGCGTTGCCGTTACAGTTCTTTGGCGACGGAACGTTCAAAAGAGTGCCGATATTCTTTTACCAGCTGTATACTCTCCACATCGATGTGAGACGGTAAATGTAGTCCCCGTTATCTACGGACTTCTCCCTAACAAGTCACAAGATAGTTATGAAAGATTTTTTGATATCTAGTCAAAATGGTTTAGTCCACTTTCACAACTAAGATTTCATAACTGGTTATGAATAAGGATTTTTTTTCCATTTTCATAACCAGAAACTAGGTAGGTTTAGGTTATGTTAGTTTTGCAGCAGGCCCGGAGGGCCAAACCACCCAGAAATAGGAGCTCCGCGTTAGCGGAGCTCCGTCGACACTGTCCAATTGATATGAAATAAGAGTCGTATAAGAGTGGTACCTAGTTTCTGGTTATGAAAATGGAAAAGTCTTGTTTCATAACTGGTTATGAAACAGTGAAAAAAAATCCTTATTCATAACCAGTTATGAACCTCTATTCGCAGTAGTTCGGTTGTTAGTCCGGTTGACCGAACTAGTGCTACTTTTTAGTAGCAGTAGTCCGGTTGGGACAAAGCACCGGACTATCGCTACTGCTTTAGAAGCAGTAGTTCGGTTAGTAACGTAATTTAAAAAAACGAAAGAAATTATTGTACATACCTACTTTCCTTATAATTATTTTAAAATGAACATGTAAAGAGAGCCACTTTGTATAAAAATATCTCAGTAGAAATATCGCCACAAAATAGAAATACAAACTCTCTCAGATGTAGGTATACAGACTCTTTTAAGTTGAATTGTATTAATCATAATGGGTTGATCTCAGGTTGTCCAGGTCGCAAAATGACTACATAGGTGGATTGACCACATCGCATAGTGACTAAGTCGCAAAATGCCCACATCTTTATTTGACCACATCGCATAATGACTACGTCGCAAAATGACCACATCTTTATTTGACTACATCGCATAATGACTACGTCGCAAAATGACCAGATCTTTATTTGACCACATCGCTTATTGACTAGGTCGCAAAATGACCACATCTTTATTTCGCTCGTTCCCTGAAAACCATAATTGCAAAATATCTTATTGCCGATATACATGCTTACCAAAACATTAGATTCCCACAATACCAGTATTTTTATATATTATGTTCCTTTTTATATCAGTTTTATAAAATACCATGTTCTCAATACACCATGTTCCGTATAAAACCTTATACCGAAAATATCAAATTTCGAAATCACAAGGATTTCAAAACACTGAAATACTTTACAAACCTGATTCGCAAAACACAATTTTCTCGAAAGAACTTGATCTCGCCTTAGCATGATCATGTAATACTAGATTTTTCAATGAGCAGATTTCAGATAAACCATATTTTCGATATACCACATTTAAGAACACCAGATCCCCAGAATATCAAATATCAAACAAGTACGGTCAGGTGCTTCAGGACTTCGTTTGCGTTAAATACCAACTTTGTCACTCCTTTTCTCTTCTTTTGGGGATGAGTTGTAAAAATGCTGAAATACATGTCTAATGAATTTTATTCAGAGATATGCAATCCAAGATTCAAAAAATAGGTCAAAAAAAAAGCTCTTTCACCCACTCGGTGTTTGCATTTCAAAAAACCCAGTATTTTCGGATATTTACGTTACAAAAGCAAATCCAAATTTATTATTTCTAGCTTCCGTAGTATTGGCTGGGCGACGATGAATCAGTCCGTCAGGACCAGTCTCTTTATTATATATAAGACTAGCTTTTGCCAGCGACTCCGTCCGCGCGGAAGTCGTTTATCGCAGTTCCCACGGGAACCGTGTAATTTCCCAGGATAAAAAATAAATGCCATTTGCTAATGATAAACTTCAGTACCTAGTTATAAATAGTTGACAATAAAAAAAATATATTTACAGTTGGTTTTGTTGTCTAACCGTACTTATGTAATCTACCAAAGTAAAAATCCGGTGTTTTAGGAATTTAGGCATTCGGAAATCAAGTATGATCAGCATCTGGTGTGTTGGGAATTAAGTAAACTGGCAATCTGATATTTTGAGTATCTGGTAGCTTAAGAAACTGGGTGATTCAAGTACATTGTGTTTTGCCGGCCTAGTGTTATCAAAATCTGGTATTATGGGAATTCGGTTTTAAAGAGAACATGATGTTTTGAAAACACGTTGATTTGGAAATCCGATATAAAAAGAAACACGGTAAAAAGAAAGTCTGGTATTTTGGGTATTTCATATTTCAGAAAACGGGTAAATCGGCAATTAGATATTTTGCAATTATGGTTTTAAGGGAACGAGCGCTTTATTTGACCACATCGCATAATGGCTATGTCGCAAAATGACTAGATAGCTTATTTGTCTAGTTTGTGTTTTGTTCTATAAATGTACAGTCAAATGAAACTACATGAGTTTGGTTTGTTTTTTTTAATGAATTACCATTTCGTAACTTAGAACCTAAAATTATTATCTAAACTAAAATAGTTTCTTATTCTAAATTTAAACTAAAATTCTTCTTATTTTCCGTTTTTTGTTGGCCGTATCGTTCTGGAGTCGTTTTTTTTACTGTTTCGTAAATCTAGCATTATTTATTACTTAAGCATATATTTGATTCTAGATATATTTTAAAGAAACTCGTACGCTGTTATTTCTTTACGTGTAACTTTTTTCAACTCGTGTTTCATTTTCCTGTCTAAAATGATATCATTCTTTTTTCTGTTTACTTTTTGAAAAAAAAAACCACGAACGAGCATATCTTGATAGCGAGCTTCTGTTTTTAGTTTATACATAAACTTTATCAGAGTCGGCCTTTGCTGTAGCCGAACACCAATGCGTCGGTGCCATGCCTCCAGAGTATTAGTGGTTCTAAGCCTTTCTGAACTACAGGAAATCAATGACGGGTTTTTTAGCCACTGCCGTGAAAAGTACTCCTTGAAGTTATTAATTTCTTCGCAAGTTGGACTATTCTCGATTATTTCTTCCCATGCTTCACAGATTAGTGATGCGGGTAAAAGGGGCAAATTTTTTATGTATGTGACAATTTGCCTACCTCCCGTCACAGCAGTCAATCCTGTTTTCTCTGCATTTTTTTCAATTGCCTTTGTAAAATGAAAGAAACACCCAGATACTTTTACTCCTTCGAAAACATTTCTACAAGCGGAAATCTGTGCTAATTCATAATACACTTGACTGTACTGGTGTTATGCGATGTAGTCGATCAACCTATCTAGTCATTTTGCGACCTAGCCATTATGCGATGTGGTCAAATAAAGATGTGGTCATTTTGCGACCTAGTCAATAAGCGATGTGGTCAAATAAAGATCTGGTCATTTTGCGACGTAGTCATTATGCGATGTAGTCAAATAAAGATGTGGTCATTTTGCGACGTAGTCATTATGCGATGTGGTCAAATAAAGATGTGGGCATTTTGCGACTTAGTCACTATGCGATGTGGTCAATCCACCTATGTAGTCATTTTGCGACCTGGACAACCTGAGATCAACCCATCATAATGACAATGTTTATTTTCAATTGTTTAATACGTCGTTTTCCTCTTATTGATGGGGCTTCGTGTTTATTGCTCTTCACCAATGCATAATTAATTTAAAGCGAATAATACCTTAATGTGTTACCGTTACATCAAAAATGAATGATAAAAGTGATTTTAAAATAATTAAACGAGGACGAGGCAGAGTTTTGTTGTTTCGTGGGTATCAGTTTTATAGAAATTCTGTTTATGTTACGCAAAACAGCTACTGGCGTTGTAAATACTACAAGGATGAAAATATACGTTGTAAAGGCTATGTTACATTAGCAAAGGTAAGACCTGCCTATACCATCAGCAATCTCTTTTCTTTACTCTTCTGTAGGATATTCTGTTCTTTATTAATGGAATGTTCATAAACATTTTTAGGAAGAAGACACAATCGGCAAAACAGGCGATCATACTTGTAGTTCCGATGAATCACAAAATAATATCGATGAATTTATCAATAAATGCATAACAGAGGCTGCAGAAGGAAGAGAACCTGCACCCAGAGTATATCGCAAATGTTTAGTGGGATTACGAAATAAGGGCCTAGATTTAGCATCTTCCAATCCAATCCCAACATTCTCACAAAAGAAAGATACAATTTATCGCAAGATTCGTAAACATGCGGGAGTGGAGAAATTACGTTCAACATCCCTTTCCGAAGTGCAAGTTCCAACGTTATTTTTTGACATTTTACTAGCGGATTATTGTGATGAAGACGTCAGAATACTTATTTTTTGTAGCAGTGATGCACAGGCTCATATGAAAACTATTAAAGTTTACTTCATGGATGGTACCTTCAAGGCCAGCCCCACTCCATTTGCTCAGTTATTTAGCATTCATGGAGACTTGGGTAGCACAAATGAGACAAATAACGTGATACCGCTGGCATTTGCCTTTATGTCACATAAGAGCGAAAAGGCATATAGAATTGCTTTTGAATTAATTAAGTCAAGAATTCCCGAGTGGGATCCTAAAGAAATACACGTTGATTACGAAAAAGCCAATATGAATGCCATAAAATATGTATTTAAAAATGCAACAATGATTGGTTGTTATTTTCATTACCGTAATTGTTTAAAGCGTAAAGCTGCAGAATATAACCTTATAAAGAAAAAACACAAATATATAGTTCATTTATGTTCTGTGTTAGCTTTGCTGCCTGAGCAAGAAATAAATGCGGGTTGGCAATATATACGGAATGAAATATCCTCTGATGACGAAAATCTAAATAAATTCCAGAAATATTTTGAAAATTTTTGGATGAGGCCGGACTTTATTCATATATGGTCAGTTTTTGCTAATCGTCATCGGACGAATAATATTGTGGAAGGTTGGAATTTCAAAATGAATGGGCTGATTAAAAAAAACCCAACCATGATACAAATTTTGCACGTACTGCAGGATGACAATACTCTTGCAAATTTAAAAGTCGATCAATACAGGAGATTCGGAAAGAAGACGTTAAAGAAAAGAAGTAAGAAATGTACTGAAAGAGATGATTTTATTAGAGAAACCCAACTACAGTTAACTTGTGGCGATATTTCTACTGAGATATTTTTATACAAAGTGGCTCTCTTTACATGTTCATTTTAAAATAATTATAAGGAAAGTAGGTATGTACAATAATTTCTTTCGTTTTTTTAAATTACGTTACTAACCGAACTACTGCTTCTAAAGCAGTAGCGATAGTCCGGTGCTTTGTCCCAACCGGACTACTGCTACTAAAAAGTAGCACTAGTTCGGTCAACCGGACTAACAACCGAACTACTGCGAATAGAGGGAAGACTCGTCGTCACACCAGGTTGCCACACCAGTGCCTTTCGACGGAGCCCTGCCTATGGCAGGGCTCCTATTTCTGAGCGATTTGCCCTTCGGGCATCTTAAGATACCTAACGAACCTAACCTACCTACTTTTGCGGAATAAAAATTATTTCTGACGAATAACCGACTAAAGCGAATAGCAGTGGTGTGACAAACTGGTGTGACCACGCACGAGTCAGCCCCTGAATTTTGGCCAGTCTACTCTCCGTAATTCAGTTTTAATATTGGCTAACTGATGTCTGTTTCATTTTATCTATCAAACGTTTAAAATAGCGGGTGTAGACATTTGTTTAAATAATCCACAGTTTGACCACAAGGAAATTTAACTCCCCGTGGCCAAACCAGTTTGGCAAATCAGTTTGGCCACGAGGAAAAAGGTGGAATTTTATAATACAAAAACTTGTTAATACAGAAAACAAGAAACAATTCCAGCGATACTTTGAAAAGCAGTGGTTAAAGTTAGCCCCGGATATGTTAAGTTGTGCTAAATGAAACTCACAAGACCTTAGAAGGGTGGCATAGAAGGATTAACGGCCGCGTCCAACCAAATTCGACCTTCATCAATTTCCTTCAAAAATTATTGCGGGAGGCCAAATGGCAAGACCGAAATATTAAATATTTAATGTTTAATCGATGCAACCGGAATGAGTTCGATGTTCTGTTTAACTCAAGGTACAAAATGTAACTGAAAACGTTAGATCACAAACTCACTTTGAATTCCTAACGAACATACGTAAGATTAGGAGACAAATAAAATCTTTGAATTAAAAAAATAGGCAATTTTGTCATTAACAAGTACAATGGCTTTTTGTTTTTCCTAAGATAAGATTGTATTCATTTTCTGACGAGCTGCTTCATAGGCGAGTTACTTTTTAGGCTGGTTGCAATTTCGTCAAGATGATTTTAGGATGAGTTGATGCCGTAGACCAGTTGCGTTTACGACCATCTGATACAAACCCAAAAATTTGACAGATGAGGACAAAACATTGTACAGCTATACCACCGTTACTCAAGTTTATTAGTAAGGGGGATAGTGTTCTCTTTTTAGCATACTCAATTTTCTTTTAGAGTAAAGATGACAGCTATTGTTTTATCGTTTTTTATTATATAACTTCTTCTACACTAGTTCTTATTCTGTGCAGGATGCGATGCTGTGACCACGTCCCATGATATGACCTATAGTGGACCTATGATATAGCATTGTGTGACAGTAATTTATCTGTGTACAAATTTAAGTCAAAATCAATATAATATGTCAAAAAAATATGTTTTGTAATACGTAATGTACATAAATAATTTATAAAACTCTTCAAATTTTAATGTAATCAACAAAAAATATGCCAGCAACTGAGATAAGTGAACAACAAAACATTAAAAAGCGTACCACATATTTACCAATGATTCCGATCGGCAATATCATACTATCGTCCTTCGCGAGCAACCATCATCTTTGCAACAGCCTGTGGGGCAAGCTTTACGGGGCAAGGGGTATGAATGGGTGTTACTTGTATGATGTGAGTATTGGAGATGAACATGGCATGCCAAAGGATTCATTCAAGACCAAGGTTAACCTGGCGAGCCATCATATAGAGCCCGTAGCAGGATAGTAAATTGTTCAACAAGGGACTAAAACAAGCCATAATGACACGAGATGTCTAGCCCCGCGAGCTGAGCGAGGAAGGCTATATAGTTCTAATGTTATTCATTAGTCATTATGGTTGTTTAGTCTCGCGTTAAACACTATGAAAAGCTATCCCATACGATACAATTAGTTTGACTAAGCGGTTACCAATTCCTTAAAACCCTCGTTAGGCTTTCCCTATGAAGTGCTTATTGAACTGCTTCAAGCTATTAGGCAAATCAATCTCTAAGCGCAGTCCATACAAAATATTTTTACATAGGCTTGAAACCAACCAAGCACACGAATCTGCGAAACGGGGTCAACGGAGAGGGAGAATGGATAGGGTAACACTAACTTAATGATAAATGCTTAAATCCTACGAAACTGGTAACCTCAATGGTTTTAGTTAACTAGTTCGAAGCAGTTTCCATACCATTAGAGTAAGCCTATCGATAGGGAGAGCATATGATGTAGTACCCGATTGAAAGACTTAATCAAATAAAAGTAGTTTTCCGGTCCCTGTTCTATACAAAATTACAATATTTATTATAACAATGTTTCTTACATATTTTTTCCGCGGTTTTTATTTAAAGTGACGCTTTAAGTGCTTGCAGATTGACTAAAAGATTTTTTTTGGGGAGATTTAATCTCCATATTTTCTCACAAATATAGTTATATAAATATAATAATATTTACTGTATCCTACTTCAATGTCACTGTACTTCAATTTCGCAATGATAGAATATTATCTAATATTTATTAGTCACAAAGATAATATTTCAATGAGTTTGATAGCATTTAAGACAAAACTACAGGAACAAAACACGTTTAAAAAAAAACAGAATTTTAGAGCAAACATCAATTAACGTGGCACATTAAATAGAGTCCGAGAGAGAAATGCGTCTAGGATAAAATACTTCACGAAAAAATATTTATTTACTTTGCACAACACACAAAAAAAGCATATTGCGGACTTAGTTTGAATTTGAATTCAACTGCCCTGATCATCTACAGTTACTACCTAATTATCTTCAATATTGTAGATGATCACTATGATCAGTTACTACGGAGACCCAAAGAAGCTATTTTTTGAGTTTTTGGAGGCGGAATTTGGTTTTTTAAAACACCTATTTTTTTAAATACATTTTAGTGATCATAACGTAATAAGCTGTTATGTAGTAAAATCGGTCTATAATTGAAGGAAAAAACGGTGAATATACCTTAAAAAAAACTGACAGTTAAACGTTAAAAAGTGTTAAACAATATGGTCATATTTATGAACTTCCATCTTGTCAAAATTCTGATCTATTCGATGCTGTCGAGTTTCTGATCCACATGACTTCTGCTCCACAACAGGGAACTTCAACCGTCGTGCTGCCTCTAGTTTGTTATTTTTGGAACAGCAATAGACTACGAAATATAATCAGAAATGATGATATACGCAGTAGGACTAAGGTTACCGACGTAGCCCGAAGAATAGCTAAACTGAAGTGGCAGTGGGCGGAGCACATTGCTCGCAGGACTGATAGCCGATGGGGTCAAAAGGTTCTGGAGAGGCGTCCGCGAACCGGAAGACGAGCTGTAGGTAGGCCTCCAATAAGATTGAGTGACGACCTCGTCAGGATCGCGGAACCGCGGTGGATGCGAAAAGCACAAGACCGGTCTGAGTGGAAAACCTTGGAGGAGGCCTATGTCCAGAAGTGGACGTCTTTCGGCTGACATGATGACATGATGAATAGACTACGAATGCAAAAAAATTAAGATTAATTTGCTTTTGTTTTTTTTTCTGCAGAGGAAATATGGTGTAAATTTGCCAAACGCTGGCACATCACTTCCTTTCGATGGTTTAAAAGAATTTCCAAGTGGCGTTTTCCGCGAAACCCGTGGCGAGGTACGTTTCTGCACGAAAGTTTCAGATTATTGAAATTAGGGTGTAATCGTTAAGTGTGTCCTGGCGATTATTCCGTAAATATGACAGATATCGGAAAACTTTAAACTGATATCGAAAGTACGTTACCCAATGAGTAAAGTCAGTTTTTTTTTTTTCTAATATCTCTTCATCTGTTCATCATTACAGAATATTCACCTGGACTCACTTAACGATTACACCTGTATATGCGAAGCTTTGTTCTATCTAAATAATAGAATAAACTCTTACGGTTTTTGATATTCTACACAACTTACCAAAGTTTCCATGTTTGCATAGCTACGGTCACGTCCAGTAATATTACTGGACCTAACCTTGTTAATGTATATATATATATATATATATATATACATTAACAAGGTTTCAGAAATATATATACACCCTTATTCCCTTGAAGCAGAGTTGTGTTTACATATTTTTGAAAGTTTTACTGTGTCTGATAAGTCGGCAGCCGGGGAGACAAGTAATACAAACGGTAGCTATCAATGCACTGTTTAATACCATCAATGACAGTTCGTATGGACGCAGCCACACGTACACATGCACACATACATAACAACTCCTCCACCTATTAAGATATAACAAAAACCCTTAATCTACTTGTTACCCAAACCCTTAATGCTAGAAGTATCGCTTGAAGTCAATATTGTTACGGGGACGCAACGCCATTCGCGGTCTGGCTTCAGGCGGATGGTTTTCCGAGTCCGACTGCGCTTCTTGGAATTCGTCCTCATCGTCGGAGCGGGGCGGAACCATTGTCTCAGCTGGAGTCGACACTCCATCACTCTCCCCCGATAGCGCACGTGCGATGCTAGGTAAGTCTCGCTGTGGTGTGGTTGGTGGTGGTGGAAGCGACGGCGACGGCGACGGCGGCGGTGGCGAAGGCAACGGCGATCGCGGCAGCTCTAGCGGCGGCAACGACGGTGATGATGGTGAGTATGTATTATCCTCAATATCATCAAAGGTCTTCGTATTACATTCTGTGTCGTGACCTTTGTATAACGCCAGCTGATTTTTGTGTTTGCGATAACATAATTTTGAGTCCCAGTCTCTAATTAAATATAAAACTTTCCCTAATCGTTTTTGAATAGTTCCTTTTCCCCATTTTGCTTTGTTGTTCTGGTACAGTCTGTAAAGCACAAAAGTGCCTGGTAAATACTGGGTTGCGTTGCCCTGATTATCCTGCGAACACTGGCCATCACGTGCGTTAACGTTTGGGCCCGGAGAGGGGGGCAGCGGCAATGACGGCGTCAGCAGATCCAGACGTGACTTTAGTTTTCGACCGTAGATTAATTCTGCCGGGGAGAACCCGGTTGCAGTATGTTTCGAGTTCCGATAGTCAAATAAATATTTTAGCAATTGTAGTTGTGTATTTTTAACATTACCTCCACCAAGTACAAGACTAGATTTAATTCCCTTTTTTACTACTTTCACGTAACTCTCGGCCTGGCCGTTACTGGCGGGATGATACGCGGGTGACGTGATGTGTGTTATGCCATTTAAATCGCAAAAAACCCTAAACTCTTGTGAACAAAAAGCTGTGCCATTGTCACTCACTATAGTCTTAGGTATACCGAACCTAGACATAAATTCTTGCATTTTTTCTATAACCGCCTTAGACGTGGTCGTGGAAACCATATCGAAAACCTCCGGCCACTTTGAATACGCGTCTACTAAAACTAGATAAGTCCGGCCGCTAACCGGCCCGAGGAAGTCAATATGCACTCTGTCGAAAGCGCGGGCGGGCCGCGGCCAGGGTGCGGGGGCCGCGCGCGCCGGCGACGGCCGCAGTTGGATGCACACCTCGCAGGACCCTATCAACCGCTCTACGGCCTCGTCCACCCCGGGAAACCAAAATCTAGAACGGACCTCAGCTTTAGTTTTCACCACACCGAGATGAGAATGGTGAAGTTCAGATAATACCCTGTCTCGGAGTGTTTCGGGAATCACGACCTTATGTCCTCTCATAATACATCCATTTTCATATGCGAGTTGCGTTCTGCATAAATGATACGGCTTTATTTTTAGATCGTTTACCTTATTTGGCCAACCAGTCATTATGTAATTACTTACAGTATGCAAAACAACGTCCTTATTAGTTTCCGTCCGTATGTCTGACACGGTGACGGGTAGACCGCCGCTTAGCACAAAATAAACGTAAGCAGCGCGATCACACGGTTCTACCCCGTCGTCAGCGCCTTTCCGCGGCCCGGCGCGCGCGCCCGCACACGCCCCGCTCTCGCCCGGTGGCGGCAAACTGGCGCGAGACAAGAAATCGGCGCTGTTATCAGCACTACGGACATATTCTAGTGAATAGTTATAAGCGCTTAAAAATAATGCGTACCTCTGAAGACGGTTTGCTGATATCTCCGGCACCCCTTTATGTGGTCCGAATATCGAAATAAGGGGCTTATGGTCGGTACGCAAAACAAAAGGTTGCGACCTGCCATACAAATACTGATGGAAGCGACGCACCCCGAAGATAATAGCTGTCGCTTCCTTCTGTATTTGCGAGTACCTCGTCTCGGCCGCGGTGAGCGTGCGCGACGCGAACGACACGGGCCGCTCGCGCCCGTCGGGGCCCTCCTGCGACAGCACGGCGCCGAGCCCGGGGCCCGCGTCCACGGTCAGGATTAACTTTGCTTCCGGGTTAAAATGCGTTAAAACTTGATCGGACACTAAACATTTTTTTATCTGGTTATATGCGTTTTGGTGTTTATCATTCCACTCCCATTTGGCTTCCTTCTTTAACAAGGCATATAAGGGGCTCAATATTGAAGAGGCATTTGGTACAAAATTCCTGTAGTAATTAATAAACCCCAAAAACGACTGCAGTTGGCTAACATTTTTCGGGACGGGTGCTTTAATTACTGCTTCAATTTTTTCGGGGGATTTTTTTAATCCCTCCTTGTTAATGACGTAGCCTAAATAACTAATCTCATCTTTATAAAAATCGCATTTTTCCCGTTGCAACGTGAATCCTGCGTCCTGCAGCCGCTCGAGCACGGCGTGCAGTCGGCGCGCGTGCTCGGCGTCGTCGCGGCCCGTGACGAGCACGTCGTCGAGCAGGCACAGCACGCCCTCCAGGCCCGCCAGCACGCCCTCCATGGCGCGCTGGAACACGGCGGGCGCGCTCGCGAGCCCGAACACCAGCCGCGTGTAAACGAACAGACCTAGCGGCGTATTAATACACGTGTACTTTTGCGACTCATCTTCCAAGACCAGCTGATTGTAAGCCATAGATAAATCCAGCTTTGTAAATTTTTGCCCGCCGCATAACTTTGCAAACAACTCTGTTGCGGTTGGTAAAGGATATTGATCGATTAATAGCTGTTTATTTATGCTTACTGAATAATCAGCACATAGTCTGACGCTGCCATTTCGTTTTAATACTGGCACGATTGGGGAAGCATATTCGGTGTTGTCTACTGGTTTAAGTATACCTAACTCGACCAACCTACTTATTTCATTATTTACTTTATCGCGCAAAGCGAATGCAATCGATCGAGCCTTAAAGAAAACCGGTTTAACATTATCTTTTAGGGTTATTTTTACCTTAAATTTATTGAAACAGCCTAAAGAGTCTGAAAATAATTTCGGAAATGTTAATTGTAATTGATCACTTGTACAAAGCTGCTGGCAATAATTTACTGGTAACAGCTGTAATTGAAACGCCGAAATAAAATCCCTCCCGAGCAGTGGTGGCCCTCCGTCTCGCACGACATGCATGTCCAGGGGACACGTGCGCTCGGCCAACTTAACGGGCAACCTAACCACACCAATACACGGAATATGATTCCCAGTATAACTCACTAAACGCTTTTGCGGTGGTAACAATGGCACATCTTCAAAATAAAGTTTAAATACGGTCTCAGGAATTACTGTCACAGCGGAGCCGCTATCAATCTCAAATTTGATTTTAGATCCACGAATACATACTGTTTCCACCATCGGTTCTCCCCTCAGTGAGCGGATTGTTAACACCTTACCGTCATCACCGACGTCCTCGTCTCCGGCTCCGTTGTCTACGTAGTTCACTTTAGACGGACACATTCTACGTAGATGGCCCTTGACATTACACTTCCTACACACGTAATCACTATACTGACACTCCGAAGCTTTATGATTTGTATAACCGCACACGGAGCACTTTTGTTTCCCTGTACGTAACATTGGGAACTTGGACGCGTTTGAAACTCTTTTCGCATTATGCGTTATCTTAAACAGGGTCTCAGGAGAAGAAGCGGCGGGGCCGGGCCCGCCGTCGCGGCCGGCGCTCGCGTTTGCCGCGGATCTCGCGCTGCGTACGTTCTCGGCATATTCGACTGCTTTTGCGAGCGTCAACCCCTCAAGGTCCAGCGCGTACAATTTCTCTTTCTCACGACCGGGTGACATGCCCATTATAAATCGATCACGCAGAGCTTCTTCCACGTTGTTGAACGCGCACAACGACGTCAGACCTCGGAGTCTCGCGGCCCACTGAGAATGAGTTTCGCCAGGCTGTTGAATCGCTGCATAAAAATTATGACGCTCACTGAACCCGACCTGTTTTGGGTTAAAATGGTTATCCAAATTCTTCAGAATGTCTTCGTAGGGCACCTCTTGAACCTCCTTAGGCAAAGCCAAATCCGACGCAAGTCTGTAGGTACCCTCCACGAGTGCACTGAGCAATATCGCTCGTCTCTTTGTTCCGTCTGCATCCGTACTCGCGTTTATACTGTTGGCCACAAACCATTGTGTCAATCGATTTTTATATGTTTTCCAATCGTGCACATTGTGGTCAAAACTGGACAAAATACCGAACAGTGCAGACATTTTGTTTTTTTTTTCTTAGCGCGGGTAGTCGTCGCCACTGATAAGTCGGCAGCCGGGGAGACAAGTAATACAAACGGTAGCTATCAATGCACTGTTTAATACCATCAATGACAGTTCGTATGGACGCAGCCACACGTACACATGCACACATACATAACAGTGTCCATATTATTGGACGTGATTGTACTGAAGGATTTAACCTTAACTTTATAAATTACTATTGCTAAATAGTTTTGTTACAAGAATTAATCACATTTTTTAACAAACGTTTGTATTTTTCTCTTCAATCAATATTAAAGTTGCAATCTAGACTTGGCAAAAAACTTAATGAAACTTTGAAGCACTGGAAAAAAAGTACAGTAACCTCAGCACACAAACTGTATTTTTAAATATTTAATGTAGAATAAAATATAATAAGTTACTTCAAGTGACTCAACGTAACCATCAATTAAATAATAATTGAAGTAATTTAATTTTTTAGGTTTTATTTGATGCTATGTTTTGTTTATTTCATATTACAATTTGTGATTAAAAATGAATTCGTTAAAAATATTACGAACGTCGGTTACATCGGTTACCTGGAAACATTTCAAGCAAGATCAAATTCATAATTCAAATTCAAATAATTTATTTGTTGAACGTAGGTAAAACAGGTGTTACAACACTTACAACCCGCCCAGATGAGCAGCATACAAATATATTTTATGTTTCATGCGTCATGCTTGAACATTAATCTAATTTGACAAATGGTTTAGCGCAAATACTCTGAGTAGGCCGTATCTGCAAAAAAAAGTAGTTTTAGTAAGTCTAGATTAAATAAATATTTTTTTAAGCTCCTCTCTTTGACCCACTGGCCACGAGATTACCATACATTTTTTTCATACCAGAGCTGCAAGTTTTTTGTCAAGACCAAGATTGCAATTTTAACATTGATTTTAGATAAAACTACAAAAGTTTGTTAAAAACTATGACACACTTTTTATTTAGAGTTAATTTATTTAATTTATTTCGGAAATAGCTTTTATTAATACGAGATGAGTAATATTAAAATTTAGTATGTTATTACCATTTCGAAAACCGTAGGACTCTTGCTAAAACTTTGTTAGGCCCGGGTATTTAATAATACGAAGGCTAGTTGATTTTGGACCCTTTAATACAGGATGCCTGTATACTAATTACTAAAAAGTTCTTAACCAGCGTGAAAATATTAATAAAACTCCTACTCTATTTGATATATATGGTTTCCACCGAGCATCATGAAATCCTATTGTGCAATTTATTACAGAACATAACTGTTGTTTATCCTGTAAATAATAGCGGCCTGCTCACGTAAACGGACCGCGGGAAACGCCACGCCATCTTCGTTCCGAACTGTACGTGTAAATGCGACTGTAATAGTAAAATAGTAAAAAAATTACGGTTCGGAACGACGATTGGAACAACGCGTGGTCATTCCCGCGGTCCGAACTTTACGTGTAAAGGCCGCTAGTGTTTCTACTGTTATTCTTCTTTAATGAACTATTTACTGATTCATGGTATGCAATTAATATTTAATTATTTTTCATATATTTTACAGGTTTTGGGCCCGTGCGCCAGTAAGATGATGCATTACAAAAATCCGGAGTACTATTCCTTCCACCACATGTCGTTCTACGATTTCACCCTTTACTTATGTCCTTATAGGCAATATCCAGCGGACTTAAAACGCAAACCATAACGTGTCAACAGACTTGTTACAAAAAATAAATGAATAAAACTGAATAAATTAACTTTATTCCGTAAATAGATCGCACGGGATCGGGGAATTATAATTTAAGGATGCCTATTAGGGACCTCGTTGAAGTTGTATGTACTAAGTGTTTATGTTGTTTGTATGGGACTACCAGCGCTTCATTATCTATCACTGGCTTTTGTTCCATGCGCGCAAAATGGAAAATTACCTATTTTTCGTGACGAAAAGTAGCCTCAGCCTATGTTAATTTCCATGTAAAAAAATAAAAAAATAATCGACTTAATCAGCGAATTAAATTAGGAATGTATGTCGTAGTACGTCATAAAAATAATTGTCTATTTAAATATATACAATATGAATGAATTTTCTGTACTGTTTTATTATTAATTATACTAGATCGGTTTGAATATTTTATGTAAGTAAATTCAGGATTACTATGTAAAAACACGAATCTTTACGGTTAAAACCGAGATATCCCGAGTGTTAGGGGAGGAAAGACGATATAGACTCCTTTTACGTAGCAGATTATCTAACAGATTTTGACTCAAACGGTTGATTGAGAATTATTTACAAACATATTTTACACGATTTAAAAGAACAAAAATTTACCGTATTACCCAATAGTACCCAGAAGACCGAGCGTCGCTCGGGTCAAAAACGAATTTTCCCGATGATGACAATTTGACATCGATTTTTTCTCCCCCGTAAACCCCTAATAGCAAATTTCATCGAAATCGTTAAAGCCGTTTTCGAGAACATGATTGCAAATCCGTTATAAACACAGAAATTTCTGTTCCGTGTTTACAAATATTGCTCGTTATATAATTTAACTTTAAATGCTGCCCGCTTTTTCCAAACTTACCTTAATGCTCTATAATATTAGCTATGACGGTTATGACATACTATGACTTGACTGTGACATTTTCACAAAAAACCCGTTTAGCAAAAATCATTCAGTCAGAAAATAAACAACAAAATAAATACATAAATATCAAATCACAGGATAATGTCACACCAATTGATCTAGAACCAAGCTCTAGGCTTAAATGTAATAAAAAAAGTAATAGCTTAAAAACCAACCCCTCAATAACGTCAATGCAATAATAGAAAATGGTTCAAAACTGCGTCCGCGCACTGCTCTTCGAGAGTCTCCGTCACCTTACCAAAAGCGTGCGCACCAAGCTTTGTATTGCAAAGCGTTTTACCGGGAGCAGCTGCCCACCACCGCCGTGTTACGATGTACGTATATGCAGCCAATCAGTCACAATTCGGGTAACAATATCATGTCAATTATCAGATATTATTAGATATTATATATTTTATTTTCTTATTTTCTGGTCAAATCCATTGATAATCTGCAAGACTACACCACGAACCGTCACCGCTACGTGCGCTGCTTCCAGAAATAAAATATACGAGGAGTCGCAGATGTGTTGTACACGCAACAATATGTAATTTACTTACCATATATTAAGGAATATTATTTTTCAGGATAGAAAATATGGTATGAATTTGCCCGCGGACACCGCAAACTGCAACCCATTTTGCCCTTTACCCGGTATGCCTTCCGGAGTGTTCCGTAACTGCAACGGTGAGGTTAGTTTAACCACGCATGTCAGGGCTGCGCTTGATAAAAAGTCATATCCATTTCAAAATCTTGCCTAAATGTTTGTTTTTTTTTTAATGAATAAAGTGTTGTTTAATGAAAAAGATGCAAACGCTTTAAACCAAAACGCCGATGACTCCTTCCTTTCGTTTTTTGTCTCTTACTCTACTTATTGGCCAAAATTATTTCGATACGTTCGGTGCTGGTTCGTAATTAGTCTCTTTCGTTTTTGGTCGCATTCTAGATACAGTATGTAAACCTACTAAAACCATTTATTTGAACCCGGGCATGTCTAGGCGATAGATAAGGTAAGGGTATATAAATTATTGAAATCTTAACGCTTTTTCAGATTTACAATTAAAATACGAAAATTAAAATTTAATTAATTCATGTTCCTATAACATCCTTTATTTGTTTACAATGGTGACATTTGTTACCCGGTTATCAAGTCAAGGTCAAATGTGTCAAACACATGCAATGTCATTTCAAGTAAGTAAAGCTATGTGCACACTTACGATTAAATGCGACGTAGTTCAATGTGGCGTCCGCCATTAGCCGTTATTTGAACCAAGCGACGGCGGTTGTTTTCGTGAACACTACGCATCAAATCTGGATTTTGCCGGGCACGTCGCTTGATTATGTTGAAAGCTTGTACAATTCGCATCCTCATTTCTTCCTCCGTCCTAGATTCTTTTTTAAATACTAACTGCTTGACCCAACCCCAAAAAAAATAGTCCAGAGGCGTGAGGTCCGGCGAGCGAGCCGGCCATGGAGTATCCGAAGAGAAGCGGCCAATCCACTGACGTCCGAAGATTTGGTTCAGCCTTTGCCTCACTTGAATAGCAACATGGGGCGGTGCTCCATCATGCTGGTACCATGTTTCTCTCAATTGGGCCAGTGGTAAATTGTCCACATAGCAGCTTACTGACTGGTTCAGTACTTCCAGGTATCTTTGCCCGTTATTCGACCCGTTAATAAATACGGGTCCAATGATGTCGTTACCTCTTATTCC
This sequence comes from Acleris sparsana, assembly GCA_923062465.1. Taxonomy (NCBI): domain Eukaryota; kingdom Metazoa; phylum Arthropoda; class Insecta; order Lepidoptera; family Tortricidae; genus Acleris; species Acleris sparsana. The sequence goes on along the minus strand of OV281287.1, from coordinate 12,470,212 downwards.
CGCCCAAACATTTAATGACCAACGAGTCTGATGGGCCAGTTCGCGGCCGACATGAGGGTTTTGATTTTTTGGTGCCCAGTGGTGGATAACCCTACGATTCCACATCGCGTTTCTTGTGAACAAACTTTCATCTGTCCATATTATTTTTTTGATAAAATGAGCATCATCTGCAATCTTACTTAAAGCCCAATTTGCATAGTCGACCCGCCGTAAAAAATCATCTTGTTTCAACGCATGTACCTTGATCACCGAAAATGGATGCTGTTGGTCCCGTTTTAAAATTTTGTGGACGGCTGTATGACTAATATCATACAACCCCCCTGCTTTTCTAGTGCTGGATCCAGGATTTTCTGCAAAATGGTTTAAGATCATTTCTTCCGTTCTGACGTCAATACGAGGACGAGGGCCACCAGTACTAACCGGAACCGCTCTCTCGTTGTTACGCAGTCTGGTAATCGCCCTTATAATTACACGCGAGTCCGTAGGCTGTCTTCGCTGCGGAAATCTTTCGGCGTACAATCGAAGAGATGCCGCACCATTATTTCTGCACTCCCCGTAAATAAGAATCATATCTACTATCTCCGCAGCACTAAAAATCAGCGGCATCATGAACTACAATGTTTTGTTTGTAATAAAGAAACGTCACATTGATTGTCGTCTTGTCATTTGATTGCTGTCCAAACTTTTTTGATGATTAAGAAAAAAACTATTGACAATAAAGTGACATCAGTGAAATTGAAGTAATGGCATGGATTGATAATGTTTATGATAAATTGAAAATAATTTGGCTGCTTTTTTATTTATTTGACTGACTTTAACAAAAGCGTAAAACAGGTATGAAAAAAGAAGTTATTTTAATAAACAAATAATGCACTGAACGCAAGTTCAATAATCGGTTACGATGTAAACATTACATACGGGTCGTGTCATGGGCACTAGACGACGATGTAAACATTACACACAGGATGATACTTTTAGGGTTAACCGACTTTGAAAAAGGTAAGATTTTATAATTTTTATGCAATGCTAAAATTAAGAATATCCGACACACACTAGCACAAAATGTGGTAAAACACTTAACTCAACTAGGCTATCAACTGGTTGAAAGAGATGGTTTTAGTAAGTTTACATACTATAGGTACGTGACGTTCGTTTTTCATCTCATTCATTATTTGTGACAATCTTTTCCTCTGACTGTAAGGGTTTCTGCAGGCTTTGCCTACACACTCGCAATTGCAACCGTTTTCAATTTGACAGTCCGAAGGCGAGTCTGCATACAAAATGAAGACAATTGATCTAGGTACTTTGAAGTCGATTGCGATTGCGAGTGCGTAAGGGCCAGGCTACACGCTCAATCATACTTGCGCAAATTCCAATTTGTACAAGCATTGTGCGTTAAGACGGCAAAACGGTATACCGCACAATTTCAATTTCATCCAATTCCAATTTTTGCACAAATCGTTTGCGCATGCAAGACACTGCGTGTAGCCGGGCCTTTAGGTAATAGGCCGGCTGCTTTGGCTGTTGCACCGAATGATTGCTACTATACAATTATTTCGTACATAAATAATAAGTTAACAACAGTTCCGAATCTCGTGGAGTATCCAAAAACATGAATTTAAATTCCCCGTCGAAAGCGCCTGATGTATAATGAATATAATGATGCTTTGCTTCATATTTATATAATTTTGCGGTGCGAGTTAAAAGCTATTATTTTATTATTAGCTACTATTATTGCTATTATTATTAGCTACTATTTCTAAAATGTATAGGTGTTCTTCGATTATGAGCTGTCATGTCCAAAGGTATAAACCTAGAACTCATGAAACATAATTATAACTAATACTGATTAAGGCTTCTTCATCCACTCTGTCATTACCTCATTAGATAGGTAATTAGATACCGTCAACAATCGGATCAGTATTTGCGGATATGATATTCGCACACTCGCCGAATCCGTAGTAAAGGAATTACGCTGCTTAACCTCGACGGGGAATTTTGTTTTTCTTGTAATTCTTATATGATAAGTGTCCAACAAGTCCATAGTTTTATAAACCAGACTACATGACCTTTATTATAATATTATTTTTATTTACTTATACTCAATATAATTTTGAAAAGATATAACGTTATTTAAAAGAATTAAAGCAATACCTAGTTTTTTCGCTACGAATGGATGGATCAGAAACTGAAAATGATCATCGAGGAACATCCTATGCATATATAGATAGATAAATTAATAGTAGATTGTTCAACAAGGGACTAAAACAAGCTATAATGACACGAGATGTTTAGCCACGCGAGCGAGCTTGCGAGCGAGGGTGGCTGTAGTTCGAGTGTCATTATGGTTGTTTAGTCTCGCGTTAAGTCTCCTTCACAAACCGGCAAGACAAAGAGATCGATAGGCGGATTGAAAATGCCTGGAGGAGCTACTGGTCCATGAAGGAACTGATGAAGGGCAGCCTTCATTAACTGAGGCTCCTAAGTCCAAACTCAAGGTTTGCCAAAGAGCAATGGAGCTTAGCATACTGGGTGTCCGAAGATCCGATAGGGTGAGGAACACAGAACTGCGCTCCAGAACTGGTATTGCTGATGTTGGGGTAAAGACCGCAAAGTTGAAGTGAGACTGGGCTGGCCATATCTGCCGCATGCACGATGAGAGATGGGCCAAAAACACCACCCATTGGCTTCCACGCGATGGATATCGTAGCAGAGGTAGATCCAGAAGGAGATGGCGAGATGACTTTGAGTCGTTAGCGCGGGATTGGCAGGAGTGCGCTCTGGATAGAGACGAATGGCGAAAACGAGGTGAGGCCTTTGCCCAGCAGTGGGACACAAAAACAAAATTACAACATTTATTATAAAAAAAGTTTCTAACAATTAGGTATCTTATTATTACTATAGTTAATCTAACATTAATGATGTTATTTGTTTCCCACATTTCCAATCAATAAAAGTTTGGTATGTTTTTGGATAAATGCCACTAGATTTTGGCGGCAAAAGATTTCGTATCACCTCTTTTGCTTTCTTCTCCATTCTGGAGTTAGGCGTTAATTCTTCTTCACTGGATGATGATGATGACATTTCTGGTCCGTAATTTCTAAAGTTGCACAATTAATTGGTGAAATTTTTTAACAACGTACGCTCAATACAAGTTATGAACATCTATTCAAAATACAAAAAGGAAAAAAAAGTTGCGCGGTTTTTTTGTAAAGTGATGTTTTAAATGCTTGCATATTTAGCCAACAGATTCAAACTTGGAAACCATTTTAAAAGTAATTGGACCACGCATAATAAAAGAGTTCGGCCTTAATATGATTAAATAGATTCATATTCGTAATAATTAATCGTGTTTCACGAAATTAAATCCTTTTTTTTATAAATTTGCACAGTTGTTATGTTGAGGTTATTTCGACACCCAAAAATATGGTCCATACACAATCACTGAAAATGGCGATAATCCTCCATTCACAAACACCGTGATTGGTTGTATAGGGGTTTCCAAAGTAAATTTAAAAAATAAAAACTTTAATCCCTAGAGATTAATAAGGAGCTTTAGTCCCGATTCGCAGAGATTTAAGTAGCATAAGAGCATGAGAAGTGACATTTTTTTTATTCATATTATTACAATACACGTTTACATAATGAAGACTAAATAAATTGAAATAAAAGCATTTAAAGCTTACATGGTAAACAAATAATGCTTTTAACTGGCATCCCACAGCTTTGGAGCAAAGCACTTTTACTTATAATACGTCGAAGGCAATAATGTTTACCCCGTAGAATAGAGGCTCCGATCTCATCAGGCGTTTAGATAAAGAGAGAGATTTCAGCGTAAGTTGAAGGTGTATTTGATCAAGCAACTTTTACATGATACCGTGATCCGAATGCAATGAAACTTGTTCATAAGATTTATCATTATTCAAAATAATAGTAGTAAGAGCAAAAATCATTGAAAAACCCGGTGAAAGCAAAAAAAACTATTTTTTATGTTACATTATATTTGTCACATGGCGCACTCGAAACAAAAGGTTTTTATTCTATTTGCAAATCTATAATCAGGTTTCGTTTAATTAATGCTAAATGCCCATAAACGCATTATTAATGAGGGGGAGACCGGGGTAAAGCTAAGACTTTGAAGCTTTAGATTAATAATTTCTGAACACAACTGAACTAAATGGACGTTTCATAAGGCACGTAAACAAATCAACAGATATGTAAAAAACAATAATTAGTAAAAATTATTAACAAAACTGAAACGTCTAATCTACTTACTCCGGTTTACATTTGTTTTAATTTTTTTGTAGTTTACGGTACAGCTGATGGCAACAGTGTTGCAAAAAGTGCAGTCGAGGTTGAAAGTGTTGGTTTAATAACAGGCGAAACAGAAGTTGATAGTGTAGCATCAACGACAGTCACTAGTCGCAGCAGAGAAAGGCAAGGTTTCGCCATGATGTGGCACATAATACATTTTGGTATCTTTCCATCTTAGCTGCTGAAAATTTACCTCAACAATGCTCCGATTCACTATATCCAGGCCAAAACCGTTTATGGACCAATTTTACCCCCTCTGACGATTGTGACCCATGGCTGTATCTGTAATATATTTGCCAAACACCTGCCTAAGCAATCTTGCCGGCAAACATATTATAAATAGTAAGCAAATGCACACTCTTTATCATAGTCGACTTTTATTTGTAAGTTATATTTCAAATAAAAATAAAGTTTAAATTTTTTAGGTATTTGAAAAACTCGAACATTTTGGTAAGCGCGGACACGTGAAAAACAGATTATAGATAATTTCTGGGCACCACTAAGTAGACTGCGAAAATATGCATTATTAAGAAATTACACCTGCTGTACTGTTTTACCCCGGTATTCATGGTTTTGCGTAGGTTTCTCCTACCTGCGAAATACTAGTGTATTACCACATTAGTTAATATAAGTGCCGGTTTTATAAAGGCCCGTTAGTAATTATGTCAGATCAAATTTTAGTAACGTCATACAAGTTATGACATTCCTGCCTGAAATTTGATCTAACGGATCTTTATAAAACCCAGCCAAAATCTATAAAAAATCATGAAAACCGTACCGCTCGATTCGCCTTATGGTGACAATAGGTAATCCTGGAATGAAATGGCACCTAATTATTAAGGATTCAAAATAAACCTTTTCGTGTCAGACATTAAAGCCAAATGGAGTAATTAGTAACGTTCTGCTAATGTACAACGGACCTTAAAGTATCAATATTATTCGGCTTCATTTACTAGTTTATTAGAAACACTTCACTAAATCAATCAATCAATCAATCCATTTACATCTTCTTCCTCACAAATTTTATAATACACATCATTAACGATATTTTTCGCTTGAGATCGAAGGGTTTTTAGGACATTTCTCTGGTAACTAACGCTATATTTAAGTAAAAACGACAAACAATAACAAACTATGACCGCCGGTGAAACTTGAATTGACAGGCATGGCAATATTGCCATATGAAAATTGAATTCTTTTTACTTTTACCTTTGTCATGAGATTGGTAGACCTATACCGTAGTAGAATGTACTAATTTTCATAATATATTTTACAGGTTTTGGGTCCGTGCGCGTCCAAGCTGGGGCATTACCGTAACCCGGAGTACTTTGCCTTCCACCACATGTCGTTCTACGATTTCATCTCGCAATTAGATGCGCGCAGGCAAAAACGTGCTGACTTAAAGCGCAAACCAATATAAATCTTTACTTTTCATGAAAAGTACCGGTTAACCAATTATATGTCAGAGAACATAATACTTACCACAGATTATACAAGACCATCGCTGCAGAACAACTTGAAAAACGTTAGAGTCAGATGATTTATGTGACGTCAGTAATTAGTAGTCCTCGCTTTGCAAATTACGTGTCGTTGCGTTCCAGCGGGCGTGTGATAAAGCAGGTGCACTGACAGGTTGCGCGCGAGGGAGAAAAACCCGCTTTCCTCTCACGCATCATTGAACCGAGCTGTTATTTGGTACACAATATACTTCATAGCATTTGCATGATACTGTAAGATTGTGCTCTGCTGTTACTACAAAAAAAACACCGTGATCTGATAGATGCAGGATCATATTGTAAGAAGTTAACAATACAACGAAACCCATCTACTTTTCTCACGGTAAATGTTCAGATACAACAATAGCATTGTTTAAGTATAGGCACATAGTCAATTAAGTTCCACATTTGTAAATTAAATAACCGCCAAAAAATGCTATGTTGCTTTTTATTTAATTTTATTGTTACTACTTGAGTTTTGTTAAGCTCTTAACTAAAGATGAAAATGGCCAAAGAGGGAAACAAACAACATTAGCGTCAAAAAGGGAAAAACCGGGCTAGAGCACGTCGGACTATTGTCAGAGCAGGGTTCCGACGCCGTTATTACAAACACAAAAAACTGTCCCGAAAAACAAAAGGTACATATAACGGATTTTCTATTTAAAGTTACTTGATGACGTATTGATGATGCTTAGTAATTCTAATTAGGTATAATCGTAGGAACCAAACAAGTGTACTAAAGTCGTTATAGTTTTAATTTTAAGCTAATGTCCTTTTATTTAAGATCCTTTTATAGTAACACGAGTATCAGAGCCGTTTTTTTACTTCCTTGACCATTTCCATTGATTGACATTTGATGCAAACTCTGCTCTCAAATCTCAACGACAAACTTTTTGTACTAACTTTACTTATCCACTATGTTATCGTATCGCCTGCTTGTCTTTAGCAACACCGGCCGTTATTACACGGAAAGCTATAAGCCTAATAAATACAAAAAGTTAATTACAGTTTAAACGACAAGAACAACCCATCGAACACGTAAAAAGCAAATCATTGGAAAGACCGGTTTTTACTCCATTCTTACCATAGCAAGTGGAATCTATTACATAGTGATTAAACCAGAACACATAGGCAAAGATGCTCAAAGTTTGAGATATTCCGGTAGCACTAGACCTTTCTGAAATTTGTGCATTTCTTCAGTTGTTTGGCAAAGGTCAAGTAAATAATCAAAAGTTTTTTTTTAGCTGAGTTAGTTCTTGATTTCTCAATATTAATGCTTACTAAAGCTAACTTATCCGAGAAAATACAATAGCGTTAAATTATTCACGACGGGGTCTCTATTACATAAGAGCTATAATATTTTAAATACGATAAGTACGATAACAGCTCAAAGGGAAATTGTTTTACCCAATAGAATAGAGATCCAGCGCATAGCTTTATTGTCTCACTCACCCGTGTACACCGAACTTACTTTAACCCGAAAGACTTAAGAACTATTTGCATTGTACATCTGTGCAATAGCACGTACAAATACGTTACTGACTAGCTGAACTATCTCGGATTTACAAATACAGTGAAAAACATTTAAAAATACAGTGAAAAATCACGGACAACCCAGTATTTTGAATATTTATGTAACGATTATGGTATTTAAATATGTTAATGCCGTTTCGCCAAAAGATGCAGAGTCTCAGGCGAGTCGACGTGTTCGTCAAAACAATGGCCGACGCTAGCACGCATCTCTAGACGTTTCCAATTTCTCACAGCCTCGGCCGTGCCTCCGCGTGGCCCCTTCGTCTACAGCGATTGAAAAACTCAGAGAAGTCAGCTTAAGTAAGACAAAACACTTTTTCAATCATAATGAACATTCATTATCTATATCACCGACGTGTAAAAGAACCCTAGTTTGGCCAAATTTTCGCTTTTTTTTCATTTATGTCAATTAAAAAAAAAAAACGACAAGCTTCGTCAAATTATATGTATAAAAAATAATCAGCAACATGCTTCGTCAAGAGTTTACAATAGTTAATCGGCTTTGAAAAGATTGAAAAACAGATGCACGGACCGATTAGTTATCTTTGAAATATTGTAAAAGCAAAGACAACATATTGTTTACTTTATTTAAACCTTTATAACATCAAACGAGTTGATATGTGTTAATTTTAATACGATACCTCAAAAAGAGCTCCTGGAGACTAATTTACAAATTTTGACGAAATTTTCACATTAACCTTAATAGCCGTTTTGTGATAAATAAATAAAAAACAACCTATAACACTGTACATCTTTATTTTTTTAACTAAACCTAAAAAAGTTGCAACATGCATCGTGTCTTAAATTATACCTACACATGTAATAAGTATAAAGTAACCTAACACATGTTTGCGATGTCAATTAAGTAGTGGATTGATTCTTCAAAAAAATAACTCGCCTCGATCATGTTCTCGGCTCATAATAATGATAATCTCTGTTTAAATGCAACTAGATCGGTCCTTATAATCTCGTGCGCTACAACTTTGGTCCATTAATGAGAAAGAAAATATGTCACGCAAGCGTTAAGACTATACTAGTAATTAAATAAATATTAAATCGATCCCACACTGTTACAATAACAATAGACATCACGAAACTTTTTATCGACGTCGTCTGACGTATTAATAGCTACTTTGTATTCACACACACGTAATGAAATAATCAGTAGGCATATCTGTTTCAGGAAGAGTTCGAATTCCACTTCCCATGTACGACTTATGTCGTCCAACTTCCTTTTGTAAATGTGTTTACTACAACGGGATTAACAACAGGTACCTACTATCTAGATAAGACACGGTAGCGTAGGCTACCGAGACACGGCGTCTCGGTAGCCCGACAAGTTCTAAGAAAAATTCGAGTGCCACTGCAATGTGTATTATAAATTACAACACGAACCCATTCGGGCCATAATTCCCACCCCATATTTGTTTCCGGTAATTCCAGTGTAACTAGTAACCTTTTTATTATAATGAGTATACAATCCGAAATCTACGTATATTTTTACCCTTTGATCGGGTAATAGTAAATATGTTAAGTGATAAATAATAAACTATAGGTATATTAGTGAAAAAATACTAATGAATTAAAAATACTGATATCCCACCAGAAACTTAGAATGTAAAAAAGACCAAGTTCTTATGTGCTGCCACCATAGGAACTGAGAAGTAGCGCCACATGAAAACTTGACCTATTCTTTACATTTGTTTTTGGTAGGATTGATTTGATATTACTAGAATAGTAAAAAGTTATTGTCAGACTACTCTAGACCGTATTGACTGACTTGTATCGGCTATAAATATACATCAAGTATAATAGCTGCTGGCTGTCCTCAGGCTGTCGCGCACATAAAAGAAGTTATTTGCGGTGAAAATTGAACACTGTTGTTATAATATAAATGACAGATTTCTAGATCGGCGCGTTTTCTACGTGATTATCGCCCGGAGCTTGGATTTCCCTTCCTATTAGGTACATTATTTGTAAAATAAAGCAAACAATGTTATGGCTGCATAACCCAATAATCTTGCATTTGACCTGAATTGTGAATAATGCAATATGTGAGATGTAATCAACACCATTAGTTTTCTATTTGATTAAACGTCCAACTCGTAAATGCAGTATTCGTGTATGTACCGTAATATTAATACCCGGCCCGAGGAACGTGCGTATAAACCGGGTCACAACTATTTACATACTTATTCACCTATTTCCCATACACATTTTCGGTTCCGCCTGCGGTTTTGTCAATTGATCATTCAGGTTTAACTAGTTAACTTGATTAATGGCAGTGTTTTAAAAATGTAGCTCGATAACTTAAGAGGCTTGTGAAGCGCCGCTAAAATCGCGTAGCTGTCAAAAACACCCATACGAATGTTGCCCCGGGCGAAAACTTTTCTCACCCCTATATCAAGTCCAATTTTCAGGGTTGTTGAATATGTTGTAGTTATTATAAAGAACTGGGTATGTACGTTTCTGTATTTTGTTTTTTAAATTTGTTTTGTTCTAAGAAATATTTTATTGGAAAGCAAAACGTACAGACATAGTTTTTATGATATCTGAAACATATTCAAAAATCGTAAAATCCTCTTAACTAAATTAACGCATTCTTAATTAATTTAGGCCTTGTAACCATTTGTGTTTAGGCCAAATTAAATTAATGTAATGTTAAATTAATCAAGCATAATGGACAGCCTCCAGGCGAACGGTTACCTATTGTGAGTGGGACGCCTAGAGTTAAGCAACGGAAAGGCAGCGGAGGTCAAGCGGCGTTCGGTCCGCAGTTTCGTCTAAAGATCAAGGTAATTGGTCAGATAGCATCTCGGTCGTAGCCGTGAACAAAGGGAATCTGTTGAGGGTTCTGTACCTTTTTTTTTACTTTGCTGGTAGCTTCATCCTTATGCTTTGCGTGTAGGTTATTAAAATGATTATGATGTACACTCTTATGAAATGCATCATAAGTATACCGTGCAATAATAACAAAAACAGGTTCGAAATAATTGAGGTATTTTTGCAGGATTAATAATCTCAGTAAAGTTAATGTTTAACCCTCAAATGGTACCCAAAAATGTCGAGGGTTATCAGAGCATATCTACTCCATGCGTCCCACAGTTTAGGGCCATTGTGATCACGACACTTTTGCGGATAATGTTCGAAAGTGGCTCGTGAGACCGCGATGTGGCCGTGATCGTGACACTGCCAGCCACGAGACCACGGTAATCTCATACTTAACATTACTTAAATAAATATAAAATACATAAATATTAAATGAACACTTTCTTTTATACATAATATCTATATGTATGTACTTAGGATATAAGAGATATTATAGTAGTACTCTGAATATCATTTAATCAGAAAATTAAAACGAAAAGGCAAAAAAAATAAAAAAAATAGAACTAAGCTAAAACTTCTCAGGGTCAGATTTAGCAAGTTTTGACACACTTGCCGAAGTTCGATTAAGCTGAGTATTGTAAAATTTCTGTAGCAATATGCAAATAGTAATAGAATTGCAATAATTTTGTCTAAAAGCTTGTTTCGTTTAATATATGCAAAAGATTAAAAGATTTTAGTCGATCGAATTTCACCATCATGGTCGTCGTGAAATTGCTAGAGAAAAAATCTATTTCATTATGAACCAGTTGGGATAAAAAGTTATGTTTAGGTTTCTTATGAAGACAAATAATTATGTTTATGCAGTTAGCTAGGTTAGGTTTTTTTTATAACAATGAGAAGGCACGCAATCGCTCAGGCCACCTGATGGTAGGTGGGATCTGAGACTCATAGACATTTAAAATCTCAAGACTACAATCTCAAAACTGCATCGTAAGACTTCAAATGCGTTGCCAACCGTGAGGACTGAGATGGAATGCCTCTATGTTAGTAATTTCACCGGTTGTCTTATCCCCACACTGGAACACAGGAATGCGAACACTGCTGCTTGGCGGTGGGTTTATGGATAAGATAGTACTACCTACTATACTACCTAACCTGTGAGCAAAAGTAATCCCATCAGGATTTAATTTAAAAAAAACCACTTAAAGCAGTTTTATTTCTGTTTCTCCTATGTATGTAGTACTATTTGTTCTTTTCTGTGGTTTTCCTGCATTGGCCTTGCTTATTCTACTCCAAGGTTAACTGGAAGAGCTCCTATGTGGGATGAGTTCAGTTTGTTAGATAATTTTCACGAAATCGCCTCCGAACGCTTCGCTCGTCGCTTCGCGCCGTCTGTCACTCTGTATGTACTCGTCTTTTAAACTGCGAAACGGATTTTAATGCGGTTTTCATTAATAGACACAGTGATTTCAGAGGAAGTGTTTGATAGAATCTGCATTCTGTACGTGTGTTACAGAAAACTCACAGAAACCGAAGAGAAGCTGCCGCTAGCGGTCGCAACTCCTGCTATAATCATCATCATCGTCATCATGTCAGCCGAAAGACGTCCACTGCTGGACATAGGCCTCCCACAAGGCTTTCCACTCAGACCGGTCTTGTGCTTTTCGCATCCACCGCGGTCCCGCGATCCTGACGAGGTCGTCACTCCATCTTGTTGGAGGCCTACCTACTGCTCGTCTTCCGGTCCGCGGACGCCACTCCAGAACCTTCTGACCCCATCGGCCATCAGTCCTGCGAGCAATGTGCCCCGCCCACTGCCACTTCAGTTTAGCTATTTCCCCCCAATGGATTTACAAAAACAGCCTGCTATAATATTATATTTAAATTCGAAAGTTTGTGTTTTTGTGTGTGTGTTACTTTGTTACTCCTTCACGCTGCAATGGCTAGACGGATTTGGATGACATTTGAAATGAAGATAGCCTATAACTTGGATTAACACAGGCTACTTTTCACCCCGGAAAATTTAATTTGAAGACGCGGGTAGAGGCTATTATATCCTAAAATCCTACCAATACGAGGATCCTACTAAGTAATCATACTAATATTGTAAATGCGAAAGTGTGTTGTTTTGTTACTTCTTTACGCTGGACGGTATTGGATGAAGTTTAAAATGGAGATAGATTATATCCCGGATAAACACAATCGAAATCTACGCGGACGAAGTCGCGGGCAGAAACCAGTAGTCTATAAATGGCTAACAATTACGACCATCACCTATTATCTCATCACTTTTTAGAAATTAAACTAGATAAAGATTAGGTAATACTTGCTTTGATTGACGTCAGAGTAAATTGTATATAGTAATCAACCAAGTCAATACATTAAAATGTAAACAAGTTTGCCTAACCTAAATAAGTTACCTAAGTACATAACAAAGGAAACTTGAATACTTTAGTGCTTTGTCATAATACACTTCAAGCAGTTCAAACTATATATAAAAACAGTATAAAAACAGCAATAAATAAATTATAAGCAATTATTTTTTTCAATTTCATTTACAACTAGCACTTGGCTAATGTACCTGGTTACGCTAAATAGAAAACAAAAAAAAATCGCTATTTATTTATCCTTAAAACAGTGGCAGAATATCCTCGTACTCAAACTAAAATATTTCTACGTTAAAACACGAAGGAACTCTAATAAAGCAAGCAATTATTGTATTGAACGTTGAATCAATTCGTAACATATAATTGGCAGTTGATTGAACATCCGTATGTAACAACAGCATGGACGCACTGGACGCAAGTTGGTTCGACGAAAGAGTTAACTGTATGAACGCAATTATAAGTCGCTTCCCAACTTACAAATTGGAAAATTATGCATCTGAAGGAGCATTCGCGTGCTCACCCGAAACTTTTATGGACGGAGAAGTTATAGCGTCATGCATGTTGGCGAATGCATACGAGTAAATTTTCGGTGGAGACATTTTATAGAACTTACTCATCGAATGTAGGGTTTAATTTATTACCAAAAGTAGTTTGTACTGCTAAGAAGAGCTCTCATTAATTGATCACTCTATTCATTCAGATAATTATAATTGTTTGATATTAGGTATAAAAAAGCGGCACCCATAGTTTAGGTTTTTTTATAGTGTTTATGTTTTTTGTATTAGTATTGTTATTTCACTTAAAAGTAAACACCTATATAAAAACTTATGTACCTACTATAAAATAAATATATATGTGTGAAAGACTATAAATAAATGTTATGTGGAAACACATATTGAAGAGCGGTATTTTTTATTACCAGTTGTTTATTTGGTGTGTGTGTGGGGTGTGTATAATGTTCAGATAATGGAATAAAAACCGTTTTTTTTAAATTATTTTGCTATTAAGTATAAGAAGGCGAAAAATAGTTACTCAAGGCGGAACTAGGGCACAATATTTTGCAAGTTTTTAGTTATGACTGAGATGACATGATGATGTGTGTGTGATGTTGCGGGTGGTAGGGCCTTGTGCAGGGTGCGTCCGGATCGCAACCACTATCTTATCCATTAACCTACAAAACAGCAGTGTTCGCATTGTTGTGATCCAGTTTGGGGATAAGACAGCCGGTGCAATGACTAGCATAGAGTAGAGGCATTCCATCTTAGTCCTCATGATAGTCAACGTATTTGCTGTTTAGGATTGCAGTCTTGTGAATGCGAATGTCTATGGGTCACAGTTTCCACTTATCACTGGGTGGCCTCTGTGCTCGCTTGCCTTCTCTATGCCATAATTTAATAAAAAAAAATTAAATAACGCATCTATTTTATTGAGGTTTCATAGTGATTTATCGATTCAGTAGTTACCTACCACAGTTACCTACTTTTGTTATGAAGAATAACAGTTTGTTCAAGGAAAAATAAAGCACGAGGGAAGAATAAAACTGAAAACTTCGTTGTATAAAATTGATGCGTAACATACAGTCGTGTTCATAATAGTTATTTATGTGACTGGAGCATAATAAGATCACACGAGTGTTTTAATGTCTAATTATGCGTACAGTCGCATACAAAACTTTATCTACATGCATATCATAAGTTTTCTACAACATGTACAATATGGCCTACATTTTCATAACTTTATTTTCAGTTCTTTGGATCTATTCGAAAGTTCGAAAGAAATGAGTAACATTTAATTTAGACATAATATAATGCACCTATAAATGTCAAAAAGCATTAGCTACCAGCATTATTCGATATAATTGCTTATTTTTAAAAAGATATCCGAAATTTGAATATGTTTAAAGTTTTGGCTACCTATATTGTAATTTAAACTGATGCAACCACTGATACAGGTTTACACTTCAGTACCTTGTCACTTTAATCGTAATGTCAATTTTTATCATACAATATTACATCTTTATGCATGGCTGGTAAAATTAATACCTATCACCACAGTGACTACTGCATTATTGTTTGATTTCAAGGTTACGTCGGGTTTTTACTGTGTACAGAAATATATATTACACCTCAGATTAAATTTCGTTGAAAACCCATTCCCAAAATATAGGTATGTACTTTTAATTCCATTTCCTTGTTTAACTACTTACTTAGAAACATTTGTGAGACGATTAACTTTTTCCCACTTATGTAAAATTGTCACCAAGGATCGACTTTATCGTCATTAACCGACTCTGAGCGGCTCAGTATGTGACATTGTTTGTATCAGTAACAAAACCATTACATATTTTTTTACGACAGATGTAGGTAGTTATTATAACTTTCATCTACTTTATATGAAGAGTTTTATGTTTAATAATCTTCTCAGTGATGTTAAAACATTATGTTTTCGTTATATGGATTGAATATTTGATATGGTTCTATTGTTTTAATTCAGTTTGCACCGCCTACTTCTATTGTGTATTTTTAACAATTTCTACTTTGTAAGGTTGTCTGGAAGAGATCGCTTGATTTAGCGATAAGACCGCCTGTTGACTCACTATGTAATCTTTACTTATTTATTTTGTAAATCCGTTCCTTGGTGTATGCGGTATTCAATAAAGCGTTTTGTATTGATGTTAGATAATTATAAAGGATCTGTAATTAAGTATTAGGTACATGTCAATGGACATTATAATGAATTGATCTATTTCTGTAGATTGTTGACATTTCAAAGGTCATAGTGCTCTGAATATCCATGGATCAAGTTTATTTAACATAAAAAAGTGACTTGTAAAAATACGAGTTAATTATTTTGCACCTACTTACAAATTAGACTCGCATTCCAAGAACACCTCACAAAAAGTTAAACTTCACGTCATTAAAATATGCACAGAACGTACATAATTTTCCTGCAAATTTATTCTCGACATCGCACATAATATGCTACTTCTATATTCATAAAATTACTAACAATATTTAATCATTGAATGCCAAATAAGCGCTGAGATATAATATTATAATCAATGCAAATGCTTGGTGTAATGTACCAGTTTAACAAATCCCAATGATTGCTAACTGGTTCAAAATTAGTTCGGTTTGAGGTTTATCGAAGTAGACCCGTATCTTATCTGAGGCTTATCTGCGCAGAGGAGGCGGGGAGGGGCTGCGTCCCGTTAGCCGCGCACCGGCCACAGCTGATTTCACATGTGTCTGCCGCCGATCGCGCCGCTCCACGCCCGCTCCGCGCCCGCACCGCGGCAAGCCGGCGACCCGACAACAACAAAAATACACGCGATAAAAACGCGACGATTACATTGGATCAAATAATAAAACAGTGCTTGTGATAATCAAATAGGAAAAAACATTGACTTTTTTTGGTGATTCACGTGAAGTTGACACCGTGCTCTCACGGCTTTTTGCATTCGCGGGTAAGTTATTTTATAATTTTGTTGAAAATGTGTACCGAAAGTTTAATTTTGTATAAAGTCGGCTTCTACTGTCAATGTGAAATACAGCAGTTTTAATTAAACATAGGAGAGTTATGGGTTGTAATATGAGCTATACGACCGTGCAGTAAACCTGGGCCAAGTTTATTGCACCGGTCCCAAACAGGATTTGTTGGACTCCAAGGGCCAAGTGAGACCAGTACTTACCTACTTGTTCCTTGTGAATTTGCATTTGCTGTTATTTATTACTATGACCTTATCGAATAAGAGGATTTGTCCACATACCTACCACATAGCCTACGGGTTAATAAATAATATAAGTAGGTATAATACTGAAGACGATGACCGATGACAAATGTATAAACGGTAGGTAGGTATTTATTAGTAAATATAATTAGGTAGAAGAACATGTTTTCCTGTTGAAATTGTTATGCGTCATACAACTTGTTTATTTAGTGTTATTTGTTAACTCAATGTGATCTTTGAGTTCTTTGCTTCTTTTTTTACTTGTTTTGATTTCATTATTAGGTTTTTGTAAAAGCACGTTTATTTACGAACAGCTATATTTTTGATATGTTATTTACTTACATCTGAATTTTTTTTGTCCGGGTTGTCTTATTGCCATTCAATCTAGTCTAACCTACTTAACTAATATTGTAAATGCGGAGGTTTGTGCGTTTGTTTGTTACTCCTTCATGCTGCAAACGGCTGGACTGAATTGGTAAAATAGAAATAGCTTATACCTTAATATTTAAAAGTTTCCGAGGGAATAACGATAGTTGATATCTACGCAGAGGGAGTCGCGGGCAGAAGCTAGTGTGCCTTTAAAACTCTTTCCTGGGTCACTATTCTTCTTCTTATCGTGTAAAGGTTATCCAAGTTCCCAGTATTTTCTTCCCAATGTTTTGCCACTACTACTGTATACAATGTGCCAATTGAAAATGCCAGAAATGTAAACAAAACCAAACGAACCAATTTACCATTATTAATCGATAATCTCGTGCTTTTAAAGATCAAGTGAGGTCTTAACACTTGATCTTTAGTTTCACATTAAGTTCAAGATTAAATACCTACTAATTATACGTTATTTTTAATAAAAACCAGTTTGATGAGTATTTGAGGTTGTGTGTAAAACAGTACCTACTAATTTGTTTACATCTTTGGCAATTTGAATTGATACAGGCTATACTTTCGGGACGCATACCCTTAATCGCTGAACCTAGAAACTTCTAGTTTGTAGGGAATATTATTTGAGAACACTTAAGTGTACCTATAGATATTTTCGGTGTCCTACGGGAAAACATTCGTTAAAAGATTGTGCAAATATGATAAGGTAATCTAAAAAAAATTAAGACCTCAGCAATAGAGTACACGTGTGACGTGTCAAAATTATAAATACTGAATTTGTGGATTGAGTACTCTTGAAATTATTCAAAACAATCACCATCATCACGATCATTAAGATAAATGTAAACATTCAGCAAAAACAATCTGACGACTCCGGATGTGATATTGAGCAACATACAGGCACAATTAGTCCAGCGATTAATTAGATTGTCGCAGATTTTATTGGAAAATAAACCTTAAAATAAACGAATGAAATATCACGGATCTAAATTAATTAAACGTTCATTACAACGGTTTTTATTTATTATATTTCCTTTAAAAAATAAGATTTAATGTCAAAATCAAAAATAGACTGTTTAAACGTGGCTCAGTAACGTAGTAAAATATGGTGTATCCCCATATGAATGGAGGAGTGTTCGACTGTAGGTATACATTATCTGACTGTTTTTTAATCAATGGTGACCGATCCACACGTATAGCACCGTCTCGAAGAAAGTAAATTATGATCAACATAAAAAATCCATGCCGTAATGGCGACAAAATATGGATTGCCCATAATAATAAAGTAAGTCGATTGCACTCATTGCGTTGGGAAATAAGGCTAAATCCAAATAAATCCGTAACCTGCTAAAATGCAGTTTTGGCCAAATTAGTCGTGCTCATGCAATTTTTCCTGATCACTTAATAATATAAATGTGAAAGTAACTCTGTCAGTCTGTTTATTACGATTTCACGGCTAAACCGCTGAACCGATTTCGATGACATTTGGTATCAAGCTATTATTTTTTATCCCGGAAAATCTGACGATCCGAGAGGGGATAGCAATATAAACGACATTACGCGAGCGCATGCAATAGCTAGTTTCTTGGATTAGTAATGCAATCACCAAAGTCCATTTTGAGGAATGTGAATGCCCACTGTTGGGTATATACCTATCCAAGTTTCTTCCAATTTGCCCCGTTATGAGTTAGTCTGGTCCATCGTGGGCCAGCAACCTCCAACTAATAGTTAAATGGTTTGTTATAACACCTATAATATAATTTCTCGGTGGAATCTCCATGGCTGACCTTGTAGTTACTTTTATAGTGCGGCTGTGGTCGAGTGCATCGCTCGGTGCACATATACGTGTTGCGTAAAGATAATTGCCGTTATAGGAGCTGCAACCAAGTGCATCGACGTTACTTGAGATGCCATACGCTTGTGTATGCACCCATTTGAAGATGTTTTTAGGTTGAGTTTATGTATTTATTTACCTTCTATGGATTTACAAGTTACGGGGCATAAAGGTTTTTTTGATATGGTGAGACGGGGCGAGACCAGGCGACACGAGAATTTTAAATTGTATTTAAAAAAAAACTTCGTGGAACTTTGGTGGAAATGTATTTATAATACAAATTAAATTCTCGACTCGCATCGTGTCTTCTCGCCTCGTCGGTGGGAAACCCTTCAGTAGTTACAACGTTAATCTCTTTTTTTAGTATATTGTATTAATTAGGATATTGTTAAAAGCCTTGCAATATTATGCACGCAACGTGACGAAATTTCCTCTTAACCGCCATGGATTTCTAAAAGAAATATCCTTATCTATAGTAACCTATAGTTATTGTTATTCACCTGGAGATCTGTACGTGTGCTGAGATAATCGTTGGTTTTTATTGTTCAGAACGTGCTTAGAACTTATTCTATTACTTATAGCAATGGCGTGTGCGGAAACACTACCCGGCACCCGTACAATAATAATACTCTTGCGCACCTCTCAACCCGCGCCGCACTCGCTCAGATCCTCTATCTCGGCAAATAGATACAATGGCATGAAACTAACCTTTACTTTTTACCTCCGTAATGCACATTATCTTTATGTGAGAAAATTTAATAAAAGTATGTTACACTTCTCCCAGCATTTTCTACGACCGATAAAGTAGGTTTTGCTGATAAAGATCGTAAAAACGTGCCGGAAGATAAATTTATTGACGCCATGATTTCGATTAAAAGTGGCACTTGACATTTTTTTTCCATATCATGACATGAGTTATATATTTACTAAACATTTGTACGTTGTAAGACAATTGAAAGATTAAACGCTGCTCTTTAGAATTGAGTGCTACACGGAATGATTTGTGTTTTTGACAATATAATGAGAGCATTATTTGAATACGTAAAGACTTTGTGAATTTTCTACAGTTTGCTGGGAAAAGCATTAGTTTCGGTAGGCTGGCAGCGCGTCGACAGGCTTCTTCCGGATCTAATTGCCAAATGGCGACATTTGCTCAATTTGTTTCGCTGCCGCGTGCGAGGCTGTGTGAGACCTAGCCTTAATAGAAAATACAACATTTCCCCGTTCATCGCGGTTGCGAAGTTGGTTTTATGAGTAATTCGCTCTGGCCGCGGGTGGAAAGTGGTCCGCCATCGATACGTCACGGCAGTTGTCAATCAGAGCAGCGGACGATGCCCGATGCGCGTACAATTGCACGATACCGACCCCGTTACCATCGGCTAGGATTTCACTGTAGCTAATCGCGTTCATTTTATTACCAAATCCGAGATACATGCACTGCCTTTTCTTTTAGTCTTGTATGGAAATCGTGAAATACAATCATCAAATGGTTCTTAAATACCTATTAACATTAAAATATATCATTAAAAACTATGTGTAGCTGCAGACATAGTCATAGTTTTAAAAGTTGGTTTATTTTGCATACTAAATACATATTGAATCTGGTTCAATTACAACATGCTGTATCATCTGAATTCGAAAGTTCAAAGAAATTTCAAGCAGCAAGGGCCTACTGACGTGTATGAGATCGTGAGAAGATCTCTTGATCGGATTATTACAGCACTAAAAAGGCCGAAAGCGGGTAGATGTGCCAAAATTAAGGCTAATGTTTGCTATGGTTATACGTGACTGTTACACATACGTAATGATCTGGGCCCGAAACTTGCGAGCTCAACTTAAAATCGCAGTAGGCGCACGCTACGACCGCCATATCTTGATCTCGAACTATAAATAGCCGTTTTAGGTTAGAGGCCAAGATACGGTGGCGGTTTTGTGCACTTACTGCGGTTTAAGTTCTGCACCGCAGATTTGGCCGGCGTCACTTATAGCGTCTTGAATGCGCACGAGCGCACATCACTGGCCAAAACTAAAAACGTTATTTATTAATGATGCTCCGCCGCACGCGAACGGCGACTTCAGATTATTATTGACAGCCCGGTTTCTAGCTCAATAATTTGACGCATTTCTGGATGTTTTAGTTTTAAATGAAATTATGTATCATCAAAAACTAAACCACACAAACGAATACAAAAACGTCTCTCCCTTTTTTACACTACCTTCTTAATTATCATAATCGGTATTATCATTTGAATGCTATTTAACCAGTATACGCATACAAATATGTAGGCGCACGTACTTACTTATAAACTAGTAGGTAATTAGCATTATTATTTTTTCAATAACTTGGAACTTGTATCAGATTAGCGACCCATTGCTAATGAGTAGCCATCAAAGTGTCAAATCGATAGTTAACGATTTGCAATGCCATGCATTTTTAGGTCAGCGTCACTATTAACAAGCATTCCACTTCGTCATGATTTCTAATTCATGGAAATGACCTATAATATCCCTTTGTGTCAACATTCTGCTTCGAATTGTGAATGTAGACATTACAAGTCATATAGTGGGTGTATTAGCGACACTGGCTTGTTACATTATACTTATACAACCATATCGGCACAACATACGGCAAATTAACTGATACAGATAAGTGAGGGAGCGTGGCAGGTTGACACCAACGCATAATCAAGAACGGCCTGGCCGCAATCCACTTGTGGTTAACATTACGTGAGGAACTACTGTTTCTGCCTGATTAGCCGTATACCACAAAATGAACATGGCTAGTATTATTTCATACTTCAATATCGATTAAAAGCCAGTTTTTCGTAATTCATACCAGATATAACTATAACCGTGTGGAATGTTTTTTTGTGATAAGGTCTTGAGTCTTCAGTGCGGTCAAATTAATGAATATGAATAAACGAGAACATTGCGTTTTTGGAATTATATAAAAAAATAGTTTGACCGAGATTTGACGAAACACAATATGTAAACAACATTCTAAAATCTAAAAACTAAAGAACTTTAGCAACTAAAATGCTTTTAACGGCTCATTAAGTTAGTTAAGAGTATCCTCTAACCAGCGCTCGGGATGAATTACAATTTTTACCAAATTAGGTTTTGCAACACTTAATGGTTGAGTGGCATACACGCACTGAATACCGCGGGCACACAATAACCGCGCGTGCCATGAGTGGGTACGAAATGACACTTACGAGTATATTGAATTAGAAGTAATACTACGAGTACAACTCGAGCCTTCGCATCCGTCTCTTACGCTACGTGTTACCAGAAAAGGACTGAATCTTTAAAACTCAATTAACTTCAGTACAGTGCCCGGCCGTAAATATTGCAAATCGGCAATCATCGCATTTCCGAATACAAACGAATGCTAATTTCCATGTCCGTCAATTATTATATTTATCGTTTATTAGTATTTGAATTCAGAACTGTTCAGTTGTTGTTTTGTTTTGATTCCCGTGTGAACTATATAGAGCTGTAAAACTAGTTCTTAAATATCATTTAAGTACTTAATTAATATTATTTACTTACGAAATTAATAAAATACTAAACAAAATAAAACACTTCTTCAACCGACTTTCAAAAAAGAGTAGACTCTTATGTTTGACAATTAGGTATGCAACTAAAATTAATATTTATCCACGACTGACGAAACACGAAGTTTGCCGGGAGACATTAAGAAAATAGAAGCTTTGGTATAAATTTCTAAATATAATTAGTTATGTTTTTAGGTTGAAGAATAATAAAATATGCTAAAAGAATAAAAAATACGTTTTAAACAGTAAAGTTCAAAGGGTAAAAACGGGACCCTACTAAGACTCCATCTGTCTGTCGCCAGGCTGTATCTTATAAACCGATTTAGCTAGACGGTTGAAAATTTCACAGAAATTGTATTTCTGTTGCCGCTATTACAACAAATACTAAAATCAGAATAAATAAAATATTTAAGGGTTGGCAATGAACGTGTTTTTTTTGGCGTTTTTTTGCTAATATTGTATAGATAATATAATATAGCACTAGGCCGGTTTTTTAATATGTCGTCTTCGGTTACAAATTATTTACAAACATTATAGATAATTTCGCGTTATTGGCCTCGTAAAGGTTTCCCTTTTTTCTTATAGATGCCATGGTACAACTGTAAGTGATTTCAAATTAACTCTATACATATATTTTGGACTGGACGCGACTGCACTCTATCCCATCTGAGGCACAACTAGCAAACATTATAAAAATAGAGTGCAACAGAAATAACGCTCTACGAAGCCGAAATTAGCCGATTCTCTCTTTTCAAAGGTCGATGTGCAAATACATATTTACGGCCGGGCATCTTTGAACAGTCAACCACTTTACTTGTTTCGATGAGCCACTAAATATTGAATCCTGTCGCAGAAAGCCAATTATTATTTTTTGTATTATTTATTCCATCTCGTCACTTAACTTAACACTGTCATTGTGATAGATGGTCGGCACTTTGTCGTGTCCATTTAATTGTTAAATTTGTCTAACAGTTAAAACACGCGACTGGGTACAAAAGTGATCGTTTATTTAGATATGACTGTAGAAACATTAAGCGGCAGTATTAACATGACAACAGTGGTATTATTCTGTGTACGGGTAAAGGTAACTTGGAAGATATTGTTAAAAATAACTTTCATTTGTTAGTCACAACTTTCTTTTGTAGGATTTTAGTTTTGTAGGCATCACAATGAGTGCCAGTTACCTTTGCCCCATTACATATTTTAGCGGTAAAAACTTATACAACTATGCAGGTATTTTTCTGTTTATCAATATATAAATATTGAGCTAGAGTCGGCTCGTAGACGTGATGATTTCTCAGATAAGTATCGACACCGCAACCACACATTACAAAATAAAGTTATCTAATTTACGTATACTATAGCTACCATGTGCGCAATATTGTGTTACGTCGATTACTTTTTATGAAGGTATATTGAGCACTATTTCTATAGTTACATTTAATGCTGCAACGGTTGACCGCGCACGGGATGCCTGACATTTGGCCGGAGAAGAATAAAAATCTATTTTGTATTTATTTCTTGTATACTGTAACTTGTATATAATTTGATGGAGGTAGTACATACTTATATGAAAGCATTTTATGTAAAATATTTTCTACTTGTAGCAAGTTAGGTATATGAAATGAAATGAAATATGTAGCAAAATATTATTTTAAGATGTAGTAATTCTACTAATACTGACTTGTCGAGTTGGATTTCACAACGCAGTAAAACTAGGTTATTAAAAAGGAAATGGGCATAAATAAACGTAGAGTTGCAACCTGCCGCGCATTTTGGCGCGATTGCAATTTTTATCAGCAAAAGAAATCTGTGCTAAACAGCTATCGACTTACTGGTTTCCGAGCAGTAATTGCCATACCCGATGATTAAAAAAGCATTTTAAGTTAGTTATTTAAGATTCAAATATTTATTGGATGCCTGTAATCGCTTATTAAGAGGATGTGATAATTAAATGCTTTTTTAAAGCCGTTAGAAAACATAATAAAAAGTGCAGTGAACTCTCACAGACAATTATTAAGCTTCATATACTATAATTTTTATGATTTTGTAAATTTACGTAATGGCGATTTATTACATATTAGCACGCTATATTATCTGCTAAAACAAGTTTTATTCAATTATAATAAATCATCCATCATTCGAAATTTCCTTTCACATGCAAATTTGATGTTTTTAGCGGATATCCATATAACTACACTTGAATTTTATTTCTAAAGGAAGTACTTATTTAGTTTTTTAATCTGATCCGCGTAGTTTTGTAAAATATTTCGCGACCGGGAATAAAAGCTTTTTTTTAGTAGCGGCCAAGTTAAAAACAATACGTTATCATGTCAGAAGCAATTGTTTTACCGGGTAGAATAAAGCCCAGGCCCTACGCAAGATGCATTAGGCGTTCGTTATCGTTACCTAAAAGTATAGGCTTGACGTTAGCTGACCAACGGTCGCGTCGAGCGCCTATAAAAATAACCTAACCTAGAGGATTCTACACGGTGGTACTGAAATAAATCATGAAAAAAAAAACATTGTGTTGGCAAATGAAAAAGTTGGGAAACGATAGGTACATTTGGCAAACTTATTATTGCCAAACGGCAGGCTCCCCTAGATAGATAGGGATATGTACATAAAATCGGGCGCATTCACGAGTTCACGCGTTTCCGAAGGTGACGGCCAAGGATTAGCCCGGCCCGTGGCATTGGCCACGAGACCTCGTCGCGTGACTTTCAGATCTAATTAGGAAACCATTTCAGTGCTCCAGAAACATAATCGTTTAATTCATTCAACAATGGCCTCTTTTGTTCACGTTTCCGCCTTTACTAGTAAGTAGGTATCCCCACTCTTGTTCCGGTTTGTTATTTTTTATGTGATTATGTAAATATCTGTAGGTTTATCCTATTTGTTAAAGGTTTACTAGTTAATCTATCTTAAATATGACTGGATATGTATTGAGTTTTTTTCTCTAATGGGCTGTTAACAGTTAGTCACTTTACCAAATTACCTGCTGTTTGACGTCCCGTTATTCTTATATTTAAACAGAACAATAGTATAAAATAGGAATGCTTATTGTTAAGATGATTAACTAGGTACTGTTACACAAGAAAACAAAAACACCTACAAAGCTATACTTATCCTACGTACCCAATATCGGAATGCACCTTATTGTGAATCATAATGCACTAACGCTTGCGCCCGCGTGGAACCATGCATCATTGAACCATTGTTTGCCAAAGCTAGTGTGTAAACGGTCGATCGGCCATGTTTACCAAAAAGAGCGCAATGTTGCAGAACATTACACACCGACTGATTCGAGTGTAAAAAATCTGTGTATCTGTAACATAATATAAGAAGCCATTTTAGCAGGTCGCATGTAAAAGTATCAGCAGATTTTATTATAGAGCTATACATACATACATAAACTCATGCCTTTATTCCCAGAGCGGGGTAGGCAGAGCTACAGAATTCTTATTTTTAATATAATATAATTATGTAACCATATTTTGCACATTTATTTAATAGGCTAAGGTTTATATTAGTGACAGGTTGCAAGCCCATCGCCTAACAGTACAAGCTTACGTCATCCACGGGAAGATATGGAGTGGCATTATTCTAACCCGGCAACCACACGGGAAAAGAACAATATAACACATATAGTATAGGGTAGGGTCACTTCGTATTGAATTACCATAGGAAGTGGCCCCTTTTTATTGCTCCTGAGTGTTTAAGTACAGATGTAGTGAATAATGCTTTCCCAAAGTTTTTGGTCGGATAACTTTGTATTTATCCTGCTTTCTCTGTTGTGTTAGTGATAGGTACTGAAGCTAATTGAGAAAGCAAGATAAATACGAACTTATTCGACAAAAAACAATGTTAAAGGATTATTTACTACATCTGTATATATATTATTGCAATGATAAGGAAAACTAGCACTTATGCCACTTGACGATAAGTGAGAATTAGTGGGATTTGAGTCTTAAGGACATTTGCTATCTTAAGACTACAAATGCATTATGCACCCTGGATAGTGAGATGGAATGCGGCTGTGCTAGTAATTTCATCGGTTTTCTTATCCCTATACTGGACTGGTATTCACAACAATGTGAATACTGATGCTTGGCGGTATGTTAAAGGATCTCTCCCTCTGATGGTAGCGATCCAGATGGCCCTGCATAAGGTCCCACGTGCATCAGCCACTATGCTTAGCGTTTGTGGAATATGAGGAGGTTTAAGGGTCATACACACTCTATAAATAAAAGTTTTCTCTTCTGTGGTCAATAGTTTATGGCTTGTGTGCATTAAGTTATGTTTTTATTTGATAGGCTAAAGTAGACCTGACGCCGTTTTATGCGGATGTGGGTTCAGTCAGAAAATTAGGAGATGGTACCTAACCTATATCTGTAACGGTAACCTTAAACGAAACTGGCTGTGCTGTCCAGCAGCGCTGCCTGATTGACTATTCGTTGGTACATCGAGGTGATGACATGTTTGCTTATTCACACCACTAGTTAAGTAGTGAAAGGGACAGCGCCATAACAGTTAAATATCGCCATACTGGAACTTGGCAGGTTTTGACACTTATAACCAAGGGCTTCGCTCGAAATGGCACAATATACGAGACGAGTATTATGTCTCTTTTCGTATGGAAATTATTCATTCCGTAATGCCAGGTAAGGAAAAGAGACATAGATGAAAGTTTACTGAAAAGCAGAAAAATACACATAAACACAATGCTTAATTTAGCGTGTAGGTATGTACGTTTTACCACTTGTACTTAACCAATTTCCCTTTGTTGGCCAGTTTCATACAACAGAAATGAGTTTCGAAGAAATTCGTCACAATATTATTCATCATCATCAATGTTGAATGTTTACAAATTGAAACGAAACATTAAACGTTTTTGCCAATGTCGTGATAAAATGCGCTTATATACTAGAATCAACGTATTTTTTTTTTCATTCAACAATGACACTTTAAGCCTAAATTGATCCTGTAGTAAGTTTTGAACAACTTTGTTTTGCTCGAATATATTTATATTTAAACAGTCACTTTCGGGGCGTAGGTATCACTTTTGTATTGTGTATACGGTACATAATAAAATGTGCTAAATTCCGTTTATTTTCATCATAATAATATATCTTGACTACATTTAAAAGTAGCAGTTCTGTTAACACGATTAAACGTTAAAGCCGTTTAATATTTGCGAAAGGTGATTACATATTATGTAAAAAATACCTACTATCGGTGCAAAGAATGAGAAAGCGTAAAGGGCATGGTCTCCGTCGAATTAACATACAAAACCAGTGACAATCGAACGTAGTGTCGTTCACGTGCCGTGCCAAGACTGCCAAGTATCAAAAACGTTGATAATAGATAAATATGCGGAAATGCAAATTGATCCCACTGTTGCACGATTGTTATTGATAATTGAAAGCCATTATTTACCCTTGATTGCGAATAGAAAGTGTTGCTTTCTCGCCATGGCGACGGCGGTAACAATAATTCGAGCTTCACGGTTATTTTGAAGACACCACGCTCGGTGTTCTGCCTCTTTACGCCGCGGTCACGCCGGAGTTATTAGCGCAAAAAGAAATCTTTTTGTCACTAGCGCTAACAAGGAGTGTGGAGACAATGTGATTTGAAACGCTCTCTTCCGAAATAAATAAATATAATGGGAAGAAAGCCTACTGGTTTGATAACACTTTCGTTTCTAATATAACGAATAGGTACACACTCTAAGCATTATTTCTCTACCTTTGGTGACAACTAAGTTTTCGAGAGAAAAAAATGCATGTTAACGCATTAAGCTAAGTAAATTAGTGTCAGTTATGACTCAATATAATTATGAAATTTAAGAGTTAAAACTAACAGTTTGGTCACTAGTGATGAAGATTTTTTTGTATACATTACTTATGTGAATTAAGATAATTTTCCGTAAACTTCCAGCATCTAATTCATCGATCACTTTGTTTATATTATTTTATACTGAGAAGACAACAGTGCAGTGGCCTGTGGACAACTATTGAATAACTATGCAAACCCAGTCAGGAAGGTTCAATCAAGCGAAAATGTTGTAAAATCAGAAGTCAGTCGGAAATATTTTTTGCTTAGCCAGCAACTTGGGGCAAAAACTTCAGTCAGCACTTTACAGGTTTGAGCTCGGTGAGCGCGGTTTTACGTTACTTATATGCCATCTGTCACCGATAATCCGTTCGGCGACCGTGGGGAAGCATTAGCAGCTCTCTAATGCTATGAAAGGATTGCATTGTGCAGATCACAGGCTTCGTCGTGACAACCATATTGTGCCAACACGCATAAACCCATTGTAAACGCCTATAAGGTTAGTTAAACCACACGACAAACTCAGATTAATAACCGAAGAAAAAGTAACGCTCAAAACATCTCAATCCATTAGAATCAGAACGAATCATATCTAATATTGATAACTATATTTATTGACGCTTTCGCCGAATTACAAGAATAATGAGTAGTTCAAATTGATTCCTTCCGATGTCAAAGAAAAGTGTTCTCATTGTAAATTCATAAGATATCTTACTCACGTAATATTATCGCATTCACTAGCATGGTATTTTGAAGCGTGCTTTTACCTTGGGTACCAACAAAGAGTAAATGTTATATCTCGCCGCAAGTAAATGTCTTTCCTTATTGATAAATGGGTATCATTACTGGTAGCACTTTCTTAATATGAGCGCGCACATAAAATACGAGTAGGTTCTGGTGTCGGAAATAACACGTTGTGAAAAGGTCGGATACATTAGAAATGCAAGTTTTTCCAGAGCAGTGCCGAAAGTTTACGTTTATGAGTAAAGAGCAATACAAATAGATTTAGTTCGTTCTGCCCAGTAATTCAAATTATCCATGCAAATTTATATGTTCTTAATGATGGACATTGGACTTGGTGAAAAATGGTTGGGCAGGATGAGGACACTGTAGTTTTTACTACTTT
Organism: Acleris sparsana; assembly: GCA_923062465.1. NCBI lineage: Eukaryota > Metazoa > Arthropoda > Insecta > Lepidoptera > Tortricidae > Acleris > Acleris sparsana. The sequence continues at coordinate 12,441,190 of OV281287.1, read as the reverse complement.
CAGTGTTACCTTCATATGTGCACAATGAAGTAACGTATTCTAGTTAGTAAGTACCATATACACTCAGAAGCAAAAATACCGGGTCAGAGTGCGTTGTTCATACAAACGAGACTATTTCGAAGCCTTCGTTCCTCGCCTGGGGTTGTTTTGAGTGAGGTTTAATGGTGGATACTGCGAGGTTCAATAGAGGAGGTCAAAAGTTTTTAAGATACCTAACTGATCGCACAATCAGTTAACACCACAGAGGCAGAGTTTGGGTCAGCACTTGGATTTCCTTACATTTTATTGCCATTTTAGATGTTTTTCTGAACATGCTCAATTCCAGCGTTAACCGCAGATTTATTCAGTTGGGGATCCTAGGCACTCTGGAAGTCCTGTATCGATGCTCGAGGTATTCATCATCAGATTTTACTAAAAGCATTCCCTGGCGAGGAACCAAGGCTTCGAAATAGCCTCTCTAGTATGAAAAACGCACTCTGACCCGTTATTTTTGCTCCCGAGTGTAGTTACTACAGCACCCAAGTGCATGGGGAAAGTTTTTGTATCTCATCCGGTGACTAAAACGCGATTTTTACTGATTTCTAACGCGTAACTTAATTTACATCGTGAGCTACTAAATTGTAACTAATCGTTAGTGTGATTAAAAAGTCGACTCCCATTGGTGATACTTACCTACGTATAACTAAACAACATGTTACTACTGCGTAGATAAATAGGAGCCAAGCATAATTAAAACAAATGTTTTAATAAGACGCCAACCGCCGTGGTTTATAAATACCTTCACATCTTCTTCCGTCTGTTAGATGCAGACATACAATGCAGTTAATTAGTTAAGTTTAATTGCGATCTAAATTACCACCAAACTCTAAGTAACAAAGATACGTAAATCACCTCTTACCCTTTTAAATATTTTGTATGTCCCACTACTGGGCAAATACCTCCCTTATTTTCTTTCACTGTTCCCTGAACTGTTAATATTCGGGCCAGACTAAAAATAATCTTGATCGTCCCAAGATCTGTCGTATAACACTGCTTAAACTAACCAAAATACCTACGTGCAAGACACTTGCAGGAAATTTACACTGCAAACAATGAACAATACCATTGGAGCTTGGGAACATGTCGTTTGCATAAATTGCGATGAGAATACGGCCCCAAAGACCTGAACATCTTTCAACAGCGTTTACAAACACTGAATTCCTCGAAATAATTGGCGTCCTGCTAATTAGTACTTAGTAACGATCTAGATTAAATTTGGAATGAGAATAGTCTTATTGTTATCGAGCAGGAACTAAAATACACAATAGGTTTACGTGTCCAATAAATTATTACATAGGTAAGTACAGTTTGCACGAAACAGAGCCTCGGAATTAATCAAAACCGGAATGTAATTTCTTATTGAGTCTTCAGGTGATTAAGGTTAGTTATGCAGTGCTCCGAGGTGTTCATGTATTCACGTTTTCCAATCAATACAATCATCTGACATGCGCCCGCTCAAGTATCATTCAATACCAACAGTAGCGATATTCAGTAACAGTACATTACTGCAGAGACCGGGAAAGAGATCGTTGCGGGACGAGTATGAGTTGGCGCGGCCGAAACGCAGTCAGGGCCGCGCTATATACGATTCCAGCAACCGCCCTTCCCGGCCGAGGCTTTTTGTGTAGGTTTTTCTGCAACAATGCAATTAAATGAAACACAACGCGTAATAATAGTTATTTAGTTGTAGCAACGGGTGTCGGAACCTTACACCGAGCATGGTACGACATCGCCATGAGCATTCTCGGACCCGCTATTTTTTGTAGATTTGGTTTATAAATATTTTAATTTACAGATATTAACACTTCAACGACTAATTGTGATGGTAAACCTATCGACTTGCCTCGAACACGTCTCTTAACAATGTGATTCTTTTCGACAATACACATGAGAAGGCGGTAAAATTTAGGTCATATAAATACTATGTTAAAAAAACTTATCACAACTTCAGGCTATGCTCGAACTTAAAACGGCCTTTAAACACCTTTACGGCACAATGGCTAACATTTAAATAATAAAGTTTAATATGCGGCGATTATGCGCGGGAGTCGGCGGTTAGCGCCGGCCGCTGCGGGCAGCCTCCGTGACAATAACAAATAGTGAAAGTGTCGCTTCAGCCGCGTCCGCGAGCAAAACCTCTTTGCATGAAAACATTTTAATACCTTCATTATAAAGCATTGTGCGGGCTAATTACTTGTGACGCCGCTCTGTCAGTGTTATGACGGATTAGGTTCAACGACTGCGCTCGTGACGGATTTTGCTTCACGAGCATTTTTAAGCGTTTCGATTTAGAAAATAATGTTGTTGCTTCTTTTAAGAGAAACACTTGTTTTCTGAATTTGATGAGGCTTGCTGAATTTGGCAATTATTACTAATACCCATTACAAATCAGTACATAAGCAGTGATAAAAAAATACCTGCTCGATGTGTTTTTATTTATTACCGAACTAATGAACTAGTTAACTATTTGGATCACAGCATTACTTGCACCATCTGTTTTCGGTCAATAGGTGTTCATACAGTAATGAAATCTGTACTCTCTGGTTGCGTCAGCGCACACCGCAAGACAAGGTTGACACCGTTTGACACTTGTGTAAAAGAAGTCAATAAAGGAACGCGCGTTACGAAACAAATGTAGCAGATATTTCGCGCCATTCGCTACTCAAGTAGGTACACGTGCAGACTAATTGTTTACTTGCTCTCATTATTCCAATTACATCCAATTTGGAAAGGTTTGCAAAGTCTAAAGTGCGATAATTTAAGTACCATTACACATGGCACTACGCGCCTTAAAGATCTTTCTCTTTATAAGTATTTCATAATATAAAAAAAAAATAGTGATCTCCGCCCCATAATATATTTGCCTAAGATTTTATGAGACCGCTTTTATTACACAAAACGATCAGTAGAAACCGGCTGACTTTGTAATTAAATATTTATAATCTCATTTTAATTCGCAACTTACAAAGCTAGTTCTCACACATATCCACTTTTTTAATTAATCAGTTACTAAAACCAGATTTAACGGTTGTTTAAACTTAAGATTTATTATTATACACTCAGGAGCAAAAATAACGGGTCAGAGTGCGTTTTTCATAGTAAAGAGGCTATTTCGAAGCCTTGGTTCCTCGCCAGGGAATGCTTTTAGTGAAATCTGATGATGGATACCTCGAGCATCGAAACAGGACTTCCAGAGTGCCTAGCATACCCAACTGAATGAATCTGCGGTTAACGCCGGAATCGTGCATGTTCAGAAAAACATCTAAAATGGCAATAAAATGTAAGGAAATCCAAGTGCTGACCCAAACTCTCCCGCTGTAGTGTTAACTGGTTGTGCGATCAGTTAGGTATCTTAAGAACTTTTGACCTCCTCTATTGCACCTCGTAGTATCCACCATTAAAACTCACTCAAAACAACCTCTGGCGAGGAACCAATGGTTCGAAATAGTCTCGTTTGTATGAAAAACGCACTCTGACCCGGTATTTTTGCTCCTGAGTGTAATTGATTTTCGTCGAATAAGCATAGGTAAAGTAAGTATGATATTTAAATATAAAACAAGTATAAACAAAATTATTTCTTCTTTCTGTAAACGAATTATGGGACAGGTAAAATAGTAGTCTTCTTTATGGTTAGTAATTCATGGACATGTCGCTAAAGCGTCTATTGTGTATTAATCGTCCGTACCATTACAGGTGCATTTCCATTTTCTAAAAGGAGCCATCCGGCATATGACAGGGTATACTTAACGCTGACAGTTACATACAGCACCGCTGCGTGCGCGCCGGCGACGCACTCGCACGCGACGGCGCTGGTGCACTATTGTATTATAAATGTCATTCAGATTTCGCTCCATATTTGCCGACTTTTTCACAGATTTTGTAATAAGAGTCCCTAAATTGGAAAATGTTTTGTGATAGGCAAAAACAGAGTCCGAGTCGGATTTTTGCGCAGAGGGTTCCGTGCATATACGATGTAAGTCATACAAGACCGGACTCAGTTTGATGTGTGCTGCTGGTAGACAATTTTACACCAACAGCTGTAAAGTACACTTAATTGCACAAACAAAAAAAATACAATTATAAAATAGACAAAAATATGGCAGGGATGTACAAAGGCGAACTTTTCCCTTTAAGTGACGTCTTCCAGTTAACCTCTGAGCGATAAGAAAAAAAAAAGACCATATGAACAAATAGCCTAATAAGTACAACAATAACATAAAGAAATGTATAACGTCAGTATAATATGTTATGATATGATCTTATAGTTTTGGTTATCTCGTATAGTTTCCCATAAAAAGTCACTGACACATTAATTGCTGAATTGCTCTGTAAGCTGTTAAGGTAAAACATAATAAGATTAAAAATGTTCGGTGACTGGATTAGTTCTAGCGAGCCACGAAATCCTTTGTACGACATGGAATACACCATATTTTGATAATGTATGAAAAAAACATTTCCAGGAATAGGCTTCTCAAATCGATCCCTGAGGTTAGAATAGTATTTATTTATTTATTTATTTATTTAGAATAAAAGAATATGTTACAATAAATAAATTATAATAAAATTAAGAAATTACCTTTAATACCCTAAATGCGGTCTATATCAATCTTTTTTGTTTTTTTACATAAAACATGTAAAACCTCTCCAATATTTTATTTTATAAGTACAATTCAGGTATCTAGCTGATACCTACGTTCGAAGAGAGCTGTTGTCACGTCAAAATGATTTGTCAACAAATTGTCTGTAATTCTTATTATTAAATTAATATATTAATGAAACTATTTCTCTTTTGAGTTGTGTGTGATGAATGTTAATAATTTGTGTGGTGAGGTTTTCCAAGAGGTTCAAAACGACGGCAACTAAATTTATTGTAGAAACTCATGATTGGAAAGATGGAATCTGTTATCAATATTTTTAATGTGATTATGTTTAGTAAATCTACTTTATCTAGAAACAAGGGTCATGTGACATGCAGGAAGTTGCTGTACTAATTGAAGTTTTGGTAATAATAAAAAGGTCAAATATTTAAAATTTTCGTCTCCGTCTTTCGTCTTTCTAAATCTGTGTTCTAAATCTTTGCACAGTAAGTAGGGGTAATTTTATTTGACAAATTATTTTAAATATTAATAACACTTTTAATCATGAAATGGGATCAAATTAGATCCTTAGAAACGGCTATTATTACGAATAAAAATGTAAAAGCAAGTTTTTTTTTGGTGTATCCCAATACCATAGCTTTAATAATTTCAGAGAATGCTCTTTACAGTTTGACTGACAGACGGACAACAAAGTCATTATATTAATTAGGGTTCGAGTTTTGGATGCGGAACCCTAAAAAGTTGATAAATTGATATGTTAAAAGAAAAGTAAAAACAAATTGCTACGATAAACTTAAAGAATGTCACGAACGTTATTCTTAAGTATACCGTTAGTACAACATGCACAGTTTATGAAAATTACAAGGTTATAAAATAACCTTTTTTGCTGTTTGTACTTTCATGCAAGAGTCAGGCGTTCAATTATAAATAGGTAATTCAATCGTTTCCTTTTACGCCGGTAATGAGCATGCCCGTATCGAGACCGCAGCCGATTTGGTAGGTTCTAAGTATCGGTGTCAATCGTGCCTCCTAGGGACATTCTCCTGTTTGGCTTGTCATGTGAGGAGGAGGAGGCACTGAGTAAATATTGATAACCTTTCATAGATGGAATAATGACCACTTGTTGACTTAAATTCTGGATGAAACAAGGCTTTAGGTGCCACAGTCGTTAAAGTTTTCACCGCTTAACCTCCTGCGTAATCAGAACGTTTTCACTTAACCTTATCTGAAAAAAATATATAACGCTGGTACCGCTCAGAAAACACTGTTTAAATGTGATCTGATCACTGATCAGGGTCACTTTAACGGTTTTTGAATACCAATTTTACGATAAAATAAACGTTACCTTTCACGTTTGCTCCTGCGCGGTCAAAGACTTGACTTTCGTAAACTTTCTGATAACATTCATAAGAATATAAAATGTCAATCGAACTTGGTAAATCGATGTTTTTACGGTTAACCGAATAGCCTCGTTTCTATTCTACCGGACGTTTGAGCGGATTCACGTGCTAGTTGCACTATTTTTTACCAGGCAAGTGCATTGCAATAGCTCATTAATGCACCTATGTATAAAATACCTACATTGTTTGTTAGCGTCTACTGGGCAATATTTCTCAGGTTAGAACGTGAATGGGGACAGTACAATGCTGTGCTTGCCTATGTCGCTTTTAACGTTTAGTAGGTACACCTAGTTTATAAAATATAAAGAGTGATAGGAACATGTTTAATTCGTGACTAAAGATCCAACGCTGTTATTCATGACATGACTCATACTGACACTCGAACTGAATTCGTCCCTTTTTATAATTTGGCCGATGACGATGGATCATCTCATTTTGCCGTTTTATTGAACAATCGTATTATTATGATTATTATTATTACGCCTGAAGTCACTACACAATATTAGGTAATTGTGTTAACAATAATGACACAAATGAGTCAAGTATTCTCGGCGATCACCGGCATTTCGTAAGTGAGGCCACATTCTAATATGAATACTGATACCGAATAGTATAAGTATAAAATAAGGTCATATTCACATGTGTAGGTTATTTTTTCCAGTTTACTAATGTAATGACATAAAGCTCAATATATCTGCCAATTTTCCTATACAGTAAGAACACGTTCTTTTTATATCAAACTGCCCAAAATGGGAGTAATGTTTTTGTTTTTGGGTATGTATGAGGGTATTTAGGAGTAGGAAACGACTTGACAGTATAGTTGAATGTATTAATTTTCACTTTACACATAACACACACACACAACAGTCAAACAAACACAAATCCCGGAAACCCGGAATCTCCGGAATTTATTAACATTTAACAATCAAATTTTGAAGCAGCAGCGGTAGTAGTAGTAGTAGACAGTAACCTAAGTGCAAGATTTTAGGGTTTGTCGGTTTTAATTTCGCGTAAAGCGATACTAATCTTTGATCTCTATACATTTGTAAATTTATCTGTTGGCTATAAATGCATGTTAATGGTTTCAGTGAGGATGCCGCTGTGAGCCGTGAAGATGCGCAGCGACATGGCGTACCGCGGGCTCTCGCAGCATGTGGAGCTGGACCGCGCGGCCGACCCGCGGGACCGCTTTACGCTGCAGGAGCTCATCGGAGAGGGCACCTACGGCGAGGTGTACTGCGCGCGGGACAAGAAGAGCGGCCGGCGCGTCGCAGTCAAGGTAAGCAATGTATATACCCGATCGGGTATATACATTGCGACAGTTGCTAAGGGATAGAAGTGGTTTTAGAGGCACAAACCAAAAAGTTGTTCGAGAAGAGACCTAACTAAGTCAGGTTTACAGTGTAGGGGGATTGGCTCAAAAAAAATGCCCCTTCTAAACGAAGTTTTGGAGCAGTTACTGCCTACACTTGCCAAATATAGTACAAATCATATGGTTTCTTGCCTAAGCCAAATGTTAAAATCGGTTTAATAAATTCGTACTAAACCAATAGGAGTTTTTTATCTTTATCCCTTAGTCGCCACTTACGACTTCCACAGGAAGGCGTGGAGTGGCACTATTCTAAGCCGGCAACCACACGGTAACGCACGGCACGGCGGCGATTAGTATGTAATTTGTATATTAGACAAGTATTTGCAATTTATAAAAGAAGTTTATTTTTAAATATTTTTTTAATGATATAAGTACTGGACTGAAATTTTGCATCCTACCTATTCGCCACATATTACTACTTACCATATTAAATTTGATATAAAATACTTTTTATCGAATAAAAAGCCGGGTGCATATCGTCTCCTATTTGGTCCTCCTACTATAAGTTCAACACGCGATGACGGTACGTTAAAAAAAAATGGTTACAAAACCTGCACATAAGAAAAGCTGAATGTGTAAGAGGGATATATACTCGTAACACCCGAAAGGGGTCCTAAATGCAGAGATAATATAATAACCCCCATGGACTATACAGCACTGAAATGCCCTTTACATAGATAGATATCATACAGACCCAAGTGATGGCTCGCACGGGACATGTTAGGTTCTGCCGTATTTCATTGATTAAAAAGCATTGGTTAACAAAAGTTACGCAAAATACAATTTTACTCATAACGTGACGAAAAAAACGAAGGTCATAACACTTCTTCTCTTCGAAATGTGTATCGTTAAATTTCATGTTAATAAATGTTAATGAGATTGTAAAGTCAATATATTCAAGATCGAACTTGACACGGTATCAACAGCATAAATTGAAGATCCGAAAGTATATTATAGTGATTTTAAATTCATGAATGTGGTTGAGATGACTTTAATCGTTCATGTTGCTTACACATAAACATAAATGGACTAACTAACGTACCGTGTTGGTTAAAACAGAAAATTAAATAGCTTCAACACCTAAGATGCTTTTTAATGCATAAAAAAGGCTGCCTCTTAGGCACGTTCGGCCTCCATGAAACCTCCATTACCCATACTCTAACATAAATGGACTGACTAACGTACCGTGTTGGTTAAAACAGAAAATTAAATAGCTTCAACACCTAAGATGCTTTTTAATGCATAAAAAAGGCTGCCTCTTAGGCACGTTCGGCCTCCATGAAACCTCCATCACCCATACTCTAACAAGCGCTTATTTTATGTTAGCCATTGTTAACACGCCGCCTGTAATTGGTTGTGTAGATGTTATCTAAAAACTTCGTATCCATGTCAAGGCCGCCAAACAATACATAACTCTGAAGCCTCTCGTTCTACACTACTTAGTGTCAATGTTCGGAACATAAACCATGTTACGTAAGGCCGACCGCACGATCCGTTATCCGATCGCCTCCGCGAATCATAACCCGATGCATAGAAGCGTGACAATAAGAATTATAGATTTTAATGATGATATGTATTGTATCTTAATTAAAATCTATTTTCTCACAAATATTCACATTAAACGTTTAATTATTCCGAAAGAAATATGTACCATGAAGATTGGTTTATAGGTGACAAAAATGAAACCTTTTTCACTTCAGATTTTGGAGAACATCACTGAAAACATTGAAGAGATTGAAGAAGAATTCCTAGTGTTTCGGGATCTGTCGAGTCACCCGAATATTCCAGAATTCTTCGGATTGTTTCTCAAACGTGGCATCAGCTCCGATGATGACCAGATATGGTTTGTTATGGAGGTAAGTAGGAAAGTTCCAATTTAGGTGTTTTTAACTGTAAAGCTTTTTTTATTTTTCCTATGAGCCTCCTCTTTATAGCAACGCAAAATTTCGTGTACTATTTAACACAATAGTACCTACCTAAAGGTGCAGTTTAATTTTGACTAATAACGTGGTTCAAACTAACATAAAATAAAAAAACTTCTTAAGTAAGTATAGCCGATGTTCACTTGAATTATTAAAAAGCTCTTAGATAATTTGACATGCAATCTGATTCATTTTTTTTTCACAATTTATACCCAAATTTAACATGAGTATAGGCACATTATTACTGATACTTTACATGTGCCGAACCCGACGCTAGTACATATTTATCTTATACTTATGTAAAAGTTATAAATTATTATTCTAAGATCTGGGACATCTTAAATATTTGATAAAACTAATTGGAACTTCGATCTTCATTTGACTAATAGTATTTTGTCAATTTAATGAAAAGTCAGTAAACGACTCTAATCTGGATATTTTCCGTATTCCAGCTCTGTACTGGAGGTTCAGTGACAGATCTTTGTGCCGGTATGCGCGCTCACGGCAATAATCTCACCGAGCCTCAGTTGGCCTACGTGCTGCGGGGCACAGTGCGGGCCTTAACCCATCTCCACGCCCACCGCTGTATGCATCGAGACGTCAAGGGTCACAACATTCTGCTCACTGAAAACGGAGAGGTGAAACTTGTCGATTTTGGAGTATCATCCCACTTAGCTGCGACAGCAGCAAGAAGAAATACTTCAGTGGGTACACCGTATTGGATGGCGCCAGAGGTAAGAAACTGTCTCAAATCTCAGTTTTACGTTTTATTAGCTTTATCTATACTTACATTAAAATAATGTTTTACCGTATACGATGTTGTTATTTTTAGGTCATAGCATGCGAACAACAGCTCGATCAATCATACGATTGTCGCTGCGACGTGTGGTCAGTCGGCATCACCGCTATAGAATTAGGCGAAGGCGAACCTCCTTTGTCGGGGCTGCATCCAATGCGTGCTTTATTCCAAATACCGCGGAACCCACCTCCTACATTGGTTCATCCAGAGCTATTCTCGTCCCAGCTGGCAGACTTTATAGCCGAGTGCTTAGTGAAAGATATGAGTCAAAGACCATTTGCGAGGGAGCTTTTGGAACATCCCCTATTACTAGCCGTCAGTACTTTTGAGGATAAGGTATACAGTCTCATTTTAACAAAAGTAGTCACTACGCTAGGGCTTAATAACTTTAATTTTACTTAAGCATAATTTTTACTCTATTCAGATTCGTAAGGAGTTTCAAACAGAAATAAAACGGCAACGAGCAGAGGGTCGAAACTGTCGTGCTCCTGATGTCACTACTAAAAGGGGCAAACTAAAGTCACATCGAAAAGCAAAAGCAGAAAAAATGTATACAGATGATTTAGCGACATTAGAAGTCCTTACGGAAGATGCCATTGTAGAACAACTTCAAAAAAGATATAATCAAAATCAAATCTATACTTACATTGGAGATATACTAGTGGCGGTTAATCCTTTCACTGATATAGGTATTTACACGACCAAGGTAATCAACAATTGCAATCGGTGCATCGGTTTACCCAATGTTAATTACCACTTTAATTAAACTTTTTCTATTTTCAGAGTCAACAAATTTACCAAGGACGATGTCGTTCGGATAATCCTCCACATATTTATGCGGTAGCTGACGCGGCGCATCAAGCTCTAATGCACCAGAAGCAACACCAAGCCATAGTTATATCTGGAGAAAGTGGAGCTGGCAAGACAGAGTCTGCTAATCTCTTGCTAAAACAGCTTGTATTTCTTTCTAAGGTAATAAACTAATGGACAGTTAAGTTTTATGAATTTTACAGACCCCGTAGCTACATTGGGTGAGTTCATAGCAATAGCTATTATGTTTATATTCCAGACTCAAAGTGGCAATGTAGAGGATAAAATACTCCAAGTAAACCCGATCATGGAGGCGTTTGGAAACGCACGAACGGGCATCAACGCTAACAGTTCGCGCTTCGGCAAATATTTGGATTTGTCTCTCATGAGAGTGGGGCGGATATCTGGGGCGCGGATTTCTGTTTATCTTTTAGAACAATCAAGGGTGGTTCACCAAGCACTGTAAGTTCCTTTGTACTTTATTTTTATCTGTTTTTCATTACATGGAAATTTAAGTGCTTGATCTTGAAAAACATGAGTGTACCTATTATGCATATACATTTTACGGAAGACATCCTCCAAATAATTCCAATAACCAATTTTCTGTTGCAGAGGTGAAAGTAATTTCCATGTGTTTTACTATTTGTACGATGGGCTAGAGAGCGAAGGTCGCTGGCGGAAATTTTACCTCGATGAACAATTGAAATCCAGACACCGGTACTTACAACCTCTCTCAGTGATCCATAGAGAGCATAACGTACATCGATGGCGACAACTAAATCAAGCTTTTAAGGTTAATTCCAGCGTCACGGTTTAAACATTTTCTTTATTAGCTTTTTTATAATGGCTCTTTTAGAAATACCAGAACAGTTGATTGCCAAACTTCGCTAGTCGGAGAGGCACCATAAAAATAAGATGATAACCAGTTTATTTAGGTATATAAGTTTATGTAAAAAGTTTTTTTTATCGATATAGGTGGTGGGATTTCAAGAAGAGGAGGTACAAATCATTTATAAAATGCTGTCGGCAATATTACACCTCGGCGATATTGAATTCGGGGAGACCGCAGGGGAAGATAACACCGATAACAAAGCTACTATAATAGACACCGCGCCATTGCATCGAGGTAAAATTGAGCCATATCGGAATTATATTATCTAGATGTTACGAAATAAAATCAGCCTTATCTTGATAAAATTTAAAGTTTACGCAACAAGCCCTCTATGCTACCAGTACCATTCCTAAAGGATTGTCCTAAATGCTTATTTGCTTGAATATGCTATAATACTGAAATTGATAATCACTAAATTAATTCTGTTACTTATTCGTCAAGTTTTATTGTTAAGACTCGTGTAGAAGACGTAAAATGACATAATTTATATTTCAGCTTCGTGCCTTTTGGGCGTAGAAACATCTGATCTCCGAGAATGCCTGACCAGCAGCAGTGTGGTAGCGCGGGGGGAAACCATAGCGCGACACTGTTCACCGACCGAGGCGGCTGTAGCGAGGGATGCCACCGCTCGCGGCCTGTACGCCAGGGCTTTCGACAGGATAGTCGAAAGGATCAATGCTTTGCTCTGCCAGAATAGACCGTATGGGTATTTATACTGCTTTACTAACCGTCCATACCCTATCTAATTTACCCCCACATCCTAATGCATCCCCTTTAATTTGCTTAACTTGCTTTTAAGTATGGGCACTTTGTTTTAATTTATCTTATTGTATCTTTTTAGCACCGAACAGTTATCTATCGGAATACTAGATATCTTTGGATTTGAAAATTTCAACAGGAACTCTTTTGAACAACTTTGCATCAACATTGCTAATGAACAAATACAATACTACTTTAACCAGCATATTTTTACATGGGAGCAGCAAGAGTACATGGCTGAAGGAGTGCCAGTGGATCTAGTCGAGTTTTCTGATAACAGACCAGTGTTAGATATGCTGTTATCTAGGCCTATGGGCTTGCTAGCTTTATTAGATGAAGAGAGTCGTTTCCCAAGATCTACCGATCGAAGCCTTATTGGTAAAAACTGTTTGAGAAACCTTATAAAATTGCATGGTATAAAGTGTAATCTCTTCCGTCTATAGCAATTATTTATTATGTTGCAGAAAAATTCCATAGCAATATTAAAAGCAAATACTACGTTCGTCCTAAATCTGATGCAATTTGTTTTGCCATACACCACTTTGCGGGCCGCGTCGTTTACCAAGCCGACGGGTTCCTGGAGAAGAATCGCAACTTCCTGCCTCCTGAAGTGGTTCAGCTGATGCGACAGAGCCAATACGATATCATCAGATTCTTGTTCCAATGTCCAATCACCAAGACAGGGAATTTATATTCACCCTTACAAGGAGATATTGATACAAGGAGTTTGGACAGTCCGCCTTACGGGGACACTCGTGTAAATATTTTATACTATGTTTACACTTCTGCTACATAAAATTTAAGTCAGTTTTAGTTTTTGATCTGACTGTTTTCTTGAATAAGGGTGAATTTTCGGGTTATTTATGTATCCATGTATATGTATGTCTGTTTGTTGTGACCACTTTTATACTTAGCGTCTAGACAGATTTTCCACATATTTACGTGTAGGTATGCGCTTCATTTTTGAAGAGGTTTTAACCTAAGAGTATTATTATACGAGTAATTCACCTACACATGATTACAACATTACATGCTATTTAATTTTATTTGCTACTTCATAACATTAATAGATCACAAAAAAGGCAGTCTGATTTTAATACCTTGAGTTTTGCGCAACTTGTTAATTTCTTATTAGCTGTCACCAACCTGTTTTCGGTTTTTTAGCAGGATCGCTTCAACAGCCGTGGACTTGCATCCCAATCGCGCGCTCAGCAAACTGTGTCAACATACTTCCGCTACTCATTAATGGAGTTGCTCCAAAAGATGGTCAGCGGATCACCACAGTTTGTAAGATGCCTGAAACCAAACGACACAAGATCTGCAAAACATTTTGATTCAGTAAAAATCTTGAAACAACTTAGATATACTGGTGTTCTTGAAACAATTAGAATAAGACAAAATGGATTTTCCCACCGACTTACATTTGAAGAATTTTTAAAAAGGTATGATGTTAATATATATATATATATATATATATTTCTCGTAGCTTAAATAGTAATCAAGCAGAAAGTACAGTACATGCAAACGAATAAAAAAAAAGTAACTTATGTTTTATTATTACAGATACAGTTTCTTAGCATTCAGTTACGACGAGGAAGTAAAGCCCAATCGCGATACCTGTCGCCTTTTGCTTTTGCGACTAAAAATGGACGGTTGGGCGCTAGGGAAATCAAAAGTATTCTTAAAGTATTATCATGTCGAGGTGCTGGCTCGATTCTACGAAGAACAGGTATTTCTTTTATTTTCAAATTGTAACGCTGCTAAAGGAATCGTATCTCAGCTTACTAGGTAATACCAATATATTGTTTTGTAGATACGTAAAGTAGTTTTAATACAAGCGAGCGCTCGAGGTTGGTTAGCCCGTCGTTACTTCTTGCGGCTGAAAGCCCAGATGGCCATATCGGTGCTCACGTTGCAAAAACATGTCAGAGGTTGGCTTACGAGGAAACGGCTCCAGGAGCGGCAAAAACAACTAGCTAGAGAATTCCAAAGGGAACAAGACAGCAGAAAACACAAAGCCGGTGGTTAGTCAACTTGTAACATCAGTCAACAGTTTTATTTATAAGCTAACTTATTTGTTTTATGTAAAACCTAACACATATATTTCAGGTGGGCTAAATAATAATAAAGCTATGATGAAAGCGAAGATACTCCGGAAAATGACATCGAATGATAGCGATGATGCAAATTCTGGAAGTAATAAAGAGAATATCGATTCAAATAAAGCAGCCGTTGTTATTCAAAGTCGTAAGATAAAACCAGTCTATTTGTTTACTCTTACCTCTTATACTTCTATTTCGATTCTATTTGGCGGGAATAAAATCAAATCAAATTGTCTAATGATATTAAAGTCATAATGTCTTGTACTTTTAGATTTCCGCGGCTACACAGCGCGTCGCAAATGGGCCAAAGGTCGGGCGCCGCCACCGCCGTCACACCCGGCGCCACCCACGCCTCAACAAGTCATGCAGCAGTACTCCGTTCAGGAAAGAGCCAACCAGCTCCAGTCTTTCTCAGATCAGGTTCGTTTCTAAGTAGCTCTGATAATAGTCAATGAATGGGCTATACATAGAAGCCTCAGTACCTACTTACGATCAGTCCCCAAGCAATACATTCCATTTCATTGGTGATTAATGTGTTATAGATCGAACAATCTCTACATCGATCTCTACACAGAGTACACACTCTGTTCGTATTAATTCCTAGTGTATGAATTTTCAGGCCTTAATACTAAAATTCAAACATTACCTTGACAAGTTCAGGTGAAGTTTTTTGTGTTTTGAACTGACTCGATGCACAATGAAACATTAAGCGAAAAATATTTATCGGACCGGTTAAACTTAAAGTTAAAAATATGAAGATTACTTTAAAAGTCAAAGACTACTATGTGTTGCTTCTCGATCATTTCGAGTATAAAAAGCATCGACACTTAGCATTCTAAAGACAGTTGCAGCACCACCTAATAAGTTCTTTGTGTATTTTAAGGTTCACGACAAGAACCAGGAGGTGCACAAGAATCTGCGGCGCAACAAGCCGGGGGTGCGCCTGCAGCAGGTGCAGCGGCCGCCGGAGGAGTACCGGCCGCCGCCCGGGTTCACGCTCGTGCCCGCCATTGTCCGTGGGCAGCCGTCGCAGGTCGAGAGGGACGCCAGTAGACTATCGAGGTAACGGCAACCATGACTTATAAAACTGTGTTAATTCTCTTTAACATTTCACACGTGATCTCTTCCACGGAATTTTAACCGGCGAACAGCACAAACCCAGAAATTGAGTAGCACAAATCTGACCGATGTCGTGGAGATTCTGGAAGGTCTATGTCTAGCAGTGGCCGTTATTCGGCTATGTGATGATGATGATAACGAT
Source organism: Acleris sparsana (assembly GCA_923062465.1). Taxonomy (NCBI): domain Eukaryota; kingdom Metazoa; phylum Arthropoda; class Insecta; order Lepidoptera; family Tortricidae; genus Acleris; species Acleris sparsana. Next base: position 12,425,236 of record OV281287.1, on the reverse strand, counting down.
GAGCATAAGTATGCTCGCCGGTTGTTAATTCGCTGATGAGTTTGTCATCGAGATGGTTAAGAGAATCATCGTCCTGTTCCGTTACTGATTAATAGACAGACATCGCACAACGTAATACAAAACGTGAATCTGAAAAAGTGCACGAACCAGGGATTGTTTGATTGTTATTAAGTAATAACTAAACAAATGTAGTGTACCAAGGAACGGGCATACTCTTTATAAATTGGTTTGTACTCAATTTGCTGCGTTAATTACACATTCATTGCCTTGAGATTACTTGTTCTGAAGTTATGTTAGTAATATTATTTGGCTTATTATGTATAATAACATACTATAATAATGAAGGAAAGAAAGGGAGTGAAACATGGAAGTGACAATATTTAAAAAAAATGCTATCAAAATGAAATGGAACGACCAAATCTATAAAATACTAAAATAATCAAGCTTGTCCTTGTTTTTATTCATGCTTCTTCTTGGATCAGTCCATCGCCAGAATTTCTCGAATGTCCTGCAAGGCCTTGGGATGAGCCGTTGCTTAATAAAAAGTTTGAGATAAGGCCCTCAAGGTTCGTCAGTTGAGCTTGTATCGTCTATGTTGTGGTTGTGGCGTAGTGTCTTTAGACTTGTTACACTGATATATTGCTCAAAGTAGTATTATTTTAGGTTGTGAAGTCGGGCCTCTTGTATAAATCTGCCTTTGACATTTTATCGTATTGTTTTTTACTCGGCCGCCATTACTGTCAAGTAATTAAAAGCTATCGTACCGTTGACAGTATGACCCTCTATTCTACTGGTAAAATCATATTGGTTTTGACATGTTATCGTACTGTCAACGTTCCTAAAGTTCTTATTAACTTGACAATCGATTTAAAACATTACGATATCATGTCCAAGGCAAAAGAATAGAATGGTTTACCCAGTAGAATAGGGTGCTATTGCAAAATGAGTAATAAATTCATTATTTCAGAAACAAGCAAAAACATAATCATGATGTCGAGCAGAATTGCACGGAGCACAGGCATCACCTGGCCAGCCAGAACTGGCAGAACTTGCCCTGCAGCCGGCAGTGCGGCGGGCTAGTCAGGTATGAGAGAGATAATGACATGACCAACTTTTGGCCGTGATTTTTATTAATTACCGTGATTGTATCGCATGCCAAACCTTTCGGATGATCAGGAAACACGGGTATGACAATTGATGTTCTTTAACCATATCACAGCACGATCGTGAAGTACACTAATTCATTTATAAATCAGTTGTGTTAAATCCATTTAAACTGGGTAGAGTAGTCTGTTATCATTATTTTCATCCTAGTTCCTCTTTTCACCGACATTGAAGGGGCTCTGTTAAAAGGTATTTTTGAAGTCCCTGCAATTTAAAGAATCTGAAGAAAAATACTTTAAATTATACTCAATTATAAAAACATCTTACAAAATCTACTTACAAGCTAATGCAACTCTGTATTTTGTAAATGTCCTAGGTATTCAGACTAAAAAATATTCCCATACACACTGTAAAAATTTACACATAATCTTGGTAGTTTTCCTGACAGTTTTTGTTGTATGTTATTAAAAGTAGTTCTTAATGAAGTTAAGTATATTTGTCCTTATATGACGTTAGTAATCATCTACTTAAACCAATTTATTTTGCAATTTCAGTAACAAAATCATCGAGCTGGTGAAGCAGTCGCATAAAGGGGACCCTCCCTTGCGGCCGATCTACAACCCCACTCGCGACCCTGAATCGGACTTCCGCAAAATTCTCAGAAACTCACCAGAGATCCTCGCTACACCCGTCTTCAGCTCCGATGATGACTACACTGAGGGCCCGTTTAGATTTAAACAGTTGTTAAGGCCAACTTTGGGCCCTACGGAGAGTTTAAGAAAAAGGAAGGTCAGAAATTCCCCCGGGCAAAGCCCTTGGATGTCGGATAGCTCTCAGGACAGTACGGGATCCAAGCAAGCACTTTACAATAAGCGCAGACCACAAATAAGTATGGGCGTTTATTATAACTAGTTGAATCACTCATTCAAAAGATTCCTGCTAGAAAAATATCTGTTAAATTAGACTCCTCTAATGATGCTAACATAGACAGAATATTGTGTCTGCTTTGGAGTAATGTTATATTTTACGTGCGATCTTAATTTAGAGAAGATCACTCAAATGAAATGAAAACCGAATTCCTACAGAGCTATGAGTCTTAAAACGGTTTTCGGATTTGTACTTTTCTCCTACTTGCTCTCATACGCTCCTTTGCGTCTTACCGACTTTACCCGAGCCCGAAAGACTATTTGCACTTTAATTACTTACACTAGTTACACTGCAATCCATTTTGATTGCCGTCGAGTGTAGGACGCCCTATGAATTATTCCTGAGAAGTTACTTATTTAGTTTGGGTATTCTCATAAAATATTAAATATTTTGCCATTACAGTTCATTTCACATACGAATGATGCGGTAAGAAAATGAACTTTAGAATTTAGGCGCAGTCCTTGGAGCCGTATATTCGGATATTAGTTGTTTCAAACATAGTGTGTAAGCATAAGCACGAGTAAGAAATTTAACCGTCCCTAATTTAAGTGTGGTTTCAATTAATTAATAAGAAATGTATATCATATAATCACTTAATATTATAATGAATTGGTACCACCATGAATGATTGATTATTAAGTGGAAGATGTTACATTATGATGCAATCACCAAAGGTTAGATAATACTTGTATATTCATTTCCCTTACCCGTGTGGCTTAGAGCGCCTATTCATTAATTTTACGAAGTATAATTTTAATGAATGTTTGGCATGATTGCGTGTTGTATTCACTCACTAATAAGATAGTATTGTTCGTCGTTTGATTGTTGTTTAAATCCTTGTTAATGTCAAGTTTTCGTCAGTATTATTATATATATTATGTATGTTATTGTTATTACTTACAAAAAGTTATGATGTTTGTAATTAGATCTCACTGTAGAAGATGATTGCATAGATACATTATTATTTACTTTTGTTATTGCCATTTCATACAATGTAGAGCAAAGAAAGGATGTGTAACATAAATCATTGACAACCTTTGTGATAATGTGCCAATGATTATTCATAAGTTTTAGTTGTTTGAAAGGTATAATTTGAATATGAAATAAAGTGGATATTGTTGATAAACAGTCTTGTTGTGTATTGATTATGCTTCGATAATCTAAGCAATCCCAGTGAAATCAAAAACTATGAGCAACAGAAAAATACAGTTCTCAATTACGTACTAAGTAAACTAATTTATTAATATATTGAGTTCAGCTGAGAAGCATCGGTACTTCCAAAAGTAGATCGGAAACTCGCATAATGCACACCATGTGAGTATGTATAGGTAATTGGCGTTCGCAATCAAAACAAAGTGAAACCCGTAAAGCCGTAGTTTTATAAGCCCGCAGTAGTATGTGTAAAACTAAACACGCAATCGTGTTTACGGCGGGCGGCGGGCCGAGGGCGGTCGGGCGCGCTCGGGCGGGCTCGCGGTTGCTCGGGACCACGTGATGGCGCGCGGCGGCCAATGGCGGTGCGGCGCCGGCTGCGCGCGCACCCGCGCAGTCGCCTCCGCGCCAGCCATGGCGGCCGCTGGCCTGCCCGAATTCGACCTCTCGCAAATTAAAACGCGCTCCGTTGAACGAACTCTACTCCCACTCATCAAGCAGGTACGCAAACACGAAATCAAAACTTTATGCGCTTCTCAAAATCCTACACAATGCGCCCACCATCCCCAGCAAACGCATGCATGACGTTCGGTTCCATATTACCCAAATCGCGTCAGCGATCGCCCCGTTGACGTCGTTTCGAACTCTGACGAGAATTTCGAGTTTTATGAGATGTCTAAAATCATAATTTTATTTTTGGAGCGGCTCTGCCATTAAAAGCGTAGCTGTTGATGCGTCAAATGACGTTTCAGTTAGAATTTCCCGCCCACGACAGCAAACTGTTGCACCATAGTCCGCGCCGTCGCAATGAGGCCGCGCGCGTGGCGCTTGTTTTGAATGAAAAAAGCCCTTTCAAACTTGATGAAAGTGACAATAATTTGCTAAAAACTACTTATGAGATCTTAAATTTTATTAACAACTATTTTAAACTCAATTTCGTCACATATAAGTATGTTTGCAACATTGCGAGGGCGGGCGGCCACGTGGTGTTGTATCAGTGTAGGGTAGAATGGGGTAGGGTAGGATAGGGCGGGGAGGCTGCCGGATCGATGCGGCGGTACGGCGGAGCGACCGGGCCAGTGCCGCGGCGGACGCGGGCAGAGCGGCGCGGTCGCGGTACGGTGAACGCGTCGCAGCACGCGGAGCACGTGCGCGCCCGCACGCGCCGCCCGCGCACTCCTCCCAGACATGGACGCGCTCTCCGATGACGACGAATACACACGACGCGAGCCCCAGGTACGACCATCCGCCGCATAAATAACAGTGCTGGTGAACACGACCAGCTCGCGGTTCTCGTGGGGTTGCCTGGGGCGCAACAAGTCGCTAGGAAGCCAGGTCGCGTACCCCGGTACCACGACCTTGAGGCATCCTCGCGAGCTCACCCCGCTCCCGGGCCAGTCCGCTGTCGCTCACGATGTCTGCAACGATTTGACCCGCTAATTGATGCCCTTCCTTCCAGCCCGCACCCTTATTAGGATGGGCCTCGAGATTTGCTTACTGAGACTATTATAAAATTCCCTAATTATTATGCATGAGATATGTTATTGAAAGGCCAGTATTTATAAACAAAGGTGTTGATGCATGGTTATCATGCTGTAAAATTTCAAAAATGTAGCAATGGTTAAATATTGTTAGATCCTGGACTTGAACCTTTATGAACCTAGTTTTCATAAAAATAACCATTTCAAAAAAAAATGTGAATTTGGTTACTAAAGTATGCAAAGTAGCACTTTTTATACATTGACGATTATTAAGCAAATTACACAGTGTCCGACCGTCACAAATAAACAGATATGGCAGTTAGAATTGCGTACCTATACAGTGAAATTTTAAAGTGATTACTTTTAGGCACGCGATCTTTGTGGCATGTTGGAATAACACCTCGCCGAACCAATCTACCGCAATAAAATTGTGCTATAATCTATCATACGATTTACGGTGACCTCTCCCATGGTACATTTTAACTTCTAAAGTTTATGTGATTCCCGAGAAAAAGCCTCGCGCGAAGGGTCCAAGCGGAGTAATTCGGGCGATCTTGCCTAGAACGTTTTATTTTTTCGGTTAAGAGGTTTAAACGTCTCCAATATAAGCGTAGCTATAAAAATGCAATCTCTTGTATTCTTTTAGTCGATTATTTTCATCAAGCCGAGATATAAATATACCTAGGTAGATAAGGTAAATACCTAATCAATTTTACGATTTTTACGTTGGACTAATTACTTCCCAATTGAACGCCACTAGTAAATGTTTCAAGAATTCACCCTTACCTGATGTCTTTACCTACATTCTACCTTGCAAAAGGTTTAGTATTCGCATTTTAAGATATAAGTTTTTCAGGCCCTTATCAAAAATCCAAGTTTACGACCTTGGGGTGCTGCCGCAGGCTCTGCTATGACCATAAAACACAAAAATGTTAAATAATATACCTATCCTAAACTGTGGGTTTTACAACCAAAGTTGTAAATTGACTATGAATATATTATATTGTTAAGTAATTAACAAGACTTAATGCGACATTATTTGGTGTTTGAATCATTTCTTTAAACTTACTTAAATAATAGTTCAAATCAAACTATGGGCAGTTAGGACTTACAAAGACACAAAGGTGAACTGCTCAGCAGGCTCTGATTTTGGACGCCATATTGATCTGTTAATTATGGTTTAGTAAAATACTAAAACAATCAATTTGCTTTTTTTTATACCATGATATCCGAATTCAGGTTTAAATTTCGATGTACGGATGTACTTATAATAACAGTTATTTTTCGTACATAAACCAGAATTTAATTTATTATACGTAAAAACCTTCTTTGCGTAATTTAGGAGTAGTTAGCAAAATACAGACAGACAGACGCGAAATGCGACTTTGGTTTACTAACTACGTCAAGAAGCTCATTCACTATTCGAAGAGAACTCAAAAATCGTGTAATTTTTAAGGAATAATAAAAATTAACGTTAGTGGCATCCGCCATCTCTTATTTCTTATTCTATAGGTATTTGTTCAAAAGATACAAACTCTTGAACGTAAGCTTTAGGGGTATGGAATCCTAATAATAAATAATAAATAAATAAATATCAGGCGACAACGTCACACCAATTGCCTCGTCCCAAACTATGCTCTGGGCTTGAACTATGGGTACTAGACATCGATATAAATACTAAACTTATACAGAGAAATATATACTTAAATACATAGAAAGCATCCATGGCTCAGGAACAAATATTCACGCTCATTTATTTTATTTTATTTATTTATTTATTTATTCAAAGAAATTACACAGCATTACAGTAAAGACTAAAGCACTGTGAATTTTAGAAGAAAACAAAAATAGTATTAACAGAGTGACAAAACAGTAAACAATAAAAATAATATAACATTAATAAGTTAGGAGACAGTTGAAGGCCGTGCATCCATCTTCAGACAAACATCTCTGCCCTTACTGGGATTTAAACCCAGGACCGCTAGCTTCGTAGGCAGGGTCACTACCAACTATAGTTAGTTATAGTTATGTCGAGTATGTTGGAGTAACCACGATTATTAAGCAACAAGTACAGTCGACTACAAACAGATCCAGAACAAAGAGCATCCACTATAAGGTTCAAAAGTGAACACACTCTTTGCGGTCGATTGTACTAAGTAAAGTAAAAATTAAACACTTGATACTTGTAAACACGCTCTTGAAGTAATTTACGGAACACTTTCGTCAATTGATTTACACATGCCACATGCGTAAGCAATAAGATATTAAAAAATAAACAGTGATGATGCTATGAAATATAATTATACACAATAAGTATTCAATTGCAATTACTATGCTTGCTGATGAGGGCCTCTGTTCTACGACTACGCTTTTGACTTGTAATCGTATTGTTTAAACTCGGCCGCCATTACTGTTAAGTTAATAAAAGCTATGAAGGTGACACTACGATGGCAGGTAATACGCAATATTTAACGTCATAGAAGAGCCCAGGGCATTCGTTTCAGTTTGTCTTTAGCCCATCTTGCGATTAATGACCTAACTATGTACTGTCCTGTTAGTAATGGTAACACTTCCCTTGGGCATGTTTTCCAAATATTTATATTTTCTTTCAATGACTATGCTGAATGAAAGAGATGCAACTAAAATGTTTGACAAATAACAGCCAAGTGCTATCATGAGAGCAACTGGAACGTCATCAATCTGAAGCATTTTGGTCTATAACCAATTGGAATATAGAGACTTCGCTTTTCGTACGTATCTACAGGACCTGTGGGCAGTATTTCCTGTAGGCGCAGCTAAGATGCAAAAGCTGCTAACGTTTCTGCTTTCTATCGACTTGAATTGTAGGTATGAACTCGACATAGCGGTCGACACGATCGGTCATCAGCTTAGTACAGTCTGTGAACACTTAGAAGGTACTTCGTACTGCTTGCTCTTGATAAAAGCGTATGAGATCGAATGACACACAAGTACAATCTCGAAGCACCTTCTAAGAGCTATCGCACTGCTCTCTATTATGAATCGAAACCCTCAATCCGAGCTATTTGGAACAAATGTAGTCACTCTACAGCAATTTGTTGACAACATCATCATCATGCCATGCGAAACGCCACCCTGGTAGAAAATAACCTTACCCAAGGGGTCCGTTCATTTGACCGAAATACGTTTGGTCGAACGTATCGTTTCGCAACTTTTTCATTTGGCAACCCACTTTTATTTCTGTAACTGTAAATATTTCAGGATTTTTTTCTGTACCTTCGCGAAGACCCTATAGGTTAGGTTAGGTTAGTTTTTATAAAAATCCTGAAATATTTACAGTTACAGAAATAAACGTGGGTTGCCAAATGAAACGGTTGTGAAACGATACATTCGACCAAACGTTGTTCGGTGATACATTAGTGAAACCTCACCCAAAAATTCCCAAGACTATCGATTCCCAAGTCTTGTGTTACTCGAATCTATTTTTTTTTGTTAATAGCTATAACCAGAACGGGGTTTTTTCTTCAATTACCTCATACTCTTGCCTGTCTTAATTGTCATTTGTTTTCCACTATGGTACGAATTTTGAAATTGTTTAAACTAACTTCCCGATGGCATATGACAATGAAACTTTATACATAGCTCGAATTGGTTGCATATGGCGTTAGATGGGTATATTTTATAATATACCATATTTTTGAAAGCATTAATTATTTAATGCTTTCAAAAATATGGTAAGTTAAAGAAGATTTTTCTGAATCTGTTTAGCAGTGGACGTCTTACGTCCTAAAATGACACACACAAGCTTAAGTTTCACTTTCCATCAGATGGGCTGTCTGCCAGTTTGCCCGTCGACGGCATTAAAAAAAAGGTAGATCTCAGTGTGTCCTTTATGACACTACTTAAGCCGTATCAACATGCTTGGGGTTTGCCGAAAACACTGCAGGACGCAACTATATGTTAGAGAGAGCACGATGTATTTCCATCTCTACAACGTATGATTCGTCCTACAGTGTTTACGGCAAACACGAAGCATGTGGAGCCGGCATTAGATAGAACCCTGCTTAAGGGTAAATTATCCTTGTATAAGTGTTAGGGCTTTTGCCATGATGATGATGATGGTACTTGTTATGTTTTAGATCAGTAGTTTGGTGGCGACGCGCGGCGAGGCGTCGGGCGCGGCGGTGCAGCGCGTGGGCGCGGCGGTGTGCTGCGCGGTCGAGCGGTTCGTGGCCGTCGGGGAGACCATCGCGGACGACAACCCGGACGTGCGGCACAGCATGGTCCTCGCGTGCAAGGAGGCTAGGGCAGCAGGTATGTAGGCTTTCAAGACACCACGTGATGCGCGAGCACAAACAGTGCAGCTTTTGGCCTGGTCTAAATTTTAAGAATATAGTGATCATATTTTTGAAGCCGAATATAGGCTAAGACTTTATAATCTGGCCAAGCTTAAGCAATAAAAGCATGACATGTGATCGTCTTAATTTAATGCGAAAGCATCTATACGACGAAGAATATTAGAGCAAAATATGTAGTTCTTATCGCTTTAGGACAAACGATTTTTAAAGTTGGTAGAGAAAAAGATTAGTAAAATATAATGCGTGCGTAACTTATGGAGTTAAAATCGTCGCTATCCACGTTATATTACATCCTTGTACTAAAGTGCGAATAGGACATGGGCCTAAACTAACATCTGTCAGCTATCTTAATAACTTGTCATTATTGGTTCAGCGGTTTATCTGTCAAACAGGCGGACTGAAAACTTACTTACTTACTTAGTAAGTGAATGTCATAGATATATATATTTCTACATTTCTTCAGCAAAGCTGGTAGTAAGTGTTTGCTTAATTTCTCCTCGATTTAACAGCCAAACTCTTAAATTAAATCACAGCAGATGCATTTTATTCCGACCTACTTGGTTTCAGACTCTAAACATTAAGTAAGTTAACTTTCTTTGGTGCATTTCACTATAATTATTTCCATAAAATCGTTTCATTTATGAAACGGTCCGGATTAAAAACTCATAGTTAAATTGCTCATTCCTCTCATTTTATTTAAGCTGAAATAACTCTGAGGAGGAATGATAATAAATTTGCATAGAAATCGTGCAAGTTGGGGAAAGTTGGCGTTGATTGTGCCATTTTGCCAAAATAGTTCCGGAGGTATTTTCATCGTAGCTAAACCCGGACAACGTTGTCTGGCACCTCTATCGAAATGAACTATCCACGACTCCGGGGTCCTTTTATTCAAGTTATAATATTAGCATAATCTTGTACTTCCAAACTTATCTTATTAAACGTAGGTATGTGCATTGGGTTCTCGGAAACGGCTTTGTAAATTTTTGAAAATAACGATATAAAGGTTTTTCGGGCCAAGTTGTCCTCTTCGGGAAAACTCGGTGTCGAGCGACGCTCGGTATGCCAGCTACTAAAAACTGTGATTCGTCGCACCTATATAAATATAGGCTGATTTATTCCCACGGAAAAAAACAAAAATGTTGCCATTAATGAAAAAAAATTGCGGTATTCGAGATATTTATATGATAATCATTGAATGATGCTTTTGATATGATTCATTGCAAAATCATCCAAGAAGGAATTCACGTAACACAACTTATTAAAGGCGCTTTGCAAGGCTACACAAAACACTACAAGTACAGCCAAAACGACAAGTTAGAAAAGAAAACAAAGGTACAACGCGTCCCGTGTGTAACCATTTAGAGCGTTTTTAATCAAGGCTTGCTTGCGTGACCTATAAATCTCCCCGATATCTCTATTGTAGGTTAAGGCGAAGCCGCATGTTCTTCCCACACCGGGAACCGAGACCGGTTACTGTGGCTAAATAGGTAAATATTCACTCAGGTTGACAGCGTTGTGAGCTTATGTGAGGTGTGCACTTCGTCCAGTGATGATCGTTTATGACCCGATTTAACCTGAAGTTGAGAGCTCGTTGATATGATGTTCAGAAAAAAAATCTTGATTTCTTTTCACATCCGAGTTTGCAATTTCGCTTTGATAACCATTTCGACGACGAATTAGTTTCAAAGGTACTAGGTCTAAGGTTTTCGGTATAGCAACGGCACAGCATTAACGCAGACGATGAATGATCTATGTTTTTAATTATAACGGCAGCGACGAAGCTTCGCATTATTTTAAAGACAATACATCCAAATAAATTTCACGCTCCTCGTCGCCCCTTAATAGAATCCAAAGTTCACATTTACGGGCGCTGCGTGATTTTATTCGGGACCCTCTCCTTTGTCGGCCTTCCTTCTGGGTCGCTGTAATTATTCCTCTGGCCTTGTTTTGACAAAAATATGATCATTTTATGCAACTTGATTATGTTGTTTTATTCCAATGAATATTAGTATTTTTCTCAAATTCTACATGCCACTGAAAAACTACTTACGTGAAATTAATAAAGTCCTTAGGGAAGTTTTAAATAGTTTTCTTTAAGTAAGTGGTGTTGTATTTTAGACATCATTATGTTAATTACTTATCACACACAATCGATCATTATCTGTATTGCGGTAATACCTACCTGTAGTTACAGTCCCGATTAATTGTCATCTTAGACAATGTCGGATGTAGCACCTGAGCGCGCGAAAGATCCATTTAATTCAAACGCACTTGGTTTAATAGACCGACACTTTTCAGTGGCATTCCGAACCTGGTGGCGGTTAAATTAAGATCGTATCCTGCGATCCGGGAAGTTTACAGTCAGGCTCGTTGCCTGTTGCGGTTTCTGTTTGCCGTTGTAATTATAGCCCTTTCCTGCCCGCACCTTTTACTTTCAAATAGGCATTTAAGGACTTCAGAATGCCAGCCATAATTGCGGAGATTGATTCGTAGCAAACCAACCTTGAACCAGTTTTAGGGTCACGCCTTTTAACGTGGCATTTATAAATACCCGCGCATTTTTCTTGCGGTTTATTCAACCATCGCATTCACGTTACGATTCGATCATGCCTTGGACATCCGAATCGGAAAGTCCGCCATTAAATCGCTCTCCCATTTAAACCCCTTTTAATTTTTTTTAATGCTGATTACATACATTATTTATATTATGCTTATTGCGACCGAAAACGTAAACAACATGGTAAGCTATCGTGTGAAGCCGCCTGTGCTCTGTTTACTTATCTGAAGTTAAGTAATGGGATGGCTCTGGAAATGTCGACTGGTGAGTAATAAAACCGTATAGAAAAGGGTTCGAGAAATGAAATATTTTATTGATAGTAAATAGTGTTTGTTAATAAACACATACTATCCCAAATTACTCTTTGGAAATGTTTTTTAGCGTAAAGTTGTGTTGTTATAAAATTTAATCGATAGAAATCTTCATTAATTTGGTAATCAGGTAACTCGATGAAAGCAGTAACCTGAAACAAAACCAAAGGAAATGAGTGTGAATACTGCCAAATCCAAAGAAAAATACATTACAATGTCTATCAGTGATGAACAAAAGCGCTCACAACAACTTGAGCTCGTTTTAGTGCCATTTATATTAGAACAGTCTTTTTGCTAAAAACAAACACATTAGGTTGCGTTCGGTTTCGTCGTCGGTGATTAAGCCCAAATCGGGGCTACCATTTGCTAAAGCCCTCATAAATTTGTGTCAACAGCCTGACCCGAATTTTAATGCTTGAACGTTATTGCCGTATCCAGAACACCGGCAGACAAAAGGGCTGGCAAATCCGGAGAATTGTGAGTTTATTTTATGAATAACCAATATATTATTTTACACAATAGGTATTATATAATAACGTATTTAGACCAATGTTGAATAGATACGCATCTATAAAATAAGAAAGATTTTACTACCTCTACTATTAAACACAAATTGGGTTTAAAGACATATAAGGAAAAACACAACTTAGTTATAGAGAGCACACAATGCCGCCAAAAAGGGAACTTCGAGTGATAACTTTTATCTGTCAAACGTGTTAGGGATGCGTTCCGAAATTAGTGATGTTCCTATTCGATATTTTCCGTCAAATACTACTTACGTATTTTCTTATCTCAGATTTTACGTCTGAATAATTTCACTTTCATTGTCGATGTGATACCCTTAAATCTATACTACCCGCAGATAATGTTGAAAAACAAATGTTATCTGACTCAGGTGAAACCGAATTAGAACGAAAAAAAGACCGGCCTAACATAAGTTAGGGCTCTTCTTTCGGAGTAAAACCATATTATCTTAGAGATGGTACCGTATTTTCAACCTTAAGTTACCTCTTGTTTACGTGACAGCAATAGCGGCCAAATTAAAAACAATACGATAACATGTCAGAGGCAATATGATTTTACTCAGTTGAATAGAGGCCGGACAATTAACGATTTTCCCGTCTCACTCATTGTGTAGCACGAAACAATGGATTCGTATAAATTAAGGTATATTTGCAATAGGCATGTACGTCCTGGTTTCGTCCAGGTAAGGCACGCACCCTCATAGAAATCGACTCACTGCGATATAAATTACGCTTCTTTTATTCGCTTTTATAGGGTCATTTTTACGACTAATAAAATTGTTATACGGCACTAAATGGTGATTTCGTGAGTGTTTCCGATTTGGGCGTGTTTGTCAACATATCCTCCATAAAAAAGACTACTTCATAAAATGTGCGTACTTCGTTTTATTGTGAAGTTAACGAGTAGGTCGGGTATTAAGTAATTTGTTGTAATTCTACATTATTTTTGAATAATAAACGGGGCAATTTGTAAAAGTTATGTAGTTAACGTGATTAACAGAGGAGGTAGCTATAGTCCGGCCAATTCGCTAGTTGTAATTCGATTACACCAACCAGAGGGGGGAAATAGTACTACCGTATTCCAAAACCTGGGCGTTCAATAGTATGACTATTGTATTTTGTTCGATTAAAAACCCCTGCATTAGTCGCATTTCAGGCCTTATTGATATTTTGGATGTACATCAGCACCGTTACAATTTAATAATACATCGCGCGCATACAGATACATTAAAATCGAATTAACAAATGGGAGCGTAGTATGTTCCTACTTTTGTTCTATCCAGTAACTTTCCCTGCACTCGTAACATGAAAAGCGACTGCGCGAAAATAGCAATTTGGCTAATCGCTACATAACGAACACGGTTCTCATCAATCACGACTGTTTCTCAGAAATCTTTTCGCATTCGGTTTAAACTAGAACATTAATCACCGTCGCTACGTGTAGTTGGTTTCAGCACGTTATAATAATATGACAGCCCGCTACCGGCCGCGCCAACTGCAATAATGAACGAATGATGAATGTATTTTATTCGAACAGATGTTTTTTTTTTTTCATTCAATGTATGCTTTAAACTTGGTTAGGTCAGTTTTACTTTACTATGAAATATGTTGCCAAGTGACTGTGTCTCTGTCGATCTCAAGATACTAAGTTACAATAAGAACACCGGCAATCGCCTATACGAGTACTAATGTACGGTTTCTAACTAAAGTGTTACCTAAGTGCTTTGGTAAACGTTGTTGTTTCTCCGGTAAAGAAAAAAATTGAAGGGAATAAGGCACATTCAGGAAACTGAGTATGTGCAAACCACGTGTAAACAAGTGGTAATAACACACATATCGTTTCGGGTCGAAATGTATCCAAAAGGGCCCTTCAGCGTAATATATGATAAGATAAATGACCACTGTTGATTTACGGTACGAAATAATGGATAAGTATGTCCGCTTCTCTTTTTATCATTTACTTGCGTGTTTTCAATATTGAAATTGACACAAAGTGAAGTTCGATCTGAAAAGTGGTTGTCATACTAATAGGCGCAGACGCCTTTATTCTAGGTGGTAAAAACCATATCGTCTTTGAACTGTTATCGCATTGTCACCGTTTTGATAGATCTAATTTTAATCGACAGTAATGGCGGTCGAGTTATGGTATTGTTTTTAGGTCAGTCCCCATTACTGTTAACGTTATGTTTGAACTGCTGCACTGAACTGTCTAATGCGTCAAAGCGACAAAGTACCAAAGTGTGCAGCTACTTATAAGGTCCACTGTACATATATGTACATGTATAGGTAAAATGGTATTGAAACCCCGAAGATCCCGTGGATGACGATAGTGGGTCGCCGTAACAAGATTATCCCGGATCGCGCTGAACAAATCTAATAAAACGCGGTACAGGTGTCAACGGCACTCGCCTGCTTCGGACTAAGCCCCAGTATTCGCGTGACAGTAACTACCCAACCACCATTATTGTATTTTCAATCCAAATCACCATCCGCACCAATTAACCTTTATACATTGACGCAACTTTAATCTGATTGGGCCGTCAAACACCAGCCTGACTATGTTACGGAACCTAGGCCATAATTTGTACTAAGTACACATTAGAGGATACACGTTCACGGAGTTGCTCGTGGCGCTCGCAGTTCAAGGACAATGTCGCCAAACAACCGTTAGATAACTGAGCTTTAATTAAAACCACATCTACCTAAGCAATCTCAAACAAAAGAGACAATTCTCAAACACTAGCTCAACTCGAACCCGTTATTTTGAGCATTAATTATGCGGACAGAACGAACTTTTCTTTTTAAGTTTTGGCAACGTTAAAAAGAGTATAAAAGATTCTTTAAAAGTTTCCAGCGATCGTTATTAAAGATAAATTATTGTGACAACTGTGCCTCTGAACTGAACATGGCAAACGTTAATGGCCGCCGCTCGCTACGTTTTGAAGATATTTTTTCAGATCTGAATTCATTTTTGTGAAATTTTAAGAACTGCAAAAGTTGCTCAAGAGTCTTCCCTAGGATCTCAGCCGGTTTAAATTTCTATTCAGCTCAAGCTCGCCGCTGGTATATTTTCATCCGAATGCGACAGTTGCCCGAAGTCAGCATTATTCCTGAATACAAAATTCTAGTCGTATACACGAATCCCAAATTCGGACTCCTATCGAATTATGTCGCACACATACACAACAATACCTTTGAGAAAATACGCGCCAAGTCCGCATTTTGATCAGTACTTGGTAGTTTTGAAGGCGTTATAACAGAGATCATTTTCTTAAACCATGTGCTCACTGATACCCCAACCACTGGAGTATACCGTCGCTCGTCCGTTGCGCGGAGCTCGTTATGCTATCCCCGTATACGTAAGTACTTATACCTCATTTTCATCCATTTATTCAGGTCCATTATAGCTCTCAAGTAAGTATTTAATATTAATAAGCATGAGCGTACGGTATCTACTTCTTGAAATTAATCTCAAATTATTATAACTGGCCAGTTAGTTTATATTCATTATCGGTTATTATTATTAAGATTTCATTCCTTTTATAGTTATGAAAACATCACTCAAATTGACTTAAAAAAGCTGTTTATTTCTAAAAGACTTTAAACCTAAAGCCTTAGCTATGATCTTTACTTTTAAGATTGTATTAGCTCGTAAATATAAACGATATAAATTATAAAGTAACAAACAATTTCTAAATTAATTTTCATTTTGATTTTCGTTATTGTAATAGTGTGGCTCAATGGTTTTCCCGTTTTTCTATCCTAACTGTAAAAAGCTATATATTTTGAACCGTAAGAGATAGCGGACTAGTGTTTTTTTTCTCGTCGTTATTTTTGTAATGTTTTCAAAACGGTAAAACGTACAAGTGTCAAATTTGGTATGATTGTAGTACAAACCCTAAAAAAAACAACAAATACTTTAAAGTGTAAGTTGTGCTAAAACCGTAATATTCCTTAAAGCACTCTCCCGCGAGTGATTCAACAAACATACATAACAATATGTTATTTGTACGCATTGCCGGTCACCCAGTGCTTGCACATCGACGAACTTAACCCACTAATGGGACCTTACCCGTTTCGTAGGATTTCATACTTACATACAGGGGATGTGAATATTATATTGAATCTATTTAACAAAAATTAGCATAAATTCTTGGGACGCCTTTATTATCTTAACACAAACTGGATCGCACTTCCTGTGATTCCATTTCAAATTCAAATATCGTATTCAACCGGTGTTCGGAATAATCTTCACGAAGCCGGTTAGGGGAATAT
Source organism: Acleris sparsana (assembly GCA_923062465.1). NCBI lineage: Eukaryota > Metazoa > Arthropoda > Insecta > Lepidoptera > Tortricidae > Acleris > Acleris sparsana. The sequence continues at coordinate 12,408,568 of OV281287.1, read as the reverse complement.
TACATAACCCGCTGGTTACATACTCGTATGTAACCACCCCACGTCGGTGAACCTATACTTCCCAATCTCGGGGGAAACGTCATTTTCCTGGCGTACTCTATTACTGGGTAAATTATTAATCATCGTAGTCAATACTTAATTGATACAGCGAGATAGATCCGCTCGTTTACCTTCATAATTTTCCCAACAAAAGTGTATCACGAAACACGGGGAAGGAGAACCAAAGGAAGCTGATAAGATTATCTTAATGAGGAAATCATTGTTTCATAAGATCTTCGAAATATTGTGGGATGTTACATCGAGAATATAACTAGTTTAATAAATACTGGAATGTTGCTGTTATTTTAAGTTATTATTCATAAATGAATTTTCTAAAGAAGTTAATAAAGCTTTATTTGATAGCGTCTCTGTTTACAGCGCTTTTCAATTTCACGACCACCGCTTAACGAAGAGTTAAGTTAAAAATACAGTCTTTCTGTCGACTGCGTATAAATAATAACTGTTACGAAATTGGATTTCCGCCTTGAAATATTCTTCCCTTCCTTTATTCTAAATTACTAACTTCAGTCCGTACGAAAATAACCTTGGAATTTTATTTGGTCAACGGACCTCATTCTTACTTATAATATCCATTTTATATTTTTATTTTTTTTACTTTTCCCTCCGAATTTATTGGCACTCCTAGCGCAATTAAAATTTAATCTTCCCTCCTTTTGAAATTGCATACCAGAAACCGTCAGTTTCCCTTCGCAAAAAACCTCTTACATATTTCAGTACCTGTTTTATGTTGACTGCTTATTTTTGATCTTGTGTTTTGTTTTGGGAAGCATCTTTTGTGTACGCTCGCAATCAAGGAAATTATGCCCGTAACGCAAAAGTAATTTTAGCAATTCAAACATCGTATTTAACTATGGTACCTAATTTATATTCTAAACGACACAGGCTTATAGTATTTTAACAGAAACATTTCAAAATGTATATTTGATAAGTAGAATACAGAGACAGTTAAATTATTAGTACATTAGCACATTACTCTAGCGCAATTGCTTTCATTAGTTAAGATATAGCTAGAGCAGCGGTATTTGCCAATCTTCTAAAAGGTAGGTAAGCCACATGGCTGACCTACTTCAGCCAAACAAAGCGAAAGTGGTTAGGTGACGTTTCGCCTCAAGCTTCGCCTGGAATGTTTGTTCCCTGCCCTCGGCAAACACATCCGCTCTGCAGCGTGTTTACACTTTCTTAATACTGCAAGCACCTAGCCGTAAGCAGTAAAGGTGGTGTGAGTCCGGCGTTTAATTTAAAAGTTACCAGTGATATTAAAATAGTATTCTGTAATAAATGTTATAAACTAGTATCTAAGCCATGTTTCAATGTTACGTGCACGTTTTAAAACAGTCTCAACTAATTAACATTTCCTAAAAACAATCCCTAGTGAAAAGCCCTTTTTAAAATAATGAAGGCATTGTTTCAAGGTGCAGCAGAATTTTCCTCCGGCCATTGTTAAAGTAAGTACCCCGTAGTTAGGAAGCATGGAACAAAACGTAAATAATGAACAGGCAGGTTACTTCCTGAAAAACAAAATGGCTTATTGTTGTAGTGAAACTTATGGCTTGGGAACTATTTTGAAAGCGGGTGCTACCTGCTATTGCATTTTTTTGACTTGGGCCTCTAGTTCACATTGTACTGGTAAATCGTGCTTTGATATCGTAATCAAATTGCCGAGGTTATGACGGCAGCAATATTTAAGCACGATAGGTTTAACCAAAGTGGTATACTTAGGTTTAGAATATTGTAGGACGCCGACTTCAGTTGGACTGACCTACCAACCATTGTGTAAGAAGTAATTTTTGCGTCGGATTTCTGTTTTACTAGAAAGAGATAGGAACAATCTTTGTTGACTAATTATCTTGATTATTTTTTTAAATATTGTGGGACGCCGACTACAGTTGTACTGACCTACCTACCATTTTATAAGAAGTTTGTTCTTGCAGTTTTAAAGGCGGGTTTTTGTTTTTTTAAACGTTTATCAACTGCTAATTAGATCCGACAAGCTCTGTGACGGCTTCATTTTATACTTTTTAGTGGTCCTATTCATGCTGATATGTAGTCCCACTTCTTAATTAATGAGAAACTTTAGAACATTTCAAGGTCGCTGCAAGCAACGCCGAGGGACAGTCATAGTAATATTTACACAATTAAATGTGCTTCTTCATAGTCGCTCCAGTACCTTAATCGAGATATCTTATCGCCGCCCTTCAAATAGGTACCGTTAAAGAGTTCACCATATTGTACTTTTCAAAAGCCAATGCACGAGGTGTAATGAAAGATAACGAAATCGCTATAGGTGTGCTTGCGTATAGTATTTGAGAAGTTCCCTTGATTTCTCCAAGATCCGATCATCAGATCCTGACATGTTAACAATGGGACCAACTAGAAAGTATACCCAATCAAACAACGAACAAATTTTTCAAATCAATCCAGTGCAAATAATCGGGGAACATACATAAAAAAATAAATTAAATAAGATCCCAACAAATTGAGAACCTTCTTCCTTTTTTTAAGTCGGTTAGAAAGTACCAAAAAACCAGGGAAGAACATCTCGGACCGAGGGTTTCAACGCCGTTATTACAAACGTAAACAATTTTTTGTTTATCTATATCTTTTTTGTCTATCTCGTAAAACCAAAAGACGTATAAAATATTTCTCTATTTACATGTTATAAGTTTGACCGCTATGTGGATGAGTGTGTGTCTGTCTGTGGCACCTTAGCTCGCGGGTGAACCGATTTGGATGCCGTTTTCAGGGTTCCGTTCCAAACTGATAAATAATCAAAGGAACCCTTATTGTAAAACTTCGGTGTCGCTCTGTCTGTATGTGACAGCAGTTTTTTTTGTGAAACTATAGAAGCTGGCCGCATACGTTATTAGCAAAAAATGAAATTATTTTTCTAAATATTTGGAAAGGGGTCTTGAATGAGGGGTTGATAAACGAAAGTGATTTGATAATAGCAAGCGGGGTGTCACATGCAAGGGCTCAATCCGCACATTTTAAAACTATTTTTTTTTATAATTTTCCGTGACGAACCTTTTTCATTTATAGAAAAAAAAAACCGTAACATATCTCCCAAGTTTGAGGACCAAATAATCTGAAAAATTCATGATTTAAAGATAATTATTTATATTTTACGCGGAAAAAAAATTCAACATTTTATTCTACAACTTTGCCAGCGCATTTAAAATCTAAAACTATGCCAAATAACAGCTTTTTAGTGCCAAGATGCTCTAAGTTAAACCGCGGAAGTGTCTGAGTGGCAAAGCTATTAGTTCCTTGTTGACTACGGAACCCTAAAAAAGTTCCTTTAGTTTCAAATAGTATCCCAAATCTCACTAATGCCAAACCCAGCACTAATTTTGTTAGCGTTTATCGCGTCCAGTGCGTATTACTGTTTACGAGGGTATTTTAGTGGGGCTTCCTCGTAGCCCATTGAGCCAGGGGGCCGAACCTTGACGGCATCTGTGAGCGATATACGAGTAGATGCCAGTTAAATGACCGTCATCTGTTTGCCCCATCATCGTATTGCTAAGTATGACACTGGGTCGTGACAAATTTTACGTTATTCGTGGAAAAAGTATTACATAACATAATTTAAAACCTTAAGACACATGTATAAACTTTTGTCTTTCATGATTTTTTAAATTAAATTTTAAAACTAAGTAGTTTGCGTGTTACAAACCGAGGGAACTGGTATTTAAAAGTAAATTCATATTTATTAACGAGAACTTTTATTTTAGAAAAATACCTAATCATTTCATGCTTTAATCAAGTTTTTCAATCTCACAATAAATCACCAACTTATTCGGATATAATAAGTAGTGCCATTATTATGTTTCATAAGCAACTTCAATCTAAGATTATTTGCATAACTCGCCCTAATACAGTATAAGCCGTATCACAAACCAAGTTGTAATGGTATTAGCTACGTTATTTCGTATAATAGCCTGAATAAACATGTCAGTCATGCACGTAGGAAAACATTCGAACGCGTTCGTGACGAAAGTAACACAAATTGTGTTATTTCTTTTAGGAGATGCCGTGAGCGGCGTGTCATAAACATGTCGGCAAGCTACATTTTATTTGCCAACAAAATATAGATAATGTTGTTCCTTGTACCAGACAGTCGACAGCTTAATAAAAGTTGCTCAATGTGTTAGTACTAAAAATGTCATGGCAACATTTGTTTGACTCGACAATCGCTGGCTTTGTTCTGAACTTGAGAACTATCATGATCAGTCGAACCAACCCGCCCGTATATCATGGTTGTTTTGGCTTCGTGTTGTTCATAATATTGACTGTAAATCATATTCTATATCAAAGCCCGTAACTAACAGTTGATAGGTACCTACTAGATAAAGACACAACAAATATTTTTCCTTTTATTGTTGTCACTGAATACGAGTACAACATTGCTGACAAGTCAACGTCAATATAAATTCAATCAAGGAAATAGAACGCGCCTTCACGGCACCTTTTCTGCGTTCGTAACGTACGCAAGTGACATCCTCCGTCTCGTAAGGAATGGAGCATTTGTTTTAGTGTTTCGTGTAGTAAGAAATGTTTGCGCTCATTCAATTTGCAGCGCGAAGCCCCTGAGGGCGGTAAGCCCGAGCTCAGGCCTGTTGCGTCCCGCTCCCGCGCGGCGCTCCTTCGTCCTCCGATGCCGTCACATCGTCACGAATTGATTCCGATGTTTAAGCCGTCCTTTACAGTAATAGTCGTATGGGAAACACATTTAAGCTTTTGTCTCTGTCCGTCCTCATGGACCTAAGATACGAATTTCTGTGAGTATATTCTTCATGGTTGAATGTGACGTTGATATCCTAGGGATCTCAGCTTTGAGGAGTCTGAAAACAATCAAATCACATACCTTCTACCCTAGGGAAAATTTCATAATTAGCTAATAACAATGAACAAAAGCTTGATTGATACCACACACAGTAGCTTTAACGATAAACTCAAAGAAGTGCAAAATAATTTATAATAATACATTTGAGTTTGAAAAACACTAACCATCTCAAGCTTCGTAGCTCGTTAGGTAGTTGTGAGAGACATTTGCCGTTTCGCTATACCCAAAAGCGGCCCGTGCAAACGTCCGTTGTCATTAAAGAAACTAATTTAAATCACTCTCTAGGAGCTCAAGCTTCGCTGGTTAAATTTGTACACGACGTGGATGGGGTTGGGATGTGACATCCAGCTTTCCTGAGAACTGTCTCTTTAATTAATTCCCACCTGAATTGTGGATTATGGCGGAGACTGAGGCGCGGTTTACGAGGCAGCGGCGCACTCGTGTTCTCGCACAAATTTAACGCATAAACTTACGGTAAAACCGGCTTTTGTTATTTTCACACGTAATTGTTTAGGTAAAGTACTTAATTGCTCTGACTGTTGTATACAAAGAGTTATCGTGAACTAGCAATAAAAAAACAAACTAACAATAGAGCAAGATAAACATAGAAATGGACCTATGATTCGTGTGGAGATGACAGCAACAAATATAGAATAATAGATAGATAGGTAGATTGATTCATTTATTCGGCTATTAAATAATACAAAATGAAGTTTTTAGCAGGATTTAACGCTATTTAATGGCTATGAAATCACATTAAAAGTAGATGTCGTGGTGATAGTGTTCACCATAGAGCAACGGAAGTAGTTGGCAGAGTACAAAGGTCGGTTGTTGGCATCGGAATCTCAATAAGATGAGAAGTTTCAAGCAAACTTCAGCCAAATGTGGCAATAAAATGTTGAAAGTACTTTCACGTAAGTATATTTTATTTAAAAATACGTGCAGTACTTTCTCGCAGCTTCTAATACATTATTTTCAGACTGTTTATTTACACTATCTTGTTTGTACTATAGTATTTTTACTAAAGCGGTGGAATTAGTGTTGGTAGGTCTTATAAACCGATTTGGTCAGTTTTTTATTCTTCAGGTTAAAGGAATGGACAATAATGTATCTGCTATTTCAATCAATTTAAACATTTATAAATTGTATGAATCACTTCGCCGTTGATTATTTCGCTCAGCGCAGTAGGTAATTTAATTCGTATCTGTTTCTAATTAAACGAATGGGCGAGTTCAAATTCTGTCGAAGTCAGGAAACACTTGAATCTGACATTTCCGACAATCCAATTCTGTTCAGCAGCCGCGTTACTCCTTCGGGGTTATTGATTTGTTGTTATCACTGACGCTGGAGCCGGGCACAAAGCGACCCGCTCTTTACAAAAATACACCCGAGTGACAATCTCAAATTGAATTTAAAATTAAATGTCCTGTGAAATCTTTATTCAATGAAACGCTTTGTGTATTTTAGAGAATTTTAACAGCTTTATTATTTAAATATTGGTGAACAATTTAACTTTTGCGTAGCGTTTTAATAGAGTAGGTAATCTATTTTCGATAAAAAGTTCGATAGCAGGTGTCGTCGCGCGTCATTTTGTGCTAGTGACAAACTGCATTTCTATCTTTAGTTATTAGGTACATACTTTAATCTGCGGCTCGGAAGATATCCACCGAACTTTTACCAGGGATCAAATAATCATGCAAAAAATGTTTCCCTAAAAAACACAGGCCGTTTTTTGCATGCGGTTAAAGTATTTGTAAAGCGTCGCGGATGACCAACAAAGGCGGAATCCGAGCATAGTGGGCATAAAAATTCGGAAGTAATAGGTTATCACGGTATATAGGACAGGCATAAAGAGATTATTCGGGCGTGGAGGTTTCGCCCATAATCCAGCAGGCGCCTGCTCTTGTCCCACTCAAGGAGCACATTATCGCGGTATTATGCTGATGCGAGCCGGAGCCGGCCGCCGCGCAGCTTATAGCAGCATTATGTCTTTCGCGCTTTTAGAACTGTCGCGTTCTTTCTTGACGCAACAGGATCGGTTGTGGTTAGGATAAAAAATATCCGATAATCCATTCTCTGGACTTGTCGCAACTATTCTAAATCTACCAATGTGTTTGCACCTAAGTTTTTGCGTTTTAGCGAATATTTTAATGTAAAAAAATAAAATTTAACAAACGATACAAATAGTCAGCGTCATCGTAACCTAAAAGTTTAGACAGAGCTTTGAAGTGCCAATAGTACTACTTTTCGGTTTTAAATGTATCGGAGGCACTATCAGAACAAAAGCGTAAAACCATCTCATAAATTCTAAATTCTTCAGAGTAAGTTTTCTGCAACTCGACCTCCTAAGAGTCGCCAGCAAGCGCGCGTTGAGTCACGTCAGAGCGCAAAGTTTTATTGTTACTTTAGACGGTTCAGAACTTATTATTGCGCTGGGATATATTTCGTAAAATATATCTACTTATAGCAAACAATGAGAAAGATGATAATCAAGCCGATAAGTCAATTAAACAATAACACAGCCTTATTTTAATTCCCATAGAATCGAGATCACTACATTTTATCACTAGCGACTTTCTAAACAGTTAAGTTATTACTAGAGCAAGGACTATTCCACCGTTGTTTGGAAACAACAAGTTCGTCCTCGACTCCACTGAACCTAATGGATTTATTTTTAATCTTCTTAGGATTATCTTGGATGACGCGGGAAGGTAAACTAATGCGATTACTATGAAAATACTTCCTCATAACATGTATGCGGTGTGTCAATAACTAAAGCACCATTTTCCTTCTTCTTGGGAAATAAACATTGTGCCCTCGAAGAGGAAATAAATTCATAATAACTTGTAGTAAGTGCCACTTTCTAAAAGTTATTATAAATTTAGAATGTTTTTGCGTGTTTGGTAAAGTTTGGTAGTTATACTTTCCTTGCCAGTTTTTTTGACAGTTCCTGAAGAAATAGTGATAAACGAGTTCAACGCGGACCAAGTCGTTGGCAAAAGCTGTCCGTTGAGAATAAGATTCGAACATAAAAACATAAAATACCTAATAAGATATTGAAAATTAAAAACGAAATATTGTCTTACCTAAAATATGTCCCAAAACGTGATTTAGGTTAATATTAAGGCAGCATAAGAAAGCCCCCTTTATGCCGGTCCGGAATATATCTTTAGCTTTGCCATGTGTTAATTAGTTGAACAGCTATTTATTTTGGTTTTAATTTTTCTGGTAAAGAACACTACCTTGCGGTACACCTTTGGTTCTTCGGCTAGAAATAGTTATAATTATGCCATAGTAAGTTGCATTTTTTTTGCGAAAATCTCTAATTGTGTCTTAAATTGCCCTCAATGTACCGGAAGTGCAGCGCTAGCGCCGGAAATTCATCCGAGACTCGCAATTGGTTGCTCCGCTAGAAAATTGACGCGAAACTGGGGAGTCCGGGTCACGCTTGTTCAGCTGTGTTAATAAAGCAACACATAAGTAATGTTATTTCTGGCCAGCGCCTTGCCTTATTGCTTACACATTCGAATACTGGATTAAGAATAATAGCCTAACCTCAAAATATATTTGGTTACCAGTGTTACCACCATGTTACCACGTATAAAATGTGTTATCATATCATTGTACTGTCATCCAGTTCTGAGCTATGTTGCGGAAATCAGTTAAAAATCGATTGCAAACATGAAAGCAAGGTAACGGGATTCTTTCGTGTTTTCAAGGCTTTATTCGTTTATGCCTTAGGATTATTTCTAAATAAGTGTTAATATTTGCATTTTTAATACCGACCATTACTGGTTGGTACAACTGTGGAGTCCTCTGCAAAGACACCGCTCCATAATTACCACCTCAAACACGGCAAGTATCGTTACTTTTTACATACTTACAACTCAAACAATAAATCTAGTTTCCTATTCTCCCAGATATTTATTGAATTCTAACGTTTGCCCGCGACCTCGTCCACTTAAAGCTTGTTTTTGGGTCTTCCCTCAGTAAGGAACGAACGTGTAAGTCGCTTTATTTGCTTGTCTGTAGGACTTTTTATTACGTTTTCTTGATCTATTCTGCGATTTTGATAAAATTTCCACAAACTATAATAAAAAAAACACAATAACTTTTGGAAAAAATAACATTTGAAAAAGGAACTTTTTATCCCGAAATCTTGATAAACACCGAAAGAGAAAAGACTTCTACGGTGACGAAAATGTATCAAAATTTTGTTTATAATATGAGTGTAATTACTTTTTCTTATTACGATTACAACGCGGAGGGTTGTGACAGGAGTCATGTATCTGGGTGAGACATAAATCAGTGTCCAGTGACAAAAGCCGTGTACAATGGAGCGGCCCGGCGGTCGCACAAATATTGATGGGGCAGGTCGCAGCGGCGCCGGTGTCAAGCTAGATTACGCAGCTCCTGCTTTGTTCAGGAGACATACACGCAGTGGATTTAATGTGTAAGTATATATATATGTATATACCTACATACAAAAACACGATACATTACGCCGTCAAGAAATCTTGAAGTGTAAGGAAATCACGTTAACTGCCCTACTGCTTACCCACGTATGTAGGCTGCTGTGTTAATTCATGTTAGTTTTGTCCCATCCTAATACAGCGGGCCCTTACGGACGCAGATCCAATCCTTATAGTTTAGGTTCTTTACAATATTTTTACTTCGCCGTGAAAGTATCGGGTATTGTGTACTTTGAAAACTGATTGGTACATGGTGCTCGGCATTGAACTCCTACCTACCTTAAGCCCACTGGGCGGCCGATGGTCCTATGTTGATACGCACATGAGTACAGTAACATCTATAAAGTTTATGTACATGTCCCACGATAACTTAAAACGATAAAATAATATTGATATGAGTTTCTTTAAAATCCATAAACATTGCTCGTATAATAACCATAAAAAAGTAACATCGGATCTTGGCTATAACAGGAATCAAACGTAATTGGGTGTACAGGAGCTCCCAGGGGAGCTATTTACACCAACTTTATAGGTTTTCATGTCGTCAGCGTAGCCTAAATGATATAAAGCTGTCGTAAATGGAATATAATCTGTAAAAAACCCTTCCGACCGGCAACCGAGCGGTGGAGCCGTAAGTGGATTCGGAAATTATGTTCACTTGGGGGAAATTAGAACTAAACGGCATGCAACCCTCTTAGCCGATCACCCTCAATTATTCGTTGTAATTGAAATAAGTTTGGATTTAAAGATTTTCGTAAACTGTTTCATTGACCGTTACCGTTACCTACTTACGTACACTAAATTTCCCTAGTAAAATAATTCCAGTTAACTGTAAAATAAAGCGTTCATGTCAGCACATTAATGGACTGGGCACTTACAACGATATTTTTCAACGTATCTGCCCTAGTTCGGAGTCAAACCAATGTGGAAGAAGTTAGTGGGTAGTTTTTAGATGAAACTCGGCTGCAGCCGCGTGGTCATCACTTAGCCGCGATATCGATCGCGCCTCATTCATGCGGAGCCGCAAGCTGACACAGAGCCTTCACTACCTACATTATAAGTTGAAGCCATTCTAATTAGATTTTCAATGAAACTGAAATGAATTAACGGTTGCTAGTAGCAGTTTCTAGATGAAACAAATCAGGTGACGAAAGCTTTGCAGCATGAAATGCTTGTGTCTTTGGATTAACAGAATCTACAAATTCGATTATAAAAAAAATCTAGCATGTTTCTCAGTTCAAATTCAGGATGTGTTTTTTGTAATTCATCTTACCGGTTTGCCACCATTGGGGCTAAATTGTATTTTGACTCAAATATTATTCCCATTACTTCTTAAAAAGTGCTGCCTAAGCATACATTTATTCAAATTTATTTACATACTTCCCCACTTGGCGACGTCGTGCTCCTTCAACGTTACTTTACGTGTCCTTTTTCTGGAAGCGTAGGCTTTCCAGGAACCCTTATAATCTCCGTGATCCGCGCTGCCGCCAGCCGCGGCTGCTCAAACAAATGTCATTTTATACGCGGTTAACTTCTAAAACGAATACTAAAAAGTTTGTAGCTAGCTAAGCAACAATATGATACGCCTAAAAGAAGTCAACCTATAGTTATAGGTAATTTTAATTTCTTAGTATTTTTTAATTTGAAAAAGCCGGTCACTGTATTATAAAAATATGATTCGTACGTAATATAAATATGATGAAACTAATGTTCATTTCAAACTGCAAGTAGGTAATTAAGCACTTGCTATTTTCGGAATGATGTTGCAATAGCAAACTAACACCACAAGACGGTTATCGTCAAATACGCTAAAAAACATTTAGAACGAAATCTCCAAAGTGGTCATCATTATTTATTTTATTAATGATTTTACCCCATCTATATATATATAAACTCTCCTCAATGTTAACAAGCCCAACCTATTCACAACTCAAAATATGTTATGATGTCATAGCTCATGACATGCTGCTCTATCATAAAAAACCAAGCAGCTACCTAGATAAACATGCAATTATTGAAATCTTTGAACTGCAAACGTAGCAAAGTTATGGCAAACGAGTCATTTATTGTTTTCTGAATCGTAATCTTTATTCAGTAGCACAAATCTACAAACTATCAAAAATAAACAAAAACTATCTACGAAGTAAGTACTTACCCGCTTGAACAAGACGAAAAATGTTACATTTATTGTTCTTTTCATTGGCATTTTCACACGGGTTGAGTTTAATTTGTCATGAAATATTTTCACGCAAGACGGCATCTTAAATTGAACATGTCGCGAAATATGTTCCCTGTCTTATTTGCTGCATCTGGAGAAACTTTCAGTGAACAACAGATGGCTTGTCGCCCTGCTCGAGACATTTTATATCGAAACATTTTAAGAAAACAAGTCATCACATGAAATAACGTTCCAATTTGCTGGAAGTGGGACGTCAATAACTTCCGCGCAAGCCGCGCTCAGCCCGCTCTATTTATTGCATGGATTGTACTTCAATTACTATTTTCAGTTGCATAAATTGTTTGTAGATCTCTTCCCGATACATTAAATGCGTCAGCTAAACTCGTCGGAACTTATCACCGCAGCGGACACGGTGCAGATTCCCTGTATAACTATTTGACGGGATAAGTAATATTACTTTTAGCATACGGAGTTAATCTCTATTAAATACAAGATCCTTATAAATAAACAGCGACCAATGACTTTACTGACTTTAGTGGCTTTATTACTCGTAATAAAGTCACTCGGAATGTTTATGACGCAAATTATACGCATGTACGGGAATATTAGGAACTTGGGTCATTGATTGGGCGATTAATCACAGGAGTCATCTTGAATCGACATCTGAGTAGGCATGATTGATAGCACAATCGATAGCTACTTAGATATAAGATTTCCGACATTGATTGCAGGTTTTTATAGGGCAAAAGCAGTTCATTCATTCATGCACTGTTTGATTTGGTCACGATATGTTTTGTACCTCGCGCAATTGGTGAAGCATTCAATGAAACGGGCGGGCATGGCTCTATTTCTAGGGCTGGCACAATTGCGGTCTGACTTGCCTTGTCCGCTGCGGTTGGGTTAGCTCGGCTATGATGCGGCGATGACCCGCACGAAGTGACGCTTAAATGCGGCGACGCGTTAAATTGAGCAAGCTTAAACAAGTGTTTCAGTTCCAACCAGCTTAATTTAAGTTATCCAGTATTAAAGGATAGCAAACTGCCTAGGTTATGTGTATCTGTCGCTCATATTTAAGACGGAGCCACCAAATAAATAGGGTTTAAATGATTTTTGAAAGGTCATATCGTATATAAAACATTATAATATAATTGGTCCATTCCTAATATTCAAAGGTTAAAACTTACATTTTCCAGGTACTAAATGTATCAAGTTTTAACCCGATATATCAAACTAATCTGCATTTTTAAATATTGAGAACGGACTTTAAACTAACTCTTTCCTAAGAAGCCTTTAGTCTAAATGTTTGGTTTTTAATACGGGTAGAATCTGGTGGTGTGACCATTTCTAGTTTGCTCCTAAATCGCGTCAAAGGTAAAACGTGCGTGAAAACGTTTACAGTTAAATTAATTCATTTTTTTACAGAAAAAACATTACAATATCGTATAAAATCATATTTAAAATAAGTTATAAGTAACATCCCTCAGTTAATTTCAAAAACCCTAAATCCACGCCCTTTTTCGCGTTAAAATGAATTAAAACAGGAATATTGAAACTAGTTGCTTTTAAATCGTACGGTTTTCAGAGTTTATATTTCATTGAATTAACATACCTACAATATGCGACCCTGGTCAATTTTAACATGCTTCATTGTGTTCAAGAATATAATTGAGACTACGCTTTTTTACTATTCATATTTTTTCTTCAATTGCAACTTACTGAAATCAAAATATCTATAGCTTGTATCCTATAGCCAAAATATCTTAAGGTTTAATAAAGCTATGTTTTACTTTGGTTTTGGTTATGTACTTCCGGGTAGTTACCCACGTTCTGGTATCAGCGAAAGGTTAAGCCACCGAAAAGCTAGTGAATTAAGGAGCTAATTTATTGCTGTGCCATAGGTACGGGACTATTACTTTAGCCGGGACGTATTATCCGCAGCGATTAGTACTAAGAACACGTACAAAAAGTTCACGACAACAGACATTAACAACTTTCTACTTTACGATCCCTTTGTTGGATTCGGGAAACTAACGATTTCTGCGGGACGACGACAAATGGGGTTGGTGAATATTGTAAAACTGTTGTCACAAGGATTTATTGTATTTTATATAATATTTGAGCTTATTAACGTGAAATACCTGAAAAAGTGTACACATCTTTTGAAAACTAGATTGGCTTCTATTCTAGGCGGTAAAATCATATCGTCTTTAACCTGTTATGGTATTGTTTTTTACTTCGTCGCCATTACTGTCAAGTAAATAAGATCTATCAAAACGTTGACAATACCATGTAGGCCTCTACTCAATATGGTAAAAACCATATCGTGTGTGATCTGTGATCGTATTTTCGACGTTTTGATTGCTCTTATTTAATTGTCAGTAATGGCGGCCGAGTAAAAAACGATTCCGTTACACGTCGAATACGATATTGTTTTTTCATATCACCTACTCGGAAAGGGGACTTTTCTTCCCTGCTAGGAGGGATCAAAGTGGCACTTTTCTGTTCAAGGACATTTTGTTGCCAAATTTGATAATTGTTGTTAAGTGCGATAATTTCCTGTTGTTAAATTTGATAATTTCAGCATTTCTAGAATGTGTGAATATTTAATTTGTTTCATCACTAAGATCTTTTATTTTCCTCATAGGTGATGTGAAAAGCATTATGTGTCACACGGTAGCAAAATTATTTCCACCTTGGGCGTTAACACTTGAATCCCTCACTACGCTCAGGATTCTATTTTAGAATCCCTCGCTACGCTCGGGATTCATTTATAGTCCTTCGCTTCGTTCAGGATTCAATGTACGCCCTCGCCTTAAATATGTCATTTTGCTCCCTCGTGACACAATCTACTATTACTGCCTACGATAGAGGAGTAGGTCAAAAATTATAATTATGGTTTTTATCGCCTATAATCTCGGCAAAACAATATTGCACAATGTTGGTTTTGGCGTGTTATCGTATTGTTTGTAACGCGTCCGCTGTCAAGTACCTAAATAAGAGCTATCGTTAAGTTAACAATACTATAACAAAAAGCAATATGGTTTTAACGAGTTGAATAAAGGCCCTGTTTTCTATTCAACAAGAAGACAGATCTAAATTGCGCAGAATTTCTTAACTGAAAACAAAGTTTAGACGATGCTTTCACGCAAAATATTTTATGCGTTGTGACACCTCGGCACTTCCGAGGCTGTCAAATCCCCTAATCGCGACGTTGTTAGCGAGCTCTCTAAGAATAGTAAGGGCCTGTTTCACAATCGACATGTATCTCTGTCATTTAAATTGGCTCTGTCCTTGTCTATTTTCAAGTATAAGACAGAGAAAGGGCTAAATGTATCCGTCAAATATCGATAAAAACATCGATGTCGATTGTGAAACAGGCGGTAAGTATCGGAAGGGAATCGTCGTTGCAATTCTGATAAAAATCATGCTTATAGAGGTTTGTTTCATAAGCATACTTTTATTTTTCTTAATATTATTATTATTTGTATGTCTTTACCAATCACGGGACTATGGGAGTCCCGGACCTTTGGAAGGCGTACATGGAGCCGAAGCCAACACGCAGAGGCCCTTTAGACAAGTTTAATTTAGTAAAGTTATGGGACATCAACCGGCGATTGTCCCTGAGTTCAAACTAAAGAAGTATGCTCCCACGGACAACCACCGGTCAGTGTAAAGACTATTTAAGAAGGATGGGAATACTAATAATAGGTTCTATGAGTGAACTGATATGGATTGGTGAACTAGGCTATTGATGAAACTACGGCGCCTGCCTGGCCAATGCTAATTACTTTGGTTTAAATGGCAGGCGGTGACTCGCCAACTCAATGGAATGGACCTCCCGAAATAGCCACATATATATAGCAGCAGGGAGGCAACAGTTCCAGAGGGGCTAAGGGTGGAGAGGTGCTTCTGGACTTTAAACGACCATAAGGTGCCCACTCGCCACTTATGCAACACATCCACCCTTCGAGCATATAGCTCTTGCGACTCCACTCTGACCGGCCAATAAAGGCAAGCCAGAGGTGAGGGTCTGTTCCTCGTCATTGCACACCGCAGCCGGCCGGTGAAGGCAAGCGTGAGGTGAGGAACAGGACCTACCCTCGGGAGCACTCAGGTCCGTGGTGTCGCCACTCACCACAGCTCGCCACTAGCTGCCTTATTATTATTATTATTTAGGATCGTAGCAGGTGAAAAGAAATAGTCTCTGCCTGCCCATCTGGGAAACAGGCGTGGTTTAATGTATGTATGTAGATATTATTTACCGAGATTTTATTTAAAGTTATCAGTGTGTTATATAACAGCTTACGTACAAAAGTAATGTACAATATAAGAATAAAACAAAGTCAACTGAAAAAGTAGCACGTGGGGAGAGATAGAAAAGTTAAACTGGTTAAGTTTCTGTGCAGCTCTCTCGAGATGGAACATCTGCTCCTCAAGGCACTGTCCTCTTACTAAGTTTGTACCTAAATGTATGAAATCGGAGGTTCGTTCCGGTTTTACACATTGGACCATATTCAGTGTAGGGTTAAAATATATTTTTTGTACTCGTCGATTAAAATCTGTGTATTAAGATTTCATAGAGAATACTGCAACGTCACTCTTTTCATCGTTGACACTTCCGAAACAACCGAAATAACCATTTCGATACGCTCAAGACAACTGAAAAAAATTTGAAAATAGAACTTCGTATTTCAATAATATGTATCCTTGTTTAAGGAGACTCGATCCGATACTAAATTGCCAATCTATGGCGTTTTGGAACATAGCAGCGTCGCGTCATCTATCAAAAATCTATTTAAACCTGCTTCTGGATCCAGGACATAAAAAAATAAAAAACTACGGTTTGTGGTTGGCTAGTTTTTAGCCAACAGAACCAACCTTAGTAATCTGTGAACAGAACAGCACAGTACTGCAACAATTACGGACCTTAATAATCTGTGAACAGAACAGCACAGTACTGCAACAATTACGGACGCCGTGGTTTGATACCAATGTCGATGTGGTGGTGATTGTATTAATGACTTAAATTATTAATTTTAATGAACTCGTACAAAAAGTATTGTTCACAATAGTGTCATAATCACTATTATAACTCTACTACTCTCTATTATAACACGACTATGAAAATAACTATTTTGATATTTTATTGTACTACATATTTTATAGGCGTAATCGAATGAATAAGTACGCCAAATGACATTTGAAGAACGAAGAGCCTCTGAGTTAAACTGCCAACAGACGGACACGGTGAACCCTAAAAAACAGCTGTCCATCAGCTTACCTAAGATTAAAGATTTTAGTTTTAAAGTTGTTCCTCACAGACTAACTTTAGATATATATATAGATAGTAAGAAAATAGTGTAAACTAACCAATATGCGTCAGGTTACACGAAATAAATGTTTTAATTTGAATTTGAACTTGAATTTAAATAAATTTCGTACAAAAAGAACTTCTAAATAAGTTATTGTGATACCAACAGCCACATAGCCGAACATAGTATTGATATTTTATCTATACTCTAGAAAATACAGTTGGTTTCCTGTCCTCGATCAAGAGTAGAAAGTCCAAAAACATCCTTTCAGCATAAATTGCTCTTAACCTTGGACTTTTATACGGGCATAGTCGAGATATCGCGTCTGTGACCGCCGCCCCGAAACAAATAGCCCAGGAAGATAGGCTGAGAGGTGACTGCTTATTTAATAATGTGGCATGATTCTAGTACCAATCTGTTGCAGTTGGACTAGTATAATGTTATAAACATAGATCAAGAATGTAAGAAGACTAATGCTGTAAAGTGTAAGGGGTAATTTCGCCATGTCTACAGTTTACGTTTATATTAACCTTTAATGTGCACTATTCATAAATAAATTATAATGAAAAAGTGATCTTCCATTATCAAGATTATTATCCGCGTTGAAGCACGACCTTTTTTAAAAATATTTTTTCTCATTTTCATTAATGCGGACTTTTTTAGTCTTTAAGTGAAGTAGTAATCCGAGTATTACTGTGGGTACTGCCTTAAATAAGTAATTATTTTCTCAACAATCTAACAAATTATCGATAATCTTATGTGTAATTAGCACTGTTATGTATTACGGTTTATTTGGCAATACAGTCGGCTTAAAGTTTAATTGAAATTTAAGTTTTAACTTGTCATCGCTCATTAGCGGTGCCTGTTTTAAAAAAACAGATTAGATATCATTATTAAAACCATGAGAAGTGCTTAAGCGTCTTAAATAATATGATGATAAAATTGTTGTATCCTATGACCTAAGGTGTTCTACAGTGGTCTCCTTGTCTAAGAGGGAGCGTCCTTTCGGACCGTAAGCTGGCTTGTTGGCTGCCTGCCACGAGCGCCGACTCCGCGGCGGCGCCTCGCAATACCACTAAGGTCATGTTTTTAATTCTCTTTTAATTTACTACCAAGTGAACAAAACTTCTCTTTAATCGGGAGTTTCAGTTTCAAAACTTTGACTTTTAACATTACTAGTTTATAATTAGTACTTTACTTAACATGACGGTACGATTACAAATATCAGATTTTTTTCAATAAGAATGCACGTGAGCACTCAGGCCACCTGATGGTAAGTGGGATCTGAGACCCATAGACATTTGAAATCTCAAGACTACAATCTCAAAACTGCAATCCTAAAACTGCTGCTTGGCGGTGGGTTAATGGATAAGATGGTGGTAGCGATCCGAACGGACCCTGCACAAGGTCCTACCACCACTAACGAAAGTAGGTGGCAAGGTTTTAATAGAGAAGGAAGAGAAGTGGTGACTCTTTGGTCTAGGATGAAATTGAAGACGGTTCACCTGCTCAATAGACTTAGCAAAAACCACGTATGGTAGGTAGAGGCAACCTTTAAAGCATGCCACTGTTAGTGTAAAATATGAAAAAATAAATAAATAAAGCGCGCTCCCACTTTGTTAGTTGTAAAAGTTTTATTTATAAATTTTATTGACCTTCAGCGCATTGGTCTCATCGCGTGGTTCCTAAAGCCGTAAACTGCTATTTTTGAATAAAGATGCGGTCTTGTAATCAAATTTAATATTCCAAAAGACATAAACTACAAGCGTACTTGCTGTTTTACGTTCCATTATAATAAACATAATCAAGTATCCGCATTTTAACGGCTTACTTTTCGTTTTAAAAATATAGGGCGAGATGAAATTTCAAAGTTAATGAGGTTGTTTGAATACCGTGGAATACTTCGGTGTAACTGCTTTAGCGAACTCCATCAATAGAAACCTACTTCTATAATAGAAATAACAACGATCCTGGTTATGTTTTGAAAGAAAATATTCCGGCAAGGTTTTCAGATATACTTATATATACGTACATGTTGGTATATATAAAAATATGCTTGTAGGTATGTATATTCGCACCAATGTGTCCCATAAATGTGAATGTATCCAATATTATAAATGCGAAAGTTTGTGTAAGTGCGTGTGTGTTAGTTCGTCACTCATTCACGCTGCAGCGGCTGGACAGATTCGGATGAGATTTGGAATGGAGATAGCTTATACACTGAACTAACACATAGGCTACTTTTTATCCCGGAAAATTCAAAAGTTTCCGAAGGTATAATGATAATGGAAATCTAGGCGGACGAAGTTGCAGGCAGAAGCTAGTATATTTATACATATATGAATACATGTCTCCTGGGTCTCTATTGAACACGGTAAAAACCGGTGTTTGATCTGTTATCGTTTTGTTAACGTTTTGATAGCTCTTATTTACTTGACAGAATACAAATACGATATTGTTTTTACTGCCTAGAATAAAGGCTGTCCTAATGACTGTAGGTATTGAGAAAGTAATCCTAAAACCTACTCATGATTACGTACCACGTGGACTCCTACTCGGTCAAACTTTATTGTTTTTGACGTATTTTCGTATTTTCAACCTTTTGATTGCATGAGGTAATAACAATACGATAACACGTCAAAGGCAATATGGTTTTATCAATTAGAATAGAGATCCTATACATTTAAATGAAAAATAAATTTTAAGAAACCATAAAATAGATAAAACAGAAATTCAAAATTGTAGAATTTAGAATCAAACCAGAAGATTAAATTAACATAATATATGCTAAACCGCCCAGCATTGTCCCGCTGTGCGTATTTGAACGCGGTTTATAAATCTCCGGTGACGGTAGAAAAAATCCTAAAAAGTATCAACATTCTTTTGTTCTGTACCAAATTACTTTTTAACTCCCGCTTATTTTAAGAATTTTTTGTACAGACGTGGTTTATTGAATTTCGTTTTTAGGGTTCCGTACCAAAATGGTAAAAAAAGAACTGAAATGGTAAAAGAAGGTGAGACTTTGGTGTCTGTTATTCTGTCTGAATGTCACAGGAGTTTTTCTTAGAAAGTATAGAAGCTACTTGAAAGTTGGCATAGTTTTATAACTTGCTTGTCGCATCTTTTTTAGTAATACCAAAATAAAAATATTATTTCTAAATACTAGAATGGGGGTTCAAAATTATGATGATATGAATAATATGATGAAAGAGAACGGGGTGTCATATGAATGGGCTTAATCTGCAAATTTCAAATTAATTTTTACATCTTTCTTGACGTATTTTCTTAATTATAGCAATAAATATACAAAAAAGTTCCCGCCATTACCTGACAATAACTTTACGACCGGGCTAAAACACGACGATACCAATTCAAAAACAACATGATTTTACCGAGTCTTACTAACACTTCAAAATAATATGCATCTTTACGAAACATTTACGATTCTATTGCGATATCCTAACATCATCCACTTTAATATCTTTAGAGTTAATAAGCCAGATCCCTACTTTTCTTCCATTCGTGAGAGATGTTTTAAAATAAAGTAGGTTAGAGGCGAGTTACTATGCTCTATAATGAATAATTCAGAGGATCGTTTACAGCCAGGTAACCTGCGGGCTCTCCATCGATACGCGTCAAACTAAGTAATGCCGGTAGTTTACAGAAAAATATTCGATAGTTAATCATAGTAATAAAATAAAATGCAGGTTGTTATACACTACGCATCTCTAAAATAATAATCTAATATTCATCTGATAAGCAGCCACATTAGCGTGTTACAATATTATTTTGTTATACAATTCAGGTAAAACCATACTTTTATGTCTAGTCACACATGAAAAATTACCAAACACCTTAAAATATCAACTGTAAATTAAATAACCCTTGCAATACCCGCTCGTGGCATGGTCCCGAAAATGCTGGCCGCGTTGTTTTTTTGAACAGCCAGACTGAGCCGCTGCGCAAAGAAGCCGCTCCGGGATCACCCGCCGCCAAAATAAATCTTTTCGACACCTCTTTTACAAAGTTCTTGGTGTCGGAAGACCGCGAACGTTTCCATTGCAAGTGCCGCAAAATAACTAGTAATATTCATTTAGGAAAGCGTATTTGCGGCACTTGATGGTCTGGGCACGGTCAGCCGTGGACCCAGGATGACGAGCAGATCCCTTGTCGTGAGACGGACCTAACGTGTCCACGCATATTACGTCCCAAGCCAAGGGGCGGCCCAAACATCATGGCACCAAAACGCAGCCGTTAGGTCTTTTGCCATCCGAGGCAGAATGACCTGACGGCTCCAGAGTTCCCGGAATATTGGCTGTGCCGAGGGACGTTTGACAATGTCATTTAAGAAATTGTGCCCAATTCAGGTTCATTATTATAGTCAATCGGGTACTCGTATGCAATAAATCAAATACTGTGGAATATCCCTGATTTACATTATTAAATTCATGCTTAAATAATATAGCTATTGGATAGCCGCAGGATAGCAAATGTATATTATTTGATTTTAATAGGGTGTGGTGGGGTTCCCCCAATAAATACTCGTACTGTAGAGTGCGTGAGTGGAAAGTGTGGAAGTAGAGGAATTAACTCCTAACACCGGAAATAGTTATAATTACGAATACAGCCAGTCAGCCACCCTACATCGGGTTAATGTTCCTAGCATGCAATAATAGCCCAGGGCCTCTATTCTAGGCGGTAAAAACCATTTCGTCTTTGACCTGTTATTGTATTGTCAACGTTTTGATAGCTCTTATTTACTTGACAGTGATGGCGGCCGAGTTAAAAACGATTCCATAACAGGTAAAAGACGAAATGGTTTTTACCGCCTAGAATAGAGGCCCAGGGCGATTTGAAAACATATCGTCTTTGACCTGTTATGGTACTTATGGTATTGTTCTGACGTCAGTCGCCATTACTGTCAAGTAAGTAAGAGCTATCAAAACGGTGACAATACGATAGCAGATCAAACACGATATGGTTTTTATCGTGTTGAACAGAGGCCCTGGCCCTTGGTAAAACCATGTGATTTTTGACATGTCATCGTATCCGTAAAAGCGGCCGAATTAAAGACAATACTATTACATGTCAAAAGCCATATGGTTTTCACGAGTACAATAGAGCCCCTCTACTTTTAGGTACAAATTAATTTAACGACAGCAACATTGTATATTCCATATTGTTGCAAGCGTCGAACAGAGTTAACTGAGTTTACGCCATAACGTTTAATATTAGCTGGGCTCAAGTATTACCGAGATTAGAACTGTAATAATTAATTAATCGCGTTACTGCCTCTGCATTTAGAATGTGCAGGCTACAGCGTGCTACGGGGCTACGGCGTAGCTCGTAACTCGTAGCCGCGGGGACTCATTACGGCGGAGGCACGGGCTCGTTAGCATACGGCCAGCGCGCGGCGGCAGCCAGCTGCGCCGGCACACTGATACTAACCGGATAATTAGTCGCGCCATTGTTATCTCAGCCTCACAATTACATAAAGAAATAAAACCTGCCAATTTTTAGAGTTCCGTAACGAAAGTTTGCCAAACGGCACCTTGTTACAAAGCCTTTGTTCTTCGTTCGTCCGTGAGTTTGTCGACCTTCATTTAAAAAGACGAAAAACATAGCCGCAGCCGTGGTTTGACAGAATATGTGTTATAATTATAACGGCACATATCGTAACAAAAAATAGATAAATCAAAAAGTAAAATAGCAATACTAAAAAACTGTGGTATAGAACCTTCCGTGCATGACTCCAACTCCCACTTTACCGGTCTTTTCATAAGATTTTCAGGTGCGCTTAATTAGTATAACTCGTTATATAAACCCAGTGTTAATGCTTCCATCCTTTTTTGCGCACACCCTCGCTTAACCTTTACTCGATGATTTATTGTAAGAGTGCCCCGATTTCTAACACAACTTGAAGCGTACTTTTTTAGTCGGTCCGCAGTGTATTGTATTGCTAAACTAAACGCCTTATCCGACCCCATTTGTCTTTCGGGATCCCATCTTGTTCGCGAAGTCCCGGTAGAAGTTACGAAAAACGTTTTTTGTTTTCCAACTTTGCTCCAATAACTTACTAGTGGAAGGTGAAGAGTATATAGAGGGTGTTCGTGACTAATTTCTCTATTGTTAGTACAATAAAATTGACTCGGGGCTGTGTGTTTGCGGTTTATCTCGGGGTCGGTGGCGGCGGGTGCGATATTATTATTTATGTACCAGTTTCATTAGTGTGTTACTCCCACTGACTTTAATTAACTATTTACTAGACTGACGCCGTCTCGAACTGACGCAAAACAGTAGTTCAATTCATAATGTTATGAAACATAATTAATATACGGAATTTAAATTTATTTAATAGTTTAGTAAATTCTTATTTTGAATTGAATCAAGTGTACGTCTTCAATGAAATGTTAAGAGATTTTTTCAAGTGTTGATGAACATGATCTCGGCTATAGTATAAAAAAGTATGTATGTATGTATGTGTGAGTGGGTAAGCACTTTATTGTATAAAAAGCAAAATCAAAATACAATATTTACATAATTCAAAGGATAACTTATCCCTTTAAGGGGTCTCTTGTAGCTAATAGCAAAGTACAAATTCGTTTTGTATTCAACTTGAAAAAAAGCCAGTCCGGGCCAGGCATTCCACGACATAAATGAGTTTTACTGTTATACTTGTAATAATTGTACCCTAACTTTATTTTATTTCGTATATTGTGTTGTTTAGTGTAAGTAGGTTCCAAAGGTACCAAAGATCGTATTTAAAAATAACTTGACGTGTTATAGTTGATATTATAAATAAATGAGTTTGTGTAAGAGTAACGCTTGGATAATTGAGAAAAAAAAGAAAAAAGAAGCATCGAGTAGACATAAGTTGAGTCGAGGAATTTGATTGTTTACCAGTTTGATGTGATCATCGATTTGCAGGAACTTATACATATTCAACCTGTTATTAGTCGTGTCACGTCAGCAAATGTATAACACGGCTATTTCGCGTATTATGTCAAACTGGTAAAAACAATTTCCTTAACAATACAAAACAAAGTATGGTAGGTATGTTGGTTTATTTAATTGAACTCTAACTCTATTACGGACTTTGAGTTAATATTATACATATAATCTTACTTTAATTTAGTGCAATCGTTATTTAAAGTTAGATGATATCTTAGTATGTCCGAAGTTCCCAATCCCCCGAGTTCTCGTGGACTGAAAACCGTAATCAAGTTTCTGTAATTAATATTGTAATGCAGAAGCCTTGTACCCACTAACAACATTGGCTGACTTACATTAGATATATACTCGTATGTGAGCAAAGCCAAGTAAAGCTGAAAAATGTTGCACTGAGAAAATTAACATATTCCGCCCTTATCTGGCTGTGTTCGGGGAACACAATATTTATCACATCGTGGCTTCCAGGCGCGCTGCTCGCTTTGCTTATCAATAACATTTTTCCGCGCACTGCATTATTCAACAAGACAATGTGGTATTCCTTATCACTCCATAGTAAAGCGAGGTAATACATGACCACAGTTTTTATTTATGAATGAGGAGGCAGACGAACGAACCAGCATGTCATTTGATGGAATGTGATCAATGATGAGAGTGAGAGATAAGAATGTGACTGATGATGGGAAGGCAGTCATTGTACATTTGAGCCGATGGCAATTTGAGCCGAACCAGGAATGGGCCTTGTAAAGTCGCAGAAGAAGGACACGCTCACGACTTTTTTGAAAATTATTCAGTTTTAACTTCTTAATGGGCACGAAACTACTATTCACATTATTCATACTATGCCACTGTTACTGTAAATAACAGTCATGGTATACTGGACATATCACGAAAATAATGCACATAAAACAATTGCTGGAAATCCAAACATCAACATAAAGTTATAGTCACATAGTGGACACACACTGCTCATGAATAAGCGTTATGGAATAGGTCCATTCAAGTTTATGCGAGCTCTTGCGGAACAAAGGCGGGATGCGGCGCAGTTAGCGCGCTCTCCGCTCTTCACACCTCGGAGCCTCTCGCAGCCCGCAGACGCAAGTGCAGTTCTGGTGCTATTGTTTAGTGCTAAAGCATCACTGGTGTCTGAAAAGTGGCTTTTGGTGTATTCTTACACTGACAACAAGTGAAAACTTGCTCGTGCTCTTAAAAAAGCAGTGTCTTCAAGAAGAACGAATTCAACATTAACTTTAAAATAATGATGTATAGTATACACGAAAAAGTTTATATTGTCACCTAAATACATAAGTAATTGGCTTTCTGTATAGTATTACGTTAGCGTCGTTGGTGTAAAAAAAATATCCTTCGATATTCCTCATCATTATCATCATTATCATATAATCTTTTCGGTTTTCCTATGGATTCTGTTTTATTACTTGGTGTGACTGTAAATACTAATAACGTCCAAAGGCCACTGCTAAATCTATGAACATCAAGATAAGTACTATAAACAAAGCCTTATAATTAACTAAAGCTCACGTGGTAGGTATACTCGTATTATTAACTTAAAGTAGAGTGAAATAAAAAAAAAATGGTTGTAACATCATCATCATCATGTCAGCCGAAAGACGTCCACTGCTGGAAATAGGCCTCCCCAAGGCTTTCCACTCAGACCGGTCTTGTGCTTTTCGCTTGTGGTTGTAACATACAATATTATAAAATAAGTTGTCTGTTTATGGTCCTCGTCCGGAAACGTTCCTTGAATATAAATAAGCCACGTTACACTAACAGCATTCTCAGAGCATGTTTTAATTCAGAAAGGGAAATAAATGTCGTTAAAATTACGAGAGTCATTGAATTAAATTTCCATCTGCTTAAAACATTGTTCTCACCCACAAGCTTGCGGGCGCCAGCGCCGCGGGACTCGTGGACAACGTTCCAACTGATGCAGATTTTCCTATAATTAGTACTTACAATTAAATTTAACCAAGCTTTTTCTTTACAAAAAAGGATTCATTTACGACAGAGTCAAAATATTTGCTTTGACACAACGCGAGACCAAATTGTTTCAGACAGAATTTACTTGCCGTCAAATTTATTATTTTAGTTGCCCAGTTTCGCGACGCGTAGTGCCATCTTACTCGTAAAACCAGTTTATTACTTTAGTTAAGATGCTAATTTTGGGGCAGATGATTTACGGCGGCTGTTGACCCCTCCCGTAGATGCATCGCACATTCTATTTTTATCCGTATAATGAGTCACGGGAAGAATAACGGCTGCATAATTAAAAAGGGTTGAGGGAAGTAGGAGAGCATCACGCCGCCCACTCACTGAGATGAAACATTCCAGTTGCGGTACCGTAGGTATTGTCATTTTACAAAATTGTTGTATGATAATTAACCATCTAATAATATCACAACTGAAATGCTTCTGATCAGCATGGTCACATTTTAATTACCTGATCTCTGTAAGTACATACCTACATATTTGGTTGTTATGATTTTTTGTTGAAGTTTTGTTTGTGTCAATCTGTTATGATATGACCAATCAACAAACGCGTCCAGAGATACTTCGAACTTATACATACATGCTATGAAATATTCAAGCATCGAAACGAGAATAAGGATCCAAGATATTAAATTACTGAATTGAAGGTCAAAAATAACAACAAAATCTTGATTAATTAGGTTCAAAGGTCATGTGGCTTACATCACGTTTAAAAGTGTAATACGTAACTACAACAGAATACATCATGAACAATATATAACTAATATAAGTATTTATGTGCGACACAACTGCTGCCCTACCTGCTGCGACGTAAACTAGCTTAATAGCCGCCTTGGCTATCTGAACCCAAATCACGCCACTCACGATATTTACGGCTTCCTTCACCGTAATATGAAATGGCCCATGCCGACTTCTGCTGAGCAAGTTTATCCCATACAGAAAAGCCATGCCAATAAGGGAGATTTTAATTATTCAGGTGTTTCAAATCAACGTCAAAATTGTAAGTCAGGGTGACATAAACGATGTACAATCAAGTTCATAAATATGTGTACACTTTAGTACCTTGTGACTTTAATCGCTGTGACAATTCATGTATGGCAGTTCAAACATGACATCAAATAGACAAGGTACGAAAGTGTACATATATTTATGATCTCGACTGTACCTATATTTCATCTTGAATGTAGCATGATTGACTTCTTATTTCTTTTATGATTTGTGTTATATTTACAAATACCTACCTGGAATATAAGTTAGTACTAAAATTTAGGTTAAATTTACATAACGTAACACGCAATGTTAATTATCGGCACGGCCGTAATTAAATCCATGCGGTACCATGATGTATTATCATATTTCCGTTTTCAGCGTTCTAATAGTGATTCATCGTTAAATGGCTTCAAAATATTATTCGAGCACAAGGGCTGTTGAGTTTGTGATCGGAGGCGGGGCGCAGTTATGTTAGCTTTGCTATTTGCGCATTCGTTAACGTGAACCGTCAAGAGCCACTCAGATTTACGCTAAGTGCGCCTAAGCCGACACTCGGCTGGGGTCGCAAATACGCTGGGATTAATCACAAGGATGTTTCTAAGCCGTACCTGCGATCCGGGTGAAGGCGCCCCGGGAGCCTGGCCTTGTCCTACTGGCGGTCGTCTATTTTTAGCCCGGCTCCCCGCCCCGCACCGCGCCCGCTTCTCCCGTCAATGGATGCTATTTACAGCAAAAGTACCCCTCTTCAGGAAACTAGCTTAACACCTTATCTCGGTGCGCTTGGATAATTATACCCACTTCGAGATAAAAGTCAAACAAAAGGAGGTAAGAGGTCGTGTTTTGTTATTATTAAATAACATAAACAAAACACTGAACTCACTTCGCCGCAACTCCAACACAACACGGTACAAATACGATTCAATGAAACCGTAAAACTATCAATCGGAACCGGTTAGCAAATACTTATCCTCAGGCCGACGCTATTCGCGAGGAATGACCAATTCAGTTCGATTTAGAAATAATCTGTCTAAATAATTCAAAGAAATATTCCCCCATGAAAATTCAAAAGGCACTTTTGGATATTTTCATTTGTCGATATGAGTGCGCCCTGGAAGGTAGCCAAGCACGGAAACCCGAAGCACGAAGGTCGTGGGAAATGAAACTTCTTAGGACTATTATTATTCCTCTTACACCGTTTCAAATGAGCTGTCTTTCACCGTTTCGCTCAGTTTAAACAGTAAGGCTCGCATTTAAAATTCAGGTTTATTACTGAACTGCATTTATTATTCAAATACGAGTAAAATAAAAAACAGTTAGTTAATTTCCCCAATGAACAGTTAAGTAAAAGTAAAACGTTTACAGTTTGTTCATGTAACATTAATTTAAGGTTGGCTGAAGTCTCGTCAAAGAAATTAAAGTTTACAAAGCCCGTGAAGTGGGCGTTTGGAAGCCAAGTTTAATTGCTCTTTTAGGGCGTTTTCGTTTATATCTCTGTTTGTTATAGTTATGTGAAACACAACTTAAGAACGTCGATTCGATAATCGACGTGACTTTCAAAAAGAATCGTTGGTTCGTTCTTTGAAATGTAAAGTTGCTTGTAGCAAGCATAAATAAAAAAAATGCTTTCAATGTTATCTTGATAGATGAAATGACCGAACTGGTCTTTAATTAATTAACGATATTCAAAACGTAGTTAGGTATACAATTAAGATAGTTACTTTGTGCGGAGAGAAGAGTTTAAAAAAAACGTATAAGAAAGAATTCGACGAAGTGACAGGTAGATTGGCAACAAAAAAAAGCTGTGGTAGAAATAAATAATGTTTTCCTAATTTTACTTCATACGGCGCTCAGGTTTTTTAAATTATTTTATGCCATACTAGAGGGCGCCCGCGACTTCGTACGCGTAGAATAAGTTTCCCGCTACTCCCCCTACTTTAACCCCTTAGACGGTGAATTATGAAAAATCCTTTCTTAGTGCTCACTTACATCATGAAAGGAACCCTGTATCTAATTTCAAGTTTCTAGGTACAGTAGTTTTGCCTGTGCGTTGATATCTAAGTCAGTCAGTTTTGCCTTTTATATATACACGCTTCTTATATCGACCAATTTGTCGGGAGGACTTATATTTGAAAGGTCTTCGTCGCCTTCCATATTTTTATTCTTGGCAGAACAAATACCCCCGAGTATATACGAGGCTTTTGGTGTACTTTAAATGTCACCCGCAACACAAGTCCGCTCTGCTGTGGCAGCGTGGCTTTGCACTGAGCCCGTGCTTCACTCGTATCAGTCGTATCCGTTCCCAAACAAGGATCTCAAACATGATTAGCGCCACACAAATTGCTCTAATTACACCTTAACTCCTGTGTGGCTTATATTTAGTTCCCAATTGATTTTACTTCGACACTTGGAAAGTTACGGTGTTTGCAACTTCGGAGAGTGGTTTATGCCGAGGATCCGGCCGGAGCTTCCCTCATGGCCAAGTGCGAACACTGTTCGCACTAGAAACTTCATTTCTAACACCGGGTAGATAGCGAGTGTGGCTGCTTCCCGTTCTAAAAGTTTGAGATGGATGCTTTTAAGAACTGTAGGTACATGTACATAAACCAATGTCCAACTTTGTAAATTTAGTGAAGTTTAGATACTGGAACTATATTCCATAATGTTTAGCTAGAGAAATGTTGAATTAAAATCAAGGGTTTGACACTTGCTTGGCCATATTACCTACCCATACAATACAATACTCTTTATTGCACACCACAGATAATAACAACTTTACAACAACAGGCGCGTAATCTAGTTCATGATTTTAGCCAAGTACTCGCATACTGAAACATTATTATAACTTACGTGTCGTGTATTCACGTTGAACTGGTCATGAGACCTCTATGCCTTACTTTTGTTAGATAAGTCATCACTAAGCATAACGAAATAGATATTATTTAATAATCAATGAGATATCCTTATCACTATACAAAAACTAACTGACTACTGTTTATTGCCTTACCTAACTACACTCAGGAGCAAAAATAACGGGTCAGAGTGCGTTTTTCATTCTAAAGAGGCTATTTCGAAGCCTTGGTTCCTCGCCAGAGAATGCTTTTAGTGAAATCTGATGATGAATACCCCGAGCATCGATACAGGACTTCCAGAGTGCCTAGGATACCCAACTGAATGAATCTGCGGTGACCAGACCAGAATTGTGCATGTTCAGAAAACCTCTAAAATGGCAATAAAATGTAAGGAAATCCAAGTGCTGACCCAAACTCTCCCGCTGTGGTGTTAACTGGTAGTCCGATCAGTTAGTTATCTTAAGAACTTTTGACCTCCTCTATTGAACCTCGCAGTATGCACCATTAAAACTCACTCAAAACAACCCCTGGCGAGGAACCAAGGCTTCGAAATAGTCCCGTTTGTATGAAAAACACACTCTGACCCGGTTTTTTTGCTCCTGAGTGTATACTGGTATTCAAAACTCAGTATCACACTTTATATGACATGTTCTTTAAAAGTGTGATACTTAGTTTTGCGGTCCAGTGTATTATTATTTTCACATTTCTGACTCTTCTAATAATGCCTGGTCCCACCACTATCATGTCGGCAATCGATAGGGAATTGTGTAATAAGCGAACAAAGCCAGTGGGCCGAGCAAGGGGCAAAATAAATTGGTAATTAATTCCTTCTCCGACTGGCCGAGCACCGCTGCTAGTGCTCCCAATTTGGCCGACGAATCAAAAATTGCCCGCCGTACAAAAGATAAACATTTGTGGTCGACATACTACATCAGCAGGGCGAATAAAATGTTAACTTGGCCCAGTCAAAATTACACATCGGAAAATTGCCAGTAGCCTTGTAAATTATATTGCCCCTTTGACCCATTTTGCATAGACAATTGAAAATGGAATTGTAGGCTTAATGGATGCCATAAAAAAGCTGTCTATTGTTGTAACAAACCCATTGCATATTAATAAGGGTCACAAAATCAAAAATCTTGTTCTAAATGGGGTGCTTTTAAGAGATGGAGGTAAAAGCTCAAGTCGCAGTTCATTATAAATTGTCACGAATACAATTTACCTTTCACAATTACGACCGTCTTCCCGAAGCGCTGCTGGAAATGTAATTAGGTCTTTGTTCCTTTTCTCTTTAAGTTAATAAAACTATGTAAGTCCCGCTTTAACCGTAAATATATTCCTCATTGTCACAAAATCCTGTAAACATATTTGAAATCACCGGTCCATCCTTTATCAGCCGTAATATACAAATTTAGTTCATAATGGGACATTTCGTAAGCATACTATCACTACCCAGGCAAATTTCCCGGGGGTAATACTTTATTCCGAGGCTTTAAAACTCACGGTATCCCCTAATGAAATAACTGGAGCCACCTCGAACATAGCTTAGAATTTATGCGACAGACATGCAGCACAAGTTTAATTTACGTGACGTTCCAA
This sequence comes from Acleris sparsana, assembly GCA_923062465.1. NCBI lineage: Eukaryota > Metazoa > Arthropoda > Insecta > Lepidoptera > Tortricidae > Acleris > Acleris sparsana. The sequence continues at coordinate 12,377,309 of OV281287.1, read as the reverse complement.
AAACCCAGTTAAACTTTCTTCATTGAACGAAGGGATTGCGCAGATGCTCCATTTACTGTGCTAATACAGATAGCTTATAAACAAACTGTTTCTTTCTCACTGTGAAGAAATATAAATAGGAAATCAGTACCTACGTAGTATACTATTTATTCTTCAAAATACATGAATTCTTACGATTTGAAAATGTATATGTTCCTACTTAAATGTGTTTTATTTCTCTACAATTTTAATATATATATTTTTTATGTTAGTTAAGTAGTTATAATTATTTTACGTTCGATTAATTCTTTTATAAAACTATTACCCCTAGCGTATTTTTTTTTTGTCACGTAATCTTGTCGTTTATTTCTAAATATATATGCAACAATTCAAGGTATTGAATGACTGCGCAAATTACGTTCGACTTTTAATACTTGATGTAGTCCTTGAAAGGTGTCAATGAGAATATACTGGGTGTTCCAGAACTTGACGTTAATATAACGGCATATGAAAGCGCCTCTTTACCGGTCTAAAAAGTAGTTTTAAGTTTTCAATCTGTTAATTAGTTTAGGACTTATTAAGTTCTTAATGATACTAACAAAGAACGCTACCTTGAGGCCATTTCCCTCCTTTGGCTAAATATAGTTATACCTAATTCGTAATTTTAAAACTTATTCAATTCTATATAAAATAGAAATGTATTTACTGATACATTAATTGTACCAGTGATCTTTATTAGCTAAAACGAATACAACATGGTGTTATAAAAACATTCAAAGAAATTAAAAAATAAATAAAACTGATAACTAAAACATATCAAAACCCTGCAAATCTCCCGCTCGGGAGATTATGATGTATTTACTTAATTACATCATAATTCTAAAATTAACGTTTTTTCTAAACCACTAAAGTATTTCTCGTTTTACATTCCACAACTTTGTCAAAGTTGTGGAATGTAAAACTGTACTGAAAAAAAATGCTTTAGACTAACCTGGCGTATTTTCCCAAATATTGATGCAGTTATTCAAGATTTGGAAATCATGCAACAAGTACTACTAGTATATGGGCTAAAAATAAAAAAAAATATTCTTCCATGTGACCTATATTTTATTACCTATGTATTTATTTTATTAAAGCAGATATTATTACTTTTTAATGTCTGATTTTCAGATGTATGTACCGTTTTTCTTTTTTCTTTTATCTGATATTTTGTAAATTTCCCTATTCTCTTCCATTATCCTGGCTTATTCTACTCCAAGGTTAACTGGAAGAGATCCCATATGGGATAAGTTCGCCTATGTGCATTCATTATCTATAGTGATGCGAAATGTTTTGTAATTGTTTATGTGCAATAAAGAGTTTACATACATACATACATACCTAATTTGAGAATTTCACACCCAGCGCAAAATGCTCAGAGCTGGAATTAGACAGTTGTAATGAATGTAAATAGACGTCGTTTGATGTAATTTTACCAATGCAGGTGAAACGTTGCAAAAACTATTTTAAGCCAAGGGACGGAATGGTGTACCGCGAGGTAGCATTCTCTGCCAGAATCATTAAAGCCTGGAAATTCCTAAACTAATTAACTCACAAAAAAGTCCAAAATTTGTTTTGGACCAGTAAAGAAGGCGCATTTTCATACGCCGGACTTTTTAAGTCGTGTTCCTCCAATCATAAATTGAACTTCGTGATGCGGTTCTATATACCGTGTAAACCGTCACTAATCCTAACGTATCATTAAGCAGCATTAACATATGGGTATTAACGTGAACACTTAACCCGTCGCATTGCCGTAATCTACCGGATTACTTGAGCAATTAAGAACAATAGGTACTGGTGTAACAGCAGCTATTATTGCACTAACTAGCCAAAGTACACGCTTAGCATTCGGGACTGGAACGTTTTGCAGTTTACATATAACGCAATACACGTACTTTGAACCGACGGACAGCCAGCAACCATTACGATTTATAGTTTTGATTTTATTTGCACGATTGCAGACAGCTTTGCCACACGCAGAGGAAATCGAAAGCTCTAAACGAGCGAGCCACCACATTTCAATACACATATATGCTATATGAATGAAGTGATAACTGCGCTGACGAGGAAGAGGCTTATTCCGCCGGCAAATAGCAATGAAACGTGTGCATGGAGCTTATTTCAGCGGTTTTACTTCACTCAAATACAGGCAGATAAATCTTTATTGAAGCTATTAAACTTTGGAATGAAACGACTTAATTAGAAACTTAGATACCTATTCGTAAAATTTAATTTTATGACAAGGTATTTAGAAATGAATTAAATAAGTATACACATAGAATTAAACTTTGAACACGAGTTAAAAATAAACATTTGTATACCAGAACCATATCGAGAGACAAACTGACACCATCCCTCTTGCCTCCTCGTCGAGGCCAATAGCATACCGAAGGCTACTTTTTTCAAAATTCCACGGGTCCCTCATTTGTCGCAGTCATTGCATGCGCCCTTTATATTTATCATTCCTCAAAGAGATTGGAAGTTGAAACGATAGCAGATCTTTATACCCTACTGGATATTCGTTCAATCGAATGATTTTGCTAAAAAGGTTGCCGGACCACGGAACTTTACGATTATATTCTTTTCTTTTTTACTTGTTCCTTCTGTGTATGTTTCGTGTCTGTGTTTATCGGGTCAACTTTAAGTTAACATTTCGAAAATAATTTATCGCTATTATTTTTTCCTTTATTTTCTATGAGGTCACATTATATTTGCGTCTCTCCATTTTTAGTCTAGTATGAATAAACATGGATTTGATATGTGAAAATTTCACATAGAAAATACTTTTATCATGGAACATAACCTCTATACAAAGAGTAAGTAGACTACGCTTTGCCAAAAAAGAACACGACTACTCGTATTTATTTACCAACGGAACACCTCGCAAATGCGCGGTAGTTAGGAAAACCGGACAAAAGCTTTTAACTACGCTTACTGCCTTCAAGTGCATTTAATAATAAACGTGACATTTTAAGCCGAGTTAAAGTGCCGTTACACGAGTACAACAAAATCCTTTAAAACATGTACTGGATTTGTATGTTTTGCTTGATTCAAGTTTTAAATGGCATGAAGAGGGCAAATGATCAGACAGGCCAAGATGGGAACGGGTGGTGGTCACAGGTGGTAAGTGAACACTGAAGCTCAAGACTGCATATACCTGCCAATCCTGAGGACAGATGGAACGCATCTATGCTAGTCAGTTTAAATATAAATAAATATCAGTGGTGAGCGTCCACTGATACAAACTGACATAGTCCCAAACTAAGCTCTAGGCTTGTACTATGGGTACCTACTAGACAACGATATAAATACTTATATAGAGAAATAAATACTTAAATACATAGAAACCATCCAAGACTTACTCCAACAAATACTCCTGCTCATAACACAAATATCTTCCCAAACCGGGAATCGAACCCAGGACCTCTGGCGTCATCAGTTTACCGGTTGTCTTACCCCCGCACTGGAACACAACGATGGCGGCACCTTAAAATGTAAGATGGTGGTAGCAATCCGTACGGACCCTGCATAAGCAACCACTAAATTAAAATTAAATAGATAAATATATCTCACAGCATAAAAACCATTATTTAATCCTCTCCTTTCAGCGTTCCTTTCACTGCTATACGGTCATCATAAACAATTTTGTGTGGGAAATTTCCTTTGCCCGCCAAACCGTCGTAAATCTGCCCCAACTCTCGCAGACACCCGCCGCACTAGAATATTCGATTTATTGACAAGGACGCCGTAACAAATCTATTCGACCTTATTCTATTAGATCTCATCATGAAATTGCGGGAATTCGTTCTTGTGACCTGTGTCTCCAAATGTACTTGTTTTTGCTAAGTATTATGCCGTGATCACATTAGGTCGGTGACCTGCTGACGAAATAGGCTAAGCAGAATAATATAAACGACGTTCGTTATTTAAGTCGTACATTAATTTGCATAATACACGTTTATCGGAAATACCTACGGGATGTCTACAAATTTCCTGAATTAAAAGTATTATCTGCGGTTTAAGGTCTCGAGGGTTAAGCTACGCCTTATTTTTTATCGTAATCGGTGTGTCACGTTGAGACAATCCAATCGAGGTGAAATTTGAAAAGTTTTAGTTTAAGAACATATTGCCCTCGTGCTAAAGCAAGGCATAATATTCCACTTTGTCTTATCCCCTATTGCTATTGTATTTTTAACATTAGCATAGCTCTTTATTACCTTGATAGTAAGCTAGCTAGCGAGTCGTAAGCTAGTAGTTACGTGACCAATTACAATTAGAAGGGACAATTGGAATGCACCATGTTTTTACCATGTACGGTCATTAAAAAACCATTTCGACGAATAGCTTTACTGACCTATATTTAAGTCATTTTTAATAAATGTGGTTCTTGCTACCTAATGGCGTATTTATATAGAAAAGATATCAACGTGTCCGAACTTTATAGTAATAGTAATTATTACTAGGAAAGAATAAAAGTTTAATTCAAATGTAATCATGAAATTTTAACATGCAAAACAGTCTTGACGAATTATACTACTTCCAAGAAAATCAACCGAAAGAACCATTGTCTTATACATTCCTATCAAATCAACTAGAACATAAGTAGGTACATATTACAAGTCATAAGTAAGGTACTTTTTTCAGAAACTGATACGTTTTCAGGTTTTCTTTTAAATTAAACCTAACCTAACCTAACCTTATCTACAGGTAAGATATGTTATAAATTCTGAAAAGATATCGGTTCCAGCGATTTAGAAATTACAACTACTAATAATTATGTCAATATAGTAATTATAACCAAAAAAAGGTGAAACAACGGGTTTTCGGAAAAATCTCTGGTTGTAATTGGTGGAATGTACGCAATCCATTCGGAGAGAAAACCGTCGCACAGACCACGGGCTTGCAAATTGATCCCGGGTCCGTGGAAGCCTGTTTTCATTACATTTACACAGATTAAACATTGTAGGGCACCGGCGGGTGACTCGGGCTCCAGGGATTCGGCATTGGTTCATTTTCCATCTATTAACGGTGATTTATAATTCTTGCCCTTCGTTTAAAATATACATGAAGGAAAGTGGCCTTTTATTGAGTACCTAATCAGAATTGAAAAAAGAAACTATAGAACGCAATTTAGAGTAACAGACCGTCATTGGCCTAGTGGCTTAAGGGGTCGACTCGTGATCGTAAGGTACCGAGTTCGAAACCTCGCCTCGCGGTTACCATGTACCAATGAGTTTTTCTAACTTAAGTACATTACCTGATGTTACGGATAAGGATAAGCATCGTGAGGAAACCTACACATTCGAACAGCTGAGTGTGTTAAACGATAATTGCACAAAAGTTCCTAAGGGGTGGAATTGTATCCGAAAGGGCCCATCTGTAAGATAAGATAAGATGTAGAGTTGCAGCGACTAACACCTCCTATGGTGGTCACAAACACAAGCTCCGAACTTATCATAATTTGCACTGCGTCATTATAGGTAGCTACAAGTATCAAGATCCTTAGACGGGTTACTTCTTCGTCATTGAATACCCATATCCACCGGAACAAGCTCTCTCGCACACTCCATATATCGCCGGTACCCGCACCGCACAGAATGGAACTTGTTTGAAGATATTGATGCGTTATCGGAACGCCTCGTAAAAACGCCCCGGTTGGGACGATAAATTCATGTCGTGACAGAGAATAAATCTTCCTGGCAGATGAGTTGATTGGCGGAACTGCCGATACAAGGCACGATTATGTGCATCTTATTCTGAAAAGCGCGGGACTGACGTTCAGTCTTAGTCAATCGTTTCGAATAGGAGGTTTCCCTTGTTATACCCAAATATGTACAATTACAACGGTGTACCCTAGAAGATCTTTTGGTGAGTAGGTTAATTAATTAATAGAGATATCTTGGTTATTATGATTATAAGTAAACTTCGCTAATGCACGTGTAAGTTCATTCGATACAAACAAGTTCACCTTCAGGAGTGTACCTAGCAATTGTAAATGTATTTCAATCTCTGAAGCTCACGGTGCGTTAACATAATTCAGAATATAGTTGTAGCTATCCATCTAGCACAGGTGCGCCAGAAAATATCGTTTGTGGGAGCTAAAAATACGGCCACATTTTTCATACATGAAAAGCATCGCAAAATTATGATCACTTCGTGGGCGAAATTTTGTGAAACTATTACGAGGTTGCCACATCTCTCACATTTATTTTAGAGTTATTGCTTTTACAGTTGAAATAGATTCCATAGTTTTAGACCATTGACCAAAGAGACACGAGGAAATATAACGTAGTTTAAAAATCTAAACGTAAACCAAATTGACCCGCCAGTGATATTATTATTAAAATTCGTTTAGAAATTTATATTTTAATAATAATAGATTCTCGTTTGATACGGAATAAACAGGCCAAAAGTACGACCAAAGATGAGGCTGAAGTTTAAAAAATATTGCTTACTGTTGCAAAGTTTTTCTAGCGGAGTAGAGAGAGCTGACGAGATAACTTCCTAATTGTACGCGCGGCCGCATGTATTAAATATTCATTTCAAAGACGCGTTAGAGAATGCTAGGTCGCTCTTTTTTTAAGTTAAAAAAATGGATTAACAAATCCTTACAATAACCCCAAGGTGGGGCAACAGCGTCAAAGTGCGAAAAATCATATATTTTAGGAGATAAATATTATTGGTTTGGCGCACTTGCCCCGTAGATGCATGTCTACTCCTATACCAACTCAAGGAATACGTTTCCAAAAAATTGACCAAATTGATAACTATAAATGAGCAACGTTCGCAGCACGGCACCTCTTTCAAAGTATGTACCCACGCGACTACGCGTGTCCGCAGCGGGCCACAAATGCGGATTTAGCCGTGTCGCTTATCCGCAGCGACCGCAGGTGCGGCGCGACCGGCGCGACGCACTCGAACTGTAACGAATTGTGGTTATTGAAAATACTACTTAATTCAAATAAAATAGCTTTTATTTAAACAGCATTAAGCTATTAGCGTTCATTAGATGTTATTGATGCAGTAACTTAATTAATAATAGTAGCCTATGCTAATAAATTAAACTCGCACTCACTAATACGTAATAAAACTGCATAATGCTTAATTTACCGCTTGGTTATACAAAAAACCTTAAATCTTTATCAGCGTTGCAAGTGTCTGTCGTCTCAGCATTTTCTATGATATTTGATGTCAATTTATGATCTAGCATAGCATAAAGCAAATAAAGTAAGTATTACATTCATGCATTGATTCATTTATTCATTCATTCATTATGCTTCGCCATGAGCAAATGTCCGCGGCACTAGCTACCGCTATGGCATGCGCAGTTATGCATCCATTTTTAATTATTGGTATGTCTTCTACAATAAAGTGTTTACATACATACATAAATGGTAATGGTCTGTAAATAAAAGCACACAACGACTTACAATGAAAACCTAAAGTAAGTTTGAGCGCGAGAATATAAAATAATATAAACACAAGTTAAGTTTTCCTATCCGAAGGACAACAAGCTGCGAAATAAACTACGTAGATAAACAACCTAGGCAACTTTACGTAAAACGTCGTATGTATTTTAAGCGTTACATGCGGGCGCGGGGATATAATGATATTCCTGTCACGTACTCATAATGCGTCGGAGCGGATGAACTTCGCGCGCCGGCCGCGAATCCCAATGAGAAGCCTACTAATTCCACTAATAGCCCCATCTCGAAACAACACCCTTTGAATTAACACCTGGTGCTTGCAACTACTATGTTGTAACTCGAAACTCTGCCAAGTCACATAACTTGCCCGCTTTATTAAATTGGTCGGGCGATGGACGAAGTTTTCACTTTAAGCGGGAATAGTTAGAGACACAGATAACAACATTGTTGCGCCGAGTTTGTGTAAGATACTTGCTGGAAATTACGGTAAACGTGTCACATTAGAACTCAGTACTTGCCTATAAGCAGGCATGGTAGCTATGTATATTGGACAACCAGTTTCTAAAATAAAAGATTTAGATGAACCTTGTTTTATTTCGTTAAATAAACGATGAAAAATCTTATCGTACTCGTATCGTACATCCGTACGTATCCCATCATTACTCGTACATACAAATCCAAGTTTATCTCGCTGCACTTTCACGTAGCAGTGTCCAGTAAAGGCCTTATTCAAACAAATAAAGTTACTGCGACCACCTGAATTATCTTATCACCGCCCGTACACAGCTTCATAAAGTTAGAGAACAAAAGGAAAGCGCGAACCGTAGATATTGCGTGGCATTTACATTATTTCCGAGCGAGTTATCACTTAGCAGGCGGCGGTCGATTTAACACTAAAGCGGTTTGTTGACACGCAATTAACTTCGTGTCGGGTTTTGACAAAATTAAACATTGCGTGCGAGCGCCGCGTATCGATGAAAAATCGTTTCCCTGTTCACTGTTTCGAGCGTTCTGCGACAAATAAACAAATTTTAATGTTCCACGTGTGACTTTTAGCCATTATTTCCGTTGGTTTCGTTTGTTATTATCTCGTTAGTAATTCAGTAATTTCTAGTGTACCTTGTTTAAATAACTAGCGCATGTATGTACTTTACGTAATCAGCACAAAAAATCCTTAATGTGGAACAAATCATTAGTGCACCGTCATTGAAGGTGATTAAACATAAAATATTAATATTCCACCAGGCCAACAGACGGGTAGAGAGGGACACAAAACAGGGACTGTAACGCCCAATTATGCTAAAATAGTTTACAGACCCTGAATTATTGCGAGCGGCGGAGCAATTCATATTTACAAAATATTAATTGCTTAGAGCTTTCATCCGGGAAACAATGATGGATGGGTTTAACAGCTTCGCGTAATATGAGCAAGGAATGTTCCATTTAGTCCTCCATCGCGGTATACCCATTGCCACTACATCGTTCTCGTGCTCGTAATTACTTTAGCTATTTTACTGATAAAACGATCTTTAGTTCTATTCCATACTCCTGACACGTATGAATTGCAATGTTTCGATTGTGAAAACCTTTCGTGTATTCTTATAAAAAGAAAAAACTCCGGTGTCGAGTCCCGAGATGAATTTATTTATAATCCTATTCTGTCACTGTAGGAACACGAGCTCTTGGAACCATCTTTGAACCTTCAGACTGCTATTAATGTAACTTCAGTGTACTTGAAAACATCTGCAGTTGACACAACAAGTATCAAAATAATGGCGGACAGGGTTGAGATAATATCGTCTAACTCCTGAATATAGCCGAAGTTTTGGGCGGATGTGTATTAGTGTGATATGGTCATGTCAAGATTGGGTTTTGGCTAATATTGTCATTGGATAATAGATTAAACAGTTTATACACATGCGCTTATATTAAAGTAAGGCCCAGAGGACACGCACAAACTATTTTATATCGTAATAATTTGGGCGTATTAATTCTGTCAGTAAGCCCGTGGAGCGAGCCCGCACCGGCACCGGAACGTTACGCTCGGACATAAATCAACCATTAACAATGATTGCCGGCAGTCTTAATTGTAAGCTGCCTTTATACCGACTTTGGGCCCACACGGATTATCCCAGTTTTGTTCGCACGGATGACAAAGTTTTTGAATTTATTAAAGGCTCATTTCCGAGACCCGCTCGTGTCTACCCTCAAACCTATTAAAACTTCGACCTTTAATTTCTTCCTTTTGTGCCGAAATGCCGGTCTCGACAACAATGTTAGTGATATTTGGGCAAAATGTCGCAAATGTAGGCAAGGGGACGGCGCCAAGTTTCTTGTATTTGACCCGCATAGTGCTTACTCGAGTATGAAAGTTAAAATTACTAAACGTTTAAAAAAGATACCTACTACGTTCCTTAATACTGGTCTCAGAAGTCTGATTTTGTTAAATCGAATGGAATCTTTACTACTTATATTATGTTTTGCTCTATGCTATTATAAACGTAAAGAAACCGACAATAGAAAACGTAATAACTTTGATTAAACAGTACTTAAACAAAGCAATTTGTTTGATTACTGTTGTTTCCTTCTATGCGGCTCCACCGGACATTAAAGACCCTTATTAATATGGCATAGGCAACTGTAAAATAGCAATCTGACCAGAAATGGTGTGCAGCATTATGCTGCCGTCCAAAAGGGAAACGCAACATAAAGGTGTGAAGTCACTATACGCATACCACCTTTTTGCTTTGGGCAGCAATATTCTCGTAGCACCTAGCACCTGCGCATGTGTTTGGTGACGTCACCAACGAAATCTGACAAAGCGGTGTTGGGCTCGTGTGTTAATCACATTTTCATTCCCACCGAAATCGAGCGGGATGCCGTTAGCCTCGAGTTTTCAGAAGCGGTTTAACAACAAAAACCGAATCGAAATTGGAAGCGTTTATGATCGGCGCCGTTTTATTTGGTATAAACCAAAAAAGGCTTCGAGAGCTTTTTTAAGCTGGTAGCAATACCGTATGATCGTAGGCTAACATGGATTTATTGCTTATGATATTAATGTCTTTTGTTAGATTAGCCGATTTGATATGGGTAGGTACTGTTTTAGCAAAGTATTGATTTTACGATAATACCACTTGCCTTAGATAGCTTTCATTGAAAAATTTAAGCCAGATAAATAGATATGATTCCGTACAATGTCTCCTCGAAGTACATAGAGGGGAAGTTATCGTTTCCCGATATTGAAAAGTACTAGTTATCTTTAAAACAGCTCACCCTTCCGCGGCGATGATCATAAAACGAAGAACATCTAAGCCCAACCGTGCGAAAACAGTGTGAAACTATGGAGAATGCAGCAAATGTAAACATATAGGGACGCACACATACTTTATACTGTTGTTAAAATCATAGAAAAAAACCTTTAGTAAAAGTATAATTAAAGTATAAAAAATTAGGAAAGTTAGGACAAAGTTCATTCATAAAACTACATTTAGTCATAAGTTTTGCATTTTTTTTAATTATTGAAAACTAGAGTTCGAGTCGAATTAGTTTCCCTCTGCTCCCCCCCTTTTATAACCCCTTACAGGATGAATTTCCAAAAGATCCATCTCAGTAATATCCAAGGAAATTACCTCCAAATTTCAAGTCATTGGGTCCAGCGATTTCGGCTGTGCGTTGGTCGATTAGCCAGTGCGTATCTTTTTTTCGATATAGATTTGTGAGTGTTTAATAAATATGTTATAGACCTGATACGTGTTGTTTAGGTATGTGCTACATAAAATATAACTACAAAGTGATCCAAAAAAAAACGCTCGTCCGCAACCTGCAGGGTTTCCGGGCCTGTCGTCAAGTTACTTTTCACTATTTACTTTGGCGACCAAAATCTGCCGGCAGGTTAAATTACAATTTAAAGCAAATGAACTTAAAATAAAAATTATGCTTTCCATAACCCTGGTAAAAATACTAAATTCAGAAAAAAAGTTTCCTAGCATTGGAACAGTTTCTCTTCACGTTTCGTCCGCATGGGACCACGGCCGCAGGAGCCGCCCGCCTAACACATCGGCCAGCACGTATCCTTCTGATTGCGTCTGATAACCCTTAGAGCCACTTTTCTACTGATTTCTACGTGTTTTGCTTTCAAATAGTGCCACTTACAGTCTTACATACAGGCTCTATTCTACTCGGAGTAAACAATAGTTTTTTACCTTGGTCGCCATTAGTGTCATACACATACATATATGTATAGGTAGGAGAAGTTACATGTAAATTGTTTCACCTACCTACTCGTACATAAGCATACAAATATAGGTACAAGTACGAGTAAATTACCTTTGGGAATGCAACCGATTGTAGAGGTACAAGTCAAGTTGCGCTGCTAAATTAATTAACTGCCATCAAAATCAACTGAGTTAATAATTAACCATGTTTTCAAAGAACTCCGTTCAATATTTCACGAACCTCGTTAACGCGCTCGTTTCTCATTACATTACAACCTACTACGCCATCAGAGAACGATTTAATTGGAATTTTACCTTTATAAATGTATTTTCAATGGTCTTGGCTTTACAGAGTTAAGTAGATGTGATTACAGGTACCTACAATATTCTCCAGTGGCAGCGACTGGCACCACAATAGAAAAAAGAAAGAAAGACGAAAAAGAATCGCCACCAACTTTATGAACATAAACATAACAATCATTAACACTGGGTGTTGGTGGTGCAGGGACCCAATCAGCATGTGTTGCGACATTAAAAACTTGCCCGGGGCGGTAAAAGTTGGAACATGTTGCCGATTTTATTCCGAACAACGCTCTTAAATTTTTGCTAGCGTATAAATAGTTACTTAATTTTCACGTATTATCAGTTTTTGTCAAATACTAGCTTCTGCTCACGACTTGGTCCGCGTAGAATTGGTAATTTTGTCATCCGACGAGAACAGCGATTTATTTCGGGATTCAAGGTAGCCTGGATTAACATCCAGTGTATAAGCAAACTCTATTAAAAATTTTCTTTAACTAAATTCGTTCAACCCTTTTAGCGAAGAAGTAACAATCGCCAAAAGTAGTATTGTTTATTTATGAGTAGTAATACCAATTTTCACGTTTCTAACATCAAAAATGGCGAAATTCATAGAAAATTCTACACCCTCCTTTTACTTATTAGGGTTTATAATATCAGTAGGATTAGTAAGAGACTGGTATTAGTAGGATTAGTGTATAATAAACAGCTTCTGAATGCGTCTTCGTCCGCTTGGATTTCGATTATAAATCCGTTTAGCCGTTGCAGCGTGAAGAAGTAACAAACATACACACACACACACAAACTTTCGCATTAATAATATTAGTTGGATGTCCTACACTTTGGGTTGTACAGAAAAGTTTTATGCTGAAGAAATGCACTATACTCCTGTGTGAAGGGGTTTCTGCTTTACAAAAGGTAGAGCCTGAGACATCCTGGTTTTTTATTTTATTTTTTAATAATTCCTCAACAATTGGCTTCCTCAAAATAAAAAGAGCGGCAAAACATATAAATACCAAAAATTTACAACTCATTACTCATTTCCCGACGCTGCAAGTAAAGAAAACAGCAGCATGATGATTGTTTATGCCGTGACGTTACAGTCGTATGTTAACAAAACGATGCTCCTCGAGCTACCATGTACAATATAAACGAATTCCTACAAACGGAACATGAACCCATAGACAAAATAAATAGTGAGCAATAGATCGATAATTATCTAAATGGTATTAACTATACAAAATAAATATATTGTCATTAAAATAACAAATCAACAACAACTATTTACATTAATTGTTAGAATGAAGTAACCTAGGATAGACATAAATGATGTACCCATTAAAAAATTACTTGTAAAACGTGTTTAACCAATAAATATCTGAATCTGAATTTTAATCTACAAGCTTTATTTTACCTAACTTTGTATATTATTAATCTTATTATGGGTGCTTGGGTCACATCACGAAAGTCAACTTTGAACCAGTAACGGTTATTTGATTGGACTGATATTTGGAATACATAATGTAAACCCGATAATAATCAAATATGATGGTGTCAATGGAACTGATTTCATGGTAGAGTTGGAAGGTGGCAACAGGATCTCCGCTGTACCTACTTAACTAGTTTGGTCTCGATAAGCAGATGTTGCCTTTACATATAATCAAAGTACAGTCGGCAACAAAAACTTGCATCTTTTATGTCAGAAATTGCGATCAGGATAGATAACTAGGGCAAGGATGTAAAAAAAACATCTTTAGAAGCCCAGATTTAAAAAGGTCTTGGATTTTTATTAACACCTCATTACTTACCTTTATAAAGCAAAGGCCTTTATAGTCACTAATTCCCGTTAGACTGGACTATATTGGCAGTTAGGAGTAATTGCACAAAAGTTCCCAATACCCTTATTTCATACAGATTTATTGAACTACGAGTATTTGGCTATTTCTTGCCTACAGCTAAAAGTTGTCTGTGTTTCTCAGGTCGCGCGATAGAGCGGGTGTGCGCGGGCGCGGAGGGCGCGGGCATGGTGTCGGCGGCGCGCGCGCTGCTCACGGCCGTCACGCGCGTGCTGCTGCTCGCGGACATGGTGGTAGTCAGGCAGCTGCTACTAGCAAAGGACAAGGTGAATAGCCCACAGATTTAGAATTGCTTTTACTTACACGCGAAGGCGGTATTTTCATTTATGACTATTAGATTGATAAAAAACCCCTTTATAACGGTGACCCTTTCTTTCAGAGCTGATATCTCCTAAACGGCTCAACTGAGTTTCATTAAACCTAGCCGAGAACCACTGTTTTTAAATAAAAAAAGTCCCCATCCAAATCGGTTCATCCGTTTAACACACACACACTTCCGTTTTCTGTAATTTAGACCTATAGCAATTTAAGTTTGCGGACCTATTTTTTGCTCTCTACTGTAGTTTGCGCCTACTATAATAGTAAAGTAGATTTATCATAAGTCGGTATGAGAACAGCAGGCATTTCAAATGCCGTTGCCTAAGATATTGTATCAATATCGCCAGGTGGCGCGCTCGCTGGACAGGTTGGAGTCGGTGTCCAACTTTGCAGAGTTTGTGAGGGCCTTCACGGAGTTCGGAGGCGGGATGGTGGAGCTCGCGCGGCTCACAGCCGAGAGGAGAGCTGATCTGCGGGACGAGCGCCGCCGGGCGCAGGTTGCTGCCGCCAGAAACGTTCTAGAACGTTCTACGCTCATGCTGCTTACCTCGTCCAAGGTACGCTTTGTAGTTAAAGTAAATAAAATCGCGTAGGATGCGGGATTCCACCGTATACGGGTAGCGCAGGGCCTTTTTATATTGCGACCCTTGGGGAAGGCCATGTTACGGCTGATATGATTCAATGATGATCAATCATGGATACAGACTTAACAGTTTAACTCGCAAGAAAATACAGAAACGAAATTAGAAATTGGTTAATTTTAAACACTATAAATAAAACACTAATGTTATTTTTACTATGGAATCTGAGAACTCCCAAGAGCGGAGACAAGTAATTTGAACATTATTTTATACTACATTATTATTATTTTTAACCATTTTGTTGAATCCTGGCAATCAACATATTTGGCATATAATATACAACGTTGCAGCGACGTTTCTTCTATATACTTAAGTTACGGCATGCGTTGGAGAGCAAGCTTGACTTAATTATAGCCCTAATCGTCGACAGACGGGAAGAAAGCCTCCATCAGTAGATGCCGATAGGTGATCAATCTAATCAAGCCATGGTCGCGGTAGAAAGTGGATCGTTGAAGGATTTAGAGCGATGGCACGGGATAAATTTCAGACGTAGTGTTGGGGTCCCGCGGGCCCTGCAAATTACCGCTGTCAGTCGGGCGCCATTCCTGCCATCAATTATTTGGGTGTGCCCGCGCCTCCAAGCGGTGTCGTGACCACACCTTCTTGTTTATTCGAGATTTATTGCAATACGATAAAACTTCCAAGCAAGTCGCGAAATTATCTAGTTAATCCCGACCGAGCCCGGTATCAGCTTATCGAATTCTTACCCCCGGATTCATAAACGCTGTAAGTCGACCTCCCTTGTTCCTTTCTTTTAAACTCTTTTTCACCTCAGCAGCAGAGCTCAAACAAGCAGGTTTTGCTGCTTAAAAACAGTGAGCAAAATTCAATTTTGCTGCGAGCGAGAGGCAAAGTAGCTTTTTAATTATTATTTTTAAATGCCGTGAGCAGTGCTGTTCGAATGTTGTGAGTAGCCCCACAACATTCGAAAAAATTGAACTTCACTTTGTTCTGTCACTTTCACTTCGATAGGAAAAAAGCGAGAGATAGAAACAACTTGATTCGAAGTTCGATTTTCAAATTCCACACATAGTAGGCCCAAAAAGAAACGCACGTTCGGATGCACACAACCGTAAAATTGCAAATAAAACTATCTGTTAAAGTTTGAAATGTGTTTATTATAACTATTTTATACAGTAGGTACAATCATTTTTTTTATTAATGTTTTGAAGACAAAATTAATGAAAAATAAGAAGTTTATCATGTATCTACATCATTTTGTTATCGTTTTAACAATCTTTAATTTCGTGACATAAACCGCAGGGGCAGTTTCAGAACGCATTTCAAAAATATAGACAAGGCCTAGTTAGGTTTTTTTAAAGCCACAGACTACATAAAGCTGTATAAAGTTGTGTTTGCACTACGGCATTATCAAGTTGAGTGACAGGTTTTATCTGTTTCATGTTTATTTTTTCCACTTTTTATTTTATTAGTATTTTGCAAAAATGCTTGTGATTGATGCATATGCGATCTTGTCGTTATTTAGTCGTGTATTCACCAAATGGTCACAACGGAAGACCTGCATTGGCCCTGCCAGCTTCACGCTGTGTTGTTCTCGCTGCTGAGGTGAAAAGTTGTATGTCTCACACGAGACCAAAGTTTTTTACGTCTCGTATCTTTGAATCCTTCGCTTACTCGGGATTCAAAATCATCACTCGCAGCAAAAACCAACTTTGCTCTCTTATTGAACAAATAACTATTGTCAAATGTAATCTAGGGCTGAGCACATTTTCATTTTAACGACTAGGTAAACTTTGCTCTCTTATTGAACAAATAACTAAATATTGTCAAATGTAATCTAGGGCTGAGCACATTTTCATTTTAACGACTAGGTAAACTTTGCTCTCTTATTGAACAAATAACTAAATATTGTCAAATGTAATCTAGGGCTGAGCACATTTTCATTTTAACGACTAGGTAAACTTTGCTCTCTTATTGAACAAATAACTAAATATTGTCAAATGTAATCTAGGGCTGAGCACATTTTCATTTTAACGACTAGGTAAACTTTGCTCTCTTATTGAACAAATAACTAAATATTGTCAAATGTAATCTAGGGCTGAGCACATTTTCATTTTAACGACTAGGTAAACTTTGCTCTCTTATTGAACAAATAACTAAATATTGTCAAATGTAATCTAGGGCTGAGCACATTTTCATTTTAACGACTAGATAAACTTTGCTCTCTTATTGAACAAATAACTAAATATTGTCAAATGTAATCTAGGGCTGAGCACATTTTCATTTTAACGACTAGGTAAACTTTGCTCTCTTATTGAACAAAAAACTAAATATTGTCAAATGTAATCTAGGGCTGAGCACATTTTCATTTTAACGACTAGGTAAACTTTGCTCTCTTATTGAACAAATAACTAAATATTGTCAAATGTAATCTAGGGCTGAGCACATTTTCATTTTAACGACTAGGTATTTAAATAGGTATTATACAATAAAACTTTTACACCAGTTCCGGTGTCTGTAAATAAATTAATGTTATGGTTAATATTTATTTACTTATTTTATTTTTAAAATCTTATTTTGATATACAAATTAAATTAAACCATCTAAATGGCGTCAGGCGTAGTTTGAACTAGCTAATTCGACTATTATTTTACGTAATACCTACTACAATTTTTGTCCCCAAAAAAACAACTACTGGTTTTAAAAACGAGCAGTCACCGGCTCGACGCCATTTTCTGTATTCTCATAAAAGCTAAAGTGTTAACCGACATTACCGGCTGCACACTTTTTCCCTTAAAAAAATTCTTAATTACTAAAAGTAAATCTTGAGTTTTTTTAGCGCCCGTAAAGCCGCAGCGGCCACGGGCGCATTATGAGAACCGTCGTTACGTCTAAGTGCTGAGATTTAGTCTAGGCCGCCGTAATGGCATCTTTATTGCAGCAGAATTCAACAAATATAATAGGTAGCTTTAAATATCGCAAAGTGATCCCTCTGTAAACGTATTGAAATATTTGTTATGTAAGTCCTTGACAATAGCTAACTTAAGCGCATTAAATACCTTATTGTGAACATTCTCTACTTTATAGGTAGTGCCCGGCCAATAAGAAGTCAACCCTGACCCATGGCACAACCATGAAGTTTCTGATTATACGCTGATTATTGACAATGTTGACAGGAGTTAAACAATGCTGTTATTACTTTTCCTTTACGCAACAAATAAGTTTAGCATAATTATATTTATAATCTAAAACTCTATACATAGTTGTGCAATGTGTCAGGATTTACTTGTTATCGGCCGGTCACTGTAGTACCTACCTACTTATACACCTATTTGGTATACAGGATGTATTTAGAGATCGAAAATCAGCCAATATGTAGTCCAGCCTTCGCTTTATCAAATCAACCTATTGTAGGTCTGGTAAAAGTCGTACAGTTTTTGATATAAGTAATCTGTTTTACAAAAGCCATGTTAGTCTATTTAGATGAAGCAAAGTTCATCTATGAATAGGTTGATTTTGGACCTCTAAATAAAATTATTTATCCTTTTTACACAACTGCCCAAAAAAAGGAGCGTAGTATTTTCAGGGTACATGTTTAACTATTAGTAGATCATATTTCAACAATCTAAACAAACCCTAAAATGTCTTTAATCACTTCCGTATATTATGAAAACCAACGGTCACAAATAGTAGCGTGGCCCATATTTCAAGCACTGGGCCATATTTTACAAACGCTAGCTTCGGCTTGCTGAAGATCGTCGCCGCAAATGCCTGCAATCTGTCAGCGTTTCCGGGCGTGTCGCGCTCGATGCTCCCCGCCCTTTCATATCACGTGTTTTTGTGACAGGCGTTCCTTATACTTCTTCTCGAATCTAGAACACGGGAAATATTTCTTAAAAACATCTGCAGCAAGCCATTAAACTCGTCGTAATACATTTAACCAAATAACAAAAAACGATAAACTAATCAGTGATGAATACATTTAAACAAAAGTCGGAAAAAACTTCTTAAATTGCAAAACTTTAAAAGATTAATCTACTTAGCTGCGCCCAGAGTGGGCTGCTCCGTCGTAATGACGTTAAGGCTGATCGTAAAGGAGCCGAGAGATCGCAGACTTGGATAGAACTCCGCAAATTATTCCATGTCACGGCACAGCCCAGGCGGACGCCGTGCCTAGATTATATCAGAAGCCATTTCACAAATCAATAAATTACCGTTTGTTTAGTAGCAAAAGACTCTTTAATTAACAAAGAAAGTAGAAAAAACGATCTTGCCATGCAATCGTGCTTCTGGCAATTTACGACTCTCTATGCTTTCTGTTGTTTTTTGTTTTTGTATTTTATTGTTGGCATTAAGTAGGGTAGGTAGTAATAATAATAGATTTATTAAGATAACAAAATTATACTAATAAGATAGCTACATAGAATAGGAGCAGTTTGACCGCGAAAATATATCATTTACTACTTGGTTGAAGGACTTTACTGTTGTAATTTCACTTTTCTCCCTTCTGTGTTCGTATTAGTATTTATTTAGGATCTACGAAGTCCCCCCTAACTACCACCTCTTTTTGGGTTAACTCCTGATAGAAGACGGGAAGATTTTTCAGTTTCAAGCTCAAGGGACAGAGTTCCTTCGCGTTATGGGACCAAAGTTTAACGTTAAACCTCGAGTGACTTGATGTTTTTCTTTTTCATTTCTTTGAATTACGATATTCACAGGAATCGTAACAATAGGACGAGTAACTACAGTCAGGAGCAAAAATACCGAGTCAGAGTGCGTTTTTCATACAAACGAGACTATTTCGAAGCCTTCGTTCCTCGCCAGGAGTTGTTTTGAGTGAGGTTTAAGGGTGGATACTGCGAGGTTCAATAGAGGAGGTCAAAAATTCTAAAGATACCTAACTGATCGCACAATCAGTTAACACCACAGCGGGAGAGTTTGGGTCAGCACTTGGATTTCCTTACATTTTATTGCCATTTTAGATGTTTTTCTGAACATGCACAATTCCGGCGTTAACCGCAGATTCATTCAGTTGGGTATCCTAGGCACTCTGGAAGTCTTGTATCGATGCTCGGGGTATTCATCATCAGATTTCACTAAAAGCATTCCCTGGCGAGGAACCAAGGCTTCGAAATAGCCTCTTTAGTATGAAAAACGCACTCTGACCCGTTATTTCTGCTCCTGAGTGTAGCTAGGTACCCGAATCATAATTAGTCGAACGGTGTACATGATGATGGTGATTCTATAATGAATTACATTTCTCGGACTCTATAATGGGAGGTGGCTTATGATTTGGCCGATTAAGATATCAATAGCAAGAGTCCCAGACCTAATGTTAGAAGTTTAGGTGAACTTATTTTTAAAGACAGTATTAATAGAGATGTCTCTTGTACACCCTGTATTTCTTATTCATTGTTCAACAGACGTGCCTAAGACATCCGGGGAGCGCGTCGGCGCGGGAGAACCGCGACACTGTGTTCTGCCAGATGCGGCGCGCGATGGATCTCATCCACTACGTGGTGCGCGACGGGCTGCCCGGTCAGGAGGACCACACGCAGGAGGTTGGCGCGCAGTCTATACTAAAACAATGATTTATGTTTGTTACTTTCCTGACTCTGACCTGACCACATATGTGCATGGGCCTTAACCAAATGTGTGCTATTTACTTTGATTCGACTACATTGCAGAAAGGTTTAGTCACAAAAATACTTTCTCAAATAAAATGTCCATTTATACGCGATTAAGTTCCGTTACTTGTTGCCAATTAAAACAAAAGCGTTAACATGTTTTAAATGGTAGCAAACAATCTGGCTGTGTTTTGCAATTACAGTTACAAAGAGTAAAAAAGTAAGCTACAATTGTCTCTTAAAACGTAAATTAAGTTTTTTTCTGTAAATGAGCTCTACTTTCCCTCAGAAAAGCGTTTTAAAATTACGAACCGAAACATTGGCCTTATTTTTTCTTGCTTACTTTCCGCTGTCCCTGTCGGGAGAGATGCATTAAAGAAAGCATAATTGCACCATTTAAAATCTCGAAGGCTGAGAATAAAAGCTCTGTCTATTTAGTTGTTTACTGTTTGACCTTAACTAATGGTGATAAGCAGATAAGTTGTTAGCATTTGCATCTAGTTAAACTCCTCGTAGCAAACATTAGAAACAAAATAAAACAAAGCAGTCATTGCAGCTGCACGGCTACATTGTCATAACAATTTGCAATGCACCACAACCTCACGCCCTTCTGTATCATTAATGAATGTATGCTAAACAAAATGATACTATGCACGTCAATTCCTAGCTAGAAAAACGTTAGCGCGATTATGAAAGCTATTATAAACATGAATCATATCTCGATGCGAGTGTAGTGCATAATAGCTTCCAATCGGCCCCTTACCTCGGCCCAAAGCGACGTATTTCCTATTACGACGGTAGAATCCGCGATAACCATCTTGCACCAAAGGGAGTGCTCCTGACGTTATTGATATGTTACTCCGAGTCACGTTTTCACGAGGAAGTTCCATACTTTATGAAGGTTTTATGTAAATTTTGTTTCACTTTTATACAGCGTTATGGCCATGAACATATTAGATACGTGCATGAATTATGGTACTTTGAAAATCGCTTAGCGTACCTCAATGTACACATACGTGTTGTACGTAGTTCAAGAGGTCTCAAAGAGTCTTTTGGGTTTGTCAAAATCGTTTAAAAACTAGCATAAGAACGTGTGACAGCAAGTGAGAGAGAACTACAAACCTTTTAAAATACAAACCCTTTAAAAAAAACTGTACGTAGGTCTATTTATAAGAATTTAGCAATAACATTGTCAAAATATCCAGGAAGTACTACCGAAGAATTAACATCTCTGGAAAAAAACGCTTAGTGTAACAGTTGGAACTATTTTATTGGATATTTCCTACCCACCAGCGAGTGCAGCGCAAGCACGAGCAAGCATTTATCGGAAAAGTTGGGACGCCGGCCCAAGCGTGGCTCTGACGTCCCCCGCCTTCAAACTAGTCAAGTTTGGTACGATTCTGGAGAAAGTACCTATGCATATATGAATACATAAAAATGTACGATACGAATGGGATTTCACCCTGTAAGATTTATTTAGAAGAGTAATAATAAAGTTATTAACAATTTACGAGAATCTCTCCTTTTTACAAAACATTTGTTGGAATGGTCCGGACACGTTTTTGCTGGCACTAAATCCAGTTTTATTTGCTTCGCCTTCGTGCGTATTAACAGCTACGGTGCCGGAATTTTTAGAGCGTAACCTCAAATGTGCGCCTAACTTGGGAACCATTAGGCCCACAATCCATTACATTACAAAAGCTACTTCCAGCAGCGGTACCATTATACTGGTAGCTCCATTTCAGTTGATATTTTAAGTATAGATACAAGTGCATGGATGTAGTACTAGTAGTTATTTGTATGTAAATTTGACGTAAGACTTGTAATTATACCTAAGTTAATAAAATTTAATCTTTTTTTTGCCGCCCCGCAAATGGATAGTGGGCCTTGAACACGTCCAAAAAGGAAAATCCGCAGGTAACACAAATGGACTTTATTAACTTAACTGCTTTTAATATATGTAAGAACCTACCCAATTAAGAATGAAGCAAATACAATCTTTATATTATTTTTCGGTTCACTAATGTTTTACCAAATCATTTGGCAAACTATATCATTTTGCCGGATGATTTTATATTTTTTGTGGTCAAATGTCTAATGTCATATGGAGCGGAATAAGCACAAATAAATTTTTGCGAAATTAATATTTGTAAAATGGTATACTTAGTTTGTCAAATGTACTTTTAGTTAAAAGTCGGGATACCGTTATTTTTCACCTTTCTTGCTATTCTAATTCTTCAATAACTCATTAGATTCTTAACCTCCTCGGGGGAGCTCTTTGCACAATATCCTTATACAAATATTGCAGTAAATTACTTCCTCCTCTTCTGATCTTCGACTGCATTGCTGTTTCCAAAAACATACTACCTAGCAAGAGACATGTCTCTTTCTTACCAGTATAGCATTAGGAGAAACACACTAAGCAAAGAGGTCTAATTCTTTTATAAACAACCGTCTGTTGAAAGGCCGATCGGGTGGATCGGTTTATTATATTATTTTCCCAAAAGCATTTTTTTATAGTAGCGAATTTTTACATCGCATTCTATCGATTTGTTTTTAAACCAATCGCGTCTCTGGTAGATCACGTGACTTTTCGTATCACGTCATCTACCAGTGACGCGATTGGTTTCAAAACGAAACGAACATAAACTCTAGTTAGATTAAAATGCATCTTGGCAGGGCCTCCAGGTAAACAAAGAATGTAAGCCCTTTAATGTGGTTTTTACGCTCTGTCTGACGGAACAAATTCAGATGTTAACTATAACGTTAACGTATGTTAACTATTAAATGTTACTACACGGTTAATGCTAATTTAGAAGATTAACTATTATAATTTACATTAATAAATTGAATATATTATAAAAATAACAAAACCATAATACTGACATACTTAAAAATGATCAAGCAAATATAATACAATTAATTATAATTAAAGAAACAAAAAAATTTTTTTTTAATACAAATTAAATTAAAAATCTTATGACAACAAAATAAATGTCTATTTACTTATAGCAAAAATAATTAGTTTTTTTTTAATGTGCCATAAATTGTTTTAATTATATTATGATAAGTATGATAGTTTAATAATATTCATAACTATACTTCCAACAATAGAATATATATATAATAAATATAGTAGAATAAATATAAAATAATTAATGAAAGTGCAATTAAACTTAGTAAAAAACATATTATAAAAATAAGCCCTCCTCTCTGTTTTTTCTGCTATTGTTGCTGTGCCCAACAGGGTCCACATACATATCATCATGTACATGTATGTATACCTATGATTACAACAACATCTGTAAAATTAATGTGGAATGCAATAAATGTATTGAGTAGGTACCTATTGAGTATTGAAATCGGCGGGTAAAATTAGGTGCGTCGGTTGAATTCAAGAACGAATAAAAGAATCACCTACCAAGCTATACACCGTAAATTTTGCGTTTGTGTGAAATTACACATAGCAAGCACGAGCCACTGAGCAGGCTTCCGTGACACTAACCGGACGTCACCTGGCGCACTAAAGGCCGCCCGCCAAGCTCGTGTGCGGACCACTTTGTATCGATAAACAGTTCATCTTCCTGAGCTACAATTGCTTGATCCCTTTATTTTTAGTTACCTATTTAATGTTTAGGCTATCCGCTACTCAAGTCCTCACAAAAAAATGTCGGTTTCGGTTTAACTTAAATATTTACAACGTTTTAATTTCTTTAGGTAATCATTGCGTAGGCACTGCAATACATATTTGGTAGTAAATGGATTTGATCGGGGACTAAAATACAATTTGACCTTAGCTATGTATGTATAGATGCCTAAAGTAAATACGAGTAGGTATACCTAGAGTGCACCTGTAGCAAGTTTAATGGTATTGGGATTGTTCATATTTTTACAATTACTTACAGGTGTAGTGCATAATTGTTTTCCTTCGTATTTTCACGGAAACGTACGAACGTGTCTTGCTATTTCAGTCGGTCACAGTACAAAAAGTACTGAGGTTGACTGAAGTAGCATGACACGTTCGTACGTTTCCGTGAAAATACGAAGGAAAGCAATTATGCACTACACCTGTACCTACACTAATTCGAAAACCATTTCCAGGAATAGGGTCTTAAAGCCGTTCTGCATTATTAAGTGTTTGAAATATTTATCTATTTCGGATACTTTGATAGAAGTATATTTAACCTTTGTTTGACTTTCGTTTTCGGCTTCAAGCCGTCCTAGGTGTATAGGAAATAGTATGTATTAATAAACTATTATAATCACTTTTAATCATTAGATATCATTTAATTGTTGTAATTTATTAGAAAATGCTATCCCAAAATTAAAATAATAATTTCATCAATATTGTCTGCTAAATAAATACAGATATTAAACTAAACTGTTGGATCCATTACAAAATTAATGAAATAGTCTCTTAAAATCACCTATTTTTTCGAATTAGAATATATGTATGTAATATGTATGTATGTAAGTATAGTCTTTATTGCACAAACAGAAAATAATAAAATATAATCGTTTTTTGGGTGTTTGTGTTTCTTTAGACTGAAACACAAAAGGTCTGTACAAAGGCGAACATATCCCTTTAAGGGATCTCTTCCAGTTGATCAATTATAACCGTGAGTTATTATTACTTACGTTTACAAGGGAAATGTCGATAAATGGTTGTCCTGCCTGCCGCGAGCGGTCGACTAATGACACGATAGAGATCATCGAGCTATCGCGATGGGCAGGCGGCTCCGCCGAGCACGGCCGTGCCTTGTCCTCATAATAAAGCTCCTAGCCAGTAGGTAGATAGAACAATACAGCACCAATAAAGGATACATTTTAAACCGCACCCTAAGGAACTGACGACACACAAGACGTACATTATCCCGTTGCATAACTAATCGTTAGAGATGGTCTAGGGAGCCTTTGACGCGCTTCATGAATTACACCGTGAGTAGGTATAAATGAGAAGCTAGCGACGTATACATGTTTAAGGGCTTACTCATAGAGCAAATAGATTCGGTGTTAACAGGTATTAATAGGTAAGTAGGCTAGTATATGATAAAGACTCCATTCATAAACCTATTTGGTTTTGGAGTCCCTTCGCAGCTGTACTCAACTAGCATTTCTTGTTAGAATCTTCAACTATGCATAAACATTGTATTTTTTCTTGTAGTTGCAACCTTTCTCGGATAGTCGTGAACAGGTACAAATAAGCACGTAGGTAGACGTAAGCCTTCAAAACTTTTGCGCCATTTCTTATATTAGAGGTAGTGTATTTTAAATGCTTAGTTTTAATACTCTTTGACGAACTATAATGTATAACTGGCTTTCACATTTTCTTTAATACGAGGATTATTTACAATTGCGCAATAACATCACTTGAACGTAAGTACTTTCAGCTAATGAGTGTAACACATCATATTAATTGCACCTAATTGACATTCATCTAGTTTCGTGTATAGCACAAAGTATCGAGGAGAACGACGGGATTAGGTATACCATGGCGTTGTTGTAACAATACCACGGTCATACCTACCACGGCATAGCTTAGCTTCCTGATATGTTTAATTACCGCGTAACAACACTAGACATTACCAACTTATCTCGTACGTTTGACATTCGACAACACAATCCAGGGGCCCTAACATGGCTGCTTTTATCGCATGACATAGTTTGGATAAGGCATCCGTCGCCGTCTGACATGTAAATAAGTACGACAGTGACGAATGTTGTGTCCACATTTGACACGCGATATAGACGCAGCCATACCAGGCCGACAGGAGCTCTATTCAACGTGGTGAGATAATATTGCTTTTGACATGTTATTGTATTGTCATCGTTACGATAGCTCTCATTTAATTAACACTAATGGCGGACGGGTTAAAACCAAACGATAACATGTCAAAAGCATGTATGGTGTTACCGAGTAAGTACAATAGAGCCCCTGTCGTTATGTAATTGTCATAAATGCCTGTAACAAACTAACGATTACTCGCAGCCTATTTAGCAGCCCAGCCTCTATTCCCCACGGTAAAAAAAATATCGTCTTTGACCTGTTATGGTATTTTTTTGCGTCATCCGCCATTACTGTCAAGTAAATAAGAGCTATCAAAACGGTGACAATACGATAACAGATCAACTACGATATTGTTTTTACCATGTTGAATAGAGACCCTGTTATGGTATTGTTTTGACGTCACTCGCCATTACTGTCAAGTAAATAACAGCTATCAAAACGGTGACAATAAGATAACAGAACAAACACGATATGATTTTTAACGTGTTGAATAGAGAGCCTGTACGCAGCAGCCGTAGTATAGGTATATGCTTATTTATACTCTTTTTCTCTTTTATACTCCCTAGTAATCAATGTATTTTACAATATTTTTTTCTAACAATTTTATCGTTGCCGGATAAACATACTCACTTTAAGCTTTTACTTACACTAACATTTTAATTACACTTTCCTAACGTGCCATGATATCACTACTTATTCAGTTACCTACCTATAACTATAATGGCGGACGGCTTAAATAGACACATGGGTCACTGTACACTCCAAAACTATTTTTTAAATTAGCTCAGGCATGTTGGCTGGCGGACGCGTTTGTGCGCGTTTTTAATTTTGTTTTTGGTATACCCTGATGAATTAGGCTGCACAATGGGAAGCCGGCACGGCGCTGGGGTCGCTGCGCGGGCTGACGTCGCAGGTGCGCGCGGCGAGGGCGCGCGGCGGCGCGGACGCGCCCCGGCGGCGCGCGCTCGCCTCCACGCTGCGCGCGCTGGTGGAGCGCACGCACGACTTTACCGACTCCGCATACACGTCGCACGACCACCGCCAGCGAATACTCGCGCTCGCCGAGCGGATAGCGTACGAGCTTGAGAGGCTCGTCTCTGTCGCTGTGTCCATGGTGAATCTAGCGTTATTTTACTTAAGTTACCCTGAGTATGAGAAAAAATCTAGTCGAACTCCAAATGCTTTCAAGAAATCAATCCAAATAATCTAACATCGTGGACTGTATACAAGCTAGAGTTAAGTATACATAAGCACTGTACTTATCTTCCCTCCAGATTGATTGATATTATAGTGTTTTTGTCAAAGACTGACTATACTTTTATTTTTTGCTGCTTGGCCATAAGCTCGGCGATTCATGAAGCAGGATGCTCTTAAGATACTTAGCCCTAGTATGGTGAATGAGTGACGGCGCTGTGCAGGAGGAGCAAGGCGCGCTGGGCAGCGGCGCGGCACTGGAGAGCGCCAGCACGGGCGCCACCAGCGCCGCCGCCGAGCTGGAGCGCGCTCTGGTCGAGGCGGCGCGAGACCAGGCGCGTGATCTTGCGCCGCTCGCTAGCGACGCGCGCCGGCTCGCCTCCGACCTTGCTCACATAGGTAATGTACCTTCTTACCTACTTAACCATCAACGTATCAGTTGCCAAATCATTGCTCTTGTTACGATTGAGCTACTTGCAACATTTATCGACGCTGAAACGTAATTTTAGTAGCTCTCTGTTGCATTTTGTATCTTAGCGCGGTTGTCGACCTGCGATTTTAATATAACCGTTTTTTTTCTGAGCTACAGAAAGGGATCGCGTCACATAAAAGCAAAATGTAAGGGAACTCTTAATCTAGAAAGGCAAACATCATACATTAATCGACACGTAACGTAGGTAGCGTTTTAAAAAGAAACGGATAATTATTTTTATAATTGCTATAGTATTCATTCAGAAAATGTATTTAAACGATTACAAGTTTATCCGAAATCCAATCAAACAGGTCTACCCCACGTTCTGACGAGAGCTTTGTAAACACTGGAAATAGACCGCACTAGCAAAGCTTTAGGTTGACGCCTATTGACGGCCTGACTCTACTTAACTTGTCCTATTTACGCCACACAAAGTGAAAATCCGCACCGGATTAAGCACACGATATCCCACCCTAATCTTTTACGCTGCATCTACACACCGCAATACAGAATGGTACTTTCTTTTTCCAGCTAGTTCCTGTGGTGAGAGAGAATCAGAGAGACTGCACAATATAGCCAGCCGGCTCCACGAACAATTAGATCACATAATAGAGGTGGATTTCCTGTTTCATACTTGTCGCCGTTCGCACTTAAACTATGCGCTCTATTTAAATGTTGTTTTGCTCTTTTCACATTTTAAATGTATAAATGATAAATTTAAAATTTGGCCCATATATTAGCATATACATAGTTATGTGCCTGGTACGCGATTATACTTACTGCTTATATCGTAGAATAGCATAAAAACCTTGGGCTCTCTGCCTCTCAGGTATTTTAATGACGTCGTCTACTAAAATTTCAGGTATGTAAATTGCTGCGGCACATAGCAATGTCAGAGACGCTGCAAGTGAGCGCGAAGTTCGCGGAAATCAATCTGAGGATATACGGGCCGCAAGTGGTGACAGCGGCGCGCACGCTGGCCGCGCATCCGGGCAGCGCGGCAGCGCGGGAGAACCTGGATGTGTTCGTGGATATGTGGGCGTGGCTGTTGTCCGACGCGGCGCGCCTGGCGCGCGACCTGCTCGATCTCACCAGCGACCGCGCAAATCACCAGTACAGCAGTCTGCCTAGGCCGGGGGTAACATTAACGGTTCTGTCTGAATGATGGGTGACTTTTTCAAATCGCATTTGCCGAAAATCTTTACCAACCATATGTTTTGCTAGGGAGTCCGTTCTTGCCAATTTGGTCATAATGTCTTAGTTTACACACTTACTAAGTCTTACTTTCATATCGCTGGAAAGTAAACTCTTCTGAATTTCTTAAATATCTAACGTCTAGATAAGGCGTGGTTAGGTTAGATTTGATTTATTAAATCCTGAAAAAGAAAGAGCCTGTCTACATCACGACGGTGCGGCACCGTGCGCCATGGAGAGGCACGTTTCCGTGTCCTTACAGTTTCACAGTAAACTGGTAAAAAAAACTTGGTCTCATATCATGATTATGACTGTTATGCATAAGCGTCTTGATGCCATATGAGCCTTACTAGACGTTAGATATAGTTACATCAACTAAGAAGTCAGTGGAATCACTAAAGAACTCGCTGTTGTTACTAGTTAATATCATAAGTTTTTGATTAATGAAAAGAAGAGTTAAAGAAGGTTATTTTTCTCATCAATACCTATCCAAAATTCTGTAGGTAAGGTAGGTATAGTATCTCTACAGTGTGTGGCCCAAAACCGGGGCGAAAAAATTAAATGGGGATTCTTTAGAACATTTCAATTAACTATCACAAGAATCTAATATTACAAAGTCTATAATTTTGGAGAAAAGAGCCTACAAAGTTAATAATCGTAGGTAATGTATTTTCCCGTCGCGATATCGTCGCTTGGTCACTTGGTACGCGGTATGTCTGAGTACAGGGTGCCATTGACAACACGCGATAGATTTAGCGGTGTTTGCATTACATTGAATTTGCGATTAAGTTTGTTAGAAAAAAAATTAAAGTTAAGTTTTGATTTTAATTAGGTAAGACCATTATAATGTAATTACCGGTGATCTATAGAGCCCCTGTTTTTAATATTATCCCCGGTTTTGGGCCACACACTGTATATTGATAGGCACGACGGAAAAACGCGCAGATATGTTTTGATACAGTTTTTTGTTCTGTCGGTAGTTAATTAAATAAAACGAAATAAATATAAAGGGTGCTAACTATGTATTAAACATAAATATATACTAAGCTTAGCTTAGCTTAGTAGGTTATGAGCACTGTTAATATTATGTTGGTCATGTCAACCATGAACACAGTTTGTCGATGATCAAATTATTGAAGTTGAAAATAGTTTTTCTAAGAATCATGTTTGTGACTGTTTGTGATCCTATAAATATATAAATAAATAAAATCGAATCAAAAATGTTCAAAATTTGTTTAGGTGCGATTTTAGTTTAGTTGAGTTATGTAACTTGTGTTAATGGACGGTGCCTAATTTAAAATACAATTTTTCTCATTATTTACCTTTTCCTTTACATTACTTACCTACAACATTTAGAGTTTTTATTTTGATGTGGCAAGCGTCCGTTGAACCAGAGTTGATCCAATCCAAATATCAGTTCCAAATGTGTAAAATCTGTAGATTGTATTGGATGGAATGACTTAAGGAAGAGTGCGCGTGTCCGTACTTACGTCTTCATTTACACGTTGCTGAGCAACCCGCAACGCCTAACTCAGCGAAGGAAAGTTACCTAATAAGAAGTCTCTGTTGCAGAAACACGGGAAAACTAGTAAACCATTAAAAGCTGTTAAATTAGACTCGGAAGAGCAAGCGAAAATAGCGAAGTCAGGGTTGGAAATGAAGATGATGTCTTCAGAGATGGACGCCGAAACTGACAAGTGGCAGGGAGCCGCTACCGACGAAAACAACGACATTGTGAAGAGGTATTTTATGTTACAATTTGTCAAACAGGTCATTTTAAACCCTTTTTAACACCCTACGAAACTATGCAATTATGTATTTTTGAACAGTGATTTCACAGTATCATAAACTTATGTTATGTAACTTTTTATACCACTAAGATAAATAGTTTTACCAACGGTTTTTTTTCTTCATAATACATACTTATGTGATGTGACAATGCTCATATTTTTAGGGCAAAAAATATGTCTTCCATGGCCTTCGCTATGTATCAATTTACAAAAGGCGAGGGCCTTTTAAACACTACGCAAGACCTCTTCACACAAGCGGAGTATTTTGCTGAAGAAGCGAATAGACTGTACAAAATAGTTCGTCAATTTTCTTACCAGGTAAACCAAAAGATATTAATACCCAGGGGCGCTAGCACAACTTGCTTCACTTGTTTGTTGCAACAGTACGTCTTCCGCTCAATAGTGTGCAACTAAAGAAACGCACTGAGTGACAAGCAAGAACTGTGCTAGCAGTGCCTACTGCTCATTGCTTTCTAAGATGTTCTTTATTGTGTAGGTATACAATGGATGGTGACTAAAATTGCAGGTACCAGCAGGTACTACGAAAAAAGAACTGTTGGAGCAGCTCGACAGAGTACCGACGTACGTGCAGCAGCTGCAGTTTACGGTGAAGGAGCCCACGGTGGGGCGAGCCGCCACCTTCAGTAAGGTGGACAACGTCATCCAGGAGACCAAGCACCTCATGAACGTCATAAGTAAAGTCGTAACCACCTGCTTCGACTGCGCCAACAAGGTGAGCAATCACTTCCCCATCTCAGTTTGATATATTTACTATTCTCGAGCAACACGTCGCACTTTTTGAAAGTATCCTAAATTTTCTAGGCAAATTAAGACTTTAGTGCATTGGAACGTAATGTTCCTTAGGTACCTTTGCCGTGGGAGTCGAGTGTGGGAGTGGTTAAAAGGCACCAGAGTGTTGCACCTGTTAAGTACTTTAAAGATTCTACTTCATTCGTGACTGTTAGAAATCGGGAACCGGGTGAAACAGTGTGATCTCAGTTTCAAGATTTATTCTTGGTTAAGTACTATACTCGTACTATATTAATAATTGACCACCTCATAAATGCTTAATTGGTAAAGACTATCGCAACCTTAACAAGAATAAATCTTTTAGTAATTTAGATACTAGATTTCGATAGTAATAATAGACCATTTTTGAAGTTCAATAACCCATTACTTTAATTTTAACGTATTTTTGTTTGTTTTCCGTTTGTTTCCCAATCGCCATGCACCGGGTGGTTCCCTCCGCGCCAGGGTCTTATACCGCTGGACAAAGCGATTAACAAATCCTCTGCGAGTAACAGGGACGACTCGGTCTGTCTCGACTTGCACTCTCATACTACACATCCCGTATCCATGTATCTGTGTGTAATTGTAAAGTAGTGTACAGCATGTCTGTGTTATCATGCCCATACATTTTAAGACTAAATTATAGATGTTTTCGTTGCTGTCATACAAATTTTCGCTAATTAAGAGGTGACCTGTGACTGTAACAAAATATTCGTTCGTTACTAAATAGGAAGTAATTTTCAGTGATTCTTAATTACCCAGGTGTAACTAGCTAGAAGCTAGAATTTTCATTAAAGGGCAGATTTTAACTCAACAGACCAATTTCAATCAAATACTCCCCCCCTCCCCCGATCAAATACTGTAGCATCGACAAATAGTTCATCGATGATACCTATTACTGGACTAACGAGTTTGACATACGAGACATTGTTATGATGGTTTTGTTTAGTTCCTTTTATGTTGCTTTATTTTAATTTTTCAGTATTCCCTGTGTATGCCTGAGAGAGTCCCTATGCATTGGAAGCCAAATTTACGAAAAGCATCCACATTTAAAAGTGAAAATAGTGTATT
The DNA here is from genome assembly GCA_923062465.1 of Acleris sparsana. Taxonomy (NCBI): domain Eukaryota; kingdom Metazoa; phylum Arthropoda; class Insecta; order Lepidoptera; family Tortricidae; genus Acleris; species Acleris sparsana. The sequence goes on along the minus strand of OV281287.1, from coordinate 12,344,646 downwards.
GAATGGTTAATGTAGGTACATTGTGTGAAATCAAATTGAAAACCCATAACACCTTCAATTGTCACTAAACTAACCTTGCTAACCTGTTTAAAATCCTGATGTACTTATAACTTAAGTTGTGTTTTTGAGAATTAGTGTAGACTTGTTTGGTGGTGTAACCTATATAGCTACTTTTGAATGTTGTTGGTGTGATGTTGCAATGATATTGAGTTATCTTAGTATAGTATATGTGTGGTATTATATTTACGCCTTTGAGTATAAGAAGTGAATTTTAAAATTTGCTAGAAAATGGTATTGCGTTGCCATCCCCGTAAAAGTTATCTTTCTAAATAATCGAATACAGTTAAAAACAGTTATTCAATCGAAGTAAAAATCATAAATAACTGTTTATTTAGTGTTAAAAAGTTGGCTTTGAATAAACAGATCTCGTTCGCGTGCATGATACCTACCTATATCGTATCTGCTCGGAGGGTACCCGCCAGGAGAGCCCCGTACACTCCGCGCCCTCCCTCGGGCTCGCTATCGTCATTACTACACTGACGTACCGGACAGTAAAATTCTTACATTGCGTGGTCAGCGCGTCGCATGGCGGAAACCGTCTACCTTTGTTTAATTGTACTTATTGTACTTTGTTTAATATACAAAAACTTTTGCAGTAATTGGAAATTGTAAGTTTTCAGCATGTGTCGTGTCGTTTTGTAAATTTGCTTTTATATCGTAGTATGGTTTCGGTGTGCCGTTAGCGAGTCCAGAGTTGGTGATTTAGTAAGTGTAAGAGGGGTGCTGACGTGTGTTTGTGTGCGGCAGTACAAGCTGGACTTCACGGGGCTGTCGGCGGGCGGCGCTGGCGCGGGCGCGGGGCGCGGCGCGGCGCGCGACGAGGACCCGGCGGCTGGCGGCGGCGGCGACGCCAAGCCGGGCGGGAGCTCCTCCGACACGGCCATGTGACAGTACGGCATGGGCCGGCGCGGCAAGGGCGACGCGCGCCGGACCAGGGTCAGCTTCCTCTTGTTTTAAAGACTAACGTCTCTAAAACGACTCGTCGCCTCACGTCGGCTGGATAACTCTCTTGAGGATGCATCGCTTTTTTTGCAGAAGTAGTTTTAATGTCGCCGGCTGTTGCCAACGGACTTTTTAGCGCTTAGTTAGAGATAAATCTGTCACGAAAACTTGTTTATCTTCATAGGGTGCGTAGTAGTTTTTCGCTAAATGCTATTTATAATATTCTAATATTCCTACGTAGTATTTTCAGATATCTTTGAAACTTAAAAAAATAAATAAATCTGTATTTTATGAAAAGCTGTAATTGAACCGCCGTTCAAGGTGAGTGGTGATGATACTGAAGAAGATAATTGTAGTCATACAACGAAAAATTCAAACAATAAGATGCATCCTCAATATTGTTCTTATCCTGGAAAATCACATACGTCGCGTCTACTCTTGACGTACCCACGTAGCCGTGCATGCATGTGATTTTACATCCCGACTTAAAAGCTGTCATCCTTTAACATGGGGCAATAATATACACTTACTGATATTGTTATTGCGATTGTTCGATGGATGGCAGCTTCTATAATATAAGATGGACAGTACGATAGCGTTAAAAGTAAAAGTAAGTTTGGCTGATCACTTGCGACACACAAAGCGGCCGCCGCGGCCGCCAGGTTCTATCTCTTTAGGTGAACTAGGACATAGAAACAAGCAGATAGCTACTGAGCGGTAGCAACGCATTTGGCTGTGCAAAAGTAATAATTGTGTTCTGCAGCAACTCCATACTATATTAGGGAGTAGGGTATCTTCAGTAAAGATGATACAATACAAACAGTTGTTACAATCGTTACGAATTTTATCTTTATTACTAATTTGTGATCGATGATATAAGAAGAGTGAAATCGTACAATAAATACTTGTTACTACACAATCATAATGTTACACAACCTAGTTACATATATAATACGTACCTACGTAAACAATAACACAGAATTAAGTACAAATATTTTCCTATTTCTTTAAGTTTTCCTTTCTTAAGCGTATTTAAGTACCTTTCTATACCTTTACCTACTTGACATTAATCTATGGCATTTATGTATGTATATTGACTCTCCCCAGAGTACCTATCTATTGTTTGTCTACAAGCTATTTCCTACTTGCACCTCTGCACCTTCCGTGATCCTGCTGCACTTTATTTTCTTTATGCACGTTCGGCTTCCTGGTTTTATTTGGCATCAGACGCGATCATGGATACTCGAAACATCAAGCCTGGATCCACATTCAGAATGACACAGCGTCACACTGCATTCGATGTTTTCGCATTACTAGACGTGTTTCTCTTCCAACGAGTTCGTGTAAATACGTAGGTTCATTAGTTCGGTAAATGTCTTCGATTGTTAAGTTGCTCAGTCGACTACGACGGACTTTGCATGATTGTAAAGCGGAACAAATAGATGTGTGTTGCATGTGTGTACGTGATTTTCGTAATGGATGTCGTACTTCATCTTTCTGACGGGGGATGTTAAGTAATAAGATAAGGGAACTTGACTCTGGTGGCTGCTGAGGCAGCACCCACGTCGCCCGAGAAACGGCAAGTGTTATATAGACCGGCAGCGAAGGCGACGCAGGCGGCGGCGCGGCCCGCTGCTTGCCACTCGCTGAGACCATATCGCCGGCATGCTCGCATCGCCATATCTGCACTGTCGCTATTAACTAATTAAATATTACGGCAATAATCAACATATCAACTATTTAGGTTTATTGATCGTTACCGCAAACAAACGACGGGGTCGTTATTTAGTGTTTAAGTAGGGACTGTTGTTAGATACAATACTTCGTGCCTAACCGTCAGTCGATTGTGTTAGATGTTTTTACTACAGTAAGCGTTGATCGAAGTTATTTCCTGTAGTAGGTGCTGAAATCTATTATGCTTACAATAAATATATATGTATGTTTAATGACTAGCCATTGGCATATATAGTGCACGAATGTCGGCCTATGTTTCGAAAGTTTAGTTTAGGATAGGCATCAATGTGCGCGACTATTATCATATCATGTTAGTGGGATCTTGCCAGCTGTCAATTACTGTCGTGGAAGTAGTGTACATGCGCTTTGGGGCCTGCGCCGACGCCGCTCTTCTGTCCACGGTCTATATGACACTTCGCATGTTTCATGCACCTACTTTTAGCATTTACTCTTTAAATAACACTATGAATGATGTCGGCTTTCTATAATTTGTAATTATAATTATATATTGTAGGTAACTATTTATATTGTTATACTATGACGATTACCTACTATAAATCTTATTGCCTTCAAAACTAAATTTACCGATATGTATTAGATTCCTGATTAAGACAAAGCTCTTGAGGACTTAGGTTAGTAATTCGCTAACAATATTTGACTTTATGTAAAGAGCTTGACAAAGCTTTATAATGAAGAGTTGTGAATCGAACTTGTGGCCACGTAACATTTTAGATTCAAAGTTTAGTATAAGACGAGGGTTGCACCGAGCGCTGCGAGGGCGTTCGACCGCGGCGTTCGTACCGCGCGCCCGCGACCCGCGTCGTGCGCGCGCGGCTCGGACGGCTCGACGCCGACCGAGAGCGTCGTGGCACCGTCGCAGCGAGCCAGGGACTCGATTACGGCTCACGTAGTTTATTCAGCTAGCGGCGTTATGATAAGCATAGTTATTCAGTTATCAGAACAAAGTCTAAAATTTCGAATACTCAACAAAAAAGCTGGTATGTAGGATTTTAAATTAGACGTGCATCACACAACATCCGTAGATAAATTGCTAGAACGAACTAATACATTAGACCGTTTCACTAGCTGTTTTTATATAAATTACCTGATTGTAAGCTGAAATACTTTAAAATAAATTCGATGTAGATTGTAGGTACCTACTGTTTGCGCATTCATGTTCCAACAGTAACCCTTTCACATTTCAAGCCTAGTTACTGACCTAAAATCAATAAAACTGATGTTTACTGCCTATTAAATAATAAACAAAATAGGTAAGGTCTATAGTATTCCTCAACGTACCCACTTTGTACATTTACTGCAAATGAGAATCCAAGGTGGATGACTAGATTGCATTGCAAATGCAAGTGCATATGCGTGAATTAAAATGATTAAATTGTACAATAGGCTATCAGGGGAGTAGATGATAGTGCGATAAAGACCTCTAGTGCCTCTAGCGAAGTACGTACTGACGCAACGCGAAGCAATGTCGGCGTGCAGCCCGCGACAGCCACTCGTCACACCAATCGGATCGTTACAATAAATTGACTTCCATCACATAATGTAATCATATTGGTTAGTGTATAGTTATTAGAGATATCAGTGATTTGTGATATTACAAGATACTTGAGATTTAGTGCAACGTCCTATATTATTTTCAATACGGTAGTTGGTATATAAAGGGACATGACAAGAACACCAATAATAGTTACTCGTAGTTAAATTTAGAAAGTTAGCTTGGAATGGTGGTTCAGGTATGCGTGATGGATTCCCGTTTTTTATTATGAACGAATCAACTTATTACTCGTCTCGCTGAAAAATAGTACAGTAATATTTTTATGTTATACGATATTAGCGGCTGCTTTCGATAAATTGTATGAGTTTCTTAAATATCTTCACTCCTCGTGAATTAGCGATATATGGGAGGTATTCGCCCGATTATTTCTTAACCTAGGCGTGAGACCACTGAGACCCAAGTCGGAACATAAATGAACCAAGTGTAGTAGTTTACCTAGTTTATAATGTTTAGCCTAATGAATACAAAATGCTATAAATTGTAAGGTGCAAAGTACCTCTCTAATGATAGAAATATTTCGTCATTTTCTTACATTTAATGTAAACGATCGTAATGGCCGCCACCGACGATCAGTCGAACTGACAGGCCGAGAAGAACGCGGCTATATGATAGAATGAGAAAGTAAAATACGTCTCCCATTCTAACAAATAGCTGCGTCCCTCTCTGCCTGTCAGACGGACTGATCGTCTGTGGCAGCCCTAACCCTGAAGGAGTAAAACCCCGTAAGAGTAAAATTGTAAAGTAAAAAGAGTTTAGTTACTTATGTCATTGTGTCGTCGGATATTTTAAAATCAATTTGATGTAACTTTATTACGTGTATAAAATAAAGATTGAACCTATTGTCAAAACTGTTGTGATTGTTAAATATTTGAAGTTGCATTTTCATTAAAATAATTAGAAATATATTTTCCATAGTGCTGCCAAAATATTAAATATATAATATACTAGCTGTAGTCAACTTGTTTACATAACAGAATATTTTGAGGTTCGTGAATTTATGGAATGTATTTTGATGTGATCGAGGAATGTATAATACTGTGTATGTGATCTAATAAGTCACTAATTAAAAAGAGATTCATACGAATACAGCGATTTTACTGTCACCTTTTGTCCTGAATGAGTCTACTTCTATACATTTTGTATCATTAAGGCCGACTGACGTTCCCTGTCAGGGCACTTTTTTAAGAATCGATTGAGATAATGTGTAACTTGTTGATAATTAGAAATAAAACAGTTACGCCTATATATTACGTATTTATTTATATTTATTCAAAGGTACAATATATTACACCGTCTGAACTTCCTTCCCGACATACATCACATATCCATCGTTATGACTAAGCAAATGATCGGTATGGTAAAGTGGGCCGCGACCCTACACAAAATACAAAATTAAGCATAATCTTACTACTAAACTTCTTACTTAATGCGGAAGTCAATACTGTGTTATAGGAATTAAATATAATTTAATCATGGCATACTGATTATCGATTATGCATATCTCATAAACTTACGAGTGGTTACTACTGCAATGTAATAAAAAAACTTGAAATTATACTTTCTGCCTCGTGGGTAGTCATGACAACTAAACAAACATATTTACATAAATAAATGCGAGTATGCAATGCCTCAGAGAATATAATCACAATAAATAGAAAATCTGCACGTTTATTATACCTCAACAAAAAATAACACGGTGTCGAATGCATTATTTATATATTCTAAAGATATGAATAATGATGTAAGATACAAAGTGTAAAATGTCGCGGTAATAAAAATGTATTATTGGTAAACACACCACACTCCAATCCTTTACGATTATTCAAAACGCTAACAACTAGCTAGAGCTATCGAGCGTAAGTCACAACTGAACTATGAGCCTGTTTTACATGACTAAGCACACGGCGGTCTCTCGTCTCCGCCGCGCTCGCTTCGCGCGTCATCATTGCATACAAAAAGCTAAAATTGTGTTAAATACGAATTTGTAATGAAAACGAAGTCAATATTCAAGTTATTATTAAATTTAGAATGGTATCCTAATGCAAAACCCGTCGTACGTCTAAAGGACGTCGTATCTCTACTTACAAATATAACAGTAAATAAAACTCTTGGTAGCTAGCATTGTGTAAAGTTTATTATGCTATATTTATCAGTAAAGATTTTTAGTGCCTAGTTTTAAATGTTTTTGAGCTGAAAAATTACGTCGATGTCTATTTGTATTTAATTAATTATTATGAATACATCTCACGCCGAGTTATCGTCGTGATACAACATAGTAAAGACGACCGCGGTCGACTAAAGCAGATCATTACAAGCTATTTGGCATCTTCGTGGACGTTAACGTCGAATCATAGTGATGTTTGTGCTAACTTTTCTCGTGAAACATACGGCAATTTCAAAAACCGGTCCAAAATATCAAATAATCGTGTAAAAATCCGTATTACAAAATCTTTCGAAACACAAATCGTACAAAAGTAGGCCTCGCTTATAACATAAATGCTTTGTCATGGAAAATAACTTATAAAATACATACAAAAAGTAATCTCGTGTAGTAAAACATGTTTCAGCTAGTAACGTAACCAGTATACGAAGGTTACATCCAGCAGGTAGTCTTGAATAAGTCGTTGTTCCATTATGCTACAATCATAGAGCTAGTTCTAAACACGTTAATTAGTCGTTTGCGTCGTAAGGGGCCGTCACCGACCTATATAGCTACTCCGGTGGTCACAGTCTTAAAGGACCAATCTGAAAATCACACAGTAATTCAGTATCCCGTGATTTATTTCAAATTATCAATCTTGGTAAAATGTAAAAGACAACTAAACATGAACTACTTACGATATATACAACAAAAACATGTAGTTATCGTTAAACAATCGTATTGAAAAGGTTAAATCACTATGATATTAATTGTAGAGTCCGCCAACTGCTAAACCCATGTTTTGTTTTTAATAGGTACTTAATCGGTACATTTGACAACCGTAAAAAAAAAATTAACGTCTGTTTAATTATTGGCGTACTTAGAACTAAGTTTGAAACAAACATTAACTGTTATAGAAACATAGGACACTTCGAATAGATAATTAAGTGAATAATACAATAGAATTTTAAACGTGCATTTTGCTCAATCTTAGCATAGTTAGCATCGCCCGTCACAACATTGAAAATGGCACAATATTCCGAACAAACTAATCGTTTATATGAAAAAAGTGTAATTAATATTATTGCCAGTTAAATGTAGACAGGTACACAATTAATACATAAAAAACCTCACGTTTCTTTTAAAATTTCGACCACATACAGAGTTCCTTACAACTATAAAAATATCCTTCGTAAAATACAAACTTGTGAGTTGAATTTAACGCATATCTAAGTTAAAGAAACGCAAGACTTGTGATCTAACTAGATCGATCTGTATTAAAAGACGAGCGCAATGTGAGAACGCGAATGCAGTGGTAAGTATCGACCGATCGGGCGTGGTCGCAGTGCGTTCGCCCGAGTTAGTCCACTGCGACACGGATTAGTCACGTGGCAGCGGTGCGATTCGACACACGCGTTAGAACAAACCTTTCTTCTTCTTATCCTTCTTGTCTTTGCCGTCAACAGTCCTGAAATCGTTAAATTTAACGTTAATAAATATAATATAATAATATATGTTTTTATTAAAAAGTACAAAACATAAACCCAATTACAATGTAAAACAGTCGGTAGGAGGAGGAAGACATATGCGAGTGGTTATTTTTTTTGATGATGACATACGTATAGGCGTGACAGTCAGGATTGTTATAATACCCAAAAACGGATCCCTAAGTTCGTTCTCGTTTTGACGAATAACAATGTAATTTTTAAATGGTACAAATCTCACAAGTGTATTCTCATCACCGAAGCGCTGCGAAAAAGTTAGATGGGCGGCATCTTAAATAAAACTTGGTGGCGCTTGTCCACCAACAGGACTGAATTTGTCTTACTAGAGGACGCCTGCGACTCTTATCCTTCTCCCCATATTTCTTCCCGTTAGATTCGGTAAGTCGATTAGGCATATCTTCAAAAAAAAACTTTTTATTCCGCGCCCCTAGGTTGTCCAACGAATATTCCCTCCTGAAGTCCCTGCGTCTGCTGTGCGTTGTCTGTCGGTCAGTCAGTCAGTGACAACGCAAAGTTTGGTCGAGTGTATGAGTGTATGAGTGTAGCGCTCGGCGGTACTGACTCCTTGCTGTTGGCCTCGAGCGAGCGGCGGCGCAGGTCGTCGAGCGAGAGGCCGGTGTCGCGCTCCCAGGCGGCGCGCTCGGCCTGCAGCGCGCGCTGGCGCTCGTCCAGCTCGCGCGCCTGCGCCTCCAGCGCGCGCCGCGTGGCCTCGTGCCGCCGCGCCAGCTCCGCCTCCGACTCCTTCAGCTTGGCCCGCTTCTCGCGCACCTTCATCTCGAACACCTGCGCCGGAGAACCTCTTTAGACCCTCCGCAGACTGATAACTTTCTGACCGCACGGTCGGTCTCGGTGGACCCAAAACACGATCAGCCAATTTAACCTGCAGTCTGCGGGGGCATTTATAAATCCTTCTTACGAGGGTCATACACACTCAAAAAAAAACAAAAGTTGTCTCTCCTGCGGTAAATAGTTAAAGGCCTGTATGCATATAAGTTCTTATTATTTGATCGGTCCGACCAGAAGATTAGGCCTTATAAACGTTAAATTCTAAAAAGAACTGAAAACAAAATTCAATATTGAAAAGAAACACTCTGGTATTTTTATTAACCACCATTCTATAGCGATTATTAATATCGCGTTGTGACCTTCCCCGTGTTGTCTTGATGGGTACTGAGTCTGACTGAAGTAACATGACAAACTTAAACATTTCCGAGAAAATACGATGGGAAAGGATTTTCCACTACATTTGTAAGATAGATGAAATTATTCATTTGGTCGTTGTAAGTCACGTTTATTAATTAAAAAAATTATATGAGAATAACGCCTTTACTCCTTAAATCCTTGAAATAAATTGTATTACTATCTTCTTTCGAATAAAAATGCAAAACTGGCAGTTTTTTTAGATGTACAGGTGTAGTGCATAATTGTTTTCCTTCGTATTTTCACGGAAACGTACGAATGAGTCTTGCTATTTCAGTCGATCACAGTACAAAAAGTACTGAGGTTGACTGAAGTAGCATGACACGTTCGTACGTTTCCGTGAAAATACGAAGGAAAGCAATTATGCACTACACCTGTAGTAGTCGACTACACCAACCCCACGTCATTATAATATTACCTGTTCCATTTCGCTTTCCATCTTCTTCATCTTAATTTCGTGCTCTCGCTTTTCTTCTTCCATTTGAGCCAAAGGATTCCTAAACAAAACCACATACAATTAGATTTTTTACTCGTCTCGCAACAAATCTAATATTGTCTACCCTCATAAACTATTAAAACCCAAAACAACTTTTATTTCACCATGCATTATTTATATAATAAGCTACACCAGTTTTAAGCAATTGCTAATTAATGACAAAATTACTACTCATGCCAATTGTTTTCATGCTACTAAGAACAAAATATAGATAAAAAATAAGTTGGTTTGAGATGCAAATCAAATTTTAGGGTAATTTGTTGTGCTAGGTATAGGTAAGTACATAATGAATGCCACAACTCCAATCAGGCTATCAGTGCCTCCCGATCCCGTAAAATGATGTGCCATTTGACAGCAATACATGTTTGCAAGACATCGTTCTGACGAGGCAGTACTTAGATTAAGGATACTAATTAGGGTTGTGTGAAGCAGTGCTACCATACAAGGATTATTTTGACAGCCATACATTTGCTACTAAAAAATAATACCTGAAACTAAGAATCTTTAGGTCCACACCTAAAGGTGCTGACCACTATACCTCATTTCGAAACTACACAATCAAAAGGACCACGAGGAAGGGTATATCAAGGCCAGGTGCCCCGCGGGCTTACAATAAATTCAAGTCTACCCTTAGATATCATAATCTATGGGTATAAAAGCATACACTTACAACAAATATTGAAAACAATTAATTTCGGTAATATACAGCAAGAAACAAGCATAAATGGTGTCAAAACATTCCTCATAAGGCACATAAGTGAATGAATGATCGTTAAAACACACAATAGTTTAAGTTGTGTGCGCCGGGACTTACCACACGGTCATGAAACTGTTCATCAGTCCTTGTGGGCACAAACTGAACACCAACACAACCATAGTTAGGTTACACGCGTGGCTGTGCTCGCACACACGCTCACAGGGGCATTAGTAACGTGACTTATAAATCGATATGTAAAAAAAAAGTATTTTATTGTTACTTTTACTTTATTGAGAAACTGTTACTTTATGTCAAAGCATGCTAATGATACGAGTCACTACCCAGAAAAAAGGGTTTTCTTATTATGTTTCATAGGTGGGTCACATAATTAGAAATACTTACGTCGCCATACAATTGCCTACAAATATCAGTTATCGAATTTGACCAGCAATCAAAAGTGCTTACCCAATTTTATTGCTACTTGCAATTTACTTTTGAATCTTTAACTAAGGTCTAAACGGTCGTACAATTAACGTCCGTTAAAAACGAACCTTATATTTTATAGGTACTTGAAAACTAATTGCTGACGCGTCCAAAAAAGATTGACAACTTTGTATAAACACCACAGATTTATTTTTCAAATCCTTGTAAAATTAAAGCGTGAAAAACGGACATAAATTGCAAGCAAATTGCAGGCAAATGGATGGGAAAAACGGAAGCGTTTCCAATAACGTTACCACGTATGTATAACTATGGAAGAAACCTACCAACACGAAGTAGGGACGTAGAAGCTTACAAGTACGGTATAGAACAAAGAAGTGAAAGTGCGCAGTAAATAAAGTGTTCGTTCACACACATGAATCAATACAACGATAAAAGTGTTATTAATGCCACTGATGACGCGAAACTGTTAATTATTATGAATAATGATTACACTCATGGAAATTTTAAAATATCGCAATTTATTTTAGTAGATCCATTTAAACGAATTTCCATATGAGATATTTGTAAAATAGTCCATGAAATGACAATGACGTTAATGTTTCATTTCTGCATGCCCAAGCACAAAACATTCAAGAAATTAAAGAATGTTATATGCAACTATTCGTATACTAATGTAATGGATATTAAATTAATTGTTAGCACACAACTGCTGCGGGAGCGACAGAGCAAACACAGTCGAAGGTGACCAGACATGCAGCAATGACGACGTTGTAAAGAGTTAGTGGTTTCAAATAATAATCAAGTGTGGTTAATTGACAAGTAACAATGTTGTTACTAAATTAGAAGTCTGGTCACCTTTTAAGCGGTGACTGCAGTATATCAATCGGAAATATTAGGTTATAAATAAAACGTAAGTATTAAAACCAACCAAGTCAGCACAGGTTGTTAGGTCTAACCCATGCCTCTCATAATAATCGCTCGAACTCTTAACTCTCGATTTGCTAAATACCAGATTTTTGATATACTGAAATACTAAGTTTCCCAAAATATCTAATATTTGAGAACTCAACAATACTTAAGTTACTATAATATTTTATTTAGCTCTGGTATTTTGGGAAACTTGTATTAGGATGAGATTTTTAAGAATCTGGTACTATGCGACACTAACTGAGGAGTAACTAGCGAAAATCAGATAGGCATTCAAAACGATTTTCTGTCTACCAATAAATTAAATTAGTACAACGAAATATATTTAGTGTTTGAATGAAAATTGTGAACAAGCCTCATAATCACAAACGCCGATATTGTTGTTAATTTGTCAAACCTAGACTACCTACTTTGAAGTAACTAATTTCCCCAGTCTCCGTCCAAAAGGCACACCAGTGGCTCGTTTCACGAAGCTACAAGTTACAAATTACAAGCGGAACTCTCTTTCTAGCAATAGGGGTTGGAAAGAGATTTCCACTTGTAATTTGTAACTTATAGCTTAGTGAAACGGGCTACAAGACCTTACTAACTCTTGGTAAAACAATACACGGAAGTGAAAAATGATAAGATAATGTTACGTACTTGTTGGAGTTGATCCTATGCGGCTTGCCGTCGTGCGAGAGGCCGGCAAGTTTGCGGCATCGGTAGTTCTCATAGTGAACGGAGCTGGTCACATCCTTCAGGTCCTGAAGGTGCGTTCGGATGACCATATTACGCAGCGCCAAGAAATCGCAGTGCTCCAAGTTTTCCACTGTAAAAAACAGTATTTTTGTACGAATTAAAAATGGCAAAAAAAAACAATTCAATCTATAATAATATTATAAATGAAAAAGTAACTTTGCTTAATATGCGTTCACGGCTTAACCAACCTCATAACCAATTTTAATGGATTCCTTTTTTTCGTTGATAGTAGCGCTCAGCGATTTCTACGCGGACGGAGTCACGAGCAACAACTAGTAGGTTTATAACCCCGACAAGACAATCAGATAGATGATCCATCTTAATACTATAAATGCGTTTGTCTGTCTGTTACGCTTTCAAGGCTAAACCGCTAAACAGATTCCGATGACATTTTAGTATGGAGAATGCTTAACCCTGAACCCCCGAAAACTGCTTACGATTTCAGCGAATCGACCTGCTAAGTTATCATCTTGGAGAAAATTAGTTTTCAACCCGAGCGAAACTCAGTCTTCCAGTTATTAATAATAAATATGAAGTTACCTTCGGCGATTCCCCAAGGGTACTTGCGGCCGCGTATGCGGCGGCCATCTTGCTCGATGACGGTGTTGGCGCCGACGACGGCGAATGGCACACGCGCGCGCAGCGCCCGGCTCGCCTCCGCGCCCTCGCCCTCCTCTCCCGAGCTATCCGGGAAGTCGTAGATCTTGATCTTATGCTGAGCTATTTCCTTCATTATCTGGAAAAATGTTACATTCATATTTAAATGGCGGTCACTTTTTTCGGCTAAGCTTTATTATTAAAAGAGACTGTTCTATCATCATGACAGCATATCCTCTCCAGAATTAAAACGTCGTCCAGGGAACGCAACAACCATTTATTAGCAACCGCTTAAAGGATTGTGAAGCTAAAACTTTCCATACAAAATACAATAATGTTCCTCTTGTCTTAAACCCAGTCCGATTTATAAATATGTTGTAGATTTTATTAAAAACTAGATCTGTCTGAACGTATTCCTTTTGAAGAAAAAGACTTATAAAAATAACAAAAAACGGAAACGTACAAACATAGTATTTTATAACAACTACAACTTATAAAAATAATTGTGGAAATCGGACTTGATTAAGGGGTGAGAAACGTTATCGCCCTACATAATTTAAGTCGGTTCACAATCCTCTTAATTAAAATTATGACTGATCCGACATTTAACTCTTCCGTCCTATGTATCTCTGATATACACTTCTCTGCAAAACCTTCCCAACTACACACCAGAGCCAAGCAAAAGTAAGAAATCAAACCTGCTGTTTGAAGTCCGTGCACTCTTCGGGCGTCATTGTGTCGGCCTTGGCGATGACGGGGATGATGTTGACCTTGTCCCCGAGCCGCTGCATGAACTCCACGTCGAGCGGCTTGAGCCCGTGCCCGCTGGGCGCGATGAAGTACAGGCAGCAGTGCACGCGCGTATCCGGGGGCGCCGCTTGCCGAGTCACGCGTGACTCCGCGTTTAAGAACTCCTCGTACTTGCATTCTACGAAGTCGATGATTGGTTGCCAGCTGAAATGACATAACAGGTAGTATTAGTTAGGTCGCGGATGCCAAACTGTCAGTGAGTTATTTACGTTATTGTACGCTTCAAATTTTTAGTCTCGGAATATGACGACGGAGCGTTTGAGGCATGCACTAGTTCAGGCGCGTTCAAAAGGTTAAAATCTTAATGTTCACCACGAGGGTGAAACTGAAAGTTTCGGAAATCTCTAAAGCTCTAATAGAACGCTGAAATAGGCGTTGATAAAACGGCCATTTTAAAAGCCTCGTCTGCTTCTTCCAGCGTCTGTGACCGTTGACCACGCAACTTATTCTTGATTTTGGGGAATGTGAAAAAGTCGTTGGGTCTTAAGTCGGGGCTGTATGGAGGACGGTCCAGTAGTTTGACTTTTTCACCATCCAGATACTCAGTTGTTTTCCGACATTGTCGTGGTTAAGGATAACGCGGGGACAAGTTTTTTTTTTGGAATTAAGCATAGATACTCGGCAAACTACTACTAATCGGCATTGACCGTTCTACGTTCTTCAATAGGAATAGTAGCCACGTGACCCAATTTGGAGACAAACGCAGCTACCATCTTTTTGGCCGTGCTGCGATAACGAATAACTTTTGTAGGCTTGAGCTCGTCTTGTAGTCTAGACCCATACTTCCAATCGATTGACTACTCGTGACCTGATACGATGCTAAAACTGCATCCTCCTCCGTTGAATTAATTCAACGTTTTGAGGCACTAATTGCCAAGAGTCGTTTTCTGCTCGTCAGACAATAAGCCCCTTACTTATAATCGTGGAATAACCGTGGGGTAGCTAAACTATGCTTTGTCCTTATCTGTCAAATTCAAATGTCATAACAACTGATAAGGACAAAGCATGGTTTAGATACCCCACCGGTTTTCCACATTTATAAGTAATGGCATAAGGATCCAACGGGAAAACAGCCGAATTCTTCGTTTAAAATATTTTGCATCTGACTCATTCAATACCCGAACAATCTTGAATCTCCCAATTTGTTACATGGCGGTCTTCGTTTATCAGCTGACGCACAAAATCGATATTTTTTGCGTGACTGCAGATTTTGGTCGACCGTCACGAATGAAGTCCGTGAGAAATACACAACCACGATTAAATTCAGAATACCACCTACTATACATATATTGTCCTCTTTGAATCATCCGGAATCCATATTGTTTTTGTATTAAACCACACAAAGTCATAAAATAAATCACAGCTTTTGATATTCACGGGACTAATCCATTTTTAGCAGCGACTCAACGACTTCAAAAACCGATTGAAACTGCTGCTTCTTTGAACCTTTACAGATTATAAAAAGGTATGTTATTTGTCACAAATAAGTTCGTAAGTATTAGATTCCCGAAACTCAGTGCAGCCCCGTATATCTACTATGGTGATAGCAATCAAAATATAGGTACTACATTTTAACGATTGAATTGCACTATAGTAGCTGGCTGTACCAACAATATTAGATATACAGAGGCATAAGGACAGTTTTAAACAAAATAATTGGCGACCAATCCTAACAGTGACGTGGAAACTTTCGCTTACGTTATTTTATTGACATTACCGCAATAAATATTTTTTTTACAATTTTCAATATCGTTATTCAGTTCAGTTCCATTCAATGAATACCCAACATTAGTATTACATAGATAATGGGACCGATTCTGATTGTATTATCTAATTTTAAATATGTCTAAATCTAAATGTATAAATTATAAACATCAAACTGTTGTCTTGTTGGACTAGAATTGAGTTTAACGTTTATAAATTTAGGTTTACAGATATATTAAATTAGAGAATGATATCCGGTAATACCTTGTTTTTAAGTAGTAGTTAAAATTTCGGAAACATGCGAAACGATGCTAGGAACTAACGCGTCAAATGTAAATGTAAGTGGAAGAGCTAGTTCTAATAAAATAGGTACCAATCGCTGTTGTTGACGGCGTCGCCGAAGCCAGGCGTGTCAACGATAGTGAGCGTGAGGTTGACGCCGTTCTCCTTGAGCACGACGACGCTGGTCTCCACGCCGACCGTCTTCTTAACGCGCAGCGACGGGCCCGGATGCTTCTCCTTGTCGTACACCTCCGTCAGGAACAGCGAGTTGATCAGCGTCGACTTGCCGAGACCCGTCTCACCTGGGATTAGACACAATAAATGACAAATTAAACTCTCAACCGAGCAATGTCTGTCCATTTTGCTTCCCGCTTTTCTCCTTCATAATTAAAGGCCACAGTTACAATTCAATTCTTTGGGTGCTTCTATGCCAGTTTAAAATTATGCGCTGATTCGCTCGCTTCTTACATAAAATCTACAGAAATGAAAACATTCCTCTACAGAGTGATTTCAAATTGATAATATAAAACACTTGATTGTGGTTCAGTTAATCTGTGGCTACCCTACATTTAATAGCTACAGTTTGCGCGAGAGTTTAATACCGAGCTTAAGAATGTGCTAGTACGGGACGGCATTATACAGTGTAGTGCACACTGCAGGCGGGAGAGGAGAGGCGTGGCGCCCTTCACCTCAGGCCCCGACTGCATTGAACTCGCACGCGGACTGTAAATAACTATCATACTTGTCACTCGATGGTATCCATCTAAATTAAACAGCATGAGACTTTGGAGAGGGGTTTAGTTTAGGGAAGATGTGTGTAAAACCTAAATTTTGTATAACCAATTTGAATCCAATGAGTTCCTTAATTAACCAACGTATTGTAGCCAGTCGGTCCTTAAATACTGTATCACTAATATAAGACATCATTAAAACAACACTAGAACTTACTAACATGGTTTTACTTGAAAGTTAGTTTAACTGACTTTGTTTTTTAATATTCATAATATATTTGTCGCCTTTTTCTACAGAGGCCTTTAATCTCCGCGGCCAGTCATCGATAGCGGCACGGACCAAATTCATATACGTTTTGGCCACTGCTTTTGTTAATGATGACTCCAAGCTCTCAATTTTTTTGTGAAATTTAGAGCAGACCTTCTCTTCTAACACCTGTAAATATTTTATCCAAAGGATTAAGGTCAGGCAGGGCTGGAGGAGGGCCAATCTTGATGCCTTCTAAGTTCGATACTTCAAGCAAAAAGCTGTAGTATAGGTACCAATATTTTGTTTTTGTTTTAGTAAGACTTTAAATTATACCGTGTCTCGCAACAACGGAATTATTGTTTAGAAATGAAGAAATGAATCATTAATAATTTCATATCCAATTAGTGTCAATCGATTTCCATAATGGACTGGCCCACTTTTATGTTGTGTAGTAAAATCGTATAACACTATCGTGACACATTACACGTTCCAATTAACGGCGGAACAGCTCACACGATACTACTTACCTACTACCATCAACGTGAATTCGAAGCCTTTTTTCACTGCCTTTCTGTACACCTGATTTGGTAGGTTTGCGAATCCAACATATCCATCTAGTTCTTTGGTTTTGGGTTTCTCTAACTTAGGTAGTTCTGGTTTTGGCGCAACTGGAGGATGATCAGGTTTCTGGAATAAAAACAAATACGGATTAATTATTCCAATTTGTAACAGAGATGATACTAAAGTTTATTATTATGATGAATATTATCTTAAAATCGTTTAAAATTAAATTATTACACTAATGTCATTATTTTCCGGAATTTGATGTAGGGAACATCACCAGTAAACCGCATCGATAGACCCTTGCCAATTTACCTTGTTACTAAATAATAATAATAAGACTAAACCGAACATACACCTTCCGTCTAGTGGCGCCCTTATTACAATTAATGTGATTTTTATAATAAACTATTTGCTTAACATCGAAGACGACCAATTTGCAGAACAACGGTTTACTTTGTCGCGATGCCGACGCTTCCCTAAGCATGACGTCGATCGGTGTCGGCAAATTTGACGCCCATATGCGTTTTAGGCACTTCAATTTGGTCAGCGGGACTCCACGTGTCGTTTAAATCGAGTTGTAAATTAGAATTATAACGCGAAAAATCTTTTCTTTTCAAAATAAATTTCATCTGAGTATAATTTCGTATTGTAATTAGTATAATTTATGAATACTATAATTTACTATTTTAGCTTTCTGATCCAGACTCCGATCGACATCAGCAGCATGCGAACAGGAGCTCCTAGTAAAAATAAAATGTGTTTTTCTTAAACCGACTGCATCTGGATGATCTTAGTAAATTATTAGTTTCAAAATAGGAGGTTTAGTTCAAAAGAATATACGCATTATGACTACGTCAATAATAACGCTTATCGGCGTCAGGATTAATGAATGGTTGAGTTACAAAATGTACAAGTATTTTTCAAAAGTAATGAGGGCTGCCGTGCTGGATCCATAACACACTTTCTCGAACACTTTCATACAATCAAGTGATCAGTCGTCAGTAAAAAAATATATACGCCAACGACCGCGTTTAAAATCACTTGTAAGTTTCGAATATTAAAAATGGTGTAGCCTGACTTCACGATATAGGTTATCATGAGCTAAAGTTATGGACGTATTTACTCCATAATACTTGTTTACATAATATAAAACAAAGTTGTTTGCCGCCGTCTGTCCCTTTGTATGTACACTTAGGTAGATCTTTCAAACTATGCAACGGAACTTATTACGGTTTTCATCAATATACAGTGATTCAAGAGGAAGGTTATTATGTATTATAAATTATGGATTATGTAGTGAACGGGTGTGACAGTAAATTCACATAAACCAAGGCGAAGCGGGGCGGGTCGCTAGTTTATTTTAAATACGTTTTTCATCTCTATTCAATACGCAAAATAAGCGTTAAAAACGTCGACTTGTGGAAACCTATCCAGCGTTAACTTTTCCTATCACTATAACGAATAAGTTCGTGTTTTACGCTGACCCATAACTCTCCAACTTCAACAAAGACAGACTACAACAGCAATTCTCAAAGTGAGCTCCAAGGAGCCCTAGAATTCCGTCGAAAAAAAATCGCAAAGTAATTCTAAGGCAGTAATTTTTTTTTTATTTGACGAAGAGTGTGGCTTTGCTTGCCTAATTAAACAAGTGGGTCCAAAGGGTACCGTCGCTAAAAAAGTTTGAGAACCGCTAAATTACAATATGACGAAAAATCAAAATGGGTCAGTATAGGGAAACTAAGGAAGTTCTTGTTGTTTAAGCAAATAAATTGTTAGATACCGAGAATAAATCAAAACCCGATTATCTGCCTCTGCGAGCGTTTGTAGTTACCTTGATTAAGTTCTCTGTGCTCCTGAGCGGTTGGGCCACACAAGGCGGCGCGGTGGTCGGAACGGGCGGCGCCGCGTTCAACGGCGGTCCGTGCTTAGCCGAGTCCACGGACACGCTGTTGCTGAGCTTGGGCGTGGCGGCACCGTTCTCGTGGTGGTTCTCGTGGGGCTCGGGCAGCGTGGCCGCGCGCTTCGCTAGCGACTCCTTGAGCGCCGCGGGCGCGAGCGGCGGCGCGGGAGGCGCCGCGCTGGGCGGGCCCGGGCTCGCACCGCCGCTCACCGACTCCGACTTGAAGAACAGCTCGCGTTTACTTTGCAACTGGAACAGACCAAATATCAAATCAATCATTAGGTTAAGGACAAATTAAACATTTGATTAGCACCATTAAGGCTAGTAAAATGATTTTTATCGCTTGTCGTGCAGAGCGCGTGAAGTTGAGTCCTTCAGGTATTTACAAAATTTCGCAATTACTCATTATACGCGCTAAGCGTAAAAACATTAAGTGGCCTTCCCTATCCTACCTACCGTATATCGTGACGTATTAAAAAATACTACATTCAAGAATCGGCTCTTTTACATTGCACTGATATTAACCAAGTATCAACCGGTACATTAATTAGTAAACGAGTTACGTAAAGTTGACAGTTTTAAGAAACGTATTTGGGTCAATGTACTTAACGGTGCACCGAGCTTTATAGTAAGCTATATTGACACCCATTACTGAAAATAATAATATTATTTTGAGCACGTCGAGGGCAGTTTACAACGCAGTTCGAATGGTTTTATACGAGCAAGATTACCGAGATCAAGTTCAGCAGAACGAAAAATTTAGTTTTGTCTAACAATCTACGGCTGGAAAACGCGCCGACCCTTAACCGTTACCCGGGGTTCATAAAAATAAGTCACATAATATGTTCAAGCATAATTTGAATTTCGTATAATAAAAATACGGCTACACTGCAAAAGACTAACGAGACACCAGCGGCGAGAAGTCATAAATTCACTCTCGAATTACGAATTGGACCGGTAATACGCACTCTTATAGGAGTGCTGTGCACGCAAGCACCTACTTGGGTGAGTACAGCTACTAGGTCGGTCTAGCCGGCTGCGAGCCGGGCGTCTCGGATGACTCATTGGCATCAAGGTAACGATTCTCAGTCTCAGGTTTATCATCTTTTATTGCTCATTTTATAAGACAGGTTACAAAAACGAATGAGCTGTTTATATATGTTGATGATTGATTTATGTACTACGTAATAAAGTGAAACGTGCACCAAAAAAGGTAATCTAAATAAATATTTCGGGTGAGCATAATCCTGGGGATTCTTTATAGGTTACGGTCTCACTATGTCAGTCAACGTTATGGGTAAAGCCACTTGAATTACATTAACGACTATGGGGCGGGGTAACGGAAATTCCCAGGTAATTGACGCGAAAGCAATTCGTCGAGTTATCGCATTTTCTACATTGCCAAACAATTCATCATATTTTAATCCGGAATTGGTTATGGGTTATGGACGATCAAGCTTTCTGTGTAACGTCCAAAAATAAATGTTTACCCTTAAATAATAACTAATAGCCATTTGATCGAGTACAATCCAACACGCAATACCGCCAGGAGAACGTAAAGCACTGCAGCGGGCACAACTGCCAATAACTAGGTGCGAAGAACGAAAGCGGTGAGTCACGCGGAACACATCGCATGGCCTGCTCGGTTCAATGTACATGAGCATTCTATGCACAAGTCTGCATTAACGAACGATGATTAGCACACGTTGTTTACCAATACAAAATACCACGTTGTAATTGTAACAATCTACTGTAATAATATTAGAAAGAAAAAAACGCTTTATAAACCTGTTGTCCTTCTAAAGTTTGAATAATTTTTTTATTCATCATAGCGATTACATATGATAAACTCGTTTCATATAATGCCACGAATGAACCAACGTATAAAAACGATATAATGTAACAGCGTCGGCCCACCACCTCACACCACACCCTGTTCATTCTGTCAAAACCATTATTTATGTCGTCGGGGACTCTTATACGTTAAGATTGCCGGCGGAGATTTCTCAGGCCCATTCAAACATTAAATAGGCCATATTAAAACCATTGAATTATTATAACTATGACTATGATTAAAGTACATGATCAGAGATCACTGTAATTAATTACAGTCGACTAATATCAAACGTTGAATTTACAAGATTACTATGCAATAAGTTCACTAATGCAGAATTCCGTTTGTTTGCAATTTTATCAGGCGCTACATAGCGGAATTTAACAAGGTGCGACGACCTTTTTAATGCGCAATCTGATATGTACCTAGGTATAATGAAACAAAAAACATTTCTTGCAAAAAAAACGACAAAAGGTTAATCGTTACCCTTGAATTACTGCCGGCTAAAACATCGGTAAAACAATTGAGTGTGAATAAAGGCCTTAATTTTTTTTACTATTTGTGAAACTGGTAAACTGTGGAGAACGGAATTACCACGTCCTGATACTCGAAATTACCTATATACGTAAGTGATAAGAATGATAACACAAAAAAAAATAAGTTTTGTATTTACGTTCATAAAGCTAATAAATGTTGTAATACCAAATACCTACGAATTGTAAGTGTTACCTTGCACATGCTTAGAATACTACAGTAACTTGACATCTAACCACTGCACACTAATCGCGTTGTCGCCGGACAATGAAAGTACATACATATCGCCATCCGGCTAGTGTTTACTCCAGCGCAGACATTGTACTGTAAAGTAAATAATCAAACTTGTCAACGAAAAGGTATTTGTTTATTTGCCGAGGTACGAACCGATTTCCTGCACTCGAGTGACTAAAAATGACTTTTATGCGACTGCATTAAGAATTGTAACTATAAACATGATAAACGAGTACTTACGTCGCCATTGTCGTTAACTACAGTCAACACGTTAATATTCTTATTGCTTTTCGGTTTGTGTCTTTTTAAACTGAGTCTATTTTTAAAACTGTTTAACATGATTTCACCACTACTACTTTGTTATGCGAAAAACCAAAGAGCACTTTTAGAACAGACCATGGCATGACTTGTCCCAGGTTAGTAAATGAACACTATAACCACACAAAAGGAGGAAAAAATACTGAAGCAACCGGGTGGATTAGAAGAATTGAGGAAACTGAACTGCGGTCGGTTTAACCTTCGCGATTCGTGCTTACTTCACCTACTGAAATATTACGGTATATTTACACAGCGCGTAGTCATACTGAACTGCTATCACAGAGCACACACAGGTGACTAATGATTTTGTGGATGTAGCAAAGACTTAATTGAAGTATTACGCACACTATATAAACACTGATTGTATTTGATCCAATTAATGTAGGTTACAAGTCAGACTTACCGACAATGGACACCAATAATGAAAACTGTTTAATATGAGGAATCTTAAGGAAGGCATCAGGATTCTTCCAGAGAGAACAAAACACGTGAGAGCGACAGTAATTACTCGGGTTATTGGTTGCAGGAGATGCCTTATAATATAAGGCTTTATATTGTCTTCTCAAATTAACTGTTATAATTATTTTATATATATCACCATAATTACATTCGAACAGATTAAACGTATTATAACTATGATGTTGCAGTACTTGTAGTTACTTTTCTTTTTCTTCCGCGTAATCTAATATGAATTCCTTATTTAATAGCAAACATCTAGGAAGCAAAACTCGTTGTAGCATCCTCAGCATTTCTCGAAAAAAGATCCGAGCGGAAATTAATTGCAATCTTAGCTGGCGCCAAGAGATGCCAACGGGTGTCCCGCGAGCGGTGACTCCACAGTTGTCTGACTCACCGTCCACCATAATGAGACATTTTAAACCAAAAGAAATGCGCAGAACTAACCGAATCATACGCTTAACTATTCAGACTACAGGGATTTTAAGAACAGATATTAAG
This sequence comes from Acleris sparsana, assembly GCA_923062465.1. Taxonomy (NCBI): domain Eukaryota; kingdom Metazoa; phylum Arthropoda; class Insecta; order Lepidoptera; family Tortricidae; genus Acleris; species Acleris sparsana. Next base: position 12,321,472 of record OV281287.1, on the reverse strand, counting down.
CACATGACATATTTCCTTGAGATTCTACTGTATTATCAATAAAAATCTATGTTAAAGTTTAAATTTTCAAAACCACGCTAGAAACGCTGTTTCTATCATGGCGTTGGCCATATGACAAGTGTGACGTCACACGCAAGTAATCAATAAACATTCATTTAAAGAGATATACCCGTGTGGTCTGTGGTTACTTTCGTTTGACGTCACCAGCAAGAAACCACAGCTGCAAACCAACACATAGCGTTTGTGCCACAAAAAAAATGACAAAAGTATATCACTTTTTTTTTTCGTGTAATTTCCAAAAATATATGTATAATTTAGTTTAAAATAAAGTGAAATATGATGTTTTTCGCTATTATCTGATAGGATGACCAAAATTTGTAGTATATTTTCAATGTTGTAAAATAGCCTATTTGGATGGACATGGTCCTTTCCTATTTATCAACGTAACCCCGAAAGGCGTGTGTATTCGAGTACTGATCACTACCGATTTGTTTTCTTTGTAGAGATTTTGAATAATTTCCTGTTAGGAACCATTAAACAGCCTATTCTGATGAAAAACTGCTAAAATTATATAGGTATAAAGCTTAGTTTGTTAAAAGTGTCCGACACGCTCTACATAGGCCGCTATACTATATGACGCTAACGTTGTTTATCTCTTCTCGAAACGTATTCGTATTAATAAAGATGATTGCAAATAGTCAAGTAAAGAAGCTATGTTTTACGCAAGATGCTTTATTTAAAAGTATACTCATTTATACTAATTTAGATTGTATGATGTGAAGATAATGGACGCTACTTCCTCGATCTATGCTGGGATAGTACTAGTACCCAAGTACCCAGTAATTTCAGTTTTCGGAAATATCCAACTGCTAACAACAGTGTCCATAAATATTTGTTTCCAAAACACAACTTCTACGGGAAGTTACAACAATAGATTTGCACGTGCGCGTTTATACTTGATTACAATTTGTAACGGTGTATTTTAGGCTACACTTATAAACACCTGACTAATAATATCTTTATATCCTCCGAACGAAGCTACATTTCACCGTGGTCCATTTTGACAGCCCTTGCATGTAAGTCAATAATATTTATTTGGAAACTATGTATTGTCAACTTAATGATAAATTATAGATAAAATAACTCAAGATAATTTATTTTAATCCGTTTACGAGGCACGGTTAATCACGGAGTTAGTTTATTGTACCTTTGCGATTTATAAAAATTAACAACGCATACGGCACTTGAAACTTTACTTTATGAACCGGTATAATTGAACCGATAGGCAACCATAAACCGTTAGAACGTAATCATCTTAAAAACTTAATCTAGTATTGCGCAAGTTGCACAAATGAAAGAGAATAACGAGAAAACTTATAGATGATCAAATCATGGATAATCTTATAATGAAGTTACAAGATACTAACACGACGAGCACGTAAACATCTGCTTGTTAACCTGCGTAAAAACTGTAAATTGCATAAAACTGGTTTGATTGCACCGATTTCACTGCATATCCGAAGACGGCAGCCACAATTAGGGTCGTCGGTTCATTTAACTTTACTTTCTCTCCGTACCATCGCTACCTGCGAATTTTCATATTTCTCACATATTGTTCGTTTGTAGTAATTCCGTTTTAATAAAATTAGCATTATTTTCAAAAATAAATTTGTTTCAAGCATTTGTTTCTGAATCTTGGATGTTTTATATGTACCTATTTAAGTATTTATTTCTCTATATGAGTGTTAGTGTCTAGACCCATAGTACAAGCCTACAGCTTAGTTTGGGACTAGGTCAATTGGTGTGACATTATCCCGACAGATAATTGCAATTGGTAACGATTTTTTACTATTTGTATATACCTTAATACTATAACTAAACTACTGATCAAACTAAGGACCCTAAGGGTGCGGCTCCACTGAGGCGGAGACGAGCGGAGCTGCGCCAATATTAACCAATAGAATCTAAGCTAACGTGCGCAAGGCGCGCTCGACGTGACCGCACGCGACTTCTATTGGTTAATATTGGCACAGCTCCGCTCGTCTTCGCCTCAGTGGAGCCGCACCCTAAGTGTTGCTGTTAATGTGAATTTATAATGCATATTTTATTCATACATATTTCTGGACACTGTTCATTAAAGAAAGAACAAAGAAAGTAGACCATCATCTAGGATAACTAAGGTAACTGATTTGTCTTTAAATTTAAAGCAACGTTACTAGCGTTTAATTATAGTACCTATCTACATTATCGCAGAGACCTTTAAGTGAGCCATCCTGGAAGACTGAGTTAAAAGCCTAATGCGAGGGTTATATATACGACTCAAAATCAGTTTACTAGATATGGTATGGTTGGGTTGGTATGGTTTTATTAATAGGCTCCATATAAGAGGTGTTCTACGCATGATCAAAACTACGGTTTATTAATGTTTACTATTCACACCTAGAGTGCTAGAGTGTGGGCGTCACAGGATCCTCAGCGTGGGCAAAACTGGAGACGGGACAAATACTAGTTTCAGTCAGACTACGAGTAGGAGTTGAAATATAAACTACATATGTTCCAATGGGATCAACGATCTTTGCAAAAGCCATTTAGTACGTATGAAGAACTATGAAAGATAACATGTACAGTCGAGTACAAAGACATGTATTCACTTTGGCATCTTATTTCATTAGAATAAAGTGCAAAAGTTATACGTATCTTTTTACTCGACTGTACGACTTTTACTCGACCTACGTAATATTTATGATTGGTACTTGATACATGAAGTTGAGGGCCCGTATCTTCACCGCTAAAAATGTCTGTCTGCCTATTCTCCCACGTCTATATTTTTGTCTAAATGGCTTTAACGAACAGATCCTGTGTACAAGATAACCCAAAATGTATATATATAACAGGCAATCCTGACTCACTGACTTTATATCAACGCACAGCCGAACCTACTGTATCTAGAAACTTGAAATTTGGTAGATACAGGGGTTCCTTTCATAATGTAAGTGAGCACTAAGTAAAGAATTTTGAAAATTCACTCCTAAGGGGTTAAAATAGGGGGAGTAGCCGGAAACTAATTCTACGCGTACGAAGTCGCGGGCGTCCTCTAGTACTTACATAAGTCCAGTGATCGCAGATTTTCCAGCATTTTTGTCGCACTGCTAGGGTTGACAGTTGTGGCAAATATTAAATTGTTTCAACCAAGAATCAAATTAAATCAAAACCATTTAGAACTAAGTAATAACGTAGTTATGACTGGTAATTAAATAACAATTTCACAAAAAATCCGTCTCGTCTTAAAGACCGCCTGTTATCTACTTCTACTTTTAAGTTTCTTGTTCTGTATTGTTAGTATCTGTTTTTAGGTGTACAGTACAAAGTGTATTAAATATTTTAAACAAATCAAAGATACAGAAATATATGTAAAGCCCAATATGCATTATTTAAGTAAAAAGTGTACTGTTTCATTTTCAACTATAACATATTACATTATTTTAAACGTCAATCATATTATACACCTCGACAACCCTAGGTGACTGTCGTAAGTCATTGTGACGTAATTGCGCCGGTTTTGATGGAAAATGTGCGATCACTGTACATAACCTATAGTATTGCAATACAAACCCCAATGTAATGGATACAATGCCTTTCGTGGCGGTAGAGGAATGATTGATTGCATCACCAGTTGAGAATGATATCAAGCGGCGTTTGGTGCGGATTGCACTCAATCCGTTGATCTAACTAGACCAGACGTACTAAGTGGAACATCCGTGTCTCAAGCGTGCCTCCACGCTTCCAAGCTAAATTGCGCCTTTACAAGAAACCAATATCACTTTTTTATCATCGCCATTTCACTATACGAGTTATTTTGTACGTTAACATGTTGATTACACTTAGTTATAACGTTATAACTGCTTGGAATAGATCTAGTAGGTACTTAGTTCATTTTATAACGTCGCCGTTACTTTTATAGGTATATGTATGGACTGGTTACAGATTGGTCAGTACAAGTAGTTACTAAACGAACTAATTTAACAATTTTAATACAAGGTACCATTATAATTATCGAAAACGTGCCTTTTTTCCGCAAAATCTTTTTTTTTCTGTCTTAAGAAGGATCTAAGTACATAGCGCTATCTATAGCAGCAAAATCAAATATCCTCTACGTGGTCGCCACTCTAGAATCATCGCCCAAACCGCAATCTTCTGCAAGCAATCAATGTGACGTGCACGATTAGCCTATTAGGTACTGCGATGTATTGGGTAGGCCTCCTACAAAGTGGACCGATGATCTGGTAAATATAACGAGAAACCAAAGGATTCGAGTAGTAGCGCAAATCCGACGGTCGGGGGAGCCATGGGGAAGGCTTATGTCCAGCAGTGGATGACGTTCGGCAGATATGATGATGGTGATGATTCGATGAAGATGATGTAAATATAGTGTTATATATCTACGAAATCACGCCAAAGTACGAAATACAATTAACGCAACCGCGCAACGTTATTTTAAGTGGCGGGGCGAGCCGTCATGAATTGAAAACGCTTAGAATTGAAAATAAATACTATAAATAATTAGGCATGTTCCAGTTTTGTATAGAAACATAACATTGGCATTTCCACTTAATTTCTCAGAGTTATCACGCAATCTGTAGTCGCGGTAGACCGGAATGGAACGGAGTGCATTCGCGATCGTTAGTGCATTATTTGAAGCGGTCAACGAACGGGCCCAATATAACTCGAACCGTAAAGATAATTCGCAATATTGCATTTAATAGATCTGCTGTCATACGGTTATTGTTGAGAGCAAAATATATAACGTGATCGATCAGCACAGTCTGAACATGATAAAAGAATCTTACCTTAAAACACAAATTCCAGGGTCGTAATACCCAGCCGTTTTAATTAAGTATACTACACAACATGCAAATGTAACAGAAAAAGTTACCATACTATAACAATAATTAAACAAGAAGCGTAAGAATAAACGTGTATGCAAAGTTGGTCAGCCGCGGCGGTACAACCAGTCACCTACCTACGTGAACCCGGGTCATAAACTAAACCATTAAACCGTAAGGTAATTCGGCCCTCATTAAACTCTTGCATCAACCCTGAACCTCTGTAAAATTGAGGTTAAATTACAATTAATTTTGTTAGAAGGACAATTCACACCAATTAAGAGAGCGCGACATTGCAATTGCGGACACGTTGTTTACGATGCTAGTAGGTACTTTGACAAGCACATTTAAAACTACTGCTCACAATGAACCAGATTTAAATCTCTCCACAGCGATGTGTCAAACTCCATTAAAGAACTGTAAATAGACGGAACACGATTCTCTCCAATCTTTACTGTTAATAAAGACAGAGACTAGTGGATTCACGAGTATTTTTGGCTTTAACTACGCTATTTAAAAAACATCGTGACTTAATAAAGGTTCACACGTGCGCTGAATATAGGCACTTTAAGCGATGACATGATGAAATAATAAGATTCACAATTTAACTATTTGGCTCGGGTAGCAGAAAGTTTTAACGGGTTTGTTTCATGACCAATATTTTCTTTCAAGCATAGGAAAAATCGGTATAGAAAACATTTTATTAATTAAAAACATGCAAAAATATCTCGTAATGCAATAAGATTGAAAGAGCACTTATGCGCTTTGATCAAAAGACGCATTCTAGCGTTCGTTAGCTACAGGCTCAATGGAGCGTATATGCGGAGCGCGAAGGACTTGGACACTGCATATCTGGGTGGTTACATGCATAAACGTGTAAAAAGAACTCGAAAATGATTTATTTAGAAACCCGGTTGTTATAATTAACATAAGTGGTAGAAAGCGAGCAATATCGCCCCGTTTCACACGTTTCTTCGCAGTTGTGCAAGTATAAACAATAAGCTGCAACGCTTATAGACACGCCCGCGCGTGAGACATATTCAGTCGATAATGCGACGATTTGAGACGCTAAATGATTGCTATGTACGGGAGTCAATGACCCAACTGTGTCACATTAGGCAAAGCAAAGTGCTCGACATGTTAGGCACGGATTAGTTGGAAAGCGACCCGAATCAAATATTACCACGATTATAAACAGCACAATATTTAACGGGACCAAGTTCTATATAACAGTGCATTACAATTTAATTTTACCAATTAGGTTTGACAACAACATTATTTTCTTCCGAGCAATTAATTGTCTTGTAAATAATTATAGCGAACGTAGGTATTACGATCGCGCCGGGTTCAGTTTCGTTGATTCATCGCCGCTTGACCGCGAACCCTGGTTCTAAATCAATAACCGGCAGCCGCTGTCGTCGCTGTTTGTATCTAATACTGATACTAAAACGTCTGCAGGCCGTCCAATCGCCTTTAAACATCTGTTTAAGTTTCAAGCTACCTACCTGCGTAAATGTTACCTCTGTCGATGTTTATTAGGATAAAGACGCCTAAAACAAAATTATTTGAACGCTGGTTCTATCTGTAAGAATTCGTGTAGGTAGGTATATCGTTTTAGATTTTATAAACCGCAATTACTTAAAGGAATCTTCGATTTAGGCCAAAACTGAATTAAAATATGTATTTAATGGTTATCTACGATGAATTGTTTGATCAATTAAGGAAAGCGCTATGATATAATTTTATGTTATGATATTGTTACCTCTGCTTTCCTGCGCAAAGATAAGTTCCGCCAAATGTCCCGGGGACTATTCCATCCGACCTTTGGCTTGTCAGCCCCACTGTCACCCACACTACTGGCGCACCTAGCCAGCTTAGTCTGTTGGCCGGAGCCGTTAGTCAAACCCCGATTTGCCATTCCAGTCACATTCACAACAAAAACTGATAAAACACTCGAACAGATTCTCAAGAAATCAGGTAGGTATTCACACAAACTTGAGACGTTTCTCACGCGTCACCGCTGCAACTTGTTGAGCATAACAAAACATTCACTGCGCAACTGTTCGCTGCGTTGAACAACGTCGCCGTGGTTAAACTAATTCTCTAAACCTGTTATTGTTACACTATGAACTACAAAAACAAAATTAAGATTAACAATGCGAGTACAGCTCGAGTAGGAGCAGTGTTTTAAAACAAACTGCGGTAATATGAAGCACATTCACGTCTGTATCAGTTTGGAGGTTAAGTTACTGGCGATACCGGCTGCCGGCTGCGGGCACACAAGCGTGCCGGAGGGCTGGCCCACACGGGGCGGAAGCGAAAACCACCTGTCAATGGCATGAGTCGCAAATTTATGACATCGTTTAAAACTAGAAGAGAATAAAAACAATTACTTACAAACAAAATAATGATTCTCCACTGAAAGAAAATTATACTAGGTAATTGGCAATATTAATTTTAATTTTAATTTTAATTTCTCACTGCGTAATGCGATATGTGCTACTGCAATAGTCTATATTTTACCAACAGTAAAACATTCGTAAATATTTAAATTAAATGAAGAAGGTACGAAACCGAAGGACGGAATTTAATAATAAATACAATACGACAAAAATAGAATCGTATTAAAAAAAATTATAACTTCGGATGAATAACAATTGATTAAAGAACGTAAAAGGCGACGAAATGTGTAAACCTAAAAAACGCAATGGTTTAATGAAACCATTTCAAATAACCAAACCAACTATTCATAGGTACGTTAAAATGAAGTTGTGAAATAGCGACAAATCCTCAAGCAACAATACGCACGTGTGAATCGGTCTCCTTCATTCAGGTACCAGTTAATTATGGCTATAGCTACGTATAGAGGCAAAAGGATCCCGAGCCCGTCACACTCATGCCCACCAGACACAAAGCATTCAACGATCGCTTGAAAGAAATAAATCCACTCTATAGATATCTTTAAACTGGCTCTTAACGCTATTAAGAGAAAGTCGAAATCTGGCAGAGTCTTGCGCGCGGTTAGCTTTTTGTGTGTTGAGCGAAACAATGCAAGAGGAGAACGTGCCCCAACTGCTTTAGCCGGTTAGTGAATTTTAAAACTTAAACCCAAATGCGTTATCTACAAAGAAATGAAATGGCTAAATTCCTTGGCTGCACTGCGCAAATGAACCGTGATAAGTTTGTACTATTGAGAGCCTTTCTTATCTGTGCAAGTTCTTCGACACATCCCAATGAGATAACGAAACTGATAAGAGTTGAAGGAATATTATTCTTGATAAACAATACAATCTTTAGACGTACATTAACTAACTTGTATGATAAAAAAAACAAATGCTGGAGAAGGGTGGCTTCGATAAAGGTGTATGAAAATGGCGATTCAGAAGATGCGTCTGTAAGAAACAAAAGGACTTCTGTTTACATTGTACAGCGAAGAATACCATTATGTCATCATGTCTTAATAGTAGTATAAGCTATTCTGTTCTGTCCGTAAAAACGGAACGCAATCAACTGTTGATGCCTGGCGCCTATAATAACGGCATTGTTCACGATTTTCAGGTCAGGGAGCGGCCGTGAAACAGTAAGGACTGTTTAGTGAATTCAACATATGCGATCAGCATGCCTGCCGCTGCAAGAGGTTATTTTTAACCCTGTAGACTTGGGGGTCAGTCACCCGTTCACTCCGCGCCCCGGACCAGTCCTATCACATGAAGAAACTGCGTGGGAATATAGTGGGATGCCAGCCATGTCCTTACCGGGAGAATAAAACACCAGCAAAAATAAAACAACATTAAAATGCCTTTGTGAACCCTATTGTATGGGAGTCACGACAAAGTAAATGGTACTTTGGTTAAAAATATGCGAAAGATTTGCTTTAGGATCTGTATCTGCAGCTAGCTATCTGGCATTTGATAAATTTTCCAAAGATTTATTTAATTAATGTTAAATTATTAGTTAACGTAACTTTCAAAATAAAGTATATTTAAATATAAATGTTAACTCACATTATTTTTCACAGATTCATTTACGGTAACTAAGTACATGTTCTTCATGAATTATACAGCTGACCACAACTGTCTTAATGTCATAAGAATTAGCTACTTACAACACGAGTTATGCAAAACAACACCTGACACGGGTAGAACGTATCGATTTAATGTAAACACAAACCACTATTAACGTTATGAGTAAACAAAACATTCTTTAAATGCATACTTTTGATGACTGGTTTACTAACAATGTTGGATGACGCATAAAAATCAACTTAAATAAACTATCTTTCCCGTTACCTGTCTCCTTGTTGTCGAAAAATCGAACGTTATGTCAAGTTTTTGGTGCAGACTCAGATAAACCACCACTCACAAAAAGTCCAACTTCTAAATTCCCAAACAAAGAAAACAAATCAAATAAGTATTTTTTCTTTCTGGAGTTAGTCGAAATTATCCTTAATGTCTAAGATAATTAAGACTCATGTGTATAAGAGGGTTGTTGGCGTTAAAATAACGATGTCTCCCTTTTTCGGGGAGAGCTATTATTGGGGAGAGTGGTAAGGGTGCACAAAATTTAATACAGCAAGGGGACTCACCGTGGCCGTATCGGTGAGGGTGACGGTGGCAGAGGTGGGCCCGCCATTGGGCGCATTATTGTTGATAGATAAGCCAGGCACCACCTGATTGTTCGCACTTTGTTCTATTATACGCTGTCTAAGGGCCAACCGTTCCAGGCTGGCTAGTCGGTGAGATCCACCTGTGCCTTCTCTATCCCTCTCCCGAAGCCCTGTCGTGCTGCCAGCACTGAAGGAACCACTATACTTAGGCAGAGTTGGAGGTGGAACAGGCCTCGCCGAACCACCTCTACCTAGGAGAGATCCACTCGACGTGTAGGCATAGCTACTTGGAGTGCCAAGAGTGGCAGTACGTGGGGCTGCTCCAATCCCATTTAGAGTTCCATTTGTACCATTGACGGCGGCACCATTCACCGTCGTCGTGCTGCCGTTCATGTCCTTAAGATGTATTCCGTCATGCGAGTGTTACAAATCAAAATCACACACTGAGTCACAGAGAGCGCACTACGATACGATCGCAATTTGGAGCGATTGGAGTAGGAGCGTACGAGCCGGGTGCCCGTCGGAGGCGATTTGACAGCTCGAGCGGTGCAGACGCGGCGCGGGCGGAGCCACTCGGCGCCCCGCGCTCGACGCCGTCGCCGGCCGGCACTCGCCGACGACCCTCTCGAGCCCTAACCCAGGATTATTGCTGCACGAATGCTACACCATAGGGTTGAAAATACAACGCAGCCCATTCTCTGTCAAGGTCACAAATTCTTGGCACAAACAGTGGCCAAATACTTGCAATCCATATAAGGATTAGAGGACTAAAACGCCCGCTATTAGTACTGCAAAACATACCGCTTAGGGACGAATGACCAGCATACTTATGACTACTATTTAAAGGTTTAAGATGCCTTAACTAAATAATGATCTAATTGCGTAACTATTTCAGAAAATAAGATGACCAAACTAACGTTTCTGATATTTTATGTACCTATTTTAGAAAGATAAAAAGAAAAATATGTTTGTGGTTTCGGTTCATTACTTATACATCTGTATTCTCATATTTATATGTATATATTAGACACCTAAACATGCAATAAATTTGTCGTTAAACTTATACTCATCCGTGACTGACTGACCGACCTCGTACAGCTTAAACCTTACCTTATGTGGTTTAAGATGTACCAGGAAAGAACACCTAGAGACGATTTCATGGGTATATCCTAGGGAAGCAAAGGATGAATAACGGAAAACTAATTATACTAGTACAAAGTGCCAGGCATCCTTTGTTAGTAATATTAACATAATTTGGAACCGCCTTAAGATATTATGAAATGTTCTAGACAAAAATACGACTCGTGTAATGTTAAGGAAAATAAAGTAGCCGCTATTGTTACATTGGGTGTAAGTTAATATTCAATAGCGAACGGATGTGAGTCTAGTTCATCGGCCTGGCCGAAGACGCTTGTCGCCTACTGCTAGGGGACCATTGCAGCGGAAGTATTTTTAAGGTCGGACTATAGCACGTCTCGCTCCATTACACTTGGACTGAAGTGACACTTATATAATACGTATCTAAATCTTCTGATACGATTAGAACAAAAAAAGAAGACGATACGGTTGATACGCAGTCAACTAATTAAATATGCACTCCGATTTAAAAATTTAAATATATTAACATCTAAAAAATGTTAAAACATACTTAATGAATGAAATGAGTGCAAATAAAAACAAATGTGAACGTATAGCACACATCAATCAACCTCGTAAACTACACACTACACTAATAAATAAATGATGTCGCTGGAGTTCGCTACGAGAACTATGGAACTAACTCCCAAAATCATGCAGATGCAGCGTGCCTGAGAGATGAAAATGATTGGATCTCATCCAGCTGATTGAGCTGATTCATGAATGGGAAATTGTATTAACTTGCCTATTCCTTAATGCAGGAAGCACGTGTAGGTCTCGTGTGCCACTGCCGCGGGTCCGCATCGACCGCCGTGCCGCAGCGCGCCTGCGCGCCGCACCCCACACCAACCCTTGCCTACCCCTGCTAGGTGCATACATCGAGCCACGGCCATCACGCTTGTTGAATGCCAATATACTATTTATTCCGACTGCAATTGCCACCTCTATAGCGAATGATAGAAATAGACTGCCATAGCCATGAACAATTAACATTCACATCCTGTTCCTGACTTCGTATTCCTTTTGATTTGAAACACAATTACACTATGCTGATACTTTTGTGTACCCGTATCCTCGCGTATATTTTCTTTGAGTAAAATGGAATTCATATTGTATGGCATGGATACTTAATAATTCACTGTATATTAAGCTAGTAAACTGATAAATAGCTTGCTTTGGTAAAATCGGTTTGCTATGGATTAAGAAAAATACAAATGATACTGTATTTCTTTACCAGGATATAGTTTTACTTTCTGATTGGTATGCTCATTTAGTTTCGGAGTTATTAAGGTTTTAATGATACCTAATGGTAAAGAACGTTACCTTGTGGTACACCTTTGGCTCCAATGGCTCAAGATAGCTATGATTTGTAAGTCCAAAACTTGATATCTAATCCTCAATACGCAGCATTGAATTCAATTACACCATCATTCCAGAATATCTACGCATTTGAAATAAAATCATACTTTCTAAGCCACTAAAAGCATTTCTCGTTTCTCGTTTAACAATTTTGACATTACACACGGAAAAAAATTCAAGAAGATTTAGATTTCGTGCAACATACAGGATGACTGATAACTCGACCTATTCCTTAAAAGGGGTTATTTGCAATCATTTTGAGCCAGTTAACTGGGGGAGCCAGTTAACTAATGTCACTGGTTTCAGAGTTATTTAACCTATTACGTATGTTTAAAATTGTCCGTCTTTTGATCTAAAACTGTCGATTGTGAACAAACTACTTCACTCTGGAAACTAAAAATGCATTTTTCTAATAGCTGATAAATAAGCAAACGCTTCAAACAAAACCACTTATCAAAAATTCAAAATCTTCCACAGTTCATAAGCTTTCCAAAAAGGTGTTTCCAAAATGTTTTCCATTTATTCAGTAATTTGTTCACAATCGACAGTTTTAAATCAAAAGACGAATAAAACAAAAAATACCTAAAAAGTTAAATAATTCGGAAAACAGTGCCAGGGTCAAAATTATTGGAAATTAGCTCTAGTGTAACCTCTTTTAGGAATAGGTCGAGTTACCAGTCACCCTGTATACTTACATAGGTAAAAAAGAAAGTGACAGCAGCTTTTCATCCAAGTAAGTTTCGTTTTAAGTAAGTTTTTTTCTCACCCATCTCAATATGCTCAAAGTGGAGTCACAATTACAGCTGTTTTAGCCAAGAGATGTCAAGGTACACTCAACAAAATTTACCGTTCTTTAACAGTTTCATTAAAAGCTATACATAACTCCTAAACGAATTAAAATATTAGAAATTGTATACCATGTTCTGGAGCAGCTTTCATAACCCTTAACATTTTCGTCAAGTTCTGTGACACCCTGTGTATAGTGACTTCTTTCCAAGATATAAGTAAGGTATAAACGTAACATAAAAATTGAGAATATCAATTTATTATTAAATATAATTATATATACACCAATCCATGACATGTTATCATATGTTCGGCCAAAATTCAATACGCCTACACTTGTAATTGTAGTGTTTGAACTCATTTTAGGGCAAAGCAAAACTTGGACTTAAAACTTGGACTTAATAATGTAGCCTAAATAATTAAATACTGATGTGAGTAAAAGTTATCAGTATTTATTTTTAGATATCAACGCCATCTGGTTGCCTTTGCATTTATTAACTCATCGGCTAAACGCACACACGAACACCCACGTTAGAGCAGCCACATACTATACCGTTGCAACTTACTATGCCGTGCACGGTGCAACGCGTAAATATTACGAACATGCTCATAGAAGTCGCAAAATATCAGGGGTTCTCCGCTAGATGGCATGAATAGTTTGAACGTAGTGCATATAACGCTTACACTGAGATATCTTATCATTATCAATTACCTATTTACTATATAATTTTTCAAGTCCAACAAATCAACCAAATGATAATACGACCACCTGACCTAAAAATGGGGCTTCGGTGTAAGAAATCATTTATGCCGTTCTCTACTGCCGTTGACGGCTTTCGCAAGATCTATGATGATATATTAACTTGTTCTCACTGCAACTATTTGACTCGCCTAAACAAAATGTGTGACTCTACGAAACAAACTAGCTAGACAAATAGAAATGTGGCACCCATACATACAGTATAGTTACGTATTTGCAACGGCATAACGCTTGATTTCACTGCATTGATTGCAACCAAGGATTATGCAATCATTATAAGCCTATACTTTATATTCTTAATTACTTGATACTTAATAATTGTACTTAATACAATGAGTAACAAGGGTATAATAAACGCGGTAAGAACTATTCTGTTATAGTTTTAAAATCCGAAACACAATGGTTTTTTTTCGCATTGCGATTGTTCAGTACGGCACCGATTAGAATGATTCGTTAAAGAAACCGGTAAAGTGTGAGTCGGACTAGCGCACCAAGGGTTCCGTATTTACGATAATATGCTTGGTAACCGCAAAAGAAAATACTCATTTCGTTATAAGCTTTATTTTCTATGCAATAAGGTCCGTTTTGACTAGCTTAAATTTCAATATAGATTTTCAAAGTTGTTTTGTTATTTTTCAAAAGCTGTAAATAATGAACACTTCATTTTAAGCAAATATCTACAAAGTCAGGTTTTTTATTTTATTTTTTGATTCATAAACTTTGGGGACGGGGACGGTCATATTTAGTACATTTAAAATGTGATTTGAAATGTGCAAATTAAGCCCTTTCATATGAAACTCCATTTGCTATAATCAAACCACTTTCATTTTTTTTTTCAACCCATACTAGACTTCTCTCAATTATTTATAAAATTATTTTCATATTTTTTTACTAAAAATAGTTGCGGGCAAGCATGTTGTATAACTATTAAGCCAAATTTCAAGTTGATAGCATTTGTAGTTGCTGAAAAAACCCGCTGTGACATACAGGCAGACAGACGGACAAAGAAGTCTCACGGGTTCCGTAGTCAAACTAGGAACCCTTATAGTTTCGCCATATTCATCCGGTCGTCCGTTCGTCCGTTCGTCCGTCCGTCCGTCCGTCCGTCCGTCCCTCCGTCCGCAGCCTAGTTCAAAGACTGTTAGGTACTAGAAAGCTGTAATTTGACTAATATACATGTTAGTCACACCAAAATAATTGTCAAATAAATGAAAATATGATCATATTACTTTAAGATGGAATATTATTACGTCAACCTATATTTCGGCTAGCTTCAATATTCGATAGTTCGCATTCCTTTGCATATAGGGTTGTTTGTATGCGATTATCTACTGGGAAAGGGTCTACTAGCAGGCTAAACTAATAAATAAGAGTGCCCCCCACGAGGTATTTGAATATACTTTTAGGTGGAGTAGTGGCAGGACCTAATAACACTGTATGCCTAATATCAGCCTTCGCTCCTGTTTTGTTTCAGATTTATTCACAAAAATGTTCAATAATCAAGATCATTTTTTAACTTATATTTTAGCCTTTTTTTCGCGTATTTTTTTATTTGCTACTTCCTTGTAAGATACACCTACCAAAAAAATTACGTGATAAGCCACAATTGTCAACTACGTATACGTATGTACATATAAAAAATATATTAATCTTGTTCGTCATATCAAAAAAAAACATTCTCGAACGTATATTTACTATATCATATCAATACAGTAGTAGTGGCAAATGAGTAGAATTCGTCTAAGGTAAGTCTGCAGAACCCAACATTTTTTTCTACAGATAATTTGGTCACCCATGCAGACAATCTTTTGAAAAATAGTTTCAAGGTCTTTTATATATTTTACTGTCAATTAATATTCTAGGTATACCAGTTAGTCATGCAGCATGATAAATATATATTATCTATCAACTAGTATATTTCCACAAAACAATCAAAAAAAAACCTGTTGATTTTGTTAATTGAGTTGTGTTACTTCTTTATACCCGTGTAGCTTTAACTTTCCACGACATTATTTATACATTGAATGATTTATTAATATATATAAAATAATTATTATAGCTTCACTGCAACTGAAAGTCACACGTCAGCGTTCGCGCGATTTCTCAATATCGCAAAGAAAGTGAAAATGCTATGTACAGCATAGCTATGGCATTAATTACAATAACCGAGTAGATAGATAGCTTCTCGTCAAAATTTATTCAATAAGAATTTAACGCTAGTGATATTAGAAAAGTTACCAATTTGGGGACTACTATGAATAAAGATAAACATAAAAAAGTACGTATATAGGTAGGCTCCAATCATTTTGTTTTCGTTAACAGTATTCCAATATATACCAACAATATCGTAGCCCAGGGGTCGTTATGGTGATAAGTTCTTTGATGAGCGTTGCCATGGCAATAACAGTGCAGTTATAACCATTGCAGCATTGTTAAAATACCATGGTTACCTATGCTTATCACGGATATCAGAAAATACGTTTGGTGAACAATATCATTTGTTTAGGGTACCGTTGTTTTCAAGTTATGTACGGCAGTAGATGAAAATTGATAATTTTTCATACAAATAATTGCATGAAATCCGATGAATATGCATTTAGCAGTGAAAATTTAAGAAAAGTTAAAGCCATGAAATGGCGTTGCAGGCGAGTAAGTTCACTTTTAGAATACTGTCTACGTCTAAAGGTTTAACTTCGGCACTTGTATCTTAAGAAGTTTAATTATGTAACAGCAACGTATATTTCAAATAACTATTATTGTACTAGACACAAAAGCAAAAATACAATCTTCAAATAAGGAACAAAGGCACACTTATAATTTTAAGGGATCTCTTTAAACATCTACGTGTACCTATAGAGTATCACATGCTTAAGATTTTATATCGTATTTTGAAATGTCGTTTATCGGAACAATTAACTCGATGTTACAATGATATTATCGTTTTTATTACCTACTGACGCATTTGACTTCACCCACTGAACATACTTACCTAAACAAAACGATCAGAAAATATTCCATAGATACTGTTCCCGAGTTCTGTTTGCAGTACTGAATGGGATGTTAACCGTAGAAAGTTTGTTGAACTTTAAACATGTTGAACGATATTATAAAGATGTTAATTCCTCGTGCGCCTAGTAAACCTGAAGAAACGTAAACAGATTCAGAAATACGTGTAACCGTGTCTGTTAGGAAATTGATTTCCACATAAATAGAGCGTTGGTTCATTCATATGTTAATCTAGCTTCGGTATTTTACTTAAACCTAGCTCGAATTGCCTAAACCTAGACGTAATACGGAGACTATTTAATTCAAATAAATAAATTAAATTAATTAAATTTCTTTTATCTTTTTTTTTTTTTATCTTCAATGCAATGCGAACGCTTCACACTACTTATGTAACAAGACGTTTTAAGTAATTTAAACCTAGGTCGTTGCTCAGTTAGTGCAACGAGCTCAACTAAATCGAACCACATGCGACGGTGGGGAGGCGTGTAACTGGAACGTTTACTAACTAATATAGATATCTTTGCATTGCACTGGTGGCATTCTTTACTCTGAGGACAAGAGTTTATGAAAGACGGTGTTTTTTAATATGTAAATATTTTGGCGCAAAAAGTGATTAGTTTCAAGTTATATCACGCCTATATTTTTATTCAATCACCTACTTTCAACCGTTACATAAAAACTTCTTAATGTGTTACGCAATTACTAGACGATTAACCACAAAATATATTTATCTTTCGAGTATCACCATGTAAATACTTGAAGGAACTGATAACACATACTGACAAGTGAATAATACGTGAACACATTAAAGACGATAATCGTATATAGGTTAGTAATTACTCAACGACGTGGATGCATACGTTTCCTACAGTTAGCGGGCCGTGCGTCATGGACACTAAGGAAACTCATTAAGGTACCTCATTGGAATGCAGAAAAACCCAGATAAATCAATTTTTACCAACACCAGGAATAGTGTTCTAGACTCTCAATAAACTGAGAAGTAACCTCAAACGATACCAAAGGAACCGGTTATGTTGAGTTAATACGTGATTTATCACTAAGTACGAATGCTCAATTAGTCAGAGCCCAACAGTTTAGCCAAACAGGCACGTGCGACCAGACCAACAGGCAATGTTTCTTAAACAAACCCAAACGTACACAACAGTAAAGATAACAAAGCGAACACTTCGCCGAAGTTAAAATAGGTCGGAAAAGTCCGGCCGCATTGGAGCTGCAGACCGCTTCTAACTTAAACAATCAGGCAGGAAGCTACAAGTTTATATTAAAATAGTTTTGATCATACTCCACATATTTAAATTATTTTTGTAGTAGTAAAAGACCAGCCAAATAAATGCAAATAAAGTATCTTTAAATATGAGAACAAATAGTAACTAATTTCGCAACCAGAACTCATTGAAGCGTTGCAACATCCTATAATGAATACATCCCACTTGCAATAGACACTTATTGTACCTATGGGCGCCAATAGGCGGTGTAAAATGATGTTACAAATGAATGGAAAACCTACAACGAGTGTGATGGATGACTTGGGAACCCAAGGCAACGGCTTTAATTCATCAATTCCTCGCCTACGAGGATGTTGCATTACTCCTAACAGTGTTTATCACGGGTGGAGCTTGATGCATTACCGTAGCCAACTTGACCATGTAATCCTTCAAATTTATTCACCATAAGACGAATATGATGATAATTAAATAAGTAATAAGAGCGATTTGAAATAAAAATTAATAATTCATATTTAGGAATCAGAACACCCAAAATCTTACAACTGTCTCTATTAGGGAACATCGTATTATTTTACCACAAACTCATTAAGGTCAACTTCTAACATGAACGCGGTAATGTAATGTACTAAGAATACAATGCGCGAAGTACTACAATATTAGTTTACACACAATCGACCAGTAACACAAAGGAAGGATGGCCATTGCACAAGTTTCTAAATGGACTTGCCTTGTATGAAACGGTCAAGATTTCTACAGGCAACTTAGCAGGTCGAATTATGAACACCTATTTGTAATGTTTTTACTTTAAATCACGGAGCATATTTATAGCCTGCACGATCTATAATCCAATACCGATGAGTCGATAGTTCCAAAATAAACACGTCTATTTCTTAAATATTGCTTACCTGATCTGGAGTAGCGTTTGAGTTGGGTCTGTAACGCGACAGGACGGGCCTGTTTCTTGGTCTATTCAAAGGCGAATCCGATATAGATGCCATTTTTTGTATAAACTTCACTTTCACTTTTATTTTATTAAATAATACACATAAGTATTGCCAACGCACGGCTTGGAATGTTAGGGAGGAAACATGTTACAATAATTACAAGGTAATTATAACTATGTAGCACTAACAAATGCGATACCACATTTTACGTCGACAAATCACACATCCGGAGGAGCGCCGACTGAAGCCCGAACATGAATCAACCGATTACAAATAACATCCACCACTTTTGGCGCTTGATAAACCTTTATGATATTCTACGCACAAACACTAATAATAAACAGACGGTCACATTTAAAAAGAGATGTTTTAGCAGGCTCGATGTCGTTAGCACATACTTAAAATAGCAGCACTAAAGCATGTGCAAGCTTTACCATTACAAGACGCAAAAATAGTCACGTAAAGTTCACTGGAATGGAAAGGAATTCGAAAGCAAAAATAGTGCGTCCAAGGAACTCGCGCGACAAAACTGGATCGAAGAACGACTAAATTAAATAATAAAAATAAAGATTATACTTTGAATTGGAGACCGTCTGATAAACAACTACCGATCGGCGTTTTTAAATATCCCGAACTGAATCATACGCGAAGTTTAATTGCAAACGCGTTCGTCAGTGCAGTCAACACCGCATGAGTCAATGTGACTTGAGCGCGGTCCGATGATGACCATAGGGACTTCGCTATCGGTGTCACGCTGCCTGCTGGGCCTGGCTCGGCGCTCGAGGGCCGAATAGCGGTCGCGAATTCCTACTCGTAATTCAAATGACGCCGAACATACGTGCCGCATGAACAAACGGTCCATACGACCTAATATTTCATTACATACAATCTTTACCTACCTACTGTTTGCGTAGTCAATGCACGTAGAATTCAAAAATGATATGAATAATCGTTTTAGGTTACCTTAGACTACTAGCAACTACTACGACTACTTTCTTTCAATTGTTAGAATCCATAAATTTGTATATAACTAATATGTAATGGTACTTACCGCTAAACGGGAAGTAGTTGAATATCCAGCACATGAAACAAACAAAATATAACAATTAGACTATCGCCTAAAGACAGCAATTTTCATTTTATGGGCTCTATTTCACAATCCACAACGTACTCAGACAGGGAAGACAACATGTACCCACGTCTTCCAGGCTATCTGTACTCAAATAGCCTACATCCATGAAAATCTAGTAATGTCACAATATTTTTAATTAATGTTTTAAAATACATCAAAGCCAGCGTTAGTGCTACTACGTATCTCGAAGTAAACTCTACTCGAAACGCTATGCAGAAAAACTTTACGGTTCAGTGATTCACTAGATTTGTAATCTGTATGCAAGCATTGTTTTCAATCCCGATTGTTTTTGATTTCGATCACTATTGAAGAAAGATTAAACAAATGATGTGATATATTATAAGTATTAATAACAAACTTATTTTCGTCCACTTTCAAATATGTTATAATCAAAAAACAAGCAAGAATTATATTCTCAGACATTTTCTTCCTGTAGTGAGCTTGAAAGTTAGAACTAGTAATTATGAAAAGAATTGAAGTGGGAAAGGTACACTCAACCAATTTGATTCATAGGGAACAATGGAACTCTGTCAAAGTGACGTTGAATGTGTTTATTCAATTCTTAGAAGTCTCTTACGATTTGATTTCTTACGTCACTTTGACATAGTTCCATATTGGCTTAGGATTGGAATTGATTGATTGCACCTTATAAAGATAAGGTTTCTTACGTAACATTTACCTAATCAATTCAATATTTATTTACCCACAAAAAGTAAACAGCAGAATCACAAAATGGTACAATTAAATTTGGCGTAATTAAGCAAGTATTCTTGGACAGGTAAAAAATTACTCACCGAATAACGAGCGTTACGAGCACACGGCAAAATATTCTGTTTTACTATGTTATACTTATTTACCCTAGTTATAAAAGATAAAATTGGCCTTACATGAAAGAGAAGAGGTATCCACAGCTTCCATTTTTCCTTCAACTAATCTATCTTCCGCACGACTTGGAGATCAAAGAACTCAACATAGGTGCATATTATAAACAATCGTCAGAGTGCAGCCGTTGAAATCAAAACACAAATGTCACAGTTGAACATGTTTTGAGGCGATCTTCGTACGAGTCAATAAACTGTAATCGTAATGAACAAATATTGACAGTGTCGGGGTATGATGGCTGCGGTTAGGGTGGGTCTAGGATGTCGTTAGTTTAAATAAAAGTGACGCGGATTGTTTTGGTTGGTGCGAGATCTCATCTGAAGTGCAGACGGAGAGAGAGCCGGCGGTTGGCGCGCGTACGCGAGGACTGAGCGCGAACGTGGTGCAACGCAAGTAAACGCAACGCACCGCGCGCAACAATACATGCTATTTCAGGGCAAGCAGAGAATTCGCAACTCTGCAGATTCCGGCGACGGTGTGGCCGTCGCAGGTCCTTCGAGGTCAGGCATCAGGCATCCCATGGCACATATGAACGACGACATTAAAGAATCGCCATTGAATTATATACTGAACTTACGCGTGTGTGTACTCACGGAATAGAAAAAACAGTGGAAGTGGCATGAGCTTCGCTTAGTATCTGACCTGTTGTCGCCAATACTCAAACTATCATAAAAACGACACGCCCCCATGGACTTTTTGGTGTGGCTATCGTTTTTACATTCCAAAAACGCACAATAAGGCATGCTTCTCGATTTATTTCCTATATTAGAAATATTATTCGCACAACTTTCACGCACAAGCGATCGCGGCAAAACTTAGGTAGGTTGCGCGGAACTCCGCATAACTATGCCACACGTTACACGCCCACTTAGCACTTCTACTGTTTTTTCTGTTCTTTTGTTTTTGCGTATAGTAACAACTTTTCGTTATTAACGGTTTACCAGCAAAGGTTGAGTCCCCTTACAACCAGGGTAATTAATGACTTTCAAAGGGCTTTATACTTTGAATTACCTACTTATATTTTACGGGATACCAAATACAAGACATACACATTATGTTAGATACAATAAGATGTGATATGGATATGTAACCAGCATATTGTGAATTTGCGACGCAATAAACGAGAATGGAACGAACTCATGAATACACACATTGCATAGCAATGCAATCTTAAACGATCAATTACTTTAATGAGAACTTTGGCCCAATAACGTCTACTGATGCTGTCAAGTGTACGTAAGTAGGTATATTAATAAAAGAGGGGTTCAATTATTATCTACCAAAAAATAACGCAGTATCAATGAATTTGCAAACAGCGGGGTGCGGTTAACATTTGTTGAGGCAAATTATCTATACATATACATGGTTACACATAACTCTTGGAAAAAAAGAATGTTGTCTACCTATTGGTACCTATATTTTGTCTAGGGGACGCTGTTTAGATATGTAGGAGAACTTTTCGAGACTTTTTCTATGTGGTAGTCTTGCACCGTCATATTTATATACGTGCATATATTTTTGTTTTTATTTTCTCTGCTCTCTTGTTATAATACTGAGTTTTGACACATTTTCCTGCTCAACCACGCATGATATTTTTGTTTCATATTCATAGTTCTATAATTACATTGTCATCATTAGTAATTTTTTTTTAATGTTAAAAAGATTCTTCTCATCAGTGGTCTCCTCTTGAAAGCGCGCCGGTAGATTTTTGACACGTAAAAGTGTTCAAATTTTCCTTAGATTTCCATTTTGTTATTTTATTTTTTGACGACGCTACAGACAAACGGTTCGAAAAGTCAAACAGCATTCTTTTATTTATGACGTCTAAATTCAAGAACTTGAAAATACTTTTTTATTTATATTTGCGGGAGGTTTATAAACGACAAGATTTAAAAGGCAGCCCTCATACATAACGCAATTTTTTACACACTAAATGTACGATACGGAATGCAATATGCAAATATGTAGTTCAACATGTGAAATGTACAAGTTTCGGACATTTTCGAACAAAAGTCGCGGGTCGAAAGCTAGTTTAATATATTAAGTTGAGTTGAATATTAGTTATCATATCTGCTATTGCTAAACACAGATTTTATTAACAAACATACGCACTTTTCGATGTTTGTATATTTTTATTGTTGAACTATTTGCATATTGCAAATTTTGCGTTACGTACATTCGAGTTCATAAATATGTCAACAGTTTAGTACCAAACTGTCACGTTTAAACTGCCATATAAGTACGAATTGTCACAGTGATCAAAGTGGCCAGGTACTTATATGCGAACGAAGAGAACGTACTTTTTACTTTTGTACTTTTTATCCCTTAAAAAAAATGGATTTCTCGATGTCTGCAAAATAGCCGTTCATGCCCGCGATGCAGTCCTTATTTGTCAAATTTGTTTGTCTTCCAAGCCTTCTCTTCAAGTTAAGGAAAAGAAAATAATCACCCGGAGCTAGGCCCAGTGAATAGATTTTAGCCATTACAATCATTGAGGTGTTCACTGGAGAACTCTTTTCCGGGACAACTTTGGCCTTTCTCTAACAGTTCCGCGTTAAAACGGTCCAATAACTCTGCATAATAACGGCCACTGATAGTCTTTCCCTTTTCCAAATAATCAATCATGGCATGATAATTCCTTCGACAACCTGGAAAACTGTCGCCATCACCTTCCCCGCTGACAAAACAGTCTTGGACTTCTTTGGGGCACGTTCACCAGCAGACCTCCATTGTTTGGACTCCTGTTTCGACTCTGTTGTATCGTGGTGGACCCAAGTTTCATCGACGGTGACAAATCGACCCAAAAAAATCTGTGGATTTCGAGTTATCATATCCAAACACAGCATTGAAATTCGCTTTTGTTCGCGTTTGAGTTTGATCGAAAACAAACGTGGCACCCATCGTGCAAACAGTTTTGTCATGGCTAAATCCTCGTGCAGGATTTTATGTACTCGCTCAGTGCCGATGCCTATATGCTCAGCTATTTCACGCACATTCCCTCGGCGTTCGTCAAGTATGATATTATGGACTATTTCAACAACATCCTCAGCAGTGACTTCGATTAAGCGACCAGACCGTGGAGCATCAGATGTGCTTGAGCGGCCACGTTCAAAAATTATTTATCCAGTTACAAATAAGCTGCCACGTTAGTGCATTAAAACCATGAAAAGAATTAAGTTCAGACTTTATAGTGGCAGCACTGCAACTTTTCATAAAAAAGTGTTTTATGACAGCACGAATTTCAGATTTATCCATAGTTGTGAAAAATTTAGAAAATATCACAACACAATCAAGCAATAATAAAATGACAATGCTTGTTTTTTTCAGCTGTTTTTTTTGTTTTCATTTGAATATTTGGCCCACCAGTGTTAATGCCATTTTTTTTCAATGTTTTACGTATAGTTTATGAAAAGAGGATCTCAAATAGCCCTCGTATTGCAAAATAGACGGAAGAGACGACGAAACTTTCATTCGCACCCTGCCTAATTTCTTTTCCCCTCGGATGGCTGCTAAATAACGAAAGCGTTTTTAATATTGGTTAACATAGATTTTTGTAACAAAATAAATACTGGACAAATGGACACCTTATTTGATCTGTTTCTCGTCCGTCCGTATGTTTGTTAGTTTGTCAATCTCTTCCTCGAGTTTTTTTTGGGTGGTGGTGTTGACAAGGGGCAGTAACCATGAGACGAGGTGTTGATTACAGCCACAATACGCAGCGACGTTGTGTCGGGAAGGTCACGCGCCAAGGCGCAACTCCCGGGATGAGGTCATACGCTCCGTGAGTCCGTGAGCACGGAACAATACCACCCGCAATGGATCCGCACTGTGCTCATATCAACTAACCTTTACGTAGGTATAGTTAAATACAAACCTACTCGCACGCTGTCTGTTTGTTGTTAACTTTCTAAGGACTTAATTTGTTCATGAAATTATGCCATTTATGTAAAGACTTCATCAAGGCGATCCAAAGTGCTGTAAATACGTACATATCTGGCCACAATCGTACATATATGTATAAATAATAGGTAGCCTACCTTTACTATCTATAGGTAATCCTGAGCAGCTACCATATTTATAAATGTTTAAGTTTTTAGTTATGCTTGGATACTTGTCCACACATCACCCGTAACGGGTGCGCCAAAGTTGAACTAAATTTTTAATGTCGATTATCGGAAATCCGAAAATGTTGTTCCTAATAATTTACATCCTAATAATCACTACTCATAACTACTTTGTTCCTAACGCTCTGAATTCCTAATCATTCAACTTCATAATGTCCGTTGCAATAAACATCGATCATACTACTATTTGTTTTCCTATATTTTCTCAACATAACCATCTTTTAGTGACTGAGATCCTAAGGGTCCGTCATTACGTAGGCAGTAGGGAATAGGGACTTAGTGGCAAAACCGACTCGGATCGCGGATAGGTTAGAAGACGAAAGCGGGAGCTTCGCTCCCGCTTTCGTCTTCGAGGTTATTTTTTTTTATAAAAGAGCAGATCATCTTTAACTTTAAAATAATCCTGCGTAAAGTCCTGTACTCGGAAAGTAGGTTACACTAAAAATGTAACGAACTAAAAATGCAAATATATAATATAGGTGAGCCAATATAGACCCAAAAAAATATGATTAAGAATGTTATTTAAAAAAAAAATAGGAGTTTACAAAAAGTTACATCAGTGACATTAGCACTTGAAATTTTAAGAGATATGAGTTTTATGAGCTACGTTAATAGTAAAATAAATTGTAGGAACGAAATTTTTAGGAAAACATTTTTTAGGAGCAGTGATCATTAGGAGTACAAATCGTTAGGAAAATCAATTTCGGGTGATAAACTTTAGCGAAGCCAATATGGACCCACCCGTAACACTCGCAACCCACAACCGAAACAAAAATAGTCCATATCATATCTTAAAGTTACAATGGACGCATAATTCCAGAAAATGTTCATAGTTTTTGAGACAAAAGTTTAAAGTCAAAGGTGTTCAAACAAAAGTTTGCAACTGTGCAGTTACTGTTCTATGCAGACGAAGTCTTGGGTGGGTCGCTAAATCGATAGAGCCATGCAATGTTTTTGAATACAATTACCTACAGTGAATACATAGCATAAAATGTACAGCAAAGTAACATAAATTAAGGCACAAAAAGTCCCATGAGAATAACATCCATCATCATCATCATTTTAGCTGCAAGACGTCCCCAGTTGGACATACGCTTCTCCCAAGGTTTGAACGAGGACCGGTCCTGGGCCGCTTGCATCCATCGGTTTCCAGCATCCTTCGGAACGTCATTGGTCCACCTTGTTTTGTTGGAGGTTTACCTATGCTTTGTCTTCCGGTATGCGGACGCTACTCCAGAGCTCTTCGACACCAACGGCCATCTGTTCTGCGTGCGATACGCCTCGCCATGGCGCCATCTGCCATTGAGGTCTAGCAATTTTTGGGGCTGGCTGACTTTGGTTCTCGTGCAAAGAAATTCCAAGCAAAGCCGTTTTCTTGCCCTTAGAGTGACCTTGCGCTAATTCAATCAGTAGGTGCTGGCAACACACACTGGCCGAAGACATTCGATTGAAACACCTACTTATATAAGACGAGAATATTTTGCTTAAGATAAGATAATATTTTTGCTTAGCTTCCTGAAAGCTGCATAACCGAGCCGGATTCGGCGATTGTCATTTTTTTCGAAGTTGAACCTACCTAACTAGGCAGTATGTCCCAAGTAAATATAGTCATCAACAAGTTCAAGCGCTGAGATTCATTACGGGATTTGGTACTACATTATTCTTGAAGGTAGGTGGCCTCGTCCTTCTCAAACCAGAACCCTGAACACAACTTCCACCTCACCGGTAAACACCTTAGGAGAGATAACATCTCCTTATCTGACTCCCCGCTGCGGCAGAATAGGTGCAGAGTTCTAGTCTTGTAGTCGGACTGACATCGTGGCGTTTTCATACAAAAACTTCAACACATCGATTTAGGTACCTGTAGTCGACTTAGCTTTGCTGGACTGCATCGCAGCCAATGTCTCGATCGAATCGAAGGCTTTCTCTTGGTTTACAAATGCTAAGGAGGGAGAAGATTTCCTCGGTCTATCGTAAAATCTGCCGCAACGCATGTTATCTTAGTGGTATGTGGTACTAAATCTTTTTTGGAACCCGGCTTGTTCGGAAGGCTGGGGTTGGAAGTCGTAAACCTGCGCGCAAGACGGCTCGTATGACTCTCGAGATCACCTTGTAGCTTGAAGGAATGACAGCTCACCAGTTAATTAAAACAGTGAGAATTTAAGAAGTTGAATTGCAAAGTAATGTCAATAAAAACAGGCCAAGTGAGAGTTACGACTCTATAAGAATGGTACGGAACCGCTCGTTTGCGGTCCTGTTTAATTTTTTAAGTAATCTACTTTTTGTCTGTTGTTATAGCGGCATCAGAAATAAAATTTGACCGTTTACCTATTACGGCTCATGCATGAGATACAGCCCGCTAGAAGATGGACAAACGGACAGCAGAAGTTTATTAATAGGGTTGGCACCCTTTGGGTACGGAACTCAACAAATTGATTTGATGATACATACTTGCTGACAATTGCTAATCACCAACCCTTCACACCAGTAATACTCTATTGTATGCTCATTACTTAACCTTAATAAAGTTTAGTAATATATGGTGGTCAGAGGAATCGGACAAGCAAAAATAGGGCATATTATGCTTAAACCTAACGTTTATTAAACCTAATTATATATTTTCATTTAAGTCGACGGAGCTCCTATTCCGCGTAGGTGAGGCGTGTCATGTGGGTAAAATTGACCTAATTCAGTATTTATTTTCGAATTCATATTTCGTTCGTTTAAGTTTTTACTTCGTAAATAATATTTTCCGCGCTAAATTTTAATCGTAGCCTGTGTCAATTTTTGCGGGCTAGACCTCCCACTTGATCCGTGATTCCGTGCACAAGATCCCGAACATTTTTAGGGTTCCGTACCAAAATGGTAAACAAGGAACCCTTATAGTAAGTATATAAAATTAATTTTGTAAAAAAGATGAAAAGTGGTCTAGAATGGGGGGTTAAAACATGGAAGTGGTTCAATTATAGCAAATGGGGTGTCATATGAAAGGGCGCAGTCTGTACATTTCAAAAAACTATTTATTTTACAACATACCGAGTCTTACTTTTTGACATATAGCCAAAAATGTACAATTAGATAATTATTTATATTTTATGGGTAAAACTAAATGAAGTGCTAATTATTTACAGGTTTTGACAAATAACAAAAAAGCTTTGAGAATCGGTTTTAAAATTTAGGCTCATCAAAATGGACCTTATTGCATAGAAAATAAAGTTCACAACAAAATGAGTATTTGAGCTGTGACCAAGCGTATTATCTTAAATACGGAAGCCTCGGTGCGCGAGTCCGGCTCGCACTTGACCGTTTTTTTTTTATATTAGGTAACAGGTCACAGGTCTACTCAAAACCAAAAGTAATGCTGAGTAGTATATGAGACAAAAAAGCAGTATGGGCACAAATTTGTGTGATGAACGCGAGTATTTGTTTCTGAGTCTTGGATGTTTTTTATGTATTTATACAGTTAATTTCTCTCTAAATGCATAAATAATGCAGAGACGGCTAGAGGCACACATAAAACTTGTTGAGAATTCTGTAACCACATTTTGCACAATCAAACTAAGATGTTTACCAGTGCATTAGTGACAGGTCAGTGTATGTCTTCCCATGGATGTCGTAAGAGGCGACTAAGGAAATAAAGGCTTGTAGTACTGTCAGGCGATGGGCTTGCAACCTGTATTCATTTATACAACTTTAGATTATTAGATAACACTATAATCACTGTTCATCCCATGTTCAGCAGATGTATTGTCTTACATGCAGTGATAATCCATAACATCGTGCCCTACTCATATATATATATATATATATATATATATATATATATAAATATTAGACCTCATTTAAGTAGCATCTTTAAGTACATTTGTTTTGGTTTTTACCCTTATAAATATCAATGCATAGCCGAAACTACTGTACCCAGAAATTTGAAATTTGGTAAAAGGGGTTTTTTTCATGATGTAAGTGAGCACACAGAAATATTTTTTAGAAATTCACCGCTAAGGGGTTAAAATAGCGAGGGGAGTAGCGGGAAACTAATTCTACGTGTACGAAGTCGCGGGCGTCTTCTAGTATATCATAGAGATCAATGCAACCATCTTACATATACGTGTACTGGGCCTCTATTCACCTCGGTAAAACAGTATTGTGTTTTTTTTTTTTTCCTAGCCTGTTTTTGTGTCCCACTGCTGGGCAAAGGCCTCCCCTCGTTTTCGCCATTCTTCTCTATCCAGAGGGCACTCCTGCCAATCCCGCGCAAACGACTCAAGGTCATCTCGCCATCTCCTTCTGGGTCTACCTCTGCTACGATATCCATCGTATTGTGTTATTGTAGCTTTTTACTTGCCCGATAATACAATAAGTAAGAGCTATATAGAGCTACATTGACAATACAGAATCACATCAAAAACATTAACGTTTTACCATGTTAGATAGCTCTGATTTACTTGACAACAGTAATGGCAGCTGAGGTAAAAAGAAACCATAACACATCAAAGGTAATTTGGTTTTACCAAGTTAAATAGAGGCGCTGTTAGCATGTCTTTGTCAATATCGGTAACCCATCATTTTATCAAATTTCACTTTTCATCTAATCATTAGATTCTCATTTCATCAAATTAAATGGCTTCAAACTCTATTTTCTGTTGAAACCATGATGTTTTCAGCGTTTAGGCACGAGAGATCCGTTTCTCAGGACATTCAAATTCTAAAATATCTATTTTCCACAACTTTTAAATCCTAGAAGACCCGTTTCCTGAGTTATCCAAATCCCAGAAGATCCGTGTCCCACAGCATCCAAATTCTAGTAGACACGTTTCCAGTAATAACCAAATCCTAGAACATCCTCTCTAATTATACATAAATCCTAGAAGACCCTGATTCCGTAATATCCGAATCGTATAGCACCCCTTTTCCAGTAAAACCAAATCCTAGAAGATCCATTCCCGTTATATCGAAATCATACAAAAACCGTTTCCCGTTACATACTTATTACAGAAGACCAGTTTCCCAGTTGTAACGAATGTTTTGGGAAATTTACTTTATGTTGAAACTGACGTTTAGGGAAAATTGTTTTTAACCCAAACGGACGTTCTTGGAAGTTAATTTTATACGGAAACGGCCGTTTTCGGAAATAAAAGTTCTGGACAAAGTTATATATTTAGCTAAATTGATGTTTTGGGAAATGTATCTAATAGGGAAATCGATTTTTTGGTAAATGGGTTTTCTGGAAAACAGAGGTTTTAGGTATATGATTTTTTGAGATGTTGATTTTATAGAATATGGATGTTTTAGTACATGGATATCTTAAGAATGAGATGTTTGTAACCAAACGTATATTTTAGGAAACTGATCTCTTGTGACTAAACGATTTTCAGGATATCTTAAACATTGATTACGTAGGTTAGGATAGTTTAGAGTTGTGACTACCAAAAAAAACTCGTGCGGGGAGGAATGCTTTTCGCTGAAATGTACATTCTGCGTAATAATACATTTGTTGAAAATTGTTTCCATAAAATAATAGGTACCCGTCAAAATCATATCAATAGATGACTTACATTGTTTTTGTAAAACTATCTGCTACATGAATAAAAGTAGCAATATACTTTGCCGAACTATATTTTGTTTAACAGAAGCTCTGATAACCCAAATAGGGAAATTTAGAATAATCATACTTTTGTAATGATTAGTGATTACCATTTGACAGACATCAGTCATGCACAAATGTGCAGTATGTCATTAGATACTTAGATATTAGTTCATTCACAGAAATATAATTTTCATAGAAGGAGTTATGAAATAAAAAACGATAAAACAATAGCTGTCATCTTTACTCTAAAGGGAAATTGAATATGCTAAAAAGAGAACACTGTAGGGGAGTCTTCCGGTAAGCTTTGGGGAGGGAAGATGGCCGATTGAAAGATGTCCAGCTTTAAAAAAATTATTATATTTACTGATTTAGGTACTCTACACACTCGACACTGGCGAAATCACTGCGAAATACCGCGGTGGGCCGCCATTATTAAAAGAAGAAGAAGGAGAACACTTTAAAAGTAAGGTTGTAAACGATTTTCTTTTGTTTCTGGAGGGAAATTGTCACATTTGTCATTTGTCAAGTTCAAGTTCAAGTTCAAGTTCAAGTTCAAGTTCAATTCTTTGTTAAATGTCTACTGTCCAGTGGGACAACATTTGTCAAAAGTTCACAATACGTACCTAAACATGGTCTAGATATGGGACTAGTGAATAATATCGATATCGACTCTACTCGATTGCGATTTTGTGATAAATAATTGTTTCGCAAATCTGACGTTTTTTTTTAATATTTGTCAGTTACGTCACCATACAAAATAAAACACAGTAGGTACATTAGAGTAGATAGTTCTATTCCAATTTGTTTTAACACATTATAGCTATATATACCTAAAATGATTTCCTTAATCGTAGTCGCGTTGTGGTTGCTATAGTGGCTCTTACTGTCAAGTGAATAATTAATTATAGCAATTTGGAATAGATGCCCTGATTTCAGTTTTTTAAGTACGTACTTAAAAACACCTTTGTTGTTTTCTTATGCTGAAAACTCAAAATAAACAAGTTTGATATCAATAAAGTAAGATTGTTTTACAATATTTACATATAACTTTATTGCTTATTAGTATATAGAAAACATATAGAAAATAAAATGAAATTAGATAGATAAGGCCACATAGGCCTGGGGTAGCTGTGATTTGCCAAGGACAGACGACACAATCAACAGGCAACATTTGGAATTGGTAATTCTAAGGGAGCAGTTGATTTCAAAATACTTCGAACACATGAGGTGATGTATTTTCCAGGACCAATTGGCCCTGGACATGCAAATGGCCACAACTCATTTTTCCCTTAAAAAGCTGTCCTTTGGAAATTTTAAATAAAAGGTAAAGAATTTATTAGGGCACCAAGGCAAATTGGGGTCCATCTCTATTTAGATGGATAGCTAAATAATGTAAACTTATGTGTATTTTTTTTTTTTCAGCACTACTATATCCGATGGTAAATTTATAAAACATTCAAAATAATACATGTTATGTTAATTATAATTTACAGACATATTATGTCCTAATATTCAATGAAATATATAGTTGTTCTGCAATTCTATGCTTTTAAAGGCACAAAATCACTGCAGGAATAACTAAATAATAACAAAATGCCAACTTGCCTGAGAAAGCTAATGTTTTCGGACGCATTTTCTTGAAATATCATGAGCGATTTACATCTTAGGACAGCGCAGGCCATTATGAATTATAAGTTGATTATAAGGTTGTTCAATGATAAAATTTATAATTTGTTGTACCGCATAGATATTACTGTTTTGAAAGCAATGTGACAGTATTAAACAATGAAAGACAATACACCGCAGCTTCTTTAGAGGTTGGTCTAATACTCTAATAATTCCACAAGTTAATATATTTTAAATTAGTCAGATTTTGACACCACTGTGGTCTCAAATATGACACCGGTTTGAGACACCAATTTAAGCCAAAATGTGCTGCTATATACTTCTTTGTACAACTCATTACCATTCTGCAATAAAATGTATGCGCTAGATTATTAAGTTCCTTCTATGAGAATTCTATTTAGCTGCAAATCATTTTGAAACTTGTTGATGCTGTCAATAATTGAAAGTTGTTATTGACAGTATGGACTTGGTAGTTTTGGGATTACTTTGGGTACTGTAGAGGCCAAGGACTAAATTAATGGTTATGACATGTGATATGTTTAAGCTGTAGTTTTTATCTCTTAATAAATACTGTCTGATCCTGCTGAAGTCTTAAATAAAAATAATTAGATCTCCATAAAAGTACCTGAAAAACCGAGCATCATTCTGGTTAAAAACAAAACTTCCCAAAGATGACAACTAGACAGATCGAAAATTCACCCCTGTAAACCTCTATATTTCAAATTTCATCGAAAACATGGGAGCCGTTTCCGGGATTCGGATTATATAAATACAAAAATTGCTCGTTTAAAGGTATTAGATAGATAGATAGATTTAATGCTGTATAAAATAATGAAATAATGATGCTCTATGCAAATTGAAAATTAAGGACAAAATTTAAATTTAAGTTAATTATGTTTATTTCAGGTTAATTAAGTTCACACTGTGGTATGGGACTCTTTTTTTTAATATCAATGTAATAAAAACGTCCAGCTTGATTTCTAAGATTAATTCCATTGCTTACATATTTTACCTACAACAGGAAAAAGCAAGTTAGTAGGCTGTAAAAAAAATGATATTTTGAATAAAGTAAACTGCAGTAGTTTTTTGCATTGTTGGGCAATGCAAGTATGCATTGGTTATCTTCAACTAAATTGACTAGTAAGTAGGGTAATTAGTAGAGAAATGCTGTACGATTCAAATCTCAGATTCCTTAGGGACAGAGCTTCATCAACAAATAAACACAGTAGGTAGTATCTTATTGTAAAAAAAACATTAATAACATTTCATACAAGTGCTGCAAAGATAAATAGATAATAGTGATCACATGGCTCCAGCGCCGTGCTGATTTAACGACGTTAAAAACAATATTGAAAAAATGCTTCAAAGGCACTTGAAAACACTAATCCGTACAGTTTTAGTTTTTATAAATATATAATCTTCACTTACAGCAGGCATTTTTTACAATATTAAAAACTGGTAATGAAAAAACTTTACCATTTCAGGATTCATAAAAACAATGATTATAATCAGAATAAACGAATATAACTTAAGAACATTACAAATTGGACACAACTGTTGGCGCGAATTACAGTACTACTGTTACATAGTGGCCCAAAGCATTTAAGGAATTCAAAACATAATATTACCTGATCGCTGCATAGTGGTAACTCTGCAAAAATATTTTCACACAAGAAACATATCTCAAAACACGATTTTTTATCACTGCACTAAACAAACTGTCAACAGATCATCTCAACCGCCCTAGCTAGGTACCGCACCGGGTAGAAATTGATTTTTGTGAATTATTGCCAGTTAATAATAATACGTTAACCCCCTCTAAAAACCTAAATAATTATTGCAAAATTATATAGCCGTTAGCACTGGACTGAAATTATGAAAGTAGTAATACTGTATTAATTTTAGGTGCTACTTCAAAGATTGAATATAATAATTGGAATTCCACATGCCAACGTTTCTTAATAGAGGATAGTCAGAAAAGGATCGAAGTTTGGAGGAACGTTATCTCATCTCTTTTTTCGAATCATGAGTGAAAAAGACGGAGCATACAAAATTTCGTATGCTTTTATGTTGAATAATGTATAACACCTTTATGTCCATCTACAACAGAACAGGAATAAAACTGGGGCCTGTTTTATAAAGCTACACATTACAATTTACAAGTTACAAGTTTCTATTTGACTCAACCTCGACCAATGACGACCAGCCATTTGAGCAGTGTTGCCAGTCTAGACCTGTAAAATTGTTACTTATAGCCATCTTATAGCATGCTTGTAGCTTTATAAAACGTGTTTTTATATTACGTTACGGGTGAATTAGCATAGGATTCCAACTATTGTAATTCCCACTACCTTGATTCTTGGGTCAAGCATGGGTCAAGCGAGAAATTAAATTCTCATGATGGTCAATATTTTAACAAAATTAAATCTACACAGTGGTTAGTTTATATATATGATGTTTTATTTACAACTCTCCATTTATAAATTGTTTGTAACTACAATTAAACTATTTAATTTACTTTGTCCCATTCACGAGTCTTCTAAAACGCGCTGTCACGAGGCGCTGTGCTTGGTTTTTTTCGCGTTGCATCACGTTTGCAAGCGCATCGCTTACGTAGAACACTGTGTTACTGCGCAAGCGAATCACTTAAGCCTTGGCCAAACACACGGCGCGACGCAGCGCCGCGTCCGCGCCGCGCGACCGCGGCGGCTTTAAATACATGCTAACAGGTTAGCGACGTCAAACAGACTGCGTCCCGCCGGCATCGCGCCCATGTTTGACGTCGCTAACCTGTTAGCATGTATTTAAAGCCGCCGCGGTCGCGCGGCGCGGACGCGGCGCTGCGTCGCGCCGTGTGTTTGGCCAAGGTTTTAAGCCCTCTATGCACTACCCTTCTTCAAGAAAAGCAGCGCTCGACCATTTTGGTGCTATACGCACATCGTGCCAAGTATCCGTCATGCGCGACGTTGCATTGCGAAATGTTGGGGCTTGTTGGACCAAAAATCGGTCGTGGGAGTCCATCACGGTAATAGTAACAATTTTAGTCGTCCAGCAAGCCTACGCGCTATCATTTTGCGTCGTGCTTCGTGCACGAACAGACAGCACGAATGGACAGTGGTTGGAGGGCTTTACGTAGAGAGTAACCAAACGCAAACATCATAGTAACATTCGACACTGACGGCTGACAGCAGCAGATGACGTGTAGTGGCATTATTGCACTTTGTTATTGTTTAGTTGGTTATTTTCATTACCTATTTTAACAATAAGAAAAATATAATTGTTTGGATGTTTAAATAGAAGAACAATCGGCTCATAACTTATGTTAATGTAATAAAAAGTCTTACAATGAGTTTATCTTTTACAACTGGAAGATTGGTGATTTTACAACTGCTGAAATATAGACAAGTACACCTTAAAAATCTGATATTCCGTAACAATGTAAGAGTTTCTAAACTTTCACACAACACTATTTTTTTTTTAATTAAAATATATGGGCGACGTCGTAGTACTACTGAAAGGGTCACATACAAACAATATCATAATGTACTTCATTTAATATTATTAGTATAAAACTTACTTAGAAGACAAAATGTAAAGTAACAACAAGTGTTCTAAAATGGGACTTTACAGAAGCAAGTGGAGCTAACTCCATGTTCTGCCCTCCATTCCCAGGTCTCCGGAAGGGATTTTCACCTCTGCCCCTTTTTCTTAAGCAAACAAAAGCAAGGACTTTTGTCTTTGGCCCCTCAGGCGATTACCAAAAAAAAAAAAAAAAACTCCATGTTCTTCTGTTTAGTTCATAAGAGAAAAAATATTATTTATCTGAACAATTGTGATTGCATGTGACATCCATAGACTAATAAGTCCAAGGCAATTTTCTATAAATAACTTGACTTGATTGGCGAAACAAAACTTAACTTCAATGCCAGCATTATGCTGAGTTGGGACCATTTTGTGGCTACTCTTTTCTTGTACATTTTTATCTGTTCTTGGTTATGTTTGTCACAAATAAATGACTTTCTTTCAATTGTTTTTCTTGAAAACCTTTAATTAAAATTAGAACGGAGAAGATTTAAAAAGGTTTTAAATTGTTTCCGAATACCATTTTTACATTATAATTAGAATAGAATTGAGTACAAAATATTTATTCAACGCACAAGAAAAATCAATACAAAAAAACATAAAGTGAAAAAATATATATTAGGTTTTAATACCAATACCTATAATTGACGGTTTTTTCACTCTTACAGCACAAAAATACCGACTTGATGATTTATAATGGTACTAAATTTCTGTTTTAGTATCAGTTTAACAGAGAAAAACATGGTTTTATGAACTATACAATACTTGCTGGATTGATGTTCTCCTGGACTACAAAGCCAAAAGAACAGTCTGGTCCCTCAAACAAATCAATCTCTTCAGTGATTGAGCAAGCTGACCAATTGTTTGATAGAGGACATTATGAAGAATGCTTGGAGTATTTGAAAAAGAGTCAGGTACAAGTTAGGTCAGATTAATATAATATGCTATTTGACAAATTTTGGAAAACCTTTTCATATGATTATTTATTACTTAACAACCACACTACATTGATATTTCCTTGAGATTGTAATGTATTATCAATAAAAGTTCAATTTAAAATTATCAAAACTGTGCTAAAAACGCTGATTCTATTATGGCGCTGGCCATATGACAACTGTGATGTCACACACAAGTAAACAATAAACAATAATTTGAAGAGATATACCCTTATAATCTGTGGTCAAATACTCAGGTCTGCAATCTCTTTATCTGGAGCTGTGAAAAAAACAAAGGAGACCATTCATTTTGGGCCCAAAATCAAAACTGCCGGCCAACGAATAAAAGTATTTTTAATCTGATCAGATTATTGCTCTGAGCATTTCATTATATGACATCAAAACTCTAGAACCATCATTTGTTGGTGTTATAGATGTTCGAAAATCCTGACTTTTCATACAAAATCAAAAGTGGCGACTAACAAATATAAATGTTTTTAATCTGATCAGATTATCGCCCTAAGCATTTCATTATATGACATCAAAACTCTAGAACCATCATTTGTTGGTGTTATAGATGTTCGAAAATCCTGACTTTTCATACAAAATCAAAAGTGTCAACTAACGAATATAAATGTTTTTAATCTGATCAGATTATCGCCCTAAGCACTTCATTATATGACATCAAAACTCTAGAACCATCATTTGTTGGTGTTATAGATGTTCGAAAATCCTGAGACACAAAATTAAAAATCGATATAATTTGATTTAAAACTCAAAGAAAATAGCATTCCGAATTAAAATGCAACACAAACACTTTTTGATTTGTGTCCCTTTTTACAATTCAATTCAGGTCAGTCAGTTGTTACAATTTTACTGAACTCGTACTTACCTTTAATAATTACAATTTGCAAAAATTCATTATTATTAATAAGTAGGTACAGTCAGCGTCATATAGTTGGTAGCATCCAAAGTAGCCAAATAGTATGTTACACGTCAATATTACCGTAGTAACAAGGGCGTGTAACGAACTATTTGGCTACTTTGGATGCTACCAACTATATGACGCTGACTGTACCTCCTACATAACATTCAAATTGTTACAGAAATAAATAAACCGAACTGATTAACACATACTTTTTTGTTTACCCTACTTAGCGGCGATCAGTCATTCATTTGGTTAAATGACCTTACCCGCGCAAACGTACTGCCTTATAACATCGTTGTAACTTATATTTGTGGTACTATACTCGGTAACGGTCGGCAACGTTCGGCGGGTTATTCCCACGTGTTACCACCAATTTATTACCACTGGTAACAACTGGGAATTATTTTCCCACCTGTTACCACTGGAAACTACTGAGAATAAAAATTCCCAGCTGTTACCATTTATTATTATTATTATTCATAGATATTTATTAAATTTTCTGCAAATTAGGTTTTTTATAATAAACATTCAAATATAAAAGTAAAATAACAATACTAATACAAAAAATATACATTATAAAAAACCTAACCTACGGGTGCCGCCGGCAGCGGGGCAGGGCTCAAGCTACCGGTGGTTAGGGCTGCAGAGAGAGGAACCTCCTCACAATGCGTGCCGTGTCAAGGAGTACTGCCTTCTGTATCTGGCCCTTGATCCAGCCATCTAGCGAGAGTCTCTTGAGGTGTTGGTCGAGACTCTTCGCTATAAGACCGTTGGCCGAAACAACTATCGGGACAATGATCGTCGAGTCAACATCCCACATGGCGGTCACCTCGTGAGCCAAGTCAAGGTACTTGCTGAGCTTGTCCTTCTCGGCCTTCACGAGGTTCTCGTCATGCGGGATGGTGACGTCGACGAGCACTGCCCGGCGTTGAGATCGATCTGCCAACACGATATCAGGCTTATTGGCGACAATAGTCCTGTCCGTGATGACAGATCGATCCCAATAGAGCGTAGCACGACCATTTTCGAGAACTGGCGCCGGTGCGTACTTATAGTACGGCACTTCAGAATCAACAAGATCATATTGAAGGGCAAGTTGTTGATGGATGATCCTGGCCACGAGGTTATGTCTGTGCAAGTACTCACCGTTGGCCAAATGCGAACAACCGGAAATTATATGTCTGAGGGACTCGCCGGGGCAACGACACGCTCGACAAATGTCAACCGTGCCATCCCTCAGAATATACTTCCGGTAATTGTTCGTCATTATGACTTCGTCAGCAATTGCACAGACAAAACCTTCGGTTTCCCCAAAAAGGTCACCAAAACGTAGCCAGTTCACGGACGCTAAAAAGTCTACATCAGGCCTGGTTAGGGCCCGGTAGAAGCGTCCGTGTAACTCCTTGCTCTTCCATATGTTCTTGCGGTCCTCAGTGCTCAACACCGTTGGTCTGCGCCAGTTCCCGTTTGCCAAGGAGAGAGGCGTGAGGTTCCTGTCTACTGCAACCACATCGCGATGCATCCTACACTCATTGTTAAGGAAATAATCCCTGAGATTGCACACCTCGCGGTTGTGGAGATTCTTAGCATTTAAAATGCCTCGACCTCCACATTTCCTCGGGATGTACAATCTCATAACAGATGAGCGCGGGTGCAACATGCGATGTGATTTAAGCAGTAGACGGACCCTCCTATCCAGAGCATCCAGCTCAGTCTGAGTCCATCTTAGTATGCCAAAGGAGTATGTGAGCAGCGGCATAACCCAGCCATTGAAGGCGCGCACCTTATTGCCACCCGACAAAAGACTGTTAAGAACTTTTGTCAAGCGACAGAAGAAGCGCTCCTTCACTGACTGCTTGACATCGCCCACCACGATACCCAAAGACTGTGACATACCAAGATATTTGTAGGTTTCAACTTCGGAGAGAGATCTGAGAGTCATTGTCTCAGAAAGTTGCAAATTCGATGAATTTACAACTTTCCCTCGTTGAACATGCATAACCGCACACTTATCTACACCGAATTCCATCTTGATCGCACTACTGAACTCTTGTGTGATTTTCAATAGTGCGATAAGATCTTGGCGTTTCGATGCAAACAGTTTGAGGTCATCCATGAACAATAAGTGAGAAATGACTTCAGCTTCTCTACAAAGTCGATAGCCAAGCCCAGAATCCGACAGCAAAGAGCTAAGAGGATTCAAGGCTAGGCAAAACCACAAAGGACTCAGACTGTCACCCTGGAAGATGCCTCTTTCAATCCTTATCAAGTTAGGCAAATCAGAGGGGACATCTCGGCCACCTGGTTGACGAAGGACTGTGACCCACTGCCTCATACACACACCTAAAAAGGACCTCAGGGTTGCATCAACTTTATACAACTCTAAGATCCTTTCGAGCCATGAATGAGGCACTGAGTCATAAGCCTTCTTGTAGTCAATCCAAGCAGCTGAGAGGGCCGCCTTGTTTCGTCTAACTTGCTGGCAAATGGTCATGTCTATGAGGAGGAGCTCCTTAGTACCGCGGGACCCAACCTTACACCCATTTTGAGCAGAGGCCATAACGTTGTTTGCAATAAAATGTGCATTTAATTTTGTACTCAAAATGGATGTAAGGAGCTTGTAGATGGTAGGCAAGCATGTGATGGGTCGGTAGTTCTTTGGATCCGCGGTACTACCGGACTTGTGGAGCAGGAAGGTGACACCAGTTGTTAATAAAGGTGGCAAGGAACCAATCTCAAGGGCATTTTGGAGTTGTGCTGCTAAACACTCATGTGAGGCTTTGAACCATTTAATCCAGAAGTTGTGCAATCCATCCGGCCCAGGACTTTTCCAGTTCTGAGCCATTCGAATTGCACAACTTACGTCTTCGGGGCAGATAGTAATAGGCCCCATTGGTTCAATAGCCTCACATGCGTGTTCAACAACACACATCCAGTCTCCTTCTGTGTGCACGACAGGCACCGACCAGATGCTGCGCCAGAAATCAATCATAGCAACAGGATCCGGTAGGTGCCCATCGCTCACACCTTGATCAGTTCCTTCCCACTTTCTGTACACCTTCCTCTGATCGCTTTGGAAGAGGCGGTTTTGTTGGTATCTATCCACGCGCTCTCTAAAACGACGAATACGGCTTGCCCACGCATAAACCTTCTGCTTCAGGAAGTCAATACGTTCCGTGACACAAGCCATATAATGCTGGGGCCTTATTCCGGTCCCAGCAAAGGCTTGGTTCACGAAACGCATGATACGGGGGCGTTCATTGCCCCCCCTGAAGCAGATTAGCTTTGCTATGAGAGTCCTAAACTTATCGATACGCCGCTCAATTCGTACTTGCCAAGCGGGGACAGACCCGCGAGCACGCGGAGCTCGGTCAGTATCCGGAAACTTGACTCGAGCTACGCGGCACGCAGCTATGGCCCCGCAGTACAAAATTGAGTGGGTATCGATAATATCCTCGCTGGCTTGTAAATATGACACCAGCAAGGCGTTTAAGGCTCCCATAAGCGCCAAATTTCGTTTACACGCAGGCAAGCGTGGTAGACGAGGCCTAGAGTTGGGCGTGGACCGATACTGCGCCATCGCGTCTTCCAAAGCCCTCCTCAATTGCTCATTTACCTGGCTAGTAACACTTATATTCGTACAATCCTCAACGTCGATAACGGGATCATCCTGCACTGACAATACGTGTTGGGCAACTGGCATCGAAACCGATAACGCAGCAGGAGGGTCCCGTGACGAAGCGGAGGTTGCACGAATAGGAAGCGATTCCAGGCGGAGCCGATCAAGTACAGACTGATCCAGCCGCCGGAGCCGCTGAATGGCCCGCACTTGATCCGATAGTCGTTGGGCGGTAACGGTGATGGTCGGCTCTAGGGTCTGAAACAGAAGCAGCATCCGATCACGATACGCAGTGAGGTTAGTTTCTCCCTCTGTAGCCCCGTAATACGCTCGCATGCAATTTTCATTGTTAATTTGTGACCATCGCATGCGGCGCACTAAACCACCGGTAGCGGGAGCCGTGCGCGGGGCGGGATGCCCCGCTGGCCCCAAGCGTGCCGGCAGCGGTGGTCGCCCACGTCGCGCAGGTGGTCGCGGCGGCGGAAGCGGCGGCCCGCGCTCGTCGCTCGACTCGCTGGTGTCGGCCGCGGTGGCAAACTCGTCACCCGACGACGATGGCGAGGAGCTGGACGAGGCGGGCAGAGGTGGAGGGCGTGCGTTTGTGTCCGCTTCTTTCTGTCTCGATCTAGTTATCATATTGTTTTTGGTAGGAATTGTGACTTGAACTGTGACTGTGACATGTTGACGTTGTCAACGCTTAAGATATTTTTTTGTTGTGGTATTTATTTAAGTAGATATTATTCATCTTGTTGTGGGATGATGTTTGAAATAAATAAAATGGAAATACCACATAAAAAGAAACACAAAGGCCAAAAACTAAATTAATATAAAGAGAAAACTAAAAAGCACGACAGACAGCGTATTATTATTATTATTATTATTATTATTATTATTTATCAGGCGGCAGTTGTAACAACTGGTAGATGCCTGTATCCAGCTGTCCCTTGATCAAGTGTTCTTTGTACTTTTAATGTATTGGTCTAGTCGGTTTTTAAACTGATTGACGTTCTGTGCTAAGACTACTTGTTCTGGTAGTTTGTTCCATGCTTTCACTACTCTGTTACATAAGAAGTGTCTGCGGGGATTGTTGTGTGAGAGCTCAGTTAGTAATTTAAATTGATGGCCCCGGAGACGAGTGTTGGTACTTAGCTTGAACAATTTATGAAACTCCTGTAAATCGTAATGTCCTGTGAGTATCTTATAGGTTTCTATTAAATCGCCACGCTCTCTACGATCCTTTAGAGTCGTGAGTTTCAGCACCTGCAGTCTTTCGTCGTAAGATTTATTTTTAAGTTGTCTCGGTATCTTGGTGAAACTGCGTTGGACTTTCTCGAGTAGTTCAATGTCTTTGACAAAATAAGGACTCCACGCTTGAAAAGCGTATTCTAAATTGGGTCGTACATATAATTTAAAAATCTGAAGGATTAGTTCTGGGGTTAAGACTCCGAAGGCCTTCCTAATGAGGTAGATCAAGGACTTAGATCTTTTAGTGATCGCTGTTATGTGCTCCTCCCACTTGAGGTCCTCTGTTACCTTGACTCCCAGGTCTGTTTGCACTTTGACTGGCTTAAGTTGGGTATCTCCTAGGTTATATGTTAAGTGCGGGTTACGATTTCCTATTTGTAGCACAGTGCATTTTGCAGCATTCAAGTTAATGAGCCACTTCTTTGACCAGTTAGCTATCGTGCTTAAGTCACTTTGGAGTCGATCGAATTCAATTAGTGGGTTTGCGAATATCTTCGTGTCATCAGCAAAAACGCTGACGCTACAGTGCAGGGAATAAGGTAAGTCAAACGTGTAGATTATGTACAGCACAGGGCCAAGAACAGAACCCTGTGGCACGCCACTGTGAATCTCTCGCTGCTCTGACAAGGTCTCCCCAACTCTTACACGGAAGGTTCTGTATCGTAGAAATGCCTCGATCCAGTTAAGAAGCTTTCCTCTTATTCCGACGAATTCCAGCTTTTGTAGTAGTCTCGACGAAGGGACCTTATCAAAGGCTTTTTCATAATCAAGGTAAATTACATCGACAGGTTCTCTTTCGTTAAAACTTTTAGTCCAAGACGAGAGACATGAAAGCAAGTTAGACACTGTTGATCGGCGCGGACAAAAACCATGCTGATGGTCGCCTATTACTTTGTGCTGTGTAAAGAAGTTTCTTATATGCTTCACTATGACTTTCTCCATTAACTTGCAAACTACACTTGTTAAGCTGATAGGTCTGTAATTAGAAGGTTCTAGCTTATTTCCTTTCTTGAATATCGGCGTCACTGTTGCTGTTTTCCATTGTCTTGGTAAGGTTCCAGTATCATAAGACTTCTGCATTATTGTAGCTAATGAGTCTGCCACGTCACACTTTTGGAGTAATAAAACAGGGATGAGGTCTGGTCCAGGTGAAGAATCAGTTTTCATTTCTTTAATAGCTTGCTGAATTTTATCCGGTGTAAACATAATATCTGCAATGGAATCTTCCACTCTAAGAAATGGTTCTAAAAAGGGTAGTTGTCCATGTGGTTCCTGTTGAAAAACGCTTGCGAAATGTTCTGCAAACGCTTCTGCGATGTCAAAGCTAAGTGTTACTGTT
Source organism: Acleris sparsana (assembly GCA_923062465.1). Taxonomy (NCBI): domain Eukaryota; kingdom Metazoa; phylum Arthropoda; class Insecta; order Lepidoptera; family Tortricidae; genus Acleris; species Acleris sparsana. The sequence continues at coordinate 12,277,745 of OV281287.1, read as the reverse complement.
TGTCCGTCTTTGTTGCGTATTATTGTTGGTATGCTAACCTTTGAGGTCACTTGCTGTCTTAAATATGAGAAGAATTTCTTTGGTCCGGCTTGTAATAAATCTGTTTCATAGGAAGTGCGAGAGGACCTGCATTGGTTTATTAACTTGTTGTTTATTTTTCTGTATTCTATGTAAATATCATTTAATCCAGTTAAAGTGTATCTGTTCCAGAGAGTTAGTTTATCTCTTATTAAGTTTTGAATGTCTTTAGATAACCAGGGCTTATTTGGGGAAAAGGGAATCTTCGGTCTTGTCTGGGGAACGTATTGTTCTACTGCGGCTGTAATTACATTAAGGAAAGACTGAAACTGATTATCAGCACATTGTTCATCCTTTATTATATTTCCTAAGGTGGCTCGTAGTTTATCATTTATTTTCTCGTAATCACCCTTTCTGTAGTTGTATCTAGGTACTATGGTTTTATTTTGCTTTTGCACTTGAACTTGTATAGTTGTGAGTAAGCAAGTGTGATCGCTTTTGCCAATAGGCGCTAGGTGATCTATATCAGCTATCAGAGCGTCATCGTTGGTTAGAATTAAATCCAGGTAAGAAGGCTGATTTCCTTGACGATATCTGGTGTGCTTGTGCACTAGTTGTTGAAGGTTACTACTTCTGTACCACTGTACGAAGTTGTCTTCTCTAGGTGTTACATATCCGGTATCCTCAAGCGGCCACTTAACACCACCAAAGTTAAAGTCTCCCATTATTATAGTTGTGTTGGACTCCGAGGCATCATTAAGTTGATTAAGCAAGATATTGTCTTGGTCCAGGGTAGAATCATGTCCTCTGTAGAGGCCACATAGAAGGATCTTCAAGTTTCCGACTTGTACGTCTAACCACAAACATTCAGACGCCGCGTGCTTGGTATTGTAGTTTGTATTTATTTTAGAATAAACTGTACTTTTAGCTGCATATATAGCCACTCCACCACTACGTTTCCCAATCCGGTCGTCTCGGTATACGTCAAAGCCCGGTATTTTTATCATTGAATTAGGTATATTAGGTTTTAGCCATGTTTCTGTGATAACGATTAGAGTTGGTTTGAGAGAGTTTACTCTGGCAATGAAGAGATCCAGCTTCGAAGTAACAGATTGGATGTTAGTATATAGCAAAGTTAGAGTCTGAATTGTGAGCGGTAATTCTTTAATTAGAGTTCGTGTATCGTGGTCAGCTGTGGGTAATGTAGATTTACGGCAAATTATGGGATTTAGTTTTTTGTTGTTGTCTTCACGATAGTTGGTTGCCCTCGGACATACTTTATGGTGATATCTGTCTCTCCATTACTGATGCGCTTATTAAGTTCTTCTCGCAAATACACCAGGTACTCTCTTTGCATGGGAGTCAGGTCCCCTTTAACAGATGAGGGTTTCGCCAGCTTGTTCTTGTTACGAAGCACTTCCAACGCATCGCCCTTACTATATAGAATGACCTTTAGCGGACGCGGCGACGCGCCTCGGTCAGACTTCGCAGCACCCAGGCGAATAGTCCTTATTCCATCACAATTTACGTTGTTTGTAATTTTGGCTATAAATGCTACACACTCCAATTTATCATGTTCCCTTCTCTGCTCCGGTTCATTGCTGTCCGATTCACGGATATCGTAGATAATAAGATTATTTGCTCGATTGGCCCTCTCTTGTATTTCTTGTATGGCTGATTCAGTTGCCAACATGCTCTGACGCATGCGCAGTTGCTTGACTTCCTCTGTGAGGTCATTGAGCATTTTCATAATCACTGGCAGTTGAGTCATTGCAGATTTGCAGTCTCCGCATAGAAAAGTCATAACGCGAGCAACAGTTTTTAGCTCGAACACTCTTACTTCTGTCGGAGACATGCCATGGCACTCACCGCATAACAGCTTTTTGCACGAATCACATGATACTGACATTTTTTTATCATTTGGTAATTTGTTGCACTTTGTACATTTATCATGTGTTGAGCGAGGTGTAGAATTTTTGTTGGTGCTCATTATAGGATTTTTAAGTTTCTTGCTCTGGCAACACTGTTATGACAGTTCCGCACAACAACAAAGCAGTGTCAGAAAAAAAGTTAAACAATTTGGGGGTAGTTGATAATTTATAAACAGGATCAGCGTCAATTGCACATATCTTTGCACTGTTTTGTTAACTTTTACGCAATTCCGCACTTTAATAACACTAATACACTGTTCACAACTTATCTGCAGCACTTTTGTAATGTTTTTATACGCTTTTACACAGTTTTACAAGTAGAATCAAATAAAAATCGCGCGCGCAGTATCTGTCGGTTCTGTCGCAAGTTGACGTCCAGTTGATTTACTACTGGGTTTTTTTTCCCCAGTAGTTATCATTATCACTAAATATTTTACTGATAACTACTAAAATATTCCCACTTGTTACCACCGAGTACTTTAGTCGTAACAGGTGGAAAAAAATAATCCCAGGTGTTACCAGTGGTAACAAATTGGTGGTAACAAGTGGGAATAACCCGCCGAATGTTGCCGAACGTTACCGAGTATAGTACCACAAATGTAAGTTACAACGATGTTATAAGGCAGTCGTTTGCGCGGGTAAAACTACTAACGGTAATTGGCCAAATATTTGGCAGCCATTGCAGCAACGTCGTCGACCGCCATTTTATTTAGCGTCGCGTCAGCGGCGTCAGTTGTCATTAGTACACAAGCTGAGACACACGAGCGCTAATCGTTACGTACAATTGAGGACAATTTAAGTGGCGGCATTATTAAATATTATTTTTATTAAAATTACTTCCCCTAAAACAGGGTGGTCTTTAAAAAGTCAAGCTAGGGAAATAGTTTATAATGTGCATCAATTTATGCAAAATGAAGCCCAAAGTGCCAAAAATAAAGTGATCGCTAAAGAAGATTTTCAAAATGTCATGGAACGTAATACTGCACGAGCTACGGGAATATCAAGAAAGACAGTTTGCGCCATATTGAAGGAAAAAGACTTATCTACGGCTGTAGCTACTGGGACTATAGGACCAGAGCACGAAGCCTATTCCTCTGCAGCGGGGAGTCACAAGGAGATGTGATCTCTCCGAAGCTGTTCACCGCTGCATTGGAGGATGGTTTTAAGGTTCTGGACTGGAAAGGACGAGGCATCACCATAAACGGTGAGTACATCACTCACCTTCGATTCGCTGACCTCAGTAGAGCTTCCGACCGAGTGGGCTTGAGAATGAACATGGACAAGACGAAAGTCATGTCCAATGTCCGTGTCGCGCCAACTCCCGTGATAGTCGGAGGCTCTGCGCTCGAAGTTGTTGACGAATATATTTACCTGGGATAAACAGTCCAGTTAGGTAGGTCCAACTTTGAAAAAGAGGTCATTCGTCGTATCCGACTCGGCTGGGCAGCGTTCGGGAAGCTTCGCAGCACCTTTTCGTCCAAATTACCGCAGTGTTTGAAGTCAAAAGTCTTTGACGAGTGTGTGTTGCCAGTGATGACTTACGGATCTGAGACGTGGGCGCTAACAATGGGCCTCATAAGGAAGCTCCAAGTCACTCAGAGGGCTATGGAGAGGGCTATGCTCGGGGTTTCTCTGCGTGATAAAATCAGAAATGATGATATCCGCAGTAGAACTAAGGTTACCGACATAGCCCGAAGAATAGCTAAACTGAAGTGGCAGTGGGCGGGGCACATTGCTCGCAGGACTGATGGCCGATGGGGTCAGAAGGTTCTGGAGTGGCGTCCGCGGACCGGATGACGAGCTGTAGGTAGGCCTCCAACAAGATGGAGTGACGACCTCGTCAGGATCGCGGGACCGCGGTGGACGCGAAAAGCACAAGACCGGTCTGAGTGGAAAGCCTTGGGGGAGGCCTATGCCCAGCAGTGGACGTCTTTCGGCTGACATGATGATGATGATGACGGCTGTAGCGTCAACGAGTAGTAGTGGTCCTACTTTCAGAACTCCTAAATAAGGACGGCATAAGAAAACACATCGCGCAACGTTAGATGATTTTGATTAGGTATCAAACGATACGACGAAAGATGTATGATTTTCACACCGTGGAAAAGCAAGTACCAACGATAAAATCTCTATTAGATGTGTTAAAGCGTGACATCTCTTTCAACGGAGGACGAGAAACTCTACGTAAAGTGTTACGAAAGCTTGGCTTTAGATTTAAAAAAGCTGAGTCAAATAGAAAGATCCTAGCTCAAATAGACAAGAAATGTAAAGCAATTAATAGTTTTGTCTATCCAATTCGAAGGCTTGCAGCAGTTGCCAATAAAGAAACGGCTCTCCAAGCATACCACGGCTACGTGGTGTCAGTGCTCAGGTACGGACTGCTGCTGTGGGGAAACTCCTATGATATTAGCAGGCTATTCATCAGTCAGAAAAAGTGCATTAGGGCCCTCTGTAATAAACCACCACTAACCTCTTGCAAACCGTTATTTGATGAGTTGAAGCTACTTACTCTTCCATCACTTTATATATTGGAAATGAGCAAATTTGTAAAATTTAATTTAAATCTATTCACTCAACTCAAAAATGTTTGTAGCTTCAACACCAGGTATCCCAGAAAACTAGTACAGCAGAAAACAGTATCAATATTACGGAAAAGAAATTGTTACTGCATGGCTGTAAACATCTTTAATAACATTCCGAAAGACATAATAAATTTGCCATACAATAGATTTGTTAGTACTCTGTGTAAATGGTTACTAGAAAAAAGATTTTACTCTGTCAGGGATTTTTTATCTGTAAGAAATAATTAATGGAATGGAATGTCATGTAATATTAATAATTAAGGGTATATAATTTAAGTTCACAATCACATTTGCATGCTGGTGTCGCCGGCGAGAGCGCTGACCAAATGTATATTCTTTATCAACCACTGTAACCGCATCTCAAGTGAATAAATTTTGATTTGATTTGATTTGATTTGAAAAGGATGAAGTGCGACTATTAAGGATAAAATACTTTAAGACTCATAAATCAGTACAGAGACGAAGGAAAGAATATAGTTTACGGTGATGAAACTTATGTGCACACTACACATACTAAAGAAAGTGCATACAATTTCGTGGTTTGTTGATGTATAAATCTTCGCAATCTACGGGTGACTACCACAGCGAAATGAACACAGAAAACTATGAAAAGTGGGTAAAAAATCAGATGACACCAAATCTTCCACCGAATTCAGTTTTTGTAATAGATAATGCTGCAAGTGCCTAATTCAAACTCGAGAAAAGGAGACATGCAGCAATGGCTAAGTAGCAAAAAGATACCATACGATAGCAGATCTTTTAAACCCGAATTGTATGATATAATAAAAAGACACAAGAAAGATTACATACAGTACTCGTTTGGCACCATAATGGAGGAGCATGGCTTTAAGGTTACCGCCTTATCACCCTCATTTTAACCCAATAGAAAATATTTGGGCACATGTAAAAGGTCACGTAAGCAAGCATAACGTCAACATGAATTTTACTGAAGTGATGAAACTACTACATGAAAAGTTTTCTTCAATCGACGTGGAAGCATGGCGTCGAGTAGTGGATCATGCTATAAAGTGGTGAAGATGATTTTTTGACAGTGGAAGAAGCTTTGGACACCCGTCTTAATCAATTTGTAATCAATACTGGCTCTTCGTCATCATCAGATGATAGTGAAGAACATTACGAAGATGATACAATTGAAGGAGTAGTTCCATTAGAATAGATTATAAATGTTATTATTATTATTATTGTCTCACCTGTCATTTATGTCGCATTAAACTAAATAATGTATATTTGAAGTTTGTATTTTTATTCAGTAATTGGTATAATAAAAATAATATCAGTAAAATGTATAATTATCAATAACACATTTCCTAAAAATGTATTTGTTTTTATGTGAAAAACAAAAATCAATCTTATCTATGCTCAAACAAACTTATGTTTATAATACAAAAAAAAATTATTAGAGAATATAAAAAATAGATGCATCTTTTTTATTACCACTCAATGTCATGACGCTATGAGCGAGAAAGCACGAGTTTAACTGTCATTTTCATATTCTACCTTACGCGTAGCACGACAAGGTTTGTATTGAATTGATTTTTACGTTCGTTTATATTCGGCATTAGTGAGCACCTTTCTTTCTGCGTGGAAGAAGATTGCCGGCGTAACTTATATTTGTGGTCTTACTTGTAGGTAACTGTCTACAGGAGTCGCTGAAGCAGGAGCGCACCCTCTATTTCCGTCTTTCTCTCTCTTTCTCTATTGACATCTAATATTAACTTAGTTTGTGTGAGTAAATATATTTGTGGTAGTATCACATCCACTATTCGAGTACGGAATATCAACGTTGCACCTATCTTCCGCTATTCTACTTTCATCTAACTAAGATATTAATATATAATTTTTAAAACTTTGTCACTATCTTTTTCAATAACGTGCGTAGCCGCTCTAGTTGCCATGGCAACCTTCACCGGTCGGTCCCGCCTCCAGTCGTCCCCCTTCTGCCCGTCCGGTGGCGCCATCTTTCTTGAGCTAGTTTACTTGATGGTGGAATGGTAGAACGATAACTCAAAGTTTACTTTTGGGACTTCAATTATCAAATTGCTAATAAAGTAATACCGAATAAAGTGAGTAAAACGGTTTTTTCCACAAAACGATTTGTATAGTGTCTGTCACTATACAATGTTCGAATAAAAGTATTTCACTGTTACTAACTGTTACTTTAAAACTCATTGCAGGTCCTAATTTTAATTGTCCGGCAAAGATCTATCGTGTCGAATATTCATGGATAAAGGAGTACTGCATATTCGTCGTCAGCAATGTTGTTGTCAGTGTTGTCACTGCTAGGCATGATTTTAAGCCTCGCTCCGTTTCTATTTCTGTCCATAACTATTTTGGACTCTCCCTCCAGTCTTAAACAAAGGTACCTACTTACCTATCAAGGTTATCTCGGTTACATCCTTGGTCTGCCGCGATGCTGGATTCTACCCCTTTGTAGGAACATAATCAGATGTCTGAAACTAAACCTATCGATGACTGAGGGTTAACAGGATTGTGAAGAGCCGCTAAAATCCCGTAGCTGTCAAAAAAATCCCTCCCCCTTTCTCACCCCCTAAATCAAGTCCGATTTTCACGACTTTATATTTCACCTGTCAACCAAAATGTAAAAAATGACATAATGACACTAGCATACTGGTACCTACTTGTCATTTATCCTCCTGAGTGTCATATTATAGGCAACAAGTTCAGGGCACTTTGCAGACGAATATAAACCATATCTGAAGTAGTTATGGATGTGTTTTGCCTAGACCGAATCGAGTCTACTTCATACGACATTTTTAACTCTCAGGGACACACTGTTAAAAACCCACAGTTACTTTACGTCCCGGGCACGGTACTAAATCAATCGAAACATATTTCAGTCATTTAAAATATCACGTTAAACTCAAGAGACACTCCAAAAACGGAGGATACCCTTTTTTTTGTAAACGCTCTCGGAATTGGTCAATTTGTGTGAGGATGATCCCTGATATTAATTTATCATTGATTACAGGCTGAGGGACAAGATCACGTTGAATTACAGTGGCGAATTTCCCGAATTATGTACAACATGTCAAAGGAATCGAAATATGAGAAATATTATAAACGCGAGCTAATATCACAAGCTTTCAAAATAATATCTGAAGCTCTTAATACAAATTATGAGAATGCTGCAGTTCAGAAATGGTATGCCTTATTGCTTGATGCTGAAAGCTCTGAAATTGGCATTAAAGAGAAGATACTTCAGCTTCAAAATGTAAAGAGACATATGGACGTATGTATATTGATTTAATAAATCGTTGTTGCAAGTTTTTACACTATGCTATTCTACTAGGAATGCATATATTTAATCCTTAACAGGCATTCTACAATATAATCCATAGTATGATTAACTGGTTTGACCAGTTATTTATCTCTACCTACTGTTATTTATCCGGTTAAAAATATGCGTTAATAAACAGACAATTATTCTAAACATTCAAATGACCTATTTCAGTTAGCTGTGACATACAACCCCAATGATGCAACTACTTTGTACATGCTTGGAGAATGGTGTTACCAAGTGAGTGAAATGCCATGGCATCAGCGTAAAATAGCTGAAGCTTTCTTTGGATCTCCACCTCATTCCACATATGAAGATGCTCTAGAGTATTTTTTGAGGGCCGAATCAGTTCAGCCTAGATTCTACAGTCTTAACTTACTCAGGCTTGGAGCTTGCTATTTAAAATTGTCTAAAGAAGATCAAGCTAAGTATTATCTAAAGCTGGCTGCTAGTTATCCAGCTAAATCTAATGATGATCATCGGGCTAATAAAGAAGCTGCAGAATTACTAAAAAAACTAAAGACATAAGTACTATCTTTATCATAGGCACAGAAATCGAGCCACTTACTTAGTACTGCATTTCCATAGAAAGTGGCTTGATTTCTTTGCTCCCAAGTATAGTTGTTCATTTATGAATGTATGTTAATAGTTATATAAGAAAAAGTATTATATGTAATCTACAATATATTTTTACCTTTGTTTAATATTACTACAGTTTTATTTAAGGTGCCCTCTATTCACAAACAATGTGTGGTATGAACTCAACTGTCGAGGAGAAAGAAGGCTTGTGTTGGAGTGCTGCTGCTAACGAATTTGGAGATCTGTGTGCCGATCGTACTTCGTGCCTCGACAGATAGACACGGACAGTGTGGCTATATATTTATTTAATCCTCTTGGTTTAAAGGGTCTCCATTTTTTAAGGCCACGTTTCCACCTGCGAGTATTATCTTCAAAACAAATTCACTCGCGACAAGTTCTCGAACACAGTATATTGCTGTGAGTGCAATAAATTAAACATGAAACTCGACTCGCGAAAGTTCTCGCAACTTATCGGACCGGTTTACCTGTTCGATCAACAAGATTAAATCTTTATTTTACTTTGTTTTTTTAGCATTGTGACTTGGCCACAAGTTAGTGTACGGTTTTTTATTGGACACGTTTTACGGCATTAAGAGAGAATTAGCTTCTGCCCGCGACTCCATCCGCGAAGAATTAGTCATTTTGCCATCCCACGGGAAACTGATTTATTTCGGGATTCAAGGTAGCCTATGTGTTAATCCAGTGTATAAGCAAACTCTGTTCTAAATTGTACCCAACCAAATTCGTCCATCCGCTTTAGCGAAGAAGTAACAAACTCACGCACGCATAACCTTTCGCATTGATAATATTATGTAGGATAGGATGTAAATAGGTACATACAGCGCACACAATCGCTCTGGCCGAAATAGTAGTCGATAAAAATACCCTCGGTGCTCGAGTCCGACTCGCACTTAACCGGTTTTCAGTATTTGTAATTTTATTACAGTTTGTACTATGTACATAATTATAATCATATCAAATTTTACGCTTGTGTGTTTTACCGTTTTTACGATACAAGTAAAAGAAAAATAATTAATTGTCTACTTATCTTAATTTAATATTGAATAATGCAAACCGACAATATCCCAAACAAAGCAAGAAGGACCAAGCACGCTCCTATTTACACTCCCGGCGTCCACGACACGCTGCGAAGAACTTTGTCGCTGTATAGGTACTTTCATTTAAGTATTAACTAAAGTCGCACAATTTACCATTTAGATCTTAGTGCGTAAAGTAGTAAATGTAAGTGCCTAATTCGTTTTTACTTCTAAAGTTGAATAGGTAATAAAGAATAGTAAGTGTACCTATTATTATTTTTAAATGTTTAATTTTCGGTATTGGGAGGTCGAAAAATAACTTAAAACCTGACCAAGCATTCGGATTCAGGATGGTCAAAAAAAAAACTTTACTCTAACCGGTGATCAATTTTTTTTAACCTAACCAACAGATTGTTTACTTACTTTCAGTACATTACAGCATTTACAGCTATTATCATAGCTCATAGCTTTCAGTTTATTTATTCGGTACATACTTCTACTCCCCCATTTCAACCTCTTAGTTTTTTTTTAAATCGCCAAAAGTAATATCTTAATTTGACGAGTAGTAAAAACTAACCACCAACCCAATACCAACAGTACCAACTTCTACGTTTCTAACTTAAAAAATGACGAAACACGTAACAAAATCTACACCCTTCTTTTACCCTTTAGGGTTTAAATGTGAATAGAATTATAGTAGGATACTCGTATTTGTAGGATTATTAGATATTATCTAGGTACTCGCTCGGGAACTTTTATATTTTCCATACGAACTTTTAAAAATGACTATTGATTAATCTTGGTCGTAAGAGTTTCTTTGTCATAAGTAAGATAAGGACAGAGCTACAATTTACCTGATAAATAGTACTATCTGGAGATTAGATCCGCATATAATCCTCTAAGGATTTTCACAACTTTTAATAATGGTAGGTTGTGGGTATAATGATCTTTCTTAATTTACATATATTTTATGAAAAACCGACATTTCATGGAAAAAACTCCTCCATTTTTCCACAATTGATGAGAAACAAATGGCAGGCAACACATACAGTGCGATAGCTCTTAGAAGGGTGCTTCAGGTTGGTACTTGTCTCTCACTCGCTCTAATACGATCTTATTAAGAGCGAGTGAGAGAGAAGTACAAAGCCGAAGCATCTAAGTGCTCACAGACTGTACCATTCTATGATGATTCGACATCTCGACAAAAAATAACCACAGGCAAGCTGTAGATAGTGCTGTAAAAGATTCGACTTCTGGAGTCCTCATTTTGTAGATTCGACTCACTTAATAGACGACTCGATGAACTCTAAGACTCCCGAGTCCCGAGCCGTGACGAGCGTGAGTCCAGCGACTCGATTTTGAATCCAAACAGTGGAATAACTAAAAAGTTTAACATGGCGGATACTTTTTCTTTCTTATTTCTATGCAACCACAGCGTGCCTAGTATGGTTGCGTCTATATCACGTGTCAAATGTGGATAAAGCATCCGTGACTGTCGTACTTATTTACGTGTCAAAAGGTGACGGATGCCTTATGTAAACTTTGTCCCGCGATAACCGCAGCCATGTTAAGGCCAAACCCTATATTCAAACCGCGGATAGATAGGCTTACTTCGGATTAAAATTTGACACATTTTGTACCAGCAGTAAGCCATATCTGTCTGCGGTTTGAATATAGAGTTTGGCCGTCAGAAAGTAGTTGTTTAATTTATCTCGAAATGTAGGCCTAGCTTCTTTAATGATTTAACTATATATTTTAAACTGTGCTAGAGTGCTGATTGTGTGTGCTCTTAACGCTTGACACAGACCCTGAGGTTCGAGGGGCTTGAGTCTTCAATAGGCCCGAGTTTTTAAAGCTTGAGCTCTCCATGAAGCCCGAGTCTTAGACTTACTCTTGACAGCTCATAAAACGCTTGAGTCGTTAAGGTTCCGAACCGTTTTTGAGGTCTCAAACCTTCAACGCTCGAGTCTTCAAAGCTTGAACCATAAAGGTTTGCGATTCTTTAAGGTTCAAAAGTCTTCAAGACTAGTCTTCTAACAATACTACAAGCAATACATTGTTCACTCCAAATTCGCAATGGACGTGCAGTTTTACCTAAACATGTTTTGTAACATATTTTGCTAACATGTTTTGTTACTTTTTTGGCGCAGCGGACACGCAGTGTATTCGATGTTTGCAAACATGTAAAATGTTTTTCGAACAGAAAAGGGGCGTGAAAACACAGAAACATGTTTGCCGTCACGGATGGAAAACATTCCCTGCGTTCGTCTGCGGGGGCGGGCGTCCGTGTTCTGACTTTTGAAAGTTTTGATTTTGAGTGAAGAACTGTCAAATAGGGCATTAATTATTTAATTTATAATTATTTGCAATGGAGTGGAATAAAGAAAAGGCGCTGTATTTTATTCAATTGGTAAAGGACCGGCCACGGAGTTGTCCATAATTAGACAAATTGTATTGAGATGACAGCTGTCAAAAGAAAAGTGAAATGTTATGAGTGTTACGACAAACAATACATTGTTCACTTGCAATTGCAGTTGCAATGGACGTGCTGTTGTACCTAAACAAGTTTTGTTAGTTTTTTGGCGCAGCGGACACGCCATTAGACGGGAAAAGATTGATTGGGAACATTACTAATTTCGGAACGCATCTCTATTGCATTTGACAGATAGGTCTAAACGGGTCGTGGTAACCATCCTAATGTATCTGTGCAATCCATCAGATCCATCTAGTCTATGGTGTAATTTTTGATTTTGCCGTCCGTTGACTTGATTCGTTTTGCCAAATTGTAAGATAACATTTGGAATATTGTTTGCTAGAGAAAGTCACAAGACATTTGAGTACAGTCGTACAGTTATAAAAACAAAGTTTGCGTTGCTCTTTTGAGTAGGCGATATCTGTAACATATTAATCAGAAGTTGTAAGTTATGGATTTGAAAGAAGACCAGTTCAGCGACGATGAAATTTTTTATGGAAAGTTGAGCCTTAAGGAGATAAAACAAATGTTTATATCTAACAAGGATCATCGTCAAACAATAGCGTAAGTATGAAACCAAAAGTCATTCAGTAATTTATTACAGTATTCGAGCCAATTAAGACACGCGGTGGTTCAGAATTGTAATTATTGCCGATATAATATGACACATTGCCGTAGATTAGTGGCGCTGCTATTATGTCTTTGATCCTGTATTATTCTTTCATTGGTTAAAAGTGACGTTTGTCTCGCGATCACGCAACTCGTAAACGGACTTGATTTAAATCTTGCACACAGGTTAGTTCATCTTCCTGGATTAGATATAATATTTTTTGTGGTGAAAAATATAGTTTTAAGTTCCTGCTAAGTTGCAGTAAAAGCTTGTATAACATAATATAAAATTCAAAATACATTTGTAACTAACTAGTAAAGATACATTTAAGTACAATTAACTATTTTATACACATAATAAAAAAGAAACCTAAGTACTTGACTATTTCAATATTTGTACCATTTATTATGTTAATGCATTTTTAATGACATTAATTGTTCTGCTGAACTCACTAAAGGGTTTTGTGTTTAGTGTTACAGAATATTCAGAAGAAGACTCTAATAATAAAAGTCTTCAACTCATTTCAACGCACTCAGAACCTGATGTGACATCAGACCATAATCAAATCAATATCTTAAGACCTATTTCAAAGGCCAGGTCAAATATAACCTTATCACCCAATGAACCTGATACATTTGCTACCTGGGATATAACATCATCAGAAAATAGTTTTTTGAAATTTGAAAAAATGATAGAAGAATCATGTGAATCATCCAACAAAGAAGTATTAGACAACACTTTAGAAGCAATTGAAAATATTTTAAGGAATGCTCATGATGAAGGCTTGAATAATAAAAATACATCATATTGTGATCAAGTAACAGAACAATGCAAGAAAATTATTCCTGATGAAGAAACTAATTATATAAATGGTTTGTTTGAAAGTAAAGAAATATGCTCCAATTCTTTTAAGTCACCTGCAGTTACTCCTGTAAAACAGAAAAGCAATGGTAATGAAGTATTTGCGACACCATCTTCTGTGCTTATGACCACACCATCCTTATTGAAGACCCCTGCTAACTCTCCATTTTTTAAGAGGCCAATAACTTCTTCCGTTAAGAAAACTCCGTGCAGGAACAAGGCATTCAAGCATATTGCAAGTCCTGTTGCATATTACATAAATAATAGCCCTCAAGTTCCCTTGATACAGAATGTTATTCCAAAAAAACCTATATGTGGTCCATCATCAATCCCAAAACTTGTAAAGAGCAATGTAGTCAAGTCAAGCTGTAAAGAAAATATTATTCTCCCTCAGATTGCTTATAAAAGTGCTAAAAAAACAACAGTGGTAAGTAGTTAGTAAATAAGTAAACAATATTAATAACCTGTTGTACACAGAGTTATGCTATGATTGATTATCTTACAAAGTTTGAGTTATAATTAGGGTTCGGAAAATCGGGAGCTAATATACCTAAACTTCGGGCTCAGTACCTACATCGCGTAGATGTTGACTAATATGGAAGCGGACTCAGTTTAATTTTACTTATAAATTTTCCGGGATTTCCCGGAACATCGGAAATTAGAATAATAGCCATACCAATGTATGAAAGTATTTAAATAGACTCATTTTATATATCCTGTGATCAAAATTTTATGTAATTCATGTGATTTTTATTTAACTGACAGTAAAGTATTAGCAGACATCAAACGAAAGTTGTATTGTTACTTTTGTATTTATATATTTAAGTTGTATTTTGTATGTCGTTAAAACATCTTGTATGTTGAGTTAATTCGCTAAAAAGGCATAACCCAATGACAATTGATACGTATAAACTATTTTTTCTGATGTTGCATACAATCCCGGAATCCCGGAATTTCAATAATAAAAAATATTATTTTTGAGAAGCCGACTCCATACTTGCTTAGCTTTTTCCGGAATTTTGTTAGTTGTAGGTATAGCTCCCGATTTTCCGAACCCTAGTTATAATCCAAATAATAATGTATGCAAATGCTAGATGTTAGGATTCCCACCTCTTTATACCCATTTGTTCACAAATTGAACTAGGGTATTTATTTTCTTAATTATTAAACTGAACAGACTAGAAAATTAATTGTTCACACCCACACATATTTTGACACAACTAGTTATTGTAGTTTTTGTATATCTCCGTACATAAGATACTCAATTAAAATATAAATAAATAGCGACCTGCCCTCATTTTGCTTCAGTTTATGTGAGTTTTCTGTAAAACCCATACCTACATAAATCAGAAACCAAAAATTATAAAGATATCTTTTTTAACTGATGGTGAAAACTGCCAGAAAATCCATTCTGTAATTTTTGATATTGTCCCAAACATTCAGACAGCCAGACCGGGGGTGGACGTTTTTTAATAATATGTAATGGTAATTGTGCAATTTGTTCACAGTGTGAATAAGCAAAAATAAAGTTGACTAAGGGGTGTGAACAGTTGAGAATAGCTCCATTTTAGGGGTTAACAACACATACTTAATTCTTAAAATTGTATAATTGTAATTTTATTGAGTAACTTTTCCATTTATCTATATACATTATGTATTTTGCAGGTTGATGTTTCAAGTGGACCTAAAATGCCACAGAGTCAGTGGGCTAAGAAACTAACCAAATCCTTGCCCAAGCCAGCAGTAATGAAACATGCTCACAGAGAAAAAGAGTTTATAAATAAACCACTAATGAGGAGGCATGAGGACAGTTTTGGTGACTTATCACTCCATCAGGCTGATATCTCTGTCCATACCAAAAAGGCTGCATTTTAGTTGACAAACATAACAGTATGCTGTTTAGTATTTAGTAAACTCTTTTACAAGACTGTTACATACCTGCTTTGAATAATTGTATTGTAATGATTTAAATAAATGATAGAACAACATTATTGAAATCTTTTACGGGAAGTTCCATCATACACAATGTCTGCCCATATACCATCAGGTGGCCAGTGTATGTTACAATTACGAACAATAAAATCGACTCTTAACTGTTACTAAATAACTATTAAATATGTGAAACTCCTGTTATAATAGACTATATCTCTTAAACGTTTCCTAATGTTAGTACTTCCAAATATACATACAAACTTTAATCCAAAACTAACTATAACAACTCACATTTTAAAATCTAGGTGTTTAAGAGGTTAATTGAATAAACGTCCAGATATATGGTATAAAGCTTTATTTATTATAAATTGCAATGTTTATTACAAATGCGATGTAAATAGTCATGTACCTAGAGATTAATATAAAAAAAAGGAAAATACCTTTTCTTAAGCCACAATCAATAACCTTATTCTAAAAATAGGCAATGTAGCGGGATACAAATGTTTAATAAACACTTAAACCATACATTATTTTCTTACTTAAGGGCAAGCCTTTTACGTATTAGGAGATAAGAGATACTGCCAATTATGACTCAAAACGCCACTGCCCAGACCAGTCAGCACAACCCATAGTCCCTTGTTACCTGTTTTTCTGGCTGTGGCGATTGAAGAAGAGTTAATAAATTCAGTACAGGCACATGTGAGATTCGAAATTCAACTGGACACAATAATTCAATTGTTTTAATAAAATTAAACAACTTCACAGTTCCTTAACAAATAGAATTAGATCCAAAATGGTTTTTCTCGATTATAGTGAAAAATCAATAGTGTTTCGTCAATTTCAAATTTGAGTTTCCCTAAAAAATCACGTCTTTACGGATTACAATAAAATAGCAGGCGAGCTTATTTTTCCGCCTAGAAAGGCGAGGAGCCGCCTTCTCCGCTTAAATCAGTTAATCCGTAAAGACTAAAACAAACATTTTCGATTGTTTAGCAAAAGAGACTCAAAAAAATCCGAGATTCATTTTATATCATAAAAGGTTAACTTTAAAAGCCGTGCTTGATATACATTATTTTTAAACACTTCAATTCTAGGGTTCCGTACCCACAAGGGTAACTAAACGGGACCTTATTCATATGCCTCCACTCTGTCCGTTCTAAGTGATGTATCTTATGAACCGTAATAGGCATCCGTTTTTTTGGGTTCCGTACCAAAATGGTAAAAAAGGATCGCTTATAGTGAGACTTCGTGGTCTGTCTGTCTGTGTGTCTGTATGTCAAAGCAATTTTTCTCAGAAACTATAGTAGCTATCAACATGAAATTTGACATAGTTGATATCTTGCTTGCCTGCATCTGTACTTACTAAAAATAAAATGAAATTTAGAAAATGTATAAATATTCGAAGGATCACTTTCATTTTTCAACCCCCCATTCTAGGGGTCTAAAAATGAAAGTGATTCGATTATAGTAAACGGGGTGTCATATATGAAACATCTGCACATTTCAAAACTATTTCTTGTATAATTTTCTGTGACGTACTTTTAGATTTATAGCCAAAAATCTACAAAAAATGAATAAATTCCTGATTTAAAGTCGACAAATTACTTATATTTTACGGGAAAAATAAAATGAAGTTGCCAAACTTTACAGTTTAAAAAAATGTTTTTGTTACTTTTTTATTGTCCTTTTTTTCAGCTATATTTACAAAGAAATACCGTCCCCACCCGCATCTCGGAAGTTAAACAGCTTATTTATATCTACATTTAATAGGAAAAACCAATTAAAGCCTTAAAACTGAATATTTCAAGATATTTTACTTTTACGTTCCTGGACTTGACCGGTTTTTTCAGTACCGGGTAGGTACAATCTAAAAAGTCTACTCACAGTTAAACTTATTTGACACATATTTTACTGCTCGTTGGAACCAAATCAGTTATTTATCACGTTAAAGGCCTCGTAATTATTATCTTGAGTTCACAGTATCGTAAGATCATTCGTATTCTTAAAAAGTAGGTAGTCATTTATTCTACGTACTAGTTCATAAGTTTCTACTGTTTAGCTTCATAACAGCCTCTTGACCTGTAGTAAAGGGCAGTATTTGACAAAAATACCTAATTATCTCACTAACTATCTCAACAGCAAATGTATTTATTATAATTTAATAAACATTTGAATAATATAAGGTAGGTAATGTAGGGTTTACTCGGCTAATCCCAGTTGTCCGCACCCCTTTGTCCACACTACGGACAACTAGGTTATTTTTTTCCCAACTAACAAAGACAAAGGGTTGCGGACAACTGGGAGTAACCGGGTTTACTTAGTATTCGAGTTAATAATGTCTTTCATTTAAGTACTACAAAGACAACATTAAGACCCCATTTCACAATTTCCTGATGAGTCTGCCTATTAAAGTTATCGCTTTCATTTTCTTTGTCATATGAAAGAATAGGACAGAGTTACAATTTATCTCTCTGATAGTGCCATCTGGAGTTTGTCAAACAGGCCCTAAAGTAGTGTTAATACGTATGCAGAAGCGTCAATATAATAATAAAATGTTCCATATGATGTTCGTTTGGAGATAACAGTTGTCAGAAATATATAATATTTTCCGCAGCTAATTACTCAACAAAGCATTCATTATTCTTATTCAACCGCTAGGTACGTTTCAGAACTGGAGTTATGCAAGAACGCAGTTCGAAATCTCATGTAGGAAATACATTGTCAGATATCAACAACAAAAAATACTACTATACTTACATAAAAATTCTCGCCATGTTTCGGTGTTTTAATTGAAGGTACTAATTTCTTTTATTTATAAATGGTATTAAATACAATAAATCTGTACTCTAATAGGAAATGCTACGCATAATGCATTTTTTCTTAACTATTAATAAAGGCATCTCATAAGAAAAATGTTCGTTTCATATAGGCATGCTTAGTAAACTTTTCAAAAAACATCAACAATCGTTTTGTGCTATAAAAGTATCTTAGCACGTAATATAATAAAAAATATACATGCAAAATTACATATCAAAGGTAAAAAAAAACTCTTAACAAACAATTGCCTAGCGCTGAAAAGTTGCACCAAAGCAAAATTGTACTGTTCGGCGTGCAAATAAAGGTTGATCGCTAATAGCAATAGTGGCTTTTTTAGTGACCGAAGTCCTTTATTCTTCGGTTTTTTCAAAGAACATGAAATCCTGTAAACAAAAACAGAAGTAAATATACAACACAAATCCAGAAATGCTAGTTGCTGAAACTGAAAAGCGATGTCGAGAAGTATGAACCGGTCAAGTTTGGGTCCGGCTCGCGCACTAAGGGGAATATACCTAAGATTAAATCCGTGCCTGACTCAATCTAATGGTTTTGTTACTTAGGAGACAATTTTAACAACTGCTATGCCTACTAAGTTCACATATATATAATAAGAAAAAAATTAGAGCGACCTTTCTGACTGGCAATAAAAATTGCAGAAGCTGATTGCTATTTTAGTCTTACTTTCAAGTTAGAAAAAGACAGCAAAATTGTGCTTCTGGCTCTTACTTAAAGTAAGACGACAATCAAGTTTGCAATTTTTATTGCTAGTCTATTTCGCGCTTTATGTACACATCTTGTATTATATTATAGTACCTGGATCTGAAGCAGTTTCAGAGATTCAGACTTCATATATAAATATTAAGTAACTAAGATCGGATTTTTATTCCTACAGAAAAAATGTAAACAACGGTGTTGCTGTTAACGAAAAACATTTGCAGCATTCAAAATATTTATACTTTCCACATTTATAAGAAATGTACATTCTATAAAAAAAACTTTGTATTATAATCAGTGATCGGATCTCGGATGCAATTTGGGGTGAACGACCTCAAACGTTATGCTTAACATGGATGTGACACGGGATTTCCCGGGATTTTGGGAAATGGGTTATTTTATTATTAATAATTAATAACTTTTGTCGAGGGTTAAACTAAATAAACAAAATGAAAATGTTCGCTATCTATCTATAATAGGTCATTTATTTGACACATACTTTTAAAACATATTTTAGATATAAAATAACTCTACTTTTTGAAACAAAATTTAAAAATAAACATCTTAATAACATGCAACACAACAGCATACTAATTATATCCCTTACAATAATACCTAGACAAAAGAAATAGTAACATGACAAAAACTTAACCTAAAAATAAAATGAAATTAAAACTCCTATGTTTTAGTCGTGTTTATATAACTTTTATAGTGTACACTACTTACAATTAAAAGTTATTCACCTTTTTATAAATGTAGGTATCAAAGAGACTCGCGGGATTGTAAGTCATATCCATGTTAAGATAACGGACTTAAATCCCGGGAAATTGCATCCGAGATCCGATCACTGATTATAATCAAGATAAAATAATTTAATTTGTTGATAGAAAACTTTATTTTGATATAAACTCTTAGTTGTATTTATTTAAAACGACAGTAGGTACTGTTTTTGTACGCATAATTTATCTATTGCACTGGTATCATTGACTCGATACACCCGTGTCAACAAGTTAAGGGCCGCTTGATGTATGTGAGACGTCACGTCACTCGCTTCGCTTAACAATTCGTGCTCCCGCCGTAATCACTTTCCGTTTGAGCGATTTTAATGTCATTTATTTCTCAAAATTATGTTTAAAATCTCTGTTCGAGTGAAATGATAACTTAATATTATATTTCTTGCTGGCCCAAGTGGCCCAACCCTTAACATCCCCTGAAATGTCACTTGGACGGTGAGGTAACTTTGTTTACATTTTTTCTGTGGGAATAAATATCCGATCTTACGGTGGCACTGTCCTCAAGTTGAAAACAGGACTAAATGGAGGCAGTTCATACATAAACCACGAGGAACTTTCATGGATACGCCCTTCAGCAATGATGATTACGAGTACAAAGAGAGATAAAAACATTAAGTTTAATAATGACTGATTTCATAACAGAGACGATTCTTTTTATTCATTGACAAAATTTATATAAGAAGAAACTGATATATCAACGCACGCACAGCCCATACCTCTGGGTCTAGAGATTCCAAATTTGGCACGTAGCGTAGGTGTCTTATGATTATGAGGTCTAGGGGTGCACTAAGAAAGGATTTTCCAAAAGTCGATCTTAAACTGGAAGAAATAAGGGGATTAGCGGTAAACTAATGCTCCGCATACAAAGTCGCGGGCGTCCTCTAGTTCGAATATGATTTCGTACCTATCTAGTATTTTTGTTACAGATGGAAAACGCAGTTGATGACCAACTGAGCAAAACGTAACATGACGGTTGATGGGCAAGACATGCAAAATATCAATGGGCTAGACATGACGTGGACCAATTAGTCTTCATCACAAACCGGCAAGATAAAGAGATCGATAGACGCATTAAAATGCCCCTTAGTCGCATTATGGGGGAATAAGGAACTAATATAGGGTACCCTTGTTATTACATAAACTTACCGACATGTTTGTATACATATGTTGTCTACCCTAACCTACCTACGGTGTTCAAACGTCGTCATCTACTGAGGCTCAGAAGTTCAGACTTAAGGTTTGCCAAAGAGCAATGGAGCGCATACTGGGCGTAGTGGCCGTCCAGAGAAAAATCCGATAGTTAAGATTACAGAAATGCGCTCCAGCACTGGTGTTGCCGATGTTGGGATGAAGAGTGGAATAAAACCACTAAGTTGAAGTGGTACTGGGCTGGACACTTCTGCCGCAAGCACGATGAGATATAGGCTAAAAATACAATTATTTGGCGTTCACAAGACGGGACATCGTAGCAGACGTAGACCCAATAGGAGATGACGGAATGACTTGGACGCATTAGCGAGGAATTGGCGGGAGCACGCTTTCTCCATTGGGACGAGTTGAGAGACAGAGGGGAGCCAGTGTCCACCAGTCGGACCACAAGCACAAAAGGCTAGCAAAAAAAACATTTTGATATCCCTAAGAGTTCCGTAAAACCATACAACTATGGTCCTAGACTGCAACTATAGTCCAATTTTCCTTATTACATTATTCTAAAATGTAATAGCTAGTGATCGGCTAACGGTAGCATTTATGTCACTTTAACGTCAAACATAATAACTAAATAAGTATGTATAAGTCTGTCTTGTAAAAATAAAACCATACCTAGACCGTTTCCAATAAGTTCGCATACAGTTTCAAACTATCATTAAAACAAAGTACTAATAACAAATACAATAAAAACTATATTTCATGAAAGATATTCTGATATACAATATTCATTACAAATGTTTGGGGATAACTCCACCTTTAACCTTCATCACCAGCTCTAAACGTTTTTCGATTCCGTCGCACGCGGCACGCACTGGCTCCATCGGCATTTCGTCCCAAATTTGTACGATAACTTTTTTTAAATGCTCCAAATTCTTAATTTTATAGTTATCAAGGTTGGAGATCATGCACGACCAAACAAAAAAGTCCAGTAAATTAAAATCCCTTGTATTTATTTAAAAAGGTATATGTTTTACTATTCTTACGATAAAGAGAGAATCAAAATACGATGAAATGAAACGTCTCTTATATGGGGACTCCTTTATTATTTCACTGTATTTTTCTTTTATAATTTTCTAAATCCGCCTTAATAATACATATTATTAGGGAGACCCTATTGGTATCCCTTTGGATGCGGAACCTTTAATAGGCAAAATCTTCATTTAGGGATTTAAACAAACATACATAGTAACTAACCGGAAAACAAAACGAGGGTCCCAGCGGTTGACCTTTTTTGCATAATTTCTGGATCTTGTTTATTTTGGAAACAGCTGCTCGAATGTCAATCGTTGCCAACTTTACGCTATCAAATACAGCAATAAAATGATGTGTGAAATGATAACGATGATGATGATGGAAACAGTACTTATTTCGATTCCCTTTTTCAAAACCAAGGCGAAATCTTTAAATGCAGTATTACCTCTTTTCCAAAATCAAAGCCTTGGTTCCTAAAAACAGATTATCTTACTTTTAGTCTTCGAATTCCCCGTACAGATGTAGTGCATAATTGTTTTCCTTCGTATTTTCACGGAAACGTACGAACGCGTCTTGCTATTTCAGTCGGTCACAGTACAAAAAGTACTGCGGTTGACTGAAATAGCATGACACCTTCGTACGTTTCCGTGAAAATACGAAGGAAAGCAATTATGCACTACATCTGTACTGAGTTATTTGGATTGATCACCCTGTATACTTATGTGAAATGGCCGAGAGGGCGCTGCCTACGAAAAGTTGTCTCAACATGTTGTTTCTGACCGAACCGCTGCTGCAAGAGAGTATACCTAAAACCTCGGTATAGACGCATGCGCGAGGTTGGCTTGCTTGAGAGTTGCTTTGTAACAGCTGTTAGTTCACTGCCTGGTAACAGGCTTCTGTTCTGCGGTACGTCCAAGTGCCACCAACTGTGAAAGGGCGCTCAGGGGGCGAAGCCCCCCGCATTAAAAAAAACTGTCGATACTAACTCGTACAACCACTTGGGCATGTTCGTTAGTTACTTTGTGACCCCACAGAGTGGTAAATAGAATAGGCTTCGACGACTCTACCTTGAACCTCTTGTCCGTGCTCAAAACTACGTGTTACCAGATATTTAGGTTAGGTTAGGTTAGAACTGCGACCCCTGCACAAAACAAAGTGCTGCCAGAAAAGTAGTTTATGTTAGGTAAATAATACAATAAGTACGTTTTTCATATCAAATGATGATTATACCGAATGGTGTTTAGAATAAATCAATGATAATTATAGTAAATAAAAATAGATATTTTGATATTTATCAATTGTTTATTATATAAAATGAGTAATTATCCTTTGAAATTATATCAAACTAGAGGACGCCCGCGACTTCGTACGCGTAGAATTAGTTTCCCGCTACTTCCCCTATTTAAACCCCTTAGGGGGTGAATTTCCAAAAATCCTTTCTTAGTGCTCAGCTCACTTACATCATGAAAGGAATCACTGTACCAAATTTCAAGTTTCTAGGTACAGTAGTTTCGGCTGTGCGTTGATATATAAGTCAGAGAGTCAGGTTTGCCTTTTATACATATATAGATGAAAATATATTAATTATAATTATACCAATCATTACACACCGCGGTACATCACATGTGATGTTGTTACGTCTGTTTTACACTGTTGTGTGGTTATGAAATGTTGGTCTTGGATGACTGATAACTTTTGCGACGGACAAACTTTACAACCAAAGGTTTAAACGAGCAAATAGCAGAATACAGACGTTGACAGCCGTCGCAATTAGAAAACAGTACCAGTGCCTCTATTCCCGACGGTACAAAACATATCGTCTTTGACCTGTTATGGTATTGTTTTGACGTCAGTCGCCATTACTGTCAAGTAAATAAGAGCTATCAAAACGGTGACAATACGATAACAGATCAACTACGATATCGTTTTAAACCGCCTACAATAGAGGAGTAGGACGGCAACAAGTCGATGGACGACATTAAGGACTGGATCGACTTCCTTACTCCTAACAGGATCAATGAATAAATAAATAACAAATGATAAATAAACTCTAAAACCTATGATTTACGAAAAAAACAAGAAAAAATAAAAAAGTAAATGTATTTCCAGTTCCTAAAGTAGACTACCGACATAAAGGTGAACAACAAAACTAGTAGTTATAATTTATCTTTACGTAAAACAGTTGCATGTGTCGTTTCTCTAAAATCCAAATCTGGCTGCTTTTGTATTACGACTCTTGATGACGGCATTGATGGCGGCGTCCGACTTCATATAATTCTATAATATTAGTTACAATTAGAATTAACGGACTCCTTAAGGGCGCCATAGACTAACAGATTACCTACCTGAAATTCCAAGTCAGTCAGGCCGCCTGACAGTCCAAAATCAATTGACACATTGCACGATTTATGTCGTTTTTTCGTACGGCCGGCTTTAAAGCTGTCGCTCGCTACAGATTATTAGTTTTCAAACAATAGTTTGAGATCGATCGACCACCAAGTGAGTCAAGTGAAGACGATTGTCAGGCCGCCTGTCGGCCACCCGCAAATGTAGGTGCAGCGAATTTAGCCATGAGGCGGCGGAGATCGCGGCGCACCCTATACTTGCAGTTCGATTAAATCGTGAGGCTAATATCGGCTGGCGAACGGTTACTCTGTTAGTTTGTGGTGCTCTTTATTGCGTGAAATGAGTCGCAACCGATATCTACGTCTTGTAAATGGCGTTTTTAGAGTTTTTAATGAATAACCTCAATCAGAGCGCACTTGGTACGTGAGCGAATGAAAGATAACCATTTTTTATGGTGTTTAATAAACGTTATTTGTTAGTGTTCCGTGTCTAGTCTGTCTAATACTAGTATCATTGGAGCGCTTCATTCTAGTATATATACATATATATATTTTTAGTAGTACGGGAATATTTATTGAAGTAGAAATTATACTCGTAAAAGTAAATAATTAACACCTGTGACATATCAATGCTCTTCACAGAACTCAATTCCTGAGTTAAAATTGTAACTAATTTCCTAGAGTTCTGTTTCACAGTAACAAGATAACTTTTCGTTCCGTTCCTTTCTAAACATCTTATCTAATCGAATATTTTGATAGGTATATAGTCTTTATTAACCTTGGAACATAAGTGTTTTTTACATGTTACTATTTCATCAGATAAGAGGTTGAAAAAGTAAAGGGACGATTTGTCACATGGTAAATTTCATCTCCAAGTAACATTGCTCTTAAACATCACACGACGGAGATAACATAATGATCATTAGGTATTTTCTAATTATAAAATATCGGATTCGCAACAGGAAAAATAAATAGCAAGATACTTACAATAAGGAAGCAAGCTCCTAGCAACACCGCTTTAATCCTGACGTCCAGATCCATGGGGAAACTGATACCGAAGTAATCGGAGTCTGTAAAAGCCTCACGAGCCAGCCCAGACCATTGTTTTGTTATTTTGCCAACTTTATTTTCGCCATCTTTCGAATAGACCTGAAAACAAAAATATAGTCAAATTAATTTCTTATATAACGCATGTTCATTTGAGTTGAATTGAAAACTCTCTACAGAAGTTACGGGGTTTAGTTACTTTTCAGTACTGTGGAGGACAACTTCTCCGAAAAGATTGAGATTAAGTTGTTATTAAAAAAATGTGTCTGTTATTTTAGACTACTCTCTAACATATATCAAAATAAATCAAATTCGGAGCCGGACAGTTGGGTACCTTTCCTTCTTAGCGTCCTGGGTCTGACAGGGTACTTTTAATAAATGTACAATTGTCGATAAAAAAATATACATAGTTACTAACATTACATCGACAAAATTATCCAAACAGCTGTTGCGTTTTTAAAGCTTGCTTTTTGTTAGACATATTAATCAAGCATTATGGCTTTCATCTGACTAGTCTGTCTAATGGTTTTAGATTCTTCAAATAAAATTATAATAAGTTTCTCAAACGAATATTATAATGGAATAATAATAAATATCAAGTACAATCACACACAACACGGCCTAGTCCAAAATTAAGCTTTAGACTTGTATACGGTGGTATACTTAAATACATAGCAAACATGAAACAGGAACAAAAGTGCCGAGATATAAATTTGAAACCTTTGGAGTACAGATAAATGCCTTTTGAATTCCATTTAATTGTGATAGTGTAAGAAGTTGAACCAAATCAATTTGTTTAAGATTCTTGACAAGCAAGACTGTCCTCTGGATCGACACTGGAACTCCATTCCGTGGAATCCAGTGGGTAAATATGTCCTAATTTATATGCTCTTACCAAACCTTATAGAACACACAAAGGCAACCCAATGTTAATGTCGACAACGCCTGTTAGTCTTGGACAAAGCATCGTAATACATTCCGACAGTTTTTAGAAACAAAGTTTTACCAAACCCGCAACAAATACGAAACGGTTTTGAATAAAACAATAATGAAACGTTACCTTAAAATCAACATTGCCGCAGATAGAAAAGGTGCACACAGGGCCTTTGATTCTGAGGACGACATCGCCGGCAGCGTTTTTGATGGCAAAGCAGGGTTTGCAGAGAGACCACTCCTGCTCAATGGAGCCGATGACGTTGCCCGGAGGGGCCGTCACCTCCATGGTCTGCAGCCAGCACGGGCACCAGCACGACGAGCACGCCAGCGGCCGGCGCAGGTGGATCACCTGGGTTGTATAAGAGCATGCCTCGAGTTTCATTTAGTTGGGGAATGCGTGGAAGAATTAACGTTAACATCATTTGAGCGAAAAACACCTTTCTCAAACTTGTACATTGGGTCGTCCCCCGAATGCGATATGCGGCGACCGCAAAAGTGTAAAGACGACAGTTGTCGGCCCCATTCGATCATGACAGCTACAATAGCCTTATTAGGTGACGGCGTAGTGTGAACACGGTGTCTATCGGCCGCATCAGGGCCTATATTGTCTAACGCATTCGCAATCGCAATCGACTTCAAAGTGGAACAATTATTTTCATTTTGAAAGCAGACTCTCCTTCGGACCGTAAAAAGTGAAAACGGTTGTCATAGCGAGTGCGTTAGGCGACAAGCTCTCAGGTCACCGCATGCTGCAAATGCAATGACATTAGACGGACAGACTTGTGTATGGGTGTGGCTCCACTGAGGCGGAGATGAGCGGAGCTGTGCCAATATTAAGCAATAGAAGGCGCGTGCGGTCACGTCGAACGCGCCTTGCGCACGTTAGCTTAGATTCTATTGGTTAAGGTTGGCACAGCTCCGCTCCGCTGATCTCCGCCTCAGTGGAGCCGTACTCTAAAGATGATGTTAGAAGATCGAACACGTTTCAAAGTCGAGCGGCCTAAGTATTAGGCGGACAGACTAATGTAAACACATTAGTTGGCATTAAGCGAACTAATTAATGTAATTGGTCTTTAAGTAACGATTTCGATCGTTTATTAACTGTCTCGAGTGCGGCCGTAAGAACGCGGCGCAGGTCAGGTTGTGTTTCTAATTACACGTACGCCGTCTGGAAGTTGTCGTTCATATAGAGATAGGCTAAATGACACGCCGACTTCCCTGCCCGGACCGCAGTTCAGCTCAGTACAGTGTGTATTGCGGTTTAACGGTATCACCTAACATGGGTTCAATAACGGATAGTTAGATCGGAAAAAAAGGGAAGAAACGCAAAATAAAAAGTTTCTACGTGGAATTAGTTAGGGTAACCGATCTATGTATGTTATCTCTATAGCGTATTTTACCCTAACGGAAATTTTATAAAATATACCTAACTAGTATCTTGTCTTACAACAAGTGTCGTGAGTTTATCCGTCAGGAGAGGGCTATAAGCGCAGTATAAGTTAAACTCGAGAAGGCAGTCAAAATACGGCGGCTCAAAACTTACCTCATTTTGAAAATTGTCCATTATTTTCATGTCGAAGGGGCGCATAGGGCCACAGCAATTTCGAGTACAGCAATCGTTGTCTTCGACAGCGAAATAAACTTTCTGGCCAACACTGTTCTTTATTGTGTATTTATTGTTTGTTTCGAAGCCGACAAAAGCTTCCAACAGTTCCACTTTTTGATGCACCAGCAGTTGATTAATCAGGGACAAATATTCTAAGCCTGGAGGACAGTTGCTAAGTCCAGTTGGAATACTCATCCAACCTGCAGAAAAAAAAATTACAAGTCAAGCATTTATTTTTCCGGTGAACTGGAAATTTTACCTATATACACATAATATATATATATTTTATGTCATAGAGATGGCAAACCAGCACACAGGCCACCTGATGGTAAGTGGAAACTGTGACCCATAGACATTCGCATTCACAAGACTGCAAGCCTTGGACTGCAAATGCGTTGCCAACCCTGAGGACTAAGATGGAATGCCTCTATGCTAGTCATTACACCGGCTGTCTTATCCCCAAACCGGAACACAGCAATGCGAACACTGCTGTTTGGCGGTAGGTTAATGGATAAGATGGTGGTAGCGATCCGGACGGACCCTGCACAAGGTCCTACCACCCGCAAAATACATGAAAGAAGAAACTGACCAAGGTACAACCCAAACCGCTGACGAGAGAACAATAATAATAAATAATTTAAAAAACAAAAAAAAAACCTCTTTTAAAATGGTAAATCCAACTGAAGTCGGCTTTTTTGAAGGCGGTTTTATTTTTTAACATTTTTATTCTATACTTTTTAGTGATCATAACTAGCTGTTATGTAGTTCCGCTTCCGAGTTGATATGAAACGTTGAGACTTTTCAAGCAGACCGCAAGCAACGCCGCGAGTAATAGTCATATTTAAACAATTGAATCTTCTTCCTTTTAGTCGCTTAAGTATGTTAATAGAGATAATAATATCTTATCGGTACCGTTGAGGTGTTCCGGTGGCCATCTGTGGTCTTCATCATCAGTTCCATTTCACCAAATGATACTTTCTGAATGCAAATGTTAGATTTATCACTGATCACAGATCCCCTCATCAGATTCAGATTTGGTCACAATGAGACCACATCAGAAATATATACCTACTCCATCATACCAAAAAATATTTTTTTAAATTGGTACACATTTGACGGAGAATGGTGAACATATATAAAAAGAGTAGGTAAATAGCCGTGTGCCTCGGTACTGCGGTGTATAGTATACATTCTCATACGACATGTCACTATACAACGTAGTGAACATGGTGCTAAAAGTAGTACGCTAAATGGGAAATGGCGGCTGGGTACGCTACGGAGCTGCAGCGTTTGGCTGCGTGGCGTGTGCAGCTCTCTGCAGCACGTGTGCCGTCGACGTGCGTGTAGACGTGCGCGTAACACGCTGAGGTCAAACGCACACCCATTATTGATAAAAAAGAATACCTACATTCAGTGGAACGTATAATATAGGGTAAATCTCCAATAACTGGCCACCCTCCCATAACTGGCCACCTTATACTAAAAATGAACTCTGTTACCTACAAACAGAATTCAATTTAGTATAACGTGGCCAGTTATTGAAGGGTGGCCAGTAATTAAAACCTTATACTAAAATGCATTCTATTCTAGGTAAATAAAGTTCATTTTTAGTGTGAGGTGGCCAGTTATTGGCGATTTACCCTACTCCTCCTTTTTTGAAGTTGGTTAAAAATTTGTAAAATAGCTTCGGTCTAAAGTACGAGGGGAAGCCCGCTAGCGTTTTTTTTTTAAATTCAATCTTTGACATATATATTTTACCTACCTTGGTCAGTTTATCACTTTGCAGAATGTTACTCGAGCAACTTTCGTGAAGACATTTAATCGGTTGCCAAATGTTTTACTTAAGCAAAGAATTTTTGTCGGAAAAGTTTGTCCAAATGAACGATTAGCATACGTTTAAAATAGGTAGCGAAATATTTTAGGTCAAATGTATTATTTCATAATCCGTGAAGTTTGACCTTGTAAGACTATTCGAATACCCAGGATGGTTGGGCACGATGACTCGCGTAGCGGGAGGAGTGTTAGGTTGTATAAATTTGTGTTTAAGACAGCGCGCGAAGCCGAGCGAGCACAGCGAGTGTTCCGCGGCAGTGCCCGGCGAGCGACAGAACAACGAAGATTTCCACAATATGCTTGCATAAGCTGATTTAATAAAATAACGAGTAAGGCACTTGTCCTAATGCCGGCGAGGAAGCTATTAGCTATCGACTATTTTCTCGCTCAAGAAACGAACAAAAGATTGTAGATCCCGTGTCAATATAAGAGTCACATATATTAATAGTTAATCGCTGGCTGTTCACACTGCCGGCGAGAACTCGCTCCACTAGTTTTAAGAAACAAAAGATATAGATCCCGTGTCAATAAAAGAGACACGTATATGAATAGTCGATCGCTGGCTCTACTCACTTCCTGCTCATCGTCGGCGGTGGGACCAGTGCCAGACGATCATATCATTACTAACCTGTTAACGATTTGACGCAATTGGAAAACATGTCCTTGAAGTAAAACGTGTTTGGAGAGACCCGAGTCATTTGCCGTATCTTGTTTTGGATTTAGTATATTTGCTAACCGAATCAATCTAAACAAAGGTATAAATGAAGAAACTAACCGATTGACATATCAACACACAGCCCGAACCGCTGGATCAAGGGACTTGAAATTTAGAGGGAGTTTTCCTTGGGTACCCTAGGGGAACCTACACTGAGTAAGGATTTTTCGAAAATCGGCCACCAACGGGAAGAAACAGGGGGAGTAGCGAGAAACAAATTTTAGGCGGTGATTTTATAAATTATGAAATGCTTTTATGACAATACTTGCGTTTGCCCAACATTTGGCTGGGAAAAAAATAAGTATATATGGAAAGCGTTTAGTTGTCAAGTGAATGTGTGCCGAAATGAAATTTTGCTATAAAATGTTTGGAAAATAATAATTGGGGGAAAAATTAAAATAAATCCCTAAGGGGAAAGGGGGAAATAATAATAAGCGAGTGTTCTATGGACGAACTCGCGGGATAAAGATACCTAGATGAATCGTTATCTATGAATGTAACCTAAGTGAACCAGACTAGGACACAACAAACATTGTTATCATTGAAACATAAGTTACGTCCTGGGATATAACTTACATAACGATACAGAAAATAGACAAATCATGCAATTAACTTACAACTAACATGGAAGCATTAAAAAAAGATTTAAAAAAACCACGTACTACTCCCTAACAGATAGAAGATTGATTAGTGCTGGTACGGCTCGACAAGGCGGACAGGTTGATTATCCGCAATAAACATCAGTCTTTTTTCTTCATCAGATAAATATTTTTCATATCCACTGTACCGAGACTTGAAAATTCTTCCACATATTCTACACAAGGTTCTTTTTACGCTAGCCGCACTTAAAGTCTTAAAGTATACACTTTGATCTTTCACATCAGCGATATTTGCACAGTGTTTAGAAAAAACTGATTTAAACTGACACCACTTTACGGTATTAAATTTGATTCGATTCTTAAAAACACCTGATTCTAAATTAGTTTCGGTGTCCTCGCTCAACATGTTGATCTCGTAATATGAACGAGGCAAGTGGCGATAATTAAATGACGGAATATAAAACCACACAGCAAGCCGCGCAGAAAGACAGTGGAGTGGCTTTGAATTACGCTAACAAATGCAAAATAAGTTGTAATCAGCACTCTTCAAGTAATGGCAAGGGCCTTTCATTACACTGCTAACAAACAACCTTATCTTGCAAAGTCATTAACTTAGTTTGTTCAATGATACAAATAAGGCAATGACATAGTAATTGCTAGCAACAAGTTAGATTTCATAATGTTCCCATTTAAAAATAAAATTATCCGTATTTAGCATTATATACCTCTTTACATTTTAGTAAAAATTGCTATTTTATATACGAGATTCATTTATTATAAATATTATTTTAGTAACAAAATATATGCCTTAATATATTTTATTATTTCTTATCTTAAACAGCTATAGTATAGGCTAGACATATAGGCTGTTTATCAATTATCAATTAGTACCAATATAGATACGTATAGATGGATGGACGACCTGTGACACCTAAAAGGAATATTTACTACAGATCGATGTCAAGAAACGATATGCGCACATTCTTTGTTAGTAATGTGATGAACCACTCCATTGCTGCCTTAACCTTGTAGAAGTTGTAGGTATCAATGTTCGCCTTGCTGTATTCAGGATGTTCTATAAAATTAAATCCAAACGCACCACGATCAAAAGCAAAATTTGGACAAAATAATATAGAATGTTAAGTCATTCAGTAAGTAGGCCACACGGGCACTTTTAGACACCAAAAATCTACCAGCGCGACCCTAGAGGTTGCTGAGAAGAAACACCGGAAGAAATTCAACTGTCAGATATTGTTTAAGGAAACTGATACAAGAATGCCTAGGAATTTAAACTCTAATACTTAGCAAATTTTAATGAGGAGAACTTGTTTTTTTTTATATTCATTGCACGAAATTAAAATCAATAAAACATTAAGCCCCTCAGTGTAGTTGGGTGTACCTATACAACACTAAAATGTAGGTTTAAAAAGTAAAAAAAACCTAAGTGGGTATGCCATTTAAAACTCATCCAATAAAAGCTAATTCAACGATACATCGCATTTTATAATCCGTCATGTCATTAGTCTACAGGAGGTCACGGTAGTCGGATAAAAATATAGTAACGTAAAGATGTACCTATTGCATAATACATAAGACATCGTATTTAGTCGAATACGTTTTCGTCTTGCTTTCTCAATTAGCTTATCGATGGGTAAAAGCTGACTATGAGGAAACAAGATAAATACGAAATTATCCGACCAAAAAAGATGTCGTATGCATTCACTAACCACATTTGTCCATACAAAATATGACAAATTTTAATTCGAACTAAGCCTATAGGTATTGCCGCGGTTTGAATATAGGGTTCGGCTATAAATCGTGTGCACTCTGTATAAGGCAACAGGCAAAACAAAACATCTGAGCTAACAGAATGTTGAACAAATATGCACAACTACGTAATTAGTTAAATGCCATGTCATATTATTCGTTAAGTGAACTATCATTATAAAACACTTATTTTGATTGTAATATGCAGAATACTTTATTTAGAATTTGTACTGTAAATCCTGTAATAAATAGCTAAAGTTAAGCGCAGGCTTTAATTTACCTAAAAGCATACCTGTCTCTGTCTTCTATAAAGATATCACGAAGTAACAAGTACCTTAGTAGATTTTTGTTGTTATTAATGTATTGAGAGAGAGGCGAGAGAGGGGAGAGGCCTTTCCCCAGCAGTGGGACACTCAAATAGGCTAAGAAAAAAATATGTTTTGATAGCTAACTTGTGTTCGGGGCCAACATGACATAAGTGAATACGAGTCAGGATCCTTTGAAGTGGAAAACAAATCAAGTGAGCACGATTGTATGTGCCAGAGTAACGTGTACGTTTAAAAATTTAACAACTAGTATTATATTTAACCCTTGACCTTTGGCCGCCATTTATTGTGCGTCCTTTTTGTTTTCGACCATCACTGCCAGTCACCAGTCACAGTCGGTAGCGACAGCCGATGAGTTGGTGTCGATATTGTCAATTAAGCATTTTGGAACCAATAGGGAATATGGGTTACCTTTGTTTCGTCAAAATATTTTTGGTCAAATGTATCATTTCCCAAATTTTCATTTGCCAAACTGCTTTGTTTTCTGTAACCGTAAATATTTCAGGATTTTATAAAAACTAACCTAACCTAAACCATAGGGTTCTACACGATGGTACTGAAATAAATTCTGAAAACATTGTATAACATTGGTTTGGCAAATGAAAAATTTGGGAAATGATACATTTGACCAAAGATATTTTGACGAAACGGCAGGCTCCACGGGAATATGTATGGATGTTTTAAATCGTACTTTTCAACAAAATATAAAAATACTGTAAAAGACGTCACCAAAAGCGAAATTAAAATTAAAATCGGCCAAGAAATACGGATAACCAAAGCTTTTTAAACAGCTAATTAGACAGCGATTAGGCCGATTAGACAGTGAGATCCGATATGCACTGTGACGTTATGTAACAGGTCGGTCATATAATCTGTGTTCAATTGTGTTTTGCTAGAAAGAGATAGAAACAAATCTTTGTTGGCTTACATCTTGGTTATTTTTACAGCTATTCAAAAATGATTTTTCACAAATGTTTGTTACATGAGTCAGCTTTTATTGAAGCTGTGAAAAATTCATGAATATTGCCTATTACTTCGCGTTATTGGAAAAATAAAGCAAATCCTCTGTATAGAAAGTACGTGTACTTGTAACTGTGTGTCGTAATAGGTCAGGAAATTGGGAAAAAAATGTAGTAAGTAGTTACTTACCTAGTTGGAATACCTAACATTTTGGCAGTAGGTACGGGAGATGATAAAAAAAAATTAGCATCTGATCTTGCAACATTGACACGGCATGTTCTAAAGTGTAATAATCTTTTCTTTCTAGTTAAACTTTTTTATATTACTAAGTTTATGTCAATGACTATTTGTTTTGTCACTTATGATAAACGCTGCTGATATTTAAGACGTGGTTTAAGATGGATCAGTTTTCATTACGGCTTTCAATTTTTTATCACCAACCATCATCTCTGGTCGTCCTCAAAGAGCATTATGGATGTTAAAATATAGAGTGCGTTCGTTTCCTATGCAGAGTTTGACCCATGTCATTGATGTTGTGCGCCGTCAGTTCTGCATTATGTTATGGCGACATAACTCGTACGAACTCGATAATAATGCGGAATTCGAACATTTAAATACTCTCACAATGCTATACGAGGAAAATACATAAGAGAAACTGAAATAACAAATTCGGTACAAAGTTATGCGTTAGTGTAAATAACTTTACAATTTTAAAACTCATATCAAAGTAAATACTTTATTACCCTTGGATGGTATGTATGTATGTATGTAAACTCTTTATTGCACATAAACAAATTACAAAACACTTTTCATCACTATAGATAATGTACATAGCGAACTTATCCCATATGAGATCTCTTCCAGTTAACCTTGGAGTAGAATAAGCAAGGACAATGCAAGAGGATAGGCAAATTTACAAAATAACAGAAAAATAAAAGAAAGTACATACATCCGAAAACAGACATTAAAAAGTAATAATATTTGCTGTAATAAAATACATACATAGGTAACAAAATATACTAATATATACCACCAGATACGTAAACAGCAATTAAAACCTAAAACAGAGCAAATGACAACACTCACGACTCATCTAGTTAGTTAGTCATCTAGTTAGATGGTTTTACTTTAACGCTGAACGCACATTATTATAAACGCCGACATGATGCCTACTCCGCTCAAGTGTTTTTGATTTAAACATGAAATGTATTTAATTTGTTATTATTTAACAATATCTGTACCTGGGGGACCTTGAGGAACTGGTTGCTGCATCACCGGAGCCGGATACCCTGGTTGTGGTTGAGGATAACCGGGAGCAGCGCCTGGTTGGTAACCAGGCTGAAAACCAGGTTGAAAGCCTGGTTGAAATCCAGGTTGAAAGCCTGGTTGATAGCCCGGTTGATATCCCGGTTGATAGCCAGGTTGGAAGCCTTGCGGTGCCGGCGCCGATGAAACCGGATAGTTTGGTTGAGGAGATAATGGGTAGCTCTCTTTAGGTTTTTCATCTTCCGGTGGTGCATAACCCTGGCTTGCAGGAAAGTTTGGAGAATATGGCGTTGGCTTGTGAGACATATTCTTGGAGATGCTTATCTCTGAAACGACAATAATAATAATAAGTAACCGGTGGTTGTCCGTGAAAACATACTTCTATTGTCACTCAGGGAAATTCGTCGGTTGGTATCCTATCACTTTACTAAATTGAAATTGTCTAAAGGGCTTCTGCATGTTGTCTTCAGCTCCATGTTTGCCTTTCAAAGGTAAATTCGAAAATAAGTAAATACAAATAATAATATTTAAATAATTCAATATGAACTTTACCTACTTTCATACTGTTTTATAATTAAGTCTGGTATTAGGGTTGTTGACCGATGTTATGATATCGTAAGTGGGTAGCACATTTACTGTAAAACTGCGCGTCCACTGGGTCGACATCGGAGCGTACGGAGCGGACTGATTTGTTGCTTTGTATTGATTTCTATATAATATAGATATGCCGATCACGCACCGTGCACGCTCTGCCATAAGAATTAAAATTACCCAGTGGACGCGTAGCTTGTAATTTATTGTTTTTTCGACCTTTGTCGATGAATCGATGTCACGGCCACAATACAGCGGCTGCAATGCAGTGGCTTCCCCAGCGTTATACGTGTGGTCCAAAAGGTGTAAATATTTAAGGAAATTTATTAAACAGGGTCTCAACCACGCATTCATCATTGAATGTTGGGCTCGACCGTCGTCGTTCAAAGTCAAAGTCAAAGTCAAAGTTCTTTATTCTTCAATTTAGGCATAATATAATGCACCTATGAATGTCAAAAAGCATTACCACCGGTTCGAAAAATAAAACCTTTGCCCCGAGAAGAACCGGCGTAAGAAACTCGGCAAGGTATATTTTTTTCAAGTAAAAGGTTTACATCATTACATTATAATTATAAATAGTTTACAATATCACGGTATTTTTGTACAGTACCTTTTTTAAGCGTAGGTAAATTTATACGTAGATTACTCATGCAGGGCAGGACGGACGACTCACTGCCAAACATCCCTATCCATGATATAATCGTTTACTTTATAATATGCTCGGGAAATTAGTTTTTGTTTTACGACAGATTTAAATTTAGAGTCAGTAAGTTCAGTAATACTTTTTGGAATTTTATTGTAGAATTTTACACAATTTCCCAAGAATGATTTTGAAGTTTTGGCCAGTCTATAAAAAGTGGTTTTGAGCTTTCCTGTGTTCAGTCCCGCATCCAAATTCCATTATTAATTAGCGCACATATACGTAGGTACCTACTCGTATTCACGATCCTACATTGCGGGACGCCATTCCGCTCCCTGCTTCATGTAGGATCGTGAATGTTGTCACAGCCTGCATGGCGTCCTACAACACGGAGCAGGATGCATATCGACTCCAGTATATAAGCCCTGCAATCTCTGCTCACCGCTAGCAATTCGCCGCGCAGGTGTGTCTGTCAGTGGCTTGGCGCCCAGTAAAGCGTGCTGTTGTGTATCAATTAGGTGTGAATTAAGATATCGGACTGGATTTTTTAGATCCATACTATATATATATATATATGTAGGTATGAAGATAGCTTAAGCCCCGGAGCAGGACATTTGGGCAATTTGTGAACTGGTTTAAAATATAAAAACTTTTTACTGTGTTTACTTTTGGATTATTTGCGGTAGTTCCTATGGATGTTCCTTGGAAGGAACTATTGGGATTTTATTTCATTAGTTCCTTCACAAGAGATAAAGGAAGTACTGCGACTTTTTCCCCTTTGTTTCTTTGCAAAAACTGAAGGTACTACTACAACTTTTCCTTCGCTTTTGTTCCTTCAAATTACCAGAAGGAGCTTTCCTGCATAGGAACTTATACAAAAAAAGGTCTTGGTTTCCCTTCAGCTCTTGTAAACGAACAAAAGCGCAGAAAAAGTTGCAGTAGTACATTCAACCTTTGCAAAAGAACAAAGGCGAAAATAAGTCACAATAGTTCCTTCGAAGGAACATCCAAAGGATTCCTTTTCACTATGAAAACTTAGTGTTTACTTTTTTTATATACTTTGATAATGGGAAAAAGTAAAAATAAACCAAGATTTATGACATCAACAAGTATAAAGTACATAGGAAGTGCAGATACTTACAAAAGTCCGCTTTGTAAGTAGGTTTTGCTTTGTTTCTTTTGTCCTTTCGAAAGGAAGGATGTGGGCACAAGGGTTAGGCGAATTGAATACCACCGAACTTTAGAATGATGCACAATACCTTAGTGTATGTTTCTTTTTTAAATCAAGGCAACGCTCCATGCACACAAGATAGTACTAAAAAATACAAGGACATGCTTAATTTACCCCCTTCCTTTTAAAAATATATAACTATTCCTCTTCTCATACATCTACAATAAATTATCAAAATATGTATAATGTTTTTGATGTCCAAAACTAAAATTATGCTTTGTAAAACTTTGCATATATTGTCTTATGAAAAGACAGAAAACCTTTGGAAAACATACATATAACAACTCTGCAGCACACACACACATCCAAACACTTTTTCTTTTATTTTTACCTTCTTTTTCTTTTTTGATTTTGAGTTTGTTATATCTCACTTTGTTGTGTTTAACCCATGGAACATCATGTCATATACATAATGTAATACAAAGCAGCATCATTAAATTTGCCAAATGACATCTCTCACAGTCCCAATAAGATATGAAAAATATATATGTGGGCATTGTGGGCATCATAATTATGCTGTTTTATGACCCCTTTTCTATGATAACATTAGTTTTTGAAACTTATATATATAAATGGTTGTACATATTTATTTCTGGTGTTGCAGGTGTGGCGATCATCACTTACGATCACATAAGAAAAAAACCCACATTTCTGGTATGTTGTAAGGTGGGAAGCAACCAAACAATGAGACGAATCTTTTGTTACACCTAAGTAGACGCACAGGTTATTTTTAAATTATGTTTTTGGTGTTTTTCGATATTTTTCAGGTTGTACATTTCATTTTATGCGAGTTAACATAAATAATTTATTATGATAACGCCACGAAGAACAATAACATTAAACTATTATTGAGCACGATATGCGATTAAATTATTAAGTACTATTATTTACAACGATAAACATTTAGCCGTCGTAATTAGTATAGGTCCCTATTTTTTATGAATAATAATGCTGCAATAAAAAGGATCGGTAATTAGGAAGATTTACTATAAAAACTTTGTTACGTACCTAAGTACTTTCCTGTTTCAATAAATGACTTGTTATGTTGACCAATGATGACCTCGCCCGCTCCTGGTATGGTAGTCTATTATTTCGTTCAGTGCCGGTCTGTTTGTACCATAAATAAATTCAATTACACGACCTTGACCAGAGAACTAGAATATATTCTGGCGATTTCGGCGTACCTACCAGCCACTTATCTGTATAGTTACTATAGTTAGCTCAGCTCCCAAACCCGACACCCGGCACCAATCAGGTGAAACCTCTTTGGTATAAATCGGGCAATTATTTATTTATATATTTTGAGATAGTGACAGTGACAGCCATAGGTGACAGGCACCACAGAGTATTAAGGTATGTCTGTCTAAAGACACGTCTATGGACAGCACTGTGAGAACAGATTATGAGAAAAAAGACGAAGAAGACTACCTATTGTAAGCACCATGGAATTAGTAAGTAAATCTGTCTTACTTCCAAAATCGCAACAGGTAAAATTAAACTCAACATGTCAAGATAGAAGGCTGATTTTGTGGTAATCAAGTGTACGAGCCTAACGAGACTTACTTTGTTTCTCCCTCTTACACAAGTGCCATCTTAAAAAGTTACGATGTTCTTAGTACGAAATGTTAACTAGGTAGCACATGTTAATTTTTTTAAATATGATATTCGTCACAGTATATAAATATATATATATATATATATATATATACATTTGTTAACATTTGTTATTTGATAAAATTTGACATTTGCTACTTACTATGTGTTACATTCTTGTTAAATTTTAACGAGACGTCACAACTCTATCCACAGTTTTGAATATTGTATAGGTGCCCGAGCGTTGCACGTTTTTTTGAAACAGTAGAGATTGAAGGCAAGGCACGAGCTTACCGTTTTAATGAAATACGAAGAGTAAAAAGAAGTAAATAATATTATTATATTCAAGTTATTTGTATACTTATGATATTAGTATACTAATTAATGTCATATTTGAACTGCTGCATTAATCTGTCAAAGGAGTTAATAAGCTAAGCGATATTATTAGCCTTGTTAATCGAAGATGGGCACAGTCACGCCATACCATGCATGTTTATACTTTTAATTATTTCTTATAACAAAACCGTTATAAATTTAGCTTAATACTTTGGCACGTAATAGGTATAATATGAAGGTTTTAAACACGCACAAAAACGAAGTTGAACGGAGAAAACGGTGTCGATATATGTAGTAGAGCCATATTAAGCCAGTAACATAAACCCAGATACATGCTGATAAAATATTTATAACGGCGAGTATATGGCCGGCCTTAACAATAGTCTTCCAATTCGATTTTTCCTACCTCTATGGATTTTCTATTATGTTTCTGAACGATATGATTAATTATTTCTGAACGATGCTCAGATGTTGCCATGAAAAGTCTACTTCCGTTATAGTTGCAAGCTTAAAGTAATCTGCCTGCATATATGGAAATTATTTAACAGTTAAAACATGTGGTGTCGTCGGTGAATTTAAATCGTGACCAACTCTATTGAACTTAATATGTTTTGTTCTCTTGTTGTAATAATTAGACATTCTTTTATATTTCATTACATTGTAAACAAATATTAAATTGAGAACCAAAGTTCATGTCGTACGAGATGTAATGTAACTTACGATTAGCATTAAGTAGGTAACTTACATGTCAAATCGGCAAAAGGGAACCTTGAACCACAAAAGAACTGTACGTAATGACAAGGACGCTATAAATCAAATCTTAAGAAATATTAACCATAGGTACTATACAAATTGCCTTAATAATGTGACTGTGACAGTTTTATGGTGTTTAAAGTTTCCATTTTGCCGATTGTATATAGAAGCATTAATTTTAATATCAATGAAAAAAATCTAATTAAGCTAGGATCTTGTTACCAGAAAGCAAAGAACGCTGGAAACATGACTAAACTATTTGTCAAAAAATGTTTCAAATGTATTAAATTCCACTAAGTATATTTCCGTTTCACCTGTCACCACACAGACCTATTATAGCTAGAATATTATTATTATTATATATATTATTTATATAATCGGTCATATATGAGAGCCTAGATGCTTAATACTGATCATTACCAGCGATACTAACCTAATGCTGCGTAACTCTATTGCAGATTGAATTAAGTTTGCCATCAAACTGAGCATCGAACGAGCGAATTATATAACTGCAGTGCAGGCTGTCATTCTTAGATCACTATGATCGCCTCGTACTTTTGTGAACGGTTTGATCATCTGTAGACAGATTAAAGAAATTCACCTGTATGTTTCCGTACACAGATCCATATAAATTTATTTATTTGATCGTATGGCACATTACAGAGTACTACTCTTAACTTATAATAGTTATCTATCCTTATACATGGCTTAAACTTAATTGTTAAAATGGGTTTCTTTCTTTCTTATGTTGCTGTTAAGCTGGCTACGATAAATATACAATTTATGATTCTGCGCCGACCAAATTCCTGTCCAGTGACAACTAAATAAATAAATGTTATCATGAGATCATTAAAGAAGTGTGAAATATAAATCAGAGCGTCACTATTTAGTTTATCTTACTTAGTTATATTTCAGTGCAATGTATAACCGACGAAAAAAATCCGACTGAGAAGAGTCGTTGCCAGTTTAAATAAAATGACTATTTGGTAAAACCATTAAGAGGCTGGCAGCACTGGTTTCCGGTGAGCAGAATCCATTCACCAATCAAACAAGACAACACAGACAGTACTTTGACCAACCTGCTGCTGTTACCAGTTAGCTATAGCAGGGAGGAAGTTAGTTAGTTAAATGTTGAATTGCCTTCGCGTCACCTGATGTGACTGCTACTGCGATGCAGTTGGTTTGTTTTGTTACACGCTCGGCTAAAATGGCGTCGCTGTTTATCAATTAGTGAAGTAACTTCAAGTGAACGTTTCTCAGTGGTCGCATTCGAGTGAGTCATAAACCAACATAGCAATGACATTTTTATAGCACAGTGGATACGTTTCTGAAACGTTGTGTTGAAGACTGGCAAGTGTGATTTAGACAATACAATAATGCGCGAATTCAAAGTTGTAGTTTTGGGTTCGGGTGGGGTCGGCAAGAGTGCTTTGACTGTGCAATTCGTGTCCGGCTGCTTTATGGAAAAGTATGACCCCACAATAGAGGACTTTTATAGGAAAGAAATCGAGGTAGACAATTCGCCATGTGTGTTAGAAATATTGGACACCGCTGGCACGGAACAGTTCGCGTCCATGAGAGACCTGTACATAAAGAACGGCCAAGGTTTTGTCGTCGTGTATTCGTTAACTAACCACCAAACGTTCCAAGACATCAAGCCCATGAAGGAGTTGATAACGCGCGTGAAGGGGTCTGAGCGCGTTCCTATTCTACTGGTGGGCAACAAGGCGGACCTGGAGCACCAGCGCGAGGTGGCGGCGGCCGAGGGCGGCGCGTTGGCGCAGCTCTGGGGCTGCCCCTTCGTCGAAGCCTCCGCCAAGAGCCGTACCAATGTCAACGAGATGTTCGCCGAAATCGTGCGCGAAATGAACGTTAGCCCCGAAAAAGAAAAGAAAACTTATTGTTGTTGTACAGTGCTTTAATATCTACAGTGTAATGTGGCATTTATTTCTCGTAAGACTGCAAGGGTGAGGCGAAACGGGAGAGCGTGTGGCGCGCGCCCGCGACGGGGCCCGCGCGCCCGGGCTCGGCGAGCCGGCGCCGGGGCCGGCCGGCGCCGCCGGCCCCGCACCCGCCGCATTGTGCGTCATATCACGTTGTTAATATCTTTGATACATACCATTGTCCAATCAAGGTGCTTTATCTTATATTTTCATACTTTAGTACTTGTAGATACTCCCGCAATAACCATTATCACAATTGATGAAGAAAGTATCCATATTGGAGTATACTTTTTGAAATCATCATGTTTGAAATGTTAAGTTTCCTTTTATCAATTATCAGATGAAGCGAACAGGAGTTGTGTGAAAAGATTACATTTAATTTAAATTAAATTAGCCAAGTTTGTAAATAATTTCATGAGATTAATGATGTGCAAGGACATGGACAGTTTAGAGAATCTTAAAGCCATCCAAATATGCAATAAACTTTGATGATTGTGTAGAGTGGAGTGTGGTGAGTAACAGTTACACCTAAGTTGAGTCGCTGATAGTGTTTTATTGTGTAAATTATGTTTAAATGAGGAATCAGTAATCAAGAAAATACAGTAAGATTTGTCAGTTGCGTGATTGTGTTTAAAAAGTCTACCAGGATTTGTGATAATACATATAACAAAGTATCTATAAATAAAAGTTTTAAGTGGGAGATTATCAAGAAGTTTTATTCTCAGGAAACTAAGGTAACCTTATTTTATTGTTTTTAATTGCTATAATATAAGAATACAGTTTTATGTATGGATCTGTTATTTGCCTGGTTCTCAGTATCACCTGCTGTAGTTGTAATAACATTAAAATCTACTGGAAGTTGTGCTTCATTCTAGATGAGATACAATACAAAACACTTAGATATGACTAAACTTAAGTTTATTAATTATAAAAATTCAAAATTTAAAATAAAATATCTGAATCTACAATTTTATTTGTAATTTGATGGTTGCTAGTGTATTGCTGTCTGGAATAAAATACGGTAAAAGTACACAAGTTTTTATAAATATTGTAGCTCAACTATAATATTGTTTTAGTGTTTGGTAGCCTCAGTCATGTAATATTTTTTTTCAATTATGAACAGGCCCTACAGACGGCCATGCAATTTCATAGCAATTTTTTTTAGGTTAAACTGCACATAACTATTATTAAAAAAATATAATATTTTTTTCAAACTGGGTCATACACATGGGAAAAAAAAGGTGCCTTTGCTTGGATTTTTCCACCTAGAATAGAGGCTATTCTGGAAAAATGCATATTGTGTTTCACATGTTATGGTATTGTTAATAAGTCGGCTGCCATTACTGAGCTATCAAAATATTGAGAATATAACCTTTGGGAAGGGAAGGTGGCCGATTGAAAGATGCCTGGCTTGTACTTTAGTTAATTTTGATTTACTATTATTTTTACTGATTATACATTCTCACCAACACTGGCGAAATGACTTTGTGGACCACCATTAATTTAAAGAAAAAGCAGAAAACAGGCTCTGGTTGATAGTTAAAGGCTTGTGTCCATATAAGTGGTCTTTTATTCGATAGAAGTACAGTTGACCTGAAGCTGTTAATGCGGATGGGGATTCAAAAAAATTAGGCCTTAAAACATTGCCTTTGGGGATGTCCACAGGAAAGACTGTAACCTAAATATGTGTATGACCCAACCACAGCATGGT
Organism: Acleris sparsana; assembly: GCA_923062465.1. Lineage (NCBI taxonomy): Eukaryota > Metazoa > Arthropoda > Insecta > Lepidoptera > Tortricidae > Acleris > Acleris sparsana. The sequence continues at coordinate 12,233,699 of OV281287.1, read as the reverse complement.
TGCAAAATCCATATCAAGTTTTAAATCAACAATAATAAAACCATTATTGATTTGCAAAAAGGTACTTTTAATAACATATTAACTTTAATCAAATATTTCATATAAATAAAATTATAGCTTTTAATTATTTGTGATATGTGGAAACATAAAGAATTAGTTTCAGAAAGGAATTAATATACAAGTCTATCACAATCATTACCACCAACCCTATCACAAGTGTGATTTGCAATGAAAGCACTTAGGGCTGTGGGTTTGGTTAATAAACAGCGAAAACATAGATTCTTTTTGTAGATAACTTAGTTCAAATTAACATTAGGTACAACAGGTAGGTGTTTACTGCTTGCAACAATTGTGTAGGAACAGCTGCACTCAGTGTTGCAGATATTGGCTCATGTTGTAAATGTTCACCAAGCGAATAGCAGCATCTTCGGTAACACATATTTAGTGTCCAAGGATAACAAAACTCTTATTTTTATAAATGTACATTGCAGAACTTTCAGCATAATTAAAAGTTACAATATACAGTTTTCTACCCTTGGACACTTCTGAACTGTGTACATAGAACTTTATTATCAATATTATCATGCAAAGAAGTTACAACTACCTGTTATAATCAACTATTTTTGATTTGCTGTAAATACTTATTTTTTAAATGTTTTATCTTCATTAATAATTTATTATGGGTTTGTAATGCCCTAAGTACCAATTTCACCAAAGAATGTTAACCGGTTTGAAATAACAGACGATTAGAGCATTAACAGCTATCAACATTGTATGACCTAACAGTTGATTAATGTTTGTTTGGGCACACTTCTGCTTTAACAATTTTTACATTATTATTTTCCGCGACCTTGTGTCATGTCTTAACCCGTCAAGCGATATGTCAAAGTTGTTGTACAATAAAATGAAACTGTATGTCAAATTAATAAGTCCCGTAATGTCAAAACCTGAGACACCCGAGGGGTTAAATGCTATTCAGGTGCGGTACATACGTTTCTATATGCAACCAATTATGACATACTACATTACTACCCATTCAATCAGCTAAAGAAGCAAGATTAATAACCAAAGTTTGGATGCATGGTGTTTTGCAAAAAATGTAATTTAGGTAGGCATCTGGTTTATGCCATTAACCAGTTTCTGAGAGTTTCATACAATGTGATAAACCTAGATAAGATGACCGGTTAAAATTTAGTGACCCTAAGCGCAATTCAAACAGCGGGCGGGACCGGGTCGAGCGCGGAGCATGGCGGGACCCGGGCGGCAGCCGCGCCGGTCGTCGTATTCACACAGAGCGCGTTGTAAACTTTACTCTATGTACTCGCCATTACCGTCCGAACCTGCGATCCCGCTCCCGCCCGATGTGTGTATATTGCGCTTGAATCCGATATAATTACGCTTAAATGCAGTGTCATGATTTTTTGCTACAATAATAACACTTTAATGGTGTATTTTGTGAAAAACTGTGCTATATTTTAAACTTGGTAGGTATTATGGAAAGGTTAGGTTTTATTTAAAAACACTGAAGTATTGTTATTGATTATTCTTGTAAGTAGGTAGGTACATATTATTTCTCAACTTTGCAAAAACTTTGCCAATGCTTTCCTCACTTGCCTCGGGTTTTGAATGTTGAAGAACATCACGTCTGTTTTTATTGTGATTGTCACATAGCATGTGGGCACTCAACTGTGCACTATCGTCGATTTCAAATCGCATGTCGTGCGCAACTAGTGTTGCATTTCTGTGCATTTTTATTATCTTGGAATCATACTTGCGATTTACGATTTTGAAGCAGTTTTGTTGAGAATATCCGCCAGTGTGATCGGTTGGATGGGCTAGGAGTGTTTTGCTGGGTTACTTGATGAGCACTGGGCCGAATAGTATTGCGATCGTAACGGGACCGTTCTTGCAACAATCGCTGTAGCTTGCGCCTGCCGGGGCGCGTGCTGGTAAACGGTAGCAGCTGTTGGACCATGAAGCTTGGTGTGCGCAATTAGCCTCTGTTTTTACCTATACCACTCCTCATTACCTTTTTTTTTTGTGTTGTCATTGCCATAAGCTTTCCATGTTGCAATTGGGGCCATTTTTTGGCTTCCGTACCTAAAGGGTTAAAACGGGACCCTGTTACTAAGACTCCGCTGTCCGTCTGTCTTTCCATCTGTCATGAACCGTGATAGCTAGACCGTTGAAATTTTCACGGATAATGTATTTCTGTTGTCGCTAAAACAATAAATAAATACTAAAAACAATAAAATAATTATTTAAGGGGCGACCGATACAAAAAACGTGTTTTTTTTATAGATATCGGTACGGAACCCTTCGTGCGCGTGTCCGACTCGCAATTAATCTTTTTTTTTAAACTAAGCTTCGTAAGGTAGGTACTATACCTACATAAATTACATTTTTCCGGCCTCCCGAACACGAGTGTTTCTTGTACATTTAAATCTAAAATGTATCTATTTGTTAATACCAAAGTAAAAACATTATATTGAACGATATACACTAGGTAACTCCTAATTTAATCAAAGTTAGGTATCTCTGAGGGTACCTCACTATCCTACTTCCTACTTAATATTATAAATGCGAAAGTTTGTGTGCTAGTTTGTGAGGTACCTACTCGTCACGCTGCAACGGCTAGACGGATTTGTATAAAATTTGGAATGGAGATAGCGTATACCCTGCCCTTGATTAACACAAAAGGTTTCTTTACATCCTGGAAAATTTAAAATTTCCCGAACGGATCACGAATTGAAATACCCCGCAACATGGGATGGCCGAATAACGAATTCTACCTGGAGGACGTTACAGTCAGAAACTGGTGTAAAATAAATCTGTTCTATTTAGGTTGGTTCACTTTTGGTCTTATCCTCTGTATAGATTGGCCCTCTCTGTTACACTTAGGTACCCTCTTACACACTCAGCTCTTTCTTTAAGGTTTCGTCACGATTGGGGTACCTTTGTAGGTAATTAAGTTAAAAATACGGAACACTGACACATTACCACCGCTGGGGTTTGACCTCGGTCGGATCCATACGTTCTTGCGTTTGCTCTTAACCCACTAGGCCACCGATGCTCCTTGGTCCAAACTTACATATGTACCTATCTACTTCTATAAATATTAGTAGCTCGGTCATCCAGAGCTTTGCTCGGTATTTATTTCGGCAAGTTTTTTAAAAATGAAACCTAGCTAGATCGTTTTATCGCCCCCGAAACTCTCTGCATACTAAATGTTATGAAAATCGATGGAGCCGTTTCTGAACACTTTCAAGAATTGCTTGTTAAAGGTATCAGATTCTTACCCTACAATATAAAATAACTCTTGCAGTTCCTGACCACGACACTTGCCATAAAGTCGGAACATAGGGATAAATCAAATACGTTAAATCCGATTATTCTGAAATTAAGTACGTAATTTTAATATATAGTAAGATTTCATTGTTTGTTTGCATTGAGTAGGCTCCTAAACTACTCGACCGATTTGAAAAATTCTTTCAACATTAGAATCCCACGTTATCCCTGATTAACATAGGCTGTTTTATTTTGCTGCACCGAGACGGGAGTCGCGGGCAACAGCTAGTGATAGGGTAAAGTCACCAGTGGTCAGCCAGAGACCAGTAGTCGACCTTATCTGAGTGCGAAGAGTGCGAAATATATCTTTCGTACTCTTCCCACTCATACAAAGTATAGACAGAGGCCGACTACAGGTCTCCTGGCTGACTACTGGTGACTTTACCCTACTAGGTATATTTTCGGAAACAAACCTCGTCCGTTTCCGCCTGTATGTACCTATACCGGTTTATAAGTAGGTAGTCTAGAGATTTCCATTGCCTTGATATAAATTAATTTTAGCGTAATCCCACGCGAAATTACACCAGAAGAATAAGGTTCGACACGAGTTCATAACAATTGTGAGTGGATTATCGCCAGTTGACCACGGTTCGGTTGTTGATCGTTTCGTGCTACTACAGTAGTTCAAGTGCCGTTACCGTCCCAGATAGAGCTAATTTGCCCGGACATTGACGGCAGGCTGGTGTTGTAATACCTACCAGATATTTACTTCCTGAAGCGGTAGTCAGAGAATTGAAAGGTTTGTTTGACTATAGGTACTTATTTAGATTACGGACGGATATTAAAATGCTTTCCGAGACAAAAACCACATTTACAGGAGACGGAAGGTGGATTGCTTGTCAAATGGTTGATTTTTGTTACCCCAACTGTTCCATTGACCCGTTCTTTTTAAGTTAGAATACGAACCTAAAATAAAAATATATTATTTTTGTCCTTGGTTTAGAAGTGCAATTATTTTCTGAAACAGATGTACCTCCGGGATTTTTATAAATTATAACATAAACCTAACCTTACCTATGAGTCCTTTAGGTAGGTATATCTCTTTATACGACGCCGACGACGACGACGCGCTGGCCTAGTTGGTAGTGACCCTGCCTACGAAGCTAGCGGTCCTGGGTTCAAATCCCGGTAAGGGCAGATATTTGTGTGATGAGCAAGAATATTTGTTTCTGAGTCATGGGTGTTTTCTATGTATTTAAGTATATATTTCTCTATATAAGTATTTATATCGTTGTCTAGTACCCATAGTACAAGCCTAGAGCTTAGTTTGGGACTAGGTCAATTGGTGTGACATTGTCCCCTGATTGTCCCCTGATACATTTTAAAAAGTCAATAGGTAGGTTCTGACGTTTCTTCCTCCTTAAATGTCTTTAATCTTTATGTTCTGTTTAATATTGTATACCTACTTGGTTCCCCGTGGTCACAACATATTTCTAAACGAAAGACACTATTTTTTTTAATAACTTAGTTTTAGTTTTCAAATGTCAAGAAAAGTGGTTGATATTGAACCCGGTAATGTTGCAGGTTGCATACAAACATAATATTATCCCTTTTAGGTACCTAGTAGGTACCTACATGTTTGACTTTTGGGCAAAAACTCGACGCATTATCGGAATGCAGGGTTGGCGTTTTCGGGGCCAGATATTGATTAGTTACACAAAGGGAATAGAGCGTCCCCTCGGTTGGTAATGTTTTGACCTGAACTATTTATATGATGTCTGGGAGTTTATTTTATTTATGTAGGATGTAGGTAGGTATAGCTAAAAAACGTAAGTAAAGCTCCTCTTGCATGTAGTTGTAACACATTATTTGTAACCTTTCGACATTCTATATTTGAAATTTGACGTAAATCCCATATTAGTTTTGTACACCACTACATGCAAGAGGAGCTTTACTTAAAAGATAAAAAAAAAGATAAAAAAGATGTTTATTCAGTAATTAGGCCGCACGGGCACTTTTACACGTCAAAATCTACCAGCGCTTCGCAAGAGACCACTGCTGAGAAGAAACGCCGCAAGAAACTCAACAGTCAGTCGTTTTTTAAAACTTATGATATTATACAATTATAAAGCTTAACCTAGCATGATATAAAACAATGAATTTAACATAAAATAAAAATAAAAATAAAAAACATTCAAGCGTAGCTTGTGCAAGAAAATGTGTCAAAACTAAGAATTTTCATAGGGAGTAATAAGAAGTAGTAATAAAAAAAAAATATATTTATATAAAATATGTATATATATTAAAAAAAATATATATACTTTCCTATGACAGTGCAAGACAACCACCACATACAAAGTTTCGATACATTCTCCTACAGAAACCGTGTCCCCTAGACAATATACAATATTTACATATTTTTATGCCTATTTTATTAATCAGTTATTTAGGTGTTTAGTTAAGTTTAGGCCAAGCATTTTTATCTGTTAGATAGTCCTCGACCCTATAGTAAGCCTTAGACATCAACGACTTTTTCAAGTAACTTTTAAGTACTGGAAATGGTAACTTTAAAACTGAGTCAGGTAATTTATTATAGAAAATAATGCATTGACCTACAAATGATTTATAAACCTTACGGACACGAAATTTTTTAATAGCAATTTTATTTTTATTTCTTGTATTCAAATTATGTATATCACAATTCTTAACAAAAGAGTCTTGATTTTTAATGACATAAATTATATTCTCATAAATAAATTGTGACGCTACTGTTAAGATACAAATTTCTTTAAATACTAATCTTAAGGAATCACGGGAGTTAAGGTTATATATAGAACGAATGGCTCTTTTTTGTAACACGAATATAGTCTGTATGTCAGCAGCTTTTCCCCAAACCAGAATACCGTACGACATAACACTATGAAAATAACTATAATAAACTAAGCGAGCTGTCTCAACATTGGTAAGTTGCCTGATTTTTCTAACAGCATAAGCTGCCGAACTTAATTTGCCTGCTAGTACTGCTATATGGGGACTCCATTGTAAGTTTTTATCTATAGTTATCCCTAAGAAAAGCGCCTTATCTACCATTTCCAAACACTCATCATTTAGAAATAAACTGGATTCTACTGGTCTAACATTAGGCAAAGCGAACCTAACACATTTAGTTTTTTTAGCATTGAGTAGCAAATTGTTACTAGTAAACCAATTAAGTACTTTACCTAGCGTGGCATTTATCCTACTGTAATCGACGGATTTTCGTTCTACCTTGAAAATTAATGATGTATCATCAGCAAATAGCACAATATCACAAAGGTTATCTACCGTGCGTGGTAAGTCATTAATATAAACCAAAAATAAGAAAGGACCTAATATAGAGCCCTGAGGCACACCTAGTTTAATAGCTGCTCCCATGGACTGTGTTTTGTTTACCACAACCGTTTGTGTTCTATCACTAAGATATGAAGACATAAGATTTAGAGAATTAATTGACAGACCATAATGTTCTAATTTTAATATAAGAGTCTCATGATCTACGCAATCGAAAGCTTTGGAAAGGTCACAAAAAATTCCTATTGCATCACAAGATTTCTCCCAAATATTATATATATATTTAATGAGTACAGATGCTGCGTCAGTTGTGGATCGTCCTCTGGTGAAGCCGAACTGATTACTGTTAAGCAGTTTATTTCTATTGAAGTGACCTAACATATCTTTTAACATTAACTTTTCAAAAACTTTACTTAAAACAGGTAGAATAGAAATGGGACGGAAATTCGTTAAATCACTCATCTCGCCCGATTTAAAAAGTGGTATGACTTTACTATATTTCATAAGATTTGGAAAGACCCCCTCTGAAATGCAATTATTGTAGATTAAAGCTAAGTGTGGTGCAATTATATCTATGATATGATGGATGACTTTAACTGACGTTCCCCATAAATCCTCGGTTTTTTTTAAACTGAGTGATTTAAATACCTTTACGACTGAAAATGAGTCTACATGGCTAAAATCAAAACTTAAATTACATTTAGTAACCTTACCACAAAGTAATTTTTGAGCTCCAATCGCAGATGATTGAAGACATTTCGTGGTATTAATGGCTATGGTGGAGAAATAATCTTCGAACGCTAAGGCCACGTCTTTGTTTGATATGATTTGTTTGTCACCCTTGTTTATGGTGATTTGATTATCGCGAGTTTTTGATTTACCCGTTTCTCTATTTATTATTTTCCACACAGTTTTTACTTTATTGTCAGAAGCTTTGAGCTTAAGACCTAAAAAATTTGACTTAGCAGTCAAGCAAACTTGCTTAAAGGTCCTAGAGTAATTCTTAACATAAACTAAGAAGTCAGCATTCTTGTTCTCCTCCCTCTCTTTATATAGTTCATATAGCCTATTTCTACTTCTATGAATGCCTACAGTAGCCCATTCACTAAACTTAGTTTTTGACCCAGAAATAGTTTTCATCTTAAAATTATTATTAAATTGATGAAGAATTACACCAAACAAATCATTATAAATACTATTAGAATCATTATGTGAAAAGGATAACCCACAAAGGTTACTCTGAACTTCATTTTTGAATAAATCCAAACGATTGCTAGTTATGGGCCTGTATGTTATTGTCTGTGGTTCTTGATGAAAATCATTTAAAAAAGAAGCCTTTTGACCACTGTGGTCAGAATTAAAGCAGTTAAATATTTCCTTATCCAACCATTCGCAATTACAAAAAATATTGTCTAAACAAGTAGCACTTGAAACACCTATCCGTGTAGGTTCAAGGAATAAATTATCTAAATTAAAAGATTTAAATACACTTAAGATCTTAATAGTATTATTTGACGGTTCCAGTAAGTTAACATTAAAGTCTCCACAGACAATAACATGCTTTTGAGTTTTACATGCTAATTTTAACACATTTTCCATTGTAGATTCAAACATGCTGAAATCAGCTGATGGTGGTCTGTAAACGCAAATGATTATGTAATTTACTAGTTCTATGCAAGAGATTTCTACAAGCCTCTCTATAGATAGCCTGACAATATCTTTCCTTTCTTTGGATTTTATGTTATTTTTAACTATTATTAAAGAACCACCATGAATGGCGGATTTTCTGGCGAAAAAACTAACTAATTTAAAATTAATAAAATCAAAAATTAATTGATCTGGTCTAAGCCAATGTTCAGTAACACACATAATTTGTACATTTTCAGAATCTAAAAATAATCCAATTTCTAATTCTTTGCTGGAAAACCCTTGAATATTTTGGTGAATTATATTTATACTCAAAGGTGTTTCCGCTGTCCTATACTTTAGTTTAAATGATTAGGAATGGCATTTGTGCTACTATTGTATTTATTTGGTTCTATATTAAAGGCCAAAAGTTCTACTAAAGTCACAATATATTTCTTTGGCAAACTAATTTTGTTAGAAGTTAGCGTGAGGCGCTTAATGAATTTATTTATGTCAAAGAAATGATATTTTTTATTGCAACAAATAGCATTATACATCAAAGAATTTAACTGTGCTATTTTATTATTATAATTATATGGCATATTTTGTGAATATGGTAATGCACAAAGTATAATTTTACCTATCCCGGCCACTTCAATAAGGTTTAATGTTGACATTAATCTAGCCACACTAGCCTTATCTATACCAAGACTGTTACCTACTATAATCACTAGAGTAGTAGAACTGTCATGTCACTTAAGTTTTTTACCTATATCTATCAAGTGTATGACCGAAGGATTGGTTTTTTTACGGGATATGTGGTATATTCTTTGTCTTGGCTCCATATAGGAAACATTTTAAAAACGACGAAATGTGGATCTACTTGTAGACTGGTTCAAAGCAATAGAGTCGACGGTCTTAAGTACTATCAGCCCTGACCCACCATAGAACTGTGTCACAGTGATATTATGATTCAAGTCGTAAGAATTGTCAAATAATTTGTTTTAAGTACCTGTAATGTCACTGTGACACCGTTTTATGGCGGGTCAGGGTTCCATTGAGTTTATGAAAGGACATACTTACCTAATAAAATAATCGACGAAAAAAATAAACCCTGAATTTGTTCATTCATTCGGATTCAATCAAGCAGCATTGTGCGTCTACATTCGTATGCGTCCCGTCCAAAAAATAGCCGATTCAACAATTTAGGAGGAGGGCCAGTAAAACAAAAAGCGTTTTATTTCTAGGGTGTAAAGAACATATATTTATGGTATTATTATAATATGACTCATATCTTGCAGCACCCCGAGGTCTTCATTGCGTAACAATACGTGATTAATGTTTGTTTTGACGAAAATATATAATTATGATCGTCTAACGTCGCCATTAAGCAAGTATAGAAATGGTTTGCCATAAAAAGAGGAGAGGTGAGTTGAAGTTTTATTTTTGTGTAGTTTCTGGACTTGTTAGAATTCTGAAATTGATGTAACAGAGTATACTGTTATTTTCAGTTCTACTTTTAAGAATTTAATTTGTAAATGGTGAGTTTTCGGTGTGTGCAAGGTCCCGCTTGGAATAGAACCGTCGACGGGCGTCTCCCGCGCACCTCTGCTACTGCGTGTGGGGCGACTATAAATACACACTCTAAACATACGCCTCGTGGCCGTTCTCTAAATTATCTCTGAGATAATTGAAATTAATCAGAATATTGCAAGAAAAAATACGTATGGACGCGCTAAACCTGCACCGTCAGGGACGTGATTGAGTTACATTGCACCTTATCTACTTCAAATGTATAGGTTATAGGTAGGTATCTTGTTAGGACAAGCTGACGGACACCGAGCAACCCAAACAACCTAGTTAAAAACAATGAATTTTCATTTTTGTATATTTTTAGTATTGACTCTTTGATCAAAATCAACCCTAGCAAGAGTCATACTGCAAATAGCGAGATATGCAATTTACGCGAACGATGTCGAACCTCCCTTCACCCCTTAATTTTAACAAGTTAATTACTACTAGGTACTTGAATTCCCATTCCATCAGAATCATAACATACTCAACTCTTATTTCATTTAATATTCAAGAGCCTATTAAAAATATTTTTTGTCCTGTATAAGTACGAACCATTATCAAATAATAACGCTTTTAACTAGTTATGCTGTGGGTCCCGGTAACAATTGTTCTGTTGTTTACAGTCAGTGGACGTCGACGGCTGGCTTCTCCGTTCTCATGAGTAACATTCTCATGGAAACAATCAGTGCTATGCTTGTATTACATAGAATGGTTTTTATTTTACATAAAATAACTGCGCCTAGATGCGTTAGACATTTAAAACGTCACATGCGTTGTTTCTGTCCTTGTTGAGAAAGTAGGCAGTGACGCGATTCCTGTATGACTCGACCAAGATTAACAGCTTAAAACACACGTAACTGGTATTGGTAAGTAGGTGCGTAATCTCGTCGGAGCAGGTTGGGTGCGAGCTGGCGCTGCGCAGGCGCGTCCCTTGGCCGGCGCGGGCGGAACGTTGGCTGGCTCTGCGTCTGCGTGCTCCTCGGCGTGTTGCGTAAGCCTTGCCACCTTGACTTGCATCGCTTGCGCCGAACATGGTGCGGCTATTTAAGCCATATCTACTTACTCGCTACTCTTATGGCACGTATTGCTTACTAAGGTACACTACGGACGTCAGGAGTCATGACGTGTGTAAAGTTAAGTAATGAAATCTCCGTGTTCGTTCGCAATTACTACATATTTTTTAGCTAATCGGTTAAAGTTTGAGCCAGGCAATACGAGAAATGTAGGTACGGTTCCCGCTGGGAAACTGTTTGTGTCCACGTCGCGCTGTAGGTATAGGTGTTCGCGCCCTTTTGTTTTGTATCTAGGTGATACACATTCAATTTGTCATAAGAAAGCATGTCCAGTGGTAAATTTTCATTGTTTCGTATCACGCTACCCGTCCAATTTAACGGTAATTTACTAGTAGAATCCACCTAAAAGGTTTAATATGTCATCTATAAATTGACATGTGTAGTTTATCGATATTAGGAATAGGTACCAAAAAACAACTCTACTTATAATAAGTATAAATGTGAATTTTGTAAAGATGATTCGATAGTTCTATACTCATAACGACGTGTAAAAGTGCCCGTGCGGCCTACTTACTGAATAAACATCTTTTATCTTTTTTTTTATCTTTATCTTTTTATAAACGGTTGAATGGATTTGGGTGTAACTTTGGCACACAAATAGTCTTTACCCTGGATTATCTTCAACACCTACCTACTTACCTACTTTTATCCTGGATTTTTATTCATTCATATTCATTTATTTGCTTCGAAATGTGGAAAACAAGTCTACACGGACGAAATCTACCGGATCAGTAGTGGTTTGATAAAGAGTTAAAATTACCCTTTATCTGTTCTAGTTAATTAAGAATAAAACATTAGTATTAGACATTGTACAAGTTGATTCAGGGGGGAATACCGACTCTAGCTAGGATATCCAAATCAGTTTTATGAGTAGGTACGATGTAAGTTACAAGACAGGAATTCTAAACACGAATCCGAAACTAATTAGGTCTGAAAGGACCGCTTATGTCTGCTTCCTGGGAGGACGTACACATTTTTTACAATGGTCGGTACACGGGACGCTTATTGAACGGCCTAAGATGGGGTCTTCGTAACAGATGTTTTGTACTTATATTCTTCCATAAGCAATACTCGATCTTCAGATAGAAAGGATAAGATAATATTTGGGATGCACTTATTCAGATGGTTAGCAAGTGGGGAACAACACGTGCTGTGTTAAGCATACGACACAATAACAAAACAAATGAGACGTGTATTGTGCAGTGCCCTCGGTAAAGGCGCTGCCACGTGTTTAACAGGTTGTTGGATTGCGTATTTCTGTCAGAATTATTAGGGACCTTTATAGTGTTCATTAGACATAAAGTTTCATTTTGAAAATATAACTCGGCGTCATCGTTCAGACAAACACTGCCTGGCGAAGAAAACGGATAATCACGTTCAAAATACACATACCGCATACCACCTATAGGTACCTAGCCTATTCTGAGACGTGGTATTTCCATGAAACGCCTTTACATAACGAATAGAGTAGGTACGTAAGTATTGCCTGTCATTGTTCTGCATTGTTGATAGTAGACTAGTTAGAAGCTTGCCTTCATCGTACGACAGTGTCAATTAGGTATGCATACGACGGGTAGTTATACGAACAGGATTGGGTTGTTTATGGTAACCGTAGGGCACATGCATCGACAACGACTTCCGCTCAGGAAGGTCGACGAGCTTTGACCACGCCCTTATGTTACAACTCATTGGTGGTCGCTTAACCAAATTACGGCTTATAAATGGGCCTGTTTTAATGACGATTGCTTATTACGTATGTTAATAGGTTCTGAATGAATGTTTATTAGGGTCAGAAAACATACCGGTTACGATGAAAAAAATCGGGTAGATGAAATACTGAAATTACTGACCGAGAAGGGGGTAATGCTGTTTTGTCAGATGTATATATGCTGGAATGTATTTATATCCACATGACCTACTGTAGACTGGAATTTGAAGTGTCAGGTATTGTTGGATTCGTATTGTATCAAAGGAATGTCATTAGGCTATATTTTATTTAAACCCTTAATCCTTAAATTCTAATGCTGTCGATACTTCCTATATCCATCCTATCGTAGATAAATATCAAGCACAAGACATATTCACAGTTTTATAAGGTCTATCCCCTCTTCCTAGTTACAATATTCCAATATCCGTATTCTTCAAAAGCAGTCTAAGTATCGTATTCAAAGCTTAGGTAATTGTAAGTATTGTTGTTCATTTGTTGTATGTATGCCACTAGCGATTCGTTTAATTCAGGTCTTCTGTACAATCCAATGCGGGCCTAGACTTTTCATGATGCAGTATTAAAGGCAAAAGTATTACAAATCGGAGGTGCGTTATTAAAGGTCTATCAGATTTACCCGTATCAGAAGTGAAACCATGACGGATTGTATATCACGAAAGTGGACGTATACGTGTCTAGTTAAAGTTTTTGCGTGTTGCATTATTGGTTGTAGCATGCGAGACGGCGACGGCAGTGCGAGTGTACTCGGCCAAAGAAATTATATTATAATATCCGTAGCAAAATGGTAGACTAAAAAATGAAATTGGCAGGTGCAAATAAAACACGTAGTACTATAAGTAGGAGGAGTAAGATATAATGGCATTTGTTTTTACCCCAGTCCCATAATCTAAATAAGGAAAACAGTATGGCGTGCTATGTAAGGTAACCGGCAGTTCTCTCCACGGGCGAACTAACAAGTAAAGTAATAATACTCCGAATAGACCTCTAAGTAGCAAAATAAAATACCAAATCACTTTTTTTCAGTTGTGTTGATCGATAAGAATGATAAGATAAGACATGATTTTATCGTAGTACCTATTGTGATTTTGTGATGTGTTAAGGTATTTTTATAAAATCGTGTTATTGATGTTTGCAAAGTAATGAGGGGAAGTAGAAATTGCTGAGCTCATTCATAAAACATTGAGCGGGACGACGCACGTGTAACGGGGGTGAGCAAGGGCGCCGTTGTGTTCTTAAAAAGAAAATATATTTCTTGTAAATTACTATTAATGCAATCTTCTTATCTCGGGTATTTGCGACCGTCCTTTATTTTCTGGGATACGATAGTATGTCTCTTTTCCATAAATTTCAGTTTGAGAAGAATACAGGTACTACTTATCACTACCGGGCTTCCAATATCTGAGATGAATATTCAAATTCATCATACTTACCACATTTTAATTACTTAAGTAGATTTAAGATTTAGCTAGGTGCGATGATAAACAAATATTTGTTTATGTTTTTTGCGATTCACACTAGGATAATACTAGGTAGTACTCTGAAAATCAGTCTGTCTCCTGAACAACAGAACTTTTGGTACTGTGCCAATTTCCCCACGTAGATCGTTACTCACTGTAAAGTTCAATGTCGCCGCGTACCTGAATAAGTGTATAGTCCTCATATTTAATGTATACAAACACGTGCTCTTATATTATAACGCTTTAATTTAACGATTGGCGGTGTAACTGAAAGGCGTTAAGTCTGTTGCTGCCTATTGATTTTTCCTAACCCTCCAGCACGTGATAGATTGCCACTGCTTTCTTGGAGTGGGATTGTAACAAAGGTCAGTGGGAAGTGGCACAGCTGTTCTTACTGTTCTCTATCCGCCGTCAAATCGAGCGAAAGGTACCGAGTTTCCCGGTGAAATCGCTTCTTCACACGCGGCTGGCAAAAAATCTCTGGTATAGTTCCGATACACGTTGTTAATTGTATTGAAATATGCGTGCGTATCTAACTGCTTATGAATGTGGTTGTGAACCTCGTATGGAGGCGAGTCGCGCTGGCACAATGCCAACCGGGTAGGCTAATGTTTATATGACTAACTAAACAATAAGGAAGATACGACTCATACAACCAATGAGCGATATAAGACTTGTACCGACTGGACAGTTTTACATTAAGTAGGTACACTTTATTATTCAAAACTTACCTACTCGTTAACCAGGTATTACTTGAGAGAGATTCAAGAATTGTGTACCTACCTGCCTTTAATAAAAAACATTGGCCCTGATAAATCCATAATTGTATTTCAAATACGATATACGCTACCTAGTCTTTTAAGGTTGAAAAAGTATTAACTAGTCTGAAACGTGATTGAGTAAGGTCGATTTGGCACTAACTAGCAAAAAACACAACTAGGTAAGTAAAGACGTCTTATAATAAAACCTTACCCACCAGTTTCGGATCGCGGTGATGCCGGCATTTATTTTAGTCACGGGCGTAATCGACGGTTATTGTTTTTTTTGTACAAAAATTGCTCAGTAGGTATATTTGTTACGGTACGATTTTGTGAGAAAAAACCCGTCAACAACGATGTTATTCAGGCAATATCGAGCATAACATCGTTCCGTGGCATGACGGAAGAAATGTAATAGGTTTCCTTTGCGGGCCAGTTTTACTAATAGGTATCACAGAACGAAAGCAACAATGAAGCAGGTAGGTACACGCAGCGTAATATTTTCGTAGCGATTTCATGTCCCAAGTCATAAATTCGCGACGACGTGGTTGGTAAGCAAGTGCCTATATTCATCCACTGCAGGCGGCGAATTACGTAAGGAGGCTTATCACAGCTCAGCAGCGTGGACTTGACGCGACGTAGAAAGCGATTTCAAGAACATTTTGCGTAACACCGCGAGAAGTAGGTTCCGTTTGATTTACAGCATTTAACCGCATCGCTGGAAGCATAATCTGACAATATTATAACTCGGTTACTTGTTTCGAGAAGTAATTAAATCCACGGGATTGCCACCGCTGCTGCTAGAATTCTTAATTGTTAATTTGGTTTCGGCCAATTAACATCTGTATTTTCAATGACTTTTTGTGTCTTCGCGAGTCGTGGAAATCAATTAACGATTTCCACTCAACGCTGAAATTTAACTAATGCTCTAAATTAGGTCACCATTTAAATTTGGCAAGGATTGTGCAGTCCATTATCAATTATTATCATTTATTAAGTATAAATTTACAAGCAGCTTTGGCATACAGGCATGTAACAGGTTCATTAATTATGTCGATGTTACATAGGACCTTCAAGATAGCGGTTTTATTCAGCACCGGACACTGAGTCTCCGAATAACAGTTCATTAAATTGGTGCATCGGATATATATTTAAATTCCCTTCTCATATAAACAAGCGTTTCTTCTGCAAATGGGACCTAGAGAGTAGTAAGCGGTTTTTGTAAATATAACACACAAATCTGCGACTGGGTTGATATTTGACGACGCGCTGGCCTAGTTGGTAGTGACCCTGCCTACGAAGCTAGCGGTCCTGGGTTCAAATCCCGGTAAGGGCAGATATTTGTGTGATGAGCGCGAATATTTGTTCCTGAGTCATGGATGTTTTCTATGTATTTAAGTATACATTTCTCTATATAAGTATTTATATCGTTGTCTAGTACCCATAGTACAAGCCTAGAGCTTAGTTTGGGACCAGATCAGTTGGTGTAACACTGTCCCCTGATATTTATTTATTTATTTTTTATTTTATATGGCAGTGTTACATTTGTGCTGGGTAAACGTACTCGCGCTGTACGACAACGCATGAGTGCAAGCGTGTGTGACTCACACCGAGCTGATTGGCCCATCCGGCTCTCTCTGCAGATATCACAAGCTTTGACTAGACCGAATAAACTTTTTTACATCCCTTCAACATTTAAATGTTTTTTATATTTACCTTGGTACGTTTTGGTGAACTGGTGACCAATAATTCATTCACTATGCGGATGGGAAACGATTTACATAAAAACTACTGCTACTACTCATTTTGATTTTGAATACCTAATACAAATTGCGGAAAATCGATTGGTATAATCAAACTCATAATTTATCGAAACCTAGTGATCAGTAGCCATAATGAACCAATAGTAGAATAGTAATCTTATGTAACAATTATACAAAAAATATATAAAAATCATACGACAAATTCAGTTGAGCTGGGCATAGCCGAGCTCTTATTCCGCATAGAAGAGGCGACCTAATTCACCAAAATAAGCTTAATTAGTTTGATACAAAATTTGTAGCATAATTATTATATCACCTGCTCATTACGAGTATACAATATGTTGTTATGATGAATGAGTGTTATACCATTTGACCGCTATGCTACAAAAAAAAAGGTTCAATTAAATTATGCCAAATATTTTTAGGCTAAATTTAAGAGCATTTGAAGTATAAACTCGTACATCTATATACCAATATAATTAACTTTACTTTGCGCTACTTTGTTTAACTTATTTTGACAAAATTATTAATTTGACAGCCCGGTGTAGATTCTACGCGTTTGTCTATTCTTGGCGGAAAAAAACATATCGAGTTATCCAAATTTTGACAATAACATAACAGATCTAAGACGATATGGTTTGTACCGTCTTGAATCTCGGCCATGTTGTAATGGCTGGCGGGTCTAGTAGCAGCGCAGCGCTGCGCCGCTGTCCGTCAGGCGCGGGCGCAACCGCCCGGCGGCGGCCGGACTAACTACTTTAAGTATCATCTTCTCATTTATTTTTACCTTTTATCCACTTTGCATCCTCGCTAAGTGCAAATGCAATGTCTCGTTTTCAAAGATGTTTTTGAACACTCGACTGGTTATAATCGTAGTGCCATTATTCCGTTCTCAGAAATAGGCACTAAAATTAAACAAGTCTTTAGCTGCTTCGCTGCAGGGTCCAGATGGCTGGGTAAAGTGTCCAGTTTATGTTTAGTAGCTTTGAAGAAGAAATTGCAATGCTACGTGAATGGACCTGCACTAGGTACTGACTGACCATCTGTTTTCTAGACAGCTGCAGTGTTTGTCGGTGAGTAGGTTCTCGGTTTTTTAATAAATAAAAGTTAATGGCAAATGTTTGTCACAAAACAATACTTACTTAAATACTTTAAGTATTTTAAAATACGTAGAGTATCGTGATATGTGTATACATAGCTTAAGATTTATTAGACCGTTAATTTTTAAAGGCTTAAAACTGGCTTAACCACCGTTTACATCATTATTACTTAAGAAAGGAAAATTTAACCACCTCGAGCCTCGAGATAACTACTTTGAGCTATAAAGTTTGGTAAGAAACTACTAACGTCATATTCGTTGTCGTAAAGCAAGTACCTAGGTACTTAAAGTTTCAAAGGTACCTACATAGATTAAGTAGTTAGTACGCATATTACTCAGTATATTTATTGGTAGAATGTTTTTATAATCCAGCTAGTCACTATGTACGAACTCAGCATGCATGAAAAAACAGACTAGTTAAGAGATCAATAACTGATATAGACGTTTGTTCAAATCTCGTCAGATATTATCGGCCAAGATTCTTCGTCCGCTGTAATAGTACAGCCTCAATAAAGTCCTAGTAGGTAGGTAGCTGCCGTGCCGACGCGCTTGTCTTGATACTAATCAGGAAATATGTGAGTAGGCGTTGGATTTTCGCCGATCAGCCTACGTGTTTGGATCAGTAAGGTGAGTTGTTGACCCGCGGTTGCACCCTGCAGTCAAACCAGTTCCCGCGGGAGGCGGTTCGCGCCGCTCCCCGCGCGCTGCACGCACTCGCTCCTAAACAAAACAATAATCTCAAAACAATAATTCGTCTACTATCAATCTGTACCTCCGCGTTGACAATCCGGACGTTCTAGTAATGATTAAGTGGATTTCCACTACGTACGGCTTGTTGGAACTTGATACTTGTAGGTAGTTGACACGGACAGGTACATGAATTTCTCTGTTAATGAGAGATTATATCAGCGGCGGTCTCCCGTTAGTGTCGTATTCGTATCTGGAGAGGCGAGTGGCAATTATCCTGGAGCGGGGACGGCTGCGTCGGCGCACGCAGCCGCGTGATGCGCGACACGAATAATAAACCAAGCCACTTCCTGCCGCCGATAAGCGCTGCGCACACAATGTGCCATCACATCACATCACCTATACGCCGTACTTGCGCTATCGCGACACACAGACAGACGGGCGTGACCAACGGAGTGTCGTTAGTCACTTGTTTAATTAAATAAACTCATCCATTATCGATGGACTCATAACGTTTTTTGTTTACACTTTACGTATTTTCAAAGTTCACAGGAAAATCTACTTTACCCATAACAATTTAATGAATGTTAAAGTAACTTTGTCTGTTTGTTACGCCTTCACGACTAAACCGCTGAACCTATTTTGATGAAATTTGGTATTTAAACCCGAGAAAGGCGGCTCCCAGTTGTCCGCACCTAGTAGGGATTTTTTATTATCAGTTGTCCACACTGCGAACGATTGGGAAAAGAACCCAGTGGTCCGCAGTGTGGAACAAGAGAGAAAGGACAAAGGGTACTTTTTGCGGCGAGAAGCGATGAACGACCTCTACGCGGACGAAGTCATGGGCAACAGCTAGTTTATGCACTAAGGATGTATGCGATGTGTGTATGTTTCATATGTACCTACTGAAATGCTTAATTTTTAAACCTATTTGTATGTAGTTAAGATTAATCAAGACCCTGTAGTATACCTCCTTACCTACTATATTTGAGTATGTAATTATACAGTTAGCGTATACAAATAAATAATTTTGGCTGTAGACTTCTCAAACTGAAACAATACTTTACAAAGGATTAAAATATTTAATATCGTTTAGGTGCCAAAGAAAGTTCGGTCTCGACCAATAGATGTTAGTAATTAACAAAACCGGCCAAGTGCAAGTCGGATTCGCGCACGAAGGGTCCGTACCATTATCTATACAACATTAACAAAAAGACGGTAAAAAAATCACGATCCCCCCCCGGAGCCCCCCTTTTTTTCTGTTTTTATTGTTTGTTTTTATAGCGGCAACAGAAATACATCTTCTGTGATAATTTCAACTGTCTAGCTATAACGGTTTATGAGATACAGCCTAGTGACAGACAGACGGACAGCGGAGTCTTAGTAATAGGGTCCCGTTTTTACCCTTTGGGTACGAAACCCTAATAATGAGACTAATAACACTTTTTTGTGTGCAAAATTGAAATGAAAACCATGGTGAAATACGTATTTAAATTTATTTTTTATTACACTAATAGTTACTACTTTACGTTTATGGCGATTACGAAATGTAAGGCGCATTTTACTAATAATAGGAAATGGCTATGGCCACCATCACACCACATCCTCTTTAACTTTTAACCTTGACATTAGATTATATTAACGACGCCTCGTTTACCAAGCATGAGTCAATATCGTAACTTTACTTTGTCAAGAAACTCCGTGCATTATTCGAGGGCATTAGAAAATGATTCAACATTTGCTGCGCTGCTGATAAGCCTCTAGTGATTAGGTAATGATCATGTAATGACGGTCTTGTTCTTCAAACACCGATTTATTCATACGATAATAGGTGATCACTCTTTATTTACCTTGGAAGCCAGTAATGACCGGCAGTAACGTCATTACCAGACGGTTGACTCATCCACCGTAGCTTTATGCACCCAACAGAGTGCAAGTAAAAGAGATTTCTGAGAACGGCCGGTGACTGAATACTCTGCTCACGGTTACTGAGAATTTCCAGAAATTGGTGGACCTAACAAATAAATCGATGAGTAGTACTATTTGAATAATGTATTTGTGGAAGGTATGAATCGGCTCAGCCGGCAGTTCTTTAATCAAAGAACACTTTGGAAACGGGTACAAATGAACAAGGCATGGTTGGGAATGCTGCTTCGATGTTTTTTTCGATTTCTAAATGATATGAAACCAAAGCGTCAGACCACATATTCAGCAATCGGAGAAAAAAGTCTCTTCTCTTCTGCTTTCTACATCTTTGTTTTTCTACCGCTGCCTGTCATATTAATATTTACGGTTTATCCCCACTAGACCGAATATAATAAAATGTAATTTCATTAGGCATCCTAACGTTTATAACAATTTTCATTAGCCCTAATGTCATGAGTCCATGACAGCCAAATGTTTACCTGTACTAAACATGAAATGCTCTAATATTACTGTAGTAGAATCAGTAGTAATGATGATTCCTAATGATTAATAGACCTAATAGTCATAACTTCATTAAAAAAAAATGTACTAGATTAGATCAATTTTAGCAATATAGGTTAGAGTTGTGACAAGGCGCGAAGCGCCTCACCTACGCGGAGTAGGGGCTCCGCGCATTGTTTGTGGACCAAAATATCTGATAATTTCCTGACTTAGGTAGAGATAATTTTTTATTTATTACGAGAAAAATAAAATGCAACTTGTTAAATTGTACAGTTTTGGGAAAATTATCTAAAACTTAAAATCTGTATTAAAATTTAGGCTAGCCAAAATTGACCTTCTTACAAACAAAAAGAAGTTTATGAGGATTTTCTTTTGAGGTTCCCAACATTATCTTACAACCGGATCTTACAACAATAATACCGGTGCGCGAGCTGCTCGCGCATGACCGGTATTATTTTGGAAATATTTGGTTATATAGTATAAACAAATAGGTCACGGAAAATTATAAATAAATAGTTTTCAAATGTGCAGATTGAGCCCTTTAATATTTACTTAAAACCTTTAATATATACTTTTATTTTTCAAGCCCACATTCTAGCCCCCTTGGAAAATATTTAGATAATGTTTTTTTTAATATTATATGCGGGCAAGCAAGTTATACAACTATGCAACATTTCTTGTTGATAGCTTCTATAGTTTCAGAGAAATCTGCTGCGACATACAGACAGACACCGACGTCTAAGGGTTTTTTTTACCATGTTGCTACGGAATCCTTAAAAGAACTGGAATTCCACAATTTCTCTGAGGTAGGTACCTAAATAATAATGAAGCCGCGTGGTTGCTTATAGTCAGACAATCCTGAATTTCTTGGTTAAACAGACACGCACGAGAGAACAGGGAGATAGACAACAAAGTCATCTTACAAAGATTCCGTTTTTCAGTATTGAGTACAGCCCTAAAAACTGGTAACGTGACCATGGACCAAGAACTTTCTGTTAGTTTTTCGAGGGCTTAGTGCCCGCATAACTGCGTAAACTGGAAAAAAAATGGCATTGAACATAAATTAAACCAGAATAGATCGTTTTGTTTTTTTTTGTTTAACCTAAGCACGTTTAAGCTAAACGGACATTTTAATTTCCCTTCCCACATGGTAAAAGTTATTTGGATTTGTGATTTATATCGAAAGGTAGGATGCGAGGTTCGTAATCCGCGTGGATGGCCGCTAACGCACGCGAACCACCGCCATCGTATTGTCACGACAATGAATAACGCATAGTTTCGTTAGTACAATCACGCTATATAGCCAAGGGCGTCCAAAATGTGTCATTGTTGTCAAAAAAAAAACTTATTCTGTAGATAACGTTCGGAACTTGATAAAGTAATAGAACGAATAATAATGGGTTTGGTTTCTTTTTGTTTCACAGTAAACACTTTCTAAACTTGCATATGTTTTTAATGTTTTCTAGTAATTTACATCTTTTCGTTTCTACAACTGCTTTCAGCAGCAGACACGTTAATGCGCGTGTATTGAGTCGGGATTATCTGGAGAAAGGCCCGCTGGTTAGCCCACATTCGCCACCCTGCCGAAGTGGCATTGTGTTCGAGTGATAAATCACCCGGCGTAAACATTCAGCTTAACAATAGTTGCCATGTAGTTGGCACGGACTTCCATCGTCTATTTACGACTTGAACATTATTCTTCAGCTTTGTTTAAAACTCTACACAATTAGGTATTGCGTAGGTACGTCTATTACACGACAAGCAAAAAAGATTTCCAGCATTTCGGCAAGGTCATGGTTGATTATGAATTTCCATCAATAGTAACCTAATAATAATCTAGCACCTACCTGTATTTCGAAGGCAAGATTACAGTTTACGGTTTATAGGTACTTGCTTGTTGTTTGGAAGGTAGGAAGGTATCTTTTGGAAAACCAATTCTTACTCCATGTATGTACATTTAGGCGAGGTCACACGCACGACTTCATTAATTTTCCGGTGACGTCAATACAGACATGCAATTCATTGATAAAAATTGGATATAACCAGATATTTTTAATTTCGTACTTATTATTTCCAAGTTTACAAGTAAATCTAGCTTTAATATAATCACGTTAATCATATCATAACTGCGTGACTGCAAGCATTGCTTTAGGTACTTTAAGCTAGCGCGAGCGAGGTAGATGGTTTACCTCTATGGTTTATCGGGATGAAGAATGCAAACACTTACAAGCAATTGTTAACAGCTTGAAGGTTTGTTCAAAATTTTGATCGGTACCTACTTTAGTTTGCTAAGTTGTTACAAGGGTTATTGTAAGAACAGGTTTAGTGGCCGGGCCGCAGCCGTAACGAGGGCGCGATACGTCGAGCTGCGATGACACATGTCTAACGGGAACCCGGCTCTACTCGCGCGGTGCGTGGCGTGCTCAGGCGCAGGCTCACCTGCGAGACGCTACAAAGGAAAACTACAAACTAACACAACGTCTCACCCGATTAGAGAACAAGGCGACCTTATGACCTTGTGCCCCGTTAACAATGCTTGCTACCTTTAGAGTGTTGCCGCTAACCACCTCACCTAGAAGTATACCTAATATTACTAAAATCGCAGCCTGCACTAGTTGCAAATACGTTGAATCACTTTCTGCGTATTTATTTATTCAACAAGTAGTCATTTCTTACGGTTTCCCAATAACAGAGGTTATGCTAATCATTGTTTTTTTTAAAAATAAAACTCGTCAGTTCGATGTTAACTAGTTCCATAAAAGGTATAACAGAGTCGTATTCTAATAGCTGGTATTGCCTCATTTGCTCATAATATCAAGATATTTATGCGTATTGGATAAACGCGTCTAGTCATAATGCCTGTACATACTAATGATGGAATGACCTATCTCGGCGGCGCCGACGCCGGCCGCGGCTACGGCGGCGCAGCACGCGTAGACAGTCAGATAAATCTGTCATGTAACGGGCTCGTCGAGTGTTGCAAGCCACGCATTGAACTGCACAATAACATTAAACATGCGCGATGCCGAGTTGGTACTTTCAATTGATATATTTTCGAAACCGGTTCGTTTCGTTTTCATAACATGATACGTGCAATGATTGTCTTAAACCACAAAGCTTGAATTGAGCGGATCGGAACTGTGATTTTGTGTCGGAAATATAACCCGCGACTGAACACACAGAATGTATGAAATTGAATTTCCTGAATGTGCAAAATCCGAAGCTTATAGCCGTAAAAGGAGCGTGCGTAGAAGTCGCTGGCCTACTTCAGGGTCCGCCAACCGATTGGCAATTGTGAATGAAGCTCTGTGAGATCCGCTCGAGATCGAATCCGATTGGTTA
Source organism: Acleris sparsana (assembly GCA_923062465.1). Classification (NCBI taxonomy): domain Eukaryota; kingdom Metazoa; phylum Arthropoda; class Insecta; order Lepidoptera; family Tortricidae; genus Acleris; species Acleris sparsana. The sequence continues at coordinate 12,209,548 of OV281287.1, read as the reverse complement.
GCGTTGTGATCCTGCGCTAATATAAAGCCGATTTCGCTTTTACCTAAGCTAGGCGGAGCGCTCGTTTCCTTCGACAGCGGCGACGTATGTAGGTAGGTACGCACATTACCGCTTTAATAAATGTCAAGCGCTCATTGTCTCCAGTCTCCCCACATTTCATGTATGGTGTTATGCAACGTAGTGCAACGTAAAGGCAATTAATTCTCTTAAATGCTAAAAGGCAACTGTTGGCAATGCCAGGTGGTAACTCGTTTGTTATCCAATGTGGACAACTAGTGCAACAACTGTTGGTCTGATTTAGGATGGACATTAGCTCTGATATTGCATTATAATTCGGTAAGACTGCTGTCATCGTAAGCCCTGTATAAATTGATTGACACGGTTTTCGGCGATTACTCGTGTGGCGGGTATTTCGGGCGCGAGGAGCGTGTCAACACTAACGCAAACCATGCCACGGTCTCTTGAAGCTCCGCAGATTGCTCGATTGATGGGTCTGCGTTAAAATGTTATAAGAAAACTGCGAGTTCTGCACCTTTATTGTACCTAAAAGAGGCACACTCCTAAAATGGAACCCATTCGTTACAAATGTTAAGCTTGGATAATTGTTATGGACGGCTACGTATAAAGGCGATACAAGAATGCTCAGTTGCAAAATATAATGTTATAAAATCTCACGCTAGATTTCTTTACTGAGTCGCGATATTGTTGATTATCAACAAAAGGTAGTCTGAACGAAAACAAAAAGAACGTAAGAGAAGCATTGTGCTCGAACAAAGCGTGTGAATATAGAGTTGAAAGTATGCATCTAACAGCAGGATCAACTTAACATCCGAGTACTAACGACTCCTACAAATAAAGTGTGCAGCATGAATACTTTGCATTCATCTCGGTGATCGTTTTCATACTTACTTGTTACAGATTCGGCACGTAGCACTGTCAGTATGAGCCGGCGGTGTCCGCGTAATTAGGCGACAGTTGCTCAGCGGCTCAGCGGCGACTGTTGGAATTGCGAGAAAATAAATAATGGCCGTCTCTCGCTATTGTACAACAGGGCCTAGGACTGGTCCTAGCCTGTCATTCAAGTTTGCACTAATATGCGAGCCAGGACTGGTGTGCACATAGACGGGTGGGCGGGTATTGTTTATAAATAGTTACGTGTAGTAAGCGTCAATCAAAAGTACCAATAAAAAATGTTTATTGTACAATTGATACCTTTCGTCTTACATTAAGCTAAAGTTTGTACATTTGTCGAAGTGGATCGGTCGTATTTTCCGACCCCTAAACTAGGTACAACTTGTGTTTTAGGGGTTAGAGTTTTTCAATTGCAGGAAACTTCTTACCAGCTGGTAAAAATAGATAATTATGCCATTATTTAAATATTTAGGCATGTTGCATGAAGCACGCTATATATGTATATTTATTGTATATTTGTCAAGGCTATCCAAATCTGGGTAAACATTACTGCAACACAACCCACGTCACATTCACCGCAGGTTACAGTGGCGGTAAAAGAGACGCGGAATACCTTTTACAGTTCATGAAAAATGAACAGAGATTTCGGGGTCTCCATAAATATGCATAATCCAGTATTAACGACACCACACGACAGGAATGGACGCTCGCCCCGCTTGCGGCCGCGCTGGCCGCGGACCTGCGGTGGACATTACCATAATCCGGTGTCAAAACGGCGAGATTCTGAAAGGGATGGCAAACTTGATAGATTCGATTCATAATTCTTGTCCTTGATTAGAATGAGACAAAGATTTTGTTCTTGTTTCGTACCTATGGGCGTATTTAAATGTTTTAGATGTCTGACTGATGAGTAATGACGTCAAAAGTTAACGATCTGTAAAGATGTTTGGAATTGACATAGGCAAACGTACGACAGGTTTTAATTTCTCGAGTCATGTTCACAGAATGTACTTAACATATCTAGCTTGAAACTTGAACACTTTACATTGTAAACGGTTGGCCTATTATAAGGTAGATATACTCGTACCGGTGCAATACGAGTAGGTCCGTATAACATCGTAGGTATTAGAAGAAATCAAACAGAAAATCTACACAGTAAATAGTTTCCTTGTGTTGCATCGAATCGGTACATGGTACACCTCGATATTCTCTATACGAGATATTTTTAAACGTTCATTCGCCAATAGTCAAAGATGGTACGTAATACATCTGTTTCAACTCTGAGCTAACATTAAATATCGAATGGTAGTATCAGTAAGTACGGGTTTTATAGGAGGTAAAACATTTTAAAACGTTTATTATTGTAAGCAGACTGTTTTCCGCAAGAGTTTGTTGGTTATTATTCCTCATATCGTAAGCTCTTTGGAGATCTCCCGAGTGGCAATACCTATCACTAGCAATTTAGGTCGCATGAAATATAAAATTTGCTTTTAGTGTCTGTCTATGTCGATGTGTACGTATGTGTAGTTGTATGTATGCAAGTGGGCTAGGATTGGCTTCTCGTGTTGGGGCTGAATTGGAGTAGTAGGCCGGATTAGGATAAACCGAGTCAATGGCCGGGTCACGTGGCTATTTGCGTTCGGCTCAGTTCGAGCTCTCCCCGCCTCGCCGCCGCTCCTTCCGCTCCCAGCTCGAGCTACCCGCGATCGACTCATTTTGGTAATAAATTTGCTGACTTATCTTGGAACAAAACCGATTCATAGACATTTGTGGATCATAAGTAGGTCTTCATCCCAGGAAGTCGATAAACCATAAGCATATTATTAAATTAATTATAAATCCTAAAAAGCCTGGCTCAGTTATTTATAGCGAAAACCCTTCATAAATAGCGGCGGCTGTTACTAGGAATATTTTCGACTATAAACGTTATTTAAGTATGATAAACTCGGGTCGTTTATAAAACGGTATTTATAACACCGGTAGCACGCGGCGCTTCGAGGTCTTCTCCACAAACACGTTAAATACGCTAAAGAGCCGCTAAACATAAAACGCTGGCTCCACATTCGTCTACATGTTAGCCCTGTCAAGGCGGGGCTCTATCTTTTCTGAAGTTAATGACAAGGAAGTTAGATGTGACTGTATGTGTAAGTTAGCGGATTAAACTATGACTAACGTGCTTGCCGCGGCTCTGTAGCAGCTAATCACGTAACACGAAATGTAATTAAAGTTGCAGTATACTTAAGATACTTTACTTATCCACGTCGCATTCATATAAGCGCCATTAGATCAGTTACTGCTGAGAACGATTTCGGACAGGGAGATTACTAGCGTTCAGAAGTTTAGCATCATAATTAATTGAACAAACATTGCCTGTCAATAAATAAGGAAAAAGGCCAAGAAATATAATTACATAAATTCACGAACAGTTGATTACACGAAATCCCCAAGGGCCTTTTATGGTAGATGCTGACTCGGAATTGATAGCTCTACTGGGTTATTAAGCTACGTAACTGACAGAAACGACCCACCCAGGGGTGTTTACCAGGTTACCGAGTGAGTGAGGACTTGAGGAGCCACTCACAGAAACGTGTAAGCAGTGTATGATCCATAAAATATAACGTTCTCGTAACAATCAAATATTCAACGCACAAGAGAACACGCACGAGAGAACAGGGAGATAGACAACAAAGTCATCTTACAAAGATTCCGTTTTTCAGTATTGAGTACAGCCCTAAAAACTGGTAACGTGACCATGGACCAAGAACTTTCTGTTAGTTTTTCGAGGGCTTAGTGCCCGCATAACTGCGTAAACTGGAAAAAAAATGGCATTGAACATAAATTAAACCAGAATAGATCGTTTTGTTTTTTTTTGTTTAACCTAAGCACGTTTAAGCTAAACGGACATTTTAATTTCCCTTCCCACATGGTAAAAGTTATTTGGATTTGTGATTTATATCGAAAGGTAGGATGCGAGGTTCGTAATCCGCGTGGATGGCCGCTAACGCACGCGAACCACCGCCATCGTATTGTCACGACAATGAATAACGCATAGTTTCGTTAGTACAATCACGCTATATAGCCAAGGGCGTCCAAAATGTGTCATTGTTGTCAAAAAAAAAACTTATTCTGTAGATAACGTTCGGAACTTGATAAAGTAATAGAACGAATAATAATGGGTTTGGTTTCTTTTTGTTTCACAGTAAACACTTTCTAAACTTGCATATGTTTTTAATGTTTTCTAGTAATTTACATCTTTTCGTTTCTACAACTGCTTTCAGCAGCAGACACGTTAATGCGCGTGTATTGAGTCGGGATTATCTGGAGAAAGGCCCGCTGGTTAGCCCACATTCGCCACCCTGCCGAAGTGGCATTGTGTTCGAGTGATAAATCACCCGGCGTAAACATTCAGCTTAACAATAGTTGCCATGTAGTTGGCACGGACTTCCATCGTCTATTTACGACTTGAACATTATTCTTCAGCTTTGTTTAAAACTCTACACAATTAGGTATTGCGTAGGTACGTCTATTACACGACAAGCAAAAAAGATTTCCAGCATTTCGGCAAGGTCATGGTTGATTATGAATTTCCATCAATAGTAACCTAATAATAATCTAGCACCTACCTGTATTTCGAAGGCAAGATTACAGTTTACGGTTTATAGGTACTTGCTTGTTGTTTGGAAGGTAGGAAGGTATCTTTTGGAAAACCAATTCTTACTCCATGTATGTACATTTAGGCGAGGTCACACGCACGACTTCATTAATTTTCCGGTGACGTCAATACAGACATGCAATTCATTGATAAAAATTGGATATAACCAGATATTTTTAATTTCGTACTTATTATTTCCAAGTTTACAAGTAAATCTAGCTTTAATATAATCACGTTAATCATATCATAACTGCGTGACTGCAAGCATTGCTTTAGGTACTTTAAGCTAGCGCGAGCGAGGTAGATGGTTTACCTCTATGGTTTATCGGGATGAAGAATGCAAACACTTACAAGCAATTGTTAACAGCTTGAAGGTTTGTTCAAAATTTTGATCGGTACCTACTTTAGTTTGCTAAGTTGTTACAAGGGTTATTGTAAGAACAGGTTTAGTGGCCGGGCCGCAGCCGTAACGAGGGCGCGATACGTCGAGCTGCGATGACACATGTCTAACGGGAACCCGGCTCTACTCGCGCGGTGCGTGGCGTGCTCAGGCGCAGGCTCACCTGCGAGACGCTACAAAGGAAAACTACAAACTAACACAACGTCTCACCCGATTAGAGAACAAGGCGACCTTATGACCTTGTGCCCCGTTAACAATGCTTGCTACCTTTAGAGTGTTGCCGCTAACCACCTCACCTAGAAGTATACCTAATATTACTAAAATCGCAGCCTGCACTAGTTGCAAATACGTTGAATCACTTTCTGCGTATTTATTTATTCAACAAGTAGTCATTTCTTACGGTTTCCCAATAACAGAGGTTATGCTAATCATTGTTTTTTTTAAAAATAAAACTCGTCAGTTCGATGTTAACTAGTTCCATAAAAGGTATAACAGAGTCGTATTCTAATAGCTGGTATTGCCTCATTTGCTCATAATATCAAGATATTTATGCGTATTGGATAAACGCGTCTAGTCATAATGCCTGTACATACTAATGATGGAATGACCTATCTCGGCGGCGCCGACGCCGGCCGCGGCTACGGCGGCGCAGCACGCGTAGACAGTCAGATAAATCTGTCATGTAACGGGCTCGTCGAGTGTTGCAAGCCACGCATTGAACTGCACAATAACATTAAACATAATGTTATAAAATCTCACGCTAGATTTCTTTACTGAGTCGCGATATTGTTGATTATCAACAAAAGGTAGTCTGAACGAAAACAAAAAGAACGTAAGAGAAGCATTGTGCTCGAACAAAGCGTGTGAATATAGAGTTGAAAGTATGCATCTAACAGCAGGATCAACTTAACATCCGAGTACTAACGACTCCTACAAATAAAGTGTGCAGCATGAATACTTTGCATTCATCTCGGTGATCGTTTTCATACTTACTTGTTACAGATTCGGCACGTAGCACTGTCAGTATGAGCCGGCGGTGTCCGCGTAATTAGGCGACAGTTGCTCAGCGGCTCAGCGGCGACTGTTGGAATTGCGAGAAAATAAATAATGGCCGTCTCTCGCTATTGTACAACAGGGCCTAGGACTGGTCCTAGCCTGTCATTCAAGTTTGCACTAATATGCGAGCCAGGACTGGTGTGCACATAGACGGGTGGGCGGGTATTGTTTATAAATAGTTACGTGTAGTAAGCGTCAATCAAAAGTACCAATAAAAAATGTTTATTGTACAATTGATACCTTTCGTCTTACATTAAGCTAAAGTTTGTACATTTGTCGAAGTGGATCGGTCGTATTTTCCGACCCCTAAACTAGGTACAACTTGTGTTTTAGGGGTTAGAGTTTTTCAATTGCAGGAAACTTCTTACCAGCTGGTAAAAATAGATAATTATGCCATTATTTAAATATTTAGGCATGTTGCATGAAGCACGCTATATATGTATATTTATTGTATATTTGTCAAGGCTATCCAAATCTGGGTAAACATTACTGCAACACAACCCACGTCACATTCACCGCAGGTTACAGTGGCGGTAAAAGAGACGCGGAATACCTTTTACAGTTCATGAAAAATGAACAGAGATTTCGGGGTCTCCATAAATATGCATAATCCAGTATTAACGACACCACACGACAGGAATGGACGCTCGCCCCGCTTGCGGCCGCGCTGGCCGCGGACCTGCGGTGGACATTACCATAATCCGGTGTCAAAACGGCGAGATTCTGAAAGGGATGGCAAACTTGATAGATTCGATTCATAATTCTTGTCCTTGATTAGAATGAGACAAAGATTTTGTTCTTGTTTCGTACCTATGGGCGTATTTAAATGTTTTAGATGTCTGACTGATGAGTAATGACGTCAAAAGTTAACGATCTGTAAAGATGTTTGGAATTGACATAGGCAAACGTACGACAGGTTTTAATTTCTCGAGTCATGTTCACAGAATGTACTTAACATATCTAGCTTGAAACTTGAACACTTTACATTGTAAACGGTTGGCCTATTATAAGGTAGATATACTCGTACCGGTGCAATACGAGTAGGTCCGTATAACATCGTAGGTATTAGAAGAAATCAAACAGAAAATCTACACAGTAAATAGTTTCCTTGTGTTGCATCGAATCGGTACATGGTACACCTCGATATTCTCTATACGAGATATTTTTAAACGTTCATTCGCCAATAGTCAAAGATGGTACGTAATACATCTGTTTCAACTCTGAGCTAACATTAAATATCGAATGGTAGTATCAGTAAGTACGGGTTTTATAGGAGGTAAAACATTTTAAAACGTTTATTATTGTAAGCAGACTGTTTTCCGCAAGAGTTTGTTGGTTATTATTCCTCATATCGTAAGCTCTTTGGAGATCTCCCGAGTGGCAATACCTATCACTAGCAATTTAGGTCGCATGAAATATAAAATTTGCTTTTAGTGTCTGTCTATGTCGATGTGTACGTATGTGTAGTTGTATGTATGCAAGTGGGCTAGGATTGGCTTCTCGTGTTGGGGCTGAATTGGAGTAGTAGGCCGGATTAGGATAAACCGAGTCAATGGCCGGGTCACGTGGCTATTTGCGTTCGGCTCAGTTCGAGCTCTCCCCGCCTCGCCGCCGCTCCTTCCGCTCCCAGCTCGAGCTACCCGCGATCGACTCATTTTGGTAATAAATTTGCTGACTTATCTTGGAACAAAACCGATTCATAGACATTTGTGGATCATAAGTAGGTCTTCATCCCAGGAAGTCGATAAACCATAAGCATATTATTAAATTAATTATAAATCCTAAAAAGCCTGGCTCAGTTATTTATAGCGAAAACCCTTCATAAATAGCGGCGGCTGTTACTAGGAATATTTTCGACTATAAACGTTATTTAAGTATGATAAACTCGGGTCGTTTATAAAACGGTATTTATAACACCGGTAGCACGCGGCGCTTCGAGGTCTTCTCCACAAACACGTTAAATACGCTAAAGAGCCGCTAAACATAAAACGCTGGCTCCACATTCGTCTACATGTTAGCCCTGTCAAGGCGGGGCTCTATCTTTTCTGAAGTTAATGACAAGGAAGTTAGATGTGACTGTATGTGTAAGTTAGCGGATTAAACTATGACTAACGTGCTTGCCGCGGCTCTGTAGCAGCTAATCACGTAACACGAAATGTAATTAAAGTTGCAGTATACTTAAGATACTTTACTTATCCACGTCGCATTCATATAAGCGCCATTAGATCAGTTACTGCTGAGAACGATTTCGGACAGGGAGATTACTAGCGTTCAGAAGTTTAGCATCATAATTAATTGAACAAACATTGCCTGTCAATAAATAAGGAAAAAGGCCAAGAAATATAATTACATAAATTCACGAACAGTTGATTACACGAAATCCCCAAGGGCCTTTTATGGTAGATGCTGACTCGGAATTGATAGCTCTACTGGGTTATTAAGCTACGTAACTGACAGAAACGACCCACCCAGGGGTGTTTACCAGGTTACCGAGTGAGTGAGGACTTGAGGAGCCACTCACAGAAACGTGTAAGCAGTGTATGATCCATAAAATATAACGTTCTCGTAACAATCAAATATTCAACGTAATAGCCGTCACACCGTAATTCACTTTTGAATCTAGTAAAGGATGTCCTGATCAAAATCCAAGTTTAATATTCCCTCTGTCTCGTTGCGGTGGGTCCCCAAAATTGTTATTGATGGACTGTCGAGTCTATTTACAATATCACTAATAGTGATTGCTGCAACAACAATCAAATCGAGTACAAACGAAACTTATCTAAAAGTATGTCGCGTCGTAAAATAGACAAGTGAGATATCGAGGTCGTCGACCCACGAAACAAAGAACTCTTTAAGACAACAGGTAGACGAAGACGGCCATACGGTAACTACAGAAGGGTAACTTTTTATACAGGATAACAAACGTAGGTAGAGAACGCCGATTCGATCCCACTCAGCTGTAGCGCTGACTCAAATGTGGCGGTGCCGGTGGGAGATTAAGATTTTTATAAACGTGCATTTTTATGTGTTGCGACTTTATATTTGTAAATTAGCAATAACGTTATGAAATATTGTGTCGAACTAAAACTTTACCTGGAAGTTACATTTCGACGGATAAGTATTTGTGTTTGTTTGTAGATCTTAGTTTCCTTTACGCTCAAACAACTGTAGATACACTGAGAGATTTGCAGCTGGAGCCTATAACGACATTATATTCAGTTATGCTGATTGCCGATACATAAATAACTATCCGTGGATTCCTGTGCAACCAGTCCGGGGCTGTATTTGTCGCCTAGCTACCTAATAAGTTGTCATTATCGGCGACATTTAAAGCGAGATCACTATTAAGTTCTGCCTGTGAAGACGGCAGGTAATCACCTACTGTACTTTCACTCGGGCATGTTTGATGCAGGTAAACGCTTGTTTATACAGACCTTGTGTGAAGATTGCGGGAAACGCGGGATGCATTGTTTAAGCAAAATCCGCATTCTAATGAAATGAAGCAGTGAAATATTCATCGCCATGTTACCTAACTAGACGCTACCATTATTTTGTTACACCGGCACAAAGAAAACGTGTCGCGTAGGTTAGTCAGATAAATATAGCCAGGTGTCATATTAAAAACAAGTAGAATACGGTAAATTGTGTTTAATTTTCTATCGGAATTGTAAGCACGTTCATGCATAGAATGCTCTCGCAGTAAAATAAACACGGTTATGGCTCGACCTGACGTCATGGCCTGCAACGTTGCCGCTGGACGTTTAACTCTGCTAATAAGGATAGTTTAGTGGGTGATTGTTAAGAGGTATAAGTTGCTTCATTGAGAGTAAGATGTATAAAAATATGAATATTGCCGTGCATTGGAGTCAAATGCTGTAAATGGGTATAAGCGGCGAGTGGGCGGCGGGCGGCCGTGAGGCTGCGCGACTAGCGGCCGCGCCCGGCGTTGCGACACCATCTACATCTAAATAATTATAATTTCCTTCATCCTATAATTAGCAGGCGAATAATAAACCATCAACAATTGACCAATGTTCATTAGGCTCTGGTTTAACTTATATAGAACATAGAACTAGCCATTGCCCGCGACTTCGTCCAAGTAGGTGTCTCGGCATAAAAACTATCATCTGTGTCATGTCAATCCAGAATACGGGTCACCTGTGTATAAACACGAATATGGCTTATTAAATCAACCTGTTTGTAACCATTTTATGATTTTTGTGATGCACACATGATTAAACTTCACTAATTCAATCCATTCGTGCCAGCTTTTGTGAATCGACCTATACAGAATTTCGTCCAAATTCTTTCAACCGTTGCGTGATTGCGAGACAAACATCCAGCGATGCAAAGTACAAACTTTTTTTTATATCTTTTGCCCGCGGCTCCATTTGCGTAGAATTTGTTCATCACTTTTACTTTGGAAATTATTGCTTTAGGAATAAAAAGTATTATTTGTGTAAAGGGGCATGACTGGATTTTAAAAGACAATTTTTGTGTCCGTTTAGCATGCGCGATTGAGGGACAAACATCCATGCAAACTTCCCAATTATACCTAATATGAGTGAAATTAGTAGGATTAATAGGTCGTAATAAGTACGGTTTCGATTTTCAATACATAATATTTATTCTCTTTGTTCTAAATTTTACTAAAGATTCAACATATGTAAATTATATCCATCCATAGTACTAGCTTGCGGCTGAGCCGCTGGGTTTGAATTTCCTTTGTATTTGCTATATTTCTTTGTTCTGTGCTGGCTCAGGATCCGGACAATAATTATGTCTCATCATGTCGCTGGGCCGGGCTCAATGTGAATTTACTTGTGGCTTGCGGCAGATGTGTCACAGGGCATCGTTCTCCCCAGTCATCATCAGACTGTTTGTCTGCATCAAATAATACGCCAGTAGATACGTATGTATGTAGCTAACATACTCATAGATATATAGTAAGCAACAATATAAAGTTTGATGCGTCATTAGATTGTAATTACGCCGTTGACTAGTACGGGATGAATTGAAAGGATTCGTAACTAAGGTGTTCCAGTGATGCATCCCAGATTAGAGATCTGGCGTAGGGTGGAGCAAGTTGCGTAGTTAATGCGACCCCCGAGGTGAACGATCTGCCCGGAGTCGTCGACACCACGATAATAATTACTGTCGCTGCGTCGCGCTACCTACGTTCCCTCCTGCCCTTCGACCACGCCGGCCCTCTTGCACTAACACGCTAACACATTTAATAAGACCACGCTGAGTGACCTCACCTGTGCTCTGAAAATATTGCACCATTTTTTATTTAAAAGAGATGATACGAGTGGTTCAACGTTGCTTATTCCTAAAAATAAGCTGAATGGTTCTTTGAAATGTTTGTAGGCTTTATGCGTGTTTTCCAGAGCTTTTACAGCCGTATATTAATGTAACGGCGCCTAGGGGCTGCCAGCCCGAGGTGAGGCATCAAATATTCAGACGAGCGATGGCCAGCGAGTGACACTAGGGGCCGAAAGTTTCGCACATCAAGGTGTTTTACGATACGACTGCCCTAGTATACAAGCTATCACTAAATTATTATACACCTACTAAAGGATATTTATTAGTTATTAGTTACCTGCGACTTCGTTCGAGTATACAGTGTGTTATGTCATCGGTGTCGGAGATTTTAGGGACTAACTCTGTAGGTCATACTCATCAACTTTTATTATGGGACCAACATCCAAAATTGCGAAAAAAAAACAGCTTTTCCAAACAAACTTTGAGATCTAAACAGCCGAAATGTATGGAACAGGTGTTTTTTTTTTCGCAATTTGGATGTTGGTCCCATAATAAAAGTTGATGAGTATGAACCTCAGAGTTAGTCCCTAAAATCTCCGACACCGATGACATAACACACTGTAGAAGTCTTTTATTGCAATTTCCTTAGGACTTCCCATTTTTACGGAACAAAACTAAACTATGTATTTCTTTCACATTGTAATAATTATACCTACCTAATAGTAATAGTAGTAATTAGTAGGTATACAGATTACGTGACTGCGAAATGAGTAGGTACAAGGGAAAATCTGAAAAACGAGTGATACGTTGTTATAGTTGCACAGTTGCAACAAATTGAATTGGTCAACGACAAACACATTAATTTACTCAAACACAACTAAAGGTTTATTAAATGTGGTTATAAATAATGCTTACAGGCTGACCGCTGGTTTAGATACGCACCTAATCAACGATATTACGAGTAACTTATGCAATAAATAAATGCTTTTGAAATGTTATCTTACTCATATTATAAATACGAGTTTATGTGTGTGTGAGTTTGTATGTTTGTTACTTTTTCATTGCGAAACAGCTGGACGGATTGGATGAAATTTGGAATAGATATAGTTTATAAGTATAATATATGAATAACTTAATAAATATCAGGGGACAATGTCACACCAATTGCGTCGTCCCACACTTAGCTCTAGGCTTGTACTATGGGTACTAGAGAACGATATAAATACTAATACAGAGAAATATATACTTAAATACATAGAAAACATTCATGACTCAGGATCAGGAGCAAATATTCGCGCTCGTCACATAAATATCTGCCCTTACCGGGATTTGAACCCAGGACCACTAGCTTCGTAGGCAGGGTCACTACCAACTAGGCCAGCGCGTCGTCAAATATAATTTGTTTATATATATACGCTACCTATTATCAAAAAAAAAACTGTTTCCGTGGGTTGGTTAACGCGGATGGTGTCGCGGGCAGAAGCTAGTAATTAAATAAATAAATAATTAAAGAGTGCCATTAAAAGCACCGTGGTCCCGGCAGGAACCCAGTTCAGCCACGTGGTGTGATGAGTTAAGGGTCATTCTGTTACTTGCAACGCTACTATTTTTAATACGTAAGATTGGGAGTGTGTAAGTTAGTATGTTTGTCACTCCTTCACAATGAAATAGAACGGATATGCAGGAAATCTGGCATACAGATTGCCTGTACTCTAGATTAACTCGTACAATACTACTTCGGGAACATGCAAAAAATGAAAATATTCTGAAGAAGGGCCGCTACCGCTAGTTTAGTTTAGTATGATCTGGGTTATTATGAATTATGACATAGCTATGCAGTTCGTTTTACGGCAAGCGTAAAGGACAGTTATAGCATCTATATAGCTCTGTCCTTTTCGGTCAGCTTTAGTGTTCTGCATAGCTATGTTATAATAACCCTCCTGTACGAGATCATAATAAACTAGAGACTTTTCTGCCGTGAAGAATATACTGTACAACGGGCTCTTGGTGACATAACCGTGCACGTGGGTGCTGCTATAGCCCTTTATTATTTTATTACGGAATGGTAGCCGAGCACGTAGTCACTTAATAAACTATGTCTGCAGCGGACAGGAAAGGAAAACTCACATATGTTATTACATATTATATTGGTCCCATCGACTGTGAAAACCAATCCTGTCACGATATTTTTCCTCTATAAAAAGGTAAGTAACCTATTAATTTATTAACGCCTGCGTAGAAGTCTTTTATTGGTGTTCGGGAACAGCCCGGGATATTAGTTACTACTCTTTGTCCTTCTCTGGGATATGAACTGTTATATCTCTATCTATAGCGAATGCCCGCGACTTTTTATTTTCCGCGATGGAAAGTACCCGTGTGTTGATATAGGTTTAAAGCTAAGCGTCCAGCCTTTGCAGCTTGAACGAGTAACAAACTAACACACAAACTTTCGCATTTATAATGTTAGTAAGCTAGCAAATTTCACAATATCCGATTGAGGCGTTAAACCGCTTAATCACAAAAAAAAAACATAATGCCTTTATAATATTAGTTAGGCTTATTATTTATGAAGTATGTCAAAACATCTTCTATTGGTCTTATTGCAATCTGAACACCGAAGTTTTATTTTTATTTTTTATATTTAACTGAGAGAATTTGTAGGACTGGCGTGTAATCCTTAGAGATCGACACTACAGCTGTCTTTCTGTAGAACATTCTTCAGTCACAGTGATCACATTCTGAGAATTCTGAGTTATTTGAATTACCTCAGACGTTAAACCAAAGGTCAGCTAAACAAGAAATTTTGTGCACAAAAAAACAGAAAAATACCAAGTATATATGGACGAAAAACATGTTTTAACGAAACGTATTATACAGTTTTAAATTATCAACTGTTATTACTTACTTATATAACCATTGCATAACTATGTGAATAAAGCTTGATTATATGTAGGTAAAGTCGACCAAGAAATTTCTGTACCTATTTTTGACTCTATTCGTAGCACTTTAAGGTCTAAAAGGGGTAAAGGACTCTCTTAGTCGACTATACCTAAAAAGATACACTTTACAGACTTTATCGAGCTAAGCTACTAAGCCCGATTCATTAATACTAATAAGTATTGTTTAATTAATGGAAGAATAATGCCTGAGCCTAACAAGGAAAACGGCATCACAAAACCTAGCAGTTTCACTGAAACTGTAGCCGAGCCAGAATTGTGTTGTGATTGATGCGCGCTGTGGAATTATTTGTACTTTCTCGCTGATGTTATTAATGATTATTCCATGAAACCGATGATAAAACGGTAATTACGCCAATTCTTGATAACGATTGCGATTAAAGATAAATTTAATATCGAGTCGATCGAAATAGCCGCTATTTAATTGATTTTATGAGAGATTCCTGTTTTCCCGATAGGAAGTTGCGAAGTCCGTCTGACCGCCGCCGCGCCGTCCGTCATCCGTTACCGACGGATTAATTTTATTATATTGCAGTTCTAACAGAACAGTCCGTCTTCAAAGCGATTTTTGATTTGAAACAGTGATGCAATATAAATCATCTCGTAACGGTTATTTAAGATATCGAAAATTGAGAATATTGTCTCCAATGTAACTAGAACAGCCAACTTACGTACCTAGTCTGCTATATGAACTTATAGCCAAATCGTAATTTACAAGAAAAAGAACATTCGTTCGTCGTTTTTGGGTTTTGTTTCGTATCCAAAACCAAATGGAAAAACTCAGCCCTATATTGCTGAGCCTAGTCCGCATGTAACGGGTCTCTAACTCGATAACAGAATCAAAAAAGATTATATATAAGTACCCTAAATAATAGTACGGGGTCTGACACTTGTTTTTTTAAGCTACCGTAACACTAAGTAATCCACAAGAGTCCCCCTCTCCAACAACAAAGCGTGTAAGCACGAGATTATTCCTCCCGCTCTGTAAAAGCAGGCAACAGGACTCTGCTTCGGCCATCAACATCGTTTACGGGGAGCGCGTCCACTCGGAGCCTATCCTGTCGGATAATGGAGCTCACGTCTAGTGGGATTTAAATAATGGGGCGCGAGGGGTCCACGCGGCCGGCACGTCCCGCCTCCGTTTGCGAAAAGAACGCGAATCCGACGCCACACGCACTGCAAATCCTCTAAAGCTACATTTAACTTCGGCGTGTAATGGAACAGCGAAAGGCGATGTAAGATGAAAGTGGTTTCGGCTTAGATTTTCTTTTTAGCGTGAGAAATGGAACTGGAAGCAGTAAGTTAATTACGTACGGTTCGAATCGTAGGTCAAAGGCAGTTTGAATTCCTAAGGCAGACCTTAGCTAGTGGCCGTGATCGCTAATGCCTATTTACGTACCTAGATTTGTAACGTCCGGGTTAAGTATCTAAGTCTATATTTGGAATGTTTCTCATGCTATTCGGTATTCAATTTTATAGTAAGTTATTTTGCCTAACAGACCGTACGCCGACAGAGTTTTGTTACTGATTTAAAAAGTTATTATCCCTTCGGGGGCAAAAATATGATGGTAAGTTCGTTTCAGCAAGTTCCTGGATATTCCGTTACGGAATAACACCTTACAAATGTATGTACACCTACATATGAACATAGTTTACATTATACGATATCCCGTTTGACCACGGCGCGAGGTATATAATATACGGATGTGTACTTCGGCAGCGTGCAGTTTCGAACTCAATTATTGGAAAATCTGTTTGTTGAATACGATTAACCAACGCGCGCCGGATCTGTCCGCGGCACTGCATGTCAGAAATTGCATTAACCCCCCCATTGCCCCCGTATTGCAAACGTAGCGACTACAAACATTAAGCTGCCGATTCCATGTACTTAGAAATACGAAGCAGCTTAACAACATGCAAAGGTAAGAACTATTCCAAGTAGCGTCTAATTGGCTCTTCATCCATTAGTAGTCTATACACAAGTCTCAGTCTTATGGGCGGCATATTGTAGTGGCTGTTACATTCGGTCGCTGCTTGAAATGCGAAGAAATAATCCTGACACCCTTTTTTACAGCATAAAGTCGGGCCGAAATAATCTCTGTCTAATGGGAGCATTACACTGCGAATGGGCTCACTCATTTCGGACGACTTATGAGATGGTTTGACTTCAACGAAAGGTATACACTAAAAGTACCTTCTAAAGTGAATCTATAGCGCAAGAAATGTGACGAGTACGAGTAACTTGTACCTACAACACATATGAGTTACTGTTAAGGACTTTGAAAAATAAAAAACCGTGATAAATATAATAGATATGTTTTTGTTTCATGAAGGTAACTTCTATATTGATAGGTAACTTGATCAATAAAAAGCGGGATATAGTATCTTCTTAAACAAGTATTCACGTTCTCGAAAACGACGCTAATGTTTTCAGTGAAATTTGCAATACAGGTGTTTATAGGAGTAAAAATCGATCTGTCATCGTCATCTTCGGGAAAATTCGTTTTCACCCCGAGCGGACGCTCGGTCTTCCGGCAACACAGGTTAAGAGTCCGCCACCGGCCGATTTTGGCCTGAAAGTTCATCGTATTAGAACAGAGTTCCATATAAGTTTCTCATTCTAACAGTTAGCTGCGTCCTTCTCGGTCCATCACTCTGACTGTCTGGGGAGACTAGGCGAAACGTTTCTTATTTTAAACAAACATTAGAAGCCCATTGGCCTCATGACTTGTGTCATCGATGGACTACTTGTATGTTGTTGTTTAAAGAACATGCCATTCGTTTACTTAAATTAAGTTTATGCAAGTTCGTACGTTATTCTTTATGTTCATGACCTGTATAAAGTCATTAAATTTTTTTTTTTTTCAATAAATTGATTTGATTGATTGATTGATAATGCGTAGGGCGTGTACGAATTTTTTTCAATAAAATCGATATTTTTTGTTAGATTCAGTGCATTGTTACAGACTAATGAATTTGAGTCCACTAGGTAATGTAGGAAACGCGTGTGAGTTCATTATCTATTGTGTTATCGGCTGAATTAATTAAACGTTACTCCCACGTACATACCGATGTAATTAATAATAAATTGTAGGTACAATTTTGTGTAAATCATCAATTACACCGATTTCAGTTTATGGCTACGAGTACATTATACCGGCACTGCAATGTCTGCAATTGAAAGGTGTAGTGAAACCGGTGTCGAAAATTATTCATATTTGGTTCAAGCTAGGTACGGCGCTGCACTCGTGTTAAGCCTCTGGCACACCGACCGCGGAACGTGCGCGACATAGTTTGTAAAGCGGTCCTTTGTTGGGATTGAATCGCATTTGAATTTGGCGACTGAGCAAAACGGCTAAGCCGCGTATTGTGTGTAAGCGCTCTTAGTATGTTTTGCTCAAGTCTGTTAGACACGTTGACACGTAGCTCTTTGGGCATTCGTTTATTCTACAAAAATACGAGGTAAATCACAGGAAACGCAAGTGGTACATGCGTTTGGGTAAGATTAAAGTAGGTAAACCGTTCTTAGCCCAAAGTTTATTTACAGTGCGTAGTGGAGTACATCCAGTATGCCGAGTGTTCGTCCTGACCTTTAAAACATAATAAAATACCATCGCGGGGTTGCGTCCACAGTCTACACCGCGCGTTTGCTGTGCCTGAAGCTTTAGAAAAATTATGCAAGCACTGTCTCACTGCTTATGCGAACATTGCGAACGTCTACCTCACTCATCAACACTTAAATTACAATTAAGAGTGAAAGTTTATTTGAAGTGTAATGTCATCCAAGTGAATGGTTAAATGATATCATCGTAGGTGTCGGGGTGTGGGGGGGATAAGTAGGTACAATAATCAGGTTGAGCAACACAGCTAACGTCGATCCATTTTACAGATTTAAAAGTTGTTGAAAATAATAAATGATTAACATCTTTGTAAATACACAATATGTGCTGATTTCAGCCGTTAGGTTGCTCAAACGGTGCTAACCTAAATTTGGATTGAACAGATGAGTGGTCAGCCAGGCTAGTGGAGCGGCAGTAAGGCCGCGTGCCCGCCGCGCCGCGCCGGCGCAGCGCCGCGCGTGCGCCGGCCGTGACGCAACCGCGCGTGACCGTGACATGAGCCGCGGGCGCTTCATCATCAGGCGCCGTGTCGCCGTCACCTGATAAATTGCATGATCACTGCTCACCGCTGCATTTCTCCGGACTCGCACACGAACTTGAACACGCACACGCTTCATCCCTGCCTTTTTTGTAATCTCGTAGTTTCACAATGAACATTTGTTATGCCTCATATCAAATCATAAACTTCACGTCACAAGACGAAGCTTGCACGAATGGTATTGCATAGGTTTTGTTAAAAAATGCAATTTGCCCTTTGAACAGGTTTCTCCTCGACGGGTCTCCGTCTAGACGATATGCAGTGTGGGCTTCACAAACAAGTAGGTATGAGTTTGAGTTAATTTCTTGATGAATGTAATAAATACGGATAACACGTCCCTTGTAGAAATCCTGCCTTACTTAATATGCAGTATCCGTGCGTGCATATGTTGCGAGCAAACTTTTTTTGCCGTTCTCAGACAAAGGTCCTAGTTGTTTGTTATTTTATTACAATAAAGGGAATGTTGCAAATGAGCACGGATAAAGGGGTCTCGGAACCGACTACGGTTGTCCGACTATACTCTACATTTCTATTTTAAAACAAATGCGATATCTGATGCTCTGATTAATTTATTCCCTTATAATAGAATCCTCTGATGTAGCGCTTGGCGACTTCCGGGATACATTTGTTTATATCAAGTCATTTTATTTCGATCTATCAAGTCGAAGCGTGTTAGATACAATATAATATTGGTATGAAAGTAGCTGCAATTAACACCCTCCTTCTGATTGACTAGTTTTTGTAACGATAATGATTGAAGCAGGAAGCGGTGAGAGAGATAAAAAATGTGGTAAGTAGCGGTTATGGTTCACAGGCTCGGAGAGTGTAGCGGCGGTTCTGCTCTACACATTATTTACAAGTTTATACACTTACCATAATTACCTTTTCTCATCCGTCCTTTTTAACACACGGGTAATACAATATATGACAAGATGCTTGAAATAGGATTAAGTTTCGAATTGGTATGAAATGTATGATAATCACATCACGTGAAACGATTATTTTATTTAAAATGTATGCGTAAATGTTAAAAATCATTCTCACTCAAGCAACAGTGTAAAAAAGTTAAAGAAGTCACTGCCGAGCTCGTTGACGAATATACACTGGGCCTCTATTCTACTCGGTAAAACCATACCGCCGTGCTGCCATTTGGCAGGTAATCGTGTTGTCAACGCTACACGCCACACGCCACACCACGCTAGGCTATGATGGTCGAGTTAAAAACGATGCCACAACACGTCAAAAGCAATATTGTTTTACCTAGCAGAATAGACAGGCTGGTTGACCCGTCGGGACTTATCTTAACTTTAGTCAAGAGAACAATCCCACTGTACTCAATCGTGGTAAGTTAACTTATAAGATAATCATATTGTGATGTGAGAATTCTTGAGATGATTATAGAGCCAAATAAATATTTAACCATTTACCATATTAACAAGGTGTTTACATTTGTGTCGGTTTGTTGCGGATGAAATGAATGCATACATCTTTCAGATATCTATTATTGCTGATTCAAATTTACCTGTCTTAGAAAACTACTTAACTTTTTGTTAATCTTGACAATTGTGTTTGTTGCATGATTTTCAGTCTCCATTAAGTCTATTTTTTACATGGCTGCCCAAAAAAAGGAGTGTAACGTTTCCAGGGTTCATGTATGTATGTAATGATTCTTTATTCCACCATAACTTCTAAACGCCTGAGCTGATTTAAACGTGTGTGGTATCGTTAGAATCCTTTCACCATTCTGGGTGACATAGGATACCTAAACTGTTAAAATTGAAATAACAACAATGGCCAAAGGTCAATTATTTATGTGAACAAAAAAGTTTTCGAATTATATATAGGTATCATTTGGAAGGTCTTAATGTGAGTGTGTGTGTGTGTAGCAATAATAATCGGGTTTAATAACAATATAAAAAAGTGCAGTATGGTTCTTAAACCTTGCTTTTCATTTAGTTATTGAAATACGACATTTTTTTTTCTTAAATCTAAAATAAGAAGAATTTACCTAAGAACCCAAGAATTTACCTAATCAATCATAGAATATATATATCCTAGCGAAACTAACCGCCTTTTCGTGCTGTTTTCTTTACGCTTTTTCTGGGATTCTCCGATGTCAGTTGTCGGAGTAAGTAGAACAAAAACGCTCGTCGAGATATCGACTATCTTCTATTTATCTCCCGGGGGAACCAAAAATTGGCAGACAGATTGAAGCCTCTGTACCTGATTGGTATCGGTTTACGCCTCTGTTTTTTTCTTGAAAGAAATACGGTGCAGTCGAAGTAAAAAAAAACAACAATTACCGAAGCTCTATTTGTAAGAATACGTGCGTAGAGGCACGGGGAAATTATCAGTAATTAATAAACAGGCATAGCAAATATTGAACTTCTTGTCACATTAGGCATTGTATTTGACTTGACTATAACATTAACTTGCTCCAGCTATTTGTTTACTAATCGACCTATTTAAATAAATCGTATTTTTCCCTGTGTGGCCGAGCGCAGTAAGAGCGACTGATAATAAAATTACTCATTTGAGGAAGTAGGTAAGCGTGACTTGCTAAGCCATGCATCTATATAGGCATTTATTACACACAAACATCGAAATAGTAGGTTCGAGTACATGTCGAACTCGAGCGCTGTGGTTTTTTTAATATTCATATATTTCATTTACACTTTATGTTTAATGTAAGATCGAGGCAATTATATGTACCTATACATATTTGAATATGTACGTCGTAAGTAAGCGATCGCTTTATTACGTCAGGCACGAACTAAAAGTTCAAGTAATTAAACCAGTGATGCGACAAGGTAAAAAAAAAACCCTAAATACTTATGATGACAATATTAGAGAGCTGTACCCTACGAACACACACATGAAAAATTAGGTCTCACTGAAGAAGTATCAGTTTGATCTATTTTCTCCTCATTCCCAGGACTTAAATATATTCATATATTGGTAGTTGAAATGAAGTTGTTAAATAAATATAAATATGTTTTTAATAATAATTGTAATTTTCAAATCTTACCAAAACGAGGCCAGTACCAGAAATATTGTAGTTATCTAATGATGTTATAAATGTTTATTTAGTAACAGGCGGCAGAAGCTCGTCTGTTGGCAGTTTAAATAGTGTTATCAAAGCCGAAGCCTAGCCCAAGCCCAACATGGCGGGCAAGGCAATTGACCCTAATATCTGTTGACATCAAATTATCGCTACTCGACATGGAGTGGCCCATTTGCCCCAAGATCGTTAAGAATTAGAACTTTTGAAATTGTTGAGTTGGCTCGTTAGTTTGATTGGTTGTAGAGAGGGAGAGGTGTATGGGGTCGGTGGAGAAGGAAGCCGGTCCGGGACGGAAGCCCGGCGCGTTTATCTGTCGGCTGGGTGGCTATCACAGGAAGCTGGCCGCGCAGTGGGCCACGCGCCCCTATATCAACAGGCCGATTACTCGCTGGCGGCAAGGAATTATTGCATACCACTGGCAGATAACTGTGTTATTGCAACTGTAGCAGATTGCGAACCCGTTCTAGAACGATAGCTAAGCGAAAACGATATTACTGTTGAGTTAAGAAACTGACACATATTTTTATCTTTTGGTACAAGTTTTAAGGTCTTTCAACATTAAAACGAACCGATAGACGTACTGGGTGAAGTAATTAAATTCAGCAAGGTCAGATGTTGTTATTAATGATATCCATAGCGGTGATCTACTGACCCCATTAGGGCGTGGAATTGATTTGTTTGAATTGAACGGTAGCGCAGCAGAGCGCTGCGTTCTATTTCGGTGCGGCCTGGCGGTCTGGTGCAGCACTAACGAGGGGTCAGAGGCTGCAGCGTTTACGTCTATGATTTATAATGATCGTGCAGTAAACAGGACGGCGGTTTATCGCGCGGCCGACCCGCCGCGGCGGTTCTTCACCCCGGGTGCGCCCGCGCCGCGCTCATTCCCTGCGCGCTGCACTCCACGAGTGACGTCACCTGTCAACTCATACCATTAAATTAAACTGAATGAGCTATTCATTGGTTAAAAGTAAAAGTAATAGTCTGTTTGTTTGCTACACCAAGTTATAACAATGTATGTACACAAATGGATGTTATATGTATAAAGAGTCAATACATTTTCACTGTAGATTGATCTTATCATTGCGTTGCCAGTCATCCGATACGAAATAAATAACATGGGTGCGTATCTGTTGCCAAAGCGCGTAACACTAATCAATCTCCGAGAGATCGAAGCGTGAGTATATAGGATGTTATGTATTAGCTACACGGACAAATAACCTCAGAGTATTCTCATACAAAATATACGGTGGGCCAAGAAAGTGGTCTACCAGTTTTGACAAAAGTTTCTGTGAGATTTAATTATCGCTAAGGTTGACACTTGTCACTCTAATAATATTATTGCAAGGGAAAATCGAACTTGTTGTATCCTGACGTGCAAATGAATTTGCACCGTAGGGTGGTAGACCACATTTTTGCCGACTGTATAGTAAATATATATAGATACAAAAAGGGCAACTTGCATGCTGTATTATGCAAAATTAAACCTCGTCACTAGTTATTCACATGTAAACAGTAGCTCGTAAAATGTAGTTCGAGTTCGGTTAAGGTCAGTTAGACTAACACAAGGGCCGGCGCACATACAGCGAAGCGCAGCGCGGAGACTTAATCACAGCAATAGAAACGTCGTCTTTGAATGTGTTGAAATAAGATCGAATTTAAACAACGCCACATATAACCTCCACGTGTTAGTTAATTTCAATCTATTTCAATACGTCCAGACTCTGGACACCAGGAGACCATGTTGCTTTGTATTCAAAAAAGTCTGCGCTGCGCTTCGCTGTATGTGCGCCGGCCCTGAGTGTGTATGAGAGCGAGTGAAAGAGAAGAACAAACCCGAAGGACCTTTTATTGCACGGATTGCACCGCACTTCGTCATCATAACCGTGAGCAACCATTCTATCTCATATAAGTGTCTAATATAAATTCTAACTCATATAATAATAACATATTGACGCATAAAAGTTATTTAAATTAGTAAACATTAATGTAATACAATCGCAATAACAAAAGAGTGATTTACAACAGCGATATTGGCGCAGTGAAGTTCTTATCACGCTTTGATTAATGTTTCCATGGCATGTGACAGTATTACTCCGAACACGGTAATGGCTCCGATACGATGAGCGATATATTATTTATATTGCGCGGACATTAGTCATGTAAACTGTTTCAAATGCGAGATGGAGTAGAACGGTAATTGACGATGCATTCCTACACTATGACGAGAGGGCTGTTCGTAGAGCATAAAACGAGATTTGTGTTGTATGAGTGGACCGAGGAACAACGAAACTGACGCGGTGATGATTCGACTATCGATTATTTAACTATTCATGTGAAATTACTAAGCGAAAAAGCTTGTGTAATTTTAGCATGTAACTTCGGAAATGAAAGAAAAAATAAGGAATGAGAAGTAATAAAAAAAATTCTACTAAAAGGTTTTTGGCAATTTAATCAAAATATATTATTTAAATATTAAAATGAAATTGTTTTCAACGTCCTAGTTTAGCCATTTCACGACAAACACGTATACTTTTAACGGACTACGGCAAAGCCAAGGAAGGGATTTTAGCAGTCTATGTATGGGAATATTAAGGTACTTTCCAGTTTTGCACCTAAACTTCCCATCCCATTTTGAGGAATAGGTCGTTAATCGACTAGTAATCACGGTCTGGGTGATATAGGGTACATTTTATTCAGGTAAAATCAATATACCTAAAAAAAGCTTATAGTTTACGTTTACGTTTAAAATTTTAGTTTAAGTATTATATCAAAAAAAGTGATCGTCTCTAAAATGTTATTTTGCTATCTTGTCGAGTGATAGATGTTGAAAGAAAGAGGAAAAAATTCCAAGGTCATAAATATAAATAATTTAAATTAACCCGCATGCTGTAGAAATGCAATTTTACTACATTTTAGAGTTTATGAATACTACTAGCGTGTAGGTTTGGCGCATTAATACAGTTCTGAATAAAATAGTACATTGTGCATCAAGGGTAGTATGAAGGGAATTACTAACGAGAGTGTTAGAAGCCCGACGCCGAAGGCGGAGGGCTTTTAATGACTCGAGTTAGTAATCCCCTTACTACCTGTGATACACACAATGGTTTTCATCACATTTGCGAGGAAAAAAAACAAAGAGAAAACTTTTGACGAACGGGAACGTAAATGGAAACGATATTTTTTTACTGACCTCTACCACAGATAATAACTGCGTTTAGTTTCGACCTGGATTTGAGCCAGATTTAGCCAATTTGATAAAAATGTATAATTACTAAAATTAATGATAAATGTTGATATAAACTTGAAATAGGTATAAAAATAATGAAGTTTAATGAAGCGTATAGGTTTTGTGTAATGTAAGTTAGTCTATAGCTAATTATTAAAGATGAAATTAGAAACCGATTTAATTTTTGGCTGAAAATTAAACCTCCTTAGTCAGAAATGATGTACGAAAGAGTTGCAAATTTTAAAAAGAAAGTCATTACTCCCTAGGGAGTAATGACAAACTCGCCATTATTCCCGCGGGAACAATTTAGGCCATTGTCCTTCTGTATACAGGCATGGAATAACACCATATACGAGCAAGTGTGATGAAAAAGGACTTAACTTAAGAAGAACAAGGATCTTCATAGTTTCTTCTTCTTCATAGCGAAAAGTCGAAAGCAGAAAGTTTCACTTCGGGACTTTGATTGGACTAGGTAGGAGACAAACATACTAAAAGTACCCTCGGAGGTAAGTTCTAGTTTTTTGTTTGCATCTCGAAAATAATGATTCTCAGGAATTTTTGTTTTACTAAATAATGAAAGGTGATAAAATTCTTTACAACTCTCTTATTCGTTAAATAAAATATTTTGTTCGTAGTCGTAGACCTAGGAATTATTTGGGTTATTCCCACCTGTTACAACCAATTTGTTACCACTAGTAACAGCTGGGATTTTTTTTCCCACCTGTTACCACTAAAGTACTCGGTGGTAACAACTGGGAACAATTTCCCATTTAAATCCCAGTAGTTAGTGGTAACAAATTGGTGGTAACAGATCGACGGTTCTGTGACTCAACCTGGTATATTGAATTATGTCCAGTATAAACTGACACGCACTAATTATGCACTCGCGTACTTAGTGAGTGTCAGTTTATACCAGGGACCGGAAAACCCGTTCGTTAACCGTAACCCTTTTGTAACCGCTTACCGAATGTCGTTGGGTTTGATATTTATTTGAATAAGCGCTTACCGTTCGGGTTAGGGTAACCCCTTCGCTCCCTTCCCGCGCGCCGCGCGCGCCGCTATTATTACGTGTATTGGTATTGGCACGGCTTTGAAGCGCGCGCGCCGCCCGAGTTTAGGTTTCTTTAAACGGTCCAATAAGCAAGGCACAGGATGGCACGGTAAGTTGTGCTGCAGCATTCCGAAGGATGACACGGCCTTCCGCGGCATGCCGTGGCATGACACGGCAAATTATGCTGTGGCATCCCGAAGGCCGCTACGGCCTTCCGCGGCATGCCGTGGCATCCCGTGGAATGCTTAGGCACGTTCTGTCCTACCGCGGCCTCCCTCGGCATCGTTGTGTCAAAATAAAGTAACATGAATTCTATACTCATGGTAATAAGATTAAAAATGGTTATATCAGTACCGAAATCCTTTGCCATGACACGCCGTGCCATGCCGGCAGTCAGCGCCGGCCCTAATATGTCGTACGTAGTTTGTCAAAGAACTAAATTTGTTTGAAGGTATTTTAAGCGGTAACACATTCGGAGGTTTTGATACTGGTAAGCGGTAAGCCAAATTAACTCGATCGAATGGATTAATGTGTGAACCGATTAAGCGCTTACCGAAATGTTCGGGTTTATAAAAATCAGCGCTATAAAAACCCTTTAAAAACCCCGGGTTAGGGTAAGCGGGTCCGGTCCCTGGTTTATACTGGACAATATTCTATATACGAGGTTGAGTCACAGAACCGTCGAGATGGGAATAACCCGATTATTTCAGCAACGTGCGTCGCAGTTTCGCCTTCGACTACGAACAACATTTTGAATAGCTTACTAGGAGAGGTGGGATGGCAATCGCAATAGATGAACTTCCATTCATATATGATTCCTGCTGCCAATGTCTTGGATTCTACTAAATTTATACTGTTCGTCATCACGTTAGAAGTAGAGGTGGTTTAATTCTGAATCAGATAGAGAACATAGGATATGCTAATAAATAGTAAAAAACATTACAAAGGTCGATACTTGGTTCATACATAACTTTTTGTATTTCCAATGACTATAAATATATCCTCGTGTTTTTAGAGCAGGGTGCGTATAGGCAATTTTTATATCTATGATATTTTTAAGTGAATAGGCTTCTGTTGTTTGCTGTTGCTAAGAAAAACAGCAACAGTTGACAAATAGACTATGCGGGTCAAAATTCTTTTCGATGCATTGTTTCAATGCTGTTAGACCATTTTTTTTTTAAATTTAAATGTTCCCAAAAATATTTATTTTGGATAAATATTGATTAATTGTTTTATAAAGTTAACAGTAACGTAAGGAGCAGCGAGGTTAATTAATGTACTGTTTTATAATTTCAAATATTCTTGTGATAGGTAGGAAAATTAAACAACTCCGTCACTAATCATCTGTTTTTTTTTAAAAAAAATATTGCGAACATTCAACATCCTTTTTATTACTCTTAAATGTTGAAACGTTAAATAATTATGACATTGAATAATCAACATAGAACATAACAAAAACTAACTAAATTTAAATCTTCGAATACCACTATGTCACAAAATAGTTTAAAAACACGTGAAACATTTATTTATTTTATACTTAATTGGTTATAACGTCTTAAAAAGGCACATTATGATGAATACTATATTTGAGTTTATCATAATGTATGTTTATATCCTTACTGAGATTTAACAAAAAACAATAAAATCTAAAATAGTCAAGAAGATATGTGGGACAAAAATGTGACAGAGTATTGGCAGAAGCGTGACAGAGTGGTATTTTACACAAAATAATGACAAAAATAACGATAAATTCTTCATTAAATAACAAAATTATTAAGCAACAATTATTTTACTTTCTTTTCATTTTAATCAGTCTAAGATCAGTCATATAGTTGTATACTTTGATATTTTTTGTACCTTTACCATATTCACTTTTCAAACACATCTACTGGATTTGAAAACTCATATAAGACACGTCTTCCTATGGTAATAATTTTTGGATTAGGGACAAATTTGTGTAATATCTTCATACTTCACATACGAAACGTCGTTTTTAACAAGTTTAAACTTTTGTCCGCTATCATCAACTGATCTGTAAAACATAACTTTGACATCGCCTACTTCGTCGACGTTACTCATTACTGTTCCCAGGTATGTGTATTCCGCTTTCTTTTCATTAAAAACTTTAACAAGAACATGTACACCGTCTGATATTTTAGAGGGATGCATTTCGTCTATAGAATTCAAGTTATGTTTACTTGTACTAGGAGCTGTTTCTAGCATCTGACGGTTCATCAAACTACTGAGTGGCAGGTTATCTGACGAATCAGTAGAACTCCGAGAATATATTGTCTCATATACCTGATGTCTAGAAGGGCTAATGAAGTTTGTTATGTCAGCCAGAGGGCCTATGCTTGAGACATCACTTTCAGCATCAGACTCAATTAAACACTGATGTATTCCAGGTTTCTCGTATGATTTGGCTCAAGTCGCTGGTGTTCACAATTTTATTTTTATGCAATGTATTTAAAATATAAACTATGTTCGCATGTAATTTACACAAGCATGTATCTCGTCCGTCAATCGATGGAGGTCGGACGTAAAATGGTTTATGTTTTATAAAGTAACTATAGTGGCACTTAAGACTCGGATTTTCTTTCTGAAACGACTTGTGTAAATTTTTCATGGTATTTTTATTTCAGTTTTTTCAAAGTTACGGTTTCTTTTTTCCCAGCAGTGGCCCTCGATATGTCGTCTCGCAAAAAACAATCTTGAATTTTCTTAATTAGCAACGTTTGTCTGCTAACAATTACCTTGCATCGCAAACTTCCTTGTTGCAGACCCAAGCTGTCTTTTATTATTTCTTGCATCACTCTGGATTTTTTTATTGTTTCTTCTTCGAATATGGTTTGCAAGTAGCGTTTTTGCTTAAGATTTTTAATCTTTTTATAATGCTCTTGAATCGCACTCGTGAGAACTTTATATTTATCATCTTTATCCGTTTTCTTGTCTTTAGTACATTTTTTTTTTACTATTTTATTTACTTCCTTGTTTTTTTCCTGAGCTTTGTGATACCTTTTTTATATTTTTCATATTTTGTCTGTATTTTTTTAATCTCTTCTTGCAAATGTAAATTTTCCCTGTAAAGCCGTGTTCGATCTCGACGTCCTTTTTTTCTTTCTTTTTGGTTTACACTGGACTGTACAGATGGAGTGTTCTCACGAGAAAGAGGTGGTGAATATGGAAGCGGTGACGTTGCAGGCGTACCTATCTTGTAGGAGATTTTGTAGAACTTTTAATTTGTTTTGCCTTTTTTATTTGCTACCCGCAATTTTTTTTAGCTAATCGATGCTCGCGATCTGTCATGTCTTTTACAAGCTTTTTTCTTGCATGGTATATTTCCAGGTCTTTTTTTTTAACTTCAGCTATTTTTGCGGCATTATTTTTTCGTTTTTCTCTGCAACGCCGCTGTCTTTCCGCAGCAGACATCGCCATTTTGTTTATGTGTAGGTCTGTTAACAAATGTATAAACGGTCTAGTCACATAAATGCTTATTTTTTATTTTAATAAAGATATAAGTTTTATTTTACACCCCCGTCACACCCAACAACAGCTCTGTCACAGTGACGTGTGACAGAGTTGTGTCGTGACGCAGTTGTAAATTTTAGACGACTGATGAAATTATAAATAAACGTAATTAATATAGTCTAATTTGAAAGTAGTTATTGAAATTAACAACAATAAATATTATACTTCTTTAAAATTAGCAAAATAATCATACAAAATCTAGGTAAAACTTACGTGACCGAGTCGACAGCGACTAAATACACGCACTCCCTTTGAACACTTGCGGCCGACTGAAGGGCGAAAAATGGCATCGGTTGGGCAACGCGGGGTGAGGGGGACAGCGGAGTTTAGTGGTTCTTCGCTTACACAAGGTCAAGCAGCAAAATGGCGTTTTACCAAATGCCTATTAACAGTGACAGAATGTACTCGGAAATGTGGCGTTATACTGGGACATACAATACGAATTTTAGTATAAATACTTAGAAATCATATTGTTTTTTTTTAGCTTCATATTAAAAGTCGTAAATTATCGAAGTTACTGTAAAAAATAAAAAATACCAGTGTCTTCATAGAGAAAAATGTGATCACGTGTTAAAACGTGATGTCAATGGAGGCCTGGGACATCGTTTGATAGTATGAAAAACAACTCTGTTACGACGAATGTATACTCCGTCACAGTTTTTGTTCAATAAATTATCCATATTTCATTTCGGTTTTCGCCGAAACATCATAATATATCCATTATATTTAACGATAAATTGGCATGTTAGTAGTTTTAATTTAATAATCATAATTTAACAACAAAAATACTTCTAGGACACGTAATAGTGCATCGAAAAGAATTTTGACCCATATAGAGAATAAATAAAGTCTCTTCGTTAGCGTGCGTCTTCTACCATTTTGGTATGAAACTCTAAAAACATTATTCCAACAATATTTCACATGTCTCGAAAAGTCCGTTCTTAAAGTAGGTATTCTAAATCAAATGGGTTAAATAGCATAGTAAGTACCTATAGTACACTCAGGAGCAAAAATACCGGGTCAGAGTGCGTTTTTCATACAAACGAGACTAATTCGAAGCCTTGTTCCTCGCCAGGGGTTGTTTAGCCAACAACCCCTTTGTTTAGGGGCTCTTTAGTATGAAAAACGCACTCTGACCCGGTATTTTTGCTCCTGAGTGTGGTGAATTGGGTCTACGGCAGGAAAACAAATGGTTTAACTTAAAACTATAAGCAAATTTTCAGGGCCTCTATTACGAGTATAGGCGGTATAACCGTGGCGTGTTATGGTTATGGTATTGCTTTTAACTCAATATGGTTTTTACCGCCTAGAATCTCGTCCCTGTTAATCTTTTAATATCTTAGCCATCGTTAATATCCCACTTTTTTTTTTAAATAATTTGATACAATTAACATTGCTAAACACTGCTTTAAATTGTACGGTTAATGCAATAAATACAATTCTATTGGATTATCCGACAGCAATAACATCAAGAATGGCGTGTTAGCGTTCAATTTACATGGAAATGGCATACCCTCGCGTGCATTACACTAAGCACCCGACACATTAAAATAAGGAAAACTTAAACCAACATGGTTTTTACTTTCCTTAATACATATTTCATGGACTCGTTTCGAAGCGTCCAGTAATTGCACCGTCGCCAAACTACAACGATTGTGATGGTCTTTGTCGATCCGGTAAATGGACTAGCTAGACAGGTTGATGAACGATATCCGCTATTAATTCCTCACACGCGAAAACTATTCAGTTACAGTTCGAGTACAACAACATTGTCACTCTGTTAGGGTTCGGTTCTGTGTCAACAACTAAAAATTAACTATATTTATTATTCTGGAACTCTCAGTGTCTCACTGACGTTGATTACAATAGTGAATCGAACGTTAACGAACAATTTTAATACGGGCGCGGACGCGGGACAAAAACCTCCCAATTCATCACGGTAAAATTAATATCGTGTTTGATCTGTTATCGTGTTGTCAACGTTTTGATAGCTCTTATTTTCTTGACGGTAATGGCGGCTGACTTATGAACGTTATCTACCGTAACAGGTTAAATACGATTTGGATTTTACCGCCTAGAATAGAGGCGCAGGTTTACTAACAGACAAGCCTCAACAGGGAGTCTGTGTTTTCAGAGAATCCGACCGTGCATTTATATAGATATACTCGGCGCCGGGCGAGTACCTACAATGCGTGATTTGATTAAGTGAACGCCGCCGCGCCGATCTAAACCCTCAGTACAGTACAGAGAGGTGGACGTAATTTTTTTGGTGTAGGCACTTTGTCAATCAGTCCTATGCGGGGAGTCAGTGCTGACCTTCTCAAAAAAGAAGCAGCTCCAATTGATTTGCTAAAGTAAATAAACCCTACGTATCTACACATAAGAATGAAATTACAAATAGGATGTCTGTGGGAGATACGTGGTGTTTTCTGGGAAGAGCAGTGTGATGCGCTTGAATGAATCAGCGGCGAGCCACACCTTTTTTCCAGTTTACCAATTTAGGTCTGCATCTCAAGTAAAGTAATAATAATATCAAAAAAACAAGGGTTTATTAATTTTAAAATATTTTGTTTAGTCTCCGTCAAAGGGATACTGTTCTACTCCTGTAGGCCTATTATTGTCGTGTAAAAGGATGTGTATATACGTAGACCAAACATCTGTCATTTTCTGACCAGTATGTAAGTGCGAAAGTAGCGGATGCTTTATTCACCGTGATAAAATAAAAGCAACTATAATACGGGCCCTAGTCTTTCTAAATATCCCTTTTTTATTCGATCTACACCCTCTTTCCACTTGTTTGAAATGATTTAAAGACTTATTTATTTAAGCTTGTGTAATACATTTTATTTGAATACAACACAAAATATCTCATAAATTCTATAAGTACATTATATTTAATTACATTGTAAAAATAACTAATATTAAATAAGACTAAATCTATATATACACTAAAACATTAAATCTAAGAATGGCCTCTGCGGCATTGTACCAAAGATGCTGGCAGCATTTCCTCGTTGAATGGCTAAACTTATTCGTTGAGCGAGGAAACTGCCAGCTCTTCGGTCTCCAGTGACGTCAATGAGTCTCTTTGACAATTCCTTAAAAAGGCTAACAGCACTAGGACCCCACGGACCAAGGGTCTCGACCCCGAATGGAATAAAATTATATTCTGGGCCGAGACCACTATATTTGCCAGTCTTAATGTTTTCAGCCGCTTCGGCCGCTGCACCAGCCCTATTGGAGGTTCGTGGGAGATGTGACGGGGCCAGCGTGTCTACACAGGTTGCATCCCACACTAGCACCCGCCCCATATTCCACGGAACCAAAGACATTCCGTCAGGTCTCTTGCCATCATTTCTGGAGATACCGGACGGCTCTAAAAGGGCCGGCACGTTAACAGAGGCAAGAGACCGACGGATGATGTCGTTTAGTGCAGCATGTCTTGAGAAGCGGCCAGCACTTCTCTGGCAAGAAAGTCCGTGATGTCCTAGCCGATCGACGTCACTTCCGCAGGGGCACCGATGTGGAGCGCAGACCGGGACCCCAAGGCGAAGGCAAACTGAAACTCGGAGTGTGTTAGGGTCTAGGAAAGTACCAGTGCTTGGCGAAGGATGAGCTTGAAGCCAGTATCCAGCCTCCCTTGTACCGACTGCTAAAATTCTAGCACGATCCGCAGCGCAGCACTGGCTAAGAAGGGAATCAACAGTCAATTTACATGCTATGTCATCCCAACACCTCTGCGATTTTGGGTTATCAGGAAAATTTTGACCGGGGCATGCAGTTAACCAGCCATTCTTTGCGTCCTCCAATCCTGAAGTCTCATAGTTTAAAGGGAATTCCCTAAGGATTTTTCCTATGAGACTAGAAGAGCTATGGATCGACGAAAGAAAAGCTGGTAAAGCAATACTAGAAATTTTGCGGATCCCTAAACCACCGTACCGAATTGGGAGGGATCCTTGGGTCCAGGAATGCTCGCTTAGCTGAATATTAAGAATTGATTGCAGGTTACTTTTGATTAAAGTATCAATTTTGGACAAAAGATCTTGATGTTTCCAGAACGGACAGCAGCGAAGCACATAAGTAAATTTAGGGACAAAAAGACAGAATTTAATAACCAAAAGTGAAAAATGTGGACTAATGTCAAGAAGCCGATGGGAATTATTTTGAAATTTAGAAATAGAATTTTGAATATAATCTGAAAAACTTTCTTCAAAAATAGGAGATCCCAGGAGGCAAAGTGTACTTTTATCTACTATTTTTATATTTGGGGCAAGTTCGTTGAATTTTTGTATTATGTCATTGTCAGCGTTGGAAGGATTTTGGATGAAGAGTTCACACTTATTGAAATTTAGCTCTAAACCAATGGCTTTAAAGTTGTTTTTTAAAGATGAAAGATCGGAAAGTACTGTATTTACATCACCTCCTAAGGTCCCATCATCTAGATACCAAATATTAAATTTTGAAGCTAAATTTTGAATTAGAGGATTAATAGCCAAACTGAAAATTGCTGGCCCCAGGGGATCCCCCTGCTGACAACCAACTTCAGATGACAACTCGTTTGATCGGTACATCAACTTCGTTGGATCTGAATAACAGTGAAGAAGATAGTTGTAAATTTCAGGAATGTTGGATTTTATTTCAGACAGCAGGGTATCCCTATTTACCGAATTAAAGGCATTTTTAACATCAATTTTGAGTAACACTTCGCATTGGTCGCCGCTAAGGTAGGTGCGAAGAGCATGAACGGCAGCCTCGCAGCCTCCCTTAACGCCAAAGCCTAACTGAACGGGTTCAAAACAAGATTGCAATTTTGGTAAAATATGTCGAACTGCGATTTTAGATGCAAGGCGGCGAAGTGTTGCTCCAACAGCAATAGGTCTCACCCCACCATCTTTTTTAGTGAGGGCAATGAGGTTCGCACCGTACAAAGTGGGTACAATGTCCGGATGAATGTTACCCGAGTACATCATGTTAATAAGCTTGGTAAGGCCATAAAGACTTATATTTTAATTCCTTATCAAACAATCTACTGTTGTGCATACGACTGAACGGAGCCGAAATATTTACTTAAATAACTCAAAAACCAAGGTATGAATGAAGTAGCAAGAATGAGATTTGTAAGAGGGTTGACCATGTGACGTCATCGCGCAGGCGCGTCCGCCGTATCCTTGTCAAGTAATCCAGCATTAGACATTAGTATTCAACCGGGTGAAGCGTTACCCATATTAATGATGCAATCTGGTGATCGTTATTTCTCGGCGGTTGTGATTTTAACGATTCTTAATATATCCACGTTATCATATCGGATTATAAAGATGTTTAAACTTCAATAATGAGAAAACTTTCGTAAACGAAAGTTATGACTTTGAGCATAACCTTTATTTTCGCAATTCTTGAAGTTGTTGCAGCTGGCAGTATGGACAGCGGTGTCCTGCGAACGTGTTTACCGGATTATGACTAATGAAAGCTTATTACTAAGGGACAGGTCAGGAAAACATAGTAATTTGGATATCTAGTGGATTTTAATGACTAATTCATTGAGGTTCCGGATAAGTATACAAGAAATGCTTGCAAGGTATGCTTGGTTTGGTATTTTGGTAGGGAGTCGATGAATTGTGGTCGTATGTATTTGTCTTGTATGTGTGTGTGTTTGTGTGATCGTCTGTCATTGATAGCTTACAACATCACAAAAAAAGTGAAATAAGATTAATTTTTAAATCAATTCATGTCGGGGAAAGAGTAGTAGCAGAGAACTAGTTCTAAACGAAAGAAAATCATTATAATATTGAACTGATTCCAAATTATTAAGGAGTTCCGTCGACGTTCCATGGAACCCATGACCAGATATTGGACGAAATGTAAATAAAAACCTGAAATATACCCTAGTAATTAAAAAAATAATGATTGGCGGAGAAATCGACTAACATACACACATAGAAGAAACGGATTGCGAACCTCCAGATGTTTTTGAAGTCGGGTGACATCAACTTTTAAAGGTAAGGGAGGTAGGTCTGCATTTTTAAGCCCTTTGTCTTTTTTGCTTCGGTCAATCTTTTTACGATAGGTACTCGTCGTAATTCCAAGTCGTTGGTTTTTACCAGTCTTCCAGTTGAATGAGTCGAACACAAGCAAGGTATACATAGGAACATCCATTTAATTATTATTATTTTTAAATTCGAGGTCGTTCGGAACGTATGGACCGTATGTAAACGAATGTTCCGGCGTTTAATGTACGATTCGTTGCACATCATAGCGAGCGAGCTCAGAATCAGATAAAATATATTTTCATAAAACCTTTGTGAAATCTGACCTTTCAACGTCCGATGCATTTCGTATTGCGAGCGTCATTAAACACAATTAAAATTCGACCTAGGTATATGGTATTAATAAAAGTTTCACGTTTCAACGAATCACCCGAAAGGCGTTATATTTTATTTACTCGACTGTTTTTGTTTGCAAATAACAATATATACCCGCGGCATTACCTGAGGCGGGTATACTACGTATGAAGAACCGTTTTTAAGAATCCACCAACACGATAACGAAACCAGACGGACGGCTATTGATCGTTTTATACTGGGGCTAACACATTCTTCGTGTAATCGGTCCTGTCTGTTGGCGCGGGCTGGAGCTCCGGGTGCTTGCCAACTTTACTACGGAAGTACTATCCGGGAACATTCTTGAGCTACGGCATACCTACTCATGCCGTCTATGTTGTACTGTATAGAACCTGCCTGTCGCGTTATTTTTTCTGAAAAACTCGCTGGTATTCACGCATCCATTACAAATTCAGAAAGCAAGAACGTTACAAAACGAACGTTTTACAATAGAGCAGAGGAGCGAGAGCAGACTACGGGTTGGTTCCTGGTAATTAGAAGATGAAATTTAAGTATGTGGGCTTTTGTGAATGTTGCATGATGCTAATAATTAAGCCCACATGGCGCAGCTAAGTTTAAAAAATGCGCACAATGAGGGCTCTGTCTTCCTCTTCCGTTCCGGCCTGAGCCAAGTTCATTTTTTCAACAACTAAGTAGGTATTCATTTTTCAAAGATTTTATTACGCCTCCTGTTTGCGCAATGTAGTTTACATCCATTAAGATTTCTGTCCTTCGTGGATAAATCTTACACTAATAATTTTGGTTTTCACTAATAATTCGGTTTACTGCTTGAGTTTATATTACTCGTATATCTTAAGGCGGATATTTTAAAAAAACGATCAGCGGACACTTGCCACTCCGGACCTGAGGGTCGTCGGTCGGCCAACGATTAAGGCTTGTGGGATGGTAAATCGATCGATTATAGATTCGACTGTTTGGAGTAATCGATTAGATGCAGTACAATCTGCCAATTATTGTCAGCTGCTTCTTATTATGCTATATCTATTGTTGACATCAGTCGACTTCGATCAGTGTTGTAATATCCTATTTTCAGGTAATCAGGTAAGAGTAATATCTTATTACTTAGGTAAATTAGTGGGTAACTAAACTGTACATACCGAACTAGTAGATATGTAAATATCCTAATATAGTTTATTTTAATTTTTGGTCAGGACTCTGGACTGCATGGCAGGCACAAATATTCAGATTTTCCTCTCGACAAGGTCTCAAATGAGTTCACTTTCAGTATTTCAGTCGGCCATTGTTGACGGCACATTAGCGCGGCGATTAGCGGGCTGCGCGTGCGCCATAATTTGCATGATAACGCGCGGGCCTTGGCCTTGCTGCAACCTTGCGCCGGCGTCACGCCATCATGGAACACAGGAACTACTACTTAACTCACAGAATTAGGATGTTTTGAAAAACGAATCGATTTAGGTGTTGCAAGTTGTTAGAGGCATACGAAAATTATAGGCTTCTGATGATAACAGCTTTAATATTACGATTAGTCTTATCTTATCAAAAAAATATAGTTCAGTTTAAGTGACTCTTTTAAAATGGCATGGAAAGACTTGATATAAATCCTTACTGTGTCTGTGACACGCTTAAATCGCCTCCATCAAGTCTCTTCACCATTCAATCAATACTGGGATAACAAACTCGCTATGCCTAGATGTATGCCTATGTTCGATAAAGAAGAAAGGAAGAAAGAAAGATAAAGAAAAATATGTTTATTTACTACACACACAAGACACATAAAAAGGTAAAAACAGAAAACGGAAATAAACAGAGTAGTGAGAGTGTATACGCGGCAATGAATCGATGGTCTGTAGCCCTGATTTTCAGCAAGCTCAAAAGAGTAATTCATCATTACTGTGTAAATAGCGACCCGCCCTCGCTTCGCTTCGGTTTGTGTGAGTTTTCCTTAACATTAGGTACATAAAACAGAATTACTTAATTACCAAAAAAATCACTTTAAATCTTAACACTTCACAAACGGACACTTTAATCGAGAAATTGTTTTTACAAACCCGTTATATTATCGAAAGACCTATTCAACGACACCTCACACACCATACGGTAGACGAGAAAAAAAAAGTACATCCCCAATTTACGTGTAGGTATCCTCATAATATTTTTATTTCCGATATTTTTTTACCACGTTGTCGTAGTGACTAATAAGTATATTCATACCGAATTACAAGTTTTAGAACAAAGAGTCTGCGCTATGCTGCGGATAGACGGACATGGCGAAACTGTAAGGGTGCCTAGTTTGATTACGGAACCCTAAATTGAATTTTAGTATGGGTGCTATCTTTGAGAGGTGTATGGCCAGCCGCAGAAGACGTGTTTCGGCTGACACGACGACACTGATAAAGTTGTTAAGTACCAACCGGTATGTTATTACTCGAGTGTTTTTACACTCTTCGCACTGAAGGGGAAGTTCCCTATTGAAATCAGCATTCTAATAATAGCGACTGGCTCACGCTATTTTGATAAAGTGGTTGTTTATAGTACTAACTACAGATGATTCTTTCAAGAGAATATTTTTCCTTGAGCGTTAACCAACAGAATAATGCCGTCGTTGCGCGTTGCTTTGAAACGGTAGTTAAATTCCTAACGTTTTTAGTTATTGACGGTTATTTTGCAGATTGTGGAGTATAAAATGGTGCGTACACTATCGTAATATATTGAAAACGTGAAGGCCTGTTATTGTTTTGCTGATCTTAACATTCGTATCGCGGGTAATTAGGGTGGTTAACAAATCTCGAATGAAAAATGACTAGCCAATAATTTTGAAGATGAAGTATAATATATTATTAATCAAGGTATAGTAATTATACACTCTCCTTGGTGCCACAGCACAGGACGGTACGGTAGCCGGGAGCGTAGCGCCGCACTCGCGCGGTGGCTGACAAGCATTGTGCTGCGGTGGCGGTGTCCAATTTCCTCACTGGTGTTCAAGGACTTCTTACTCAGTGGTGTGTTAAATTGTTTTTTGGATTGAATTGTATTTAAAAAGAACTTATTACTTACCTCAAATACTAAAACGAACCGATAAGAAAATAACGGTGATTTTTTTTCGTTGAATTATTTAAATACCAAAATATAAATACATAATGATCTTATGCATATTTTAAATGAAACCTTCCAGAATTTTGAGTGGCATGTTCATCTTACTTAGACTTAGACTATTCATGAATATTCTCAGAGCATTAGTCGTACATGCAATTTGTGACAAATCATGTCACATAAAAATTGAATGCATACATTCTCACAATAGTAAATGAGTCAATCATTATCTTATCGCTATAAGTTACTCATTCATCATCCACAAACTTGCTATAAACATTATTTTTTTAATAATTCAGCTCTCAAACTGTACACGCAAGTAGTCAAAGTAAATATTCAGCTACAGCCGTCGCACGCACCTGCGAGGTACGCTTTGCCGTCACTATAACGAACGCGTGAATTATGTATGCGTCGGTTATTTCAGGAGAACCTGCGAGCCTGGAAAACCCTTGCCTAAGTTATTAAATCACGGCTGGCGACGGTTGGTTTGTTTCAAAATATGTATTTATTTTAATATCCAGAATCGTGTAAGTTTTTAGCTGCAGATTTTTTTTTGTGTATTACTTGACTAGACTCTACGAATGTGGATGACGATTTTCGTAATTATATACAAAAATAGATGTTAATTTTCTGATTTGCCCACAGGTCAACTGGAAAAGAATGCCATTAGGCATTAAATTCACCTTTTGTACTCAAATTTGTATTTTTGTGCAATTAAGATTAAATAAAAAAATAGTTTTGTCTAAGCTGCCGTATTCTCAATCGTTAGCCTAGGACAATATTATAAGTTCATATTTACCACCATCGTCAACGTAGAAAGCAACTTGTTTACTCCCAATGGTGAAGCAGATGTAGAGCATTGCCGGGCGTTATTGGCTATGGCAATAAAGGCTCACATTCATTGGTCGATAGCCCGCATGCCTGTAGCAATCCATTGACGGGTAGGTTTCACATTTTTGAGCCGAGAGCTATTGCAGCGACGCAATGTATCACGAAGCATGCGGGCTATTCGAGCAATGAAACTGAGCCTTAAGTCCAGTAGTGGACATCTTTCAGCTTAATTTCCTAGCTCTCTAATGACATGATCATCATCATAACTTACTTAAGAGCTCTTGTCGGTAGAGTGACCACAATTATTCTTTATTTTTAGCCAGGGTTTTTAAAGCTTTAAATCAATTTCAAATGATGATATAAAATGAGTCTGAGACTTTATATGCATTTTGATTACTAACAATATTGTGTTTACTCAACAACGCGTGGCAGTTAGGCCGCTACACAGATATAACGACGCTGTAATTATTTCTTGTATTTCACCAATTCATAAAAAGATTTGGAAAGGAAATTGTAAAGAGATATCAAGTCGATTAACAGTTTTCGATTTTAATTATCGGTATCCATTAGAAAGGTGACTCAACAAGAGCAAGCGATTGAGTTTAGCAATATTGGTTCAGTCGATATACCGTTACAAATAGCTAATGGAAAACTATATTAAGGTGATACCAGCTTTTGCGTTTATTTCCGTATTAATAAAAGTAAGAAGGTATATGGCAGGTATAATAGAACTTCATTAAGTCCACAGTATTCAGTTTCAATCATAAACAATTACTTAGATAAACTGCAATATGCATATCATGTTGAGATAAACATGACATATTATCCACGATAACATATGTATAGCGAAGATAAAGACAATCGTTATCATGCCTTTATGATAATTCTTAATCGTTCTGCCTTTATTACACCAGGTATAATGATACATACCATACCTATTTATAATGGGATCAATACCACGTAGGCAAAGGTGTAGTATCTGATAATTAAAGTCTACATTAAAGTTATCGCATAAAATTTTACAAATAATCTTGCTATCTGCACAATATTTCTGATACGAAAAGTACTTTTCTACGCAAAATCGAGTTGGTATGTACTACCACCTAAAATTTTGTGTATGAGTCATAACAATTAGTTCAATACAGCGAGAGACTTGCCTACTGCCTAGGTATGAAGAGAGATACCTATTCTCAACATCTGGCAAAGTTACCAGCTGGAATTTGTGTTTTATTATAATATATTAAACACAAGGGAGCTTATAAAGATATCAATACCTATATGGGTACTTTTATTAACTAATAATAATAATAATATCGGTGAGTGGTGACACTACGGACCTGAGTGCTCCCGAGGGTAGGTCCTGTTCCTCACCTCACGCTTGCCTTCACCGGCCGGCTGCGGTGTACAATGGTAGAAAGGAGCAGACCCTCACCTCTGGCTTGCCTTTATTGGCCGGTCAGAGTGGAGTCGCAAGAGCTATAAGCTCGAAGGGCGGGTGTGTTGCATAAGTGGTGAGTTGGCACCTTATGGTCGTTTAAAGTCCAGAAGCACCTCTCCACCCTCAGCCCCTCTGGAACTGTAGCCTCCCTGCTGCTATATATGCGGCTATTTCGGGAGGCCCATTCCATTGAGTTGGCGAGTCACCGCCTGCCATTTCAACCAAAGTAATTAGCATTGGCCAGGCAGGCGCCGTAGTTTCATCAATAGCCTAGTTCACCAATCCATATCAGTTCATTCATAGAACCTATTATTAATGTTCCCATCCTTCTTAAATAGTCTTACACTAACCGGTGGTTGTCCGTGGGAGCATACTTCTATAGTTTGAACTCAGGGACAATCGCCGGTTGGTGTCCAATCACTTTACTTAATTAAACTTGTCTAAAGGGCCTCTGCGTGTTGGCTTCGGCTCCATGTACGCCTTCCAAAGGTCCGGGACTCCCATAGTCCCGTGATTGGTAAAGACCATGTAAAGACATAATAACTATATCAATTTAGCCCTGTTTTTACATAAGTGGCTCTGCTCTGATGAAGTGCAGACTGGGTGTTGCAGTTCAAGTCTTCCAGTTAGGGATTAGTCCAGGGGGTAGGTGTGCCTTTCCTCTGCTCTTTGTTCCCTCCATGCGGCCGACCATTAAAAAAACGATTTATATTCGTGGGCTACCAATGGCCAACGTAGTCAAAAGAATATAGAGCTCTCCGAAGTTATATCACAGTGTAAAAAATATGTAAGGGTCGACGACAATAACTACTGTCATTTAATGTCAAAAACATGTTCATTGCCCGCAAAACTCAAGTGAGTTACCGATATCCACGAGGGAATAAGTGATGCCCGCCCGGCTCGTCGCCACGCACTGTAATCAGACCCTAGAGACGGCGTTGTTTGTGCAATTCGGACTATTAATTAGTTCCACGGCCCTCCCGAGATTCAACTTGTCTTGGCATTCAATGAAAAACGAAACTCTACAATTAAATTACGAGTAAATCATTAACGGTGATTGGAATTTCACAACCAATGAAACTACTCCCCTCAACGTTAAAGTGCATCTCCACCGAGAATCTTGGTCTTGGCTAGCAAGCGTTAATAAACGAACAATCGCGGACTGGCAACGATTGCTCTTCAGCGAGCCTGGAA
The DNA here is from genome assembly GCA_923062465.1 of Acleris sparsana. Classification (NCBI taxonomy): domain Eukaryota; kingdom Metazoa; phylum Arthropoda; class Insecta; order Lepidoptera; family Tortricidae; genus Acleris; species Acleris sparsana. The sequence goes on along the minus strand of OV281287.1, from coordinate 12,167,367 downwards.
CAACATGTATGCGTTTGGCATATCAATTTGTGTATACTGCCGATGGCGAATAAAAAAAATCAGACATACCAAGGACATTTATAAGTTATAAGCTAGACCATTTTTTTATATAACCTGCATGCAAACATTATTGATTTAGTGCGAGACGAAAGAGATGCCAAAAATCAGTTCAAAACGAGATTGGTTTTATTGTCAGCCTTGATGTGATTGCAACAAGGGTTGTACCCGATTGACTAAATGTCTGCCGTTGGACGGTAGGCCCACTACTGTTCTCTGTTAGTCATTGCACGTTTTCTACATGAATCATCTGCACCAGTGCAAGGCAACAGCATACCTCGGCTCCTTTCAACTTTTTACACCACATTCTTCGTTGATATCGCTTAAATAGTATCTACGACTAATACTCGAACAGACATAGGTACCTACTCGGATAACGTAAGTTGTAGGTTCTCAAGTAAGTGATTCTTTTTCCGTTATGACAAGGTCGGGCTTGGCATGCTTCCTGATTTCCGTGCCTAATGGACCCAAGTATTACGTCTTGAGTTTCGACTCGGAATGAAAAGAATAAAACTGGGTTCAGAAACCCTTTGCTTAAAAAAAGACGTCACCATCATGACATCATCATATCAACCCAAAGATGTTCCATGACTATGCTAGGTAAAAAAGGCTTTTTATGAAAGCCAGGACGTAATAATATTAAACCTGAATTTTACAACACTTGGGATTTTTAAACCCAAGAAAATAGTAGGGGGTAATAGTCAATACCGTGTCTGTCTGTGATTTTAATGTTTTTCTTTTGTTTAATACTGACGTAGAAAACGCCTTGGAGATTTGTATAGCAAAGTGATGTCATAACAGTCTTTGACATATTTCTCCTCTCTACACTAATACTTCTTTCATAATCAACTATCTCGTAAAAGTCCATTTTCTCGGGATAACAAGTACACTGTCTTTCACCGGGCTTCAAGCTATACCCATACCATATTTAATTAAAGCTTTTAAAACATTACAAACAGACCAAGTTACACCTACTGACGTAATTTGTAAGCATTTGATGATTACGTGATGTTGAGTTTTTCGATGACATTGTGCGCAGGCGCTGTTGTTATACCGACGGTACTCAACATCAGCATTTTTGTTTTAATACGACTAGAAAAAACATCTAGCCTACATGGATTAAAGTACGGATACAGTTACTATTACAGACCAATTCTGTAAATATTTTTTAACAATCGTTTTTCTTTGACTTATGTTTTGAGAACAGAACAGATAAATTGGTCTTTTAGCTAGCTGCACAAGCTTTACTATACCGCCCCACACACACCCGGAAAATGAAGTCTGAAACAAAGATTCACCAGCGGAATTTAGAATCGGTACTTACTTAGTTAAAAGGTAGAGGTATGCTAACAGTAAATTTACAGCATCATAGTTTGCTAGCTTTGCAGGTAGCTGTTTCCTTCAAAACACCTACAAATAATAGAACAAGCACAGAAAAGTTCCAATCACTTTTCAAAAAGTACTCCTACTACACAAACTACACAACTCCTAATGAAAAAGGCGCTCTTAGCTGATGCGTTGCCATCACAATTTAAGTGGCCGAACGGAGAAATAATTAAATAGTTAATAGGTTTAGAAAAGATTTAATAAAATAAAATAAAAGCATACAATATTTAAATAAATTCAAATGGTTACATGATGATCAATGCCATAATCAAATGTGATTCATTACAATTTACAATAATTACCTATATGCATAATAACTAATAACAGTAGACGCGTGAGTAACGCCTGTAGTATGCTGAGAGCTATGACAATTTCTTGGGTCTTAATGGTTCATGGTTATGGTTGTTTTTATTTTTTCTTCACCAGATTTCGCTGCGTGTTTGAAAAAGCAAGACTTCTTTAAAAAGATCCTGACATTGATCGTAGAATGGTATAGAAATAAATAAAAAAAAACCCTTCGGTTCTTCAAGGCAATTTTAAGTTGCGAAAACCAGATTTTAGTTACATTCCGCTGGTGGATTAGTGAAAGCGGCACAGACGCTACTCTTGAATTCGTTATATTTTCCTAGGAATTCTTTCCCATTTATGAATGAACATGGCACGTAGGTGAAATGTACCTTTCCAGTTTCCCTGCCGAAGTATTCAGCGAGTTCCTCGCCCTTTTGGCTTTTCGCGCAATCTATGATTGCCCTCGCATTTACTCCCATGCTTCCTCCACACTGAAAAAAATAATACAATGTAGTATGATGCTCCCTTACAATAATCCTGCAAGTACAAGTAGGTTGCGCGTCATTGCTGTCATTTGAGCTAGACCTATGAATTAGTAAAAGGATTAAGCTTACACCGTTCCACGCATTTGATTAGAAGTAATAAAATAAGCAAACCTGTACCCGCAGAATACGTATTATCGATACTAATACTATAAATGTGAAAGTAACTTTGTCTGTTTGTTACGCTTCCACAGCAAAACAGCTAAACCGATTTCAATGAAATTTGGTACAAAGATACTTTGGTACAAAGCTTGGTTTGGTACTTTGGTATAAAGATAATTAGTCCAATGAGAATTTATAACTTAAGTCCATTGCCTACCCGAAGCTCTTAGGGTGAAGGAAAAACATCGTGAGGAAACCTGCACATTCATATCACTGAATATGTAAGAGGGTAATTGTACTAAATATCCCAAAGGGTCCAAGTGTATCCGAAAAGGGAACATAGAATCATATACATATACTTACATATAAAGCCGTATACAGGTCAAAAACATTACTTACCCTCCTTCCCGAGCAGCATGGTAACAAAAATTAAGTACTTAGTACCTAGTCTAATTGGCGGTGCTAACGCTTATTAACTTACATTAGTAGCGTCCATATCAGTCGACCCGTCGCCTCCCCATTGACACGACATCATGCAAGCGTTGTATTGTTCGGATTGCGAAGCGTTGTTTAGTATATCTATAGCGCACGCGTGCAACTTATTGCCATAACACTCTTCTTCGCCATGCTGACATTTTATAATGATTTTTCCGTTTTGATTCACCATCTGAAAAATGTTAAGGAATTAATTATTAAGTTTTTAAACGAACAATATTCATATCAGTCGTTCACTGCAACATCAGAGTTTCATATAATTCTCCTAAAAACCGGAATTAGCCAAGGTTTCAGTACAGCAAGAAAGCTTTAAATTCGTCGATTTATTGTAGACAAATTTCTTCATTTCTCTACACCGTGTTCCATCCTCAATAAGGCCCACTAATGTCATTCTACCTAATTAATTTTGCACAATTCGATCGCGATAAGGGAGGAACAACTTGAGCTTCTTTAAGAACAGCAGGAAACCGAAAGGAATCAAGGCCAGATAACTTGCTCAATCCTTATCAAGTCATGCTAATCTTGGCTTGCCTTGCCTTACCCACTAGAGAGGCTAGACAAAATGCATAACGCAGACGTAATCGATGTTGTAAAACTGAAAATGCATGGAATTGACACAGGCGCTCGACGCAACCGGTCCGGCAGCTTACGTCAATCCTATACATTTTCGATAACGATAACGTATAACATTCTCGCTATGCATCTTGTCTAGGGCACTGGTTGACAGGAAGGCCTACAGATACTGTATCATAGTATAAGCATAAAGCATGGTAGGGGCCTATGTTACCATGCCAATAATAAAACCGAAGAAGTACCTCTATAAATTTATTAACGGTTGTTGGACGTAGGTATTATAATAAATATCTTGCCCGTTGATACCTTAGCCTGGATAAAACCTACGAGTGCTTACGCACTGCACCGATCCGGTTCTGAGAAAAAGCGTCCGAGAATTTTGTATGAAGATAACAGGACGATTCTCGGTACTGTACCTACTATGAATACTTCACAATGACAACGTGATAGGGTAAAAACTATTGTGTTTGCCAATTCGTGTAGCCAAGCGAGGCTTAATGCATTATTACAGGGAAAATCTATTTCAAGTATTAATAAACGTTTTTCTTTCTATTTTCAATTATAAATCAATAAATTTTCGAATAAACGATAAATCCAGTCAACATTATTTGTCTGTATTAAAAGTCATTTAAATATGTTTAATCATGTTCTTAGTAAATCACAAATCAGCCTACATTTTAGTTTTATTTTATACTTTGTGAATTTATCACCTATACATAATATTTACCTATGTAAAAGACACAATTAAACTGTGTTCAATTTTTAGTTTTAAATTCGTTGATAAAGAAAAGGTGTGCAAAATAATGTTAATTTATTCTAATGTAAAATAACGACGTACAAGTCGATCGACGACGTGCAAACGGTTTTGTGGGACATATGTTCCTATATATGTTGTAAAATCATATTTTTAATAAATAAATAAATAAAAAAATATAAATTTTACCCTACCCCTAAAACATTTTTTATGATGTCTTGAGTTTTTATATTTTCGATATTAGAAGGAAGTAGTTGGTTTCTTCGTCGTGTAATTTCGTCATAACTAATTAAACATCGTCGATTTTAATGTCCTCAAAACATCGCCTCAAAATAAGCATAGTATAAAAAAAAGTCGCTATTCGCGTCTGTCTGTACGTAAGGTCAAGCGGGGCTATTAAGTCTGTGGGGCAATTACGTCAAGTAGCTTTATCTTCCATTTTAAAGTTCGTATCGAAAAGTTATATCTATTGAAAAGTAGATATTATTTTTCTCTACTTCACTCTTCGATACGATCTTCAGAACGGGAGTTAAAGCCACTTGACGTAATTGCCCCACTGGCGTAATAGCCCCACTTGGCCTTATACCCGCGAACTCCTCCTAAACTACGAGGGCTGTTTGATAAGTCCTTTTAAAAACCACTTGTAAAACCTTTTTTCTGGTAAATGGCATTAACAGTGGCAGGTGACAATATGTGACAATATTTCAAATGAATACTGTCAAAAATACAGCAAAAAAAACAACAAGTTTTTGTCAGTATAACCATTGTTTAACTGTGACCACTCGTAAAATTTCAACAACTTTGGAAAAATCTGAATTTTGTGCCGTTATAAATATTTTTTTATGAAGGGTTGCAGTGCTGCCACAATAAAAACTGAACTTGATTCTGTTCATAGCACTAACGCACCAACGTTGCAGACTGTTTTTGTTTATAACTGGATAAATGATTTTAAACGTGGTCGGTCAAGCATATCTGATGCTCCATGCTCTGGTCGCCCAATCGAAGTCACTACTGAGGATGTTGTTGACGAAGTCCATAATATTGTACTCGACGACCGCCGAGTGAAGGTGCGTGAAATAGCTGAGAACACAGGCATCTCCACTGAGCGAGTACATAAAATCCTGCATGAAGATTTGGGTATGACAAAGCTGTCTGCACGATGGGTGCCACGTTTGTTGACAATCGAACAAAAACGCGAAAGAAAGCGAATTACAAAACTGTGTTTGAATATGATGAAGCGTAATCCTCGGAATTATTTGAGTCGATTTGTCACTGTGGACGAAACTTGGGACTATCATTATACACCTGAATCAAAACAGCAATCAAAACAATGGATGGCGACTGGTGACCGTGCCCCAAAGAAGGCCAAGACTGTTTTGTCGGCTGGGAAGGTGAAGGCGACAGTCTTCTGGGATGGCGAAGGAATCATTATGATTGATTACTTGGAAAAGGGAAAGAATATCACTGGCCGTTATTACGCAGAGTTATTGGACCGTTTTAATGCCGAATTGTTGGAAAAACGACCAAAATTGTCCCCCAAGAAAGTCCTCTTTCATCAACACAATGCCCCAGGGCACACGTCAACTATTGCAATGGCCAAAATCCACGATTTGGGCTTCGAGCTGGTTCCGCATGCTCCGTATTCGCCGGATCTAGCTCCGTGCGATTATTACCTATTCCCAAATCTGAAAAGATGGCTTGGAGGGCATTTTTTTGTTGACAAATGAGGACAGCATCGCAGGTGTAAACGCCTATTTTGAAGACCTTGACAAAACGTATTTTTGGAGGGGATAAAAAATTGGAAACTCGCTGGAACAAGTGCTTGGCTCTCAAAGGATTATCTAAAAAAAAACTTTTTTACTTTTTAGAACGACCTCTCAAACAGCCCTCGTATGCCATGCAACGAATTTTGATGCGGTTTCACTATCATTTAAATATTTTTTCAAGTTTGTTATACGAGTATACTTACCTATAATAAATTCTGGTTTATACTTATATAAACCACGTTACAGCAAACTCAAATAAATCGAAGCAAAGGCTTGTTATTTAAAATTAAATGTTAATATGATTGGCTCTGGTGTAGAAAAAACATTACTTACCCTTGCGTGTCCAAAAGGATAAGATTTAAAATCCAGATACGGAGCAAGTTCCGAAACAAGTTTAGCCAGAACATTCGTATGAAAATACTTGCAGCCGGGGCACAAACTCTCATAATATTCTCTTATTTCCACCCTTTCCTGCGTATGGGGCCCATCCTGGGAAACCAAACCAATAATTAATATATTTAAGTCGATCCATGATGGATGATCCCTGTGACAGCTCATATAAAGATGTAAGTATAACAGTTTTCTTCAACTTTTCATAAATACCTACTTCATTGAAACAAACTTTGCGACGGCGCGTTATGCAATATGAACGATTAACCACCACTTTTCTACTTGCACTGTTCGTATGTAGGAAAGTATATAAGTTGAGCGCTTCAAAACTTTCAAGTCCTTTTTTTACCAGCATAGAATATAATAACTATATTTCCGGCAACAAGGTATATATTTACAGATACCTTACAGACTAACATACATGTATAAATATATAGGTAGGTAGGTATTATAAAGGTAGGTGCAGCTTTATATAAATAAAATGATTGATCTCCGATGGTAGAGCTTATTTATTCAACTTTAAATAAAAACTATACTGGTCTAGCAGTGACGAGATAAACAGTCTAAGGACACGTGTGTCTTGTATCACGTTCAGGTAGCGAGTCTCCAGAAAACAAACGAGATAAACAGTCGCTGTTCAATCGAATTACTAAAATCGAATTCAAAATATTAAAACCAACAGTGACGTTTATACAAAAAGTACAGTGCAATAAGGTTCCAAAAACCTTCTTGCACTACATCCCTCGTCATATATCTTAAAATTTACATTTGTTGCAGCTCGCCGGTAGCCACGCAATCATCGCAATATGACACCCCTTAGCCAACTTCCTCCTTTAAAAATGTCAATGTCGACAAATCTTTGGTCAGTACTCTCACCACAAAGGACTAGAAGGAGGTTAATGGAATGGGCTTAAATTTGGACTACATATGTAAACCCTGAATGCAATATTACTGTATCAAAGGAAATGGTAATGATGGATGAGTAGGAAGGTGGCGACAGGATCTCCACTATACTTAACGTAGACCCACTGTGTCGGGACTCATTAGTTTTGTCTTGATAAGGAGATAATGACTTTGATAAAAAAAGTACAGTCGGCAACAAAGGCTTGACCCAAAAATATTTTTTTCAGAATCATCTTTTTTTTACCAAGCCTCCAGTATGTTACGAGTATATAATACTAAAGGACGCCTGCGACTTCATACGCGTAGACTTAGTTTCCCGCTACTCCCTATTTCTCCCCGTTGGGAGTCGATCTTTCAAACCAATAGTTTACCTACGTACCCAAGGACTATTCCCTTCAGATTCCCTAGCTTCGGCGTCTTAGCATGTGCGTTATCCGTTAGTTAGTCACGGAATTCATGGAATAATTGTATGTATAAAAGAGAAAGAAAATAAGAATGTTGTACCTAGTAGATTATGTAAATACAAACACTACGAATATCATACACGTTCGTAGCCCAATGTTACTCCTCGGCATTTTCGTTCAGGCAATCCCGTGGCCAGAAATTATCAAAATTAGTTACACAAAATAACCTGCCCACTATAAACTAGATACAAAAATATAACAATCCACATATAAGGCAAGCTGCAATAACATGTTTGATATTCTCGTCTATATAATATATATTGTGTTAAAATATAACACCCCCCTCTCATTACTTTCATTAAAATATTATAGCCTGTGATCTATGTCTCTCCCACAACCAAGACGAATCGAACGACACTACGAGTATTATGCTTAATACATTAAGTCGTTTAGGTTTCAGAGCGTGCCACAGAAATAGACATACATACATACACTCGAAAAACATAACGCTATCTTTCTGACGCAGTCGGGTAAAAAGGACAAAAATACAATACAGTATAATACATAGGGAAACCAAAGAACGATTAAAAAATTTAAACCATACAATAATTTACAGAATAGTCTAAAACACCCTTTACGTCCATATGCAATGGCGGGGCTGCTACTGATAATTAGGGCCTCAAATTGTAAACGGCTAGGCGGTGGTTACACTTTTGGCGAGGGTATGTGTAGTATCCTTACTTGATAGTCGCCATACCCCGGATTATTCACGCCTAGATGATTTGCTTCAACTGCATCAGATGCTGTGAAAGAGAATCTTCATGCGTTAGCTGTTCTGATAAACATATGTGTATTTATTTGAATAAGGTATCTTACCAGCACTCAGAGAGAAAGCGGCTGCCGACAAACACAGCAGTAAGTTACGGTAGTTCAACATTGTGCTGGACACGACTGAGCAGATTGACGGTAAACTAGAGTTTGATGATAACGTTGGAACTGCAAAAATACTCGTGTGGATTGCAGAATTCGGTAGGTATGCATAAGTAACACTGTTATAACTTAGGAATGTTTTTATTTTTATTATGGTATGGAGAATGCAAACGATCACTTAGCGTCCATATCCAGACCGAGACCCATGGACACTTGTAATCTTAAGATTGACGTTGACGGCTACGAAAGTCCTTTATGCTACTCATTTCACCAGCTTTATGGCTAGCACAAGTTGTATTTTCTCGTCTCCATCGTTACAGACTAGATAGAGCGACAAATAAGTCGCGGACAGCTTGTGCTTACCCTCCTGTCGGCTCTCCACATTGAAATACAACGATGATGTTCGAATGACGGTACTGATCCGATCGGCCCCTGCAATGTAGGGCCTACACTAAATCCTTTCCGTATAAGTATGATTAGGTAATTAATGTATTCAACCTCGTGCCTACGTATTTTTGCCTTTTACGTTGTTGCAAAAGTTGCAAAGGTCCGAGTCATTAAAATGGAGCAGTTAAACGTAATATTCTTATGTATACTAAAGGTTTTTACCATATCCATATCCAACCATATCGTCTCAAGTAAATAAGACCTGTCAAAACATTGCGATAACAGGTCAAAAACGATATGGTTTTGCCGCCTAAAATCTCAGCCCTGATTTGTGCTATGGGTAAGAGAGCTACGTTGTAAAGTAGTTAATCAATATGCATTAGGAATGACAGTTTACAAAGTAGTTCATTTAACTTCAACTTATGTCTCTAAATTAATCAAAATACCTGCATCCTGTTATTGGTAACGGTATCCAACCAGTTACATATTATTATTAACTTATATTTTATCAGGGAATTGTTTGACATTCCGATTTAAGTACCTATTGGTATAGATAATAATAAAATTTAACTGCTTACACACGTTTAAGAAATTTTACGATGATAAAGAAAAGCCTTGTTATTTACAGACAATATTTATTTTTACTAATAAATAATCACTATTTACATTTCCAATTCTAATTCTAACTTCAATTAATGTTTTCACTCCTGTTAAGGTGAATTTCGCCAATGTCCAGTTATATATACCTAGATACCCTGGATATATTACACGCGAAGATAAAGAGTGGACTTAAGATAGTCATAAAAATGATTAAAGACACTAGACGTCTTGTCCGTAGATTTCGTTTCCTTGGGCTGGCACATACAAGGATCACAGCAGAGGGGCAGAGAAACTCTTTTTGGAATTCTATGACCCTGACCCACATGCATTGGGCCGTGGCGTAAGCAGCTGGCAGACGGAGTGCCCAAGGTACTGCGTAATCAGGTGCTGGTCTTCTGCGGACCCGTCCAGGATCACGAACGGTATACGGTGCGGGCGTAACGCGCGGGTCTCCTCCCCATAGTTCCTAAGCAGCAAGGAACTTCGCTCACTGTTCATACACTCCCATATATCGCTTGTTGGGATATTCAATTTCTGGCCACACTGAAAATTAATAATATTTACCGTGAATTCTTAACGCAATTCATCATTTTCGGAAAATTCCCACCAATTTTTTACCCAATAAAAAATCAAACTAATTTCCACTAATTTATTTTAGGTAGTGGTAAGACCTGTATTTTTTTTAAATTTCGGTAGTTAGCTAACGTTGATAACACATGGGAAAAATTCTAATAGTTACAGTCGTGACAAAGTAGTGGTAACGGGGTGAAAATAAAGCAATTTTCAATAGGTTTCGAAGCATACATTAAATAAATATATATTTAAGTCGTGGTTCTTACCAAATTAACAAGACTGTTGAGGGTGTTGTAGTCGATCGTTCTCTCCATGATACAAATGTTGAAGAGCGCTGCGCGAGTGTTGCTCTGTATCACGTCTGTCGCGCATGCGTGCAGCTTGTTTCCGTAACATTCGATATCTCCATGTTGGCAGTGAAATGTGTACTGCCCGTTTTCAAACTTGGTCTGAAATAGAATAATACAAAAGCAACTACAAAACAAGCAAAATATAGCGACCTACACACATGTACTTTGCACATGAATGTGGGTTTCACAAGTTAACTTAATGCACAACTGGCTAATTTTATCCAAGCTTAAATTGCTCGCGGCGTGTTACTCGAGTAACTTACCTTCGCGTGTCCGTACGGTATCAAATGAATGTCCAAGTGTGAAGCTAGCCGCTCCACAGTAGGCGCCAGCTGTTCTTTGAAAAAAGTTATTGTGTAGGGGCAGTGTGTCTCGTAGTAAATCTTGAGGTCTACTTTTGAAGTAATCTTATGATGATTCTGTATTAAAAAGTCATAGGTTAACTCAATATATAAAAAAAGAAGGAAATGCATCGGCAGAAAAATATCTGGGTCTTAATTTGTAATCCTAAGAATAGTTTTCATAATGATTTTCTTTGTTTTTTGTTTCATTTCCGTTTCTTGACAAAGTAAGAGAACGATAAAATATAACATTAAATTAACCGATAGGAAATTATAATGTTAAGAGAATGTTCAATATAAAATAAGTAGAGGCTTGCGTTACTACACAAGACATAGGTACTCAAATACAAAGAAAACATCGAATAACTTGAAACATTACATTTTAAACTTACTTTTAGTCCACAAATATAAACATAAACTTTAATTGTACTCTATATACTATACTTACAATTTATAATGCTTATGTGCTATTGGCATGTCAAATAAATAATTGAATTGCTGTAGGTACTTACACCAACGAGAGTTTGTCCATAACGGTTAAGACCATCTGAAACGAAACGCAGCAGATGTGAACTTTTGTTCTTAGAAGACATTAATTTTTGGCTAAGGTTTAAGAAGAAAGAAAAAGAAGGAGAAGAAATAAATAAATATTTAAAACTGACCTGAGCGTTCCGCAAAAGATATGTCGCATAACGTAATTATTAAATACACAACTGTTTTGCTTAAATGACACAAAATAGCTTTAGCCATATTGTTATTTTCCCTCGAGTCCGCGAGCCAAAGCGGGGGCTTTGAATGACAAATTGTTGGGAGAGTTGTATTTATAATAAGTTTTAAGCTGTTTTGCTATGCAGACTGAGGAAGGAGTGTTTAATGAGATATCATTATCAACAAATTAGTTTAGCTCCAAAGTACTTAAATACGTACTTATTCTGCTATAGGAAATAATATCATTAATAGTTACGCTTTGTGTGGAACATAAGACGACGTAAAGATTGTGACTAATTGCTTAGTTAGTTCATGATGTGTGAATAATTGTATCAATTAACTAAAGACAGATGTTTCACAAAATAACAGGTAGGTACACTTAATATAAAGGACCATGCGTTAGAATGGGCTCAAAACCAACAGAAATGAGTGATATAACATTAAGTAGGTCTTTGTATGTACCTATTCGTACCTAAGAAAAATATACACATAACTAGAATGATAGTTCCATATAGCCGACGCAACAAAGAAGCCACAAATGCATGGAGGCGTAATCTTCTGGTACAGCCGAGTTCATAAATGTGTACACTTTAGTACCTTCATACCTTGTCAATTTAATCGCTGTGACAATTCATATACTCGTATGGCATTTTAAACATGACATTAATTAGACAAGGTATTAAAGTGTAGATATATTTATGGACTCGACTGTACGTTAGCGTGACGACACGCACACAAGTGCACAAATAAGGTTGTATTGAGTAACTAGACAAATTTTGGTATATGCTGTGTGGCATCACATTAGTGCTCGGACTAGGTTTGTATTTGCTACTCGTATTATTCCAAGGTATTATTCTAAGTAGGTACTTTTCTATTATGGGCACCAAGCTGAATTTCATAGCAAATTTCAAAAACATATTTTAGTTACAAGAGGGAAAATGAGGTGCATTGCATCTGCGAAAATATACCTTATTTCAGGTATAACCCAATTCACTTATACAGTGAATACTTTAACTAAAATAGGTAAGTTTATAAATATGGGGTTAAAGTGCAACTCGTCGAAACTATTGTATATGACATACCTAATAACTCTAGATATAATTACATTTACTTACCTCATTACTCTCGTCTATGCTAAGTACCTCTGTGTGTCTGTTTTGTCTGATGGTTAAGTTTTCAAAACGACGGGTAGGGTGCTCGAAGTGGTTCGTGCCAATTTCGTTTGGGTCTTTTCCGCAAGGACCATACGACGGGGAACTGTTTAAAGGCATCCAGAAGATCGAAGCGGTAAAATTACTATCATAGAGGCATTCCATCTTAGTCATCGCAGTCTTAAGATTGTAGTCTTGAGGGAAATAAACTTGTTTTAACGAGTCTCCTGAGATAAGGGGCTTCAACTTCTTTCACGCATTAACAGAACTATTCAACCTTTCCCAGGGATCGTCGACATAGCACGTCAAGCCAGGGATTCACAAGGAACAAATGTCCCGCGACACGTAGCGGCGACATGGCAAGCGAAGTAGAGCGACTCTGTGAAACTTCGCCTGACGTAACTCGCGACATCGCGTAACAGGTATCGGGAGCGCCAAATCATGGCGACACGTGTCGCGCAATGTTGCGAGACATGTCATGCGAAGTCCGGCAACTTTGCACATCTTCTTCCGCTGGCAACAGGTGTTGCAGGACATTTGTTTCCTAGAGAACGCTGGCGTCAATCATGAACCCTAGAAATCTGGTCTCATTGCTCAGTGACCTCGGACAGCTCGCCTTGCACGGCGGTATTTTACCATGTAGACCAGAATAATGAGGATTATTTTGTTAGGAGCACTAAATACTACAGGTAGTCAAAATTTTAACCCGATAGCTTAACGCGTTTCGGAGAAAAAAGGTATTTACAGACACACAAACGAGCGGACAGCAAAATCATTTAATAAAGTAAAAGATAAAGATAAAGATAAAAGATGCAGTAAGTAGGCCCCTCGGGCACTTTTACACGTCAAGAATCTACCAGCGCTTCCCAATAGGAGACCACTGCTGAGAAGAAACGCCGCAAGAAACTCAGCAGTCAGTCATTTTTTAAACATATTTCATATTACAATGGTACTACTTAGTCTAGCATTATATAAAGCTACACATATTAAATTAAATATAATATCAAATAACATGTGTAGTTCAGCAGGAAAACATGCCAAAAACTTACGGGAGAGAAAAGGAGAGAAAAGAAAAAATAAAAAATAGAATCAACTACTTATGTGTAATATGAGATGGTTCAAGATGACCACATGAAAATTTCGATATGTTTTCCTGCATCAACGTGTCCCCTAGACAAGAAAAAGCAGGATAAAGCTGTTGCATTTGAACAAAATATTATTGACTAAGTTTCGGGTTTGGGCCATGCATTGTTATCTGTTAGATAGTCCTTGACCCTATACTACGCTTAAGACATTAACGACCTTTTCAAATATTTTGTGCTGGAAAGGGTAACTTTAAAACTACGTCAGGTAATTTATTATAGAAGTGAATGCATTGACCAACAAATGATTACGGACACTGAATTTTCGAATAGCGATTTAATTGTTATTTCTAGTATTTAAATTATGTATATCAGAGTTTTTGGTGAAAGAATCTAAATTCTTAATAATATAAATAATATTCTCGTAAATAAATTGAGACGCTACAGATAAGATATTATTTATTTAAAAAGTTCTCTTAAGGAGTCACGGGAATTAAGATTGTAAATAGATCGAAAGGCCCTTTTTTGTATCAAAAATATAGTTTGTATGTCATCTGCTTTACCCCAAACTAGAATACCATAAGACATAACACTATGAAAATAACTATAATAAATTAAGCGAGCTGTCTCAACATTGGTTAGTTGTCTAATTTTCCTAACGGCGTAAGCTGCCAAACTTAGTTTACCTGCCAGTACAGCTATGTGGGGACTCCATTGCAATTTTTTATCTATTGTTATGCCTAGGAAAACCGCCTTATCTACCATTAGCAAACACTCGTCATTTAGAAAAATACTAGAATCTACCGGTTTAATATTAGGCAAAGCGAACCTAACACATTTAGTTTTACTTAGCATTTAGTAGCAAGTTGTTACTAGTAAACCAATTAAGTACTTTAACTAGTGTAGCGTTTATCCTATTATAGTCTACGGATTTACTATCTACCTTGAAAATTAGTGAAGTATCATCAGCAAAAAGAACAATATCGCAAAGTTCATCTACTATTTGGTAGCAAGTCATTTACGTAAACCAAAAATAACAAAGGACCTAAAATAGAGCCTTGAGGCACACCTGTTTTCACTGTAGCTCCAACAGATTGCGTTTTGTTTACAACAACTTTTTGAGTTCTATCACTTAGACAAGAAGACATAAGGCTTAAGCCTTATGTAGAACCTTGAGTAGAACATTATGGATTGTCCAATAAAGCTTTAAAGCTTTATTGGACAATCCATAATGTTCTACTTTTAAAATAAGGGTCATATGTTCCACGCAATCAAAAGCTTTAGAAAGATCACAAAATATTCCTATTGCGTCGCAAGATTTTTCCCAACTGTCTTATATATATTCAATGAGTACAGATGCCGCATCAATTGTTGATCGACTTCTGGTAAAGCCAAACTGGTTATTGCTTAGTAGTTTATTTCTGTTAAAGTGACCTAAAAGTAAATGGTACGAAGCGAAGCCCCAAAAAAAAGGGTTTTAAATTTAGGTACATTGTCTTTTTTGAGGTAGGTTTTCAATGAAAAGCAAGTCAGCCCATCATCATACTTTATTTCAATTGAAGTGCAATACTTACCGTTTATTTATTCGTAAATATAATAAAGTTTGGATGTGATAAATGAATACAATTCAGAACTATGATAATAATCAGCGCTGTTTATGAGCATTGCGCCAAGTTTGTATTTGCTTTAAGCATGCCAACGTTGAGTCACGTGTGTGGATACTGGCTATGTGCACTTAAATATCATTTAAATAATAACATTGTGCTCTTATCCTGCCCCTAATATAATAATAGCAACTTCACTCTCCGTAAGATAAAAGCATCCGCAATCATTTTTCAGCAAATGACAGATTATGGCTACTGTAGATTGATAAAGTTATTTATTTCTTACACTCTGGTGGCGGGTTAGAGAAAACCGCACAAATACCATCTATGAGCTTGTCTTCATCTTCCTCATATTCCTTTCTATTGAGAAATATACGCGGGATCATGCAACTATCATGATCCCCAATTATTTTGATAGTTTCTTTGCCGTAGTATTCAAGAAGATCATTACCTTTTTGACTATTTGCACAGTCTATAATCGGTTGCGCAGATATTTTCATTTCTGTACCACACTAAAACCAAATTAAAGAGTAAATGGAATTTATTAGGATATTAAAACATATACTTCGAACAGCCGGCGGTTGCCCGAGACATCTATTAAGTCACAAGACCTGCACTGATAAGTACTCGTAGAAATGAATATTTTGTGTTCCACTTTTTTGCATTTGAAGGTCTCTTTAAAAAATAACGGGCACTTACGATACGAATATTTCGATTAGTCGTCTGCCTCCTTGTCATAAATACTACCAGATTAAATATTACTTAAGTTCATATTGTCCTACATAATACTTTTTTAACTTCATTTCAGGAACATCTAATTTCCCTAGATTTAAACCAGTTGCAAAAATCAAAAGTGCCCGTTTTCTTTGTAAGAGGATGTAAATGATCAAGAGCCTTAGATGCATAACACTAAGCTGCTTTGGAAGCGATTTATAAAAACTGATAAAATGTATGGGATTGACATTAGAGGCAACGTGACAGTCCAGCAGCTTACGTCAATCCATTGCATACTCGATCACGATTATGCTTTACGCGAATTGTTCAAGTACAAACTGACAATTTACTATAAAGATATCTTTAATAGACCATCTCTTCTAAAAACAAAGTCTCGGTATGGAAATTTGTTGTAGCAGTGTGTTTTTGTCTAATAAATGTCGTGAGTTTGGGTTTCATCACCATCAATATTATATTACCTACTCAACATTGAGCTCAAAAATATCTGACACGGCTTTAGTCGATAACGTTCGCAGACAAGTCTGTACCAGGCCTACTGTACAAATTTAAATTCAATATTGGTCTTGGAAATTAAGAAAATGTTCGTATGTAAATAGTGATATGACAGAAACTTAAAACATCATAGTCCGTGATTGGGGAGAATTTGATGAAAATGGCCAATAATATCTGGTTGATCATGTTAGTAATCATCATAAAATAAATAAGTATACACTTAAGTACCTTGTCACTTTAATCGCTGTGACAATTCATATATGACAGTTTAAACATGACATTAAATAGACAAGGTACACATATTTATGAACTCGACTGTACAGAACTACTAACTTGTAGGTAACCGATCCGGAAATTCAAACCCCTTGCTTGATAGTCTCACTCGACACTGGGGTACAAAGCTAAAATTTCGTATCCATATAGATATTTATGCTGCGCACTAAGGCAATTATATGATTAGATAAAAAAATATTTATAGGTACCTCTAGGGCATTTTAAGCTCCTGCGTTTTTACTCTATCTTGTGGGATCTGGCTATATAGGTATTAAAAGACCATTAAATATGTTGTAATAATGGTGACGGAATGCTACACCGAGAATGGTCTGACATACTCTTGCCCAGTTTTTTGGTAATGAGATCTACTTTTTCAGGCACCATTATATAGATAACATAACGCAACCACTGTTAGCAAGCAGACCGACACATTTGGCATTAGGAAGTTGACCTTTATTCCACAATCCAGAGTACAGATGTAGTGAATAAACATACGACATCGTTTTGGGTCGGAAAACCTCGTACTTACATACGTACGTATTTTTCCTAAACGATCAATCGCGTTACCAGATTGATCTTGATTTGTCCCTCCTGGCAATATGCTGGGAATGTATTTTGAAAGAGAGTCAACTACCTGGTGACCATGATATATGCGGAAGACTGCAGCGCATTCGCACCGACGACGATGAAAATAATAATCTGGTGTATGTGAAAATGTCCTGGTTTTCACCGTTCACCTACGTAGCTACTTTCGATGAGCCCTTGTTGATTGATGCTCATACTCTTGAAAACTTAGCCGCTGAAAACTTCTGTCATATACAACCATTACTGACGTCAACATTAGTTGAGCCGTTTCTTGACTTACATTAGTAGCATCCATATCTGTGGACCCATCGCCTCCCCATTTTTTCGACATCATGCACGAATTGTACGGTTCGGCGTACGTAGCATTATATAGTTTGTCGATAGCGCATCCATGTAACTTCACGGCATGGCAATTCTCATCCTGGCCATGGCAATCAAATATCCATTTTCCATCTTCTTGCCACATCTGGAAAAAGTAAAATAACAATTAATCGTTGATTAAATACGCTCTAGCGCTGAGTGCGGTAAGATTTGGCAGTCTTTTACTAAATTTAGTCTACAGAGCTAATTTAATTTGAGTCTCCAAGATAATTTTGGTGCTCATTATATTTGCTGCCTTTAATAATTATGCCTGGGCAGCCTGGGGTACAGGACATGAGGCTAGTTTATTCAAGATTGGATAGTAAAAGGTTGGCTGGCAAGCTAGTGATTCTGGCCCCGAGCTTACACATCTCTACCCAGAATAGTTTTATAGGATGGGGTTATGTTTTCCAAGCTATCGATTTTAATAAACTGGCTTCTCAACGAGCTCCTGTTATCCTAGACCCTGTCTGCAATATTACTGGCTTCAAAATTCTTAGCACTATGTAAACATCTCTAGCTTGTGCCCAGGATATTAAGCCAGGATGGGTGATACATAACTAGCTTGCTATACTAGCTTTAAGAAACCCTCAAACATACCGAACATGCTAGGTAAATGCAAGAGAAAATTGCGATGGATAAACCATTTAAAAATACTGTCTCGTACTATCTAAGTTAAGGTCAACTTTTGAAATAATACCATGTACAATTATAAGTACCTGGATGATGGTATTTTTTTTTGGTAACCCCATGCATACTATAAATTTTATCATTCGAGCCGTTTCCGAGATTCAGATACAAGAATTGCTCGTTTTAAGGTATTTGACCTTCGCACGTCAGCTGGCGGAGTGGCGTGAACATGGAGAGGCATCTTGAAATGATGATGAATGATGTATTACTGTTTGCAAACAACAACAACATTTGATAACAGATAAGGCGCCGTTTTATGAGCTGTCAAAACCTAAGTTTAAGGCAGTAAAAGTGGCAGAGATATGGTATAACTCTTATAGCTTTATCCCTCTACTGACTGGAACTCGGTAGGTTTCACAGATCATAATATTAAGGTGCATCTCTAGATGTTTAAAAAAAAAATGCTATTTTTAGTAATAGGATATAATAATGTGAAGTGAAGTTTCTGCTCTTAGTACTGAAATCATTGGCTTTTGATGTGCTGTCCGTCCGTCCAAAGAGGCATAACTAACCTTAAAAAAAAGATAAAGAAATTTATTCAGTAATTAGGCCTCTCGGGCACTTTTATTACGTCAAGAATCTACCAGCGCTTCCCAAGAGGAGACCACTGCTGAGAAGAAACGCCGCAAGAGTCTTAGCAGTCAGTCATTTTTTAAACATATTTCATATTTCATTTACAAATATTACAATGGCACTTAGTCTAACATTATATAAAGCTACACATATTAAATTAAATATAATGTCAAATAACATGTGTAGTTCAGCAGGTAAACATGCCAAAAATCTTACGGGAGAGATAGAGAGAAAAGAAAAAAGAAAAAATAGAATTAACTACTTATGTGTATATGAGATGGTGCAAGATGACCACATGAAAATTTCGATATGTTTTCCTGCATCAACGGTGTCCCCTAGACAAGTAAAAACAGGATAAAACTTTTGCATTTGAACAAATTATTATTGACTAAGTTTCGGGTTTAGGCCATGCATTTTTGTCTGTTAGATAGTCCTCGACCCTATAATGCGCTTTAGACATTAAAGACCTTTTCAAATATTTTTTAAGTGCTGGAAAGGGTAACTTTAAAACTACGTCAGGTAATTTATTACAGAAATGAATGCATCGACCAACAAATGATTTATACGAGTATACTTTACGGACACGGAATTTTCGAATAGCGATTTTATTTTTATTTTTCGTATTTAAATTATGTATATCAGAGTTATTGGTGAAAGAATCTAAATTCTTAATAACATAAATAATATTCTCGTAAATAAATTGAGACGTTACAGTTAAATTATTAATTTCTTTAAAAAGTTATCTTAATGAGTCACGGGAATTTAAATTGTAAATAGAACGAATGGCCCTTTTTTATAACACAAATATAGTTTGTATGTCAGCTGCCTTACCCCAAACTAGAATACCTAAGACATAACACTATGAAAATAACTATAATAAACTAAGCGAGCTGTCTCAACATTGGTTAGTTGTCTAATTTTCCTAACGGCGTAAGCTGCCAAACTTAGTTTACCTGCCAGTGCGGCTATGTGGGGACTCCATTGCAAATTTTTATCTATTGTTATGTCTAGGAAAACCGCCCTATCTACCATTAGCAAACACTCGTCCTCTAGAAAAATACTAGAATCTACCGGTTTAACATTAGGCAAAGCGAACATTTAGTTTTCTTAGTATTTAGTAGCAAGTTGTTACTAGCAAACCAATTAAGTACTTTAACTAGTGTGGCGTTTATCCTACTGTAGTCTACGGATTTTCTATCTACCTTGAAAATTAGTGAAGTATCATCAGCAAAAAGTACAATATCGCAAAGTTCATCTACTATTTGGTAGCAAGTCATTTACGTAAACCAAAAATAAAAAGGGACCTAAAATCGAGTCTTGAGGCACACCTATTTTCACGGTAGCTCCAACCGATTGCGTTTTGTTTACAACAACTGTTTGAGTTCTATCACTTAGATAAGAAGACATAAGGCTTAAAGCTTTATTGGACAATCCATAATGTTCTACTTTTAAAATAAGGGTCATATGTTCCACGCAATCAAAAGCTTGAAAAAGATCACAAAATATACCTATTGCGTCGCAAGATTTTTCCCAACTGTCTTATATATATTCAATGAGTACAGATGCCGCATCAATTGTTGAGCGACCTCTGGTAAAGCCGACCTAACATATCTAACATATCCTTCAGCATTAGTTTCTCAAAGACTTTACTTAAAACTAGTAGTATGGAAATGGGACGGAAGTTCGTTATATCACTCATCTCGCCTGGAAAAACCTGTACAACTTACAACACAATAAAAGACAATGAATAATACTCACCTTAGCACATCCAAAAGGATATGGTTTATAATCTAGATAAGGACCAAGTTTCTGTAATACTCCTGGCAAAACTTTTGTATGTAAGTAAATGCAGCCGCGGCAGTAGGCCTCATATAACACAATAAATTCTACCTTTTCCTGCTTCACTGGAATGGCCTAGAAAAAACAATGTTACCGATATAATGTCGCAAACGCATTGAGATTGAACGCTCGTCGTGGAGAGTTCTCATACAAAAAATGCCACCGCCCCACGCTTAGTTATTAAACTTTCTTAATATGGAAACGCGCCGCTTCCGCTCTCAGTTCGTTGGCGTCTGTGAATACATACCTAAACAAAATAATTTAAGGAAAATCCTGTAAAAAGTCATAGGTCAAAAACTGGAACATTATGTATGTTCATACTTAAGCTAAATAACCCTGATTGTAAGAGGTGCTTACAAAAAAAACAGAGTCCATTTAACGCAAGAGCCGATTTACAATGGAAAACCGACTTAGCGTTCATCCTTATAATTTTATTTAGCATTAAAATAACTCCACAGAACTTTGGAGGAGGTTTTTAAACAGGCACCTCTTCTGGCAAGTGTTGAACCTTTAGAAAAGCATATAATCGAGCCAAAAAGATATTTTTTTTAACCTGTTTGTTCATTTATTTATTTAATAATCTATGACTTGGTTATCAAAAAAGAAACGATGCTCATTGTCCTTTGCCTAGTTTAACAATTGTTAAAAAAACCATAAGTGCTTCTAAAATCCGTAACTAATCTGGACACTGCCATAGCGATTTAAGTAAGTATTGCTATCAACATCTTAATCTATAAGTACTATTCCAGCTTTTAATGTGAACACACTAAGCTAGTCTAATAAAAAACACCGTATTCGAACAAAAATATAATTGATGCCAATTTATAAAAGTCGCGCTGTGAAGAAACGGTTACTATTTGGCTGTTAGTTAGTCTTACTGTTGGGTAATAGATATAATGTGGGATCCTTACAAGATAATGATGCTGCCCCGGATCGATGACGCCCTGGTTTAATGATTCAATCACTACAAAACAAAATGATTATTAAATATATTTTGTAACAGATATACAATTCACAACAAAAAAGCCTACTGGAAGAGGCGCCTGGTGGAGATGCCTACTTACCAGCACCCCCAGAGAGCGCGAGCGCCGACGCACACAGCAGTAGCGTGCAGTAGTCCATCATAGTGCTCCGAGCAAGACTGAGCTGTGTTTATCACTCCTGCGTATGATAACGTTGTAACACCTCGACGACGACCGTCGCCAAAATAGTTATGTTTGAAGGAATGCAAAAATGTGTGTGGTTTTTTCTTGAAGTTTGTCCCTGCATTTCTTTTATCTGCTTAACACATAGGAAAATGTCAATGTCGTTTTATATCAATTAAGTTGACTAAAAATCTCAGTTCTTTAAGATATTACTTGTAAGTCCGTAAGCACTAGTTTAACAAATGCACTTGTTTCCTTTTCTTATTTTCCTATCAAAATGAAGCGTCTTGTCGCAGTGTGTGACGTAGTCTATTTAACACAGTATTCAATCGGTTTCCAAAATTCACGCAAACAAAATCGCGGGTAGAAGTTAATATTTAGATATTTAGTTTACGGAATTTGCTGTGAAATTCCGAGTTAACTCAACAATGTGCAATATTTAGCATAGGTAGGTATAAAATATGAATATAATATCTATACTTATAGATAGAAAATAATAAGTATTTGTCACGCTTCATATTTTATACCTACCTATGCTAAATATTGCACATTGTTGAGTTAACTCGGAATTTCACAGCAAATTCCGTAAACTAAATATAAAATGGGTCCAACATACGTGTACCTTGATTAATTAGTGGTTACAAAGTACACTGATCGATCAGATAGGTACACTGTGACTTTTTGTTGAAGTCATTCATTGGTTCAGTTTGATTCCTGCGAGGGGCCGACATATGTCCTGATGTCAAAATGTAGGTACCTGTACGTGCCTGTACCTACATGCTGGCACTGTAATCAACATAAAAACGAGGGCAAAAGAGTCCCCCTTTTTTAAATTGAAATTACTACTTTTTTAGACGATATTTTTTATCAGGGGTCCTAGACTCCCTGTGTACCAAGTATTTCATTATTAGAATCCAGTGTACCTACCGATATATTTAGAATTAGATAACACTTATTCGGTGTCCCCTTGTTTTGTCGACAACCTTTTCATCGAATATTATTTCACCGACAACGATTCATCGAAACTTTAGTACTAGTAATATTGTTTGGCGTTATCTTATTTCAACTACTATTTATTTAAATTCATCTTACTACGTGGAAATACTAATCAAAGAATACTACTAAATCGCTGATTTGTTTCAAATTATCTTAATTGGTACAACTACAAAACATTGCAATTCATTTCTTCGACGTATTACTTTAATACAATTTTATATGTCCTATTGCACAATTACCTATACATTTTTCCAATTATGTAGTGTGACATACAAATATGTATAATAAAACTAAGATTTATTGATGTATCAAAGTAGGTTAGGTTAGGTTAGGACTGCGACCCCCAAGAAAACGAACCGTTGACAGAAGTGGGTTAGGTTAGGTTAGAACTGCGACCCCCAAGAACACAAAAACATGACACATTACTATTATTACAATAACTTTTATTATTATTGTCATAATATTATAATAAATTAGGAACATAGCTATAATCG
This sequence comes from Acleris sparsana, assembly GCA_923062465.1. Taxonomy (NCBI): domain Eukaryota; kingdom Metazoa; phylum Arthropoda; class Insecta; order Lepidoptera; family Tortricidae; genus Acleris; species Acleris sparsana. The sequence continues at coordinate 12,143,799 of OV281287.1, read as the reverse complement.
CGCAGAGTGAGTGATTGCGTTTAGTTTTGATAGCAAAATATTACCAAATCAAATAATTTTATGCGGAATAAATATTATTACAAGTAAAAAAAAACAAATCAAAAAGACCCGAAATGATTAGTCATGACATGAATTTTACTGAAATATGTCAACTACTAATTAAAAGACCTCGGTTCAAATTAACTAGTACCTATCGAGTCCACGACGCAATGACTTGTCGATGAAATGAAAATACTTGAAACGTTGTCTTTGAAATAATATTCGATTAAAAGTATGTCGGCAATTCAATGGTAAACCCATTTATTCGTTTGGCCCCATTATTTTAAACCTGTCGGTGGTTGGACGCATGTAAGCAAGTGAACTTGAATATTCTATTTGATTAAATTATTCTAACATTAATGTATATGTTCAAATATAAATAATAAATAAATGTTAAAAACAATAAAAAACCGCCTTCAATAACGCAAAAAATAACTTCTATTTAAATTATAGGTAATAAGTTAGTCCAACTGAAGTCGGCGACTCACAATATTTTCAACCAAAAGCCGTCTTCAGTTGGACTAACCTATTACCTATAATTAAAATGGAAGTAAAAGAAATTGCAGGCGGTTTTTTGTTTTTTAAAACATTTATTTTATTTTGAACGTTTTTAGTGATCATAATAAGTTTATGTAAGTAGTCCCACTTCTTAGTTGATATATAAAACTTAAGACATTTCAAGCTCGCCGCAAGCAACGCCGCGGGAAAATCATAGTCATTTTTAAACAATTAAATATTCTTCGTTGTAGTCGCTCAACTATCTTAATCGAGATATATTTTCGCCACCCTTGAAATCGGTTGGTAAAGATGTTTGTAAACCTATTACTTGATAATCACGTGCTTTTAAAGATCAAATAAGGTTAAGCAATGATTTATACAGTTGATCTTAACTTTTACATTAATTTTAAGATTGAAAGACTATTAATTATACGTTATTTTCAATAAAAACTCGCTTGATGAATATTTGAGGTTATGTGTCAAAAAATACTAATTTATTTACATCTTTGGCAATTTCAATTGACACAGGCTATACAACATCCTGCTAAATCTAAGAATGTTGTCATGTTATACAATAATTCATAACGTTATATAACGTTACATTAACGCTGTGTGGGAGCACCATTACAGTGTAAATGACTGATTTTGGGTATCATACATTTATTTATACATATAAAACATATTATGTTTTACATTCCATTGGCGGGTTAGTAAAAGCCGCACAGACATAACCCATGAATGCGTGATCTTCGCCAGTGAATTGTTTCCCATTTACAAGTATATACGGTACGTATTTGAAATGGACCTTTGCAGTTTCGTTGCCGTAGTATTCAGCAAGATCCTCGCCTTTTTGACAGCTGGCACAATGTATAATTGGCTGCGCACCGACTTTCAATCTATCTCCACACTGAAATTCAAAAAACAACAATAAAATGTATCTACGTAACCCATAAAAACAAATGTAAATAAATTTAAAAACAAAAACATGTCTGTTTTTTACTGTAAAAAACTAAACTGAAAATAGAAAACCAAGGTCTATTGTAGAATAGCGCTTGATTGAATCTCACTCTTACTAATATACCTATATAAATTGCGAATCTTTGGATGTTTGTTACTCAATTACGCCAGAACGGCTGAAGAGATCTGAATCCAATTTGGCACCGAGATAGATTATAGTCTGGCTACTTTTTATCCCGGAAAATCGGACAGTTCCCGAGGTAATAGTGATAAACGACTTCTACGAAGACGGAGTCGCGCACAAAAGCTAGTATTTAATAAATTATTGTTGGCGGGCACTAAGTACCTAGTTTGAGAATTTTGGTTAGTCCTGTTTGCAAAAACTTATTCAATATGAAATCGAGCGTAATTCTACAATAAACCTTGATTTTCTCTTTTCAGCTTAACTTTTTGTTATCAATAATAGTAAGGAAATGTGGACATTTGCCCATGTCGGTAATCAATCCTGGGAACGCTTTTAGATTGGATAAAAAACACAAGAAGACCATGTCAATAGAGCTTTTTTTTAACTACGTCAATAACCAGAACCAGACATAGGATAGGAATCCAGGGGACAAAATTTCATGACAGGTAGGGAGTTCCTATATCGATAAACTCAAACATCGATGCTTCTGTATACTAGTGATCAGTGTGCACTCCAAGTTATGTTTGCAAAATATATTTTTTGGTTAATATGTAAAAATTTAACAAAATGATGACGTTCTCTTTTTTTTTTTAAACGATTTTTGAAACTTTACTCATCTTTTTTTTCTCTCGTTAAAACTCTCGTTCTACTATTGTTAAAATAAACGCCCAGAATTTGTTCCAAGTTTTTGGGCGTTAAACGTCTCCCTCTTGGCTGATAAATCCATTTCAGGTGGCTAAATGACTTTCTGTGGAGGTCATAGGGGTATAACATTTTTTTTAAATAAGCTTTGTGTACTTCATACTCGACTTCAGAACAAAACTTACAAAAAAAATATACAATGCTGGGGGCGATCACGAGTATATGGAAAAAGCATCGATAATTGAGTTTATCAATATAGGAACTCCCTTCCTGTCATAAAATTTGCCCCCTGGATTCCTATGTCTGTAAATAACAAAGAAACCAATCGTACTTTCACAGCATCAGAGTTACATTACGCGAACGCGACTGATTGAAGCCGAAATAGCCCAAAAGAGTCTTATTTCGGTATGTCGACTTAAGAAATTACGAATTTCTTTAGCTTCATTTTCTAGAAAATGAAGTAGTAATTTGGCAGATTATTGAGGAAAGGTGGATGACCTTAGCACGAAGTGGTTGATGTGGGCTGAATTGGTGATAAATGATGCTGAAGTACCTAGCCAATTATAAAGTGGTAGTTGACATGATCAATTCTGCCTTATGGTACCCAAACCTAGCCGGTATCTTTAATTGTCTTACATTAATAGCGTCCATGTCAGTCGACCCCTCGCCTCCCCAACAACGCGACATCATGCATGAATTGTATTCTTCGGAGCGCGTAGCGTTGTTCAGTATAGCGATGGCGCATGCGTGCAACTTGTTGCCGTAGCACTCGTCACTTCCATGTTGGCATTCTATTACGACTTTTCCGTTTTTATTCACCATCTGGAAATTCATCAAGAAACATTAATGGATAAAGAAATAGCCAGACAGAATTTGACAATATGAGGCCAACCATATTTCATGATTTTTCGACCTCGTCGTTGTCCCAAGTGATCTCATTTATGTAACCCCTCTCTTCCCGGTGTGACGTCACATATTATATGTATAATTTTAAATGTGGATATAATGTAATATAACCATGGAACCATAATATAGGTACTTCATCCGGTATTTTCTTCCGAAAAGTAGTGGTCACGTGATTGGAGAAGAACTATCAACATGTCATATCCGGCGGCCAAAAGTTTCCAAACTTTAAAATCAGGATATCTAATGTTAATATGATTTCTCGAAGGAGGACACAATCCTCGTCACCGAAGAGATCTTGCACTAATGTAACGAGAACATCCTTGAATTAACATGAGACCGAACCGAATGATCAAGACCAAGACCTCAAAATTATTTAGAATAAACTTGTCTATTGACGAATGCATCTTGCAAGTGTGACTAAGCCATCTAGTTTTACGGTTCTATTAGGTCAGGTCCGGCTCCCGGATCCCTGCCTGCTCCTGGAATTTGCCACGGGAAAGGTTATGCTTTCAATTCCAAATTTCATTCCCATTCACGCACGCACGCACGCACACGCACAAACACACACACACACACACACACACACACACACACACACACACACACACACACACACACACACACACACACACACACACACACACACACACACACACTATTTATAATATTAGTGGGATAATTTATGGATGGAAGAAAATACTCACCTTTGCCTTGCCAAAAGGATATGATTGGTAATTAAGATGTTTGCCAAGTTTCTGCATTACTTTGGCTAAAGGTCCAGTATGAAAGTTGATGCAGCCAGGGCACAAACTCTCATAATACACACTTATTCTCACTTTTTCCTGCGTATTTGGTACGACCTGGGAAACGATTATTTATTATTATTAATGATATGCTACTAGCTGTTGCTGGAGACTCAGTCCGGTGTCTGTGTAAGTTGTTTCTCGTTTATCACTCTTCCCTCGGAAACTGACCAATTTCCTGGGATAAAAAGTAACCTATGTGAAGGTAGGTAATTCCACCATAATGTAACGAAAGTTACCATTCCAATGCGTGTCTTTTTAAACTTTGAACACTAATACTTTTCTAGATAATAAATTTAAACACGTAGGTATATAGAGAAAATGAATCCTTGCATTTTGCAATATAACTAAAAAAACAAGCGGATAGCTTGGTATTGGTAACTTACGCTACTCTCTGCCATGGAATTGCCCATGTCCATTTTATAGGCTTCTTAGTCATTGAGTAAAATAATGGTGTTATTATTATTCCTTCACACGCAACAAGTATATCTAAGTTTAGTATTATGTTGCTTCTGTCAGTCAACATTATGATTATTCGGAAACTTCATGGTTGTGCAACAAGTCGGGATTGACTTCATATCCGCTAGAGTCTCTATTCCATTGGGTATAACCATATTGTCTTCGACGTGTTATCGTATTGTTTTTAAATCGGTCACTATTACCCTTGCTATTACTGTCTGGTAGGTACATAACGACGGCGTAGTACCATGAACTCCTAACTGACCTTTTGACGATTTTTAGACTCTTATGTAGATACACTTTAAAGAATGATGGGCAAATTGGCCCATATACCCAATACAAATCTCATGTTTACCACGTGAAATCTAGTTACATAAGCTTCATTTTCTAATACAGGGACAAACTACAAAAACCCCGGAGAAGAGAGTTAACCCCGGAGAGCCTTCAAATATCGCGTGTCCCGCATGCGTTGCAATGTTATTTCTCGTATATCCGACTCACGCTTGACCGATTTTACTATTTTCAACAATCACAGCAAATAGTGGAATCAATAAGCCTACATACGTTATAATATAATTGTATTGGTGATTGGGCTGTGATCCATCAATTTTTGCCCATCACATTTTTGACAATAAAAAAGAACAAATAATTAAATGAAAATCATCTTTAAAAACCTTTAAATTTAAAGTGTATTACATAAAAATCTAAATCGTCAAAATGTCAGTTAGGAGTTCATGGTACAACGCCGTCGATGAGAGCTATCGTCACGTTGACAACGTGACAAACACAACACATAAAAAATGACATGAACACACAAACACAACAGCACACGACTCAACACGGTTTGATAACATGTCTAAGGCAGTATGGTTCAACCCAGTAGATTAGATTAGAGGCCTATAGTACTGAAATGTATGTACTTTTATTTTTTAAGACCACCTTGTAATACCATGGTTATGCAAATAAATGAATATGAATATGAATATGAATAGTTAGCAAATAATGATATCCTTACTTCATAGTAGGTATATTCCAAATCATTTAAATCCTGTCGTATTATTTCCATGGCTGGGAAAGAAAATCGTTATTAACTGTTGTGGAAACCAAATGTATAATTTAAACAGTTATATACAAATGTGTAGGTAACTACTTACCATCACTGTCCGTGAGTATGACTGCCAATAGTGCCGACGAACACAATAGTAAGCTCCGGTAGTTCCACATTGTGTCTTGGGCACGACTGAGCTGTTGCCTTTGATAAAGATTGTCTACTTACAAATTACAATAATATTATTCTCGTTAATATATTTATCGGTATGCGTCAGTATTTTAATTATCTCGTATATTGTTATAATAAAGTAAATAAATCTCCATCTGTTGGTTAAGTTACCAATCACAGATACCTATTTACTTTTATGTCAATCGTCTAAATCAAAAACTAATGTTTACAAGCGTCCAAATCATATTAAGTTGTTTAAACATCCTTTTATGATATTGGAAAAGTATTCATGATGGAAAAATAATAATATTTATAACACTGTATTCTGCATAAATAGACGGATGACCCCATTAATTTTTACGTATTCGTACTCGACGTAAATGGTAAGTAATCTCCTATAGTCGTTATTAAAAAAAAACTCTATTGACGCGAAGTTGACATTGTCTTGTCAATCTTGTTATGAAACAAAGTTGTGGATGCGGTTTGTTTTTGCGTTTGGCTCTGTTTGTTATTCTCCAGCTTTCTACGATGATTAGTGTTTCGAGCGAACTGCTCTTGGGAGAGGAACGATAACCTACTGTGATATGCGATAACCAAATAATAATGAACGGCCGTAACGTGCCTGCCCGCACCAGTCCAGCCATGCATGGACTCCGTACCTACTTCGACACCGTTTACAATATTTTTTAAAATTTATGTAGGTAAGTAATATCTGGTCGCTCAGCAATCTATGAAAACGGCTATGTTGATGGAAGTTTCTCTGACGTATCGAATTGGCAACGAGGTAGAATTTGCAATTTACGGTCTTAGGATGTAATCTTGAGAATGTAAATGTCTGGTTAACAGATCCCAGTTATCATCAGGAGGCATGTGTGGTCGTTGGCCTTCAATAATATGCCATAAAAATGTGATCCGACAGGGAACCAAAGTCATTGTGATAGAACATGGCTTAACGAATTTGCAAGCAGAAGTCCGTCCATATAAGCCGCAAATCTGATAACCGTTGGCGTTATCGTGATTTTGGGTGGAGACCGCGGAAGGGCCAGTGGAGGACACCCACAGACTAGGTAAAGTAACTATCTTCATAAGGAAGCTGGCAAGAGCTAGATGACAATGACCACAAATCTTGGGCGGTGGCGTAGAATGAGCCTATGTTGAACATGGACACATAGGCATCTCCCATTGTACGCCATCGAATCTAGTGCCTTTATGTCAGAGGAAACCACTAGTGGACTGTACACTATAGTGCCCGGCCGATAAGAAGTCAATCCTGACACATTGCACAACCATGAAGTTTCTGAATATGGATAATGTTGACAGCAGTCAAACAACGCTGTTATTACCATTCCTTCACACGCAATAAAATAAGTTTGGCATTGTTTTACTGCTGTCAACAATGTCAATAATCAAAACTTCATAGTTGTGTGATGTGTCAGAATTGACTTCTTATCTGCCTAGTACTGTAATTGTAATGTAAATCGCCTGCTAACATGCGGTTATCGCGGTGCGTACAGGGCAGCGGACGGCGATACCAAGCGAAGTTGTCTGCGGCAGAGGTCGCTAGTCGGCGCGTAGCGCCCCACACCCCCCCTTCAAGCAGATGTGGCGACAGGATCGGTAATCAGCAACAGTCACATCTAAACGAACGCCATTAATTAAGTAGATATGCAATTTTGACGCTGCTCAATCTATGCAGTTTCAGCGTAGTTACTTTAAACTTCGGTAAGGTCGAACATTAACGAAGGAATTTATATCCACGGTTACGTGCGTATCTCGCGCGTGCGCCGGCGCCGCTGTGTATTTTTGGATTTGCTAGGAAACTTACGTGGGTTTGTTTAAACAAAACTACTATTTTGCTGTAGTGATAAGAAGGTTCTATTCTCAAGTGGAAACAAGTTGAGAATTACTGATTTTGCTTTATATCGATCGAGTGTGTGTACCTCATAATTGGAAGTTACACCCAAACTTTAAGTCTAATTTCAGTAGTTTTGGCTTGGCGATAAATTTGTTTTTCCACGATTTCAAAAACGTTTCAAAAACGTGTTCCTTTTATTGTGTTGTAGAACGTTTATAGCAAATTTCAAGTAAATTAGAAACAATTATTTATTTTTTAAGCTAACTTTACCACTTTTTCAATACGGTTAGTAAACACACTATAATTAAAGGTAATATAGATTAGACTAACACCCGTATTCAAAAACAATATTTAATGGATCCTTCACTGAGTAAACGCACTGCGTTCAATACGTCTTTGTAATTGGTCCTTTTTGACCGACCTTTTGTTTATGAGACGATTTGGACCACCCTGTGCGTTCGTGAGCACTGAGAGACCTCATAGTGACTTTTGTGAATACGGGTGTTACTCACAAACATATTGTGGCCAACTAACTTCTAAACTAAGTCAAACTCGTTTTATAGCATTTGAAGATTTACTTTATACGTCACAAGAGCGATTCTAAATTTTGTGCTTCTAGTCTGGGTCTCAAAGCTGTGCGATGAAATATCAATTAGTTTCTTTATTTATATCCACATTAACTCCCACCAGATTTGACAAAAGGCTTCATCAACTTGTCTACGTTTAATACAGTGTGAAAAGTTTGGACGGGGAACGGCAGCTATTGAAACTCACGTTAAAATGACCTTAGTTAGGAGGCCAAGTCTAACTTTTATATAAAAATGTCAGACATATCTTTGGAAAAAATATTCTGAGAGAAAAACATCACGTATAGTAAAAACGACATCGTTAGTTTTAAGGTAAAGCTTTTTACTAATTGAAAAATGTTATTATTGTGTAACTGAATTCTTAATAAGTACGTCACGGATGTTAATTTGCTACCCATTTCAAAGAAAATCTGGTTGAAGATGTCATTGTCATTAGAGATGCCAAGTTCATCGTAAATGATAGAAAACTCAACCTTAGTGATGTAGAATATCAAATTGACTTTGGAATAAAGTTGGGTGACATATTTAATTCCTTGACTGTACATAGATAAATTTTAATATATTATATACCAATCAGATTGAAACCTTTACATTTTATACGTTTGTTCCTGTTTGACATTTATTATAGCATTCGTTTTATCTCTATATAATAAAAATGAATCGCTAAATGTGTTGCAAAGCGTTTGTATGAAAGAAAAAACGAAAAAAACCACCGGGAATGTCGGAAATTTTGGCAATTAACAGTGATACTATACATGTTTTACTATCTTTTGTAATGATTATGAGCTGTAAACGAATAAATAATTAATTGATTGATTGAAAAAACTTGAACCCGATCGATCCTATTCCGGATCCAAAGAAGAGACTAACAAATGTACGAAGAAGCGGAAAATAAAAGGGTCCATACAATTTGAAGGGTAAATAAAATACTCTTGTAACGCCAATAAGTTTTATTAAGATTAAGAGTCATAAAACTATAATAAAAAATATGATTAATAATGTTACAGTAAAGTAAGTATTCCGGAGACGGCTAGTAACATCAGATGGGCCAGTCAAGAGATATGTTATAATCGAAATGAGCTCGTGTGGCGTCTTGATTCTACGTCAGTGTTTTTATATATATTAGGGAATCTAACCTTTACATGCCGGTGGCGGATTAGTGAAAGCTGCACATACTTTATACATAAATATACTATATTGATCTGAACACACTTTCCCATTTATAAGAATGTATGGCACGTAAGTGTTATGTGTCTTTGCAGTTTCTTTGCCGTAGTATTCGAGAAGATCTTGCCCTCTTTGACCTTTTGCGCATTTAATAATTGGCTGCGCAGATATTCCCATTTTTTTTCCACACTGAAAATAAAAATAAATACTAAACATAAAAAATAAAAGACACCTACACACTACCACTACAGTTAATGTATGTATATATGTAAACACTTTATTGGCTTTTATGTTTTGTATATCTAATAGTTATTTGACTTACATTAGTAGCGTCCTTATCAGTAGACCCTTTGCCCCCCCAATGTCCCGACATCATGCACGAGATGTATTCTTCGGAGTGCGTAGCGTTGTTTAGTATGTCTATTGCGCACGCGTGCAACTTGTTGCCGTAACATTCTTGTTCGCCATGTTGGCAATGTATTACAACTTTCCCGCTTTCGTTCACCATCTGTAAATGTTTGGTGACGATATTACTTAAACCACTTATGTACGTCATCCTATACTATTAAGCAAGTAATGTTTGTATATATATGTGCAATACACAAAAACGATGTGTCAAGTTGAGATCTTCGGGAAACTTCGTTTTCACCCCGAGCGACGTTCGGTCTTCCCAGTACCTACTATATAATATACTTAAACGTGTTATTAATTTCTACTTAGGGCGGTCATCCACTTTTGCTCTCTAATCATATGTGTGAAAGTGCAGCGCAGCGATACGATACGCGCGACTGCATTGCTACGATCTATCATGAAATAAGTTTGATTTTAAAAAAAACAAGTCAAAATTTGAAGATCAATGGAGAACGCTTAATGGCTTCGTATAAAATCAGGACACATCAATCAGTTACTGATTCTATTTCTTTTTTTAATTATACATTATATTTAATTAAATTGTAAAAATAACTGAAAATAACTAATATTAAATAAGACTAAATCTATATATACACTTAAACATTAAATCTATCTATTGCAAAGTTCTACCAATTCATGCAAAAGTAAGTTACATTATGTTAAAAGAACAATACTTCAGAATGGAAATTCAAAAGCCCATATTGCATAGTAAAATTACTAGACAGGTAATAAATAAGGTACTAAGGAAGCCAAAGTTCAGGAATTATTACGGGAGGCGCACGTCTGAGTATATAATACCTGATCTGATAAACAAGCTCTCAAGAGATTTAAAAAATAAAATAACTACAAATAACCTTGATAGGGTACTGGAGTCAGAATTTTTTCGTCAGTTACACGATTCTGAATAAAAATATTGGTTTAAATTTATTAATTTAATTTGCATTATTGCGAAGCGTCCTGTACGTAGCGGGCGAGAACCGGTTTCGCTGCGCGCGCCCGGCCCGCCGCTCTCGGTGTAATGTTATCGCAATAAATGTAATGGATAGTAGTAAGTTAGATTAAGTTTATTATAAGTGATTTGTGGCGGAATTGCATCGCGTCAAACCATATTGTGGTTTAACGATGCGACAGTGGAATGTTTAATTGTACTTATTTGTGAATAAATAAATAAATAAATAAATAATAATCTAAGAATGGCCCCTGCGGCATTGTACCAAAGATGCTGGCAGCATTTCCTCGTTGAATGGCTAAACTTATTCGTTGAGCGAGGAAACTGCCAGCTCTTCGGTCTCCAGTGACGTCAATGAGTCTCTTTGACAATTCCTTAAAAAGGCTAATAGCACTAGGACCCCACGGACCAAGGGTCTCGACACCGAATGGAATAAAATTATATTCTGGGCCGAGACCACTATATTTCCCAGTCTTAATGTTTTCAGCCGCTTCGGCCGCTGCACCAGCCCTATTGGAGGTTCGTGGGAGATGTGACGGGGCCAGCGTGTCTACACAGGTTGCATCCCACACTAGCACCCGCCCCATATTCCACGGAACCAAAGACAATTCAATTTTTTAATTATGTATTGGGCTTAATTTGATCCCGTAATTGCGGAAATGAAAATGGTACTCACTTTTGCGTTTCCATAAGGATACGATTTATAATCTAGATAAGAACCAAGTTTCTGTATCACTTCGGCTAAAGCTCCGGTATGAACGACGATGCAGCCGGGGCAATAACACTCGTAATACACCTTTATTTCCACCCTCTCCTGCGTACCGGGCACGATCTGGGATACCATTAATAGTAAAATTAATAAATAAATATCACAGGACAATCTCACATAAATTAATGTAGCTCTAGCCTTGTGCTACGTGTTCTAAACAACAATAAACATATTTATCTAGAGCTGTAAATACCTGCAATTCATAGAAAAATGAAAAATTCAAGATAATGAAACAAATACTCGCGCTTAATAAACATTTGCCCTAACTAGGAATCGAAAGGCTGCTCGTAATCACAGTTATTATTTATTATACGCGTAGGGCCACATGTCGTTTGTTAGGCCTTTACCTCAAAAGCATAAATTCCTTGTAGCGGTTCACCGAATCGCTTTTCACCTCGAACGTATATTTAATTTTCGCGTTGTGTCTCGATCGTTTACTGTTTTAGTCGTTATAAGTTTTAGTCGCATTTCACCTTGATCGTGCATTTAACTATCGCGTTGTGCCTCAATCGTCATATTTTTGTCGATATATAAGTATTTGTCGCATTTCACCTCGATCGTGTGATACATTTTCGCTTTGTATCCTAATCGTCTAATTCAGTATTAGACCATATCTTTAGTCGCAATGTACTTTTTTCATTTTTTTAGCCAGGTTCAAGCTCCGTATTTTCTCACAAATATTGAATTATATAATTATAATAATAATTATTGTATCCTACTTTAATGTCACTGTACTTCAATTTCGCAATGACAGAATATCATCTAATATTTATTAGTCACAAAGATAATATTTCAATGACTTTGATAACATTTAAGACATTAAACTACAGGTATAAAACGCGTTTTAAAAAAAATGTTACAGAATTTTAGTGCGAACATCAATTAACGCGGCACATTAAATAGAGTCCCAAACAAACATCGATCGCGACGAAATGCGTCTAGGGTAAAATACTACAAGAAAAATTAAATGCTACATATTAATTATATTAATGTAAAAAGCCACGCGAAAAATTGCTTCAAGTAAAAGATTCTATTGAAATTTTGTTCATTCGAGGTGAAATGCGATTCTGTGAATTGCTACAAGGAATTTATGATTTTGAGGTAAAATACTAACAAACGCCACATGTCCGGCAAACTTAACTTCTTTACATCTTTTTAACTAACCAACGGATTTTAATGCGGTTTCCATTAATATATAGAGTGATTAAATAGAAAGGTTTATTAAATTCTGGTTTATGTACTGGTGTTACAGAAAACTAATATAAAAGGAAGTGCAGCGAAGACGGGACGCTACAAAAACCTATATGCTCTAAATTAAAAAAAAGTGTTGTTATTCGTTATAGCGGCCATAAGTAGCAATGCAGTTGCGCGAACACAAAACGCAGGGCTTCATTGCTGCAAAAAGTCATAAAGTCGTCGTGGGCAACCTCCCTTGGGGTAGGTTGCTCCCCGCTTCGGATATAACAATAACTAGCCTGTGATAATACTCCTTCCAGTATAGCTCAGATTGGACATTATCCCTGCGAGGATCTAATTATGCTAAAATACTATAGATAAGATAAAAGATAAAAGATTTTTCGTGGATTTGCACAGCATTCCAGAGCCTACTAAGAGTTATTGCTTATTTCTGCTGTAGTCGCAATTTTGAAACTAATATAATCAAAATAAATAAATGCTTAGTTTACTGACGATGGGCGACCCTGCCTACGAAGCTAGCGGTCCCGGATTCAATTTCCGGTAAGGGCTAATATTTGTATAATGGCCCGATAGGCCCGAGTGTCTGTTCCTGACTTTATATATACGCAATATATGTATATTATATATAAGAAAATTTATTTCTCCATCAAGTATTATCGTTGTCTTCTACCCGTAGTACTTACAGAGAGCTTTGTTTAGCATTTGATCAATTTGTGTGAGATTCTCCTATTTTTTTACATAACAAATATGTTGAGTATCCTTACCTGAGAGTAATGCCCAATATCATTTACGTCCACATGTATATTTTCAAGCACTGGAAGAGGTAGTCAATAAGATATTAGTTGTAACAAATAGATGCTTGTTTATTTGGAGGAGACTACGCACCAGTACTCTCAGGCACAGCGAGCGCAGACGCACACAGCAGTAAGCTCCAGTAGTTCACCATCGTGCTAGATTCTAGGTGCGACTGAGCCGTTTGCGATACTCTTGCCTCTGATAACGATGTGACTGCTCAGCAAATCGTAAAGCAAAAATATATGTGTTTATGATATCACGAATGGACATGTGATGTGTGTTTTTTTAACCGACCGAAAGTTCTCTATTTGACACCTGTTTAATGCACTACAACTTCCATGCAGTGTTACTTGCGAGAAGCTTAAAATATACTTAAGTAAGTCTGTGTGTAAGTAGAATTACCGTCTCCGTTATATAAATAAAATTAAAAAAATATATATCAGGGGACAATGTCACACCAATTGACCTAGTCCCAAACTAAGCTCTAGGCTTGTACTATGGGTACTAGACAACGATATAAATACTTATATAGAGAAATATATACTAAAATACATAGAAAACATCCATGACTCAGGAACAAATATTCGCGCTCATCACACAAACATCTGCACTTACCGGGATTTGAACCCAGGACCGCTAGCTTCGTAGGCAGGGTCACTACCAACTAGGCCAGCGTGTCGTCAAATATAGTTGAGTTATAGGTAAAGAAAATATACAATAGAAAACAGGAACTTTTTTATAAGGTCTTCTGAAAAAACACAATTGTTTATAGAGATTTGTCTCAGAAGCATACTATTTCTTTTTTTATTTACTGAAAAAAAAGAGTTAAATATTATTAGTGCTTGCTACCCCGCTTTGGACCAGTGGTCGGACATGAGGTCATTTTGTTTGTAACCGCGTTTGGCTAGCACTAGCTGTGACGTAGAAGACACAGGCGTTAAAGTTCTTTAACCATTAGCAGAAATTTGTTTATTTATTTTCTCAGTAAATAATGGAAAAAAGTTTGCTTTTGAGAAAAATGTCTGGTTTTTAATTCGTATAGGCACGCACCGCCAGTCAGGTAGAGATAGGGCGTTTTCGTCAATGTACGAGGGCTGTTTGATAAGTCGTTTTAAAAAGTAAAAAGTTTTTTTTAAAACATTTTACATTTATTTCTCAACATAGTCTCCTTTGAGGGCCAAACACTTGTTCCAGCGAGTTTCCAATTTTTTTATCCCCTCCAAAAAATACTTTTTGTCAAGGTCTTCAAAATAGGCGTTTACACCCGCGATGCAGTCCTTTGTCAAAAAAAATTGCCCTCCAATCCATATTTTCAGATTTGGGAATAGGTAATAATCGCACGGAGCTAGATCCGGCGAATACGGAGCATGCGGAACCAGCTCGAAGCCCAACTCGTGGATTTTGGCCATTGCAATAGTTGACGTGTGCACTGGGTCATTCATTGTCTTGATGAAAGAGGACTTTCTTGGGGGACAATTTTGGTCGTTTTTCCAACAATTCGGCATTAAAACGGTCCAATAACTCTGCGTAATAACGGCCAGTGATAGTCTTTCCCTTTTCCAAGTAATCAATCATAATGATTCCTTCGCCATCCCAGAAAACTGTCACCATCATCTTCCCAGCCGACAAAACAGTCTTGGCCTTCTTTGGGGCACGTTCACCAGTCGCCATCCATTGTTTTGATTGCTGTTTTGATTCAGGGGTATAATGATGGACCTAAGTTGCGTCCACAGTGACAAATCGACTCAAAAAATTCCGAAGATTATGCTTGGTCATATCCAAACACAGTTTTGAAATTCGCTTACTTTCGCGTTTTTATTCGATTGTTAACAAACGTGGCACCCATTGTGCAGACAGCTTTGTCATACCCAAATTGGATTTTATGTACTCGCTCAGTGGAGATGCCTGTGTTCTCAGCTATTTCACGCACCTTCACTCGGCGGTCATCGAGTACAATATTATGGATTTCTTCAACAACATCCTCAGTAGTGACTTCGATTGGGCGACCAGAGCGTGGAGCATCAGATGTGCTTGACCAACCACGTTTAAAATCATTTATCCAGTTATAAACAGTCTGCAACGTCGGTGCGTTACTGCCATGAACAGAATCTAGTTCAGTTTTTATTGTGGCAGCACTGCAATCCTTCATAAAAAAATGTTTTATAGCGGCACGCAATTCAGATTTTTCCATAGTTGTTGAAAATTTTTGACAGTCTTCATTTGAAAGATTGTGCCTGCCAGTGTTAATGCCAATTACCAGAAAAAAGGTTTTACAAATAGTTTTTAAAAGGACTTATCAAACAGCCCTCGTACCTATATGTCGTCTACCTATACCCGATCGTATAAGTCGTGATATTGCTAGGCATATCGTAAAATAACCTTTTTTTTTTTTTTGTTTTTTTTTTTTTTTTACGAGGGGAAATGCTTTACGCATACCACCACACGTGAGAGGTGTGGTGGTTATGTGGGACTCTCCTCCCACCTCCTACCCCTAGCGGGAAGGGGGCAGGAGTCCTACCCACTAAAACCACCTCGACGTTCCGTCTGTGGCCTTGGGTAATTTGTGGTCGCAGTGGGGTCCCATAGGAGTCTACCATAACTGCTACCACGGCCTCCCTGATCAGGTGGTTGGACCAGGGTATTCATCGCGGAATCGGAGGGAGGAGCCGTGAACGTGTGGCTGCTCCCTCAGCGGCTGGCGGGGTGGTGATGGCCCCACTAGGAAGGGAAAAGGCTAGCAAACTGCCGCCTTCTCCTTCCACTTCTTTTACGCCTGATGGCGTCCGCGGACTCGTCTACCTCGCGAGCCCGCTCTGCTGCCTCCTTTTGTGAGATGACCTCCTCACAAAAGGTGGCAACAGCATCCCACGATCTATCACTGCCCAGCATAGCTGATACCACGCTGGGCAGCGAGAGATCGTTCCCTATTATCCTCGTCAATTCGAGGCGTTCCGTCTGCCATGCGGTACAAGACTCCATGGTGTGCTGCGCCGTATCTTCCAGCGCACCACACTCATGGCAGATTGGAGATGACTCCCGTCTTGCAATCTTGTGCAGATACTGCCCGAAGCATCCGTGCCCGGACAACACCTGCACAAGACGGTATGAGAGTAGCCCGTGGCGCCTCTCTTTCCACTCCTGGAGGACTGGGTGGAGAGCCTTAATGGTGCGGACTCCGTAAACGGGGTCCGTGAGGCTGTTTGACCAGATCTCCATCATCCGCTCTTGGGCACTGCGCTGCACCCTCTCAACATCTTCAGACCCAGGGTCTTCCCCTCGTGCTCTGCTCTCCGCACGAGCGCGGTAAGTGTCGGCTCGCACTGCGGCCTCAAGCTCCCACGGGGGAGTGCCGGCCAGTACGCAAGCAGCCGCGAAAGAGACCGTACGGTATCCTCTGATCATCCTCAGTGCCATAACTCTCTGCGGCTTTCGCAAGAGGGCTTTATTCTGGGCGCTGAGAGAGGCCGACCATATGGGGGCACCGTACAGGGCCATACTTTTAATCACTTCCGTGTAGAGACGCCGACATGGAGCCTGAGGACCACCCACATTCGGAAGCAGCTTCCCAAGGGCCGAAGCAGTGCCCACAATACGTGGGGCGAGACATCGGAAGTGCTCCACGAATTTCCAATCAGGGTCCAGGATAAGGCCCAGGTATTTGATATGGGCCTTAAGCCGGACCCTCTCTCCGTCTATTTGGAGACTGAGACCAGAGCCAAGCCGCCATCTTGGCCCACGGAAGACGATAGCTTCCGTTTTGGAGAGGGCCACCTCTAGTCCCAGCATCCGGATACGGTCAACCACAAGGGTAGCGCCCACTGTGGCTAACCGCATCGCCTCTTCCCGACTGTTGCCTCGGACGGCCACCATCGTGTCATCCGCATAGCAGAAAACCGCCATCCGAGGCAAGAGCTGTCCTCTGATGGCCCAATCATAGCCCAGGTTCCAAAGCAGGGGTCCCAGCACGGACCCCTGAGGAACGCCACTGGACATACGCTGGGCCATCCGCTCTCCATCTCTACTTTGATAGAGCACTACCCGGTCAGTCAGGTAGTGCCTTATCACCTTTCTTAAGTAAAGAGGCACCTGGTGGAACTTGAGTGCCTCTTCAATCACTTCAAAGGGGAGGGAGCCGAAAGCGTTGGCTATATCTAAAGATACAGCTACGACTCCTTCCCCCCTTACTTTAGCCTCCTCCCAGAAGCCACGTAGCGCGGATAGTGCATCTATTGTAGACAGCCCTGCCCTGAACCCATACTGCCTCACGGAAATGTCCGGGCCATCTCTGGCTAAGTGCCTACTGATTCGCAGTGCCACTATTCTCTCGAAAACCTTACCGACCTCGTCCAAGAGAACGAGTGGTCGGTACCCGGAGGGAGAGTCAGGTGGACGACCCTCCTTTCTCAGTAGGCACAAACGCCCTTCCTTCCTGCACCTAGGAACCTGTCCTGTCTCTAGGCAGTCATCAAACAGCTGCCGGAGACGACACCCCAGGTGCTTGAGCGCCAGAAAAAGCACTTTTCCTGGTACTCCATCCGGCCCAGGAGCTTTACGAGACGATTTTAGACGGGCCACCGCTTCTATCATCTCGTCGTCCGTGATTAGCGGGACGTTGACGATGCCCTCGTTTTCTTCTGGCCCTGTCATCCGTGGAGGAATGAAGGCTTCCCGCTCAGGGAATAGGCCCGTTATGACCGCTGACAGGAGTGTGGGCTCAATGGTACTTGTGGGGGGCGCGTGCTGTAATTTACTGCGTACAACACGGTACGCGCGGCCCCACGGGTCTCTATTGAGCGTCTCAATGAACTCCTCATTGGAAGAGTCTTTGGCCTTTGCAATGGCCGTCTGCAGTGCAACTTTAGCCTCCCGGTGAGCTTGGCGGTAGAATTCCTCCTCCTCAGCAGTGTGTGACCTGCGGCGGCGGCATCGCGTGAATGCCCGGCGAGCGGCATTGCTGGTGGTGCGGAGAACCTGAATCTCCTGCGACCACCAGTAGACTTGCTTCCTCGCTGGTATTCGTCGAGTCCGGGGCATAGCAGCGTCACAGATTTCTGTAAGAGCAGCTCGAAGGTGGACAGCTCGCTCCTCCACGTTGGCTGCGTCTGCTATATCTGGCACCCAAGCCTGCACTATGGCTGCCTCCTCCGCAATTTCCCGATCTAGGCGGGAGAGCGTCCATCTGGGAAACGGCTGTCTTTCGGGCCGGGAAGGCGCATCCATCGTCGAGGAACCGGAGACCTGAAAGCGGATGTATAAGTGGTCCGACAAGGTCTCCACCTCTTCTAGGACGCGCCATTCTCCAGATCGTGCAGCGATAGCAGGGGTCGCAAACGTCAAGTCTACGATGGACCCCCCCTGTTGTCGAACACAGGTGTTAGTGTTGCCTTGGTTCAGGAGGACAAGGCCTATAACCGCAGCCCAGTCCCTCAGCACCGCACCTCTCGCGTCCGTGATGGGAGATCCCCATGCTGTACACTTCGCGTTGAAATCTCCCATCACGATGACTTGGGCAGGAGCCGCTCTGCCTATCACCATCTCCAACGTGTTAAGGTATCTTTCAAAATCGTCTAATCTTCGGTTGGGGGAAAAATACACTCCGATGAGCACTATTTCACCCCAAGAAGCCGCCACGTATCCCGGACCCTTCTCTTTGATAGAGAAGGGGGGGAAGTGGGTAGCTGCTGGTACCACAATGGCAACCAAGCCCTCAGTGTCCCCAGCCCAATGTGGTTGGGATGGTACATAATAGGGCTCGGCTACCACAACGACATCTAAGTTCCCCTCCGCCATGGTCTGCATAAGCAGGTCCTGCGCACGGGCGGAGTGGTTAGCGTTAGTCTGGAGTAGGTTGAAATGTCGGTGTGTGGGCATTAAGAAACCGACATTTCGACCTCCACAGGCAACTGGTTGTTTGCCTCTACTTGTGATGAGACTTGGGTCCTATAAGTCACTGTCGTCTTGCCCTTGGCCTGTGGCGGGACGCATTTAGCGCTGCCCATCACATGGTCTGCCCGTCTCTTGGCTTGTGCACATATTGCACACCGCGGATTCGCCGTGCAGGAGTGTCATATATGTGGGTATGCATGCATCGCGCCCTCACGCGCCCTCTGTCTAACCAGTAATAAACCAGCAGTTACTCAAGACGGTTGTTTCATTGCGCCCCTATATAACAGTGGCGAACGAGGATATTAAAGTACCCGCGCGTGTGCAAAAAAAACATTTATCATGTCTTATTTAGGTAATTTGGCCAATTTTGATCATAAAAAGTGCGAGTGGTCAATATTCAAAGGACGGTTGACACAGTTTTTAAAAGTAAACAGCCAGATCACGGAAGAAAAGAAAGGCGCTGTACTCATAACGCATCTAACCGATGAGTCATACCGCCTGTTGCGCAATCTTGCGCATCCTACCGAGATCGACGCGCTTGATTATACCAAGCTGGTTGCATTACTCGATGAACATTTTAAGCCGAAGAAAGGTACTTATGCGGACAAGGCACGTTTTTTCGGAGCGTCACGGGACACAGGTGAAAGTCTAGGAGACTGGGCGGCACGGCTGAGGGGCCTTGCTATTTATTGCGACTTCGGCACCGCCTTGGAAATGAATCTAGCGGATCGTTTCGTCCTTGGCCTGGGTCCCGGTCCTGAACGTGAGAAGTTGTTCGAGCAAAGCGCTTCGTCGTTAAAGTTAGCAGAGGCCTTAAAGATAGCGGAGCAAGCGGAGGCCGTTAAGGATGCGAAGGTTGTGATGACGACCGGTTCCACCAGCATTAAGGAGGAACCGCTTTTCCGCATTTCGAGCGGAGGAGGATACGGTCGAGGCGGCGGCAGCGGCGCACGTCGCAGCGGCGGCGGCGGCGCGCTGCGCACCGGCGGCGGCGGCAGCGCGGCGCAGGCGGCGGAAGGTCGCGAATGTCGCGATCAACAACGATGCTCCGTGTGTGGCATGAAAAGCCATTGTGGTGAAAAGTGTCGTTACAAAAAATATAGGTGCCAAAAGTGTGGTGTAGTAGGGCACTTAAAGAAAGTTTGTAAATCTACGGGACTAAATAGTTTGGAGTGCGAAGTCGAACCCGGTGACGAAAATTGCTGTGAGGAATGCCATAATTTTAACTTAAGGTACGAAATTGTTAAACCTATTATCTTAAAGTTAAATTTAGGAAATGTACTATTATCTATGGAGTTAGATTCCGGTTCTGGAACTTCGGTCATTTCAGATAAATTATACAACGATCTTTTCTCTAATTACAAATTGGAACAATGCAATATTAAAATGTGCCTTTACAACGGACATAAAATCTCGCCACTGGGTTATTTTACGATAGATGCAACTTATGAGAGTCTTACGAAAAAGATTAATATTTTTGTTGTAAAAGAGGGTGGACCGCCTCTGCTCGGGCGGGACTTTATGTCCACGTTTAACTTAGCGCTTACAACTAAATTGAATAAAATCAGTGATGATTTCGATGTTGACCGAGTGTTGGAACAATTCCCTGAACTATGGCGGGATGAGCTGGGGTCTTTTAATAAGTTCAAGGTTAACTTGGAATTAAAAGAAAACGCAACTCCAAAATTTTTCAAACCGCGTCCAGTACCTTTTGCCTTAAAAGATAAAGTAGAAGATGAATTGAGCCGGCTTGTAAGTTTAGGTATCTTAGTGCCCGTTAATCATTCAGAATATGCGACACCTATAGTGCCCGTTTTAAAAGAGAACGGCAAAGTCAGGATTGCAGGAGATTTCTCAGTTACCCTCAATAAAGACCTCATTATAGATAAATATCCATTACCGAGGATCGAGGAGGTATTCGCAAACATAGGGGGAGGCGAACATTACAGCAAAATTGACCTTAAAAACGCTTATAACCAATTTATTTTAAGTGATGCATCACAGGAACTTACTACCATCAACACCAGCAAAGGATTGTTTAAATATACCCGACTCGTTTATGGTTTAGCTAACGCGCCGGCCATATTTCAGAAAGCAATGGAAACCCTTTTATCACAAATTGATGGAGTAAGTTGTTGGCTAGATGACATCTGTATAACAGGTCCGAACAAAATAGTTCATTTGCAAAGGTTACGGGAAGTGCTGAGTAGACTTAGCGATGCTGGACTTCGCCTACAAAAGGAGAAGTGCGAGTTTTTTAAGAATAGTGTAACCTATTTAGGTTATACAATAAACAGCCGTGGGTTGCAAACTTGTACTGACAAGGTCAAAGCGATTTTAAACGCACCAGACCCTACAAACGTGACGGAAGTTAAACGTTTTCTGGGGGTAATAAATTATTACAGAAATTTCATTCCTAACGCTTCTAGCTTACTGAGTCCCTTGCATGAACTGTTGCGGGCGGGAGCCGAGTGGCAGTGGGGGCCGCGGCAGCGCCACGCCGTGCGACTCGTGAAGCGCGAGCTGGCCTCCGAGCGCGCGCTGGCGCACTTCGACCCGCGCGCGCAGCTGGTGCTGGCGGTGGACGCGGGCCCGGCCGGGCTCGGAGCCGTGTTGTCGATGCGCGATGCAGATGGTCGCGAACGCCCACTCGCTTTCGGATCGAGGACCCTTTCTAGTAGTGAACGTAATTATAGCCAAATTCAGAAAGAGGCGACGGCCATCATATTTGGCGTAAAAAGGTTTCACCAATACTTATATGGCCGTAGTGAACCATTCATTCTGAAAACGGATCATCGACCTCTTGTTTCAATTTTCAATAGCAAAAACGGAATTTCAATTACGACCGCTTTGCGACTACAAAGATACGCGATTATTCTATCCGCTTATAACTACACAGTGCAGTATACGAGTAGTGAAAATAACTTAGTGGCAGATTATTTTTCACGCGCGCCCTTACCGGAAACGACTTGTGATAGCGATAAAGAATTTGATAAGTTTAGCTCATTAAAATTTTTAGACGCGGTCACACCGGCGGTGACGGCTACGGACGTCAGGCGAGAAACAGGTGCGGACTCGGTGTTGATGATAGTCGCTAAGTACATGCGACGCGGATGGCCGCGTAAAATTAATTGTACCGAAATGAGGCCATACTATCTTTGTAGGACTGACTTAGAATTTGAGAACGGGTTCTTATTACGAGGCCATAGGGTGGTTATTCCTTTAGCGCTAAGGGAACGGATGTTGGAAGAACTTCATAGCACCCATCAAGGAATTGTTAAAATGAAGAGCAATGCGCGTAGTAGAATGTGGTGGCCGGGCATCGACGGTGACATCGAGCGACGCAGCGGCGCGTGCAGCGCGTGCCTCGCGCAGCGCGCCGCGCCGCCGCGCGAGCCGCCCGCGCCGTGGCCGCGCCCCCCCGCGCCTTGGCACCGCATTCATATCGACTACATGTCGTTAGGGCAAAAGGTATTCCTGGTAGTGGTTGATGCCTTCAGTAAGTGGGTAGATTGTTTGCTCATGAGTAACGGTACCACAACTCAAGCATTAATTTATAAATTGAAATATTTGTTTTCAATTTTCGGGATCCCAAAAGTCCTAGTATCGGACAACGATGTAAAAATTAATTGCACCGAGTTTAACCAGTTTTGTTCCAACAACGGCATTAAGTATTTAAATTCACCCGTGTATCACCCTAATAGTAATGGGCAAGCCGAAATTGCTGTGAAAACTTGTAAAAAAATGATCAAATCTGTCATCAACGATAATATGAATCAACAGTTGTTACTAGATAAAATGTATGGTTGTTTATTCGAGTACAGAAATACAGTGCACTGTACTACCGGCACCACACCCGCTAAACTAATGTTTGGAAGGGATTTAAGGTCGCGGCTCGACCTAATTCTGCCTACAGATAACTGCTTACCCGCGCAGGATAAAACTAAAACGCAAAAAAACCAACGTTGTTTTGAGATTGGAGAAAAAGTTTGGGCCCGCTGGTACAGTGCGCGTAAACAAATTTGGGAATTAGGTACTTTAATGGAAAAGGTAGGAAATAAGATGTTTAAAGTATTCGTGTATAAATTTAATTCTAGTTGCATAAGGCATATGGACCAATTACTTAAGTATAAGGGTCCTATTGGTTTAGGTGACAGCAATTGTGATGACAGGGTGACACATGTCGTCTCTAGCGGTCGCACGCCTCCATTGCCTGCTCCACCATCGCCCGAAAGGATAAACGTTTCAGAAACAACGGTTGTATCTGGGGAGGAAGAATGTGAAGTGTCTGCGGAGTCACTTAATAACGATTTGAACCTAGACCCGGTGGAGGAGGAAATGTGGGCGGACTGTGACGGCGAGGAGAGCTTGCCGCCGGCGCCCGAGGCCGACCCGCCGCGCGGCGCGCCGGGGCCGGCGCCGAGCTCGGCCGATGCATCGATGCCTGTATCCATGCAATCACCTGCGCCCGCGGAATTAAGGAACCGTTTGCGGCCAAGGAAAAATATTAGCTATAAGTTGTAGTATTAAGAGTTTGTTTTGATATTGTGTTTATTTCTGTTTATCAGGTTTGAAAATTAGTGCGGAGGAGATGTCATATATGTGGGTATGCATGCATCGCGCCCTCACGCGCCCTCTGTCTAACCAGTAATAAACCAGCAGTTACTCAAGACGGTTGTTTCATTGCGCCCCTATATAACAAGGAGGCATATTTGTGACCCTCTAGGCCACACCTGAAACATAGGGCTTCCCTGCTTTCAGGCGAGGGGCACGTTGGTTTGGTGTGGCCCAGTCCCATGCATCTAAAGCACCTTAAGGGACGGGGTTCCATTGCTGATACTCGGGCCGCCGACCACCCGACTAGCAGTCGTCCCGCTTGACATAGAGCTTTTGCCGCTTCCGCTGGAGCCTCGACTATCACTGAGCCTCCATAGGGCCCCATGCGAATAGCGCCGACCTTTATGTCGTCTTGTCGGCACCTTCCAGCCGCTGAGGCGGCAGCAGCGATATCCTCCGTCTCAATGGACTCGTCCAGGCCGGTCACCCTTACCGACGCTTTTTTGACGGGCCTGCTGATAGAGGCCACATCTCCGAGTACTTCTTGAAGTTTCGCTGCTAGTGAGTCAGCTTTCGATCCACTGGCAGCACCCGGGACGATAATTATCCGGGCGCCACTCATCGTATTCCGGACTTTGATATTTTGGTCCAGGCCAACGTCGTCCAGCTTAAAGGCTTGTTTGGCTTTCTTTAGGGCGTCTTTATAGGATACCCCTCTCTGTACCGCTTCCGGTTGCAGAGTGACCACTACCGCAGTGGTTTTTGGGGTACCTATCTTATGGGTATTCTTTTTAGGCGCCACGGCTGCAAGCGGTTTCACGTGTGTTGCTCGTCTTGGGGCAGATGCAGTAGGGCCAGAAGCCGGGTTGGACTTTTTGCCCTTTCCTTTGCTATACCTTTTGCCACCTTTCCCCACTTCAATAAATTCCGAATCCGCTTCGGCACGGGAGGTACTAGGCTGCGGCTGGGAGATGGGATCGCCGGGAGAAGCAGGAGCCACAGGCTGGCGTGTGGCTTTTGGTTTCTCTTTCGGGGCTTTCGTCTGATGATGCGGCGCGGTCGCCGGTTTTGACTTTTGGGAAGCTGAGCCAGCGACTGTGGTAGTTGCTGCAGCCCTCGTTTTATCCGCCGCCAGCGGCGGTCGCAACACTGGCGCAGGAGGAAGTCGGGATTCAATGTCTCCAAGGCGGGCATTGATCATTCCACCAAGCGATACGAGGAGGTCTCGCCTTAAATCCTCCAATAAGCTCGTGATCCCCGCATGTATATCTGGCTGTTGTTCGACAGGGCGTACATTCCGCTCCGAGAAGGCAGTGCGAAGGGCCTTTACCTCAGCTCTGAGGATATCCATCTCGCGTCTGAGACGCGCGTTGTCTGCCCTCAGTTTGCGTGTTTCTTCGTCTGTAGATAGAGTCCCTAGATCTTCCACTGCCTGGGAGATGGCCATAACTCCAAGCTTTATCTGTTTTCGGACTGTCCCTTTTATGTTTTGGGACATACGGGAAGCCTCGCGGATTTCATTAACTCCCGCAAATGCTTTACGTACCAAGTCATCTCTTGTGATATGCTCCGGCGTTGAGAGGGATGTTCCAAGGTCCATCTCATCGACTCTAGGAATGGCAGCTTCTGACCGAAGTTCGCCGGGGAACGCTTCACTTTCTGAAGCCGCCTTTTCAAGCGTATATAGGGCCGCTTTTGCTTGGTCCAGGCCAGTTGAGTGGGCGTGGCCTCCGCGACCCCTTCGCGACGTATTAATTTTTGGAAGAGGAGATCCTCTCGTCTCTATATAATCCTCTTCCAAATCACCAGGGTGTCTTCTCTTTTCTCCAGTCATATGGACAGACGGGAGGGAGGAGTCTGAGACATAAATCGCCTCTTCGTCCATCTCCGCCATCCAGTCCAGGTCTTTCTCTCTGATCATCCTTTCGTGGTCAATCAATTCGTCATCACGTGAATCAGTGTCCGGTAGTGTGCCCGCGTCCGCAGACGTTTCTTCTGTATTTCGCGCCACTGGCAAGTGAGCCCCGGGGGTCACCGACCGGGGCCTCAGTGCCATACGCTCCAATCGGACCACCGGGGTGAGCGCCCGCGTCCTCTCGTCTCCTGGTTGGCCCTGAGAAGGGCCGTTTTCAGGTTGGCCCTCAGAAGGGCCGTTTCCGGGTTGGCCCTTAGAAGGGCCGTTTGGCTGGGTAATTGATGCTTCCATAATTGTTCCCACGAGTATTAGGGATCTAATCGTCGATCCAGGAGGTGCCCGTGCACCTGGACAAGCCTAGCATCTCCCGTCAGAGGGTCGGCAGGTACTCTGACGGGGCAACGCACTAATAGCTGACCACCTCTCAGCCATGCATCCTCTCGCGGTGCGGCGCCGCTTAGGATTGAGGGATTTTTTATGAGGTTTACTCCCCTCGACCCAGCCGGTTAAGGCAAGGTCCTCGGCCCGTCGGAGCCGCGAGACGTGATCCACGACACTCCAGACGGGAAACGAGTTAGGTTCGACGTCGGCTAAACCGAGTGCACCTGGCACATCGTCGGACCCCGTTGTACCTCTTTCGAGGACAACCCCCAATACTGTTGCATCCACAGCCCACCCTCCTAGGAGGGTGGGCTGTGGATGCAACAGTACTCCCCCGCCGGATATTTGCCATGGGCCGAAAGAATCCCCCATAAGGAGAAAGTTTCAGCCGATGCCCAGGGTGCACCAGCCCAGATGCTGCGTTCTCTCCGGATCGAGATCATGAGAGACTGCAACACCAAAGCCAACGTGGAGGAATCCGGCCTGCACCCCTCGTAAAATAACCTAACCTAACCTAACCTAACCTAACCTAACCTAACCTAACCTAACCTAACCTAACCTAACCTTAGCAATTTAATGATCTGGCGAATTACGCGATCGTGCGACAACATATAGAATATGCCATACCTGGTACCTGGGACTTCTGGAATAGAAACACTGTAGTCAATAATAACAGTTTCTAAGAAAAAGCTTAGTTGATCTACTCGTTGATTTAACTGTCAGTTTTAAAATATTTTATTTGGTTACTTAACTTGTGTTAATGTCTTTAAAAAATTTTATATTGATTTACTACCCAGTGATAAACGACTGTTTGCTCTTCTGAAAATACCCATCTTGCTCTAAACATCTTTCTTTCCCAAATGTTGCAATTGGATTGACATTTAAAGTTTTCGAACCAAAAGCATCAACGGGCACAAAAATATTTATTTTACTCTGAAGTAAAATCATGAAAGTCATTGCAATCACACTAAAATATAATGAATGTTTGAGTGTGAACACGTTTGTTAATCCTTCAAGCTGACATGGTTAGATGAATTTGACTTGACGGCTATCTTCGCAGACGCAGTTTTGGGAGGAAACCTACTATTTAAATCGTTTAAATTCTTACCCCTTATTCTTAAACGGACAATATCTTTTAGTTAAAGTATGCTTTGTCACTATCTGTCAAATTGTAAGACAAGACCAAAGCTTATTTTAAGCACATTCTAGCTATTGTGAGTCTAGCTACTGGTCGGTTCAGTGGCAGTGAACTCGTACTCTGCTTATTTAGCTAGATAATCGTGCATCAGATTCCCACTTTATCATATAGTCTCGTACGTTACTGTCGAGACGGAGACACTGTTTTAATTTAAATATTTTTTTTATTCTCGCTAATGGGTATTGACCAAAGGTATACTGTCGACCCCATTTTGTATTTTTTTAAATGTTACCCTTACTTCCATCGACATCCTTGAGTTGTGAACCGTTATACACCAAAAACAGACGTAAAATGAAATGACCGAAACCTAACAAAACTTAATTCTAAATCTAAATTAAAATTAGTAACGTCAACCTCTTACCATGATAAATAAGAGATCCAGAACCCATTTATCATCATTCATCACGTAGCCACTAAAAATGTTTTCATAGTAAAATGTGATGTGATGACTCTTTGCTAAATTCCACGATAAGGAGGTTTGCATTACGACACGGTTTTGTTTAACTATAAAATTATTTTACGTGTCAAGTTATTATCATGATTATAAAACAATGCAGTTATTTATATGTCCTTATATTTTACAAATAATATAACTCGTATCACCGTTAAATTTCACACGTGGTATTCCGAGAGCTGTTTATCGCATCGCGTCAGTCTCTGAGCAGAACCTTCTGGTCGAAGATCCCTTAATTATATTTATGGGTGCGCTTCAATCAGTCTAAAAACATTTTGCATAATTTCATTTAAACTCTCTACGAAAAACAAAACGAACGTTTAGCATAATAACAACATAACACTCATTTATAATAACGATAATTTCCTTGTTATTATGCATTTTAAGTCAATTTCAGTCAATGTCTTCTTACTGGTTGGCTGGATGAACATTTTGATTGAAGAAATTATGTATTTCATTGTTATGCATAATCATGATTATGTGGAGATCGAAATTATGCAATTTAGCGGTACGTGACGAGAGCGCATCTGCCCGTGGTAGTACAATCCCAATACTCCCATATCTGGCTTGTTGGGATACTTAGAAACTCGAATATTGCCACACTGATATTATATGAATTAGGTATATACATACACTTTGTACGACAAGAGCGTGACCAGGTAACATTTTAAGAAAAAATAAGAATTATTTTGTGAATTGTTTTCAGCTTTCCACGTTGTACCGAGCCGACTGCGGTGTTTGGGGTCAATGTCCTCTTGCAGGATCCAAAAAGCATTATAGCTTGGAAACCTCGTTTTAGCAGAGGGCAACAATGCCTTTTCATAGATTTTATTCATTTTTTGAGCGTCGAGTGTGCCAGTGAACATGTGCAAACGACCAAAACCCAGTTTTGAGAAGCATCCCCAAACATGCACCTTGACTGGGTGTTTTACGGTCCGTACGAGCACTCTATTCTCCGCCGTAGACCAGGCCCGAGTCGAGTAGTTGGTTGCCCAAAAAGAAGCTTCATCAGAAAATATTACCTTGTTCCAATCCCGGTCTTTATTTTCACTTGCCCATGACAACCTTTTTTTCATATGTTTTTCAGTAAGGAGAAGTTTCTTCACTGTACTTCGATATTTCAATCCATTTTCAATCAAACGCTGTCTAATTGTGGCTAGAGATATATTTAAGCCTTTATTCTTTAAAAAATTTTGCCCTGTACGCAATGATAATAGAGGATTTTTCGAGAATAATTGCAAAATCCGTTTATCCTGTACAGAGGAGGTCACTCTAGTTATCCCGCGTTCTGGTAAGTCGTCGACGTTTTTTGTTTCGGAATATCGCTTCACCCACTTAGTCACAAACGCCTTCGACTTATTCATATACTTGGCGGCCTGATCACGTGACATTTTGGGTCCCTTCGTGTGTGAACAAAGGAACACTGCTTCATATCGTGAAGCAAACGCGGCACTCATTTTGGAAAATGAACTAATATTGGCGGGAAACTGTCAAAAGTTTTTCTTTTTTACAAAGCATTGTAGTTAGATGACCACTCTATTCAGCCAGTACTTTTTTTTCTGTGCCACATTCATAAAATAAAAATTATACCGGTCACGTTCTTGTCAAACAGACTGTACATATAAAAAACAAGAACCTAGTGTATAATCAATAAATAATTTTTCAACACACTTCTCAATTTCATTAAAATCATTTAATTTTTTCTGTAATTTGTATTTTAAACATGAATTATTACATTTTAAATTTGGCTGTTGGCCGATCTCGTTCGCGCCTTAACCTTGCGCGCGCATCGGTATCGCGGCAAGAAAAAAAAACAACGCGCCAGCCGCCATTTTTCGTAAATAATTGACGGCTGTGACGAAGATAGTTTGGATTAATTATTGTGAAGTTTAATATTAACGAAAATGTAATTTTAGCAACTGTTTTAATAATTAATTAAAATTTGAATAAATGAAGTCTTGTTTTTTTTTCGCAAGTGTGTTGAAAAACGTCGTATGTAACACGTGTGCCTGTGACCATAATATACGCAGCTTTCTTGTGGCGCACTCGCTTTCGCTCGTGCGCACACAATAGCGCCTTGTATACAATGGTCAACTTAGCACACTTGTATCATAATGTACTATTATTTCATTCATAGTTGCAGTTTAACATTTTTTTCTATCCTTTTGCGCCTGTATCGTTGGCAATAAAATTAAATATAGACCCGTAAGTAGTGAAGTGACTTTGGCCCGTAACACCTTTGTTTGGAATTGATAATGAATATTTAACGATGACCCGGCGCAGCTATAGTATAAGGTAGTAATTTTACATAAATATCAAGCCATTAGGACTCGCAACTTATTGTTAACCCAATATTTAAGTTATTGTAAGCACTAGTCGCTAATCCAGTTTAGTAAACCTTACTCGTATTTGAATTGCACATGGCTCGCTACTTAAATAATTTACCTTTGCGTGTCAGTGCGGTATCATATAAATGTCTGAAGGTGAAGTGAGGCAAATGGGCTGCCTGAATTTTGAACGTAAGCTGCGCGCTTTGTAAAATTGCATGATGTAGGGTGGGACAGTGTCTTCGCAATTGAATTCCGAGGTCTATTTTTGCCCGACCGTCCCAGAAAGAGGGTTATTGAACTTACCTCCACATTTTGTAATGAATTGTCGTAGGTCATCAAAGATTAAGAAATAACCGACTACCCAAAAAGGAGGGTAATGTTTTTAAATTGTCAATTGACATTTCCAGACTTTGGAAAAAGTACGTGCGTAGAAAACGTCAGTTACATTCCTTGTTTATGCCAATGATGTCATTTGTAACAAGGATCAACAACAAATAACAAGATACGAATTTTGATGAAATTGGGTATTGGGTAGAGTTTGATTGTCGGGGAACCACATTAAATAATTTCATATGTATATTAATGCACAGCCCAAACCGCTGGACCTAGGGACTTGAAATTTGGAGGGAGTATTCGTTGGGTACCGTAGGGGCGCACTAAGAAAAGATTTTCCAAAAATCAATTTTCAACGGGATGAAACTAATTCTACGCGTACGAAGTCACGGGCGTCCTGTAGTTATTTTTACTAGTCCCCTGTACCTTGCTCTCACGCACATCAACAACACCCTGCTCTTCGATCCTACCCTTGACTTGTTCTCCCAGTCAGAACCGAGGTTCCTGGCGACAGCCGCGCGGTATCTGGAGTCGACAGCCACCCCCAGCACCGTGTACGAGTGATCTACCCAGTACTGGTGGTGACACAAGGCCCCTAGGCCATATTATTAGTTTTAATTATTTTATATTTTGTTATATAACAATTCCTTTTTATTTTACTTTTAATTTGTATTATTTTTAACCGACTTCAAAAAAAGGAGGCGTTCCACTGTATGTATTTTTTTTTTTTTTTTTTTTGTGTATGTTCACCGATTACTCCGTCAATTGTGGTCCGATTTTGAAAATTCTTTTTTGATTTGATAGGGTATACTTCCGAGGTGGTCCCATTGCCACCAAATCGGAATCTGATGAGGGGATCAGTGAGGAATTGAGAGAACTCCTCAAATATTGTAGGCAAACATAAAGCGATTTTAGTATTTTTAGTAACAAGTCTAGCATTTGCATTCAGAAAGTATCATTTGGTGAAGTGGACCTGATGATGAAGACCACAGATGGCCACCGGAACTCTTCAACGGTACCTATTTCAAGGGTGGCGATAAGATATCTCTATTAAGATGGTTGAACGACTACTACGAAGTTTATTTACTTGTAGAAATATGACTATGTATTTCCCGCGGCGTTGCTTGCGACGCGCTTGAAATAACTTAAAGTTTCATATCAACAAAGAAGTGGGACTACGTAACAGCGTATTCTCATAATAATATAAGACAGACGTACGCTATAACTACACAACTGGCGAAGGAGCTGGGTCTGAATGACAAAGTTAATAAGTACTTTGGGTAGGACCTTGGGCCTTAGGAGGATATGATCAGCACACGTGGCACACGTTATTAAAATTTTAGCACAATCCTCTTAAACGTTGCATTTCGCACAACGCTTTTTCATCATGTGGTTTCTTTAGCACTTTATTGGGCTCTAAGTCGCAAAGAGCAATACCATTAAGGGTCTTTACGCGACTTAGAGCAACATAAACTTGGCCTTTGGCAAACATTTTTTTACCCAAATCTATTACAGCTTTGTTTAAGGTAGTGCCCTGGAGTTTATGCACTGTAACCGCCCAACTGAGGATTAGCGGCAGCATCCTTCGTTCAACATCCCCGTATCCTTTAGTTGCCTGATAGGTTGTTGACACAGGCGCTATGGCGACTAACCCGTCTCTGTCTTTCACTTTTGTGCCAATAGTGACATCATCAAATTTAATAAAAACAGATTCAGGTAACTCGCCTGATTCTATTTGGTCACGGCGAAAGGCAGGCCATTTAAACTTGGACACAATCCCCATTGCCCCGTTGACCAGGCCTTCAGTAACAGAAATGTTGCGTCTTAACATGACTCTGGAGCCTATGCCAAGTTTCAAAACGTGCATCAAACCACCACAGTTATTTGCATCAGCAGGAATAACATTTGATGGTGGTCGTTTTCCATAGGTGAATATGACTGTAACTTTCCAGTGGCGTTGCTTGCGGCGAGCTCGAAATTTTCTATAGTTTCTCATTTATTGAAAAGTGGAACTACATAACAGCATAAATAGGATCACTAAAAAGTATTAAATAAAATAAATGTTTAAAAAAACAAAAAACCGCCTTCAAAAATGCAAAAAATAACTTCTTATAAAATGATAGGTACCTATAGGTAGGTCAGTCCAACTGAAGTCGGCGTCCCACAATATTTTAATGATAGGTACAAACAACCACACACTTAACTGCCCATTAAAGACCGAAGTTAGAAAATGTAGAAAGAGATGAATATAGATTTTACATAAGAGACAGTTTCTCTCTGTTCATCTTCAATAGTCACTCAGCTGTGTTGCTGTTTGTAAATCGGCTTTTGGTTTAAAATAATGTGGGACGCCGACTTCAGTTGGACTGACCTACCTATAGGTACCTATCATTTTATAAGAAGTTATTTTTTGCATTTTTGAAGGCGGTTTTTTGTTTTTTTAAACATTTATTTTTTACCTGTATATACTGTACTGTATGTAACCTGTAATGTATATGTGTGGCATGTCTGTTAATATAAGTTGGTTAATAAATAAATAAATAAATAAATAAATAAATAAATAAATAAATAAATTTTATAGTTTCCGATGGTATAGCGATAGACGAATTTTATGCGCTCAAAGTCGCAGGAAAAAGTTAATAGATACTCCATAGCTGTGTTGTTCGGCACTAGATGCAATCGTTAGAATGATATAAATATGTGTATTTATGAAAGTTAATACTAGTTAACACTAGTTTAGTTTATATGCTTTACCATAATGTGACAAAATTATCAATACGTGCGATAGTAACTAAACTTTAACCCATTTTCACGTTTTAAAACACGTGAGGTTAGGAGGGAATGACCAGAGAGATGAACGATAACCCACTGTTTCGCGATAACTAAATAATGATGAAAGGACGGTGAAGTGTGAGTCGCCGCCCGGACCATCAGCTCCGTGCTGATACTGGTAATATTTTATAAACATGCATTCTCTAAATTAGCTACAAACAAAGGGAAAGTCAATAGACATGTTCGTTTTCTTTCCTAAATCCTAGGCGTCACTAGTTGTATCTTCTAGGAAGGTAAGTAATACGCCGTTGACACACTAAGAAGAAGGAGTAGGTACGCAGGTAAAAAATTATATGATATTATATTAAGGTGCAACCGTACCGATTAACGGTGCGTTTATTACGGTGCGTCAAAAACGGCGCCATGTTGTCACTACGAATCCATTTTTTGTTTACGCAACGACACCGTATTTTACGCAGAGGTGGGGTCGCACCTTTATGGTTGGAAACTGTACGTGGTACCTCGCCTTGTTAACTAAAACAGTAATAATAGATAACGAAGTAGGTACTATCACCTCGGAAAATACTGACATTTTAAACAATTAAAATGTCACTTATGATTGATTACGCAAACAACATGAATTATTGAAGTCGCATGATAAAAAGTATTTAATTATTGTCTTGTTCAATGAAGTGGATCGGTCATTGACTTTTGCTTGAGTTATTTAGGTGTTAAGTTGTTATATGGTAACGTAAAACATATGCATTGGAAGTATACGCAGGTTCTAAGAAAAACACTGAACCCCATAATTAATATTCTTATTCTTTTATAATAAAAATTAGGGCGTTCTGAAATGCCTGCTATGACCTCCCGTTATAGGTTACTGTACCTAATTAAGACCTCCTAAAATAACAATTCTCTCGCCTTATCTTCGTGTCGGTAAGAATTTGCTTGTAGTATTAAATCCGCACTCTCGGTAGATAGTCGAGTATTTAGTGTCAACAACCTAGCAAATCTTCATCAAAGGAAGCGGCTTGGCACAGGTATACCTAGTGGTCATCTGAGCTGATTTAGGCCGGTACCCACGTCGTACCACCCTACAGGTAGGAAGGGGGGGATCCCATTTACCGCGCTGCACTCCTACGTCATTATCTCCATAAGTTTAGCGATATTGTGGTAATCTTATTGTGGTTTGAGTGATTTTGATATTGGTTTTTATATTACGAATTATCTCTCGATATTTATTTATGAAGACTATCTGTAGATATAGATGAACCTATTCTAATCAGATTAATTATATTGTTTACACAATAAGGGACAAATCCTATCCAAAATACGAACTTTTCCTATTGTCAGCTCCACCGCGCGACGCAAATGTTTTTTTTGACACATTTATGACACAGTCATAATTCTAGATAGACAAGGTGGTTTAATCATTTTTTTTAACGCATAATCTCGTAGTTTAACTATAGGCATATATTTTGTAAGAATTTTTAAATCTTATTTTTCTATTTTAGCACGGATCTATAAAAAAAAATATGTATATGTTTAATGTTGATTCTGAATGTTATTCTCGTCCTTAAGTTACACAAAAACAATATCAAACACGACCTATTTGCAAAATTTATGGAGATATTGACGTAAGAGTGCAGCGCGGTAGATGGGATTTCTCCCACGTGTCACGTGCTACGTGGGTGCCGGGCTAAATCAACTCAGATGACCACTCCGTACATCTGTGCTAAGCGGCTTCCTTTGTTGAACATTTGCAAGGATCCCATACAATTCATGCACACCGACTAAGAAGAACATTATTTGGTTACGTCCGACTACCTAAAATTTTCTAGTTAAAATTAACAACCAATCCAAGTTAACCGCTATACGCGTAGCTTATTAAATGGCTGGTTCCTTTAGTTATTTCCTTGTTAAAATACTGCTGTGCTTTATTTATTTTTTGTCATTGTATAGTGTCGCAGTGAAAGCAAGACGAGTAAGAACCGTTTATAATTTTATGCCCGGTTCCTATATTCAAGAAACGAATCGTTTCCCTTACTGGCCGTAGCGTTATGACGTTTGCTACGCACAAAATGTGTCATATTTTAACGACGCCTAAGGAAAACGATTCGTTTTTTTGAATATAGGAACCGGGCATTAGTGCTTTAAATTAATTACACCTGAACTTAGTTTTTTAATCGATTCACGAGAACGTTGTTTCGTCGCGTTTATGCGAATCTTAAATACTCTATGCCTTCATCTCCATTGCAGCTTATTTATATTTAAAAGGCTTAAAGTACTTCTTTCTGAGTTCATAAAAATATATTCCTGAAATCATTTCAAACTAATTATCCTAAAGTAAGCTAGCCTAGTTGGTAGTGACCAAGAAGGGACCCTGCCTACTAAGCTAGCGGGTTGGATCCTCGGTAGGAACAGATTGTGTGTGACGAGTGCGAGTATTTTTTCCTGAGTCTCCCATATCTAACTATAGAAAATTTCATTTTTTAATGTAATGTATTTAAGTATGTATATCATTGTCCACTAGATGCCTGTAGTAAAAGCCTTGAGCTTATAGTTTGCGATTAGTAAGTCGTGTGTTTTAGTGATATTTATTATAATTGATCTGTTTACAGGTGGTGAACGTCACAGTGTACTACGAGACGCACTGCCCGTTCTGCATCAAGTTCTTCAGGAGTCAGCTCGGCCCCGCCGCGAACGGGTACGCCGCCCACATGAACCTTCACATGGTGCCTTACGGAAACGCGCTGGTAAATCAATAACATGGTTGCATTCGCCAAATCTATTTGAGTAGCAAGCCTAGGATAAAATGAATACCTAGTAGATTGTTAACCAAGGGATGAACGTGACAGATATATTTAGGCTGCATGAGCCTAAGCGAGTATGCCTATAATTCAATGCAATTGATACTTTCACCCGAGTTGAACACTCTTCTTTTAATTTCGACTGACAGGAAAGTAAACAAAAATGTTATTTGTTCGAAATGCGGGGTACGGTTGGATTGGTCTTTATTTAGGTATATCTACGTGTGTGTGTGTGTGTGTATGCTATATTTTTTGCTAATAACATGAATAGATCCATAACCATATTGAAACTCAAACAGGCGGGTGTTAGGATTTGTGTCATAATTTATGGTATTTATTTATTTATTTGTCACTTCTTGGTTATAGTGACTCATAGATACTGGTTTCCTTAGGTATACCTAAGATGAACTTGATATATCAAGTAGGATCTCTGTCAGGTCTGATCATTTAGGTGTCTAGTTTATGGTCACGAACTGAGACACTGGTCATCAAGATAAATCAGTAGTTTTTTTTATGACAACCGTTTTTCGTCTGTCTTCAGACTACAGATTATGGAGATGGACAGTATTCATTCGATTGCCAACATGGGTCTATCGAATGTTTCGGGAACAAGCTGCACGCATGCGCGATTGATGCTATACGGAACCACACTAAAGCGGCTCTCTTCAATACCTGCCTTATGACGAGCTCATACGACTACGGCGCTATCGTCACACGTTTGTCCTTGGTAATTTATTATTAACTCTTACTTGCATTGTATAAAATTGGTTTTCATTAGCCTCCACAGTTATATTATCTACTAACTAATAGGTACTAAAGCTAAATGATAAAGAGGGATCATTTTAGTTGTTGCTCGTCTATGGTTATTGCAACATGCTAACCGACCGATTGGTTGTTCAGTTCGAACCAATCGGTCGGTACTCACAATTCGTCGATCATTCTAGCTAACCCCCAAATAAATGCTCTAATATATAAACACCTTTAGACGCGACTGATGTTTGTTATGTACTTTTTAGTGCGGTGCCTACTGGAACGTTTCAGCGACGAGTGTAAACGAGTGTGCGACAGGCGCGCGCGGGGCGCACCTCCTGAAGGACTACGGGCAGGAGACGGAGGCCGCGCGGCCGAACGGGGTCCCGTGCGTCACGCTCGACGGCCGTCGTTACACCGGGAATCTCGAGAAGAACCTATGTGGACTACTGCATCCGAGACCTTGGAAATGTTTTAATAAGTTCGGATATTACCCCTATCATTAGTCAAAAAACTAGACATATAATTATATTTTTGGGCTTGCCATGCTTTGCCTCTTGCATTGGGCCAAAGGCGTGTCGCAACGAGGTTGTAAACACTTATTAGTATTAAAAATGCACATTGTAATAAAAGTCATATTTTTAATTGTCTATACTTTTTCAGCTTCCGTATTTCGATTACGTTCATTAGTTGAGTCAAGTACGCAACGTGTTTGTTGTTATATAACTTTTGCACTTTAGTTTACTGTTTGTCAAAATACAGTATTTTTTGTTTCTTAGTTAATATGGTATGATAAAATTACGTTTCGAAAATCTTTTCCACCATTTCTTGCCCGTGAATGTACAAGGATAATGAAAAAGGTATCAAACACCATAAATACACATGTTTAGTAAGAGTATTAGATGTTAAAATATTCATTTGTAGAGTTTGAAGACTCGGTAGACAAAGATATCTATAAAATATTATAAGTACATTTTAGTAAACGTGCCCATAAGTCATAAATCATAATAATATACTTCGAATACCAACTCCTCTGACAGCGGGGATGGTCTAAGTCCCACTCTACACGCTCGTCTCGTCGCGGCCAATAAAATCGAATCCCGTTTCCCGTTTTATTCCGTTCACGGAGACGGAGAGCGTTCCGTAAGACATTCGGAAATCTCGGTATTATCTGAGGATTAACTTAATACGTTTCCATAAAAATGATAATAAACTGTGCTTTACAGTTTTGTTCACCTTATTTCCATATAAAACTTGTGCCTGAAAACGGTCGTTGATGACAATGATTTATCTTTCTGTTAAAAGTGATACAAAAAATTGGTTTTTTATACATGAATAGGTACATAAACATCGACCGAGCAATGGCGGTATAACCATACCACACCGGTAGGGTAACCGACCGAAGCGGCCTTGAAGACTAAATAACTTCTAAATTAATGTCTGGGGGCAGAACGCAACGGGAAACCACTGCTTCTCTCCCAATAGAGTCAGCAAGGAAGGTCCAATAACAGTAAATAGTTGGTCTGGCGATCCGGCTGAAGCCCGGCGCCATCTTCCCGGGAGAGGTGGTGTGAAATCTGCGATGACGGCAGCTGCGTCACTGAGATAAAGAGACGAATTGGGATGGCAAAGGATGCTACAACCCGTTTAAACAATATCTGGAAGAAAAGAGGAATTGGTATCAAAACCAAGATCAGATTAATACGAGCCCTGGTATTCCCAATCTTCTTGTATGGAGTAGAAACGTGGAAAGTCCTGGCCCAAGAAAGACAAAGGATTGATACCGAATGTATCAATCCTTTGTCTTTCCTGGGCAGTCGAGATGTGGTACTGGAGACGAATGCTAAGAATACCTTGGACTGCGAAACTCACCAATGCATCGATCCTCCTCGAGCTCCGAATAAAAACTCGGTTGTCCACCATATGCCAACAACGCATTCTGTTTTATTTCGGCCACACAATGCGCAGAGGCGGAGCTAATCTGGAAAAACTGATTGTCGTTAGGAACACCGAAGGCAAAAGTTCGAGCGGTCGTTCTTTAAAATTCTCTCGTAGAATTGTCATCCTCTAAATTTCTACACGGTTGTAAGAGACGCACTGGACCGAAACCGGTGGACACAGATCATCCGCTCCAGATGCAACCCTGATGCTGACCACGATCGTCAGATATAAGGGACCGACCCCAAAGAGAGAGAGGTACTTACATAAAAGAAAAAACGTTTTTGTAACCTGAAACCGTCTGATCTTGAATGAGCTCACACATTGCATGTGTTCTTGCTGCGGATATTATGGAATCCAGTAGTGTACAACCTTCGGTGCAATAACGTGTCAGCCAGTGCTGCAGTAATATGTTAATGTTACTGTAATTTCGGAAATATCAAAATAAAATAAATAAGTAGGTAAGTAAACAAATGTCAGGGGACAATGTCACATATTTTTGAGCTAGTCCCAAATTGAGCTCTAGGCTTGTACCATGGATACTAAATAACGATGAACTTACTTAAATAGAAAAAAATATACTTAAATACATAGAAAACATCCAAGACGCAGGAACAAATACTCATGCTCATCAAATAACCGGGACAAGAACAATTGAGCACTGAACTTATTCCACTGCGAAACTAGTCGAAAAAATCTTTCATTAATCATATCCTCGCATCAAAGAACCGGTACACTCGCCCCGTGCCGCCTAAGTGGATGAATAGAATTAACTACGTGGAAATACGAAACTGATTGTCAAATTAATTAGGCATCGAACATTTAGTATTTTACAGTAAACGCAATGTTACGAACCATGTCACAGTAACCACGTTATGTAGAGCGCTCTACACGAAACGGTCATCAAATATGTATTTGGTACTGTTCGCCAGATTTATATTTGATGACCGTTTTTCATTTACCGATTATTCGCAGTGGTCGCCGCACACCTGGCCCATTTACGGAAACATTGTCCCGACACTCCGGCCTTTACAACTCGATTCTTTTCGAACGAGTGTTTGGTAAACAATAACGTGCTCCATGCAACACATTTCCGCTCAATTTGATAACATTTTGGAAAGAGATTGTATTAAATTTCCGTCTTAACTGAAAACATCCTAAGTACGTGTTTAGGTTCGTTAGTGTGTATTTTTATCAAGCGCTCAAAAACTTTATAAAAATAAAGCTATCCATCCCTTTTATTGCAAAACATAAACAGTTATTTTCAGTTTTGTGTGGAAGTTCGACAATCATTCTTATTCTAGGGATATTACGGCAGCGTACAATGCCAAAGTTTCGAGATGGGAATCTATACAAGGGAGCGCTCACGGACAAGCCTGTCGTACTCAATCATGACTTGTACAGAATGGAGGACATTCTAAACTGAAAAAAAAAGCCTCGGGACCAGTAGTAAGCGAATCGTGTTAGTATTATTTTTAAGTGTTCACTTAATTATATCAGTAAAATGTCTTGTCATTACTTAAATAGGTAAAATATTTTATGTTTTATTTGCTGACGTTTTACATACATAAATTCATATTTATGTATGTAAACCGTCAGCGAACCATCCCCAAGTTTCAAAAATATGTCCATACACACACACACACACACCCGATTCTACGGTCGGGTTTTTTAGATCGGTATATTTTTATGACTGGATACTAAATAAGTACAATGTTTCTGTTATTGACTGTAAAAATATTTGAATGCGAAGAATAGAATATGTTACATCAAACAATAATTCAATTTCCGAAAGAACTTTGCACCGCCGAAATACTACCCAAACATGTGAGATGTTTCTGTTAGCAGAGAATCTTTCCCGTCTGGCAAACTGCGAGCGCGGGCTGTCTGTCGCTTTGTTAGCTCACCTCACATATTACTTTCAGGCGCTTTTGAGGAAAATTACGTTACCTCCCCGACTTGGGGACTTCTCGCAACAAAAGAAACAGAGAGTGAATTATCTGATGCGCCAGACTGCGCCTAAGTGCGTTATTTCCTAACATGTCTTATATCTTATATTATACTTAGAAAGTAATGTAATACAACATTACAATTTGCGACACAGGCAACTTGCGTTTACGTGAACAAACAAGTGTTATGTGAAGTTCAAGTTTACCAAATAGGTATTTGTTTGCACGTAAACCTATGTATAATGAATAGGTAACCCTAACTGATCAGCTTGTATGCAATCTATCTGGAGTACAATCGGCTTTCAGCCCGAATGTAGCTACAGCCCGGGTATTCTAGACGGTAAAAACCATATCATCTTTAATCTGTAATCGTATTGTCAACGTTTTGATAGGCCTTATTTACTTGACAGTAATGGCGGCCGAGTCAAAAACGATTCCATAACAGGTCAAACACGATATCGCGTTTACCTCCTATAATAGAGGAACAGTTGGCGTGCCGTGAGGCGTAAGCCGTTAAGTGTAACGTGATAAAAGAGAGAGAATAAAATAAAATAACCTTTCTTTATACTGTTAAGAGAAACATTTATATAAAAAATGTAACAGTAAATGCAAAAAAAAGTAAAGTTCATCGCTGAGCTATAAATAAGCTGAAGCTCAGCGATGAACTATAAATGTATATCTCTCTCTTTTATTTACACGGGAGCGATTATCTTTTGTTCTTTTCTTGGGCGATAAAATCACCGATAGTTCATCGCTTACTCGCTCGCGGTGGGACCAGTGCCTAAATCTCTATAATTTAAATACAACGACAAACAGAAAAACTAATAAAACGTTTCCCCGTAACAAATGAAAACAACAAAATTCTATACATAAGTACCTACAGTTACAGTTACAAGCTATAGTTTCAGTATACACATGCACTATGTTTGTGTACCTACCCAATTTATTTCTCTAAGTGTGTCTTGAAGCTGGCAGTAACTTTTAACGATGCTTCAAATGCTTTCTTGTTTCTTTTCACATTGTTAAGATGTTTTTTTCGCATCACGTCTTCGATAGCTCCCAGTTAAAGAAGATCCCTTTCATTTGCATTTCAGACTCATACCGGGATGCTTGAGCTCAATCTAAATAAAGGCAGCGATGGTTTTCGTGTTCCAATCATCGAGCTGAAGAATAATACTGGAACAAGTGCCATGGGCTGCGCTACCAACTTGTTGTCATTAGATTTACTTTCAATTACAGCGCTCGACCCGCGCCTGATTGCGAGCCTGGCGGTAACGCAATTTGCATCTAGCTCGGGAATAAAGCGATTCGTTTTTAACAACTTAATTCGAAAACCTTAAAAAATCAAGCGCTTTCTACAGAAACTTCTAGTTTTATTAACTTAGATAAATGAGGGAAGTAAAATTAAATTATGCTTTTTTCAAGCCCGACTAGCATTGAGCACACACAGCGTGTACCGAGTGCGGTTTGGTGAGGACCAGCCGATACGGGAAATTCAATACCGGACGTGATCTATCGTTTTATTTGATCTACGCCAATCTATCTAACTATCAGCTCCAATGCAAAGAGAAATTTACGGATCTGCGTTGGTTTTGCGAAGTTTTTGATTGGTTCATAACTTTCTTTGAATTTGTTTTAGTTCGTTTGTGCTGGGATTGAAAGGAACTTAATGGAATTTACTTTGTAGGTTTATGTATGCAATATTTTTCAGGAACGGTCAAAAGATGGGAAATATTTGAAGTGATAGTGCTTGAAGCTACTGGGCCTTTTTTCTACATTTTACTAGATCATAAAGATAAAGATAAAGATAAAAGATGTTTATTCAGTAATTAGGCCGCACGGGCACTTTTACACGTCAAAATCTACCAGTGCTTCGCAAGAGACCACTGCTGAGAAGAAACGCCGCAAGAAACTCAACAGTCAGTCGTTTTTTTTAAATACTACTTATGATATTATACAATTATAAAGCTTAACCTAGCATGATATAAAACAATGAATTTAACATAAAATAAAAATAAAAAACATTCAAGCGTAGTTTGAGCAGGAAAATGTGTCAAAACTAAGAATTCATCTTGCTTCAATATCGTAATCGTGTGTTTAACGTTTATGTCAGCTCTTATATTCACTTGATAGTAAAAAGTGTATATTTAACGTCAACTATAATTACGATATCGATTCAAGATAGGCGAAACCAAAATATACTAACTAAAAGTTTATATTATCCAACAAGCTAGGTAAACCATGACATAAGGCGAATGTGTATATTGTTTTACTAGCTTTTGCCCGCGACTTCGTCCGCGTGGCGTGTTATAAAAGAGAGATCTTTGTGTGTGTGGGAAAAAGGTTAAAAAATGCTTAATTTTATTATTTTTAAATGAGGTTATAGTATAAAAAGCTCAGTTGAATAATGAATTGTTATTAATTTTTAGATTATTAGTTTATGATAATTTGGTTTGATATAAATTTAGGAAAATACGATCAGTGGAGGCTAACCCTAAAGTACCTATAGGGTTTCGTCTGGAACTCAGAGGTGAGAATGTGGATGTCAGTCGGTATGAAAGTAAAAGTTTGACCACATGAAAACTAAAAACCGGCCAAGTGCGAGTCGGACTCGCGCGCGAAGAGTTCCGTACAAAATTAACAAAAAAAAACTCGTTTGTTGTATGGGGACCCCCCTATTTTTTATTTTATTCTTATTTTCAGTGTTGGTTGATATAGCGACAATAGATATACATATTCTGTGAAAATTTCAACTGACAGACAGACAACGAAGTCTCAGTAATAGGGTCCCGTTTTCACCCTTTGGATACGGAACCCGAAAAAGAGTAGCATGGAAGAGTGGTTCGGTTGGTGGGTGGCTGGTGCAACCGGCATATGGGAAATGTATTTAGGAAACATATTATTTATAAAATTTCCTTATAAACAACGTTTCTGGTCTTTCTGGAGGGTGGTGCGAGAATGACCAGACTGGATGGCGAACTTACGCGGGAGCACGCCACATATAACTGACCATGGGAGAAACAGGGCTGTCTTAAATCAACTCCTGCTAGCGCGAGTGTTTGACCCTGCGACTTATTAATGATCATGGCGAAACATACCTTCAATGGAAATTGTAGTCTCCGAAATTCGAACATACAACATTTTTTTCTCGCTAACTTAATTTTTCAAAATACATCCATAACTAAACTTTATATTTACTAAGGTATGCATGCATGCTAGATTGAAAACATCTATCTTACGTGATTTAGATTTTTACATACAAAAGTTTTTTCCCAATAACTCCCGTTCCCGTAGGAATTTTGCAATATCGCTTTGCAAGTAAGCTTTACGTTCATTAGGGTACCTGCATGCCAAATTTCAATCATCTATCTTACGCGGTTTAGATTTTTCATACAAAAGGATTTTCCCGCTAATTCCCGTTTCCGTGGGAATTTTGCAATATCGCGTTGCAAGTAAGCTTTACGTTCATTAGGGTATCTGCATGCCAAATTTCAATCATCTATCTTACGCGGTTTAGATTTTTACATACAAAAGTTTTTTCCCAATAACTCCCGTTCCCGTAGGAATTTTGCAATATCGCGTTGCAAGTAAGCTTAACGTTTATTAGGGTACCTTCATGCCAAATTTAAATCATCTATCTTACGCGGTTTATATTTTTACATACAAATGTTTTTTCCCAATAACTCCCGTTTCCGTGGGAATTTTGCAATATCGCGTTGCAAGTAAGCTTTACGTTCATTAGGGTACCTGCATGCCAAATTTCAATCATCTATCTTACGCGGTTTAGATTTTTACATACAAAAGTTTTTTCCCAATAACTCCCGTTCCTGTGGGAATTTTGCAATATTGCGTTGCAAGTAAGCTTTACGTTCATTAGGGTACCTTCATGCCAAATTTCAATCATCTATCTTACGCGGTTTAGATTTTTACATACAAAAGTTTTTTCCCAATAACTCCCGTTCCCGTAGGACTTTTGCAATATCGCGTTGCAAGTAAGCTTTACGTTTATTA
Source organism: Acleris sparsana (assembly GCA_923062465.1). Taxonomy (NCBI): domain Eukaryota; kingdom Metazoa; phylum Arthropoda; class Insecta; order Lepidoptera; family Tortricidae; genus Acleris; species Acleris sparsana. The sequence goes on along the minus strand of OV281287.1, from coordinate 12,099,075 downwards.
GGGTACCTGCATGCCAAATTTCAATCATCTATCTTACGTGGTTTAGATTTTTCATACAAAAGGATTTTCCCGCTAATTCCCGTTCCCGTGGGAATTTCGGGAATTCCTTTCTTAGCGGATGCCTACATCATAGTGGCTATCAGCATGCCAAATTTCAGCCCGATCGGTCCAGTAGTTTGGGCTGTGCGTTGATAGATCAGTCAGTCAATCAGTCAGTCACCTTTGCGTTTTATATATATAGATTTTACTTATATCGCTGCCGTGCACAATTATGTTACTGGTAACAAAGCGGCCAAGTGCGAGTCGGACTCGCGCACGTAGGGTTCCGTCCCACTATACATCTAAATAAATGTTTTTCTTTATTCTTTATATTGGAGTTGATTAAAGGTAAAATGCGTTTTACGATTTATAACGTATTAAAAAAAACTAATTATTAGATCTCGTTCAAACCAATTTTCGGTGGAAGTTTGCATAGGTACATCATTTATTATTTTTGGGAGCGCATTTTTTCACATACATTTTTTGTTCATAATCATTTTGTTTTCATAAAATTGTTATTCATAATTTTTATTATCGCTGTAACCGTAAACTTTTTAGAAGTTCTTAAATATTCTACGTGTAGATAAGGCTAGGTTAGGTTAGGTTAGGTTTGAATTATTAAAATCCTGAAAAAGTAACATTTACTGAATAAAATGCGTTATGAATTCCGATGATTATGACTAATAACAGTTTATGAATAAAAATAATTATGAGAGTCAATATGGACTCTATAGCTCTTATAGTTACGGCATAAAGTGGCTGTGACATACGGACGGACAGACGGACGGACAGACATGACGAATCTATAAGGGTTCCGTTTTTTGCCATTTGGCTACGGAACCCTAAAAAGTGTAGCATCCAACTAGCAACAACAGAAGAGCTATGAAATGGGCGAAAAGCCACGAGCAGGTGGCCGGCGTGCCGCGCGGTGCCGTTTATTTATCTGCGCTGAAATGGAAAAAGTGAATGTGTGATGATGACCCTCCCTCGTTTTATCACCATCTCAACTATGAATGCTATGACACACACCTACTTACCATATAATTAAAGCCTACCCTTATGGTCACCACACCGCTTTTTTCAATTTAAATGTGTAACGTGCTTTACCGATTTTTCCCAAATAAATATTGTATTTCGAAATATTAGTGTTGTGCCAGATCAGTTCTCATAGTTAATGTTTTGGATCATTTCTTTAAAACGCATCTAACTGTACGAGTATACATACATGTATTTTCACGATTACAGTAAAATATTGGGCTCGCGTCTAAATGTTCAGCGCTGGCAACACAATAGCTGGATGCCAGCGCGCAGCCGAGGCGGAGACTGCCGGATGCCAACCGGCGAGGTTACGAATACAAATCCCGAGACAAGCACTTGCATATTTACATATTAAGCAAGCATTCGTCTGGGTGTCGGGATCCCAACGAGGTATGTGCGAGCGTTTTTATTATAACTGACGGTTGTTTCTTTTAATGACCGTCGGACTAATGAGACGTTTTTTACAGTCGAGTACAAAGATATGTATACATTAATGGCCCCTATTTAAATGGAATAAGGTGAACAAGTATACACCGTGTTTTTTTTGATTTACGATAACTTTAAGGGAACGTTCTTTAGGTCAAACAAAGTTAATTTCCCGAAGACAGACAAATGATAAGTCTAACGGTTTTAAAGATATTTAATTTTTAAATTTAATCATTTAATCACGTTAAACTAGTGTAAAAATTAATTGATAACAACAATTTTCTTTTAATACTTTCTTTTAATACTTATGACTCTTATGAGTAAAGAGTTTCCAATTGTTAGGTTTGTATATGCGTCAATCTAAAGTGACAATCTTGTACCTGTCAAGGGTTATCTTTACTTGTGTGTGTATGTCACGCCAACATAGACGTATTTGACACTGATTATTAGTTAATATTAAAGGCCCGTTTAGAATGACCAAAGATAAAAGAATTCATTATTTTGTACTAAACCGAAAAAAAATTTTTTTTCGCAGTATTTAAAAATCGAATGTACCAATTAGTTTCTATGGATATACCTAGTAATATGCCGAAGTTATCGTAAATAAAAAAAAACACGGTGTATACATATGTTTGTACTCGACTGTACACAAAATATACACTTTTAGGTATTGACTAAATGAATGATCATATAAGTTATAATTTAGAACCGAGCCAAGAGTTTATATTTTAGAAACAAACTGGCATTTTTAAATTTTAAATATCACCGTAATATGTTTATAATCTGTCTTACATGGCTTTTATTATTGAGTCCACAGAGTCAATACGAATCACTACATTTTAAAGGTTCTGCACTCTGAAAGAAGCCTCAAACCGAATTATAAAAGTACTTTGTGCCAACCCACAAATACTAACATTCACAGATTATAAAGGGTATGTCAAAAAAGAAACGCTAGGCTTGACACTTCCATTACTTACTTTTTATCTTTCTTTCTGTGCTGCGGTCGTTCACTATACCTGTAATTTTTACTATTAATTAAATATAAAATAAACTAACTGATAGAAATGCTTGACTTTATTAACGCTCTCATTGAGTCATGAATGTCTTCAATCTCATCATCCCTTTGTAGATCAAAGTATCTAAGTTAGACAAGAATTATGTAGCAGAGCTACGCCAGCTACGCCGTAGCAACAGACATTAAGTCAGTGGGTACCATTTGCCTAAAAGAAAACCCACTCAGTGCGATGACCTGCGACTCAAGTCAAAGCATAATGTATGCAGGAGTTGTGTTAATGCACACTGTGGCACGCGGACGTTCCCACGAGGGCCGGTATCGACGGATCATTAAGTGCCTCTTTGTTTAATTTAATATTAACGCATGGGGGCGCCCTTCGCAGGCCCACTCGTATGGAGTATCTACGTACACCTCCGTGGGCAAGAGTAGATAATCAATGTATTTTGCTATATTTTTGTGTAGTAAGTTTCATACATTAAAAAAAAAATTAAACTAAGTCTTCTTGCCGACCTTTAATTTTGCATAATTATCGCACGTAACCAGGCTAATGAATACAAACTAGATGGAGTCTTTGATACGGCGGAGTGAGCGTGGCGATATTTTTCCTAAAACTTTTTTTTTTTCTGGTAACTAGCCATTTTCCAAATAGTTTTTTTCCTCATTCTTAATATTTCCTCGTCGCATATATTCCATTCTGGTTTTTTTCCAGTCGCTAATTTCACCATTGTAATTAGGCTGAAATAGGTAGGTAGGTTTAGGTTATGTGAGTTTTGCAGCAGGCCCGAAGGGCCAAACCACCTAGACGTAGGAGCTCTGCAATAGCGGAGCTCCGTCCACTCTGTGAAAATGATATTACTATTCAGATAAACACAGATTGGGAAATTATGGTAAATCTGAGATAAATCTTTGGCTAAATAAAGTACTGAAAAAAAAAAGACTGGTAAATTTTGCGAATGGAAATATCACTTGCAGGAAAATTCAATTTTCGGAAAGTCATCGCCACACTCAGCGGAGGTCGTGTTGCCGACTTGTGATTCCGTCATCAGATTCGCTTTTATATAGCATAATATTGCATTTTCTTCAAGTTTACATATGTACATATTCCAAATTCCAGCCCATTGCAAAAACGAAGAGTAGATAAAAAATTACTTGCACGATTTGACTAAAACACGGTAAGTTAGTAAAAATCTTGTAACATTCACTAAATGAAAAGCAAGCTTTAAAACCCGACTGCATTTTATCCATATTATTATGAATCCCGTTTATGAATGCTACTATATTCGTATATATTTGAGATGGTCACATTAAGTGCTTGTTTACGGAGACGCGGGGCGTCACGCGTAGCGTTGGGCGGCGCGGTCCGCACTGAATTCAAACATATGGCTTTGGATAAAAGGGAAACTTCTGACAGTGTTGTGCTCCGCCGTGCGTCCCGCTACGCACTCGAGAGTCCGCCGCGGATGCAGCGGCGGGCACCGCTACACTCTACGCCCCGCACCACGCGCCGCATCACGCAGCGGATCTTCATAAACAACACCGTATATATATACACCTATATGTTTGAGTTTGAGCGTGTAATGACGCGGTCCGCTGCACGCGCCGCCTCTCTGTAAACGGAAAAATCAAATGATACCCGTATTGTAATAATAAGAAGACTTTTTTTTTGGTGACATAAATCGTTGACATTTTGCCATTGTTGTTATTTCAATTTTAACAGTTTAGGTACCCTACATCAACCGGGCTGGTGAAAGGATTCTAACGATACCACACACATGTAAATCGGCTCAGCCGTTTAGGAGTTATGGTGGAATAAAGAATCGTTACATACGTACATACATGAACCCTGAAAACATTACACTCCTTTTTTCGGGCAGTCGTGTAAAAAGCTGACACACACAATTCAAAAACCCTGTTCAATCAACTTCTGTCTAAGTCACTAAGTGATTGAAAAATATGGAATATGAATGTATTAGGTAACTATTCGACAACTCGGTATTCAGTGAGCCGGGAGTGGTCGGGCGGCTGACTCAGGGCAAACAGCGATGCACCGCCTTTGTTCCGCGTTTGCTACCCTTTGTCTTATGCAGCAGATTGACGGTCTTGTATGCATAGATTACCATATGGTAGTGAATTCAACAAACAAATTTTAAACTAACTGAATTATTAAGTACACATGAAATTTTAATTTTAATTTCATTTTATGTAGGAAAATTAAGATTTCCTGAAAGACTCCAAATACTCCAACTACCGGTACTTCAACTAATTAATTACGTTAAGAACGCAAGGCCGTCAGAATAAGTATCACGGCGGAATTAAGCGCAAAAACAAATATAAACAGAATTTCACAGTTCCAACTGTTAATAAATATAAAAGGGAGCTGCAAAATGCTGCCTATCTCTGCTAATGAGATTTATTTTCAATTAGAGCTGGGCGGTCGATCACGCCGCTCTCTAATGACATGATTTACATCCGGCTTTATTTACGCCCGCACCGGCGCCGCGCACCGCCGGCACCGCCATCGGCAAACGCAACGGGAATTGCCGTAAATTAAACAACGTACCGCCGCCGCGGCAAACGCATCGATGCCGTCTGATTGGTATTTGAGACCTTAGCTTTGTGGGGACGGCACACAGAAATGAGTGTGCGGTACTAAACCAAATTGGAAAGGTTTGGAACATAAAATAACAGAATTGGAAACACACGAGAATACGTTGAAACCCAAAGTACATTGATGATGTTATTTAGGGTAAACATTAGACATGATAAAAACTGTTAACATAAAAAGATGTTATTTTTTTTAAACTATTAATGTAACTGCTTAAAGTTAAAGATAGTTATTTGTTAGAGAAACACGTCATTAACGAATAAAACCTGTGAAACCCATTATTATAACATTTAAATACATAATAATATTACTTAATACTAACTTCCTTAGCTCTGTTCTATGTCAGAAGTCATTATATTTGATCTCGTCAGTCATCATTTGGGTTCATATTCTTCTGACAAATCGTGCATTCGTGAAAGTGAAATTGATGAAAATGTGTTTTAGTTTATTCTGTGCGAAGGATCAACAATGTTTTCCGGCAATTTACGCAGCGCGCTAGATATGGGAGCAATATATTTGCGCTATCTGGAAGGGGCGCTGAGATTGCACTATTACACGGATTTTATTAAGAATAAACATACCGCGCCACGAGGGAAGTTAGCATCCATCGCGTTTATCATATAGTGGCACCGTGCAAACTCGGGCAAACTCCAATCAAGGAACCGAATGGCCAATAAATCGAGCGTTATTTGTTAGTTTAAGTTTTCTCAGCGTTCTCAGAATGATTTCGATAAAAATTTCACATGAGATTTTTTGACTTTGACTAAAAAATTATTAAAAAAGTAAACGACGTCTCTTCCTCTACTTTAAATACTTATAAATTCGCTACCTCATTCGATATGCATGCAGTTTAAATGAATAGAATGAATAAAACATTTTAATTGCGTTTTAACATCGTTTTCTTCCTTTTTATGCATTTTGATGTGTCTGCAATGAATTTTGTCAAGAATGGCGAGTCCGTTAAAATCGTTCGCTTCAACTGATATCACTTGTTATCAATGTTTTAAATGTTTTAATAAGACCAAGTCAAAGTGGTCAGTGTACTTACGATAACACTAATTCAGGGTTCGAGAGTAACAGGAACTCACTAGTCGTAATATTATAATATATATAATATAATAATAAATATTTGTGTTCAAGTCAGCTTACCGCTGAATGAGGTATTAATTGCGTCTGTATAATAGTTTTGCCATGCTATCGTATTGTCAACGTTATGATATCTGTTATTTACCTGATTGTAATTGCTTCCGAGTTGATACGTATGTAACTTTGTTTGTTTTTTAACACATAATAGGATTTAATGATTTTATCCTGTTTGTTTCTTAACGACTCGATTTGAATTCCTTGCGTACAAAGTATTAGGCGACATCATTTATACCTATATCAATACCTACTAATAAACTTGGTTTTCTAACATCTAGTTTAAAAAAATCCAATAGACTTTATCGCTGAAAGATATGCAGATATATTCTTAAGGTTGAACCATCGACTACATAGCCGGGAAACTTGAATTTTTCATGAGTTATCAAAGGCCCGACGCTGGCACCTCGCTCGCACCATAGATTGTCGAGAGCCCGTCGCCGACGAACGGGGAAAAAATGTCTCTGTTTTATGACTATTTTCACCGGTTTCCCCCTCGAGGGCGGCGCGTGTGCGTAGCGAGACGTACTAGGAAATGTTTACGTGCCTGCGAATGTTAACTATTATATTCATATCTATGACTGTGTATACAATGTCATACGAGGTCGATGACCGGGGAATTCCAGCCGTGCTACCATCGCTGAAGTAATTTCGGTTCTCATTTTGAACCTGTATCTTTTTAGCGCTATTACTTTAAGCTTTAATCAAATGTATGTAGTGTAAAATAATGTTTTAGGGGCTGCTTTATTATTATCACCGTTTACAAATATATTATGTCAATACCTTATCGTAATTTGTTTAGAGCGGTGAATGCCAGACGTGTCTATTTTCGATGATCGAGCAGATACTAAGCGGCTAATTGGCACGCCGCCGTCTCGAAGGCACAACCCGCCGGATCACCTGACTTGACCCCGCAAATATGAATTCCCCCACCACATAACTAAACACAAAACATAGAACACGTTCCTAATTCCAAGATGATAATCTGGGTCGCCCGGCAATATTATTTCGGGTATAATCCACTTAAAATCTTGCGCCATTTTATCTGATGTTGGGTTCAAGTTTTATTGGGAATTCACCGAAGCAGTATAAAGTTATTTAAATTGACATAATTTTAAGTTGCTTTTGAAACGTAAGTACGTGCAATAAACATACTTTTGAGTACCTACTCGTATTGTACCTATTATGAAATGTGTCTACATTTTATACAGTATCGGCCGCATTCAGAGTCAGTTAATGACGATTAAGTCGTTCGTTCTAGTGAGAATTTTACACAGGATTGGAAAAATAATTAGTTAATTGTCTTAAAATGTCGAGTACGGCGGTAAAACCTCATTGATCATAATTCCCAAGAATCAACTGACGATGGCGAGGTTTTCGGAGTCTGTGGCCGATAAATACCTCTACAGGTAGAGTTGCACGGGGGACTTGGTTTGGTTTGGTTTGGACTATGGGTACGAGACAACGATATAAATACTTATATAGAGAAATAAATACTTAAATACATAGAAACCATCCAAGACAAAGAAACAAATACTTGTGCTCATCACACAAATATTTTACCATATCGGGAATCAAACCCGGGATCGCCAGGTAGACAGGGTCATGCCTAATTAGGCTCTCGCGTCTTCAACCAATGAAGTGATGATATATATTTTGGTGTACCCGACGTGCAATATATGGGATGTGGTCGCCCGGGCGGTCTGACGCCGCCGTGCCCCCGGCTCGGTCGTCGGTGGCCGGTGGCAGGGTCGTCACTCCAGACTTGCAATGTTGGAACGAGGTCATCGAATGCTACAGGTCACTTACCTTTCATCTTAATTCTGTCTGGATCATTTACAGCGAAAGTTTCTTCGGAACTTTTAAACCTGATGACGCCCGCACGGGCAAATGTGAATGAACGTTTGATACTAGGGTTAAGGGCTCTTACAACTTGTTAGTAACTCGCTCTATTCAGCATAAGAAATATTGGGTACCTATGTCTGTCAGTAGGGTGTTACGATACGATACGTACGAGCTACTTTTTTGAAACATTGAACCAAGCGCGATAGCAGCCAATATAGGTGCGCACCTACGTTGAATTCCCTGCGCGATAATAATTGAGATATTGATGATGATGATGATGATATTGATGATGATGATGATGATGGTGGTGGTGGTGGTGGTAATGGTGGTGGTGGTGATGATGAGTATGATCATGTAGATGATGATGATGATAATGATGCTGATGATGACGATGTGTGAGGACGCCAGACTTGAGCAGGCGGGCGCTCAATCGCTGTTCTGGTCTTCCCCTTATATTAGTTACATACCTCACCATATACATACATACCTTACCTAAACACATACCTAGCTTATTTAATTTTCTACACGGACACGAACTAGGCTTCCATCTAATTGCAGACAAACCTGTATGACACCAAAACCCTATTTATTAAGCAATCAATGCTGTATTGCAAATTACGTGTCTATAAAATTTCGTTTAAAATTTTTAAATACAAAATGATCACTGAAACCGCTTCGAAACTGAGTCTGCGATAAAAAAAACATAGTGAGCATAATATTTTATATGACGTTATTTTTTTATAGTTTATTTTCGTAACTACTTTTATTTTTATGGCAATGAGAAGGCACGCGAACACTCAGGCCACCTGATGGTAAGTGGGATCTGAGACCCAAAGACATTTGAAATCTCGAGACTACAATCTAAAAATTGCAATCCTAAGACTTCAAATGCGTTGCCAACCCTGATGAAAAAGATGAAATGCCTGAACGTGTTGAACCTGATAAATCAATTGTAAACTTAAGTCAAACCAAACAGTGACTTGAAACGGCATCGATTGGACTACAACGAAAAGTTGCATATGTTTCATACATACAAGAGGCAGCCTTGGCCTCATTTTAGCAACCTTAAGCTGCTTAGTGGTTGGCAACATCTTCGGTTTTAAAGTGAAGAGAATAAAACGTCTGAAAGTACCAGAGCTAAAAGGCTGTTTGCTGACGCTATATTAAACCGAGCGAGGGGGTCGCTCGCTGCTTACTAATGCATCATCCACGGCCGTTTTCTCGTGGTCCTACTATTTTTGTCCTACTGACTTTCGACGGAGCCCTGCCTTGCGGCAGGGCTCCTGTTTCTGGGCGGTTTGCCCTTCGGGCGTTTAAAGATACCTAACGAACCTAACCTACCTACTTTTACAACCACAATTAGTATTTAGTGATCAAATCTAGGTTCACTTTTTGACTAGTAGGACAAATTAGTAGGACCACGAGAAAACGTCTTCATCCACGCCAAACACGACTGGTCATCTTGAGGTTTTTCATCCTTTTAGATATTTAAAAATACTTCGTTAAGTGTTCATAGATGGAGTGACGACCTCGTCAGGATCGCGGGACCGCGGTGGATGCGAAAAGCACATGGCCGGTCTGAGTGGAAAACCTTGGGGGAGGCCTATGTCCAGCAGTGGACGTCTTTCGGCTGGCATGATTAAGTGTTCATAATCATCTACTTACGTTTGTGTAGTTTTATTATTGAGAAAGATGAAAATCCATTTTATATTATTGCTTTCTGTCTCTGTGTCTCTCCACTCACTAAAACCGATAGTTTTTGGTCGGAAAGTTCGTATTGATCTAGCTTTCACGGTTAACTTAACCCATCGATAAACTAATTGAGAAACCAAGCGAATACCAACTTTTACGACCAATACCAATGTCATATGTTTATTTAAGCACTGGTGTAAAGAAGATTGTGAGGCAACGCTTAAATCGTGTAGCTGTTAATCTCTTCCATAATACTTAATTGATACTAATTTAGCTCCGGGTAATATCGTTTTTCAGCCCTAAATCAAGTCCGATTTTTCAGATGCTGTACTATAGTTATTCTGAAAAACTAGGTCTGTACCTACGTTGTTTGTATTTTTTTGGGTCTGTGCAAGTTTTTTTTTTTAAGGAATACGTACAGACCTACTCGTAGTTATTCATAATATCTCCTTTTTGTATGGAAATTATTCCTATTAAATTATTATCGCATTTTGTATGGAAATTAAACTACTAAATGTTAATTTTACACAATATTCTTATTAGGTAGGTGATAATCATTAGCTGGATCCATATTAAAACTGATAAACTGACTGGATTACTTTGCCAACGTATCCTGCATTATTTATCAATATTTTATTAAAGTCTAAATCATTTCCTCAATTTATTTGCGTGGGTGGTGGGTGCGCTGTCTCGACTGCCTCCTGCTTCAGGAGAGCTAGCATCTATGAGTTAAACAAATTGCCCTCGTTATAGTTACGTCTTCCTTTAATAGCTTTGACTGTCATACATGTCACTCGATGTTTTCAATCTAATTTAAACATAGTGGTATGGTAACCGCATTAAGGCAAAAAAATGGATCAATTAAACCTTTTTTTTTACTTTTATTTAAATTAGCAGCATGAGACTTAGGAGAGGGGTTTAGTTTAGGGAAGATGTGTGTATTTTTTTTATTTTATATTACCAATTTAAAGTCAGACGTATCGAGTAGCAAGCAAGAAAATCTAGTTGTGACGTAAATTGACTATTTTCCGCTAGGCATACCCTAACGAGCTCCTTCCATTCCTTTTATGATGCATCCTTATTCCACCACCGATCATTCAGATTCCCCGCATGGTTTGTGATCGATGTGAATCAATTTGTAACAAATATGAGTTGTGACTGAGATTCATTACCCGAATTGCTTAGAATTCAGCAAGATAATATAAGTATTGTTTTGAATGGTACAATGTTCAAAGTGTTTAAAACTGTGACGGCTTTTTTTGTAATACGATTAAGTTGCCTAGTTTATTTATCTCGTCAGTCAACGGTAGGGCAATCGAGCTATAGAACCTGGAGATTAGTCTAAAATTAGTATGTTTAAGTTACCTTCCGGACCGTGGTATTTCTATATCCCCACGGTCAATAGTGATGTCAAACATCTATAATAGAATACGTAGGTAGGTTTAGGTTTAATTAGTTTTGCAGCAGGCCCGTAGGGCCAAACCACCCAGAAATAGCGGAGCTCCGTTGACACTAATTTCAAATCAATAAGACAAGTGCACACGGAGCTGCGCTACCGCGGAGCTCCTGTTTCTGGGTGCTTTGGCCCTCCGGGCCTTCTGCAAAACTGACATAACCTAAACCTACCTATTTGGCCTAATTTTAAGTGAGAAAATTGGCGACGTCAGTGGTATCGTTTAACTACTGTAACTATAATTTACGTTGTATCTCATAACTATGGTGGTACCACCGTGGGGATATTGGAATACCCACCATTCCACTAGGGGTACGGGTGGTGGTACGGTGGGTCGAAGGATTTTGTAAGTACAGTTACTCACATTCAGTTAATAAAGTAAGCACTAGGTATTAGAGATATTGATTAAAAGAGATCTATTTATATGTGCCATATATGCTAATCTTCCACAATTGTAAAAATTAATGTAAACTTAAATACAGCTCATGAATAAAGAATTTCAATACTTTCAATTTTACTTATGGCTTCAAGTTACACATTCATTTTTCCTTATTATGAGTAAGCGAGTTCTTACTGTAATTCAGTAGGGACACATTTGTACATAGGGCTACAAACACTAACTTTTATAAGTCTAAAGAATTTTCAAAGAGGCTCACGTAACGTGCTTAGTAGGTATGCACACGCAAATGCACTCGCACACGCACTCGCTCACGTACACGTACACATACAAGCACACGCAAACGCCCACTCAAACACACATACACGTCTAGGATATAAACATGTCTATTAATAAGATAACGCTATTGCAATTGTATACGAGTACATTTATATTTGTACTTTGATGAGTCACAACGTCAATTAAAGCCCAAGTTTAAATTGATTTCAGTGTGGCGCTCCTCGTTTAATAAACTTTTAATCAAATATTTGTAACCCTAATGTTAGAGATTGCGCTAATTATAGCACAGGTAATTAGTTGCTACCTAGACGGTGTAGTTTGGTACAATTTAAATGAAGCATCGCGCTCGCGCACAAACTCCCGACGCCGTCGACATTAAGGAAGATTAATACGAGAAGTCTTGCCTGCCCAAAATAAATGGAAAACCAAAACGACAACATTACCGAGGCCTGCTTGTTAACCAAGATAACAGATGACAGTTGATAAACAAAATAATAGTGTCTTATTTTGTGTTCGGCCATTTTTAAGTTTCCGTACCCGAAGGTCCCTGCGGGACCCTATTAAATGCCTACGCTGTCCGTCCGAACTTTAAACAACTGTATCTTTTGAACCGGAATATACAGTGTGTAAATGGTATACGGGCGTTTATTAAAACTGGACATAGATTAAGACTACTAATCATTAACAGGAATAATTATTTTGATTACGCTAACGTATACACCGTTATTAATTTTTGAACATACCATCGACCCGCAATGTACTATCGAACCAACGGAACCCTGACCCACCATAGAACCTTGTCACAGTGATTGACGTTAGGACTGTCATACGAAGCTATACGACAATCGTACGTCAATCATTGTGACAAGGTTCCATGGTGGGTCAGGGTTCCGTTGGTTCGATAGTACATCGAAGTCCATCTGTCAGGTAAGTACGTAATGTTGAATTAATTGCATTTTTCGTTATACATTACGTGTTAAATTATTTTGTATGGATATTTTTTTTAAATTTAATTTTAACAAAAGCTGCCTTAATAGCGGGTTGTTTTTTACAATATGTGTTATTCCGACGGATTTACAAACTTTAAAAAAAAAAGAATAATAAAGGCCTTCCGTACAAGAAAAGTTCTTTGTTTATATTTTTGTGTTTCAAAAAATTTGTCATCTATGCGTGGGCGCCCGCTGATTAGATTTGAAATCGAATTGAACTTGGAATCTAACAATACCTACTGTGCGGTTGTTCGGACACCTCGGAGCGCGGGTCCGACTAGCACTTTCCCGGTTTTTAGGGTTCCGTAGTCAAACTAGGAACTTATAGTTTCGTCATGTCCATCCGTCCGTCCGACTCTTAGTACTGTTAGAAAGCTGTAATTTCGTACATATTAGTCACGCCAACAAAGAGGTAAAATAAAACTTTGAAATTTTGTTTTTTTTGTATTGCCCCTGCACGTAACATGAAGATGCATTTTTTTCCCGTCTACTCCATTGTGTGAGGTGTCGTTGGATAGGTCTTGCAAAAATATTGTGGGTTTATGGGAACATTTTTTGCATTAAGGGATCCGCTTATGAAATATTAAGCTTTAAAGCGCTAAGAGCCATACAGCCGAAACTACAATACTAAATAATCTGAAAAACATTTTCAATGAAAGCGCATATAACGAATTTCATAGAAAAACTATCACGACTTAGTAGACATCATTGGTTTTTGTCATACAGGCGATTAAAGTGTTTATACCTACTAAAATCATCTAAAACGGCACCAAATGACTTTTAATAGAAAGTTAGTTAGTACTTGTTGTTTTTATGTTTGTATTACTTAGCAGCTTCCGAATCCTACGCTGAGATGCCCTTGTCCGGTTTTTTATACGTAAGTTTGACAAAGGAAGCATTTAATGTTCCCTAAAAAAATCTAGGTGCGGCGGGACTTAGGGAAGTATTTATCGTAATTAATTGACATTGACCAAAAGCGATGCCCATAGAACAAAATACGAGAATGCAACCAACATTTTGAAGATCCTTTAAAAAAAACAACATTTTTGTGTACCTAGTAAATACCGGCCAGCAATTACGTTGCTGCGCGTAAAAGCCGAGCTGAAAGTTGGTATCCGAATCGACCTAGCCGACTGTAGCGTTGCAAAGAAATTTCCCCGCTTTTATCTCAAGTTAACACTAAGCAAAGGCGAAGTGAAAGAACGTAGCAAGCAACGGCGAGAGGCGGGCACAAAGTGAGTAATTGGCGGACGAGTGGTGGATCTCGGCAGTTCATGCGGAAATAAATCCGCGACTACCGTCCGTGAGCCGTAATTGAGTTCAGACGGAACTGCAATTAATTAAGGTACTCTACGAACTGGATAAGAACAAGAACTATGCCCTCGTGAGGCGTTCGTGCACATACGCCTGGCACATTTCAAACGAAATGGCATTACTTGAAAGTCTTGAAAGTCATTGTGTTACATTGCTTAATTAAACAATGTACAGCTTAGCTTAATTAAACGCTGTCCCCTTTGTCTTGCAGGTTCTTTTCAATAGGTATAATAGTCTGTTCTTTCTCATCTCGCTCATTTATAAATTGTAAAAGATTGCTTCGGATGATGTTTTGTGCAACTTGTAATGTAATATACCTGAACATCGTAAATACTATTATAACAACACTTGATCTTTGAACTCATTGATTTATAAATCATGTAGGTAGGTAAGGTATACTTTAGGTTAAAGAATTCAAAACTTCTAATACTTTTAGTGCCGAGATTTTCACGGTAAATAAATTCCAAGTTTAGCTCCTGTGTCGCTATTCGTTAGATGTGTCTAATGAAGTTTAAATCACGGGTCAATGGGCGCCCGCGCGGCCTGCGGTGTGGCGTGGCAGCCATCGCCGGTTTCCGCCCCGCCCCGGTCCATTTGCCTCCGGAAACGGCTGCTCGGCGTGTGAACTCGCGACACCGCACAGACATAACGCCACCCATTTACCTGTCTTGGAAACAGACAGCGAGTTACTATCGAGTTAAATGCAAGTTCCCGGGAAACTTCTACGTCACCTGTGACCTGTGAGTGGTTAAAACAATATATAAATTAGTAATTGAGTAGGTACTATGAGTAGTCTCTATCTACTTAAGTGTACCTACCCTAGATTAAAACATGCAGCACTCCTGCGAGACATTCTTTCCGGCTTTGAATAAAACTGTTTTAATAACATTGTTTGAAACAAAGGAAAGGCGGTATATTCGTGTGGATTGAAACCGTGCTCCCGCCGGGGTTTTGTAGATTAAAAACATTGTAGCTTTTACAGGTTTCATTCCACTATATTGTTGGCCGTAGCGCTGCCAGGCTCGCATTGTAAGGCACGAGGACATCGCACAAAGCTTTTCAACGATATTTTGATACCACCATTTGCAAAATGTCAGCGACCAGATGCCGCGGCTCCTGTAATATTCTGCTTGAATTGCAGAAATAAATTGCCTTTTGTTCTGTAACAAAGTACACACTGGCAACGAACGAAACATTGCAATGGAGACGGCAAATGCTTTATAAACCTACAGACTTGGTTACTTCCTCTATCAATTTTATAAACATCGATACTGTCGGAGCAGCATGGGTACAACACGAAATTATATTCATAAGATAAAAAATCTATTTCATAAAATCTCCGTTAAAGAGGTGAGGAGGAAAATTCATCTCGTGAAAGGGGATTATCCGCCGACCAGACTGCGGCGCCGGGCGCGGGTTGTTCTTATTTGATCAACGTACTGCGACAAAGCGAAAATATCAAATTTATTTTGCTACGAATTAATATCTAAAAAAAACAATCCCAGTTTCGTGTACTTAGGTAAATTGGAACAAATGGGCAGCTCGTATGGGGCAGTATTTCATTGAACAGTTATGGGAAGTAGTAACATCCATTTTTTGGGTTTGCTGGAAAGATTGTCGGTGGGCTGGCAGATGGTGGGTGGGCGGGGGGATTCGTTTGCCTTTCCGCCTCTTATTATTATTTTTTGCAATGGTGTCCCATTTGCCAAACATGCCAAAATGTTTTTCAGTTGGACTCTCACTTGCCCGTTATTTGCTTATTAACCTATATAATCGTCTCCAATAAGTAAACAAAATAGTTCACTTACGATTGTTAAGTACCTAGTTCGTAAATCCTAAAGAATCGCCAACTCCAACTGAAGACCTCCAACACAGTCCTCAGCAAATCCGGGCATTTGCAAGTTAAGTCCCGACATTTTTATGACTTCCTTTAAGCATCGATAGGCGATATTAAATATCATAGTCTGTGCAAGAAATTGGCTCAATCTACTGTTTATTACTGAATTAATCTCGCTTATTATGACGATAAAACGGTTGACTGCTTACAAATTAGTTAAATTAAGAATTATCTGAGTTTTAGGATAAGGTACCCGTGGTACCCTTATTCTAAAATAAGTGAATTATATCAAATTTTATAAAGAGGCTCTGTTGAATAGAATTGTTTCCTACTGATACTATAAATTGATTAAACGTAAGGTCTTTTGCAAGCGTTTAGTTTTTAGTGGGCGTTATTATTTGATAAACAACTACCTACGAGCAGCCAGTTGGTATTTTAACCATGTTGTCTATTTCGTTTCGAGTGATAAACTTAACTATCTACATATTCCAACTAATATGAAATTACGAATTATCCTTAAATTGTTGTCAGTTTTATGACTCTATAACAGTTGGAATTTATCAATAAGTCACCGTTAAGTACTAAACCTGTATATCGAATTACGACGTACCTATCGTACGCGACGGTCGCAAACATAAATACTTGTGTAGAGGTAGATATGTACAGCACACAAGTCCCCCTGGGTCGGCGGTGCAGGGCTCGAGACGCGCACAAATCAATGTAATGCTGCGAGCCAAACCGATCCAAATGAGAAACCTGTCTAGACTGCGCTGCAGAGCACTCGGCTCATTCATAGTTTTATATAGGAGATTAATTACTGCTCTTGAAATACCGGTCATGTCAGATGCTCTTATAAACCCGATTTTATAGGTAACAAAGGAACGGAGTCGGTTTCAAAATCGGTTTGTAGTGTATTTTCGGCAGGAAGCTGCCTAGTGGTTAGTAATCTTAGTTCACACACACACATCAAATATGTCTATGGATCAAGAATATCCCTTTTTATTTAATATTTTGCAATGTATCGCAACGCAGTAGGTATAAATAAGTAAGTATTTTTGAGGTGTGTATTAAACGTAGGTATTTGGAAAAGACAAGTAGGTAATTGCTCCTCAGGTTCGTAAAAGCGTCGAATCTTTTGTCTACGCTGGAGCGCATTTCGCTTTCGACGCTTTATACCTACCTAGCCTAGGTAGAAACGGCTCAATGCAATCGGCCCTCTAACAAAGCAAATTTCATACTTAGGTGGGCCAACTCAATGTGTTTGAGATATTTTCTCCCATTCGACAAAGTGAGAAACGTCCCGGAATGACCGTCCAGAGATTCTTCTTGTTATGTACCTAAATAAGCGTTCTCGCTGAGCTTCATCTCGGGATTCGGTCCTTTGACTTGTGACTTGTGTACACCTGCCAAAAAATTAAATAAAGACATTTTATTTATTTTGTATATGGATGATTTTTGATAGGAAGTACGGCCTGGAAAATTTTGATATTTTGGTAAGTAGTAACCCAATGTATGGTCTATTCTGAGAAGTTGTGAAGTAGGTAGTCACCTCTAGATTTTTTCTCAGAATTATATCAAAATAAATACGATGTCTTATTTTCTTTTTTTAATATGAGGCAATGCAAATCTGTATAAAAAACATTATCTCTAAATTTGAAGCAAATCGCTTGAAATCATCCTGAAACATAGACAACAACAAAAAAACTTGAAAGAATCATAATTCAAGAACTGTCACAATTAAGATGTTCATACTCAGCATAAATATTCCTCACTATAAGAGGTACCTACACACAAAAAAAAAACTCGAGATCATTTGAAGTAAGGGCCGACTTACTATGGAAACCCGACTATGGCCTTTCGGGAATCATTCTTCCCTTCATATCTCATTAAATATTGATCCCAGAGGAAAAATTACTACTTTGTATATATAAATTGTATGCAGAAAAATCATGTAATGGAACATTTTTTGCTATGGGACACCGTTTACGAGTTATTTACGAAAAACAAAAAAAATCCTTTACACCTTGTTAGCTCCACCCCCACCCGTCAGTACTTATAGTAGCTGTATGTGGTTTAAAACAACATTCCGTATAACTATGCCAAAAGTAAAGGCGATATTTGGTCTTCGTTGGATGGGCTAAGATAGAGATAGATAGATATAATTAGAACAAAGAAAAATGTGACTACCATACAGAATAGGTAGGTACCTACGCGAGACAAGCTCATGATAGGTACGCATGGGTGTTGTAAATATTCAATGAATGAGTAAAAAAAACCCTCCATACAGAACAGAATCCAATTTGTCTCGGTACCGGTGTTAGGTACTTACTTGTGCGCTAGCTGCGAGCGTTTATGAATGGAGCGGAGACAACGAGACGAATCGACGAACTGTGTCGCCTAGCAACGCGTCCCCGTCGCGGTCACGTGACGTGACCCCGACCCCAGATGTTCTGTGATTACGTTATTATAACAAAGTAGGTATTGTTTGGTAGGTTCTAAGTTCCTAACGTTACACAGAGATAAAAATGCCATCTTTTACTTTTTAACTTTAGAAGCTTAAATACTAATTATTGGGGATAACGATCATAGTTTCCTCTATTTAACGTCATTGTGAACAATACATTATAATGTTTTCTGTATTCTAAAGTAACAGTTGTTGTGAAATGAAATGAAATGACAGTGAATTTATAATAAAAAAATACAATCATGTATTCTTACGTACAGCGCCATCTATCGAGTTTCTTATTAACTACGTAGCTGTTTGCTTTGCATACCTAGCTAACATAATGAACATAGCGTAGCGATGTAGTAAACACATTAAGTAATATTCTGTAAATATGCCATGATTTAGTAATAAAATATTAATTTCATTAGTCCACAGGGTTGACATTGTATTGCTAAGTAATGAGTGGGTTAAAACATTGCATGTCACAGCATTCAGGTTGTTCTCTATAGTGTAATAGTTCCGACCATAACCAGCAGATGTCACTATACCAAGAAAATAAGGAATTCAGAATAATCTAAAACAAAAACCAGCAAAACATATTCTGAAAAGTATTTATAATAATAATTGTACATCCATATTGCACAAGTAGAATCGTAACGAATAAAACTGTTAGTAACACGAATGCCTTGTGTAGAGTACCTTAAGTGCCCAGTAATCAGCTACGGTCTATAACGTCAGATGTCGCTGTAAGCAGAACGAAACCGCTTACTTGTTATTAGAACACACTCTGCTTTAAGAAATTATAATATCAGTGACAAATAATTTAATAATAATACAAAAATAAGTTTAATATTATTTAAAACAAATGTGCAAATATTGATCCGAAAATTTGGCCGCTATAACATATGACGAGGTGGCCGAGTGGTTAAGGCGTTGGACTGCTAATCCAATGTGCTCTGCACGCGTGGGTTCGAATCCCATCCTCGTCGATAAGTTTTGGTACATTTTTATTAATTTATTATTCGAGAGCATAGTATCATTAACTCCCATAGGCGGTAAAATCCAGATCACATTTGACCTTTTACGGTATTTGTTTTTAATAAATAATTTGAAATTACTGATTAAGTAAATAGGAGCTATCAAAACGATTACGTTTTTACCGTGTCGAATAGAGGCCCTGCTGGTTTACACTTGGCGAATTGCAAGTGCGAAGTTCATACATTTGCTGTCAAGTAGCAAGTAGCACATAATTATGGACTTCGCACTTGCACTTCGCGAAGTGTACAGTCGAGAACTTGGGACCCACCTCACCCACCTTAGGTGAAAACGCTACAACAATAAGGTTGAGTTTCCTAAAAGTTACAAATGACTTGACATCTCTAATGAATTAACGATAAGTAACACACGCCTACGTACCTATAACAGCTACTTTTGTTATGCCGCAGT
Source organism: Acleris sparsana (assembly GCA_923062465.1). Classification (NCBI taxonomy): domain Eukaryota; kingdom Metazoa; phylum Arthropoda; class Insecta; order Lepidoptera; family Tortricidae; genus Acleris; species Acleris sparsana. The sequence goes on along the minus strand of OV281287.1, from coordinate 12,079,114 downwards.
GTCATGTAATATTTCAGACAGAGTACCTATATAGGTATAATGTTTTTAAAATACCTATATTTCCCGAATACATTCGAGTTTTATAATGAAATTGCCTACCTTGTTTAAGATAAGTACCAACCTAATACATCATTTTTTTACTCCCACGGCTCCCTCCCAGGCTAATCTAACCTAACCCAACATTGATTGTTTGTCGTAATGTGTAGGTTTATAATATTATGCTCGTATTGGCCACGGTGGGACCTAATAAATAGTCTAGAGTTCTAGATTATTTATTACTTTATTACTGTGTGTGTGTTTGTGTACTTACATTTTATTTGTTAATGAATTGTACCTACTCGATAGCTAGGTATATTTTATCGAATAAGTAAGTACAGCAAAACAAATGGTTATTTTGACGCCTACACATAATAAATAATAGTACATTTAGATACCTGCCGAGGCGGCACGTGCCTTTAATGTTTATGATCTTCAATTTAATGTTAAAGTTAATGATCTTTGCATATTTAGGGTTCCGTACCAAAATAGTAGTTAAAAAGGAACCCTTATGGTGACACTTCGGTCGGTGATCTATGAAACTAAAGAAGCTATACACCGTGTTTTTTTTGATTTACGATAACTTTAAGGGAACGTTCTTTAGGTCAAACAAAGTTAATTTCCCGAAGACAGACAAATGATAAGTCTAACGGTTTTAAAGATATTTAATTTTTAAATTTAATCAGTTAATCACGTTAAACTAGTGTAAAAGGCTCTCTTAATTGATAACAACAATTTTCTTTTAATACTTTATATGACTCTTATGAGTAAAGAGTTTCCAATTGTTAGGTTTGTATACGCGTCAATATAAAGTGACAATCTTGTACCTGTCAAGGGTTATCTTTACTTGTGTGTGTATGTCACGCCAACATAGACGTATTTGACACTGATTATTAGTTAACTCTAAAGGCCCTTTTAGAATGGCCAAAGATAAAAGATTTCATTATTTTGTACTAAACCGAAAAAAAAATTTTTTTCGCAGTATTTAAAAATCTAATGTACCAATTAGTTTCTATGGATATACCTAGTAATATGCCGAAGTTATCGTAAATCAAAAAAAACACGGTGTATAATTGAAATTTTGCTTAGTTGTATAACTTGCTTGCCCGCCTCAGTTTTTAGTTAAAAACATGAAATTATTTCCCGGTCTCCAGAATCAATGGACCTAAATTAATCTGAAAGAATCCTGAAAAAATTTAGGCTAGTCAAAAGGCCTTATTGCATAGAAAATAAAGTTCATAAAAAAATAGTATTTTCTTTTGCTCTGCAACCGTAATTATCTTAAATATGAAACTCTCGGTGCAGGAGTTCGACTCGTTTTTTATGTCAATACGCGACAACGGCGCAAGCCGCAACCGCGACTGATTTTAACCGGGATTGGAACTGTCTAATTTTCTGGGATAGAAAGTACCCCTTTGTCCTTCCCCGGGCCTCAAGCTATCTCCAAACCAAATATCATTGAAATCGGTTTAGCGGATTAGCCGTAAAAGCGTAACACACAGACGGAAAAACAGACAGAGTTAGGTTCTTTCATATTTATTATTTTGGGATTAGTACTTAAGGATAGTAGGGATAACTTGTACCTATTGTATACAACCCTGTCGCAACGATAGACCACTTCACACCAACTTGAATAACGTGGCGTTTAAATCGTCACCTTAATGCGACAGGGTTGTACAATGGCGAATACATATCTTTGATTGTATTTGTACGGTGTACAAAGTATGTCCGGTTAATTCCTTAATAAGTAGATATAATGTATCAGCGCAGAGGCCCCGCTGTCGATATAAGCATATCGCTGCGATAACGGTTGCCGTAAAAGATAACGAATTAGCTGCTCGAGCTCTAAATTGCACTTTTACTTTCAACTACCTATAATTAACTTAGATTCCCTTTATGTACTCGTAAGCAATGTAATGAGATCGCATTACTTATTTGTTTACGTTTCCACTAACAAGATAGGTGGAAAGGTTAAAATAATGCCGAGCCGGTTTTTTGCGATAAAAGCCAGAATTTTATTAAAATCTACTACATCTGTTCAAATTGTATATATCGGAAATAACCACCTCATTTTATAAGATTGCTGCTCTGAGACCGATTTACCCCTTAACCTTGCGAAAATACGTCTGCTATTTAAAAAAAAAACAATACATTTATGTTATTTTTCTAAGTTTATATTAAAAGCCAACAAAAAAATGTACATAACGTTTTTTTTTTGCATAATAGTACCTATAAGAAGACAGCATTTTTGATCAATCAAAGTCAACTTACAAAAAACTATGCTGGCATTAGCTACGTTGACCTCACCTAACCTATACACAAAGTAATAATGTTGGTAAAAAACGTAGCTCAATAATTACAAACAAATTTATTATAAAATACCAATAACAAAATACATCTAAATATCTGCCATTTTATCTTTATGATGATGACTATTACGCTCTGACCTGTACCTAAGTAGTTATTATTTATTATCCGCGTAAAACAACTTCAGTTAAGCTCTTGTATTCATAATCCTAAACATATTTATAACTGTTAAAACATTACTCCTCCAGAATGCTTTACGAATTTATCTAGACCTGATTCTCATTATCTTATCCGTTATCACACCACTTGATACCCTTTATTTCTACAGTCGACCTAGGTGTAGGCGCCTCGGTTTGGCGTTGGTCGCACATTGTCAAGATAATATCACTTGGCTGGCGCTATTGTGACTGGACACATACATTTCCTTCAATTGTCTTTTTTCTTGAATATTTACCTTCCATTAAGTTTATTATTTGACTGTAAGATATGTGCGTGCTTTAGTGTTTGAGAAGTGATTGCACGGTTGTGGGTGAGAACATTCGGATTTGGATTTAGCTCCAGATTACATTAAAGGTGATTTCATCATATTTCGTAACATGCTTACCCTACTTAAATAAAAGAACAGAATAAAACAGAGTTGTCAAAATATAAACATAATATATCACCTATATCTGCTATATATTATATGTATGATTACTTTAATATAGATAGGTATATTCAAGCAGTAACACATAATAACAACAAACTATGAACTTATATAGGTAGTTAAGTATAAAGCATCGCCCCTGCAATTCTAATCTCTTAAGTTAGATAGAACTGGATTAGTTTTCATCGTGTAATTTCTATTTAGTGGCATAAAAACTTGGTGTCGCACTCCACCTTGAATCGTTATCAAAACTGGAGCAAGCAAATATGGGAAGTTGGGAAATCTTTTAATTCCTTTTCGGAATGTGTAGATAGTATATCAATTACAAACCTAATAGTTTAGTTTGTTTTGTTAAATTAGCTGGGGTAAAGTTAACTATTAGATGCATATTGGCAAACATATGTAGACCTTATTAGATATTTCCATCCACCTTCTTAAAGGTATTACAATGCAATGCGTAACAAATTATTTTCTTTAGTATACTTAGCTGGTTGCTTTGGCATATAAGTCTCCCTGTTCCCAGAATAGCCAGGGTTTGTCTTAACAAGTATTCAACAAAGGTCTACTTCCGTGACCGCTCCCCGTGTTAGCCACTGATATCTCCGTAATCGCGAATGCCGATTACACTTCGTCATCGATTTTCTTTATCAGACACCTCATGACTACATTTCCCCGTATTTACTGTAAAACATGACAAACAATACAGTTAGGAGTCTGAGTTGAGTCAGTCTGAGAAGTTGAGGTAATATTGGTAGGTAGACTAATATTAGCGTGTTATACGCGGGAAGTTACATTATTGCTTTTGTGTACAGAAGGAGCTATGTGCTGGCTTGTAGTGCTTGTGGGCGTCTTCGCCACCGGAGTCCACGGACAGCTCACGGCTCAGACTAGTCTGGCTTCCCAGCTGAGGGAGTGCTATACCAACCCCCTTCTACAGAACCGAAATAACTTGCCGCCGACCACACTCAATGTCCTCATTGACATTATCCGAAAAATAGAGGACCACCCGAATGTCAACATGGATCTGAGACAGATTGCCGCGACTCTATTACACACGTAAGTGAAAAGCAGTTTCATTGGCAATATTCAGTTTCCTTACAATAAAATCGCAACTAAAAAATATAATCATATATGTTCACTTTTTTCAGGTATAGACAAGATGGCATTGAGTACCATCAACCAATAGATAATTCTGCAAACATTTTACCTTACGCAGCTACATTTCATTCTTACTATCGCCATAAATTACTTTTGACGAATTTAATTCCTAACAGCCTTCAAATATTCGAGAATAACACTCTTTCGGCCCCAATAATGGTAAGATTGTTATCTTTTTTAGTAGGACAATCAATATCATCTAGGACATTGTTACTAAAATAAGTAATTATTGTTTCTAGTGTGCTATCCACAACATGCTGTCCACAACTGTGGATGCAAGGGTATATGGAAATGGAAATTGTAATCAATTCTCCCAGTACAGCGCTAGACTCAGAACAGTACGTCAAGTATCTGAAGGATACATAGCTGATGACGTTGAAGTTATTGATCCGGTAGTATTGTAAGTAGCATAAATCTAAACTAATAAAGGGTGGACATGAAAAAATCTTTACAACCTTCCTAGCTTTTTTTTATCCACGGGTCTTTTCTTTCTACCACTTACTTGTTTCCGCTCAATGGTCAGAGTCTTCTTGAATTTAGACGGCACTGATTGAACTGTAGATTTATAAATTTTTAGAAGTTTAGCGATGTTATTCTGTGAAATACCTGGATTTTCTTGAAAGATGTTCACAATTATTTTATCTTACTCCAGTTCTTTTGAGGTCATTTTTAATTTTTCTATGTATCTCAAAAAAAGATGTTGCACCGCGATAGAACAGTTTTGACACCTTGATCGGACATATCTTTTGTTTTAAAGTAAAAAACAAACAAGAGGCTCATTTCAAACCGACACCACATTTTTCATTTCCACCTTTAAACGAGCAATTCTTTTATTTATATAATCTGAATCTCGGAAACGGCTCCAAAGATTTTCATGAAATGTAAAATGCAGAGGGTTTCGGAGGCGATGAATCGATCTAGCTAGTTCTCATTTATAGAAAACTTTCCTTCCGGTCATCCAGGTACAATATTTTAAGCGTAGAGTAACACCCACAATAATAATCTTGAACTGTGTATCTGTTTTAGAAACTCTAAAAACAAAATGGGACAAATAAAGCAGTATAATCCAAAAAATGATGTTGAATATAAGAATTTCGGCGGCGCCAAGTCAGAACGTCAATTAGTGGGAGAAAGTCAGTGTCCCATTCTGACTGGTACCGTAAGGACTTCTTGGGGGGAAGTTTCGGCTGGAAGCCTCATTGCTGGAATTGCAGCTGGATCGGAGTTACAGCGCGTCCCGACCCTGAGCTTGGCGAAAGGTGGCGCTCTCAACTACCCCAACGCACAGTCAACAGTTTCGTCGCTTTATGCAGCTACTCTGGCAGGTGCGTTACCTACATAACTTACGTAAAGAAAATTATTTATTTGTCATATAAAATATTTCCAGCGTAACGAATTATAAACGAATTAAAAATTCAGACTAATGCTAATCAATGTTTGGAAAACAAAATAGAATTTCAAGGTGTTGGGACCAAATAGATTGCAACTATATTTCTAGACTAATCTGCATAGGTCAATCTCGGTGGGTACATTTGGTACGTACATCCGACATATTAACTAGATCAGCTCTTAGATAATCACAAAGTATTTTCATCTGTACTTAATTGTGTGCCAAATTTTAGCTAGTTTATTTCGATAAAACAACAAATCAACAATATTTATATGTTCACAGGAGACTTAGCAGAAGCTGTACTAATTCAAGGAACCGACCGCGGAAGTTCAGTTATTTCAATTGGAGCCACGGGTTACTGGAACAGCTCCCAAGCGGTCAAATATTTTTTGCTACAAAATCGTTTTAATATAGAAATGGCAGACCCAGAAATTCGTGGTGATATAGACGGGTTTATACTAGGCTCCCAATTAACTGGTTTAGCTTTGGGAACTTTCAGCAATTTGAAATTATCTCAATTGTTAGATATGTATTATTCAAGGGTAAGAATAAATAATTTGGCTAAATTATTACATAGTTAAAAAATACATTTATGTATTAATGATTTGCGTTATGTTTATTTTCTAGAATGGAGTGTTCTCTTGGAACTTTAGAGCATGTAATCGTCGTAGCCTCATGACAGAGTTCATTAAGGAAGAAGACCTTATTCCTGAAACGTATACCTTCGCAGCTGCTTTAGACACGCAAATACCCCTTAGAGGTACAATAACCGGAGGCTTAGACAGTCTGGTCAACAGTGCGGTTACCACCTTCCAAAACTATGCCTGTAAGTACCTATCACGTAATCTAAATTAATTTTAGAATAAGGAACTCTAAATATTTCTGTATCATTATTTCATATATATTATAATTATATAATATTATCATTATTAAGTATGTAATAAAATATTTCAGCCAGTATTATGAACGATTTGAACTGCGGCGTCACCGAATCCCTAAGACAGGATTATCGATTGAAGACTAACCTTTTCCTGGTGCTCGATGCAGCATGGCAGTATGATGTTATATACCCAGCAATCACGTACCTCCTAGACTCAATCGAAGTTGACAAGTTTGGTTCGAGCGTGACCTTACTCAGTGCTTTTGATGGAAGCGTTGTCATCAATACAACTTGGTCTTTGGCGGACTTCCATACAGAATACACTATCATTAAACACCAATCGAGTGAGTTATAAGTCATAAATACTTAGGTGTTTTTTCTCAATAATGTGTCAGCCAGAAGGGTAATAAAATAAATTAAACAATATTTTCAGTGCTGACCGGAGTTAATCTACAAACCACTTTTACAAATATTCGTACGCTTATGCAAGAAAGAGTAGAAAACGACACGATGCATAATTATGTGGGTGGAAACTCCTCGGTACTCCTATTTCTTCTTAATTCTGGAAATCTCCAGAACAATGACCAGGTCTGGGCAGAAGCCCGTACGTTAAACGAGACTGTTCCGGGTAAGTACTATCAGGAACGTTAATTGGTGACCCATTTTAAGAAAAATATACTTGTAGTCGTCAATGCCATTAGAGATGTCAAGTCATTAAAATTGGTAACTTTTAGGAAAGTCAACGTTAATGTTGTAGAATGTCAGATTGACTTTGGACCTAAGGTGGGTCCCAAATTTAAGTTCTCGACTGTACACTTATTCTTAGATGAAAGTGAGTTTGATGAAGTTTTTATCTATTTTGATAGGCATACTTAGTTACAAGTTACAAACTTAACATGAGGATATGTTATGAATATGCATAAGAACAAATAACTCTGCAACTCGATGAAATCTACGCGTGGCATTTTTATGAAGTAACCGTAAATTACATTATTACATTAAACTCAACTTATATGCAAAATTAAGTTTAAACATCAAATAGTCTAGAGGGCTTATACTACATAATTGTAAAAATGTCTACTTAGTTGTTGTTACAATTTATTATAGTATCGATACATAATATACGTTTAAGAAGACTGTCCTGAAAATCAGAATGAAAACAGTTGTGAAATACGTTATTACGTTAAAACTCTGTTAGTGAAATGCCCTACTCTACATTTACTATATTACTTATTATGTTTTCTAGATCTTAGAATTCTTTTCACGACCTCGACGAATCAGTGGGATAACCTGTGGAACTTGGTTCGCGATATGCACGCAGACATCCATACAATATCGCTAACAACTACGTCAAATCATATTGAAGCTTTCGGTCCCACACTGAGCCGTATTCAGCAAGGTAAAAATATAGTTTTTTTTTTCAATTACGTGTTAGCTAGCTTTGGCTTACGATTTCGTCCGCGTACAATGTAAATAGTTTATCGCGATGCCCTCGGGAACTGCGTAGTTTGCCGGGATACAATTAAGTATCCTGTTTCTTGCTCCAGCCCCCCCCCGGTATTATAGCATTGGATACAACAACCGTCACTCCCGCACTTGCATCAATATGTCGGAGATTATCAATTTTTTCCACATTAATAGACGCGTCCTATATAGGAGACAGTCCCCTTGCCAATATTTATTAAGATCTGTTAAGAGTGTTAGGCACCAAGTAACAAACAAACAAACAAACAAACAAACAAACAAACAAACAAACAAACAAACAAACAAACAAACGGGTTACTTTCGCATTTATATAATATTAGTATAAATCATCTGATCTACTTATATTAGTTGGCATGTCACCTGTCATTGAGGTCATCCGAACTAAAATAAGGGTAATCGAGACTTAAATCACATTTTATATGACGCGTGCGTTCCGAGCATTATTATTTCGGTAAGTGCTAAATTTAAAGACAAGCCCTTCACAGTACTGAGTGCATTACTTTAGATTCAATTTTGCGTTACAGCTGGCAGGAGAATTATTAATCCTCTGTGCGGAGCAAGGTACCCATCAGATGTTAACTCAGGTTCAAGGCAGTTCGATGAGTTCGTGGAGCCAGGTTTTATAAACTTCTATCAAATAAGCCCTAACTATTTCTACGTTGAAAATGAAAACAGAAAAATCCGTGTATCACGAACTGGAGCGGCGGTGGGGAGCCTTGTAGTATGCTACTCGCGTTCAGTAACTCAACCCAGGTACGTATTTCACATTGTTCAAATTCAAATTCAATAGTTTATTGCATATCACATTACAATTCAAGGTGGAACAAACAGCAATGGCAACATGTGTTGTTCTTTAGGCGTTACGGGTATATATCCAATAAGCTTCTCGTTACTTTTCTTTTTGTTTCTTTTTAGACAAAACGCTTCAACCTTAGGCCTCGATCAGAACGCCATTGTGTGCCAAAGCATTGCTACAACAGGAAACGTGGAAATCAGTTTGCAGCGTCTTTGTGACGGACACTTTACCATCAACTCCTGCCCGTTCTTCTACTTATCAGTTCAGTCTGATGCCAGTACCGTTTCTACGTTCAACGCACCCTGTACAGGTAAGATCACTTACCCCAGTAGTTACATGGTGTCAAATCACCAAATTTTCTGTGAAATCTCTTTGGTGTTGTGTCATAAAGATCGACACTAAAATGTTTTTTGTCAATTTCAGATGCATCGTGCAGATTCCCGTACAATATAAGATATACCATACAGATTGAAGATTTCGGATGCTTCAGCAGCTCCACTAGTATTGGTGCAAGTCTTGTGGTGTTGATGACTGCCCTCTTTATAAATTTATTCCGGTCAACATAGAGCCTACTTCTAGTAGTTTGTTTCTAAATGTATTTTAAGAGTTTTAGACCTTATTTTTAAGTTGAGTTCTCTAACACACACTTATTAAAATAATTATAACCCTGTTAGAAACCAACTGCCATTGTTCACGTGTTACTGTAAGTGTTTATAAATCTATTGAACATTTGGTTCAGTCCTCCCACCTAAGAATAAATGTAATGAGAAAATTGTGACTATATATACATATATATTCTTTATCATAAATAAAAACCTTAATAATAATTAAGATTAATTTGTCATGAACAAGAAGATGTAAACATAGATTTATTATAATTGTTTAATTCTACAGGGTAGGTAAAGCGTGTCGCCGCGACACATCCATCCGACGGAAATCGAAATATGTAGTCGAAAACATTATCATTTATTCTGATGCCCGATCGATCGATCATTATTCATCAGTAGATGAATCGATCGAGCATCAGGGTAAATCAATAAAAAATATTAAATCTTTCGGGTGGATGTGGTAACACTCTGGGACATACTAAATAGTTAAATATACTTTTGTAAAGGTGATAGTTATACATAATACCTACTTATTAAGTGTCCCTATCAAATATTCAGGTTATTTACTGCTTAAAAACGTTTTATACAAAAATATAAAGTATTTGTAAATACCTGAATTTTACTTATGAATCTTATGATCCTATCGACCTAACCTACAAATGCTTTATAAGGCTCTACTTAACTAGAGTAGGTACCCGCTGCAACAGCGTTGACAGTGGCGAATTTACTAGCAGGCTGAGTAGGCTGGAGCCTAGGGCGGCAAATATGCCCCAAAAACATTTTCGTCTTACAGAAATAAAAAATAGAAAAATACCTTCATGTTCCTAGATTACGCCACCTTTCTTCTGAAAGAATTTTGATAAAACCAGATTCTGGGTCATTGAAAAGTCTATCATCGTTTGTGCGAAATCAGAATTTGGAATTTGCTAAAAAGCTATCGATGTAATAATCCCTATGTATTTCAGCGTTTTTTACTAGTTTCGGATATATTGATTATTTTAATTTTAATTTTCGTAATATTTCCTTTTGTCTGTTACGAAAAATCATTAGTTTCATGTTTTATTTCATAAGATTTTCAGTGGTATCTTACATAATTAGAATAATTACGAATCAGCGAAGTTTTTAAACCTACTTGCGGAAAAACCAGCCGTGAATAAAAATGCCATAGAAAACCACCCGAAAGAGTGGAAACTACGGTAGGCTTAAGGCATGCAAAGCTTTTCATAGAAAGAATTGACCAGAGCTGAACCAAAAAACTTTGAAAACTCATCAGAAGACAACTCCGATATATCATCGGAGTGTTTACTGGGCACTTCGGGGTTAAGCGTCTCCGAGCAAAGATGGGCCTTATGACCTCACAGATTGTAGAATGTGCGGCGAAGAGGTAGAAACAATGAAATATTTATTGTGTGTATGTGATGCCCTCGCCGGAGTAAGAATGAAACTCCTCGGTTGTGGCTACCCAGAACCAAACGGTTTCAAGGCACTGCCATTGCACTCAGCTATCCGCTTTTTGGAAGGGATGGAGGCTGCATTGGATTAAGTGCTAAAAGAGGGGTAATTACAGAAAAGATCCCCTTGGTAAGTTAATACACCAGGGACAAATTGTTGGGGTGAGAGAAGCTATTCTTGCTTAAAGCTTAAAGGGTGAAAACCTATCTACGATCTACATTATGTTATGAAAAGCTAAATGCCTTAGATCTTTTGTGCATAGAGTAGAAACGAATGAACAAACTTTTATACGACGATATAATTGACGATGTTGCAGATATAAAATCGCGCAAAAAGGTCATGTCATGTAAATCTTTTATAATTTAATAGATTTTATTGTGATCACCAAGCAGATTGTAATCAGACAATTTAATAGGTAAGTATATTGTTCGTATTGTTTTTAAAAAGTCATATAAAAAATATAAGTATATTAGACAGACGGACAACGAAGTCTCACCATGTAATAAATGCTTTAATATATGGGAAACGTCCAAGACTCCGAAACAAATACTCGCACGCATTGCACAAGGGGAATCGAACCCGGGACCGCTAGGTTCGTAGGCAGGGTCACTACGAATAAAACTAAACTAACTGTTGCGTCGTCATAGAATAATTTTAAAGCAAAGCATTATGTCCTAAAATGACGTTCCTTTTTCAAGGTGGACATGGTAGGTGCCGTACGAGTATCTACTCTACAGATACCTGTATTATCAACCTGCTCTACACAGATAAGATTGTTTTACTAAAACATAGGAGCGATAACAGCATACAAGTATGTCCCTCATACACACAATAGCTATGAAATGAAACAGTTAACTGAGTAACTTAGTTTTAAGTGTTTAGGTTTAATTACAGTGGTTAACAAAAATGAACAAATCAGTATGTTTAGTGCTACTTCTGTTAGGAAGTGCAGTGAATACGAGCGGCCAGGGAGCCGGAAAAACGTTGTCACCTTTTTTGAAAGAATGTTACAGTGAATCCAATTTGCTCGACAGGAACAATTTACCGCCCATGACTTTACCCGTGATGTTAGATATATTAAGAAAAATAGAAGATCACCCAAGTGTCGTCGGAGACATGCGACAAATATCGACAGCTATAGTGCACATGTTAGTTTTAAGTCAAACGTTCCGGGAGTCGATTTTTGAATTTCACTCACTATTAGTGAGTATAATGATAATTACGCCATCAATTATTATCATGAATACTCGTGTGAACTTCCGTGATCAGTGATTTTAATACAAACTTCGATAAATCAGCAATAATCGGCCATTTTGTTCTGCATTTCACCGAATGAGATTCAAATATCGATCCCCTGGGCCTAGTAAAACAATATCGCTTTTGACGTGTTTCGAATTGTTTTTTAGTCGGCCTCCGTAAATAAAAGCTCTTAACGTTGACAATATGATACCGTGACCCCGTGAAATGCATACGTTTACATAAAGGTACATATAATATGCGTGATTCCACTGTTTTTAGGTTTCGACAAGATGGTATAGTATACGATCCCACCGCTATAGTGCAGCAATTCATAGTGCCATATAGCCCAACTGGATTTCCCGTGTACAAAAATATACTGCTGTTGACAAAACTCTTACCAACCAATGATTTTAATATGCCTACAGAGAATCTAACTCCTGAAGAAAAGGTACCTTACCGTCTAAAAATTCGTAGATGATTTAAATACCCTAACTGAATATTATAAGAACTTAATGGTCTGGTTTATGGCTTTTCAGTGTGCGTTGCACTTCATGATTTCAAGTAGCATACTGCTCAACGCAAGAGGGGATGAGGAATGGACCTGTAACAGTATATCGCTCCCTGGAGGTCAAAGCACACGCTTCGCGTCATACTGCAAAGCTGATGATGTAGAAATCATTGATGTGAAGTGAGTGAGTAATTTATCGGATCAATGAATAACGGTAAACAAACACCTACCTTGGTTTTTTTTATAAACAACGTTGCAATTGCACATTCCAGCGGAACCAAAGACCACTTTGGTAGTCAGATTTTGGGGACGACGACATGCCCCATAGAAACTGGCGTAGTGTCTACGCCCTGGGGTGATGTGGCAATGGGGCCCGTAGTCGCGGGCATTTCCGCCGGACTGGAAGAGCAACATGTATCGGTGTCTGATCTAGTCACCTTGAAATCAGGGTTTACTAGTAGCGGCATCATTGTTAACAATAGATATGCTGCTACAATAGCTGGTAAGTTTTAATCACGTACATACCATATATAGAGAATATAAAACCAAATTATAAACGGCGGTAAAAGGTCTTACATATTTGCAGGAGATATCGCCGAGGTTGCTGTAAGACAAGGGATGACCCGGAACTCAATAACAGTGGGCGGTACGGGAGGGTGGAACAGCTCGTACGCCAACCGACATTACTTCCATGTCCGAACGACTGACTTGGAACTTACCGACGCTGAAGTCCGAGGCGGCTTGGACGGCGTAATTCTCAGCGAGCTAGGATTATCAAATGCAAATGAATTTCCTGAAATCAAATTATCTCAGCTTATTGACATGTATTACTCTACGGTAATTTAATTATAAAAACTACTTTTAAACAACAGAGCCCACTTCTTCATTATTGTCATCTTTTTGTAACGTTTTTATTAACTTCAGTAGAAGCGGCCATGTACAATGTGATGCTCTGCTCTACATTACATACAGTATATTACACCATGTATAAATTTACTTTCAGAATGGTATTATGCATAACCTACGGTTTCGGGCATGCAATCGTATAGTGCTCGTTCCGGACATAGCATCGACGGAAACGTTAATAAAGCAAAGCATTGGACCCGCCGTTGCTCTTTACCACTTATCGCCATTGTCCGGCACCACCAACGTAAGAGGCATAGAACAATTTGTCAATAATACCGTTGCGGCGTTCCGTTCCTACATACGTGAGTAAATAGTGTTTAATATGGGTGTTTAATGTTAAGTGTAAAAACAAATGGTCTAATTTTCATTTTACATAACACGCATTGCATAATTTCGATCTCTATAATATACCAACGATATAGTAATCATTATGTATAAAACGAAATTTATTTGTTTTTAAATATAAAAAATAAACGAAATGCATAATTTCAGAAATTATAATATTCATAAGTTAAAAAATAAATATATCTAACGGCTTTCATTACTATTAATGTGGTCGCAGTTCTAACATAACCTAACCAAGTTAAATTAAATTGACTAAAAATGCATAATAACAAGAAAATGATGTTATTCGATCGTATGCCAGATGAAATTATGCATTTGGTTTTTAAGCTAAACGTTCATTATGCTTTTTGTCCGTGCTTTTTGTGGTTAGTTAAATGAAATTACACAAAATATTTTTAGACTGATCGAAGCGCACACGTTTAATATGGGTGACATTCAAAATGCATTTTTTCCCCATAATGATCTTTTCGCATAATACTCTAATAGGCTGACTTTGCGGAATTTTAATAAACGTCTATTGTGTACATTAGCTTAGGCTACGTAAGGTTAGTTTTTTATAATAATAAAATTAAAACCCTTTCTTAGTAAAAACCGTTTTAGGTCAAACGAATTTATGACATATGAAACATTATGCGTAAAAACCATTATGGATTCCGATATAGACCCGTTTAATATCTTAAAAGCGGTTACCTATCTTAATTTTCCAAACCATTTGCCAGCTGTTTCGTTTATCCGAATCTTCATACGTTATAAACTCGTTTTTTTTTGAAATAGGTGCCTGAGCATATTTGTTCAGTTTTTGTAGAACCTATTTTGTTCACAGCCTTAAACATCAATGATCCTATCTGCAATGTGTCGCTAAGCCAAATATTAAGACCAAAGGTAAATCTAATATTGATTACATCAGAAATAAACCGCAACCTAATATCTTACATCGTAGACAACATCGAAGTCAGCAAATACGGATCAAGTATAACTTTGCTACATCCTGGAACTGGCGAAGTTCTTATTGATAAAACATTTTCTCTTGCAAAATTTTATTCCGAGTTCGCATTACGATATAGTGCTCAGATTGGTAAGTATCTTACGTAATTTAAGTACCTAAATGGTTTTACATACTTTAAACATATCTGACTTTCAATATGAAAATTTGTGTTTTAATTAGGTTCACTTAACGTAGTGAATGGACTACAATCAATACGAGAGATTTTAACAAAACAAGCACCGATGGAAACTACCGAACAATACACTGGAGGAAATGCTACAGTAGCATTGTTTTTGTCTGATACGATACCTCTAACTGGTGAAGATTGGGATCAGGCAATGCGGCATGTTGTGTGGCTAAGGAATTTTGCTCCTGGTATAATTTTGCTAATTTTGATTATCTTGCTTTCATTCATAGGTATTTATTATATCTGCGCAACGTAAAATTTCTTATTTATCTCGGCATCATGACTCAAAGCCTGTTTTGTACCACTGTTGGACCAAGCACTTCCCCAACTTACCGCAGGTCTCTGGGAGTCTTTCTCGTTTATGTTCGAGTTGTTCAATATTGTTTTCTCCATGGTTTCTGTTTCAGAATTGCGGTTAGTCTTTGCATCGACGCCATCGGCAAGTGAAACTGTAGCACCGCTAATTCTTGCTAGAACAGACTTTTTTCCAGTTACATTATCCACGGCCAGGAATTCTCCTGAAGTTCTGTCTAATTTATTGGAAAATATAAAAACAAGTAAGTTGTTTACTTATTATTGCCTAACAGATTACTGTTCGTTGTGTTTTTATATACTAGTACCTAACAAATCAAGTAAGTCCATAATTGCGTTGTACAAATAATTATATTTTAGGTCCACGAAGAATTATTAATCCCCTATGCGGCATTGACTGGAGAGACCGAAATTCTGGAACTGTAGGTTTTGATGACTACGTAGATGCAAACGGAATAAATGTGTATAGACTGCTCCCCAATTACTTTTACGTCAACAACCCTTCGAGGGTTTTAAGAATTCAAACGCAAGATGTCAGTAGCTTGACAGTCTGTTATTCGAGGACCGATTCATTCCCAAGGTATGTTTAATAGTTATCATTTACTTAAACGTTAATATAGCTCGGCTAGATGCATATGAATTCCAGGACCACAAAAAAGAACATAACAGAAGATCCACTCCGGCCGTTTATGCCTATGAACCTTATAAATATATATTTTTTTAGAGCGGCCGGATTACCCACTTAAACCCAGCGATAAACCGTATGCGTCACGGTGATGCCTCGCGATCACCAACAGCCGCATTTGGCTTTACAAAGACCCCTCCGGCCGGTGCACTTGGTGACAAACCGCGCCATGCCGCCTGGTGACCCACCTCTCCAGCCACAAGTATGTAAGCCTGCTGCGGGGGCCTTCAGCGCCTTCGCCCACCTCCTCACCTCTTCCTCCTGGGCGAGCTCCGTGACGCTCTGTACGTCCACAGCGTCAGAGTGGTCACCCCGCCTCCTCCTCTCGGCCCGATACTCGTGTACCCTGATGAGCACCAACGGCGCAAGCTCTCACTGGACACCTTCTGGCCGCTGGCCAATCTCACCGATATGACAAATTTCGGGCAAAGGAAGAGCTTCTATTTAACGTATCCTAACCTTTACCTTCGCTCACTATCCTTACGATAATTCGACCGTACGACCAGTTCCACCCGCAGTGGGTAGAGTGGATGGGTTTTAGGACGATTTCGCGCTCATTGTAAAAGCTATCTAAAGGCGATGTATAAACGACACGGCTATTTTCCGTTATTTGTCTTCTTTTTTTATCTGTGTTCTATCAAAAGGTTCAGTCGTTTAATGCCGATTTGATACTTAGAGATATTTAAAGAGTTAGTTAGAAATGGTGAAATAGGAAAACTTTCTACCTTTTATCTTTATTTAGTTCGTATTTTTCAGACGTAACCAGACCACGGGCACAGTACCAGGAGATGTCATTTGCCAATCTGCAACAAACACTAATGCAGTGGAAATAAGCTTAGCTGAAGCTTGCTACCAAGCTGCCACAATTAGTAGCTGTAGACCGTTTTATCTTACAGTTGCTTCTATGACACTGCCGTTATCTCCTCAGTGCAGAGGTGGGTAAACAAAACAGCTTTACGTTGAGGGGTTAATGTCGTCTAAGCATATTATTCCAGATAAAATAAAAAGGTTTATTTCTAATACAATAGAAAAGTCTGGTTCTTTTTACATCAGACTATCCTGGAGTTATCATTATTTTTGTTCATATATTGCAAACATTGTCTTTAACCCCGAATTCTTGAGCCAGACCCCATAATTATTAAACAATATTGCAGACAATCATGGACATCTTGTCTTTAACCCCGAATTCTTGAGCCAGACCCCATAATTATTAAACAATATTGCAGATAATCATGGACATCTTGTCTTTAACCCCGAATTCTTGAGCCAGACCCCATAATTATTAAACAATATTGCAGACAATCATGGACATCTTGTCTGTAACCCCGAATTCTTGAGCCAGACCCCATAATTATTATACAATATTGCAGACAATCATGGACATCTTGTCTTTAACCCCGAATTCTTGAGCCAGACCCCATAATTATTAAACAATGCAGCCATTATCCTGAAATAGGCAGTTTGCCTGACGCATCAACGCTCAGGTGCCGCCGCCCACTTTCTATGTCATTTCATTTGATATCGTTTTCATTTCTGGTTTCGCCCTTGATCTACGTTCTACGGGTAATGAATACTAATTCATTATTTTAATATTTTGTTCCGTTTGATTGTTTTAGAACCTGGGTGCCGTTACCCCAACGACGTGAAGTATTTGGTAGCGGCTCACGAGCTGGGATGCTACAATAAAGCTATCGTTAATGAACATAATGTGATTGTACCTACTGTTATTATTTTATATATCTTTTCTTTATAATAGTTAAAAAAACACTTGATTGAATTTGAATGAATCCCTAATTCCTATTGGTTGATGTATAAAATACTTTCTAATTTATTTATTTTTTAATTAATTAAGTATTACCTGGTTATTACTGGATGTGGTTTACATTATATTAACAAATATGTATTTCAAGTTGTTGAGCTGGTGCTTACCTCTCAAAAAGGATTGGGCTACATAGCTCTCCATAGAGGTACCAAATGCAGCCTATTATAGTATCATAGGGATAGGGACCATGCCGCGGGCGGATCTGCTAGAGGGGATGTTCTTTTTATAGTGGTGATAATTACTTATGTATTTTAAAGTTTGAGTAGCTTTTATATCTTGTAAATAAAAAACCTCCCGCCGAAAAACAACAAGCCGAACAAAAACGATATCGTGTTAGTAATCCAAGCCTTTTTTGTTCCGGTTCATAAACCAGGATGTATCATTGATTCTCCTAAAATATGCCTAAGTGTCGGCATGGTAACCCACCGAGGCGATGTCGAGCGCATGTAAATAATAGGAAAGTTCTTTATTCGTCGGCGGGACGCACCAGCAGCGGTACGGCACGTCACTTTTACAATATAAAACGTGTGTTGCATTGCATTGGTATGTCGGACCAATGCAACACACGTTTTATATTGTAAAGCGATATTGGCAATCAATTTCATTACTAATGAAAAACCGGTCAAGTGTCAGTCGGACTCGCGCACCGAAGGTTCCGTACCGCAACACAGTAGGTATTGTATTATTTTGAGATAAGAATTCGCTTTCGAAACGAATTACCGAGATTCCAACTCACACTTGACCATTTTTTAGTACTTTTTATTTTTCTTCCGGGCTTGAACTATATTCATACCTAATTTTACGCCTTCACGTTCTACCGTTTTAACGGTACAACAATTTTAAAAATACGATGAAAAAAACGTTTCATGTATGGGGACCCCATTTATTATTTATCTCTCTGTATTTTTTAAGTGATAACCATCGAAATATAATAAGTATGGAAGAGTAACACCGAACAAACTTGACGTTGAAATACGTCCCATTTCCTCTACGCTTGAAACGTTTGAGTAGACGCCATTAGTGTAGAGGTTGTATATATTTTCACCCATAAGAAAACTTTGATTAGTTAAACTGCTATGACAAGAGATTTGATTGGTCTATATTTTTTCTCGTTATGGCTACTCAAACACGCTATAAAATGACACATCTGACATTTTGCTGAACTTGGATGGTTTAATGCAGAAGTGATCCGTAATTTAAATAAGTTAAGGTGTATACTTTATTTATACAGCAATAAATAATGTTTTAGTAAATATTTATTCTTAAAAATATAATATTTAGTAGGCAATAAATAACGATATTATATACGGATATAATATAATAGTACATTATTATAATAGGTAAATCAAGATTTTTGAAGATGAGGCATGGCGGTATTTGATCGTACCTAATTTAAATAAAACAAGTTGCAGTACCTAAGTATTAGGTACCTACTAAGGGTTGTCGCAGACATAACTGCTCGGCAACGGATCGGCATCGCCTCGCCTCATTCATACAAGGCGAGGCGATGCCGTTACGGTGCTGATTAGTCTGCGTTGCAGTAGGGAGTTACTGTACGGTACTGTGCAATTTGGAACCGCTGAGTATTTCAAAAAATGTCTCCCAGTTTTTGAAACTAAAAAGTCAGTTTCTTCAAAATGGATACTGCATATCCTACAATGTTTGCTGGGAAGCCACGTTTCATCGCGTTTTTCTAAACGAACTGCAGCTATCCAAGCAAATCGTTTTTCTTCATTTCTAGGAAAACTAAAAAAAAACATTAATCTTTAATATTATAATTATTTCAGAACTTATATTGCATAACATCGGCCATGTCCATTTTGTAAGGAAATTATTTAATTGTAATTACTTACTAATGGAATGAAATTAAATCCTTTTTAGGGTCCGTGCGACTCCTACACCAATTTACGATGCACGTCGGCATCGTTGTTGCTATAGTTTATCTTATTTATCAGTCATCATTATCAGCCGCAAGACGTCCACTGCTGGACAAAGGCCTTCCCCAAGGTTTTCCACAACGATCGGTCCTCTGCTGCTGTCATCCAGCGGTTTCCCGCGACCTTTATCAGATCGTCAGTCCACCTTGTGGAAGGTCTGCCAACACTTCGTCTCCCGGTTCGCGGTCGCCACTCTAGAACCTTTCCGCTCCAACGGCCATCAGTTCTACGAGCAATGTGCCCCGCCCACTGCCACTTAAGGTTTGCAATCCGGTGAGCTATATCGGTTACTTTAGTTCTCCTGCGAATCTCCTCATTCCTGATTCGATCTCGCAAGGAGACACCCAGCATAGCTCTTTCCATCGCCCTTTGAGTGACCTTGAGCCTTCTTATGAGGCCCATTGTAAGCGACCATGTCTCGGATCCATACGACATCACTGGCAACACACACTGATCAAAGACTTTTGTCTTGAGGCACTGTGGTATTTGGGAGGAGAAGATAGTGCGTAGCTTACCGAACGCTGCCCATCCGAGTTGGATTCGACGATTGACCTCTTTTTCGAAGTTGGACTTACCTAACTGGATTTTTTGTCCTAGGTATACATAGTCGTCAACAACTTCGAGAATACTGGGGTGGTTTTGGCATCAGCATAAATGCCGAATACATCACTCACCTTCGATTCGCCGACGATATTTATCAGTAATTTATAATTATTTTGCAAAACTATAATGACAACCATTTGACACAATAACTCAAAGCCTACTGGAAGCCGGTTGAGCCAAAGACTACTATTGTATACTGGGTTGAGCACCAAGTATTAGCTCCGCCCATTTTAGCACTAAGTATGTGGAACACTTTTTGAGTGACAGTTATCCTTCTATACTTATTATATTTCGATGGTGATAACTTAGGCAGGGTAAAGCTTTGTTACGTATGGCGTAACAGGCGTATTTCAACCACTGTACTGTTGCAGCGCAAAGCAGCAGCGAAATGGTTCCGGAGTCCTGAAAAACGCCTGTATAAACGTCGTCAAGGAAGGGCTGCTGGCGCTGGCCCGACCTTGAATATCGATATCTGACGTCACAATTATTAAGTGGACGCCATTTTGAACTTTTTTGTTACTGGTTCGATTGCCATGAAAATGGATATCTGAGGGTCCCTTGGGACTACAAATACGGACCTGTCATCAGAACTGAAATTGGACGCCATTTTGAACTTTTTGAAGTGATAACTTCTTATGGGAGGTAAACTGCTTCGTTACGTAACGCGGTACAAGCATAGAGGGAGTATAAAAATTATAATACCGGTTTAAAAGACACAGCTCTTTAAAGTTAGGTCGGACCGACGGATTGACGGACCGGCAAACGGGCAGCGTAGACGTATTAATATGCTCCCGTGGAGCTCCTTTTGGGGACGGTACCCTAAAAACTAACATAATCTAAACCCAAAGCCCGCTAACGCTGTACTCTTTGCTTCCTGACTTGAGGTTGGTTAGGTATAGCAAGAACCTAAATTTAGAGATTATGCAAGTCACACAAAATAACGCATAATCCGTGACATGCTTCATTTTGTTTAGGATACACTGTCATTAAAAAAATAGTTTAGACTTAAAACATCAACATTAAAACATTAGAGTGAACGTTGTAGATTCAAAAGTGAGAGTTAAATTAGTACTTAATATTGGGGATTATTTACATTCGTTCATTTTTTTCAGAAAGGTAAAACATTAACTGGATTTAACCAGAATAGTGACGAGATAGTTAACTTTTTTTGGCCCAATCCAACAAAACGGCACGATCTTGCAAAGAGGAAAATCCTGTTAACACATCACTACATTCGCAAAAACTCGTGCGCTATTGGCAATAGCTACATTAGTAGAGGTCCTTTACGAATCGCTGCCTCCCTCCCCTTATTTTCAAGATTTGGAACTAATGGCCTGATGAAGATGTGCTGGTAAGCAAAATTGGCAAAAAAACCAGAGTCATTTTTCCGAAAATTAAAGTTCAGATCAGGCTCTGAGAAATAAAGTGACCATGTTACTTTAACCATGCTGCATAAGTTAAATTGATTTTGTAAAAGGTTGCTTATTAAATCAGATAAAAGCATTATACTTAAGGACGTCTTGGATTTCTCAAAATCCCTTCGTATTGGTACATATCTTAGTTACTTCTAATTTACTTATTTGCTACTTATATAAAAAAGTTACTTCGAACGACTTATAGAAAAATGAATTTTATCATATTGCAGTATTAAAGAGTACCTACATTCGTTTGGACTTAATAAAATATTGTTTTTATAAACTAGCACGAAAGCAATATTCAACTATTTTATTTGATTTTATGGGTTTGAATAGGTAGATTGACTGACTCACATGATAAGTCGTACATAATCATAAAAAAATATTTTGTGAATTGTATGAAATGTTAGATAATTGTACCTAGTAAGACACTTACCTAATGAAGTCCTGGTCAATTCCAGAAGCTTTTTTTTTAAATTTATGTCTAAAAATACTTGTGCTTCTCGGGACGCCCGACAGAAGTGATTTAACTTAAAGTAATCTAGGTTGAACTATTAAATATTGAAATTGTTTAACTGACTGCAAACTTACGCACACTTCAGATCGATTTTCAAAATGGCGTCCACTTTCAATAATTGTGACCTCAGATATCGTTATCAAGGTCGGGCCCAGCCCTTCCTTCAGTGACTGAAGTTCCAAAAGTGACTGTTCATGCAGCTCATCTTTATACACTTTTATTATGTGTATTTAAAATTATTAACTTGACTCATCATCAGCAAACTGTCATCCAATACCAGGTTAAAAAATTGCACATTTGTTTTGATGTAGGTACTTTATTCATACTTATTATATATTTCTAAACTTATATTCATAATTTAAGTGCGAAGATACTACTTAACTTCATAAAAAAAAAAAGTATCAAATATAGGTTCAAAAGCAGTTTTGACACAACTTACTTACTAACTTACTTTCTAATCTTTTTTAGTCTTGGCAAATGCATTTCAAAATTGAATAAGTAACTACAAGTACCTAAAACCTTTTGAATATATCTGTTAAAGTACGTGCTATAAATATATTTAATAAATAACTTGAATATTTATAGGTGCATGAACTCATAATTGGAAACGCTTGCGTTTTTTCCATTAATTGACAAATACTTATATGCTTTTAGAGGTTCGTTTCAAAAGCATACTTTTCCATTTCTTTATTATAGTTATTTACTGGCTGTGACGCAGAATGTGGTCATGCGGCGTTTAAGCTCTTTATCCATTAGCAGATTCATTGTTTATTTATTTTCAAAAAAAAAACCTATATCTGGTATGCTTTTGATACAAATCTCTATCAGCAAGATAATTCACAGAAACTTTAAAAAAGTTCCTGTTGTCAATTGATTACAAATATGACTTACTGAATTTGGCTACGAATCAAAAAGTTCTGGACCTATTTATCGGTTATTTGCACTTATCGTTATTTAAAAAAGAAGTGTTAATATTATGAACGATTGATCTCTGTAGAAAACGTAGCTTTCATTTTATAATAAAAGTATTTATAAAAAGTATCATTTTTGTAGGAATGTAGTGCCTCGGATGTAAATCCAAAAAAAAACTGCTTTGTATAGACTCTGAAGATTATCTATTCAGTCCGATCCGTTTTCATTATCGGATCATTTACAACTATACATCACTTAAAACTTTATGCAATGATCTTAAAGTAAATAACTACCAATACAATTGGTTAAGAACATTTTAACTGGTCGCCAGAATGAAGAAGAAATGAAATGAAATGAAGGTATCGTACCTCCTTGTAGGCATTGTATGAGGAAAACACAAAAGCCTCTAATTCGGTGAACACCGTATGTACGTTACGTATACATATATTTCTTATTTTCTTATTTATCTTATCTAAGGGTACATATTTGACTGGTTAAAAACCAGTGGTTATAATGGTTCTAAACAACTCTATTACTATTATTTATACATTTATCAGTTTCGTGTTTTACCACATTTATCAGACCATCACCGTATTCATAATTTCTTTCATTACTTTCATAAAAATATTAGACAAGTATTTTTTTTACAAAGCAGGTGTTTCTAATCTTACAAAACAGCTAAGTACCCAATCGAAACTACAATATTATTGTTATATATGTATAACAATTATCAATCATATCCGTAGAATCCGTCGTTAGATCGTCGATCGTCGTCTAAGTACTTACAGTTTTCTATCATTCATCATTTTTAAAATAACGGCTTTCTTCAAGTTTAGAGTTAATTATAAAACGAGATTGACAACTATAAGTATGTATGACTTAACGTCATTAATAATGGATGAGAGGTATCTGTCGTTTATAAATAATTGGAACAAGTGAGCAGGCCGGAATGGTAGGAGATAAAAACCATATTATTATCGTCTTTGATCCTGTTCTCGTATTGTCAACGTATTGATAGCTCTTATTTACTTGACAGTAATGGCGGCTGAGTTAAAAACAATACCACGATATCAAGTTAATACCGCCAAGATATAGGCGCAGATCTTTTCGGTATTGAACTAATAGCAGGTCAGCACCCACTCGGCAGAGGTTTGATATTAGATATGGAACTCAGGCTGCAAGTTCTGGGAGGGATACTACCTGTTAGCTCACTCTCTATTTGCTCCAGGCTTTTTCCGCGTGTTTCGGGTACACAGAAAACTACAAAAAATAAACTACCAAAGCAGATACAGCCAAATAACCAAAATGTGCCAGTTCGACCAAAGGCATCTAAAAGATATAGCAACGTTTTGGTAACGGCAAATGTACATAGCCAATTAAAAGCTGTACAGACAGAAGCTGCCGGTCCTCTGATTTTCGCGGGTAGAATTTCCCCCATCATTAACCATGGTATGGGTCCGAATCCCATAGAATAGCCTACCATATAAACCATGAGGCAAGTGAGAGGCAACCACGACCCAGTTTCGACATCCATGAGTAGTTTGTCACGGGCGTAGAAGAATGTGCCGAGCACTGCTAAAGTTATTGTCATAGATACAGATGATATATACAACAGCATTTTCCTTCCGCAACGGTCAATCAAGGTAATTGCTTGCATAATGGAAGCAAAATTAACTATTCCTACAATGATATTTGACAAATACACATCTACTGAGGTCATGTGGAATATTTGAATAGTATAATATATGAGAGCAGCCAGTGTCACAGGTGGCACGAAGTACAGCATTTTCCTTCCGCAACGGTCCATCAAAGAAGTTGCTTGCATAATGGAAGCAAAATTAGCTATTCCTGCAATTACAATTGTCAATTTTTCATCTACGGAGCTGGATATGGGGAATATTGCATCGGTAAAAAATATAAGAACAGTAAAGCCAGATAATTGCTGAAACGCCATTAAACCTAGAGAAATACAAATACACTTCATATATTTCTTATTACTGAACACCTCTTTAAAAGTGGACTCTTTATCCTCCGTTGCGGCATCTGATTGTACGATATCGCGAATTTCGTTATCAATGTTTGCATTTTTCCCTCGAAGCCAGAGCAGAGCTTTTCGAGCTTCATCAGTGCGTCCGTTTGATATGTACCAGCGGGGAGTTTCTGGGATCATAAGCATGAGGATAAAAAATGGCACAGGTAGCGCTGCTCCTAGATAGGCCAATTCAGACCAATTTAAATAAGTTCCAGCAAGGTAACAGACTAGGATACCTATGTTGCTAATAGCAGCAGGAAATAATCCTAATGTGCCTCGGACTTCTGGTTGCATCGTTTCTCCCAAATATACAGGAAGAGCTAGGGAGTCAATACCCGCACAGAATCCGCATACAGCCCGTCCTGCTAGCACCAGGTTTACGGTAGTTGCACTGGCTATAAGAATCCAGGAGATGAAAAATAGCGGTGCAGTTAGGAGTATGGTTCTGCGCCGCCCGATGTAGTCTACGAGGGCTCCGCCGGTGACGCCGCCCGCCAGCGCCCCTAGCGGCATGACGCCTCCGACCCAGCTAGCCTGTAATAACCATTCATTCTTGAATACTTTCCAATTGCAAATATGAAAAATCTCCCGATAATAATAACCATACTTTATACACTGGACCGCAAAACTTAGTATCACACTTTATATGACATGTTATTTAAAAGTGTGATACTTAGTTTTGCGGTCCAGTGTAGTTATATTATTTTGTAATGTTTCTGTGTGATGTACAATAAAGTGTTTTTTATTGTATTGTATTATATGTATGTTATTGTATTGTTTGTTCACAGCAGATTTACCTCCTTATACGTTAAATTGATGTTTGTATCAATCAGCATGGTAGAGAATGCCAGTGTTGTGTAAGCGGAAGAAAATCCAATGACCATTGATCCCAGCGACACTGCCACAGCCGCCAGGATCTGCAGGAAATCCGACATGTAAGTACCTTCTAATCCGACATGTACCCAAGTTGGCCTACTTATTGCCTGAAAAAGTTACTTAATCTCACGGACATAAACTATAATTCAGTGATTGATATTAAGGAAAATATATAAACGTTCTACCCACATTTGCATAGCCATTTCATACTTTCAACCATGTTATGTTTATTGACTAAATTTATTCCCCACTTTTTGTCCGTGAAGAGAATGAACACAAAATTGATAAAACAATTACAAAATAGTAAATTTGAATATTAGACATATTTTTTATCTCTACTTATTATTTCTACCAATCGACAAGAAGCAATTTATTAATGTATTCTTAATGGCTTTTACAATTCGCTTCGTGCACTTTTCAAACAAAAATACATTGTATGAAAGGTGCATGTATAAGACGATACGAAGTGCATACGTGGTGGAGTCACAGCTAGAATCGAGCACTAACCTTGTACATGTACACGTTCGTTATTATAGGAAGAGGAGTGTCCGTCTGTCCGTCTGATTTTTGATCTTAGATTAAGTAGGTTATGTACGCAAGCTTGCGTAATTTTCATTATATCACTATTATGCTGCTATTACGATACTCGGCTAACATGCAATGTAATTTTCACCGTATAATTTTCATATAAAAGTCTGGCTGTAAATTTTAATAACCATGATTATTAGGACATTATCGGAGTGGTTTGTTTATGTCTAAGCATAATACTGACCTGGGGGATATTATGACATACGAGGGTGAATTGAAAAGTTTTGAGCCTAACCTTTTAGACTTGAGTTTTTATAACTAAGGCCCGTATTAATATACTGATCTCAACTCTAATGCTCGTCTCGAGATGTGTCAAAAATGACAGTGTTCTATGGTTCGGCGTTTACTTTGTTATCTTGTGACGGGCCTCATAGTCAAGAAGAGTTTTTTAATACGGCCCTAAGAATTGAATTTTATTACTTTACATACTTAGTCTCCAAAACGATCGAACTTTTGCCACCTTGCTTCAAACTTATTTATTCCTTGTAAAACAAATTAATCTCCAAGGTGATCAAAATATTCAGTCACCGCTTCTTGTACAGTCAACGTCATAAATAAGTGATCATTTATGTACCTTGTCACTTTAACGTCATGTTTGTAATGTCATACAAAATTGAGAAACGATTGAAAGCGACGAGGTACATAAATGATCACTTATTTATGACGCTGACTGTACCTCAATATCCGTCGAAAATTTCCGTCTTGCGAAGTGTTTTTAGGTTAGGGAAGAGATGCTAATCAGAGGGGGCCAAGGTCGGAAATGGGGTGGATGCGGCAACAATTCAAACCCAGATTTGTGCGAGAGATTTCTCTGCAGTATGGACAGGAGCATTGTCTTGGTGGAACAACACTTTTCTAGATATCATATAACAGGTCTTTTCGTTTTAAAATCTTCACGCAGACGTTGTGTTGTGTTGAGGATGCAATAGTAATAAAATAAGCATTTATGGTTTCGGAGAAAATCAACCATGATGGCCCCTCTGCAATCCTAATTGTGGGATATAAGATAGGTCAATTAATTAATAACAATGCTATGCATATATGCTGTTGATTGATGTATAATTATAGTTAATATAGATTGTTATTACCAAAACAACCATTCAGAACAGCATAATTATATATTTATAACGTTATTATTAATTTTCATATCACCTACTCGGAAAGGGGACTTTTCTTCCCTGCTACGAGGGATCAAAGTGGCACTTTTCTGTTCAAGGACATTTTGTTGCCAAATTTGATAATTGTTGTTAAGTGCGATAATTTCCTGTTGTCAAATTTAATAATTTCAGCATTTCTAGAATGTGTGAATAATTAAATTTGTTTCATCACTAAGATCTTTTATTTTCCTCATAGGTGATGTGAAAAGCAGTATGTGTCACACGGTAGCAAAATTATTTCCACCTTGGGCGTTAACACTTGAATCCCTCACTACGCTCAGGATTCTATTTTAGAATCCCTCGCTACGCTCGGGATTCAATTGTAGAATCCTTCGCTTCGTTCAGGATTCAATGTACGCCCTCGCCTTAAATATGTCATTTTGCTCCCTTGTGACACAATCTACTATTATTCACCTATCCTAGGACACCAAAACCTTTTGCTTTGATTTTAACACCATAACATTAGTAAATACTTATACACAAAAAATTGGCTTTCCTTGTGCGACCAGAAGCACGGTAGCTTCGTGACTGACCGCTATAAGAAGAACGTACGGTCGGCCTTATAAGAAGCTGCACACTTTAGTACTCTGTCACTTTAACGTCATGTATGAAATGATGCAATAATCTGTCAAAGGCGTTTCAGCGACAAGGTACAAAAGCGTGCACCTACTTATAAGGTTGACTTTACCGTTACACCGTGCAATGCAACTTAACTTTTATATTTAAGTAAAAGGACAAAATTGGCCAAAACATTGAACGGGTAATCCCTTCATCGGGCTATCGTTGCAAAAGGGATTTCAAACCGCTTTGACCCGATATTCGTTAAGCCTAGTGAGTTACTCCTAAAAAAAGGCGCTGAAAAGCCATATTAAAGGTTTTTGACGAGCAACGGATTTAGTAACCAAAGACTTTCCCAAAACACATTCAAACCCCCTTGAAGGGAATATCGGACGCAAGGGAATCTAAAACATGAAGGTAAAAGGAGAAATCTATAAATCGATGGGTACTTAAAAAAAATCAAATTATTTTTTTGGGATAATACGAGGATACTGTTTAAACGGAACCATTGGTGCGCCAGTACAGAGTGACTCGCACTTAGCCGGTTTTTTATAGGTAAGGTTGGGTGTGGCAGGACAAGCATGAAAGTCGTATAAATGCAGTTGAAATGCGCTCTTTGCGTAGTATGTGTGGTGTGAAACTGATTAATAGAGTAAGGAATGAAAAGGTCAGAAAGAAATGTAGACTAAAAGAAGATGTAGTGACTAAGATTGAAAAGGGCATGCTTCGATGGTTCGGTCATTTGGAAAGGATGGATGAAAGAAGATTGACGAAAGAGATATACAGAGCGAAAGTGAGTGGAAGGGTCGGAAGAGGCCGCCCTAGGCGTACTTTTTCGAATCAAATCGGAGAAATACTGGAAAAGGGCCGAATCTTAAGTACCCGAAACCGAAGTGCGTGCATGACTCGATGTATGAATGTGGAAGAAGCGAAAGACATTTGTCAGGATCGTAGCAGGTGGAAAGAAGTCGTCTCTGCCTACCCCTCTGGGAAACAGGCGTGATTTTATGTATGTATGTATGTAGGTAAGGCTCCGTTTTGACCAAGCGTGAAAAAAAGATTTGATCGCAACTAAATCAACTTTGTTCAAGATAAGACTGAAGCAATTAATTATGTAGGTATCATTTACATTACTTACCAGTAAAGTAAACAATGCAAATCAATACAAAAAAACTTGATTGAACACCACATACACCAAGGAACGGATATACAAAAACTTATTTGCATTGAAGAGCTTTTCTACTAAGTTTCTAGTAAATTGGACCTAAAAATATTTTTTCCCATACAAATTTGGCAACCCCTTTTTATCGCTTTAGGGGTTGAGTTTTAGTAATCGCTGAAATACGTGTCTCATTATTCGCATTGAAGAGCTTTTCTACTATGTTTCAAGTAAATTGAACCAAAAAAATATTTTTTCCCATACAAACTTGGCAACCCCTTTTTATCCCTTACGAGTTGAATTTCCCCTATGAAAATCCCCCTATGATGCCTGTTATAAAATCAACACACCCTCAAAATTCCATTTTTTTATCTGAAGCGGTTTGGGCTGGGCGTTGATGACTCAGTCAATCAGGATCAGGAAATCTTATATATATATATATCGCTTAGAAGAAGATGTAAGCAAACAAGTAGGTACGATATAAGATCGAGACTAGAAAATTTCTTTAAGGTCACTTTTACTTACCTGAGGAATCCATTTTTTCATATTCATTTTTTATGAATGCCTTTTAAAAAGGTACAATTTATGTTCTGACTATCAATAAAACCACTTAAATTATTTATTTAAACATATACCGTACGCCTCTGTGCGCGTGCTTACTCGACCACTGTAACTGGTCAAATAATCACTCTGGAGCGCGTACACTATGTCCTTTTTTTATTTTATTTTTTTCCAAGTCTTAGTCTACCATTTCCGCCGGACTGTAAGACCCACTTGGTCGGTGTCTAACCTAGTCTAGTTACCTTGAAATCAGGGCTCACTAGCAGTGGAATCTTTGTTAACAATACATACCTACGCTGCTACAACAGGTGATAAGCAACCCAACAAGAGTTCTAAACTCAGTTCTTACTCGTATTTATTTGCATGAGATATTCTCAAGGTTATGTAAGACAAGCGATGACTCAATAACGGTGGGGCGGTAAATAAGGGTGGAACAGCTAACCTTACTTCCATGTCCGAACGACTGACTTGGAACTTACCGACGCTGAAGTCCGAGGCGGCTTGGACGGCGTTATTCTCAGCTAGCTAGGATTATCAAATAAATGCAAATCAATTTACTCTACGGATATTTAATTTTTAAAAAAAACCAAGCCCGCGCCTTGATCTACATACAGGACATTCAAACATGTGTAAATTTACAATGGTATTATGCACAACCTATTCAACCTAGTAACCTACGGTTCCGGCATGCAATCGAATAGTGCTCGTCCCGGCCTGGACATACTTAATAGCATCAACGGAAACGATACTCAAAAGTTGCCGTTGTTTTTTACCACTAATTGCCCTCGTCGGGCGCCACCAATGTTAGACGCATATTTAGAATCATTTGTCACTAAATATCTAAGTAACTATACATTCATCATCAACTGGCGGTTTTTTAAATATTAAAAAACGTATTGTTCACTTTCCCTAATAGGTCCCTATTTTGTTTACACCTTTAAACATCAAAGTGTGCCAAATATTAGGAAACAAAAGTAGATAAATTCTTGATTACCTCAGAAATAAACCACAACGTAACTAATATCTTACAGCGTAGACAACATCGAAGTTAGCAAATTCGGATCAAGTATAACTTTGCTACATCCTGGAACTGGCGAAGTTTTTATATCGATAAAACATTTTCTCCTTCAAAATTTAATTCATCATTGTATTTTTTTTGTACTGAAAAATACCAGAAAAGGCGGCTCAGCACAGAAATAGTACCTACTTATAAGCTTTTTCACTTCTCAGGCTCTAAAATGACTCACAATTGGCTTGTATAGCCGGACTAAAGTGATGTATTTAATCTCTAGGGAATAAAACTACACTTTACTCCCTAGGGACTAAAGTACTTTTTCTTTTTAATTTACTTTGGAAACCCTTAAACTGCCAATCATCGCCTTTTTCAGTGATTGTATATGGATCATTTTTCTTGCAAAAAATATAAATTAATCGATTTAATTTCACGATTAATGATTACAAATATGAATCTATTTAAATATTTAAGGGATAAAATCTATTTTATTAGGCATGGTCCAAATAGTTTTTAAGTTTGTATCTGTTGGCTAAATATGCAAGCATTTAAACATCACGGTGTTAATGAATGGAGGATTATCGCCATTTTCAGAGATTGTGTATGGACCATTTTTAGGCCGTGGAAATAACCTCAAAATGCCAACTGTGCAAAATTATTAAAAAAAAGATTTAATTTCGTGAAACACGATTAATGATTACTAATATAAATATATTTAAATATATTAGGGATAGTTCTATTTTATTAGGCATGGTCCAAATAATTTTCATGTTTGTATCTGTTGGCTAAATATGCAAGCATTTAAACATCACGTTGTTAATGAATGGAGGATTATCGCCATTTTCAGAGATTGTGTATGGACCATTTTTAGGCCGTGGAAATAACCTCAAAATGCCAACGGTGCAAAATTATTACAAAAAGAGTTTTTTTTTTCTCGCATTCGAAGTGAAAAGTAGAGTGTTTAACACGAGACTAAACAACCATAATGACACTCGAACTATAGCCACTCTCGCTAAACATCTCGTGTCATTATGGCTTGTTTTAGTCCCTTGTTGAACAATCTACTATTGAATTTAATGTGGTTACCGGTAGAGTATACAATACTTTGACTATTACATTGCAGTAAGCTGTCTTCTATGGTATTACGGTACGGCAGCCTAGCCAAAGATGCAAACGCTATTAACGTAAAGTTTTTCTTTTCTGATACTCAAAATGTATGAAATTACATTCTCGCGCGTTGCGATAAACCACATGGTTAACTATCACCCGAAACATTTTTAGTGATAAAAAGGGAAAAACGTTAGTAGCGTTTGCATCTTTGGCTAGGGCCTCAGAGGCCCTCGCCTCCCACATATTAAATGAGAGTTACTACGTGGCCATACTTTTAATTTCTCTCGATCTAGTCTCGAGTCACGACAGTCACGAGTGACAGGGACTAGGCCCTCGAAGTTTGGAATTTAGTGGTTCATGACTTCGTGGTAACCATCCTATGCCGGCATCAATCCCAAATTAGACGTTCGATGCTACATTACTACCCTTTATTTAAAAAACAGTTAGGTAAAGAACTTGCATAGTTTCATAAATAAACAGTTATTTACAGAACTGACTAAAACTGTGGCTAACTTTATATATCTGGGATTTCTTTAAGCAATTTAAAAAATGCATTTTATTGATTGAAAACAAGTATTCAGGAGCTTAGAAATAACTATAGTTAGGTATTAATTATCTTATTAAACTTTTTTTTTTATTTTCGTTTCCGTTCGGGGCATAAACTAACTCTGTAGGTACCATTTGTACCAAATTTTCTGTTGATTGGTTCAGGCGTTGAACCTTGAAGAGGGAGGGGGACAAAGAAATAAAATATTACGACTTTTATTAAAATAAAACCACACTTGTCAAGTTCTGCCGGATAGTAGAAGATAAATAAACTATAAATCAACTTTCGATCTTTTATATATAAGTGCCATCTAGTGGTCTATGTAGACAATATGCTCAATCGGTTTAAAAAGTATGCTATTGAATGCGTCTTTGAAAAGAAGGCATTGAACATTTGATAACGCTCTTAATTAAATTTTATAAATACACTAATAATAAGTATTATCAATGAAATTAAATTTTGGTCTGTTACTGTTCAATTTTAAAATAATTAAGAATTTCCAAAACTTAACTACTTTTACTGTAAAAAGGCCTGCTTTGCAAACAAATTTCTAAAGTCAGCTGTCACTGTCGCGTCGCAAACAGCTGATAAACAATAACGCCAATCACGGTGTACGCCAAGGTTTTACCAATTTTGTATCCAAAAAATAATTCTATCATGTCTGGAGAGGATTGCGACGGTCTAGATCGCGGTGACAATGATGGACAAAAGTCGGATAAAATGTTCACATTAAAGAAGTGGAATGCGGTCGCTATGTGGAGCTGGGATGTGGAATGCGATACCTGTGCGATTTGCCGCGTCCAAGTTATGGGTGAGTAATGACTTAATAAAAGTAACTACACTTTATTTTCTTGTCCTAGGAATTGTCAAGAATATTTCTTAATGCAAAGACACCTAAAAAGCCGCCGGTCGTGCTTATTAGGAGATGAAATAAATCAAATTCGGGGAGTTAGAATGTTTTCGTTTTGGCTTAACCAAAAACAATTGGTTTGCTAAAAATAGGCTCGGATTTATACATAATAATAATAGAATTAATATCAATTAGGAGAGCTGCCCTCAAAGGCCATGCCTTGTTCAGGCCATGTTTCTGATATTTAGGATTGGCTAGGTTTATGTTTGACATCACTCATCCTATGGCTAATTACTTGAAATATAAGCAAATGTATCATATTACTTATAATTTATTTAACTAATAAGCATCTATTTCCACTTCTGGAGAAATAAAATGATAAAAAATTTAAAAAATATCTATGATAACATTGATATTTTTTAAAGTAAACTTGTGACTATCATTTTATTTCCCCAGAAGTGGAAATAGATGCTTGTTAGTAAAGTAAATTCTAAAAAATGCTAGTTTAGAATATTCTATAAATGCAAAATTGTGTTTTTCCATTGCCATGGTTAAATGCTTTTTGTGTATTTGGTATGGATATACTGTCTTACTGTCGTACTTTTGTCTGCCGTTTTGTTTGTCTGAGATTTTCATTTATCTGAAAGTAATTTTTCTCTAAACCCATTAACTTTTCAAAATGTTTAAAGAGGTATACCTACAGAACCTGTAGGTTAGGTTAAGTTAGTTATATAACAACCCAGGAAAGTGAAACGGTTTCAGGGAAAAAATATTTTCTGACAAATGATTTTTTTCCGATGAATGACACGGAGGTTAAAAGTTTTACGAACTAGACATAGATTGTTTAATTCCTACCTGAGATCCCCGCCACTCATAGGCGACCTTTTGACCCCTCTCCCTAGCATTTGACACTCAGTACTGACCGACGTGTAGTGCGATGCGCATGGACCGGTGTGAGACAGATGATTATCCCTGAATTCACCAATTTTCTGTGTTTTACTCTTGTGCGTGAGCTTATAACCTGGACTAAACAATCCCTGGAAGATTGGGACGGCTCCGGACGGAGTCAATGGACCGCTGATCGCCTAGCTGATCTAGGCCTACAGAAGAAGCCCTAACTTGGACCTAGAACGGTATTGTGCACAGATTTATCCCTACACTGACAGACCTTTTCTTTATCAATCCCTTAACATAGATAACCAGCTAATAGCCCAGGGTAGGTCATAGGATTCAACTAGGATGTGTAGTGTATACATAATTAAACCAGCCATTTTGTTACTTTTGGATTTGGATACTTATTTAGAAATGTATGATAGTTGTAGGTGTATGTGTGTACATATTCTAGTATTTGCTGTCTGAATTTAAATACATTACCACATCACATGATATGCTTAACTTGTAATTACAACCTAAAATAATAATTTTGTGAATTGTTTGAAATATAGACTTAATAAAGCCCTGATGCTGCTTGCTGTCTTATCTTTTAAGAAGTGTGGTTTCTGAAACATGAGATAAATCTACCACTCTTTTTTATAATTTTTATTCGACTTACTATTTTACCAACCACATTACAATATTGGCCCTGTGGCCATGGACCTAAAAAAAAAGCATGTAACATTGTCCTAAAAAAAAAGGATGTAACCTCATCTTATCATGACTGAAGCTCACAGAATGGCCATCCGTTTACTTGTATGCGTGCTTTGAGGGTTGCCATATAAATGGTCAATTTGCCCATTTTAAGGCCCTTTTACCCACTACAACTTTTTGCAGCAATACAAAAGCGCATTTGACAGCCATGCCACTACTGTGTCACAACTAAACATAGATGATTTAAGACTGTATTGATGCTGCATCGAGACAGAATCGAAATTGTATCACTGCAAAACTTCGTACAATTAAATCATGTTACAATTACGTACTACCTACTTCAATTCCAACATTGCTTTTGATTGTGTCATGCAACCGCTGTAATTTAAATGAAATTGGGTAGGTATCCCCATTTTGTAATCAAAAGTTAAAAATTAAAACTGAGAGCCTTCAATTATTGCTTCAATAGATATTTTTTTCTCATTAATTGTTTCCTAACTAAATATTTAAATATTATAAAATTCTATTGTTGAGGCCTTATATGGACCACTAAATATTATAAATATTCCAAAATTTGATTTGTAAGCTATACCTGTTTTAGAGAAAAAGGGTCTTGCCCGACAACAAGGTTATCTTATAAGTTTCCATTCGCATTTAAAATTAACCCTAAAAATAATAACCGGTGGTAAGTGACTGCTAAAAATTGTATGACCATTTTAATATTTAAAATTTCTAAAGAAAAGGATTCTTCTGAGAGCTAAATAAAATAAAAACTAACTGTTCGTGCAGCAACATCATTACCTATCCATTTCAATTTTATCTGTTAAAAATTAATAACTTTACACATCATAAAGAAACCATCATCCAAAACCAGTTTAAAAAATATCATTATTGTTTTAATTTTCTTTATTAAAACTTATGCATATAACAAGACTCAGATCCACATTTTCTTATTTCTAAATACATATCATACTGCAAACATACTATATAATTAAAGTGCAGATACTACAAGGAGCCTGCCGATTGGCCAAAATATCTTTGGTCAAATGTATCATTTCCCAAATTTTTATTTCCAAAAACCATTTGGTATTACTTTTGTTTTAAATCCGGAATACCGAAACTGCTTGCTACGTCTATTAGGTAAAGTTACACTTGTGACTACATAAAAAACTAATCAACTCGACGGGAAACAACTTTTTAGGAAATGTTGGAAAATTATATATTCAACCAAAAATATTTTGGCCAAACAGTATAGGCCCGATACTACATCATCAAAAACTTAATGTAAAAATAAACACAAATTCAAAAGCAGTATTGAGACACAACTTACTGTCTAATCCTTTTTAGTCTTGTCAAATCCATTGACCAAAATGTTAAATTAACGTTATTTTTAAGAATAAGTACTTGAAAGTCTTGAAACCCTTTTAAATCCTTTGTTTAAGTACATGCTATAATTAGAAACGCTGGCGGTTTTCCCATACAATAGACAACAAATATGAATTGTACTTGGTCACCAATCAAAAAGTTATTGACAAATGTAACTGTTGGTTACACTTATTGTGAATTCAAAAAATAACACTAAAATTATGTAAGATTTATTTCTGTCGAAAACATAGCTTTAATTTTTTGTGAAATCCTTATGGATTAAAAATATTATTTTTTTGTATGAATGTGTTAACACTTATTATTAAATTCTTATAAAATAGAAGATCCGTTTTCAATAGAGGCTCATTGATCTTAGCAAAGTACATCTCTGTAAGTTTCATTTAATGATCTAAAGTAAATTGTAATTAGCAATAAAATTGGTCAAAAACTTTTTGATTGGATGTCAAAATTGATAAATCGTGGACTATGAGCACATAATGTAATAAATCACATTTAATTTTTTATCTTATCCAAGTGTACAAATATACCAGGGTTGCTTGATTGTTTGCTAGTTACAACAACATTGACTGGTTAAAAAGTCAGTAGTTACATCGGTTTTAAACAATTATTTTAAAACTAGGTTCTCTTTACAAAAATATTTACCTATTTCTCATCAAACGTTTTGTGTATACCACATTTATATCAGAATATTCAGATTTCATTACTATGAAAAATGTTTACAAAATAAGTATATTGAATAAACAGTATTCAAATCTTACAATTAAATCTTAGCTACCTATTTCTATTCACTGATTCTTATGCTAAGAATAAATATTAGGTATTGTTATATAACAATTATCAAATCATATGCCTTAAGTACAGTCTCCTGTGTATCATTTTCCAGAATAGCAGCTTAATGAAAGTTTTTAGGGTCAATTATAAAACTGAGATTTCTAAATATTCTATCTAGTAGTTGATAAATAATCTTAACAACTAAGCAGACCTTTTCTGTATTGATTTGTCAGCACCCACTCGGCAGAGGTTTGATATTGGCTATGGAACTCAGCCTGCGAGTTCTGGGAGGGATTCTACCTGTTAGCTTAGTCTCTATTTGCTCCAGGCTTTTTCCGCGTGTTTCTGGTACACAGATAACTACAAAAAATAAACTGCCAAAGCAGATACAGCCAAATAACCAAAATGTGCCAGTTGGACCAAAGACATCTAAAAGATTTTGAAACGTCTTGGTTACGGCAAATGTACATAGCCAATTAAAAGCTGTACAGATAGAAGCAGCTGGTCCTCTGATTTTCGCGGGTAGAATTTCCCCCATCATTAACCATGGTATAGGTCCGAATCCCATAGAAAAGCCTAGCAGATAAACCATGACGCAAGTGAGAGGCAACCACGACAAAGTTGCGACCTCCATATGTAGTTTGTCACGGGCGTAGAAGAATGTACCGAGCACTGCTAAAGTTAGTATCATAGTTACAGACGATATGTACAAAAGCATTTTTCTTCCGCAACGATCAATCAAAGCTGTTGCTATGAAAGTGGAAGAAAAATTAACTATTCCTACAATGATGGTTGACAATTTTTCATCTACTGAGCTCCCGGTCATGTGGAATATTTGAACAGTATAAAATATAACAGCATTGATGCCAGATAACTGCTGAAACGCCATTAAACCTAGAGAAATAAAAATAGACTTCATGTATTTCTTACTGAACAGCTCCTTTAAAGTGGAGTCTTTATCTTCAGTTTCGGCATCTGACTGTACAATATCGCGAATTTCGTTGTCAATTTTTGCATTTTTCCCTCGAAGCCAGAGCAGAGCTTTTCGAGCTTCATCAGTGCGTCCGTTTGATATGTACCAGCGGGGAGTCTCTGGGATCATAAGCATGAGGATAAAAAATGGCACAGGTAGGGCTGCTCCTAGATAGGCCAATTCAGACCAATTTAAATATTTTCCAGCAAGGTAACAGATCAGGATACCTATGTTGCCAATAGCAGTGGGAAATAACCCTAATGTGCCTCGGACTTCTGGCTGAATCGTTTCGCCCAAATAGACAGGAAAAGCTAGGGAGCCAATGCCCACACAGAATCCGCATATGGCCCGTCCTGCTAGTATTAACTCTACGCTAGTTGCGCTCGCTATGAGAATCCAGGCGACGAAAAACGGTGGTGCCGTGAAGAGTATGGTTCGGCGCCGCCCGATGTAATCTACGAGAGGTCCGCCCGTCACGCCGCCCGCCAGCGCCGCTAGCGGCATGAGACCTCCGACCCAGCTAGCCTGTAATAACATTCAACCTTTATTCCTTTTAATTGAAAATACATATGTACAATAATAAACTTGTAGGGTTAGATGTCCTTAACATTGATGATAAGCTGCTTTAGGAATGTATTGTAAAATAAATTGTAAAAGTTTTTTTTTTGCACGTGGGTTTACATTATTTTGCAAATTTATAATGTTCAAAGAAGATTTACCTCTTCCTTCGTTATATGGATGTTTGTATCATTCTGCATGCTGGATAATGCCGGTGATGTGTAGGCGGAAGAAAATCCAATAACCATTGATCCAAGTGACACAGCCACAGCCGCCAGGATCTGCAAGAAGTCCGACATCCTTGTTACATCTTTTGCGCTATGAAGTTTTATACCAGGAAATTTGGCATACCTATTTATGGCCTGAAAAACTAAACTCCAATTCTGTGATGGTTTTGTGGGAATAATACCTGTACTCCTCCATCCATACCCCCATTTGTATAGGTATTAACCCATTTCACGATTTCAACCATAATTATGTTTGCGGTGTACATTTTAATTCCACCCAATTAACTTTTTATCCCCGAACAGAATCTAGTAGTAGACACAATATTTTAAAACAATTACAAAATATTAGGAAATTCTAAAAGGTAATGAAGCTTATCATAACTCTATTTCTACTTATTATTTCTACCTGTCGATAATAGCCAATTTGTATTATAAATATAGTCTTAATCGTTTTTACAATTCGCCTCATGCGTTTTTTAAACAATAACAAATTTTATGAAAGGTATTGCATGCATAAAACGGAAAAGAAATGTCAATATTATGATTACAAAAGAAACAGACGATACAGGAAGTGCATGTAAGGAGTCACAGCTCGAGCACTGAACTTGTACATGTTCGTTATTATGGGAAGAGGTGTGGCAGACCGTCTGCGTCTATTAATTTAAGGCCTCATCAACACTGATTGTGTCCACTTGTGACTTCATCAACGCATTGGTGAATTGTTATTGCGTATGAATATTTTATTGTGTATTATTAATACACACTTTGCTTTGTAAAAACTACGACAATGTGCAAAGAGTTCTGCAATTATGCTAGGCAATATTTGCGTGCTTAAGTTGCCATACGATGTTTATTGGAATTTGAAATGATCTGTTGAATATGTTGATATTATCATATAATAAAACATGTTCAGGTTAATATAAGATTTATGAAGAAAAAAAACAGGTTACCCTTTGTTTCCACTGAATAAAGATGTAAGAGAAAATAATGAAAAAACGGCTCTTTGCAGTAGTGAAGTTACATGATGATTAAACCCAACTAATAGGAAACATTATAAAGTACAATATTCGATTAATTATTCCATTATTGCATCTGACTTTAGAATACCGTACATAACGTGCAAGTCTTTACTTTACGGCTTACTTTGTGACACCTTACGAGTAGATTTAGCTACTTTTATGTTGAACACGACGGGGTCCACATCACATAACTTGTTATAGGTAGGTAGGTAATTCTCCTTTTTGGGGAAGCGCGAAATAAAGGGTTGAACACAAACATTAGTTGTCAACTAATCAAGCCAATACTTCAGTAATATTTAATTTACCATGAAACAATTGCATAGGCATTTCTAACACTGATTTGATTTTGACCACCTTTTCCCCGTGACGCCGTCCGTATAGAAGTCGTTTATCGCTTTACATGTAGCCAACGTTACGTACTTTTTAACCCTACAGATATCTCTAAAATCATGCACGTCAATTCGTTGCTCTTTTGCTACGTGACACTAAGACAAACCAACATACTTACATAATTTCGCATTAATAATATTATGACTAATATGCGACGTATGATTGTACGTTTAGTATTTCGCCGTCTATACTCTGAATAGTTAACCTTAATCGATTACACATGGTCACTTTATACTTTTCTTTATTCTGAATTGCGCCTTAGTGATAAACTACTTGTTATCAAATCATGAAAAAATAGATGCTAGAATTACATTACTTGTATTATTTTGCTAAACACACCTGAGAAAACGTATATGTTGGCTCTTCATAATCGCTAGACCGCACTGCAATGCTGTAGTGGGTATCCGCTCTCATTAATATCTTCATGTTTGGAAAACAATTGTGTCCACTTTATGCTACACTGGCGCACTGTTCATATCATGCAAATTCACCACGCACAAGTTCGTCCGGCGTAGGCGACTGAAGAAATGGCCTCTCGATATACATGCCGCGATTTATATGGGCACAAATTGATTGACAAAACTGATTGGAGCGCGAGGCTGTATGATTCAAAACAATGCCCAGCGTTTCGATCCGCGCGGGCAGTGGAGGAAAACAGAATAATTGACATTTTCACTAATAATCTTAAAATTGTTGAAGAATTCCCATTATTGACGAAATTTTGCTCGTGCTGGTAATGCAGGTTAATTCAACGAATTTTTTTGTCAAAGAACGTACAGTGCAATAGCTCTTGATAAAAAAAACCTTCGGGTTTGTATTTCTCTTTCACCCGCACGTGTACGATCTTCTAGCTACGCTAGCCTTACTGACTTCTTTATCCGATTCCGAAAGACAAGAGCTATTGCACTGTACCTATTAAATATTAAAAATCCATGGCATTACTATTCCTAAATTGATTGCGGCTTTAATTTATCTTTTCGTAATGTAATTGACTGTTTGCATGATTAATTACGCGGAATCCGTTTAAATCGTCATAACTCCCAGTGTTCATGGTACCCTTAACGCAACTAGACGACCGGCAAACATGTTTCATGGAAACGCTTCCTGTTCAGACGAAGTTAAGCTCTTTTGGAACTGTGTCCCATCAGAAGAATCGGGTTAAGGTATCTGCCCACTACACCGTACCATAGTATCATGACCGTACTATGAACGTTTCAGGGCCAGAAGGTAGGTAATTAGTTTTAAATTATTGGTCGGTGACGGCTAGTGGGCATAGTGTTATACTTGTCAATACAAAAAATATTAGTTTGTCTGACACGTTCCTATTACGGTCATGGTATGATACGGTGTAGTGGGTACAGACCTTTATCCTGACTATTCGATGTCGCTGTACGTGGAACCAACGTGCTCTTACGGATGAACGTCTGTTGAAATGTATTGTTAAAAATCATGCTTAAAGAGGTTGGCCTGAAAAGCATTCTTTTGTTTTTATATTGTTATTTACTGAGAAAAAACGATTTAATATTGTGTTTGCTACACCCGCTTTGGACTAGTAGACGGAATGACGTCATTTTGTTTGCAACCGTGCTTTATTTTTTTAAGGCTAGCACTAGCTGTGACGTATAAAATATTAAATACCATATCACGTTTAAGTTTAAGCTTTAGCGATTACCAGAAAGGGCATTGGGTAAGTTTGTATGAAGAAATTTGACACTTTTTTTTCAGCTGTCCCATATGATTTTTACATACTTATTTAGAGGACCTTTTAATTCAAATAGATATATATAATTTATGATGTTAAATAATATCGGACCGGAGAAATTAAAGATTTAATTATTCAGCACGAAAAGTAGCCGCCCGCGTCCCGCTCCCGCGTCCCGCGTCTCGCTTCCCGCGTTCGCGTCTCCCGCTTTGTTTTTAAGTTTTGGGGATGTTTCACTTTAGCTATCAACATTATACTTTATGCATTAATGTTTTTGGTATTTTTATGTAAAATACGGTGACCCTACATCCAGGTATGAATATTTAAATATCTCGGCTCCGATGCACTTTAGAGAATTACAAAATATGTTTATTTTGAATAATTCTATTATAATTTACCACTTTCACAAATGGCCGCTCACCTTGAAAATGTATTAATTTTACAAATGACAACACTTTTACCCAAACCCGTTTGTTTATTTATTCTTAATAATGAACAAAAATATTAAAAAAATATGTTTTTGAGAGAAACCTGTATCTAGATACAAGCATGTGTTTTTTTCAACACACCTATAAAACAAGGCTGTTGGTAATTCACTCGAGGTCCTGAATATTTTTTGTTTAATATTGAATAACTATTAACTATCAAAAACCACAGATACCATTGCCACCCCTTCTTTCAGAGCTGATATATTTTAAACAGCCCAACCGATTTGCATGAAACATAGGCTAAAGATCATTTGATTAAACTAGCTTCCATTTAAAAAAACCGAGTCATATCGATTTATACTTTTACGAACTACAATGTCATAGCAGACACACAGATCCACAGACACACCCATAATTAAAGTAATATCATTGATTAGTTAAACATTACATCTTGATCATCAATGCACGTGTTGTTTGCAAATGTTTGCTCTGCATGATATAAACAAAATCATTGGACACGTTGTATGGACTCGTTAATAGCACGTGTTGAGCATGCGTGCTGACTTCTGACTACCTAGGAAAGTTTACTAACCCAATCACTTTGACGCCTACCTCAATAATGTACCAACCTATTATTCTCCTTGCAGTCGAATTACCTGACTTAATAAACTTGAGTCCTTTGCATGTTTTGAATCTTATATCAGCTAAAATAAACTGTCGTCACTACTTTGTTACCATTATAGAAAAACTACTCGCGTACCTACTATAAACCGCTAATATTGATTCGTTAACGGTATCAGAATACCAACTTTAACATAACCGAAGCGTGTAAACAGTTTATAATGAGCGTTGCCTGGTACTTATTAACAGTGATTTCATAATTATTATAGCATTGTTGTTACTATGGTTGCGCCCATGAACAATTGGCAGTCAACTAACATCTCAACTTTATATTATATTTACTTGTCAAAAACAAAAACAATTTAAATATGTACTTTTGTTGTATCGTAAAAGAGGTAAAACATAGAAGTCAAATTTGGTATGACTGTAGTAGGTACAAAAAGTAAATAAAAGCAACAAATACAAAAACTGGTCGAGTGTATGTTGGGCTCTCTCTGATTAGAATAGAAATGGCATTAAAAATCGGAACATAATAATACCTACTGTGCGAGCTTGCCGTTTGCAAAAATATTTTTGCCAAATGTATCATTTCCCAACTTTTTCATTTGCCAACCCAAAGTTATATAATTTTTTCAGAATTTATTTCAGTACCATGGTGTAGAACCCTATAGGGTAGGTTAGGTTAGTTTTTGTATAATCCTGAAATATTTACCGTTACAGAAAACAAAGCGGGTTGGCTTGGCAAATGAAAAGTTGGGAAACGATATATTTGGCAATCATATTTACCCGAAACAAAGGTACCCTCAGTGCATGAGTCTGACTCGCGCTTGATCGGTTTTTAATGCTATGAAAAGGGTTTGGGTAAAAATAAAATATTATTTGAATTCTTTGACTACATTATAATAAATAAAAAAATAACAATAAAATAAACTATGTAACCGTAATATACGGTAACATAAGAGTATGTATAATGATGTAAAATTAAGACAAATCTAAAAGTAATAAATATAGCCAATTATTTAACTAACTGGTTCAAGTAAACATTTGGTTTGAAGTACCTAAGGTAAAATATTTTATCATGATCAACACAGACACAGAGAACTTAGATCAATACAATACTTATTCTAAAGGAACTATCATGGGCAGTTAACGTATTAATTTAGTTGACTTATATATTATTTACATGAGATAGTCAATTGTTACAAACCATCGCGCCTCTATTGCAATTTTCATAGACTCGCCGCCAATCCGCCGCGCAGTGCCTCTCGGGCACTATGGAATATATTAATTACTACAATCCACGTATTAACTTTACTGGACCCCTTCCTCTAGCAACAATTTTGAACACTTTCCTTGTTAACACGTTGACTGCGGTGATGAAATTGGTGAACTTTCCGGGGGTGTGTTACGGGAAATATTTAGTCGCTTACGGTGGTGCGTTACAGCCAGTATTTCCCGTTCATAGTGTGTATTTTAAATGGCTGTAAAACTACATTACAAAGCAAATTTTGGGATATGTGCTAAATTATACATATAGTAAATTTTACCCGGTAATAGTGCCCGGCTAGGCTAGTTATAGTTTAGAAGATATATTCTTTATACGGAAACTATTGTTTACTGG
Source organism: Acleris sparsana (assembly GCA_923062465.1). Taxonomy (NCBI): domain Eukaryota; kingdom Metazoa; phylum Arthropoda; class Insecta; order Lepidoptera; family Tortricidae; genus Acleris; species Acleris sparsana. The sequence goes on along the minus strand of OV281287.1, from coordinate 12,034,250 downwards.
AAATTATTTCGCGTACTGCACCGAATAGGAAATAAGTTAAGGATGTGACAGTGATGGTTTAAATAAACGTCGATAATCATCATAATACTTGTAAAAAAAAACAAAGATATAGCGATCTCCTTCTAATGAACAAATATATTTATTAAAAATATTAAAATAGCAATTTTCATCTGTTCTTCCAACATCGTTTTTTTTCCAGTAGGTACGCTTTTAATTATCATGGGACGTCATCTTCTTCTTGGCACTGTATTTTTTTGATAACATAACACCTCAATTTTCTTTTAGATATTATAAAATTTCGGACGTCTTTGCTTGTAGAAGGTCCAGTATTATTGTTACAGAATTTTTCTTCGCGATCGCCTTATAGTTTGTCGATAACACGTATAGGTGTCTTCTACCTAAGGCCAATTGGGACTGTTTGTACCTTCACCTGGGTGCGGTATGTGATCACAAATACGGAAAATACTTCCCGTATCGAACCATCCAAATCTGACAAGGTGGTGAGTTACGAGAACTATTTTCCCGTCGGAGGTTTTTTCTAATTAAATATAAATGTAGTGTTCACAAATCAGTCCTTATCTCTGTCATACCTTCATAGGAACCTTGTTAAGTCCTTCCCGCACCGAGGGGAGAACACTTATTACGACCGCCGCACCCAGCGAAAGTCGAATACGGGAAAATAGTATACGTACCGCACCCAACGTGTTAATATCATGAATTTTTCGTTTTCCTCCGGCCAATTTGTTTTCGATCTCCTCTAAACTTTTACCTTGCGTTTCGGGTACGAAAAATATGACAAAGAATAGTCCAGCTAAACAGATCACAGCGAAGAGCCACATGGTGCCGGACATATCGATCGCTACTATTATACTTTTAAAGGAGGTAGTGACAATGAAGGTGCAGGTCCAATTGAATGCGGTCGCCATAGACGCTGCAGTTCCGCGGATTTTCGAAGGCAATATCTCACCTAACATAAGCCAAGGAATTGGACCAAAGCCAATCGAAAATCCGAGGACATAGATAACAAGGCATGCGAGTGGCAACCAACCGATGTAGGTAACGTCCACTCCAGCGTCTTTTACGTAGAAGTAAGCGCCCAAAACTACTAAAGTAACTATCATAGACACTGACGAGATATAAAGTAATAGTTTTCTTCCAAGACGATCAATAATGGCGGTCGCTATGAAAGTTGAAATAAAGTTTACAATTCCAATTATAACACTAGATAGATTTTCGTCAAGTGTGCTGCCCGACATTTTGAAAATTTGCGATGCATAAAACACTACTGCGTTAATACCGCTTAGCTGTTGGAACAGCATCAAACCCAGCGAAATGCATACCGCTGGTAAATATTTCATGGTGAAAATCAATTTAAAAGCATTGCCGGCAGCTCGGTCAGATTCCACTTGTGTCCGTGTCAGGTCTCGCATTTCCTTATCAATGTTGACATTCCGTCCTCTTAACCATTGAAGAGCCTTATGAGCATCCTCTGGGCGGCCTTTGGTGATGTACCAGCGTGGTGTTTCAGGAGTCATGAGCATCATCAAAAAGAAAGGCACGGGAAGAGCAACTCCAAGGAATGCTAATTCCGACCAATTCAAAAACGTACCTGCAAGAAATGCTAGTAGAATCCCCGTGTTACCAAAGGCAGTTGGGAGTAATCCAAAGGCTCCTCTCACTTCCGGTTGGATGGTTTCTCCAATATAGACAGGAATTGTGAGCGAGGCAACCCCTACGCACATTCCACACAAAGCTCGTCCGGCAAACACCATGTACACGTTAATAGCGTTAGCAATCAGCATCCAGCCGAGGAAAAATGGAATAGCGGTCCCCATTATAGTTATTCGTCTGCCAAGTTGCTCTATTAACGGACCCCCGGCGATGCCCCCGACAAGTGCAGCCAAGGGCATTAATCCACCAATCCAGCTTTCCTGTAAAGTTAAACATTCTAAATTAATAACTGGTGGCTGGCATTACCGATGTGTCGTAAATTAATTAAAAAATCAAACAAATCAGTTAGATCTATAGGTTTTAGGTAAGACGGGAAACTAGATTAAACGCATAAATTTATACAGTTTGTACATCGTAACAGATTTTAAAATAATGAACGATACGTAATTGCGTATTATTAACTGATTATTAAGTATAAAAAAGATCAGAGTACCTTAATTAGTTAATAGTTTTAATTTATATAAGATTAAAGTGAATCCAAGGTAACGAAACAAACGAACAGGCAGTCTCACTAGCTCATTATAATATCGGTATTCATTAATAATTGCGTGTCTCTCTCGTCACTTTTTAAATAATCGTATCCTTATTCTTCTTAATGAATAATTGTCTTTTAAGAACGGCCCGACATGTCTATGAAACGTTTTATCATTATAAAATATGTTGTTCTGTAAACAGCCTTGTACTGACCTCATCAGAGGTTATCGCCAATGTGGCATTCATGCTGGGCAGGGCGGGAGACGTGTAGCCGGATGAGAAGCCGACGATCAGCGAGCCCATAGACACCGCGAAAGCGGCCAGCAACTAAAACAAACAACACCAGTATTACGAATAAAGTTAATTAAACCTTTTGTTCATTGACGTCAATGTGGAAGACGATAGTTTCGAGTTGCACCTGAAATACTTTAATTTTTAACATTACTAACAAACTTAGATATACAATTTTATTTTTAAAATGTGACACAGGAATTGTTCAAGACGTTTTCGCTGTTCCATTTTCCTTAGGTTTCTGAAGTTGTAGGGGACACTCTGACTTGTTATGTTCGCAATTGAGTAAACGGTAGCCTACGCAGCTAGCTTTAATGATTGTTTGAATTCAAACTAAAACGTATTTTTTGGAAATCCAAACATATGTTCGTTTTATTATGACATGAACCTGAGGAAAGTTATCGACTGTTTTCCTTTTTATATTTACCTGTGTTCACTGGGCATTAAAACGAAACTTTTGGCAAGTGCAAATAAATATCTTCCTGAGTTGACTAAATGTAATTACTGAGTAGAATTTTAAAAAAAAGTTGACTGTTTGGGTAAAATTCATACAACGATAGGCATGCGGACCATGCGGTTGACCTGTCAAATAATTCATGCTTTTGTGGAAAGTCTTAATTATTGCTGTCACTTTGTTACTCCGACTACTAGCTTCTTAGTTAATCACATAATGTCAAGTCATATTTCAAATTACCTGAGTCCAGAGGTATAACCCCTGGGTGGTAGGTGCATATGGAGAACTTTTGCCGTTGATCGTATCATTTTTTACTTTAGGGCTTTCGGTGCTAAGCTGTTTTTTAAACAGCACCGAGTTTCGCAAGTTCTCATCTTTAGCGCTTTTGACTTCCATTTCCCTTTTGGTATTTGAACTCGTTTCCTAGACTGATGTCGCGCAGTTGTTGATAATGACGGCGAGTATTGTCGAAGAAGTCCTGCTGCTCTTCGCTGCTATTTTAACGTTGACATGTGCTCTGGAATCGAAGCGTAATTTATTGAGCACCATTTAAGTGAATATAAAAATTCAGATGTCAATTGATCACCAAATACCATCACTGACATTCTTCATACGCGTAACCATGGTAATAACAATGCTATAATAAATGGGTGCTCCTTCTTTTATAGACAAAAGCTTTCATAGACACTATCACTTTACAGAATTTTCATTTCTTAGATAACTATTTTGTGCTGAACATGTGTTGATTTCTGGTTATCTTAAATATGATTCACGTAGGTTAGGTTAGTTTAAACTTGTAACCATCACAAAATAAACTGAAATCAACACGGGTTCAGCAGAAAATTGTTTTCTTTGAAATGAAAATTCTGTGAAGTGAAAGTATCTATGAAATGAGAGAGAGTATAAATAATAATTATTATAGAACTACTCGTAACTACTATTGGTTTTCTATTATTTCTTGTTTTAAAATATTTCGCAAGGTTCTAATGATGTCTTTTGCAAGAAACACCTTAAGGTAAAATAAAATTCATACTAATTTCCAAAATCTGATAATATAATGTGGGCCACTAAACCTATTATTAATGATTTTCAACTGACTAGGTATATGTTGCAATGCTATGGTATTTTACGAGCATATAAATGTAATCTTAAAAGTTTCCTGTACGTAAACATAAATATGGCTATTAGGTACTCACGTAGGATTGCGCGGTATGCAGAACCGATTTTAGAACTGCATCAAGCCAACTAGCCTTCCAACGGTTGTTAAGTTTTCATTCCGCTGCGCGTAAATACGCGACGAATATCGATAAAATATAGGTGATGTTTTGAAAATATTAACTGTAGGCTAGTATAGAGTACACATGAAGGCTGGCGTGTTGTGTCTAGTCGGCTGTCTTGGAAAATCTGCACGGGCTACTAATAACATACATATAAAACTAACTCTGTCTCACTATTTCACTATCAAGGCGAAACCGCTGAACCCATTTCAATGAAATTTGGTATGAAGATAGCTTGAATCCGGTGAATGGACAAAGGATACTTAGTATCCCGGAAAATAGGAAAGTTGCCGGGGGAACAGTGATAAGCGACTTCTACACGGACGGAGTAACGCGCAACAGTTAGTTTAATTATAAACTCACGTTACTTAACTTACCTTACTGCGGTTCGGCTATTTTCAGCTCCGTACAACAAACAATTTAACAAGTTATTTTTAACTGACTAAATAAAGGAGGAGGTTCTTATTAAAGTTCCAATAAACCTTGAACCTTAGGACGTAAAGGAAATAAAATTGTAGTGCATTTCAATCCCTTGAAAAGAACCTGCTCAGTGAAAATCTTTACCTAAAGTGAGTCATACTCATACCTAGTACATAGCGATAAGCATACTAAAAAAAAACCGGCCAAAAGCGAGTCGGACTCGCACACGAATGGTTCCCTAGTATGTATGGGGATGGCGCCATCATTTTTTTTTTTGTATTTTTTGTTATACCGGAAATAGTAATTACGTGCCCTTTTTTGAATGTGTCTACCTATTACGTATCAAGAGATCACGCTTCTTGTATGGAGACCCTACATTTGTTTAATTTTGTTGTTGTCATTGTTAAAGAAATACACACCCTTGGATTATTTTACTGTTTACCTATAACGGTTCATGAGATACAGCCCGCTCACAGACTGACATACATATCTATAGATGGATAGCGGAGAATTTACATTTATTTCTCAACATAGTACTCCGTTGAGGGCCAAACACTAAATTTGTTCCAGCGGTTTAGACGCATATTGACCAATAAATTTTGGAAAAATAACGCAAAAGGACCTAAACGCGTAATGACCAATAAGCAAAATGGCCCATACGCGAATTGACCAATCTCTAATTCGCATATTGACCAATCTTCTTATTACGCATATTGACATATATCAATGACGCAAAATGGCCCATACGCGAATTGACCAATTTCTAATTCGCATATTGACCAATCTTCATACTTAATACGCATATTGACCTATTGAGCTCTATTACATTCAAAATAAGGTTCAATTTATTTATGTGTACCGTATTTTTGGCTACTTTGGATGCTCAGAATACCTTCGGCGTTCTGGATGTTGCTGTACTAACGGCGGGTTGTATGTGTATATGGCGTTGTGGGTGCTCCGGTATATTTGTATACAGTGGATGGCCTGAACAATTTGATCACTTGGAATGAGTACGTATTTATGGATATTTTGGATGGTGCGGAATATTTGGAACTATTGACTGCCACTATATTTATGATGCTGACTGTATGTGTTATCTGAATGTTAACTTATTTGAAATGCTTGATAAGAATTAAAGGTTTAATAGAATAATACTTATTTTATTTTACAATACTAAGGTCGGATTTTTATTCCCACAGAAAAAATTTAAACAATGGTATTGCCGCTAACGAAAAACATTTACAGCATTCAAAATGTTTATACTTTCTACATTTATATGAAATCGACTGACTCGCTGATGGAGACCATAAATATCCCCAGATATCGATTTTGGAAGCAATCCGTCGAATAACTAAGAAGTTCAAGATGGCGGCTACTTTTTCTCATTCTGTCAACGAATTCCTTGTTGGGCACTATAAATATCCATTTTGGAAACAATTAGTTGAATAACTAAAGAAATAAGAAATAGTAATTAAATACAAAATAACTATTCCTCTCGACGCGACACTCGCGTCTTACAGCACTGCCACGTCCGCTTAGCGGTCTCGTAGAGGCGTGCGTCTGTGTGAGTGCGTCGTTTAGAACACTATTACAAAATCGGATTTTGGCGTGTTGGTCATTTTGCGTGTTGGTCATTTGGCGTGTTGGTCATTTTGCGTGTTGGTCATTTTGCGTGTTGGTCATTTCGCGAGTGGTCATTTTGCGTATTCGTGATGATATTTTCATTAGTCATTATGCGTATTGGTCAATTTGCGTCTAAAGGAATATTTTGCACTCCAAGCCATCTTTTCAGATTTGAGAATAGGTAATAATCGCAGGGAGCTAGATCCGGCGATTACGGAGCATGCGGAACCAGCTCGAAGCCCAACTCGTGGATTTTGGCCATTGCAATAGTTGACGTGTGCACTGGGGCATTGTAACGTCTTGATGAAAGAGGACTTTTTTGGGGGATGATTTTGGTCGTTTTTCCAACAATTCGGCATTAAAACGGTCCAATAACTCCGTGTAATAACGACCAGTGATAGTGTTTCCCTTTTCCAAGTAATCAATCATAATGATTCCTTCGCCATCCCAGAAGACTGTCGCCATCACCTTCCCATCTGACAAAACAGTCTTGGCCTTCTTTGGGGCAAGTTCACCAATCGCCATGCATTGTTTTGATTGCTGTTTTGATTCAGGTGTATAATGATGGACCCAAGTTTCGTCCACAGTGATAAATCGACTCAAAACAATCCGAGGATTACGCTTCATCATATCCAAACACAGTTTTAAATTCACTTTCTTTCGCGTTTTTGTTCGATTGTCAACAAACGTGGCACCCATCGTGCAGACAGCTTTGTCATACCCAAATTATCATGCAGGATTTTAGGTACTCGCTCAGTGGAGATGCCTGTGTTTTCAGCTATTGCACCCACCTTCACTCAGCGGTCGTCGAGTACAATATGGACTTCTTCAACAACATCCTCAGTAGTGACTTCGATTGGGCGATCAGAACGTGGAGCATCAGATGTGCTGGAACGACCACGTTTAAAATCATTTATCCTATAAACACTCTGCCACGTTGGTGCGTTAGTGCCATGAACAGAATCAAGTCCAGTTTTTATTGTGGCAGCACTGCAACCCTTCATAAAAAAATGTTTTATAACGGCACGAAATTCAGATTTTTTCATAGTTGTTGAAAATTTACGAGTAATCACAGTTAAACAACGGTTATCCTGACAAATACTTGTTTTTTTTTGTTGAATTTTTGACAGTCTTCATTTGAAACATTGTGCCTACCAGTGTTAATGCCATTTACCAGAAAAAAGGATTTACAAATAGTTTTTATAAGGACTTATCAAACAGCCCTCGTATTCAAAATCGAAAAAATCGTAACTCTTAAGGCTTGGTCAAACACACGGCGCGACGCAGCGCCGCGTCCGCGCCGCGCGACCGCGGCGGCTTTAAATACATGCTAACAGGTTAGCGACGTCAAACAGACTGCGTCCCGCCGGCATCGCGCCCATGTTTGACGTCGCTAACCTGTTAGCATGTATTTAAAGCCGCCGCGGTCGCGCGGCGCGGACGCGGCGCTGCGTCGCGCCGTGTGTTTGACCAAGCCTTTAATCCGGCAAAAGTAAAAAAAGTCGGCAAATCAAACCCTTTTTGATTTTGAATCAGCAAAAAAGGAAAACACATTCCAAACATTAAATGTGAACATTATGGTATGTTGACTGTGACATACATTGCCAAATTAAGGAAAGAAATATGTATGGAATTTGTAGCTTCACTATCCTTTTAATTTGTACATAAACTTTAAGAGATCTCTTCCAGAACCAGTCAGGTTCCAGTTAGCCACCGTCGGCTACGAAACCCTAAAAAACGAAATTCAATACGAACTTATCCGAGAAAATACGATTTCGTATGAGTATTTACTACGTTCAGTTAATATATAGCTTGGACGACGCAGTAAAATGAATCTTTTAAAATGTGGAATATAACGGAACTGAGCGAAGACAAAAAACACTTACACTCTTGTCGTTTATTTAGCACTAGCGGCTTCGCCCCGCTGCAAATTTCCAACTTTGCCAGTGGTTTTTTTTTCTGCGCAATTTTCTTATTTTTTTAAATGTAAGAACCTTCTACGAAGTATTAGAAAATATTTAAAAAAATGTGAATGAAATCGGTAAACCCGTTCTCAAGTTATAGCGTCACCAGGAGAAATAGGGGTTAAATTTTATGTATATTGATAATTATATAGCTATAGTTAAGTGACATGTCATGACGCAGGCATTAAATCAAATCAAATCAAATCAACATTCTTTATTTGCGATAAATATGGTTGGTACAGATCTTAAATTATTATACATAGGTCAACATATTTAGCCATCGGTGACAGCATGCAAAACTTGAACACTTATATTTAACATGTCATTTAAATAACATTAGTTTACTTATGGGCAGAATAGGAAGTTCTTAGCTCTAAGTATTCCTTCACTGAGTAAAAACATTTTTCCAGCTACCAGTTTGTCAGCGTTTTCTTAAACTCCTTGAGTGGGAGGTTTATAAATCGCTTCGGCAATTTATTATATAACTTAATGGCCATTGGATAACAGCTACTTTTAAATAGTTTAGTTTTAATTGCAGGTAGGGTTAGCTTATCCGGGTATCGAGCAGTAATCGCACATGTATCACTGGTTCTCTTGAATAGAATAAACTGATTATTAGTCTTTTATTTTTAAACCCAGGGGTCTGAATTAAATTAGAATTAAATTCACTATTTATTATTAACTGATATCCATATTTCCACACTTATATTACAAATGTGAAAGTAAGTTTGTCTGTCTGTTTGTTTCACGCTTTCACGACTAAACTGGGTCTCTATTCCCGACGGTAAAAAGCGTATCGTCTTTGACGACATTTGGTATTGTTTTGACGTCAGTCGCCATTACTGTCAAGTAAATAAGAGCTAGGTATCAAAACGGTGACAATACGATAGCAGCTCAAACACGATATGGTTTTTACCGTGTTGAATAGAGGCTCTGCTGAACAGACTTAGACCTACCTACTTTATACCCGCAAGTCGTTTATCGTGATAAACGACTTCTACGCGGACGGACTCGCGGGCAACAGCTAGTTTTATATAAAACGAACCCCTGGTTCTGTATTTCATTTTGTTTTAGCCTATCTCTTCGATATCGTAATCATATTGTTGATCCGGTTTTCGTAGTTATTTGACAATTGACAGTAAGAGTTAGTCCTAAATTAAAATTCATATTAATAAATGGTACAATACTCGTACAGTCCAGGTAAAATGCTCAAATCCTAATTTTGATAATTTAATTTAGTTTCGTCAAATTTCTGCCCTGACTTGTACCTCGTTAACTGCCCCCTTGGGATTTTAATACCATCAAGATCAGTCAAAGTAGTGGTGGCAGATGCAATCGGTCCAATGAAGATCTATCACGATCAGCTACATAAATCTACAATGTAAACAAGAACATTTTCATTAAGACCACTACCTGAGGAATCCAAATGTTCAGATACATTTTTGATTAAGTCTTTTTGTCAAACATGCAATGGAATGTTGGCGTTATGTTAGTTATTTTAGGCTTCAAAGTATCACGTTGCGGGCGGAAAAACTCGAGAGAACTGTATAGCTACGTCTGTATCAACTATTACGTAAAATAAAATGGTCAGCTATTCGTTTTAACCATAAAATCGCTACTGACGATCTCGGATTGAAGTTTCCCTTGCCGCGTTGCTTCTGCATAAGGGAATGACATCGCTGCATAAAACATTAACATAATGACCTTAATGTTACCTCATTAACATTAAATACTGAACACTTCTGAACTCCTAACTCCGGTTAAAAATATTTAATTTTAAGGTCGGCTGCCTTGTATAATTAACTCAATAGCGGAAATACAAAAGTATTACGATAAAGTGCCAGCTGATAGCTTGTTGTAATAGCCATAAAAAAAATGTTAAAATAAAAGCAGTTTCTTTAATTATGTTGCTTTTGTAGTAGGAGAGCTGTTAAGCATCTTGGAGTAGTAGGTGTTTGAGGCACCTTGGAAATTGATACCTTCTGTAATGATATTTAAATACAAAGAGACAGACCTGGCTGAAGGGTATTGGGGCTAAATCGATTTTTAAAGTAGTGTTTCTTTAGTAAATAATGTTCTTGAGGCATTTTGAAACATTTGCAATACGTTATAATATTTAGGAAGATGAAAGAGCCAAATCAAGGATTAAGGTTCAATATTCTCGATCATCCGGTAAGTAAAATGTGCTAATGAAATGACCTGTCTTTTTGAGATTATTTATTTTTAGTTATAAACATTGCTCTGTTAAAATTTCCACGTGCCTCAAATACATTATTTCGATTTATTCAAACGTAGGTACTTTTGCTATAACCTGGCTTAATATTAGGTCCGATTAAATGATCTGGCTTTTATATATTTTTACTGCCCAAATATTCAATTTATCATTTTTAAATGTTTCAAAGTTACCTCAAGAACTTTTTTTGCGAAAAACCATTCACTACTGTAAAAACACAATGTTTAGCGCCAATAACGTTTCAGTTTGCTGCGGGGATGAAACAACACCGCACCGGTAAAATTACTAGCATTGAGGAAATCCATCTCAGTCCTTAGGGTTGGCAATAACAACAGTATTATTATTTTTGCCCTGAGAATGCAAACGTTTATGGGTCACAGATCCCACTTACCATCAGGTGGCCGGTGTGGTCGTTTGGCTTCGCTGTTATAAAATTAATAAGGGCCTAACTCACGCAAGGCACTTTAGTAAAGGATTTTGTTGGTTAAACTACCTATTATCGTCTAGGTAAAACGAAGTATAACCTTTGAACACGAGCCCGCTTTTAACGGACTTTGGAGGTTCTATGTTACAGTGTTTTTTTTATGCATGTTCCCCGTTTTTGGTTTGATAGAGTATGCTTCCGAGGTGGTTCCAGTGTCACCAAATCTAAATCTGACGAAATACGTCAGGAAATGAGAGAAGTCCTCAAATATTGTAGGCAAACATATAGCAATTTTAATATTTTTTTAGTGACATGTCCAGCATGTGCATTCAGAAAGTATTATTTTGAAAAGTGGAACTGATGATAAAGACCACAGATGGCCAACGGAATTCCTCAACGGTACGCACCTATTTCAAGGGTAGCTATAAGATATCTCAATTAAAGTAGTTGAGCGACTATAAGGAAGAACATATTATTTTATATTACTATGACTTTCTCGCGTTGTAGCTTGAGTCGAGCTTGAAATGTCTACATTTTCATATCAACTAAAAAGTGGGACTACGTAACAGCTAAAATTATGATCACTAAAAAGTGTACAATAAAATAAATGTTTAAAACCGCCGTCAAAAACGCAAAAAATAACTTTTGTTTTAATAGAGGTCAGTACAACTGAAGTTGGCGACTCACATCACACAATATTTGTAACTAAAAACCAAACTGAACATTTTATAAATAGTATTATTTACCATTCCTTTAGCGTTTATGTTGTGATTTGGTACGAAACCCTCAGTGTGCGAGTCGGACACGGACTTGCCCGGTTTATTATTTCCATAAATAAATTTACAAGGTGCGTACCTACATCATGCAAGCAGGTTAAATATCTATCGACTTAAACTTACATAGCTGTAGCCCGCGACTCCGTCCGCGCAAAAAATAAAATATAGGCCTTGTTCATTATGTTCATCAGTATAACGTAGGATCAATTCGGTCCATTCGTTTCGGAACCTATAAATATTAAATGCAAACAAACGAACAAACAAACATTTTACCTCTTTATAATATTAGTGTATATTTATTTGTTGAATATATATTAATATTTATAATATATTGACTAAAAAAATCAATATTTATGATTACAATAAGTTGGACGCACTTGGACGTAATGTTGCTACCAGTTTATTACGTAGATTAACCGTAACGTGACAGCCGATCTTACAGACAAATTCTAGTTTGTTGTGGTAGTTGTATATATATATTTTTAGGATTGAGTACCCGAAGGGACCAATTCATATGCCTACACTGTTCGTCCGTCGAGTATCTTTTGAATTTGAACCGTAATAGATAGCGGGTTGATTTAAATTCAGAATATGTGTTATTAGTTATTACCAGGGATCGGACAATTTGGCGTCATTACTCGCAATAGTGTGGACATGACTCCAAAGATTTAATTACATTTATTAAATTAAATTTATTATTTCTTACCTGAGATATAAATAATTAATAAAAAACCTTGTTGTTGTGTAGATTTATGAAAATAAGTAAATAGTTATTTTTCGAAATTTGCCGTGGTAAGTTTATTCCTATTCACATCTAAAATAAATTTATGAGCTGTAAAACTCCTTCCGCAATTCACTGATGTTAATAGAGCAAACTCAAGAAGCTTTACAGGAATATTGTCATGCCAATGGGATTCAGAGTCTATTTTCTACTTTCTCTTATTAACTGTCTTGCAAAGGATCAAAATTAAATTTCAGGCACGAAATCAATTAATTTAATTTAATTAATTAAATATAATCTGGTCACCGTGCGACCGTCTAGGACGTCCCCTACCGATATCTCCGCTCACTCTCGCTGCCATATCTCTTTCGTGACTCTTCTTTCATCCATCCTTTCTAGATGACCAAACCATCTTAGCATACCCTTTTCGATCTTAGTCACTACATCTTCTTTCAATCCACATCGTTCTCGGATCTCGCTATTTCTTACTCTATCTATATGATCTTGTTTGCCAAGATTAAGTGTAACGCCCCATTGATCATATTTCCCTCTTTTACTCGGATATAAAGTGGAATAATAATTATGTACGTAGTGTAAACATAGGGGGTCCTCTACAAGAAACGTTTATTTTTCAACAAATTTTGATTTTTGTTGTACCTACTTACCTTAAATCCGGTAGAACATACAAGCGTCAAATTTGGTTTGACTATAGTAGGTACAAACACTTAAGAAAAACAACAAATTAATACTAAAAAATGGTCAAGTGTGTGTTGGGCTCGCGCTGATTCGAATCGAAATGGAATTAAAATCGAAATATAATTGAGCGGCGATTCGGAACCCTCCGTGCGCGAGTCTGACTCGCACTGGACCGATTTTTATACTATAGGGTTTAGGTACAATTAAAACATTATTTGAACTCTTGAAATACATTGTATTAAATAAAAAAATAACAATAAAATAAACAATGTAACCGTAATATACGGTAACATAAGAGTATGTATAATGATGTAAAATTAAGACAAATCTAAAAGTGATAAATATAGTCAATTATTTAACTAACTGCTTAAAGTAAACATTTGGTTTAAAGTACCTAAGTAAAAATATTTTGTCATGATCAACACAAAGGTCTAACTTAGTTACATATCAATACAATACTTATTCTAAAGGAACTATTATGGACATTTAGCGTATTAATTTAGTTGACTTATATATTTACATGAGATAATCAATTGTTACAAACCAAATCAGTCTATTCATCAACGCGCCGAGCCTCAGCGCGCCTCTATTGCAATTTTCATAGACTCCGCACAGCCGCCGTGCCTCTCGGGCACTATGGAATGTATTTCTACAATCTAAGTATTAACTTTACTGGACCCCTTCCACTAGCAACCATTTTGTATACTATGCTTGCTATGAATATTACGAATTTTCCGTGATCCTCCGGTCAACTTCTTTTCTATCTCCTCTAAACTTTTACCTTGCGTTTCGGGTACGAAAAATATGACGAAGAATAGTCCAGCTAAACAGATCACAGCGAAGAGCCACATGGTGCCGGACATATCGATCGCTGCTATTATACTTTTAAAGGAGGTAGTGACAATGAAGGTGCAGGTCCAATTGAATGCGGTCGCCATAGACGCTGCAGTTCCGCGGATTTTCGAAGGCAATATCTCACCTAACATAAGCCAAGGAATTGGTCCAAATCCAATCGAAAATCCAAGGACATAGATAACAAGGCATGCGAGTGGCAACCAACCGATGTAGGTAACGTCCACTCCCGCGTCTTTTACGTAGAAGTAAGCGCCCAAAGCTACTAAAGTAACTATCATAGACACTGACGAGATATAAAGTAATAGTTTTCTTCCAAGACGATCAATAATGGCGGTCGCTATGAAAGTTGAAATAAAGTTTACAATTCCAATTATAACACTAGATAGATTTTCGTCAAGTGTGCTACCCGACATTTTGAAAATTTGCGATGCATAAAACACTACTGCGTTAATACCGCTTAGCTGTTGGAACAGCATCAAACCCAGCGAAATGCATACCGCTGGTAAATATTTCATCGTGAAAATCAATTTAAAAGCATTGCCGGCCGCTCGGTCAGATTCAACTTGTGTCCGTGTCAGGTCTCGCATTTCCTTATCAATGTTGACATTCCTTCCTCTTAACCATTGAAGAGCCTTATGAGCATCCTCTGGGCGGCCTTTGGTGATGTACCAGCGTGGTGTTTCAGGAGTCATGAGCATCAACAAAAAGAAAGGCACGGGAAGAGCGGCTCCAAGGAATGCTAATTCCGACCAACTCAAATACGTGCCTGCAAGAAATGCTAGAAGAATGCCCGTATTACCGAAGGCAGTTGGGAGTAGTCCAAAGGCTCCCCTTACTTCCGGTTGGATGGTTTCTCCAATATAGACAGGAAATGCGAGCGAGGCAACCCCTACGCATACTCCACACAAAGCTCGTCCGGCAAAGACCATGTACACGTTAATAGCGTTAGCAATCAGCATCCAGCCGAGGAAAAATGGAATAGCGGTCCCCATTATAGTTATTCGTCTGCCAAGTTGCTCTATTAACGGACCTCCGGCGATGCCCCCGACAAGTGCAGCCAAGGGCATTAATCCACCAATCCAGCTTTCCTGTAAAGTTAAACATTCTAAATTAATGATAGTTGGCTGGCATTACTGAGGCGTCACACAACATAATTTAAAAAACAGACGAATCTATTCGATCTAGTGAATCTCCTGCGTGGGAATTTAGTGGGACGGGAAACTAGAATAAACGCATCCAAATCTATACATCTTAATATTAAGGGGCTAATTTGATCACTTTACGTATAAATATGTCGAAATTTAAACAGGTTGTACATCGTAACAGATTTTATAATAATTAACGATTCGTAATTGCATATTGTTTCAAGTATTTAAAAAAACGCAATACCTAAAGTAGTTCATCGTTTAAATTTAAGATTAAAGTGAAGCCAAGATAACGTAACAAACAGATAGGCAGTCTCACTGGCTCATTATAATATCAGTAGTCATTAATAAGTGCGTGTCTTTCTCGTCACTTATCGAACAATCGTATCCTTATTCTTCTGAACGCATAATTGTCTTTAAAGAACGGCCCCACGTGTCTGTTAAACGTTTTATCATGATAAAATGTGTTGTTCTGTAAACAGCCTTGTACTGACCTCATCAGAGGTTATCGCCAATGTGGCATTCATGCTGGGCAGGGCGGGAGACGTGTAGCCGGATGAGAAGCCGACGATCAGCGAGCCCATAGACACCGCGAAAGCGGCCAGCAACTAAAACAAACAACACCAGTATTATGAATAAAGTTAATTAAAGCTTTTGTTAATTGACGTCAATGTTGAAGACGATAGTTTCTAGTTGCACCTGAAATACTTTCATTTTTGACATTACTAACAAAATTAGATATACAATTTTATGTTTAAAATGTAACACGGGACAGACGTTTTCGCTGTTCCATTTTCATTGAGTTTCTGAAGTTCTAGGGGCGACTCTGACTTCTTATGTTCGCAATTGAGTAAACGGTAGCCTACGCGGCTAGCTTTAATGATTGTTTGAATTCAAACCAAGTCGCTTTTATGGAAAGCTAAAAATATGTTCGTTTTATGACATGAACTTGGGGAAAGTGGTCGACTGTTTTCCTAGGTATATTTACTTGTGTTCACTGAAAATTCACATGTTTTTTTGGCCAGAACGAACTTTCTACCCGAGTTGACAAAATGTACTTAATTATTCAATAATAATTAATTTGATTATTCAATAATAATTAATTTGCCGGTTTTGGGTTAAATTCAGACAGTTGCCTATCTGTGAAATAATTAATGGTTTTGTGGATATTTTTTTTAAACTATTGTCGCCGCTTTGTTACTCTGACTACTAGCTTCTTAGTTTGATTGAATCATATAATGTTAAGTCAAATTTTAAATTACCTGAGTCCAGAGGTATAGCCGCTGGGTGGTAGGTGCATATGGAGAATTTTCGCCGTTGATACTATTATCTTTTTTTCCTTTAGTGCTTTCAGTGCTAAGCTGTTTTACAAACGGTACCGAGTTTCGCAAGTTCTCATCTTTAGCGCTTTTGATTTCCATTTCCATTTTGTATTTGAACTCGTTTCCTAGACTGATTTGGCGTAGTTGTTGAAAATGACGGCGGGTTTTGTCGAAGGAGTCCTGCTCGTCTTCGCTGCTGCTTTCCGTCGAAACGTGCTCTGGAATCGACGCGTAATTTGGTGCAAGTGTCCCCTGTGAGCCGCACGAGGTGGCGAGAGAGGTGCATGTAGTGGACGCAGAGAGGGTCGGCCTGGAAGGCACACGCGCGTACTTAGGGCCTCGCTGGCGATAGAGTCGCTCCTCGTCGTTTTGCCCACGTCGGGTTTGTTCGCTTCCACCCTGCAACCAGAATTTACACTTAACCTTGGTGTCATTCACAGTAACAAGTTGTAAATCCTATGCTCTTATAATGGTAATACTATATTGATAAGTTATAGTTCGATACGTACACAGAACTTCACTGGTCACTATATTTTGTCCGCGAGAGATTCTTGACTGACCATTTCGTGCTCAAACATACCCCATTTATTATATCCGTTATCTAATTTGCGTAAGTCCATACAGACGATAAGAATATAATTGTGAACTTGGGGTTAAATCGGGAAAATACATGTTGCTCGTTGAACCTGCCATTTACTCACTACGTGGTCGCGATAACCTAGTAATACGCATAGTGTGTCCTGGTCCATTGAGCTGTCAACCCTCGGTTTCGACACTTCTACACAGAGAACAGACCAAAACGCATTTGAGCCGAAGCATTGTTAAGGAAGGTTTGAACGGTAATGAGCATCCACGACACAACACTGGAGCCTTTATTTGATATTCTTGACGTTATCGGGTAATCGTCCAGTCGTAATAATGATGTTTATAAAACATATTGTACAAACTCAATCTGTGGCTGTCATACCTGTAGCTGGAGTTATATTCTTGTTTAACACGCTTATAACGTTGGAGGATTCGTCGGAAATTGTGTACATAAGTAAAGTAGATATAATTATATTACTGACACACTTCTTTACCTCCAATTCATGGGTGAAAGTGTTATAATTTTTTACCATTGAAGAGTTAATATTCTCATAATCCATATGCTCCAAATTGATCATGATAAAATTATGAAAAATGTATTGTTATGCGATATGACGATGACGTAAGGTAGGTACGTCATATTTTGACAAGCAAAACTTTTTAATATATATGAGCTGCTTAAACAAATAATTGGAAAAGCCAACATATTCAAATCTTTATTGATATCAGCACTACATCACTGCCGGTACGGATGCAATGCTACGAACGTCATTGAACTCGGGAGATAGGTCAAGATTTATCACGTGTCCGAAGCAGATGTAAACTCTGTATATTATAGATGTTTATTATTACAAGTATCTACTGTATTTTTAACCCCCGACGCAAAAAGAGTGGTGTCTTTGTGTCTGTCTGTGGCAGCGTAGCTCTTAAACGGGTGAATCGATTTTGATGCGGTTTTTTCTATTTGATAGCAGGTTGACTAGCAGTGGTAAGAACCATCGCTAGTAAACCTGCTTCGCAACCGATTTTCATGAACCTAGCTAAGAGGCATTTGGTTGGGGCGTTTAAGAAATATCAAATCTGTAAGAACCATCTGAACATTAATTATTTCGGGGGTTTCTATCTATCTGGTAAGTCATTTATCAGGGGGGGGTTATTATGACGTAGTTATGCAGTTCAGTTTAAGCCAAGAGAAAAGGACGGAGCTATATAACTGCTATAGCTTTGTCCTTTACGCTCGCCGTAAAATGAACTGTATATCTATGTTATAATAACCCCCCAGTGGGCCTAGTATGGTTTCGTCTTTATCGCGTGTCAAATGTAGATAAAGCATCTGTCACTGTCGTACTCATTTACGTTTCAAAAGGTGACGGATACCTTATCCAAACTTTATCACGCGATAGGGATATAGGATGTTTGGGCCCCAGGTCTAAAAAATATCACTACAATGGTCTAACTTTAAAACTAACTCGACAATTTGTAGTGGTACAAATCGAAATTAAAGAACCTGATAAACTCTTTTCAAAAGCATTCAAAACAAGCGAATCACCTACATTTCTGCACCCATTAAGATGAACTGAGAACTTAGATGGAACCATTTTATTTGAGAAGCTGGCAATCCGCTGTAGGTGATTGAATTGAATGGAACTTGGTTCCGTTGTCACATACTGATATGCCATATTTGGATTATTTATTTCCCGAATTAACAGAAATCTTGTACTAGTAATTAGTTTCCTTATCCATTGCCATATCACAGAAAATAAATTGAATGTTGACATTCCTTTGTACCGGAGATGTTAGTACCAAGAATCCGAGTTACTATCAATATCTGACTACTTACTTTATCTTTTGTTTATGTAGGACATGTTAATATTTAAAGAGCGTTGTAGGCAACATATTGCATGCGGCTTAATGATTTCGTTAGAATATCAAACGATGGGTTGTGACTGCCAAATGTGTACGAAGCACAGGTATGAAGTAACGACGTTGTTGTTATTAGGTAAGGGTTAAATCGATATGAGACCTTTACTTGTTATACGGTTGAAGGTCGTATTGAGCATTCCGGGGGTGCGTTTATGACGGGATCTGTGTACCTTCCGGTTGATTTCCCATCAATAAACAGAAATAGCCTCGACTCGTCTGATTACTTTAGGTCAAGTGATGTTACCTATTCGTACAACTTCTTACTTACAGACGATATTATAATGAGCATTTAACAAGAAAAAGGTCTGATGAAATACTTTGTTATGTACCTTCCGGTTGATTTCCCATCAATAAACAGAAATAGCCTCGACTCGTCTGATTACTTTAGGTCAAGTGATGTTACCTATTCGTACAACTTCTTACTTACAGACGATATTATAATGAGCATTTAACAAGAAAAAGGTCTGATGAAATACTTTGTTATTTTTTGCAAACCGTATTATTTATTCAATAAAACAATATTCTACAAAACAATAAGTAGGTACCTAACCAATCTCCAAAGGCTCACTTTGGTTTGACTCGTATTAAAATTCAGTTGCCTGTATGTATACTCGACTCACTCACGTAATAAATAAATGCTACTACTATAATCCCCACATTCATCACACTTATTTTCCAAAAGCATATCCAGACTCTTTCGGCTGGGTTCGGCTGTTGTAACAAAAGTCTGTGATCATATCTTTGTAATTTTGAATTTCACCGCCATCTATCGCTCGCATCGTGAACTTTGAGATCAACTCGTCAGTGCGCTAGTATGTTGTAGTCCCTCTAAGCAAGCCCACTAGATGCCGCTACGTGACTATGGATGGCGACTGTTTCATTTAGTAGATTTATTTATCTACAGCCTTGACTTACAGTGATTTTATATTTCGTCAACTAAATTATAAATTTCAATTTTATTTTAAAACAACTAAATGCAAAAATATATATTATATCAATATCAGCAAGGGGCGAAAATAAGTAATTGTCAGTGGCAATGGAAAGTAAACTCCAAGCCATAGCCGCAGGCTTCGTCGCCGACCTTGCAAGGCCGTCCTGCTTGGTTCAGCAACTTACATTTTTGCAGCGCGAGCGCTTATTTGTTACACGTACTAGTAAACAAAGAGTAATTATTTTAGATTTTTGAATTTTAAAATGCCGTCACCGGACGTTTAAATAGTACAAATAATTTGATGATAATATTGATAACAAGGGAGTAAATAAATAGTGTAAAGCGATGCCAGTTGCCCGGCAACCCAAAGTGGCTTCGATCGGCCTCCGCACCGAGCCGCGCCGCGCTGTCCGCGAAGCTTTCTGGGCCGGCTGCAGCGGCAAGTAGAAACTTCGCGAAGCGTGCTGCCCGTGGTGCCGGCGCGGCGGCGTCCTATTCCCTCCAAACTTTTACTCAGTTCCCATTTCCTATGTATGTACGTATCGAACTAGGTATACAGCTAAAGTTCTAACAAACTGCCTTCCTTCAACTATGTTAATTACCTGTCGTTAAATATGCACGTATAGTTCATTCAAGAATTCGGGTCAGTGGAAAATAACTGTATGTAAAGCAGTCATTTCATTCGTTCGAATATTCATTAATGACTTACCATTTCGGTGGAAAGCTGCTTGAGATAGCCCATAATCTTCCCCATTGGGTTCGGATTATTCTTATTGAAGCTCATCTTGATGTCTTCTTCTGATCCTGCCGAGTGAAAATAGTCTCCCGCGCTGCTTTATAGGTCACCGGGCACGATATCAGGGAACGTCAAAATGATAATGTCTATAAAAATATACACTTCGAATTTTAGTATATCTTAATCTGTTCCACAGGTTTTTCTTACGATCCAGGTTCGTAAAAATCACCGGTTAATCGCACACATCACTCCGTGTGGATAAACAACGTCCTTATACAGTTTACTAGCCGCTCTTTACAGCTGTTTAACACAGTTTTATCACAGAAACTTAATTTACGTATAGTTCGTTTGTAATAGTTCACAAAATTAACACGTATTCATTGAAATTGTTTATATTTCGGCGCCACGTTCCTGCAAGGGTGCACAACATTCAACTTTTAGGGTCGGCAAGCGAGAATGTTGGTAGCGCGTACCTCTTCCTTCAGAGCTCAAGTTATCTATTGAAACTTGCAGATGGCAGCGCAGTGTTTTATAGAACGCAGGCGGCCGGCGGCGGCCGGCGTCCCCGCGCGCCCCCGCCCCGCGCGGCTGCCCGTGTGTGCGTCCACACCGTGTGTGCTGTGTGTGCGCGTGTGTGAACATGAACACTCACACCGTCGTTTTATCAACTGTTTGCACCTGAATTATGAGTTCGTATGTTTGCATGTACTGTTTAAATTTTAATTGAAACCAACCTAGTTTAGTACTCACCTCGTGTAGCTCGATACTTTATACCTGATTGACCTTTATACCAGACAGTGATAAATTATTTTCAGGGCTCTCTGAGTTTTGCAATAAATGTGCACACTTACATTAATCAGCACTTGATGACATAGAAGAGACGTGTGGACGAAAAACGCCGTAAATAAGTAACCTTGGTTACTTTTATAATTCAGCAATTTTCATTGTCATGGGAAACAACACGTGATGTTGTATTTATGAAAGAAAACATGTCCGAAGAGTTGAATTGATACTTACTGTAACTGTAATGATTTCTTAATCATTTAGTTTTTCCGAATAATGTTAAAAACTAAAACCCGACTGACGTCTTGTATGACTCACCCCTATAAATCTTGTTAAGCGATATGACTTACGTTATGTTATTCTCCACGAAACATAGACTTTTTTTTAAAATTAGTTCATTAGTTCCAAAGCTAAAGAAAAATCTAGTTTTGCTCACATACAATCACACATAACTGTTAAACTCAAAGGAATAAGACTTTATAGTTATAACATAAATAAAATAACTGTTTCTTAAGCAATTAAACTTTTAGAGCTCTAAATTTCTAGTTTAAATCATGAAAAAACATTTAGCTCCATAAAATACACTTCGATTTATTATTAATTTTTTTTTATCGTTGTTGATAACATACAGGAAACAAAACTAATATTATTCTAACCGTCATTATTTCAACAAATGTCCGTTGGTGTATGAATTATTAATAATTGCGTTAATGTCTTACTCAATTATTTAAAGACCAAAGATTTTATGAATAAGGCTTTGCTATTACCTATATTATTGTAATTTAATATCATTCGTGTGGTAATGTGGCATTCATTTTGAACCTTCGTGCGATTTTGTAGAGTAGGTATGCATTAAAACATTTACACCGGCGAAATGCATACATTTTAATACTGAAATAAAATTTACGCCTTAGTTTCTCGAAATTTCCAATGCCCCCAATCCGCGTCAGGCTCGTCCAGCCAGGGTCTTGAGAGGAGACTGCGCTGTGCCCCGCATTTTTAAACAAGTACAAGTTGTGCAGGCGATTATTTTTATATAATTATGGACGAGCCCTTATAGAGGCGCGTCGCGTACGTCACGGTCCATGCGTCAGCGCAACACAGCGAACATGAACAGTATCGCGTACCAACTACATCCGAACTAAACTGCCTTGATTAAAGTGCGGGCGCCACCACTTGAGGAGCAATTGGTCTCTATCACCACGTTTCAGTTTAAGTTAATCTCGAGAAATACTGTCATACCTAATCGCTTATAAATCGGCGTCTTTCTAAATTATGATCAAATCTTTGGATAGTTACGTTCTGTAAATGACCTGCGTTTGCCTTTGGGATTTGGGACATCCTTTTACTTAAGACATCAACGGGCTCTAACGCTGCGAGCTTAGACCTTAGGAATAAAAACGTATAAAAAATATACTTACCTACCTATTTTATAGATCAAAAACCTTCTGGCATCAACATGTAGGTACCTTAATGTAGTTTCTGATAAACGCTACTAGGGAAGAAAAACGAGCATAATTTAATTTAATCTAAAAGTATGATTTTCAATGGTAATAATAACTACAAATTCCAAATCCTTAATTCACTTGTAAATATGGCAAATTAATTTATGAGGGAAAGTATACTTTACCCCATCAATAATTTTGCCAATTAGCATATGAATAAAAGCATGCAAGGGGCGCAATGTAGTTAAGTGGGGCTCGGCAATACCATTGCAGTGCGTTCTCCCCGAGATATTTCGGCGTGGAAAGTTCCCGATGCGCTGACGCCGGTGCGGTAGCGTGCACCGCGTCACGTGCGCTATGACATACGGCCACAAGCGCGTGATTCCCGAAAGCTCGTGCTTGTGGGCCGGTCCGCCGCGCCCTCGGCGCGCTGCCGCGTCATGCCGCGTCATGGGCGCCGGCTTGCGTGTTATTACATCATCTGCCATAATAACATATAATAATGCTAAAATAGAAACTGTCATTGAACCTTTGGGATGGAGTTTATCAAAACGGTAAAACAGTTATTTTTATACCGCGCGCTGTCATTCTATTTTTAACGCTGTGGCTCTGGTTATATATACCTACCTATAAACATAAACCATATCATAGACATCAGTTCAAACAACACGTCACGCCTTTAGCGAGGTCTCGCTGACGTGCGTGCGCCTTACACACACAAAAACAATACCTATGTACAACCTATAGACATATACGCACGTGGGTACACACACCTAGGTACAGTGAAGATCCAAAATGACAGTGGAATAATACCATTACCTCACAGTAGACTGGTCCGCGCTGAATGAAATTTGACTCACGAAATGTTTCGCGAAGTTCTATTGCGCAATGTTAGTGTTTAATTATTATTCTGAATTACTGCCGATTCATTTGATTTTAGATATAGATTTTGTATTTTAGGGTACCTTATCTATATTCGCAATTTCGCCATCAGATATTTTGCGAAGGTGTGGCACGCATGACGCATGATCCATGAAAATAAGAAAATTATTAATAAAGTGTGATAAGATACCAAGTCTAAATCCATCCTAATCAAAAAATGATTGCTAAAGAAACTACGTTACTATAAATATTATTTATCAGCGATATTAATCTAAAAACAATCGTGTCAACAGTCTTCTCTAAGTTCGTTTCATGAGGACGTGTTCCAAACAATAGTTTCTCTTATGTAAAATACAGCTGAACTAGCTTGAACCACCTGGTATTCTATGACGTTTTCTTAGGATCTGTTTTTTAGGGTTCCGTACGGAAAGGGAAAGAGCCGGAGCACGGGCAAGGAGCCGTGTTACTCATACAATTGTTGTCTGTAATATCACGGCTCTGTAACTTTTCCCGGAATAAGTTGTGACCCAAGAAGACCGAAATACCGATATTTATGTAAATTGTTGACGCAAAGCTGAAACGCGTTGACGCACACCCGCACACAAAACATAAAGGATGGCTTTATGTGCTTCCGCGCGAACAACATGAGAAGGAGATAGTTTGCACGCGTCTCGGTTGAGCCAAATTCAAATAATTGCTATTTAATATAACACCACATTTAAAAAAATAATGGTTTACCACAATTGAGAAGTTATAAGAACTTGACTATTAAATTGAAAATCAACGTTAAAAATAGAACGGTTACGAAAATATGTATCGATATTTGGGTTGCTAATACGTTTTACTTTTTCAGAAAAAGTGATAAAGTTTAATTTATCCAAAGAACAGACACATTCGCGTTATGGTTATTGAGATCAAAATGCCGACACTACAGACCTACTTTAACAATATGTGCCCTCTTAAAGGGTTGGGTTTATATGTTAAATAAACGTTAATTATTATTTATTTATTATTACTATGTAAACGAACCTCAATAGTGCTGATCTTGACTCGCACTTGACCGGTTTTTTATTTATATATAAAAAATATAAACTATGTGACGATGTGTCGCGTGACGTTTAAGTAACAAAACTAGGTACGTATGAGTTATTGTTCGTGTTGTAAAAACAATACGCAACGGTTTAACGTAATTTTGTATATTTCCGAGACGGCGATAAAAGATAACAATTAATCATACAATGCAGACGAAATGTGTCACGCCTCTCATCCTAGCAAGAGTGTCTTATCTTATCAAAATTAAATGGAGATAAATTACTGATTAAAACTTTCCATAGCTGGCGAGTGAAAACTTGCAACATTCTCTTCTCTTGTCTTTAACTCCTGTATAAAACACCTGATTCGATGTACACATCATTAACGATATCGATCTGCGCGGTTTGATTACGTTTTCTGAATAAAAGATAAAAAAGTAGCAGTCCAGTCTAATCCACTATTTCCTAACTTATTAACAAATTGGCCATCTGGTATCTACTTTGCGACCTTTTTGTCAATAGGTGTTTTTTTTAAACTGCTTGTAGAAGTATACCTGATCCTTACACTGTAATTAGTCCGGTCAATCTAGGCATTGGAAGGTACATAAATTTACAACAAGCTGCAAATGCGTGTAATTGTTCAAAACATAATTAAAAATAACATTTTAAAATTCCGAATCATTGCGATGCCTGGAAAAAAATTTATTCGAGGTCAAAGGTCAAAAATCTCGAAAAAAATTGGTTTTTCGTGATTTTCAGCAAAACGGTAAGGTTTATCATAAAATTACCTCAGATAAAAATTGTAGATCATAAAATTCTCTACAAAAAATGTATCAATACTTTTTGTCTCGAGAGCCACCGTTTTTGAGATAGAACGAGTTAAAAAGTTGTAATCGTCATTATATGCACACGTTTCCACGCCACCTATGAGGACTGTACTTAGCGCGTTTTTTTTAACGTGGTTTCCCCAGGAGGCCTATTCCACATGTCTATTGTGATTCTGTCTAATTGAAAACTTGCATAATAAAATATATTAGGAAGGGTTGGAAATGATAAAAGCGATTGAAACTAAAAAAAAATAGAAGCTTATTCATCTGATTCATAATCTTCAAGTACTTCTTCTGGTTGTTCTTCTTCTTGATCTTCTTCTTCTTCTTCTTGATCTTCGTCTTGTTCGTTTTCTTCATCCTGGGTGTAAGTAAATTCCATCAATAGCGATGTATCGCATGTTTCCTCGTCGATATCAAACGAATCCTCCACTATTGGTGATTCAGCATTAGAACATGACTGGCCTTGACAATGTGTACATGCCAGAGAACACAACAGTCCAACTTTTTTACAACCACATTTAGCGCTGCATCCCTTTTTACAGTTGCAAAAAATAGTGTTCAGCAGTTTTTCCGGCGCAGGTGGGAGTAAAGTCTGAATAGGTTCTAATGTATTGTCGACCAACTTCCAACCCCAGTCTTTTGGGTCTAGCTGATAACCAAGCCACACTTGAACTTGGTAATATACCCGGAAAAGATGTTGATGTGCAGCAACTGAGGTTGGAGGAAGACAAGATAATTTTCTTCTCTTATGCTCTTCATTCAATTCATTGCCGCAAAATAAGCATAGCTTTGTAAAACAAAAAGCTGAATCACTTACACGTGATCTCGTACGAGGAGGATCTACTGTTGATGTGCTGGCTTCTTGTTCTTCGCGTTGTCTTTTAAATGCAGCAATAGTACACTTCCGAGTATAATTTCTACGACAATCTTCATGTATTGTCACAGATTTCTGATTTTTCAGATATTCTGAAAAGTCATCTGCTCTTTCGATACTTGCATTGATTAATGTTTTCATACCACGTTCAACAGTAACAATTTTACCTTCAATTAAAAGTTATGACAAATAAAACAATATTCTGACATTTTTATTATAAAACTCAAAACAGCACGAAATAGGTTAGATTAAACACATTTCAGCTTCAGAGATGTATATACGTGGCGTACTTATGCATATTTTGACGATTACAACTTTTACAACTCTTTGACTCGTTCTATCTCAAAAACGGTGGCTCTCAGAAAAAAAAGTATTGATATATTTTTGTAGAGAACTTTATGATCTACAATTTTTATCTGAGGTGATTTTATGATAAACCTTACTGTTTTGCTGAAAATCGCGAAAAACCAATTTTTTTCAAGATTTTTGACCTTTGACCTCGAATATTTTTTTTTCCAGGCATCGCAATGATTCGGAATTCTAAAATGTTCTTTTTAATTATGTTTTAAACAATTACACGCATTTGCAGCTTGTTGTAAATTTATGTACCTTTACTATTATTTTTTAATCTAATTTGACCGGACTAAATGGCTAAGAAGCTGTAATGTCAACGCGTATGAAAAAAACAGTACTCTTGAAACAATACCAAATTATACAGCTATAACACTAGTATCCACGCCAATTGGGATGACCAATCGAATTCATTTGTTTTCACTTCTCATGCTCTTAAAATGATACTTAAATCTCTGCGAATCGGGACTAAAGCTCCTTATTAATCTCTAGGGATTAAAGTATATTTTTTTTAATTTACTTTGGAAACCCCTAAACAATCAATCACGGTGTTTGTGAATGGAGGATTATCGCCATTTTCAGTGATTGTGTATGGACCATATTTTTGGGTGTCGAAATAACCTCAAAATGACAACTGTGCAAATATATAAAAAAAAGGATTTAATTTCGTGAAACACGATTAATTATTACGAATATGAATCTATTTAATCATATTAAGGCCGAACTCTTTTATTATGCGTGGTCCAATTACTTTTAAAATGGTTTCCAAGTTTGAATCTGTTGGCTAAATATGCAAGCATTTAAAACATCACTTTACAAAAAAACAGCGGAACTTTTTTTTCCTATTTGTATTTTGAATAGATGTTCATAACTTGTATTGAGCTTACGTTGTTAAAAAATTTCACCAATTAATTTTGCAACTTTAGAAATTTCGGACCAGAAATGTCATCATCATCATCCAGTGAAGAAGAATTAACGCCTAACTCCAGAATGGAGAAGAAAGCAAAAGAGGTGATACGAAATCTTTTGCCGCCAAAATCTAGTGGCATTTATTCAAAAACGTACCACACTTTTATTGATTGGAAATGTGGGAAACAAATAACATCATTAATGTTCGATTAACGATAGTAATAATAAGATACCTAATTGTTAGTTTTAATTGTTAGAAACTTTTTTATAATAAATGTTGTAATATTGTTTAGAACGTCGTTTTTTTCCTCGCATTCAAAGTGAAAAGTAGAGTGTTTAACGCGAGACTGAACAACCATAATGACACTCGAACTACAGCCACCCTCGCTCGCAAGCTCACTCGCGTGGCTAAACATCTCTTGTCATTATGGCTTGTTTTAGTCCCTTGTTGAACAATCTACTATTCACTCTTGCGCGTCTGTGGCGCCCCCCGTCCCCAGTTAGCTCGCGGCTCGACGCCTAAACGCATCAAATTGTTTTGCGCTCTAACATTTCTGACCTAAACACAGTTGTTTACTTTTATTATTAAGTCTAACAGTTATGAAAGTGATTTATCTGAAATACGCGTTAGTGATTTATTTATTGACCGCCAACATCCACTACACAGTTTTGTCTCACGAAAGCGGGCTATGCCATACTTGTGTGTGTATAGAAGCACGTGCACGTCCTCTGAGTTCGTAGCTGACGTCGCTAAGCGACGCCGTAGTGTGGGTGTATACGTGTTACAACTACAAGTACCTATAGCAAATCCACTTTCGTGAGACAAAATAACTGTTAGGTACTTATACTTTTATAGAGAATAATACTAGACTAGCCTGCGCCTCTATTCAACACGGTATAAACAATATCGTTTTTGATCTGTTATCGTATTGTCAACGTTTTGATAGCTCTTCTTTTCTTGACAGTAATGGCGGCCCACTTAAAAACAATACCGTAACAGGTCAAAGACGATTTGGATTTCGCCGCCTAGAATAGAGGCGCTGGTGAACATAATAAATAATAGTAGCAAAAATTACGTGCTACAAATAATGAGAATTCATCATCATCATCATGTCAGCCGAAAGACGTCCACTGCTGGACATAGGCCTCCCCCAAGGCTTTCCACTCAGACCGGTCTTGTGCTTTTCGCATCCACCGCGGTCACATTGCTCGCAGGACTGATGGCCGATGGGGTCAGAAGGTTCTGGAGTGGCGTCCGCGGACCGGAAGACGAGCTGTAGGTAGGCCTCCAACAAGATGGAGTGACGAATAATGAGAATTACAAAAAGAGAAATAATAATGAAACTATGCCTATTGACACTTAGCTTAAAACACCCGGTCGACCGCAAGGACCGCGGTCCTTTTGGCCAACCCAGGCGGTTGTCTTTTTTTTAAAATGACAATGAGAATGCACGCGAGCACTCAGGCCACCTGATGGGAAGTCGGATTTGAGACCCATAGACATTTGAAATTTCAAGACTGCAATCCTAAGACCTCAAATGCGTTGCCAACCCGGAGGACTAAGATGGAAGGCATGTTAGTAATTTCACCGGTTCTTCCTTCAGTGGAGGCTTCAAATACAAAATCCTTTTTTTGTGTTACACTCGTAAAGGTACGTAGGAATATAGACAGGTAGTAACTAGTTTTCGTGTCTTACAGGTATATTCATCTTTGTCGTGGTGTTAGCTCACTTCGTACGTTTTTATTTACAACTCACTTTAACCTTCAAATATTTCAGGTCACTGTGCACTTGTGCAGTATCCAGGGCAAGCCATACTTGTTTAGCTGACTACCCAGTCAATATAGCGTGCTCCTTATTTATTATACCCACCTATCGCGTAGGTAGTTGTGATCCGAAAAATATAAGTATGGTCAAGCATTTGACATGACTTTATTTGTATTAAAATCCTATTGATCCTATTGATTCTTACAGTTTAGTTTAGTTAGATTAACGTCGAACCTGGCATCAATGTTAAGGTCCTGATTACTGAGAATTCACTCGGCATGCAAGCAATCACGCTTTTTGTGGCATGGCTTTGCATTCTGATTGAATTCCCAGCAATGGTTAATTGGTTAAACTGATAAGTACATTATGAGGTTACTTAGGTAATCGTCACAATGTCCGGGCAATTAATTCTCCTTATATAACATGTTTATTCGATGACAAATAGCGGCCTCGTATTGGTTTTTGATTGCCACGTTAATGAAGAGGTTGGATGGTTAATGACAAGGAAATGAGTATTAACCTTGACTTTATCATCTACAACTAATATTACATTTTTTAAAGTTATATGTACATCACATACCCAATGATATTCTATATTAAAATACGTTATGCTCATACTAAACGCATTCAAAACCCATTGCCGATCACTGACAGTGTTGTTACGTTAAGTACCATATTCCTACAGACAAGTAGCGAACGCTGTTGTTAGAAAGAGATGAATAGTTGTTTTAAATTCCATTGACGTCGATGCATGCAGCGGCCGCGAAGCAAGTCGCAATTGATTGGTAGTAAGACAAAAGTTTGGCATTTTGCCTTCCAATTTTAGGAACGCTTTTGCGCGCAGATAACGTCGCCAATTATAAAATATCATTGCACATAGGTATGTATCCTGGGCCTCTGTTCCCAACGGTTAAATCATATCGTCTTTGACATGTTATGGTATTGTTTTAAAGTGATCGCTATTAGTGGCAAGTAAATAAGAGCTATCAAGACGGTGACAATACGATAACAGATTAAAAACGATATTGTTTTTACCGTATTGACACCATTCAGTGCCCTGGTTTACTGTCGTTCCGGAAATATTTATATTGAATCTGTTGAATATCCATTGATAAACTCTATGATTTTTTCATAATACGTCGGTATTGCTAAAAGAGTTGCATTCCCGGAGCGCGTTACGGTGACAGCCTGGCAGGTCGGTGGATGTACCGCGAGGCAACGTCCGTCCTCGGCGCTGGCGCCACGTTGCGCAATGAAGGTCAAGGCAGGCTCCCTTCCACCCGCCACCAGTTGCAGTATTCAGCATATAACGAGAGCCTTGTTCCGAAAACATAATCCGTTCCTTATTATTATTGTGCATACATGAGGAGGACACTACCTCTCTTTATTTGTGCAGGAAAGTTACTATTGGTATTGTAATCTTTCTTGCATAGCAAGGTGATCACGATCCTTTGAATGGAAATTTACAGAATAGTTATATAGTACAAGCTGGTATTTACTATTTGTATAAACCAGTAAGTTTGATATCTTTGGGTTAAACCATTTAGCGACAGTGGTTTACCAAACCCAGTTTTCACGGTAAATGCACGTAGTGTAACCATAAATGGTTATTTTTGAACCTAGTTTTCTTCTGCTTATATAATTAAAATAATAACAAATTTCATATTTCATAATGATCCATTTATATTATTAAGTACGTACGTCGGTTCATGCACCTGACAAATATTAGCTGGATGAACATTCGACGGCGCTTTTCATTAAAAATGAAAAACGCATTTTTTATAATTATGTCTTTTGTTTTATAAAGTGATTATTCTTTATCAATTTATCATCAATAACTCCTTTCTGAATACTTGATTTTTGGAATTAATTTCGCATTTCCGCACTGACTTATAGCCATAAGTTTTGAAAAAGAAAATTATCATAATATAGCTGTTGCCCGCGACTCCGTCCGCGCGGATAATAAAACATAGCCTATCTTACTCAAGGATAATGAATGTAGGATTCTAATGGAGAAAGATTTTTCAAATCGGTCCAGTAGTTTCGGTCGGACCCTATTCAATGCAAACAAACAACCAAACAATTAAAACTTTCCTCTTTATAATATTAGTGTAGATAAGGCATAGTTACAAATTATTCATGCAAACTTAGTACGTGTCAACTCTATTTAATCAATATGTAAAACAACGTACTGCGTATTGATTAACTGCATTATTAACAATACCATGAGCGGCTACAAGGTCGTGCAGTCACAATGTTCATTATTATTTATTATCCCCAGCGTCTAGCACTCTTCGTGTTTTTGAAGCAACATATCAACGTTAATATGATATACATTTAATATAACAAACACTAAAATAATGTCTTAATGGCTGGCTCTTCTACCGATTAAATTCAAGCTTTCAATAAGTACCGTACCGGTAGTTCAGGCCAATTATAAAATTGATAACGACGTATAAATATAACATATGGATACCATATGTCGTTAACTGGGGCTGATACTTTCTCAATCAGAGTAGTTTATCTGGTTATTGGCTCTTAGCTTAGTAGTTAGTTCACGGATAGATTATAGAGACGTTACATTAGCTATGCACGCATAGCAGATAGATGGGGTCTGGCGCCGCGGTGCCCGGCTATCCCATAAGCGAGAGCCGGCTAGAGCGACCCTGCTGCATTCTGCGAATTTATTTATAGCGAGCTACCGCCGAGAAAAACCTCGCTTCTATACTTGATCTTGAATGCTTGAACACTGACTAAGGTGCTTCTAAATAAGGATCTTCGACATAATCGATGCAACGATGCTGTTCCGTAACAAGTTGATACCAAAATAAACCATCCGGTATTCTAGCCTTGCCCCGAGAATAGCTTTGAAGATAGACTGTATCGGATGTTAAGGATAATGATACCTCGGAGTAATTATTATTTCTTCCTTGCACTTGAACTGCTGCTCTAGTTTATCTTATCTTTGAGTCATACGAGATATCTCCTCAATATATTATCTTCGGAACTAGGTACACACTATATCTACGTGTAGCGATCATTTGATCGGTTTAAGTATATCATGAACCTTAAACTCGGCTACATAGATATTAAAAATAAATATTCTTTGTTTCATCGAATTCATTTGAAACGCTAGCTAAAATGCAGTAGGTAAGTACCAAAATACTCTTGTTTTACAATGCTTTGATGATGATTATTTACATTTCCCAAATGCCAGGCGTTATTGCAGCATGCGAATTTACAATATTAGTTTCGGTTTCTTCTGTCGTCAAATTCATGCCTGTCAAAATTTCTTAAAAGAAAAATAATACAAGTGCAGCTCTTATTGTTTAAGTGCTACATAACTATGGTAGTTTTTACTACTCGTGTTATTTAATTTAAAAAAAATAAGAATAGTCTGTGCAACCTGAGGGTATTTAACGTCTGCCTTAATTTTGAGGATTCCGTAGTAAAGTTAGGAAGTCGCTCAAGGCAATAACATTTCTATTTAATAAAGAAATACCTACTTCAGTCATTTCCTTGAGTCGTGAATAATTATTGAGACTACGGTAGGTTTTCGAATGTATAATTAATTTGCCTACGTTAGACTTACGTCAACGTTGGCGACGTTGAAAATATAGCAGAAAGCAAGAAGTTGCACGGTGATTGGCCGGCGCGTGCGGCGCCGTCGCGCGAGGTGGCCTGATCGCGGCGTCTTCCGCAGGAATGCTTGCTAATCGTGATTTCTCGTACTATCTTGCGTCTGCGCTGAAAAGTGCAACTTTTACTAGTGCATTAATGTCATCAGTTTCTGTCCAGCAACGTATTTGATTAATGAATCATATCGTCTTTTAGGTTTACATTAGAGTCACAGGTATATTTTTTATGTATTAGGTAATTAATTTTGTCTATTTTGGCATTCGAATTACTTTTTTCCTTCATGGTAAAAACATGGAGCGTTGTGCCCGTTGATGTCTTTTGGTTCCAAATACTTTAAGACTAAATAAATGTCAAAGACAGAAACAACCACGACTTTTTTTTTCCACGAATTGATTTTGAAATTACATTATAAAAATATAGTTTTTTATTCATAAACTGATTTGAAAGCTTATAATTTTCCGGAAATTATAAAATGTACCTATTCGTAATCTTTATGTAAAAACTGTAGGTAACAATTGTGATGTGTTTATCTCAAAGTTAACTAAATTAAAACTTTAAGATTTAACGATAATAAGGAATCAAACAATTAGTTGCAACAAACATTTGACTCATGTCCTCGCCATAAATCTGTCATCGCAATCGGAAATGGCCTATTTATATTACCTACTACGGAAACCTATTTCATGTCTGATTACGTAGTCGATCCGGAGCGTGATTCTCATATTAAAAGAGGAACAGATCTTAACACCTTATGGTATAACATACATAACATGAGCTAGTTGTAATAAAAGCAAAACAAGGAATATGCTTATTGACCCTCATTCAAATATTACATTTTTATAACAAGTTATCCGTACGTATTTGGCATTTATTTGCCTTTTAGGTCTTCTGATACGAAATACACTTATAAAATATTTAGTTATTTAATAACCTGCAATCGTCATTATATTTTTTTTGTAAATATTTTTTTTATATATTTAATAAATGATTTTATAAAGAAAACTGATGTTCATTATTTTAGGTGTAGCCCATTTGTGTTCTGTCTGTACCGCTAGGAAGGCTAATACTAATTGGACATATTACACTTATTACATAATTGTAGATATCATTCAAACCTTGTCCTGACTATAACCAAGACAACTAAAAAAAATCACCCAAAGCGGTCCAGCCGTTCTCAAGTTATAGCATGACCAGAAGGAATAGGGCTTCATTCATATATAATATATATACATATTGTAGTCCCAAACTAAGCTCTAGGCTAGTACAATATATATAGATTTAAAATTGAACCGCAATTGTCGTACAGTAAAGCAATTGTTGTAAGAACACTTTAACACCTTATTAATATTAATAATCAATCAGTGTAAAGCATAGAATTTCATAAACTTTTGGTAAGTTTGCGACAGCTAATATTTTGGTTTTACGTCTCTTACTCGCATAAATAAGCAAGAAATCAAGACTGCATGAGTCAGAAAGAGCCAAAGGTATTTTTATCGTCATGGTTTTGATGGAAAAGTACTGGAAGAAAAGTGCACAAACCAACGGTTCACTCGCATGGCAGTAGTCGTCAACTTTTTTTTATATATAGCAAATTCTTAATTTATTGACTTTGTCTACGGGATTTTTTGTAAATATCAATATTAATGTTTTAATTAGGTATGGTATAATTAACATTATGTTATGTATTTTATATGATTTGCACTGTAAATCCAGTCTGAGTAATACGGTTATTACGAAACAAATATTTAAATACTAAAGGAAAAAAAAGAAGTAAAATACATTTTTATCGCTGTACATTATTCTATGAACTATTTTTCAGAAAGGTTGGTTATTTCTGAAGAATCTGAATTAGTCAGTGAACACTAACATAAGGTGGTTACCACATGCTCAACTTTCATAATATTGACACCGAGCACACACGTTGCCAGCGAGTACGTACATCGTTTTGCGTATGTGTTAAAGTGTAAATCGAGATTCGAGGCGACTCCGAACTTATTTTACACTCACTAACGAGACTGACTTGTGACCACGTATGTGTGCGTGCGCCTTTTACGAGCAATGTGCATTACTTAAAGGCCAATTAAATAAAAGTGCAACTTTTACAGAAACCTCCGAAGAATTTACAACTTTTCTTAAGTGGAAATTCCTTCATAAAAGACGTATCATAAAACCGTAATTATTTAAAAGTTTATGTCATAAGATGTTGTAGCAGATTATTTATCCGTACTTCGCTTTTGCCTGAAAAGAAAACTTGTTATAGGTAGATGATAATTTCCTTATGGTTCTGTCTGAATCTGGGGAGCGCAGCGGACGGCGCGACGCGGCGGCGCATGGGCCCGGGCGTCGCTCTGGCGGCGCGCGCGCGGCGATCTCGCTGGTTGACCGTTAAAAATGTATTTTTAACCGTAATCCCAAGAAATAATGTCGCCTCACTGCATCTTGCTTGATGCACATCCTTGCCTTTCTCGCCAAAATGAAAGTAAGCGAATATAATTGATTTTGCTGGTGCCCTGAAATATTACGGTTTGTCAGATCTTGTTTGTAAACATGAATCGCGCGCTTTTTTCCATCAAATAGATTTTTCCATTCTAAGCTTAAAATGTTGGTAAGGTGCGTTTAAGAACAGCTACGAACTATATAGTTATTTAATATTCATACTGCAGTGCTTAGGCTTATATATTTTATAGACAAGACACATTTAACGTGTATAAAGCGAATACTCAACTAGCATAATGTGTACCTGTATCTTTTATTTATTTATTTATTTATTTATTTATGGCTCTGAGGCACCCTTTAGTTTAGTTTAGTTTAGTTTATTTATTTGTCAAAGGGTTAGTTTGTGTTGTGTGTTTAGTGTGTGTTTGTGTGTGTGTTTGTTTGTGTGTTGTGTGTTTGTTTGTGTTTATGTGTGTGTTGTGTGTTTGTGTGTGTTTTAGTTGTGTTGTTTATTTGTTTTGTAGTCTTTGTTTGTTTAACGTTTATTACTTGCGTATCATTATATACAATTGCGTATTATCTTTCCGTAAATTGCAATCCACACCATCTTAACACCGGCTTATATTAAAATAATTAATCACGTAAAATGTAATAAAGTGTGATCGCGCACAAAACACTAACAAATCCGAAAAAACCAAGTTTTAGTGATAAATATGCACTCTCTATATTTTGAATTATTTGTTTCGTCATTGTAATGATACGTTTCTCGTATTGGGTTACATACTCGTACGTTGATTATATCGCGAAGACCACCAAATATTGCATTTTCGCCAGCGTGCGGGCTTGTATTGTATCGGTATATAGGTATAAGCCGTCGCCTCATTTACTACTGACGTCTCCGGCACACGCAGGATCGATCACCCCGGCTGATCTCTGACGTCAAGCCTCGCGAAAGGACAGTGACAGTCATTAACGAGGCTCACACTGCAACTACTTCTTTTATTCCATGTTTGGATAGTGGAATTCTCGTAGGAACAAATTATTCTAGCCGTCGGGTTGTATTTTACTGAATCGCGGAAAGGATTAAACTGGTGTGATGGATACCAGTTTTGACACATTCCTATGGGCATGGACGCAAACATATTTACATGTTTCTTGAGTTTGCGTAGTGGGATTGAAGATAAATGCCACGAGGCTTGCGCATTCGCATGTTTTTCTTTCGAGGCCCTGCGCAATTGTCCCTCGTTAAATTGCTTTTGTATTTAATATTTAGGATTTTACATCGCGTTGGTGCTTTCGTAGTTTGTTTATAATTTCGATTAAAATGTTTTTTTAGATTTGCTTAATAACTACTGTACGCATTTGATTTATCTAATTAATATAAATATATAAATACAATCATAATATCGATACCTTTAAAGATAAATTTAACAACCTTGCCAAAGCAAGTGCTAGGTAGACACAACACATCGTTATAAGCCCAGGGCCGACTATGACGAGGGTTAGGGATAGGAAGTTAATTATTTATTTTGTAATTAACATTAACACATTATTACTAAAATAGTTTTTAAGATTTTACTAACATATTATGGATTGTATTATCTGACATAAATGATTATTATGATTATTATAAGATTACTCTCGCCAGCGTCATAATATTGTATACTATATTGCACCGACATCGTCTAATGCATACATTGTCATTGAATAAATCCGTTAATTCATACAAAAGTTAATTAATAAGTGTCCGTACCCGTAGGGCGCCGGTGGGTCCCCATTACACAGGGTGAGCGCTGTATGTTTTAAACCGTAATATTTAGGCACACCTCTTTTCAAGATTTAATCTGGCACTAAGTAAAGTTAATTTGTATGTAATTGAACAACAACAAGCTATAATTTCGAAATAGAAAATAATTTCCGATCCCAATTTTATTTGCTGTTCTGGATGTGGACGCGTGGTCCGGTGTTGATATCTCATTCTTTGTCATATAACTAGCATACGTCCATATTATATCATGATGGTTTGGAAATCTCAGTGTGAGAGTTTGTCTCACACTTGACAGGTCTTGAGGTCATTTTGATATTTTCATTTTTAATCAGTCATCGTCATTCCCCTTTTGGCACACTTTTAGTACTACCTTCCTAATGTTGCTGGCATACATTAAAAACAGTGAGTTCGTACGTATTATTTTCAAAGTTATTCGCACTTGAAACATACCTATTTACATAGTGGCATGATGTCAGTGAGATGTTGTTATCAGAAATATAAAGCTCCACCCATACTAATGTCCTATAACAATATGCGATCAAGTGATCCTGTCGGTCTGTTGTTTGTTTTACTTTGATGGATCTATATGAAAGTTTGCAGATAGACAGTGTGTTACTACAGAAGCATGTATATGACGAGGGATATGAAGTGATAATCTGTTTGTATATAATTGGCTCGTATAGTTAGTTGTAATTAGTAAGCTATCGATATCAACTGTATGTTAATTGTTATTATCTATAGCTTGGGAGAAAAAGAGTTGGATGTGCTGATAGGTTGATTTTTCATCAGCTTAATTAATACCTATCTGGTTTATGCATAATAAAAACGGATTATTTTATGTTTTTCCATTTATATAATAAAATGAAAATAGCGCTTATTCAAAAGTGTGCTTTACTTTGTTAATGGTACAGTAGGTACAGTACGCGGGTGACCGAGCTTTGCTCGGGATTTTATTTTGATAAAACGGCGGTTTCTAAAAATGAAACCTACTCGTAGCTAGATCGATGTATCGCCCCCGAAACCCCCTGAATACTAAAATTTATGAAAATTGTTGGACTTGTTTCCGAGATTTACACAAGAATTGCTTGCTGAATTTGATTTTATAAAGATTGCCGTGGTGTAGAACTGTGGAGATGTCTATACGGGTTACAACTACAAGTATGGCAAACCCGCTTTCGTGAGATCAAACAACTGTATGTACCTACCGTAGAAATATACGCATTTTATTATAGTTAATTTTAAAGTACAGTAGAATGTTTTAAACATGATCGGCCTGACGAACCCGACAGATATTAACAGCTAAACGTTATTATAACCATCGGCAATGTAAAAATAATCGTATTATATTTTTTTACTTTATCTTATACGCTTAGTAATAACCATCGATATTTATAAATAACCGAAGATTATCTGGAAAACATTTCATGCCCGGACTACATTTTCATTTTCTCTTTACATTTCCTGACCATCCGCAAAAGGAAATAACCTCGTGAAACCATCAAGGCCTGTGCATCCAACGCGCCGAAAGTTGGAGCTATTTTAAGACAGCATGATAATTTTTACTAATGTTATAAATGCGTAATTTTTGTCTATTTGTTTCGTCTTCACAGTTTCATGAGTAATCGATCAATTGGTAGGTACTTATTACCCAAAAATTTGATCAATTCCCGAGCGAATGGTAGTCTTGGTTTCAAGTCCGCCTGTTGATTCATTTTGTATTTTTTTTTTTTATCAAGGGACAACATAAAAATATGTAACGTTATATGTAAAAAGCTACTCGCTTGGTTTTCATCTACATTATCAGAAAATGGTTCGCAAATTATAATTTACTGCGTGTGCTTATCTACCACGGCTGGCACAAATATGCATTATTGAGCCAATATTGGCCTACCACTTCTTAAAATGTTTACTGTGGTGATATCACCAGTTCTATTAATACTGATCAAAATGTTCGCGATATCCTCACGGATTTATTCGTTATATTTCAATGAAAACTTATATTTTAAAAAAAACCTTTTAATCTGCCCTCCTAATAATAAGCCAATACCTCAGATTCAATTGCCAAAGTAGATTCAATCCTCTTTTCTTAGTAATGAGGTTGTGATTGCTACAGTAGTTTTATTTGAGATACTGCTATTTGGATTAGTAGGGCAGTTTACATACATACCAAAAGATACTAAAGAAATGAATGATTTTTATATACTATATTTCATATTGATTATATGTCCATAGGGCGTTATCATTAGCACCATGTATTAGTCTCCATTAAACTGTATGATTTCGAACTCTATGATGAATCACGACACATTCGATATAGTCGAGATGCAGCGATATTGCAATGGTGTTTCAGTATTTAAGCCGGTGCCGGTGTAATAAATTGTTGTAGGTACCTAATTGAATATGAATTTAAATTTAATTATTCTTAACCGTTTAAATCAAAACTCCCGCAGGGTCTTCGTCTGATTCAAATTTCATCAATGAATTGGAAGGCATGGGTTTAATTTTTGGAAACGTTCAGTCGATTTTATCCTTACGTGTACAAAACACTGCATGATAAACCGCACCGTTGTTTAACTATATCATGAAAACATAATTTTATCTCATACATTATTGGTTTAATGTAATTATTATCTTAATGTAATTTTTATGGGTATTTTGCCTGCAAATAAGCAATTTGTACACGTAGCCGAAGCCAACACAAGAGGCTATGTAGACAATTTTAATTTATTTAAGTGTTGGGAAAACAACCGGTGATTTTCCCTGGGTTCACACTATAATTTTAAGGATCGGGACATTAATAACACGCTGCAGGGAAGAAATGTTATCATGAATGGGTGAACTAGGATAGTGATGAAAAATATGGCGCCTGTTTAAGCAATGCTTTTTTTTTATCCGTTCTACGGCAAAGCCCAAAAGAAGGGTTATGTGTTTGACCTGTTTATATGTCCGACTCTATGTCCCCTCGTAATTACTAAACGGCTTAACCGATTTTAATTTATTATACGTCGTTAGATTCGTCTTAACCACTAGAGTATCATAGGCTATATTAAAATTATTAAAAATTGAAATTGGCGAAATAAAAAATATAATTATACATGTTAAGTAACATTACTTTGACGACGTTATCCAAACAGCAGTTGGGTTTTTATAAAGCTCGCATTTAGTTAGACTTGTATCAGATATTACTAGAATCACCCTTTTTATGCGACATAGATTTAATTTTTTAGACACGCCTGGAAAAAACTGACCTTAAAATGCATTTATTAATGTTTGCCGACAGTCTAAAAGCCCACTTTAAGTATTTTTTCTCCGAAAGTATTTTTCTTAGAGATTTGCCTAGTGCAAACATTACGGCTACACCAATGTCTATATTAACATGTTTGTACAAGTAGTCCAAAGTGGACAAGGTACAAATTAAATTAACACTGTTGACTCCACCAAGATGACGTCACTGGGTTTTATTATAAAAACAAAGACAAATTGTATTCTTCTAACAAAACTATGTTTACTCTTTGTTAACTCTAGGAACACCACTTAGCATTTGAAATCCCTGCCTATTGTCGACCTTTTAGCTTTTCAGTTATTAACTTGCAGATATACACGAGTCTATATTTGAGCATTTATTCTAGTATATTTTCAACGAATTACCTATGTTTAAATGACCTCTTTAAAGAGGGTCTGCAATACCTCCAGTGTTAAAAGGTACTTAACTAATTGTTAAGAGATTTTGCATAAAATCTTGTGCGTGCGTATTGTGATGGGGACCCCTGACCCTGTTGAAAAACATAAATCGTGCCGTCGTTAATAAATGCCACTTATGTATATAAACAGGATTTTTCCAAATATTGCTCTCTCTTGGGCATTTCGTTCAACTTCATCCACTGATCTTCAATGTCGTTGTGCTTCCCATTGACTTGAATCACGAAGATACTTGTCCACATTCTTTTTGTGTTAAATCCGTAACAAAAGATTCTGGTGTCGTTTCTTTTGACTTTTAAACAAATGATGACTTACGGTGAATAAAGTAAGTAAGTCTTTTTGACGTAAGTTGTTTCAACAAACGGGTTTGGGTAAGTGTTGTCATTTGTAAAAGTCGTACATTTTTACGGTGTGCGGCCATTCGTAAAAGTGGTAAATAATGATAGAATTATTTAAAATAAACATATTTTGTTATGCTATGTAATAAAGTGCATCGGTGCCGAGATATTTAAATATTAATACCTGGGCGTACTTTTAGTACCAAAAACTGAATACTTAAATCTTTAATTTCTCCGCTCCGATATTATTGGACGCCATAGATCATACAATTTTCTTCATACAAACTTACCCAATGCCCTAAGTTCCATTACATGCTTCTAATACTTAGAATTTATATTTCTTAGTTTTGATTATATTATTAAATTAAATTATTAAATATCAGGGGACAGTGTTACACCAATTGATCTGGTCCCAAACTAAGCTCTAGGCTTGTACTATGGGTACTAGACAACGATATAAATACTTATATAGAGAAATGTATACTTAAATACATAGAAAACATCCATGACTCAGGAACAAATATTCGCGCTCATCACACAAATATCTGCCCTTACCGGGATTTGAACCCAGGACCGCTAGCTTCGTAGGCAGGGTCACTACCAACTAGGCCAGCGCGTCGTCATATCTTTCTTAGTTTTGATTAGGTACTTCTGAATAGTTCAAAGTGTGGGTTAAATTTTAATTAAAAACTATGCTAATAGGTAGGG
This sequence comes from Acleris sparsana, assembly GCA_923062465.1. NCBI lineage: Eukaryota > Metazoa > Arthropoda > Insecta > Lepidoptera > Tortricidae > Acleris > Acleris sparsana. The sequence continues at coordinate 11,992,211 of OV281287.1, read as the reverse complement.
ACCCATTTATTTCAGAAGACATCCTGTATATGCTACTCTAACTACACAAAACGTAACCACGAGCGTCATTACAGATAAATCAGATAAACAAAGGCTTCATTGTTTCGGCGGTATCTTAACTTTTTGCATGCAAACACTGGCGTTGGCGCTTTATGGTCGCGGTAATGAGGTCAATATAACAAATTGAAGGCATCAAGTTTCTGACGTGCGCGCGCGCTGACGCGCAGCCATGATTGATCTTGATATTCTTGATTGGAGGCGGGTGCGCCCACAAACATTGCAATTTATTTGTCTGCCTTTTGTATCAAAGTAGGTGTGTCAATTGTATTCGTCTGGCAACGATCCCTGAAAACACGGAAATTATTAAATATGATTATGTAGGTGTTGCGGAGGGTGTTTGAAAATTTAGCAACATTTTAGTGGAGATTGTGACAAATTTACCGACCCGAATGCCTAAGAAGGCTTTTAACGTCGGCCATTAACATTGGATTTTACGTATTTGTATAATATGTTGGCCCACAGGATATGGTTTCATCGCCATTTATTTATTTTTTATTTATTCAGTACTTTATATTATAACTGTGTTTTATGCAATCGTTGACTTTTGAATCACTGGGGACATCCGCATCGAACAGATCAGAGGAAGGGTACGGTAGAAAGGCAGTAAAATGACGATAATATAGTTAAAAACAAATTGACACTCAAGATACTGAATCATGAACTATCGTAAATAGGCCAGGGTGAAGATAAGATGAGTTTCCGGAACGGCCGTCGGTATTCATTATAATTAGTTATTAGTATTTGTTATTTTGATTACTCTTAAAAGTGAGAGTGCCTGTTCAACGAGACGTTAGACTTAGAAAGTGTCGAAAGTTAATTAAGGAGTGTTAATTTTGTCGGCGACAAACGTGATTCAATGATATCGACGCGCCCTCGATTCAACCTTTAAGTCCGTAATGCCGAATTCCATTCCGAGTAAATACAGTAATAAAATATTTTACTAAGTCGAATTTCACATTACATTCTTGGAGACAGGTTTGTACTTAATAACTATATTAACTGAGTGATGTACCGGGGATTTCCCTCGGAGGATTCTCTATGGGAATGGGAATGGCCTTTCCATTTTCATTTTGTCCCTGAGCTCGATTCCCAGTCTTAACAAATATTTATTTGATGAGCGGAAGTATTTGTTTCTGAGTCTTAGGTGTTTTCCATGTATACAAGTATATTTTGCTCTATGTAAGTACGTTTATCGTTGCCTCTTACCCATAGTACAAGCCTAGATCTTAAGTAACTGGGTTAATTTGCATGAGATAGTCCCTCGTTTTTTATTATTATTTGGAAATAACGGTCCGTCAAATATATTACTAAACTACCTTTACGTTAAAATTTATTTATCATACTTGAGTTAGCTTATTAGAACAGGCTTACAATACGTAACTTAAGACAGAAATCACACAAAAGCATACATAAAGTTCAAATAATGTCGTGGGAACTTGAAAATTTGAAAAGTTTGTGGCTGAGTTTATAATCCCTACAATAATATTTTTTATACTACTTTTTGCTCTAATAAGCTCAGAGAGCTGACCCGTAGAAAAATTGGCATAAAGTCAAGTCATGATAGTTTACAGTCAAATGTAAAGAACAAAAGTAGGTATCTCAGCGTTCTCACGTATTTTAACTGGAGATGAAAAAATCAACTCCAAATTCAGAAAACAATTTAAATGACTGTTAAATAATAATCGCTGCACATTTAATTTTTTTGACAGCTATTAAGTTTATGCATTTCACCAAACTTGGTTTTATTACTCCGAGATTAGTCTATACGAATTCGGCGTTTAATCTATATTATATAGGTGTAAGACCCTCTTCTAGTTTGGTCGAATAAAACCTTAATTGCCTACAAAGTAGCTGGTGAATTTCGACGTAGTCAACTCTACTTTTTCAACCTTTAGAGGTTGAGGGTGAGGTTGTGTAAACATATCTCCCAAAAATACTAAATATTAGTACGTCGGAACAAATATTGATCCAGTTTACGATTAAGACGTTGTATTTAATTCAATGTTAACATGCATATTCTATAGTATACTTTAACATCTACAAGGATGAAGCTACTATACTTACCTATTTAAAATGCAAATAAGCAGTTGTTCAGGGTTTGTAACCTTCTTGCAATTAACTCCTACCCCATAAGGGTCTAGTCTATCTAGGTCAAGTCTGTTGCTAAACATACGGAATTATCTTAGTCATCAAGTACGCACGCTACCTGGTAAGTGATTCTCTTAAACAACTCGCTCTTGAACTCGAACGATGGATTATTAACCGGCGTGTTTACGTCGTCTCATCAGAGTGTACAAACAAAATATTAGGGTGTGCAGTTTCAATTCGGTAGCTTTAACAGTCGAGTGAGCCAGCTTATATTACTTTGCTCACTTGATTCGTTCTACAGAGTCCGTCCGTTCCGTTTTCAAAAGAATAAAACCTCTGATAATTATTTCCTTCAACATAATTGTTTACACATGAATATTACCTTTTAGGCCCCTATAGCTTGTAACGTAATAATTACTGAGCTATTTCAAAACTTCTGACTGCTAGCTAATACACTATGAAGTCTTATAACAGATAAAATAAAAGTTAACTATTTTTCTACAGTCGAATTCATAATGTGGGATTAGTTATAATTCATGATCGAAAATTATATTCATAATTTACATTAGTTATTAATTATTATGTTAATGATATATTGCATTCGAAGTAGATACAAATTATCGTGTTTTTTCACGTAACAGCGCGGATGTGGAAGTTCGCGGAATTTAAAACTATTTAATCTAGTCATAGGACACTTTCTACGTGACTTCGGTGGATAATTTCGTGGTCGGATTTATCAGTAATATTGATATAGAAACGGCCGCTGCTGTAAACGTTTACAACTTTATAATTCACTTTGTTGAAAGAAAACACACCAAGGTACCTTTAGTTTAATATGTATCAACATTTGTTTATTTGACTTTGTTGACGGTCAACTTAAAGCGACAACAGAAGTAATCTGGACCTTGTGACTAGCGTATCTGAGTTTTTTCTGCTTTAATACTGATGTATTTACACTTTTGAGGCAAGGTTCATGCGAGTTTAAACTTTGAGGTCGAGTCTTGCTTAATGGTGACATGACCAACAGCTTAAGGTCTCGTAACACCTGTTACCATAGGCGAACACCTTAACTGCAAACTTTGTTGCTTTGTTGTAGCAACAGATTTTTTTTTCACATTTGTGCAAATATTTCTGACAGGTATGAGTTTTTTGCACCTTGTAAGTAAGATTAGCCTTAAAATGTCTTTCTTTATTATGGTAGGCATCCCCGCGAAATTAAATGTTTTTTTTATTGGATGGTCGTCAATAGGTTAGGTGCTTATTGCTTTTATGCTACATTACAGTCGTTTTTTTCACAAGTAAGACTTCAATTTTTTGTACATTTTTGTTTAAATCCGAGGTGTATACAACACTACCTTCTGCCCGCAACATTGTCCGCGTGGATTTCGATTATCGATTTTCCCTCGGAAACTTAAAAAAAATCCGAGGAGAAAAGTAGCCTATGTGTTAATCCAAGGTATATAAGCTATTCCAAATTTCATTCAAATTCTTACACCCGTCGCAGCTTGAAGGAGTAACAAACGAACACACACACAAACATTCGCATTTACAATATTAGTAGGATTGAAAGTCATTCATCATCATCATCAGCCCGGGGGCGTCCACTGCTGGACAAAGGCCTCCCCCAAAGAGCGCCACAAGTCACGGTCTTGAGCCGCTTGCATCCAGCGGCTCCCCGCGATCCTAACCAGGTCGTCAGACCACCGGGTGGGAGGCCGTCCAACACTCCGTCCACCGGTGCGGGGCCGCCACTCGAGAACTTTTCTTCCCCAACGGTTATCAGTTCTCCGAGCTATGTGGCCTGCCCATTGCCACTTCAGCATGCTAACTCTCTGAGCTATGTCGGTTACCTTGGTTCTCTGGCGTATTACCGTATTACGGATCATATCGCGCAAAGAAACTCCGAGCATAGCTCTTTCCATTGCACGCTGAGTGACCCTGAGCTTATTTATGAGGCCCACATTCAGCGGCCAAGTCTCTGATCCATAAGTCATCACTGGCAACACACACTGGTCGAAGACTTTCGACTTAAGGCTCTGCGGTATTTTGGACGAGAAGATCCGCTTTAACTTTCTGAACGCTGCCCATCCGAGTTGGATTCGGCGATCGACCTCTTTCTTGAAGTTGGATTTACCTAGTTGGACAGTTTGTCCCAGGTATACGTACTGATCAACAACTTCAAGTTGAGAATTCCCCACGTGAACCGGTATTGGCAAAACGCGAACATTGGACATGACTTTCGTCTTGTCCAAGTTCATTTTCAGGCCCACCCGTTGGGAAACTCTATCGAGGTCTCCGAGCATCTTACTCAAGTCTTCTAGCGATTCTGCCATGACTACGATGTCGTCCGCGAATCGAAGGTGAGTGATGTACTCGCCGTTGATGTTGATGCCAAGTCCTTCCCAGTCCAGAAGCTTGAAGACATCTTCCAGTGCAGCGGTGAACAGTTTCGGAGATATGACATCTCCCTGTCTCACACCTTTCTGCAACTGAATCGGTTTCGAGCTCTGGTTCTGGAGCCGGACTGACATAGTGGCATTTTTGTACAAACACTTCAGCACTTCGATATATCGATAGTCGATGTGGCACCGCTGTAGTGACTCGAGCACCGCCCATGTCTCGACCGAATCGAAGGCCTTCTCATAGTCCACGAACGCTAGACATAAGGGCCGATTATACTCTTCAGTCTTCTGTATAATCTGGCGCAGCGTGTGAATGTGGTCTATGGTACTAAAGCCTTTCCGGAAACCGGCTTGTTCAGGAGGCTGGAAGTCGTCGAACCTGCGTGAGAGTCGATTTGTAATGACCCTTGAAAACAACTTATAAGCGTGGCTCAGAAGTGAGATGGGTCTGTAGTTCTTCAATAAGGTTTTATCGCCTTTCTTAAAGAACAAGACCACCACACTTCTGGTCCACGCCTCTGGAACACCGCCTTCGAGAATAACAGAGTTAAAGAGCTTCTGGAGGACTTTAAGTATCGGCATTCCACCCGCTCTCAGAAGCTCAGCCGTAACTCCGTCGTCCCCTGGCGCCTTATTGTTCTTCAGTTGCTTCAGGGCCATTCTGATCTCGTACAGGCTGACGTCCGGGATGTCTTCGGTGTAATGTCGGGTGAGTTTGGCTCTGGGATCTGTAGCCAAACTTTCAACGGGTCGAGTTGATTTGTACAGCTGTCCGTAGAACTTCTCAACCTCACTCAAAATCTCGGCCTTGGACGAAATTACGGTGCCATTTTCGGTCTTCAGTTTCATCAACTGGGTCTGCCCAACAGACAAATCCCTAGCGAACACCTTAGAGCCCTTGTTTCGCTCGATAGCATCTTTAATACGCGAAGTATTAAAGGTGCGCAGGTCTGTCCGTAATGACTTAGAGACTTGTCTGTTAAGCCCCCTGTACTTCTGCATGTCCACTGAAGACTGCAGCCGCATTTCATTCCGTTCGTCCATGATCTTAAGAGTGTGGTCTGAGAGTTTTTGGGTTCTTTTCTGGCTGCGGGTCTTAAAGAACTTCGACCCAGCAGCTTGGACAGCCTGTACAAACCCGTTGTTCAGATCGTCCGTAGACTCGCATTCTGCTAGGCATTCGAAGCGATTTTGGAGTTCGAGCTGGAAGGTTTCGGGGTTTTGGCATTGGACTGGGGTTGGACGGAGCGTAGACTTCATCAGTCGTGACCTTTCAAGCCTTGTGTTGATATTCAATGTGCCTCTTACGATTCGGTGATCACTGCCAGTCTTTAGCCTATTGATCACAGAGACATCATTGAATATGTGGCGTTTGGTAGACAAGATGAAGTCTATCTCATTTTTTGTCGACCCGTCCGGGCTAATCCAGGTCCATTTGCGATGTGGCTTCTTCCTGAAGAAGGAATTCATCATAAAGAGTCCTTCCCTCTCCAAGAATTCAGCCAACCGCTGGCCCCTGGGATTTCGCCTGCCAACACCAAAGTGTCCCACTCTCAGCTCATTACCTTCTCTCATGCCCAACTTCGCGTTGAAGTCGCCCATCACCACCGTGTAGTGCGTTTTAGAGGTCTGGATGGCTTTCGAGATGTCCTCGTACATTGCCTCCACCTCATCGTCAGAATGCGTCGAAGTGGGGGCGTAAACCTGGATGACCTTCAGCGAATACCGTTTGGTAATTCTGAGTATCAGGTACGCCACCCTTGTCGACACACTCCCGATCGACTCCACGTTGTTGACGAGCGACTTACGGACGATAAACCCGACACCACCCTGTGACAGGGCGTCACCTTCCCGGTAGTAGAACAAGTTACCGGACTTCAGGATCATCGAGTCCTCTCCCTGTCTTCGGACTTCAGATAACCCTAAGATATCCCATCGTAACTTGTCCAAACATTCTTCCAGTTCTAGGATCTTCTCGTCAGTCCTGAGCGTGCGGCAGTTGTGTGTCACCAGGGCCAGATTCGTTTGGTGGTGGTAGCCAGATCTCTGCCGGAGATTCTTAGCACCCCCTGCTCCGCCGTTACCGAACCCGCTACCTTGGGCCGGGCTAGCGGAGCCGCCGGGGACTAGGGGCCGTGGTTTTTTGGTGTACACCATAAGGGGGGGTTAGTGCCATAATCCCCACGCTTGGCGAGCGTGTTGGGGATCGCAGTGGGGCGGAAGTATATCACAGGACGCTGCAGCCCGTCCTGTGTCTGGCATTTGGCTTCCGCCCATCTCGGAACGGTTTGACCGCCGTTCGTCGGTTGACTGACTGCGCCGTGAGCAGTTACCACACGACGGGCGGTGGGGTCGTCACTTCCCGACGCCAAAGTCAAAAGTGAAAGTCATTATCATGATCATATAAGCCAAAGAATGTCCAGTACTGGACATTTTCCTTCCCCAAGGATCTCCTCGACACGGTCGGTTTTGTGCTACCACTCGTATCCATTGCATTTCTTCAATCTTCGCCAGATCGTTGTTGGTTCATCTTATGAGAAGCCTAACAGTACGCCGCGGTATAAGTCACCTCCCTAGAACTTTTGTTAGGAATTTACAATAAAATATCTATAAATCACCATAACCATTCAATCAATGTCATAGTGTAATCCAGTGCCTCACTATCTCATAGGCATAACACGCATTATATTGATACTTAGCTATTTGTTGTCATAATCATTACGTTGCAATTGTTGCAATGAATCGTATGAACCAACGACATCAAAATTGAAACCCTTCCCGCTTGTAGAGTTATTGTTAATCGTAAGTGTATGTATGGTTTCAAATTATGGTCCGAGTTGTATCCGTGAATACTATTTGTGTAACCGGCACTAAATCTTTCATTTCGTCCGATTACAACCATACCTACTTAATTCTCTGTTCGTATTTTCTCGTTTATGATCTGACGCAGTAGTCCTAGTACGTTACCACGTTTACGATAAGCTGTTGGTATACGATGCGTAGGTAGAGGGTTTAGGTACCTAATAATCAAAAAATTAACAATAATTTTGTTTTGCAGACGCTTGCCTCCGTTGCCAAGGCGAGAGCAAGAAGGACTCGTACGGCAAGCAGGATTGCGTGGTGGTGTGGGGCGAGTGCAACCACAGCTTCCACTTCTGCTGCATGTCTCTGTGGGTCAAGCAGAACAACCGCTGCCCCTTGTGCCAACAGGAGTGGTCCATCCAGCGCATGGGAAAGTGAGGCTGAATCTCTAGCTCGTTGCTCTCGACAAATATTTGCTTCAAGTTAAGAATAATTTTGTAAAAAAAAACTTAAAATAAATGAATTTATTTTACACCGTCACTTGATGAATATGATGATTATTGCGTTTCACATTTTCCTTAAGTCGAATTTCAACAATAAATTAACATATAATAAAAGATTCTTCTGGTATGACAATGTGGACATTAGGAATATTTTGACTCAAGGTCGAAAGATAAAGTATTTGATTCCGAACGATCCAGCCACATATTCCTTAATTTCCATGGGTTGACCAAGTCCCATTTGGCAGAAATGAGTTAAAAACTGCTCTGAGGCTTCGTACCGGACACACCCCGTCAAACAAGTTTGCATTCTTGATGAAAAAGGTTTCATAGCCTAAAGGTGATGATTGCGCAGTAGTTGAAGATATTCAACATTTTCTTTTGAAGTGTGTTCGGAGACAATTTAAAGATTACGTTTTAACAGAATTAGAACTGCACATGTTAGCTTCCTCGGCGGCGTCTTAGCGTTCCCCATGTCTGAGCAGGCTGAAATGTTGTGTAAGTTTTGATAAAATATAGCGTAAGATAATGGGTTGTATTAGATTAAGTAGTTAAACTAAACGGAGCCATGCGACAAAGCCTTTTTCAATAAATAAATAAAATGCAGCCTATTAGAATTTGACAAATTACAGCCAATCTCTGTATTATACATTTTGATTACGCATTAAAAATCGGGTTTAATATCTTGTCACCGTTTATTTTCAATTTGCTTAACTTTACTGGTCAACATCATAACATAACCTTTAAGGCAAGTAAAGCAAACCGATGTTTTATTTGTGGCCAGTGGCTAACCCCCTTTATTATGTAAGCATGGAAATACCAAAAGTGATATCATAAATAGGGAAAACGTGTAAGTAAATAACAGTTACACGCACCTAAGTCGGTTCTTGTAACAAATGTACTAAAGTCTCAGTTTCTAATTTAAACCTACACCAGAAGGTAATTACAGATTTGCTAGAGTTGGTTTACTCACACGCTACTAAATATAGAAATGTTACGGTCGACACGTGGCCCACATCTCCAGAGATAAACTTGGAAGCTGTCCACAGGAAGCGATTTCCAATCATAATGTTTCGTACTGACTTTGTGTTTAACTGCATTTTGTGCCAAATGGTTTCGATTGATATGGGTGACATTGAGGCGATGGCACGTATCACGCACGGAACTCCAGTTTAGTGAGCATAATCGCAGTAGGCAATGCTTTAGATTAAAGAAGTCAAGAAACCACATCGCACAAGATGCAATTTAGAGCCCTGATCGCAATAAGAGGATTTTGCAGTTTGACGCGCCTTAACGTCAACCTTGTTCTGGTACGGGTGCCTACTGCCTTGCCTTAAGCAAGAGCGGAAGTCCAACCTGGACCATAACCACCAGCAGTCGTACCATAACATATACCCTCTACAACCATAGCTATGGCATGCTAACACGTCTTCAGTGTCGATACACATTAACAGCTAAAAGAGGCGACGCAAGTTGCTCGAGGGCCGGCTAGACAGCTGCGCAGGTTATTGGCCTACATTTTCAGTTCTTAAGACGTCGCGGTTGCGTTATAATCATTTGATAGTTCCTGAATGATAATTAGTGTCAAAACGAATTTCACAAGAACTCCCACGAAGAAATATCACATCCAATTTAATAAGTTGAATATCCAAACTGTCAGTTATTTTCTAATTATTGCTATGTTATTTTTCCACAACCGTTATTTTTTTTAGGTCGTTACAGTAATTTTATTAGAATCGGCATTAATTGAACTATAAGTAGTTCAATGAACGATTTAGGCAGAAAAATACATTTTGTTAAAAGTTTCTTACGTTCTTGATTAGGAACAGTTGGTAAGTTAGTTCTTAGCGTGAAGATGAAGACAACAAATATTTCTTGGAGAGAGCTCCGGGTCAAGAACGAGGCGGAAGCCAATAAAGAGGATAACATATACCCAGAAGTGAACGTCCTCGCAACATTTTTTTAAGAATACATTAACAGTTAATTACAGTCAACAGCAATAATATATTAGCCAACATTGGGCTCAAAAAGATCTGGCACGACTCTCACAAGAGTATATCAGATATTTTTTAACACCTTGATGGATCATATATTATTTGTGGTGACTACTTTAAGCTCAGCAACGGAGGGTAATCGACTCTTAGCCGACCTCAAGGCACCCATCGTTACTCTTCGTTTATTTGTTGTCTGCGCATATCGAGGATAGTGGCGACCTTAACAGAACCTTGGAACACATGTTATTATTGGGTCAGTTGTTTAACTTCCCACTCATATTTTTCCTTGTTGAAAATATATATTAAGTAGTAGCTCCCAAAAATTACGAAGACCTTGGTTTCGACTAAGTTATTACGAGGAAGAAAACGGAATCAATTTATTTCCGCATAAGTACAGTCATCTACATATTTATCAATTAGGAATGTATGTACGAGTATACAGCAAGTACTAAGCGTGTTAAGCATTCAATGAATAGCTAGAACTATGTTTAACTGTGTCGCCGATTTAACGAATTACCGAGTTGCGAACGAATTAACAGTTGAACGGAAAGCATTATTCCTCATTTTGTTATGGTTGTTAACATTGCATAAATACAGCGCATCCTAAACAAAAAAACCCAACTGCGCATAATAATTGACTATCCAAAATATCAAGTTTAGTACTATCTTGAATAGAAATGGTGAATGAATACATTGTTGTTAACTAATTCTTGTCGTTATTGAATTCAACGCAATTAAATAATTATTGGATATTAAACAAATAGCTTAGCAACTCTGCTTTTTATAAACTTTTATTTATTTAACTTGCCTTGGTAGTATGGTTCAACTACTTTCCGTTATCGAAATTGGCTAAAATTTTGAATACGTATGTAAACTCGATGATAATGAAATGTTGGTAGTCTGAAGGTGGCGACAGGATCTCCGCTATACTTAACGGAGACTCACCGCGCGTTAGTCCGGTGTTACTTTAAAAAAAAGATACATATGTAACATGTAACTGTTTTTAGGGTTCCGTGGTCACCAACTAACCCTTATACTTTCGCCATGTCCATCGGTCCATATTTCCGCGGTTTAATTTATATTCTTGAATGGTTCCTTGAAATTGCAAAATCAACGGTAAAAGATATAAAACCAAAGGGCGTCTTGAGTCTTCAGTGTCACTTGCGAGATCTGTAGAAACTACATATTATTGTGCTTTTGGTATTGCGTCGTAACTCACCGATGTGATGGACAGCCTCAATGCCATATCGATTATAATCACTTTAGATCATGTATTATTGTGTGGACAAACGTACCAACTTCGGTGACCATATTTTTTACCTTCTACGAAGTATTAGAAAACATTTATTAAAATATGAATTAAATCGATAAATCCGCTCTCAAGTTATAGCGTGCCCAGAAGAAATATGGGTTCATTTTTATATATATAAATTATCACCACTGCACTGCCTAATGAACAACCAATTGATTTTTTTACTCTATCAATAATTGTCTTTAAGGTTATGATAGATACGATGTGGAGTTACTTTGATATTACATGACTAAATAAACACTTACAACACGTTACATAGCCGGGAATAAATACCTAGCTGAAAACTTGACAAAAAGATCCTGGTCTTTTTTCAGTTTGAATATTATGACTCCATAAAAAGGTAGTATAAAAAACCCTTAGGGTGCGAATCCGTCATTACGCTTCACCGAAATCTTAAATTCAGTTGCTCATTCTTTAAAACAAATCTCACTTAGGTACTAAGTCTGCCAAAAACGGCATTCGTATTCACCCCACGGAATTAATGAATAATCGTTGTTAATTGCTTGAAATGATTCAATGTTACAAAACTGGTACTTGCTATTAACTGCAAGAACGTAACAAATTATGCTTGGGAGCAAATTCAGTACTAAGTGGCTCGATTTCTTTGCTCCCAAGTGTACTTCGAGGTATTTTACATAATACGCTTAAAAATAACAAAAAAAAAGTTAAATCAAACTAAATCATAACATAATGTGCTTTTTGTTTGAAAGGAAAACCTTTTTTGTAGCTTTTTGGATTTTCCAAGCTAATTATGTAGTTTGTAGTATATCGTAAATCCTTACGATATACTACAAACTACATAATTAGGCCTCACCACTAATATTTTTATTAACCATTATTGAATAGGAAATCCTAAATTTTCTTGTACACTTTCCTTGATTTTTCTGCTAGCAAATTACTTGTCAGCAAATTCAATTCGATTAGCGTTGATAGTTTGTGAATTTTACTGTTAAATGTTTACAAATTTCATGCAGATTTCAATGGTTACCTACTGAACCAGTTCTGACAATTTATCATAAAAAGTTGAATGCCAAACGAAACACCGTTGTTAGACGTTTGTCCATATTGAGAGTAACCATGGTAACCAAATGACAAGTCGATGATTACTAATATCCATTTTAAGCGTAACCATGGTAACTAATATCAAGTGTTAACTAAACGCCATGACTGATATCCGGAATGACCATAACCATTATGCTACAGGTGATAAATTAACAGTTATTACTATGGCAACGCTCATTATAGAACAGTTGTCACACTTTGGTGGCGTTACGGGTGGTATTCAATCCTGTCTACTATTATAATATAAGTAAATTACCAGTTTATAGTACGTACGCGAGTAGGAAAAGCAATTATTAAATCCATTAAATCAAATCAGTCGAAGATATTCAGAGGGCCTGCCTATTCCTCCAATTGGATTTACTACTAAGAAAATATTTTTTAGTCCTTTATCATGGAAGAAATCAGCCATCAAAACTAAAGGCCTGAAATATGAACACAGCATAAATGGGTATGTTGGTGATAAACTCGTAAAAGAAACTGGAGCAGGCCAGGCGATTATTATTTTGATGTCCCCATTATGCACCGAATAACAAACAACTCTCCTGTTACATCTCTAAATGTAGTCGTCAAGGTTGTGTCTGATCGTGTTGACGCTTAGGAATAAAAGAAGGAAACTTTACGCACGTGTATTAAATAAGCGAGCATAAGTCTCAGGATTGTCCATTTAGCTTTTACTGTTGGATCGAATTTAAACTCCACGAATAACAATCCAAAGCCGGTACGGGCTAGCTGCGACCAGCGCATCAAGAATCTAGGACATAACCATAATCGAGACAACTACCTACCCATGCGCTGGTTTTTGAGTACACAATTCAACTCAAGATTAACAGTTAAGTACAAGCTTTTGTTTCACATTTTCGTTACAGATGAAGCCTGCAAAATGTCATGTTGTTGGTCATTCTCGAGTAAGACAGTACCTACCTACATACACTGAAATACGTACAAATTTCTTATAACCCAAAGATCTGGTCTATTTGACTCTTTAAATTGGTGGGTTAAAACGTGGAAACATGTTTTTGCCTTTAATATACTGGTTTCTTTTTTCGAAATTGCGACTTTGCTCGCAGTACCCTACTCATAATCACAACACGAGATCTTGTTTTTCACTAACAGTCTGAAACAAAACTTCCTGGTTCTTTCAAGACGACCTCGAATGTTAATTTGTCTGTTTGCATTTATGACGCTCGCAAAAAATTCGCAAACATCACGTATGACACGGCCACATTTGTGACTACGCCCGCCTTCTTAACAGCAATTCAAACATTCGCTTAGTTCTAATGACATTCGAGTAGAGTTCCTGGTTCCATTTTTTGCTTGCACGGTTTACCTTGTGCAACGGGTGGCATTCTGAGCGCGGTGGACAACAACACGTTTCGCCACACCCGGCCAGGCCTCCGTATCGCGCCAATCACAAGCCTCCATCCACGAACAGTAATCGCTACTTTCGATTATGCGATGGATTTTATTCAACCTTGGTTGGAATAACGTTGCGTCAGTGGGCTCGCTTGAAACGACGAACATTTGATTCATGGCAATCGACAAAACGTGCTTTTATTAGGAAGAATGTGTTAGGTATTACTTCTCGTCCTGAGGTAAACACAGGTAGTTGCCTACAGTCGGTTCTGCGAGGTTATAAAATATAGATATGATTAAATCTATGAATTTTCCTAATTCCTCAGAAAACAAACGAAAGAAAATATTATGCGCATGAATTTGCAAAAAAACCGTCTTCAAATATGTTTTAGAAATATATTGCATGAGTATTACCCTAGCCGCTTATCGTAGATCAACACGATTACATAGTCCATTACCAGTTATCGCCCTATTTGCACTACGTGATTAAAACTGACTGTGGACATATTTGATACCTAACTTTAGAATCCGCTGGCCGCAGCTAACATAGTTAAGCAATTAAGGTAGAGTATGGTCCGTTTTTTAAAGTTTAATCATGTGTCATATTCTTTTACGCTGAACATTCGAGCATGATCTTTACTTTCGAGTAACTTCTTTTTATGCACGGTAGACAATTGCCCAGATGTTATGTAAACTACGGACCTCCCTGCAACGGTCAGTAATTTTCCATGGCCAATGAATAATGGACGTTGTTCATGAAACAAAACTCTGTATGTACTTATAGCAACGACGCACGAGCATGGAAATATTACAATACGAGAGTGGACCAGAAAATTCGACGGCACTTGCCGGCAGTATTGACGGGAAAGCAACACGATACTGTGAAATCCTGTGTACGTTTAAACGCAAACAGGATGTGATGTGCGAAAACTGAAGCAGCTGCAATGATGAAAAAACGTTTTGGCATGCAGCATTTCAGCTATTTTGTGTAGTTGATTGTAGAAGTAATCTGCCTGTCAATTTAGTCTCTGTCTGGGCATATCATCCAAAAAACAAGTATTAAGATAAAAATATAAACAGTAATAATTATCTTATATTTACATTTTGAATGCTAGTCGGATTATACACTAAGTACGACTAGCATAAACAGAATAAGGCCCAATATATACATACATACATACCGTCACGCCTTCATCCCGGAGTGGGGTAGGCAGAGCTACAGAATTATGAACAACTCTAACAACTTGTTGTTAATTCTATAACCACGTTTTGCACAAACAGGCCAAGATGTTTACCAGTGTGTATTAGTGACAGGTTGCACGCCCATCGCCTAACAATACTACAAGCCTTTAATCCCTTAGTCTTACGACTTCGGAAGGCATGGAGTGGCACTATTCTAAGCCGGCAACCACACGGCACAAATATATATTGATCCACCGCTTCTATTCAACATTGTTTGAAACAGGCTTTAAATCTATGCTATTGTATTTTTATATTTATTTGATGATACCCCAGTCCACGTACCATATGGCGGAACTGCCAGTCACCAGTTCCAAGGTTTACTGTCAACGTTATGCTCTTCAGGGTAAGTCTTAGTTTAGCGTTGCCAATTAAATATCAAGTGGTCCTATTTGCGTTTCAATTTTTGTCAACCTCATCGTTGAACGAGTTTTAATTAAGTTTATATTTATGGTAGTACCTCTAACAGATGCAAGGAGAGTTTGAGTTTAGTTCCAGTGATGATCAGAAACCTTCAACTGCCCATCACCAGAGTATTGGCCATGACCGATGGTTCCAGTTTCATCTGTTTCATCCATGTAAAACGGTTATTTTATAATTTCAGACTAATTGTGCACTAAGAAAATTAAAAGAGCAATTAAGCATGACAAGGACAGCTACTTTGACAAATTAACGCAAATAAAACCTCGGTAAATTTCGCACTTCAACTAAGTGGATTCAAGTGGTAGGTACTTAAAGATAGAAAGTGCATGTGACATACTGGAATATACGTAACATACAATTATCTATGATGTGATGACGGTCTCACCCAACTAACATTTTGGTGTCAGTTACAGGTTTTTTTAGAACTTTAAGCGATATTACAGAGTTACAATTATCTCAGTTCTAACTAAAGTCGATATAGAGGAGTTAGCAAACAAATTAAACTCCAACAGTGGCACTAGAACTTTTATGGACGATGTAGTACAGCTTTGAGAGTTAAAATAGTGATAATTACAGCAAGTATACTTAAGATGTTATAGCTTTAACCTGTCTGTGACACCTATGTCTACACAACAGTGTTCGCTGACTCCTGTTAACGCATATTGTTGTTTAGTTGTTGCCATGAAGTGTCTTATATATCTTTAGGTGTTATATTGACTATAAGTGCAGGTATGGGTTATAAAAAAGAGTTCGTCGAGAGTTTAGTAACACGAGATGCTAAAAGTGTCGAACAACTCCTTTATCTAGGTTTAACCGGTAATAAAGGAATTTAACTAAAGCTTATTGTGTTAGGCAGTCTCCTTTAAAGACGTTCTAAAGGTATTGGTGTTGAGCAACGCATTTATGGGTCGTTATTAACACTTTATAATAGCGTATATAAGGTAATGTTATGTTTTGTGCGATTACTTAGGTAAGTAGGTTTGTACTTGAAGGTTTTCATTATTTTGATAAAGAACCCTAATCGAATCGGGTTGTTAAATTCTTAGCCGGTTGTATTGTCTTCACTGTAGTTAACGTACTTAGCTAAGTCTACTATAACGCTGGTACGTGTACCAAAGGCTGCGCAATATTCTTGACTACCGATGTTGTAATTCAAAGAGTTTTATAAATGAGTTAAGTGAAGGTTTAATACTTAAAGTAAGTTCGCCATTGTTTTGGTGAACTAACTATAAATATTACTTTGAGTAATTGAACATTTGACCACCAAATACAATTTTTTATACTATTTCAAGCGTTCCATGAATACCACCACTTAATTTTGCTCAGGAAGCACTAGTAAATAATATTGTTAGTTTGAGGCATCTGTTATGTTTGTCATAACTTTCTTTTAAATCTTTGATAAACCTTAGGCGCGTTAAAATTGAGATGATAAACATGGTATACATTACCGTAAAATCACAAGAGCAGTAATTTTATCACTACATAAACAAAAATAACTTGAATACTAACTGATGTTGCTTTATCACTTTTTCTGTCAATTATTTGTCGCCATATTCTGTAACGGATGAGTCAAGATCTATTTATTACTTAGACTTATTCAAACTTCAAACTAGTCGTACGCTAAAAATTAAACAGTTTATTACTAATGCACTCACAAAACGATAACACACTTACCTGAGTCCATTTTAAATAACTAATACCAGTCAAGGTGTCAGCCAACTATTCTTAATAGGTCTAATAAAGTTTCAAGTGGCAAATCATTCTTATCCGATGCTTTCCTACCTCCCGTAGTGTTCACTAACCCCACTATACAACAGTAATAACGGTTAAAGTAGTAGCTGACACTGAATAGACGCTCTCTTGCAGGTGCTTTACTACCCTTATATCACCGTACTATAGGCGTTCTATAACTTTTACCTGTAAAATTGTGGGCCTCTTTCGTGGGTATAAGTGAGTTAGAGCATGCTATAACTCCGTTGTACAGGTATGTGTTAACACTTTTATACTCGAATGGAACTGATATACAGATCATATATAGGTTATTTTAACGCTAGTGTGCTAGTTGGGCAGTTTTCCATACTTCAACAAACCCGATGCCAGGTTTGAAAACTGAAACATCGGAAATCAAATCAGGTTTCGTTTTTACTAACTATAGGTACGTAGTTGTATTGCAGAGTCGATTCAACTTTTGAGTACTAAAGGATCATTCGGAACAGTTTGCGTGACGAAACACAATGAGTGATAGTCAAGCGTCGATTGCTCAGCCTAGCCTGCGACTAATCACGCAGATTGCAATAAACCTCAATTAGCGGTGGCTCAACTCCGTCTGACGTCTAATCTAGTCGATAATCGCTTCTTTTGTCCGTGGTAACACTATTACAGCGTCTATTGTCATACTCCGTTATCCCAACTGTATTTTTAGTCGTGGTCTAGTAATTCTAAGACTCTAAAAAGATCAGAACATGATTCAAGAAAACCGTTATTCTAAACGGCGAGCATAATCCAAAAGCGGGATGCCAAAAGCACCTAAGTAATTCCTATACTGCCAAAAATTATAATTATAAGGGTATCCTCGGCTTTAACCTCTCTAACCAAAGATTCCCATACAAGGAATCATAATGAAATTTAACCAACCAACCGATTTCTGCAGAACTCATCGTGTTTCAATTAGGTTACATTACAGAACGAATACCTGCAACGATACGTTCTATTCACTTTAGTCGACATGACACTCATTGTGTTTAATGTAACAATTTTTGTTAAATGAAAACGTATTCACGCAGTTTATTTCAATTTGCGGCAATCGGAAAATTCCGCTCTCGATCGGTGGGCAGCAATTATATCAATTTAGTCAGTTGGCGACGTCGGCGCCGGCGCCGGCCCGTGGAGACCGGCCGGCACGCACCGCTTATTGAGAACGTAGAACCACTTGCGACCATCACTGCCAATCGAAATGCGCCAAGAACCTACCCTAATTGCACCTCAGTCTTAAACTGTGACACACACCCCTTTTCACAAAACCGATATATGTGGTTTACGAGTAAGTACCCATATCGTCTTATGTCCCTTTCAAATATTCAAACCGCGGATAGTTACTTCACGATTAGTTTTGTAGCCCAAAGTGTCGTCCGTGGTTTTGATATTAGGAACGGACATCAAAGATGTCGTACTTATTGTACTTACATGTTGATGTTTGTTCTCTCTTGCTCTGCATAATAAGAAAGGAGAGAAAGAAAATATGTATAAAATCAGATCTTACTTGGGAATAAGCTTGGAGCTCTATTCTAGTAGGTAAAATTGTGTTGCCTTTTATTTAAAAAAAAAGAAATAAATAGGTATCTTGGGACAATCTTACACAAATTGACCTAGTCTAGTACAGTCGAGTTCATAAATATGTGTAAGTACACTTTAGTACCTTGTCTATTTAATTTCATGCTTAAACTGCCACAGCGATTAAAGTGGCAAGGTACTAAAGTTTACACATATTTATAAACTCGACTGTACTATGGGGACAACGATATAAATACTTACCTACATAGAGCAATAGATACTTAAAAACAAAATAACGTTTTCGTAAACTGTCAACGTAAAAATAGCTCTTATTTTTTTGACAGTAATGGCAGCCGAGATAACGTGTCAAAGGCAATATGGTTTACACACAGTAGATAGAGTCCGTTTATTAATAGTGCTAGGCTGGCCAAAGCTATAAAACTTCCACTCGCTACTGACTTCATAGAACTATTCTGTGACTGACTTAATATTTATCTTAATTTGATAAAAAATAGGAGAGGATGAATAAAAAGTCCGAATTATGGGATACTTACGTAACGGTTAAGAGAGTTATGATGGAGTAGCTATGGTCGATTAGCGACCACCCAAACTCTCAAGCACTGTTGCAGAGAACCGTTACTTGTAATTTTACAGTTTTCTGATTTATCGGCTATTCCTTCAGAAAAACAGGGGGTTTTGTTTTTTTTGGGGGTCTACTCGGGCAAAACCTAATTGCTCTTGACATAATATCGTATTGTCATCTTTATGATAACTTTAATTCACTTGACAATAATGGCGGCCGAGATGAAAACAATACGTGTACAAAGTAAAATAAAATTTGATAAATGATCCCGAAGTTCAGTGCAATATCGAGCTCTTAAAGTCTTTCGGATTCGGGCACAGAATAAGTAATAGTGGTTTGGGTTAAGTCGGTTGGACTTGAGAGCGTATGAGAGTGAGTGAGTGAGAAGAACAAATCCGAAGGTCGTTTTATGGGCTAATACACTTGTAGACTTAGACCTACTTCAAAAAGGTAATTATACCTACCTAACCCTTTTTATCATATGAACGAAGTACTAGAACTCACCGGTAAGCATATGACTATTGGTTTTATAAAACATGTCACTACTCAAATAGGTATGTCCTTACGGCATTCTAGGTACCTATTTCAAATATAATTCAGTAGGTAACAAAGTAAAGTAAAAATGGGCTAATTGTTAAAAAATCCTACCTATTTGTTAAAACCGATTTAATAAGACTACACAAATACTTAGGGAATTAAATAATTATAAAAAGTAGGTAATTGATAAAATCCCTACTTTCCCCATTGCCTGGTCGGAATGACCTAAGTAGGTAGGTCTAAAATGTTTCACAACTTTAAAGAAGGTAGGTAATGCATGACTGAATAATAGCTGTATTATTCATTTGTTTTTGACAAACGTTTCAGTGGTCGGGCGGAGGTCACTGACGTCAGCTCTTAGAAAGTTTGTTTGCGTGCGTGCCTCGAGACATGTCCGTGTATCTGCAGCCTGCGCCTGCGCGGAGGTGTGGCGCGCGCGCCCACTGTATCGCGCCTCCAACCGCACGCTATTGCATCAGCCACCAGTCATAATAATACCTTCAACTACTTATACCTACTCAAAATCTATCCTACTGTCATGTTCAAAACAGCAGACAGACAGCTACAAAAAATACCGCCGGTA
Source organism: Acleris sparsana (assembly GCA_923062465.1). NCBI lineage: Eukaryota > Metazoa > Arthropoda > Insecta > Lepidoptera > Tortricidae > Acleris > Acleris sparsana. The sequence continues at coordinate 11,972,003 of OV281287.1, read as the reverse complement.
GATAGATATTACGTTACACAATCTAGGTAGTGCCTAAGTTCCTATCTGATAAAGTATTTATAGTATGGCGACGTTAGAATGACAACAACTCATAAAATGTTGTGAAAGCATTTTTGATTGCCTTCGCCTACATTTAAAAACATGCGTATTGTCATGAGTGTAAGTCATGACAGCGCAAAACCGCGTAACTAACAAAATCAATAATAAATTTCTAAGTGATATTAGTAATATTGCACCTTATTTACTCACCGATTGTGTTTATTAATTAGTGTGTCCTATTTTGCTAACTTGTGTTTAATTAGTAGGTACACGCTAAAATTGAGCAATCATTCACAATTATGTACCTATCTTGCAGCGCTTAGGTTACCTACAAACATTATCAATGTTACAATTTCCTTTTAAGCTAATGAGTGTTTGTTTGCAGAATTGTATTCGTTTTTTCCGTCTGACGCAACTTCAAGGCGCTGGCAGCTCCTGATTGGCTGGCTCGATCGAGCCCCCGCTGACGTCACCGGCTACAGTTAACACATCACGTGGTAACAAACACTACCTCAAGCCACTCTTTACCATAATTCCATGCCATTGTTTCATTATACTTATACCTACTATTTGTAGCAAACATGAGTGTACCCATTGTAAGTCTTTATCTTTGGTTTCAGAATGATCACTAGTTTCCATATGATAGATAGTACCTATTCATTGCTGAAATATTTACGTTAGCTATGTGAGAAAGTGAGCTGAAGAAGCATGTTTTGTTTTCTGTACCCCTAATAAAAGTTAATAAAATTAACGACGTTTAGAAAGTTTTTAGTACTAATTTAAAATCCAAAAGACACGAGTTAAACAGGTGACCAACTGAATCTAGTCGTAGTGGAGCGCGTTTTGCTTATTTCTGTCTATCTTTAGTTGCAGCCGAGACGTTGTAGAGTTCCACGTGTAATGTCCGCACCGCACTTTGCCCGCTTATCGTTTGCGTATAGGTACGAATCGTGGGGGTGTGCCGTTTTGTTTACCTACGTACGACGTGAAACAATCTTTATTTTTATTACCTTTGTAGTCGGTACAACGTACAACGGAACAAGCGATGATAGTGGCGAATGGATTTCAGGCTGTAAATTGGTTTCGCTGTGACGCTGTACAATGATTATGTCTACTGAAATGTACAATTGTTTATTAATTTATATAAATAGGTCAGAGCCATGATAGGTACCTAAATTACTTATTTATTAGTCCTTTAGATAACTGAGATCCGCAACCTTTTTCGGTAGGTTTATGCGGTTTCTCGGATAAGATAAATTAATTTAGGGTACCTATAAATTACAATATAAAATAACTGATACCTAAAGAAAGAGCAATAAACGGTTTTTTTTTTAAGTGTTTGAACATGTCAAAGATTTATTTCAAATTGAATGTTAAGGCATTTAAAAAATGACTGATCCATTTTTCATAATTTTGAAAGCTTCCATTTTGTTTTTATTACAACTAAGACGCTTAAAACTTGTTTAATTTGGTCCAATAGACATTAAACTAGGTACCTACCCAAAATAAATGTTTCTGTTTACAAGGTAACGCTTATTGGGGCATTATTACCACATAATATTATATATATATTTTGCTTTAAAAATATTTTTTATTAACTTCAAACCCCCTAGAAGATTCACTCATTCCGTTAAAGGACATAAATATTTTTTTGCTATATACACCGTGTTTTTTTTGATTTACGATAACTTCGGCATATTACTAGGTATATCCATAGAAACTAATTGGCACATTAGATTTTTAAATACTGCGAAAGAATTTTTTTTTTCGGTTTAGTACAAAATAATGAAATCTTTTATCTTTGGTCATTCTAAAAGGGCCTTTAGAGTTAACTAATAATCAGTGTCAAATACGTCTATGTTGGCGTGACATACACACACAAGTAAAGATAACCCTTGACAGGTACAAGATTGTCACTTTAGATTGACGCGTATACAAACCTAACAATTGGAAACTCTTTACTCATAAGAGTCATATAAAGTATTAAAAGAAAATTGTTGTTATCAATTAAGAGAGCCTTTTACACTAGTTTAACGTGATTAACTGATTAAATTTAAAAATTAAATATCTTTAAAACCGTTAGACTTATCATTTGTCTGTCTTCGGGAAATTAACTTTGTTTGACGTAAAGAACGTTCCCTTAAAGTTATCGTAAATCAAAAAAAACACGGTGTATATCCTTTCTATAAAAAAAAAATATTTTTAAATAATAAATTTAAGTATTTCTTCAACAGTCCGTGTAAGTAAACAAATATCCTTCTGAGTGAAACTAATATGAGGGACAATACCTACTTACCTGTGCAAAAAGAAATCGAGAGTTCGAGACATACCTACGTGATGACAAATATTTAAACACACAACATGCCCACATCTCACATTGAAAACAAACTCTTGAGCCGCGGAGTCCGGAGGTGCGGATTTTTTTTTTCTAAATTTAAAAGTAAGCTCATCCGTAGTTCCGCATCTGGACCCTAGTCTGCTTGTTCCTCGGCCAAAAGACATCGTATTGGAAGCTCATCAACGCGGTAAGGTCGGTAGATACTAACCAACCTAAGAGACACCCAGTAAAATAGCTATTTATGAAATTTTGATACTAATTTTATTAGCAGTATAGGGTTTGTGTACTTTGTTGTAAAGGAAAGGATTAAGTTCTTAATGCAAATATTATAAAAACCCAGTATCGGTATAAGATATATAATTGTTCCTCTTAGGTCAACGGGTACTTAACTGATACATTTACGTAAGTACCTAGGTATAGGTATACATTTAAAAATAGTACGGAATTATGCTGTGTTCTGTCTGCTGGTTTGACCAATTTTGCAAGCACTTGTTGTGATAAATTAAGTACTTATGAGGACTTAAAAGGATTGTGAGGCTGAACATTTCCAAACAAATGAGGTAACGTTTCTCTCGCCCATAAACTTAGTTACATGTTATATTGAAATAGTTACGTGAAAACATAAAAAAGATAAAAGATGTTTATTCAGTAAGTAGGCCGCACAGGCACTTTTACAAAAATGACAAAAATCTACCAGCGCTTCGCAAGAGACCACTGCTGAGAAGAAACGCCGCAAGAAACTCAACAAACAGTCAGTAGTGTAGTTTTTTGAAAACCAACAGAACGTTCATGTTTCTAAAAAATATTTTACTATAAAAAAAAGGTAAGGTACAAAACAAGTTTTCCATTATAACTTCAACTTAGGTATTCAAAAATCGTGGAAATCTGTAATGATTTACGCGGTGAGGTAAGTTATCGCCCGGAGTTATTTTTTTATAAAAATAAGATTTCTTTTTATATTTAAATCATGTTTATAATTCAAGGTTTTGAATAATACTGAAGCATAAAAAAAATGTTGTTCTGTGACAATGCTCACGCGCAACAGTAAGAATTGGGGTCAATTGGCTCGCAAAAAACTTAATGGACAGTAATGAAGCCTCATAGGCAGACGTTAGATGATTTGCGTCAACGAATTTGTATTATTTGTATTCCGAACTGGTAGCGTCATCAAGCTTCTATACCTAAGCATCAAATTCCAAGGCTGTAAAATGGACGCGACGCGTTGTCAAAGTCACGAAAAGGTCATGCTAGTAAAAAAGTCGTTAAAATCCGGATTGTAAATTGTCGCATCCCCACGATCACTGATAACAGTCAACACGTACAATAAGTCAGTATCTTGAGGCCATGGGTGATATATAAGTAGTGTAGTGTACATTTGTACAATGTTTCTGTAATGTTTGCCTCCCTTCCGCCTCGGTTAAACTAGCAATGACTGGGTCACAAAGCAAATGCCAATATGAACTCTTATTTGACGGCTAACAGCGCCAGTTATAGCAACTAACAGGCGATACCTAGAATTCAGAATCATGGTTCTTTAAAATGTTTTTCAACAACCAATCACTTGATGACCTCCAGGTTCCAACACTAGCGCACTCACGCACACACTGACGTATACCAAGTAGGCGTGTTCGTGCACATGCACGTAAGAGTGAGTAAACACGGCGCGAGACACACAAGGATAGGTAGGACTTGTTGATGTGTGTAGTGCCAAGAATGCGATTCATTTGAAAGGCGCCAGTGCAGACGTAAGCCAGTCACCTGACTGTGTCGTCCATAGGTACTCTACTTTGTAATCTAGCCATTAGCGATACGTCAGTTTCGGTTCGTAAGACAAATAACTCTTTACCGTAAGATGTAGTGTAGGTATCCGTTAATTTATTATCGGTCTAAGCTAATCGGTAATGAGGATTTATGTACCAATAAAAAGAGAAATGGCGTATAGTCGTATCCTAATAAAGAACTACACTTTCAATTTAACATTTCATTTAAGAGGACACGGATAAAATACCTACCAGTTTGAAACAACGAAACAACCAATCTCATGTTGACCATATTCGGTATCGGTCGGATCGGTTGCCTACAAAAACGTGTAAACACAGGATACGATAATTCTTGCATTTTCAAACTGTTTCTTTTCTAAGTAATGGTGGAGTATATCGACACCTCCTAAGTACACTGATGCAAGTGCAAAATCACGGTTTTACAGGAGAGCTGTGCAAAGGTAAACATATGCTAAACTTTTTTTCCTTTAAAGATAATGTAATGAAATTTTAGATTTATCTTAATGAAACCACTACGATTTTTTCTACATTAATATAATTTTAATAACTATGGTAGTTTTTGAGAAAATCGCAGATAAACTAGTATACGCGTATTACGTGTGTTTCAATTTACAGTATACTGAGCCAACTACCACTTGATCCAGTATACATCGTTTGTTGCAATTATTACAATTTAGCGTTTATTTATTATTTTTATAGGTAATTAAGTGATTACGGGTCTTATCATTTATAAATAAATAATATATTGCTTTGCTCTGTTACCCAATACTATTGTTTTAGGGCATAATAATCACTTGTACCAGTATACAATAAAAGTCATGTCACTTAAACCAGTATACTTTTGTAATATTTCAAGTTTAATGTATAAATATAATAAGGGTTGACTTTTAAAAATATTGTTTAACTCGTGATGTTAAAATGAAAAGATACACTTGCAAAATAACGGTTTTATTCTGGTATAAACTTACTTAAATTTTTAACAGCCATAATTCGGTATGTATAATTTTAAGACCTTTATTAACCCTAATAACATAATATTGTTTTAAAAACAATCACTTTGAGATCACTTATTTCTCAAAAAAAAAAGTTAACTTAAAAGAATTAACGTTCATAACTCAACAACCGCTTAGATAGATTTTATATAAAAAAAACAATGACAGGAAAGGTTTTCATCTCTTAAATTACTAATTCAAATCTAGAAACTTAATTTAATTAAGTATCTTACAAGATTCAGTCTTTATAATTCTAATACCTTTATTAACTCTTATAATAAAATACTGATACTGTTATTAAAACAATCACGATTGAGATCAACTTTTTCTGATTGCTAAAAAGGAAACAAAAACAAAACTCTAAAAGTAAGTGAGTTGTGCCTAAGCTCATATTTGGTTCATGCACGTCTGCAACGACAGAAATCGACTCGTACTCTGTAGACTGTGGGAACGAATTATCTGAATAAGCGTCGCTGTGCTCCATTGGCATAATACCTTCAAAAAGCATGGTCTCGGAGAAGTGTCCGGGTTCCAACGCATCTAAATCGATATTTCCCAAGTAGTCAATTTCACCTTGTAAAAGTTCGGCTCCAGGTGGTAGCGGGGACACTGAAAATTAATAAATATTTTTATATTTTTTTAGGCAGCCTGTTGAGTGTCCCACTGCTGGGCAAAGGCCTCCCCCCTTAATTTCCACAAATCCCTATCAGTGGCAACGTCCGGCCAGTTGTCAAGAAATGCGTCCAGGTCGTCCCGCCATCTCCGCCTGGGCCTGCCTCGTCTTCGCCACCCGTCTTGCGGCATCCATTTGGTGACAACGGTAGCCCACCTATCCGGGTGCATGCGGCTGATGTGGCCCCTCCATGAATGAATAAATATAAATAAACATAAAATGTTATAAGCTCAATTTGTTAATAACTCGTTTCAGAAGCTAATGACTCTTGATTGGTTATTTATTTCCAATAAATTGAATAAAAACCATTTCCAAAACAAAACTTTTAAAATTTAATCGTCCCAAACAAACAAACAACCCATAGACATCAACTTTTAAACAAGTATGAATTATTCTAAGTAACTAAATTAATAAATATCAGGTGACAATCTCACACCAATTGACCTAGTTTTAAACTAGGCTTGTACTATGTAAAATAAGCTCTAGGCTAGTACTATTGGAACTAGGCGAAGATAAACATACTTAATATAGATAAATAAATACTATATACATAGAAAACACCCCAGACTAGAAACGAATACACGCTTTCATCACACTTGTTTACATACAAATGTTTGCCCTGACCGGGAATCGAACTCGGGACCGCTAGCTACGTAGGCAGGGTCACTACCTACGTCATAATAAATAAAAACCGGCCAAGTGTGACCCGGACTTGCGCACGAAGGGTTCCATACCATTATCTATACAACATTAGATACATACCAGTTGCCGTTATTAATATCGAGCAAAAAACGGCAAAAAAATCACGTTTGTTGTATTGGACCCAAACTTAAATATTTATTTTATTGAATTTTAAGTATTTGTTATTATACCGGCAACAGAAATACATCATCTGTGAAATTTTCAACTGTCTAACTATCACAGTTCATGAGATACAGCCTGGTGACCGACAGACATACGAACAGTGGAGTCTTAGTAATAGGCTCCCGTTTTTACCCTTTGGGTACGAAAACGTAAATATGAATAATTAAAGCGTAGTGTCATAAAATAAACTGAATTATCACAGTAATAATATAAAATTAACACAATTACTTACCACTCGATTACCTGTCCTGTGGTTCATTTAAAACCATCGCAACTAATCGTTTTCCTCTTGTCCGCTTCATTTTGATTTGTTACGAGTGTTGAATATTAACATTAACTTAAAAATAACTTAAAAACGAACTTACTAGGTACATCACACGTAATTATTGCGTCGACACCATACCCCAGCATACTGAGCCAACGTCCGCTTGCATGAATGGTTAGCGAGTACACTGAGCCAACTGTCAGTTGTACCACTCACACGCGGCCCCTCCACGGAATCGGTCCCGCGTACTGTGGTGCAAGCGACTTGACTCAGTATACAACGTACTGATTTACAAAATGTGTTACTTGCATTAGTATACGTCACTTTATTTCAGAAAGTAGTAAGAATTTCAGCACGAAATTTTAGTGGAAGGTAGATATAAGTATTATAGTCATAAAAATGCAAAAAAACGAAAATCGCAAAAAATCACTTGCACCAGTATACTTAGGAGGTGTCGATGGACGAATGTACTACCTACCTCCTATACTCTATCTACGCTATTAAGTCAAGGGAGGGTTTTAGCTGTTTCGACGTGTCACACAAAATACTCGTTAATAATAAATTAATTAATGAAAGTTTGTTACTTAATCCCATTTAAATTGGTCATCCCTTTAAAATTATCAAAGGATTGTAGAAATAATCGATTCAAAACTTATTAAAAAGTTGAACAAAAACCAAGCTTTAAAAGTCCAACTGTCTTTGGATAAGTACCTACTTATTGTTCTACGGCATGAGGAATTCAGGACAACAGAGATGAATCTTGAAATTTTGTGGAAAAGTCTTTGCTGGATATCTTAAAACTGAAGAAGGTAAGTATCTATCTATACATAAATAAAAGGCAAAGCTGACTCACTGACTTATATATCAACGCACAGCCGAAACTACTGTAACTAGAAACTTGAAATTTGGTACATGGTTCCTTTCATGATCATGAGTGAGCACTAAGAAAGGATTTTGGAAATTCACTCCCTAAGGGGTTAAAATAGTGAGAATCGCGGGAGAGAGGCGGGAAACTAATTCTACGCGTACGATGTCGCGGGTGTCCTCTAGTAGGTATGCTTTTAATGTAATTTTATATGTTTTTTTGGAAAATGTACCCTTTGTTTTGTCTTTGACTTTTATTTGACTTTTCAGGTTTCGGAATCAAAAGACTTTAACGAGTTAAAATATTTAGTAAACAGGAAAACAAAAACAAAGGATCGGAAAAAAAGACGATAGGTAAAATAGTTCTTTAAAGTGGTATATAATTATATATTTTTCAATAAAAACAGGAGGTATGTAACCATTTTTTTCGGTCTATGCTCATTTAAAGATCAAAATAGCCTATGACGCTCTTATTAGGTATATAGATCGAGATTAATCTAACGATACCTATTTCAAAATCTGCGATAATCCTAGTTTAAAGGACGTCACAAAGAAACACGAATATAAGTAAAGTATACCTACATACTCGTACATACCCGCAAAACATTACAAGTCTTATTGGTTACTTAGTCGAGAAAAATGGTGCCACGTGTAATAATAAATTTAAGACATGTTCTTAGACATTTAAAGTGTTAATTTGGTACATTGTAACCGCTTTACACGTTTAATATTATTTGTGAAGTCACTTATCGGCTCTTACAGCCGTCGCGTCCGCTAGGGCCGGCTCCGTGCGGCTCGGTTAGGTATCCAGTTTTAGCACTCGCAGTTAACGATCTTTTATGTTAGCCAGTTTAAAGGAAATGCAACTGGATTTCAAAATATTTTAAGTAATAATAGCTTCCTACTATCCATCCTACTGATTATATACCTGATACCTGATACCTGGTTGTATGGATCACATATGGATAGTTTGAAGCTTTAGTTAGAACAAACAAAACGAGCATTTGCGACAAACTCAAGGAACCTGTTTTTTTGACAACTTGGTAAGCCATAACAAAAAATTAAACGACTTTAAAAATGGAGGATTCTCAATTCGACTGTATTTTTCTTTGACCTTTCAATTCTATTGCTATATTAAAAAAAAAACAAAAAAATGCAAAAATACGAACAGTTGACCCCGACGTGATTTGAACACGCAACCTTCTGATCTGGAGTCAGACGCGCTACCGTTGCGCCACGGAGTCGATGCCTATGAGAGCGAATTTACTAGTCTATACCAGCAAACATAAACTTAAGAACATTACAGGAAGTGAATAATTTACATCATAACATTATTATATTACAAATATGGAAGGTTTAACACAGATTTAATTAATAAAGGATATCATACGAAAGAAAGTGAAAAAAAAGTCATTATCATAATAGCGTAATGTTTTTTGCAAATAGGTATGACTAATTGCGAAATTTTGCGCTAAAACGTATTCTAGTTGCAAAGTTTTGCTTCAGCGGAAACGAAACCAAGCCATGAGTCATAGCATCAAGGTCATGTTTTAGTGCAGTAGCGCCAGTAGCCATTATCGATCCAGTAAAATTCCACTTGATAAGAATCTTCATTGGTTTAACCACAGTAGGTATGTTTAACTTCACTTATCACGTAGGTAGGTATTTTACTTTTTTTATTGAAACGTACTACATGAACTTATTCTGGATTTTCATAATATTCACTGTAGTCTTCGAAATAGTACCTAGTCAATAACATTTTAAGATAACATTATAAGTCGAATTAACCTAACTGGCAAAAAAATATACACCTGTCATAGATCCATTAGCAATTGTAGTTAAAGTAGAAATGATTCATAATTAGCTAGAAGTGACTATATCCATGCCACACAACATTGTATTATAGAAATCGATAATTTGTTATTTATCGCGAATATTTCGCAATTAAAAAAACATTTTTTTTGTAGAAGTCCCTTCAATAATGCTTCGCATGTATAATAACATAATTTCAACCTTTTCATCACAAGCCCCTGTGGCCTAATGGATAAGGCATCGGCCTCCTAAGCCGGGGATTGTGGGTTCGAGTCCCACCAGGGGTACATTTGTTTTTGCCACTTTTTGGCGCTCTGCCGCCTTTTTCATGTCATCATTATCATTAAAAATAAAAATAAAATAAAAAATATTTTATAAATACTTGTGGAAATGTATTTATTTTTCCTTAAAAATTACCTTTTTTATAAGTTTTAATAATAATGCTAAGTTATATTCTAATTACCTTTTCATAATAAGAATAATGATGCTATAAAGTAAAGTAATAATTGGAGTTTCCAATAAAGAGAAACTGTGAACGCCGCCGCCGCTGACCCCCGCAGAGGCAAACACCGCAAGCCTGAATGCTGTATGTAATACCCCACTTGGTTTGGAAAGCGACAGTCGTTATCTGTAAAAAATATTATATCACATTAATATATACAAATTCCTCATTATACTTACAAATCCATGGACTAAAAACGAATACTTTGCCAGAAAGTTACTCAAAGTTAAATGGTTATTTAAATTTGACCCCGATATACGGAACCTTAACAATTTTCTAACGCAATCCCTAGCTAGCCCTTAATTTCGACGGCGTGCACAACGGCGCCGTGGCTTAGTTGGTTAAAGCGCCTGTCTAGTAAACAGGAGATCGGGGGTTCGAATCCCCCCGGGGCCTAGCTGATGAGAGCTACTAGATTTTTTGCTTACTTGCACATAAAATCTGCGTTGCGGGTGCAGTAACGACAAAATGCGCTGGAGGGCAAAAATCGATCGAAGGGCACGGCGTTGTAATGTTGAAGGAGTGAGAATTTCTTTCGGGAATCATTTGACAGCTGTGAGATGCATCCGCTCCACGCCACATGCATACTAATAGCTGTCCATGTCCATCATTACGGAACTGAAATCATAATATCACTATGATCATAAATTTAACCTCGAATAGGACATCTAGGTAAATGTGTTTGTACTAATAATGAAGCTAATTAGGATTCGAAGATGTTGGTTTCTGATGTCACTTGCAGAGGTCGCTTTAGCTTTTGTCAACACTAACGCCATCTAGTATGCATGAGTAAACTAAAAATAATAGTCAAGCTGGTCAACGGATACGGTTTTTACCAATAGCGCCAGAGGGCACCGTCGGCCCAACCCTTCCTGGGCCTCTATTCTACGACGTTAAACAATATCGCATTTAACCTGATTATCGTATCGTATTGTAATCGTTTTGATAGCTCTTATTTACTTGATACTCTTGATATTAATGGTGGCAGAGTTAAAAACAATACCATAACACCCATGATATGAGTGGATATGGTGATATGGTGCTTCTCAGCCCCTCGATTAATGGGCTTAGAAAAATGCTAACCATCTGTGAAGGATACGCGGAAAGACATGGCTTAAAATACAATGTTGTCAAGTCTGAAATGCTTGTCTTCAGGGCAGGAAAGGTTCCGGAGACCGTTCATCCGGTTTGGTTAAACGGCTCGTCAATTCGGGTTGTAAAAAGCTTCAAATACTTAGGTCACGTTCTGATCGAGTATCTTAACGACGACGCCGACATGGAACGGGAGCGCCGGGCCCTCGCAGCGCGGAGCAACATGCTCGCCCGTCGCTTTGCGCGTTGTTCGAACGAGGTCAAAATAAGCTTGTTTAAAGCCTATTGTCAATGTTTTTATACATGCCAACTGTGGACCAAATACACCAAACGTTCGTTCAACGCGCTGAGAGTACAGTACAACAATGCTTTTCGTATTTTGTTGAAACTACCGCGTTTCTGCAGTGCGAAAGGCATGTTCGCTGATGCGGGAGTGCCGGACTTCTTTGCCGTGCTTCGAGCGCGCTCTGCGGCCTTTTGGGAAAGATTACGAGCCTCAGATAACGAAATAATGTCAATGATATCTGATGATTTCAGCGACGTATTCAAAAAACATTGGGTCTACTTGCACCGGTCAGCTAACGGGCAGTTATAACTGCACCTAAAGTTTTAAGTTTATTGTTTACGTCCTATTTTATTTTTTTACAACATTATTTTCATTTAATATTTTTAACTTATTTTATTTTAGTTTAAGTTTTAGTTATCCTTCATGCTCTGTCTCTTGTATAAATGGGTTATTTAAGTGCCTGAAAATAAACGATTATTATATTATTATTATTTTGTATATTTATTTTATATCTGTACAATTAGGTTTTTTACAGTGAATATTCAATTATAAAAGTAAAATAACAATACTAATATAAAAAATAAACATTATAAAAAACCTAACCTACGAATGCCGCCGGCAGCGGGGCAGGGCTCAAGCTACCGGTGGTTAGGGCTGCAGAGAGAGGAACCTCCTCACAATACGTGCCGTGTCGAGGAGTACTGCCTTCTGTATCTGGCCCTTGATCCAGCCATCTAGCGAGAGTCTCTTGAGGTGTTGGTCGAGACTCTTCGCTATAAGACCGTTTGCCGAAACAACTATTGGGACAATGATCGTCGAGTCAACATCCCACATGGCGGTCACCTCGTGAGCCAAGTCAAGGTACTTGCTGAGCTTGTCCTTCTCGGCCTTCACGAGGTTCTCATCATGCGGGATGGTGATGTCGACGAGCACTGCCCGGCGTTGAGATCGATCTGTCAAAACGATATCAGGCTTATTGGCGACAATAGTCCTGTCCGTGATGACAGATCGATCCCAATAGAGCGTAGCACGACCATTTTCGAGAACTGGCGTCGGTGTGTACTTATAGTACGGCACTTCAAACTCAACAAGACCGTTTTGAAGAGCAAGTTGCTGATGGATGATCCTGGCCACGAGGTTATGTCTGTGCAAGTACTCACCATTGGCCAAATGCGAACAACCGGAAATTATATGTCTGAGGGACTCGCCGGGGCAACGACATGTTCGACAAATGTCAACCGTGCCATCCCTCAGAATATATCTCCGGTAATTATTCGTCATTATGACCTCGTCGACCTCGTTCCCGCGGAAAGAAAAAGTTACCTACTATAAAATAGTTTTTTTTTTTCTCGTAAGCATGTCGACGGTGTGTTACCTACCCCGTTATCTTGTCGCACGGATGTTGCTTTATTGTAGGGACTGAACGTTTATTTTATCGACGTCTCTATATCGATGTTTGCAGTGCATAATGCATATTATGCAACAATGCGATTGATTTTTTGCCTTTTAAATCTCGATATAAAGCTACTTACGTCTTGTCACTGAAAATAAGTCAAAGACAACCACTTCTAAAAATGTGAAAAAAGGATTAATATAAGTCGCGCGTTAAAAATGTTTATCATAGTATGTTACGAGTAAATACAGTATGTTGTAAGCAAAAAAAACTCGACGCCAATATTAGACAAACCTAATACAAAGAAATGCATGGGATTGCGGCTGTCTGTCAATGTAACATGCAGTTGCAAATAGGTAAATTATTTTCATAAGGTTATCGCATCTCGTATGGTCATATCTACTTATTTTTAATCCAGAAGTTTATTCTAGTCGTTTAGCCGAATATTTAAGTCCCGTGTGGTTGCCGGGTCAGAATAGTGCCACTCCATGTCTTCCCGTGTATGTCGTAAGAGGCGACTAAGGGAATAAAGGCTTGTAGTACTGTTAGGCGATGGGCTTGCAACCTGTTACTAAGAGACCTGGTAAACATCTTAGCCTAATTGCACAAAATGTGGTTACAGAATTATCAACAAGTTTTTAAAGATTACCCCACTCTAAGATTACAGGCGTGAAGGAATGTATGCATGTATATATGTATATTTTAATACCTACCCTATATTGAGATTGAGCAGAGATTTAAAAGGCAAAAAATCAATCCCTGGGGTCCTAGTGTAACACATTAACGAACGGTCGAGAGAACCGAATATCGTACTATTCTGTCAAATAATTTACACGTTTGTAAAGTTTTGTGGAATAGGGAAAAACCGGTCCTTAATCTGACAGTTTCTTATATTCGACCGATTTTCTGTCTGTGTGTGTATATTGACGACTTTATTATATAAAAATACTTCATAAACTATTTAAAGGGATCCTAGTGAAAAAGGGTACAAGTCGACTAAACTCGTAACAAAAAACCGGTCAAGTGCGAGTCGGACTCGAGCACCGAGGGTTCCGTATATTAAGATAATACGCTTGGTAACCGCAAAACAAAATACTCATTTTGTTACGAACTTTATTTTCTACGCAATAAGATCCATTTTATTAGCCTAAATTTTAAAACACTGTTTCAAAGATTTTTTGTTATTTCTCCAAAACTGTACATAATTTAATTTTTCCCATAATACATGTATAAATGATTATCCAGATTATCCAGATTATATATACGCCAGGATTTTTTGCAGAGTAAACTTCGGAGATATGGGGGGAGGGATTTTTTGTAAATTTTTGGCTATAAATCAAAAAGTATAAAATACCATCCATTTTTTTTTAAACACGTTCACATTAAGCCCTTTTATAAGATACCCCATTTGTTTTAATCGAAATAAACCCGTTTTCAACTATTTATACAAATAATTTCAAACAGATGCGGGGAAGCAAGTTGTACAACTATTCCAAATTTCAAGTTGATTACTTTTATAGTTTCTGACAAAACCTGCTGTGACATAGAGACAGACAGACGGTGAGACGAAGGACGAAGTCCACAGGAGCCATAAGCCAACGAACCATAAGGGACCCTTTTTTACCATTTTGGTAAAGAGTCCTAAAAAGGGTGTAAATATCAACGCAGTATATTAGACTTAAACCCTTTTTCGCTTAATTTTGAGAAGACCTTCAACAGGACCCCTTCGAGTAGTTTATGTAGTATTATTGTGTAATAAAATCGTCAATATACCTCACAGACAGAAAATCGGTCGAATAAAATAAACTGTCTGACTAAGTACCGGTTTTACCCTATTACACTTAACTTTATAATCGTATGAATTATTTGACAGAATAGCATAATTTTCGGTTTTGTCGACCGCTCGTTAATGTGTTGGTTGCATGCTGGAAGCTTTCCGCGAAACACTAAATTCGAAACTTTGGATGCAGACTCTCCCGAACTCGTCACTCAGAGAAAGAGATAATAATGGAGCTAACGTAACTTCGAAGTTCGATTTTCACAGTAGGGCCTCCAGTGTTGTTGAAATCTTCATGCATGACATAAAACGACTTCCAAATGGGACCCTAAAATCAGTCAGACAGACTAAACTGCCAAATCGATCAGGTAAGGTTATCAACGGTTTCCCGGAGACTCCCCAGACCCAGGGTCAGAGGTCTACAAACAAGTCGTAAAGCAGCTTATAATACTCTGTTTCCAGAAAAATCGTTATCCTTTACCTGTACATATTATAAGTTTTACCTGGACGTTTATCAACGCTTGTTGTCTTAAATAAAAAGGGTGAATGCGGTAAGTCTGCTCCCGGCCGGGTGTTACTAAGTCTTCGTAGGGCACCAAATTGAAAACTGTGTCGTTGAATGGGCACTGAGCGCCGATGATCCTGGTCGGGATAATGCTCTTCACCAGATACAACTCAACAGCGGTCACTACGTCGGACACGCTCGTCGACTCGGTCTGTATCACGAAATTAATCTCACATCATTTATCGGATCGAATTTCACTTCACCGATTAGATCATGTCATCGAACGCTATTTTAAAATACATTTTCTCCATAATGATATCTTCGTTAATAATCGTTTCGATAAATAATAGATACTCTTTATAAGTACGCTTACTTGACTCTACGCATCAAGCCTGCACCGAGCGTCCAGTGGCGCCCTCATTATTATAATTTTGTTTTCTTAACACTTAAGTTTTGTCTTGAGATCGCAGAGCGGTATCTCGTTGTACAAATGCATACCCAATTTATAGGGTATATGCAATCTATACAGGTATATTAAAATGATTTGCCTGATTTCTTATTTATTGACAGGAAAGTAAAAAAAACCCACCGGGAGTGTGCAATTGCAGTATTGTGAATTTGCAGCCGGGCGAATACGCTGGCGGGCCGCTAGGAATTTAATAATAATTGAGCTATGAGTAAGTAACTTTTCTCTATTAATTTGACTGCACAAAGGTTATTAATTTTTCTTACATGTGTATTCATTTGTGCAACAAAAACCCACTGTTTGTTTTAAGATAATACTTTAGTTTATTAGAAAACACAATTATAGTAATGAGGGCGCCACTGGACGCTCAATACATTCTTAAGGTCACTTAATTGTAGCGCTGGAGTCGCAAGACACAATTAATGGTTCTACTGAACTGTGCTGCGTACCTATATGTATGGTGTATATACTATACGTATGACATGCCCATTCAGCAAAAAACGACTGAGCTTTAAAATCACCTGCAAGATTTGTACAAATTCTATTTTAATGTACTTAGAAAACAAGGAGCGTAGTAATAAGGCAGTCTTTTCTGACGTGGGTCTGAAAAGACTGGCTTGTTACAACGCTCCTACGTATCCGAAAAATTACCTGTAAAAACAATTCAGAATAATCCAGGTATTCGGTATTAATATTCTGAAACGGCTCCAACTCTTGAGAAGCATAGGCGAAATACACATCGAAGTGAGAAGTTCTAAGGGAATCCATGAGTTCCTTGGCCCTCTCGATCTCGGAAGCAGAGGGTCGGTCGCTGGGGCTGACAACAAGGACCACGGTGCTGGCGCCGGCACTGCTCGCCTGCTCCAGCACCGACCGGTTCTGAGAGTGTTGGATGATGGTAGATATCACGTTAGGGACGTTCATGCGGTTGGGCCCTGTTGGAATAAACGCTTTTATGATAGGGCCATTAAAATCAGATTAAATTCATATGACCTAACCTGTAAAATCATAGAGACAAAGCTATAAGGACGGTACGGGACGGCATAAGCACTTGAAACGCTGTAATTATTAGCAAATAGAGAGGTTAAACATACATAAACACATACCAGATAAAAAAAACGCAAATAAACCGCTATAACACAAAAACAGAAACCTATCTCTTTTTAGGTAGTATTACTGCAAATTGACCGCCGAAAATATACTTATAACATGAGATGAAAACCGAAACTACATTGCAAACAATCGTAGTTAGGGTTTCTTCTACTTACATTCATCAGTAAAGTTGCTTATATGAGAAAATACAGCGGTCAGGTTTCGTGAAGGAGGGGCGATCCAACGCCCTGTATTTCCGTGCAGTAATCCCAGAGTACTCCTTTCTAAGTCTAAGTGTATCGCTCCTCCTACCCAGCTGAACACACGAAAACATTATTTCTACACACACAATAGACATGAAACGACGACAACATGTTAGGGTAATTGACAGCAATAAGCTTGCTTAATAGCAAGCAAAAGAAGTGCCGGCACGTACACTTAATAAGCTGCTATCTACCATTTGCTAGATATGTTGTTGATGACAGATAAATTACCAAATTTTAAGACCACTTACGAAATAAACTGTTCCACGTCATATCCCTTCCAAGCGCCATCTGTCGCCACAACTAAGTCCATTGTGGGAACAGTGATCCCCAAATTACACTCGCTGTGATATTGGTCAATTACTGTAGCTGTAAACATTAATAACATGCATGGCATTAATAACGTGCATGGTATTAATAAAACCGAATGAGACGATTCGGCTAACCTTAAAAGTCTTCGCGTGTTCCTTTCCTGGATTTTCAGGTAGGTAAGGGAAAAATAAAGAATGGTAAGCATAGTAGTACTTAGTAGTAGGGCTAAGTTTTGGATTACATCAAAGTCAAAATTTCTCATGACATTTAAATAATCACATTTACATGGGCGACAGAGCTGGCTACAATATTACTTCCAACTTCTAAATAGCCTTGCACACTTACTGACAGTAAGCAGAATTAACAGAAAAATGAAAGTTGATGAGTACAAAGAAACTGGTAGTGCTAGTATATGCGTGTTGAATTTACTCACAAACATATTTTGTAAATGCGTCTACTGCAGCTTCACTGATCCGTTTCATCTTCTCGACAGGTATGTAGACGCCACCCTGCCGCAAGTACAGGACGTGCGCAAATCTAGACGTTTCCGTGGCTATCGTTGAAATATCTACTATCTTCCTAAACTGTGATTGTCTGTTGCATGCCTTTACTTCGGGTTCAAATGAAACTCCTTCATTCGAGTAATACATGTCGATAACTTGCGAAAGCTTCAGTGTGCTCCTTTGTAAGAGCCAATTAGGCAGGTAGTTAGCTAATATCAACCCTGGAAGCAAAAGTTTTTTTAAAAGCGAGGTAATTTACCACCTCGTTTTCATGCATGCAGTCACATTAATGTATAAGTAGAATTGCTTAACTCCATCAAGCAGTTAAGAGTTACATTTTCCTTGTTTACTTAATACCTCACTAAAGCGTAAGGTATTAAGTACACGCTCGCTTGCGTGTAAAGTTAAATTAAGAGGCCACATAATATGTTAAAATCGGTAGTGTTCGGCTATCTGGATCTCAAAAACCATAACGCCAACTTGATCATTTCCCCTTTAAACTGTTAAACGTGAAGACACGATTAGAAACAAAAACATGACCATTAACCCATTTTTTTTAAATGTGGATAGTCATCCCTTTTGATTCTTGTGCGGGCGTTGCAGCACCTGCAGCATAATTATGTGGCCTCATAAATTAAATTTCAAGTTAAATTAGCTCTACCTATTCTGATCACTGGTGATTATCTACATAGACCTTCAACCCACGTGATAACAACATTATATATCTACTGTCTACACGTTTGCCGTCACATCACACTTATGTTACCATCAATTCCAGCTAAAATCTCGGAATCCGTCATATGCCAATCAATCAATTCCCTATTTTGCGAATAAATAAAATAATTCCTTGGGAGCATGGTGTCGTTCCACCTATTGTGGCTTCCAACTACCATTCGCTGGGAAGCAGCTCCCACTCTCGGTCCTTGATTCACCACCACCTCTGCTAGATCTCCTGAAAATGACGGAACAACTTTTAGAATCCGCAAACCACTATATGTTAGTTAATTAGGTATACAAATATTTGTGGAATTAAGTTGATTGGAATTAAGTTGAGGCACCTACCTGCAATACTTGCAACGAATAAATTATTAATATCAGCGACGTCGGTCTGCTGAGCTTTTGCGTTGTCAACTGTGTTCAAAGTTTCAATGTCAATGTCATACTCCTCTTTAGCCGAGACCATTAAAGGCTCGGCGACTCCGGCCTTGTAGACGTCTGCGTTGAGTATGTCGGCGACAGAGACTCGCTGCGGTTCCAGAGCCGCGGCTATAGCTGCGACGAGGGTTCCGGGAGATATCGTGCCCCAGTCCGTCTTTATGACACCATCTTCTATAGGGCATCTGCTAATCACTCTAAAAAGTGACAACGTAAAATTTATTTAGACTGCTATCAACACATTAGTTCAATCAACACAACAATCATAAAATTTTATTTAATAGGTACGAGTACTAGGTCAGTGCCCGGCGCCGCCCGGTATGATTATTTTCATACAAACTTGTCCTGATTATTACGAACACCACAAAAAGAACAAATCGATATGATTCAAATGGGGCGAGCCTTTGGCGTGACCAAGGAAAACAGGGATCTACGAGGCACACTAACCTTGTCTGATTTCGTGCTAAATTTGCTCGCTGTTCGGCTGTTAAAGGACACGTTCTATCCTCATCCCCTCTTTCCCACAATTGCACTGTCCCACTTAGCATCCTGTGCAGGAGACACTTTTCCACCAATGACAGACATTCATCAGGGTTCAAAAGGTTCATGCTCGGAAGGAACAAGTCCATGAGAAGCTTGTACTTATTAAACTGGAATCCCGAGGCCTGGTACGGCGTGACTAATTCTGTTTCTACAGCATTCGGTGCAGCTTCTATGCCATCTAGTCGAAGGCTGGAAAATGTAAGATTAAGCTAAGGTCAAAGATGACAACACAAACCATACATTATACAAATTTTTTTTAAATATTTAATTGGACTTTAGTCAAAACCAAAGAGTCGATACATCGTCGACGATGGAGCGAGCTTACTCAGAATGTTCCTAATAATCCCAATTTGGAATTCGATTCCATCCTAGCGGTTTCATAATTCATTAAGATAGTGACACTGTAATGATAATTTTGGCCTATATCCATCCAACAGTAGACGTTTTTCGGCTGCTGTGATGATGTTATTATAAACACTAAAATAAGGTTTTATTATGTAAGTACCTCCTCAGCAATGAATTACTGAATACTCTCATATCGAGTAACGAATTAAGCTCCAACTTCTTCATCAGGGAGAGAAACACGTCAAGTGTTCGGGGCGCCCCCAGCGCCGGCCCGCCTCCTCGGTAACATGGCAATAGGTGGTCTGGCACACTTGAGTACAGAACCCCTTCACTCACTGAAAAAATTAATCATACCTACTTTCCTAGTAAGAGTATCACCAAAGTGTTATGAAAATACATCCAGTCGAATTCTATTATATTATATTCTTTATCTACTTCCATATCATAACTTCATTATAACATGTTCAGAAAAGATAAGTAAATGCCCTATATCAAACTCAAACTCACAACATTTATTTGACAAAAACACACTGCAACACAACAATTATACCTAACATTAAAGTAGCGGTTATCGCTGTAGTCGCATCTTAATGTTCACTATTTGTGACCTATACTTTAATGTGAATATTAAGAATTCAAGATATCTACAGGTACAATTAAGATACGGGGTAACGACGATACAGATTTCTCACGTATTGTAGAAAACGTATGATATGCATGTAGATAAAGTTATGTATGCGACTGTAAGCATAATTAGGCATTAAAACACTCGTGTGATCTTATTATGAAACTCGCCTTACGGGTCGTTTCATAAAACCACGCTCGTGTACTAATACCTCTCCTTATGCACCGGTCACATAAAATAACTATTAAATGATTAAGAATGTATAGTAAACAAAAATAACGGGGATCAAACCAGCACGTAAAATATGTGATTTAAAATTGGTTCGGCATGAAACGGAACGTTAAAAATTACAATGACTAATGCCATTATTTCAGTTATCATCCAATTATCACATTCCAACACTCAATAATTATAAAAAACCTAGGCAACATAACTTAAAAATACAAAAAAGTTGTTACTCACAGCAAGTTAGCGACAGTACAAGAAATAGGAGCTTATTCATGTTCCTTTTCAGTTATTTTTTCCACATGTTTTAGAAACAACAATGTTTACGCCGGGGAGTGCCGAGCAGCGGTGCGTTATGTAGGTCTCGGGGAGATAAGATAATATAAAAGCAACCACAATAGATAGATAGCCGCTGTAGCGACTTATAAAGGCAACAGTGACCACGTAACCTAAGGTCGTCATATAAAACGTACATATTAAATGAGATGTTACACATAAAAGAGCAAATAATAAAAGGGTATAGTCAAAATATTTATTGACATCATCAGTATGACAATACAAAGTATAAGTGTTAAAGCTATGAGTTTAATAAAACAATTAATTTAATCATTTTCCTTTAAATTCACAAGCCAAAAATTCTTGCGCTGATGCAAGTGCCGATAAAACACAGGCGTCACGAATACAGATTATTGATGACTTGTATGAAGTGAAGTGAAGCTACTCTGGCTGGAGACCTGTTTTTATCGAATCTTGTCGATAAATCAGAGCACCTGATTAGGTACTTGTAAAATAAATAAATAAGTAATTAGGTACTTGTAGAATTAGAAACAAAGTCAGCGACATCCCATGTTATCATTCTTGTGAGTATAACTTCAATATGAGTGCGCGGTGTGGGGTATTACATTTCAGCAACTTTATTTGACGAAACATTAAATAATTCTGTGCGATATCAAAGATGTTGCTAACTTTCCTTATTAAAACTTTAATTATTTTTACTACTTTTGGAAAAAATAAACAAAATTAATAAAACTCTATAATTTCTTAATATAATAAAATTCTTAAAGCCCTGTTTTGTTAAATATCATATTTTGGCTTAACTTGTGTTAGTAGGTATCCAGAGAGTAGTTTACACAACAATTTTGTAAAATAAATGTGTTCCATATATCAATTAGAAGGTACATACCATTTAAGGAAAGGATACAAAAAATAAATAGTCATCCATGTGTTGATGTAACATTAAAAATAGTATGAGTGTTATTTATATTTATAAACTGCATGTCACCTTATATTTAAAATTTGTTCGTAATAAATACTACCTCCTACCTAGCTAGAATTGAATAGGATGTGATCTACACAGTATGTAGTTAGTTTCTATTTTGTAAGATGCTGCACAGTAACAAACTGCCACACATCAAAATCAAGCCTGTAGAAATTGCAATAAAACATAATGGAGAACATAAAATAAAACTTAATGGAAAAGTCTTGAAGGAATTAATCAAATACAATTAAAATACAAAAGCTTTGTGTAATAAAATAACTAATTGGAATCCTGCTTTTGCCTGTAAAATAGACAAAGTTATAATAACATGTTAACACACAAATGCAGGTTGTTAAGAATGTTCTTATTACCAGTTATCACTAACCTAGACACAATATTTTATATTATCGCAGCACTAATTTTGCTGATTTTCCATCCACCTCTCGGGATGATCCATGCTTTAGAGTAAATTCCCTCTTAATAAATGCAAAAAGCAAATCAGTTATCAGGAATATTTGTGCTGTTGCAAAAGAGAGTGTGACTCCAAAGAAGAAGTTGGCATTTGCTGAACCTGAGTATATCCAGAGGTGCCATACTGTCGGCCCAAGAGCTGATGTGATGATAAAAGCACACCCAACTATGAACTTCTGCTGCATGACTGAAATAGAGAAAAATGTATTTTATAAATATAACAAACTGTTCTCTGCCTTTTGGCAAAAATATGTTTGGCAAAATGTAAATATGTTTGACAAATTGTATCATGTCCCACCATATCATTTGAAAACCTGCTTTTTGTTTCTGTAAGTAAAATATGTCAGGATTTTTATAAAAACTAACCTAACCTATGGTACTGAAATAAATCCTAAAGTAGCACTTTAACCACTTTTTTACATTAACCAGAATTGATACATGAAAAACATCTAACTGATGTTAAAAACCGCATGACAATCTATTCAGTTGTTTTTGAGATTATTGTGAACATACAGATAGACAGACTTGGTGGGGGATTTTAATTTTTGTATTGAAGAGCTGAAGAATAGCATAATATGCTACTTTATAATTCATTAAGTAGGATAGCTCTAGGATCTATTAATATATATGATAGATATGCAATTGACATTAAAAACACAATAAAAGTACATACATGTGAATAGGTGCTTCCACATGGGCAAGAGAGCCAGGTAAAATCCAACATCACCAACACAGGGGTAAGATCTGAATATAGCTGAAAGAGCTATGAGCACTGTTGCCAGGAGTATTGGCTCTTTCCTGAATCGTAGTGTGAGCGGTATCACATAAAGTGCCAAGGCATTGATTTGAAATGCACAGACAAACAGCAGGCGGAAGTGCTCAAACATTTCGGTGAAGAAATACCAGAATAGACCAATATTTGGTTTTAAGTCAGGTACAGTCAATCTGAAAAAAACAATAAGAACATTAAGAACATTTATAGTGAATGTTAAGCCATAAACATAATTAATTCACACTTAGATAATAGTTGCATAACTAGTAATTTAATTAAATCTTGCTAAGCCAACCATTGTAGCAATTAAATGCACATCCACCATCACACACAACACAGAGATGTGTTACAAGCAACAAATATTCCACAGTATATTTTTAATTTAATGTATGCTGAACGAAACAGTCTCAGCCCACTGCTCTGGGAAACTGGCGTGATTTAATGTAATGTATTAAAGAGATTAACTTACATGAAACCATAAGTATTGTAGACATACTGGTATGATCCATTCATAATATAAGCAGATATGTAAATGAAAAATCCCCAACAGAGAACAAACACCAGTAATGTTCTGATGTAGGAGCATTTATTGCAGCCCTGGTTGACGTCAGCCACAAGGATGGCCACGGGCACGATGAGCAGGACAGGGTACAGAGCCTGATGAGTGGCGAGGGCCACAAACACACAGGCCAGCTCTCTGCGGCCACTTGATGCTCCCCACAAAGTTGCAGCTACTAATAAATTCTGAATGACAGTGGTTGTCATGCCAGCACAGTTCAAAATAGAGTAAGGGTTAAACAAATATACTGAAAGCACATACTCTGAAGCTTCTTTCAATTGAATATCACTTAAAAGCATGGTTTTGGAGTCCTCAGCCACCTGGTCCTTATTTTTTTCTTGAGAATTCTTAAAGATTTTAATAAAAGCTTTAGAAGTTTGATGCAGTAGGAATGCTGTCAATAAATCCAATATCGTAAAGAGGAGTGGTAGTATGAACGGCGCTTTCTTCATGATATAGTAGAAAAAGACCAACATTATGGGGGATTCGTGAAATGAATCGCCTTCGTAAGGGTCAACATTATGATCATATAAATAAACACCCTCGATCAGCCTCTTCCATGAGTTTAAAGGTGTGGCTATTTCAACTCTATTCGATATTGTTTGCCAGTAGTCTATGTGTATCAGCCAATATCTCACTAAACCGGCAACAACATATTTCAATGCAGAAGACATCGTTTATTTGATCTGCGTATGTTAATAATTTCATTCGGCAACAGAAACTGAGCTACTCGTTATTATTCAGCCGGAACCTAATTGATAACACAGAAAAATTGGATTTTGACAAGAAAGGCTAGCCCATATCTCTTAACACAACGAACGACATTTTATTTTGACACAGTGACACTTCAATAGATTATACAATTTTGACGTATATTTGACACATTCGTATTGACAAATGACAGACAACGGAAGTTAGAATTTGACATTGACATTATACAGGTGAATTTTTCCCTAAAACGGTCATGACCGGACTTTGCAGTGATTGAAACATTTCTCCACAGCTCTCCACACTGACTGCCTAACCTAGATTGTTAGCCAAGGGCCGAAGTGATCATTCGCATCCCGAGATATTTAGGCTACACGAGCGCTAACGAGTGCGCCTATAGTTCGAGGGTGCAATTTAATACTTGCACCCGAGTTAAATAGGTACTCTATTTCTCATTTCGACGATTTCACTCTACTTTTGACGCACGCCATATTAATTGTGTAAGTACCTAGTTTAAAATTAAATTGGTAACGTCATAATATGTTCTTCAAATATAATTCATTTAGATATCTCTCCAGATATTATGGCCGCGACAGTAAAAAAAAAGTTAAGTTCAATTTAATTCGTGGTAAAATGTTGGAAAAATAAGCAAAAATACTCTCAGTACCTATTGTATACCTTGAAAATATCTAGATAAATCGTTTTCTTGCATATACCCTACATATTGCATAACGCGAAGTAAATAATTCATATCAGATCACCCTTTCCGCTGAAAAGACCGACCAGTTTTAGAATACAACTTTTTCCTAGCAACTTCCGGTAGGTTCCTAGCCAAAGATAACTCGAAGAAAAATCAAATTAACATTCCCCTTACTCTTTACACAATATTAATCTAATGTCGAATCATTTCCAAAAAAAATGTGAGCGGCGATGATGATGACAAGGTGTCCACGCAAAATCCTGGACGGTTCGCTACCCTTGGCTTACGAGTAGATATTATATTTCACCAATAAACTGTAATAAATATTCTTTATAGACAATTTGTCAAGGACAAGTTTATGAAAAGCTTTGTTGGCGACTGTATTTGTTTATATTAAGCCTAATTTGCCTACGTAGCCAGCAATCCTGGGTTCGACATACCCGGGAAGGTCAAAATGTTTGAGTGATGTGAATTTTGTTAGTGAGTCTTGGATTGTCCTATACTCAAATACTCAAATACTCAAACATTTATTGCATCGTATTTATCTATCGATTTCGATGAAATTTAGTATGGAGATAGTTTAGGAAGGACAAAGAGTACTTTTTACCCGCAGTAAACGACTTCTACGCGGCCGGAGTCGCTGGAAAAGGCTAGTTTTTTAAAATATAAAACTGACCTTTTAAAGAAATCACCTATAGAATCTATTATAGATTTTACGTTTTCCTAAAAATTTGATCGGTTCCAAAACAATGGACAGGGCTGGTTAAAATGCATGCATTGCTTTAATTGAAATACCAATTACAAAATACTATCTCGCAAGTATTTTAAATACGAAATACAAAATATCCTTCAAGTAATGTATTTAAAATATAAAATACAGCATTTTAGCTGTTTTTATGTTAAATACAAAATACCAATTCCGAAATACTATTAAGAATAAAAAGTAATCCAGCCCAGCATGGGCTCAAAAGCAGAGTAAAAGAAGATTAATCAGTAAAACCAGTGTTGAACACTGGACTTTTAAATCTAATGTAATGTTGCCAACTCTAAAAATTTACATACATTTAGTAATCGCCATTATGGTTACGAAAGCTATCGAGAGCTATTTTCTTCAGAACACACATGGGTGCGTGCATCTTAAATGGTAATAAGATTGCTTAACCCCTTGTGTCCCGCCGGCAGTCATACCTGCCGGCTCAAAAAAGCGATGTGTCCCACCGGCAGTCATGCTTGCCACCACGTCATGATTCGATTTTCTGTCCTCTTTCTTTCATATTAATGCATAAATTCCCATGAATCGTATATCAATCGATTCAGTGTGAAATTAGCTACAAACTGACATCAACCAATCATAACACTTCAACGGAAAATATAACTCACAGCGCATGCAAAATCGCTTCGCAATGCTTTCCTTTCAAGTTAACATGCACATATCTTTTTGATTTATGTGGTATACTGTATTTTGTATGTTTTATTTTTTAGAATATATCATAAAGAAATAGAAAATTAAAAAAAACCACTTTTGTCGAGTAAGTTTTTTATTAATGAGCATATTTTCGGAAAACTGCCTCTCTAAAATCATTTGGCTACATACACTAAATTATGTATTATACCGCTAAACTTAATAATAATGTAGATTACATTTTCATCTTTCCAAAAATATACAATTCTATGTATAAAAAGTGTACGAGGAAGTGTATAGAGCGTATAAAGCAAATCAAGTCCTCAGCGCGGTCGGTATCTTAAAAAGCCGTGGGAAACAGTGGTATTTGAGCGCGCGTGGCTTGGGACACCAGGGGTTAATGAAGATTAAATGTATTTTGAAGCCGTAAGTATTTGAAATACTAACTACAAAATAACTCGGCGTCAGGTATTCGAAATAAGAATTACATTTTAAGCAAGTAATTGAAATACAAATACCAAATACGTATTTGTATTACAATTACGTATTTTAATTACAAGTAATTCACATAAATACAAATACTGCCCTACCCTGACAATGGATTTTTATGTAGAAGAAAACTTGTCTGATATCCGAGTCGATCAAAGATGACCCAGGGGTATGATATGATATGACATAACACAACAAACACTCGGAGAAAGATACAAGTGAACTTTGCTTAAGTATTTATTCATAAATTGTATAAATAAATCGCTACATGTAACTTTAAAATTCATAAAATATTTTCTAACATATTTATTTTAAATGTAACCAAATAGGTCACAAAAAACCGCTTACATTAACTAAGGTCGCGGATTTTTAACTTACACGTTACTGGAAGTAAATAAGTATACAAAACAAGTCTATCGAAAAGCAAGCTTTAAAAAACCCAACTGCGGTTTGGATAATGTCGTCAAAGTAATGTTACTTATCCTTATCATGTATATTTATTATTTCGCAAATTTCAGATTTAAGAAATTTTAATATAGCCTATGACACCCCTAGTGGTTAAGACGAATCTAACCACGTATAATAAATTAAAATCGGTTTAGCCGTTTAGTAGTTACGAGCGGATATTGAGTCCACAAGTACAAGTCCAACACATAACCCTCCTTTTGGGCTTTGCCGCAGTCGGGTAATATACACTCAATTCCAACTCCGACCCCTAATACCGGGTCTCTATCGAAATCCATTCCCTTTATACGCAGAGCACTATGCTTATAAGTGATTTGAATAGGTAAAGATAAATTTCAAAATCTTGCATAAATAACATTGATCTGTTAATACAATCAAGTGTAAAGTATCGCAGAAGTCAAAAAAATGTGTCCCACTGCACCTTATTCCAGCTAGTGCAATCAGACCTTCGTAACATATTTACGAGAGGATTCTTTCGATACATATTTTTGCACTTGACTGTACCACAGTTAAACTTTCCCTGTTACCTCACCAGATCATCTGACCACTTTTTTTGTTGTGTTGCATGATATTGCGCTTGGCCACTGATCGTCTTCCCGCCTCTTTGTTTACTCAATCTGTTCCAGTCTCTAGGCTTCAAACAACACACAATACGTAGCATGCTCATGCGTAGCATAATTACTTAAGACGTTTTCTTAATCTTTGATTTCTCTTTTTAGGATTTTTATACAGGACATATTATAGGTTAACGAATATGTATAACATAGCGTGCAGTACAGCTTAAAGCGAATGGAAAAGACAGACTATAGTAGGTAGTTATACGGTTTTGTCCCTTCACCGTAACCTAAATTGCATATGTGTGTCATGGTATACCTTCAAAACTACAAATAATTCGGTTACGTACCTAGTAGGTACCATGTTCTAAAATGTATATTAGTACACTAATTAAATCTTATAGAAAACTTCTTAAAGTAAGTACGTACGTTAAGTACGTACAGTACCCCAACGGAATTTTTTGGCACAGACTTTAGACGCATTGTCATAGTAAACTGCAAACATCAAATTATAAGCATGACAATGATAGTGAGAAGGTTCTAAGTATGCTCAATATTTTAATTGGGCGACTGTACACTGCCAAGCACAAATAATTAGTAATAACTCTACATACCAGTTTACGAGAACACAAAAGATCGCCTAGTAGGATCACCAAGGAACCATAAATAATGAAATGGGATCCTGTCAGATCATGTCTTAACATCACAGAGAATACGTAAAGGTACGGACCGAATCGCATTATACCCGCGGTGTAACTTTTCACAATACATACTGATTGGCAAAAAGAGTTTGGAGAAAATGAGGGCTCTGTTCGGAATGAACTAGGCAATAGCATCCGATATTTACAAGACAGCTGATTGATGATTAATGCGATAATTGTCAGTGACAACCTGCCACTTCAGAATATTGTAGTTCCACCAGTCATCCCGTCAGATACTTTACGGACAGCCCTTATAATCTAAACTAGACTGTGCGTCTTACTTAAACAAAAAAAACAATAGTCATCAGTTATGCTCGTTTTTTTAGGAAATACTACTTATTAATAAAATATTGTCAGATATGCTAGTATGCTAGAAATAGAAAAAAGAAAACTCATTGTATTTCAAGCAAATTGCGTTAAATGTTATACGGATAACGACCTTATTAGACGTTTTAATATGGGGACAAATGTTAATTTAGGCTGGAAACAGTTTTCCGTAGGGAACTTTTAGAAAGATCTTGTTAGCGATGCGCACGCCGATCCTGTTCCAGTTGGCCTGGGCGTAGGGCAGCAGTTCACGATACAGCAGTCTCCAGTTCGAGTTAGCAAAGTCATTAGCTATTTGTACTGAAACAAACAATATAATTTTGATTAATATAAGGTAAGGCGAGTAATACACGGAGCGGAGTGGCGGAGCGGGCGCGGCGCTGCGCAGTCAAGCGGATAAAAACCTGTAATAAACTGTGTTAGCTGACGGACACGAATAATGGACAATTAACGCTTCATTTTTAACAGATGTCACAGCATTAATAAGAATAAGATTCATTATAGTTTTGAAGTAAAAGGGTTAAAGATCATATGGCTATAAACTGTATGTTGCAAAATAAACGGATAACCCTTATGTCCCGAAAATAAGTATCAAAGTGTCCAACATTGGTCTTTATGCTTTACTGGTGTCTTGATCTTACCGCGCTGGTTAAACCGTCGAGTCTTAAAGGCCCCGAACCCGCGTTTTTTTGTTTTTATAAAGAACCGTGAGCATATCAGTCTTGTTTGTTTTACGTCCACGGCTTTCAATATGTACTTTAGGTTTTGGGGTTTACCACGCGCAACTTTTAAAACCTGCGGAACACCTTACACCGTGCCAAATTCCAACCGCCTATGAATAGTGGTTTTAAACTTATTACATTCCTTACGACTTTATTTCACAACACGCTGTTACCGATAAGTCTACCTATATCTCAAAATTACATACCCAAATACCTGCTTTAGTTTCACAAAATACTGGATTCCTCACACGACTAAAATTCATGACACCTTCAAAACAAAACGCCTCAAATCCGAAATTACCTAATCCTAAAACCCCTGAAATTGGAACAAGTGGATCCAGTCATCACTTATTTAAATGAAATTTTGAGACAGGCCTTTCAGATGTTTATTTATTTGTTTATTAAACTTTATTGCACAATACACTAAGTAAGTACAAATGGCGAATTTAATGCCTTGTGTTATTTTCTAACAGTCAACCAAGGGGCCAAACAGAGACAAAGTAGAGGTTGGTGCTAAATGTAATTAAACTATTAAGAAATTTCATATAAGTATACATATAATGTTCTGTATTTAAGCCATTTTAAGATTCAGCCTTATTCAGACATTTTAAGAATCAGACGAATGACACTTATTTTGTCCGATGATGAGATCAAGGCATTATGAAATTCGGTCGTAATGAGACACTTACTGATAGCTTGACTGTCAGGATTGTCGTTGGAAAGGTACGATACTAGGCTCCCAAGGTCTGGCCGCATATACAACGACTTGATGCGGATGTAAGTCTCGTCGTCTTTCTTCTCGGGAACGCCGTCTATTTTCCAAGTGTACACCAAGTCAGCTGCGAATAAGAAACCTATTACTATACTTAAGTTATGCCATGCATGCAGTGAATGGTCTGCCACCCTAAAATTAAATTTGCGCATCGTACAACAATAAGGTCGAGGTTATTAATAGCTGTGTCGAAAATGGAAACCCCACTTGGTTGACGGACTGTACAAGATCTTCAAAAATCCTTTAACGATTCATGACTTTTATTTTGATGAAAAGTAAAGTCAATTAAATGCGAAGAGTAATCAAAATAGGTGTACTTAGCTAAAATACCTGAAGTTGACGCATGCTCATTCAAGCTTCTATGAATGAATGTGAACGTAAAAGAAAACACGTCAAATTTAGGTAAATCCGCGCTATCTATTCCGGCCATTCCCAGTTGTCCGCACCCCTTTGTCCACACTGCGGACAACTGGGTTTTTTTCCCAACTGTCCGCACCTATTAACGAATTTTTATTACCAGTCGTCAACACCTAAATTCGTTCTTAATGGGAAACTGGGACAAATGGGAAAAATAAATTGTTGTGCATCATGTCAGCTTTAGCCTGAACGATTTCCATTTCTTTCTCCGGTTAAAATCCCATTCATAGTTTAAAAAAACATTTTTTAAAACCAAAACTAACTCATTGTTGTGTTGAACATCCCAGTGGCGTTAACACTCAGCGAGTTAAACCGGCCTTCACCAAGATATTTCCCGTGAACAAAAACTCGCGGAGTGGTCAGGTCCACCTCCAAGTGGAAACGATCTTCGTCGGCTCGTAATCTGTAATTTAAAATCAATTTAGTTACATGCTCTCGAATTAAATACTTAACTAAGGGATGTCAGAAAATGTGTACATCAAATTCATCTTTATATAAAAGTATGTAGTAATAGTAAGTATTGTTTCAATCCACTATGTCCCGCCCCAATACGTTTAGCATACTCGTGTCATAGACTTCGATGTATAACTTCGTATTGACGCAATATAATGTCTATTTGACTAGAGAGGCGTGGCGTTGAGGATAAAAAACACTATAAGTACAGAGCAAAGATGTGCAACAATACAGTGCTGCGCGAAGGGACTTCTTAATAAAAATATGTTATATGTTAGTTTACTCATTATAGCGTTGGATTGAACTTAGGTTTAACATCTCCATAATATGAATTACATTAGTCGACTTAAGTAGGTATTTTTGTTTCACCAACGTTGAAGAGTTCCATTGCATTAGAACATTGCTAGCGAGAATTTAAGTTCAATTAAACCCTGAAGAGTTACAAGCAAGCTACAAATTGATAAACAACCTTGCATCGTGAACCTTAGCTGCTTTCATTCCTTCGACATAGATATCCCGCATGGCCATCTTTGCAAAAACCTATAAACAAGAGAAAGAGGCTTAAGGTAACAACTTAATCTTAAGGTCCTGAGATCATATATTATGGGCGCCCAGGGTAGCCATGTCTGAACCAACGCGTCAAAGTTGCGATAAATTTAGGTTAGTTTTTATTTAGGTTTAAATATTTATTTATATAATATATATATAACAGTTATATTATTGGTACACAAGTCAGTTTAATAGGAATCATTATGATCGTCAAAAGAAATAGAAATTATCAATAATAACCAAACCAACCAAATAATAATAGCTAAGTACAAAATAAAGTATAGAGGCATCAATAAAATTATGTCAATAATAAAATAAATAATGTATATATTTAACAAATAATAATAATTTTATACTTGGAGTTTGACAGCAGAAGGCAGAAGCAAGCACCCTTCAAGGTGTCCGACCTCTAAAAGACGAAGGTACAATTACCCCCTGCAATATTGACTTTTACGCTTTAATCAAAATGGGGTAAGGGGTTCCGGTATTCGCTAAGCCAAGCGGGTTACCCCAAAAAAGCGTTTAAAAAGTGAATTGATGGGGTTTTAACGAGTAACGGTTTTGTTAACCGACGCTTTTCGCAAAACCCATTCAGAACCACTTGGTGGAGCTAGCGGACCGACCCCAGAAACAAACTTAAGTAGTAAAATAATACCCGTTACTTTAATTACACGTCTTAGAGAATGTCTTACATGTAAGCGGTACATAGTGCGTTAACATTAATGTGTTCTAGAATCGAAACGTCGTCAGAATCTCGTCAGTTTTTCCAATAGATAATTCCATAAGTAAGCAAAAGAATAAATGCTTCCCTAGTATGTATGCACTTTCGCATGATACTTTCTGAACACGTATAAGATATCTAGTATTCATAGGGCATAATCATATGCACTTGAAACTGCGGGCATGACATCAAGATGCGTTAGCAGTTTGCTATAAAATACAAATTAATACAATGTGCACTTTTTTATTGATGCAAATCATCAATGTGGGATTTAATAATTTGGCGCAGTTTAATAATTTCCGAATTGGACAAGTTTTGTTTTGTTTAGACTTACGTATTTTCACAGAATAAGTAATATTGTAAATAAGCAAAAAAGACTACGACATATAGATAACGGATTGTTTCTGTTCATTAGTTTTAGTGACTTTGGTATACAATTATCAATTCATTTACAGCGTATTTGACAGTTTGGAAATAAAGATGTTGATGAATCACAAGATTTACAAATTTTTTTAAACTATATTGGTATGACGTGAATTTAAACAGCCCTCTCTTTTTTTTGCAAAACTATCAAGTAGAGCTTTTGAATTATCTCTTGCTTCCATTTATAGTTTCAATTTTCCACCATTGGTATTGCTACAGACTAAACGAAACACAAATGTCGAACACAAAACAAACCCTATCAAAAATGGTTTAAATTATTTTGGTTAGCTGTACTATGTTAAAGCTTTATTAATATTAATACAAATCAATTAGGTACAGACAAGCTCACAGAAATATATTAACTCGTTCAGCGCCATCAACTCGATGTGGCGTCAAGTTTGTAAGAACTGCAATAAGATGCAATTACATTCCTTTACGTGCTGCATTTGGACCCAAGGATGTTAAGTTTCCACTTAATAGAAATACCAATGACCCACTTATCTACTAATCTCATTAATCACAAGCGCGAATATTGATATATTATTATAACACTAGTCATACAAGTAACTAGATTATAGTCTTACTAGAGGCTGTTCGTGTGTTCGTACACAAAATGTATCCCCCGTTTCCTTTCTTATCTAATCGCTAAGCTGAGTTAGGGCAAAATCATGTTTATATTAAAGCTGGACTGTGGATGAAGATTATGTCAGGCTAAAGTTAACTATAGGAACCTACACTCAGGAGCAAAAATACCGGGTCAGAGTGCGTTTTTCATACTAAAGAGGCTATTTCGAAGCCTTGGTTCCTCGCCAGGGAATGATTTTAGTGAAATCTGATGCTGAATACCCCGAGCATCGATACAGGACTTCCAGAGTGCCTAGGATACCCAACTGAATGAATATGCGGTTAACGCCGGAATAGTGCCTGTTCAGAAAAACATGTAAAATGGCAATAAAATGTAAGGAAATCCAAATGTTGACCCAAACTCTCCCGCTGCGGTGTTAACTGGTTATGCGATCAGTTAGGTATTTTAAGAACTTTTGACCTCCTCTATTGAACCTTGGACTATCTACCATTAAACCTCACTCAAAACAAGTGGCGAGGAACCAAGGTTTCGAATTAGTCTCGTTTGTATGAAAAACGCACTCTGACTCGGTATTTTTGCTCCTGTGTGTATTTCTACCCCTAACATAAAGCGGATGTAAAGCACCGATGCGATGATGGTAAAACAAACTCGCAATCTATGAGAATGTGATGTAGTACCTACGTAGTAAGTCTAACCATGGTACAGAAGAACTCATAAAGATACACTAATAATATATAACTTTAGTACCTTGTCTATTTTATGGCGTGTCGATTAAAGTGAAAACGTACTCGTACTAAAGTGTACACATATTTATGAGCTCGACCGTAACTTTAGTTCAAAATCACCAATTTTCAATTCAATAAAGGGTATAATTACCACCTGCCTCAATTACATGACAGGCACTAGAATCTGTAACGGAATTGACAAAAACGGACTATGTTAAGTACAATACATGTAGTCGCACCCTTTCATCATGTCACTGCCAGAGTAAATTTCAAGCATTCGCTAACTGTTTCTTATTTGGCCTTTGTTTCCGTAGTTCTTACGCCACACTCTCTCCGTCACCATTCATACTCTGACTCTTTTTTTAAAGGACTTTAGTAAGTTTATAACATAACGGTTTATCTGACCTAGTTACAACCACTAAGTCCTCCTTAGCCTGTTATTGTATGTTAGGTAACTCATTTCGATTTAAAAACCAATAAGTCCTCAGTACTTTTTGTACTGTGACCGACCGAAAAAGCAAGACACGTTCGTACGTTTCCGTGAAAATACGAAGGAAAGCAATTATGAACTACATCTGTACATTATTCTCAGATCCTGTTTCAAAAATCTTCAAATTTGACAGATAAATTGTAGCTGTCCTTTTCTTTCATTTTCATAAGTATGTCAAAAAAAAGGTAAGTGATAACATAATCTGGCATAATAAAGTGTTTATCTGATTGTGAAATGGGGCCCTAAAAACTTAAATTGCATGTTTGCAATTTATGTTACATATTTCATAGTTACATTTTTTCACTATAATCCCATCAAGCAACATAAGCCGAACTAGAAGGCTAATGAACGTGAACCGTTAAGAGGAATATGAAACGCTTAAATTGCGTATCTGCCCCTAACAAACCATAACAACTTAGCTTTACTAAATAATAATCAAGTCCGAGTCCCAAATCCAAAAACCTAAGTCTTTGTTTTTTTTTATATGTTCTTGGAAAGGAAAGCGTACAACCTATATTTTCATAATATCTACAAGATATTCAAAAATCGTAAAAATCGAAGTAGGTTTAAAGGGAGAGAAACGTTATTGCATTTTGTATGGAAAGTTTTAGCTTCACAATCCTCGTAAACCGGATCACTGAACGAGGCACGACTCTGTCATTATTTTGTAGCATGACGTGTTGTTTCTCATCCTAGAATTATAATAGTACTAGATAAAAACCCGGCTTCGCTCGGTAAAACGTAGGCTCATATTCAATTCACTGCACTACCTAAAAAACTGTGATGTGTGAAATTAGACCTTAGAGGTCACAATGGAGAACGGAATATAGGTAAAAACTTAAGTAAACCTCCTCTTGTATGTAGTTGGGTACAAAACTAAAATGGGATTTACGTCAAATCTCAAATATAGAATGTCGAACGGTCTGTGCAGATGTGTTACAAGTTACAACTACATGCAAGAGGTCATTTACTTAAGTTTTTTACCTACCTATACGAACCTGTGACACCTGTGACACGTGATGACGTGACAACAAGGCCACATTAATGACATAGACATGTTTACTTCGCCACGCCATTATATAGCAATTTATTCATTTTTATTTTGAAATTACTCGATAATCAGAATTTTCCGCCTATAAGTTGTCGAATCGGATTGGCAAAATTTTTACGCTCTTCAATTTGATGTGCGTATCGTTCGAGTCTACCGTAGACCGGTACGAAATTATTAATACAGATGTATTGTATAAATCCTGATAGCCTCGGAGCAGGGCGCTTAAAACCCTATCTCGTAATAATGGCGGACTGAAGAAATTTATTTTGACCCGCCACCTAGTAATCGTCTAACGATTTTAAACGGCCCGAATGTAATAAATAAGAAGGTTCCTTTTCTTAGATCTGTGGCCAACTCTGGGGCTATAAGGGTATAGGTACATACATCAGATAAAACGTAGGACAAGGGATTGTAAGTCATTAAAAAAAAAATGCTAAGTATGTAAAACACAGTGCTCAGTAGATCAACTATTTCTGGCATCCCAAATATGAGTGCAAGAGAGGGAATTTGCTTTTGAAGTAGTATACTACTCGGTAAAACCGAATTCGTTTTAACACGTTACCGTATCGTTGTTTTAACTCGGCCGCCATTACTGTCAAGTACCTAAATAAGAGCTGTCATAAGGTGGACTGTACGATGGAGACAAGTGGGCCGATGATGATGAGGACAGCGGAGACTCTTGATCTATTAGAGTTCAATTAACTTTTATTTATTAACTGAAATATAGGCGCCACAACATGACGCGTGATTATGTGTAAATGAGATACATTATCTTATCCTATGACTGCTGTTTATGGCCAATTAAATGTACCTAATCATTAAGACGGAACACGATTTGCGACTGTAAATCTTTACTTTTTATTTTCAGTCTCATCTCCGTAGCTCAAAATAGCAAAAGTATCCTACCTACATACTAATTAAGAACTTAATAACTGACAATTAGTGGTGGTATAATAATATATTACAGTGAGCTAACTGTTATGACTTATGACGCTGCAAGTTGAAGTGTAATGAAAAATTATTAGATTGCAACCAGGATAAGTTAAATGGTCTAACGTCATAAGGTATCTGGGAATCCCAAGTAAATGCGTCGCAGTCTTTGGTATGGTAAATTATATTTGCATTCGTGCCAGATCTTATTAAAATACCAGCTATATGTAACTCTAGGTTTTTAATTCATATAACTAAACCAACCCATAGAGGGCTGACCTTCGAGTAAGTTACTAAACGTAAACGTAGTCAGGTAAAAAATGGCCACCTTATTACACTAAGGTTAAAAGTTATGAAAATATGTCATATTTCATATAAATTGTGCATACATTTAATTAAAAAAAAACGAATTTTCGACTTTAAGAAACAACTTTTGCTTTTTAGAAAACACAAAAAAATGAATCAGGGCGTCGCTGTAAATCCGGCGTATTATATAGGTATAACTACTCGGCTTATACTCGCCGCAATCTTAAGAGCTATATTGCACTGTAATCGACTAATCGAGTTTCATGCTCGTCAACAGGTAGACCGAGAGGGCATCGTCGGTAATCCTAAGCATAGTGAGGAAAACAAAAAGTCATTATAAACATGTTGCTTAAGTAGGCGGAATCTGTCAGGTTGTGTACTGTCACCAGTGCGGCTAGCACAAGTAGCCTGCGACTTGTTTGTCGCTCGGGTCTCCCTTTCTATTTATATAGTCAGGGGCCCTAACAGTAGTCAGTAGTCAGTAGTCAGTAGTAGTCAGGGGCGTCTATCGCGTGACAAAGTTTGGATAAGGCATCCGTCACCTTCTGACACGTAAATAAGTACGACACTGACAGATGCTTTAACCACACTTGACACGCGATATAGACGCAGCCATACTAGGGCCACAGTAACCATAGAGATGCGAGAGCGACAAGCGAGAAAATACATTTGCTACCAGTGCAGCAATAATATACCTATTATCGAACATTGCTCTTATAAATATCTGATACACGCTCTTATACCTCAATAGAGAGTTGTCAGATATTTTGGAGCCCAATGTTGGATAATATAATATTGCTGGTGTACAGTCACCATAATAAGAAAAAAACGTCAAAATAGGTCGTCACGATGTCATGAAGCACCAGCATTGCTCTTCAATCTTCCGTCGTCAGTCCTATATTTTTAATTGTGAGTTTATGTCTCTCTCTCTTGTGAAGGTGTTTTGCTGTTAGTTACATACTCGATCAGGTAGAGATGTCGATGGTGCCCTCTGGGTCTAACTATGACGACTAGGATACAAATTGAACAATTTTAAGCTTTACCCCGTCTGCTAAGTACAGGCTATGTTTTGTTATTATTTATAGAAATCATAGTACTTAAGAGGATTGTGAAGCGCCGCTAAAGTCGCGTAGCTGTCAAAAAAAATCCATACAAATTTAGCTCCGGGCGAAAACGTTTCTCACCCCCTAATGTCCGATTTGCACGATTTTTAAATTATAGTTATTATAAGGAACTAGGTCTTTACAGCCCGTGAGCTCCTAAAAAAACCTTCGGATTTTAGAAGCATACTTCGGGTATTGACGGTGACACACGATCGAGATAAGCGGTTCTGCTCTGTTAACAACTTGCAAAACTTTGTAAAGGTACTGTAAAAACTTATGAAAAGAATAACCATCAGTACAAAATAAACCTTACTGTAATAATATTACGTTTATTTATCTTTTTCAATATTTAATGCAATATGACTTTTTGTCATGATACAAATACAACAAAATCATCATTTTCGATACAAAAACTCACGCCTTCGTTCCCAGAGTGGGGTAGGCAGAGCTACAGAATTACCTACAACTCTAAAAACTTGTTGATAATTCTGTAACTACCTACATTTTGTACAATTAGGCTAGTGGATTTTTTAAGATTATGCATGGAAAATATGGAAATTAAATCTACTGTTAGTTATGTATTCCGTGGCATGCCTGACAAAGCATTAAAATGGCGTCATCATCACATTTCTAATTCAGCGGGTTCTTTGACACTAGGTTATAATTTATATGGTAAACTGTAAAAAACAGGTTTGACAGTTGTTATTAATCCTAATGTTTAAATCCCGTTAAATAAAAAATAAGCAGCTACTAGCAAAAAGTGAATTTATTGAGCACGAATATGTGTTCCCTTGTCATGGCTGGTTCTATTCTTAACGTACTCGTATTTATTTATTAAAGTGGGATTCGGCCGGTCATGTGATGTGTGCTGCATGTTGCTGGCTGCTGCACAAAGTGGGTGCCGCAGGATGGTTTACGGAGACGAAGACGGTCCAGGCCTAAATTTAGATGGCGGGACGACTTGGACTCGGCAACAGGGAGGACTAGGCATAAAATAAGGACTCACGGCAATCTAGGGGACATGCCCAGCAGTAACCATTCATTTACGCCAGAAAAAAATGGTTTATTTTGTCTATTAGGTAACCATAGTGCAAACGCAGAGGTTAGTTTGGAACAAGGTAAATACAGTGCAATGATTAAACCCTTAAGTGTAGAATGTAAGAGAGGTGATGGCACACCTTATACGGCACGACAAGTTTTGAACATTCTAGAGGGCATAGTCGAAGGAAAAAGAGTATGAGGGAAGTCTTACTAACTTCAGCAAATAAAACAGATGGCGGGGCGATATGGATAAATGCAAACCAGACTGCCAAACATTATTCAGAACAAGAGATGACTGGAGAAATGAGATGAGGCCTTTTCCCAGCAATGAAACACAAGATTAGATAGAATATATAAAAAAAGTCTGCAGACCAATGTCGTGTCGTATTAGGACATGAGGTGTAAAAACTGACAGAGAACAAAGAAAAGTGGCAATTACTCCACCGACAATTACTCTGAACTTGAACGATGATGAATGATGAGCTATTAAAACGACCTTCGGGTTTGTACTTGTCTCTCAATCATTCGCACACGCTGTGATGCTAGCCTTACTGACTTTAACTGAACTCGGAAGACTATTTTAAGATTTCTCGCACGGTATGTAAATTGTATTATACGTATATTTTATAAACTTTTACCTGGTTCCTTTTATATTCGACTTTTATTTCCTTCTCGTAGTTGGGGTCAAGCGCGGGCACCCCGAGCTCCACGAGTCCGTCCGCTAGGGACACCAGCGCGTCCTGAATTGCTTCCACCAGGCAGTCGTTCACGTCTACAGCGTTTCTGTTGCATATCTTCAGATACTGGCCTGTTATAGCATAAAGAGATAAATGTTATAACAAACCTATTCATACGTTGGCGCTTCCAAAGTTTTCTAAGATAACGATTGTAATGATGTTTGGATGTTTGTTTTTTGAATCTTGCATAAACAGCAGAACGGATTTCAACGATATGGGACACATGTCAAAAGCGCTGGCTTTTTTAAGTTAGTTTTGTTTTATCTCGGCAACATTGCCTACCTAGGCAACAGCATAATGTATGTCTGTATGTTACATCTTCAGAACTAAAACGCTTAAAAATAGATAGCAAAGAAAATAAGGTCCCTAACTTTCTTTTCTCTTATGCCAATGACATTGGAAATGCAACTTTGTTTGCTCTGAGGTTATTTTTCTCTAAAATATTTAGTACTTTTTTTTACTCGCAATACACTATTTGCCAAACTACGGTGCAGTTTGCTGGCGAATAATCTCAATTGGCACATTGTGTTAGGAAGGGATATATACTACCCGGCTTTATATTTTCCATATATGAATTGGGTATTCCATACATGGTAAAACAACTGATAGTAGTACTCGACAAGGGCAGGAATTGAACTCGCGACGTCTCTGGCGGCGGTGTAAAAACCAAACAAAGCCAAGCGGACAGACAATAATATTTATATTAAGAACCCAACCGGTGAGTCAATAATACTTATGATAAAAATAAACCACTCCATACCTATATCAACCATTCCATAGCAATCACTAAACACCGCAAACAAAAACAAAACACTTTTAATCAACATGTTTGCTACAAGCGCTAAATTTAGGCACTTTTTATATTAAAACGTTTTATTTGTTTAAAGTAAACGTTAAACGTGCAGCATTGGCGCTGCGCTCACCACTCTGGTCCAACAGCGTCCTGCTTCAAGCACAATAATTGCGTAAACGCTGTCTTCAATGTCATCCACTAGGCGGTCGGAATACATAACTATTACATCACTAAATGTGCGGCTCTCTTACTTAAGGAGTAGCACCAGGGGTCACTTTCCGTGCAATACTCGTGGCAGCAGAAAATGATAAATTGAGAGGGTTCATTTCTTGAACACGTTTTATTTGGTCAATCAATAACATTTTTACTGATAAAATGAATATATGAATATATATGTGCGTTATTATATTTGTCTCACCTCATCCCGGCTTTGTACAGTCGCCAGGAAATGTATCGGAACATTATAAGATGCTCATAATATATATGAAGTCGACTATTAACATCGTTAGGGCGTGTTCTGATATTTTGGAGCATCTTTTAAGCTTCAACGTATTTGATGGCGATTACGTAGCTAATTCAATTCGGTGCAATGCCGACTAAAAATCTACCGCCTCATCTCATCCCGTGGGTTTGGGTGATGTAGTGGTTTGCGGCGGCCTCCGGCAACCCCATGCCCAGCAACTCATGACGAGGCCGACATCTTGATGCTAGCATTTTTTAGTTGTCGCAAGTTGTCTGTGTGTAGCGGATACAGTGACGATTAGGAAAAGGAATGTGTACACCGTATAGGCTGCATTTTCCTCCGGTCAACTTCACCTGTTGTTGCCGACGCACCAGCCAAGCCGCGAGGTTCTTATGCGTATTTATATCAGATATGGGTATATGATATAGGTACTTTTAAACTAAGTTCTAGGCTCGTTATTTATTCTTTATGTATGATAGTCAACGATAAACTTAAATATAGAGATTACCTATAAAATACCCAAGACTCAAAAATAATCATGGTCATTAGACAAATATATGTCTGTACTTAAAGATAATGTAACTGACAGTACGTATTCTTTAAATTCCTAAAAATGTCCTACTATTTGCGCAGGCGCCGATGTGAGCCCAATTGTCAATAGAAGTTAGATTAGGCACAAAAACGGCTGTTTTTTGTTTTCTTGGATTTATTGTAAAAAGCAACGATTTTTGTTTCGAACTGCAAACTCGAAGACCCATTTTTTTAAGCGCATTGATAACTTTAAAAATATTTAAAAACCCCGAAGACGGGCAGCCCCTACTAGTACTGGCAGAGCTGATAGTTGCCTAACCAATTTCCATCAAACCTAGCTAAGATCGATTTCGATTAAAGTAACTTTTGACTTAAAAAGAAACTCAATTAAATCGATCCGATCGTTTGGGAGTCAACAGACAAACCTCAACCAAACCTTTATTATACTCAAGGGGTTAAAAAATACGGAAAAATACTCGTGGGTCTCGCGTCCCAGGGCTTCCACTGCCACAATAAATATAACACAAGAAAATGTATCTTCATATTTTATCTCTATGGTTATTTCGTGTCAGATTGACAGAACAGGGGGTTCCCCAGAGTAAGGTTAGCAGTAGGGTAAAGAAACCTATAACTCTTTACAAACAAATATGTAGGTAGGATTAAAAGCACAGTGGGATAGAACGGTCTTAAAAACCTCCTCCTCAAAATGGTTCATGGAAATATGATGACATCTAATTTCAGCCTTAATTTAAAGGTTCCAAAGCAATCATATGAAACGGGACAGTTTTGTACTGTTATAACATCAAAGCAACGAATCAACTCGAGAGCGTTTTGCACAGAGATATACGAAGGGGTAGCATACTGCTAAAGATCTTATTTTATAACGAAAGCAAAATAGCGGTAGAGTCATTTAAAGCGTATGGAGTCGCGGGAACATTTACAATTATTACAAATGTATCAGTTGAAAAGGATGATAAGATGATCGGCTTTCAATGACAGAAAAACGTCTAAACAGCGTTAAAAATCCCAAACAGGTGGGCCCATGTCCTGATTGAATACAGGGAACATTTTAATGCGAGAAAATTTTATACATTCCTCAGGATTTCTACACGGACGAAGTCCCAAGCAAGCGGTCGCAAAAACACATTTTCTACAATTGGATTATGTTTACATACTATG
This sequence comes from Acleris sparsana, assembly GCA_923062465.1. Classification (NCBI taxonomy): domain Eukaryota; kingdom Metazoa; phylum Arthropoda; class Insecta; order Lepidoptera; family Tortricidae; genus Acleris; species Acleris sparsana. The sequence continues at coordinate 11,928,893 of OV281287.1, read as the reverse complement.
AATATTAAAATCAAATAAGTCGTCAGGGTGTAAATCTCATATTTACTAAGTACTTTGATAGATTTACTTTCGCAGCAAAGGCGATTTCGTGTGTCACCCGTCCCCCCCTACAGCCAAAACTACAAATACTAAAACTGAAAAATATCTTCAATGAAAGCGCATATAACGAATTTAAAAGAAAACTATCACAATCAAGTAGACACCATTGGTTTTTGAGATACAGGCGATTAAAGTGTTTATACCTACCAAAATCATCTAAAACGGCACCAAAATGACTTTAAATAGAAAATTAGTTATTACTTATTGTTCTTATGTTTGTAGTCTGTAGCGGCTTCGGAACCCAACACTGAGCGAGGTCCGACATGCTCTTTTAGTGTGCATAAACAGCGCCCCGTGACGATTTTTGCACATACAAGCTCGAACATCGGTACGCAACACAATACTAGAACCAGAGCCAAGCGGACTTCGTGAAATATCTCGTAATGTCTGTAACTTAACTAAACCTCAGTATCAATAAACAGATGAATCACAGTTCAATCGGGCGAATACTTAAGAAAATTATACCACTGGAGAGCGCAATAATTCGCGCTGCCCTAGTATCCGGTGATTGACGGGTTGACATAACGGGATGTGCAAGATTAATGACGCTAATAGTGAACGCTTAAATCTAAGTAGGTACTTAATCGCCTCGCCCGTTCACGGCGCAATATTTGGTATCGGCATTCCGATCTGCTTTTTGTACGATCCGGCGGCGTCAACCTACACAGGCTCATTGTTGTTGAAAGTTCAATCATTCTATTGCGAATTTTCCATTATTTGCATCATTATCAATAATATAATAAATAATAATATAAAATAACATTCTAAGCAACGAGTTATAAACAGACATAGAAGTCGCGGTGGCACGAATAAAATTTAGCTAAGGACTTCCACACGATATTATTTTATCGATAAGTTGTACTTTCTTATGACAGTACTTATGTTATGACTATGAGATAACGTATGTTATGAATATGCAACTTGCAATACCTATTATACTGTATAATTTTACAGTATGAAGATTGAAGTCCGTATAGGTCGAGGAAGATAACGTTTTTCATACTTTATGGATGTAGGTATTAGACGTGACGTTCACATAATATGACAATTTTGTCCGCTCAGAGAGATTAAACGAAGGAATTAATATTACGCGTAAAATGCCACCTAGAAAACAGTGTCGTGAAAATGTATTATATTCTTGGCAAAAAAACTCTTCGGATTTACGCATACGTGGATCTAAGATATTTTGTACTAAATGTGAGATAAGCCTCGTAGCTAAGAAATATAATGATAAGAAGAATTTGAATAGTGAAACGCATATTAAAGGCACCCACATGAAAAATCGTTCGTTTTATATGGACTTGACAAAATTCTTGATGCCCATTGCCTGGCATCAATTGGATAATCCAAATTTTTGTTTATTTATACAGAACTGTATCAACGGAGAATACAAGAATTCGTCCGCACCTTCTGAATCATATATAAGACAGCATTATCTTCTGAAAGTGTACAAGGAATCCATGCATAATATACGTTCTGAAATTACAAATATATATATATATATATATATATACGAGGGGCGTTCAATATATTCATGGTACTGATATGTTACAACCTCTTTTAGTAAACATTTTATTACTGGCCAGTAAGTATCATTAACAGTGATTAAAAACCAATAGATATGGAGGCAAAACTTTCATTTGTTTTTCTGTAACTGCCGAAGAAACGTCATCACTGTGAACGATTTTACGATATTAGAAAAATTAGAGCACAGAGCCGTAATAAAGTTCTTAACAAAACAAGGAAAAAGTCAAAAAACTATAAAAGAAGAAATGGATACAGTTTATTGCGAGTATGCTCCTTCGTTATCGATGATTCAAAAGTGGTCTAGTGAGTTTAAACGAGGAAGGACAAGCATTGAAGATGACCCTCGACCGGGCCGGCCTGTTTATGCCACTTCTCAAGAAAATGTCGAAAAAGTGGAAAACATTATATTAGAGGATGGTCGGGTCAAAGTAAAATCGATTGCTGAGAGAACCAACTTTTCTGTAGGTACCATACACACTATCATTCATGATCAACTGAACATGTCAAAAGTTAGTGCGAGAAGGGTGCCGCGAATGTTGCAGCCACATCAGAAACAAACGCGAGTTGCATGCTGTTCAGAGTTTATAAAGCTGTGTGGGGAAAATCCAGATGAGATTATTAAAAGGATTGTTACCGGAGACAAAACCTGGGTACATCATTATGACCCAGAGAGTAAGCAAGAATCAATGCAGTGGCATGTTAGAGGTCCATTATAGGTTATAGGCCCATCCCAAAAAGTTCAAGTTCGGCCATGGCTACAATATTTTGGGATTATAAAGGCATATTGCTCATTGACTACAAAAATAAGGGTGTTAATATAACTGGAGCGTACTATTCTAATATTTTACAAGAGCTGCGGGAAGCAATAAAAGAAAAAAGGAGAGGAAAGCTGGCCAAAGGTGTTCTGCTTCTCCACGACAATGCCCCCGTCCATAGTGCTCAAATTGCCACAGCTACTGCTAGTGACTGTGGGTTTAAAACTATCAGTCACCCACCATATAGCCCAGATCTGGCTCCAAGCGACTACTTCTTATTTCCCAATCTTAAAAAAGATCTGCGCGGAAAGCGGTATAGTGACGATGAAGCGTTGAAGGTAGCGGTGAATGAACATTTTGACAGCCAGAATGAAAATTATTTTTATGACGGGTTAAGAAAAATAATGGACCGATTTACCAAATGCATCGAAATAAGAGGCGAATATATTGAAAAATAAAAATAGAATTACATCGAAAACCTTTTTTTTCTTACCTGTACCACGAATATATTGAACACCCCTCGTATATATATATGTGACCGTTGACGAAACGACTAAGGAAAGGAGCGAAAGGAGAGCAAATTGCAAATGTTTTAGTTGGTAAACTTGAAGACGAACCGAGCAGGCCACATTTAATTGCAAGTAAGGCGTCGTTGGACAAATATAAGGTTCATAATTGATTGAATGAAATTAATGTAATAAACTTCTAGGTTTCTGTTTACTTTGCATGAAAAACGATGAAAAAAATATTTACTTGTAAAGGTTGATTTTTATTTGAATTTTAACACTCCTAAAAAGTATAAAGGTAACATTGACGGGTAGTAATCATCACATTTTAGTTAATTGTCAATTATCTTGTGAACTTTATAATATGAAATGTCACTTCTAAATAAGTATTCAGTTATCGATAAATTTTATATCGGTAGGAAGTCCCTAGTTAATTGACGTTATTTCCACTGCGATTTCTATGTCGGGTTATAAATAAAAGAAAAATGTTATACTTAAACGTTATAAATTTGCAAATTTGCTATATTTAACCTCAACGGTAAACTATCTATGTTTTGAAAACTTCGGTGGCATGGTAGTTTCAAAACGGATGGACCGATTTGGACGCAGTTTCGTTTGTAAAGAAAGCTAGTTCAATCGAAATAGTTCTTAACTACTGGCTTCATGAGATATTTGATATTGGGTTATAACCTTTTAAGTATAAGTAGTTATGTGGTGTTTTGTTGCTACTTTGAAAATAGCACTTTATTTTTGTAAAACGTTCGTGAGATTAATTAGGTCAATTAGAAAACTTGTAATTACATAAGTAAGGTGGGTTAAGTGAGCCTGCGGGGCGAGTGCGCCAAACCAATAATATCTCCTAAAAAAAATGATTTGTCGCACTTACCCCAAATACATACATACCTTCACGCATGTAATCCCAGAGACACACAGGATAGGGTTCTACGGGATAGAACTACAGAATTACCTACAACTTTAAAAACTTGTTGATAATTCAGTAACCACATTTTGCACAAATAGGCTAAGATGTTTACCAGCGTTTGCAATTACATGTGTACGTATATTTTAGATTTCCGTTGAAAACCAAAATTTTAAACATCGATTATACACAGAGGGGATAAACACTGTTTTATGTCACGGGCGCGATACTGAACCCTGAGCAAACCAGGGATGCTAGATTTAATTCCCGAGCGCAGGGAGGGTGTTACGAGTTAGAATTAAAACGGAGTCCTATACCTTGTCTATTTAACAGAGTTAATACTAGAAAACAGAGAATGCACGTGATTGGTCAGCGATAAGGACGATGCACAGGCACAAGGTAGGTTTACATGCCTGTCAAAGTTAAGTCAACATCTGTCGCTCGTACAGTGCGGACGCTTTCAAGTGCTTATCTTTGGTTACAAATTTATTTTATTTTATTTAATAATTTATTTCTATGTATATATATACCTACTAATTCTCTTTCTCATCATCACCCATACTTGTACTTGTATGGCCTGTACTATACTATAACTCCCACTGCACTGCAGGGCACATATTTAAATATTATTATCTACTACTTTAAATTACATAATTAGGATTTATAGATGAATTAACATGACATGACAATGTCATGTTATCAGTAAGTTAATTATTTGAGGTGCCTCTAACTACAAACAAAAATAACGAGAAATATTACGAATATTTTAACAACGGGCGGCATGTAAGCCGAGCCCGCCATCGACGTGCGTTTGTTGACGCCCACTGGCAGTTTCTTGTCCCTTTCATTTTCATACAAAAGTGCAACAGAGACAACGCTTTGTTAACTCTGTTAAATAGACAGAAGACGAAAACATCTTTATTCCAAAGGAGAATAGGTAATCTACTTTTCTAACCTTTTGCGAGACCATAAAAAGCAAGGCTACTTATTAGAAAAAACTTCAAATCTCAAATCTCTTTCGCTTTCGTCACTCGACATTTTTATTCAAACTATAATCTTCCAACTTCAACCTACTAACTAATACTGCTGTTTTGAAACACTCGCGGCTTTTCTTTTATTTTCTTTTCATCACACTTGCTCGTAAATGGTGTTATTCCATGCCTGTATACAGAAGGACAATGGCCTAAATTGTTCCCGCGGGAATTATGGCGAGTTTGTCATCCCTAGGGAGTAATGACTTTCTTTTTAAAATTTGCAACTCTTTCGTACATCATTTCTGACTAAGGAGGTTTAATTTTCAGCCAAAAATTAAATCGGTTTATAGTTTCATCTTTAAAAATTAGCTATAGACTAACTTACATTACACAAAACCTATACGCTTCTTTAAACTTCATTATTTTTATACCTATTTCAAGTTTATATCAACATTTATCATTAATTTTAGTAATTATACATTTTTATCAAATTGGCTAAATCTGGCTCGAATCCAGGTCGAAACTAAACGCAGTTATTATCTGTGGTAGAGGTCACAAAAAAAATATCGTTTCCATTTACGTTCCCGTTCGTCAAAAGTTATTTCTTTATATTTTGCAGAGTTAAAGTGTTTTCTCTTTATTTTTTTTCCTCGCAAATGTGATGAAAACCATTGTGTGTATCACAGGCAGTAAGGGGATTACTAACTCGAGTCATTAAAAGCCCTCCGCCTTCGGCGTCGGGCTTCTAACACTCTCGTTAGTAATTCCCTTCATACTACCCTTGATGCACAATGTACTATTGTTTTGCGTATATGCCGTATAGTAATTATATGGCGTAGTGGCCAGTTCGATTTTCAAAGAAGTTTTCAAACAATTTTTCATATGAATTGAAATCTCGTTATTACCCGCCGAGTTATAATATGTTACTGAATCCCATTATAACCCGCTGGTTAGCCGATGGTTATAATGACTTGCTTTATCTGAGGTTTGCATGATATATAATTGGGAAAATTCGAGCTTGTGGTGTGAAATATATATTCAAAACCCTATGATCCTATTCATGCTGTTCTTTAGTCCCACTTCTCAATTAATGAGAAACTTAGGACATTTCAAGCTCACCGCAAGCAATGCCGCGGGAAAGTCATAGTCATATTTAAACAATTAAATGTGCTTTGTCATAGCCGCCCAATTACCTTAATCGAGATATCTTATAACCACCCTTCAAATAGGTATCGTTAAGGAGTTCCGGTGGCCATCTGTGATCTTCATCATCAGTTCCACTTCACCATATAGTACTTTTCAAAAGCAAATGCACGAGTAACAGTGGAAAATACCGAAATCGCTGTGCCTACAATATTTGAGGAGTTCCCTTGATTTCTTCAAGATTCCTTTATCAGATCCTGACATGTCAATAATGGGACCAACTAGAAAGTATACCCATTCAAACAACGAAAAAAATAAAAATCGGTCCATTGGTCTTCGAGTAATCGGGGAACATACAATAAAAAAAACCCGACGAATTGAGAACCTCCTTTTTTTGAAGTCTGTTAAAAACCCCACAAATGGCGACCCCTTCTTTCAGAGCCGATATACGACCTACCTAACCGATTTACATACCAATAGGCGACGGTTCAAAGTTCTGCGGTTAGAGACCAGTTGCGTCGCTGACGCCTTTATCGCCAAAGGTGCACGTGGTGGCTGGTGAACCCAATTCAGTGAACCATCTCGATTAAACTAGCTTCTCACTAAAAAAGCGCTGCCAAATCAGTCCATCCGTTTGTGATTTACTACAGACGGACACTCAGATGGTATTCAGATACGTAGCGATTTTGGTATTTTCAGTAACAATTAAACGTTTGTCTTCAGTAAATATAATTTAGTGAAGTGGAACTGATCAAGAACACCGCAGATGGTCACGGATACTACTCCATGATACCTTTTCAAGGATGGCGGTACGATATCTCGATTATAATATTTAAGCGACCATTATGAAGCAAATTTGAGGCGAACTTGAAATATCCTAGATGAGAGTTTGTTATTAAATGTGAAGTGTTATAATATTATGGTGACTAAAAATAAAAAAAAACATGAAATGTTTTAAAAACATTGAACAGACTCCATAAAAAGGAAAAAAAACTTCCTTTCAAATGATACTTCAGTTTAACTGACCTGTTATGCTTATCCTTACTTATATAAACCTACTTACCAAAATTAGGTATTTTTGTAACACCTACTTACGTGTCCCCAACCTCTGCCTTCTAAAACACGAATAATAAAATGTATCACTACAATCAATAGCCAACATGACAAGCCACGCAAGATATTAAAATCGATGCAAAATTAACTTCATTCAATTTCTATCATAGCAAAATCGATGCAAAATAACTTTATACGGATTCCATTGTAAGAGATAAGTTTAAATAATTTTATAAAGTAAGTTAGTTAAAGTTCATCCACATCAAAAGGCTAATGCTCTCTTCGAATTTGAGTATGTAAGAATGAAATACATGGGTACAAAAATGTACTTACATATGATATGACAAATTATTTACCTTACCGTGTTTTGGTTATGAATCATTATTTACAATGACGAACGAACAAAATGACCACCAAACTCTTAATGTCATACATTTATTTTAGAAATAAACCTGCTCAAGCTACGCTTGAATATATTTTTATTTTTATTTTATGTTAGATTCATTGTTATATAATGCTAGGTTAAGCTTTATAATTGTATAATATCACAAGTAGTATTTAAAAAAACGACTGAACGTTGAGTTTCTTGCGGCGTTTCTTCTCAGCAGTGGTCTCTTGCGAAGCGCTGGTAGATTTTTGACGTGTAAAAGTGCCCGTGCGGCCTACTTACTGAATAAACATATTTTATCTTTTATCTTCTTGTGAGAGTTTAAATTCTTATGAGAATAAAGATTCTTTAACCATCTTTAACCATTTCTTAAAAATTAATAACGATCGTTAGCCTATACATACATATTGTACACAGGAATGATCATTGTTTGTGTTTTAAAAAATCATTAGTCTTACTAAGTGATATTTAAAAAATCCCGTTGCATTTAAATCGTGTTCACTTTGTTTTGCGCGGACCTAAAGCATCGAATGTGGGACGAGTGATGAGATCGTTGACTGGGGGTTTCTTCGGTATTTGTTGAATATATTTTTGTAGGATATTATATAGCAGTACTTAAGACTATATATATATAATAGGCTACTAAAATTCCGATATTTTCCTTACTGTTAGCTTACCGACTGTTGGTAGGTACCAACTACATGCACCTACCTATATTTATACCACGTGTCCCAAAACTCAACGATAAGCCGGCACCAGAGGATGGAGCTGCTTATGATTAGTCGAGAAAAAATAAGGAAAAAAATATATCTTTTCCTTATTTTTTCTCGACTACTCATAAGCAGCTCCATCCTCTGGTGCCGGCTTATCGTTGAGTTTTGGGACACGTTGTATATCCTGTCATTATTAATGGTGCCTATAAACAAAATGTATTTCAGTAAATAAATTCAAATGTAGTGTAGGTACTGTAACCTCAGATTAAAAAGAGTTACTACGTAACAGATATTTATCTTCCGTTCAATACGGAAAGTTATCTACAAAGTATTGTGGGCATATAAAACGTATAATTATGTATATACATATAATGCTGATAATATATTTCTTTCAAAATAACAAAGCTGAAATTTTGTCCTTATAGGTATTTCAAAACCTTTTCTTTTTAAATAGTGTTGGTATGTTGATATCTGTGCTTATAAAGCTGGGGTGAGATTTTCATATTATCTTAAAATATCAAGTAAGGTACTGTAGCTCCAAAAACATATTGTAGGTATGTTTTTTTTTTCATTTTGGGTAAATGGTTCGGAAATATTAAACTTGACATTCCGCCAGTCCCCAGCCCCTACACCTAACACTACCTAAAATCAGTAAAATATCTTAAATGAAAACACATGTAACTGTCTGAGTGTTTGTATTATACATAAAGAGTGATTTTATTTCATTGTATTGTATTGCACATATAATAAATTTAAAAGAAAAAATATCACGACTAATGCTTCGTTAGTTTTAAGTGACAGGCGACTAAAATGTTTACCTACTGAAACTCGTCTACGAAAGCACAAAATACGCACCTAAATGAAATATTAACTAATAGTAGTCGTTTCTGGAGATAGTTTTTTGTTTATAGTTTAGTTATGGCGACAGAACTGAACTAGATTGACTTATCTTCAACGTACCGCAACATTGATATCACTACACGGGAGCTTCCTTCTTTAGCCATAGATTAAAACTTACATATGATAGTTACTTTGTGATAATTGTTGCAGCTACCAATAAATATGTTCCATTTTCATAGATCGGTAATACCTAATTGCTTACTTTGTATTGATTACCATCAAGTACGAAGCCTTGCCCTTAGAGGCTCACGGGCACCTTGATTAAGTATTCGTTTTCGCTCACTGCGTCGGTGAGTAAGAGATCTTTTTGAAGTTCATTGACTGCAAGAGGAAAGGCATGTTTTGCTCCTGATACCGTGAGAACATTTTAAAAATCACTCCGTATAGGTACCGACTTCATTCTGATATGATGACTGGACATTACAAATTATTATTCTGAAAGGCATAATCCATCTCGAGCGCACCGAAACCTAATGGTTGTCATGATTCACAAAGCTCGTTTCTTTCGTTCTCCAAACGAAAATGCCAGGCTGATACAAAAGAAGAAAAAGCTCTGTTATCTTTCAACCTTTTAGAGCGTGCGTGCAAAATATTATAAAGGCGCGGAGTCAACGCGCCCAAGCATTTTGCGAAGAGACTCCCCGCGTCGAGCATCCTCGCGGCGCGTACCCTCCGTCCAGCAGCGTCGCAAGAGCCGGCCAAGTTCAGCAGTGCATGGAGTTACTAACTTATTGTTTATAAACAAGATGTTGCTAAGGAACAAGGTAGCGGTCCTGTGCCTGGCCCTGCTAGGATCAATCTGCGAGAGTGTTTCAGACGGTTTTAACGGATTTTCTGAAAAGGACGGCGCCTTTTACACTAAAGATGCAGTTATAGTTAACGGTAAGCGTATTTAGATTTTTCTATAGTTATTTTTTACAGTCATTTAAATTTATTTAATTTTAATATTAATTTAAAAAAACTCTCCGAAAAATAGCTAAATAACGCTAACAGCACGGGATGCCAATTTATTTGAACAGTTTTAGTAGGGTTGAATTCTTAACAGAATTTAAATGTTTGTTTATGTTATTGGCGCGAAGAAAGGATATGCGTAGTGAACCATTGTACCGTGCGGACTCAAAACAATGCAAGACGCGCGAGTATGAGGTTATGAGGCTAGAGAAAGTTAAAATTTGCAACTGAGATGTCCGGCAGTGGCTAAAACTAAAGCAGACTAATATACCTACAATATGTCAATAAGGCATGGCGGTCCTTTTCGCATGACCAAAAAATATTAACTAAAACATTTTAATCAAGACCTTTCAAAAGTTATTACATGGGACCAAAATGCATGTAAATTAAAACTGGCAAACTTGACTGGAATTTTGCGTTTAAAAGTTACAAAAACAACCGCAATACTTCATTTATTGACTGACGTGATTACGCAGAAATTTTGATCATTTATTAATTGAACCACTATGAATCGTTAATAACTTAAGTACTTTGTCGCGAACAGTGTAGCTGCGTAGATTACACATAAACTCGACGTGCCGGCAGCGGGGCCCATGTGAACCACTATACAGCAGATGACTAAAAATCAATTCAATGCAAATGCCTACCCGCCCACATCCATCAACGTGTCCTCACTATCTTCGACAGTTGGTTCTGAGAAGCTCACTTTTTGTGCCATCGGTCCCCGAGTCATTAATTAGATCAGACGCCCGATTGAAGCTCACTTATGCTGCTGACATTTCCTTGCATTAGGCCGCTGAACCCGGAATCCTGAGAACAATTCGTTCGTCTATTTCAATGTCAACCAGGCTACCTAGTTGCAAGCAAAAAAAACCATTAAACGCAGCTTGCGAACACCCTTCACGGTGACGGGTTCTTTGGCTTCAATTTAAACATTCCTCAATTTCAATCAAGAGGTAATTTATTCGTATATAAGGCTAAAACTATTTTTTTTTAAATATGGTATTAAGAACAATGTCATCTACCTAGGGAACCCAAAATACCGGCCGATAAATAAGTTCCGCTGCTCTAATTTCATCAAGTTCAAGGTGTCCGTCGACTGTTTTAATCAGCCGGTTCTAGGGACACGCGGAAAAATAAGTGCCTCAAAAATAGCTTGAAATATGCCGCATATAAAGCTCAATTTAAAAATGCAGGATATTTTTTTACAAGTTGGCCTTTAGGGCTAATTTATTCTCAACAAATAGTCACAGGAAATCGAGTTTAATTGCCTTGGACTTGAGTCGCAAGTTGAGTGCCATCAATGCGATGTGACCGTAATTTTAAACTTGTACAAGGTCGTATGTGGTGACATTTACTAGACCACCAAGCTACACATGGGCTCCTAGGATATCTCCCTAATCATTTTCCTAGTAAAAATGTACGAAGGGGTTTTAAACGTGATCAGTATCCTAGTTGAGTACACACATGCGTCGTCAAAAAAAGCGTACCTACTACCTAAGCGATGAGTGTACAAGCCGTAGAAACTGTGCTCAGCATGCCACACACATAATGTGGGCGCATTTTAAATGGCATGACTCCAATGTAAGTACCTAAACATATTCCAATAAACCAAACCGTTACCCGGCCATACCGAATCACTTGCAGATTACCGTCGCACCACCCACCACTCATGTCAAATATCTTTCTGATTTACGTTCACTGGATTCCTTCCGACATCGACAGACGGAAACAGGTTCCTGTTAGGTATTGAACAAGAATATAAGTTAAACACACGCATACACGCTGAAGCAAAAATATAGAGTTAATGCCGTCTGCTTGTAGAGATGATAATCATATGATAGAGAGTTATAATCAAGGACCATCTCTTTAAGTACAGGTGCATGATAATAAACTTCAATAACAAGACGAAATCGCGGGTCCGATCTACATAAAAAAATAAAGAGAAGAAAAGTACGTACATACTCTTTTTTACATACTAATAAAATTAAAGCAGTACTTAGCAACCTAACCACTTTCTCGTGTCAGAAACGAGTTCATACATTAATTTAAGTATATTGACATAACGGTGCTTTTAATAGTTTTGAACATCTACACAAATCTGTGTACATAGACATTAAGTAGTTCTAAGTTAAATAAATGCTAAGAAGTTGTTATAAATTGACCTGTAATTAGGAATGTTAATCGGAATTCACTTTTTAGCGGCTGCAAGTCGTGGAAAACGCGACGTCTCGAACAGCACCCGTGATGCCAGACAACTGCTTTTGTTCAGACAAGTAAGTATTTACCTACATAGTTCGTTGCAGAACTTTTCATCAAGCCGGACCCTCTACTTCATTGACTGTGTGCTCGAAAATCGAATTAAAGACCAAAATCTGAAAGTTCACATCTTGATTATTTAGTTATTTTAACATTATTTCATAAAAACATGGATGAGAACTCGTGTAACCAGTAATATTAGGATAAGTTTTATTGATAAAAATACCTACACTTAAACCACAATGCAGTAATCACAGCGAATGTGGGCCGGTTGAAGTTAGGATTTTGATCTTTAATTAGATTTTCGAGTATAGGTAGTATAATTCAGTGATCTAAATTAAATGAATAGATTTAAAATTAATGTTGTCCCGTCAGCTCCTTAAATTAAAATTGTTCTTTCTCTATTCCCCTGTTTTCCAGACGTCAATTAACTTTAGTTATAATTACAACAGTTTTCAATTGTAATCAAAGCGTAATATTTATTATTTTTAGGGTTCCGTACAAATAATGAAAAAACGGAGCCCGTATAGGATCACTCGTGCGTCTGTCTTTCCGTCTGTCTGTCACAGCCAATTTGCTCCGAAACTACTGGACCGATTGAATTGGAATTTTGTACACATATGTAAATTGATGACCCAAACACAGACGTACAAAGTTTCTTTTTTTATTATTGGGTTTTTTTTCGGGGGACAACAAAAAAATTAAAAAGTTTTGCGTACCTTACCGTGTCATATATCAAACGAAAAGGATATGTTATGAAGATCTTAAATATATTTTTGTTATTATTATGCATGAAAGAAGACGAAAATTGACCCCCTGATCTCCGAAACTACTGACCCTAAAATTTTGAAATCAATACAAAATATTGTTAGTTCATTACTTGTAGATTACAGGAAAACCTATAAGAATTCTATCTAAAAAAAAACGTATGCACGGAACCTTCTCCACGCGAGTTCAACTTGCACTTGACCGGTTTTTTATAGGCACCTACTTAAATTACACGGGATCTCACGAGGCTACACATATAAGGCCAACCTTTTCTCCTAGCACGTAAATGTACGTAATACCTACAACTTTCGAAAACATCGTTCTTTTGTTTTTTAAATGTGTGCAACGGATTATTTTATCTTTTTAGGGTTCCGTAGTCAACCTAGGAACCCTTATAGTTTCGCCATGTCCGTCCGTCCGTCCGTCCGCAGGCAAGCTCAGAGTCTTAATACTAGAGAGCTCTAATTCAGCATGAATATAGGTACATATTATAGATAGTCACGCCAAAAAAGTGGTAAAATAAAATGTTGAAATGACAATTTTGTTAGTGTACCTCCCTTACACGTAACGTGAGGATGTAATATTTTTCTGGTTTTCCCCATTGTGGTCGTAGGACAAGACATTCAAAAATATTGTAGTTTTGTAAAAAAAAACGTTTAAGGGATCCGTTAATAAAATATTAAGCTTGAAAGTGCTAATTTTTGTTAAGAGTCGAGCGGCTTGGGAACCCTACACTGAGCATGATCCGACAAGCTCTTCCCCGTTTTTTTAGCTATTCAACACTCATTATAAAGCGCACATTACAATAGTATATGGCGTTGGCTGTTGTTACTTGAATTGTCAATTACACAATTGAACCCACAAGTAGCCGCTAAGAAGGCGCTGTTAAACATAATAATATAATAACAATTACAGCAAATTCGCACTCAAAGAAGCAATATTCAAAAAAAGTCGATTAAACATATATACCTACCTACTAAATTCCCTTGATGGCTCTGCTACACGATGGCCCATCTTGCGCTAACGTAAGCGACGCATTTACACCTTAGAAGCAAGGAACATAAACTTGCATCTCACTCTTACGCATCACTCCGTCCCTGCGCTGGCCCTGCTTCGGTCCACCGGGTCCACGCACCAAATAAAACCTGTGTCGAGTGCTGCCGAGATCATCTCATCAGGCCGGATGCATCGATTTAATTCGGCGCTCGAAATAAATGGGCGATAAAGGAAATAATTGCTGGTTATTAAAATTAAATTCGTCATTTTGACCTCTACCTGATATTTAGAATCCTATTCAATTCGGTTAGTTGATGCAAAAAAAGTGGACCTGCACTGTGGCGAATTATAATTGTTTATTGTAATCCAATTAAAAGTTAAAAGCAATTAGGTAGTTTTTTATATAAATGATCAAAAAACAAGTCCTGTCGAAAATAACACCCTCTCGTGATCACGGCTTTTTTTTATATTTTGGAAGATGGTAAAGGTTGCTACAAGATAACTAAAAACCACACTAAACTAATCGCTGATTATAGAACAGTAATTATACCTTGAATTAATTTCAAAATACCCTTATTTTAAGACATTACACATTACACAACAATTTAAGTAGTTATTGTGGTGCTACTTTTGTTATTACTTTTTAAAAGTCTTGTCCGCCTGTAATTTTTAGTGATGAATAGCTACACTAAAACAATATAGGCTGCTATACTGACCATCCCCGATCCTCAGGTGCAGGCTTCAGAAGGGGCGTTCGGGCTGGAGTGCGAGACGACGCTCGGCAAGCAGGGCACGTGCAAGAGCTTCCGCGACTGCTACCCGCTGTTCAAGGTGGCCGACTTCTCCGGCTGGGACGGCTGGGTGATGGGCCACTACGATACCTGCAGCTACATCAGTGCTGAAAACGTGGAGGTAACCCTAAAAAAATGGCAAAATGGCACTCTAATTAACCAACCCCTAATAAAAAACGGTGGTATTAGGAATACTAACATTCCGTAAATCAACAAAATACCAAATACCATCTTAGATGATTCGACGACGAAGTGTTCCGGACCCCTGCTTCCATTACAGATTACAACTTTTGAATGATCCAGCTGATTTAAATCAAAAAATGGGTTGGAAATAGACATATTGGTAGTTTTTTCCAATGTATTTAAATTGTAATGTTTTTAAGTGCGCAAGTTCCAGTTTGAAAACATTATAAAATATTTTTTTTATTCCAAATGAAATTCGAATTAAATAATGCTGTGTAGTTATACCGTAATCCTTAAATAGCTAAAACAGTTACTCACTCAAACCATTTAAATAAACTTCCATTACACATACAGAAGAGTGCATAAACTACCTACCTACTTACTTATTCGTTTTTTGTATAATAAATAATGAGCAGCAAGACACATAAACTCTGGACACCCAATAAATTCTGGCATTACGGTCGTAACCGTAATGTACATCGACATTGCTGAGTAGGCTAGTAGTTATGACGTCGTTAAAATGCGGTTGACCTAAATGGATGGCACACTCTGGATAAGAAATCAGATACCTAGTTGTTGCCTGTGAATTTTCGTAAATTTATGTTAACTCTCGGCAGTTCATTTAAGTAGATAATTAGTTAAAAAATAAATAATTCAAAAATAATTAAGTTCCACGGTAACATTGATAATTGACATAGGTACGTGCTGCCGTAACACCAAAGAAGGCGGCTAAATACAATCCAAGCATTGTATCTCTATTGGTATAACCACATTTTTAAAAAGAATTTAGCCGCTGGCATTTTGTATCACGGCAGCGTGGGTATTGATCTTTATTCCAAGCAGGACGTTAATATGAATGGCATCTTACTATAGGTACTCATCCAAATATTTTAATGGACACAACAACACAACTCATAGAACAATTAAAAGTAGGTAACTTTAATTAAACATGTAACCCGCTACTATGCCTAGAAATATGCAATTTATTTGACACTCATTTAAATTATAACCTTAAAAGGCTTCACGTCTCGACTGGTGCCGCCAGTGGGTCGGCTAGCGACTTTACATCGATGCAGATTTCTTTCAAATAATATAATTATATATTATACATCGCCGTCACCACCTCCGACAGGTTGCGTCGCCGAGTCGGCTTCGGTGTGAAGCGCCCTAAAAGCAGCGAACGATTTATCCTTATCCTAATCCTCGGAGGATACATTTAATATTACTTACCTCAGGTGTTCGGCGTGTGTTGCACGGAGCCGGTGGGCACGCCCCCGCAACAGGAGCCCGATGTTCAGCGCTTGGGCCTGTTTCCCAACGTCGTACCAATGCAGTCTCCACTTCAGTACTCAGGGTGAGTTCATTTCGAATGACTAGGTACTTCTTGCTGGTAAATTACAATCGATGTAAAACAATTAACTTTAACTTTGTGGTTTCTGGTTAGGTTCCCAGGCCACTCAGCAGCGTTTTCATCGCAATGGCAGCTAGGTCAAGGAGCCAATGTAAGGCAAATACCAGCGAATTGGCCCCCGGCCATCCCAACGCACCCCCCAGACCACACCGCGCCTACTCACCCGCCTTCACACGGTAATTGGATAAATTAATCAGCATAATTCGGTTGTGACAATTCATTAGGAGTAATTAATAATGTCTGCTTTCGAAACCAGGAATGCCAGGATTACCAACCAAACCTCCAGGACAAACTACATGGGCTACACGGCCTCCAACCTCTACTCAGGCGACAACCAAGCAGGTAATACTTTGATAAAATTTTGGTACAGTCGAGTTCATAAACATGGGTACACTTTAGTACCTTATCACTTTAATCGCTGCGACAATTCATATATGGCCGCTTAAAGATGACATTAATAGACAAGGTATTAAAGTGAACACATATAATTACGCACTCGACAGTACCTATTGCTACTATCGTACGCAATCGTACCTACTTACCTGTAGTTCTATAACGTGACGTTAATCTCCACAGTCCTGGCCTCCGATGTATCCCACACAACCGAGCAGACCCACCACTCAGCCCGCCACCCAGGGCTCGTGCGGAGTAAAGAACGAACGTCGGGTAAGAACTTTATGCCTGGATAAAACCATGGTTTCATAGTCTTCAATTATTAGCAATATCTTTTTTGCAGACGTACGAAAGCACTGTCGATGACGAGAAGCGCATTGTGGGAGGTCAAGCCGCCCACTTAAATGAGTGGCCATGGGTTGTGGCTTTGTTCAACGGGGGCCGTCAGTTCTGTGGCGGGTCTCTCATCGATGACAGACACGTGCTATCAGCAGCCCATTGTGTAGCCCAGTATGTACTCTTGTTAACAAGTTTTTTTTTACCAGCATTATATCTAAATATGTTAATGGTATTTTTTACCTACCCGTTACTTACAGCATGACATCATGGGACGTAGCACGCTTGACGGCTAGAATAGCTGACCACAATATTCACTCAAGCATTGAGACTCAGCACATCGAAAGAAAGATCAAACGCGTTGTTCGCCATCGCGGTTTCGACATGCGTACCTTGGTAAGTGCTTACCGCGTTGCAACGGCAAAACCTTAAAAACGTTTACCTTAGCTTACCTGCAATCAAATCTCCTTTAATTTCAGTACAATGACATCGCTATATTGACTTTGGACCAGCCAGTGCCTTACAATAAAAACAGCAAACCTATTTGCCTTCCCAGTGGAGGTCGGGCTTATTCTGGTCAAATCGCCACTGTCATTGGATGGGGCAGTTTGCACGAAAGTGAGTAGATAACGCTTTCCAACAAATTAAGTTTACGTACCTACTTACTTATAAGAGGATCGACATTTTCCTAAAAAATCTTACCATACGCATAGAATTTGTAGGTCTACCTACGTGAGAAATAATTAATGAAATTAAGGATATGACTGATATTGTGTTTTATTTAGGCTAGACTTTTTTTATAATTAAATAAATAATCTTCGCAGGCGGCCCTCAACCTGCTATTTTACAAGAGGTATCGATCCCAGTGTGGACCAACTCGGACTGCCGGTTGAAGTACGGAGCCGCAGCCCCGGGCGGCATCGTCGATCACATGCTCTGCGCCGGTAGAGCCAGCATGGACTCTTGCAGTGTGAGTGGCACTATAAATTTATTCTATTATCTCATTATCATAACGTGTACGTAGTATTTTATTTACCTAAAGAAATGTCGAACCTAAAAGAATGTTGCCTGGC
Organism: Acleris sparsana; assembly: GCA_923062465.1. Classification (NCBI taxonomy): domain Eukaryota; kingdom Metazoa; phylum Arthropoda; class Insecta; order Lepidoptera; family Tortricidae; genus Acleris; species Acleris sparsana. Next base: position 11,910,755 of record OV281287.1, on the reverse strand, counting down.
AAAAAGCCCGAAAGTGCAGTAAAGAAAAAAATAGAAACGAACTACTCGGTGGCCTATCTAATGATTTAGGCCCGTATTAATAAACTGATCTCAACTCTAATGCTCGCCTCGAGATGCGTCAAAAATGGCAGTGTTCAATGGTTTGGAGTTTACTTTGACGTATCTTGTGACGGGCCTCACAGTCAAGATGAGTTTATTAATACGGCCCTAAGGCACGTTAGTGTCAAGTCGTGATCCTAAGTTACCGAGTTTCAGTTTAACCCCAAGCGGTCGCCATGTATCGATAAGTTTTTCTAACACCAGGGCCCATCGGTTCAAAGATAACAATGAAATGACCCGAGCGGATACCTCTTGCAGCAGAATTAGATATGTTGTTTGTTGTGGCACAGGGTGACAGCGGCGGCCCGCTGATGGTGAACGAAGGCGGCCGCTGGACGCAGGTGGGCGTGGTGTCCTGGGGCATCGGCTGCGGCAAGGGTCAATACCCCGGCGTCTACACTCGCGTCACCTCCTTCCTCCCATGGATACAGAAGAACTCAAAGTAGACATTCCATTGGGTTAATTGCCAAAATTCTATCAATTATTTTGAGAAAGCCAACCGAATGCTTGCCTTTCTTAATAAATTGATCTCGATTTAGGTACTTGAAATGGTGATCACACCTTAGCACACCTTTTTGTGAAAATTGTGCCAATAGTAATTAAGACAATAAAATAAATAATTTAGTAATACATGATGTTTATTTATAAAGATACCCTATTAACATAAGTTTTAATTAAGGTATTAAATTCGGGTTAACACTACACACGATAGGTAAATTAAATATTCTCCAGCTTAAAAATCATTACACAGCTCATAAATCAGTCTTAATTAAAAATATACACAAATCATTATTTACTACAATTAAATTATTCTCAAATAAGTATGTATATATTAGTGACTACAATAACTTTTTAACTATATCACATTAAGTTGTTGGTCTTTCCCATATAATTGTGTTAGTAATATATCAAAATGTTACCATAATAGACACTCTTTACCCATAAGTTTAAGGATCTCGAGAATGCAAAATGACCCCTAGAAACTCGGTCCTTAGCAGATGTATCTGCCTGTAAAAGTGTTAGCTTACCAGATAATTAGCACGATAGACAGCTTAACTTGTAAGCAAATTTAAATTTTCAAAAGTTGCTGTTGTAAACTTGTTAATTATTCACACATGACTTGCTCTTGCTTGACCGCCGGACTAAATGTCAAAGTTAGACACTTGCAATTGTTGCAGGATATTGCGTGCTAAAACAAAATCAACAATCAAAACAGAACTTGGAGTATTTAATACATGCGAAAGTGTGTTAGTGTGTTAGTTTCTTACCCCTTCACGCTGCAACGGCTTAACGCATTTGGATACATTTTGGGATGACGATAACTTATAACCTGGATTAACACATAGGCTACTTCATGCCCGGCAATTTAAAAGTTCCCGAGGGAATAACGATAATCCAAATCAACGCGGACCAAGTCGCGGTTAGAAGCTAGTTCAATATCATTAACCTACCGCCAAACAGCACATCACATTGTTGTGTTCCGGTTTGGGGATAAGACAGCCGGTGTAATGACTAGCATAGAGGCATTCCATCTTAGTCCTCAGGGTTGGCAACGCATTTGCAGTATTAGGCTTGTAGTCTTGTGAATGCGAATGTCTATGGGTCACAGTTTCCACTTACCATCAGGTGGCCTGTGTGCTAGTTTGCTTTTTCTATGCGATAATATATATATATATATATATATGAAACAGTCTATTATTAACCTTGAAAATATCCAGTATCATGCAAATCGACCGGCGCGGGCACGAAGGGCGGTTCGGCGCTGAGTTGGTTTTCCCAGTCGATGTTCCGAAAGAGAGGCATGGCTCTGACGACGGACGCCGCCGGTCGTTCGATGGGATCCATTGTAAGCAACGCTTCAACCGCTCCCATAGCCTCAGAGGATAACGCTTCATCATCTTCTGGCCATTCCAAATCTACAAAAAAGATTACAATGTCATTTGCATCATAATACTTAACCTTAACAAATAGCCAATTGAAACTTACTTCTGGATAAAATGTTTTTGAACACAGCTTGAGGGGTTTCATCATTGAATGGTGGCACACCAGTCATGAACTCATAAAGACACACACCGAGAGCCCACCAATCCACTTGTGGTCCATGGCCCTGTCTATAAAAATTTGGAATTTGATCAATCGTTCCCATCATTAGGTATTAAGTAATTACCAAATTAACTAATATTTACCTCAACAATAACTCAGGGGCAAGATAGTCAGGAGTCCCCAAAATTCTTTGATCAGAAACCTGATTCCCTCGCCTAACACTCTTTGGTGTTCTGAATGGTGTCTGGGCGGTTGCTAAAGGTGTTTTGCACATATCCGTTGGAGATTGGTTAGTTTCACCCTAAAAAGACCATAGTGTACTTTTTCACGATTATACTGAGAGTAAGTATGACATTACTGTTAGTTGCCGTAGAACAATCTCCATACCTTGCTCAGTCTCCTTGTAGGAAATATTTCTAAACTAGTAGAAATATGTTTACTGAAGACTAAAGATTTCTCTTTTGTTCCTGACATTGATAGATCATCTTTGGGGAGGACAAAACGAGTTGCTTTTTGCTTTTTTTTAGCATCTGGTGATTTGCCATTAGAAACCGGTGTAGAAAATATGAGCCCCACATTGAAATGATGACTATCGTTCTGTGAAACCCACCTACAAACAAAGATATAAAAATAATAAGTCATAGCAATCATGCATTCTTTCATTATATTTTACCCCATCTGAGTATTCCATCCCTATGTACCTGTACTACATAACTATTTATAATTTACATAGATTATTACCTCTTTTTCAATACACCCTTAATCGGATTTTTACGTCTTTCGGGTGTGGGATGTATAGACATTCGTTTGGGCGTGTTCTGGCTGACTTCCAGAGCCATGATCTCTTGTGTGAGGCCACTGTGGTTTTCTTTTGACTCTGCTAAACTGATAACACCTGTAGGCGTCTCCCCATCTACATCCAAAATTCGCTTTCTTTTCTTTGCTCTGAAACTGAACAATCAATGTTTTATCATAAATAGCGTCTGCTGAGATTTCATCTACAATAAGTAATTTGTAATAGAAAGTGTCTTTTTGGATAATAGCGCAAGCAAGTAGCATGACATGTGTTCATTTAGTGTGTAAGCTACCTCCATTTTAAATTTCATTCAAATTCGTCCTACATACATACACACTCGCAAATTTTCTAATTTATAATAATAGAGTAATAATATATTATAAATAATAACTAAGTAAAAGTACTCTTAATTGTCAAAATTAACCTATTTCATAAAAAATATTATATTTTGTTTCGGCAAACAGTCTTATAGCGAAGAGTCTCGACCAACACCTCAAGAGAGTCTCGCTAGATGGCTGGATCAAAGGCCAGATACAGAAGGCAGTACTCCTCGACACAGGACATATTGTGAGGAGGATCCTCTCCCTGCAGTCCTACCCACTTGTACGTAAGGTTTTTTTATAATACTTATTTTTTGTATTAGTATTGTTATTTTACTTTTATATTTGAATATTTATTGTTAATAATCTAACTACCAGAAAATAAATAAATATCTGAATAATATTATTATTATTTGATGTCATAATAATATCTCAATCTGAAATTGTCTGGCAAGTAACCCTTTTTTGTAAACTTTTTTTATTGATATGCACTTGACAATTTTCCTAAATAAATAAAAGCATGCTTTAAATAAAAAAAAAATTACCTCGAAATTTCATTTAAAAAAAAGTATCAATGACATTTAATTTTATGTCATTTGTATGTAAATACTAAGAAAAAACAATGTCTGAATCCCTCAGGTGTAAAGGGTTAAGAACTTTCAAATGATACCCATATTGTAATAATTAGAAGAATTTCTTTTGGTTGACATAAATAATTGACATTTTGCCATTGTTGTTATTTCAGTTTTAACAGTTTAGGTATCCTGTGTCACCCAGGATGATAAAAGGCTTCTAACAATACCCACACATTTAAATCGGCTCAGTCGTTTAGCAGTTATGGTGGAATAAAAAATCATTAGTACATACATACATGAACCCTGAAAACATTGCACCTCATTTTTTGGGCAGTCATGTAAAAACAGACAATCTTATACCATGCTAAGATTACCTTGGTATTCTCTTCAAAGAATGTCCCCTGCACAAAGGGGATGTTGACTGATCATGCTGCGAATCAGCAGAAACCGCAGACTCCTCCATAGAAGACCCAGTGTTGCTGCTAATATCAGTAGACTTGTTATCTCTAGAAGAATCAGTTTTTGAGTCACATGTGTGGTATGAACTTAGAGACTCTGACCCCGAATCCTGAGACTAAAAAAAAACCATTTCCATAAATAAAATATAGGATATAAGATAAACAAAAACTAAACATACTACCAGCACATACAATTACATCATCCAAATTTATACTTTCAGCACTCATAAAGGGATGTATCCCTGACAACTGAGAATGATCCAGAGTTCCACGGTTTGGGTCTCCAACTTCACCAAAAAGTCCTTTTGTTTTACCTGTAACAAACGAAGGGATGAAGTAAAAATAATTTGCAAACATAGTATGTAGAATATTGGTATGTCATACAAGTCTGTTTAAGTTCATCAATGAGGTTCTCACAAGGTTCCATAGTCACCGTGGAGCTACATGAACTGTCTCGGTCTCCTCCAGAGCCAAATGAAAGGTGTGATGTTAGAGACTGTAACTGGCCAGGAGTTCGCAGGTTTAAGCTTGGGGTTCTGTTTACAAAATCAGAAATCTCCAAATCTGGAAAATTAAGAAATAAATTATTAAGTGATAATAAAATTGGGAGATCAATATGTAGGAAATCCGTTCTTGTATATTGGTGTAAATAATAAACTAAAAAATATATATTTATTATGATTAAGTACACAAAATTTACCTCTGCGAATCTCAATGTTAGATAAACCAAAGTCAGTCAACTTGACATGGCCACTTTTTGCTATCAACATGTTATCAGGTTTTAGGTCTCTATGTATGATATTATGCTTATGCAAGTAGTCTAAGGCTAGGGTCACTTCAGCTATATAAAATACTGCCATAGCTTCCTCTAGAAAACCAAACATCCCTAGTAGTGACTTTAGATCACCACCAACCATATATTCCATCACCTGAAAAATTAAATGTGTAACAAATAAATCAATCCATTGGCATACCATACTAGTAATAAATGTGATTAAAAATTTAATAAAATTTCTTTAGTTATTTTTCTCCATGTGGCATTAATAATATCCACCCTGAATAGTCATTCTCATAGGCTTTGAGATGGAAAATAGAAAAAAGATATATTATATTTTAGTAGGTCTTAACAAGAAAACTAGAATATTCGAACCTGCCATAACAGAGTAAAAATATATTACAAAGAATAGTTAAGCCACTTGTTACTTACCAAATAAACCGACGATAGGGACTGCAAAGAATAAAATAAATGAACACAAAATGGACTCCTTGATAGTGCCAGGGCATTTCTTTCAGTTACTACTTGTGCTACCATATTTTTGTTTATCATATCAGACTTCTTCATGACTTTGATCGCGTACATTAACTCCTTGTTATTTTTCTTGTGGGCGAGAAACACTTTTCCGAAAGCACCACGACTGATTGGCTTCACAATCGTAAAATCATTTATGTCTGGAGCCTAAAACGGTTTATTAGATTAATTTCATCTTAGCTTTGGTATAGTGTGTTATATTACATGCTGAAGATAGTAATTGTGTCTAACTCGTTTATAGAATATCTACCTTAGTAATCACGGTATCACTGATCGCATTTATCTTTTCCAAAATAGTGTGACGAGCAGTGGGATCTTTGGAAGCCATGACTGCGGTCTTATCAATTACATTAAGTCAGCAAATTAAGATGATTACTTAAATTTATTAACTTATAAACATAACTTAACAAAATTATTTTTGAAACCAACTGTAGGTTATTATAAGATCCAACTATTTGACAGATCGCAAATAAAAACTGTTTAAGGCACCACTAAAATAACCATGGTCAACTATATTTTAAGTTTATATTATAAATAAAACTTGTTTACATTTTTATAAAATAATAAACCAGTACTTTTTGTACCAAAATTGTTTCTTTAATAGGCTCATTAGGCTCCAGGCGACACATACACATAACCCGAGGGGAAGAATAAACTAGGTTTCACAACAGAGGAGGATCATACACAGATTTAGGTCAGAGTACTTAATCCGATTTATGTTAGATAGCGTCTTTCCTGTGGACATACTCGAATTTAAAGTTTTTAAGGCTTAATTTTCTGGCAGGACCAATATCCACATAAACGGTATTCATTTGTACAAAAAAACCATCCTTCGATTTCAAGACAATACTTTAGTCTATTAGAAAACATAATAATAGTAATGAGGGCGCAACTGGACGCTTGGCGTAGTCTAAGGCGGTCTTAGAGAGCATCCTAAATGAGTTAGGATCCTAACTGAGTTAGCATCCTAGATAAGGAGTTAGGAAGGTTTAATAACATTTAGAAAAGCCAGTCGTCGCGTGCGTGCGACTACGGAAGGACGTACCTACTTGTGTCACAAAGTGAGCACCCTAGGCTATTTCTAAAATCCTTCCAAAGCGTTGGTATTATTTAATTTCATCAAATTACTTCGCAGCCATGAGCCATTTGATCCATGTTCCTTTCTTTTTTTCTTTTTTGGGCTTCCGTACCCCAAAGGGTTAAAACGGGCAAGCAAGTTTTGAAGACTAAATTTAGGATATTGTAATACCCCCTATGTCTCTGAGACTGAGTACCTACGGCGGTAAGTGTTTTCGGCTTTTGCCGACGTTTGAATTTAAATTTAAATTTAAGTCGCGAAGCTACAAGTAGTTCGGTAAATCCATATGAATATAGGGTACCTTGCAATTTCAGTATCAGTATAAACTAATACTTATCAAAGTTGTTGCAATTTGTCCTAACTGTCCATAATGGCCGCAGCTTATCTATCTACCTTAATTATACAATATTTAATTATAAATTTAATATTTGGGCAGAAAATGAGAAGAAAGTAGAGGTAAATCATTGTAAAATTTTATAGAAATTCTAAAATCCGTAGTCCAGTCATCATGTGACTGGATAAATAAAATGGTAGTTAACAGATAAAAAAGAAACACAAATTTAGATATGATTCAATCTTTATGCAAATTAAAAAAAAAAACAATACAACAGCAAACGTTATTTCTTAATATTTTCATATGTTTTCACATAGCCAAGAAAAGTTCAGTCTTTCGCTGTTCTGCACGATGCCACATAAGAGCTAAAAGCTTGTACAACGTTTGAACAAACGAGCGGTTGACGCGGATTATCCTCATAACATTGCAAAATCTGCAAAGTCATACAAAAATCTTACTTATCCTAGTCACGCAATGACGTGTACTTAATATTAGCTAGTTATTCGTTTTTACAATCGACAAAGACGCACCTTACCTTTTACTTAATTTATACGAACATTTACCTACTTACCCAATTGTGTAACGTGAAATCAATTGGTATGGCGGTCATCGTGGATTGAAACACATAAAAACATGCAAGGTTTTGGTTTTTATACAAAATAATTAAATATACATAAGGCACAACCAAACATGCATGGACGGTCCCAAACCAAGTTTTCGGCTCATATACGTACGGTCACGAACGTTAATTTGTGTCCCATTTGCAAAAAAATAGGCTTGAAGTCGTCAATGTCGTTAGATATGCCAAATAATTTGTAACTTATAGTAAACCCAACCTTATTGTTGTAGAATGTCAGATTGACTTTGGACCTAAGGTGGGTCCCAAATTTAAGTTCGTGACTGTACATGCATAAAACATAAAAATACTAAGCAATTTCAAAATAAACATACTTTCGAAAGGTTTATCCCAATATTAAGATTGTAGACTGGGAATGCAAATGTCTATTGGGTAACAGATCCCAGTTACCATCAGGTGGCCTGTGTGCTAGTTTTTCCTTTTCCATGCCAAAAAAAAACTGCTTGCGTGGCGTTAACACTATATCTCTGGCCTCCGTCAATCCTAATACATTACCAATCCTGAGGATCTAGATGAAATACAACCCACTGACCAACAGGCCGACGGACGGACAGCCAAGGCCCTACTTTGAAAATTGAAGTTCGAAGTTACGTTAGCTCCATTATTATCTCTCGATTTAGTCTCGAATGACGAGTGACAGTGATATAAGTACATGTGCTTCTAATGAAATAATCGCGAATAAATTAGCGAGCTGAGGCCCTACTTTGAAAATCGAAGTTCGAAGTTACGTAACCTCCTTCCCTGTCACTCGTCATTAGAGACTAAATTGAGTGAAAAGAATTGAGCCAACGTAACTTCGAACTTCGATTTTCAAAGTCTGGCCTCTGTGTTCTACAATATACCAAAATTGTAACGTATCAAACGTTATTCTCACGAAAATATCATACAGACTTTTGTTTCTACAGTATCTACATCTAAATTCTAAATCATCTAATCATGTAATCATCCTTGCCCCTTATGAGAAAGATGGTACCTACATGAACCAGCTTGGTTTTTATTACAATACAGGAAGGATGGTAATACCAAAGCCCGACACTAGTTTACACTATGTGATTTTTAATAATATTTTTTTAATTATGAGCATAGTTACTTTTGCTCGCCAATCAAAGCAGGGTTTTATTTTTAGGACTTTCTCTGGAGTATTTTTCACTATAGAATAGTTTTTCTTAGCGGTTTCAGCAGTCTTTTCGTATTCGCTTTCAACAATCTGGTTAATTAATTGATGTTCTTTTTTGAGGGCTTCAAGTCTTTGACTCCAGTAGTCAGTGTTAGAGTCTCCTTCTTTTACAACTATTGGTTTACATCCTTCGTTGAAGGGAATATCATTGCTGACCTCCTGGAATGTTAAAAAATATTTTGCCAAGTTAAGTATAGTCTTAAATGGGTAACCTTTATATTACCTACCATTGCTTGGAAACTATCTATAAAGTCGCTTACACATTCAAGAATAGAGACGGTGTCGAGGCACGGTCGTATTTAAGCGGTGTGCTGCTTCTAGGTAGGTAATATATGGCAGCTCTCAGGCTCGAAAGTATATTTTTTTATATTACTGATTAATATTATTGAGGCAGAACCGCCGTAAAGGCGCGATGAAGGCGAAAAAGGTGTGGGTGTGGTGAGAGCGCGTGATGTGCCCGTCCCGCAACGACGCCGGCATTTTGTTATTTTGTCTCTTTAATTAACTGAAACGAAGCATATCTAGCCTATATATCTTTACAAAGACCACACCTCGACCGCGCCGCTAAGCACACTGCGACGCCGCTGCCTTAAACTTTGCAGTGAGTGTCTTCCCTAAGGCATGAAATACACAGAACAGCCGCGGCGCAGCACATGCCTGCGCCGCATCTGCGCCGCGCCACTTCTGTGAGTTTCATGTCTTAGACTCAGCTCCGACCAACATGTAGGTAATTTGCAACACGGTGATGGATCGACCAGTGAAACTTCTTCACCTTCGTCCATCATCGCGTCTGTTAGTTTCAACCCTTCCATTACTAAATAACACTTAAGAAATAGGTAAATGATATAGATATAGATTTGAATGTACATACGCTTGGTAATTTTTCAATCTGTAGTACAGCGTCAATGTTTTCATCTTCTATAGAATTTTGAACAGCCAATGTCTTTAGTGCGAACGTATTATCAAAACTAATGCGCCTTGTGTCTGTACTGCTTACAGTCCCCATTTTACTTTGAATAATTTTAACGAATGAACTTGAGAAATAATGCCGTTGTTACTTTTTGATGGTTAATTGAATAAAATCATATTTTTTTGTTTTATGTCATTTAGGCATCGAATAAATCAAAAACTTTATGATATGATGGGTTCCCAAAGTTTTAATTCCGCTTTATTTTCAAGTACTCAAATAGCTTGACAAATGCTTCATTGTGGTCTAGTCGGCTACAAAATGACATGATACCTTAATAATCTGTGATGACAAGTACCGGACCTATTTTGACAAGAACGTGACAAGACCAACCATATGAAAATTAACAAACTAGGTAAAAAATCGTGTGCCTGTTTAGGTCATTATTTGAGCCATTTGATCTTACTGCGGTTATCTTGTATGAATGAATATAAATATTAATTGAATACCTAGCAGTGTTATGAACTTATGACCTTTGTGGCGGTCGGGAAAGATGTCTTTGTATGATGAGATCGACACAATTAAAGCTCGAACAACTGAAAAAGTAGCCGGATGGTCATCAGGTATAAAACTATTGCAGTCTCAGCTACAGCTCAAAAAGGCAGCAGTAACGCAGCCAAAGCGGGAAGCGCTTCGACGTTCTACACAGGTAAATATAAAACTATTACAGAATAATCTTCTGAATTTTGTTTTATTTACGTCTACAACCTTGTACGTACTCACTTACTTATAATTCATTTAATTTATAGTGGATTACATTATGGTAGCGTATTTATAACTTATACTTGATTGGGTATAGGCAATAAATATCAGATCAGAACACAAGATACTATAAGCGCTTGAATGACTGGTCAGTTCACTGGAAAGGATTTGAGTTTTTGTTGGATTTCAGTGACTTCATGCCGAATGATTCTCTTTTAGGGTTCTATATCCAAAGAGAGCCAAACATGCCAAGCCTATACTGTCTGTCTAGTTGTATGTCATACAGAAAAATACAGAATAAAAAGAGTAAAATAATAAGTTCTTACCCAATTACTTATATGTACATGAAACCTTTTTTTAAGTCTTTGTTTTTTTATTAAATTGTAAAAATTGTAATAGATATCCTCAGTGATACTGCAATAACGCGTACATAAAAAAATCTATAAGTTGCGAAATGTAACTTATTGACTTGCTGGATAAGGTGTATTTTACATCTTATTAAATTTGTTAGTTATGCGGTATTGCAGTATCACCGACAATATGTCAAATAAAAAAAACCAGCCAAGTGTGAGTCAGGTAGTACGTAGCCTTTGGTCCAAATTTTACTTGACTTTTTTGTTCCAATCCATTCAGTTCAATTATGGTCATTGTGATGAATTGATTTACACATAATGATGTTACTATATCCTTTTCGTTTGTAGGTACTGACACCTGTAATTGATTTAAAAAGTAAGCAAAAAGACGATGATGAACAAAATTCAGACAGTCCCAGCCTTCAGTCAAATTCTTTGGCAGCAACACTTAATGTACGGGATTTTGATTGGAATGTGGCTAATGAATATGATCCAATGTGGCCAAATGATTACGAAAAAGTAGCTAAAGGTTTGTGGAAAGAGTTCAATGTCAACATTGGTTTTGAGTTTAGTTACAGGGACTTAATAAAATGAGATAAACAATGTAATCTGAATTAGCATTGTTTTTCCTTTAAAGTAATGGAATCTGTGTCACTATATTACTGTACACATATTTACTTATCATGTGATCTGCTGTAAATGTTAATGTTCATAATCATTTTATAATATGAATAAGAAGGTGTTTCTGTATTTTTGAACTTAAAATAATTATTTACTCAAGTAGTTATTTTTTCAGAGTTACAGGCCAAGAGGTTGCAACTGGATGGAGACAGGGGAGATAGAGGAGATAGAAAGCGCAAGAGTAGATTTGGAGATGATGAAGACACTATTCCAGAAAAAACACTTATACCAATGGTAATAATATTTTTTTAACACTATTGCCAATGATGCTCTGAGTCGGGGTCAAAAAACATAGGTAATTTACGTGGACAGCCAAAGAATATTTTTTCCAGCTTGTTAACACCTTCACAGCAAATTTTTAACTGTAATTAATCTCGATCCGATACCATACTGAACATGTTAGCTGGCAACATTGTTGTCCAACTATAAGGACCAATGAATATCAAACAATCAGCTTTCAGTGTTACAAACATACCAAGATCCTGCAGATAAGACCCTAAAAAAGTTATTTTGCATCATGTGTGTTGCAAAAGTTTTATGGTTTTTTACTTTGCATATATGTATATATTTAGACTAATATACCTTTTCAATTAAGACTTCCCGAATGAAAGTAAATTAAATTGGTTTACAGCAACCCGAAGAAGAGGAAGCCGAGGAAATATCGAAGCGAGCCACCGGGGTGGCCATTGCGCCGCCGCCCTCCCTTACGACGGACTCGCCGTCGCCGCCGCCCGGCGGCCCCCACACGCCCGCCTCGGGCTTCTCGCTGGGCGGTTACGGGGCCAGCTCTATCGCTGCCAAGATCATGGCTAAATATGGATTCAAGGTTAGCTCATTAATGAAATGGAAAGTTAATTTTCCAAAGATTTAACTTATCCGCGAAAGTTCACCTGTATGGAATGGCGACTACACATAATTATCTTGAGCTCTCGACATCATAAGAAAATGTATGTATTATAGTAAATAAACATACATCATATTTGGTCGGAAAATTTCGTATTTACCTTGCTTTCTCGATCGGCTTCAGAATCCATTGTGAAAGCGGGGTGACGTGTTACTGTTTGTTTAAAAATATTCAAATCATAGTGCATTACATTTCATACCTTAAAGTCAATAAGAAAAAGTGCATAACTAGAAAGTGCCAGGCAAGTGAAGAAGAACCGGCTACTTGCTTTCCTTATCGCAAGATCTATTGTGCGGCCGAAACTAAGGATCACGCACATATTACTAAGCGGAGCGGCGAGCGGAGCGGGTAACTACATACTATTAAGTACCGGTGTATGCGAACAATATAAGTAAGAGTCAAAGTCATTCTACTTGACATAAAATAAATAATCAGCAATATGACTACCAAACACGCAAATAGTTGTTCTCAACCGAATCTCACAGTTCTGGACGCCAGTGACGTAGACTCGAAGAATATATCTCTCCGCAAGAGGAAATCACCTGAAAATGAGCTTGCTCATCAATTTGATGTACTTAAAAAAGAATTAATGGGAATACTCAAAGAGTCATTTAACTCACGAAATGAAAGTCTGCAAATGATTAATCAGAATATAATTACCATTAAAGACCAACTTATCGAGTTAAAGCTACTACGCAGCACCTACTGTCAGAGAATAATAATATTAAAACTCAAATGGCCAACCTAGATACCAAAATAAATGCAATTGAAGAAAAAATAAATTCAATTAATAATAACTTCAATGCGATATAATATAGCTCAGGTAAAGACAAACATATCCTCTACGGACCCAACATCGGCAACATCGTCAATGGTAACAATGAATGACTATGCAGTAGAGATTCAAGAACGCTTTGAAAGAAGCAAAAGTTTAATCATAGCTGGTATTGCAGAGTTACAATCAAGTAGTATGGTAGAGAGGCGGACATATGATAGAAAATGAGGTTGAAAAAATTGTTTCGTCAATATACCCTGAGTGTCCAAAACCAGAAAAGGTTGTACGAATCGGCAAATATGACGTCAAAAAAAATCGCCCTCTAAAGGTTGCCTTGCCATCACAAAATATTGTTAAAACTATCCTGCGCAATAAAACAAACTGTCAACCTAGCGAAATCAAGATCTACTCTGATCAAACACCGTGCCAGCAAAAATACGTCCAGAAGCTTAAACAGGAACAAAAAAAACGCATAGAAGATGGAGAAAAGGACTTGATTATAAAATATATAAAAGGTACTCCGAAAATTATCATTCAACTACCAAAAAACTAATTTTAGCAAATAATGACGATGCTAGAATATACTATACCACCGACAGTTATGCTAAAATAAAACAATCTGAAAAATCCTAGAACTTTTTGTACGCAAATGTCTGTAGTCTAGTCAAACCCGGAAAACTAGATGAATTAAGATGTGTGATAGAATCCTTTCAGTCCAGAAACATGGATAAAGGATGACCAGGAAGCCCAGAGACTAAAATTACCTAACTATAGTCATTATTTTCACTATAAAAAAGAATCTCGTGGTGGTGGAGTATCCATATATGTGCATAATGACTTAAAACACGAACTGCAATCTGAACAAAATGAAGATGGAAATCATTACTTATAAAAGCACTTAGAAAATCTTTCATTAGAAATCGGGGCTATTTATAAGCGACCCGCATCTAACACTACACGTTTTCTGGAGCAATATGGTAACCACCTCTCAAAAGCAAAAAGAGCTCTAGTTTTTGGCGATTTTAACATAAACCTGTTATGCAAGGACAAATCTACAAAAGACTATACAATGATGGTACAAGAAAGCGGGCTAAGAATCTTAAATAAAATAAATAAAAAATATTGCACTCGTCAAACTGAAAATTCTATTACAATACTAGACCATGTTTGCACAAACTTAATGGAAGATAACTTTCAATTTACAATTATAGAATCAAGCTTGTCAGACCATAAGCAAATATATTTCAAGGTGAAACGTCTAAAACCCAGGAAACCACAAAAAACTCAATATGAAGTATTAAACTACACTAACTTGTATAAGGCTATAGAAGAAACTAATATGATGGCAAGCATCGATAATGACTATGAACAACTGGAAAACCTGCTACTGGAAGCTATTGAGAAAAACAAGTCAAAGAAAACAAAACGTGTAAACCTACCAAAATCAGAATGGATCAATAAATGCTTGATCAATGGAATAAACGATAGAAACATACTATGGCATAATATGAAAAAAACACCGGAGGATGAAGATCTACGAAAAAGATTCATAAAGAAACGAAAACAAGACGCACGAGACATTGAAATGAGTAAAAATATATATTATACCAATAAATTTAAGCACTGTGAAAAAAATCCTTATAAAATGTGGAAACTAATAAATAGTCTATCAAGTAATAAAATAAAAAAGCTGCGCTCCCCATAAACTTAAAACCTCTGACGGAGTTACTACAGATATTAAGGAAATTTGTGAATGTTTCAATGCTTTTTTTCTTAAGCATAGCTAACTGACTGCCTGTCAGTTAGCTTCTCAAATATCTCAACAGGGCGATAATACATTCTTACCGTCAAATAAAAATACAAGTTCAAACCTATCATTTATACAACCTGCTACTGTAGAAAAAATATTAAAGATAATTAATAGTCTAAAAACGAATACAAGCACTGGATTAGATGGCATAAGTACAAAAGCAATTAAGTGTATTAAGGATCTAGTTGCTGACAAATTAACTGCTTGTGTAAACGTATGTCTAAAGGACGGCTATTTTCCGGACTCACTCAAAATTGCTGAAGTCACTCCCATATACAAATCTGGTGATAAACTCGACCCTGGCAACTACAGGCCGGTATTTCTAAAATAATTGAAAAGATACTGCATGATTGACTTAGTTGTTACCTTAATTCTGTAGATTTTTTATCAAAAAAGCAATATGGTTTCCGCCCCAAATCTAGTACTTTACCAGCAACTGTGGATCTTGTAAATAATATCAGGACTAATATTGACCAAAGGAACATAGCATTGGGACTATTCATAGATCTACGAAAAGCCTTCGATACGGTTAGTCATGAAAAACTACTTACTAAACTAGAAGAAATAGGGGTCTCTGGTGCGGCTTATGACATATTTAAGTCATACCTCACAAATAGATACCAAGTAGTCAAAATGGATAAAGAGCAAAGTCAACCACTACGAATCAATTGTGGCGTTCCCCAAGGACCCATCCTTGGCCCCCTACTTTTTTTAGTCTACTTAAACAGCGTCCGGGGTATTGGCTTAAAAGGGGGACATTACATTGTATGCCGACGACACTTGCCTATTTTACTTTGGCCACACTATAGAATCTATAGTTGAACAAGCACAACATGACCTAAACATATTACAAAGTTGGCTCAAATCAAATTTGTTTACTATAAATACAGCTAAAACTAATTTTATTATATTTGCATCGAAAAATAAAAAAAATGGCCCCGTCAATCAATTAATAATAAATGGAGAACCAATACTCAGAGTTAACAAAGAAAAATATCTAGGTTTAGTCATTGATGACAGGCTTACATGGAACCCACATATAGATAAGATCCGTTCAAAACCAACATCTTTAAGTGGTGCCTTGCGCGGCATGACTCGATGCCTCCCAAAAAGAGTACGATACACTATATACAATTGCCTAGTCAAATCGCACTTGGAATACTTAATAGAGGTGTGGGGGACAGCGCCCAAATATAATTTACAGAAATTACAAACAACGCAAAACAAGTTGATTAAAATATTATTCGGGTACAAACGTTTAACATCTACAAATAAAATATACAAAGAAACTAAATTGTTAAATCTTACCCAAATCTATACATATAATATTTGTATTTTAATCAGGAAAATCATAACAAAGGACATACACTCATCCATAACATTTACAAAAAGAGCACAAATTCAAAAACGCTTGACTAGCAAGCAAATAATATACTGCTTACAAAACATAGAACAAAATACGGAAATAAATGTATAACCTACGAGGGAGCACAGTTGTACAATAAACTTCCTAATGATATAAAAGATGCCAAATCATTAAAACAATTTAAAAACCGGCCAAGTGCGAGTCGGACTCGCGCACGTAGGGTACCGTACCACAATTTAAATGTTTTTTTTAATTCTTTATTATATTTGAGTTGATGGAATGAAAGGTAAAATGCGGTTTACGATTTATAACGTATTAAAAAAAACTAATTATTAGATCTCGTTCAAACCAATTTTCGGTGGAAGTTTGCATGGTAATGTACATCATATATTATTTTTACATTTATCATTCCCTTTTTTTAGAAGTTACGGGGGGGGGGGCACACATTTTTCCACTTTGGAAGCGTCTCTCGCGCAAACTATTCAGTTTAGAAAAAAAATATATTCGAAACCTCAATATAATTTTTGAAGACCTATCCATAGATACCCCGCACGTATGGGTTTGATGAAAAAAAAAATGAGCTTCAATTCTAAGTATGGGGAACCCCAAACAATTATTGTTTTTTTTCTATTTTTGTATAAATCTTAATGCGGTTCACCGATTACATCTACTTACAAAGTTTCCATAGTATAGCTCTTATAGTTACGGAATAAAGTGGCTGTGACATACGGACGGACAGACGGACGGACGGACAGACATGACGAATCTATAAGGGTTCCGTTTTTTGCCATTTGGCTACGGAACCCTAAAAAATACTAAAATGCCATATTCAAAAAGACTTTACATGAAACAACAAATAAATAAACAAGAATAAATAATAATAATAACCCAGTACCTAATTGTAAATAATAATAATAATAGATCACACTAAATATTAAAAATAACAATAACGTAATGAACACTAAGTCTAAGTAAGCAAAATTAATGTTCAGAAATCGCTAACGCCCATGAACGAACGTTGTCACCCAGTTGCAGCCTTAATCAACATGCTCTATCTATTAGAACTTATTTTGTTAAAATTATTTGCAACTACCCACATTTTAAAACAAATAAAATATGTTTTAGATAAGTCTATAATATTATAATACCAATTAATTGCATGTTTTTTTAATTATGTAGGTGTGTTTAAAATCCGCAATCAGTACTAGTATGACAATTAATTTATCATCCAAATTTCATTACCCTCTGAATTACTCCTTATATTGCGTACTTACCTACCTACTATATGTAATGAGGATTGTTTTTAAATTATAATAGTAGTAATATACTTGCCGTAGTAATGTACAAAGTATTTACCATCATGGGTCTGGTTTGGGGGTGGAATTGTTATTTCTGCCTTCGGATTGAACCCTACCTTAAGTAATTACACCTACTCACTGTTAAACATTATTTTCTCTGTAAGCGATATATGTAATTCTTTTTAGAAAAATAAATATTTTAACTGTTTAAATGCGATGACGTAAGATTTTCCACTATATCTGTATGAAGTTTGTGAGATAAATCTAGCAAAAATTACAAAATTAATTACAACAAAAATCATCCGTTACATGTATGGAGTGTCCCCCTATAAATATTTATTTTTGTTATTAAACTACCAAACTAAGTAGTGGCTTCCACAAGACACCTGTACTCCAAGATTTCATGAATGTACCTCTTGTAGTTTTCGAGAAAAAACCCTGTACAAACGGATGGACGGACGGAAATGACAATACTATAAGGGTTCCTTTTTTGCCATTTTGGCTACGGAACCCTAAAAACGTTCTAAAACAATTTTGCTCCCTTTTATAAAAATATAGGCAGGTACTTATACTACTACAAAAGGGATCTGAGGAACGAGGACGGAGCTGACTTTTTTTTTTAATTATCTGGGAACAATGTCACACCAATTGACCTAGTCCCAAACTAAGCTCTAGGCTTGTCCAAACTAGACAACGATAAATACTTATCATCCATGACTCAGGAACAAATATTCGTGCTCATCACACAAATATCTGCCCTTACCGGGATTTGAACCCAGGACCGCTAGCTTCGTAGGCAGGGCACTACAAACTAGCCAGCGAGTCGTCAATAATAATTTCGAATTTCGATTTTCAAAGTAGGCCTACTAGTCTCCCACTGCTTTGTCGGTTTATTTACCATTCTCCTCAGATAACGTACTTCTTTTTAAAAACTATGCTGTTGGAGTGAGGCATGTTCCCCTCTTTATCCTATTTGGTAACATGTAATGGTGTTATAACCAGTGAAAAAAGTTAAAATTATAATTCTCAGGAAGGTCAAGGTCTCGGTAAAAAGGAGCAAGGAATGTCCGTAGCTTTGCAAGTAGAGAAAACTTCCAAAAGAGGTGGGCGTATCATTCACGAGAAAGATGGAGGTGCTCCCATGCCGCCGCCTTCTTTCGCGTTGCCGTACTTACCGGGATCAGGTACTTAAATACTTAAGATTAATTCAAAATTTGTATGCTCAATTCCTAAATGTTATTTTAATTTTAACTTCTATGTATGAGGTATACATTTAGATGTAATAATACTAATAATTATTGTGTCGACAGAGTCACCAGGCACTGGATCCAATTCGCCGCAAATGTCAAAACAAGAACCATCCATAACAGAGATAATGAAGTCGCCAAGCAAAGTTGTGCTTCTCAGAGTAAGTTGACCTTTAATATGCTCAAGAAGCAACTGTTTATAATGCATCGGATTCAATTTTCAATTCAATTTGACCTAGTTCCAAAGTAAGCTCTAGGCTTGTGAAATGGATACTGTAACGATTAACATATTTATATAAATAAATACAAAGAAAACATCCAATAGGTACTCGGGAACAATGAGTACATAACATAATTATGTGTACACTTTAGTCCCTTGTCTTTTTAATTTCATGTTTTTACTGCCATCTTCGATCAACAATACAACTGGATAACGGGACAGAGAACCAAAACACGACCCAGCGATTATATACTCTACTCACTTTAAATTGGGAGCTTACTTGAATTTAGTTCGTTGTCAACTAAGTCAACAGTGCTACATGTCACAATGCCTCAATGCGTTTTCAGAAACAGCAAAAATAATCACCGTAACAAAATCTTTCGCATGGAATTTGATACTTTCGGTTAATAAATATCGTTTCGTAAAATTACTGAATAAATCACCAAGTATTTCTAGTAAAATAATTTATTTTAGTTTCCGACAAACAATTGTCAATATTTGGTTGTTGCAGAACATTGAGTGTCTATGGAGTAGTTTAATACTTAATATTTTTTGCAGTCGTAAATTATTAATAATATTGTGTGCGATATCGCACATCCTCTAAAAAAGAGTCGTAACTTAAAAAAAAGGATTTTGAGAAAATTGCATTTAAAGTTTTTTTTTTCCTTCTTCGTTTAATTGTGAATGTTTATTAACAGTTTATATTATTTTTATTTTTCCCGCTACTGTAAAATGTACTTACCTATAATGCTAGTGAAATAAAAATTGCTTTGTCATACATTATCATTTTTATTTTTATTATTAACTGAAAAAAGTCTTATGTTATGACACTTTATCACATTCTGAAAAGGAGATATTTAGACAATAATACTTATTAATAATTTTGTTACAAACTAATATCATCACAATTCAATACTAGTGTTGTAAAGTTTTTCCTAAATTGTTTTCTTAAATAATAATTAACTCCTTAAGGAGTATAGATAAGTCCAAAGAGACTTGTGGTGGGTAGGTACAATAAAGGAAATGGCACATAAAACTTTATTTACACCATAACTTTAAATCACTTTTGAACACAATCTTTGAACTTAAGATAAATGGGCATTAACCCACATACTTCAACTTACGATAACAATATTAGAAAAATCTCAAAAAGCTTAATAATTATCATTTTAATTGTAAGGCACTACCTAAATCACAATGTTAAATAACAAAATCAGTCTTAATTTGTTGAGAAGTATACACCTACTTAGATTGCAACCACAGCCACGTTGTGACTTCTTTTATCAACCATAATTATCACATTTATTGACTAATCAAATAAATCCTTTAGGATTAGAACAATTTGTATGGAAAAGGACAATAAATTGAACAAAAAAAAATTGTAAATCTCCTTAAAAACATTAAAATTCGTTACTCAAATAGGAACATTTTCGCCCTTTAATTTAAACTTAAAACTAATACAACACCATTGTTGTGTCCCAACTCTCATAAAATATTGTAAGTATTATAAAAAAATAACTAAAAATGAGGAACACCTCAGTCTTCTCCGACCTAATTTAAGTAAGGAACTATAAAATCACAATCTTGTCAATATAGTTAAGTTTAATCAATCAGTCATTAATTAAATATTTAATGAGCACTCTACTGAATAGATAGCTTTAGAATCTTAGAACAATCTAGGTACTTCACTATCACATTGAATGAATAATTAGGGAGGTACCTATTACTTAGACGTAAAATAAATTTAAAAAATTCAAAAAATGAAGCATAAAAATTTGGTATGTCATGTTTCTTAATAAGACTTAAAAGATCTTTTTTTATTATCTTTTATTTTTGGCCTAGACCTGTATGCTTTTTTAATTGTTACATTTTGGATATTGCTTTTTCGTATTACGGTTTTTTCCATAAAATCTTCATCACTGTAGGAATACTTTATGTAGGCTATAGTTTGATCAGTTTGTACCACTTTGTAAACTTTAATTTCAGTTGTTTTTATGATTTTGGATGTGAATCCGATTTCCGTAGATAACGTTTTCATTGAATAAAAATCTGAGAAAGAAGTAGTGGAAAATAATCGATGCTAATAACAGTTTACGTTAGTGGACAAGAACCGCAAGATAAGAACCTTGGGGTTTTATTCAATTAGCACCTAAGTATACTTACAAGAATCTGTATTTTCAGTGTTTTCGTTTTTAGTTACAAGTTGTAGGAGCTTCCTAGCTCTACTGTCTCTGAATTTATTACACATTATGGGATCCTGAAATAAAAAAATATACTAATTAAAATAAAACACTAGTGGTAAAACAATATTATGAAAGAAAGATTTGGTAAAATAGAGTCGCAAGTTATGATATTTAACAATGAAACAAAAGAATCACGAAATATTGAAATGTAGAAAAGAGTCATATTATACTTACGACACACAGCGCATGATTGACTAATGTAAAAAAGTGACATAATATATGATATGGCTGTATACTGCAATAGGCACAAACAAAAGTAGAGTTTTACACTATAAAAAAATGACATAACCTGTGATATGACTCTTATTTACATTGAGTATTAGAAAAACACAAACAAATCGTTATACAAAAAAGTCATATTCTATATTACGACTGTTTTGTACAAATAAAGTATGCGATACAGTGTGTGAACTTACCTGCAATAAAGTCGCATAACAGCTTATGACGCTTTTGACCCGCACCGACACGCGTCCGCCTGCGGCAAACACTGTTAGGACACTGTTGTAGATTGACGGCGTGTCAATGTCGCTCCGGATCAAATAGACACTAGCGCCCTCTGACCGCGAATTTTTTTGTTAAGAATGTGGCGTTTTTGTAGATTATAAAGAAAAAAGAGTGGATTGTTTTTGTATCATTGGTTAATATTTTCACTTTTTTGTGTTATGACAGTTTTTTACAGGATGTGCGATATGGTATTCTATCGACGCGAGTGAACGGCAGGAGCAGTTTTTTAGATCCGGAAAATGAGTGAGATCCTTTTGGCATAAAAGCAAATGTTTTGGACGACCAGTAAACAACCACTTAACAAGTGTAAATTTGACATAAGTAACTTATTTATCGTAAACCAAAATAAGTCATGTGGACGAATGATTTGACATAATTTATTTTTGACCACCCTTTTATCCAGTCAGATTCTAATGATCCCAATGACGAATCAAGGAAACCCGTCAAAAGTT
The DNA here is from genome assembly GCA_923062465.1 of Acleris sparsana. Lineage (NCBI taxonomy): Eukaryota > Metazoa > Arthropoda > Insecta > Lepidoptera > Tortricidae > Acleris > Acleris sparsana. Next base: position 11,888,407 of record OV281287.1, on the reverse strand, counting down.
ATACGCACACACAGCGATTTTGTTATTTCCCGTAAGAAATTGTGGATTCGCATTCTAAAAACACCTCTCGGTAAAGATAAACTGATGATGAAGACCAAAAATGATCACCTAAAAACTTTAATCGTAATTATTTAACGGGCAGCGATAAGATTTCTCTATTAAGAATATGAAGCTAAATTTATTTATCACTATGCATGTAGGTGGTGAAGTACCGGGAGAACTTTTTAATGATTAACGGCCCACCATCTTGAAATTTTGTTAAGGATGACGGAAAATAAAAAAAAACCGTTTTTAAAAATACACTAAACATTCATACATAGCTTCACATTTGTCTCCCAATGGGAAAGGCAGAGACTATGGAACGCTAGGTGCACCAGTCTAAGCATACGAGTACCATTTTCTCTTTATCTACAATAATCATAGTCTCGACTAATCAAGGTGAAATAATCACCGGTCTCCTAGAAATTGCCTATCTGGCGCATAACATGTAAAAATAAAAATGAAAAATTCTGTAAGTAGGCCGCACGAGCACTTTTACACGTCAAGAATCTACCAGCGCTTACCAAGAGGAGACCACTGCTGAGAAGAAACGCCGCAAGAAACTCAGCAGGCAGTCAGTTTTTAAACATACCACTTATTTTAGCATTACTGCATTACCTATAGGTATGTATAAAACTAAAAGTATAAAATGTAATATATATCAAATAAAATGCCTAGTTAAGTGCGCAGCAGAAAACATCCCAAAACTCTACGTGAGAGGGAGAAAAGGAAAAAAAACACCTACTTATGTGTATATAATACGGTGCCAGTAGACCACATAAAAGTTTCTATATGTTTTCCTACATCAACGGTACATGAAATACGTCCAAGCTATTGTCAAATGGGTAAACTTACACAATAGCAATGCCACATGATTCTTGCCACCGATATAAGTCAGTCGATATAAGTTTTTCAAGTAGCTATTAGGGGTTTATATATATAAAGATATATATGGAGATTTTCGAGCCTACAACATTATATATATATTATTTTAATAATAAAAAAATGCGTTGAGTATGTTGTTTATATCAAAGCCATACCCAACTGGGACGTCAAAACAGAAAAGTGTAAAGCTACTCCAGTTGTACTCTGTTCGCGGTGACATTGGCACTCTGTTAGTAGAAGCTGCAGAAGTTGAAAAAAATCGCCTCTATTCGAACCCCGATAAGATGATAAATGTTTTCAAGCAAAATTAAGCGTTAGGTTAATGACATACCGTTTAAATTAGAATGTTCTATTTTGACAACGATTTTATACAAGTATGAAGTTTGTATAGGTCGCCCTAGGACACTTTTCGAATAGAATTTTGTATCGAACCCGGCCTACATGAACTGCCACAGCGATTGAAAGTGACAAGGTACTAAAGTGTACACATATTTATGAACTCGACTGTACCTATTGAACGTTTTCTTTGTATTTATGTCACTACCAACTGGATTAAACGCGTCGTCAATTGGATCATGTTGCCAATTTACTCCGAGCAGCCAGCCTAAGAATTGGTAATGTTTTCAATCCACGAAAGCGCGGCCCAACGCCAGTTAACTTGACGATGCACGGGTGTGTTAATGTAGTAAAATAAAGTAGCTAGCCCTCTACGGGAGGTGATTTGAAAACAAAACCGGTCTAGTGCGAGTTGGACTCTCGCACCAAAGGTTCCGTACCGCCACAGAGTAGGTATTATTAATTATATTGCGATTTGAATTTGAATTCGATTTCGAATCAAATCATCGCGAGCTGAAGTATATATTTATTGTTTTTAAGAGTTTTTTTTTTTTTGTATGTCAAATTTGTTAGTTTTACCGTTTTTAGGACACAACAAGAATAAAAATATGTTGTTAAAAAACATTGCTTGTATGGGGATACCCTCTAAAATACAGTTTTATTTTTTAAAAAAAATGTTAGTAAATTCGCTGTATTAACACATAATTATGCGGAATAAAATTCAACCCGTCATCTATTATGGTTCAAAAGATACAGCTAGGACAGACGGACGGACAAAAAGTGTAGGCATATCAATACGGTCCCTTCAGGTACGGAACCCTAAAAACTATAACGCACCGTATATATAGGATCGGCTATTCGGGGAGCTTAAGCCGTTTCCGCGCTGATTTGGACAATGGAAAACACTGTGTAGCCTGTCATTGTGATAGGGTTCACAGGGAATACAGTAAATTTGATTGTAATGCTACGAGGGGCGTTCAATAAATTCTCGGTATTGGTATCTTGCAAACCTTTTTAGTAAATTTCTTAAGTCGGCCTGTTGAAGCTACTTCACCAGAAAACATTCAAAAAGTGGAGAAAATTATATTGGAACATGGTCGAGTAAAGATTAGGTCTATAGCACAAAAAAACAATATTTCTATGGGTACAATACATAATATTATCCACGATCATCTTAACATGTCCAAAGTTAGTTCGAGATGGATATCACAAATGTTGACACTGATTCAGAAGCATACGCGCGTTGCTTGTTTTTCCGACTTCATTGAGCTGTGTGGTGAAAACCCTTTTTTGGTTTGCTCCAAAAAATTGTTACCGGAGATGAAACTTGGATTTATCATTATGACCCTGAGAGCAAACAAGAGTCGATGCACTGGCACGTTAAAGGAACACCTCATCCCAAGAAATTCAAAGTCGTGCCTTCAGCTGGCAAGATCATGGCGACAATATTCTAGGATTGTGAAGGGATTATAAATTATATTAATAGATTATAAAGAAAAGGGTTTAAATATTACAGGAGAGTACTACGCTAACATTTTACGCCAATTACGGGAAGCAATCAAAGAGAGTGAATTTAAGTGTATAAACGTAGGAGTTATTTGTTTTCCTCCTCATACCGAGAATTTATTGAACGCCCCTCGTACATCATAATAATAATAAGTGAGAATACAACATCAGTGATCTCAGCAGTAAGTTGCTGTGAAAACTGACGTGGTATTCCTCGTAATGTGTTGACATGCATCAATGTGCGCTTTGCGCAAATGATGTATTCTGCAACACGATATCGATATAATTCGTTCATATGTACAGTCGGGTTCATAAATATTGTATACACTTTAATACCTTGTCACTTTAGTCGCTGTTATAATTCATATACGGCAGGTTAAACATGACATTAAAGAATCAAGATACTAAAGTGCAATATATTTATGAACTCGACTGTTGCTATATAAACAAATATATAATTAAAACTATCACCGAAATAGGCTGTTGATTATAAAAGTAAGGGTGTTTAATTTTTGATACTTTGCAATTTTTAATGAATCCGGTCGAATTCTTGGTCCTGCTTATCGAAAAGACCAGTATTTAAAATTATAATACAAGTTGACAGAAAAGTTATTCAATGTTTGTTGTTTTTGGAAAATTAATACACATTGAAAATCTGCTCCTCCTAAGTGATAACATATTGTCCATTCACCTTGAAGTTGCACATTTTCACTTTTTCAATAGATAGAGTTAGGGCGTAAGCAGTCTGGAAAGTAAGACAATTATTTTTACATGCAAATGCAACCCCTATCCTAATATACCCTAATATAAGGTAATATTTTTTTTTAGAATATGGTCGGCCCTGGGGATGTGGATGAAGAGCTAGAGCCCGAAGTGAAAGACGAATGCAATACGAAGTATGGAGACGTCATCAAGGTGCTCATCTTTGAGCTGCCAAACGCTCCTGCTGACGAGGCCGTGCGGATATTTGTGGAGTTCAAAAGAATAGAAAGCGCGATCAAGGCGGTTGTCGATCTAAACGGCAGGTTCTTTGGCGGAAGACAAGTGAAAGCAGGATTTTATGACGTGGAAAAGTTCGCTTCTTTACAGTTGACTGAATAGATGTTACCTCAATAAATGTACATTTATAAAACATGTCATTTTACTTGTGGTCTGCTGTTGTTCTCTAAAACAAATTAAAAATAACTTGACTGAAAAGAGTTTGTGGTGCAATAATGTATTATTCATCATTGGGCTTAAAAATATCTGACACGCTCTTGTACCTCTAGCAATAAATACCTACAGCGCCCCACGCCTCGCCTAACCCCTCTCTCGCCTGTCGCATAATAAGGGTTGTCACAAGTATACATATAATACTAACTGAGCCCGCAACCTCGTTCGCGTAGAATTAGTTTATTTACCTGTAAAACTATACGATAAACAATAATCTTTGTTTACACCAGCGGAGTCGGATAAAATGTACCCTAAGTATAAAATGTCCGTACAATTCAATCCAAGACTTCCAATAGTTCCACTGACGGATGAGTGTCACAGCGGATGACAGCGGCACAAGTCGGCGCTAACTAGTCTATGTAAAAACTAAAGTAAGTTCCATATTTATTAAGAAACGAATCCAACAATAATACAATTAAAAACTAAAACTAAACAAATTATAACTAAACTAAATACAAATCAATTAAAACTAAATAAAAACTAGAAAAGTGAGGGCCCCCGTGGCAAAGTACCACAGATGCTGGCAGCATTTCCTCGTTGTATAGCAATGCTAATACGCTGTCCGAGGAAGCTGCCAGCTCTGTGGTCACCGGTTGTTTCAATTAGCCTTTTTGTCATGTCTTTAAAAAGGCTAATTGCACCGGGTCCCCACGGACCAAGGGTCTCGACGCCAAAAGGAACAAAGTTATATTCTGCGCCGAGACCCTTGTACTTATTCTTTTTCATTGTTTCGGCCGCCTCAGCCGCCGCGCCTGGTTTATTTACTGTTCCGCGGAGGTGTGACGAGGCTAGGGTGTCTACACAAGTAGCGTCCCACACCAGCACTCGCCCCATACTCCACGGAATTAAAGACATACCGTCAGGTCTCTTGCCCTCGTCCCTAGCGATACCGGTTGGCTCCAGTAAAGCGGGAACGTTGACGGAGGCAAGAGACCGGCGGATAATGTCATTGAGCGCGGCGTGTCTAGAGAAGCGGCCTGCGCTTTTTTGGCATGAAAGTCCGTGGTGACCCAGAAAATCAACTTCGTTGCCACAGGGGCATATGTGTGGAGTGCAGACCCGGACACCAAGACGTAAACAAACAGAAATTCGGAGAGTTTCAGGATCTAAGAATGTACCAGTATTTGGCGATGGGTGTGCATGGAGCCAGTAACCAGCCTCTTTGGTTCCCACCGCCAAAAGCCTGGCTCGCTCAGATCCTGAGTTGCTACTTACAAGGTTGTTAAAAGTTAAATTACAGGTTATTTCATCCCAACTCCTCTGAGACTTAAAATTTTCTGGATAATTACTGCTTGGGTAGGCAAGATTCCAGGCATTTTTGGCTTCCTCCAAGTCGACAGTCGTGTAGTTTGATGGCAAAGCGCTAAGGATTTTACCTACTAGACTAGCCGAGCTATGAACGGAAGACAAAAAAGCTGGAAAAGAAACACAAGAAATTTTGCGGATCCCTAGTCCACCAAAGCGGATGGGGAGGGAGGCCTGAGTCCAGGATTGCTCGCTTAGCTGAATGTTCAAGATGGATTCCAAATTTAATTTAATAATGTCATCAATTTGCGTAAGGAGGTTTCGAAATTTCCAAAAAGGGCAGCAGCGAAGCAGGTACATAAATTTAGGTACAAAAAGACAGAATTTAAGAACCGAAAGAGCATAATGTGGACTTATTTCAAGAAGACGATCCACATAATTTTGAAATTTTAAAACAGTATTTTGAATAAAAGTTGGAATTGCGTCTTCAAAAACAGGGGACCCTAGGAGGCTGAGTGATTTTTGGTCAACTATTTTTATGTTTGGTGTTAAATCTTCAAATTTTTGTTTTATAACAGACCAATTTAAGGAAGAATTTTGAATGTAAAGTTCGCATTTACTGAAATTTAGTTCCAAACCTATTGTTTGGAATTTAGTTTGAATGGACGAAAGGTCGGACAAAACGGTATCGATATCACCTCCTAAAGTCCCATTATCTAAATACCAAACGTTAAATTTTGACTTTAAATTTTGAATTATTGGATTTATAGCTAAACTAAAAATTGCCGGCCCAAGAGGGTCACCCTGCTGGCAGCCGACTTCTGAAGATAAAGCGTTTCCGCGATATAACAATTTAGTTGGGTCTGCGTAACAATGTAAAAGGTAATTATAAATTTCCGGGACGTTCTGTTTTATTTCTGCCAGTAGGGTGTCCCTGTTTACCGAGTTAAATGCGTTTTTAACGTCAATTTTGATCAACACTTCACAATTTCCGATGGAGAGGTACGTGCGTAAAGCATGGACAGCTGCTTCGCACCCTCCTTTTATGCCAAAACCTAGCTGAATAGGTTCGAACTGAGCCTGTAATTTTGAAGAGATGTGCCGAACTGCAATTTTGGAGGCTAGGCGACGAAGTGTTGATCCAACGGCAATCGGTCTCACTCCTCCGTCTTTTTTGGTCAGGGCGATGAGGTTAGCACCGTATAAAATGGGAACAATTTCTTGATTGATATTGCCGGAGTACATAGAGTTAATTAAGTTGGTGATGGAATTGATGAGCAGCGTCCCCGCATCGCCCGCCGAACGAGAAATTAGGTCTTTCAGGTGTTGGGGTGAGATTCCGTCCAGACCAGCAGCAGAACCAGTTTTAAAAGAATTAATCGCTTGAACTACATGATTACTTTGAATTTTTAAGCAAGCCTGGATTGCCGTTGGAGGATCGAAAAAATAAGGAGTTGGAGGAGCTGGGGGATGTTTAGTTTGTAGGGCCAAAAGGGTGTCGGGAGTATGTAACTAAAGTAGGTAGGTACTTTTATTACAATTAAATCAGATATAAAGTTGTAAGAACAAACGCAAAGGCAATAAAATAATTTATATATGTAGGACGTATTAATGCATTTTATTAATTAATTTAGGAACTCTTTCTGTTACAACGTAAGTAAACACTGTAATACTATCTTAGACTTACTTAATTACGATTAATATTGGATAAAACATAAAGTGCATAGGTAAATAATGTATTTATTTAATTCTTTCATTTTAACGCTCTTTACCTAATGTGTTTCATCATCATCATTATCAGCCGCAAGACGTCCACTGCTGGACAAAGGCCTTCCCCAAGGTTTTCCACAACGTTCGGTCCTCTGCTGCTGTCATCCAGCGGTTTCCCGCGACCTTTATCAGATCGTCAGTCTCTGCCGGAGATTCTTAGCACCCCCGCCCCGCCGTTACCACGACCGCTACCGTAGCCAGGAATAGCGGGGCCGCCGGGGACTGGGGGCCGATTTATTTGTTGTGCAATATCCATGGTTGTTTTTTGTTTTTTCTCTTGGGGAGAAAATTACCATAATCGCCACGCTTGGCAGGCGGGTTGGCGATCGCAGGATTTCATGTAATGTGTTTATGTTACAAATAATAAATAATAATTCAAACTTCGTGGTTATCGTCCTACAATTTATCGTAAAGCACGTAGTCAAATATGGAACTAACAATTTCGTATGGTAAAACCACATTTTGTATAGACAGTGGCGCCTTAAGGAGCTTCATTTGAAATATTGTTGCATGTTTACTCCAAAGTCTACTATTGTATACTGGGATATAGACTGGCAACTCAGCGTTATTTTCTGTTCGTGTAGCAACATTGTAGTAAGTGGCACCATGCCTGCCACCTAGTTCGTGTTAATGGAACGAATACTGTGCATATGTGTGAGAAAGCATATACGTATACATAACCACATACGTAAGCTATTCGCCACCCCTTTATTCATACAAAATCACAACAGGTATTTAAAGACCAATAATAGTTAAGACGCGCTGTTCGCACATATGAACTATTATGGCTTTAAACGCTGTTAAGTTTTATATAAAAGGGGTTAAAGTTTGGAGTAAGTACCTAATACAAAAAAGAATATACCAGACGTGATGACAATGTTTTACATTAAGAACTCATGAACTCCGAAGAAAATAGACGACATAAATCTAGTCGACGAGATACGTTTTTATTGAATAAATTGGCGGAACTGCAATTAGGTATAATATCTCTTTTAACACATCGTTCATTCGCAGAACGATTGATACATGTATAAACAAATTTCAATGTCTATAATAATAAAACGGTTTGTCGTAAGTATTGGTATCGAATGGCGTCACCCGTTCCACAAATGAGCGATGGGCTTTTAATTAGTACGCCACGCCGCCTGATCAGTTCTTATTTAAATATAAACCAGTGAGAAGAAAACGTCATCATTTCAGCCGAAAGACGTCCACTGAATACAGGATCCCTTAAGAGCGACAAAGTTATAAGTTCCGGTATACCCACATTTAGCGGTTTATTGCTATCACCAATTTCTAAAAAAAAATACCTACAGAATTTCAAATTATTTTCCAAGTGGTTTTTAATCACTTTTATAACTAATAGTCTGCGAGGATCATATATTTAATGGGTCTTCCTAATGCTGCGGCCATATGTAATGGCATACCTTTTTTAACATAAAGAAAGAAAGATTCTGCACAACAAGTAACTACTTGTATCACTAATATTTTTCAAATCTCACAGATTATGATGTGGCCGCAGCGCAACTACCTATTTTAAGAGTTCGAGGAGTCCAACTAATTACCATGTCATGTAAACATATTAATATGTGAATAAATCATTTATTGCATTTAAGCTTATTCTGTTTAAACCTATTAGGTACATTTGTTTAAAAATTACATGCTAAATGCATAACAAAAACAAAAACTTGGGTTAACTGACAAGTTTTCAATACAAATTATTTATTTAAATTAATTTACACGGCATAACATGAACCTTATTGCATTGAAAATAAAATTCACAAGAGAAAACTAGTGTTTTCTTTTGCGTTTTCCAACCATATTATATACAGAACCCTCGGTGGACGATTCTGTCTCGCACTTGACCAGTTTTTTATTTAATATCAGGCCAATAATTTGGAGTTTATTTAGATCCTGGTTTGGGTAAATAATCTAATACCTTTAAACGAGTAATTCTTGTTATCTCTGAATAAATCTGTTATAACAGAATCTCGGAAACGGCTCCAACGATTTTCACGAAATTTAGTATGCAGAGGGTTTCGGGGGCGATAAATCGATCTAGATAGGTTTCATTTTTAGAAAACACCAAAACAAATACCATAATCAAGTCATCCATTTACTAAGTATTTAAGAAAAAATATTTTTACGTGATACTTAGTGAGGTGGTCAATATTTGTATACTTATCCTTTTTTTAATTAAAATGGGTTTTGGTGGGTAAACATTTTTGGTCATTAATTATTTTGGTAGTTAAAGCTTTTTTTTACGTTATTTATTACACTCATTCGCTACTTTGTTATTCGTTTTCTAGCTTGGAGTACAATTATACTTAGAACAGGAGGCGCCTTACGCAGAAAATCTCCTCTGTTCGCTTCGCACAAAATCATCGTACAACTTGTGTTTTATCTGTGGTACAAATAAGGAAAGAAGCCTATAGGACTATCTACTTGTGCCAATGTGTACTCCTGATCAATATACTCTGAGTTTTTTTAGTGGTTCTTCAGGTGATAACACAGGGTGATATATGATAAAGATAGTAGTATGCTAAATATAAAAACAATTTATATTTAATTTAAAGTCTAATATTTATTTATCTAAATAAGTACCTATATAATTTACAAATATTAATTAATTAATTATAATGACTTTACATTTAAAAGTTAAAGTTAAAACTAAACTTATTTAAAATAAAATAAAATAAAACAGCTACTCAAATGTTAAAAATTAAACATAAACACCACTATAAAAAGAACACCCCCGCTAGCAGGCATGGTCCCTAAGACACTGGCTGCATTACCTCTCTGGATGGCTAGCCCAATCCTTTGGGAAAGGTAAGCGCCAGTTCTAGGGTCTCCGGAGGTGTCGATGAGCCGGGATGACAGGGCCTTAATAAAAAATTTCATGTCAGCTGACCAAGGTCCCATTGTTTCCACCGCGAGCGCCACAAATTCGTAATTATTTAATAATGATGAATATTTGCGGCGCTTGATGGTTTGGGCCTGTTCAGCTGCTGCACCGGCCCGATTACGGGTTGACTGGACGTGAGAAAGGGCGAATGTATCAACACACGTCGCGTCCCACACCAGTGCCCTACCTAGTTTCCACGGCACCAATGTAGCTCGTCTCTATGCAAACCTGCTGGTTCCAGGACAGCAGGCACAGAGACAGTGGCAAGCGAACGACGGATCAGATCATTAATTGTGCCGTGGCGGTACAAACGGCCAGCACTTCTAAAACATGAAAGGCCATGTCGTCCCAGCTTACTCACTTCCTTCCCGCACGTACAAGTATGAGGTTCACAGATTCTAGCTCCAAGCCGTAAGCTTATTGCAATTCGCAAGTAGCTTGGATCCAAGACTGCCTATATTATGGGAAGGAAGAGCGTGGAGCCAGTGGCCTGATTCGCCTGCTGAGACAGCGAGGAGACGGGCGCGATCTAAATCGTCCGGACTATTTTGTACAAGATATACATGAATTGATTCGAGGCGAGGTGTATCCCATGCTCTTTGGATATGCCTCTTGACTGGCATATCCACTCCGGGACAAGACTCACACCAAGCATCCCTGGCCTCCACCAGGTTGGCAATCTCAACGTCAAGTATCTGTGGGAGATTTAAAATAATACTGACGAGAGACAACGAACCATAAGCGGAGGACAGGAAAGCTGGCAGTGCCACGCTATAAGAGCATCGAATACCAAGTCCACCGAAACGAATTGGGAGAACCGCTTGAGTCCAAGACCTTAAATTAAATATAAATGTTTTCCAATAGGCTGATTAGCTGTTGTTCTTGGATTAAAAGAAAAAAAATAAAAAATGTCTGTCAGTGCTGTCAAACTGCTGAAAGTGACATGACATCTCATTGTGTATTCTGCCAATAGATTTGTTGTGTGATAATAATGCAAGAATAAGTTATCAAATATACACCTTGTATTAATAGGTTTAGAAGTCTTTTTGATTTTAACAATTTGTTACAGTTTGTTATAATAAAGGATGATAGTGTCTACCGTTTCGAGAAGTGTTATCGTGTAATAAAATTGAAATTACTATACTTTTATTACAAAATTAAATCATTTTTAAGTGGATGTACGTTTTTTATGTCAATATTTATCTTGCTTTTAATTTATTTGATCTTGAATTGCATTCATATTGTGTGATATCTTAGAGGACTGCTAAAATTTCACAGCATTATGCATACTTTAAAAGAGTATGTAAAAATGGTATTTTCGTGTAACCGATATAGATTAATTGTGGTAATATTACTGTCCTTGATTATGTGGCAGCTGTTTAGCATGTTTTCCGGAGAGCCTGCCCCGGAGAGATCATTGGCGCAGGTATTTTGGTATACTTTTTAGTCACTAGAAATGTATTCTGTTGTATTTGATTATTTCGTTGGTAAATTTTAACGATAATTATTCTTTGGCCGTATATTCGCCTGTCTGGATTTTCTCCCGTCCCCCCACTATATTTTTCCATGTTAAATGGGTGGAGTTCAAAAAGTTGTACCCTATAACTCTCATTGCATATCTTTTTTTTTTTAAATAGTAATAGCATAAAGTTTGTAAGAATACTTTTTATAAAACAATGAAGGATTTGGTTGTTTGTTTGGTTAACTACAGCTAACTATTTGCTAATCAAATGTAACTTTTTGAGCTCTCTAAACTCCAACTCTGACAAAAAATATCCAAATTATTTAGGAAGCTGTGAAAACACTCAGTTCCACATTAAAAATATTAATGATAAAACTGGTTTCTTTTTGGTTTACATAATTATGCTTATTTTTTGCTTACTGCATGAAAATGTGCTGATGTGTTTTGACAACAAATTTTGTTGTAAATGTACATTACATATTATTCATTTTAGTCTGGTATAGTAGAACTAGAGGATGACAAGTTCAATATACACAAACAGGAGAAGGTGAAAGTGCGGGTGTACTACGAGGCCCTTTGCCCTGATTCTAAGCATTTCTTCGTAAGGCATTTACGGCCGGTCTCAGAGAAACTATCAGAGTTCCTACATATAGTTCTCATACCCTATGGAAAAGCAACTGTAAGTCTACATCAACATAATTATGTGTAAATCTAGCTTTGAGTGATAAGTTTGCATAAGGATCTGATCTCTTGCAAATGATAAGAAATAAATATATTTTTTGATCTATTTTATACTTGCATTGTCATAAAAGCTGTGTTAAAGTTTTTTTCTACAGCTGGGTCATACTAGAATTATCCCTGTGACAGCTATATAAACATGTACTGCACCTGTGTCTTTAACTTCTAACAAATTCTATATTGAGACGAACCTTGTGACAATATTTGGTAACTTAAATGAATACTCACCTATTTTAATATGCCTTGCTTGCGAGTGTAGTAACTTTAAAACTACAAAAAACTGGCTGTCATAGGGATTTTCCTATATTGACCGAGTTATCCTCTTCAGTCCCTAGGTTCTTGCTTTAGGACATGATGCTGAATATAGAAGCTACCCTATAATTAATTGGACAAGGTTGTAATTTGCAATTAAATTTTTATTAAAACAGGTATAGGGTCTGATGACGATAAAGCATAGGAACCAACCTGTACCTACATTTAAATAAGCATTCCTCTCAGCTTGTAAGATGTTTTTACTTACATGTCACATAAAACCTTTATCTATTTATTAATTACCTAGATAGTGACTTCTTCTGAAGATTGTCTTCCAAAATTAATTGTATAATAAAATATCTTTCGAAGAGGCCTTTCCTATTCTAAGTTAATGGGATGAATGTAATATTGTTGTTTTTATCTTTTGCAGACTGAAGAGAAAGATGGAGAGTATATTTTCAAATGTCAGCATGGTGAAACCGAATGCTATGCAAACAAAATCCATGCCTGCTCTATTGACATTATCGGGAACCAGACCACTTCTATTAGGTTTACAGAATGTATGATCTCAGATAACATTGTACCTTATGACGCACTTTTAAGGGTAAGTAACTTTTTGCCCTGTTTTAAGGACCCATTTTGTTAATTACATTCTGTGTTTTTATGTATAGTGGACTATGGAATATGGTTTTTGGGTCTTTTCCTTGAATGTACAGCATAATATACTGTCAAATGAAAGCTGTTAAAACTGTTTGTAATTATGTTAATCTAGAATTCCCTCAAGTTATGGAAATCCAAGAAGAAGGCCTTTGGCCAGCTGTGGGACACAATAATAGGCTGATATAATAATAATAATAATTACCTGCAGTGCTGCATTCATAGCTGTAGGTTGATGTTTTTGAATACAACACTTATTTTGAAAGTTTTATTACAGTCTTTTATCCACTGGAAATTCTGAACTTAAAGGGATAACGAGTACATATATAGGGCTAGAGTCCTATGCATGCGTGACACTTGCTATTTATGTATTCATATTGCATATTGGTCTAAAAGACACTTTTTTTGTTTCTAGTGTGCCAAATTGATGAGTATAGATCCAGAGCCCATCAATGCTTGTGCCACTGATGATCTCGGCGCATCTCTTCTAAAAAAGTATGGAGATGACACCCACATATTAAACCCAAATTTTATACCAACTGTGACAATAAATAACTCAAACCCTAAACGAACACTGCCTGCTATTCTTAAAAATTTTCTTCTTGAGGTTTGTAAGCGAGTTGCAATGCCACTTCCGCCTCCCTGTTTGTGACGAACTCATCACGATAGAATAAGGCATCGAATCCGGTTGAGTTGATACTGAAATCATGACATTATAACCAAAAAGAAAAAACTAATGCGGTATTCCAATATTCTGGGCTCAAATTCAGTTTTGCTCATTTAATTATAACGTTAATTTTACGACTTACGTATTTTCACCTTTTTGCCAGTCAATTTGTGACTTGTTATTACTACTTATTAGTTATTACATTATATGTGCATATTACGGATGTGATGCTTGTTACATTGGTACAGTCAAGGAATTAAATTTGCCACCCCCCTTACTTCCAAAGTCAATCTGACATTATTCAGCAATAAGGTTGGGTTTCCTATCAATTACAAATGTCTTGGCATCTCAAATGATAATGACGTCTTCAAGCAGATTTTCTTTGAAATGGGTAGCAAAATAACTTCCTTGACCGTACTTATATGTATAATGTTGTGTACTTTTTCGATTTTAAATGTAAAGCGGCATAATAATAACAATGGTCTCAAACCAAAATTTAAAAAAAGTCAATTATTTAAAACAATATTGAACAATAGACACTATTTTATGAAACATAATAAGGCTATTTCAAAGTATTAAAGTACCTATAATAATTTTATTAGTATTTAAATTATAAATAATAGCTACTAAATCGCTATTATGTAAGGACACTAGGTTAATAAGATGAGATTTTTTGCTATTAGATCAGAAATATGAAGATACGCGAATTCAGATGTGGGACGCGAATAATAAACTTTTCATAAAATTAAATAAAATTTTCATATACTTATTGTAGAAATATCCTTTATTCCAATTATTGATATCGTGGTTCATCTAAATAGTAAATACCTACTAAACACTTCAAAACGTTTGTTGCAAAAATTGATTTTTGTAAAAAACCCACAGGTAATATATATGTATACGTAAATTGTTAGGATATTTTTGTAGTCCTCAGTCACGGTGGCAGTCAGTACGATAACGTGATTGACTACTCGCACCGATCATAAATCTTGTAGGTATTAGCCACATTTAACTATCCATCTTTACTTGTACGGTTACAAGTTTCAATCAATGCAATCCGGTCGCTGTTTAGTTTACGTGTAATTTATTCCTCTTGGCTTGAGGGTTTATAGTGGCTCCAAAATTCAAGTCTGTGGCTTCACGAAAACGTAACCGATATCATAAGTAGGTTAGTAGGTTTTGTCACACACTTTATTATCTAGTTCTAACAATGTAGTACAATATAATGTATAAGTACCTACCTATTATTCAGCAACAATGTAGCTTTCTATTAGTAAATGAAATATTATTTTAAATGAGTTCAGTAGTGTAAGAGATTACTCCGACATTCAAACAAACAAACACACAATTTTACCTCTTTATTGTATTAGTATAGACTAATGACTCGTCTGCGTCTCCGTCCGCTTAGAACTCGTTAGTCGTGTTTCCACCAGAGGCCATCCAGTTTTCCAGGATATAAAGTATCGAATGTTTTAATCCACAAACACAATTTTTTTATCCGAATCCATTCCGCTCTTAAACGCAATTGAGGGACAAACATCCAAACATCCAAAACTATCACATTTCTAATATTATTTAGTAGAAATACTTAGTAGCAGTGCAATACGTACCTAATTTAAGTATTTGAGTGTATCGTTCAATGGTTTAATTTAAATTCGAACAAGTAATTGTACGAAACGAGCTAGAGTAAAAATCAAAACAAAGAAAAATAATAGTACTTACAGCAAAGATTAATCAAGGCCGTTGTAAATTGTGTGTGTGTGTGTGTGTGCGTGTGTGTGTGTGTGGTGTCTCTTTCTGTTTGATGGATTATATAATAGACCGATCTTGTCCGTACATGTGGTATAAGTTGAATTATTTACAAATGTAAATTCGTTCTGGATTGTGGCTTCGAGCGCTTTCACTCTAGGCGGTTTAGTAAGGGATAATGGACTGCAGCAGCGGATAATGTACCTTCAAATTACTGCGGTGGCAGTGTTACTTAGTACAAAGTACGACTGCAACCGCTCTGCTACTTAGTCGTATGGTTTCTAGTCGCGCGACTAAGCAGTGTGTT
Source organism: Acleris sparsana (assembly GCA_923062465.1). Lineage (NCBI taxonomy): Eukaryota > Metazoa > Arthropoda > Insecta > Lepidoptera > Tortricidae > Acleris > Acleris sparsana. Next base: position 11,872,677 of record OV281287.1, on the reverse strand, counting down.
GTGGCGACCGCGCGACCTTACCGACGCAGTGAAAGCGCTCTTAGTTTAAAGGTTTCTTCTACCCACAACACCGTACCACACACCATGACCGTACTATGAACGTATCGGACCTGGAAGGTAATTAGTATTAAAATGTTGGTCGGTGACGGAACGGTCTAGTGGGCATAGTCTCATAGTTTTCAATACAAATAATGTTTTTTGTCTGAGACGTTCCTACTACGGTCATGGTATGGATACGGTGTAGTGGGCAGAAACCTTTAAACGGGTGTATAACTTGCGCCCTTTCAATAAAATGTCTGTTGTGCATTCAGTTCATTTAAATTTAGAACACGTGAATAGTTACTAAAATGAATGCTGGATGATAATGATAATTATAATTTTGTTTTAATTTAACTTATTGTCAGTTTCCGATGGTCTCCACTGTTGTCAGTTATACCGTGGGTTTACCCTTCGTTTTGTGTCCTTCCAATTCCAATGTTCTTATCTGGTGATATATAATTTATTTTAATGTTTCCCGAATAGGTTAGATAAATAAATACTAGTGAAGTACACGTTACGTATGGTAACTTTGTTATTGTTTTATACTTATAATTTATGGTTTGTAATGTAGCTTTTTACCAGGTTTTTAAACATTTTCCTTCTTTTTCAAATAAGTAGCTAAGATGTGAGGCTAGACCATAAATAATGAATAATATTTGGTTGTGATCAATACTTTATGGTTGTTATTATTATTTTCTGCCGAATCAAAACTGTTAGTGAAATTTTGGATATAATAAGTTTTAGAATATTTTTGTTAATGCATTTTATTGTCATGCATTTTCAAGTTTTTTAAACATCAGAATTAAAAGAAACCTACCGGTTGGTCAGTATACTGATTGCCTAAATTTTACTTGGTTTTATTTATAGAATCCTGTTAGGCAATCCTTGGTTTCATAAGGTTGACTGTTCTGGATCGCGTATAAGTCCCTAACTCTTACTAGTACCTGGAAGACTTAGCGTCGCCTGAGTAAGGCCCTTTTTACCGGACTGCCGAAGGGTGAGGGTAATGTGTTTATCAGCCTAGATATGTATGCTTGTTCCTTTGTGGCGCTCTAGAAACTAAACGCATGGACCGATTTTGATTATTCTTATGGCAATCGAGAGTTGTCTTAATCTTATGAGTGTCACTTAAGATATGACAGAAATTAAAATACAAATATGGCGGCAGCTAAAAAAAAATAAGGCAACGAACTATGACAAATGGGGTATCATCGAATAGGTATTTAAAAATATTTACTAGGTTTCTTTAATAATTTTTCATTTTTGAAAGCTTTTGTTTTTATTATTCGAGAACTTGTTACAAAAATATACACATATACAAATATAATAAACTAGCTGTTCCCGTGCCCACTTTGTTGGGATTTTTTTTTAAGTCAATATGTAGCCTATGACATTCACAAATACGTGGCTTACTATTGGTAAAATAATTTTAAAAATCGGTTCAGTAGATCCAGAGGTCCTTTACAACGTCACAAACTTAACCTCTTTATAATATTACTACGGATGAGGTACGAAGCAAGTGAAAATTTTCGATATAAACACTTCATTCAAACGTTCTCTCACTTCTCTCACTCTCAACTATTTTAATCTCACCTTTTGAGTTGCATAACTAGCCAATGCATAGTTAATTTTATTGACATTGAGTATATTGCATGTATAGATAGTGCAATGGTTTTTAAACAGTACCTATTTCGGGTTCGGCCTCAGTTGGTAAGACTAGACTAGCGGTGGTGAGTGAGAGAGAAATACAAACCCTTTAGGTGTTTTGACATCTAAATATTGCATTTTTTTAGGGTTCCGTAGTCAATAAGGAAAGGAATAGTTTCACCACGTCCATCAGTCCGTCTGTCCGCGGTTTAACTCAAAAACTCTTGGTACTAGACTACTGCTACTACTACTAGACTACTTTTGTACTGTACTACAGAACTGTAATTTAGCATATGTATGCCCGCCTTCCACCGCGAGCGGAGTGAGCCCCCGTAGGAAGGTAAATTGGCACGTAAAATTTCAAGTTTATATTTTTGGGTAGTAAAAAATATTAACATTACCATTTTTGCTTATTATTATAGGGAAACTAATTGGGTTGGACACCATCAAATGAATCGTCAAAGATTGACCGTAATAAAGATAAAACCTAAATCACGAGTGAAAAATAGAATTTGTATCATTGTTCCCCACCTATGGAGCACCTTGATACCCATGTTACCCCTACGTGAAAAAGTTTGAAAAATTCCAGCACCCAACAAAATATATCTTCTTTTTTTAAAGACTATAGGCAACCTATTTTGTTTCAATAAGATCTTGAATAGCATTTTCACACGTAGACATTACGCCTGATTAAAATGTATGGTAAATAAGATCTGAGACCCACACTTATACTTCAAATGCGTTGCCAACCCTGAAGACTAAGGTGGAATGCTGCATGTTAGTAATTTTACCGTTTGCTATATGCTATATCCCCACCCACAGCGGAACACAACAATGCTAACTTTGCTGCTTGGCGGTAAATGAAAGGATAAGATGGTTCAAAAATCAAAATTCAAAATATTTATTTAGTAAATTGGCCACATGAGGGCTCTTTTACACGTCGGTAATATAGAGTGAATCTACTAGCGCTTCGGAAAAGAACATCATTGCGGAGAAGAAGCGCCGCAAGAAACTCCAGCAGGTAATTTTTTCCAATAATAAATAAAAATTACAAGTAAAAAAAACTTAGGTATACTTAAAATGTCTACATTATTGGCTTAAAGGCATTTTGCAATAAGCGCTGCTCAGTGCTCAGCTAATATTACTAGGTATTCAAAAAAAAGGAGAAAAGGAACCAAAATTCACACTACTTAAAAACGTCTTTATCATCTAGGAAGTCATATACAGTATACCTATAATATGCCTTACCCAGCAAGCAGCACTTAATGCGAGACTTGATTTTTTTGTGTGTAGCATCCGGACGGACCGAGCACAAGGTCCTACCACCACTAGCCGTACTAATAGTCTTACCATTAGTGTTTAGTAGGTTCTTACCATTTTTAAATTTGGTAACTAGAGTTGATAAAGACCATACAATGAAATTAATTGGTTATACCCAAACATTGGTAATAGAATCGAAAATCGCCTTGTTATGTACAATTTCCCTAACTCTTTTCCGCAGTATTTTTTTGGCTGTTGGTATGTACCTAAACTTATTGCTTGTTAAATTAGTTATAATGAACTACCGCGCAGTGGTCGTTAGCTGCTATTCCCTCGGAACTGTTCTAGTTTTCGGGATAAAAATCACCCTATGACCCTACATCATTTCAAATTGATAGTAATAGGTTTCAAGTTTGAATCAGGTGGTTAAGCAAGCATTTAAAGCATCACTTTACTAACAAAAAATAACCAAAAAAACCGCTGGCCGGGTGCCTAAACATCTCGTGTCATTATGGCTTGTAGAAGAAGGGACTAAACCTCCAATCTAGTATAAAATCCTCATTACACGAATAATCGTAGGTAGAAGTCACAGCTGGGCACCGTTAGTCAAAAAGTTAACTTCGTTAATCGTTAATCCGTTAAATAAGAAGTTAACTTCGTTAAACGTTAAAACGTTACTTTAACGGAAGTTGAAGTTAATCTTTGATCGTTAACTCGAAATCGTAAATATACGCGATAAGAAATAAAAGTAAAAATCATAAATTTTGATTATTCTTAAAGACTAATCTACTAATTAACATGGTAATTATTACTAATCAATAATATCATAGCCAATAAAAATATCATTCATTCATGAACAAGAGTATATTAAAATTGTCGTCTGATAGAGAGACGCCCGTTTTTGAGGATCAATAACTTTTCCCGCAACTTTTAACGGAAGTTAACAAGTCCGTTACAGGTTTTTAAAGTTAACTTAAAAGTTAATCCGTTACTCGAAAAGTTAACTTCTTTAATTAACGGTTAACGGATTAACGGACTTCTGCCCAGCTATGGTAGAAGTTTAATCTATGTTAATGCACTACTTAGGTACATGCATTTTTACAGCCACATTTGTAGGTATACACATGCATAGGTAATCTACTCGTGGATAACATATGATATGATATTACAGAGGTGAATGTTATCGTTCCACTAACCTTAACTTTTCCGTATCGTTTACAGAAGTCATAAATTAAGTAGTAGATAGTTCCACCTCCCCGCTGCCACCCTCGCCCCGTCAGCAAACAAGCGTCTGAGTCAATTCAATTCAAAAGCCCATCTGACAACACCAATTTTCCTGTCTCTAAATGGCTACCTTTGCTCGGAAACCATTTGAAACACCACAATAAATCTTCACTGAAATCACGGGTCTAATTTCGTAAAAGCCCCGTCTCGCTGTGCTAATTAATATGAATGGCATTTGCATCCGGCTTTTTCTCTCGTACACCATTTCCAACTATTGTTTTGCGAAGATTCCCACGATTTATTCCTATTTTTAGCCGACTACACAATGCGGAGTAGCGTTATTGCGATTTAAAATATCATCTGGTTTATGGCTCTCTCGAAATGAAAAGCTTTTTCTCTTACTGACAAATTGGGTTCTTTTGTTAATGTTGAAAGAAATCATCCGTTTAAACAATGGAATGGAAAAGATGTAGTGTAGAAGGCAGAAACGTTATGAACAATTATTTAGGAGAAAGCGAATATACCGCTCTCCTACATACCTGACGCTATGGCTACGCACAGTCAGCAAAAAAGTATGTTATCTTGAGTTGATAATTGAATCTGGTGCGCGTTTATTTTAGTAATGAGTGGCGTGGTATTGCTGTGCTGTGGGTTCACAGTCCGCTGATGCTGATAGGAAACAATAAAGCCGCTTACGCACGGTCAACTGGCCGCGGCCCGCGCCGCGCGTCGTCTCGTCCGCCTGACGCCGATGCACAAATCTAATGGATTTTTTATGTTGCCCGAAAAGCACCAATATGGATAAAATTGAAAATGCATCTTGCCAATGGATTTCATCCACACGGTTGCTTTCAGGATTTAATTTTAATAGCGGATAGTGCGGGATTTATTATTTGCGTACGCAATTTATGATTTTGATTGGTCCGCCGCTACAGTCGATGCTTTTTATAGAGATCTAACATATTAGCACTAAAAAAGCAGACAAAGTTCTCTAAAACATATCCGTCGCTAAAGCTTTTTTATACTAACTGGAAGTTTAAAAAAATAAAACAAATACTTAAATACTTTAGTTAATAGGCAACTGTTTAAAATATGTAGGTATTAATAAAGTCAATATCGAGATCGATTAAAACAGAGTACATATGTAAAATCGTATGGTAACGTTTAGTTTTAACAGTGTAGGTACAAATATTTTTCAGATACAATTTCATTGTTTTTGAAACGTTGCTAAGTAGGCAGTTTTTAACGTGGCTGTTAAAGTATATACTTAGAATCAGATAACATTTAGCTTGACAACTGCGTTTCAGTTTATTTTCTTGATGGTTATTTTACTTTTTCAATTTAATAAATAATACGAAAGTGCAGTAATTACCCTCTTGTTACGATGTGTATCTCTGTTAAGAGTATTTCAGAAAGCAGCTGCCAAAAAATTTGCTACAAAAACACGCGGAAGGTTACACAAAACGCAAACTCGTGGCTGGGAGCAGACAGGGCGCGGGCAAGGGGCTCGTCTATCCCTGTTGGAGCCGTGTACTCATTAAAACTTTCCTCAGACTGGGCTTGCACGTGTTTTTAATTTTTATCGAGAGCACTCGTCGTTAGCGGGCGGAGGCTGCGGCTGCGGGCTTTGATTGCGCTACCCGCATCCGACCCTAATGACGTCGCCCATAGCTCTTCTCTTCCTGCACTCTCTACTCCACTCTTCCCACTATCTTTGCAGTAATTATTTCTTAATAATATTAAAAGCCAACACATAATATTAACTACGCAACGTTCATATTAGTATTCATACTCTTCGTCATTAGGAGCGACGAGAGGCTGCAAAGGGTAAGAGTGCTGAGTGTTATTATCGCCTTGGACTGTATCCTTAGCCTAGCAAGATGTGGAATACGATTAAATCTATAGGTAAGTCTTAACTAAGAAGTATCTAATTGAGGTGAGCCATAATTAAAGGCCTCTCTTCAATTTCAATCATGCTCAATTGAACAACGATTAACCAAGTCGATAATCCCAACGGTCCGGGTAATTAACAAACACCCAACATTTTAAGCTCGCATAGATTATTGGTAAACAAGTAAAAACGTAAGAATCTAAAAACGCATAAATAATGCTTCCAGTTGAAATAAGTCTAACCCCATTTCAACGTATCGGACGCACTTCCGAAGAGCACAACAAAGTGTATCACTTTTCACCAAGGACTGTGTGACAAGAAACTCGCCGAGCTTGATGGCTGATGATTTAGGGGCTAAACTTCCTGACCAGAATATGTGACCAACTGACCTACTGTTATGCGATGGAACGTTAATACACCTTGATACTTGATACTTACAAGTCGCACACGTTCCTTGCAATTGCAGGTTTGAAACGAACATACATCGTTTCCGTCGACATACGCCGTTGGCCGGTTTAGAGAATAACAGCTGAGCCGCGAACGGCCGAGTGCGCGCGCTGTGTGGCACGGTCGCTACAGATCCGCTTAGCCACGGTCACTGGCGCCGCCTGCGCCACTTGCCACGCAAACAACTCTAATGGATTTTTCGTGTTGACCAAAATATTCTAATAGGATACATGGAAGGCCAGCTTATTTTTAACGTAGACGGTGGGTTCAGCATAAAATCTGACAAGGTGTCATCATATACCAAAAAAATGGTCCAAATGATGGTCCAAAAAATTGGAATAAAATGTAGCTGGCATTTGGTTTTTCAAAATTTATATGTTAATGTTATTTCGGCTTTATAGTTTCGGGGCCTAGCATTTTGTATTAAATCCTGATACCCTTTTAGAATTCCCCGGCCTAGGGAAGCTATGATGGACATAAGTAGTAGAAGCCTTAAACGTCTAAAACCACTCCGGCGATTTCTCTGTCAGTGCCATAAGTGGGGACGTCGAGAAAACGCATACGCAAGTCTACCAGACCGACGACGCTCCCCAGCCGCTCCGAAGAGCCACCGCACAGCGCGAGCAGCGAATACAGTAGAAAATAAAATGATTTACATGGATAATTGGATATGTTTGTATAATTTAATAGATAACTATGATGTAGGTATACCTAAACCGCATCTACCTTTTTATTATGTTTTTAAGTGCCTCATATTTTGGTGCGGTTGCATGCACCATGTTCAGTTGTAGACTGACAAAAGTTACGGTATTCACAATCAGTGAAAGAAAATGTTAACTAGGTATGCGCTCATGCGCACCGCTAATGCGCAATAGAAATATCTCAAGAGATACAACTCCTCACTGCATAAAGCATCTGGAAATTCCTGGACGCAACGGGTCACTGCGGTGAGCTCTAAACAAAGGGCTGCCGCAATAGGTCAGCAATGGTCGAAGCGGCAAACAAAACTCATCAACACCCCCATAAATAAATGCGCACAACCTTGTTATTTACAATGCCTTTGGGTGAATCGTTTTGTTATTATTTGCTAAGGTTAAAGTTTGCTATAACAAGGCCCAAACGTGCTGGATATTTTCTCATCATTACACCTATGTGTTACTAATAATGATATAACTAGATAGAAAAAGACGTCGCTATTGCCTACGCACTCGCAATCACAATCGGCTTCAAAGTGGAACAATTGTTTTCATGTTGTAAGCATACAAGCCTTCGATTTTTAAAATGAAAACGATTGTGATTGTGAGTGCGTTAGGCAATAGGGCTCTGGCCGCGTAGGAAGGGTAACTTTCAACAACTAAACTAATCGCGTCGTCAATGTGGTCGGACGACGACATGAACTGTTTTCATAGGTACCGGGGTTACTGGGAGCATGGTCGTCATCTTATCACAATCGCGTAAACTGGGAAGGCTTATTGCAAATGATGCATTAATACAAGTGTACTTTGCACATTTTCACTCCCTAATGTCGTATGGCACGCTCCTATGGGGAAACTCCACGGATGCCAACAGAGTGATGATCATGCAAAAGCGTGCCTTACGCACGTTAGCTGGGGTGAAACCTAGGCACTCTTGCAGGGGCCTTTTCGTAACGTACCGCATATTGACGCACTACTCAGTTTACATTTACCAAATAATAATGTTTGTAAGAAACAATATTTCCTCCTTTGCACGCGTTAATATTCCTGGCAAGGAGCTCCGCCACACCGGGCGTTTGAGAACAGTTCCCCGTCGCATGGCACTTGCGGCTAAGAACCCGCGTGTCATCGGTCCCACGTACTACGAGCGTCTACCTGCCAAACTCAAAAAATTACAATCCGACGAAGCATTTAAACATCAGCTGAGAAACCTTTTATTGAATAATCCGTTATACTCCGTGGATGAATATATGAAAATGGAAATGTAAATTTATTATTTTGTTGACATTTATTACTCATTGTACATATTTTGACATCGGACGAATGACCATTATTAGATGTTTAACTTTTATTGTTTTAATTTATGAATTATTATTGTATTCTATACCTACTTTGATTATTAATATTTATGTTTTGACGATCTCAATGTAATTTCGTATTTTTTGACATGCAATGCAACTAATATTGTAATATTACATTGACAAATAAATAAACTAAACTAAACTAAACAATAACTTATTAACAAATAATGGGCTCTGGAGGAGAACTGCCTTAAATCCTTAAGTAAGATCATTTTACTTAAAGGAAACATCCTTTTATATTCGAATAAAAAAATGCATCCAAAGACTTTCTAAAATTCCCATGTCTCACCCGGAAATCGAACTAGCCAAAAATTCAAAACATAAACACAAGATCTGGATGAAATTTGGCACAGTAATAGATTATAGTCTGGCGACTCTACAGCACATAGATTAACTTAAATCCGGAAATAAATCATGTTCCTGTTGGATGTCTAAATTACGAAACGCGGATGGAGTCACGGGCAGAAACTAGTACTCTCTAAATACGTAAAGATAAAATCACTTATGATAGAACAACAACACACAGTAAAAGATTATTGGTTCCTTAAGTTAAGCTTACCAAAACGAAGCCTTAAAAAACGGAAGCATATCAACACTGGCATCATAAACATCGTTACAGTTCGTGTTACGTGAAGCGAGCATGATTTTCCAAGCGGTCCTAACATCGTTTATAATAATTAAGACTGATATCGCCGCTGCCGCGCCCGTCGGCAACGGCAAATTATGACATTATTATTGTGTACACACAAAAGAGTCGCTTAAACATGTAAGCGACTTCGCATTGTTCAGGGCTGAAACAATTAATGAGTGTTGCATAAAATTGCCTGAGGGGTGACTTAAAGAAACCTGACGAATCTAGTGATTAGCATGCAAAGCATACATTATTACTTGTGACGTATGGGCGGAGACTGAGTTACGAGTAATGTGAAGATATCTAGTTATGCGCGTGAAGAAGATAATCGGCGCTCTAACCTTGACATCGATTACCTGGTGCATCGGTAGTGATATAACCATGGAATATATATATATATACATAGTTCGTCCACGGTTATCCACTGAGCCAGGGATCATAATATTATTACCATTATAATGAGATCACAAAGTATTCTAGTTTCGGTCTAGGTTGTCTAGTACAATTTGTGATATTTCTAAAAAAATTATGTCATGGCATTTTTTTTGAATTTGTGCGTTAACACGATAAAACCCGAACTTACATTAAAGCACTAAAACCATTTAAAGATTCGAAAGATAGGAAGGTAGTCAAATCTGAACCGGTTCGTCCCAAGTCGTTAGATTTTATCGAATGGTAGGGGATGTATGAGTGCGACACCTACTAACTCCTTAATTTATGGCGCCGCTATAGGGGAGCGGTTTCAAACTCAAACATGTGATTTTATTAACGTGTTACTAAGTTTTTACATGTTTTTCTGAATGTTATCACTGTGATCAGTATTAAAACTTACAAGAAAGCAGCATTCTTGTTATACTAATTCATACAGGTGCAGACTAAACGAAGTACCTAACAATAAAAAGGTGAGCATTGGCTCCTAAAATATCTCGGAGTACGGAGGGTTATACGTAAGAGCACGTGTCTTCTGAAACACGATCACGCCCCTCCATTCCAATACCAATTCTTAAAATTAAAACAACACTCTCTTAATACTCGTAGGCATTTTATATTTTTACTTTGATTTATTAGCCGGCCGACAAAGTATTAGGTACTGTATTCCACATAATCTTATGTTGTAGTAGATTCTTCCACAAGGGACCAAAACTAGAGCGAGTGAGCCAGCGAGAGTGGCTATAGTTCGTGTCATTATGGTTGTTTATTCTCGCTTTTAAACACTCTACTTTTCATTTTGAATGCGAGGAAAAAAAACCGGGCAAGAGCATGTCGGACCATTGACACTTGACTCTGAAAATTAACGCTTTAAAGCTTAATATTTCATAAACAGATCCCTTAATTAAAAAATTGTTTATTTGCAATATTTTTGAAAGACCTTTCCAACAAAACGACGGGTAGACGAGAAAAAAAAATACATCCCCATGTTACGTCTAGCGGAGGTAATTTTTTTTTTTTTTTAAGATTTTGTTTTACTACTATAGTGACTAATATAATAATTATGTGTGTTCATGCCAAATTACAGCTTCCTAGTACTAAGAGGCTATGAGCTAGGCTGCGGACGACGGACGGACGGACATGGCGAAACTATAAAGGTTCCTAGTTTGACCACGTAAACATAAAAACGACGTTCTATACAATATTACAATATTTACTATAACAAAGTTTCTTACAAATTTGTTCAACGGTTGTTTCTTTTTGTAAAGTGACACTTTAAATGCTTGCATATTTAGCCAACAAATTCAAACTTGAAAACTATTTTAAATCTACTGGAATCTTGCATAATAATAATACTTAATATAATTAAATAGATTCATATTCGTAATCATTAATCGTATTTCACGAAATAAAATCGTATTTTTAAATATTTATGCCGTTGTAATTTTGAGGTTATTTCCGCGCCCTAAAAATGGTCAAAGTCAAAGTCAAAGTTCTTTATTCTTCAATTTAGGCATAATATAATGCACCTATGAATGTCAAAAAGCATTACCACCGGTTCGAAAAATAAAACCTTTGCCCCGAGAAGAACCGGCGTAAGAAACTCGGCCGGTCTATACACAATCACTGAAAATGGCGATAATCCTCCATTCACATAAATGCCGTGATTGGTTGATTAGGGGTTTCCAAAGTAAATTAAAAAAAAAAAATATTACCTAGAGATAATTAAGGAGCTTTAGTCCCGATCGATGTGCAGAGAATAAAGTAACATTTTAAGAGTATGAGAAGTGAAGAAGAATAAATTCCTTCTTTTCACATCATTAAAAATGATATTTATCTTACTACAATGTCATAATAACTAAGTAAACTGACCACATTCCCTTTCAATTTTTATTTTATGAGAACGTGCAATGTTAAATTAATACAAAGTACTACTGAGGTTAGGTATTAACCTAACCAATGATTCAAAAAATAAATAAATATAAATGTAACGAATGTAAACAGTTTTTATGTTTGTTTTAAGGTGTAGGTCAAAATAAGTATCGTCGAATAGTCCAAAACCATTTCAGAGCCAGAGGAAGTTTATTTATTTGCAAATTTATTTATATTACTTTTACTTTAATAGACTACATCGTGTTAATTTTTGGGACCTTATATGAATTCCACATAAGGTTAACAGGTTTATCATTTCGCTTACGTTTCGCAAATAAAACAACGTTTCATCTTAAATTTTGTAACGACCTTTTAAAAAGTAGCTAATCAAGTATAATAAGCAGTAGATATTCAAGTGGCAGTTAGGGGCTACCTGCTTATTCATTCGCGAAGTTTCCGCCCGTTGATTACAGCTTGTAGTGTCACAAGACTACCGCGTAGTAATGTGTTAATTGCTGTCTGTCTAACTACCGCTTCTTGCTGTGCCATTTCGAGCCACCGCCGTATTCTGAACCAAACTTAAATGAAACTGATCATTTAAAAAGGAGAAAACCAAATTTATGTATATTTGTCACTTGTCACTAATGTCTGCACTACCTATGCACATAATATGGTTTGGGGCATTAGGTATTTAATTATTTTAATCGAATTAATTTAAACCTTTTTTGTATTTTGTTGAGTCGATTTTGTTGGTGTGACTCGAGATTTCCCGGGATTTTGGGAAATGGGTTATTGTTAATAGGTAATTAATAGCTTTTATCGAGGGTTAAATTAAATAGACAAAATGAAAATGTTCGATATCTATAATAGGTTATTTAACATATAGTTTTCAACAATATTTTAGAATTAAATGTAATTGTATAAATAAACGAGTTACTACTTTCTGAAACAAAATTTAAAAATAAACATCTTAATAGCATATAAGTTTACTTTAATTGCATATAAATTTAAGTATATAATTAAAAGTTATTTATCTTTTTAGAAAGGTAGGTAACAAAAATAGACTCCCGGGATTGTAAGTCATAGTCATATCCATGTTAAAATAACGGACTTAGACCCCGGGAAATTGCATCCCATCCCAGATCCGATCACTGAACATAACCGATGGTCACCGTGCATCGTCCAGATGTTTTTTGCGTAATAATAGTGAATAAATAGTTGTACGTACAATTATTGGTTCAATAAATGTAGAAAGGACTCGTTTTCGGGTTATTATTTTTATTTGAGTAAAGGTATATTCTTTTGCCTATCATTATATGAATAACTACGAAATGTGCAACCAATCTTACATCTTTATACAAAATTTGGTTCAATGACAACGCAGCAGAATCATTCGCCAGTCCAGAATGAGGCCGTCATCTCAGACGTCGCGTTGAATAAAAGCACCGCGCGCGCCAGGGCCGGCCACTGGCGCTGTCCGCAGCGGGGAGCTATGGTACCAGCGACGCTGCCAGTGCTACTGGTGCTGGTAGCTTTGGTTTACGCGGGGAAGGAAAGACCGGTATGTATTCGTAGGTCGCGGAGGTAAGCTATCGACATCATTTTTTTTTTAATCTGGTGCCTATGTTTGGCCTAGGTCTAGGTAGGTAACCACTACATATTCAAAAATCGTAAAAATTCGACTTGATTTAGAGGGTGAGAAACATTTTCGCCCGGAGTTCAATTTGGGTAAGTAATACGAGATATAAGAACTTATCATATAACAGTCACAATATATACGCTCACGTTGTATAAATATGATTAAATATAACGTACATTTGAGATAATGAACGAAAGATATAATGTCAAAATAACTATTTCCATAAAGTATAACGTTATTAATATATAATATCAATTGATATAACAATTAAAGTGTATAATGTACATGACACCTAAGATATAAAACATATATAAATCAAAAAATCTAACATCAAAAAATATAATGCACGTATAATATAAACGCCTATAACTATTTTCAGTATTACGTGGCCTTTTTAATTTTACAATCAAATTGTTTCGCATAGTTTTTTCAAGGGATGTAAAAAAATATTGATTTTGTTATTATAGCTAACGTTCATTATATCTCGTAAACGTTAGTAACATGAAAATAGTTATTATATTATGTAGTTATATCTCGTGTGACGCACCGGTTCAATTTGTATGGTTTTTTTTAGACAGTTATGCCATTTTAGCGGTGCTTTACAATCCTCTTAAGGCTTATCGGCCCTAAACGTAATCTTAATTTTTGAACGCACTGTGCTGTTTGAAGAACGAGGGTAGTTTTACGATATGTTTGATATCAACAAAAAGATCTTACAGTGACCCAGTGACCATTACAGACGCCCAATTCATATTTCCTGAACTATACTTTTATCCTGTAAATTTGTGTATCGCGAAATAAAGATACAGATGAAAAAGATAAAAGTCATTTATTCAGTAAGTAGGTCGCACGGGCAATTTTACACGTCAAGAATTTACCACTGCTTCCCAAGAGGAGACCACTGCTGAGAAGAAACACCGCAAGAAACTCAGCAGTCAGTCATTTTTTAAACATGTTTCATATTACAATGGTACTTAGTCCAAGCATTATATAAAGCTATAAATATAAAATTAAATATAATATTAAATAACATGCGTAGTTCAGCAGGAAAACATGCCGAAAATCATGGGAGAGGGATAGAGGGAGAAAAGGGAAAAGTACTCCTACTTGTGTATATAAGACGGTGCCAGACGACGAAATCTTGGCAACATTATTTTAACTAATTCCTAACATAATTCATCGTGTCAAGATTAGTATACCAAGAAGCCCATAGACGTAGTGCATGTTTTTATGAATTTTTCACAACCGAAGGTATAAATGAAAGTGTTCTAGTCAATTTGGCATGTGTCGGCGCGTGCCTCTCCGTGCCCGTTTTCCTGAAACAACACATCGCATTAGCGGAGTCGTGTCACATTTTTCGGGTTAGTTTATGAGTTGCACGTTGCGAGGTAAGGGTTGACGGATGAGCCCGGGCGCGACACTATTGCTCAACGTCGCTGTCTGCGAATACGTAATGCAGTGACGAGTCGGGCTCCAATGTCACACGTCACCCTCTTATTATTTGTCGATCGCTATCGGTATCTCGGTTCGGTATAGACTCTGGCTCACTTGCTTTAAATTTTCTACATTGCGAGCGTAGGCCGCATGGGCACTTTTCACGTCAAAAATTTACCAGCGCTTCCCAAGAAAAGACCACTGCTGAGAAGAAGCGCCGTGAGAAACTCAAGTCAGTCATGCTTTAAACATATTACTTATTTGGTGTTGTCCGCAACTCCGTCCGTGTTGTAGTTACTTTATCATTATTAGCTTAAGAATTTGTCCAAGTTTTCGGCGTAAAAGTAGGCAAGAACCCTATTTCCTTCTATAAACAAACAAACAAACATACTTACTTTGAAAATTAAAGTATTATTAATAAATATTACAATAATAATACTAATTATGGCATTATATAAAACTATAAAATAAATAAATATAGCCCCATGAAATAAAAGCAAGCTAAGGCAGTGGAAATGATTTCTCACCATTTTAAATATTTAAGCTTATGATACAACTTGATGCGCATTGGGTTAGTCCCCGTGGAATCACAACTTAATAATTTTCTCTGAGAATGTTATCTCATTTTTATTAAGAGACTTTTTGCTCTGACGTTATTCACAAAGCCAAGATATGTAGATACGGAGCACGTAGCGAGTGAATAATAAAAAATAGGCACTACTCGACTTGTCAATTTTTTATCACTTTTATATGTTGGGTACGTGTTGATGTCACAGATTGTCAGAGTAAGCACCTGCTGTGAATAACTAGTGACGTGTCGTCAAAGTACGGGCTATTTATTTATGTGCTGAAGATTTATAAAACCTCACAGCCTGCAGTAAAAATTACAAAGTTTTACACAAGTACAGGGTGTTATCGTTTGGAGGTGTTCTGTCACTTACTGGCAGTAATACATACCTAAGTAAGTTATCTGAGGTAAAATTTAAACATGATCAATAGGCTAGGCCAACAATTGCTCACAGTCAACAATTGTACCTACTTTAATACTAATTAAAGTAACAGTATAGTTCGAATGTCAATAATGACAACAAATTGCAATTATCCAACAGTAATAAACCCGTAATAGGGCATCCAATTATGTAGACAATTATTTAAACCTCACAACAGTGTTACAATATGACGTCATCTGCACCAAAAGTTCGAGCCCTGATGTAAAATATGTCAAATAAAAACCAACAATTAAATTGGTTTTCACATCATGTATGTATAAAATCCACAGTACGTCGTGATGAAATGACTTCACGGTAAACGGTGTTCTAAAAACGGTAAAACTGTTACAGGTATTCAGTGAGGAAATCAACGAAATAATACAACACGTTCACAACGAGTGCGTCGGGAGCACCGGGGTCGCCGAGGGTGAGTTCCAACGAAATTGTATTTCCGCTTACCTTTGTTCTTCGCCCACATGCAAGTGACGCGAACACTCAGCCACTAAACCTACCGCCACAGCTCTATGATGGTCTTAGAACGGACGCAGCGCGTATCTTTGACGGCTACGTCCACTGCGTAACTTGCCGCTGTACTCAGAGATATTTTGGACACAGTTAACTCGTTCCTTATTCAAACATTTCAAACTTGTGTATGCGAAATCGTCACTATGGAACGAATAATCTTCATTAACTGACTCTGAGTGCGGCTGTAAGTAGGAATACTAGGAATGTCCATATTTAATAAATAATTAAATAAGTTCTTGGGGAATCTAGCCCGGGGGTCTCTGCGGGAACATACATTGCTATAGCAAAAGATGTTTGATATTTACCAGACTGTACCAGAAGGAGGGTAATGTTTTTCGCGCGTACGTATGTATGTGTGTATGTCCGTTCCATTGTGATTGTGACCTCCTGTAGCCTAAACGACTTCAACGATTTTGAAGAATGAGATGTCGTTAGATTATTTTTGGTTATGGGAGTGACATAAGCGATAATATTTTATTCAAAGCAATGAAGTCAAGGACTTTAAAACAATAACAGTGTATATATCAAAAAAAGCAGTCGAGCATGCTTTCCATTACTTATTTTATACACTTGTTAAGAGTTATTAAAATTCTACTTCAACTCTTCTAAACTCAATTCAAGTTTAAGTGACCATCGCTCTTTTGATAAAAGTTACGTAGGAACTTTAGAAGCAGGGTTGTATGTGGTTCGCAAGCGTCACGAGTTCGCGACATAAATTATAATAAGCTATGTCTCCCCAAGTTCTTTATTATTCCTTATAATATGGGCATTTTTAATTAAAGTAGCTACTTATTCGTGTACAAAGTGAGATTTTTTATGTAATTAACCCCGTGGTTTCAAAATTATTATACGAATAATATTGCAACTATTATCTAATATTTGAAAATATGTAAACCTTTCCCATTAATGTTATGAAAAATACCATTATTATATCGTTGATTCGCTTCCCTAAACTCTCCGAAGAGCAGTCACCTCTACCGCCCTTCTACATTCATTTGTTTTGAAAAAACATGTCTCGTGTTTGAGTACATTAAAGTGTCTTTATTCTTACTTGCCCCCAGAGGATATCGCGAATTGCGAAAACGGCATATTTAAGGAGGACAACAAATTGAAGTGCTATATGTTTTGCCTGCTGGAAGAAGCGAGTCTCGTGAGTTGTGTTTTGTTTGTTTCTCTCTCCACCTTTGCGTTAGCGAAATTAGATGAAGTGCAATTTACTTAGCTATTGCAACAAATTAGGTCTTACAAAGTTATATTGAAGACGACAATGGACACTAACTGGGATCTTAATCTTAAGACTACGCCGAGCGTCCAGTGGCGCCCTCATGACGATTATTTTGTTTTCTAATAAACTAAAGTAATGTCTTGAAATCCAAGGATGTATTTATGTTGTACAAATGAAAACACAATGTATAGCATATAAGACAAAGTTTAATAACCTTTAACCTTCGCGTCGTCAACTTAACGGGAAAAGGTGGCCACTTTTTTCGAGTCGATCTCTTTTGTACATCATTGCTTTACATTTATTTTTGTAATTGTTATCTCGTTTGTTTGTACTATAAAGTGTTAACTCACATTACTAGTGGCTTGAAGTGTCGACTCCTGATCTTGAGGCACATTAGTGGTGGCCACCAATGAATTTTTATTTATTAAATAAGTAGGTTAGTACATTACTTAGTTGCGGTGACACAATACTCTTACGATGAGGAAAAAATACCGTAAGGAGACCTGCACATTCAGATAACTAATGTTTAATTTAAAAAAAATAACTGCTAAAAGTCGAAGATTTTAGACAGAAAATTGTTTAAAGTTAAGTTAATAAAAAGTAGCGAAAAAGATTTGTCAAGATCGTAGCAGGAGAAAAGAAGTGGTCTCTGCTTACCCCCCTGGGAAACAGGCGTGATTTAATATATGTATGTATGTAATGAAAAAACTACTCTATTCTTTGCCGGTTTTTTAATGAGCGGAGTCTGGCCTGTAAATGCACAAAGTGGTATCTAGTTAATATAGCAGAACCTTAATGTCCATTGTATTCCTCAGGTGGAAGACGATGTTGTTGACTACGACATGATGGTGAGCTTGATCCCGGAGCAGTACTACGAAAGAGTTTCCAAAATGATTTTCGCATGTAAACATCTAGGTGAGTAACTCAAAGATCAATTTCACTTCTCTTTTAGCGCATCGGTAGAAATGGCAGGGGGTCAATTTTTGAGAAGCAAATACTTGGAAATTTAATTCGAACATGAAAGTGAAAAGTGGGGTTGGTGGTGACGTTCCTTCGCAGGCGATTTATTTTCTACAGCTCCTATTGTTTTGAGCACTCGCTCTTCGAAAATGTACCCGCCGGATTGACGAGGATGTGCGACGAGACAGGAATCGAAAAATGTATTTCTTGTTGAAATATCGAACCGTGATACTGATAGTGTGTTAAGTTAACTATGTAAACAAAAACAATGCACAGCTAGCTTGTCATTCCCATCGATACTAATCACGACTTCGCGATGGCAATTCTTGGTGAAATTAATATCTTAATTCTCTTCTCACCTTGCTTGTGAAAAGGCTACTAAGAGATTCTTTTTTAAATAGAAGTTAAATTAATGTGTCCAAAACTAGACATAGAATGCTTAGAAACCTTGCTTTCATATTAAATTTTAATGAACAACACTAAAAATACATAAAAATTAGAGAAGGTAAATTTTTTTTGAGTACCTAAATGCGGAAAAATAAACTCCTGTTTTTAGGTTTCCGTAGCCAAAATGCGAAAAGAGAACTTTGTAGTTAGTTTCGCCATGTCCATCCGTCGATCCGTATGTCACAGGTATTTTAATCAAAAACTACAAGATGCATATTAATAAACATTTGAGTGTGGTAGTTCAATAACAAAAATAAATATTTTTTGGGGGGCACTCCATACTACACCAGCTAATTTTGCCATACTACACCAGCAAATATTAAGTGAATATTTGCGGAAATAATCGCTCTGAAAGTTGCATATTTTGTGTCCGCCCACTTTATATTTTAAACCTATACCGCTATACTTAACGCTATAACCGTTTTTGAATTATTGCCGACAAAACTGCACTTTTCAACAAAAGGACTTAAGTGCCATGAAGATACCCCTTTTTGCTGGTGCACTTTTTTTTGGTCGTAGCAACGGCATCGGAACCCTGGTTACTCTGAGCGGTCAGATATGCTCTAGCATCTTACCCTGTTTTATGCTAGTGAAGTAAGTCTACGATATTTATTCCAGATACACCGGACAAAGATAGGTGCCAAAGAGCATTCGACGTTCACAAATGTTCGTATGAAAAGGATCCAGATGTAAGATATTATTTCTAAACCGTGGTTATTATTTTTAAATTCTGAACCGTATTATTTCATACCCTGACTCCGCCGGGTCTCAAGGTACAGATTCTGCCTAGTTTAGGTCCTACCGGAACCTTGTATAGTAGTTTCTTCAGGCATTTATTTTTAAATTGAAACACCTAAAAATACCCCTATTGAAGGGGCTATTTATCTTTTACTCGTACTTTACGTACGGAATTTTCTTTTACTCGTACCTACTTACCTAATAACCCTATGAATCCGTTATTGGAAAATATTCTGGCATATTAAGATAATTGGACGTCTGAATTAGAATGCAGAAATATAGATTGTTTCTGGATTGATGATAATAACTAATGGTGGCTAGCGTTGCCAACAAGTAGTCGACTAGTTTAGTGTATGCATTTTTAATTACACATGTACAGTAGTGGCAAAAAGTCTATCATATTCTATTTTTTTGTCATAATTTTTACATCACGCCTAATAGGACCAGTATGAAAACTAAATATAATACTTAGTCGATAAATCCCGACTAGAAATATATTTTGTTGGTATTATTTTAAACAAGAACTTTTTTTATATGGACATAATTAAAGTCATAAAGTTTATTGCAAATTCGATATAATGGCAAATTTAGTGTAATAACAAAAAAAGAACAAAAAATATAACATTTTTCACACGACGACCTCGCACAAATGGTCCGGACTTTGGCTGGGCCAGTCAAAAACTCCCACTCTTCGTTTATCATACCACTGTTTCACAAGCTTAGATGAATGTTTAGCGTCGTTATCTTATTAAAATATAAATGATCTGCCGAAATTCTGGCGTGCCCAAGGAAGACAAACGTCTTGTAATATTTATTCATAAACTTCCTTCGTCATGATGCCGTTAATTCAATGTAATGGACCAACTCCATTTGCACTAAAACAGCCCCATACCATGAGAGAGCCTCCGCCGTGCTTGATTGAAGGGAGTTGGTACTTTGGATCGTAGCGAGCATTGTCTGGACGTCGAACGTAGTTAATTCCATCGGTTCCAAAAAGCAAAATCTTGGATTCGTCACTCCATATGACTTTATTCATCTATTGCAACGTGGTCGGCCAGGTATTGGGGGCTTTTTGACACATCCATGAAGCTTTTCCCGTTTTAAAACTTTCGAGATAGTATATTGATTTAATCCAAATTGGGTTGCTAAAGTTGATTGCGTCGTGCCATTTTCATAGCCAGGTATAATTGCTACTTGTATTGCTACAGTTAAGTTTTTGTTTCCAAAAGGTCTTTATTTATTTATTATGATGTTACTGGGAACTTTTTGACTATACCAAATTAGAGCATACAACTAATAACTATAGCAATTTACTAATATTTCAAAATAACCGGGAAGGACGCTTAATCACAAAGAAAACGAAAATACATCAGAATTTAGTTTTTTCGAATGACAGGCATGTAAATAGGTCAGAAACGATTAAATATAACCTTCTTATCTGACATTCTTTGACGCGAAGTCTAAATTTCATAAATTACTAAATTTATTGTGAGAAAATAGCAATATGATAGACTTTTTGCCGCTACTGTATGTATAGTTTTGCAATCGACGACGTCACGCCGCGCCCCAGTACTTATTGGTTTAGTATACTTGGATGATCGTGTTTATACAAATACACATTTATGCGTTTTGATGTTTTATATTGTATTTACCGTAAAAAGTGTTGGTATTAATCTTTTCGTTTATTTATTTTCAGTTATATTTCTTATTTTAAGACCCTTTGTGCGCTGACGAAACACTGAGAAGACGTTTGTACAATACCTACTTATAACTTTACTTTATTACATTTAAGTGCAAACGAACGATCAAATTGTTTCATTTAAAAAGAACCCTTACACAAAAAGAAAATTAGCATCGCAATAAGTTATACTCTAAAGAATCTTATTATACTTTCACCGGCGAATATAATTACAAGTCATATTGCTACTGTCTAGAGAGCAGAAATACTTGCAAATAAAGACGTAATTTGGCGTTAGCCGCGGGCTCTTTGGCCGCCTATTTTTCATGAAATCTCGCTCAAGTTTATTCAGATCTTGAAAGAAGTATAATGCTGAGAAATTAATTTGCTTTACGAGATTTTTTTATAAGGAAAATAAATGAGTTCGAATCTTGTAAAACGTATAATTGCGATCTTTAGTAAAATTAAATCTCCGAAGCCGCCCAACCCCGCGCGAATGGCAATTTGAAATTTTGACTTTTACAATGGAAGCATTGAACGTGTTTTTCTTTTCATCAATGAAATTTGATAATAAGCAGGAATTTATAAGATCCAGTGTATTAAACAAATTCGTTTTTATTGTGTAATAATTTTGTCTAACAATTATGTAATGAGGAATAAAAATGAACATGTATTTCAAATAGAGCATGCAAATATTAGGGGACACTCTCACACAAAACTTAGCTTAAGAGGATTGTGAAGCTAAAAATGTCCATACAAAATGCGAAAACGTTTCTCTCCCCTTAAACCTCGTCCGATTTTTACGATTTTTGAATATGTTGTAGATATCATGAAAAACTATGTCTGTACGTTTTCCTTTCCAAGAAAATATTATTAACACAAAACAAATAAAAAAATAAAAAATAAAAACGTACAGACTTCTGTCTTTATAGTAACTACTCCATATTCAAAAAATCGTGAAATCGGACTTGTTTTAGGGGGTGAGAAACGTTTTCGCCCGGAGCTAAATTTGTATAGCTTTTTTTTTACAGCTACGCGACTTTAGCGGCTTTAATGGCGGCACAATAAACGTAAGGATACTAAGTTTTATTTATATATTATACCTAGAAACATGTATGATTTAGGATCAATACTCGCGTTCATCACACAAATATTTACGCCTAACAAGGTCGTCAAAAAAAAACAATTCTACAATTGGCAAAGATAAACAAGGGTTTTATAAATGTAAACGTATTTATGTTTGTACGAATTCTTTATTACATGTAATGTTTTAATGTTTTATTTAGGCACAAACGGTACAATATAACTTGAAGGTAAAAAATAATATGATTTTAACATTAACCAGCGAAGTTATTTATTAGGTATTAGTCAGTATACTTGCAGTCTAGATATAGGCAAAAGTACGCATAATCAGACAATGGTTTATATATAGGTAGGGTATCTTCCAGGATACAGTCGTCAATTTAACAGGGCAAGATAGCTCAAGTCAGGAGTTTCCAAAATGTGACAAATCATTTTTAGTAAAAGTAGCACGGAAAACGAGATATCTCTACTTTCCGAATAAATCATCTTCAACCGAGCCACTCCTCTCATGTCACGTGGTCAACTTGTGGATAACCTAGGAGAACAGCATGGTCATAACTACTTTTAGTCATGGTCTAATCAACTACTTGGTCACGCAGAATTCCATTAGCCATGGTTAAAGAACTGTAGCACCTAGTGTCCTGATATGTGGGTCGCCCCTCAGGTGCTTGTAAATGTTAGGTTCAATCACACGTCGAGTGTTGTGCACTTCAACCTGGTACGGTCTGCCTTATAAGTAGCTGCTAACTTTAGTACTTTGTCACTTTAACGCCTTGTTTGAACTGCTGCACTAATCTGTCAAAGGCGTTAAAGCGCCAAGGAACTAAAGTGTGCAGCACAACACTTCAAGTTAAGTGCCCGAAATAAGTTACGAATAAACAAAATTATGACGCGTTAGATATTTGGCATCCTTGGTTTTTTGTTACTAAGAAAGCGGTGTCGGACAGACTAATCATGGCTTTAAGAGATCGCAGAGTAAAGGCGGCGTATTATGTCCAACGCCGGAGGATTACGTACGGCGTCTCTAATGTTTAAACGTGATTTTTGGAGCTTTGGAAGCATTTTCAACTGGTTGAAAAATCATTTCAGTCCTTTTCAGAGGTGAGTAGCTCTATTTGCTACAGACAGACCAGGTCAGAATTTCGACCGACTTGCCGTTGTTTTCAGGCGCCTGAAACACGTTTTCGGTCCGTTACATGTCACTTTTAGAATACGCCATAACCTGAAAACCCGTTTTCAGGGCACCTTATGCGCCTTTGTAGTACATTCCAGTACATGGGCAATTTTCCAGTTACAGTGAAAGAGATGGCATGAATAGAAACAGCCGTGAGAAAAGGACCTCGCGTCTGTGAATGAGACAGCATTACGTAGTACCTTCCAGCAACTAATACTCTAGATAGTCCTAGGCGGATCAAAGTACATCGATCATTCCAGAAGACATGCTGGAATAATCATGGACCGCAGTTTAAAACGCAAAGCGGTCGCGGCCATAGTTCAGTCTAAACTTGGAAAGCGAAGAAAACAATCATCTGCTAAGAGCAATACATTCGAAGTGACTACAAAGAGTGATAATTTTTGTGCAGTTAAGTGAGTGCGTTAAACAAGGCCTAGTGGTTACTTATCGGTTTAATTGTGCGTTTCTATCAGTTCCCTACTCCCGCGTAGCTAAGTAACAGTATGGTAAGCAAAAGAGAATACTGCAAGCGCCTTAGGCCCTACGCCATACAAGCGGTACCCACGGTTTAGTTTGTAGATAGATTTAAGTTTTACCGCTTCTTATTTATTAGTTTTTGACGTTTATTAGGTTTTTTTGGTTTAGTTTATGCACTCACGCAAGGTAGAAATGTAAGGAAAGATTATGTTTGAGCGGGCCGGCGGCGCCGAAAGCTGTTTGCAGGCCAGCGACAGGCTCCGCGGCGGGTTGCGATCCGCACTGTCCACAGAACGTAACAAGCCACTCTTGTTTATTTTACCGCAATGAATTTCTCTGCAATATTTTCTTCGTTTTTTTAATTTTGAATACGTTCGAGTACAATTCACCACGGCAGTTGCGCGCCCCCGGCAATCTCCAAATTGCCTCTTTATGTGCAGATGTTCCGACCCTCGGTTTTCCGTCTTTTGAATGTCGTTGTGCTGTTAGATAATGTGCTCTTTTATTGTAATTGGGGCTTTAAAAATTGCTTTTTTTCCCTAAATCAGTGACTGTTAAGGTTGTGATAAATAATAAACCTGTTGAAACTAGGGGGTTGTCTCATCGGTAGTCCTCTTGTATGGTCTTATTGTTGACAGCGGTTGCTTTGCTCGTTTGGAAATAAAAATAATAAAAAAGAAATACCATGGTAATAAGTTAGAAATGTTGTATCTGATAGAGCCTTCCCAACGCAAGAGAAAACTTATCCGGTTCAAGATCAAACTTCGGTATTGTCTTTTAGGCGATCTATATAATAATTAGTAACAGTACTAAGTGTAAGCACAAGTTAAGGTTAGGCAGACGGACTACCTAAACGAGATAAGGTGGTCAGATCAGGGCTTTATTCTACTTTGTCTCTACACGTATTGTTATCGTATGGTTTTTAACACGGCCACCGTTGTACATTTAAGCCACAAAGTTAATAAGAGCTATAATAACGTTGTAAATGTAACATGTCAAAAGTATTTAGGCTTAGCTCGAGTAAAATAGTCTCAGCGTGAGAATGATGCGAAAATCGATACGGAGAATGAAGCAGTGCCCGCCATTACCTACATAGGCGTAAAAAGTCGACGTAAAAGTTTACTTATTAGTTACGTCTTTAAGCTATTGCTATGTATTGATACATTAATATTCTACTCTTTTATATATGCCTAATTAAATGAGACAGATTTACATGGTCAGGACAGACCAAAATAGTTCGACATAATGACGAAATTGGCTGCACCTACTGGCAGGCAATAGGAACGTTCGCAAAGTCTGCGGATATCGCAATTTGGCGCCGTAATATCGCAGTCGGCTGGACGCGGCCGCGGACGTGCGCTGGCTGCCGCCACTGCCACATACTTTGCTTCCCCAGTTGCCACCTAATTGAATAGGGGCGCTAAATCACGAACCAATAACACTCAGTATTAGGAGCATTAAGGGGTAGGTACCTACAGTACATCTGGCTATTCGACAACAACTAGAAACATGTAAATTATTTGAATATTTGGTATGTTAATAAAAATAGGCTTTTTAGAAGTCAGATAAGTTGAAAAGACACACCAAAAATATATTATAACTAATTGTTTGGCGTCCACTGGCCTGTAACAGTTTTCTTTCGATATGTGCGGCACAATTTATATGTTAATGAAGTAAGTGGGTGGCCGGTCCGAAGTGGCCGGCCGGCGGACGCTAGAGTTCCCTCAAATTATTCGCCAGTGCCCCCTAACTGGAATATTAATGGGTTCGAACAGTAACTGCATAGTGATTTGATAATCGCAAACACTGGACAGTCAACACGGGACAAACTCTGGCCCGCTCCGGCCGCGGCTCACTCAAATTTAGCAGGGCCGGAACAATAAGGCGCAGACTGCAACATTTACCGAGCACAATGGACGATACGTAGGGGCACGTACAACGAACTACACATACGGTAAATTCCTTTAAATGTAGTTATGAAAGTATTAGTCAAACTATTCAGCTTAATTCACAGCTGGTGTGTTTTTAGTTATAATAAGAGTTGTGTACCCGTATACCCTCTGATAGCGCAAGGTATAAAATCTGAAATTATCATCGATGTACATAAATCATCAGCATACTATGTTTGTAAAGCAACGCTACACAAAACAATAGCTTTAATAAAATTAAAATAATTATGAATGACACGGGATGGGAAACAAGTCAATTATCTAAATAAATGAAGTTACCCGCCGCCCCCCGCACGGACGGCTATGCCTGTAGTTCCCTTCAAAGGAATCGAGTAATGCTTTTCGGGGAAGGTGTTTGTTTCAGAGGCGCGCCACAAAATGAATATTGATGTCTTCATGGGGCCGGAGATGATTTGCTGAAAAATTAGCTTCTTTTCATCGTTTTATTGCCGCGCGCCGACCGGCAAGCGCTGATGAAGACTAATTTAACCGTTAATTCTGCTTAGTAACGATGAAACGGGATTCATTGCAGTTATCAAATTATGCACCTATTTTATTATATTAAATGTGTAATTGTTAATAAAGATTAATAGCCACCTCGTGACGCTGCGGTTGATGGTGATTTTTTGAATCAGTTTGAAGTTTAAATCCCCATTTTAATCTGTACATTTGTAGCATTACAGTGAGAATTTAAATGAATAAGTTAATTAAAACTGTTGCGTTGCGGTGTCAGCAACTTTGTTCTCTATACAAACAACAGTGGCACTGGGAAACAATATTTGGTATAATAAAGTTTAAAGAAACTTTCTGCAAACTGTATTCTGGTAAAGCGGTTGAGCGGCTGGGGCTGGAGACGTAGCTGTTGCTAGTTAGTTAGCGCGCGCCCGTCGGGCTGCGGACAGACACCACCGACGTATGGCATCTTGGCTGCGCGCGTGTGAGGAAGACAATTTATATGCTAATCCGACATAAGATACAAGCCACTCAGCTGTCGACACGGCGCGCTCTCCCACCGGCCGCCGCCCCGGCTTGTGTTAACACTTCACAAATAACTTCCTTCTACCGACAAGACATCACTTAGGTATTATAATTTAAGCCTCGCCCGAACCTACACTACTATATGTTTTCTTCGAGCCTCTTACCTCGTAATAAATTACAAAACAAACGGTAGAAAGGGACTTATTGGTATTTTGCCACCACCGCAGCGCTTCGAGTACTTCCCCACCCAATTCTTTTGATGTGCACATTTTTATTTAGCGTCGAAAACGTTAAACAACGCAAGTTATTTCTTTTGAGCCCAATTCCACGGTTTAAGCTATCATCTGTTTATTTAAACGTAATGATATTTTCCTTATTTCGTTTTCTTGAGAAAACGTTAATAAAAGTTGGCGCTTGAGGCGTCGTCTAATTTACTCAGGTTATTGCTGGGTACAGACATAAACACAGGGAAATCATTTGACACGCTTCTGAACATGATTGAAAAAATGAAAAGACAATATTATATATTCGACAAACAATTGACACAGGCCCATTTAACAAACAAACTAAATTACCTTTATATTACATAAATATTTTAGCGTCAAACAATGCCAAATAAGTAGGTTTATTTTGTTGGATATGGTGCAGAATATTAGGTATAAAATTACAAGTTATGTTTAAAGTGCGTAAATACTTAAGTGCGAGTTAAGAGTACTACAGGCAATATAGCCGTGCCTCTTGTGACATCTTCATTCAGGAGTCACGCTATCGCCGAATTGACCTTATAGTGAGTTACTAAACTGTAAATTAGGAAACTGGATGCGGCATGATACCCTTTTTTTTTAAATAAATAAAAATCGATTTGCAGTCATCAGGAGAAAGGATCGACTGACTTGACTGTTTTTGTTGTATTCGTAGTTGTCAGGACAAGGTTTATATTTAAGTAGAAATTCACTCGGGCTGTGCCGGGCACGAACAGCTATTATTATATAAATATTTGACGGGTTCTATCGCCCCTGAGAAAGCTACGGTAAGTACCAGCAGGCTTATTGCCTAACGCACTCGCAATCGCAATCGTTTTCATGTTAACAGTCCGAAGGCGAGTCTGCATACAAAATTAAAACAATTGTTCTACTTTGAAGTCATTGCGATTGCGTGTGCGTTAGGAATAGGACAGCTGGTTGTGTCTGTCATGCAGGTAGTATAGTACAGACAGGCAAAAGTAAAATAAATATGTACTGTATCACGTGTGCGTGTCACCCATACGCATGTCTATATGGCATTAGAAAATGAGCATTTTTATCGAGGGTATGATTAATTGGATTTAGATTGGCCGAACAGGTAGGCACTCGTCCTGTAGAAAACTGAATGAAGATTGAAATCCGCCTTATCCATTGTTTGTGTAGAGTCGGTCGCTGCGCCGCGGCGGCGACCGCTGGCTAAGCCAATTAGTGTCCACTTGGGTAAACACCGGCTCGTTAGCGGACTTGTGTGCTCTGTTCAATTCAATTTGCCAGCTCCACCGCCACTTATTGATAGGACATATTTTTCTTTGTCCGCTTTTATTTACTGCGTCGTGCAGAATCAGAGCAACGGTTTAATGCTAACCGGATCGCGGTATCCCGCTCCGCTTTCCTATTTTTTAATGACGCCTTGTTGTCTTTTCATCAGTATACGCCGTATCGCGCAAGAGATTGCGGAACCTTTTATAAAATATGGTAATTATATTAATGTGATTCGCGTTGGCGGCTTCAATTATTAAAGGCTTCCACGGCCCATTTTGCTCGGCCCGTCAGAGAATGTCACCCCGCCCGGAGTACGCCAGGTGAAGCTTCCCTGAACTTTCCGTCTCTTTGATGATTCCGCACAAAGGTTCATACGAGTTATTCCATGGAAAGTTAATTAGGCTTAATTAAGTTTTAATATATTTTGATTTCATTTTGCTTTTGTTGGGCCGTGTTGGATCGCGGTCGAAATAGAATCGATTGAAAGGGCCATCATCAATTTAATTTAACTTTGTTACGACTGACAAACCCTCTGTACTTTTTCGACAAAATCATGTAGCGCCATTTCACTTTATTCCCCCTCGACTATGACAGATTCAGGCTGACATAACGGCTTAATATTGTTACTCGAGGTATAAGAGACGGATCGGCTGGTTTCGTGGGGCGGTTGTCGCGTCTCGCGGTAGGTAATCTAGTCCGTGACTTGCAAGTGAATGCGTGGTTTTATGACCGGGCCGGCGCCCGGGCCGGCGGCCGGCGGGAGGAGTCGTTAGCGCGCCGCATTGTACCGGTTATTGCCGGCACCGAACCACCCGATATGACGACACGAGAATATCTTGAATTTTCAATGCAAAGCTGCCCCAGGAATACCGTTATTCGATTTTATTTACGAGTATATCTCTGAAGTAAAAAGTGTTGGATTTTGAAACCTTGCTTTAAATTTAACGGTTTAAACGGGAAAGCTATATGTTTTTTTATTCATAAAACTTTTCTCGGCTCATTATTATTGCGGTGAAAGAATTGGGTAAAATTTTATTTCGTAGTTTTTATATAAAATTTATATGAATTATTTATCTACGTACCTATATTTCCCTGTAAATAATGCTCAGCTGAGCGTAACTTTAACTGAAAATTGTTAGCTCTGAACACGGTTTGAAGCGCATAGCTAAGCTTATATTCACTGAGTGGGAAATTGTATGCAAAGGCACGAAGCCAGTCACTCCCTGACGTAAAGGTTGATCGAGGCATAATTAATATTGAAGCTTTTTTTTGCTACCTACCGCAGTTAATTTCTTAGAAAATAACGAAACTTTTAAGCACAGAATATTATGAAATGCAATCTCGCTTGGGCAATAACTTGTAATTAGAAAACTTGGACTAAGTGACTTTTAGATTGTTACTATTTAATGTCATAAGAAGAGAGACACAATTTTTGAAACTTTAAATAACTATTACATGGACATGAAGTTAGCATTTAGAAATGTGTTTTTTTGTTTAAGAGAGTTGTGCATAATTCTTTGTCGGCATCGGTATTTAAAAAAAGTTACGTAAAGGTTTTAATTTGGATCAGCCTCGTGCTCCGAAGCCGTTTTAAAAACATGGCGCGTCGTAATGACGGCTTGATGAGCGTCAGTTCGGTGCAGCGCGGACGTGACGCCGGATTCGAAACGAATTACTGAAAAATAAAGTAGAATTTGCAATACACGATTGTCCAAACCAAGCAATAAGCATTAGACACATTAGATTCAGATTCAGCATATTTATTGATTTAATTATTAGGTGCATGAATTGTTCGGAACATGTCCAATTATTATGAACTAGCTTTTGCCTGCGACTTCGTCCGCGTAGAACTAATTTATCGCAGTTGAGTAAATTGATAGTTTTAAGTAATTTTATAGTTTGACGTCCTTCCTGGCCAGAATGATCTTTTAAACACATGTTATATTGAGCTCGAAATTTAAAAAGAAGTTGAAGTGAATAACGTCGTCTAGGTCAATACATTTTAGTTATACAATATTTTTTGTTTTGCCATCTTTAGCTAAAACATGGAATGCCCATGGAAAAAACAGTTCGTTTCTAAATGTACTATCAGCCCAATAAAACCCTTATCCACCATAGTTGTCGTAAGAATGTGTCTGTGACACCGTTCCACTCATAATTTGAAATTATTTTCGAAATCTGCGTCCCCAAAATCTAAGAAAATTACACCCATGTTAACTTTTTCAAAAAACATCATGGCTGCCATCTCGAATTCCAATTGTGACATCTTTTCGAAATCTGCGTCCCCAAAATGTAAGAAAATGACACCCACAATGACTTTTTCAAAAAACATCAAACAAACTATCATTATCCCCTGGGGAACTGTTAAATTTTCCAGAATATGATTATCCCATGTGTTAAACCAGAATTAATTCATTCTAAATTTCAACCAAATCCGTCCAGCCGTTGCAGCGTGAAGGAGTAACATAGTTGGATTAGTTATCCCAATTGCTGAAACTTGTATTTTTTTGTTTATAATTAGTAGCCTAAATATAGGTACCAATTTCCAAGTTGATTACTTCAAAAATAAATAATCTCCCAAAAAAACTTCTACCCCCCATTTATCGCCTTAGGGGTAGTCTTTACGAAACCATTGAAAATTGTATTTTTTATTTTTATTAATAAACAGTAGCTTAATAACCAATTACCATGTTTAAAACTACAAAAAAGACCGTAGTTCCATACGAACTTCCACCCCCTATTTTAACCCCTTAAGGGATGAAATTCCAATAATCACTTCTTAAAGTATCTCCAGGGTACCCAAGAAATATTTCCTTCTAAATTTCAAGTCACTAGGTCCAGCGGTTTAGTCTGTGCGTTGATCGATCGTCAGTCAGTTTTACCCCTTTCCATCACTTCGGGGATGAAATTATTAAAAGCGATGAGACACGTATAAATTAATTTTCAATCGTCGACCTAACCACAAAATTTAAACATTCTAACTTCAAAACTGACGTACTTTCATACAAATTGTCATCCCCTATTTTACCCCCTTAAGGGTGAAATTTCCAAAAAATCTTCCTTAGTGGATCTCTACACTGTATAAGGATCTTTGTGGAAAATCAAGTATCTAGATCTAGCGATTTGGGCTGTTCGTTGATATATCAACAATCAGCTTATCATTTTATACATATATAGATTACATTGAGGTTTTGAGGTGGTTAGAATAAAAATAATAATAAAGTTTTAAAACAATTAACTATGGCTTTTAAACGTAGTTCAATAAAGATAGGGAACTAACTGCTACTTTATACTGGGTAAGTCCAGTTTTAGGTAATTTGTCGTCAAAATTGGTCTTAGAGTACATTAAAAAAAATAACAACTCGGTATAATCAGTTTTGTCAATATTTCGTACTTATATCTACCAACATAACGGGTGATGGAAGCGGACTTCCGAGAGATCGCTAGAAATGTTACAAGTCGTGATCTAAACTCAGAATTAATTAAGACAGCGCGAACAGTTATATAAGGTGTTAGATGCGAAGTCAGCCTAACTTGATAACAGACCAACTAAACTTACACATGCACCCGTATTTTCAAGACTAGATGTTAACATGTTTGGAAGTGAAAATTAGAGGGTAAACTGAAGAGATACTTATACAGTAGTTGAGACGTAGGCAGCAGTCGCGTGAGTCGAGTTGAGAATATCCTAACAAGTAAACTGTCCCGGACCCGCGGCGAATAACAATGCACCGAGCGGCGCGCGCGGCGCTCCTCCAGCCCAGCCGTAACGACATTCACAACTTCCCCGATATCTTGGAGCAAACATTTATACAGAATCGGTTCTTCAAACGATACCTACTTACCCACAGTTTTTATAGTTTTGTTTGAATTTGTTGCAGTAAAATGTTCAGAAGTAAGAAAGTAGGTAGGTAAGCATCATGTAAGCATCTATAAGAGGGCAAAACATTTTTTTTTAGCGTCTGCCATTTTATAACCGGTAATATGCAGGTAATATTAATACACTAATGAATCAAACTTTAAAGTGTATTAAGCACACAGAAAAGCTTCTACTTCGAACCAGCCAGGTATTTAGACTGTTTTGATGTCTTTAAACGTAGGTT
Organism: Acleris sparsana; assembly: GCA_923062465.1. Classification (NCBI taxonomy): domain Eukaryota; kingdom Metazoa; phylum Arthropoda; class Insecta; order Lepidoptera; family Tortricidae; genus Acleris; species Acleris sparsana. The sequence continues at coordinate 11,840,277 of OV281287.1, read as the reverse complement.
GTTATAATGAAATCTTCTTCAACGACCTGGTGGAGTAGTCCTCTATCGCTATACTACAGGCACTTAATCACTTATATATTAGCATACTTTTCTTGTAAAATTTCACACATACAACAGAAGGTACAAGTTGAGCGGAGTTTTTCGAAACTTTTCTTCTTTACTTATTTGAGGACGGTCGGAGCGAGCGTCGAACTCCCTAACTCGTGTTATTGAATTTAATGTACCCCTGCTCGTACCTAGTTCCACTCGATGCCGATAAAATCACTTCGGCCAGTCAGGCTTTAATGTTTGTGTTCCGTTACCGACATAATCGACATAAGGAAATACCTGTGTTTAACTTGCGAATATTTCTCGCTTCATCGATTTTTGACTACAAGTAATGCTCGTTAAACTATTTGCACGAGAAAATGTTGTTTGATGTTTCTCTTTGGAGAGGAAACGTTCAGGAGCATGTAAATAAAGCGGCGTGTAAATGGTTGTTGGGTCGCCGCAAAAGGTTTCCGCGGGCCAACATTTACATTCGCGTCTTCGGTGTTTGCGCGCTTGATCACGGCGCACAGGTGCCCGCGCCGCCACCAATCTTTATAATGGAATCTCTTATCAAATCACACTTTTTCATCTGTAAGATCTGGTGATTGCAACGTTACTATGGAACGTTATTACAGTTGGAATGTCTTACTTATTTCTCAATAATGTCTAACAAATCAAAAGAGGAAGTTGATTTCTAAAATAAGAAGAAAAAAGCACATTTTGGACTGTCATAAGCACGAGTCTACGTTAAGTAAAACGAAGATCCTATTGTCCATCAGCAGATCAGCTCTTAGACACCATATTTTTGTATTGTCAAATAAAAAGATTTTATCCAAACAACTAGCATCGTGAAGTTGAATAAAGGCTTGTGATGAAGTTTTAAGTTACCAACTTATTATTTTCATCAGAATCTGCATCATACGTTGCCACTGCATATATTACCATTTACCAAGGCAAGTTTGTAGCGCCGGCTAATCTACCGTCACAGAGAACTCCGACCGCACCAGATAGAGACGTGACGATGTAAATACTTCCACGTATCCAATTTGGGGGATAATATTTCACAGTATTGGCGCTCTGTCTTGGCATGTAGGATGTCTCAAAACATATTCGTCCAAGTAAATTGAATTACCACAAGCTCTTATGTGAGACGCTGGCAAAATGGAGAATGAGGGATCGGCGAAATCATTTAAATTTTCCGCGGATGGCGTTTGTTTCGTATCAATATCCGGATTAGGTCGAATCAAATTTGGTTTGTAGGATCAGGATTTATGCAGCGGTCTCAATTTCCTGCGACGACAGCGGAACATCCGCCTGCACCACCCGCCCCCGCGCCCCGCGGAGCCCTACGGCGGCCCGAGCGGAAAATGGAGCGCGGGCATTTGCATAGCGACACTCGAGCCGAGCGGACCGGCAAATTGCTGTCGCATCGATGACTCGATCAATACGCTATCATCTCCCGTAAACATTACTCCACAATAGTTCGTCCACGTTCATCTGCTCCCGACCTAATGCAGTTCTCGATGTGAACACAACTCGCACCTGAGGCCCTAGCCAGCATGCGTTACGCTAACTAGTGTTTTGTGATACGTATCACGTCACCTACCAGTGACGCGATTGGTTTAAAAACAAAACGAATTGAAACGCTAGGCAGCGTCATGCATCTTGGCTAGGGCCTCTGTAAATACCTAATTACGTGATCTGCAATAACGTCGATTGACGTTTGTTGCAACCCGGTTTATGTCAATGTCAAGTTTTTCGCAACTTGTCCCCGACTTGTTTGTCGCTCAGTCATTTACACAGTGACCAACTGGTAAATGATGAATGGTGATAAGGGAGACAATACGAGTAAGTACAAGTTCTGGTAAGGTTACGGACACACTCATTCAATTAAAATAAATAAAATCACCAGGGACTGAAATCACATCGTAAAGTTGATGTTTGTACTCAATGAGTTGAAATTAGAAGTAACTATGACCGAAGCTTTTGAAATGGGCAAACTACCTATATGTAGATTTACGATTCAAATCAGTCCCCGCGCTCCTGCCTAAGCGAAGTATTGTTCCAATAAACACGCTTTATGTACGGAGCGAGATATTCAATTGGTTTTATCATTGCTGGCTAAAGCCGATTTAATTTGTACTATAGTCGTTTGCAATAATTAAACGTTATTTCTGTTCATGACTTTTGAAAATATTACTTTTATTCCTAGTTCTTACGTAATAACAAAAGAAGATGGCTTCTTAATAACAAGATTTAGCCATGTGGCGAGAGTACTGAATACACAAACGTGATACGTGAAAGCATTAACGCGTATAACGCACGCCAGAACAAGAGTGACACGTTAGAATATGTATGAAATATTACAGACTATTATTAATGTATGAAGGAGTTAATGAGGATTTTATGATATCAAAATTTAAATCAGAACGTTTATTTTGGCAACCGTGTAATTGCAATATAAGAACGAACGGGCCAAGATTCAACTATTTAGCCGCATTAAAATTTGTAACCTTAGTACCTACGAGTACTAATCATGCGGGAATTATAGGAGCAACAGGCGCATTAGATTCCGGATCCCCTTCCTTGTTCTGTATTTTCTTGGATTTGGTTCGATCGCCATGTCGTAGCAGCGTAGCAGTTCCGTATCGTTCTCTACGAAGTACCGCCACGTAGCGGTATACCGACTTTCCTGGTTATGTTTTGAACTTATGAGCTAGTTATTGTAATAACTAATAACAATGATAAATTAAAAATTACTTATAGCTACTCTGTTTGTTAATACTTGATTCCAAAAAGAGCGATGATGGAAGGATGTCATATTTTTATTGTTTATTTATTTTTTATGTCACCAAAAATAAGAAATAATTGTTATTTACTAAAAATATTTAGCGTTGCCAATTTATTAGATATTATAATAATTACATATTAAATTCGGAAACTAAACGTTTTAGGTAACTTGAGATATTATTATTCACTGTTTTTCTGAAATAGTAACTAGGTAAGTAGATATTTCATGAAAATATTTTCCTTGTTCGTACGTAATTCACGAAAAGCTCGGGAAGGCTTAAGCTGTTACCTTTATTCTTGAAGAACCTGATAACAGAATGTATTAAACGTAATAGGATGGTTTCTACGTTTGTGCGTTAGGCCGCAGGGTATTGAAGCAATTTCAGAGTTTTATTTCTCCACTGTGTTGCGATATTTGAGAATGCGCGGAGTCACGTGTGAGCTCGTTACGCGCGCAAGGAGCAAACATTCGGCGCGGCGGCGGGCGACGAGCGCGGGGTCGATTTCGGTTCGTTTAAGTTCGACATCCATAACACTTCTGTTTGTGGAGCCAGCCCTCGCTCTGTTTACCTAGCACGATGACAGAATTTGCAATGAAAATTTACTGTATCAACGGGAGATGCAATCGTGAAACATACAACTCATCCGATACGCAGAACACTGCAGCGCATAATCAAATCATGTTTTTGTAATCAAATGACGTTGTGTATTTTTTACTAAAGCGTTAAAATATGTCAGATTGTTTGTCGTCATAAACGTGGGAAGGTAATGTTGGTTCATAAATATTTTAAACCGTAAAATCCGTTATTCTTGGCGGAGTGACGCGGAGCGGTGTTTGAGGTCCTAAGTAAATAGCGCGATTTAATGAGGCCCGAGCAGCGTTATCGAGCCGCGCCGGCGCCGCCGGCCAGCCACCCGCGCTGCTGCCGCATCCCTGTCCGCTCACAATAAACACTTTAAACAGATATTTGTTTATTATTCACTTTATTCATGACTGTAATAAACACTAGAAATATAGAATCAGCATAGACGGCAAAAAGTTGTTCGCTATTTTTACTTTCCGCAAATCTAAAAGTCATTAAAAAATGTTTGATCTTTAATATCTTATTAAATTGAAAGCTAAACATTCATAATTGGTACCAAGTTTCCCTATACAAAGTGATTGCCATTTGCGAATGAAATAAGGGGCAAAGCAAATAATTAAGGAGGGAACTCAGCGGTCGCCGGGAGTGCTCGGTGGCAGCTGCTCCGAGACTCGCATAGAGGAGCCGGCAGACGTACCTTGCCTTGCATACCTTACTTTTGTAGAACCGGGACAGTAGGTACATAGATTAGACCATTAGGGAAAAAGGGACGATGAATGTTGGTATCGCCGGCAAAAAGTAAAAACGCTGTAACCAACGAACACTCTCTGTATCTGTATTTACCTACTTACTATAAGTAATCGGTATTAATTTGCTTTTCTGTATAATCAAAGTTTAGAACGTCGGGGGTTTTAACAGCTCGGCGAGATGCCGTGGCTACCGTTCCCATAAAGTTTATCGTATTCGTATTATATGAACGTAGTCGCGGAATACTAATGTATGTTAGATTCTACAAGTTTTTATTAATTTGCTTGAAGAGTTTGCGAACGCTCCGTGATTTATTAGTATTCATTACGAACGATACTCGGTTGTTATTGTAAAGCTTGCCCAGGCAAGTCCTAAGGGATCTTATTTACCATACAGATAGAAAAATATTCCCGCCATGCAGTGCTCGCAGCTCCGTTGGATCCGGTCAGATTACATTGTAAGTCACAGCAGTACCTACTCCATTTTAATAACGCATAATTAAATTGAATTTTGTTATTCCACTGCTAGCTTCTGTCAACTTTTTTAATAAGTACTGCGGAAAATAAATCTATCGGGATTTATGATAAAACTTTTATTTACATACATAGATCGCATACTACGTAAACTAGTTAATCTAGCAGGGGCATAATTTATAGCTTTTTTACATAGTGATACAATTTGAATTTTTAATTAGGTGTAAGCATAGAAAAGTTGTTAATTTGTGGCGCAGCGTTACGGGAATCGGGTGGGGGACGGGAGTGACCCGCGCCCAATTAAAGGCGTTGGAGTCAGGCCCACGACGCCTGCAGGGACGCTCGCGTCATTATGATACTGCTTTGATTATAAACCGATTATTTATTATTAATCATTACCATGTACTCATTAGCCTACCTGACAAAGTGTGTCAAAATGGAACAATTGATTTCATTTTGTATGCAGTATTTTGTATTTTGACAACGATTGCGATTGTGAAAGCGTTTGGCAATAATTCTGCTGGACGTCTGTTCTTATGGTTAAAAAAATATTGCCTTTGACATGTTGTCGTATTGTCAACGTTCCTATAGCTCATTTACTTTACAGAAATGGCGGCCGAGTTTAAAATAGTAGTTACCATAACACGTCAAAGGTAATTATGGTTTAACCCAGTAGAATAGAGGCCTTGCGCCCTTTTTCTAGGTAACAGTGAATATCGTATGATTTTGATTGTCGTGTGAAATTTTTTGATAGGTACTAGGTAGTTCTTACTGTTTCGACGTCTTACCTTTTGTGTCACCCTACGTAGACAGACCAGTGTATCAAAACACAGGTATATTATATAGCTTAAAAGTACACATTGCAGTGCATACTACGACTCGTATTGTGTCTGATAAGTTCATGTTCGTGCTGCTTTCCCAATAAGCTTATATTTTTATGTTTTTTAGGTAATTACTTTTGAGTTTCTTGCGGTGTTTCTTTTCAGCATTGGTCTCTTGCGAAGCGCTGGTAGATTTTTGACGTGTAAAAGTGCGGCCTACTTACTGAATAAACATGTTTTATCTTTTTTATCTTTCATCTTTTATTAAGTTCAGGGTTGTAGGTGAAAATATGTAGATATATCACTAAGCAAGTGGTTGCATAAGCGGAGTAGCCGTTTGTTATGAAATTCCCTCCGACTCACTGCCCCTAATTTTCAGACTACGAGTATTTGACTAATTTAGTTTCCAATGTAACTTTTTGCAAGGTTAAATTATAGAGGCTGTAATTTTATTGATTGAACTTAAGGCTTCGGTTAGGCCGTTTGGAATTGTATCAACCATAAATGATTTAAGATATTACCAAGGGATTAATAAAGCGGTTCTAGCAACATAAACTCGTGAAGAAGCCGAAATTCGCGTAAATTTTCCTTTGGCAGTATTTCCCCGGAGTGTAGGTTTCCAATCGGCGCTGGCGGGTCAGCCGGGAGTCAATGAAAAGCGGTAAAGTGGTGCCGCGGTGCTGATTAAAGCCTGGAGCAATCGCCCCGGAAAGTATTTATAGGTACACCTGTTCGTTAGCGGCAAGCGGCGCGACTCCGGCCAAGTCCTTGATTAGGCGCCGACGGGCGTTGCTTCGTTTCTACAACAAATAAAAGAATTCTCCGGTTGTAACCAACTAAAGAATTCATTATAGATTGAAAGGATTTTCTATCTAGCTGCCAGAATATGTTTTGTTGATCAACTAAGTTTAGATGGGTTCGTTTTAAACACTCCGCTTCCTCCACGTATTCCACGAAAAGAATAAAAATCTGAACCGATCTCAAAGTTCATTACTCAAGTTCCCGGGAAGAAGTCGGGGTTGACAAGCATCGAGTGGGCCGTATCAGTAGATTTATACCGTACTTTACTTTGGAATGTCGCGTAGAATTTGATAAGCAGTTGATTTTGCATGTGAATAGGCCGGGTATTCGGTGCACGCGTGGTGCGTTCGCGCCGCGCCGCATTGCGACGCCGGTCACGGAAACCCTTAATAACATCACGTTTGATGCGCCTCTATTATTATATTTCATCTTCAGTCGGTCCCACGGCGGGAAGCTGCGGCGGGACATAGTTTGTTTGAATTACTTGTCGCGGTAATTTTTCCTTGTTGATGACGCTTTGGTGTTTATAAATTATGTGGACTATGTAGACGGTTTTTGTAGTTATTTACCTAAAATATTACAACGAAATTACGTATTTAATTTAAAATATTATAATGTTCAACGTAAGCTACTAATAGGATTCATTGAATTACTAAGTCCAATACTGAAACACTGTGTCGTCCGCCGCCGACGGCTAACTAGCACGGAGCGTGGATCGTCCCGCAGGCCGCTCACGTCCGACAAAGAAGACGCTTACCTGAAACTTTTCTTACCCTTTAGCACATTAACTAACCGGCGCCGACTTCTCGGCTCCGTTGGCCTAGGGCTAATATTTTGCACTCGTTAGTTACAGTATACGTAGCAAGGTAACTTATTGTTTTAAACCTAAATATTTAATATGATAATGCGGGCTGACCACTTAGGTACATCTACGTTGCGTTCAAATTTTGCAGTTACTTAACTTGCATATTATTCCCACACAACACAGTGCGAGTTTTCACCGTACGTGGCCATAATCAAATGAAGCAGGTAGCTAGGTATATGGTAGTTTCGTGGTGACATCACCGTAGTCCGACGAAGTTCGCCGCTATGCAACCTCTACCGCCGAACTACTCTCCTCCGCCTCGCGTAGGTCACGTAATTCAAACCTCAGTAAATCTGCTGAATTGCCACCAAATTACGCTTAATAGTTATTTACAAAACAGTTTCGCTTCAATTACTTACCATTAGAAAACGCTGAATTGTGTTTTTACAATTGAAGGTACAATATTTTCCTCCTGAAAGGGCTTGGAAAGCTTTACGGATTAAAAGGACGAAAAATTTAAATATTATATTTTACGACCACATTGGCGAAATAAAAACAGACAAATAACTTAGCTCAACATTTTCCAGCAGCGGAGCTCAACATTACGTCTATTGTACTCGAGTAAAGGAATCTCGTATTTGCATCCGAGCGTAGACACAAGCGAAGGGGAAGGAGCGCACGGTGAGTCGAAAAAGTAATTTTTCATAAGCATCGAGCCTGGTTCAATAACACGCCAACTGAGTGCCGACGCAGGTAAGGATTCCGGGGAGAATATTAATGATCTAGTGCGGGGTAATGTGTTATATCGCTTTCAAGTTCGGTGTGATTGTGTTGACTTCGTTAGTAAGTTATAATTAAAAAAATAGTAAGGTATTCTGATTGCATAATATAAAATGAAGTACGTGATACGGCAGTAGGTAGTTATTATTAGCGGAGGTAAGACGCGGTCGAGTGCGGCCCTCGCCTGTAGCCTCTCGCGGCAGACGCGGGGTCGTTAGGTGCGCTCCGCTGGCGCCGCGAGTGACACGGCGACTCTCCTCACGATCAAACCGCACCTACAAAAAATATATTCAATCAAAACACCTTTTTCAACTTTCTCAACGAGTTCAAGTAGACGAGAACGTCAAGATCTGGTTTTCAACTTCACCAGTATATTGTTATAGAGAACGACACATCTTCACCTTTAGTGTCATTCAGTAAAGTTTCACGACTCTGATTTTCCATACAAAGAAGCCAAATTCAAATCTATTTAAATTCAAATTTGTTTATTTCATACATTATTTTACGCGTTCGTTTTAAAAGTAAACATCACCTACGAATACTCACATTTACAGCCGAGACCTCGGCTTATCGTTAAATAAGCTGTCGGGAGCGAGGCATCAATGCCGGCGGACGCTATCCTATGATACGATCGACATTGATATTTAGCTTTCCGTCACGTCACGTCAGCTAATTCTCATTTCCAACAAAAACGGCTCAGGAAATTGGATATAAGGATCTGCGCGCTCGGATCCGGCTACGTGACGTTTGTCGAACACGTCACTACACTATGTGGTAATTTCCGCCCCGCGCTCGCGGAAAATTACTTTAGCCGCATGAAATTTCCGATGGCATAGAAATAAAGCTGATGAAAAACTGACATAATATTAGCAAACCAACGACTATGTAATATATTTAATTCACTTGACTTTCAGAAATGAAGGACATATATTAGCTGCTAACTAAACTTCGTGTTTTACGAAACGATCCATCTAATTCCAGTACCGTCGATTTTATAGCTTATCTATTAGAATAGATGAGAGAATTCTATTGCAATCAATACTATCACAACCGTTTGTTAAAATAAAATGTAAACATTTCAAGAGTATCCCGTGAGATTGACAAAATAATAAGTGTCATGCTCAAGTCATGTCGCAGAGTTTGGTCGGTGACGTGACCGCGCCACACGCCGCGCCCGCCGCGCGCCGCGCCGCGCCACGCCACGCCACGCCACGCCACTACGTGTTCACGCCTCACGTCGAACACGTCACATTTATAACGTGACAAGAGGAAATAGTATTGCTTTATTTAATTCTTCATCGCGCCATTCGATTTTCGGGAATGACCCGGTAGGAAGGTATTTATAAAATTTTGTGTAAATGGAATAATTCTGTCGCCGTGAAAATATTTCAGAAAGTTTCGTTCTATTTTATTATTTAGTTGCTCACGACTTGATTCTTCTCTATCTATCTTTTTAATATATTATTTTTGGGATACCGAGTCTCATGCATATAGGAGTATAAAACACAAATGCGTTTACTTTTTACCATTAAAGTCAAGTTTATCAACTCTGCTTGCCGACTATTGTTTAAGGTTTGGCCGGGTTGCGATTACCTCAAATCAAATAAAAATAGTGACTCTGTTCACATATCCAAGGTATGCTTACGACTTCAAAAAAGGAGGAGTTTTTCAATTCGACCGTGTATATAGATACATATATATATAATATTATATGTGTTCGCGGATAACTCTGCGTCGTTTATGAAACGATCTTGATGATTCTTTTTTTGTTGGAAAGGAGATATTCCAAGGGTGGTACACTGATAAGGAAACCAGGATCTGATGAGGAAATCAGTGAGAGAATGCCATAAAAAATAAAATTTAAAAATTGTATGCAAACATATAGCGATTTTTGTATTTTTTGCGACAAGTGTATCATTTTCTGAAGCGGTACTGATGACCACAGATGGCCACCGGAACTCCTCAACGGTACCGATTTCAAGGGTGGCGATAAGATATATCGATTAAGATAGTTGAGCGACTACAACGAAGAACATTTAATTGTTTAAAAATGACTATGAATTTCCCGCGGCGAGCTTGAAATGTCTTAAAATTTCATATATCAACTAAGAGGTGGGATTACATAAGCTTGTTATGATCACTAAAAAGTGTAAAAAAAAAGCCTTCAAAAAGCAAAGTTCATCTGAAGGCGTCCTACAATATTTTAACCAAAGGCAGACTTCAGTTGGACTGACCTATTTAAAAGAAGTATTTTTTTGCATTTAGAAGGCTTTTTTTGTTTTTAAGACATTTTTGTGTGATGTGAAGGCACGAATATTTTTTTCTTTTATTGGATTTCTTCTATGTAGGTAAGTATACATTTTATTTAGTATGAGTAGAATTGAATTTCATTGTAGTCCTCTTTCTAGGGTTCAGTACCAAAATGTCAAAAAAGGAACCCATATGGTGAGACTTGTGAGGTGTCACAGCAGATTTTCTCATCACGTACAAATGCTAACTTGAAATTTGGCAAAGTTGTAAAACTTGCTTGCCCGCCCGCATCTGATTTTAGTAAAAAAAAGTAATTATTTTTATACATAATTGATAAGGGGTCTAGAATGGGGGTTAAATAGTTTCGCCATGTCCGTCCGTCCGCAGCACAGCTCACAGAGGCTTAGTTTTAGAAAGCTGTTATTTGGCATGAATATACTTATTACTTATTAGTCACGTCGAGATAGTGGTTTTTTTTTTCTAAAAACCTGCCCTTCACCTATTGTGGGGTTTTATTATTTTCTCGTGTATCCCATGGTGTGGGGTGTCGTTGGATAGGTCTACAGCCAAAACTACAAATACTAAACATCTGAAAAAATAAATACTTAAATGAAACACATTACAAATAAATTTAAACGAATACTATCACTACTAAGTAGACTTGGTTGACTAGAAGAAAAGAGAAAGGTCCCCCACCTGTCTCTTTTCTTCTTCTACTTTCACATTTACAATATTAGTTTGGATGTATATTGTCTAGCAGCCATAAAACGAATCAGACCAAACTCGAGTAGTCCGCCGCAGGCAGTTATAGTTGGCCAACTAATGATGCCGCTGCGAGTACTGCGGATCGGTTCCATGCTGCCCCGTGAAGCGAATCGCACCGGAATCTGAATGAGCAAAGCAATACGGTCGGAGGACGAACAGACGCCCGATGTTTGTGTATTAATATTACTGAAACAGAACAGGTTTCCCAGATTACCATAATTTGCTTCGATGCATTTGAATAATGAGAACGTGTTTCCCTCTAGTCCACGGCCTCATGGAAGTTACTCGATTGTGAAACGTATTATCGCCCGGTTGTCGGAACCTTATTGGAATTGAGGATTAATGGCTATCTATAAGATTGGTAACAAATTCCGGCCACCCCCAAATTGAGGAAATAAAAGTGTAACATGTATAAGAATTAGGTAAAATTTTCTATTTTACTGCAGTAATTCATCACATTTATTACTTCGGTACTCATTGTTTAATTTAGAAAATTCCGTTTTTTTTCAACTTACTTATTTAAATACAACTTTAGGTTGGCGCAATTATTTAACTTGATTATAAATCTGTGAAAACATAAAATGTAATGTTTTTGGGTAATTTTACTTAAATTACTCTTAGTTCAACTTAACTTAAATAACACTAGTCATTTTTTACGGAACCGCATTTTAAGTAGGTATTTCACAAAATATTGTAAGTAATCATTTCAAGTTTTATTTAATTTAGGTAACTTATACGTATTTTTTAAAACTTACTTTCAAATGGCTGTTGGTTTTCCAAAAAAAACAAAAACAAAACGATTAACTACCGGTTATTTTTTAAATAGTTTTTATTAATATTACCGCAGTGCTATTCGGATCCTTCTATACAAATTTCGCTTTAACCATTTATCCTCTTTGAAATATTTATTTCTAATGACTGAGTCTTCGGATGCCAATAATGTCTTGCATATTAAATTTCAGATTGTCGCCTATAGATATGTTACTCGTGGTTACTTTCTATAAGAACAACGATATTGAATTAATTGTTTTAGTTGTAGTTTTAAGGCATATAAACCAACAATTTCAATTTTGCGGCTCATATTGCCGCTGCCCGCGGGAGGGTATTGTGACAGTGTCTCATATTGCGGGAGAGATTTATACGCGGTCAGCGCGGCCGCGCGCCGACGTCGATCTATATTTAGTGCCACGCGGCGTGTTTATTAACACCTCGGACACGATACACGTTTCTAAGGTAAGTTTTGATATTAAAGCACGGGAAATCGATGATGATTTTCAGAGCCTTTAACTTTTTTATATAATTAATAAAGGACGCCCGCCCATGATTTCGTACGCGTAGAATTAGTTTCCCGCTACTCCTCCTATTTATTACAATATCGGAAAATCCTTTCTTATCGGATGCCTACGTCATACAAAGAACACACCCTCCAATTTTCAGGTCTCTACGATCAGCGGTTTAGGCTGTACATTGATCCGTCAGTCAGTCAGTCTATCAGTCAGTGAGTCAGTCAGTCATTCAGGACAAAGCCCTTTATATGTCTACATGATATCATCTGAACGACACGACATCTACCTACTGCTGGCTTTGTCCCGTGAGATTCAACCTTATTCATCTCTTAGGTACCATTGAAGGTGTTATAAAATTAGGGTTTTCACATACTTACTGCTGGCGACTTTATGAATATGATTTTGAAACTAAAGTTTGAGTAACTTTAGATGTATTCAACATGCATGTTTCTCAGCGACTTGGTGACAGCGCGGCTTTTATTTATTCTTATTTGTCTGCACAACAAACAAAGTTGGCTACAGAAAACAAAAAGTAGTCGTGTCCTAAACCACTGTGTTACCGGTTCCCAGCTCGCTGCATTCAGTTGGCAGCACCCCCGACTTTATAATTCAAACTAAAAACCCGATTTGAATTCCGTGTAAACAAGTTTGTGGCTTTGCAAAACATATTCTCATAAAATCGTAACGAGCCAACTTTACCAATAACATCGACATTGATTCCGCAAAAACCGGTCTAATTTAAAACTTATACAAAAATAATGACCCTACTTTGGCGGTGCTCACGGTCCTTGTATAAATATTTTTGAAAACTTACGAGTTTTTTACGAGTAGCTATGTATTTGAAAGTAGTGAGTTCGGTCAACGTCTAACACATTGGTAAACAACGAATCTTACTTAATTCATGAATAACCTTACGCTCTCGGCTTAGATTGTTTCATTTAACTATACCTACCTACTTCTCGTGTAAGGATAGACAAAATATGTAGTTGTAAGAAGAAAACTTCTGGTTCATTACAACGTTTTGAAGCAAAACTTTCAACAAGAAGTAAAGTGCCATTTTATTGTCCTCGAGGACGAATTTAATTAGCAGAAGCGACACTTCCTTCCGTCTAGTTTCCAAGTAACCTTGATGAGCGACACAATATTATAGTATTATTCGCATTTCAGATCGGAAATGATGCCGATCAGGAATAAAAGTTTAATTGCAAAAGTTGTTTATAGCGCGGAAACTGCGGTGGGTTGCTTTCTTTAGGGATCCTGACAGTTTTTGATTTCCTAACTAGTTATAAAATTGATATCACAGTAGTAAAGTCTAGTAATTGATTTGTCAGAATGCTTCCCCACTTATACGGTATTTTCCTTTTAATAAAATAGGTGTAACTTCAGTGAGAAGAAATTTTCTTTTATTGGTTTTAACATCTCACCTATTCGAAAAGTAAGGATTTCATACTTCAATAGCAGGAAGAAAACGGAATTTTCGTCCCTCGCAAGGAAAGTGATTTTGAAAAATAATTGGTCATTGATTAGATTACACATATCACGTATGAAAAGCTGACTTCTCGAAAACTCGTTTTGAGTGTCTGAAATAAAATTACACCTTTAAGATTTGTATGACAATATATTATAATTCGGATAAAGTAAATTTAGCCAATAACATAATACATTGTTGTTTAAGGACATTCGCCTTAGTCGAAATGAATAATAGAGTCTGTCACTCGGTTGAAGGTATCAATTGCATCGTTGCTGGCGCTCGTGCAGCCGTAGGTATATCACATTCATCCCTTAGCTAACGATCTAATATCGTGTTTCTATTCATTGAGATTAACACCTACACACGTTAAGTAAAGCGGCAATACGTTATCAAACAGACGCGTACTTAAAAGTAAATTTACACACGTAAGGCTGACGTGGATTACCTGAGATCATGGAGCGAGGAGGTGGGCAATGAAATCTGTGCAGATTTATTGTGTGGCGTACGTTGCGGAGGCGAGGTTTATCTTGTTTACGGGCCGGCGTCGCCGCGTCTGGGTGCAATAAGGCCCGCACGGAGTGACCCATTTAGAATGCATGTCTGGAACAGCCCGTCCGCAACCGGACACTTCCTAATTCGACGTTTCTTTAAGTCATGAATCGGTTGGAATCATGTTAAAATTCGTTATAATATAAACAACCTTTTTTATTAAACATGTGATCGCCAACGACGCCTTAAGTCGTCATGAGCTAATATGTCTACAACGCCAATGCTGTCAAAGATATAGTTTAAATCAGGCTTTATTAAAAGATAAGATAATAAAGATAACAGACATTTATTCAGTAAGTAGGTCACACGGGCACTTTTACACGTCAAGAATGTACCAGCGCTTCCCAAGACGAGACCACTGCTGAGAAGAAACGCCGCAAAAAACTCAGCAGTCAGTCATTTTTATGGCTGGTATAATGGTTACTACTTAAGTCTAGCATTACGTAAATAAAACTAAATATATTAAATTTTATATAATATCAAATAAAATGCTCAGCAGAAAATCATGCCAAAAATCTTACGAGAGAGATAGAGGGAAAGGGAGACAAGGAAAAATAAAACACCTAGATACTTATGTGTATAAGACGGTGCAAAACGACGGTGTCCCCTAGACAAGATAAAGCATTGAATTTGAATAAATGATTATTAACTAAGTTTCGGGTTTAGGCCATGCTTGTTGTCTGTTAGATAATACTCGACCCTATAATAGCTTTTTCAAGTATTTTTTTAGATGCTGGAAAGGGAAAACTTCGTCAGGTAATTTGTTATAGAAATGAATGCATTGACCGACAAATTATTTATATACATTACGGACGCGGAATTTTAGAATAGGAATTTTATTCTTATTTCTAGTATTTAAATTATGTATATCAGAATTTTTGGTGAAAAAATCTAAATTCTTAATAACATAATTAATATTCTCATAAATAAATTGAAACGCTACAGTTAAGATATTAATTGCTTTAAAAAGTTATCTTAAGGAGTCTCGGGAATTTAAGTTGTAAATAGAACGAATGGCCCTTTTTTAACCGATTTCAAAAAAAGGAGAAGGTTCTCAATTCGTCGGGATCTTTTTTTTTCATGGATGTTCCTCGTTTACTCAAAGACCACTGGACCGATATGAAAATTTTATTTGTTGTTTGAATGGGTTTACATTCTAGTTGGTTCCATTGTGAACATGTTAGGATGTGATGATGGGATCATATGTATAGAAATCAAGGGAACACCTCAAATATTATAGGCACACCTATAGTGATTTCGGTATTTTTCACTGTTACTTGGACATTTGCTTTTGAAAAGTACTATATGGTGAAGTGGAACTGATGATGAAGACCACAGATGACCACCGCAACTCCTTAACGGTACCTATTTGAAGGGTGGCGATAAGATATCTCGATTAAGGTAGTTGAGCGACTATGACGAAGCACATTTCTTTGTTTAAATATGACTATGACTTTCCCGCGACGTTGCTTTCGTCGAGCTTGAAATTTTCTAAATTTCTCATTAATTGAGAAATGGGACTACATTACAGCATAAATAGGATCACTAAAAAGAATAAAATAAAATAAATGTTTAAAAAACAAAAACTCGCTTTAAAAAATGCAAAATAGGTCAGTCCAACTGTAAACGACTTTTGGTATAAAATATTATAGGACGCCGACTTCAGTTGGTCTTACTTACCTACTATTTTATATGAAGTTATTATTTGCATTTTTGAAGGCGGGTTTTTTTTTTTTTTTTGGAACACAAATATAATTTGTATGTCAGCTGCCTTAGGTACCCCAAACGAGAATACCGTATGACATAACACTATGGAAATAACTATAATAAAAAAATCGAGCTGTCTCAACATTTGTTATTTGTCTAATTTTCCTAACGGCGTAAGCTGCTGAACTTAATTTACCTGCCAGTGTAGCTATATGGGGACTCCATTGTAAATGTTTTCCTAATGTTATATTGTTTGAAGTGAGCTGAATTTAGTAGCTTTTAAAACATTCTAAGCGTTGAAAAGTTTAAACAAGTGTTTATACGCCATGACGGTCAAACAACTGTTTTTTTGTAATAGGCTCGTGCTTGATATCCGATGTGTTCAATATAACATAATGATGACTTCATATTTAAACATTAGTTTTTTTGCTTTGTTTCATATATTAGACCAGCGCGGAAAATGTTAGCATTGTTCATAAACCTGCACTCTTTCAATGTCAGGTGGCTTACGGAGTTAACCATACCATTCCACATTCCGACAAGGGATGAATGGAAGGATGGGTTGCACCTATCGGAGGAAGACAACGCGACATGGTACACGGATGGTTCAAAGATGAGCTCCGGTACGGGGGCTGGTATTCATGCCAAAGACTACAACAGTAGCATAAGTATGGGCAACTACGCAACGGTCTTCCAGGCGGAGTTGTATGCGATAATTGCCTGCGCGCAGGAGAATATTGATAGGTCTCTACAGGAGAGAACTATCTATATCCTAAGCGACAGCCAAGCGGCACTCAAGGCGCTGACGGCGCCTAAAGTAGACTCGAAGCTAGTCTACAATGGAATCCAAGCCTTAAACAGACTTGGTAGACACAACAAAGTGAAACTGATGTGGATTCCAGGACACGAAGGCTATCCCGGAAATGAAGCCGCGGACGAGCTGGCAAGGGAAGGGTCCAAGGGCGCATACGTCGGACCTGAACCATTTGTGGCACCCTCACCGGGCACTATAAAAGCAGCCCTGAACAACAACGCCCTAGAAAACCACCAAAAAGAGTGGGAAACTACGGTAGGCTTAGGGCATGCAAAGCTCTTCATAGGAAGAGTTGACCAGAGCTGGACCAAGAAACTTTGGAAACTCAGCAGAAGACAACTTCGATACATTATCGGAGTGTTTACCGGGCACTTCGGGGTTAAATATCTCCTAGCAAAGATGGGCCTTTATGACAACACAGATTGTAGAATGTGCGGCGAAGAGGCTGAGACAATGAAACACCTATTGTGTGAATGTGATGCCCTCGCCGGAGTAAGAATGAAAATCCTCGGTTGTGGATACCCAGAACCGAACGATTTCAAGGCACTGCCATTGCACTCCACTATCCGCTTTTTGGAAGGGGTGGAGGCTGCATTGGATTAAGTGCTAAAAGAGGGGTAATTACACAAAAGATCCCATAGGGTCGAAGTGTATCCGTAAGGACCCCACCATAAAGATAAGATAAGATAACCATACCATTCATAAAACCGAACCCTGATTAGCTGTCAGTGATGTATAAAACCTGAACGTATTACTGAGTTACATTTTATTTTCTTTTCAGTTAGGTACATTATTGCTAGTGAATATTTAAACTGTAAATACACTTTAAAAAAAGAAAGATTTCTGTATGTATACAGGGTGTACAATCCAAATGGGTCAGTATGGAGAAGTCGGAAACTATGAGAGATAGCGAGATCTGTTCTTAGGTACCATGACGTCGATTTTAGATTTAATAATACTTACATTCAAACTTTTCTATTAACTCTCATACATAACCGGGAATCGAACCTGGTCAAAATCAATGTGTATAAATTCTGCAAGTCGCAAGAAGCACAACACTAATGGAATAATAATAATAATAATCTTATGTATGAGAGTTAATAAAAAAGTTTGAATGTAATTATTATTAAATCTAAAATCGACGTCATGGTTCCTAAGAACAGATCTCGCTATCTCTCATAGTTTCCGACTTCACCATACTGACCCATTTGGATTGTACACCCGGTATAGATTTCCCGATTGATGCAAAAGGTTTAAAAAATCGTACACACAAATAATCGCACCAGCTGCTGGATTTATTCAAAACTATGCATTGTGTAGGTATATTGACAGCGTTTAAAATCATTTATATTATTGCTCTAAGTGGATCGGTAGGTGTAGCTTGTTTGTTATAGGGAAATTATGACGAGTGACATAATTTCAAATAGTTATACGATGTAGGTATGTATGTTTCACATCTTTTATGGTCACCCATGACGGCCATTGCGCAGAGCCATTATCAAGCCACAGTAACGCGTTTTTTAGACGCGAAATATTCGCTGCAGCTGTTTATTAACGCGCACATTACGCTAATGTTTATTTTGAGCATGAAGCTTATCAGGGCTTCTCAAACGGCACTTAAATTGTTGGTTGCAAGGTAGTTAACCCTTGCGGCGGACGCGCGGGGGCAGGCCGCGCCGCCGCACGCGGCCGGGGAGCGTCCAGCAGGCTAGCCTGTGTAACTAGTTCACTAAACTAGCGGTCTTACTTCAATTTGTACAGATATCAAGGTACACAAAAGTCAAAAAGCCCAACGTTTCCTATATTTCGAAATATTAAAATAAAAGTAATAATTGTAATGAGGAACAAAGTTAACTGGTTAGAAGTCTTATCTAATACCTAGGATAAATTGGTAATTAGCCAGTCGGCTTGTGAGATAATATGGTTCTCTTTTATATTTATTTGAGGAAAAACGGACAGTATACTTAAAACAAAATAAAAACTTAAAGTAAGAAAAAAACGTTCTCAACTTCTCGCCTACATAAAATATATACTTTACCTACATATAAACATATAGAAATATTAAAACAATACACAGGAAAAAGTGGTCAATACGCGTAACTGTTTTAGGTACAAAGGGGTTATTATGACATAGCTAAGCAGTTCATTTTACGTTGCGCGTAAAGGACAGAGCGATAGCAGTTATATAGCTGTGTCCATTCTCTCAGCGTAAACAAAAATGCATTGTTATATCATAATAACCCCGAGGATAAGATAAACTGGTATCAATAAAGTTAAACTGCCTTATTAATAAAGTCACTATAAACCTATTTTAGTTAAAGTGTTCTTTGTCCCTTTCTTTCGAACTCAAATGTCATATTGACAGATAAGGACATAGCATATTTCAAGCACAATATAGCTATAACTCGTTTACGATTAAGAGGGAAAGTAAGTAAAAAGAAACACTATCGAAGTATTTCATCATAATTACAACTATGTATTTTTTAATTAAAAACCCTTTATAAAATGCGTCCTGCTGTATTTTCGCCAGCAGTGCCGCCGCAATAGATAAAACAGTGATAGAACATGCACCGCGCCGCCGGCATGAATAATTCATTAGTTTCACTTGCCACTTTTGTTGATATCGGAGGATTTTCAGCTTCGCACCGACAAAAATTTGCGTTAAGGAAATGGTTATTGTCAGACTTTGCTTAACATCTTGTTCGTTTTAAATGAGTTGCGGACGTTCCAAACGGAACTTGTATTGCTTTTAACTTCAACTTCGACTACACTTGAGTAACATTTTTTACTCTTCTCGTGGTCTAAAAGTAGCTTATTATAGTTGTGAGCAACTGTAACGTTTTCCTAGAACTATAATATTTTTTCTAACTAAACTTATCGTTTTTATTTCAGCTCTCTCACTAACGTCCTTAACTTAACGTGTTTGTGAGGTTTTGGTATATTATGGACAAAAACACCACCACAGACGTTTAAAAAAATGCTAGGACAACATCTGGTATGTCGTGTTACAGGCTTTTAAAGTTTCTAATATTGCTATAAAACCTCATGAGATACCAGATGTAAGCCCAGCTCACACCATATCGCTCAAAAGATATGTCTGTAAAACGGTGGGCCTAGGCAAGTGGCATTGACTTTTGAAAAGTGTTAAAATGTAGGTACTATGCAATCGACGTTGGCGTCCGACACGATCGTAATTTTCTTGAATTACGACAGTCGTTAATATTCTCAGATACAGCTGTAGACAAGCTGTATCATAACAGCTTGTCTTGGCCCACAGGTTGTGTTATTCTTTTACGCTGAACCAAAAAAATTGCTCGCTGTATCGACCTTTCTTTCTTTTTGGCATGAAGAAGGTAATCGAAGACCTGATAGTAAGTGGGTAATGTTATCTTATCTTATCTTACAGATAGGCCCTTTAGGGTATAATTCGACCTTAGAGGAACAAAGGAGTGAATGTCGCAGCGGCGAGATTAAGTAGTCCCGTCAGAGCAAACAAAACACATTTTAGCGCGTACATTCTCATTTAGGCAGCCTTCCTTATACGTTCAACTTTATTGACAGAAGGTGTGCTGCCTAAATTTAAAATGCTGGCGCTAATATGTGTTACTTTAGTGTGATATTCCATAAGTTCCCAAAACAGCTAGTAAAAATCTACACAGGATGTGATTAACAAAAGCCCTGTTCAAATATATGTTTTTGGTATCATTATTTTTTACACTTCATTGTGATAGGGGTCAGTGACCCTACAAACGGTTCCTTTTATCGAACGGTGATTTTTTTACACCTGTATTCCTGTACATTCACCAGAGGGGCTATCCCCTAACGCACTACTAGCAATCGCAATCGTTTTTATTTTGAAAATCGAAGGCCTGTCTGCATACAAAATGAAAACAATTGTTCCACTTTATTGAAGCCGATTGCATTTAGTTAGTTAGTTAGGCAATAGCGCCACAGGTCTGGGCTACTATTCTACTTTGTCTTTAACCATGTTGTTATCATTATATTAAACGATACTGCCTTTACTATCTGTGTATAACGTCATCACCTGCAGCGGCCGAAGGATGTCCACTGCTGCACATGGATCTCCACGATGGTCGGTTTTAGGCTACCCGCTTCCATCGGGTTTGCGCAATGTTCACTACATCGTTGAACAAACCTTGTCTGTCATATTCATTATCAAATAGTGGTTAGGTAGGTTTGGGGTCTAATATGTTTTGTAATATGACTCGTAAGAATACGGGTGCCCTTGAATCGTAAAAAAAGAGCGTAATGTAAAATGAATGGCGTTGTAGAATATACTTACTCACTTGCAACATATCAATAAATACCCACAACTGAAATTCAAATTAATAACAGGTCGCGATATTTCTTCTTTGCTAAAGAGAAAGACTCTTTTGCACCATTGTATTAATTATTTATATAGTATTCATTATAGGAGGATGGTTTATTTAAAATAGAACCAAGTTAGTAGGTCAAAAAGTAATACGATAAGTAGTTGTTCTCATCCATCTTCCTACGATATAATTTTTCATTTAATTTTATATGCGTAGATATAAATTATTGGCAAGGTACAAATAAATTACAATTCTGCTACAAATAAGATTTAATCAGGGCTTGGTTCTGGTTTCTTAAGACTTTGCAAATGTTTGTAGATGCCGCCGCCGCGGAGACCCGCGACCGCAAAGCCGTTAAACCGCGGCGGGCGCGAACAGCCCCCGCGCCTGTTATAATTTACGATCATCCCAAAAAATCCCGGGATTATTTTTATTCGATAACGATAAAGGTGCTGCTGAGGGCTCCCTTTTATTATCACTCAGTGTGGGATGACTCTTTTACAATTTCACAAACGCTCCATAACGTTTGAGCAATTAGGATTTTATCGGTGGTGTTATTACAGTTTCAATTACATTTACGTTGCGGTATTCCGTTTATGTATGAGTCCTGCAAACAATATGTTTGCAACTTTATTTTGTAATGTATGGGTACCGCGTGGGGTTACCAATATCATTTCATAGAGGGTATCATATCACATCACCTATATTTCATTCCAGCGGCAGCTATTTTCCACTAGCGCAGGGGTCGGCAATCTTTTGAGACGGAAGAGTCAAAAAATAAATTTTACTTAATTTCAAAGTTTTTAAACAGCCACCAAAAAAACTTGCTAACAATAAATAGTACTAGCATACATAGAGTATGTAACTAAAGAGCCGCAGCTTCACATCCAAAGAGCTGCATGGGGCTCGCGAGCCGCAGATTGCCGACCCCTACACTAAAGTCTTGAAAACTGTCAACTGCGATTACCTACGTAGTCGTAGTTTAAGGTCAGGTCAGGAAATTACTGTCGATGAAATATTCCAATTTTTAGAGTTCCGTATCAAATACCGAAAACGGAACCGTTATATGATGACTTTGTTGTTTGTCTTTCAATATAAGTTTTCTCTGAAACGGCTTAAGCAACCAGGCTGAATTTAAAAAAAAAACCCGAGTTCCCAAAAAAAACTTCGTTTAAGATTTAATTTTATAGAATTTGACATCTAGCAAGATGAATACGATAATATGTATGTAGGTATGTAAAACCTTTATTGCACATAACGATTAAAAACATTTTGCATCACTATAGAAAATGTTAATAGGTAAACTTATTCCATATGGGATCTCTTCCAGTTAACCTTGGAATAGAATAAGCAAGGACAATGCAAGAGGATAGACAAATTTACAAAATAACAGAAAAAAAAGTACATACATCCGAAAAAGGGAGATATTAAAAAGTAATAATATAGTTTTATTGTAATATTAATATACATGCATGTCCTTTAATTTTGATCACTACTTAACATGTAAATTCCTTTATCTACATCCATATCATAACTAACCTATTATATGTTTAGAAACGATAAGCAAACAGCCTATATTAAGAAACCTGTATCTGTGGTTGCACTTTAATGTTAACATTAAAGTATTACATGTCATTAAAGTATCGGTTATTGATGTAGTTGTATCTTAATGTTCACTTTAAAGTTTCGGTGACCGAAACTTTAAAGTGAACATTAAGATGCAGGTTCTTTAAGATACAAGGCAACATGGTACAATTTTCTCACATATTGTAGAAAACTTATGATATGCATGTAGATAAAGTTATGTATGCGACTGTACGCATAATTAGGCATTAAAACACTCGTGTGATCTTATTATGAAACTCACCTATCGGCTCGTTTCATAAAACCACACTCGTGTATTAATACCTCTCATTATGCACCAGTCACATAAATAACTATTTGTTGTAATTACACCTACATGTTTGAATTAAATAATGTGATCGTCTTAAAATAATATATATTATTATAAACAAGGCGGGTAGGAGCGGAACCGTCAGTCGCACTTGACCGGATTTTCAATTCGCTGCGGCTTTCACTCGTTTTTTTTTCATGACAATGTCAAATAAAGGTGGTACTCTGAAAACTACATTGCCTAAGCCGTCCCATGTTTTCTCGAGTTAATAAAATAAATAGTCGCCTACGTGTTGGTAAGGAGCAAAAAGCGCGCCGTACCCGGAGCACGTCCGTCGATCGAGGCGCGCGGATTAGACGAGCCCGAAAGTGATCCGTTATAATTTCAAGGGTGGACAGTGACGGCTGGCGCGCACAGATTAGCTCCCTTCGATAAACAATAGCATTAGTATGCGAGGACGCGCTGACCGCCGCCGATCAGCCCAGCCGTGCTCGGATTAATTTGCCTTCTGGAAATTATAGCGTCCGCCCCATATGAGCGCGGGCCAAATTACTAGCTGCTGTGTTTTGTTTCCGCGCAGTTTGTCTTCTGCGGCCGGAGGAGCTATGCCTTAATTACACACCTGTTAACGTGAACGCCTTAATTATGCATGGAAGGTACGTCGCTTCAGTGTGACGTTTTTGTCTATCTTCGACTTATGGGCGTATTTTTTCTTCGTTATTAACTCTAAATGCTTCTTTACCGTATGTGTTGTATAACTAGAAAGTCTTACCCTCTCCGCTTATATCATATTATAAGGGTTTGATTGATGACCAAAACGAGACCTTTCAAAGAATGGTATAATCTACTATATAGAGTTTTTTACCCGGTTTTCTCTATTATTTGTAGCTAGTTCGATGCAAAGTTTACCACGCGGAACACGCGGGTAAACCTATCGCGGTTATGTAAACAATGATAAGGGTCGCTTAGAAGTTTGCAACCTTCCCTAATTTAATCGAGCTAATCACCTGTTTATCCAAGCTTTTCAATTTGTTAGCTAATTGTTTGATCCTCTAAAGAGTATTAAATTAAGGGCTGTCTTCGCCGTGAACACTGAACAGCTCATTGCGTTAATTTTGTTTGTCGCCCTATATCCGGTTCCGGCGGAAGCGCGCACCTGCCGTGTTGCGGCTAAGTGATGAGGCTATAGTTACGGACACTGTTGGATTTACCTCATGGTACAATTTGAACTTTGTTTTTGTTAATGTAGAGTATATTTTCATTCTATTTGTTTAACCATATAATCATGATCAACTGTTAAACGGATTTGCCGAAAGGCAATTAGTAATTGTGGCTAATTTATTAACAGGATAATTAAGCTCGGTCAAGTGTGAGCTACTACTGCATTGTTTTTAGCATTGCTCGATTACGAGTATTATAGTAAGCTTAAAGAGCTTAAATTCGTGTGAGCTTTAACATAAATTAATATTGAGTAACCTACTTAAGTATTAGGGTATTTAAATTAGAAGCTACCTTGTTAACTTCTGCCAAGTTTCTTATACAACTTACGAACGATTAAACTTATTCTGAATTTCTCACATCGAAAATAGATGAGACAAACTTAAAGCTCTAAATCAAAAGCTAATTTAGTTCAAATTTCGCGAGTCTTCGAGCGATGTATTGCGTAACGTGTTCTTTACATCAAAAACACATTTAAAAGAAGTTAGATTGGCTTACCGGAGTTGGCGGGCCGCCATACATAGTTGGAGCCTTTTCGGCGCCCCAAAGCCAGACCTAATCTTCAAAGATTCGCCGCAGATTGTTTGCTAACATTTCCACCCATCAAATTATGATGGACGGAAATTTATTTTACATAAATAACTTCGTCCAGCCAGGGATTTAAAAAAATATAATTATGTTTATACTACCCTAACAGTATGAATCAGCTTTTTGATTAAAGTAAAATAATAGGGATAGTAAAAATCGTTTTTTAAAACAAGCTTTATTTAGTTTATATATAATAATAACCTAATCTTCTGGTACCGTGCGTGACGTATAGTGTTACAATCGCTGGCCTCTTACGATGACCTCATAGTCTTCACTTCACTATTAGTAGACATAATCATACTCTCAGATGCTAAAGTCACTCCATTGCTTTGGCTTAGGGATATATTTACAACAACCTATCTAAGTAGCATTACAATTTCTTAAATTTAGCAATTTGGCAACATGTTAACGATAACATTTACATACAATGCTTTACATTTTAATTGACCGAAGAAACTGTGATTTGTGTCTTAAATTCTGCAAAAACAATATACTTTCAAAATTATTGATAAAAATATTCTTCTGATATAGCCTACTCTCTACAGAGATGCTGTTAGTATAATTTTGTAGGATAATTTAAAACATTTTGCTGATAATTACAAATGCCCGGATGCAAATGAAGAACTTATTTTAACTTAAATACGATATCTGTACGATTTGCAAATTCCATGCTTTATTCTTTTTATCACAGCAATTAGGAGGTTTACATAAAAGCACAAAAGGAATCCTGAACTACATTTTTTTTCTAAAGATAATATATGTATTTTCAGTCTTAATCTACTTTACGAAAATAACCGTAACTCTTACGGTTAATAATTACAGTGCACTTTATATCATGTAATGTGTGTGCAGTGTTTCACTAGTATAACGTTTAATATTCACGGCCCAGCAGATTCATTGCAACCTTATACCTACGCATTATATCTGCTACTAACCCGTGCGTATGTGCTGCGAAGGTAGTACGGGTTCGTAAAAAGACGTGCCGATCAATTCAATTCATATCAATGCAAATTAACATTAATCACTCATCTAAATCTGCCACACCGAGAATTTATAGTTAAATTAAAGGTACATGTTAGTCTAAAACACGAAATCCTCCTATCAATATTTTGCTTGATTCCCCAGAAAAGGGTACGACAGATTTGAAAGTAAACTCAGATAATTGTTTGGTATTTACATTTCAAAATTGACTTATAAAAATGAAAATATGGTATTTCGCATTCATTCATATGATTTTATTTCAAATTCTTCATCAACAAGTGAATTCAGTGTTTGAGCCTCTCATATACAGTTCGAGGAACTGTTGTATTCTATATTTTAAATATTTATTATTAACAACAACGGTTTTACACTAGGGACGTAAATAAAGTGGAAATAAATAAAGCACACAGTTGTAAAGATATATTAAACGTGACCATCTAAAGTCACATTACATGTAGGTCAACTAAACTAAGTCAATACCTGTTTTCAAGACAATAAGTGATATTTGACAATCCATTTAAGCTCTCGCACATGTTTTTATCTATATCTACCAATATATTTTTTGCTGAATTTATAGTTGGGCAGTATACATATATCTGTAACATTTTTCAACTGTTACCTGAGTATGTATCTTTTTCATGTATCTTCTTGGTTGAATTTGTATTCTGCGTCATGTTAATATTACGACTGATTCAACCATCAAATAAATGTTTGGGAACATTTTTTTATAATGTGAAAATTGTATAACTGTAGGTACTCGTGATATATGAGTCGGTTTCAAGAATTGAGAACACGTGAGAGGTGTAGAAATAACTGTTACTCAAGGTGACGACGGTTAGTACAGCTACTATTTAAATATGTAACCGTTCTAAAACAAAATCTGCAACATTTATAGCAGAGCAGCAAGAACTATAGGACAGACCATTTAAATATAAGGAAGAAGTACTAACAAAATTAATATCCAGGCTTGGCTTCTCCTCCAGTCAGCATAACCTGCGAAAAAAAATACATTTAAGTAGTCTTTATTCTACGAAATAAGATTACTTCATATACCAAACCCTAACACACTCTGTGCCAATGAGTGTAAGTATATAATTCATTAGTGATAAGATAATTACACGGTAGACGGCTAATATAAAAAAGAGATACTTGGGACCAGTAACTGCTGGATTATCACTATATAAAATTCATTTAATTTCGCTGCAGTTTTTAAAAGCCTTCTTAGGAGCCTTCACTAGGGGTGGCCATCTCTATTCAAAACGCGCGGTTACCTGTGACTTGCGATGCACCTCCGACCCAGTTGAGGTGCGACTTCCCACCGCCTTCGTCGGTCTTTTGTTTGCCCTTGTCGATCTCGTTCAAATTCGATTGATACTTTGTACCTGCGCAAACAGTTGTAAATATCTTTATTTTAATAGATTTACACTTAACTACAAGGAGACTGGACCGACTAAATGACAGAAACAAACGCTAATAACTATAATGACATTTTACCTCACTAGCTCGGAAAGCCCTTTTTGTTTGTTTGATATCTATTGAGAAAATCGCTTTTTATCCACATATGAACAAAGAGTTTTGACATTTGAAGGCAGCTTAAGTAAATATTTGACAGCTAACAAAAGGTAAAACGTTAAAAGCGCTGAATTTTTAACATCAGAATTAATGGATTGCATCGAGTAAACCACACTAAATATAGTCTTACAACTTTATTTCAATTCATAAATATCAGCATTCAACATTAACCTTCATTCTTGTTGTAAAAACGGGTAAAATTTTCTAACAGGCCAAGTCGATGTGCGAACAAAACGCATCCAAAATTTTTCCTCACTGTGGTGAGGTGGAAAGTTTTGTGTTATACACGGCTGAAAAGTTATTTTACGTATCGTGTGTTGAAACACTCGCTACGCTCAGGATACTATTTTTGAACTACTCGCTACGCTCGTGGTCAATCATAGGATCCTTTAGCTAGCTCGTGTTTCAAATGAACATTCGCGGGTAAAATACAACTTTCCCCCCTTGTATAACAAATAACTTAAATAAACCGTAAGAAAACTCCGCACCTAATTTTCGGACTAAGCATGTTGCTAAATTACCTATTATAATTCACGAAACGTGCCTAGGTACCGTATAGGCTGATATTACGAGTAGAATCTGTAAACTGTCCTTTTAATACGAACGGGAAGAAGCCTACGCTGATCAAATGATATAAAGATTATAGCGGAACCATGATCCTCATTGAGTAAAGGATTCAATATGGCAAGGGACGGGCCGGCGGGCGGTCGGCGGCAGTTATTGAAAAGTTGCGCAATATTGTCGAGTGGTCGGACCGTAAATTCGTAATGGGTGCAAAAAAGGATCAGCGGGCGATGTCGACGCGCCGCCGGTGCCGCAAAAACAACCGCCCGCAAAACTTGCGCGTCTCGGCGCCGCATCGGTTAAATGGATTTTTCAAGTTCATGAGTGCAAGTTGTAAAAATAAAATGCTATGGTAAATTTCAATCATACTTCGTGGGGATTTTTCACTGTGTTAAAATATTCAGTTCATGAGAGCTATAGTATTGAAAGGGTTTGAAAGTTGAATTCTTCTATAAAGAGTAAGATTTGTGAATTATCGAATGGTATTGATGTAAACTGTCATGCGTTCAATCGATACTCTGGCAATTTCCACTGGCTACCTATTTCATTCGTTACATTTTGTATACTTAATGCAACATGTCTAACCATACCTATTTTTAAAAACTCTTTGTGTTCCTTAGAATTTTAGAACCTCACTTCACATTCAGTAAGATGCATCACATTACCTACGAACTTTACACATACCAGACAATTTATACGAAATTTTTCGTAATACAGGGTGTATTTTATCATCATAATTTTGTGGTTTAGTCTCAAAATAGACACTCCAAACTTATGATAAAAGTATCGTGAGGTTTAACGAGAGCGGAAGTGAACACTTGGCCGTAATAGGTTGTCGTGCAAGATGTTGCCATAGTCCGGCGGGGCAACATGACCGGGGAAATGCCCAAGTTCCCAATAACGGCGAGTAATATCGCCCGGACTTATGAATTCGCCCCTACAACGTACAACGTGCTCTTTTAATCATATTATTATGACATTGTGTTTAGGGTATTGTTTCCGCAATGTTGCGGTCATACGGACGGTTAACCACTAATTCGTAATCGTAAATTAATAATCACTAGGGTTGAACGTCAGATATTTTGCTAAATAAATTATACAGACCGGGCCAATAAAATAAGGAATAGCAGTAAATATTGTTAATATTTACGGATGCCTGTTAATAGGTACAAACAAGTAGTTTAACCGCCCATACAAAATATTACGAACGCAACATAATATTTTGTACCACTTCATAAAACGTTTGTTTATAAACGATTTGTTTATGTTTTATGAGAGTCATAACGTTTGGGGCCTGTTAACGAACTACCCAGTGGCGACAAGCAGATCGCCGCAGTCGTTTACGATCTATAAACAAATATAACGACCACTAATAATATCTGGAACGGCGCAAACAACAAATATAACTGAATGCTCCCGCGGGCATAACTCATAAAGGTACCATTATCTCTTAATAAACGAAACCAGCGTAATAAAAATGTTGACTACCTTTCGGGAACGTCGACTAACCATGATTTTATCTGACCGCAGAATTCACTTTAATTGCCCAATATGCATATATTTTATTTGAATGACTTAATAGAAATTAAAATTTGAATGCCTTTCAATAAGTTATAGTGGTTCTTTCAGTAGCAGTCGTAAAGATGTGTTTTATTATTGTTTTGAATAGTGGAAGATGAACAAGGGTTTTTATATGTGAGACGAGAAATAATTTATGATTTACCCTTATCTACCAGCGGCGTGTCTGGACGCGGCGGTCGCGAAGGCGGCGGGGCGGTTACGGCGCGGGGGTCGGGCGTTGTGGTCGGTGGGGATGACGCTGTACAAATAAAAATACAATTAGATTATGTTAGTTATAAGTGTGAATTGGGAATCATAGGTTAAGAACGTGCAAAATACTTACTGTATAACCGTATCGTTCCATCCGATTCACCCCGCGGGTTCTTGGCCACGCATTTATATGTCCCGTAGTCTTCATTAGTAATGTGCCTGATCAAGAGCCTCATGTGCGTCTTGTAGGCCGGTGCGCCGAGCGTGTTCTCCATGTGATACTTGGTGCTCTCGTGAATCATGTGCCCGTCGTCGCGTGTCCAGTAATTCAGAGACGTAGGGTGCGCTTCAGTGAAGCATTCCAATGTCACGTTGTAATAAAGAGGGGCGCCGACCAGTTGGTGCGGAATCCACAACATCGGCGGAACTAAAATAACATGACATATGAGATAACTGTCGGGATATTTATACACATTTTTTATAAGTTCTAGTGTAGTCAAACAATTTTAAGTGGCTTTTGAACCTACTGATAATTAAAAACTTACAATCAACGCTGACTTTCACTCTTTTAGAGACAGTCGGTGGTACACCATTACTAGCGATACAAAGATAAGCCCCCATGTCTAGCCGAGAAATACGTGCCATTTCAAGCACTTCACCTTCCCACTCGGACACTGAAAAGGAAAAGCAAATTACAGTTCCCGAAGCGAATGAGAAGGATTCATTAATTTAATTATCACTTAGTTAAAGTCTAACCAGAATGTCCCTTGGTAATGGAGATTTTGGAGTTGTCGTCCCGCTTCCACTTGATGGTGGGCTTGGGGGAGCCGTTGGCGCGGCACGTCAGCGTGACGTTGGCGCCTTCGCGGACGATCACGTCGCTCGAACTCAGCGAGTCATCTATTGTTGGCGGAACTGGGAAAAAGGGAAAAAAATTGCCATTAAATTTGGCGTAATACTCCGTAAACTCAATTTAACCATACTTTTGCTAGTGAATTAAATTGATTAAGTAAGTTATGATAACTTGTATATATACCTACAGGGTGGAAAGAAATAACGGGACAAAGAGGAGAACGTTAACCTCAAACGAGACATCCATTATTTTTTTGTAATAATTATAACTGCATTAACAGATTTAAAAAAAACTTACTCGGAACCTTACCTTAATTAAGGAATTGAAGTAAATGAACATGCTAAAGTCATGTTTGTTTTTCTAATCTGTATACTTGGAATGGGTTTTCGGACGATTTTGGTGAAAATAACAAAATGTACATATATTTAATTTAATGAAGTTTTACGTTTGAGGGCCACGTCATTTCAACTTAGACGAATACTAAATAAATACTGTATGTTTGTAGGTACCAACTATTTTTAAAATAAATGTTGCCTTTCACCGCATATAGTCACCCTGAAGAGAGGGAACGAAACCCCAAATTCACCGTCAGCACTCGGAACTTATCAACGAAGGACAATTTCGTAACCTATTAAAATAAATTCTACAAAAACGGATGTCGGAATGGATTGAAGAATTCTTGAATAGCGGTTGAGTTAGGGAAGCTGAAAGTCAGGACAGGCCAATTACAAGGTGGCCCATGCAATATCTGGTATAAAAAAAAATGTTCTTTGAGATGATGAATGCGGGCGTCACGAGACCTAACTGGCATAGTAGCGTTATCAGAAGAAATCAACGTCCACCAGTGGCCATTATACAAGTTTTTATTTAACTTGCTGTGTTCGTTTGGCTACCTGACATTTCGTTTCAAATTTTGCAATTGAATTTTGAACTCGTATCCGGTATCGTAATGGATTGAGATTAGGAATACGTTAGTAAATCCAAGGTAAATGCAATAGATCAGCTCTTTGATAGAGCTGACCTAAAGATATTTCTTTTGAGAACAGTAAATGTCATTAACCTTTAAATATGGAGTCGGGGGGTGGCACCATTATGGTAGACTCACCCAGTTTGGACCCTGTGTCTCTAGACCGCCAAAAAAGTTTGTGTCAAAAAGGTTATTTTAGGCAGAAACTTTCATTTTTAAATGTTGTTTATATTAACTTACCGACGACATGCAAGTATCCAAACTGCGTCTTGGCGGTGACGGTGTTGATCTGGCACATGTAGCGACCGCGGTCCTCCTCGCGCACGTCGGAGATGTGCAGGAACCACGTGCGGTGCTTATCGTGCGTCACGCTCACGCGCGGGTTGCGTGTGATGACGTGGTTGTGCACCGTCAGGATCGCTGACTGCTCAAAGTGCATCCAGGCCACCTTTAACAATTCACAATTATTGCCAACTGGCAGCGAATTCGGTGCAAACACAGAATCAACATGGAATCAAGAATTCATAGTGTACAGGTACCTAATGGTTCTCTTTTATGCTTGAGGGGGCGCACACGAGCTATAGGGTAACCTAATGTGATGTGAGTGTGAGTTTATATCATCAAAACTTTTCTATAATTATGTCATGGAATCAAGGTACACCTTAATGGATGAAAATTATAGCAGCGTGATGTGCACTAAAAGATGGGTACAACAAAAACGCGAAATATGCGAAAAGTGCATCATGATAATCCAATCGCATTGATGTCTTCAGTAACGGTGCCGTTATTCCATAAAAAAAAAATGATTTTAATGAATAATAAATTGTGTGATAATTTGTATTATATGTAAAAATATTATAGCTACAAACATGATCAGATAGAACCCCCTCCTTCTTTTAAGTTTACAACGCTAAACGGTGGTATCTAGACTATTGACCGATTATTCTAAGATGATGTGACGGTTGTTTTTTTTTTAATGGCATTGAGAAGGCAAACGAGCACACAGGCCACCTAATGGTAAGTGGAAACTGTGACAATACTGCAATACTAAGACTGCAAATGCGTTGCCAACCCTGAGGACTAAGATGGAATGCCTCTATGCTAGTCATTACACTGGGTGTCTTATCCCCAAACCGGAACATAACAATGCGAACACTGCTGTTTGGCGGTAGTTTAATGGATAAGATGGTGGTAGCGATCCGGACGGATCCTGCACAAGGTCCCGCATGATTTCAATCACTTACTATACTCACAAGCAGTGTTTAAATATAGGCGATTATTATTTAAATTCCTGAACGGCGTCGCTAGGATTGTACCGATGTAGTATTCAGTGTGTTACCGGCACGAGGGCTTTCCTTGATATAGAGTAACAATGGGCAACTCCTTAATGTACATACATGATTATTTTAATTAAAACAAGAAAAAATAATACACACTAGTTTTCTAACTAAAAATAAATTGCAAGCAATGTACACTGAAAATTAAAGTTAATTTCTAGTCTCGTGACCAAAGTAAGACTAGTATACTCGTAGCAGCCCCATTTGACGTCGTAGCAAAATCGAGGATTCTGTTCTTTTCTCTCGCTTTGGTTACGAATGTAGAAAGAGTGCGACGGAGTCCTTCAATTCTTTGGTCAATCGAGGTCAAGCGTGAGCGTGCGTTACGTTTCACTGTACCTGCGCTTTGACATGGACTATGGCTTGGACAATTCGATATCTTTCGGCATTTAAAGTTATTATGATTTAGGATTCATGAAGTGTCTTTAGTTTGTTTTACATTTGTTTTGATTTCTAAAGTGTTAAAACAGTGAGTGAACGTTACCCGCAAAACTGATAAATTCAAGGAGTACTAATAACTGTCTATGTTTTGCCCCTGTACCAATGCATGCCTTGTACCAATTAATAAAGATACTGATTACGATACTTACACACAGCTCCAAATACGTTGATGGTAGTTAAAATCTATGAAGTTGAATTGCAGCGTTACGTTACTTAACTACGACTTAATTATACCTGCAAATACTAACTTATACAACATACTATCGTTAGTTAAAGCAGAAGCCCTCATGCCGGTGACACACTGTTTATGTAAAGTTACAGAAATAAGATTAATAAGTGTTTATATGAACTGTCACAGACATCATCTTAGAATAATTAGAGTATAGGATCATGCGACATTAAATTAATTTTAAAGTTACTAGTTTTGAAAAGTAATTTCGGAAAAAAACTAACACTAGGTACGCAATGTATGAAGTATAAAAATATATTTGAAATAAATCTCTAAAGCAGCTTGTACCTACACCCTCAGTCACCTTAACCTAATGCAGAAAGAGAAACGTAGGAAAATAAATAATAAGAAAACATAGCGTCCGCCGATTAGGGGGGTTACCATGACATACTAAAGTAAGTAGAGAGAAAGGGACAGTGCTGTATAACTGCTATATCTCTATCCCTTTCTCTCCACCTAAACTGAACTGCTTTAGTATGTCATGGTAACCCCCCAGGACAAGCGTGCGTAATGAAAATGGTAAGCTCTCGTTGTCTCCCACTTCGAGTTAGCTAGAGTGGATAACTGACTACAAATTCGTTTATGAGATTTTATGTTCAGGAGATGTCCATGAATACCGATACCTAGGATACTTATAATTCATTGTGTTTGAAAAAATAAAAATAAAATCAGTATAATTATTGTTTTGAAGCAAATACTTAATTCCCATATTTGTCACAATTTCATCTAAGCATTCAGCCATTACATGACATTTATAAAGTGGTAGTTTTAGGGAAACTGCTAGAGCTAAAGTCTAAATGTAAACCAAATTTGTACGTCACCCGATTCAGAGCTTAAAGATACTGGCTTATCTAACAATCAGATAAAATAAGTTTAACTTATAAATCGTGTATCGGGAAAAAGCAAAAAGTACAGAAATAGCATTTACGGTGCCTGTTTACTTAAAAAGCTGTAGATATGTCCCATGTCGTGGTGTGGCTTCTTAGAGAAAATTACAAGCAAGATTGACGACGCGTTGGCCTAGTTGGTAGTGACCCTGCCTACGAAGCTAGCGGTCCTGGGTTCAAATCCCGGTAAGCGCAGATATTTGTATGATGATCACGAATATTTGTTTCTGAGTCATGGGTGTTATCTATGTATTTAAGTATATATTTCACTATATAACTATTTATATCGATGTCTAGTAACCATAGCACAAGCCTAGAGCTTATTGTTAGTTTGGGACTAGGTCAATTGGTGTGACATTGTCCCCTGATATTTATTTATTTATATACCTATGTATAATATTGGGATCGATCTGTCATCACGGACAGGACTATTGTCGCCAATAAGCCTGATATCGTGTTGGCAGATCGATCTCAACGCCGGGCAGTGCTCGTTGACGTCACCATCCCGCATGACGAGAACCTTGTGAAGGCCGAGAAGGACAAGCTCAGCAAGTACCTTGACTTGGCTCACGAGGTGACCGCCATGTGGGATGTTGACTCGACGATCATTGTCCCGATAGTTGTTTCGGCCAATGGTCTTATAGCGAAGAGTCTCGACCAACACCTCAAGAGACTCTCGCTAGATGGCTGGATCAAGGGCCAGATACAGAAGGCAGTACTCCTCGACACGGCACGCATTGTGAGGAGGTTCCTCTCTCTGCAGCCCTAACCACCGGTAGCTTGAGCCCTGCCCCGCTGCCGGCGGCACCCGTAGGTTAGGTTTTTTATAATGTATATTTTTTGTATTAGTATTGTTATTTTACTTTTATATTTGAATGTTTATTATAAAAAACCTAATTTGCAGAAAATTTAATAAATATCTATGAATAATAATAATAAGCTAATCTGCTTCAGGGGGGGAAATGAACGCCCCCGTGTCATGCGTTTTGTGAACCAAGCCTTTGCTGGGACCGGAATAAGGCCCCAGAATTATATGGCTTGTGTCACGGAACGTATCGACTTCCTGAAACAGAAAGTTTGCGCGTGGGCAAGCCGTATTCGTCGCTATAGAGTGCGTGTGGATAGATACCAACAAAATCGCCTCTTCCAAAGCGATCAGAGGAAGGTGTATCGAAGGTGGGAAGGAACCGATCAAGGTGTGAGTGACGGGCACCTACCGGATCCTGCTGCTATGATTAATTTCTGGCGCAGCATCTGGTCGGTGCCTGTCGCGCACACAGAGGGAGATTGGATGCGTGCTGTTGAACACGCGTGTGAGGCTATTGAACCAATGGAGCCTATTACCATCTGCCTCGAAGACGTAAGTTGTGCAATTCGAATGACTCAGAACTGGAAAAGTCCTGGGCCGGACGGATTGCACAACTTCTGGATTAAATGGTTCAAAGCCTCACATGAGTGTTTAGCAGCGCAACTCCAAAATGCCCTTGAGATCGGTTCCCTGCCACCATTGTTAACAACTGGTGTCACCTGCCTGCTCCACAAGTCAGGTAGTACCGCGGATCCAAAAAACTACCGACCCATTACATGCTTACCTACCATCTACAAGCTCCTTACATCAATTTTGAGCACAAAATTAAATGCACATTTCGTTGCCAACAATGTCCTGGCCTCTGCTCAAAATGGATGTAAGGTTGGGTCCCGCGGTACTAAGGAGCTCCTCCTCATAGACATGACCATTTGCCAGCAAGTCAGGCGAAACAAGGTGGCCCTTTCGGCTGCTTGGATTGACTACAAGAAGGCTTATGACTCGGTGCCTCACTCATGGCTCGAAAGGATCTTAGAGTTGTATAAAGTTGATGCAACCCTGAGGTCCTTTTTAGGTTTGTGTATGAGGCAGTGGATCACAGTCTTTCGTCAACCAGGTGGTCGAGATGTCCCCACTGGTTCGCCTAACTTGATAAGGATTGAAAGAGGCATCTTCCAGGGTGACAGTCTAAGTCCTTTGTGGTTTTGCCTTGCCTTGAATCCTCTCAGCTCTTTGCTGACGGATTCCGGGCTTGGCTATCGACTTCGTAGAGAGGCTGAAGTCATTTCTCACTTATTGTTCATGGATGACCTCAAACTGTTTGCATCGAAGCGCCAAGATCTTGTCTCACTATTGAAAATCACACAAGAGTTCAGTAGTGCGATCAAGATGGAATTCGGTGTAGATAAGTGTGCGGTCATGCATGTTCAACGAGGGAAAGTTGTAAATTCTTCGAATTTGCAGCTTTCAGAGACAATGACTCTCAGATCTCTCTCCGAAGTTGAAACCTACAAATATCTTGGTATGTCACAGTCTTTAGGTATTGTGGACAGCGATATCAAGCAGTCAGTGAAGGAACGCTTCTTCTGTCGCTTGACAAAAGTTCTTAACAGTCTTTTGTCGGGTGGCAATAAGGTGCGCGCCTTCAATGGCTGGGTGATGCCGCTACTCACATACTCCTTTGGCATACTAAGGTGGACTCAGACTGAGCTGGACGCCCTGGATAGGAGGGTCCGTCTACTGCTTAAATCACATCGCATGTTGCACCCACGCTCATCTGTTATGAGATTGTACATCCCGAGGAAATGTTTAGGTCGAGGCATTTTAAATGCTAAAAATCTCCACAACCGCGAGGTGTGCAATCTCAGGGATTATTTTCTTCGCACTGAGTGTGGGATGCATCGTGATGTGGTTGCAGTAGACAGAAGCCTCACGCCTCTCTCCTTGGCAAACGAGAACTGGCGCAGACCAGCGGTGTTGAGCACTGAAGACCGCAAGAACGTATGGAAGAGCAAGGAGCTACACGGACGCTTCTACCGGGCCCTAACAAGGCCCGATGTAGACTTTTTAGCGTCCGTGAACTGGCTACGGTTCGGTGACCTCTTTGGGGAAACCGAAGGTTTTGTCTGTGCAATTGCTGACGAGGTCATAATGACGAATAATTACCGGAGATATATTCTGAGGGATGGCACGGTTGACATTTGTCGAGCATGTCGTTGTCCCGGCGAGTCCCTCAGACATATAATTTCCGGTTGTTCGCATTTGGCCAATGGTGAGTACTTGCACAGACATAACCTCGTGGCCAGGATCATCCATCAGCAACTTGCTCTTCAATACGGTCTTGTTGAGTTTGAAGTGCCGTACTATAAGTACACACCGGCGCCAGTTCTCGAAAATGGTCGTGCTACGCTCTATTGGGATCGATCTGTCATCACGGACAGGACTATTGTCGCCAATAAGCCTGATATCGTTTTGACAGATCGATCTCAACGCCGGGCAGTGCTCGTCGACATCACCATCCCGCATGATGAGAACCTCGTGAAGGCCGAGAAGGACAAGCTCAGCAAGTACCTTGACTTGGCTCACGAGGTGACCGCCATGTGGGATGTTGACTCGACGATCATTGTCCCAATAGTTGTTTCGGCAAACGGTCTTATAGCGAAGAGTCTCGACCAACACCTCAAGAGACTCTCGCTAGATGGCTGGATCAAGGGCCAGATACAGAAGGCAGTACTCCTCGACACGGCACGTATTGTGAGGAGGTTCCTCTCTCTGCAGCCCTAACCACCGGTAGCTTGAGCCCTGCCCCGCTGCCGGCGGCATTCGTAGGTTAGGTTTTTTATAATGTTTATTTTTTATATTAGTATTGTTATTTTACTTTTATAATTGAATATTCACTGTAAAAAACCTAATTGTACAGATATAAAATAAATATACGGAATAATAATAATAATAAAATCTTTATTCAAATCACTTATATGTATGTAACGGGTAGGACGTAGGGACTCGCACATCACCAGTTTTGTAATTAATTTTCTTACGTCAATAAAACACTCTCCGTTCTAAGTGTTTATACTTATTTGCGAATTGTTATTCAGATAAAATAAAGAGTAGCGGTATTCAAGAAAGTAATTTAATTTTGAAACGTGTTTTTAATATATCATTGAATTTTTGTTACTTTATCGCGAATATCACGCGTCACGTGATATTAAAAATGTGGCAATGCCCTTCAAGCCCGGGCAGGGGGACGGCGAGGAAATGCGGTGCCTCAATAATTTCCAATCGTTCTACCAATTTGACGAGTGACGTAACGGAAATTAAAGAAAACGTCGCTCATTCTCGGATACACGTCTTATTAAAAATGAGAAAAAAAGACTACTGAGAAATAATGAGGGTTCTTACTATTTTCTGACAAATTTCAGAGAATTTCGAGCGTATCCACTTGTGGTATGTTAATAAGTGACGTGTTTCTGGGGTGAAATGAAACTGAACTTAATGGCAGTCATAGTTTAATGAAAACAATAAAGGAAGCATTTGAACTTGAACGTTTACGAGTGGCGGCGCAGCGCGCGGGCGGCGCGGCGCGACATCTGTGTAATTGCACGGAGCTGCCATCGCGTCCCCGCTTCACACCAATTTCCGCAGCATTAAGCGCTTAAAATGCATTTTACAGAGATTGTTATGCTTCCAACAATCCTGCTACTTTTAATCTACGCCCCGGAATGATTTAAACTTAATTATTCAGGTGAAATTCATCCCCCAGTACTTTCGAGCTATCGAGCTTTGTGATCAAGTTTTGATATTGGTTATTAAGAAAACTTGGCGTATCTTTAAGCACAAAGTCCATCTTAATAAGCTATTAAAGCAAAAATTAAGCTGGTTTTAGAAGAAAGTGCCTTAAGTTTCAGAAGTTCGACGCGCATCCTTTATCTCTTAATCCAGCTCTAAGTTTGATTCATGGGTAGGTTAGTTCTTTTTATCAAGATTGCCGCAATATAGGGGGAACTTTGGGAGTTGAAACTCGTGCCGGGTCACATCTTACCTATCTTAAGTGATGCGGCTCTCAGCCGCTGTCTAATTTATAATGGACTTGAGGAAACTTTGCCCATTTTATTATGCAATGGGACGGTAACCCCTCTAATGACGACGACCTGACTCGCCGGCGTAACCTGAGCCGCTCCAGATATTAAAGAATGCTTAAATTATAAAATGATTTACATGAAATACACTTTGAATAATTAAGTTTCTTTTATGAATGTTTTTTTTTAACTTCTTGCTAACGGTCTTAGATCCTCATTGTCGTTGATCTGAATCATTACAGAAAAAAACAATGTTGTTTTTTATTAAATAGAAATTACTCAGTGTTTGCTGCTGCTATAGGTAGATGTTTACGTCAAAAAATTCCGAATACAACAATTAAAATGAAACGGCTGAGCCGCTTTTGCGTAGAGAATTTTAAGCTCCCCTTATAACTTCGTAATCTTCGAGTCCACGTCTCGTCAATATATACACCGTGATTGAGGCAGAGCCGCGTCGCAAGCCACCCAGGCTGGTCTTGGCCGCGCGGGGCGGATGTAAATCTGATCTGCGTAATTGTGGCCGCCGTCTAATCTAATCGCGTCGGTGTGTCCGTCTGAGGGACTGATTCAATTACCCTCGCCCTGTTGTCGCCACCTGGATCGACAACTTGCCTGATATCGTTACATCAATATTGACGATTTATAATTAATGCTGAACTCAATGATGAGATAATAGGAGTGGTACTTAGTATTACGTGGCTGTCAGAGTGTAAGTATTACACAAACATTTGTACTATTACTATAAAATTTGAGAACTATTCAGGTAGGACTGCTGAATTATAATTTTTGAATGCTTATATTTACTTATAAGGTAGAGAACGTTGTTGTTTAGTCAACGGCGTCTGTTGGCTTTGGAAACCGAAGAACATACTTAAATAAATTTCAACAGCCGACATCTCTTCTCCATTTAATTTTGTACGTAAATGTTTAACTGATGGTTTTGTTGGGTTCTTTTAAAACCACCAAAAAGGATTGTTTTTGTTTCGTATAACGTGTTTTAGTTAGTTTTTCGATAACGAGAAGTGCATGTGACATAAAATCACAAATTCTGAACAGGCGTAAAACTAGGATTCTGTAAAGTTATTGTCAAGGGCAGCATTACCATATGTATAAAAATTGTATCAAAAACCCTCGACAAGAATAAAGTGGAAGTTCAAGAAGAACCTTTGCAAACTGAAAAACTTGGTGAAGGAGGAGTTGATAACACACGATAAGTCTACCTTTTTTGCAGAAACCGCTTTTGTTAGCCAGTTTGCAGGTTGGGCTGAACATTATTTTAATACTAGGTTCGGCCTGCAACTTTTTAGATGCCACAGTCAAATAATATATAATAAGTAGGACGTGACTCCGT
Organism: Acleris sparsana; assembly: GCA_923062465.1. Lineage (NCBI taxonomy): Eukaryota > Metazoa > Arthropoda > Insecta > Lepidoptera > Tortricidae > Acleris > Acleris sparsana. Next base: position 11,799,734 of record OV281287.1, on the reverse strand, counting down.
CCGAGATATCTGATTTGGATTGGACAAGTTACCATGTTAAAATAAGGGAAAGATATTATGCTTAGGTACCTACTATAATTAGGAAATAATAAACCGACGGACCAAAAAACTAACTCGGCGCCTAAAATACTAACAAAGCTACTGGTCGCCCAGGGAACAGTCTCTGAGTTATTAATTTATTTGCCCACTTAGTTATTTGTAGGTTAGGTTAGGTTAGTGTTTGACTGATTGCGTAATGTTTTTCCGTCCCAGTCAAAAAATAAATTAGTGTTTGATGCTCATTTATACTATCCTTTATAATTTATCAAATAGGTTCTTGTAGCTGCGTTGTAGGTTGACATTTGTTTGCCACTGTTATGTTTAATAAACATCCGATTAGCGTATTACTTACAGATTATGTCTTATCTTTTGCAAATTTGGAATGCTTGCTAGGTACTTAACTGCTTTTATTGTTTTAAAAAATCAACGAAACATAAAACAATTTTAAAAATCTTTTTCATTCAGACAAAGCAAGAACGCATGGGCCGGTCGCCGCAGGCCGCTGCATAACAGTATTCCAGTGCAAAGGAATATTTCATAAAGTCTTCCGTGATTGTTTCAACAATTAAGATAATATTAAAGAGGAATCAAAATTTTATAAGCGGTCGAGAGATAAGCGTTGAGTGTTGAACTCCGGGAAGTTCGCGCGGCGGGCGGCGCGAAATGTTTTGTAATAACCCAACTTCCAAGGAATTTGGATTATAACATTACTTAGTTACGAAAAGTGTAAAATTAAACAACGAAACTGGTTTTAAGCAAAAGTTACGCCACATCTAAATTTGAGTTCAACACTTTGACGGGTTTAGTTACATCTCTATACTTAATGCAGAATATAGCCCTCCTAATTGAATAGCCATTAAACGTTTGACAAATTATCTATTTTACTAGACAGGTACGTATTTGTATAAGCTTCACTCTGTAAAAGTTAGAAGAGTCCTTTAAAAGCCAGCTTCAAATAAACCAACGCCATTTCAAATTAGACAAATCGTAAAAGTCCAGCCATATTTTAAGTTTATGTAAAAATTCAAATCTCGAAAGCTGAGAAGATAACGAGGCAGGCTGAGGCAAATCTGATATTAAATAGCCGCAGCGGCGACTAATCTCGTTCGTCTCAAGATCCTAAGCGAGTTAGTCTCGACGTCACCTCGGAAGAAGTCCCTTCCGGTCGTCTCGAGACTCTCGAGTGGTCCGACAGCGCGTGTAACTAATGAGCTTCATCTAAAATATGTTTTATATCTTATTTGTAATGATGATGTTTTGAGTGATCTAACTATGTATGTACGTAGTTACTGACTTGAACTTATACTGAGAGTTTTCTGGAGCGCTTAAAGTCGGCTGTAGTATTTTGAACATTGTAGCTGTACCTACCTCCTAAGTAATTACAAGATCACGTTCCGGCCACAAAACGGTTCAAGTGTTCCAACTTGAACGTTGCTCTGAGTCTCGAAATTGACGCGCACCGACGTTTCCATTAACTTTGACAGAGGCGGCTATTAACTCGTTATCTTTTAACCACCTTTAATTTAGGCCGTTCTTTCTTTTTATCTTAATTGTTGAGGCATTTAGGCGAAGTTGAAGTTCGGTCGTCGGCAGCGCCCGGGCGCCGGGTCCCTCAGGATATCCCTGGAAGGCGTCGTTTGATTTATAATGGACTCGTTGCGAACTTTGCCCATTCTGCCGCGCACCGCACCGAACCTCTTTAACGACGGACTCATCGCCGCAGGAGATGATTCGTGGACGTGTTACGACAGATTTAATTATGAAACGTTTAACGGCGTTCCCGCTTATTATATCCATACTTTATAAAGTATACGGGGGAATTCATCAAGATAGTGGAGCGTTATTTCAAAGATTGCACAATCCTATTGCTGTACCTCAGGGCACCTGGGTACCAGGGTACCTGGGCAGATACATCTGTAAAATTTCGTTTTAGGTGTTGTGCGGGAATTCCAAAAGGTAAAGTAACATACCAAATCTAGTTATTGATGCTCTAAAAAGGCGGGCGTAGCGATCGATAGTGATAACCATTTGAGGAGAAAAATAAATACGCCAAGTGTAATCAAAATAATGGACCGACGAGGGTAGAGATAACATTTATAATGGTTGCAAGAAACCAAATTTCAAGTTCGGTGGTATGTATGATTTTTAGGTAAATTAAGTAATTTAACCGGCAAATTATTGGCAAATTCTTCAGACGACAGTTTTCATTCTATTGTAACAACTTGACCTAGCTCATCCAGGTACTTTCAGTGTGTTTTACACCCCTCTTAACTTCTGAATAAACCAAATACAAGTTACGTAAAAATTATATTTAATATCCTGGCTAGCAATGATCACAAATTCAATAAACTAATGTTTTATTCAGTCCGATGATATAATAAATGAAATCTTGTTTAGAAAACATCAAAGCTAAGAGATATAAAAGGTCGCAAAACTACTTAAGAGGTTTCGTAGTCTTTCAAGTCCACCGAGAGAAGCAGATCCGCGCGGGCAGTCTTAGGGCCAGTTACTGTGCCTTCTGTCTACAAATAATATTTACATTTGATCATTTTCGCTACTACAATATCTTTCGCGTAGAATAACATGTAATATTATATCTAATAGATTATTATTTGCATTGTTTGTAAAACTTCATATAAATAATTGAACACGGAGATACCGGAGTTTAGATTGGAATTTCAATAAAATCATAATTGCTGCAGTATTTGTTTCTTTTTTAAATATGGCATGGAGAAGGCAAGCGAGCACACAGGCCACCTGATAGTAAGTGAAAACTCTGACCCATAGACAAGACTGCAAGCCTAAGACTGTAAATGCGTTGCCAGCCCTGAGGGCTAAGATGGAATGCCTCTATGCTAGTCATTACACCGGCTGCCCCTAAACCGAAACACAACAATGCGAACACTGCTTTTTTGGCGGTAGGTTAATGGATAAGATGATGGGGGTGATCCGGACGGACCCTGCACAACGACGATTGAGAGTAAGTGTCTGATTAAAGCTGATGGTATTGCAATATAAAATAAAAATATTTTAATACCTTTGAGCGCCACAGGCGACTCATCCGATCGACTTTACTCTGATGCTAAAAAATTAGAACAATAGCTAACGCTTTTACTGGCTACTACTGATAAATGAATAGAGTGACGAGTAGCTAACGGCGACAACAGCGAGGAGCCAGCGGCAGCGCTAATGCAATGGCGCAGATAGAAATGAGCGAACATCGTGCAGGAGACGGCTTAGCTTACTTCCACTAAAAGCCCACTTAGAGATCTCTTCGGAACGGATTCGCGGAGAGGGCTCTCCAACTTTTCGCGGAATCTTCGGCCAATAAGTTATTTGGAGGTCGACGTGAGTAGTGTCGCACGGAAATGCTTTGGCAACTTCAACAAGTATTAATGCAGGTACTTGGCTACGATCGCGTGAGTAAATATCATATTTTTCTCACGAATCTAACTATACTTGATTCAAATGGTATTTACCTACTAACTTATTGTTTAAAATACAATGGTAACGATCTGATTCTAATTGAGACATGTAGTTTCAGAAGTACTCTCATGCGAAATGTTATGACAACTCTACGCGTATATGGTTGTTTCGAATTCCTTAATTAAGTGTTCTTATGTGTATATCGTTTGTTGTTATGATCATTCCATTCTGGAATGGCGCGCGTTGCAACGAGTGCTCTCGGTGCCCGGCCGAGGGCTCACGGGTTCTGCTCCAAAAATCGAAGTTTGAAGTAACGTTAGCTTCGTCTCTGTTTCTCGATTTATTCACGAATGAGGAGTGAAAAGGATGGAACATCCAGCGTGGTTCAAGTTTGGTGGTGTTTCCGCCAGTAGGTAGCCACCGGCAGCTCGCGCGCGTGGCATAGCTGCGACTCGTTGCGGCATGTTATTGCAAACCCACATACGCGCCGCCGGCCGACTGTCTGACATTTCATGCCGATGAACCAGCTTCGCGCGCATTTTTTCCGGCTCACGTATAAAATACCGATGCATTGCGAATTCAGATCATAGCGCATCATAAACAACATGAACATTACATACGTTTAATCACAAAAACCATATAAATAAGGTTTTGCAAAGCTATTCACGAGTAGTAGTAAATATCTACTGTATGTATGTACATATGCTAACATGAAAAACATTTATAATCCAAAGCATTAGCTAAAGCATAAGTGCTCTCGAACCCAAACTACAAAACACATTTGATAAAATACACGACGATAAAATACTGCCATGAAATCTGCAGAGCGGAGGGTATTTTGTTTTTCATCGCAATATTTTCACAAGTCAATAATTCTCTTAAAAGACGGACGAAGAGGCAAATCTTTTTAACCGATGCGGGAAACTAATGGCAGAGGCGAGGCTTTCGGGAAAATCCGCTTCTTGTTGTCAATACAGGGCAACGGTGATGGCTCCCTCCGCTAAGCCTTTATTTCACAAGTAAGAGAACACTATCTCCGCTTTTATTGCGGCCGCAGCGCACCGTCGAGAGCTACCGCGTAAGTAAATGCAATAAAAATAAAAGTCGCTGCGACAGGAATCAATGGGGGCCCGTGGATGCTTTCAGTTCACTTGTAGCTATTACTTAACTCGGATGTTGTACTCTAACCAATTACATTTTTCTTACTTTTTATTTGAAAATATTTCCCTTGACAGATCTAAATAGTCTTTATCTCATAGTATTACTTATCTTATAATCGGCGCCTCTATTCTAGGCGGTAAAATCCAATTATATTTGACCTGTTATGGTATCGCTTATTTACTCGGCCGCCATTACTGTAAAGTAAATAAGAGCTATCAAAACGTTGACAATACGATAACAGGTCAAAAACGATATGGTTTTCCCCGTGTTGAATAACGGCGCACGACCGGCGACCTAGAGATTAGGGAATTACACCCTCTACATAAAAGCGTAGAGCTTGCTACGTCGTAGCATCAGTAAAACAATAACGAAGATAAAATGTCTCAAGTACCAAAGCTGACGTTGATCAACGATACTTTTAAGTTTACCATGCCTAGTAAACATCGTCGTGCTGTCGCCGGCAAAACAGTTTCGAGTAAACTAATGACTTTCTCAATCATAGTTGATGACAACCGACTCAACTAAACATGTTTGGCGATAAGCTAATACTAATCTGTCTCGAGCGGGCGCCCGAGTTCGAATGGACCGAAGTCCCCGCGGCACTGCCTCCAGGCATAAAGGCAGGTACACACTCAATTTTACACTGTATAATGAATATCTTTATGCCGGATATTTTTAAACCCCCGGGCCCAGCGTCTACGGCATACTTGTGTCATCGTGTTACTTAAGTACTTACTAATGTGCATCGGAAATACTTATATAAACCATGACTCAAACCTGAAAGCTCTAAATAGCTGGAAAACTACTTTACTAATCATATGGAAACTTGAAGCAATCAGAATTTATCCCGTGGTAATAAAAAAAAGTTAGCTAATGCAAGTAATTGTCTAGATCTGAAAAAGTAGCTCGGTGATTTTTGTACGAACGATAAGAAATGTAATTGCATGTACCCCACCCCGGGGCCGCGGCATCTGCGGCTCACCCGCCGGCGCCCATCGGCGAGCACTGGACACACGACCAATAAGTCCTACTGATATTTATTATTTAAAAACGCCATATTATGGATATCTCGTGGTGAATAAAGAGTCCGTTACTGTACTACTTACCTACACACTGCACTGGTCAGAATGTGGCAGATGTTTATCCACGTTTATCCACGTTTATCCATCGATAAACTCGGACATAATAGGACCGCTGCTGGCCAAAAGTTTTTCAATTCTATTACAGCAGGCAAAATTATAAATTGTTTATTTACTAGCTTTTTCCCTCGATATATGAAGTAGTATTATTATCGCTATTCCCTAGAAAAAATAAATTAAATTCAAATTTAATATATAAATTATTAAATTTATCCAAATAAACTTTACGTTCGTCTCTGGGCTATAAGTAGGTACTTTTACGAAGTATTTTATAAAGATAACGTTTAAGGATAAAAAATGTGCAGCAAACTAGCAAACCCGTGTGTTTTCAATACCCGACTCGTAAACTATGACATCGTAGTTAAATGCATCTGAGCTGCTGCTAAATTTCTGCCGTTAAACTCGAGGCAGCAAACTTAGTCGTTTGACCAGACGACTAACATGTATCTAGTATGCGTTAATAGAAAAAAGCGTACTCTAGTACAGGTCTATAAATGTATAGTGCAATAGTGTATGGATGCGAATCGAGACAGGTATGCAGTGAAGCATAAAAGACGCTTTCCCAACTGAGGATAAACATGGATCCAATGCCGCACGAGAACAATGTGGACATAGCGTCGTTTCAATCCACAATATCCACATTAATGGAGGAATATTGAATTAGTTAATGTTTGTGTGTGTTCCGCCAATTGCGCTGACCGGGCTGCTCTGCGGCGGGTGACTGTTGACCATGACTCACACTGTTGATCTTAGTATCTCAGCAGTGATTAATAATGTAATTTTGGTTACCAAATCGTCATTGGGTAAACTTTTTCATTTTGCAAATTTTCATAAATGTTCATTTAATATATTATAAAGTCTCCTCTTTTCAACAGACCACGTTATTTTGCAATGATTATTGCTAAAATTTGTCTTTTATTTCATTTACTTTAAAGTTTCTATTTCTGCAGACGCCTTGTCTTAAATGTATAATGAAGTTATACTCGTAGTTTTTAATTCAACTGATGTACATAAAGTCACACAAAATTTGCGCTACACAAACTTAGGCACACGGTTAATACAATTTTTACAAGTACTTACTGAACGCACTGTAAAGCATCATTTCCTAGGAAGTAATTAACATTTTATCCTCGACGAGCGACAGGCACTCGAGATAAACCTCTATTTCAAAAGATACAATCTGAATTATGCAAAACGCGTGCCAATTTCTTTAGAGTAAAATTATTTGAACTGATAACTATCTGCTGCACTGCTATTGCCATTTTTAAAACTGCAATCATTTTAAAGTTTGTAACAAACGCATCAATGTATGAAATTCGGTTATAAAACGAGTAGCAAAATTGATTCTTTTCGGTTCGTTTTAAGGTCGGTTTTGGTACGAAAAAGCTTTGTTTTTAAATCATGTTGGTAACGAAAGCGAGGTGCAAACTCCGCGTTAGGGTTGTAAATCATATCTTCCTCCATTTATATGGACACTTTATTACGACGGCGCGTTCTAAATCAAATGATAAAATGCTTCTTATTTTATGTTTCCTTTCGGCGCTGCACGCATATTGTCGTCTCGCGGCGGGTAGGTGTCTGCCGTTAAGTGATGTGCCCTCAGAGTCAACATCTTGTACATTTGTCTCTCAGATAAAAATCTCTATGTTCGTTGCGTTTGATTGTAAATCTTAATACTTAGATATCTTTACTCGGAAAGTAAACATGCCGCTAAAAGAAAAGTAAGCTGTAATCGGTTTAGGTTGGTGGGGCTGCCCGGCTGTGTGGAACTTATTAAAGGTTGGAGGGTAAACCTACGTTAGGTTTTAACTTCCCGTGTCCTGATGACCACCAACCAACAACTTTATACTTTATCAGGAAATGGGATTGCTCTTTTCTTCACGAAGCCTCTGGTTTACGAGCCTAAAGCATTTTTTTTAAAGCGATATATTTCCGAAATCCGCTTAAAATACTTGAAATTTGCTTTTTATAGTAGCCCTGTCAATGGAAGCCTAGTTTTACAACTAGGCTTCCATTGACTTCCAGCTACTAGAAACGAAGGCACGTTTTAACGTGGCGTGACTCAGCGGTAGCTTTTTCGTAGATTTGGACTGTTATCTGACCATGCCAAACATTGCGACGATGCCAATTTATGCGTATCTATTGTACTCCGTTAGTTAGAAGGTAACGAGACTAACGAGTTGACTTTAAGCCAAATAAGTGTAACGTTGAACAGCCAAGTGTGGTAATCTGACTTGTTAACATAAAATGTATTATTTCCTATTTCTATTTCTTTTCTCCTGTCGTAGTACCACTACGTCCTCATAGTTATTGTAACTGCTAATGGAGCCTTTATATTAATCAGTTTAGCTGTATTTTTCTGCAATCCGTTTTCGGTCACCAACTAGTATTAATCTATTTTCAAATTCAACAGTGAATGCGGCCGCTACGTTCGTCACCGTTCTAATTGTACTTAAGGGCCGATGCCTCCAATCCTTTTATAAAAGTATCTGACAGTTAAAGTTATCAAATTCCTTTTTTGTCATGGTAAAGACAAGGACAAAGCTAAAATTGATCACAGACAGTGTGTTATCAAATGAAAAATCAGCTCTAAGTTTGCATTTTGTTGGTTTAATTATTAAATGACTTTCTCAAAAACGGATCACGCAATTCAAAAATAAACAAAACGAAGTAGGGGTACCATTTTGCCTTCAAAAATCGATCTGCCAGGGGCTCGAATACCAGGAAGGTATTGCGTATAATTAATGTCTCGTATAATCTTAAGGGTGTAATACGTGTAATCTTGTAAAGCCAGTATAGAAAACAATGATTGTGAGATCAAATGCCGGTTGTCACACAGACATGCATCATCAGCTTATGTTAGTCCACCCACTTTTAGTCAGCAAGTGATCACTGCACGCCACTCAGTCAGTTATTCAAATATGTCGGTTGTGTTGTCATTATCTACTATTTTAGTAATTGTACATGAGATGCGTCGAAGCGATTAAGCAGTACCTTGTAAGAGCCGAGGTTTTTAACGGAGCAGGCGAGGCGCACGCTGCGGCCCGCCGGGACGGTCACGTTCTGGATCACGTCCGTGAACTCTGGCTCCTCCACCACTGCAACGAACACACGGACACGTTACTAATTATTTTTACAATGTAATGTTTGGCAATTAATAGAACATTGTAAAGTTGGCACAATGTTGACAAACATAGTGATATAAACCCGTATTTATATCACCATGTTTTGCAAATATAGTGCACCTCAAAATTTAGTTAATTATCGTGTAGCATCTGGGTTTCAAATAGCTGTAGACAAATGTGATATAGTATTTACTGTGTATCGTTGCTACTAATTAGGGCAATTATATTTTCAGACTTTACAGTTGTTTTCGTGGTAATAAAATAAAATAAAGCGAGTACATATTATAAATTGGCTGCCCTCATCCATTCTATCAGGAAGCTGGCAGCTCCAGCAGAGTTATGAGAATATTTTTGTGTCAAAGGATACGATTTGTAATTCACAAATTATCAAAGCAGAACGCTTTTAAACAAATTGAGTAGGCGATAAGGAATAATGTCGTCGTTTATCAAGCTCCAAGATAGATGGTTGCCGCTCTGCTCTGCCCATTTTAAATGCGTTTGTCTTCTACTTGCCAAATTGGCGCTCTTTCTTCTTACTTTTACAAACCGACCGAAAGAGGCAATAAAGGTTCAATAAGACGGCTTTACAGTGGTTTTTGCGTGGAAAAACTCGGTAAAATCGTGAAATATCTAGGGGTGTTTATAGTCACTTTATAGACACAAAAGGGTGTTACAACCAACAAAAAAGATAAAAGAGCTGGCGCGATAAGGCAAACGGTTTAGTGTCGTAAAGGAAGAGTTGTCCAGGGGTTGAATGTAAACATTTGTCAGCGAGCGAGCCGGCGCGGCGCGCGGTGCGCGACGTCGCGCGACCGGCTTGTTTGGAGAATAAACTTGCTCTGACTCTTTCCACTTGTTTACATATCACCGTCTGGCTCAAACAGAAAATAATAGATTTATCGAAGGAACTGATTTGTTACTTTATTTATACTACAAAACCCTGTAACTGTTTGTAGAAAATGTTAACTAAACCTCCTATCAAGCTGACGATGATTCCGTAAGGTTTGCGCCGTATGTTAGCCTATGTTGAGTTTGCGTGTGTGGCGTGCGCTGAGAGAAGAGATACCCGACTGAAGATGAAAGCTGTGTGTTTTGTGTTTGCTCACCTGATCGTATTAGCTCTAAGCACGAGGCTCCATTTTCTACTCCGCTGCTCTGACTCAACCGACGTAAATCGCGCATTACCATCCCCGACGCACCCTGTTCGCAACGTATGCGTTTTCTCAACTCATCAAAATTATGTGTTCATTTGAATTATATAATTATTTGTTTTAACAGAATTGGGATTGTTCATATTTTTACAAATACTCTAAATCGAAAACCATTTAGAGGAAAAGGGTTTTAAAACTGATCTGGATTATCAAGTTTTTGAAATATTTATCTTTTCGGATATTTCGACTAAAGTATATTGAACCTTTGTTTGACTTTCGTTATCGGCTTGAAGCCCTCCTAGGTGTATCTTACGGGTTAGGTGAAAACCACTTGAAATAGTATGTTTTTAATACACTAATAAAATAACTTTTTCATCAATCATTAGAATTTAAATATGTAGATATCAAAAGTTTTTTAGTGGTGTTTAATCAAGCGTATTTGTATTGTTTTGTATCATATTATATAAATATAATTGTCGCGTTAAATTAGTACGTTCTCCAATTAGGTAGGTATAAAGCTAATGAGACTAAAACGTTATTCTTATTGCAGCGTCACCGTAGCAAGGCTCGTTTGCTTCCTTCCAATAATACCGCATATTGGAATTAACAAGGGTAGCCTTGGCAATAATCTCACACACCGCGAAGCGCGCCGCGCGAGGGTATTTAGGGGTTAATTAAGAAACCGCAGACAGCGGCAGCGGGGGGGGTAATCCCTTTGTCATTCGTGGTAAGGTGGTGTTCTCGACCCAATACGTACAAGCACTAGTTCAAAGACAATTTTACAACGTGCTGATATGATACTTTATCCGTATTTCAAGGGTTTTCCTTTAGAAAATAAATGAAAATGAACTACGTAAATAGTCCGACCACTTACAATTTTAGCTTTAGCTGTTCCGTTAAATTCGTTTCGATTCATGGGCATTTTTTTGCAAAGCCTGCCTACTTTTTGCAACCTTATAAAGCTTTGCAGTATTAGAACTTAATTAAATAGTTACTGTCACTAAGGTATAAAATCCACAAGTGGCCGGAATTCCAATTTATTTTACCCGTCTTGCTTCTATGTAGTTGTCGTATTGATGCTATCTGCCTTGCTAAGCCAAATAAAAGTATGTATCGCAACTAAACATCTTGTAGCAATTACAACCTCATTACTAACAACAGAGGATGTAATCTACTTTGATGATAATGTAATGTTTATTGGCTCAGCAGGGCAGTACTGACGTTAAAGTAGCTAATGGCGCTCTAACAACAATGCAATAGCAATACTAATGTTGTATCAATCAATGTTATAGGTGAAAAACTTAATTTAATGACCTCTTGCATGTAGTTGTATACAAAAATAATATGGAATTTACGTCAAATTTTAAATATAGAATGTCGACCGGTCTATACAGATGTGTTAAAACTACATGCAAGAGGTCATTTACTTGAGTTTTTCACCTATACATAAACTTTGACAATGTAATAACAAAATAGAAGCAAGATGTACATAACCAAAGTAGACCGGGCATTCCAGTGGTCAAATAGATAAAAATCTTCCTCGTATCATTTTGGAAAATTTCCATGTGCCATAATCGCAAAAAACCGGACAATCAGATACACACATACAGACAGATATCAAAATTGAATAGTTTTTTTTTAATCAATTTTATACCGAGCCTATTTTTTGTGTTGATATGATTTTTTAATTACGTTGTATGATTACGAAAATGAGCTATTGATTTTAAAACCATGCCCTACCGCCATTGAATACACCTCGTTAATCACATTGTCGCCAACAGGTGCCCATCTGTGAGCATATCGTACTACTTTTTGGAATTGGACAGTGGGTAAGTAGAATACGGCCAGCAATTCTATTAATTGCGCCAGGGCTGGGTCGACTGAATATTCCAAAACTAATAATGAATGGGCCCGTTTCGTCCGATGTTCCTAACTCGAGAATAATCTCATATTAAAGCTGGCCCTTATGCAAATCAAAGGCGGTCACTCGGAAGTAATCAGGCGCGGATGGGACCGCGGCGCCGCCGCCGCCGCTCGCTCCCACCGCAAATTGACAGCCGACGCATGCCACCAAATTGATTGTGGCTACACAGACACCTCGTTATACCGCCAATGACGCCGTAGACAAATAGCATGTCGTCCCCTGAGACTGGACTTCCGTTCTTGCCAAACATGCCGCTATAAATCACAATAATTTGTTTGCCTTAACAGTTTGTAAAATAAAGGCCCTAGAGGTCGCTTTATCGCGATGCATATCAAGGTTTAATTTTAGCCTTAAATTAATTACTCTAGAATGATTAAAAAAAAAAAGTGCTTATTTTGTTAAATTCTGGTAATGTTAATGTAAATTATTATTCATTAGTTTATTGATAGTAATGTGACTCGGCGTGGCAGTCGCGTGCTGCAGCCAGAAACCTGTCATGCCTTTTCATGGCTCCACGCGTAACACCAAGTTATCAACGACTTTTTATAATATACTCGTGCCTAAACTGTAGTTGAGACCAAAACATTATGTTACATCACGAACGTTTGTTTTATCGAAGTTCGTGGCACAGCCATTGGAAACTAATCAATTAGCATCTCTGTAAGAGGTTTTTTCCCGATGCTCGCCGCCGGGGCCACGCTTTCCCGGTAATCTATGTGTTTTCAGCTCTAATAGAAAAAAGCTACTGGAAAATCTCCAAACCTTACTGATTTAATACGCGCTCTGACATTTCTGATAAATGTTTTTTTCAGCGAGCTTTATTCTAATGTTTTTCTATAATTAAAGAAGTCATTTAGGTCATTACTCGTGTATTAACTTTTTGCAACTGAACGACACAGCTTACTTTGATTGAATTAAGTAAGTTGCCGTAAGTAGTAACACGTTGTCCTATAGCGAACATTCTGGTTTATACGCCGTCCCCTGTCACAGCTGTTCCTCGTAATATTCCCATATACGATCAAATTCTTTTAAGAGATCTGAAGATAAAGAACATGGCGTCGGGTGTTTGGGCGGTTTCGGACTTTCGCTTATTTGTATGCTTTACCCTTCGCCGGGACGGGGACGTGACTATTCGAGATACATAAACCCTGAGTGAATGCGGAAAATAGAAATAAAGTAACATATTCCTTTAGTGGACGGATTCTAAGAAATATTGTATCAGTGTTAAGGGTTGTCTTTCTGAATTGATCTCAATCATAAAAGGATCGAGCTTATTGTCTGAGTGCCCTACGTTTGAATTGTCAAGATCAGTTATACATATCAGATAAGTAATACAGTATGGTGAATTATTTTTTTGGTTTGCGTAGCTTATACGTACTTCAGGATTTTGGTTATTGTAATAACAATCTTCTGTGACAGGTTTGAGGTGAAGTATTACAACATATATTTAAAAAATACTTTCTGATTTATTCGTGAGCCGATATAACTTCTAACTGAAACATTCCCACAGAGATTTCATGCTTAATCTCATTTTGATGTTATTTTATTCCCGTGATCTCCACTGCGTAGTGGTTTCTAAACTCGTGCCTCGATGGTAAAACGAACATGAAATGAGCGGTCAGTTGGTCCTGCTCGGAAGCGTGTCGACAGCGCTTCTTATCGCACGTCACCGCTGGCCGCAGCAGGTGACGACCGGAACGCCCCTTCAATCCCCGAGCCTGCTCAATAGAATTGCTACGACTTCACTTCCCAGTTAGATCAGCACATAGAGGAAAAACCTATGTACGAATAAATGTTACATTATTAGTTTCTAAAACTATAAATATTGTGTTTTAAGGGTTCTGTACCAAATAACGAGAAACAGAACCCGTATAAAATTACCGTGTTGTACGTCTGTCTGCTAGCCTGTCAAAACTCTTTCTCTCTGAAATGGCTGAAGTTGTCATGTTATTTAAATTACATGACAAACAACCAACCCACCTACCTACTCGTAGTATTTAGTGGTCCACGCAACAAAAATAAATAAGAATGAATTTATTTACTTAGGCAGGGAAAGAAAATGAGTATAGTTTTTAAATAATTTTAACCCTTAATACAACGATCAAATACTTTGCGTACCTGAAAAACCTAAGCTAGAGATGATACATAACGATCACTTAAACGATAGTGCAAATGTATAGAATTGACATAGTGCTCGACACAATCGTCCGGCAGCTTATTTCAATCCTTTATTACATTTTTGATAACGATAACGTTCTCGCAATTCGCAACGGTGTCCTTTATTCACGGTTAATAGTACCTAACCCTGAGAAGTTACGACACTGTTATCAAAAGTAATTAACTAGACTTTTCTTCGGTACCTATACAGAAAACATTGTAAAACAGCTTTATTACTGTTTTAAGCGAGTGAACGTTTGCATAATAGAGTATCTTAAGGCTGATCACTAATTGAACAAGTGTTTTGAGGCTCACGGCGCGTAAGTCGAGAGATCTAATTAAAGCACCTGCCGCGGCGCACCGCGAGCCCGCTCCGGCCCATTATCACGCCCCCACTTCCTATTAGCATTGTCTCTCCTCGAGGGCGATACTTATCTTTATTTAAATTCACTTCTTGGTAATTGGGTTGACGAGTCGACAACGTGATTTGCATTGATGAAAATTGGCCAGTGTACCCGGTTTCAGTAGCTCATAACTCGTCGACTAATTTGTTTTCATTACATTTTGAAAACGAACACGAACTACGTTGATACGGTTTTTAAAAACTTTGTTTAAGTACCTATATAGAAATTAAATGTTGTTTTTGTTTAATGTGTTACTTGCACATTTGATTTATACCATGCTTTAGAGGTTTCATAGAAAGTTGGTACGTAGTAATTTGTGAGCTCTTCGCATGCGGCATCATCATCCCTTGTAGCATTTTTGATAGGTGTTCGCAGTGCAGTCAAAGAGGACGCGCTTGGTTATTTCTCATTACGGAACACGCGATAAAATCACACAGAGTCGTTGCCTCATTAAAATCTTCTGGTACGCGCATCTGCGAGCCTTTTGTGAAAGGCGGCAGCGCGACGCACTCGAGGCTTTTCACGTGTCATTTCGGGCACAATGCCGCGGCGCCCCGAGCCGCGCCGCGCCGCGTCGCGCCGCTTCCCGCCACGAGTCGGGAGCGGCGGCGTCGCGCCCGTACGCTACGGATATGACAGACAATTTTGGGCCGAGTTGCCGACATGACAAGGCGCTCTTTTATAAGTTTATTACGTCGGAAGACATTTTGACACGCCTTAATACAACCTAGAAACGGGTGCGTGGCTTAAACACGAAATATTTAAAACAAATTGGTACGACAGCAGTTACCAATAAAACGTAATAATATTGTCAACTCTACTTACAGTTTGGCCAAACCATAATTAACAAGATACTTCCTTAGAACATCGAGGACAAGTTCCGGTTTGTCGCAAACTCTAACTGCGAGGGCAACTCGGAAAGTTTTAGGTAGGTAGTTACTAATTTAATTGAAAGAAGCTTTGAGAAAATAGCTTTTGCAAGGTTTCGGGGGATGTTCTTAAAGATTCAAATCTAGTTGTTAGTGCATTGTTTAGTTAAGAATAAGTGTTGTATTTATGTGAGTTTAGATAACCATTACTTATTTGGTATTTATGTTCGTAGCATTTACGTTCATAAGAAATACAACGAATGTTCAATTTATTTTGGTTTATAAGGAAATAGGCATAACGAGTATTCCTTAGAGTTTACTGAAAACCTTCAAAGTTGATGAGTGAACATCTTCGGAATTAAGCGCACATTTAGGCACAATACGATGGTTCAATATTTAACGTAGGCTCACTTTGCATATTCACAGGCGGTCGGCGGTTGCCGCCGGCTCACCTACCGACTTGGAATGGTAATGCCGCCATTAGCCGCACTGTGCGGTGCCCCCTGCCGCCGCTTCTCACAATTACTTGCGCATTTAAACTACGCGTTCATGACCACTAATGCAAGCTTTATTTAAAAAAAGATTGTGTTACTAAATAAAAGCCAAAGACGCTTCATAGAATCTCATTTCCGAGCGCAGTAAACCTGTGTAATCGCGTTTAACTAGTAAATATCTTTAAATAATTTCAGAACGTAATACAATTTATTGTTGATAGAGAATTAGAATTAGCTACCCTTTGTTATAGGTAATATGTCTTAAATATCAGCTCTGAAGCCTACCCTAGTATGCTTACAAGGTACACGTTACTTATTCAACTGCACACTTACGTATGTAAACTTACAACATTAAATGTGTACCCGGGAATGTTTCAAAGGCAATATAATATAGGCTTTGGTGAAACGTACCAGCTTCAATAGCGTTGCTTAATTCGTGAACAATGCCTTAGTAAATACTGCATTGTGACTTGCGTTCATTGTTAATTGAAGGAACGGCAAAGTTTGACAAGTCCCGAAGGTGTAACGGTTCTGTATCCACTTAACTTGATACCAGGTTTGGCATTTGCAGCCAGAATCGTTAAAAAAATAAACGAATTACAGAGCAAAAACGAAGAGAAAATGGGTGTGCGAGGCAGGCAACCCGTCGCTGGACTGCGAATATTCGCGGACGGGAGTCGTTTGTGAGCTGCTGTAAAAACAATTCCAAGGCATGGGAAGCACTTGTTTCTACTATAGATTGCAGCAGAGATAGGCGAGGTTTTTTTACAGTCGTGAAAGTGTACGTGTTCTTGAACCAAGAATTGTTCTCTAGAGCGGAGCATACGATCGCATCGATTTTATTACCATGCAATAGTATCCCAAAGTTTGAAATTTCATACGTAACAAATGTTATAAAACTCAATAGGCTTTTAAATTACTTAAACACATTATCATAGACAAATTACAGCTACACTAATAAACAATCTGATGGACAAGCACTGTTCTAAATTGCACAGGGCTTGCAATTGGTAAGTGCATTATGGTGAGCCGCTGGTTTCAGGTAGGTAGCGTGATCGAGTTCATGCATCGCTAAGGCGGCGCGGCGCGGCGCGGCGGCGTGCATTGCGACCCCGCGCACGAATTCATGACGCGGCGTCTCTGAGGAATCAACGTCCCTGCTCCCCAGTACTTTACTTGTGTACCCTTCTGTTTCACTCGAGTCGGCAAATATAAAGCTCTACTAATGAATAGAATTGGACGCTCGGCGCGGTTATTGCCTTTATGAAATAAAACGGGTTCCAGGACTCCCTCGCTTTCAGATTCTATCTCCCGGATAAAACAACTAGTACCGTGAAATATTTAAATGCGCAAAAGCTCGTCTCGCCAGTGACGCAGTGAGGTAAATGGAGCAGAATATCAATCTAGTGACGAGAACCATGACTGAGCGCTTTCTTTCAGAACGGTAAGGAAAATCTGTTGTGTTAGATACCTTTGATCGTCGAACGCGCCGTTAGTATGTAGATCTACGGTTAGTGCAGTTACGTTTTCTGTCGTCGGCAGTGGATCGTTATCTGTTTCCACTAAAGGAAACTGGCTTTTCTACGAAGGAGCCCCCACGGCCCGGCCTCCCCCCGCAGCGCCGCTCCGACTCCTCTTTTTGGCGTTATTTCATTTTTCTTTGCTAACGTGCACCTGCTAGTTAGCCGCCGCGGGCTCTCATTGCTCCTGCAATGTTAACCGGACTTTTCCTGGCATCACAGAGCAGGATGATGTTTCTTTTGTTTATATCTCTATGATAAAACCGTATAATATAAAATACTAAAAAATCCGAATGGTCTACGGTGTGTGAAGTTGAGGTAGATATGTTTAAGAAGTTTGAGAAGAAAATCAACAAAAATAGCCGCCAATTACTCTCAGATCCTTGTATATCCGACAGGTAGTGTTAAGGAAGTACAAACACTTACCTTAATGAAAACCTAATTCATAAAATAATAGGCGGCGTGCCGACTTGGTATGTAGTGTTGAAAGTTTTTGTACTGCCCTGTCTGGTCGTCATTTTAAATATCTAAGCCCAAACTTATACAATAGTAAATAAAAAGCTAAATATTTACAAGTTAACTCTTCATGGGAGTAAAGAAAAAATCAGAAAATGGCTACTCACGTTATAGTATGATGAGATAAAAAAATGAAATGCATACACGCAGACACACACATATCACATCACATCACATACCATACAATATTATTTATTGAATACCACATGACCACATATATCAACAGCATGGAAAATAAATTCATGTCAAAGTGATTCTACAGGCGGTCTATATCACTAAATAGCGATCTCTTCCAGACAACCTTACCTACAAAGAAAAGAAGTTAAATACAAATAAATTGGCAGGCGGCGCAAACTAAAATAATAAATAGAATGAAAAACCGAAACACAAATAAATAAGAAATATACATAAATAAATACATAGCTAGGATTCATATAACAGAGATCAAATATATTATATTATAAATTATGAAACGAAAAGAAAAGGATGATTACTAAAGGAGAGATAACAGGGCCGAGCAGATTCTAAGCGGTAAAAACTATATAGAATTGACCAAAGCGACTCTAAAAAATATAAAAAATGCAAATCGTATTACTGTCAATTAAAAAAGAGGTATCGAATTGTAGGCCATACGATAAAAAGTCAAAAACGATATGGTTTTTACCGTATTAAATAGAGGCCCTCGGCAGCCATGTTAAAAACAATATCATAACTAGTCAAATACGATTTGGATTTTACCGCCCACAATAATATAATAAGTACATTTAACAGATTTTAGCCTATAGTCCTGGGATTACAAATATTTTGGCGTTAAAGCAATAAGAATCATAACAATTTAACTAGAATTTTATACTGTAGACAGTGCAGTGAGTGAGCTATGAAGTTTAATGTTAGATGTCAGCACAAGGGATGGGAAAGGATGGTGTTCGGAGAAGCCAGAACACAGCTTCCTGATACATTTGTATTCCTTACAGACAAGCAATCAATATCCGTTTGGACGCCAAGAGCGGACGCGACTGTCGCCATTGTGACGGAACTTTTGTAAATACACTTGCGCCAGCGCAAAATTAATCCTTAAGTTGAGGGATCGACTAATAGTGCGCGTTTTTAATTTAAAACATATTTAAATAAAGAAAAAGATTATAGAGATATGTATATAAACTAAGTTAGCTATGCGATTATAAGTTGTAGGTATAGAAGTAAAATAAAATACCACGTTTTCTCGTAAGTTCCTAAAATCCTAAAATCAAATATACCTATTAAATCCTGTCGGTTTGCCGTACCAAAAACGTAAAAGAGGAACCCTTATGGTCTATCTGATCATCGCGGCATATTTCAGTAACTAATTATAGTAATTATGCTACCAATTTAAGATTTCTTTTTGATATTGCTCGGCCTTTTTTTCCTTTATTACCTACAGTAAATACATGTGGGGAATCATATAAAAGGGCATCGTTGGCACATTTCAAATTAGGTTATTGATTATGTAGCTTTATTTTGGACTTTAACGACGAAAACTGACGACATAAATACGACCCACCTATTTTATCTCTGAGAATGAAAAAGGAAAATCGAAATTAATTACATTTGTTTTTTTTATCATTAAAATTTTGTTTTTTGCGAAATAAGATCTATTTGGCAAACTGAACAGTTGGGTTTAAATAATACGCACGTCACCAAACGTAGCTCCAGCTATATTATTGGTATCGAATGATCCGCGTGGACACTAGCTAGCGCCCGAGCACCATAACGTCCATAACATACCTAACAGAAACTCCTAAAGGGCCGGGGACAAACTAATTTTGTATGTAAACTTTGGCTCGGCTCGAAGCCGACTCGCACTTGGCTTGTTTTTACGTCATCAGTAGTCATGAGCGATCTGTTGAATACTTGGCGCTTTATTCCGTCACTTTAGCCAATGTTGCTTCTATATCATAATAATATTGCAAATATCATGGCAGGTCTTGCTGTAAAGTATTAAATAGTATTCACTTGCAACCCTTCTTGATGAGGAAACATTTTTAGAATTAAGCGCACATTTAGACACAATACGATAGTCTTAGTAAAGAGTTCAGTTAGTCGCAGTATTAATATTATGATAACTATGGAGAAGCAAAATGGACTACAAAACATAGACTAGAGGCCGTGCTGTTGTTACAATATTGTGTAAGATACGAGCGCATAAAGCATCCACACAGGGCTTCATCGCGTCGAACCCAAAAAAAAGCTATAAAAACGTAGAGTAAAAGACTGAACGAACTCGAATGCTCATTCGAATCGCGTCTATACATAAATACACCGGGGGGACAATATGATATTCTTGTATCGCGAAAAAATAAAGCTGGTGCGGCGTCACGCGTATGAAATAAAATAACAACGGCAGCATGGTGAGGATGGGGCTTGATACATATTTGAATACATTACAGAGCACGCAGATAATGCCGAGAACATGCCGGTATTCATAATACTGCTCGAACCGACGTGAATACAGATAGCACATGTCTTAGCGACGCGACTTCATTATGCGATATGCGATCTACTCAATCTATTTAGGTGGATGAGATACGAAATGATAACGTGATGTAAATTGGTAATTCATTAATCATTTACATTGATTTAAGAAAAGTTTTTTCAGATACGAGTATATAGAAATCCGTTTGAAACACGCAATAGTTTTACAGTTTCCCGGTAGCGCGTTCCGATAAGAAAACCTCGCAAGCCTTCAATTACCCACGACGCAGTGAACTAATAATTTCCTGGTCCTTGCCTCTTTTATTTGCATCCGTTTTTTAACCAACTTGAGTCGTGGTCAAAAGAAATCTTTTGCAAGCAAACACTAATCATTTCTCCCCAGCAGGAGCGCCCTTTAATTCTGTATTTATTTTACCTAAGAACTCATTTGAGTAGGTAACTACTCTACGTAGCGCATTAGATAAATAAACATTTGCTATGTAAGAGTTGGTGATCAGTTAAAGACCCGTTGATTTATTTTATTTACCCTATTTCTGTAACCACGCATTTCTGTATTTAAATCGGTGATAATTGCGGCTTTCCTGTAATATAATCGTGCAATTAATAAAATTGAATTAACCCCTAACGAGCATTCACATTATTTCATAATGAAGGTATGCGATGCTAGCTATAGTAATACCTATTGCATTACGGCGGAATGGCGGAATTTAAATTTTAATCGAAATAGAGCGGCATTGTTGGGATTGCAGCGGACTTTATGCTATGCAAAGTACCTACTGAAAAGTGTCTATATTTTTATAAAGCATCTTTTCTGACCTATCGGAAATACAAAGAACATGTAGCAAGTTGTGATATCCTTTAAAAAATTACATTAGTGTTGGCAGCCTGCGCATGGAAACTACTTGGTAACTAAATAAGTGTGCCATTCATGAACATTTTACCCCCTGCACTTCACGTCAATTTTATTGTACCTAACCACTCTCGTAGCTCTAAGTATCAAGGCATTGAACTAGAGTTTTTTACTCGCAGGTTTGAGATGCGCGTCGATGCTGCACAGAACGGCGTCACAAGACTGGTCGCACGAAAACTAGGTATATATACTTCTCTATGTGTAGGTAATGTTAAACTGACCTTTAATAGGTGTTGCCTGATGATAACCTGTGTATGAGTGAAACGCTTAAATGGCACCTGGTGAGGGCTCTCGACGCAGCTGAGGGGTTCTCGAGACGAGCCGGTCCTTGCGCCATCCGAGCAAACATCCCCAACAAATAAATATGCGGAACAACGCTCTTCAGTTTATCCCTGCCTCGTCTGTGTCAAAGATGTGCCTTATTGTCATTCTCGATTTGACCTTGACGTTGATCAGGAAGTATAAAATAGTATTATTAAAAGTGTGATTAACTCTTATTGTTCTTCTTTTTTATACTGCTGTTACATTTGTCACGCAATGCTGTGAAGTGTAAGTATCTGTCTGTACCTATATTTATAAATACATATTATTATATTGTTTATACGTATTTTATTTTATCTTTACCATCTTCAATTGGCTTTTTAGTTTTGTCTCTTGTATCGCTAAAATACATAGAAAATCCTGCGGTAGTGCTAGTTTTGCATTATGTGCAGTAATTTTTTTATACCTTCAATTGGAAGTTTACGAGATAGCTAATAATGAGAACGCACGCACACAACTTAAAAATATTTATTCTAAGATCACATTTTTCAGTAGATCAAATAAAACACAATAAGTAATGAATGCCCGCCAGAGTCAAAGCTTTGATTCAGAGGACAGTACAGAGAATCATCGCGAATCGTTCCGGCGTGAACGTGTTAATAGTACCTTAGCGCTGAAAGCGAGGCGAATAATTAGAAATGTTCAGGCGCAGCGGCCGCGAGTGATTGATGTAGTGGAAGCCGTGGAGCTCGCCGGAGCCCCCTCCAGCCACGACTTGGAGACATTAAGAATATTTAAATTGTAAATTACTACCCTGTACTGAATACCTATTTGGCCACAGTTTGCCACCTCTGGAGATGAAGAAAGCGGGAGTCGTTAAATTTGTTATATAACTTTTTAAAAGATGATCATAACAATTAAGTAAAAGTTTATATGTGAAAGTGATGAACGAGGTAGCTTATGACGAATAATTATATACCTACATTTACCTTACTACAGTCAGCGTCATATAGTTGGTAGCATCCAAAGTAGCCAAATAGTTCGTTACACGCCCTTGTTACTACGGTACTAATGACGTGTAACGAACTATTTGGCTACTTTGGATGCTACCAAATATATGACACTCACTGTACCATAGATAGTCATCAAAAGCAGCAAGGGTTAACATTCCCGAAATTGCGGTAACCGTAAGAGCTGTGGATGCAAGAAAGCTAGCAAAAGCTCGGAGTATCTGCGATTTTTGGTTATGCTCTACGGTAAAAGCCTTCATTAAAAATCAAGTTTTCGATCTTGGGGTACTGCCGCGAGGTGTGCTATGTCCATGAAACCACGAAAAGTTTCACGTATTTTCAGTTTTTATCAAATATATTTTAAAGTTTGGATTATACAACAAAGACGTCTGTGAAATAAATTGACATGACTGTACCAATTTCACCAAACGGTGTTAAATGTAATAAATGTTAATCGACAGCTGTTAACGCTCTAATCGTCTGTTAAGTAGTTAATATCGTTTGATGAAATTGGTACTATGCACTACAATTCGGGTTTTAGTCATTTCTATATACTTATTCGTTACTGAGATACGACACTCGAAACTATATACGTAACCCAAGAATCCAAGGAATATTCCCTCTGAATAACAAGTCGCTAGGATCAGCGGTTAAGGCTGTGCGTTGTCCGTCAGTCATTATTCATCATGATACATACCGCTAAAGAAAAATGAAATTTAATCAATCTGACCATTAAATAATCGACTTTGTCACAACTATAACATAGTACAACAGTCTAGCGCAGAAAATAGGGGACAGGGACTTAATGCAGACAATACGGTTCATAGACGGGCGCCTGAAACATGAATATAACAAACTGAAGACCTGGCCGGCTGATTGAATCATCCGGCGTTCTTTGTCATAAATCCGACAACGGCAACAGCCAGCCTTCTGACAATGCGTTCTGAAATCGTTTCATTTCTCATTTTGTTACTCTCCCCTTTAATCTCGCATCCGTAGAAAAGTGGATAAGCGTTGCAAAAGGGCATTGCATTGCAGGCAAGCGGCTGATTATGTATTGTGCAATCGCCAGAACCTCAGCGAAGTTATAATCGGTATATTACATTAGTGACGAACTCGTACTTTACTATTAGCGCGGGCTTTTTGCCAGATTATTCGATTTTTTACTTTTGATGTCTGGCAGTCATCACTTGGATTTAATCATTTCAAAAAAACGTAGTGCTATTTTTTGTTCTGTGGAATAGTTAAAATGGACTGTAAAAAAGTGCGGGAGGCTTTAGTGATTTTTATAAGCATTATTTGTTTTATTTTGGTTATATTTTCTTGCATATAGGCAAGCCCTGAGAAGGGTTCGTTGACAAAAAAACACTTTCAATAATTTTAAATTTTAAGTTTTGGTCGAATTGGGATACACCTCAAAAACGTCGACATTTTATTTTTATTTGACAGAAGCCTTTTATTTATTATAAGAGTCTAACTTCAAGCATTTCATGATTAAAAATGTTACTCTTATGTATGATATTTTATTTAAAAAACCTAGTGATATTAAATTATCTGTTTTCAATGTCACGCTAAATAAACTTATTATTATTCCGGACTGTTCTGACTCAGTCGTGTTATTGCATATTTTTAGTAGTTGACCATAGCTGATTATTACTAAGACTTTACTCCGCATCTTTTGCATGACCCTTCTCCGGAGTATTATTGCTAAGGGAACTGAATGATCACATGATGACAGGTTTCCACAATTAAAGTTCTTACCGACGTGTTGAACCTCTTAGAATACTTCGCCCGACAAATTAATATTATTTTTCTGATAACTTGTTTATACTTTTTTTGTAAACGAATAAAAACTGACATGACAACACAGCTGTCGTCAAATTAACAGTCAGCTATCTATCTGAATTGTATTAATATAATAAGGTAATTTATGTTCGAGAGATTTAACATGTTTTATACATGTTATATTAAACTACACTTTACTACATATAAACTAGTTTTACGTTGATGATTTAAGGTTATCGACGTAGCCCATCGAATTAGTGGGCCGGTCATTTGTGCCGAAGAACCGATAATCGCTGGAGTTATCGTAATCTTGAGTGGAGACCGCGGATCAGTAAACGTAGTGTATGACGTCTCAGACTGCTCGTAGGTGGAGCGATGATCTTCGCAAGGTGGCTGGCAAGAGCTGGATGAAGTGCCCACGAATCCTGCTAGTTGGCATACAATGGGAGAGGCCTATGTCAGGCAGTGGACTAATATAGGCTGATGATGATGATGATGATGATTTTTACAATTAAACTGCTGGGTTCGATTCAAAGGCCTTTTCCTCGAAATGGGATGTTTAAAATTCATAGATTGTTTAAAATAGGTGTATCCCAATTAACTCCAAATTTCATGAAATACTTAGTTAATGAAACATTTTGGTCTCTAATGTAACAAACGGCATCTTAAAAACATTAGCAAGGAGTTTTTTTAAGTGTTTTATAGTGTATTGCAAAGAAGCTGTAGATACTATAATATGATCTGATACATGCATACAGCATCATACAGCATCATCGTACATCGTATAGTACAATCTGCTAATTTGCGAGTATTCTTTTAATTATTGTATACATTTATATATTGATGAAAGTCTTCTTTCTATTTTTAAATATATCGAGCATGAATGTGCATGAACCACTAATCTCAAACTACACTATGCAATGCGCATAAAATAAATAATATTAAGAAACAAAATCAGAAGCGAAATGAAAGTCATACTTTCATGTTATAACGCAGTAGATAACATTTGCATGAAACCCATCACGCGAGGCTGTGGTGGACGGGGAAATTATTATAGAGAGAGCAGAAATATTTCCAATACAAACAAAGAAAAAACATACAGTTAGAGCAAGTTTCTCTGCCCGCATACGAAATAAGCGCATGTCACGCGCTCCAAGCGCGCCTTGATACATACGTAATGCGGACATGCCACAGAATTGAGTTCCGCTACCACTCACATTTTCTGAACATAATATGTGCTTTAATAAGAGTAGCTTGTATTAGTTTGCGTATTGTAAGGAAGTTTTCTATTGCAATATTATTTTCAAATTCACCCTTACGCTGAGTGGTTGTCAAACGCAAAATCAATACAACTTTAATTAAGCGAAACATATAAGCACAAAGCTTGTGAATCCTACCATGTGAAATTAATAGAATTAATTGGTATAGTTGATAGTGATATCATTATGAAAATGACACCACAATTGATTTATGTTGTTATCAAAGTAACCAATGGAACTTGTTATGGAGGAACTAATAAAGCTAACCAATTCATTAAATTAGTTATTATTAGAACTTTAGCAGTAGATTTCTCAGTTAGATATTTTTTCACGGAAGGTTTTTATATATAACTAGGTGACGCCCGCGACTTCGTACGCGTAGAATTAGTTTCCCGCTACTCCCCCTACTCCTTCCCGTTGACGGTCGATTTTCGGGAAATCCTTTCTTACTGCACCCCTAGACCTCACAAGGATAACTCTGTAGCTAAAATGGAATCTTTAGACTCGGAGGTTTGGGTAATTGCATTGCACCAAGCTTTTATGTCAGTTCAACCTTTGTTGAATAAAATCAGATTGAGTTTTAAACATGTGTCAAAATAAAATGTAATGTGAATCAAAAGTACTAAGTATTGATAATAACTTCGAAGCAAGTCGCCCCCTATATAACTTTATACCCCTTTTTCAAACCCTTAGGGTATGAATTTCAAAAAAAAACGAAACACGTCTTCCATCAATTCTGTTAAAGAATGTTTATGCGAAATTTGAAGTAGATTGGACCAAGGAATCACTTGTCCCATACAAACTTTGTCCTCCTTTTTTACCCCCTTAGGGGTAGAATTTCGGAAAATCCTTTCTTACCGGATCCCTACGTCATACCAAGAACACACCCTCCAAGTTTCATGTCTCTATGATCAGCGGTCTAAGCTGTGCGTTGATCAGTCAGTCAGTTATTCAGGACAAAGCATTTTAAATGTATAGATAAATTCTATTTTATGTACAGGTGTTACAGAAAACTCGCACAACCCGAAGTGACGCCAGGTCGCGTCACTAGTATAGTTATAATCTCAACACTTTTTTACGACATAATACGTGTAAGTAAATCGGAGGAAACCGATGTAATTGTTTTCCTAACACAGCGGGTGCCGAAGAGCAGATGTGCGCCGGCCGACGCGCTGTTCCCGAGCCGAGCACTCCACGCGCCCCTGTCAGCTTCCCCAAAACAGGGGTTTTTATTTTCCCGGGCTAATTTGAGGTTACTGTTCGACTGACGGCGCCGGAATTCGGGGTCAGTGTGTTTTGTTCGGGGCCTCTTGACTTCGAGAGGAAGAGATTCAGAGAATACGTTATTACTATAAAAATAGGCGCCTAATTAAGTCGTCAAGTGGCGGAAAACTAACCGCTACGAACTGCCATCAAAATAAATAGCTCAATTTCAGGGCAACTCGTTATGTGGTTTTAGTACCTAAGTTACGGTAATTAAGTAAACTTTAAGGCGCCAAAAGTCTTCTACGTTGTATGAAAAAATAAATGGGATGGGTAAACTTACAAACACGTTTTACATGATATCCTTAAGTTTTTTCTTTTTACCTGCCGTGCTGAGAAAGTAAACAAAATATTCGTAATATTCTTATAAATATAATAACCGAGTAGAAAAAAATGTGAAAGTCACATAATTGTATAATTCCTGCTTCCAGGAAGCAGAAAATCCGCGTCATCCGAGATTACAACCGTTAACCAACTGATCCCGGCGCGGAAGAAAACAGAATGTCTCGTGAGTTGGATAATGTTAAATTTATTGCAGTGCTAAAATGTTTACGGATATCGCGGGAGCGCCGAGCGCCGGGACGCGGCGAGCTCTACTCACCCTTGTAAACACGTTTTATTGGCTTTATAATATGTTTTACGCGTGACGTTTTACAAACGATCCCAGAGGAGCGTCGAATTATTTTTACAGCACGTATTCTCACACCACGTCGGAAAACGTTGCACACGAGGGACTCCGTAATTACACCACAAATAAACATTTGTATTACAGGTACAATACACAACATACATATTTGTGGTCCTTTCGATTTGGTTTGTTTGATAATACAATCTTACTGACAAAAAGTCATAAAATTGTTCTGATGAGTGATAGTTTTGAATCATAGCTGATTGTTTGCTAGACACCTTTTGTAGACGAGGGTATTAATGTGTGAAATCACAGTGTGAAATATGTGTTGTGTTGAGCGAGGAATGCGGCGCGGCGGAACAATGCGCGCGCTAATACCAGTCAACCGCTTGATGAAGGTCCAGCCTCGCGCGCCTCCTCGCCTCGCGCCTCGCCGCGCCTGCTGCCTCGCTCGCGAACTTACTTACGTTTTGTTTTACCATCTCGCATTATCATTTATACCTATCATTTGCAATTTATATATCGACGGCAGTTATGATGGTACTTGTAACTATTTACTAGGCTATGTTTGTAACAATGGGTCAAACTAGTAAAAAATATCTTTAAATTTAGACAGCGTGTGAGGGATGGTCTACTGCCAAAATGGTAGCCTCAGACTATTCTACTGAGCTGGTATTTAGTGGACTTTTTCTGGCGTGCAACATAACCCTACTGCGAAGCATCTCGCGCATGCAACGCACGGATTTCATTGGTTGTTTTCACAAAAGTAAGAATTTAATTAAAAGCTGTCTCAATCTGGACAGCTTTTTATTAAATTCTCACGCTGTTTTAAGCAGAAAATATGCGTATACAATGATAAAATATATCAAGAAACCATTCAGTATAGAATAGTGGTTGGAACAACTGACAAGGAAAGGTACCCAACTGTCCGGCTCCGATTTTGTTGATTTTGATATATGTTAGAAAAAGGTGTATGTTAGGTGTTTAAAATAACAGACACGTAATTTTTTTAGCTGCCCAAACTCAACCTGTTGAGAGAAAGTGACCTCCATAGTACTGAAAAGTGACTAAACCCTCTAACTTAAATAGAGAGTTTCTTTTTTTTTATTGCTAGTTTCATATTGGTTTGATTATAAATGTTGAAAAAAAAATACCAAAGAAATTCGATGATCTTCGAAGGGTATTTTTTATTAAATATGAGTTTTGGCCGATATAACAAAACACGTGCTCATTATTGTTTCATCTTCTTAAACATTTATAATCAAACCACTATAAAACTTGCAATTTTTTTTAAATATCTCTTTATAAGTTAGATGGTTTAGTCACTTTTCAGTACTTTAGAGGTCAATTTCTGCCAAAAGGTTGAGTTTGGGCCGTTAATTAAAAATACGTGTCTATTATTTAAAACTACTCTCTAACATATATCAAAATCAACAAAATTGGAGCCGGACAGTTGGGTACGTTTTCTTGTGAGTAAGTTTTCTTTAAACTCTGTGCACCTTCTGTCAAAAATATTTTAGCCATATTAAACGGTCAAGTGATCATGGTTGCGAATAGAACACAAAATAAAGCTATTTAAAGAATAAGAACTAAGACAAACGCGAAGTCTCAATACGTGACACTTGTTTTAATTTGACAATGATGGCGATTTGCTTCGTTTCGTTTGAAACCATCCCCAAAATGTTGCTCCACTGTTTCTGACGAGTCCTTTTATGTGTAAAAAGACAACGAAAAATTTAATATTTATATCCCGTTTCAATATAAAATGGAATGAAATGTTTATAAATATCATTTTTACTTTGCTTAAGTTAAAAAAGAAGGAGCCCCTCGATGTCAAAATGTGTCTGTCACTATCGCAGGAGCGTATATTAAGGTAAGAGCTGTTTATATAAATGCAAAACAGATCGGCGCCTTGTCAGATCGGCTCAGCTCCCGCTGATCGAATATGGATTTAGAGTCTTCCCCATTCTGTGCGCTCCACGACGCACCCCCGTGCCCTATCGACGCGGTTGGACAGCTGAAAATAATCCCTGACTAATAATAATAACAATAACTATGTACAGTCAACTGCTAGCTTTCACTGCCAACTAATGGAATCTATCAAACTTATTAAAATGAACTAAATTCATCGTTAACGTGTCTTTCCTAGGAAACCACTATTACTATAAAATTTACTTAACATCCATATTTGTGTCCTTATACATGTTCTCCAAAACCGGGCACCGTTTATTTATGCGAAGTTAAATTAAAGACATATAATATCTCCACAAACTCATTAGGACATATAAGAAAAAACTAAATCCATTTGTAATACATGTGGCTTCAAATTATAAAGAAACATTATTTGAGCATTAATCTACCGTTTACATTCATTTAGAACCGCAGGACGAGCAGATCGTTAAAAATTAGGGCCCTAAGACATTTCGCCGAGTTCAATAAAGGTATTAGTCGATTTCTATATCGTTCGTTATTCGGATTCGTGTTCAATGGCAAAACATTTTCTTTCAATGCTCGCCTACCCTCGTCCGTGGCTGCGGCTGAATCCAATCGAAGGTATATTAAAAGTTTCCGTTGGTACTGCGGCCCTTTGTACCGGCGCCCCAGCGGGCTGCCCTCCCCGATCGGCTTGCGTCTTTTCAAAGATGCATGGAGCTAATTTAAATTTACAAATCAGATATACAACATAAGAGTACCTACCCCGACGTTATCAGTTGAATTGGCAACTTCTTGTAACGTCAGTGTTTTATTAATACTCTTTATACTATTTTAATAAAATATGCTTTAGCTCTAGAGGACGCCCGCGACTTCGTATGCGTAGAGTTCGTTTTCCGCTACTCACCCTATTTATTCCTGTTGGGGGTCGATTTTCGGAAAATCTATTCTTAGAGCACCCCTAGGGTACCCAATCAATACTTCCTCCAAATTTCAAGTGCTTACGTCCAGCGGTTTTGACTGTGTGTTGATAGATCGGTCGGTCAGTTTCTTCTTTAATAATATATTTATATTTATATAGATTACTCAGATTATTATTACGCGTAAAGGCAAGTAAGCCTAATCAGCGTCAGCGCAAAGATTTATCGGACTCAGACTCGATGAAGGAGACGAAAAGCTTCGTTTCCTTTTAATTTTGGCGCAGCCAAGAAAACGTGTTCCTTGTTCTGCCTGCAGCGCATAAATAATTAAAAAGGCGTTCGACGCAGCCGCCCCGCCGGGCCTAAATGAGTACTAATTTAAACGAACCAGTCTCCTTTATTTTTTAGTAAGGGTGTTTACAATTAAAATCACGGGATCACGTCGGGGTCTGTTCAAAATATCTGTAGTGTTTCAGCAAAACTACCGCATAGTCGTTTCCGAATCTTATCCTACTAGCTTTTGCCCGCGTCTCCGTCTACGCAGAATTGGTTTATATTTCCTCGGAAACTGTCCTATGTTCCGGTATAAGAAGTACCCTATGTCCGTCTACGACTCTACGATTCGATCTCTGTACGAAACTTCACATAGATCTATTAAGGCATTAAACTGTTAAGATGGAACAATCACACTTCCAATTTAATAATAATAGTAATAATGTATTACATAAGTAATTAGGAAAGACGAGTGATAATTAACAAAAGTGCCTTTTTTTAATTCCTTGCCATTTTAATATCACAACATAATCAATCCCATAAATAAACAATCTTGTATTAACTAGCACTTTTGAGGGCAGAAAAAGTTTTAGAATAACTATCTCAAATCCAGACGTTACTTACATTAGCCAATTTGCTGAGAACGAAGTTTGCTTCTTAATTTGTATTCGGCTCTCGGTCCGCCCAAAAGGCGCGGGCGTGTGCTTCTTTTGTAGCTTCGGAAACCAATTTGTGTATGTACCAGCGAGACGACTAAAACTTTCCACGGTTTACGTTTTATCTGGTTCTATTGCCACTTAGCGTGGTTGCTTCGCTACAGCTAGCACCTACCTACGATTACTTACATTCCTTATCAAGTGCTGCAATAAACTTTTATACCGCAAAGCCTGAGAATTTCTGAATTAAATTAAAAGTGACATTAAGACAGATGTTAAGAGCGGGAACAATAATTAAGAGGCTGTCGGTTTGAAACCGCGATGTCGTCGGCGAGATTTAATTAGAGAGCGAACAATTTGAGCCCGCCGTGCCGGCTGCCGAGCGG
Organism: Acleris sparsana; assembly: GCA_923062465.1. Taxonomy (NCBI): domain Eukaryota; kingdom Metazoa; phylum Arthropoda; class Insecta; order Lepidoptera; family Tortricidae; genus Acleris; species Acleris sparsana. Next base: position 11,768,054 of record OV281287.1, on the reverse strand, counting down.
CGCCGCGCGCGCCTGGGCTGCCGCCGGCCGCTGCTCGATGCGCTACATGCGATCTAACTACCTTGCCGACTCTTTTATGTGATGTGGTAAAATATCAATACAAATGACACATAATCTATGCCAATTATGGACAAAAGTACTTAAAGAGGAAACTGACAATCTCAATTCGAATCACTTAACCACAAATTGTCCATTCTACTCAATTGTGACCATGAATAGAATTTAATCGGATCCAGGTAGACCTTGAATCGAATTTAACCGATTATTCAGTTGAAGATGTTTCCGATTGGTTGAGTTAGTTAGGTTATCATATCATGCATGTGATTGGAGGTAGAGTCAATGCAAAGTAAATAATGTCTTTATTCAATTTAATCTTATTAAATACAATCACAACCGAGCACCGTCCTAATAAAAGCTACAATAGTTTGTTATATTATTTTTACATACGCATTGCAACGTTGGTATGAACCCCATAGATTTAAGTTAAATATTTTTATGGAGGTTCTGAGGAGAGTAGGATATTTTATAACAGTTAGCTGCTAACCGGAATGAGGCCGGTCTTACGGCATACGGACACGGGAATCTGTGGACAACGCGTGCAACAAACATCAGAGGGACCCAGGGAGTACAGAGAGGTAGAGATGTGGCCTGCAGTGGCACAGCTCTAGCAAAATAGGTGTTGGAGGCAGGGCTTATCACAGGTTGCCTGGGTAAAAAATGGGACAGATCAAAGTAAAAGAGATTAAGGAATATAAAATTAGAGGTAAATTTTCGAATTGGACCCATTTTATATTGGACATAGCAGTAATTAATGGACAACCTGTATCAATGCGTTAGCTACTTCTACCTAAAGAGTTCGAAAATACGACACGTCTGGGATTGCCGCGAATCCGATTTCCCTATCTCCCCATATTTGTATTCGAAGCCCGATCCGTCTAATATTTCCTTCCAACTCCGCCGCGCTATCTGCGTTCTTTCCTGACACTGAATCTAATCGGAATAGATATTAAAACCGTCCTTACAACCGACTCCTTCCTCTCCGGATTTTTCGCAATTATAACAAGTTCGTAGGATTTGTGAAACTCCAAAGCCTTGGATGTTTACGTACTAAGTTAAACAAATGGTTCCTAGGCCCTAACACTAGTAGAACCTTGTAAAAGTACTGAAAGGAAAATGTTTATACTTATTAACACTGATGACTACTTCAGATGTCCTGTAGGGTTTTTTATCCTTAGATAACTCAACCAATAGTTAAAATAGTTAAATCCGATCAAAATAGATGTCGTAATTTCGAATCAATTTCCGATTTTTAATGCTACCATTTAATAATGAAAAAGAGTACTCTTATCGGGATAATGTTTTCCGTTTGTCTACCCTTCTGTCTGTCTGACCGTCCGTCCGTCTGTCCGTGTCCGATATTTAGGGTAGTTATAGTATTTAGTGGTCTGCTATGTGACGATGTCGTTGAAACCTGGATAATACCTCAGTAGTCACTTTTAACATAAATAAAAAAATACTTATTATTTATTGAAATGCCTTTAAACGAACGTATTATGCCGGTTTTTATTTCATCGAAAGGCATTTCTAGCCGCACGAGTTATTTTTTTTGGTACTCACAAGTCTAACATTTAACCTAACTTACGTATTTAATGTTTAAGATATCCTGAAAACAGTTCGATGAAATACAATTCGCTGAAATGAAACAATCGGTGAGGTGAAATTCAATAAAAAGATGGGGTACCAGAAAAAAATATTAAGCTAAGTAAGAATAAATATGCCTTATAATTAACGCATTTCAAAGAAAGCTGTTAGTTTTGTTTTTAAACGAGTTATACACTAAATAAGTACCTAAAATACCAGCATGCACGCGTGATAAACAAGTACCCTAAAACACTTGCCTATGACTCTAGCCAAGGAAACCGGAATGCAACTCAGGTTGCTTACACAAAATTGAGAGCAAATTGAAAGAGTCTGTGGATACTTTGGTCAAATAAACACTCAAAGGACGAGGTCTTGATTAAATGAAGCATCCAAGTTTTAAAAAGCGAGGCAGGCAGACAATACTTCCCGTCCGCTCCCTCTCCCTGTGCGGCTTTATAAGAATTCCCGAGGAAATGATAAAAATAAATGCTTGGTACCCAGATTTCAGCAAAACTCTATCACTAGGTTGGAAGAAACTGTTTTTACTGACATTCCTTCCTAATTGCCAATCAGCCGGCACTGTTTTACGATTTTTACTCGTATTTTCCCATTTGATAATATTACAATAAAAATCTTTTAATCAACCAAAATGTACTAGTTTGGAGCCGTAGACATTATACATGTCTATATTCAGATTGATTAATCCCTAATAAAGAGTGGTGTGTTATTTAAGTTCTACATGCCTTGGTATACGTAAGACTCTATTTGTATTAAGCAGTGATTGTATTACTGTGTTAGCGTAAGTGTGGGGGTCTGAGGCTGCGTAATAGGCCAATACACACATAAAAGTGTTGACAACACGGAAAGTTGCTAAGTGCCCCGTCAGCGAGTATCCCGTCTTATCTAATTTATTTAACCGTTAGGCATCGAAAACAAGCTACCCGTGCTCGTGCGTCGGACGTCCGATCGCATTTATTGTTACAGAATAATATTACAAACAAAAAAGATAGGTATATTTCAAGATTCAAAGATTTTTCTGTTAAAAATGTTTAAAATGGTTTCGTTGAATTTAAGCTACCTATCGCATTATTTTTGCAACACGAAATTAATTTAAACTTTGGATATATTTATAATCTTTTTTACAGAAATGTTTCCTAAAATAGCAGTAGGTATAGTGAGTTTGCGAAAAACTTTTGCTTTTGCGCTCAAATACAGAAAAAAGTCCATACAGAATGATTACCTTTACATTCATTTGATATTTTGTAATGTAGCCCGACGTGATACATCGAAAAATTTAAAATTAAGGATATTTAATATTTATGGACACTTTTAATGTCCGCTAAAAATCATGTTCCATGAGGTCCAATGGTGGTCTGAGGAAGAGATCTAAATACCTTTTTTTCAATTACTTAGTTTGATTTATTAGCAGGTACAATACCTACGATATATATACCTTAGAACGAAAGTTAACATTTTACGTACATTAAATGTAGTTCTTAGGTTTAACTTAAACATTTTTATAAATAATGGTGCTTACGCCGTACGCACGTTATTGAGAGTATCTAACTTTTCGAGGGAGAAATTGCTATTAATTAACTAAGGGAAGCGCTTGATATTTACCTGACCGGCGCTACCTCAAGATGCAGTTACGGGTCTCTACCAACTACGTGTTCAATGTGATCGTTTCACGTAGAGATATATCTCTAACGATAAGGCAATTATATTAGACTTATCTAGTCCAAATATTTTCTCGTCAAAATAAATAAATACGTAAGTGCATTTCGCAGCGAACATGTTTAGGTCCTTCGTTGACATCAAGTCCAAACTGAGCAATTAAGTAATTAACGTAATGTTTTGCACAGATTATAGATGGATGTCGCCACTTTATCAAAAGATGATATATGATGATGATTAAGGGAAAAGCGATAAACGAGCCCCATAAAAAACACCTTGTGTATTATGCTGAAATAAATAGAAAGCAATATTATTGGTTGCTTTTGTAAAATAAACAATATGAATCCCTTCTGGCTTCTAACACCAGCCTCGAATTCATGTTAATATTTCAGTTAAACAACTACATGACGAAACAAAAGTTTATTCTTATTCAAACTTTAAACGTACTGTATTATGTTAGGAGCTGCAGAATCGCGGGGAGCATAAAATATTTATCAAAAGAGTCCCGAAAGCGCGCGTCCCGCGGGAGCACCTCGCTGCCGCGCCGCTTCACACCCGCGCCCGCGCCGCGGACGCGCTCGCGCTGAGCATTATACGTGGAGCCGGGAGCTCGCTCGTGAGTACTCTAGTAGCAAATATACTTCATGTCTTTTCTCTTGCTAAAACTTTTATTGTGCTAACAAAGTTTGAATTTAGGATATTTCTTATCACATGAAAATGGTGGTTTTTTGGGAGTATATAAGATGATTCCTTTTGCTCTCGCGTAATCTTAGGACCGATATTTTTCCAAGGAGTGAGTGTTATCTTAAAGTCCGGTGGTCTGGCTAACTGTGGTCTGTGCTCGTACCCAGGAAATAGTGATCTGTAGAAAGATACGATGACTATGACTTTTTTTTAATACTTTTTTATACAAATCTTACTAAGATTTCCAAAAACCTACATCAAATTGATATGATTTCAAAACGGTGTTCAATACAATGAAATCAGAAAAAGAAAGTTATTTATTAGGTACAAAAAGTGAAGCATATCCAATGAAAGTGACATATTGGTAGTGCAGAGATGTGTGGCTCGATCTACATAGCTACTGAAATTCATAGATAGAGCAATTGAAATTTGACAATTGAGGCATATTTGGGAAGTAATAAAATGCCGACAGAGCTCATGACTGACCACACTGCAACGCAAGGGCGCCGGTGAAGTTTGATCTATCAATATTCATGTCGGTGTCACGGTATGTTATGTGAATACGACAAATTGGGCGGCGCGAATGATTTTGTTTCAATTTAAAGGCTGAGGGGCGGAAAAACGGTTCAGCGGAGCGGGTGAACGCCGCTACTGTTGCTTTGTGCGCCGCTGTTTGGAACAGTGGACCGCGCGCTCGTGCCGCCCGGTCTCCCCAATAGAAATGTTAAGAGCTGATAAAATTATTTATTGCGATTTTGACAGGATGTCAGCGTAACACAAATAAGAAAAAATAAGAGACTTATGACATACGCACGGACGGACACCAAGCACTAAGAGGTCCTTATCTTCTGGCATCCCCTCTAATTTATTTTAATTTAATTTGATTTGTATTTTTTGTTGTTGTTTGTGTGTTGGTTGAGAATATTGAGAATACACACTGTGAAAAATTCATTCTCTACCTATAACGGTTCATAAGATACGGCCCGCTGACAGACTGACTGACTGACGGCTGGCTTAGAAAAAGGGTCCCGTTGACACCCCTTGGGCACGGAACCCTGAAAAGCATGCTTTAATAACGAGACTTTGTTTTGTTTTGATATCGTCGTCTATATACGAGTATGTTACATTCCCATTTTTTATCCTTCTTGATCCGCCGTATCAGCCTTTTTTTTAAATAATCAAACGACACTGCGCACACTGTTTCTATCGTTTGTATTTCGTGTAAAAAATGGTATTTCGTGTTATTAGTACCTAATGGATACGGAATCCAAAATCGATCATGGCCTGACATGCTCTTGACCGGTATTTTTTCAATTATCCATTAGTAGATACCCGCGCTTAATTGGTGGCGCAGCAATAAATCAGGCCAACCTTTTACTTGATTCGGGCACTTGAGCGAAGTGGCATTATTTACCCGTCGCATGGAGCGGCGGGTCAATACATCAGCGCGCTGTCACCGGCGATCAGATCTCAACTTTTTAATTGGTTTAACGGCAACAATCGAACACTGTCTTGTTACTTCCAATCTTCGCTCCCCAGCTCTCACAATACAAGCAACCAAGTTTATAGTTCAGTAATAACGTTACAAACTCACGACCTTAATTAATAGTTAGTGTAAGAAATTCAGTCAGGAGATACGACGACTGAGTTCCAATGAATGTAGCTTCATTGTCTTTAGCATGGTAATACTTGTACATCCGGACAAAGGATACAATTTAATAATGAGTTGATTTTCTGGTTGTGTTCGGGTAGCAAGCTTTCCCCTTGTCTGACAATTTGCAATGATAATGCGGTTATAATTGTTTCACACTTGAGCAGGCGCGCGGCCATGAATGTATGTATGGAGGCGGCCGGCGGCGGGCGGCGCGAATGAATAGCCATCGGAAAGTCATCAGTTATGTAGGCCGTATCGTCGCGCGCCATGTGGCCAGCGCTTCTCCACGCAATTTTTCCGCGGGCAATTTTCCGCAATTCCCAAACAACCATCAGCACCGTTTTGCCCTCGCCCACCCTTTATTTAAAAGCGTACAAAATGTAAACGCTCGAACATATCGCACGCTTTTGTGCGCATAAAAACATGCGTGTTGATTCCCCGACATGATGAATAATGTAATCTGAATACGTTATTTCCAGTAGGTTAACGAGGGTGTATCAGTGTAAACATGAAATAAAAACACTGTCGTTGGCTTATTGTTACGAATCTTCTTTCGGTTCAATGTAGCTCACGGGCGGGCTGCAAATATTAACATTGTTCGGAATTCCCGTATCGGAAATGTTTTTTACTTCAGTTTCTTGTACTTATTTTTGTGTGAAAATATGGTTACTCTGTAAACTGACAAGAACATAAAGATAGGTCTTTTTCAATCACTTACAGGTCACTGGTATCATTAATTTAATATCTTCGTTAATCAATTACAAACTCTACCAATAAATACGTATAAAGTAGAACGGCTATAGCACATGCCCGCGACTTTTTAGTCTACAGACCTATAAGGAAAATATACAGACAAGCACGAGTTGAAATCGCGTACAAAGGGTTCCGTACGATTCTTACAGGTTTTCTTATCTACTAGTAAATAATTACTTTCTCTTTCATTGTTCAAAATTTTAGTTCAATTTTCATCTTTTTAACATAATATTTTGATATAAATATGTAGCCATATATGTCTACATATATTTGATACCCTCATAACGAATCCTTTCATTTGATATGTCACACGGTACAATTAGTTTGTAAAATAAAGAAACTAAAATCCTCAAATGTGACGTCCATGAATTCTCACTTAATAGGTCCAGTAGGTTCGGAACAAATTGGACAGATGAATAGACAGAAAAATAGACAGATACACGAGTAATCCTATGAGAGTTCAATTTTTTTCATTCGTACATACGGAACCCTAAGATACAAGTAGTGCTAGTCAGGCGGGACATTATTTATAAGTTACGTACTGTATTTTTTATGATTAAAAAATAAATAATTTTTTTTTTTAAAAAGGCCCTACTGACGGGTACTTATGATGTTTTCCAGTTTTCAGTAGCAAGCGCACTTATCCATAAACTATATGATGATCGACAGTGATTGTCAAAAAGACCGATTGAACCACAGACAATTACGCCCAATAAAAATGGTGAAATCGTAAGCTCTGCATTGGACTAAATTTCATGCTAATTTAATTAAATGTATTGATAGCGCTTCGTAAATATTCGCGTTTTAAATATAATGCGTTCTATATATTCTATATCGCTATAAGCACTTGAAGAATCGTTTTTTTTCCAATCAAATGTTATTATATTCCACTTCTTATAAGATTAACTTTTATTGACGATACGTTTGTTCAATTTAGGGACATGCCACACGGGTGTTACCGGTTATTCTACATATAAGTTAGTAGGACACACCACACGATGCGTTACAGGGTCATACACACTCGCAAAAACAAAAGTTGTCTCTCCTGTGGTCAATAGTTTAAGGTTTGTGTGCATATAAGTTATGTTTTTTTGGTAGGACTAAAGTAGACCTGACGCCGTTTATGAGGATGTGGGTTCAGCCAGAATATTAGACCGTAAAATCGTTAACTTTGGTTATGTTTGAAGTTGATACAATAGCTGGCCCTAGAGATGTTTGTGAAATATTTATTGATAAATTCGTTCCCGACAAAAAACTTGATTTTTTTAAGTCTCATGTAAGCCCAGTTGAAAATGACATTTCTTGTGAACCGGTGAGTCCTTCGGAGATTCTACACCTTGTAAAGAAGATGGATTCTAAATTGTCTTGTGGATACGATGAGGTTCCTGTAACAGTTATCACAATATTGATATACTTTCGAGGCCGAATGTTTCGAGGCCAGTATCTTTCCTGACCAACTGAAGGTAGCTAAAGTATTACCGATTCACAAAAAAGGACCTAAAACTGACCCGAGTAACTAAATACCTATCTTCTTGCTGCCGACATTATCTAAGACTTTTTAGAAATTAGTGAAGCATGGGTGATTAGTGAGTTATGAAACATCTTCACTTAAACAATATTCTGAGCAAAAGACAGTTCGGATACAAAAAGAGCCTAGGAACAATTGAGGCGATTGATACCTTAATCAGAGACGTAGTGGTTGCATTGAACGACAAGGAGAAGCCGGCAGGTATTTTCTTGGATTTGAGTTCTGCATGTTGACATGGTCTGTCACGAAATTTTGTTACAAAACTTGGAACACTACGGAGTTAGAGGCAAGATGTTAAACTTAATCAAGTCCTATTTAACAAATAGAAAACTTTCTTTTTTTGTATTTTAGTTGTTTTGTATGGAGGTCGCAAAGTAGTGAAAATGTTTACCATTCAAGAAAATCCCCGTTAGGCAGCCCGCTCCTCAGGGTTCTATACTGGGGCCTTTTTTATTATTATTTTCACAAATGATTTGATTGGTTTTATTAACAATACTGTTCTGGATGCAAAGTTGATCGTTTTCGCTGATGACACAAACGCAGTAGTATCAGCAGGTACTTTGGATCAGTTGAATGGGAAAGTTAAGTTTGCACTCGCATCCTTCCATTTTTGGTTCATGGCTAATGGATCTTATTTAAAGCTACTATTACAAATAAAGATGCTTAAGAGGTTTCTCATGGTGCAGACAAAATTCATCAAGTCGATTCAGACAAATTTCCTCGGTGTTCACATAGACATGAAGCATGAACTGACTGCATTGGTTAAAGCAATTAGTTCCTCCTGTTATGCACTTAGAACTCTTCGTGATGAGACTAATATTACTCAGCTTAAAACAGTTTACTATGCCTTAGTTGAATCTAAACTGAGGTATTAGTGTAATATTATAGGGCAACAGCTACAAGTACAATATGAGGTCGGCTCTCGTTGTGAAAAAAAGGATTATAAGAACTATGGTGAGGGCTCCACAGTTGGTATCCTGCAGAGGTTATTTCAAGTATCTCAAAATTCTTACCGTCCCAAGCCTGGATATACTAATAGTGCTTACAAATTTAGTGAAGCACATTAATAAGATTGAGACTCCGGAAGAGCGGGAGCAGCGACTACTGACGAGTCGCAAAGACACGAAAACGCGGCAGCGTTTAATGTATCCTAGACTAAATCTGGTAAAGCACTTCGCTGGATATCAGGGACCGTATCTCTTTAATAAACTCCCAATCGATATGACGTCTATTTCAAATAGCAACATCTTTAAGAATAAACTTCGTGCTTTTTTGTTGGAAAAGTGTTTCTTCTCTGTTGAGGATTTTATCGCTGAATATAATGTGTAATGTTAATAAAATTGTAATGTAATTTTAAGGTTTTTGGTTCCCCGGTAACCTGATTTTTAGTCTTATTTTTATTTTATTTTGTTTTTATCTTATTTTATTGACATGAAATATTGTGATAATTCCTGTAGATTTTATTATAATTTCTATTTTTAGTTTAATCTTATTAAAATGTTATTTATTCAAAGGAAAAAAAATATACCAACATTTTTTATTTTTTTATGTCTTATTGGCAAAAATTGTTACGTGTCTACCTAAGTAAGTTATTTGTTTCAAACACAATGTATATACTGTTAATTTAATAAACAACTAAACTAAACTAAACAAAATTTAAGGACTTTGAAAGATTACTGGATCGTCCAAAACAACATAATAACAAGTAAGAAAAAAATTTGTTCGTCAGTAAAATTCGTGTTCATACGGTATCAATGATATCAATACTACTATCGAAAATACCAAAAGGTGAATAACCCTTTAATCTAATACAGACACGACGTACTGAAGCGTCGGGAGCCTGCAATAGCTATTGTCATGTAATTAATGTTAATAAATTAATCTCCAGTTACAGGAGACAAATTAGACGCAGGCTGCTCCACTAACGAGGGACTATTTGGATTAAATGGGGGGTTGATGTTTATGATTTACGGAGGCTGGTGTAATTGTGGCGCCCGGCAGGCGCGTCGCGACACCGCCACTCGCCGCTCGCCGCTCGCCGCGCCGCTGCCTCTCGCTCTACCAAATATAAGCCCTGTACGACTGACAAGTTGCTCTCGACTTGTCAATGCAAATATAAATTTACAATTGTATCCAACCAACATAAACTAGACGAAAGCGTTTTCGAATAATTATCGTTCAGAGATCCTCTCAAACTATACAGTTCATGGGAGCAACGGCTATTTTTTCTGCAGAATGAAATTTGGCTAGCCGGTATTATACTCAAGTTTACTAATTCGCTCGCCTGTCTTTTAATTGCTAAACTCCGCCTAAACTTTTGGATTCTAATCGACGCTCAAAGATATTGGGAAAAACCTAGTTCATATTTTCGTGTTGCGTCAGTCAGATCTTTTTATTAGTGCGTGTACGTTTTTATCAAATTAAATAAATACATGAAACCCGTGGCACAATATTGGTTTGCAAAGCCCTTAACTGTATGCTTATAATCACTAACTTAATTAAAGCACAGACTATTATACAAGTATGCACATGTAAGAGCTACAGCTACTTTAGCTTACTTTAAACTTGTGTTCTGTTTGTAGAAAACATAAACGAGGCGGTAATAAAACAGTGATCGCTCGCAACGTCGCCGGCTTGTTGACTATTAATTATAACATTTCGCCGTAAGACAAACAGCCCTCTATTATCTATTACGTTATTAGATTTCCGGTGTCGCCGTAGCGATCCGTGTACACCCAGCCACCTATGTCGCGGTTAATTCACTTACCTCGGTATATTGTCGGGGATTTCATCTTTTCATTTATATTTAGAAATCAAAATGTCACTTTTTAATTAAGTACCAAATAAATTGTAATGTAACGTACAATGTCTGAAGCAATTGCACTCATGTATTTCCCCTTCGTTAATATATCGCATCCAATAAATCATTCAGAACCAACATCGAGCAAGTTGCTACAGTATTCTATTTGGAGAAAGGCAAGTAGCTACATAATGTATCGAAGAAACTAGGACGACACAGCTTGTTTGTCCTCGCAGACTAATTAAAAAGTTTGTTTGCGAAGTTTGGAGTGAAGTGCTGTCGCACCAGAGCCTCCATTTAACATGGCGGTAAAATTAGAATGTTATTTGTAATGCACTTCGGAGCAGATAAAAGTAATGTCGCACTGAGTGCATAATAGCATTGATTCAGCCGTGCAGACGGACTCGGCGAGCGTAATATGAATATGTATGGGCAGGCGGACACGATCCTACAGATAATGGAATCTGCACACGGAAGCGGATCCGATTAGTCGCCGCCACAATTAGCGGGCGAGCGCAAAAAGATTTAAAAGTCCGATACTAGTCGCTGATATAACTGTAAATGGTAGGGGATCTTCAACGCGGTGAAAAATACCAAATAAATAGTGGTTCATCTTTTAACATTGTACTGATAATATTGTGAGCATCACATCACGCATAACGCCGGCCAGCGTTCTCACGGAGGAGGCAAACAAGGGGCATGTAAATAAAGATTTGCGAGTGAGGCTGGAGGTGCGCGATAGTGGAACCCCGCCATAAGCACGTGCCCGTTACGGCAGGTGCATAGTTCATTACTGACCCCGACTCGTGTGCTCCGGTGACCGTACTTCCTCACTATGATAACAATTACCGTTGCTGCTAACTATACGTCCCACGCCGTTAATGAGAATAACGAGTATTATGGCGTTCGTATTTTACTTTCACCTTTAGTACATAATGCTCAATAATAAACCAACATTATCTCTAAATATATAAAAGGAGAAACTGACTGACTGACTGACTGACATATCAACGCACAGCCTAAACGGCTAAACGTAGGCACTTGAAATTTAGAAGGGACGTAGCTTAGGTACCGTAGAGGTGCACTAAGAAAGGAATTCCCGAAATTCCCACGGGAACGGGAATTAGCGGGAAAATCCTTTTGTATGAAAAATCTAAACCGCGTAAGATAGATGATTGAAATTTGGCATGCAAGTACCCTAATGAACGTAAAGCTTACTTGCAACGCAATATTGCAAAATTCCCACGGAAACGGGAGTTATTGGGAAAAAAACTTTTGTATGTAAAAATCTAAACCGCGTAAGATAGATGATTGAAATTTGACATGCAGGTACCCTAATGAACGTAAAGCTTACTTGCAACGCGATATTGCAAAATTTACACGGGAACGGGAGTTATTGGGAAAAAACTTTTGTATGTAAAAATCTAAACCGCGTAAGATAGATAATTGAAATTTGGCAGGCAAGTACCCCAATGAACGTAAAGCTTACTTGCAACGCGATATCGCAAAGTTCTTACGGAAACGGGAGTTATTGGGAAAAAACTTTTGTATGTAAAAATCTAAACCGCGTAAGATAGATGATTGAAATTTGGCATGCAGGTACCCTAATAAACGTAAAGCTTACTGGCAATGCGATATTGCAAAATTCCCACGGGAACGGGAGTTATAGGGAAAAAACTTTTGTATGTAAAAATCTAAACCGCGTAAGATATGTGATTGAAATTTGGCATGCAGGTACCCTAATAAACGTAAAGCTTACTTGCAACGCGATATTGCAAAATTCTCACGGGAACGGGAGTTATTGGGAAAAAACTTTTGTATGTAAAAATCTAAACCGCGTAAGATAGATGATTGAAATTTGGCATGCAGGTACCCTAATAAACGTAAAGCTTACTTGCAATGCGATATTGCAAAATTCCCACGGGAACGGGAGTTATTGGGAAAAAACTTTAGTATGTAAAAATCTAAATCACGTAAGATAGATGTTTTCAATCTAGCATGCATGCATACCTTAGTAAATATAAAGTTTAGTTATGGCTGTATTTTGAAAAATTAAGTTAACGGGAAAAAAATGTTGTATGAAAAAATCTAAACTGCATAAGTTAGATGCTTGAAATTTGACATGCATATACTTTAGTGAATTCCCCTGCGAGTTAGAGGCTCCTTATAAAATAACCTCATTTAAAAATAATAAAATTAAGCATTTTTTAACCTTTCTCCCACACACACCAAGATCTCTCTTTTATAACACGCCACGCGGACGAAGTCGCGGGCAAAAGCTAGTTTTACTTTATGAGTTCTATGACTTACCGAAATGATGTTTGACTTTTAGGCAAAGTACGTTAGAGTAAAAGGTGGCCATGCTTCATTCACATTTACAAATGCCTTTTTTTGATTTTTATTTAATTATTTAAAAATAAGAACTTATGAGCGTATTTTATTCATATAAACCCTGATTATAAGTATGCACGAGAAAAAAAGGAAAAGATCGAAAATCTTGATGATTTAATTTATAGTAAGCTAATTAAACTATTTAGAGTAGTTCTTAGCTATGTTTAATGAAGATTGGTTTGGCTTTTCAATGGATATCATCTCTGAAAGTAGGAGTTGACATCATACGTCGGGGTTTTTATCTACTTAATAGCTACGTCAATTAATTTGACTGTAGGTAATCCTAACTCCTCAATGAAGGCAAATTTAAATAAACAAACGATTGCATTCTGATTTAGATCCATTGGGAGAGTTCAGCGGCTTGTTGATAATCTATTAAAACAGTCATTATCAGTGTAAGCTCAGCGAGGCCGCGGTGCCGTTGCTGCGGGTGCACGTTGCACTTCTGTAACCCAATGCAACTGTAAGTCTGTTGTATCATTTCATAAAGCAAAATCATATGAATTGGTAACAAGAAAGGTTAATTTAAGATCAAAACTCAAATTCCTATGTTTTGTTAGTAAAAACACTGATCAAGTTGTAAATTTGCAGTAAAAAGTGTTGTTTTTAGGTATATGTTATTATAGACCATTTATCCTTAAGAGATTTACAAATCTTCGGCTCTTTACTTAAATTTTATTTATTAAAAGCATTTCATTCCAATTAACGGATGTTAAACCAAAACTAATGTCGACGGTTCCTCGGCGGTATCGGTGATTGATCCTGAAATAATAGCGAGGGGATGTGCGCGCGCGCAGTGGCGGCCGGGCGTGGGCGCGGAGCGGCGCGGGCGCGGGCCACTCGCCGAGCCGGTGGCGGCGCTAAGCCCGCCAGCACGCCCTAATAAATTGCGATTTAACTTGTCTCCCGGATAACGCCAACTTTTCCGCATTTGTTCCGTACCCGACACTTTTTTCCGCCTCTTCATTTCCTATCTCTTACTTTTGTATTTTCCGTTCTTTCCTCGCCGAGATAAACAGGCGAGAAACGCTGAAAGGGGCTTTACAAATTCAAATTGAACTTATCACACAACTTTTTACATTTGTTTCTGGTCTCGAGTTCGAGAGAAAGGAGCGAAGAGGCATTTAATAGTACAATCTCGGGCAAGATTGATGATTTTGTATCACACCTCGCTTCGGGCGGCTTGTAACGAGTTGGATGGCTCGACGTGGGTCGTGCTGCGTCTTATCTGGAATGGGATGCCGCTTTATCTCAAATTACATATTTTACTTGAGACATTCTCAAGATTCGTTCTTTTTCGACATATTAATAGGCGATGCGTGCGATCTAAACGAGCTACGTGTGGGGTGAAGGCGTCTACTTCGAAATGCGCTGCACCAAATTCGTCTCATGCCTGAGCAAATAAACCATAATTAACACGTATAATTAACTAAATTATCAAATCCTAGAGATACTTAAAAGCTATCTCTATCAGACTTTGTATGTTAACAAAGTAAAAAAGAAATAGCCGCAACCAAATATCTTAAATAGTATACTTCATCTTACTACAAAGCCACTTAGAGTAAATGCAGTACATAAGGTGTACCTCATGAATAAATTCTAAAATCAGAGAAATACCTAATGCACGTCTTGTGACTTGTGAGACAGTTGTTGGTTTTATCTTATAATGCAGACGGAGCGCAGGCTGCGTGCGTCGCGGGCGAGCGCGGTGCATTAAGCGCGGGAACGTAAACACAATCTTGTTAATCAAGCGGGTAAGGAAGTTTTCGCGCGTGTGGTAAATAGCGCTCACTTAATTCGAGGGCCATGTGTGGGACATAACCGCAGCATATTTATCCCATTATGCACGGCACGGCGGGCAGCCGCGGCGATGCGAGTCACGTCGTCTGAAACGAATCGCATGTGACATTATTTGTGAAGATCGTGCTCTATCTTCGTCGGCGACGTGGCCGGGACGTGGAGGGATTACTCGCAAAGAAGTACAATTTCAACGGTGCGATAAAGAAGCGCGAAGTTACACCCCGACTATATTCTCATCGGGATTAACGCACTGTTAGGCGGGCTCAGCGCGGCAGAGTTACTGCGTTCGACTGCGGACTTTTCTGATTTTATCTCATAGGATAAATGGTACGCTGCTATCTATTACCTATTAACTGCCGAACGATTTGCCTGCTAGTTTATCTTCAAGAATACACAGCGTTGTCAACCAGGGCCCAGTATACTTGAAATAGGTATTTAATAAAAAAAATATGTGAAATATGTTATCAACCAATAACCAATTTAATATAATCAATTTTAATCGATGGTAAACTCGATGAACCTATTGCTATACGACACCATCACCGCGTTCGCATTTACTGGCAGGTCTTGAATACCTCTCACGTTCCTACTCATAAACAAGCTATCACAGACATTGCGCATAACGAAATTATGCAGCAATGCCACATATAATATTAGTACACGTGCCAAACTGGCTAATTTGAATACAGGAGCATTTCAAACTGATCGACCAATCACACGTGAATGCAATTTAAATTTTAATATCAAATGTGATCAAATCATATTGACGTTACATTTTAACAAACATACAATAAATGTCTAATTTTGCACATCATTTTCATCAGCCTATCTAATCCACTGCGGCGATTGAAATAAAAGGGACTTTAAGCACGATACGTCTGTTAGTAAGAATTAGCAATTTAGGATGTCTTGGAACCCAAATGGGTCTCAGAACATCTCGTGACTCCTAGTTTTTATTTACAAAAATCTCGAAGCACGGTACTTTCTTCATCCCCGGACTAAAAACTATCCTAGCTGCAACGAATGCTAATCATATACATTATTGAATTCTATCGAAAAAAATACAACTCACGTGTGCAACATTTTACCAAAAATTGTACGTTCAAATAAATAAATCTAGCTACTTGTAAATAGTACGAGTCGTACTATTCTGCAAGAAGATCTTTGTAATTAGGAAACAACTAAAAATTTTACCCTAGTTTTATTTAAAATATAAAATATTGGAATTAATAAACATTGAATTTTAAAATATTGCTACTTCTTTTTCTTTTTCGAATTCCCTTTCCTCGTAAAAAAAAGAATCTTCAAAGTTCTATATTTTTTTATTAAGCGCTAAGGTGGATACTATATTAGTGCTGGTGACTTTATTACTTTCTTTTTTTGGTTGTGAACCATTTCAATGATAACTATTTGAGCAGAGTGAAATTTCGATCAGAGTGCCAACCGCAGAGCAGGTTAACGCCACAGAATTTCTGATGAGACCGTAGGCAGCCATTTTACGGGAAGACTGTCCACTATCTTAAAATTAATATCCCTGTCAGCAACGAGCTAAATGAACGGGCCCGGCGTCACGCCGCAATAACCGGCGTGTTGACTGCAGACACCCTGTTTTCAATCAATACCTACATATATAACCTCGGCAAACTGGCGTGTTACTATGACCGAAACAAGCAGGCAGAAAGAAGGCTGACCTTTATTGCTTTTACAGAACTACCTAGTGTAACACTCTCAAACGGTCAATACGTTCGTCTGCACGGAACGTAAGATGATTAATAAAATTACCATTCTTACGTAACGTTTACTGTCTCGCTAAATGAGGAAAGTAAGACAGCTGTATGTATTTGAGCTCCCATTTTATCAATATGAGCGTAATCAAAGGAGTTTGGTGGGATAAGGTAAGTAAAACAATATGAGGCAGGCGAGGCATTAGGGCGGTGTGACGCAGCGCATTATGAGCGGGCTGCGGCGGCTGCTTGGTATGCGCCGCGCGGCGCGCGCGCCTCCGCCGCTCCGATCTCCGACCAGACAAAGCACTATGCCCACACGTTCACCCACCCAGCCACTTAACGAGTAACAACTGTGGAACAATAAGTCATTTTAATAACGATCAGGAAACTAAAAGTGCATTAAATGACTCGACCGAAATAATAACACGGATATTTTTCGTTGCATTATATTGAACTGAAAATATTGTTAGAGCATTATTAATTAATGGCCTCGTACGTATTGTCTGACTGGGTGGTATTATTGCAAAATAGCAATTCATTTTTCCGGCGGCTCGCGGCGCGCTCGCCCATGCGTGATTTTGTTTTTGCGCGTTTGTTCAGTGTCTGTGCATTCACTGTGGTTATTTGCTTACTTGAAAAACATTTTGTTTCTATAATAAACAAATATTAAATTGACACATTTGTTCTGCCGTTATTTTTCCTTGGAAATTATGGTTGCGTGTTTGCGTGAAAATGAACACTACATGAAGTATTTACGTGTGCGATCCGTGGGCGGGTTCGAGTGCACCGCCTTAAGCGGACTTTCAAAGCGGCGAGTGCGACGGCAGGATTGTTCGATTCAATAGAGCAGCTCCCCGAGTCCCAAATTAAATCATGGAACATCTTTGCACCTGCCGGGCCTCGCGGGGCGCGATTGCTCGCGCGCTGACTTCCGATTCCTTTTCATTATTTTTGCTGTGATTTTGGCTAAAGGAGCTTTAGTACGATTTTTTATTAATAAAACATCTTTCCTTAATTGACTCCCTAGATAAAATAAACAATCGTTCAAATCAAGCACAATCATACTCGTATTCATTGCCGTACCGATTCTCTCAATCTGTGATATCTCGGCAAACCGAAAGATTAAGTTAAATATTTAGGATTTACTCGGGCCATTTGTTGGAAGGGACTGCTATCTTTATCTGGTCCGCCGAATGTGCGGAAAGAGCTACGGATTTAGTAGGACAAATCTTTTCGATTCAGTCACTTTGCGCCGAAATGGGAATCTTAGCAGAATTCGTTGAGCGTGTGTTTAGATTTCGCCAAGCTGTTTATTGAAAGGGATTGTGGGTGGCTCAGCCCACACGTGAGCGTTTTTAGGGAAGTACTTAGGTCACTTTGTAGAAGGAAAGTTAATAAAACCAAGTTGCTGCCCTGGGATTAAAATAATATCGTAAAATTTTAATGTAATGAACGCAGATAGTGCAGGAGTTTGTCATCGGGCGTGTAATTGCTCCGACCAGATGACGCGCCGACGACACGTGCTACGCGGCTACGAGCTACGCCGTAGACACGCCGCTGTAGCGCACTACCCTCCGACACGAGATATTTGTAGAACACTGCCGGCAGATGTGAATAAACTGTGCTACTAAATTTTTATACCTACTTTTATGACCAGTATTAGTACAGTTACAGTAAAATATTTTGTTCAATCAGTGAAGTAAAATGCTTTGAATTCGATGCCCCTAGGATACAGTTGAGCAAAGTTCCTATCTATTATAAATCGAAAATATTAACACACAATGATCTAGTTTAGGCAACAACAGTCTTAAACCCGATATTTTTTTGTCCTTAGGATACTAAATAACGATATGAATGAGTATAAAAGCTAACGTTGCCATAATTATCTCGGGCGGATCATGTTAGGTTGCCCTTTAGCGGATTTCTAACACAAGAAGATCAGCCACTTAGCCATCGCGGCTATTAATTAATAGCTTTATATGTTTTGAAAACGATATATGTATAATATTAATTATGTATTCAACCGACCACCTGTAAAGGTTAGGTAACTTAGGCTAAAAATGTATTACAGTATAAATGAGGAGTTCCGGCAGCGGCGTACGAGCACAGATAATTAAGAAGCATTGAACCCACTTTGAATATTTTATGAATATTTCATATGTATGAGGACATGGCTACTAGAGGGAAATCATATAAATTTGCATCCTTGATGAGCTTACGATGTATTAATATGCAACTTATATTCCACCCCCATGTAAAATATGGACTTGAACTTTTGACAACAATTTAAATACAACCTTTGGCAACTAAGCTCAATAAAATACCTTTTTAGTATTACAAGACGCTTTTCCTTGGTGAATTTGAATTTGAAGTTGATTTACCTACATAAATACAATCACCAGCTAATTTCTATCCATTCTCGCGCTTCTATGTATACCTATCTATTTTTAGGGTAAAATAAAAAGCGATTAGCAGTGGAAACGAGCTTTAAACAGTCGAAAGAATAGATAGGTACCTACGTAAAATTAAACCCGGGATATTTTAACATTATTCTAAAAACAATGGTGAATAAAATGTTCCCTATTCGAATATGTAATTGGACAGATTTGTCGATATGTTGTCACTCTTTATTTCAAAATAAATATCTTTCTCTATTCCTGACCTTTTATGAACCAGATTTTATTTTAGTATTTAAAAACGAAATGTACTTCATTTTCAATCATACGTTAGAAGATGGTAACAGTAAGTACAAACTAAACACTACACAACGCATATCAACTAGTTAAAAGTCACCATCGCGTCTCGTCACCACGCCACGGCGTCAGGCGTCAGGCGTCAGGCGTCACGGCGTCACGGCGTTCACGCGCGTCATTTGCCGGCGACAAAACCATGAACGCCGCCACACGCGCGTAATTGCGCGCTGCCATTAATCTCGCCGCTCTCTCGATAAAGCGCAAGTCACTGCGAAATGCCTTCACTTACCACATGTGTAAAAAGTTCCTGCTACCGTGCAGGGATTTTATAACAGATAACCCGATTAGACGACACGGTATAGCTCAATGTAGCACTACTAAAGCAGGGTACAAAACTGAGACCGGATGTTAGTATTTGTTATTGTAATCAAAAATTACATTTCGAACACAATATTTACATTTCAACATTTCACCAATTTTATAGAAAAAAAACTGTAGCCGACAAGATAATATAACGGTTATTACGAATACCATCGGGTTCTATTTTGTACTTACGACAATACAGTGTAAAATCGTAACTCAGACCACACGTTTTTATATACGTGGCAAAGAACAGTTACGTGTAATAAATTGCACACACAGGCCACTTCATGTTAGATGGGTTCCGAGGTCAACAGACATTGTTTTTATTTTTATTAAATACTTTATTGCAGAAAATTAAAATGGGGTATAAAAGGCTTACATGTGCAACCTCAAGATTATATGTGACCTTGAGAACTGACATTAAATACAAATTATTCCATCGACGGTCTTACTGCCCTATCGAAACACACTGATGCTTGATGTTAGGGGCTTGTTTCTCGAAACTCACTACACTAATAATATTAGTTCATGCTGTACATTTTACTAGTAGATATATAGATATATAAATATAAAGATATAGATATAAAGTTTATCTAACATTATTCGTCTCGGCGGTGCACGAAATATACAACATCCGCAATATTAAGTGTCATAATGCAAGCACTGGAGTAAAATAACACGGTAAGCGTTTTAACCCTGAAAAACACTTTAAGATAAAGGATAAAAAGAATAGTTACGAGATAGAAAGACAAATAATAGTGCAATTTCTAAATTACTTTAATTTTGTTTACTTACCTATACAATAAAATGCAAACCAGTCGGATGAGAGAGACTAAAAGGTGTGTGCGTTTTGGCAGATCATATGAACAAAAATAAATAACAATTAAGGTTACTTGATAGGACGATAAAGAATATGATAATGTACCAAACATTTTAGTGTTGGCGTATGCGAGCCAATTCGGAGCGAGAGATTGGAATCGTTTACGTCGGTCAGCCGATTGACGCAAAATATAAATGAATAAGTCACCTGATAGAATGCCAAATAAAAGGTCGATGTACCAAACCACCTCAGTATTGTATACCATAATGCGCGCCAGGCCAGGGCAGGGAGGCTCCGTCCGCGCCCTGACAGAGCATTCGAGACAAATTCAATTTGCGCCAACGCCGGCGACGAGCCAGTTTGCGCTGCTAACTAGCTGCGACGTGAATGCTGCCCCTCTTGTCTTTATGATATATCCACCTAACGACCCCGGTCTTCATCGCCTATGAAGTATTACTGAGATACTACGTTATATAATGTTACTGGATAAACGTATAAAAATACAAAATCAAGATTCATACAAGTGAAATTTTATGACGACTAACTTGCTCACGAATTCATAACTTATTTATTAATGACAAAAATTTCCATTACATATTAATTGGACTTAATCCATGGATAAAGCTAAATAAATAGATTCGCTTTTGTACATAGTTCGTTTTAATTTTTATTACATTGTTTTTTGTTTTTCTTTTGTACAGTAAGGTGTTTACAGCTAGACGACCACCAGGCGTCAATAGAACGTACGGACACGTAACTGAGGCGACAAGGCTACAGCAGAAGGAGGCACCACACCACTGTGGTTACTTTCAACTTGGTAGACTCCCAAAACCTAGGGTAAGTAAATAGGTAGGGTCCCGTTTGGCACCCCTTGGGTACGGATGCTCTAAGATGAACTAAGATGAGCGGGTTGGATGCGGGAAACTGATAGAGGCGAGCGACGTAGGACCATTCCTTGTGGCAAAATTTGGGAGAGCGTTATATCCAGCAGTGGAAGTCTTTTGACTGAAATGATGATGTTGACATTTTTGCTGCTCGTCAAAAAATATGCTATTTTTTACAGAAACCTATTTTACATATTTTATTGGCACCTAGGACGTTTCGTGCCAACTGTTACTTAATGACACACGGGTCTTAAAAAATCCAATATTAGGCTATCGTTTTCAATCAAGATCGGGAGCAGGGCGCGCGGGAGCACGCTGCGTCTAATAGCGAGCGAGAGAAAACACATTTGTCTTGTCCCAGCCCGTTAGCGTATATTACGGCGCGCCGAGACATCGCCTGCTGCGTGCTTCTTTACTTGCCGTCGCTAACTTAAACTACACGTTTTTTACCCTTAGTTAATATTAGCTTAGACGGAAGAGGATACCAACATACTAAAGCAGTTTAGTTTAGATTGAGAGACAGGGACAGAGCCGTTTAACTGTTATAGCTCTGTCCCTTTTTCTAAACCATAACTGAACTGTCTTAGTATAGTCATGGGAACCCTGCAAGTCACAGTGTTCTCTCGCTGAGAGTCGCCGGGTGGAGGGGACCGTTTGGTACCGCATTGCCTATGAACGTTTACCTACAAATTAAAGATAACTAATCTACAACGAGACTTTATACCCAGCGAGGAACGTTTGTAGAATGATGGAATAAAAGCTTAACGGCATGGATGGTTGGTGTGAGACTGTCTCCTGATACTTTATTTACTTATAACTTACGAATTGGACCTGTTACGTCGTGTAGGCTAGGTGTATAGGTCGATCTTTACCTGCAACAGAAAAACGCTATTATAGACAGAAGAAACAAAAAGGTATTAATCACAAACAAATCGCTGAACCTTTATCACACCTGCCTGCAGGCCTATTATGGTCATTATTATAATATCGAAGCAAGAGGGGCTACCAAATACAGGTACTGATAATAAAATATCATAACAGTATACAACACCTGCTATAGCCGGACCAATGAAACGATGATTCCTCAGAGTATCCGCAAGGTCTTAATGTTTTAAAGTTTTCAAGAACAGAAAAATGAAAATTTACGAAGTTACGATTCATAATCATAGGATTTTTACATCGTTATGTGGTCGTTTAATACCTACGATTAGATAATCTTGGTTCTTGGCAGGTATAAAATATTTTTAATTGTTTGTTAAATAGTGTATAAGTATTACCATAAATGGGCGTTTCTTTAAGTTTGTAGCTAGTTAAGGAGAAAAATTACGAAAGCTTTTATAAAGACAAATGGTGGTATCTCAGACAAAACTTCTATAGCAAGTGCAAGCATATTACTAACGGGTGAAGATTGAATCTACTTTATATATTGAATGTGAGATACTGCTTATTGGCTTAGAGAAGTAGTAGAAATTCCCAAATTTCATCTCTCCTTAATATCTAACAACTTTTTAATATCTACGTTGTCGATCGGCACCGTGGGCCCGTAATCTCAAATGGCGTGTAGTGTCCTTAAAAACCAGCTTCGGTTTATCAATACAAAAATAGACAAAGTTAAAGCTTAAAACATTACTCTAAAAACTTCAGACCAAGTAACAACGAAACACGAATTTGACTTGTATTGATATTTTGATAAAGTCTACTCATTAAAAAAAGGAATAACTATATTAATTTTGAGGATCAGAATCCAGAATCAATTACTGTTAGGTTAAAGGAACGTATATTTCTATTATTTATCCTCTCGTCTGAGTCTGTACGAGTACCTAGGTATATCACTTCTGTGAATCGATAGCAAACAACGACGTCCTTGCACTATGAGTATCAACTTCTTAAGTAGAGCTTGCGGTCCCGGGATTCATAAGACTGTTTTGTATGGGCTTGTCCCTAAAAACCCCATTTCGTTCTGAAGGTGCATTGGTTCCCGGAAGTCAAGCCCTATTCTGAAATTGTATTTGTTATTTTATTTAATAGCCGACTGGAGTCCGCATATTTTCCGTATTGTACTCTTGAGTTATGATAAGATGAAAATCAAGTCGGTAATTAATTTTTGCTTCATACGAGGTTTTAAAATTGTAATTGCATTTAATTGTTAGGTGTTTTCCAATTAAACCGCCTAAAGTGGAGTTGGTTTTCCACCGCGAAACTTGTTTGTACGCGTAAGTTTCAAGTACCTAGGCGAAGCTAAATACATGAAGACGAAAACAAGCCGCTACTACTATAAGTAGAAGCCGCGGCATAATCAGTGCAAATACTTTATTCGCCGGCGCCCCGGGCGGCGTCGCGGCCTCGTGCCTGTTTTACAACTTCTGTCTACTTACTGTTTGCGCTAAGTACTTACATTAACGTAGAGAACATTAAGCCCCATTGTCTCACCGTGGCCAGGATTTTAAATAGAAAATTATATCTCTTAAACTACACTCTGGAGCAAAAATACTCTTAAAAATAAACTTTTGATCTCCTCTATTGAACCTCGGAGTATCCACCATTAAACGTCACTCGAAATAACCCCTGGCAAGGAACCAACGCGCAACGCTTCGAAATAGGCTCTTTAGTATGAAAAACGCACTCTGACCCGTTATTTTTGCTCCTGTATTTACATGATATTTCTTTCTTAACTGGAGCCCTATAGACAAGAGGCTTAACGCTAACGTTAACAACTTTTGAAAACGGACAAATTGATGTATGGAATTGACTCAAGGTCTCGACGCGTTCGGCACCTTACGGACCTTAAGGGCGGTGTGCGCATCAATAAATACTACTTACGCTTACTTAAAAAATCCAGCCTGGATAATTTAACGCAGCTCTAACTATTTCGGAAAAAAATGTCTTAACAGACAGCTGGATAACAAAGTCATTTTAAAAGAGTTATATATTTTTCAGGATTCGTACCGAATCCTTAAAAAACGACATGTTTCGGATTTGATAAAGGCTAAGTACTTTTTGTACTAAGAAATTTTTGGACAAAATGACGTTAAAACAATGTATTTATTTTACGCGGTTCAGTTCAGTCAGCTAATAATAAATCTAGTAAAATTGTTTAAAAAAAACATAAGGGCTGATTCTGATAAATACTGTTTCCTTTTTCTTTCAAATCTTAAAACGAAACCCACAACGCAACTGTACTTTAAAAACTCAAATTACAGGATTCTTCAAATTGAAATTCCAAATCTTCGTTCTGCGTTAAAAACTTATTTCACGAGTTCGTTTCCTTTGATCCGTCCGGAGATGTAGCTGTCATGGCGCCTGGCGAATCAGGAACAAGTTTAGGAGCTTACACAACGGTTCATATTTTGAAAAGTAGTTCTGTGCGTTTCCGGAGCGAGGAACATTTATAATAACGGAGAAAACACTCCGAGATCGGACTATTTGGTTCCTAGAAGGAATGTTTTTTCTTTTTTTATTCTTTGGCTACCAATTTATAGTTAAAAACTAAAAGCCGACTACTGAATCATTAAATTTTTGATCACATATACACAAAAACCTACGATAACATGAGTGCTTGTAGTCGTGATAGGTAATGACTAATGAGTTCAACAGTTACCACACATTTTAACTTCTATCACTACTTGTGAAATAGGAGCCAGATAGTGACGTATGGCCTTATAAATATCTCCCTTTTCCTGCTTATGTATGAACAACCCTCTGCTACAACCTCAACCTCATTTTTCTATTGCTCCGTAGTCCAATTGCAAATTAATCTAAGTTAGTTCCCCAGTTGAATGCTGCACATTTATTTTCAAAACGCCGTTGTATGTCATCTGTTCACCCGGCCACGCTGACGAGCTGCTTTCTTAATATGAAAATAATAATACACTTCAGAAAAAAAGCATTAAACTCTTTTAAACCGTTGCGTTGTAATTACGAAGTTTTGTTACCTATTTTCCTTGACAAAACGTTTATTCGGCAAATTATTTAAAAATTATTCATTTATTTAATTAGGTAGTTACAATAACCTAATGTAGCAAAAACATGGTATCTTATATAGTCTTTACATTGCTAACGCTACTATAATAATTGTACCTACACAACATTTTTATTTGGAAAATCAAAGCTAAATGATTATACTTAATGATAAATATATATAATATATATATATATATATATATACCCAAAACAAAAATAACAAAGTTTGCCCTAAGATTTCTTCTACCTTGACTCAATCTCATTCCGTAAATACTTTATTCTAGGACGATAAACAATACTGCTTTTGACGTGTTATGGTATTGTTCCAAACTCGGCCGCCATTACTGTCAAGTGAATAAGAGCTATCAAAACGTTGACAATACGATAACAGTTCAAAAGTTATATTGTTTAACGCCGAAGAATAGAGGCTCTGTCTATGCAAATACAGAAAGCAAAGTCTTTATTAAGCAAGTCGGTAAGCTGCAAGTGTGAAGACGAGCATTAATGTTGCACACACGAGGTGGTCCGGAGTTAGGCACCGGCGCCATTTCGTCTCCTCACTTTGTCCCCTCTAAATCTCCCAGCAACACGCCGTCATAATGCAAGCAAGACACAAACATGTCTACGTGCGCCAAGCTTGTTAAGTGGTTTGGAAGAAAAACATCTCGGAAACTTTTTTATTATCGTAGGCCATTTAAGCAATAGGCTCCCTCAAATAGATCGCGTATACGATAAACGCTCGGATAAACCGACCCGACACGCGGTATTTTACATCGACTCTCATTGTCTCAATTTATGTTTTGAAAAGTTCAACAAGCAGAATCTTGGAGTTAATTTTAACTTGCCGTCTCCGAGACCTTGCTTATAAATTATAAAACAGCAGCGGGTGAAAAAAAGAGTCCGACACCGCCCCTCGAGTCGAGAAGTCGGCAAAGCGTCCCAAGTCGGTTTTTTGTTGTGTCGTAATAATAACCTTTGTAATTCTTGAAGTGAAACTTCACCAAGTTTACAAGTGTACCTCAAAGCGACTTTGCCGTAACTCTTCATAAATTATGAAAGGATCTTGCCTTCTTCGCCTTTGTACCAACGGAATATTTATATTAATCGTTATGGTCGGTATACGAAAGTACTCTTTGATATAAAAATACTAAAACGTAATCGTATTTTAAAAAAAAAACGATATTTCTTACTATCTAATACAGTTGACAAATAAGTATAGAACAATAAAGGAATAAAGGTACGTAGTTCAAAGTAAAATAAATTCAGTTAAGTAAATAGGTACATAATAGTATTCTATCACCGAATAAAGTTTTATTTACCTATTCGTAAGGATGGGTAAACATCCATATTTTTTACACTCTAGTTAACGAGGGTTAAGCATTCAACTCTTATGTGTAATATAAATACTGTTAGTTTACCGCCGGGCAGTCAATGGACAACAGCGCGCGGTGTACACCGCCTCGCGCGGCCGGCCGAGGAGCGCGCCGCGCGCGAGTGAGCCCCTTCCTCCCCGAGGCCTGCGCTGGCCTACACAACGAATATTTTTTGTGGGGACATCATAATAATAGCTCTGTATTACTTCAGGAGAAATTCCAAGAAGTTTATAACTCGAGATGAGTTTCGTGTTCCTTGTCATAAATAATAAAGCGGTCGTCGACTACAACGTTGTGCAGATTTTTAAGTGGAGTAAAAATTTAAGAAATCATTTTTCATTTCTGTTCGTTGAGTCACGACAAACTCGGAAGTTTGATGTTACGAGGAGTTTGCAATATGGCTAAAAAGCTTAAATTTTAATAAGCTACGATAAAGATTTAGTGTTCTCATGCTTACACGATGATTATGATAACAGATGCAACAGACGAACACACGTAAATATGTGTTGAACCCGGCCATGACGAGCCGATGGACTGGAAAACAACTTACAAACAAGCTAATATCTAACATCATAAATTTCGCTAAACGTTCAAACTACGAACACGGCAAAGGCACTATTCTCCGTGCTGTCTACAGATTCTACTTAAGTTAATGGATAAGTTGCCAAGGCACGGAGTTTACTTTGTGTTTTCAGGTAGACGGACTTAGATCGAGAAGTTTTCTTCGTTAATTTACACAAGTCGGGGGCTTCACAAAACTGTCAGGATAGTTTATGGAACATTGTTCCCTGATTGAAGAGATCAATAACTTGAATAGGTTTTAGTATTATTATTATTGAAGATTACTACAAAATACTTATCTCTATTATTTTTTGTAAAATGTTTTTAAAATAATACACATTTACACCAAAATTAAACTTATTCAAGCAGCATTCAGCACGACATAACAAATTACGTCGGAATTAGGTTCAAGTTATTTCCAAAAAAGCGACTTGCCCGAAACTTCCCCCGCCCAAAGAATTATGAAGATTAGCATAACAAAGTAAGCTGAAACTGTGTTCAGGGAATGCGTCGCCTTTCGCAACTTGGAAATCTTTTACACACTTTTATTTATGTATTTTTAAAACAGCTTGCTGTCGGCAGCGTTGTACTAATTACCTTAATGAACTTGCAAGTTGTAGGAAGTGTTGTTAACATTATGGAACGTTGTCTTTTATTAGCCGCGGGGAAACGCGCAGACGGCGGGCCGCGGTCAGCTGGCGGCGTGCAACGCGGCGCGGCCGCGGGCTCCCCGGCTGCGACGGAGCCTGCCCGCCCGATCACTCGCTACCGCTACCAATTACACTAATGGAATTTATTTGATTTCAAACGCACGACTCTCAGACAGAGTCAACGTGGGCACTCGCTTCGGAGTGCACTTATTGCGACCCGCGGCGAGTCTAACTCTTACGTTCAATTTACCTCTTGCTTTTGTCATTTATTTAGACTTTGTATACAAAACTAAAAGGATTCAATAGACGAATTGTACGAGTATATGGTATGATAAACATTTAGTATTTGCTTTAGTTTTAGCACCTTTTACACGGCAATCTATGTAATTTGAATATTATTATTACCTTGCTATGTAGATGTTAAAATCTTGCTAACAATTCAGGAATAGCTGTGCACATTTGGCGTGTATGGCGCATGTTGGACTTCACCAACCAAGTTAACTGGACTGTGAAATCTCCATCGGCTGTTAGTTGATACATTTTGTTAGCTATCTGCACTCTAATCGTCTGATTAATTTCTGGTGACCTCTTCTCATTTGCTTTAGCGATTATTTATTTATTTAAACATAATTGCACTTAACACAATAGAGTGCACACCCATGTAATATTATGTTTATATTATCGTTATCCGGTCCAGACATCGTAAGTATTTGTGTCATAGTTCTAATGCTTTTCAAGTAGAGAACGTTTATTTTACTTTAGAGAAAAAGGCAAGAGGAGGGCTGAAGTATTAAAAAAAAACATAATTTCATTCAGTAGGAAGGTGGTTTAACACATTATGAAAATCGGAAGAAATTCAAAATAGCCAAAAAAAACACAGAGAGGAAGAAGTTTATTATACAATTTTGAAACTACTGCTAGTGTCTCCATGAATTGAGTTTTTTTTTTAACCTAACCTTAATATTTTGTTTCTTCTCTCCGAACGTGTACCAATTTAACGCTCTTGACGATGGTGAAACAGGTAGTCATTACATTGAAAAAAATATCTATCGGATGTTAATTAACCATGAAATTGTATCTAAAACT
Source organism: Acleris sparsana (assembly GCA_923062465.1). Classification (NCBI taxonomy): domain Eukaryota; kingdom Metazoa; phylum Arthropoda; class Insecta; order Lepidoptera; family Tortricidae; genus Acleris; species Acleris sparsana. The sequence continues at coordinate 11,739,012 of OV281287.1, read as the reverse complement.
AGTTAAATAGGAAAATTACTAAGTAAGTACGCTATATTGTCTGGCTTAAGTTAATAATTACGTCCAGGATTCTTAATACTCCACGCCAAGATGGCCATAGGGATTGGCCAAGTTCTCGTATTAAACTTAAAAAGTATCCCTTACAAGGCCCGTACGTGTTCTTTGTCTCAAGTTTTGTACTCACCTCTAAGGAAGTTCCCCCTAGCAGCAACTAATATTAGTCAATTAGGTATTCAGGGCGCGCGCGCCACCCCGCGCCGCCGCCGGCCCGCGCCCGCGCTGCCACTCGGCTATGCAACGCAGCGTCTTCGCGCGACTTCGTTGCAACGATATTTGCTGACCACACACTCGAATTTCACTGTTGATAGAGGATCTGTTCAGCTCGACGCTGATTCCATATTTTGACTAATATTTGGTTTATTCTTTCCTGTTGATTAACTTAAATTACGGCATGAGATGACGAACTACTGTTGCAATGTTCCAGTTAAAAGAACATTAATCCGCCTGGCGAATTTAAACAAAAAACAAAAAGCAATATATTTCTAGCATAACATACGCAACGATTCCAAAGAGAATATTTCTCTAACACTAATTTATATTCAACCGATATATATTTTCCTATCATATCCTAAGAGCTCTTTTTAGAACACTCTTGGGTACTTCGACTTTTATCGCAGGAAATCTCTCTCCTTTCTGCATAATTCATCGCTATGAAGTTGAAACCGAAGTCGTAAAAGGAATCGCTCTATGATTTCATGTCTTTGGCGGGAAACTTTCTACTTGTCTTTCTTTTGAGTCAATCATTGATCGCCGCAAGCATGTGAGGTTTGCGAAAGTGCATTTAATATTTTAGATTAATGATAAATATGATAGTAGCTAGCTATTTGTATCTACATTATTTAATAACCCGACTCTATTAATTAAGTAGGTTATTTAAGGTAAGGATATCAAACATTAGATATACTTATGCGGTTTTATAGTGCTTGAACTTGCACCGCTGCAGGTGAACATTAAAAGGCAGATTAATACGTTGTCAGTCTCACAGGCACGCCAGTGCTGGGAAAGTTATGGCCCTGTGTAAACCCTTTTTCGTGGCTGTTTCTGGCACTGGTTGCCACCACGGCAGCATACACACACACACACACACTCATCTTACCCTCCAATGACACCCGCCCTTGTCAAAATACAAAAAAGAACTTCAACTCCAATCCTTTAGGAGTTAAATTAAAACCTACGCACGCTCGGGCACGTAGGGTCGTCTTAAGTTGTGCTTTCGAGTACGCAGCTACACTGGGCAACGTCGCAACCCCGACTTGCTCAGTCTCCAACACTCTCAACCTAAAAACCGCACGATATACTCGTCTCTTAGTGTCGATGTTTCTTATGCCCGTATCTACAGCCCTGCGTCAGTGTGCAATCAAATCATACTAATCATGTTTTAGTCCAATTGAAGGTATTCGTGAATTATATATTTTTATATAGAATTCCAGTATTATCATGAATGACCTTACCGATTTTGATCAAAATTAGACTTAGTTTAGCTTAACTGGAACCATCCCGGAATATGTTGGGAATTGGAATCGGGTCGTTTGATCAAGGGTCAAACATGAAACAAATGAGTACAGCCAACTAAAAAGAAAATGGGGATAAAATGTATATAATGAAATGATAATATGTAATGTCTGCCGTCATTACAATCAAAAACTGGACAAGTTAGGTCGAAGGACCCAAGTCCTTATCTCTACCTCTATATCAAACTTTAGGCAACTATAGCAGAAAAAGAAACGTGAACGTGTACTGAAGTGATTATGTTTATGTCTATTAACTAAGAAAGTTATATAACAGTTTCTTTTAAACTCCGAGAAAAGTGCTACATCCACATAACTCCACCACGAACTCGGTTTACTCAATAGACATTTTTACCGTCTCGAGTCTCAACTGAATTATTTTAAAGGGTTCCGTAAAAGAAGTGCAAGTAAAGCTATCAAAGTTTGTTTTATTATCTTAACTCGTCACTTTCGTTCAATTGAAACAGGAAAATTAGTGACTTTGAAATAGCAGTAGGTATATTTAATTAAGCTTCAGTTACGATTGTGTCTGCGTCCATCAAGTAGGTAAGTATAATTCGTAAAAAATACGATAAGCTTGAGCTAAGGTTGGAACTAAATAAGGTCAGTTTATGTAAAATGGTCCCCTGATTTATATAGATATATTTTATAATGTACTTTTTAGCAGACTGAATCACCTAAATATAATAATTCAAATAGAGTTTCTTAAGTTTACTATGAAGGAAAGGAAGACACGTTGCTAAATATGGTTAACAGCACATATTTTGCGCGGAGCTCTGGCAGCACATGTCTGTTTTTAGTTGCATACTGTAGCTGTCTACGACGCCGGAAGCTCCGTCTTCGCAAGAAATGTTTTAAAGCGAATTCCAAAAATCGTACAACGTAGGGTTGCGGCAGAACATTTTTACCTACATTCATAGCACCAAATAGCTTATTTCTATAAAAGCTATGAAAAACTTGTACATTATTTGTTGATTAAAAATATTCAAATTATTTTTAACTAATTAAGTATACAATATCACGAATTTATTTTGATATAAATCTTGATGGGCTTAGATAATCGTATTATCTTAGATGAGAATGACTTTTGAATAATTATCGTTTATTAGGAGCGCCGCCGCTCTACTGCGGAGAGGAAACCCTGTCGCTTATCTTAAGGCCTTTTTTGTCCAGATATAATTTGATTATCCCGCCCCAAATTATGGTAACGAACACAAGCATCCGTCTATTTAAGCAAGCTGCTGCCAATATTAAATTCTTAAATTACGGGAGTATAAATTATTTTTCAACGCAAAATTACTAAGCTCGGTGGTTTATTAATAATACCTCTAAGGCAGTTGCTTAATATGAATTATAAATAATAAGACGCGTCTTATTACCGCACAGATGTATAAAACTTGTTGACTAATCATGTAAATAAAAAATAATTCATGAGTAATCACGTCAACACTCGCTCATAAACGTTTTTCGGAGCACGTATCATTTATTTCAATAATTGAGTCATTTATATTCAACAAATCCGATTTTTACCCTGTTTAATGGAAATCTGGCATTATACAATAAATATAGGCAATCTCCCCATAAAATGGACCATGTGGCTTCCTAATCCTGCAATAAATCATAACTTAGAGCGAATAATCATCATAAACCTTACGTCCGCGGCGAGTGAGCGAGGCGGGCGGAGGCGGCGACGGCGATCGCTCTCATACATCATGTGCCGATTACTTGTATCAAATAAACATTAGGGCCGCCCATCGGCCGCTGCTGCTGTTACAGCAGCGCGGGGGCGCGTGTGCGTCATACGATAATGATAAAGCTTTACTGCAACGACTTCCCCTGGTAACCCTATCACAGCTCTTCAACCGATATCAAAATAGGGGAAAACCCTCAATTAGACCCTTTATTTTTGAGCAGCAATACAGTTTGCCTCGGGAGTCGATTGTCAAAAAAACAACATCGAATAACATTAGTCAATAACATAAATAGGTACATGCCTATTCAAACTATACACCTGAATCTTTTCTAAAGTTAATGCCAAACTGTGTTTGTTTGCTTGTTTGTTGGACCCTCACGGTTCAACGCCTTAACCAATCGATGTGAAACTTGGTAAATGGAGCTTGGAACTTGGTAAGCATGACTTACTATAATATTAAAACAAACTTCAACAAGTCTTGATGACGCTTGATATAATTTACGAATTGGCCCAAATATTCTGATCGTACGTCCTAATTATATTACTTAACCTAAAGTGACTTCTAATCTTTACTTGTACTAAATATCCAATTTTATTTTATTACTTAACCTAATAATAAATTATCCTAATGATTATTAAACCTTATGATCATACAAATACAACGATACCAATGCAAAAAATCTTTAGTTACTTCAAATGTGGTATAGAAGGTAGTTTACAGCCTTGGTGGATTCACACATTTTACCAGCAACTGGATCTATATTAAAATGTATCTCTAATGGCTAAGTAACAATTCCTCAAACATAATAAATAATGTTTACAAGACCCAATTTCAAAACTTATTCTTGAAATGCGTTATACAATGACATGTAAAACGTACTTAGATACATGGTCGACAGACAGAACAGACATGTCGTTATGACACTTCTAAGCATTTTCCTGTTTTGGTCAAGTTTAGCCTCGTCGACCTTTCTTGTAGACGTTCACTTTAGAGCCCTAAATAAAAAGACATACTTAAATGAAATGAGACGAATGGTAAATACTACTGTACATTTAAATCGGAAGGTGCACATACCTACATTTCATTGTGTTTAATATTTTTTTCATTCATAATAAATAAACCTAATAAAAGGCATTCAAAAACTGAACGCCAGAGTAACAAGTCTAATAAAATGCAAGCTTTAAACATCCGACTGTATTATTTCATATTATCGTCTACATAATATATACTTAAAAAAAAACCGCTATTTTGATTGCCAATAATTCGAATATAGCCTATGACACTAGCTAGTGGTTAAGACGAATCTAACCACGTATAATTTATTAACATCGGTTTAACCCTCCGTTTGGGCTTTGTCGCAGTCGGGTAAAATAGGCAAATTAATAGTTAGGAAAATCATAGTTCTAGTTTATACCTACCTAAGTAAAATTGACAACAAGAACTTTTTGAATAGATGTTTCATTAAATCGCATCGTGTTTATTAGAGGTTTATCTCAAAAACATACTATTTGTAGTTTTACTGAGTAAATAAATATTTTAATTTCTGCTAATGGCTAAAGAGCTTAAACGCCACGTAGTCTTTTCTAAGTCACAGGTAGTACCACGTAACGCGGTTACAGATTAAATGACGTCTTTCCGATCAATTAGTCCAAAGCGGGCGTAGCGAACACTGATAAGTGATAAGTTATTTTTTTCTCATTAACTAATAATAATAAAAATAGTACCTAGGCTTTTGAGACAAACCTATATGCAACAAACCTGAAAAATCCAAAGGCCCTATTGTTGACAGCTTTCCAGTACCACGAATCACGAAACAACAGCAGATGTCATCGACCAACTGGAGATATTAATGCGTAAGAGAAATAAGAACGGATATATTAATCGCTCGCTATCGCAACATAACTCAGTAACAGTCAGTTTGTTTACATTCTTTATATCGTCTCATTAACCGTACTTTAGTACTGAATAAATTTTCTCTCATCAATATCATAATGAGACCAACTTGGTTTTATACACAAAGCTCAAGGGGCTGTTAGTAGGCAGATAGTACAACAACATACTTAGGATTGTGTTATAGAGAGATTTCCATCACCGATATGTACCTACCTAGTCAAATGATCTTCTTTTTGTACTCGAACGGAGATCCAGAACAAAGACCAAAATTACAAGCCGCTTTATTAGGATCTGAATTATTTAATGAAAGCGAATAATGGAAGCCAAAAATAGTTAAACAAAAAGATTTGCTTGGTATAGAGAAAAGTAATTTACGTTGGTAGTATGATATGAATTTTAAATTGGCGTAGGGGTGCGATGCAGAAGCCGCGCTGTGAGGAGCGCCCGGGGCCCGGCGCTCCAGACAAACGACATCAGCGGCCGCGATTAAAAATTCGACGGGGGACTGCGGGCCACGTACGACGCGCCCGGTGTTATCGGAGCGAGCGGCGTGCGCCGAGAACTTAGACCAAGATATTTTTTCAAAAAAATGGCTGCCTACTTTGAACTAGCTTTGTGAGCTTTTGTGTCAATTGGTTTTCCTGGTAAACAGATTTTTTGTAATCTTGTCTTTAGTGCTTTTCAGTTCAACATTGCCGAATAATAATTAAAACTATAATCACATACCTACGAGTAAGAATTCAAATAGGTAATACACACACTTAACATAAAATATAACACATAAATTGTATGCGTTAAAAGTGATTTTTGCTTTAAAATCGGTTAAAATCTGACTAAAACAAAACTTACAAAAGAACGTTAGCAACGCAGTGCTAGGGGCAGGCACCCCTAAAAATGCTTGCAAATTAAAAGGCACGGCGGTCACAGGGGAGTCCCATTTGAGTCGGTGAGATTTGCGGAGGGTTCCGCCGTTCTCCACGGTAGACAAGCTCCGATCAATCATTAATTACATTTAGTCACATTTACGCGCCACATGTTACAAAGCCCCAACACGATGACTAAGCCCTCTATTACCTATAAATAATGACTCGCTGGTTTCCTCTCATAATTTTGAACGACAGTCACCGAGATTAATCTTGCAACTTTTAATAAATATGTTAATCAATATACGTCGACGCCAAATTGCACGCATAAAGCGCTGCTAAAAAACTAGGAGGTACTGGCGTTAATAAATGGTGTCGTTTTTTTTAAAATCACAGGCTTTCATTAATTTAGTCGTTTGTTGTTTACAAAACACATTATTGGTTTGCAAAAGTGATGTCCAAACATTGCGGCTTAATTAATCTGGCTTAAACTTAAGTTTCGGAATATTATAAGGGACGAATATTCCGTTCATTTTTACAATAAACTGTGGATTTGCATGCCGTTACCGTGAACTGTAAAATAAAAGCGTTTACATAAAATATCATACTTAGGTATCATATCATCATATCATACTTGAGGTATTCTACTTAACCGCGTGATGACAAAAACGTGCCGTGATTTTTTGGAGCGAACATGTTCTTAATTATTTCGATAATTTTGGAAATAAAACATATAATCAGCGTTCACTTTGACAGGCAGGCAAGTAGCTGCATATGTAGGAATAGGAATGTTGACGGAGCGAGCAGCGTGGAGATAAGTATCTGCTGAGTGGTCCCCTTGTATTTTCCGATCGACGCACGCTCTGGGTTGCTATTAATTTCTGAACCCCGTCGCAAAGCTAATACACACGCTGGAACGTAATGCGGTTACATTTGCAAGTAAAATATGTTACTATCCTGAGTTTCAAAGAGAAAGAGGGTCCGAAATCTTTTGATAATCTCGATGCTCGCCTAGAAAAAGTTTTTCTTCGTTGGATGGCGGCACGACCAGAATTTTGTAAATTACTCGCTACTCTTTGCTGTTATCTTAAATAAGAACCTACCTACTTATTACATAAGTAAATTGTAATATGTAAGGAACGAAATAAAAAATAATAACTAAAGTTACGTGTGATCATTTAGTTTTTTAACCAAATTAAGCAAAATCGATTGCTTTTTAACCGATTTCAAAAAAAGGATGTTCTCAGTTCGACATGTATGTATGTTTGTCCACGTTTGGCTGAACCGATTTTGATGCGGTTTTCGCAAAAGTATTTGTTACACTTATTTGTCATATTCTTGTGTCTGCGCATTCTTGCTTCGGCACCTTCTTGTTTCGGTACAGTCTTTGTCTGGAAATATTTTGTTTTGCCAAGAAATGTTTGTGAATCTTAATTATTTCACCAATGCAATTTTTTTAATTTTACCCACAGTAGTGCACATGCAAAAGTTATATTAATAACATCGACATTATGATGAAAACGAAATATTATGTCCAAACAAGAATGTGCAAAGACAAAAATGTGTCGAAAAAGGAATCAAATAATACCTATATAAAATAAAATCGAATGGACACTGAGATAAAGCTTTTTTAATAGGTTTTTAATCAATAGGTTTCTGTAAGTTATTTTATTTATTTAATAATAACCTTTTAGCAAGAAAACGGGCGCTTTCGACTTTTTGAGGACCTAGTTTAATTATAGTGTAAGCAAATTAAATTTGATGCTACAAAACATTAATTAAATACTTAATAATAATCCGCCTCCAAAAAAAATCTTATTTATAAACGTGCTTTAAATATCTCCTTATCCTTTACTGCAACAATTGAATTTGACAGAACAAGACAAAAACACGAATAAATAGGTTTCTGTGCGTTTATAAAAAAGGGGGGGTAGGTAGGCTTTACATATGATAAAACGTCAATCAAACTGAAGTCTGCTTTTACTTAAAAATATTGTGGGACGCCGACTTCAGTGGAACTGTTTGGAGGCGGTCAATTATTTTTTATTTCTTGCTTTTAATGGGCGATTTTGGGTCTGGATTTCTTGGAAAGAGTCATGACCTTTAAAAAGAATATTTGCAAGCCATTTTTAACCAGCTTAATTAGCAACAAATCGCTACCAGCTACGTCAAACATTTTGAAGTCCCCCTTTGATTTAAGAAGTTATATTTGTTAACAGGTATATGAACAAAAAATGTATCTTTTTTGTTCAATTTTAGAGGCTCAACGGGTAGCCTCATTTTTAGGGCCGTAGTCAAACTAGCAACCCTTATAGCTTCGCCATGTCCGTCCGTCCGCAGCCCAGCTCTGAGAGTTAGTACTAAAAAGCTGTTATTTGGCATGAACATATACATATTAATCACGCCAACAAAGTGGTAAATTAAAATCTCGAAATAATTTTTTTTGTGTATCTCCCCTACACGTGACGTGTGGATGTTCGTCTACCCCATAGTGTGAGGTGTCGTTGTATAGGTCTTTCAAAAATATTGCGATGTTTTCGACTAAGGGAGCCGTTTATGAAATATTAAGCTTTAAAGCGCTATTTTTTGTTAGAGTCAAGTGCCCCCCCTACAGCAAAAACTACAAAAACTACTAAAAATTTGAAAAATATCTTCAATGAAAGCGCATATAACGAATTTAAAAGAAAAACTATCATTGGTTTATGAAATAAAGGCGATTAAAGTGTTTATACCTACTAAAATCATCTAAAACGGCACCAAATGACTTAATAGACAATTAGTTATTAAGTATTTGTTGTTTTTATGTTTGTAGTACTTAGCGGCTTCGGAACCCTGCACTGAACATGATACATAGATGTGTGCCAAGTTTCATTCCGATCCGTTCAGTGGTTGAAGCGTGATTGAGTTGTTACTCAATGATGATTGAGGATGTTTGTTAACATCCAATCAAACAAAACATGCTCATGTATAATATTAGTAAGATTGCTCTTGACTGGTCTTTTAAATTCGCCTTAGCAACGCTAGTGTCTTAGTTTGGGTTAAAAAATATGTAGGTATAAACTTAAGGGTCACTTTAATTATGTCACAATTGAAGCTACTCATGCTATTAACTACGTGATTATTGAAGACGGCCGGTCTGATCCCTCACAAACTCTGTGTGGTGTAAGGGGACAATTTGTTCATCCCAATGTACCTACTATTTAAATTTAAAAAAAACAAAATTAATTAAATTGTAATACATCCCCTTGCTATATAGCGTACGATTAGATCGGAAATTATTGTAGAATACGAGTTTTCGTAATTGAATCTTACTTATGTTTGCCGCTATGAGCCGCGGGCAAAGGATTCTGTAGTTAACAGGGAATTCTTATAGTTTCGCCATGTCAGTCTGTTCGTACGTCCAAGAGTTAATTCCCAAAAAACATTTCTTAAGACTGCCTTACGCTGAAAAGCTGTTGCACTCGTTTTATCAATGTTCCATTACACTAATTTTTACTTAAATTATATATGTCCCATTCCAACACCCTATTTGGGCTCGTTCAATTTCCGTGGAAATATTTTCCATTGAACATACTTACTAAAAAATGTCGTCTTTTATTTTTATTATTCGGATTTAAAAAAACTAGGAACAAAAACACTAGTAATACCAAGTTCAAATTTAAAACGACAAAGCTCTAATATATCGATTTGCTTGTACCTACCTAAATAGAACTTGTGTGTCGAGTTTATCTCAAGAACGCGAATAAAGCAATGTAAACTTCGTCTTCACCTTGCCAATAACAACTGCGCGTCCCTAAAAATGTAAAGTGAGGGGAGACGTTAATAAAAATTCCACGCTGAAACAACAAATTAAACGAAGCCGAGCCACTCGAAAAGCCATAAGTACTCATCTCAATTGCCGCCGATAAGAAATCCTTGGCAATGTATTCCAAGCACGTTTCAGCTCACGGTTTTTTCTCGCTATGCTACTGTGGCGTTTAAAACGAATTGACTCTTACATTCTTCAGAATGAAATGTTGTCGGAGTTTTATTAAATCGAGTGTAACCATTCCTGACATTACGCAAATGGCGGGTCCTCCCCTACATCTGTCGCGGGGATGCACCCCCTTAATAAGTGTTAACGCTCGCCGGCTGCGAGCCGCCGCGCGCGCCGCGACGCAGTTCAAGCTAAATCTCTACAAATTCTTGATACAAATTAATGCCACAGGAGGACTCTGCGAACGTCTCTTGTAATTCCATTTCGCGTTACACTGCCACCCTTATGGAACCCACTACTAAAAATAAACAGCAATTCAAGTGCGTGCGTTCAATTTACTTCAACTCGCTAAATACTGGGGTTATAGCTTTATACGCTGACGGGATTCCAGAAGAAAAAACAGAATGTGTTTAAATCGGCTGAATAGCGTTTGCGTAGTTATGTACAGTGATAAGGGATTTCAATTTTGGTTATCATCAGACCCCATAATCATTGGAGCAAATCCATGTTTTGGTGAGGAAACTATTTTTAAATAAATGTGTTCGCGAGCGATTGGAAGGGTTTTAGGCGACTTGGCTCTTCTTTCTTCTTATAGTTAAAGGAATAGGTAAAGCTAGAATAGGGCTAGATGCAGATTATTCAATGTTTTTTTAACGTTCCCACGGAACTCGAACTCGGCCGTTAGTTACCAGACTGGAAAAAAATGAGGGCACCGTTTTTAACCCGTATGTACCGCTTGCCTGAATTGATAAACAAGGTGTCCTTAGAGTTATCTTACTGTCACAATAGTCCCTTGGTATATTTACTTTAAAAATAAGGCAAATGGCGGGCTTCAAGATATGAACATGGTTGTTAACATGTAAGTACTTTCTTATGACGACAATATTCAAACAATGCAGTCGGGTTTTTATAGCCTAAAGGGACAATTTTTTTAAAAGAACCCTGTTAACAATTACTCATAGGTACGTGTATTTAATTGCCTAATAATCACTATAAATATTTGTCTTAGACACAAAAGTCTGCATTTTTTAAAGTAAATTTTAATGAAGATTTTAGCCTACATTGGACTTACTTTTAGTTACACTTCCATCTATCTATGTATATATTATGTAAGATTTTATTGGTGGAATGTTGTACAATAGCACAGATTGCAAGATAGTCAGGTGGTAATTAGCAAGACTAATAAATCTACATACCACAGGTATTGCAACATACGCCCACCCGCCACGCGCTGCCCCGTGAATGCGGCGAGGTGGAATGAGGACGCGACCCTCAAATAAGGGATATTACTGTATGTTTATCTGGGGGTAAAGTAATCGCGCATAATCCGAAGATCTAATCAGTTTGATGGATTTTGCCTGACAAAGTATCAGTAAAATCACAAAGCTTGTACTAATGTTACTTCATTACCGAGTTCGCGTCGTACGCAATTTTTATAAACGTCAACTAACCAATTAAACGAGAAAGGGTGATGGGCAATATTGTATGGACCCCGTCCCCACCCTCCAACAGAAACGGGATGCATGTCTATATGTTCATTAAAAAGACTAAATACTTACTTATTTTAGTAGCAAAATCAATGGGATTTATTAAATGAAAACAAGGGCCCAGCAAGGCAAATTATCCATACCGTGTTCATTTTCAAACAAATTCCATACGATACGATTATGATTTTCCAAGAAAACCCCATACATATGGTGATTGTCGCCATAGTAAAAATACATCATGTTGCCAAGATCTATAAACTGGCACATGTTTCATGTCTGTTGGTGGGTGGGGACATTTTTTCAGATCGTCCTTCATAGTTTTTTTGGATCTTTCGGAAATCTTTGTTTTATGTACAAATAATATTCATATTCGATGTTATTGATTTATTTGCTTTCTGCTTAAGACTTTAGTAAATGCGTGCATTGAACACCTAACAAACAAATACAGCTACAAACCAAAATCACTTTATTCACAAGTACCCAGGTAGCCACGTGGTCACGCCGTAGTAGATGAATATGTAACATTGGTTGAATGTCACCAATGTAAGATATCTACGAGTATTAACCCTAAATTGGCTACTATTTAGGTAACGTTTTTAAAGTATTAAACGAAGGCATTTAACCAATTGCACACCATTTCTATTTTTCAGACCATTAACTCTGCTTAATAACACAGCAGTAGGATGGGCGAGTAAAATAAACGCGGCGCGCGAAATAGTTCTGAACTGGTATCATCGTTGCAAATGTAAATGAACAATTAAAGCGTTTGCAGAGGCAGGGACAATGATGATAATTATTTTAGTTTGGTGTCGGCGCGGTTGTCAGTCGCCGCGCCCGCCCGCTGGAATGCTCCTCGGACCCCTGCTTCACTGCCATTAAACTGCGACACTTCTGCTATTCGTAAATTATTATCAGCCAGCGTTTTCATTACTCGCTCGCCCAACAAAGGAACTCTGTAGATCTACGTACTGATTTAACTTGAATCCGACGCGCCTTCGCCTCCGCCTCGGCCCATTGTTCAGCTAGAATCGTGACTTATATTAGGCCCGAGGTGAAATTTTGATTAATTCGTTATACCGTTTCCAGCTATCGGTAATTCCAGCCGAGAAACTTCGTTGAAAGGAGCACAGACCTAGAAAGTAAATTGCATTGCAGTTTCACTTCCCACTGCACTATGCAATTTTTACTTCCACCAAGATGCATAGGTAAATCAGCGAAAAAACTAATGAACATGTACAAATATAGAAATATATCAAAGATACAAGGTGCACATACGCGGTTTTTTTTAAGTGATGGTTTTCACTACTTATCAGGTGTATTTGGCCAATGTTCAGTCATTTTATAGAAACTCCCACGGACTTATATAGAAATAAGTTCATGGATATCACACGCGAGGACAATCGGTTAAAGTTTACATGTATGCTGACGACACATGCCTCCCCTATGCTGCCAGGGATATGTGTATCATACAAAATAAAATATAACCGGATATTGATAATATTATTATGTGGGCGCATGATAACGGTATAATAATTAACTCGAAATAAAAATGAAATGCAAGCACATACACTCGCTGTGCTACGTTAGAGAATTTCCAAAATTAACAAACGAAAAATGTAACAAAAAATATGGATTTTTAAAAAGTATCAGTTCTTATACAGGGTGTTACAAAAATACCCGTAAAGCCGGAAGGGGTTAAATGGTGCCTTATAACGAGCTCATTTACAATATTTGAGAACCATAGTGTCACTGTATGACTTACCGTAAAAAAAAATATTTTTTTTTTTCATTGATATGTAAACCCTATTTCAGTAAAATATAAGAGGAAATTACGCAGAATGTTCATGTACATTTTTACCTAATTTGCGGAACGATAAAGATACATAATAACTAATTTTACAGAATTCTATTAGATATATACTCGTAGGTATTATAAGCCGAGTTTTGGAAGATTTTAAAAGACCTATTCTAACGAAGCAACCTAAATTAAGACTTACTTTTCAGTAATGAACGTACAATTACAGGCCAGCTAAGATACTCTTGCACGCCGGGAGCAAAATATGCCGGAGCTCGATCGTGCTGAAACACCATGTACCTTTGGTTGTCAAAGTAATCCCTGTCGGCCAGAGGCGAGTCGTCAATCGCCTCTTCGAATTCCATTGGTATAATCGTTAGGTAGTTGAATTTGCCACCGTTCAGACGTGATGGCAAAATGACGGGACCGATGACATGCCAGTCATAAATGCCAGCCCACCCCACAAATTCAGCCGCCACTAGTGTTGGAATCTGCCCTGCAGTGAAGCATGTTGATTCTCGTGAGCCCAAACGTGATCGTTGTGCACATTTGAAAGTCCTGACCTTCTGAATGTTGCCTCATCGGTCTGGAGAACATAATAAACGTGATTAGGGTTCTCCCCTAACTCCCTGACGTACCACTCGCAGAAATGCTCTTGGGTGCAAGATCAGAGAGTATCAGCTCCTGTGCACGGCTATAGTGATAAGGGTGACGATTGACGTCACGGATAATTCGCCAAACTGCATCATGGTTAATAACGAATCTTGCTCCTGCTCGACTGGTACTCGTGGTTGGCTGTTCTTCAAAATGATGTACACTTATTCAGCCTGCCTGGCATCAACTGTGCTTGGACGTGCGCTTCCAGTAGACCAACGAAAGGAGCCTATGGAATGTAGGCGTCTTGACATTGAGAAATACTCGTACGAAGGTAGACGTCGGTGTTCAGCGAGTTCCATCGATAAATCAGAGCACGATTTAAATTACTATCTTCATGGCCTACGCATAATATCATATTGTAATAGTGAGAGTTAGTTTTTTTTCTAAAATCATTTTGGAAATGTTGGAAAAACACGAAACCATTGTAGAATATCGATAAGAAGATTTAAAAAAGACAACAATATTCTTCCGTCTTGACATATTTTGAAGACAGTGTTTAAGCATCATGATTAATGACATCCTAGTATTGAGATAGCAAACTTTTGTGGATGAAAAACACATAAAAGTTGACAATTATTAAAATAGATAGATTGGTTCCTCTGTTAAACTAATATATGCTAACTCCGGTTTCTTGACATGACTGCTTACTAGGGTTGACAATATTTTTGGGTTTGATCATTTATTATACTTACTTTTACGGGGTATTTTGTAACACGTTGTATTTTCAATGAAAGAGTTAAATTGCTATATAGGTAAGCCATGGAACAATATCGAAAACACCAATTTAAAAAGTTTATTAGTCACACCGGCTGTCGCTAATAAAAAAATATGAGGTCCTAAAGTTAACAACTATTTTGAAAAAGAACTAGGCTAGGGTGGATTTAAATATTAAAACAATAAAAAGTATACCCTTGAAAAATAGTGAAATGTGCTAAAGTATCTATAAACGATATCTCGGCAGTGCGTCCACATACACGAAACCATTCAGCCCTTCGTTGTCCCTCGTAACTTTTTTCCCAGTACAGCCAGGAACCTCAGATTACTAAGGTCAATGATCTCACAGCCTAGAATGAAAATGAATGTACTATCATATCATAATCGTTTAAAGAGTTATTACTTATTAATTTCTGAAAACGGCTTATTTTGTACTGACTACCTGACTAACCCATCAAAACTTTTAGGGTATTTCCCTGATGACCTAGAGCCTTGAAATTTGGCAATGAGGTAGGTAAAGTATCTACAGCACAAGTAAAGGAAATAATCCGAAAACTACAAATATACCTATACCCTGATCGAAAAATAGTAAAATTATTATTCCCAATTCCTAACTAATGTACATTAATGTTTGTTTTAATAATATTTAATCCACACTGTCAAATAAGGTTAGGCTGTAAGGATAGTATTTAGAAGGTTTATATAAACCTATATCGTCTACCTACCAAAAAATACTGATAACCCACCAAAACATGAATGTAAAAAATATGCCAAGTTCTCATTTGCCACCAAAAGGTCAACCATTTATAATTATTAATCCTACTTATACCAAATTGAATTTAAGGTTGTAAAAATAAAGAAGACTATATCATAAAAATGGGAACACTGATAAAAGGTTTTATGAATAAAATGATTATGGATTGGTGAACTAGGCTTTTGATGACTCTCTTCTGTAAAATCCACTTGCGCAGTTAGGGTTCCATTTTACTTTAATCCGTATAACGTTTTCTTGAAAGTATGAACCTTCACCTACATATTTATTGATCTGTATACTTAAAGTAGGTACTTAAACCAATCTCACGCCTAGTATGAATATACACAGCTATCAAAGTTTTTTTAGCTTTCCCTATACGCGTCCTATCCGGTGGTGATTTGAAAATTTGAAATTGGTTTATTGCGTCGCGTATTAGCCGTTAATTAAATGTCATTGATTCAAAGCTCATTTGTGAAGAGCCTGGGATGCCTACATATCGGTGACCGCGCGAGGGTTGCAGGGAATGAAAATGGATCGCGTCGGATAGCATAGGAATGCTTTCGGCCCGAATAATTCAGTTAAACGAGTAATTTATGACTGGCCAAATTACTGACATCGCCGCGACCGGCTATCAGCGTCAACAGCGATGCGCTTCTGTGTTATTAGATGCAGTGCAGCGAACTCGATACTCACTATCGTGACATTCGTGACTGACGTGACGATGCATGTGATTCTAGCGGCCCGGGGTTCGATTCCCAGTTTGGGCAAATATTTGTATGATGAACTCGAGTATTTGTTCCTGAATCAGGGATGTTTTATCGGTATTTAAGTATGAATTTCTCTATAAGTATAAGTATGTTCATTGTTGTCTCACATAGTAAATACGTACAAGCCTAGAGCTTAGTAAGGGGTTAGTTCAATTTGTGTGAGTTTGTCCCCTATTCTTTGTCTGTGCTGCGTGCAATACATCCATGTAGATACAATTTGCTAACGGGTGTTCAAGACTTATCCTAATTGCTGATAAGACCAGAAGACTTTGTAGAAAATCTTGGACGTTTCTATATCTATGTACATATTATGTTCCCCGTAAGGTTCCCGATTAATATATCTACTCGTAACTACTTCTCATAAACTACAATTATGCTGTCTACCTAACTAAGTGTTGATGTACCCAGGATGCCTATATTTAGAGGTTCATAACCAACCTGTACGAGGACGAACCCTCGGTCTACTCAGCAGCCTAACGATACAATCGCCACTTTTTGAAATTTCGTGTTTTCGTGTCTTGTTTCGCTATTTTTTGCCTTTCATTTAATTAATAATAAATAACTATCACTGATTAGTGGCACTATATACGATAATACTGAACAAAATTAACTGAACTTACTGACGTAAAATCTTGGAAAAACAAAGTATGGCAAGTCTCAATACTTAAAAGCAGAGTTATAAAAGAAGATATATCAAAGAATACAGATAAAATGCTGCACCAACTTAAAACAAAAAAATATTTGAGACTAATGTGTAGCTAAGGCAAATCAATATTGATAGCTAGCTACTTTAATTACTTCTAGCGTTTGTTATATAAAATGAATATAAAGGATTCACCTTCGACGTAGGAACCAATACCTACTTTTATTAAAACAGTTAACACTGTTTTAATTTATTTTTTGAGAAACTACTAAACCTAATGACTTGACATTTGAATATTTTTTGAATACAATTAAGATGCATTTATATTTTTGGTGAAAAGAGTTAATGGTCAAACCCCTCGCTATTCCTGAAAGCACTCGACTACAAAACATCCTGTAGGTATACTAGGTATATACACATCAAAACTTCATTATAAAAACTATACAGTACTTATCCAAAAGACCATGACAATTGTGAACTTTATAATGAAGGTAGTTTGTGAGTGAATAATATTTAGTGTAAATAGTCGGGTAACTGGCAACTACTCGTAATCATAGCCCCTCTAAGACATGCCCTCTCGTTTGAGTTGCGAATTACGAGTAAGTTTACAGCGGACCATCTGGCAGATTTGAGTGTTATCCATTCAATATCTGTAAGTACAGCCCTGATGGTACATTTCTTTGAAATAATCTGGGTCTCACATTTATCTAATTTGTCCCTTAACTAATTCGTTAATAATAAAAAAACCTATTGCAAGATATTCATTTCATTTAAAATTTAAACCATCAAGCACCCTCGCCATCTCCGAACGAATAAGTAACGGCAGGTTAGTCCCACTATCCCATTTTTATATTATAAATACGAAAGTTTGCGTGTATGTTTTCATACCGGAAAATTTTAATGTTCCCAACGGAATTACAATAATTGACTTCCCACGCAACATAGGATGGCAAAATATGTAATTCTACGCGGACGAAGTCGCAGGCAAAAGCCAAGTAGTCACAACAGCAGCACGGCTAGCACATGTTGACCGCGACTTGTTTGTCGCTCGGATCTCTCTTTATATCTAGTCTGTAGCGACAAGCGAGAAAATACAACTTGTGCTACCCGTGCAGCGACTTCTAATTGCTTTATACCACTTAACTGGCGTCGACGAAGCAGTATTTTTTCTTTTTAACGCATTATTTAATCATTTGCGTTTCATTCGTCACCATCACATAGTCTATTTTTATATAATTTACTAAAGGACGCCCGCGACTTCGTACGCCTAGAATTAGTTTCCCGCTACTCCTCCTACTTCTTCCATTTTCGGGAAATTCTTTCTTACTGCATCCCTAGACTTCATAAAATTTAATATTTTTAATATTTGTCCAAATAAAATGCTCTAAGGAGTATTGATATCGACTTCGAAGCAAATCACCCCCAAAATAAATTTCTACCCCTTTTTCACCCCCTTAGAGGATGAATTTCTATAAAATACGAAACACGTCTTTCTTCCAATGTTTATGCAAAATTTGAAGTAGATTGGACCAAGGAATCACGTTGTCCCATACAGACTTTGCCCCCCTTTTCACCTCCTTAGGGGCACAATTTCGGAAAATACTTTCTTATCGGAGCCTACGTCATAAAACAACACACCCTCCAAGTTTCAGGTCTCCACGATGAACGGTTTAGGCTATGCGTTCATCCGTCAGTCAGTGTCAGCCCTTCAGGACAAAGCATTTTATATGTATAGATAAGACCTTCTGCCCGCGACTTCGTCTGCGTCGACTTAAGAATTTGATTTTACCATGGTGAATAATATATTTTTTCTCCCACAAGCTCGGAAATGTTAACCTTACTGTTGTAAAATCAGCCCGCGAAGTTCCAAGTTCCAGGCCAAGGCAAAATTAAAAAAAAAAGTTATTATTTACCAGCGGCAGCGGCCGCGAAAATGTATACAAATTTCATAACGTACCCGGTTTTTTACTTTTTAAAACCATATTTGGACTATGATAACTAACTCCAAACAGCCAAACACTCGTACAATTCAAAATTCTTCCATGTTTATTTACTTTTTAAATGTCATAGACTAAAAAGGTAAACGCCGTTTATCGCGTTTACAGCGTATTTACCAAAGTGTCAAATAGTTTTACTTTTTTTAAAACATTCTGCGTTTAGGATTAAAAAAATTAAGGCGGGAATCGGGAAATTTTGTTTAATTTCCCCGCATTGTTAGAGAAAAGCACTAGGTATACAAGCCTCGACCAGGAAGGGCGGTTGCTGGACTCGTATATACTACTCTACTCGTCCCGCAACGGCCTACTTCCTGGTCTGTGCAGTAATGTACTATTGTCCTAACCGAACCGAGAACGAAATACTTATAAAGCTTTGTTAGTGACTTTGTTCTCACCAAGACAACAATTCGATACAGAGTTTTAAATCAGAGCTAGCGCCATCTAGTTCGTATATGGAGAACTAAAAGTGTGTTTCTTTAGTAAGTTTTGTCTACGCACACATCAATGAATATAATCGAAAGGATTTTAGAATGAAAAAAGTAAACAGAAATAAAAACACGCTACCCACACATGGCTAGCTGAGATATCACCTTTTCTCGTCAATACAAAGATGCGCCACCTTGTAAGCAAATTCATAGATTTTAACGAATAAATTGATTACCCACAGGAATGAGATGGTTTTTAGGGTTCCGTAATCAAACTAGGAACCCTTATAGTGTCGCTATGTCCGTCCGTCCGTCCGTCGGTCCGCAGCCTAGCTCAGAGACTGTTAGTACTAGAATGAATATACATCGGCATGAATATACATATTGGTCACGCCAACGAAGCGGTAAAATAAAATCTTGTCTTTTTTTTGTACCTCCCTTACACGTAACGTGGGGATATGTTTTTTTTCTCGTGTACCCCATAGTGTGTGGTGTCGTTGGATAGGTCTTTCAAAAATATTGCGGGATTGTGAAAAAAATATCGATTAAGGGATCCGTTTATGAAATATTAAGCTTTAAAGCGCTAATTTTTGTTAGAGTCAAGTGTCGTCGTCGTCGTCCCCCCACTGGTGCTTAGTGGCTTCGGAACCCTACACTGAGGATGGTCTGACATGCTCTTGCAGGTTTTTTCGTTATAGAAACTGTCCTAGGTCCTATTCCAGGATCTAACCTATATTTCTGCCAAGTTTCATTCCGATCCGTGCAGTGGTTGAAGCGTGATTGAGTAACAAACATCCAAACAAACAAAACTTATAAAAGTATATTCCGTAAAACGGTACGGTAAGTTTTTTTTAAATTAAATTTCGAATAGTCAAACTATGTTAACCTCCTAAGACCAAACATGTAAGGTTAATAATCACCTCATAATAAAAAGTCCTCCGCCGCTTTTGTCCGGCGTGTCGAAAATTGATTATAAATACTCGTAAATCTACACAGCACATGATAAAATAATACCACTGAAGATTATTTCAAGTTGACGGTTTAACATGTGTAGCGCCCAAATAATCTAAATATTTAAGTATATATTTATCTATATAAGTTTGGTTTTCGTTGTCTAGTATCCATAATGTACACGCCTAGAGCTTAGTTTAGGACTAGTTCAATTAGTGAGACATTGTCCGCTGATTTTATAAAATTTAAAATAAAAAAACCTTAATTTGCTCCTAAAATAAATACGTCTTCAACTAAATAGGTCTGAGGAATTTGATATTGACATTTTATTTAAAATTAACCTTTTCTGGAACGGAAAAAATCCCGGCAGAAAACACATAGCGTAAATCTTTCAATAGTTATGTCTTACACAATTTTGTAGATCAGACATAACATAAGCCAACGAAATTTTCACTAATATGTAGGTATACTTCAACTTAATACGATATATTAAGTTTGATTATTTTAAGTTTTATTTTTACTTAATTAGTCTTATCTAAAATATATATATTGTTCAAACTTTTGAGAGACACATTAGACAAAAACAAACTGCTAAATTTCCAACGTACAATTTTCGGAGAAAGATTCGATTAACTACTGTATCTTCTAGGAATAAGCGTTACAGATCGGTTGTTGTCACATGTGATCTGGGCTTCACAGAATACTAGGCCTTTTATTCCAGGCATTAAATACCATATCGTCTTTGACCCTGTTATGTTATTGTTTTTAGCTCGGCCGCCATTACTGTACATTAAATAAGAACTATCAAAGCGCAACACAATGCTGAGTGAAGTGGCTGACCCATATCGATGTCCACAACCGCACCTTCAATTTAAGAATTAAATAATTATGAAATTATAGTTTTAAGGTGGTTTTTCTTCACGTTTCACGCTATTTATCACCATAATAATATAATATATCAAAAACTACGAATTTAAAAAAAAAAACCTATTTAATTTAAGAGCTTAAAGAGCTTAAGAGTTTAGGATAGACGGAAAGACACGCTAACAGAGTGATAACAAAGTCAGCTTATAACGGTTCCGTTTTTCAGTATTTGATACGGACCCGTAAAAAGATAGGCAATCAGACTGGCTAGCTGGAGATTAAAGTTAAATCAATAGACACCACTTTAAAACTAGTCTCCTAGGGGTGATCCCAGTTTCAACACTTAAGTATATGCTGGAGTAAAATCATTATTGCGTTCCATTTAAATCCAAAACTCCATTTTTATTTCCCTTTTTGGTCTTATCGTTACGGAAAGGTCTTATGAATATATATTATTTAGGGTGGGTAACTACTATCATATGCAACAAACACACAAATAAAACAAATTAGCATGTTTAAAATAACTACTTCTACTTAACTTGTTTTGCTTTTGAAATGGTTACCTAGCCACTTACTTAAATACAAAAAAATATGAAATCTTGTTAAACAAATAAAATAACAAAACCTCTTGGGTCAAACTAGGCGTAAACGCATAATAAATTTGTTTCGATGACTTCTCTTTAATACTACATTGATACAAACCTTGCAGCGACGTTTACTACTTAATTTACATTTATTTTTGTTTAATCACCTCTTTTTATCTACCTAGCTTGCGAGTATAGTACGTGTTTGAATTGACGAAATACCTCCGTCACAGGGGGTTTACCATAATCTGCCGTAAATCGGTTTCACAAACTGATTCATTTCACAAACGTATCATTTTGCAAAACGCTTTTTTCCGAAACTATAAATATTTCAGTATTTTTACAAAAGTAACGTGACCTAACCTATCGTATAGGGTTCTACAAGATGGTTCTAAAATAAATTCCGAAATATTTAATGTGTCTGTAAAATGAATAACTTTGTGAACTGTTGTAGGCAAAGCAAGTGATACCGTCACAGGGCTCATCTGAGATTGATTGAATTATAATTGAACAATTTATCCGCCAACTTTAGGCGTTCAAAGACTAGTCGAAACATTCACTTAAATCACACACACATACTTAGGAACACCTGTATGTCGAAACTACATATACTCGAGAAATTGATACTTATAGTTATTCCCCGTGTAATATAAGGTAGCTTACATTAATAGTAAAGTGTAAGATAAAATTTAAGTTAGGGGCTGTCTTCCCGCTACGTTGTGAAAGTCGTTCATTCCAGCACTATATTTAAGTGTAGGGGAAATGACCCTTCCATCGACGTTGGCCTGAGTAGATTATTATGATTAAATCTTTCACGACGTTTATGCACAATTTTGATTAAAGTACTGGGCTAAAATCGCATTTTTTCAGATTACTCATTTCATTTATTCAATCATAAGAAATAGTTAATACTTAGTTAGCCATGTTCAAAAGTTTCTAATCTATAATGTAAAGAGTAAAATAAGTATATAAGTCAGGAAAAAAGTGAGTGATCATTTTCCTTTGCGGTGAGAAAAACCGAATCGCTTCTCAGATTACGTACTTACATAAGAAGGTGTTGTTCTATTTCGTCACCGCCCACCGGGATTAATAAAACAACGTCAAGATAACTCAGAATCGAGTCATGATATAAATATAATCATTATATCGAGGCTACATGTAAATACTTCAGATATACTCGAATACTTCATCTTTAAACAATTCTAAATAAAGTATTAGGTTGTATGTACCTAGTACCTGGAAGACCGAGCGTCGCTCGGGTTGAAAACGAATTTTTCCGAAGATGACCACTTGACTGATCGATTTTTCGCCCCGTAAACCCCTATGTTACAAATTTCATCGATTTTTTAATATATTCATTTAGTTGTCCTTAGGTAATGCTAATGTTCAAAAATATTTTAAAATAGCTAGTATAAAACAAACACAATAGGCTACAATTACAGCTTTTAATAAAAAAAAACAAATGATCACTTTTATATTGTTTACTAAACTTGAAACACTTGCGGTAGCCCAGTCGCCCCGGGTTAATTAACAATTGCCGATGGAATCACTAAGGTAAGAATATTATGATACCTACGTACTTACTTAAATTTATTTGCAACGGTATTTTAGGACTATACACTAACTAACTAACAGCACTAAAAAGCTTGTTAATAAATAACTTACAGCGGTAATGGAGTTATGAAGTATATAAGTTATATACCTATAGCATCCAAATTTTATCCAGCCTATTTCGAGTACCATTTACCTTATAAGAAAAAAGTAGGTAGGTTCCGCCCTCTCTACGGAAATATCTTATCTTTATCATAAAAAAAAAGGATGGATGGATGGTTAGGATGTATTACGTCCTTAAGTCGTACTTACTCAAATAAACACCCTAAAAACCTGTATCCTGACTCTATATTCTAAGTTCGACTTAACCCATTTGTCTAACCACCCTACAACAGTCTTAACCTTAAAGAATGCTAAATACTATGGATTCAAAAGCGAAAGTTCAGGTATGTACCTGAGTTAGTGAGTGTGTTATCTCCGAGGCCGGTAGAGGTGTCGACATCAGCGCGCGCGCAGGCGGCGAGCAGCGCGCACGCCCAGGCGCAGCGCGCCGCCGCGTCCAGTTGTCCGCGCCGCCGACCCATCGCACATCACCAAACCACCCGACTGTTCACTAACATCTACTTGTTAAGTTTCCACCCGCTACACAACTTTTAAAACTTTTCCAAAGTATTTTAAAGCTTCGTCTATTTATTTACAAAGTTGTAGTCGAGTTAGTGCTACAAGTTATTAGTTGGGAGCGCACGGTCGCGTCGGGCTGCGAGAAGCGTCTGCGGGCGCCGCGCGATGCGATGGGGCGCCGGGCCCGGCGGCGACACGGCGCGGCCGCCGCGGTCCTCCGGAGTCCCGCGCTCGGCGGCGAGGAGGGCCGTGCGCGCGCACTGCGTCCGCCGGCCAATCCCGCTCCGGGGGAGGGCCCGCGCGTAAGACGCACGGAAGTATATGCGAAGGCCTATGTACAGCCAGACGATAGCGGACAGGTGGTTTCGTGGCCGTAATTAGGCTCCTGATAACTTATTGCGACGTAAATATATCTACTAGGACGATTAAGATAGCACCCAAAACGCGCTTGGGGATTTACGAGTGCGAATAAAATATCAAACCGGTAACCATTGTGCCCCAAGACGATGCGCCTTATCCGCGGACTCACACGTGTATTATCAACTTGATATGAAGATTTCCCTTTTCGACGAGAGTTTAATATTGTGTTAGGGTAGAGGCACCATTAACGACACACCAACTTTGGACGGTTTGTTCTCAGTGAAATTTACCCTTTTTTTTGTACGGTACAATATAATATTTTAGATTGTAGTTAAACTATTAAAACCAATTAAACCCCAAAAACAAGCCAAGTGTGACTGGGGAATTATGGGATTTTTTTGTAACACCTAACTTTTTTGTAACACAAACTAGACCCCCAAACTACTAACAATTGCTCTCATTTCTCACGATCGTAAAGTGGATTGAGGCGGACTAAAACGGCTTCTTATGAACTACTTGGTGCAAAAAGTGTTTACTTCATTTAAAACTAAGATCCTAGAGCCCTACACAGAATCAAATTTCCATGAGAAATCAAATCAATACAAGCCATTTGAGTTTATCATCTTCTAAAGTTCTACCTATAAATGTGATTTTCTAGTAAAGACGTAATCTTTTATTTTTTGCACTCATTTACCGAAACCTATTTAACATCATTACTTCGTATATTCTTTCATTTTTAAAGTTCTAGCATGGCAAAAATACGGCGGACTTTTTCCCTATAAGGGATTTCTTCCAGTTAACCCTTGAGATATGTAAAGTGAAAGGTTGTGCAGCGAGAAGCGAGTGTACAAATTTATGGAGGAGGATAAAAATAAAACCTCACCAATAAACCCTACATAAATAAAATATTACATTAAAATAAGTAGGTAAATCAATACATATACATACCTACTTAAACTTACATAAACTAAACTTAATATAAATAGATAACTAGGTAAGTTTATGTAGAGGACAGTTGATACAGAATTAGGAGATAGAGTCATGATAGAGTCAACAACTTCTTCAATATGCCTACCTACATAATATGTTAAGAATTCAGGCTAATCTACAAATATGTAGTGAACAAAGTTCTATCTCCTGCAGTCCAGTCCAGTGATAAATACGAACTCATCCGATAAAATACGATGGCGAATGACTATTGAATCACTATATCTGTACCGTGATGGGCCTTTTACGATATTTTATTTTATTATATTAACCGTATGATAGGTAATTTAAAAAGTTCCTACTAATGATCTCTAGTTATTTCTAAGCTAAAAAGAAAAAATAATTAGTGTTACTCGTATTGTGATTTGTTCAGAGTTGAATAAGTACCTACTCATTTATGTTATTTATTTCCGTCATGATAATTTGTTACGTTAAAATAATGATTGTGTTAATTACAAAGGTAAACAGTGCACTGGGAGAATCTGGGTATTACCGGTATGGTCACTAAAAAAGTTCCTATTACTATTAATCACAGATCTTGTTTGTAAGATACATTTTTTTTACAGCTTAAGAAGAACCCGTTCATTTATTTATTTTATTTTTCTAAGTGTTAATGCACAAGAGTGCATGGGAGTGTATTTTATTTAAAATATATTATTGTGCTCATTTAAGAGCTAAGGACGGATAGTGACAATATCTTATAATTAGCCGATGCTAATTTAAAAAAGTTCATAACTAATAATTATGGCGATTATAATTAATATCTAGGAAGGCATGTACCTAATAAAAAATAATAGGTAGAGTCTGGCCATCGAAACGTGATACTGAAAATGACCGCGAAATTTAAAAATGTAGCTATAGTATGTCTGAATGAGCTACAATTAAACAATTGTAATGCTTTTGTCATTAACTTATAACTTAATACTTAATGACAAAAGCAACAACAGTATTTAATTGTAGCTCATTCAGACATACTATAGCTACATTTTTAAATTTCGCGGTCATTTTCAGTATCACGTTTCGATGGCCAGACTCTAATTAGTGTGACAACCAGTCTAAAATAAGGGGATATTTAAACAGCTTGTCACGTAGGTGTTAAGAAATAAAATGTTCTTTAGTATAATAAGTCGAATTTCTGTTATAAACTTTGTATCAACAACCAGGTTTTATAAAATACGATCCAGGCTTGGCTTATAAAACCACCAATAGTAAATCTTGATATTTTCTTAAGTTAACTTGCCTGTCTCGTATCCAAACATCAGGTGGTAGTAAAATAAAATAGCCTATCCATATTATCTATAATTAAAAACGGTTAAATCATTTGGCTTTCTATCACATCGGCACCGTAGAGTCGCTTAGACTGTTTTGTCTGCCACCGATTGCTTAGAGTTTTACACTTCAATCATTTTTAAATTGCTTCGGAAAACCGACCAAGCAGGACGTTTTGCTTTAAGCAACACTTATCTTGGGATATCTGGTTATTTTATTATTGATTCATAAATGTTCTGCTTTTCAATTGTTGTAGGTAAGTATGTATTTGTTGTTGGAACATCGAATAATCCAATAAAAAATAGAGCAGTGACAGTGCAATGCCCGCAGTGCTACATTTGAACTTTGGGTAGGCGGCATCACACGAGTTATTTGTTACATGTTTTGCTCGTGTTGAAAAAACGTCCGTTTGAATATATTTATAAGTGCTATACCTACCAAGATTCACAAATTCAAGTTTTTATGATAAGAACCAAGACATATTTTTTATTTACTTAAACACTGCGTCAACAAAATTTAGGGATTTTCTTAATAGTACCTAGTAGTTTATAAAGTGTTTTTTTCCAATTTTACCGTTACGATAATATTTAATTGTATTGCAATGGCAGAAGGCCTATTATGAACGTGTTTATCAATGCGGATGTGATGTGGATAAACGTGCGGATAAACATCTATCACTTTCCGCCCAGCATGCAAATGCAAAATATTTAATATTAAACCCAATAAAGTGGCCATATTGGGAACAATGTCATACAAAAACTTTGGTCATAAGAATCAGGCATGCCATCCAGCGTTAAATAGCAAATTGCGCATTAAAACAATTTGAACACATAATCAGCTACTGGACGGTAGGTAACGCTAATTTATAGCCAGTGATAGTTGTGCAAGTTCGCCGTCAATAGAACTTTCAAAAGATGCAATAACTGTTTTTAAAGTTTGCAATAGCTTGTTTATTAGACAAATTACATACCAATCGAAAGTATGAAGCCTGTAGAAGGGTGATTATTTGGGCGTTTCAACCGCCGTCATTGTTGTCTTCAATATATTGACGAAAACAATGATAGGTAATTACTAGCAACTTTTGATATCAAAGTCAACGGACCCGGGGGTAGTATTAATTCTATTTAAAATCATAAGACAATTAAAAAGTTTATCTTGAATAATATGCGAAGACAATAATGACGGCGGTTAAAACGCCGAATAATCACCCAGAAAATCCTAACGTTAGGTTGACTATTTTGTTCCCGTCAAACTATTGGGTAGGCAGGTATAAACAGGTAAGTCTGTACTAATAATTTGCACCAAACCTAACGTTTACATATTCTATAGGGTTCATATTTTCGATTAGTATGTAATTTTACTGTTAAAAAAGCATTTGCAATTTAAAAAAAGTTAATTTTTAATATACACCGTGTTTTTTTTGATTTACGATAACTTTAAGGGAACGTTCTTTAGGTCAAACAAAGTTAATTTCCCGAAGACAGACAAATGATAAGTCTAACGGTTTTAAAGATATTTAATGTTTAAATTTAATCATTTAATCACGTTAAACTAGCGTAAAAGGCTCTTAATTGATAACAACAATTTTCTTTTAATACTTATGAGTAAAGAGTTTCCAATTGTTAGGTTTGTATACGCGTCAATTTAAAGTGACAATCTTGTACCTGTCAAGTGTTATCTTTACTTGTGTGTGTATGTCACGCCAACATAGACGTATTTGACACTGATTATTAGTTAACTCTAAAGGCCCTTTTAGAATGACCAACCAAAGATAAAAGATTTCATTATTTTGTTCTAAACTGAAAAATTTTTTTTTTTTGGAATATTTAAAAATTATATCTACCAATTAGTTTCTATGGATATACCTAGTAATATGCCGAAGTTATCGTAAATCAAAAAAAACACGGTGTATACACCGTGTTTTTTTTGATTTACGATAACTTCGGCATATTACGTACATTAGATTTTTAAATATTCCAAAAAAAAAAATTTTTTCAGGTTAGAACAAAATAATGAAATCTTTTATCTTTAGTCATTCTAAAAGGGCCTTTAGAGTTAACTAATAATCAGTGTCAAATACGTCTATGCTGGCGTGACATACACACACAAGTAAAGATAACACTTGACAGGTACTTACAGTCGCCCACACAGCTGAGCGACCATTGAAGATGAACAGAGAGAAAAGTCTCTGTCGTGCACATGACATTCTTATGGAAAATCTATATTCATCTCTTTCTACATTTTCTCACTTCCGTCTTTAATGGGCAGTTAAGTGTGTTGCTGTGTGTACAAGATTGTCACTTTAAATTGACGCGTATACAAACCTAACAATTGGAAACTCTTTACTCATAAGTATTAAAAGAAAATTGTTGTTATCAATTAAGAGCCTTTTACGCTAGTTTAACGTGATTAAATGATTAAATTTAAAAATTAAATATCTTTAAAACCGTTAGACTTATCATTTGTCTGTCTTCGGGAAATTAACTTTGTTTGACCTAAAGAACGTTCCCTTAAAGTTATCGTAAATCAAAAAAAACACGGTGTATACCTAATCTTTGTATATATATTATTTTTGTACTGGACTGAAATTTTTCAGCCTACCTATTCGCCACATATTATTTAGCGTATTAAATTTGACATAAAATACTTTTCAACGTCCGGCCGGTGCAAACGGATCTTACAATTGTTAGACCAATATGTGTACCAAATTTAACTCAATAAGTCCAGTCGTTTCGGAGCAAATTGGCTGTGGCAGACGGACGGACAGACAGACGGACGCACGAGTGATCCTATAAGGGTTCCTTTATTTTTATTTTTAATATGGAACACTTAAAACGACAAATAACAATACCTAAATATCCCCATCTAACGGATGGTACATGTACTGAACAACAGAGGGCGCTTATAACAACATTGTAATCTCCTAGAATCTTCTGTGAAAATAACTCAATAGAATCGATGAAATTGATCAAATACATACACAAAATACTTACGAAAATAAAGTAAAATCACATCTAGTGGTTTTTCCGCAACATGGATTTCATTTGCGATAAATAATGCAATGTGTACAGGGCTGTTTCCGTGGAAA
Source organism: Acleris sparsana (assembly GCA_923062465.1). Classification (NCBI taxonomy): domain Eukaryota; kingdom Metazoa; phylum Arthropoda; class Insecta; order Lepidoptera; family Tortricidae; genus Acleris; species Acleris sparsana. The sequence goes on along the minus strand of OV281287.1, from coordinate 11,709,504 downwards.
TTACTTCGTTTAATTTTTTTTGATCACAGATACGATATACGACCTTACATGCGGGCATGTCAAAGTAAGTAGACTAAACGTGGAGTAAACCATAGTGACTAAACGAGTTGTAACGAGGTGTTAGGTAATAAGCACAGGTAATAAGGTCACGTCTATGACTACTAAACTAATTCATTTTAATGTATTTTCCTGTATGTAAATACGAGTGACCGATACTTTATGAAAGAAATGGAACGCAATTCGTATACTGGGGGCGCCAACGGTACTGGGGGCGCCTCTCTCCCCTGTCAACTCTCATAAGAAAACTTGTACGCATGAAATTTATTAGTTCTTATAATAAAACTTAATATTCTAATAGATTGATATTCTTCATTTATTCAAAACCCTACACTTAATCTACCGCAATAATGGTGATGGTGACCATAATACGGGAGCAGATGTGCAAGTGAGACAGTTACTCGTTAATAAGGTATTATTAATAACAAAATGAAAAGCAAGCTTTAAAAATCAGACTACTACATTTTATATGTTGCAGTCAATATAACTATGTTAATAAATAACATTTTGCCATTATTATTATTTCAATTTTAACAGTTTAGGTATCCTATGTCGCCCAGGAAAGGATTACACAAATATAAATCGGCTCAGGCGTTTAGAAGTTATGGTGGAATACAGAATAGTTTATACATAATACATACATACATGAACCGTGAAAACAATACACTCCTTTTTTGGGCAGTCGTGTTAGAAGCTATTAATATATATATTATCCTAATCCAGTAACTTGCGTCAAATCCGGTAGCTCTGATTTTTTGCAGACTTGTTTATGTTTATGATTTTGGCCCAATAAATAATCAAACTTTGTGACCTCGATCGCCGAATGCAACTTTGTCAAAAACCGAAAAAAATGGCAAAATTCCGAACTTTTTCAGATTTTGTCGATTATAAAATATGGATTTGAACTACATCTGTACTGTCTCTACATAGTTTCCGATTCCGATATAAAGCTTTTCAAAATTCTTAATGTTTCCGAACTTCTCATGTTTTTTTTTTAAACTGACAACCTGCGGTACCAACTATTCGCAAGGGCTGCGACGAAAGCCAGCTTCAAACTGACAGGTTACTGACCAGGATTAGACTGATCGATTTCACTCCTTGGGGACATACCATCAGGTGTAAATTTGTCCTATTCACTAGTACACATTACATCTCATTCATAATTTTCTATTCAACTGCTCATGTACCTACAATCTTCTTACAGTATACAGTAGAAGCGTCTATCCCAAATAGAATAACCGTTAGATACGATCCTTTTTTGCATGCATCGGTCGACCGCTGTCTTATTTTTACTGGCAGATAGGCCAGATGTCAAGGCATAATGTACGATTAAAAGTTAATTTAACTGTCAAATTGTTTTGACGCATGACATATGGCAATTGGCAATATTATTGGAGTTCTGTTCACGTATTAGCAGAATGTCTACGCGAACTAGCTTTAAGTAAACAAATTAAAGTTATTTATTTTCGTATGAATTTATAATTTAATATGGAACCTAATAATCGTGGCAGGAGAAATGAGTTAGATGTAGACAGTTTCCGGAATGATGAACCCGGATTTGACAGAGCTCGAATGAGAAGACAATCCGGAGGCTTCGTGGATTTGGGAAATGAATCACAATATGGTACAGGCGGGCACCAAGCTTCTGGAGCTAATGAAATCTTTGCTGACATTCAGGTATATGCGGAACACCATTTGTTACTACGATAATGCATTGCTAAAAAATATTAAAGAACGACTGTAACTTTTTGTTAATGTAGCAGAGGATGCTGAGATAGATGACCATTAATCATTACAATGAATCAATAAAATTCCTTGATTCAGATCAACCTGAAGCAGTTGGTAGGTAATATAACAAAAGATGTATTTTTAATAATTTTAACTCTCAATTTCAGGGTGATGCGCCATGGTGGAAATCAAACTTCTTCATATCACAGCCGGTCCTTTTTGGCACCTGGGATGGAGTGTTCACCTCATGCCTCATCAACATATTTGGTGTTATTGTTTTTTTACGATCTGGCTGGATAGTAGCACAGGCAGGCTTAGTTAATGCTGTGCTAATAGTATTTTTTACAGGTAAAGCGATACACAGGCCTATTGATTGTTGTCATTGTATATCATGGCTAATTTTTTAAGGGTTAGTTCTCTTGAATAAGAAATGACTGAAAAAAATAGCCTGAACCTGGGGGCCCAGTACCGAATTGTCTGTGAAGTGATGCAAATTGACCAAGAACGGCCATTATGTTAACCGTCCATTTTGTGATGATGCCTAGATTAAAAACACAATTTGCATATAGTTCATAAAACAAAATGGCTTGATAACAACAACTCTAACAATTAGTATGTTAAATGTCCAATGTTTACAAAGTCCAAAATGCAAACTACCTAATGTTGAACAAGAAGCTGAACACTTAAATAGAAAAACGTCTACAACTTATAATGTCACATAGGTCACAATGTTAAGAGATGGAACAAAATTAAACTTTTTCCATACTATTTGACAGTTACTGCATACACTGCTATAGTAATAGTCATATTCATTTATTACTTTATGTTGTGCAATGAGGTCTTAAGAATACAGTAGGTAGCTTCAACATAAACCCTGCAAGCCAAGTATGAAAAAATCCTGTACCTCAGTATCATATTAGTAACGTTTTGAGGGTGATAGAGGGCTGGCCTCCTGCCTCCTGATAACAACAATACCTTGGTTGTTCCCCATGACACATAGACAGTTCTTTTTACCCGTTTTGATCTATGGTTGATTTGCTTTTTGGTTGTTGTACTACTTGAGCTAACTGCTTTCGATAAGATTTAACAATGTGCTATTCCTGGTATCAGCTTAATGGACATTATGGTACAGAGACTTATTGCTATTTAGATATTCTGCATGATTTATGTCATGTTAATCGGGCTAATATGACACCTGACATTTCACTTCTTGGTCAATTTGTGTCACTGGACATTTTACTACATAGATATTTCGGCACTGAGATGAATTAGGTTCTTTTCGTGAGCACTTGCCTAAAAAAATATGAGCACTAAAATCGTTTATTAGCCATAAATATAATATTTTTTCCATTCTTTAATTGACTATTTTGAAAATCTGTTTTTTTGCAGTCTTTGTGGCTCTGATCTCAGTTTTGTCAGCAGTTGGTATTTGTGAGAGATGTAGGATAGAAAGCGGTGGTGTATACTTTTTGCTGGCTCATACTTTGGGTTCCAGAATGGGAGGATCACTGGGAATTATCTATTGTTTTGGTCAGGTATAGTAGAAATAGTGTTACTTTTTATCATATGACATATGACTGATTGCTTTACTTTGAGTGTTTTGCTTTACTAACTTGAATTAATGAATCAATATTTGTTTTACTTATGTACAGTCAAATTCATAAATATGTGTACACTTTAGTACCTTGTCTCTTTAATGTTATGTTTAAGCTGCTGTACATGAATTGACACAGTGATTAAAGTGACAAGGTACTTAAATGTACTCATATTTATGAACTTGACTGTACTGGCAGCAACTCATACAAAATGAACCTGACCAAAAGAAATATAAGCTACTAGCTTATGTCCGCAACGTCCTCCGCGTAGATTTTGATTATCGTTATTCCCTCGGGAATTTTTCAATTTTCCAGGGTAAAAAGTAGCCTATATAATAATCCAGGATTATCCAGGATAATCCAGGTTATCAACTATCCTATCTATATAACTATCCATTTCAAATTTCATACAAATCCGTCCAGCCATTGAAGCGTGAAGAAGTAACAACCAAACACACGAACTTTCACGTTTATAATATTAGTAGGAAGTAGAATTAGTAGGGTATCCCTTTCAGACCGAACTCAGCATCAAGAAAGATATCAAATCTAATTGAATCTTCCTAATTAACGGAGACTAGGACTCTATTTTTTGTGTTTATTAGATTTAAATTAATTTTTTTTTGCTAACTTATGAGTCCTGGAAATAAGGTTCATTGATAGTGGCATTTAACCTGCGCAATCATATCGCCCTATGCTGTAAGGGTTAAAAGAACATCAGGTCCATATGCAGTGTCTGCTTCGGATTGTTCGGATTGATGGGAGATTTTTATAAAATAATTTTACATTGTTTGGGTTATTTTACACTGGGTTTCACCTGGGAACTCTCAATATCTGCAAATATAAGCACTACTTCATAATTATTTTATTGTAATTATAAAAAAGAATATTTATGCATCATAGTAAAAGCTATATAATAACAAATTGTTAAAAAATACAAATGTAGCGCACATTTTTCTTCTAGGCCTAAAATATCTTTCTATATTTTAGTATGTCTATTTAAAATATAATAATTTATATTTATTTGCAGGCTGTAGGATGTGCTTTAAATGTCTTTGGTTTTGGAGAATCAATGGCAAAGCTATTTGGTACTGAAGAAACATGGGCAGCCCGTGGATTCGCTATTGCGGCAGTACTCTTGTTAGGGACCATAAACATAGCTGGAGTGAAGTGGGTTATAAAGTTACAATTTCTATTGTTATTAATCATCTTAATGGCTGCCTTGGACTTTTTCGTTGGTTCATTTTCAAATCACACTGGTTAGTAAACTCTACTTTTGCAAAAAATAATTTTATAGTAATTAATATAAGAACAGTTTTGCTTTGGCCAATATCGTAACTAAACTGATTAATAAAAAGTAAGTTTCTGTATTCACTAAGTATGCTACTTAATGAATGATACCATACAAGCCCCAAACTAAATTTTCGTATTTTAAATTATAATATATAAAAAAAGAAGGATAATTGACACATATTTTTTTTACACTTTTTAATAAAAACTGACATTGACAGATGTTCCCGGATTTAATGGATGGCTTAATGGCACCATAGCCAATAACATGTGGCCAAAATATAACGATTATACTTGGTTTGAATGCTTCGGAATCTTTTTCCCAACCATCACTGGCATATTGGCTGGAATTAACATGAGTGGAGATTTGAAAAATCCTTCCATGAACATACCTAGTGGTACATTAGCAGCTATAGGCACTGGGTAAGTCTGAACTCAACCTCATCCCCAATAAAGTGGCAGTAAATCTAACGTACCTAATTTGTTTATATTTTTTCAGCACATTTCTATACCTGATGTTTGTAATAACGTTGGCTGCCACAGTGAGTAGGGAGATTCTGCGGACCAACTTTTCAATAGCAACTGATATCTCTGCTATTACAGTGCTCCTTCTTGCAGGCTTGTATGTTAGCTCAATGAGTTCATGTTTGGGAGCAATGTATGGCACTCCTAGAGTCCTTCAGAGTATTGCAAATGAGAAGGTTATACCTGGACTTGAGGGTCTTGGCCACGGAGTAATTACTTTTCTATATTTTTTTTGGTAATATTGACATCATTTTCCATGTACTATATTTTTCTCACTTTTTATTTTGCAGAGGGGTCCGAACAGGGTTCCTATTTACTCAATGGTTGTAGTAGCCATAGTAACCATAACATTCATCATAATAGGTGACATAAATAAGCTTGCACCCATTGTCACTATGCCATTTCTTATCACTTATGCTAGCATTGACTATTCTTACTTTGCCCTTGCCCAAACGTTTGATTTGCAACATAGACGAGAGATGAGGTATGATTTTTATTTTTATGATTTTATCATTATAGTCATAAATTAATTGCAGTTACCTTATACTTTTATTATTAATTTACTTCCTGAATTTGTTAAGAAAGAAGGTTTTTTTTTCAAAGATTCCAGGGACATTCACAAAGAGATACTCAAGTCTTTGGCGCTACAGGCAGTGATCTTGACCTGTTGTTTCCAGAACGGATACGACACAAAAATGTCGGTGTAAGTATGTCGTTTAACTTGTATATATTGAGGAGGAGGTCTTACAATATTAATGTACTATGTATAGTCAGTTATTTAATGCAATACTACTGAAAATTCTGCTAGGGATGGTTTAAACGGGGCCACATAATAGCACTTATATGAACAGCCCAAGTATATTCTTTCCTAATGTTGAGGAACAATGAAATGAAATTAACAGATCAAAGACACCATTTGGTTTTGTAAATTATTAGGTGTATTTGTGGTACAAAATACGTAGGTACCAACCTAAACTAAAAAAGTGTCCCTACTTTTTAAATGACATGTCCCTACTATATTCTCGAACCACTCGAGAAGATTTTGCTTGCAGATTTGTCAATACGAATGCAATTTTTATATGCAGTTGACATTTTCATCTCATATGCCATGGGAATTGGAGATCTGATATTAACGAAGTTGGTTTGGAATAAAATAAATACTTAAACATCAGGGGACAATGTCACCCCAATTGACCTAGTCCCAAACAAACGTTATCGCGGGGACGGCTACTAATTTATCTGTCTGTACGTGAATAGTTTTTGTTTATCTCCTCGAAGTAGAAAAAAAACTGTCTGCCTTAGCGGAACGAGCATTAGATACATTATTTCTACATCAGTCGTTCATCTATTGATTACTTACCAGCGTTGGCAACAATTTACCGTAGTTGTTAGATATTGGCCTTTAAAACGTCTTTCCCATGTCCCTTTGTTAATGATAATGTTGACAAACTATAAATACTTAGAAGTTCGTCTCCGGCAGTTTTAACCCAGCGGACTACTGTTACTCGCGTCCGCAGGCAGTACCTACCACAACCCTGCACGTGTCCCCTGGGTGGTGCTAAAGAGTGACAAATATCAAGGCGAAATAAACGTTTAAAACCCAAATCTCCAGAAAAGCGATATCCAAATTTCCACATGGCAAGAAAAGCTGTATCTAAAGGCCCTTCTCAGGGCCCCTTGACTATAGATGTCGGACCATCAGTCCGCATTATACAAATGAATATTGAAGGCATAAGTTTAGCAAAAAGTGAGGACCTGCAAGGGTTTTGCACGAGAGGAATATCGACCTGGTCAACATTCAAGGACGCAGACGCCTGTGACCTAGATATAACCTTCACAGTCACAATACGAGTCAGTAACGTGTACAAACCGCCAAAAGTGAGGTGGCAACCAAGCGTCCTACAAATCTTTCAACACCGGAGACTTCAATAGCCACCATTCAAACTGGCGTTGGAAAATGGAGAGGCACTTGCGCTCTGGGCGGACCTCTGCGATCTGGACTTGCTATTTGATGCCAAGGATACGGGTATCTTCCACTCCGCAAGATGGAGCAAGGACTACAACCCTGATCTGACTTTTGTCTCGAAAGACCACTTTGAACAACCACTACCTACAAATCGCACAGTACTAGTAACTTTCCAAAGAGCGAGCATAGAGCGAACGTCACAGAAATAGCCCTTAAGATTCCAATGACAAACTCAGTACCTACGCCTAGGTGGAATTTTAATCGTGCTGATTGGGGCGGTTTCAAAGTGACCCTGGACACGGAACGTACAGCTGCTCATCTGAAACCTGTCACTTCAAATTATACGATATTTCTTGATATAGTTATTAAATCATCCAAGAAGAATATCCCAAGGGGCTATAGGAAAGAGTATGTTCCAGGCTAGAATGCTGACAGCGACAAATTATACAAGGAATTTAACGAGACGGAGGATCAGAATACTGGTGCCACGTTACTTAAATCTTTGGACCATTATAGAAGGGAGCTAACCCAACGGTTAGCGGCATGGACTTCAAAAGGTCTAGCAGGAAGGCCTGGAGGTCTTGCACCGACTGTCAGGAAAAAAACACCCACAAAAACTTGATCCAAATGTTAAGCCTGACGCTATTTCAAACCGGATGGTTGACGTGACTAGAGCAAAACGGGTCAAGATCTTCACAAAGCAAATGAAAAAATCATTGAAATGTTTCAGAAAGCATGCCCCTACTGGTCAGCACCTCTGAAGACCCTTTATACCAGAAAGTGGATGCCATAAAGCTCTTAAAATATCGCAAAGCAGCAGGACCAGACAACATGTATAATGAATTCATTCGAGTTGTACAGAACGACTGGTAGGCACCAAGAGAGTTCAAGCAGGTAAAAGTCATCGTGGTCCTAAAGCCTGGCAAAACGGACGACTAACCAGAAAACTTCCGCCCAATCTCCCAATAAGCTTCTGGAACGCCTTATCCTGGTCAGAATCACACCACATATAGAGGTTATCATCCCACCAGAACTAGATGGTTTTAGAAGGGGAAGAAGTTGCACAGACCAGGTAATGGCTCTAATCACGCATATTGAAGATTGAAGAGGGGTTCCAAAGACAATTAAAGTCCACTGCAGTCTTTGTAGACCTAACTGCTGCATATGATACTGTGTGGAAACAAGGTCTCATATGCAAGTTTCTCAAACCGCTCCCAAGCAGTGAAATGGCAGACATTGTTATGAGTATGCTTAGTGATAGAGAATTCGAAGTCCACCTGGGAATTGCCAAAAGCCGTAAGAGAAGGTTAAACAATGTCCTACCACAAGGCTCTGTATTGGCCCCAATTCTATTTAACCTATACATTCACGACTTACCGGATACTGAGTCCTCTAAATTTATATACGCAGATGATATAGCACTTGTTTACCAAAGCAAAGATTTCAAGTCTGGTGAGGAAGAGCTGTCATCCGATTTAGTGAAGCTCAACAGGTTTTTCAACTCATGGCGCCTAATACCAAGCGCAAGCAAGACGGAAGTGACTTGTTTCCACCTTAATAAACGGCTCGCCAACTACGAACCGAACGTCTCATTCAGAGGAGAATTACTAAAGTACAACGCTTTTCCCAAGTACTTTGGAGTGACATTAGACAGGATTCTGACGTACAAGCAAAACCTTCAGAAGTTGGCTCTGGAAGGTGCCTCGCAAAACAACATCCTTCACAAACTTTGCGGGACCGCCTGGGTTTCATCCGCCGACTGCCTGCGTACGTCGGCTACCGCACTGGTCTTTTCGGCTGCTGAATACTGTGCCCCAGTGTGGCTAGAAAGCGCACATTTACATAAAGTGGATACGGAACTGAGTGAGGCTATGCGATGTATATCGGGTACAATTAAATCTACCCCGTTTCACTGGCTCCCAGTTCTTAACCATATTGCCCCACCACATCTCCGTAGATTGCACGCACTCAAAAGGAAAACGGAAAAGATATTGTCGCATCAGTATTTACCCATCTACCGGGCTTTCTGCTTCCCTCCACCACAGCGGCTTAAATCCCGACGACCTTTTTATGTCATGGCCCAAAAGCTGAGTGATTTTGAGCTTAGACAGCGTTGGAAGAACGAGTGGAGTGCAGGTACAACCGGATCTGTCTTGCAAACCATGGACCCTACGACCAAACCAGACGGTTTCAGCCTGCCGCGTAAACTATGGTGTCGTCTAAATAGACTGAGGACAGGGCACGGACGCTGCAACTACTTCCGTCACAAGTGGCAAGACTGTGGCAAGGAGGCTCAAATCAAGGAGCACATTGTTCAGCGCTGCCCTCTACACTCCTACTCGGGTGCCCCGGAAGATCTGTACACACCTGACACTATCTCGTGGTTCGGGACCTTGAATGTGGATCTATAATTATCTCTTTAGTTAATCTTATTTTAAAAAAATATGTAAATACGCCATACGATTAAATGGAATAAATTAATTTTGCCGCTCAGGCACAGGTTGCGTCTATTCGATACTCGTCGCTCGATACTTAATACGCACGCAACCAAACTTGCGCGGCCCTGACTAAACCGACTCGGTCCGTCCTGTTAAGTTTGTTTATGGCTTGCAGCGCATACGTCCGAGTGAGGCACGTACACATGCAAGCCGCGCGATATACCTTTGTTTAAAGACGAACTACTGTTTATACTGTGGTGTTGATAACTTAGTAAAGCAAAAGAAATAACGTGTATGAAGTCATGTATGTATGTATGTATGTAAACTCTTTATTGTACAAAAATATAAATATTACAACGCCATATTATTATTAGTCATCATATAGGTATGACGGGAACACCTCTATAATATTAATTTGTCCCAATTTTCATTTTTCCGCAAGCTATGTTATGCTGGAACTATTAAGTATTAACTCAAGGTCTTTGATTGTAGGTGGATTCTGAATAAACATCTGAGGCCCTAACATGCTGCGTTTATCGCCTGACAAAGTTTGGATAAGGCATCCGTCACCTTCTGACGCGTAAATAAGTACGACAGTGACGGATGCTTTATCCATATTTGACACGCGATACTTATAGAGGCAGCCATACTAACCCCACAGGTGGCCTAATATGGCTTCGTTTATCGCGTGACAAAATGCGGATAAAACTTCCGTCACTTTTTAACTTTATCCACATTTTGTAACGCGATAAACGCAACCATACTAGGCCCTCAGGGCGCCAAGCGTTGACCATTAGTTGATTAGTTTCTGTTAATTTGCAGGAGTTCACGCCCTCGCCAACCGACCCAGCGATGGCGAACGGCCGGCTCTCCAACGGAGACGTGGGCCGGCCCAACATAAGTGTCCACTCGAAAAATAAAAACTGGTATTCGCATCTTTGCAACAGATGGCTGTCTTTAGTAGGAGTAAGTATATCAGATTTTAATACCCTTGTAGGTTATCCATGGACGGGCCTGTGAGGCCCCCAAGCCGGAAGCATCGCCTAAATAATGAAAACAAGAACTAGAAAAGGACTAGGTTTAGACGTCATAAGGACCGCTAGTTGAAATCCAAGGCGGAATAATCGGTATTATTTCTCTTTATATTGGAAACCGATTGTTATTTACGATTCCTTGTTACATAAGGGGTTGGCCTTCAGTTTTTTGAAGCAAAATAAACTGGTTGATATTATTGTCAAGTGCCTTTAACAATTAAACGTAAATTTAGCAACTTGTTTTCTGTTACTAACACCTCTGCAATCACCCCCGCTATGTTTCTTTTCTATGTTTAGCTGATTGAAATATATGTTTTTAGGTGGCGATCAAACTGCTTCTGATGTTCTTAGTGCACTGGGCTTATGCACTGGGCTGCCTCTCCATCCTCTGGTTGCTGTGGCTGTACATCGGCGCCGCAAACCCCGCGGTCAAGCCAGGCCGCGCCTCGGAGTTCCGTTTCTTCCACTGGCTAAGAATTTCTTTCCTGCAAGCTATCGGGTTAGTGCTTAACCTTGTCCACGTTAGTTTTAAAATAGTATACACACCACGGCTTCAGCTGTACGACTTGGCAAAAGTTGGTGACTATGTACAAAAAAACACGTAATAAGTACTAGTTAACCAAGATCAGTAAAGATGGTTTAAAATCAGGGATCAAAATATATGGTTCCGAGTATATTAGTTAAGTTTTTTGAGGTCACAGTTTACAAACTAAACCTATTATAAACAAACGTCGTTATCGCGGGAGCAAAAACTATTTGACAGTACTAAAAGATTATGATAAATAGGCAATAACAGAAGTGACACTCTTATCGAGAAACGTTTATACCTACGAGTTCTTAATATATCAACTTCTAATACCTTCGTGCTTGACTTGATTAGTAGTACATATTTAAAATAAAAAGATTAGCTACGCAATCCTAACGTCAGCCTCTTCATTAAAATTTAATTTCCTGCTATTTTAGATATTCTTGATTAATTTGATATGAACAAAAAACGTACGAAAACATATCTAATTTAAATTTAAGTGTAAATGTAATAAAACGCGCATTTAAAAACATTAAAATAGTTTTGAAGAAAAATATTGGATTTGTTTTTTTTTTATTCAAGTTAACAAGTAGACTGTTTTGTTTCAAGTGTTTACTCAGTTAAAAACCAGACCAGTTTGGTTAGTTTGGTTGGTAAGACCAGTTTGGTTGACCTTTTCCAGCGAAAAATTCGTGATAGATATGAATAATAGAGGCTTACAATGTGTATAGGCAGAATATTCCGATATTAAACAGACATTCTGTTATGTGTTCTTTAATAGACTTGTTTCAGCTCCTGCGATAGCGACATTCGATTATAAATCGGCGAAGTTAAAGTAGATACGTACATAAAGCACAATGTTAAGCACTTTATGACGAAGAAGAAGACTACTAGTGAGCCACATTTTACCCAAATGCACGCAGGTGTTCCTCAACTTTCGCATTTGAAATATTATTTTTAGGATATACCCGTATCGAATATGATGGATAAAAGTGAAATATCAGATTTTAAGAACCCTGATACATACTAATTTTAGGTATAAATTACAGGAAGCGGCCCCTAGAGTACGAGCAGCTGGTGGTGACGCCCGTGCACGCCGATATCCGCGTGGAGCAGGAGCGCCTCAACGACGACAACGAGGACTTCGCCTCGCGCCGCCGCTACCACCAGTCCACCGCGGTGCAGAGCCACCTCGTCGGCGTCGACGCCTAACGGTGCCTCCACGCACTTACACGCACTTAGGTTTCCCCAATGCGGCATGTTTCAGCACCTACTGATGCTTTCGATTCTAAACTTGGAATGGTTTAAAAATAATGGAAAAATATTTTTATTTACTTGATAAGGGGGTCGAAATTGCAAAGTACGACTACAGATGGAGGCAGTGTTTTAAAAGAGATTTCTTCATTTGTACATTCCAATATCGGTTTTATTACGAATAAATTTCGGAAGGGTTAATTTTTTCAATGACAGTTTACAAACAGCTATTTTGCGCTGGTACCCATGAACGGTAATATGTCGTTTGCGTTGAACCAGTGGTGCGGATATATGCATCAAAGGTTAAACGATTGAAAATCACAAAGACCTTTCGCACCCTCCCTGCCCAGTTGTTTCATTACACTTTCTTCTCCGAGGCGTGAACAACGCAACGCAATTTTATTTTTAAGATTAAGTATTTGAGTGAAACTAAGTATAGTCGCCTACAATCATTCTAAATTGAGTTCATGGCATGGTCATCGATCAGTGCGGCCGATTCAGTCAGCACTGCATCGACAATGCTTTATAATAGAGACCGGAATTTACGTGGCACTTCTCAATAACGCTAGGGACTTCTCATTTATCGACTTCCGATGTGCATATATCGATACAATACAATACGAAACACGAAAATCAAAAGTAGGGGTATACAACGGTGGTCTAATCTATCTTTTCCAAATAACCTTTGGGTAGCTAAAAATTTTAAAATGTCTTTATGCAATTAAATATAAAACTTAATTGGAAAACCATATACAGATGTAGTGCATAATAGTTTTCCTTCGTATTTTCACGGAAACGTACGAACGTGTCCTGCTATTTCAGTCGGTCACAGTACAAAAAGTACTGAGGTTGACTGAAGTAGCATGATACGTTCGTACGTTTCCGTAAAAATACGAAGGAAAACAATTATACACTACACCTGTAATAATGTCATAATTCTCGAATACTTTTGGCTAACAATACCGAGGCCATTGCTGGCTTTTCAATTTCATGTCTAAAGTTTGATTTTGAAAGAGAAACAGACGCAAATTCGGTCTTGGTGTGACTACGGGTAAATAAAATGAACCATAGTCACACCAGTGTGGCCAATTGGTGTGACTACGGATCGGTTGTGTCTAAAGTTTGTTTGTGGTAGGTAACAAGTGTTCCTTTAGTTTTTATAAAGTATAGTCAAGGAATTAAATTTGTCAAGAAGGAATCAATCTGACATTCATGTCACGGTCATACTTACCTATATCGCCTTATTTTTTTCCATATTTTCTGGTTTACGAGAAGTTACAAATAGTCTATTTTGAAGGTAAGTATATTGATATGTACTTACATTTAAAGTCGATAAATGAGAAGCCAAGCCACTATGAAAGTTCAAAAGTGCGACCTAAATTCCGGTCTCTATTTATAATACTATTTTTTTTGTAATATTTAACGTAACTAAGAGACTTCATTATTTATTAACGATTTAACTTGTACATAATGGATATTACTACGAATTTTCGTGCTATCTACTTTACAATTATACATTAATTTATACTTAAAGAAATAAAAATATTTTTATACTTTATATGTTAAGCTTGTATTTGATTTGCAACGTGCATATGTAGATATGTAAAATTTTCCCGTGTGAGAAAATTGAATTACGAATTGAATTTAAAGCATTTTATGATTAAGAGTTGTTGTTAAGTAAACCTATAAAATAATTTATTGAATAAAAGAAACCTACGCAATAGGCGTACCTACTGACAACAAAATGGCGAAGCTACAAGAACGACGGTATTTTAAAAATATTTACGATATGTTTTTAGTCATAATATCCAAACCTCATTCAAACAAAGTAAATAGGCTTCAACTAACACAATATCTCCTGAACGACTCTTCTTTCTAGGGTAAATTAACTGAACACGTCACTTTAAATTTATTGATAAGGGTTTCCATACTTCCAATCATGAGTTTCTACAATAAATGTTCGAGCGTTCGTATCGAACCAAAGTGTGAAAGCGTTTTTATTTATTCAATAATATAGGTCATTAGGCACTGGTCCCACCGCCGGCTACTGACTATAAGCTAGTAGAACTATGAACTACAAAAGACTGGGCGAGCGGCGAGAAGCGAGTAAAGTTTTGATAGTTTTGACGCTCGGCAGGCATCGGCGAGTACCGCTGAGCTAGTTTTATAGTCGATAGCTTTTATCGCTGCGGTCAACTAGTAAACAGCGGTCTCACCGCCAGATATCGGCGAGTAAAATTCTGTACTAGAAACAGTCGACAATCGGCGGGAGGCTACTAAAAAATCTATGGAATTATAGCTTACTCGCCGGGCGTTGGGAGAGTGTCCTCGCCGGCAGTGTGAACAGCGAGCGATGAACTATAAATATATATCTCACTCTTTTATTTACACGAAGCGATTATCTTTTGTTCGTTTCTTGGGCTAGAAAAAAGTCGATAGTTCATAATATCTCACTCGCCGGCGGTGGGACCAGTGCCATAAGAAAGTGGTTACATACGCCATCTGTTGTCCAGTAGTCGTACCACTAAAACAATACTCGTAATGAACATTTTTTGGCAGCAACAACCAGCGGCACTTCCAGTAGTGCCGTTTACAATTGACGACACTACCCAAACTATTTCGGATTAAGTTGTACTGTCAACACGACAAACACTTGACAAACACAATGCTGCATGACAAGAAATTTACTTTAAATACATTTGGCACTTCCCCGATGTAGTTTTGATGGCATCCTGGAAATATACAACCTTCAGTGTCGGGCGTCCGCAGTAACGGAGCTCTATTATTATTTATGATTCCAGACATTTGGTTAGCAGTACCTAAAGTTATTATATTTGACAACGCAACGCAAGCAGTTATATTTCATTGGAAACTGACAAAACACGTCAGTAATGAGAGTAAGTACCTAATACGAAGGTTTTGTGGGTTTTGTTTTGTTTTTACATATCTAATACTTTAATGGAATACAGAAAGATGTAACATAATGAAAAGGTTGCAATTGACTTGTATGTTATAAGATAAGTGGCAGATAATGTTTAACAAGGTAGGTACTACAGATTACGAATTACGAGCATGATTGTACGAAAATAATATCAGTATAGCTCTTGCAATTTACGATGGCGAGTGGGCTTTACTTGTGGTAAACACATATCTGTAAAATTTCAGTGTGCATGAGAGCGAAAGTGGGTATGGTAAGCATAAACAAATTAAGAGAAATATCTATTCTTCTTGAAGAAAGTGAATGACTGGCGATCATTGCTCGTCCCTATAAACAATATATTATATGATAAAACATCGAAAACGAACTATTTGTTCTTGACGTGATATGTTAACTATTTAGTCATGCATGTAGTAGCGACCTTCTTGGTTGCATCTTCTACGAAATTGATGTAGTTAACTCAGGCTATCTTGTCGCGAAGATGACATTTGTAATGTCTCCGTATTTTCTCTCCTTAAATTACGTAATTTAAGGACGTATCCTACCTATCTGTAGGTTTTGTCTTTATTTCAGAGGGCTTATTATGGCTGTGTTTATCGCGTGACAAAACACAACAAACATAACAAATCACAGTAATCATCCGTCACTCTCGCACTTATGTACTTGTCAGAATGTGACGAATGTTTTATCCTCGTCTCGTCACGCGATAAATACGGATAGGTAGGCCCACAGTTCTTAATAAATTTACTATTTTTGTTTTAGCATATTTCAAAATAAAAATACTTTATTATACCTACCTCACTGTGAATAAGATGATGACATGCTGACGGTACTTCATGGCGCTGGCGACTAATGGCTCCGTAAGACACGCACACTACCGCAATGTGCATGTACACGTTCAACCACTTAACAAAGCCCACTCGTCATCGTCTTCTTCTTCTTCGTACGGTCATTCCTGCATTATTTTTTTTTCTTTATAAATTAAGGTTAGTGTTTTGAAGCCATGTAACAGCCTCCGGTGTCATTCTGTTCAGTCCCTCAACTCCATCAGGGAATTTTTCATTTGGGCACTCGTTTGTGAGGTGGTAGATGGTTTGTTCCGGGGCACCACAATCGCAGGCTGGCGATTCGCGCAAGCCCCATTTGTAAAGGTGGTAGTTACATAGGTCGATGTAACTACCACGTGCGGTACCACCTCCTGTGCGGATTCTGTTGATGGTAGACCAGATCTTCCGGGGTTGCAGCGTTCCTGGGAGGCCAGAGGTGGGATCGGAGACCAGTTTTGATTGGGAGCATTCGGATGACTCCCATTTCGCTCTCCATTCTCGAGCCGCATCAAAGTTCACGAGCTTTTTGTCCGACCAGATAGGATTGCGTGATGAAAGGCGCGCCGGCGGCAGTTGTTCAAGTGTTTTGACGATTGGCATGGTATAGGGCGTTTTCGTTTTCATAGCCTTTTTTAGCTCTTTCGCCGCGGCTTCTTGTCGGCTTATGTCCGGCGGTGCGATGTTTGCAAGCACTGGGAGCCATGGCAAGGGGGTGGGTTTTAGCGTACCCGAGATGATGCGCATAGCTCTGTGTAGGTGGGTATCCACCTTGCTGGTGTGGGCTAGTGCCCACACCAGCAAGGTACCAGACTGGCGCGCAGTATTCGGCTGCCGAGTAGACTAAGGCGATGGTGGAAGTGCGCAGAACATCAGCTCGAGCTCCCCAGGTGGATCCCACTAAGTAGCTGACGAGGTTTACTCTGGTTTTAACTTTCTGTCCAACGTTTTCCAAATGGTTTCTGTACGTTAGCGACCGGTCCAACGTTACACCCAGGTATCTGGGGCTGAAATTGTGCGCCAGTTTTATCCCGCAAA
Source organism: Acleris sparsana (assembly GCA_923062465.1). NCBI lineage: Eukaryota > Metazoa > Arthropoda > Insecta > Lepidoptera > Tortricidae > Acleris > Acleris sparsana. Next base: position 11,692,294 of record OV281287.1, on the reverse strand, counting down.
AGTGGACGTTTAGCTTAGTGTTGGCAAGAGCGTTGGTTAAGTGGAACGCCGCCACCTCCGTTTTGGACGGGTTAGGACAGAGTCTCCAGTCAGTATAGTAGGTGTTAAGCACTTGGAGGTCGTCAGTAAGAGTGTGCTCCCCGTCACTGAACTTTTTGGCTTGATATGCAAGATAGATCATCGACGTAAATAAACTTTTCAGCGCAGAGGGCAGGCATATCCCTCGTATATACGTTAAAGAATAACGGTGCAAGTACAGAGCCTTGTGGCAAGCCATTTTTTATTTGGGTAAACCGGCTTTCTTTTGAGTTGAGGATAACCATAATCAACCTGGGCCCCAGCATGTTCTTAAGTAAGCGCAGCGTTTTCGCACAGGGGACAAGGGTTTTAAGTTTGTGCAGGAGCCCGGTGATCCAAACCGTGTCGTAGGCAGCCTTGAGGTCTACAAATGCCACAAATGTTTTAAGGCCTCTCTGGAAACCGGCCTCGATATAGCTGGTAAGAGCGAGGACCTGGTCTGCGCAACACCTGTTCGGTCTGAAACCCGCCTGTTCGGGTGGGATATGCGGGTTTATTGCAGGATTCAATCTTGAATTGCAAGTACCTCGCCAAGCGTCGTTCGGCTTGAAAACAAATTTTCAAGATGACAACTTGACGGATCGATATTTCACCTCCGTAAACCTCTATATTCCAAATTTCATCGAGATCGGAGCAGTTTTCGAGTTTTTTTTTAAATATATATGTATATGTTTTTTTGTTTTTTGTACAAAAGGGGTTTGGGTAAAAGTGTTGTCGTTTGTAAAAGTCACATTTTCAATGTGAGCGGCCATATTCTTGTTTATATGTAATAATAATGTCTCGTGTATATATGTAATACCATGCCTAATGCCCTTTATAAATCATTCCTTATCATCCTGCGCTGCTGCCAGGAAAGAAAAAAATAGCATCATGAATTCTATGGTGTGACGTGTGACGTTACGCCTGCAGTCGTATTTTTACAAACTTCAAATTACTTCATTTGTATGTTAGTGTGTATGTTTAGGTCACATCTCGCAAGTCAACTTTGAACCAGTTACGGTTATTGCAATGGGCGAATATTTTGAATACATCATGTAAACCGGATAACAATGAAATATTATGGTGTCTTAGAGCTGATTTCATGGTGGAGTCGGAAGATGGAAACAGGATCTCCGCTGCACTTAACATAGACCCACGGAGCTCCGGTTCGTTAGTTTGGTCTCTGTAAGCATATGATGACTGTGAAATTAAAATTGTTAGCGTAATCGTGAAGAATTATTGAAAATTGAATCAATTTCGCCACCTTGAATTCAAGTTGGCGGCTAACACCTCCCCTAGGTCGAAAACTTGTACCCCATGCCTTAACAATATCTAGTGAAACGTGTTTTTTTGCCGAAACCGAGACCGAACCTTTTATAAACGTAATTAAAACATTGAATAAAAATGTCAGTGAGCCGTTCTTTCCAGATATTTGATTAATGAAACATCTCGGCGGCCTAAAATCATTAATATTATCTACGTCCTACTTGAAATTTCAACATTGTTACAATGAAACGGGGTTAAAATTTAACTACAATATTAAGTAAAAAAATTAAAATGTTACATTAACTGTAACGTAGGTACAATACTTCTTTTAGGAAAGAGCCATTTTACAACTACTATGCCTGTCTCCCGCATTCATCATGAAAACAGCTTGACCGTATCATAATATCTAATAATCGAAGTTATCAATTCTTCTTCTTTGAAATTTGCAATACCAAGACTAACCTTAACACATTCACTGCCAAGAGCTCTGATTTTCATACAAAATGGATTCACCTGTAGGGTTCTTTCTTGGCAGTTAATGTGTGCGTACAAAATCGTCAACATCCCTACTCAAATTGACTGATCTTTTTTATTTGACTTCCAAAATTTGACCAAAATAAAACAACAAAATGAACTTACGTTACACGTCTATAATAAATTAAATGCTTTAAGTTATTCACCCATCATTTTATTACATAGGTAGGTACCTACAATCATTATTAGTCATTACTTATAATATTACATACACGCAATTAAGAAAAATTGTAAACTCGTTTAATGAAATAAGTAAACTTACGCACTTATATCCTAAATAACCAATAATATCCGTCAATATTTTTGTACATTATCAAAATTAGCGCTAAGCATATAAGTATTTAGGGTAAGAGCACCAAAAGATGAACGATTAAGCGACTACACCAACTTTAGACAGTTTATATTCAGTGAAAGTAACAAATTTCACCCTATTTAATTTTTTTATATGGTACAGTATATGGTCTAGATTGAAAATGACTATTATAAAGCCTGTTATTATATCTCCGTATTTTTCTAAAAATCATTGAAACCAAAAATGTACCGATTTGCCCAAAAGATGAACAGCGTGCCCTAATTCTGAACGGTTGGGGCCCAAAAGTTGAACTAACATAATAAAATACCTATATCATTTTAATTCTATTCACTTTTAGCAATAAAATGCGAGTTAACGAAATATTCTTTATTTTTTAATTGTTTACATTTATTTAATATTACTTACGAACATAAGGTTCCTATTTTTTATGGTTATTTGTGTCATAAAAACAACGAATTAGTATTTTTTATCAATTATCATTAGCAAAACTACTTAGTTACTTATCTTTTTAAACAGATAAACCGACAAAAAGTGTTACTTTAACATTTATAATATTAGTAAACATTTCCATAAATACTACTAGTGTTCATATTATAAAACTATGCCTAAAAGTTGAACAACTGAATTTACTTAGTTCAATTTTAGGACACAGAATTTATGAAATGAACAAACAAAATCAATTAGGTGTTCACATATTGGAATAGAATCCAAAACATGAACTAGTAAATTTAATTCGTTCAAGTATTAGGCACACATTTTTTATTGAACAGTGATAGTTTTCATAGTATTTAAAACTCCAAAATCATTGGATTAGACATCAAAAGCTATGTTCATCTTTTGGTTTAAAGATACAAGAGCATTTAACGATCATTTTACGTTCTAAATTTTCCATCTGACATTTCAGTACGATTTATTAAGAAGCTTTAAAAAAAGTACGCCTTGCCTAGTAGCTGAACACCGTTCAAGTATTGGCTTAGGTATACATTTTTGAAACCATTACTTGAACGGCATATTTCTCGTTAACTAACAAGAAAAAAGAAATATCGTATAACTCCAATAAAAGAGTGATTAATCAAGAATACATACCAAGCAAATCCTTCTAAGACTGACAATTATTGAATTTTATACGTAATTAAAAGCTTAAATTTGGAGAGCACTGTCCTTATTTATTTTCCCATACTATCGACGTTTTCAGCGGGAAGCTCCAGAACGACGACCGATCACGGCCAAAAAGAATATAATACTATGTTAAGATTTAATGGAGGTGTAAGCAAAGAGTTGCTGTTTAAGAAAAATAAATTCCGACCTATGTAATATTTGTCACGATTTAGTTATGTGATTATTTCGATCGAGTGTTCAGCTTTTGGGTGTCGTTCATCTTTTGGTGCCCCTACCCTACCATTATTCGGGGACAAACACGAGCACTGATTCGGTGGCTGGCGGAGTTAGACGAGCGACGCGACATTGCCAGCCGCGCCGAGCGCACCCGACGTTAGCCGAACGCTACCCAAAAGTACGATATTGAAAGTTTCGACGCGGCCGAAAGGTTTGGCCGAAACCGAACCTCAGGCCGAAACCGAAACTTCGGTCGGACACTAACAATATCCATCAAGAAAATTCTATACACCACCTTTTCTAAAGCAAAGGCCTTTTTAAAGTGATACTTAACACCATTAAATAATCTATCACACAATTTTGATTGGGTTCAATTTGAAAACTTCAATATAAGGGTCATATCCAAACACAGACATACTAGAAGAATAATTCAATTCAATATTTAAATTGTGTCTGGAAAACATTTTCTTATATTTACTGAACAAATGCATCAATTTTGTTCTCATATGTTTAGTCATATTCAAACAAATATTTAAATTATACAGCTTTTCACACCTTAGCAACATCTCTTGTGGTTTGAGTAAATCATGAGGGCGAGAGTAACCTTCATTTATCAAGTGAACATTTTCTATATCGCTACACAGACTTAGAGATTGGAAGAGTGGCTTAAAATCAATTGTTTTAGTAACTAAACGCAAGTTCTTAATAGACTTGCTTAGAGGAATATTTCGTGACAATGCATGGGTAAAATTAGGAGTTGTAGCAAAATCTACTGTTACAAGATGTGTACAATAAGAAAACAGAATCTTGAAAAAATCTCCACCGAAAACTACATAACCACTTAGGCTTAAAAAAGTAATTTTTCTTAAATACTCATTACTACTAGACAATGTCACAGGAAATATTAAGGAGTGATCAAAGGTCATACTTAATTCAACTTTTTCTTTATCCTTACACACTAAATCATAATCCAGTATGACTTCACTAGTAGCCAACCTTCTTTTCTTATTATCTGGTTCAATCTTTTCGTTCACTCTGGCAAATTCATCTTTGTTTGGTTTTGTGTAAAACCAATCAAATTTGGCAGGTACTTGTGTGTCACTACAAGCAGATGATAGATGATAGGGATAAAACTGCTTTAGCTGACTAGCTAAACTCTTAAAAAACAAGTTATCAAACACGGTAGATTCAGTGTCCCATATCATTATGGCAACATTGCCACCAAGCTCATGGTAAGTCCATTGTGTGATAACTTCTGCTTCTAAACCAAAGTGTTCCTGGAAAAAGTCTTTAAATTTAGGAGTCACCATCACTTTGCTTATGTGTATGGTACATCTAGTGACAATGATAGCTTCACATTTTTCGAGGTTCACTATTGAAAGCGGAACAGACTCATTTAAACACCGATAATATTGATTCATTGCCCTCCAGTTTAATAAGAAAATCTTTAATGATTTGAATTTCATTTCATTGACCTTACCATAACTCTCGTAAACAGGAAAGGGACATTCAGTTATAGTGAACTGCAACTCATTCAATTTAGCTTTTTTTAAAATTCTCAATGGCAGCACAGAAAAAAACAGGTTTATTACACCACCCACAAAATGAACATTAACAAAATTTTTAAATAGGTTTTGACATTTTTCTATCACCTTAGATAAAACCTTTACTTGATTTGACTTGTCAAACCAAAAATTAACAGAAACATCTTTTATTGTTGGGCAAACATCATGCACCGCAAGCAAATCAAGTATTGTGATTTTTGTATAAGAAACATCCAAACTCTTCAGATTCTTTAACTTCTTGACAGCAGGTAACAACATACTTTTGGTTAAGTCATTGACAGCACACAAATTCAGTTCTTGAAGATTTCCAGCAATATCCTTGAAAAAGGCCAGTTTAAGAGAATGTACTGTAGCCATGGCATTCAGAGAAAACCGACAGGAGTTTATAACTCCATTCAATCTGACAATATGTTTAAAATATGGGTGTGTGTTATATAAGTTACATTGTGACTCGATATCCAAAGATTTGATTACTATAATAATAACTTCTTCAGGTAGATCAAGCAAACCCATGATGACTGAAGATTCCCTAGAAAAAAAAGGGTTTTAACATTACTAATCAGGGTGGGTGGTTGGCAATTTAAAATACAGTGTAAAAAATATCATCTAAATTATTAACTACATGTAGTATCCGGGGTTAATCTCACAAATTCAGGTAGTCTCAAACTAAGCTCTAGCCTAGCTTGTACTATTGAGTACTAGACAAAGATAAACAGACCTATACTTATAGAGAAACAGAAATTGTATACATAGAAGTCATTAAAGACCCTGGGACAAAAACTCGTACCCATCACACAAATATTTACCCATATCGGGAATCTGAGCACTATCTTCGTAGGCAGGGTCACTACGACCTAGGCTAAACGCGTCGTTCTTTCACGTCTTTATTTTACTTATTTAGGTAGTAATATTTCGTCGTAAATGCTATTTGTAGTAATATTTGGTCGTAAATGCTGTTTTTATTGTGTAAATCGAGCAAAAAGCACATTTTCATACGAGGACCGTATTATAAATGCAGTTATTATTATAAAATAATACTTACTGATATTAATGGATAATACACAAGATCAGAAGAACACTAAGTTCATTTAGTTGAGGCGCAGAATTAAATTAATAAAACGATTTATTCATAGCAAAGAAACTAGCTTATAGTTTTTTACACGGCCATACAATCTTTAATCATTATTATAAAATTTAGGAAAATGGTACCTATTTATTATTATTTTATTACAAGTACCTACCACGTACCTACTATTGATCAGAAACACAGAATACTAAGGGATGCTAACTAACGTATATCAGAAAGCCAAAGAGAATATCAGAAAGCTATTGATTATTTATTTCATTCGTATCTTTTTATTATTGTGCCTGCCTGACCTGCCTGTGACAGATTAAAATTTTACATTTCACGCTAACGTTCTTCCAAACAATTGAGTAGTCAACTAACTTTAAAAAATACGTATCTTCAGTAAATTCATTCCAAAAAATTATAATATTATATAATTGTTTTACGTATTTTTAAAAACAAGTTAGGAATAATTATGCACATATTTTCTCAGCGAACTAAATACAAAATAATGATAAACTACTTTTACTTCCTATATGCAAAACGGACCGTTAATATTGTTTCACAATTTTGTGCGTTCTTTTATTCATATATTTATTTAATTTTCTGTACGTTAGATTATGTACAATAAATATTCAAATATAAAAGTAAAATAACAATTACTAATTTAAAAAAAAAACGGCAGTGGGGCAGGGCTCAAGCTACCGGTGGTTAGGGCTGCAGAGAGAGGAACCTCCTCACAATGCGTGCCGTATCGAGGAGTACTGCATTCTTCCGGCCCTTGATCCAGCCATCTAGCGAACGTCTCTTGAGGTGTTGGTCGAGTCGAGACTCGTCGCTATAAGACCGTTTACCGAAACAACTATCGGGACAATGATTGCCGAGTCAACATCCCACATGGCGGTCACCTCGTAAGCCAAGTCAAGGTACTTGCTGAGCTTATTAATATTATTTATTTATTTATTAAATACAAACCTCATGGTACAATGCAAAACTGTCAGAATAGGTAGACTGTAGGTTTGTGTCCGTAAATAAATTTGTTTTTTTACATATAAATAGCTTACAGTATGTCTAGTATGGATTTGACTCTAATAAACTTTTTTTGACTATCTTAAATTTACGAATATTTAGCCCCTGCCGGATACGAGGGCCACACCGAAATGATCGGGAATTGAGTACTTGGGATTGAGTCAGCATAAAACCTTTTCTGTTATGAGTACTGGCCACGGATAAACTTTCCATTATGGACCGTCGATTTATGGGGTTTGGGGGGTGGGGGGTGGCGAGGGGGGGGGAGGGCTACCCTCCTGTACAATCCCCCCCCTACGGAACCCCCTAGTTTAGGAGATATTCAAGGTCAAAGTTTTAGGTTAGAATAGCGCCATTTAGTCATTAGAACGATATGGGGGGGTTGGGTTAGGTTAGGTTAGGTTAGGTTAGGTTAGAATCAGTGTAGAACCGACTCGGCCAGGTTAGGTTAGAAGGCCTAGGCGGGAGCTTAGCTCCCGCCTAGGTCTTCGAGGTTATTTTTTTTGCTGTCCAAATACCCCGTAACTGCTACCAGAAAAGTAAAGTAAGTTAAGTAAGTAAGTCTCGGAGTCTGGAACTGTCTCGGAGTCCGGAACTGTCTCGGAGTTCGAAACTGTCTCGGAGTCCGAAACTGTCTCGGAGTCCGAAACTGTCACGGAGCCCGAAACTGTCACGGAGCCCGAATGCGGAGGTCGAAGGGTAGGCGGGGTACCTAACCTAACCTAACCTAACCTAACCCAACCCCCCCATATCGTTCTAATGACTAAATGGCGCTATTCTAACCTAAAACTTTGACCTTGAATATCTCCTAAACTAGGGGGTTCCGTAGGGGGGGATTGTACAGGAGGGTAGCCCTCCCCCCTCTCGCCACCCCCCACCCCCCAAACCCCATAAATCGACGGTCCATAATGGAAAGTTTAACCGTTTGACAAGTTGATGGACAAAATGGAGCTCACTCGTGAAGATTTCCGTGTCATATATTATAATGTGGAAGCACCAAGCCAAACGACTATTTATCGCTGGTATTCGGAGTTTCGACGAGGTCGTGCCTCTCTCACTGCCGTACCTTCTAGTGGTCGACCTAAAACAGCAGTAACGCGTGAAATCGTGACGGATGAAAAAAATTCTTCAAGCTGATCGACATGTGACTAGGGAATGCAACCGGTAAACCGCTTTACCGGTTAACCGGTAATACCGGCCCAATCTGGTGTCGGTAAATTACCGGTAAATTTTGGAGATTACCGGTAATTTACCGAATGGTGTTAAAAGGAAAAAAACGCAAAACAATGTTGTACGTGCAAATTCTATTGCAAATCTCAGAATAAAACTAACTATTTCTACTTACTTATACTGAATTATGAATTATTAGTGTTATCGCTCTCCTCGGGGTATTTTTCATTTCGTTGATGTTTTGTTTACTTACCTCCACTAACCTTATCTAAGTAGACAGACAGCCGCAGCAGGGTGAGCCCTTTGTTTTAGTGTGCTACAATTGCTACCTGCTCTAGCCCCCTAAACCGTTACTCCCGTTTTTACCTCCCAGATCTTATCAGTTGAGCCCTATTGATGCTAAGTGTCAGACGTGCCAGTGCCAGTCTAGTTACTTATGTGTTACTTAGATGTGGAACATATTATTGTGATTGCATTGCAGTGGCTTCTTATCTCACTGACCAACGGTTCTATGTAAGTATCTATATTTAAATTTGATTTGTAATTTTATAAAATATTAGTATACTAACATTATGAACTAAATTAGCAACAAGAAAAGTTACACAAGCCAAAGTAGGTAGATAAAAGTAGTGTTATTTTGATTAACTTTAACATGCTATTGATATTTCTATTGAAGTAAAATTTACCATTGAATTAATAGGTACTAATGATAAATAATGATTTTAATAAAAGTACATTTTTGTGGCATTTTGCCGACTTGCCACCCTGTAGTTACGCCACTGGTATGTACCCAGTGCGTTGCTGTCGGTGTCTTTCTTACACTTTGCTACTTGATACTCCAACGAACTGGTAATAGCACGAATGCTTTTAATCCGTCGGCTTCATCATTATCACCATTTCTTCAGCCTGTTACCGCCACTGGTGAGCACTCGAGTACGCCATTCATCCCGAATCCCGATCATATGCTGTTCTAATCTAATCCAAAATTGTTCCGGCTTGCCTTCAGTAATTACAATGTTCCAAGATTTGTGAAAGTTTCTTCATATTTGTTTTTTTTTGTCATAGCATTCAATTGAATATTGGATTATTAATATTAATTTATCGATATTTTTACGTTTTTGGAGAAAAAATATTAAGCTGACGTTGACATGTAAACATACTAATGACGGTTCTGAATGAAAGTCAATTTACAGTCAACTTAGACGTGGCGGGCTCGCAACGTCGCAATTGTAAGGGTGTTTTGTACTGGAGATTTCATTACGACTTTTTTAAACATAAACGCAAATATCTCAAAAACCAAGCTGAATCTAGCAAACATTATACGACAATTTTAACTCCAAATAATGTCGGGAATAGGCTGTTAAAATTATTCGGTTACACTCGTGTAACACCGTGTAGAAGTAGAAGCGATTATTTTATATTTTAAAGTTGATTGTTGAAAATTAAGTTTGACGTTGCCTTGATTACTAGTTAGGTAGTTATAAAAACAATTTAATGAATTAAAGACTGATTGATATTTTAAATTGTGTTTTAAAGGTGTTTTTGGTTACAAAATATAAGATTTCGAATATTTTTTTGTATTATTATTTTACCCTCGTGATTACCGGTAATTTACCGGTTTTCAAATTTGGCCGGTAATTGCATTCCCTAACCTGTACGTATTTGAATATCGAAAGTTATAATATCGAACGGTCAAAACATCTACAGTAATTATATTTTTTTATACTCGAAAGACCTAAATCTGACAGTTCCATCTTGATTATTTCGTTATTTTAACACTATTTCATAAAAACATGAATGACAACTTGTGTAATTAGTAATATTAGGGTAAGTTTTATGGATAAAAACACCTACAATTAAACCAAATTGCAGTGATCACAGCGAATGCGCGCCCGTTGAGGTTAGGATTTTGGTCTTAGAATTTCTAGTATAGGTCTGAAATACTTACGATTAGAATGCCACTTCAAGTTTGTGTAAATGTTTATTTATATAAATATTTATGTCTTATCAACAATAGGTACTTGTTTTATTACAAAATACCCAATAATATAATTATTATATATTACCCCGTTTGTTGGGTAAAATTCATTTTAAATGGATGACAACACAAAATTGGTATAACACGACTAAATTTAAAAGTCAGCAATCACACGGGTTACCGTGTATTATCGTTATCAACATAAATCGCACGGTTAGCGGAAGAAAAATACTATATAATATACACGGTGTAACACGAGAAAACCGAATAATTTTAACAGTGTGTTCCTAAGGCCGTAAGAAACAAAAAAGATTATATGAACCCAGGTCGAAATATGATTTTAATTTTTGTTATGTTTTCATACATAATAAATTAATTATTTTTCCTACACCAGTAAATCAACACCTTAGGATAAGCTGGCAACGTTTCTTATTGTTATCTCTTTTCATTAGAAGAGGCAGACATACTCATAGAGCAATTTCCTTGTCAAACAAATCGTTTCAAAGCAGGATTTACGTACAAATGCAAACGAAAGTTCTTACTACGTTTGCAATTGTTATCTCTTTTCATTAGAAGAGGCAGATATACTCATAGAGCAATTTCCTTGTCAAATAAATCGTTTCAAAGCAGGATTTACGTACAAATGCAAACGAAACTTCTTACTACGTTTGCAATTGTTATCTCTTTTCATTAGAAGAGGCAGACATACTCATAGAGCAATTTCCTTGTCAAATAAATCGTTTCAAAGCATGATTTACGTACAAATGCAAACGAAACTTCTTACTACGTTTGCAATTGTTATCTCTTTCCATTAGAAGAGTTAAGTAACACTTGGAGTCAGGCATTATTGTTTTAAAGCAGGATTTACGTAAAAGTGCAATCGGAACTATTTACTAATAATTTACCTATTTAGACATGCTTCAGACTATCGCAGAGAGATTTACACTTTCGCAAAGTTAAAAATATTGTAACTGCCTCATTCGATTAAATTGGTGGTTATTTTTGCCCCAAACACTACGAGGACCAGGCAATTCTAGCTGTTTATTTAATCAAATAGTTCTAGGGCCTTATGAATAGGCCATCATCATCATGGTTCATTTACTATTCGCTCTTGGATTCTCCAATGGTTGCGACAAGGCGTTGGGTACAAAATTAATTATGAAATGAACAAGTGGCCATGGCCTACCAGCAGTAAGCCAGTAAAAGTAAGCAAAATATTACTGAGACTAAATAAATTAAATGGATTTTTTTAAAGCAAAGGCTACAAAAAGTAGCCCAGAAACAGTTATTTTGAACTGTCATGGGTACTCCTTACATCAAACTGAAAACTACTGGCCACTTCATTCCGCAATCATAATGACATTAATGACTTACATTGCGTCATTGACATTGTTGTTATTGATATAAGATTTGTATACATTTTGATTTTCACAACGTAACTTTTATTATCTTGTACTGGTATTTATTATCTTGTCAGCCTTATCTAGTTGTTAAACTAGGCATGAAACGTTACAAAGTGTCTTCAGAAATAATGAATGTTAAATTGAAGGATTGACTTATGGAACGGAGACGTGGTCCCTCACAGTGAGCCTTTTAAATAAGCTCAAAGTTACTCAGCGTGCTATGGAGAGAGCTGCTCGGAGTTTCTCTACGGGATAGAATCAGAAATGAAGAAATCCGTAGAAGAACCAAAGTCACCGACATAGTTCTCAGAGTCTGCAAGCTGAAGTGGCAATGGGCTGGACACATTGCTCGTAGAACTGATGGCCGGTGGGGTGTTAAGGTTCTCGAGTGCAGACCACGGACCGGGAGACGCGGTGTCGGTCGGCCCCCTACTAGATGGACCGACGACCTGGTGAAAGTCGCCGGACACCGGTAGATGCAGAAGGCGTGTGACTGTTCAGGTGGAAGTCTTTGGGGGAGACCTACGTCCAGCAGAGGACGTCCCCGGGTTGAAATGATGCAAATAAAAGTATCTATGATATGCTTTTACTTAATAAATAAAATAAAAGAATTTTGTGTATTATTTCGTATAATTTGTGGATAACATGAATTGCATAAGTAAGATTAATTAGTAATTACAATAATAAAACGAAATGTTTACAAAATTAACTCGCAACAAGACTAGTACTACTCCTGTCGACAGTATTCATTCATAAACAAATAAAAATAAACTGCATATCATAAAAATATTACATCCATTAAGATTCCGTTAAGTACTTACCACCTGAGGCCCGTGGCAAATTCATTGGATGGGGCCCTCTCAGTAAAATCAGTAAAATCAAAAATCAAATCAAATCAAATCAAATCAAATTTATTCACCGAATCGTCATGTTACTCCTGAGCTTGCAGCCTCTCGGGCCGGAAGGCTGTCTCGGGCCGAGGGGTCTCTCGGGCTGGGGGCCCGTGGCATTTTGCCGACTTGCCACCCTGTAGTTACGCCACTGGTATGTACCCAGTGCGTTGCTGTAGGTGTCTTTCTTACACTTTGCTACTTGATACTCCAACGAACTGGTAATAGCACGAATACTTTTAATCCGTCGGCTTTATCATTATCACCATTTCTTCAGCCTGTTACCGCCACTGGTGAGCACTCGAGTACGCCATTCATCCCGAATCCCGATCATATGCTGTTCTAATCTAATCCAAAATTGATCCGGCTTGCCTTCAGTAACTACAATGTTCCAAGATTTGTGAAAGTTTCTTCATATTTGTTTTTTTTTGTCATAATATTCAATTGAATATTGGATTATTTTTATTAATTTATCGATATTTTTACGTTTATGGAGAAAAAATATTAAGCTGACGTTGACATGTAAACATACTAATGACGGTTCTGAATGAAAGTCAATTTACAGTCAACTTAGACGTGGCGAGCTCGCAACGTCGCAATTGTAAGGGTGTTTTGTACTGGAGATTTCATTACGACTTTTTTAAACATAAACGCAAATATCTCAAAAACCAAGCTGAATCTAGCAAACATTATACGACAATTTTAACTCCAAATAATGTCTGGAATACGCTGTTAAAATTATTCGGTTTCCTCGTGTAACACCGTGTATATAGTATTTAATAATATTATTTAAACAGAAAACCGGTCCTTTTTTATGTTCAAATGTAACTAGGAGACGTAATTTCATATAATTAGTTATTTACATTGTCAATCAGGATTTAAATGACCACAAAATTAGAATAATGTATCCACTTACGAATGAAAGGTTATGTGCTCACATTTATTTCGCTCACACCGGCTTTTATAGCCTAAAATACTTACTACAGTTCACCATTTCGGAACTGTTCTGTAACACACGAAACGTATACTTGTCCCTTGAAATTTGCGAATAAACACAGAAAACAGCGAAAAACTCATCCGACACAAATCCGCTGTCAGGTTTGTCTGCCACATTTTTCTGTGCCAAACGTATACGCGAGAGAGGGACAGGTAAAAGTAAGTGCATCTCGTTTCTACATACGTAATATGTATAAACTCATCTCAGCCTTCCCATGGTACCTAGTCCAATGCCTACTCTATGCTCATTAACCACTTTGTGTCGGTATTTTGGCCCGCGTCAAAGGGCCGCGAACGCGATAACTGCAAGAAGGCTCTACATTCACTGACGCGCAACTTTAATAAAATATTAGCCGAATACCACTCGATGGATAGAAAAAAATCGTATCAGCCAAAGCTTGAACCTGAGGTCCTACTTTGAAAATCGAAGTTCGAAGTTACGTTAGCTTCTCTGTCACTTGTTATTCGAGAGTAAATCGAGAAAAAAGGATGGAGCTTTGAACCACTTTAGATTTCGAAGTATGTACCTATACCCATTTTTCAAAACAGCTCCGCCCTTTCTTTCGAATAAAATGCAAGCATATTTTTTTTGATGTATCCTAATTCTATTGAGTTTGATTGTGAATAACTGGATGGTTATCACGAACCACTAAATTTGAAACTTCGAGTGCTGAGTGAGTCTATCACTCGTGACTCAACACTAAATCGAGAGAAAGGGATACAGCAACATAAATTCGAACTTCGGTTTTCAAAGTAGGGTAGGACCTTGGACTGATAATACCAATGCGTCTGCAATAAAAATACAGCTGCCTAAAGTCATAGTTTCATAATTAAAGTAAAGATGGTTGCTATTTGCTATAAAATGTCATTTAACGCTTCATAGAGGTACACAATAATTGAATTGAACAAATACATTTATTTAGTGCATTGGTCGTATGAGCTATACTACCGTCGAGTATAGGAATACAACCAGTTTAAGTAAATAATGGCGGAAGATTTGCGAAATTACAATTTACAGCTACAGCAGGTATGTGGAACCAGCATTGTTTTATGGAAGAAAAATAGGATATCGCGTTGCGTGCAAGAAGCAATGATATTTTTAAGAACGTTTTGTATTTATGTAAACTTTATATTGCACAATTACAAAACGCATTTTCATCGTGACGTTGTAAGCAATGTTATTGCATATAAACATATGTATAAACAGGAATAATCATTGGGTGTAAGCAATTTTTTTTTCTCAATTTAAGGTCGAGGCGGCGCTGTTAACTGACCCTCAAAATGAGGAGCTCCTGAAATTAAAGGGCGATTTAGAAGAAGTAATAGAGTTGACTCAAGATCTTATAAAAACACAGGAAGGTGAATCTAAACCAGCAAATTTTCATAGTTCTAGTAATGATGATGATGTTACAGCGTCGCTGTTGGCAGCTGAAGAGGAGACGGAGCATCATGCTTCTATCCAATGGCAAGTCGGAGACAGGTGCCTTGCCAAGTCGAAGGCTGATGGCATGTAAGTAGTTTTTTGTATGGTTTAAAGTAATTTCACAGTATCAAGGAACCTCAAAGAGTTTCATAAATCAATATGCTGGGATAAAATAATTCGCACTGTATGAGTCGGATGAATGCATCTTTTTTTTCTCAATTTTACAGCATTATTAAGAAACAGTAACATTTGACCTTTTTAATTTATCAAGCTCTTTATTAAAGATAATATTACCAAGAAGTAGGGTTAAATTTTAGTATTTATAGGTAATCAGTAGGCTTGATACTTTTGGGTGCATACTGTGGTTCTAGAATCCAGGGAGTTGTCATATATTAAAATATTTTTTTCATATATGACAACTCCCAACATGATTACTTATAAATTATTAAATACTTATTCATAACATTACAATAACACAATGTTACTTAAAATAATATTTGTGATTATGGCACATTTGTTTTTTTATATTTCTATGTACGGTCACGGGCTTTAACACATTCACTGCCAAGAGCTCTGATTTTCATACAAAATGGACTCACCTGTAGGGTTCTTGGCAGTTAATTTATGTACCACTATAGAACCTTGTTGTATAAAATCTACGATTTTTTGAAATATTTTTTTATATGCTTTCACATCAGCCAATTATTGGCACGATGTATTTTGCCAATGTCAGAGTAGACATCTTATGTAATTTCTATCTCGTCACTTGACGCTGTCATGTGACAGAGTTCCATACTGGCATAACAATTAAAATCCTTGACTGTACCTAACAGTTTATATTATATTTTTTATCTATCAGGAATTCCTCTATTGTGTTGTAGCGGTTTTGGATAAGTTTTTTTTTGAGTTTGGTATAGAATGCTTTTAACATTATTTCTGTGGTATTTTTTTTCGTATATTATTATAATAGATTGATAATTTGGGCTATTTCTGAACATTTGTTCAAAGTTTGGTTGGGGTGGAAGAATAGGTTTATCTTGTCTGTAAGTGGTTTTTACGTGTTCATAAAGGGTTGTACATTTTTTTTTTAAATACAGCAGTTTCAAGGATGTAGGTATATACAAGGGAGAGTGAGTATATTTTCTTTAATGAAGTGTGGTCGGCAGGAATTTTTGGGTGTAAATTTGCAATTATTCATACACATTTTGAGTAACTTATAGGTTTTTCTCATCAGGGCTGTGTCCCCAGTCCCCACATAATAATTCCATTTTTGAGCCATGCATAAATAAAATAATAAATAAAATAAAATTCATTTATTTCGGACCATTATACATCCATATTACAGTTAGTTAGTTAGTAACAATATTTCTTAAAATTAAGTTAGTATTTAGATTAGTAGGTACATAATATGCGGTGCAGACCAGCCCAGTGCTGCAGATAGCGACTGTCCGGTCTGTCCGCTATGACGCGCAGGATGCTGTTGGAGCTGGCGCGCAATCTGCGCAGCGCGGCAGCGGCGCGCGCGCGCAACACGGCCGGGAAACCGTCGACGCGCGCGTCCGCTAGCATGCCGGACGCGCTGCACGCGCGCGGCAGCCGCAACAGCACCCTGAACGCGTTATTATACTGAACACGAAGGGCGCTGATAGCTCTCTGCGTGTAGTTTGCCCACAGGCTACAGGTATAGAGCGACGTACAGTACGCTCTAAAAAGTGTTACTTTGACTTGAGCTGTACACCGTCGGAACCTGTGGGCCAACATGTTTGCTCGGACTGCCAGCGCCCTGCGTTCCCTTTCGATATCGAGGTCATCTCGTAACGTATCCGTGACAATATGTCCTAAATATTTAAAGTGAGTTACTCTCTTAAGCTGATCTCCGTTTAGGCGTATGGGAGGCACGTAGGAAGGACACTTCGTACCGGCTTTAAAAATCATGAATTCACTCTTTGATACATTATATCTAAGGCCATGTTTATCCGCATACAATTCACACATTTCGATCAGTTTGATGAGACCGCAAGGCGACGGACTCAGCAGCACCATGTCGTCTGCATAGCTTATGTTATTTACACATACACCACCAATATGACAGCCGGCACGCGTGCTGCTGAGTTCCTCGATCAGTGCATTAATATACAGGTTAAAAAGCCTGGGTGAGGTTCTCCCCCCCTGCCTCACCCCGCACTCCAACCTGTATTCTTCAGATATAACGTTACCCCATTTGACAACATTCACCTGACACAAGTACCAACTCCTACATATGCGTATCAGATCCCCTGGTACTCCAGCCTTCTCTAGTTTACTCCACAGAAGCTCGTAGTTAACCAGATCAAAAGCTTTAGAGAGATCTAAGAAACACGCATATATAGGAGTTTTCCTACGTGTGTAGTATTCAACGGTGTGCTTGAGACTCATGATTGCGCTTTCAGTCGACAGTTGAGGCCGAAACCCGAACTGGGCGTCGTGAAGTTTGATGTGGTTGTCTAAGTGAGCATCAAGCACAGCGTCGAACACCTTAGCTATCACCGTTGCCAGTGAGATAGGTCTATAGTTCGATATTTTTGATATATCACCCGTCTTATTTTTAACGATCGGCACAACAACAGTTCGTATCAAATCTGGGGGCAAGTAAGCATGACTAATACACAGGGAGAAGAGCAAGGCAAGTACCCTGGGCAGATGGGACCCTGCATACAGCAGGTGCTCGATACTGAGCCCATCATGCCCAGGAGACTTCCCCCTCTTCATGCCGCGAATAACGCTCTCAATTTGCTTAGCAGTAAATTTAATAGAGCACTCGCCTCCTTGACACATGTGTTTTGACTCGACTGCCGGTACGCTAAGTGATGATTGCACTGTAAAATGTTGTTTAAATAAATTCGCAATTTTACACGGCTCGGTCTCACCTTCCATACTCACAGACAGCCCGGGCTTAGCGTTCAGTTTGTTAGTGTATTTCCAGAAGCTACGGAAGTCATTTTTATTATGATAGGATGCCAGCATATCCATTTTAATTTGATCCTGATGCTGCTGGCACCATTTTAACCTTGACTTAAATACCTTTCGGCTGAGGCACATTGCCTTATATATTTCACCTGTCGAGGGTTTGCCGTGTGCTATCCACGTTTGGAATCTGAGCCTGGCCTTTCTGTGAGCTTCACCTACGTGCCTGTTCCACCCCATTACCTGTCTATTTTTATTACTCTTTGAAACTCGATCAAACACTGAAGCTGTGCTTAGCGCACTCACTATATCATAATATAATTTATTAATTACACTAGTGTGAGAGTTATCACAACAACAATTATCACAACAGCTTCGTAACTGTGTAGGAAAATCAATTGTTTTTAATATTTCATTGCATTTATTTTTATATTTATCAATTTCATCAGGTTTCCTATCACCCCAGACTACTTTTGAACTTTGAGCATTATGATTGTATATCTTAGATTTAACAATAGCTAAGTTACACTCTATCACTAGTGGATAGTGATCGGACCAATACACATCATGTTTTACAGTAACTCTAGAGATGGATGCGAAAGCTGCCTGCGTGACCACACAGTGGTCCAGCCAGCGTTCGCAGCCGTGCGCCTCACTCACGTAGGTGTAGGTACCCGAGTCCACCCCCAGCTTCTCAATGTCAGCACATATCCACTGTTGCTCCTCACAAAAACTGAGTAGCTCACTATAAAAAGGTTCGCGTGGGTGGGAATTAAAGTCACCCAACATATATGACGATTCTATATCACTGTCCGCAATAAGAGTTTGTAAAGTACTCACGCACTCGGTGAACGCCGGTAGGTTCTCCGCAGTATCCGTAGGCATATACACACTAAATATCACAACACTCTTACTACCGACCCTGATTTGAATACCACAAATTCTAGGGTTATTGCACTCAACTACTGTTGCCGACGGGAACTTGTCCTTCTTCCACAGCAGCGCCACGCCACCGTGGGGTCGCCCGCGCAGCATTCCAGCAGTTGTATCAACGGCTGACGTTCCTGTATAAGCGAATCCCTTATGTATAGTAGACAGGAAAGGTAAATCGTCAGGAAACAGCCACGTTTCTTGAAGTGCAATAACGTCTGAGTAGTCACATAATTGTCTTAAGTCAACTAACGATCTTTTGACGTTTTTACAGTTATAGGTAGTGAATATACATGTACTTATATGATCTTTGGCCATTATAGTATGCGTTTAGAGTTAGTAGCGACTTCAGAGCTGCCTCTGTCTAATTCCCGGTGCTTAAAGTGTACAAAGCGTCGGAATATGACACCTTCAGGCCATATTTTTTCATCTAGAAACATCTGTAACTTGTCATTTGGTACAAACATCTTGTAGGCATTGTGTGATTTACGTTGGTCCCTCATTATTATTTTTCTCAACACCACTGACACTTGTGTTTTTTCTCGGATATGCTCAACAATATCACTTTCTAGCGTATCTACGTGTACATTCGAAATAAACACTGCTGTCTTGGCTGCCGCTGCCTTAAACCGTCCGTCAGGCAGGGTCTCGGCTTTTCCTTGTTGTCCAATAAAACGGTTATTTCTTTGTCTTGTTTTTCGCTTTTGGTATGTCTTCCATTCGCCGCCATTCTTAACAATATCCGCCATCGTATGTGATTCCCTTGCTACACTTTGTATAATATTAATCTGCGGCTCGTCAGCTGACTGTGTAGTCGTCATTTCTTCCTGGCCGGGTACAATTATTTGTAACGGAGATCTTGTTAGACATTTCTGCGGCGAGACCGGTGCCATCTTGGATACGTTCACTTCCACTGCGCTGTCTGTTGGCACCGCGCTCGGCCATGCGTGTGAGGGAGATGGCGCGCCATCTTGCGACACGCGTGAAAGAGACGGCTGCTCATCGTTTAACAAGGTTCGTTCAAATTCAAAGTGCGAAAATCCCATTGGGCCACTATCGCGATATGCTCCACGTCTAGTATTAACGTTCATACTCGAATTTGAATTTGAAAAATTGGCGTTATAAAACGGTGTAGTTGGTTTATTAAGAAGACTTTTCGTTTCTGCCAACTCAATCTTTATATTTCCCAACTGTTCAGTAGTAGCGTAATTAGATTTTATACTTTTTAGCTCCTCTTTAAGTCTCACCATCTCCTTAAGAAAGAAGGTTGCATCTACGTAGTCAAAATACACGGGAGGTAATCGATGAAGATCCCGGGCCACGAATATCGGGATGCATTCTTTATTTGTTTCCTTGAATAGATAGATTATATCTTCCATTTCTCGTTGCTCTTTACCCTCTCCTCTTCTGTTCGGCTTCTTAATGGCATCGGGTATAGAATGGTAAAGAAGTTCTTTTGATTTGGTAATATCCTCGGACGAGAAAGCAGACACACAAATTCTGTACAGGCTATCTTCATCCATCAAGGGTATCTTATTTTGCACAAACGTCAACAATTCGTCGACCACGATATTACAGTTATTGCACTTTAACACTGACGACGTCATGTTTACGAAACTCGCGAACTCACGCTCAAACGACTGCTCCGTGCGCTTGCGCGACCGCGACTAAGCAAGGGCGTCGTAAGACAATTTGGCGGATTTTAGTGCACTTAGTACATAAATAAACTGAGATATTTTCAATTTTATTTTCAAGAACTGAGTTTGCCAGTTAAGTTGGGTGTCAACCGTAACGCCGAGTAGAGTGAAATGGTTTACTTGGTCTATATTTAGCTTTTTAGTTTGGGCTGATAGGTCGGAATTGGGTTAATTTAGTTTTATTTATATTTATTTCCAGGTTGTGATGAAAGACCCAGCTTTTGACAACATTAAATGTTTCCTCTATTTGATAAGCGCTATTGTTGTTTGGACATTTGAAAAGGAAAGACACATCATCAGCGTGTCATCATGTTTATGTAGATTAAGAATAATATGCATCCTATCACACTTCCTTGTGGACTGGAGAAGTTTGTGATGGCTTTGATTGACTGGACACTCTGTAACTGGTTGAATTGTTGATCGAAATGATCGAAAGAAACAAACTGTTATAACCATTCATGGGCTTTACCTCCATTGCCCACTTATTTTAATTTGGCAAGTAAAATATTATGACGAACTCTGTCATATGCTGTGGTCATAACAAGAAGTAATACTATATTTTTTATTTCTAATAAATTCCAACGCACCTTGGTGGTATTTAAAAACAGCTAGGGTGGTGGAGCAGTTGTTACGAAATCCGTCAAGAAGGTTGAATTTTTCTAAGAAATTGTTAATATGTCGCACCTTCAGAACAATAATGACATAATTCAAAATTTTAGTTTTCAAACTTCAAGTGATAAATGTATGTTTATAGAAACCTAACTCGAAATTTAAAATATCTCAATTACGTCACTATTGTTCTGAAGGTGCGATGTGTGGTCATTGCTTTTTCAAATATTTTAGATGTGGATGGTAGGAGTGTGATAGGTCGATACTGGCTGGGGTCGTAGGCTTTACCGCCTTTTTTAGAATTGGTTTGATTTTTGCAGTTTTTAGTAAGTCCGGAAACATGCTTTCTTCGAAGGATTGATTAAATAGTTTTTGATGGGTGGTGTTAGTCCAACAGAGCATTGTTTTATTAGATTTTGGGGAAGTTCGTCCACATCACAGCTTTGTTTGTTCGGGAGGTTTTTTTATTATGTTAAGGATTTCTTTTTCCTTTACTGGACTCAAGAACATAGAATTAAGAGCTTAGTTTGTTGCATGCAGTGAAAGCGGGCTGATTTGGTGAGTGTCGGCGCTGGCACCACCGCCGACACTCACCAAATAATAGTTAAACTCGTCAGCTCCTAATGGACATTTTATAGTTTCATTATTTAAAGTTAATGTAATTTTTGAAATTTTTACCTGCCGTTTTCTTTTTTTATTCGTTTATAATATTCCACATAGTTTTCGTCTTATTATTTGAATTGTTAATTTCTGTTTCATTAGGTACTCAATTTTTTTGAAGTCTTTATACATTATTTAAGTTGTTGGACTACCTATGTTTCGAAATAGTTTTTAAGGATTGTATTTTTAGTTTAGTTGGTCATAGATTTTAGAGCTCTTTAATGCCTGCATGATGTTTTTAGGCCCTTTTTTAAACCATTTGTGTTTGTCTGTTTTGATTATTGCTTTAGTTATGTATAGTTTCGCCAATTGGTCGTAGTTTGTATTTATATTGTGATGTTTAACCAGTCAATTAGATATTATTATTTAAGTTACAATTTAAAAAATTAACTTGATTTTATAAAAATGCCTACGGAATAATACCACAAAATGAAAATAACATATTAATTTTATTATAATTAGAGTGTAGCGATATTTCTCTCGATACTGACTGTTTACTAAGCACTTACTATTTTACAATGTGTCCCACAGGTAAAGTTCTGCATAAACTAGAAAAAGTGTTAGATCGGAATCCCGATTTCGATGTTATATATATATATATACAACACTAATTTTAGTGGACGTGGAGCAATCGTTCTCAACACACAAAAGAGTTTAACATCAATCTAGAACATTTGACCCAGCAAAAAATGAAAAAAATAGTAACAATCCATTCTTGCTAAAATTTAATGATGACAACGAAACAGTAATTGAGGATGATTTACTCCTTAGACATTTATAAGTTATGAGTAATATCGGACCATTGAAGAAGACATTTTTGTTATTGTCACTTAATATATTTGTTTTAATTTATTTTACTTACCATGCAGTAGCGTGTTTCTTGTGCATATTTCTGTGTTAAATGTGTAATATATGTAAGAGAATACATTGACTTTGTGTTCGAAAATATATTTTTTACATATGATGACTCCATGGATCCACGATATGCACCCAAAAGTCTCAAGTCCAGTAATCAGAGTTGTTTCATAAAGTTAAGAGTTTTATAATTTGTATATACTCATATAGACAATATATGTATGTATTTCATTTGGATGACATATATCACTGTGGCAGCTATAATGAAAAAGAAAATAGTATTGCCACAATCACACAGAATAGGTGCATTACGTTACGTCGTTTTGGTTATCTAAACCAATATTATAATGAGGAAAGGTTTGTATTTTTGTATTTTTGCTTGTTTGTAACAAATAAACTCAAAAACGACTAGACCAATTTCAACGATTATTTTGCTGTTAGAATGCTGCAGTATCCCTCTGAGTAGCATAGGGTATGTTTTATTTTTTCTGCACCATCGGATTTGCAGGGAACAGCTAGTACATTATATTTAATCAGAATAAGTAATAAAAAGTGCCAATAAAAGGTAATTAGATAAACATTTTTAAACTGAACATTAAAGTGGAATATTATTAACAGCCAGAATAATAAGCTTTTCAATAGGGATCTGTCCTGGGTAAAAAATAAATCGTTCTAATTAGTCCGTCAGTAAGATTATCAAAAAATATTGACCATATTTTTTGCTTTATCTAATCAATCAAAATTGACCAATATAACGCGCATCAAAGTTCGAGAGTGGGTTTTCGTGACGTCACAACGTGGCATAAAGTGTGCCACGGCGTGACGTCAAGCGAAACTTCAACGCACTTTATCTTCGGTATTTGTTATACTGTTTGAATGTATAAAAATGCACCCCGCCATTTAATTTAAGATATCTCAATAGATATATTAAGATGCCAAGTTGAAAAGTGAAGTAAATTTGTGACCAATTAAGTATGGCAATAGGACCTGGAAAAACAGTAATAAACATAAGAGATTTCTTCCAAACAACGGAACTCTCAATGGAGTACATAAATAATTGTTTGTAAAATTAAATAAATATTTAGTCACAGTAGTGACCCACCCAACAGACGTGTATACTTCATTTTTTTTTGTTAAGTACTTATTTAACTGAATGTAAACTAGAAAACACTAAAAACAGAATGAAATCAGTGACTTAAGTATCATGGAGTCACAAAAATAAATTTTACTAAACGGAATTACACTTTAACAAACAAAATATAATAAGTATAACAATTAGTAAAGATTTTCTTTTCTCACTGACAGCCAAATTTGTAATGATTCTAATAATGTAAGGTACCACAGAGCCTTCTAGACGATGATGATGGTTGCGATCTCTTTAATATAATGATAAACATAGGTACATACTTATCTAGAGAAATAAATACTTAAATACATACTAAACATCTAAGACTCATCTTTGAGATAAGATCTTAAATTGTAAAAAAATGTTGTGTTGAATCCAGGATGTATTAATCTAATTCAGCAGTTCATGTGTGATAAGTACCTAACTAATAGTTATGTTTCAGGTTCTATGATGCTACTGTTGAAGGGGTAGCAGAAGATAGCTATACTGTTAAATTTGATTCTTACACAACATTAGAAGCCGTTTCTATGTATGATATAAAACCAGGCGGCTCAGGACTCAAAAGACGTCTTAGTGGAGATGAAAGCAAGTAAGTTCTAAAAATGTTTCTTATACAAAGGATGAAGTACATTACTGGGCATTTTTTTTTAAAATCTAGTCATGTGTCGTTTGCTCCAGCTTGTCCGTTTGATTTTACTTGTGTGCCCAATCGGCACACAACCTTGTGTAAAGACCTTCCACAATTGGTCGCAGCTCAAGTAGACAGTCAATATGGTGTTAACATTCGGGCAAGTTGAATGCCTTTTACAGACAACTATTTACTAGGGCAGCTACCACAATGGACCTGAGATTTGTTTGTTACTTGGTAACCTTAACAAAAGATATGCACTGAGCGCCAAAATGAAAAATATTAGTTTTGCTGAGCAGGCAGGCCAACATAGATTACCTAAAATCTATTAGATGTAAATTAATACTTGCGCCAACTTAAACTTACGACTTGTAAAGTCGACCTTATATCCCACCGGATACGGAGGCGTTGCGGTACTGGTGCATTACTATACTAAAAACACTTTTTAGTATCGGGACGCTCAATGCGTTAGCCAATTTAATTTCTACGAAATGTAACGACAAAAAAAATGCCATGTTTTGGATGACATAGACAACAGCACGACACATTTTTGTTAATTTTATAATTTTTCTTTAATATCTGCAGTGGTGGTGTCAAAAAAGTTCACCTAGTCAGGGACTAAAATTAACAACGGTCCTTTTTTCAGTACGTCACGAAAATTAGTGATCCATTTACTGCCCTCATACACTAATAGGCGTTATCTCAAATTTCATAAACGATTCAATAGCAGATTCAATCCTCGCCTGTTACTAATACAGGTTTTATCCGAGTTACTATTATTTGTTTTATTTTATAATTTTCGTGAAGAAATATTATCGTTGTTAATTTAACGTTTGCTTTTTTTTCAGACATGGCAAAGGCTATAACAGAGAATATTTAAAGAAGAAGAAGCAGAAAAAACAACAGAGGTTCAAGCAAATCGAAGAAGAAAGGGAAAGCGAAAAAAATAAATGGCTTACATTTCACACTAAAGCATCTAAAAAACCCGGAGTTAGGACAAAAAGTATTTTTGCATCTCCTGATAATCTGACTGGCAGGGTAGGCATCGGCACCTGCGGCATATCGGGCCAGCCCATGACGAACTACACTCCTGGGGAAAAGTGGAAGAAGGGCGGATAATATTAGTTGTTCATTAAATTTAATATAACTTAGTTTAAGTTAGTATATTCTCCTTGATTAAACAAATCTTTTTTGTAACCCTGAGTATTTCTGTTTTTAAACCTTTGAATCGGTATTTTAAAGGATTTAATGATACTCTTTACGGTACAGTCGAGTTCATAAATATGTGTACACTTTTGTACCTTGTCTATTTAATGTCATGTTTAGACTACCATACATGAATTGTCACAGCGATTATAGTGACAAGGTACAAAACTGTAGGTACACATATTTATGACCTCTGCCATCAAATCGGTGAGTGATACTTTAATTTGTATGCGTACAGACTCACGCTCTTTTGAGCCGTTACTAATGGTAGCGTTAGCAAGCTCATCTACACTAATAATATTATAAAGAGGAAAGATATGTATTTTTGTAGGAATGTTTGTAACAAATAAAACCAAATGGACCGATTTCAAAAATTCCTTCACCATTGAATTCTACATTATCCCTGAGTAAGATAGGCTATGTATTATTTATCTGCGCGGACGGAGTCGCGGGCAACAGCTAGTAGATAACAAAGATAATTATTATTTAATTTATGTAAATTCATCGAGTTAGCAATTTTCTGAAACAATGACGCAAAGATGACTCTCTGAAGTTGAAGAGACTACTCCTGAGAAGAAACGCCGCAAGAAACTCAACAGTCAGTCGTTTTTTTAAATACTGCTTATGGTGTTTATTATACAATTAATAAACTTAACCTAGCGTTATATAAAACAATGAATCTAACATAAAATAAAAAACATATGTATTCATGCGTATACTTAAGTTCTGTCACAAAGGTTTTGTCAAATAAAACTAACATTTTTTAATTTTTAATTTCAAAATATATAAAAGTTAAAAGCATAATTAATTACATTTTTAAGAATTAATAATCATTCCACATAGTTTCCGCAATTTCCGATACTATCTTCTAACATTCACGGCCGAAACCGATTAAAATACGCACCAGTTTTCTGGAAATAACACTTATTGAAAACGCTTTAAAGGTCAGTTTTTGTTAACTAACAATCTTTTTTGTTTAATATTGTGAAGCCTCTCATCTGTGGCTATGTTTAGAGATCAGCATTATTTTCTTACGACCCTCAAAAACCAGCTTATGAAGCTAGAAGTTTGGTTTGTTTTCGTATTGCTGCAAATTGATGTGAAATCGTAGAGTCGATTTAATGAGTCGTGAAGATTGACCGGTGTACAAGCGGATCTTATTTGCTTGTAAATACATTTGTATCAGATTTTAAAGGTAAAAGTCTGATCAACACACGACACACACATACATACACATATCACGCAAATTTCGACTCAATACGAGAACTCTTACGAAAGTTATAGCCATTATCAGTATCGTGGTCGTGCGTGTTTTGACCCGTGATTTCTGGCCCCGAATGGAATGCTTAAAGCTCGTTCATCAAATGATTGCAATAGTAAAAAATATTAATTACACTTCTTTTCATTCTATATAAAATAAGGTTTTGATTGATGTACTACCTACAGGTTAAAAAAATTCTATTATTTATTTTTTAAATTGTAATAATTTAAGTTTTGGTAACTTTAAAACTACGTCAGGTAATGTATTATAGAAATGGATGCATTGACCTACAAATGATTTTTAAACCTTACGGACACGATTTTTTTTAATAAAAATTTTGTTTTTATTTATTGTATTTAAATTACGTATAACACAATTCTTCGACAAAGAGTCTTGATTTTTAATGACAAATAATATTCTCATAAATAAATTAATTGTGACGCTACAGTCTATACCTTGTCTATTTAACAGAGTTAGTTCTAGAAAACAGAGAATGCACGGCCGTTTTCTCGTGGTCCTACTATTTTTGTCCTACTGACTTTCGACGGAGCCCTGCCTTGCGGCAGGGCTCCTATTTCTGGGCGGTTTGCCCTTCGGGCGTTTAAAGATACCTAACGAACCTAACCTACCTACTTTTACAACCACAATTAGTATTTAGTGATCAAATCTAGGTTCACTTTTTGACTAGTAGGACAAATTAGTAGGACCACGAGAAAACGTGTGAATGCACGTAATTGGTCAGCGATAAGGACGATGCACAGGCACAAGCACAAGGTAGCTTTACATGCCTGTCAAAGTTTAGTCAACATCTGTCGCTCGTACGGTGCGGACGCTTCTCTTTCCCATCATCACCCTTTGTTTTACTTTTATAGCCTATAATATACGTCCCACTGCACTGCAGAACACATATTTAAATATTATTACCTACTACTTTAAATTAACATGACATGACAATGTCATGTTATCTATCAATAAGTTAATTATTTGAGGTGCCTCTAACTACAAACAAAAATCACGAGAAATATTACGATTATTCCAACAAGCGGCATGTAAGCCGAGCCCGCCGTCAACGTGCGATTTGTTGACGCCCACTGGCAGTTTCTTGTCCCTTTCATTTCATACAAAAGTGCAACAGAAAGAACGCTTTGCTAACTCTGTTAAATAGACAGGGTATAGATACTAATATCTTTAAATTATAGCAATCCTGCAATCTTAGGGAATCACGGTAGTTTAGGTTAAATATAGAACGAATGGTTCTTTTTTGTAACACGAATATAGTCTTTATGTCAGCAGCGGCACTATAAAAAGTATAAAATAAAAATTACAAAGTATAGATATAAACGAAGAAACGAAGACGCAAGACAGCAACATACAAGAGTTTAAACATGTTTTTCATCTCTCCTCTTCGGAAAGTTTAATTTGAATGGGTAGATAGCCGGGTGGAAAATTGCGTTTTTACATCACCTATTCGGAAAGGGGACTTTTCCCTACTAGGAGGCATCAAAGTGGCACTTTTCTGTTCAAGGACATTTTGTTGCCAAATTTGTTTCATCACTAAGATCTTTTATTTTCCTCATAGGTGATGTGAAAAGCAGTAGGTGGGACACGGTAGTAAATTTATTTCCACCTTGGGCGTTAACACTTAAATCCCTCACTACGCTTAGGATTTTATTTAAGAATCCCTCGCTACGCTCGTGATTCAATTATAGAATCCTTCGCTCGTTCCGGATAAAATGTACGCCTGGCATATGTCATTTTGGTCCCTTGTAACACAATCTACTATTACATTACATCGTTGACAAGTTCTATTGACGGCGATTTTAGTATTTCACTTTCCTCACAGTCGAAATGAAAAGTACGGGTACGGTGTCTAACTCGGGTGAAATTACCCATCTCCCCTCTGAACTATTGGCGCTAGTAATATCAGTCAACCCTTGGTTATCAATCTACTATTCCTACATAAACCGTGTACCCAATTAAGACAAGGTAGGTACAACATTTTCACGTTTTTATGACTAAGTTGTGGCGACCTAGCGACATCTAGGGACAACTTGTAATAACCAACCACTAACCAACTCGCCAGCGCCACCAGCTTCAAACCGCGTAACTAAAGTGTTCTACATCGTGCTATCGAAGTTTCTCCAGTCGGTTGAAATAGCGGCCTTTACACGTAAAGTTAGGACCGCGGGAAACGCAACGACCGTTCCAGTCTTCGTTCCGAACCGTATTTTGTTTACTATTTTACTATTACAGTTGCATTGACACGTACGGTTCGTAACGAAGATTGCAACGGCGCGTGGCGGTCCGAACTTTACGTGTGCAGGCCGCTATTATATACCACTTCCATCTTTATCCCAGTGGACTGCGGTCCGCAGGCATAACACCAGCCTGAGGCCCTGGCCAAGATGCACTACGCTAACTTGCTTTTTATTCGTTTCGTTTTTAAACCATACGGGTCACTGGTAGATGACAGATGACGTTATACGAAAAGTCACGAGATCTAACAGTGACGCTATTGGTTAAAAACGTAACGAATAGAAACGCTAGCTAGCGTACTGCATCTTGGCAGGGCCCTCTGGAGAGAGATCTCTCTATTCTCTCTCAAGCATTATTGTCTTAAATGTTTTTATGTATGTATGGTTCTTTGTTCCCTCGTACACGCTCAACGGATTTCCCGATTTTAAAAACAAGGTGTCGCTGGATTCATATTATCGTCATGGGTTTTTTTTATACATACATACACATACATACCGTCACGACTTCATCCCAGAGTGGAGTTGGCAGAGCTACAGAATTACCAACAACCTTAACAACTGGTTGTAAATTCTATAACCACATTTAGCACAAACAGGCTAAGATGTTTACCAGTGTACCTATATTTGTGACAGGTTGCAAGCCCATCGCCTTACAACACTACAAGCCTTTACTAAGGGATCCTTAGTCGCCTCTTACGACTTCCAAAGGAAGGCATGGCGTGGCACTATTCTAAGCCGCCAACCACACGGATTCAATACATAGTAAACAGAAATGTATATTTTTTGTCGTGTTCCTTTCATCCAAAAGCTTGACGCAAACTCAACTCATTTTCTTAATACATTGTTTCGATCCCATAATCGAAAAATTGTGTTCATTACCTCACAACATATTTGAAAGACCTATCTAACGACAGCCCACACACACTATGGGGTACACGAGAAAAAGAAATACATCCCCACGTTACGTCTACGGGAAGTACAATAAATTAAATTTAAAAAAAAAACTTTGTTGGCGCGACTAATATGTATATTCATGCCAAATTACACCTTTCTAGTACCTACCTACTAAGAGTCTCTGAGAAAGACATGGCGAAACTATAAAGGTTCCTAGTTTGACTACGGAACCCTAAAAATGGCCGGAGGAAGGGTGACAATAAAAGACGTACAGTGTTCTAGCATTTACTAAGGTTATATATTTCGCACTATTAACTATAATAAACCGTAAGCACCATCTGTTGGAAGATTGATTATTGTTCCATTCTTGATAAAAATGCGTAATGACAACTTTTTCAAGGTACTAAAGAAATTCCCGACACGACTACTTGTCTCAGACGTCGTCGTTTCGTGCGAATTTACACCAGGGGCCCTAGCCAAGATGCAAACGCTACTACCGTTTTAAGGGTTCCGTAGTGAAGTAGGAACCCTTTAGGAACCTCTATTAGTTGTCCGTAGTCAAAGTACTAGGAACCCTTGTAGTTTCGCCTTGTCCGTCCGTCTGCAGCTTAGCTCACAGACTCTTAGTTCTAGAAAGCTGTTATTTGGCATGTATATACATATTAGTCACGCCAACAAAGTAAAAGCTAAAATATATTTTTTACGGTATCTCCCCTGCACGTACCGTGGTGGTGATGTTTTTTTTCTCTCGTCTATCCCATGGTGTGGGGTCGTTGGAAAGGTCTTTCAAAAATATTGCAGGTAGCTAACATTTTTTACATGTAACAGTATGTGAAATATGTAATATTCGGCTTCGGAACCCTACACTGAGCATGGTCAGACACGCGTTTTTCTATTCATCAAACTATCACTCAATATGTATGGGATGACAGTTGAGTTGACCACGTGGTTTATGTTATCTTATCTTAAAAATGTTAGTAGCGTTTGCATGTTGGCTAGGACTCTGAGGGCCCTGCCAAGATAGATGCATTAGTTCAACTAGCGTTTCTATTCGTTTCATTTTTAAACCAATCGCGTCACTGGTAGATCACGTGATTTTTCGTATCACGTCATCTACCAGTGACGAGATTGGACTACTGTTTTCGTCTTGGGCGAACTTGAATCCCTCGCTGCACCAAGGATTCCGTTTTAATGCCCTCGCTTCGCTCAGGAGTTAACTCGTAACACCCTTGCTACGCTCGGGAGTTAAATCTGGAGTCCCTCGTTTGCTCAGAATTCAATATCGCGCCCGTGACATAAAACATTGAGGTAGGTACACATTTGCCTCCATTGGCTAAAAATTGCTAGTTTTAGAATTACAAATTTAAACCTAAAAGCTTCATATCCAACCCTATTTTAATATTTTTTCAATAACGTGGCAACTAATAAAATTTTGAACTTCATTGTTTTTTTAATATCGGAGTTCATAACAGCATTGTTAAAAAATCATGGTGCATAATGGCTTCACTTAGATTATCACTTTACACACAGGTACGGCTGTTTTTAATGAAATGGTTATTCATAAACAGTTATTTTTTTAAACAAACATATTTTGGCTCCTGTTACAAATAATATTCATCATAAAAAAAGGTTCCTTTCAAGGTTCCTTTAATTTTCCTAGTCGCTTGATCGCTTCCACAAGGACAAATCTTGCTCGGTCGCTTCGCTCTCTCACTGCAACATCCAGTCCACAGTCAGGAGTTCTTTGCTAAATTAATGTGTATCAGTCGCGAGGCGTTCGTACAAGCCGATTATTTACGGCTTTACCAAAAATTCCTATGCATAGAGTAGGTATACAAACAAAACGTAAAACCGAAAATAACCCGGTATACTATAGCTTTACCTTGCATTACCATCTTCATAATACGATGCATAACCAAAACGCAATTTATTTACTAAGCCGAAATCTATCGCAGTACTCGCTCGCACATATTCACTTACCTACAAGAAAGAAACAATAACAATATATTCGTACACACGCGCAGTTACATTTCACTGCGCGCGAACTTACACCCACAAAATTATTACAAGTCCGGCCGGTCCGGCGGTCCCTCTCGGCTGTACTTGAATTCAAACATTCAAACATTTTTCTAGCGCTTCGAACTCACTCAACAGACACGGCAGCATGTGAAAACAATAAAAATCAGAGTGAGAGAACGCTCTAGTCCGCGCTAGGACGACGGCTTATTTCAAACAATTTTCAACTTTAAGTGTATAGCACGCGTCACTTTCTTTTCTCGAGGACGCCGTCGCCGCCACCTACGACCTTCAAACTTTAATAATATTTTGCATCCTTTTTTCATTACGCAATATTACGCGACGGACGCCATTACTTTAGTTCGCGTCGTCGCGCAAAGATAGTGTAATTCTTGTGAAAGTTTTTTTGAATTACCTATTTATTTACTGTTTTATGATTCAAGTAACTAGTGAAATTTATCTCGCTAAGTGTTCGTTCTGTGTTCATGTGCTGTGTTTGTAGTTACCTACTGTTTGGATTATTTGTTTTTGTTCACGACGACGGAGGTTGGTGTTTCTATTCTATTTTTAATACGTTAGGTACCTATAGGTTTTACCCAAATCTAATTTAGGTTATATTCGTGGTTTTTCAATATTTTTGTCTGTCTGTAGGTACTCAAAATATGGCCGCATTGGTTCAAATTGAGTGTTGTCTTGTCTTACAGATTACCTACTTAATGAGCTAACAAGTTTTTCAAGGTTATCCTTTGAAAATAAAAAACATGTCATTAAGTTAGGACGCGCTCTCCCAGACCTAAAAATTGATTATAAGCGTAGAGAAGGATTCTTCAAACACTTCCATAGTGAATTATATGATAAATACAATTGGCTGACTGGCAGCTGCAAATTAAACAAATTGTTTTGCTATTCGTGTTTGCTGTTTTCTCTAGCAGTGTTTGGAATCGAACCGGTTTTGCAGATATCAACAATATATATAATTCAGCTAAGAAACATGTTCAAAGCGAGAAACATATACGGAGTTGTATATTATTACATAGTTTAGGTTTACTTGGATTGTTTGGCGCTTTATTCGTGTCATCATGGTTTTCTTAATAGGTACAGTAAGGCGGGTACGGACGGCGCATGCCGCGGGCTGTGGGTTTTCTTTATTCGGTTGATTTTGTTGCACGAATTTGTAAATATATGTTTAATTAAGTCTTTTTTTTGGTTTCTGTGTGCAGACCTGCAGTGCATGTATTTAATTTGGTTTATTTTTGTTTTGTTTTTAACAAAGGACAACTTTTTATTTTGCATGATAGGTATTAGCAAGTTAATTTTTACTGTGTTTTGATTTCTAACGTAAATTAACTATATTGTCTGTGTGTTTAATGTGTGCGTACGCAACTAACGGCTTTTTTCAAAGCCACTTTTGTCATACTTGACATACACTGTTCATGTAATACCAGTGATGTCATGTATGGCGAAGGTGGTGAACACTAACTGCAAGGATCGCACGTAGAAACAGTTACCGCACTTACTTCAGCACTGCTTTTTGGGAACTAAAAGATGATATCTATTTTATTAAGGTAGGTAGGTATGGTTTTTTTAATAATGGAAGGGGCAAACACGTACACACGCCATACACCTTTTTTTGCTCCGGCTTGTCTATTTATTTACGTGACGCTTCGCCACTGATGTGTATGATTTTCATGTTATGGATAAAAAAGTGACAGTTATGATTTAAAAAAATATATATATACTCGTATACCGAGTTGTATACATTTTATATATTTTATATATATATATATATATATATATAATATTTCGTAGTAACGGCCGGTAGTACTAGTAAGCGAGACTAGATAACCCTTCAGGTGGAAAGAAAACTATAAAGTGGGTTTTAATTTGAATTTTGAGTTAAAGTCATAAAGTATTAATTGGTTTTTTGACAGCAGCCATTATACGGCCTTGCCACACGAAGGGTTATGAAACTTGTAGTTAGGGTTATAATTTTCTGAGAAACATTTGCGGACTTTCGATAATCGGAGTTGCAATATTATGTGGGCTTTGGCGCACCCTTGCGTTATGTCCTACATTGATTTCGCGTAGTCGCGTGAAGTCCCTACGAGGTTCTACTAAGGGTCCGCGTCGAAGCCGCCGACAAGCAGTGCAACTAGTACAAGTAGTTTTATTATCGAAAGCAACAAGGGCGGCGCAGCATTCGTGCGAGCGTACCTTCAGACACTAGGTAATCTCTACGCGCCCCTTTTACGTGCAGAGGTCAGTCAGGTCGGGTGGACGAACGCAGACGGGTCAGCAAAAAAATATTTTTTGCGTTCGAGAATAACACCAAGCTCCCACAGTTAACGAAAGAATCACTTGTCGGGTCATTAAGGGAATGACCCTCATCACCATAAAAAATATGCAAACAGCTCAGTAGAATTAAGGCGAACGATACCTTTCAGCAGATCATATAGGGTATTTAGGAAATGTTATTGAGAAGTAATTTCTTTCAAAATATCTGTAAACGTTCGCCCAAGAACCCGTAATTATATCTACTAGATACCATTGTGCTTCGGTAATAGAACCCCATCTATACTCGGAAGTTATATTATAACATATACGAGTATACTCGTAGTAGGGGAACATATTCGCGCCCAGGAAGAAGTAATAAAGTGTATTAGAATCCTCGCGAGTCCGCCGAGCTGACTGGCTGTGATTTACGCCGCAAGGCGGCGCGTGCGCCCACAATACCTAACTCCATTTATTACAAAAAGAAAATGCTATTTATACCCGCGACACTCCCATTGTCGACCTTCGACATACTTACGCTGTTTGGGTTATTCGTTGCTAAGATTTCTAACAAGATTTGGAAAAATTTACAACTTATACAGGGGGGTCCCAGAAACCGACGGGGTTATCGTAGGGCCTAGCCTAGGGCTGATAGAGCAGCTAAAAAGCCAGCGATTTAACCCTTATGTTTGTTCAGCGATTTTTACTAGTTTCGGAGATGTTGACCATTTTAATCTGAACTTTTGTAATTTTCTCTCATGTCCATGTGACGAAAAGTCATTAATTTTATGTTTTATTTCATAAGGTTTTAAGTGGTGGCAGTTTTCTATACAGTAGGTAGGTACCTATGTTACAATATTTTGGAATATGCTGAGTATTTAAGAAAATTTACCATGTTAAGGCAACCTAGAAATCCTACCAAAAACATAAATACCTACTGTAAAATTAGACAAAAACAAGTTTAAGCAAAAAACAATCTTTATTTAAGTGTTTCCATTAGAATATAATAGAATAGAATAGAAAATATTTATCAACGCCTGCACACAAAAGAAAACCAATAGTTAAAAAAGTGAAAAGGAAGACTACGTTGAATAGGACCCCTCACAGCATTGTGCCGCAGTGGAACGGCGGCACTGATTTTCAGAGGGACCCTGCCTTAAAAACTAACCTAATTTAAACATAAAACGGGTAACAGTAGACAATTAACAGGTTAAATGAAAAAAAAAAAACATTCACTCTTAAAAAGTTTACAAAGACTAATAGACTATTTCGTGTGGCAACACCAGGACAACACAACCATTTCCTGTTGGATTGTTGCAAGTGTCGGCCAGTATAATTTCAAAGGTATGGATGACGCATATTACCAGTTTTATATATTCCAAAAAATGATATACGCAACATTCCTAGACGACCGCCTCTCCTGCCCGCTACCCGCGACACCAGGGAGCCGGGGCCCGTGAGTACAGACAGGAGGTGTGTGGGTGTTACCAGCCGAGGAGTCATGATTCGAAATTTAACATGTATTCTTCTGGCACGTTGTCCTTTGGCATGTTCATTTGCTTTTTAACTTGTCAGATCGTTCTTGCAAGAACACCCTTTTTATTGCAGCGTTAATAAAACATGGCGACTGGTAGGTCCTTACTCATAAATAGGTTGGTACCTACTCTATATCCTCATGTCAAGTAATAAAGTAAATTATTTTACAAAAGAAAAAAGGAAAAAGTAATGTGCTTAACTCGTATACAGGGTGGAAAGTTGAGATGGAGCATTAAGGGCAGCTTTTTCACGCATGACGGCCAGCTTTATGTAGCAAAAAGTTTGTATCGTATTTAGTGGTTTTTAATTTGTAAGAATACCGATTTTTATCATTTTTAATGTCCTAATGGAAGATGTTCCATCAAAATTAATGATCTTTAAGCTTAAGAAAATTCCACTTTGCTTTTACCCTACTAAAATGTATGAAAAAAAGGTTTCCTTGATTTGTGGGTGTTCTAGTACTCTAACCTCAGTTGGTGTCAAAGAGTGTTTTAATCCTTTACAGGAAAGGGATCGGTTGGCATTAAAAAAAAACTACTCAATTCTGACGATTTTCTCGCTGACTTTACATTTTATCAAAAATTTGTGAATGTCGATTGTCATCACTCAAAAAATTGGGAAAGAATTCCTAACATAATTTTCGCTTAGCAGCAAGGGATCTGGTAACTGCCCTTAATGCCCCATCTCAACATTCCACCCTGTATAGCAGTAACCGTCCAACAAGTAACATACGAAAGTACCGCCATTTCTCGATCGCTAGGTAACCCAGCCGGACGTGAAAGTCGACGACGTTGGCGAAGAACACTTAAACATGGACAAGAAGGTAATCTACTGAACTCGTTTTAAAAAAAAATGTTTTTTATATAGACATTGGACTAAGAATATAATAAAGTAATATTTGAATTCTTAATCATAATTGCATACCTTACATAGAATATAATAAAGAGCTGTAACCTAATAACTTTAACACGCCCCACTGTCCAATCTACGCCTTAAGCACAAAAATCCGACATTTAGACTTGAAAACCCCCATTATTTTGAGCGCACGGATCGGAGGAGACTGTTCTAGCCCTGGGTGGCGGTATAACGGAAGCTGCCACTGAATGCAGCAGAGTGGTGCGGTGGGCACACGAGCTGGAAGAACCACGCTGACCTGACTTGAGAGGACCTGGCGTTATTGGACCAAGTAAGCTTGTCGAAGAGGTACTTACGAGGGCTGCTGCCGATGTACAACACCGAACATCAGTGTGGCTAACTGTAGTCTTTGACGTGGCGACATTTTTAGTATCCG
Organism: Acleris sparsana; assembly: GCA_923062465.1. Taxonomy (NCBI): domain Eukaryota; kingdom Metazoa; phylum Arthropoda; class Insecta; order Lepidoptera; family Tortricidae; genus Acleris; species Acleris sparsana. The sequence goes on along the minus strand of OV281287.1, from coordinate 11,655,091 downwards.
GTTTTGGTTTAAACCGAGTTACGTGACCGCCTGGTGGGACATTGAAACAGAACCGCGCGCAAGCTTTCTGTACGCGCTGTACCAACCGCTACATACGCGCAAGTAGACGAGGCCTGTACACGATGTCACAATAGTTTAACTTTGACTTAGCGCATCACACAATCAATTTCTCAGTTCTTCATCTAGAAAGTCGCCTATTTTGTAAAGCACTTTTAGCTTGTAAAAACAGCTGCGAACGGTACTGAGAAGATGGCTTTTAAATCTTAATTCTCCATCGATTTCCATCCCCAGGTTACGAGCCTCTCGTACATACTCCAATGGATTGTTATTTATATGTATGTATTACAGGACTGTTATGTGCTAATTTTTGTATATGTTGCTTGGTATCTAGTATTAAGTATTTCGATTTGGACAGGTTCAAGGCTAATGAGTTTTTGTGTGGCCAGTTATCGATTGCATCAAGGTCTGCGTTTAATTTAGAAACAATATATTTGTAAGTCATACGCGTAAATATGGTATTTACAGTACCTAACTGCTTGTGTTATATCGCTGAAACATTGGATAAACAAAATGGGGCCTAAAATAGATCCCCGCGGCACGCTTCTAGATACTGGGCTTAGATCGGAAACTAGAGTCTTCCCATTTGGGCTATGGAGCTCTACTATTCGGTATCGGTTATTAAGGTAGCTATCGAACCATTTCACAGTGTTACTGTAAAATCCATAGTAGGCCAGCTTGGATATTAGTAAGGCAATATTGATGGTATCGAATGCCTACAAGAAGTCCAGCCATGTCAGAAACGTACCCTGACTTTGGTTCTGAGCAGCCAGTATGTTGTCCGTGACGTCCAGTAAGGCGGTAGCGGTGCTACGAAGCTTGCGGAAAACTGACTGGTTACTTGGTATAATATTGTTGCCTTCTAGATATTCTGTCATTTTCTGACATACGACATTTTCAAAGATTTTAGAAAGATTTATGTTCATATTCATTCATATTCATTTATTCCTTGCAACCATGGTATTTACAAGATGTTAGTTCTTAAATATCCAGTACAAAACATGGACCCTACTAGGGTGTAGCAATATAAACTTACGAGTATAACTATATACAATTTAGCAGTAATTTAGGTACTTTTACTTAATCATGTTAAAATGTATATAAAAAAGGGAATTATAATAATATGAACTTAACTACTTAACCTAATAAAAACACATTTATTATATTTAATATAGCATGTACTCCTGCAGAGAGTAAGAACATTTTTTTTATAATTGGTGTATTTTTCTTCTTGGGATATATGAGCAGGAATTTTATTAAAAAAATTGATACTCATCGCGTGGGGACCTTTACTTGACATTTGTAGCTTAACGGGAATGGCAAGAGCCAATCTGTTGCGGTGCCGTAAGTTGTGCGCCTCCGAGTAGACGTTCACAGGTCTAGTGCATAAGTTTTTGTGCTTACGAACAAATTTACACGCTTCCAAAATATATAATGATGTCAAGGTTAATATTTTTAATTTTGAGAAGTACAGCTCTCATTTCTTATATTAGTAAGTGCACACCATACACCTTTTCTGCAGTAAAAATAGGCCTTTGGCATTTACACTATTACTCCATAATATGTATAATGCCATACTGGAGCCATGTCTGAGCAAAAGCATGGTAAGCGCAGATTGCGGTTTTTAGGTCCGTATTAATTATTATTTGCCGGAGGGCATTGGCAAATCTAGATAATTTAACAGATATTTTTTCGACGTCGGCTTTCCAATTTATGTGCTTAATATGATGTTAAGGCCGAGTAATGAGCTAGCGCTTGTAAGATCTAGTTTGTTATTTTTGTAGTAATAGTCAATTTCTAAAGCGGATTTCTGAGAAGGTATAAATTGAATTAAATTTGTTTTTTGCAAATTTATGTTTAAATTGTGAGTCAGGACGAAACGGTATTAAAGATAGTATTCAGGGAATTTGTAATTTGATTACTGCTGTCGCCGGGAAAGATGATAGAGATGTCGTCTGCGTAAAGTAAGGATTTAATTTGGTTTTGATTTAGTATTTTTGGCAAGTCGTTTATATATAAAATAAATAAAATACATCCTAATACGCTTCCTTGTGGGATAAAACATGCAGTGTGTACTGTGGACGATCGGACTTTACTTATTATTTTAGGTTTCTCATCAAAGAATTCAATTTCGACAATTTACTGGCGGTTCTTGAGATAAGAAACAAACCATTCATGAGCGGTGCCACGAATACCTATGCCATACAGTTTATTTAAGAGGATTTTTTAATTCTTTATAATATTGTTTATGAACTAAAGATTTAGAGTTCCTATACCTTGCGTGGGCGTCATTTCGCAAACGCATCATTTGTTTAAATGTGTAGGTGGTCCAGGGGCTGCCGTGAGATTTAATACAAACTGTTTTAGTCGGAGCATACACGTTAAACAATGGTATAAGTTGTTTATTCAAATCATCCACCATGTCATTCACTGACGTTAGATACTCGTATGTTACAACTTTGCTCGAAGTCAATGCTACTCAGATCTCACTCAAGCCGTTTTTTTTTATAGCATAGAGAAGGCAAACGAGCACATAGGCCACCTGATGGTAACTGTGACCCATATACATTCGCATTCACAAGACTGCAAGCCTAAGACTGCAAATGTGTTGCCAACCCTAAGGACTAAGATGGAATGCATCTATGCTAGTCACTACACCGCTGTCTTGTCCCCAAACCGGAACACAATAATGCGAACACTGCTGTTTGGCGGTATGTTAATGGATAAGATGGCGGTAGCGATCCGGACGGACCCTGCACAAGGTCCTACCATCCGCAACTTATTCTGTTTAAATCAACTTCTTTTATTGGTCTAAATTATATTAGTTTAGGTTCCGGTTTATCTAATTTTATGTTTAGTTTACAAGTGCTGAAGGTGTGTGCGCTTATGGCAGGGATGTAGTTAACGCGTGTAAACAAAGCAGGCGCATCACTACAAACGAGGTCTATCAACTTGCCACTGTGGTCCGTAAACATGTGGGTTCGCTTGCATACTGTGTTAGCCCAAAAAAACTGCAGAAAGCTAGTCAGTGTCCTACAGTTTACGTCTTCTTTAACCAGCCAATATGTTAACATTAAAATCATCCAGTAAAATTATGTAATCAAATTTAGCGAACGAGCTCACGGAGGCCGTTAGGGCGTCTATAAATGTGTCCACGTCCTGCCACGGCGGATGGTACACCGTACCCGTAGCGAGATAGCGACCCTTAATGGTCAGGTTCAGCCACATCTGCTCGAGGACCGGCGTGACGGGGTGCGGAAAGACTTGCGCATTGACGCCGCGCTTGATGTAGAAGCCCACTCCTCCACCACGGGAACGAACTCCCGCCGGCCGAACCACGTGGCGTAGGCGGTATCCTGGTACATTCGGAGCATGCGAATCTTGGCCCTCCTTGAGCCATGTTTCGTCGATGGTCATCATGTCAACAGAATGAACCATACCAACCATAGTGAACACGGATTCAAAAGGCTAACTAGTAGTTTATTACTTTTATTCAAAAAATATGTATATATTTTAAAATACTCGATAAACGTTCAAAAACGAATGAATACGGTAAATAATAATGTTGCGCATTAAATTATAGATTATAAAAAAAATAAGAACTCATTACCTTGGTTGTGTAGATAAAAAACTAATTTACTTCATTGCCATAAGCATCATCTCGGCCGCAACACGTCCACTGCTTACTTACACTACTTACTTATAATAAATACTTAAACTTGATTGGATTGGATTAACTTTTAACAATTGTGGAAGACCATCAAGTTCTCTTTTCCCAACTGCGGTTGAGCCCCAAAGGGTCATGTGGTTGGTGGTAAGGTTCATGTAGGTATGTTGTCCGTTCCTATGTCCGCTCGTAACTACATACTATATACCGATAAATGATACGTCATTAGGTTCATCTTGATGGCCACTTGTGTAAATAAAATTCTCTAAAAAAGTATAGCGGATTTTATGCACACTCACATGTTTCTAAACATATATAGACGACATTATCAAAAAAATTGTCGCGTTTACTTTTTATTTATTTGCTAAAAGCTAAAAGCTTGTTTTTTATTTATTTTCTAACTGATAAGTTATTCTCTACTTTTATCTTTATGTAACTTCCGTCGAATGCAGTCGCTAGCAACCTTCCGAACAAAAGAACCATTGGTAAATGCAGTATTAGTGGGCGGTAAATAAAAATTTAATCACGAAAAACGGATATTAAATATGCAAATAATAACCGAGTTTTTCCTTCATTAAGGCCGAATTCGAGTGCAGGTACGATGACCTGGATCGTTGGAGGAGGCCAACAATTAGAATTAGAGGTGCGCGGCGGGCGGGCGGCGAGGGCGGCGGGCGACACGCCGCTCCGTCAGTCGGCGGCCGGTCTCGCGCGACCCGCCCGCCGCCGCCGCGGGACTGCGCCCGGGCCGCACCACGTGCCGCCGCGCCGCGCCGCGCCGCGCCGTGCCGCGCCCGCGCCCGCCGTCACACCACACGCGATTACGCGTCTCACGTCTACCCAAATGTAAATATTTATGGATGTCAGTTTCCAGTTGTTTAGATTGGCTGTGAATTTTAAGGTACGTAAGTAATGTCTGGTGTTTCGATTTTTGCACGACACTGTTGTAGACTGTTCATCACGCGTCGATAAACAACTGAACGTTTTGAATAAAACAAACAAATAGCATGCACTTACCGAAATCGCATAGTGCTTTGTGCCTTCGACATGATTGCTAATAAGGACTACAGTTTGTGGCGCACGAACCCTTTACTATGTTTGGATCGATAGTTTATCGTAACCTGGCTAGGTGTAGAATTCCGATTTACAAATTTTTCGCATCTTGTATTTAAAATGCAATTGAAAAACGATGATGCGAGCGAAGCCAGAGCGCCGCCGCGGCCGTGCAATTCCTGTGTTCATAATAACAAAAGCTCAACATGTTTTGAATACAGCTATGGAGGTAGGTAGCCCGGTAAAACCGCTCTGTAAATAAATCCCAACTAAAACTGGAGAGCAGAATGAGGGATGTACAAACATTTTTATTAATTTTATACTATACTAAAGCTTTAAAGTTCCTTGTGCTGTTTTTCATTAAACACTCCAACCAACTTTAAGCTCCTACTTCAAGTAGCTTTGCAGCTTTAGGCTTTGACCGCCTACGCTTTAGACATGCGACAAAAAAGACGCGACATTAATTAGAATACTTTATCGGGATATTATGTATCTAGTTTGAACACGCGATAGGCCACCCAGACGCATGTACGCTGTCTGCCAGCGGCAGCCCTGGTCTGCGGGTCGGTCGTCGGCAGTCTTTGTTGTGGCTCGGAGGCTCCGGCCGCCGGCGCCGTATGCGGGGAACGCACGCGGAACTATAGTTGAAGCGAACACTATAATCAAATTAACTACTTAACAATAAATATATATCTAAATTTAATAAAACCCGTATTTTTTCCATAAAAATACAATGTTCGTATAATATTTTATTGATTGGCATAAATGTTTAGGTGAAAATGAAATCGGCAAGGCGTGTTCGTGTACATGAAGATGCTATACGACATAGGTAATATATTTTAACATTTTTATTATATTCGCAGTAATAACTCGTAGTTCTTGCATAGAGACAATCTTAGGTACTTATTTTCCCTTATTTAAAATAAAACACATGGTTTATTATAATTTGCTACTAGTAGTAATAGTATTTTTAAAACATTAATATACTTTTCCTAGCAATTCGGTTCTGTAGTTGCGCTAAATAATATTAGTTTCTATTGCATAAATGATCACTTATAATAAAAAGATAATTTAATTTTAACATCGTGTACCAAGATCACTTCAAGAACTTGCTTAAAAAAATAATGCTGTCGTTTTTATTAATATGAGCAGAATATTAACGGGAATAAGCTTTGTTGTTGAGCGAGGTTAATTACTGAGCCAAAGAAAATTAACTTGAATGATGAATTGATAAGGAGCGAGCGAGCAGCGGGCGCCCGCGCCGTAATACCTTCATTGCACGCCGCACTCCCGGCGCCTGGCGCCGCAGAACGCGTAACCAACACCTATGTTAATCAAATATTAACTGCTTGCCTACTAGAGGCTGTTCAATCTGCGTTTAGTTAAATTGGTTTCAGAGTAAATTCATCAAATCCCATATTACGGTATTTCATTAAACTACTTAGGTAGGTAAGTACATAAATATATTTTCTTTCTAAAATGTTTAATGCTACGAATGCTACGATACTTGTATTATTAAATGAATACCTATTTAGATACATAGTTTAATAAATATATCGGGAATATAATTATGTAAGAGTACCCAATAGGTATCTACCTACTTTATTCTACTAATTTAGATATTAAACGGTCGTACCTATTTCAATAAATACTTACTTTCCTACTACAGCCAAGGAATTAAATTTGTCACCAACCTTAGTCAATCTGACATTCTACAGAAATAAGGTTGAGTTTCCTATCAATTACAAATGAGTTGGCATCTCTTATGACAATGACTGACATCTTCCAGCAGATTTTATTTGAAATGGGTAGCAAATTACCTAACTTCCGTGACCGTACAATAATTTCTGATCAAAACAAAAAGCAAGCTTTAAACACCTGACTTCATGTCGATGTTGTCGTTTATGTATGTTAAATACTCATGATAAATATGTTTAAATCGCCATTTCAGTACCTTTTTTTAGGGCCGTAGTCAAAATACTTAGGAACTCTTGTAGTTTCGCCATGTCCGACCGTCCGTTCGCAGCCTAGCTCAGAGACCCTTAGTTACTAGAAAGCTGTAATTTGGCATGAATATACATATAAGTCACGCCAACAAAGAGGTAAAACAAACATTTTTTTTCATTACCTATCGAAAACTTATTTGCGCTGATGGTAAACTGACCGCGACCTATGCCGACGTATGGGATAACAGTTTTGCATAGTCTAATTTGTTTGTAGTAACGGCTTCGGAACCCTACAATGAGCATGGTCCTTGCCCGGTTTTTAAATTACCATACCAACAGTTCAGAAACATTACCTTCCTTTGGGAGTGGGGTAAAAAGATTATCTACCCTCTCTCGGCAGTATATAGGGTAATAAGTAAAAGCCTGACGCTGTCCTTGAATAGGTACATTCTAAATTTATTTTAATCTTTCAATGTAGGATATATGCCTAACTAATGTTGGTTTTTATCTCATAATTGTAATTGGTTGATGTGAAAGACTCTTTTCCTCGTTTCGGACCCGCCATTGTAAACGGCCAAGCGCCGCGCGGCGCCGCCGAAGTCATGTCGTTTGATAAAACTTCGGAGTTTTCTTCCCTCTTTTATTACATTCATTTCTGTAGATACGAGTAGTCATCGTCTTACAATGGAGACATCCTTAAAAGCAAATTGTTTAGGAATGATTTATGAGCCCTTTAATGTCACAGTTTTATTTTAAAAACATACTTAAACAGAACGTCCATTTTGAACTGGCCATCGTGTGCGTGTTTATTGACAAGGTTCTTCGTCACTGTCGATAAAGCTTTTTCCGTAATGACATAATGACACCCCGGCTAGAGCTAGACGGTCGGGCCCACGAGCCAACGGAGTCTTGAAAACTCCGACCCACCCGGAGCGAAAGTACAAAGGTATAATATATAGTGTAGGTACCAACATACCTTCGTGTATCGTAATATAAATGAATATGTTACGGACCACTCTTAGATTTTAATAAAAATGTAAATGGCTTTATGCTGTGGCTCTAGGTAATGTATAAGTATGTCTCCTTTACAGTATCTATAACACAAGTACATACCTACATTACTTTTAACTTATCGATTATTTAAAAAATATAACGTTTAGCTTTATTTTCAAAGTAGGTAACTATTTTAATTATAATTTTGCTGAATACTTTTAAAAAGCCTTTATTAAGAGAAAAAGGTACCTGTTTAATTCTTAACAAGGAACATTCAAAGTAAAAATATAATTACAAAAACCAAAGGTCAAAAAAAAAACATAGAGCCTCCTTTACGCCACACTGATAATATGAGTATATTTTTGTGTTAATCAACTCGATTACTGCGTAGATATTAGTGACTTTGACTGTATTCACCAGAAATAATATAGGTATTAGGTAAATGGCAAAAAAATCTGACACGCCTCATGCCTCTAGTAATAAAGACGTGACAGATATTTTCAATTATTATTACTACACGGGACTCCTAATTTAATATTAATTAATTTAATATTATTAAGTCCCGTGTAGTAATAATAATGAATCAAAATCGTGTGAGTTTAAATCAGTATAGATATTTTTAAGCCGAGAGCATATTATTGCTGGTGACTGTACATTACTGTTTACCATCTTTCGGGTTTCCTTTCGAGATAAAAATACTGTCATACTTACTTAATATGAAATTAAGTGATTTCCTTAATCGGCTGACTAAGATCAGCTATATTAATTACCAATTATACCCACCTAATCGCATTATTAATCACATGTTTGCATGGTATTAAATATTAATAATCACATTTTTGAGGCCGAGCTTACAATAAAAACAGAAGGAAAACTTCAGCTTAAAGCGCAGCGCTATCAGCAACGCACGAAATACCACGTTTCCACGTATATATCTTGTAGCTACACATTACACGTACCGCTTTCATGTAGTTTGATTGAAGGGATTGAATTTATCGAGTGTGAATTTCTCACTCTGTGCCGTCCGCGCCGCGCCGCGCCGCGCCGCAGCGCGCCGCCCGCGAGCAGGGAGCGCGAAAGGTGCGGCGATGCCTCTGCCAGCCGCTCCATTGGGCTTTTCAATATTTGTATGCTATTCGTTCGCGTGACTCGTTAACCGTTACTTATTTTAGCCTTCATAAGGTTCCGTCAAAATGTTCCGTTGAAATTTGGACTATTTTGACTTATATATTTAAAGATGTTTCTTGTTAATGTTAACTTTAAAATATACGACTTTTAACTTTATGATTTTTTCTAGGTTTAGGTGAAGTGAACTTCGGTAAGTAAGAACGTAATTTTTTCGGGAACGTAACAAATATGTAGTATTTTTATTGGTCTAATGTATCAGGAACCATTAAAGTATAAACACTCCGCGCGCACGTGGATTACGGCTTTAATTATGCACTCTATTCGCGTGATGTTAGAGAACCTCGTTCGCGTATAAATAGTCGGCTCGATGGCTCCACAGATGTTATTGACATCGTCTCGGCTCGAGAGCGGGCGGCACGTTCCCCGTTTTCGCCACGCTGCCTATTCGAGAGCTTTGTAAAGAAAAAATCAAGAGCTCTTTAAGACGCACAATACGAATAACATGGAGCTCGCAAAACGAAGTGGGGCACGCAGGGTTTAGTTAAGGGTTCAAGAGTGAAGGGGTGAATCGGAGCGGCTAGTAGTAGCTAGTAGGGTGGCGAGGGAGGCACGGAGTGATGTGTAGTGTTGTCCGCAGTGCGAGCAAGCCCGGCGGCGGCGACCGGCTGGCCACGCCGCGGATGTCGCTGCTGGGCAAGCCGCTCAGCTACCGCGCCACGCGCCGCGACGCGCGCTACCGCCGCCTTCAATCCAAGTTCTACAATTTCCTTGAACGGCCGAGGGGTTTTAAGGCCGTCCTGTATCATATGATTGTGTAAGTGGACCGCTTTGAACATTAACCCTATTCTCGTTGCTTGTAAACAAGGCTATGTTTTATTTAATCTTGTTCTTTTCCTTATATATTTTATGTTATCCTTGTTTCTAAATGGCTTTATTTGCACACTAAAGTGGTCGTCTTATTTGCTAGTTTTTAAAGAAATCCGCCGTTACTCGTATTCACTAAGGAAGGTTTAGAAAAAACGGTAATTCAGAGGTTATATTACAGTTTACCAAGCTTCAAGCTTTATAGTAGGTAATCGGTTACTTACAGTTTTGCATAATACCTTCTTAATTATACTTATCTATTGGTAATGTTTTATATCGCTTTTTGCACTTATGATTCTTGATAAAACGACCATGCGAGTGTAGTTCGTAAACACTCCGATTTATCACCTACAGCGGATCGGAACCCGCACTTTATTTTTATGGCATATGAAATGAGACGTTAAATTGATCGGCTCGAGTTTTTTTTATTGTTTTACCTCTGAACCATTTGCAAGTACAAGATTTGTATAAAAGAGCTTTACGTTTAATATTTGTGCCATTAACAGTTTCATTTATTGATAAATCCAGTTGTGCACCACGCGACGTTTCTATTCAATCCAATGGTTCAGCCTAATTCGAAGTACGAGTAATATTATTGGCCGAGTTCCAAATAGAATGTCACACTCGAGGATTACGCTTTAATGGATGGTTAATAGTAAAAGCATATGAATCACGATTTTATTCGTTTCCTTATATCCAACGCACAAAATTGTTATTATTCAGTGTATGCACATATCTATTGTCCAACTCTCATGCAATAGCAGATTTCTAATAACTTAGATCTAAACGGAAGGAAATGAATAAAATTATAGCTCAGCGCCTCCATTCTAGGCCATCCACATCCATATCCAAATCGTATTTGACCTGTTATTGTATTGTTTTTAACTCGGCCACCATAACTGTCAAGTAAATAAGAGCTATAAGAGCTAAACGTTGACATACTATAACAGGGCCTCTCTACAACACGGAAAAAATAATATCGTTTTTGACCAATTTTCGACCTGTTTCCTCAACGACCAACATGTCCTGTCAACCTTTTGATAGCTCTTATTATTATTTTTATTTTTTCTTTCGAGGCGTCTTGAACAGCTACTACCGCGGGGATATGGCGTTTCCACAATGAAGTGATTTCACCAGTGTCAAGTATATGTATATAAGTATAAATCAATATAGCAATAAAATACAATCCAATCTTCTATAGGATGATTGGGGGCAACGTTGTACGTAGGACATGTAGGACTGAGGTCGAGAGAGTTTTAACCTCTGTACCACTGCAAGTCCACTTGAAACGAGAAGTGCTGCCAGATACACGAAATAAGTCCAAGTCTTCTATCACTGTGCAACACAATGGCATAAAATGAACAAATCACTAACAGAAAAGAACTTTGAACACCTAAATACAAAAAATACAAAAGTAAAACAAAATACACATCCGCCATCTTTTAACGTTGCAAATGGCGTTCGATAGCTCTTATTAAAAACATATCGTGTTTGATCTGTTATGGTATTGTATTGACGCTATCCGCCATTACTGTCAAGTAAATAAGAGCTATTAAAACGGTGACAATACGATAACAGAACAAACACGAGATGGTTTTTACCGTGTTGGATAGAGGCCCAGGTCCAACACGATATGTTTTGTACCGTCGGGAGTAGAGCCGCTGTTACGGTATTGTTTGGACATCAGCCGCCATAACTGTCAAGAAATTAAGAGCTCTCAAAACGTTGACAATATGATAACAGATTAGGAACGATATTGTTTTTGCCGTGTTGGATAGAGGCCCGGTTCATGTGTTTTTTATGTGTAACAACCCGTAAATCACGCCATAATATTATTAATTAGGTAACCCGAACCAAGTAAGATTTGTAAAGTATTTAAATTAAACTGGAACTACGCAGCGCAGCAGCGGTTATTTCCTTCACCACTTTTTCAGATTTTGTCCCTATCTTACTATAAGGTCTTGCAATATAGCTTGGTGCGGCGACGCATATCTGACATCAGAGATTATTACGTGACAAGTGATTAACAATATGAAATCTTAATTTAAATATATTATAGTAGTAAAACTATTAATTATTTTTGAGAAGGTGTTTGAGGCACAGTGGAAACTTTTACTTGTACTTTTTTAATGATATTTAAAGTGAAGTGAGTCTAAGTCGAGTTATTATTTTTTAAAGTACCAAGTCAATTTATTTTCGCAAAAAAAGATCTTGAAGCATTTTGAAACATTTTAAAACGTTAGTGAATATCTAAAAAGTAAAATAAAACAAAAATCCATATTATTTACTTGGTAATTATTTTGTTGGGAAAATCGAAAAAAATATTTGGGATACGTTGAACATTTAACAGAGTAACTATTCTCAAAAAGACAGATCATTTCACTGCGAACAGATCATTTAAATTTTCGATTGACAAGCGATCGAGTATCTTGAAACTTGAACTCGGAGGGAAAGTAAAATTCTACTCGAGGAAAACACTCCTGTAGCTGCATTCGCAGATTTAAGAAGAAATGCTTTCCTAAATCTGTAATCGAACCAACTTAAATTGCAAAAGTGCTCTACCTGCCCCATTACATAGCCTTGGTGGATTTTATGATCTTCCGTTTAGAGGTAATGTTTATTAGATAGGTTTGATTCTTATCGTTGACGATAGGCGGTTGGTAAGTACAATAAATTGGAAAGTGAGTATTTTTTGTAATTTTAGTTGATTTGATAACTGAAATGAAGAAATTCTTCTAAAATCTGTAAATGCAGTTATAGCACTTATAGCAGTGTTTCTTATGAGTGAAATTTTCTATTTTTTAATATTTAAGGTACTTTCCCTGCAAGTTTAAGGTTTAAGATTCTCGATCACCTGACGATCGAAAATGTCCCAGTCAAATGATGTATCTTTTAGAGAATAGTTACCAACAATGCTCATTTAAAATTTCAACGCGCCTCAAATATTATTTTAGATTTTCTAAAAAAAAAGGTGCAATAGATATGTATAGCTTGGTGCGCGGGCCGCATATCTGACAGCAGTGATTATTACGTGACAAGTAACGGACAACAAAAGTGAAAATAAATTCCCTTTATTTATAAGTAAGTTAAAAATATTTTTAATTGATAATTGTTTCTATAGTCTAAGTGAATTTTTAAATACCGAATTTAGAGATAAATGAAAGCAAGTATAATTCTTTATAATGTATAAGTAATATAATTAAAAATAAGTTAAATATGTAAGAATTATTGATATGTGTGCAATATTCGTAGTTAATATTTTATTCTAATAATTAGGTACTAGCCCTACTGTCCTAAGTTGCTACGCCCTTGCAGGGTGTCATATGTATACCTTCCATGTAATTCCATCTATATCACCTGTAATATGACATGCAATAATAAACGAATTTGAATTTGAATTTGAATTTGAATTTGAACATTCAATCTGAATTTAAATATGTTATCCCATCATCTCATGCACCGTAGATAAGCGTTTTAGAAACTTGAATTACTAAATCCAGGCCTGTGGTCCACTCGTGTTGGTTTTCATCTCTTTCACCACACAGTATGATTATGATATAGCATCAAGATGGTCTTAGTCAGATAATTATGTTAAAAGTTGTTTACGCGATCGTTTCCCTATATTAAATATCGACATATGTAGGTATCGTAGCGCGGTGTCCAATCACTCAAAGGGTCTTTGAGATTACGTAACACGCCAACAACAGACTTAAATTATTAAATTTATTCGTAACTTAGCTCATGGGAATGTTATTCAATTTCAATTATTAAAAATTATAATAAAGAATAAAACATTTTACGCAAATTATATTATAGTTAGGGAGCTGGCGAGCATAATTTCTATATAATCAGCACACGTGGCAGAGGTTATTAATAGCGATCATTATACGCTAATAAACATCAAGGACCTCGTCTGCCACCATGGTGGCGCTGCGTTGTCAATTGACAGCGTTTCAAACATGAAAACAAAGGTGTGCTATATTATGCACACATGTTGCCTCTGGGGCTGACGATCACGGGTAAGTAAGACGAGATATAACAACTGATACTATAGCTCTCACAATATATACGCTCACTTTGTATAAACATGTTCAGTATAACGTTCACTGGGTGTAATGAACGAAAGATATAATTTTAATATATCTATTTAACATAATAAAGTATAACGTTATTAATATATAGTACTAATTAATATAACAATTAAAACGTATAATGTTTATGACACCTAAGATTTAAAACATATATTAATCAATGCATATAACATCAAAATACATAATGCACGTATAATATAAACGCCTAGAACGATTCTTAGAACGATAGCCTCGAGTTTGAATAAACATGAAACATTTATGATATGCATGTTGTTTGAAATGAAATTGTATTTTCATTATTATGTGGCTTTCTAAATTAACAATCAACCTTACCTTACTTTCTGGATATTTAAATATACGAACGATACGTTATACGAACTGAAATAAGACAATGTGAGTGTTATAGAAAAAAACTAAATTCCTCATGAAAATATAGATTTTATAGTTATATCTCGTGAGGCGCACCCGATGATCACAGTGACCCTGTAAACACAAAAAATCGAAGAGGCTGACATCCAGGGCTCTGACTGTTGTAGTATTCAATTTTTTAAGTACCTAATTTTTATGATTTAAAAAACTGTATATGAAGTGCACCCTTGGCAGACTTGAATTCATCGATTAAAAACAATGAGAAAGACCACGGAAAAATAGTCTGCCAGCATGTTGCTTCTGCGTTGTCTATTGACATGATAGATTTAAAAAAAAGTTTGCTTGTCTGTGCTATATTATGCGCAAAGGCAAACCTTTTGAATATTTTTTTTCCGCCCGACGCTCGCGCCATGCTTCAAATACAAAATTCTACGTCTAGTGAATATTATTGAATATAATTAATATAATCTATAGGAACGATTTTCAAGACGCATCAGAAATATTTGGGTTTTGTTTTAAATTTCCAACGGTTGTACAGCTAAAAATCAGTGAGCAAAATGTCTGCCAAATGTTTTTTGTATCCAGGCAGTCATAATGAATCGAATGGGCGCAATTAGGGCTTGCAAATATTCGATAGATTCAGATATTCGAATATTCGACTTTTAATTTGAACATATTCGAATTATTCGAATACTATTCGAATAATCCAAAAAAATAAAGAAAAAACAGGCTTGGATGCTCATTTTCATTTATTATCAGTCTGAAAGCTCAAAAAATCAACATAAACATTTTAAAATAATAACACGTCCTTGGCTTTATAGAATGAATAAAAAAAATAACTTTAATTGAAATATTATTGTGTTAAAAACAACTGAAGATACGAACAACAACGATTTAGTATCAATCGCACAAAGATAGAATCAACAACAACATGAAAATAAAATAATAAAATATATTTATGTGTTAAAATATTAATGTAATCAACACGTAAGTTTACTGATTGAAAATTTCCTCTGCTACCTTACATTTAAACTAAACTGCAAAATTTTACAAAGTAACAAAAGTAATCAAAGGAGTGATTAAAATAAGTAAAAAAAACGTCAAATCATAAATCATCAAAACAAAATAACTTGAATTTAAATAATTATTTTTAAAATACTAAAGATAAAAATAGCAACGATAAGAACAATTAAATCAAAAAGACTGATCAACAACAAAATTAAAATTAAGTAATTAAAATGGTAATCCAATAAAATAAACAAAAATAATCAACCAAGTCATTAAAATAACAAAAATAATCATGAGATCATAAATCAAATCACATTACACGCGACGCGACCCGACGTGAACGTGAGTCCAACTGACAGCTGACTATTCGCACGACGCGGTCAGAGTAGGTGGGAGGTGGGTGAATGGGATGGGGGAGTGAGACAGAGATAGCCGACCATTCCGGATAATTTCCGATTAGTACCGATGCGATATTACATTACATCCGTCTTTCCAAATAACCATAAATATTCGAATTATTCGAATACTATGCACCGCATTATTCGAATATCAGAATGAACCGACTATTCGAATTATTCGAATATTCGAATATTCGAATTGCAAGCCCTAGGCGCAATGAGTGCCGGGTGCAAATGACTTAGTAGACCTTTTTTATTTTATATTATTACAACTCCGTCCCATGATAATGCAGCGCTCTGACTGTCTGCATCTTCGATTTTCTTCGTTTCCAAGATGATTGTGATCATGAACCCCAGAGGCATATATGTGCAAATGAGTTAATACCCCCCTTTTATAAGCAACTTCAATCTGCTGCAAGGCGAAAACGCAGCGATATAGGACCTTATTTGACTGGACCAAATCAATTCGTACTGGTCTAAACTGCAATCCACCTCGATGTGCTAATCATATACTTACTTAATGCTCGCCAGCTCCCTAACTATTAAAAGCACACCTAAAATACCACCATTCATCAACGCGTCAACTTCTATAAGCATAAAAAATGTTTTTCATAATGCTTCAGGCACCAAGTTACAGTGCAAGAATTATAAGTTAGTAAAATACTGAAAGTGTCGGATTAGCCATTAAGCAAAGTAAGCAGCTGCTTAGGGCATCACGAGTCAGGGGGCACCAAAATCTCGGATCAAAAATCAGTTTTTTTTTTTTGCTTAAAATATACTTGATAGTCTCGCTCGAATCTCAATGTGGCTTATAAGAAAAAATACAGTCTGTATAATAGCGAATCGACATCGATTGCTTAGAGACCAAGGGTCTGGCAGGCTAAGCTGACAAGATTGGCCCCCACGAGGGATTTGGTTATTCTTTTAGGTGGAGTAGTGGCAGGACTTAAGAACACTATGCTTAATATTCGCGAAAAGACCAAATTTTAAGTTCAAGTTAAAAAAGAACAAATATGCATTGTTAACCCCATTCTATTCCCATCAATTGTGATTTTATTTGGTTTCTCTCGCTTGCACGGTTTAAAGTTTTTCTAGTTTCAAGATATTCGTCAGTACGTAAGTATACAACGTGACTCTAGCCACTAGATATTTCAATATAGAATATTCAAAGGCGTATTTTGGATTACAATTGTTTCAGCATTTACTGTAATAGTAATAAATTTCTCTTAAGCTATTTAAGATTAAAAAATATGTTTATCCAGTAAATAGGCCGTAAGGGCTCTTTTACACTTTAAAAATCAACGAGCGCTTCCCAAGCGGAGACCACTGCTGGGCCTTTATTCCACTTTGGTTTAGGCCATTCAGTTTCGATATCGTAAACGCTGTTGACGTTATGACAGCCCTTTATTCACTAGACAGAAGACATGTCATAACGTCAACGTGTGATTACTACATTAAAGAAAGATAGCCTTTACAGGGTGGAATAAAGGCCCTGATAACTTTTAAGCAACTTGTAGTACAATATGTACATGAAATAAATATTAAATTGTATTATTTTTAGAATTCCCTACCTTCAAAGGAAAAAGCGTTCATCTATCTGTCACGAAGATTTTTCTAGAATACAATATTATTTTCTAGAACATAAATATTTGGTAATAAAATAGTGGGTTCTTTACTTCTGACAAACTTCAAAGTTGCTTAAAAATCCTTATTAACTAAAACATATTTTTAGTCATACTGCAAACTTAATTTAATTACTTTAGGAGCTTAGTAGCGTATTTTTATGAATTGTAACACGCGCGAAAACGGGTAAACCGCAGCAAAAGCGGCACACCACTCGCCCAGTCCACCGACGACACGTGGAAAAACGTCTAGTTGTGAAAAACTTAAGATGGGCAGTCATGACCGCTCCAACAAGCCGATTAGAGCAGCGTCGCGCCAAAATTAGGCCGTGAACGTCAAAACTGTAGCGTTTAAAAGTACTTGGCGCGATCCTTTGGATTTAAAAGTGGACGGAAAGCCAGCGCGACGCGCCCTCTCCACGTCACCGCGCCAAGCCAATTAGC
Organism: Acleris sparsana; assembly: GCA_923062465.1. Lineage (NCBI taxonomy): Eukaryota > Metazoa > Arthropoda > Insecta > Lepidoptera > Tortricidae > Acleris > Acleris sparsana. Next base: position 11,637,451 of record OV281287.1, on the reverse strand, counting down.
GTCGTCGTGAATACTTTCTCTGGCTGCCATTTTATAATCAATCCGTTCCGTGATGTTGCACCGTTGAAGCTGAAACTAAATGGCGTGGTGCGCAGGTGAATGTGGTTAAAATATTACGCCCATCCAGTAGTATACACTTCACCTGTCACCGAGACGGCGCGACCCTGGATGCCCAGCTTTAGAAAAACTTTCTGGCTTAGTCTTTTTATCAAAGTCACGGTCATGTTCTACTCTGTGCAGCATTTATTTTTCTTACTTACCGAGATTATAAATGCCCAGGACATTTGGGTACCTAATCAAAAAAAACCTGACGTTTCGAACCCTACACATTTTATAAGCACGACCAAGTGGTACGACTATGCACCGGCGGTGGATTGGTAATATTTATGAAATTAATACGTGTTATAGATGTATTAGCCAGCCGGCGGAACCCATTTATGAATACATTTGCCTACCTACATATGTGTTTCCGCGGACTCTTTGCAGATGCAGTAAATAATCAAATTAATTGGACAAGTTCGTATTAATAATATAGCTTTCTTAACTAACTTCAGGGGGGGGCTAGCCAAGATGCAAACGCTAGTAACGTTTTTCTATTCTATCACTCAAACTGTACCTATGGGATGACAGTTGACCACGTGGTTTATCGCGACGCACGAGAATGTCATCCCATACATTTTGAGTGATAAAAAAGATAAACGTTAGTAGCGTTTGCATCTTGGCCAGGGCATATATACTCTGAGAAAGCTGGTTAAATATGAAATTATCCGATAAAATACGACGTCGACTCATTATTTACTATGTGTTATAACAAGTGTACAGTGAGAGCGGGTGTTGGCAGGTTCCTGATGGTGTTCATGTGCCTGTCGCTGTCGGTGTTCTCCACCATCGAGGAATACGAGGCGCGAGCCGGCGTCGTGCTCTTCTACATGGAAACGGTCGTCGTCATCTGGTTCGCCATAGAGTTTTTTTTAAGGTAAACATTTTGTTATTTCTATGGGCCACACGCCACACCAAAGTGATAAGTATCGGTCGAACGGTCGAAGTTGGGTATCCCGTGAGATATCTGCTTATTGCGTGCCAGCCAGGGTGGAACGGGACGAGGAGTTCCCGTTAAATATTGGAAGATTGCGTTGCCTTAATAATATATTTTGCATATTTTATTAAAGTTCAAAAAAACAAGAGATAGGTAAAGTGATTGAATGATCTCATCAGTATATATTTTTATAAATAACAGATTTCCTAGAAATAACGAGGTTTCCGACCATTGTTTATTCATTCATCGAACCACAGACGCAACCCAAAAACTTAATTTGATTGTATACTGGGTACTATAGTAACCGACTTCAATAAACCCTCGCTTCACACGTGCTAAAGTACAAAATATAGATGATTCACCGCGCCTCCTGGCGGTCAAAATCAAGCGGGCACCATTATTGGAAAATAAAGTTTTGACCCATCTTTTAAGATCTGACACATTTCCTGTTATGTTTACTTTATTTCTCATAAAATAAGTTGTTTCTATAAGTTTGTTTAATTTCGTAAATGGGCATTTCTTTAAAGGTTTGTACCTAGTTAAGGACTAAAATTAAGAAACGTTAACTTTTCCACTGAGTTACAAAAAATAATCGTACAATTATTATACTACCTCTCAAAGCCAATAAGCAGTATCTCAAATTTAATAAATGTAATAGATTCAATCCTCACCCGTTAGTAATATACTGATAGACTGAGATATCACCATTTGTCTTTATAAAAATTTAACTAATTGATAAGTTAACGTTTCTAAATTTTTCTCCTTAACTAGGTAGAAACTTTTAATGAAATGGCCAAATAAGTCATTTTGAGATTCAAAATAGAGATCAAAATCCAAAATCACCTAAATTTAACCATCCCATTTCGTTAATAAAAAAAAAAGTTACATTATAATTTAATGTTTTGGGTCCCAGAATTTTCTTTAAGATATGATTATATATAAAATAAGTAGCTAAAACTTAAAATAATTTTTTTTTAGTAATTTTAGGGATTTCTTTGGGTGAAGCGACGGAACACGGTGTGAGCCAGCGGGAAGCGAGTGGTTAGCGGGCGAGAATGCAAATTAGATCTAACGATACATGCCATAATGCATCCAAAACGAAAACAATAAAGTAAAGTTTGAGTTTGACATTACACATATCAAGTTAAACATGCAGTAGTATAGACGCTAGGAAAAACGAATGTGTTCTACGTATAACAATGTTACTGACACGGTTTACTTACATCTGAACTAAATAAAAAATAAGTACCTCTCCTCTCTTGTTATAGTTGTCTATAGTTCAGTCGTTACAACAAAGTTTAAAGCCATCAAGAATTTAACGCATGATACAAAAATAAAAACTTTTACTGAGCCATTTTACTTTGACGACAATTGGAGGAATAAGTAGTAACGGTGGGATAGGACGAGACTGTGTCAGAATCGTCTTACTTAAGGATTAATTCAATCGATATAATTGTGCAAAACGTAACAATGAATAAGTATAACTTACTTTTACTTTTATATAATTAAAATAAAAAATATTAAGAACAAAACTATATTATGGCCAAAATGAACATTGCGAAAGAAACAAACACATACGAAGGAAAAAGAAAACAATGAAAGTCATGCGCCATAGACCTAAAAGCAAGTAATTATATTTTATTCATTTTACATGTCAACGACTAGTTTTTTTTATTCTGAAAGGTAGGTAAATATTTGGCAAGGTTCGAACGCGTTCATGTCTTTATATAAAAAGACCCAAAGGTCAGTTTAATGTCAAAATCTAAAAGACGAGTAACTCGTGAAACACATCTGACAATTTAATGTGGGTCAGTAGAAATGTTTTTATAGTCGGTCTTTTTTTTTAATCTAATATATGATAGATGTTGATGTCCTCTACGGCCCCGTTTTATTTGATCCGGACTTACCGGTAAACCTTGTATAGTGATTTTTCTCAAACATGCTTTTACAAATACTATAAAATACCATGTATGAGAAATATTAAGGTTTCCTTACACGATCACGTCATTACGTGATTAGAATAATTATTAATAATTTAGATCAACAAGTGGTTAGAGTTGTGGGTAATTCTGTAGCTCTGTCTGCCTACCCCACAGTGGAAAGAAGGCGTGACGGTATGTATGAATGTAATTTATATTAGGTAAATATTATATAAATATTTTTTATTTTGGGTTTGATAGCATATTCCTTTACCTATTTTACTCTTTGGTGTTGCTTCAACTGTATTATAAGCCTGACATGCCTGATAAGTTACATAAACATCCTACCCTTGTTTCGAAACTTTAGTGGCAGGTAGGTACCTACTAATTTCTTATATGGCAACGGTTACACTTTAATGGGACGCGTCAAAGCTAAATGTCATAAACTATGCCCACAAGGGTAAACAAGTCTGTGTGCTTATGCCGCATAAGTACTTAATACCAAAAATAAGTCCCCACTATCAATGTAAGAATAAACGGTTCTTATATGATACTGATTATTAGCATTCAGAAACAGTACGCGTACCAGCCAAGACGTAGTACGGTTGATGCGGCCCGCGATCTAGTAGAAAAGGTGATGGACCGGCTGGAGGGCGGGCGGCAGGTCGCAGCTATATTCTGCGACTTGTCGCGCGCCTTTGAGCTGGTCAATCACCAGCTACTTTTGGACAAGCTGGCGCGATATGGTATAAGAGGAAATTTTCAAAGTTTGATATCGTCCTTTCTTAGTGATCGCTATCAAAGTACTCATATCAACGGTTTAAGCTCTAAATTACAACCGATAGGTAAAAATGGCGTTCCGCAGGGATCGGTAATGGGAAACAACCTGTTTTTGATCCTTGTGAACGATATCACGACTGCATCAACCGGCGCTGACTTTGTTATGTTTGCAGACGATACCTGTGTTATCGTCGCGGACAGGACCTATTCCCAGCTCCAATGTAAATTGTCCCGTGTGATGACAGACCTTGCTCACTGGTTTTCAATAAACGGAATGAAACTTAATGTTGAAAAAACATTTCTAATGCACTTCCAATTGCGGAAAACACACGAGCACGAGCTCAACGTAATCTGTAATGGCGTTAAAGTGCCCCAGGTTAACGTCGTTAAGTACCTGGGTTATAAAATTGACGCTGGCCTAACATGGGCGGACCACATTGATTACTCGTGTGGGCGACTGTCTGCAGCGTGCCACGCTCTAGCAAGGCTACAACCTAGTCTCTCTGCAGTCAATGTACTAAAAGCCTATTACGGCTATTTTCATAGTATTATGAGTCTTGGGATCGACTTGTGGGGGACAGCAGCCGACCGTGAGAGGGCATTTAAGATGCAAAAGCGTGCTGTAAGAATACTAGCTGGAGTGAAATGGGACTACCCTGCTCAAGAGTTATTTAAAAAATTGAAAATACTTACTCTCCCTAGCGTATACATCATGGAGATCTGTAAGTACGTTCGAACTAACCTAAGTAAAATGCCCACAAATGCGGACCACTTTAACTTCAACACAAGGCGGCGCCTCGATCTATACGTACCTGCTGTTAGGTTAGCCAAATCTAAAAAGTGTCTAAGAGTGATAGGTCCAAAATTATACAACATCCTTCCTAGTGCTATTAGGGGTGTCGCCAGTGATAGTGTATTTCGCAAGCAACTAAAACACCTACTGATTGACATGGCGTGTTATTCGGTTGAGGACTTTTTTACAAATATGTCTCGCTACTCTAACTTAACTATGATGGGAAGTCGGACGTTTAGAATGTTTAAGAATAAAATATGCAAATTTTTAATACCTACTGGTAGTGTATGACTTTGTCACTTACTACAAAGATTAACTTCTGTTATCGAGCTACAATATGTGTCTCAATGATTGTCAATACTTGGTAAACCAATTGTTAGTTAAAAGCTACTGTAATGTTAGTTATAAATAATTAATAACAAATGTATAAATTTCTAATTACTACTTATGTACTGTAAAATGACGTGTAAATTTATATTTATCAATAAAATAATCAAATCAAATCATTGAATAGCTAGTAATAGTTTCAGGAAAACGTATTTTGTAACTTGTTGACATGCGGGGTAGGTGTTGATATTGTATGGCCCGGTCATGTCAAATTGGCTAAATTTGTTCATGTTATATTTTGGATATTGTTACAGTATTATCAAATTTTATGATATCATCATCGCTTCTTTTTTGCTGAAACCATATTGTTCTCAGGATATCTCAAACAGTAGGTTAGGTTAGGTTAGACTTGTGAATGCCAAAAAAAAAAAAACTTACGTAGCGAGATATGCCTTTCAATGAAATTAAAATCGTGCGTAATGCTAAAGATAAAGATAAAGATAAAGATACATTTATTCGCAACGAAACAAAACCACATTACATAGATACAAAAATATCAAAACACAGAAAAATTGTTGCGAAACGGTCCCAACTCAGCATTCGATAGCCGTAAAGCCAGCACTGGTCTTCCGTTGGAACCGCTTGGTGAAAAAACGGAAAGTGACACACTTAACATAAAACAACGCTAAAAGAAAAACATCAAGGATCAAATACAATCATTTTGTTCGAGATTATCTCGAAGCAATAATATAGGTTACGTAACAATAACAAAAATGATAGACTTAAACTTCAAGAAATAAAATAAATAAATGTTTTGTTGATTATGTAAATTTAGAAACATTACACTGCTGTGTAAAATAACAAACAAACAGTCTTCAAAGTGACAACGGTCGACAAAGAAAAGGAATAGAAAACACAAAAATTCTATTCTTCATAAAAATTCTAAACTTAGGTGTTACGATAAAATAATAGCTACCCCGGTACCCGGTTTTATTTAGGTATGTACTCTTATTAACTTCTCTCATCCAACATAGGGCGGATATTTATTTGATTAGGTTTTAATAAGGAAAAGAGATGAAGCCAATAATACTCCATTAGCTGACTTTGTATATATAAACTGATTTTTGCTACACTTTCCCGGAGAGCGTTTATAACTTACATTCTCTGCCAAGAGAAAAAAATACCGTTTTTTCTTTAAATAAGTATCTCCGTTTTAGATGTGTGTCGAGTAATACATACTTTTTCCAACATACAAATCAGCCTGTCTGTTGTTAATGAAAACTGAATTTAAAGTCATATTGCACGCCACATTGCTTTCCAAGCACAAACCAAGCCTAAAACTGAATTAAAAGGCAATAAATTGGTTCTCGCTCAACAATAAGGTAATATGCCTGAAATGTGGGAAAAGTGCAAGTAGCGAATTTAAGCTATACGAAGTTGCAAAAAGCAATATTGTTTTGCCCAGTAGAATATAGGCCCTGTATTACTTAGTTGTAGTTGTGTGTTGTTCAACGTAACGTGTTAATATGCATGCACGCATACAGTTTCATTAATTTAATTTGAAAACAGATTGCCGGGTTGTAGGAGTGCAAAATGTTAGTGTGTTTATAATCGAAGTAGTGTGCTAGTTATTGAGAAAATGTGATTATGACATGACAGACCTATAGGAATAGCCACTAGTGATAAAAAAAAACTTGGGTCTTTATCGAGTGGCATAGGTAATCCTTGTTTGTCCTAATGTATTGAATCGACGTGCCGGTTTAAAAAAGTAAGTTTAAGAGATACCCTACCAAAAACATACATACAATTACATACATACCTACCTTCAAGCCTGTAACCCCAGAGTGGGGTAAGTAGGCAGAACTACAGAATTACCTACAACTTTAAAAACTTGTTGATAATTCTGTAACCACATTTTGCACAAATAGGCTAAGATGTTTAATAGAAAAACATAAAAGTAAAAAATAGGTCGTTCTCATGTGCTGCCCAAAGTAGTGATATCTAATTAGGTGCCAAGTTAAAAGCGTCGGTGGACTAGTGGCTTATAGGGTCGACTCGTGATCGTGAGGTACCGAGTTCGAACCCCCACGGTCACCGAACCATTGTTTTTTTCTAATTTAAGTGCATTACCCGATGCTCTTACGGTGAAGGAAAAACATCGTGAGGAAACCTGCACATTCGAACAGCTGAGTGTGTAAGAGGGTAATTGCACAAAATATCCTAAAAGATCCGAAATATAGGCCTATCTGTAAGATAAGATAAGATAAGGTGCCAAATTTACAGATAGAACAATTGATCGCCAGTAAATGCACAAGGATGCGAAAAGCACAAGACCGGTCTGACTGGAAAGCCTTGGGGGAGGCCTATGTCCAGCAGTGGACGTCTTTCGGCTGACATGATGATGATGAAATGCACTTTGAGCTGGCAGTTTTCTTAAATACCTACCCAACAGATATGTAACTAACCCACTGTATAAAAAAACTGCCAAGTTATGACTCAAAATGCATTTAGTGGCAATCAATTGTTCTGACTGAATATATCACTATGTGTGTATGTAGATATCACTTACTTTTAGCGGCACATGAGAACTTGGCCTATTTTTTACATTTATGTTTTTGGTAGGATATCAGTATTTTATGATAACTAATTAACTACGTATGCTGTAAGGCTGCATCGGGAAATACCCTGTAGGGTTTGATGAGTGAGTCAGTCAGTACAAAATAATCAGTTTTCAGAAATTAATAAATATTTAAAGGGTTCTGATAGAACCTTCGTTTTTATACTAGGTTGTGAGAGTAGTTTGTATAAAAACCAGGTTCCTGGCTGTACCGGGAAAAAAGTTACGAGGGTGCGAAAAAGGGCTGAACTACACTGCTGTATACACACTGCTGTATCGCTAGGCTTTTCTTCAAACTTGGCCTGACACACTCCCGTACCTATGTCTTGATCAGCTCTGAAAAAAGGGGTCGCCATTATATCGGGTGTTTTTACCAATTGAATAGTTATCTAGTGAAAGTTACTTGGTGCTGTCTTAGATTATTTTAGTATATTTCAGATTTATTTTACTACTTTAGCGGCGTAATTTAAATGTATAACTATTCCAAAAAACAGCTTTGTATTAAGAATCTGTGAATTAAACCGCGGGTAGACGGACAAGGTGAAACTAATGACTGAATACGGGACCCTAAAAACTGACCTAATAATAGAACAAATCCAGCATTTGCATTCAGAAAGTATCTTTGGTGAAGTGGAACGATGGAGTGATGAAGACCACAGATCCAGATGACCACCCGAACTTCTCAACGGTATCTATTTCAAGGGTGAAGATATCTCGATTAAGATAGTTCAGCGACTATGACGAAACACATTTAAGCGGTTTAAATATATGGTATGACCATGACTTTCCCGCGGCAGCGAGCTTGAAATGTCCTGAAGTTTCTTATTAATTGAGAAGTGGGACTGCATAATTAATCGCAGATTATGATCACTAAAAAGTATAAATAAAAGAAATGTTTTTTAATGACAAGAAACCGCTGTCAAAATCGCAACACATTACTTCGTTTATAATGGTCGGTACCTAATATGTCAGCCCAAATGAAGTCGGCGCCTCATAAATGATTTTCTTTCAACATTTATTTTATAGAGCATGAGAAGTAAAAATATTGTGCTAATCTGCACTATGGTTCGCGGCAGGTGATGGGGAGTGGTGAAACAGGCCCCCTTTTCATCAAGCAGATTAGCTGGCTTCCGACGGTTTATTTACGCTAGGTACATTATAAATTGGTTCGATTCTAAAAGTAATTTGATTTACAAAAACTTAGGTATTTCGTTATTTAGCTAGATTGCTGTCTGGTTTTTGTATCTTCATTTTTATAAATAACAAATAGGTAGGTATAACATAAGCTCCTCGTAATTAAGATATTTAGCCGATATTTATCTAATAACATTTTTAATAATTAAAAGATAAAAGATGTTCATTCAGTAAATAGGCCGCACGCGCACTTTTACACATTCCCAAGAGGAGAACACGCTTAGAAGAAACACCACAAGACTCAACAGTCAGTATTTTTCTTATTTTGCTTATGCCATAAGCCTTATGGCAATGATAATCAATAATAGTAGTTTACGTGACGGTTGCGTTTGACAGACAGGCATTATTAAAACAAGTGTGTGGTCTTAAGTTTTGACAGCTGTTCCAAATTTAAACTCATAACGAATACAAAAATTGATACTGTTATAGTTAACATTACAGTACAGATTTTACCTACTATCACAGACAAGGAAGTTCTCATAGTAAAATTGGTTGTAATAATGCTGGTCATTTCCTACGGTTTCCGAACCCATAATAAAGGGTTTATGATATGTGCGTAGGTAATAGTTATTTATGTGACTGGAGCATAATGCCTAATTATGCGTAAAGTCGCATACAAAACTTTATCTAAATGCATATTATAAGTTTTCTACAAAATGTACAATATGGCCAACGTTTTTGATTTGTAGATAACTTAATTTTTTGTTCTTCGGCACTATTCGAAAGTTTTTTTTTTATGGCATAAGGAAGGCTGACGAGCACACAGGCCACCACATGGTAAGTGGAAACAGTGACCCATAGACATTCGCATTCACAAGACTGCAAGCCTAAGACTGCAAATGCGCTGCCAACCCTGAGGACTAAGATGGAATGCCTCTATGCTAGTCATTACAACGGCTGTCTTATCCCCAAACCGGAACACAACAATGCGAACACTGCTGTTTGGCGGTAGGTTAATGGATAAGATGGCGGACAACTATACGTTACACAGTAGGTTAGGTTAGGTTAGCTTCTAATGTTTATGCACTCCGCACTTTTGATTGTGTGAATCGATTGTAATATTCGAGATTCAAAAAAATGTTATGAACAAGAATTTCTCACTAAATGAAATTACAAATCGACTAATTCGATAATCACAACCAAATATGATTCCTTTTCTTTAAGGTGTTTGTAATTTGAATGTGATTAAAGTTTTGGCTACCTATACTGTAATTTAAACATTACGATGATGCAACCACAGATATACAATTTTACTAATATAGGTCATTTGCTTATGGTTTCTGAACATATTATAGGAAAGTTATGCCATGGATGTAGATAAAAATATTTTCAACACACTTGCTCAAAACGACCTTTTTATTCCACCGATTTTTGGCTCATAAACCTAGATATTAAACACTCAGTATATTACGCACAAGTGCCTTTAGTTTATTAACCCAAACAATTTACATTTCGTTGCTTTAATACAAAAGCGACGCAAAACAAAATGTGTCTGTGTTGCATTTGAAATCGGAATGCTATATACTTTCAGTTTTAAATCAAACTATATTTGTTTTTGATTTGTGGCGCTTTTGTATTTAAGCAGCGATTTGTAGCCTAGTACCAAGTTGTAAGTACGAAGAAGAAGCGATATAATTTAGTCGGGTTATACCTTTTTAGGGTTCCGTAGCCAAATGGCAAAAAACGGAACCCTTATAGATTCGTCATGTCTGTCCGTCCGTCTGTCCGTCCGTATGTCACAGCCACTTTATTCCGTAATTATAAGAGCTATTCTATGGAAACTTTGTAAGTACATGTATTCGGTGAACCGCATTAAGATTTTCATACAAAAATAGAAAAAAAACAATAAATTTTTGGGGCTCCCCATACTTAGAACTGAAACTCAATTATTTTTTTTCATCAAACCGCTTTCGCTCGTGCGCACACAATAGCGCCTTGTATACAATGGTCAACTTAGCACACTTGTTTCATAATGTATTATTACACTTACCTATGACGGTGCAAGACAACCTTGAATAATGACGAGTCTAAGAAAAAATGTCCTAGTCAACTAGCGACACCACGTAGTCTTAATTTAAATATAATATTTACCGATTGAGAATAAGATATAATTGTAATTATAAGTTAAATTGGGATAAGTATTATTTCCAAATGCAGAAACGGTAAATTTAAAACGAAACCCTGGCTGGCAGTAAGTATATGTATTATACCTACAGTACAGATTACATTACATTCTTTTCTTCATCCTCTTTTAAAAGTTGTAAGATTAATTACAAAAGCGTATTAGGGAAATAAACGAGATAAGAATCTGCTTTTTTACAATGTTAGTTCTGAGTGAAAAATAAATGGTTTGTCTGAGTGTAACGCGGGCGGGGAGGCGGCAGGCGGCGGGCGGCAGGCGTAGGCGGCCGCATCCCGCGTCCCGCCGCGAGTGACGAATTGCTGCGCTCGAACGGGATTATCTCACTAGCCATGAGCGAGCAATGGCTGCCTATTCATTTAGTTAAAACGAGTAATATTTACTAATATTTTGTTTTGTTCAGGTTGTGGTCGTCAGGATGTCGGTCCCGGTACCAGGGTTCAATGGGACGCCTCAAATTTTTGAGGCGTCCTTTCTGCATAATAGGTGAGTACACGAATTGATGTGTTAATGCTATCTTATATTTATCTGTATGATAACCGCGATGATATTAGTATACTTATAAGAAGATAAAATAAATAAATAAGTAAAGATCAAGGGACAAACTTACACAAATTGACCTAGTTCTAGCCTAAGCAACGATAAACTTTTGTAGATAAATAAATACTTAAATATGTAGATAATAATGATACGCTATTTATACCTACGGTTGCACATGGAGAATGAGGAAAGCTGCCGTTAAAGTATCTCGGTCTCCCCAGACACGATATCTTCCTTGTTCAAAGGAACAAATGCTGCGGCTTCGGTATTAGTTCACAGTTAACGCAAATGAAATTTAAGAAGAACTCCGTTTGTTCTTCGAGCTTCTTGCCTTGTTTCAGTAAACAAAATACTTAAAAGTTCATCAGATCTAAGGGTATCTTTCCCTACGAACAGGAAAATAATAACCAAGTAGAAGAATTGGGTCGGAACAAAATGTAAACAAATGTCATAAAACGAAAATCATAAAAATATTGTAGGCTGCGTAGGTATAATATACAGTCATCCTCAACATTTCCAAGTAAAAGTCACGTTGCGTCCATAAACCGCGGTGAATTGACCCTATTTCAGGTGCGACCAATCTGCCGCGACCTTCACATTTCGTTCGGTTCCCCCGGCGTGAGTCCGCGCGGCCGGCTCTCTGGGGAGCCGGCCCGCCCGAGACCAGCGCTTGTTGCCTCGTAGCCTTGCTGCCTTGTTGCCTCGTTGCCGGCAAACAAGCCCGCACGATAACTATTCCTGTTCCACACGGACGCAAACAATTGCTGCTACCTGAATTATTTAACTATTTCGTGCGATTATTTAAATTTCAACAAAGTCAAAGAATACTACGTAGTATACCCGTAACCCGGCTAGATAAAACTGCTTCACGAATTGATGAGGGGATCCCCCTGCGATCTCTACCTTATTAAGTAACGCCGGCGATCGTAGTAGGTAGGTGCGGCCTTCCATAAATTCGTAACTGCAATGCAAAATTCGTAGCCCTATGGATAAAGTAGCGAGCTACTCGTACCGATGTCGAGGTCGTGGGTTCTAATCTTCGCCGAGGCATCGTATGAATATTTTATTTGTAAACAGTTGAGCCACTTATGTACCTACGCCTGAGCCCGACTCTTTGGCGAACGTTCTTGCTACTATAATAGTACAGAGTAGCAGAATTGTAAATTAGCTATCTTTTATCTTGACACTTGGTGTATGTATCTAGATCTAGATATCTAGATCCTGAAGCGTTAAAACCATTAATATATTTACATGTTGTTTGCTAAGTTTGAGGTTTGAATTTCTTTTTCAAAATATTCAAAATATCTAAACGTGCGACTTAATGTTAATAAAGTATAATTAGTTCTGGTAAATTGCGAGCATTAATTGACTCTACCTACTACCTACTTATTAAATTTGCGGCTAATAACGATATCGGATGGCAGGAATTCCGGTTAATGTATCAAAGGATACCACTCGGAGCGCGGGAACACGACACTCGCAATCAGCGTTATTAACCTCTCGAACCGCACTAGCTTAGTGTAACTCTCCACAACTCAACATTATTTGCGTTTAATATTGCGCTAGTATTTTATGACGTGAATAGACTTTGCCATATTCGCTTTTGTTGATAAATAGTACTTTATTGACAGTGTAGGTAGAGTGTAGAACCACGGAAAAGGTGGCTAATCGACCATATTGAAACCGTTTAATAATACAATTCTCTTGATAAGGACACTTATCAGAGATTGTAGCTATGGTTTATTGATAATGGGCACTGTATTCCCTAAGTATTGATTCTACTGTGGCCCATCATTCATTCCTGACGAGTCGAAATAGTTGGTGGTTCGCGTGATGAACAAACTCATCCATCTTATTTCTCCATTATAAATATGTAGGTACCTTTATATAAACATGACAGTTCATGAAAACAGTGGAAAACTATATACTGTATGTATACAAAAGTGAGCGGCATTAAATTCTTTTTTTGAATAACATATTTGGCTTTATGCCTCAATCTACAAATGATCTGTTATAAAATAGGCAGACATGCTTCAGGAACTACATATGTACAGTAAGTAAAAAAAAAACATAAAATTAACGGTTACCTATGTTAAGTGCGAAAAACGTTTGCCCGCTGTTTCATGTGTCCGATTTTTCCTTGATTTTTCACAAGTTCCTTTTTTTTCGAAACCCTGCTTTTTGACAAACTGTCGTTTGGCCGAAATATATTTGCCAAAACTATCGTTTCCCAACCGTTTCATTTGCCGATCCATTTTTTTTCCGGAACTGTAAATATTTCAATATTTAATTTTAGTACCATCGTGTAGAACCAAGGTTAGATTACGTTATTTTCTATAATGTTATAACAACCCAGAAAAGAAAAATGTTTTGAGAGTCAACCAGCATGCAGGCATGGTTTTAAGTTTATTGGCAACTCATCATCATTAAATTTAAGAGCCAGGCTCTTGTCGGTGGAGTAATTGCCACTTTTCTCTATCCTGTGCCAGCCTTTTCACCTCCTGATACGACACGACATTCGCCTTCCGTCTTATTTGGTTAAAGTATGTGAGCCTAGGTCTTCCTCTTCCTCTTTTTCCTTCGACTTTACCCTCCAAAATGTTCAAAAAGAAACTATCGTGCCGCATCAAGTGGCCCATCATCTTTCCTCTTCTACATTCTATAGTTTTTAAAATATGTCTTTGGCAACTAGACGCTTTTATATATTTTTTCACCATTAGAGCTGAAAGTTCGGTTTATACGATCGAAAAAGCCAAAATTAAGTTTCTGTTTTTTTTATATGAAGTTTAGTCTCACAAAAATGGTGATGCCTATCTGATAATATAAGTAGGTAATTACCTACTCAAGAATATTGAGCAAAATAATAAAAAAAAAAATAGGTTAGAATGGTGCTATGATCAAAACATTGAACAAGGAAGGGATTGTTGATTCTAGAAAAAAAATTAGACGTCCAAATATCTCCAAAACCGTGCGACTTTTACTAAAACTATTTTAGCTTTTTCCGTAATACCGTGCCCTCTATCCGTAATACCAGGATTATCCACTCAATACCTAACAGCCTGTATAATAATATCGTCTTATAGAAATAGGTTTAGTTTCGTGGGCTCTTAGAATGATAGTATACACTAAACATACCTCATACCTTGCATCACACATACTCTCTACGCTACGCTCACTTTTATGAATAACTGGCCATTTTACTTTTATTTTTTCCAAAGACTTCCTGTCTTCCGATTTTTCTTCTTCATTGACAAATTTATGAATATCCCCGGTTTACCCAAATGTTATATTTTTTTAAGAATTATTTTACAACTTTGTAGGCGTGGTTAAACTACGAGTACTACGAACAGACGGAAATGTTAACCATTAGGGTTCTTTGTTGATTAGGGAAACTTAAAAATTAAATTAAATTAATATCTTGCAATAGGTTTTTTTTTAAATCACCGAGTTGTTTTCTATATAATCAATCCCTTTAGGAATAAAAGCATTCCCTAATCGCGTAATACCAATCCAATTATGGATTTCTTGCCTTAGTAGATATCTAGAAATGTTTATTTTTTGTAAACCAGTCTAAGGTAATCAAATATGATCCCGAACGCTTCCTCCCATGTGGAAAGCCGGAACCCCTCGATCTGCGGAGCCGTTATCACCCATTGAGTTATTGCACTGATCAATCTTGCTCGATTCGGAACGTATCGCCGGAGCCAATCTATTTGAAAAATTGAGGAAGTGTGTCATATGAGACTCAGGTGCCTACCCAAATAATAATAACCAATCATCTACAAACAATATCAAGATTATTTCAAGAGATAATTATAACATAATACCGCTTTATCTGGTAAACCATTGAGCTTGTTTACGCAAAACAATAAATTCATTTTGTGGTTACATATTTATTCGGAACGTGCCTGATTACCACAAATTTCATGTTGTTTGTAAACTTTTAGATGGTTAATTAGGTATACAATAATTTAGACTTGTAATTATCAGGAATGAATACCAAATGTAAATAAACTTTATTTAGAATTGTGTACATTATGTGATGGTAACGAGAAATAAGTTTTATAATGGCTCTATATATAATACCTACTAGCTTCTGCCCGCAACTTCGTCCGCGTAGATTTTGAATATCGTTATTCCCTCGGGAACTTTTAAATTTTCCGGAATGAAATGTAGCCTATGTGTCAATCTAGGGTATAAGCTATCTCCATTTCATCCAAATCCGTCCAACCATTGCAGCGTGAAAGAGTAACAAATATCTATCCATACATACAAACATTCGCGTTTATAATATTAGTAAGGATAAAGATGCTTAAACGTTTTTATCGGCTGTGATGTCTATAGACGTATACAGGCACCTATGGGTAATTGACCTCTTACCAGGGAACCGCCCACGGAGGTGTTAATTTCTATTGTAATTGCTCTTATTTGGCGAAAGCAATTTACGTGACTGAACGAAACAATTATCCAAAATCGTAACATTCCACTGGCAAATTATAATATTTGGGTTGTTGTATAAGCCCGGGAACCGCCCACATGTTAATTAATTGCCAGGGGAACCTACGTCACAACATTTACACGTCATCTGCTGAGATCGGTACAGCGTCAGCTACACGTTTCGTCGGCAGATCGGCGAGAGGAAACACAACGTTTACATTGACGCTAATCATTCGTCACTCATACAGATATATACAACAAACGCGCACAAATATATGGTAGGAAATTCGTGCTATTCGTTTGAAGTTGCCTACGCAAACAAAAGGCATGGATGGATATGTCTTTTGTTTCACTGTTACCAATTGACACCGAAACATTTATTTAATCTGAAACTTTGATGTGCAGCGTTTTGGTGTTTCTATTAATGCATATTCTTTATTTTTAAATTCATTTCTAAAAAGGTCGAAATAGTGGATTAAAGTTTGCATGGGAGATACGTCATTTTTGAAGTAAATTACATAATATTTAAGATGTACCTACATTTCTGGTACGTATTAAAGAAACAAAATGTTACCGTTCATGGAAATTCAACCCTTAAGGGAATAAAAAAGGGGTTGAAAATTTGTAAGGGATCTTCTGGCATTATAAATTATATTTTTAAAAATCATTTTTAAATTGTATTAAGTTATTTATCCGCTTATAGTAGAGGAGTTGTATGAGAATTTGTATGTGATAGGTCAAAATAATTCTCACAAAGATGGGGTTTGATTTTTTAAGTTATATTTTGTATCTTTTTGAAATTCAAATTCAAAAAATCAAAGTTATTTTTTTTTATTAAAAGTCGTGTGTGGTATCTAATTACAGGACATTAAATGGCGAAAAGGTCATGAAATTGATTTCTAAAAATAAAAATAAATAACAAAATAGTGGAAGAAAAAATTCAAGCTTGTGTAGTGTTCAAAATTATAATTTTAATTATAATAAGTACAAATCATGGGCAAATGCGTTAACAACTAGGGATCCAAAAGTGAATCTCCTAAAAAAGGAGTATAGTAACTTTGAATCCAGTTCCTTCGAAAGAGCTGTGACCATAGCAAAGGGAAAGCAAATTGGCAGAATTGGCGTGAGACTGGCTAAGCTTCCTTCGGGAACGCGGGCATTTCGGTGCAAGGTAACTTTTGCCAACCATATTTTCCACAACTGCATAGGGAAGATGACTCGTTAGCCCACGACGCAAAAAAAAAGCCGATCTGCTTGGCACCCTTGTTGCGTCTAACTCCACTTTAGAAGACGCTGTATATCCAGTTTACCCAAAAATCTGTTTGAAAAGCACTTAGGTGGTAGTTTTAGTGGTGGTAGGACCTTGTGCAGGGCCCGTCCGGATTGCTACCACCATCTTATCCATTAACCCACAGCCAAGAAGCAGTGTTCGCATTGCTGTGTTCCGGTGTGGGAATAAGACAACCGGTGAAATTACTAACATAGAGGCATTCCATCTTAGTCCTCAGGGTTGACAACGCATTTGACGTCTTTGAATTGCAGTCTTGAGAATGTAGTCTTGACATTTCAAATGTCTATGGGTCTTAGATTGCACTTACCATCAGGTGGCCTGAGTGCTCGCGTGCCTGAGTGATTGCGATAAAAATCTTTTCTCCTTGGACACTCACAAATCTACTGGGCCCGACGGTATTCCCCCTGTAGTGCTGAAACCGTGCGCTCCTGAGTTGGCACCAGTTCTAACGCGTCTTTCCAATACTCTTATACCACAGGCGTAGTCCCTATCTCATGGAAGACGGCCGATAATAATGGCGATCGCTCTTATCCAAATAACTACAGGTCTGCTGGCGACCATCCGGTCTACTTGACCCATAGATGGGCTGAAGCGGTTGAAAGTAAGGGGGATGCCGTAGCGGTCAGTTCCGACATGCCGAAAACCTTTGATCGGGCTTGGCATAAGGAACTTCTCTCGAAGCTTCCTTCGTATAGGCTGTCTGAAAGTCTGTGCACCTGGATTGCCACCTTCTTCACGGAGCGTAGCATCAGGGTCGTTGTCGACGGTTCGTGCTCAGACTCCATGCCCGTGAACGCTGGTGTTCCACAAGGCTGTGTGTTATCGCCAACACTGTTTCGTCTGCATAAATACCACTGATATGTTGCAATCTAGTAACATTCATTGTTATGCAGACACATATTACAGTACAGTTGATGCGTCATACCAGTGCTGTGCGAATATTTCTCAGACATACATCAATGAGTGTCGGAACAAACTTGGGTCTAAAATCGAGGCTACATTGGACGAAGTCTCGAATTTGGGGTCTGCATAACTTGGTGCAATTCAACCTAAATAAGATATCAGACTCAAGTCTGCGCGTTCACTGCAACGAAAACCCCCTTTGTTGTTTCCCCTATAAGTATTTTAGAGAACTTCCATTGTTGTAAAGCTGACTCTCGGGATTCTCGGCGCCGACATTTAGAGTACCGTCCAATTTCGTAGTCATTTGGAAGATAAGGTTGGTCTTAAAAACTGGGTGTCCTTGGTAGAGAAAGACGGTATTTCACACCGGCACATCGCGTCCAACTTTATAAGGCACAAGTTAGGCCCCATATGGAATACTGTTGCCACCTTTGGGCCCGGGTACCTCAGTATCAGCTTCATCCTCTAGACCGTATACAACGCCGTGCGACTCGAATCGTCGACAATGATGTTATCACCGGTCGGCTTAACCACCTTGCTCTGCGGAGAGATATTGCATCCTTGTGTATCTTCTACCGCATATATTATAGGGGGTGCTCTGATGAATTGTTCGAGCCAAAGCCTGCTGCAAAATTTCACCATCGAACGACTCGCCATTAAATTAAATTTTAAATTAAAATTAAATTTTATCCACAGCACCTGGATGAATGGCAAACTACCACCGTACGTTTCAAAAGAAACTTCTTGCCACGTACGACTGCATTGTGGAATCAATTGCTTGCAGTGGTATTTTCCTTCTAAAAACGAGCCTAGATTAAAAGGCCGGCGCGCACCTTTAACCCCCCGGGTGTTTCAGGTGTCCATGGGCGACGGTGATCAGATCACTTACCATCAGGTGAGCCGCCTGCTCGTTTGCCTCCCTCTATTATAAAAATAATAATTACGAGTAAATATGCTTTTCTTTTATAAAACGTATATTGATGTGTATATATCGCACTATAATAGTTTAGTTGAGATTTCAATGTACAAAATAGTTTTCTCTATACCGTCTTTGTGGGAATCATTTAGATAAAGATAAAGATAAAGAGACATTTATTCGCAACAAAACAAAACCACATTACACAGATAAAACAAAATCAAGACACAGAAAAATTGTTACGAAACGGTCCCAACTCAGCATTCGCTAGCCGTAAAGCCAGCACTGGTCTTCCGTTGGAACCGCTTGGTGAAAAAACGGAAAGTGACACATTTAACACAAAACAACGCTAAAAGAAAAACATCAAGGATCAAACACAATAATTTGTTAGAGATTATCTCGAACGTCTCAAATGACCATAAAAATTTATGGCCTGGTAAAGTTGGCAACACAAAGGAAACAGAATCAATAAAATAATACCAAAGATAACTATAGTCTATGGAAACGTAAACAAAGCAAGCATATAGGTTACGCAACAATAACAAAATTATAGACTTTCAATTCAACAAATAAAATAAATAAATGTTTTGTTGGTTATACATTTAGAAAAAATTACACTATTGTATAAAATAACTAACAAAAAGTCTTCAAAGTGACAACAGTCGGCAAGAAAAGGAATACAAAACAAAAACTCGGAGAAGGACAACAACACAATAGGCGTAGAGTAGAACCTGTACAAAGCACGTTTTATTATATCCGGATGGGAGAGAAGACAAATAAAAATATAATTTTGAAGGCTATATCTTGTCTACCATTATGATTCCAACTAACGTACCGTGTATGAAGCTGTCACAGGAGCCTCACTGCGGTGACGTCAATCTTAAACATGTCACGTTGTATAAATTCTGCAGTCGCGAGCGTTTTTAGAATGCAACTTGTCTAGTTCCACAGGACTTCCGGAGATTATTCGCAATCAGACAGATGATGTTGCAGTTACTGCACTCTGCTTCTATTTCTTAACTTTGTCCGCCGCGGCTGATTTAACGATATTCCCTAGGAACTACCACCTTCTACGATACAATGATCAGTTGTACGTCCTAATATAGCCCGTGGAATACCAGTGTGGTTAGAAAAATCTAAATTTCCTTACAAACTTTCAATAATTATAGCCTAGTTAGAGGTGCCAAACATTGTTAAACTTTTGTTCGATTCGCGGCAGTTGTGGTTGATACGAGTTATTTGTGCCACAAGACGGCAAAGTTGGGTTTGCTCACTGCGAGTATTGACTTAGAATCCCGAGTAAGCGAAGGATTCAAAGACACGAAATGCAAATAATTTTGGTCTCGTGTTGTACATACTACTCCTCACCTGAGCAGCGAGAACTAAAACCTAAATGTATTAATAAAAATACAAAGTGGAATTTGTTTAATTTTATTATTAAAACGTTATTTTGTCTCACGCTCGCAGCAAAATCGAATTTTGCTGACGATCTTTCGGTTGCAGAAAAATCTGTATTATTATGAGGGTTGGTTCATATATCTTAACCGCGATCATTATAGTGCGGAAATCAGCGTTTATTTGATTTACAGGTTTAAACGATTAGACATTGTCAATATTCTATTCTATATTTTGGATATTACCTAAAATCAAGTTAAAATGGTTTTTTAATAGTTATTTGTTCAACAAGAGAGCAAAGTTGGTATTTGCTGCGAGTGATGATTTTGAATCCCGAGTACCTAAGCGAAGGATTCTATTATTGAATCACGAGCGTAGCGAGTGATTCTAGGTTAGAATCCTGAGCGTAGCGAGGGATTCAAAGATACGAGACGTAAAAAACTTTGGTCTCGTGTGAGACATACAACTTTTCACCTCAGCAGCGAGAACAACACAGCGTGAAGCTAGCAGGGCCAACGCAGGTCTTCCGTTGTGACCATTTGGTGAATACACGACTACTTAAATAACGACACGATCGCATATGCATCAATCACAAGCATTTTTGCAAAATACTAATAAAATAAAAAGTGGAAAAAATAAACATGAAACAGATAAAACCTGTCACTCAACTTGATAATGCCGTAGTGCAAACACAGCTTTATGTAGCCTTGTCTATATTTTTGAAATGCGTTCTGAAACTGCCCCCGCGGTTTATGTCACGAAATTAAAGATTGTTAAAACGATAACAAAAATATGTAGATACATGATAAACTTCTTATTTTTCATTAATTTTATCTTCAAAACATTAAATAAAAAAAATGATTGTACCTACTGTATAAAATAGTTATAATAAACACATTTCAAACTTTAACAGATAGTTTTATTTGCAATTTTACGGTTATGTGTGCATCCGAACGTGCGTTTCTTTTTGAGCCTACTATGTGTGGAATTTGAAAATCGAACTTTGAATCAAGTTGTTTCTATCTCTCGCTTTTTTCCTATTGAAATGAAAGTGACAGAACAAAGTGAAGTTAATTTTTTTCGAATGTTGTGTTGTGTTGTGTATGTTGTGAGCACTACTCACGGCATTTAAAGAAAATAATTAAAAAGCTACTTTGCCTCTCGCTCGCAGCAAAATTGAATTTTGCTCATTGTTTTTAAGCAGCAAAACCTGCTTGTTTGAGCTGAGGTGAAAATATATATATTCAAAGGGATATATTTGAGCAAGTTGTGTTACTTACCATCTGATGGGTGTATATGATGATAAAACGACATATCTGATCGATTCGCTTAATATAACTCGTAGAGTGCAAAAACTCATTTAGTGGCAACAGCACACGACGACACCTTAGCCTAGTTGGTAGTGACCCTGCCTACGCAGCTAGCGGCCCCGGGTTCAAATCCGGTAAGTGCAGATATTTATTTTCTGAATCTTGGATGTTTTCCAAGTATATACGTATTTATTTATATATACATATATATATCGTTGTCTACTTCCCATAGTACAAGCCCAATGCTTATTTTGGGACAAATTCAATTTGTGTGAGATTGTCCCCCCTGATCCTTTTTGATACTTAACTGATGTTTGGTAGTGACTTTGCCAACTAACTAGCGGCCGGGTTTGAACTCCGATAAGGGAACATATTTGTGTGATTAGAGTGAGTTTGTTTCTTGAATGCTTTCCAATTGTTTCTTTTACTACATAAGTATGCTTATCAATCATTATGGAGTTCCCATAGTGAAGCATACAGCTTTGTTTGGGAGTTGGCCAATATTATTATGTGCAAGATTGTCCCTGATATTTATAGTCTAACGCCATGTTCCAAAATCTCTAGATAACGCCATCTGACAGTTAACTCTAGCTTTGTAAAGCGATACCTTACCAGACAGATAGTAATTATGTAGATATTATAAAACATGCCCTGAATGCGATGGTCGTGTGTAGATGTGACGACGATCCTGGCGTCGCTGGTGGTGCTGGGCATGGGCTCGTCGGGGCAGGTGTTCGCGGCCTCGGCGCTGCGCGGGCTGCGCTTCTTCCAGATCCTGCGCATGGTGCGCATGGACCGTCGCGGCGGCACTTGGAAGCTGCTCGGCTCCGTCGTCTACGCGCACCGACAGGTTTCTAGCATCTTTTCTACCAATATTTTTTAGTCACCTGAACAGTCACCATCAAATACAGGCTGATATTTGAAACGTAATACAGAATGGCTCAGTTGATGAGCACCACTATAATAAATCCCATCAATAAAATTGTTGAAAATAGTTTATATTTGAACATCCTCTTATGCTTTGAACAATAAGATCGAATTCAGATATTTTTAAATACCTACTTATTCGCACGTTGTTGGGTAGAACAAGGGCACAATGTACAATATGTCAAAAGTGCAATTGTGCCCTTGTCCTATTGAAGGTGCGTATTGTTCCGATATATTTGATGGCGGTGTACAGCTAAAATTTAAACTCCCTGAAGTGGCAATGCTGTTGCAAGACGTTGATTCCCTTGAAAAACTCATCTCTGAATTCGTTGATGAGCTAAGCAAATTTTGCTTCCATATATCGTAATGATATTAATCATATCAGGATCGTAGCAGGTGAGCCCTGGGAAACAGGCGTGATTTAATGTTTGTACGTGTGTATGTATTACAGGGTAGAAATAAAGTAAGTTCACCATTGTTCGTTTTATTATGAGTCTATTGATTCTTTGTCTAGCACAATAAAGTACCTATGTACATACAACATACATGTATACTCGTACGTACATAGCATAGTTTTGATAACTGTATGTATAGAAGCAAGATGGAAAAGTTAAGTTTACAAATGGCGAGTAGCAAAAAAAAAGTGTTTTTTTTAAATTATCAAATGTAAAAAGGTCTGGGTTTACTTGCTCTTCTCCTGTTTACGGCAGCTATTCCAATGATTTGGTGTGGTCGCTTAAATACATAATGCCACTTGACACGTGACGCCCAATTAGCTTTTTCGTCCAGATGTACCTTCAGTGACGAGCGATTGAAGGATTCAGAATATAAATAAGCTCGAAAGACTTGTAGTACATAGATGTTACAAAAAATAATATGACGCCGTATGTTCGTCGCATACGTACGTAAGTACCAACAGCCCAATGACTGACCTGACCCACCATACAACGTTGTCACAGTGACATTATAAAACAATTTGTTTGACGCTTCTTACGACTTCAATCATAACGTTACTATAAGACACAATTCTATGGTGGGTCAGGGTTCCATCGGGCGGATAGTACCTACGTATTTATCTTGGAAAGAAATATCATTACGAACATATCTGACAAAATGCGATGTCATGCGGTATGCGGTACTTAACTATCAATCCACGAGGTCCCACCCTACTACTTACTTGATTTTAGAGACATCGACACGACCGTGCAAGATCCATTTGAGTTTTACGGCTGACCTTCGTGGATTGAACATACTAATGACACAGTTACAAAGAACATCACAAAATTTTAAACAAAAAAATATCACAACATTTCAAAACGAAAGTGCTACGAGTGATGTCGTCCGGTACTGAGGCGTGGTCGCTCGCTGTGCCCCTCATGAGATAGCTTTTAAAGGTCAGTCGAAGGGTAACGAAGAGTGCTAAGCTCGGAATTTCACTGTGACAGCGAAGCTATACAGCTCGAACAGTACACGTAAATGGGGTCATAGAATTTTTGGGTTCCTAAGAATGAATCTTTATTGCAATCCTTACCTAAACCAAGCACACATTTAGCTATACCACTACGCTATTACACTACTATACTTTTCCTATTAAATATCTCTCTTAAATTTGCTGTCGTAACCCTTATTTGCAACATTATTAATCGATACGAGTAATTGTAATTAAGCAACGCCGTGTAAGCAAGCAACGCAAAACAAAATGGTACAACGCGCTATTAATAACGCAGGCATCATTAACTTTACCTGCTTGATAAACAATATACCTATTGTACCACCGGCACGAGTACCACTTGCCACTTACCGACCTTTGAAACGAAGCTGTCTGCCGCGTTATTAGCTTTTACTATTAGTAGTTATATACCGACTCAAAATTTGTGCGCAAATGTATCAACGGTAAGCATTGTACCTGTGCTTATGATATACCTGTGCATATGTATATGAATATATATATATATATTGACGTTTGAAGCAGTGTTTGCGCAACACAGACTTAATAAATTTGATTAAAATCATCTAACGCTCTGGGAAATGGGTAAATTGCCAGCTTCTCATATTGTCTTGCTCAGAGGATATTATGTTCATCATAATAATATGTTCATATCTACGTATGTTCATTCGAACTAGATAAAATGTGTATTTGCTTTTTGATCCGCCGCATTGTATATTAATATTTTTCCTTAATAGTGAAAGTGTGGATGAATATGATGGAAACCTCTTCAAATTACGAATTATTTTATGCCGAATATTCATTCGTTCGTTCATTCATTCGAATATTCATTTTTCCCGAAAGCTGTGTTGTGCCGGAGCTTTTTTAGATGCAATGCACAAGTAATTTAATTGCTTTGCGTATTTTTTAGGTTTGATTTATAAGCGGTAGCAAAAAACCCTCTTATATTATATAAGTAGTGGAAAAAGTCAGAATTATGATCCATTCGGAATTATGTGGTGTACCCGAATATGATAAATATATTACATTAAAAAAAACATAATAAAATAACATGCTACATGCTTAAATGTATGATTACATGTTCTTCTAAAAGCATACAATTTATGCATATTTATTATTTTATATTTAGTATACATATAATATCTTGTTAGAAATCTGTGATCACTTAATAAATTAATGACTTGGCATAAAACGCCATTGCATTGCGGATAATAGTGAAAGCCGGTGACGACCATTCAGTTTTATGAAGAGTTTTACCGAATGCAGAAATGTAGAAAAGCAGTAGTGTTATGTTAAATAAACTTCTGTCCTTACTTTATAAATACATGCCATTACATTAGTACCGTTATTTCAAAAAAGAAACCACTTAGGTATGGTCAATGTACCTAGGTACATATTTGTTACTTATAACGAATTTGCTCAGAAAAATTGCTTTAGATAGTCAGTGACTCGGAAATCAAAGTAATTGCGTATGAAGATATGGATCGGGCGGGATTAGGCTATCAATTTCCCGAATCAGTTTGGCTTCGGGTCACGCGTATCAGTGTCAACAATTCATCAGCTTATCCACTGATAAAGCGAAATTAGGCGATCCGGTCTGAAGTACGCTAATTTTTTTATCAATTCTTCTTCAGGATTAATAGTTATTTGTTACACGACGCCACTAAGTAGTTATCTGGCGCGATTGCTGAATCCAGAACAAACGAAGGATAATTAAATTGAACCATTCGCTTTGCTCGAGATAGTGAGGGATTCAAAAGCACTAGAAGCAATTTAACTTTGCTGCAGTGCAAAACACAATATTTCATCTCACCGTAGGTAGCGTAGTGTAAAACCGCAAAATTATTTTGCGTCAGAAGGAGGGTTACGTTTTTAGACTGTATGTATGAATGTAAATATATGTCTGTAGCACGCCCTGCACCCTAAACGGCTTATGTATTTTAACATCTGAGGTGTCGTTAGATTCGTTTTGGTTGTTGGAGTGACATGTTTTTTTTTTAACTTACCTACCTAATACATAATATATACAATGTGTGGCCCAAAACCGGGGCGAAAAATTAAAACGTAGATTCTACTCCTCAAACTAGACAACTTTTGTTTAGCAACTTTTTAAAATAAAGTTTTTAGATTGTTCATTTTTCAAACAAAGTAAATAGTATAATCAATGTACTTAAAACTCCGTCTAATTGACATCGCCTGTCAGTCTAGTCACTCTACAGACATAACCAATTTCATAGTACATTGCGTGTTCGAATTAACTTTATAATGTAATAAAATTCAAACCGCAAGTTTTTTTTCAAAGTCGTCAAACAAACGTTGCGTAGTTTGAGGAGTAGAATCTACGTTTTAATTTTTCGCCCCGGTTTTGGGCCACACATTGTATATATACGACAGACTCAAATATGCAGTCGGGTTTTGAAAGCTTTGCTTATATTAGACTCCTTGTTATCCGTAATTCTAAATCACATGAAAATTTAATATTAATAATACTAGTTCAATTGGTGTTCCGTGCCTATTAAAAAAAATGACGCAATAAAACCAATTACTACGTAATAATTCGTCACGTTTGAATTTTTAATTGCTTTTCAACGCCAAAGGATAGAGTTAAAGTTATTTCGCTCTGATTCTGAGTGAAAGAGAATGAAGGCCATTCCGAACTGGTCGAGGGAAAAGATAAATATCTTCCTGAAATCCGTTTTGTGTGCTCTTCCGCTGTGATTCTAGACAATAAGACTTACTCGAGCTTCCGTTTACTCTACGCACACCACCAGACCACCACACACCACATAAATGTTTGCACAACAACCAGTTGAAGTCTCGAAGTTCGGACTTGACAAACATTTGGCACCTATTATGCTGTGCAATATCAATATCCACGATTCCGATTGAAGCAAGGCCAACCTTCCGTTATTATTATATTAACAATTGATGGCTTACTCGTAACCAAAATGTCAGTAAATAAATAAACAATACGTTCCAATGACGAATCTTTACGAGTTTAATTTCTATAGGAGGTATGAGAGCTAGTAAAAGTTTGATTTTTTTTTTATATAAGTGAGTCCTCATTTAAATTGTTTTTTATCCTTGAGAGTTAATCTTACCGCCGCACACAAGAGTCAGTTAATAAAATTAAGTCGTTTCTTAGTGAATTTTATTCATACATTAGGTTGTCAGAACTCATTTACTCGCACCTACAGAGAAAAAGGTCATGTAAAAAAGTATAGTTCGTCTTGATTGATCTTGATATTCTTAAAATAAAAATATGGCATGTACCTACTCGTAGCAAGCACGTAGCTTACATTATCTACTTTCAACAGATGAAAAAGATTTACTGTCATTAGGTCCAAATGGAAAATCCACTTCAAATGACCATTCGTAAGTTGGATCGAATTCAAAAGCAATATATCTAAAGTGAATTTCGTCAAAATGTAATTTGACATTGTGCTGTTTTTTTTTATAACCAAATTTATTATCTTTATTAATGAAATAAGCCCGAATATAATTTCGTCCATTATAAATTAAGGGCAAAATTAAATACGCACAAAATTAATGTAGTCTAATATGAATTAAGACTATATAAATATAATATAAATTGTACATATTTTACGTAGGACCTGTACAATAGGTCATATTTCTGAGTGTACACAAATACAAATAGACTTTTTTTTTCTACCTATGTCATATTGGGCAATTTTATGATAAGACATTATTTAATTTTACACGTTATTAAGGATGTACAAAATCATATTTCAAAGTGTACCTACGTAAATACAAATAGACATAATTTTTTTCGACCTATATCATATTAGGTAATTTTATCATGGGAAATGGTTTCATTTTAGACGTTTTAATGATGTACAATATTCAAATTGTCGTTTTTCTGAATAATTTTCCATTCGTACTTAATGACAGTAAAAAAGCCATTTTCGGACATTTTACTACATACCTAATGCGGCGAACAATAATGTTTGTCATAGGCCGGGAAGAGCGGCGAAGTGATAATGAATGCTCGTGTACAGGCGATGCGGTCGCGGGGCGGGGGGCGCGGGGCCGAGCGCAAAACAATTGTTTGCACAACAAAGTCGAAGTGTCGAATAAATTTGCACATCACAGGCTTAGCTTGTAAACCTGCTGAATTATTTTTTACGACTTGGCAGGTTTGAGATCTGAACAAAAGAAATACACTGCAAATATCGGCTAATTCTTAAAATGAAATAGCAGCTTTAAGCCTTTGACGTGTCTCATCATGTCATCATTTCAAGCTTTTATGTAACTTTATATGTCAATAGGTCTATTTCCAGTCTTGCTACTTGATTTTCAACCAGTTTCCGTTATTAGAATTTGCTGAAGTTTGAAATACAAACCTAATGTCAAAATAAATATTACGGTGTCAAAGAGCTGACCTGATGTGTGCCTCAAAAGTTGGCAACTGGCACTTAACGTAGAGTCGCCTATTGTGGATTCGTTAGTTTATTTCGACATGATATATGACTGGGCAAAAAGTCGGCAGCAAAATATTGCCTAAAACTTTTTTTGGCATATTCTTATTACATCTAAAGCTGTTTACAAAAGTGATTTGTACACGATTCAACCGAAATGCGTGAACGATTTCACCCAATGGTCAAATATCCAGGTAAACCTGCGACATTGATTGGTTAACCTGATTACTTTTAAAGGCTTCATTAATGGAGCTCTGCGGATTAATAGCTACGACGGTAGGTGTTGCATGTGTGTACTGTGTGTCGAGTATCCAACACGGATTCTATAATGAATACTGGTTTCATCTGAATTATTATAAAACGCGGTATACTTACAGATACAATTCGGACTTGGGTTTTCCTAAATGTCCATCCCGTGTTGTATTTTGGCCGGAAAAGTTCGCATTTACCTTGCTGACTGAGAATGTCAGCTTTAGTACCAAAATATAAGCCAAATGAGAAAACAATACAAATACGAACTAATGCGACAAAATACAATGTTGTACGATTATGTTCTAGAATTGTATACCGTTTGTTATACCGTTTGTTGTGTTGTTGGTGTGCTTGTTGTTGTGCTTGTTGTTGTTGTTGTTGTTGTTGTTGTGCTTGTTGTTGTTGTTGTTGTTGTTTTTGTTGTTGTTGTTGTTGTTGTTGTTGTTAATTCTGTAGTTCTGCTTACCCCACTCTGGGAATGAAAGTATGTATGAAGGTATGTATGTATGTATTTGTAAGTGTACCTACTTCTTGTAACCAATAGATAAAGTCTGGTTACGGTCATCACTATACTTGAGTCTGACGATACCGCTGCGCTGACTGTATTTGTATATTGCCCAGGTTTTTTTATTCCTGCTTTCTCAATGATATGCGTTCGCTTCGAATAAGCGTTGTTTCTCTCCATAATATCGATAATAGGAAAAGAAACACAATTTATTCAAAGATTTGGATAAATAAAAGCTCTCGTCAACACACAAACGCGATCATTCTTAAGCACTGAAATATGTAAATAAAACAATTGATTTATTATTTATTGCACCATTTACTTTTATAAATGCACTCTACTACTCAACCAGCAATCACTTAGATCTTATCTCAAGTTTCACTTTGGCATATCTTATTAAAAGCGCAGTGCAGCACTAAGCCTGACGCGTATGCTTCGTCTGAGGTCTTGAGCTGTTACATGAATATTAATGTTTCTAATCTTGCTACCTGACGACTCATTTCCATAATCAAGGATAATTAATTACTGAAAAAAAGATTATGAACGCTTGTTAATATTAGCAACTTACTCATAACAAATGCTCTGTGTTGACTGACTAATGCTCATAATCAATGGATGGAAGGTACACAGATTTCGGATTAGCTGGTTTCCAGCTACTAGTTTTATTCTAATCCTTCTAAATATAGAGTAGTGTCGATTGGTATTTTACCGATGCGCGTCGCTTATCGTTTCATATTGGTGTTTAATCTGGCTCTCGAGCAAGCTCTCACATCAGTCCACATGCTATCGTTATTACAGCTAGACGTTTAATTACCACGACCTCTTACAAACCACTGCCTTCCCTTAAATAAATTGTGATTTTTATTATAAGAAATGAGTTGACGAAACTAGATTAAACGAATACCATTTGCATAACGGCTACACTCTCTGCCATTTATTTTATGTAGATATAAGCTTGCGAACTACACTGCATACACACTAAATTAGCTAATAACGGTTTAGATGAAAGTGGTTAGTATGGCTGGAATGCGACGAGCGCTGCACTGCACGCAACCGGAATATTCACCAAGTTACTCACTACCTTCTTATTCACTTACTGGGCCCAAGAGTATCTGTTATTTGATTCAGCTGAACGAGCACATCGGTGCGCGCCGGAAAACGAGTCCAACACAAACGTTGGGAACACTCGCTCTGGAGAGTTTATGGGGTGCAGAATTTCTCACAAAAAACAAGGGGGAAAAGAATAATGTCCTACAGTATATCCGGTCGTCCGCGTTCTATTTTTATGACAAGCTAACATTAAGAGCTTCGTATTTATTGTATACACTGAGGTCTCTCAATACTATGAATTATTCGACTTCGACTTTTTTCGTAAATAAAAGAAAGCCTAAAGATCTTATTGTTTGCCAATTGTCTTGTTTGTACCTTTAAATCACTAAAGCGGGATGCGAGTTGTACTTTTTTTAATTTAAATTAGGTGTAAAAAAAAGTGTAGCACTTGTAACAGTTATAAATTAAGTACTTATCTCATCAATTTAGCATTTATTTTCACAAAAACCTTTATAAGGGTATTATTTTTATAAAGGTCATACATAAATCTATATATTATTCGTAGTATTTCTAAGTTGAACTTTGACAGAACAATCAATATAAAACCTTCTAACCAATAATAACAATAATAATGTTTTTTGAACATTATCTATTATTAAATTGTATATATATATATATAGGTATAGCTTTTCGCATTCTAGGTTTTGATTCTAAACATGGAAATGCCATTTCTGAGACGTAATAGAATGTTACAGTCAAATAATTAAATTTGTCAGCCACCTTAGTTCCAAAGTTAATCTGACATTCTACAGCAATAAGGTTAGAGTTTCCTATCAATTATAAATAACTTGGCTCTCTAATGACAATGACAACATCAAGCAGATTTTCATTGAAATGGGTCGCAAATTAACTTCCGTGACCGTACAACCCCATGGTGTGATTTTTTAGTACATAATTGTCATTCATAAAAAATCTACTTTATTTTTAATGGACACCATCCCAAATCGTGACTGAGCATGACTTAACCGCCATTAACTGACTCTTAGTGCTGGCGTTAGCTATCTAGCTGGGCACCGACTGTGGATACGTGAGGCTTAGATATATTATGTAAACTCGATTAAAATAGTTTAATTTCAGTTTTAAACTTTCGTGTTACTTTTATCATTTATACAACTAGCACCCCTGTATCAAAAAACAAAGCCTTTTATTTAGAGGTGCAGTCAAAGAAATTGAATCCTAGACTACTTTGGACTATATCTCTGTGGAAGTCTTTTATGTTTTGAATGAATTCGTCACTTTCACATTGTTCAAAGTGTTCAACGATTCATTTTCCTTTACCCGCTATACATCATATTTTCAGAGTACCGCACATGCAAATAAGTACATACTAAAAACGGAACCCTCTTATTTGAGTGCTTGACTATTTTATCGTAGTCAATCACTTTATTACTCGTCTCGTCTCGTCTGTCTCTTTGCCTGTCAAGACCCTTTTCCTCTGCAACGCCAGGAGCTGTCTGGGTTGAAATTCGGGATAGTTTCAATATTTAGAGGTACGCACAAGTTGTCATCATTAGAAATTAAAAATGTATAATGATAGATGTATGAATGATTTGTTGAAAAAAAACGAATTACTAATTATTGTTTTTTTAGCCCATATTGCTTAGGATATCACTTGAAATCTCTCAGGCATTGTTGAGAATGTTGAGATATTTCGAAACGACTATGCTTCCGCGGGGCCTATCGTCGAAGAATGCGTTTATTTATATATGGTCGATGCCACAAATAGCTGATCTAGCTATGACGTCTTCCATTAGCGGACTTGATCGTCTCCTGCACAGCCATGCTGAGTAAGCATTGCGGGACTCGCCGCAATTTCCTCTAACAGCGGGGAATAGGCCGAACAGAAGGCGAACTCGATATATACACAATTGGTTCGTGTTAAAGTTGCATGATCACATTGCAGAGAACGAAGCGAGGCCGGAACGCCGCATTGCCCGCTCTTTTGTATGGTCACTCCAAAACAGTTGGCGAAACAACCTAGTTAGGAGCTTTTCTCAAACACTCACAGTGTGGACACAATTGTTCAGCAAAATCTTCAACGGTGACATTTTCATTGAAATATTACAGAGAAACACGACTGGTGAGCCCTACTTTGGTAACAAAGCGTGATATAATAACATTGAAATATTCGCGGCATTAAACTTATTGTATCTACTTATGTAAGGATCATTGTGTTAAGAAAGAAATTGTTGTTTATTATTTTGCCTATTGTATATTAAGTTACAAAGCGGAGTGCGGTGGAATATATTACGGCATTTGATGATAATTTGACTGTTATTCAAATTCAAGCTTCAATAACTACGCGGTACAATAAAAAACACGCTTTGTCCATTCATTTTCTCGACAACGTTTCTTTTAACAGTCATCCTTGACCTGAGGAAATTAGAGGCCAATTTGTGTCTGCAATTACCACTAGTAGTGACTCGAAACTATTGGTGTGTTTACGTAAATCACAAATAAGTAGTTTCAAGTCCCTCAAGCGCTTTCCAATAACACGTTGATCGGTATTGTATCTTTTCTCTCTTAAACCTTGGAAGTCTGCGCAATTTCAAACAATTAAATGTTTACAAAAAGCGCTTGCATTCCGCGACGGCGTTTGTTGACAAAATAACTCCAGAGAACTGTTTACCGGAGCAGCGCTACGAAACTAGAATAGAAGCGTTAGACATACCGTACAAATTTATTCTGGGTCCACCCTATATTTTAACAGACGACCTTTTTGTCTTATCTATTGCATTCCGATTAGTAAAATTGGGTTTAAAAAACGCTAAGCTTTAGTTCGATGTCATTATAAATATAGTCCTTTTAAACTATAAACTAAATAAAAAAGCTAATGAATTCAATGATTAAATGGCGATAAATTTATACACCAAAGCTTTGTGAGCAAAACCATTTGATAATCTTGTTTTTAGGGTTCCGTACCAAAATGGTAAAAAAGGAACCAGCAGTTTGTTTCAAATCGAAATTTGGGGTAGATGTGTAACTTGCTTGCCCGCATCTATTTAGTAAGCATATTAAACATTTATCTGGCTAGTATAAAGGAATGTCTTTAAGAGTCTTTAAGAGATGTTTTTTAACCAAAGATTATTCTGCTCTTCTCGAATTTCCTCACGTTAACTGTTAATAAGGTACGATATAACTTTTTTTGGGGAACTACTTAAAAGCGAACATGTATATCCCGACCCTAGATAAGATGCATTGCGGGAGCGTTATCGCTATCGAACATTTATAGAATTGGTTTAAGCTGCCGGACGATCGCGTTGGTAGCTGACGTCATTTCCATACATTTAGACAGTTTTTGACAATCGTTTACGTTAGCGTTATGCATCTTGTATAGGGACACGGTTTGATAATTATCTTGGGTCCAGATTGAGCTTAGGTTTTCTTAATTGGTTAGTGAAAACTTATCTCCGCATTGGAAACCTGGTTTGGTGTGTTTAAACGGGATTTAACCTTTTTATTTTATACGTCTTGACTTTCGGTTATAAGATTTTTTCTTTAAATTCATCAAGAACTTTATACGATATCTTGTTTTGAACTTAGAGCGAGGAAACCGCACAACAACAACTTGTAAAGGGCTCAAGTGTGCCTTCACGAGATATTTTAAGTAAAGATAGGCCACGCACATGTTATTGTCGTCTGTATTCAGTAGTTAATTTGGTAAAAGATGATGTAACTTATTAGGTACTTTTGTAACTTACTAGTATAAACTTCGATGACATGGATCTTGTAAAACTATATATTTTTAATGTCTTATTGTGCCTGTGACAAATTGAAATTTTACATTTTACGTGACCGTTTTTCCTACCAATCGAGCAGTAAACTAACTAGGAAAAAAACCTGATAGTTGTAAATTCGTTTAACCATAATTAAATTGTTAATTTACGCATTTATAAAATCAAATTATGAAAAACTACGGTCATATTTCATGAAACTAGAAATTAAAAAATATATACTACTTTTAATTTCTATATGCGAAACTCGTTCTTCAATTAAATCGATTCGCCAAAACGGTTTTAATAATTTAATGTCATTGCGTTTTATTTTACCATATAAAAACACTTACTTATCTACAGTATATCATACAATGGCAATAGTCCTAGCCTGATGTTAGACGATTTATGATAACTTATTAAATAGTAAGTAGGTAAATTAAATTAAGTTAACAAAATAACAGAATACGAACCGATTATATATATATCCTATCCTTTATAAACCTTATCGATAATCGAAAAAAATGAATGCGATCTGTCGCAGGCCTCGGACCCCGTAACCAAGTTTAACACGTCCATTGAATTCTAAATAATATCATACCAACGCAACGGTTTTCTTTTACTTTTAATTGTACGATGTAGGTTCTAAGAAGTTGGTGTTGAAGGCAATTAAGTCGGTTGAGTTGGGGCGGAGGGGTTATTCAGACCTTTTCCTCTGCTCTCGAGAGGGAAACTGTATAAGTAATGTTGATGTTAACTAGGAAATTTGAATTTCCTTTGCATGACGAGCAACTCAATCACGTTTTATGGATTCAGTCATTCTAATCTAGACAGAAAATCACAAGGATTTATTTCATCCCGGAAAATAATAATAGTTTACTCTAAACGAGTTGTAGATGAGCGAAGTCCCGTCCCCTTTTAGATAGTTTCAGCTTTAGTTTTGACAGACAGGTGGACAACAATGCCGATTAGAAGGGTTCAGTTTTTTAGTATTGCGTACGGAACTCTAATAATAAAAAAACAACGCCTTACGCCTGCTTGCCTAAAACAACTCGGCTCTCAATTCTAGTTATTTTATTATAGCAGGAGATCCGAATAGGAGACGATTTGCACCGGGCTGATTATTCGATAAAAAGTATTTTATATCAAATTAATATCCTAACGAGTAGGTAGGCCGAAAAATTTCATCGAATAAACAGCCCGGTGCAAATCGTCTCCGATTCGGATCTTAGACCATTAACACACAATTACAGTACCCAAGAAATAAATATTCGTTGATGCACTGAGAAGCGAGTGGTTTAAGAATGTATCCTAACAGACAACCTTTGTCATGTGCGTTTATGCGTTAAATAAATATATTGTCATTTTAATGTAGGTAAATATCGCTTATCGTCGACAAAGTCTTCGTATTTCAAGGGCAAGAGTTTGTCAGGAGCAAACCAATTATCAATAAAAAAATAGGTAAAAAATTCTATAAAATGACTTCGAGTGCGATATAATATAACTGTGTAAACGGTGGCCAAGGATATTTACTATTTAGTTATTTCATAAATATTTCAAACAATTTTAAAAGGTGGTTTCAATTTTCTTGTGTGAGAAGTGTGCACCACTTGCGGCTAGGAGCGGCGCGGCGCAGTACCTATTCAGCGGAAGTGATAAACACTGCGCCGCGCCGCTCGGCCTACGCCGCCGACTGTTTTCTGGGCTTTCTAATTTGCATGGAGCGATTTAAAAACTCTTTCATCATGATCATCATTGACATTAAAGGCACAAAACAGAAATTTGTTTTGAGGCTCGTATTATAGCCTAGATATTATCTACGAGGGTAGTATAAGAGTGGATCTTGTACTCTACTTGAAGAAATACGATTTGAACTGTAGGTTAATTGAAATTTTACTTAATTTCCTACTTGTAGTTCACAAAGCAAAATATTGTTATTTCAACGTTCTAGAACGCGATCTGTGAGAATAACTTTTTTTGGACGTACATGCGAAATTCAAGGAACAGTATATTCCAAACGTATACACCCGTGATGTACCTATTTTCAATTCTTGCTTGTGTAACCAATAAACCATAAAACACGGAATGTGCTTGATATGCAAACAACACTCCATGAAAATTAAAATACACGAGATACCCTTTTTTCGGTCTCCGCCGTGATTGGGTAAAATCGTTAACGCTCCATTAAAACCAACAACCATCGGTCAGCAATGCGGCTATTTCGATGCGGAAACATAAATCGTTATTCTTACCGCATTAGTAAAGCAATTCTTACAATATCAGCGTTTATGCTGCGGTGATAGATCGACGACAATTTTATAAGGTTGGTAAACACTGGAGTTTTAGCGGTTATGACACGGCTTGTGAACATCTCCAGCAAATGTACCTACTCGTAACAAACAGCCCTGCGGCTTTCACCATTTTAATAGGCACCTACCTAGTATAAACGGGTTATAGTTAACAACAAGGTTAACAAGAGGTTAAAAATTATACCGAGTTGGAGTGAAAGTCTATTATTATGTGACAATAAAACAAAACAAGATTTATCTTATAGTATCGTTGTTTTTTTTGTTTAGTCCGTAAGAAAATAATCTTTTATAAAATTAAAAGGTAATTAAAATTACCATTGCATTGTTCTCGTACGTTTCATACTCGAGGACATTTTCTCTTAAGCCCGCTTTAGGTACATTGGTCAATGACAGTGGCAAGTACAGTGCCAAGGACAGTGGATTCACTGGCAAGGCAACTTGACCCGCAACTGTACGATTGGTTTACAATGCGATGTTTACATGACTGACTTGTCTACTGTCACTGTCCACTGTCACTGTCCACTGTCCTTGAGCAATGTAAATCGGGCTTTAAAACCCTCGTCGGAGTGTCTATAAATAACTCGACATTAGCGAAATACACCTTCACATTTGTTATAGCCAGTATTTTAAATCCGTATTAGAATTAGAATCATACTTCTCGATATTTTATGTTTATGTGCAATAAAGAGTTTACATAATATACATAATTCTCGATATTTTAACAGTTAAACAATCAAGTACCAAACATGTCGGAAGCGATACGACGACTCATCGAAAAACCTATTTCAGAACAGAACATACCTAATTAAGATAAAGTAAAAAGTGTCTATTTTGGAAGGAAACTTAACCATTTAGGGTTTTCGTTCCAATTCAATTATTTTTTTAGGAAAAATAATGGAGATTGGTGCACTGTCATTTGACAATTTAGTCTTGTTCGGTGCGTTGACGGTGTTCGGTGGGATACCAGCAATATACAATGTATTCAATTTCAATGACGAAGCCCTTTCGTGGATTCAAATCTTAAAAACACTCAACTGTATGACGTATGACTTATTATCTTGTCGCTACGTCTAGCGCGTCCGTCGGGTGTTGAATGGTTTAATTTAATTATTATAAGTTTATTAATAGTTATAATTAATAGCGGAGTGTTAGACTCTAGTTAACATCACCAATGTGACAATTCAGTATTCGTTCCACAAAAGGGATTCGATTGATGGATTAAGTGATATGAATTGCCCACTGCAAATGAAGGGGCACTGAGGGTTAGAAACAATAATAAGCCCTATGCGAGAACAACACTGTGTATAATTTGCGTTGGTATTGTAAAACAATTTTTCAAAGTCGATGTTTGTCCTGTTAAAGTTAAACGTGAGACCAGATCTCATAAAAAAGAAAATTTGACGTACGCCGATAATGTCGTATATTTCAATACAAAACTTACGTTACTTTCAGTGGTTGCATTCGATCTGTAGGTTCCTATAGGTTATATTATAACCGTCTTTAAATACTTAGGTAGCTACTTACGTTTTATCTAACGTAAACAAACACCTACTATTGATCTAGATTTAGATCAAGACTATATTATAAATTGAAACGTGTACATAAGTACCTACTGTAAGATTACTTTAAATGTTTATCTAACTTAAGTTCGAAAGACTTTTGTCCGCTGTTTTGTTTGTCCGAAATTGTAATTT
Source organism: Acleris sparsana (assembly GCA_923062465.1). Classification (NCBI taxonomy): domain Eukaryota; kingdom Metazoa; phylum Arthropoda; class Insecta; order Lepidoptera; family Tortricidae; genus Acleris; species Acleris sparsana. The sequence goes on along the minus strand of OV281287.1, from coordinate 11,599,457 downwards.
ATCCGAATATTTTTTCTCTGAAACCGATTAACTTTCGTGTATTGTTACAAACTTGCCTAATCTAACCTACAGGTTCTTCTACTTGATAATAGGGGCATTGCTGTTTTTACTCGGTGCGAGGCCGGCAGTACCTACCTGGGTCCTCCATTCCCATGTCTCCAAAGGTATTTTCACCCCTGCCCCTTTTCAATTAAAAAGCAAACAAAAGCAAGGACTTTTGTCTTTGGCTCCTTCAGGCGATTACCAAAAAAACCTACGGGTTCAATAGGTATATTTCTTGAAATATTTTGAAAAGTTAATGGGTTCTGCGATGGGGTTCTGAGAAACATCCTTTTTGGACAAATGAAAATGAAGGCAAAAGATTTTCGAAACATCGATAGGTTACCAGTTTAAATCACAGTAAAGACCGACTAGTTAAATTCCTTGAAATTCGGCTCTGATGTGATTCGAAGACGTAAGAGGATTGTGAAGCTGAAAATTTCCATACAAAAATAAATGTTTTATAGAACAAAAAACCCCCTTCAAAAACGCAAAAAATTGCTTCTTTAAAATGATAAGTAATAATAAAAGGTCAGTCAAACGGAAGTCGGCTTTTAGTTAAAAATACTGTGTGATGCCGACTTCAGTTTGACTGACCTGAAAATTTAAATCTGGAACCGACGATAAGATATCTCGATTAAGATAGTTGAGCGACTATAGTGAAGAACATATAATTGTTCAAATATGATTATGACTTTCCCGCAGCGTTGCTGGCGGCGAGCATTAAATGTCTTAAGTTTCTTATAATCAACAGCTTAATTATAATCACTAAACAGTATAGAACAAAATAAATGTTTTAAAAAACAAATTCTGCCTCAAAAATGCAAAAAATAATTATTTTAAAATGGTAGGTATAGGTCAGTGTAACTAAAGTCGGCGACTCACGACACTTTGAGGCACAAGCCGACTACAGTTGGACTGACCTATACCATAGTAATACTATGCCTATACCTACTATTTTAAAAGTAATTTTTGCATTTTTGAAGGCGGTATTTTGTTTTTAAATATAATTATTTTTTGATAATAACTACAACATATTCAAAAATCGTGGAAATTGGAGCCCGGAGCAAAATTTGTATAGTTTTTTTTTTACATCTACGCGATTTTAGCTTCTCTTCACAGTCCTCTTAAAACAGATCCATACCAGTTAAGAGTTGCTTTAATGTTTGTTAGTAAGTAAAAACATTTATAAAATGATTCCATTTAATTGTGACGAAAGGGTTATTGTGTGACGGACGGGTGGCATTATGTGTCGGTCGGACGAGGACGCGCCATTATGCTCAAGTCCGAGTAATTATGCGACAGCCGCACTAATGCGCCACCTAACATTTATTCATAAATGCGTTATATCCCCGAAACAATACGTGTTGTGTACAAATTAAACCTTTATTTTTCTTTCCAGGAACTCATCACAACATTATATATAGGATTTTTAGGCCTTATTTTTGCATCATTTTTAGTTTATTTAGCAGAAAAAGATGTTGAAAATACAAAATTTAAAAACTTCGCTGAAGCATTATGGTGGGGAGTCGTAAGTACCGCACGTAAATATTTTGCGTTTTCCACTAAGTCATTAATTTGTATATTATAAATACGTATATCGTACAAATAACGCGTAGTTAAGTACGTATCAAAAATATCAAAATGACAATCATGCTCTAATAAAAACATGTAACAAGTTGAAAGTGTTTCCAAAGTTAATTTTGAACTTTGATAAATCCACTGTGCCTTACGTAAATTGTTATGACAAGATGCTCGTAAGTATCGATCCGCCCGTCAAACCCTCTGTTATAACATCACTGTAAGCAGAGCCTCATTCCTCAGCGCTTCATTATCGCTAAAAGCCCATGTTTCGATCATACGTGTTTGCTCAGCAGGTATCTCTGTTACTAGATCACACTGTGCACTGTGGGGTACGGCGACATGGTGCCTCAGACCTGGCAGGGGAAATTCATCGCCTCGTTCTGCGCGTTACTCGGAATCTCCTTCTTCGCGCTCCCTGCTGTGAGATTCAATTATTTGTTAGCATGTTTTTTACTTCACTTGCCTAATTAAAAAGTTACATAGAATAAAAATGTTACATGTTTTCGTCAGGGTATTTTGGGCTCGGGATTCGCATTGAAAGTACAACAGCAGCAGAGGCAAAAGCATATGATAAGGAGGCGACAACCAGCGGCGACCCTTATTCAAGCGCTTTGGCGTTGTTATGCTGCCGATGAGCATTCGATGAGTATCGCCACGTGGAAGATACACCAGATCCCCCTCCCCAGCCCGCAGACCAGGTAAGTAGGTAGCATAGGGCACGGCGAAGGATCCCGGGCGGAGATTGACGGTGCGTTTGTGTTGCAGCAGGGTTATGAGCGCCTCTTTCAAGAACAACGCGTCGTTCGTGTCGCGCCTGCCCACCATCCGCCGGCACAAGAGCACCTCGCTGCACTCGCCCGCGCCGCACTCCAAGCCGGCACACCGGTATGACGTCAACGCTAGCGCCGAAAACCTTGGTGAGCTTTTTATCGGTAGGATTGATTCATTTAACACCCAACTTATGAACATTAAGTCGTACTTAAAGTTTCTGGATGCAAACAAATTGAATTGAATACCTAAATATTTATTATGATTATGAGCTATATAGCCTCCTGTTTTTATAAATATTTTACTTTTAAATTAATTCAGTATTTTGGCCTTGGAAACTATTAGAAAAGGTAATTAATTCGTTTGCTTTTATTTAGCGCTCTTTTAAGTGGCCTCTTCAAAGAGTTTCACTGCCTCTACCGCGGTCGTGAACGGTACCTTCATGATAATCTTTACTCTTGAAAAGCAAAAAGAAATCACATAGTACAAAATCCTTCTCATGCCATGAGCTCCATTTTAAGTTCCTTGATAGAAAACACCGTTGTTTGTGAGTTTATTGGAGTGGCTTAACCTATTAAAAATTATATTTTACTACGGCGGCAAGGAAGTGTAACTTTTATTTCCGTTTTAACCCGTATGCCACCGGATTACCGAGACTTACCTTCTCTCCCTCCAGATTACCATTTTGAGTTATAACTAATTCAAATCTTTTATTAATGCAAATAGTTCCAGAAACTTTCGGTACGTTCAACGTATTTTTAAATAACTATACTAAACAACAACATGATCACCTTAACCAATCATCGACATCTTCAAGCATACTCGTACTATCAAAAACAATGAGATAGCATTATTTAAGTCAATTTTCAAAATTAATGTTTTAATTTTATTATTCGGTTTTCTACGAGTATATAATGTATATCCGACACATGTAAAGTTACTCTACCTCTTATTATACAACAAAATTTTAAAATTGCCCATTTTGAAATATACTTTGGGTATAACAGAAAAGTAAATGTTATTTATTAACTAATTCTGTTTGCCAGAGGTGAAGTTAGTGTTCGAGATCAACCAGTCTAGGTATTTAGTCTTGCTTATTAATATAACCTTCAGACTTCGGTTACCTACTCATAAAATAAACCGAATTACATAAACTAATTGGCTTTAACTAAAAGGATTCGATTAAAGGCTATCTGAGTTTTAGGACAAGCTATTGCTATCTAGACAACTAGGTACTTGCCGTCTAGAGTAACACATGAACTGAAATTAAGCCTGTCAGTAATACTGCATTTAGACATTAGAGTACCTATTTCACGACACAAGTACATGGTGTTATTGAAGCCAACAACAACGATACCATATCAGCACAATACACCGGACAGCCCTGTTGACTCGAGCGCACAGTGCAGTGGCGCGGCGGAATGACTGATGTTGCCTGTTCCGTAGATAACCGCACAGCGGCCGGAGACCGTGCGTGTTGTCTACTTCATTGTTGGAAAAGCTGCTTTAAAGGTTCTTTTCTCCATCTTTTAGACGGCACATGGCATGACAGTTACAATCGATTAACTTCTGCTGCGTTTCTTATGAACTCTTATTAGTAAAATCAGAAGAGAATGTGAATACACGAAAAGCGATTTGATGTAGTTGACCATAGCGCCCGGACGAGATTCGACTTCCGGTCGTACTACTGGCTATCTCTCTGAGCTCCGGACTCGACTGCTGGCATCCTACCCTACCTTCTACTTCTTTCTATTTCATTCACTTTTTTAATTAAAAGGCACCCGCGTAGCAAATCGCTTCGACATTCTTTAAAATATGTGCAATCCGAAGCTTTATATTCTACATTTTGAGTAACGATGAATGCTTCTAAGAGTAATGACTGCTTCCGCGTACATGCAGCGCTGAGGCGAGTGTCGTGCTGTTGTACTCTGTTGAGATTTGAGAGCATCATAAAGTTGACGATGAACTTTATACTACATTCATGACTTCGAGGCAAATAGCGTACCTACCTGACGTTATTGGAATGGCTTCAATTCAGGCTTTCATTTTAAATTTATTTACAGAATCTTAAATTAAATGAAAATAATCCACCGCTTTGCATTATTTATTGTGCATGCCAGGTAGCTAATAGGAGCAGATCTGTAAAATATACATTTGTTACATAAATACCTCATGTATTGTCAGGAGATAACGTACAGGACTGTAAACTAAGTACCGTAGGTGTGATGTGCTAGTCGCGTCCGCCTGTCTGAGTTGAGGCTTCCCTCGTGGACGCCCGCGTCACCGCGCACGCCAGCTCGCCCACACTGCATCGTCATCGACGTCTCACAAGCAGACGGGTTTGTTACACTTGCCGAACGCTTTATTTATGTACATCGTGTAAGCTTTAAATTATTATTCATTTATTTCGTGATACAAGCAGTTTTTCTGCTAACTAAATGTTTTAATTCTGTCTAGTTGAGATACAGGCAGACATAATATTTTAATTACAAGGTCAATTTCTGCTGCCATAAAAACGCAACCAGTTTCTAACTTTTTCCATTAACTTTTATTTGTAATATCGTTAGTACAAAATTGTTCGACAGTGACAAGGGTCGGAGAGTTCGCGCTGGAGCCATCGCATACAATTGTGCTAATCTTATATTCAATTGTCCATGAATTGTATTTATTTATTTATAAATAAATGAAAAAATAAATCTGCATGTAAGAGCATGTCAATTTTCAAAATTGGGTTCGGATAAGACGTATAACATAGGTGAGTAAAAAAGAATTCGTATCTGTACCTATATAATATATATATATATATATAAGGCAAAAGAAATGAACTAGCGAAGAGGCAGTAAATTCAACTAGTTAGGAATCATGCTTTATATTTGGTACAGAAAATCAAGTCCAATAAGTCAAAAAAGAAGTAAATACGAGTATGAAGTAGGTAATTACTAACTGATTTTGTAATTTGCAGGAAAAAGGGCATTGTATGCCCTTTTACAAACAACCCTGTAGCTACGAGTATATTGCCAAAAACATTGCGCTCAAACATAATGGACATGATTTAAATAGAATAATAATAGAGACGTGTCAGATATTTTAGGACCAATATTGGGTAGTGTATTATTGCCCGTGACTGTATTATACCACCTCCTCCACCTCAAATGCGTTCATTACAGTCCCTCAGAATGTATTTTATGCACTTAATCGTACACCCGGTGTTACTGGATTCACTACTTCGATATCATCACCAGTGTAATGGATATAAAGTTCAAAATACTTTATATTAAATATGTGCCCATATTTATTTCAAGCTCTACGGTCTATGTGCCGAATAGCCGTCTCAACAGTACACGGGAAAAAAGCTTAAATGACTTAAATCCAATTTGAGAAAACACCAACCGTAAACCATGGCAACGTTCCCTATCGGACCTATTTAGCTTAGCTCACCAGTTCACGTCTTCAATGAAATATCATAAAACTGACTAAACCCTTTTGTTAATATTGTCATAAGTACTAAGTTAAGCATATTGCTGGCAACACCACTTACTTGATTGATCATTATCAAACTTTAATCATGCGTCAGCCAACTCGGAGTTGGTTACTCCGTACGTTCTACGTTCGCTCCGTTGGTACGGTCGGCCAAGACAGTGGTCTACCAGTTATCGCTAAGGTTGACATAATATTATTGCAAGGGAAAATCGAACTTTTTGTATCATGACGTGCAAATGAACTTCAACCGTAGGCTGGTAGACCACATTTTTAGGCGATGGAACGTACCTACGGAGTGTATGTTGACGATGTTATAATTAAGCAAAACCTAGTAAATCAGTCAACGAAATCTTATCAAAATTGGGATTCTGATTGTCAATGTACGACATACACTTAATAAAAAAAAAATGTGTATTCAGAGAGCAATGTTTGTAATTTTGCGCAATACAATATTACCCTATCCAAAGTAAACTAATTACCACTGACAAGAAAACAAACTGAACGTTCTAAAAGTGTTTTATTGTAATTAATGGATGGCACCAGTCATGGACACTAAGCTGACAGGCACCAATAAAGGACACTTAACTCTTAATTCGAAGAACATACGATCATAAATTGGCAACAAGCTACTTACATCGCAACGATTAAATAAAAACATGCAAATATAATGACAATTCACAAAAATATGTGTATTTAATTTCTGATATTCATCTTGAAATTTCGACTTGTTCTCGTATAATCTAATCTGGTGCCTAATTATATATTTTTCTACTCGCGTAGGTACTATAAACATCTAATATTGATATCGTTAACGGTATCAGAATACTTACTACCTATAGCGTAACCGAAGCGTGAAAACAATTCTACAATGCGCGTTGCAATGGTAATAACAGTTTTATAATAATTATTCAAATCTGCTAACAAGTTCCCTAGTTGAAAATTATGCATGACTGACGCCGCAATAAACATAACAAAACACTATTGCAAAAATCGATAAATTGTCAAAACCGTTAAAGGTCTTGAAAGTTCTATTGTAATAAGAGATTTATTTAAAAAAAAGGCTTACTGTTGAGTTTCATGCGGCGCTTCTTCTCAACAGTGGTCTCTTTGGAAGCGCTGGTAGACTCAGACTTGTAAAAGTGCCTACAGGGCCTACTTACAAAACTTTATAAATAAAATAAAATAAAATAAAAATAAATAAAATATTTCCTACTTACATTGCCGCATTACTGTTTGCTCCGCGATGTTATTTGATGAACGCCTGTCTAGCAAACAAGAGTCATTACGTTTCAACTTCGCTAATAATGGACATTACCGCCGCAGGCCACAGACAACAGTCATTAGAGAATGTTTTTCTAAAAACCGGGCATTTCTCTGCGATCTTACACATTTTCTCCAATCCTCTATAAGTGCTCAGAGATCGCGATCTGCTTGCCAACGCCCGCTCTATTAAAATGAGGTCCTTCAACCCTCAAGCATTTGTAGTCGGGCGTTTTATCGTGCGCTGTAAGCAGAGATTTTCAATTGGAAAAGAAATCCCAAGTGAAAAAGAGTTTTATTGTTATCTTTGTTGCGACCCTGCTTACAATTTTAAGTCACTGCGTTGGTTTGAAAATAGATTAGGTACTCCATGAATTAAACACAGGAAGGTACACGTGCGTAATATTAATCAACATTACCTTAAGGCGGCTCTTAATTTGGTAGTATTTACCAATTATATACGCATTTAAAAGTAACATGAAAACATGAAATAATAATAATATATCCATAACAAAAATTAGAAACCCATCGGCATCTAATTGTCACCGAAAAAGAGGGAAAACGAGTTCAGCAGCAATTTTCAATCTGTAAGATCGAGCAACACGTAAAGAAATTAAAGTCATTCCGACCCTTTGTGAAGACTACACAACTCTTTGGAGGCGTTTGCACCTAAGCAAGAAAGAGATAACAGATCGATCGATAGTTTACTCAGACATTAAATGGCAACCGCTGCATTGACCTCATTATTAAGTTGTTTCTTCGATGCAGCTTTATGAACCGGTGAAATTAAACGTTAAATTTATTGTAATTATTTTACTAAGTAATGCTTTCAATATAATATTCAGTATTTAACTAACATTTTATTATAACACACTATCCACTGTTTTAATTCAAAGGGCTTGCATATGAAAACATTTTCTGTAGAAAACTAGCCGACAATTAAAAAGCAAAGGGCAAAGTAAAGTTAATAATGATAAAAATATGTTTCACTATAACACACATTTATCTAATAACTAGGATTCTCTGCGGTATGGATCTTCAAAGATACGACTAAGACTACCTCTAGAAATACCAATAGTATGTATTATATTTGTACGTATGTACATACATGTATAACAACATTATTAAAGCGCCACCTGCAGTGTACTTAGTGTAGACAAGTTTCACCACAACAACACTTTCTGGCCACTGTAGTGAAAGAGTAAATCAGTCATAAAAAAAGTTTTATGGAATCCTTCCAATTAGCTTTATTTGCGATTAATATGTTTTTAATGACATCGTTTCACGCTCAAGCGATTTTCATAGCAGCAATATTTAAACATACACTTCAACACTGAACTTTGCACTAATTGCATTTTCAAAGTTTTAAAAGTCGAAATATTCTTGGATTTTTCAACGTTTATTCTGCTTTTAACATTTATTTTATTTTACCAGCCATGTTTTTTAAAGTTTCTGAATGCAAAGTGCACGTTGCAAAACTTTTCAATATTTCATTGGTTTCTATTTTTGAAATAATATTTACTGATTCGAAAATAAATCGTTTAGCTTTGCAAAATACCATTAAATATTGCAAAGACGAAATAGTGTTTGCATTTGGCATTACATGTTCATGGCGAATATTTGTTCCTGAGTTATGGATGTATTCTATGTATTTATCTAATTTATTCGGTTGTCTAGTATCCATAGTACCTACAAGCCTAGAGCTTAGTTTGGGACTTGATCAATAGATGTGACAGTGTCCTCTGATATTTATTTATTTATGTTGTAATTCCAATATCGCAGCGACAAGCACGATGATCCGCCGCAACAACGATAAATAACAAAATGATTGAAAACCAATTAGCAACTGAATTCACTTGTAACTTAAGTTAAATATAACTCCACACCTTTTATCTCAGTCTATTTTCCCCAACTATTCTAAAGCTTAGGTAATCCACTACATTTTTTTTTCTCCGGCGCTACTTTATGTCGTTGCCTTAGAATAATAACAATGTAGAGAAACTTAGTCCACGCACCCATGTAATGACACTCAAAAGTCGCTAAATAAACAGAATTTGGTCTTCTCAGCTGTACGATATGAATGCAATGCTATTGTGCACTGGTAAAAAATTCAAAATTCAAAATATTTATTCAGTAAATAGGCCACATGAGGGCACTTTTACACGTCGGAAATATAGACTGAATCTACCAGCGCTTCGGACAAGACCATCACTGCAGAGAAGAAGCGCCGCAAGAAACTCCAGCAGAAGGTCATTTTTTCAATCATAATAACAATAATACTTCTCACTCATGGCTCGAAAGGGTCTTAGAGTTGTATAAAGTTGATGCAACTTTAAAGTCCTTTTTTAGGTGTGTGTATGAGGCAATGGGATGGATGGCACAGTCTTTCGTCAACCAGGTGGCCGAGATGTACCCTCTGATTCGCCTAACTCAATAAGGATTGAGGATTGAGTGAAAATTGAAAGAGACATCTCCCAGGGTGACTGTCTGAGTGCTTTGTGGTTTTGCCTAGCCTTGAATCCTCTCAGCACTTTGTTGACGGATTCTGGGCTTGGCTATCGACTTCGTAGAGAGGCTGAAGAAGAGGTGAAGAGGCATTTCTCACTAACAATAGTTCATAGATGACCTCAAACTGTTTGCATCGAAGAGGCAAGATCTTATCGCACTATTGAAATCACACAAGAGTTCAGTAGTGCGATCAAGATGGAATTCGGTGTAGGTAAGTGAGCGGTTATACATGTTCGACGAGGGAAAGTTGTAAATTCATCGAATTTGCAGCTTTCTGAGACAATGACTCTTAGATCTCTCTCCGAAGTTGAAGCCTACAAATATCTTGGTATGTCTTTGGGTATTATGGACAGCGATGTCAAGCAGTCAGTGCAGGAGCGCTTCTTTTGCCGCTTGACAAAAGTTCTTATCAGTATTTTGTCGGGGGGGCAATAAGGTGCGCGCCTTCAATGGCTGGGTGATGCCGCTGATCACATACCTACTCCTTTGGCATACTAAGGTGGACTCAGACTGAGCTGGACGCCCTGGATAGGAGGGTCCGTCTACTGCTTAATTCACATCGCATGTTGCACCCACGCTCATCTATCATGAGATTGTACATCCCGAGGAAATGTGGATTTCGAGGCATTTTAAATCTTAAGAATCTCCACAACCGCGAGGTGTGCAATCTCAGGAATTATTTCCTTGGCAATGAGTGTGGGATGCATCGTGATGTGGTTGCAGTAGACAGGAGCCTCACGCCTCTCTCCTTGGCAAACGAGAACTGCCGCAGACTAACGGTGTTGAGCACTGAAGACTGCAACAACGTATGGAAGAGCAAGTAGCTACGCGGACGCTTCTACCGAGCCCTAACAAGGCCCGACGTAGACTTTTTAGCGTCCGTGAACTGGCTACGGTTTGGTGACCTCTTTGGGGAAACTGAAGGTTTTGTTACTAACAATTACCGGAAATATATTCAAAGTCCCTCAGACATCTTATTTCCGTTTGTTCGCATTTGGCCAACGGTGAGTACTTGCATAGATATAACCAAAGGATCATCCATCAGCAACTTGCTCTTCAATATGGTCTTCTTGAGTCTGAAGTGCCGTACTATAAGTACACACCGGCGCACTCGAAAATGGTCGTACTACGCTCTATGGGATCGATCTGTCATCGAGGACAGGGCTATTGTCGCCAATAAGCCTGATATCGTGTTGACAGATTGATCTCATCGCCGGGCAGTGCTCGTGGATATCACCATCCCGCATTACGTGAAGGACGAGAAGGTTAAGTTCAGCAAGTACCTTGACTCACGAGGTGACCGCCATGTGGGATGTTGACTCGACGATCATTGTCCCGATAGTTGTTTCGGCAAACGGTCTTATAGCGAAGAGTCTCGACCAGCACCTCAAGAGACTCTCGCTAGATGGCTGGGTCAAGGGCCAGATACAGAAGGCAGTACTCCTCGACACGGCACGCATTGTTATGAGGTTCCTCTCTCTGCAGCCCTAACCACCGGTAGCTTGAGCCCTGCTCCGCTGCCGGCGGCACTCGTAGGTTAGGTTTTACCTTCTAATATTAAGGTATTAAAGTAATAACTGTATGCGTGTCGTGAGTCGTCGCGCGAACGTACGAGAAGATTTAACCCACATGCTTCCATTTGTGGCTTTAAGTTGGACGCGTTGGCTGAATGAATCTATTATCCCATTAATGTGTTATTTTTCTAAGATTGGTTATAAGAAGGATTTTTATGTAGAATAATCTGTATATTGTATATTCTTCTCTGCATTAATTACATCAAATAATGATACAATTTAGGCACTAGTTTCTCTCCTTTTCTAGTGATTTTACATGTCGAAAATTGATCATTACGGTTCTCATCCACATAAATCTTTTTTTGTAATGACTACGAATTTCACCAAACTATTTGCAGAGAAACATGCAAAGTGTAATGTGTAAACATTATAAAGATCAGATTTGAAAATTTTAAAAGTGAGGAACTCTACTTTGCCTGCTGTCCAGATCGGCTGGCCTATTGCCTAACGCACTCGAAATCGCAATCGGCTTCAAAGTGGAACAATTGTTTTCATTTTGTATGCAGATTAGCCTCCGATTTTAAAACTGAAAACCATTGAAATTGCGAGTGCGTTAGGCAATAGGCCCTCTGTAAAGGTTAAGTACTAGTAATAGGTAGTATAGGTAAAAAACTTAAATAAACCCGTTCTTGCATGTATTTGTGTACGAAACTAATATGGGATTTACGTCAAATTTCAAAAATGTCGAACGGTCTATACAGATGTTTTACAACTACCTGCGAGAGGAGCTTTACTTGAGTTTTTTGGCTATACATTATTGTAATCACTATAATAATATACTATTAATAGCGTGCAAGAAGAATCATGATCGCAATAGATAGAGCTCCATTCACAAGTTATACCTGCTGCCAATGAGATTTTATTTCTGAATTTGGACTATGCTTTCATTGAGGACTAGGAGTGGCCCTTTTCCAAATTGGATAGTAGATACCACATAACAGGTAGTAAATGGGATAAAAGTTCCAAACTTGTTCTTTTTTCTGCTTTTTTTTCTGATTATTAGTTTAGTTAGTTTAGTCTATTTATTCATCAATGTAATATAACAATATAAATCGCGTTGTATTTCATGTAAAAATACTAATAATAAAAGAATACACTTTAATCATTCAAACAGGATTAATAAACAACTAACAAATGGGCACTCATCCGATGTCAAAACAGTAAAATTAGTTAAGTAATTATGTACTTCTGATATACGTGAGTACTAAAATGTTAAAAATGTGGTCTCGATCACATCTCAGCTGTACCACCAACCAGTATATAGTGTTTTGTTGCTTCGCTGAGCTGCGGCTACTGTTTTATCTCCAAAACATTTTCGACTGTTCTTCATTAAAGTCATTCAGGTCGTTCTGACTCTTCAACTTTATCCCTTACGAATGCGTCTGTGACGCGATGTGTAGCGCCCCAGGGAACTTTTTTCCGGGAAGATTATTTGGAAGAATCACGTCACTGGCAGTTTTCATGGATACCACTCGATGGCCATTTATCTTATCTACTGTATTTTTCTTTGCTTTTCTTGGAGTTCATATTGTAAGAAATATATTGCTTTATAGTCTCGAACACCGTGGGTTTAGTACCTACGTCTTGTATGTTTAAAATATTATAAATAAATAAACAAATATCGGGGATAGTCTCAATAAAATTTGCCTAGTCGCAAACTAAGCTCTAGGCTACTTGTAGGTTACTTTATCCCGAGTTAGCGTGGCAGCTTATGCCTATTCTAAGCAAGTGCCTCACTTTTTAGTGAAATAGATTTCCCATAATTGGGATTAAATCAATAGTGAGGTGAGCTGATGAAATTGATAAACTAACGCTATAAAAAAGTTTTTAAACGTTTCAATAATTAACATTGTTTTTGATGATAATGTAACATTCGGTTTAATATGTTAAGGGGTTCGTGTTGTCAAACGCTGAGAATGGTAATAGTAGGGCTCTATAGCCCCGTCGCCTGGGGTCCCCTAAACCCTGTAATCAAAACAAGATGAAAGAAAAATCCTGCTTAGCATAAGCTTTCGGGTCGGGCACGCCAAATTACGCTGGAGGAGGTTATTCTTACAAATGCTTTGTGCTATTGAGATACTTTTATTGTCGTCTTTATTGAATTGTTTTCGTTACTTATAGTTTTTTTAAAACGGAACCCGAAATCAATAGCACCATATTTGTATTTATTTATATAGTTTTTTTCAACAAGAGTCCGTTTCTCTAAATCCAGCAATTTCGCCGGAGGAGAAAAATTATGAAATTCCCTACAAAAGAATATATTTGACAAAAACATACACTAACGAGGTTACGACATACATCACGAACTCGGCTACGGATTGGCAGGCAGACAGGCGGACTAAAAAACTTTATTAATAATAGTAATAATAAAAACTACAACCTTCATATTTTAAATTATAACTCATCTTGCTCATCATTATAAAACAACGCGAAAAAATTAGCATACCTATTCGGTTGCAACTAACGGCACATTGTCACGGTTTCTATTATTGATTGACACAAAATTACAATACTAGAGGAGAGGCGCGAGTTAGAGCAGTAGAGAAAAAAATAATAGGCAGTGGACGGAGTGTTGAAGCTCACGTGTCGGTTGGCAGGCGCGACGGGCGGGCGGCGCGCCGGCGGCTCGGCGCGCGGCGACGACTCGGTGCCCGACACGGCGCTCTCCAAGAAGAACTCCGACGGTAAGAGGGCCCTGCCGTCTGCGAGGCTCCTTCAAACCTAGTGTTCTTTCTTAGAAAGCTGTGCGTCTAAATGCTCTAATTGTCGCTTTCCAGTAGCCAAAACATCTTCTTAGTGTAGTTTCGGTACCTCTGGTACTTTGTGTGTGCGTGTGATTTTAAGTGTGGCTATAGATTTCATTGATATTAGGCACCTAGATATCTTACTTCTTGCCATCATTTTAAAAGTGCTGAACAAGTCATTCTTCCCGAACTTTAAATCGAAAAATCTGTATACGTTCCTACTTTCTATATGTATACTTAAATACATTATAAGTACTGACGCTCTATCTGTTTTAATTTATGTATATATTGTATGTATTTATCCGTTAAAGTAACAATAAAGTAAATGTACTTACCAAATATGCACCTCATTTGTCTTAGTTGGTATTTATACAATAGTTATGTACCTAGTGTGTAATGTAATCTTTTACTCGCACCGTTGTGGTATCTTCAATTTGACTGATTCGATGAGAGTATTAACGCGTCACGCGCCCGGACACCGTAATGGAGTGACAGACGTCCGCCGTTCGATTACTGTAGGTTACAACACAGTACACCAGCGTACGGTTTGCTACTCGCCCTGGATGTAAGGATGACTGATTTCAATAGAATGTAATATGACAGAACGTTAAACAAATTCTAAATGTCTTGTGTGTAAAAGTTAGAAGTGGACATAATATTTAATATGTTAGTTAAGCTGCTTTCTGAGCAACTCAAAGGTAGGTTTTGATCAGTATTTATCACACTAAAAAAGAACCTTTATCTAACAATTTGGTACAATTATTACATTATTCTAGAAAGAGACATCTATATACTGTATTTATGGTCTAGGAGTAAATAATAAAGGCCCTAGCGTACCCTCTCGCCGCTTTGCAGCTGTTAGGATTGCTGGAAGACTCTGCTATTCTCTCGAGCAAAGATGTTAACTTCCTTTTACAAGGCGAATGATATTAGCCCCTTCTATCTTTGTTCTACTAAAGGCCATTAGTGAATGATGGGATTATGGGTGGCTTATTTATCGATAACCACTTTCATTTTAATAATCATTAAAGTCGGTGAAAAGGAACCTATCAAAAAGCTTTACCACCAATTGCTTATAAACGTTTCACAAACTAATTCATTTCACAACCATATCATTTTTCAAAACCCTTTTTTTATCCGAAACTGTATATAAGGATTTTTATAAAACTAACCTAACCAACTAACTAACAAAAAACTAACTATAGGGTTCTATAAAATAGCCCTGAAATAAATTCTGAAATATTTACAGTTTCAGAATGGTATTTTTGTGAATGAATCAGTTTGTAAAATATTGTCTTTATTTATAGGGGCTTTGTCATTAGGTACAAGAGCCATTTCAGCTTCATAATACTCTAATCTGCGTAACATTTGTAGCTTTATATAATGCTAGACTAAGTAGTACCTTTGTAATATGAAATATGTTTAAAAACTGACTGACTGCTGAGTTTCTTTCGGCGTTTCTTCTCAGCAGTGGTTACCTCTTGGGAAGCGCTGGTAGATTCTTGACGTGTAAAAGTGCCAGAGCGGCCTACTTACTCAATAAAATTCTTTACCTTTTGTCTTATTTTTAACCAACTAGGTAACTTACTTATGAAATAAAATAGCACTCTGGTGGTAGCCGAAGACTCAGTACATTGCAGTATATTGAGCATTTCGCTCCCTGACATCCATGTGTGCATGCTTTGAACACTTCGTCGTCTGCTTCATCTGCCTTTTTTTTCCACTGCTGACTTGAGTCTAAATTCTGTTATTAATAAAACATTCAACTTCTTTTAAGATATTTGACGACGTGTTAAGGATAGTTGGTAGTAACCCTGACTACAATGCTAGCGGCCCTGAGCGATGAGCGATATTATTTTTTCCTGAATCTCGGATGTATTCTATGTATTTCTCTATGTAAGTATGTTTTTCATTGTCCAGTACCCATGGTACAAGCCTAGAGCTTAGTTTGAGACTCGGTCAATTTGTGTGCGATTCATCATCATCATCATTATCAGCCGCAAGACGTCCACTGCTGGACAAAGGCCTTCCCCAAGGTTTTCCACAACGATCGGTCCTCTGCTGCTGTCATCCAGCGGTTTCCCGCGACCTTTATCAGATCGTCAGTCCACCTTGTGGAAGGTCTGCCAACACTTCGTCTCCCGGTTCGCGGTCGCCACTCTAGAACCTTTCCGCTCCAGCGGCCATCAGTTCTACGAGCAATGTGCCCCGCCCACTGCCACTTAAGGTTTGCAATCCGGTGAGCTATATCGGTTACTTTAGTTCTCCTGCGAATCTCCTCATTCCTGATTCGATCTCGCAAGGAGACACCCAGCATAGCTCTTTCCATCGCCCTTTGAGTGACCTTGAGCCTTCTTATGAGGCCCATTGTAAGCGACCATGTCTCGGATCCATACGACATCACTGGCAACACACACTGATCAAAGACTGACTTTTGTCTTGAGGCACTGTGGTATTTGGGAGGAGAAGATATTGCGTAGCTTACCGAACGCTGCCCATCCGAGCGATTGTCTTCTTGATATTTATTTATTTATTTATATTTGTTTCAATCAGATTTTAGTTGTTTGGTTTTCCAGCCACCACTATTAGAGCTAATAATTTTACTTCGATTGAGTTATAAAATTTCATAGTATTTTATCTTGTTTAGGGAACGTGTGTGTGGGACACGTTTAGTTGTCCCTGTTCCACACAGGTTGGCCACCGTTAGGCCTCATGAAATCCATATGTTTTGTGTCATACGCAAGTGGAATTAGCCGGAGCATGTGACATGTAACATGACATGTTTAATCATAGCTGAAAATGAAAAGAGTAGACGGACCCCCTGATGGTGAGCAGTCACCGTCGTCCATAAACATCAGCAATGCCAGGGGCACAGCGAAGTTGTTGCTGTTCAGTGAATACTCTTTTTTAGCCGCGTTTAAAGGAGGATAGTGCTGAGAAAACATCGTGGAGGGAAGTTCATTCCATAGTTTCAAGGTACGAGGAAGAAAGTTCCAGGTCGCATGGATAAACTTTATTCCGGTGGCAAGTGGTTCGATAATAGAATAGTGCTGTAGGCACTAATCTAAACAATTCCTTCGAGCACTCCCCGTCATAAAGCCTAAACAATACGCAAAGAGATCCAAATTCCAAGTCAAAAGGCTCCAACCTTTTCTTAATAGCGGGATCATCGACGATTCTAATAGGCTGTCGCTTTATAAAGTTGAATCGAAGTAATGGTATTTCGGAACCCCAGCCCAAAGATGAGAGCAATACTCCACATGTGGTCTGCTCTGAGCTCTGTATAGCAAGAACCGTTGTTTCGAAGCATTTCGCACCATGCTCAGTGTATGGTTCCGAATTCCGGAGGCGTTGCCAGAAACAAAAAAACTAAATCAAAAAATAACATGTATGAACCTATTTTCTATTTCAAGTTATTTATTGCTGTGTTAGACAATTTTTAGTAGGTATAAACATTTTACCCGCCTTTGTCTTAGAATCCAATCAAGCCTGCTTAATCATAACGACGCGCTGGCCTAGTTGGTAGTGACCCTGCCTACGAAGCTAGTGGTCCTGGGTTCAAATCCCGGTAAGGGCAGGTATTTGTGTGATGAGCAAGAATATTTGTTTCTGAGTCATGGATGTTTTCTATGTATTTAAGTATATATTTCTCTATATAAGTATTTATATCGTTGTCTAGTACCCATAGTACAAGCCTAGAGCTTAGTTTGGGACTAGGTCAATTGGTGTGACATTGTCCCCTGATATTTATTATTATTATTTATAATAGTTTTACGTTTAAGTTCGTTATATTATGTGCTTTCGTTTAAGATATTTCTCAGGCTTTTTTATCTCTTGTAGGTACGTAACTCAAGCGAAAGTTACACTTTCCGAGGGTAATATTTCCTAAACGGTCCTCCAAATCTAAACGTTCATAATAATAACATGTACATAATACTTTTTTTTAAAAGCTTTCCTATGACACTTTACTCGAAGACAAAAAATGTTTACCTGTGCTTTACTGGTACATACCCAAAAAAAAATTTTTTTTCAAGATTTCATTCTACAACTTTGTCGGCGTAATTTAAATGACAACAATGCCAAATAACAGCTTTGTAGGACCAAGAGTCTGGAGTTAAACCGCGGGCAGACGGACAGACAGACATGGTGAAATTACAAGGATTCCTTGTTCCTTGTTCCTACGGGAATGTAAAAACACTGCATAAAATTAATCTATTTTTTATGAAGTAGTCTCATTTATATAAAGAAAAACCGCAGTAACGTCACTTTTTAGGGTTTCGTAGTCCAATAAACTTTAACGCTAAATTTTGTGAATCATTACAAATGTAAGCTCAATACCATAAAATTAAAAAAGAAAGACTAGGAGAACAACACGACGAGGTCTCTACGTCAAAAGCCGTAACTAAGTAGAATATTTAACTAAAAAAAACATTCTTTGCAAAGGTGAATAGACCGGACCCCGCAAACAGCATACTTCACGAGTATGACGCGTATCTCAGCCACCATCGCCTCCCTCGGCCGGGTACCGATTATTTTATCGATACACAAAAAAAGCTAAGACAATAGAAGTGATGTTGTGTCAACATCAGAGTGTGCTCTTATTTAAAAGCGTCTTGTATACATAAGAGCTAATAAAAATCAAATGAAAAAAGATAACATTAAATTTAGTGTTCGAGTACACATATAGTTTGCTTAAAGGCATTTGTATCTAGATAAAAATATCCAAAATATCTTGGTCTTTAAAAATTAGCTTACTTTAGTGATAGCCTAGACCAGGGTTTATAACGCATTGATTGGGATACATTCGGTCCCTGTATCACGACGCGACGTGTCGTCGGTCGATGTTGTTAAATTAATGTACGTTTGTTTTTTTCACGAAAAATCCGGGGGGGTCGACGAAATCTGTATTTCGTCCAACCTGTGTTGGGGAACCCTGTCCTAGACACTAAATAAACACATCTTTGTCACCAATGTAGTCATTTACAGTATATAATATGCCCTACCCAACAAGCAGAGCTTGATGTGAGACTTAAATTAAGTGGACGGCATATTGTCGTTATCAGATAAAAACTCATGTACGTGATGCGCAGCAAGCAGCCCGTCACAAGCTTTATTATACAGAGTGTAATGAATGGTCTACTCAGTAGTAACTAGTAGTGTAGTTTGAGACAATTCTAGCGAAACAAACATATTTTTATTTATAGGAAATATTATACCAGGTGCGTCGTAGATTCATACTATGTTAATGACAAAAAAACTAAGAGCACTTGCTACGGGGTGCTCTAAAAAGGAAATATTAATTTATGAAAGGACTAGCTGTTCCCGTGCCCACATCGTAGGGCAATTTTTTTTTTGGTAATACATAGCCTATGAGACTTATCCCTTACACGCCACAAACTGTACCTCTTTATAATATTAGGATAGATTATAGTATTAGTATAGATACATTTTTTTTTTGCTTCATATTACTCGTAACTCGTTTGCGTAATTAAACGCGTGTAATATGATGTGATGTCGTAGCATTTGACGTAGCAGGTGCTACGGTGCTATGGCGTAGCACTTATTCGCTGTTATCAAGGCGACCCCCTCTTTGACTTCGTCAAAGAGAAGGAGATGGTAGAGTTTAATAGCTCACGTATTCTAAATCTATCCCCAGTACAAACCCCTAAGACTCACGTTTCCATACATTATTTTACGTTTGTTTCACCTCTCTACTCGATGACGACAATGTTAACGTGCTCTCAAATAGTATTAAATGCGAACACGGGGCGCTGACTCCAATAACCATACACGTTGTCTCGATGACGATAGTTAACGTTACTTACTCCATAGAAGTAAAAAGTTCGCGCTTGTACATGTATTGTTCACATTGCATCAAATAACTTCTCTTTACATCGATCAGAACTGTCTAATTTTAACTTTGAGTATTTTGGGATGGGTACGTTTAAACGAAATTTGTGGCTTGGAAGATAAGCAGCTATAACTTTATTTTTTGCCCTTATCGGGTTACTACCTGCAACCCTATTTGTTGCCCAATTTAAAGGTTTTTTTTAACTGCGCCAACTTCTAAGACAACCTTGACCTAGAGCATTTTTTTCAGTACGGAAAGTAATTGTGGAATGAATAACGAGAAATACTTTAGTGGCTTAGAAAGTATGTAATTATTTTGGAAAGCGTTTATATTTTGAATTTCTACATTATATCTATATAACAAGAAATAAAATCACAAAATATAGCTATTTTAAGCAAACGGAGACAAAGGTGCACGGCAAGATAGCGTTCTTTTCCAGTATCATTAACACCTTGATAACTCCTAAACTATATTCCGGACCGGTAGAAAGGGCTTTCCTGTGCCGCAAAATTTACGTCAAGTTCTGGGATTGCCTGTATATATATTTTACATTGGGTATTTATTGTCGTTTCTAAATGGTTATCTAATTAATCAAAAGTCAACCTTAACACGATATGATTTAAAATGTACTATTACATTGTATATAATGTTAGTGGTTCGTTGTTTTATTTATGATATTCTACTTTCCATAACTTTATGCTTTATCCTTAGTGAGTTCTTTTGGTTTTTCTCTATACATGATATTAAATATGTATAATAGCGGCCAAATTTTACTCAGGAGCTTACTTAAAACTTCGTTTTTACTGACGACTTGAACGACTATTAAAATCGCAAGTCCAAGCCCAGGAACTATAAAATCTTGCGGCGCCCAGTGTCAGGTGGCACAACTCTCTGCTCGGTTTGGGTAAATGAGTAAAAAATAACTATTTTGACACAGACGAAGACGAGGAGCCTCGCTGCGTGAACCTGACGCCGCGGCACAAGGCGGCCATCAGATTCATCCGGAAGGTACGTACGACGGCGCTCTCTAGCCGTCAAACAACCTTGTATCTTGGCCCTTATTAATTATTAATATTTTATCTTACCAAAATGCATTGTCTTAAGAGTTTAAACAAATTTTAAATACTAGTGACCGTGTCCCTTATTAATTGACCTTTTGCATTAGGGCAGGATATATGTTACAACACCATACAAACCACTTTTTTATTTCGTGTAAAGGAGAAGAGCAACCTTAAATAGTACCTACGAATGATGTATTAAACGATGTGATGCAAAAATGTTACCAAGATATGTCATAACATAAATCGTCTCCTCGTTCCGCTATAATCAACTAGTAACGAAAACGTTTGTATGTTCGGGTCCACAAGTTGTTACTTATTTAATTTGAAAACATGCTTTTATAGACGTACGACTCCCACCCTTAATACTACTTGCATTATAGGCCTGCTGGAGTGAAGGGTCTTCCAAAAACTGAATTGAAATTATGTAGATTGAAATTCAGAATAATTGCTTATAACTTATAATACCTGTGTCAGTTTTCGGAAGACCGTCCATTATACCGATATATCGCGTATAATTAGTTACATTACTAATCTAATTACACTATTATTTAGAATGTGTCTAATAGTATTCACTAACGACTGGAAACGAAATAATACGTCAACGAGTACATGTCACGCAATATGGAATGATTACACATGGAATGACTACATATTACACAAATAACAATAATAACAAAGATTATTATTCTAAATTTGACACAGTGAGGTCACATTACATAAAATTAGTACACAGTCATACGGATTTACTAGAGGCGAGCCTTTTCCGAGGGCGAATGAAATTGTTATCTTAAATGATAAATTATCCCGAGTGACCCCGCTCCACTCGAAATGTGAACGGATTCTTTATTCGTAACCAGGTTACAGGAAAAAAAATCGTCGACTACTAACTACCTGGTTACAAAACTTGGTTACGGTCCAAGGAATTATTTTAAAAAGTAAGAAACCACATTAAAAAGTAAAATTAAATATGTTTATTGTAATTCAGCCACAAATACGGTCACCATCATAAATAACTACACTTGAGTAACTCTCGACGACATATGAACTAACAATGAAAATATGGTTCTGTGTAAACTGGTTACGAAAGAAGATAGTAAAACGTCTTACGAATCCATGAATCTAGCTACAATAGTCTATTACGTACAAAAGATGCAGGAAAGGCAGATTTACCTACATATAAAACGATACAGCTTGTCATGATGATTATACTATATTCAACTATAATCCCACTACTGTTCAGACGTCAGATCAATGTACATAATCACACTCAATACATAAACGGAACAAACATTTAGATCCAATTGAAACAACACATATATACATTATACATAGGCACAGTAAATAGCAATCCCCCGAGAATGAAGCGTCTCGGGGTTCGGTAGTCCACACATACATTTATTATGAGACTCGGTTTACACGGTGCTGGGAGAGTAAACAATAAAACCTCCATCGTCCGCCGTCGCGGGACTTGTTGGTTTCCCAGTTCGGCAGTAAAAGTCGCGCCGAAATATCCACCGGAAATATCCGTGCAGCTACCTACACATATCATATTATATTGCTGGATGGCGATATTCTTTTGTTTTACTTTGTTGCGAATCTAATACCTACAATGTTTTCTCAGCGTTCTCAGATTTTCTTTGCTACCCAATTTTGATTACTTACCGCCTTCTGTTTGCATAATTGACCACATGTAAAATTGGCGATAGTCGAGTTTAGCTCATTAAACTTTAAATTAATCAATCTTAGCACTAGAAAGGACAATTAAAACCAACATATATTTGTTCACAGAATACACACTTTACGCTAAGTAGGGATCTACTTTGTCTTGTTCAAATTGTAATTTATTGTTATATAATCCTCGCTTAAGCTGATGTGAGATAAATTTAATGTAAACTTTAATTTGATCGATTTCACATGTGATCGATTACGCACGTACAAAGTCGTTACGTGGGCAAGTTTATTGTATTGTGCGTATTGCTATACTCGTAGCATTGTTTGGGAAATCATACTGGCGCTATATGTGTATTGTGAAATTCTGACAGATGAAGTATTTTGTGGCTCGGCGTAAGTTTAAAGAAGCTCTTAAGCCGTACGACGTAAAGGACGTAATCGAACAGTACTCGGCGGGCCACGTCGACCTGCTGGGCCGGGTGAAAAACGTCCAGACTAGGTAGCTCGACGCCGCGTGCGCTCGTACGCTTGCACTTACACGTTTACCTTCTACATTTTGTACCTTCCTCTCGTCTCGACTGTGCCTAATTTGTCTTGTCATGTGATCTTTGTAGTTGAATATGGCCTTAACCTAACAATCCTATAGTAGCTAGTATGTCTGCAAATGCTCTAGCATAGTGTGTGCATATTAATACCTGTATCCATGTTACGCTGAACGTTTCACGTAAATGCGCGGCGCAAGACGTAGGTAGGAATATTCCTTCCATCTCGTTTGTTACATATCATTTGGTCCTATACTGGGGTTACATTTCCCCGCATTCGGCGTCTGGCTGCGTTTTTCCTATATTACAATACCACACTACCTACTATCTTCTTACTATATATCTACCTACTTACAGTGCATTTAAATTGTCAGACCGAGATCATTATATATACAAGTATACCAACGTTAATATTCGTAGATACATAGTTATATTTTACTTCGACAAAAAAAGCATTATTATATTTATGTATACTTTTTAGGGTTACATAAACCTAAATAAAGTCCAACATTTTATTTGGTTATTAAGGGAAGCAACAGTCTCCTTTTTCAATGCCACCACTAATTACCAGGCAGAATTAAGTATAAGTATATTTTAAAAAGAAACATAGTCCCTGGTTAAATGCTAAATGGAATGGTTGAATTTAGGCAAAGGGGTTGGGTTAGGTAGAGGAGATGTTCTTTGGAGTCTGGCGAAAGACGATACATGCCCAATACTTAATGAAAGTGCCTAAGGTACTGAACAATAAATGAATCTTTACTATGCAATAATACCCATTACAGTACTTACCTACTTAATATTTTATTAAACACCGAGCTATGGTCCAGGCCGGAGCCGCCGACGCTTCGTCATTGATGATGGTGACGGTGTGGGCATTGACTGCCAAGTTATGTCTTAAGCCATTACGATATAACTTGTACAAACAGATCTGAAATAACAATAAAACACCAACGCAGTTACCTGCACAAAGTAATGGAATCATTATAGATCTAATTATTTTTAATTATTTTTGCGAGAAGTGTTCATAAATTTGTATTATCATAAAAATATAGGTAGGTACTTAGGTACGGTTATTTTTTTTTACTAAAAAGGTACTCATTTCGTAATTTGCTAAGAGATACAGAATACTAAACTGTGATAAACCGACATGTGGCTTTATTTTATTTTATAGGTACAAAACCAGTCAATAGAAAGAGTTGTTAAAATTGACAGCGGGTTATTATTCTTTCATTAGCGCTTTTATTTAATCAATTTAATGTTATTTACTATTTTAACTAAGTTTTCAAGTTAAAATAGTAAATACGCAAATATTGTTTTTTGTACCTTCATAAGCTTCAGAATCTGCATATATCTGCTAATCTAAGTAGATATATGTCTGTCTTTCTACTTACTATACTATGTCGTGTATTATTTACTCGTAATTAGGTACTTACGTTAGAAAAAGTCAACGTTATAGTTTACATGAAGGTTAGTCTGCAACGACTGAACATGTCTCGTGTAGCGCCTACGAGTACACAAGCAGCGCTACGAATGTGCGTGATGTGACGCCCGATGATGTGACAGGGAACAAGTATCAAGCTAATGACCGCCTTGCAAACTTATAAATTTGTCATTTGCATACAAATTACAACAACAAACGTGCTCATTATTTTTTATCTATTTATAGGCTCCCTTTACCTCATGTAACATACTGTAACCGATTTCAGCTGCCATGAGTGTTGATAAACGTTCAATTTTAGATACGAGAATGTTTTGTTTCCGTATAGCTGAAGTACTTTGTCGCTCGCAAGAGATTTAGAGAAGCGTTGAAACCATACGACGTGAAAGATGTGATAGAACAGTACTCTTCCGGGCACGCTGACCTTCTAAACCGAACAAAGAACCTGCAGTACAGGTGAGGAGATGACGACCAGCCGCGGGGCCACGGGGCCACGGGGCCGCGGGGCCGGCCGGCCGCCGGGCTGCTGACCGGCCCGGCGCCCGGCCGTGACTGCGACGCTCGCTGCAGTGGCTGCACTCAGCGTCAGCTTCATCAACCAGCACGCCTTCCCCGCCCCGCCTGCCGCCGCCGCCCCGTCGTCCCGCCGTCCCGCCATCGCATCCATGCTTCCTAGTCATTGCCATTTGCTACTACAACCTATGTCTATGCCAAGTTTATGGGTATGGGTCATTACCTAATCAATATTTTTTATGTAAATTTTAATTTATTTACGTTACTTGTTCACCCGCTCGTTTAATGAACGGTCGTTTAGATCTACAGTGTTTTGTTCAATGTTCTACTGTACTGATGAAAAAAGGTTACGGCTGCACTCAAAAGAGACAGTAAATGAAATGACTATTGAGTCATTCCTTAGTGACAATTTCTCGGTCTACTTCTCTATGGGCATAATATTTTTCTCCAAATTTCATTTCCCAAAAAACTTATTGCAGTAGTCAAATTAATCAAAAGAATCTTTTACACATTTACATTTCGCATTTTATTTATTTGGTCGAATAATTATTTGGCATAATTTGACTTTGTCAATTTATGACAAAGTTTATTAAGCAAATAATTTCCGTTGGCTAATATTATATTATAAAAAAATTGTTCAAAATGTCACTTTGCACGGTCAATTTATAGTTAGGCTAGGTTAGGTTCATTTAGGTTAAAATTAGGTATTAGGTTAGAATTAACCAGGCTCGAAGGGCCAATCTACGCAGAATAGAACCCCCGCGCGGGGCTTCATCGGCTGTGTCACGGCAATAACTCCATCGTATGTACTTTTAGTAAAAACAAATACCAAGTTAGTTTATTAGAGTTGTTAGTTTAGGGACGATGCAAATCTATAGCCTTATTTTATTTTGCGTAAAATATGTTATACCAACTAAACCATTAGACTACATAAAATATGGTAAAATGAAACGTTGCCTATAAAAAAAAACTATTAAATTGCGATAAGTTATTTTGACTTATGATATTTTGCCAAATGATACTTTGAGTAAAATGTGATACTTTGGGAAAAGTTTTTTGCCCATACATTAGTATCCCGATTCCTAATACACAACTTGAAAAATGAACGAGTTAATTGCCTCTAAAATGACATTGGGTACAGCGGCGGCGGCGGTTAGACTTCCTAATTTATACCGCGTTATTTGAATTAAAACAACCTGTTGTTGTTTAAATTTCAAGTAGTTTGGAAAATACTTTATACGACTATACACACGTCGTAAATTATCAAAATTAAGTTTATATTTATTTAACCACTAATCAACTTTATACGTGTAAACTAGGCATAGGTACTTTTCAAATAATACCGTGTGCTAAAACTTATCACACATGTTTTTATTCATTTAGGTTATATCATATGTATATCAACCATAATGAGTATAATGGCATTAACTGGTGGCAGCAGATATTTAAAACATACTATTGTGTAGATCAATGTTTTTAGTTTGTCTTTTATTTAATGTTAGTATGTTGATTGGTATTTAAATAGTAAAATATTAATAACAATGTACTCGTAAGTAGTATTTTTGGATGCGTTTAAAAACAAAAAAACAAGATATGCACAATTCTTGGAGTTAAGTTATATTTTATTTATTTGAAAGGTGCCGAACTGCTTCTACGACGAGCTACTGGTGCGCATGTAGTCCTCAGAATTGTTAAAATTTGTAACAAAACCAGACTACATGACAAAACATGACATTGACTTAATATTTTAAGAGCGCCGGAGTTAAAAGTCCTTTTTATAAATTTATGAATTCGATAAAAATGTTTACGCTAATGTATACAATTAAAATATTTATTTAATAAAAAATCTTACGCTAGTCTGTGACCTACCAATAAAGGGCCATATTATCTCTACATTTGTTGCCATTGAGATAGGACGGCCACACTGAAATGACCGGGAGTAGAATATTTCGGATTGAGTTACAATAAAACCTTTCTTGCAATTTGAATACTGGCCTCTTGGAAACTTAATGAGATACACATAGTAAAAAAAATATTTAAAAATGGAATACGTCGTTAAAAGAAATGAAGCTCACGCGTGAAATTTTTCGTGCTATAATTTACGAGTAGGTATCTATTCATATTTGTTTCAATATATGATGTTGAAGCACCAAGCCAACGCCCATATACCGCCGAGTTCCGACGCGGTTCTATGTCGTCCAGTACCGTTCTTTCTGCAGATCGACCAAGAACAACGGTCATGCCTTAAAAAGATGATGACGGTCATGTGACATACGAGCAGATTCGGGCTGTTATTGGAATGACTTCAATTGAGTCGATTTTACATAATGCTCTGTGTAAGAAAGCTAGTTTCCCGTTGGGTTCCCAGCAATTTGTCCGAAGAACAAAAGGCGGCTCGTGTTGATTGATGCTGGGACACTCTACAACGCTTCGAAGGAGGGAAGTCAATAGTACATTGTGCATCAAGGGTAGTATGAAGGGAATTACTAACGACTAACGAGAGTGTTAGAAGCCCGACGCCGAAGGCGGAGGGCTTTTAATGACTCGAGTTAGTAATCCCCTTACTGCCTGTGATACACACAATGGTTTTCATCACATTTGCGAGGAAAAACACTTTAACTCTGCAAAATATAAAGAAATAACTTTTGACGAACGGGAACGTAAATGGAAACGATATTTTTTTTGTGACCTCTACCACAGATAATAACTGCGTTTAGTTTCGACCTGGATGCGAGCCAGATTTAGCCAATTTGATAAAAATGTATAATTACTAAAATTAATGATAAATGATGATATAAACTTGAAATAGGTATAAAATAGTACATTGTGCATCAAGGGTAGTATGAAGGGAATTACTAACGAGAGTGTTAGAAGCCCGACGCCGATTGCGGAGGGCTTTTAATGACTCGAGTTAGTAATCCCCTTACTGCCTGTGATACACACAATGGTTTTCATCACATTTGCGAGAAAAAAAACAAAGAGAAAACACTTTAACTCTGCAAAATATAAAGAAATAACTTTTGACGAACGGGAACGTAAATGGAAACGATATTTTTTTTGTGACCTCTACCACAGATAATAACTGCGTTTAGTTTCGACCTGGATTCGAGCCAGATTTAGCCAATTTGATAAAAATGTATAATTACTAAAATTAATGATAAATGTTGATATAAACTTGAAATAGGTATAAAAATAATGAAGTTTAATGAAGCGTATAGGTTTTGTGTAATGTAAGTTAGTCTATAGCTAATTTTTAAAGATGAAATTAGAAACCGAATAAAATTTTTGGCTGAAAATTAAACCTCCTTAGTCAGAAATTATGTACGAAACAGTTGAAAATTTTAAAAAGAAAGTCATTACTCCCTAGGGATGACAAACTCGCCATAATTCCCGCGGGAACAATTTAGGCCATTGTCCTTCTGTATACAGGCATGGAATAACACCATTTACGAGCAAGTGTGATGAAAATAATGAAGTTTAATGAAGCGTATAGGTTTTGTGTAATGTAAGTTAGTCTATAGCTAATTTTTAAAGATGAAATTAGAAACCGATTTAATTTTTGCCTGAAAATTTAACCTCCTTAGTCAGAAATGATGTACGAAAGAGTTGCAAATTTTAAAAAGAAAGTCATTACTCCCTAGGGATGACAAACTCGCCATAATTCCCGCGGGAACAATTTAGGCCATTGTCCTTCTGTATACAGGCATGGAATAACACCATTTACGAGCAAGTGTGATGAAAATACAATTATAATATCGTCTCAGGTGAAGAATCATGGATTTATTCATATGAAACTCAAAGAAAACATCAGTCGGCAGTTTGGGTCTTCGAAGACAAAGTCAAACTAACGAAAATGCGAGTATGCGCGCTCGGAAGGCAAATTACTTTTCGGAGCAGGAAAAAATTGAGCTGATGAGCCATCGAATCCTCCGTACAGTCCTGACTTGAAACCGAACGACTTCTTTAAACTTTCCCTAGAATGAAAGATTTATTACGCGGTCAACCGTTCGAAGACCCCGAAGCAGCCGTGCAAGCGAATAAATCAGCCATTCAGACTGGAATTACTGTTTTAAGTTAGGATTGGTTTGCTCGAATGGAGAAGTGCATTACAGAACGGATAATATTTCGAAAAACAATTAATTTTAGGTATACCCTGCATGTTGTTTTTCTTATTCCCGATCATTTCAGTTTGCTCCTCGTATCAGTAGGAGTACAAATAAAATGTGGCTTAATAAACTTATTAACCCATAAATCATCATTATAGATATTTTTAACGAGTAGGTACGGTATGTTGATTAGTTTATAACATAATAACTAAGTCTTGAAAATGATTCTATCACACTTATTATTCGGTTGTCTTTAATACTGTAAAATACTAGGCTAAAAAATCTTCGAGCAACACGGAAGGGAGTAGGCATTCACACCATTTCCCTTCTGTCAAAGTACAAGCCCAAGTGGGCTTGCGCATCTAATAAATCACGCGGATTGTCAAATAGACAGAGTCTAGTCGCCCGAGTGAACGTTACCTACATTAACCTACACTTTACCAACATAGAGGTAGAGTCCGCTCGCCCGTACAAAAATCTGATCAATTGAGCAACAAATCCGACTTCTTGTCGTTCAGCCTTATCATGTCAATGTGTGAATTGTGACTCGTTCGTACAAAAAAATTGCTCGAGGTGTGCAAGTTTTGTTTGTTTTGGCGACTTCTTCCCTTCCGCTAGGGAGGCCGTGTTGCTCGAAGTTTTTCTTAGAGCATTTTTTTTATTGAGGTTGAAGGGTTCGGTTAAGATAAGGTTGTTAATAAGAGCTAAATGATCATAAGACAATAATTCTGATTATACAAATTAAAAACATCGTGAAGAGTTCAATTCGTAAAATCAAATTCTAAGTTAAATGAATTGAAGGTTATTTTTATAAAAGAAGCTTTACGTTTCTTTTAGTGTCAATGAAAATGGCAGTTGTTATTGTTATCAACGTGATATACAGGTACGTAGCGGATAAACGTAATTAACGTGCATCCGCCGTTCCCAAC
The DNA here is from genome assembly GCA_923062465.1 of Acleris sparsana. Taxonomy (NCBI): domain Eukaryota; kingdom Metazoa; phylum Arthropoda; class Insecta; order Lepidoptera; family Tortricidae; genus Acleris; species Acleris sparsana. The sequence goes on along the minus strand of OV281287.1, from coordinate 11,569,389 downwards.
ATCCACTTAGGTACATATGGGTAATATAGATTTCATCATGTTTTCGTGTAAATGTCCCTGCATTATACCTACTATTGTTTGGAATATTGAATTAATTAAGTTACTGGTATACTACACTTTGAGGTTCTGTTGTGGCAAAGATAAACAGCGATCGATAAAAATCATAAATCCGTCAAAATTGTTGGAATATTTTGTAAAGTACCCTAACATAGCAAGCCGTCTTAGCCGTTAGCATGCTACGGAACGTGAGACTTCATGAACTTTCCTTTCATTGCTTTTGTGTTTGATTCAATTACTTTCTTGAAATATTTATTGTATTGCATGATTACCACATTTAATATTTCTGTTACTCTTAGCTGTACTGAGTTGATTTTATGAAATACGTTGCATTTAATTAATTATATAGGTACCAAACTTTACTTCGAACAAGTATATCACGTTATACATTGCATTATATTTAATTGCACGCAAACTGAATTACTACAGATTTTTCGCTAGTTGCTAATTCTACACTTAATTTAAAAATGAGGTGTAAGTACCAGCATTTTATTTCATACACTAATCAGTATTTTTCTCTAAGTAAAATTCTCTTGCAACCTTAGTTAAACAAAAGATAATTGTTTTTTAACTTATTTCGTAATTTATTCGCAGATTAGACCAAATACTCGGCAAGCAAGGATCTAAAGCGAAGGATGTCTACGCATCCAAAATCAGCCTAGCTTCCAGAGTAGTTAAAATTGAAAGACAAGTATGCCGTTAAACTATTATAAATACTTATTGAAGTTCTTAGTTATATTTTAGTCTAAAATCATGACGTACTTTTAACTATTATTTCCAGGTAGATGATATAGAAAGCAAGTTAGATCATTTGTTAGAATTGTATGAAGAGGAGCGACGAGCCTCTAGAAGGATAGGCGGTGGAGGGCACGGGAGCGGCGAGGGCGGGGCGGGCGGCGAGGGAGCGCTGGTGCTGCGCACGCGGCCCGCGCTGTCCGACAAGCAGTGCTCGGAGCCCAACTCGCCCGTGTCGCGCAGCTTCGAGCCCGCGCCCTGCGCCGCGCCGCCCGCGCTAAATAAGCGGCCTATGAATCGGGGCTACTCGGACCTCGGAACTAGATTCATGAGGAAAAAAGTTATTGTCAGGTAAATATGAGTACTAATTTGATTAATTTTTCAATAGACTACTAGTAAATAATTAGCAACCATGATAGTACGTAATTAATCAGTGGTGAGGGAGAAACGACGTCATGCCGTATAAAAATTTAGAAAATACTCAATCTCATTTGTAATATAGGTAGTAGGTAAATAAGAGAAGAGATCTTCGGTCAATGGCATAATTCTTCCCGAGTACTAGGTCCGCGAGCTTCTCTATCCATCTGGACCTCTATTCAAGACGGTAAAATCGATTTCGTTTTTGATCCGTTATCGTATTGTCAACTTTTCATAGCTCTTATTTGCTTGGCAGTATTGGCGGCCGTGTAACAATACCATAATAACAAGAATACGATTTGGATTTTACGGTCTAGAATAGAGGCGCAGTTTATTTGTTACTCGTTTGAAGTAGAAAGAACGTGTTTTATGCCTCAGGTTAAAGCTAGATATCCATATACTACCTCTTGTTTTGTCACGAGGTATTTTTAACCCCCAACGCAAAAAGCGTTATAATTAAAAAGTGTTATAAGCTTCACCGCTATGTGTGTGTGTAGAGTAAAATAAGTTGGTCAAAGTCAGATAAATTGGCGGTAATTAGATAGATAGATAGATAGATAGATAGATAGATAAAAATCTTTATTCACATATTACGCCATGACAAATTGAAACACGTTTACAAAATGAAAATAAGGTAAAATGAACAAAAAAACCATTAAAACCTAAAACTATAATTAAAACTACAACTTAAATTAAGATGCGTGATTCAGATGTCACGGCATAGTTATGAAAGGGCGCCGACTCAGCATGTGCTGCGCGCATTGCTGCGGCAGCGCTGATATTCTGCCGGGACCCGACGGAGCGAGACGCACACAGTCACTAACTAGTCAACTCCGTTCATATCTAGCCGTATTTAACAATCACCTTTGATTCAAAATTAAACAAACCAATTCATTTAAGCCTATTTTACATATTAAAACTAACCCAAGTAAGTAAAAGCTTTGTTAGGCATCGACCTGAAGTTTCTGGCACGATAGAAAATGCGCTTTATATTTCTGTTTAAATGTACTCTTTGAACTAGAGTTCTCTTTTAATTAGAGTTTGGTTGGTACCTACTTAATTACAAGTGACATTTATAATATTCCAGGACATCATCTAACCGCCACGGAGGGTCTCCGCGTGACGACGAGGTAGTGATCGTGGTACCGACGGACCGCGAGGACACGCCGCCTCGGCTTGCCACCGACAGCTCGGGTCAGTATCTAACTTGCTCGCTGTCTTCTATACGTATCGAGCGATGCTTTTAACAATACCTAACAATATTTTATCAAATCGTTACATCAATACGGTAACCTTCTTGAACATAAGCACGGTCACCTCACATTTGACATGAGCTTTATCTATTGAATGCTCCGTACCAGTTTTCTATACTCATATATCTCATATTATCTAATTATATTCACATTTACAACGTTTTGTAGTAAAGTTATACATTGAATTTCCAATCGTGTTCACAACAAGTATCTGCATTACTAACTAATATGTGGTATATATACCTAGTTAAGTACTAACAAATAGTTTTAGCACAATGGTTTTGAGTGTACTATGGTAGATACATGTTGCGACGTCATATATTAACGACATAATTAGTGTACGACTTCTTAATTAACCAATTAAACATCGTTGCCATAGGTATAAATATGAGAATGTTACAAAATTGCAGCATCTTATGAAGACTATTCGTCATCGACTTCTCTCTGACCGACAACTTGGGAGAGCCCCATTGTATTCGGCCACCGCCGGCTGCGTGAGTCCTGACCCTCTTTCCCTTTCGATGTGGAATGTGTATGATAGTGTCTCTCCGACCCCGCCCTGCCCCTCACCGCTCCCCGCTCTTGAATGTTCTTTACGAAGGTGTTGTAAAATGGTTTACGTCATTTACGTATACTTACCTCGTTTTATTATTTACAAACGTTCGTATGTCCTTTGGTTTTATAGATCCTTGTGTAACATTGTTCTCCTGTTTCTTTTCTGTATTTTTTATAATCTGTAGAAGTTTGTAATATAATTTGTTATTAAAAGTATGAACCGAAAAATAAGAAGTTAAATGTATATTTTTAACCGATTCTTTTAGTCAGTGCTCAAATTGATATTTATGGATAATGTTGGACATGCGTTTATACACCGAGGGGATAAAGCACCGTTTTATGTCACGGGTGCGATATTGAATCCCGAGCGCAGCGACGGTGTCACGAGTCGTGGGTGCAGCGAGAGATTCAAGCTCGCCTAAGACGAAAACAGCTTTATCCCAAAGGAGAATACTCTAGTTTTCGCACCTTTACAATAAAAAGCAAGGCTATTTATTAGAAACAACGTTAAATCACAAATCAATTTCGCTTTCATGACCCGACATTTTTATTCAAACTATAATCTTTCAACTTCAACCTCCTGCTAACTAATACTGCATCGTTTTGCAACACTCGCGGCTTTTATTTTATTTTCTTTCTTTTGCGTATATGGCTTGTAGTGGCCAGTTCGATTTTCAAATAAGTTCCATTGAAACCTACAGCAAAAAAAATCTATGGAACAATTATTCATACGAATTCAAATCTCATTATTACCCGTCGGGGTATAATATTGTACTGAATCTCATTATAACCCGCTGATTAGCCGATGGTTATAATTACTTGCTTTAACTGAGGTTTGCATGATTTAGGTATATAATTGGGCAATATCGAGCATGCGGTGTATTAAATATTGTTCACTTCTCATGCTCTTAAAATGCTACTTAAATATCTGCGAATCGGGACTAAAGCTCCTTATTAATAATCTCTAGGGAAAGTTTTTTTTTTTATTTACTTTGGAAACCCCTAAACAACCAATCACGGTGTTTGTGAATGGAGGATTATCGCCATTTTCAGTGATTGTGTATGGACCATATTTTTGGGTGTCGAAATAACCTCAAAATGACAACTGTGCAAATATATATTAAAAAAAAGGATTTAATTTCGTGAAACACGATTAATAATTACGAATATGAATCTATTTAATCATATTAAGGCCGAACTCTTTTATTATGTGTGGTCCAATTACTTTTAAAATGGTTTCCAAGTTTGAATCTGTTGGCTAAATATACAAGCATTTAAAACATCACTTTACAAAAAAACCGCGGAACTTTTTTTTCCTATTTGTATTTTGAATAGATGTTCATAATTTGTGTTGAGCGTACGTTGTTAAGATACCTAATTGTTAGTTTTAATTGTTAGAAACTTTTTTATAATAAATGTTGTAATTTTGTTTAGAACGTCGTTTTTTTCCTCGCATTCAAAGTGAAAAGTAGAGTGTTTAACGCGAGACTAAACAACCATAACGACACTCGAACTACAGCCACCCTCGCTCGCAAGCTCGCTCGCGTGGCTAAACATCTCGTGTCATTATGGCTTGTTTTAGTCCCTTGTTGAACAATCTAACAATTAGGTATCTTATTATTACTATCGTTATAATCTAACATTAATGATGTTATTTGTTTCCCACATTTCCAATCAATAAAAGTTTGGTATGTTTTTGAATAAATGCCACTAGATTTTGGCGGCAAAAGATTTCGTATCACCTCTTTTGCTTTCTTCTCCATTCTGGAGTTAGGCGTTAATTCTTCTTCACTGGATGATGATGATGACATTTCTGGACCGTAATTTCTAAAGTTGCACAATTAATTGGTGAATTTTTTTGACAACGTACGCTCTATACAAGTTATGAACATCTATTCAAAATACAAATAGGAAAAAAAAGTTCCGCGGTTTTTTTGTAAAGTGATGTTTTAAATGCTTGCATATTTAGCCAACAGATTCAAACATGGAAACCATTTTAAAAGTAATTGGACCACGCATAATAAAAGAGTTCGGCCTTAATATGATTAAATACATTCATATTCGTAATAATTAATCGTATTTCACGAAATTAAATACTTTTTTTTTATATATTGTGTTGTTGTCATTTTGAGGTTATTTCGACACCCAAAAATATGGTCCATACACAATCACTGAAAATGGCGATAATCCTCCATTCACAAACACCGTGATTGGTTGTTTAGGGGTTTCCAAAGTATTTTTTTTTTTAAATACTTTAATCCCTAGAGATTAATAAGGAGCTTTAGTCCCGATTCGCAGAGATTTAAGTAGCATTTTAAGAGCATGAGAAGTGAAAATATATATACATATATATATATATACGGTCGAATTGAGAAACCTCCTCCTTTTTTGAAGTCGGTTAATAAAATTGGTCAAGAATCTTTTATTTTTTTGTCAAAAACGATAAGTTCAGAAAAACGCAAGCTTTCCTGATTATGTGACCTCGACATACGTATATGGTTAATAATAGAAGTTGCTAACTCAAGAACCACGGGTAATATAAATATTCACACGATAATATGGAACCACAAGCAGTCTGGTTGGAGAATATTTTTTTTGATTCTATATCTTATTCAATTAGAGCTCGTCGTCTTCGTGTTCGCCGCGCCGTGTATCTAGCAGAATAATTAAAATAAAAAAATAGTTTGTGCACTGATTAAAAATCATATTAGCTACTTACAAAATTACACCAATATAAGTAAATTGGCCTGACAGGTTATTGCAAAAGTAGTTTTATTTCCATGTTTCGGTTCAGCGTCCATCGAAAGGCTCGGTATCGTAATGTTTGCTCTTTTATTTAATTTACCTGTCACCTATAAACACCCTTAATACATTTTAGCATGCTATGTGATGTTTAGATTAGTACTTAGTAACGCAGATAATGTCTTGTACATACTTACTCACCCGGATATTATCGCTAGGTAACAAAATGGAAATATGTATATTACTCGCGGGTTATGACAGAAAAACCTGAAACATATTTTCTTTGAAGAGCCCTATGCTAACTTGGATTCGCGCCTGACAAATTTACTACGCTGCGGTCAAATGTGACCTCGGGACGTTATTCTGAAGAAAGTACCAGAAGTAATCATTCTAGCCTAATTTGTATACCAGTATGTACCTATCACAAAAACTTATTTTCCAATATTACTCTTAAAAATATCTGATATTTAGGTACTTATCTTGTAATAGAGACGTGTGGTCTAAGATCCGAATAGGAGACTACCTTCACCGGGCTGTTTATTCGTTAATAAGTATTTTATATCAAATTTAATACGTTAATTAATATATGGCGAATAGGTAGGCTGAATTTTTTCAGTCCAGTATATAATTAAAAAGGAACTTTTTTTATAATTGCAAGTTCTTGTTTAATAGACAAATTACATACAAATCGAAAGCAACAAAAAAAAAGTTCCTTTTTTAATTTTTATGTAAGTAATCATAATCATCATCATCATCATGTCAGCCGAAAGACGTCCACTGCTGGACATAGGCCTCCCCCAAGGCTTTCCACTCAGACCGGTCTTGTGCTTTTCGCATTTTTATGTAAGTAATACTGGACTGAACATTTTAAGCCTACCTGTTCGCCGTATATTATAATTTAACTTAATTTTATCATAAAGTTAACGTATTAAATTTTATATCAAAAGCTTTTTATCGAACAAACAGCTGGGTGAAGGTCGTCTCCTATTCGGACCCTCGACTAGTGTATGATATTATTAATCAAAATGTTGAATATATTATTGCCGGTGACTGTACCGCCATATAGTTGTCATATACCAAGTAGGTATATTAAAAAAGTTCGGTTATAAGGAATTGCACTTGTACCTACCTATTTTTATAATACTTCATACCGTTACCTATCGTATTGTCTAGTATCTCTATAAGTTCCTTCCTGCCGAGTAATGTAGATATCTATATATTTGGCAGAGCGCCTAAAATGAATCTATTTATAAATGTATTGTTTTGATCGACACCGTATAATTGCAGAGGTTTGCGCGAGCTGCTCAGTAGAGGTAGAGACGGAAGCGGAGGCGGGTGCGTCCGGCAGCTCGGGCTCCGCGTCGTGGTGCGAGGGCTCGGGAGAGGGCGCCGAGGAGCGCGGCTACGGGTCGGCCGACTCGCTGGCCGAGGACGCCGCGCTGCTGGGCGCGCGCGCCGCGCACGCGCCGCTCGCCCGCGTGCAGCGCCGCGACGTCGCCGTCGACCTGCACCTTCTGCGCCCCGACGTCTGAATCACCGCATCGGTGCAACGGTCCTCCCTTGTGGCGATTTATCCAATCGAACACCGTTTTTCCTCTAGGTTACAGAATATTTGATATTCCATTATTGAATACGTTTTTAAAACTGTCCAAGCGTTCACAAAACTTTGTTGAAATTAGGTGCTTATTCAAGTCGAGTCAGCTATTATTACGAGTATAATGCCTAACTAAGTGTGATCGAGTAGTTGATGATTGAAGCAATCAAAGTGTGACTTTTGAAACAATAAACAAATTATACAACGAGTAGGTACCTAGCTATTTGCGATTTGTATACAATACGCGTGAGTTCTGGAGAGTCGGGACGCGGCGCTTCTGCTGCGCCGGCATCGAAGCCGCGGGAGAACATTATTATATGGAGCTTATGGTATCAGTTTCTGTTATGCACTCCAGTGTTGAAACTTTCATAACGCACGCAAAACTGCAGGGAGACCTGCTGCGCCCGCGCACGGTGCCTCGGCAGATGTTGCACCGTTCCATCATTTTTACTCGTCTCTCTAACAAGTCGTTAAAATAAAAATGAGCACAAGTAGGTTTAAAAATATTTACGCTTAATTTCTTGGTTTCCTATTGCTTTTCAAATTTTATATTAGGTTTTAAGAGAAATAAGACATTTTACAGAATTGTATCTATACGTGGAGTGAAAGCTTAGCTTCTAATTTAATCAAATATACTAAGGTGTAAATAAATTACTGGATAGAGCGAATAAATTACATTTTTAATAACATTTCCGTACAATGCTTACGTACGATTGATCTTAAGAATGTCCCTACATTACTTAATCTAATTGACCATAGTAAAACTGTTCAAGTAGGTACTTTAAATATAAAATTATGTTAAAGTTTAACTTAAGGACACGATTCGACCAGTAGTGAAGTGGCGGGCAATAACAAATTATATTTCGATTCGATTGAACTCAACGTTCGACACACCCTAACACCGCGGCCGCTGGCCTGGCCGGCCGGCGCGCGCGCGGCTGCGCTACGTGTTGCGGAGAGAGAGTGCCTCTCTGTAGGTACAACTTGAAACATTTGGGACCCCAAAAATTGTCTTGCCACGTTTGTAGGAAACGTCTAGGTTAGTTTTCCATACAATAACAATAATTTTATAAACTTTACCTATTTAAGTTGATATCTTTTAGTAATTCACGTAATCCAGGAAATCAATTAAAATGATCCAAGATACCATTCGTTAAATCGCATGACAAAGATTACATAATTGACGAATCAGATACGAAAATAAGTAATCACTAATCAAATATCTTTATTAATTAACATAGTATATAATATACCTTTTTGCTAAAGAACCGTAGGTAGTCTATTCCCGCGAACACTTTTTAAAGTTTTATATATTTTAACAACAAGGTAGTACTTGTACCAATCCTAACTTTCGTTAAGCAACGGCTTTTTTTCAAATCTTCCATGAAATATAGAAATCAATGAATACTTTACAGGTTTTGATAGTGTTAGGGTATCACACGTGCACACGAATCAATGAAACACACAGAAAATATACTATCTACGAGAAACTCGATGTTCTCAACGCTTTAAAAGGGACATACGATATCAAATTTTTAAGAATCGGACCACTGCCTTGGTCTTTAAAATAAACTGTGATAGACTTTTAGTTTTATCCTGAAATTAACTGCTCTTAATTTAGGAATCATGTTATTATTTCATTTGGTCGGTCTCTCTAAGATAACGAATCCTATTTACTTATTGCTATTCGCAATCTAGATAATATCGTACCTACAAGCAATAGACTGATAGAACGTGTATCAAAATACAATTGTATCTATGTGATTAAAAAGTTCAAAAAATATCTCATTAATACCCTCTTACACAGCTCATCTGTCTCTGGGCCAGTGAGTATAGGAAAGTCCTGATGTCGATACAGTGCATACGAACCATGCACTAGAATATCACTTATCAGTTATCAGCCACAATAGCCATCAGCGTGGATTAATATTGGTCAAATCATATATAACCAGCCGTCGACACGCTAAGAAGGAAGAAAAAGCCACTTAATTGACAGTATTGGACGAATGCTGGTCCTACGTCTCTCATATTTGACATTCCGAATGAAAGAAATGCAACAAAACCATTTGACAAATAACAACGAAGAAATGTATGGTGAGGCAATGAAATAAAAGGTACACGGAAAGAACACGTCTAGGCACTTCAGTGGCTTTTTGAGATATCGCGATTTGAAAGGATAAGTAATAGTTGAAAGTTGAAAAGATTTATAAATACAGGGCGACTGATGGGTCGCGTTGCAACAAAGTAAATTAAAACTCGCTACACCATTAGGAACATATAACGTAATAAATTTAAAAGCATTATGACAATTACTTTGTTTTTTATTTAAGATTATTGCAAAGCTAAAACTTTCCATACACAATGCGATAACGTTTCTCTCCCCTTAAAACTAGTCCGATTTTTACGAGTTTTGAATATTTTGTAGACGTCATGAATTGTTTACGTTTGTACGTTTTATAAAATATTTCTTGAAAAAGAAAATGAAACATACAGACCTAGTTTTTCACAATAAATACAACATAATAGGTCGGGGCAAAAGTATTTTCGTATTTTTCATACAAAGAAATTTTTTTTGGTATATTTTTTTATTTATTTATAATATGTATGTGCCGTTTTGATCGATGACTTGTTGCCATCTTGTGGGTAGTGCCATGATCCCATTGCTGTAGAAATTTTGACATTTTTGACTAAAAAAGTCTGACAGGTAGTTTTCACAGTGTTCTTTTGAGGTTAGCTTTATGCTTCCTAAAGAGTTCTTAAGTGACCGAAACAGGTGGAAATCTGATGGAGCAAAGTCAGGGCTATACGGAGGATGCATCAACACATCCCAGCCAAGCTCTCTCAATTTTTGCTGCGTGGTTATAGATGAGTGCGGTCTGGCGTTATCATGATGGAACACTACGCCCTTCCTGTTCACCAGCTCCGGCCAGTTTTTCACAAGGGCTCCTTTTAACCTCATCAGTTGGTGACAGTAGAGGTCAGATTCGATAGTTTTACCCGGTGGCAAAAGTTCATAGTGGACGATTCCTTTCCGATCCCACCATACACACAGCATCACTTTGTTCCGAGTCAAGCAGGGCTTTGCCACGGTCTGTGGGGCTTGTTCGTGCTTCGACCACGATCTTTTTCGCACGTTCGTATCGTAAGTGACCCATTTTTCATCACCCGTAATCAACCGTTTAAGAAATGGTTCGGAATTGTTATGTTTCAACAAAGAATCACAAATGGAAACACGTTGCATTAGGTTTCTCTCAGTGAGATCATGTGGTACCCAAATGTCAAGTTTTTTCTTGTATCCAGACTTTTGTAAATGACGTATAACTGTTTTATGATCAACATCCAGTTCTTCAGCAATGTCGTAGCTACTTATATGTCGAACTTGCTCCACTTTTTCAAAGATGGCACTGATTTTATCTGTGACAGGGCGTCCAGAGCGAACCTCATCTTTCAGACTAAAATTTCCAGACTTGAAACGCTTAAACCACATTTGTGCTAATCTTATTGATACCGCATTAGGTCCGTAAACCGCACAAATTTTATTCGCTGCGTTCGTCGCATTTTTACCTTTTTTGTAATAAAACTTTAAAATGTAACGAATTTCTTCCGCACATACATTCATTTTGCTTGCTTGGAAAACAATTGAAAAACGGCGGGAACTATTTTTTTTTATTGCATCTTCAGAATGTCAACATTTAATGGTTTAAAACCAGCCAGTTACATTCAGTACAGCCAGAGAGGTTTAATAACTAATAACACATTCAAAATACGAAAATAATTTTGCCCCGACCTAATATTAAAAAATCGTGAAAATGGGACTTGATTTAAGGGGAGGGAAACGTTATGGCCCGGAGCTAAATTAGAACGTTTTTTTTGACAGCTTCGCGATTTATGTGTTGATCCACAATCCTCTTAAATAAGTATACTTTCAATGGAATTGTTCAGGGTGATTAGCTCAGTCATACTCAATTTCTTACTCGTCTGATCGGTTGATTTTGTTTGTATGTTGGTAGTACAATAGTGGTATTAGTTTATTACGAACTCTACATTTTGTGATTAAACTAATTTAAAAAACATGTCTTCATGTTTTTTCCGTGTACCCTTTTTTAAATATGATCGAGAGACCTAAACGCTGCTGTCGATTTTTTCCAATACTAACTGACCAGTATCACTACGATAGTACAATGCAAGACCATATTATAATATAATAAAATGGCACCAAACTTTAAAGACAATCCTATTCTTGAACCAATTTTTAAAATTTTGTAACATCTTGATACAAGCAGGGTAAAATTGCCTGTCATTCAAATAATAAATTTAAGATTTTAACCTTTATATTATAAAATTAACTAATAGGTCACCCTTAAACCTAACAAGTAAATACCTTTCCTGATACACCACAGCCAATCGGTAAATATGTATATCCTACCGAATTCATTCATTAAATCATTACGACCATTCGATCCTTAGGTTCCTTTGAGTAGTTCTGCATTCAATCTTACAATGGGACCTATCGTTGCCTACACTTAGAATTTATCCTTATCTTTTTAGAGTTAAATACGGTAACAAATCGCTGTCGCAGGTAATTTCCTACTGTTCGCGGCGACTGAGAGTAAGAGTTCACGATGTTTTTTTTTTCATACCTAGTATAAGATATTTAATGATGCCCAGTACGTTCGCACTAATTAGAAATAATTAATTAATTGGCACCAACGTATAAAAAACTATCGCAGATTTCCCGCATAAATTGGATTTTAATACTAACGAATACAAATAATAATAAAAAAACTATGGCCTTAAGAATCTAGAGCCACACATCACTGCCCTCCATCTGTCTGTCCTGTGGCATTATAAGTTTATGAGTCTAAATATAAAGATTCGACAAACAACTCAACACATTTAGACAAAGTTTTGTTCCTATTAAGTAATGGAAATCTTGCCGAGGAGAAATACCTACGATATGGTTTTAACTTTGAAGTCAATCAATGTGCTAACTCACCAAGGTTTCCCTTCAAATTACCGTTAATTCTCGCCGTGCGGCCGAGTCATGCGGTGAAAATCGACCCACAGTTTGTGAATCTCACATTAGCTCTCTCTAAATTGACTATGTTTTCCCGATTTAAGTGGGTATGAGATGGTTTTTAACGGGTTAATATCTGAATTACGCAGAAAACGAAATCTATATTCTTAGTATTATTAATTGCAATTGTGCCGCGAACAGTAGACATTGTATTTTTTTTATATAGTTATAAAAACACGGACCTAATAAAACGGTGAAACAGTGTACAGTGTAACTAATTTTTGGAAACCTGCTTTAACTTAGGTCAAAAATATCAATACACCTTTATGCCACTGGCAATAAGGTCCGTGTATACATATATTTGACGCGATGGGTGTATTGATATTAATGCCCTTGACTGTACTTCTAATTTGACAAATTATCTTGAAATTTTGCATACTTATGTAATTACGATGTAAATTCAATAATATTGTACTAGGTATCGAGCTGTTATGATGATGGAGACCGGTGGTATCAGAAACTCCTTGATGGCTAATTAAGGGGCCTTAAAATGGGCAAATCGACCATTTACATGGCAACCCTCAAAGCGCGCTAGCATGTAAACGGACGGCCATTTTGCATGCTTTACTCACTATTACACGAAGTAACGTCCGTATTCTTTTTAGGTCCGTGTGTAATACCTAACTGTTATTTATAGGATTCAACTAGCCAGAAACAATAATTATTGTAAAGATTTTAGTAATGACAACGATATAAAAATAATGTACAATTTTTATTTATATCTGGTACCTAGCTATCAACAAAGCTTCCGCCAATAGCGCAATCAACATGTGAACTCAATTTGAGTGTGAATTTACATAAAGACGCTATTTAAATGTCACTTAAATGGTGTCTAACTTACAATTTCGTTACAAAAATGTATGTGTTTGACGTCAATCGAGAGTTTCGTTACGGTGACAAAACTCTTCTTAAATTGGACATTTATTTTGGTTTATACCCGAATACGTAACGTCCGTGCTATAGGAAGTTAGCGGATCAAGCCATAATAATAAATTCCGCTAGTAAGCTAGCAATTAGGTACTAACAAGATACTTTTAATGACGTGAAGTTCTGTTTTTTATGCTAGAACAACCCTCCACCATCGGATTACTATTCTGGCTTTGTTCACTAGTCTCATGTGGTCGGTATAAATATTAAGCTGTGATGTTATTTTAGATGCATTATCTTTTTTTTCTTCTAGTATTGTAACTGTTGTTTCATGTTATTATAACTCGAAAATGTCGACTTGTAATCAGGTGTAAGTTTTGATAACTTAATATCTACCCACACAGTAACCTTGCGCTTCATTGTGTGTAGTCTACTGTGCCAGTGAAAATAAAGGGTGAAGATGTCCAGTTGCATCTGGGAAACTCAAGCCCGAGATCTTACTATTTTTATGGACGGTAAAAATCACGGATCTAATGCACAACCCTCCCATACCAAAATACTGCGTCTACGTTTACTTTCGGAGTGATACATACTACCCATTACTTTACTATCTCGGATGCTTTGCGTAAACCCCGTCAGAAATTAGAATGAGCTTACAAGAATTTTTATTCTCTTGAGATACAGTTGGTTGGCCATCACCACCGGCAATCATAACTGTAATCTGTACCGTTAATGGTGCGTCGTGACTTTATTGACAGTTGGTTTCGCAAAAGAAGAATACCCCAGTTTAAGTATCCTTGGCACATGCGCACAGAACTTTGAGATGCTTGTGTCCAATCCAATAAATACTACGGAATCCAATATATCCGAAGTTTTACGTAACTATGGGCTTTGTTGCTGGCTGTACCTAGTATCTATTATATTAGAGGCACCTTTTACTGTAATTTTGTGATGTGTAGGTATTTATTTATTATAAATTATAACGTTTGCTCAGAGCAATTGCCGGCAAAGCTTGAGATTAAAATAAACGATTTGTATCGACCAATTATGCGCATGAATAGTACTTACAGTGCCTGGCCGTATATATTGCACATCGGCAATCATTGCATTTCCGAATACAAACGAATGCTAATTTCCATGTCCGTCAATTATTAGATTTATCTTTTATTAGAATTTGAATTTCGGACTAAGAACTTGGTTGTTGTTTTGTTTTGATTCCCGCGTGAACTATATAGAGCTGTAAAACTAGTTTATATATATATAAATATATATATCATTTACTAATTAAATATAATTTACTCCTTTTCAACATGCATAGTACACCAACAAAATTAATGCAAATATTAAACAAAATAGAACACTTCTTCAATCGACTTCCAAAAAAAAAGGGGGTTCTTATGTTCGACAAGTAGGTACCTATGCAACTAAAATGATACATTAAGAAAATAGAAGCATTGTAATAATTATTTATGTTTTTAGGTTGAGGAATAATAAAATATGCAAAACGGATAAAAAATACGTTTTAACCAGTAAACTTCTCAAATCCTTCCATTTCACTATCCGTGCTCTCATTGAGGTTAATATCGGTGCCACTAAGTAAGTATCAGCCGTATTTATCACTAGTCTATCAGTGTAATCGTCAAAACATTTCTTACATTATCATCCTCATGTTTTTTAATATGTCGGCTTTCTTAAAAATATTAAAAACATTGTAGATAATTTCGCATTATTGGCCTCGTTAAGGTTTCCCTTTTTTTCCTATAGATTCCATAGTACAACTTTGAGTGATTTAAAATTTGGACTTTTACAACTCTATACATATAGGTATATATATTTTGGACTGGACGCGACCGCACTCCATCGCATCTCAACCACGACCGCACTCCATCGCATCTCAACCAAGCCAAAATTAGCCGATTCTCTCTTTCCAAAGGTCGACGTACAATACTTACGGCCGGGCACTTGTAATATAAAATGGCAAATCAAATGTCAACGTCAAATAAATTTTCTGTCAGACTTTGATATGAGAAGGCTAATAGTTATGTTAACATAATAGTAGTTCAATTACCAATTCCTTATTGCACATTTTTATACATTATAATAAGTGGGTAAGTACATATTATTTATCAAACATCAATGCTACCGACGATTCAATTTAGTTGAGACTCCTAAACTCAGCCTGTATGACCAATTAATTGTATTTATTATTAGAAATAGAAACTGCCTCAAAACCTAGTATTGTTTTTATTTATACCTTTTATCTAAAATGCATTTTGCTTACCATAAGTACATGGACACTCTAGCTTGGTGAAGAGGTGGCCGGCCCGGTCCACTCTGCCTTCTTCCTGGGTGACTGATTTGGGTTAAGAAACCTCGGCTTTATGCTGAGCCTTCTTTTAGAGCTAATACCCTGTTCCATCTCGTTAGATGAGCGTTCAATTCAAGCTCAGGCTGCCAGCACCTGTCGTGAAAAATTGTTTACACGAACCCGTACCAAGCCAGTACTGGCTAACGCTCATAGTATGGCTGCGCGAGCTCCGTATAAACCAGTACCCTTACCATGAGTTACAATTACCGTAGTCGCTAGCGAGTCGAATGCTCTGTCCCTCGCACTCTATAAGAACACTGCGAGGGCTGCGATGGACAGAGCATTCGACTCGCTAGCGACTACGGTAGTTGCAACTCATGGTATGGTATGGGTACTGGCTTTACGTACTCGTACTTATAATACGTGTACTGATTGCTCTTCGAGTTGCAACCCTAAGTGCAGCCCTATATCCTTTGGTTGCTCCGCCAACCATAACCATCAAAACAGATACCTACTATTTCCTAAGAACTTAAAACTATCAGATTATATTCTATTTTTTAATAGTTAGTAGGTATAAATAATTTACCGTTTACTAACTTTCACTCTGATACTCTCAGTAATATTTATAGGACTTAAACGGTACAACCTAAATTGTTCCTATTTTTAATTTATAAATCGAAGAATCGAACCCTACCATCCATAATAACGTCCAAGTTTCGAGCTTCTGATACTTCTTTTAAAGCATTGCCTTAATAGAAACTTGTGGATTATGAAGATGGATTTCAATGGATGGAAGTGAGTCAAAACCATAATAGGCTATTTCTTTGGAAGGAGTGTGCTGTTTATAGTATCGAAAACTCGACAGAAGTTGAGCAACACTAAAATGGTCCCTTCACCACCGTCTTGAGCTGCGAGTAGATCATCAACTACATCTAACAAGGCAGTAGTAGTGCTGTGAGACTTCCTAAAGCCTGACTGTTTTTTGGCTAAATATTTATATTTTTTATTTTTACTTATAATGTGTAAGCTGGGAACAAACTACTTTTTCAAGGATTTTAATTAAAAAGGTAAAATACTAATAGTGTGTAAATCTTTAAATCTTTGAGGATTTTGATGTTTCGGTACAGGTTTAATAATAGCAGTTTTCCATAGTTCAGGAAAGACACCGGTGATTATGGATTTATTAAGTAAGTATGCTAGTTGGGTCGTTTTCAAAAAAAATGTGCATAGTTAAGGGCTTTAATTAAAACAAAACTTAATTGATTCCTTTGTGTGACGAAAGTTACCCATATAGTTTGTATGACTAACTTTCGTTACACAAAGGAAGCGATCGTGATTTTGTTTTCAATAAGCCTTTAATTATGTACAATTTTTTTGATAACGGCCCAGTTATGATATGTAACGTGAAGGGGAGGGTAAGTAGAATCATTTTCAATGTAATGCCATCAATGCCTTCAGCATTTGTGGTAATAGACCGAATTATCTTACACACCTCGGATTCCGTTACAGCTTTTAACGAAAAAACAGAGGAACTAAATCTATCGAACTCGTACTTAGTCAAGTGTGAAATACTATCGTTATTAGTTCCAGGAAGGTCAAGAAACTGTTGATTAATGCGGTCAGGATTACTTAAATGAAAAGGCAATTCTGGATCATTACGTTTAAAGTTGGCAACATCTTTTTTAATATTTTTCCACAATAAACTCGGGTTTTTTATGTTATTATTAATGTAATGGTTGAAATATGCAGTCTTTTCCGAGTGAACTGCCGAAACTACAATGTTCTTAAGTTATTTGTAGTATTGTTTGCGAGCATTAGATTGAGTCAACTTACTACGACCGTGCGCATCATCTCTTAATTTCATAATTTCTTAAACATTGAAGGTTATCCAAGGGTAAGATTTGTTTTAAAACAAAACGGTTTTTTTAGGCGCAAATTCATCAAACAACAATAATATATATGAGTTAAAAACCTTTACCATATCGTTGACATTATAACTTCCCAGGTTATCCCAGGGAATAGATTTAACTTGCGCATTGAATACTTCAAAATCAATATCATGCAACGGTCTATACGAAACATGCTTTGGTAAAGATTTACTCTTATATAAATTAATTTTAAAGCTGAGAAATGCATGGCTACTGAGATCAGGTATATGATCGACACACAAATTCTGAACTTGTAAATTAGAACAAACTACCTAGTTAGATCTATCAAGTTTCGCTATGATCTGTAAAATGGGTGGCTGGTCAACAAACTGTGTACAAGATTCATACAGCTTAAGAAATCAAGTATTTTTTTTGAGTGTGAATCGTTAGAATTCAAAAGATTAACATTGAAGTCTCCGAAACAGGCTGTGTTTAGCATTTGTGGACTATGAGAAGGCCTTTGACTCTATCGAAACCGGGTCTGTTCTAAAGTCTTTACAGCGGTGCTAAGTCGATTGCCGATATATCCAGGTGCTGAGAGTCTGTACGAGGCCGCGACTATGACCGTCCAAATCCAGAACCAGCGATCTGAACCTATCCTCTTGCATCGAGGCGTGAGACAAGGGGACGTGATTTCTCCCAAATTATTCTCAAATGCACTGGAGCATATGTTCAAGACTACGCTGGAACGGACGTGGGATAAATATAAATGGCGAATACATCTCGCACCTGAGATTTGCGGACGATATCCTCATCGTGGCTGAAACCGCTGAAGACTTCAGTACATGCTGAGCAGCCTAGCTGATTCTTCAGCACGCATCGGTCTCCGGATGAACTTGGACAAAACCAAGATTATGTAGGTACAACAAGTATGTTGTTCCGGAACCGATCGCTGTGAACGGAGTCCCTCTCAAGGTTGTCAGCAAGTATATATTGCCTAGGGCAAATAATGCAATTAGACAGGGACGACTTCGAGAGAGAGGCCCGTCGTAGAATACATCTGGGCTGGGCAGCATTTGAGAAACCCCGCGGTAGCTGACGTTGTCACCGCGAGGTAAAAAAAAAAAGTGTCACTGTCAAGTCAAGTGTCAATTAGACAGTGATTAGACTGACGGACGGACGCTTGTTTCCTCTCCGAACCGAAACGAAATAGAATAGAATAGCATTCACTAATTTCGCTATTCAGTTGTATACTCTTTTGTTTACTAGTACTTGTTAGATTCTTTATTTTGAATAGTACATTGATATCATATCGAACTGAGGCAACAGAAATATGCCAAGCCAGTTCGAAGACGAGCGCGTTTGGGAAGGATCTAATCACAATCATTTCGAGGTGGGTTTGAGTGGAACGGTGAAATGTATATTTACTTTCTTACGGTTTATTTCTAAATTTTTATCCATTACTTAGGATGACGGTGGTGACGATGTTATCGAAAATCCGGAAGAAGTGTTACAAGAATGCCTTGAAAAATTCAAAACCCCTGATTACATTATGGAGCCTGGCATTTTCGGACAGTTAAAACGATATTTTCAAGCTGGAGGAAACCCAGAACAAGTTATTGAACAGTTATCAATCAACTACAATGCAGTTGCCCAAATGGCCAACCTATTAGCCGAATGGCTTATACTGGGAGGTACACACTAAGGGACTAACCACAGCAAGCGCCCAAGGCAATCGTTTCGGGCTCTGCGCAGTCAATTTTGTATGAAGTTGTTAGTGACGAAACATCAACAACCGTATGATCCGCCTCCAAATGTATTATGGGGCTTAATGTGCAATGAGCGCACCTTGGGCACTTACTATGGTTAGTCCCTAACACAATACCAACTTCTGTAGTGTCTCTGTAATCAAAGTTAAGTACTTACTGGCTTGAGACATAATTAACTTTTTGTATGCTGTGTGCCGTACATGTCACTAAGGGTCTTAGTCGGGTTATTTGAAAATCTTTTATAGATACTATTCAGTTGCTCCGAACGTCAAATCACTTTGATGCTAGGAGCAATTAAACACGGTCACTTGACACCGATGATGTTACACCCCAGCAGACAATGGGATTAAATTATGAGAGGCTTTTGGCATACATAAGGTTGAAAGATCCTAATTATTCAATACTTGTTCATTATTATAGGTGTTAAAGTGACTGAAGTTCAAGCTATGGTTGAAAATCACTTAAAAGACATGATTCTAAAGACTTTTGATCCCAAGAAGGCAGATACAATATTTACAGAGGAAGGTGAAGTATGTAATTTGATGATGATTAAATAAGTAAACTTATTGTAAATTTAAGTTATCGCAGTAATGCACTTCCTGGTTTTCTTTTCAGACACCGGCATGGTTAACTGAAATGATTGAGCACCCCACCTGGAGATCATTAATATATAGATTAGCTGAAGAGTATCCTGATTGTCTGATGCTGAATTTTACCATCAAGGTAAATTACAGGATATTACAATAATATATTTTGTTTTTAGTTAGATCACTACTTGGAAAAGTTTTTATAACTTTAAATAAAAATAGAGTCATTCCATCGTCCTCAGAGTCTGCAACAACGTAACTGTGGTCTTAGGATTGCAGTCTTAAGGTTGTAGTCTTGAGTATGCCAATAATCACAGATCCCACTTACCATTAGGTGGCCTGTGTGCATGGATGCTAACTCTATGCCATAAAAAATAAACTTAACTTGACCTTGGCTAATACTGCTAAGTACTTCTAAACAAATTATTAAATATCCTTCTAATATTATAACTGCAAAAGTTTGTGTGTTTGTTTGTTACTCCTTCTCGGTGCAACGGCTGGACGCATTTGTTTGCAATTTACAATGGAGATACCTGGATTATCTGGCTTATCACATAAGCTACTTTTCATCCCAGAAAATATAGAATGTTTCCGGGGGAATAACGAAAATCGAACTACGCATACAAATTTGCGGTCAGAAGCTATTATATATAAATCTTAATTTCCTCAGCTAATATCTGATGCTGGATTTCAAGGAGAAATTACAAGTATATCTACAGCAGCACAACAAATAGAAGTATTTTCTAGAGTTCTGAAGTCAGCCATAGTTGGTTTTCTGCAAAGCTCTGATGACTGGCAAAATAGTGTAAATGAATGTGCAGTAAGTACATATATTAACCTTGTAAGGCCCACGTCAAATTTCGTTAGTTCGAAAAAGTATCTTATGTCGGTCAACTAAAGTCAAAACTCACTTTGACAAATGGTTAATTTAGAAGGTTGGGCCTTACGAGGTTAATTATGAAAGTAAAGTATAAATATAGAATTTTAATTGTAAATTGAAATAATTGCTGGTTGTACAATAAGTAACTCAACCTATTTATTTCACAGAAAATGGTATGCCATGGTGCACACACATATGTGTACAGCCAAGTCATTGTACATATATTATCCCAAGAACCCAGAGGAGGTGCTATTATGAAGCGACTCAGTCAAGAAATTACGCGTTGTGCACAACAAAGGTAATTAATGTATCTCTTTTAATAAGTAATAAAATAATGTAAGATACCACTGAAAAATATGAAATTAAGGATTTCTCGTGACAAGGTTATAAGCGAAAATTACATAGAATCAGATTATAATGCTCAATATCTCCGAAACTAGTAAAAATCGCTGAACATACATAGGGTTTAAATCAATAGCTTTTTAGCTGCTCTATCGACCCTAGGTGGGTTGACGTCAATTTATACGAATATGGGACTTGCTGTATATAGACTTGAGTGAGAATGAAGAAATAGAATGACATGCTAAATGAAAAATACCATTTAACAAATATCTTTTTGAATTTTACATAACTTTTATTTCCATTTGCAATAAAGTTTGCAGTAGGTATACAATATTGATAACTTTTTAATAACAGTAACAACTGAAATATGCTACTGTGACAAATATACTGCAAGAAAGTCACATCACTTTCACTGAGAGGATTCCTTTTTTTACCCTTTTTAGTATGGAATCTTCCAGGTTCTATTCACTTTACAACATATTGGCAACAATTACTGACTTTAAATTTGTAATTACTGACTTAAA
This sequence comes from Acleris sparsana, assembly GCA_923062465.1. Taxonomy (NCBI): domain Eukaryota; kingdom Metazoa; phylum Arthropoda; class Insecta; order Lepidoptera; family Tortricidae; genus Acleris; species Acleris sparsana. Next base: position 11,547,814 of record OV281287.1, on the reverse strand, counting down.
CGTCTTCTCAGGCAACAAGTAACAAAGCAAAACGAAAAACGGACCATTCCGTTTGCCGATGTTGTCTATTAGCTAGTCCGTTTCGTCACTGCTGTAATAAAATGTAACAATTTGAAAATAGAAGTTGTTTGTGGGCAGCGGGCACGACGTAACGCCGATCACGCTGGCGCTGACGACGGGCGAGTGCTGGCGCGGCGCCCGCACGGCGCTGGCGGCCATGCTGTCCCGCGGCGCGCTCAACCCGGCCGACATCTCGGTGCTCTTCCGCGCTTACACGCAACCCGAGCCACCGCCGGTCCACCTCCTCAGGATACCGCAGTTCCTTGGTAAAAACACTTTTTACATCTTGATAAATTTACCCGCTTAGGGGAAGGTCTGGACTATTCTTAAAAGAGAAACTTGACAACTATGTCTCAAAGTGTAACTAATAACAGACAGCTTAGTCATTATCGGTATAATGTAAAATGCTAGTCTTATTGTTATTTAAAAACCCTATCACTGTTGATTAGTTCATTATAGTCATTTATATCTTATTTCAGAACTTCTAGTGGATGCTTTATTTAAACTTGGAAGCAAACTTAACCCAGAACACAAATCAAAATATATGTACTTGCTCGCTTATGCCGCCAGTGTTTGTGAAGGCCAAACTCCAGGCAGACCCGTAAAGGACGAGCTCAAGGCCACTGTACAAGCTATTGAAAAAGTTCATGCAGTTTGTAGCAGTTCCGCAAGTTCCAGTGAATTAGTTGCTGAATTACCAACTTTGTACCATTGTATTAGGTAACTTTAAATGTTTTTTTTAATAAAGTTTAAAGCTAGCATAAATATGCTACATTAAATGGTTTTAAGAAGCCATATGCAAAACTTGGTAATGCGAGATCTTGATCTCAATATTCTCAATAACCACTAAGCCTTGTCTGTTCTTTGAATGTAATAAACTTGATCATTTCTCCTCGAAACTTAAACGTGGAAACATTATAAAAAACAAAAAAAAAACTCTCAACAAATAGCTATCTGCGAACGTAAATGATTGCCGAAATCAAGGGATATATTATTATATAGCGCCCTGTCAATTCCATTTCACTAGATTTCAAGTCATAGCATTCACAGAATGCAACTTCTAGGCCCACTGGCCATCGATATTACTATAAGTTCGCATCCTTTTGAACAACTACACAGAATTACATTGCTTACCACTTGCGTGACTTTACTTGCCATGCACGGTTAATCCATGTTATATAAAGTGACATAATCTCTTTTTAGGTTTCCAGTTGTTGGAATGGGCGTTTTAGTATGGGTGGAGTGTGTTGTCACAGAACCATCTTACTTCAAATTGTGCACAGAACACTGTCCGGTCCACTTGGCACTTCTCGATGAAGTCGCGTCTTGCCATCAGCTGTTGCACCACCGGCTGCTCAGGTTACTTGTACAACTGTTTGAATCTCCACAAGACGAATTAGAAATATTAGTTCAGGTATAGTAGCACAGAAGTACCTAAATATTCTTTACTTTTGAAATGTGCAGAACATAAAATGTGTAAAAAACGGTTTTTTTACAGCTTGAGTTAAAAAAGATGCTTCTGGATCGTATGGTAAATTTACTGAGCCGTGGGTGCGTGGTGCCCGTGCTTCGCTACATAAAGCAGTGCTGGCAAAGGGGAGATACTGACATTTCCTTAATAAGATACTTTATTACTGAGGTAATTAGAATACATAAGTCATACATTTTTGTGTTTATATTTTAGACATGACAAATTCATTTTCAGTGGTACCCCGTAACGTTAATTTAATAAAAACAGGCAGGAGCATGTCGGACCATGCTCAGTGTAAGGTACCGAAGCCGCTACAACAAATACAAAAAAATATCTCAAAAAACAACATGTATGAACAAATGCCCCAAGGCACAAAAAGGGGAGTTATAAGTTTGACGTATGTATCGTAGCTCCTAAAGGGATGGAGAGATTTTGATTTAGTTTTTTAGGTTGTTGGAAAAATTACTTGTATCGGGCGCGTTCTTTGTTTAATGAAAACCCGTTAAGCCGTTTAAAAGTTATGAGCTATGATCCCCATTTTATCGGGAGTTTTACATAATACTTGCAACTAACGACGGAGTCCATCCAGTGAAAATATACGTGCTTGGAGCCCGTTGAAGTGTAAAGCGTTAATCAATAATCGCGATTAACTTGTTAATCGTTCATTTTTAATCGTAATCGGGTTTAACTTTTTGCCAACAGACTAATAATTTACAATTTTTAAAAGTTATTTGCTTTACATATGAAGAGATAACCAAAACATTGATTACGACTTTACCGGCGTAATTTAAATGTATAATGCTAAATTACAGATTGGTAGTACCAAGAGTCTCTGACAGACACACAGACGGACATGGCGAAACTATAAGGGTTCCCCTATTGACTATGGACCCTAAAATGATTGTAGTTGCAACCGTTTATATAAGAGATATCCTAGAATTGTAAAAAAAAAACACTACAGTCACTCATTGCATGTCTTCTACATACCATTAATGCCTTGGACTGTACGTACCACTTTAACATTGCATGTCCTGTGACGTGGCCAGAATCAGATTTACTTAATACTAAAAATGTATCATATTCAAAATAGAAACAACATAAATCGGCATTTCGGAACCAAAGACCATACTCGAAAATATAATTAAGAACTTGTTATTTAGTTATTTTAACGTGTAACGAGTAATATTAGGGCAAGTTTTATTTATAAAAATACCTACACTTACACCAAAATGCAGTATTCACAGCGAATGTGCGCAAGTTGTTTTAGGTTAGGATTTTGGTCTTTAATCAGTTTTTCAAGTATAGTTAAAATACACTATTTTTTGTTCAAAATATTTCAGAACGATCAGACTTTTTACCACATATAACACGAGCCAAATTTGAATCTGGAGAAGGTAGGTAAAAACGCTATTTAAATGTCACTTAAATGGTGTCTAACTTACAATTTCGTCCCAAAAATGAATGTGTTTGACGTTAATCGACAGTTTCGTTACGGTGACAAAACTCTTCTTTAACTGGACATAAGTTTTGGTTTATACCCAGATTCAAATTTGGCTCATTTTATATGTGGCAAACTAAGCCTAAGTAACCTTATCTAACCGCGTTCTGAACATTGACATGATTGTACACAGGTGTTGGACGCGATAGCACCGCCGTATACTCCAGAATTCGTGCAATTAGTGCTGCCTATGGTCGAAAATGAAGAAATTACCGGTACAATGCGAGCAGAAGGTGAAAATGATCCTGTTTCAGAGTTCATAGGTAAATGCGTAAATAAAAACAATATTTATATAAGCCATCTCATTTTATTCGGAATTTTTAGTTTCGTATCAATTACAAAATTATTTCTTTTCGATCACAAGATTTTGCATGTCTTCATTTGCACCTCAAGCGTATAGCCATTAAAAAACTGGTCTTGAGTGAGCCGCCGTTTTCGAGACCCTATCAGGGATAAGTTTTCTTTGAGCTGACAATTGATTGATTGATTGAGGTGTTTCGAGATCAGTTTATTAATGCAACCCTCGAAGCTTGTGAATTTCTGTAATTGGAGAATGTTTACTAACATTTGTTATTGTTTACAGTTCACTGCAAAGCTCATTACGTCGTGGTATAGATATGGATAACAGGAAAAGCAAATAATATTTAAAATAAAATTATTTTAATTAACCCTTAGCGGCTTTTCTTTCATAATACCTCTTCAAAGCCTGCTCAAAAACGTCACCAACAGTTCTTTTCTTCCAAATATCTGTTTTTGGTTTTGGTTCTGGTTCAGGAACAACTTTAACTATATTTTCAATTGGCTTTTCTTCAGAAATAACTTCTTTAAGAGGAGTTTCCAATTCAGCATTTACATTGCTTGTTTTCGTATCTTTAGGGTCTTTCACTTTCTTTTTGCTAGATACCTCATCATCGCTTGATGAATCAATTGAAAAATCTGAATCAGCATCCAAATTTTCTTCTGTTTGTTTTGCCTTCTTTGAAGATCTAATGTCGGCAAGATTAACTCGATTGATTTCCTCTTCAGAGTCTTCAATTTCTCCTTCAGATAAACCAGCATTGTCAGCAGACTGTTTTCTTTTTCTATAAGACCTCTTTTTTGCTGGGTCTGAATGTTTGTCTTCGTTCTTTTCTTTTCTACTTTTAAATGTTTCTGCCACATGGGTATCCTTGTTTTCTTCTGCTTTTCTTTCATTTTCCAGACTCTTGTCTGAACCCAACCTTTGTTCATACAAATGACGATAAAAACCACCTGAGAAATAATTTAAATAAAGATCAGCATCACAGTTATTGAAATTATCATAGACAAAGTCAACTGCTGATGGCATGCAAAAAAGTTAAGCAGTAAGTTTGCAGTAATAACAATTGCTGATATTACAACAATAGATAATTACAGGCAGGCAGGTTCACAGGTCATTGGCATCATAATGTAATGATATATTATTTGATGGTGGGATTGATCTAACAATGACTGCAGTGATTGTAAGATACAATTATTTTTTACTATGTATTTGTTAAACTGTATGAGAGGTTTTAAAGACGTACCCAAGTCTCTCTGCTTTGTGACATCTCCTATGTTTTCCAAATATTCTTCTCGTTTCTCTTTTTCCTCTTCTAACCGCAAATCTTCTAATTTCTTTTTATAAGCTGATGTAACAAATACCTCCTTATCTGCAAATTCATCACCTTCCTTTTCCCTCTCCTTTTGAATCTGAAAGATAAGAACATCCAACATGCATCAAAGATTTTGGGGATTGTACAGATCTAACATGCCGTGATGGCGTGATTTGAGCGGCGAGCAGTTTCAGTAGCATATGATTTTAAACTTTATCTTCGTCTCGCACGCAGCGGCGGCGCACGACTACTCTTGTAGTCGTACCCATTTTCACTGCCAAGTACACACGAGTTTGCTTGTGAAATGTAGAATGTAAACTGCATAGGAATAGACTATTCCTATGCATAGTTTACATTCTTCATTGGAATAGCGCGAGCCGTAACCTCGCGGGCGGATGCGAGCAGTCGCGGGAGACCGCGCGCCTTCTGTGCCGAGCCGGCTGCTGCTGGTCGCTGCCAGTTTGGTGTAAAATGAACCTGATACTGCCATAGAGAATACCTATGTCAGAAAATATTAAGCTCAATGTTGGACATGATGCATACCAAAGTTTGTAAGATGGCATAGGCTGCACCAAAAAACTAAAGCTAGGCATTCACGACGAGCAGTGCCGCGACTAAATCGAGCCGTGAATGTCAAACTGTAGCGTTCAAAAGAACTTGGCGCGGTCCGTTGGATTTCCAAATGGACGAAAACCCATCGTGACGCGCCAAATCCACAGGGAACTATCGTGAATGTCCAAATACAACGTTGGAACACGCCTCGTCACCGCGCCAAGCCAAATAGCATCTTCGTGAATGCGTTCTCTGGCTGCCATGTTCTAATCAGTCTGCTCCGTGATGTCGCACCATTGAAGCGGAAACTAAATGGCTTGGCGCCCGTGAAAGTGATCAAAGTATTACGCCCAACCGTCGCCGAGACAAACGGCACGTCCGAGAATGCTCATCTTTAGCCTCTCATAACTTGGTGATGGTGTTCAATGGAACCTAAAATAAAAGTCTTCGTCAACCTAGCTGATTGTAGCACTAAAACCCTGATTACAGAATCATTAATCAAAATATATATTAAAAATGTTCTTTGACCATAAGTTGTTTTCGAATATAAGTGCACAGATAGATTTTCAGGAACTCTTAGTCTATGAAACTACTCCAGACAAATACTTTTTTTTTAAATAATATAATTAATCAAACCTGTCTTTCAACACGACGCTCATTTTCTATTTTCCTTTTACTTGCAGTTTTCAATAGATTTTCAATATATTTTGGCTGTTTAAGTTCCTTTGTCTTCAACTTCTTTTCTTCTTTCTTGCTTGCCATCGTATCATATATTTCATCATACTGATATATGGTAGGATCCTCTTCCATAGCTTTGTTTTGGGTAATCTTAGCCTTTAAAAAACAATGTATCTTTCTACATTTTATAAAAGCATATTGTCGGTGATACTGCAATACCGCATAACTAACAATTAAATAAGGTGCAAAAAACACCTTAGCAAGTAAGTCGGTAAGGTACATTTTGGAACTTATTAAATTTGTTAGTTTGCGGTATTGCAGTATCACCAACAACAATGGTTAATATGGGTATCTTATAGCTGCACTCAGGAGTGTGTAATGATTGACATAAAAATAATGAATATAATTTCATTTCATCTAATAACATTCAATATAATTTCAAAGGATAAACAATTGGTATAATATCATAATATCTATTTTTATTTACTATAATTACTATTTGTCATATCATTTACTTGTTATAAACATCATTGGCACGGGCAAGGGGTTCAAGGGAGAGTCGTCGTCTCCTTTTACCGCTCTATTGGGTGACAAAGTAACTAATAAACCTACCCAAGTGGTTGTACGAGTTAGTATAGACAGATTTTTTAATGCGGGTGCTTCTCCCCCCCGAGCCCCCTTTACCCTATTGCCTAAGTAAATTTTGTGGGGTAGTAAATTTATAATTATATCTCATACATTTTACCAAAAATGGTTATTCAAACTGTATTTTAGATGACATCATAAGTTAATTATAGTAAATATGCATTATACCTAAAGTATGTTAAACAAAATATTATTAGATCATATGATCATTATCCTCCTAGGTCCCAGCCTATGTCCCAGCGTACTTTATAATATAAAGAACAAATTACCAAAGACCAAAGAGAACCCATAGTTTATTTTACTATACCTTGTCTATTTAACAGAGTTAATACTAGATAACAGAGAATGCACGTAATTGATCAGCGATAAGGACGATGCACAGGCACAAGGTAGGTTTACATGCCTGTCAAAGTTTAGTCAACATCTGTCGCTCGTACGGTGCGGACGCTTTCAAGTGCTTATCTTTGGTTACAAATTTTTACCTGGCTCGTTTATTGGACTGTTTCCCGTTTAACCTGTGACTCGGCTTGTTTTTTGGACTGTTTCCTATTAAACCTGTGACTCGGCTTCTTTACTCGGCACTACAGAGGACATATTTCAATATTATTATCTACTACTTTAAATTACATAATTAGGATTTATAGATGAATTAACATGACATGACAATGTGATGTTATCAGTAAGTTAATTATCTGTGGTGCCTCTAACTACAAACAAAAATAACGAGAAATATTACGAATATATTAACAACAGGCGGCATGTAAGCCGAGCCCGCCATTGACGTGCGTTTGTTGACGCCCACTGGCAGTTTCTTGTCCCTTTCATTTTCATACAAAAGTGCAACAGAGACAACGCTTTGTTAACTCTGTTAAATAGACAGGGTATAGATTGCTTTTACAATCCTACTAAAATAGGTGCCAGGACTCACGAGACATTATATCTAGTGAGCATTATAGTATCTGATATTATATGAAATATTTTTATATCGATCACAACGCACCCCGCACTCAGAGTCAGTTTTTGACAATTAAGTTGTTCCTTAGCGACAATGTTTAATATGCAAGTTTGTAAAAAAATATTTAAAGTAGTTATTTCAGTAACAATAATATCAGTAAAAGCATTTCAGATTCCTCAATAATATATTAAGTATTGTATTTTGAATATACAAGAGTTATAGAACAACTGCAACTGAAAATCACCATTGCATAATATAACTAGCAGAATACTTAAAAAAAGCACTGCTCGTCCCGTTCGCAGCTCGTGTCAATAAGTAGAATTACAAGTGCTCCTCATGGTGTGTGTACTATATATTCCAAAAATCTTTTTTTCCAAGTGGCGATTAATAACATTCGCATATGTTACCACTTTATGTTTTCTCAGTAGCTACTTTTCTGAAGGTCTTTCTAACTATTTGCATATTTTCCCATTATATTTATTTTCATAAATATGCTCAACTATCATAAATATGATAAATATGAGGTAGGTTTAGGTTGTTAGTTTTGCAGCAGGCCTGGAGGCCCAAAACCACCCAGAAATAAGAGCTCCATCGACTCGTTAAATTTAATTACAATATCAGAAACATTGGTCAGTTGAGTTGGTTGAGCAGTGGGGAAGAAGGGGAAAATAAATATAGATGAACAATATGAGAATGGTTAGAAAGCCCTTTTGGAAAAATAGCTACAAAGAAAAAATAAAGTAGTAAAATATGGGAACGGTTAATAATCAACATTTGGAAAAAACGAATTTCGGAATATACAGTACACTATAAATGATACATTTATCGTATCAAATGCTCTAGAGAAATATAGAAGGGTCAAAGTTGTACTCTAAGTAATTTAAATATATAATTATATTGTTCGCACATCGTCCCATTAGCAATTCGTCCCTATCCCGCTCTCTCTATTTATTGCTTGGCAAGCAACACATGAGCAACAGCGAGAACTACACACACAAACATAATGTATGTAAACTGTACGTTTCTATAGCCTAATATTTCAATGTGGTTCTCAATCTTGCTCATGTGTTGCTTGCAAACCAGTGAATTGCAACAGCGTGATGGGGACGAATTGCGAACGGGACGAGGTGCGTTTACGGGTCGATCCGCTAATGGGACGATCCGCTAACAAGAGGATCCTCTAATGAGACGATCCGCTAATGGGATGATCCGCTAACTGGACGATCTGCAAACGGGATGATCCGCTAAGGGGACGATCCGCTAACCAGACGATCTGCTCACGAGACGATCCGCTAACGAGACGATCTGCTGAGGGCACGATCTGCTAGGGGGACGATCTGCTCCCAAACAGGACGAAGTGCCCAACGGGACGAAGTGCCCAACGGGACGAAGTGCCCAACGGGACGAAGTGCCCAACGGGACGAAGTGCCCAACGGGACGAAGTGCTCAACGAGACGAAGTGCCCAACGGGACGAAGTGCCCAACGGGACGAAGTGCCCAACGGGACGAAGTGCCCAACGGGACCATATGAGACAGAACCGCACCAGAATATCAGTGTTTATAACTTTGTGGTCTGCAAAATTACCTACTCACCTGGCGATTTATGTTGTCACTAGGTCTAAGCAATACTGGTTTTTTGTTTGAATCATCATCAGATCCTGAATCATTTCCAAATACATTTCTTGATGCCTGAAATGTAGGTTGGCTTGTTGCTTTTTCTTGCAAGATAAGTCCATACCTGCAAACACAGATAATAGTTACTAATGATATAACAATAAAATGACAAATATACTAGTAAACTTATGATAACTATAATTCAAATCTATCTAGGTAGTTAGGCTTGCATCTGCTATACTAATTAACTAGCCTAGCTGACTTGACTCTTATGAGCTTATCCCACTACAGGGGCCCTAACATGACTACGTTTATCGCGTGACAAAGTTTGGATAAGGCATCCGTCACCTTTTGACACGTAAATAAGTTCATACTTATGTAGGTTTAAAGAATTTATTTCTCATAAGAATATTTACAATTCACTTACATGAGAATTAAGAGTAAGTTTACATTACTTAGGTGAGCGTATTTAAGCGTGCGTATTTACATTCATACAAAATAATAATAGTTAGTACGAAACTTAAAACTAATTACATAATGTTAACATAAATATAAGATTTTTAATTTTAATTTACTATAAGGTAGACTTAAATTAGTGGGTAGACAAAGTTGAGCGTGAGCGTCCGCATAGTTGCAGCGATAACGGTGGACACAGATTAAGGTTGAATGGATGTGGCTTAGAGCGCGTTGCGGATATCAGAGCGCGCTTGGTCAGTTACATAGAATTTAAGTAATCGTTTGAAATTTAGCATGGTCTTAGCATCTTTTATGCTTACAGGAAGCTTATTATATAAGTTTGCACCTTCATAGAGAACAGTTTTTTTTCCGTAATTAGTACGCGGAGTACGAAGTACTAGACTGTTACAATTTCTCAATTTTATTTTTTGTACGTCTTGTTTCTTTTTAAAAGATAACTGAATATGGAGGTATTTTTGTAGAATTTTACGTATTAGTATGCAGGTATTGTATTTATAGCATTGATTGATATTCATTATTTTTGTTTTTTTGTATAAAGTCGTAGAAGGTGTAAAGTAATCATAATTAAACAGAACTTTTATTAGTTTGTTTTGTGATCGTTGAATAGCTTTTAAGTGTATAGCAGCAGTAAAGCCCCATATTTCGATAAGGTAGTCGATATGGGGCTTTACAAGAGTGTTGTAAATAGTATGACGAACTGTCATAGGAAGACAACGGGATATACCTCGTAAAGCGCCAGTAAGAGAAGTTATTTTTGATTTAATTTTGTCAATGTGGGTTTTCCATGTTAATTGTTTGTCCAGTACCAGTCCAAGGTATTTTTCATGATCTACTCTGTTAATACATTGATTGTTTATTTTTAAAGAATCTATTATATGAAGTTTTTTATTTTTAGGTGCAAATATTATATAATTAGTTTTTGTCACATTTATAGTAAGTAGGTTGCTCTGAAACCATTTGCTTAGTATGTTTAAGTCTGTTTGAGCTTCAGATATAAGGTCCTGAATTGAATTACCAAAGTAAAACAGGCTTGTATCATCAGCATACAGAGTTGGGTCCCCCTTTAGCCCGATCTCCTGTATGTTATTAATGTAGACAAGGAAAAGCAATGGGCCTAGTATCGAGCCTTGTGGTACTCCGCATGTGACTGTGAGTGGCTTGCTTTTCTGTTCACCTAGTTTAACTATTTGCTTTCTGTTCGAAAGGTAAGACTCAAACATCTTAAACGCGGATCCAGTGACACCCATGTATTTTAATTTATTTAAGAGTATTTGGTGACTGACGGTATCAAAGGCCTTTTTTAAGTCGATAAAAACTCCAAGAACTACTTTCTTTTGATCAATGGCTACTTTGATTTTAGTGACTAAATCTACTGTTGCAGTTAGTGTATTAGATTGTGGTCGGAAACCATATTGTTTATTGTAAAGAAAGTTAATTGATTGCAAGTATTTTTCAAAGCGATTTTTAATTAATTTTTCCATGATTTTTGACAGAATTGGGAGCACAGAAATAGGGCGATAATTGCCTGGATCCGCTTTTTTTCCGTTTTTATATATGGGAGTTACTTTGGCAATTTTAAGGCTGTCAGGAAAAGTGCCATCTTTTATGCATCTATTGAAACAATCGGCTAGTTCATTCACAATTACATTTTGGATACATTTGAGTGATTTTGTAGTGATGCCATCTAGTCCAGAACTCACATTTGCGCTTAAGTTATTAATAATTTGCGTAATTTCTTCAGCAGTGCTTGGAGAAAACTCGGAAAGAACATTGGTAGCATTTGCACTTAGTGATGGAGAGTAGTGACTTAATTGAGAATGGTCAATCTTACTTGCTAGAACGGTCCCTATTTGTGAGAAATACTCGTTGAAACTGTCACATATGTCACTTAGAGTCGTCACACTGCCAGCTTCAGTTTGAAGCATTTTTGGAGCTTGCACTTCCTTTGATTTGTTATTAGACAGGGAGTTTATTAAAGTCCACATTTTGGTCGGATTTCCTTTGCAGGCATCAAAGGATTTGCGGTAGTAACAGCTTTTTTCTCTTTGGATGATTCGAGTAACTTCGTTCCTTTTCTTTATAAAATTCTCTTCCTTTTGTTTAACATTTGGATTCTTTTTGTGTTCTTGCCAAAGTATGTTTCGCTGATTGATTGTGTTTAGTATTTCCTTGCTTATCCAGTCCTGCCTGGGTGGGTTGAGTACTTTTGTTTTGGTAATTCTACTACTGTTTATGCAAGTAAGGATTCGTTTCTCTAATAAAGAGTATATATGGTGATCGTTCATATGTGTATGTTCATTTATCTTTTTATATAGCTCATTATAATTTATTGTGTCATATTCTATGCGTCTAACAGGCTTTGGTTTATAGTTTTTGATTTCTAGGTACAACTGTTTATGGTCAGATATAGGCGATTCTATGATTGCCATATGAAAATCATTTCCCTTTAGGTTCGTACAAATGTGGTCGATTATGGATTTCGTCGTACCTGCATCACGTGTGGAGTGAGTGTCTTCGATTTTATTCAACAATGAGAACCCATTTTCTTCTAGTATATCTCGGTATTCATTAGTATATCGGTCTGGCTTCAGGAGGTTAAAATTGAAATCTCCATATAAAAGAGTTCTTGATTTTTGCAGCTGCTGTGAAAAGACTTCGAAGAAAGATTGAATATTGACACATTCTGGCTTTCTGTATATCGCACCAATATTCAAAGCGCAATTTTCAATATGGATTTGTAAAAAGTGGTTTCCCAATATTTCTTTGTCTTCTATATGGCTATGTTTGAGATTGTTGTAGACAAAAATAGATACACCTCCACCTTTTCCATTACTTCTGTAGTTATAATAATGTGTATAATTTGGAATTTGTATCACATTAACTTCATCCTCAGATTTTATCCAGGTTTCTGTAATTATGATAAGATGAATAATACATTTGAACGACTTGATAATACATTTGAATTCGTCAAGTTTACCCAGTTTCATTATGCTTCTAGCATTGGCGTATAGGAATTTCAAAGATTTTTTACTAGTTATTACAGATTCGCAATCATCCACCACCTGATAAGAGATGTTATCTTGAGTATCAGAACCGGGGATTTCTTCGTTTAAATCATTTAGTTTTTTGAGGGATCTTTGATGATTCTAGGAACTCCTTTGATGTATTTTATAATGAGGTTGCTTTCACCATTTGAGACTCTGTTTGATAGTTCTATTCTTAGGTTTTTATAGTATTTTTGTTGCTGCGGTGTTTGATCACGAGTATATTTTTAGAGTTTCATCATTTAAATTACTTTTATTACGTAGGGTGGCAAAAGCATCTTCTGTGGATGAGAAAGTCACTTTTATAGGACGAGTTTTGTCGGTCTTATACTTGCCCAATCGCACAGTCTTGCTTGGTTCAGGGCATTCCGAAGAAATCTTTCGAACAACTTTAAGAACTTCTTTCTTGTCCTCTGTCAGTCTTTCAGCTGGTGTGGTAGCCGTCGGCTCTGGTATACCTTCGATTATAACGTTATTTTTTCTTTGAGAGCGTTCTTGAACTTCAGCAATGACATCCTCGTAGGTGCTGTTTATGGATGAAGATGTTACTTCTAGGATAGGCTGACTCTGTTGTAGTTGTCTCAAATTGTTTTCCAAGGAGTCAACCTTTTCTTTAGTGGTGTTGCATAATGTTGAAAGACCAGTCAACTCAACTTTCATGTTATTTTGTTCTCTTGACAAGTTTTTAGTGGCTGATTGGTTATTTTTTAATTCTTTATTCACATTTGACACGCGATATAGACGCAGCCATACTAGGCCCACTGGTCACTTACGGGCATCAAGGTGTGCGGTCCTGGCCGATTATAATAATTATTGATACACTTTAATCAGAAACTCCACAATTTTAATTTCAGTAGGTACTTACTTTTTACTGCTATCCATTAAAAAGTCAGAGAAAGCACACCTATGGAAAAGATACTGCGGCAAAACGTAGTGAGTATCTTCTCTATCCTCGCCTACTTATCCCGAACTTTACAATCGTATCACTTGTAATCATAGCATAAACACAATTAATGAAATACAAACTTTCTTTCTGTGCGCTATAACCTGTAAGTAAAGTTTATCATGACATGGTATGACAGCATTGACAGCTACGTCAGAGACAGACCGCAGAGGCCAGCCCTACTTGAAAATCGAAGTTCGACGTTACGTTAGCTTCATCCTTTTCACTCAATTTAGTCTCGAATAACAAGGGACAGAGATAGAGCTAACGTCCCGTTACGTAGCGTACACATACGTAACTTTGATAGAGTAGACTTTAAATAAAATGGAACTTGAAAAGACCATACCAAATTGTTGCCATGTTAAGCATTTTACTGTCTCATGCACAGATTATAAGGAATTAAGTAAGGGTATCTATAATAGTCTTATGCTTACCATATAATCTGTGGTCTCATGTCTTGAATTGTCTGGGGGGCCATTTGCAACGTCAAAAGATGGCGGATGTGTAATTTGTTCTAGTTTTTATTTTTGTGTATTTAGGTGTTCAAAGTTCTTTTTTGTTAGTGATTTGTACTTTTAATGCCTTTGTGTTGCACAGTGATAGAAGACTTGGACTTATTTCGTGTATTCTGGCATCTTACTTCTCGTTTCAAGTGGACTCTCAGTGGTACAGAGGTTAAAACTATCTTAGCCTCTGTCCTACATATCACCGTAACTGGTTTATTGTTTCGGTTTAAGCTAATGGCCTAGTAGCCAAAGCTTCAATAAAAAAAATTAAAAAAACTTGAATTGTCTTGCCCACAGATTATTAAGGTATGTCACTCTTACTAGTCTGTGGTAGTCTGTGAATGTCTTGCTTGTGCAGCTTGTGTTTGTTTACCAATACCTTAATAATCAGTGGTGTTTACCGTTGAAGTTTAATGGTGCATTTTTTTCTTTTCCCTTTTTCTATCTTAGATTACAATGGAAAATTTGAGAAACAAACCACCAAAAAGTGTTCTAGCATTTTACGTAAAAATATTCTGCAAAAAGAAGAACTCGATGTCTTCTAGGGTAAATACTGTATATATATATATATATTGATTTTCATGGATAATACAGAAAGTTCTTAACCTAATGAAAAGTCTGTATGAGATAATATTATTATTAGCATAGTGGGAATCTTACATCCTAGTTGCCGATTACATTGTCGATGGACTGGCTAGGTCACAAAGCTGACGGGAAGATCGGCACGACCTTCACTACTGTAGAACAGGACTTGCTTCTTTAACATTTTCATAAATTCCCTGATTTTTATTGGCTTTGCTTAAAAAATCAACACATTTATTATATTAATCGGCTAAGGGATATTAGATCGACTCATCGCAGATTTGAGGTTAATATATCTGAATTAAGCAAGCCTACAATTATTCTATTTGATATAAGTAGTACTTTCCAGGAAGGTACCTGTATTCAGAAAGCTTTAAAGTCTTGGTTTTCATTAAGTGCTCCTGAACAGCAGCCATTTGTTGAAAAGTTCAAGAAGTGTGAAGAAATATACAAACATGAATGTGCTACTTACCTTAAAACAGTTGAACCATTTCTGAAGAAGAAAACTAATAGGTATAATATTTTAATTACAATGTAAAAAGTTGGCTTAATAGGTGTTAATCGAAATTAGTGTGTTAAAATGTGCAGTGCTGTTTTTCAGGGATAAAGTTGATGTTTCTATTATACAAGAACCTGAAGAGAATAATTGTGAAAGCAACATACAACTATATGCAGATGAACACCATCTTGTAGAAGACTCTTCTCAGAACCTGTAAGTAATGATCCCATACATGAACTATGTTTGTGAACATTTCCAGAAGCTTAAAATTATATTTTTTCTCAGAGGCTCACAAAAGAATGCCTTTCATCCTGACATACATACATAAACTCACACTTTCATTCCCAGAGTGGGGTACACAGACCTATAGAAATATCAACAACTCTAAAAATTTGTTGATAATTCTGTAACCATATCTCGCACAATCAGGCTAAAATGCTAATTATTAATATTATTGCTATGTTCCTGACGTTACACATATTTAATCTGTTGAGGGCTTGATAAAGTCAATTAACTGTCATCTCTCTATACAATGACAAATTGAGCATTTCAGTCTTGAGATCTCAAATGATAATGGGGCTCAGAACCCACTTGAATACCATTGAGTGGCCTGTGTTTTTCGTCCAATGGTCTTCCCTGAAGATTCATGATGGCATATTCTGTTGCTTAAATGTGGTATGAATTTATATGGAGAACTGACTAACCCAAGCTACTGTGACATCGCGCGACCAGATAGCTTGTGTTGATAGTGGTCCATATAAATTCATACTAAATATTAGGATGCGCGACACGTTTGCGGACACAAACAATGGAATAACATTTCTAACAAATAAATATCTAAGTACACAATACAAAATAAGAGATAGGAACTATGTAAGGGATAAAAATAAAGCTGATAAATAAATAAATAAAATTGGGAAAGATATACCTATGCAATTTGATAGCATGCCCATTTACCTAACTCGTGAATTATGCAATTTGATGGCATGCCCATTTACCTAACTTGTGAATTTGATACCGTTGATGATATAGTATATGTATGTGAAATCGGTAGGTATGTCTGTCGCATTGGGTTAATTATAATAACCTACTTAATTTGTTACTTATTTATTTGTAGTGTTTCAAGATTAGTTAGTGACTTAGATGCAGAAGAATTGTCAACCGGTCAAGAGACTAAAATTGAAACTTCAGAAGAAATACAAATACTACCCGAACCAACTCCACCATATATGAAGTAAGTAACTAAGATCGGATGTTTATTCCCACACAAAAAATGTAAAGAAAGGTGTTGCTGTTAACGAAAAACATTTGCAGCATTCAAAATATTTATACTTTCCACATTTATAAAAAATCTATCTTCTATAAAAATACTTTATATTATAATCAAGATGAAAGAATTTAATTTGTTGATAGCAAACTATTTTTTGATAGCTACTCTCTGTTGTATTAATTTAAAACAATGATACTGTTTTTGTATGCATCATTTATTTATTGCACTGGTATCATTGACTTGATACACCCATGTCAACAAGTTGAGGGCCGCTTGATGTATGCGAGATGTCACTTCACTTGCTTCGCTTAACAATTCGTGCTCCCGCCATAATCACTTTCCAGTGATTCATTTGTGCGATTTTAATTTCATTTATTTCTCAAATTTATGTTTAAAATCTCTGTTCCAGTGAAATCATAACTTAATATTATATTTCTTACTGGCCCAAGTGGCCCCACCTTTAAGATCTCCTGAAATGAGACTTGGACAGTGACGTAACTTTGTTAACATTTTTTCTGTGGGTGTATCTTAGTGCAGGTTTGTTTCGATTTTTATTCATGAATAAAAGTTGTTTTAATTTTGTGAATACAGCACTTTATTGTGAATAAAAAAATATTTCCATTTGCATTGCACTGATGAGATGAGTTTCTATTATCTTATGGCAAAGGAACTATGTATAGGTGGTTTTGTTTGTAGTCTTTCTGAAACAGACGATTTTCTATAATATTATTTGTTTTGGGGCTACATAATAAAACTTTATGGGACTGTCACTTACTACTGCTGTCACTGTCGCTTTTGCTGTTTTTCCATCCATCTGTTACTAAAGTAGCGTAGGTATACTCTGTTCAATCTAGGATAATGCTTTTGTTGTAACAGCTCATATAAACACTTATTATACTTGCAGCGCAACTAGTGATTGAAGTTACGAATTACGGCTATCACAGGGATACATACAAAGTATAAAGCCCACTTTACACTTGCTTAAATTTAGCGCGCTAAATTTAGACCGCCGGCGTGGAGGGGTTAAGAGCATCCTCTTTACACCTGATCTTGTGAGCGTACTAACTCACTACTAATTAAAAATCGAGCGCAGTGGACGTGTACAAAGGCGCCTTGAAAACACCAAAAAATTGAGCACGCCACGGCTTTGGTGGCGTCGAGCTCTAATTTAAGTAAACGGAATTCTCTAGCTAGAGGTATAGTGTAAGGTGCAAGTAAGTTTTGTATTTGGAACAGGGATTTTGCAGATATTCGCATGAATCCGCATCCGTAACCGTGGAAATTCCGCATTAGTGTGAAAACTGATGCGGAGCTTATGCGAATCTGTGCAAATCGCTGCAAGAACAATGCCCAGCGGGAACACGTGCTACGTGTTAGTGTGTAGTGATGGGCCGTTCTCAAGAAGGTTCTCAGGAACGGAAATATCCGAGAAAGTACCTTAAAATATACTTAATATTTTCGTTTTTATTACTCGCAAATTGTATTCGGAATTTATCACCGTGTATGAACCATTTGGTCAACGCTGGTTACTCTGTGAGCGAAATTCTCTATGTTCTCGAAAAGTTCTTGCTCTTCAATCGGGTAATTAGAGAGAGAGACAAATGCTGGGTTGATGTGCATCGTATGCGCGATAAAATGTTACCTGCGCGGCCTGCGCCGCAAATAGCCACGTGGTTTATTATCGTATCTTATATTATTTTGTTTGTTACTTGTAACCCTTTGTCCTGATGAACACTTTATATCGTCATAATAATGAGTGAGACTAAATTTGGCTTTGCCAGTCACCTTCGATCACACCTCCGGAATTAGCTGGGTGCGCCGTTGACGGATACGTCTAGGAGGACATCATCATCATCAATAATGGGTGTAGTTTTCTACTTTATTATTCTTATTAATAAAATATAAGTATTGTTTTACAAATAACTTACATTTACCAATTTCATAAGTCATAATTAGAATTTACCATCGAAGATTTTCAAATCAAATTCAAATTCAAATATTTATTTGTCCAACATAGGTAAGTTAACATTAGGGTTGTAAAAAAACGGTTTTTTTTCTGACTTGAAAAAAATCATGAAAAAAAACCCGTGAAAAAAAACCGTTTCTTTTTTCAAAAGTATGAAAACTCAAAATTTGCAAGGCATTTAATACTTTTATACGGTTGTTTTACTTGTTTTAGACTTTATGTTAACCATTAAACCAATTTACATTAACCATAAAACGAGCAACATTTTCACGGCAATGTGTGGCCGGCAACTATACGCATCTTGCTCTAACATACGAAGTAAGAGTAAGATAGCACTTAGAAGCCCCTTAATAACAACATAAATGAAATCTTTAGTGGGAGTTATCGCAATTTACTGTTGGCAACACCAACGGCGACCAACGCCTCTCGTCGCCGCATCGGGGAATTCAGGGATTCCCCAAAAAAAATTTGTATACTGAACGTTCACATCTCGTCGCGGCATCGGGGATTTAAATAAATCACGAAAAACCGTTATTGTGGCATATTTTTGTTCATCTGAAAAAAAACCTAATTTAGAAAAAAAACCATGGTGCCAGGTTTTTTTTCATGTTTCGATTTGCAACCCTAGTTAAGATGTTACATTTATTATTTGTATCTCTATGAGGTGCCTTGGGGCGTATAAATTTACATAGTTTTACGTGCAGCATGCCTAGAGGTTTAACTATACATTAATTAATTGCATATAATGAGGTTGAGTATATCCATTAAATTATTACGTTACACTAGAACAGATATTTCAAACAAAACACTGGGAGTAACTTGATGACGGAGGGACATGCGCGGTGTGTTCGTTTTCTTATAGATAAAGTCGCAACAGCAGCGACATACAGTTTATTCTACTACACGATGGTAATTCAGTATAATAGGAATAATAGTTAGAAGTCATTATAGAGGTTTTATGTCATGGGTGCAGATATAATAACGTAATATTTAATTTCTTTCACACAGTATAAGTTTTGTCAGTTTCTGCCGTTTAGTAAATTTCAAGATTTTTGACATGGTACTGCATATTATGCATATTTCTTAAGACTCGTCTTGTTTTTGACGTATATTTTATATTTTTGGTCTTGAAAATGCACGGAACGTATGTATGTAAGTATGAGCTGAAGGAAACCACTAGGGCCCGGAATTTTCGGGGGAGCTTTCGACAAGTTGTAGGGAGAGAACACTACTGTTTATCGATGTTATCAATAGGTTTTTTTTAAATTTGTGTTTTATTAAATAAATCTTCAAAATTTTCGATGATTTTTGATTTTAAGCGGTCGATAATGAAAAAAGTTCCAAATATCGCAAATAGTATCCTTTAAATTGCTTTATTGAATTGAATATAATCACGAAAACCTATAAATTTCATAACTTTAGAAAAAAAGGAACTATTATCTGTCACAACCAATCACTTTATTTTATAATATATTTAAGAAACATTTACGCAATAAGTTTTCACTGGGAACTTTATATTTGCAGCAGTGGCAGCAAATAGCTGTGTCACTCTTCATTCGAGACTAAATCGAGAGAAAGGGATTCGAACCTCTGCTTGAGCTATCGTGCTGAAATTTGGATTATCTGTAGATAGTATTTAGTGGTCCAAACAATCCACAGTATCATCGCCCTATAATGTGGCCGCACCACGACAAAGGAGGAATAATGGGTGCAATTTTATTTTATTGATCTATGCACATACTTTAGTTTAGTTTAGTTTACTAAAATCTTGCCGCGAAACTGATATAATTTTTAACATTATTTTGTTTGTTTACAGAAATGGGAAAGAACTATTTGAAGCGGTTAATAAATCGGACGAAAATAATACACAATGGAAGGACTTGTCTCAAATAGAACGAGGAAAATACCGTAATGCTGTGCTTGCTATAAAGAGGGATTATATCAAAAATTATCAAAATTATTTGGAAAGCTTATCATCAAAACAATTATTCCAACATTATATTAAATCCATGGAAAAGTACTTAGTGGTCGTTTTATTTTCCCTCGGTAGCCTTTCCGGATTGGTTAGGTACTACTAGATCAGAGTTATGTACAGTAGGAAGGATGAAAAGGTTTTCTCGTGGATCTACTATACTTGTCCTACTAACTTCCGGCGGCGCCCTGCCCCGGGGCTCCTCTTTCTAGGTGGTTCGCCCTTGGGGCATCTGAAGATACCAAACCTTAGGTAGGTTAGGTTTGTTTTACAACCACAATTATTGTAGTTGGTGATCAAATCTACGTGCACTTTTCGTGCAATAGGTCAAATATAGTAAGACTAAGAGAAAACGCCTGATGAAAAACACTTATAAAAAAAAATTGTCTGCCCAGGCGGATTCCGGCAGGTTTGGAACAGTAAACAAAAAAAATTAGAGGACGTCATGAAGTTTGTACCAACATTGCACTTAGTTCCTTGGATTAGGCTCTAAAAGTATGTCTAGAAAAACTTTGTCTGCTGCACCTGGCTTGGCAGCTTAGTCTGGCTGATTAATTTTATCTTAATTTTAAGTACCTAGTCATATACATTCTCATCGAGTTGCAGCGATATAGGTATAAAATTTAAGCATAGGCTTAAGTTATTCCAGAGCAAAACTGCTGTGACATTCAGACAGCCGCCGAAGACCCAGCATAAGAGTTCTTTTTTTACCATTTTGGGATCATAAAAACGATATCAAAAAGCAAGCTTTAAAATTCCGACTGCTTTATTTTGATAATGTTGTCCATCTAGTAGGTATCGATTACCGTAAAATCCGGGTACTTTTCCCAAAATCATGATACTTTTTACTTCTCGATTGAGTACTTCAATTTAAATGGCATTATGACTTCTTTATAGGCATAGGTGTTTAGTTGTGGATATATTCGACTCCTTTATGTACACACAAAACTTAATAAAACAAACCATGTTTTTTTTCCGCCAAATTAGGGCAAAAGTTGCAGTTTGATGCGCGTTTTATTGGCCCTCGATTTTTCATGTAGGTAGTACCTAAAACGTAACGGGTTGCAATGAACGCAGTGACGTTTTATTTTACTTTTCTTTGCCCCGCGGCGACTTGAACACCTAGGCACTACCGCGGGAATATGGCGTTTCCACTATGAAGTGATTTCGCCAGTGTCAAGTATATATAAGTTTAAATCAATATAGCAATAAAACACAATCCAATCTTCTCTAGGAAGATTGGGGGCAACGTTGTACGGTGATATGTAGGACAGCGGCCAAGATAGTTTTAACCTCTGTTCCACTGCGAGTCCACTTGAAACGAGAAGTAAGATGCCAGGATACACGAAATAAGTCCAAGTCTTCTATCACTGTGCATTAAAAGTACAAATCACTAACAAAAAAGAACTTTGAACACATAAATACACAAAAAAAATTGCTAAAGCAAATTATACATCCGCCATCTTTTGACGTTGCAAATGGCCCCAGCAGTGACGTTGTTGATGATGATGTTTATATATTGATAATACATGTCAAAGAAAGAAATAGTATCTTGATTAATTTGTATTTATTACATTAAAAAGACTTCAAAACAATCATCACAAAGCAATCGAAAGCAAAAAAAAACTTTTTTATTAAAACTGCCAAAACCTTCCAATCTTATCCATTATAATCATAAAGAGTAGGTAGTAGGTACAAAAAAACAGTTTCGTAACTGATAATTCTGAAAAAAAGAGTGTGTGACTACTGACAGACTGACATGGTGAGACTATACCTACTTAAGGGATTTTTTTGACTTCGGAACCCTAAAAACGGAACTTTTATCTTTGTGGTCCGTCGGTCACCCTCGACTTTATAAAAAACAATGTTGCCGCGCGCGCGCATGGTGCTTTGTCATTGATCAAATGTCATGCGGTTTATATTTAAAAAACATTCTGAATTGACGTTTCGTATAGATAACTGTTTTAATTTGAAAAAAAAATACGCATCTACCCCTCGGTCAGAATAGCCCCGCCTGAGCTTATTATGTGTACAGTCGACGTAAAAGATGTTTACATTTTTGGACTTATTTCAATGGAATAAGGTGAAAAAATGTAAACATATCTTTGACGTCGACTGTACCTTTGTCATTAAAGCTTTTAGTTTTGGGAGGCCGTTTAATATATCATTCTAAATTCTGTGCAACCCCTGCAGCTAAACTTACAAATACTTACTCAAAATCTGGAAAATATCATAAAGCACGAATCACGACTAAGGCCCGTTTTAATAAACTGGATGTCAATTCTCGGGTCGATCGAGATAAATCTCTTTCGTGAATTTGCATGGAATGAAAAGCGTCACTTCTATGGATATAGGATTAATCTCGATCGCGACCCAGAATCGCCTCACTGATCTCGACTATAACGCCCGTCTCAAGATGCGTCAATAATGTCAGCTTTCTATTGCTTGACGCATTTTGTAACGGGCATCTCGGTCAAGATGATTTTATTAATATGGCCCTAATGGCCCCTCAAGACGATGGCCCATCATAGGCCAGTGAAAGAGACGCGTTTACACGTTAGTTAGACCGTGTAACAGATTCTTGTATCTCACCCTTACGCAGTACTCCGTCCCTTGTGCTGGCCCATCATAGACCATGGTGCAAGAGTCCATCCGGTAGACTCGATTGGTTCTCGAGATACAGGCGACTAAAGTATTTATACCTACTAAAAGTCTTCTTTTCACAGAATAACTTTAAATAGAAAATTCGTTCATGTTTGTAATTATTGAGATAGCTAGGTAGTTTTTTTGCGTTGTAGTAACGACGCGGCATCGGAACACTACACTGAGCATGTTCCATTCCAACATGCTCTTGCCCGGTTTTTTTCAGCATTTGGGTACGGAACCCTAAAAAGGAAAGGTTTCTTTTTTTAGTGTACCAAAAATACACAATTAGTTCAATTTTCATTAGTAGATACAGCACGACACAATTAGGCGCGCGTCGAAGCGCTTGTACACCACCGTTGACCATGAGTGTAGGTAGGTATTATTCCTTGATTCGTACGCTATATTAGATGTGTCCTGTCTGTCTGCTGTACTGTGGTAGACAACAGGGTATAATTGCCGTCAAACTTCTTGAACATTAGGCGAGGTAGTGGGGGAAAGTTCGCGCATCGTAAACATATCGTATTTGAAATAATCATCTTTGTTAGGAAGAAGCTACATAATTTCCCAACGAACATTGATAAGCCAAAAGCAACCAGGAGCACAGGAAAGCTCAAAACCACATTTTATAGACTGGCCAAAACTTCAAAATCATTCTTAGGAAATTGTATAAAATTCTACAACAAAATTCCAAAAAGTATTACTGAACTTACTGACTCTAAATTTAAATCTGTCGTAAAACAAAAACTAATTTCCCGAGCATATTATAAAGTAAACGATTATTATCATGGATAGGGATGTTTGGCGGTGAGTCGTCCGTCCTGCATGAGTAATCTACGCATAAATTTACCTACGCTTAAAAAAGGTGGCTACTGTGCAAAAATACTGTGACATTGTAAACTATTTATAATTATTATGTAATGATGTAAACCTTTTTCTTGAAAAAAATATACCTTGCCGAGTTTCTTACGCCGGCTCTTCTCGGGGCAAAGGTTTTATTTTTCGAACCGGTGGTAATGCTTTTTGACATTCATAGGTGCATTATATTATACCTAAATTGAAGAATAAAGAACTTTGACTTTATACGTGCAGGGAGGCAGAGGGACGGGGACGCGGTGCGGGACGCAAACCAACTGATTGACCAATGGGTGCGAACGACGCGTGCTCCCCCGCCGCCCGCTCCCAACGAAACCTAAAAATCGCTTCTGCGCAAGCAAGGTTACGTGTTCAAGAAGTTTGCCGGCAACTATACTAAATGTTGTCAACCAATCAGTAAACAGGCCGGCAAAAATATTATTGGCCTGTTCATATATTATGTTTTGTAAACCCGACCCAGACAGTCTTTGATAGGTAATACAGGGTAATACCTACTCCGAGCAGTGTTGCCGAAAATAAAATAACACTAATATATATTATCTATAATTAAATCAATAATAATAATGAATAACATAAAAACATATCTACAATAATTTCTTGAATCTAGTTTTATACTTTACATACACAGAGATACAGAGATTATTTTAATAGATACATTTTAATAAGCTAGCTATACAAACAAGTATTTAATTTACCTACACTAATTGGAGTGGAGGAAAATAATAAAGTTTCAAAGATGTAATGTGGATTCTATTTGCCACAAAGCAAGCCTACTGCAAGTCCGGCAACAAATGAAGCCAGGAACACTTGACTTTCTGTAGTACGATAACTTCCATCATCGGTAAGATTGTGGTACCAGCGTTTTGCTTTAACTTCCTTCTTTTTAAGTACTCCTTCAGCTTTATCCAATTTACGATCAACAAAACGTTCCACCTGAAAGAAAAAAACCGGTTAAGTGTGAGCCATATTCGACCTTCCTTCCTCAGCTCAGAGACCCTTATTTTGTAACCAAGTTAAAACTTTTAATAATTTAACTTGAAAGTCGTTCGACAGCATGTCTTCCAAATAACATGGCTTATACTGATAATAAGAATATAATAGTCAAGAGCTAATAATACGTATAGAACGATTGTATGAATAGGCAGTACAAATCGTGACCAATGTTATATAGAGCACGCATGAGCAATATACACGTTCTCTGTAGAAGCGGTTCCTGTGCTAAACCCACAGGTCATACATCTTTGAAAAAGTTTTTGATCTGTTTAATTTCTTTGTTGAATGAGATAAATCACGCAAACTGCACCCAAAGATAAGTGCATGCATATACATGAATTATGATAATATTTATTGACAAATGTGATGGTGAATCCAAAAGAGACCACACATTGTCGGTTTTAGTAGTTACGAGCGGTTTTACAAAAACTTTACAAGTTTACCAATCTAAAGTAGATTTTAATCAGAATCATATAAAATGTGTCTGGGTTTTAACAGCTAGCGCCCGGTTAACCCCGTGCCCAGGCATAATCCGGATATATTATTTGAAAAGGGAGGCACATATGGGGACTGGTTACACCGGTTACCTGATGGCATGGCGCTGATGGTATATACACATATACAAGTACAGATATAGTGAATAATCCTTTCCCATCGTTTTTTGTCGGATATTTTCGTATTAATCTTGCTTTCTCAATTAGCTTCAATACCCATCCACTGATAAAGCAAGATAAATCCAACTTTATTCACTAGGTATATATGTAATACGGTAGATCGAACCGGAATCGGAACTCATACGAAAGAGATTGTAAAGTACCGAATTAAGAATGCACGCAATAAAATGTCGTTTGTACGCTCTGACGGGACGATTTAAACTTGCGGTTTATTTTCATTCAGTCGGTCGATTTGAAAAGCGAGTCCTTAAGAACACGGCCGATCTTGTGATAATAATCAGAACATAGGGAGTATTAATTTGTATAACAAAAAACCATCCTTCGATTTCAAGACAATCGGTTAATTAGAGAACACATAATCGTGATGAGGGCGCCAATGGACGCTCGGTGCACTGAAGGGGTTCCTTCTTAGATTTACCATCACACACGTACTCGGGTATAACTAAGAACTACACTGTTGTTGGTTGGGTAGGACAAACTTATTCTTACTTTGATCATGAACATTTAAATGAAATAGATAGACATTCAAAATACATCTAAAGAATATACCTGACTGGTTTTTATTTCTAAAACATAATAAGGAGATATTGAATTAGGAATTTATTTAACTCACAGACAAATTTGAAACTCAGGATGATGCAATACCAAAAAAAAATCCTCCTGTGAACCCTGCCGAGTAATACGAATTATTTCTGATAAATAATAATACCTGCAACAAAATAAATAAACGTACAATTTCAAGGATGGTCAGGATAAATCTATGCAATATCATGGATTATAATGATACACAGAATATTCAAAAGAGGGCCAAGCGAGCATGCGCGTCGTCACAAAATGGCAAGCAACCACTACAGTCCATGAACTATGCCTCCTCTCCCCCCGCAAGTGCATTGGCAGGTCTTAAAAAATAAATGACAAATATAGGAGGTACAGATAAAAAATGAATGGGAAAAATAGGGAGGTATAGATAAAAGGGAATTTAGGCCCCTGGCAGCGCGTGCTCACTGATAGATAATTTTGCCCATCTACTGTGAGAGGTGCGGTATTTATTTCCGTTAGAAGCACCCTATTTGCAATTCAACCTGATAAAAACCGGTCAAGTGCGAGTCAGACTCGCGTACCGGGGGCACTGTACCATGACACAATATGAATGCCACTGAAGGAATACGACACAGATACCATAGCAGCTACGTAAGCAAAGGAAAGACCTTAAGACCACCGAACCCCAGTAGCCATACCCTATATTATTACAGTAACAGTGCCCTAACGTGAAACATCACTGTTACCGAAAACGGCACTATGGCATCATCTTAATCATTAATTGTTGGTTTGTTTACTCAGAAAGTCGGTTTTTTTTAGGTTTTATTCCCATGAAGTTCTCATAATTTGATAACAAAATGAAAAAGGAGATTAAAAATAGTACAACATGCCAAAAAGTCAATATTTATAAAAAAAACACCATTAAAAATTTCAACATTCTGACCATTTCGGCTCTTGAAAATAATGATCAACTGTAGCTTCTTTAGATTTTCATAATTTTACTTAGATCTTCGTTTTCCCCGCGTTTGGGAGCCCCTTAACAACGAACGTATCGTGTCAAAGTTTGTGGTTTTGCGGGAGGTCGGCCTGTATGTTCACACAACATCGAGTCCAAACGGCCAGCTAAACTTGCAATTTAGAGCGGACTTACGTTGTTTTAATAGTTTTTCTGAAAGTCTTATTTTATAATTTATTTCCTATGCGAGTAACTATTTTCAGGGTTCCGTACCA
Organism: Acleris sparsana; assembly: GCA_923062465.1. NCBI lineage: Eukaryota > Metazoa > Arthropoda > Insecta > Lepidoptera > Tortricidae > Acleris > Acleris sparsana. The sequence continues at coordinate 11,520,513 of OV281287.1, read as the reverse complement.
AAATGGGAAAAAAGGAACCCTTATGATGAGACTTCGGTGTCTGTCTGTCCGTCTAATATTTGAAAAGGAATCTGGAATGGGGAGTTGAAAAATGAAAGTGATTTGATTATAGCAAACGGGGTGTCATATGAAAAGGCTCAGTCTGCACATTTTAAAACCATTTTTTTTATAATTTTCCGTGTCGTACTTGTTGATTTTACATAAAAAGTGACCTCTTAGAATAATAACACATAGAAACCTAGTCCGCGCACAAAAACCGTCAGACTTAAACTACACCATTCTGGTGTACTCGGCGATCGCCGCCTGTCAGTCGCAATCACGTCACACAGCGTCAACAGCTCCCGGATTTTTATTGATTATGACGATTTGTATTGTTAATGGGTGCCACAACACTTCAGACCAAGAAAATAAACACTATTAAATAACATTCCACGTGTAATTAATATGTTTTGACTTGTTGTTTTACGTAAAACATTCACTAAAATATTAAATTATTTTCTAACGACATTACATGAAAATGTTGCCATTATAAAGAAATTTTTCCCCCTAAATTGTTATAGTAAGTACTTGTTCTACTTTGTGATATTCTGTGATACGAATTGAATTACTTGTTTTTCTCGTTCAAGATTTCCTTCTAATACGATTATTGCCGCACGTTGGATTGAAAAAAATTGGCTTAATCGAAATGAAAGCTGGTGGAAGCCGTCTAGGAGGACAAAAATATGTTCTGTACATTTTAATGACACAGACATAATAAAAATCGCGGCGGCATGTGATTTTAGTCCGCCAAAAAACCACCGGCCAAAAAAGTACCTTAGAACATTTAAACTACCTACTTAAAATATGATATTTTATGCGAATTAGAAAGAGACAAAACATTTTCTTATTACATAAGTGTTAATAAACGTTTGTATTATTACTAAGTAAATACAAAAAATTATCGAATTTAACAAAAATAATTATATGAAAAAATCCCCTAGTTTAGGGGGAAATGTAATCCGCTAGCAACATTATTTGTTTACTTGTGTGCGTGTTGTCGTGTGTTAGTACGCGTTGATTACGCCCACATGAATCCATTTTGTGCGACACTTTTGACTGGTTGGCTGTAGGAAACTATCATTCTATGTGTTATTATTCTAAGAGTGACCTTATCTCCGAAGTTAATCGACCCAAAAATCTGAAAAATTCCTGATTTAAATATAATCTATACTATTATATAAACCGATACTATTATATGAACCGGAACGCGTGTCACTTCACTCATCAACGCACAGCCGAAACTACTGAAGCTAGAAACATGAAACTTTAACAGTTGGTACGTATGTTTTGTGACGCAAGCGAGTAATAAGAAGGGATTTTTCTAAATTCAAACCCTAAAGGGGTGAAATAGGGGATAAACCATTGAAGTCCGTCATTTGGATCCCTTAATCGAAAAATTGTTTTAACAAACCAGCAATGCTTTTAAGAGAACTATCTAACGACACCCCACACTATGGGGTAGACGAAAAATACATCCCCACGTTACTGGTAGGGGAGGTAACAAAAAAAGCTACGAACATAAAATTTGGCATTAAAGCTTATAAACATGTATGAGGCTGTAAATGAAACATATCCATTTTTTTTACATTTCATCTCTGAATGGTCGAAACAGTGAATTATAGTTTGCATGGGAGATACGTCATTTTTTAAGTAAATTACATCAAATTTAAAATGTAGTACAAATCATCCTGGTACAGAAGGAAGGTTAAAGAAATGTAATTTTACCGTTTCTGGAAATTCAACCCTTAAGGGAATAAAAAAAGAGCTTGAAAATTTGTTCGGGGTTCCCGTTGATTCAAAGCTGCTGACTCTATACATTATGTTTTCAAAGATCAGATTTAAATTGGTTCAATTTATTTATCCGTTTTTAAATGGTATTAGAACCTATTGTTCAAATAATATAAAAGGCAGTGTTATTATGATTATTAATAAACAGTGAATGTTGAGTTATTAACGTGTTGTTTTGTTATTGCAAGAAAATCCATCTTTGCTTACCTAAACAATCTAGGTAAATAAATGATAGGTCTGGGGTGGTAGCCAAGATGACCAACTTTTAGCTTTCGTTTAAGGAAATCGACAGAAAATATATGGAGTGACATTCGATGACGCCTGTTAGTCCTGGATACATTCTTTCTGATCTATTTCAAATTTATAATTATGATGGATGACTATCATATTTTGATATAATGATAACTAGGATTAACTTTACTCTAGAATGAACATACTAAACCACACCAGAGCGAAGCTGGGGCGGGTCGCAAGTTACTTATATTTTACGCGAAAAATATAAGAAAGTTGACAATCTTTACACTTTGGAACGATTATCAAAAAACTTTAATAATCTTTATTAAAATCTAGGCTAGTCAAAATGGACCTTATTGCATAGATAATAAAGTTGATAACGAGAAAAATTAGTAAAAACTAATTTCTTTTGCGTTTTCCAACTACATTATCTTAAATATGGAATCGTCGGCAGGCGAGTACGACTCTCACTTGACCTGTTTTTTTTATTATTATGGAGCAAGGATTTGCGAGATGTCAATCCGATAACGGTATTCGTACCTACACAAATATTAGTACCTGGATGACCAACCTTTGCTCGACATTTTTTTTTTGTTGGTAAAACGACGTTTTCTAAAAATGAAACCTAAGTAATAGGTGTCCCAGTGTTTGCTTTTCACTTTGTATGGAAAAAACTACTTTGTGTGATTACTTGGGAAAAAAACCGAAAAAGAACGGGCAAATAGGTTCAAAAACTTCGCTGATTATTAATTATTCTAATAATAATAACACTGAAAAACTTATGAAATACAACATGAAATTAATGATTTTTCGTGACATGGACATAAGGAAAATTAGCCTAGCTTAGCCCTAGGCGGATTGACGTCGGTTTCTGGGACACCCTATATATATAATAATAATATTTATATACAAGAATTGCTCGTTTAAAGGTATAATTAGATAGATAGATAGATTAGATTTGGTATCGACTGTCGTATTCGTACACTGAGGCTTTTACTTTGTGATATTACTCCCAAATATGATTTTACGCGCCCAACTCGCGTCCGCGCAACTGCAGACCGTGCAGAGTCGAACCTTGCCTCGTTCTGCTGAACCAAACGAAGCCATCTCGCTGCGAGCCATTCACGCCTGTTGCACACTGGCAACGAAACTGGACCAAACCCAGATACGTATTAATCAAAATTGAACTTATTCGCTTTATGTAGTGTTTTGATTTCGGTCCGGTTCCGTTCCGCTTTTGCGGCAGTGTTCTACGGGCGTTATTGTCGGTATTTTGACCGTGCTCAGAGGCGCCTCAGTGTTTTTTGTTTCTTTTTGTACTATAGGTAGTTAGCTACAATTAAATTAATAATTAGTTATTACATAATATAATCTGCTGTGACTTTACGAGCGTCGGTCGTGGCTGCTAGCGAGAAACTGAAAGATAAACATGACGACGCGCTGGCCTAGTTGTTACCCTGCCTACAAAGCTAGCGATCCTGAGTTCAAATCCCGGTAAGGGCAGATGTTAGTGTGATGAGCGCGAATATTTGTTCCTGAGTCATGGATTTTTTCTATGTATTTAAGTATATATTTCTCTATATAAGTATTTATATCGTTGTCTAGTACCCATAGTACGAGCCTAGAGCTTAATTTGGGACTAGTAGTTAGTGTGACATTGTCCCCTGATATTTATTTATTTATTTATAAAAATGACCCGGATTGAAGCAAGCTGGCTCGACGTTCTATCTAAGCTAGCTCAAGTGGGGGCAGTCGTTCTTTCCGCGGCCCGCGGTACGCTTAGGTTTTGGCAGATCGGTTTGAGGCTTTAAAACGAAACGAACCGGGTAAGAGACAAAAGCAAAAGGCTGATGACGTCACATCGAGCGCAAGCGACCTTTACGGAAAAGAGCGCGGTCACGTTTTAAAGACTGTTTAAAAAAAAGCGAATTTGAAGAGCTTGGGAAAAACAATACTTTTAAGTTAAAACTTGTAGATACTGTAACCTGTTCCCTAACTGCCTGTTTTAACTCCAGTTTACCCTCAAACCCATTTAGAAGGATATACTAAAATTAAAATAACAATAATAATAATGTTGAAAAGTGGGAAGAAAAAAGCCTAACCTTTCTTGTTCTTTACCTTATCGGATAAAAAGACAACTTAAAAAAAATGGCAACTATCTACCAAATAGATTTAAGTTATATTTTAATATGCCATAGATGAATTAATAAACTAAACTACACTATAAACCAGTCAAGCATATTTTTGATGTGATTACAAAGGCTTTGATATGATAATTGATTTCCCATAAATATATAAATTCGATTTTATAGCTCGTAACCACAATTTTCCAACAGAAATGGCAAGTAAAATGACAAAAACATGACAAAAACCATAATAAATAACCATTAACCTTGGCTGGGGCCGTCGCGATCTAAATTGCATCAAATTTCCGTATCAGATATTATATTGCATGAAATTAAGATGCTATTTGTATAACAATTGAGAGCTAACTTGTTAAAGTAGTGAATTTTGTTACTAGTCATTTAGAGGCATTGGAATATTCAGGGCAAAAACATTTCACAGAATTTTAAAACACCACATTCTCAATATACTGGAACCCCAAACATAACTGATCATTCAAATTACAAACGACATCCTTATGTAAAAAGGCATTGATAAATCAGCAAAAATAAATAAATTCTTGATTGAATCAATCATTTTAAATTTCAACTTATTGTAATAATGTATTTTGTAACTCCCAACAGAGCTATCACTAGTCTTCATGCAAGACTCAATAAGTGTTTTTATCAATTCATAATATAGTTTTGCCCCAAAAATTCACACTAGCCATCTGATGGTAAATGGGATTTAAGAGACATCTAACACAACAAATTAAAGACTGTTTCATGGTTAGCTAAAGAATAAAAATAAGATGGTGGTAGCAATCTCGACGGATCCTACATGAGATTCATTCACTCCCAAAAAAAGAAAAAAAGAACTTTAAAAGTACAATTTTACATCTGATCTATGTGTTTTAAATTTGTAATGATAAAAAAGACCATGACCAAGCACATGTACACAATTGACCTGTCTATCTAGTCTTCAGCATGTCAACAAAGTTGCAAAAAACCACATTATGAAACTTATAAAGCTTCAATGTTATAGCTGGAACTATTCAGCATTATTTGATATTTTTTCTGAATAATAATAAAGCAATGTACTTTAAAAAGCAATTCATAATTATTTATGTAGAACAAAGGAATCCCAATAATAGCATTTCACAAGTTCCCAATCATGCACGACCAAACCTTACTATAGAAACATATTTACTGAAATTCAAAATAATGGAATCATGTATCTAAAGAAACAAGCTTTACTATAAATACTTTGGAATTTATATCAGAAGTACAAGGGTCACAGGGATCAGGCATCATCCTTGCATCGTGGATCAACAAAGAACTCAAGTCAATTTGTTATTTGTCCCAAACTATTAATGTATGATCCTTCCTTTGTCTATGAATAGACTAAGACAAAGAAACTTTTTTTAAATAAAATAAATTTACAGCTATTATCATCTCAAGGTTAAGGATGTTAATTGCAAAAAACAATAAATGCTAAAGAAAACTTATGATGTAGGATACTCTAAAAGATCAGAACATTCAATAGTTCATCAATAGTTTGATCAGTCTACATACTTTTAAGTAAACTCAATTCTCCTATTGCTAATTTCACATGACTTACTTTCTCAAACCAATCTGCAGATTTCCCGGTTGTTTCTTTTTCAATTTTGTCACTTATTTTATCAACCTTTTTGTTGATTTTATCCCAGTTAATATCAATATAGCCCTTCTGACTGGCAATGTGTAACAATATTACGCTTCCACCTAATCCAACAGCTGCCACTTTTCCAATTTTCATAGTTATAAAGCCTGTGATCCTAAAAGAGACAATAAAGCCAAGATAAGTAATTTTTTATGGAAGCACTTATTACATTTTTACAATAATATCAAAAGTAACAATTGGAGATGATTCAGATGCAGAAATCCCAATCAAAGGACGTAATTGTGCAATATATTTAACTACGTACCATCCTGACGCAGTTCCTAAAATAAGCTGTTTTGTTGCGGAAGTCTTCCCAATATCTGCTACAGCTCTTTCTATGAAGTTTTTAGCTTCGTCTACAATCTTCTTAGCGTCTTCAACTGCATCTTCGGGTTTGGGTTTTGCCATCGTATTTAGTATTTATGTCACTTTTTTGTACACTAATGATTTGTTTTATATCAACAAATAGACTACCTTAACCACAGGCCATGGGTGGAGTGAAAATTGTGAAGAGAGAAACTTCGCGCTACTATTGTATAGTATAGTCCGACAAGGCAAGGCTATTTACGAATGAGGATGACATAAGCGCGACTAGCGCGAGGGCGTTGTTGTAGCTTTATATTGCCAGTTTAAAGAAGTACCTAACTTTAGGGGGAAAAAAAAACGCTAGTGTATATACTGCATTAAGGCCATTAATCGATAACTATGGTTACGAGAATACACCTAAACTTATAGTATCTCTTATGAGTTTTAGTGAGCTTCAAATGCAACATATTTTCAAAATTTCTTGCAGAAAAAAGAAAACCACAAAATATGTAATACTTAGTATCACTTTATTGATAAAAGGTCACAATTTCAAGATGGTGGTATTAGTTCTGATTTCGGCCACGCTCTCAAAACAAATATCCTTGCCCGTCATGTTTATTTTAGATTATTAGGTACAGTAGAGTCGTCAGCCACAATGGAAACTTAATTAAATTAGCAGAAGTTTGCCAAAATTATTGCTTGGGGTGTGCTTGGGTTCGAATTATCATATATACCAACATTAGTTAATTTGATTTTAGGTATAAGGGCATAACGTTTATTATGTGACATTCACAACTACCTACTTAAATTTCCATTCCTTTTTAGGGTTCCCAAAGGACCTTTTACCAACCGGCTAAACGAGTATGAGGTAAAGTAAAACTTACATACGATACGAGTTCAGTACCCTTACCATAAGTTACAATTACCGTACTTGCTAGCGAGTCGAATGCTCTGTCTCTCGCACTTTATAAGAATAGTGTGAGGGCCATGGTAAGGGATGGCTCTTAATGGTCGAAGCATATATAGTGCTTTACTCAAAAGGAACAAGTCGAATGATTTTAAAAAAGTTTAATAAATTAAGGTTGTAAAATATTGATGACCACATGTCCCCTTAGGGCGCTAGTCCGACTCGCGCTTAGCCGGTTTTATAATTAATTTAAGCGATTCACAATTTGAAACTCGTAGACCGTTCGAGATGTAGGTACTAGGCGCGTATAAAACTAAGATGGTGCGAGCGACTGTATTTGTATCACGTTAAGGTACAAAAGTGGTAAAGGACTTTGTTGGTCACCTATACATTTGTTTAGTTATATGTAGGTTTTTTAATTTTAATATAGTATCCCCTATTTATAACAGACTTCAAAAAAAGCAGTTTCTCAGTTTCACCTGTATGTATGTATGTATGCATGTTTATCTCGTGTTTGGATGAACCGATTTTGATGCGGGTTTCAGAAAAGTTTTTTTTACACTACGAGGTTTTAGTATTTTAACCGACTTAAAAAAGGAGGTTCTCAGCTTGACCCATATGACCACGAATAACTTTTTGATTAGTCAGATTAAAAAAAATATTTTTTGGTTTGATAGAGCATACTTCGGAGGTGGTCCCATAGTCACCATTACTGATGAGGGGATCCGTTACTAATTGAGGTAACACCTCAAATATGATAGGCATACATATAGCGATTTTAGTATTTTTAGTAACAAGTTCAGCATTTGCATTTGAAAGTCTCATTTGGTGAAGTGAATGATAAAGACCACAAATGGCTACCGGAACTCCTCAAGGATACATATTTCAAGGGTGCCGATAAGATATCTCGATTAAGGTAGTTGAGGAATTGTGACGAAGAACATTTAATTGTTTAAATAATACTGACTTTCCCGCGGCCTTGCAATGTCTAAAAGTTTCATATCAACTAAAAAGTGGAACTATAAGAGGTAAAACCACTAAAACGTATAAAATAAAATAAATTTTAAAAAAAAACAAAAAACCGCCTTTAAATCGCAAAAAATAACTTGTTTGAAATGGTAGGTATAGGTCAGCCCAATTGAAGTCGGCGACTCACAATATTTTTAACCAAAAGCCGACTTCAAATGGGCTGACCTATATAATAGGTCAGAAGGTGTTTGAAATGGTAGGTATACCTACCATTTCAAACAAGTTATTTTTTGCGATTTTGAAGGCAGTGGTTTGTTTATTTTAATATTTTTTTTATTTAAGCTTATTTTACGTATACTGCAGGCATTGGGTAGTTTAGTTAAACCTGGAACGCTTCTGAAATTGTTGAAAACTGGCGAATTTGTAGATTTTGATGCGCTCTTTCCGAATTTCGACTTTGCCATTGGAAAAATGGCGCCTAAAAGTAGTTTTTTGACCATATCTCCTTTCCGACTCATTTTTAGATTTAAAAAAAAATCAGTTAGTAGGCCGCACGGGCACTTTTACACGTCAAAAATTTACCAGCGCTTCGCAAGACACCACTGCTGAGAAGAAGCGCCGCAAGAAACTCAACAGTCAGTCGTTTTTTTTAAATACTACTTATGATATTATACAATTATAAAGCTTAAACAAGCATTATATTAAACAATGAATCTAACATAAAATGAAAAATAAATATATTTAATCGTAGATTGACCAGGAAAAGGACTAATAGGTTGTAGTAATAAAAATATATACTTACATATATAGGTATAAAAATTATACTTACCTATGACAGTGCTAGACAACCACATACAAAGTTTCGATACATTCTCCTATAGAAACCGTGTCCCCTAGACAATATACAGGATAATTTATTAATAGGTGCACAATTTTTTATATTTGCTTCGCTATTGTTAAGGGGCTTCTAAACGGGCCATGTTTTGCTGCAATTTGTGGCCGGCAACTAGTGCTATCTTACTCTTACTTAGTATGTTAGAGCAAGATGCGTATAGTTGCCGGCCACACATTGCCGTGAAAATGTTGCTCGTTTAGAAGCCCCCTAAATCAATAACACCATGTTGTTATTTTTTACTGTAGCTTAAAAAATATTAGAGATATGGACCCTCTAATGCAGGGGTGCGAGGAGAGGGGAGTGTTGCGAGGTAAATTAATAAATGAAATTTCAAATTTAGAATATTACTAGGAGAGGGGCTTGTTGTCTGATACGCTGTACATGAAATTTCAAATTTCGAATAGCAATACAAGATATCGTATACCTACAGCTTGACAACCCATGTCATCATTAAGTAAACTATCACTTTAGAAGACTTCGTACACATGTGTTCAACTGAATATTCAGTTGTTCACTACAAGGAAATGCAAACAGAGTTATTTGTACACTTGTAACCATATCTCCTGATAATAACGTTCACTAGTAGTCAGTTAACAGCGTGGGCGATGTGTACATAAGTTATGTTGTGTTTATAATTTGTTTAAAATAAGAACCACAGTCAGCAGCGAAGATATTCAAATTTATTTAAAAAATACGAATACAAAACTAAACTTACTTTAACAAATGCTCAAAATGACCTCCGTTATTTTCTATACGAAGCCGTGCAAGTTTTAGCAAGTTGCTCTTTAGTCTGTCTAAAACACGAATTTCGTTTTTAATACCATCGAATGCAGACATTATTTTCGTTTTAAGATCGTCGAGAATGTGAGGTTCTTCGACGTACACGCGACGTTTGACTTCACCCCACAAGAAAGTCACACTTCTGTTGTTCTGGCTGGCCATGGCACCTGAGGTGCTCCACGCCCTATCCAGTTGTCTCCGTATTCGTTATTTAGGGAGTTTCGCACTGTTGTTGCGTAGTGGGGTAGAGCACCGTCATGCTGGTAATAAAAATCTTTGGCTATGAAGTCGAGGTAAACTTTCGTCTCGGTACATCCTCTGAGCCTGTCTTAAACTTTCACCGCTCAGAATGTACATACGGACCATTTCGTAATAGGTAGGTATTCAACATTAGAATATTCGTCAGATATCGCGAGAGATTTTATCCCAGTTGAAAATTGTCTTTACTGCAAATAATATTGTGACATGATCACATGACGCTGTCAGCTGAAGTGTCGCTATTCGAAACAACTAGTTTAATGGAGGCCATTTGCAACGTCAAAAGATAGCGGATGTGTAATTTGTTTTATTTTTTATTTTTGTGTATTTAGGTGTTCAAAGTTCTTTTCTGTTAGTGATTTGTACTTTTAATGCCTTTGTGTTGCACAGTGATAGAAGACTTGGACTTATTTCGTGTATCTGGCATCTTAATTCTCGTTTCAGGTTAAAACTATCTTGGCCTCTGTCGTACATATCACCATACAACGTTGCCCCCAATCTTCCTAGAGAAGATTAGATTGTGTTTTATTGCTATATTGATTTATACTTATATACTATACTTGACACTGGCGAAATCACTTCATTGTGGAAACGCCATATCCCCGCGGTAGTAGCTGTTCGAGACGCCGCGGGGCGAAGAGAAAAAAAAAACTAGTTTAATTGTAAAAAGGTTTTTATTGTTGAGGTTTGTAAAAAAGTGATGAAGTGAAGGTAAAAGAGAGATAAATTGCAAAAAAAAAAATTTTTTTTCTCGTTTTATTGTAATATATTATATTAACGATACAAAATCATATGTAAAAATTGTGCACTGATACAAAAATTACGCTGTATAATGATAGCATTTTTTTTAATGACTAATTTATTATTATATAGGTGTTTAGTTTAGTTAAGGCCAAGCATTTTTATCTGTTAGATAGTCCTCGACCCTATAGTAAGCTTTAGACATGGAAATAGAAATTAGAATTACTGGAAATAGTAGCTTTAAAACTGCGTCAGGTAATTTATAGAATTAATAAATTAAATAAATAAAATTGAATGAAAGAAAATAGAAATTAATGCATTGAACTACAAATGATTTATAAACCTTACGGACACGAAATTTTAAAAGCTATTTTATTTTTATTATTAATAAAAGAGTCTTGATTTTTGATGACTTAAATAATATTCTCATAAATAAATTGTGACGCTACTGTCAAGATACTAATTTCTTTAAATAGTAATCTTAAGGAATCACGGGAGTTAAGGTTATATATAGAACGCATGGCACTTTTTTGTAACACGAATATAGTCTGTATGTCAGCAGCTTTTCCCCAAACCAGAATACCGTACGACATAACACTATGAAAATAACTATCATAAACTAAGCGAGCTGTCTCAACATTGATAAGTTGCCTGATTTTCCTAACAGCATAAGCTGCCGAACTTAATTTACCTGCTAGTACTGCTATATGGGGTCCATTGCAAGTTTTTATCTATAGTTATACCTAAGAAAAGCGCCTTATCTACGATTTCCAAACACTCATCATTTAGAAATAAACTAGATTCTACTGGTCTAACCTTAGGCAAAGCGAACCTAACACATTTAGTTTTATTAGCATTGAGTAGCAAATTGTTACCAGTAAACCAATTAAGTAATTTACCTAGCGTGGCATTTATCCTACTGTAATCGACGGATTTGCGGTCTACCTTGAAAATTAATGATTTATCATCAGCAAATAGCACAATATCACAAAGGTTGGGTTGGTTGTAAGTAATATAAACCAAAAATAAAAAAGGACCTAATATAGAGCCCTGGGGCACACCTAGTTTAATAGCTGCTCCCATGGACTGTGTTTTGTTTACCACAACCGTTTATGTTCTATCACTAAGATTAAATACGTAAGATTTAGAGAATTATTTGACAAACCATAATGTTCTAATTTTAATATTAGAGGCGCATGATCTACGCAAGCGAAAGCTTTGGAAAGGTCACAAAAAATCCTATTGCATCACAAGATTTCTCCCAAATATTGTATAAATATTTCATGAGTACAGATGCTGCGTCAGTTGTGAATCATCCTCTGGTGAAGCCGAACTTATTACTGTTAGGCAGTTTATTTCTATTGAAGTGACCTAACATATCTTTTAAGATTAAATTATCTTAAACTTTACTTAAAACAGGTATAATAGAAATGTGACGGGAATTCGTTAAATCACTCATCTCGCCCGATTTAAAAACTGGTATGACTTTAGGACTTTACTATATTTCATAAGATTTGGAAAGACTTAATGGCTATGGTAAGAAATAATCTTCGAACGCTAAGGCCACGTCTTTGTTTGATGTTAAAATCATTATTAAATTGATGAAGAATTACACCAAAGAAATTTTTATAAATAGGTACTATTTGAATCATTATGTGAAAAGGATAACCCACAAAGATTACTCTGAACTTCATTTTTGAATATATCCAAACGATTGCTAGTTATAGCAAGAAAAACATTTAAAAGAGAAGCCTTTTGACCACTGTGATCAGAATTAAAGCAGTTAAATATTTTCTTAAATGCGGCGGGAAATGAATTGGCAGGAAACTATAGGTCACTTTGTGCAATTTTATTTATAATGAAGCCTTTCACGGGAAAACAATGGGTTTAATGTGATAAACAGTTTTATAAAAACAACGATTGGTACGTTTCTGTACGACGCCTATTTAGAATTAAATATGGATTAAGTGAGTAAGTGAGTGTCCAAGTGTTATTTACATTAAATCTTGGGTCAAAAAGTTGGAGCAAACTGGTTCGACACTGAATATCAAATAAACAGGGCGGCCACGTTCAACAAGAAATGATGACAACTTACAACTGGTTGAAGTTTCTGTAGAGAACGATCCAGAATCATCTACGCGTTCAGCAGCTCTAGCAATACTAAGAACTAGTTTACGGCGAATTTTACTTCTGGATCTGAAACTGCACCCATACAAGCTTCAAATTGTGCAAGAGATGAAACCAAACGATTACATTCATCGTAAGTTATTGGCTGATACTATGCTGGAGCGATTCTCTAGCCTTGAGAATGTATTGTTTACGGATGATGGCCATTTTCATATCAATATGGGGACGTTAATAAACACAAGTCGATTTTGGAGCAGAAAAAACCCTCGCTTTAAATACCAAAAGACACTTCATTCACCTAAAACCACAGTTTGGGCCGCTATATCAGCAAAGGGCATAATTGGCCCGTATTTCTTTGAAAATAATCGAGGAAATAACGTAACGGTGGATTCAGTGGAATACGTGAAGATGTTCCGAGAATTATTGGCGCGAATGTTGCATGAATTTGAAGGTTACAACAGCAGAACATGGATGCAACAAGATGGAGCAACATGCTATACGTCAAACATGAGTATACCGGTAGTAAAAGAAATGTTTCCGAAAAAGTTGATTTTTCGCAGAGGTGACATGCCATGGCCGCCAAGGAGCCCAGAGCTTAAAACCTTGCGATTTTTTCTGTAGGGATATTTAAATAAGAGTCTAATGTACCTTAATAAACCGATGACAACACCCCAGTTAAAACAAGACATTCAGAATGAGATAGCCGCGAGCCCTCGCAGCATGTGTCAGCGAGTTTTCCAAAGTTTACGTAGTAGATTGCAGGAGTGCCAACGGCGAGAAGGAGGTCATGTGCATGAAATATTTTTAAAAAAAATGCAGTTGTCTGTTACTAGGTTAAATAAATAAAATATCGAATAACATGTATGTATTATGTAGTTTAATTTTTATCGAGTTTTCAAAAGTACTTGTAAAGAAGCTGTATTTCGAAAATTGCGAATAATTCGGATTCTATGAACCCTATATAGGTATTTGTGTGGGGTATTATATGAACGGAAATTAAATGTTGTCCATCGTGGGCGCCATTACAGGACCTCTATTCTAGGCGGTAAAAACAAGAGGAGATATCCCATTCATGGTCAACTGAGCCCGCAGGACAGGACACTGTGCCCGCGGGCTCAGTTGATCACTTTGATTTCTTGGCGGGCAACTTGACCCGCTTAAATTGACAAATCAGCCCGCGGGCTCAGTTCACCACTATCTACACTCATGGGTTGGCTGAGACCGCGGACTCAGTACACCACTATCTACACGCATGGGTTGGCTACTAAAACTAAAAGACGGACGGATAGACAGATGGACAGCAAAGTCTTAGTAATAGGGTCCTGTTTTTACCCTTTGGGTTCGGAACCCTAAAAAGTCAAATGGAACCTTAATTTCAGCTTCTATTGATAATTCTGTTACAAGGAATCAGAGAAAATATAAATACCATAAACCCACTGTGTCGGTATCGGCACCAAGATATTTATGCCATTCTAGTACAATATTGTGAATATTGTGAGATGTCGTTAGAGCATTTCTAAAAAAAAAGATTGAAACAAGCGTCGATCGTCATCAATGTCATCATCGGTCAGGCAAAACCTCATTAAATATCACCAGGGGTTAGAAAAGTTGTTAAAAACATCACGTGATGAGTCAAAATCCATGTGTCAAATCTACTATTCGCTATGGCTCCTATTAGTCAAGCTGTCTCTTGGTCAACTTATATTTTAGGTCAAATTTTCTTTTCGTCAAGTCCCTCGTTCGTCAAATTATAAGTCAGCCAGTTATTATGAATGTTATGCAATCTCTTTCTAAATAGATCTGAGAGATTACATACTAACAAGGTCACTCTAAAGGCTGCAGAAAAATACCCTATGGTGGTATTCTAACCCGACACCACACGGGTACCAATACCAATAAACAACTAATAAGCACTTACATATTTGTCATGTCACGGTGGTCGGAGTATTTATCAAAGAAATTACGGCAGCTAAGTAGGTATTGAAAATATCGTATATTGTTGACGGGAGCATGTAGAAAGTGGAATTGTTTTTAACTCGGCCGCCATTACTGTCAAGTAAATAAGCGCAATCAAAACGTTGAAAATACGATAACAGGATAACATGGTTTTTACCGCCTGGAATACTTATATAATACTTATTATTTAGGTATATATTACGATTTGACTCACTAGAAACCAAAGGTTTGATGTTAGCTTATTATGTTTTAACTACATTATTTACAGGTAGTCTGATAAAATTAAGAAGACTTATTTTTCAGACGCTGGCAGAGCCATAAATAAGCTTCTGAACATTCTGTAGCTACTAGAGTTGCGCCCACTCGGTCTGTAAAGGGAGTGCTCTGATCTCGGTTTTAGTTCCTTTAGGTCCTTTAGCTCCAGAGCAAATTTTGAGATCTGGAATCTGTACTGCCCATTAAATAATGTACCTAATTAATTACAGTAGTCAGGGTCACGTAAGTCACTTTGTTTTTTTAGTCTGAAGTATTGTATTGTATGTTAGTACTTTGGTTAAGGTATAGTTTTTGGTTGGAAAAACAAATATTACGGTTGTGTCAATGATTTTTAATTACGTTTTACGGTTTTCTATTTCTGCCTCTTTTTTTTTCACGCTTCTATCAGTGAATATATTCAAGACGGCCCGACATCCGGGATACAATTCATACCGCATTTTTACGATGCCTTTTTTAACCCGATTTGATACACTTTTCTGATCAAGCATCATGTGAATTGCTTCCTCTTCGCTTAAACCGTCGATAATAGGTGCCATTATTTTTAAATCGCATCTATCCACTCCGTCCACCTGAAACAATTGTAACATACATACATTGGTGCGGAACTGTAGGCGCACGCGGAACTCTCGGCCAGGTGTGGAGTCAAGTTTCAAGGGGATGGCGAAAGGATATCCTAACAAAACACTGCAATTACGCTTACTCTAATTATGGAAAAATGTATCGTGAACCAAATTGGGTCTTACCTAATACGTAATAATATAATACATAGATGTCAACATGGGTTTCAAAAAGGTAAGGGAACGCATACTCTTTTAGCAAAATTCACAAATGAAATTAATACACATTTAGAAAATGAGAGAGTAGTGATGGTGATTTTTATGATTATAAAAAAGCTTTCGATGCGCTTGAAACAGAAACACTACACGGAATGGGCGAATGTGGTGTTTGGCAGCCGCTGAACGAATAGTTCAGCGACTACCTAACGTCACGCGTCTATCTTGTTCAAGTGAATGGTGCAATCAGTGAGTCGACTGCGGTTCATTGCGGTGTTCAGCAAGGTTCTGGATGCGGGCCAATTAGCGATCTGATGCATGTTAACAGCTTTGGTGGAGTTATACGTCACAGTACACCCTACATGTTCGACGATCGACATATGCACCGTGAGTGCCGGGAACAGCCTCGCCGATATGTGTCGCACGATTCAATTAGATATAGAAACAAAAGGTAAATGGTCTCATGATAACGGTATTCTATTAAATTCTAAAAAAACTAACTTCTTATAATACATTCACCATATTTGAGGGTAGACGATCAGGCTCCCTCGTTATTTACACACAGCTATCAATGCTTTCATGATGCCCTCGTCAACTGTCAGTGTAAACCAATTGAAAAAGTAAATTGTGCAACGTAGGTATCTAGGTATCAAAATTGATGTTAGTTTTTCATGGGCTCATCATATAGACTATATTTGTGTTAAGTTAAGAACATTATTGGGAAAAAAATATCATTTAAGTTATAGAGTTCCTATACTAATAGGAACATGAGACTCAATGCAAACAATAACCAACTAGCACTGGTGGCATAGGGCTGTCATCAGGGCGGCGTTCTCTCTCCGCTACTATGGAACATTTGTGCACGAGTTGATAGCCTACCTAAACGACAGTCAATACTACGTGGTAGGCTACACGGCCGACGGAGCGACACTTACAAGCGGCAACGTCACGGGCACGGTATGCTACTATGCGACAGAATCGTGCGCTTTGTGCTTACTCTCCAGATATGACTACAACCACGCATATAACATACCTTGCATAAAAATGATAGTTTATAATCTTCATCTACTTTTGGCCAATTTTGTCCCAGTACATTCTCATGCCAATTGATTAGAGGGGATTTTTCGCATAACCTTCTGGGCGCTGAAAGGAGTCCTGCCCACAATTCTGAACAGAAATGAGGGGCTACTGGCGACAGCATGATTATTAAAGTTGCCAAGGCCAATTCATATTCTTTGCTTTTAGCTATGACACCCGGGGGTACATTGTTCTGAAAAAAAACATACAAAAATAGTTACATTGACAGTACCCAGTTTTAAGAAGTTTAAGAGTCTACTTTTGTTGTTTCCTTGAACGCAGAACTTGGTGGGGTTGGGTTAGGTTAGGTTAGGTTAGGTTAGGTTAGCACAAATAAATAATAATTTAATAGCGAGTGTGGTTATTATGTACTCAGACCTTATTATAATATAACGCGTGACAATTTCTTTATGGAAAGAATTGCGAAACATATTTTATCTACATCTATAACATAACTTCTCTACAATATGTTCAGAAATAATAAGGAAATGACCTATATTAAGAAACCAATATCTGTGGTTGTATTTTAATGTTAACATCAAAATATAGCATGTCATTAAAGTATCAGAAACTCCGTACATCGGTGAACATTAAGATACACGGCAACCACAGATAGGTTTCTCACATATTGTAGAAAACTTATGATATGCATGTAGACAAAGTTATGTATGCGACTGTACACATAATTAGGCATAAAACACTCGTGTGATCTTATTATTAAACTCGCCTTTGGGCTCGTTTCATAAAACCACATACACATACACATATACATAACCTCACGCCTTCATTCCCAGGGTGGGGTAGGCAGGGCTACGGAAATCCCAACAACTCTAAAAACTTGTTGATAAAACCCCACTCCTGTATTAATGCCTCCCATTATGCGCCAGTCACATAATAGTTATTTATGTAACTGGTACATAATGAAGCTAATAATGAATAATGAACCGTTGCAGACATTAGTTTTTCCACAAGCTTAAAATGATAGTGACAAAAATAAACTAGCTAACTATTCTTGCATACATTCCTTCATTTTTCTTCTAACAAATTACTTGTCAGCAAAGTTATTTTCATTATTTCGATTAGAGTCAACAGTTTGTGAATTGAACTGTTAAGTAAATGATTGATTACAAATGGCATGCAAATTTTAATAGTTACTGAAACAAGTAGTTTAGTTCTGACAATACAATGACTTTTTTACGAGGTGTTCTGAAAAAAAAAATGCTAATAGAGCTCCGGATTTATTAGCAACTCTTTCATCCTTCAAGCTATTTGTGTTTGGAACGGTCTTCCTAAAAACTCAGGCAAGCCCCTAGTAAATACGCATTTAAATGAAAGTCCGAGCTCATATTTCCTAATAGACCTGACATCTTAAATTAAGATAGACCTTCGGTACAACAAGGGCACAATGTACCATATAACCTAATAATCAATTGTGCCCTTGTCCTACCGATGGTGCGTTATGTCCTTATTGTTGTATTGCATACAAACGATAAATTTTTGCGCTTAATTTATTTTTAGATCTTTTTAATTTTACCCTCCAAATCCGATTTTTTAACTGTCCTTGCGAAATTGCCCAATTCAGTTATTTTACCGCTCAATTAATTATACAAGTGCCAAAAGCAAAATATACATAAAGCTGCAGCTTTAAATCAGTTCTTTTATTGTGCCTAATTAAGATAGTACGGTAATTACCCTCAAAGCATTAGTCAATGCTTGTAATCTTGAAATCCCAACGCTTAATTTTTGAGTGTATTTGAAATGATATGTAGTGTTGGCTGTAAAATAATTTCTAGAATCCCATAATTTTAACTCCTGGTTTTTGAACTCTTCATTGCTTATATTATTCTCTTCAAATAAAACTTGATTGGTTCTATGATTTAGAAAGTCTCGCATTGTAATCCATAGACGACGTTGCCAGTTGAGCACTCCTGGGAAAGCTAAAAAAATTCAACATCAATAAACATTCTGCAAAATTATAGTAGGTAGAAATAACGGTTTATTTAGCGTGGCCGTATATTTACCGCAAATGGTCACGGAAGGATGGCGTTAGTGTTTATTTTTTCTATAGGCAACCAAAATTAATAGATTTCACCATCACTATTGCTTGTGTAAAGCTCGTTTCACACGTACCACAACCACACCATGTCGTGTGGTTGTGGTACGTGTGAATAGAGCGTAATGGTGTCTAGCTAAATAATCTAAAATATATAGAGTAAATATTAGATAACATTATGACACTAATAATTTTGATGTGTGTTTTAGCAACAAACAATTAGTATGACCATACTTGCTTCTGACCAGTGTCTGCTTGTTGCTGGTGGTACATCTGCTAAAATTAAAAGACGTGTCGTATCACATCCATATGTTGACAACAATCTCTCAGGGTTTTCTCCATTATGTTTTGATTTGCTCATCTTTTCCCATTGTATTGTTACAGGTTCCTGTGTAAGTTTTTCTTTATATTGATTTCCAATTTTTTCAACATTACCTGGAGATATGTATTTACCTGACGATTTTAATTTATATGACTGCCCCATTACTAGGCCTTGTACTAAAAGTTTTTTGAATGGTTCTTCGCAGGGAGTCCAGCCAAGGGAATGTAGAAAATAGCTCATAAACCGGGCATAGTACAAATGTAAAACTGCATGCTCTTTTCCCCCAATGTAAATATCAACAGGAGTGCACCCTTGTAAATTTTCTTTTATAAATGGAGCTTTACTATTTTTTGGATCTAAAAACCGATAGTAATACCATGAGGAGTCCACAAATGTATCCATAGTATCAGTCTCCCTTGTGGCACTTGTATTGCATTGAGGGCATTTACAGTTTACCCAGTCATCTATCTCTGCAAGTGATTTGTTACCAGGTTTAGAACATTTTTGCTTTGGAAGTATTAATGGGAGCTCATCATATGGCACAGGGACTGTGCCACATTTCGGACAATGTATAATTGGTATTGGAGTACCCCAGTACCTTTGCCTAGATATAAGCCAATCTTTTAGTTTTGAACTAACCAAATATCCTCCAACACGTTTAGCTTTTGCTAATTCAATAGCTCTTTGATTTTCTTTCTCTATCTCAAATGATGTGCTGATGGAAATCACACCCAATTTTTTGCCTAGATCTCTGTCATATTTGTCCATAGATGGACAGCCTATGTACACCTCTCTTCCTTCTGCATAATTTACATCTTCAGTTATATAAACTGGTATTTCAGAATCTGTTATTGGATTTACTGCTTTTAACATTTTACAATCTGCATTTGTTAATTCTTGAATAATTACACTGTTACTGTTTATTGTTAAAAATGCTCCATGAATCAGCTTGAATGGCTCAGCTGTCCAAACATCAAAGGGCTTTAACTTATTATTAATTACCATATTAAATGTTACCACAGTACCATTGCATTCCCCAATCCAGTGTTTTTGCAGATTAATGATATCTTTCCAATTTTCTAAATTTTTACTATTTAACCCATCATAAAGTTTTTGTGCAAATTGTGTTGTTTTAATGAACCACTGTGTAAGAACTTTCTTCTCAACTTTTGCTCCAGAGCGCCAGGAACATCCAAGCTCATCTACTTGTTCGTCAGCTAGCACAGTTTTGTCCACTGGATCCCAGTTAACATTAGCCTGGAAAAACATTAATTATTATATTTTTATATTTTCTGTCTGTCTTCTTAGTTATAATATTTCAATAATGTTTTGCATGCCAGCTGCTGGTAAAGTGTGTGAAACCTATAATATATTGTAAGACCATTGTATGTACCACATTTTACGCAAAATAAATATATTTTGATTTTGATTTTGATTGAATGTATAATTATATTCTACAGTACTGTATGTACAGTCGAGTGCATAAATATGTATACATTTAAGTGCCTGTGTACATTTACTCATGTCAGCCGAAAGACGTCCACTGCTGAACATAGGCCTCCCCCTAGGCTCTCCACTCAGACCAGTCTTGTGCTTTTCGCATCCACCGCGTTCCCGTGATCCTTACAAGGTCACTCCATCTTGTTCGAGACCTACCTACAGCTCGTCTCCCGGTCCGCGGACGCCACTCAAGAACCTTCTGACCCCATCGGCCATCAGTCCCGCGAGTAATGTGCCCCGCCCACTGCCACTTAAGTTTAGCTATTCTTCGTGCTATGTCGGAAACCTTAGTTCTACTGTGGATATCATCATTTCTGATTCTATCATGCAGAGAAACCCCGAGCATAGCTCTCTCCATAGCTCTCTGAGTGACTTTGAGCTTCTTTATGAGGCCCATTGTTAGCGCCCACGTCTCAGATCCGTAAGTCATCACTCATCACTGGCAACACACACTGCGGTAACTTGGACGAAAAGGTGCTGCGAAGCTACCCGAACGCCTGCCCAGCCGAGTCGGACAATTATAGTCGTCAACAACTTCGAGCGCAGAGCCTCCGACTATCATGGGAGTTGGCGCCACATGGACATTGGACATGACTTCCGTCTTGTCCATGTTCATTCTCAAGCCAACTCGGTCGGAAACTCTACTGCAGTCAGCGAGCATTGCACTGAGGTCCTCCATGGTCTCAGCCATGACTACGATATCGTCAGCGAATCGAAGGTGACTGATGTACTCACCATTTATGTTAATGCCTCGTCCTTTCCAGTCCAGAACCATAAAAGCATCGTCCAATGCAGTGGTGAACTGCTACGAAGAGATCACATCTCCTTGTCTGACTCACTGCTGCAGAGGAATAGGATTCGTGCTCTGGTCTTGTAGTCGGACGGACATAGTGGCGTTTTCATACAGACACTTCAACACTTCGATATATGAGTAGTCAACTTGGCACCGCTGGAGAGACTGCAGCACAGCCCATGTCTCGATCGCATCGAAAGCTTTCTCGTAGTCCACAAATGCAAGGCAAAGGGGGAGGTTATACTCTTCGGTCTTCTGTATAACCTGCTGCAACGCATGTATGTGGTCTACCGTACGTATAGCCTTTTCGGAAACCGGCTTGTTCGTGAGGCTGGTCAATCCTGCACACGAGACGATTTGTGATGACCCTCGAGCACAGAAACATGGGTCAGACAGAAGTGAGATGGGTCCATAATTATTCAGCATAGTTTTATCACCTTTCTTGAAGAAGAGAACCACCACACTTCTATTCCATGCTTCCAGCGTTCTCCCTTCATGGGGGACGGAACCGAAAAGCTTCTGAAGGCCCCTTAGGATGGGTTTACCACCCGCCTTCAGGAGTTCGGCTGTAATTCCATCCTCACCTCGGGCTTTGCCATTCTTAAGCTGTTTGAGGGCCATACTAATCTCGTACAGGCTGACGTCGGGGAGATCTTCGGTATAGTGTCGGGCTAATCTAGCCCTCCTGTGTGCTGTGTACATTTGTATATACGCAATTATCTCCAAAATGACTGCACTGCTACGTACACTTCTTTACACTTCTGAAATGATTCTTAGATTTAGATTATAGATGATGATGATGATGATGAGTGGGGACGCCGCCGAGGCAGGCGGGCGGTCGAGTGGCTCTCCATTCATTCCGCCCAGTTCCCCTTGATCCAGCCTCAGGTTACTGGCTCTGCGGCGCTCCCATCCAGCACTGATCCCGGAGAACTGTCAGTTGTCAAAAGTGTGCACAAGTGCTCTCGATTTTTTTAACAATCCTTACCATAAAACCACTCGTTTCTATCTAAAAATCATAAAAAAGTGAAGTTTACCAGTTGATTTTTGTGTGGTTGTGTTATATATCTATAATTTTACCGAACAGTTTAAAAAAGAGTGCCCAACAATACTCTAGTGACACTTTTAATATCTGTGATAAATTCACCTACCCACATAATTATGGAATCAACTTTCTACCCTCCATAACTTTCTATCCAATAGTGTTGCCAGTAAAATAAAAATAAATACCCCAAATATTAGTCAGGGGTAATAGCAATGGATCCATCAACATCAAAACATCCTTCTCAAGCTGAAAAACCAGCAAACAAAATACTTACTCAGCAAATCTTTCATCCATCCTTGTTTAACAGAACGAGATCCCAGTCTTTATGTAATCTTGAGGAGCAAGCACAAACTCAAAAAAACCCAGATGATACTGAAGCAGATGACTTCACATTAGTAAGAAAAAGACTACGCGAGAGCACAGGAAAGAATGTTGCTCAAAAACAACAGAAATTAAACACCTACTGGCTCGGCCAAGCTGTACCAATCTTCAACAGATTTTCTGAACTTGACGATGTGCCTCAAGAAGATAGTATGGCCGTAGAGAAACCTGCTAAGTCTCCACCTATTTATGTGGATAAAGTCTGTAACATCCAACCACTACTAAAAATGCTGGATGAAGTTGCAGAAGGAAATTACACTGTCAAAGTCTTACGGGAGGAACAAGTCAGAATACAACCCAATACTTCAGAGCTATACGCAAAGATAGTTAAAAGTCTCCAAGAGAGAGAAACAGAGTTCTATACATACAAGTCAAAACAGGAAAGGTCCTTTAGAGTTGTGATCAAAAACCTCCACCCATCATCCGACTTAGGCGAAATCAAAACCGAATTAGAAGAGCATGGCCACAAAGTGACTAATATCTGGAATGTTAAACAAAGGTCTACCAAAAAACCTCTGCCGATATTTTTCGTAGAAATAGAATCAAATAATAATAATAAACTTATATACAATATCAAGGCCCTACTACACTGCAAAATAACAATCGAACCGCCAAGACCTAAAAAAGAAATACCACAGTGCAGCAACTGCCAACAATACGGACACACTAAAAAATTTTGCTTCAGAAAACCAAAATGTATTAAATGCGCTGGAGACCACGCATCAGCCAACTGTGCACGCAAAGAGAGGTCAGACTCCGTCAAATGCATTCTCTGTGATGGCAACCACCCAGCAAATTACAAAGGATGCTCTGTGTATAAAGAGCTCCAAAAAATTAAGTATCCTACTCAGCCACCAAAATATAGGCAAACAAATAAGGTGGGCAATAACAACCATGTAGAAGCGCCTCAACTTAAGCCTCACAGTAACTACCAGCCAGGGAGGTCAAATCCCGACTCAAATAATCGGATAGGCAATAGTAATAAAATGTCATACAAACAGGCGTTACTATCAGAGAACCCAACGACAGCCCCATCTTCTGCATTAGGCAACCAAAATGAAGACAATAATAATTTACACACAAATTATAGTGACATGAAAGAAATGATGAATGCTATGAGACAACTGATGCAGCAAATGAATACAATGACAAACCTCCTTATGGAACTCATGACCAAAATTACAAATTCGATTTACTTAAAATAGCCCTTTGGAATGCCAATGGGCTGTCACAACATTTTCTCGAAGTTAAGTCTTTCGTAGAATTAAACAAAATAGATATCCTACTGATCTCTGAAACGCATTTCACTGTAAAGAACTATTTCAAATTACCCAATTTCTCGTTTTACCACACAATGCATCCCGACGGAACTGCTCATGGAGGATCTGCAATACTTATCCGCACTAATATCAGACATCACGAAGCTGAATCCTACAGAACTCCGGAAATACAAGCCACAAGTATAGTTATAGAAGATCGTCGGGGCCAATTGAAGATAACCGGTTTATACTCACCGCCTAAACATGCAATGAAGAAAGAAGATTACAGACGCTTCTTCGAAACACAGGGTCCAAGATTCATAGCAGGCGGAGATTACAACTCCAAGAACACCAGCTGGGGCTCGCGGTTGACAACTCCAAAAGGTAGGCAACTGCAAGCAGCTCTCAGAGATCTACATCTGAATGCAGTGTCCAGTGGTGAACCTACTTACTGGCCTACAGATCCTAAGAAAATCCCAGACTTAGTGGATTTCTGCATTGTTAAAGGAATCCCAGTGAACAATATTACCTGTTATTCCTCTCAAGATTTATCATCTGACCATAGTGTTGTACTAGTAGAAGTCCGACATAAATTCATACCAGTTAAACCACCAGTCACGCTTCACAATCACAAAACGAACTGGAACCTGTTTCGCTTGCTCGTGAATTCCTCCTTGAACACTAAACTCCCCCTTAAATCTGAAGACGAGATTATGTTTGCGGTAGAGCATTTCAATAAATGTGTCCAAAATGCTGCCTGGGAAAGCACATCGGATATTGTAAAAACAGATACAATGGTCTACTCACTACCTGTGAGGGAATTACTGGCCGAGAAACGAAGTGCCCGTAAACAATGACAAACGAGTAGATACCCCGAACACAAAAGAAGATTTAATTACTTAGCGGCAAAGCTAAAACAAGTACTACAATGTGAACGAAATGAAAACTTCCAATATTATTTAAAAAAATTAGGTGCTACATCATCTAGCGACTACTCCTTGTGGAAAGCCACAAAAAAACTCAAAAGACCGATACCTTCTAAAGCACCAATACGCAATAAGAATGGAACTTGGGCTACTAATGACAAGGAAAAAGGCGTGGCCTTTGCTTTTCATTTAGACGAAGTTTTTATACCTAACGCATCTATTTCAAATAGTGAAGAAATCTTAAATCGTCTCAATGAACCCAACCAAATGGACTTACCGATCGAAAAGTTCACCAAAAACGAAGTCTCAACAGCCATAAAAAAGCTAAAACAAAAGAAAGCACCAGGATACGACTTGATTACGGCCAAAATTTTACAGGAACTACCAGATATAGCAATCACTTTTCTGACGCAACTATTTAACTGCATTCTTGTGAGAGGTATCTTCCCGCAACAATGGAAAGTGGCACAAATAATAATGATACTTAAGCCTGGAAAACCCCCTGAGGAAGTATCTTCGTATCGACCGATTAGCCTGCTACCAATCACATCCAAAGTTATGGAAAGCCTTTTTCTAAAACGTCTACATTCTGTACTTGCCAAAACTCAAATTATACCAGATCACCAATTCGGGTTCAGAGAAAAACATGGCACCATAGAACAGGTCCACCGACTTGTGGAGCAAATACACAAGACCTTTGAAAAGAAAGAATACTGCTGCGCCGTCTTTCTTGATATATCACAGGCATTCGACAGAGTTTGGCACGAAGGCTTATTGTATAAAGTAAAAACACAGCTACCCACAAATTACTACATCTTCCTTAAATCCTACCTTGCGGATAGACATTTCTTTGTAAAGCAAGGAGAAGAAGTCTCCTCCCTGCATAAAATACATGCTGGAGTGCCCCAGGGCAGTGTTCTCGGCCCCATCCTGTACTTACTATTTACCGCTGACTTACCACTTTCGGAAGAGGCCATAATCGGTACATTCGCAGATGATACGGCTGCTTTAGCAACCCATGAAAATCCAACGCAAGCAAGCACCATTCTTCAAGCGTGTTTAGATAACATAACAAACTGGCTGAAAACCTGGCGTATTAAAGCAAATGAGACCAAGTCTGTACAGGTAACCTTTACCACTAGACGTGACACCTGTCCTCCAGTAACACTCAATGGAACACAAATTCCTCAAGCAAATGAAGCCAAATATCTAGGATTGTACCTAGATCGTCGCTTAGTCTGGAAAAAACATATTTTCACGAAACGAAAAGCTCTAGGCATGCAACTTAGAAAAATGTACTGGCTCTTCGAAAGAAAGTCCCAGCTGTCTTTAGAAAATAAAATACTCTTGTACAAATCCATCCTAAAGCCAATATGGACGTATGGTGTTCAGTTATGGGGAACCGCATCAACCTCAAATATAGAGATACTACAAAGATTCCAGTCAAAGATTCTTCGAATGATAACTAACGCCCCTTGGTTTGTTACGAACAAACAGTTACACCATGACCTAAAAATCAGAACAGTTATAGATGAGATAAGTCATACAATGAAATCCTACAAGAGAAGAATACGTAATCACCCAAACATACTTGCAATGCAGTTGATGCAAAGTAATTCGACGTTCTCAAGACTGAAAAGAAAAGCGCCCAGAGATCTTTAATCGACAATAACATATAGGGTACACGTCATTGGACTGTCACCCTTCAAGTCAATACGCACCTTCATGACCATTTGCTGAATGTCTCTGAGACAGTATTGCAAAACAACATACATAAAAAAAAAAAAAAAAAAATCTTCTTGTTTTCCTACAGAACATTAGTGCGTCCTGAAGGTTAATGCTTTTAAGTGTCTCTACCGATAGCACGTCCTCCCCGAATGTGCGATGTCTCAGTGACGAGTACATTACACACTCGGCCAGAACATGCTGACTAGTCAGATGTCTGTTGAGTGGACAGTGTCCAGTCAAGATCCCTGTCAGTATGCTTAGGTTGTACTTACCAAGATTTAGTAGATACCTTGTTCTATTTCTATTTACCCTTCCTATCATGAGTTTGGATTGTCTGCACCCCTGTGCTGCTGTGCTGTAGATTATAGACTTTAACACTTCTGTTCTGTAGGAAAACAAGAAGATGGGAATCATGCTGAATGGGAGCGTTGCCGGGCCTTTATCATGGCTTGTAGAGCCAATTTTGGATTGAAGCTAGAAAATATATCCTCAAATTACGTCACATCTCTTCCGTTAGAATTGATGAGAAATTTATGCAGGATTGTTCATTCTTTTACTTCCGGGATATAGAGATACCAAAGATTTAAAAAAAAATCTAGCTTAAATTCATTGTACACGTCACTTTCCCCGTAATATTTATACTTTTTACTTTTTAGGCTTATGTCCACGATTATCTCAGCATGCAGGGTGCCATATTGACTTAATCAATGAATTAATTAAACTCTTACTTACTGTACTTTGATATGCTAGACCACTTTCAAATAATTTTAAAAATATGTATTGTGTCCACTTATAATATTGTGGGTCACAAGTTGACAATTCCCTTTTCCAATCAAAGTTCAATCCTAAACGCAAGAGTTGTTTCTTCATAGTGTCAATATTATTTTCAGTCCAATCAAGTGGTTTAACATTCCTTTCAATAGCTGCATTTTCTGCTGGCAAACCAAAAGCATCCCAACCTATAGGATGTATCACTCTGTTGCCATTAAGATTATGAAATCTAGCAATGGTGTCAGATATGGTATAAACTCTAACATGCCCCATGTGAAGGTTGCCTGAGGGGTATGGGAATTGGGCCAAAACATAGAGCAACTTTCCATTTTCATGGGACTGTTCCTTTTGAACTTCTTTTGACCAATTTTTTTCAATACTCAATTTTATTTCAGGACTCAAGTCTTGTGGCTGAAATGTAATGTGACATTTTAATAAAAAAAGTTTCTAAGCATCTGATAAATTGTATGTTGCCGAGAAACCTGGGAGATTCATACAATATACAAACTCCAATATAGGCGAATTAAGAAACTTTTATCAATAAAGGTTACAAGGGGAAGGAATACAGGGACCTAATGTTAACTTGACTAATAAAAACAATGTGATAAGCCCTTAAATAGTGATAAAAATACGTAATGGGATAAATTCTAAGAGTTATTTAAAAATGGAAGTCCTTAGAATCCTTTTGCCTCTTACCCAAAGTCCTAAGCTTCCATGAAGTTGTCTAAACACTGTAAAATATGCTTGTAATTTCTGAGGTATACCAAACGACCTAGTTTTTAAAAGTGGTAAAAACATTTTGTTTTGGATGTAGTGTTTTTAGTGATAGATGTTAATTTACTTCGGTCACAGATTTTAACTTATAAGGAAAAATACCGATTTAAGTGATAACATAATTAGAACCTCGAATTGACCAGATAAATTATAAATATTTATTCAGTACGATTTTAATTCAAAATTATACTTTATTTCGTACTTATGTGTTGCGAATGAATATTATATTACATTACATTCAAGAATTTCAAGATAATCAAGATTTCAATGTACATTCACCACAGATTATTAAGGTATGTCTACATTCGAGTTCACGGTACATTTTTTTCTTGAGTTTTATCCAAGAGGGAAAGGCAAAGAACATTGGTCCATACAGCCTAGTCATAGTTTTCCTTCTTTATGATCCAATTTGAAGTATAATAAGGCCGAAGCCAAGTCTTTGTAGATTTTCCCTTATTCCAATTTCAAGTAAGGCCGTAACTAAGTCTTTGTAGATTTTTCCTATTCCAATTTGAAGTAAGGCCGGTGCCACATCTTTGTAGTCAATATTATCCTTCACGGTACATTCATTCAACAAGGAGTGTCCGCTGCGCCAAAAAACTAAATCAAATCAAATCAAATCAAATATATTATTAGTATTGTTTGCCTTAAAGGAAAGGTGAAGGAAGAGTGAAAGGTTCACTTTTCCTTTGACGGCTGTCATTCCAGTACAATTTTCTAAATAACGTGGCGCTCCTTTACCAATAAACGTACGAACGCGTCTTGCTATTTCAGTCAGTCACAGTACAAAAAGTACTGAGGTTGACTGAAGTAGCATGACAACTTCGTACGTTTCCGTGAAAATACGAAGGAAAGCAATTATGCATTATGCACTACACCTGTACACTTGCGTTGTCTAGTTAGACACCGTTCACCGTTCTGTGATACCGTAGACCCCGTAGACAGATCAAGATAAATACGTTAATTGACGACACGCTGGCCTAGTTGGTAGTGACCCTGCCTACGAAGCTAGCGGTCCTGGGTTCAAATCCCGGTAAGTGCAGATGTTTGTGTGATGAGCGCGAATATTTGTTCCTGAGTCATGGATGTTTTCTATGTATTTAAGTATATATTTCTCTATATAAGTATTTATATCGTTGTCTAGTACCCATAGTACAAGCCTAGAGCTTAGTTTGGGACTAGGTCAATTGGTGTGACATTGTCCCCTGATATTTATTTATTTATTTTATTTTATTTATTGCATTCAAGCTGAGCTCGACCACCTCCTCCTCCTCCTCCTTCTCCTAATATATTACGATACTCTTTGTCGACGAGCACCATGACGAGCACAACCTGCACAACATCTAACATTTTAATTTATAATCTGTGCGAAAAAAAGAGCAATATGACACCTATGGACCCCTTGATAATTTGTGCTTATGGACAGGACAGTGGCAATGATTAAAGAAACTGTAGTCAAAGGACAGTGGACATACATATAGTCTGTCAAAAAAGTCTAGAAATCAAAAAGTGGCAGCACTGTAGTGTCATCCCTTTCAAATAGATCAAAGAAAAAAGGGACGACACTACAGTATTGCCACTTTTTAAATTCAAGACTTTTTGACAGACTATAGGTACCCAAGACATACCCTTATAATCTGTGTTTGACACTTGCTATTTATTTACTACTTTACTTTACAACATAATTTGTTAATCCTGAGTACTTTATTAGGTATTCAATTATTAGTGTAGTTGAACTTGGAATCGAGAAAACGACCAGGTATTATTTGGAAACTAGAGTTTTATGCCCTTAATGGTAGGAATTCTCTTTATTTATTGTCCTTAAAAAGGTATTTTGTATCTTTATGTTATAAAATAACGCAAATTTGTGAGCTAAATACGGAATAATAAAAATATATGAGTAGAAGTAATTTTCTTAGTCCATATCTTATGCTATGGTCAAAGATTCCGATCTTTGTGATGGACCCTCTCACTTTTTTCATTCGAAATATATCTTTTAAACAATAAAACATTAACAAATATTACCCACGGGGATTGCCTCCAAAAATGTGCTCCAGACTATTTTAAGTAAAATATTTTATTTGTGTACATACACCCTACAACCCTGTATTACTAGATTTGTAATAAGATCTTGGTACATCTACATCTTGGTACTTGGATGGTTTCGGAAAAGTCTCTTGGACAATTCCTTAAAAAGACTTAGAGCGCTAGGATTTACCTGTTTATACATGGATCTAGATTGAGGGATTCGACATACCTCATAGATCATTTCCAACTACTAGGACTAGGATTTGCAACTACTAGGACTAGGAATCCCTGCATTGGAGGACCCAGTGCTTGCGAAGCAATTTAAGGTCCATGGGAAATTGTACTTTTCACTTTGCTACATATTTATAAATTTAATTATTCTTCTCATTAATTAATTTAATTTATTTATTTCATGGAAATGTCAGCAAATTTCTAGGCCCTTGCATTTTGCAACAGTTTTTAGTTTTTTGGTGTAGTTAATTTGTGGAGAATCTGTAGATGGTCATACAATATATGTAAAAGAATAACATTAATAATGATTTCCTATTATATTATAGGAACACCTTTCAATGAATGTATCATTATGTTGAATTTTTATTTCATCAAAGGTATCTCTTGCTCTTTTTTTGGTAGTCTCAAGTCTAACCTAACCTAACATATATAAATCATGTTTAAGATATCCTGAAACATTATGGTCTCAGTTGAAAATAGCATTTGATGAAATGATACAAGTGATGAAGTGCAATTCGATAAAAATTTGGATAAAAATTATAATATTATGATCATTATGATTGATGATTATAAAATATGATGAGAAATTAAATTAAATTATTGTAATTACATTAAAATTATTTTCCAGGGCTCCTGTTTAATAGATCCTAAAGATGATCCTTGCACAGTATCATAAACAGGCAATAAATTAAATCTGAAAACCCAGAACTCATCAAATATGCAAGCTAAAAAAAGATACTTGCTTCTCGTTTTGTCATGTGCCTTTCTGATATATTTCTTCTTCAGTAGTCAGCGCATGAAATCAGACATAGTCCAAAGTAGCTATTTGGACCAGCTACCATCATTTGCAACCCTAGATGAACTTTCAGAGATGCCTTCACTAGAGCAAAGAAAACCAAATTCTGCTCTTAGATCTTGTCGTATGGAAACTTGTTTTGATTTTACAAAGTGTGGAATAAATCCTAAAATTTATGTTTACCCAACTGATGGACCAGTTAGTGCATCATATCGGAAAGTATTATCTGTATTAAGAGAATCTCAGTATGCAACAAGAGATCCCAACGAAGCTTGCATATTTTTGCCAGCTGTGGACACTTTAGATGCAGATCCACTATCACCAGAACATGCCCCTGATGTAGCAGCTCATTTGTCACGGTTGCCATATTGGAATAATGGTCGCAATCACCTAATATTTAACTTGTACGCTGGAACATGGCCTGATTATTCAGAAACTGCATTAGGTTTTGATCCTGGTGATGCTATACTAGCTAGAGCCAGTGCTTCTGAAACAATTTTCCGGGAAGGATTTGATATTTCACTGCCATTGTTCCATAAGGAACACCCTGAACATGGTGGTGCACCAGCTGCGGCGACTGCCAACCCCTTCCCTGCCCCTCGGCGGCATTTACTGGCTTTTAAAGGTAAACGCTATGTACATGGTATTGGAAGTGAGACAAGAAACTCCCTGTGGCATTTGCATGATGGGTCAAATATGGTTTTGGTTACAACATGTCGTCATGGGAAATCCTGGAAACATTTAAGAGATGAACGATGTGATGAAGATAATCGCGAATATGACAAGTATGTTTGCTAATTCATTATGGCTTGTGATTTAATTATTACTAATATCATAATTAATTAATCAATCAAATTTGCTAAGGGTGTCAAAAACCCCTTTGAATGAAAATATCAGTTTGTGTGCAGGTGAATTGTCTTGTAGCCTTGAAAGTTGAGAACATTGTATGCTTGCTCACATTGTTATTTTGATTTCAGATTTGATTACGAGCAGTTACTGGCCAACTCGACATTCTGCCTGGTGGCGCGTGGGCGGCGTCTGGGCTCGTACCGCTTCCTGGAAGCGCTGGCGGCGGGCTGCGTACCCGTGCTGCTGAGCAACGGTTGGCGCCTGCCCTTCGATGAGCGCGTTGACTGGCGCCGCGCAGTCATCTGGGCCGACGAAAGGCTCCTCCTGCAGGTTAGTGCTAGGATGAAATGGATTCATCAACTGTTCAATCAACACAAATTTGTCCTATAATGGTGGGAAAACGATGTTTCTCTCCGACATTCTCGGAAATGGTACCGTAACTTTTGTAAAACCAACCTGCGAAGTTCTAAGTTCCAGGTCCAGGCAAAATTAAAAAAAAAAAGTTATTATTTACCTTCGGCAGCGGCATTTCATTTTTATATTCATTATTTTCACAAAAGCATTTGTTCATTGTAGCGTAATTTCACATCGCGTTCTTTTATGATCGCGAACAAATTTAAGTATTCGTCTTTCTTTACGTGTAGCTTTTTATCATGTAGCGTAGCGTTATTTGCTTATTTAAATTGCTGATGTTACTAGTAGGTTATTATTCCCTTTTTAAACGACTTCAAAAATCTAATTTGACAGAGTCGACGGGTCTCCGCTGGCGGAGCTCCTACTTATGGGTTTTTTTTAGCCCTCCCTGGGTGGCGGTGGCTCTCGATGGCTCCCGGTCTAAATAGGCCGTTTTGTGGAGCTCATATCTAGACAACGATTGAAAATAAGTAAAAAATTAATCAATAGTAATATAATAATAGAATCAAAGTTTTAGACAATTTCATCAGCTTTGATAATGCGATACAACAACATAGGAAATGTGAGGCATCGATTTCAAGATGTAAACAAAAAACAAAAAAACGGGACCTTCTTTGTGCACGCCTCCTAGGGGTGGGGACTTTTAGTATGTTCATCTCCTAACTATTCCAAACAAAGTTAACAGAAGTAAACCTTTCTGCTTTCAACTTTTCCATCCACAATCTTTCATTGCCAGGACTAATTAAGGAAATAAACAATTATGAAAGAACGATAAAATTCGCTACATGACAAATGCTTTTGTGAAAATAATCTAACAAACCCTGCACAAACCTTCCTTTTATATTTTACTTTTTAAATGTTATAGACTAAAAAGTTAAACCTTTCCAAACAAAGCGCTGTTTGGAAAGGTTTAACTTTTTAGTCTACAAATGGGTATCATCAAATAGTTTGACTTTTTTTTATAGAAATTTCGTTCATAAACAAAATAAATTGCCAAAATAATATAAACGCGTACCTCACTAATAAATGTTATAATTTAAACTATATATTATTTAAATTTAATTTACTACGTTTTTAGGACAATGCCAGATCTAGGCTTAAAAGACTTAAAAAAAAAGTGTCGATATGACCTGTTTTGTATGAGATTTAAATTCCGTATTTTATTACTTACACATTTAGGGAACTTGTACGAAAAATATTTATAGTTCATATGTAGCGAAACGATCAATATACGGAAACAGTGTCGTGTCGAGACGTAAGAAACAGGAAATAGTCTTTAGGTGTTGCCTACTAGCAAATCTCATAGGTACTGAGGTTTTATCACAAACTCGCAAATTTATTTTTGAAATGGATTAAAATAAAACTATATTTTGCTAATACATAAAAATAAGGATAAAGATGTATGTTCTGTAAGTAGCCACGGGCATTTTTACACGTTCTAATTTCTACCAGCGCCTCAAGAGGAGACCACAGCGAAGGAGACTATTAACATCGTAGTAAAAGCATTGAAGTAATTAAGTTGTCCATAATAATATTACAATGTCAAGATGTTTAAAATATTTTGGTATTTTTGTACCTACAGCTGTGAGGCCTGTGAACTAACAAGCTCAAATCATGTTAGAATTCGTTTTCGTGATATACTTTATTACTTAATGTCAGCAAGACAACACCGCATTAGCCAGTGGCTTTTCTATAAGATATTCCTGAAGAGTAGTCTAACAATAAGTCGATTATACATATTATTAAATGGAAAAACTCTTAAATCTTTGGAAAATCGCGTTCGGATTCAACGTAATTGGTTTAGTTTATATCCTGCGATGATATAATCTCTTATCGTAAATCACTCTGACAGTGCCATCTATTGAGATACTTTGTAAATAAGACATCTTGCGTGTAACGTGTTGTTACGATTATTTCTAAATAGTTTTTTTTGACAAGTTCTTCAGAAAAACTAACACCACAGCATTGTTTTAAATATTTTTCTACACTAAATAAACCCAATTTTATAATTATCCGTGACAAATTTTCTTAGGCCAAAGCTTCTATGGAAACCTGGCATTGTTCTTTGTGATTTTATTTATTTCAGATTTATACTAAATCGTACAGCTGTTTCAAATCTAAATTAAATTATAAGTAACGCTGAGGATGATGGCGACAGTGTTCTTTTTTCAAGGTTTTGTTTTATTAATTAATATTATTAAAAAAAAATCACACCACATGCTCCAAATTGCCCAATTATATATCATGCAAACCTCAGTTAAAGCAAGTCATTATAACTATCGGCTAACCAGCGGGTTATAATGAGATTCAGTACAATATTATAACCCGTATAATTGTTCCATACAAACCTACAGCAAAGGTTTCTATGGAACTTATTTGAAAATCGAACTGGCCACTACAAGCCATATACGCAAAACAAAGAAAATAAAAGAAAAGCCGAGTGTTGCAAAACGATGCAGTATTAGTTAGCAGGAGGTTGAAGTTGAAATATTATAGTTGGACTAGTGGCATGTGGAGTGACGAAAGCGAAAGTGATTTGAGATTTGACGTTATTTCTAATAAGTGCCTTTGCTTTTTATTGTCTCGCAATAGGTGAGAAAAGCAGAGTATTCTCCTTTGGGATAAAGCTGTTTTCGTCTTGGGCGAGCTTGAATCCGTCGCTGCACCCAGGAGTCCTTTTGAATTCCCTCGCTTCGCTCAGGAATTAACTTATAGCACCCTAGCTACGCTCGGGAGTTAAATCTGGTGTCCCTAATTTGCACAGGATTAAATATCGCGCCCGTGACATAAAACAGTGCTTTATCCCCTCGGTGTATAATCTACTATTTTAAGTTACATCTGTGCTTTGCAGGTCCCGGAGCTAGTGCGCTCGGTGTCGGCCGAGCGTATTCTCGCATTACGGCAGCAAACTCAGCTGTTATGGGAGCAGTATTTTTCGTCAATTGAAAAAATAGTTTTTACTACGGTTGAAGTAAGATTTTACGAAAACAAGTACATTGTTGTTAAGGCTGGAACGTATGCAATAGATAGACGAGTGATTTATCAGCAGTTCTGAAGTTGTGATGAAATCCTTTGGATATTTGTAGGCTTCCGTAATTTAACATGGTACCCTAATAATTTCCCCAGGTCCGTTTGTCCGTCGTCCGTCTGTCGTTTAGCTGAGCGAATCTTGGTTACTACAAGTTCTAATTTGGCAGAGTTATACATTTACATTACGCCGACAAAGTTGTAAAATAAAATCTTGTTTTATTTTGGGCATTTTTTAAAAATACAAAATATTATTACCATTTTTAGGGTTCCGTAGCCAAATGGTAAAAAACGGAACCCTTATAGATTCGTCATGTCTGTCCGTCCGTCCGTCTGTCCGTCCGTATGTCACAGCCACTTTATTCCGTAACTGTAAGAGCTATAGGTACTATGGAAACTTTGTAAGTAGATGTAATCGGTGAACCGCATTAAGATTTTCATACAAAAATAGAAAAAAAACAATAAATTTTTGGGGTTCCCCATACTTAGAACTGAAACTCATTTTTTTTTCATCAAACCCATACGTGTCATCTATGGATAGGTCTTCAAAAATGATATTGAGGTTTCTAATATATATTTTTTCTAAACTGAATAGTTTGCGCGAGAGACGCTTCCAAAGTGGAAAAATGTGTGTCCCCCCCCCGTAACTTCTAAAATAAGGGAATGATAAATGTAAAAATAATATATGATGTACATTACCATGCAAACTTCCACCGAAAATTGGTTTGAACGAGATCTAATAATTAGTTTTTTTTAATACAAATCGTAAACCGCATTTTACCTTTCATTCAATCAACTCAAATATAAGAAAGAATTAAGAAAAACATTTAAATAGTGGTACGGTACCCTACGTGCGCGAGTCCGACTCGCACTTGGCCGGTTTTTTTGAGATTAGACCGAATCAAGCCTACTTTATACGACATTTATAACTCTAAATTATCTCAGGAACACGCTGTTAAAATCCTTCGGGTACGTCGCGGGCACGGTGTATATTAGAAAGAAATGACTGGCCACTAAGTACGGTATCGTTAAAAAGAAAAAATGGCGGGAGAGCGTAAAAATTTTAGCGTGCTGAATTTTCGATGCGATAATTTTCGGTGATAAGTTAAAAGATTTTTTTTATTTCCTCGCAGTAGTCGTGAAAAGCAATGATAAGCCTCGGCCGAGTGCAATAGATGGACGAGTTAGTTCGAGGGCCGATGCGTAGCGGAGGTCCTCGAAAGGACAAGCTTATTTTGTAACCTCTACAACAATGTACTATTCATCACACTTGCTCGTAAATAGTGTCCTCATATGCTAAAAAAATCGACCGTAAATCCAAAATAATACCCGCGGGCCTTTTTTTACCATTAGGCCCTATCGAGCGTAATAGTTTTTTCGACTCATACTATCATAATTCATAATACGTCAGGACCCCAATTATTGTGCCATTCGACATGAAGTTTCATTCGAGATGAAATGTCAACACATACAACATGACATACAATTTCCTAAAACTCTCGCATGTAAACTATTGATCTCGACTGTCACTAGAATCGGACCTGAACAGGTTTGTCATTATCTGTGGTAAGTCATAGGCAATGTTGTAGTATGCCGCTAAATGA
The DNA here is from genome assembly GCA_923062465.1 of Acleris sparsana. Taxonomy (NCBI): domain Eukaryota; kingdom Metazoa; phylum Arthropoda; class Insecta; order Lepidoptera; family Tortricidae; genus Acleris; species Acleris sparsana. The sequence continues at coordinate 11,483,082 of OV281287.1, read as the reverse complement.
TCTTTTGTCTGATTTTGTTTTATTTCCTCGCAATTGTGATGAAAAACATTGTATTTTACATGGGTGGTAAAGAAAATACAAAGCTCGAGTCATTAAAGGCCTCAGCCTTCGGCTTCGGGCTTTTAACATACTCTCGTTTGTAATTCTGTCTGCACCACCCATAATACATAATGTACTAATACATAATTTACAACAACACACAAATCAAGTAAAAATACAGGGTTATTGGTAAGTCGACCTATTCCCGTTAGGAGGTGATAGGGGTGACTATTTGCGATAATTTTGACCCCCATATGCATTATGCAAAAGTGAACCATTTTTGAGTTATCGCGATTTTTAGTTTATTTTTAAATTAGTCGGAAATTCAACTTGAAAAATTTATTACAAAAAAAATATCAATTTAAATCTTTATTTTTCTTCTGATTTACAAAAACGATTAAACACTGGTTATTTTTCAATATTAAAACAATAATTATCGGCCCAAATTTAAAAAAGCGAGACAGAATACGAAATTTTTTCAATATTTTTTGCTGTCGCTTTCCACTAAAATGCCTTAAAAACAAAAAAAAACGTTATGAAACTTGGCTTGCAGATTATTTTAAAAACTTAACTGTTTTCTTAGCTCTCCAAAAATGCATAACAAGTAGGAAATTATTTGAAAAAAAACTGAAAAAAAATCATCACAAAGGAAGCGGGCGGAAACTAAAGTCACAAATGCCACTACAAAAATAAAAATTAAAAAACATACCGAATTTAAATCAACTTTTTTTTATTTGCTTTTGTACAAGATGAACTTGTTTTTCTTATGCAATATTAAAAAAAAAATATCTGTACACGTTTGAGAATGCGAGGCCGAAAACTAAAAAGTACATGTTTTTTTATCAAACTCCAACATAAATTACACGAAAACAGAAAAATTTACCAATACGTTTGGCTGACTGAAATTAGTCTGACTAACTTAAAAGAAAACTAAAAATCGCTTACTTTTTCCATAAGTTAATGTTGTTATTTGTGTTTACGAGTATAACAGTTAGTTTTAATAGCTCGTTAGATAGCTGGAAAACGTCAATGTTTTATGTGTAATCTGCACGCCAAATGTATTGGTAAATTTTTCTGTTTTCGTGTAATTTATGTTGGAGTTTGATAAAAAAACATGTATTTTTTAGTTTTCGGCCTCGCATTCTCAAACGTGTACAGATAATATTTTTTTTTAATATTGCATAAGAACAACAAGTTCATCTTGTGCAAATAAAAAAAGTTGATTTAACTTCGGTATGTTTATTAATTTTTATTTTTGAAGTGGCATTTGTGACTTTAGTTTCCACCCGCTTCCTTTGTGATGAATTTTTTTCAGTTTTTTTTCAAATAATTTCCTACTTGTTATGCATTTTTGGAGAGCTAAGAAAACATTTAAGTTTTTAAAATAATCTGCAAGCCAAGTTTCATTACGTTTTTTTTTGTTTTTAAGGCATTTTAGTGGAAAGCGATCGCAAAAAATATTGAAAAAAAATCGTATTCTGTCTCGCTTTTTTAAATTTGGGCCGATAATTATTGTTTTAATATTGAGAAATAACCAGTGTTTAATCGTTTTTGTAAATCAGAAGAAAAATAAAGATTTAAATTGATAATTTTTTTGTAATAAATTTTTCAAGTTGAATTTCCGACTAATTTAAAAATAAACTAAAAATCGCGATAACTCAAAAATGGTTCACTTTTGCATAATGCATATGGGGGTCAAAATTATCGCAAATAGTCACCCCTATCACCTCCTAACGGGAATAGGTCGACTTACCAATAACCCTGTATACAAAGTTGGACAGTTGTTGTGAACCGATCCCAATCCCAACTCTGCATTTGCCGGCTGTTAAGCCAGCGCTGGTCATCCGTTGGGACCGCTCGGTGACACAACAGATGGTGACAAAAAAAAATTTTTTTTATGTTTTACTTTTATTACATATGCCCCCCCCTGACAAACAGACAGACAAACGGACAACGGAGGATTAGTTATGAAGTCCCGTTGGCATTCTTTGAGTACGGAACCCTAAAGAAAAAAAAAAGCAAGCAGCTCATCTCAAATGGGTACATTCTGCCTTATAAGAAGCTGCACACTTTTGGACCCTGTCGCTTTAACGCCTTTGACAGAATTAGTGCAGGACCTAGTTCAAACATGACGTTAAAGTAACAAAGCACTAAATAGTGCAACTACTTATAAGGCCGACCGTATCATTACTAAATAAAACGTTCTCTTCGTTAATAGATAATATTCGAACGAGTGCTAATGCACAGATCGTCTCGACAACGCGAGGCGCTGATATGGAACGGGTCGCCGGGCGCCCTGGGTACGCTGGCCACGTACGGGGACTCGCGCGCGCACCTGCCGACGGGCGCGCGCGCCCCGGCCGCGCCGCGCGCTCCTGCGCCCGCGCCCGCGCCGCTGCCCGCGCCCGCCGTGCCCGGGGCCGCGCCCGGCGCCGCGCCGCCGCCCTCGCCCGGGGACTCCTTCACCGCGCTGCTGTACGCGCAGGCCACCTCGCCCGCGATGCACCGCCTGCTCGCCAGCGTCGCCGGCAGCCAGCACTGCGAGAAGGTGGTCATCGTGTGGGACAGCGAGCGCGCCGCGCCGACGCTGCACGAGCTGGCGCGCGAGCCGGGCGACGCGCGCGACCCGCTCCCCGTGCTGGTCATAGACGCTACCACGCATTACCCGGGGTGAGACAGTTACATAATCATCTCTTCTGTCAACATCTACGTTTGCATCATGGTACAGTCACCACACGGGATTATTGAGCCACTTGCCACTGTTCATAACTTAGCCATGTAGTGCAAATAGGGCATACTCGTGCGGCATTCTGTCTTTGTCATTCGGTATTTCCATCAAATCAGCTGTCAAAAATAATCTGACAGAACATCGGTAATTCATTAAATTATTAGACTCGTAAACAACGTTCGGATAAAGTCGTGTTCCGAAAAATTCCGAGTTTTCTCGACGTCGTATGACCAATCATGATTTTTCAGCTGCTATCGTTACGTTATAACAATTGTTACTAGCTAACTGTTTCTAGAGCTGTAATTGGTTGGCTTTGAGTGTAATCACTCTTTTTTCAGGTTGGCAGGCTTGGTCTTCAGGTTAGCCTAACTGTTGGCTAACCCGAAGACCAGTGCATGGAACCTAAAGGATAAAGGATGATTCCCACCAAACGGCTCGCATCACATTGGATCAGAAAGAATGTACGTACGGATGCGGCGGCAGCCGTACGGCTCTATTGAAATTATTCTCGTCTAACTATGACGGAGCCGATCGCACGTCGCAGCATACTTACGGCGACGTACGCGTGTCGCGGAAGGCGCCCGCGGTCAAGTTGCTGTGCGCTGCTTGGTAATATAGACTTTAAATACTATGAACATGGTTTAATATCGTTTAAAGACCATAAAATTATTTCCGTTCCGATCCGTTGCGGGCCGTTTGGTGGAAATAGTGCTTAAATGGCAATTCTCGCCTGTCTAACACAAAGGCAAGGTGGCCTGCGACTTTCCTTGTCTAGATATACGGGTAAAACCGACTAAACCCGATTTGTATTCCACGGCCAACATTCGTACAGTGTCAATAATCCCGTGTTGTGACTGTACAATAATACGAGTATAGTTTGCCTGGTATTCACAATTCAAATAAAGTTAATTTCGAAGACTTAAACATGACAACTCATACTGTTTTAAAGATATTCAATTACTTTTAATCAGTTTCTGATAGTTCGGGGTAGTTATCTCAGAGACCCACCACCGCGATGACGGCGATGGTGATGTTGGGAGTAGTTGGGGTGGGTTGTTATCTAGTCGTGAATTATTTTAGTGGTGGTAGGACCTTCTGCAGGGTCCGTCCGGATCGCTACCACCATCTTATCCATTAGCCCACCGCGTGGGGATAAGACAATCGGTGAAATTACTATATTAGTATAGAGGCATTCCATCTTAGTCCTCAGGGTTGGCAACGCATTTGAAGTCTTAGGATTGCAGTTTTGATATTGTAGTCTATACCCTGTCCACGATAACGAGCTAGTACTAGAAAACTTAGACAGCACGTCATTGGTCAGCGATAAGGGCGATGCACGTGCACCGGGTGAGTTTACATGGCGGTCGAAGTTCAGTCAACATCTGTCTCTTGCACGGTGCGGACGCGTTATAGTGATCTCTTTTTAATTTTTACCGGTTTAATCTGTGACTCGGCTTGTTTACTGGACTATCTTCTGCTGTTTGAATAAATGAATACATAAGTAAATACTTATTGGGTCCTTTATTATTTAACTAAACCAGAAAAATCATTGAAATTTGAAGATTTGAAATAAATTTCTTTAGGTCTCAGGTCCCACTTACCATCAGGGGCACGTTTTATAAAGCTACAAGTAACAATTTTACAGGTCTAAACTGGCAACACTGCTGAAATGGCTGATCGTCATTGGTCGAAGGTTGTAGGAAATGGAATCCTGAGGGAATGGAATCAAATTACAATTTACAGGTTACAAACCTGTAAATTGTAATTTGTAACTTTAAAAACAGGCCAATACTGCCCTGAGTGCTCGCGTGCCTTCTCATTGTCATAAACAAACTGTTATTCAATTTTGTGGCATTTTAACTATTTATGCATATTTTAAGCACACTAATAAATTAATACTAAGTTGGCATGAAACCCGAAATCCCTAGTATGTTATTTCTGAAGGTTGCTAATAGAGTGAGTCTATGTTTATGATCTATCCAGATATCGATCTGGATAGATCATAAACATTTTGCATTTAGAAGGATTTAGATCAATAAAAGAAACGTAACAGCGGCCAATAACGAATTAAAAAAAAGGAGGTTGTAACCACCTTGTTACAAGTTAATCACGTTAAACTAGTGTAAAAGCCTCTTATATGATAATTCCCGACGCCACACGACTGATAACGAATACCGACATTTACATCACGAAAAACCACGTCCAATCAGCAATTCAAGCGAAACAATTGCCACTATTAGTTCAAACTGAACTCGGTCTTCATTGGTCGTTACAAAAGAATTGCTATGGTCGCGTTTCATTATATGTCACGGGTTAATTTCTATGATTAAATTTTTGCAATGAGCGTAGATACAACGTTTAATTACTTTGTTCTAAAACAAAAAAACGTTTTTTCTATCATTATTTGAAAATCTTATCTACCACTTTGTTTCTATGGGTGTACCGACTAAAATTACCGTAAATAAAATAAAAACACGGTGCATAAGTGTACGACTAATTTTCATAACATACGTAACGTTTCTTAGTTTTAGATCTTAACTAGGTACAATCTTTCTTAGAAACGCCCATTAAGTACAACCAGCAGCCCGCATTGGCTCCCGAAAGACGACATTGTCTAAACGATGGTCTCATTTTTTTTATGGCATGGAGAAGGTGAACGAGCGCACAGGCCACCTGATGCTAAGTGGAATCTGTGACCCATACACATTGCATTCTCGAGACTACAGTGTTAAGACTGCAATCCTATGACCGCAAATGCGTGTATGAGTTTTTGTAGTGCTGTTAAAAGGTTGGTCATTTGATATTAAAAATAAACAATTAGTAGGTGTTAGTTCCCCTTCAATTTGCGTAAAATAGAACCTTACTATTTATTATTTGGTCTATATCGGAATCCATAATGGTTTTTTCGCATAATGTATCATATCATATGGCATAAAATCGTTTCAGCCAAAACGGTGTTTACAATAGAAAGGGTTTTATTTTTATTATTATAAAAAATAAACCTAACGTAACCTAACCTAATCTACACAATAGACTTTTATTAAATTCTGCAATGTCAGCCTAAATGAGCGTTATGGGAAAAGATCATTATGAGACAAAAAAAAAACGTTTTAAATGACACCCTTTATTATTATTTACCTATCACATATAATTTTATACTTACAATTACTTTGAGATAACCCGATTTTAGAGACCCCTTAAACACGGAACCTTAAAAGTCTGCCATGCTTGGGATATGATAAACTACTAGAATTTCATAAGAACTAGTGGTTCCCTAAAACCCGGGGTTTTTGCAATTTTAAAGAACTAGCTTGTGCCCACGCCTCCCTCCACAGGGAAGTTGGTTACAGCTATGCTCTCAAAAACTGACCATTCATTGGGGTTAAAATTTGCGCAGAAGGCAAAGAGCACACTGGGCTTACCTTAATGCTGTTTGGCTAGGATGAGCTCCTTCTGTACTTGTATGTATTTATTGTGTGGCGCAGGGAAGGCGTGTCAGCGCGTTGGCAGCCGCTGTGGGCGGTGCCGACGGCGGGCGTGTTCTCGCTGGACGGCGACGCGCCCGTGCTCGCCGAGGAGCTGGACTTCGCCTTCCGCGTGTGGAGGCACTTCCCCGAGCGCATCGTCGGCTACCCCGCCCGGTCGCACTTCTGGGATGAAGCCAAGGTGCTACTGGGATAATATGCGGATTATGGGGAAATCCGAAACAATAGGAGAATTAAGAGATACAGGGAGACCATCTTAGGAATCGGGTCTTATTTGTGAAAACAAATTTTAAAATGAGTAATCAATTCTTTGGTCACGTCTGCGTTGTTCGTAAAATTTAATAATAAATTCATGTTCCGATTTTATTCTATCCTTAGTATGATGGGTCATCATTGATGACAATGATCATTTCATGAAACAGTTAGGGTGCGGATCCACTGAGGCGGAGAAGACCGGAGCGGAGTGGAGCTGTGCCAATATTAACCAATACCAACACGCTTAGCACACCTTAGTTTAGATCCTATTGGTTAATTTTGGCACAGCTCCGCTCCTTTCCGCCTCAGTGGAGCCTCAGCCTAAGCATTTTGAAAAAGGAATATGAAAAAATGCGTTTGTACTTCCTCGCGTGAAACTGAGTCAAACTGCATAACAATAATTTACGATAATTTTATTATATTGTACGAACAACTCAAACATGACCAAAAAAATAATATGCCATAATTGTTTTCACGAAAAAATACACTTTTCACTTCTCATGCTCGTAAAGTCCTTCTTTATGCTGGGTATAGGCTGCATAAAATCGCATTTTATGCACTAGTGCATAAAGTAATTTCTTCTTTTAAGACTAAGGCAATCAGGCCTTACAGCCTTCACACAATACACCTTCATTTAATTGATATATTTTTATGAGATTTTGGTTACATCTTAATTTAATTACATTTGTATAACTATCTAAATACAAATTTACGAATAATACCTACGGCGTGCATTTACGGTAAAAAAATACAACGCAAATATTTATAATAACTTGGCATTAAGCATCAGACCATAGTCAAACCTGTCAAACGTCACAAAGTCGAATATTAAAAAAAAAAGTTAAGAAGGTAATCAGGCCTTACAGCCACAAACACAATACACCATATTTTAATTCATTTGTTTTTATGAGATTTAGGTTATTTCTTAATTTAATTACGACATATATATAACTATCTAAATACAAATTTACGAATAATACGGGCGTGCATTTAAGTCAAAAAATATAACGTAAATATTTATAATAACTTGGCATTAAGGCACAGACCATAGTCAAACGTCACATAGTCAAAAATAAAAAAAAAGTTTAAGAAAAATTGTGAGGCGCGAAGCAAATTTTTCGGTAAACAAAACTAGAAACCAGAAAATTTTGTTGTGTCGCGTTTGAAAATTCAATAAGTAGTTAAACAATGTCCTCGAGTAGTGATAGTGACGATCAAATAATGATTTCGCCTGAGACTTTAATGGAAAGAAGTGCGAAAGATGTAATTGAGAAGATATTGCCGCCTAAATCGAAGAAAATCTATCTCAGTATGTGCTTCTTGTTTTATTTCCTTGCAATCGAAGTGAAAAGCAGAGTGTAAAATTCGAGCATAAAACCCATTTTACCCTCGACGTGACTATCCACACTCTATATGCACATCTTGGGTAAAATGGCTCGTTTTATGCACTTGTTGTACAATCTACTATTTCCTGTGTCTTAGGAAGTACAGGAAAACCGTCTTGTCTGTCAGTCAGACATGTAGAAGGCCGAAATCATGGGTGCTTTTGGATTTCCTGATATTGTCCCAGTTGAAAAAACAAGGGGTGGGGTACATACGAATGGTTTCTCTTACTCTAAAGTCAGATTTTAATTCTCAAGAAAAAAAGGTACTTTCAAAGTGACATTTCAGGAGATGTTGAAGTATGATCTAGTGAGGAATATAATATAAAGTTATCATTTTGCTCAAACCAATATACTCAAAATAAACGTGAAATATAAATCAAATGGAAATCTCACAAATGTCTAAAATAAAACAGCATTATCCATTTTTTAACATAGCCCTGTAAATGAGTGCTTAAAAGGGGGGTGTGGATGGAGAAGTTGAAAGCAGAAAGTTTCACTTCGGAACTTTGTTTGGACTAGTTAGGTGATAAACATACTAAAAGTCCCCTTTTAGGGGCTCACCTTCTAGGGAGAAGGTGAGCCCTAGGTTTCACAGAGAAGGTCTCGTTTTGTTGTTTTTTGTTTACATCTTGAAAACAATGCCTCGTAGAAAATGTTGTTGTATCGCATTATTAACGCTGATGAAATTCTCTACAACCTGATTCTATACATTTTATACCTATTTTCAATCCTTGTCTAGATATGAGCACCGATTAAGCATGGGAAGTCTATTTCTGGGATAAAATAATGCATTTTAGAAAACGTAATATGTTTTATTAGGTTTCTATTTTATATACATATTACGAGATGAGTAGATTCTGACCCGGTGTGTTAACACTGCTATTTAACCCCAAACATATTTTACGTGATTGAAAAATAAAAGAAGTTAAATATGAAAAAAAGTTGTACATGACTTTAATTTTTTGTTCTATATACTGCATTATTTTTATCCCATAAATAGTCCCCATCCTTAGTTTATTCGAAAATGATATATTGATATATTGGATGTTATAGTTTTAGAGAAATATGGCTTCAATTAAAGCGCGGCAGCGTCTAACTACACTCGAATATCGACCGTTTTCCGGAGCTCATATCTAAACAAAGATTATAGAATAAAAGTTGAAGAGAATTTTATCAGCTTTAATAATGCGAAACAACAACATTTCCTATGACGTAGCGTTTTAAAGCTGTAAACAAAAAATAAAATTACGGGAGTATTCAATGTCGAATGTTAGTGAAAAGAGTGCTTTCTAAAGCCAAGCGGCTCGCATCTTAATCACTAGGGTGTATAGGGAGACAGTGATACCAGTGTAGTAATAGTACATTGTGCATCAAGGGTAGTATGAAGGGAATTACTAACGAGAGTGTTAGAAGCCCGACGCCGAAGGCGGAGGGCTTTTAATGACTCGAGTTAGTAATCCCCTTACTGCCTGTGATACACACAATGGTTTTCATCACATTTGCGAGGAAAAAAACAAAGAGAAAACACTTTAACTCTGCAAAATATAAAGAAATAACTTTTGACGGACGGGAACGTCAATGGAAACGATTTTTTTTTTGTGACCACAGACACTGCGTTTAGTTTCGACCTGAATTCGAGCCAGATTTAGCCAATTTGATAAAAATGTATAATTACTAAAATTAATGATAAATGTTGATATAAACTTGAAATAGGTATAAAAATAATGAAGTTTAATGAAGCATATAGGTTTTGTGTAATGTAAGTTAGTCTATAGCTAATTTTTAAAGATGAAATTAGAAACCGATTTAATTTTTGGCTGAAAATTAAACCTCCTTAGTCAGAAATGATGTACGAAAGAGTTGCAAATTTTAAAAAGAAAGTCATTACTCCCTAGGGATGACAAACTCGCCATAATTCCCGCGGGAACAATTTAGGCCATTGTCCTTCTGTATACAGGCATGGAATAACACCATTTACGAGCAAGTGTGATGAAAACAAATTATTCGTTCGAAAACAGTGGTTCCTTTTTACCCGACTGCGGCGAAGCAATAAGGAAGGTTATGATTAAAATAGTATAACAAAGTGTAAATGTTAAAATAAAGTATGCCATCAACAAATTTAATTATTTTATCCTGATAAAATATACTGGTTTTTTTTATAGAAAGTTTATTTCTTTTAAATTTGGAAAATAAAAATGATTTTCGCTAACAGCAACGTTTTTGTTGGTCTTTTTACCGTGGAAATAAAAATTAGACTTGCCAGTATTTCGGGATGTTTTGCATAAGGGACTTTAGAAAAGTGAGAAAAAAGCCTTTTTTATGTGTAGGTAAATGCAGTACGTACTTAGTAATAAATTGACTAAATATTGTGTTTATTGATTTTGCGTTACGTACAGTCGAGTTCATAAATATGTATACACTTAAGTACCTTGTCACTTTAACCGTTGTGACCGGTGCTTGTCCACCGACGGCAATGCGGGGCGCGGATTGCAAGCTCGCGACTAATGTTAATAAAAATCGCGAGCTTCGGTCCGGCTTTTAATTGTGTTCAGTAAAATGATAACTACTATTGTCAATTGTCAAACCGTAAAATAATTACACCGCGTTAAACCTAATATTATTATAATAGTCCAATGTTTTAATTTTTGTCGCACATATCATTCAAGAAGTGAATAATTTGAAAAAAGAAAGATCTAAAATTGTATAACGGCCCAAAAAGCATATTGGCAAAAGAGAAAAGTTTTGTAGCATTGGATAAATTAAACTTAACCTCGAAAACGTAACAAACATATTCTTATATCTTGTCCATTACTACCGATTAATATTGGAAAACAGCCCTGAAACCCCACTGGACTTTTAGGGTCACACGTAAGTTCCTAGGTGTTCCATGGCTATAAAATAATGTATTTTAAAGCTATCTCGTTGTATATAAATAAGGAAAGGTCTCTGGGAGTTTTTCAGAGCAATATACAGGGTGTATTTGGAAGTGTGGATCAAACATAAAGTTTGTTTCTCCATACTTGGTATCTCAGAGTTTGCTTTTCACTTTGTATGGAAAAAACTACTATATGTAATTACCTACGTAAAAAAAATACTGGAAAAAAAAGAGCAAATAGGTTTGAAAACTTCGCTGATTTGTAATGACTCTTATTATGTAAGATACCACTTAAAAACTTATGAAATAAAACATGAAATTAATTATTTTTCGTGACATGGACATAAGGGAAAATTACAAAAATTAAGATTAAAATGATCAATATCTCCGAAATTAGTAAATATCGCTGAACATACATAGGGGTGAGTTGGATAGGTCTAGACGTTCTCTATCGACCTGCTTCGTTTGATCCACACTTCCAAATACACCCTGTATATATTGGACTCATAGAGTATTTTCGGCGTTGTATAACATACTGTGTTAAATTCTGTGGTATGACAGCCATTATACTATTTTTCATATATTATTGTGCCTGTGAAGGATGTCATTTGACAAATTTAGTGATGTGGCTATACTCCGTTTGTTTAGGTACTTAAAAAAATGTAAACAAAAGAACCACGTTTTATAGTTCGTCAGCCAATAGAAGCAGAACACTGATACGTCAAAGTGCGATAAAACAGTTTTGATTGGCTGTTTAACAATGCCACGTGGTTTGGCTTGTTTACATTTTTTTAAGTACCTAAACAAACTAACTATAGTGAAAATCGCATACATTTCTTTCGATTATCCTACGTTTGTCACAGACACATATTATAATAACTCCTTTTGGAAAACGAACTGTTCGTGAAGCAATAAGGCAATTTTATTATTTATTTTGATTTTTGGCCGTTGTAAATTTTAAAGTTATGACAGTTTGTTTTTCTCGTGAAAAAGGCTATGGTGTTATATATATTCGGCCGTAATATTGGAATGTGAGCTTTTTTTTCATATTCTTGTATTTTTTATAAAAAGCTAAAATAAACTTAAATACATATTTTGCCGTGTTCGGGAGGCAAAACGTTTTTGATTCCTATAGTAATTTGCAGCTGTCTCAAAAATGAAATGTCAATTACAAGTCCAACTGTAGCTTGCATTTGGCTTGCACAGTATCGCCAAAATCGTGTTACCATCGCAGCGTTCATAAATATGTATTTTGTCAATACATTATAATACCTATACGGTTCAATATCACAACAACCATTTTTTTTCTGGCGCAGTTGCACTTCTCCACTGAAACTGGATTAGTGCAAGTGTATCAGGATGATGGAAGAAGATAAATTTCATTTCACTCCAATCCAATCCAATCCTCTCCTCGCCGGTGGAAAAGCACCTTCCGTCTCCGAATTGGATGCGGAGTAGGTACGCTGTATAGAAAGTGGTGGGTATTATAATGAATGATGTATTCGGTGGTTGCGCAGAGCTTGTGGGGCTACAGCAGCAAGTGGGGCGGGTCGTACTCGCTGGTGCTGCCGTCGGCGGCGCTGGTGCACCGCGCGTGGCTGGCGCGCTACGCCGCGGCGCCGCCCGCGCTGCGCCTGGCCGTGCGCCGCGCGCGCAACTGCGAGGACATCCTGCTCAACTGCCTCGTGGCGCAGCTCGCGCGCCGCCCGCCGCTCAAGCTGGCGCAGCGCCGCCGCCACAAGCCGCCGCACCACCGGTACCTACACACTACACAGTACACCCGTCGGCGGCGCTGGTGCACCGCGCGTGGCTGGCGCGCTGCGCCTGGCCGTGCGCCGCGCGCGCAACTGCGAGGACATCCTGCTCAACTGCCTCGTGGCGCAGCTCGCGCGCCGCCCGCCGCTCAAGCTGGCGCAGCGCCGCCGCCACAAGCCGCCGCACCACCGGTACCTACACACTACACAGTACACCCGTCGGCGGCGCTGGTGCACCGCGCGTGGCTGGCGCGCTGCGCCTGGCCGTGCGCCGCGCGCGCAACTGCGAGGACATCCTGCTCAACTGCCTCGTGGCGCAGCTCGCGCGCCGCCCGCCGCTCAAGCTGGCGCAGCGCCGCCGCCACAAGCCGCCGCACCACCGGTACCTACACACTACACAGTACACCCGTCGGCGGCGCTGGTGCACCGCGCGTGGCTGGCGCGCTGCGCCTGGCCGTGCGCCGCGCGCGCAACTGCGAGGACATCCTGCTCAACTGCCTCGTGGCGCAGCTCGCGCGCCGCCCGCCGCTCAAGCTGGCGCAGCGCCGCCGCCACAAGCCGCCGCACCACCGGTACCTACACACTACACAGTACACCCGTCGGCGGCGCTGGTGCACCGCGCGTGGCTGGCGCGCTGCGCCTGGCCGTGCGCCGCGCGCGCAACTGCGAGGACATCCTGCTCAACTGCCTCGTGGCGCAGCTCGCGCGCCGCCCGCCGCTCAAGCTGGCGCAGCGCCGCCGCCACAAGCCGCCGCACCACCGGTACCTACACACTACACAGTACACCCGTCGGCGGCGCTGGTGCACCGCGCGTGGCTGGCGCGCTGCGCCTGGCCGTGCGCCGCGCGCGCAACTGCGAGGACATCCTGCTCAACTGCCTCGTGGCGCAGCTCGCGCGCCGCCCGCCGCTCAAGCTGGCGCAGCGCCGCCGCCACAAGCCGCCGCACCACCGGTACCTACACACTACACAGTACACCCGTCGGCGGCGCTGGTGCACCGCGCGTGGCTGGCGCGCTGCGCCTGGCCGTGCGCCGCGCGCGCAACTGCGAGGACATCCTGCTCAACTGCCTCGTGGCGCAGCTCGCGCGCCGCCCGCCGCTCAAGCTGGCGCAGCGCCGCCGCCACAAGCCGCCGCACCACCGGTACCTACACACTACACAGTACACCCGTCGGCGGCGCTGGTGCACCGCGCGTGGCTGGCGCGCTGCGCCTGGCCGTGCGCCGCGCGCGCAACTGCGAGGACATCCTGCTCAACTGCCTCGTGGCGCAGCTCGCGCGCCGCCCGCCGCTCAAGCTGGCGCAGCGCCGCCGCCACAAGCCGCCGCACCACCGGTACCTACACACTACACAGTACACCCGTCGGCGGCGCTGGTGCACCGCGCGTGGCTTTACAACTTTCCCTCGTTGAACATGCATAACCGCACACTTATCTACACCGAATTCCATCTTGATTGCACTACTGAATTCTTGTGTGATTTTCAATAGTGCTATAAGATCTAGGCGCTATGATGCAAACAGTTTGAGGTCATCCATTAACAATATTACTTATTATTTATTATTATCATTCGCAGTCCGAATAGAACCAGACTGCATATACCCATTTAGGAATCGTATTGGGTTGCAGATCGTCGTGGAGCGACCCGGAGCACTTCGTGCAGCGGCAATCGTGCCTCAACACGTTCGCGGCGGCGTGGGGCCGCATGCCGCTGCTGCGCTCCGTGCTGCGCCTCGACCCCATACTCTTCAAGGATTCCGTCTCCACGCTTAGGAAGAAGTACAGGAAAATGGAGCTGGTCACCTCGTAATTACTATTAACTACCTTATTCTTAATCGTACATTGAGTTTCTTGCTCATGATTGACCAACAACTGTCAATAGCTGGCTTTAGTCGAGAGTTTGGCGACTTTGATATTATTATTTAGGTGATTAAATAATTATTTGTCAATAATCATTATAATCCACGAAAGAGTAACCTACTAGTGTGGTGATCATGTGAGGTCCTTGGCACTATAACATTTTTCATGTATTATTGTGCCTGTGAAGGATGTCATTTCACAAATTTAGTCGTGTGACTAGTGAAAATCGCATACATATATTTCGATTATCGACTCAGTTTATAAGTCTCCGTTGAGACATGCGCGGAGGTGATTCGAGTGAAAAGACATTTACGGCGGAAAAAGACTAAGTTCGGCAAGAATGAATTGTGGCCTTGGAGGAAGCACATGGAGTAAACTCCACGCGCTTCTGCCGATTCCGATCTTACAAAATGGAATTGATTCGGTTGAAGAACGAGGTTTTTGTCAAACTCTGTTAACGGTCCGTTTCGCATATAGGATGTGGAAGTAGTTTAATTATTTCGTTTTTTTTGTACATAAAATACGTGCATAATTGTTCAGAATTCGTTTATAAAAATGTGTTACACAATAAATATTCTGTTTTGAAATCAAATTACTATATATACTTATTTTTTAAAGTTAGTTGACCGCTCAATCTGTTGATACAACTTTTGCCTGGAATGTAGAATCTCGATCTGTCACAGGCACAATAATAAATGAAAAATATTATGGGCACTTTATTCCTTTTCACATTTCCTAGAACTTGATTTAATATGCTTATCAACATACGTAGGACTTAAAGAACACGAAAGTATAATAGTGCAGTACAACATTTTTTTCGGGAGAATGTATACGTTTCTGTGCAATAAAAACTATCTCAATTAACTTAAAACGTAAATCTACGGTTCTGTGACTCAACCTCGTATATAGAATAATGTTCAGTATAAACTGACTCTCACCAATATACGATGCTGAGTCACAGAACCGTCGAAATGGTATAACTAGTTCAAATAGACACTTAACAAATGCAAGGTTTTGCTATTTTTATAGCTTTACTTTTGTTATATCTTATTAACGGTGATAGTAGATTTTCCAGCAAAACCGGTGCAATGACGTCACAATGACATACGACAGTGACCTAGGGTTTATCGAGGTGTCTAATATGATTGACGTTTAAAATAATGTAATAACATGTTGTCATTAAAAATGATACAGTACGCTTTTTACGTAATGACATAACCCTTAAATAAATAATAAATAAATTAAACCTTAATTTCATTATGCATATTGGGCTTTACCATAAGAATAAATAATAACTACACGTAGAAGCGAATCTTCTTTACCCAGGCCCGAATGCCGCGCTTTAAATACTTACTCCCCCCCTTCACCCCGCTACGCCCCTCTGTCTTCCGCGCACAAAGTTAGGGCTGTCACTCGCAAAATATTTTAATCTGTTTATGGAATTTAGTCATGAAATTTTATTTATGTTTTTCTTCAACGTGTAAACATTGTTGCAAAATGAGTTTTTTACGTAAATTAGGTAATAATACTTTGTAAAGTATATAATATATATCCATCCCATTCATTAAAGTTGTGAGGGACAGAGATAAATATGTCTTACAGCAAGGTCACAATAAATATTAATATATATATATATTATAGCTGCTTATGTGTCGACTCTGTCAACTAGCACGGAAAGTATATCGTAAGATGCATTGCTATAATATATATTGTGGCATATAAATATATTAATATATATATATACTCGATAAAGTGTATACAATAAAAGCGATTAAATTTTAGGTTAATTTATCGGTAAAACAATTTTAATACAGTTTGGGTTACTTGTGACGGTGTAACTTTCGATCTAATTGCCCAAAAAAGATAAAACTAAGTGTATAGTATTATCATCAGTTAGGGTTATAATAATTGATAACAATATTAGACCAATAAAAAACAACTGAGTAAGTGCTTTTTTTTGTGGAAAATTACTGCAAAAATGTCATTTAGTTTTCATAAAACCACGATTTTCTCAAAATTCTGCACTTTAAAAAAAAATAGATCTAAAACTAAACGAGGAATAATAATAAGACAAAAAAAGGTGAAAATTATCCAAAAAAATAGCCAAAAAAAAACTTACCGATAAATTAACCTAAAATTTCATTCCTATCAATATGTACAGTTTATTGAGTACTATTTCTTTGTGTGACGTGTGTGATAATTCTGTGTGTGACGCCCCTGACTGACTAGACACAGGTGTCTCAGGTGTCGCCAGGCGGTAGGTATCTAACACGCCGATCGCGCATCGGCAGCCGGGAGTTTCGCTTCTACGAGTAGTTATTATTTATTTTTATGGCTTTATATAGAATATTTATAGTATTTTCGATTTGTTTAAAGTATTTAATACACTCTTTATTGCACACCTCAAAAAAAGATACAAACAATACAAAACTTAAAAGTAGAGGTAGATAACAGGCGGTCTTCAAGACGAGACTAGAATCGGACTTTTTGTGTGAAATTGTTATTTAATTACCAACCATATCTAAATTATTACTTAGTTCTAAATGGCTTTGATTTTATTTCATTCTTGGTTGAAACAATTTAATATTTGCCACTACTGTCAACCCTAGCACAGCACCAAAAATGCTGG
This sequence comes from Acleris sparsana, assembly GCA_923062465.1. Classification (NCBI taxonomy): domain Eukaryota; kingdom Metazoa; phylum Arthropoda; class Insecta; order Lepidoptera; family Tortricidae; genus Acleris; species Acleris sparsana. The sequence goes on along the minus strand of OV281287.1, from coordinate 11,466,077 downwards.
AAAATCTACGATCACTGCTTAGATGCTCTTGATATCGGATCAATCAAACTAGTTTTATGCCTTTAATCATAGGAATAGGGAACTTGCGATATGGGTGTAAATATGCTTTATTTATTTTAGATGACATATTGATATTACTTTGTCGACAAGGTCGATCAAAAATCAGAACCTAATTGTTTTGTTTGTAATGTTTCTGCCGAAATAATATTCATCAATATCGTGCAGCAGGTGCCCCGAAAAATCCCACGTCTTTAAATATAAGTACATTATCTCAAAAGTCGTGCATTCTGTAAATGCCAATAATAATTAAATTAGTGCCCAGTATTTTGTAGGTTTGTAAGTTTAACCAAATATAAATTCGTAAGATTGATCTCGTTACTTACTTATGTAAAGAAATTTCATACTTAGTTAAAATATTTGTATATTTATGTATTTGTAGGCCTATAGTACTGTTTCTAATAAACGATATTTTTTTGTTTTTTATTTAGATATCATATCAGTTACCTATATCAAAAGGCCTAATAAATGTGAAATATACGTATCAATTTGTTTTTTTTATATAATCCCGCTTTGTTTTCAGTTGTAAGATGTATACAGGGTTATTGGTAAGTCGACCTATTCCCGTTAGGAGGTGATAGGGGTGACTATTTGCAATAATTTTGACCCCCATATGCATTATGCAAAAGTGAACCATTTTTGAGTTATCGCGTTTATTAGTTTTTTTTATAAATTAGTCGGAAATTCAACTTGAAAAATTTATTACAAAAAAAGTATCAATTTAAATCTTTTTTTTTCTTGTGATTTACAAAACCGATTAAACACTGGTTATTTCTCAATATTAAAACAATAATTATCGGTCCAAATTTGAAAAAGTGAGACGGAAAACGAATTTTTTTTCAATATTTTTTGCGATCGCTTACCACTAAAATGCCTTAAAAAAAAAAAAAACGTTATGAAACTAGGCTTGCAGATTATTTTAAAAACTTAACTGTTTTCTTAGCTCTCCAAAAACGCATAACAAGTAGAAAATTATTTTAAAAAAACCTGAAAAAATAATCATCACAAAGGAAGCGGGCGGAAACAAAAGTCACAAATGCAACTTCAAAAATTAAAATTAAGAAACATACCAAATTTAAATAATACATTTTTTATTTGCTTTTGTACAAGATGAATTTGTTGTTCCTATGCAAAATTAAAAAAAATATTATCTGTACACGTTTGAGAATGCGAGGCCGAAAACTAAAAAATACATGTTTTTGTATCAAACTCCAACATAAATTACACGAAAACAGAAAAATTTACCAATACATTTGGCGTGCAGATTACACATAAAACATTGACGTTATTCTAGCTTTCTAACGAGCTATTAAAATTAATATAAATTTTGTTAAAGATTGCTGGAAAAAAAACAAAAAAACGCCTTCAAAAAACAAAAAAATAACTTCTTTTAAAATGGTAGGTACTATCAGCCCATCGGAACCTTGACCCACCATAGAACGTTGTCACAGTGACGTTATGATTCAAGTCATAAGAAGTGCCAAAAAAATGTTTTAAAATGTCACTGTGACAATGTTCTATGGTGGGTCAGGGTTCCGAGGGGCTGATAGTACCTACTATCAGCCCAAAGGAACCCTGACCCACCATAGAACTGTGTCACAGTGACGTTATGATTCAAGTTGTAAGAAGTGCCAAGCAAATGTTTCACAATGTCACTGTGACACTTTTCTATGATGGGTCAGGGGTCCAATGGGCGGATTGATAGTACCTATAGGTCGGTCAAACTGAAGTCGGGTTTTGGTTGAAAATATTGTCAGTCGCCGACTTCAGCTTGACCGACCTATAGGTACTATCAATCCGCCCATTGGACCCCTGACCCATCATAGAAAAGTGTCACAGTGACATTGTGAAACATTTGCTTGGCACTTCTTACAACTTGAATCATAACGTCACTGTGACACAGTTCTATGGTGGGTCAGGGTTCCTTTGGGCTGATAGTAGGTACTATCAGCCCCTCGGAACCCTGACCCACCATAGAACATTGTCACAGTGACATTTTAAAACATTTTTTTGGCACTTCTTATGACTTGAATCATAACGTCACTGTGACAACGTTCTATGGTGGGTCAAGGTTCCGATGGGCTGATAGTACCTACCATTTTAAAAGAAGTTATTTTTTTGTTTTTTGAAGGCGTTTTTTTGTTTTTTAAAACAGTTATTTTATTTTATACTTTTTAGTGATCATAATATGCTGTTCTCTGTGTCTTCAACATCAGACCCCTAATTACAGTCACAACCCATCTAGGTGTAAAGTTCTCATCAATACAAATTAATCAAGACCAAACACCAGGTACTTGCTGTAAAGCGTTAAGGAGTTCCCTTGACTGTTCTTCGTCTTCATCATCAGACCCCTAATTACAGTCACAACCCATCTAGGTGTAAAGTTCTCATCAATACAAATTAATCAAGACCAAACACCAGGTAATTGCTGTAAAGCGTTAAGGAGTTCCCTTGACTGTCTTTCGGCTCTATCATCAGATCCACTCCAGACCTTCATTAAATAGTAGTGTTTTATAATGAAAAGCAGTTTGTAGTCGCTCAACTATCTTAATGGAGTTATCTTATCGCCACCCTTGAAATCGTAACCGTTAAGGAGTTCCGGTGGCCATCTGTGGTCTTCATCATCAGTTCCGCTTCAGCAAATGATACTTTCTGAATGCAAATGCTGGAGAAGTCACTTCAAATACTAAAATCGCTATATGTTTGGCTACAATATTTGAGGAGTTCCCTTAACTCCTCACTGATTCCCTCATCAGATCCCGGTTTTCTTATTATGGTACCACCCTTGGAATATCTCCTTTCCAACAAAAAAAGAATCATCAAAATCTGTTCATAAACGACGAAGTTATCCGCGAACACACATAAAAAAAAAAAAATATATATACGGTCGAATTGAGAAACTCCTCCTTTTTTGAAGTCGTTTAAAAAATTATCACAAAGGAAGCAACAAGGAAGTCACGTACATAACTTAAAATTAACTAACTAAATCAATGAAAACTAACTGTTATACTCGTAAACACAAATAACAACATTAACTTATGTGAGAATAAGAAATGGAGGTAGCCATTTTGAAAATGAACTATAAAAATCCTGATTATTTCAATTTTAATTGTTTATTAGTTTTAATTTTGTAACTTTTACATAAGTTAATGTTGTTATTTGTGTTTACGAGTATAACAGTTAGTTTTGATAGATTTAGTTAGTTAATTTTAAGTTTTGTTCGGACGTGACTTCCTTGTTGCTTCCTTTGTAATCAATTTTTTCCAGCAATCTTTAACAAAACTCATTTTAGTTTTAATAGCTCGTTAGAAAGCTGGAAAAACGTCAATGTTTTATGTGTAATCTGCACGCCAAATGTATTGGTAATTTTTTCTGTTTTCGTGTTATTTATGTTGGAGTTTGATAAAAAAACATGTATTTTTTAGTTTTCGGCCTCGCATTCTCAAACGTGTACAGATAATATTTTTTTTAATTTTGCATAGGAACAACAAATTCATCTTGTACAAAAGCAAATAAAAAATGTATTATTTAAATTTGGTATGTTTCTTAATTTTAATTTTTGAAGTTGCATTTGTGACTTTTGTTTCCGCCCGCTTCCTTTGTGATGATTATTTTTTCAGGTTTTTTTAAAATAATTTTCTACTTGTTATGCGTTTTTGGAGAGCTAAGAAAACAGTTAAGTTTTTAAAATAATCTGCAAGCCTAGTTTCATAACGTTTTTTTTTTTTTAAGGCATTTTAGTGGAAAGCGATCCCAAAAAATATTGAAAAAAAATTCGTTTTCCGTCTCACTTTTTCAAATTTGGACCGATAATTATTGTTTTAATATTGAGAAATAACCAGTGTTTAATCGGTTTTGTAAATTGGTTGGTTGGAAATGGGCTGGTCACGTATGTCGCAGAACGGATAACCGCTGGAGTAAGCGTGTTTTGGAGTGGAGACCGCGTCTTGGCAAACGTACCGTGGGACGCCCTCTGGCCAGATGGCGGGACGATTTGCATAAGAGAGCCGGCAGCGACTGGATGCATAAAGCATTAGACCGGGCTCTGTGGCGTTCCTTGGGAGAGGCCTATGTCCAGCAGTGGACTGCAGCGGGCTGATGATGATGATGATGAATAACAATGACTTTGACACTGTACTTCGGACCCTAGTCAACAGTGGCGCCAACTGGTGAGCACAAAACAGTAGCCCATTATTTTAAGAACATGATGCCAGTTGACGGATTTTCCCTCGGTTTTGGAATTTGTTTTAAAAGGTTTACTACTCCTGATTATAAAAATAGGCCGGAATTGCCCAAAAAAAATGTATTTGGCAATACAATCTAAAATAAATCTTAAATTGAGCTTGTTAGGGTTTTTGCACTAATGTCAGTAAATGTAATATAAACTTTGAATTCAGCCCTGTAAATTCAGATTCAATAGTAAAGATATTTAAATCGCTTAGTTTAAAAAAGACTGAAGATTTGTGGGGCACATCAGTTAAGGTGCTCTTTCATATCATAGATGTAATTGCACCCCATCTATCATTAATTTACAATAATTGCATATCAGAGGGGATCTTTCCAGATCTCATGAAATATAGTAAAGTCATACCTCTTTTTAAATCAGGCGAGATGAGTGATATAACGAACTTCCGTCCCATTTCCATACTACCAGTTTTAAGTAAAGTCTTTGAGAAACTAATGCTGAAGGATATGTTAGGTCACTTTAACAGAAATAAACTACTTAGCAATAACCAGTTTGGCTTTACAAGAGGTCGATCAACAATTGATGCGGCATCTGTACTCATTAAATATATATATAACAGTTGGGAAAAATCTTGCGACGCAATAGGAATATTTTGTGATCTTTCTAAAGCTTTTGATTGCGTCGAACATATGACCCTTATTTTAAAATTAGAACATTATGGATTGTCCAATAAAGCTTTAAGCCTTATGTCTTCTTATCTAAGTGATAGAACTCAAACAGTTGTTGTAAACAAAACGCAATCTGTTGGAGCTACAGTGAAAATAGGTGTGCCTCAAGGCTCTATTTTAGGTCCTTTTTTATTTTTGGTCTACATAAATGACTTACCACCAATAGTACATGAACTTTGCGATATTGTACTTTTTGCTGATGATACTTCACTAATTTTCAAGGTAGATAGAAAAACCGTAGACTACAGTAGGATAAACGCCACTCTAGTTAAAGTACATAATTGGTTTATTAGTAACAACTTGCTACTAAATGCCAAGAAAACTAAATGTGTTAGGTTCGCTTTGCCTAATGTTAAACCGGTAGATTCTAGTATTTTTCTAAATAACGAGTGTTTGCTAATGGTAGATAGGGCGGTTTTCCTAGGCATAACAATAGATAAAAATTTGCAATGGAGTCCCCACATAGCTGCACTGGCAGGTAAACTAAGTTCGGCAGCTTACGCCGTTAGGAAAATTAGACAACTAACTAATGTTGAGACAGCTCGCTTAGTTTATTATAGTTATTTTCATAGTGTTATGTCTTATGGTATTCTGGTTTGGGGTAAGGCAGCTGACATACAAACTATATTTGTGTTACAAAAAAGGGCCATTCGTTCTATTTATAATTTAAATTCCCGTGACTCATTAAGAGAACTTTTTAAAGAAATTGATATCTTAACTGTAGCGTCTCAATTTATTTACGAGAATATTATTTATGTTATTAAGAATTTAGATTCGTTCACCAAAAACTCAGATATACATAATTTAAATACTAGAAATAAAAATAAAATAGCTATTCGAAAATTCCGTGTCCGTAAAGTATATAAATCATTTGTTGGTCAATGCATTCATTTCTATAATAAATTACCTGAAGTAGTTTCAAAGTTACCCTTTCCAGCACTTAAAAAATATTTGAAAAGGTCGTTAATGTCTAAAGCGTATTATAGGGTCGAGGACTATCTAACAGACAAAAATGCATGGCCTACACCCGAAACTTAGTCAATAGTAATTTGTTCAAATGCAAAGGCTTTATCCTGCTTTTTCTTGTCTGGGGGACACCGTTGATGCAGGAAAACATATCGAAACTTTTATGTGGTCATCTTGCACCATCTTATATACACATATATAAGTAGGTAGTTGTAGTTATTTTATTTTATTCTTTTCTATCTTTCTCTCCCGTAAGATTTTTGGCATGTTTTCCTGCTGAACTACTGTTATTTGATATTATATTTAATTTAATACTTGTAGCTTTATATAATGCTAGATTAAGTTGTACATACCATTGTAATATGAAATATGTAATAAGTTTAAAAAATGACTGACTGCTGAGTTTCTTGCGGCGTTTCTTCTCAGCAGTGGTCTCCTCTTGGGAAGCGCTGGTAGTATCTTGACGTGTAAAAGTGCCCGTGCGGCCTACTTACTGAATAAATTTCTTTTATCTTTTTTATCTTTTTATCTTTAGTTTCGATTAAGAGTTCAGCGGTATTTGTGCACTTGACGTATACAGGGTTATTGGTAAGTCGACCTATTCCCGTTAGGAGGTAATAGGGGTGACTATTTGCGATAATTTTGACCCCCATATGCATTATGCAAAAGTGAACCATTTTTTAGTTATCGCGTTTATTAGTTTTTTTTTAAATTAGTCGGAAATTCAACTTTAAAAATGTATTACAATAAAGTATCAATTTAAATCTTTTTTTTTCTTCTGATTTACAAAACCGATTAAACACTGCTTATTTCTCAATATTAAAACAATAATTATCGGTCCAAATTTGAAAAAGCGAGACGGAAAACGAAATTTTTTCAATATTTTTTGTGACTTTTGTTTCCGCCTGCTTCCTTTGTGATGATTATTTTTTCAGGTTTTTTTAAAATAATTTTCTACTTGTTATGCGTTTTTGGAGAGCTAAGAAAACAGTTAAGTTTTTAAAATAATTGCGTCTCGCTTTTTTAAATTTGGACCCATAATTATTGTTTTAATATTGAGAAATAACCAGTGTTTAATTGGTTTTGTAAATCAGAAGAAAAAAAAAGATTTAAATTGATACTTTTTTTGTAATAAATTTTTCAAGTTGAATTTCCGGCTAATTTAAAAAAAAACTAATAAACGCGATAACTCAAAAATGGTTCACTTTTGCATAATGCATATGGGGGTCAAAATTATCGCAAATAGTCACCCCTATCACCTCCTAACGGGAATAGGTCGACTTACCAATAACCCTGTATTGTTAAAAAGAGGTTGCGGGAAATACTGATCATCGAAATGGCCAACAGAGTAGGCCCTAAGTCGAGTCCGGAATTAGGCGAACTAACTTGACAGCCGAAAATGTTGCCAGACATAGGAAAAAATAAATAGTGATAAGTTTATGTCGACACAAATATGTCGATATAACCTTGTGCCTTCTATAAATCTGATTATATTTATACAGGGTGTTAGGCAGAAGGTTGGACAAACTTCAGGGACTAACTCTGTAGGTCATACTCATCAACTTTTATTATGGGACCAACATCCAAAATTGCGAAAAAAAAACAGCTTTTCCAAACAAACTTTGAGATCTAAACAGCCGAAATGTATGGAACAGGTGTTTTTTTTTTCGCAATTTGGATGTTGGTCCCATAATAAAAGTTGATGAGTATGACCTACAGAGTTAGTCCCTGAAGTTTGTCCAACCTTCTGCCTAACACCCTGTATTTTATCAAGTAATTGTCGTCGAAACTTTCACACTCATACATACTTGCCAAATAGGGAAAAACTACAGCAATTTTTACGATATAATATGATCTGGAGGATGTACGGTTTAAAGCGGATATTTACGATACTTACTCCTCAAATTAGGAATAAAATACAAAAATAATGCGATAACGATGTCTAAAACGATGTTCGATGGATTTTTAAATCCAACCAATTTTTATTATTATTATTTTGATTAGTAAAATTATTAGTTCGATTCCAAACACAATAATAATGATAAACTAGATTTTTTAAATATCGATATTAACAGCACTAGCCAAACTGTGGCAACATTAGTGTACAATGAACTGTCAAGTTAGTTCGCCTAATTCCGGACTCGACTTTAGTGGCCAGACTTTTTATGTTGCACTGCATAAGTGCTCCCTCGTAATTATAGTGTGTACATATATTTGGCGCACTCATTCCTAACTTAACGAAACACATCTCAAGAATCTTCATCAGACTGAAACTCTCAATTGGTTTTGTTTTTTACATAAAAGCAATTTTGATTGTGTGATGACTGATGAAACATTATGTAAGAGCCTAAGAGGTGCTAAGTTAGCGCCTCTTAGGCCCATTTCTCTTAGCGTTAGCAGTGCTAGAAATGGGTACGCCTGAACAAATCGACCTTGTCTTGTGTGTATGTTAATAACAGCTCCTTCTTTAAATTGTATACAACTGGCCCAGTTTTATATGTATGGTGAATAAGTAGATATTTCCTCCGCAAGTATATGGACGTATGTGAGGAGTCCCGATACGTGGTAAAATATTATGGTATTGTATGATGCCGTTTTCCTTGTAACATACATCTATGTTTGTTGACATCGTGGCCTTATGTACATAACATATTGCAAATTATATAATTTTGGTACGTGCCTTATAATTGTGCTAGGTACCTAACTAATTACTTCAAATAAAACAAAAGGCTTTCAAAGTCCTTAAATTTAAGGACATAATATTTTTTTTAATCAAATTATATGGACGTACTAACACCTTGGATCCTTGGAACCTTGAACCTTGGATCTATCCAAGGTAATATACTGTGTTAGTGTTATTATTGGGAAAACCACAAATTTAACGCGGGTTAACGTTGAATTCACATTACAACATTAGGCGCATTACTATTATACTTCGGTTTTTCTAACTATAATAAGTGACGTTGCACTGTAGTTACTAAATTAATGTAATCATGTATTAATAATAGCTCATCGAACTGCTTGGAATTGGTGTAAGCATTGCATAAGTAAGTGGAACGCAAACTGACATAACGAAGACTTCGCAACCACCGACGGCCTTGGCCCCGATGGCGCTGGCGGGTGGTGGTAAACAGCGCTCAGTCAGTGCAAGCAGCGCAGCGCGCCAAGCTGGAGCGCTCGGTCGACCTTCGCAGTGCATCGGGCCTTCGATAGGTAAACGTGCTTATTAGTGAACCTATTGTGAAATGTGTGGGATTTTTGGTAAATCAATTTACTCATGTTTCATGTTTGTGATAACGTAACGTAAGTTTATGTTTACAAGTTTTTTAACAAATGATGGTATCTAATGCTAATATACAATGTGTTAATTTAATGTTTTTTCCCCGCGGAAAAACTAAAGCCTTAAGGCATCGACTACCAAGGAGGTACTTCAACGGTGCGTACGTTATTGGTGTCATAAATAAATACTAATATTGAGTAGGTCTTAAAAAATGGTGTCCCAATGTCTCTGAAACCTGCTTTACAACACAGGTCATGCTTAAACTCATCTTACATTACGTTCAATAGTAAAGTAATTAATAATATCTTTCGTTTTTTGCTGCAAATCTATCGTTGGAATTGTAAGTAAGTAGTTAGTAAGTTTTGAGCTCACTATCTCATTATCTATCTATGTTATTTATAAAAGAAATCATGGATTACAGATTTTACAGTCGACTCTGCAGCAGCGTAGCAAGGCAACTGCTCGATCTGTACGCAAGCAGATTTGCGTTGTCCTTCTTGCATTTTGAGAGTTTCGTTCGATAGACTGCGAAAATCGAACCATTGTAAATTGATTATGTTATCCTTGTGCCCAGAATCTGTATACATACTTATTATTAAAGCATAAGTTCATTAAAAAACACGTAGGTACTGACACCTACCGGTTGCTACCTATTCCGCAGCGCAGAACTATAAAAATAAGTAGTTGCGTATCTCGCTGCATAGGCAGCACTGTAAGAGTGTAAATGTAATATACTTAATTAAGAACTTTTAATTCAAATCACATACAATGCAACAAATAAATCATTTATTCTCTTACGAGGCCCCGCCTTTCATGATAAAGTCGAGAGCTTATAGGACGAAATAGATACCTACATGCATGCAAAAATGTGCAAAGTAAACCAACTTTTATTAATGTAATCATTCAATGTGGCCCTAGCTTGCAACAATGGTCCAATTTTGCTCATTACATTATTCTAAAAATATGATAGCTATAGCAAACGATTTTAGTCCAAACAGTATATTCACCCAGCAATAATAGCAATAATATTACAATAAAGAAAATTGGACTATGTTGCAGGCTAGGACTTACAATTAGTTGTAGGGTTTTAAGGAACTAGATTTGAAACTACACAGGAGTAAAAATACCGGGTCAGAGTGCGTTTTTCATACAAACGAGACTATTTCGAAGCCTTGCTTCCACGCCAGGGGTTGTTGTGAGTGAGTATTAATGGTCGATACTGCGAGGTTCAATAGAGGATGTCAAATGTTCTTAAGATACCTTACTGATCGCACAACCATTTAACACCACAGCGGGAGAGTTTGGGTCAGCACTTGGATTTCCTTACATTTTATTGCCATTTAAGATGTTTTTCTGAACATGCACTATTCCGGCGTTAACCGCAGATTCATTCAGTCGGGTATCCTAGGCACTCTGGAAGTCCTGTATCGATGCTCGGGGTATTCATCATTAGATTTCACTAAAAGCATTCCCTGGCGAAGAACTAGGGCTTCGAAATAGCCTATTTAGTATGAAAAACGCACTCTGACCCATTATTTTTGCTCCTGAGTGTTTGTCCCTTCATCTCTTGATTCTTGACCGCATCAAAAGAGACGTCTAGTAGCGTAGGTATAATTTGGAACTTATGATATTTTTGTAGTTTAGAGCTTAGTAGACAGAGTTTAGTTTTTTAGTTCATCAGTACAGGCAGCCTCCTAGGATGTTTGTGATGTTTTCATCTGGAGGCCAATCTTTCTTTTATTTTGGTCCGAAATAACTTTCCCCGATCAACTCCGTCCTAGAGCTAGAGGTTCAAAATAACGAGCAGCGATTCAGCGGAATAGCTAGTTTTAACTACTAATGAGTAGATAATTAACTAAGTAGTGTAGTAATAGATTAACTACTTAATGTAAAGTGAAACAATTCACAAACTTTCATATTTGTTATATTGGTAGGTAGTAGGTAGGTACTTTATTAAATAATATATGGCTCCACACTAAATTAATGCGATAAACGGACTCCATTTACGAGTACCTGCCTATATACTATGAGTGCTATAAATACGTAGGTATCTAATGCTTACAAATTAAAAACCGGCCAAGAGAATGTCGGATGTAGGGTTCGGAATTTATTTCACAACTTTGTCGGCGTAAATAAATGTGTTTAAATATGCCAAATTACACCTTTGTACAAAGAGTCTCAGAGCAAAACCACGGACAGACGGACATCGTCAAACTACCGATCGAGTACAAACCAGCAGAACGCGGTCTCTATGGAGAGAATTACAAAAAGTTACTAGTGAAATACTGGTAGGTACCTACCTCATTATGTCGAGGTTTTTTGTACTTTTGAACCACGTTGAACACAATCTGCTGGGTAGACTGACATGTTATCTTTCTCCCCGTGGTTACTGTTGTTATTTGATGCCAACGGTCCCCCTGGGTCTATTAAGGAAAGGAATATAATCGGTAGTGACATTATTCTTGCAAAAGCGAGTTCGTTGGTGATGTCTCAGTAGATTTAGATTAGATTAGATTATTTATTGCTCAATATAAAATTACTACACTAAGGACGTCCTAAATTAAAATAAATGAAAGAAAAACAATATAGGGAAATTAACAAAATACAAAACAAATTTACAAAAGAGTAAGAACGAAGATGTCAAAAGTTAAAGAAATAAAATTATAATAATCACAATACTTAAACTACAAACAATAAATCTTTAGGTCCGTGTACCTACTCTTTATCTGAGAACAACGGGGTCGCCAACAAAGGTTCTCAAGTTTGTGCCTAAACGTTTCTATCAGATGTTTCGTCTTTAGAGTGCGGCGGGGAGGTGCTCATAATTTATAATAATATGTAGGGCCATGACACGTGGATTCTTTCCTACAAGCGCCATGCGCCACGAGAAACCGTACGACCTTTACTAAACCCATGGATTAGCAAAGTGACGCTTAGGGACCACAACTTCGCAGGTTGCTTACTTTTAAACTCTACCTACGCTACTCCGAAAGCGCTATATTTTTTTCGCACTAGGGCAGTCCAAGTATCTCTTATTAGTCTGTGGGACAGTCAAGAGGTCAACACAGGGGTGCTTAACTTCGACTTTCGATTGGCTTGATCGAGTCGATCGACGCTACGGTTGCTTGTACGTGTGTAACCCTACTCACGTACAATTTTAAAATTAGTGTCATAAATATGAGGTAGGTTTAGGTTATGTTAGTTCTTTAGCAGGCCCGGAAGGCCAAACTACCCAGAAATACTGCTATCGCAGAGCTCCGTCGACTCTGTTAAATTAGATTAGTCTCAATGTGCCAAGTTCGCTTTAGGACAAAATCGTAATACGTCCGAGTCTCACTGTGCCAAGTTCGCTTTAGGACAAAAGCTCATTCGGCTTAAGTCTTATTTCGACTATTTCTCAATTGGTCTAGGCATAATGCGAATTAGTCAGAGTGCGTTTTAGGCAGACCCGGACAAAAGGCAAGGTAATGTGGTTTTTGTCTACTTACATTTTGCCTTTTTGTTACGAAAAAATGACACAATTTTTTAGTATTTATCACACACTTGGCGTTCGCATATCTTTTTGCTAAAAAAAATTATGTTTGGCTGGACTTAAGTCTGATTGGTCAATTAGGTTTTCGTCAGTTGTAAGAAGTAGGGATGATTTGGGATTTAGGAAACATAGGTGTTATATTCTAGATACTAACCCGCGGGACGCGAAACTGAGATATCGTGAGTTTTAACGTACGCATACGGTTAAACCCAAGTCTCACTTTTGTCTAGATTAAAAAATCTAGATTCAGTGTTTTGATTTTGTGATTAGTGTATGGACAGCTAACTTCGGGGCGCGAGTAAGAAAAGATCTGCTATTTCGATCTAAGTTTCCACGTTACGGTATTTTAGTAATTCATTAGAGTGTTGATTTTTGTATCGCTGTAGGCGGGTATTAGATAATTTAGATCTTTTCAGTATTAGGGGCGGAGGTTAGTTGGAAATGAACCTAGGGATAATACGGTCACTAGAGAAGCTAGGAAAGTAGTTGTAGTTGGTCAACTGAGTAGGGGCGCGTTCGGACAAAAACGTAGCTAGGCAGTGATGGTTTGAGTTTAGAGATTCAATTAGTTTTATTGAGGGTTATTTGCGTAAATAGTTAACTGTGTGTTATCTTATCTCAGTACGATTGGGTTGAGTCATGCACATAGCATTCAAGGAATTTAATAAGTGATTGTTACAGTTATGGTGATTAATAAAGAAATCCTTCTGTGAAGTGATTATAATATCGCTTAAGCGGTATTCACACGGTGGTTTAGGTATAATTTGTGAATTCGCATGGTTGCTTAGTGGAATTCACAACTTTTAGGTTAGTATTAGTGATTCATTTGATTTATATCGATGAATCCGAGATAGCGCAGGACGCTGCGTAGGTATACTCACGTCACGTCTCTCAGGACTGATTGACTTGACATAAACAAATATTTTTGCATTATTTTTTTCGCATCGAATCATTTTATCCTCTCTGCCGTGACTCGTGTCGGAGGTTAGAAAGACTGATCGACCCCTTTTGTGATGTGCGGAAACTAACAGTGGAAATCACAAACCACTTAATTAATATTCCTCTTAATCACCATTTGTTTTATACGACCTTGTACAATTGATCACTTTAATAAATGATTTAGTGCACAAAGTGTTGTATGACATTAACTGATACGTGAAAGGAATAGATGCAGATTGCAGGGTTTTCTTCTTGAGGTAAGACCCCATCCAAAGTAAGGACCAATTTGATCTTTACTTCATGTTCAATTAAATATTACAAGTACTTAAGAAAGAAGATTTCATTCTAAGATCAACCCAACTAGCACACTAGCGTTAAAATAACCTATATATGATCTGTATATCAGTTCCATTCGAGTATAAAAGTGTTAACACATACCTGTACAACGGAGTTATACTTATACCCACGAAAGAGGCCCACAATTTTACAGGTAAAAGTTATAGAACGCCTATAGTACGGTGATATAAGGGTAGTAAAGCACCTGCAAGAGAGCGTCTATTCAGTGTCAGCTACTACTTTAACCGTTATTACTGTTGTATAGTGGGGTTAGTGAACACTACGGGAGGTAGGAAAGCATCGGATAAGAATGATTTGCCACTTGAAACTTTATTAGACCTATTAAGAATAGTTGGCTGACACCTTGACTCGTATTAAGGCCCGTACCGAAAAGTTTTTTTACAGAGTATACCTATTTATGATATCAATTAAACTACAATGAACAGCAAGGATGTTTTGTTTTAGTTATATGATGTATAATGTCTATTTACAATTAATGTATACATTTTATAGTTTGAGGGTTTTGCGGCTGAACAAGCGATTTTTTTTCTTCGAGCTTGGCATTAAGTTTTGCACAGTAGTTTCGGTGCCTTTGTCGGCGTGTTTTTTCCACTTATTTTTAAAATCTGTCTCTGATGTTGCTGAAGCACAGTTTTTATGCAACTCAGCTTTAACTAATGCCCATCACCCCTCCATGAGTCGTAACTGGGGCCAGTTTGAGGGGTTCATATCTTTGGGCACACATAGCAAGTTGTTTGAAGCCAGTCACTCTTGTCTGGCTCGGGCATAATTTGCAGTAGCCAGATCGGACCAAAACAACACTTTCCCTTCATGCTACCTTATACATTGTAAAAACAAACCGTATATACATTTTTGGACATAAGTATCTGCATTTATGGTACTTTTAGTGATAAATGACCCAGTGCGTTTTCCACAGGAACATATTGCTTGGTAGATTAAATATATTTCCCCAAACTTTCTATAAAAATATATTTATTTTGATAGCTGATATTCGCCTTATTTTCGGTTGTGTAGAATTGGTCACCGGGCGAAGACCTAAATTGTTTTTTCACTATGTCTCATCATCTATGAGAACGCATGTTCTGTTCGAATCGCTGAGAAGCTTGTACAATGTTCGTGACCTTATAACAGAACTATTGTATTGCTTTACCGACTTATTTGGGGCTTTTTCTTTTTTGTAGGTCTTTAAATTTTGACTCACTTTCGCTCTCTGGACCATACATGTACTAGTTTTCAATTTTTTGCCCCATCCCGCACCGATAAACTACAATTATTCTCGTAAGTAGACACTGTTTTCAATTCTATTTTTTTATTTGAAGGACCCGTTGGGCGTCTACTTCGAGCTTTGTTTTGAATTCTATGTTCTTTTAAGTACCGATTAACAATATTTCGTACCGTTTCATGACTTATATTCACCATCTTTCCAACCGCTGCAAACGTTGAATTAGCATTTTCAATGTACGTTCGCAAAACGGTTTCTCTACGAATTATTTTATCGTCCTGCATTTTAAATAAAAACAATACCTGTCCTGAATTAATTATTCCAATCGATACATTAAGATGACCCAAATTAAAGCTTATAAGCAGAAAAAAAAATGTTTCCCATTTCGTATTTTACTAGTATGCAGACTCTGTAAAAAAACTTTTCGGTACGGGCCTTAGTTATTTAAAATGGACTCAGGTAAGTGTGTTATCGTTTTGTGAGTGCATTAGTAATAAACTGTTTAATTTTTAGCGTACGACTAGTTTGAAGTTTGAATAAGTCTAAGTAATAAATAGATCTTGACTCATCCGTTACAGAATATGGCGACAAATAATTGACAGAAAAAGTGATAAAGCAACATCAGTTAGTATTCAAGTTATTTTTGTTTATGTAGTGATAAAATTACTGCTCTTGTGATTTTACGGTAATGTATACCATGTTTATCATCTTAATTTTAACGCGCCTAAGGTTTATCAAAGATTTAAAAGAAAGTTATGACAAACATAACAGATGCCTCAAACTAACAATATTATTTACTAGTGCTTCCTGAGCAAAATTAAGTGGTGGTATTCATGGAACGCTTGAAATAGTATAAAAAATAGTATTTGGTGGTCAAATGTTCAATTACTCAAAGTAATATTTATAGTTAGTTCACCAAAACAATGGCGAACTTACTTTAAGTATTAAACCTTCACTTAACTCATTTATAAAACTCTTTGAATTACAACATCGGTAGTCAAGAATACTGTGCAGCCTTTGGTACACTTACCAGCGTTATAGTAGACTTAGCTAAGTACCTACGTTAACTACAGTGAAGACAATACAACCGGCTAAGAATTTAACAACCCGATTCGATTAGGGTTCTTTATCAAAATAATGAAAACCTTCAAGTACAAACCTACTTACCTAAGTAATCGCACAAAACATAACTTTACCTTATATACGCTATTATAAAGTGTTAATAACGACCCATAAATGCGTTGCTCAACACCAATACCTTTAGAACGTCTTTAAAGGAGACTGCCTTACACAATAAGCTTTAGTTAAATTCCTTTATTACCGGTTAAACCTAGATAAAGGAGTTGTTCGACACTTTTAGCATCTCGTGTTACTAAACTCTCTACGAACTCTTTTTTATAACCCATACCTGCACTTATAGTCAATATAACACCTAAAGATATATAAGACACTTCATGGCAACAACTAAACAACAATATGCGTTAACAGGAGTCAGCGAACACTGTTGTGTAGACATAGGTGTCACAGACAGGTTAAAGCTATAACATCTTAAGTATACTTGCTGTAATTATCACTATTTTAACTCTCAAAGCTGTACTACATCGTCCATAAAAGTTCGAGTGCCACTGTTGGAGTTTAATTTGTTTGCTAACACCTCTATATCGACTTTAGTTAGAACTGAGATAATTGTAACTCTGTAATATCGCTTAAAGTTCTAAAAAAACCTGTAACTGACACCAAAATGTTAGTTGGGAAATATGTTCTCGCTGTAACCGACCTCTTTCGGGTTGGGTGTTAGGTACGGCAAATATTATATTGCACTACATACACATACAGGTAGGGAATATTATTTCATTATATAATTATTTATAAGTTCATTTAAATAATACCTACGCATTCCGGTACATAGATGCCCCACGAGCGGTGAGTGGAGGGGTATTCGAGTGTGCAGGTATCTGGGAGGATTCTCGGTGAGTCGTATCTATTTTATAACTTTCATTTGTTTATTTTGTGTTATCTTGATAGTGGTTTATTTATGTAAGTTATAGTCAGTTTATTGATTGAATTAGGTTTAGATTAATTCTGTTTACAATATTATTTTACACAACGTAAAGGGTCGTAATTTAGTTATTTATATTGTAAAATCTAGACGATCACGTTTTTGATATAAGGCCAAATTATGAAACTATTTAAATACACGACGTAGAATATTTTATCAGTTTCTATGTAGCCCAGGGTTTAAATTATCTACTTATTTTTACGTACTTTGACAAACTAAATTTCAGTGGCTAGGGACTTGTAGATTGAAATGTGTCGCCTACACTACATAATTATAGTTTCGCTGTCTTAGGATACGTTGCCATTGCAGTGCAGTGAATAAAAAGTAATATTGAACTAGTAGGTAGTAAATAACTAGGAAATCCGGGCCGCAACGCGAAACCTGTTCCTCGTGGAACGCGGGTTACGCCGCCGCGAGAAATTCAAACGATTACGTGCTTGGTGCCACAATAATATATACCTACCTACCTATTATATGTCATAAACGACATCGTCGTGTGTAACTTCGATCTTTGTATCATTTCGGTTGACATAACATTTAGTTAGTGTATTGAACGAAAGGTATAACGATAAATATATAATCTCATATCATTTAATGAACTATGGACAATAGTTATTTGTGTCGCATGGGAGCAAAATGACATATTTACGGCGAGGGCGTACATTGAATATAATCTAATAAAACAGAATCCTGAGCGTAGTGTGGGATTCAAGTGTTAACGCCTATGGTGGAAATATTTTTTCTACCGTGTGACACAAACTGCTTTTCACATCACCTATAAGGAAAATAAAAGATCTTAGTGATGAAACAAATTTAATTATTTACACTCTCTAAAAGTGCTGAAATTATCAAATTTAACAACAATTATCAAAGGCAACAAAATGTCCTTGAACAGAAAAGTGCCACTTTGATCCCTTCTGGCAGGGAAGAAAAGTCCCCTTTCCGAATAAGTGATGTGAAATAATTATTTGTGCAACAAGAGAGAAATGTTGGTTTTTGCTGCGAGTGTTGTTTTGAATCCCGTGTAAGCGAAGGATTCTACAAATAGGTTAGAATCCTGGGTGTAGAGAGGGATTCAAAGACACGAAATGTAAATAACTTTGGTATCGTGATTTTTCATTTTTTCATAATTAAATTAAGAGAATATTTATATTTAAAAAAAACAAAGTTTATCATGTATCTACATAATTATTTATCGTTTTAACAATCTTTAATCTTGTGACAGAACCGCGGGAGCGCATTTTTAAAAAAAAGCGGGATATTTTTTATTGTATATTTGTTTCTTGTTCTGTTACGCTATCTACTTTGGATACACGTTGGATATTATATAAGTACTAATATATAAATATTAGTAAGGCCAGTGACGAAGTCTGCTATTGATCACCAGAAGCATTGAAGCAGCGTGTAAAAAATGCAGTAGGTATTAAATTTCCTGCCTGAAAAGTCTCGCGAAAAATATCTAAAAGCGTTAGGTATCATATTTTTAAGCAATGGAGACTTGCAAAGGGTGCAAACACTTTTTCGGAGACTGTACCTACTGTTACCCGCTAACATGAAAAACAGCGTGTCGGACCATGCTCAGTGTAGGGTTCCGAGGCCGTTACTACAAACAAATTAGACCTCGCGATTAGGGTTTGCAATCCGGATACCCGGATACCCAAATTATCCGGTTGGCGAATTAGCGTATGGTTTTGTTTTCCTTCTCATACCGAGAATTATTTATAGTTAAAAAATTACAGAAACCTCCTTTTATATACTTTGTAAAGCATGTTAAAGTGCTTTACAAAGAATATATATGTAGTTTTCTGTTTATACCATAACAGCATTAACATTAAAATATATATATTGGGTGGCCGAGGACCTGACAGGTCGAGAGGGACGCAGTCAGTATAAGCACTATACCGACCATATTGTGTTGCGATCGTATGGCATACAAACATGACGCCATTATATCAAAGGGACATGTTAGGTATAAACAACTTGTAAATAATCAATAATATAATTATGTGACGACTGTAGGTACGGTCATGACCATAAATATATATACATTAACAAAGTTTCAGAATTATATACATATACAATACATCCTTATTCCCTTGCAGCAGAGTCACGTTTACATACTTTTGAAAGTTTTACTGTGTCCATGTTATTGGAGGTGACTGTACCTATCTGGTAGATACTGTTACGTAGGTAGGTGTTATAGCACTGTGGGACCTTTCATGATCGTGTGTGTGCGTGACTACACAATCTTAGGAAGTAGTCACAAGCTGATATAAAACCAACGAGGAACTAACTTTATGTTTCAGGGAAAGTGTCGGTTCGAGTCACAAGGTCAAAGATGACGATGGGTAGACGAGGAGTTGCCACGCTGGCTGCGGTCCTCATCATCGCCGTTACCGTTCCTTGCTTCACTGCTCAGCCAGTAATTAAACCGCCCAAATAATGCTATTAACCTGTTTAGTAAATTTACTTCTGGTCAGGAACTTCTTGCTCTAAGAGCAGGGGTTAGGGCCTGTTCCATCACCCTGGCGCGACGCCTTGGAGAGACCACCGTTGCCGTGTTCGTACAGATGCAAGTGCGGTGCCGCGTCATTACCACGGCTCTGCGCTTTCGGTTTTATGTGGACGGCCCTTATTATGATATACGACCATAAGCACCTGCAGCCATTTATATAGCTTATTAAAAAATCCATTGATGCGGTGACAATTAAATATCTCCGTAAAACTTATTTTTCCAAACTATTGTTATCATTGTCAAGTGAGATCGCATGGTTTGACATGAAAGAACGACACAAACGAAATGAAAATTTATAACCCGGGTCTCTATTTCAACACGGTATAAACCATATTGTGTTTGATCTGATCGTATTGTCACCGTTTTGATAGCTCTTATTTACTTGTCAGCAAGGGCGCATGATGTCAAAAAAATCCATAACAGGTCAAAGACGATATGTTTTTCACCTTCGGGAATAAAGCCCAAGGGAAGGATCAGGATATATACCTATATTTTCTTGTCTGTTTCAGCCGACTGCAGATAAATCTATAGTAAAAGACCGTAATTTGCGGGATACGGCTGTTAAAGCGGGGAAACGCGTAGCACAAACACCAAAATGGGGTTTCTTTGGAACAATATTTCATTTAATTTTAGAGGTAAGTCATATTTATTTTGTCTTCATCGGTTTATGCGTTGAATCATAAAGACCAGACTACTTAACATAGGACCGAACACAAACTAAATAAATTACTTAACACCCTTTCCCATTTATATTATACTTAATATTACTAGATGTAGCCCGCGACTGCGTCCGCGTAGGGGTGTATAATAATATTAATGGTTTGCATAATAGTACATTATGATACAAGTGTGCTAAGTTGACCATTGTATACAAGGCGCTATTGTGTGCGCACGAGCGAAAGCGAGTGCGCCACAAGAAAGCCGCGTATATTATGGTCACAGGCACACGTGTTACATACGACGTTTTTCAACACACTTGCGAAAAAAAAACGACTCTTCATTTAGTCAAATTTTAATGTTATTTGCCGCATAAAAACTGTTTGTTGCTAAGAAAAAAAAAAGGTATAACCCGACTAAATTATATCGCTTCTTCTTCGTACTTACAACTTGGTACTAGGCTACAAATGTAAATTGTTTGGGTTAATAAACTAAAGGCACTTGTGCGTAATATACTGAAAAAGCACGCGTGTTTAATATCTAGGTTTATGAGCCAAAAATCGGTGGAATAAAAAGGTCGTTTTGAGCAAGTGTGTTGAAAAAAAATATATTAAATAGGTATAATTTATTCAAGGTATTACAAGCACCCAATAATGATGACACAAACCATAATATAGACTTTAACATTTAGGCTTTGACATTTAGGTACAATTAGATTAACCTACGTGGTTAGAATTTGGTTTTTAAAGAAAAGTTTCTCGTTTGAATCTGTCCTCGTACAAATCTGACCTACTACGAATAAACTCCCTAAAAAAATCTTCCTGAAAATCTGACCTCCTCAGAAAAAGACCAAGCAAGAATTTGATGCAGTTTAAGGCATATCCACAGACTGACCAACTCCGACTCCAACCCAATAAAGACCTGATTTGCCCAGAAGGTGACTAAATAAGAAACTGGAAAAGTTAGTAATGAACACTAATCCGAATTTGGCAACTTCCGCCCTTATTAGGTATTGCTACTAATGTGATCTAATTTTTAACCTAACATAACCTAGTAAAATGAAATTCGCTTAAAATACATAATAACAAGAAAATGATCGTTAAGACAAATGAGTGTTATACAGGATGTTAGGTCGTTAGGTGCAAAGCTTTAAGGGGGTGAGACGAGGTATTTTTGAACCTTTTTAGCTATATACGAGTATGTCTTAGACGAAAATTGGCAGTTTTTTTTAAAGACAATTCAAGAATTTTACAGAAAATACCGAGGATTTAATAGTTACGTGTTAATAATGCCCCAATAAGCGTTACCTTATAAACAAAACTATTTATTTTGGATAGTTTAATGTCCATTGAACCAAATAAAACAAATTTTAAGCGTCTTTCTTGTAATAAAAACAAAATGGAGGCATTCGAAATTATTTAAAATGTCTCACGTTGGATCAATCATTTTTAAGTGCCATAAAAAAAATTTTTGCACTTTTAAAATATGCCTGTTTATTGCTCTTTCTTTTAAGGTAGGTATCAGTCATTCACATCGCTTGCCAAATCTTTGAGTTAAGGAGTAAAACCGAACTTAGGGAGCACTCGTAAAAAAACTACACGAACTACAACCGTTCGCTCAATTTTTTATACGAAAACCAAACAAAAAATTCAAAAAAATTGACGCTGGGACTTTCAGATACTAGGACATTTCATCCTTCGGACTGTTTGACAATGGACAATATGACCCCTCGACTCTCTGACAGTTGGACATGTTTTGTCTGACAGAGGGTTTTGACTCGGCAGAATGCGGATCTGCCTGTCGTCGGCAGTCCGAAATTTGAACCGGAAGTACGGTATACCGGAAAAGGTAGGTATAGCCCATACAAAACTTTTCGTCGTACATTTAGTAAATCGTTGTTCCGGTACCCTACAAAAGGACTAATTGTTATGGTTTTTTGATAGGTTGTTAAGGATCACTTAGTCATTGTAACCCAAATACCTCCACCTACATATCTTTCTCCGCCATCTTGGAATAACTGTCACTTTTTTGGGTAGAATGCCTTTAATGTCGTTAAAGTTTCTTCTAGTGCTAATCATGGTTCTGCAATATTGTAGAATGTAAAATTTTCTAAAACTTTTGTTTCAAAGATTTTTTTCTTGGACCCCTAGAGACGAAGATATGGATTCGACTATGGAGAGCTGGCGTTAAAAATTGAAACATTTTCTAGTTTTTTTTCCATATTTACGTTTTAGTGTATTTCAGCGAATTTAGGCAATATTATAGATCACAAAATTTTCTATAACTTTTGCATTGAAATATTTTTTCCATGACATCTTGGAACGAAGATATGGAATCATCTTTAGAGAAAGCTACCGTCGAAAATTTCTACGTTTTCCACTTTTCCTCCCCATATTTACGTTTTAGTGCATTTTAGCGCAAACTGTACTTTAGCATTATTGTAGCTCGCAAAATGTACTATAAATTATGAATTGTTTTTCTTTCCAAGACCTCTAGGAACGAAGATATATCAAATACTTTTGCGGTACTTTATATTTTAAAATCTTTCATGTGAACGTATGGGAAAATGCTAATCATGCCCAACCGGTGGTAATGGAACCTATTACTCCCATTCTTATGACTCTCGAGCCAGACCCCAAAGCCTGCACGTATATTGAGAAGCAATTTTGAACGGTAGCACTCCATAGATGATTCCATATCTTCTTTCCTGGAGGTCGTGGAAGAAATATTTCAATTTAAAAGTTATAGGAAATTTTGGGTGTGATATATAATATTGCCTAACTACAGTTTGCGCTAAAATTCACTAAAACGTAAATATGGAGAAAAAACTAGAATAAAGTAGCAATTTTTAACGCCAGCTCCCCATAGACGATTCCATATCTTCGTCCCTAGGGGTCCTGGAAAAAATCTTTGAACCTAAAAGTTTTAGCAATTTTTGTATTCTACAATATTGCAGAACCATTATTAACTTTAACGATATTAAAAGCATAAAACCGAAAAAAGTGATAATTTTTCCAAGATGGCGGAGAAAGATATAAAGCTGGAGGGACAAAATATTCGGGTTACCATGACCATGTGGGCCTTTACAACATATCAAAACAACCGGGCAAGAGCATGTCGGACCATGCACAGTGTAGGTTTCCGTTCCAAAGCCGTTACTACAAAGAAATTAGACCTCGCGACAAACTTAACTATGCCGTTGGAAAACCGTTATCCCCATACATCGACATAGGTCGCGGCCAGTGTAAACACCGCAAATAAGTTTTCGGTAGGTATAAAGATTTAAACCGTTTGTAACTCATTAATGTTTTCCTATAAAATTCATTTTTTTTAAAAAACAGATTTTTAGTACTTACTTGTAGTTTTGGCTGTAGGGGGGGGGGGGGACACTTTACTCTAACAAAAATCTGAGCTTTAAATTAATTAATATTTCATAAACGGATCCCTTAATCGAAAAATTGTTTTATGAAACCCTCAAAAAAGGCATATCCAACGACAACCCACACACTATGGGGTAGACGAGAAAAAAAAAACTCCCCGACGATACGTGTTGTAGATTTTATTTTACCACTTTTTTGGCGTGACTTATATGTATATTCATGCCAAATTACAGCTTTCTAGTACTGAGGGTCTCTGAGCTAGGCTGCGGACGGACGGACGGACACGGCGAAACAATAAGGGTTCCCAGTTTGACTACGGAACCCTAAAAACCATAACAATTGGACCTGTTTTTAGGGTACCGGAACAACGATGTGCTAAATGTACGACGTCAAGTTTTTTTATGGGCTCCTTTTCCAGTTTACAGCAGTTCCGGTTCAAATTTCGGAATGGCGACAGGCAGATCCGTATACTGCAGGGTCAAAATCCACTGGTAATTTTGACACCCCAACTGTTACATGATTTGCCGCTTGCATGGTTTAGAGACGCTATTTCCAGTTTTGGGTCTAGTCTATTCTAGGCGGACAGACTCGCGAGCCACAAGTAGTTTCTTATATTACTTTATTTATAAGTATGCTAGTGTTTAATCAGTATATCGAATTAACTGTGCACACGTGCGGCCTTCGGCGAAAGCTCATTTTATGTATCTTTCTTTAACATAAAGAGTAAAGACGCGTCCGCTGCGCCGTGTTTTCGATGTTTTTAAACATCTAACATGTTTTTCGAACAGAAAACAGGCGTGGCCAAAATGTTTTTTGTTTAAATACACAGAAACATGCTTTCCTTCACGGATGGAAAACATACCCTGCGTTCGTCAGCGAGGGCGGGGCGGGGGTCATGTTTTGACTTTAAAAAGTTTTGAGTTTAAGTGAAGAACTATCAAATAGGGCATTAATTATTTAATTTATAATTATTTGCAATGGAGTGGAATAAAAAAAGAAGCTGTATTTTATTCAGTTGTTAGAGGAGCGGCCCATCATTTAACTAATTGTACTGGGATGACAGCTGTCAAAACTAAATTGAAATGTTAAACAATAACAAACAATTGAACTTGAATAACAAACAATACATTGTTCACTCCAAAGTCGCAATGGACGTGCAGTTGTACCTACGTAAACATGTTTTGTAACATATTTTGCTAACATGTTTTGTTAGTTTTTTGTCGCAGCGGACACGATATATATATATAGGTACTTAGTTTGTGGTTTATCTTACACAAAAATTTATGATCTTTCAGATGAGCTTTGCTTTTTTGAGGAGGTCGATCATACTTAAGTACGAGGCGTCGCTTATTACGCTCCTGCCACTGATTAGGCTAATAAGGGGGTTTGCAGCACTGCATTGTCGTATATTCCTACCTCACCCTTGTTGCGAAGAATAAACGAAACTTGGGAGACTAATAGACATCGGAATATTAACTAATAAATAAAAAAATACTGCCAGGTTTTTTGAATTTCAGCACTGCCATTTCGTGTTCCCCCATTAATGACGTGACTAATTAATTATATATATATATGATCCGGTAGTCTTATCGAATTCGGTTTACTGTCGTGGGCTCCCCTACTATTCGTTTGTGACCTAATGACAGTCTATGCTTTATGTTTTTTTTACATACCTATGTCCCTTTAGATTACCTAATTTAAAACCTTCTGATTCCAGCAAGTCAACGACACAAAAAGTGCATACAACCAAATATCCGACCTAGTCAATGGACAATTTACTGATGACGAGGTTTGTATCATATTTCTAGCAGTAGGTATGTAGTTATACTACATACCTGTGCGTTCTACGTTCACGCGCAATTCGCGGACCACGCACGGGCGCGAATTGCGCCTTAAGCTCCACATTCGCAGTGTTCACAATTCTGTTCACAGTATAGTTCGCGCGCTCGACGATGTAACTAGATCTACTTACATTAAAAGTAAAAAAGAAATGGAGGAAACGAAGATGGTGGATGATGAGTATTCATCTTAATAGAATAATTTACAATATTATGTACAGAATTAGTGGTATTGGGCTTATATTTTATAAAAGCGCGCGTTGCGCGTGAATGTGGAACGCAACAGCTTTCGCGTGTCTTTGCTTGAGCGTGTTTGTAATTTCTCAGAATTCGATCACCATACTCTCTTTATGTGGCTATGAGAGGTACCACTGGTTTTTAGAGAATAGATGGGGTCTTATCTGATTTTGGCAATTTCAGAAAACCAACATGTTTCCTATGGATGCATATGGTTCCGCAGCCACACTCAAAGCAACTTGCTTTGCGAAATGTAAAATTTTGGTTCCCATTTTTCCATCACACTTGATGCACAGCAAAATGGCGGTACATTTATTGGGAGTTTTGTTTCTTACTCTGTGATGATTAACTCAGGTACATCAATTATAATCACATTCTCCACGTTATGTGGGCAAAAGCGGGGGAGGTACCCAAAAAAATATATTTTCAAGATTTTATTGAACCACTTTGTCGGCGTGACTAATATGTTTATTCATGCCAAATTACAGCTTTCTAGAACTTAGAGTCTCTGAGCTAACTATAGTTACATTATAAAGTTCCTAGTTTGAATCAGAAATTATACAATAAAAATAAACTTAAAAAGATCTATTATGTAATAATAAGTTAGATTATTGTTAATTTACGTATTCGTTGTGTCGTACAGTTAATTTTATATGAAATAAATCCACTACATACAAAATATTTAAATATTCGTCATTACCAGTTACTTTTATCATTACCATTTCTAAAATAGTCATTACATACTACTAACGTCATTAACATTTCAAGCAAGCAAGCAATCTTTGGACACCAATAATTTCCGATTTAATGACTGGATAAAGGTGAAGTTGCCTAGCCACGAGTAAACATTTCAAATCTTATTAACCAAAACACATTTATTCAAATATTCTATATATTTTGTTCTTAATATCAAAATTATTAGTGAAAAATAATCAGTGTAAACGTTAACCCATAAATTTGAATAAATAATCATGAAAAATTAAACCTGTGAAGGTTTCGATTACTTCTGAAAATATCGGCTTGACAAGCCTACATGAAAATCTTTCAAGTACCGTGCAGTGCCCACTTTGCCACAGATCTTTCAAACGCATTTTTTTTTTCTTTGCCACGCGGCGATTTTAACAGCTACTACCACGGGGATATGGCGTTTCCACAATGAAGTGATTTCGCCAGTGTCAAGTATATATAAGTATAAATCAATATAGTAATACAATACAATCCAATCTTCTCTAGGAAGATTGGGGGCAACGTTGTACGGTGATATGTAGGACAGAGGTCAAGATAGTTTTAACCTCTGTACCACTGCGAGTCCACTTGAAACGAGGAGTAAGATGCCAGATACACGAAATAAGTTCATCATATACTTACGTGCCTTGGATCGCCATATCTTAACAATATAGGATCAAAGGCAGGTGCTTGGCAAAAACGTTGGGACAAAGTATGTTGTCTGCACGGTAAACTTTATGATCTTCCTTCTAACACCGCTAGCAGAAATTTTATACATACACTAGCTGATGAAATTGAACTTCTTGTCAAATTAGATTATCCTTAGACAAGAATATGAAAGAAGCAAAGATAAACAAGAAAAATACGAAATCCTCATAACTGAATCTCTCAAAGCAGACATCTCCTTTTGTAATGCTTTTAATAGAAAAAATGGCAATAATGACGACGTAACCAAAATATTTACACGTTTAATTTTGCAAGGCAAAATTCGAGGAGCTCTCTATTGGCTCCTAACCAAAGACACGAGCAAAATCCTTAACACCGATGTTGATACTTCTGGAAAATCGGTCAAAGACATCTTAGAAACAAAAAAAACCACCGCGACTACCCCAGACCCATCCTTATTTACAATACCTGAAAACTTTTCTGAAATACGTCCAGTACTCGACAGATGCCCTGATGTGAGACCAATCGGTATTGGTGAATGCCTTCGGAGAATCCTATTCAAATGTATGATTGAAGCCACTGGTTCCTAGGTTACCGAAGCATGCACCAACTTGCAACTTTGCAGTGGATTAAGCAGCGGCATTGAAGGTGCAATACATGCAATGAGTGATCTGATTTGTTAGATCATTCTCCCGAACTCATTATTTCTTCGTAGTAATTTTTCCATTCGCATTTTTCCCCGAACGCGATATTACCAGTCGCCTTTTTTCCTGCGGCAGTTTATATTCACAGTCGTGTTTTTCCGCTTGCGAGTTTTATCCAGTCGCTTCTTTTCCTACCACCATATTTTCACGGTCGTGTTTTTCCCGTTCCAATTTGTCGAAGATACAGAGTCGACGGAGCTCCGCTACCGCGGAGCTCCTATTTCTGGGTGGTTTGGCCCTCCGGGCCTGATGCAAAACTAACATAACCTAAACCTACCTACGAATTACGATGTAAATACTTTTGGGAAAAGTGCGACTGAGATAGAAATCGAACGGGGAAAAAACCGACTGGGAAAAAAGTCGAACAACAAAAAAAGCGACTGTAATAAAATCGAATGGTGAAAAATAAAATTAGATAATATCGCGTTCGGGGAAAAATGCGAATGGAAAATTTAATACAAAGAAATAATGAGTTCGGGAGAATGATTTAACAAACCGTGATGACTGATGTGTCATCATTAGAAGCTGACTTATTTTCTTTAAACATTCACAAAGGTGGCTTAGCAATATCCGATGGTGCCACCACTTCAAATTTATAATATGATATGTCTAAAATAACTGCACAGTTTTTTCATCCTCGCTAATTACAATGAAGCAGATGGAACTTGCAAAACATCAAAAAACCCTTAGGATGCACGTAAATAATGCCACAAACTGAAAGAAACTCACGATGACAATCTTTTAGATTCTATTTTACAGTGGCGAAGCATCACGTAAATAAATAGACAAGCCGGAGCAAAAAAAGGTGTATGGCGTGTGTCGGTTTTACGTTTTGTTTGTATACCTACTCTATGCATAGGAATTTTTGGTAAAGCCGTAAATAATCGGCTTGTACGAACGCCTCGCGACTGCTATTTTAACCCACCTATCAAAAAAAGAGCCATTGAAAGATCAATTGTGACCAAAATGAACACAAGATTTTTCAATTGGTGATCCGTTATATCTACAAGTAAAGATCATTTTGACCGTTCCCCATATGAATTCCGAGATGCCCTTTCCACCATCCACCACCAACCAGCTACCATCGATCACCAATCTCTATGCCAAAATCTTGTGATGGATGCGGCAATAACGATTTGAATATAGATCATGTCCTCTGTTATAAAACTGGCGGTCTAATCACGAGACGTCACAACGAAATAAGGGATCTCTTATGTGAATTATGTAAACAAGCGTGGAGAAATGTAGTCAAAGAACCAATTAAGCACAAAGGGAAGCTTTATTTGACATCCTTAATGTAGACTCCGACGCTCCCTCTTACATCTCACGCCCTGTTGCTTCTGTCTTGAAAGCGCGTGAGTCAGAAAAGAAAAACAAATCCGCCAATGCACTTTTACACCCCTCGTCACTTCTGTGGATGGAGTCTTTGCACCACCTTTATTAAGCACCTCGGGTAAGCACTTGTATCTCGCTGGGACAGATCGTTGTCTTGCGTTTTGGGCTGGTTGAAAGCTCGTATAATAACTTCAACTACTACATCGTATAGTATTAGGCGGAGTGTTAGGTTGGAATAGATATACAGATATACCTACACGGTAGATGCTCAAAAATATCTGTGACCCGTTTCACAAAGCTGCAGTTACAAATTACAAGCGGAAGTTTCTTTCTAGCAAAAGGAGATAGAAACTCCTTTTGTTAGAGTCTCCGGAAGCGACTTTATTTTTAACCCATCAAAAATATCCGCTTTTTATGGTCTTGAATAATTCGGTCTAGTTCAGATGTTTTTGAGCAACTCTTACTTAGATATAGTCTTGTTTCGCTATTTTGATGGCGACTATAATCAAACCGCGATTAAAATGGCATTCGGAAGTACCGTTAGCACAAAACAATACTTATCTATACTAATATTATAAAGAGGTACAGTATGTGACGTTGTAAGGGGTAATCTCTTGATCTACTGAAACAATTTTGAAAATTCTATTACCAATAGAAAGCCACGTTATTTGTGAGTGTCATAGGACTCATAGGCTATATATTAACCCATAAAAAAAGCCCAACGAAGTGGGCACGGGAACAACTAGTAATTAATAAATTATAATCATAACTCAGACCGGTCTTGTGCTTTTTGCATCCACCGCGGTCCCGCGATCCTGACGAGGTCGTCACTCCATCTTGTTGGAGGCCTACCTACAGCTCGTCTTCCGGTCCGCGGACGCCACTCCAGAACCTTCTGACCCCATCGGCCATCAGTCCTGCGAGCAATGTGCCCCGCCCACTGCCACTTCAGTTTAGCTATTCTTAGGGCTATGTCGGTAACCTTAGTTCTACTGCGGATATCATCATTTCTGATTCTATCACGCAGAGAAACCCCGAGCATAGCCCTCTCCATAGCCCTCTGAGTGACTTTGAGCTTCCTTATGAGGCCCATTGTTAGCGCCCACGTCTCAGATCCGTAAGTCATCACCGGCAACACACACTGGTCAAAGACTTTTGACTTCAAACACTGCGGTAATTTGGACGTAAAGGTGCTGCGAAGCTTCCCGAACGCTGCCCAGCCGACCGGTCTGAGTGGAAAGCCGTGGGGGAGGCCTATGTCCAGCAGTGGACGTCTTTCGGCTGACATGATGATGATGATGAATCATAACTCAATCTATGATTTCTTCATATAAGTACGTGCAAAACCTTATAGATAATAAATACAAAGTATACTTTACTCAAAGAAATTAAATTTACCTACTTAGGCTTTACCAAAAACAGTCACTAGATATTTCAACTCTAGGGGAGACCGGGTACAAACGTAACAGTTTGTACTTTTATGCTAGTTTCTGTTAAACTGTCACATTTTGTAAGAGATAAATATAGCCATATATAAATTTCGTTTATGCTCTACAGATTAGTGCCTACCTATGAGTTACCTCACTATTATGCATTTTGTAAGAATCGCAGAGACATAAATTCGGCAGTTGTTACTGTTACGTACGTGGGGGTAGGTAACTGATAGAAATGCACGAAAACACCGAACAAAAGTAGACTTTAATAACGCACTCACTAAAACCGTTACTAAACAATTATCGCACAAGAACTTCGAAGACTTAGACTTAGATCGCTCGGGTAGCTCTTGATCGCACTGTTCGCTTTCCAAGTAAAGACTGACTGTGCCCACCACCGCGGTCCGCCTTTTATAGTTCCCACGTTATTCCAGAACGCCTTCCATCCACCGAATCTTCCGGAACGATCGATGTAGTTTGCTCCGCCGAGGACGACCGAGACTATTCGTTTCTGTAATGTTCTACGCCTTGCTACCTGCTCGCTCCGTTAACAATGGCGACGTCCTTGGCACACGGGTTTGGAATGTCCTGCGCGTCGCTGTCTCATTCCCAGTCGTGTTATCTCTTTCGCTCTTATTGGGTAATGAAACGCCTTACCATTACCACATCGGCGTAACATTACTTTCGAACCCGGTGTCAGGCCGAAAGCAACACATTGTGGGGCAAAAGTAACAGAATAAAGAGTTTTGTAATAAATAAGACAAAGTATTAAATCAGTTAAATCACCAATTTTTATAAGAAAACTTGGTATCGTGGTAAAGTATTAAACGGTCGGTACCGAGAAATTATCTTCAATGTATGAACATATTTTAATAACGAAAAAGATAAAACGAAGTTCTTCTGAAAACTTAACGATTTATCACAAATTAATTCACATTATTAATTCGAATTATCGCAAAGTGATGATACAGACAGCTCTGATAATGATGGTGTTAGAAGTGAATAATTTTTGACGGTGTTTCTAATAGTAGTAGATTATACACGGAGGGGATAAAGCACTTTTTTTATGTCACGGGCGCGATATTGAATTCTGAGCAAACGAGGGACTCCTGATTTAACTTCCGAGCGTAGCGATGGCGTTACGAGTTAATTCCTGAGCGAAGCGAGGGAATTAAAACGGATGCCTGGGTGCAGCGAGGGATTAAAGCTCGCCCAAGACGAAAACAGTTTTATGCCAAAGGAGAATACTCTGCTTTTCTCACCTTTTGCGAGACAATAAATAGCAAAGGTACTTATTAGAAACAACGTCAAATCTCAAATCACTTTCGCTTTCGTCACTCCACATGCCACTCCAACTATAATCTTTCAACTTCAACCTCCTGCTAACTTTTACTTTATACTGCATCCTTTTGCTACACTCGCGGCTTTTCTTTTATTTTCTTTGTTTTGGGTATATGGCTTGTAAGTGGCCAGTTCGATTTTCAAATAAGTTTCATACAAACCTACAGAAAAGGTCTCTATGGAACATTTTTTCATACGAATTCAAATCTCATTACGAGTATTACTCGCTGGGTTATAATATTGTACTGTATCTCATTATAACCCGCTGGTTATCTGATGGTTATAATCACTTTATTTAACTGAGGTTTGCATGATATATAATAGGGCAATTTCGAGCCTCTGTGGTGTGTAATAGTTATTTATGTAACTGGCACACAATGAAGCTTCTTAAGGTACGAGTGCCGAGGTTAGAGCACGAGCTTGTGAGCGCCCTAATTACAGGCACGAGGCAATTTTTTGTTAGAGTCAAGTGTGTCCCCCCCCCCTACAGTAAAATAAACTAGAAGTATTAATAGTCTAAAAAATATCTTAAATGACAGCACATGTGTAATGAATTTAATAGAAATGGGGATAATAGTTTTCCAACGGCAAAATTAAGTTTGTCGCGAGGTCTAATTCGATTGTTTCGGAACCCAACACTGAGCATGGTCCGACATGCTCTTGCCCAGTTTTTTATGGCAAAAAGAATGTACGCGAGCAGTCAGGTCACCTAATGGTAAGTGGGAGTGTATGTTTCATGATCTTAAAAACCACAGAATGGATTTTCATGTGGTTTTTTCACCATGGGCCGGGCACGTTTTATTAAGCTAGGTACTAGTAAAAAATTTACAGGGCTAAACCGGCAACACTGCTCAAATAGCCGGTCGTCATTGTTTGACGACTCGACGTGGTGTCAAATAGAAGCTTGTAAGCTGTAAATTGTTATTTGTAATTTTCTAAAACAGGCCATGAGGCCACTGGTAGTTATTTTTCGCGGAAGGTTTTTGTGTATTTATAATTTCTGGTTTATGTATGGGTGTTACCAAGGTGTTCCAGAAAACTCGCATTAACGCTCGCTCGTGCATTAATATGTTTGTTATGTCCACAGTTAGTAACACCGGCAACTACGTCTAACGACAACGGAACAACGCCGGCACCGAAAATTTCCAGGGCAGAATTTCTGAAGATACTTGATCGTAATTTAAAAGGACTTGCTCGGCTCCGTAACTTAGAGTGGCGAGAAGCTAAAAAGGTAATTTTACATGAGATCGTATCCTTGGCTATTTTCACAAAATTATACCTAGGTTGAAGTGTGTGCAATCGGTTATACTCAAAAACTGATTGATTTAATTAACTTGAGTGGTTGAGAAACACTGCCGCATAAACATAACACGACAAATGTTCAAATGTTTAGTAAATAAAAACGAATCGAGGTATTTAACTTTAGAACATTTCTGTTTCAGGACACAAGAGCGAATATTCAGAGATACCATGAAGAAATATTTGGGGGAAAGACACCACGGAAGAGAAAATGATTTTGGTTTCCTATTGTTTAAAGATAATTTAATTTAAAAAAAGAAGTTAAGTAGTTTAAGTCAACGGTTTTTTTTTAAACTGATGTTGAGGTAATAATTAATCAAAACTTGTTTAGTTAAAAAAGTTAGTAGGCAATACCGGTAATAGGTACTATAAAATGATAGTCTATTGCACAGTAGGTAGGTATATTTTAATATTTTGTGCAAAACACGGGTGATAAGTAAAACTGTTGAAAACTGTTTCCTGGTCTTTATTTCAAAAATAATAACGAATAACTATATCTGGTCCACATGTTTAAAATAAATATTATGGTTTGAACAAAATGAATACCTAATTGTGTGATTTTTACATATTTTTCCTTGAAATATTTTACTCCTCTAGGTTTAACTAATTATCTAGATCATTTGTTGTAACCACCCGTAGTCCAAGCATCGATTTGTAAGCCTAGGAGTGTACGTTGACATCTAAGATGTATAATTTAACTCAAACTTTAGGTAGGTAACTAGGTACCTACCCTAGTAAATTATTTGTATCTAGAAACGCGGCAGCGTTTCCCGCCGAGTTCACACAAAAGGAACTGGCGAGCGCAGAAATTTTGTTTATGTATTAAATCCCTTTAGATCAACTAGAACCTTAAATTTCATAAATAAAGGTGAAACGGTTATTGAGATATTAACGTATAAAAATCAGCATTTTTATTACTGACCGACTGCAATGACTGACTGACTGACTAATCATCAAAAACCTAACCCATATCCAGGTGACCTAGATCTAGGTGAAATTTGGCATCCAGATGGATAGTTGTGTATATTGTATACAAATAAAAAAGTCTGAAAACAGTGATTTTATACGTTTTATTATTACTTGTATGTCTTACCAATCACGGGAGTATAGGAGTCCCGGACCTTTGGAAGGCGTACAATATGGAACCGAAGCCAACACGCAAAGGCCCTTTGGACAAGTTTAATTTAGTAGTGATGGGACACCAACCGGTGATTGTCCCTGAGTTCAAACTATAGAAGTATGCTCCCACGGACAACCACCAAGGATGGGAATATTAATAAGTAATAGGTTCCATGAATGAACTGATATGGATTGGTGAACTAGGCAGGCTATTGATGAAACTACGGCGCCTGCCTGGCCAATGCTAATTACTTTGGTTTAAATAGCAGGCGATGACTCGCCAACTCAATGGAGTGGACCTATATATATATATAGCAGCAGGGAGGCAACAGTTGCAGAGGGATAAGGGTGGAGAGGTGCTGCTGGACTTTAAACGACCATACAGTGCCCACTCACCATTAATGCTACACTTCCGCCCTTCGAGCATATAGCTCTTGGGACCTGGGACTCTGACCGGCCAATAAAACCAAGCCAGAGGTGAGGGTCTGTTCCTTGTCATTGTAGGTACACCGCAGCCGGCGTGAGCGTGAGGTGTGGAACAGGACCTACCCTTGGGCACACTCACATCCGTGGTGTCGCCGTTTTTTTTATTCGGTTTAAATATTTTTTATTTCTCAAAAGAAATACATATTTCACTTAGACGAGAAATATTACTTATCTAAATAATTTAAAACAAAAATAACAACAATGACACTCGACTGACAAAAATTACGCGCTTTAAAGCTTAATATTTCATAAACGGATCTTTTAATCGAATTTTTTTTTTCACCAACACGCAATATTTTTAATAGACCAATCCAACGACAGCCCACTCTATGGGGAAGGCGAAAAAAAAACATCCCCAAGGTACGTGTAGAGAGTAAACTAAAAAAAAACTTAAATGAATTTATTTTACCTCTTTGTTGGCGTGACTTATATGTATATTCATGCCAAAACTATAAGGGTGCCTAGTTTGATTTTAATAGCTTAATTAAAGCAGATCATGTATGTCTTGGTCGGCCTCACATTAGCCTGGCAGTTTCTGCAGTCCGACTAGATACCTACACTTTTTATAAAAAAAATATTGAAAATATGTTTTCTTCATTTCTTTAACTACCTTATGATTAAGGTATCTCATAAATAACGAACATGTTGACCACTTTCTAAACTTATTTTATTTGTATCCAACAAAACAATTCACAGCATCCAAACTTATTATATTTACCATCTAAACCATCCACCCGCGTCAACGATGATAAGAATCCTTTCGAAATTGTTTATTTAGGTAATCCTTTGCCGCTTTTGTCAGTCCATGCACTTTCTTTAGTGTGTGTTGTGTAGTGTGCACATAAGTTTCATCACCGTAAACTATATTCTTTCCTTCGTCTCTGTACAGTTTTATGAGTCTTAAGTATTTTATCCTTTTTTTTTCTTTTCTTTTTTTTTTGCCCCGCGGCGACTTGAACAGCTACTACCGCGGGAATATGGCGTTTCCACAATGAAGTGATTTCGCCAGTGTCAAGTATATATAAGTATAAATCAATATAGCAATAAAACACAATCCAATCTTCTCTAGGAAGATTGGGGGCAACGTTGTACGGTGATATGTAGGACAGAGGCCAAGATAGTTTTAGCCTCTGTTCCACTGCGAGTCCACTTGAAACGAGAAGTAAGATGCCAGGATACACGAAATAAGTCCAAGTCTTCTATCACTGTGCAACACAAAGTCATTAAAAGTAAGTACAAATCATTAACAGAAAAGAACTTTGAACACAAATTGTTTGTTTGGATGAAACCTATGTGCACAAAAACTACAAACCTAAAAAATCCTGGCGAGGGCCGGGAACAAGTGGTGCAGTTGAAAGCATCTCGTCTGGGAAAAGACACATTATTGTGCACGCTGGGCATGAAAATGGATTTATCCCAAATGCTCTGCTAGTTTACAGCACAAAATCCAAACTTCAATAAATGGTTAGAAGAAAAACTTATACCAAATTTAGACAAACCTAGTTTGGTAGTTATGGATAATGCCAGTTACCACAGTGTTGTAAAGAATAAAGTCCCAACAACTCAAACAAATAAGCCCGAAATCAAAAAGTGGCTCACAGATAATAATATTGACTATGAAGAATATCACAAAAAAGATGAATTGTTAGTACTTGTTGATAAATACAAGCCAGAGCCAGTGTATGAAGCCGATCACATACTTCAGCAACATGGCCATGAAGTTTTATGGCTGCCTCCATACCACTGCGATTTGAATCCTATCGAGCTTATATGGAGTCTAGCAAAAAGGAAAATTGCCAAGAAGAACATAGGGTTATCAGCACAAGACACAGAAAAACTGATCCATCATTCTTTTGCAAGCATAACAGGAGATTATTGGAATAAAATGATCAATCACGTCATTAATGTTGAAAATCAATACAAAAACAGGGACAACATCAAAGAAGACATGACAGATAAATTTATTATTAGAGTAGGAAGTAGCAGCTCGACCACTTCGGAGGATTCGATGGAAGTTGAGATTTTGGAGAGTGATTTTAATTATTCTTCTTAAATATACAATACAACTGGTACTTATGGCACAGGTTTATACCTAATTTAAGTATCAGCGAAAGACTCTTGGACAGTGAATCCTATGTAATATAATTTAAGAAATGATGTATAAGTTGTAAACCATTCGAGCTAATAAACTTATCTTATCTTATAAAACGAGTTAAAGAGTTTTATTTCATATTAACCTGTACTTGTTCCGCTTTAACGCCTTTTACCTCACAAAAAGGTGCAAATTGCATTACATAAAGCGAGATCCATGAAGTTAGCCACACTATCTGATAAAAAAAACACGTTTTAGTAGACACATTATAGATTAATTACGAATGAGAATCTAATTACTTAATCTATAATCTGTCTAAAGGTGTTTTTTTTACCGTTAGACGGTTACTAGGTACAACCCCAACTTGAATAGGATCAAGTTTTTAGGTCATTACATTATACTGGGATATTGTCTTACCAACAAATTGGGCAATTTTGAAAACTTACAGCGACATATCTGTATTGTATACGTGGCTATACCAAGTAGTAAGAAAATTATATTTTTTGTTCAAGTATCTTTATCGATTATTCGCACTGTACACGGTGTTGCAATACGTCGATTCTTTAAATTTGTCGCTATTTTCTAGTCTCACTTTCATTAGGCAGACTCTAATTCATGAGAAAAATGTAACCAACATTGAAAAAAAAACAACATGTTCTGTAGTAAGTACCTAACAATACTGGTAACCAAGTCTACTTACATACTAAACCACACACAACCACCTTTTAATCCTTTGTATTTACAAATTTGTCTTAAATAACAATATAATTTTAATTTTAGATTAAAATATCTAATAACTAAAAAATATTAACAATTGCTAATCTAATTAGGTAGGTAAAGTAATGAAGTAGGTAAAAGTCTATAGTAATAATAATAGTATATAATAGTCTCTATATCCATCCACTGCTTTCAAAAATATCTTTCAAATGGTAAAATTGTTTTTTTAAAAGCCATTTCATCAAACAATTCTTAAATTTATACAATTCATGACTAGAATTATAAACTAATTTATGTTTGTTACGAAGGTTGATATTTTGAGTAGGTAGCTATTTCAAATAGCGACGGGTGTTTTTAGCGAACATTACAACTTCTTTGATATACAGACATGGAAGAGGAAGAATTTGATAATGCTTAAAAAGAGGCTTACATGAGTCATTTTGGGATATGCCACCGAGAGCTCGAACACAGCGCTTTTGCATATAAAACGCTTTCAAAAAATCTGTACAATTTCCCGTAGTACAATTGCATTGAGAAGGCAAACGAGCACACAGGCCACCTAATGGTAAGTGGAAACTGTGACCCATAGACATTCGCATTCACAAGACTGCAAGCCTAAGTCCCGTAGTCATTACACCGGCTGTCTGTCTTATCCCCAAACCGGAACACAACAATGCGAACACTGCTGTTGGTGGTAGGTTAATGGATAAGATGGTGGTAGCGATCCGGACGGACCTTGCACACCCGCAAAGCTTAATTTAGATTAAACAAATCAATAGTAAGCCATCAATCCAGCATTTTCTGAGATGTTTTGAAAATTATTATAGTATAGTTCCTTTCGGTCAATGGCGGGAATCGACATATTATGCGACATACCCTTATAATTATAATCATATGTCGTTAATCGTTATCGCGGGAGCAAAAACGATTTGACAGTACTGAAAGATTATGACAAATAGGCAATAACAGAGGTGACACTCGTATCGAGAAACGTTTATACCTACGAGTTCAAAATGTATCAATTTTCTTTCTAATATCTTACCTCTGTACTTTACTTGTTCAGTAGCACATATTTGAAAAGATTAGCTACGCAATCCTAACGTCTGCCTCTTCAGTCAAGTTTCCTGCTACTTTAGACATTTGTCATTCTTGATTGATTTGATATGTACCTACAAAAAAATACAAAAATATATCTAAATTTAATTTCAGTGCAAATGGTACATATACATTTTAATAGTTAAAACTAGTTTTGGAGAAAAATAATGATTTAATACAATAAAAAAAGTTTTTATTCAAGTTGACATGTTGACTTATGGATCGGTAAGCGTTTACTCAGTGAGAAAAGTTTAATTGACCTTATTCAGCGAAAATTTTGTGCAGATATGAAGAAGTTCTTAGAGGCTTACAATGTACGGGCAGAATATTCCGTTTATACTTAACTTCTAGACTGTTGAAATAATGATGGTTAAACTTTATTTTTAATATGTGGTATGTTTTCAAATTGGCTTGTTGAATGTTTTGTTTCCTGTCATAATGATTCTATTGAAAATAAATCATATTTAGAACTGAATTGTTTGCGTATTTTATTATGGTAGAAAAGCGCGTAAAATAAAAGGTTATTGCGGTTAAAAGGATGAAATAAGATTGAATAAGATTTTGAGTAACTTTCAAAAATGGTGAACTCGTACAAGGAAGATTGTTCGTTACAAATATTTGATGGGACAAACTATGACAAATGGAGGTACCACTTAAAGACCTTCCTCGAAGTGAAAGGATGTTATGATGCTATTGGCTCTGCAAGTAAACCTGAAAAGATAACGGATATTGATTGGAAAAAAATGGATAAATTATATTATATTATATTTTTGTCACTTACGCTATTGATAGCGTAAGTGACAAACAATTACAAATAATTATATCGGAGGATAAGGCTGTTAAAATGATTGAAAATTGGATGGAAGTCT
This sequence comes from Acleris sparsana, assembly GCA_923062465.1. NCBI lineage: Eukaryota > Metazoa > Arthropoda > Insecta > Lepidoptera > Tortricidae > Acleris > Acleris sparsana. The sequence goes on along the minus strand of OV281287.1, from coordinate 11,426,242 downwards.
AGTGTAAATAAATTATTACGTAAAAGAAAATTACTAAAGCTAAAAATGATCGACGGTGACAACCCGATAGACGTTTTAAATATTTTTGAAAAATGTGTTAATGAATTTAGGAACATTAGAGAAAAAAAATCAGGCGAAGACAAATTAAACCATTTATTGTTGTGTTTACCTGAATGTTACGCGCATATGATAGACATCGTGCATGCTCTTCCTGAAAAACAAAAATCTGTTGACTATATTAAATCAAAATTACTTTTAGAATACAAGAAAAAAGAAGAAAGCAGATATGACGGTCAATCATTTAACACTGGAAACTTTACCCAGCAAAATTGCTACGGATGTAACCAAACAGGTCATTTTCAACGTGTTTGTCCAAGAAATGATAGAAAGTATTCAAATTGGAGTGGAAATTTTAACCTTAGAGGGAATAACAATATACGAGGAAAATATTTTTGGCGAGTGGAAACAAGACGAGGACAATGACAAACTGGATGGATGAGAGGAAATATGAATACAGTGCCTAGAGGAAGAGGTGTTTATCTAGGTAGATGTAGTTTTAGAGGAACCGGACGCGGTATAACGCGACGATGTGTTTTTACACCAGTTTATGATAACTCAGAAGGATCATCGTCATTTAATGTCGAGGTAATAAATTCTTCTAAACATCCGCTCAGTGAATATCATAATAATAAGGATGATTTAACTTGGTTATTAGATAGTTGTTGCTCTGATCACATTATAAACAAAGATCAATATTTCTATGAATGGACAAATCTTGAATATTCCATTGATATTAAAGTAGGAGATAGTTTTCACTTAAAGCAAACAAGATAGAAAATGTATTACAATTTTGTATTTAAATGTCAATGGTGAATCGCTTAAGACTCATATCAGAAACGTATATTATGTCCCTAGTATGAAACAAAACTTATTAAGTGTATCATCTATTACAAATAAAATTAATTATGTAATTTTTAATAATTATGGAGCCAGTATTTACAGGCCCAACAGAAATTTAGTAGCAGTTGCCGAACGTAAAAATAAGTTATTTGTTTTAAAAGGTAAAGTAGGAAATAATGATGTAGTCATACTCAAGTGTCTGTAATATGACTAATAAAGAGAAGTGGCATAGGATTCTTGGTCATACTAATTTTGAAAATTTAAATAATATGTGTGTGCCAAAATATTATATGGCTTACCTGAAAATTTCAAAGCAAGAGTACCGGACGCATCAAAATTAAGATTTTTTGGGACCAAGGCATTTGTAAGAATTCCAGAAGAAAGAAGAGTTTCGAAACTTAATCCATAGGCCATCAAAGGCGTAGTAGTAGGCTACACGGATACAGGATACAAAGTACTAGTAGAAAATAAAGTTATTATAAGTCGGCATGTCAGATTTATGGAAAGTACTTACTGCGAGATTTATTGAAAACGCTTGTGATGAAGATGATGATAATGAGGAAAATAATAAAGAATTTAAATATACTATAAATGAAAATAACGGTGATACAAACAAAAAAAAGGAGGAAATTGAAAAGAATAATGATGAATAAATAATAGAATATGGAAGAAAACAAAGAAAAACAAAACTAACCCAAGAAATTTGATGACCATATTGTTTATGTAAATATGTGTAATGCAAATGTACCAGAGAGCTATGAAGAGGAAATTAATAATTCAAGACGAGCTGTAGGTAGGCCTCCAACAAGATGGAGTGACGACCTCGTAATGATCGCGGGAGCGCGGTGGATGCGAAAAGCACAAGACCGGTCTGAGTGGAGAGCCTTGGGGGAGACCTATGTCCAGCAGTGGACGTCTTTCGGCTGAGATGATGAGCTGCAAAAGGCTTTCAGCAAATGTATCAAGAAAATGAAGAAATTTATTTGCCAGTGGCAAGAATGACTACATTAAAAGTTTTATTGTCTACTCCATGTATTCGTGGTTGGAATATAGAGCAAATTTATGGACGTCGAAACACCTTTTTTGAACGGAAATACAAAATCAGAAGTCTATATTTATCCACCGGATGGTTATAAAACCACGGTAAATGAAGTCTGCTTTTTAAAAAGGTCTTTATAAAAAAGGTCAAAAAAAGGTAAAAGGTCTTTAGTTTTTTACTTAGAGAGAGCCCAAGATATTGGTAAAATTGTATTAATGAATATATGTGCAGTTTAAAAGTTAAAAGATCTTTATGTGACTATATACCGGATATATGTACAGGGTGTCCCAAAAGTACCACGCCACAGTGACACTGGAGGTAGGTCAGCTCAAGATGAACCTAACCAGCCTAACATGACCTCAGTAAAAGTTGCACGGTTTTCGAGTTATTAGCGAAATGAAGATTTTTAAGAATTTTCCCCTTTGCTTTTACATTTTTAGTACCAGTATCGACTTGGACAGCTTTTAATAACAGTTTTTTATGTGTATCAAATCACAAATAGCTAATTTAGAAGTCTAAAGTGTTATTTTATCAATAACTACTACAAGAAAGTTCGATTTATCTCGATTTAAATTGTCACAAAAACATTAATTTCAACTTTGATCATCTGCCACAAAAAAAAACAATTAGAAAACAATTAGACGACCTGCCCGGCTTATTCTAATAAGCCGGGCAGGTCGTCTTCTAAGACGTGCCATTGATACTGCGACAAAGGATGTGGTACCAACAAGATGGTTGCCCGGCACACTACGCTCGAGTAGTCCGTGAGCATCTTAGTGAAACATTCCCTGAGAGATGGATTGGTCGATTGGGACCAATTTATGGCCACCGCATTCCCCAGATCTGAACCCACTGGATTTTTTTTATTGGGGCTGCTTGAAGGACAAAGTTTACGCAAAACCAATACGTTCTGAGGAAGAATTGCGGCAACGAGTATTTGATGCTGCCCGTACCATATCGGAAGTCAGTTTACGGAAATTGAGCCGAAATTTTATAAAACGATGTTTTTTGTGCATTCGAGTCCATGGGAGACAATTTGAACACTTATTGTAATGTAACCTAATTAAGTTTACAATAAATGAATGAAAAAAAAATCTGTTTTTATTTTCATTGCCATTTTATCCGGCCCATTGAAATTAAAATAAGTTAACGTTCAAAAGAGTGACAAATTAGCCCTCATGATATTTTGCAAAACCGCTGTCCACAACATTTTTGTAGCACTTAGTGACTGCTTTCGAAGCTCAAGTTTTAGGTTAGTTCCATGAGGCATCACTAAAATGACAAAAATGCTTATCGTTTTCGTAGTAAGATACATGTGTTATACCATTTCTGAATCTGAATAATGTATCTAATTTATTGGCGTTACTTGTTTGTTTCGTTTCTAATTGTTTTTTTTTGTGGCAGATGATCAAAGTTGAAATTAATGTTTTTGTGACAATTTAAATCGAGATAAATCGAACTTTTTTTAGATTCTTGTAGTAGTTATTGACAAAATAACACTTCAGACTTCTAAATTAGCTATTCGTGATTTGATACACATAAAAAACTGTTATTAAAAGCTGTCCAAGTCGATACTGGTACTAAAAATGTAAAAGAAAAGGGGAAAATTCTTAAAAATCTTCATTTCGCTAATAACTCGAAAACCGTGCAACTTTTACTGAGGTCATGTTAGGCTGGTTAGGTTCCTCTCGAGCTGACCTACCTCCAGTGTCACTGTGGCGTGGTACTTTTGGGACACCCTGTATAAATGATAAAGGAGTGTATGTTATTCTATCTGTCAGCGATTGTTGATTCTTTACTCTGTATTTTTATTTGAGAATGTCAAGCACGGATCCAAAGTTAGATAATTATTTAATTTTGATCGATGAAGGGTTAAATAGCAGTATGATGGTAGTAACGCTCTTCGATTGTTGAGCATTTAGGGTCTTAGCTTAATTGGTCGTTTAATACTTACGCTATGAAATGTCCAATATGATTTATCACTTATATGATTTGAAATTAAAAATATTATCGCGCCCATAATAACAATGACTTTGACACTGTACTTCGGACCCTAGTCAACAGTGGCGCCAACTGGTGAGCACAAAACAGTAGCCCATTATTTTAAGAACATGATGCCAGTTGACGGATTTTCCCTCGGTTTTGGAATTTGTTTTAAAAGGTTTACTACTCCTGATTATAAAAATAGGCCGGAATTGCCCAAAAAAAATGTATTTGGCAATACAATCTAAAATAAATCTTAAATTGAGCTCGTTAGGGTTTAGTTTCGATTAAGAGTTCAGCGGTATTTGTGCACTTGACGTATACAGGGTTATTGGTAAGTCGACCTATTCCCGTTAGGAGGTGATAGGGGTGACTATTTGCGATAATTTTGACCCCCATATGCATTATGCAAAAGTGAACCATTTTTGAGTTATCGCGTTTATTAGTTTTTTTTTAAATTAGTCGGAAATTCAACTTGAAAAATTTATTACAAAAAAAGTATTAATTTAAATCTTTTTTTTTCTTCTGATTTACAAAACCGATTAAACACTGGTTATTTCTCAATATTAAAACAATAATTATCGGTCCAAATTTGAAAAAGCGAGACGGAAAACGAATTTTTTTCAATATTTTTTGCGATCGCTTTCCACTAAAATGCCTTAAAAACAAAAAAAAACGTTATGAAACTTGGCTTGCAGATTATTTTAAAAACTTAACTGTTTTCTTAGCTCTCCAAAAACGCATAACAAGTAGAAAATTATTTAAAAACAACCTGAAAAAATAATCATCACAAAGGAAGCGGGCGGAAACAAAAGTCACAAATGCAACTTCAAAAATTAAAATTAAAAATCATACCAAATTTAAATCATACATTTTTTATTTGCTTTTGTACAAGATGAATTTGTTGCTCTTATACTAAATTAAAAAAAAAAAACTGTTTACGTTTGAGAATGCGAGGCCGAAAACTAAAAAATACATGTTTTTTTATCAAACTCCAACATAAATTACACGAAAACTGAAAAATTTACCAATACATTTGGCGTGCAGATTACACATAAAACATTGACGTTTTTCCAGCTTTCTAACGAGCTATTAAAATTAATATGTATTTCGTTAAAGATGGCTGGAAAAAATTGATAACAAAGGAAGCAACAAGGAAGTCACGTCCGAACATAACTTAAAATTAACTAACTAAATGAATGAAAACTAACTGTTATACTCGTAAACACAAATAACAACATTAACTTATGTGAGAATAAGAAATGGAGGTAGCCATTTTGAAAATGAACTATAAAAATCCTGATTATTTCAATTTTAATTGTTTATTAGTTTTAATTTTGTAACTTTTTACATAAGTTAATGTTGTTATTTGTGTTTACGAGTATAACAGTTAGTTTTGATAGATTTAAGTAGTTAGTTAATTTTAAGTTTTGTTCGGACGTGACTTCCTTGTTGCTTCCATTGTGATCAATTTTTTCCAGCATTTTAACAAAACTCATTTTAGTTTTAATAGCTCGTTAGAAAGCTGGAAAAAAGTCAATGTTTTATACACATAAAACATTGACTTTTTTCCAGCTTTCTAACTGTATAATCTGTACGCCAAATGTATTGGTAATTTTTTCTGTTTTCGTGTAATTTATGTTGGAGTTTGATAAAAATACATGTATTTTTTAGTTTTCGGCCTCGCATTCTCAAACGTGTACGGATAATTTTTTTTTTAATTTTGCATAGGAACAACAAATTCATCTTGTACAAAAGCAAATAAAAAATGTATGATTTAAATTTGGTATGTTTTTTAATTTTAATTTTTGAAGTTGCATTTGTGATTTTTGTCCGCCCGCTTCCTTTGTGATGATTATTTTTTCAGGTTTTTTTAAAATAATTTTCTACTTGTTATGCGTTTTTGGAGAGCTAAGAAAACAGTTAAGTTTTTAAAATAATCTGCAAGCCAAGTTTCATAACGTTTTTTTTTGTTTTTAAGGCATTTTAGTGGAAAGCGATCGCAAAAAATATTGAAAAAAATTCGTTTTCCGTCTCGCTTTTTCAAATTTGGACCGATAATTATTGTTTTAATATTGAGAAATAAGCAGTGTTTAATTGGTTTTGTAAATCAGAAGAAAAAAAAAGATTTAAATTGATACTTTTTTTGTAATAAATTTTTCAAGTTGAATTTCCGACTAATTTAAAAAAAAACTAATAAACGCGATAACTCAAAAATGGTTCACTTTTGCATAATGCATATGGGGGTCAAATTTATCGCAAATAGTCACCCCTATCACCTCCTAACGGGAATAGGTCGACTTACCAATAACCCTGTATATTTGTAATACGTCACGATACAAGAAAAATCGTTAGTTGACGGAATAGCCCCAAACCGCCGGGAAAATCCGTCAACTGACATGTTTTAAAAAAAAAAACATTTTTAAATAACCAGCAGTACTGGCAGTTTAATATGAGTAGTACATTTATATAGTTCAATAAATGCCCAATCTATTGCAGGGATCAGATTTATTAAAAAGTAAATATCCTCTTAGTAATGACCAGCCAAAGTGAACTTATCGAAAAGTATGACGGAAATGCCCTCATTGACCTTACTTGGATTGTTTGGCGCTTTATGCGTGTCATGGTTTTCTTAATAGGTACAGGAAGGCGGGTACGGACGGCGCATGCCGCGGGCTGTGGGTTTTCTTTATTCGGTTGATTTTGTTGCACGAATTTGTAAATATATGTTTAATTAAGTCTTTTTTTTAGTTTCTGTGTGCAGACCTGCAGTGCATGTATTTAATTTGGTTTATTTTTGCTTTGTTTTTAACAAAGGACAACTTTTTATTTTGCATGATAGGTATTAGCAAGCTAATTTTTACTGTGTTTTAATTTTAACGTAAATTAACTATATTGTCTGTGTGTTTAATGTGTGCGTACGCAACTAACGGCTTTTTTCAAAGCCACTTTTGTCATACTTGACATACACTGTTCATGTAATACCAGTGATGTCATGTATGGCGAAGGTGGTGAACACTAACTGCAAGGATCGCACGTAGAAACAGTTACCGCACTTACTTCAGCACTGCTTTTTGGGAACTAAAACATGACATCTATTTTATTAAGGTAGGTAGGTATGTTTTTTTAATTAATGGAAGGGGCAAACACGTACACACGCCATACACCTTTTTTGCTCCGGCTTGTCTATTTATTTACGTGACGCTTCGCCACTTACTACTTACTTAAAAGTACAATCAGCATCCCACCACGGAAGAGCTTTTAATAGGAATATTAGAATTAGCTGATAGTATTAAAATTGAGACAAACTTAAAATACAAGTCCAGAAAATTATCAGAAGAGAGAGGAGGAAGGAGAGCTACTTCATTAGAGACCAAAGAAGAATATTCAGGCCAATTAGCCTTTCCAGTTCTATACTTAAAGACGGACTATGAGCAAAATTCAAATATGTTGCATCGGCTGCATCGCCGACGAACTTACTCGGCGGTTTTTAAGTACGCGTACTTTTGATGTCACACGGGCGAGCAAAAGCTCGACGAGTCACAAGTACGCGTACTTACTCGCCCGTCTATCACTCCTTTGATGCTTGGCGCCTTTGGCCGCGGCATCACACCGCGCTGTGAGGACCCCGGGAGCCCGTAAAATTGGATGGACAATTTTCGAGCTCATTGACTGGGAAATAACAGATAATGGCGACATTTTTTGGCGTAATTTAATTTTTCATCAAATTGGCCGAGCGTGATATAAGAAAATAATAATAATCATAATTATATCCTTTGTATCTACTCTACCTAATTCAATTTACTCTATGATCTCATCTATCTATCTATTATAATCTGTCTGTGGTAAGCCGGCAGCGGTAGCATACCTTAATAATCTGTGAGCGGTAGTGGCTGCAAAATTGCGTTTTCTGAATTCTGCAATTAAGATTTTAGAAAATACCACGACGTGTGCTGCTAATCTTATTTTTGCAAAGTTACGTATTCATTTGTAAAAAATATATATATCAGGAAGCTGACCTAGAAGTAAGTTACATGTACAGTTACACATCTATATATGCGTTCACGCCATCTGCAATTATTGAGCTTCGTTCGTTCTTTGACGCCATTTTATGTCCTGAAGCATGAAATAGTGAATTTTTACTTATCTCAGTGCTACATTATATTTTCGGCAGGCCACGTATTTCAACAAACATCAATATTGAATAGATATTTTAATGTTCCTTACCTATTCGCATAATTAAGACTAGGTCCCGAATCACACATTTTCACTATTTTAAAGGGTCTCTAGATGTCGTCTCGGGGTCGCGGTTACGGAGGCTACAGCGGGCGGGGCAGCTACAGTGGTCGCGGGAGCGGAGGCTATCGAGGATCTTACCGGGGCAGCGGCGGCCGGGGCTCATACGAGAACCGCGGTGGACGTGGCGGTGGCTACTCTTCTTACAACAATGATTCCCGCTATGGTAGCAGCGGTGGAAATAGATATCCTACAAGCAGGGACAGAATTGATGATTCCTACAAGAAATCATACAGAACAGTAAGTTTTTTTTTTCTCTTATAAACCAGACATAGAGTAACATGACTCAATTGACATTTGCTGGGGCCTTTTTATCTTTTGATTAAGCACCATTAGTTAGATAAAAATTCAACAGTTAACATGTACAAATATTGCCATAGAAATACTACCAACTCAATGTGGCAGATGCTGTCAGAAACCCAACCATATTTAAATTGCATTGTGGGTACAACATATTTATTATTAATAGTGGTTGGCTGAGGTCAGCTTACTGCTGCATCTGTCCTCTGACTTGTTGTGCTTGCATTTTTTTCCTTTACAATTGCTTACAAACATGCCTTATCAATTGTGGCAACTAATTAAAAATTTCATGTCTAATTTAATTGATAGTACACTTATGGGTAACTAATTTATTGCTTTTAAGCAAGGTTTAAAGTAGAATAAAAATTGTAGAAATTGATTTCTATCTTGGTAAAAGACAGCATCATTGTGCTTCTTGCTCTGGAACTGAAGTTAAGTTAATTTATTGCCAGTTGAATTCACACTTTAGTACACAAAGTGCCATATCTAACGGAGCTCCTCCAGAGCAGTCATAATGATAAAAGTCATAATATTGAAGAGTATAAATCGGAATGTCAATTACTGTGGGTCATATTTGTTGGATGTTAAAAAATTGATAGTCATACCAATTTGTCATAGTAATTAAACTTCATAATGTCAAATGATACAACACATACACCTTACAATAGATATATATGTGACAGGGTCGACAGAGCAGTGCTTCGCGGAGCTCTGATTTCTGGGTAGTTTAGGCCTTCGGCCGTGACACAATACTAACCCAACCTAACCTAAGGTCCAATTTTTATTCCCACAGAAAAAATGTAGACAAAGGTGTTGCTGTTAACGAAAAACATTGTAGCATTCAAAATATTTATATATACATTTATAAGAAATCTACTTTCGGAAATAAAAATCTGATCTTATTGATCTAAGTTTTTTGTCTATAACAGGGTTTTTTTATTTTGAATCTGATAAACGCGAGCCCAACTCATATTTGACCATTTTTAGTATTTGTTGTTTTTTCGTTATTATGGTCTTTAATACTTTCGGAACATAAAAAAAATGCTGTAATTAAAACGGTATGAATAGAAATAATTGATACTATAAAAAATGGGTCCTAAAATATTTCTGACTAATATGCCTTTGAATGATATACGGGTTTTAGGTTATGACTTATTATGAATAATCAACAGCCGAATTATTAAGCGTAATGACTTATGACCTAAAAATTTTGTGACTACCGTTATGAACATACATAATATGGGTAACGCAACGCAAGTCTGACATTCAATAAATGTATGGTAGTCAATGGGATCCCCAGCTACACCTTAGTTATTGATCTAATACTGATTTGTAACTAGCAATAAAACTGGTCTTGGTCATAATATTGTTGTAAATTGCATGGAAAATACAAACCTTTACTAATAAGCACCAATTGACCTAGTCCCAAAGTAAGCTCTAGGCTCAATCATCAATAGTTTATATACCTACAGTGTTTTTCAGCTACGAAGAGTTCTGTGACAGCTGCATTTCGTCATTTCAATCACTTCCTTTATATATATGTGAGGTATTTAAAAATAGGCGATTAATTATTTACGTTCCTGAACAGCATCGCTAGGTGTGTACCAGTGTAGTTTTTATGTAAAGTTAAAGAAACAAGTGTAATACGTGTTTATATGAGCTGTCACAGAACTCATCATAGCTGAAAAACACTAAATTTTTTCTGATCACAATAAGCACAATCTTAAATTTCATTTCATATTTGTAGAGCAATTTCTTTTATATCATAAATCAGATTTCAAGTAAACATTTGTTAGGTACTCTTAAATGACTTTTTGTATTTCCCTGAACCTAGGTATAATACGAATGTATCTCTACTTAAGTACATTAATAAAAACTATCTTGGTTGAGTCAAATTAAAGAGTGACGAACAACTCGGAATAAAAAAAAAACCGATTTCCCAGGCCGAAATAACGCGCCGGAAAACACAACTATGAAAATGTAACTCGGAAAACAAAGCAAATGGAAAGTCTGCAACTAACAAATAACGATTTTGGGAAATTGATCTAACAAATCCTCAAAACCTGCCAAGTCTGAAGTCTAAGTTTGATGGTTTCGGTGTCCGGCCTTTTCGTCGAACTTTTCTTGTCCGAATTTCATTTGCCAACCAACTTTTCGCTGATTACTCACTTTGACAAGTAACTGTCGGCGACTTTTTGTATGACATTTCATTTGGTCGAATTATTTTAAAGTCGATTATAACTACTTAAAACTTTTGGGATATCTATTATTTGATCTTTCACTAGGCCCAAAAACTATTAAACGAATAATATTTCGTCAGTGCAACAGTTCCCTTCCAGCCTGTTCTCTGAATATCATTTCGCCGAAGAAGAAATATATACAGTTTGGGGAAAAAAAGCGGTATGCCAAAAAAAAAGCTGGGTCCAGTTAGGCGTGACGACGAGCGAAGCGAGGAGGAGCGTGTTAGGTTAACAGTGTTCAAACAGCGCACGAAGCCGAGCGCGCTTGCCGCGGCAGCAGCCATCAAGTGCAAAAATCGACTTTTTTATATTTGTAAAAGACATTCCAAAACATTGTAAAAGACATAGTCCAGTAAAAAAAAACGATTGAAAAAGAACAAGTATATTTTGTCTGAACTCGAAAGATGATATTTTAAAAAGTCGCTTTATTTAAAAAATACGAAATGTATAATACTCGTAAGTAAACCATTCTACTACACGAAAGGTGGCATTATAAAAAATTGCCTTGGTAAAAAAAAAAAACATACAGTTGGTAATTGTTAGGTTGGGAAATAAAACGATATCATTTGATAAGTAAGAAACATGATCATTCGGCGAAATGACATTCTGCGAATAATTGGTTGCGAAGTGATAATCGGCGACTTATATACAATATAGACCAAATATTAATTTACCATACAGACATGTTGAGATTGTTGAGTCTGCATAAGGCACAGTTATTTTTAAAGATGTGTATTCCATTTAAAGTATGATACCGTTTACGTGTGTTTTATCAATAATCATCATACATATATTTTGTATAACCAGGAGTCTTCAGGTGGATATTCAAACAGGGACTACGGCGGCAGATCTGGGTCACCTGAACGCAAAAGGATGAGAATAGAGGTTAGTATGCAACCCAAGCCAAGAGTTATTACTCTTTAAATAAATGTGGATACTATTTATATTATGACAAAAGGCAAAAAGTATGAGGAAAACAAAAAAAAATATTTTATTTGGATGTCGCGAGTTATACCAATATATATTCGAAAAACATTTCAGAGTAAGAAAAGCACAGTGAATTAATATAATATCTGATGCAATATTATTATGAGGTTAGAATGTTATTCATTATCTAAGTGATGAAGCCAGATCTATGACTGAAATTGGCTTAAGTTCACGCCTTGTACTTGTACTGTGGGTTTTCTACTTGAATATAGTATATTGACCACAGAGTTAAAGACTAAGCAGATGAGATGACCTAAAGTAGTGAATGAGATTCAATATTTACTACACAATGCAAGTTGATTACCTTACTTATAAGAAAATGAATTCAGGAAGAATGTTGTTACTTGTGATATTGCAACATGATCCAATAACCCCAGTATTTAGAATATTTCAGCATGTTTGAGAGGACCACTGTCAGTCCATCCCTCAGAAAATTGGATTCTTCCCACATATGAACCATTCTGTGGTGTCATCTCGCAAACTCACTAATCTCTTACTGTCAGTTACTTCAAATATGCCCATGATTAAAAGGAAGGAAAATGCAGCACTCTTCTATCTTGCCATTATTGAGCATTCAACGAGTCCAATGAGTACACTTATATGAAGCGTGTAACTAGTAGCGGCGTAACAGGGTCACCCATTAAATGGTTCATTCCAGAAACGAGTTTTTAAATGAACAGAAAAAATGATTTCGACCAAAGACAACATTTATTTTGTTTATATAATATTAACCATTTGATTTGTAAAGCGTGAGGCAAGAAACAGAGAATTGTGTACAGGGATCGTCGAGCGATAGACGTAGCCACGATGGCGGCGGGCACTATGGCGGGTCGTACGGCAGTAGACAGGAGATGTACGGCGGCGAGAGGCGGACGTTCAGTGAAGACCGCAGACGCTCGCCGAGCCGAGAGGGCTACCGCAAGCCTAGCAGCATGGGCCCGCCGCGCGAGCCGCCGCGCTCGGCGCCGCGCATGCGCGCCACGCGCCGCTCCTTCCGCGGCCGCACCATGCGCTCCCGCGCCACCTTCCGCGGCGCGCCGCGCTCCCGGCCCTTCTATAGGCGATTGGAAACTAGACCGCTGGGTTACACCCGCGCGTTCAGAACTATCAAGGGCCGAAGGTAATACGATTCGATCAATTGACTTGTATTTTAATTATTTTTGATTGATTGGAGCAGTCCTTTTATTTATGGGATTGGAAAAACTGACAGAGAAATGATCTTCATAAGAGTGACGATTACTTGTAAAGGTGAATTGAAGGAAATATATTACAATGATATGGTATGATTACGACGCATATCTATTTCACCAGAACACTTATTTGACACATAGTCGACACCTATAGTCTATAAAGCCCTTCCGATTAATTTGGGACCCATGATAAGAAATGATTCATGAACTCGTCAAAACATCATCGAAAAACTATTTCATCAATTAAATACAACTACAAAGCTGATTCTATAATTTGTCTATATTTTTTTATAGTTCTCTTAAAATATTCAAGTAAATTATTAATTTTTAACAGCTCTGTGAAATCTAAAGAGGAAGAGGCTTCCTCCACCGAGGAAGACTGGGATGCTGATGATAAGGATGAGACTATGGAAGACAAAAAGGAACCCAAGAGCAAGTCACCCAAGGTAAGGGTAGATCAGTGTTATGCAGTAATAACAGAATAATTACAAAATTCGGGTCTATCCACCTAGTTATGCTATTAGTTATATGATATAACAGAATGGTCAAAAAAAATCCAATTAGTTACACTGCTTCGATTCATTTGGGTCGGATTCGACCATTTAATTATATTCGTAAATAAATATTAGTTATACTCCACAGTATGACTAAATGGATTTAATGAATTTGAGTCGGATTTAGGAAGGCCAGTTCCTTCATTAAATAACCAGCCAATAATACTTATCTCTGGGTATCTTTACTTTATTGTACATTTTACATTTTTACACACTTATAAAATATTTTCATTATGACAGAAAGCAATACAGAATTAAGACACGTAATATATTATGTAGTTGCTATCGCAATTTTTCTAGAAAAGTGGCTACTGATATGTCACTGTTAACTAATTGCATTTGTGCGTCCATTATCATTACGTCGTTGCCAATACTGCTTTCTTTTCGATTCTTTTTACTTTCCCCAACATCAATAATAACGTCTTCTGCATCCTCCTGAATTGCTTTGAAAAATTGCATAATGTGTGCATATCCGACAACAAGACATACACCATAGGTAAAATGCGAGATTCCGTCGTGAGTACTGGAGAAGTCACCATGTAGAGAATAGATTTGGGCGGAAGGTTCCGGACAACTTTTAAAAGTGCCGTCGACGTAGTATTCTTTTACATCAGTTAAGTATTGTCTTATATCTGGCGAACAAAACACTAAAATTCGTCTTCCTTCAGAATCACCCAAGAGCATTGATGAATATCGTTCGGGTACGGTTACTTCTTCTGGTTTTTCACAACGCAATTTTGGCACTCCTGCTGCTGCATTTCTTTTTTTATATAATGTACATTCTTTACATTTTTATATCTTGGTACCTTAGTAACTAAATTATATCCGGATGACTTAAAGTCACTTCTCGTCTGTTTGTAAATATTCGGAATCGAACTAGTGAAGTCGGTGGATGCTTTGTTTTGGCATTCAATAAGTTTTAAGTCTATTTCATTTTTAACATAATTAGGTTCACAGTCTTTACTATGTGTTACTGACTTCGTAATTATTTCTTCATTCTGAAAATAAAAAACAAAATACTGGTTAGGCACAAACAACAGAAATATTATATCATTATATCCAATACTACATTGGATGAAATCCATTAAAAAACAATACCCAACCACATCCTCTTTTGACGAAGTGGGGTTTTACTTCGAGGCTTCGGGACGCTCCAGGAATACCTTCTATTTTAAATTCACTATTTAACAAGAAAGCAAATCAAGCAGCAATTTGCAATAATAAGAATAATAAGAATTTGATAATAATAAGTAAACTACTCTGTCATTTTACTACCAGCCAGTAGTTAATACACTTATCTTAGACATTCGAACTCCTTTCCCTATTATATAGAATATTATTTTTTACCGTCTAACGTTTGCTACTACCGTGAGCAGCGTAATTTAATCATCTTTTTTACTCTTTACTCGTCTGATTATTAAGTGTGTAGCCAGAGATAAGTATTATTGGCTGGCTATTTAATGAACAGGCTTCCCTGAATCCGACTCAAATTAATTAAATCCATTTAGTTATACTGAGAAGTATAACTAATATTTATTTACGAATATAACTAAATGGACGAATCCGACCCAAATTAATCATATCCATTTAGTTATACTGAGCAGAAATAATTGGTTTTTTTTTTTGACCATTTTGTTATATCGTATAACTAATAGTATAACTAGCTGGATATACCCCAAAATTCTTAATATTTTTTAACATTTTCTTTTGGATAATTATAGAAAACCTTTTTAAGATAAATATCGTAAACTTATGGAGTCAACATACGAGGGTCAAACTGAAAGTTTCGGGAATAGAAACGAATATGCAGTTAAAGGTGTCTTCCCACTACACCGTATCATACCATGGCCGTAATAGGAACGTGTTAGACAAAAAAGTATTCTTTATATTGAAAAGTATGAGACTGCCCACTAGACCGTTCCGTGACCGACCAACATTTTAATACTAATTACCTCCGGGGCCTGATACGTTCATAGTACGGTGTAGCGCGAAGACACCTTTGAGTAAAATTATTTTTATTGTTTTTCAAAGTATTCTCCTTTATATTTTATACACTACTCCATGCGTTCAAACCAATCGTTCAAGCACTTATTGAAGTCTGAAGTAGGGGTCGACATAATGGCCATTTTAAAAGCCTCCACTGCTGCTTCCGGCGTCTGAAACCGCTGACCACGCAATTTATCTTTAGTTTTGGGGAATGTGAAAAAGTCATTGGGCTTAAGTCGGGGCTGTCCAGTAATTCGACTTTTTCACCGTCCAGATACTCAAGTTTTTCCGAGCGGTGTGGCCTGGCATTGTCGTGGTGAAGAATGATGCGGCGACTAGGGTTTGTTTTTTACGAGTTCTGCAAAGATACTCTGCAAATAAATAGTGGTGTACCTATCAGCATTGACCGTTCTACGATCTTCATGAGGAATAGTAGCCACGTGACCCGATGTAGAGGCACGTACGTATTTATCTAACACTCGTCACCTGATACAATGCTAAAAACTGCATTTGTGTTTCCTCCGTTGAATTTATTCAGTTCTGCGGCACCAATGTACACTAGTCGTTTTCTGTTCGTCAGACAGTAATCCAACGGGAAAACAACTTTTGCACGTCGAATTGTTCCTGTAAAATAATTTGTATCAGACTCATTCCAATGCCCAAATACTCTTGAATCTTTCGATATGACACTTGTCTTCCTTTATCAGCTGACGCACAACATCGATGTTTTCTTGCTTGACTGCCGATCTTTGTCGACCTTCACGCACGTCGTCTGTGAGGGATAACGGTAGGGTGGGTCAATCAGGTATGGAGAAAAAAAAAGTTGTTTTTTTACGAGCTCAGGTATAAAACGGTGCCAAATTACGACGTTAAACAGTATTCAATTTCTTTTTGTAACCAGAAGTCATCTTCTGCCTCCGGATCCTTTTCGGAAATTATCAAATGTACTTATTAGCGTTTCATACATTAGCTAACAAAAACACCTTACTTTGGGGTATTCAAAATAAAAAATACATTTTTGTGTTAGGTATTATTGATAATTAAACAAGAATATGATATCTGCAAAGTCAAATTTTAAACAATTTGGCTTTAATGGCAGCAAAATCTTTCTTACTATCAAATTTAGGCATAGTTTATGTGACGCAATTTTGAGCTTTTATGAAGCTTTGTCGCTTCACCTTATCACAATTAGTTTAGGCTTCCGTGACGGTTTTAACTGTCCATTTGACAGCTGTAGTGTGACATGGTAGACGTAACCACAATAAGTAATAGTACAAGCGTAATAAAAGATTTTCGCCTTCTCCTTTTTGTTCGATAACAAGCTTTAGGTCTTCTTCAGATTCAAGCCTCAACACGGGTGTTTCAGTGATGACTTCTAATATTTTTAATCTGTACTAATATCGGTTTGAGAGCGCTGGTAGATCGGCAGGGAAAGGATGAAACTGTACGATACGTTTTGTTTCTCAGTTTACGGGTTGATTGCCGATAATTCCTGTAAATGTCTGTGGCCCTTATGTACGGCCATCGATGTGTTGAAACAAATGACTGAATGGCAGTTCATTCATATGCAATAAGCAAATAACCCACTGTAAAGGCTTATCCCTTCACTATTTACAATTTAAATTCCCGTGACTCCTTAAGAGAACTTTTTAAAGAAATTAATATCTTAACTGTAGCGTCTCAATTTATTACCGAGAATATTATTTATGTTATTAAGGATTTAGATTCTTTCACCAAAAACTCAGATATACATAATCTAAATACTAGAAATAAAAATAAAATCGCTATTCGAAAATTCCGTGTCCGTAAAGTATATAAATCATTTGTTGGTCAATGCATTCATTTCTATAATAAATTACCTGAAGTAGTTTTAAAGTTACCCTTTCCAGCACTCAAAAAATATTTGAAAAGGTCGTTAATGTCTAAAGCGTATTATAGGGTCGAGGACTATCTAACAGACAAAAATGCATGGCCTACACCCGAAACTTAGTCAATAATAATTTGTTCAAATGCAAAAGCTTTATCCTGCTTTTCTTGTCTGGGGGACACCGTTGATGCAGGAAAACATATCGAAACTTTTATGTGGTCATCTTGCACCATCTCATATACACATATAAGTAGGTAGTTGTAGTTATTTTATTTTATTCTTTTCTATCTTTCTCTCCCGTAAGATTTTTGGCATGTTTTCCTGCTGAACTACTGTTATTTGATATTATATTTAATTTAATACTTGTAGTTTTATATAATGCTAGACTAAGTTGTACCATTGTAATATGAAATATGTTTAAAAAATGACTGACTGCTGAGTTTCTTGCGGCGTTTCTTCTTAGCAGTGGTCTCCTCTTGGAAAGCGCTGGTAGTATCTTGACGTGTAAAAGTGCCCGAGCGGCCTACTTACTGAATAAATTTCTTTTATCTTTTTACTATTTCTTCAGTTACTGCTGTAGTAGGGCGCCCGGAGTGGGGGTCGTCCATGGTCGATGTTCTTCCACGTCTAAATTCGGCGCACCAACGTGCGACTCTCGAATACGGAGGAGCATTAGACCCTAAAGTG
Organism: Acleris sparsana; assembly: GCA_923062465.1. Taxonomy (NCBI): domain Eukaryota; kingdom Metazoa; phylum Arthropoda; class Insecta; order Lepidoptera; family Tortricidae; genus Acleris; species Acleris sparsana. The sequence continues at coordinate 11,408,213 of OV281287.1, read as the reverse complement.
TCCAGCAAATCTAAATTGACTTGGTCCGTAGAAAAAAAATCAAACATGTATTTGATAAGGGCGCGCAGTTCAATTTACTCCATTTTCTCTAACGTACTCAAAGCAAAGAAATTACCGTATTTTTTTTAAACAGAAGACAAGTCAGTTTTTTTTGCATAGCAATCAGCTAGATAGATTAGCTTTACCGGCCAGTATTTAATTTCCTAATATTGAAAGAGTTTGCATCTCATTCTCACTTTCTATTGAACGCCCCTCGTACCACCTCGTACTTGCCTCTCCATCACTCACAATTATCACACGCCATTAACGAATCCATGTATGTGTTTAAAAAAAATATTTCCCAAGGCTTGTTCTATGCACATTGCAGTGCCTGAAGTACGTGCAATGTAACAAAAAATCCCAGGATAGTTAATTATGGAAATATGCTCCTCAAGTTCATAATAGCTGTTGTCTGAACTTTTTTCCGTCTTTGCCCAATATAATTAAAGTTTTGTCTTTTCGTCCATCGAAGTACAACACGGTTATATTTAGAGTTCTTTCATTTGCAACAATCTCTTTCCTAGTCTTTGTACGTTCTCTTCGCAACTTATTTTTTATGTATGATTTGAGAACTAGAAGCTTGAAGAGCTGCTGATGCGATTGCTGCCCCAGCCCTGTCCGACACTCCAAAACTGTCGCATGCTTTAGACAGAAGGGCATAATTAACTGCCTCGTAATTACACTTTAGGGCTTTTTTGACTCAAATTCAATCCGGTCTCTATCTCCAAAATAAGATCTACTAGAATCGGTTGAACTGCTGGGCATCTCTACCGAAATTACGGCAATGTGTGGGCGTTTACTTTGAGATTTTTTCGCAGTAACTTTCTCTTCAATGTCGTTGTCATTTGTTTTGTCATACCAACGTCTAAGAAGCCCCCTATTACCATATGTCTAAAGGTACGTTGGTCTTTTAAAAAGTTTTGTTCCCTAGTTGGTGTTTACTTTTGTTTAGGACATTTAGATGTATTTTGACATTAGCAAGCCGCAATATCAAATAAACGTTTATGTTCGGTTTTAGCACTTTAAATGGTAACTTTGTAACATTGCTTTCGTCCGTTTTGGGTCCACGGTAACAAAAGCTTTATTCCAAATTTTGGAAACTTTATCAATGTCAATGGACTCTAATTATTTTTAGGTTGGCTCTTTTTAATGGGTACCATCCTCAAACTTTATCCTGTGTCGCGTCCACTCAAAACTTCATGATTTGTTCATAATTTTGGTAGCATTTTTTAAATCACCAAACAGCACATGTTCAGTTACGTCCAAATTCAATTTATAGCCTCCATTTTCTGTACACAGACACTATACAATTACATAAACGTACGGGCTTCGTTAGGTTTGTCGCCTATACTACTTTGATTCTTAGGTGTTTGTTATGTATCGAAGTAAACATTTATATTCATACATTCCTAAAATTGTTTCCAAGTACAAAGGATCCTAATTGTTTCGCTCTAATTATTGAGATGGTTTAACGCCCCTCCTCCAGTTAGGACGCTACAGTCAGGATATAGTTGCGTTTCGACACGACAGAAAAAGACCAACAGCTTTTTCTGAAACAAATATTTCCTTTGGCAGGATTAATCTTTGGGTTCCTAAGATGCCTCTAGATCAAATAAGTCAGACTATTCTTATGCCCGGTTCCTATATTCAAGAAACGAATCGTTTTCCTTACGGGCCGTAGCGTTATGATTATGACATTTGGTACGTACAAAATGTGTATATTTTAACGAGGCGAGGCGTTTCCTAAGGATACATTTAACATTGTCGGCCGTGTGTTGATTGAGCAGCAACATCCAAGTTACGGCCAAACGATCGTTAGAGTACGGAATCATTGTCTCCTCTAAGAGACTGACGCTGTTTCTTGATACATCCTTTACCCTCATTTTTTTAAATGGGGAGCTTTCGGTATAAACTACAGAAGCATCCCCAATTCCCCATCCTTTTAATGTTTCCATCACCAGGCTTGACCGTACTCCTCATGTATTCATTTATTTTCTTAAGCATGGTTTGTTGTACGCAACTAGCGTTTATATAAGTCACCGTGTACCGGTTGTTAAGGAGGAGGCGGACGGAGAGGGCTCGGAGGCAGAGGCGGAGGTGGGCGAGGCTGATGACGGCGATACCGACAAAGAGCCAGAGCTGCCCGAGGCGGCGCCGCGCGCGCGGCCCTACGTGCACCTTGCCTGCGTGCACTGCAAGGAGAAATCCGCTACATTCGCTGTGAGTCTCACGCGCATTAATATAACATATTTCAATTTATTTATTTATAGTGAAGCCCATGTAGTTATTAGCTTTCCCTGTTGAACTGGCCAAAGGAGCCCAGTCGAACATACTACTACTACATTAATAAGAATTTTGTTATTTTCCTAATGAATTGTTGTGACCCACTGCCAGTTTCCTTGTCGATCGTTTTTTTAGCCAAGTTTCATGAAAATAGGTTGGGTCTTTTAACGAGATATCATCTCTGAAAAAAGGGGTCACCATTATGTCGATGGCGGGTTTTTATCAATCTCATAGTTATCTGTTGCACTTTGAGTGACACTCACTGTCGCAAAGCGTTTTCGATCCAAGAAGTCGCGCTCCAATGCTTAAACGTACTTAGGAACGCTAGCGTTTTTCAAAACAATTGCCTAGATCTATGACACCTTATCCGTTAATTCTGAAACCTAATAAAAATTACTAAACCAATTTTATTTTTAGTTACACTTATCGGTAACTAATTAACAAGTGTTTAATGTTCTGTACAACTAATAACTATTGAAAACAAAGATTTTATTTTACAAGTTTTTGAAAAAAAAAAACTTGCTGTTGTGCCTGTAATAAACCTAATTACAAAACATTTTTTACGGAACTAATGGTTTAGTTGGATTCCAGGTTAAATGTGTATGAATAAGGGTTAAAGGCTGGATTTTTACTATAGTAGAAAGTAGGAGTTCCGCCCGTTTGAACGAATATTCGGAATTTAAACCAGAAATAATAAACTTGTACAAGAGTGTAGCATACTGTTAGAAAGGCCATAAACTACATAATATTTAAAAGACAAAATATTTTCTCAATAGCTTTCACCTTTTTAAAATTGAATATGGAACTTGTATGTTATTAATACTTTTACTAATTTTGTTGAATAGATTATTTATTGCTCAATATAAAATTATGTAACAAATTGAACATAATGAAGTTAAAAGATTTTACATTAAGTTGTCATAAATAAAAATACATGAAAGAAAAACAATATATAGGAAAAATAACAAAATATTAAACAAAATTACATGAGAACAAAGATATCAAAAAGAAAAAACGAAAACCATAATAATTACAATACTAAAATCTAGCACAAACAATAAATAAAAATAAAGATACCATTAAATTAAAGCTGTAGGTCTATGTACTCATTAACTGAGTACACAGAGACGGGAAATCGTAAAATTGTGGTAAAAGCATGAAATTTTCACCATACTTAGGGGACACCACCGTGATTATCTTAAGATGTGGAGGCCAGCAGGATTTTACCTCTAACGTATTTTAGAGGTTAAATTTGATATCGAGGCCGTTTAAATCCGTTGTTAATGTCTTTTTTATAAACCTAAATGGAAAGGTTATAAGGGATTGACATATGAAAACAGTATTTTAGGAGACACTTAGAGATCGTTATTTATGGCGCGGGCTTGAACGCGTGGGAATAGCCTGCCACAGATCACAGAAACAAAACAAGGACACACACACAAGAACAAGCACAGGAAGAAGGGAGATATGTCATGAGTATACATCGGTATCAACGTTCGAATTTCATGGCACTCGGTAAGGGTAGTAAAATAAATGAATACATTTGAATATTTGAATAATGTTTTAATTATTTTTTGTTTTTAAACTCGTATACTGCGGTAAACTGTAAATTTACTAACTATACCCTGTCTATTTAACAGAGTTAACAAAGCGTTGTCTCTGTTGCACTTTTGTATGAAAATGAAAGGGACAAGAAACTGCCAATGGGCGTCAACAAACGCACGTCAATGGCGGGCTCGGCTTACATGCCGCCTGTTGTTAAAATATTCTTAATATTTCTCGTTATTTTTGTTTGTAGTTAGAGGCACCTCAAATAATTAACTTACTGATAACATCACATTGTCATGTCATGTTAATTCATCTATAAATCCTAATTATGTAATTTAAAGTAGTAGATAATAATATTTAAATATGTGCCCTGCAGTGCCGAGTAAACAAGCCGAGTCACAGGTTTAATAGGAAACAGTCCAAAAAACAAGCCGAGTCACAGGTTAAACGGGAAACAGTCCAATAAACGAGCCAGGTAAAAATCTGTAACCAAAGATAAGCACTTGAAAGCGTCCGCACCGTACGAGCGACAGATGTTGACTAAACTTTGACAGGCATGTAAACCTACGTTGTGCCTGTGCATCGTCCTTATCGCTGACCAATTACGTGCATTCTCTGTTATCTAGTATTAACTCTGTTAACTATTTAACAGAGTTAATACTAGATAACAGAGAATGCACGTTGTCTATACAAGGTATAGGTTGATATTCTAAATACGTCATTAAACCTCAATAATCATTTCGCATTTGAAAAATAAAACAATATGCTAAATTTCCCAACGAATGTCAATTTAACTGTCATGGAAAATAATCTGTAAACCCAAATAATAGTTTATCGAAACATTCATAATTCACAAGTTTCATAACTGAAAATTAGCTTTAATGACAAAGACCCAATTAAACTAAGTGTTAGACTGAGATAATGGACTCAACACAATATCCTATCCCATTTTATATTTACGGATGAAGGTGCATGCTGTTCTGTTTGTAAGATTAATATTAGGAAGAAAAAGGAGCTCTGGATGGAACTACAGTGCCCGGCCAATATGAAGTCAATCCTGACACATTGCACAACTATGAAGTTCCTGATTATTCGCAATGTGAACCACAGGAGAAAAATGTTAACTTGCTTGTTGCGTGTGACAGAATAGTGAGTGGAAATATTACCACACAAAACGTATAACGATTCGCATTAACAAGTTCGTATAGCAAAAATATTGTCTAGGGTATTAATTCTATAAAATATATATAGTAAAATTAAGTGTAGGTAATTTGGCTATTTCATTAACACCAATATTACAAAGAGGTAAGATTTGAAAAAATGCGTATGTTTCTTTATTAGTAACCTCTATAGATGTTCTGTTTATAAAAACGGCTTACTGTTGAGTTTCTTGCGGCGCTTCTTCTCAACAGTGGTCTCTTTGGAAGCGCTGGTAGACTCAGACTTGTAAAAGTGCCTACAGGGCCTACTTACAAAACTTTTTAAAAATAAATAAACAGTTTTTTTTTTAAGGTAGGTCGAATTTTTTTTTTGTTTTCCATATTCCTGTCAATCAATTACATAGAACGTCAAAATAATAAAACAATTTGTATTGCCTTGATATCGCTTCCAACGGTTGATAATTTTGTGACTGGTTTTGCCTATAGATACTGCTTCACCCCCTGACACCTTTGCATGTTATCTAGGAATTCGAAAACGCTTACTATTTGGACGTGCTAAAATGCCGAAACGATCGAAGAAATTCGTCCTTAACAGTCAGTCTCATGAGATTGTCATACGTTGAACGAGAAGCTTAAAACCGTTATTGCCCGTGACGTCGGTGTTGGATCGAGTTGCAGATGCTCTCGATATCAGCAAAAAACGATCATAAAAATCACAAAACAAAATTGGGTGAGACTGGCATGGAAGATAAGGTTCTCTCCCAAAAAGAAAAAAAGAGCGAAACTTACCGATATAGATAATTTTGACGTTGACGCTATCCGTAGGCATCCGTAGGTATTTACAAATATTACTCACGTAATGACCAACTTTATCGAATTTAGTGCAGACATTAAAGGAAGCCGGCTTATTTTCCGGATCAGAAAAATCGTTGTCAAAAATATTAAAAATCATTGGATTCCGATACAAACAATGCGACAAACGAAAGGTGCTAATGGAAAGATCCGATATTGCCATGAAAAGGGTTGATTTTTTACGCAAGACCAATACCATAGAAGATTGGCATAATGTCGTGTTTTTGGACGAGACGTGGCTAAATGCCAATCACACAGTTGGACGATACGGCGGCGTCGACATCCAAAGTCCCAACCGGAAAAGGAGCCAGACTAATAATATGTCATGCTGGCTATGCCAGAGGTTTCATCGACAACAGCTTATTGGCCTAAATCTAAATCCACCGGTGACTACCATGAAGACATGGATGGTGAAAAGTTTACGCAATGGTTCACTAATATGATGACTAGCCTTTCTGAGCCATCAGTTATTATAATATTTATAATGGATAATGCACCTTACCACTCCATGTTACTTGACAAGCACCTTCAAATTCAGAGAAAAAAGCCCACCTTGCATGGCTTCAAAAAAAATGTGTAGATGCAAGTATGACTATGTTGAAAGGAGATTTAATTAGATTTATGGATATTCACAGAGCGAAAAAAAAACGATACGTAATTGATGACCTAGCACTGCAACATGGCCACCGAGTCCTTCGTATACCGCCTTGCCATTGTAAGTATAGCGTCATAGAATTGATATGGGCACAAATTAAAGTATATGCGGGCAAGTCACAATACTGAACCTCAATTTTCCACAGCGAAAATGATGAAATTATTAGAAGAGGCATGCAATCACGTAACCAAAAATAACTGGGAAATGGTAGTAAATAAGATTAAAGCCAAAATAAGGGACAAATACAACAAAGACATTAAAATTGACAGTATTTTAGATAATGAACGAGTTAATAATTAATACAAACGATTCCAGTAGTGATAGTGAAGTAGTGTCAATATTAACGGGTTAGTATCACCTGGTCTAAAACGCAGCTGGTCTAAGCAGCAAGTAGTCTAAAACGCAGCTGGTCTAAGTACCAAGTGGTTTAAAACGCAATGGTCTTATGTATGACATTTGCTACGTACAAAATGTGTCAAATTTTGACGAGGCATAAGCAAAACGATTCGTTCCTTGAGTATAGGAACCGTGCATTAGTTGCCATCTAGCGACGAGTAATTAATTAATTGCTAATTAGCTACATCGTGCCAATGCTGATTAAGGACTACTCTGACACCGACATGTAGGCATCCTTTTTTCAAGATATGTGCGTCTCATTCCTGCAATCCACTTAGGAATGCCGCCAGGAATGTTTCAAAATAGATCGATAACCATATAAAACTTGTTTGCACCGTTGTATTTTACTACTAGGTTAATACAATTACATCATTAAAACTTAATACATTAATGTTTGAATAGATTAATATTTAATTAGCAAGAGTACGATTCACATAAAGTTGATAGATAAGTTTTTGAAATAGACCATCACACCTATATCAAAACGAACAAAAAAATGCCTGCATTTGTGTGTTAAATTTTCTGGAGCTGTTAAAGATTTTTATGTGTTGATTTTACTTGATTACTTTGTTCATAAAAGTGTACAGATGTAGTGCATAATTGTTTTCCTTCGTATTTTCACGGAAACGTACGAACGCGTCTTGCTATTTCAGTCGGTCACAGTACAAAAAGTACTGAGGTTGACTGAAGTAGCATGACACCTTCGTACGTTTCCGTGAAAATACGAAGGAAAGCAATTATGCACTACACCTGTAATAATCTTGGATATTACGATGTTGATATAAATACACTTATAAATGGGTTTTGTTGAGTGTCACGTCACGAGGTCTCTGTTTGCGATGAACCAGTAGTTTGTCGTACTCACGTGTTTATGTAAACTTCATTTTATAAATGGTACAAATAAGTAACTTAAAACAAAAAGATAGACTTAATACTTTGAGGCATTCTCTACCAGTTAACCTTTAGCCTTGAACCTTTTTTTTTAAATGATCTCTTAGTTATTATCCCAGTGAGTCGGCGCCCTTTGCCGTTGTCGTTGGTTAATTTATCTTTTTTGTACTTTTTATCTAAAATCCAATCAATGGATTAAATCTGCAATACAGTTGTATCGAATCCAGATTTTAGAAAGTATTCACCTACGTCATTCAGAATATGTTCTTACAGCGTAAACTTTATGTAACGTTCATTATATTATAACGAATATTTATTTTTATATACCTAGTCGGTTACTAAGTTCTGTTACTGAGATTAATTACAATTAAAAAAAAAATTAAAGCAGTTTTGCATAAACCTGTATATTAATCAAAACTTTGATTTATATAGAATAATAATAAAAATAATGTATAATAAACTATTGCAATTATTTGATGTACGAGCTTGAAGTATTCCCATTTCGGACGATAAAATCATAGTTAAAATCACGCACGACGATGATACTGATAACGGCCCCAACTTTTGTAAGAGTTCCTGTAGAGAGTTAAAATTTGCGTGACATATTGAACAGACTTCTAGCTTTAAATTCTGATACGAATGTATTCAAAGCAACTAAAGATCCGCTTGGACACCGGTCAATCTTGATGACTCATTAAATCGACTTTAAGATTTCACATGAGTTTGCAGAAATACGAAAACACACCAAATCTCTTGCTTCATAAGTTGGAATTAAGTCATGTTGAGAAATGTAATTTTGGTCTCTAAACATATACAGAGATAGGATTTTTTATAATATTATACAAAAAAAGTTCTTTGGTAAACAAAGACTAACTTTTAAGCGATTTCAAAAAATGAAATTTACAGAAAAGTCATGCGTAATAGGCTATTTGACAACATTGAAAATATACTACAAATTGTGGTCATCCTATCTGATACTACCGTAAAATAACGTATTTCACTTTATTTCACATTAAATTATGTCTATTTTTTTGGAAATTACACGAAATAATAAGGATTTTTTTATTTATTTATTCTGTGGCAAAAACGCTATGTGATGTTAGAAATACTTTATAATCTGTGATGTGAAGTCACATGCAAGTAAACAAAACAAACCCGAAATTCACTTCATATGCTAAACTGTCAAATGAACTTGTTTGTTTACTTGCGTGTGACGTCACACTAGTCCGCCATAGATAGAAACAGCGTTTGTCGCGTTGTTTTGAAATTTAAACTTTAACTTACATTTTTATTGATAATACAGTAGAATCTCAAGGAAATATCAATGTAGTGTGCTTGTTATGTGATAAAGAATCATTTAAAAACGTTTTCTAAAATTAGTCAAATAGCCTATTTCATCCTGTGAATGTTAAAAGATCGTATCGGGAATTGCGGAAACTAAGAAAAATGATTGTTTTTCAAAATGTATATTAATTAAGCTTTTAATTTTTATACATATTGAAATTAAAAAATAAACATAAGTTAGTTTTATTTGCATCAACCTTAGTAACAGAACTTAGTAACCAACTAGGTAACGTGAAAATTTGTTAAATTGTTTTACTTGTGTTTTAAACGTGTGATATTGATGATAAATAACTTGAACTATTAATACTTTTAATTCTATTGATTGCTGTAAAACAAGCCATATATCGATAGTCGATAGGAATCACGTCCACATCCTTACGCTCAGAAATCCATACAACCTTAAATATTGATTTAAAAATACAATTAATGCTCAAAAACTACATTTACTGGTGGTATGATATGCCCTTGATTTAAAATTAACGTTTGGACTTCGATTTTTGCACACTTTCTCGTTACAAACAATAATTTTACCATTTAAATGGAGCTCGTATATTGACGGTGATCACCGGGTGATTAAGGCAACCCTTGACGCGCCTTGTGCCGATGCCAATATGTTCATTTTGACCATAAGCCGTCACGAACCACGCTGCCATAAATTATCTCCCTTGTTTCTGTGATCTGTTACCCATTTCAAAGAAAATCTGTTTGAAGATGTCATTGTCGTTAGAGATTCCAAGTTATTTGTAATTGATAGGAAACTCAAACCTTATTGCTGTCGAATGTGAGATTGACTTTGGAACTAAGGTGGTTCACAAATTAAATTCTTTGACTGTATCTAGCGCGTCGGGAGCCGAGAGTTTCACTTCTACGTAGTTCTTATTTTAATCTTATTCCTTATCCTGCTACGGCCTTTAATACGTCATGTACTTTTTAAGCAATTGTATGTATTTGAAATAATCATCTTTGTTAGGAAGAATCTACATAATTTCCCAACGAACATTGATAAGCCAAAAGCAACCAGGAGCACAGGAAAGCTCAAAACCACATTTTATAGACTGGCCAAAACTACAAAATCATTCTTAGGAAATTGTATAAAATTCTACAACAAAATTCCAAAAAGTATTACTGAACTTACTGACTCTAAATTTAAATCTGTCGTAAAACAAAAACTAATTTCCTGAGCATATTATAAAGTAAACGATTATATCATGGATAGGGATGTTTGGCGGTGAGTCGTCCGTCCTGCATGAGTAATCTACGCATAAATTTACCTACGTTTAAAAAAGGTGCACCTACTGTGCAAAAATACTGTGACATTGTAAACTATTTATAATTATTATGTAATGATGTAAACCTTTTTCTTGAAAAAAATATACCTTGCCGAGTTTCTTACGCCGGTTCTTCTCGGGGCAAAGGTTTTATTTTTCGAACCGGTGGTAATGCTTTTTGACATTCATAGGTGCATTATATTATGCCTAAATTGAAGAATAAAGAACTTTGACTTTGACTTTATGAAAAACGGAAAAAATACAACCGTGCATAGTCAGGGCACCATTGTGAATCGAATACACACATATTCATAGTTCTATTGAAAAATCCCGGCGCGTGCGCTACTACGGGTTATAATTTTTGGTATTCGTTAATATCTGTTGTCAAAGCAAATAAATAATGTAGAGTATATAGTATTGATGAGGTGTGTATGCAGGGCTACGCGAAGCACCTGCTGTCGGGCAAGCACCGCGCCGCCATGAGCGCCGTGGCGCGGCGGCACAAGACGCAGCTGCTGCGCATGCGCGTGGCGCAGCGCGAGGCGCAGCGCTCGCTGGAGGAGGCGGCGGGCGCGGAGCTGGCGGCGCGCACCACCTTCTGCCTCGTGTGCCGCCTCAACCACCGCACCACGCGCCACTCGCACAACCTCACCGACACGCACCGCGCCATGAAGCGCTTCCTCATGCCCTTCTGCCGCATCTGCCGCGTCGCCTTCCGCTCGCCCATGATCTACGAGCACCACATCTGCTCCCTCGACCATCTCAAGGTGAATCCTGCGTACTAACATATATCGACGACCGTAATCTAAATTGACGTAACGGACAAATGGCTACTTTTCAGGAGAGCCAAAAAACTGTATTTTTTTTCTTTTAAAATTCATAATTTTGTTGTTTGTTAACGTATCATGTAACTAAAATTAGCCAATTATTTATTTTTCCTCACTCTTTAAGTACAAATAACTCAATTTATCATTTAACGCTTAGTTAACGAGATAGCATGTCCCTTACGTCAAACGAATAATTTAAAATGTCCGATAAACCCTTCTTTAGTATTAGACTTCGGGGTAAATTTGACGTATCAAGAACTAAATTAAGAGAAATTAAAAATAATAGGATGTAACTCCATTTAAACTGATCTATTACATGGTGTAAAAGGTACATGGAATTTATCATTTGTTGAAATAATACACGAAATCATAAATGTAATTGTGTTATTTAGTAGAGAATTTAAAAGATAAATTATGGCATAGGTACATACGTTATCATAATGATATGCAAGTAACTAATAACAAGTAACAAAATAAAATTAAACACGCTATTTTATGTAAAAGCGAGTACAAAATATCGAAACATTAACATAATTGTATAGAGGACGCCCAAGACTTCGTACGCGTAGAATTAGTTTCCCGCTACTCCCCCCCTACTTTAACCCCTTAGAGAGTGAATTTCCAAAAATCCTTTCTTAGTGCTCACTTACATCATTAAATAAACCCCTTGTATTGAATTTCAAGTTTCCATGGTACAGTAGTTTTGGCTCTGCGTTGATATATAAGTCAGTGAGTGAATATACTGGGTAAATATTCCTTGTGATAACGCTTTGGGAACTTGTTTTGTATACTAAAAGTCTCGCAAAATAAACACAAACCCGGTTATTACGTGCCACCGAAAATGAAATATTTTATTAAAAACTAACTTCTACCCGCAATTTCATCTGCGTAGATTTTGATTATTAATTTCGGGATTATGTTCTATTCCAGAACCTAACCTATGTGTGCCAAGTTTCATCTCAATCAGTTTAGAGTGTTTGAAGCGTGATTGAGTAACAAACATCCAAACACAATGACACTTTCTCATTCATAATATGAGTAATATAAGATATATACTGCAATAACTTGTCTTATGCTCGCAGTAATTTATCGCTTCGAGCTAAGAGTGATTCTGTATGGAGTAATATAGTATATCTCTTCTCATTAATTTTCCAAAAGTACTTGAAGCTTGCGTCTTTACAAACATACGTGAAGAACACAACTGAGCATCACAGCACTCAGCTAAAACCAGCAGCAACATCTTAAGTCCCAGATAGACGGACGAGTAAGTAGGCGTACTGAAAGCTCGACGACCTTTTTCGCCCGCGCTTACCTTTAGAAGTTCGCGTACCTACTTAGGATGATACAGGGACGAGTAAGGTCGCCAAGCCACAAGTACGACGTACTAACTCGCACGTCTATCTGGGACTTTACTGTAAACATGGTCATAGTGATATCTCTTTTACCCGAAAGCAATTTAAAATGCTTGCGAGTAATTCAGCTATATCAACGAACACTGCGTCTGTCATCTAATGAAAGAGATAACGCTAACATCTATGGGAATAGTTCAAATTAGGCAGTTATGTTTTAACGTAAGGGCCGGTAGTTTACTGCTTGTAGTAGTGAAAAAATTACGTATATGCCATGAACACATATTTGAAACAATGACAGATGGGCGTAAGGTCTGTATTGTCTTACATCTGCAAAAGCAAAACTGCGTATCGCAGAAATGTTTGCTAACAGAATTGTCCCTTACGACTCAGGTAAATGAAGAAGATGATAGTTACATCTATTTGTGATTTAATCAAATGTATTGTGTAGATACTTTTTGAGACCGTAAAATGGTGTATCGGCCTTTTACTTATTTGATGGCTCCTTACGACGTTAGGTGAATTGCGAAGACGACAGTTACACCACGATGGATTTGAATATTATTTCTTTATGTTTGATACGTCAATTTTTTTTCAAAAACTGCGTCGAAGTAACCGTTTTTTAAGGGTGTAAGGGGCATGTTTTTTCAAGCTATCGAGATGTAACCTATACCATTCGAAAGAGAAAAAAAAACTGAATACAACTGCATTCATAACTCATTTTCGCTCTTTTGTCCCTTACGCCAATTTAGATTACGGTCGTCGATATATAAATCATCTACTATAATATTACTTTTTTTTCTGAAATATCTTGTGCTTTTTCTGAAATAGTATAATTTAAAAAAAAAAACATTTTTCATGTTCTATGATTACACCTAATTTGACTAAGTACTGATAATCCAAAGATGTCGTTCATTATCATATTTTTATTTTAAAGAAATCACGAGCAATCTATCCAATATAAAAAAGAAAGCAATTAGCTCTACTGTGCTAAAAGGATTGCATTGAATAATCAATAACCCTATATTGTATGTAGTTCTACATTCGTCCCGTTAATCTCTCAAACATTATTTTTGCTAATTACAATTTAAACAGAAAAAAGCCAACCAACCAACCCGACGCGCCAGCCCGAAGGTGGAAGCTAGCGGTGATGAAGGCATGGATGTCGACTTGGATAACTTTATGACTCTCGATTCTGTGGGTGATGTTGATGGTCAGTAAATCTTCTATCTAAAACTGTTATATGTGTGCGTGTAATGTTTAGTGCCGTTTATGATCTTGTTTTAATTATTGATTAATTTCAGAAGTGGAAGATGATGATTCTGGTGGTGAGAAGAAAGATAGTGAAACTACCAAGAAGTCAAAAGTAGAAATCAACATTGGAAATGAACATATTAAGAAGATGGAGGTATTCTTAAATCCTAAGAAAAAGAAGGCTAAAACCTGGTTTATCATAAAGTTTATACAGGATGTTATAGTTAAGTGTAGCCAGGCGGTTATTCCGTAAATATAACAGATATCAGAAAACTTTAAATTTATATCGAAAGTGGCTGTCGTTCGCGATCCATAATATCGCTTGTCCTAAAGTCAAATCCCATAGCACGTTTGGCATCAAATAAATTTGCCATAATAACTGTTTTGTCATAAGTTCATAACGTTATTTTGCCCTAAATATCATTAACCATAGCGGCTTAAATACCTGATCTTATTTTCACTACTTAGTTATGCAAGTCACAATGCACGTTTAATATAAGTACCTGCAAGATCGAGAGTCGCTCGGGCGGAAAACAAGATTTCCTGAAAATAACAACTTGACAGATCGATTTTTCGCCCCCGTAAACCCGTAATCGTATTTCAAATTTTATCGAAATCGTTGGGGACCGTTTCCGAGCTTAAGATATATACAACGTGTTACAAAGTACCCCGTACAAAATATAATAAAATTTATTATCAAAGCCAAAAATATTATCAACCCTAGTCAGCTGTCATGTCAAGGAACCGGAGTTAGCAAAGATTATTTGGTAGAGGGGCCAATCTATCTATTTTAATAATTGTTATGCGTAGCCCATGAAGATATCAATTTAAATCGTGCTTGCGTACTGAATCGGCAACGATTTATCGATGGAAGACCGCTGAACAGCGGCGGCTACCTTCGTACAGTAAGACCACAAATATAAGTTACGCCGGCAATGTTCGTCCACGCAGAAAGGTGCTCACTAATGCCGAAGATAAACGAACGTAAAAACCAATTCAATACAAACCTTGTTGTGTTACTCGTAAGGTAGAATATGAAATGACAGTTAAACTCGTGCTTTCTCGCTCATGGCGTCATGACATTGCCTGGTAATAAATAATGTGCACCTATTTCATTTCACGACACATTCAAGAATAATCAGGTGTGCGCGTCATGGTGCGTGCCATTTGGGGTAGTGATGCGACACACTCGAAGAAAAGATACTATAGAATATACCTAAGTGTTCCGGTTTTTTTTAAATTGAAATAAAAAAAATACGAGATATGGGTTTTTATTCAGAGTATCAAATACTAAAACTAAACCTACCTACTTGTCGGCACATATTATGTTTAAATAAACGAATTTCTCAAAGAAATTGTACATTAAGTACGTGAGTTTAGTTAATCGTTTATGAGAATATAAACCGATTAAATGAGTTACGTGTTCGAAGCGGCCAGTGCAAATAACACGTGTTGACGACAGCGATGCCGACGCCCGACTGACTGAATTTCCTCCACAAGAACACATTCTTCCGGCACCGCTCCACTACCGGAGGAACCGCAGTTGGCGGTTATGAGTAGCTTGTCTGTAAAATGAAATTCCATACTTCTAGAGCCTAGATGTCTTCAGACACTTTTTACACAACTTAACCATACAATGCGGCATATTTTCGACAATTTATTCGCAAAGTAAATAGCCGAATATTGTAGGTTGTTATATCTACTACTATATAGGCGGCAGCGTATTAAAATACTTTGTGGGAATGACAAGCGGTTAGCGATCGTTGAGCATAAGCTTGGCTTACGGGGGAGCCTTTGTATGCGTGGTCTAGAGGTTAAGTGGTCTGTGTTTTAAGTAGTTTACACTATAAAATTAACAAAATACGTAGTAACAACAAAAATTACAGTAGGGTTGTGTGCGCTCGTTCACTGAGCGGATCGCTCCAAACTAGTATAATCGCTCAAATGTATTAATTCTGTCTTTTAATACACTAGTGCAATGAAAGAAACTAGTCTGTTCTTAGACCTTATGTGTGCTCCTTTGACCGAATGAATTGCCGGGCGATCATTCATTCGGATCGCTTTGTTGTCAGTGTCACTCACTGCTCTGTTCGGTTCTTGTTCCGCGTGTACTAAATGATCTAAGAGCAAAAACTTTAAGAAATAGTTTGTTCTAGTACAGTGACGGGAATTCATTCTTTTTGGCTCTTAGTACATGTACTACACAACCCTAAATTACAGTACTGCATAGAAGAACTGAACGTAACCTGCACGTCTTATCTTTTATGTTTTTTTTTATTTTTTATCTGTTTAGCAGGGTATACAGATAAAAGTAATAATAATTATTACTATTTTGTTAACCTTATCACCAGGGCTCGAATCACGAGTCACATCCATGTTAAGTATAACGTTTGAGGTCGATCACCCCAAATTGCAACCTAGATCCGATCACTGATCATACATAACAATATAACCGTTAGGCTCTTTATCAGCGGATTCGGTCGAGTTCCGAATTTCTCTGCCTGGTGGCATTTAGGAAATGAAAAAATGTAGTTTTGGTAATGTAACGGTTCCCGGCCAGGTTTATTGGTGCGAGCTGTGCCTCACGTACCTGCCGCGAGCGGAGCCGGGCGGCGCAGAGGAGGCCGAGGCTCTGCGCCGGCACTGCCGCCTGCGCATGCACCTGGGTCGCTACGTGCAGCACCGCGACACACGCACGCTGCGCAAGCACGCCGAGCGCATCCACCGCCAGCTGCACCAGCAAAGAGGTACACGCACACACGCACGCGCAAACCACTAATATTATATCTTCCTGCATAGATGTGCATACAGTCCTGTAGGGCAGTTCGTGTATAAAGATATATTTTTTCAGGATTGTTTAATAGGTAAACTGTATGCATTAATATTTTTCGAATTCCTTTCATTACGTTTAAATATCAGGATATAACTCGTAACTCGTCACTCGTAGCTAGGAAGAGCCCGGTTAAGATAATCACTCGTTGATAATGAACATTTGTTATAAATTGTATAAATCACACCAAATTAAATTATAGTATTTATGCCACTGATAGCAGAAGAAGATAAGGAAACAAATAATGCGGATGATGCAGCTGATAAAGTCATTACTGATAAAACTGAAGCCACTGAAGAGAAGAAGAAGATTGAAAATGGTGGAGATGCCGTAAACGTTGCAGGTACTTACTATCATTTCAAAGTTACAGTTACAGCAGGCTGCAGCAAGTTGTACCAACACTAACAACTTTACTGCGTCTTTTTTTTTTTTCCTTGGTTACTTAAAAACTACCCTTGCGATTTTACGTTTATCAGTTATGTTTTGTAACATTTGAGAAAAACGTACTGTGACTGGCGCAGGTGAAGACAAATTGTGGGCGGACGTGGACAAGGACATCGGAGAGCTGCTGCGCGAAGTGGACCCGCAGGGCAATGAGGGCAGCGACGACGACGACGACCTTAGCAGGCTAGTGGCTGTTTGATTACCTCTCTTTTTACACATTACGAATATGCTCCTGGTAGGACCGGCCCGATGCACTTCACAATTCAGGCGAGAAGCTATAATTACAAATTATTACATTTTCAGGTTTGATTACAATAATGTGTAGATAAAACTACAACTTCACACTACTGGTGTCACCGGATTGTACATCTGTCATGTCATTTACCATTTCTTTGTAATTATTTAATATGTATTATTAAGCTTATTGATTTAATATTTTGGAGATTATGAAACACATTTTTTTAATACTTCGAACCGTAAAGTGTAGCAATTGGAATGTCAATTTTATTCACTAAACGCCATTTCAGGTGCCGCCATATTACCATATGGCAAAACAGCCGAATCAATTAACTGTATTGATTTTTTTTTTAAATTATTATTCTTACCTTCTGTTGTGGTAATTTTATTTATACGTGTTTTTTATTTTTTATTTTGTTTTTTCGACAAGTATAATATATATTTTTTGGAACAGTTAATCATCATACACCATCACTTATATTGTTCATGCGCGTAAACGTGGTAATAACAATGCTATAACGATTATAAAATAATTATTATTACCATGGCGGCATCGCTCATTATAGAATTGATTTCCCGCTTCGGTTATACAAAATAGGTCGTACCCGACAGCGTAAACGATATCAATATTAGCGGTTTTTAGTACGCGAGTAGAAAAAGTACATTATTATACCATGGTTAGTTAATTGTCAAGGAGACCACTAATGACAATAAAAGCGAATATGACGAATGAGAAGTTGTGTCGACAACAAAATTAAAATATGATACCCAAATAGCGCCGTGGTTCTAGCTAGATAATGTAGCATCTTCATATTCCAGCTAGAAATCACGGCTTGCTATCAAAAGTTGAATGCTTATTTTATGTCTTTACCAATCACGGGACTATGGGAGTCCCGGACCTTTGGAAGGGCGTACATGGAGCCGAAGCCAACACGCAGAGGCCCTTTAGACAAGTTTAATTGGGTTGGTATCATAACGACTACATTGTGAAAACGACCGAATCATCATAAAGTCCAGATCTCAGAAGGACCATCTCTGCAGAAAGCCTATATCTCCGAATGACCAGAGTTGGGCAAAACTTATCTATTTACGAAAAACCGGGAAGATAAATAAATCATCTTTTATTTGAAGTAACTAAATAATCCGTCATTTGTTATTTTGAAATTTATCTAGATCAGTTTCATTTTTATCTAGATAAATTAGTTCGGATTTCAAATAAAAGATGAATGTCAGTAGTACAGTCATGCAGAACTAGAAGTGGTCGGGCATGATGAAATGAAAATAACCTACAACAAAAATAATGAATGTTTTGTACATACTTAAATATATGGGTTTTTTTTTCTCCTGCAGTAGCTATTTAACACATTTATGGAAAGAAACATACACTGTCGACAGGAGCCCATTTCTCGAACGCTTGTAACAAGTATTACTGGCGAAAGTCTTTTTCTAATATATATTGTTTGAAAGAGACTTCCGCTTGTAATACATGTTGAGAGCCAGAGCTAGAAGACGACATCGCAGCGTTTATGTTGCAACAATTATTTTCTGATTATATGAGCAATGTCAGTGTGACGGTTTGACCCGACATGACATTCTGTATACATTTATTATTATAAATAAGCTTACTTCAATAACAAACGAGGTCGGTTATCTTCATCTAGATAATTTATCTAAATAAAAAAGTTGACAACGCACTATTTATGATTGAATTTATCTTCTAATACATTTATTTTAAATGATTTTATTTTAAATAATTATCTAGATAACGCCCAACTCTGCGAATGACTTTATAGCAAAACGACATCATCTTTAATAGGCCACATCAGAAATAGACCGGGTAGCAAAACGACTGGTTCTTTAAACGACCTCATCGTTAATAGGCGACATCTCAAATAGACCGGGTAGCAAAACGACTGGTTCTTTAAACGACCTCATCGTTAATAGGCGACATCTCAAATAGACCGGGTAGCAAAACGACTGGTTCTTTAAACGACATCATCGTTAATAGGCCACATCTCAAATAGCCCGGGCAGCAAAACGACTGGTTCTTTAAACGACCTCATCGTTAATAGGCGACATCTCAAATAGACCGGGTAGCAAAACGACTGGTTCTTTAAACGACATCATCGTTAATAGGCGACATCTCAAATAGACCGGGCAGCAAAACGACTGGTTCTTTAAACGACCTCATCGTTAATAGGCGACATCTCAAATAGACCGGGTAGCAAAACGACTGGTTCTTTAAACGACCTCATCGATAATAGGCGACATCTCAAATAGACCGGGTAGCAAAACGACTGGTTCTTTAAACGACCTCATCGATAATAGGCGACATCTCAAATAGACCGGGTAGCAAAACGACTGGTTCTTTAAACGACCTCATCGTTAATAGGCGACATCTCAAATAGACCGGGTAGCAAAACGACTGGTTCTTTAAACGACCTCATCGTTAATAGGCGACATCTCAAATAGACCGGGTACAAAACGACTGGTTCTTTAAACGACCTCATCGTTAATAGGCGACATCTCAAATAGACCGGGCAGCAAAACGACTGGTTCTTTAAACGACCTCATCGTTAATAGGCGACATCTCAAATAGACCGGGTAGCAAAACGACTGGTTCTTTAAACGACCTCATCGATAATAGGCGACATCTCAAATAGACCGGGTAGCAAATTTACTTCTTGAATTTGTTTCTGTACAAGTACGAAACAAATATACGAATAAACGAATAAACGTGTGTAACGTGTGTTTATATACGAATAAACGTAGACAAAGTATAACAAAAACTTTATTTATTGATAAACACTAAACTAACATTGTAACAACGGTCACATAACTTAAATTAAACAATTTACCCCATTACGGCCATTACCTAAAATAATTAAAGAAATTATAATTAAATTAAATTTTACTTATATATTAATAATTTCACTTATGGATAATTACTGAATTTGCGAGTTTCTGCATTTAAAAATACGAAAAGTATTGTTTAATTTATTATTATTATTATTTATTTATTTATTAAAAAGATGAAATTACAACATACATAGGAACATATGTCCCACAAAACCGTTTGCACAGTTTGACTGTGGGATCGAGCAGTCTACTCTCTTATTAAATCTATAATGAATCTAAACACAATAAAATATCCTAAACTACTATATGTTTTTAATAAGGTAACTATACAGCTTTCTACCAATCTTTGCTTTAATGGCTTCCTGCCTGATGTCAGAGGGCAGGCTGTTGAGTATATAGGGTAGGCGTTTCTGGAGACACCTATCGCCGTAGTAATAAAACACCCTCGGCACAACAAACTTGCCAGCCGACATCGAACTGGTATCACAAGCATCATTACGGTGTAATTGTAATTGGGTATGCTCTCGGTAGCCGTGATTATTTAAAACTAATAAATATTTATGCTTAAGGCTCACCGGTAAAATATTACAAATTTTGAACAAATTTCTATAATCCTTATTATTCTTATCTTTAATTTTATTGGTAACTAACAGTTTTAGGAATCTTACTTGCATACATTCTAGCTTGTTTAAATTAGTTTTAGTCGTTAATCCATAGCAATCAAGAGCATAACCAATTATTGATTCCACTAGGGATACATATAAATACTTCATCACACTTGCTCGTAAATGGTGTTATTCCATGCCTGTATACAGAAGGACAATGACCTAAATTGTTCCCGCGGGAATTATGGCGAGTTTGTCATCCCTAGGGAGTAATGACTTTCTTTTTAAAATTTGCAACTCTTTCGTACATCATTTCTGACTAAGGAGGTTTAATTTTCAGCCAAAAATTAAATCGGTTTCTAATTTCATCTTTAAAAATTAGCTATAGACTAACTTACATTACACAAAACCTATACGCTTCATTAAACTTCATTATTTTTATACCTATTTCAAGTTTATATCAACATTTATCATTAATTTTAGTAATTATACATTTTTATCAAATTGGCTAAATCTGGCTCGAATCCAGGTCGAAACTAAACGCAGTTATTATCTGTGTTAGAGGTCACAAAAAAAAATCGTTTCCATTTACGTTCCCGTTCGTCAAAAGGCTTTAGCACCATAGACCACATCCACACGCTGCGGCAGGTTATACAGAAGACCGAGGAGTATAATCAGCCACTATGCTTAGCGTTTGTGGACTATGAGAAGGCCTTCGATTCGATCGAAACATGGGCTGTGCTGCAGTCTCTTCAGCGGTGCCAAATCGACTATCGGTACATCGAGGTGTTAAAGTGTTTGTATAGAAACGCCACTATGTCAGTTCGCCTTCAGGACCGGAACTCGAAGCCTATCCAATTGCAGCGAGGAGTAAGACAGGGAGATGTAATATCTCCGAAACTGTTTACTGCTGCATTGGAAGACGCTTTCAAGCTTCTGGACTGGGGGAGTTTTGGCATCAGCATAAATGGCGAATACATCACTCACCTTCGATTCGCCGACGATATTGTCATCATGGCTGAGACCCTGGAGGACCTTGGTACAATGCTCGATGGCCTCAGTAGAGTCTCTCAACAAGTGGGTCTTAAAATGAACATGGACAAGACGAAAATCATGTCAAATGTCCATGTCGTACCCACTCCTGTCAAAGTTGGTGACTCTACTCTCGAAGTTGTTGACGACTATGTATACCTAGGACAAAAAATCCAGTTAGGTAAGTCTAACTTCGAAAAAGAGGTCAATCGTCGAATCTAACTCGGATGGGCAGCGTTCGGCAAGCTACGCACTATCTTCTCGTCCCAAATACCACAGTGCCTCAAGACAAAAGTCTTTGATCAGTGTGTGTTGCCAGTGATGTCGTATGGATCCGAGACATGGTCGCTTACAATGGGCCTCATAAGAAGGCTCAAGGTCACTCAAAGGGCGATGGAAAGAGCTATGCTGGGTGTCTCTTTGCGAGATCGAATCAGGAATGAGGAGATTCGCAGGAGAACTAAAGTAACCGATATAGCTCACCGGATTGCAAACCTTAAGTGGCAGTGGGCGGGGCACATTGCTCGTAGAACTGATGGCCGTTGGAGCGGAAAGGTTCTAGAGTGGCGACCGCGAACCGGGAGACGAAGTGTTGGCAGACCTTCCACAAGGTGGACTGACGATCTGATAAAGGTCGCGGGAAACCGCTGGATGACAGCAGCAGAGGACCGATCGTTGTGGAAAACCTTGGGGAAGGCCTTTGTCCAGCAGTGGACGTCTTGCGGCTGATAATGATGATGATGATTAATATTGGATTTTTTAACCAAAACTTCTCAAAATATGCTGTGAATTTATGAAATTCATCACCGTCCGGGGTATTTTCTACAATAGAATTCCATGTCTTCTCTATTAAATTTGCGGGCAAAAGAGGCATATTTGCTATCATACTCACGTTTTTTTTTACCCTCAGATGTGGCTGTCAGGCCAACGTCAGCAGCTTTTTCCCAGATACTTTTATTGTAATAATAGCACCCCGTAAGAATTGAGTTTTCCGCCCGCGACTTCCTCTGCGGAGAGTCAGCACTTTCAGAAACTCTTATTTAACCTGTACTTTTGTTAAAAAATACAATTTATACTACCACCACCACCTAATAAAGAGGAGTTTTTTAAATAACCTTCCATGTACAGACTTTTTGGTCTTAACGATTTTATTATATTATTATGTATAGATGCATGCAAACGCTATTAAGAAAATAGCTCTGATTATACCAACATTTTGCGATCTAGTTATTTTGCTACCGGGTCTATTTGAGATGTGGTCTGATTAACGATGTGATCTTTTCGAGAACCAGTCGTTTTGCTACCCGGTCATCGAAATATAATAAGTATGGAAGAGTAACACCGAACAAACTTGACGTTGAAATACGTCCCATTTCCTCTACACTTGAAACGTTTGAGTAGACGCCATTAGTGTAGAGGTTGTATATATTTTCACCCATAAGAAAACTTTGATTAGTTGAACTGCTATGACAAGAGATTTGATTGGTCTATATTTTTTCTCGTTATGGTTACTCAAACACGCTATAAAATGACACATCTGACATTTTGCTGAACTTGGATGGTTTAATGCAGAAGTGATCCATAATTTAAATAAGTTAAGGTGTATACTTTATTTATACAGCAATAAATAATGTTTTAGTAAATATTTATTCTTTAAAATATAATATTTAGTAGGCAATAAATAACGATATTATATACGGATATAATAGTATTATTATAATAGGTAAATCAAGATTTTTTAAGATGAGGCATGACGGTATTTGATCGTACCTAATTTAAATAAAACAAGTTGCAGTACCTAAGAATTACCTACTAAGGGTTGTCGCAGACATAACCGCTCGGCACCGGACCGGCATCGCTTCGCCTCATTCATACAAGGCGAGGCGATGCCGTTACTGTGCTGATTAGTCTGCGTTGCAGTAGGGAGTTACTGTACGGTACTGTGCAATTTGGAACCGCTGAGTATTTCAAAAAATGTCTCCCAGTTTTTGAAACAAAAAAGTCAGTTTCTTCAAAATGGATACTGCATATCCTACAATGTTTGCTGGGAAGCCACGTTTCATCGCGTTTTTTCTAAACGAACTGCAGCTATCCAAGCAAAACGTTTTTCTTAATTTCTAGAAAACTAAAAAAATGCATTAATCTTTAATATTATAATTATTTCAGAACTTATATTGCATAACATCGGCCATGTCCATTTTGTAAGGAAATTATTTAATTGTAATTACTTACTAATGGAATGAAATTACATCCTTTTTAGGGTCCGTGCGACTCCTACACCAATTTACGATGCACGTCGGCATCGTTGCTGCTATAGTTTATCTTATAAATCAGTTATTTTTAATTATTTTACAAAACTATAATGACAACCATTTGACACAATAACTCAAAGCCGGAACTACTACTACTGGAAGCCGGTTGAGCACCAAGTATTAGCTCCGCCCATTTCAGCACTAAGTATGTGGAACAATTTTTGAGTGACAGTTATCCTTCTATACTTATTATATTTCGATGTACCCGGTCTATTTGAGATGTCGCCTATTATCGATGAGGTCGTTTAAAGAACCAGTCGTTTTGCTACCCGGTCTATTTGATATGTCGCCTATTAACGATGAGGTCGTTTAAAGAACCAGTCGTTTTGCTACCCGGTCTATTTGAGATGTCGCCTATTAACGATGAGGTCGTTTAAAGAACCAGTCGTTTTGCTACCCGGTCTATTTGAGATGTCGCCTATTAACGATGAGGTCGTTTAAAGAACCAGTCGTTTTGCTACCCGGTCTATTTGAGATGTCGCCTATTAACGATGAGGTCGTTTAAAGAACCAGTCGTTTTGCTACCCGGTCTATTTGAGATGTCGCCTATTAACGATGAGGTCGTTTAAAGAACCAGTCGTTTTGCTACCCGGTCTATTTGAGGTGTGGCCTATTAACGATGATGTCGTTTAAAGAACCAGTCGTTTAGCTATAAAGTCATTCGGAGATATAGGCTTTCTGCAGAGATGGTCCTTCTGAGATCTGGACCTTATGATGATTCGGTCGTTTTCACAATGTAGTCGTTATGATACCAACCCGTTTAATTTAGTAAAGTTATGGGACACCAACCGGCGATTGTCCCAGAGTTCAAACGCTCCCACGGACAACCACCGGTTAGTGTAAGACTATTTAAGAAGGATGGGAACATTAATAATAGGTTCTATGAATGAACTGATATGGATTGGTGAACTAGGCTATAGATGACTACGGCGCCTGCCTGGCCAATGCTAATTACTTTGGTTTTATTTTATTATTATTATCTTCTGTGCAGGTATGACAAATTCAGGAAGAGCGATAAGAAAGCCAAGGTTGCTGATGGTGCAGAAACGGAAACAAGTGTGGCTGAGGCTGTTGAGAAACCTAATAATGAGGTTACTACCCCGGTTTAGGACAAATAACACATATAATAAATGTAGTCCGATATTAAAGAGTTTAATTAAATTGTAGCAGAAGTTTAAAGGCCCAAACTATGAAATGACTTGAGCATTCCAGGTCCTTTATCATTGTTTATTTACCCGCCTTTAAAAAGATGTTTATGCCGCAAAACGCATATTAAATCGACATTTTAAACTATGAATTTCAGGTCGCTTGCTTAGATCAGAATTTGACTTGCTTGCTGTGTATTGTAGAATTAAGCAATTTCAATGTCTTCTAGGTTTAATGTAGTGTAGACTGTTAATATAATCACTCGTTGATTATGAACATTTGTTTGTGAAAAACTTGCTAATTACAATTTGTGTAAAACTATTATATATTATTGAGTAATAAATATATTCAAGAAATACCGGCATTTGAATATATTACTATCAATTTCATAAACATAAACTAAAAATAGGGTTGTTTTCATGTAAATGACATTAACACGTTCCCTGTCCCCATACAAAAAGATCTGACAATGGCACACGTCCAAGTGTCCTTTCACTTTAGGGACGCGGAATGTACGTAAAATTACGTGAATCCAGATTTAATTTGTGTTTTACACAGAAGAAAAAGTGGTACGCTTGACAGTTGGCTAAACGGGATTTATTGTTTATTATAAATCTATGGATATATTACTCAACATGATCCTAATGTGGAGACAAGGACTTGTGATACCTAACGTCGTGACCCAATTGTGTCATTCGAAGTTATGGACTCACAACTTCGAATGAGTGGGAGGGAGCACGGACTCCTGAAATAAGGTTCATGACTCCCCATTGGGGGCACTCGGACAGCATGGCTAGCTCAAGTTGCCCGCGATATGTTTGTCGCTCGGATCTCCCTTTCTATCTAGTCAGTAACGATAGAGACGCACTGCACGGTTAGCACATGTTTTCCGCAACTTGTTTGTCGCTCGGATCTCCCTTTGTTTCTAGTCTGTAACGATAGAGACGCACTAAGCGACAAGCGAGAAAATACAACTTGTGCTACCCGTGCAGGGAACGTGTTAAGCCAGCCTGGTAGCCGAGTAATTTTCAAAAGTGTATCTAGTTAACCCTTTCATCGCGGATGATGACAAATTTGATGTAAACATGATTTTGGAGTCTATATATACATGAAAGGCATATATTTTTAAATTTCGTTCCTCGAAAATTTTATAGTAAAATACTTGGACTTTTAGCATCCTTTTTAACCTGACCGCCATCCTACGTATGAAGTGTGCTCTGAACGTCACGGAACAAACCGTCAAGTAGCTAAATAGGATCTTTAAATTCCAACGTAAAAGGTTTTATTTCGAGTTAGGGTCCGTTCACAAAGACCGGCTCGGAGAGGAGAGCAGATTTTAATCTCGTTGGAAACAGAGTTTTGAGTTATTATAATAAGGCATATTTTTGCATGTGCACTTTTGTAATTAACATAATGATGACAAACGAAGTGCAAGCCTGAGGTCTGACTTGGCTAGTTTTCATATACGAATTACAGTAAGGCACTGGTCCCACCACGAGCGAGTAAGCGGTGAACTGTCGGCGATTTCCTCGCCCAAGAAACGAACAAAAGATAATCGCTCCCGCGCAGTGTTCCCTTGGACCTCATTTTGAGACAGGGTTATATTATTAGATGATTGAATAGAGGAATATGTCAGAAATGCAACAGTGAAACTTTCGCGTGGCTCACTATCATAGTTTTGGAGAAATTGCAATTTAAAGAAAAAGTCCCGGAATTTTAAGAAAATCTATATATATATATATATATATATATATATATATATATATATATATATATATATATATATATATATATTTTACGGAAAGTACGCATTTAAATATTAATTTTGCACTGTGATATAAGAGGTCTAGTATACGGCTAAATAATACACTTATCGCGACTTAGCTAGGGCTTGTCAGTTTCAAGATAATCGCGGAAATAGTAAAATCTTCTTTATGTTTTAAAAAAGAATATCTTTAGTAGTCTACATTTTTTTTGGTTTTGTAACATCGCCACTGTTATGGACTACTTACACACAAAAAACAGAATTCAAAACTCGCGGACTTTCGGAGATATCATTTGTTTAAGACTTCCCGGTTTCCGGGATTTTGGTAAAAATTTACTACTATTTTTAATTTTAATTTTCTATTGTAAATGTATCATTTTCATTTGTCAGAATAGATGCAAATTCACTTTCATCGGTTTCTGTACACCTTGCGCTCCCGTTGTCATTTTCGTCGTCATCATCGTAATTATTTTCATATGGTTTCAACATTTCAATGACAGGAGGGGGTAGAGGTATGCGTTTTATGTTTTTTTGTCGTCTATTCAGCCTTGTATATGATACGACCGGATCCGATGATTCTAACGCTCTATGGAATAAGTCTTGTATAGTATGTTTTCGACTATCTTTCCGGCTGTGGTGTTCGCGGTCATATCGCCAAAACTTATTACGGGACTCTCCAGCTTGTTCCGAAAGAGCTCCTATGGGCAACGCGGCACTTTCTATAATTTTTTGCCCATGCACGAGAATTTTGTGCAAAGTTGTGGTCATCGGATGCCAGCGGCTACATATTTTTTGGCCACATTTTTGCAAAAATCACCGAATTTTTTGGAATCGAGCGGCAGCCCACAGTTTATAGCAACAAGAATGATGTGCATGTCGTCGACAAGCCATTTACTAACTCCTAGTATTTCAGAAAATATTCTGCGACTTTCGTCAGTAGCGAAGACCCTCCGGGCGGTATTTCCGTCATTAGTCGTTCCCGAATTGGGTCGCACGACATCAACAAGTAAACCCAAGCCATCTTTTATTTCTGTCTGTATTCTTCTTTTCCGGCCTTCTACTATCTTTCCAGCAACAGACGATTTGAACACTCGCCACTGTCTTACGTGGGGATCATTTTTATACCCCAAATGGAGTAAAAATTCTAAAAACCTTATATAGGCATGAAGAGGACTCATACCATTTTTTATTGTTTCTTCGTCTCCTATTGGTATAGAAAACGCCAAATCTAAATTATTATAGTTAGTTGCAGTTAACTTACAAATAGGACATCTTAGTTGCGAAAATGTGTTGTGAATAATATTGTACACCTTGCCATCAATGATGCTTAAGGTAAGGTTACATATAGATTTCACTATAAAACCTTTCGATGTAACTGCCGCGACTGGTGTTAAATGTAGCATTTGTTGCTCTACGTATTCTTTTTCCGCGAGAATGAGGTCTTTCGATTCTTTTCGATATTGGATATGTAGAGGCCTGCAGGACCGAAATGATTGGGGCGCTTGGTTTACCCATATAATTTTTTTGCTACATATTTCCATGATTTGTAAGGGCACAAAGGTTGTGGCAAATATTGAATTTTCGTCAAACAAAAGATCTTGGGGAGATGTTTGTTTATAAAGAGATTGGCCTGTACTGCCATCAAATCCCCAAGACCCTTCGAATGTGCATGAAAGTTCATCTAAATGCTCTTGTTCGCAATATGTGTTAATTACATCATCACAGTTGTGAATAATTCTTTTGAAAGTATGTGCGAGAAGTCCCTGTAAGGAAACAGAAGCCTCCACTTCGCTTGATTCCACTCCATCCTCTGGATAACAGTCCTGTTTTGCTTTTGCTACTTGTTTGTAAGGTGGGAAAGCACAAAAGCCCCTGTTAGCTAGATCTTGTTGTAAACATTTATATGTCGCGACACTGTATTTTCGGTCAATTATTATTCCAAGGGCTTCTTCTGCAGTATACGGGTTGGTTTGATGATTTATTTTTGCCAACACCTCAGTCGAACTAGTTGGAGCCTCCAAACATTTATTTATAACAACCTCTAAGTCACGGGCACTTTTATTACTTAATTTTTCATTGTCTCGGGAACTCACAACTTTAGTAAAGGTCTTAATTAATTTTGCTGGTGGTTCATCTTGTAATAAAGTTTCTAGCTTTTTGCGTTCTCTAACTTGCGTTCGTCTACTAAGCTTTGATAATTCCGTATCTCTACTCGTACTTGCAAGAGGTAGCACGTCCACAATTTCAGGTGGTATGTCTATAACTTCAGGTGCCACATCCACAGGGGTAGGCTCCATGTTCACAACTTGAGCAGGCATGTCAGGATTGAAAATTAAATCACAAGGAATGTCATTAATAAGCTGTTTACTTAGCCAGTCTTTATTCTTTTTAAGAAAATAATTCATGTTATTTTTACAATCATTGCGTTTTTTCTCAACTTTGGTAATAAAAAGGCCTATAGCAGTCGCCAGGTTTTTTTCTTGGACTGGAGAAAGTGGAGAGTGTAAAATACCTGCAAGACTTGATTTTATTACGCAGCTTCTTTCGGATTTGCTTAGGTCAAACGGTTTTCCTAAGCGGCCTTTTATTTTTTTACTTTCCTTCAACAAAAGCGTATAAGCATCTAACCGCGTTAATGTATAAGGCTTTTCCATTATCGCGGTATCGATAATACTTCTTTATTCAATATTATTTTCCATACGAGACGTATAACAAACTTAGCTGTCATGCCTTTTTCTAAATAATATCACTGAAACTCATTAAACGAAAGGAGGTTTACCTACAACATAATGTCTAGTTCACGAAACGGTCGTGTGGCACCGCTAGTGTCGCAACGCTAGTTTAGCCCAACGCGCAACATTCCTTATTATTGGAAGAACCAGTAGATCATGTTGTCTACATTACAAGGGTATCGTGTGATAATGAACGAATTTTAGAGTCAATTGTCTTGGAATTAGGGTATTATTGAGGATCACATGCATTCTAGGATGCAACTAGCGCTAGGAGGACCACAAGTGAAAAATACTTTGATCAAAGAAAATGAAGTTAGAAATACATAATATGACATGACATAAAAAATACGTAACTACTTCATAATTTCTAAATGTATACAAAATAATAACACATGCCAGCTGTTTATGCGGTACTTTTGAATGTCGCCAAAAAATATTGAAAATCCCGGAAATCGGGAAGACTTAAAGAAATTATATCTCCGAAAGTCCGCGATTTTTGAATTCCGTTTTTTGTGTGTAAGTAGTCCATAACTGTGGCTATGTTACAAAACAAAAAAAAATTTAGACTACTAGAGATATTCTTTTTTAAAACATAAAGAAGATTTTACTATTTCCGCGATTATCTTGAAACTGACAAGCCCTAGCTAAGTCGCGATAAGTGTATTATTTAGCCGTATACTAGACCTCTTATATCACAGTGCAAAATTAATATTTAAATGCGTACTTTCCGTAAAATATATATATATAGATTTTCTTAAAATTCCGGGACTTTTTCTTTAAATTGCAATTTCTCCAAAACTATGATAGTGAGCCACGCGAAAGTTTCACTGTTGCATTTCTGACATATTCCTCTATTCAATCATCTAATAATATAACCCTGTCTCAAAATGAGGTCCAAGGGAACACTGTGCCGCGTAAATAAAAGAGAGAGATATACATTTATAGTTCATCGCTGAGCTTCAGCTTATTTATAGCTCACCGGGTTAATAGTGGGTTACTGGTACAAAGTGGGTAACGCAGTCTTTTCTGATGCTTTCTCGACGCAAAAGACGAAAACCGGTGGTCGTGATACGTTCCCGTTCCCGTCCCGTTCGCTCAGTTCCAGCTAGGTAGCTTAAGAGCAACGACAAGAGGGAATAACCTTGTGCATCAGCTGCGAGGCGCACACATTTAAGTAAGTTCTAATTTTATCTGTATTTAATAAAAATGAGTCTACAATTTTATGTAGAGGTTTCGTTTGAAGTTGATTAATAAGCTATTTTAAGGTAATGTTTATTTTCTTTTATTGATTTAATTTATTAAATTTACAAGTTTAATCTCTTAAATGTGTGTTTCATTTATTCTAGCACGCTGTTTTCCTTCGACTTTCCTCGGCCCACTGTGTACTACCGGCTGACTCAGTGTACGAGGGGCGGCTGAATAGTAATCTACCTAACTATGAAACAAAAGACACGTAAACAAATATTTATTATTTTTCAATGTAGTCCCCTGCTAAGCAAATGCACTTGTTACATTTTTCAAATATTGAATTTAAGCCATTAAAAAAGTGTTCTTTCTGTTTGTCGTCAAAAAAGTCAGTAACCGCAGTCTTCATTTCGTCATCGGTCATAAACCTTCGTCCCTTGCGGTCTTTCCTTGAGAACTCTAAACAGATAATAGCCACAGGGGGCTAGATCTGGACTATAGGGGGGGGTGGTCAATGGTTTCGAAGCCATTGTCTTTAATTGCTAGCTTCGTTGTGCGGGCGGTATCCACTGGTGCATTATCGTGCAAAATCAGAATTCCTTTGCTTAGTTTACCTCGCCGTTTTTCTTTTATTGTCTCTTAGTTTATATAGTAAGTTTCAGTCGCGAGGCGTTCGTACAAGCCGATTATTTACGGCTTTACCAAAAATTCCTATGCATAGAGTAGGTATACAAACAAAACGTAAAACCGAAAATAACCCGGTATACTATAGCTTTACCTTGCATTACCATCTTCATAATACGATGCATAACCAAAACGCAATTTACTTACTAAGCCGAAATCTATCGCAGTACTCGCTCGCACATATTCACTTACCTACAAGAAAGAAACAATAACAATATATTCGTACACGCGCAGTTACATTTCACTGCGCGCGAACTTACACCCACAAAATTATTACAAGTCCGGCCGGTCCGGCGATCCCTCTCCGCTGTACTTGAATTCAAACATTCAAACATTTTTCTAGCGCTTCGAACTCACACAACAGACACGGCAGCATGTGAAAACAATAAAAATCAGAGTGAGAGAACGCTCTAGTCCGCGCTAGGACGCCGGCTTATTTCAAACAATTTTCAACTTTAACGCGTCACTTTCTTTTCTCGAGGACGCCGTCGCCGCCACCTACGACCTTCAAACTTTAATAATATTTTGCATCCTTTTTTCATTACGCAATATTACGCGACGCCATTACTTTAGTTCGCGTCGTCGCGCAAAGATAGTGTAATTCTTGTGAAAGTTTTTTTGAATTACCTACCTATTTATTTAGTGTTTTATGATTCAAGTAACTAGTGAAATTTAGCTAGCTAAGTGTTCGTTCTGTGTTAATGTGCTGTGTTTGTAGTTACCTACTGTTTGGATTATTTGTTTTTGTTCACGACGACGGAGGTTGGTGTTTCTATTCTATTTTTAATACGTTAGGTACCTATAGGTTTTACCCAAATCTAATTTAGGTTATATTCGTGGTTTTTCAATATTTTTGTCTGTCTGTAGGTACTCAAAATATGGCCGCATTGGTTCAAATTGAGTGTTGTCTTGTCTTACAGATTACCTACTTAATGAGCTAACAAGTTTTTCAAGGTTATCCTTTAAAAATAAAAAACATGTCATTAAGTTAGGACGCGCTCTCCCAGACCTAAAAATTGATTATAAGCGTAGAGAAGGATTCTTCAAACACTTCCATAGTGAATTATATGATAAATACAATTGGCTGACTGGCAGCTGCAAATTAAACAAATTGTTTTGCTATTCGTGTTTGCTGTTTTCTCTAGCAGTGTTTGGAATCGAACCGGTTTTGCAGATATCAACAATATATATAATTCAGCTAAGAAGCATGTTCAAAGCGAGAAACATATACGGAGTTGTATATTATTACATAGTTTAGGTTTACTTGGATTGTTTGGCGCTTTATTCGTGTCATCATGGTTTTCTTAATAGGTACAGTAAGGCGGGTACGGACGGCGCATGCCGCGGGCTGTGGGTTTTCTTTATTCGGTTGATTTTGTTGCACGAATTTGTAAATATATGTTTAGTTAAGTCTTTTTTTTTTGTTTCTGTGTGCAGACCTGCAGTGCATGTATTTAATTTGGTTTATTTTTGTTTTGTTTTTAACAAAGGACAACTTTTTATTTTGCATGATAGGTATTAGCAAGCTAATTTTTACTGTGTTTTGATTTCTAACGTAAATTAACTATATTGTCTGTGTGTTTAATGTGTGCGTACGCAACTAACGGCTTTTTTCAAAGCCACTTTTGTCATACTTGACATACACTGTTCATGTAATACCAGTGATGTCATGAATGGCGAAGGTGGTGAACACTAACTGCAAGGATCGCACGTAGAAACAGTTACCGCACTTACTTCAGCACTGCTTTTTGGGAACTAAAAGATGACATCTATTTTATTAAGGTAGGTTTTTTTTAATAATGGAAGGGGCAAACACGTACACACGCCATACACCTTTTTTTGCTCCGGCTTGTCTATTTATTTACGTGACGCTTCGCCACTGGTAAGTTTGAATAATAATCAGTATGCATTGTAGTTTTCTTCGGTAAATAATCTATGAGCGAAATCCCTTCTGTGTCCCAAAACATTGTAGCCATTTAGGTTAGGTTAGGTTATGAATTTCCGAGGCGGCTTCTGTCATCCTTAAATTTCCAATGTAAGGACTCTTGCTTACTTTCTGGGTCCCATTGTCGAATCCAAGTCTCATCACATGTTACAATTCTAGAAATTATTTCTTCCTCTTTCCCTCGACTCATGTCCAAAAACTCTTCGCAACTTTCGACACGCCTCTCAATGTCAAATGCAGTCAACATTCTGGGGTCCCAACGTGCACCAACCTTGGACATATTCAAATGCTCATGAATTATTTCATTGACTCGCTCTTTACTGACGCCCACATCTCTAGCTATCTCCCACTGCTTCACTCATCGGTCCTCTAAAATATTTTTTTTTTCACCCTGGCTACATTTACATCGGTGACGGCCGAAACTGGTCTTCCACTAGGAGGATCATCTTCCAGTCTCTCACGACCTAATTTAAACTGCCTCGACCAAAACTTTATAACAAATTCGGAAGAACACGAACTGCCAAACACACGTAACATACGCTGTCTGATCTCGCGAAGCCGTATTCCCTTCTTTAGTCAAAAACTTACCTAATCACCGCACGCTGATCGACTTAATCTACCGATATGTTCGATACAATTGTAGGAGACAAATAAACGTGATGCAATAAAAAAAATTAATGTAATACATTTTGAAAATAGAATAACAATCGAATATAAATCCATACCAGCCAGCATTATTTTTGTATATATTTCTGACCAAGGAGATTACTTATCAGCCGCCCCTCGTAACCCACCCCTAGTACACAGTGGGTCATTTCTCTTTCTTTTTTTAAACACGCCTGGGTGTATATTTTGAAACGGCGAAAAAGAGTGTCTCGACTTTGTGCTCCAATAATAAAGCCTCAATTAATGAATGTGATTTGATTCTACATAAGTATTCTTGTGGGTGCACTTACTTAAAAGTTTCATTTCGTAAATTTAAAAAATACAAAAATTGAAAACTACTCATAATTGCAATATTTCTCGTGTTACAACACGACATAAATTTAAATGAAAAGGCGTATACGCTAATTTATGAACTTAAAAAAAATACCGTTTATATTTATAGTTTAATAAAAAAAATACACGATGACACAGCGGTTCTTATTTCGCATATTTAGTTAACAAAAATACTTGTAACTGGACTAATGTCGTTCTTATCCCCCCGCCGCACAATGCTCCACATTCCATTTCATTCTTTCGACATACCTTAATAATCTGTGCCTCATTCTCCCGTGAACGCTCAACCAAACAATATGTGTTAATTTTGAAAATATTTTAACATTTATTCATCGTTAATCGAACGTGTCATAGTTTTCGTTATAGGCCTTTTCCACTTCAATTGTAATAACATTATTTCATTTTGTGACAAATTTGTTACGATTTACTTATATTTGAGGCAAGATTTTATTTGAACGTAAACATGCAGGTTACGACAAGTTTTGTCCCAAAAATCATTCTCCTCAACGTCATCTCCTCAATAACGTTGCTCAGCATAATGACTCTTGTTGAGAATAATGATTTCAATTGTAAAAATCGCAACACACACCCTATTCTAATTTCAAATATTGAGAACTAAGCACCATGTCGTATCCGAACTCTAGTACGAGGTCATACTTAGAGGCGGTACAACTGGATCTGTACAAGAGCTACGTAGTCAAATTGTAAAACTAAATGTAACTTCTGAGGATATCCTAGTCTTTGTCAAAGTGCTAAAATGGCAAACTATGATTACGCCCCTAAAAACTAAATTTGAAAAGAAGTGGTTCTCGCGTACTGAAATCCTACTTCATCACATACACCATAGAATTAATAGACAGTCTAGTATTGATTCTTCAATAGCTGAAAAACACAGAAGTAACTGCGATAATTTCAACAACCAGTACAAAGACATCACAGCTGTGAGACCAAATTCGAATATAGGGTCTAGCTCAGATCTAGAAACTGGTTTAGTAACTTGCGAAAGTAACCTGACTTCTGATTTAGCTAAGCTGAAATATTCAGGTGAATCCTGCGTGCTGTCTTTTATACAGAAGGTGGACGAATTTGTGGACACGAGGATCATCTCTAAGGATCGGTTGTTGAAGCTTGCGTACCAAGTTTTCACTGATGACGCGTTACATGTGTCCGCTGCATAAGGGAGAAAGTTACTTGGGAGGATGTTGTCGTTCTAATAAACAAGATTTCAGGCAAAATAAATACGACCACCGCTACCTTTTGGCTGAAATAAGATCTCGCACTCAAGGTGAACATGAAAACATTTCTATCGCATGGCATGTTTTCAAGATTGTCTAAGCCGCTATCTGAGGCTGACCAGCTTGAAATCATCCTACATAACATCCGGCCTTGCTACGCAAGTACCCTGGCCGTTTCATCCGAAATGAAGGATCTAGACTCGTTAAAAACGATGTGTTCTAACTACGAAAATATCCAGTCGAGAATTTCTTTGTTTCGTGAGCCACCCAGGGCTACTTCAGAATCACTCGCTCCCGAGTTTGCTTATGCTAAGCAGCAAAAATACACTACTACTACACTACTACTACACCATGCTACTACAAGTAATAATGAAAGATATCAAAACTACAACACATGCAACAAACAACAAATTTATTCAAGTAACTATAACTACAATAAATCTAAAACTACTCATGAAAAATATAATTATACGAACGCTGTGCAAGTCACACCTAGTTGTTCCAACCGTGTTTAAGTAACACGCAAGTATTGCCCGAGATGTGTCGCTGTGACACGCATACACTAAAAGAGTACCTATACTCAAGCACATTTCCTTATATGTTTTAAATGTGGAAAAAAAGGCATTCGCTACCCTGAGTGTACTAATGTAACACAAAAAACTAAATACAGTGGATTGTAGTATCAAAGAAGCTAACAGTAAGTATAAAAATAACGTTGATAAGGCAGAATGGAAATCTTGGCTTGATTTCGTATCAATTTTTTTCTCATGCTATTCTGTCACTACAATCCGAGATACACAAAATAAACATGAACATGTCACTAGCAGACCATTTGTAGCTGTCAACAATAATGGTAATACCAAAGACCTTCATAATAGACGAACAGTGTGTGGAAGCTAGAGTGTAGCCTCTTTATGCACGAATACGAGTGCGACAGTGACAGCGAAACACGTTGACGTTGTAACCATTTTGAAAGCTAATGGTAGCCCACGGTAGCCCACTGGCGACAGCGTCTTTTAGTTTTTATTAAAATATTCAGGATAATTGTATAAACGTGGTGTCAAAACCGTTAAAAACAACAATGGTGGGCTGTGCAGTACCTGATTGCGAAGTCAATCATAGGAATAATCCAAACAATGAGTCATTTCACAGGTAATTATGATCCACACATAGTCATTTTTGAACTCATATTTTCAAGGATTCCTAGGTCCAAGGAATACGGTTAGTGGTCTAATAAGTACGATATATCATGTAGTTTTGTGTTTTATGCATATTTTTAATTTTTATATGTAAAATGAAAAGATGTTGTGTCCGTGAAAATTTCCATTTTTTAGGTAGTGATTGAATGTTTGAATCACACTCATCTATCGATAAGTTATCAATATGTCGATATTTCTTCATTCCTTCTCATAATTATTTAAACATTATTCCGAGCGATTTTAAAACGCAGCTAGGTAAGTTGATCACAGTTTATTATTTATCATTAAATGCAGTGGTCCAGCCTACGACAGGACTTCAAATTTTTTTTATGTTTTTTGTGTATGTTTTAATTAAATCGTGTAGAAAATGCTAAAATAAGCATCTTCTCTTATTTAAACTTTTTCTCTCAGGTTGATAATTACCGAGATATGGGGGGTCCGAAAGTTAGTAAATTCGGTACCTACAAGGCGTTTGAGAAATTTCGATGGGGTGAAAATTATGTCTGTATAACATTCGGTTAGTTATATAGTTACCTTGGGCTTGGGAATGTACATGAAAATTGTCATTTACGTGACGTCCGTCTTAAAGTTGATAAGGATACACAGATCTCAACAAGCCAAACAATCCTCTACTGAGCGTGACGTTCGGCTTATAGGCGACAGAGATAGACACATCTGAGAGAGCCAGAGAATCTTCTACTGAACATGAAAGTAGGTCCGAACGTAAGTCCACAAGAACTTCTAAGTTGTGGCCAAATAAAGTGAATACTGGAAGTATGAAAAGTTTGAAAAGTATATTATTCCAGATGAACTTGGGTTATTTTTTATTTATATTAACCGAAGCGAAGCGAGGGCGGGTCGCTAGTTTCTCTATATAAATAACTTTATTGTTGCCTAGTGCCGATATTAAAAGCCTAGAATTTGTGTAAGACTGAAATTTATTAATTAATTACATTAAAAATTGATTGTATGATATGTGTGTGGTAATTACCATGAAAAGAGTATTATTATAGATAATGAAAGAATCTTGTGTTTTATTAGTGAAGAATGCTAGTTTTAAGTTCCACGCAAAATACAAACAAGTCTTATATAAGCGAGTCTTTTTCATCGATATTTTTTCGATATAACGTACGGACATCACTAAAATTACTCACACACTTGTAAAATCACGCACACGTTGACATTTCCGTTTTGGTAACGCGGGAAAAAGGAAGTCTGTTGGTCTATTTGGGTAATACTATCAATGGACTGTTATTTTAACTGTGGTTCAGACTTTGAAGGCCGATTACAAAAAAAAAACTAGCATAACTTTTTTTTAAAACCATGTTTAAAAACTGCCTAATTTTATTGACTTTCTACCCTATTCATTTTATTGATCTAGTATTAAGAGATCATGCTAAAAAAAATAATCAAAACGTACGTCATCCGTAATTTTCACTTTTTCTAGTATGGCCAAGTAGGTACTAGGATCCATCAATGGAGCCACGCAGTGGATCCAAGTGGACAGAGGGTTCTTAGGCGAATACTAAACCACTGCAGCTTGCTGCAGGAGGACAAAAACTAAAAAATGCTGGTATTATTAACTTGCCTGTCTCATTTTTAGATCAGCTACATATTTTAAGAGTCTACATTGTACCGGAAATTCAGAATCCTTTGAGCTTAGGTATGGACTTCTGGCGACTATTTGACTATATTATTCTAAGCATTTGGACTCTGTCACGATGGTTAGAGATAATAACACCCTATGTGCTATGTCATTTCACCCCCCTACACAGATATGCGACTATGACCATCTTTCTACCGAACAAAAGGTTACTAGCAATCACATAATTTCCCAGTTCCGTGAAATTTCATACGAGGAGCGCGGTCAAGGTCGTACTTCTCAATAACTCACAGTATTGACACTGGGAATGCTGCACCCATCCGTCAAAGATACCTACTACAGAATGTCCCCCGAAAAACAGCGCGTCGTCTTCGTGCTCTGGTCCTGTAGTCGGACGAACATAGTGGCGTTTTCGTACAGACACTTCAACACTTCGATATATCGGTAGTCAACTTGGCACCGCTGGAGAGACTGCAGCACAGCCCATGTCTCGATCGAATCGAAGTCTTTCTCGTAGTCCACAAATGCAAGGCAAAGGGGGAGGTTCTACTCTTCGGTCTTCGGTATAACCTGCGCAACGCATGTATGTGGTCTACGGTAGGTACTATAGCCTTTTCGGAAACCGGCTTTTTCGGGAGGCTGGAAATCGTCAAACCTGCGCGCGAGACGATTTGTGATGACCCTCGAAAACAACTTTTAAACATGGCTCAGAAGTGAGATGGGTCTATAATTCTTCAGCAAAGTTTTATCACCTTTCTTGAAGAAAAGAACCACCACACCTCTGTTCCATGCTTTCGGCGTTCTCCCTTCGTGGAGGACGGAGCTGAACAGCGTCTGAAGGCCCCTAAGTATGGGTTTACCACCCGCCTTCAGGAGTTCGGTTGTAATTCCATTCTCACCTGGGGCTTTGCCATTCTTAAGCTGTTTTAGGGCCATACTAATCTCATACAGGCTGACGTCGGGGAGATCCTCGGCATAGTGTCGGGTTAATCTAGCCCTCGGGTCTTCAGCTAGATTTTCGACGGGTGTTCGGGTTGTAGTGCACAGCTGTCCATAAAACTTCTCAACTTCCGCCAATAGCTCAGGTTTGGATGAAATAACTCTGCCGTCGTCGGTCTTCAGCTTCATCAATTGGCTTTGGCCAACAGACAAGTCCCTGGCAAACACCTTAGAGCCCCTGTTACGCTCAATAGCCTCTTCAATACTTTTAGTATTGAATCGGCGTATATAACGCTTCAGAGACTTTGAGATCTGTATGTTGAGCTGCCGATAGCGGCAAGCGTCACCAGAGGACTGCAGAATCATTTCGCGCCTCACCTCCATGCCTAAGAACCCGAGATGAGTCCGAGAGCTTCCTGGTTTTTCTACGGCGGATCTTGGAGAACTTAGACCCGACCGTTTGGACAGCTTCCAAAAACCCGTCTTTGTAATCGTCCACGTCGCTACCAAGGCACTCGAAACGATTTTGAAGTTCGAGCTGAAAGCTGTCGGGGTTTTGGAGCTGAGCGGGTGCCGAGCGGAGCGTAGACTTCATCAGTAGAGCACCTTTCAAGCTTGAACTGGATATTCAATGAGCCTCGTACCATACGGTGATCACTCCCGGTTTTAACCGCACTGACCACGGAGACTTTAATGAATATATGATTTTTCGTCGACATGATAAAGTCTATCTCATTCCTCGTTACACCATCAGGGCTCATCCAGGTCCACTTCCTATGCTCACGTTTTCTGAAGAAAGAGTTCATCATATAGAGTCCCTAGAATAAGTAGTACCATTGCAATATCAAATATGTTTAAAAAAATACTGACTGCTGAGTTTCTAGCGGCGTTTCTTCTCAGCAGTGGTCTCCTCTTGGGAAGGACTGGTAAATTCTTCATGTGTAAAAATGCCCGTGCGGCCTACTTACTGAATAAATCACTTTTATTTTTATCTAGGAATAACTAAAACTAACCTATATATATAATCTATATCTCTGAAACCCTTCCCGCTCAGAATGTTGAATTCCCAAAATGTAGAAGACCTAAAATGTTGAATTCCCAGAATGTTGAGTTCCAAAATGTTGAAGTCCTAAAATGTTGAGTCCCAGAATGTTAAAGACAGAGACAGCGAGGCAGCCGGAAAGCCGGACAGCAGGACAGACTGCCAGACAGACTGACGGGGCAGAAAGACAGACAAACAGACAGACGGGAAAGACAGATAGATAGACGGGACAGACAGACAGATAGACAGACACACGGGACAGAAGGGACAGACAGACGTACAGGAAAACTATTTAGTACGGGGAAATTAAACCGAAAATTAGGCCAACCATGCATGTTTGTTTTGTATTAAGCCCTCGTTGTAAGAGTATAATTTATTATTAATACTTAATAAAACAATGTATCAAGTACGCCTTGGCAGCGGGCGGGGGGCGGCAAGCGAGGAGCACAGCGGGCAGAGCGTCCTTTTTGCATTAATTAAATGATAAATGTTAGATTGTACTTGCAGGCAATTATGTCCTAATCTTTGATGTAGTTCAACTGATGAAAACTCCGGTTTAAAATCATTGAATTTAATTTCGTGGTCGCTCGGTATTTGCCAAAGACAGATTAGAATAAGAGTTACGAGTAGGTACTTCATAACTATGGTTATTGCCGTTGATTATTGCGAGGTATGCCTCGCAACGGCAAAACCGTAGCATTTGACAGTTTGATGTTAGGGTTGGCGATTACGATGAATAATTTACTAAATTTATTGTACGTATGAATAATAAGTACAATTTAATGATAAGTATTGATAACCTTACTGACCCTCTTTAGATATAACCTTGTTTAATTGGGTTAGTATCATGTCGTCTAAAACGCAACTGGTCTACGTCAGTAAGCTGTCTAAAAAGCAACTCGTCTAAACAGGTATTATCAAGCCATCCAAATTCCAAATGATCTAATTAGCAAGTGGTCTATAATGCAGCTGGTTTAAGTAGCAAGGGGTCTGAAACTAAGCTGGTCTAAGTAGAATTAAGTCTAAAATAATATTACAAGGCCCCATCTGCAGTTGAAAACACAGACACACACAAAGTAGATAGGTTGGGTTAGGATAAGTAGCTGCAGATGCCCGAAGGGCAAACCGCTCAGAAACAGGAGCCCCGCATAGCGGGTATCCATATTTTTTTGTATAAGCGAGGCATTTAAAAAAGACGTACGGCAGTTGCGAACTTAGACCACTTGGTACATAAGACCAGCTGCGTTTTAGACCACTTGCTACTTAGACCAGCTACGATTTAGACCGCTCGCTACTAAGACCATCTGCGTTTTAAACCACTTCCTACTTAGACCAGCTACGTTTTAGACCACTTGCTGCTTAGACCAGCTGCCTTGTAGACCAGTTGATCTAACCCGTTTAATTTTCTATCAAAGAAAATAAGAGTAATATGTCAATGTCATCGAACAATGTC
The DNA here is from genome assembly GCA_923062465.1 of Acleris sparsana. Taxonomy (NCBI): domain Eukaryota; kingdom Metazoa; phylum Arthropoda; class Insecta; order Lepidoptera; family Tortricidae; genus Acleris; species Acleris sparsana. The sequence goes on along the minus strand of OV281287.1, from coordinate 11,366,101 downwards.
GTTTTAATGTGTCTGTCATTTTGTTCATGAAATCACGTATTTTCTGTATTTCATTCAAATATTAAAAGTAGAGTGATAAAAAAGTTAATTTGTCAAAGAAATATTTCATGTCACAAAGAAATTGATATTAAAATAAATCCCACATAGAGTTAAAATAATCCCACAGTCAAACTCCAGTTTTGTGGGGCAATGTTTAATTTTTAATTCTTTATTAATATTGTACTTATTACATAAATAAATAAATATTATTTAAAAAGATATATCGGGATTTAGTTCATCACTTATTTAAAAGAGAAACAGACCAGCTATCTCATATGTGTAGCGGGCAGGCTCTAGTACCTAGCCATATGCAGTGGAAACCTCAAGTGACCATATACAATAGAGAACGTTCAGATGGATCACCAGCTTGTATATAAATCACGATGGTGCTTTTCATTCATTACATTTATGGATAAGCACGTAATTATTCAAGAACATAGTTTATTTCAAAATAATATCGAGGTGAATAAGATATATTTACAATATACATTTTGTGATTTGAATAACATTGTTTTTATGCATTCCTAGTATATAGTGACAACCCTGACGTACATGTGCTACAGTTTTGCGGGTTCGATTACGGTTATGTTCATAACAGATAGTTTTCTCCATTGAAAACGATAAAGTACCTACATACATTACGACGATACGATTATATCTGTTATTTGGATGTAAGTACCATTTGTTAATTTATATTATTTTTTAAATTTGGATATCCTCTTGCATTATCCTTGCTTATTCAACTTGGAAGAAAGTACATTATAGAAATGTTTTTGTAATTGTCCATGTGCAATTATGCGTGTGATAGCCGCCCTGACGACACAGCCCTTAATGTAAACAAATGTAGAGCAGAGAGTTTAATAAAACAGTTTGGTTTTGACCGCCTCCGAGTTTTGACGTTTCTTTTGTTAAACCCAATCTATAACTTCTGTCATCAGAAGTGGGATTCGAGATTTTTTTAAACGCCCAGAAATAGGTAATAAAAATGAACAATAAAAGAAGAAAAGTGAATAAAAGACAAAATAGTGAATTATTAGAACATAATGTGATAAGTGACACTTTGATGAACCAAACTATAAATAGTTCAAGCGAACAAAACGTGAGTGAATCAAGTTTAAATACGAGTACTAGCAAGGCTATCGCTTTGCCTACTTTTGACCCTAGTGTTGGTGCAATCGAGGCAGTTGAATGGAGTGTACAGGTGGACAGTTTAGCACACAAGTACAAGTGGGACGATGTTGAGACCATCGCAAGATGTGTACCATTTTTAGCTGGACCAGCCCTTGATTTATACAGAGAGTGGACTCCTGTAGAGAGAACCTGGCCGGCATTGAAAGAAGACCTTCAGATCACTTTTCCAAAATGTAGAGATTTATGCCGTGACTTCAAAATTGTGCCACTATGACCAGTGAGCAATTCTCTACTGTGTCTATTTACGCAGCCAAAAAGCACAGAATTTTGAAACAACTAAGATTACAGTTTAGTGAAACTGAGATTTTAGAACTTATTACTGGAGGCATAACGGATCCGCATGCTAAATCGTTAGCGAGTAGTGCAAACACGATTGCTACTCTTTTTGAGAGACTTGCGCGGTATGTACCCATAACGACTACTTCAACCACTTCAGCTACCGCATTGGCAAGTAGACCAAAAATACCACAAGAAGTGATAAAGCGATGTCATCGCTGTAACCTAATTGGGCACTTACATCGTGAATGCCGCACTGTCTTGCATAAACTCCCATTCAACACCGGTAGTAGGTATTCCTTCAACAAGTAATAATAGTAATACAGTAAAATGTTCGTTTTGTCATAAAAATGGACATACATCGGATAAATGTTGGACGAAACAAAGGATGGACCCGAACAAAAGAACTAAAGAGATTAATTGCTCTTCTAGTGGGCAGGTATGTACTACTGCAGTAATTGTTATGGGAAAATTAATGCATGTACTTATTGACAGCGGTGCGTCGTGTTCTCTGATAAAAGACACTTTAGCAAGATCTTTGGGAGTTCACCGTCAGCCTTCATTAATATATTTGTGTGGGCTCTCAAATCATATGTTGACTTCTACTGAGAAAATTACTGTCATCGTGGAGTTCGAAAATATTGCTTTAGAAGCTGATTTTCATATTGTGCAAGATGAAGAGATTCGATACAACGCGATAATTGGTCGAGACGCAATAATATCAAACGATATTATGTTTATAACAACCCGTGAAGGAACTTCGATAACAAGACGAGTACAGTGCCCAAAGTATGGGATTGTTTGTAATTTCGAAGACGTGATAAATAACTCTGTGACTCACGTATCGGACAAAGCACAAACTAAGTTACGAGAACTTTTAAATAAATATTCAAGCCTTATCAGCCCTAACAATAACATTCGTGAAATAAAAACTGCCGTCATGAGCATTCGAACTATGAAACAAGAACCGATTGTTTACCACCCATATAGAATGTCATCACTAAAACGAGCTAAGGTTCAAAGTATCGTGAGAGAGCTTTTACAAAACAATATAATTAGAGAATCCACTTCGCCTTATGCGTCGCCAGTAATTCTTGTAAGAAAAAAAAAGGATTCTAGTGACAGACTGTGCGTCGACTACCGAGCTCTTAATAAAATAACAGTCAAAGAGAGATATCCTTTGCCACTGATTGATGATCAAATGCAGGGTTTACTTTAAATTTAAAAAAGTGTAGATTTCTGCAAACAGAAATAGAATATTTAGGAAGAGTGGTATCTGAAAAAGGAATTCAACCCGGGAAGAAAAAAATAGATGCTTTAATCAACGCCCTGATTCCTAAGAACTTAAAACAGGTACGACAGCTAATGGGATTGACAGGATTTTTTCGCAAATATATACCAGAGTTTGCGACAAGAACAGCTTGCATTACTAATTTATTGCGTAAAGATACAATTTTCCACTGGTCTGAAGAATGCGAGAATGCTTGAAAGTATATAATAGAGCAATTGACAAAAGAACTCTTAAAAAAGATGGATATTGAAATTCATTTTATCGCAACAGATAGCAACAGTATTAAACTTACTTGCATGTGAAGTAAGTCGAGGGTCAGAATGGTCGAGCGTTATTTGGAAAATTCAGTTAACACTTGATACGACCGTACAAAAGAGTATAGGTTGTACACCTATGGAGGTACTTACAGGCATGAAATCAGAAGTGCCTGCAATTCGACGATAATATGGACCTTCTTAGTCTTGAACTAGAATCACAGGACTTACAACAATTACGTAATACCGCTGAGGAGCGGCTCAGAAATAACGCACTGAAAACAAAATTGAGATTTGATAGAACTAGAAGAAATAATTTAAAATTGAAAGAAGGTGACATTGTTTATGTTCAACAACAACGGACTCGGCTAAGTAAACTTGACCCACGTTATAATGGACCATTTACGATTGAAAAGTGTCTACCGAAAGATAGGTACAAAGTGAAAAATGTACAAAAGAAAACAATACAAATTGTGCCTAAAGACCAAATACGGTTGTGGAACCGTGAGACTGGGGAAAACGCACTGGCCATGATAGCCTAGTGTTTTATTAATGACAGTCTAGCCAAAATAATATGAAACTGGGCGTAGCTATTTACTAACGTGAATGAGCTGGGACCGCCAAAATAATATGAAACTGGGCGTAGCTATTTACTAACGTGAATGAGCTGGGACCGCCAAAATAATATGAAACTGGGCGTAGCTATTTACTAACGTGAATGAGCTGGGACCGCCAAAATAATATCAAACTGGGCGTAGCTATTTACTAACGTGAATGAGCTGGGACCGCCAAAATAATATCAAACTGGGCGTAGCTATTTACTAACGTGAATGAGCTGGGACCGCCAGAATAATTATTAAACGAGGCGTAGCTATTTATTTACTGTGGTACTTAAATGAGCTAGGATCGCCAAATAAAGTGTGCCGTTCACAGCTGAACAATAAAAAAACATAACAGCTGATAAAAACAAACACTTAAGAGATTATTAACCTACAAAGACAAAAACGCTGAGGTCAATAGACCTGCTTGAGTACAAAAAATGATTTGGGGTTCGAGTCCCCTAGACACTAAGGCTTCAGAGATAAGATAACTGATCATACAGTTTTGTGTTACCCTGTTAATGTGTTGGTCCTAATATCGTTTTGATTTCAGGTACAATAAACTTGCTGAGAGAAAACACCCCAAAATCGTTTATCGTAGTTATATATCTCAATGTATTTAACTGTAAGATAAGGTTTAATATAAATTATTATGAAGTACTTCTAAAATAAAGCGCTATAAAAAAAATATGCAATACATAAAATGGTCATGACTTAGTGAATAGATATCTAGCTGTAGGTATTAAGTAATTTTAAGTACCGACTGAAGTATCTGTATTAGTTTGTGCTAGAATAGTTGTAACATTATCCAGCGTTGTATTATTGTTAAAATGTTATTACATTTTATATTGTTATATTAAGTTAAATTGTAAATACCCTAAAAAGAGCAACCCTACGAGTTTCTTGCTCGTTCTTCTCGAGGGAAAACAGCATTCCGAACGAGTGGTAGATTCAATGTTTAAAATAACTATTGAAAAATACATCGTCAATCTTCAATATTCAATTGGACTAACTGAACGTTATGTGAATTTGTTTGTTTTAAATGAATGGGCTGTTCAATTAGAGTTAATATGGATATTAATTAACTGATTGTGAAATAAGAAGTTTGAATGTTTCGAGAGCGAAACATTTTGCAGGAAGGCCGTGATAGCCGCCCTGACGACACAGCCCTTAATGTAAACAAATGTAGTGCAGAGAGTTTAATAAAACAGTTTGGTTTTGACCGCCTCCGAGTTTTGACGTTTCTTTTGTTAAACCCAATCTATAACTTCTGTCACGTGCGTGCGTGCGTGCGTGCGTGCGCGCGCGCGTGTGTGTGCGTATTTGTGCGTGACTGTGTGTCTTCTTGCGTGTGCGTGTAGCGTTGGGGATTTAAAATTCTGGGAATTCAACATTCTAAGCCGGAAGGCCTGAAACAGCTCGGGTAGATCTCACTATTCCCATTGAGCTTTCCCATTGATGGTAATAGTGATACTACTTGTATCACTATCCCCATTGCGTTTATATAACCGCTACTATTCGCGACCAATAAAGCGCTCGGATATTATGCGTATATTTGTTTTTTGGGTGCAGACTCGTCGTCACACCAGGTTGTCACACCAGTGCCTTTCGACGGAGCCCTGCCAGGCAGGCCTCCTATTTCTGAGCGATTTGCCCTTCGGGCATCTTACTCAGATACTCAGATACTTATTTATTGATAATGTCTTAAGATACCTAACGAACCTAACCTACCTACTTTTGCGAAATAAAAATGATTTCTGACGAATAACCGACTAAAGCGAATAGCAGTGGTGTGACCACGAGTCAGCCCGTTTTTTTCTGTAGGATAGTATATTATTTTACACCCGACGTTTAAAAAAAACCGCTCGAAATGGGAATAATGAGACATTTTGTAGGAGAACATAAGTCTCGCTATTACCATTCGGCGTTTCGAAATTCAATGGGAATAGTGAGACTGATTTGAAAAAAAGTGCAGTCTCAGTATTACCACTGCAATGGGAAATGGGAATAGTGAGATCTACCAAACGGCTACAACGATTTAGTACTCAGGGGGTTTCGGGGGCGATAAGTCGATCTAGCCAAGTTTAATTTTTAGAAAACTTACCAAAGAAAAAAAACGAGCAGAGCTCGGTCATTCAGGTACTTTTCATTTAAGTATAAGCACACTACCAACAATTGACAAATGTCATGTTCATGTAGTCATTTAACAACGTCATAAAAGATAAAAAGATGTTTATTCAGTAATTAGGCCACACGGGCACTTTTACACGTCAAAATCTACCAGCGCTTCGCAAGAGACCACTGCTGAGAAGAAACGCCGCAAGAAACTCAACAGTCAGTCGTTTTTTAAAACTTATGATATTATACAATTATAAAGCTTAACCTAGCATGATATAAAACAATGAATTTAACATAAAATAAAAATAAAAATAAAAAACATTCAAGCGTAGCTTGTGCAAGAAAATGTGTCAAAACTAAGAATTTTCATAGGGAGTAATAAGTAGTAGTAATAAAAAAAAATATTTATATAAAATATGTATATATATTAAAAATATATATATACTTTCCTATGACAGTGCAAGACAACCACCACATACAAAGTTTCGATACATTCTCCTACAGAAACCGTGTCCCCTAGACAATATACAATATTTACATATTTTTATGCCTATTTTATTAATCAGTTATTTAAGTGTTTAGTTAAGTTTAGGCCAAGCATTTTTATCTGTTAGATAGTCCTCGACCCTATAGTAAGCCTTAGACATCAACGACTTTTTCAAGTAACTTTTAAGTACTGGAAATGGTAACTTTAAAACTGAGTCAGGTAATTTATTATAGAAAATAATGCATTGACCTACAAATGATTTATAAACCTTACGGACACGAAATTTTTTAATAGCAATTTTATTTTTATTTCTTGTATTCAAATTATGTATATCACAATTCTTAACAAAAGAGTCTTGATTTTTAATGACATAAATTATATTCTCATAAATAAATTGTGACGCTACTGTTAAGATACTAATTTCTTTAAATACTAATCTTAAGGAATCACGGGAGTTAAGGTTATATATAGAACGAATGGCTCCTTTTTGTAACACGAATATAGTCTGTATGTCAGCAGCTTTTCCCCAAACCAGAATACCGTACGACATAACACTATGAAAATAACTATAATAAACTAAGCGAGCTGTCTCAACATTGGTAAGTTGCCTGATTTTTCTAACAGCATAAGCTGCCGAACTTAATTTGCCTGCTAGTACTGCTATATGGGGACTCCATTGTAAGTTTTTATCTATAGTTATCCCTAAGAAAAGCGCCTTATCTACCATTTCCAAACACTCATCATTTAGAAATAAACTGGATTCTACTGGTCTAACATTAGGCAAAGCGAACCTAACACATTTAGTTTTTTTAGCATTGAGTAGCAAATTGTTACTAGTAAACCAATTAAGTACTTTACCTAGCGTGGCATTTATCCTACTGTAATCGACGGATTTTCGTTCTACCTTGAAAATTAATGATGTATCATCAGCAAATAGCACAATATCACAAAGGTTATCTACCGTGCGTGGTAAGTCATTAATATAAACCAAAAATAAGAAAGGACCTAATATAGAGCCCTGAGGCACACCTAGTTTAATAGCTGCTCCCATGGACTGTGTTTTGTTTACCACAACCGTTTGTGTTCTATCACTAAGATATGAAGACATAAGATTTAGAGAATTAATTGACAGACCATAATGTTCTAATTTTAATATAAGTCTCATGATCTACGCAATCGAAAGCTTTGGAAAGGTCACAAAAAATTCCTATTGCATCACAAGATTTCTCCCAAATATTATATATATATATTTAATGAGTACAGATGCTGCGTCAGTTGTGGATCGTCCTCTGGTGAAGCCGAACTGATTACTGTTAAGCAGTTTATTTCTATTGAAGTGACCTAACATATCTTTCAACATTAACTTTTCAAAAACTTTACTTAAAACAGGTAGAATAGAAATGGGACGGAAATTCGTTAAATCACTCATCTCGCCCGATTTAAAAAGTGGTATGACTTTACTATATTTCATAAGATTTGGAAAGACCCCCTCTGAAATGCAATTATTGTAGATTAAAGCTAAGTGAGGTGCAATTATATCTATGATATGATGGATGACTTTAACTGACGTTCCCCATAAATCCTCGGTTTTTTTTAAACTGAGTGATTTAAATACCTTTACGACTGAAAATGAGTCTACATGGCTAAAATCAAAACTTAAATTACATTTAGTAACATTACCACAAAGTAATTTTTGAGCTCCAATCGCAGATGATTGAAGACATTTCGTGGTATTAATGGCTATGGTGGAGAAATAATCTTCGAACGCTAAGGCCACGTCTTTGTTTGATATGATTTGTTTGTCACCCTTGTTTATGGTGATTTGATTATCGCGAGTTTTTGATTTACCCGTTTCTCTATTTATTATTTTCCACACAGTTTTTACTTTATTGTCAGAAGCTTTGAGCTTAAGACCTAAAAATTTTGACTTAGCAGTCAAGCAAACTTGCTTAAAGGTCCTAGAGTAATTCTTAACATAAACTAAGAAGTCAGCATTCTTGTTCTCCTCCCTCTCTTTATACTAGTTCATATAGCCTATTTCTACTTCTATGAAGTGTCATATTATGTGCTCAATCCCATTCTAATCGTGGTTTCTTAATACTACATTCATTTCCGCTAGAAATCTGACAGTTGATTTAATCAAGGGAAGAATGTAAAACAAAATATCTAATAAGAGATGTATTTATTTAATCACTTCTTCGCCTTAGGATCTTTAACAGCAGTAGGTGCCTTAGTAACATCGTCAGGGTTCTCTGCTGCGTCCTTCAGCCTCTTGGCACGTATGCCGACCAGATTAGCGATAGAGCGAGCCTGAAATGAACAAAGCATTTATTTGCAACGTCTTACAACTGAAATAAAATAAAATAACAAATTAATAAAATAGGTATTGGCGGTAAATGCGAAAAAAAATAATCTTACAGTTATTAATTTCGGCTTATTCCCAGTTGTCCGCAGTGTGGACCGCGGACAACCGGGAAAAAAACCCCAGCTGTCCACACTGCGGACAACTGGAACTGGGTTTTTTTTTACCGATTGTCCGCATTAATAACTGTAAGATGTTTTTTTTTTAATAAGCCTTAATTTCGAATGCAAAAAGGCTAGTCACCATCAATAGAACATGTGGGCAAGTCAACAAAAAATATTTTGTCCATGAAATAAGATAACAAAACTCCTCGGAAACGGCTTGACCGATTCTTATGTTGTTGTTGTTGTTGTTATGCATGTTCAGTACAAATGTCTAATTTACATAAGGCTTACATGAAAAAAAAATTACAACCGGGCGGAGCCGGGCGCGGACAGCTAGTAAGTATTTTAAATTGGACCTTAAACTTCTACAGACTAAGCTAAGAATGTTTCCATTAACACTTTTCCTATTGTCTGTTAAGGGGAAGACACTACACTAAATTAAAATAAGTCTAAAGGTTTTGTCCTTTTCAGTTTTCGCTGTATATCAGAGTTGTCGAGGAGCTGGATGGCGTCAACATTCATATGGCGATGACGCCTGCGTGGTGCTGGTGCGGCTTCGGCGTGTCTTTTAATAATATTGTTACGCCGATGTGGTAAGGAGTTTCATTACCCACTAAGAGCGAAAGAGATAACACGATTGGGTATGAGACAGCGATGCGCAGGACATTCCAGACCCGTGTGCCAAGGACGTCGCCATTGTTAACGGAACGAGCAGGTAGCAAGGCGTAGAACATTACAGAAACGAATCGTCTCGGTCATCCTACATCCTACGCGGAGCAAACTACATCGATCGTTCCGGAAGATTCGGTGGATGGAAGGCGTTCTAGAATAACGTGGGAACTATAAAAGGCGGACCGCGGTTATGGGCACAGTCAGTCTTTACTTGGAAAGCGAACAGTGCGATCAAGAGCTACCCGAGCGATCTAAGTCTAAGTCTTCGAAGTTTTTGTGCGATAATTGTTTTGTAACGGTCATTATCGGTGTTTTCGTGCATTTCTATGAGTTACCTACCCCTACGTACGTAACAATATTAACCAATCAACAACACATTTCATTGTGTTGTTGATTGGTTAATATTGTTCCTTGAACTACGGATAGAAACCACTTAGGACGCTATGAAGTGCTAAAATAGGTTAAGTAGAAAGCGTACTGTTTTCGAGATTTTTGGACTTTTAGGTTTTTTTCGAAAATTAACATCCTTGTTCAATGTTTTGATCATAGTTCCATTCTAAGCTATTTTTTAATTTATCGTTTTGCTCAATATTGTTTAATACTTGTGTTATCAGATAGGCATCACCATTTTTGTGAGACTACAAGGGAATTAAAAAAAAAAATAGCTTCTTTTTTGTGTTTTCAATCGTACCTTGTTCGAATTTTCAGCTCTCATGGTGAAAAAAAAATACAGTACTGTCTAGTTGCCAATAAGCTTTATAACATGCCCATTTATTGACAATTTAAAAATAGTAATTACCTTTAGAATTTAAAATCAAAATGCCAAAATAATAAAAACAAGATACACGCCCACCCACATTTTTCTCGATTTACTTTCTGTTCCCCGGGTATTTTTGTTTTTGGAATTCTAAACTTTTTGTTGCAAGAATAAAATTACTGGCCACTTATTTAAACGCCATTAATTCAAATTTTAAAAATATGCAGACTGGTTTTTGTTTTTTTTATTCTTGTTCGATTTTTATTTCGCTATTATTGCGTAATGTAATTAATGGTGAATTGTGTTTAGATTGTTGCGTTGTTTTTTTTTTTAGTTTAATTATGTTTCGAACACAATTCACACCTATAGAAAATGCTCAAATGCATTACATTTATAAGGTAAGTGCAAAGGCAACGCTAGTGCTGCTGCAATTTTGTACGCTGAACGCTACCCAAACAGACGCCATCCCGATTACAGGATTTTTCTTCGAATCCATAAAGCGTACAGTGAAGGCAGAGTTCTTGGCCTTCACTGGCCAAGAACTCTGCCTTTACAAGCTATTATTTAACTTCCGATATTATATGTATGTATGCATGGGTCAAATCTTGCAAGTTAAATTTGACTCAGTTCCCGTTAACGGAATGGGCTGAAATTTAGACCACATGTGTAAACCCGATGAGAATGCAATATTATGGTATCTAAGAGCTGATCGCGCTGATGGAGTCGGAAGGTGGCGACAGGATCTCCGCTATACTTACCGTAGGCCCAGCCCCATTGGGTTTAGGAATCAATAATTTGACTAGATAAGCAGATAGATTTTGAAAAATAAAAGTACAGTGGGTAACAGCTCGTCCTAAAAATATTTTTATGACAAACATTTTAATGATCTATTTTTAATATTCTGCATCTCTTTGGCTACAACGCATCCTTTGTAGTTAGCAGGATGAGGGACGCTACAGTGAAAGCATTTTGGTTTTTCCTCTGCAGGTTTCTTGCAATTAGGTTTACGCATCTGGCTTTTTGGGGATGGCCAGTAATATCACCTGGTAGGATCCCCCACGTACAAAATTAATAGGTAGGCGATCCTACCAACGCCTCTATTCTAATCGGTAAAATCGAAAATCGTATTGGATCTGTTAAATAGGACAAACGAGATTGCTTTTACTTTCCATAGTTAGCTCTACTTCACCTGGCACTACTTTTCCCCCAATTAAAACGCTTGGAAATGTTATATTCGAATCAAATACATAATTAGCTATTATATCACACCAAAGTCAGAGCTCTATAAATTGCACACCTTCAATTGATTTTACAACCTCTTTGTTGCCCATCCACTGTGAACCGCACCCGAATTAATTAATAATGATAGTATGGCACACTAACTAGAGGGATTTCGTTTCTCTATAAATTACAAACCCATTTCCGTATTTAGCTCTCCGTCTTAAATGTCATATCAACTTCATAAAAGCAGTGGGGTGCAACTTTGATTTGATTGAAAGCACTATAGAAGCAAATAAGTTTAGCTGCACTATCGAAATAGGAAAAAAACCAATCAGTTTAATTTATGTACTTCGTTCCCATATAATTCTTAATTTAAAAGAATAGGAATAGGTTTGTAATTTCAATGTTAGCAGATAATAAAAAGTAAAAACAATTATCTTCAAATTCCTCGTCACTACTTAAAACGAAGAATAAAGACCTAGCGTAGACATTTAACACTGCTATTGGGTTTCAATGTATCATTCTTACCAAAAAGTAACGTTTTTCACCAGCTTAACCTATGTCTAGCAATAAGCTAGGCACAGTAGGTACAAGTAAAATACTCACACCACGGAGGTAGTGGTACGCCTTGAAGTTCCTTTCCTCTTCAGTGATGGCGCGCGCGACGGAGCGCGGCGCGGGCTGCGACACCGGCATCAGCGGCCCGCGCAGCTGCGTCGCCAGTTTGCGCTCTTCCTCGTTGGCCTCACCCTTCAGCACCTACAAATAATATAAACTTACAAATTAGATGCAATTATCAGAAGGTTGGATTTTTTTTAGGTGAAATTTGCAGGGAATGTTCCTTGAGTAGTTTTTATTATTAGAATAACATTGATAAGGTCGCACTTTAAATACTTCCGTATCAGGATTTATGGATCTTTGAAACAAAACACCAGAATATAGGGTAGGGGGGGGGGGGGGGGGGGGGGTTATTGGCTACTCTAAATTTTTACTAATATCTAAAGCATTATGAGATTTAAAAAATGTTTTCATATTTTATCTTAATATTAATCTTTAGTCTTAACAATTTATGAATATTATTTTTAATTTTACGGTAGTCATAAACGATACTTCTACCCTAGTTGTCACCAAGCATTCAGTTTGCACTTATAGTATTAGCTTAATAATTATACTTAAAATAATCCCAGGTGGTTAACCATTCTATGTTAAGGGTGGGGATACTGGATTACTATCACATTTACCTTATCGCCAAAGGACAATATAGCTCAAACGCCTGGATTGTGTAATGTCTTTGATACTATACAGACATGAACGCAATATTTCTCTTTAGCAAAATGTCTGTATCTTAGAATATTACAATTTAAAAGACGCTAGTAGCGAAAAGCTTTTATCTTAGAATGTCTTTATTACTTAATTTTGTATCTCAAAATGCCTTAGTAACTAAATAGACATGAACGCCAAATGGCCCGTTAGCAAAACTTCTTAATCTCTAAATGGCGTGTTGATATTACATTTAATAGTTAATATCAAATAATTTTACTTTCGACGAATTAGGTACCTATTGCTACTAATAATATGTTCTGTGGTCATGACAATCAACAACATTTACACGAATTAGGGTTTCTAATTATATGGACTATTTTCATTTCCAGATGTTTTGCTACTAAAACGTTCTGTGTTCATGTTAATTAACTAATTTTACTTTAGGCTAATTAGGTATATTAATCATACGGACGATGTATAAACTGTAATTCTATGGAACTTGCTAACTATGTAAACAAACAATATATTGAAATTGACATCTAATGTCAATTTTAGTATGGCGGCTTGTTTACATAGTTAGCAAGTTCCATAGAATTACAGTTTACAGTGTGTTACCGGCATGAGGGCTTTCCTTGATATAGAGTAATAATGGGAAACTCCTCAATGTGGGTACCTACATGTTTATTTAATTAAAACAAGAATAAATAGTACACTTGTTTTCTACCAAAAAATTAAATTGCATGCAATGTACACTGTGCAATAAAGTTAATTACTAATTAGTAAAGAAAAGTGACCATAGTGCAGCAGCCCTGTTTGACGTCTGACCAAAATCATACACTTAGTTCTGTCCTTTTCTCTCGCTTTGGTTACGAATGGAAAAAGAGTGTTTCGGAGCCCTTCAAGTCTTCGGTCAATCGTGAGCGTGCGTTACGTTTCACTGCTCCGGCTATGGCTCGGGTCATTCGCTACTTTTCGGCATGTAAAGTTATTTTGTTTTAGGATTCATGAAATATCTTTAGAATAATCTTTTAGATTGTTTTAGATTATTTTTTATTTATAAATTGTTAAATAAGTGAATGAGCATTACCAGCAAATCTGACATATTCAAGGAGTATTGATAACTCTCAATGTTTTGCCCCAGTACCAATGTACGCCTTGTACCCAGTAATAACAATATGATACAACTGATTACGATACTTACACATAGCTCTAATACATTGAGCGTAGTTAAAATCGACGAAGTTAAATTGCAGCATTATGTTAGTTAACTTCGACTAAATTATACCTGCTAATAATTACGTATTCAACATATTATCGTTAGTTAAAGCAGAAGCCCTCATGCCAGTAACACACTGTATTTCCAAATGTTTGGCTACTTGCTGTGTTTAATTCGGAGCTGTCCTGTTAAATTGACACTTTGCTGACTGAGTATTCTACTTTCTGTCAACCAGCTGAACACTTCCAAAATGACTTAGGTTTGATAAATGGAACTTAAGATAAAAAATGTTAATGAGTAGGGTTCGGAGTTTTCATAGCACTGTAAGATGAAGAGAGCTGTGGAGTCAACATTAACATTAAAATTCAACTCTTGCTCATACTCATTTGTTTATTTAACTCTAAAATACTTTTATATTTGCCATAAGGCCCTGAGTAAAGCTGCTAAAGTAAGTAATGATAAATTACAACTATAAACAAAATATTTTTAACATACAAATCATTCAATAATGTAATTAATATTAAAAGTGAAAGTTATTATCCATATTTATGATATAAATGAAATTTGCAATCAAATGAACGGATGAGTATAAGTAAGAGTAAATTTTATGTTAATGTCAACTCCACAGCTCTCTTTCGTCTTACCGTGCTATGAAAAATCTGAACCCTGTTAATGAGATATAAACAGTTAAATAATTACATCATAACTTAAAAAAATATTCAGGCCAGGCTTGTTAACTATAAATTTATTTATTTTTAGATGCTGCCTGCACATCCAGTTATCTTTTCTTGAGACTATATGACCTTTATTATAGGATCCCTTCTTTAAAAAAAATATATCAAGAGACAATCTCAGAACTAGCCCAAAAACTAAGGTCTAGACTTGTACAGATGTAGTGAATAAAACAAAATGGACCTGACTAGGTGAATGTGTTAAAATTGAATCATAAGATGCTTTATCTACGCACATATCGTAAGTCCTCTTTTATGCGTTCAAAACCCGTAGGAAATGACCAGCATTATTGCAACTAATTTTACTATGAAAAGTTTCTTGTCTGTGGTAGTAGGTAAAATTTGTACTGTAATGGTTATAACAGTATAGATTTTGGTAAGGTTATGAGTTTCAAATTTGGAACATGTTCCAAAATTAACACAATTTAAATAGGTCCAATTCTAGTATAAATTGGAACGTCAACTCGTTATATTTTTTAGTACAATATCGTAGGATATTTGAATTTCGAACGACATGAGAATAGGGACTTTATTAGTAGGTATGTCTATCATATGATTTAAAAAAAAACCATTCATATTCGTGACACATGACAGGTTTCTTTTGCCGCCATTTTTGTTGTCAATTCGTCGTATCGTAAGTCGTAATTTGATTTCATTTAGTTCATTTCTTTGTTGAGTTTATTGTGCCACTTATGAAAATTCTGCTTATCCAAGTAGACAACAATTGATTAACATTGATTAAATTTAACATCGTTTGGTGAAATTGGTAGGTACTTAGATATGTTACAGGTAGCGCTGGTAGCAATGCAGGTCATTTGCCTTTCGGCTTCTGAACCCATCTTAGAATACTTATAATATGTGTGTAGATAAAGTATTGTATGCGACTCTGCGTAATTGGCATTACAACACTCGTGTCATCTATTATGAAACTCGCCTTGCGGCTCGTTTCATAAACCACACTCATGTTGTAATGCCTGTCATTACGCAACCGTCACGTAAACTACTATTTTAACTCACCTTCTTGCCCTTAGGGAATAGAATGAGCCGGGCACGGTACTCCTTCAGTCTCTGCACATTGATTTGGAGTGACTCAACTGACTTGTTGCGTCTGCGAGGGTCCACAGCAATACCAATAGTCCTGGCAAAAGCAGGATTAAGACCAGATGCCTAAAATTAAATAATACAGTTTGTTTAATAAAAAAACATGATGGTGGACACAAATAGATAACATTTTGAATATTATTTTCGACATAGTTGATGACACATAACTACCAAAGACAAAAAGGTACAATACTGTGACTAGACTGCACTATAACTTTCTATTTTTGCACACTATTGAATTTAAACAAAACAAAGAAAAACTATTAATACATTATCTTAGTGTTACACATTGCTTTTTTTATATATTATCTTTAATATTGAATATTATACAAAATTATTTTTTCTGCATGATCAGGAATTAATTAAAATAGTTTCATGAAGCTATTCTGATCTTCTAAGCCCGAAAACTATTAGTCAAGTCTCACCATTAAGCCCATCATAAATGGAGCTATAATATTTATTGATGTGGACTGTTTGCTGAAAAATTCTACATAGTTAAAGCCTCAATTAAAATGATATTTTTTTTCCATTTCGTAATGTAAGTTAACCATAATCAAAGCTAAAGGACAACTAAATTGTACTGTAAAATTGTCCTTTATGCCAATTTCCATTTTAACCATCTAATGATTAAAGTAAAATTAAGGTTTTTAATTGAGACCTAACTGTCCTTAACTATGTACAATGGTTTTGAAAACGGCCCATATATTCAATTCAATTCAATTATTTATTGCACTCAATAATACATACAAACATACATACATAGGTGATATTCATACACTATGAACCCTGTTGGGTGCAGCAATATAAGAGAGAGGAGGACTATCCAACTAATAATTAATCATAATCAAATACCGAAATATATGTAAATTATAAACAAAAGACCACACATTACTAAGATATGAAAGTATATACCGTTCCATCCATTATACTGGCAAGAGAAAGAGATAAATATATCTTATTGTGGACTGAAAACTAGTATGAAAAACATATCATACAATGCATTGCTAAAATATATATTTTGGTATATTATAGCTCCGTATAATAATATGATGTGCAAATTTCAAGCATGGCAACAAATCTAGATGACAAACATTGTTAGGTAACGAATATAGAGCTCTAAACCCATATCAAATCTACCGAAATGCTAATGGAAAGGAAGAAAGAAAGAAAAATCGTTTATTTTCTTATGTCTAACACAAGTAACAAACGCACAAACTACAAATACAAAAATGACTAAACTAATGTCCTACAAATTATAAAACAAAAACAAACGAGTATTACTGAACTAGTGCCAGACGGATGATATCTGATCAGCATGTTTCTGGTTTTGAGGCCAGCGTATGTACCAATTGCAAATAATTAACAATTAATTAAACCACAAAAAATACTCTAAATCAGAAACCAAATGAGACATACCCTGATCTCACGGAGAGTGAATCCACGGCCGGCGCGAACTTTAGTGTGGTAGCGAACAGTGGGACAGCGCACCACAGGGCGCAGGGGGCCAGCAGCGGGTCTAGGGGCAACAGCCTTTGCTTTCTTGATTCTGTTTTGTTTTCTGCGATGTCTCCTCGCGGGTTGGTTAAACCACGTCTTAACAAAACGTTGCCAATCTTTATGGAAGTGCCCATTCGGGATCATATTATTTCCCTTACCCATTTTGAATAACCACTGCTACACCTAAAATAAATATTACCATAAAATATAACATTAAACGAATAAAACGAAGTTCGTATTCTGATAAAATGCAATATTTCTTAAAAACATGAAATGATATTAACAAAAATTATAGATTTATTTTCATGAAACTAACCGGTGGCTACAACAAGTACACGGAAAAAGGGTCCCTTACAAATGTCACATTGACAATTGTCAAATCAAACTTGACGTAACCACTAACCAGCGACTAAAATTGCTCTATTGCATTGAGCTCTACCTTCACGCGCAATTCGCGGGCTACGTTCACGGCTTCACTCGAATTGCGCGTAAACTCTTCTAGGCTCCGAATTCGCAGTGTTCACAAGTTGTCTTCACAGTATAGTTCGCGCGCTCAATGAACTATCTAGGTCTACATTAAATGTAAAAACAAATTGGAAAGAAATTGAGGAAACGAAGATGGTGGATGACGTGTATTCATCGTAATAGAATAATGTTTGTAATGTTTGGTCCAGTTTTAGTGGTATTTTCCTAATATTTTATAAAAGTTGCACGTGAATGTGGAGTCTTGTTGCGTTCGCGCGTTCGCAGGCCCTTTGACGCAGGCCAAAATATCAAAACCAAGGCGTTAACAAGGCGAAAACGCGCGAACGCCCTCCATATTCACACTTTCACGCGTTCGCGTATTGCGTTCGCGCGTGAATGTAAAGAGCCCAGTGCGTTCGCGTGCGTGAAGGTAAATAGCCATAATACGGAAAATTGGCCCATGGCCAACTTTCCCTATTCCCTTTCCCATTTTTTTAAATGCATAGAATAAATACCCGAAATAACCAGAAAGTTATAATGGCGACTAAAAATGAAATTTCTTAAACGGCCTAACCGATAGCTTTCTTTTGAATCCATACGTTTGGCAGCTTACGATGCCATGCCACAGACAGACACACATATACACAATACGTACAATACGTACAATTTGTGTGGGTTAAAAATTATTTGGCAGTATGAAATTGGGAATTGGTTCCACATGTTAGGGCATGATCACTGTCCTTCACAGCAATCTATCTTGCCGTTCTGTGCCACTTCTATTAGCCTAAGCAACGAAGCCAAATCCGGGGGAAAACTCGTGTATAAGCGAATTTTGGCATAGTTGTAGGGAATGCTGCTTTATACTACATACTAAAAGTACTGATGGGTGAGGGTAGAGCAAAGAGTATAGTAATATAGAGGGAAGAGTATAGTAATATATGGGGTAGAGCTAATAGGTGGCGGGGTGTAAAGGTCCCTTTTTTTAGTTTTTCGTAAATAACTCGTAAAAGGTGGCCCATGGTAAAAAATGTTCCATCACATGATTAATCTGCATAAAATTTTCTACAAAAAAGATTGATTACTTTTTTTTCTCTGGGATCAATATTTAATGAGATATGGGGGGAAGAATGATTCCCGAAAGGCCATAGTCGGGTTTCAATAGTAAGTCAGCCCTTACATCAAATGGGATCTTATAAGATCCCATACTACAGTAAAGAATAGTATGCTGAGTATCAACACCTTAATTGTGACAGTACTTGACCTTTACCCATCAGTACTTTTATTAAGTGGTTTAAAACAGCATTCCCTACAACTATGCCAAGATTCGCTTATACACGAGTTTTTTTCCCTGAGAGGCAGTATTTGGTCTTCGGTGGGTGGGCTATATGGGTATTTTTAAGGTTCCGTAGTCATCAAGGAACCTTTATACTGTCGCCGAGACTCTTGGTACTGCAAAGCTGTAATTTGGCAAAGTTTTACATCCACGCCGACAAAATTGGAAAATAAAATCTTGAATAATATTTTTATTTCGTAAACTGGTTCGTACTTCTTTCGAAAAGGCAGCAGTTAAAATTAGGGTTGGCCGGGAGCCTGTGCTTTATAAGGGCTTGTTTACAGAGACGCGGAGCGCGGAAGCGGCTTGGCGTAGCGCGGCGCGTCGGGCGTTTTTTCCGTTTACAGAGGCGGCGCGTGCAGCGGACCGCGTCATCACACGCGCAAACACAGATTATAAGGTACCACCCTTATTGACGCGTGCGACGCTGCCTCCAACGCGGCGATGCTAGAGTCTGGCAAACGAAAGCTGTCCACAAGAACGGGCGGCAATTCAAAATATCTGCAGCAGATATCATTGTCTGTACACTAAACAAACGGAGTTGATAGATAGAAACAATCATTTAACATTTCTGACAAATAAAATAATATCAACTACGTTTAGTATCGCCTAATCCAGCTTATCCAGCTGCTGATTTTTGAATTGCCGCCCTTTTTTGTGGACAGCTTTCGTTTGCCAGACTATCTGCGGGCTCCATTCCCGCAATACGCAATACGCGAACGCGTGAAAGTGTGAATGCGGAGGGCGTCCGCGGGATCGCGCATTAAGTGTGGCCCATTATTTCCGAAATTTTATTGGCAGCACAATTTCCATTCCTCTAGCTGCCCGATCTTAATTTTTCAGAGTCGTGTTTTTTCGCTGGCTTGTTTTTCCCTGACAATTTTTTACCATTCCAGAAATGAATTTGATAGTGTCGACGGAGCTCCGCTTTGGCGCAGCTCCTATTTCTGCGTGGTTTGGCCCTTCGGTACTGCTGTAATACGAATATAACCTAAACCTCCCTTCCTTTTTCGACCTAAATATAAGTGGAAAATTTTGCAATTGGGAGAAATTCGGATAATTAAATACGCGATTGGAAAAAAAAAATCAGGAAAAAAGGGAACGGAAATTCTGCAACCAATAAATTTTGATTTTCGGAAATTATGGGCAACACTCGCAACCACGATTTGAAGAGAAATAGGTTTTGATACTTGTTATTATTATTTTATTTTTCATACTTATGAGACGTCTTTCGCTAAATACTAAATTAACTAGGAACACATTATGTTGATTGTACAGTGAAAAATCCATTTAACAGACCTCAGAAAAGGAAGCATTCCTTTGCGACTGTTCGTTTATGTCACAAGATATTGTGAACAGATTTGAATAATTTGTTTCTTTTTTAAGGGATTCGAATACCTTAAAGGTTCCATATCAATTTTACCTGTCTGCGGGACTATTACGGTCACGTTTATGGCTGGGGAATCTGATATAATCTGAACATAACTGATAATATGGGGAATCCTAATAATTTACGAAATTTTTATTATTAAATTTAATTTAAAGAGAGAAAATCTATTGCCATATATATAAGAAAAAATAAAAATGTAAAAGCCAAGTTATTCAGCCTTATTGGGATAAAGGTGTTTAACAACATAAAAAACTACTGCACTATATTTGTCACTGAATCTACAAGAATAAAATGTTTAATTGTAAGAGGATTCACAATGTATACATTTTTTTGATTCTTTAAGAACACTTCGGTCACTTAACCTTTTAAGATTTCTTTATATCTGCCAAAGAGCTTTAAAAAAAAAAACAGTGCAATTATTTCCGGGAGTCCTCCAAATGCAATTAAAGTCCATAGGTGGCGGTGACACTTCCCTTATTCAGGTGGGCCGTCTGCCAGTTTGACAAAATTGATGATGATGATGATGATGAAATCCATTTATCCCTCAGCAGGGACATAGGGCTCGTAGAAGGGAATTCCATTTTGCTCGATCCTGAGCAACCACTTCAAGTTCACTCCAAATCTGTCCAACGGAAATGGCCTCTTTTTCAACTGAGCGCCTCCAGGTGTTACGGGGGCGTCCTGGTCTTCTTTTCCCCTGAGTATGCCAGGTTAAGCCTTGCTTGGAGATGTGGTTATCGGGCCGCCGCAGTACATGACCAATCTAACGCCATTTCCTCAGCAAGATCTCGTTAGCCAGCGGTTTCTGGTTTGTTAGCTCCCACAGTCTAGTATTTGAGATAGTCTTTGGCCAACAAATCCCCAGAATACGCCGCAGACACTTGTTAACGAAGACCTGAAGCTTGTTAGTAGTCTCCTTTTTGACGAGCCAAAATTACTGCAAAAAATTCAAAAAGTATTTCAGATGAAATTATAAAGAAAATTGAAGAACCAATTTCATCTGTAACTACAGATTATTGGAAGAAGTTTGTTAATCATGTGAAATGGTTGGAGGTTGACCATCAACAATAATCAACAAAAAGATAATTTATTGGACAAGTATACAATTCCTCTTGTAATGCGTTCTGACGATGATGACAGTAATGATGGAGGTGATAATGAGCCTTGAATTTGAAGGAATATAATGTTTAGAATCTGGAGCGTCATTCTGTGAAGAGCAATAATAGAATAAGAAAAAAAAACCAATTTGTGAATGTTTATTGTTATTCTATTGCATTAAAATCACAACCTGACTAGGGATAATTTAGTATGAACTCTAGGTTATTTTCCAATGAAATATTGAAATATTAAAATTATCAACTATAAATTTACCTCATTGCCATCAAAATTTTATTTTGTTATCAGAATACATTCTCTCAAATAATACTTGGAGTAACAATTCTTTTTCTTAAATAACTATATTGCACAACCACAAATTTCACTTTGCAACACTTAATACCTACCATACCTACTCAATATACAAGACACATGTAAAAGAGCAATGCAGAAAGGCAATAACAGCCCTATGGCAATGCAGAAAAGCCATAGGAAGAAGATGGGGACTAAGACCACTGATAACACAATGGATCTACAAAGCAGTGGTCCTACCCAGACTGCTGTATGGAGCCATAGTGTGGTGGCATAGAGCGAAAATAAAAGACATAGACAAGGAGCTGACGAAGGTCCAGAGACTAGCATGCCTAATGACAACCGGGGCAATGAGGACAGCTCCTACACAAGCCCTGGAGATAATGCTAGGACTGAACCCTGTACACCTTGAAGTGGAGAAGAGAGCCACAGAATAGTGGTATAGGATAAAAATGAGGAGAGAGTGGATCGGATCCGAGATGGACAAGAGACACGCATACAAAGGGAGTCAATGGTGAGCATGAACATGCTCATGATTATCAACGACCTAATAAAGAAAAGGAAGATCTTCGACAAGAAATACAGAATCCATATAGGAGAGAGAGACAGTTGGGAGATACCGGAACCCAGAATGACATGCTTCACGGATGGGTCATGGAAGTCCTCCACAAAAAGAGCGGGGGCAGGCATCTATTAGGCCTCAAGGAAAGAAGCGATATAGCGGGGCACCACAGTATAATCTACTCAGATAGCCAAGCAGCACTAAAAGCGTTAGATAATCCAGTAATCAAATCCTCCCTGGTGCAGGACTGCAAAGATGAACTGGATAATCTAGGCACAGCATCCGAAGTAACACTGGCATGGGTACCAGGACACAGTGGAGCAATAGGAAATGAGAAGGCTGATGAGCTGGCCAGAGCAGGGGCGGACCAACAATATCTAGGCCCGGAACTAGCACTCCCGATATCTACAACGGTAACGAAAGGAGTCAACACCAGAAGAATAGAGACAAAGACAAATGAGGCGTGGACAACAACACAAGGGTGCAGACAATCCAAACTCATGATAGGAAGGGTAAATAGGAACAGAACAACTAGTAAACAGTATCTACTAAATCTTAGTAAGTACAACCTAAGCATACTGACAGGGATCTTGACTGGACACTGTCCACTCAACAGACATCTGACGGTTATAGGAGTCAAACAGAATCCTCGATGCCCACACTGCGGCAAAGAAGAGACTAGTCAGCACGTTCTGGCCGAGTGTGTAATGTACTCGTCACTGAGACATCGCACATTCGGGGAGGACGTGCTATCGGTAGAGACACTTAAAAGCATTAACCTTCAGGACGCACTAATGTTCTGTAGGAAAACAAGAAGATAGGATCAGTGCTGGATGGGAGCGCCGCAGAGCCGGTAACCTGAACCTGGATCAAGGGGAACTGGGCGGAATGAATACGAGAGCCACTCGACCGCCCGCCTGCCTCGGCGGCGTCCCCACTCATCATCATCATCATACCTACTCAATAATTAGGTCATCCACTATCAAGTCAACAAAATGTATTATTTCTGCCGGTTTAGATCATAATGATTTGTCTTTAATTAGTAACTTAAAAACTAAGTTGGCTTACCGGTAGAAGAGATTTTCTTGTTATACTTGAAGTAGCAACTTCTTCCAAACATTTTAGCTTTTTTTGAGTTTGCAGTTGAGGCTTAAGATCACTGTTTATTCTTCCTGGAAACAGACGAAGCATTTATTAAGCAGGCACTAAAGTAAATACTTTTATTATAACCAACAAAACAATTCATACCACTCATGTTATAACATCACATACTGATTTGATTTCTTGTGACCCTGATCATTGTTAAATGTTATTAAGAATTTAATAAGTGAGTATTTTGATAGCATTGAATACATTATCATCATCATTCATTCTTAAACTCGTGAAAAACCAAAAATACCATCATATATACCATAACATACCATGTTTTTTAATATTTAACAGTAGATTTATAAACAAAACACCACTTATTGTTATCATCCAAACAAACAAGAGCGAGATTGTCTAATTCAAGATTAAGATTGTTCAGTTACTAACCTGGCAATGCCTTGTTGTTAAGTAAACATTGCCGTTTTTGAACAAGAACAGTCCTATGATTCATCAACATGTTGGAAATCACTCAGTATGCAAAACAGTAATTGCAGCACATCACTTTTAAAAGGTTTCACCATTGTTTTTACTTTTATCACAATAAATAGCGAGTAACGTAAACTGCCCTGACCTGACATACCAGCTACTTGTAAAACCCGTAAACCCGGCTTCAAGACAGGTAAGATAATATTGCCATATAAAGTTTTACATGCGGTTGCCAGGTTATTATAATGCAGAGTTATATCGCCAGACTATATTTGTGTAATGAGCCCGAATATTTGTTTCTGAGTCATGGACGTTTTATATGTATTTAAGTATATATATATCCTCTGTGACGACCGATTGTTGGCGTTATAGCCTATAACGCCGACAACAATAGGTCAACAGAGAGGTTCGCTTTTAAGGCAGTTAACTAGATCAATCCATTTACCTCATACTTTGTCTCGGGCCAATCCGGGTCACCTCCAGTGACACAAGATTCGGTGGTGTGACCTATTATAAACATGCCTATAAACCCTTTTTATATTCATCTTTTTTGGAAACGAATCCAAAAAGTGATGGCCACCAAAGAGCCAACGAATAAATTCCAAATTCTACAAACCATAAAGTACAGAAATTTGTCACTGGCAAAACAATTTCAAAAGCGTTGAGAAGCCAGACTAAAAAAATAGTC
Source organism: Acleris sparsana (assembly GCA_923062465.1). Lineage (NCBI taxonomy): Eukaryota > Metazoa > Arthropoda > Insecta > Lepidoptera > Tortricidae > Acleris > Acleris sparsana. Next base: position 11,341,502 of record OV281287.1, on the reverse strand, counting down.
ATCTATTTCTACGTTAGTATAAAGCTGGATTCTCATTGTTTGCCTCGCGAGACTGAATAATTTAGATATTTATTCTATGTGTTTCTATAACTAGCCGACTCGGCGAACTTAGCCTCAGAATGTTTATCTCGTATTTTTTTTCCAATGTTTTTCTTTCTTTTTCTTGAGTTATAAATGGTGTCACTATATAACCCGATTTATATAAATAATATATAGGATTTATATGTATAGATAATACAATATTGTATCATCTATACATATAAATCGATGCCATGTATGCGTTCATTTGGAAAGTAAGGTATTGCAGGCGACAAGCAATGAGTTTCAAAACTCTTTTCGTTTTTTGAAAAAAAAAATACGTTTGGACTATGTAGCTTGTTCCCGCCTGCAATACATTTCCCAATATTCAAGTTAAATTTAAATTGTTTTAAATATAAATAAGTACATCCTTATCTTGATCTTACAATTTTATATATTATTATATAGCTTATTTTTCGATTTTTTTATTGCAGTCGGGTTTTTTGTTTATTTTTAATAATTTAATTTATTTAACTCCTTTGCTTTATATTAGTAAAATAGTGATTTAGTCAATTATTACTGAGCTCTGGAGCTCGAATTTTTAATGTCGCGAAGCTACAAGTTGCAACCGAAACTCTCTTTCTAGCAAATGGAGATATTATTAAAATTTACGTATTTTTAGACTTTCCTGTCAAAATGGTAATGGTATACCATCAAAGTGTTATAAAAAAATATGTTTTTTTTAATTCCCCCTTCATATATTCTATCGCGGACGCCATATTGAAATATTATATACCCTATGTGACTTTGACAAAAAAGTCGAATCAAATGACACCTCGTATGTTAAAATCCGTCAAGCCGTTTAGGCTGCGTGCCCAGAAATAGACATACATAACCCTCCTTCTGACGCAGTCGGGTAAATAGTGCTAATATACTTACACGTTTTATGTGTTACTGAGCAATGGCTGAAAGGTTATGAGCCCATGTTTAATTTTAATAATCATAACATAGTTAGAATATTTTGTAGGCAATTTGCAGTCGGGGAGGAACCTTAATATCTATCAAAAATAATATCAAATGTAAGGAGCGTAAAGATATTGTTATGAAGGCCATCGAACGTCACTTTGAAATTGCGTGTATTGAAATGGAGCAATTTATTATTGTTTGCGTATACAGACCCCCTTCAGCGGATCACAAACTATTTGAGAGCGTTTTAGATAATGTTCTTGGTTCTGTTTTTAATAGTAAAAAGTGTGTAGAGGTTTTAATGTTAATCTACTCGACAAATCGCCTGTCTAATAACTTACTGAGCATTTTTAAATCCTTTAATTTAGCAAATCTGTTCTATGAGCCTACCAGAATCACAGCAACTAGTGCAACGTGTATTGATAGTATATTTAGTAATTTTGACTCAAGATTTTTTATTCAGGCCAATTTCTAAGACTCGATTGGACTTGTTTAATGCTAAGGTCATCAAACAATTACATTATAGCCCGGATAGCTTATACCTATATTCTACATTATTTAATTGTATGCCTGCTTTAGTTTGAGAAAGGTAAAAGGTCAGCAAGGTACGAGATTTAGTGATTGGGCTACACCAGAAATTCCCGCAAAAAGATATAAATAGTATGAGTTATATGCTACAAGAGTTATCGATCATAGGCCAGAGTTTCTAGATTACGTCAAAAACTACTCTAAAGAATTTAAACAGACTTGTGTCGCCGCGAAGGCAGAATATTTTTCTAACAAAATCCGTAACTCGGATAGCAAAGTTAAAACTGTTTGGAATGTCATTAATACTGAAACAGGTAGAACTAGAGTTAGAGACCCGCACTACAGCCTGCAAGTTGAAGGTACTGTAGGGAACTCGGACCTAGATGTAGTTAAAGACTTTGAGCGGTTCTTTACAAATGTACCGTTGGATATCACTAAATCATGACGATCATCTCCTGATAAAGCTGAAATATTATTAAAATCAAATTTGAAAGAATACACAGCTGTTTTTAACTTCTATCATGTCTTTGTTATTAAAACTTTTAAGTCACTTAACCTTTAAAAGACTGAAGATCTCTGGGGCCTCTCCGTCACAGTACTATAGTCCATCTTACAGTTAACTGCACCATATCTAGCTGCTTTATTTAACAAGTGTGTCGATATTGGAGTGTTTCCCAATCTGATGAAACTCAGTAAAATTATACCCTTTCTTAAGTTAGGACCAAGAACAGATCCCGCAAGTTTTAGTCCAATTTCGGTACTGCCAGTACTGAGTAAAGTTTTTGAAAATATAATTCTTAACCGAATTTCCTCACATTTTAATAAGAATAAGTTGCTTCATAGTAGTCAATTTGGGTCTACCAAGGGCCGGTCAACTACACATGCCGGTTTAACCTTAATTAAATATGTCTTTGATGCCTGAGAAGAATTACGAGATGTAATTGGATTTTTTGTCATTTATCCAACGCGGTATCGGTATCAAAAACGGTGCCCTTGATCTTTTAATTTCTTACCTTGCTCAGCGGGTGAACGCAATCCCCTGGATCAGCTGTTGCTATGGGAGTGCCTCAAGGCTCAATTCTGGGCCCATTCTTGTTTTTGATTTATTTCAACGATCTCCCTTAAGTTGTGCGCGACAAATAGTTCTGTTTGCCGATGACACTTTACTTTTATTTAAAACAGGCAAATTTTAATGACATTAATGATACGTTTTCAACAACTGTTCATTGATTTGCAGCCAACAACTTATCTTTGAATGCCAAGAAAACCAAGTGCATGAAATTTTCTCTATTACTTAAATATGAGAGGAGTGAGTGGGACTAGTATAAGACTAAAGGATGAGACGATGGGATTCGAAGATAAAATTATATTTTTAGGTATTACTTTAGACTCAAAACTGCAATGGATATCCACCCTTGGGGGTAAACATAGTTCTGCAGCGTATGCAGTAAAGCGCATCCGCCAACTTACAGATGTCGAGATAGCGAGACTGGCGTATTGTAGTTATTTTCATAGTGTTATGAGTTATGGGATTTTGTTGCGGGGAAAAGCGGCTGACATTCCGGCCATCATTTTATTACAAAAGCCAGCTATAAGTTTTATTTATCAGCTGGGTTCACGGGTCTCACTCAGAGATAAATTTAAGGAAATTAATGTTCTTGCTATCGCGTCGCAGTATATTATATTACATTGTTATGTTACTTTTATTTAAGTATTATTGTATTTTATTATTGGAAAAAAAATAACCTTCTGCTGGAGTTTCTCGCGGCACTTCTTCTCCGCAATGATGATCTTGTCCGAAGCGTAGTATTCACTTCATATTACCGAGGTGTAAAAGAGCCCCCATGTGGCCAATTTACTGAATAAAATTGAAAAAGGTTCTTTAATAAGGTAAACTAAGATCAGATTCATCCATTGTATGATCATAACAATATAGCCTAAGGAATTATAAGTCCTGAATACCAGTTCGCCTTTGTATATATCTTTTATATTTATTGTATATTGTTCTGGTTCTTCGTTTGTACAATAAAGAGTATACATATACATATTTTAAAGTAGGTATATGTCACATTAGGATTGATACATAATGTGAAGAATTTACAAAAAAACTGTTTTCGTTATTAATGAATTTATATTTCTCGTGTTATATTATAAGCATATAATTTTTCAACGTTCAATACATCGATTATTATGTAATTTATAATTATTTAATTGATTATTATGTAATTTATAATTATTTTGTTATTTATTATTAATTTGATATTAGCCCTTAAAAGACTAAATATTATAAAACTAAGAAACGTACATGAACGTGAAAATATCTTCTGGATATTGCCATACGCTTCGTCTGCTAGGCCACATATACGAGTAGCCATTTTGTATTACACAAACGTCACCTCACCTTTTCCTTTGGTGAGTAAGGTGTGATCACGTGAGGTTGTGTGTTCCATCGGGAATAGGTCACACAAACCTCAGAATTTCGTGAAATATTCTTGTAAAATAAAAAAAAAAAACATAAAAATCATAAAATCCAAAAAAATAGTAAAATAATAAAATTTTAAACGGGAATCATTCGTTTTTAGTTAAGAGTACGTAAGCGTGCAACGTGGTCTAAGGAATGCGATAGTCGACGTAAAGAGAAAGTGAAGTTGCTCTTGATTACGGTTAATGTTCGACATAATACCGTCACAGTAAGATTTTCAAAATGAATCCTGGTCCACCAAATTATCCCATGGCGTCATTGTACGTCGGGGACCTGCACTCCGATATTACTGAAGCCATGTTGTTTGAAAAATTTTCTACCGCTGGTCCGGTTCTTTCCATACGTGTTTGTCGCGACATGATAACTCGTAGATCCCTGGGATACGCTTACGTAAATTTTCAGCAGCCTGCAGATGGTAAGTACTTTTTATTAAATTTCATAATTTCTAGAAGCTGTTTCCATATATATTATGTATTAAACATTTCTATCATCATGTAGTAATTGAATAGTAACTATTAAGTATTTTCTTGTATACTGCATTCCTATCATGGGATCAGTTGCCATTAAGTGGTTAAGGTTATATATGTTTGTTGGAGTGTTTTATTTTATCTAATAATATATTGCCTTATTCTTTATAACACCCGTTTCGCGTGATGATGTGCACAGTCCTTTAGGAACTTGGTTATAGTGGTTTAATATTTCCAACTAATAAATTTGCTAACTAGATTACAGTGTGTTGAGTTCCAGAAAATATTGATATATTATTATCGCAATCTATCCCTACATTATAATATATAAATTCAGTGACTCATTGACAGTCTACACTACTAAACTGCAAAACCTAGAGACTTTATTTGGAGGAAACATACATTAGGTACCCTAGGATTTCTTAATTGGATTCTTCTGAATATACCTTCCATAGGAAGAATGGAGTATTCTGTCAAGGGCATCCTCTAAAGTTGCATATTATGATGTTTGCACTGTTGCTTATTTTATATGACAATTCAGTTCATTACTTACTTTACTTACTTTTACTTTTTGTTACTTTTGTTTCTTTTAGTGGTCAAAGTGCTGATTTATGGGGTCCCATAACCTATGGGTCCCAAATGGGACCATATTACTAAGCCGTTACATGCAGTCCACCATTTGTCTGTACAACCTTTAAAGAGCTGTATCTACTGAAACCGGTTCTCTGCCTTTTGCAGAAAAATGTTTGGTCAAAAGTGTGGTTTTATCAACTGTTTTATTTGTCAACCTGCTTTTTTTCTGTATGTAACTATAGATTTCAGCATTTTTATAAAACTTACCTAACCTAACTTAACCTATAGGGTTCTAATGGGTGATTTTGTTATTTATTGAGTCCAGTAATTCTAACTTTTTTTTGGCTTAATGCAATGATTTCTCTGGCCAAAAGACATATATTCCATCAGAGTGATGTCTGCCTACGAAAGGCACAATTTCTTTTTTCAAAATTAATACTCCTACACTTACTTTTGATTAACCGCTAAAGCATTGGGTTTAAACCACAGCTTCGAAATACCCTTTTCTGAAATAGAGACATAAAGCATAACTCTTTGAACAAACTTGTGTTTATATTTGTGTTTTATATCCTCAGAAGTAGTAGAGAGAGCTATTGCTAGTACAGTATCGGTCATTTCCAGGAATATTATTTTTGCTGAGAGGAAAATATTTTTCTTCAACCAAAATGTATGATTTTCCTTTGTAATTTCAGGTCATCTAGTGACATTGTGGCATAGTTAGTTGATTTTTGCTGGTCAGTGCATTCCGGGTGCCCTCCTTCCTTCCACCTTCTTTCTGCTTCCCAAACCTATCCATTTTAAAGTTGGGCACAATTTTTTCACAGCATCAAGTTGGCTCATGGAGCCCTTAACATTAAAAGTACTATGGAGGATGTTCAGCTTTCTCCTGGTCATTTTCTTTGCTAGTCGGCCATTTTTGTGACTGGGTAGTCAAGGAAGCCAGAATTTTATAAATAATAGAAACTAGTATGTTTACTTTCCAAAAACTCTCCACTGTGTACTTATTTTCTCAACTTTAAGTTTGATTTATAAAAATGTACAATATGCTTTCTAAGAGTTACCTACGACGAAGCAAAAAAAAAAAAAAGTGTTAAGAACTAACAAATGAAGTGCAACATTCCGAAAGGAGGTAGCAACAACTCCCTAAACCACTTTTTTCCTATATTTTTAATAGCTTTTTAAATATATTGTAATTTTTTCAAGTTATCAACCATTACATGATGGTACTGAAATAAATCCTGTTACAGAAAAAAAGAAGGTTGGTAAATGAAACGTTGGGAAACAATACATTCGGGCCAAAAGGCAGGATACCGTTGAAACCTAAATGATAATTAGGTGATTTTCTTGCATTATTTGTGTTATAATGCTGGAATAATAACAAAAAATTGAAGGTTGTGATGTAGTTAACTAATAAGGGGGATCCCCAATATTCCCGTACGTGTTTATAGCACTTAAAGTTCTTTTGTAAGAGTATAGTATACATTCCTTAACATTTTGGCAGCCATGAGCATCACTGGTGGGATCATGTAATTTTTATGTGGGCCAGAGTCAAACTTTGAATGCTTATTTGTAGAAGATACTCTATAGTTACTTACTAAATCTGATTGAAAATTTGATGTTTTGGATACCTAGCTCCTAAAATTGGTACTTTATAGGTACTATCATGTAAGTAGGCCTGCCAAATCTTTGAGCCACCAATTACCTACCTGCTTCATCAAATGTTTTTTTATCAAAAGTTTTTTTTATATATTTGGATCTTTTAATTTTCCATAAAATTATTTTATATTTATTCAAGAATTCTTTGAATGTGTCAACTGAGGCTGCCCTATACAAAATAGCATTCAAAGTTTGACACAGGCCCCCCAAAAAACTGCTAGACAATGCCCTGAAAAATGCCCTCTGAGACTAATACTACCATATGGAGGACCAGTAGTACAACTTACGTTAACACTTTGATATTGATTTAAACTTTCGCGATTTTCACACATTAAGTTAACAACATACACAGGACATAATCATATAACTGTATATTTTGTTTACATCTGGCATGTATATCATTTGTACAACCAGTTGAACATTTAACACTGGTCAATGACACAACCCGAGGAATATTCTTGTATTTTTATTAGTAGTACTAGTGACCCTAGGGTGTATCATTTGTACTGCCAGTTGAACTACATGGTAGTACAACAGTCTCAGAGGGGAAAAATGAGCTTCTGATCCCACAGGTGATGCTCATGCCCACAGAGAAGATTACGTGATCCCACCGGTGGTGCTCATAGCACCTCAGTAATAGAGCAATACTTTATACTAGTAAATTTGTATGGGGTGTGGGAGCAATACTGCAGGTGGTAGTTAGTATAGCGGGCAGCCAACTAATAAGGAAAACTTTTTGTAATTTTTATTCACATAACATTATGTGAAAAGTTAAATGAAATTACTCTAGATTCCAGTTGTTTGTTTTATTTAGACCAGGGGTTGTATACCAGTGTTATTTTCATACAAAAACACCAGTATGCAATTTATGTATCTTGTTTATTATTGATTATTTTATTCTACAATACATTTATTTAATATATCCTGTTATTGTTATTGCCTAAATTACAATAAAAATGGAAATATCAAGGAAATGTTGCAAATTAAGGAAGATATTTCAATTTTAATGAATACCGTTATACGACCCCTGATATACCACCCCCCACTTTAGAGTTGATGAGTTTTCATTTAAGAAATAAATGTTTCATTTGGTGTGATTATAGTGCACCCCTAAAAAGAAACATAATAAGAACTAGTCAAGTGTGAGTCAGATGTGGAAGCCTCTTTCGTGACAGACGTGACTAACAGACCACACACTTCCCAAAGTATTGGACCTAAAGACATTTGGAGGGAATTTTCCTTAGGGATTAAGAAAATATATTTTACCAATCGATACAAGCAGAAATTTTATGTGTACAAACTCATGGATGTCTAGTTAGCAATAAAGTTGGTTATTAGTACTTTTTGATCAAATTCAATGTTTAGCTTTATTACAGGGACATATCGGAAATATTTTTTCTTCTTGTTGAGAATGATGACCCCCAACAAATGTGCATGTTTGTTCCAAAATCTGGAGAAAACTGGTGCTATTTTTTTGAAACAATGAGGCACCGTACAATCAAGTGATTGATTTTAAAAGACAATTTACGTGAATGTAAAATACAACACCAACTAACTTCTATATGTATAACGATTGTAATAGTAAGTTCCGTTTCCATAATTGTTTGTTCTATGTTGATGATGTGACATATTTTTTATCGACCCAATAGTCTACTGCCTTTAATCATAGTGTTGTAGCGTTTCACATTCAGGTAAACTGTCATTTAAAACATTGAAAACCAGATAAATTCATTTTAAAGGAATGAAAAATTTGTTTTTTAATTTCGAAAGTTTGATAGAATTCAGTCTTTCTTGGACAAACTAATAATAACTTCGCTGCTATAATCAATAATCTCAATTGTGATATCATTTTAGTACCAGTATTAGATTTTTCAGAATGTTGTTCACTCTGGTCTTCAAACTTGTTGCAAATTTTAAAGAAAAATGTGTTGTTATTATTTAAGACCCAATTAACAAGAAATCAGTCTGGCCACAGTAAAGCTCTAACACACATCCGTTAGATTTTAGTATTTTTAGTGACAAGTCCCGCATTTGCATTCTGAAAGTATCATTTGCTGAAGCAGAACTGATGATGAAGACCACAGATGGCCACCGGAACTCCTCAATGGTACCAATTTCAAGGGTGGCGATAAGATATCTCGATTAAAATAGTTGAGCGACTACATCAAAGAACATTATTACATCAATATTTTCAACCAAAAGCCGACTTCTGTCGGAGTAACCTATTATGAATCCGACTCGGCTGGGCAGCGTTCGGGAAGCTTCGCAGCAGCTTTTCGTCCAAATTACCGCAGTGTTTGAAGTCAAAAGTCTTTGACCAGTGTGTGTTGCCAGTGATGACTTACGGATCTGAGACGTGGGCACTAACAATGGGCCTCATAAGGAAGCTCAAAGTCACTCAGAGGGCTATGCTCGGGGTTCTCTGCGTGATAGAATCAGAAATGATGATATCCGCAGTAGAACTAAGGTTACCGACATAGCTCGAAGGGTCAGAAGTTTCTTGAGTGGCGTCCGCGGGCCGGGAGAGGAGCTGTAGGTAGGCCTCCAACAAGATGGAGTGACGACCTTGTAAGGATCGTGGGAGCGCGGAGGATGCGAAAAGCACAAGGCTGGTCTGAGTGGAGAGCCTTGAGGGAGGCCTATGTCCAGCAGTGGACTTCTTTCGGCTGACATGAACCTATAATTTTAATAGAATTATTTTTTGCGTTTTTGAAGGCGGTTTTTTGGTGACTCAACTGTCTAAAGTTACCGTTCGTAAAAAAAATGAACTGTCCAATATTCAAAATAAGAAACTGTTAATGGTATTTAATTAATATTTTAGAATCTGGTGTTTTGGGAATCTATTGTAATCATAAAACGTAATGTGGCATTTAAAGTTTCTAGTATATTAGAAATGACTTCTAATGGTAATTACCATTTGCGCACTAGGAAGGACAAGTTATGTTAATGAGACTAGTCTATAATGTTGACTATATTAATTAATATATTAATCGTTATACCTATACACTTGGCACAGTGATACATTTCGATAATATTATGTGCAATTATTGATTGTTATTTAAGTTTGCTGATTTGTTATCCCTACTTAACATACATGGAACTGCACAGAAAATGACTATTTAACTAAAATAATAATTAGATTGCTGGAGGGAGGGGCTCCCCCCTAAAAGGAGGAAGTGAGATAACCCCCTGATTTGCATTAACGGAAATTAAAAAAATATGTTATAGATATAAATGATTCTGAATTATATTAATACATGAAGGTATAGATTTATCCTTAGCTCCCGAGCTGTGGAAAATGCAGCCAGTGTGCCTGCTACTTTCCCTTTGTGACTGTCTTAGCTCTTTAGTTTTGGCGTGACTCTAGGGGGTAGGTCGTACAAATCCTCTTGGAATCGGGGTTGAAGATTCGGGGGTATAATTTATTCTAACATCACAAACAGAGCAATAATATCTAATAATCAGGGCCCGTACTTTTCGTTGGACGGAAAAATGACGTCACGCTACATAGAGTATGATTCCAAATGCTTTTATTGTATTTATTAACCACTAGCGGCCCACCCGGCTTCGCTCGGGTGTGGTTTAGTATGTTCATTCTAAGTTAAACTCAATCCTAGTTATAAATCACGAACGATAGTTTGAAAGTTTAGTCCCACTATTAAAAACCTATAATAGTAAATTTTGATGCAAGTGCGGAAAGTATGTCCGTAGCGTCATGTTTATAACCGATATATACATGCATTGCTATTATATTATGTGTATACTATGGCAATTTAAACCCGATTCAGACTTACTTTTCTCATATGGTAAACAACTTTATAACCTCAAAATGATTATTTTGGGTTAAAACAGCTCTTTTATCGTATATAAAGTAAACTTTGAAAACATTTTGGACATCACTTGGCCAATGTATTGTCCGTGATTGCTTTATTTTATGTAAAATAGGTGTTTCATACAAAATAGTTGCATTTCGAGGTTAGAAAGTTGTTTACTACTTAAGACAAGTAAGTCTGAACAGGGTTTATATATATTATTGCTCCATGTGTGACGCATCTAAGACTTGAATTCATGAATGCCTAGATATTTATAACCTGAAAAAACTGAAACTTGCATTAAACAAAAAACTGATAATCCGTTCAAATTAAGCCGAATATGGGCAATCAGAGGAAGTAATTGGTGTAGTTTTGAAAATTGGTACAGTTATACCTTGTGGTATCCAGATGAACATACTTAAAGTCCTCAATTTCTGAGGGTGTAAGGGGGTTTAAAGGTACCTTTTTTCAGATTTTTGCTCATATCTCGAATATCTGTACAAATAGCATTATGAACACTTCTGACAAAACTTTATTACTATTTTGTTAACCTTACCACAAGGGCTCGAATCACGAGTCACATCCACCTTGAGCATAACGTTTGAGGTCCGTTCATCACAAATTGCATCCTAGATCCCATCACTGGACATCACCCTTGCAACATCGGGCACTTCTACAGAGTAAAGTATTTATAGTTATAGAATGTTTTGTTTCTTGTTTCAGCTGAAAGAGCTTTGGACTCCATGAACTTCGACATGATAAAGGGAAGACCTATCAGAATTATGTGGTCTCAGCGTGACCCCTCTCTGCGCAAGTCTGGCGTAGGAAATGTATTCATTAAAAATCTTGATAAAACCATTGACAACAAGGCCATGTATGACACTTTCTCTGCTTTCGGCAATATTCTGAGTTGCAAGGTGGCCCAAGATGAAACAGGTGCTTCCAAGGGATATGGGTTTGTCCATTTTGAAACTGAGGAAGCTGCGAATAAATCAATTGAGAAAGTAAATGGTATGCTTCTCAATGGAAAAAAAGTTTACGTCGGCAGATTCATCCCTCGTAAAGAACGCGAAAAGGAACTGGGAGAGAGGGCTAAGCTGTTCACTAATGTTTATGTGAAAAACTTTGGAGAGGATTTGGCTGACGAAGTTCTCAAAGACATGTTCGAGAAGTATGGTCGTATTACTAGCCACAAAGTCATGTATAAAGATGATGGAAGTTCCAGAGGTTTTGGGTTTGTTGCATTTGAAGACCCTGATGCTGCTGAAAGAGCTTGCATAGAGCTAAATGGAAAAGAACTTGTTGAAGGCAAGCCTTTATATGTTGGACGCGCTCAAAAGAAAGCTGAGCGTCAAAAGGAGTTGAAACGCAAATTTGAACAACTTAAATCTGAAAGATTGACTCGCTACCAAGGAGTGAATCTTTATGTTAAAAATCTGGATGATACTATTGATGATGAGCGCCTTCGAAAGGAATTTGCTCCATTTGGTACTATCACTTCTGCCAAGGTAAGAAACAAACACTTGTATGGCTTAAGGTAGCCTTAAGTGAATCCTATCTCAATTAAGTAAAGTATATTCTTGTGGTTGCCAGTGGTAAGAAATAAATGTTTCAAGTAGTAACACCCATTTTTTTGACCAATATAAATGTCTTAGGGCCATTCCATATGAAATCAATAAATGGGGTATACCGCATGAGCTTCGATCTTAATTTAAAAAATTGAGGATAATCTTTGTGATGCCAGAAGAGCAAAACCACCACATTTTTTTTGTTGCATACTTTTCGAGCAATCTCGTTCTGAAGTTAAAAAATGGGTCAATTTTAAACTTGAACATAATAAATAGGCTCTAACTTTTTATTTTGAATAGGTATTGAAATTATAGTTGCTTTATTTCATAGGGTAATTATTGTGAATTTTATAATATATAATAAAATTGAAATGGACTCATGAGAAACAAAATGGTGATCAACAGAATTTTTCATAATATCTTCTAAATTTTTTTCAATTTTTAACTAATTTTTGCTGTGCTAACCCACATTAATTAGTAAAAAAGTTGCTACAAAAATCTGAAAATAACTTGGTGAAATATAAAGTAATCTGTTGGAATCATGAATCATTATGATAAAACAATGAACTAAATCTCAAATATTTTAAATTCACATATTTATTACGAAAAAAATATTTACATAGCTTACTTCCAAACCTTTACTATTTCTATATTTTCTGAGGTTCGAACATTCCATAGTCCAATATAATGTGACGGAGACAATTTAATTATTTGAAGATAGACTCATTGTTTTCTTTTGTAAGAGAAAATAAATATTTATGATAAGAGAATCAAAAACTGTTTGCCTGTTATGAAATTATCTCACCGTTTTCTTCCCGCATTAAAGTACTACAGACTTTTGACACGTTTTATATCAATCCAGGAAAGTGAAACGGTTTCAGAGAAAGAGATTTTCGGACAAATGAAGGTAGCTAACCATTTCATCAGTTTCATCAGTTCATCACATAGCCCACAGTAAAACTCACACAATTTTTGTTACACTTTACTTGGGTGGTTTGTCTATAGTAGGTACTATTGGGTTATTTTTAAAGAACCAATTTCATTAAATTTACTATTTGTGTTATGCGTCATATAATTAACAGAATAAGATGCGACACTAACCTTAGTCCGTCATATATTGAAAAAAGTGACAGATGTAACATTGAATTGACAGCTACCTTGTCATGTCATAAACTAACATAAGCTTAGGCCCTACAGGAATTGACGCGGTGACAAGGTCACGCGCAGACTTGATTTAAGCACAAAACACAAAGAGCGCGAGCGCGGGATTTGCGTTGTGCGCCGAGCGGGTCAGAAGTTCGGCGGGTGTTTTGATATGGAGTTAAATGGACGCATTCACACACGTGGCAGGCGCGGGCGTCATTGGTCGTAATACACGCATTCTCCGATAGGTATTCTCACAGAGCGCGTGAGTAGGTCGTGCGCGGGCGCGTGGCGTGTGCCGCGGTACGTGAATGCTTTGAGTTGGACTTGTAAATATTTACAATTTTTTTAAAGATTTTGCAATGGATCTTCACGGAAAAATCATTGCAAGTGTTCGTCAATCGTCAACATAATTGTTTGTTCGCAAATCGCGGTTTTAAAAGCAAATTGTGGGATTCAATATCAGAGAAAATAAATTAGGATTTAAGCTGGTACTTTAATTTATTTAATTGCTATTAAAATACGTCACGATTTTATCTTTAACCGTTTACAAATAATAAGTTATACAAGCTACTTCTTGCGTTGACCACATCTATTGCAGTTTCAACTAAACACTCCTGCGGTATTCTATATACCTACTCGCCATTTCCATCCGATCCCGATGGCCCGCCTCCCGCCTGTGATCACCCGCGTGCACCCGCGCGTGGCCCGCGGCGTTTCAGCGCTCTGTGTGAATACGACGAACCGCGCGGCTCCCGCGATGAAAATGATATACTCGGCGCCCGACCTGCGCCCACACTCTGTGAATACGACAACTCGCGCGCGCCCGTGCTCTGTGTTTTGCGCTTCAATAGGGTCGCCCGCGACCCGCTGCGAGGCGGTGATTATCGCGTTATAGCATTCCGTAGCAGCCAAAATGGCAAAAACGGAACCCTTATAGTTTCTTCATGTCCGCCCGTTCATATATCACGGCCATTTTATTCAAAGACTAATACGACAAACATTTCAAAGATGCTGATGAAATCAATTGCTCGGTAAATGTTCGGTAATTGATCCGCATCAAGGTGCGACCCCACCGCTGCGTAAAATACGGTTTCATTGCGTAAACAAAAGATGGGGTCATAGTAACATGGCGTCGTTTTTGACGCACGGTAATATACGCACTGTTAAGCAGCGGTGTGGTCGCACCTTAAGAGGATTGTGAGAGAAACATTTTGGCATTTTTAACCGACTTCAAAACAGGATTCTAAACTCGTCGGGACTTTTTTTAAATGTCTTTTAATTTAAGTTCCCCCGATTACTCGAAGACCACTGGACCGATATGTTTTTTTTTTTAGTTTTTAATTGTGTACTCTTTCTTGTTGGTCCTATTGTCAACATGTCAGGATCGGATAATGGGATCTTGGAAAAATCAAGGGAACTCCTAAAATATTATATAACGTGTCTGAATGCAGTATACACTTTGAATTCAAGCACGTTACTGCCTTGGATGTAATCAAAGCATTCAAATCAATTAACATTAAGAAAACCAATGATCTTTGGGGGGTTTCGGTTCACGTCCTTAAATCCTTAATGGAAGTCATAGCATCTGACTTAATGATCATATTTAATCACTGTGTTGATTGTGGTGAGTTTCCTGATCTTATGAAACATAGCAAGATAATTCCATTATTTAAAACGGGTAGTACTTCTGACCCCACTAACTTTAGACCGATATCGATACTACCCACTTTCAGTAAAATCTTTGAGCAATTAATTTTATCACAGTTAATGAAACATTTTCAAGATAATAATTTATTACATAATAAACAATTTGGTTTTACTCGGGGTCGCTCGACAACCGAAGCTGGTGTTGAGCTAATTAAACATATTTTTGATGCCTGGGAGGGGTCACATGATGCTTTAGGTATTTTCTGTGATTTGTCCAAGGCCTTCGATTGCGTTAACCATGACACATTGGTCAGGAAGCTACACCATTATGGAGTTAGAAGTACTGCTCTAAACTTAATTAAAACGTACTTATTCGGGAGAATACAAAGGGTAGACGTGAATGGAAAACGATCACCTGGGTCTTTGGTCTCAATGGGCGTGCCACAGGGCTCAAAAGTTCAAAGAAACGAATATATTAACAGTATACAGTCAATATATTTATGAAAACATTATGCATGTTCATAAGAACATCAGTAATTTTAGAAAGAACTGTGACATACATAATGTTAATACCAGAAATAAACATAAGCTCGCAGTGCCCTTTACACGGCTTCACAAAATAAAAAACTCTTTCATGGGTAATTGTATAAGGTTCTATAATAAGCTCCCAAGTAGTGTTACTCATTTATCAGTAAATAAATTTAAGAGTTACGTTAAACGTAAACTAATTTCTAAAGCTTATTATAGTATTAAAGATTATATGAATGATGACAATGCTTGGGACTAATATATTTTATTTTTTTGTATTACAATTATTAATGACCGTGGAGACTATATACATCTCCCTGTATGATTACCTATTATTTTAATATGACATCTGGAGACTCTTTACATCTCCAAAATTGACCGTGGAGACTGTCTACATCTCCTTTATTTATTTTTTTATTTTTTTAATAATTGTATTTAATTTTAATTTGACATCTGGAGACTTTACATCTCCAAAATTGACCGTGGAGACACACTATCCTACTCAAGCTACGCTTGAATATTTTTTATTTTTTGTTTTATGTTAAATTCATTGTTTTCTATAATGCTAGGTTAAGCTTTATAATTGTCATAAGAAGTATTTAAAAAAAAAAACGACTTTCTGTTGAGTTTCTTGCGGCGTTTCTTCTCAGCAGTGGTCTCTTCCGAAGCGCTGGTAGATTTTTGACGTGTAAAAGTGCCCGTGCGGCCTATTTACTGAATAAACATCTTTTATCTTTTTTTTTTTATAGACACCTATAGCGATTTCGGTATTTTTCACTGTAACTCGTACATTTGCTTTTGATAAGTACTATATGGTGAAATGGAACTGATGATGAAGACCACAGATGGCCACCGGAACTCCTTAATGGTACCTTTTTGAAGGGTGGCGATATGATATCTCGATTAAGGTAGTTGAGCGACTATGACGAAACACATTTAATTGTTTAAATATGACTATGGTTTTCCCGCGGACATAATACTGTTAATCGTTGAATATCTCGAGAAATTACAATTGTAATGACTGTTTATTTTCCTTTGTTTTTAAATGGTCTATCTAGTGGCCAGTACCATAATTACATATACAACTACAAAATAAATAATGATGCATAATATTTATCCGATATAATAATATATCTATATATATATAACGATTAATCGGTTATTTATAAATAAATATCGGTTTTTTTCGAACCCTGATTTTAGATCTCTTGTTTATGCCCATTACAGGACATCACCAGATAACTCTGGTTGAATTCTGTGTTACTTTTAGCCAAATCAATGAATCCACTTAGTCATTAAGGAATTGTCATCGGATCATAAGCAAATGTGTAAATAATTTCAAGTCTAACCAGTGATAAGAGAACTAGGTTCTTCCTAGATTTGTTCAAATACTTGGGGGTAATATAATACTTACCTTGTTTTTGTGGTAAAATGTGTTAACTAATAGGATTTTTGATTTCCATCTGTTTCCAATTTTCAAACATGTACTTTCAAACATTTTTACATATTTTAATTCTCATTATTTTATTTATATTTTTTATCAGGTAATGCTTGAAGATGGCCGTAGCAAGGGATTCGGGTTCGTTTGCTTCTCTTCTCCTGAAGAAGCTACTAAGGCTGTCACGGAAATGAATGGCCGTATTGTTGGAACAAAGCCTTTATATGTTGCTCTGGCTCAACGCAAGGAAGACCGCAAGGCACATTTGACATCGCAATACATGCAACGTATGGCCAGCATGCGTATGCAGCAGATGGGTCAAATATTCCAACCTGGTAGTGCTGGCGGCTATTTTGTGCCGACTATACCACCCGCTCAACGTTTCTACGGCCCTGCTCAAATGGCTCAAATAAGACCCTCACCTCGTTGGACTGCACAACCCCCTGTTAGACCCAGCACGCAGACAGGTGCTTCAGGGTATCCTAACATGCAGGCGCCGTTCCGTCCCGCACCGCGAGGCCCAACCCAAGGAGGAATGCGTACCTCTCTTGGGGCGAGGCCCATCACCGGCCAACAAGGAGTAGCTGCTGCGGCATCCATCCGAGCGCCGCTAGTAACCCAGAGCGGTCGCCCAGCAGGTTACAAATATACGGCAAATATGCGCAACCCCCCGGCGCCTCAACCCGCCGTGCACATTCAGGGTCAAGAGCCATTGACCGCATCTATGTTAGCTGCTGCTCCGCTTCAGGAACAAAAGCAGATGCTTGGTGAACGTCTATTCCCGCTAATTCAAAGAATGCACCCTGATTTGGCTGGGAAAATCACTGGAATGCTTTTGGAAATCGATAATTCCGAGCTGCTTCACATGTTGGAGCACGGAGAGTCTCTCAAAGCTAAGGTGGATGAAGCTGTAGCTGTATTGCAGGCTCATCAGGCCAAACAGCAAGCCACTAAAAAGGAGTAATACCCATTAAAGTTTGCTACATATATAAAGTGACCAGCTTTTTAATAGTAGGTATATAAAAACAATAAATAGTTTTGTTTTAAGCTTGAATATCAAACTTAACTATTGTTATACATGTCCCGCTCATATTAAAAAAAATATATAAAATAAAAATTGAAAAAATTAAAAAGTGGATTGCACAATTCCAAAAAATATAACTTTATTAAGATTACTGGGAGTGCAGTTCCGCAAACAAAAACAACGCAACTACCAACGTTTCTATAATTGAAAGTTATACCACTGGGCTCTTTGACTATTTACATTGACTAAGAAGTTTGGTTTTAGTTTTTTTTGTCATTCGAAATAACAACTTTTGTTTTATATGTATCTCAGTTGGATTTTGGCTTTTGTTCTTGCATTATCTTTCTTTCTTTTGTCAGATGTTCATTGGCATTACCTTGGATTGTAAACTAGGTCCCCAATGACACTGATTGAGTATTCCTTTGTAATTTGTTACATTATATTCTGTGGAATATTCACAATAAAATAATGGTATTTTATTTTTAGTTTAGTCCCAATACTAAATGTGATATGGTTCCCGATTTTCCGGAATTAGGTACAATATGTGTGAAAGTATGAACTCTTACGGCCCAACCCAATGACCCTATACACAAGGACTTCGCATCAGCGCGCAAAACTCGGGAGGGCACAACTGTTTTAAATGACTTTAGGCACAATTCTTACCTTAGTCGTCTGCGTCTAGTACACATTCGTCAGAATAAATTATAGCCTGTTTTTTTTCGGACGAAAACGGACTTTCGAGCAGATTCCGCTATCGTCAGAATAAACACATATTACCTGATACGCGGATGACCATAGAATACGTAGGTAGGTTTAGGTTATGTTAGTTTTGCAGCAGGCCCGGAGGGCCAAACCATCCAGAAATAGGAGCTCCGCGTAAGCGGAGCTCCGTCGACACTGCCTAATATTAAACCTTTCTTGCCCGTGGTACTACTCCGTGGCACAACTGACCAATGATTTCTATTTCAAAATCAAATTTAATAGAGTATTTCTGGGTAGTTTGGCCCTCCGGGCCTGCTAAAGAACTAACATAACCTAAACCTACCTCCTGATACTAATATTGACCAGTAGTGCCAAATAGTTGTGCCACGGGGAATACACTATATTAAATAATACAATGTAACGAATAAAAAAATTATAAAAATTAACCAAAGTTTTTTCTGTCCAAAAAGTAATTCCGTTTTCGTCCGAAAAAAAACAGGCTATAATTTATTCTGACAAAAAAGGAATCTGACTAATGTGTACTAGATCGTCGTCTGTTGGTCGCCGAAGGCGTAAGATGCCGAAGTGTCTTGTCAAAAAATGCCTATATAATACCGTAATGAATGACTCTAAATAACTTGCAAATTACAAGTTCACAAGTAACAAGAGCAAAATTCACCGTCTATCCCACTAGCCCCATTGAGTTGTCCCATAAACGTACCAATACGCGTAGCTTCTAGTACGGACATGGCGTTCCAGGACACGCGTAACCGACTACGCGTACCAATGTACGGGCAGTCCGTACGCAGCTTCATGGGACAACTGAGACGATTACGTCCCAGGAGTCCCATGGGACAAATGGAACTAATATTGTTGTCCCAAAAGTCCCATTACCGTCATCACCGTAAATTTCCCTCCGTCCACTTGGATCCATTGATGGATCCTAGTACACTTTTTCCTCCACCTGAATCCATCGTACCAGTCAGTTCCAAATAATGGATTCTAAGACACTTTAAGGTGCACTTGGATCCTCCGAATTAATCAAACGAAGTATAATTTAAATGGCCGTTTCCTCGTGGTCCTACTATTTTTGTCCTACTGACTTTTCGACGGAGCCCCGCCCAGGGCGGGGCTTCTACTTCTAGGTGGTTTTGCCCTTCGGGCATCTGAACGTACCTAACCTACCTACTTTTACAACCATAATTAGTATTTAAGTAAGTGGACTTTTGGGACAACAATATGATAAAAATATTAGTTCCATTTGTCCCATGGGACTACTGGGACGTAATCGTCTCAGTTGTCCCATGATGGGACAACTTAATGGGACTAGTGGGATAGACGTAAAATTGGGCTATTCCCAGTAGTCCGCACCCCGTAGTTCGCACTACGAACTACTGGGAATAAAAATTCCCACTAGTCCGCACCTCTGGCAAGTGGTGCGAACTACTGGGAATTTTTATTCCCAGTAGTTCGCACTGCGGACAAATGGGAAAATCAAAATCCCAGTAGTTCGCACTGTTTAATTCAACATAACTATGTTCAACTTATGGTATTATAGGAGCATGAAATTGAACACAGTTATGTTGAATTAAACAGTGCGAACTACTCGGATTTTGATTTTCCCAGTAGTCCCCAGTGCGAACTACTGGGAAAAAAAATCCCAGTAGTTCGCAGTGCGAACTACGGGGTGCGGACTACTGGGAATAGCCCGTAAAATTCACAAGTACAAGCGTTTCTCTAACGCGGCCTTCCATAGTAGGATCATAGAGTAGGCATTTAACAAGTCCCTATTTAAAAAAAGGGGTTATTTCACGTTTCTAATTTTAAATCTAAGTCCGATGATTGTCTTGCGGAGTCTGCAGAGTTGTCTCGTTATTGTTAACCATAAAGACCATTTCTATAAAGACTGGTTCCCAGAAGGGCCATTTTCTAAAACTACTACATTGACTACTTACGCCGAGGCCGCACTTGGCCTCTATTCCCGACGGTAAAAAACATATCGTCATTGATCTGTTAAAACCTGGTTGCGAAGTCATGCGTCATTACTGTCAACAAAATGAGTGATTACAATTAGGATTTGAATAGCTGTGATTTCATATCATATATAAATTTTGACGTAAAACTGTCACCGCTAATCCCTTTCTAGGGGGGCCATTTGCAACGTCAAAAGATGGCGGATGTGTAATTTGTTTTAGTTTTTATTTTTGTATATTTAGGTGTTCAAAGTTCGTTTTTGCACTCGTCGATTAAAATCTGTGTATTAAGATTTCATAGAGAATACTGCAACGTCACTCTTTTCATCGTTGACACTTCCGAAACAACCGAAATAACCATTTCGATACGCTCAAGACAACTGAAAAAAAATTGAAAATAGAACTTCGTATTTCAATAATATGTGTCCTTGTTTAAGGAGACTCGATCCGATACAAAATTGCCAATCTATGGCGTTTCGGAACGTAGCAGCGTCGCGTCATCTGTCAAAAATCTATTTAAACCTGCTTCTGTATCCAGGGCATAAAAAAAATAAAAAAACTACGGTTTGCGATTGGCTAGTTTTTAGCCAACAGAACAGCACAGTACTGCAACAATGGAGAATGTCGGTAGGTACGCCAAATCGCTTGAAACTTTGTTTCAGTAAAGTTTAAAAATAAACAAACATTCTACTATTTGTTTCATTCAAATAGACCCAGTAGTTTTGATTCTACGAACGTTTAAAATTTCGGACAATAATATTAAAACGCGCGATCGCCATCTTGCGACAGTGACGTCTTCATTTAACAGCGGTACTCGCCCTTATATGAATGAGTAAGTTTGCAGGGCTTATATCTTTTTAACCGAAATAAGTAGCCAGTTGAAATTTTCACAGAATATGTCTTATAATAAACTCTATCGTTTAATATTATAAAATGAACGATAAATCAAATCCCAAGAGGGGTCCCCATACAAGAAACATGAAAAAAACCCATTTTTTTTAGCATTTTTATTCGGATTGTATTTTTATAATGGCTTCTTATTTTGATACTATTTAAGCTTAAATTGTAGTCTAACTTTCATAGTTTACGACTAAATAGAAATCTCAAGTAAAACTCCTACAAATATGTGACAAAACTGATTTTATCAACACGGAGTTTTAGGCGGTCACCCATCCTGTTTTAGACTACGCTTGTAGTTGCTTAACTTTGGGAGGCGAAGTAAGGGCTGTATTTGTATGATGGCTTTTTATTTCGGTGTCACATTAAGCTTAAATAATAATCTAAACTCCATACTAACCTATAGTTTACGACCAAACAGTAATAAAACTTTGTGTTAAGAAGTGCCTAGTTTAAATGAACACGATGATGTGGCGGTGATTGCTAAACTTTGGCGGAGGGCCTTTCTTTACAAATTTCGTGATAGGTATGTAGAATTAATATTGCGACCGTGTAAAATAATGAACTATAAAATTAAAGTAAAGTTCCCTATTATTGATACCTATTTTGTGTACTTATTCATTTCATCGATTTCAAATTTCGCGCGCGATCGACACCAAGTCGCTCACTCGCGATTAGTTAAATAGGTAGATATACATGCCTACAACACTCGCTTCGCTAGGCTTAGACGTTGGCAAAGTTGGCATTAGTGCGGTGACCCAAAATTATAGGTAAGTGCTTGATTTCCTTTTATTCTAACTTTATTTAACCATCTTGTTCGACAAACATTACAAACTGAAAAGCCGGTCAGTGACAGACAGTTTATTTAAACTGTAGGTATGAAATACAAAACAAGAGGGGTCCCCATACAAGAAACATGAAAAAAACCCAATTTTTTTCCTGTTTCTTGTAAACCTATTTAACTAATCGCGAGTGAGCGACTTGGTGTCGATCGCGCGCGAAATTTGAAATCGATGAAATGAATAAGTACACAAAATAGGTATCAATAATAGGGAACTTTACTTTAATTTTATAGTTCATTATTTTATACGGTCGCAATATTAATTCTACATACCTATCACGAAATTTGTAAAGAAAGGCCCTCCGCCAAAGTTTAGCAATCACCGCCACATCATCGTGTTCATTTAAACTAGGCACTTCTTAACACAAAGTTTTATTACTGTTTGGTCGTAAACTATAGGTTAGTATGGAGTTTAGATTATTATTTAAGCTTAATGTGACACCGAAATAAAAAGCCATCATACAAATACAGCCCTTACTTCGCCTCCCAAAGTTAAGCAACTACAAGCGTAGTCTAAAACAGGATGGGTGACCGCCTAAAACTCCGTGTTGATAAAATCAGTTTTGTGACATATTTGTAGCAGTTTTACTTGAGATTGCTGTTTAATCGTAAACTATGAAAGTTAGACTATAACTTAAGGTTAAAGTAGCATCAAAATAATAAACCATTATAAAAATACAATCCGAATAAAAATGCTAAAAAAAATGGGTTTTTTTCATGTTTCTTGTATGGGGACCCCTCTTGGGATTTGATTTATTGTTCATTTTATAATTTTAAACGATAGAGTTTATAATAAGACATATTCTGTGAAAATTTCAACTGACTACTTATTACGGTTAAAAAGATATAAGCCCTGTAAACTTACTCATTCATATAAGGGCGAGACCCGCGGTTAAATGATGACGTCATCACCCGTGAGCGCTCGCCGCCGGGTTTCGAGCGCCGGATACGAAGTTTAAAATTCAATATCTCGGAAACTATTTGACGTATCGAAATGATTTTTTTACAGTATTTTTTGTTTTTAATGGAGAATATGATAAGCCAAAAATCTCAACTGGCCGACATTCTCCTCCGTGGTTTGATACAAATGTCGATGTGGTGGTGATTGTATTAATGACTTAAATTATTAATTTTAATGAACTTGTACAAAAAGTATTGTTCACAATAGTGTCATAATCAAGCTTTTTAATCTCGTACCTTACTTAGGCCACTCAGCAAGCTTCGTGGCCTAAACACGGTACTCGACTAAAAAGCTCTCTATTATAACACGATTATGAAAATAACTATTTTGTTAGTGATTTGTACTTTTAATGCCTTTGTGTTGCACAGTGATAGAAGACTTGGACTTATTTCGTGTATCCTGGCATCTTTGGCCTCTGTCCTACATATCACCGTACAACGTTGCCACCAATCTTCCTAGAGAAGATTGGATTGTGTTTTATTGATATTTTGATTTATACTTATAAATACTTGACACTGGCGAAATCACTTAATCGTGGATACGCCATATTCCCGCGGTAGTAGCTGTTCAAGTAGCCGCGGGGCAAAGAAAAAAAAAACCCTTTCTAATCGCAACTAGATAATACCTTCTATTATAATCTATGATAAGAGCTATCAAAACGGTCACAATACGACATCAATACGATAACAAATCAAACGGCAGCAGATCAGCAGATGGTGACTGGTGAGAGTGAGAGGTGACACGTCAGCGATGTTGGTGTAACAATTTTGGCTATTTTGGCGGCTGCATTAATTTTAAAGGGCAGTGGCGTGCGCTCCCTAAAGACAAAGACCCTACCCTAATATAAATACTGAATAATACTACTATAAAATGTAATAATGGTTTATCTCATTAATCAACAAAATCAATAATTTTTAAATCTTTGATTAGCGCCATCTGTCCACTCATCAGTGTATCAATTTGTTAAATTAGTTTCGATTGCTTTAACGCGATGACACCGCGACGGCGCTGCGCGCCAGCGCCGCAGCCTACCGTTGCGGCAAAGACAACTAATCATCACAGATTATTAAAGTATCTAATCATGTCTCAAAATATCCATGTAGCGACAACATCCTTTGACAATATCCTCGTAGCGACGCGTATGAAGTAGTGTGCGCTCCTATAAACGCGCGGCGCGGCACACAATAACCAAACGCAGCAGATAGACAGTGTCCTTCGTGCCTACGAAGGCTTCCAATTAAATCCGAACTGTTTACTTAGCAACTTTAAAGAGTTGCATTGCTTAAAATAATTCGTTCTAAATACGGTGTAATTTTATTTTTACCCGATGCGTTTGAATCATAATGTTTATTTATTTTTGTTTATTTTTAGTCGCCATTGAGAAAGATAAGATAAAAGATGTTTATTCAGTAAGTAGGCCGCATTGTTTGTTGAGAGTGTTTCATGGTGAGAGCCGTAAATAAGAATAGGGAATATGCATATTTTTTTTACAGCTACGATAAAAACTGATTCATGTAACAAACAGGTGAGAAAAATAATGTTTTGAATACCTAGCTATAAAAATAACCTATACCTAAGCCAACAAAGATTTGTTCCTATCTCTTTCTAGCAAAATTGAATTTTACGTGGAGTTTATACGGCTGAACTGCACAATGACGTCACCGGTGAACTTCGGATATCTCTAATTAGTATTTTAAAATGTTTGTATCATCCGTATTTCATGACCGATTTTTATTTTTATTTCTCTTTTACTGTATTTTAATATTTTGTTGAGAAATGCGATTTAAAAAATCCATGCTTTTGTTTTTGCCTAACTGCCTACTGAACGAATGTTAACGAAAAGTTACAATTTAGTGGATAAAATGTCAATTTCCATTGTGATACGATAGTATCGTAGTGGTGTGTGTGTGTGTGCTAAATATTATAGATAGTGCGTTCAACACTTTCTTTCGCGGAAAAAACGCTATTAATCGAGAAATGCCCGTGTACAGTGTTACACCGTACACATTTTGTCTCATCATCATCATGTCAGCCGAAAGACGTCCACTGCTGGACATAGGCGGGTGGTAGGACCTTGTGCGGGGTCCGTCCGGATCGCTACCACCATCTTATCCATTAACCTACCGCCAAACAGCAGTGTTCGCATTGTTGTGTTCCGGTTTGGGGATAAGACAGCCGGTGTAGTGACTAGCATAGAGGCATTCCATCTTAGTCCTCAGGGTTGGCAGCGCATTTGCAGTCTTAGGCTTGCAGTCTTGTGAATGCGAATGTCTATGGGTCACAGTTTCCACTTACCATCAGGTGGCCTGTGTGCTCGTCAGCCTGCCCTGTGCCATAAAAAAAAATAAAAAAATAGGCCTCCCCAAGGCTTTCCACTCAGACCGGTCTTGTGCTTTTCGCATCCACCGCGGTCCCGCGATCCTGACGAGGTCGTCACTCCATCTTGTTGGAGGCCTACCTACAGCTCGTCTTCCGGTCCGCGGACGCCATTCCTCAACCTTCTGACCCTTTGTCTACCCTGTCCAAAATCTGCACGCCACAGGGCTCACTACCAGGGCTTGGAACCGGTTCCAACATACCGGTATTTAAAGGTATTTTTCATTTAGGTTCGGTAAATATAAATACCGGAAATCCAAATAACAGGTTAATACAAATACCGGTATTTGTACCTTAAAATACCGGTTCCTAATAAAGGTTCCAGCGACGTTGCCGCAAACTGTGTATTTTGTGCAACAAAGGTCAGTCTCGTCGGCTTGAACACAGATTATTAAAGTATGTTTAAAGACTCGAAGCCCGTGCGCCGCCGCTACACCTTTCTAAAGTTAGTCGTTATTACATATTCTGCTTTATTTTTAATTAAATTGTCAAGACTTACCAAATGCCTAATTATTACAAAAAATAATAATAATATCTCATTACGTTGTTTCCATACTTATATTTATATGTTTTACGTAACACCTGGCCATAATGTGAGTTTTATCGCACGCTGCGCGCACGGTAAAACTCGCATTGTGGCCAGGTGAAGACGTAAAATTGTGTACTCATCACGGGCAGTAAAAAAGAAAGACCTCTATCGCATATTTACAACCCTCGCCTACGGCTCGGGTCTCAAATACCTGCGATTTCGGGCTTTCTTTCTTTTACAGCCCTTGTTAAGTAATGTACTATTATCGACAAACCTTTTGCCGTGCACTTACTACCTGCTTCACGCGGAACGGCTGCTAATCTTTTTATGACCGGACTTGTCCGTTTGGTTTGTACCTATTATAAGAAGAGGAATGCCGCAATACGTTAGATACGTATGGAGATATCCCCATCTCGTTCCAATGTATTATTGTTCGCGTCCCTCTTGTTAGTGACTAATTTAGGAAGGTGTAATGGCCCCTGTGTACATTGGGCCAGTATGCTGGGCCAACAATCGGATCCCCAAAAGGTCACCGTTTACCTTTAGGCAACATGAGACAGATTCAGTTTAAGTCGATTGCAGGTTAGGTCAAAAGCTGAGGAAGTATGATTCTATAATCGCCAGTTTCTTTTACAACTGTTTTCTAAATAGGTATGTTTCTATATTAGTTTTTTTTTTGTAAGTCAGATTCTGAATATGTTCGATTATTTTTAAGTCATATCATAAACACGTCAGATCCTTATGATGTCGGATTATGAGAAAGTCCTTTACGTTTATTTCCATATTCTCCGTACGCCAGATTCGAGGTTGGTTAGTATCTAATTAGGCTATATTCTGAGTAGGTCAGATTATTTTTATGTCAATATCTTGGTAGAACAAGCGAATGTACAGTTCGTGTTGTAAAAATGAAATAGGTAAGTTAGTTTTCAAATATTTATATAAAAAATATATACTTATAAATATAAAATTACACTTATTTCGGAAATAAGATGAAATTTAACATAAAATAACACTTATTTTGGAAAAAAACTAAAACTTAACATAAAATTACACTTATATTGGTAGTATACTAAAATTTAGCATTTTTCTCTTATTCGATCAATTCTATTTTTTTTTATTGTAGATCGTCTATTGCTGCTATTGTATCATATGTCGTAATCATTTCCGAGTCACTAGAATAATCATCGGAGGTATCATCGGATGAATCACCGGATGAATCACCGGAAGAATTATTGTCAGAACTGGAGCTGACAGGTTTTTGTTTATTGTTATGGCTGCCAAATTAATGATCTTTTATATGTCTTTCGTAACTTAAGTGCGAAGCTTTTTTGAGGAAATCCATGATTTCGATAGATTTGTTCTTCATATCGGTTACTAAATTTCTCAAGTGTTGATCATATTTTACATCAACTCTTCGAGATTTTTTAGTGGGTCGATGAGCACACGCTTGTCTAATACTTATATCGTAATGCTTAGCTTCTTTTTTCAATATGTATAAACATTTGAATATATTCGGCTTCTTACATAGTTTTTTGTTCAGAAATGATTGGTTGAACTATACTTTTCGTCAGAACAGCCAAATATAGCCGGCGTTACTATCGTCAACCAATATTTTTCAAAATATTTCTGAAATTTTCCAATGTTTGTCACATTAGAAAAATGTGTTATAAGAGTATGCCGTGCTTCCTCGATGTACTCGACCGGTAACAGAGGCAAATATGTCAAAAACCTCAGAAATGTTTTTCAATCATCTTCGGTACAGATATCCATTTGTTTTGGACTTTTTCCAAATCCCTTTGATGAAATGCAGGTAACATCCAGTTTTATTCACTGCAGGGAAGACATGGGATACTGCATTTAAAGCGGCTAACTCATAATCAGCCTTATAATGTTGGATTTGAATATTTAAAACTGTTTTTAGTGTTTGAAACAGTAATGTATGTTCTTTCTTGCTTGTCTGGCAAAAGAGCATCCATCACTGGCCCTATAGTGCGGCTTCTGATTCATAATTTAACATTGCATGCAATATTAATAAATAATGTTTAGTATTTAATTGATTATTATGTTCTAACACTAGAGTAAGACTTTGTTACTAACATACATATGGATTCAGTCCGAAATAAAAATATTGAATTTGAATTTGAATTTGAATATGTAGAGCTGATGGAAAGGTTTAGGGACTATCTTGAAGATTGTCACCTAGAAATTTGTACGTTTTTTTAAATATATTTCTTGACGATTCGCTACAAAAAATAAATAGCTTATCATCATTATCGCCATTTTAAGCGATCAAGAAATTTTGGCTTATTATTTTGGGGTATTCCACGTCTTTTGTACGATCAAATTTTAAAGCATCGGTGCCTAAACTGCCTAATGCTCTTGTCCTCCACGCATATAAAGAGTCTTTTCTTGATGAAAATTTAGGTAATAATATCGAATGGTTCAGTTCTGGCAGATCCTGTAGGGCCTCTTCGAAAATAGGCTGGATTGGTTCGAAAGATTCCGCTGCTTTTTCTTTACAGCAGAACGTCGCCAATTCCAATTGACTGTGCCTGTTTTTTTTTTTAGCTGGAAGCGATATTTAAATCCCTTTAATAGCACACAGGGTTGAATTTTTGCAGTTTTTATTAATTTAAAGCTTTCGTCCTCCATTTTATCAACGTCTTCTACACAGATATATGACATTGTCATTAGGATTATGCTTATCGTCCTCTATTTATAAGTGGCCATATCTTTGATAGGTTTTATTACACATTTTACGGGTGGTAGGATCATGTGCAAGGTCCGTCCGGATCGCTACCACCATCTTTTCCGTTAACCTTCAGTAAAGCAATAGTGCTCGCACTGCTGTGTCGGTAAGGGGCCGATGATTAGTAACAATTTCACTCACACGTACACTACTGTCTTAGATTACAAATAACAATTAACTGAACAAGACGTCAACGTGTGAAAACTGTTTGCGGAGCGTGCCAACACAACATCCGTTGATGCGTGCACGAAAAACCGACACTAGCCGATTGGCCGGCCAGCGTTGGTTGCCAACTACGAACAAGCCAATAGTGCAGCAAAGTAGTCCTGTACACGTTGGCCCAATGTGTACAGGGGCCATAATAAGCGCATAAGCGACATGCGACAAGATTTTGATTGTATTCAAATGTTTAGTAGGCAATGCAGTAACGTGACCGTATTACATGTTTAACCTTTAAATGCAAGTTTTTTTTTTGTTGCTTATAATTTAAAAGAAAAAATATAGCACATAATAAACAGTTTACAAGCAAAACGTCTTTCGTAACCTAATAGTACATTACTTAACAAGGGCTGTAAAAGAAAGAAAGCCCGAAATCGCAGGTATTTGAGACCCGAGCCGTAGGCGAGGGTTGTAAATATGCGATAGAGGTCTTTCTTTTTTACTGCCCGTGATGAGTACACAATTTTACGTCTTCACCTGGCCACAATGCGAGTTTTACCGTGCGCGCAGCGTGCGATAAACTCACATTATGGCCAGGTGTTACGTAAATACATTTTCATCACACTTGCTCGTAAATGGTGTTATTCCATGCCTGTATACAGAAGGACAATGGCCTAAATTGTTCCCGCGGGAATTGTGGCGAGTTTGTCATCCCTAGGGAGTAATGACTTTCTTTTTAAAATTTGCAACTCTTTCGTACATCATTTCTGACTAAGGAGGTTTAATTTTCAGCCAAAAATTAAATCGGTTTCTAATTTCATCTTTAAAAATTAGCTATAGACTAACTTACATTACACAAAACCTATACGCTTCATTAAACTTCATTATTTTTATACCTATTTCAAGTTTATATCAACATTTATCATTAATTTTAGTAATTATACATTTTTATCAAATTGGCTAAATCTGGCTCGAATCCAGGTCGAAACTAAACGCAGTTATTATCTGTGTTAGAGGTCACAAAAAAAAAATCGTTTCCATTTACGTTCCCGTTCGTCAAAAGTTATTTCTTTATATTTTGCAGAGTTAAAGTGTTTTCTCTTTGTTTTTTTTCCTCGCAAATGTGATGAAAACCATTGTGTGTATCACAAGCAGTAAGGGGATTACTAACTCGAGTCATGACCCTTGATGCACAATGTACTATTATTTTTTATTACGGCCAGAATGGTCTCCGCTCAACTTTAATTAATAAATAATTTAATTCTATTACACATAATAGTGTGTTGATTATAGGTAAACATTTTCGAGTTTTTGTTATGTAGGATGGATGCCTTTAAGAGCATTTAAGAACAACGACAAGCGGCGATATTTTGATTTTTGTTAAAGCGATTTAACGGCGACCAGCAATCAAATGCAACACCCAAAAAACACCAAGTAAATTTAATTTTCCATACTAAATTGTTGCCATGTTTAATCATTTTACGTCAAAAATGTGTCAGTTACGTAGAAAGTGGCGCCCTTAGAATAAGGTGGCGCCTTCATTTAATTTCTGCTCTTTTTTTTGGGCCTGGTTTATAAAGCTACAAATTACAATTTACGGGTTACAAGTTTCCATTTGACACAACCTCGACCAATGAGGACCAGCCATTTAAGCAGTGTCGCCAGTTAAGACCTATAAAATTGTAACTTGTAAAACCCGCCCGATCAGAGACCTTACTTTGAAAATGGAAGTTAGAAGTTACGTTAGCTCCATCCCTGTCACTCGTCATTCGAGACTAGATCGAGAGAAAGGGATAGAGCTAACGTAACTTCAAATTTCAAAGTTGGATCGCTGTAATTTGTATAGGGACGTGTGCTGGGAGTTATTAAACCATCTCGCTCTAAGAGCGGGACGGTTTAATTCCCCTTCCCTGTTATACGCAGATAAAATCTTACCGTATCGGCGTAGTCTGTAAGAGGCATTCAACATCCCTACTTTTTCCATATCGAAAATGAGTACAACTTGCGCCATCTGTCGTGAATTACCTAATCATATTCGTTAACAATCGTTGTTTTGGTTCAGAATACGGAAATTTTGCTATAGCCATCTTTAGACATACATTATAATCTGTGGTTATACCCGCACTTCACGCTCGCGCGCACAGATTATTAATGTCTCGATCTCGAGTCTACGCGAGACCGAGATACACTTGACACTGCCGTCTCTAAATACGAGACGGACTGTAAAACTTTAGTAATAACAATGCAAGGAAATGATACAAAAACATTATCAATTATGTATTTTTCAAATACTTCTAAGTATTTGGAAAAAGATTTCGACAAATTCAGAGATAATCTTTTTTTTTAAACTATGAGTATTAAGATAGTGCCCGTTACAGCACCCACCTACAAGTTGGGTGTATGGGATTTTATTCATGGTCCTTTCGAATTTATATGCAATAGAGAGAATTTCTGGATATAATATCGCACACCGATTTACTCAGAGGAAGAAAATAGGGCTTCTTTCCATCTTCGTTTTTCAATAGAAAAGCCATCCTTTCAGAGCACTTTTGAGAAAAAATAATTAAATAAGGAGCAAAATTCACCTTCTAGTAAGTAAATAAAGGTGTATTTTACTACTTATTTCATTTGTTAGTTTCGCGGTATTACGATCTTACTATCAAAGTCGATATGACTGTTCTTATCAAGTTTTAGATAGGGGACCGTTAACCTCTCGTATGTCTTGTAACAGATCTGTGCTCAAAATTTGGATATCATTTTGGCCCAATTCCCAGTTTTCCGCACTCCTTTGTTCACACTGCGGACAACTGGGTTTTTTTTTCCCAGTTGTCTGCATTCTAGAAATTGGGTGTGAACTGGCAATATAAAAAAACTTTAAAATAGATTTTAAGTAAACATTAGGTAGTCGAATTCATAAGTATGTGTAAACTTAAGTACCTTGTCTATTTAATGTCATGTTTAAACTGCCATACATGAATTGTCACAGCAAATAAAGTGACAAGGTAGTAAAGTTTACACATATTTATGAACTCGACTGTACTCCTCAGAAATGATTTTTTGTATTTTCCTCATCTTAGGTTTAGTATATAAATACGAATGAATATATCTACTTAAGTACATTAATAAAAGTAACACAGTTGAGTCAAATTAGAGAGTGCGAACATTTGGGAATAAAAATCCGTACCTAATTTTGTGACCAAAAATTCCAGTGTGAAAAAGGAATGCGGGCAACCGAGAATAGCAGTCATCTTGTACCTCGTTTTTTGGACTATATCGAAATCCAAAGACTTAGCTTAACATTTTTTTTCTCACGTCTGATATTATGAGGGGTTAAGGATTGAACTCGAAAAGTGTAATTTTCGCTAGCTATGTAAATAATGACTCCAGTGTCACCATGTAATTCTGCAGCCAATAATGGCACGCCTGCTGCTGCAGTCATCTGTATTTGCCGTATTCGTGCGGTAAGCTGCAAAATGACACATTTATGCTGTTTGCCATGGTATTTTTATTATATTAATATATATTTAATTGTCAACTAAAAAATTAATAATAATGCTGTATAATTTAATACCGTTTTTTTTAAGTAAAAGTACATTAGTGAAACTTATCCTTTGGTGGATGTACCAATATATATAGGTCTTAGAAATAGGTTAAATATTTGCAATAAAGATGAAGTGTATTCTCAATTAAAGAGCAGTTTTAAACTAAAGCTATAATTCTGAATAATAAAAACACTCTTTTGTAAGTGACAAATAAAGGAAAACACTGGCTTTTCACACCAACCAACTGATTGATTTAAACAATATATGGTTATTGAAGGACTAAGCCAATTTTGTTGGGAGTCATACTGGGACAGCGCCAGTTGTACAAATAGTACTGCAGGTTGCCATCTCCTATTCCAAACTTCAAAGGTTCCAGGAACTCTTTGTTATCCATGAGATCCAATGCATTAAAAACATCAAAACCTGAATTTTTTGCAGTAATCAATGCATCAAGCATCAAATCTATCCATGGGGTCTTGGTAGACACATTATAAAATGAATATGCAGCTTTCAATGTTTTGTGCATTGGATGGTAAACAACAGTGGATGGTAGGGTGTAATAGCTTACAAAGTCTGTTATTGTACCATCAGTAGTTTCCACCACAAAGCTGTCAATAATATTGGGCTGTGGCAAAAACCAGTGCTTGAAATCCTCCTCAGTGAAAATTGGAGCCAAATCAAACTTGCTCAAGTAGTTATTCAATAGAGCAACCACTTTATCACAATCTTCTAATTCCACTTTACGAAAGCCAGGTGTTTTAGGCAAGTCTGGAAGTTTAAATAACTTAAGAGTCCTTTGCATGGTCATATTTCTTGATAGATGACTAAATTTAATGTCAATTAGTTTTTTAGGGTTCAGTGATCTATGCCAATAACGGCATGTAGCAATAGGTTTAGGCAGCACAATACCAGCTGTGTAAACGCCTTGGAATATTCCAGTCAAGTTAACTCTACGAGTTATTTCTCTGATCAATACAGGGGCCACCCGTTTAGCGCGGAGTTTTTTATGCACACATAGGAAGTTTATTTCAACAACTGTCTGAACATGATCATAAATCCTCAACTGAGCAGGAATAGCAGATATGAAGCCTACTAATCGGCCCGACTTAACCACACGCACTCCACAGTGCCAGTCCATCCGCCAGCCTGAAGGCTGCAGTGCCCACTTGAGGAAATCGGTTTGGTAGTCGAAACGAAACATACAATCATCATCTTCAACATAGTTTTCATTCAACAATGTGTACAGTTCCTTTAAAACCAATGGTTCATTTAAGTTCAAAGTATCCCAATTGAAGCCATCAGG
The DNA here is from genome assembly GCA_923062465.1 of Acleris sparsana. Lineage (NCBI taxonomy): Eukaryota > Metazoa > Arthropoda > Insecta > Lepidoptera > Tortricidae > Acleris > Acleris sparsana. The sequence continues at coordinate 11,307,617 of OV281287.1, read as the reverse complement.
GAGTGTGTAAGGTTCTGCTCTAATATCTTCCGTGGATTTAGGGGGTTCGATAGGTTCATTTGATACAATTTTTTCGTCCATTTTTGGCACAGGTTGAGTAGACCAAAACTGATAAGACTTATGCAGAGCTTCTTCAGTCGTTTTTGCTGGTTTCTGCTGTAAATTAAGAACTTCCATTGCCATCTTTAAATCTTTGATGGATATGTTCTGATGCACGTCGCTGGAATTAGGCAAAGCAACTAAGCCATCAGCAGAACCAGACCCACCGTGGTCACCATCGCCGCCGCTACGCTTTTTCTTGTTCTTGTTTTTCTTTTTATGTTTCACTTCGTTGTCCTTTTGAAATTCAATTGATTGAGATGCATTATTTTCGTCCATGGTTTAAAATATTCTTATAAGTAATAATTTAGGGATGACTAATGGAATTCACGATGTAAGGGCTCAATTTTTTTTTGTGACAGATTGACAATGACATTGTTTAAAGTTGCCATCTATAACCAAAGAGATTGTACTCATTACCTACTTTATGTTTTTGTTTCAGGCCGGCCACACCTTGTCAAATTTATCCAACAATAAGAAATTGTTAAGGCCGGCCGCAGATTAAAAGCTTTTTCTTAATGGAAAATCTATTTTTCATCTAATAATCTATTTAATCTAAATTTTTTAAATCTATTTTTCTGTTCGGAAAGTTTAATTTGAATGGGTGGATAGCCGGGTGGAAAATTGCGTTTTCATCTCTAGGGTGGAAAGTAATTTTTTTTAATAGTTACGATTGGCCACGAAGTCTAAGATAATTGAGCTAGGTACGTCATATTATAAACATAAAAGATTTTCGTATATCTAAACTCGGCTATACGTTAAACGATGTATTTATTACGGCCTATAGGTTCATATGAAAATCATTTTAAGACTGGTCTATTTTTTTCGCAATTACAGAAAATCAACATTTAAAATTATTCCTCTATTCTGCTGCCCGCCATAATGCCGTGATAGCATAGCATGACACTTTTTCTTTCACGTTTCGGCATGGCCATCTAGAAAATACACTACTGCCAACATTAGAAAAGTTTAATCGAGTTGGTCACGACCAAGGAGCTTATTATACAACAAGGAGGTTGAACACCGAACATCCGTTCGGAACAAGAAATTTGACCTTTATTACGTCACGAATATATTCCATCTCTTTCTTTAGTTAGGGTAAGAATGAGATGGAAGTCATGCTCCTTGGCCGTGACCAACTCGATTTAACTTTTCTAATGTTGGCAGCATGTGTATTTTAACTTTTTTATGAATCTAGAAAAAAAAAGTTTTCAATAGATAAAGCGGGAAACGAGATTAAATATATTTAGGTATACCGTGTCTTTTTTCCTCACAGTCGAAATGAAAAGTAGAGTGTCTAACTCGGGTGAAATTACCCATTTCCCCTCGAACTATTGGCGCTCTTACTTCGTTCGAGCGCCAGAAATATCTCGGGTGAAATGGGTCACTTTCAACCCTTGGTTATCAATCTACTATTGCGCACCGGCAGGCACTCTGTGCACACTTTTTACATGTTTATACCTATTAGATTCCGGTCAGTCCAGTGGCAGGTCTAAGACTGGCCGGTCCAGCCTTGTCCAATCGTAGTAAATTAAACGGACGAATCCTTTTGTAGTAAATTTGTATTAATTTAGTAATTTGGAAAACGCTGCCGCATGCTGAGGTGAAAATATATCTCCATACCTATTGACTAAATTAGTAAATTTACCGAATCCATATGTTGGTATCACTAAGGTCACAGGGTGATATTTTGGTAAGTACATTTTAAAAATAGAATTTCTAAGTTACGTTAGCTCCATCCCTATCACTCGTCATTCGAAACTAAATCAAAAGAAAGAGATGGATTTAACTTAATTTCGAACTTAGATTTTCAAAGTAGCGCTCCGTTCGTACGATAGAGGTCTAGTACCAGAATCTCATGAAAAAAAGTGGTGGACGCAGTACGCGTAGTAGTCTTTATTTCTTTGGAAATTATTCGATTTCCCTCGAAGAGAAATAAATATCACGTCTGTGCAATTAACTATCTATGCCGTGAAGATGGAACTAACCGTAGAGGGACGGAACAAATCAATATTTTAAATATTAAATAATAACTGTTACAGTTTCTTTCAGCTATGATGAGTTCTCTGACAGCTCATATAAACACGTATTACACTTGTTTAACTTTACATAAAAACTACACTGGTACACACCTACCTAGCGACGCTGTTCAGGAACTTAAATAATTAATTCCTATTTTTAAATACCTACCTCGCATATATATAAAATAAGTGGTTGAAATTATGAAATACGGCCGTCACAAAACTCATCGTAGCTGAAAAACACTTTAGTTACCTACCTAACCCCTCCAACCAATTTCTTATTTTTTAAGAATTAAGGTTAAATTAAAACAATCATGTGAATTATGATGTTATTAGAGATATTTCGTGCTCTGCGTCTTCCAAATCATCAATTTCAGGGATGTCTTCTCCTTTGCAGGCCAAACGCGCTGGATGTCGGTTCGACACCGTTGTTTCCCATCCATCCATCGTCCGAACATATGAATAGGTGGGGTTATTCTACAGTACATTCACTTCTTCGGTTAGTGGTTAGTGGTTGATATTTTGTTTTTCTATCATACCGTCGCATTAGCAATTTGTTAGAGCCAGTTAACCACGTAGGAATGAAGAATGTCAGTAGGTTCGCCAAATGCTTGAAACTTTGTTACAGTAAAGCTTATAAATAAACAAATTTACAACTTTTTGTTTTATTCAAATAGACCCAATAGTCTTGATTCTACGAACGTTTAAAATCTTGGTCAATATTATTAAAGGGGCCGGCGCCATCTTGCTGGAGTGAAATCATCGTTTAACAGCAGTGCGCGCCCTTATATGATTGAGTAAGTTTACAGGGATATATCTTTTTAACCGTAATAAGTAACTAAATAAAAAATTCACAAAATACGTCTTATTATAAACTCTATCGTTTAAATTTATTAAATTAACAATAAATGTAATTCCAAAAGGGGTTGCGACTACAAGAAGTATTAAAAAATACCCTTTTTTTTAGCACTTTTATACGGATTATATTTTTATAACGGCTTCTTATTTCGATGCTATTTTAAGCTTAAATTGTAGTCTAATTTTCACAGATTACGACTAAATACCAATCTCAAGTAAAACTGCTACAAATATGTGGAAAACCTGATTTTATCAACGTGAAAAACAAATAAACATTATATTTTTCATCTAAGTTTAAGGACAATGTTGTAAAAATATGCACTATCAACCGAATTCTATTCTATTCTCATCAATAAATAAGAAAAAAATAGAAGGCTGATTGTGGCGACACCCCTACCACAAAGTTGTATGTAAGCAGTTTTGGATAACGACGCGGGCGCCGGCACGAAGTAAGTCAGTCTGGATTTAGCGGTCTAACGTAGTAGTTTACACAACGAATACGTCCCGCGGCGCCCGCCTGGTTAATCTCTTTTCTTATACAAATTGTATGTGTTAGATTTAGATTCAATATATTAAAATTAACTACTAGAACATTTGGACTATTACTAATTTCCCAACCTAATAACCAAGTAGTTAAACTGATATTAAGCATGATACAGTGTTCTTAGGTCCTGCCACTACTCTACCTAAGGCTGGCCGCGCGTTTGTTAGGCCTTTACCTCAAAAGCATAAATTCCTTGTAGCGGTTCACCGAATCGCTTTTCACCTCGAACGTAGGTATATTTAATTTTCGCGTTGTGTCTCGATCGTTTACTGTTTTAGTCGTTATAAGTTTTAGTCGCATTTCACCTTGATCGTGCATTTAACTATCGCGTTGTGCCTCAATCGTCATATTTTTGTCAATATATAAGTTTTTGTCGCATTTCACCTCGATCGTGTGATACATTTTCGCTTTGTATCCTAATCGTCTAATTGCCATTGTCCATGTCTTTAGTCGCTATGTACTTTTTTCATTTTTTTTAGCCAGGTTCAAGCTCCGTATTTTCTCACAAATATTGAATTATATAATTATAATAATAATTATTGTATCCTACTTTAATGTCACTGTACTTCAATTTCGCAATGAAAGAATATCATCTAATATTTATTAGTCACAAAGATAATATTTCAATGACTGATAACATTTAAGACATTAAACTACAGGCATAAAACGCGTTTTAAAAAAAATGTTACAGAATTTTAGTGCGAACATCAATTAACGCGGCACATGAAATAGAGTCCCAAACAAACATCGATCGCGACGAAATGCGTCTAGGGTAAAATACTACAAGAAAAATTAAATGCTACATATTAATTATATGAATGTAAAAAGCCACACGAAAAATTGCTCCAAGTAAAAGATTCTATTGAAATTTTGTTTATTCGAGGTGAAATGCGATTCTGTGAATTGCTACAAGGAATTTATGATTTTGAGGTAAAGGACTAACAAACGTGGCCGCGTACATAAGTTTTCCGAATTCGGAAACCGTATACGGAAAACGTATGTATGCGGCCGGCCGCGGATGTCCGAATGTGGAAAGCGTATTCGGGAACCGTATACGGAAAACGTATGAAAAAAAAGACAACATTTTCCTACAATACAGTTGAAATAAGTAGTGATAAGATAAAATTCACGCATACTTAGTAAAACTATTATCTATAGATAGGTAAGCGTGTGCACTTAACCTACTTATGGAGACATCATAGACTGACTTAAGATTATAATTAGTAACTAGCTTCTGCCCGCGACTTCGTCCGCATAGAATTAGTAATTTTGCCTTCCCACCGGAACTGTGATTTATTTCGAGGTAGCCCTATGTGTTGTATATAGGCAAACTCTATTCCTAATTGTATTTAACCAAATTCGTCCATCTGTTTTAGCGAAGAAGTAACAAACTCACGCACGCTTCGAATTGATAATATATGTATGTAGTACAGTCAAGGAATTTAATTCCTGTACCACTTTGGACTATGTCAAAGTGACGTAATCAATCAAAACGTAAGAGACTTCTTAAGCCGCGTCCACTGCGCCGTGTTTTCGATGTTTTTAAACATCGAAAACACGTTTTTTTTGTCACGTTTTTTTTGTTTTTAAGGCATTTTAGTGGAAAGCGATCGCAAAAAATATTGAAAAAATTTCGTTCGTTTCGCTTTTTTAAATTTGGTCCGATAATTATTGTTTTAATATTGAGAAATAACCAGTGTTTAATCGGTTTTGTAAATCAGAAGAAAAAAAAAGATTTAAATTGATACTTTTTTTGTAATAAATTTTTCAAGTTGAAATTCCGACTAATTAAAAAAAAAACTAATAAACGCGATAACTCAAAAATGGTTCACTTTTGCATAATGCATATGGGGGTCAAACTTATCGCAAATAGTCACCCCTATCACCTCCTAACGGGAATAGGTCGACTTACCAATAACCCTGTATGTTAATCCAGGGTATAAGCTATCCCCATTCCAAATTACATCCAAATCTGTCCAGGTGTTGCAGCGTGAAGAAGTAACAACACACACACGAACTTTCGCATTTATATTATTAATATAGAGGATAGGATTGTAAGTAGGTACCGTTGTGCTAACGGTACTTCCGAATCCCATTCTAATCGCCGTTTGATATATTTGGTTGACAACATAGGTTCGGGAGAATTGGAGAATTGCGTAAGGCAAGACAAGACAAGTCAAGAAAAAGGCGTTTATTGCAAGAACACAGTAGGTACAGACAGGGATGTTAGACGGCCACTCGGAAATCCTTGTATCCGAGCTGGCTGAAAGCTGGTATTGAAAACGAAAAACTAGTACCCCTATGCTCCGCTACGGCGCTGCTATAAACTGTGTCGAAAATTGCATCCTAGTGAAAAAAATTAATATTTTGATTTCGTGTACCGTTAATAGAGGGCAGTAATTATCGGACGCACCGAAGAAATATCACTTTACACTTTTCTTTTTGATATTATATTGCATTTTGGATTTAAATCTAGTACCTAAGTCGATAGACAAAAAATGGTAAGCATTTATCGAGACTGCTGGTATAATAAAGTTTTATATCATAAAAGAAATCTGATTTCTGACTGGAATAAAAAAATATATTTGCATCACTGAAATTTGTCGGTTTTCTGTATTATGTATCGGTGTATTTTTGTTGGTCAACGGCCAATCTTGGTATTTTAGCATACAAGGACCGAGTAGTCTTGGTACATGGTACGTGACACTAAAAACTGGTATGTGTACCAACAAGTTGGTACGTCTGACAATCCTAGGTACAGACAGTTCTTAGTGCAACAGGATTTGCTTATGTTCTACCTATTTTAGGCATGCAATATTGAAAACAATACTATACTATAAGTACCTACACTGTTATAATATGAGTCATTAATATATATATATATATATATATATATATATATATATATACACTAATTAACTAACACTGTCACGTTTATGTAGTAATAAATACAGTGTTCATATAAAAGTAAAGCCTGACAAGTTCCTATTTAGCCCTCCCTATGTTGCGGATTTTCAGTGGAACTAATTTACTTTAATGGCAATGTTTTTTTTCACAACAGACGTTGGACAGACGTCATTGAATGTCACCGATGTAAACAAATCGATTTTGCAATCAAAATGCCCAAAAAAAATTCATCCCGATGCAGAAAAAAATATAATTGGATACATTCAAATGGTTGCGGCAGAAAAAGGACGAAGGTTCAGCAGCATTCCAATTAACAATGTTTTGTAATTAGTTGTTGACAAGACGGGTTGATATTCGTAGTGCGGTTGTAATGAACTGGCTGGCTGGTTAGCTTGGTACTAAATATGTATATTAATTATTACGTTTTTTTTTTCTCATTCAAGGCGTCTGTAGTGCTACAATCAAAAATAGATAAAAACGAAACTACCATAAAAAAGAATACAAATTGACGACATCGACAAACGTGCCATAAGGCACAAAATTCATGCATTCTGTGCCGTGCGAAAGCAAGTACCAACTCTCATAAGTCTGCTTACCGAATTAAAAAAAGATATTGGTTTTACCGATAGTACTTGCGATTACTATTATTGCACAAAAAGAAATACAAAAAGTTCCAACATCTGACGATAGAAAATACGTCATTACTGAGTGGCTGCGTTAAAATAACATCTCATTTCCCCAAAATGCATCAAAAGATAAATTGGTCACAATTTTGAGATGTCATAAACCCGAGGCAGTATACGAAATAGATACGATTTTCTCAAATCATGGTCACAAAGTGATAAGGTTACCGCCATATCACTGTGATTTAAATCTCATCGAGATGATTTGGTTGTTTCCATCACGAATGATGCCTTCCTAAAGCTCTTTGAAGACAGTTTTCAGGTGTTTACATTTATCAATGTTTAGAATTTTATTGAAAAGTTATAAATATAGCTTACTTTTACACTTTGTTATAGTACTTAGGAAGTGACTATAGAAAATTGGAGTTAATGCTGCGACCACGTAAAAAAAATATTAAGTGGATATAGGACAAAAGCTCCTATAATCGAATCACAGACCGAAAGATTTATAATCGAAGTTGGTGGTCCTGAAAGTAACTCATCAACTGACGAAAGTGAAGATATATCGGAGCCAGAATCTGATAAATATAATGTATGTGTAATTATTTATATTTAATTATCAACTAGACATGCTCCTCCGATTACATGAAAACATAGTTTCACAATCTACAAGTACATAATTGTATATCTCACTTGTTCTTGCACGATGCCAATACACACTGTCCCGACTATTCATGACGTACTCGTATTATTGCCATATGTAAGCTGTTTGTAGCGACACTATATCAGGGCTAAATAGGAACTTGTCAGGCTTTACTAGGCGAACCTAAATGTAAATTTATTTATTAGGTTTGGTTAGGTTAGGTTTTTAATTATGTCATTGATTGAAAAACTCATTAACGGAGTAAAAAAATATATGAGGGTGGAGGCGTTGTAGCAAGCCTGCTGTTCCTCCTATTTAACCTTTGCTGGCGGGCCGGTCGAGTTCCAGCCGACTGGGGAAAGGCCGTGATTGTGCCTTTGTATAAAGGTAAAGGATCACAGCAGGAATGCAAAAGTTATCGCGGTATAAGCCTCCTCAGTGTCGTAGGCAAATTGTATGCAAAGGTATTGATTGAAAGGGTGATGTTAGCGACAGAAAGTAAGATTTGGGATGTGCAAGCGGGATTCCGAAAGGGAATGGGATGTGTGGATCAAGTCTTCTCTTTAAGGTGCATAGTTGAGAAAGCCTTAGCCAAACATCAAAAGGTTTTCTGTGCCTTTATTGACTTAGAGAAGGCGTATGATCGAGTGGTGAGGGATGAACTTTGGACAACTCTTTCCGTGTATGGGGTGGACAGTATTCTGATACGGGCTCTCAAATCATTATATGATGACTCGAGTGCCTGTGTCAGGATAAATGGGACGTGTACAGACTGGTTTAGAATCGAACGTGGTGTTCGACAGGGCTGTGTAGCGTCTCCTTGGCTGTTCAACCTATTCATGGACAGTTGTTTGTCAGATCTGAGAGAGTATGATTGTGGAATAAGGATGAATGAGTCAGTTTTTAAATCATTAGTGTATGCTGATGATCAAGTTCTCCTTGCATCATCGGCGGACCACTTACAACAAATGGTGACTTTGATGAATAAGGCATTTAAAAGGAAAGACATGAAAGTGAATGTTAAAAAGACAAAAGTGATGGTTGTGGAAAGGGATGAAACTGTTACAGATTGTCAGATAATGATTGGAGATGAAAAAGTGGAGCAAGTGGATGAGTTTGTGTATTTAGGGTCTATGTTTACGAGAGATGGGAAATGTGACGGGGATATTGAAAGAAGAGTTAAAGCGGGAAATATGATCAATGGGGCGTTAAACTCAATCTTGGCAAACAAGGTCATATCGAGCAAAGCTCGCCTTGCGATTGTTCAGGGAGTATTGACATCAACATTGATGTATGGTAGTGAATCCTGGGTATGGCAGAAGAAGAATGAAAGCAGGATTAATGCAGTTGAAATGAGAGCTCTAAGAAGTATGTGTGGGGTTAGGATAATAGATAGAGTAAGAAATAGCGAGGTCCGAGAACGATGTGGTTTGAAAGAAGATGTAGTGACTAAGATCGAAAAGGGTATGCTAAGATGGTTTGGTCATTTAGAAAGGATGGATGACAGAAGAGTTACGAAAGAGATATGGCGGGCGAGAGTGAGCGGAGATGTCGGTAGGGGACGTCCTAGACGGACGTACGGTGATCAGATTCGCGATGTCCTGATTAAGGGCCGAATCAAAAGCACCCGAAACCGACGTACGTGCATGAAAAGATTAATGAATGTAGAGGAAGCGAAGTGTATATGTTTGGACCGATGCACCTGGCGTTCCATAATCTCTGCCTACCCCATTGGGAGACAGGCGTGAAGATATGTATGTGTATGTATGTAAAAAAATATCAATAAGAAAAAAAATTACCTACCTCTTGCAAAATCAAGTATGCAAGAGGTAGGTACAACTTTTTCTTATGTCGAGTTGATCTTTTTAAGACTTGAGCATGTGTAACAAAAAAATGTGGATGTTCTCGGACAAAAGAAGCAATTTGCTTTATGAACATGCACGGTAGAGGCAAGACCCTTGTTTTTTGAAATAGAGGTCGGCAAGGAGCCAGAAAATGAGCATTACTTACAGCTTTTATGCATTTCTTTTGTGCATATCATCAACCCGTAACTCAATATTGAAAATACATAGCCGTAGTAAGCTGTTAGTGCAACGTCTCTAGAGCAGGTACTGCTTAATCTTCTCAAGGCAAACACAAAGTAATTAAGTTCTAAACATATTCCAGAAATGTGAAATTTCCAACTACAAAACCAATTAATGCCAATACCAAGAAATTTCGCATTTTGTGCTTGTTCAACTTTCTTGCTTTTATAATTTACGTTAAAAGTACAGATGCGGCCTTTGTAGGTTTTATAATACATGAGATAAATTTATCAACATTTAGTATTAAAATGTTATTATTTAACCAGTCAATTACATGCCAGGCTCTTTAATTTCATTATTCAAATTGTCTATGTTATCAGATTTAATAATTAACGTAGTATCATCAGCAAACATAATGCAATTTTGGCTTAAGTGGTCAGGTAAATCGTTTATGTACCTACAATAGGAAGAGTAAGAGGCCTAGAATATCCCCTGAGGTACCCCGCAGTGGTTATATTTACATACTGATATTGTAATTTTCAGTTCACCATTCTTAACATTACGTATTACTCTATGCATTTTTGACGGTCGGACAGATATCTAAGGATCCAATCGTAAGCATTGCCGCTGATACCATATCTCTCTAATTTATGCAATAGTATCGAGTGATCGACAAAATCAAAGGCATTGCTTAAGTCTAAGAAAATTGCCACGGGTATTTTTTTGTTTATGTAATCTGTTATCGTTATCATTTTAATAAGATTGAAAAATGCCAACGTGGTGGAGCTACCCTTTCTAAAGCCATATTGATGTTTGCTAAGAATGGTATTAAAAGTCAGGAACGACAACCAACGGGTATACAATGCTTTTTCAAAAATCTTTGACATCGCTGGTATGAGGGCTATAGGTCGATAGCTAGAGTCTGTCTAATGAAAGCTGAACCTGGATTTTTCTTGGCTGACGAGTCTGGCAACACTATTTAATATGTCGTTTGGACTTTGTTGTTGTTAAAACTTGTCAATTCGAGATCTAAATTGATAATAACAAGTCTAGCATTTGCATTCAGAAAGTATCATTTGGTGAAGTGGACCTGATGATGAAGACCACAGATGGCCACCGGAACTCTTCAACGGTACCTATTTCAAGGGTGGCGATAAGATATCTCTATTAAGATGGTTGAACGACTACTACGAAGTTTATTTACTTGTAGAAATATGACTATGTATTTCCCGCGGCGTTGCTTGCGACGCGCTTGAAATAACTTAAAGTTTCATATCAACAAAGAAGTGGGACTACGTAACAGCATAAATAGGATCACTAAAAAGTATTAAATAAAATAAATGTTTAAAAAAACAAAAAACCGCCTTTTAAAAATGCAAAAAATAACTTCTTATAAAATGATAGGTACCTATAGGTAGGTCAGTCCAACTGAAGTCGGCTTTTGGTTTAAAATAATGTGGGACGCCGACTTCAGTTGGACTGACCTACCTATAGGTACCTATCATTTTATAAGAAGTTATTTTTTGCATTTTTGAAGGCGGTTTTTTGTTTTTTTAAACATTTATTTTATTTAATACTTTTTAGTGATCCTATTTATGCTGTTACGTAGTCCCACTTCTTTGTTGATATGAAACTTTAAGTTATTTCAAGCGCGTCGCAAGCAACGCCGCGGGAAATACATAGTCATATTTCTACAAGTAAATAAACTTCGTAGTAGTCGTTCAACCATCTTAATAGAGATATCTTATCGCCACCCTTGAAATAGGTACCGTTGAAGAGTTCCGGTGGCCATCTGTGGTCTTCATCATCAGGTCCACTTCACCAAATGATACTTTCTGAATGCAAATGCTAGACTTGTTACTAAAAATACTAAAATCGCTTTATGTTTGCCTACAATATTTGAGGAGTTCTCTCAATTCCTCACTGATCCCCTCATCAGATTCCGATTTGGTGGCAATGGGACCACCTCGGAAGTATACCCTATCAAATCAAAAAAGAATTTTCAAAATCGGACCACAATTGACGGAGTAATCGGTGAACATACACAAAAAAAAAAAAAAAATACATACAGTGGAACGTATAACCTCCTCCTTTTTTTGAAGTCGGTTAAAAATACGGAGTAATCATGCCGTCGACGATAAGAGGCGGTGTCCGGGAGATTCTGTATACTATTATACAGAAGTACAAAGAAAAACAAGAAGAAAGAAAAGCATTATTGATGCAAAAAATTAATTGTTTAGTTACGGTGACCAAATTTATAGGTTAGTACGGCTTTAGTACGGCATGTTCATTTTGATACTTCTTATTTCTCTATGTGCAATCCTAAGTTTAATTTACCTTTTTCTGTCTATTATACGATGAGATTAAGAAATTGAACGAAATTAAATTCGTTTCAGAAAACCTGGACGTGCACGTTGACAAAAGTGTGCTGGAAAACGTAAAGCAGCTGAAAGAGGTTGAGGAAACTGAGTTAGCCTGCCAGACTCAGACGAAATATTTGGAAGAAGTATCTTCAATGACCGGTAATTACTAAAATTATCATTGTCTTTCCCTATATAATAGGTGTATGTACATATTGTCTGTCCCTATATCATGTTGAATCTCTTAGCATTCACAATTTTATTAAATTAATTTAATAGACAGATGATTAATGTAACTGACACTCATAGTTTCAATAAAACAATAAGGAGGTGTTTAGTTAAAAGATATCATAAACATATTATTTGATATGTATTTTCTGTGTGCGGAGCAAACAGCATTTTGTTGTTTATGAACCAAATGTACACTGTACAGTCGATTTCATAAATATGTGTACACTTTAGTACCTTATCTATTTATTTAATGTCATTTTTGATCGGCCAGATATAAAAGATGTTCGGGTTATATGAGTCTTCCTTGTTCTTAAACCGTTGCGATTAGAACCTCACCGATGCAATTTCATTTCACCTAAACCCAAATGTTTTTAGGGCTGTCGGACTGTACAATGGGGCTGTACTGCGCAACCACACAATGTATTTCTAAATGGTGTTCTGTTTATTTAACACTTTCTTTCTTCTTACAGATATCAGTGTTTCATCTTTAAAAAGAATAAGTAATGAGGGAAAATTAAACAACGGTGTCTTTAGTACTCCCGGAAAAAAGCGACCTCACAAGGCCGGTGTAGTCAGTGGGGTCCTGTCTGTTCACGCTTGCAAGAACCTGTTTTCCAGTTAGTTATTTTAGTTATCGTTCCTGACGTAGAGACCTCGTCATGTTGTTCTCCTAGTCACTATTTTTAATTTACTCAATGTTATTGAGCGTACATTTGTAACGACTAAGTTTGTGTTGTTAGAAATAATTATTAATTACTTTACTACCTTGTAATGTTACTTTTAAGAATAATTGTATTTTATGATTGGAAAAAATGATCTGCTGGAGTTTCTTGCGGCGCTTCTTCTCCAAGATATAATTGTCGTTAGATAGAGGTGTAAGGGTGATGAGAATAATGTTACCTCTAATTACTTTATTAAAAAGGTTGAATATAATATTCCTCATCATCATTGTTTTATTATGCTGTGTGCGACACAGACGAAAACCTCTCGTATCAATGAAATCTATCAACAGCACGACTAGCACAAGTTGCTCGTGACTTGTTTGTCGCTCGGATCTCCCTTACTATCTAGTCTGTTACGATAGAGACGCACAGAGCGACAAGCGAGAAAATACAACTTGTGCTACACGTGCAGATCACTATATTTTCATGTCAAATATATTTCGAAAAACCAAATGTGCTCCAGTCACTGTCATCGTATTTTACCTAAAGTGCTTTTCATCAAAATATAGCGCTCGTAATAATATATATGAAAATATAGTACGCGTTTCCTCTTCCTTTGTGCCCACCAAAATAAATAAAATAATAAAAGTATCAATATCGTTTATTCCTTCATTGATCGGTAATACCATATCAAGATTTTTTGAATTTGCCGCTTTTTCCCAGGTTCAGCTTTCATTAGACAGACTCTATTCATGCATGCCTTATCTCCTTTTTTAAACAGAGGCTTAACAATTGAGCATTTTAAAATGTCAGGAAAACGCTCCTCTGCAAACGACAAATTTTGTATATGCTTTAGAGGTGTAGCAAAATGTTGTGCGCACAATTTAATGATTTTGGTACTAATACCATCTATTCCTGATGCGTTGCTGTTTTTTAGGACCAAGATAATTTTATAATTTCGTCTATAGTCAACGGATAACGAAATATTGTGTTCGGATTTGATGATATGCATTTCCTGTAAATAATGTCAAAATTAGTGTGTGCAGAAATTTTCGCTGTTTTCATAAAAAAGTCATTTAGAAGTCCAGCGTTGTCCAAACAGCGTTGGACCAAAGTATTTAATTTTCTCATTTTCAATATAAGTAATCTATATTATTAAGTTCAGAATGGTTTTGACCATTTATAATTTCCCAAGTTGCTTTGGTTTATTTCTTGCCGACGCGATAAGTTTTCCATTGCGTAATTGTTGTGCTTTACACACACATTTTCGTAACAGTTTTGCGTAGTTTTTGTACTTCAATTGGTATATCAGAAGATTCATGTACATATTTTAAATTCATTTTTTTCTTATTAATACTTGATATGCGCAAACCTTTTGTTAACCATCTGTTATTACAATGCTTATTTTTTACCATAACTCTGATATAAGGAGAGCACAATTCATTTTCAGAAAAAGATAATGAATGCATGCATATTTTAAATTATGACAAGATAAAGGCATGACAAATGAAGCTATGCTTTTCATATTACTCGCAATTTGATCCAAACAAGAGTGGCCTCGGTTAGGGACATTTATATGAGTTTGTAAATTATAATTATTTAACAATCTAATCAATTCCATATTATAGTGTTTTTCTAAATTCATAACATTAAAATTCCAGTCTCAACTTAACACAATTTTGTAAAGCGTAAACATTGACTGTTCAATAGAGATTGTAGGGTGTGTAGTGTGTAATGTGTATCTGTATTCGAAAGACAGTAACTTTAGACATGTACCCTTATAATCTGTGACAGTAACTAGTCACCACTAGTCACTTGTATTGCATTGCATTGTATGTTGGTTGCTTTCTATGTGAATTTGAATTAGAAATTAGTACCTGATTGCGGTTTTCAATCCCAGGTTAAATATCCCTCATTTATTCTAAGGTAAGAATAGAATGGACGGCTATTATAACGCTGTGGGATAAATACTTTCTTGTTTTTACTACTAAATTAAAAACACGAGTAGTGAAATCCGATTTCTCTTGCTTACGCGTCGAATATTTTTTTCAGGATAATTTTTCATGTTACCGTTTACCTTTTACCTTTACGGAATGTAGTGCAAACACTGAACGAACCGTTTCTTCTGAAATATCGTATTGTATTCTGTACTGACAGATTGCAACAAACGTATTTAAGTGGTAAGTCGTTTCCTTTTATAACATGTTTTATGCGTTTCTGTATAAAGTATTTTAATTTAATACGTTAAATCATTATCTCCTAAGTTTCATTTACTTCGGTTGCAGTTTCAATAGCTACTAACGTAAAATATTTTTTATTTTGAATAACTTCGGGTTTTAAAAATAATATACGGCCTATTGAAAAAGGGTATAAGTAGACTTTTTCACTGGACCTTATTTTAAATGAGGGTATTATTTAGGATCTGTGTTACCAGAGATATTTAGTATAATTTCCTCTAAAATCCAAATTGACCAAGGGAATGGGAATCATTTTTAATTTCATAGCAAAGTTTATTAGGTACATGAAGTTAGCTTGTTTTAGCTTATTCTAACTCTTTACTGGACAAAGTTAAATGAAAAGGACTCAATCCACGAAATAATTGGAAGTGGAGTTAAATATGCCACAATGATTGTTATTGTTTGACTATCAATCAGCAAAAACCATCCAATCCATTTAAGTCCCAATATCTTGAAAAGTAATGAAAAACTGGAAATTATTTTTATAAATACTTAAAGAAAAACATTTTTTGCTCATCTTCTCCATAGTATAATTTTGTGTAAAATCATCCTCTCATTGTTTAAGTGTTGTTTAAATACACGGTGGATTGATGCCTTTTTGTTTAATTACGTCCAACTATACCCTCATTAAAATAGGGTTTTTATATGCACACCTTTTTTAAAAAAGGTCTTTTGGCCCTTGTAGTATGGAATGCCATAAGTAAAAGTTAGAAGAAGCCCTGTAGCTTAGCTAGGCAGTTTTTGATTTCAGATACATCTTTTTTGACAAAATACACTTGCGAAACAAGTTTGAGACTAGAGACCCTCTAGTACAAAACTGCTAATTCCCAAAAAACCGTAATATTCTCTTTACCAGATTCCTGAATCACCAGATTTAATATATTGGGTTTAAATAATAAACCATACTACAATCTCAAAGCTGCAATTCTTGGACTTCATATGCGTTGCCAACGCTGAGGACTGAGAAGTAATGACTTTATGCTAGTAATTTTAAGAATTAACATAAATATCTTAATGCCCTTGTCCATCAGAAGATAAGAATGTAAGGTCCGATTTTTATTCCCACACAATGTTAACAAAGGTGTTGCTGTTATTGAAAAACATGTACATGTTACAGCATTCAAAATATTTATTTATAAATCGAATTTCTATAAATAACTGTATATTATAATCAAGATGAAAACTTTGTTGTATTAATTTAAAACGACAATAATGCTTTTGTATGCATAATTTCAGGTCCGTTCATTTGACCGAAATACGTTTGGTCTGTTCTGTAAATATTTCAGAATCTATTTCTGTACCTTTGCGAAGACCCTATAGGTTAGGTTAGGTTCGGTTCGTTTTTATAAAAATCCTGAAATATTTACAGTTACAGAAATAAATGTGGGTTGCCAAATGAAACAGTTGCGAAACGATACATTCGACCAACCATTGTTTGGTGAAACATTAGTGAACCGCATTATTTATTTATTGTACTGGTATTATAGACTCCATACAACAACTTGAGGGCCGCTTAATTTATGTGAGACGTCACTTCACTAGCTTCCCTTCACATGTCGTGCTCCTGCCGTAAAATTTCATTTATTTCTCAAATTTATGTTTAAAATCATGGTTCAACAGAAATGATAACTTATTATTATATTTCTTGCTGGCCCAAGTGGCCCAACCTTTATGATCCCCCGAAATTTCAACAGTGACATAACTTTATGTGGGTTGGAATAAAAATCCGATCTTAGTTAGTGAAACTGTGAAATGAAATCTTTATTTGTTAGAATACTTGATGTAACATCAAGGTCTTAAGATTAATAACGGAAACAGTATTCTGTCGCCTCACAATCACCATGCAAAATATTATGCTTATAATCTAGAAATTCAAATTGGTTCCAATAATTTAAAATAACATGCAATGTTTTCGCTACTGACTTAATATTTAATTAGTGGCTTGCAGGCTTGAGGTAGCAATAATAATTGTTATGTACAATTAAAAATTTAAAAATCCTGGCTTTTGGTAAATAGACACATTTTTAATATATGTATACATAAACGCTACGGAGAGAACTTTGAATCTTTGGAAAAGTGGTCTACAGCTGTCATTGACAGCGAGCACTACCTACTGCACATATTATTATTTTTTGCCCTAAATAATTTCAAAATACTCTCTGAACGTCTACAGAATTGCCCCACAGCAGGTGTCCGTAAACCATAAACCAAAGGTTGGTCAAAAAGGACCAATAACAAATCCTGTATTGAACGCAGTGTGTTTACTCAGTGAAGGATCCCTTAAGTATTGTTTGGGAATACAGGTGTTAGAGTAGATGACACGTAACTATGGTAGGCACTCAGTGCTGCCCCAATGGACATGGAATTATTAAGTTTTCTTAAAGCAATTCGATATGAAGTTTTCAGTTCAGAAGTTTCACACTACATATTTCTCATGGAAGATCTGATTTATGCAAGCGTTAGCTCTAGTCTGCTTGTGGATATGCATAACCAGACCATGAATCAATAATGTATTCTTAAGATCTTTTGAGAACGAGTTCTCCTTCATAATGTCAATATTCCAATCACCACATAATAATATTTTTTATTCTTAAATTTGGTAGTCAATTGAAAAATAAGTTTGTCAAGTTTGTGACAGAATATACCTAGTGTGATTTGGTTGGCTCGGGTGTTCCATAAATAACTAAGCCCCAAATTTTCTATTCCACAGCATTAAAATACAAAGTTTGGGGCTAATTCAGACAAAAAAGGGATGAGTTTCACCTCCAATATTTTCCTAACCAGAATAGCTGTAGGGCGTTTTCGCGAGAAGAGAAACCCGTTTACAAAATAGAGTTAAAAGAGTTTTAATATTTTTTATACCTACTTAATTACTCAAAACCACTATTTATACTCTTTAACTATAACTTATGCGGAGTGAAATTTGGACTAAGTTCAAAACCATATTATTTAATGTAATAAAAAATCTAATTTGTTAAAAATATTTGTAATAAGTAATAGTATTATTAAAAATGTTTCATGCAAAAACTGATTACCTACTCCTTTGCGAGCTGCTTTGCGAGTTTTGCGACAGTTCCGTAGAACTTTGTCCATGGCTGACGTAAACACAAATGTCGGCATTTTATTTGATTATAATTTAATCTTTCGAATTAAACTTTGTACATTTATTCGGCGAACATTATTCGAGTAGTCTCGCCGTTTCAGATTTGCCCAAACAATCTTCGATTGGGCGTAGTTCTGGGGCGTTATGTGGATTTGCTAATTAGGGGACGTGCGGGATTATAACCACGACCATATTGCTTAACTTTTTTTTGACTAGTAACTGGAAGCCAAATCTACCCAAAACACCATATTAGCTCCTCTATGTTTAAATTTTATATAATCCCGCACAATTGGCAAACATGGCTTCATGTATCGGTCAGCAAAAACGGCTAACCCAGATTGAAAAAAAACGGTCTTAGTTAGACATATCGCAAGCCACAGTAAAACTTTTTTGGGAACCTTCGCTCGTATGCTCCGCCTATTTCACGTTTTCTTCAGTTGAGCCATTGGTGTTTTTGAAATAATAATTCCCTTGCCATTCATTTCCGTCTAATAAGAAATATGATTAGACGTTCAATACACACAAGACGTCGTTTCTAGCGTGGAATGTATCTTTGACCAAACTGAAAAGCCGGATTTTTCGATAAATTTTTGATTTTCGGACACAGTAGTCTTGACTTTTCTAGATTGTTTTTCAATACCCATGTCTTAAAGATAGTTTTTAATAAATTAGCCGTCGCATTTGATTTTGCTTCCAAGCTCTGTATGATTTTTCGACACGGCCGGTGATCATTTTCATTAAACAACTCCTCTCCATAGACTGGCTTAAACTGGATAGTCTTCCAGAACCGGGCTTTCTTGTAGTCGTTTTTCTGAGTAAGTAGGACGCTGAAATACTATACACTGTGCTTCGACTTCGACAATAGCTATTTGTTCAACAAGAGAGCAAAGTTGGTTTTTGCTGCGAGTGATGATTCAAAGATACGAGACGTAAAAAACTTTGGTCTCGTGTGAGACATACAACTTTTCACCTCAGCAGCGAGAACAACACAGCGTGAAGCTGGCAGGGCCAACGCAGGTCTTCCGTTGTGACCATTTGGTGAATACACGACTAAATAACGACACGATCGCATATGCATCAATCACAAGCATTTTTGCAAAATACTAATAAAATAAAAAGTGGAAAAAATAAACATGAAACACATAAAACCTATCACTCAACTTGATAATGCCGTAGTGCAAAACTGCAAACACAACTTTATACAGCTTTATGTAGTCTTTTGAAATGCGTTCTGAAACTGCCCCCGCGGTTTATGTCACGAAATTAAAGATTGTTAAAACGATAACAAAATTATGTAGATACTTCTTATTTTTCATTAATATTGTCTTCAAAGCATTAAATAAAAAAAATGATTGTACCTACTGTATAAAATAGTTATAATAAACACATTTCAAACTTTAACAAATAGTTTTATTTGCAATTTTACGGTTATGTGTGCATCCGAACGTGCGTTTCTTTTTGGGCCTACTATGTGTGGAATTTGAAAATCGAACTTCGAATCAAGTTGTTTTTATCTCTCGCTTTTTTCCTATCGAAGTGAAAGTGACAGAACAAAGTGAAGTTCACTTTTTTCGAATGTTGTGAGTAGCCCCAGCACTGCTCACGGCATTTAAAAATAATAATTAATTTTTTAAATAAAAAAAAACGCCTTTTTTATAATTATGTTTTTAGATTAATGTATATATCAATGGTTAATGTAAGACGGTGGGCTTAACTTTTCTACACCGCTTATCGATGCCCATGTCTAAGATATTTTTTAACAGTTTTGCCGTCACGCTTAAATTTCTATAAGATTTTAAGAGAAGCTCTATAAGATTTTGCGACACGGCCGGACGTATCGGCCGGTATTTAATCGAGCTCTCTCAGAAAACTTGCTCAAGCTGGAATAGTTTCCAGAACCAGGCTTTCTAGCAGTGGTTTTCTCCAAGGCAAAGGACGCCAAAATATTGTAAATGGTGCTCCGACCCTCACCCATTTGCACAAAATGTTCCACCACCTTTCATTTCGGCCATAGGGGATGCGTAGGTACTTTAGAAATTACATACTGTTTGACGACGGCGTTCTTGTTGATTTCCCATAATTACAAAATCAAACACCCAATCTTTATGAAACTTACCAAACTGATTGACAGATACAGACTTTACATTGACAGACACATTTTTTATTTAGATTTTTGTTTTTTATGTCTAATATATACAAACTTTGTCCAAATTTCACTCCGCATACGTTAAAGGAAAAAAAAGGATTTTTGTCTCACTTAACTACTAAGAAAATCTGGCCTCTACTGTGTAACTCTTTCAAAGTAAAATTGTAGATTACCTAGTGTATTTTTTTTTAAACAGTATCAAAATCATTGTTAAAATGCCCCATCCTTATGCTAAGTAATTTTTAAGATACGCCGATTTTACTAAATTAATTTTCGACAAAAAACTCACGATCAGTAATAATAGTAACATATCGGGATTATTAAAATATAATCTTTAGGGAATCTTCCTTGTTATTTTTTAAAATAAAAAAATTATATAACTTAATATAATAAACTAGTTTTTGCCCGCGACTTCGTCCGCGTAGATTTCGTTTTTCGCAGTTAAATTAAACGTTTCACGTAATTTTATAGTTTGACGTCCTCCCTGGCCAGAATGATCTTTTAAACACATGTAATATTGAGCACGACATTTAAAAAGAAGTTTAATTGAATGAAGTCATCTAATAGGTTAACACATTTTATCTACATCCATGGCATAACTTCCCTATAATATGTTCAGAAACGATAAGTAAATGACATAAATATCAGTAAACCTGTATATGATATGTGGTTGCATCGTTATGTTTAAATTACAGTATAGGTAGCCAAAACTTTAATCACATTCAAATTTCGAACATATTCTTAAAGAAAAGGAATCATTATTATTACACTACACGGGACTTAATCGCGTTAAGGGATATATAATTAATTACTATAATTAATTATTACCTCGACGTTTCGAACGTGACGCTACGCCCATGGATCGAGATCGAGGGTGTTGCTATGGGTAGCCCTGTAGCACCGGTTATGGCAAATATCTGGATGGAACATTTCGAGGCCAGCTTAGATCTGCAATCATGGGCAGTGAAGTTCTGGAAGAGATATGTGGATGATGTTTTTTTGCATCATGAAAGGTGGCAAACAGGAAGTGGAGCAATTACTGCGGCATCTCAATTCCATTCACCCTAAAATTAAATTCACCTATGAGTTAGAATCAGACAGGAGTTTACCCTTTTTAGATGTTAAAGTGACAGGTCGAAATGACGGATCCCTGACGCATACCGTCTACAGGAAACCGACACACACCGACAGGTATTTAAACGCTTTGTCTCACCACCATCCTCGCCATCTACAGTCTGTAGTGAGTTCGCTGTTTAACAGAGCACGACACCTTTGTGACTCGGAATTCTTGGACAGCGAGTTGTCACATTTGCAAAGGGTCCTTGGATGGAATGGGTACAAAGTGAATGGCAACCCAGACCGACGGCTAAAGTAAGACTTCCCGACGCTCGTAGGCAACCGGCATACATGCCTTATGTGAAAGGGATCACAGATAAAATCGGTACGGTACTAGAAAAGTACTCCATCAAAACCATCTTTATGCCGTTAACCAAGATCGGGGGGCATGTAAGGTCACCTAAAGATGTAATTCCCTTTCAATCGCCGGGTGTGTACAAAATCGATTGCAGCTGCGGGAGTTCTTATATTGGACAGACGAAGCGTGCCATTGCTGAAAGAGTCAAAGAACATATCGCGGCTGTAAGGAACCGTCAGGTGAATAAGTCTGCCATAGCTGAACATTTGCTGGAATCAGGACCAAACCACTGGATTGAGCTTCATAAGCCAAAGATTTTATCTCGAGAGCGGCACTTTTATAGTAGAATTGTACGTGAAGCCGTTGAAATCAAAAAACACCCGAATTTCAACCGAGAAAATGGTTTTAAGCTTTCGTCATCGTGGAATCCAGTTATCAGCAAATGTAAACCTCTTCGGGTATCTTCGGACCAACCGCCAGATGTCGTGAGTGTTGTGTGCCGGTACAGTGACAACCCTGGTGCACGTAATGCAAATATTGACCAAGTGCGGGTAGTGCCAAAAACTCGTACAACAAGAAGATGCTGATGCCCGCCTCTTCAGTCCTCTCGAGACCATGGGCGTAGCGTCACGTTCGAAACGTCGAGGTAATAATTAATTATAGTAATTAATTATATATCCCTTAACGCGATTAAGTCCCGTGTAGTGTAATAATAATGAATCAAAATCGTGTGAGTTTAAATCAGTATAAAAGGAATCATATTTGGTATTAATTATTTTGATTTCGTTTGCAAGTTTGTTTCGACTGTATTTTAACGACTACTATTGCTTACACCTGGACTCGGCCTTTTCTACTTCTCTCGACGACCCTGGCACGGATCTCGGACACCGATCGATTCTTATCTCGACGATTTGCGGCACTTTAATAACGACTTTCTTTTTGGACTAAACAAAGAAATTGGTTTGTTCAAACCTCTTGTGAATTGTGATACTTGTCACTGTTGGCGTAGTTGACAACGAACTAAATTCATAGTTCACAATATATTTTCTGCCATCTTTCGCTATAACATGAACATTTATTGGGCTGGATACTCGTGAGTATGCTACATACAGAGTTACCCATGGGAAAAACAGTTAGCTTCTAAATGTATAACGGCTACTTTTAGTGTTTGTCCTTGCGCTTTGTTTATGATATGGCAAAAGCTATTATAAGACGGAATTGTACTCTTTTAAAGTTAAATATAAGTATAGTTTGAACTTTTTCATCTGAGCTTATCCACTTAAGAAAGCAAAGCCACTGTATTTTGTAGTCTATTGTATAATGAAATAGAGTCGATAATCCATTTTTACCTTCGAAGGCGGTTATAATCTGCTTTTACTGGGAGCTCGTTATCCTAATTTGTGGTTAGTGTAGTTAACCACCAATTAGGATAAAGAACCAAGATTATAACCGCCTTCGAAGGTAAAAATGGATTATCGACTCTATTTCATTATACAATAGACTACAAAATACGGTAATAGAATAATGGCAAGCATTTTGTTTTCATTTTACTACTGTCCGACACTGAACTCGATAAGAACTTACTCTGTAGATAATACAGAAGTGTTCAATACACTTTTTTCCTTTTAGGCCATTTTAAACCTAATCAACAAGGAATAAGGTTGTGAATTCAACATTCACGCAATGTACTTCTAAACTTTTTCGTAAAGTAACTTGTTGGCGGTTTCGAGAACAAAAGCAGATAATAGGATTGTTTAGATACAATGACCATTTAACACAATGGTTAGTGTAGTTAACAGGTAAGTGGAACAGCTCAGTTCAAAAAGACAAACTAAACCTATCGGAATTATAGGAATGTGAGGAATAAAAACATTTTCTCCTTTTGCAATTCCAGACGTAATTATTGCCCTTACAATTTTTCGGCCTAGGTGTCTGCGTAATTGCCATTACATAATCAAGAATACGCATCAGGAGTACCGGGACACCAACTTTAAGCATGAACTTAAAGGAGGGCACTCCCGTTATCTACAAACAGTTCAGGAAGTCTAAGGGTAGGACGTGTCTTGCTCGGTGTCTATGACATTGTTTACCAAGAGATACTCCATAACATCGCATTCTACGTGAGACATTTTTTTTTCATTTAACCACCCGACAATTTTGTTTGTCGGTGCTAATATTGCCCTCTCACATGAACATTGGTTTGTGGATCGGGGTAAACGTTATTCTTGAGATCATTTGTGTTTTGTACAATATTACGGAATTTGCGGTTAATGTAATCATACCGTTACTGTCTCTTTCCATACGCTCTTCGCCAATTTTTAGTAGAGCTGCCGCATATTGCCCCGACTGTGTATCATTGTGTAGTTGTTGGCATATTTGTGGTCAAATATTTATTTTTTACATATATCCGCAGTGTAGATACGCCGGTGTGCCACTAGTTATCACCGGTAGATGAGAATGTGTCTAAATTCGCCATCTCAAAGTACAATCCGTCCCATATTTCGTTAATCTCAATGCCCATCAATCCCATCATAGTACAATTTCATTTTATACCATATATTCTAAGAGCCCACGACACTAAACATAGTACGATAAGACTACCTATATATATTTAGTCTCGTCATTAATTTGGGAACACGAAATGGTGATGCTGCAATTCAAAAAACCTGGCTGTGCATATTATTATTTTTTAGTTGTGAGATCAATGTCTAGTAGTATAATATAACTCCCAAGTTTCGTTTATTCTTCAGAACACGGGAGGGGTAAGAATATACGACAATGCAGTGCTGCAAGCCCCCCTGATTGGCCTAATCAGTGGCAGCAGCATGATAAGCTTCGTCTCATACTTAAGTATCTTTTATGATCGACCTCCTCAAAAAACCAACGCTCATCTGAAAGATCATCAATTTCTTTTTAGTTAACACCACTGCTGCATTTAGACATCGAAATAAAAAGTAATAAAAATAAAAATGGCAGGTTTTTCGCATTGCAGCATCACCATTTCGTGTTCCCCCATTAATGACGAGACTAAATATATGTATATATAATTATATATATGTAGTCTTATCGTACTAGGTTTAGTGTCGTGGGCTCCCCTACTATTACCATTTCAAATTTCGAACTCTACGTCCCTATGTGGCCGTGTCACAGTGGGACGAGCCCAGAAAACCCGTTGGACGTGGACTTTGAAAACTAAATGTAAAAACATCCTTAATTAACTTGCTAATAAGAATATATATTTCCCAACCTTCTTGTTATTATGTTTTACGTCTTAAAACTAAAATGTAGTGACATTACGTTGCATCAAATTTGGTCGATAAATCGATTTCATTTAAAAATTACATGTTGCGGTTAGATTTTAAGGTTTGCGTTTGTGTATGCTGATATTGGGTAACTTAAAGTTTTAAGGTACATGCTTATTGTCCAAAATAATAATAATTAAATAGTTGAGTTGATTTATTTACAAAAACAGTTCCTTAAAATAGTGTGATAAATATTACAAATTAGTATTTTAGTTGTTTGAAACGATTTTGTTTCGAAGCAGATTATATTTATTGAAAACCTTAAAAGAAGTGGAATCTTTCCGTAGAACATTATATGGGTATAGGGGAAGCCCGGGCAAGATGCATAACCCCGGTAAGAAGAATAATCGATGTTACCAAAAAAGTATAATAGAAGGCGTTACTGGGCTTGCTCACGTCGGTAAAGCAGCGATCCTGTGACGTCATGACTGTGCGACCAATACAAAACGCGTGTGAAGTTGTTGTGTAAACAAAAATAAAAGTTCGTGTTAAGCCGTTTTGTTACGATACTTTGAAAGGTATGCGTGTATAAACAAGTTTTGTATTACGTGTCAAGTATTTTTAGATAAGTTTTGTTTCATCGATTGAGTGATTACTTAAGTTAAATTTATGATTATAACTTTTATTTACTAGTTTAAGGTTTCGTTATGTTTAGGTTAATTCAAATATTGGGTAAAACGGATAATTATTCCTTAGGTTAAGTTTAACAAAGGTAATTCTAAGAAGACAAAATTATCTGACTTAGCAGGCCCCAGCAAGACTAAAACAACAAGCGAAGCCAAAAAATCAAGATCCTCTGCCAAAACTAATACCAGAAACTAATACACTAAAGCTAGCTATTTATGTTTAGTGTGTACGGAACGGTATATAGAACCACCCAGTGAAGACTGGATACAGTGCAGTCAGTGTAAACGATGGGCACATGAAAACCTGCACATCTTATTCAGGGGTTGGCAGTTACTTTTGCGACGACTGCGATGACTAGTTTTTGATTTTGTTGCACATATTCTTATATATTCCTTTTGCCCTTGCGATGTACCCGTTTTACCCGGGGGGGTCGGGCAAAACGGATAATAGGCAAAAAACTAGAAGCCGTTTAAGTTTTTCATATTTGAACAGTGTTTAAGAAACATTAATAAATTTAGTACAAATTAAAAATACAGAAACTTTTGTTGATGATTAGTTTGTGTGTTTTTTTACCCATTCCCTTAACATATGCGTCTGGCTCGGGCTTCCCCTAAACCAAAATAAATGTTCGCTTAATGAAGAGTTTTGTCACCGTAACGAAACTGTCGATTAACGTCAAACACACATTTTTATAACGAAGTTATAAAAGAGGTATTAAGACATCATTAAGGTGACATTTAAATAGCGTCTTTATGTACATTTATTTTGGTTTTTACCCATATATCCCTCTTTGTCCACGATTAAGCTCAAAATTTAAAAAAGTATATTCAATATTAAAACGCCTGTGTAGTTTCAATAGCAAATCACGTTTGTTGTGGTAAGTAGCATTCGTATTTAGATAGTAAATAATTAAATCTCGTTTATATGTCCACGATTAAACTAAAAATCTAAAAAACTATATTAAATATTAAAAACGGCTGCGTAGTTTTTTGTGGTATATCGCATTGGTATTGAGATAAGAAATAATTAAATCTCTACTAATAATGGCAATACTGCCCGTCCTTTTTTCAGGAATTATAAAGTTCGTACTGAAATTTTAATGTGGATAAGATCAAAATATCATATTTTTTTATTTATTATTTTGCAAATTTTGGCATGTTCTCGCATTCAGATTAATATGGTCGAATTTAAAAAAGTATACACGTGAAGCTGCTGAACTTTATGTGGCACTGTACGGCTGGTATTACGAGGGGCGTTCAATAAATTCTCGGTATTGGTATCTTGCAAACTTTTTGAGTAAACTCCTTAATACTGGCCGCTAAGATTCATTCATAGACAGTAAAAAAAAGGAAATTTGAAGCCCACACGCTCTTTTGTTTCTCTGCTACTGCTGAACAAACGCGATCACCATGAGCGATTTTACAATGTTAATTAAACTGGAGCATCGAGCAGTGATACAATCCTTGACTAAACAGGGAAAAAATCAAAAGTCTATTATTGAAGAAATGGATTTAGTTTACCGTGAGTCCGCTCTTTCATTATCTACTGTCCAAAAGTGGTCAAATTAATTTAAGCGTGGGAGAAAATTTTACTGGAAGATGGTCGACCACTCGAGTTAGGTTAGGTCTATAGCACAAAAAACCAGTTTCGGAAGCATACGCACGTTGCTTGTTGTTCCGACTTCATTGAGCTGTGTGGTGAAACCCTGATGGTATGCTCCAAAAATTGTTAACGGAGATGAAACTTGGGTTCATCATTATGACCCTGAGAGCAAACAAGAGTCGATGTAGTGGCACGTTAAAAGAACACCTCATCCAAGAAATTCAAAGTCGGCCCTTCAGCTGGCAAGATCATGGCGACAATATTCTGGGACTGTGAAGGGATATTATTAATAGATTATAAAGAAAACGGTTTAAGTATTACAGGAGAGTACTACGCTAACATTTTACGCCAATTACGGGATTACGGGAAGCTGTAATATCTTCGAAAATATTTATTTAAATTACAGTTGTAAAGAGCCATATTGATCTATATTAAATACACAAGGTACCTAATTGGATAAGGATTAATGCTGTATCTATATTATGTAATAAGCTATTGTTTCTCGCAAAAAGTAAAGGATTAAAAAAGGTCATTGTGGGTTATCTCTAAGAGTTAGACATATACCATCGCGGACTTTTTTGTAGACCTTTTTAAGTTGTACAATACCGTAGTACATTATTTTGATTAATCTCGTAGGATTCAGCAGATTTTATGCATGTATTATACATATAAACCTTCCTCTTGAATCACTCTATCTGTCAAAAAAACGCATCAAAATCCGTTGCGTAGTTTTAAAGATCTAAGCCTACATAGGGACAGACAGACAGCGGGAAGCGACTATGTAGTGATGATAAATAATTTTAATTTTGGTGGAGTCCAGCAATTTTGTCAATTTTCGTGTCTTCGGAAAACTCGTCAAAATTGTACCTTCAAAATTAGAAATTCAACTTTAAAAAAAAAACAATCCTGTAGATTAACACAAACTTAACTTAATACAGTTCAAAAGACACCATAAACATATTTGTAATAACTATTATCACACCTTAAAACTTATTGCGTACTAATAATAACTTATCTAAGTTATCATTATCACAAAAAAAAAAATGTATTCCATACCACCAAAATTAGATGAGACAATGGTGCTTTCGCAGGAAGACGGAGCAAGATGCAACAAATCTTTCACCATCTATTGTTGGAGTGGAACTGAACGAACAGCTAACGCCATATTTGTTTGTTTAATCACGTTTCTTTAGATCCTAAAATCAATTTCAATATTCACCACCAAAATTAAATATTTCGCTAGGACAGTTTTATTTACACTGCTCCCAGTTTCTTTTTATTTGCAAATGCAACAATTGTACCAACTTACAACTTACTTGTTACTACCACGGACTACGGTATATCAATGTATGCGACAAGTACGGGACACGACATAAAAATTGATTATGGATTGAAAATATTTTTTTACGATAAACATGATAAGTTAATAATAATTTTAACTTTGGTTCAACATGGTACTTTGAGTAAGATTGTCTAAAAAATAACAGTTTTCCAATACAAATATTTACACCCCAATTATTACGTCCACCGCTAAAAAATGTGGTTGGGAAAATTACCTGCGTGCTCAATTCGTCGGAATAATAATTATGACGCTTTTAACCGATTTTAAACGACGAGTAGGTTCTCATTTCGTCGGAATAGCGATAATTCTTTACCACGTAAACCGATTCCGTATATTCTTTTACTGTTGGAAGGGTCCCATGGTTCAATGTTTGATCAAAACATTTTACTAGAATATTATTGTACAGGGTTACATACAAGGTTATTCAAGGTAATTCGACTTTCTTTTTTCTATTTTAAAATAATACTTGGAATTACCAATCATCGCTATAATAAAACAAAAAATATTCTGTTCAAGTTTATAATTATTATTTTTTATTCATCAAATACTACATATACGAAAACATATACCATATACCAAAACATTTATCGCATATTTTGTGCAGTTTTTCACTGCATACCCGACAATCCCAACCTTTGCTTTGTCTCAAAATCACCTTTGTTGCATACTCGCCTTAATTCTATTTTGTAACTGGGGCATTCCACATATATGTAACCCAACAAAATGGAAGTAACGTTTCCATGATTCACGATCTAAATCTGCCGATATTAAAAGTTTAATAAACTTATTCTTTATGTCCAACAAACACGTAAACCAAATAGTTGATTTAAAACAATACATTAAGTTATAAACAGTGGTCAGTCACAATGACATACGACAGTGACCTGGGGTTGTCGAGGTGTAGGTATAATATGATTGATGTTTAAATTAATGTAATATCATGTTGTCGTTGAAAATGAAACAGTAAACTTTGTACTTAATCAGTTAACCTTTAAATAAATAATTAATAAATTAACCCTTCATTACATTATTCATGTTGGGCTTTACATATAATATTTTCTATATTTTCTATATTTGCTTAAGGTATTTAATACACTTTAATGCACACCTCCAAAAAAGATACAAACCAAACCCCTAAGCGCCGCAAATATTCATCATTATTAAATAATTACGAATTTATGGCGCTTGCAGTAAAGACCATGGGACCTTGGTTAGCTGATATGAAAGGCTTGATTAAGGCCCTGTCATCCCGGGTCATAAAATCCTCCGGAGATCCTAGAGCTGGTGCTTACCTCTCCCAAAGGAATAGGCTAGATATCCAATCCAGAGAGGTAATGCAACAAGTATCATAGGGACCATGCCGCGAGCGGACCTGCTAGAGGGGTGTTCTTTTTATAGTGGTGATTATTATTTATATCTACACTAATAATAATATTATAAAGAGGAAAGATTTATTTTTTGTTAGTTTGTTTGAATTGAATAGGCTCCGAAACTACTGGACCGATTTGAAAAATTATTTCACCATTAGAATCCTACATTATCACTGATGAAAATAGGCCGGATTAAATAATAATAATCGCAAACTTATTTTCCATCAAAAATAGTGATATTTTTTTTCACCTTGAGAACTGAAAGTTCGATCAATGTGCGATTGAAGAAGCAAAAAAGATAAAAATAGTGTAAAGAATGCCATGAGTTAGGTGTAGGACACGTCAAATAATGGGCGTTCCCCAACTAAGATTAATTTAATATGAGAAAAACCTAAAAAGTCACCTTATTATTTATATATCTTGAATTATTATATAAACAAAATGATCGAACTGCAATAGGTACAGGAATTCCATAAACCTGTCTTCTTATAAATAATAAATAAATATCGGGGACAATATAACACCTGAAACTTTGAATGTGAACTCATGAGACAGGTCAGAAGTTAAGTGGACGTCTTTTCCCGAAAATGCCCTGTACGACCTCAGCCGTTCTTTCTACAGTAAGGTGAAGTCAATTTAAAGTTTTCAAGTCTGACATTATTATCACTGCCCAATTTAACAAAAGTCTCGCTTAAACGCAGCACATTATTTTCTTGTTTAATATTATAGAATTCCTGCATCGTTGCCCGTACTAAATCAAGCTTACTTTACAAGCCTCCGATATTTTGTTGCATTATTCTAAATTGATCTGATGTTGAACACTTCTGATATTTGAAGATTCCTTAATGACGAAAAAACTCTGATTTGTGACAGGAGTTATTACTAGGCGTGGGACTTTTGGGTGCATACCGTGGTTCTAGAATCCACGGAGTCGTCATAATTTTAAAATATTTTTTCGAAGTCAAAGTCTATAAATAAAACGTTATATTATCGTTCTCAATACACAAAAGAGTTTTTGATAAATGTAGAACTTGTTTAAATGCACAAAATAAAGAAAAAAATAACGATTATTTCTTACTACCATTTTAATGATGAACACTCAACGAAATAGTAATTGATGATGTTTATGATATGATACACTTATTCCAAAAGCCAGTAAACCCTCTCTGACGTTTAGAAGTTACGAGTTATCGGTAATTAGAACAATTGAAGATGACATTTTGGTTTTTCTCACTTAAAGTATTTATTTTAGTTTATTTGGTTTACTAACAGTACCGTGTTTTTGTGTATGTGTTTGTGTTAAATGTGTAACAGATACAATGACTTTGAAATCGAAAATTTCATTTTAACACGACTCCACAGTATGGACCCAAAAGTCCCAAGTACTACATGTAGTACGTGTAGTACATGTATGTACGTGAAGATGAAGAATTAGCTTGTTTTCCGCCTCAATAATTATCGTCATAAGTTTAAATATGTCATGAAAAATCGACCTGATGCCATGACTATTAACCCTACCTGACCTATCATTAAACCATATTATAGTCATATGAAAGATTTCGGTGCTATCAAGCAGGTAAGCATATTAATATCCAGAATTATCAGTATACAATAAATGGTTAAACGTTCCAAGTCTCTAATTGTACACATAACAAACATTACCAAGATTAAATATATGTTGGATAACAGATACATTTGTATGCAGTAAATTAAGCTAACTATTTCTGATGTACAGTATTAAGTTATGATAGTTTTGTGTTTCCTTAAAGTCTTCTTCTGCTAAGAAAATTATACTAGTCTTTTATTGTCAAAGCTTTTCATTTTCCTTAAGTTATCTAGCAAGTGTCGAGCTCCAACACCTGGATAAAGAAAATGACAGATACTATGATTTTCACCTAACCTGTAATCAGCGTATTTAAGAATTTTGTTGTTTCTGTTCATACTTAGCATGCAGATTTTATTTTCCTTTAAAGGTGATCCTACATAGCTACTGTGGTCCGCAGCGACATCTCACGGAGGATCTCCAACTTTGCCGTGGGAACTGCCAGAAGGGATAGGAAGATCAGTGTCGGGTTTCGGGTTAGTACGTTTTTTGTCCTTTTTAGCCTGCTTCATAGATGGCGCTGATAGAGGCAGCTGCGGAGCGTTTTCCACATTTTATGATAATGATCTCTGGTTTGATTCCTCAAGTGTAAGATCTACATCTTTGGTTTTTATCTGGGTAGGTAGCTGTGACCCCCCGAATAAGACTAAGGGCCTCCCTGGGGTTCGAGACGAAACTCACAGTTTAAAACACTAGCATATGCTAAATAATACGATTTACTCGTACAATAAGAACTTTTTTAATAAGTCTTCTTCATAAAGTCATGATTATAGAGGTTGGTCTTAAAATCATATTAAATTACTAATCTTTCCATATATTTTTTTTACTTAGAATAAAGTATTTGAATATTATTAGTGTTTGCTAAGTCCGCTTTGGACAAGTGGTCTGAGTGACATCATTTTGTTTGTAACCTTGTTTGGCTTTTTTACCGCTAGCACTAGCTGTGATTTAAAAAGGCCTTGTGGCGTTTTTAGCTAATTTATTTTTTAAGTAAATAATGAGCAAAATGGGCAGAGCATCTTCTGACCATGCACAGTGTAGGGATCCGTCCGAAGCCGTTACTACACAAAAACTATCTAAAATGCACCAGCAAAATAGCTTAACTTCATGGCACTTACGTCTTTTTGATGAGAAGCTCAGTTTTTGGGCAATAACTTAAAAACGGTATATTCAATCAAGTTAAAAATAATTGTCGTTGAAAGTGTTTATTAAGCTCTTCCTTTGTGATTTCATAATTTTGGGATATACGGTTTAAAAAATACAATTTATGTAACTTTCCGAGCGATCATTTCAGAAAATATTTGCCTAATCAAAAAAACTGCTTACGAACCTTGAAAATGTGTTTCAAAGAACTGTTTTAAGCTAAAATACATTTGTTTCATCTTCTGTTACCTGTATGGAGTGCTCTTCCTGGAAATATTTATTTTTGTTAATTAACTACTAAACTAAGTAGCAGCTTCTACAAGACACTACTCCAAATTTCATCAATGTGCCTCTTGTAGTTTTCCAGTAAAATGCCTGTGACATGCGGGCGGACGGACTGACAAGATGAAAATATAAGGGTTCCGTTTTAGTAAAATAGAATACTTTTCAAAACACTTTTAAATAAGTTTCTGTTGTCAATTGTTTAGAATGTATCAAATATGTGAATAAATATTTGCCCTCTACAGCCTGACTGAGACTTAAAAGAAATGCAGTAATTGAAACTATTATGTATTAGATAAATCAGCAGTATTTTTCATTTTTTATAGGGAAAATGGCAGATAAAGAACAGGTTATTCAAGCCCTTCGTGCTACACTTATCTCTGTTAAGGGAGCACTTACAGTAAAGCAATGTAACAGTAAGTACATCATTTTATTTTATTTTATTATATATTTATGTCAAATTGTGGTTTACAGTTTTACATAAATACAGCTTAAGTCTGACTTGGAACCAACAGTATTTAAAAAGCATGCAATGGCATGTATTAACTACAACTGGTAAATTTTACTGACTTCGGAGGTTTTCCTTTTTCCCCATTTCTTAAGGTACTTTAATTTCCATTTGAAATAGCCTAAATTCAATGATCACAATGAAATTTGTCAGTAGGTACGCCAAATTGTTTCTAACTTTGTTACAATTGTTACAGTTAACCTTATAAATAAACAAACATGCACTCTTCGCCAACAAAATGCCCCCAACAGTTTGGCGAATTTTTTTGTATACCTAAGTTATTTTTGGAAGAAAAAAATACAACTTTATGTTTCATTTAAGTAGACCCAATAGTTTTGTTTCTACGAACGTTTATAATTTTGGTCAATACAATAATATTTAAGGGCGCCATCTTTGTGGAGTGATGTCATCGTTTAACAGCGGTGCGCGCCCGTATATGATTGAGTAAGTTTACAGGGCTATATCTTTTTAACAATACTTTATAACAATATAACAATACAACCCTAATAAAAATGCTAAAAATAGTATATTTTCATGTTTCTTGTATGGGGAACCCTCTTGGGATTTGATTTATTGTTCATTTAATAATTTTAAATGCTAAAGTTTACAACAACACGTATTCTGTGAAAATTTCAATTCATTACTTATTACGGTTAAAAAGATATAGCCCTGTAAACTTAATCAATCATATAAGGGCGCGCACCGCTGTTAAACGATGACGTCATCATCCGTGAGCGCTGGCCGCCGGATTTCGAGCGCCGCATACGAAGTTTAAAATTCAATATCTCAGAAACTATTAGACGTATCGCAATATATTTTTTACAGCTATTTTCTGTTTTTAATGAAGAATACGGTAAGCCAGATATCTAAACTGGCTCTCATTCTCTATTGGTTGATAATTCGCTTTCATTACGAGGGTCAATCTGAAAGTTCTTAGAAAATCAAAAACTGATTTAAACTAGCAAGTTATTAGCTTTATGACATCTTTTCAAAATAGTGTCCATTGACGTCAATACATCGCTGCATCCGATGGAACCACTGACAAAAGCACTTTGCCCACTCGTCCTTAGGGGTCTCTTCGAGGGCCTTTTGAAACGCAGCCACAGCTTCCTCGGCGTCCATAAAACGTTTTCCTCGAAGTTTTTCTTTTATTTTCGGGAATAAATAAAAATCGCAAGGTGCGAGGTCCGGGCTATACAGGGTTATTGGTAAGTCGACCTATTCCCGTTAGGAGGTGATAGGGGTGACTATTTGCGATAATTTTGACCCCCATATGCATTATGCAAAAGTGAACCATTTTTGAGTTATCGCGTTTATTAGTTTTTTTTTAAATTAGTCGGAAATTCAACTTGAAAAATTTATTACAAAAAAAGTATCAATTTAAATCTTTTTTTTTCTTCTGATTTACAAAACCGATTAAACACTGGTTATTTCTCAATATTAAAACAATAATTATCGGTCCAAATTTAAAAATGCGAGACGGAAAACGAAATTTTTTCAATATTTTTTGCGATCGCTTTCGACTAAAATGCCTTAAAAACAAAAAAAAACGTTATGAAACTTGGCTTGCAGATTAATTTAAAAACTTAACTGTTTTCTTAGCTCTCCGAAAATGCATAACAAGTAGGAAATTATTTGAAAAAAAATTGAAAAAAAAGTCATCACAAAGGAAGCGGGCGGAAACTAAAGTCACAAATGCCACTTCAAAAATAAAAATTAAAAAACATACCGAATTTAAATCAACTTTTTTATTTGCTTTTGTACAAGATGAACTTGTTTTTCTTATGCAATATTAAAAAAAATATTATCTGTACACGTTTGAGAATGCGAGGCCGAAAACTAAAAAATACATGTTTTTTTATCAAACTCCAACATAAATTACACGAAAACAAATAAATTTACCAATACATTTGGCGTGCAGATTACACATAAAACATTGACGTTTTTCCAGCTTTGTAATGAGCTATTAAAACTAACTGTTATACTCGTAAACACAAATAACAACATTAACTTATGGAAAAAGTAAGCGATTTTTAGTTTTATTTTAAATTAGTCAGACTAATTTCAGTCAGCCAAATGTATTGGTAAATTTTTCTGTTTTCGTGTAATTTATATTGGAGTTTGATAAAAAAACATGTAAGTATTTTTTAGTGTTCGGCCTCGCATTCTCAAACGTGTACAGATAATATTTTTTTTAATATTGCATAAAAAAAACAAGTTCATCTTGTACAAAAGCAAATAAAAAAGTTGATTTAAATTCGGTATGTTTTTTAATTTTTATTTTTGAAGTGGCATTTGTGACTTTAGTTTCCGCCCGCTTTCTTTGTGATGACTTTTTTTTCAGTTTTTTTCAAATAATTTCCTACTTGTTATGCATTCTTGGAGAGCTAAGAAAACAGTTAAGTTTTTAAAATAATCTGCAAGCCAAGTTTCATAACGTTTTTTTTTGTTTTTAAGGCATTTTAGTGGAAAGCGATCGCAAAAAATATTGAAAAAAATTCCTTTTCCGTCTCGCATTTTTAAATTTGGACCGATAATTATTGTTTTAATATTGAGAAATAACCAGTGTTTAATCGGTTTTGTAAATCAGAAGAAAAAAAGAGATTTAAATTGATACTTTTTTTGTAATACATTTTTCAAGTTGAATTTCCGACTAATTTAAAAAAAAACTAAAAATCGCGATAACTCAAAAATGGTTCACTTTTGCATAATGCATATGGGGGTCAAAATTATCGCAAATAGTCACCCCTATCACCTCCTAATGGGAATAGGTCGACTTACCAATAACCCTGTATAATGGTGACCCAGTAATTCCACGTCTGACGTCGCCAAATAGTCGATCGTTCGCCTGGCGGTGCGGGACGAGGCGTTGTCGGGGTGAAGGAGGATCCTACTGCGAGGTCGTTTCTCCCGAACTTAATCCAAGACAAGTGGCAAACAATTGTTAGTGTACCACTCTGCAGTAACCGTTTTTCGATCCTCTAAAACAATTTTAGCGTAATGACCTGTCCTTCCGAAGAACGAGGCTACCATCTTTTTTCCCACGCTTCGACCTCTCTTCACTTTAGTTGGCAACTCCTCGGAAGGAAAGACCCACTGAGCAGACTGTCTTTTGGTTTCGGGATCATAACAGTAAATCCAGCTTTCGTCACCCGTAAGTATGTCGAACACAGCATTTGAGTCACCCCCGCTAAATCTTAAAACCATTTCACGGCACCAATCAACACGACGGAGTTTTTGGGCCTCGTTCAAATTATGAGGTATCCACCGGGCACAAAGTGGCTAGATCTAAAAACTTTCAGTGTCGCCCTCGTATAAATTCTGTTTTAAAGTCTTTTATTGCCAAAACTGGGTACATTGTTTTAACATGTCATAAACTAATTAGTAGGTACCAATAGTTTACCCGTTTCGGATGTTCAATACTAACATAAAATTCTATTTTTTTTTATATTTCATGTGAACGTTTACAACACGTCCAGTCTGTAGAGGTTTTTGCTTAAGTTTTGCTAAGTATGAAGTTTTTTTTTAAATAATGGTCGTTTTGCAATTTTTTTGTAAAAAAAAACTTTTCTTTCGGTATCATACGACGGTGAATTGAATTTTTTTAAGCGTAACCTTTTAAATATTTTGTTTTATAACTTCGGCGTGATTAATTCATACATATGTATAACCATGAAAAATTGCAGCTTTGTAGTACCAAAAGTCCCTGAGGTGAGGTGTGTTCTCTTTAGGTATTTATTATGTAAATAAAACTCTTAAGAGGTTTCCTTGAGCTTTTCATGTGTGTCATACATATTTATGAACTCGCGTATACAAGAAGGGCATAAAACAAACCATCTTACCCTGGGCTTATGGTATCCATAATTAAGTCGAGGATGAAATGGGTTTTATGACCGAGTTAAACTCTGTGCTTTTCATTTACACGATTACGAGTATTTAAAACATTGATAATGTAAATTCCGTAACACAACAAGTTACGTAAAGGAAAAAACTAATTAATAGTCCAAAACGAGACAAAAACGTCTTTCCCGCCACAGAATTTCTTTTCAACAAAATTTTCGTTTTTCTGCATGTGATTTTTAACTTAGGTCGAACGCAATACTGCCAAATCATACGTTGATTTTGTAATGTTTTTGTTAATAATGTAAGTGCGCGAAGTGTAAAAACATAAACAAAACGAAGTGCATTTCTTTTAATGCATAATAGGTAGAAAAACAAAGTATTTATAAATTAACATTTATTTAAATACACTTTAATTACCCTGAATATACGAGTAACATATTGACTAAGGACTTTGTTTTATATTTTTAAAACGCCTTTTTTATACAGGGTTATTGGTAAGTCGACCTATTCCCGTTAGGAGGTGATAGGGGTGACTATTTGCGATAATTTTGACCCCCATATGCATTATGCAAAAGGGAACCATTTTTGAGTTATCGCGTTTATTCGTTTTTTTTAACTTAGTCGGAAATTCAACTTAAAAATTTTATTACAAAAAAAGTAACAATTTAAATCTTTTTTTTCTTCTGA
The DNA here is from genome assembly GCA_923062465.1 of Acleris sparsana. Classification (NCBI taxonomy): domain Eukaryota; kingdom Metazoa; phylum Arthropoda; class Insecta; order Lepidoptera; family Tortricidae; genus Acleris; species Acleris sparsana. The sequence goes on along the minus strand of OV281287.1, from coordinate 11,269,436 downwards.
TTTACAAAACCGATTAAACACTGGTTATTTCTCAATATTAAAACAATAATTATCGGTCCAAATTTAAAAGAGCGAGGCGGAAAACGAATTTTTTTCAATATTTTTTGCGATCGCTTTCCACTAAAATGCCTTAAAAACAAAAAAAACGTTATGAAACTTGTCTTGCAGATTATTTTAAAAACTTAACTGTTTTCTTAGCTCTCCAAAAACGCATAAAAAGTAGAAAATTATTTTAAAAAAACCTGAAAAAATAATCATCACAAAGGAAGCGGGCGGAAACAAAAGTCACAAATGCAACTTCAAAAATTAAAATTAAAAACATACCAAATTTAAATCATACATTTTTTATTTGCTTTTGTACAAGATGAATTTGTTGTTCCTATGCAAAATTAAAAAAAATATTATCTGTACACGTTTGAGAATGCGAGGCCGAAAACTAAAAAATACATGTTTTTTTATTGATTTTGAGATTACACATAAAACATTGACGATTTTCCAGCTTTCTAACGAGCTATTAAAACTAAAATGAGTTTTGTTAAAGATTGCTGGAAAAAATTATCACAAAGGAAGCAACACGGAAGTCACGTCCGAACAAAACTTAAAATTAACTAACTAAATCTATCAAAACTAACTGTTATACTCGTAAACACAAATAACAACATTAACTTATGTAAAAAGTTACAAAATTAAAACTAATAAACAATTAAAATTGAAATAATCAGGATTTTTATAGTTCATTTTCAAAATGGCTACCTCTATTTCTTATTCTCACATAAATTAATGTTGTTATTTGTGTTTACGAGTATAACAGTTAGTTTTCATTCATTTAGTTAGTTAATTTTAAGTTATGTTCGGACGTGACTTCCTTGTTGCTTCCTTTGTGATAAATTTTTTCCAGCTATCTTTAACAAAATTCATATTAATTTTAATAGCTCGTTAGAAAGCTGGAAAATCGTCAATGTTTTATGTGTAATCTGCACGCCAAATGTATTGGTAAATTTTTCTGTTTTCGTGTAATTTATGTTGGAGTTTGATAAAAAAACATGTATTTTTTAGTTTTCGGCCTCGCATTCTCAAACGTGTACAGATAATATTTTTTTTAATTTTGCATAGGAACAACAAATTCATCTTGTACAAAAGCAAATAAAAAATGTATGATTTAAATTTGGTATGTTTTTTAATTTTAATTTTTGAAGTTGCATTTGTGACTTTTGTTTCCGCCCGCTTCCTTTGTGATGATTATTTTTTCAGGTTTTTTTAAAATAATTTTCTACTTGTTATGCGTTTTTGGAGAGCTAAGAAAACAGTTAAGTTTTTAAAATAATCTGCAAGCCAAGTTTCATAACGTTTTTTTTTGTTTTTAGGGCATTTTAGTGGAAAGCGATCGCAAAAAATATTGAAAAAAAATTGTTTTCCGTCTCGCTCTTTTAAATTTGGACCGATAATTATTGTTTTAATATTGAGAAATAACCAGTGTTTAATCAGTTTTGTAAATCAGAAGAAAAAAAAAGATTTAAATTGATACTTTTTTTGTAATAAATTTTTCAAGTTGAATTTCCGACTAAGTTAAAAAAAAACGAATAAACGCGATAACTCAAAAATGGTTCACTTTTGCATAATGCATATAGGAGTCAAAATTATCGCAAATAGTCACCCCTATCACCTCCTAACGGGAATATGTCGACTTACCAATAACCCTGTATAGATCTCTCTTATGTTTACGCGGTTATGTGTTAATATTTAAACGAAAAATATACAAAGTTCGTACAAATAATAACATAACTACGTGTAAATATAGTTTTTACATTTTTAATATTCACTGACTCATTTTACTCAATTTATTTTTTTCCTACCGCAATTTTCACCTTTTACCCTGTTCCGCTATACTCTAGCGATATTGTTTTTTTTTCTATTTATGAATGGTTTAGCGATAGTTTGCTTACGGTTAAATATATCGGGATATGGATAGGGTCAATGTAACATATTGCAACGTTATCTGGCACACAGTATACCTATTATACTTAATTGTTTTTAATTCTCAGGGGATTATCGAGAACTTCAAGGAGAATGGATACCGTTTAAAAAGTTAGGCTATCCGACATTGGAGAAGCTCTTTGTAGATGTCCCTGGTTTCAAAGTATCGCAAATTAACGGAGAATGGTATGTAGATGCCATAGCGAGCAATGAAACACAACATATCGCTGCCATGGTTTCTCGACAAAAATCGAGCAAGAAACCAACGCCGAGGTTCAATTATACCGTAAGCAAACTGTTTGTGATCTGTTACTTGTCAGGCTATTATTTTTTAATTTTCATCAATATATTTTTTTAGAGCCGATTTCCTTCAAAACAAGGTTCATGGCGTAAACCGGCTACTACTAATTCATACTCCAGTACGGCCTACAACGCTACGGGCTACAATTATAATCAATACTCTAATCAATACTACAGGGTAAAGAGTGGAACTCCATTTAACAACAATAATTACAGCAATAAGGTACTGTAACTTTCTTTAGTTCTTTTAAATGCTCTCTTTGTCACGGATATATTACGTTTAATTCGGAGCATTTACGCATTCCGTGGCTTTCTCTTACATGATAATATTTCTGTACATTTTGATGTGATATTCATCAACTCCGGATTTCCGGCCCGGCCTGTAGGCTCCATTAGCGGAACCATCATATAAGCCGAATAGCCTGGATTGCAAAAATGGCTTCTAGATGGAGGGCCAAAATGCCAAGTGCCTGCCCTGGGTCTCAGTCCGGGTCTTATAATAACACAGTACCTATTCATAAAATTAAATGACGTCACACGTTAAAGGGGAGTGAAGAATAGATGCCACACGTTTTGAAAAGCCCTCATAAATTCAAAACTATCAATTTCCCATGAATATTTCCTTTGAATATAGCTAGTTTAGTCTTTAATATTCATTACGACTGGTTTTTGTTGACCTAATAATTACTGTTTGTTTAGAAATTGATTCTCTTGTTCTCGCAGACCCTATACCTATATGGATACATGCCCCACCATTAAAATTCTATGAAGGATAGATGCTTGTGGTGTATGATAGTTGCCCTATGGAATACAATAAGGAAAAATGTAGTGATAGATGCCCCATGGAATACGATAAATAAAAAAAGTGGTGTGGGATAGATGCCCTATGGAATAAAATAAGTGAAAATATAGTATTAAAAGGATGATTTCAATATTACACTCATAACCGGCTTGCAAGGGACAGGAGTGTGGCCAGTGTTGCTAGGTCCAATCTGAATCATTCAGTGGATATAAAGTCAAAAAATCAGAAGATTTATGAAATATTCATGACATTTTATTATAATACCTGAATAACCTTTTACAAACGGTGTTGCATTATCTTTTAAAGCAAATCAATTTTAAATCATATATTTTCAGTAATTTCGGCTGTAAAGATATAATTTTTCAGTAATGTGTACATAAAATTGTGTCAACAATAAAAAAACACAGTATATTTTTATCTGTAGAACCTACCTTTCAATCAACTAGCTTTAAATCATTTTTTCTTCTAAATATGCCATAAACAAAAAATATCTATATTTAGTTAATATGCATTTATATTCACAAGGATACATTATTTGTGAAATCAAATAAAATTATAATAAGGATTTAAAACACAAAATTAGGCCCAAAGAGTGTGAGTGACAAATTCATACAAACAACATTCTCATGGACCTTCAATCACTACTCGATTCATCTTCGTACATAGTAATATTGACTTTGGGGAAAAACTTTGTTACATCATGATTATAACAGAATTGATTATTAAAGCACCTTTTTGAATGTAACAGTCCACAATCCATAGATATTTCCACAAAAACCTAAAGTAAATTCAGATATATAAAAAAATCCAGTAGATTATCTAAATGATTTTGTAAATTCAGTAGATCAGTAGTCATATCCCAAATTGAGTAGATCTGATAAATCACGAGACCTGGCAACACTGAGTGTGGCCCTTGCGCTCACTTTTTAGCCTATTAATTCATTGCTACGATTTTGGGAACTTAGGTTTTAAAAAATGTGCGCCTATCCCTTTGCGGCATCTATCCTGGATTTACCCTTGTGATGTTGTAAATGTTATGACTATCCAATAAGCCAATTATAACGATTCAGAAACAAAACAACGGTACTACCGTAACTAACGCCACACGCAAAATAGGCGATAGAAGTCGAGTTGCGGAAACCAGCCCGCTTATAAAATATATAACTGTTATGACAGCAAGAATTTCATTTTATTATATGTAACACATCATTGTCAGTTTCTATGTATTATATTTTTTGCTTTTAGCATTACAACAAATTCACCAAACCGACCGAAACAAAACCCCAAATTACGAAACCGATGACGATGAAACAATCGACCGAGAATTCAGAGAGAACGGTGCATCACGTGGCTGTAAAGCCAGTCAACCCACCACCACCACCCGCAAAAGAGACTGAAAAGGTGATAGTGAAGGAATCTTCTCCCCCTGATGACGTAAGTGTTTTTATAGGCTGATTAACTCCCGAGTCAATAAAGTTATTATTGACCTCATAAAATTTGTTTCCCATACGGGTAGACCTGTTGACCTTTTTTTTGGTTGTTACTTTTGCCATATTGGCTGACAGCTATAGCATCCTAAAACTGTGTATACTTTGCGTTTATCTGTTTGCTTGCATATCGTTCTGCTCTAATATAGATTAATGTATATGAATATTTTCCTTTGCAGTTAAAGCATTCCAAGCATACTGAGAACGGCTCTGATACACGACAGAGTTCTAAAATGTCTGCTTCACAGAGGCTGTCTAACCTGAGAGATCGCCTTAATACTGTTGAATTTATTCCTTTACAGCTACCTGCAGCTAATATCGATTTTGTGGTGAGTTACTCTGTTATTTGGAGGTTGTTGTAAAAGCTCATTTTATCAAGTTTTTATCATAGAAATCGTCTTTTGGATAAGCTTTTCTTGTCGACTGTACTTCTTTTTGCAAAGTCATTATCTGCTTAACAAGACTAAATTGATGAGTCCCAAACTGCAATACTGTTGCTCTACGTTAAGTATAGTGGAGATCCTTTCTCCACTTTCCGACGCCATCAACAGATAAGCTCTTTTATACCATAATAATGCTTTGTCATCGGCAGGGGTTGTACTTTTGATGCTAATGACGTCAATTTGCAGCCAGGTGATTAATAATGAAAGAATAGTATTGAAAGGTTGAAATTAGGTTCGGGTATCGCCGAACGAGTCCAAGGTGACCAATATTGAATCCAATGCCAATTAGATCACTACATTATTTATATTTTATTTTAAGTCAAACGACCTCACTACTTGAGCCCACGACAACGACTCAGGAGCACATGCATATGAGTTGACGCAGCATTCTGTGTCCCTACAAACCCTTATTAAATTTCCTTTTATCGATACTGACATAGGGAAGGACGGTGGCAAAAATCATCGAGTAACATTATCATCAAAATATATGTCCTGACAAAAAACAATATGATTACATACATACCGTCCCGCCTTCATCCTAGAGAGGGGTAGGCAGAACTACAGAATTACCAACAACTCAAACAACTTTTTGTTAATTCTATAACCACATTTTACATAGTGATAAATATAATTATGGCTTTGATATTCATAAAATAAACTTTATGGCTGTCAATAAAGACCCAAAATTAGGGTATCGAACATATTGATTTATGGATGAATGGGAATTAGCTTATTGTGTTACTGTATTAACTAAAGCCGCTGTAATGTCTTCACGAAAGGATTATGCCGGATTTTGTATGGACCCTATCCTCACCCTCCAACAGTCAAGGAATGCATGACAATGTGACAATGTTCATTAGGACCCATAAAAAGACAAATTACATTTTAGTTGCAAAATCGATAGGGTTTTTTAATGAATTTATTTTAATTAAAACCTTTCACGAGCAAGCAAGGCAAGAATGTGTTTACTTTTAAACAAATTCCATATGATGCGATTATGATTGTTCAAGGAAATCCCATACATGGGGCGACCGTCGTCGTAGTAAAAATATATCATGTTGCAAAGATCTATAAGCTGAAACTGTTTCATTTCTGTTGGTGGGTGGTGAAATTTTGCCAATCGGCCTTTGTTAGTTATAGTAGTAACTGTAGTTTTTAATAATTGTCAATTATAGGAACATAGCGGCCCGGTATCGCATGTAGCTCCAGCTCATAATCTAGAGCCTCCACCGGATTCTACCTCAACAGTGGCTAGGCTAGAGTGGACCTGCCGCAAGCTTGGATTGGCGCAGCCAGTGTACAAAGTTCATGATATACGCCCTAAACGGGGACCGGTCAGTTACGACTGCTCAGTAAAGGTAATCCTTTCGCGATAATCGAATCATGTGCACGTGTTCTGGCGTTACTACTCGATGATTATATCAATGCAAATATGATGAATCGAATTAGGTCGGCACGGCCTACTCCGCCTCATCCTACCCGGACTCATCGCCCTCTGAAGACTTGGCTAAGGAAGTAGCGGCCGTAAAACTGCTCACGCTGATAGAGAGCTCAGAGTCCGGCGGGCTGCCCACGTCGTCGGCCAGCCAGGCCGTGGCCTCGCTCGCCGACCTGGTCGCCGAGCACGAGGCCGGCCTCTGGGCGAGTACCGTCCCGCATCTCTACAGGTATGACTTGTTTCTTAAAACTATAGTGACCGGTCGATAAGAAGTCAATCCTGACACGTTGCACAACCAGGAAGTTTCTGAATATCAAGGACCATATATACTAGGACTTACAATCCCATACAAAAAAATGTAACTCTTAAATAGCTCAAAATTCGGTATTAAAACTAGATGGCGCTGTTTTGTAGCCTGGAAGTGGCAAAAATTTTATTTTCACAAATACTATCTCGTGTTTTTTTTATTTATTAAGAACAAACGTCCAAGTGCTTCATTTTAAAACCATAATATCACTTATATACACAACTAATAAATATTATATTTTTTATTCGTCAACATCGTGAAACATGTCGTATTTAATAGATGGCACTACCTCTGGAATCACTGATTGCTTAAAGCTGCTCGCGGGTTTGCCAATTTTTGCTACATTAAATAACTAGATGGCGTTGGTGCACTGGTAAAATGTGGATAAAATTGCGTATCGCGTAATTATTGACAAATTCGATATTTCCGCGAATAAAACAGTCACTAACGTAATTTGCCGATGTTAGATAAGTTTTGTTTGTAAGTACGTAAGAAGTTTATATTTCGTAAAATATGGATGTAATAATCAAGGATGCAGGTAATAGTATACTTAATCAATAATAAATGAAAACCTCCTCTCGTTTCCCGCTGCCGCAAATATGGGTCAGATTCTAATGTTTTTATTTTCAGGGTTCCGTAGTCCTACAAGAAACCTTTATACCTACTTACCTATACTTACTTCGCCATGTCCGTCCGCTGCTTAAAGCTGTAATTTTGCGTCGGTCGGTAGGTACCTTAAAGGTACTAAGTACCTACCTTTGCAGTAGGTAGGTACGTAAACCTACCAGGACCAAATATTTTAACCCGTGCATGTTTAGACGAGAAATACGGTTGGGGTAATTAGCTTTTTGAAATTGGTGCAGAGTTGCAGACACTACTTACTTATAACTTTTAATCTATAAATAATGGTAACTTAATTATAATCTTGTAACGCCCTGGTATTCATTCAGTAAGGATTTACATACATAGTGAATAGACTGTTACTAAACCTACTACGTGGGTACGTCTAAGCTATTATTAATAAATTATATTTTTATAAGCCTTTAATATTATTTACCACTGTGATGACATAAAATTGCATATTGCTATTAGGGAGGAGTATATTGTCTTAGGTACCTACCTAAGTGTTATGTTAATTAAATAAATAAATGTTATGACGATTAAACAAAATACGATTTAACGAAAAAAAATCCTTACATTGAGTTCTATTTTTACCCAAAATCTTGAGAGAATACTCTAAAGTGACATCACTGGCATCACTGCTTCTCTTTTATAACTTTATGAGGTTTGACGTTTCAATTTTCATTTCAACTCGCGCAGGAACTAAACTTTCTTTTAATATTTTTAAACTAAAATATAATTGCGGACACTATTTGGGTTCGGAAAATAAACTATGAATAATAACGAACTTTGAAATATATTTCATTTATAAGTATTATGTTAGTACAAATAACAGTTTAAAAATAGTGAAGTGAGCCGGAACGGAACGTAGTAATACAACATCGCACCTAACGCTATCTATTCACTATTTACTGTATCAATTGAAATGTCGTTGAACGCTCGATGGCTCGCTTGCGGGTATAGATATTGTAAAATTACGACTTTTGAATGAATCGGTACTCTTAGCGCCACCTAGCCACTTAAAAAGATACTAACTAATGGAGTACGGTGCGTAGTATGAAGATTGTAAGTCCTAGTATATTATGGTCCTTGCTGAATATGGATAATGTTGACAGCGGTCAAACAATGCTGTTATTACTATTCTTCACACTTAACAAATAAGTTTAGCATTGTTTTACTGCTGTCCATATTGTCAACAGTCAGAAACTTAATGGTCGTGCAATGTGTCAGGATTGACTTCTTATCTGTCTAGTAGTTAGGAGTTTTGTTTGAGCCTCAGACAATAATATGGTCACGCTATTTACGCTTTTTTAAAAGACTTATTTTGGCATTTTCGAATTAACGAGAACTAACGAGTAATAATAATATGTGAGGCTCGTGCTTGTATAGCAATCAGACCGGGCTGTGTGTATAATTATTTTTATTTTACTAGTTTGAATTTTATCTCGAAGATCCTTTGCTTATGCAAAGGGAGGAATTCTCAGAGCAAACATTGAAATCTCAGGGATTGGACGTTATGTTTTTGAACCTTTATTAAAATAAAATTATGATTTACTATGTCCCGGCTCTTGCAAGCGAAAATAAGGATAGAAAGCTTGTGTTCTAGACTCATTCTTAATTTTTTTTATTATATAAACAACATTCTTACAGTCGCTAAGTAGCACATAAGTGTCGGCAACATCAATATACCAGCCAATTTAGAACTTAGAGTTCTCTAAGAGACGCATAAGAGTTTCAAAAAAAGCTTTAATATTTATAAAGGCCATTTAACACTTATTATACAGCTCATGCTGCTCATGCATAAAATCATTATAGAGGAACCCGTGTAAGCTAAGGGTGCCTTATCAGAATATTTAAACTCTACTATAAAACTTCAAGTATCGTGTGACACTCCAAGCTAATTATATCGTTAAAGCTGTATACTGGCTTTATTTTACATGTAATCAAATCACTTACTTATTATAGCTTTAGGTGTTATTATAGTATCATTTGGCTTTTGTTGCTGTACAAGGGTATATGTCAACTCCGTTTTAAAACTATTTCTGATGGCGTAATTTTACACTCTTATAGGTATAGTACGGTATGGTATGGTATGTCCATGTCGCGCCAACTCCCGTGATAGTCGGAGGCTCTGAGCTCGAAGTTGTTGACGACTATATTTACCTGGGACAAACGGTCCGGTTAGGTAGGTCCAACTTTGAGCAAGAGGTCATTCGTCGAATCCGACTTGGCTGGGCAGCGTTCGGGAACCTTCGCAGCACCTTTTCGTCCAAATTAACGCAGTGTTTGAAGTCATATGTCTTTGACACACTGGTCAAAGACTTTTGACTTCAGTGTTGCCAGTGATGACTTACGGATCTGAGACGTGGGCGCTAACAATGGGCCTCATAAGGACGCTCAAAGTCATTCAGAGGGAGGGAGGGAGGGAGAAGGCTATGCTCGGGGTTTCTCTGCGTGATCGAATCAGAAATGACGATATCCGCAGTAGAACTAAGATTACCGACATAGCCCGAAGAATAGCTAAGCTTAAGTGGCAGTGGGCGGGGCACATTGCTCGCAGGACTGATGGCCGATGGGGTCAGAAGGTTCTGGAGTGGCGTTCGCGGTCCGGGAGACGAGCTGTAGGTAGGCCTCCAACAAGATGGAGTGACGACCTCGTAAGGACCGCGGGAGCGCGGTGGATGCGAAAAGCACAAGACCGGTCTGAGTGGAGAGAGGCCTATGTCCAGCAGTGGACGTCTTTCGGCTGACATGATGATGATGATGATGATGATAGGTAGAGTAGTTTTATGACTTCTGTCTATGAGGGTATTATAAAACTAAAATAATAAATGACAACTATGGTACAGCTTTAGTCTGTATTACTGACATGCGCCAGTTCGATCGATGGCTACCGAAGGTTCCGCAGCCAAAATATTAAACATTGAGTATACTGAACATAATAGTTATTTCAAATGTGTGGATTCGTTTAAATCTTCGGGAACTGACTATGACGTTTTTTTCATGCAGCAGCGCAAGTAGCTCAAACAAAAAAGGATAAGGCTAGAGAAAGAAATTATAGCTCAAGTTGCTCTGATTGATTTAACGGCAATTATTAATAGCAGATATCCAGGAATATTGCCACGTCACGCTAGAACGAGACGAGTTTATGCACCGTCATCGATACATGCGGACGATGAAGTGTAGGAAATGTATGAGGATATTTCTAAAGCTTTGCAGCACACCCAAAAAGCTCACTTCAACGTTGTCATGGGGGCTCTCAACACAAAAGAGTTTAAAAAAAAAATGTCGTTCAGCGGGCTATCGACAGGGATATGCTTGGAATATCTCTGAAGGATCGAAACCGACACGAGGTGATCCGAGAGAGAACCAAGGTTGTCGATATAGCCCAAAGCACAAGCAAGCTGAAATGGCAGTGGGCCGATCACATCTGCCGCAGAACCGACAACGCTGGGGCGTGACGACGTGTTCTGGAGTGAAGACCACGGCTTGGCAAACGTATTTTGGGACGCCCTCCACCTAGGTGGAGCGATGACACACAAAAAGTGTCTGGCAGCGGTTGGAAAAAAAAAAAACTCAAGACCGAGTTCAGTGGCGTGCCATGGGAGAGGCCTACAAGGGGCGTTCAATTAATTCTTGTTATTGGTATCTTGCAAACCTTTTTAGTAAACTTTTTAATACTGGCCGCTACTTGGGAGTAAAAAAAAGTAAATTTGAAGCCCACACGTTCTTTTGTTTTTCTGCTACTGCTGAACAAACGTGATCACCGTGATCGTTATTGTAACGTTAATTAATTTTGGAGCATCGAGCAGTGATAAAATTCTTGAATAAGCAGGAAAAAATCAAAAGTATTTTAAGAAGAAATTGATTTAGTTTAGCGTGAGTCCGCTCCTTCATTATCTACTGTCCAAAAGTGGTCAAATGAATTTAAGCATGGGAGAGACAGCATAGAAGATCACCTTAGACCTGGTCGGCCTGTTGAAGCTACTTCACCAGAAAACATTCAAAAAGTGGAGAAAATTATACTGGAAGATGGTCGAGTGAAGATTAGGTCTATAGCACAAAAAACCAATATTTCTATTGGTACAATACATGATATTATCCATGATCATCTTAACATGTCCAAAGTTAGTGCGAAATGGGTACCACGAATGTTGACACCGTTTCAGAAGCATACGCGCGTTGCTTGTTGTTCCGGCTTCATTGAACTGTGTGGTGAAAACCCTGATGGTTTGCTCCAAAAAATTGGTACCAGAGATGAAACTTGGGTTCATCATTATGACCCTCAGAGTAAACAAGAGTCGATGCAGTGGCACGTTAAAGGAACACCTCATCCCAAGAAATTCAAAGTCGTCCCTTCAGCTGGCAAGATCACGGCGACAATATTGTGAAGGGATATTATTAATAGATTATAAAGAAAAGGGTTTACATATTACAGGAGAGTACTACGCTAACATTTTACCCCAATTATGGGAAGCAATCAAAGAGAAGAGGAGGGGAAAATTGACCAGAGGAGTGCTGCTTCTTCATGACAACGCCTTCTTGAATCTGGGTTCGAAACTATTACTCACCCGCCGTACAGTCCAGACTTGGCCCCAGCGACTACATTTTGTTTCCCAACCTTAAAAAGGGTCTTCGTGGACATCGATTTTCTAATGATGAAGCGTGTTTTTTTTAACATGATTTTGTATCGTTAATAAAACGATAACAAAACAAGTTCAATATTTTTTTTGCGGATTATCTCTCTTTTACCTTCTCGTGTGGACACAAAGTCACACTAGAAAATCACTTCAAACCTCAACAATAAAATCATTTTTACAATCAAACAATTTTTTTGAATAGAGAAACTTTAGCTGACAGCGTCATGTCGCTATAATTTTTGCAGTAAAGACAATTTTCAACTGGGATAAAATCTCTCACGATATCTTACGAATATTCTAATGTTGAGTATTACGAAATGGCCAGTTTGTACATTCTGAGCGGTGAAAGTTTAAGAGGGCCACAGAGGATGTACCGAGACTAAAGTTTACCTCTACTTCATAGCCAAGGATACTTAAATCCACCAGTACCAAACATGCGAGCAATTTTGGCTGCCAATAGCAGACTGATGGCATACGGCCAATTTACCACCCCCCGGCACGCTGATGGACGTGGTAGACCTCATTTGTCGTTAGAAGCTTAAGATGAAATCTTCGAATTTTTCGAACATGACCCGAGAGCCAGTATGTATGACGCGGCACGTCGTTTCGGAGTCAGCCAGTACGCAGCGTGGAAGTTGCTGCATTCTGCCGGTCTCCACCCTTATCATTTTCAACTGGTACAACAACTTCATGAACCAGACCCAGCCGCTCGTCGAGGGTTTTGTTAGTGGCTTCTTAGTCATCCCGACGCCAACATTTTTTTGGATTGATGAAGCACTGTTCACCCGTGTTGGGATTTACAATGTACATAACGAACACTGGTGGTCATACAGTAATCCACATAAAGTTAAAGAAAGTCACCACCAAGTAAGGTTTAGTGCCAACGGGCATTATTGGGAATAATATATTAGGTCCCTATTTTATCGAAGGCCGTTTGACCGATATATTACAACGTGTAGTGAGCGAGTTAATGCACTGGCTGGGGTAGTATCCGCGGGAGTCTAAATTCTAGTTGGTAATAGGGGCATTGGTGTTTTTAGCCGGTGCGAGCCCGGCAGTACCTGGGCCCTCCATTCCCAGGTCGCCGGAAGGGATTTTCACCTCTGCCCCTTTTTCTTAAGCAAACAAAAGCAAGGACTTTTGTCTTTGGCCCCTCAGGCGATTACCAACAAAAAAAAAAAAAAAAAGAACCTTATTATCAGGAGATAAGGTTACAAGTGTACAATTATCTGTGTTTGCATTTGCTTGTAGTGAACAACTGAACATTCAGTTGAACACGTGTGTACGAAGTCTTCTAAAGTGATAGTTTATTTAATGATGACATGGGTAGTCAAGCTGTAGGTATACGATTGCTATTCGAAATTTGAAATAACATGTACAGCTTATCAGACAACAAGCCCCTCTCCTACTGATATTCTAAATTCGAAATTTCATTTATTAACTTACCTGACAACACTCCCCTCGCTTTGCACCAATGCATTAGAGGGTCCATGAATATCGTTAAGTTAGTGAAATTATTGAATCGGCAATATCTTGTTGTTTTTTTAGGTAGAGTAAAAATAACACAACAAGTGTTATTGATTTACAATCAATAGCGAAGCAAATATTAAAATTTGCGCACCTATTAAAAAATTACCCTGTATTGAAAAAGAAAAATAAAACACTAATCGTATGCTTTTGTTTTCCTTCTCATACCGGGAATTTATTGAACGCTCCTCGTATGTCAGCAGTGGACGGAAGTGGGCTTATGATGATGATGATGATGACGCTAGAACAAGTTTAGGTACCGTCAAAGAAATACGTATCAAAACAATCGCGCGAGGTGAATACTGGCATAATAGCCTCACTAATTCACTAAGAAAAATGGATTAATGTTCCAACTAAAATAATCTTAAATTTTAATTTCGACGGATTACCATTATTGAAAAGCTCAAATAAATAAAGAGATTTTGGCCGATTTGATATACTTGAGAGATCCGATATTGAATCGTTTGTAATTGGAATATATTTAAGGAGCAAGTTAAAAAAATGGCTTATATTCCTATCTGGAAAAAAAAGAGATGCCTAAATTTTAAAACGAGTATGTATTAAAACAAGTCATATCAATGCGTAGCTAAATAAAATACTATAGTAAAATTCGTTAAATAAATATTCGTTCAGATAAACCAAAAATCCCGGTTTGCTTGCCCCGGTAATGACATTCTAAATAAGTTTAAATATGGCTTTGCCTTCACAATTCACATAATCAATCATTACGACCACGAAAACTAAAAATAGTAATAAACCACGCTTGCCAATTAAAAAAAAAGCTGACATTTTGACCTAAGGGTTTTTCATTTGCTATATGGATCTCTAAAGAGAAAATCGAAATACAGTTAAACGAATAAAAATCTATTCTATTATAAAGCTGATTAACAGCTAAAAGCTGTATAAGTGAATCCATTAATTACATAGTGCAGCTACTAAGCTTATAATTCTCTCCAGATATCGTTGAGGCTGTTAAAGAATTGTCGCCATTTTCGAATGAATAAAAACACATTTGAAAGTATAAATAAAGAAAACTTGACAATATTTAACAATAACTAAAGTCGTATTATGATTACCAGAATTAAATAATGTAACTGTGGTCTCAGATTTAGTATTCATAGTATATTTTGATATTCTAACCGTAAAAAGAAACAACATTTTTTTAATATTTCCCTGGTTTCTTTTGATTTCTGTGCTGGGGCGTGAATATTTTGCCGCAAAAAACACACAGGTATACCATAAATTTTAATCGGCACTTATTTTCACCGTTATACCATCCGCTGTCCAAGTGATTAAAGTCGGTTACTTATTTTGAGTTATGTCGCCATTAATGAGTAAAAGCAATGCTCAATTTGTATACACATGTCAATTCTCAAATTATTTTACTTCCTTTGTAATTAAAGATAAAAAGATAAAAGATAAAATAAATTTATTCAGTAAGTAGGCCGCTCGGGCACTTTTACACGTCAAGATACTACCAGCGCTTCCCAAGAGGAGACCACTGATGAGAAGAAACGCCGCAAGAAACTCAGCAGTCAGTCATTTTTTAAACATATTTCATATTTCATATTACAATGGTATATACAACTTAATCTAGCATTATATATTTCCTTGCATCCCTGCAAGGAAATCTGGAGCATAGTAAATGAAGAGATAGGCACAAAATGTAGGTCACAAAATATAACACTTAGAGACCCGACATCGCAAATGACTATATCTGATAATGACATTCCTAATATATTTAATTCACATTTTTTAAACATAGCCTTAAATAACGCCGTTGACATTGAAAAGTCGTTAAGCGAACAATATCTCCGCAGACACCTGCGCGACACGGACGTGCCCGTGCTCGCCCTGCCCACCGTCACCAGCGACATGCTGGACCAGGTGCTGCGGTCTATGTTAAAAACGCGAAAAATTGCTGACACCTATGACATATCAGTTAATATTTTATTATGTATTTGGCCGATTATTGGCAACATATTAGTTAAATTAATTAATGAAGTTTTTGTTTCTGGTGTATACCCTGCCGTACTTAAAAGTACTAGAGTGTGCCCTGTGTTTAAGGGAAAAGGAGACAGGTGTGAAGTAAACAATTATAGGCCGATAACGATAGTTCCTACCATCTCTAAACTAATCGAGTCAATCCTGTCGTCGCATATTATGAGCCACCTCGAGGATAACGACCTACTGTCGGACCGTCAATTTGCGTATCGGCAGAAGATGTCAACGACCGCGGCAGCGTGTAAAATACTTGACTGCATTGCTACTAGTCTGGATGAGAGGTACAAGGTAGCGGGTATCTTGTGTGACTTGTCCAAGGCCTTTGACGTGATCAATCACGGAATGCTTCTGGACAAGTTGTATCACTACGGCGTCAATGATGTCAGCCACCGTCTACTCACGTCGTTTCTGTCCGGCCGTCAACAGGCAGTCAAGTTGTCCGCAAACGGCAAAAGGATCCAGTCAATGACCGGAAGTGTGAGTCTAGGTATTCCCCAAGGGTCTGCATTAGGAAACACACTGTTCCTGATTTACATGAATGACCTTCCGACGGCCATTACAGCTGGCCTGTCAGTGCTCTTTGCGGACGACACAACTGTTGTGGTTAGTGCGCGCACGTATGAACAGCTCGGGGAGGAAATCCATGTTGCGTGCCAACAGTTGCAAACCTGGTTTTCGGCTAACGGTTTGATTTTAAACATCTCCAAATCTAATACCATGGTTTTCTCAGGCCGAAGTATCACCCTTCCTGCGTGCGTGGCAAACAGTCCGATGCCGATATGCAATGAATGCAGGTTCCTCGGCTTCACACTTGACTCTAACCTTAACTGGAAGTGCCATGTTGACAAATTGTGCGATAGACTGAGTGGTACCGTCTTTGCGTTGCGTAAACTGGGAAGACTTATTGCAAATGATGCATTAATACAAGTGTACTTTTTCACTCCCTAATGTCGTATGGCACGCTCCTATGGGGAAACTCTACGGATGCCAATAACCATGCCGCTTTTGCATGATCATTACTCAATGATCATGCAAAAGCGTGCCTTACGCACGTTAGCTGGGGTGAAACCTAGGCACTCTTGCAGGGGCCTTTTCGTGACGTACCGCATATTGACGCACTACTCAGTTTACATTTTCCAAATAATAATGTTTGTAAGAAATAATATTTCCTCCTTTGCACGCGTGAATATTCCTGGCAAGGAGCTCCGCCACACCGGGCGTTTGAGAACAGTTCCCCGTCGCATGGCACTTGCGGGTAAGAACCCGCGTGTCATCGGCCCCACGTACTACGAGCGTCTACCCGCCAAACTTAAAAATTTACAATCCGACGAAGCATTTAAACATCAGCTGAGAAACCTTTTATTGAATAATCCGTTCTACTCCGTGGATGAATATATGAATATGGAAATGTAAATTTATTATTTTTGTTGACATTTATTACTCATTGTACATATTTTGACATCGGATGAATGACCATTATTAGATGTTTAACTTTTATTGTTTTAATTTATGAATTATTATTGTATTCTATTCTTTGATTATTAATATTTATGTTTTGACGATCTCAATGTAATTTCGTATTTTTTGACATGCAATGCAACTAATATTGTAATATTACATTGACAAATAAATAAACTAAGCTAAACTAAACTATAAAGCTACAAGTATTAAATTAAATATAATATCAAATAACAGTAGTTCAGCAGGAAAACATGCCAAAAATCTTACGGGAGAGAAAGATAGAAATGAATAAAATAAAATAATTACAACTACTTATATATGTGTATATGAGATGGTGCAAGATGACCACATAAAAGTTTCGATATGTTTTCCTGCATCAACGGTGTCCCCCAGACAAGAAAAGCAGGATAAAGCTTTTGCATTTGAACAAATTACTATTGACTAAGTTTCGGGTGTAGGCCATGCATTTTTGTCTGTTAGATAGTCCTCGACCCTATAATACGCTTTAGACATTAACGACCTTTTCAAATATTTTTTAAGTGCTGGAAAGTGTAACTTTAAAACTACTTCAGGTAATTTAATATAGAAATGAATGCATTGACCAACAAATGATTTATATACTTTAATTACTAAAGTCAAACTTGCTAGTCTCCATGTCAAATTCACAGACAGAATCAAATGATCCGAATTATCTATTCAAGATGCTTCTAAATACAGTATGTAGAGAATTTAATAAAACTTGTAGTAAGAAGCGAATTAAAATTAGTAATAAAATGTCATTCAATGAGTGGGCAACTATCGGAATCCGGAAAAGTAGAGATAAATTATACCAACTTTATGATAGGCGATCTTGTACCACTGACGAACATTTCCATCAATATGTTAGGAATTATTCCAAATTATTTAAAGCTGTGTGCATTAAGGCGAAAGCAGCTCATTTAAATGAAAAAATAAAATCTTCAGATAATAAAGCCAGGGCAGTCGTCTGGAAAATAATAAACACTGAGACCGGCAAAAAAAGTAAAAGCGAATCCACTGTTTCCTTGAAGATAGAAAATACATTAATAACCGACCCAGTAGCCAGTGAATTTAATAATTTCTTCTCAAAAATTCCTAGTGACATAACAAAATGTCTGGCATCGTCCACTGCAATAGCCCAATCCTTTCTATCTGAAAATGTAAAATTAGGAAATGTACGCGATTTCAAATTTCATCATGTTTCTCCCTTCGATATACTTAAGTCTTTTAAAATGATAAAAATAAAAAAAACGGAAGACTTATGGGGCGTGTCAGTTAAGGTACTTGAAACCATTCTGGAGGTCGTTGCTCCCACCCTAGCTCGTATTTTCAATAGTTGTATCGACAGTGGCATTTTCCCAGTTTTAATGAAATTTAGTAAGGTGGTTCCTATTTTTAAATCAGGTCATAGAAATAATCCTTCTGATTATCGTCCAGTATCTATCCTTCCTGCGTTCAGCAAAATATTTGAAAAAATAATGCTAACACAATTGACTTCTCACTTTAATACTAATAAAATTTTACACGATCAACAATTCGGCTTTATGAAAAGTAGGTCTACAACTGACGCGGGCGCAAGTTTGATCAAATTTATTTTACAGGCTTGGGAAGAGTCGCAGGACGCCATTGGAGTCTTCTGCGATCTTTCTAAAGCTTTTGATTGTGTAGATCATGGCACTTTAATTTGTAAACTTGGTTTTTATGGCATTAGAGGAAATGCATTAGATCTCATTAAGTCATATTTAACACAGAGAAATCAAAAGGTAGCGATAAATGGAGCCGTTTCGTCAGAGATAGAGATAGATATGGGCGTACCTCAAGGTTCTATTTTGGGCCCATTCCTGTTCCTTGTTTATGTAAATGATCTGCCGTATATGGTAAGCAGAAGGTCAGGCATTGTAATGTTCGCTGATGACACTTCTCTACTATTCAAGGTAAATAGGAAAGATACTGAACTCATTGAACCAAACAATACCCTCTCCATGATATCTGACTGGTTTGCTGCCAATAACTTAATGTTAAATCCAAATAAAACTAAATGTATAAAATTCTCATCAGCAAATTTATCAAATATAAACTTAGCCTCAAATATTAAACTTAATGGTGAAACCATAGACTTTGTAAAAACAACTGTTTTTCTAGGTATTACATTAGACTCTAAATTGCAGTGGGGTTCCCACATAACTGCGTTAGCAAGTAGGTTGAGCTCCGCTGCTTTTGCAGTCAGGAGAATAAGGCAGCTTACCAATGTAGCGACGGCACGGTTGGTCTACTTCGCTTACTTTAACAGTATAATTACGTACGGTCTTATTTTGTGGGGATCGGCTGCGGATATCGGTACAGTGTTTATTTTGCAAAAAAGGGCTATTAGAGCTATTTATAACTTGGGGTCGCGTGTGTCATTGAGGGAATTCTTCAAGGAAATAGATATTCTAACACTGCCGTCGCTATATGTATTTGAAATAATCATCTTTGTTCGGAAGAATCTACATAATTTCCCAACGAACATTGATAAGCCAAAAGCAACCAGGAGCACAGGAAAGCTCAAAACCACTTTTTATAGACTGGCCAAAACTTCAAAATCATTCTTGGGAAATTGTGTAAAATTCTACAATAAAATTCCAAAAAGTATTACTGAACTTACTGACTCTAAATTTAAATCTGTCGTAAAACAAAAACTAATTTCCCGAGCATATTATAAAGTAAACGATTATATCATGGATAGTGATGTTTGGCAGTGAGTCGTCCGTCCTGCATGAGTAATCTACGCTTAAAAAAGGTGCACCTACTGTACAAAAATACCGTGATATTGTAAACTATTTATAATTATAATGTAATGATGTAAACCTTTTTCTTGAAAAAAATATACCTTGCCGAGTTTCTTACGCCGGTTCTTCTCGGGGCAAAGGTTTTATTTTTCGAACCGGTGGTAATGCTTTTTGACATTCATAGGTGCATTATATTATGCCTAAATTGAAGAATAAAGAACTTTGACTTTGACTTTGACTTTACGGACACGGAATTTTCGAATAGCTATTTTATTTTTATTTCTAGTATTTAAATTATGTATATCTGAGTTTTTGGTGAAAGAATCTAAATTCTTAATAACATAAATAATATTCTCGTAAATAAATTGAGACGCTACAGTTAAGATATTAATTTCTTTAAAAAGTTCTCTTAAGGAGTCACGGGAATTTAAATTATAAATAGAACGAATGGCCCTTTTTTGTAACACAAATATAGTTTGTATGTCAGCTGCCTTACCCCAAACCAGAATACCATAAGACATAACACTTTGAAAATAACTATAATAAACTAAGCGAGCTGTCTCAACATTAGTTAGTTTTCTAATTTTCCTAACGGCGTAAGCTGCCGAACTTAGTTTACCTGCCAGTGCAGCTATGTGGGGACTCCATTGCAATTTTTTATCTATTGTTATGCCTAGGAATACCGCCTTATCTACCATTAGCAAACACTCGTTATTTCGAAAAATACTAGAATCTACCTGTTTAACATTAGGCAAAGCGAACCTAACACATTTAGTTTTCTTGGCATTTAGTAGCAAGTTGTTACTAATAAACCAATTATGTACTTTAACTAGAGTGGCGTTTATCCTACTGTAGTCTACGGTTTTTCTATCTACCTTGAAAATTAGTGAAGTATCATCAGCAAAAAGTACAATATCGCAAAGTTCATCTACTATTGGTGGCAAGTCATTTATGTAGACCAAAAATAAAAAAAGGACCTAATATAGCGCCTTGAGGCACACCTATTTTCACTGTAGCTCCAACAGATTGCGTTTTGTTTACAACAACTGTTTGAGTTCTATCACTTAGATAAGAAGACATAAGGCTTAAAGCTTTATTGGACAATCCATAATGTTCTAATTTTAAAATAAGGGTCATATGTTCCACGCAATCAAAAGCTTTAGAAAGATCACAAAAAATTCCTATTGCGTCGCAAGATTTTTCCCAACTGTTATATATATATTTAATGAGTACAGATGCCGCATCAATTGTTGATCGACCTCTTGTAAAGCCAAACTGGTTATTGCTAAGTAGTTTATTTCTGTTAAAGTGACCTAACATATCCTTCAGCATTAGTTTCTCAAAGACTTTACTTAAAACTGGTAGTATGGAAATGTGACGGAAGTTCGTTATATCACTCATCTCGCCTGATTTAAAAAGAGGTATGACTTTACTATATTTCATGATATCTGGAAAGATCCCCTCTGATATGCAATTATTGTAAATTAATGCTAGATGGGGTGCAATTACATCTATGATATGAAAGAGCACTTTAACTGATGTGCCCACAAATCTTCAGTCTTTTTTAAACTAAGCGATGTAAATATCTTTACTATTGAATCTGAAATTCTCTACAAAACCTTATTTAAAACTGTTATTCTTAAAAGATACTTATGAGACTATGTGTAGTGTTATAGTTTCCTTGTACACCGAGTAACAGCTTTAATACAGCTATTATACAGCTTATCTATTTTGCATCACAGCTACTATGCAGCTCTATTAACGCTAAAAGCTGTATTATTTGTGGGCCTTTTTCCCCTTATAAGGGCTGTATAAACGCTTATACAGCATCTATACAGTCAAAATATACAGCTTTTAGTATACGAAAATACTTAAATACAGCTTATATACACCCTGAAATGCTACTTGTTAAGTAATTATATTTGTATAATATATGCCACTTTTTAATTAATTAATTAATTAATTTATTTTATTTATTTTATTTAATCATTGTTTTGTATATTTAGTATTAACTCCACGTATCGAATTCTGTTAGTCGTGGTCCCCGTTTATGTTAAATTGACTTCAGTTGTTGATACCGATGTACGTTTCATTTCAATTTACGAGGGCTGTCTGAAAAGTTTCTTACCTAACATGGAAAGAGGTGTTTTTTCGGTCCGATTCTTTTCTAGTTTTCAACATAGTCTCCTTGTAAAATTATACACTTCTCCCAGCGATGCTCCCATGTCTTCAACCTATCCAGGTAGTAGTTGACGTCTTGCTTTGCAAAATAGGCGTCCACGGCGGCTAAGGCCCCTTCTTTACTTAAAAATCTCTGTCCACCGAGCCAAGTTTTCAATCTGGGAAACAGGAAGAAGTCGCGAAGAGCCAGATCCGGAGAATACGGTGGATGTTCAATCAGTTCGAATCGCTGCTCCTGAATTTTTTTTCGCCTTCGCTATCTTTGACTTGTGAGATGGTGCGTTATCTTGATTAAACAACACTTTGTTTTTTTGTAAATGCGGCGATTTTTTCGAAATTTCTACCTTCAAATTGTCAAGTAGCGATGAATAATAAGCCCCCGTTATAGTTTTTCCTTTTTCTAGATAGTCAACGAATATAACTCCGCGACTATCCCAGAACACGGTGGCCATCACCTTTCCGGCCGAAGAAACCGTCTTCGCCTTCTTTGGAGCAGGCTCATTCTTTGCAGTCCACTGTTTGGATTGTGATTTTGTCTCCGGCGTGAAGTGATGGATCCACGTTTCGTCGACGGTTATCAACCGACGCAAAAAATCTGACGTGTGTTGCTTAAATCGCTTCAAAAGGGCTTCGGAAATGTTCATTCGAACTTGTTTTGGTCCGAATTTAACAGACGCGGCACCCAACGCTGCCAATGCAGTTAGCTTTCGAATGTTCAAATCTTCAACTAATATATGACAAACTCTTTCTTTAGATATGCTTACAGCTTCTACAATCTCCCTAACCTAGATTCGAACGTCGTCGAGCACCAATCGGTGTACTTTTTGGACAATATCTTGGTTAGTCGCAGTTGTTGGCCGTCCTACGCGTTCATCATCATATAAGCTGGTACGACCGCGTTTAAATTCTGCTACCCAAAATTTTACTATAGAAAATGATGGAGCAGACTTGCCGTAAACAGCATCCATCTCAGTTTTGATTTGGGTTGGCGTGTTGTTTTTTAAATATAAGAACTTAATCACTGCTCGCCACTCAATTTTATCCATTCTTCAAATAAATCAGCCGTTAAGAAAATACTGAAAAAAGTCTAATTATAGTGACAAAGAGAATTTAAAAAAAAGTTTTTATTTCATAGTGATGCCAAAAACTTTTCAGACGAATCTCGTAACCCTCATTTTTTGAAGCATATAGGTTTTAATAATAAAACTAGGCGGACAGCTGTCCGCGCCCCGGGTGTAATTTTTTTTCAAACAAACCTTATGTAAAATGAATATTCACATACAATATTATAAGAATCGGCCAAGACGTTTCGGAGGAGTTTCGTTACTAATACTTTGACACGAAAATGTTGTATATTAGATGTCGTTAGAATTTATCTCTTCTGATTTAAAGCAACTTGTGGCAAGTGGACATACGTACAATAAACGATTATCTGATAAGTCTTCGAGATAAGATTCTTACGAGTATAAAAAAAAAGTACTATAATTAGGATAAGTTTAAATTTCTTCGGATTCCATAGTAAAACCTTTTCAGGATTAAACTTCATGTATGCATGATCATGCTACCTCAATAGCAACAATGCATCATCACTTATGATTCTTACCGTGTACTCTTTCAACTTGCAATAGGTTTTGAGAATTAAGTGTTCAGTACCTGAAAGACCGACCTTTTTTTTTTGGTGAAATATCGTTTTCTAATAATTAAACCTAGCTAGAAATCGTTGGAACCGTTTCCTAGATTCAGATATATATATATATATATATATATATATATATGTCCACACCTCTACGATATCTGTGTCGATTTTCAGCTCTCCGCGAAAACTCAGTCGGGAAACATGTCATCCGCGATGGAAAACGACCACGCACTTGCGGTGGTAGTCTAGTTGTGCAAAAACAAAAAAACGTAGTGCGTGGTGTAAGGAATGGGTTCTTAAAAGAAAGTCATACTGTCATATAAATTTACTAAAATTTTACCCCAAAAGATTGGCATGACTACTTAAGGATGAGTGAAGTAACTTACATACACCACCTGTCTTTGGTCACTTCGCTAATAAAAAAACCGGGCAAGAGCATGTCGGACCATTTTCAGTGTAGGGTTCAGAAGCCGTTACTACAAACATAAAATTCTATTTCAAATAGTACGATGTGGGCAAGTGAACCAGCAAAAAAGCTGGCATATCTTCATAGCACATCTCCTTTTTACTACAAATTAACATAAAACATCCCGTACTTAAAGTAAAAACATGTATTTATTTATTTATTTATTTAAATTAGGTACAATAACAAGTTGACAACCAAACATTAATTAAGTACTTAGTTATCACAGAGGCATTTAGGTGGTAACAACCCAATAACAATTGTACACAACATTCGTTAAAGTAAGGAGCAGGTAGGTATACAACGAAAACTTATAAACTTATAAAATAAAATAAAAGACATAAAATTAAACTAATATACTTAAGTAGGTGGCCGATTAGATAGTAAATTTCTGAATTTAATAAAATTATCCGAGAAGATATCCACATCAATTTCCAAGCAATTGTACTTACGACACATCCTAAACAGCGGAGAATTATGGGTGACTTTATTAGTGGCTAAAGGTACACTAAATATTTTGCGACATCGAGTGATCCTCTTACTGGCTATCAATGCCAAGGTGTTAATAAGATCTGTGTCAACGACGCCATTCAGTATTTTATGCAGCATGAGCAGGTCTGTCACATCGCGCCGTGATTTTAAGGACGATAAGTTGAAGTGTGTATGTTTAACATTACGACTAATACCCGGATAAATATTGAATACCCAGTGTATTCAAGGAAAAATACATTTTTCTACCTGGTTGTAACCACTATATTATCTCCTCTTACGAAGACTAATTATTTTGGCTCACCTAATTCCGATCACTGGTTATAATAATTGAGATGTCATCCGCAAATAACACACTTTTGTAAGAAGGTACATTTTGGTAAATCATTAATTTAAATTATAAACAGCAAAGGGCCCAACACACAGCCCTGGGGAACGCCAGTATTATTTATCTTACACATTGTATTATGCCAGTAAGGAAACTCTCAAGCCAGGCAAGAGCATTGTCCCTTATGCCGTATCACTCGCACTTATTGATTAATATTTAATGTCTAACAAAATCGAAAGCCTTACTCATGTACGACAAAAAAACAGAAACCCGCAACTGGTAGCTTTTTATCAATGCTTTCAGTAATTGGCTAATTATTATCAGCCGCAAGACGTCTACTGCTGGACAAAAGCCTTCCCCAAGGTTTACCTCAACGATCGGTCCTCTGCTGCTGTCATTCAGCGGTTTCCGCAGTCGGTCCACCTGTTGGAAGGCCGGCCGACACTTCGTCTTCCGGTTCGCGGTTGCCACTCTAGAACCTTCCCGTTCCAACGGTCATCGGTTCTATGAGCAATGTGCCACGCCCATTTCCACTTAAGGGTTGCAATTCGCTGAGCTATATCAGTTACTTTAGTTCTCCTGCGGATCTCCTCATTCCTGATTCGATCTCGCAAGGAGACACGCAGCATAGCTCATAATATTCGAGTAACTCAAAATTCTTTATAGAAAGTTTATGATAAAAATAGGTCATCTAACACAATTTTATGGTTTCTCTGATACGACGAGAGAATTCTCGGACTTTACTCTTAACGCGACTCATAGAATTTTGCACGGATTGATTTCTGATCAGTTTAGTACCTTTCATCTACTGTCTTTTGAAATCAGGTAATGATGGGACCGATTGGCATGTTTTCCGCAGCGTTGTTTTAATATTAGCCCTGTTTTTTTATTGGCCGTAGTTCTGGA
This sequence comes from Acleris sparsana, assembly GCA_923062465.1. Classification (NCBI taxonomy): domain Eukaryota; kingdom Metazoa; phylum Arthropoda; class Insecta; order Lepidoptera; family Tortricidae; genus Acleris; species Acleris sparsana. The sequence goes on along the minus strand of OV281287.1, from coordinate 11,243,643 downwards.
CAATTTGGCGGATCCGTATTCTTCGGCAATGTATCGATAGAATTCAGATTATACCAGTTCTAAGCTGTAGCCAGCCAAATCAGGCCAGAAAAATGACGAAAAAGTGTGCTTTCTTGTAAGTGGTAATAACTGCTAATTGTGCCAGTGGTTACAAAAGGCGAACTTCGCCGCACGAGGAACTTCTTAGCGAATTTCTCCACTCGAATCATTTTTTCTGATTCATGCAGACCTGAGACGTTGCGAGAAGAAAAGTGTTGGTTCCCTGGTATTGATTTAAAATCAGCCCTCACATACGTTTCCTCATCAATAAACAACCTGTTTTTTGAACCCACAAGGTGTACAGAAATATAGACCATCTAACTGCTCGATTATACTGTTCTAAAGATAAAGATAAGATAAAGATAAGTTTATTGATTAACTAAGCATAAGAATATACAAGAAAATATCCAGTGGACCCCAAGCTTGGCTGAGCCTGTATCTTGGGACCCAGTTCTACCGTTCTCTTCGGGGATTTTTGCTTTTTGTAAGTAGATGTGCCGCACTTTTTTTTTGAGTACTTTTGTTGGGCTTGTACATTTTTTTTGGGCACATTTCGAAAAAAGATTGCCAGATTCTGATCAAACAGCTTACACACCTTTGACTCCAATTTTTTTGTTCCCTTTTTTTGTTTGATGACTCTCGCTGATTTTTTTCAATAGCTACACCTTGTTTTAATATTTTTTAGGGTCCTTTGCACTGGTCTCTGACTTGTATTGCATGAGTTTGCAAGCTCCGAAGTAGATACATTGAGATTTACAGAAAATTCTCGTTAAATTAATTCGCAAAAGCTTCTTCTTTTGACTACATCTTGACTAAAAAAAACAAGGAATAAGTTTGAAACCTAATAAGTTTTACCAAAGAAGTTTGCGAGCCCGGAAAAAAAACGGAAAATGTTAGCGACAATTTAATAGTAGGTACCATTTCAGGCCTTTTCAAAGATTTTTGAAAAAAATGTGATTTAAGTGTAGGTCGGAAGGAGTCTAAATCTTGGACGTCGTCTTTTTTAAAAAGAGGCTTTTCCATTGAATGTTTTAGTCTTGTTGGAAATTTTACTTTGCCGGAATTCTACATTATGCTGGAGTAACATAGGCAATGTTTTATTTTTCTGCGCGGACGGAGTCGCGGCCACAGCTAGTTTAATGATAAAGACTCATAATATATAACTTGACTGCGGTTAAGCATTTAACATATGGTAACTAATTAAATTCAAATGCAAAATATTTATTCAGTAAATAGGCCACATGAGGGGGTAAAAATCGACAGTGATGTTTAATGGTACTGAAAATAATAATGAATACAATAAATTACACCATTAGGGCCACTGTATAATATGTCATATTATGGCAAACTATATCATATATCAATAACACTAAATCTGCCTAAATCAGGACAATGTTTGCAATACATTGCTTGCTGAAAAAACATTAAAGGTTAACGCTTAGTAATATCTGCAATAAATTGCTAAGAAATTGGTAGTAACCCTGCCTACGAAGTCAGCGGTCCCGTGTTCGAATTCCAGTAAGGGCAAAATTAAATATTTGTGTGCAAGCACTAAAGAGTTTACATGCATACAAGTTCGTTTTTTTGTTTCTGATTATTTGATGTTTTTAGGGTTCCGTAGCCAAATGGCAAAAAACGGAACCCTTATAGATTCGTCATGTCTGTCCGTCCGTATGTCACAGCCACTTTATTCCGTAACTATAAGAGCTATACTATGGAAACTTCGTAAGTAGATGTATTCGGTGAACCGCATTAAGATTTTCATACAAAAATAGAAAAAAAACAATAAATTTTTGGTGTTCCCCATACTTAGAACTGAAACTCAATTATTTTTTTTTCATCAAACCCATACGTGTGGGGTATCTATGGATAGGTCTTCAAAAATGATATTGAGGTTTCTAATATTATTTTTTCAAAACTGAATAGTTTGCGCGAGAGACGCTTCCAAAGTGGAAAAATGTGTGTCCCCCCCCCCGTAACTTCTAAAATAAGGGAATGATAAATGTAAAAATAATATATGATGTACATTACCATGCAAACTTCCACCGAAAATTGGTTTGAACGAGATCTAATAATTAGTTTTTTTTTTTAATACGTTATAAATCGTAAACCGCATTTTACCTTTCATCAATCAACTCCAATATAATAAAGAATAAAGAAAAACATTTATTTAGATGTATAGTTGTACGGAACCCTACGTGCGCGAGTCCGACTCCGACCGATAATTAATAATTACAGTATAAATTTAATTTAGAAAATGATTTTTTGATTTTACATGATATTAGTTAATTTATTTGTTTATTATACTTAATGGTAGCTATTATTACTATTATTAGACCTAGGTATTTAAATTGTCATGCAAGAACCCCTCTTGCGAGGGTTAAGGACTCCTCCAGAGATGACCAGCGTTTTCGATCCTTCGCTTCATTAACCATTTTTTTCCGGCAATTTTTTTTAGTTAATTGACCATCTAGGTATCGGTCGTCTTCCTCGTTTCCTCAAGCCTTTTGGGCCAGCCCACGAAATCAGCGGTCGTCGCTCATTCTCGCTACTGTCCTGCCTATATCCACTTTAGCTTAAGAGCGTAAGTGAGAGCGTCAATTACTTTTGTCTTTTGTCTGATGGTGGTGTGACGTATTTTGTGATTTTTCTTATTTCTCTATACTGCGCTGGCAGATAGTAATCTGTATTTAAACTCGCTGTGTAAAGTTCCATGTTTGACAGGCGTACGGTCATCCAAGAAAGTGTTCTACCAGTTTTGACAAAAGTTTCTGTAAGATTTAATTATCGCTAAGGTTGACACTTATCACTGTGGCAATATTTTTGCAAGGGAAAATCGAACTTGTTGTATCATGACGTGCAAATGAACTTCAGCTGGTTGACCACATATTTGGCCGAATGTACGTCAGAAACGTTGGAAGGCTTGCATCCATGACTTTTTTCTTGACCTTTTTAGGCATCTGGCTTTTGAGCACTTCCTTAAGGCTCCAAAATCTTCCACGTATCTGTTGGCTTTCTTTGTACTTCTTCATCGTTGCTATGTTTTGGAAGGAAATTCGTTTTCCTAAGTATATGTAGGACTCTACATACTCTAACCGTGTGTTGTCTAAGCAGATAGAGTTTTCATCGGCGTTCAGCGTTTTGCTCTGGTTTACTTTTACACTCAGGAGCAAAAAAAACGGGTCACTGTGCGTTTTTCATGCTAAAGAGGCTATTTCGAAGCCTTGGTTCGTCGCCAGGGAATGCTTTTAGTGAAATCTGATGATGAATACCTTGACCATCGATACAGGACTTCCAGAGTGCCTAGGATACCCAACTGAATGAATCTGCGGTTAACGCCGGAATTGTGCATGTTCAGAAAAACATCTAAAATGGCAATAAAATGTAAGAAAATCCAAGTGCTAACCCAAACTCTCCCGCTGTGGTGTGAACTTATTGTGCGATCAGTTAGGTATCTTAAGAACTTTTGACCTCCTCTATTGAACCTCGCAGTATCCACCATTAAACCTCACTCGAAACAACCCCTGGCGAGGAACCAAGGCCTCAAAATAGTCTCGTTTGTATGAAAAACGCACTCTGACCCGGTATTTTTGCTCCTGAGTGTAGTCCAACGTTCCTGCTAACAATTTTAAGCGCTTGTAACATTGAATTTAGCTCTTCACTATTTTTCGATAGAAAGACAATACCGTCAGCAAATCTCAGGTGGCTAATATATTTACCATTGATACATAATCCAACTCTATTCCAATTTAGATTTACAATAATTGACTCTAGAACCGCTATAAATATTCGAGGCGATAGGGGGTCAACCTCACCTTGCGTACTCCTCTCTTGATAGCATTAGGTGGTCCTGTATTCTCTACTTTTACTCTACTTATGTTATTTTCTTAGAGATATTTAAGGACTCTAATATACATATTATACAATAATAAATTTGGCGACCGGCTAGATGTATAGTTTCACAACCTAAAATATGTACTGATAAATGGAAAACGCCCAACTTTAATACCTGAAGTACTTGATCCAACTGCGAATGTGCGTGAAGCGGGCCTTCCTTCACTTATAATAATACCTTTATCAATGATAACGATGAGCAAGTACTAGTATGATTAGTTTCATAATGATGTGTATCAATATACCATTAATTTTTGTATTTGCTTGAACCCTAAAATTAATACATTTTGTTGATGCTGATGCCGTATTTAAGCCAAGACTAACAATTAGTCTGATTAGGTTGTCACTGGTGGTACGCGTTATAAAACCAGTGTAGGAGCCTCGGGCGGGATATGTTCACAATTACCTTATTTTTGTGTAGATCTAAAAATTCAATGTAGTTCTCATGTAGTGCTGAATTGTGTTTTAGAGAAAAGTTTGAAGAAAATTTACCCAGTAACTGGCAAGAACTGGTGGAAAATTGTCCTCGAATATTAAAAGACAGAGTGGTTAACGGACTATTAGTCCTCCTCCCTAATAAAGAGGTATGTAGAGAAGTCGCGATGCAATATATCTCTTTATTTTTCAAAATATAAATACCTCTCGTTTTGGGGTATTACAGAGGCATTCTTTATATCTACATGTAGGAATGTGTAAATATGAAAATGATACCATCTCATCACATTCGTTTCAAGACATTTTTCGCTTGAGAAACATTAACTTTAAACTAATTAATTATTTTCAAAAATAAACTATTTAACTTGCATGTGTCACTTACGTATATAGACATTTTAAGAATAATGCAGCTGCAGAAATTCGTCTAGCCACGAGACTATCTTGCCATGATTATTTTGCCTTAGCAATGCCAACGTTCGCTTGACTGGTATAACAGATGATATTCTTTTGCAGGGAGCGCCATCCCTGCTTATAGATAGCAGTGTTTTAGACGACACTATCGATAGTGATCTACCAGCACTTAAACTGCCAGAAGATGATTTCTGGAATGTTTTTGTAACTGTTGCTAATTCCACATTAGAGATTTGGCTTAGAATAGTAGGAACAAATTATAGTGTAAGTATCTGGTGTATACCTAGTCTAGCCATAAGTTCTGTTACTAAGGTTGAGTCAAAAAAAACTAACTAATGTTAATTTTTTAATTTCAATTCGTATAAAAATTAAAAGCTCAATTAATGTACCTTGTTAAGAACAAATAATCATTCTATATATTCACCGCAATTTCTGATACGATCTTTTAGCAATCACAGCCGGGATCGATAAAATTACGCATGACTATTTGTAAATTTCACTTTTTAAAAACGCTTAAAAGTTAGTTTTTGTTAACCACGGAACTTTTTTTGTTTAATATTATAAAACTTCCTATCTCTGTGTATGTTTAGAGACCAACATTATATTTCTCAACAAGACTCAATTCCAGCTTATGAAGCAAGAGATTTGGTGTGTTTTTCGTATTACTGCAAATTGTCGTGAAATCGTAAAGTCATTTTAATGAGACATCAAGATTGACCGGTGTACAAGCGGATCTTTAGTTGCTTGAAATACATTTGTATCAGAATTTAAAGCTAAAAGTATGTTCAATATGTCACGCAAAGTTGAACTCTCTACAAGAACTCTCACAAAAGTTGTGGCTGTTATCAGTATCATCGTCGTGCGTAAATTAAACTATAATTTTCTAGTCCCGAATGGGTAATACTTCAAGCTCGTACATCAAATAATTGCAATAGTTTTAGAATACCTTATTTTTATTTTTATTCTTTATAAATCAAAGTTTTGATTAATATACAGGTTTACGTAAAACTCCTTTAATTTATTTTTTAAATTGTAATAAACTTTAGTAACAGAACTTATGGCCCGACTATGTAGTATTAGTATAACTTATGCTTGCATTCCTAATGTAGATAAGGCATCATGATATTTTGAAAATATTTGTTTATAGGATGCCTTCGAGACGTTACTTGTAGACATGGCGAAATATTATGATCGCAACGGTACTTTCGTCGATAAAAATATGTTAATTATGAATGCATGGTAAGTGCAATTACTTAAATAAAAATTAGGTCCTTAATTGTTTTATTTAATAACATGCTGTTTTTTTAGGTATGCAGTTAACTTAGATGATGGCGAATGGCAACGAGCAAAAATAATAGAAATCGAAGAGGATACTGCGACCGTGTTTTTAGGAGATCACGGAGACGACGATATAGTTTATTTAAATAAGATAAAAATTCTCGAACCACAGTTTAGAAAACTTCCGGCGCAGGTAGGTGCATTTGAGGGAAACTGGGTTTTATGCTTTTGAGTTTCTAGATAGGTTAGGTACTCTTTTTTTATATCACGCAGGTTTCTACTAGCGTGCGTGTTAGGTGATCATTATAAAAACAAAGTCAATTCGTGACCATAACATAGAACATTAATGTTTACTTTCCTCTTAATCGAAATAAAAAATAGAGTGTTCAACTTGCAAATATTAATTGCAGTCTTGAACTGCGCACTGGCCGACGACGCTCGTGCAGTCTACTAACACCATTGCCTTGGTCTAAGTACTATTACGATAGCATTGTTTTCTTCAAGTGGATATTGCCAAACAAAGTACTAACAACTATGCACTCGTTCGTAATCGTACTTTGCAGGAGGTGCCAAAAAGTCTTTCGGGCTTGGGTTATGTTAAAGAGGTACAAACCCGAAGGTCGTTTTAATTACTATGGCTGGCGAACGGAGACCAGGTCGCACGGCGCATTGTAAATTAATATGGAGTGTTACCTACCCTAGCGACCAAGGAGCCGTCACTGGTCGCGATCGGCAACATCGGAATCATGGCGTTAGACGGACGTGAACGAAAGGTGAAAGCTATTGAGTCGTAGTATGTTGTTGATGTATGGTGTCCGGCAGGCGATCCTGTGCCGACTGGAGGGCGCGGAGGAGCTCTCGGCGAGCGAGGCGGGCGCGGAACTGGCGCGCCGGCGCTTGCCCGGCGAGGTGCTCGTGGCGGCGCCCGGCGCGCGGGCGCCCGCCGACCCCGCCGTGCCCGTCGTGCTTTACGACACCTCCACACAGCGCGACCTCAACCTCAATAAGGAGATCGTGCACGACTTCTGCATGCAGGGCGCCTTCACCGTTACGCAGGTCAGTGCGCGACCTTGTCATATTGTACAACGTTTCATACGATGTGTTTTTCTACGATATGATACATTTTATTAAAGGACGTAGCAGGATAGGCTTTGAAAAAGTGTCCCCAAAGCGTGGAGTTCAAAACTATAGCAAACGGTGCTTTATGTAGGGATAACAATGTATAGTCAGGGGCATACCACCTCTAGGGCGATGTTCGTTTGCACGTTCGACGCGTAACGACCTGAGTGCTTTAGGATTAATAGCTGCAACGAACAAGCCAATATTTTCTTAATCGCTTTTCTTTTTCGCGGTCGTCCGCGAATGTTCCTGACTGAACATAGTTTCGTCCTACTACCGTCCGTATATAGTTAAAGCAGTAAAGTAACTACGTACAAACGTTCGAAACGATGCACTCGCACAGAGGCACGTCTCAACAAGACGCCTAAGCAAACATGGCAGTGCTGTCAGTGGTGGGTGTCTCGTCGAGTCGAGACGAATGGTTACGCTTTGCGTTTCTATATCCTACTTAATATTATAAATGCGAAAGTTTGTGTGTGAGTGTGTGTGTGCGCGCGTGTTTGTTACTTCTTCACGCTGCAACGGCTGGACGGATTTGGATGCAATTTGGAATGGAGATTACGGAACTACCCCTAAAGGATAAAAGAGGATGTTTTTTTTGAGAGTTTCGTCATATTCGTAGTTAGAAACGTTAAAATTTGTATTTCTACTCATAAATAAAAAATATTACTTTTGGCGGTTTTGAAAAAAAATATTCTATGAGGTTGAAATGGGGGGTGGAAGTATGTATCGAAGTTAAATAAACTAATAACTATGAGCTATGATAATAGCTGTAATGTACTAGGAGTAAGTACAGTTGGTTAGGTTTTTTTTTTGAGTACCCTCGTATGACCCTTGGTACTCCGAATGAAGTTGGTTAGGGTGAAGTAATTATTTTGACCATCCAGAATCCGAATAGGCTTGGTTAAGTTATTTTTTGACCACCCGAAGTTATTTTCCGAAAACCGAAAATTAAACGTAATAAATTAAATACACTAAAGTATTTTTATTTCCTTTACTTCGTCCTTCTTGTTTTGTTTAAGATATTGTCAGTTAAGATATACAACATATAAAATAGTAGATTGATAACCAAGGGTTGAAAGTGACCCATTTCACCCGAGATATTTCTGGCGCTCGAACGAAGTGAGAGCGCCAATAGTTCGAGGGGAAATGGGTAATTTCGCCCGAGTTAGACACTCTACTTTTCATTTCGACTGTGAGGAAAATATATTTAATCTCGTTTCCCGCTTTATCTATTGAAAACTTTTTTTTCTAGATTCATAAAAAAGTTAAAATACACATGCTGCCAACATTAGAAAATTTAAATCGAGTTGGTCACGGCCAAGGAGCATGACTTCCATCTCATTCTTACCCTAACTAAAGAAAGAGATGGAATATATTCGTGACGTAATAAAGGTCAAATTTCTGGTTTCGAACGGATGTTCGGTGTTCAATAAGTTGTTGTTGTATAATGAGCTCCTTGGTCGTGTCCAACTCGATTAAACTTTTCTAATGTTGGCAGTAGTGTATTTTCTAGATGGCCATGCCGAAACGTGAAAGAAAAAGTGTCATGCTATGCTATCACGGTATTATGGCGGGCGGCAGAATAGAGAAATAATTTTTAATGTTGATTTTCTGTAATTGCGAAAAAAATAGACCAGTCTTAAAATGATTTTCATATGAACCTATAGGCCGTAATAAATACATCGTTTAACGTATAGCCGAGTTTAGATATATGAAAATCTTTTATTTTAATAATATGACGAAGCTCAATTATCTTAGACTCCGTGGCCAAGCGTAACTATTAAAAAAAATTTACTTTCCACCCTAGAGATGAAAACGCAATTTTCCACCCGGCTATCCACCCATTCAAATTAAACTTTCCGAACAGGAGAGATGAAAATATATGTACAACATTAGGTATATTTAAAACAAAAATAGTTACTGCAAATTACAGTATTCTGTAGGAGGTAATTGCAAACTGTAACAAATTATAATACCTATTCTTACATTTCATTTAATAAATTTTTAGTTTGTAATATTTAATAAATATTCAGTAATTTTTGAAATTCACTTCACTCACAGTGTTGTGGTGCGTGTATGCTCATAATAATATTTCCTAGCAAATATGACTTAGTAAATTAAATTTAGCATATACCTTTGTTAACAATTTGCAATAGCCTGCTACAGATTGTAAATTGTAGTACTTACGTACCTATACCTTTAATCACGGATATCCTTCATATCATTATGTTGACGGTAAAATTTGATTAAACTTATATTTTAAGACCGTTTTTATTCCCAGACCCAATGTTTTTTGGAGATATTTTACCATTAGTGTATAATAAAGTAGAGTGTTTTTTATTGCATTTTTTTCTTTTTTTTTTGGGCTAAATGTAAGCTTGCAGTTATTTCAATATCATGACCTATTCATTTTCCACCCCCTGTAAAGTTTGTGTGGCACAGATCACAGAAACAAGGGAGATATGTTATGTAGGCGTGGTTCGTGACGCCTCGGTATGGTCGAAATGGACATATCGACACAAGGCGCGTCAAGCGTCTCCTTAAGCTGGGTCCACATATGTATCATTTCGTCGTATCGTAACTCCGTTGCGTTGCACCGACGCGTATCGAGATAGCTAGTTTGGACGCAAAAACAGCGCGATCATGCGGCGAGCCGTACCTGATCGGTTGGGATCGACGTTGACACGCGTTTATTATATAGCCCGCACACTCGCGATCGGATACGCGTATCAAGATCGGTAAGTATGTACGTGTTTTGATACTGTATCACGATACGAAGTTATGATTTGATACGCGATACGCCGTGATCGCTCTCGAGGCGGTTTTTCCCCGATCATCAAGGTAGTGATACGGTATGCCCAAAGTGAGCGTCCACATTTAATGACACGGCTTCATGAGTTTATGACACGATACGCTGCTACGCTACGGTCAGTATGGACGCATTTTTTCGCGCGGCGGTAGTGATACGGTGTTCCCAAAGTGAGCGTCCATACTTAGCATACGCGAGCTCAATACGATATGCGTGATCGTGATCGGCAAAATTATTCAAATGTGAACCCAGCTTAAGTCACCCGCTGATCGCTATCAATATACGAGCTCCGTTTAAATGGTAAAATGACTGTTGGTAGCTCGATTTGTGCAAAAATCGAAGTTCAAACGTTAATTTTCCGTCAAGGGGCATACATACAGTAAATTTCGTTTATAAGCATTATTTCTTTTTTTTTATGAATATTTAAGGTTTGTATGGATTTCTGAGAGTAAGGATGTGGACATGATATCTATCGACTATCGATTAATGGCTTGTTCTACAGTGATCAATATAATTAAACGTGTTAATAGTTAAAGTTATCTATCATAACCAGAGGGCGGAATTGCTCATGGCAAAAATCAAATGTCAATAGAGTTGGAACGTTGAATTTTATCGACTATCGAATAAACTGATATTATATTCACCAAGCATAATCTTTATTTATTAAAAAAACTAAACCTTAAATCCATAAGCAAACAATAATAGACTTCATATGAATATTACGAATAACATTTTAATAAAAGACAACATAAAGCGATAATTTTAAAAACTAATTATCTTAGTTCTGCATTATTAAAACTACCTAAGTTTCAATAATATAACCTAAGGATTTAAATCAGCTGTGAACTAATTTTCATCGCATAAAACCGTATCGTAATCTAAGTCTGCGCTAATGACGTTTTCCTCGTCTTCTCTGTAATAATACATGACAGTCATATGTTTTACATGTGATCAGCCTGCATACTGGTTCTGTTTTGCATTGTAAATCCATTTATACGTAGACAAACGTGAATTAGTTGCAAATAGACTAGTGGCAAAAATGACAGTTAACTGCCATGCAATTTACTTTTAATCTAACCAAAGAGGTCAAATGGTCAAATAGCTAATCAAAGAGGTTAATGTTAAAGTCAGAAATGTAAATGGTGACTGAACTTATCGATACCTGAAAATGTCGATAAAATTCAACGTTCCAACTCTATTGACGTTTGATTTTTGCCATGAGCTATTCCGCCCTCTGATCATAACTATCACACGCTTAAAACACAAAGAAAATTATTAAACAAACTTTTACGTTATATAAAGTTAAATATTCGTTATAATGTAACGAACGTTATAATATAACGAACGTTATATAAAGTTTAAGCGGTAAGAACATATTCTGAATGACGTAGGTAAATACTTTCTAAAATCTGGATTCGGTTCAACTGTATTGCACATTTAACCATTGATTGGATTTAAGATATAATTGGGTCATCTACGACTTTGCGATCATGACACATCTCCCTTGTTTCTGTGATCTGTGTAGTGTGGTTATATCGCAGAAGCCGTGCGAGGTGGAAGTAGGGTGCGTGACGGAGGAGGGGCGCATCTGGGTGTCGCGCGCCGGCAGCGCGGCGCTGGTGCGCAAGGCCCTGGCGCTGCTCACGGCCGGGCCCTATCGGCGCCCGCTGCCCGCCGCACCCGCCGCGCCGCCGCCCGCCGCCGGCGCGCTCTACATCGTGCGCACGCTCTCTGGGGACTGGTGAGGGAGCTAACGATCGCGTCCTAGGGAACTCGACGACACGATCAACCGTTGTTGGTGCACGTCTTTTGGGTGAAAATTACGACGCCCCCTTATTTTAACTGAGAATATTGAGATATCCTTTCGCTTTTAATCGCAACTCGTATAATCATCTTACCGACGAACTTCAAAAAAAAAAACATATTTAGTATGTCCGTTCTTACACATGTAGTGCGAAACTCACTTTATCGGCACAGTAAGTATATTTCAATAACGGTAATACTACAACGCGCGGCAACAAACCTCTAAGCTTTCACATTATTGGGAGACTTATATATTTAGTAAATTATTAATAACCTATAGGAATTTAGAAACGTTATAATACGATTTGCCTTTACGGCCTGTTCACGTAATAAAGTAGCCGCATAACGTTGGGCTTACATAATTATACAAATACTATTTACTATGGTAATACGTAATGTCATAGGTTTTAGAAAAACTTTTTTTTAAATAATAATAGTGGCTTATTGTACAGAAAGAGGCATCTCCATGTGTCAACTCGCAAAAATACATAAAATATCTAAAGATGGCTTGCGAAAAATTACACAAAAGTTCTGGAGTACTGATCTGATCTGCCAAGTCGAGGTCACAGAAAAGGCTGCGTTAAACCGAAATTGGACGAGGCAATAGTGGCGTCCTTTCGTCAAAATCCATTGCCGTCTAAGCGACATATAGACTAAAAGTTAAAACATTCGGTCTAAAGTCAAAGTCAAAGTCAAAGTGATTTATTCGTAAACATAGGTAAAACTGGTTATAAAACTGGTTACAGTGGTAGAGAGAAATACTGGTATCACTATGTTTTGCCAGGTGGCGGTCTAGAACGTAAATAACGCCAAAAAATAAATCATTTACAGACTAAGCAGAAACCGAAAATCCCAAAAGAGACTGCTGCCCAGCTTGAAAGAGCGAAATCTTATACAAGTTTTTAATTAAAAACCGGGCAAGAGCATGTCGGACCACGGTCAGTGTAGGGTTCTGTGACAAACAGCTGCCTATCCTGATCCAAATTGAAACGATGCGCATCCTAACCTGAACTTACTTATTTAGCCTGGTACAAATCTTCAATCTGGAAGTCTTGTCACTATCAAATGAATCCAAAGGCCTGCGAGATCTTATAGTAAGATTGGTAGGTCTAGGTTGTATCCATAGGTAACCTAGGGACTTTTTAGATAAAGCATCTAAGTAGAGGACTAGTTTAAGTGTGGCCTTCGAAAAGGAGACGGGGCTCCTCTACCCCCAGTCCTATGTGCATCGTCGCCAGATGGGATGCGCCCTAGCACATGGCATCTAAACAAAGTAAAAGGATGATCTATCTAGGTCAGCAAGTTTAGTCAAGTCTCTGTCTGCTAGGGGAAAAGAAGGATGCCTAAACAGAGAGCTCATCCTAATTTTTTTTATAAATTACGAATTTTAGTAAAGCTCTCTTGGTGGGATTTTTACTGGATAAACAGATTCATGGAAATGAAGGACGTGATTAATGACGAAGGAGCTAATGTAGAAAGCCTTTCGATTTCATTCCTGCTTCCAGATCCTTGTACAGCTCTCCAAGTGCTACTCCCTAAATATGGGCATTCATCCACCTCTTTTGTTATCTATCCCGTAGGATGGGAAAGGCTTCATTCGAGCCGGCCCAGGTATGCGAATAGCGCTTATTACGCTAGTCTCCGTGGAGACAAAAAAAAAAGTGCGAGGGAACTCAGAGGCAACGTCCAGCGAGACCTTGCTCTACATCAGGACTCCGAAACAAAATTGGTGCTTAAGGACTCTTCACTCGAAGAATCACCAACCTTAGGACTTTCTAAGTTAATAGTAAAATAATAGTTGGGTATGGCACTGGGAGACCATGCACTACAATCTGGGTGAACAACAAGGGGATAAAACCTATGGATGGAATAAGTATTATCTTATCACAAAGTATAAATAGGATACAACAAAAGTAGATTACAAATTTGGAACTATAATAAAATAATTTTGCTATGAAGACGAAATCCTTCTCGAAGCTCTGGCCGAAGAACACTCCTAAGAATAAATATATTTAAATATTTATAGATGAGAATTATTAAGACGAAGCTCCGAAGCTCTGGAGACTTCTAGACATTTTGTTTGAACACTTACCCAAAAATAGTACTATCAGAGTTCTACTAGACCTGGAAAAGTAACGAGATCTAGGTTACTAAACTACAATACTTCACTTTTATCGATGTTTTCTTTGTCTGCTTTTTCTTAGGTCTCTCGTAGAAGGTCTCAAGTCGAACTCCAACTACCGTATTTTCCCCTGGTTCTCTGTTTCGAGTGCCTTGCCGCTATATTTAAAATGATCTATTTTTTTTCTAGTTTAAAACTCTAGCCATCTACCTACTTGAAATAGCTAAGAACCTATTTACTAAGCCTAAAGAAAAGGACAAACTACTCTGGGAAAGTCGTGTCGCACTAAGCCAGTTTCACAAATTCCTACAATATACAAAAAAAGGACAAACGACTCTGCGAAGGCTATTGTGACATTTTAGGTCGGCTACACAAGCTTAATGTTGCACGGTGAATCTTCCTGTATGAAACAATCTAAAGTCGTCGTAACACCACTCATCTTTATTATTAAGATACGTCTACACCATCCAACTTATGTTTGTGAGAAGGACAAAGGTTGGGTCGTCGTGTCACAGTTCCGAAGCCGCTAAGTACTAGAAACATAAAAACAACAAGTAATAATTAATTTTCTGTTTAAAATCATTTGGGGCTGTTTTAGATAATTTTAGTAGACCAGGTAACACTTTAATCGCCTTTATCTCAAAAACCAATGATGTCTACTTAATCTTGATAGTTTTCCGTTTAAATTCGTTATAATTATGCGCTTCCATTGAATATAGTTTTCTGATTTATGTATGTATTTGTAGTTTTGGCTGTAGGGGGGGGGGGGGGGGGGGGTTAATATTTCGTACATTAGGGTTCAAGTCCCGGTAAGTGCAGATGTTTGTGTGATGTGCGCGAATATTTGTTCCTGAGTCATGGATGTTTTCTATGTATTTAAGTACATATATATTTCTCTATATAAGTATTTATATCGTTGTCTAGTAACCATAGTACAAGCCTAGAGCTTAGTTTTTGGGACTAGGTCAATTGGTGTGACATTGTCCCCTGATAAAAAAAAAATATATATATTTTACCACTTAGCGTGGCTTATACGTATATACGAGTATATTCATGCCAAATAACAGTTTTCTAGCAGGTACTAGGAGTCACAGAGCTAGGATGCGGACGGACGGACGGACGGAAATGGCGAAAGTATAAGGGTTCCTAGTTTGACTACGGAACCCTAAAAATCGTGACATTTGCGTGAGTTTTATAGGTCAGGCTGGCAAGGATATTCCAAAAGAGCATAAGGCTTTTGAAAAAGTCGCTCAAAAAGTCCTTGTATGGCAAACCATTTGCCCATGTGGGTTTTTCACTATGGGGACTATCAATACCGAAAAGAGTGCCTTAAGAAGCGAACTCTGCCCTTGTATCAAAAATAATGAACGTTCCGCAATATTTGGGCCAGATTTAGTTCCTGCTCATTATAGTACAAAAATAGAAAAGTAGCTAGACTCCGGCCCTTTAGGAGTGTTCTCCAAACTGGTTTTTCAATTTTAGTCACCTACTCCTACTTGGCCATACTTTCATCTATGATTTATAATCATAGTAAGTTTCATAATTACACAAACCTAAAGTTATAAATATTGTTAGGTGCCTAAGTACCTACCAAAATTAAATTATTTTACTTACATACTTTTTATTTGTTGACTTGTTAAATAATATGTTTTTAGGTATGTGATGTGATATGTAAATTCCTTTTAGACCTTCTGATAATGCCGCTTTCGAGCAAGGCGGCTTCCTTTGACTACCTACTTACCTAATTATTAAAGGCACGTGCCGCCGCCGCGCGGCTTCGTTTGAACATTGGCGGGACAATCTCACACAAATTGACATAGATAGTCCCAAACTAGGTTCTAGGTTCTTTGGGTACTAGGTAACGATAAACATATTTATGTAGTGAAAAATACATACTTAATTTTACTATACTATACAATTTCACGGTATATATAAAACATCAAAAACTCAGAAACAAATACCTACTCGCACTTATCATACGAATATTTGCCCTGACCGGGAATCGAACCCATAACCGCTAGCTTCGTAAGCAGGGTCACTACTTATTCACTACCAACTACCTAGGCCATCCACGTCGTCACATGTCAGTCATGTCACACTCAATAACTTAAATTACCTACGTACTACTACGTATACTACAGGCAGGCCGGTACGAAATACATTATTAATTAAGTAGGTAATTAATTACATTAATCACTTGCAACTTTTATTAAATCTGCATATAGTTGTACCTACTTAAGCTTGGTTAGGAACAGTTTAGGCGTTTTGAAACGAATGAAAATGTCACGCTGACAATAAAATAGATTTAACAAAAGCTGCAAGTGGGCTATAAGTTATAAATATCAAAAAATAAACAGCATTCTTCACAACGCAAACTCTAAACAAAGCATGGTTCATTTAGAATTGGCACGTATAAATTAATTTAAAAAAAAAGTTTCTTGAATTCTTATTTCAAAAGTGACAATCACGGTTTGTTGACAACGTTTTGATGTTTAAATGGTGCAAAAATTATAGACCTTGATCAATGCGTTTAATAGTTATCGACAATGGAACTTGAAAAAAGGAAAGTAATTGTGAACAAATACTTGGAAAATCCATCATGGTCTGGGTCGAAGATAGCTAAAGACGAGTTTTACCTTTCATTCGAAACCACCATTGCCATTGCTCAAAACAGGTACTACAGTGGTATGAAACCAATTAGGTCGATTACGTTCCTCGTGTCATGAATCCTCCAAATTGTCCACAGTTTCGACCAATTGAGGCTGGGCAATTATGAAAGGGAAACTCAAAAAGAGTGCAAAATAGTCAAAGATGTAAATTCGTTGCGATCTACATGGAATCTTCAAGCCAAAAAGGTAGATAAAAGCACTGTTCAGAAGATGATGGAATCTATTACGAAAAAAGTTCGGAATTACATACATGGTTTTGACAACTGAATATTTTTAGTGTAAAATGTAAAATAATAATACATATTTTTCAATTTATAATACTAACTGTTTTATTTCATTAATTATTTTAAATTTTATACCCTTGGTAATATGTACCAATTCTAAATGAACTATGCTTTAGTTATGTAGATACCTACTCGCCTTTCCGACTCCTTGAAAAACGATAGCTCCGGATTTTTTAGACACCCGTATACTGAAAAATATTTACGACTTGTCGGAAAAGACATTGTCGCTCGATATTTTAACGTGCACTACAACCAAATGTGACCGAATGCAATGACCGCGCGGCCTCATCTAAAGCCGGGTCCAGATTAGTGACAAACCGCCGAACCGAACACCGTGGCCGTGACAGAGCCGGGAGTTTGTACCGATAGTGTGGACGGAATTTGTTACATTAATTTGTTACACGATCAGTTATCCGTTCAATTCTCAGAACAAAATATCCGTACACCCAAACATTGTACGTACTGTCACAATGTGGTTGTGATACAATGTGGACGATGTTTTGGTTTTGTTACGGTCAAATGACACGGGGCAAGGGCCGATCCATCCAAAGTGGGTCTTTTTCAAAGGATGTTCGGTACTGTCTCGGTGTGCGGGAAAGGTCCACACTGCGATTTTTGTCACGCGTACAAGCACGCGTGTCATCACGCTCGTACCTACATACACGGGATTGATGGATCGGGCGAATGCACGTCTTGACAAGGCAACACCCGCTCCCCCGCCCCTTGCACGTATCTGAGAAATCACTGCAACAATATATTGAAGGTATACTCGAAATTGGAATTCAAGACCAAAAAAATTACGACAATGTTGCCACTGCAATAAAATGTTCGTACAATAGTATATCCCTTTTTTCTAAAAATACACGCTGAGAAAATTCTAATTCTTGAAATCTAATATCTCTCAGTTACAAATTTCCACCATAAATATTACGATTTCTGAAAAGTTCACTTTGCCACCATCTTTTTTTCGCCGCCCTATTTTTTTTAAAGCATAAAGTAATACAAATGATGCACAATGCAAGAGCAATATTTAAATACATTTCGGCTAATTCTTCTGGAGACGACATGACCGCGTTGGTTGAAGTTTCAAAATGGCATCCATAGGTTGTAGAGGACCATCGTAACATTTGTACGCGTAACAAATGCCGTCCACACTATCGTTAGACATCGGTCTTTGTTACGGTCACGGAGCTACCACCATCGTCCGATCCGATGCAAACTTCCACCCGTCCACACTATACGTAACAAGTCCGCGGCGACGTCACAGTGTTCGGTTCGGCGAATTGTCACAAATCTGGACCCGGCTTAAGTCAACCTTTTTTCACCCATAGATGTAGTTTCGTGTGGGAGGTTTGCCCCGCCGCCCATAGCCGTACGGTCAGCGTAACACACACATGCCAGCCGCGCGATGTGCCTTTGTTTGAAGAGACGATCTACTGTTGTCTATACTGTGTCATTATGCTCAGGACAGTTTAAAGTTCCTTGATAGGGAAAATATCAATTATTTTCTGATAATCATGAACCCATCAAATCAAAACTTCGCCCGATTGAAAGATAACGACGACGGCAAACATTACGAGATACATTCTCAAGAAGGATGCAGTAGTCGACAGTGAAGCTGACTTCAAACAAATATGGATCGCACCTGCTCGTCAGTTCATTAACACTTAAATTTGTATACTGCTGACAGGTGTTCGAAAATGGTCTAGCAGTTGGCTCAAAATAAGGGTTTCCTTAAAATTGTATACAGTATATTATTTTTCAAATTTTTCGTTCAGATTTAATGTTGTTGGTTTGAAATACTGTGAAAAGTACACGATTTATTTCAATTTATATATGGCTACTTTATTTCGTGAACAGGCGAGGTTATTTAAAATATTTACAAAGTAAACAAACAAACGGTGTATTTGACCGTACACAACTCTAGCTGGGTTGTTCTCAAGATATCGAAAATAACTTACGGTGGATATAGATAAAGAGACATTTATTCGCAAAAACACAAAATTACATTACAAGGATAAAAGAGAACAATTCACAGAGAAATTGTGAAACGGTCCCAACTCAGCACTGGATAATTTTGATTTGAGTTAGATTTGACATTACTATATTAAGCAGTTTTGTATTATTTTTTGCTATACACGGGGACTTTTTATAAACCAAGTTTTTGTTAGATGAAATAAGGCACTGTTCTCAGGGTGGTTCTCAGTGCTCTTTAAAAACATTCCAACGAACGAACGGAAAATGCCTAGATTTGTTTGTATTGTTAGGTAGTTAGTTAAAAGCGAAGCCCATATAAGTGTGTTAAAAATATTAATTGTTATCAGTCCACTAAATAAAATTATATACATTTAAAAATAAAAAAATAAACAGACGAGTTGAGTCTCCGCACGGCACAGAACCAAGGCAGCACCAGAACACCTGACAGTCCGCCTAGCGTGTTTATTGGCTGTCCAATCAGTTTAGTAGGTATGCCATGTCCAGAGGAAACTTAGTCATTGGTGTTTTCAAGGTGATTTTACTATAAAAAAGCCCTTTGATTTTTATTCCTTTATTTTAGCGTCCTACGACGATAATTAATGTTTTAATTATTAAAATAAATATAAACAATGTTATCAAAATAATATGCTTAAATGCGACGAAGGTTCTTATTTCATAAATAGGGTTTGGTTAAGGTACCTACTGCTTCAGCTATTTTTTTTTTATCCAGCCCTAAACAGTACATTAGATAATACTAGATAAAAAAAGTTTACTGCTGGATTTTAGCCTCAAGAATTAAAACTAAAAATTAGTTTAAAAAGGCGGAAATACATTACAATAAAATTATGTATGTTTTGTAAAGCCGATGACAATTTCAGAGAGAGCAGGAAAAATCGATAGTACGTTTGTACAATCGAACAGTTTATGAATAGGCTGTTAATTTTTTTGCAGGGATAACCTTTAGACCTGCAAAAGTCATAAATGGGAGTCAAAGTCCGACATTACTAAGGCAACCATGACGTCACAAATCGGTAACATACTAAATGTATGGTAAAAGGAAGTAATTTTTAACTTTGGTCGTTAAAAACTGCGTTTAAGTAACTACGTAGTTGCTATACGATTAATTTTTAATATGAAGGCAAGGGTTCTGACATTAAATTTTCTATTGCATAAAAAACACTTTTTTTTAAACTTTGACCTTAAATCATTTTAATATTTCTCTTTTTTATTATAATTTCCGGTTTTTCAATCCATGACAAACCATAGAATTTACATAATTAAGGACTAAGTAGTACTTAGCTTTGGAAATTAACCTCACCACTTTATGCTTTTTAAAACTTTTCCTTTTATTAAGAAATAAGAGAATATATAAATGTTGGTATTTTTTTTGCATGTGTTGAAGTGTTATATTGTAAAAAAACTGGAACATGAAGGTAGTTAATGTATTATCGGTGCGTGCGCAGGGTGCGGTGCACGATCATCAGCGGGCTGGACGGCGAGGGGACGGTCCGCACGCAGCTGGTGGACAGCGGCCGCGTTCTGCGCGCGCCGCTCTCGTCGCTCGTGCCGCTGCAGGCCTTCTCGCCCGCGCTCGCAGCCTACCCGCACCAGGTCAGTCAACATCAAATGCCACACTGAGATAACATTTTAGCGAACATCAAACAGAGAAATTATATATCAGAAACCTTTACGGTACAAGAACTGCATTTATTGCGCAGAAACTACCTACGGAATTGTTCGTTCTAGTACAGTGACGGGAACTCATTATTTTTGGCTCGTACTTAGTGTATGTACCTAACCCTAGTTGAGAGAAAAAAATAGCACCTGACAAAAAAAATCAAGACACGCTTTCAACACGAGTGACAGTACGCAAAGTGCATCACAGGCGTCGTGCTTGCCTACGTAACTAGGGTTAGCAAATTTTAGATTCTCATCAGTGCCAATCTTGCTATAGAAACTACCGGCCAAATATATATTGGTAACTGCGTGTCTCTTTAAACCCTGACATTGGCGGAATCATCTATAGTATCGATGGAGCTACAAACAAAAAAAAAGATTGATTGAGGGTTAGCAATATTCGTTCGTTTTTAAATTCGATTCCGATTTTAGTATTTTTCGGATAATTTGGTTACATACAACTTTAATTTGGGACCCACCTTAGGTCCAAAGTCAATCTGACATCCTACTACAATAAGGTTGACTTTCCATTTGTAACTCATAAGTTACAAATGACTTGACATCTCTAGTGATATTGACGATTATACAAGCATATTTTTCTTGATTTTCGTCACAAATTAACCCCTTCAAATGAACGCCTTCATTCTCAGAGTGGGGTAGGCCGAGCCACAGAATTACCAACAACTCTTAAAAGTTTGTTGATAATTGTGTAACCACATTTTGCACAAAATATAATACACAAAATTGTTTTTTTAATGAAATAAAATGTAATAATGATTTAAGTAAAGTTGGATAATCAAACATCACAATGTTTAAAAACAGAGATATTGCCTTAAATATAAAATAAACAGCATTCCGTGGACAAATTAAACATTATTAGTTATTTACCACTATTAAAAATGTGCGATAAACGAAAAGATTGGACTGTATGAATTACGAGAAAAGGTAAAGGGGTGCGACAGAGTTAAAAGGCGTTGTATGTTCTATATGTCAAATAGCCGATATAAAAGTGTTGAGTGGTCTGACCTGGTGACTCCGTATCTGTTGGGTACAGAATCGTTGGCGTCCGCCGCGATGCACCGCACGTGTTAGTCTTCAGCTCCCCTAGATCAACCGTCAACCTTACCTTCATTACACGCACTTAGCTTCAGATTTATGTCCAGGGGTCACGCCGGGAGCCTCAAATACACTTTACTTGTACTACAACTCAACTAAGAGGGTATGGAAGTTAGTAAAAAGGTTGGATTTCCGTACGAAATGAGAGACGTTCGTGCAACGATATTCGAAATAGAACGATCGAGTAACGAAATTTGAGTGATGTAAATATGTTTTGTTTAGGAATTATCATGTCATGTCATATTTGCATTTCTGTTTTACTATTTGCTTGTATGTTTCAGTAGGTATGAAGATAACCTGATTCTAGCTTTCTATTAGAAGTAGGTAACTATTTAAATCCTTTTATCTATCCAAATATCATAAACCCTCCACGATGCGTTCATGAACCGCACATTATGACCACTATAAAAATAGACTGTTTTGTTAGAACAAACTTCTTATCTGTTAAAATGTTATTATTGCTAAATAATAATATCGATTTCGATAATATTATTTTATTCAATTTAATTGGAGTAATCCTGCTTGACAGTTTTTTTTTTTAAACTTGTCGTTTGATAACCTTTTATTTCTGATGTTTTTGGTATTTTCGCCAAGCATTTTTCTTTCAATCATTTCTATTAGAAAAATACATATTTAGTTCCCAGAGTAAAGTATTTTTTTCACACTTTACAGTTCAAGATCACAAGACAGTTTTTTTTTTTAAATATTAAAAAATAAACTCGAAAACCGCAGTTACATTAGACTCCCAGTTAACGGGGACATAATTATTGCAAATTGGCTCTAGTATAGAGCTCACAAGACAGCTCTTTAAACAAACAAACGAACGGACGGACAGCGTAGACTTAGTGACAGGGTCCCGCTTTGGGTGGGAACGTCTTATTAGAAAAGATTTGCAAGCAGTAATTCTCAATCGTCACGCGTTTCAGGAGACTGGCGTCGCTATTGCCTAACGCACTCGCAATCGGCTTCAAAGTGGAACCATTGTTTTCATTTTGTATGCAGGTTCGCCTTCGGACTGTCAAAATGACAACGATTGCTATTGCGAGTGCGTTAGGCAATAAGCCCTCGGTATAGTGTTTTCAGTCAAAGAAGTTCCGCCAGTGTCAATTCGAGTGGGCGGGCGCGCCGGGCGTAAATTGAAAATATAACCTGGAGGCTTGTGCAGGCACTACAAGTGGGGCTGGGCGCGGCAGAGCGCGCGGCGGGCGGCATGGTGGCGCGCCTGCGCGAACTGCTGCTGGACGCGCGCGTGCTGTGTCGCGCGCTGCCCGCGCCCGCGCCCGCGCCCGCGCTCGCGCCGCCGCAGGTCGAGCTGTTCGTGCGCACCGGCCCGCAGAACATACTCGCCTCCGTCAACAACGCCATACTCATGGAGTACGAGTATCTGCAGCAGTGAGTTTCTATATTCTGACGTGTGTGTGTGTGTGTGCGTGTGTGTGCGTACGGACTGCGGCCGGCCCGCTACGCGCGCTTGCCTTCCCCACTTCACAAAGCCCGTCGCCGCTAACGCCTAGATGCCTCGTCTAGATTCGACGACTGTCGACTGAGGATGGGGACCCTGGCCACGAGCCCCGTGTGCCCTTATGGTAAAGACGGCGTTGCGCACAAGATGTTAATATAACTGTGTGAGCAAAATACCAAAACTGTGGATACATTTTCGCAGCACTACTTTTTACACACTGTAATAATTTATAAATAAGCGAAATAAATGTTTTTCTATTCTATTCTAAAAAAAGGATGTAACTTTTGGTTGAGAAGTAAGTGTCTGTTATCCTATTGGTCTTGTTCAGTTATCACCTTCGAGAAAATTCTTTTTTAACCCAAGCGTCGCTCAGTCTTCCAGTTACATTCTAGTAAAATGTACACGGCACAATCATCTAATATAAGTAGCGTCCGACCGAAATTTCGGTTTCGGTTTCGGCCGGTTTCGGTATAAAAACATGTTTTGGCTGAAGGTTCGGACGCGGTCAAAAAAGTGCCGAAACTTACCTATCCGTAAGTGGGAACGTCAGGTCCATTTCCATTGTTGATTAATGTTAGAAAAATGTTACCTACTTCATAATTGAGTTTTTTTCATTTGACAAAGTAATTAAAGAAGGACGATGACTTATAGTAATTAGTTATGACTTATGAGTAGCATTCTAAGGCAAAAAAAGTCAAAACTCGGGATAGGGTGGAAGACCCTTTTTGTGCCACTGTACCCTTTTTGGCCACTTAAGGTTGAAATGAGTAAGTATCAAAAATACTATAAAATTAAAAATAATATTCATAAATGGGTAAGACTGAAGATTGATAATAAATGATAATTACAGAATTATCAACAAGTTTTTAGAGTTGTTGGTAATTCTGTACCTCTGCCTACCGTTCTCTAGGACCGAAGGAACCTACAGGACCTGCAACTGGTTTATTGTTAATGTCTCAAAATAACGGTCCACTGATATTTTTATCAAATTATTCAACGATTTTAACACATCTATAAAATATTCGGTTACGGCCGAAACTAGAACCATAACCGCAAACAAAACGTGTCGGACACTAATATAAAGTTAGGTTTACTTAGTTACGACCAGAATAATAACACATAGAAACGTATTCCACGCACATATGTGCCTTTTTATTGTGTTTTCTAATAAACCAAAGTACTGTCATCAAATCGAAGGACGGTTTTTTGTTGTACAAATGAATACATAATGAATGATATTGTATGGGATTATATATGGAGTTAAATGACCTTCGTGTAGTCAACTTAACGGAAAAAGATTGCCACTGTTTTCCATTTTCACTCATAGTTCAATCGAAGGAATGTTTACAAATTCAACATAACTACACTAGATATGATTTTACAGGAAACATAAAAAAGTAAATGGTTCTTTAAATACTACTTATTAGAGATTATTATTTTATAGGTGATTGGAGTAAGTGGCCTTTGGTTCAGATATATACTAAGTTGTTACTTATTCACGCCTTTTAGTCTGTGTAAGTACAATTTATTAATTGTGTTAAGAAACTGCGTATTAACGCGACCATATAATCATTTTTGATTATAAATCGTAGACCTAATTACAAATCAATTAATTATTGAAATTACTTTTTCATTCATAACCATAATCCATTTAGAACAAATACTCACTTTTACACTAAGATCATTCAAATCAATTGTAAATATGTTAAACAAACGATTATTCTTAGAAAAACTGATGAGATATCAATTTGATATCTTGATACTGCAAATTATTTTGTTTCTTATTTCGTTTAGCGAAATGTTCGGGTTGGGTTTACGGTGAATGTTAAAACAAGAGAGGAATTTAATTGTTGTTTATTGATTTAAAACTTCTAATGTTATAAGAGTCAAAGTAGACACTATGTTAGTTAAAAATGTTCAAAAAGGGTTAAAATGTTATAAATGTTATGATCGAATGCACCCGGTCGCGGCGGTTCCGAAATATGCACTAACTCATAATTACTCTATATCGGCGCTCGATGCGCCGCTAATAGAATGCTGACTACGACTTTACTTCAATTACACGTGTAAGGTGTTTTGCACCGAACATCTTGCCGGGGGCAAACGATGAGATGAGATGAAGATATCTACTTTAAAAATGTAACAAGATGATTAAACAACGTTTTCATACAACTTAGTATTATAAATTATTCTAGACATTAATCAAACGATATTTTTCTAAAAATTGGGGAACTTCCCTTATTCTGTGAAATACACGCACTCGGATCGTTTTCAAAACACTCCCGCACTTTTACCCGCACACTAGCACTACACTCGTCACCGGCGTCGCCGTCGTCTTCGCCGGAGCAGGCGGCGTGGGGCCTGCGCGCGCGCGGGGCGGGCGGCGCGGGCGGAGGGCCCGCCTCACGGCGAGGCTGCGATCCGCCTGTCGTCCCTGGACCGGCAGCGTCGTCTCCTCTATTCTCTGGTGTTGTTGGCCCTGTCTTAGGTCTCCAATTACACCGTGTCCTTCGATATAGGTATATTATTAATACGACTATGCACACGCCCCACAGACTATATATGGCTGTGTAGTGATGCACATCGTGTATTGAGTAGTCGTGAATGAGGGGCTCTTCTTCCTTCATAGACTTTATTTTTTCCCCTAGTCTTGTTATTTCTTTTGCTTCGCGTTCGCGTTGTACGTTGCTTCCGAAGCTTGGAAATGTTATGTTTATGATGTGGTTTAAGGGGTCAATCTTAGGGGTTTGTACATCGAAGGATAAATTTATTTTACTCTGCATGTTTTTGTGAGTGTATATAGTGAAGTTATCGGTTTTAACTACACAGTTTTCTTCAAGATTAATTATGTTGGTTTCAGTTAATGTTTTTGCTGTAACTTGATCTTTGCATAATGTTCTAAATTGGCACTCCTTACAACAGAAATATAAATACTGGTTTGTTGTTGCCAAGTTGATCCACGTGTTTTGACATGCGGCTTTGTTTGTTTTACATTGAGAGTCATGATTTTCATCTCTGAGACATAGGTCCTTGTCGTTATGCATTTTATAAACTGGTGTCTTCAAGTAACACATATAAGTAAACGTGTCTCGTACTATGCAGTGTTCTAAATGTTTTTCTGGTATGGGTAAATATGCGTCTTTTTGCAGGTTTATTGCTACGTGTGTTTCTATAGGGACAATCGACATCATGTTTCCTTCAGAAGGATACGGTATGGGAATAATGTTGTAGAGGTCATAATTATCCCGGCTTATAAGGGGGATACGGATCTCTAATATCAGGTATTTATCAGTAATTCGTGCTTTAATTTTCAACAAATGGTAAATGTTTTGTAACCCACTTTGTACGTTCTCAATAGGAAGGGTCACGTCTGCTACTAAATGTCCAGAAATAATGTTAAGTTCGTGTTGAAGTTGTTCGGGATCGATGATGTGTAGATTTATCTTTCCATTGTAGATGTTTGTAATCGTTTCTATTAAGGTATCTTGAATCGCCCTTAAATGATTAAGCAAGTTGTTAGCGGCCATGGCTACCACTGTAAATTGAGCTGTACTTTCTGCGTTAGATAGTTCCTTTTGTATAATACTTACACCTTTTTCCAAACTTTGCAAATGTTCAGTTATTATGTTATGTTGTTTTTGGAATGTTTCTTCTGTTCGCTTTAACATGTTGTATTCTGCTTCGACAATTGATGTTTGGTTTTTCCACAATGCTCCTAAATGTTTCTCGTTTTCTCGGATGAGAGTAATATCCTTTTGATACTGTTCGGCGAATTTATCATCTAATACTCCGAACAGGGCGTTCGCTAGATATCCGACACCGTTTACTAAGCCGCGCCGCACGCGCGCGCGCGTCTCTTGTTTCAGTTGATTACTCAATAATATTTTATTATAATGTTGTAGTTCGGCGTAACTGTAGTGAAGCTGGAGTAGGATAACGTCACAATGCGTCAGAGTTACTACCTGTTTGCAAATGTTCTCGAGCTGGTTGTTATATTTTTCGTATGCGGCTGTGCCTTCCCAAAATGGTTTCATATCGTAGAATGCAATAAGCTTCCATTCGTCTCTTATCAGTTTCATGTTTCCCACCTTGTCGAAGTACAAGCCCTGCCTATTATTAATAGGGGTGACCATTGCGCAATATCCCGTTGTGATTAACGAAAACAAATAAATAAACATCATGAAAACTGTGGTTAAGCATCCTCTTTTTGTTTTATTTTTGTTTTTGTTTATTTTAAGTTTATTTTTGTCTTCCTTCTTTGATTCTTGATTTTGTTCTTCTTTTTCTAAAGGTAATACTGATAGTTTAATTACTGGTCTCTTAATTAATCCATTTTTAGTTTTAAGCGTTACGACTCTAACATAGCCGTCTTGGCCCGGATGTACGTCGATAACTCGACCCAGTGCCCATTTTCCCGCAGGCAGGTTATCCTCGTGTATGACTACTACGTCTCCTTGTTTAATGTTCTGTTGTGGGACTTTCCATTTTGGTCTTGCTGTTAACTGGCTCAGATATTCGACTTTCCATCTTTTCCAAATATCTCCCAATATCTTTTGTGTTAAGTGCCACCTTGTTCTTGCATCTTCTTCTGTTTCTATTACTGTGACTCCCGCTCTTCCTGTTAGAAAATGTGCTGGTGTGAGAACATCTAAATTCTCGATGTTGTCTGTTAGTGGGCAAAGCGGACGTGAGTTAAGGCAAGCCTCTAGTTGCGCTAAGATAGTCGAATACTCTTCATAGGTCAACTTTTGTTCTCCTACTACTCGCTTAAGGTGGTGTTTTAGACTTCTTACAGCTCTCTCCCATAGGCCTCCTGCACTCGGCCACGACGGTGCATTAAAATGCCATTCAATTTTCATTTCCGTGACTTCTGTTAGAAAACTATCACTAAAAACGTGAAGTAGTTGTTCCCACTGTTCTTGCAGTATTCTGTTGGCTCCAACGAAATTCGTCCCGTTGTCGCTGTAAATGTATCGTGGTGTTCCTTTTCTGGCGGCCATTCTTCTCAGGGCAGCAAGGAACGCGGAGCTTGTTAGTTCTGTTACTAGTTCCAGATGTACGGCTTTAGTGACCATACAAACGAAGATAGCTATGTATCCTTTCATTACCTTACTTCCGCGTCCTTTGTTGACCTTGATATCGACAAAACCAGTATAGTCTACTCCTGAATGATAAAAAGGGCTAGCTTCATTGACTCTGGCTGCCGGTAGGTCTCCCATCACTTGTTCTTGTTTCGTCCCGTCCAGTTTTTTACACGTCACGCATTTTCGTATCTGCTTTTTAACTCTGTTATTTCCGCCCGCAACCCAAAATTCTTCTCTTATTTTGTTTGCGGTATGTCGGGCGCCGCTATGAAACGTTTGCAAATGAGCTTGTTCGATGAGTAGTGTTGCTAACCGCGAGTCCTTTGGTATGATTTTTGGGTGTTTCATGTTGTATGGTATGTGTGCTTCTCTTAAACGGCCTCCTACTCGTAATATGTTGTTTTCGTCAATAAATGGGTTTAAAGCTAATAGTTTGCTTTTTGATTCGACTCGGCCATGTTTACGCAAGTACTCTTTGTCAGCAGTGAACTCATTATTTTGCACGTGTTTTATTATTGTCAATTTAGCCTTTTGCAACTCTAGTAATGTGAGTATCTTCGGTAGTTTGCCTCTTGTTCGTGTCAATGCCCGCAGAAGCCATGCGATTCCTCGTATTACTTGCGTAATTGAGCTATGTTTTTCTAATAATTGATCAATAATGTTATGGTCTGTTTCGTGATTTTGAACAGCGTTCGTGGTATAGGATCTCTTCTCTTCTTCTGTTGTCTCATATGTTGGTTTGGTTTTGTTTTCTACTTCTATGTTTAATGTTGATAACCATGATGGTCCTGTCCACCATAAGGGATGTTCTTTCAGCTGTGATGCTGTGAGACCTCTACTCGCCGCGTCTGCTGGGTTTTCTGATGTTTTGACGTATTGCCACTGTTCTGCAGGCATGACTGCTTGTATTTGTTCCACGCGGTTTGCGACAAATGGTCTCCAACGGCCGGGTTGACCTTGCAACCATCCGAGAACTATTTTCGAGTCGGTCCAGCCAAAGGTCAATGTTTCATACTGTGTTAAAGAATATTTAATCTTTTTCATTAGTTTTGCCAGCAAATGGGCTCCGCTAATTTCGAGTCTCGGGATTGATATTTTATTCTTGTGAGGTACAAGTTTAGTCTTGGCCGCGACAAGTACGACTTTTGTTTTGGTTTTTATTCGTGCGTAAACCACACATGCGTACGAATCAAGAGAAGCGTCACAGAATCCGTGTAACTCAATGACGTCATTCTTATTGCTTAATATCCACCTCGGTATTATGCACTCTTTAATCTGGTCTATTTCCGCTTGTACCTTGGACCATTCGTTATAAATGTTATTTGAAACTTGCTCATCCCATTTAGTGTTTTCTTTCCATACTTTCTGGAATAGTATTTTAAGTTTTGTAGTTAATGGGGCAAGCCAGCCTAATGGGTCAAAAAGTTTGGAGATTTCCGAAAGCAGAAGTCTCTTTGTTGGTCGTGATGACTGTTTGTTCGCCGTATGTTTAAAGGTAAATGTATCATTCTTTGAGTTCCAGCATAAACCAAGTGTTTTTGAAATGTTTTCTGTTTTAAAATTAAATATCATATTTTCATTATCCTGGTTAGTGTTTATGTTTTCTAGAATTTCTTCGTTATTGGAAGACCATTTTCGCAAATTAAATCCTCCAGATGTTAATAGTTTATTTAGGTCTGCGATCAATTGTTTACCTTGTTCTATCGAGTGCGCACCGTGTACTAAGTCATCCATGTAAAAGGACTCCTCGAGCACCTTGGATGCTTCAGGGAAATGTTCACGTTCGTCGGCGGCCAGCTTTTTCAGGGTCATCATGGCCAGAAATGGAGCTGCTTTAGTCCCATATGTAACTGTTGAGAGTTGAAATGTTTGAAGAGGCTGATCTGAGTTCTCTCTCCAAATAATTTTTTGCAGTGGCTGATCGACTTCGTTCACATAAATTTGCCTATACATCTTCTCGATGTCAGCGGTGAAAGCAAATTCATATTGGCGCCATTTTAGTAATAATGTTTGTAAGTCTTGTTGTAGGTTAGGCCCTGTGTACATTAAATCATTCAGAGAGTATCCTGAAGATGTTTTAGCAGATGCGTTGAATACTACTCTATATTTTGTTGTTGTTGACTCTACGCGTTCGACTCCATGGTGTGGTAAATAACACTCGGGGCTCAAATTGCTTCTCGTCGGCTTCATATGTTTAAGGTCGCTGTACTCTTGCATGAACATTTTATAGGCTTGTGCCAGATTTGTTTGTTTCTCAAGTTTTCTCTCCATGTTTCTGAATTGAGCTATGGCTTTGTTCTTGGATTCTCCGAGATTTTCTTCGAATTTTGGTTTCATGGGAAGTCGTACCGCGTATCTTCCGTTAGTCATTCTAACTGTGTTGTCTTGGTAATGTTTGATGCTTTCCATATCTTCCTGAGATAATTCTCCCTCCTCTGTAATGTCTTCTATCTCCCAAAATTGTTGGATTTCCTCTAGGTTGTTAATGACTACGTTGCAATGGTATGTCTGTGCGTTTCCGCATAACAACCATCCAAGATGTGTTTGTTGAGCCATAGGTTGATACTTATCTTCTCCTTTAATCATACCGCTTAGTAAAATGTTAGTGTAAATGTCTGCTCCTAGTAGTAGATCTATCGGGCGGCTTACATAGAACTCGGGGTCGGCTAAGGTTATGTTTTGAATTACTGGCCAAGACGGGTTAGCGAATGTTTTGTTAGGTAAATTTTTTATAAGATTATTCATAATAATAACCTCAGAGTTAAAAGTAAAATCATTGTACATTGACGTACAGGTTATGTTAAGTTTTCCTTTACAGCTGTTCTCCCTCTGCCCTACTCCATAAATGACACCTTTACAGCTTTCTCTCTTTAATTTAAGTGTTTGGGCGGCTTTCTCCGTTATAAGCGAAATCTGAGAGCCCTGGTCAATTAGTGCTCTTAAAACATGGTCGGTACCGTCAGCTGCTTTGACTTTTAATAGGGCTGTTGCCAATAGAATCTCCGAGTAGTTCTCTAAGGCAACTTGCGAAATGTGCGTCGCGTGTTCATTTGATCTCTTCGATGTTGCAATTGTTGATGAAGCAGAGGCCGAGGCTTGTGCATTTGTTTTAACACATGCCTCATGTAGCAGCGTGTTGTGTGGTCCTGCACATTTGTGGCATGTTTTTGTTGAGTTGCAGGAATGTCCGTGATGACTGAATAAACAATTAACACATAGTGCAAGTTTGTTAACCGCATTATATCGTTTTTCAACGGGCATTTGCAAAAATTGACGACAATTATAAATTCCATGTTGGTTCTTGCATAGCGGACATGTGAAACCAGACACGTGTAAGGCTTTCGCAATCATTGTGTTTCTTTGATATTTGTTGGCCCCATTATTGTTTTGATAATTAATGTTCGAATATGTATGGTTGTTATTTGGTTGAAATGTTTTTCGTATGTTGGATGTTGATGATTGCTGAGAGTAAGTTTTAGTTGTGGCCGGTTCTTGTCTGTGACGAGATGATTCGAGACTTGTGAACTTTCCTTCTATGAACTCCAGAAATTCCTGTAATATAGGTAAATCTCGGGGGTTTTTGCGTGACTCTATATAGTCCATGTTTGTTTCTGAGTCTAGTTTTTGAGACAAAATATATACTAGTATCGGGTCCCAAGTACTTATATCAACTCCTAGATTTTTTATGGCATGTAGGCATTCGGTAGTGGTGTCATGCATTTTTTTCATCTGCATCAAAGATTTTTGTTGCATGGTAGGTAATGCAAATAATATGTTTACGTGGGAAGTGAAAATCAACTTTTTGTTATTATATCGATTGTTTAAGATCTCCCAACAAACGATGTAGTTATCCGAACTTATCGGTAAATGTTGTATGAGTCTTTCGGCTTCTCCTTTCACCTTTGATTTCAAAAATTGCATTTTCTGGGCGTTTGAAAGTGTGTTGTTATTATGAATTGCTTCTCCAAACAAGTCTTTAAAGCAAACCCAGCTGTTATAATTTCCATGGAAAGTAGGAATATCTAAAGTAGGAGTGGCTTTCTCCCTGTGTACGACTGACCAAATCTTTTTGTTGATGGCTTTTTTCATACTGTTAAATGTTTTTTCGTGATTGTTGAATGTTTTTTCATATGAAGACTCTAAGTCTACAGCTTCACTCTCTATTTCCCAATGCAGGGAATCTATTACCGTCCACCGTGACTGTAATGTTTTAAGAGCGTCCTCTAATTCCCATTTCTCCGTCAAGGTTTCTATCTCCAACGTATTGACCGTCCTTACAAAAGCCTTAATATTAGCAAATTGTTTCCGCAACATTTCATCATACTTGCTAGTTGTTCCCCTTTCTTCTCTCCTGTTTTGAATGTCCTCAGTTACTGCTTGTTTAGTGTTTCCACTCGATGTTTGTTCGTCGTCATCACTCGTTAAAACTTCCGTGGCAGACTTTGGGAAAGGAGCCGCCTCATGTTTAGTCGACATCTTCTCTGCAGTTAGTATTTGATAACCTTCATTTAGTGCCGTGTTCAAGAGTAAATATGTTTCTTTTGTTTTCTCATACGTACCTTCGGTAAAGTATGCATGCGATTGACTTTCCCTTCTACAAATTTGGTTATGATTGTATTGAAATTCTCCCCATAAACCAGTTAGCTTCTCCGATCGTGTTACAAAGTATTCAGCTTTGCTCTTCCTATCCGCGCTGTCTTTCCTAAAGTTAGCAAGAAGCGACTTGATGTTGTTCTGAATCTCCTCTTGACGTTCTACTGTTGCCATTTTCAATGTTGTGTTAGTAAAATAGGATTGGTCTTACTTGTATGTTCTGCTACTGTTGTCACTACTGAAACTTCCCAATGTTGATGTTGGTTCCTCTCTAGTGGTCACTGCAATCCACACCCTTAAAATGTTCACCAGTTCAAGCACCTCACTTGTCAACGATACAATCTTTGACGCGCAAGATCCTTTGTTCGTTCGAAGGACCAATGTTCGGGTTGGGTTTACGGTGAATGTTAAAACAAGAGAGGAATTTAATTGTTGTTTATTGATTTAAAACTTCTAATGTTATAAGAGTCAAAGTAGACACTATGTTAGTTAAAAATGTTCAAAAAGGGTTAAAATGTTATAAATGTTATGATCGAATGCACCCGGTCGCGGCGGTTCCGAAATATGCACTAACTCATAATTACTCTATATCGGCGCTCGATGCGCCGCTAATAGAATGCTGACTACGACTTTACTTCAATTACACGTGTAAGGTGTTTTGCACCGAACACGAATGATTGTGTTACAATGTTAACAAAATCGGTTTGTTGCACATGCATTGATTCTTGATTACTTACTTTTGCAGTGACAGGATAAAAATGGAAGAGAAAGAAGTGCCGAATGCTGTAGAAGCACTGCACAGGAAGAAGGAACGGATCTTCCGAAGCTCGTCGACCGGCGGCGCGGCGCCGGCGGCCGGCGGCGAGGAGCGCGCGCCCGGCGCGCTGCCGCCGCCTGCGCTGCCCGCGCCCGGCAAGTGCTTTGACGTCTACATCGCGATGGCCGCCAACCCGTGGAACTTCGTCGTAAGAACTAGTTTATTACTTGTATTTACCTAATGCTTAATATATTTAATTCATATCATGTATCTTAACAGAAGGGCTAATTCTATTTGATTTGTACTATAATTTAGACTTTCCTTATAAGATTAGACCGAAAAATCTGACCTAGTCAGCATTACTTTAAAAACCATCTATGACAATAATCGAATGACATCGTATTTCGTCGGAGAAATTTTTATTTATCTTTATTTCTCAGTAAGTTTCCCGGTACTTTAGCTATCTGTGAAGTGAGAAGGCGTGATAAATACGACCTTATCCGACAAAATACAATGTGTTGTCAATATTCACTACACCTGTACTGTACACACGTCACCAGGTCCAACCGAACAGCACTAGACACATTCTGCAAACCATGATGTCGACGTTACAACAAGAGTGTCCCAAATTAACGGAGGCAGACTCTCCTGTCAAGCCAGCGAACGGAGAATTATACACAGTTTACTATGACAAAGATTCTTCGTGGTACAGGTAACTTATTTTATATAATAGTACGATTTGTTGAAAAATTAAACCGCGCGAAAAGTATGGAAATTGAAACATTAGTGAATTATTTTTTATTTATTTATTTATTTATTTATTTATTTATTCCACACTTACAACTATTTTTACAGGGCTTGCCCTAAGACAATAGTGTAGCTACTTTTTGGTACAGTATATATCAACTAATTTTTAACTAATCTCTATCCTTACACCTATAACATAATATAAACAATGCCGCCTTTGTGAATTCATTCAGAGAACATGAAAACAAATCAATGTTCTCCGCAATTTGGTTGAGGGTTCGCACAGCTCGCGTCAGCGGAGCCATACCGAGCAGGTTGGTGCGCCCGCGCGGCTCGACCAGCAGCCGCGGCCGCCGCCGGCGCCACACGTACCCATCGGGGACACACACCCCCAAGCAACTCAACACCTGACTGTTGCATATTTTGCCCATTATTAATTTAAACACGTATGTTGTTAAGCACAGCTCTCTGCGCACCCGTAGCTCGTTGTACCCAACCATACCCAGCACAAATAAATTTGGATACATTAGAGGGTAAAAAGGATACACTCCATACTTCCTTAAATACAGGAACCTGACGAACTTGTTCTGAATACGATCCACCATTAAAACATACTTGGTTTCATGCGGAGCCCAGACCACCGCGTTGCATTCGAGGCTACTGCGGACGAGTGCATTGTACAAGGCTATAATCGCGCCCAGATTTGTAAAACCATGAGAACGACGAAGTACAAATCCGAGCATTCTATAGGCTTTTTTACACATACCGACGATATGGTCCCGAAACCTCAAATCAAATGTAAATTTAACTCCTAAATCCTTAACTTCCGTCACTCTTGTTAATTTCTGATTATTAATTTGGTAATCACGAAGGACGGGGTTGCGTGCTCGACTAAAAGTAATATGCACGCACTTAGAGATATTAAAATACAACCTATTCGTTTCACTCCATGATACCACGCGGTCTATATCGCTTTGAAACTTTTTGCAGTCGGTAATGCTTTTAATAGGTAAAAATATTTTCAAGTCGTCGGCAAACAGTAAACAGCCCGAGTTTTTGACAATTTGAGGCAAGTCATTAACCATGATTATAAAACCCAAAGGGCCAAGGTTACTCCCTTGACTTACTCCAGACCTCACAACATATGGCTCCGACCTGTAACCCGCGTACTCCACGTATTGTCGTCTATCACTCATATAACTCGCAAAAAACTTTAATAAGTGTTAATTAAACCACGTAATGACGACGCGATAGCCTAGTTGGTAGTGACCCTGCCTCCGAAGCTCATAAGTCAATATCAGATATGGTATGCTCCGTATGCTGGTTCTGGTGACTGACATGCCAACTTGGTGACACATCTCTTTTGCAATAATTTTCCTAGAAAGTATAATACTCGTATGTATCTGCTATGTGTTTCCAGCTTATTTTTGTCTTCTGTTCAGTAATGTATTTTCTCTATGCTACAATTCGAAATTGTTTGCCCTTAAGCTATTTATCAAAACACTTATGTTTTTTTGTTATAAAAGTTCACATTTGTGTGTCACAAGTGTTTTTTTCATAAAGGTTGAACACGCCAAAACTTCGGCATGTAAAATTATTTACTGCTACGTTAAAATTAAAGATATGGATACGTTTTTGATGCCATTTTAATTATGAAAAAGTAAACTATATAACAATGACAGTTATTTTTATGAAAGGTTTATGTCTATCAAGATGTCGAACCGGCAACTCCAACAACGCGAACTTATTTGGCTTTAACACACACAAAACCCAATGCTACGATACAGGGATGTGGCAAAAATGTTATAATGTCCACACTCCACTGTTTGTTCCCTATCGAAGAGGTTACGGGAACGCCTAACTATAGAAAGAAAGCCAGGAAATGGTCGGCCGCAGGATAAAAAGAAAGAGGAACGCATCTTAAAGATATTTGCCTCAAATTGTAAGTTATCATCTCGCGTAGTGGCTAAAAAAGTGAAGTGAAGTCTCAATCCTACGTACAGAAAGTAAAACTTAGAGCAGGTTTAAAAAGTTTTAAAGCACAGGCGGCACCAGATCAGAATGCAAAACAGAATTTATCAGCAAAAACACGATCAAGAAAACTGTATGATTTCTTACTAACGAAATTTGACTGCGTTGTGATGGACGACGAAACTTACATTAAAGCCGATTTCAAACAAATTCCTAGACAAGAGTATACCAGCAAAAACCGCACAGACGCTGCTGAGGATTGTAAAACATCCAAGTTTCCAAAAAAATACCTTCTTTGGCAGGCAATTTGTAGTTGCGGGAAAAGAAGTAAGTCGTTTATAACTACCGGCACAATAAATGCCACCGTTGTTCTGGCCAGATCTGGCCAGTTGCCATTAAGTTAAACCCGTGATGGAGTGGTACGAATCAAACGGGGTGGCCGTGGTACCGAAAGTCTGCAATCCACCAAACTGTCCAGAACTCCGGCCCGTGGAGGAGTATTGGAGTATAATGAAAGCACTTCTTAAAAAGAGAGGCGGAGAGGTAAAATCCGTGGCTGAGCTGCGAAAAATGTGGACTTGGGCAACCGGAGGGCAAAAGGAGGTATCCCGACGTGAAGGTGCAGTCCCTTATGATGAGTCGTGTTCGAGGAAAAGTACGCTCGAGGGCTTTCTCGTCAAGGAATCTTGACTAAACTTAATTGTCATCTAAAATACATTAAATTTACTTATATTTAAAGTTAACCTCTTTTAATAATAAATATTAAAACTTTTCTATAATATTAATTTTATTATACCCAAATTTTGGCGTGTTCGACCTTTACTTGTCGGTGCGGTTATGAAATGAAATCAATAATAATTACTTTAACAAAATGTTTATTTTAAATTTAGGGTGACGATAGCTGGAACTGTTTCAACTGAGATGGTGTCTGTGTACTTCTGTGATTATGGCGACTTGGCGTTATTTGCAACAAAGGATTTGCGTCCTGTTCCAGCCAAAGCTCCATTGGCGCGATCATTGCCACCGCAAGCTATCAAAGCTCGACTTTATGGTTGGTATTCATAAATATTGTGTTATAAGTCGGAATTTTTAATTGTAAGGCCTCTCATTAACAATTAACGTATGCGGAGTGAAATCTGGATAAAGTTTGAACCTCTGTTTAAAATATTAAATTCCATAAAAAAGTACAAAGTTGAAATGATATTGTTAGGTACGTGGGGGTAGGTAACTGATAGTAATGCACTAAAACACCGATAATCAAAAGTAGACTTTAATTACTCACTCACTTAAACCGTTACAAAACAATTATCGCACAAATGCTTCGATGACTTAGACTTAGATCGCTTGGGTCGCTCTTGATCTCACTGTTCGCTTTCCAAGTAAAGACTGACTGCCCACAACCGCGGTCCGCCTTTTATAGTTCCCACGTTATTCCAGAACGTCTTCTTTCCACCAAATCTTCCGGAAAGATCGACGTAGTTTGCTCCGCCGAGGACGACCGAGACTATTCGTTTCTGTATTGTTCTACGCCTTGCTACCTGCTCGCTTCGTTAACAATGGCGACGTCCTTGGCGCAAGGGTCTGGAATGTCCTGCGTATCGCTGTCTCATTCCCAATAGTGTTATCTCCTTCGCTCTTAGTGGGTAATGAAACGCCTTACCACATCGGCGTAACACTACCCGAGCATTATTCGTTCCGTAATATCTCGCCAGTCGGTCAACATGGACAACCTTGCAGGGGCTTCGCTGGCTCCGCTGTATCCGATACGTGACGTCATTGATTCTAGTGACCACTTTGTACGGCCCTTCCCAATTAGGGGATAGTTTCGGGGACCACAGCCACACCAATGAACCTTCCTCGAACCCCACTTGGTTAGTTTTTCGGTCATATCGTGTTTTCATCTTCGCACTGGCTTGAAGTCCATGTTCGCGGAAGTGACTGTGAACATCGTCTATCCGGTTTCTCAAGTCGCTGGCATACTCGGTGATTGGTTTAGGTGAATCTGGAGGACGTCCGGTTAAAAGGTCTGCAGGTAAACGAAGTTCTCTTCCGAAGTTCACGTAAGCCGGAGTGACAGCCGTAGTTTCATGAGTAGCTGATCTATATGACATCAGGAAGAGAGGGATATGCCTATCCCAATCCTTTTGGTGACTTTCAACAACCTTTGCCAAATGTCTTTCCAGCGTCTGGTTGAATCTCTCGACCATTCCGTCCGATTGTGGGTGATATGGCGTAGTTCTGGTCTTATGAATTCCCATGATTCGGCAAGCCTCCTGGAACACCTGGGACTCAAAGTTTCTGCCTTGATCACTGTGAATTTCGAGTGGCACCCCAAACCGAGAACACACTTCCATCACTAATTTCTCCGCTACAGTGACTGCTTCTTGGTTAGGGATGGCAAATGCTTCAGGCCATTTGGTGAAGTAATCCATTATAACGAGGATGTACTTGTTTCCCGAGTTGGATGTCGGAAACGGGCCAGCGACGTCTAGAGAAATTCTTTCCTAAGGAGCTCCAACATTGTACAACTTGAGCGCTCCGCTACTGCGTGTTTGCGGCCCTTTGACTGAAGAGCAGTTTGTACACTTCCTGCACCAATCTTCATCGGCCTTTCGCCATGACCCGACAGTGTCCGGCGCAATCGAAGGCACCCCGCTCGCATTTCTACTGCTGTCGGTAATTTTGGGGTGCTGCGCATTGCTGATTTTCGCCGCAGCCGAGTCTCTCGTCGCAGTTGCCAGCGGTGATGCTACCTTGCGACTTTCGTCAAACAATCGCTGTTGACCGCCAAGACTCCGTATTCCTCGTACGAATTGATCACGCTGTCTTCTCTTCCTTTTTGGGCAACTGGTTTGCAAGTGTCCGCGTTCTCCACACCAATAACACCTTGGTCCAAATTCACGGCGAGGAGCAGTTGGCTCCCTAGCCGAAACTTCTCGCACCCTGAAAAACCTCGAGTCCTGGCGTACAGCTTCCACTTCCAAGGCGTGGGCAACTGCATCCTTCAGGCTTCCATGATGTCCTAGTCGCACAGCAGCTCTGACTTCCAAATCACGGATTCCGTCAATGAAGGCTTGTACTAGCATGCTGTCCACAAATGAAGCCGATGCACTTTGGTATGCTTTTCTGACCAATTTTTCTATTTCGAGGGCCCACTGTTGTAATGACTCACTACGTCCCTGGGCTCGATCCTTCAGTTGAGCTCTGAATACATGCTCTAGATGACTGTCCCCGTAACGGGCTTCCAAAGCTTCGAGAAGGCAGTCGTACGTCTTATTCTCTCCGAGAGCTTCCAGCACGGTGAGGGCTTTGATTTGCCTAACTTGATAAGGATTGAAAGAGGCATCTTCCAGGGTGACAGTCTGAGTCCTTTGTGGTTTTGCCTAGCCTTGAATCCTCTTAGCTCTTTGCTGTCGGATTCCGGGCTTGGCTATCGACTTTGTAGAGAAGCTGAAGTCATTTCTCACTTATTGTTCATGGATGACCTAAAACTGTTTGCATCGAAGCGCCAAGATCTTATCGCACTATTGAAAATCACACAAGAGTTCAGTAGTGCGATCAAGATGGAATTCGGTGTAGATAAGTGTGCGGTTATGCATGTTCAACGAGGGAAAGTTGTAAATTCATCGAATTTGCAACTTTCTGAGACAATGACTCTCAGATCTCTCTCCGAAGTTGAAACCTACAAATATCTTGGTATGTCACAGTCTTTGGGTATCGTGGTGGGCGATGTCAAGCAGTCAGTGAAGGAGCGCTTCTTCTGTCGCTTGACAAAAGTTCTTAACAGTCTTTTGTCGGGTGGCAATAAGGTGCGCGCCTTCAATGGCTGGGTGATGCCGCTGCTCACATACTCCTTTGGCATACTAAGATGGACTCAGACTGAGCTGGATGCTCTGGATAGGAGGGTCCGTCTACTGTTTAAATCACATCGCATGTTGCACCCACGCTCATCTGTTATGAGATTGTACATCCCGAGGAAATGTGGAGGTCGAGGCATTTTAAATGCTAAGAATCTCCACAACCACGAGGTGTGCAATCTCAAGGATTATTTCCTTAACAATGAGTGTAGGATGCATCGCGATGTGGTTGCAGTAGACAGGAACCTCACGCCTCTCTCCTTGGCAAACGGGAACTGGCGCAGACCAACGGTGTTGAGCACTGAGGACCGCAAGAGCATATGGAAGAGCAAGGAGTTACACGGACGTTTCTACCGGGCCCTAACCAGGCCCGATGTAGACTTTTTAGCGTCCGTGAACTGGCTACGATTTGGTGACCTTTTTGGGGAAACCGAAGGTTTTGTCTGTGCAATTGCTGACGAAGTCATAATGACGAACAATTACCGGAAGTATATTCTGAGGGATGGCACGGTTGACATTTGTCGAGCGTGCCGTTGCCCCGGCGAGTCTCTCAGACATATAATTTCCGGTTGTTCGCATTTGGCCAACGGTGAGTACTTGCACAGACATAACCTCGTGGCCAGGATTATCCATCAACAACTTGCCCTTCAATATGATCTTGTTGATTCTGAAGTGCCGTACTATAAGTACACACCGGCGCCAGTTCTCGAAAATGGTCGTGCTACGCTCTATTGGGATCGATCTGTCATCACGGACAGGACTATTGTCGCCAATAAGCCTGATATCGTGTTGGTAGATCGATCTCAACGCCGGGCAGTGCTCGTCGACATCACCATCCCGCATGACGAGAACCTCGTGAAGGCCGAGAAGGACAAGCTCAGCAAGTACCTTGACTTGGCTCACGAGGTGACCGCCATGTGGGATGTTGACTCGACTATCATTGTCCCGATAGTTGTTTCGGCCAACGGTCTTATAGCGAAGAGTCTCGACCAACACCTCAAGAGACTCTCGCTAGATGGCTGGATCAAGGGCCAGATACAGAAGGCAGTACTCCTCGACACGGCACGCATTGTGAGGAGGTTCCTCTCTCTGCAGCCCTAACCACCGGTAGCTTGAGTCCTGCCCCGCTGCCGGCGGCACCCGTAGGTTAGGTTTTTTATAATGTATATTTTTTGTATTAGTATTGTTATTTTACTTTTATATTTTGAATGTTTATTATAAAAAACCTAATTTACAGAAAATTAAATAAATAATAATATAATAATAATAATAATAAGCCTGATATCGTTTTGACAGATCGATCTCAACGCCGGGCAGTGCTCGTCGACATCACCATCCCGCATGATGAGAACCTCGTGAAGGCCGAGAAGGACAAGCTCAGCAAGTACCTTGACTTGGCTCACGAGGTGACCGCCATGTGGGATGTTGACTCGACGATCATTGTCCCAATAGTTGTTTCGGCAAACGGTCTTATAGCGAAGAGTCTCGACCAACACCTCAAGAGACTCTCGCTAGATGGCTGGATCAAGGGCCAGATACAGAAGGCAGTACTCCTCGACACGGCACGTATTGTGAGGAGGTTCCTCTCTCTGCAGCCCTAACCACCGGTAGCTTGAGCCCTGCCCCGCTGCCGGCGGCATTCGTAGGTTAGGTTTTTTATAATGTTTATTTTTTATATTAGTATTGTTATTTTACTTTTATAATTGAATATTCACTGTAAAAAACCTAATTGTACAGATATAAAATAAATATACAAAATAATAATACGACATTTGTCGAGCGTGCCGTTGCCCCGGCGAGTCCCTCAGACATATAATTTCCGGTTGTTCGCATTTGGCGAACGGTGAGTACTTGCACAAACATAACCTCGTGGCCAGGATCATCCATCAGCAACTTGCTCTTCAATATGGTCTTGTTGAGTCTGAAGTCCCGTACTATAAGTACACACCGGCGCCAGTTCTCGAAAATGGTCGTGCTACGCTCTATTGGGATCGATCTGTCATCACGGACAGGACTATTGTCGCCAATAAGCCTGATATCGTGTTGGCAGATCGATCTCAACGCCGGGCAGTGCTCGTTGACGTCACCATCCCGCATGACGAGAACCTTGTGAAGGCCGAGAAGGACAAGCTCAGCAAGTACCTTGACTTGGCTCACGAGGTGACCGCCATGTGGGATGTTGACTCGACGATCATTGTCCCGATAGTTGTTTCGGCCAACGGTCTTATAGCGAAGAGTCTCGACCAACACCTCAAGAGACTCTCGCTAGATGGCTGGATCAAGGGCCAGATACAGAAGGCAGTACTCCTCGACACGGCACGCATTGTGAGGAGGTTCCTCTCTCTGCAGCCCTAACCACCGGTAGCTTGAGCCCTGCCCCGCTGCCGGCGGCACCCGTAGGTTAGGTTTTTTATAATGTATATTTTTTGTATTAGTATTGTTATTTTACTTTTATATTTGAATGTTTATTATAAAAAACCTAATTTGCAGAAAATTAAATAAATATCTATGAATAATAATAATAATAAAGCTTTATTTGATTCCACACAACGTTATTGCTAAGTGTACAAAGTATATATATATATATATATATACATTAAATTAAATTTTAATAAACATGTAAAATATATATATATATATATATATATATTATATATATATATACAATCGCGATTTATATATATTTTACATGTTTATTAAAATTTAATTTAATGTATAGATAAGTTAAATAGTTTGTATGGACCCCTTTCGGGTAAAAGCCTCCTCCAAGAAGTTCCATTTTTGTCTGTCTGTAGCTGTGGCTAGCCAACCTCGACCCGCCGTGGCAACTATTTCATCTGCCCATCTGACACGCGGCCGGCCTCTCGCTCTAGTGCCTCGTGGTCCAGTCCATCTTACTGATCGTATGGTCCACCTATCATCGCTGTACCTGGCCACGTGACCTGCCCACTTCCATTTTCTTTTTAGCGAGAAAGTAACAGCGTCAGTTAGTTTGGTTTTCTTGCGAATTACCATACTGCATAAACCCATGCTAATAAAAGGGAAATCCCCGAAACTACCACGGGCGGTACAAAGTAGTTACTAAGATCAACGACGTTACGTATCGGATACAGCGGAGCCAGCGAAGTCCCTGCAAGGTTGTCCACGTTGACCGACTGGCGAGATATTACGGAATAAATAATGCTCAGGACGATCATGTCTTAGGAGGGGGTAGTGTTACGCCGATGGGATAAGGCGTCTCATTTTCAATCGTGGATTTTCGTGCTTTAGATGCGTTTTCAGCAGGCTAAAATATCGTTTCAGGATACCCTCTATCATATTACGCCATATACAGAAAAACCATTTTGAGGCGTTTAGGACCCCTTATGGGCCTTTTTTGGAGTACATTTCAGTATATGGCCATATTCCACTAAGAGTTTAAGAGATCACGATTAGAAAGAGACAGCTATACTGAGAACCTTCTAAAAGCGTGTGAAAGAAATAACACGATGAGACAGCAATACGCAGAACATTCCAGACCCGTGATTCAAGGACGTCGCGATTGTAAACAAAACAAGGTAGCAAGGCGTAGAACCAGGGATCAATACCGGTATTCAATAAAATTGAAGTATTTTCCTTACTTTACAACATTTCCGTGATATTTTCGATGGGAATTTAGGTAATAACACTATACTATTAATTAAATTCAATAAAATAAATGTTCAAT
The DNA here is from genome assembly GCA_923062465.1 of Acleris sparsana. Taxonomy (NCBI): domain Eukaryota; kingdom Metazoa; phylum Arthropoda; class Insecta; order Lepidoptera; family Tortricidae; genus Acleris; species Acleris sparsana. The sequence continues at coordinate 11,199,830 of OV281287.1, read as the reverse complement.
AATAAGCGAGATACCAAAATTTAATACCGGTATTGTTGTGTAAAAATAATACCGGTATACGATCCCTGTGTAGAATATTCCAGCAACGAAAAGTCTTGATCGTCCTCTGCGGGGCGAAGTACATCGAACACTACAGAAGGCGTTATAGAATAGTCGGACACGGGACCTTTAAAAGGCGGACCGCTATTGTGGCGACATTCAGTGTTTACTTAGAAAGCGAACAATGCGAACAAGAGCGACCTGAGCGATCATCTGAATACTTATTCGAAGTTTATTGTGCGATAATTGTTTTGTAACGGTTTAAGTGAGTGCGTTTTTCAAGTCTACTTTTGATTATCGGTGTATTTGAAAATTCAAATGCGACGGCAAATTTATTAAAAAAGTATCTTAAAGACATGGACACTTATTGACTATTTAAAAAACTCTCTAGAAAAGTAAAGACGACTGTCTGAAAATCGAAAAATCCGGATTCAATTAGAATCAAATAAAATGCTGACATTTGTGTTACATCAGCCATGGACAAAGTTGTACGGAACTGTCGCAAAGCAGTTCGCAAAGGAGTAGGTGAGTTTTTGCATTAAACATTGTTAATAATACTATTATTTATTACAAACATTTTTAATAAAGATTTTATTACATTACATATGGTTTTGGATTTTGTCCAAATTTCACTCCGCATACGTTTGGTATCACACTACTACTGTTATAACTGTTATAAGTGCGAAAGTTTATGAGTGTGAGGAGTGAGAGAGTGATTTGTTTCTTCCTCAAGCAGAATCTTCGAGACACATTTGGGTGAAATGTGGAATGAAAATAGCTTATAGGCTATAAGCTATAGCCTTAATTAACATATGGCCTACCTTTTATCCCGAAAAAAGGGATGGAGGATGCGAATGATTAATTCTAAGCGGACAAGGTCACGAGCAGAAGCTACCTAAATAACATATGAATGAATTGGTATCATATTCCTAACTACCTAAAACGAAAAGCAACTAAATATATTTATAGGCAATCATGTTTGACTTCTCTGATTTAATTTCCAAGCAATCAAAGTATCTATTTAATTGACGTCGTCATCACGGCTATCACACACTACCGTTTTGCGGAGCTACGAATGGCAGAGCCGCTGGGTCCCGCAGCGCGCGTCGGTCAAATGGATCGTTCACTTTGCTAGAAATACGTTCGGTTCGAAATGGTATAGTTGTTTTACCTCATGCAAGCGGGTGAGCCATACTTGTAGTTGTAATGTGTATCTTTTGTGCGTAACAAGCGTGTTGAGTGCGTAACTAACTACTGACAGCGTTAGCAACCTCATAGTTAATGAAGAATAAAATATATATTACACATTAAATGTTAGTAGGAACATTTTATTTTTCAATGTCGGATTTTGTTTTTCTACTATAACCTTGTATCGTTTTTTTTTTCGGTTTTCTCTCTTCTTCTTCAGTTTTTCGTCGGCTAAGTAAATTTTGCGTCAGCTTAGTAAATGATGTGCTAGCGACATCTCTTCCTCACTTTCTAACTCCGGTCGCTTCTGGTGGGCTTTGTCATTTTACACAAATGTGTTAGGTAAATCTGAATTTGGTTATCGATAAAGTTCCGTGAATTCTTATTGATTTTAGAAAATTGAATACACTTATCATGTGACAACCCTAAAAATAAACAATACATAGATTAATTAGAATCTACAAATACGTTTAACAAGTTATTATTTGACTGAACCTCGTTAACTAATTAATTACCCACATAAAAATCATAACTTTTCTCATTTTACCCGTACTCGTTTGCCATGCTCATGGTACTCTACAATTCTTTCTAACGCGGAATAACTAGCACTACTTACCCGGCCGGCGACTCCGCCGACACTGGGCGTTCCCGAGCTTACGCACTCGACAACGTGCACGTGCATCCACACACAAGTACCTATGGCCCACCCGCTTTCGTGAGATAAAACATCTGTAATTTTGTGAGTTACAATTGTTTTATCTCAAGCATAACCTCGTCGCATGTGTACAGATGTATGGCCGCTTCACCAAGACTGGACAGTGGAGGACTGCATCAGATTCCAAGAGCTGTGCGTGGAGCAGCAGTTCGTGGGCATCTGCAAGGATGTGGGCAAGGACCCGTTGAACCCAGGCGAGCCGTTGCTCACGCTCGACCTGATCGATACCTCCACGGACGAGGACATCTACCTCAACCGGCAGCTGGAAACCGAGGGCCGCGCGCGCCTCGGCACAACCTCTTAAATGATCGCCATTCGATGATTCCTGGTCCCTTTCGGGGAAATCGAGCTTTATCACTAAGATATTCCTATTTATTCGATCTTGTACCCATAATCTTTTAACTATATCGAACTCATTATGCGTAAGTTAAGGTAGAGAAGTGCATGTTACGTTTTTTTTCGTTTTGTTAGTTTTGATGTTGATTTACAATGTCTTAAAGGCACATATGTATTAAGAATGTTAGCCATCTTTGAATACTCTATTTTTATGTTGTAAGATGATACAGTTATACAAAATAATTGCATCTTATACTATTATAGTCGAACCGTATAATACAGGATAATATTTACCTAGTATGTTATCCGCTTTTAAAATTATCTTAATGTTGTCTGCCATTCTATCAAACAATTTACCCATGTGTATTTCATGCTATTAGAGCCCCAGTGACGAAAACATAGTTAAGCATCTAGACACGCGAAATATATCATCGTCTAATTATTAAAATTTGTTTCATTTAATCAATTAACGTTGACGGACTTTAATTGTTGATTAATTATCCAAAGAATCCTATCGCAGAAAGCCAATGTTATATTTTGACGTAGGTAGGTAATTTGAGCTCAGGTTCACTGTGTCCATATTCCCATCTCGTTCGCATTCTCATCTCGTCCACGTTCTAATTGATTTGTCTCTAGTACGACTGTTGCCACTGCATGGTTCTGATTTAAAAAATATAAATTTAGTCATGGTACCCGAGTTGTATGTATGGAATTGGACGTGGTGGCAAATACAATTACAGAAAAACCATGGTAAACCCGCAATATTAACAGTACTCTGTTGTCTATCGCCGTTACACTTGCGATGGCCGAGATACGCTTCATACTCGTGACCGGGTGCTGTCTATGGGGTCCGATCTGTTGAAGCGTGCAAGATCTGTCTTCCAGTTAGTTTTTTTAGTTATCCTTGATGACATAGGGTCCTCGTCGTGTTTTTCTGCTAGACATTATTTTTAACTTAATGAGCTTATATTTTTAATGATTTTATTTGTGCTAGTTTTAATCGCTCGTTCCCTGAAAACCATTATTATTGATTACTTTGTTACCTTAGAATGTAAGTTACGCGGCGCTTCTCCGCAATAAAAAAAAAGATAAGTCATTTATTCAGTAAGTAGGCCGCACGGGCACTTTTACACGTCCAGAATTTACAAGCGCTTCCCAAGAGGAGGCCCCTGCTGAGAAGAAACACCGCAAGAAATTTAGCAGTCAGTCATTTTTTAAACATATTTTATATTACAATGGTACTACTTATATCAAATAACATGCGTAGTTCAGCAGGAAAACATGCCAAAAATCTTGGGAGAGAGATAGAGGGAGAATAAGATAAAAGATAAAAGATATTCAGTAAGTACGCCGCACGGGCACTTTTACACGTCAAAATTTACCAGCGCTTCGCAAGAGGCCACGCTGTAAGAAACTCAACAGCCAGTCGTTTTTTTAAATACTACTTATGATATTATACAATTATAAAGCTTAACCTAGCATTATATAAAACAATAAACTGAAATTAAATTTAAAAATAATAATATTCAAGCGTAGCTTCAGCAGGAAAATGTGTAAAACTCAAAATTTTTATTAAAAAAAATAGATACTTGCCTATGACAGTGCAAGACAACCACATACAAAGTTTCGATACATTTTCCTACAGAAACCGTGTACCGTAGACAATATACAATGTTTACATATTTTCTTATGAGTCATAAGTTATGACTAATTTATTATTCAGTAATTAGGTGTTTAGTTAAGTTTAGCCCAAGCATTTTTGTCTGTTAGATAGTCCTCGACTCTATAGTAAGCTTTAGACATCAACGACTTTTTCAAGTAAGTTTTAAGTAATGGAAATGGTAACTTTAAAACTGCGTCAGGTAAATTATTATAGAAAGGAATGCATTGACCCACAAATGATTTATAAAACTTACAGACACGATTTTGTTTTAATAGCAATTTTATTTTTATTTCTTGTATTCAAATTATGTATATCACAATTCTTAACAAGAGTCTTGATTTTTAAAGACATAAATAATATTCTCATAAACAAATTATGACGCTACTGTCAAGATCCTACTAATTTCTTTAAATAGTAATCTTAAGGAATCACGGGAGTTAAGTTTATATATAGAACGCATGGCACTTTTTTGTAACACGAATATAGTCTGTATGTCAGCAGCTTTTCCCCGAACCAGAATACCGTGCGACATAACACTGAAAATAACTACAACAAACTAAGCGAGCTGTCTCAACATTGATAAGTTGCCTGATTTTCCTAACAGCATGAGCTGCCGAAGGGGCTGGGGCACATCTAGTTTAATAGCTTGTCCATGGACTGTTCTTTGTTTACCAACACCGTTTGTGTTCTATCACTAAGATTAAAGACATAAGATTTACAGAATTATTTGACAGACCATAATGTTCTAATTTTAATATTAGAGTCGCATGATCTACGCAATCGAAAGCTTTGGAAGGGTCACCAAAAATCCTATTGCATCACAAGATTTCTCCCAAATATTGTATATATATTTAATGAGTACAGATGCTGCGTCAGTTGTCAATCGTCCTCTGGTGAAGCCGAACTGATTACTGTTCAGCAGTTTATTTCTATTGAAGTGACCTAACATATCTTTTAACATTAACTTCTCAAAACCTTTACTTAAAACAGGTATAATAGAAATGTGACGGGAATTCGTTAAATCACTCATCTCGCCCGATTTAAAAACTGGTATGACTTTACTATATTTCATAAGATTTGGAAAGACCCCCTCTGAAATGCAATTATTTTAGATTAAAGCTAAGTGACGTGAAATTATATGTATGATATGATGGATGACTTTAACTGACGTTCCCCGAGTTTTTTTTTAAACTGAGAGTGATAAAAAACACCTACTTGTGTATAAGACGGTGCAAGACGACCAATTAAAAGTTTCGATATGTTTTCCTACATCAACGGTGTCCCCTAGACAAGATACAGTATTTTTGCATTTGAACAAATTATTATTGACTAAGTTTCGGGTTTAGGCCATGCATTTTTGTCTGTTAGATAATCCTCGACCCTATAATACGCTTTAGACATTAACGACTTTTTCAAGTATTTTTTAAGTGTTGGAAAGAGTAACTTTAAAACTACGTCAGGTAATTTATTATAGAAATGAATGCATTGCACCATATTGCATGGATTTTTCGAATAGCGATTTTATTTTCATTTCTTGTATTTAAATGATGTATATCAGAGTTTTTGGTGAAAGAATCTAAATTCTTAATAACATAAATAATATTCTCGTAAATAAATTGAGACGCTATAGTTAAGATATTAATTTCTTTAAAAAGTTAAGTATCTTAAGGAGTCACGGGAATTTAAATTGTAAATAGAACGAATGGCCCTTTTTTGTAACACAAATATAGTTTGTATGTCAGCTGCCTTACCCCGAACCAGAATACCGTAGGACATAACACTATGGAAATAAAATGATGGTCTTGCTCTTGTCCGAAACGCTATCGGGCCTATAGGTAGTCCTCGCCTGCGCAGTATAGGGGCGCTGGGGTGCGACTCGTCGTACGTCGTCGGGCGGCACGCGTCTTCAGTGTGATACACAAGAGGTGATAACTGATAGTTTTTGAGAAAAAAAGACATATCTACAGGACAGAGTTTTTTAGAGTTTGACTATGGTCGGAACCCTTAACAAATATATATTTATTATATGACAAATTTATATTTATTTATAACTAGCTGTCCACGCTCGGGATGTATCATTTTCAAACAAGCACGTCAATGACGACATGGTTTTAATGTGTTTTGTTGAATGAATAGCATCGAAAATCACTATAACGTAACGGCACCAATTATGGACGGTTTAAGAACCAAGCCTACTTAATCAAGCTATTATTGCTCGTCTATTTTTCAAGTTTGAATGTTAGGAATTAAAATAAAATGTAGGTTAGTAAGCACTATTTATAAGGCACATACAAAAACTAAACAAAAACGAAGGGTTTTGAGATAGTTGCTGAAAATGTGGGAAAAAGTCGAAAATCTTCAAAATTCCTATAATGGACAGTCAAATTTCAGTTATGGACACCTTTTTGGTTCGGTTATTTTTACCTAAAAATACATGCAGTTTTAAAAAAAGTACTTATGTAGGATATACAACCATAAAAGTATGTGATTAAAGTTTTGTATTATTCTCTTTGTGCATATTATAAACCTTAGGGGTATTTTTAAAATTTTACCCTTAAAATTTTATAATAAGTATGTAAATTTGGACCTTAAGTAACATTCTAAATATGTACTTAAGGCGTTCTATACGCTTTACGTATACTTGTAGGTATTTTATAACCCCAGAGTATTTTTATCTAATATTTACTTCACCACAAAGCTGTCCATAATTGGGTGTCCATTAATGGATTGAATGTACGAAAATAAAAAATGGGATGTAACTAATCGCATAGTTTTATTTAAGTTTACAAAAATGACTTAAAAGATCCGTGGAACGTAGGGTAGGGGCACCAAAAGATGAACGACACCCAAAAGCTGAACACTCGATCGAAATAATCACATAACTAAATCGTGACAAATATTACATACCTAGTTCGGAATTTATTTTTCTTAAACAGCAACTCTTTGCTTACACCTCCATTAAATCTTAACATTGTATTATATTATTTTTGGCCGTGATCGCTCGTCGTTGTGGAGCTTCCCGCCGAAAACGTCGATAGTATGGGAAAATACATAAGGACAGTGCTCTCCAAATTTAAGCTTTTAATTACGTATAAAATTCAATAATTGTCAGTCTTAGAAGGATTTGCTTGGTATGTATTCTTGATTAATCACTCTTTTATTGGAGTTATACGATATTTCTTTTTTCTTGTTAGTTAACGAGAAATATGCCGTTCAAGTAATGGTTTCAAAAATGTATACCTAAGCCAATACTTGAACGGTGTTCAGCTACTAGGCAAGGCGTACTTTTTTTAAAGCTTCTTAATAAATCGTACTGAAATGACAGATGGAAAATTTAGAACTTAAAATGATCGTTAAATGCTCTTGTATCTTTAAACCAAAAGATGAACATAGCTTTTGATGTCTAATCCAATGATTTTGGAGTTTTAAATACTATGAAAACTATCACTGTTCAATAAAAAATGTGTGCCTAATACCTACTTGAACGAATTAAATTTACTAGTTCATGTTTTGGATTCTATTCCAATATGTGAACACCTAATTGATTTTGTTTGTTCATATCATAAATTCTGTGTCCTAAAATTGAACTAAGTAAATTCAGTCGTTCAACTTTTAGGCATAGTTTTATAATATGAACACTAGTAGGTAGTACCTAGTATACTAGTAGTATTTATGGAAATGTTTACTAATATTATAAATGTTAAAGTAACACTTTTTGTCGGTTTATCTGTTTAAAAAGATAAGTAACTAAGTAGTTTTGCTAATGATTATAGACAAAAAATACTAATTCGTTGTTTTTGTGACACAAATAACCATAAAAAATAGGAACCTTATGTACGTAAGTAATATTAAATAAATGTAAACAATTAAAAAATAAAGAATATTTCGTTAACTCTCATTTTATTGCTAAAAGTGAATAGAATTAAAATGATATAGGTATTTTATTATGTTAGTTCAACTTTTGGGCCCAAACCGTTCAGAATTAGGGTACGCTGTTCATCTTTTGGGCAAATCGGTACATTTTTGGTTTCAATGATTTTTAATAAAATACGGAGATATAATAACAGGCTATATATTTAATAGTCATTTTCAATCTAGACCATATACTGTACCATATAAAAAAATTAAATAGGGTGAAATTTGTTACTTTCACTGAATATAAACTGTCTAAAGTTTGTGTAGTCGCTTAATCGTTCATCTTTTGGTGCTCTTACCCTAATCAATATGAACGAAACCAGTTACATACATCATTTAGTGTAATAAATATAGTCAAAACAGTTTTTTTAACTAGTTACCTAGAAATTCTAATACTAAAATAAATTAGGAGATCAAACAATCATAATCATCATTCTATGAGCCTATCACCCATTTTACTAGCAAATCCTCTTCTCACCATCATCATCATCATCATCAGCCTATATTAGTCCACTGCTGGACATAGGCCTCTCCCATTGCACGCCAACGAGCACGATTCGTGGGCACTCTCATCCAGCTCTTGCCAGCCGCCTTGCGAAGATCGTCGCTCCACCTAGCCTGAGGGCGTCCTACATTACGTTTGCCGATTCGCGGTCTCCACTCAAGAATACGATAACTTCAGCGATTATCAGTTCTGCGGCACAAATGACCGGCCCACTGCCACTTCAAGCTGCTAATTCGATAGGCTATGTCGATAACCTTAGTTCTCTGTCGGATCACCTCATTCTGGATCCGATCCTTCAGAGAAACTCCCAACATAGCCCTCTCCATAGCTCGCTGAGAGACTTTAAATTTGTGAACCAGCCATATCGTAAGTGTCCACGTTTCGGCTCCGTATGTCATGAAACACATTATGATTATAATTATGGCAATCAATATAGACTCCAATAATGGACACCCAATTATGAACACTTTGTCCATTACTGGAGTCCTTAACATTATTAGGTAGGACCAGTTATGGACACCTGTGGCAATGACTGGAGACTTAAAAAAAAAAAGAACCAGTAATAAACACAACCTATTTATTGCCTAAATTACGTTTTAGTGCATAACCTCTTGCAAAAACGAATATAAGGATTCTTAAGCTTCACACGAAATCAAAGCAAATTCATATCATATGAAGAATACCTATAGAATTTATAAACCAAAACATGTACCAAACTCCCTAATAAAAGTAGATTAATCCTTAATTGGGCGTTCACACACTTTTGTACACTTCGCCAACTTTAAACAAAATGGTCGAGAAGCATGTCGTGAGTCAACATGATAGTCAAAAGTCTATTCCATAAGCTACAAGTGTTACCGTTTCAAAAATGTTATCAGTTTTCTTATTATTAGGCTTAGAACTTGTTAGCGTCCATCATTGGATCCGTGTCCATTACTGGTGCCACTACGTTACTGACTGCCAGATTGCATGGACATAGGACATTGACCCTACCTTTTACCTTTCACCCTGCAACACAATACTCTAGCGATATTGGTTTTTGCTATTTATGAATGGTTTAGCGATAGATTGCTTAGGAATAAAGATATCGGGGATACAGACTGGGTTAATGTAACATATTTTCACCTATATTATATACCTTATTTGGCACACAGTATAACATTACTTTTATGTAATATACATACCCTTTAACTGTTTAAGCGATTCTAACCCTTTTTGAGCACTAAACCAAATCATGTAGTATCAACAAAAAATACGAGGGCTGTTTGATAAGTACCCGTGTTATAATTTATTTTTTATTTTTATTGATGTAGGTGGGCGGATCAACTTTTTTTTGTATAAACGCGTCCCGTTCACTTTAAAAATAGTAAACCCTACTTTTTATTACATAAAACATGGAATAAGATATTAATTGTTTAATCAGATCTATTATTTTGTGTTTGCCTTAGTTTTGTAAGTCAGACTTTTTCCATTTTTAAAGAAAAATTTTCGTGACTCGGGTGACGAAATTTTTGTTTCATACTAAATCATACTGTCCCCCACGGGACTAACTTACTATTATCGAAAATTCTGAAAACAAAGTCCATTACGACTTTCTATATTTAGAGGTTTTTATATACATATTAGTACCTTTAATTTAAATTCTTATTAATTAGCACGATATTACGTATTTGAATTATACAAAATATTTTTTCAAAACTATGTCCCCAAGGCGGTGAAATAACACGTGTCGTCTGAGTCACCGGATACTTTGTTTTGCTAATTGCGAGCGAGACAGCCTATGAACGGCTTAGCCAATAGGAGCTGCATCTAAGTATCGCGTGATGGCGTCTGCGTTTGCTATACGTTCAGACTGACTCGGACTCGGCCATTTCGTCCGTGACTCGCGAGGTGGTAGCGTGTGTTTATTGTGTGTCGGCCGAGTAACGTTCGAATTTCGGTAAGTGTACCTCTTTCTAATATTTTTTTTTCTTCATCTAGTGTCTTTTAGGTCTAAAATGCTGGAGGTGTATGTTTTTACCGTAGTATATATTGTTTTGCGACCAAAACAACAAAACGATGTTAAAATGTCACTTTAGTCACAGTCACCTTAGTAACGAAAACCGTGACTCAGAAGACTTTTTACGTGACTCAAGAGACTTTTTTTAAGGTATTACCCTTAAATCCTTACATACTGCGTTAAATTAAACAATTTGGTAATTAGTATTTCAGTTGCTAAACTAGTACAAAAGCGGGATACTTTTTTTTGTGTCTGTTACCTCAAATTTCATAGTTTTTATGCATGTATCCTGTTTGCGGATGTTATGTGACGGTGACACTATAATTTGAAAATAAATTGCATTACAATAATAACATTTTACCTTATTTTCACTATTATTAATATTATTATAAAGTAAAGACACATTGACAGTACCTAGGTTAAAAGTAGGTTCGTTTGTTTCAGTAGCAATGCCGCTTTCAGCTGCAGAAAGACAAAAACGCTATAAAGAAAAACTTAAACTTGACCCTGAAAAGTATGAAAATTACAAAAAAAAGCAACGAGGACATTATCATGCAAAAAAGAGACTTATCGGTGATTTAAAACCCCAAGAAAAATACAATGCACGAATAATTTGGAAACTAAGACAGCGAAATTTAAGAAAGAATAGGAAAAATTTAAACCGTGTTCTTAATAACACCCCTCCAAGCTGTTGCTGGAAAATTAAAATACAGGAACCTTAGCTGTTTCTGCAGTAGAGGATTTTGTGAATGTCTTTCACCGAAAAATTATGAACCGGTTAGACCTGCAACCAAGAATGTCAAGAAAAATAAACAGAACAAAAAGAAGAAAGTAGTATTATTGAAAGTAGCCTCAGCTCCGACGATGACGAGATATTAAGAGATTACAGGACTCCCGAAAAGCAACCAGAGCAAAACTCACCTTTTAAAGAGATTGAATTACTCGAGCTTACAAAAGGCTCCAATAAAAACTGGTATGATAATGTTTATCCTGAAACTTCCGATGACGATGAAGAAACACGTTCACAACCTAGTACATCAGCAAATGCAACGGATAAAGAAAACCAAGGAGTGCAGCGTGGAGACTTTCTATTAGTAAATGTAAATTCTAGCAAAGGTGTAACTTTTAAATATGTCTGTACAGTCGATGAGCTGCACGAGGACGGTAATATGCGAGTCACGTTTTTACGTTATGTTAAAAATAAAAGTACTTTTGTTTTAAACAAATCTGATATAGCTGATATTGACTATACAGACATAGTTACAATTTTGGATAAACCGAATATTACTATCAAGCGAGGCGTACAATATTATATTTTCAAACAGAATGTGGAAGTTTCAAAATAAAGATGGCACGATTGTTGTTGATGCTCAAGCATTATGTGATTTAGCTTTTTATATTATGTTCTTGACAAATAATAATATGTGATAAAAAAAATGTTAAGTTGTTTTTTAAATATTGAAGAAAGACTTGTGAATTATGATTGATCTCAGAACTTATAGTAATGCATATAATTATCTTAAGTACTTTCAGTTTTTAAGTTTTTACTAATCACGCCTCGTGTGTGAACACGACATTTTGATAATGTTTTGGTTATGTTGTTTTGTAAAACATTTATTAGATAGCTTTTAATTGTTTAAAACCCAACAAAGTTGGTGCTTATTACTTAGATAATACTTTAATCTAAGAATTGTTATGATTAGTAGTTAGAGTTGACTGATTGTTTTCTGTTGATCTCACAATTAAGAATAATAAAAGTTATAATATGGAAGATTTATATAATAATAAGTGTTATTTTGTAACTCGTTTAGACATCTAGTAATAATATTTTGATTCCTAATCTTCAAAGTTACTGGAATTGTGTCTCTTGAGTCACATGTTTTGTCTCTTCGCTAACAATATTGTCCCCCTAAATTGCAACAGATAACGGGCTTTTAAACAGTTTCTAAGAATCACTATTTTAAAACTATATGCAAATAATGTTTTGCTTAGAACTTTGTTAGGTTAAATCACTATACTTGTTTAATTATATTGAGTGCATACTGATTTATGTGAAAAAATATTCACTTCAAACTAGGTATGTGACTCGGGAGATAAAACCAACCCCAGTATTACGAAATTGAGACTGAATTTTGTACCTTTTATTTCGTAACTGTGTTCATTATTAATTACTTTCAATAATAAAAGAAATAATTTTAGAATTAAATGAAGTTTCTTTATCAAAATCCAGAAATCCGTATCCGTGACTCAGTAGACGTTTTACGTGAGTGTGCCATTAAATTTGTGTAATAATTCAATCAAAACACTAGAACGAGCGATGCTCGAGATATATTTGCAATCTCCGAAAGTAATATTATCAATATTAAATAATATTGCGAGGATAAAAGTACCTACTTATTTTTTTTTCACTAAAAAGTTGATTATGTACAAGGAATAGTTGATCCGCCCAGGTATAATAATCCTAATCAAAATCTCTTTCTAATTTTATTCATTTATTCGATTTAGTTGTTTAGGTTTTTGAATCACGAGAAAAAAAAGAATTCGGTAGTCTTCAAAATAGGCATCTGGAGCGGCAATGACATCTTCGTTCGACGCATTTTTTTTCATCAAGTACTTTTATTACATTTAAAAAAGAAATGGGTCGCACTGGTCCACATGTGGAGAACAAGATGAGTGGGGCAGCAATCAATATTTTAATTGTGCCAATATAGCTACAGCGACTCCCAAAGAATAAACTGGATATGGGGTCTTTTTTCCTCTAAGACCGTATTAAATCAATTCAATATATTTACATAATATTATATTGTTATCATTTTACCATTTTCAAGGTACCGGCTGCCCCATCGGCCGGGCCATTACGTTGGTAATGGCCCGGCCGACGGGGCAGTTTTGGCTTACTTTGGTGCCGGTTCACCGGGCAAGGGGGTGTGTAATGATCGGTATAAAAATAATTAATATAATTTCATTTAATATAATAACATTTGATATAATTTTAAAGGATATAATCACTCATTTTATATAATAAACGATTGGTATATTATCAAAATATCTATTTTTATTTACTATAATTATCATTTGGTATATCGTTTATTTATTATAAACATCATTTGGTATAATCATCATTTTGTATAAAAATCATATTGTATAACTATCAAGTGGTAGGTATATTATTTTTTATTGCCCCATATTTAAAATAATTGTAACGCCTATTCCTAAACTACTTTTCTGGTAGTTGTTAAGTATATTTCTTTGGAATAACTTTTTTTGTCGCATGTTTTTTTGGTACAACGCTGACAGTGAGGCAAAGTCGACGGAGCTCCGCTTTGCGGAGCTCCTATTCCGCGTAGTTATGGCGCTTCGCGCCTTGACACAATTCTAACCTAACCTAACCTATACAGGGTGTTTTTTTGGTCAACAACTTCGACAATAGGGGTTACTATATTTTTTTATACCAACTGTACTTTATATGAAATTAGCTTTATATCATAAGTTAATTATAGTAAATATGCATTATACTTAATGCATGTTATATAAAATATTTTTAGAACAAATGATCGTTATATAAAATGATAATTATATCATATTTAAATATATTAAATGTTGTTATATGATTTAATTATTATATCAAATGAGCGTTATATCGACTGATATTATAGAAAATATTTTTATATCGATCGTTACGCACCCCGGGCAAGGTCCACTGTTTTGACTATTCTTTGGTTTAAAGTGTAGTGGTGAATTCATAATTAGTTGGCAGTAGGTAACGAAACACCGCAGTAACTCTTTTTGATCGTTTAAATTCAACCAAAAGCATGCTCTAAAATGATCAGACGCTTCACTTTTTGTTCCTCCGTGAGTAATGCGGCAGCCACCTAACTGATAGTTTTTTCGTGCCCAATTTATGTTTAAGAATATTGTTTACATGCTCAGTTGAGTTGTTTGTGATGGCAATGATCTCCCTAATCTAGAATCGGCGGTCTTCTTGGACAATATTTTCGATTTCCTTGACCGTGTTTCAGTAGTCACATCTACAGGAATTCCTGGACGCTTCTCGTGAAAAAAGGAAGTTCGACCATGTTTGAATTCATTATAACAATTTCTAATGCTAGTAGTAGAAGGTGCAAGAGCTTTATAAACTGAGTCAAACTTTTCTTTAATCGTATTACATGGTTTCCTATCAAGAAATAGAAACCTAACCACTGATCGGTATTGATAGTTTTCCATGTTGGCAGGAAAGTCATTCAACTTTTATTCATAGTTGACAAATTAAAAAAATAAACAAAGGAATGTTATTCTTTTTTTATGCTAAATTGTGATCCAAACAATAGTTTAGAAAGGAAGTATATTTTTTGACCTAGTAATGTCATAAGTGACCAAACACAAGTACTTATCAAACAGCCCTTGCATATTTTGTTAAAACATATTATGAATTTCATAGCAAGTAGCATTGGTAGTAAATTTATGATCAGTGAATTACTTAGGCTGACACAATGTTGTTATTGGCAAGATTAAAATTTAAATATAAGATTCAATATTACACTTATCTTTATTTTAAAGGTACTTTAATATAAATGTTGATACAAATTAGATAAACACAGTGCACAATTATTTCCGCAGTTCATCTGATGAAATCCCATATTTCTTCTTCAATGTATCCAGCTCTTCCTGTTTCTTTTCAATGTCCATACCTTTGAAGGCCTTGTTAGATCTATAATATAACACAACTAAATATCTGTTGCAAACATTGAATCCTGAGAGATGGTCACAAGCATTCTTTGCATCAAAAATATCTTCATACACAACAAAAGCTGTCCCTCTTGTTTCTGGTGTATTGCCCCTGAAACATTAAAAATATCCATGGTATGATGGACCTTCAAATAGCACTATTTTATGATAATTAAGATTTTTGAGATTTTTAAAGATTTTTATTGAGCATGCATATCTTAACAATTAAGATCGTAAGCAGCTGCATTAGTATAAACTGTGTTGCAGCTGATGTTAATTAAAGTTATTATTGTAACATTATAAAACATGGATCCATACAGTATTCATCATAACAATATGAACTACATATCATTAAATGATAACAATAATATCTACACCTCTTAGCCTCCTAATCAGCTCTTTTACTGCATTTAATTTGGCTGGTATATACAAATCTGCGGTGGCCTTCATTGCCGCCCATCTATTCATCAAAAGAGTACCCTGTGGCACGATTATTTTATCTTATCTTATCTTATCTTATGGTGGGGTCCTTACGGATACACTTCGACCCTGTGGGATCTTTTGTGTAATTACCCCTCTTTTAGCACTTAGTCCAATGCAGCCTCCACCCCTTCCAAAAAGCGGATAGTGGAGTGCAATGGCAGTGCCTTGAAATCGTTCGGTTCTGGGTATCCACAACCGAGGATTTTCATTCTTACTCCGGCGAGGGCATCACATTCACACAATAGGTGTTTCATTGTCTCAGCCTCTTCGCCGCACATTCTACAATCTGTGTTGTCATAAAGGCCCATCTTTGCTAGGAGATATTTAACCCCGAAGTGCCCTGTAAACACTCCGATAATGTATCGAAGTTGTCTTCTGCTGAGTTTCCAAAGTTTCTTGGTCCAGCTCTGGTCAACTCTTCCTATGAAGAGCTTTGCATGCCCTAAGCCTGCCGTAGTTTTCCACTCTTTTTGGTGGTTTTCTAGGGCGTTGTTGTTTAGGGCTGCTTTTATAGTGCCCGGTGAGGGTGCCACAAATGGTTCAGGTCCGACGTATGCGCCCTTGGACCCTTCCCTTGCCAGCTCGTCCGCGGCTTCATTTCCGGGATAGCCTTCGTGTCCTGGGATCCACATCAGTTTCACTTTGTTGTGTCTACCAAGTCGGTTTAAGGCTTGGATTCCATTGTAGACTAGCTTCGAGTCTACTTTAGGCGCCGTCAGCGCCTTGAGTGCCGCTTGGCTGTCGCTTAGGATATAGATAGTTCTCTCCTGTAGAGTCCTATCAATATTCTCCTATATAGGCAATTATCGCATACAACTCCGCCTGGAAGACCGTTGCGTAGTTGCCCATACTTATGCTACTGTTGTAGTCTTTGGCATGAATACCAGCCCTCGTACCGGAGCTCATCTTTGAACCATCCGTGTACCATATCGCGTTGTCTTCCTCCGATAGGTGCAACCCATCCTTCCATTCATCCCTTGTCGGAATGTGGACATTGAAGTTCCTCCGGAATACATACTTGGGCTACATTTTATCGCAGCCCATCATCAGTATTCTGTCTGGAGCAACATTATCTGCCTAGTGTGTCTGGTTCTAGGCGCTGTGTCGTTCCACAGGCCAGCCTCTTTCAGCCTTCGCAGTGACTTGCACGCCTCAGACTGTATGGCGATATGTAGTGGTAGGAGGTTTAGTAAGACCTCCATTGCCACCGTCGGCGTCGTTCTGAACGCCCCTGTTATAGCCATGCAGGCCACCCTCTGCACTTTAGTTAGAGCGTCCTTGCATGTCCTTAGTGTTGTTCTTGGCCACCAGGCCAAGCAGCCGTACATAATTATGGGTCTTACCATCATGGTGTAGATCCACTTCAGTACTTTAGGGTTAAGGCCCCATGTCTTACCATATGCTGATCTGCACATTCCAAACACTCTCAGCGCTTTTGTTAAAGCGTTGTCTACGTGCTTTTTCCAAGTGAGTTCTTTATCTAGTATGATACCTAAATATTTTACCTCACCTGACAATTTTAGTACCTCGCCAAACACGATTATTTTACTTAGAGCATTAAAAGTAAAATCCGGCAACAGCGAAAAAAATATAATGTTGTCATAACAATAACGTTTTTAACCAGATTTGTCATTAGTCATTACCTCCTGTAATATAACTTCAAAACAAAAAGAGGTGGAAATGCACAATTTATCACAATCCTCTATTTTTAAATCGTAAACATTGTTTATTTAAGGAATGCAAACACAAACAACAATCCAATTTCTTCCTAGACATTCCATGTATAAATTACTTTAGTATATACTCAAATATTACTTATGTTACAAATATCACTGGGGCTGGTAAGGGAGTAGTAGTAGTAATAAATGTAACTTACACACGGATTTGTCTTATTGCTCCATATTTCCCAAAAATATCATACATTTCCTCAGCTGATATTTTGTACGGCAGGTTTCGAATGTACAAAACTCTGTTCACTTCAGGGGGAAGGCGCACCTAAAACAAGTAAGTTAAGTAACATTATCGGAATGAATGGAGAGCCACTCGACCGCCCGCCTGCCTCGGCGGCGTCCCCACTCATCAACATTATTTAAAGGAGAGGTTATGAATCCGTTCAGTTCTAAGGGATATCGTAAATCGGGGTCATAAACCCTTGAACTACACAGAGTTACTTTACTTACATTTGCTCGTCGTTGTAGAGCCAAAGCCATTCTAATGAATAACAGGAATGGTAAAGAAAGGTAGAGTTACGCAAATCAGCTAATAAAATTTGCTTGGTTTCATATAAAATATAAACTTGAATCGTTGTTTTTACTTAAATGCAATTCAACTAAATTGCACACAATCACGCAATGTTACATGTTATTTTATTTTAACAATACTACAATGAAATATACAATAGTACCCCAGTATACAATAGTAGTCTTTGATGGAAAAAACAAAATCAACGCTGACTGTAAGTAAAGCACAGATTATAAGGTAATAAGGTACCCACAGACTGCCATCTCGCGAACGAAATCTGCTCAGCGTAGGTTTTTGACATAATTCATTTTTATTTTATTTTTTCCCTTTCTGGACCCGCACGAATGCTTATGCCATTAGTCAAGTTTGGGTTCGCATCTTTTTTAACGAAAATTAGGGAAACTATCGCGGAAAAAAATACAGTAAACGGGAAGGATAAGGAACTATGGATCGGTACAGTACCTAGTTGGTTATTTTATAACAGAATTAATAGATTACACGTATAAAAGTATAGGGAGGCAGGAAGAATAAATATTATATTTTGATGTTGTTACAATTTATAAAAGATTCTTTAAACAAATAAATAGAAGGGTCAAGAGAAGAAAGTAGGATATTCATATTTGTAGGCAATGGAACATGGTGGGAAATTAGATTTTAAAAAAAAGCAAATATGGTCATACATGCTACAGCCTACAGGCGAAGAATATATGATTCAAGTCCCCAAACTCATCCCCACAGTCACAAGCAGGGCTCCTTATTATTTTCATTCTAGCCAGATGGGCAGAAGAACACGTATGGCCTAGACGCATTCTAATAATTACTGTAGTGGCTCTTTTGCTTTAACGAATTTTAAAAAACCAAGGTTTTAATGGTAATATTGAGCAATATCTAATTCAGCAATAATTGTGAGATTTAGGTGTGGAATATAAAGGGAAATAAAAATAGAATTAAAAAGTTTTACAGCAATAATATTTATACCTGGAGAATGATTGGGGATAGAAACTACAGAAAAGGGAAGAGAGCGTTTAATAAGAACGGCACAACCGTTCCAACCATCAACACTGTCCATCCATATCCCGAAGTCATGAGAAACCTGAAACCCTAAAAAGGGACCCAGGCTTTAACCATGTGTCCGAGATTGCAAGATTTGAGGGATTAAATTTATTAATGAGATGCATGATTTCATGTTTTTTATGTCGAATGCTTTTACAATTCCATTGAATGGCTGTATATGCCACTATTGGTCATAAGGACAGACGTCAATAGATTCAGCAATTCTGAGACATTGTTCGGTATAGCATAAGAGAACTTCGAAAGACGATACTAATGTGCTGATGAGCAGCTTACGAGGGCTGTTTGATAAATCGCTTAAAAAGTAAAAATAAAAAAAAAACTAAACAATTTTCATCTATTTCTCAACATAGTCTCCTTTGAGGGCCAGACACTTGTTCCAGCAAGTTTCCAAGTGTAATTTTATTATCCCCTCCAAATATACGTCTTGTCAAGGGCTTCAAAATAGGCGTTTACACCTGCGATGCAGTCCTCATTTGTCAAAAATGTTGCCCTCCAAGCCATCTTTTCAGATTTGGGAATAGGTAATAATCGAACGGAGCTAGATCCGGCGAATACGTAGCATGCGCAACTAGCTCGAAGCCCAACCCGTGGATTTTGGCCATTGCAATAGTTGACGTGTGCACTGGGGCATTGTCTTGATGAAAAAGGACTTTCTTGGGGGACAATTTTGGTAATTTTTCTAACAATTCGGCATTAAAACGGTCCAATAACTCTGCATAATAACGGCCAGTGATAGTCTTTCCCTTTTCCAAGTAATCAATCATAATGATTCCTTCGCCATCCCAGAAGACTGTCGCCATCACCTTCCCAGCCGACAAAACAGTCTTGGCCTTCTTTGGGGCACGTTCACCAGTCGCCATCCATTGTTTTGATTGCTGTTTTGATTTAGGTGTATAATGATGGACCCAAGTTTCGTCCACAGTGACAAATCGACTCAAAAAATTTACGCTTCATCATATCCAAACACAGTATTGAAATTCGCTTTCTTTCGCGTTTTTGTTCGATTGTCAACAAACGTGGCACCCATCGTGCAGACAGCTTTGTCATACCCAAATCTTCATGCAGGATTTTATGTACTCGCTCAGTGTAGATACCTGTGTTCTCAGCTATTTCACGCACCTTCACTCGGCGGTCTTCGAGTACAATATTCAACGTCTTCAACAACATCCTCAGTAGTGACTTCGATTGGGCGAGCAGAGCGTGGAGCATCAGATGTGCTTGACCGACCATGTTAAAATCATTTATCCAGTTATAAACAGTCTGCAATTTTGGTGCGTTAGTGCTATGAACAGAATCAAGTTCAGTTTTTAATGTGGCAGCACTGCAACCCTTCATAAAAAATGGTAGGTATATAACGGCACGAAATTCAGATTCAGACAGGAGGAATCCTTCATTGACTTCGTAACGTGAACAATGAAGGGGCCAGTATCAGCAGAGTCATATTTTAATTTTGAGCCAGGAGCGAACTCTGGAATCGTAAAAGTGTGTTGGATGGAGGCTGAAGCCGGCATCCTAGCATCCCTTTTATTATTTATATCCAAAAAACCAGAATCACCTGAACTACGTTTATGAGAGCTAACTTCCGCCCAATCAGCCCAATCAAAAGTTCCACCGCCCCCAACAGAGGGCTCATCGTCCAACACACTACTACACTACTATACTTACGAAATCACAGCTAAACAGCACTGCAACAGAAACATACTAAATTAAAAAACTAAATCTACAATAATAGAAGTCTGTCTAATGAAAGCTGAACCTGGGAAAAAGCGGCAAATTCAAAAAATCTTGATATGGTATTACCGATCAATGAAGGAATAAACGATATTGATACTTTTATTATTTTATTTATTTTGGTGGGCACAAAGGAAGAGGAAACGCGTACTATATTTTCATATATATTATTACGAGCGCTATATTTTGATGAAAAGCACTTTAGGAAAAATACGATGACAGTGACTGGAGCACATTTGGTTTTTCGAAATATATTTGACATGAAAATATAGTGATCTGCACGTGTAGCACAAGTTGTATTTTCTCGCTTGTCGCTCTGTGCGTCTCTATCGTAACAGACTAGATAGTAAGGGAGATCCGAGCGACAAACAAGTCACGAGCAACTTGTGCTAGTCGTGCTGTTGATAGATTTCATTGATACGAGAGGTTTTCGTCTGTGTCGCACACAGCATAATAAAACAATGATGATGAGGAATATTATATTCAACCTTTTTAATAAAGTAATTAGAGGTAACATTATTCTCATCACCCTTACACCTCTATCTAACGACAATTATATCTTGGAGAAGAAGCGCCGCAAGAAACTCCAGCAGATCATTTTTTCCAATCATAAAATACAATTATTCTTAAAAGTAACATTACAAGGTAGTAAAGTAATTAATAATTATTTCTAACAACACAAACTTAGTCGTTACAAATGTACGCTCAATAACATTGAGTAAATTAAAAATAGTGACTAGGAGAACAACATGACGAGGTCTCTACGTCAGGAACGATAACTAAAATAACTAACTGGAAAACAGGTTCTTGCAAGCGTGAACAGACAGGACCCCACTGACAACACCGGCCTTGTGAGGTCGCTTTTTTCCGGGAGTACTAAAGACACCGTTGTTTAATTTTCCCTCATTACTTATTCTTTTTAAAGATGAAACACTGATATCTGTAAGAAGAAAGAAAGTGTTAAATAAACAGAACACCATTTAGAAATACATTGTGTGGTTGCGCAGTACAGCCCCATTGTACAGTCCGACAGCCCTAAAAACATTTGGGTTTAGGTGAAATGAAATTGCATCGGTGAGGTTCTAATCGCAACGGTTTAAGAACAAGGAAGACTCATATAACCCGAACATCTTTTATATCTGGCTGATCAAAAATGACATTAAATAAATAGATAAGGTACTAAAGTGTACACATATTTATGAAATCGACTGTACAGTGTACATTTGGTTCATAAACAACAAAATGCTGTTTGCTCCGCACACAGAAAATACATATCAAATAATATGTTTATGATATCTTTTAACTAAACACCTCCTTATTGTTTTATTGAAACTATGAGTGTCAGTTACATTAATCATCTGTCTATTAAATTAATTTAATAAAATTGTGAATGCTAAGAGATTCAACATGATATAGGGACAGACAATAGGTACCTACACCTATTATATAGGGAAAGACAATGATAATTTTAGTAATTACCGGTCATTGAAGATACTTCTTCCAAATATTTCGTCTGAGTCTGGCAGGCTAACTCAGTTTCCTCAACCTCTTTCAGCTGCTTTACGTTTTCCAGCACACTTTTGTCAACGTGCACGTCCAGGTTTTCTGAAACGAATTTAATTTCGTTTAATTTCTTAATCTCATCGTATAATAGACAGAAAAAGGTAAATTAAACTTAGGATTGCACATAGAGAAATAAGAAGTATCAAAATGAACATGCCGTACTAAAGCCGTACTAACCTATAAATTTGGTCACCGTAACTAAACAATTAATTTTTTGCATCAATAATGCTTTTCTTTCTTCTTGTTTTTCTTTGTACTTCTGTATAATAGTATACAGAATCTCCCGGACACCGCCTCTTATCGTCGACGGCATGATTACTCCGTATTTTTATCAATTTAGATCTCGAATTGACAAGTTTTAACAACAACAAAGTCCAAACGTCATATTAAATAGTGTTGCCAGACTCGTCAGCCAAGAAAAATCCAGGTTCAGCTTTCATTAGACAGACTTCTATCACTAATTCTTAGAGAATCAACTGAAATAACAATAAAAAAGCGGCCAAGTGCGAGTCAGACTCGCGCACGTAGGGTTCCGTACCACTATACATCTAAATAAATGTTTTTCTTTATTCTTTATTATATTGGAGTTGATTGAATGCGGTTTACGATTTATAACGTATTAAAAAAAAACTAATTATTAGATCTCGTTCAAACCAATTTTTGGTGGAAGTTTGCATAGTAATGTAAGTACATCATATATTATTTTTACATTTATCATTCCCTTATTTTAGAAGTTACGGGGGGGGGGGGGACACACATTTTTCCACTGTGGAAGCGTCTCTCGCGCAAACTATTCAGTTTAGAAAAAATATATATTAGAAACCTGAATATCATTTTTGAAGACCTATCCATAGATACCACACACACCTGTCGACTGTCGTTGTACTGTACAGTAAGGGTCAGAGAAAAGTATCCACCCCTGATTCTCATATAGAACTGTACAAAAATTTCATCAGGATTAGAAAAATCGTCGTGGCGGAATGGGTTGCACATATGACAGGCGTTCACTAGATTTCGAGTTCAAATTCTAGGAAGGACAATCTTATCTTTGTTTTTTATTTAAACAATTTTGCTAATTTTATCTTTTTGTATTTTATATTTTAACAATTATACTGATCATAGTGATCACGCAAAGTTTCTAAGGCCGGATTCGACCAAACTGGAGTAAGTTTTTACTCGAGAGTAAACCATTGTTTAATCTGGAGTAAGTTGATTTTGCATTTTACCAAATCACAATCTCAGAATAAGGTACTACACGCAAGTAAATATTTACACGGCCGATTTTGGTGGAGTAAAGGAACAAACTGAGAGTAAGCTATTGTTGTCAAAGTCACTTGTCAAATGATAAACAAATTGTCAATATGATATGACATTTCTCCAACTGTATTTACCTACAAAATTAAATGGTTACTTCGTTTAAAGTAAGGCCAGAAGAAACAATATGACACTATTCCTTGTCGGTTTATACATTCGTTCATCATTCACTCTTACTCCACAAATCAATAATACCGAGTTTAGCTTACTCCTCGAGTTCGTTGGAAAAACGTAATCCTAGTTAATCAGGAGTAAATTCCAAGAGTTAAATTATTCCCGTACCTAATAGTTAGACTAGTATAATTACGTGTTTGGTCGAATCCAGCCTAAAAGTTGTAAAAAAAACCGTATTCTAGGTTAAATTTTTTTTTTATGCAATTTGCTAACTTAACGTTTATTCATAATAAATAACAGAGAGAAATAAAAAACCAGATAACATTTTTATTTAATTATATTCCTAGGTAATTAACAAAACTGTGTCAATATTTGTTTTATATGAAGATGCACAAAAGGGCCCTCACATTTATTTTACCAATTTCTAACATTCAAAATAAATAATGTACTGAAAATTAAAGAACCAGCCATGGTATTGAAACATTATGCTTTCTTTTACTTAAGTCGTTACTATAAATGTAATTTACTACTGTTTCTAAATAAAGGTAAGAAGTAGGTAAAAGTTAATCTAACTATTTCCATAGTTAAGGGAAATTCCTAGGAATATAATAACAGCGTTTCAAAAGTGTTTTTTTTAATATGACGAGAGAACCAACATGCTAAGTAGTAAGTATGGCAATTTACATCTCTCGTGTTTTATCACAATTTGAACCAACCCTAAAACAAACAAACGAATATTAAGTATACTTACTGAAAGCTTTGAGGTCGAGTGATAGTGAAGACACTAACATAATTTTTTTTTCACTTCTCATGCTCGTAAAGTCCTTCTTTATGCTGGGTATAGGCTGCATAAAATCGCATTTTATGCACTAGTGCATAAAGTAATTTCTTCTTTTAAGACTAAGGCAATCAGGCCTTACAGCCTTCACACAATACACCTTCATTTAATTGATATATTTTTATGAGGTTTTGGTTACATCTTAATTTAATTACGACATTTGTATACTTAACTATCTAAATACAAATTTACGAATAATACCTACGGCGTGCATTTACGTTAAAAAAATACAACGCAAATATTTATAATAACTTGGCATTAAGCATCAGACCATAGTCAAACCTGTCAAACGTCACATAATCGAAAATTTAAAAAAAAAGTTAAGAAGGTAATCAGGCCTTACAGCCATGCGCAAACATAACATTTTAATTACTTACATTAAATATAAAAATTTAATCAATTATCCTGTAAGTATGTGCTTCTGGTTTTATTTCCTTGCAATCGAAGTGAAAAGCAGAGTGTAAAATTCGAGCATAAAACCCATTTTACCCTCGACGTGACTATAAACACTCGCCGTTCCGGCTCGTGTGGCTATATGCACATCTTGGGTAAAATGGCTCGTTTTATGCACAAACTTGTTGTACAATCTACTATTTTTGTACTCGTCGATTAAAATCTGTGTATTAAGATTTCATAGAGAATACTGCAACGTCACTCTTTTCATCGTTGACACTTCCGAAACAACCGAAATAATCATTTCGATACGCTCAAGACAACTGAAAAAAATTTGAAAATAGAACTTCGTATTTCAATAATAATGTGTCCTTGTTTAAGGAGACTCGGTCCGATACAAAATTGCCAATCTATGGCGTTTCGGAACGTAGCAGCGTCGCGTCATCTGTCAAAAATCTATATAAACCTGCTTCTGTATCCAGGGTATAAAAAAAATAAAAAAACTACGGTTTGTGATTGGCTAGTTTTTAGCCAACAGAACAGCACAGTACTGCACAACAATTACGGACGCCGTGGTTTGATACAAATGTCGATGTGGTGGTGATTGTATTAATGACTTAAATTATTAATTTTAATGAACTCGTACAAAAAGTATTGTTCACAATAGTGTCATAATCAAGCTTTTTAATCACTCAGCAAGCTTCGTGGCCTAAACACGGTACTCGACTCAAAAGCTCTATTATAACACGATTATGAAAATAACTATTTATTATTATTTAATAGCGGAGTGCCTGGCCGTCACTGTCTATTGTTTGTTGGAGCCGGTTTCTCATACCCGCAACCATATTGGCAGACGCAGTTTTTTTAATTTAATCTGTGGCAAAAACGCTATGTGATGTTAGAAATACTTTATAATCTGTGATGTGAAGTCACATGCAAGTAAACAAAACAAACCCCAAATTCACTTCATATGGTAAGCTGTCAAATGAACTTGTTTGTTTACTATTAAGACGAAAGCTGTTGGTGAAGATGGCCTTGGCGTGGACATGCTCCAGGATGGGAGCGACCAGGTCCGCCGCGATGCTCGCGGCGGACCTGGTCGCTCCCATCCTATCCAGTATTATCAACTTATCCCTCTCATCTGGGACTTTTCCCTCGACGTGGAAATATGCCCATGTGATTCCACTTCCTAAATCCTCTAACCCATCTTCGTATGCTCAGTACCGTCCTATATCCATTCTTCCAGTTCTCTCGAAAGTTATTGAGCATTTCGTGAATCGCCGTCTCCTGTCCCACCTCAATAGGCATAACCTCCTAAACCCCTTCCAGTCAGGCTTCCGTCCCGGGCATAGCACTGTCACCGCCTTGGTTAAGGTCACCGATGACATTCGTCTTAGTATTGAAAACAAAAAGCTCACAGTTCTTGTCCTACTGGATTTCAGCAGCGCTTTTAACACCGTTAATTTTGATATTCTTCTTGGAATTCTTAATACTCTTAACTTTTCTCCTTCTACTCTTTCGTGGTTTCGAGCCTACCTATCTGGGAGGCGCCAGCGCGTAAGGGTCGATGACAAATTCTCTGAGTGGTGTGAACTCTCTGCTGGTGTTCCCCAGGGCGGGGTTCTTTCTCCTCTTCTTTTTTCAATATTTATTAACAGCATCTCGCAATCACTTCGTTCTTCCTTCCATTTGTACGCGGATGATTTACAGATATATTCCTCTGCCAGTTTTGATGATTTCCCTTCCTTGGTGGAACAGATGAATAGTGATCTTGAATCAATACGTTGCTGGGTTGAGAGATTCGGTCTACAAGTTAATGCCAAGAAATCGCAGGCTATTGTTCTTGGTAGCCCTTACTTTGTCGCAAGACTGTCTGAGACCGTGGTACCTAATGTTTACTATGATGGGATTCCAATCCCCTTCTCCTCGACAGTCAAAAACTTAGGTGTTACTATGGACCAGACATTGTCCTGGTCTGCTCATATCAACACTGTCAGTCGCAAACTCTTTGCGTCGCTCCACTCCCTGAGACGCCTGCAGAATTTTCTGCCTTTCCCGAGTAAACTGACACTTGCTCGTTCCTTATTGCTCCCACTTCTTGATTACGGCGATATTGCGTTCCTGGACCTAAAAGAGGAGCTGCTTGACAGACTAAAGCGTCTGCAGAATGTTTGCATCCGGTACGTTTTTGGCCTGAGAAAGTTCGATCACGTGTCGATTGTAGTGAGGTCACCAATGTAACAGCTGATACATACAGCTGATACCTACCTCTTCTCTAATTACCAGTTTAACGATGCAATAAAACTTTATAGCCTCTATAAAGTTTTATAGCTAAATTCCGCTGACAATGCATAACCATTAGTTCCACACCATTAACCATAAGCCTAGATAATGACTAGAAACTATAGTATATAAACTGTACCATTTTACCAATAAATGATCAGTATTCCTCCAGACTCTTGAGTTGTCATTATACCTCTCACCCTACACTTCATGGCGACCTTGCCAGTCGGGCTGCTCGAGGCAGCCTCAGCTTCAGTCGGCACGCCGCCGCTTGGACCAACCAAGTAGTCAGCTCCAGCCAGCAAAAGCCAGCTCCAGCCAGCAAGAGCCAGCTCCAGCCAGCAAAAGCCAGCTCCAGCCAGCAAAAGCCAGCTACAGCCAGCAAAAACCAGCTCCAGCCAGCTCCAAGGGACCAGCTGAAAAACCGATCCGCCGCAGCTCCAAGCACGACATGGGACATCAATGCACAAAAGAAATCAAAAAAGAAGAGGTCATCATCGCTCAAAACGGACAGTCCAACGACGCAACCACGAGCCAAACTTACAGAGGCGAAGTAACAATTTATTTGACAACGACACTACTCATTGCCATCAGCATCATCTTAATCTATGCATTGTGGAAGAAGATCCACGAATGTTTAACTAAAAAGATCGAGCGCCAAGCAGTAGCAGCAACGATGCGGAACCGGCCAGAGCAGATCGTCTAGCAACAAGTCTACGCAGCCGCAGCCACCCAGCAACAGCAGCACACCAACGTTATGAAGGTATCAATTTAAGAAAGCCGTAACCGTAACTATTGTAAATTTATTGTTCGTTTAAACCATAAAAATTATTACTTCAAACTAAATGATACTAAAAGTTATTAATGACTTCCATTCCGGAGTTATATAATCAAATAAAATCACTCCAGGAGGATATTAGAAAATTAGGACCAAAACGCCGAACTGAGGCAATTGGTCAAAATAAAATTCAGCAAGTAAAAAAATTATATAAACAGTACGAAGAATACATAGAGCAATATAGTTCTAAATTAGAAAAATCAGAACTTTCTGTAAAAGACAGTGAAATAATTCAGTCTTACTTTCTAAGAATAGAGGAAATTTATAGTAAAATTCTAGCAACATACGACAAAGACATAGTCACGATGACGTCAAACGACAGCTTCGACCTAAAAACAGCTGTATCACTGTTACCAGCCATGGACGGTTCGGAATCCGTCACAAAACAACTTATAGATGCCATTGATTTATATTCCACAATGATAAAAGAGGCAGACTATACTTTATTAATTAATTTTGTAATCAAAACAAGACTAACGCAAAATGCCAAAATTAGAATATCCAGTAACCATACCAAAATAAGCGATTTAATTGATGAAATGAAGCTCCATCTCTTACCCATTAAATCAGCAACCGCGATACAAGCCAAACTAACGACAACAAAACAAGGGAATAGGTCCATCGAACGTTTCGGACAAGAATTGGAGGATTTATTTGTAAACCTCACAATAACGCAGGCAAATGGAAAACCAGAAGCCTATACCATTTTACAACCCTTAAATGAAAAAACGGCAATTACAAAATTCACAGAAGGATTGAGAAATGATAAGTTGAGTACCATTATAGCGTCCCGAAATTACACCTCGCTCAAAGACGCTATACAGGGAGCAAAAGACCAGGAAGTGTCTGTAACACCCACACCTGGACCGGAACAAATTTTCCACTTACGGAAAAAAGGATACAATGTCCGTAGACCTTACCGAGGACATTATAGTACACCTATGGATAAATACACTCGCACGCAACCGGGTACAAGTGCGCAAAATAAACCCACAGGGAAATACGCGCAAACAAATAATACTCGACCAGTACGAACCACGAATAACTTTTACAGGCGTACGCATACAAGTTATCGTGGCCGACGTCAAAATCCATCATACAGACGTCATCAAGTTAATACGGTGATAGGAAGTGAACAAAATACTAGCGATATGTCAGAAGAGTTAAAAATTTTTCGTCCCTAAAAACTACATTCTAACGTATTGTCATATGAATACAGTTCAGTTTGCAATAAACGGCAAAACGCACATATGGCTTATTGACACGGGCGCAAGCCTAAGCGCCATAACACATGACGCAGCGATATCAGCCGGTAGTCATATGACACCCAAGACGACTCACATTAACGGAGTAGGAGGAAAAATAACGTCATACAATATAATTACTTTAAACTTACAGGCAAAAAACCAAATATTTAAACATAAATTTCATGTATTCCCAAAATTACCACTACAAACAGACGGAATCATTGGACAAGATTTCTTAAAAAAATATAAATGTGTCATAAATTACGAGAAAGAGACAATCACGTTAAATAATAACAACGAAATAATTACAATACCATTAACTTTAAAAAAAAATACTGACGAAATAAATATCTCAAATCAAATACAAATACCACCTCGAAGTGAAACAATAATAAAAGTATCCACAAACTGCGCAGAGGATTGCGTAATATTATCAAGCGAAATTGCTGAAGGAATTTTTGTAGCGAATACCATAACTTGTAGCAAAAAAGGAAAAATAACAGTAAAAGTATTAAACACGCGCGAGAAACACGTAACTATAAACAATTTCACACCGGAAATAAGACCATTACGAGACTATAATTGTTTTTCTTTTGAAAAATGTAAAACAAATGCAGATAGAGTAAAATTACTATTTTCACTTTTAAAATTAGAAAATTTAAATAAGGAGGAAAGTAACACCATTGCTAGTATTTGCGCGAAATACGCCGACATTTTTCAATTGCCAGGAGACACATTGAATACTACAAACCTATACGAACAAAAAATACGATTAAAAGAAAACGTGTCACCAATATATAGTAAACCGTATCGTTTACCCCAATCACAAAAATCAGAGATAAACAAACAAATAAAACAAATGTTAGAAAATGACATCATAGAAGAATCACAATCAGAATGGGCAAGTCCATTACTCCTCGTTCCCAAGAAAACAGACTCGAGTGGAGAAAAGAAATGGAGATTAGTCATAGATTATAGAAAAGTCAATGACGTAATTGAAAATGATAAATTCCCATTGCCAAACATCACTGAGATCCTAGATTCTTTAACCGGTGCTATGTATTTTACCACCTTAGATTTAAACCAAGGTTATTATCAAATCAAACTAGATCCCAAAAGCAGAAAATATACCGCGTTTATAGCAGATAAACACTACCAGATGAAACGATTACCAATGGGACTTAAAACTAGCCCAAATGCTTTCAGCAGAGCTATGACCATAGCTATGTCTGGACTAAACTACATACAATGCATAGTTTATTTAGATGACATCATTGTCATGGGTCGAAATTTACAACAACATAACAAAAACTTAATTGATGTTTTCGAAAGATTAAGAAAAGTAAATTTTAAACTGAACCCATTGAAATGCAATTTTATGCAAAAAGAAATTTTATACCTAGGACATGTAGTAACTCCCGAAGGAATAAAACCTGATCCAAAGAAGATAACAATAGTTCAAAATTATCCAGTACCAAAAAACGCAGATGAGGTCAGACGTTTTGTAGCTTTTGTAAATTATTATAGAAAATTTATTAAAAATTTCTCCGAAATAACCCAACCTTTAACTAATTTATTAAAAAAGAACGTAGAATTTAATTGGACAAAACAATGCGAAAATGCATTTAAAAAGTTAAAAATAAACATTAGTACACCACCTATACTACAATATCCGGATTTCTCAAATAACAACACGTTCACGATACACACAGACGCATCAGGCACAGCTGTTGGAAGTTTATTATCCAATCAAAATGGATTACCAGTAGCATATGCAAGTAGACCATTAAACAAAGCAGAAAAAAATTATCCCACAACGGATAAGGAATTACTAGCCATCGTATGGGCAGTGAAATATTTTAGACCATACATTTATGGGCGAAAGTTTAAGATTGTCACAGATCACCGTCCACTAATCTATTTATTTGGAATGAATAATCCATCAAGTCGACTCACCAAATTTCGTTTATGTTTAGAAGAATATGATTTCACGGTAGAATATTTGAAAGGTAAAGATAATGTAGCTGCAGACGCGTTATCTAGAATAGAAATAACTAGTGAAGAACTCAAAAATATGACAAAGCAAGTAGTATCAGTGATGACCAGAGCACAAACAAAACGAATGAAAGAGCAAAACATAAACAATGACTCAAAAAATAAGGACTACCACCGTGATGGGTCTGATCAACCAAGAATAGTGGAACTCCTTAAAAAACCAGAAAATTTACCAGAATTAAGTTTCAATGAGCATGACTATTGCAAAATACTCGAACAAAATGATTACGTTACGAGTCAAAATAATGAAATCGTGTACTCGCCATCCTTGGCGACATTGTGTGTCAAGCCTAGTATTCAATCGCGTACGAAACGAGCTTTTCTCGCGAGGGCATTAGGTGCATTTTGCAAGGCACAACAAATAAAGGAAGTATGCATACTATATAACAATGACACCGCGTGTACAATAACAGAAATAGCTCAATATATAAACAAATATGGTACAGGGTCCGGACCCCGATTATGTATCATTAAAGGTGTCACAAAAATAAACAATAAAGATGACAGACGTGTCATATTGAACGATTTTCATTTATTACCCACAAGCGGTCACGCGGGGATTCGAAGAATGACTAATAACGTGAAGCGTTACTACTACTGGCCAGGAATGGATAATGACATTGTGAAATTCGTAAAAACATGTCATAATTGCCAAACACAAAAATATCATAAAAATGTAAAACAACCACTTTGTATTACTAGTACGGCCACAGCTTCTTTCGATAAGGTATTCTTAGATTTATGCGGACCCCTAACTAAAGATACCAACGGATATTGCTATATACTTACGTTACAGTGCGAGCTCACAAAATACGTAGAAGCATATCCACTTCTAAATAAGGAAACCGACACAGTCGCGAGAGCATTAGTTGATAATTTCATATTGCGATATGGAATTCCAAAAGAAATTGGAACAGATAAGGGAAGTGAATTCATTTCATCAACTATGCGCGAAATATGTAATATTTTAGGAATAAAACAATTGCAATCAACCGCTTACCACCACGAAAGCCTAGGTTCCTTAGAAAATTCACATAAAGCTTTAGGAGCATTTTTAAGGATACAAACAAATAACCAAGCTCACCAGTGGTCAGATTGGTTGCAATATTGGTGTTTTTCATATAATACGACAATGCATTCAGCAACTAAATATACACCATATGAATTAGTATTTGGAAAGTTATGTCGTATACCAAATAATATTATAACTCAAGTAGATCCAATGTATAATTATGAATCATATCCTATAGAATTTAAGTATAGATTACAAAAATCCCAAGAGGATGCTAGAAATAATTTAATTAAGTCAAAAATAGATAGAAAAGTAAGTTATGATTTAAAAACTAATCCCATTAATTATGCAATAGGAGATTTAATATTAGTTAAAAAAGAAGATAGAAATAAAATGGACCCAGTGTATAAAGGACCATATACTGTACTTGAAGATCAAGGTACGAATGTTAAAATATTAGTTTTAGGAAAAGAATACATTTTGCATAAAAATAGAACACAACCTTACAGCATAATGTAAATGCAACAATGTATTTCATAGCTATATAAGGAACATGTAACATAGACGTAAAATAAACTGTAAACAGATTACATTAAGATAGTTTAAGAACTTATTATGTATAACCATAGCCATAAGTTAATTACTTATACCTAAGCCAAAAATAGTTTTGTTACAATTTTTGTCTCAAAAAAAAAGGGGAAAGCTGTAGTGAGGTCACCAATGTAACAGCTGATACATACAGCTGATACCTACCTCTTCTCTAATTACCAGTTTAACGATGCAATAAAACTTTATAGCCTCTATAAAGTTTTATAGCTAAATTCCGCTGACAATGCATAACCATTAGTTCCACACCATTAACCATAAGCCTAGATAATGACTAGAAACTATAGTATATAAACTGTACCATTTTACCAATAAATGATCAGTATTCCTCCAGACTCTTGAGTTGTCATTATACCTCTCACCCTACACTTCACGATGTTCCGTACGCAGCTGAAATGGCTTCCTATCCGCCGCCGTAGAGATTTACATGTTGTTTCACTCCTCTTCAATGTCCTTTTCCTTCCTTCTTCCCCTCCATATCTATCCGAACGATTTTGCTATTTGGGCTGTGAAAGCGGTCATCGTCTGCGTTCCAGCGCCAATCTCTCCCTTGCTGTTCCTTCTAATAAAACACGCTTCTATGCCAAATCTTTCACAGTCCATGCTGTCCAACTGTGGAATGAACTTCCGTTGTCCTTAAGACAATCCCCTTCAGTGGTCTCTCTTAAGAGAAATTTAAAAACGTTGTGGTTGGATGAGTCATGAAGCTAAGCTCCTTTAAGAATTATGGTTATTATTTATATATGCATAAAATAATATAAATATATATATATATATATATATGTTTATATATTAGTTTATTTGTTTTATATTTATTTATTTATAGAATCATCATCTCTTTTTGCTACTTTTGTGCAAAACTTGTATGTGTCCAACCCTATGCATTGTCCTTACTCATCTACTTCAGGGTTAGCTGGAAGAGATCCCATTTAGGGATAAGCTCGCCTTTGTACATTAGTTTAGTAACAATATTGTAATATTTATATTTTTGTACAATAAAGACTTTACATACATACATACATACATACTTGCGTGTGACGTCACACTAGTCCGCCATAGATAGAAATAGCGTTTTTCGCGTTGTTTTGAAAATTTTAACTTTAACTTACATTTTTATTGATAATACAGTAGAGTCTCAAGGAAATATCAATGTAGTGTGCTTGTTATGTGATAAAGAATCATTTAAAAACGTTTTCTAAAATTAGTCAAATAGCCTATTCTTCAGCAAAAATTTATCACCTTTCTTGAAGAAGAGAACCACCACACCTCTGTTCCATGCTTTCGGCGTTCTCCCTTCGTGGAGGACGGAGCTGAACAGCGTCTGAAGGCCCCTAAGGATGGGTTTACCACCCGCCTTCAGGAGTTCGGCTGTAATTCCATCCTCACTAGGGGCTTTGCCATTCTTAAGCTGTTTGAGTTCCATACTAATCTCGTACAGGCTGACGTCGGGGAGATCTTCGGTATAGTGTCGGGTTAATCTAGCCCTTGGGTTTTCAGCTAGATTTCCGACGGGTGTTCGGGTTCTCGTGTACAGCTGTCCATAAAACTTCTCAACTCCCGCCAGTAGCTCAGGTTTGGATGAAATGGCTCTGCCGTCGTCGGTCTTCAGCTTCATCAATTGGCTTTGGCCAACAGACAGGTCCCTGGCAAACACCTTAGAGCCCCTGTTACGCTCAATAGCCTCTTCAATACTTTTAGTATTGAATCGGCGTATATCACGCTTCAGAGACTTCGAGATCTGTCTGTTGAGCTGCCGATAACGACAAGCGTCACCAGAGGACTGCAGAATCATCTCGCGCCTCACCTCTATGAGCCTAAGCGTGGAGTCCGAGACCTTGCTGGTTTTTTTACGGCGGATCTTGAAGAACTTAGACCCGACCGTTTGGACAGCTTCTAAAAACCCGTCGTTGTAATCGTCCACGTCGCTACCAAGGCACTCGAAACGATTTTGAAGTTCGAGCTGAACGCTCTCGGAGTTTTGGAGCTGAGCGGGTACCGAGCGGAGCGTAAACTTCATCAGTAGAGACCTTTCAAGCTTGAACTGGATATTCAATGAGCCTCGTACCATACGGTGATCACTCCCGGTTTTAACCGCACTGATCACGGAGACTTTAATGAATATGTGTTTTTTCGTCGACATGATAAAGTCTATCTCATTCCTGGTTACACCATCAGGGCTCATCCAGGTCCACTTCCTATGCTCACGTTTTCTGAAGAGGGAGTTCATCATGTAGAGTCCCTCCTTCTCCATAAAACTGGCCATTAGGTGGCCCCCGTGATTCCTACGTCCCACTCCAAAATTCCCCACTCTCTGCTCTTCACAGTCTCGTTTGCCCAGCTTTGAATCCGCTCGCGTGAATCCCTCTCGGAAATAGAGCAAGTTACCGGACTTCAGGGTTATCATGTCCTCCCCCTCTCTACGGACTTCTGACAACTCTATGATTCCCCATCGTAATCTGCTCAATTCCTCCTCCAGTTCCAGAAACTTATAGTCAGTCCGCAATGTTCGGCAGTTGATGTTGCCAGGGCCAAAGGTCGTCGTTTCTGGTAGCCGGGTCTCTGCCGGAGATTACCTAAAGCACCCCCCGCCCCGCCGTTACCATGGCCGCTACCGGAGCCAGGAATAGCGGGGCCGCCGGGGACTAGGGGTCTGGGCTGTTTTTGTAAATTCATACCGTTGTGGGGGAAAATGCCGTAGTCGTCACGCTTGGCAGGCGGGTTGGCGACCGCAGTTATACCATGTAGTCCGCCTCTTACGACACCCACGGGAAGAGATGGGGTGGTGCTATTCTTGGCCGGCACCAACACAGCTATTTGTGGACTACGAGAAAGCCTTCGATTCGATCGAGACATGGGCTGTGCTGCAGTCTCTCCAGCGGTGCCAAGTTGACTACCAATATATCGAAGTGCTGAAGTGTCTGTACGAAAACGCCACTATGTCCGTCCGACTACAGGACCAGAGCACGAAGCCTATTCCTCTGCGGCGGGGAGTCAGACAAGGAGATGTGATCTCTCCGAAGCTGTTCACGCTGCATTGGAGGATGCTTTTAAGGTTCTGGACTGGAAAGGACGAGGCATAAACATAAATGGTGAGTACATCACTGACCTTCGATTCGCTGACGATATCTTAGTCATGGCTGAGACCATGGAGGACCTCAGTGCAATGCTCGCTGACCTCAGTAGAGCTTCCGACCGAGTGGGCTTGAGAATGAACATGGACAAGACGAAAGTCATGTCCAATGTCCATGTCGCGCCAACTCCCGTGATAGTCGGAGGCTCTGCGCTCGAAGTTTTTTACGACTATATTTACCTGGGACAAACGGTCCAGTTAGGTAGGTCCAACTTTGAGAAAGAGGTCACTCTTCGTATCCGACTCGGCTGGGCAGCGTTCGGGAAGCTTCGCAGCACCTTTTCCTCCAAATTACCGTAGTGTTTGAAGTCAAAAATCTTTGACCAGTGTGTGTTGCCAGTGATGACTTACGGATCTGAGACGTGGGCGCTAACAATGGGCCTCATAAGGAAGCTCAAAGTCACTCAGAGGGCTATGGAGAGGGCTATGCTTGGGGTTTTTCTGCGTAATAGAATCAGAAATGATGATATCCGCAGTAGAACTAAGGTTACCGACAAAGCCCGAAGAATAGCTAAACTGAAGCGGCAGTGGGCGGGGCACATTGCTCGCAGGACTGATGGCCGATGGGGTCAGAAGTTTCTGGAGTGGCGTCCGCGGACCGGAAGACGAGCTGTAGGTAGGCCTCCAACAAGATGGAGTGACGACCTCGTCAGGATCGCGGAACCGCGGTGGATGCGAAAAGCACAAGATCGGTCTGAGTGGAAAGCCTTGGGGGAGGCCTATGTCCAGCAGTAGACGTCTTTCGGCTGACATGATGATGATGATGACATATTTGATAACATAATTATAATATAAGATATCTACGGGGTAATCTACTCATAAGGGTCCAAGCAAGCTAAAGCAACGGAAACTACACAATTTAAAGGGAATCAAACATAAAAGGCTAGTTACCAACATTTAAGGTTAAATAACACAAGGGAGGCTAAGCGTGTAATAAAAGCAACCATGGGAACGATACACTTATCGGTATTACCACTAGATCGGCAAGAGTAGCTACGCAATATTCAGAAATGTGTCGTTCCTTGATGCTGCTCGAAGTCAAAGTGTCGTCATCTCTTCCCGAAAAGTCACTCAATACCGCGCCGGTGACGTCAGGCTAGCCATCCTAACGAACCGGCCGGAAACAGCAGCAGGGCGACAACATCCGGCCGTCCTGCATACGCGCTCGTCCCGAGCAGCGTCCAGATCTGATGCAGGTGCCGAGAACAAATAAACACATCTGGGTCATTTATTCATGCTCTGTTATCCTGAAGGCTTAACGTAATGAGAGAGAAGTCTGTTGCTGTGTGAAAAGTGTGCGCTTCAGATGGAGCTAGTTATCCCATCGCCGGCCAACAAGCTCTCGACCGTAGTTTAAACCATCTAAATGTATAATTTAATGGTTGCGTGTCACTACGTACCTGATAACAGAGATGGCGTTCACCGCGGATTCCCCCCTCTATTTATAAACACACTCTTCATACAGTTTGTTAACCAACTGGATCATATTATTTAATCAAACTGAGTCTTCTGAACAATCGATCTTACAAGAACAGAATGGTCGACTATTAACAATTAGCAAAGAAACAAAGATGAAATAAAAAAAAAGAAATTACCTTAATTTTGTGTGACAACATCCGGTGTACATGGAGCGTCCGAGTCAGAGTCCAGCGAGAAGGATCCACGGTTTCATGTTCTCGACGCAGGCGGTCCCGTTTTAGCGTTTCGAGCTCCTTTCAGCACCTCACATATCTGCAACTCTATACCTATCCTTGCCAAGTACGTTAGTCACCTGAAAGGGTCC
Organism: Acleris sparsana; assembly: GCA_923062465.1. Taxonomy (NCBI): domain Eukaryota; kingdom Metazoa; phylum Arthropoda; class Insecta; order Lepidoptera; family Tortricidae; genus Acleris; species Acleris sparsana. The sequence goes on along the minus strand of OV281287.1, from coordinate 11,162,040 downwards.
CTTATAGAGTGACATCAACTTTGTGCTTTGCCCATCGTTTGAATGGCTCGGTATCTTAAGAACCACTAAGTCGTCCACCTGGTAGTACGGGGCTTTTTTGCACTCAGCATCAGAGGTTACCTTCTGCCTCTCAGCGTCCCTCTTTATGTCGTTTATATCGACTTTATGCCTTAGCGCCGTAACGTCAACCAAGTCTTCCACATTATCGTCGTCAGTGATTCCGTCATTGTTCATTCGAATTCGACACCCTTGGCACGGCTGTAGTAGTTTTAAATTATTTATTGTACTGTTAATACCTTGTTGCATTATGGTGACATGTTGGTCCCACTTATTATTATCCGTGTCCGCGCCTAAACTTCGCAAAGCTTCCAAAATAGTTTGATTATAGCGTTCCACTTGACCGTTGGATCGTGGTACCGCAGTAGCGAGCTCTAATATTTAAGTCGCTGCAATATTCCGTGAACAATTTAGATGTAAATGCACTACCAGCGTCGCAAATGAGTCTTTGCGGAGTCCCGAATACTTTAAATAATTTATTTAATTTGTTCATTACGATTTTACTTTTTGTACTTTTAACGGCTGCGATAAAGTCAAATTTAGTAAACGAACCACCATAACTAATAGATAGCAAATTTGTCGAGTGGTTTTAAGAAACGGTCCATCATGATTTATATGGAGCGTGTGAAACGGCCTAGCATACTTAGGAATAGGATACAATTGTCCCGGCTTTTTACTATGAATATTTTTGTTATAAATACAATTAAGATAGTTTTTTATGTTTAATGTTTAATATGTATTTGGGCAAAATGGTACAAGTAAAGAAAAAATATTACAGATAAACTTACATAATACATTGACCAGTGAAGTTGCCACAATTACCTAATGCAGTACAGAGTAACACGTAAAAATGTGTGTTTACAACTTACGTCAATTCTAGTACAAGTATTAAATTGAAGTACAGACAACACTTAACGTTTAAACAATGCAATTTTAAATCCACTAAGGGAAAGACTAAATATATCTAAGTGAGAAAATGTGCTCTTATAGTTTTTAAAAGTTCTGCATAAAAATGAATTTGACGCATATTTGTTACGAGTAAAGATGAAACCCTAACATGAAACAACAAAAAACAAAAATTGTCTGTCCTGGTGAATTGTTTTTGGCGTGGTGAATTCACTAATTGCTTTTAATTTACGACTGTTTGCAAGTACCCCTTCCTAAGAAATATGGTAACCCAGAAAGATAACTTCCTTTATGAAAAAAATGCATTTTTGTATATCTATAGTAAGACCGTTGTTCTCGAGTAGGTGTAACACATTATCCAAACAGGCAATGTTTTCCGGACGCTTACCCGTGGTCCCACTACTTCGTCCCACTGCTCTTTTCGACGGAGCCCTGCTTCACAGCAGGGCTCCTATTCCAGGCCTGTTTGCCCTTCGGGCATTTATAGATACCTAACGAACCTAACCTACCCAGTTTTATCACAATTAAAATTGTATGCCAAAAGCTGGGTGCAACTTTTTCTGCGGTGGGACAAAGAAGTGGGTCCACGGGTAATAGTGTTGTTTTGGCCTCTGTGGCAATAAGCAAGTCATCTAGGAAACAAATAACACGTCCGAATCGTAAATTCCCTAAAACGGTATCCATTAGGCGCTGAAACCCGTTACAAACTCCAAATGGCATTCTAACATACTCAAAATGACCATCAGGCGTGTTGAAGGCCGTTTTGTGAATCGATTCAGGTTTAACTGGTATTTGATGGTATCCGCTTTTTAAATCAAGGGACGTAAAATAATTCCAACCACGCAATCTGTCAATAAGATCTTCTATCAAAGGCATTGGTAATTTTTCCTTGAAATTATACATTTATACCATCCATTCCATCCATTTATTTTTATTTTTTATTTTATTTATTTTTAATTACATATTTCTGAACCAAACACAACTTGAAACTTTTCATATAAAATCCCGGGGTTAAAAGCTATACCTATCCATACTAATTAATCTTACGCACCGAAGCGAAGTCCTGCGAAGGCACTACAATCCGACCACGGTTTACCCCACGGTTATTCAGCGTTTATAAGTACCTAAGGGCATTAGGATATTTAATTTATGTCATATAATAGAAACGGAGGGTTGGTTTACTATAAGAATTTGAAATAGACTTAGCTTCTAAAATTATTTCGTACGTATATTTGTTTTATTAAAATTTCTAGTACCTATAAACTGACTCCGCACTAACTATGCTCTTGGTCACTTAGCTTTAATAGAGGGCCGCATAAAATCAAAGGCGGTTTAACTGTTACTATTTTAATTATAAATTTCGATAAATTTATCAAACGCTAATACAGATTAATTATAATTTGTATAAAGTCAGTGGAGGTCGTCGAGGTCGCCGCGGGCGCGGCGCGCGCGCTCCCGACGCAGCACCAGCGCGCAGGCGCACAGCAACAGCAGCAGCGCGCCCGCCACACCGCACAGCGCGAACACGCCGCCGCGCAGCCGACTCTCGCCTGGACAAATACCTTGTTTTAAAGCACTTTCGAATTAAGTCCGAGCCGAGCGCGTAGACGTGTCGTGCGCGTTCGCTTTCAACTGCGGTGTACATGTCGCATGAGAATTCATACTATACCTACACCGCAGCCGCAGTGGAAAGGAACGCGCACGTCACGTCTACGCTCACGCATGCGGTGTGGCTGGGCCTTTAAACTGTCTTGAATCGCACGTTGTTCGCGTGTTCAACGTATCTAGACCTGATTTAATTATATTATAGTAGCGAACGAGGTGTTCTACCTAAACTTTGCACTTATAGGGTCTCCCTACATCAATGAACACGGAATCGGCTTAAGATAATAAGAAAAACCTTTATGTATAAACATCCAGCCAAATCGCGAAGATGTCTTGATTTGTATTTTGCCAAATCAGAGGCAATGGCGGTCAATGGCCGAATTTTAAAGAGAGCGCCTTTTAGTACATACCTTAAAGTGAAAAAGGATATAAACCTTGACCCGAAGTGAGTTGTTCCGGGCGCTCGGCAGCGGCGAGGCCGGCCAGGCGCGGCAGGTACTGCAGCCAGAAGGCGGCGGCGCGGGCACCGGCGCCGGCGCCGCAGCCTGCGCCTTTGCACTCGCGTACCTCCTGCACGTGAGCCTCTCCTGCGCGGTATCGCGCCCACTCCGCCTCAGACCCCGGCGACCTACAGACATCTTTCCAGTTTATTTTAACCCAAGGCTGACCAGCTCACCACCACATTTTAACTTTTTTTTTACAGTAAAGAACAAATGGCGGTGTACATTTTCTACCAGTAAACCAATACTACCAAAAATTTCTTCCGTGTATTCGGCTTATCAATGCCATGCATAAAGATTATTCAACCAACTGAATGAATTAATTAATTATTTACGCGTAACAATTTTATGCCATAAGCGGTTTTGCTTATTGACACTTATATGCTTAAAGTTATAATGCATTATAGAATCATCCCGAAAATACCTACGTAGGAAAGGGGAACCCCGTTCGGGAGTTATGATGCTACAGACATAATACATGCACAGATACCCTGATACATAAGTACGTTAAAATTATAACGCACGCACAGCTAGTAAAATATAATATTTGGTTCATATTGATATTAAATGACCTTACAAGTAATCAACAAATTCAGTACATACAGTACTACAGAGGGAAACGTATTTGGTCGAAAATAAAATTAAAATTGCCAAACGTTCGTTAAAGACCTTTTTGAGACCAAACTATTTCCATAAAACTTTTTTAAGTACTTCAATCAGTACATATGAAGTGCATAATTGTTTTTCTTCTTATTTTCGCGGAAACTAGCTATTTCAGTCGGTCACAGTACAAAAAATACTGAGGGTGACTGAAGTAGCATGACACGTTCGTACGTTTCCGTGAAAATACGAAGGAAAACAATTATGCACTACATCTGTAACTGCCCTTACAGACCCATCTCAACTACGAACCCTATAAAAACATGTATAACTAAATAGACCTACCCAAACTTTATGAAGTCGGTGATATACTTCTGAAACAGTGACGAAATCTTCCTTTCATCTTTAGTCGCTGGCCGACGCGCCACTTGTAACATCAGAGCATCTCCCAATAGGGCTACTAAGTCTGTTCCATGCGCAGCTCCTGAGGGAAAATAAAAGACCGGATAAAGGGTACGTATAAAGTTACAGCCGCATCCAAGTAACTACTTCACACGAGATGCTTCGCCAATGGATTTGACATGATATTGATTATAGGTATTGGTCTTATTTATGACTCCCTCGTAAGTTATTTGTGGTTCACACGTATTTGATATTTATACTTTTATCTAATTATTTATTAGATCAACTGGTGGAGAATGCCACTAGGCATTAATTAGGTCAACTTTAGACTAAAGGCTTTAGGACTCAAATTTGTATTTTTGTGCAATAAAGATTAAATAAATAAATAAACAAATAAAGATGCATGTAGGGTTTCAGTTTGCAACGCATGAAATCTGTTAATTGTGACTAATCTACTTAATTTTCATTTCATACATTAGGTGCTATATTTTAACTCGGTCTTGTGTACATTCGGCCAAAAATGTGGTCTACCACCCTACGGTTGAAGTTCATTTGCACGTCATGATCATGATACTCAAAGTTCAATTTTTCCCATTAAAAATTATTATGATTACCTATGACAGTGACAAGTAGCGTTAATTTCATCTTACTGAAACTTTTGTCAATACTGGTAGACCACTTTCTGAGTGATCCCGATTGTTTTCTATGGAACAGTGACGTTATAGGACAAAACGATATTTTAATTTCCTAATTATTCCATAGAACATTTAGAATTTCGGATATAATTTGTTCTATAGAACTGTTACGCCGTGGAACAAAATGATATGGCAGTGGAGTAGGGCTTAATCCACCTATTTTTCATTTTACCCTTTTACCAATACTCCTAGAACTCAAAAGAACTTAGTGTCAATATACCTAAATCACAGAATACCTAACTTTTTTTCTCAAAACACCATATTCTTAATATGGCCGAATTTTAAAATGCGTTAGTTTCATAATGGAGAAACTTCCCAACACCTTTATCGCAGAACGCCATAAGTTCAAAACAACCATGTGCCAGAATACCTAAATTTCAAAAAGGCTAGTTATCCTTCATGTACGAGTATAAATATTAAATATGCTTTACTTATCTTCTTTAGTGCTGGCCACTTACATTAAATTAAATTTAGGCATTATGAAACTTTGACATTTTGCTATTCTGAAGTTTTCTTTTTAAGTTATTTTGAAATTTTGTAGTATCTGTGATTTGGTATTTGAGTAAATGCACATTTCAATTTTCAGGCATTTCGGACATGAGACGTTTTAGGTCAAAGTCATTATGAGATTTGTTCATTTTAGGAAAATACACAATTAGATATTTAGGTATTATGAGCTCATGGCAATTTGAAATTTAGTGAAACAGGTAAATTAGGCATAATGAAAATTAGGTGGAATAAGCCCTACTCTGGCAGTGCTTTACGTTGTTCTATAGAATATATGGGAATATTATTTTTTCATTTGTTACCATGGAACTGACAATTGCAACTAAAAAGCGAGAACACTCTTTATACGTTTATCTATACTAATAAAACCTCTTTACTTTATCGTTTTTTTTTTCTTTTCCCTTTCTGGACCCGCACGAATGCTTAGCCATAAGTCAAGTTTGGCACTGGTCACTTAAACACTGACAATTAAGTCTTGACTTGGATTGACTTGAATTGTAAAATAACTATACTCTATAAAAATGGACACGCAGCCAAAATATTGTATACATGAATTATTGAGAACATGGAATAGCATTTGTGGTGGTTGTACCGTTTGCAACAAAAGGAGAATAATTGTCTCTTAATTTAATAAAATTACATACCCTTAAGAAATGGAACAAGTAGTAGTCCTCTGTTTTTTGCTTTTAGTCGCTATCATGTTCTTCATCTGAGCTGTCACAAGTATTGATTATAAGATTGTCTGAAATTCGATCCATTTCCCCTTCCTGACATCGATATTTATTTTCTTCACTTTCGACATGGCGACAAAAAAAATCCCAGTCATCAGCAGTAATAGTATTCATTCGTTCAGTTGCTAAACTCATAATGCCTTGCATGTTTAAAGAAACGTTTCTTTTCGCTACATATCCTTTAACCATGGACCAAATATTTTCGATCGGATCGAATGTCGGGTGATACGGTGGCAATCGTAAAACGGAGTGGCCATGTTCTTTTAAAATTGCATCTATGTGGTACTGACGAAACCGCTCTTTATTTTGTTTAATTAAATCATACAAACTGGTTTTGTACATCAACGGGCTATATAAAATGTGTTCTGACAACCAATCCATCATTTCTTGTTTAAGAGAATTTGACGTTGGAGCACGATTCAAAAGTTTGTTGTGATCGGGCGCATTATCTACGATAAGTACGCTTCTAACGGTAGGATGGTAAGTATCTGGGAGACTTAAATAAATCGCAATCTTCAAATATTATATTATGGAAATAGAAAGATTTACAGAATTATTTTAAAATAAAAAATAAAATAAATATAATGAAACAGCGAGACACGGGACCCGTGTCTGCGCTTATCGAAATTTTCTTGACACTCAATTATAGATCCAAATACCAATATATCATTGACAATTTTGAATTTGGAAACTATTTAAACGAAATGTAAAAGTGGCCAGGAATGCAAAAAGGAGGTTGTAACAACCTCGTTACAATACCCGGGCTGGCTTGGAAAGAAAAATCCTGAGCTTAAGTGAAGGATTTTTCTTTTACATACTTAGGTTCGTATAAAAATGAACTTAAATTAAATGGTGGTGGTTGAGGTGAATGATGAGGTGAGTGAGGTGAGGATGTAATATATAGTGGGTATGTACAGTGGGAAGCAATCCATTACTTTCATTCTATTCCTTCCATTCATCATTTAATCACAGTTATGGTCGCATATATCGCAGCTCATAACATCATTAATGTAGAGTATTCTCTTATAAATTAAATAGAGATATACTCCATAGAAGGTCCCGTAATAGTGTAGGCTTTATTAGGGATTAGTCACCATCCGCTGATGTCGTCTAAGATGATAAAGTACTTATATACAAGTATTCTATAAAAAATAAAGTTCTCACTTAGAGAAGCATGCCGATAATGTAAAGTTTCATTTTGAGTAATCAACCGCATCAGGGTTAAGAAGAAAACACGACTAAAGGCTTATTTAGAGAGTAGTCAGCCGCTCTACAAAAAAAAGTTTACATTAGGTAATTACTTTGCTCTAAAAAAAAAGAACAAATTTAAGATAATGAAAATAATGCTTTAGTGAATGAATGTGAACAAATAATGATACCTAAAATAGACCTTAAATTATAAATTATACCGAATTAGAAATGAAGAGAAAAGTATTTCGAGAAATTGGTATTTTTATTAACATATGTTTAGGTTAAGGTTTTTGGAGTTTGGTTTTATGTCTCTAACGTGTCCTAGAGGTTTACCAAACAAATCTGAAAGTTCGTAGACAAGGGATGAAATCTGTTTAGTAATAATGCATTTAATAAATTTAGGAGCGAGTTTAGCCGAATGGTATTTATCTGAAGAACTAACGGTATAGTTTCGTCTCCAAACTATATCAATTTCTTTAAAGCCTATATTCTGGTGATGTTTATTGTAAGACCTTGCATTAATTTTGTGAGCATGGTGAAGACGGTCTTGGACTTCAGAAAGTAATTGGCCTAAGGGATCCTAAGTTATCAGCAAATTCGTCTCGGGGAGCAAATATAATGTCAGATGAAAGGTCTTTAGTCTTATAAACGGAACCACAAGTGACTGGTTCTCGACCGAAAACAAGAAAAGCTGGGGTATATTTAGTGGATTCATTAACTGAGGTGTTACAGATGTAGTGCATAATTGTTTTCCTTCGTATTTTCATGGAAACGTACGAACGTGTCTTGCTATTTCAGTCGGTCACAGTACAAAAAGTACTGAGGTTGACTGAAGTAGCGTGACACGTTCGTACGTTTCCGTGAAAATACGAAGGAAAGCAATTATGCACTACACCTGTAATTGCAAATTGGATCTTGTGTATGTTCAAGTCCCATGTTCTATGATTATCGTATAAAAATGAAGAAATCGCTGTAATTATGGTTTTATTATAACGCTCTACTGTGTTGACCTGAGGACAATAACGAGGAGTACTTATAATGAATCTTGGGTATTTTATAAAATTGAAAGACGTCTGTTATTTCATGACTCGTGAAATGAGGACCATTGTCTAATATAGGTAATAGTTTCTGGAATACCATAAGTCATGAAAACGGAGTCTTCTAAAATGTGCTTTATAGCGGGAGATGTGGAGTTTTTTAATGGGAAAATAAGGCAATATTATGAAAAGCAACAGGTTACTACAAAGATATATCTATTATGTTTGTAAGTTTTTGGTAGAGGACTATAAGATCTATGGATAAACATTGAAAAGGGCGGGAACATTGTTTAGGTTTTCCCATTAAACCGATTTTTGGCTGATTTTAATATTTGTGAGCCAAGCAAGTCTCACATTTAGAAATGAAATCAGATACGTCTCTGTACATTCCGGGCCAAAAGTATTTTTCTTTTAACCTTTGATAAGTTTTGAAAGTAGCAAAATGAGCACAAGTTGGTGTTGAATGATTTTCGGTTATTATTGGGATTCTATAATCTTTTGGAATTACTTGTTTCCAATTGTATTCTGATCTTAAAGGGGTGTTAGAACGTGAGTATTTATATAGTTTGTTATTAACGATAATATAATCTGGGGTGGAGGTGGGATTTGAACTGCAGCTCGAGTAGAGAGATGAGACCATGGGTCATCTGTATGAGAACTTGAATAAGTTATAGAACTTATTGGAACGGATCTTGATAAGGAGTCAGGAATTAAATGGAACGTTTATGTTTTATTTCAAAGTTAAAAGCTGATAAGCGAATACTTCATCTGGCTAAACGTCCAGTTGGATTATCGAGGTGAAGAAACCACTGAAGAGCTGAGTGATCAGTATATATGGTGAACTTTTGACCATTGTCTAGGTAACAACGCCAATGTTCAAGTGATAAGATAACGCTTAAGAGTTCTCTCTCTGTAATTGAATAGTTTCTTTGAGTATTGGTTAGAGATTTACTCATATAAGCTATGGGCCTTTCAACACCATCTAGCTCCTGTGTCAGCATACTGCCGATTCCGTATCGGGACGCGTCACAATGGACAGCAAAAGGTTTGGAGTAGTCAGGACAAGCTAGAATTGAAGTGGAGACTAAAGCTTCTTTAATAAAGATAAAAGCATTATTAGCTTCAGAGTTCCATTTGAAAGGAGGTGATTTCTTTGAAGTGGAAGTAAGCTTGTTCAGAGGATCTAAGCTATTGAGCTGAAATTTGGAATAAAACGACGATACCAACTAGCTGTTCCTAAGAATTTCATAACTTCACGTGGGGAAGTTGGGGAAGGTATGTCCAAAATAGCTTTGACTTTTTCAGGGTCTGTTTGAAGGCCTTGTTCGTTAATGATGTAAGTAACCTAAATATTTTAGTTATTTCCTAAAGAAATAATATTTTGGGCAATTTACTGTAATGTTTGCGTTTTTTTAGTTTTTGTAAGACTTTGTTAAGAAGAGAGATGTGTTCTTCGAAAGTACTGCTTATAACGATTATATCGTCTAAGTAGGAAAATACTGAGTTATCAAGGTTTTCAGGGACAAAGAGGTAGTCCATGAATCGTTGTTGGGTAGCTGGAGCATTAGTTAAGCCGAATGGCATAACCTTAAACTGAAACATACCGCGTCCTGGTACATAGAATGCAGTCTTTGGACGGTCTTCAAGACGAAGGGGAACTTCCCAAAAAGCTTTTGCAATATCAATGGATGAGAGAAATTGCATTTTTAAGGTTGTCAATAATTTCATTTAAAAATGGTAATTTGTATGCGTCTTTTTTAGTTATAGAATTGAGTTTACGGCTATCTATACAGAAACGCCAGGTTCCGTCTTTTTTTGGTGTTATGACAACTGGGTTCAACCAAGGACTAGCACAGGGTTGGATAACGTTTAGTTTTAACATGTTATCTACTTCTGTACATAATGCTTTTTGTTTCTCAGGAGAAAGGCGATAACAACGTTGTTTAATTGGGGGATGATCTCCAGTGTCAATAAAATGCTCAACTAAATGAGTTTTACCCAAAGATTGTATTTCGGTAGAAATGTTACGAAATTGGTTTATAACAGAATCTGAAATCAGTCTTTGAGTCTCTGTCATTGTCTCGTAATGTATTATTTGTTTTTTGTCTGAGTTAATCAGTAAGGTCTTTGGATGTGTCGAATTGCATGAGTTTATTGTTTCTAATATGTCAGGTTGCAGGTGGTAGGACCCTGTGCAGGGTCCGTCCGGATCGCTACCACCATCTTATCCATTAACCTACCGCCAAACAGCAGTGTTCGCATTGTTGTGTTCCGGTTTGGGGATAAGACAGCCGGTGTAATGACTAGCATAGAGGCATTCCATCTTAGTCCTCAGGGTTGGCAACGCATTTGCAGTCTTATGCTAATGTCTATGGGTCACAGTTTACCGTCAGGTGGCCTGTGTGCTCGGTTGCCTTCTCTATGACATAAAAAAAAAAAAAAAAAAAAGGAGCTAAGTTAAATAATTTCCAAAAGTCAATGCCTAAAATAAATTTTTCGTTAATCGATGGTATAATATGAGTAGTAATAATATGAACTTGTTTTTTGAAATTTATAGGTAATTGAATGGTTCCTATTGAATGAATGGGATGTCCATTGGCTACTGAACTAGAAATGGTCTGTTTATAGTTTAGTTTTAGACCATGATGTAATAATTCCTTATGGGAATTGTTACCTAAAATAGTAATAGCACTACCACTGTTTGTTCAACAATCCGTATAAAGTAAGATTATCTTATTGTACTTTAATGTAAGGGCGTTCGTCATCTACTTGTGTCTGTGAGTTTGATTGGTTAATAGCGGACAAAGTTGTATTATATGATTGTATAAAAAGTTTTAGTTTCTGAAGCCATAGTTTCCATTCTGATGTGGTTGTTTTTAATGAAATACTTTTCTCGGGAACTAGTTTTTTTGGAATTAATATAGAAGGATTACTTTTTGTACACTTTGGAAAAGTTGTACCTTTTTTTACCACAACGGAAACAAACTATGGCTGTTGACGTACAATTCTCCAAGGTATGAATATCAGTTCTACAACGTTGGCAGGAGAATCGTGCAACAACAGAGTTTGGGTTACGGGTATATAAGGAATATATTGATGGTGATGAAGAAGTGGAAGGGTATTTATTATAAATTATAAGGAAACTCTGGTATTGTAGGTTTGAAAATAGTGTTTGAAGTCGAGGGTGTGTTTAGAGAATCATGAATTACCTTGTTATTTTTTTGTTTAGTTTCGAAATAGTTTTTGCAATGATCTTCATTATTATGCATATAAATTTTCATACCACTTACATGACTTTGGGAATGTTGACATATCAACTAAGTCAACAGCTGTAAATCGGATTGATATATCGTCTTAAAATGGTAATTTTTTCTTGTTCGGATAGATGGATTTTGTAATTTTGAGAAAAGAATTTCCATAGCTGTAAAATAATTTATGATTCTCTCATTTTTATACTGTTTTCGGCCGTCAATAGTTTTCTTTAATTTGTAGTCATAGTCGTAAATTTCGAAGTCGTTTATCAAATTCTGTTTAAAAGTTGTCCAATCAGGTAGTTGATCTTTTTTTGTACGAAACCAGTCTAATGCAGTATTTTGAAGACTGTCATAGATATAATTATAAAGGCGTATGTTATCTATGTTGCGAGTAATCGCAAATTCTTCGACTTTTTGGATAAAATCTCTTGGACAAGTTTGGCCTCTTTTAGTCTTTTAGTCTATCTTCTACTAAATTGGACATTTTTTGAGAAAGGAGGTCTAAATCTGATAATGGTTGTACTGTTGACTGCTGACTGGTAAGAAGATGATAGATTTGACAATAAAAATTGTCAAAATCTTTTCGACATTGGACAAATAGGTATATCTGAAATATTTTAAAATACATCCAATGTATTTTTAGTGCATTCGGTTGAAATATCAACTTGATCTATTCGATGTTGCAAATGAATCAAGTACCTATGTTTTGCATTTCTCGCGATGAGAATTGCTTAGATGTAATGTGGCAATTCGAGAAGAAATTAAAGACAGACTGCGTTCAATCTCGTCGATATCTTGCTTTGGAGAATATTAAGGGCTTTGTGAAAGGGATTCTGAGGGGCTGGTTTCGAGGATTGATGATAACTGTCGGCGTCGTTCGTCGGCAGTAGAAGAAGTCGTAACTTGAGTGCTGCGTAATTTCAATTCGTAAATAAGCTCTGGTTTGTTTAATAAGAGGGGATTCATTTTTTAAGGTTTGAATGTTATTTTATAATAAATATATTAATAAAGTGTTTATAATTATTATTTATAATCTGAGTAATGCATGTTAGAGATTGGCCAACCTTGAAAATCCAGTGACCTTTAGATGAGCGGCATTAATTGCCCTAGGAAAGTCACCTTCAAAACAAGTGTTGGTGATGGATACACCGAGGATATGCTCCTGCGGTACTGCCGTAAGTGTCACCGGTCACAAAGCACAAGTGTCTCGAAAGAGATTATCACGAGTGAATGTTTCTGGGTTATCTGGTTATGCTAGTTCTAATGGAACCGGGATTGTATATCTGTCTGAATATGGGGTGATTTATTTTTGAATTGTGTACTGTCAGAGTTTTGTAAAGTGTTGTGATTGAATTATGGGTGATCTAAAGATAAATTATACAGTCCTGAAAAAGAAAAGTTACACAATCAACACTCACTTACCTTTACCCATTCAACTCTCACACACACACAGTGAAAATGTAGGGATGACGTAATGGAGTAATGGATTAATGGGATGGGAGGATAAATTTTGTTTTTGTTCAATGCTAAGGTAGGTAGGGTATAATTATTAATTATTATAACAACACAAAATGATCACTGGATTTGTCTCTAATATCGTCTTGGTCTTATGTTATTCACTGTTGTCGCTGCTAGAGTTACTGCTGTCGGTGTTGCTATTTGTTGCTGTTGCTGTTAGAGTTGCTGCTCCTGGCATTGCTGCTTCTGTTGTTGTTACTGCTGCTGATGTTGCTACTGGTTAACTGATCTGGCTGGTGATTCTGGAGATTTTTGGTTGCTGGTTAGGCGTGTATGGATAATCAAGTTCGATTCTTCGTTACCGGAGAGTCATTTCTAACGGTAGGATGGTAAGTATCTGGGAGACTTAAATAAATCGCATTCTTCAAATATTATATTATGAAATTAGAAAGATTTACGGAATTATTTTAAAATAAAAAATATATTAAATATAATGAAACAGCGAGACACGGGACCCCTGTCTGCGCTTATCGAAATTTTCTCGAGACTCATTTATAGATCCAAATACCAATATATCATTGTCAATTTTGAATTTGGAAAGAATTTAAACGAAATGTAAAAGTGGCCAGGAACGCAAAAAGGAGGTTGTAACAACCTCGTTACACGCTATTCGGTTTAAGGTTCGGTATTAATTTTTCCTTTTAACCATTTTTCGTAGTTGACAAAGTTCATCTAGTCATGGTAATCTCCCGTTTTTTGGTTTGCCTTAAACATTAACAAAGCGTTGGGAATAAAACCATCTTTTCCTCCTGCGTGCACTATTATTAACCGCTAGCCTGTACTGATTTGTTTTTTTACACCAAATTCTGTTCCACCGGTCCAAGTCTCTCAGGACACATGTGAAGTGTGGATGTAGGTGACTAGTGGTCTATCTTTAGACCGATATTCCGCAATTTTGGTAAGGTAATTTATTCTTAGCAGTCGTATGTTGTGTCTTTCCATTAAGTAATATTTTTCGGTTGTCCTCGGTCTTTTTCCATTTAAATCCTAATTTTTGTATTTGTTTTCGTAAGATGGAAATGCCAAATTTGTAATCTATACCGGATTTGAACACAGAGTGGAGTGCCTTTAAGGTTGGGAATTGCTTATGGGACAGATGAAAATTGTATATAGTTCTCCGGATGACTTTCTGATCAAAATCTTCTACTGCTGATGACGGACAAGTACGTAACTTTTTATTTCTCGGGAGGTGAATTTCTTTGTTGATGCGAATTTCTCACTATTGCTCTCAGACACAATGTTATAAACAGTAGAGAGACAAACACCTGTAGCTTTTTCAACTAACTGGGCAGCGGTGTAAGGGGCATTTAAATATTTCTTCAGTTCAAGTTCAAAATATTTCGGAACAAAATTACTCACTGCCATATTTTTTGAAAATTATGTAACTTACACTTAGTCGTACGGGCTGACACACATTTATTCTGATAATTGTGAGAATACAATAAAATCAGACGTAAAAATATATGCACAACGTAAATAATATTCACAATTTGTCACTGACATTATTTTGGTATTCTTCAATATATAACAATCCTCTTTTTATGCTGATAGTACGAGAAAATAGAAAATTCAAATATAGAATGCCTGTAAACATACAATACTACTACATATGCAATTCCATGCTCTCGTTAATTTATCTATACTCTCAATTTTGAGGATAAATAATAGAGACACGTTCGTAAACGCCAAGTTATTAAACTAAATTCGAAGATACCTTCAGTTATAAAAACAAGCAGTCGTCATTATAGCGATGTAGCAACTATGTATATATGTAATTTGTTTTACGGTCGGTGATCGAATTCGAGATCAAAAATGTAAACATACAATTGTCAAGGTCAAAGTGACATTCCAGGGGTTTATAATCTTGTTTTTCAAAAGTAATTTTTTATACCGATACCACGTTCTTGTATTGGACGTCTAAAGTTAGTCTATTCATATTATGTAATCATTAAGACAGGGAGGGTGGAAAATAAACTTTTTTTGAATGAATCAATTCACTGTTAATTGACGACGCTGTTGTAGTGTCTGAATCGTAATTTGTAACATTAATATTAAATCTATCTGTAACAATAAGAAACAAAAACTTAAGAACAGAAAGCAAAGATACCAAAGGATAAACGAAAAGAAGCACATTCATTCAACAGAAGTCAGAAATATAAAAAAAAAAATGACCGGATATTATAGAATAACATTACAATC
Organism: Acleris sparsana; assembly: GCA_923062465.1. Lineage (NCBI taxonomy): Eukaryota > Metazoa > Arthropoda > Insecta > Lepidoptera > Tortricidae > Acleris > Acleris sparsana. The sequence continues at coordinate 11,146,838 of OV281287.1, read as the reverse complement.
ATTATAATTACTAACCAAATGTTAAAAACTTTTTACTATTGACAGTAGCATAAATTAAAACTCCATATATTTTAATTAAACAACATAAATACGAAATAAAAAAAAATATTTACTGTTACCTAATTGTAATATTTTTAAATCTTCACACAATATAACTCTGATCATTATAATTTTTATTTCAATGATTTTAAGCTAACCATCACTTAGATTTGTTTTTTTTTATGATGGCAATCTGTTTGTTTGCGGTTTTGATCTCGATCACAGACTTACGGATTTTTAAGTCGATTTTGTTTGTTAAAAAAAAAAAACCCCGCTTTTTGTGGATTGATTTGCTTGCCCAGCACGGCTAGCACATGTTGCGCGCGACTTGTTTATAGCTCGGATCTCCCTTTCTAGTATGTATCGATAGAGACGCACTGAGTGACAAGCGAGAAAATACAACTACCCGTGCAGCTTGCCCTCACTTATATTTAGTCTAGGCTTATGCGCTTATTACACCTTCCTAATTTAGCCACTAACAAGAGGGACGCAGCAATACGTTGGAACGAGATGGAGATATCTCCATACGTATCTAACGTTTTGCGGCATCCCTCTTGTTAGTGACTAATTTAAGAAGGTGTAAAAAGCCCTTTAGGCTTAGAATGTCACTTTGTATTGCGTAATTGAGTAATACGTCTAAACGTTAGGTACCTACTTCACATGTCCTGTGCTATGCTATCGTCGTCTGCAAAGGAGTGAAGTCGGGAAAAAAAATACTAGTATATAATTCTATAGAACTACTAGGAAATATTTTTTTTTTTTTCACTTCTCATGCTCGTAAAGCCCTTCTTCATATGCTGGGTATAGGCTGCATAAAATCAAATTTTATGCAATAGTGCATAAAATGTTGTCGTCATCTAGACTAAGACAATTAAGCCCTACAGCCAGACAGACGAGGTGACTGCATTAAATAAACTTGTTATTTGAATGCATTTACTTTAATTGATTTGCCTTCTATGTTGCATCTAACAAAATCAAAATTTAAAACGATTAAAAACAAGCATTATTAACAAAAACATTACAAAATCAACGTATGACTTTTGGCAGTATTGCGTTCGACCTAAGTCAAAAATCCCATACAGAACATAAAAATAAAAAAATAAATTTAATGGCGGTAAAGAGGAGTCTTTAGTTTTGGACTATTTTAAAGGGTAGTAATTTTCTTTGCAAAACTGATGGTATTACGGAATTTAGTGAAGAGGAAATAATGCTCACACCTAACAGAACTACTTAATAGAAAAAATGCAAAATAACTTATTAAACAGACATTTCCAAATTGAAAAAAATATTTTAAAACATGAAAATTTCAACGTCTGGAGAAGCGACAAACAAGTCAATACATTGTCATTCATGAAATTATTTTTACATTATCACTGTTTTATATCCTCGTAATATAAGTGAAAAGAAGAATGTATAACTCGGTCTTAAAACCCATTTTATCCTCGACTTAATTATCCAACCTCGCCTGCCGCCTCGGATGGATACCATAAGTTTAGTTATAATGTTTTGTTTTATGCCCTTGTTGTACAATCTACTATTGTTTTATGATGGAACAAAATAGGAACAGAGAAGTCTTATTTGTTCTATTGCGTCACTGGTAAGTGAGCTGGGGTGAAAAGCTAGTATGTAGTTCTATAAAACAATTTCGGAAAATAAATTATATTTTGTCCTATGACGTCACTTTTCTATTAGAACAAATGGGAATCACTCCCTACCGTAACACCTTGTGTAGCATGAGCGCAAATGTAATAGTAGACGTAGAGTTCAACGAGGAACTAAAACAAGCCATTTTAGCCACGCCAGTGTCATTATAGTTGTTTAGTCTCGCGTTATACACTCTACTTTTCACTTTGATTGCGAGGAAAAACAACATCATTCTATACAAAATTGTTAAATAAAAATAGGTACCTATATGTAACGAAGTTTCTGTCAAATTTGTTTTTTTTATATACTTATTGTTAGTGACTTTTTAAATATAAGCTATTTAGCTAAAAGAGACAAACTTGAAAACAATTTGGACCATACATAATAAAATAAAATTATCCTTAATATTTTTAAATAGACTCATATTCGTCATTAACTAGGTAATCATTAATCGTGTTTCACGAAATTAAATCGGTTTTTAAATATTTTTGCACGTAGGTATAGATAATTATTTTATTATTTATGTCATTAATAAAATGAAGTTTTCATTATTAACAGTTTATCAGAAATAACAACAAAAAAGATGTGTATTAAATTTGTAGGCTGGTCAAAATGAACCTAATTGCATAGAAAATAAAGTTCATAGCAAATGAGGCATAATATTATCTTAAATACCTACGGAACCCTCGTCGGTGTGCGAGTCCGACTCGCACTTGCCCGGTTTATAATTTATATATTTTTGCACAGTTTTCATTATGAGGTTATTTCCAGGCCCTAAAAATGATCCATACACAATCACTGAAAGTGGAGATTATTATTATTATTATTATTATATTATTATTTAGTCCCGACCCAGTCCCAATGTGCAGAGACTAAAGTGACATTTTAAAAGCATGAGAAGTGATTTTTTTTAAATAAATAATATAAGATAACCTAAGCTATAACTAAGTAATAAGTGTTCCCGTCAGACATAATAAGGTATACTATTCAGTTAGTACTAAGTTCGGAGGAGCACTAAAAACGATAATAATATAACCAATAACTAAGACTGCCATGTTTGGGTAAACTACGGTCGATAGGAATAGTAATTGTTTATCAGTGGACTAAACTAGCCCATAATGACACTAGATGATTAGCCATCCGAGCAAAGCAAGCACAAGCCACAAACAAACCAGCTACACGTTGCTCATCTCGTCAGAGAGGGCGGTAGAGAGGCAAGTTGACCCTATACGAATTAAGTACACGACTAGGCTACACTTCCACCGCCGCCGCCACAACTCTCCGACGTCACGAGCACCCTGTAGATGGCTGAGTTAGTTAGGTAATAAAACAGGTTCTTGAGTCCCTAAAGAGAGACAAAATGTATCATTTCAGTCGCTTATACATAGCGTATTTATTAGAGAGTGAGAACTGAGAAGTGAAAACAAATTGTAACCTGTGTGGTTTATATGTCTGCCGCGGAGGTCGACGCCGCCGGGCTGTGCGTAGCGGTACACGTAGAGGCGCGCGACGCGGCGCGCGAGCCGCGCAGCCAGCAGCGCCCCGCCCGCGCCCCACGCCGCCGCCGACTGCGCGCGCGCCGCCGCCTCCACTGCCGCCACCACGTCCGCGTCCTTGTGCGACACCACACCCCAGTATTCCCATTTCACCGCCTGGGTTAGCTGGGAATTAACATTTTGGTTATTTTACAATATATAAATGGTGCTAACTAAGGTTGGAGGTAACTAAGGTTAGAAGGTTATTATTGTGCCGCAGAACTGATAAGCGCTGGAGTTATCAAATTCTTGAGTGGAGACCGCGAATTGGCATACTTAATGTAGAACGCCCTCAGACTACTTAGGTGGAAGTACTTTTTCTAGAATAATATCTGAGTTACCATCGACATTGTTTCAGGTCGGTCCAATGTAAACGCTTGCAAAAGTTTCGGTATAATTTCTGTGTCGACATATTCCGTAACGTAGGTCGCGCTACGCTTCAATAGTTCATCATATTGTCGTCCGTCTGCAATAGGGAAAAGCGATTAGTCACAGAATGACCGAACCTCGACCGACATTTTCACATCATACGAACCGCTGTAGTTAATGGCTTCAAGGTCAGTGTTCCCCAAAAGTAGGTCTAACTGCATAACTGGCTGTTTCGAAGCAGATAGTGCAACCGAAAGCGAATTCGGCAGGTAATACTGTGATTCTGGCAAAAATGTATCAGGTACAGGACGCATGGTACTGCTCCAATTCGAGTTCTAGAAATATTTACGGATCATTAATATCATAAACTCTTCATAAACAGGAATACAGAACAATAATTATATTTTACCAAGACCGTTTGGCTATAGTCATATCTATTAGTGACTGTTACTCATAAGCGCCCTTGGTGTGTAGGTAGGTACCTAAAGGTGGGGAGGGTAAGCAAAGAAATCCGGAACTGATTGTTATTTTTTTGGGTTTTTATAAAACAGACATACAGATACGAAAAGAACTACTTTGTTTTATACGCTTTGTACCTGGGTGACAATAGAGACATAGGAAGATAGCTTTTTCCCAAAAATAAGTACTTAATTTGAATTGTCCCAATTATGAAATCTAGCAAGATCGTATTTACGCCCCGGTACAACCCTAAGTACCGGTACTTTGCAAATTTCATCGAAATATCGTTACAGCCATTTTCTAGAAGTGATATATCGGTGTGAGATTGTCTCCTGCGGGCCGAGTATGGCTGCGTCTATATGGCGTGTCAATGTGGATAAAGGATTGACAACATTTTTGGGTTTGTTAATTTATTATATTTTTTACGAGGCTTTTTTAACACGTTGTATAATTAAATAGGTAATATTCTTAATCATTAATCATGTTTTAAAACAGACAATCTTTTTATTTTTTATTTTTGCATAGTTGTCGTTTTGAGGTTAGGTATTTCCACGCCCTAAAAATTGTCTATACACAATCGCTGAAAATGGTGATAATCCTCCATTCACAAACACCGTGATTGGCTGTTTAGGGGTTTCCAAAGTAAATAATAAAACCTTTAATCCCTAGAGATTAATAAGGAGCTTTAGTCCCGATGTGCAGAGATTAAGTAACATTTTAAGACCATGAAAAAAATGTATCTCACTATGGAAAACCTTTCTACGTTTAGATAGTTGCCAATGTGAAATGTCATGCTGACATTCTGAGAAACAATATGGCACGGACTCGAGAGTCGAGACTCAATATGCATGTGCATCCCTGACAAGATTTAGAGCCAAACGGAATTAGTGAGATTATCTACAGCAAACTAATATATAAAAATAGGCTTACAGAATATACTGCTACAATGTCAGACAGCGGCAGTGTTCTTAAGCATCGTAATATTTCCTGGTCCGTTTTACTAGTGCATCCTAAAGAATGCGCCAATTCGCGGGAAGCCTTCTCAGCATCAGTTGCGTTAAACTTCATATCTTCTCCCAAGGCATGCCAAATATCTCGGGGTGACATCACTATGGCTCGCTGAAATAAACCTACCGAAATCTATTAATAACATAGGTACTTAACCCGAACAATTATTCGATTAATTCTAAAAAATGGTACAACAAATCTGTATTCAATGATCGAATTAAGTGTACCTAACCTGCCTTGCAAAAAGTAGGATATTACTTATTATTCTTGGATATGTTTACAGGAAGCTCTGCTATTTTGTCTTGAGACTTGTTAATCTGTTTACAATACAACTTTGCTATACTAAATACTCAAAGTTCAGGCTGTACTTGGAAGAATTTAGATGGCACAGCGTGGTTCTACAATTCAAGGAGTCGCTATTTCTAATTATTATTTTACATACAAAGTATCTTTATTTTGACCTTTCGTATTGTGATATTTCAAAAGACAGTTTTAGCTCAGTTTATGCAAACCTAGTAATATTCGTTTGTTTGTATCGCTTTCACAGCAGCCTACAACGGATAATATAATCCTCCATACCCAAACTCATTTAACTTGTTTCAACGGTATAATTAATTAACAATTTTTAAATATATGACTGAATAAGTTATTTAATAGTTAATACGATACGTTAGCTATAGTTATATTTGAATCCTGATTTTTTGTTTTTCAATCAGTCAACCACATTTTTAAATTCCTTAAGGAAACTCCAGGTCTAAATTTAGGCATAGTTTAAGATACTTTTGTAAATGACTGTTTGTTTCTGAAATAAATAAATAAAAATGAAATAAAATATGACAATACTAAAGGTCAAAGTCGAGGGTGTATGCATAATTCATACAGGGTGTCCCAGAACCCATAGTCAATCCGCCTAGGGCTGATAGAGCAGCTAAAAAGCTATCGAGTTAACCCCTATGTGTATGTGCAGCGATTTTTACTAGTTTCGGAGATATTTATGATTTTAATCTGAAATTAAAATAAATGTTTTAACAATCAAAAAGCCGCCTTCAAAAACGCAACAAATAGTGTTTTAAAACATTTAAACAATTAAATGTTCTTCGTTGTAATCGCTCAACTATCTTAATCGAGATATCTTATTGCCACCCTTGAAATCGGTACCGTTGAGGAGTTCGGTGGCCATCTGTCGTCCTCATCATCAGTCCGTCTTCAGCAAATGATACTTTCTGAATGCAAATGCTGGAGTTGTCACTAAAACTACTAAAATCGCTATATATTTGCCAACAATATTTGAGGAGTTCCCTCAATTCCCTTCTTATCTCCTCATCAGATCCTAGTTTCCTTATCATGGTAACACTCTTGGAACATATCTCCTCCAACAAAAAAATAATCATCGAAATCGGTTCATAAACGACGAAGTTATCCGCGAACAAACATAAAAAATAATACATTATTGCAGAGGCCGTGAAGTAAGTCCTCAAGCAATGTGAGGAATTATTTTAAAAGTTCATTACAGCAATGTTACGATGGCAATCTTCAGACTGCAATCTTACGATGGCAATCTCAAGACTGTGCAATCTTACGATGGCAATCTCAAGAGTACAATCTTACGATGGCAATCTCAAGACTGTGCAATCTTAGGATGGCAATCTAAAGACTGGAATATGGCGATGGCAATTTCAAAACGACATAAATATAGAACCGACTTTGTTTTTTTTAATTGTCGCAATATATCGTGTCTAGACCACTAGACAGGTTGGCAGTATGTAATTTTTCCTTAGTCAGTTTAGTTAGTAAGCAAATTTAAAAGTTAGAGCAGCGGCCAAAACTTTTTTTCTTCGGGTTTTCATACTTTATCATTACTTCATAGCCTAGGCCAAGCAATAAGTAATGTAGGGAGCCGCAAACAAGAAACTTCATGTCTTAATTTCGTGACATTAACGCACATATTTCAGAGCATGTTTGAGAAAAAAAAATACGTTTATCGGGGCCATTTGCAACGCTAAAAGATGGTGGATGTGTACTTAATTTGTTTTAGTTTTGTACTTTTGTGTAATTAGGTGTTCAAAGTTCTTTTCTGTTAGTGATTTGTCCTTTCTATGCCTTTGTGTTACACAGTGATAGAAGAGTTGGATTTAATATTTCGTGTAGTAGACGCTTGAAACGAGAAGTAAGATGCCAGATCGCAGTAGTTCAGAGGTTAAAACTAACATGATATCTGTCCTACATATCACTGTACAACGCTACCCCCAATCTTCCTAGAGAAGATTGGATTGTATTCTCTTGCCATATTAATTTATACTTATATATACCTACTTGACGCTGGCGAAATCACTTCATTGTGGGAACGTCATATCGTCGCGGTAGTAGCTGTCGAAGTCGCAGCGGGGCAAAGAAAACGTTAAACGTACGTTTATCGTACTTAGTACAAACCTAGAGCTTAGTTTGGGACTAGGTAATTTTTTGTGAGATTGTCCTCCGATATTAATTTATTTTATTTTATTAAATAGTGACTCCATGGGTTCTAGAACCACGGTAAAATGAGTTCGGCTAACAATAAGTTTCGGACGATTTTAGGTAGGTTGAGATGATGTTGTTTTTTTTTTTCTCAGCTTGTGAATACGTTACGTACGTCGTTTAGATATCAAAATAATGAAAATAGAATACTCTACAGCGTTGAATTTTGCTATCTCCGAAGACCCTCCGGATTTTGCTATCTCTCAAGGTGTGATGAGACTGATGAGTGTTTAAACATAGGAAACGAACAAAATTCGACATCAGTAAATTTCAACGTGATGGGTGTAAGACCGGACGAGCCTGTAACTTCGTGTCTATTGCCGGTAACAGAAAGTTAAGTTCCAAAAGACTACAGAAAAATATCTGATTTGATCTGCCGACAAAAACATAGTAGAACTACACGCCCGCGTAAATTATCCTGTGTTAATCCAGTGTATAAGCCATCTCCATTCCAAATTTCATTCAAATCCGTCCACCTGCGTAAAAGAGTAACAAACACACACACCAACTTTCGCATTTATAATATTATTAGGATTGTCGGACTAGCGGATGTTATTTTCGGATGCACCTCAAGTAAAGTGCCTTAAGGCTCAATTCTAGGCCCATTCTTGTTTTAAATTTATATCAACGATCTCCCTTACATTGTGCGCGACAGATATGAAATAGTTCGGTTTGCCGATGACACTTCACTCTTATTTAAAATAGTTAATAATTTTAATGACATTAATGATACGTTGTCGACAACTGTTGACTGGTTTAAAGCCAGCAACCTACTTTTAAATGCCAAGAAAACCAAGTGCATGAAATTTTCTCTATCAAATATGAAAGGAGTGAATGGGAATAGTATAAGACTTAAGGATGAGACAGTGGGATACGAAGATAAAACAGTATTTTTAGGTATTACTTTAGACTCAAAACTGCAATGGAATGCGCACATATCCACCCTTGTGAATATAATTTATGTCATTAAAAATCAAGACTCTTTTGTTAAGAATTGTGATATACATAATTTGAGTACAAGAAATAAAAATAAAATTGCTATTAAAAAATTTCGTGTCCGTAAGGTTTATAAATCATTTGTAGGTCAATGCATTATTTTCTATAATAAATTACCTGACTCAGTTTTAAAGTTACCATTTCCAGTACTTAAAAGTTACTTGAAAAAGTCGTTGATGTCTAAGGCTTACTATAGGGTCGAGGACTATCTAACAGATAAAAATGCTTGGCCTAAACTTAACTAAACACCTAAATAACTGACTAATAAAATAGGCATACAAAATATGTAAATATTGTATATTGTCTAGGGGACACGGTTTCTGTAGGAGAATGTATCGAAACTGTGGTGGTTGTCTTGCACTGTCATAGGAAAGTATATATATATTTTTTAATATATACATATACATATTTTATATAAATATTTTTTTTTTTTTTATTACTACTACTTATTACTCCCTATGAAAATTCTTAGTTTTGACACATTTTCTTGCACAAGCTACGCTTGAATGATTTTTATTTTTATTTTTATTTTATGTTAAATTCATTGTTTTATATCATGCTAGGTTAAGCTTTATAATTGTATAATATCATAAGTAGTACCTATTTTAAAAAACGACTGACTGTTGAGTTTCTTGCGGCGTTTCTTCTCAGCAGTGGTCTCTTGCGAAGCGCTGGTAGATTTTGACGTGTAAAAGTGCCCGTGCGGCCTAATTACTGAATAAACATCTTTTATCTTTTTTTTATCTTTATCTTGCGGGTAAACTTAGTTCTGCAGCGTATACAGTAAAGTGCATTATAGTTATTTTCATAGTGTTATGAGTTACAGGATTTTGCCGTGGGGAAAAGCGGCTGACATTCAGGCCCTCTTTGTATTAGAATTTGTATTAGAATTTGTATTTCTTTGTATTTCTACAAAAGCGGGCTATACGTTTTATTTATCAACTGGGTTCACGGGTCTCACTCAGAGATAAATTTAAGGAAATTAATATTATTACTGTCGCGTCGCAGTATATCTTTGAAAATATCATGTATGTTCGCAAACACAAGCAAGATTTCAGGCATAACCGTGACATTCACAAGCTTAACACGCGAAATAAGGATAAACTCGTAGGCCCAGGTCACCGTCATCGTAAAGTAAGCACATCGTTCGTGGGGAACCGTATACGTTTCTACAATAAGATACCTGCTGATATTGTCAATATGCCGTACAATAAATTTAAGTCTCGCATTAAGTGCTGCTTGCTGGGTAAGGCATATTATACTGTAAATGACTTCCTAGATGATAAAGACGTTTTTAAGTAGTATGAGCTATTACTGAAGTTATGGTTGCTTTTCTCCTTTTTTTTCAATAGTAATAATAGCTGAGCACTGAGCAGCGCTTATTGCAAAGTGCCTTTTAGCCAATAATGTAGACATTTTAAATTTAAGTTTAATTATTTGTTTTTGTAATTTTAATGGTTCTTGTGCACAAGACACTTTAGAGATAAGAACACATTGTGATGTTTCCCGCCGGACAGCTATTTTCATCTTATTATTATTGATATATTTTGTCCGGCAGCAATGAGCATGTCATGCTCACTCAAAGGTCTTTGCTTACGGCGGCGTCGTTGATCGGGTCGTCGCCTTCCCGAACACATGGTTGAGGGAGGTGATGGCTGAGATACGCGTCATACTCTTGAACGGGTGCTGTCTGTGGGGTCTGTTCACGCTTGCAAGGATCTGTTTTTTAGTTAGTTATTTCGATTATCGTTCCTGACGTAGAGACCTAGTCATGTTGTTCTCCTAGTCACTATTTTTAATATAATGCTATTGAGCTTAGGTACATTTGTAATGATTTTATTGGTGCTAGTTTTAAAATAATTATTTATTACTTTATTACCTTGTAATGTTACTTTTAAGTATAATTGTATTTTATTATGGGAAAGAAAGACCTTCTGCTGGAGTTTCTTGCGGTGCTTCTTCTCCGCAATGATGGTCTTGTCCGAAGCGCTAGTCTAGTAGATTCATTATTTATTACCGACGTGTAAAAGAGCCCATTGGGCAATTTACTGAAATTTATTTTTGAATTTCACGTTTAGTCCACTTTCTACTTCGCGGCCCATTGAGCACGACACGACTCGTTGCTCGGAGCGACAACTTCGGACTCAAGTGGTGAGCGAGATAAAATGGAGCGCGTCTGCTTGCCAGCGTTAAGAAGACACCCAGCAATAAGCCTACATTTAAATCATACGATCTTACCCGCTGTCCGCTTTTAGGCGAACTTACCACAAAAAGTCCTAATCCCGAAAAACTGAAAAAAAAAACGTCAATGTTTCATGTTTTAAACATGGCGGACCCCGTGGCAGCACCCCCAAGGTCGATTGTATGGATAAGGCCTCTACTTGTAGAGTAGAACACATCATGAACACACAAAACGGCGAATACCCAGACTTTGCTAGGTAAGTAAAATGTATAATTAATTACATTGTACTAACAATGGTTGTGTTTTTTGATAAACCGGTATTTTTGTACTTAGGTACCTACCTAGTGTTCGTGGAGACGCAATGTGGTGCATCACGCTATCAGCACCAGCTGAATGTCCTAAAAGTGTCACCGTCGCCGGGTCTCCTCCGAAAGCGGCGATGTTCTCACGAACCCACAGCATGGCTAAGTACTGGTCGAGCAGCGCTAGGTTGCCGCGAGCAGCGCCCGAGGCCAGCGAGAAGAAGGCGAGCGCGTGCAGGCGGTAAGCGACGGTTACCACCACCACCCCTTCGGCAGCCAGCTCCTGACACGGCAAACTTACGCCTCCGCTAAGCCACGTCTCGCTATACAATATAACCACCACAGGTAAAGAACTCCCATCTGCACGCTATCTGAAAAACATGATACGTTATACCAACGGGGATAAAATCCAAAGGTTGGAAAGTTATACTAATGAATACATATTAGATGTATGTTAGACTTTCGAAAGTGTATATATAAGTGAGCTAGATAAGTATAGTCAAAATAGATGAAATTTCACTAAAGTCTGAAAATAACTCTAAGAACCAAAAATGGTGTAGGTACTCGGAGCAATTTGGCACACACACGTCTCTATCTCAATCTACATTTGCACGTGTCATTTAATTCAAATCAAACTACGGACAAATAAATAAAATTATATATAAGTAAAAACTTAATAATTAGAAAAATTATCTAAGTACAATATCAAATTCAGTCCCAGAGCCGCAATCTAATAAAAACAAATAACTGCAATCTAATAAAACAAATACATCGCACACCTTTTTAATTAACCCGTCAAGTGATATGTCAAAGTTACGTTATGTACCAAAGGGCTATACTTGAAAAATAATAAGAAATAAATAAGGTGTGTTGGGGTAAGATCGGATCGGGTCAAGACCGGATAAATTAAATTACTACTAAACTAACAAAGGTTTTTGATTCCTGGCTACACCTGCCTGGGCTATCTAGTTGCGCCCCACACCTCTGGCAGCCGCGTCGTTTTAAGCCGCGTCCGCTGCGCCGTGTTTTCGACGTTTTTAAACATCTAACATGTTTTTCGATCAGAAAAGGGGCGTGGCCAAATTGTTTTTTGTTTAAAAACACAAACATGTTTACTGTCACGGATGGACAACATTCCCCGCGTTCATATTTTGCTGACATGTTTTGTTGGTTTTTGGAGCAGCGGACACGCCTTTAAATGGACAGGTGTTAGAGTGAGACGTAGAAACAGACTTTTACTTATTCCGACTATTCCGAGTGGTCGTGCAATCCGACCTTTCCGTATTTCAACAACCAAGTAAGCCTGTTAACCTGTTTTTGTGTATTTTTTGTGCATATTATTATAAAAATACGTGTTTGTTGTATATTATAACCACGAATAACGGTTAGATTAGCGTGTACGATTTAATCCGATATTTTCCTTTTGGTTCAAGATCGGACTAAATTCAATCGATCTTTACCCGTTTCAGCGGTTCTATGCTGCAGTGTATCTACACAGCAGGCTATAGTTTTTTTTCTAAATTATTAAGTGTTTGCTTCTAGGGACGGTTGGTTTGAAAACATTTTCACGTGATCTTTTTCGTGTTCAACGGCCAGTTTCGCTATGTCCGTCCGTCTTTCTGCACCTAAGCTCAAAGAAATCTGTAATTTGGCATGAATATACACATGTATATTCATGCCAAATGATGCCAATGATAGTCACGTCAATAGAGTGGTAAAATAAAACTCTTGCCCATTTTTAGGGTTCCGTAGTCAAACTAGGAACCCTTAAAGTTTCGCCAAGTTCGGCTGTCCGTCCGTCCGCCCGCAGCCTAGCTCAGAGACTACAAAGCTGTAATTTGGTATGAATATACATTTTAGTCACGCCAACAAACGGTAAAATAAAATCTTGAAAAAAAATTTTTTTTAGTGCGCGTCCCCTACACGTAACGTGGGCATGTATTTTTTTTCTCGTCTACCCCATAGTTTGAGGTTTCGTTGGCTAGGTCTTTCAAAAATATTGCGGGCAAGTGCAAACAATTTTGCGATTAAGGGATCCGTTTATGAAATATTAAGCTTTAAAGCGCTAATTTTAATTAAATTGTTAAGAGTCAAGTTAAGTTTGACTTCCCAACTTTTTTTATTTTTTGCCAAATTAAGGCTTAAAGTGTTTATACTTACAAAAATCATCTAAAACGGCACCAAATGCCTTTAAATAGAAAATTAGTTATTATTTTTTGTTTTTATGTTTGCAGTACTATGCGGCTTCGGAACCCTACACTGAGCATGGTCCGACAAGCTCTTGCCTGGTTTTTTTTATCTTAGGCTGACGTAGGGTGCAGCTCCACTGAGGCGGAGCGGAGCGGAGTGGAGCGGAGCTGTGCCAATATAACCAATAGTATCTGCTAACGTGCGCAAGGCGCGCTCGACGTGTCCTCACGCGCCTTCTATTAGTTAATATTGGCGCAGTTCCGCTCTGCTCCGTTCGTCTCCTTTAAACCAATCTTTAAAGCTAGATCATACACAATCCAACCTTTAAAGTTAGATAATAATTACCACTTGAATTGATATAGGTACATCAAAGCTATACACACTTACTTTTTTCAATTGCAGATGTAAGGTGAACGTACCAGTGAATGAACAGTGTCGGTGAATGATTGTTCACACCGACACTGTTCATGAATTCACTGGTACGTACAAAGTCAGAATAAGATAACAAAATAAGAATTCTGTAAATTTCTACAAAACAAAGTATTTTTTTTAGATGAGAATCATCAATAGTAACATCATGGTAACAATAAATTTAACACGGGTGTATTATTTAGTTGCACAATATCGTATACATAAAGTGGACATGTCGCAGACGTGTTTTCGTTGTATGGGGCAGTAGTTAGCATACTGGTAAGTTACCTTGTGTTTGATTTAATACTGTACTTATTCTAAACAACTGCGACCCGTAGTGTGTGTTTATTTTAAGTCTTATGGATATACTATTTCTATTTAAATAGCATATCATGTGATCTTCTTTCAAATTGCTGTTTTTCAGCAAATGTTTAACTGGATCAGAGAAACCGCTAAAACCAATGAATGAACCGCGGTGTACATTCACTGTGTTAATTAGTTATTTTTCACTTCGCATGCTCTTAAAATGTTACTTTAGTCTGCACAACGGCACTAAAGCTCCATATTAATATCTAAAGTTTTTTTTTTTTACTTTTGATACCTTTAATCCACCAATCACGGTGTTTGTGAATGGAAGATTATCGCCATTTTCAGTGTGTGGACAATTTTTAGGGCATGGAAATAACCTCAAAATGACAACCGTGCAAAAATATTAAAAAGACGATTTAATTTCATGAAACAAGCATTTAAAGTGTCATTTTACAAAAAAAAACAACCACGAAACTGTCAGAAACTTTGTTACATATTTGTTAAATATTGTAATTTTGTATACAACGTCGTTTTTTTGGGTTATTCCCACCTGTTACCACCAATTTGTTACCACTGGTAACAACTGGGATTTTTTTTCCCACCTGTTACCACTGGTAACTACTGGGAATAAAAATTCCCAGCTGTTACCACTAAGTACTGGGTTTTTTTTCCCCCAGTAGTTATCACCATATATTTTAGTGGTAACAAATGGGAAAAATATTCCCACTTGTAACCACCGACTACTTTAGTGGTAACAGGTGGGAAAAAAAATCCCAGCTGACCAGTGGTAACAAATTGGTAGTAACAGGTGGGAATAACCCGTTTTTTAGCATTCAAAGTGAAAGGTAGAATGTTTAACGCGAGACTAAACTAAACAACCATAATGAGTCATTATTAATGACACTCAAACTATAACCACTCTCGCTCGCTACAAATCTATTGTTACAATATTGTGCGTTTTCATTGTTGTATTAAAGTTTATTTTACAGAAACATAGCTGTTATTTGGTTCTCCGTGCAGCCAGCGTTCGCGTTGCTTAAAATGCTAGTTAACTCACTGGTTTATAATTTCCAGCAAAAGAACTATCATTAATACGGCTAGTTCATTCATTGGTTTCGCTTAAAATTCAAGAGCCAGTTAATTAATGTTCGTTATTTTACAAGAACCTATTATACCTACATCGTTTTCAGGTGAGAAAGTTGCACTTCAATGAATATTAAGTAGTAAAATAACAATTATATAAATAAAAAAACCCTTAAATAACTAAACAATGTTCATTCACTGGTTTTGTTCACTTACTGGTGTTTTCATGTTAATTCTCTAGTGCTTTGGGGTATTTTCGGCTTAAAATTGTTATTAATAAGTATAACTTGACTTTTGCAATATCATTATAAAACAAATGTTAAAAAGCAAACTAGAACACTTTCTTGATTGATAACGACAATAATATTAGACGGTAACTACATCCATTTAATTTTAAAAAAAGATGAAATCTCCCTATGGGTTCATTCACTGGTACGCTTAATGCGTCGGAATAAGGTACGATAAAAATCTGCAAGAAGTTTTAACAGAGTATAAAGCGGGGAGCTCACAAATAATGTTGCTACACTACAGTACGGCATTTCTCTACGCGACAGAGTACTTAAATTTAATATTTTTTAATAAAAGTTTGAGAAACGTGGACTATTTCAAATTCGGAAGACCTTTTTAAATATTAAATTTACTTTTTATGGCTTATGCTTGAAGTATTTGAGAATGTGTGAGTCTGTAGTGCTAACAGGAATAGAGCGGGTAACAATATTTACCTACGAGCCATACGCGTAAACTGTACACATCATTTTAGAACATAGTCCGATGTTAGGTACCCCGAGAACGTCCGATGTCTCCGTAATTTATTTGAACACGAACACTGATTTAGACAAATTAAACAAAAATGGTTGCTTATATGAAGAAATCTATAATTTTTATTGAAAATATATATCATACTTTTTTATAACAAAAAATGCCAGGAATCATTAGCAATGTTAAGAAAAAAATATAAACTCAGAATATAAGAAAAGATTTAGACTACTCTTACCGCAACATACCTTAGTGTTACCTAAGAGTAATTCGATAAGTAAAGTGCGTAAGTACTCTTTCTTCCATACCTGCTCTAGCCTCCTAAGACCGTACAATACAACGAAATTTTAAATGAAATAACGTCAATATTCTAAATTGATCGTAAGCCATAAAAACAAAAGAAATTCCACTTTAATTTCTTTGCACTAGATATTTATTTCAATGGCCGTATTATGTACCAGGGACCTCAACAGGGAGTACCAAGTCTAGAACCTAAGAGAGCTCTCCCATAATAAAAGGAGGTAAAGTATGCTTAAAAACCAATCTGGTGAAGTTTCACGTTTCTTACCCTTGGTGTCCAAATATTAAGAAAAAGGCAGTCTTCGCTATAATTATCATTTTCTCCGTCGTCAAGTTGCGGACACCGTGGAGGCATACGATGAGCAAATAAAGTGCGACTCCATCCGGGATGACGCTTTGGAGCCTTCATATATACAAAACAAAATTTTATACAGGTAAGTACCGACCGAAATACGTGTATAGTACATACATACAATACAATGATGTGAGTATGCTCATAACTAGGGCCCGTAGACCCCGTAGTAGTAGGGGAGCCCAAGGGGCTAATTGGGGATTTACTCGAGCGTCGTGGGGACCCTATTAGATTTTGAAGATTAGATGGTAGAAATAAAAACGCGTTATTTGATGTATATCCTTTAAGCGGTGGGGGAAGCGCCTACAGATTTTCAAAAATGATTTTAAAAAAAAAAGTCGAACGGAAATGCTCGAGCGCGTCAGATATTGATTATTGATAGTATATAACGCCCACGTGTCTCTGAAGTATGTTAATCTGCCGGTTTGCACGATGGGGGAGGCCATACAAAAGGGTTGAAAATGGGAAAAAATATTTTTTAACCGAGCGGGTCAGATTTTCAGAGGGGATGTTAAGTGAACCAGAAAGAACCTCCCAGTGCAAAGACACGATTCGGACGTGACCCACATGGTGGCTTTTTGAAAATGCAATAAACAATCGAAATTTTGGAAAAACTGTAGGGCGTCATATTTTTATAGTCGGTTCAGCTTGATTTCTAAAATGAGCTGACCCATATAATCTGACGATTATTTGGAGGGTTTTTCTTAATCCAACCCCTTAAAGGGGGTCTTGGCCCCCCTTTTAATTGAATAAATAAATAAAAACCGAATGAATAGAATCTATGACGTGAGATAGCGTCATGGCGACGGAAAGTAGTGTGGAGATGGTGCGAGAGAGTGAGAGAGAAAGAGTGAACGAGAAAGAGACGCGGAGTGGGGAATACATGCTCATACTGCAGCTACACGCGCTAAACTTTAATGATATTTTCAGCTTCGGCTAATGGAAATCGTCAGAATATATATTTTTTCCATTATCCTTGAACAATTCAAAATAACTAAATAAAACGACCGCGCTCGAGAAAGTCACGTCTTTTCTTTAAATTTGGGACCCTACCACCCTTTTGCGTCACGCTCAAATCGTCAGATTATTGAAATACTTATATACTTTTTTGTATGTAATTAACGTACCTTACTTTAATCTGACGCGCTCAAGTATTTCTAGCTATCGATTTTTTTTATATTTCTGATCGGTTAGAATCCTGGACGCACGTTCCAGGATAAAGTGCTCTCATATACAGGGTGGAAAAATAAGTCGGGCTCATTTTATTTAAAGGATATTCGTTTATTTCAAAAAAAAAAAGAGGATTGCATTCAAATATAAAATATTAAATAATTATATCGATTAGTATAATAAAATAGCTAGTGTTTTTTTTAAAATTGTATTCGTTTCGAGTCCCGGGCGAGGCAAGCTAGTTTTAGAAAATCTTTGAATGCAGTTTTGTTTCTACTTGAAAATAAATGTCTCCTTTAAGTAAAATGAGCCCCCTTAAAGATTTAAGGTAGTTTCCATCCAGGGCCCGACTTATTTTTCCACACTGTATGCTGGAGGTATTCAGCAGGGTTCAAGGATGCCCCCTTATGTTAATCTGCCGCGCTCGAGTAAATCCCGGAATCCCCTCTTGGGCTCCCCTACTATAGAATGTATTCATCAGATCGTTCGATCAGCGTGCCAGTGCACAAATGGTTTTGAGTGAATCATACGTAGTTATTATAAAAGTACTCACTGCAAATCTATGCGTTCCAGCTGGAGAAGAGTCGTACGCAGCGTACGGAACTCCAAAAAAAGCTTCAACAGGCGTTAGAGATGAGGCCTTTGTGAAAACTTTAATCTGTAAATCAAGCAACAATCCCCATCACAATAAGAAGAGCCTCTTTCAATAATTATAAACATTATGGCTTAACCGCCTGAGTAAATCCGGTCTTACCCCAACAATCCGTCCGTGCGGTAAATTCACTGTCGGATCTTGAGCGTTTGATAAAATAAGTAGACACCAGAATAAACACCAACTGTCAATTCTGTTGCAAAAATAAATTACGGTTTCTGGCATATTAGACCGTTACGCCAGCCGAAATTTAAAAACCCTCCAAAGTACAGTGACTAATAACGAATAACTAAATGTCAGACTCTGGTTACGGTGCGAACCTGAAGCTTATCAAAATGATGTGAAAATGGAATATCTACTTCAAAAGCGAGGGCGCTCCCGTCCAGTCAACAAGGCCGACAAAACTGATGTGATGAGTGGCATAACATTATGTTTGGCTGGACATTCGACACAATAACAATTAGATTGTACAATGATTGCGCTCCAGCCCATGACGCAGCACCGTAACGATCCACCACCATTGTTCTAAACACTACTAACAACTTGTTTCGTGACAAAATTTAGAGCCAGCCATTGTTGGCAATAAAAAATATCTACTTTTATAAGTGAAACTGGTTTTCCACCCGAGACTCCGCCTAGAGCTATTATTTTTATTAGATATTTTGTGACGTAAGACATTTCATTGCTAATTATTCCCTCGGGATTGTTCCTAAACATTTTTTTTTCATAACTTAGGTATCAAAGTGTATACAAAGTCAGGGCCTCTTTCAACGTGTTAAATAATGAATGCTTATATATTTTATTATTAGTATTAGTAATATTTTAAAATTTACAGTAAATTTGTACAAATTTACATGACCACATTACGTACGTAGACGATCAAATTCACACTTTGACGCCACTGTATGCAAGGTCCAGTTTCTTCAACAAAATTTTGTAATAGTACTGCATCGGTTGATTATTAGCAAATCCTATAGTTGCCAACATTAAACCGTATCCGAGAAGAATCGAAAACAGTTTGTGCCTTGCGAGCCATTGGCATAGTCCGCCACCTGAAACATAAGAACGTAGGTATCGGTAAGCGCTCGTGGTCGTTCCACCCATTTGACTATAAGTAAAAGAGCTAAAACCTTTTTTACCGTTTCGGTTAACACTTGATGTTGGAAATCTCATAGAAGCCGGTTGCTTGGCATACACCAGAAGATAGCGTACCCTCACCAAGTCACAATTGGTAACGATATAGTGAGATGTCGATGTTTGCTCTTTAGAAAGATTTTTGCTTCTGTCTTCCTCAAAAATACCATCTCCTGAAAAACCTAAAAGTGAGTAGGTACAATTTTTTCAGAACAATACAATTATTCTGTTTCATTTCGTCTACAGACTCCCATTTCTATAGATTTTCGAATCAACAGAATCCCATGTCTTATTCCCATTTATACAGATTTTCGATTCAACAGCATCCCATCCCATTATACTGATTTGTGATTCTACAGGTTCTCATCTCTACAGATTTTCAATTCAATAGAATCCCATGTCTACAGATTCCCGTTACTACGGCGGGCCTAGGCCTAGTCAACCGTCCCTGATTATTCGGTCTTGGCGGTAGCTCATCTTGTGTCCATAGTATTAGAAAACTTTAGAAAAGCTCCTCGAGGAGTTCCTATTTCTGGGTTATTTTGGCCCTCGGGGCCTCATATAAATACGAACTAAGCCTAACCTACCTAAGGTAACGGCGCCTATTACCGTGGTACTTAAGGAAGTTTTCAAATGAGTCCAAAAAATGAAGGTTATTTATTTATTTATTTATTTATGAAAGCTCCCTAACGACCGACACTTTTTATTTTATTTAGGAGTGTTTATTTTATTGAGCTTTCGGCATCGAAACTTTTTTGGCTCATTTTACTAATAATAGTGATAAAATAAACCAATTTTATTTTATAAAATAAAATTCAGCTTCTACTCGTATAACCGAGGGAAAAAAAACAGCAATTTTCTGCAATCGGTAATAGGAACCCGACTCATGATTCGAAACTTATTACCGAGGGATAAAAAAATGGTTTTGGTTCAGAATACTATTTTTGTACATCAAGTTTTTTAAGGAAAACTTAACAAAACGTTAAAATATGATTACTTATACTTAGGATTTACATTTCGTTTGTCAAAGTTGTCACAATAAATATTTCTTTATGGACCAGTAAACACGGAAGTTTCCAACTGATGAGTAAAAGTCTAGATTTAATCAAATAAATCTGTACTTACGGTATCCTAAATCTGATTAGTTTTAATAGAAGACTAAAATGTCACTTAGATACTTCTTTAAGAACCTATTACCGACCCTCACAAATATTGAATGGATCGGTAATAGATTCCCATACATTCTGTTACCGAGGGTTATCTGATCGTATCATCGGTAAAAGACTTAATTTAGAGTGTTGTTATACCTAATTCCGACCCATAAAAATAAATGGATTCAGTTGTATTTTCATTAAAAATCGAAAATATATATTACGACCTTGGTATAAAACCAAAATTACATACCTGGTATGTAAATATATGATTATATCTCAATATTTCTATAAAAACTATAAATTCAGTGCTGTAGTTTTTGTTAAAAAGTTAAGGGTTTGTTGAATACTTTCCATACCACGGAAATAGTTCTTTAATAGCGTGAATAGATCAAGATTGGAATAAGTAACAAAGTATAATTATAACCGATCACAGATACCAAAAACAAAGCATAAAGCCATAATCACTACTAACTATCACCGCTGTATTATATGTTCCATTTTAAACGTATTTCCAGCCACAAAAATATATAAAGAGTACTCAAGACAAAACCATAAACAACCATTTAAATACCATAACAATAGTTCAATTGTCATAACTATACCGTAAAATACTAAATAAGATTCGAGTTCCCTTACATATGGCATCACGGGTTAGTGTGGCTGGACCTCTTTCTGCGCTGCCGTCGCGGAAACGTATGAATTGCGAGCACTTTGTTTAATTCACACATACTATCGCTAATAGACACGTCGTCACGAACGACGATACAGTGGACCTACCTTAGCGAAAGTTAGTGACTAAAAATAAAAACAAACGTTTTTCAAACAAAATTTTATTTTACAATACGGATACAAGTACAATAAAGAACATACAGTGTTATCTTAACGAAGTGGCATGTTATTAAGTGTTAATTAGGCATTACAAAGTATCATATTTACTTGCCAGTGCTTACAATTAAAAAAACTTACCCTCTAACGTTAAAAAAAACACTATAAATATAGTTATACAGTGCTGGATTACAATTGTAGCATAGTGCGATACGCGCGCGAGTCTAGTGTATAAAAGACCAAGTGGCATGACTGTGTGCATCGGAACTGGATAATCGTCGGGTTTATAAGACAAATAAATTAACTGCCGTAATCATCTACTTTCTTATTACAGCGCCATCTGCTGACTGTCCCTCTGACTACTGAGGCATCTATCCACCTTGCTATTGACATCTGTACGTTATCAACCACTATGGTTAAATGTACCGCATGTGGTAAGTTCCTCTCACCGCTAGAGTGCGCTAAATGTTCGAAATGCTTTGGCCAGTTTCATAGGGGCTGCGCCAATTTATCGAAGGATGAACGAGTTTCGTCAAAATGGGTTTGTCCAGAGTGTACGGCTACTGCTCCCCGTAAGAACACTGATGATACTCCCATCAAGAGCACGGAACTTACATCGGCGGATGAAAGCGACCCCAACACTCCGAGCCAAGAGTCAGAGCACGACCTTGTCAAGGAGCTCAGATTGTTCCGAGTGGAACTTGGGTCAGTGCGGGCAGAGATGACGGCAGTTCGTCAGGAATTGACAGCCTTGAACAGGAGTGTCGAGTGCTTCCAAAGCCGCCTGGACTTAGTTGAACAAAGGGTGACACTTATTGAGGAGCGCATATCAGAAGGGTCGGGTTGCGACAACAGCGAACTAATAAATACCATCGCAAAACTTCAGTCGGAGCTAAACGATAGGGACCAGGATCTTCTGCTTAACGACCTCGAAATTACCTGTCTCCCCGAGACCCCCAATGAAAGTGGAACTCACTTAATTATAGCTGTGGCTCAAAAGTTGGGAGTAAACCTCGATGAGCGTGACGTTGTTTCTGCGGAAAGAGTGGGGGCGCGCCGGGATGTGCGGGACGGCGGCGAGACTAGCGAACAACCGCGCCCGCGGCCGCTAGCCGTGCGACTGGCGCGCCGCGCGCCTCGCGCCGAGCTACTGCGCGCCGCGCGGGTGCGCCGCGGCGCCGACACCGCCGGCCTAGGCCTGCCTGGTACTCCTCGGAGATTCTACGTCAACGAGCGTTTGACCAAGCAGAACCGGGTGTTGTTTCACCGGGTGCGAGAGGAGTGCACGAGGCTGAAGTGGCGATTCTCCTGGACTAGAGATGGCCGGATTTATGTGCGACGCCTAACGGACACCGCTGCACATCGGATCAAGTCTCTAGAAGATGTAGGAAAGGTTTTTGGTTTATCCTCAATTTGAAGGATCGAATACTTAAGGCCAGTCGAGTTTTATATGTCATATTATTTTTTCTGTTCTCACTTTCGGCTATTTTACTTCTTTTTTTATGCCATGGGTGGGACCTGTTATTTTATACACACGAGGCCAGTGGTGGATCACAACACTATTTTATATATATTTTCTTATTTTTCGTTTCTAGCCTATTCCCCGTTTCCCCACAGTGTTTGAACGATATTGCAAACTGTATTGCTTCCTATTATTTTTCCATCCCTACTACTGCTCTTATGGTGTTATACTCTGTGGACAACGCGAAATACGCTTTGCAAAGCCTTAGTCACACATTAATAATTGATTTACAATTTATAATAGTCATTATCATCGTTATAAACCCTAATTATTTACTATTTACCCTTTCATTCATGGCATTCTATATAATAATTTGCATTTACTATGATTAATAAAAATAACGCATTATTTGTAGGCTTACTCAACCCATGTTCTCTTGGCACGAAGCATGAAGAGTTTATAGTGGCGATGCAAAGGCATTCCGTAGACATTATGGCTATAAACGAAACCTGGCTGAGGGAGGGGGAGGAGGGCCGCGCGCCGGCTGTCCCCGGCTACCGACTGCGGCACACGCCGCGCCCTGCCGCCGTGCGCTCGCGCGGCGGCGGGGTCGGCTTTTACATCAAAACCGGCATTAACGCTCGGGTTTGTTCTTACCCGGCGGCGCCCTTAGTCGAGCAAATGTGGCTACAGCTTAACGTAAATGGACTGAAAGTCGTCGTTGGCACGGCATATCGCCCACCCTGGCTGGATGTAGATACATTTATCGAGGCACTGACTGAATCTATAGCTACGTTCGCGGCCTGTAACTACATTATTTTACTTGGTGATTTTAATATTAACATGTTACAAATTAATGACGCTAACACCAAAAAACTAAGAAACTTTTTGCATTGCTCAAGCCTCATACAGCATGTTGATAAACCGACTAACTTTACTGGCTATGACACTAGTACCTTGATTGACTTGGTCTGCTCTGACGCACCGGTTACAAACCTTACAGTTGATTACATTGCGGATCTTAGCACACATGCCTTCATTGTATGTACATTTAAAATTAAAAAAGAAAAGCATATCCCCAGATGGATCTCATTTAGGCCACTGAAAGATATAAACAGCGAGTTTTTTAATAGAGATCTGAATTGTATTAACTGGGAAAGTGTCTTGGAGCAAGATAACGTATGTGACATGGTCAATGTATTTAATGAAAGCCTTTTACTTTTATTTGACCTCCATGCCCCTCGCAAAAAAATATATTTCAAGGAACGTCGCTGTCCCTGGATTACGTACACATTAAAAAAAATGATGAATCTTCGTAATGAAGCTCATGCTAAATATCGTAATACTAAATTAGAAACTCACAAAAAATACTATAAAGATCTCAAACATATCGTCATCACTGCTATTTACAACGAGAAACGCGCATACTTTACCCATCAAATTAATTGCTACACCAAAAATCCAAAAGCACTTTGGAAAAATCTAAAGCAAGACATTTTAGATAATAATGAAAATAAGGAGCTTCCTGTTCATTTCACTGACCCTGACGTCATCAATCACCACTTTCTTGACCTCCCCGGCAACAGAGACATATCGATAAGTGATCTGACCTATTACGAATTTAACCGTCACGGCCCGTATAAGTTCCATGTAGAACCTGTCTGCGCCGATTTAGTATCGAAAATGATCAATACCCTGAAGTCAAACGCACAGGGAATTGATGATATCTCCCTAGACATGATACTTCTCACTCTGCCTCGCACTCTGAACGCCATAACAGCCATTATAAACAAATCCATTGAGAGTCACACTTTTCCCACTGCCTGGAAAACTGCGCTCGTTAAACCGATTCCTAAAAAAAATAACCCAGCTACTGTCAAGGAACTACGCCCCATCAGCATATTGCCATGCCTTTCTAAAGTGCTGGAGAAAATTATCTGCACACAAGTAACCAAATACCTAGAAACGAATAGTGTTCTGCCCGTCACACAGTCTGGGTTTCGTAAGAACCGTAGCACCACCACTGCTTTACTTGACGTTGTGGACAATATAATATGTGCCCAAGATGAAGGGGCAAGCACCGTTCTCGCTATGCTTGATTTTTCTAGAGCTTTCGACACCATCAACATCCCGCTCCTCCTATCCAAGCTATCTTACTACGGATTTGACTGCAATTCAGTAAAATGGTTCGATAGCTATCTACGTAACCGTAGTCAATGCGTAGTTATTAGAGGACGTTCAGGTGAGAATGTGGCCTCGAAAATAACACCGGTACCAGCGGGCGTCCCACAGGGGTCGATTTTGGGGCCAATATTATTTATTATGTACAGCAGTGATATACAAAATGTCATTAAACACTGTAACTACCATATTTACGCAGACGACATACAGTTGTATATATCCAGTAAACCCTCGAACATCTCTTGCGCAATAAATAAATTAAATGAAGATCTTGGTCGTATTGCCACGTGGTCCCAATGTAACTTACTATCCCTTAATCCCATGAAATCCAAATATTTACTTTTAGGCTCTAAACATCAACTTAGCTTATTATCAAACCTTAATTTCACAATTCATATTAATAATGAACCTTTAGAACAAGTCCCAGAAGCTCGGAACCTGGGCTTACTTATGGACAGAGAACTGCGTTTCGAAAATCACGTCCTTAATACTGTACGCAACTGTTTTTATAAGCTTAAGATTCTATACAATATACGTAACTTTCTTGACACAAATCTCAGAATACACATTTGTGACACCCTGATACTGTCGAAGCTTAACTACGGAGACATAGTTTATGGTCCGCGGCTGCTGTCGCGTACTCAACGTCTCATACAGCGGGTACAGAATGCGTGTGCCAGATTTTGCTTTCAGATACCACCGCGTGCGCACATTACACCTTTTCTTAATCGTAATAACATTTTAAAAATGGACACGCGCAGAAAACATCATCTGGCCACATTAATGTTCGGACTTGTTAAATCAAAGGAGCCCACGTACCTATACGGGAAGCTTATCTGGGCGCATAACGCACACAGCCTGGACACGCGACCTCTCAGGCAGCTGCAGCTCGTAATCCCCCGCCATCACTCAGCTGCATTTCGTGGGTGTTTCCGCTACGCCGCCAGTAAATGCTGGAACAACCTCCCGCCGCCACTCCGAACTCTGCAAACAGCGAACACGTTTAAAGTCAAATGTAAGGCATATTTACTAAGTCAGCAAAAAAAGTAAAGCTTGATCATTACGCAATCTTTTCAATTTTCATTTTTCAAGGCTGTAATGTTTACCTTGTGGGACTGCTCTGAGTAGAATCGTAAGTAGTTAAATTCAAATTTTGCACTGAGGTACCATTGAAACACTATTTATTTTATTTCACGCACTGAGACTTTGACTTTGACTTTTTAAGCTAAATCAACGTTGAATAGAATAAGTGTAAATTAATTTTGTTTCGTAATCCAGCCACACCCCAAGAGTGAGAGGAGGTAAATGAGGGTAGGTACCGGTTATTCCGCTGCCGACCCGCGCCGTTTGTTAAAGCCTTATGTTGGTAGCACCGATTGGCGCTTTTACCCCTCTCCACTTCCTTGTCTCCTGTGCTCAGTTGCCTTCCTATTTTTATTATTTGTATGAATATTATGAATATTTATATTTTACTCCTCTATTCCATTTTTCTACTATATATTGTATTCTCTTATTGGTTATTATTTAAATCAGTGTATATGTGGGCAACCGCTGTCTCTTCGTTCGTGTGTCACGTTGGCGCCACTGAAAATCAGCGTCGCGGTTCAGGCCGTGACATAGTGCTGAGTGGTGTCAATTTCGACGACAGGAATCACCCATGGCAACATTATGCTAAAATTACTAAATTCTTTTTCCTTATTGTTTTAATTTTTTTTCTGTGTTGCCATTCTTTTTGTCAATGTTAATTTTAATCTGTGTTTTATTTGTTTTTTCCTGTGATCGTCGAATAAATATTTTCTATTTTCTATTTTCTAATAGGTTTGTTAGTCAACTAAATAAGCGTCGTTTGAGCAAAATCTATTTTTTAGATATTCGATCGGTTTGCTTATAAAATGCGTATTTGAAAATACTGCGGTGATAGTCGCCGATTTTGATACCGCCGGTAATAGGCGCCGTTACCTTAACTACCTCTATGTGTAATTTATTATTTATTTACGTGTGTATCTATCTGTATTTATAGGTAGTGCTTATTTACGGAGACGCGGGGCGTCGCGCGTAGCGTTGGGCGGCGCAGCCCGCACTAAATTCAAACATATGGCGTTGTATAAAAGCGTTTACGGCGAAGCGGTATTACACGCGTTTGCTTCAAATACAGCGTTACTTGCGGCGGAGCCCGCGGATGGCATCGGCGCGTTGCACTCAGCTTTGCACGCGTCAATAACGTCGGTCCCGCCGATGCGCCCGCTGCGGGTCCCGCGGTGGAACCTTCTGGCAGTCTTGTACTCCGCAGCGCGCTCCGCTACACGCTCGAGAGTCCGCCTCGGATACAGCGGCGGGCACTTCGACTCTCTACGCCCCGCACCACGCGCCCCATCACGCCGCGCATCTTCATAAACAACACCGTACATTGCCATATGTTTGTGTTTGTGTGATGATGCGGTCCGCTGCACGCGCCGCCTCTCTGTAAACGGAAAAACTCCCAACGCGCCGCGCTACGCCAAGCTGCACGCCATGCGCGACCCTCCGCGTCTCCGTAAACAAGCCCTTAGGAATATGTAGAGATGGGAATCCGTACAGTTAAGAATCTGTAGAGGTGGGAATCTTTGGGATTCTGTAAAACTGGAAACTTATAGGGGTGGGAATCTGTGGAACTAGGAATCTGTAAAACTGGGAATCTGTAGGGGTGGTCTTTTGTGGGACTGGGAATCTGTAAAACGGGGAATCTGTAATTGAAATCTGTTGAATTGGGAATAAAAATTTTGAGCTACACCTTTTTCATCTTTAACACGTTGCCCTGAATGTCATGAAGCTTTTTTCAGAAATTCGTGCTTCCACTATGGGGTCACATCCCCATACTGAATGCACAGTTGGACTTGTGACTTTGTCTGATCGTTTTGTATGCGGACAGTGAACGTGTTAAATGAACAACTAGTTAGTAAATTATATTTGCAATACATTACATGTAGCATTTCAGCGGTAGGGCGTGCAACATGTAGGTAGATGCAAAGATGCGTAATAAAGAGTTCAAAACCCAAGCTCTGTCAGCCCTGGTGCATAAAGCCAATCATATTATCTTGACGTTATTTCTTTTCCGTGACTTGACGCTGTCACTGAGAGCAATGGAAGAACAACGATTGGAACTGTTGACCGTACCCAACTATTTAGTACAGTAATTGGTAGAAAACTGTTGGTTAACAATAAAAAATATATAAATGTAAATAATCTCTCAAACACTTAACTGAAATTGTGAAGGTAAATACCTTCGCTAGAGACCGGTTTCTGGTAGTTGATGCCGTCGGGCGCGTCGATGACCTCGCAGAGCGCGATGGAGGAGAGGTGCCCGCCGATGCAGCTAGCACCCCAGCCGAAGCCCCCGTGGCTGAATGGCAGGCTCACGCTCAGCTCCGACGAAAGGTACACGCCATTGCCCAGCAGCGTGTTCTGTGCCACACCAAAGGCTCAATGGGCTTCAAAAACAGCTTAATATTGACAGTTAAATGTCAGGACCATTACTATCCCTATCATTTTATTACAAATGATTCAGCAAGAATGTATCTAATAAATAGACACATTGTTTCGAGGTTACTTTTACTAAAACTAAACATTAAGAAACCAGCACTTAAGATTATATATCCATCCAAATGGTTCAGTATGGGATAGTCTGAAACTATAAGGGAAAACGGAGGTGCGGACGCGGGTCATCAATTTTAAATATAACCGGGAATAAAAAATTCTCAGGTCGGTTTTTTTTTTGATACGGATCAACTATATGCAGATTTTCCCATTTGCAAATATGTTGATATATGTTGAAATAGGTTTAGGTTAGGTTATGTTAGTTTTGCAGCAGAGTCGAAGAACCAAAGAACCCAGAAATAGGTACTCCAAATTATTGAGTGAGAGTCGACAATGTCAGAAGATTTCTGGAATGGAGAAAAATGTGATAGGCTCTCGGTGAGCTCACGGCAACAGCAAAATTATGTTTGACATACTTAATTAAAGCTGTGGAGAGTAAATGTAGAACTGGGCTCTCTTATCATGAAAGGATGCTTTGTTCAAATGCGGGACGTGGATAACCTGTTTATTGCTACTGTACCTTATTCAAATGCTGCTGCAAACCAAAATTTAATATCGTATAAAAATTCTCCAAGCGGTTGCCATGATAAGCGTGAAATACGTGATGGTTCTTTGCCAATTCATGAAATTTTGCTTCCGAGTTGGACTTCAACGAGCTTGTCACTTGAAATATATACTGAGGCTTCGGCGCAGGCTGGGTGCATTGCACGCAAGAGAGAATAGCGTCGTGCTGTAAGAAGAGAAAACTTGATATAAGTAAGTGGCCTATTTTCCGAGCTGAAAATCAAGGTGATATATGGTAAATAGAATAACATTATTTTTATACGGGTGAAATTGCAATAATATTAATACATATAAATAGCGTGGAAGCTGTTGTACCCCGGACAGTTTACATTTCTTTGATTTTTAGAAAAAAAACGAGATGCTTCAGAATTGCCAAATGTGCAAATATGTACAGTTGTACTATTGTACTACATTACGGGATATGATATTAAACGATCCTTTAGTTAGTTTAGACGGGACAGGCTGATGGAAAAAAAAGGGAAAAGTGTCCATGGTACAACACCCCTGATTTACCTTGGACACTCGGTGTTGTACCTTGGGCAAATACCATTTTTGCCAAGAAAACAGAAATAATCATCTAGTATTTAGTTATTAAAGATACAAAAGGCAACTCGGACGAAGACTTTTTATACCTTTTCATAGGTTCCTTAATAAAATTTACAAGAAAAGGCCATGTTTTCCCACTCTCCTAAAACAAATGGAAAATCTCCCTGAGAACAATTAAAAACATAAACAAAAATGTAATCAACAATTAAAATAGTAAAAAATATTTAACTTGTCATAAAAAATGCAAAATAATGTAAGAATTAGAACACTTTGGAACTTTTCTACCTTAGTCCGTAGTCCAAGGTACAACGTAAGTTCGGTGTCCAAGGTACAACAAAGCAAGTTTTTTTAAAGTAACCTTTGTAAACGCACTTCGTCTAAAAGTTAGGATGAAACGACTGCACTATCTGATAGCTATTTAATATAGTTTTAGCATGCATTATTCAGTTTTATCATATATATACGAAACACTAAATAAACGAATTTGTAATAAAGTTCTAAAAACTCATTTTCTGTAACAAATTTTATATTTTTGTAATTTTCTCGACGCACACGCCGCTCTCGAGTTTCGTGCTAACTTTACTTTCATTTTAATAGATAATGGTTCAAATGACATATATATTTCTTTTTGAAGAATGCGGGATACTTTAAATATTGTCAACTGTCCGAGGTAAAACTATGTCTGGGGTACAACAGTTTCCCCTACATACCTTCCAATAGCTAAAATAAGTGTTCTTATTACTTTCATGCGTATTTTGCTACTAAACGCTAGATGGCACCGATTTTGAAATATATTTTTTACCAAAAGAACGTCACGTTATTTTTGAGTATCATTATTAGCCGATCTAATAACCAATAATCAATATTGCCCAACAAAGTGGGCACGGGAACAGCCAGTTTTTGATAATTATATAATTTTGTATTACTGTAGGTCATACAAAATTATATAATTATCATAAATATAATCGTGAAAATGTAAATTGATGGCGTTTATTTTGGTATGTTATTGATCGTAATAGTAATGGTTTTAGTCTCAACTTGGTTGTAAACGGTTCGAAACACTGATACAAATAAAAATACCTAGTAGGTATCTTACCGTTTCTACTGGTACAGTTTTAAGGCTAGGTTCCTTTAATCGCACCAGTACGTAGAATAGTAAGTCTATAATGTCGCTGTAGTTAGCCAGGTTGTCCAGGTGGTCTAGCTGCTGCAGCACCAGGTCCAACGCCGGGACATCCGTCACGACGCTAAGCTGCAACAGAACAACGTCGGACGTCGCCATCAAGTATATCGGGAACCAGAACACATTATCATAAAGCAACATACTCATATTAGCCGAAAGACGTCCATGCTGCTGGGCCTTCCCCAGGAACCTCTCTGATGTGGATCGAGCAAATATATTCTAACACTAGAGGACGCCCGCGACTTCGTACGCGTAGAATTAGTGTCCCGCTCCTCCCCCTATTTTAACCCCTTAGGGGGTGAATTTTGAAAAATCCTTTCTTACTACAACCCTAACCCCATAAGGAACCTATGTACCAAAAACCGGGCAAGAGCATGTCGGCCCATGCTCAGTGTAGGGTTCCGAAGCCGTTACTACAATTTAGGAATCGTATACCGGTATTATTTTCATACAACAATACCGGTATTAAATTTTTGTATCTGGCTTATTATTGAACATTTTTGAACTTCAGTGAATTTATATAATAGTATAGTGCTATTACCTAAATTCCAATCGACAATATCAAGGAAATATTGCAAAGTAAGGAAGATATATCAATTTTATTTAATACCGTTATTGATCCCTGCTAGTCCTGCTACAATCAAATAGACCTCGCGACCAACTTAACTTTGCCGTTGGAAAACTGTTATCCCCATACATCGAGATTGGTCGCGGTCAGTTTACCAACACCGCAAATACATTTTCGGTAGGTAGATAGGTAATGAAGTGTACTTATTCGTGATAGTTTTCCTATTAAATTCATTATACCTATTATGATAATTTCTTTAAATTTCTTTAATGAAACCGTCATTTAAGATTTCTTTTAAACTTTTAGTATTTGTAGTTTAGTCTGTATGGGGGGGGGGGGGAGACTTGACTAACAAAAACTATTTCTACCCCTAAGGGGGTGAAAAGGGGGGGGCAAAGTTTGTGTGGGACAACGTGATTCCTTG
This sequence comes from Acleris sparsana, assembly GCA_923062465.1. NCBI lineage: Eukaryota > Metazoa > Arthropoda > Insecta > Lepidoptera > Tortricidae > Acleris > Acleris sparsana. Next base: position 11,114,953 of record OV281287.1, on the reverse strand, counting down.
GTTGAATCTACTTCAAATTTCGCAGAAACATTCTTTAACAGAATTAATGGAAGACGTGTTTCGTATTTTATTGAATTTCATCTCCCTGAGGAGGTGAAAAAGGGGTAGAAAGTTATTTCGGGGGTGATTTGCTTCGGATATCAATACTCCTTAGTGCTTTTGATTTACATTAGGTAGGTACATTTTATTTTGACACATGTTAATAACTCAATTCGATTTTATTCAAAAAAGTTTTAACTGACCTAAAAGCTTGGTGGAATGCAAATACCCAAACCGCTGAGTCTAAAGATTCCATTTTTAGGGTTCCGTAGTCAAACTAGGAACCCTTATAGTTTCGCCATGTCCGTCCATCCGCAGCCTAGCTCAGAGAACTCTTAGTAGTTGAAAGCTGTAATTTGGCATGAATATACATATTGGTCACGCCAACAAAGTGGTAAAATAAAGTCCAGATATTTTTTTTATTGTAGGTACTATCAGCCCATTGGAACCTTGACCCAACATAGAACTCTGTCACAGTGACGTTATGTCTCAAGTCGTAAGAAGTGTCAAAGAAATTGTTTTATAATGTCACTGTGACACCGTTCTATGGTGGGTCTGGGTTCCGTTGGTTCGATAGTATGTCCCCTACCCGTAACGTGGGGATGTATTAGTTTTTCTCGTCTACCCCATATAGTGGATGTCGTTGTGTCGTTGGATAGTTCTTTCATAAATATTTCGGTTTAAGGAAACAATTTTACAATTAAGGGATCCGTTTATAAAATATTAGGCTTTTCACACCACCTGCTCGACAATGCCAAATTACATATCATGCAAACCTTACGCAAACCAAGTCATTAAAGCCCTTCGCTTTAGCCGGGGTGTAATGTTGTACTGAATCTCATTATAACCCGCTGGGTTGTAATATTTTCACTTTTCATAGTTCTTATTACAATGGCCTTAAAGTCTAATTTCGTAATAAAAGATCAACTAATACTCGAAGGCCGGGCGCGGCGCCGCCGCCACCGCCGCGTCGAACCTAATTTGAAAATCGAACATTTTCTAAAATCGAGCTGGCCACGGCAAGCTGAATGGAACACATTTGAAATTAAACAAAAGCCGCGAGTATTGTAAGACGCTGCATTAAAATACATTGGTGATAACTGGACTAATGTCTCAAATATCAATTTTCACTTTTAATTTTAATTTACTATAATAAAACGCTGTTTTTAGTAGACTCGCTTTTTTATTGTCTCGCAAAAGGTGAGAAAAGTAGAGTACACTCCTCGGGGATAAAGCTGTTTTCGTCTTGGGCGCGCTTGAACCCCTCACTGCGCTCAGGACTCTTGTTAATTCCCTCGCTTCGCTCGGGAATTAACTCGTAACACCCTCGCTGCGCTCGGGAGTTAAATCTGGAGTCCTTCGTTACATAAAACTGTGCTTTATCCCCTCGGTGTATAATCTACTATTAATGAATTTAACAAACAATTAGCCTTTTTACAAATCTATTAACGATACAAAATAATTTGTCTAGTTTTCTTCATTTGGCGTCGTTAAGTAGTCGAAAATGACTACATTAATATTCATAGATCAATAATATATGTCGGTAATACATTTTTCATCACACTTGCTCGTAAACGGTGTTATTCCATGCCTGTATACAGAAGGACAATGGCCTAATTTGTTCCCGCGGGAATTATGGCGAGTTTGTCATCCCTAGGGAGTAATGACTTTCTTTTTAAAATTTGCAACTCTTTCGTACATCATTTCTGACTAAGGAGGTTTAATTTTCAGCCAAAAATTAAATCGGTTTCTAATTTCATCTTTAAAAATTAGCTATAGACTAACTTACATTACACAAAACCTATACGCTTCATTAAACTTCATTATTTTTATACCTATTTCAAGTTTATATCAACATTTATCATTAATTTTAGTAATTATACATTTTTATCAAATTGGCTAAATCTGGCTCGAATCCAGGTCGAAACTAAACGCAGTTATTATCTGTGGTAGAGGTCACAAAAAAAATATCGTTTCCATTTACGTTCCCGTTCGTCAAAAGTTATTTCTTTATATTTTACAGAGTTAAAGTGTTTTTCCTCGCAAATGTGATGAAAACTATTGTGTGTATCACAGGCAGTAAGGGGATTACTAACTCAAGTCATTAAAAGCCCTCCGCCTTCGGCGTCGGGCTTCTAACACTCTCGTTAGTAATTCCCTTCATACTACCCTTGATGCACAATGTACTATAACATTATACCTTAATATTCTATCACCGACCCATGTGTGGGTCGGTAGTAGCGACAATGAGTTCCTATTAGCGATTGTACACAAATTATTATACTTAGGGTAAAGTCACGAGTGGTCAGCCAGAGGCCAGTAGTCGACCTTATATGAGTGTGAAAGTGGGAAATACATCTTTCGTACTCTTCCCACTCACACAAAGTATAGGCAGAGGTCGACTACAGGTCTCTGGACCCTCTAATGCAGGGGTGCGAGGAGAGGCGAGTGTTGAATTTAGAATATCAGTAGGAGGGGCTTGTTTTCTGATAAGCTGTACATGAAATTTCAAATTTCGAATAGCAATACAGTGTATCGTATACCTACAGCTTGACAACCCATGTCATCATTAAGTAAACTATCACTTTAGATTAGAAGACTTCGTACACACGTGTTCAACTGAATATTCACTTGTTCACTACAAGAAAATGCAAACACAGTTAATTGTACACTTGTAACCTTATCTCCTGATAATAAGGTTCACTAGTAGTCAGTTAACAGTGAGGGCGATATGTACATTATGTTATGTTGTGTTTATAATTTGTTTAAAATAAGCACCACACTCAGCAGCGAAGTTTTTAAAATTTATTTAAAAAATACAAATACAAAACTAAACTTATTTTAACAAAATGCTTAATATGACCTCCGTTGCTCTTTAGTCTGTCTAAAACACGAATTTCGTTTTTAATACCATCGAATGCTCATATTATTTTTGTTTAAAGATCGTCGAGACTCTGGGCTTCTTCGACGTACACGCGACGTTTGACTTAACCCCACAAGAAAAACTGAGGTGCTGCACGCCCTATCCAGTTGTCTCCGTATTCCTTATTTAGGTAATTTTGCACTGTTGTTGCGTAGTGGGGTCGAGCACCGTCATGCTGGTAGTAAAAATCTCGTAGATAGGCTATCGGAACATCTTCCATTAACTCGCTCACTACACCTCGTAACATATCCAGGTAGGTTCCTCCGGTCGAACGGCCTTCGATAAAATAGGGTCCTAATATTTTATTCCCAATAATGGCCGACCACACGCTGGCACTAAGCCTTACTTGGTGGTGATTTTCTTCAACTTTATGTGGATTGCTGAATGACCACCAGTGTTCTTTATGTAGGTACAATGTAAATCCCAACACGGGTAAACAGTGCTTCATCAGTCCATAAAATGTTGGCATCGGGATGACTATGAAGCCACTCACAAAACCCTCGACGAGCGGCTGGATCCGGTTCTGGGTGGAGATCGGCAGAATGCAGCAACTTCCACACTGCGTACTGGCTGAAACGACGTGCCGCGTCATACGTACTGGCTATCGGGTCATGTTCGAAAAATTCGAAGATTTCATCTTCAGCTTCTAACGCCAAATGAGGTCTACATCGTCCATCAGGGCAGTAAATTGGCCGTATGCCCAGACCAATAGCGTCCAATAGCAGACTATTGGACGCCAAAATTGTTCGCATGTTTGGTACTGGTTGAATTACGTATCCTTGGCTATGAAGTCGAGTTAAAGTTTCGTCTCGGTAATCCTCTTAGCCTCTCTTAAACTTTCACCGCTCAGAATGTACATACGGACCATTTCGTAATACTCAACATTACAATATTCGTAAGACGAAGACGAGAGAAACTGGAATATTGGGACAGTTGAAAAAATTGTGATCTCGAAAACACATTCGCACAGAGAATGATCCCGAACTCGGATCTTCGCCATAAAAGAGGGCGAACAAATTTGATCTAGTCGCAGTCGAATTATTGTGGAGGCGGCATACTTGTTAATTTTATTAAATTTAAAAAACCAAGTTTTTACAGGCAGACTAGGTTTAATGCAACCATAATGTCTACCCTTGGAGAGGCGAGAACAATTCCACAAATCAGTCCAGTGATCCACCAGATGGGACCTTGCAGTAGCACGCAAATATTGACTAAAACATTCCAAGTGGGGGCAGCAACCAATATCTATCGCTTGCTTGGCGAAAAAAATCAACCTGTTCATTACCTGTAATGCCCGCATGCCCAGGGATCCAAGCCAAAACCACATCAATGCCAAGAGAATGACAGCGATGGAGAACCTCTCTCGACTTAAGATTAATTAAAAGATTATCCCTAGATCGCAGGGGAACCTTATCCAAGGCCTGGAGACAACTCAAAGAATCTGAGAAAACTATAGATTTTGAAATTTTGTGTGATTATTTGTAGGAGACAGCTACATAAATGGCAATCGCCTCACCTCATTAAACAGAAGATTTAGGGGGGATTAAAAGTTTAAAACTACATTATACTGAGGAATCCAGACAGCTGAACCCACACAACCATCTGAAGAGAGTTTAGAAGCATCAGTGAAAACAGGAACCCACCCATCCCATTTTTCAAATATTATTTTATTAATAACCCGATTGGCTTCAATATCATTATTTTTAATGCCAAAAGAAAAAATGATCTTAGGGTGAAACAGGAGTAAATCATAGCTAAAACTAAATAAAGGATTGTCAACAGACTGGACAACCGGGGGACCATTACAAAATTTATGAAAGCTTTTAATTAGGCAAGGAATCTCCTTGTTGGAGGAGGGCAAGACATCAGAAAGATGATTAAGGCGACACAATAAAGGATGATCAGACGACTGCACGGCTCTGAAGAAAAAGCGATCAGAAAGGAATTGTCTGCGAAGCTTTAAAGGAGCCTCCAAGCATTCTAAATGAAAAGCATTAATGGAAGAAGATTTCATTGCCCCAGAAATGATACACAAACACCTAGACTGATTCCTATCTAAAGATGCTAGAGCAAGTTTGCTGCAGGGCTCCAACAAAAAAGAACCATAATCAAAGTGGCTCCGGATGATCGCATTATACAAAAGAGAGTAGGGATGAGCACCCCACCAAGCGCTAGATAAAGCTCTCATAACATTTATGCTTTTTTCACATTAAACCTTAATGTGATTCAAGTGAGGGATCCCAGTTAAATGATGATCTAAAATTAAACATAGAATTTTAACAGAATTAGACACAGGAAGCAATATCTCCTCAAGAAAAATATGGATATCAGGAACCTGCCTTTTTGTTGTAAAACCACAACAGAACTCTTAGAGGCAGACAAAGATAAGCCATGATCCAAGAGCCATGAGTTTAAAGTAACCTAGAGCGGAGTTAAGAGATTGAGAACACTTAGAAAAGGAGCTGGAGGCAAAGTAGAGAGCAATATCATCAGCATATTGCAAAATATTACAAAAACAATCAACTGATTTACTAAGGTCAGCGGTATAAAGACTGTATATTATTGGACTTAATACAGAACCCTGAGGAAGACCCTTCCAAATGGTTCTAGGAGGTAACCTTGAAAACAAAGTAATATAGAACGACCCATGAAAAGATTGCAAATGACATGTACCATCTTCACCGGCAAACTTAATTGTAGCATTTTTTGCCTTAGAAGCAGAAGTTGCACATTATCATAGGCAGAAGTAATATCTAAAAACAACACCAACACCAGATGACCTTTGGAGAAAGCCAATCGAATATCGGAAGTGAGAATACCTAATCTGTCCATAGTTCCCATGCCTCTATGAAACCCAAATTGGGATTTGGAAAAATTCCTGGACTTTCAAAAATCCACTCGAGCCTATTCTTAATTAAATGCTCTAGGATCTTTGAGAGAACAGGTGAAAAAGCAATATGTCTATAACTGGAGGGGTCACTGGGATATTTAGGGTCATGTGTTATACGGTGGCACAGGCAGGAACAGTGGCACAGAAGCAAATTGCGAGCAAAGGATAGCTATATTTTATCAGTTTCGTCATATTACGCAAGCTCTCGGCGAACGGGCACGAACGAACTAGTCGGGTGGCGTCTGCGCCGCAAGGTTGTTGGTTGAGGAGGAGTTTTTGATTTTAGTGGTGCAAATTAGTACTTTATGGTGAGTTTTATATGTGTTCCAGTAACTATAGTGTTTACCATTTATACTCAGTGTATTTTTTTTCGCAATATATGGTTAACTGGGGAGGTAGAGGCGTGAAATCCAATGGACAATAGGCATTACATTTCTCGAAGCATTTAAATGTATTCAAAATGGCGGTGTTCATTTACAGTGGCACAACTCGCAACGGTTCACAATGGAACATGAACCACTGTGGTCTGTACTGAGTCTACAGTATGTTTCACTGTGTACCTACTAAAAATGCAATTATTTACGTGATGAGCATGAATGGCCGGTTTCAGTTGAAATCGCGAAAGATATAGGTAAACAAATTTCGTTTATATAATTTAACAAGCTGACTCGGCAAACGATGTTTTGCCTTATAAAAAATAGATAGTAGCCGCTAAAGCTTCATCGTCTAAAAAGAAAGCTACTAAGAAAACTAAAGCAGTTAAACGGGTACTTCAGAGTGATTCAGATGAAGACTCAGAATTTAATGTTCCATATCAAGAATCTGACGAAGATGAGTGGATAGAAGAAGATATGATAGAAAATCAAAATAAAGTTGTAACTGAAAAGGACATAAAGAAGCCATTTACTAGATTGCCGATGGAGGGTGAATACGTTTTAGTAAGATTTTCGACAAAAAAAAGCTCATTTATTACATCGGTAAGATTCTGGAGAGAAGAAACAAAAAATTAGAATATTACATCAGTTTCCTGAGGAAGAAAAGTAGTAATAAATATCATATGCCTGCCGTCCCAGATCTCTCGAATGTAAATGAGGATGATATTAAGTTGATTTTGCTTAAGCCTGAAGTTGGTGGCAGTACAACACGGCAGCAATCATATTATTGCTTTCCTATCGACCTATCTCAGTTGAACATGTGCTGAACTAACTTGAACTTTTTGTTAATGAATAATGCTGGGTAGTTATTTGTTTTCACAAAGGACGTGAATGTTTGTTGCTAAAACTAAAAAGAAAAAGTTTATTTTCGTTGAGTTTTTTTATGAATGTGACTATATCGACCTATCTTAGTTGAACATGGTGCTGAACCATTTTGATCTCTTAATTAATAATAGTTAATGGTGCTGAACCATTTGATCTCTTAATTAATAATAGTTAATGGTGATGGATGAACCATTTGATCTCTTAATTATAATAATCTTATTTTGTTATCACAAGATTATATGATGTTTTTGTTTCTAAAACCAAAAGGAAATGGTACCTACCTATTTACATTGAGTTTTTTGCTATAAGTGACTGGTTAAAATAATTGGTTTAGTTTTTAACTATTAAGTAATAAAAGTACAATGATAAATAAAAACTGATTTACGAATTGAATAGTTTCATTTCTGTTAATTATCCCGAAATTATCCAGTGTGTACCACCCCGTACCACTGTGTAAATGAGGCCGAGCCACTGTTTCGACCCCATCGTACACAGTGGCACATTTCTAACTTTTTGAAAAAATACTTTTATCTTCTTACCTATAGCTTACTTCAAAAAACGAATGACACATATGTGAAATGGATTAAATTTACTATAACGGTTCTTAATAGCAACATCCTATGATTATTTATTTCGGAGCTGTGGTCCTTGGAAAAAAAGTGTGCCACCGTATACCACATGACCTACACTGCGAAGTGTAGAGCTTTTAATAAGAATATTAAAATTAGTTGATGGTATTAAAATTGAGACAAACTTAAACAACTCCAGAAAATTATCAGAATTCAAAGAAGACTATTCAGGCCAATCAGCCTTTCCAGTTCTGTACTTAAGATGAGAAGAGGAATATAAAATAGGAACTGACACATCAGAGAAAAAGGAAATAAGAATAGGAAAATGATCACTACCATGAGAGTGGGAGAGAACCCTCCAGGAGAGCCCATAGGCCAAGTTAGGAGATGTTATAGTTAAATCGGCACAGCTAGGGTTTTGTAAAGGAGATCATCTCCTAGCAGGAGGAACCAGCGTTCAGCAGGCACAAATTAATGTTGTCAAAGACACTTAAAAGATGAGAAGAATTGTAATCACAGGAATGAGAACCCCACAAAGTGTGATTACAATTAAAATCCCCGATGACAACAAAAGGGCCAGAGAGAGAGGAAAGGATTGAATCTGACTCAGCAATAATTGTGAGATTTGGAAGTGGAATGTAAAGGGAAATAAAAATAGAATTAAAAAGTTTAACAGCAACAATATTTATACCTGGAGAATGATTGGGATAGGAACTAAAGAAAAGGGAAGAGAACGTTTAATAAGAACGGCACAACCGTTCCAACCATCAACACTGTCATCCCAAAGACATGAGAAAGCTGAAACCCTAAAAAGGGACCCAGGCTTTAACCATGTTTCCGAGATGGCAAGAATTGAGGGATTAAATTCATTAATGAGATTAATGATTTCATGTTTTTTATGTCGAATGCTCTACCTCTACCATTCCATTGAATGTCTGTATAAGCCATTATTGGTCATAAGGACAGACGTCAATTGATTCAGCAATTCTGAGACATTGTTCGAATAAGCATCAGAGAACTTCGAAAGATGATTCACTAATGTGCTGATAAGCAGCTTAATAAGGTTATCGTTCGGAGTAAAATCAGGTTCAGAGTCATTGAGAGCAACACCGGCGTTTAGACCTACAATTCGCTTTAATATGTCCAAACCGGCAGCATTTATTGCATTGAATGGAAAGGGAGCTGATATACATCCACAGGAATAGAGGTGTGAAAGCAATACACTCTTTCGGGCAAAGATTGTCCCAAGAAGGTCAACGAAACAGTCTGGGTAGGAACCCAGGACACTTTTCCATCCAGCGAACATTTACGGTTAAGCCTACGAGCCTTGATAACTTTAGCAGAGCAATCAATAGAATTGACCAGCTCCTCTAGAGTCCAGTCGACAGGAATACCACGAACGAGGCCCATCCGAGTAATACTGAACAATGGAATGACGGAGGTAAATTGACGATTCTCTTTGAACAGGGCCCTCTCCAAGAAGTCATTAGCAGAATCTGAGTTAGTAAAATCAACAACAACTCGACTACGACCGCCAGATTTTATTCCACCCTTAGAAATACCTTTTATAAATGTTGGTTCACAAGTATGTGAACCAACTGAGTGAATTTCAGAGTAACAAGAGTGGAACCAATGGAGGAATCCTCCACTGACTTCGTAACGTGGACAATGAAAGGGCCAGTATCAGCAGAGCCATATTTTAATTTTGAGCCAGGAGCGAACTCGGGAACCGTAAAAATGTGTTGGATGGAGGCTGAAGCCGGCATCCTAGGGTCCTTTTTATTATTAATATCAAAAACACCAGAATCATCTGAACCACGTTTACAAGAGCTAACTTCCCCCCAATCAGCTACATGGACAGAAGTCCCACCGCCCCCATCAGGGGGCTCATCGTCCAACATCAATGAATTCTTACGAAATCACAGCTACACAACACTACAACACAAACACACTAAATTAAAAATACTAAATCTACAATAATTACACTAATTCTTAGACAATCAACTGAAATAACAATAAAAAAAGGCAAGGAAAAATTTTGCACGTGTAACGACCAGACACCGACAATTGCTTTCTCCGAAAATTGTCTTAACGGTAAAAATTTAGTGACATGACGCTGTCAGCTGAAGTTTCGCTGTTTAAAAAAAAAACTAGTTTAACTGTAAAAAGGTTTTTATTGTTGAGGTTTGTAAAAAGTGATTTTCTGACTTTGTATCCACACGAGAAGGTAAAAGAGAGACAATTTGCAAGAAAAATAAGTTTTTTTTTAACTCGTTTTAAAGTCGTAATATATTATATTAACGATACAAAATCATATGTTAAAATTTGTGCACTGATAAATAAGTATTTGAGTAAAACAAAAATATCAAAAATACCGTTTTCAAAATAATAGCGGTTTATTTATTAAAAGGCAAATAATAAGTTATAATCAAACAATCAACCAAAAATATGATAAGATCTTGTTAGTATTTAGTGGCTTGACCTTTATTTGTAATAACTAACTAAAGCTTGACATCTCTCTACAGGGATACTGTTCCATGCTGACTGTACTCATCATCATCATCATGTCAGCCGAAAGAAGTCCACTGCTGGGCATAGGCTGACTGTACTACATGCCACCAATGGGACTTTGTGGTAGGTAGGTTTTTGATCACTTACAGCATTCTTGACGTCTATCCACAAGTTCTCAATTGGATTGAGGTCCGGCCCAAGGTAAAACATTCACTTCTTTGACTCTAAACCTCTCTTTCATAACTTTACTTGTGTGTTTTGGATCATTGTCTTGTTGAAAAACCCATCTAAGCGGCATACACTCATTGGCATATGGATACATTACTTCCTTGAGCACCTTCTTTAAATAGTATTCTTCATTAATTATGCCCACGATTTCAATGATGGGGCTTACACCATTGTATGAAAAACATCCCCATACCATCAAACTAAGTCTGCCGTGTTTGACAGTCTTTATTGTATAAGTACTGTATATGTTTTTCCTTCTTGAATCAACCTTTTAATCAAAATTCTCTTTTCTCTGGAACAATGCCTTCCTCTTCCCATAGTTGTAATTTTTCTAGCTTCAATTACTTTTACTCAGCAACAAATTCTTTTTCATCACACTTGCTCGTAAATGGTGTTATTCCATGCCTTTATACAGAAGGACAATGGCCTAAATTGTTCCCGCGGGAATTATGGCGAGTTTGTCATCCCTAGGGAGTAATGACTTTCTTTTTAAAATTTGCAACTCTTTCGTACATCATTTCTGACTAAGGAGATTTAATTTTCAGCCAAAAATTAAATCGGTTTCTAATTTCATCTTTAAAAATTAGCTATAGACTAACTTACATTACACAAAACCTATACGCTTCATTAAACTTCATTATTTTTATACCTATTTCAAGTTTATATCAACATTTATCATTAATTTTAGTAATTATACATTTTTATCAAATTGGCTAAATCTGGCTCGAATCCAGGTCGAAACTAAACGCAGTTATTATCTGTGGTAGAGGTCACAAAAAAAATATCGTTTCCATTTACGTTCCCGTTCGTCAAAAGTTATTTCTTTATATTTTGCAGAGTTAAAGTGTTTTCTCTTTGTTTTTTTTCCTCGCAAATGTGATGAAAACCATTGTGTGTATCACAGGCAGTAAGGGGATTACTAACTCGAGTCATTAAAAGCCCTCCGCCTTCGGCGTCGGGCTTCTAACACTCTCGTTAGTAATTCCCTTCATACTACCCTTGATGCACAATGTACTATATTGTACTTCGAATAGATGATAACTGTACCATCAGAGACAGATAAAACTATGTAATGAGGACTTTTTCATGACACTGCTATTTATAAGAAATGTATTTTTTCGAAATTCGTAAATAAAATTCGTAAATTTAAAATAAAAAAAATTGGTAGCCTGTGTTAACAATCCTTGGGTGAATAGTTTTTACTGAGAGGCACTCTTTTGAGCACCTGTCCTATTTAAAAAAAGTACATATACTGCTATTATTTTGCACACAACTGTATATTCAGCGATTTTAATTTGTTTCACGATTAAAAATTGTATCATTTCCTTCAAACAAAATAGAGAAAAATAATAAAAACATACTAAACCAAATACTAAAATTATTGTTTTTTTCGAATTAACTATAATATCCACAAATGTCCCCTAGGCAACTGCCATATTTTCATACAATCGGTAATAGCTGCATAAACACCGTTAATATTTCACTTCACAGACGTCATTATGGATTGGTAACAGAAAAAATTTACTTACCCACTTTATTAATTATTTTTCGCAAGATGCCACTTCATTTAGAAGGATTTATCATAGTAAATATAAACCCAATATTCAATAGTACCATACAAAAATAAACAAAATACTGTGACGGCTACCAATATTCTTAATAAGTATGATCACTTTCAAATTTTCCTTAGGAGGGTCGTTAATAGCTGCATCTACCTTAATTGAGTATTTTTAGAATAACCAAGCAATTTCATTTTTATTACCGTTGTATGTTTTACTGCCCACTAATTTGTTAACTGCCGAAAAATTAAATTATTGTCGTTTATTTTTTATAAACTGGGCATAATAACCTCCGTAATATTTAAATAATACTTGTAAACATTATAAGCAATTAGGAAATATTATTCTAAATGCTTATCGGATTGAACTTTACCAATTCATCCATATCCTTAACTCCATTCTTCACAAAGGCAGGAGGAAACGGACGGAGACAACTTTCATATCTAAAGCTGAAAGCTGCTGCTACGAACATGCTCCATTTTATATCAGCTGCTTTAAAGTCTTTTTCAAGCACCAATCTGTAATAGGAAATAAAAAAGCTAACTAGTTATATTGTGTTCATAGAACATCTGGAGAGTCCCAATAAGAGAAAAACAAAATAGGGATTGTTAATTCAAAAACCCCAATTTAATAAAAAATATTCCGAAGTAGGTACGCTTAGTACTTTGGGGACTTGAGTACTTTTTTGGGAACAAACAGAACAGTAAACCCTTATTTTATCCATTTTGCTATTAAATGCTTTGCTAAGTTGAGACAAGTTGAGGTCTTAAGTTAGCAAAAACATAAACGTCAACAACAAAAAAAAACGATCATGTACAATATTTGTTATGGACAATAGGTCTGTAGCGTATTTATTATATAGGTACCATCGGCCAAAAATGTGGTCTACCACCCTACGGTTGAAATTCATTTGCACGTCATGATTCATGAATTCATGATACAGCAAGTTCGATTTTCCCTTGCAATAATATTATGACAGTGACAAGTGTCAACCTTAGCGATAAATAGATATCACAGAAACTTTTGTCAAAACTGGTAGACCACTTTCTCGGCCGACCTAGCCGTAGGAATAAAATTATAATTATGAACAGTACAAGTCAAATTTCCAATATTAAATTTCCATTTTCAGTGTCCATAAATATAAACATTAAGTAGGTAACTATTTAGCTGCTTCTATTATGATGAGTTCGTGCGACAGAGACCTACCTACCTACTTGTGCTAAATTTATTCTGTGCTACTAGACTGATTGATTTCTGAATATCTAAGCGCGCAAAAATATTGCCTACGGCTCCATCCGTTAACAGCGCCGCGCCGATACGAGTTGTTTACCAAGCGCATTGGTGAGTTAAGTGTTAGGTATAGCTCTTGTAATTCACGATGGCGAGTGGGCTTTGTTAGTGGTTGAACGTGTACATGCACATTGCGGTAGTGTGCGTGTCAGACGGAGCTATCAGTCGCGAGCGCGCCGTCGCTCAAGACACTTGTGCATATATTGTTTCCGCGACGCTAACTGCCACGAAGTACCGTCAGCATGTCATCATGTTATTCATAGTGAGATATGATAAAGTATTTTTATTTTGAATAATACTAAAACAAAAATAGTAAATTTATTTAGAACTGTGGGGCCTATCCGTGTTTATCGCGTCCCAAAACGTGGATAAAACATTCGTCACTTTTATCTACGTTTAGTCACGCAATAAACACGGCCCTAATAAGCCCTCTGAAATAAAGACAAAACCTACAGATAGGTTTTAACTAACATAAAATTGTATTGTACGTAATTTAAGGACAGAAAACACGAAGACATTTGTAGTGTCTTCGTATTTCGGGAAAAGATACCTAGAATTACATCAATTTCGTAGCTATATGTAGGGGAAGCTGTTGTACCCCGGAGAGTTTACATTTCTTTGATTTTTAGAAAAAAAACGAGATGCTTCAGAATTGCCAAATGTGCAAATATGTAAAGTTGTACTATTGTACTACATTCCGGGATATGATATTAAACGATCCTTTAGTTAGTTTAGGCGGGACAGGCTGATAGAAAAAAAAGGGAAAAGTGTCCATGGTACAACACCCCTGATTTACCTTGGACACTCGGCGTTGTACCTTGGGCAAATACCATTTTTGCCAAGAAAACAGAAAATAATCATCTAGTATTTAGTTATTAAGGATACAAAAGGCAACTCGGACGAAGACTTTTTATTACTTTTTCATAGGTTCCTTAATAAAATTTACAAGAAAAGGCCATATTTTCCCACTCTCCTAAAACAAATGGAAAATCTCCCTGAGAACAATTAAAAACATAAACAAAAATGTAATCAACAATTAAAATAGTAAAAAATATTTAACTTGTCATAAAAAATGCAAAATAATGTAAGAATTAGAACACTTTGGAACTTTTCTACCTTAGTCCGTAGTCCAAGGTACAACGTAAGTTCGGTGTCCAAGGTACAACAAAGCAAGTTTTTAGGGTTCCGTAGCCAAATGGCAAAAAACGGAACCCTTATAGATTCGTCATGTCTGTCCGTCCGTCTGTCCGTCCGTATGTCACAGCCACTTTATTCCGTAACTATAAGAGCTATACTATAGAAACTTTGTAAGTAGATGTATTCGGTGAACTGCATTAAGATTTTCGTACAAAAATAGAAAAAAAACAATAAATTTTTGGGGTTCCCCATACATAGAACTGAAACTCAAATATTTTTTTTTCATCAAACCCATACGTGTGGGGTATCTATGGATAGGTCTTCAAAAATGATATTGAGGTTTCTAATATATATTTTTTCTAAACTGAATAGTTTGCGCGAGAGACGCTTCCAAAGTGGAAAAATGTGTGTCCCCCCCCCCGTAACTTCTAAAATAAGGGAATGATAAATGTAAACATAATATATGATGTACATTACCATGCAAACTTCCACCGAAAATTGGTTTGTACGAGATCTAATAATTAGTTTTTTTTTAATACGTTATAAATCCTAAACCGCATTTTACCTTTCATTCAATCAACTACAATATAATAAAGAATAAAGAAAAACATTTATTTAGATGTGTAGTGGTACGGAACCCTACGTGCGCGAGTCCGACTCGCACTTGGCCGGTTTTTTTTAAAGTAACCTTTATAAACGCACTTCGTCTAAAAGTTAGGATGAAACGACTGCACTATCTGATAGCTATTTAATATAGTTTTAGCATGCATTTTTCAGTTTTATCATATATATACGAAACACTAAAAAAACGAATTTGTAATAAAGTTCTAAAAACTCATTTTCTGTAACAAATTTTATATTTTTGTAATTTTCTCGACGCACACGCCGCTCTCGAGTTTCGTGCTAACTTTACTTTCATTTTAATAGATAATGGTTCAAATGACATATATATTTCTTTTTGAAGAATGCGGGATACTTTAAATATTGTCAACTGTCCGAGGTAAAACTATGTCCGGGGTACAACAGTTTCCCCTAACTAACTAAAACCGAAATCCGTGCAAATTTCGTGTCTTTTTTGCCTCTTGAAGTGAGCCTACACAATCAAACGCGTTTTTGTGTTTAAACCTTACTCAGTCAATATTATCGACAATACCAAGAAGTTTTGTTTTATTTTTGTGTACATAACCGAAATAAAATGGATAATTAATTTAAACATGTTATAATTTATAAATGTAATATTTTCAATTCCGATTTATTTTATTTAAATATGTGATTTCTTGAAATGGCATTTAACTCAGATTTCCGAGTGAATATGGGATTACGAGTAATGTCGTGTACGTTAAAAATAGTGTAGTAAGTGAACTTTTTTAAGACGTAAGTTTTTATGGCAGAGCGGTTACAAGACTTATAATTATACCTATAGGCCCTATAGCGGCTCAGGCCTGAAATCTGCGTTTTCCTAAAATGTACAATTGCCAAAACATCTGCGTTCTCACAATGTTAGCACTTCTGTTTTGTCAGTTTTCTCAAAATGACTGCTATTTACAATGTGGAAAAGAAAGTCTCAGAAAGTCGTCTATTCATAATGTTTACATTTCTATAATATTAGCATTACAATATGTTTTGCTTTTCCGGTATGTTAATTTCTTTTCACTTCTCATGCTCTTAAAATGCTACTTAAATATCTGCGAATCGGGACTAAAGCTTCTTATTAATCTCTAGGGATTAAAGTATTTTTAATCACGGTGTTTGTGAATGGAGGATTATCGCCATTTTCAGTGATTGTGTATGGACCATATTTTTGGGTGTCGAAATAACCTCAAAATGACAACTGTGCAAATATATTTAAAAACAGGATTTCATTTCGTGAAACACGATTAATTATTACGAATATGAATCTATTTAATCATATTAAGGCCGAACTCTTTTATTATGCGTGGTCCAATTACTTTTAAAATGGTTTCCAAGTTTGAATCTGTGGGCTAAAAATATTTAAAATTGTCCCTTTCCTGTTTGTTGAAAAACCAAATGGAAAAGATTTATTAAACCTCGATTATAAATACACGTACACAGTGTGCAAAAGAAACATCAGCTATTTAAGATGGAGATGTACCTACTGATCGTGATTGGTCAGCCACACTGACTACGAATATTAAGAAGACAAAAATAATAAGTCAAGTCGCTCACGTGTGCGACCCGGACGTTAAGACAAAGCAGAAAGTGCGTATTTTAATAGAAAGTGCAAAAACAAAGCCTCTCAGAAGAACATAAACAAATTGGTTATAGTTATAACACAGGAGATATTCCGCCCTACTCATCTGTTAAAAGCTAAAACGTAGTGATTATATTCTCTTTGTTAAAAGCACGCTCAGAGCAAAAAACATAGCCTTGAACGTTGACAGATTAGTTACACTAATGTAAAAGATGTGAAAATTCCTGCAGAATTAGAAGATACCTTTGAGATTGTAGAAGATGGCGAAACTGACAAAATAGTAATATTTTGTTCTCATTATGCTAAAGAGGTTTTAAAAATGAAAGAAAGCGTTTCGTTTTATGAGGATGGAACATTTCGCAAAATAGTAATATTTTGTTCTTATGCTAAAGAGGTTTTAAAAATGCCAGAAAGCGTTTCGTTTTATGAGGATGGAACATTTCGCAAAATAGTGATATTTTGTTCTCACTATGCTAAAGAGGTTTTAAAAATGCCAGAAAGCGTTTCGTATTATGAGGATGGAACATTTCGCGTAACACATTTATGTATATTACATGTAAATTACCACACAGACGAACAAAGTGTAAATATATAACCGATGTTATTTGCATTTTTAGCAGATAAATGCCAAATCACATATAAAAGTTTTTTTGCAAAAATTAACGTGCAATTTAAGATAAACATAAAGTCGTTTAAATGCGATTATGAAATACTCCAAATGAACGCCTTGCGTGAAGTCTTCCCCGCTGCTGATATAAAAGGGTGTTTTTTGACTTCAACAAAGCAGTGTGAAAACGAGCAAATGAACAGAAACTTGAACGTACTGTAGAAGGTCGGAACATATCTAGGATCTGTGCTATTTTTTCACTTCTTCCTGCTAAAGACATGAAATCAGCGTGGGATCATATCAAAAGTATGGAAGAGGGAAGATAACAGAGGTAAAAAAAAATAAGCTGTACTTTGAAAAGAATTGGTTTAAGAATGACCACCAGTTCATAAGTTCTGCTGGTGCGGGCAATCGCACCACTATTGCCCTCGAGCGATATCACAGAAGGCTAAATACATAGCTCCCACGGAAACAAAAATTGTTTTTATTTTGCAAAGTTTTATCCAAAGTGGCGCAACACATCAATTCCAAAATGAGGAGAAGTTTCTTTCACCCTTTTAAAAAAAACGCAACATTGAGGACATATTTTTTGATCGAAAATACGAAGAATTATTAAAATAATTATTCAGAAAAGATACCTATACAATTTTTTATAAAAATTGAATTTTTATAACTGATAGAATAGTAATATTTTGTTCTCATTATGCTAGCACCAGTTAAAAATAGGCGTTTTATTTGTAGGTACTAGTGCAGTATTTTTAAGTATAACCTTTTTATTTAATAAGTTTTTTTTTAAGTTGTATCTGTCACTTTTAATTTCTTACAATTCTCATATCTAATGTCATTTTGAAATTTGAGTAATAAATTAATATCTGATGAAGGCCATATTTTAGGCCTTTTTATTTGACAGTGAAGAATTACGGCAGTTTCGTACGGAGCTGAATGCGAAGATGGAAATTATTAAGGCAAGACGTGGTAACGCTACTTATCCTACAGTTCAAATTTGTGCCTTTGCTTGATAAATTGAAGAGAGAGATGTTTAAGACTTCTTCTAAAACCAATTTTGACGAATGCTGGGAAGATGTCGTGGTTGTGTTTCGGAAATATCGACGACATGATGAAGTTACTAATGTTTATGATTGCTTATGTCCAACGCAACAACCATCAGCATTACGTATAATGTTGACAGGAATAATTATACAAAGTTTTGGTCAATTTTGGTTTGAGGTGGTAAATGTAATCGAAAAATACTTATGTTTAAAAAAAATTCTATTAAGGACTTAATTATCAAATCAAATCAAATCAAAATCATTTATTTCAGCCATCTTTAGACCATAATATTATTACAAAGTGTTAGTAAATTAAATTAAAAACTTAACCTAATGTTAGTATTACATATTTTTACTGAGCACATAGGTTTTAAACTAAGCTAACCTACTTAGGCTGATATGCCAGTACGTGAACCAGACAACAATGATTCACATACTGACAATCGAACCTCTGGGCGAACGTCGCCAAGATGCTGTTGGAGCTGGCCCGCACCCTGCGCACCAGGGATGTGCAGCGTTTTCGCATGATGGCGTAAAAGCAGTCCACTCTTGCATCCGCGAACATACCTGATGCGCTGCAGAATCGAGGCAGCCCCATCAGCATCCTAAACGCGTTGTTGAACTGCACGCGTAGGGCGCTATACTGCCTTTGCGTGTAGTTTATCCACAGGCTGCTCGTGTAAAAGTTGGAACAATATGCTCTAAAGAGCGTCAGTTTAACCTCAGCGGAACAACGAGCAAACCTGCGGGCCACCATGTTCGCTCTGACAGACAGCGCCCTACGCTCCCTCTCTATGTCTGCATCGTCCCTTAGGTCAGAGGACAGTACGTGCCCAAGGTACTTAAACTCTTTAACAATATTTAACGGAGCGCCGTTAAGCTTAATAGCCGGAACATTGTACGGACGTTTACCTCTGACCCAAAAAACCATGCATTCACTCTTCTTGACATTATATGATAAGCCGTGGCTGACCGCATATCTCTCACACACCCGCAACAACTTGGCAAGACCACACGGAGAGGCGCTCAGCAGCACCATGTCATCTGCGTAGCTAATATTATTGAGACAAATACCGTCAATATTACAGCCGACATGCAAGCTGCTGAGCTCCTCTATTAGACCATTGACATACAGATTGAAGAGCTTGGGAGACGTAAGTCCCCCTTGCCTCACGCCGCACTCCAACCTGTATGGCTCGGAATATGTTCCCGACCATCTCACGACGTTGATCTGGTTAAAATACCAAAACTGGAGTGTTTTGTTTAGCTCCGCAGGCACAGTGATGTTCTCTAATTTACGCCACAGGATGTCGTAGTTAACCAAGTCGAACGCTTTAGAAAGGTCAAGGAAACAAGCATAGACAGGGGTTCGCCGATTGGTGTAGTACTTGATAGTCTGCTTAACACACAGGATAGCCGTTTCCGTCGACAGTCCACGTCTAAAACCAAATTGATTGTCGTGTAGATCAATGTATTTATCTAGTTGACTGTTAAGCAAACTATCAAGGACCTTTGCCACGATTGTGGCCAATGATATTGGTCTATAATTAGCTTTGTCACAGATGTCACCCGTTTTGTTTTTCACGATAGGCACGACCACAGTTTTCATTAGTGCTTCGGGTAGATAGGAATGTCCCACGCACAGTGTGAAAAACATAGCGAGCACTCTACACAGATGAGGGCCTGCAAACTTCAAATGCTCGATGCTTAGGCCGTCGTGACCAGGAGATTTACCACGCGACATTTGTCTGACCACATTATCTACATCTTTGGCTGTGAACCTACCTGCAATCTCCTGACCCGACAGCCCATCACCGTGTTCTGGCTGTGACGGACCCAAAGGCGATTTTATAGTGAAGTGATCTCTAAACAACTCCGCTACACTGTAGTGATCATTAACACCGCTGACGCTCACCGGAAGACTAGATTTGCTATTTAATTTATTGGTGGCTTTCCAAAAGTTCCGAAAGTCCTGCTTGGAATGATGTGACGCTAGAATATCCATCTTTACTTGCTCGTTATGATTTTGGCACCATTTTAACCGTGATTTAAATATATTTTTGGATTTTCGCATTTCATCATAAATTGTGCCAAATTTTGGTTTCCCATACCATACCCATAGCTGAAACCTTGACCTAGCCTCCCTGTGAGCCTCACTTACATATCTATTCCATCCCGGAACCGGTTTTTTAACGTTGAATCGTTTTGCAATATAATTATATCGTTATAATTATATCGTTTTATTTTCGTAGTTATCTTGTACCTAACCCTTTCCCCGCCAACGACGCAAATTATAATAATTACGCTTTAAAATAATAAAGATATTTTAGATAAATGTGGCGTTCATGATCGCAGACATTTTGGGAATAAGACTTTTCTGGAATGCAAAAATTGTAAGAAGGCTGATACTTTGAGGTTGCAGACATTTTGAGATTAAGCACTTTCTGAAAAGCCAACATTATATAAAAACTGACATTCTTGGAAACGGGCATTATAAGAAGCTGTCATTTCGACAAGCTGAAATTATGCCAAAGACGTGCTGACATTACGGAAAAAAGACATTTTGGGAAAAAGACATTTTACAAAAACGCATATTTCAGGCCCGAGCCCCTATAGCGCGGCCAAGACACACAAGGTGTCCCGTAAGTAGTACGAACCAAACCCCAAACTACCAAAAACACCCCATGTATAGATGAATTGTCGAGAACATGGAATTGCATTTGTAGTGGTTGTACCGTTTGCAACAAAAGGAGAATAATTTTCTCTTAATTTAATAAAATTACATACCCAGAGATGGAATAAGTAGTAGTCCTCTGTTTTTTTGCTTTTAGTCGCTATCATGTTCTTCATCTGAGCTGTCACAAGTATTGATAATAAGATTGTCTGAAATTCGATCCATTTCCCCTTCCTGACATCGATATTTATTTTCTTTACTTTCGACATGGCGACAAATATTTTCCCAGTCCTCAGCAGTCAGCAGTAATAGTATTCATTCGTTCAGTTGCTAAACTCATAATGCCTTGCATGTTTAAAGAAACGTTTCTTTTCGCTACATATCCTTTAACCATGGACCAAATATTTTCGATCGGATCGAATGTCGGGTGATACGGTGGCAATCGTAAAACGGAGTGGCCATGTTCTTTTAAAATTGCATCTATGTGGTACTCACAGGGTTAGCTGGAAGAGATCCCATTTAGGGATAAGTTCGCCTTTGTACATTAGTTTAGTAACAATATTGTAATATTTATATTTTTGTACAATAAAGAGTTTACATACATACATACATACTCACAAAACCGCTCTTTATTTTGTTTAATTAAATCATACAAACTGGTTTTGTACATCAACGGGCTATATGAAATGTTGTGTTCTGTCAACCAATCCATCATTTCTTGTTTAAGAGATTTTGACGTTGGAGCACGATTCAAAAGTTTGTTGTGACAGGACGCATTATCTATATACATAAAAATGAATTGCTGTTCGTTAGTCTCACTAAAACTCGAGAACGGCTGAACCGATTTGGCTGATTCCTTTTTGGTTGTATTCGTTATTGTCAAGGCAAGGTTTGTATGAAAGAAAAAAAAACCACCGGGAACGTCGGAAAATTGCAGCGGGCGAAGCCGCTGGCGGGTCACTAGTCTACGATAAGTACGCTATTCTATTCGGTTTAAGGTTCGGTATTCATTTTTCTTTTAACCATTTTTCGTAGTTGACAAAGTTCATCTGGTCATGGTAATCTCCCGTTTTTTGGTTTGCCTTAAACATTAACAAAGCTTTGGGAATAAAACCATCTTTTCCTCCTGCGTGCACTATTATTAACCGCTGGCCTGTACTGATTTGTTTTTTTACATTAAATTCTGTTCCATCGGTCCAAGCCTCTCCGGACACATGTGAAGTGTGGATGTAGGTTTCATCAGTATAAACTAGTGGTCTATCTTTAGACCGATATTCCGCAATTTTGGTTAGGTAATTTATTCTTAGCAGTCGTATGTTGTGTCTTTCCATTAATATTTTTCGGTTGTCCTCGGTCTTTTTCCATTTAAATCCTAATTTTTGTATTTGTTTTCGTAAGGTGGAAATGCCAAATTTGTAATCTATACCGGTTTTGAACACAGAGTGGAGTGCCTTTAAGGTTGGAAATTGCTTATGGGACAGATGAAAATTGTATATAGTTCTCCGGATGACTTTCTGATCAAAATCGTCTACTGCTGATGACGGATAAGTACGTAACTTTTTATTTCTCTGGGAGGTGAATTTCTTTGTTGATGCGAATTTCTCACTATTGCTCTCAGACACAATGTTATAAACAGTAGAGAGACAAACACCTGTAGCTTTTTCAACTAACTGGGCAGCGGCGTAAGGGGAATTTAAATTTTTCTTCAGTTCAAGTTCAAAATATTTATAACAGTTAAAAATAATTTGCTTACTTTGACTCTCAATCGGACCAAAATTACTCAATGCCATATTTTTTGAAAATTACGTAAGTTACACTTAGTCGTACGGGCTCACATAATTTTTTTCTGATAATTGTGAGAATACAATAAAATCAGATGTAAAAATATATGCACAACGTAAATAATATTCACAATTTGACACTGACATTATTTTGGTATTTACTTCTTCAATATATAACAAACCTCTTTTTATGCTGATAGTACGAGAAAATTCAAATATAGAATGCCTGTAAACATACAATACTACTACATATGCAATTCCATGCTCTCGATAATTCATCTATATGTTCAGCTTTTTTTAGTACTTTCAGAAAAAATCATCTTTTTGATCGGATTTTTTGTAATTTCTCCTTGTTTTTGTCCATCCTACGAAATACCCTTAAGCTCATGTATTCTTTCGATGCTTTTTCAGTCTTTTCTTACTTTGTTAGAATCATTATGAAGTTAGGATGTTTTAAAGCTACATCCCAGTTTTTTTTCATTACATCTTTTTGTGTAAATGTGATCGCTATTATTAAGAACCCTTAAAAGAAAAATTTAAAGGCGTGTAATCTCAATCAAGTAAACAGACGAAGAAGTATAATACTATATTGCTGCGTTTCATTATGCTATTTTATAATGTAATTTAGCTCTTTGGATCAATTATAAAATCAATTTCATGTCTTGACTTTCTTAATAGACTAGGTGGGAGTACCTAAACTAAGTTAAGATAAGCCGATTTGAAAAACTTGATACAGAGCCAACGTACCTACTTAGTCAATTATATTTTTTAATTTTCGACTCAAGTAATTAAGTACTACATTGTTTACCTATTTAACAACTAAAGTTACTAAGGATAAAATAAGTGTAGGGGCAAAAATGTAAAAGCTAATTGCTCTGATTATTGTTAATGCCACTTGCCATGGCTGCAAAGCATGGCTTTACTGATTAAAACAAATTATTAAGTAGGATGTTGTTAAACTTATTACATATAAATAATTATAAATGTTATATATTTCGAGCTACCAACTTAAATTCGGTGTATGCTAATGAGCTAATCTAATAAGAAAATAGTTTAACAGAACATAAAGAGCAACCTTAAATGTACAGCTTTTTTCTCAAGTGAATCTAGCTTAGCCTGAGTGTTATCGGACAATGTTTCAGATCCAGCTAAAGCACCGTTCGTAGCAGTCTCAGATAATACTTCTGGCTCTCTGTCCATATTTTCAATTTGGTTAATAGTATTATTTATCAAAATAAACAGGCATAATTAATAATGAAAAATAAACACGTTGAAATTTTGAATGTCAATTTTTTTTTCAAATTTAAAAGTTAAACCCCAACATCGTACTGGCCAGTTGGTTTGGTACCTACGGTATAAATAAAGTGTAATTAACAGAGGCCCTACTTTGAAAATCGAAGTTCGAATTTGCTTTAGCTCCATTCCTTTCTCTCGATTAGTCTCGAATGATGAGTGACAAGGAGTCAGGGATGGAGCTAACGTAACTTCAAACTTCGATTTTCATAGTAGGGCCTCAGCGATGATACAATCGGTTTATTCCAGCATGATTGAAAGTGAGATCTCTGTTGTTTTATATTCTTAACTTATTTCGTTCATTTTCTTTACCGACTATAGTTTATTTTTAGGGATTCGTACCCAAGGGGTGCCATTGAGGCTAATAATAGGGTCCCCTATTAAGCCTTCGTCGCCTGTCCGTCCGACAATCTGTCCATCCTAACCTATCCTAACTTGAATAATTAAACATTACCTATGTACCTATTCAAATAAGGCTTTATTCAATAAATTCGAGGTTCGAGATTAAACATTTATTTTCTAAACAATATGAGAGACAGCAAAACGGTGTTTCAGCTACCTTACGTGCGATAGCTCAATGGGTCTTAAAGGGATGATAAACGGTCGAGTGCAAGTTCGCGTACTCGGCGATCTTACTCGCCCGTGTGACCGCCGAGTCTGTCAAAAAAGATTTGTAATTAAAAAGTGGCAACACTGTAGGGTCGTCCGTTTTTTCTTAGATGATTTGAACAAAGACCTTTCATACTACTAGACTGTGTACTACGGCGCAAAAACCGGTCCGAGCGAGAGGGCTTCCGTTGGTAGTGTGTCCCTTTCTAATGAGGTGACCATGACCAAACAGAACACGGGATAAATTGCTTGTAAAAACGATTGTGTAAGTATCCTGATATATTGATGCTAACGACACGACAACATCAACACGGTCGGTGACCGGTACATCCCCAATTGATAAAACAGTCGGTATCTACCTAGAGTCTGGCAAACGAAAGCTGTCCACAAGAACGGGCGGCAATTCAAAATATCTGCAGCAGATATCAATGTCTGTACACTAAACAAACGGAGTTGATAGATAGAAACAATCATTTAACATTTCTGACGAATAAAATAATATCAACTACGTTTAGTATCGCCTAATCCAGCTTATCCAGCTGCTAATTTTTGAATTGCCGCCCTTTTTTGTGGCAGCTTTCGTTTGCCAGACTCTAACTACTATAACGAGATTGTAAAAAATCTTTGATCAACAAAATTCATGGTTATCCTAAAGAATACGATTGTTGTTTTTGTGTATTTTTTTACATTAAATGATTTGATTTACTTACCCGTGGAAAGAAAAGCGGCTACCAGGATATGATTCATTGTTGCACCCTGTCACACAACAAGAATTCACCATATTCTAGAACTTATCCACAAAACTCAACAAAACAAGTTCAAATTACTCAATGAGCAAACCGCCATCTTATATTTAGTATTACCAGGCCCAAACATTTGAGTACTACTCTTACTCAGTATTAATGAATTATTATTAAAATACAACGAATTGATTATTAATTATAGGAACTGTATAATATTTAAATACGTTTCAAAGTTTATGAATCATTCATTTTGGTAAATCATAAAAAAGAAAAATATAAAATTTTCTACCGTTTCTACCAAACCCAATGATTAATCGAGCTAGCAAGCCGTCAGACAAGGACACACTACCAGCGGGAGCCCTCTCGCCAGGACCGGCTTTTATCTAGCTACCACTTATAAGGAAATAGCTACCCTAAGCGTATGAAGACAGATCTCATAACAGCTAAACAATTTATTTCGGTGCACGATCTAGTAGTATGAAAGATCTTTGGATTTGAAAGACATGACACTAGAGTGTTGCCACTTTTTAATTTCAAGACCTTTTTTGACAGACTATAAGTTCGTCGGCCATCCAACATGTTTGAATTTTGCTCGTAGGCGTCTTGGCTAGTACGTCTGTCATCGCCACGAGTAGCAAGTAGCTAGCCACCATTTTATTTCGCCAGTCTGTGGGTGAGGTGTTTGACATATGTGTTGAGTTGTTTGCATCGAAATAATAAGTATTACGTACACCTGGAATAAGCACCAAAGACGTTAGTTATTAACTAGCACGCTAGCTAGGGTCTTTGATAAGCACTCACCGAAAACAGGCTAGCAAAAGCTGACCTAAAGTAAATAAGGGCTCATTTACTTTTAATAGCAAGTAAATGAGCCCGCGAGCCGGTAGAGATGGCAAGAACGGAGTCAGTGTGTCCCTCTAACAATTTCCAGGAAAAATAAATAAATAATTAGTAAATTTCAAAGTTTCGTGACCGATGTCCTATAAAAATATTGAATAAAAATGTATGCATTTCGAATAAGCAACAATTACACGATTTAGTATATTTTATGAAATATGTTTCAAATCCTTTTATACGTACTCGTGCTAGTTTTAACATGATGGTAGGTTTTATTAATTTCTCAATGGCATCATCAAAGCGTAAGACGGCGCCCTATTCAGACATTTAAACATACCTTAATAATCTGTGGTCCTATTTAAATACAGGTGCAGTGCATAATTCCTTTCCTTCTTATTTTCACGGAAACGTACGAACGTGTCATGCTACTTCAGTCATCCTCAGTACTTTTTGTACTGTGACCGACTGAAACAGCAAGACGCGTTCGTACGTTTCCGTGAAAATACGAAGGAAAACAATTATGCACTACATCTGTACATTATCTAATTATTAATGTGTTTCTCACGGTTTACTCGCAATTTATTCGGTCTATGGTATTAAAATGGTCAAAAAGTGTTGTGCAAAGGTTGTGGAAATTAATCATTTTCTGTCTGTGGTATATCTTTTCACAGTTAAACAAAATAAAACCAAAAAATTATATGCATCATTGAGAGTAGGGTGACAATATTTTCACGATTAATTCAAATGACCATTATATAGTATATACCCATTACACGTACTTATTGTCTAATACGAAGTGATACATAAAATCTCGCCTGTATTCCCAAAGAGGGTTGGCAGAGCACACGAAACGTTATACAGAAAACTTCGTACATAAATTTACGAATGTTTCATTACACCAAACTGAAATCGATGATTATAATTGGAAATAAAATAGGCATGCGTCAAAAGTTGCATAAAACCATTTTATTTAGTAATTTGTAAATAAATCCAGTAGTAAATTTATACAATCATGTTTTATTTTTCAGTACATACCAAAAAATTATTTGCCCTAGTCTCTTCCAGTCATATCATAAGAATACTTCCCATAAAGTCAACTACTGACCCTTAATTCTCTGACATAAAAAAAATACAACAACCGACTTCAATCTTTACTTAATGTAATATTCTGAATGAAAATACTCAAGTTGTTACCGAAAAAACTGAAATTACTGTAGGTATGTCTATGAAATCTGAGGATTTCCCTCGATTTCTCCAGGATCTCGTCATCTGATAATAACGTGATGACAATTGGACCAACTTGAAAGCATACCCTATCAAACAATAAAATAATTCTCGAATTCGGTACATAACAATATATCTTGAAATTGATAACCTTCGCCTTTTTGAAGTTGGTTAAAAATTACTAACTTTTTGTACCTTGGTATACAGGTAATACAATTTCTGTTTCTTTCTCCTTAGTGTTACATATGTAAGGTAGATTGTAAACGTACTCTGTAAACTGTTACATATGTAAACGTACTCTGTAAACCAGTCTTAATATACGGCAAGACATACCTTAATAATCTGTGATATACGGTTGTACTGAACGCACGTCTTTCACTATTCTCCAGTGGCGACGAGGATGAACAAAGAAAAAAATAGTTACAAGTGCCTTGTTATAAAGTGTTATACTCTTTATTTAATATCGTGCGGATCGTGCCTAACGATGTCCATCGGAAAAATGCAAGAATTTGTGCTCAGATCGGGGAATTGGACAAATTATGTTGAAAGAATTGAAATGTATTTCAAATGTAATAAGGTCGACGACACTTTAAAGCTACCGACTTTAATATCAGTGATGGGGGATGAAGCTTACGAGTTGTCCACGTTAGCCAGCCCATCGAAGCCGGCGGACTTGGCATACGCTAAGGCGGTGGAGTTACTTACAGCTCATTTACAGCCTAAGCCTTCGGAGATGGCCGAGAGGTACAAATTTCGGCAGCGGCGGCAGTTAAGCGGGGAAGTAATTACAGATTATCTAACCGAATTAAAAAAAATGGCCAAGTATTGCAACTTCCAAACCACACTCGATGATAATTTGCGGGATCAACTAGTCTGCGGTCTTAAAAGCGAAATCATAAGGCAGAGGTTATTTGCAGATACAGATTTAACATATAGCAAGGCTGTGACTTTAGCGTTGTCGCTAGAAGCTGCGGAGCGCAACGCAAATGCTGTGGAAAGTGGTAATGGGGAAGCCACGGAAGGAATCCATAAACTAATCGAAGGCGAGTGTCCAAAATGCGGAGGTAGACATCTAGCAAGAGACTGTATGTTCAAGGATTACGTGTGCAGTGGTTGTCAACAAATCGGTCACTTGAGAAGGATGTGCCCAAAAATAACCAGGAATTTGGGGTACAACCAGTTAAAAGGCTCGGGGCCGGCGGGATCTGCTGGCGGGTATGGATGGTCACGCGGCGGGCGCGGGGGCCGGGAGCTGGCTCGTGTGCATTTGCTGGATCAGCAATACAGCGTCAGCGGTACTTACGATGACACGGCGGAGTACGAAGAGGACGAAGAAGAGCCTATGTATCAAATGAGCTTAAGCAATTACAAACCGGTGTGTATACAAGTTAAGGTTCATAATCATTTGTTAACCATGGAAGTAGACACAGGATCGGCCTTATCTTGCGTTAGCAAAAATGTTTATAACCAGTTATTTAAGGGCTTGAGCTTGAATCCGTGTTGTCTAAATATTACATTTTATGACGGCTCCACTATTCAACCATTAGGTTATATAGAAACAATAGTTGAATATAAAGGTAACATGCGAAAACTAGACTTGTATATTATATTTAGATAAGGGTACGACAAATCTAATAGACCGACTATTTACAACCCCACCCGCGGCCGATCCATTATTAGAAGGCACACTGGGTCGGGCGACCCTCGGGCTGGTCATCTCAGCCGCTGACTCCGCCCGCGCCAGCTCCTCCACCGGGTCGCCTGTTCGCGCCGGTGAGCCACTCTCCACATTCCTATCCGGCTCCACTGAGCCACTAGTCTGCGTCCCTGGGGACTCGCCTCCCGCCACGGAAAGCAACAATTAGGCCGACAATGGTTAGCAGAATTAGGTATATCTATTACGGTACCAAATTATTCATCAGAAAGTTACTACGCTAATGGTCAAAAAGAAGACAGTACTACAACCGACGCTCAGCTTGGCCTCACCGCCCGTATATTTCCCCAATGTGCCGTCAAACAATGTTTCATGCCTAGAAATTATTATACTTGTTAGTATTTTTGGACCCAACATAGGTATTCCGAGTGCGGCAGCTAGCCGTCTTCAGCGCTGGGCTATAAAATTATCAGCATATGATTTTGAAATTGAGTACATAAGGACCGATCTAAACACGGCCGATGTTCTTTCCCGTTTGATTGAGTCGCAAAAGAGTGATGTAGTATCTGAGGAGAAAGAATTACCGGAACAAACATATTTGCATTTTTCGTCGGATGCAATGTTATTGGATTATAAGGTCCTTAAAAGAGAAACCCGGGCGGATCCAATTTTAAGTAGGGTTTTAAGTTACATAATCGATGGGTGGCCAACGGAGGTCGAAATAAGAGAATTGACCCCGTACCTTACTAGGAAAAAAGAGTTGTATTGTGAGCTGGGCTGCATCTTGTGGGGTCATCGGGTGGTGGTACCATCGTCGTGCAGAAGTAAGGTTATGGCGGAATTGCACGACCCACACATGGGGATAGTGAAAACAAAATCTCTCGCTCGTAGTTATGTGTGGTGGCCGGGCATAGACGAAGCCGTGGAGGCGGAGTGCCGCGCGTGCGCCGTGTGCGCCGCGGTGGCAGCGGCGCCGCCCGCGCACGCGCCGTGCTCATGGCCCTGGCCTTCACGACCATGGTCTAGACTCCATTTAGATTTTCTAGGGCCAATAGAGGGCATGACGTATTTGGTCGTCGTAGACTCGTGTTCAAAATGGATAGAAGCAATTAGGATGAAAAGGACTACTAGCCAAGCGGTTATAACCGTTTTAAGGGATATGTGGGCTAAATTCGGTCTGCCCAAACAAACCGTCAGTGACAACGGGCCACCGTTCTCGAGCTCGGAGTTCCAAAATTTCCTGTCACATAATGGCATATCGCATGTTTTTGCGGCGCCGTATCACCCGGCTTCCAATGGTGCCGCAGAAAATGCCGTTAAGATTTGTAAACGCGTTATTAAAAAAGCATTAAACCAAAACTTAGATGTAGATACAGCTTTATGCAGGTTTTTATTAGCCTACAGGAATACCGAACATGCCACTACGGGTGAAAGTCCAGCCAATGTTTTACAAGGTCGGAGTCTCCGAATGAGATTAGATAATTTAAAACCGGAAAGAGAGGCTAGAGTCGTTGAGCGCCAGGTCGTTAGCGAACAGGCCGCGGGCGGGGTGCGCCGCCAGTTAGACCCGGGGGCTCCTGTGTGGTACCGCGAGTATAGGGGGTCCGATAAATGGGTAGCGGGGTCGGTCATCAAACCGATGGGTCATACCGATTACTGCATAAGGTCTCCATTAGGAAATGAAAAGCATAGACATGTTGATCAGTTAAGACCGAGGGTTACAAGTATCATGGACGCACCATGTAAGCCGCGAATAGCTCAAGAAGCTCGTAAGTCGTTGCTTTCCGTGGCGGGAGGCGAGTCCCCAGGGACGCAGACTAGTGGCTCAGTGGAGCCGGATAGGAATGTGGAGAGTGGCTCACCGGCGCGAACAGGCGACCCGGTGGAGGAGCTGGCGCGGGCGGAGTCAGCGGCTGGGATGACCAGCCCGAGGGTCGCCTGACCCAGTGTGCCTTCTAATAATGGATCGGCCGCGGGTGGGGTTGTAAATAGTCGGTCTATTAGAAATCGTAAACCACCCGTGCGATACGGATTTGAGGAATTTGATTAAGTACTTATAAGTAATAGATAATAATAATAAATGTTCATTTTCATACCCATTTTATAGGTGTACTACTATGTTATATGAGTACTATTAGACTATAAGTTATTAAATATATATTAGACTATAAGTTATTAAATAGCGGTGGAGGTGTTACATAATATGTAAGGTAGATTGTAAACGTACTCTGTAAACTGTTACATATGTAGATTGTAAACGTACTCTGTAAACCAGTCTTAATATACGGTTGTACTGAACGCACGTCTTTCACTATTCTCCACTTAGTAATATCGAAGAGAATCGGAAGGAACGTCTCATTAGTTGCATAAAACTACGGTCATACTAATAGAGTGAGATAAAATCACCCTGTGGTAACTCACTCTATCGGCTCGTGTTTCCTGCACAGTGCACATTCCAGGTGTACGTAGTACTTATTATTTCGATGGTTGTTTGTTTATTTTGGTTCAGAAACTGTAGTTAAAACCTAAAATTAGTGTTTTTTTAAATGTGATACCATATAATTCCTTAATAACTCAAAGCTTCCTCTGTCGACAACATTATGCGTTTGAAGTGTGAACAAGCTTCAACGCACTTCAACGTGTGTCACCGGCGCTAGCCTAGCTAGTTCACGCACCAATGGTGCTTCGGGTTTGTAGGTACTTGTCTTTCACTCGCTCTCATACGGTCTTATTAAGAGTGAGTGCGAGAGAAGTACAAACCCAAAGCACCTCCTAAGTGCTTATCCACCTTATTATAAACGGTTCCCTGATGGTTCCATAACAGTAGTTTGTGCAACTGTATCATAATAATGGCCATTGAGACACGACTTCAAGTTTGTGACATTTGGCGAAGCCGACTGTCTATAAAACATACGCATGAGTGTCTCAATGGCTGACTATGGATAGTGCATACATTGCTTTTTCTATGAGCTCAAAGGGATATCTACAAGTATTTAGTACAAAATTTTCTGCCCTGATACAATGGGCGGAATCTTGTGGACCTGTAAAATAAAACATGTACAATATAAAGTGAAGTTTATTTATTGCAGTCTTGCGATTGCCATCGTAAGATTGTAGTCTTGAGATTGCCATCGTAAGATTGCAGTCTTGAGATTGCCATCGTAAGATTGCAGTCTTGAGATTGCCATAGTAAGACTGCAGTCTTGAGATTGCCAATTTAAGATTCTTCACGGCCTGTGCAGTAATGTACATTTTTTAATTTTAATTCCCGACATTTACAGTGCCAAAAAGAAGATTTTGAAACGTTTCATAATGAAATGTCAACGCTGCGATCACACAATGCACCTCATTGGATTACCGATAGCGATATCGTAGTAGCACATTGTACTACGCGACTACAAAAATAAGTTAAACGGTTAGATAGACGACTACATTATCGCGTTTAAATGTCCATTGTGAAATGTGAATCCAGCTTAACTGTGGCAACATTGTGTCACACTTCCACTCTTGCCCAAGGACCTTTTACTAAAAGGTCCTTGCTCTTGCCATTGCGAGACACCTCATCTTGATGGTAAAATATAAAAAATATAAAAATATTTACTTATTAAACTAGCTGTGCGTTTTGTTGCTTTGGGTAAAAGGACCTTAAGTAAAAATCATAGCATTAACTTTACAAAATAAAAAATAAATACAGGGATATTAGGGTCCTCCTCATTCATCGGATAATCTCATGAATTTATTTCTCAGAAATTTCTCAGAAATGATTTCTAACCCAAAGTGAATCTAAAGTCCCAAGTAGAAGTGCGAGTAAGTACTGAAAGCTCGACGATCTTTTTCGTCTGTGTTAGGGTGACACATGGGCGAGTAAAGTCGCCGAGTTATAAACTTGTACGGCGTACACTTACTCGCACGTCTATCTGGGACTTAAGATATTAACAACACTAATGAGCTTTTAAAACTTGTTCGCGTGAACGGTAAAAATGACATAATTCATAGTGTAAAGTCCCAGATACACGTGCGCTTAAGTACGCCGTACTTATGGCTCGGCGACCTTACTCGCCCTTGTGTGTCCGCTAAGTACGCGAACTTCTAAAGGTAAACACAGACGAAAAAGGTCGTCGAGCTTTAAGTACACGTATTTACTCGGAAGACTATAATGTTCATGGCGGTGAATATCGCTGCGTCCGCGCGTTGAATTAACGTTAATAAGGCAAAACGTCCATGCGCACAAGTTCTAAATATATTTACACCTTGTCACCCCACATATTTTAAAGTAGACAAATTTAAATTCATGACATGAAAAAGTGGCAACACTTCAGTGTCATCCCTTTCAAATCCATCTAATAAAAAAGGGACGAAACTACAGTTTTTCAAAACTTTCTTGACTGACTATACTGTGTGTTGCAACTAGAGATATATCCCTACCTCTTTGGTTGCAACTAAGTTGCAAAATACTTCAATATAATGGTATGTTTCAGAGTATAGTTTAAAAATTAGTTTTGATCATACAGCTTTCGTTTGATTCTTCTTTAGTCATCAAAGTTGGTTATAATATTAACACATTTTTTTTAGGTTCTTCTTTCAAACTATTACTAACTATTATATATATAAATATATATATATTTGTTAAAAACCGTCTGCATGTTTGAAAAATATATTTGAAAGATACAGTTGTCACAGTAGAACCAAAAACAAGAAGAAGAATACAAATCAATATAAAAGAATATAGATTGTTAAAACCTTCTTCTTAACATTCCCTCCCTTCTTCACTGAAGTCCTATTGGTTCCATTAAGAGGAGCAGCCTCGGCTTGTATAGAGGCTTAGTCATAATGTCAGCTACGTTTTTATCCGATGACACCTTCTTCGCCAGTATGTTGCAATCATTTTGCATTAAACATTCTCGAAGGAAGAAGTGCCGCCTCTGAATGTGCATGTGTTTGGTCTGATGGTGCCTCTCTATAGGGTTCTTGCTGAGTTTTAGCGCAGACTCACTATCAATCAGCAACTCTACAGTTTGCTCATCCATAACCATGTCCTCAATAATTCGTTTCAGCCACAGTAGTTCGCGCGTAGCTTCACTTGCAGCTACGATTTCTGCTTCGCTTGATGATAGCGCTACTGTTTTCTGGCGCAGGCTTCGCCAGGAAATAGCTCCGCTAGAATACAGGCATACCAATCCTGATGTGGACCGTCCTGTAGTTGGGTCACCTCCAAGATCAGCATCTGTGTACATTACAATGGGTTTATTGTCACCTTTGTATGTAATACCGTACTCCTTTGTGCCTTGAATGTAACGCAGTATTCTTTTGACCCTTATTATGTCTGCATCTGTAGGACTCTGCAGGGTTCTTGACACTACTCCAACTGCGTAAGCAATATCGGGTCTTGTGCCTACCATTAAATACGACAAGGCACCTACTGCTTCACGGTATGGGAACTGTTGACGATTCTCAGTTGTGG
This sequence comes from Acleris sparsana, assembly GCA_923062465.1. Classification (NCBI taxonomy): domain Eukaryota; kingdom Metazoa; phylum Arthropoda; class Insecta; order Lepidoptera; family Tortricidae; genus Acleris; species Acleris sparsana. The sequence goes on along the minus strand of OV281287.1, from coordinate 11,080,404 downwards.
CCGTTGCTCTTTGCATGTCCTTCACAATCGGAGTTGGTGCGGGTTTGCTGTTCATCATGCCAAATCGTTGCAATACTTTTTTCGCGTATGCTTTCTGATCAATTTTGATAGATCCATCTATATTGCATTTTATTTCTACACCAAGAAAATATGACGCGGGCTTAGTGGTGATTTTAAATCTCTCTCTGAGCTCTTCATACAAATCTTCCACTCCCTTCTCGTCAGATGCAGCAACCAATCCGTCATCGACATATAAGGTTATAATGACCTTTCTCCCACCTTTTTCTCTGGTAAACAGGCACGGATCTGCAGAACTTTGTTTGAAACCTATTTTTAATATGTGTTCGGTAATGCAAGCGTTCCAGCATCTCGGTGCTTGTTTTAGTCCGTACAGACTTTTCTTGAGTTTACACACCATATTAGGGTCTTCATCAGTCAGCCCTTCAGGAGGCTTCATGTATATTTCCTCGTTTAAGGTGCCATAGAGAAACGCAGTTGACACATCAAATTGTCCTAATTTCATTTTCTCTTTTGCGGCCACACTTAATAAAGCTCTAATAGTGCTTGCCTTAGCAACTGGGCTAAATGTTTCATAATAGTCGAGTCCTTTCTTTTGAGTGAATCCTTTGATTACCAAACGCGCTTTGTATCTCTCGATAGTGCCGTCGGGTTTGGTCTTAACCTTGTAGATCCATTTACATGGGATTGCTTTCCTATTCTTAGGCAATGATACCATTTCCCACGTATCATTCTCCTTAAGAGAGTTCAGCTCATGTCCCATAGCTTCAAGCCATTTGTTCTTGTCAGGATGAAGCATGGCATCTTTAAACGTCTTTGGTTCTGAATTTGCTTGCACTATATTTTCAGCAACATTCATTACATAGTCGTTGAACCTAGAGGGGAGTTTAATGTTATCTCTCTGTCTCAGTGTTCTGAGACTTTCTGCTTCTACTTCATGAGCAGAGAGATAATCATCACTTTCTAACTCAGTGTCAACTTCTCGCTGCGAATCAAAAGACTTGTTAAAGACGTTTTCTTCATCAGAGCAGGATTTGTTATTTTCATCGTCGTGAACTGTTTCTTCTTTAGATTGGTCTTCTACAGATGTCGACGGTAATGGATCTTCCTGTGGGGGCTGTAAAATAATTTCATTTATAGGTGTGAGAGTCCTCTCTTTAAATGAAACGTCTCTTGACCTTACTAATGTGTTATTTTCTTTGCACCAAATCCTGTATCCATCGTCGTTATCGTAGCCAATCAAAACTCCTTTCACTGCTTTCTTGTCCATTTTCTTTCTGTTGCATTTTGGGATATGAGAGTAACAAGTGCTTCCAATGATTCGTAAATGCTTGATATTCGGTTTCTTACCAAACCAAAGTTCATATGGCGACTTATCTTGCTGTGTAGGACCAGTTCGGTTTAAAATGTAAGAAGCTGTATTTACTAGTTCAGCCCACAAGCCTTGAGGCAGTGTCTCTTCTTGTGCATACATCATGGTTCTTGCACATTCTACCAGTGTCCTGTTGTCACGCTCACAGCAACCATTCTGTTTCGGAGTGTATGGCATTGTAAGTCTTTGCCGAGATCCATTTTTGCGTAAGATCCCTCTTACCTTTTCATTGTCAAACTCGCCTCCATTGTCACTGAGTATCTCTTTCACATTATGTCCAGTTGTCTTTGTCTCTGCCAACATTTGCTCAAGTTTCTCATGTACCTCTCCCTTTTCCTTCATAAAATAGACTTGACGAAATTTAGTGTAGTCGTCTTTAAACAGTACGAAGTATCTATACTTTGCGAATGAAAATCTAAAAGGGCCACATACGTCGGTATGTATAAGCTCTCCTGGGTATGTTGCTCGCTCTCGTGTGCCAAATTTGTGTCGATGGGCTTTACCAAATACGCATCCTTCACATAACTCAGAATCCAATTTCAGCTTTATGCCTAGCTCTTTCTCTATTACCTTTTTGACATGTGCTTTATTCTGATGTCCCAGACGTTCATGATATAATTGCATCATATTGGAGTCATCTAAAAGATTGATTTCATGCGGTCCTTTAACGTTTGTAGCAATAAGTTTGTACAAGCCTCCATGCGCATTTCTTTTCCCAATCAATAGATCTCGACCTCCTTCAAATCTTATTATACACTCCTCGGTTCGAGACTCAAACACAGTGTTTAGTAATCTGTCTTGAGCTGACAGTACCGAAAATAAGTTTTTCTTAATTGAAGGTATGAACCATACATCGTTTAGGGTTATTAGCTCCTTTGTTCCTCGTACATCAGCCTCTATTTCAAGATTTCCTTTACCAATTGCCTGAACCGCTGTGCCGTTTGCAGTTGTCACAGTATGAGAACCAGTGAAGTATTCAAAGGTCTTAAACAGATCGCTTCTATTAGTGACGTGACTAGTCGCGCCGTTGTCAACGTACCAGTTCTCGCTGTCTTTATCTGCTGTGTTACTGTCAAGTGCCATCAGATTCATGTTGATATTGGATGCACATTGAGGCGAAGTAGGTTTCTGTTTAGGTGGTCTTCCATCTGCTTTCCATTTGGAGCAAGTTTTGACTCTATGTCCGAGATCTCCACAGTAATTACACTTGGTCTTGTAGTCCTTGTCCTTTCTCTTCTCTTTCGACTTCATAACTGTCAGTGCTTCAACCTTCGTGTTATTATCAATAACATTCGTTAAAGCTCGTTCGTGAGTACATAACTGCGTTGTGAGATTTTCAATATTTCGATCACTCTTATTCATTAATAGCCAGCTAGATTTAAAACTGAAATACTGCTCAGGAAGTGTATCTAGTATTTTACATATCAATAAAATCTCTGGAAGATCATTTCCTTCTATTTCGGTGTTCAAATCATACCATAAATTTTTGAGAGACGAAATATGTGTGGCCATATCATGCTCCTCGCTTTTCTGGTAGCGGAAGAACCTCATACAGAGATCGTAACTCCTGTCTTCCTTTACTCCGTCATAAAGCCTGTGAAGCTCTTTCCACATCTCGCTTGACGTTTCGCATCGCATCACTTTTTGCAATGTCTCTTCTGTCATGTTTGTCGTAAGAATTAATAGGGCTTGACTGTCAGATTTTTCAAATTTTTCCATGTCAGACTTATATTTTGCTAACTCTTCGGCTGTAGACTTTACGCCGGGATGAGTGGGCCTTAATTTTCCTTCTATTGCTTCTAGCGACCCTGGAGTACTCTTTAGTAACAACTTTACCTTGTATCTCCATGTTTGCCAGTTAGCGGAACCGTCGAGCCGACCGATCTCGATTTTCATGCCTGACGCTAGTGACGATTGCATGATCGAGAGCTCTATTTTTCTCGCTATTGCAATAAACTTAGGATTATTATAACTTATTATTGCTCTGCTACCATGTTAAAAACCGTCTGCATGTTTGAAAAATATATTTGAAAGATACAGTTGTCACAGTAGAACCAAAAACAAGAAGAAGAATACAAATCAATATAAAAGAATATAGATTGTTAAAACCTTCTTCTTAACAATATTAACTTTTATAAGCTGCCCACCATGTCAAACCTGGTTACAAATGTTATTGTACATGGCAATTACTTAAGTGTCTTGTAGAACTTTGAACCAAACTTCGTTCGAACATGCTTTGGACAGAACACACAATCTGTGGCACCATAGTATCTCAGTCTCTTATTAGTCTGTGTGGCACAAAATGCCAAGAGTAATAAAAATGGCGCTTATGTTGAGGAGTTTACGATAAACATACGTTTACTGTGTGTATTTAATTGGTGAAAATTTCCAATATTATTTACATTTGTTTATATTATTAAGCAGTGATACTATATTGCGGACTGATGAGTTTGTTGACCGATGTCTGCCGTGGCTCCCAATATCCCCGGTTGGTGACTTTATTTCGTTGTAATAGAATATATTTTGTATCCGTCCACTAGGTTTGCCTAGTTTGCTACTAAGTGATTGTTTTCGTCCACGAAGATAGAAATCATTTTTTGTTATTAAATATTCTTGAGGTGTTTCAATATCCGTTATAAGTTATCGACCATACTGACGGTGCCTTAGTGTTAGCAACGAAAGAGACTTAAGTTTAGTTTCCTATTACTTGCGTGTTACACAAAGAACTTAATTCCTTCAATTACTATCTTACGATTTTTTACTTCTAAATATAATCATTACATATTGGGTGAAACTACGCGTGATATGACTTGTTTTTGATTATTATTGCTGTCTTATGAGGTCAAACGCTTTTCATAACATACATACTTGAAAACTAACAACGTGTGCTTTCTAAGCTAAGGTTTATTTAGAACATTGCAGCATTGTCTGCACAGCTTAAGTTTCCCAGGTTTTTACTGCAGTCAAGTCCTAAATGAATCAGCTAAAGTATTGGCTATGAATGTATTCGACCTAATTTTATGTACTTGTTTTGTTGAGTTTGCAATATTAGCATTGCATCATTTTAGATATTATTTAAAAAGCAGTGCTATAAGACACAATCTCCAGAATAAAGGTTAAAAAGTAAGATTTTAAACATTGAAAGGGCATAAGCAATCAGTATTCTTTATAGGGGCTGACCCAGCAAAGGATATACAAAAGCGCCGTGCGGGCAGTATTGGGTGAGTCTTATTATTTTAGAAAGTGTGTCACTAAAAGTTTACAATTGTATGATGTTATTATTATGGTCTTAAGGTACAGTAGTTTACTGAAAAAATCTGATGAATGTGACATTGTTTAATATTAATACTTTTAGTGTAACCTACTTTAGTACTTTTGTATTTTATCACATAGCCAGTTAGTTGATGAGTGTACCTATAAAGATTTAAGAAAAGTGTCAGTAACTCAGCCTGCTTTGGACTCATTTATTCGACCTACATTTAGGGTTACCATCTGTTCATATTAGTCCGGACTTTGTCTGGCTCTTTGTCCAGATTTTTTGACCTGATAAAATCTTATAAATCTATGAACGCCGGCTGCATGCACGAAAAAGCGTGACTCATTGTCACATTCCGTCTGAGCGGAGCGTGCAAGCAAGACTGGAACAACAGATAGAGAGGCACGATCGGCCTAAGCATTTGGTGTTTTATTATGACATAATTATGTAAAATTATAGTCAGTAAACCCACTTTACATAATGGGATAAAATGTGCTCTAAAATTTGTTAAACAAATGTGGTTTCTAGGCATACAAGAGGTTAAGCCTTATCATATGGGCTTAGTCCCCTAGCTAGACTATACTACAAATGGGTCATTAAATTCCATATGAGAATCACACACTAAAGTTTAATGTGTAGTGGTTAGTAAATGGTAGTCACCATCAAACATAATAAAGCATAAAAGGTGATCAAAAATGTCTCAACACACTCTTTAATAATTGAGTCTAATTTGTTTTTTTTTGAGCACCTTATAGATATATTTGATGGCTACTTTTTCAGATATGTATGATGTATGTACAAAAAGAAGTGCTAAGATCGGATTTTTCCACAGAAAAAATGTAAACAAAGGTGTTTCTGTTAACAAAAAATATCTGCAGTATTTAAAATATTCATACTTACCACATTTATATGAATTCAACTTTCTATAAAAAAACTATTTGTTATAATCAGGATGAAAGAGATTTTTTTTGATATAAACTTTTTGCTGTGTTTATTTAAAATGACAATACTGTTTTTGTACACATCATTTATTTATTGCACTGGTATCATTGACTCGATCCCTCTCAACAAGTCAAAGGCCGTTTGATTTATGTGAGATGTCATGACACTCTCTTCGCTTTACAATTCGCGCTCCTGCCGTAATCACTTTCTAGTGACTCATTTGTGCAATTTTAATATCATTAATTTCTCAAAATTTATATTTGAAATCACGGTTCGAGCAAAATGATAACTTAATATTTCTTTCTTAGTGGCCCAACCTTTGAGATCCCCTGAATTGTTGTTTAGACAGTTATATAACTTTGTTTACAATTTTTCTGTGGGAATAAAAATCCGATCTCAATATTGGTTTGGTTTCTTGAAAGGTCCGATGAAGACGACGCAAGTGGGGGGAAGTATACAAGGATGGAGGAGGATAATATTCAAGACAAAGAGAGGTTTGCAAGGTAATAAAAGTACGATATGGGTAAAAACCAAAATAAATGTACATAAAGACGCTATTTAAATGATCTCTAACTTACAAAAATGTATGTGTTTGATGTTAATCGAAAGTTTCGTTATGGTGACAAAACTCTTCTTAAAATGGTCATTTAATTTGGTTTATACTCATATATTTTTCCTAAATAAGAGTTGGCATCAGAGTTTTTAGAAGTATTTTGTATTGATAAAAAGAAATAACTCCTCTAATCTGTTGACATATTTAATTATTTATTATTAATTTAAACTTTATTGCACAATACACAAAGTAGGTGCAAATGGCGGACTTAATGCCTTAATTAAGGCATTCTCTACCAGTCAACCAAGGGGCTAAACAGAAACAATTTAAGGTTGGTGCTGAGAAGCAAATAACAAAAATGAAATTTTAGTCACAAAAAGACAATAACAAGTCTTGATATAAAGATCATTATTAATATTTATGTTGTTATGTTAATATAGTGTAATGGTGGTTTCAGCTAATATGTAGTATGCAGGATGTTTAAAAATGCCTAGTTTAGTGTATTAGTTGGGATTAGGATATAATCCAAAAAAATACAAAAACATTCAAAATTCTGGCTTGGATCTGTGACTAAGCATACAAGGCATTAAATAGGCCCTCAGTGATATGTTACATCGTGGTTCAAAATTATATATACATATGTCCTTAATATTGCTTCTCCAATTAGTTTATTTTCAGTGCACATGATAACCGTGATAGTAGAAGTTTAATATTTTGCTGTTTTCTAAAAAACCAAGAGGTAGTAACTGGTGACCATTCACCAGTTTTGGTAGTAGGTATGTACCTAGGTAATTGTTATTTCCAACATTTAAGGGCTCTTTACGTATCATTCTTATCAACCTTAAATGCGGTTTACTTACCGTAAATGCGTAAGTGTGTTTACTGGTTTGTCTTTCCTTCACGCAGCAACAAAGCTTACGGTTCGAATCTTTTTTTTGGATAGATGTTTTTGAAGAGATGAAGAGAAGAAATATCGATAGTCGCCTTGTACGCAGACGGCGTTGCAGACAGAAGTTATTTTATGCTCTTCAGAAATAAGTACTAGCGTCCCACCATCAATTCGCTTTGGTTTAAGCAAATAAAAATAGCCTACCTATCTCCATCCGAGGTAATGTTCCTTTCAAATCGTAAAAGACATTTTCGAATTACCTCTCGTCGGATAGATACAAACTCACAAAATTCGCTCACTCTCTCTTTATAACGTGTGTAGATGAAGTATCGGCGTATAAATAAATGTTATCGGTGTTAGGTATTGTAGTAAACCTCTACAGAATTAGTACTTACAAAGGACAACCAAAAAAACCTTGCTCGGGACCACGAAACGAATTCGGATGATTCCGTACCCAAAAGATAAGATCAATGTTAGGTAAATTCTACCTGCTCGAGAGTTATAGACCCCCCTATGTACCCAGCGCTGAACAGACACGATTACGCAAGATGCATATTTCCTACTTTAGTTATGCTATTAGTTAAAAAATCCCGAATTTCAACATCGTTTTACTGCATTATTTAGTTTTCAAGGTTGCTATTTTTATGGTTTTTATTTGTATGGTAGTCAAAGTTTCGCCATGTCCGTCCGTCCGCGGCCTAACTCAGAGACCCTTAGTAATAGAAAGCTACAATTTAGCATGAATATACGTTTAAGTCACGCCAACAAAGTGGTAAAATAAAATGTAAAAACAATGTTTTTTAGTGTCCCCTACCGTATCTTGGGGATGTAGTTTTCTCGTCAACCCCATAGTATGGGGTGTCGATGGATAGTTCTTTCAAAAATATTGCGGGTTTGTGGGAAAAAAAAATCGATTAAGGGATCCGTTTATGAAATATTAAGCTTTAAAGCGCATTTTTTTTAGAGTCAAGTGTCAATAGCCAAATCTACAAATACAAAAAATCTGAAAAATATCTTCAATAAAAGCGCATATAAACGAATTTCAAAGGAAAACTTTTACGACTAAGTAGACATACCTACTTGGTTTTTGTACTCTTCTATTAAAGTCTGTATTAAGATTTCATAGAAAATACTGCAACGTCACTCTTTTCATCGTTGAATAGTCTATGTTACTTCCACAGACATTATATAAACTAGCAGACACAACGTTACTGTTCAGAATGCGTGGCAGCTTTACACACATAGAAGATTACCTCACACTAATACAAAAACAGGGACGTATTAAGGTAACTGAAATTTGAGAATATTAACAGTATAAATAAATACTTTTATTAATTTCTTTCTAGCAAAAGCTGTGTCATTAAGTCCCATGAAATGAATATTTAGGTAGATAAGATAGCTAACTCATAAACAATACCAGAAGAAAAAAAACAGTATACTGTGCGTAAGTTATGTTATGTTTTGAATTGTTTTCAGGGTAAGTACCTATTACAAAACAATGCAATAATAAATGAGGTCGATCAAGTGCATCACAATGAGTAGCGATCACAATTTTGTTAAATCCAGTACTGCTCAGAAGCATTATCAAACAAATGTCAGGCCTAGGCCTAGTTCGACCCTGTATAAATTGCACAGTACATTAAGTGTCAAATGAGCTTATTTTACTTAGTAAATTTAAAATATTTTTCGTATTTGTTTAGAAACCCTTAAATTGAAAGTTTTATCAGCTTCTTGAATATTGCGTTTGTAATTATTTCTAAATATTCGAAGACCAATGTTAGTTAGGACACGGTAAAGAAAAATAAATCTATTACGAATGATAGCAAAAGATAAGTAAATAAAAAAGAATAGACGTTTATTCAGTAAGTAGGCCACACGGGCACTTTTACTCGTCAAAAACCTACCAGCGCTTCGCAAGAAACCACTGCTGAGAAGAAACGCCGCAAGAAACTCACAATTAGTAATATTTCATATCAAACATTATTTTTCCAATTATCTTGTGTAAAAGAAGTCGGATAGTAGAACTGGACAATATAGTACTTAACCATATTTAGTTTTCTTATAGACTCGTATTAATGACTTCATTATTAACTTTAATGAACTGGTACAAAAAGTATTGTACACAATAGTGTCATAATCAAGCTTTTTAATCTCGTACCTTACTTAGGCCACTCAGCAAGCTTCTTAGCCTAAACACGGTACTCGACTAAAAAGCTCTCAATTATAACAGGATTGTGAAAAATACCATTTTGAGATACAGGCGATTAAAGTGTTTATACCTATTAAAATCATCTAAAACGGCACCAAATGATTTAAATAGAAAATTTGTAAAAAATAATAATAATCAAATTTAAACTGTTTATTTCATTTGATTAGGTAAATTACATTATTTTAAACTTAACCTAATCTTAAATATTGAAGTTTTTATGAGTTAAGGAGTCTTAACTATATTATAATAACACTATCTACCCAGTCGGTTCATAAGTTCTGTCACTGAGATTAAGTACAATTAAAATAAATAAATAAACGAGCTTTATAAACCTGTAGTACATCAATCAAAACCTTATTTTATATAGAATAAAAAGAAGCGTAATTTGTATTCTTTACTATTGCAATCATTTGATGAACGAGCTTTAAGCATTCCATTCGGGGCAGGAGATCATGGGTCAAAACACGCACGACTACGATACTGATAATGGCTACGACTTTTGTAAGAGTTCTCGTATTGAGTCGAAATTTGCGTGACATATTGATCAGACTTTTATCTTTAAATTCTGATACAAATGTATTTCCAAGCAAGTAAAGATCCGCTTATACACCGGTCAATCTTCATGCCTCATTAAATCGACCCTACGATTTCACATCAATTTGCAGCAATACGAAAACAAATGAAACTTCAAGCTTCATAAGCTGGTTTTGGAGTGTCGTTAAGAAAATAATGCTGATCTCTTAACATACCGATAGATGAGAGGCTTCACAATATTATGCAAAACAGTTTCTTAGTTAACAAAAACGAACCTTTAAAGCGTTTTCACAAAGTGATAGTTTCAGAAAACTCGTGCGTATTTTAATCAGTGCCGGTCGTGAATGTTAGAAGATCGTGTCCGAAATTGCGGAAGATATGTGGAATGATTATTAGTTCTTAAAAATGTACAATCAAGCTTTTAATTGCTGTATATTTTGAAATTAAAAAATAGACAGATGTTAGGTTTATTTCGCGGTGGATGCGAAAAGCACAAGACCGGTCTGAGTGGAAAGCTTTGGGGGAGGCCTATGTCCAGCAGTGGACGTCTTCCGGCTGACCAGATGATGAGGTTTATTTCATTAAACCTTTGTGACAGAACTTAAGGACCGACTAGGTACTTTGTTTGTTAATATTATTACACATAATAGGTTAATATGCAATAGGTACATGCTTAGTTTTGTGTGTTATCACTTTTTTTTTACGATTGTACTCCCTAACTGTTGTCGCTGAACTATATTTTTGACTTAGCCTGCAGTTTGACCTTCTATTGAGCTTGATAAATCATCAGGAAATCGATTTAAGGTACCTAGGAGAAGATGGTAGTATCTTGACGTGTAAAAGTGCCCGAGCGGCCACTTACTAAATAAATTTCTTGTATCTTTTTTTATCTTTTTTTTTTTATACTTCCACACTCTTTGTCCATATACGTTGCTTTATGCAACCTCGAATTTCGGAATATTGATTTTTGTAGTTACTTAGAACTTAGCGGCTTCGGAACCCTACACTGCGCATGGTACGACATGCGCTTGCCCGGTTTTTGTTTATGCGTGTGCTGTAAACCTGTAAATAGTGATTTGCCGTTCCCGGGAATATTCTCAGGAATATTCCCACACAAAGGGAACATAGGGGAAGTGTATAGGTTCACATATTGTGTGATTGAGGATTATATCAAAACGTTATTCATTGAAATATTTACCGAGTCATTGAATGGTGTAACTCACTTGCAAAAGTAAATTCCCAATGTTCCCGGGAACATTCCCAATATTTCCGGGGTATATTCCCAATGTTCTCAGGAATATTCCCATAATTGCTAGGAAAGTTGAATAAATATTTTTTTGCAAAGTATTTTTTTTATTAGCAATAACTATACAAATCATCACAGTTTCATTAAAAATCACAGTAAATCATGTACTTTGGTTTTTGCAGTACTTATTACGACATAAATACTAGGACGAAACTGACAATTTTTTATGCATTCGTACAGCACCGTTAAAAAAACACTGATAAAAAAAACACGAGGTTTTTAGCAAAAATCATTTAATTCTGCTTAGTTAATAATGAAGTCATTATTAACTAAGTTTAATAAAAAAATAATTTGTCCAATCTGTATTGCAATATTTCCCTGTTTTGAGAATATTCCTGGGAATAAAGGAATATTCCCGGGAATATTCCCATAGGAAAATTCCCATTCCCGGGAATATTCCCGCGGCACATCACTACCTGTAAAGCTTCTTTTATCGGCTAGGCTTGATGAAAATTGTTTGGGCTACTATTATATCGCGGGGGTTTTATCTATTTATAGGTGAAAAACTTTAGTAAAAAAAGCATGTAGTTGTAACGCATCTTTATAGACCGTTCGACATTCTATATTTGAAAGGACGATGGGTAAAAATGTCCCCACCCACCAACAGTGATGAAACATGTGCCAGTTTATAGATCTTGGCAATATGATGTATTTTTTCTATGGCGACGATCACCATATGTATGGGGTTTTCTTGAAAAATCATAATCTTATCGTATGGAACTATGGAATTTGTTTGAAAATGAACACGTATGTAGATGATTTGCCTTGCCTGGCCCTTTGTTTTCATTAAAAAAATCCCATTGATTTTCCTACGAAGATAAGTATTTTGTCTTTTATTGGGTCCTAATGAACATATAGACCTGCAGCCCGTTACTGTTGGAGGGGGGGGACGGAGTCCATACAAAATTGCCCATCACCCTTTGACGCAAATTCCATATTGGGTTTTGCGGCTGAACAAGCGGATTTTTTTCTTCGAGCCTGCCATCAAGTTTTGCACAGTAGTGTCGGTGACTTGGTTGGCGTGTTTTTTCCACTTTTTAAAAAAAATCGGTCTGATGTTGCTGGAGCACAGTTTTTATGCAACTCTGCTTTAACTAATGCCCAATACCGCTTCATGGGTCGTAGCTGGGGACAGTGTGGGGGGTTCATATCTTTGGGCACACATTTCACTTTGTTTGAAGCCAGACACTCTTGTGTGGCTCGAACATAATGTGCAGTGCAGTAGCCAGATCGGGCCAAAACAAAACATTCTCTTCATGCTGCCTTATAAATGGTAAAAACAAATCTTATATGCATTTCTGGATACACCATAAATATCTGCATTTATGGTATCTTTCGTGATAAATGACCCAGTGCGTTTTCCACAGGAACATATTGCTTGCCAGATTTAATATTTTCCCCCAAACTTTCCATAAAAATATATTTATTTTGATCGCTTATACATATTCGCCTTAATTTCGGTTGTGTAGAATTGGTCACCTGGCAAAGTCCTAATATCTTTTTTCACATACGTCTCATCGTCCATGAGAACGCATGTTCTGTCCAAATTGCAGAGAAGTTTGTACAATTTTCGCGACCTTGTAACAGAACTATTGCTTTACCGACTTATTTGGGGCTTCTTTTTTGTAGTTCTTTAAATTTTGACGCACTTTCGTTCTCTGGACCATACATCTACTAGTGTTTTTTTTTTTTGCAACATCCCGCATTGATAAACTACAATTATTCTACTAAGTAGACTATGTTCAGTTCATTTTTTTTAATTTGAAGGACCCGTTGGGCGGCCTCTTCGAGCTTTGTTTTGAGTTCTGAATTCTTTTAAGTTGTCGATTAACAATATCTCGTACCGTCGCGCGACTTATGTTCACTACCTTTCCAACCACTGCAAAAGTTGAATAAGGATTTTTAAGGTACGTTCGCAAAACGGTTTCTCTACGAATTATTTTATCAATTGATACATCAAGATAACCCAAACTGAAGCTTATAATCAGTATGATTTTTTTTTACCATATCGTATTTTACTAGTATGCAGACTCTGTAAAAAAACTTTTCGGTACGGGCCTTAGTGGGTGGATTTATGTTTTCATGCAAAAATAGACTTAATAAAAGCTTGTAGAAACAAAAATCATTTCGACTGTACATCACTAGCTCTTTTGATACTCGGATACTCCTATTAGAAAACCCGGATAGCTACTCAACGTCACCTAAATTGGCCACGCGAAGGTATTTAGGTCCGTGTGCGTAGCGAGGCTAACGAGGCTTCATTACGCCATTGACTTGACACCCTCTTAGTCCTCATCAATCATATTCCATTAGGCCTACCAAATGTCTACTTCATTCTAAATACCTACTCCTCGAGTGATGAAACTATTCACTAGTTAGGTGTAGTCAGCATGAATGAAAATACGTACCTACATACATACCTACCTGAATACTTATCTTGCATCATAATTCACAAGTTAATAAATTAACGTAGACCTCGAAGTTTAACATTTTTCCCACAATCCTGCCATTGTTATGTTGCCGTGTGATTGAAAACGTGTCTTATCACGCGACACGCGCACCTTTCCTTTGCCTTAAAATACCAATAATGATGTGTATTTATTAACTCCTGCTAAGAAGTACTAGCTAAAGTAGCAATTCAGATATATACAGTTAGGTGCAAAACTGATTCAATATTAGCACTTTAGTAGAATGTGAATGTGAAAGTTCATGAAAGTCAATAGTAGATTTTACAACAAAGGCATAAAACAAACCATTTTATCCAAGACTTATGGGCCGTTATCAAAAAAATTGTACATAATTAAAGGCTTATTGAAAACAAAATCACGATCGCTTCCTTTGTGTAACGAAAGTTAGTCATACAAACTATACGGGTAACTTTCGTTACACAAAGGAATCAATTAAGTTTTGTTTTAATTAAAGCCCTTAACTATGTACAATTTTTTTGATAACAACCCATATGGTATGCGAGAGTGGATAATTAAGTCGACGATAAAATGGGTTTTAAGACCGAGTTATACACTCTGTTTTTCACTTTGATTACGAGGAAATATTTAATTTTCAGCATAATGTTTTTAACTTAGGTCAAACGCAATACTGCCAAGTCATACGTTGATGTTTTAATGTTTTTGTTAATAATGCTTATTTAAATAGTTTTAAATTTAGTTTTTGATAGATGCAACACAGAAGGCAAATAAATTAAAGTAAATGTATTCAAATAACCAAGTTTATTAGTCACTGCGTGTCGGGCTTGTTTTGGTCTAGATGACGACAACACTTTATGCACTATTGCATAAAGTGCGATTTTATGCAGCTTATACCCAGCATAAAGAAGGATTTTACGAGCGTGAAAAGTTAAAAGGTATTTATAAATGATTAGTACAGAATAGTTCTCTTGTTACAAATCTGCCTACCTAAGTGTTTACCTGTCATTTACAGTTTTTCAGTATTTTTAACGCAGAAACCGTTCAATTTGACTTTTTTTATTTTTTAATAATTTCAATTATCTCTATGGCAACCCCAAATAAGGAACAAGGCAAAATGAAGGAAATTCAGCTTCTTTAATAAAAGTAGCAAATTATTTAAATCGGCCAAATTTTATTGTGGCTATTGGTTCAGTGCAAAAGTGAATCACGGCAAATAGCCGAAAAAACTGCTTGTTAGTTCACTTTCGCAGCCGACTAAATTTCTACAATAACTACAAAAAAGATCCCTGAGTTAAGCAGCTGACCATTTTAATGAGAATGGAATTCTCTATTTTAAATAGTTTCCTTATTTGGGGTTGCCATAGAGAAAAGTAAAAAGTGTTGGAAGGATAAATAAAGTTAAAGAGAAATGTGTTCATAATTACTAAAAAACTAAAAATGTCAAGTAAGTCATTTGTTAGGCAGTTTTGTAGTGAATTTCAAGGAGTCCTATTCTGTATTAAGCATGTAAAAATACCTTTGATTGAAATCAACTTAATAACGTTCTACTAAGGTGCTAATATTGAATCAGCTAAAACTAAAGAATTTCCGATTGGATTGTTTTGAAACTGCAGCGAATGCAGACGGAGCATGATGCGTCATAGCATAAATATGCAACGATAGCATACCTACCTGTATAATTGTATATGCGTTAGTTTAGCGTTCATTTGTAGAAGATGAGAAGGAATATCGGACTTGACTAAAGCGCGTGGAGCTACCCCGATATGCTTCTGTTTAGCACACCAGAGTAAATACTCTTTAACCGAACAATTTTATTGTCCTCGCGTGTAATATCTGTGGACTTTTATCTTTAATAAGATCATGATGATTGTCTAAAACTCGAAATTGGCGAAGTACACCTTAAAACAAAGGAGTCAAAGCCTTTAATTAGGAAAGTAAAATATATCGCATATTCGCAAGTTTGTTTCTAGTTATAGTGTTCCGTAGTTAAACAAAGAACGCCATAGTTTCGCCATAGTCCGTACCCAAAGGGCGCCAAGCAACAGGACCTTATTACTAACTAATATCTACCCTGTCCGTCGCCCGTCGGCTTCCTTTATAGACCTGTATATTTTAAACCGTAATAGTTTTTTAACGTAATAGGTATATCTTAATAACAACAGATTTTCTAACAAATATTAATTAAAAAATGGGTCACCGTAGAAGAAACGTTGATATAACTTTTTTTGGGTTCTATCTTAGTCCACAAAAAATATTTT
The DNA here is from genome assembly GCA_923062465.1 of Acleris sparsana. Classification (NCBI taxonomy): domain Eukaryota; kingdom Metazoa; phylum Arthropoda; class Insecta; order Lepidoptera; family Tortricidae; genus Acleris; species Acleris sparsana. The sequence goes on along the minus strand of OV281287.1, from coordinate 11,064,641 downwards.
TAAAGTCATCAAAGATAGCAAAGTACAAAAACTTATTAGGTAGGTTTCTGTGTTTGTAGTACTGCGAAGGAGTGATTCCCATTTGTTCTAATGGAACAGTGACGTCATAGGACAAAATATAATTTATTTTTCGAAATTGTTCTATAGAACTACATACCAGATTTTCATCACAGCTCACCAGTGACGCTATGTTTAAAATTAGGACGGACGGACGGATGGACGGATGTATGGACAGACGGACGGACGGATGGACGCACGGACAGCAGAGGCATATTAATATGGTCCCTTCGGGCATGGAACCCTAAAAAGGACCATTTGAATCATCATCATAAATACTAGCTCGGTGGTACCATCATATTGTACTGTCTTTGGAATGCGTATTCAAAATCAAGACAATTCGACAACGATCAGAAAATAGCAAAAATTCTACCTAGATTTGGTTATGTATATTCTTAGTGAAATTCAAGTGACTCAAATCACAACAACTTGTATTTTAGCCGAGAGAACCACTGTGAAATTGAACGTCGACGAAGAAACAAGATGACAGCGTACATCACAGAGCTATCGGACATGGTCCCAACATGTTCCGCCCTGGCTCGCAAACCCGACAAGCTCACCATACTGCGTATGGCGGTGGCTCACATGAAAGCTTTGAGAGGTATACCTCAGGTTCTATATATAAATAATCCATCCTTATGACCCTTATGTGGTCGTTCTTCGGAAACTTAAGGATTTGTTGTATTTGTAGGTACTGGGAATACTTCTACGGATGGAACGTACAAACCATCTTTTTTAACTGATCAAGAGTTGAAGCATTTAATCCTTGAAGCAGCAGACGGGTTTCTGTTTGTTGTTAGCTGCGATACTGGTCGCATCATTTATGTCAGCGACAGTATAGCTCCCGTGCTGAACTATTCGCAGGTATGATGGTAATAGCATTGCATTAGTGACTAGAGAGGTTGAGTCCGGCGCCCTCAGCACTATACTGTTTTTACATGTTTACTTCTAAAACCAAGGCCATTTAGTAAAATCAAAGTCAAACGAATTGTTGAAGAACGGATGACATACACTTGTTTTATTAGTGGTCCTACTAAGGCCATATTTTAATCGGAATATACACGAAATGTTAGGACTAGCTATATTCCATTAACATTTAGGTTTTATTTCTTCTTATGGTCGGCTTTATCGCAAGGCAAAGTATTCGTGTTTTAAATAGGTACCTTTCTTTATTACTGCAACCTTGCAGTATGAAAGTGTAAAACTGATTATTACAGTGATTTTGTTAAATGTACAACACTTTTATGTAAATCACCTTCATTTAATTACTTAAACTGCAAAAAAGCAAGTAGGTATTCTACTAATTATGTTATTTTATTTTAGGGGGAATGGTATTCTTCTTTACTCTACGACCAAGTACATCCTGACGATCTCGAGAAGGTTCGAGAGCAATTAAGCACTCAAGAACCTCAAAATACGGGACGTATTTTAGATCTTAAAACTGGAACTGTGAAGAAAGAAGGCCACCAATGTAAGCTAATCATATGTTGAGCTACAAGCTACAACATAATTATAACTATCCCATAATTATGTACGTACATTACAGGTTGATTGGTTATTCGAACATTCATTCCTTCCTTCATTTTCATTCCTTTGAGTGTTTGAGCTCTTTTGCTTCGAAAAAGGTAATCTAGAACGTTAATCGTTCGTGTTTTTTTTTTCGTTTTATGAATAATTCTCATTTTAAGGAAATTTTGCTATAAATCTAAATTACTGCTTCGTCATCTGCACTATCCATAACTTTTACCAGTTTTCCTCATTCGACAGCTTTAACCTAAGGAAGATATTTGTACATTTATTTTGAGAGATACTTACTGAACTTAATTAAATAGTACATGGAAAACCGAGCGTCGTCGGGTTGAAAACGAAATTTCCCGAAGACCCCAACTTGACAGATCGAATTTTCGCCCCGTAAACGCCTATATTTAAAAATTCATCGAGTCGTTTCCGAGATTTAAAATTGACCGACCTACTTATTTATAGTCAAGGCACTTTGTGACCCTTTATGTTGCAAGTTAAACTAACGCAAAATATATGGAAGTGCATGTACAAAAAGTGGTCTTTCTAACAAAACGGCGTTTCCGTAAGTCCAGCGTGCCTACTCCTGCTTTTCATTCTAGCTCATAATACGTATTCATTCGCACGAAACCCAGCCCATAATTTACTCGTCCCTGGTGATGCAAGCCGATGTACGAGGGCTGTTTGATAAGTCGTTTTAAAAAGTAAGAAAGTTATTTTTTTTAAACAATTTACATTTATTTTTCAACAGTCTCCTTTGAGGGCCAAACACTTGTTCCAGCGAGTTTCGAGAGGATTTTATGTATTTGCTTAATGGAGATGCCTGCGTTCTCAGCTATTTCACGCACCTTCACTCGGTGGTCTTCGAGTACAATATTATGGACGTCTTCAACAACATCCTCAGTAGTGACTTCGATTGGGCGACCAGAGCGTGGGGCATCAGATGTGCTTGACCGACCACGTTTAAAATCATTTATCCAGTTATAAGCAGTCCGCAACGTTGGTGCGTTAGTCCCATGAATAGAATCAAGTTCACTTTTTATTGTGGCAGCACTGCAACCCTTCATAAAAAATGGTAGATAACTGCACTAATTCAGATTTTTCCATAGGTGTTGAAAATTTACGAGTGATCACAGGTAAACAATGGTTAATATGGTTATACTGACAAAAACTTGTTTGAATTTTTGACAGTCATCATTTGAAAGATTGTGCCTGCCTTTACCTGAAAAAAGGTTTTACAAATAGATTTTAAAAGGACTTATCAAACAGCCCTCGTATTTGTAGCTGCCTAAAGTGCGGATTGTTTTACTATGACCCTCTAAAAAGGAATGTATCGAATAACTAACACCTGTTTATAATTTTGAGCGTGAGCTTGTTGTTTTTGAGCTGGGCAGGTGGTTTGACTTAAAATACTATTTGTTTGCAGCGTCCATGCGGCAAGTGATGGGTTCGCGGCGCGGGTTCATCTGCCGCATGCGCGTGGGTGGGTCGGCGGAGGGCGCGCACCTCGGACGCCTGCGCGCGCGTAATTCGCTCGGGCCGTCGCACGACGGACACAACTATGCCGTCGTACACTGTACTGGCTACATAAAAAATTGGCCACCGACAGGTAGAGTATGATTTGTCGCCTAACACACTTGTCTGATGCAAAAATGTTTTGTAATTTATTATGTTGTTTCAAAAGTAAGGAACATAATATTATGTGCTGTGGACATTAGATTTGTTTCCAGGAATGCAGATGGATAGACCGGTCGAAGACGAACTACACGCGTCACATTGTTGCCTCGTCGCTATTGGAAGGTTACAGGTAAATTTCAGTTAAAGTACGATTATTTCCACTTTGACACTCGGGACATCTCGGTATTAATCTTAAAAGTTCGTGTTTTTACATAGAGTATATAAAGTCCTAGAATTTACTCACATATAATATTTAAACCTATTTAGTATAATCTACACTAATAATATTATAAACAAAGAGGAAAGAGTTTATTGTTTGTTTTGTTTGCATTGAATAGGCTCCGAAACTTTTGCGCCGATTCGAAAAGTTCTTTTCACTATTAGAATCCTATATTATCCCTGATGAACATGGCTATGTTTTATTTTTCTGCGTGGACGGAGTCGATGAGCCAGTTCATAATAGAATATTAACATAAGTATAGAAACTTCATCAATATTCTAATTATTTAAGACTATAATCCATGGCATATGTGACGGGTTAGTTTTCAATATCAAAGGAATTTGCTTCGAATTACATTATCTGAAGTTTACATTTACTAATTTAATATTTGTTTTTTTAGTAATGCGATGTAATAATTATATCAAGCCATATCTGTGTTATTCAAAGTTCTAATGTAGAATATGTCATTGTGGCAGGTGATCTACATTACTGTTTTAGACTGTTAAGTGCACACTATGATATTATGAATACGCAGTACGCACTACTGTGTCTCGTGTCATTTGCACTTCCGATCTCTCCAGTTAAATTTCGAGAATTGCTGAGTGATAAAGTCTAATTGATCGTACTGTACGCATTGATATGTTTTAATAGCATTTTCGAGCCTAATGAGTAATGACAAAACAATCGCGAGCGATCAGAATCGCAACTTTTTTCTTTAAATTCCATATTAAACAGAGTAGCCGAAATTTATCTCAAATTTGATAGGTGTGAAATGTGAAATTTCCGTGTGATCGTTCGTTAGGTGACGTCGACGCCGAACGCTTCGGAGAGTAGCCTGTGCGGCGGTGGCATGGAGTTCGTGTCACGGCACGCCGTGGACGGGCGCTTCACGTTCGCGGACCAGCGCGCCGCGCAGGTGCTCGGCTACGCGCCCGCCGACCTGCTCGGCAAGCTGTGCTACGAGTTCTATCACCCTGAGGACCAGCAGCACGTGCGGGATAACTTCGACCAAGGTACTTTATGATCGACAGTTACACTCTATTGTTGCCATCGAAAAAAACAGCGATTGTAGAATTACCACCTCTATTTACTGGAAATTCAAGGCGCCAATAATTGGTAGGGTGCTGTCCACAGAATTCTAGTTGTATAGTACATATAAGGTGCGACCCCACCGCTGCGTAAAATACGGTGTCGTTGTGTAAACAAAATACTTGGTCGGGATAGCAACAACATGACGCACCGTAATATACTCACCGTTAAGCAGCGGTACGGTCGCACCTTTATACGTGTATTTAAATTGTTAATATTGTTATTACAATTGGATTCTGTTTCTGTGAAACGCTGTTCAATGTGTTTTTTTGTTTCAGCATTAAAATTAAAGGGCCAAATCATATCTTTGATGTACCGGTTTCGAACAAAGAACAGGGAGTGGATATGGCTGAGAACTTCCGCTTTTGCATTTTTAAACCCGTACAATGATGATGTAGAATACATCGTCTGCACAAATACGCTAGCAAAGTGAGTGTCCCAAGATTTGTTTACTTTCCCGTATATTTTATAAAACAAATATTACAGTAGAGCAGTTGTCTTATCCGAAAGGATAGCTTGATAATGATACATTCACGTCCGTTTAGCAAATATTATAATGGCGTGTGTTCGCAGTCGTTCCCTGGGCAGTGCGGGCGGCGAGGCGGCGCCCGAGGAGAACTACGACTACCACCTGCGGCACCGCGACGTGTACCAGGCGCAGCCCGCGCTGCACCAGCACCACGCGCCGCCCGGTAAGACTTACTACTCACCAGGCTGATTTTCCGCACAGCTCCTGGGAGTCGACTTTAAGGGCGGCCACATACATTCGGAGTTCCGTGTATACATCAACACATACGTTTGTTTTCGTTCGGAATACCAAGCCTCAGTTGAGAGTATCTAGTCATCGAGTTCTGACATTCTGGCAGCGAATAGTGTGGACTTCAACGACGATTTTCTGATCGCGATTCCATTGTTGAACTACTAGGAAAAAGAAAAACCCTCACCATTACTGGGTGCATCCCCTTAACATCCATAGACTGCAGGATATTCAAATTTTCACTCCTTATGACTTTAGGAGCATGAATGTAAAATGTTGAATGTGTTGTAATGTTTTTGTTAATAACGCATGTTTTTAATAGTTTTAAATTTCATATATCTACGCACATATCGTAAATCCTCTTTTATGCGTTCAAAACCCGTAGGAAATGACCAGCATTATTGCAACTAATTTTACTATGAAAAGTTTCTTGTCTGTGGTAGTAGGTAAAATTTGTACTGTAATGGTTATAACAGTATAGATTTTGGTAAGGTTATGAGTTTCAAATTTGGAACATGTTCCAAAATTAACACAATTTAAATAGGTCCAATTCTAGGATCAATTGGAACGTCAACTCGTTATATTTTTTAGTACAATATCGTAGGATATTTGAATTTCGAACGACATGAGAATAGGGACTTTATTAGTAAGTATGTCTATCATATGATTTAAAAAAAAAACATTCATATTCGTGACACATGACAGGTTTCTTTTGCCGCCATTTTTGTTGTCAATTCGTCGTATCGTTAGTCGTAATTTGATTTCATTTAGTTCATTTCTTTGTTGAGTTTATTGTGCCACTTATGAAAATTCTGCTTATCCAAGTAGACAACAATTGATTAACATTGATTAAATTTAACTTCGTTTGGTGAAATTGGTAGGTACTTAGATATGTTACAGGTAGCGCTGGTAGCAATGCAGGTCATTTGCCTTTCGGCTTCTGAACCCATCTTAGAGTACTTATAATATGTATGTAGATAAAGTATTGTACGCGACTTTGCGTAATTGGCATTACAACACTCGTGTCATCTATTATGAAACTCGCCTTGCGGCTCGTTTCATAAACCACACTCATGTTGTAATGCCTGTCATTACGCAACCGTCACGTAAACTACTATTTTGTTAGATGCAAAATAAAAGGCAAATCAATTATGTGTGCAAATAACAAGTTTATTTAATGCAGTCACCTCGTCTGTCTGGCTGTTGGGCTTAATTGTCTTAGTCCAGTTGACGACAACAATTTATGCACTAGTGCATAAAATGCGATTTTATGCAACCTATACCCAGCATAAACAAGGATTTTACGAGCATGAGAAGTGAAAAGACAATTAAGCCAACCAGACAGACGAGGGGACTGCATTAAATAAACTTGTTATTTGAATACATTTACTTTAATTCATCTGCATTCTATGTTGCATCTATCAATAAAGGAATTTAAAGCATAAAAATAAAGGAAATACAGTGGCGGGAAAGAGCTTTTCGTCTCGTTTTGGATTTATTCAATTAGTGGTTTTCTTTGCGAAACTTGTTGTTTTATGGAATTTAAATGATCACTGTTCTATTTCCTCGATAATGGAAGTGAAAAACCACAGACCTTTATCTAACTAGACAACGCGAGTGTACGTACTTCGCGTGCCAAAAAGCAGTCTAAATGTCTGCTTTCTACGCGGCTTCGTTTCATCCGCGTTCGACCGTCATCGCTTTCGGACGTCAACCGATATCTAGAAAACTGACTGGTTCCCTATTAAGTGGTAAAAACTGTACAGAAAAAGATGATCCAAATAATATACGTGTGTTCTTCCATAAGCTAGTAAATTTCTTCCAAAATTATGTTTTATCAATTTAAAAATAATTTATTTAGATTTGTCGTTGTAAAAATATGTATTATGAATATTATGATACATTGCCTACTTTAGTTGCAAAGTTGTAGCGCCTGCCTATGTTAAACGCGCAACGGAAATAAACTGATCGAATTTTAGCTTGTGTCTCTCGGCTTCTCTAGTCCCTAAAAAGAGGGAGATAGAGAAACTGTACTATTATTTTTCTGTCTAATGAATGATGCAAGTGATGTACAACCTTTCGATGCTTCATATTTCTAATCGATTCTTAGGTACATTATTTTTTAGTTATTATATTATTTCTGTCTGAATAACATAGGTTATAAATTAATCCAAATTAAAGTAATCCAAACTTGAAAGAGAAATGGATGGAAGCAACCGGGCAGAGAAAAATTGGTTTCGAACAAAAGTTATTGATTTTTTTATCAGCTAAAACAAAATGATAAGCCATATTCAGTTTCCTTACATTTAATTTAAATTAACTTGAATTGCAATTAACGTTGTTCATAACTATTGTTTATTGTTTATATGTCGTGTTATAGACCTGAATTTATTACAAGTACAATAACAATTTTGCTACCAAAAATCTTCTATGCTTAAATATTTAACACGGCATCTTTTATTTGTGTAAGTAACTTGGATTAACTTGTTCATTCAAATCGAAGGTGTAAAACTACCAATAAATGAAATATTATAAATATTCTTAGTGCGGTCTTATAAAAAGTGGAAATATACAAACGCAAACGTATTTTATTTTATGAGCAACCCATTTCGGCCTTGTATTAGATTTTCGAGTTTGAAAAAACTGACCGTGCGCATAGGTATACCAACTGACTGGTACAACACTTTGAATCAATATCGCGCCGACAACAGCGAATCCACAGCACCAGACATAGGAATCCCGAGGGCAACATTTTATGACAGGCAGGGAGTTCCTGTATCGATAAACTCAATTATCGATGCTTGTTCTATATACTACTGATTGTGGCGACCTAGCGACATCTAACGACAATTTGTAACAACCGACTCGCCAGCGCCACTAGCGCCACAAGTGTCGGACAGTGGAACTAGTGTTCTACATCGCGCTAACGAAGTTTCTACAGTCGGTTGGCATATATACAACTTCCAACTTCATCCCAATGGACTTCGGCCCCCAGGCATAATACCCGCCTGGTGAAAGATCTCTCTATTGTCCTCTCTCTTCTACATTGGTGACCCTCGACAATGGACAATAACGCAACCTGGGACCACCATCAAGAACCATGACGCAGTCTCACAGCAAGCCAGACAACCCGCACTGTGCACCACTAGCATTCTGTCATATATCTATGCCTGGTGTCTGCAGTGTGCTCTCACAAAAACGCAACTCACTGCGTCCAACTACGAGTACTTCACGAGCAAGGTACACGACTCACTGTGTACTCCACTCACTCCTCTTCTCCTGCTATGCTCGCCAACACGGCTCTGAGCTCTATCGGAGACATCCACTGGCCCTTGCAAGCGACATCACCATCAACCTCCGGTCTCAAAGGGGGGCTGGTGTGGCGACCTAGCACACAGTGTATAACTCTGCCTTAAAACCCATTATATCCTCGACTTAATTATCCTACCTGGCTACCGTAAGTTATAAGTTACCACAGGATGTTACTAAGATATTTACCCGACTGAGGAGAAAGAGCTAAGTTATTGATTAATTCAGTAAATTTATCTGCCATTTAAATTTGTTTCTCTCCTTGTCTATTTTCAAATGTCAGAAAGGGAAAGGGCTAAATTTATCAATGAAATATGCTTTATTTATCGAAATGAAACAGATGGTTAGTAAAATAAAAACCCAAAAAAGGATTGGATAAAAAAAGGGTACAACTTCCACCAGTTTTAAGGTTTGCCTTTCGTTCACTTACATACCATATTTTGTTTTATGCCCTTGTTGTACAATCTATTATTATGTAAAAGACCCAAATTACAATTAAATCCCGAAAAAATCTTTAAATAAATTTAAACTAAATGTGTTTATTATTATTTATGTTAGTTAGGTATTTTTACTTTTATTACTTAGAATTGAAATATGCATGCAGTGGTGACGCATACGGAGCGCGTTCCGTACAGAATTTACGAATATGTGATGCGACCCATACAAAATCTATCGATGACTTGCATTTGGACCTTTTTTTTGTCGGTATTCCGCTATCACGGGCCATCATTCGGAATTTCGAATCGGATTTTTTTTTGCGGAAAACTACAGTAGGTACGTGTATGGTAGGGTCATTGATTTGTATGGATTAGCTGCCTTCGGAATTCCGAATGTATGTGGACGCCCTAAGTCACGCGGTTTTTTCCTTTCGTGGATGGGGGCTTATATATTACAGAAGTAAGAATTTTGTTCACCGGTGAGATTTAAAACTCCGAACCCCTATTGGAAAAGTCACGCAAGTATATCTTAAAACTGTTTTATCTATGTAGCGGTTTGCATCACGATTGGTCGGGCCTTTGTTTCCGTGTCGCGAGCGAACCGTTACAAATCTATCTCCACTCGTGGTGGTGGTACACATCATTATATCATGATTTTAGAGACACTATAAAGCGAGCCGGATAGTAACTTTTACAATCAAGTTGGAGTTCCACCATGTTGAGGTTATTATGAAAAACTAAATTTTGACATTTCCGGTAATTTGCTATATTTAATATTGAATGTAATGCATTTTATTAAACTGGTGTTTTTGTTTTTAGAAATACTTCAATTTATACTTTTTAGTGATCTTAATAAGCTGCTGTGTAGTCCCACTTCTTAGTTTATATGAAACTTCAATTTCGAGAGATATTTCAAGCTCGCCGCAAGCTACGCCGCAGGCAAGTCATAGTCATATTTAAACTATTTAATGTTCTTCGTTATAGTCGCTCAACTATCTTGATCGAGATATCTTATCGCCACCCTTGAAACAGGTACCGTTGAGGAGTTTCTTTGGCCATCTGTAGTCTTCATTAATAGTTTCACTTTACCAAATTATACTTTCTGAATGCAATTGCTGGACTTGTTACTAAAAATACTGAAATTACCACTACCATAATTGACGGAGAAATCGGTAAACATACATATGAAAAATAAATACAGTGGAACATGGAACCTCCTCCTTTTTTGAAATCTGTTAAAAATTCCAATCTTATTGGACCTGTATTGTCTTTAACCCGGCTACTTTACTGTCAAGTAAATAAGGGCTATCAAAACGATAACAGGTTAAAAACGATATACTGTTACCGTGTTGAATAGGAGCCCAGAGTCCCAGACCATAAGAATAAATAAGAATTACGTAGAAGCGAAATTCCCGGCTTCTGACCAGCGCTCGGCGCGTTAGATACCTACCGCCTGGCGAAACCTGAGGTGTCTAGTCAGTGGGTGTCACACACGGAATATATATGATTATGCTAAAATGTATATTATTATAGTAACTCATCGTGCGATATATTTTCCACACACGTACATTATAGCAAGGTACTTTAAGATACCTTAATAGACTTTGCTGTAAGACATATTTTTCTCTTTCCCTCGCCACTATAATGAATGGGATGGACATATATTTTCATATGTATTGTGTGGTTTTTTGCTATGTAATATACAAGGTGGTACTCGATAGATTGTACATATTGAAAGGGATGAAATTTTAGGTTAATTTATTGGAAAATTGGAATGTGTTAAAAAAAACCAGTACAAAAAACAAGTTTTACGAATAAATTTACCTAAAATTTCATCCCTTTCGATATGTACACTTTATCGAGTACAGTCGCCATCAGATATATCGGAGCGGCCGAGGTACTCAAATATTTCTGAGCAGCAATAAATTTCAATAAATTCTTTACGGTAAATAAGGTCAATAACATCTGAACATCCAATTCGCCACAAATATATAAGCAGTGGTTTTTCAATTAAATCTGAACACAACGAGACAATAATATCTGAAAGCACAACTTGTCAAAGTTATCTGCACAGACAGGATGATCATAAATATCTGAACATTTAAGGAAAATATACCTTAAAGCACTAGGCATACAGTTTAAATGTAATCGTATAGATGTAATGAATTTTCCTTTTACAAAATAAGTAGGTATACAAAATATAAATCTACAAAAAGGCCATATTGCTAAATTCTGCCAATTGTTGTATCTGAAAGAGTCACAGAGTCCGGGCGACACATGCATATCGCACGTTTCGCACAGTACTAAGATAATGACGCCATTAGTATCACGATGACGTCACGCTCTATCTCAGGCAGTGTACACACCCTACATCGAGCAGAAAACTCTTTTTAGTTTTGACATTGATAAAACCGAATGGTGGTTGTGTAGAAAATGTATTCCAGCGTAGTACGTTAAAGAATTTTAAACTGTATGCTAAGTGATTTAAGGTATATTTTCCCTAAATGTTCAGATATTTATGATCACCCTGTCTGTGCAGATAACTTTGACGAGTTGTGCTTTCAGATATTATTGTCTCGTTGTGTGTTCAGATTTAATTGAAAAACCACTGCTCATATATTTGTGGCGAATTGGATGTTCAGATGTTATTGACCTTATTTACCGTAAAGAATTTATTGAAATTTATTGCTGCTCAGAAATATTTTGAGTACCTCGGCCGCTCCGATATATCTGATGGCGACTGTACCACCGTAAAAAGTAACTCCGGATCCCAGACTATGAAACTTATTGAGCTTAATTATTATTTTTACGGTTGTTTATAGACTCGTTTCCGTGTTGTATAAATGATTAATAGCCACATAAGCCATGTAATTTTCTGGACATAATCTTAATATCATCAAAAACCTATTCACTTTAAAAAATAATAATACTGCAATGAGATGGCGAAATGTACAAAACTCATTATGCAATAATGTTTACACGTTGAATACAAACAAATAACACATCCATAAACCGATTAAGTAAATTATTTCTATAGTGACAGCCCTAACTTTGGGCGCGGAAGACAGGGGTGTTGCAGGGTGAAAGGGGAAGTAGGTATTTAAAACGCGGCATTTTTTGGCCTGGGTAAAGGAGATTCGCTTCTAGTTCTTATTTATTCTTATGCCCAGACCTAGGTTTTAACCGACTTCAAAAAAGGAGGAGGTTCTATGTTCCACTGTATGTTTTTTTTTATTTTCACCGATTTCTCCGTTAAATACGTTCCGATTTAAAAAAAAATTGTTTGTTAGAGTATACTCGTAATTCCAAGGTGGCCACATTGTCACCAAATTGTAATGTGATGAGGGGATCCATGAGGAACTGAGGTAACTCCTCAAATATTATAGGCAATATAGCAATTTCAGTATTTTTAGTAACAAGTCTAGCTTTTGCATTCAGAAAGTATCATTTGGTGAAGTGGAACTGATGATGAAGACCACAGATAACCAACGGAATGCCTCATCGGTGCTTATTTCAAGGGTGGCGATAAGATATCTCAATTAGGATAGTAGAGAGACCATAACGAAGAACATTTAATTGTTGAAATATGACTATTATGGGGTAGTTATTTAACGATTTTTCTTTTCTCAACAATTGTTATCTGGAAGAAATAAAAATCGTTCTTGTTTTTTTTTTGTTATATTGAACGTGTTTTTTATTAATTTTATATTCTTGTACAATTAAGAGTATACATCCATACATACCTACTATGACTTTCCCGCAGCGTTACTTGCGGTGAGCTTGAAATGTCTTAAAGTTTCATATCAACTAAGAAGTGGGGCTACATAGCAGCTTATTATGATCACTAAAAATATAAAATTAAAATTATTTTAAAAACATGAAAACCGCCTTTAAAACCGGAAAATAAAAACTTCCTTTAGGTATGGTAGGTATAGGTCATTCAAACTGAAGTCGGCGACTCACAATATTTTAACCAAAAGCCGACTTCAGTATGACTGACCTATACCTAACATTACCTAAAAGATTTTTTTTTTGAGGCGGATTTTAGATTTTTTCATAATATTTACACCATATTCAAAAATCTGAAAAATTGGACTAGGTTAAAAGGGTGAGAAACGTTAACGCATTTAGCATGGAAAATTTCGTGTTGACGTCCGTGTTGAGAATGTAATCTATGTTCCTCGTTGTTTCTTACACATTCTGTCCGTGGCGCTGCACTAGTGGGCCAATCTGTTGGGTGTGCAGTGAGCGGCGGCGCGGTGGGCGCGCGCTCGCCGGGCGAGGCGGCGGCGGGCGCGCCGGCCGGCTACCCGCACTACGCGCCCGACTACTCGCCGCATCGGCCCGCGCACACGCCGCCCGTCACCACCTGGACCACGCTGCGCCCGGTGAGCAAACACATCACCCTACCACCACCGACGGAGACACTGACGGTCACGACATGCCTATCCACTGCTAGTTGTGATTTAACAGGAATCATCCATGTCCCATCTGCTATCACATATACTCGACGTTAATTAAACGATAAAATTATTTAATAATAACTCTTATTATGTGATATTTAATTATTTTACAAATATAAATGAATAAAGGGTCACACAATTGAAAACGCTTTCGTTTTCCTATAAAATAGCCTACACATAAAGCAAAAATCAAAAAAAAGTTTGTGTTTACCAATGGCAGCGCGGCCCGCTACGGAGAGGAGATGTTATATTAGGCTAGCGGGCAAAAACACGCCCGCCCGTCCGGTCCAGTAAGAGTAGCGAAGAGCCGGCTGAGCAAGAGAACCTTAACCCGCACCGACCAGCCACTAATACTAAACCGATCATGGCATGCGAGCCTCGTCTTCTTTGCTGTACCAATCATCTCCGCCCGCCGCAGGCAGCAGCGCACCTGCCTGAGACACCAGAGAGATAGAGGGTAAGGTTTGCAGTCGATATGACTGGAGAGACAGAAGATCAAGCCCACCTTAATTCAGGCATCGTTAAGTCAGCATAAGGAGATGTCGTTATAATATACAGGGTCCGAGATATAGATGACTACCTTATAGGGCTGGATAGCTCAGCTGAAGGGTATTAAAAATACGGTAATTCATGGTTAGTAAAAGTCGCACGGAAAACGAGATATATCAACTTTTCAAAATTTGAGAAATTTTGTACCCTCTGGTTTACCAGTTTCGGTGCCACAACCACAGTTATTAGAATTTTTCAGTTTCGTTTGCTGTGCAAGTATGCTAATTATTTGCTTAAGACCCTTCTAAAGAAATTAATAAATATTACCAGTTTTTTTAAATTCCAACTCATGTTTAATGATTAGAAATCTGAGTTTTTCTTCCGCCAAGTTTGACATCGCACAGTGTATTTTTTTTATCAAAGCTTGTAATTTGCTTTCTTGAAAATTTGCCTGTTTAATGGAGATTTAAATTCGTATGATAATTGAGATTATTGATTACAGCAGCGAAGTAATTATTAAGTATATCCAACAAAGACTAAATTTTATCAAACGATCGAAATTAAAAAAAAACAGGCCACAAGTGCTAGTCGGACTCGCGCACAAAGCGTTCCTTACCATTATCTATACAACATAAAAAAAGGGAAAAACACGTTTGTTGTATGACAGCCCCCCGTAAATATTAATTTTATTGTGTGTAGTATTTGTTGTTATAGCGGCAACAGAAATACATCATCTGTGAAAATTTCAACTGTCACGGTTCGTGAGATACAGCCTGGTGATAGACAGACGGACAGACGAAGTCTTAGTAATCGGGTCCCGTTTTTACCCTTTGGGTAACGAACCCTAAAAACGACTTGCTTTCGTTTAAAATCAAGTCCGTTTTAAATATTTCAAAAGATAATTTACGTGAATGTGAATTACAACAGCAACTAATTTCTGCCATATCCATTGTAGTCCTAAATTCAATTTCCATAGCCGTTTGTTCTTTCTTGATGATGTGACATATTGTTTATCGACCTAATAGGCCATTGTCGTAGTATTACCTTTTATCTTGGTGATGTAGCATTTCACATTCAGGTAAACCGTCTTTTAAAACATTCAAATCAGTTAACTTCATTTTAAACGGAAGCAAAAGTCGTTTTATTAATTCGATAGTTTGATAGAATTCAGTCTTTCTTGGAATAACTTAATTATAACTTCGCTGGTTTAATCAATAATCTCAATTGTGATATCATTTTAAAATCTCCATTAAACAGGCAAATTATTAAGATAGCAGCACTACAGGTTTTGATAAGTTTTTGTTACACTGTGCAATATCAAACTTGCTGAAAGAATAACTCAGATACTTGTTTAAATTTGACTAGAAAAAAAACTGCTTATTATTTATTATTTTCGTTAGAAGGGTCTTAAAGCTTTAATCAGCTTTCTTTCACAGTAAACGAAAAAGAAAAATTCGAATAATTGTGTTTTGTATAAAAAAGTTGATATGAAATCTCCTGTTTAAAACACCGTTATGATTGCGACGTTGCGAGATCTGAATTGACTGTAAGTAAAATCCAGTTCTGACACTCATTGTTTACGTGTCAACCGTATGGATAATCTATGGGCCGTATTAATAAACTCATCTTGACTGTGAGGCCCGTTACAAGATAATGGTTTGCAAGATACCAATACCGAGAATTTATTGAAAGTCCCTCAAAATAAATAAGACAATATATTCAAATAATGTGTAAAGTACGGCCAATAAGATGAGTTAAATAATGTAAACAAACTGACAGTTACTAATTGTAAGTTATATTGCGATAAAACCACACTCGTAGTAGATATAAACACTTAAATTTACCAAAAAATTACCAAAGGCCACCATTAGACCTACCAGCACAAACTAAAAAACTAAAAATAGAAGAAGTAAACCATTTCACTCTACTCGGCGTTACGGTCGACACCCAAATTTACTGGCAAACTCACGTCTTAAAAATAAAATCGAAAATATCTCGAGTTTATTTATGCACTAAGTGTTCTAAAATCGAATACACACACAAAATTATGCATGGCTCAAATATGGGATTATTATGTGTGGTACATATCCCTGAAGCGAAAAACCGATTAGTTACGCAAAAAAAATGTGTACGGATAATTGCAAATTTACACCCAAGAATTAGCTACCGACCACACTCCGTTAAAGAAAATATACTCACTCTCCTTGTATATACATCCTCGAAACTGCTGTATTTGTAAAAAAAACCTATAACCTTTTATGAACATGTGAAAAGCGCTCGCAGGCAAGATAAAGTGATTCTCGCATCCCAACCAAACTTAGAAATGTTCAGAAATAGCACCCTTTATCGATCTATATATAATAAGCTACCAAAAAATATTACCACGGAACTAACGTTAAAAGCATTCTATACCCAACTTGAAAAAAATCTTATTCAAAAAAGCTACTACACGATAGAGGAATTCCAGATAGATAAAATATATATATAAGCTGTTAGGTACGTAGAAATATAAATAAATAAATAAGTAAACAAATGTGCCATAATCACAAATATTATTTTATGTAACATACAAGGGGCGTTAAAAAAAAGTAAGAATGAGTATGTTATAAACAAATTTTATTAAATGTCATTTTATTTTTCGACGTAGTCGCCCTCATACTGTACTTAGTATATCTTTTTTCTAAACTTAAAATTCCATTTAAAAAAAGGTCCCATCTTGAGTACTTAAAAAATCTTGTACTGCAGTGACTACCGCGTCTACGTCTTAAAATTCCCGGCCTCTCAGGTATTCTTTCAATCTCGGAAATAGGTAGAAATCACTGAGGGCGAGATCTGGTGAATAGGGAGGACGCTTAAGGATATCGAACCCAGCATCACGAATTGCAGCCATTGCAACGGCGGACTTGTGTGCCGGGGCATTGTCCTGGTGGAACAGCACAACTTTCGAGAGTTTACCTCGCCGTTTTTCGCGGATCTCATTGCGCAATGTTGCTATTTGTTTAGCATATAAAGTGCCCGTAATAGTGGCTCCATGCTCGAGATACTCAATCATTACTACCCGTTTACCATCCCAAAAAACAGAGCCCATGATCTTACCGGCAGGTGGGCCCATCTTGAATTTCTTCGGAGTTGGAGATGATGGCCTTTTCCATGTCATAGACTGCAGTTTCGTTTCAGGGTCATAATGATGGAGCCATGTTTCGTCCATTGTTAAAAATTACGCCATATAAAGTTCCCCGTCTTGCTGTATCAGGTCCAAAGCTTCTTGACAAATCTCGACTCTAGTTTGTTTTTGCGTGTCAGTAAACATTCTTGGTACCCAA
Source organism: Acleris sparsana (assembly GCA_923062465.1). Taxonomy (NCBI): domain Eukaryota; kingdom Metazoa; phylum Arthropoda; class Insecta; order Lepidoptera; family Tortricidae; genus Acleris; species Acleris sparsana. The sequence continues at coordinate 11,047,302 of OV281287.1, read as the reverse complement.
CGCGCAGTTACCTTTTTCATACCCAAGCGTTCATGTAAAATAATTATGCACGCTCCCCGTTGAAATCTTTACATATTCAGCAATAAAACGAACCGTGACACGACGATCCGCCAAAACTAAGTTTTCGACTTTTTTCACAATTTCTTCAGTTACAAATTTAGACGTGGAAGAACATCGACCATGGACGACCCCCGCTCCGGACAGCAGTAACTGAAGAAATTGTGAAAAAAGTTTGGCGGATCGTCGTGTTACGGTTCGTTGACACTTTAGGGTCTAATGCTCCTCCGTATTCGACAGTCGCACGTTGGTGCGCCGAGTTTAGACTTGGAAGAACATCGACCATGGACGACTCCCGCTCCGGACGCCCTACTACAGCAGTAACTGAAGAAATTGAGAAAAAAGTTTGGCGGATCGCCGTGTCACGGTTCGTTTTATGTAAAGATTTCAACGAGGAGCGTACATAATATTTTACATGCACGCTTGAGTATCAAAAAGGCATCTACGCGTTGGGTACCAAGAATGCTTACGGACACGCAAAAACAAACAAGAGTCGAGATTTGTCAAGAAGCTTTGGACCTGATACAGCAAGACCGGGAACTTTTTTGGCGCGATTTATAACAATGGACGAAACAAGGCTCCATCATTATGACCCTGAAACGAAACTGCAGTCTATGACATGGAAAAGGCCATCATCTCCAGCTCCGAAGAAATTCAAGGTGGGTCCATTTGCCGGTAAGGTCATGGGCTCTGTTTTTTGGGATGGAAAAGGGGTAGTAATGATTGAGTATCTCGAGCATGGAGCCACTATTACGGGTACTTTATACGCCAAACAAATGGCAAACATTGCGCAATGAGATCCGCGAAAAACGGCGAGGTAAACTCTGAAAGTTGTGCAGTTCCACCAGGACAGGCTCGGGTTTTTGGGATGGTAAAGATTTTCTTCACAGGACTTATAGTCGTGATAGTACCAAATATTAACAATTTAAACATTAAAACTACTTAAAATACGTTTAACAAAACCGTTGGTCGATTTTGACGTCTGGACGGGCTGGTGTTGCCAGCAATCCCTCCGAACGCACCGTTTGTCTCGGTGATAAATGGAGTGCATACAACAGGATGGGCGTAATATTTTGACCACATTCACGGGCGCACTACGCCATGTAGTTTCCGCTTCACGTTCTAGCTAGGTGGTAGTGTTGTTTCTATTATGAGTTTCGATTCTTATAAAGTGGAATTATTATCTTTCGCTGCAGTTTGTCTGTTTTTATAACATTGAAATCCTAAGAGCAAATAGTCAAAAGACTGGCTGAATAGGAGATTTACGTACACACCACACATAAAAGTTTATTGAATGAACTGATTCTGTAGCCATCTGACTGGAGGAACTATTAAAGGATTGATTAGTATACTTATTTAAAAGTCTTGCATTTTGTTTCTCAGTCTCATCTCCATTACCTGCCTTGTACTTCCTTATATTTTTCAATAATATTGATTACTAATTCATGATTGGTCATTTTTTAACCGTAAGTATTATATATACCACGAAAACAAAACAACGCCTCAACGTTGCGACATCACGGAACAGACTGAATAGAAAGTCAAAAGCCAGAGAACGCATTCACGATGACGACGACTTTTGCCTTGGGGCGTTGGAGCATCACGCTGGGTTTCCGTCTATTTGGAAATCCAACGGGCCGCGCCAAGTTCTTTTAAACAGTTTTGTTTGACACTCTCGGGTCAATTTTGGTGCGGCGCTGCTCCATACCGCTTAATGGAGCGGTCGTGAATGCCCAGCTATTTAATTTTAGAGTAAATGTAATAATTGAAATAATAATTTATTAAATTAAGATTGATTAGATCTTAATATGTTTCGTTTGGTCTCGCAGAGCGGTGGTGCGAGCGGGGAGAGCTACGCGTACAGCGGCGAGGCCCACGTCGGAGGTACAGGCGCGGCCGCAGGCGGCGCGGCGCCGGCCGACGGTAGCCCGGCGCGCAGCCCGCCCGCGCCCGCCTACCTGCCGCCCGCCGCCCACCACTATCACGCGCACCACGCACACCCCGCGCACCCCGCGCACCCTGCGCACGGTCAGTACCTACACCGTACACAACACTCGGGGGAGACGGCAGCCCGGCGCGCAGCCCGCCCGCGCCCGCCTACCTGCCGCCCGCCGCCCACCACTATCACGCGCACCACGCACACCCCGCGCACCCCGCGCACCCTGCGCACGGTCAGTACCTACACCGTACACAACACTCGGGGGAGACGGCAGCCCGGCGCGCAGCCCGCCCGCGCCCGCCTACCTGCCGCCCGCCGCCCACCACTATCACGCGCACCACGCACACCCCGCGCACCCCGCGCACCCTGCGCACGGTCAGTACCTACACCGTACACAACACTCGGGGGAGACGGCAGCCCGGCGCGCAGCCCGCCCGCGCCCGCCTACCTGCCGCCCGCCGCCCACCACTATCACGCGCACCACGCACACCCCGCGCACCCCGCGCACCCCGCGCACCCTGCGCACGGTCAGTACCTACACCGTACACAACACTCGGGGGAGACGGCAGCCCGGCGCGCAGCCCGCCCGCGCCCGCCTACCTGCCGCCCGCCGCCCACCACTATCACGCGCACCACGCACACCCCGCGCACGCCGCGCACCCTGCGCACGGTCAGTACCTACACCGTACACAACACTCGGGGGAGACGGCAGCCCGGCGCGCAGCAACGCCCGCAAACATGTGACGTGACATTGGGAAAAATACTTTTTAAATTTCTTCCAACTTTTAGCATGTATCTCACACCGTCAGTTAAAAGTAAAAGCACTTTATTGTGATTATTGTGGTCATCACCCCATAATTCATCTAAAGCACTTATTATCGTGTTCGTTATTGTTACATTGTTCGTGGTGTCCAGACATTTGCTAGATATCAAGTGTTGAGTGCCAATATTATTGTTACTTAATGCTCCTACTATAACATTAGCTATTTGACGACCGAGACGATCTGTCGTTTCGACAACACTCATGTATATATATTCATTTTTAAGCTCATTTCGTATTATATTCATTTTTTCATCGTAAACTTTACTTAAATATTCTTCCCGCAGTAGATTTTCCGAAGGAACTTTTACCGTTTTTCCGTATTTACCGGTAACACATTTTTCGCTAAAACCTTTAAATAGGTATCGGATTATTTACCTGCTTCCATGGTATGTTACAGCCCACAGCAAAATTTCACGAGTGCACTATTGAAATCATATATCATACCCGTACGTTTATTAGACGCAACATGTCGCTTTACACTAAACTTCGTTTGAGCGAAGCTGATATTGCACTTGGTGCAAAAAATACTGAATGTCGAACCTCTATGTCTGCATCGTTTTCTATCTACGAATGCACCAACTCGTAACGAGCTTTTTTTCTTGGAGCCATTTTTGAATTGACTATTATTTATAGTATTTTAAAAATGTAATCGCATATGAATAATTTATCCACTAGACAAAAGCACGACCTGACAATATGTGTCTAATCTAATGTCAATCTAGACGTCCGATATCTATGAACTATTTGTTACTTATTTAAAGTAGGGACTTACTGAAGAGGTTGATAATGACTGACCATTATTATATATGTATATCTATGATTTATTCAAGTATGTTTTAAATGAATTATTCATAAGGTAGAAACTAGCAGTACATTCTGTTTTTAAGTCAATACCTATTCTTTGGGTATTGTCAATAATTCCCGCACCGAAAATTGCGATGTACGCTCATTATAGAACTGATTTCACGCTTCGGTTACGCTATAGGTCATGTTCTGATACCGTTTACTATATCAATATTATAAACATATTAAGTATGAGAGTTGAAAAAAATATTCGTGATGCAGGTATGTGGTCGTGGGGCGGCGGCGCAGGCGCGACCGGCGCGGGTGCGGAGGGCGCGCACGCGCCGCACGAGCTGTCCGACATGCTGCAGATTCTAGACCAGAGCGGCGCCGCTAACTTCGAAGACCTCAACATTAACATGTTCAACTCCAACTTCGAATAGCCCCGGGATCAGTACGTTTGTCAGCAGTTTGCTTAACCAAACGTGGCAAACTACGAATCTCTACCCACACGCAAGACTATTTTGCACTGACTTTTCAGATACATAAACATAACGAAGCTTCTGAAATATTGCATGTTTCAGAACAAAAGTACTATAATTTCTCGATAGTTATGAAATATTGTAATTAACTTACTGTACAAACGATGTACCTTAATTTGTAAAAATTACACGAACACGCGCTATGTACTCTTACTACTACGAATGTTTTCAAAGTAACTAGGTAATTAGGTTCAGGATTCAAAAATTGTGTGGCTAAAAGGGGAAACCTCGGATCGGCAGCTAGTTATTTAGCATGCAGACATGTTTTTATGTATTAAAATAAATAATAAAAGTATTAGAATCTAAGATAGACATTTATATGATAGCAATAAGATGGATATGCTTTTTTTATTAATTACGTATTTTAATTTATAAGTTAGATATAATGGGTCCGTAATGTACTGATGTACATCAATTAATAAAAGCAGAGCTGTTTGGCCACATAAAGTTGATTATTCAGACATGTAATTTAATAGTAAACTTGGAATGTCATAGGATAGACGGTGCTGTTTTTGTATTTACATATCAATATCACACGGATTTTTTAATGTATTCTTATGGGCTTCCTTCATAATGTTTAAAAATCCTTGAATTTTGATATTAAGGTACTCTGATCAAATACGAAAGCTGCAAATAATCAAGAATTAACACATTCATTGTCAAGCAGTCAGTTGATCATTCTGAAAAACTTTACGTCTTGTTAGTTTTTGTTTATCTTTTGTTAAACTAACCGAAATCTATTTCGTTGTTATATAATTACATATTGAATACTGCCGAAAAGAAATTATAAGGTCAACTGCTTGCTTGGTTAAAACTTGGTTATATAATTGGCCAATATTGATATTTAGGGGAGATGATAATTAATAATGATCACATGGTTTTTTGCCCCGATTCTGATACAGAGTTAGTTTCTTGATCCATAGTTAACTCAATTAATAGTAAAACATCGCATATGAAATTAAACATGTAACATTATGCTAAACAATTAACAATTGGATATGATTTTGTAACTTGGTTAACTACGGATCAAAAAAAAACCCTCCCCAATACGCTAGGCCAACAACCAGATTCAACGGTAGCGTTACGATATAGTTTGGTTTTAAACAGTGAGTGTGTCAATTAACATAATCAGGGGATCTTTTCTACTCGGTGAAATCTTGTTGCTTTTGGCATAATGTCGTATTGTCAATGTTTTGATTTCTTGACAGTTTTAGCGTCAGAGTTAACAACGATAACGTACTAAAAGCGACACGCCTGAGAGCGAGCTATTGCTCGTATTGGCTTACAATCTTACGACAGTATATTTTCGTTATGTTATTTTTGTTTCGTGAAGACAACATACTGGGTTTTATGTAAATCGAACATAACTTTCTTGTTACCAAGGAAACTGTTGCGTATTCGTATTATTATTAATGTTTAAGGGACAGTGTTAATAAACAATTAGGCAATAAATCCGACAAAAATCACCTTTTAGCCGCATGTGTTTTATCCAACACATCAAAATGCCTTAAAATTTCGGCGCACACTTGTTTCACGGAGTGTTCATACTGCGTGTTGAAAAAGCACGTATTACCATAAGCAATTTGTTTATTGAATTTAAGTTATTCTAATAGTAACTAGTAGTAGTTATCAGAATATTTGTTAAGAATATGTTTTAATCAGAGCCACTGAAAAAAACTATTTTTCGGCAGAGTTGGTGATCGGCTCGAAATATTATTTTTAATGTGTTTTGATCAATTGAGTTGAGTATTACAATTTGTAAAATGAATTTATAATTACGAGTAAGTATAAAGTACGTAAACATACTTCTATTTTGTTTTAATTATTTGTTATTTCCATCAATTTCTGTCCTTTGTAAGAAGAAGTATTCGTTTGTGAATGTGGTATTTTGTGTAGGGTATTGAACTCCCTAGTACGTTGTTGCTAATATTACCTACTGGGGTTTTTAGGGTTCCGTAGTCAAACTATAAACCCGTGTGTCTCGTTGGATAGGTCTTTCAAAAATATTGCGGGTTAGTGGAAACAATTTTTCGATTAACCTGTCCTTTGACGCTGACCCACTTGCGTTCTAAAGGCATTCTAAATTCGATTTTGAATTTAAATTGTATTGACAAAAGATTAAAAATTCGAATTTTAATGCTTCAATTAAAATCTGTCAGATAAACTACAGGTAAAGGGATCTGTTTATGAAAGAGTAAGCCTTAAAGCCCTACGCAAGTGTCACGCATAATTACGCATTAAAACACTCGTGTGATCTTATTATGAAACTCCTTTCGGTTCGTTTCTTAAAACCACACTCTTGAATTAATGCCTCTCTTATGCTCCAGTCACATAAATAAGGTACGGAAACCACATATCGTAACTGTTCTAAATTCTAAATTTAAATTTTCTTCGTACATTGTTTTTTAATCATTATTTATTAACCTTTTTCACTCATGACGGCCAGCTTTATCTATGTAGCAAAAAGTTTGTATCGTATTTAGTGGTTTTTGATTTGAAAGAATAACGATTTTTGTCATTTTTAAAGTCCTAATGAAAGTTGTCCCATAAAAAGTTATGATCTTTAAGCTTAGGAAAATCCCACGTTGCTTTTACCCTGCTAAAATGTATGGAAAAAGTTTTCTCTGATTTGTGGGTGTTCTAATACCTCTGTTGATGACAAAGAGTGTTTTAATCCTTTATAGGAATGGGATCGGTTGGAATAAAAAAAAAAACTTAATTCTGACGATTTTCTCGCTGACTGTACATTTTATCAAAAATTAGTGAATGTCGAATGTCATCACTCAAAAAATTGGGAAAGGTCTCCTAAGATCATTTTCGCGTAGCAGCAAGGGATTTGGTAGCTGCCCTTAATGCCCCATCTCAACTTTCCACCCTGTATATTATCACCCACCAAAGAGAATATAATCACTACGTTTTATCACCCACTAGCGATCGCGGCAAACTGGTATAGTACGACAAAAAAAAGTAGAAATTAAATAAAATTAAATACTAAATTGTTGCCATGTTCAGGCATTTACGACGCGCTGGCCAAGTTCATAGTGCTTGAGCCTGCCTACGAAGCTAGCGGTCATCCCGGTAAGGGCACATATCTGTGTGATGAGCACGAATATTTTTTTCTGAGTATAACGAATATTTGCTTTCTATGTATTTTAAGTATATATTTCTCTATATAAGTATTTATGTCGTCTGGTACTGGGGCTAGGTCAATTGGTTTACTGTCTCCTCCTTACGGACCCACCGTACCACCGCCCGTACCCCTAGTGGTACGGCGATACAACGTAAAGTACAGTAGTTAAGCCGTAACACTAACGTCGCCAATTTTCCCACTTAACATTAGGCCAAATACGTAGGTAGGTTAAGGTTGTTAGTTCTGCAGCAGCCCCGGAGGGCCAAACCACCCAGAAATAGGAGCTCCGTCGACACTTTTAAAATTAGTCGACGGAGCTCCGCTAGTTCTGGGTGGATTGGCCCTCCGGCCCTGCTGCAAAACTAATATAACCTAAACCTACCTACGTATTATACCGTGAAATACGCCAACATTGCCACCAAGGGTATTATTGCCCATAATTTACAAATTCGTTAATGTGGAAAAAATCTTCTTCTTTACAGCAACACTATTTACTATGGTAGAAAATAAATTATATTTGTGGTAACACTGTGATTGACAGGTCCTTGCATTTGCTCAATCAGTAACTTGCTGCGACTCATCAAAGACAGGGTGTGTTTTTGCGGGCAGAAATTTGATGTGAAGTGCGTGTGTACTATTATAATGATGGCGAAGACGCAGGTGAGTGTATCCAATTATATGTAATAAAGTACACTTTGGAGAGTATTTTAGCTTAGGATTTAACGTTCTAGGTTTTATATAAATAAAGTTATGATCATGGGTAATGTTATCCGTTAATTTTTGAATGTACATGGAAAACTTTGGAAAATGGACAACTTTGCCTGATGTCGTTAAAGCGTCAGGGTTGTCACATTTCATAAATTTATTATATAAGTAAATTGAAGCAAACTCCCTCTGAGTATATTCGGGAAAATCGAAAAAAAATATTCATTTGCATGCGGTTATGACTATTATTTAGATCGCATTCATAAACGGGGTCATATACCGGTATTACTATAATACAAAAATACCGGTATTAAATATCGGTATCTCGCTAATTATAATTTTTTTTTTTCGACTAACTTATATTATAGTTTAATGTTATTACCTAAATTAAAATAGAAGTATCAAGGGAATGATGCAAGTTAAGAAAGACAGGTATTTTAATTATAAGTTATACCGGTATCGATCCCCGTTTTATAGTTAGGGCTCGGAAACCGTATGTATCGAAAATTGTATGTCCTAAAACTCAAAAATAAAAAATAGTTTAATTCAATTAATCAAAATAAATTTATTTAAATATTTAACCTCAATGTGACCACCCTAAAATTTTGAAATCGCTCTTGGTGACTTGTATGGAAATGAGCAGAAATGCCTAGATAACATTGCCCACTCATTTTTAAGCGAAAGTTAAGATGATATCTACACGACGATTAAAGTAAACGGCAGGATATCCCTTACTCTTGACCTGTTGCTCATTTCAACTGCGTAGGGCCTATATTTACGTCGAAAATCATCAAGGGCAATGTTGGCTGAAAGTCCAGATAACATTGCCTGCCATTAAAATCGATAAAATCAGGGTTTAAATCAAGTCTTAGGAGTTATTTTTCAACATGAATGGAAGGACATGGCCATATTGCTTCAGCAAAGATTAAAAAAAACAATAGCTGTTATAGAAAAAAATCGAAAAAAATGTTTTTTTTTACAAAATTCGGTCAATGTTGGCGTATTTCACGGTATTATAGATGTTTGACATCACTATTAATGGTGGTACCGTGGGGATATAGAAATACCCACCGTACCACTAGGGGTACGGGCGGTGGTACAGTGGGTCCGGAAGGTGTCCCCTGATATTTATTATTTATTTTACGTCACAAATGTGACAGTTACGTAGAAAGTGGCGCCCTCGTTAAATTTCTACTCTTTTGTCGCACTGTACTAGGTTAGGTTACGGAACTTCGCTTAAAAAAGGCCTAAAAGCACTTAACACGCCGGTTTCACCCGTTCTATGCCCAAAACCCTCCCCCCTGGCTACGCCCGTGTAGGTACCTCGGTCGCGGGCAAGTCCTTTATAATCGATTTAAAAAAATAGCTTTAACTAATTGTGGTGAAGCTTAATAAAAGGTCGATTGACAATGAGGATCCACAAATATTTTTTTTGATAAAAACAACTGTAAATAATGTGAAATACAGTGAGCGTGATTCGGACCGGTGTATCTGACTCCGACTGACAAGCTACCTGTCAACGAAACTTTTTACTGGGTAGCCAAGTCGATGTATTTATTTTATTTTATTACGTAGTACTTACTACTGATTTGGTAATTTGGTTATACTGCTATCTCAAATAAAGAAGTTCGCCGCTATTAAGGTCAAACAATTGTTAATGACATTGGTATGAAGTGTAACATAAATACATAAAAATGGCTAGATCGGGGAAACCTGCCCAAGAGTTTATACAAAGCTCGTTTTCACCTATCATTGCTGTACTATGCAGCCCAAAAGTGGAAAATATTACTTCAAAAAACAATTTGTCATTTACGGAGCTGCTGCAACCATTCGGAACGTTGGATTCGGAAGGTAGGACTGTCCAAAGTGGTTTGATGTTTACAACTTCTGGGTATAGCTTCGAGTTGTTACCCTTCTATTTATGTTGTAAATATACATTTTTGCAGGTCAAATTCGAGAGCCTGGCGGTAGTGTATGTATTGTTAAAAATTGGAAGTTGATTGTAAGGGACATCCATTGGAAACCATTGCCACCCACTGAGGCGAGAAAACAACTCAATAATGCAGTTCTACATAACTACAATGACAAGACTACATTACTTGAATTAGGCAAGTAAATCATAAAAATCAGAGTCATAAAACTGATGGATTACCTTATTACATATTAATTTAATTCTAGCTAACCTGACATGTGTAGTTTTGGATTCTTCTTCGGGGAAACTTTTCTTTTGCCTTCAACTAATTCAATCTGGAAGTTGATCATTGTTATTCTTTAATGAAGTCTTAAACTATTTTATTTTAATAATTTACAGAGGGGCGAAAACTAGACTTTCCTCAATCAACACCTTGGTTTGACTCTTGGCGAGAGACTTATTTAGAAGTGCAATTCCCTTCTGACCATGAGTATACAAAACACTTCTTGTCTTGCATTATTGTGGGAACCACCCTTGATGAAAATATAGTTGATACATTCAATGCTCTCAACCAACAATATGCTCAGTTGCAAAATGTAACTCCACCAAAATTGCCAAAGTGGTTTAACCACGGTGTGTTGAAGTCATATCTTCTGTTACATGATGTTTCTGCTGTGACCAAAGAAAAGTAAGTATCCTATGCCTAGTTGATAATTGTATATAAACATGTTTAAAAAAAATCGTTATTCTATTTGTCTATTCCTATTTACAGGGCGGATGCAGCATTTGAAACATTAAAACAAACATTTGGTTCCAGTAATTGTTTTATGCTATCTATAAATTCTAAAAGTACAACTGATCCAACTTTATCAACAGATTTTTGGGCTCAATATATCAAAAGGACACATGATTCCACTGTAAGTAAAGATGGAAATGCATTAGTATACTTTATAAATAACTAGCATACCCACCCTCGCTTTGATCTATGTTGAACATAATGTTTAATATAGCCCGAATTTTCAAAATCTGTTCAGTAGATCCAGAGATTGCCCCCCACAACCTCACAAACTTTACCCCTGTATAATATTACAGCGATCCGCCCTGGTCCCGTTATGTCCTTGCATTTTAAATCTGTAATATCTTCGAAAATATTCATTTTAATTACATGCTGTAAAGGGCCATATTGATCTATATTAAATGTACTTAATTGGGTAAGAATTTATGCTGTATTGCTTAAAATCCCTTGGTAAATAAGGCATTATTTCTCATAAAAAGTAAAGGATAAAACATGGTTATTGTGGGTTATCTTTAAGAGATATATACTCATGGACTTTTTTGTAGACCTTTTTCGGGTTAAAGAATTTTATTATCTCAAAAGAAAATTACATTTCACTTTATGAGACTTAATAATAACATGCATTAATTTATTACACCAGTGAGCGTTAATGTAATAACGATTACTTACATCTAAATACCTTAGAAATATAAACAGTTAAGTTCTCCTTACAACATATTACATAGGTACACTTGAAGTGCATAGCTAATGGAATTTAACAAAAAGCAATAGTAGGTAATAATTAAAAAACGCAAAAGTGGGTATGCACAAAACTGATAAGGCCGATAGCATACAAAGCAACGGCAAAGCCAGGGCCGGACTCGGTTTATTAGGTTGGCGCAGTGTTATTTAAAATATGAGTTTTTAATTTGTTTTTAAATACGTTGAAAGATTTGATACTCTTTATATCGTTAGGTAAACTGTTGTACATTCGTACTCCTTCAAACCGAATGCTCTTGTTGCCAAATTTTTTTGTTCGAATACGAGGTATGTATAAATTGTCGGCACTGCGAAGATTCCGAAAGCCCTTCTCCCTATTAGTGCTAAAGGATAATTGGCAGTTTATCGTTTTATTTAAGATCTTTTTTATTAGTAAACACGTATTACAGTGATAAAGTTGCTTAAGGCTCATGAGTTTAGTTTCAGAGTATACTTTGTTGGTTGGAGTAAGGAAGTCGTAGTGAAAAAGTACCTTTATTATTAAATTTTGTATTATCTGAAGATCTTTCAGAGTCGTTTTGCAGGCATTGCCCCATACTTCTATGAGATAATCCAAATGAGATTTGACTAGTGCATAATAAATATTATAACGTACAGGACGCGGGAGGCATCTAACATTTTTAAGGTGTACATTACTGTAGTACATTAATTTATGCATGTATTATACTTATAAATCTCTTCTTGGATCACTATATCTATTTAAAAAAAACGCATCACAATCCGTTGCATAGTTTTAAAGATCCAAGCATACACAGGGACACGGACAGACAGCGAGAAGCGACTTTGTTTTAAACTATGTAGTGATAGTGAAATAAAAGTAAGTAGTCAACAGGAGAGCACCGGTGCACATCTGATAATTTCAAAATTGTTATTTATTATAGGTACAGTCAAAGACTCTAAGCATAGTATAAATATAAAAGAACCTCGACTCCGGCCCTTTAGGAGATTCTGATACCTATTGCCGCTTGGGCCCTGACGGTTGTCCAAACTGGTTTTTCAATTTTAGTCACCTATTTGGCCATACTTTGATCTATTATTTATAATCATCGTAATTTTCTTAAATTACACAAACCTAAAGTAAGTATTAACATTGTTGGTAGTAGTTGGTACCTACCTAAGTACTAAATTTAAATTACTTTACTTACATACTGTTTATCTGTTGGCTCTAAATAATATGTTTATAGGTATGTGATGTGATAATAAATTTCTTTTCGCCATCTTTTGATTATGCCGCTTTCGCGCGAGGTGGCTTTATTTGACTAGGTATAGTTGCTGGCAAACTTCTTGAACACGTAACCTTGCTTGCGCAGGAGCGCTTTTTAGGTTTCGTTGGGAGGGGGGGCCGCGGGTGGCGGGAGGTGGCGGCGGGGGAGCACGCGTCGTTCGCACCCATTGGTCAATCAGTTGACGTTTGCGTCCCGCACCGCGTCCACGTCCCTCTGCCTCCCGAGTACACTTGCGTGCACTGATAAAGCCGATTGTTATCATTAATTTTCTTGTTATAATTTTTTGTTGAGTTTTTGTTGATTGTTTTAAAGTAACTTTGTTGTTATGGTTAGTGGTTGACTTTTTGTTATTGTTTTAAAGTGACAACATAATGCCACGCCAAAGGAACGTAGTTTTAAAAAGACAAGCTCGGAAGATGGTGTACGATGTGTATTGTTTCTTTAAGAAAGACGGAAAGGGTTTTGTGGAGACAGTGAAAAACACTGCCGAAGCTACAAAAACGTCTGTTAGCACAGTCAGTCGAATTATTAGGGAAGCGAAGGGCTCCGACCTGCTCACTGTATTTCGGACTGTATTTAAGACCTAGTACCAGCGCTGGTATTGACTTAATGGAAGGAATATCCTTTTTAGTTCAAGACTAATCTATTTTAAATAGTTTCCTGTATTTTTTAGTGTTATTCTAATAATAATATAAACAATTTTTTTTCACTTGTGTATCATTTATCCTAAGATTTGAAAATATTCTGTAACAAAAATTAGGTACTTTTTTTTGCACGTAGGTATGTGTACGATGCGCGAACTTTCCCCCACTACCTCGCCTAATGTCCAAGAAGTTTGACGGCAATTATACTTATAATAGTAGGTACTTATAATAATAGGTACTTACCTATTATTGGCGGCAGTCGCCGCCGCCGCGTGGCTTCCTTTGAGCATTGGCAGCTCGCGCCGCGCGGCATTAAAAATATATCCCGCTGACAATAAAATAGATTTAACAAAAGCTGCAAGTGAGTTATAAGCTATAAATATCAAAAAATAAACAGCATTCTTCACAACACAAACTCTAAATAGGTATGTAGGTGCTCACCTTCCCGACTCCAAAGGTATGTTGAAAAACGATAGCTCCGAATTTTGTACATAATTTTTGTAGACACCCGTATACTGAACAATAATTACGACTTTTCGGCAAAGACATTGTCGCTCGATGTTTTAACGCGCATTATAACCAAATGTGACCGAACGCAATAACGCCGCGGCCCCGACTAAGTCACCCTAATGTCACCCATATTTGTAGTTTCGTGTGCGAGGGACGGCCCGGCCACAGCTGTACGGTCAACATAACGCACAAATGCAAGCCGCGCGATGTATCCGTGTTTGAGGACGATCTACTGTTCTATTTATACTAAGCTCTAAGCCACTATGGAACCCTGTCGCATAACGTTAATCATTACTTTTAGAAAAATTTCTTTAATGTGGCTTCGCTGTAATTATGGTAGGGTTTCATAGTGGCTCAATAATTAAAGTCCTTGAATGTACTATATAGAGCGAAGCGCGGCTCTAGGCAAACGGGCAAACGTTTCGATAATAGATACAGAATTCTTCTTCTTTGTCGGTATCACTCTTGACAGAGTGGTACCTTAATACAGAATTAGGTTGCGCGTAATTTTGAATCTGACATATCTTCTATTTATTTAAATAATATTGTGTAAAGGACAATTTTAATCTAAATTAAATGCCCAAGGTAACTAACATATTGATCTGGATAAGGATAAATACTGAATCGGAGAAAATAGCTTCGCAAATAACCTATTTTTTTTAAATACATTTCAACATAACAATGGCTTCTGTAAGTCAACCTTAGGAGATAGTCATATGCCATCGCAGACTTTTCACTAGGTTTTTTGTAGATCTACAATTCTTCAGTATATTATCTTGAATCACCACTCGATCTATTGAAAAAAAAGCATCAAATTCCGTGGCGTAGTTTTAAACCTCTAAGCATACATAGGGACAGACATACAGCGGGAAGCGAGTTTGTTTTATACTATGTAGTGATTAAATATGAAATATGATTGTAATTGTTTTATGCCTGTTCTAACGATCTTGTTTATCTAATTTCAGAGTGACGTGTTGCCTTCTGTGACCAATCTGCCTACAACACCTCCAGACCAGCAGCCGTTGCCATCAGTAGGCTCCCCAGGTAAATATATATCCTATTCAGATTTACTTGTCTTAAGTAGTAAGTTTAAATAAAATAAAGCTATCACTGACAATACATTGGTCAAGTCATGTCCAAAATGTTTACATAGTTTACTTTATTTACGATAAAAGAGCTGTTTACAAAAAAAACCTTTTATTTTGAGGTTAGAAAGTTGTTTACCATATAAGATAAATAAGTCTGAACAGGGTTTATATAATACCTATATATCATGTTTTCTAAAAATTGTGTAATGAATTCATTTATCCTTTTAGCGCTTCATTAAGTAAATTTAATCAAAACTTAGGTGTGTGAAGTCATTCAGCAATTAAAAGGTTTCTTTTTAAATTTAAATTTCAATCATTTATTGCATTCCACAGTGTTAGTTTACAGGATATTAGGTTAACTTAAGTTTTAATTGTTAATAATAAAACTTAATTGTGGACCCTGTTGGGCCCCGCAAAATTCGTGAGGAGAGGACGACTTGAATACTCGTATGTACAGTCTGTAAAACTACATATACAGTGCAAATTATAAGGAATCAATAATATACATATTTTATATATATATTTTTTGCGGGTGGTAGAACCTTGGGCAGGGTTCGTCCGGATCGCTACCACCATCTTATCCATTAACCTAACGCCAATCAGCAGTGTTCGCATTGTTGTGTTCCGGTTTGGGGATAAGACAGCCGGTGTAATGACCTGCTGGTCATTACACCGGCATAGAGGCATTCCATCTTAGTCCTCAGGGTTGGCAACGCATTTGCAGTCTTAGGCTTGCAGTCTTGTGAATGCGAATGTCTATGGGTCACAGGTTCCACTTACCATCAGGTGGCCTGTGTGCTCGTTTGCCTTCTCTTTGCCATAAAAAAATAAAAAATAATAATATATACTTTACATATATATAAATCATCTATTTATGTATTTATGTATTGCACATTTAGTATTTTTATTATTTTAAAAAGGAACTTATCTTAAATTTTAATATTATACTGTATAGTACAATATATATAGGTATATGATGTAATTTAATTTGTTGTTATTGTAGTTTTTCCTCTAAGTATTCTCTTGTAAATAATTTGATGATCATGATCATGACCAAACTGTTGTGGAACGATTGACATAAAACAATAAAAAACATGTTTTTTTGTCAATTATTTTACTACAATCTGTCTCCTTAATGGGACATTCAGCAGTATGTTGGTTGGTGCTATCACTGGCGCCCTCGGCATGTGATCTGTGTCACATCCTCATTGTTTACAGTAATTATATTTACTGAGATTGGATTAAATCTTGAGGTATTTTACGCTTGAGACGTCGCGCTTTGTTGTGCGTTCCTTATAGTAGTATAGCTTACAAATTCCTGCTTCACAGTAGGTATGCTTAGGTCATGGATATAAAGTTTTCGTGTTTGAATACGAAGCTTCCGCTTAGTGAAAATATGTTTTTGCCAGGTATTTCATCTATATCCAAGATATTTCCCATGTTCTACCCGTGGAACTTCAATGTTGTTAATGTTAAGAGTGACTGGGGAACAAGATCCTCTTCTTAAAGTAATCGTAACATTGACTGATTTTATTTCGTTGGCTCTTATCCGCCACTTTTCGGCACTGGTACCACCGCCAGCGATAATGTCTCGGTGATTTTTTCGCCCAAGAACTATAAATGTATATCTCTCTCTTTTATTTACACGGGAGCGATTATCTTTTGTTCGTTTCTTAGTAGCGATAGGTCATCGCTTACTCGCCGGCGGTGGGACCAGTGCCTTTGAGCTAGTGTGATATGTCATTTAGCCCTTTTTGGAATATTTGTGAAGCTATTTTCGGATCGCTATGTGCAGCTAGTATGGCGGTATCATCTGCAAAGGTTCGGGTTGTTAAAGATTCAGATGTCGGCAAATCAGCAATGAACAGTGAATAGAGTATGGGGCCAAGTACGGTCACGGAAGTTAATTTGCTCCCCATTTCAAAGAAAATCTGCTTGAAGATGTCATTTGTAATTGATAGGAAACCAAGGGCATCGCTAAAAATCTACATTGAAAAATTTAGTGACCCTGGTGGCTAAGAGGTATACATCTATTAATCTTATCATCCATACTTCACTTAATCAAGATGTTTGTGTCTACGGTAGGTACAGTCAGCGTCAAATAGAATGGGACTGCCAAGTTAGCTCATGTCTACTTGGGTTAGGTTTTATGACATTCGATGACAGACTAGGCTATTCTGATGATTTTTTAATCAAATAAATGAAATACTGTTAATAAGTAAAATAACGTAGACTGTATTATAATAGTACTGTATTATAATAATAATAATAGTCAATATAGTAATAGTCAAGAATTGATTCTTTTTCTTTGAGTATAGGTAGGATTCGTTGCAGCAGTAGATATTCGTATATTTTGGATGGGATCGGAAGCAAGCTCGGGTATCTATGGGTCTATATGATTTTTCTTCTTCAGGATATTCATCTGGTTTCAGTAGCATTATAATTTGCGCGACCTTCCACTCCAGGGGAAAGAACTGCAGTCTGGTCATGGCATTAAATAGTGACGTAAGGAAAGTTATGCCAGACTCAGGTAGTTCTTGCATATACGGTTCGTAATAAGGTCGTATTCTGGTGCCTTTTTTGGGTTCTTGTAAATTAAAAAGGAACTTTTTTTTTTAAAGTATATTATAAAGTAATAATTATCTGACAGACAAATAAAAGCAACTTTACTCTGCAATTTTTTTACTGGCACTCTATTCTAACGGGTTTCGCAAAAAATAAGAGTAACACTTTTTTATCGAAACACAATTACTTGTGTAACTGCACTTTTAGTATAATTACACATCGTGTGATCAGATATCACATTGCATAATTTAGATCTGTATAAATATCATCAGATTGTGTCCCAATATTTATTTATTAACACTAGTAAAATGTGTTTTTTTGGTGAAATATAAGAGCAGCATATAACAATGTATTGATTGTTTTTAACAGAGGATGGCAATCTTCTGACTGCAACTATTCCACCAGAAGGTATACACCCTTTGACTGCCTCTGAAAATGATGTTTATGATAATGCAAATAGCTTACAGGTGAGACCTCATATATTTTATGGATGACTTTCTAAAGTATTGAGGAAAATAATGATAATAAATTTTCTGTTACAGACACATTCATTCTCAGGCAGCTCGGAGAGCATGAACGTTAGTGTGAGACCTCTGGACTACTCTACTGAGGTGCACGGACTAGCTCTTAACGCCACCGACGTGGAATCAATAAGAAAGTTTATGCAGGAGTATGCCACCAAAGCGTTACTTCCGTATTTGGAGAAGCAAATAACACATTTGTCTGAATTGGTTTGTTCATAAACATTTTTTTTTTCCTAATCTCTTTTATTTAAAGCATGAGACGTTTTTTAATCGAGTGTTTTTTAGGTCGCGAACAGGAAAGGTGTCAGCAGGTCGCTTTTCTCGGCGACTAAGAGATGGTTTGGCACGGGAAAAGGAGGAAACACTACCGGCAATAATACTGTTATGTGAGTTACGACTCTGTATTTAAGAAATGGCAAATGTAGTTTATGGGTAGCGGTTTTTAGAAGTGAGGCGTGGTTTTGGGTACAGCTACTCGAGCGAGTGCCCGGAGCTGCAGCTGCGACGGCTGGGCGACCTGTGGTTCTTGGTGGGGCAGTGGCAGCGCGCCTTCGACGCCTACCACACCGCCAAGCGCGAGTTCTACGCCGACAGCGCCTGGCTCTGCTACGCTGGCGCTCTCGAGATGGCCGCCGTAAGCGCCTTCATGGCCGGGGACGCTAACAAGAAAACACACGGCTACATGGAGGAGAGCATAGTAACTTACTTGAACACCTGCAGGTAACTCAACTACTACTACCACATCACACAACAAAACAATTTTGTAAAATGAGCCAGGCCTATTGCAATATTTTGATTGTCACGTTTCAGAATGGTCCAATACGCAGTGAGAGCGACTCTGCTCTCTGTGCTGTGTCTAGGCGGCTCAGGGTCCCATGGAGAAGCCGCCAAACAGTTAATTCGAATGACGTCCGAAGACAGCGATCTCCGTAGTGCTATGCTGCTCGAACAGGCTTCCCTCTGTTTTTTGTCGGGCCCTGGATCTAAGGCAATGTGCAGGAAATACGCCTTCCACATGGTGTTGGCTGGCCACAGATTCTCGAAGGCAGGGCAGAAGAAACACGCCTACCGGTGCTATACTCATGCGTATCAGGTTAGTTGAAATAAAAAGACTTACAACAGCGGTTTCTCTCGTGTTCTTTAGTTAACTGGCGACCTATATAAAACGTAAATTCGTTATGGCCTCTGTGCATATTGGGCCAATGCGTTGGGCAAAAATATGGAATCAAGTTTACACATTGGCGTATTGATCATTCTGCATTGGCACTTTCATAAAAGATCCTTTGATGTGTACACGAAAAACCGACACCAGCCTGTTGGCCGCCCAACGTTAGTCGCCAACTACGGACAAGCCAATAGCGCAGCCAAGTAAGTAGTCCTCTACACGTTGGCTCAATATCTTGGCCCAACTCATTGGCCCGACGTGTATTTATTTATTATTTATTTGTTAGCCTACGGTGTCCCACTGCTGGGCAAAGGCCTCCCTCTCGTCCTTCCACGCATCCCTGTATTTAAGAAATGGCAAATGTAGTTTATGGGTAGCGGTTTTTAGAAGTGAGGCGTGGTTTTGGGTACAGCTACTCGAGCGAGTGTATAGAAGACATTAAATGTTTTTTCATCTTTCCTGTTCGGAAAGTTTAATTTGAATGGGTGGATAGCCGGGTGGAAAATTGCGTTTTCATCTCTAGGGTGGAAAGTATTTTTTTTTTAATAGTTACGATTGGCCACGGAGTCTAAGATAATTGAGCTACGTCATATTATTAAAATAAAAGATTTTCATATATCTAAACTCGGCTATACGTTAAACGATGTATTTATTACGGCCTATAGGTTCATATGAAAATCATTTTAAGACTGGTCTATTTTTTTCGCAATTACAGAAAATCAACATTTAAAATTATTCCTCTATTCTGCTGCCCGCCATAATGCCGTGATAGCATAGCATAACACTTTTTCTTTCACGTTTCGGCATGGCCATCTAGAAAATACACTACTGCCAACATTAGAAAAGTTTAATCGAGTTGGTCACGACCAAGGAGCTTATTATACAACAAGGAGGTTGAACACCGAACATCCGTTCGAAACTAGAAATTTGACCTTTATTACGTCACGAATATATTCCATCTCTTTCTTTAGTTAGGGTAAGAATGAGGTGGAAGTCATGCTCCTTGGCCGTGACCAACTCGATTTAACTTTTCTAATGTTGGCAGCATGTGTATTTTAACTTTTTTATGAATCTAAAAAAAAAAGTTTTCAATAGATAAAGCGGGAAACGAGATTAAATATATTTAGGTATACCGTGTCTTTTTTCCTCACAGTCGAAATGAAAAGTAGAGTGTCTAACTCGGGTGAAATTACCCATTTCCCCTCGAACTATTGGCGCTCTCACTTCGTTCGAGCGCCAGAAATATCTCGGGTGAAATGGGTCACTTTCAACCCTTGGTTATCAATCTACTATTTAAGGTGTATGCATCAAGCGGGTGGCGGCTGTCGACGGACCACGTGCAGTTCGCGCTCGGGCGGCTGGCGCTGTGCCTAAAGCGCACAAGCGACGCGGTGCGCTGGCTCGGCGCCCCGCTCGCGCCCGCCGCGCCGCCCGCGCAGCCCGCCGCGCAGCAAGACGCCTTCCTGCGCGAGTACATGCTGGCGCACCAGGTGCGACCACCTTCACCCTCACGGCCCCGCCGCTCACTCTGCACTCTGATCTGTCATTTATACGGTCACTGACACATATAAACATTGATGACCATTGTGTGTCAAAACTCTATGGTCTACGGTCCTTATAACACGGTTAGCCGCAATAATAGACCTGCTATATTTGAGACACTTTTTTTCTTCATGTCCTAACATTGGCGCTCGAATCTCTATTACCGTCATTAGGCCCACCATAGTTCTCAAACACAGAGATTTGTGAGTGGGGCATTGAATCGACTAGCAAGGAAGCAGTTTATTTATTTTAAGTTTAATTACTTTGCTCTAAAATGCCCTATTGAGAAAAAATACAATTTTCTTTATATCCGTTGTAATGTAGTTAAAAATATATTTGCCTGAATTATGTACATCCTATTGCACGTCGCGTCTCTAGAAATTAAATGATGTGACATACATTATTATTAAAAGCAGCCCACATCATGAATAACACATAGACGCGTTCGAGATGTAATCTAAACCTAATCTTGATCTCATAGTGAATAATAGATGAACGACGATGTTATTGTACGAACAGCAATGGGTGGAGAGTTGCGAGGAATTCAAAGAGCAGCTGCCCGTGCTGCCGCTGCCGCTGGTGGAGCGCGCGGCCACGGCGGTGCTGTGCGTGGGCCCGGCGCCGCTGTCCGCGCCGGGCCGCGCGCCCGCCTCCTCGCTGGCGCTGCCTCCCGCGCCCGCGCAGCCCGCGCACCCCGCGCACCCCTGGCACCGCCTCGAGGAGATGCTGGTACAAGTCGCGCAGGGCGCGCTCCCCATGATATTCAAACCGACCGTCGACTTGTACACCGCTAACACCGATAGGAACCCTATAGTGCCCCAAGGAGGTCCGTTTTCAACAATTATTGTATTTTTTCTTAACCGTCATTTCACAGCCGTATTGTCAGGCTGATTCTGATTATTTTTTGCAGAACCGATCCAGATTTCGATAACTTTACGAAACCCTCTTAAAATAGTATTAGTTCTGAAGGATGTCGAACTTTTATGGCGATTCGCGTCAGACGGCGAAGATTTTGAGGGACCTAAGCAGGTTTTGAACAACGAACCGATGGTAGCGTCCGGCAGTTTGCTCGAGAGCAATGCGATATGCGGTCAAAAAATTAAATCAGTTATTTTGGAAGGAGAAGCCAGTAAAACGTTGATTTTCAGTTTGACTCCCTTGCAAATTGGCCAATTGAGTGTCCACGGCGTTGCATACAAGTAAGTGTAAAAGCGATGAGGAGTTTTTCTATATTATTTTAATTTATTATTGTGCCTGTGAAGGATGTCATTTGACAAATTAAGTGATGTGACTAGTCAAAATCGCATACATTTCTTTCGATTATCGACTCAGTTTATATAGAAAATGTAATCGATTCAGTATTCGGTTATAAATTTGTTTTAGTAACTTATTTTAATTTACTATACTATAAAGTACTTCAGGTATCATAAACAGTCTAACATCACGCTACAACTATAAACTATTGAGACAGAGCCTTGAGAGGATTTTTTTATCATACTTACGCGTAGGTTATTCGAGACATGTACCGCGGAATAAGACCAAGTTTGGCAAGAAGGAATTGTGGACTTGGAAGAAGCACATGGAGTTAGCTTCTTCCATTTTGTAATTAATGGAATCGATTCGGTCGAAGAACGAGGTTTTGTCAAATTCTTGTAACGGTCCGTTTCGCATATAGGATGTAGAATTAGTTTAAGTAATTATTTCGTTCGTCAAACAATAAATATTGTTTTTTGAAACTAATTTACTATAGATACCTTTTTTTTAAGTTAGTTGACCGCTCAATCTCTTGATACAACTTTGCGTGAAATGTAGAATCTCGACCTGTCACAGGCACAATAATAAATGAAAAATATTATACGTACCTGTCAAAGTAAAAAGTAAAGTTAGGTATAAAATCACCAAAATGTTGACATAATGGCGATGTTGTGCGTTCAGTAGGTACCTATTGTCATTAATTAATCGTACATATAATTAATAGTAACAAGATTAGCTGAATAATTAGAGCTTGCAGCTGCTTTCTATTCAGCTTGTAATTTCGGGAGGTCGGTATTCGGCTTATATTTATTTGGCACTGTTTTTGAAATTACTTTAGGATAAACGATAAATCGTTCTAAGCGATTATAAACGATTTTTTTTTTTTTTTTTACTTTTAAGGTTCATTAATGCTGGAGAGGGAGGTAACGAAAACACGAACGCTTCTTTGATATTAGGAAAATTGGACCTACTGTCTGGAGAAAACCCATCGGACAAGCGATTACAAATCACCGTGGTTCCCCCGGCGCCGTGCCTGCAGGTGAGTCGCGGAACCCACCCATCCGCCATGCGTGACGCAGGAACATACAAAGTGGCCCTCAAGACATTAAATGACATGGGGTCAATTTTACATTAAGTGATCTAGTCCCATACTAAGGTATAGTCTGGGCTTTTATGGGTAGGTACTAGATTGGTCATTAGTTCATTCATTACCCAACATACTCATTTAAAGAATTAAATATTGAAATACAAAGAAAATACCCAAGATTCAGGAACAAATATTGAATGTTGCAATAAAAAAAACAATAAAAAAAAATACAGACGAATTTATAATTTTCAAAACTTATGTTTTTATACATTTATGCATGTTTATTAGGGTTCCGGAGTCAAACTAGGAACCCTTATAGTTTAGTAGCCAGTCCGTTCGTCCGCAGCCTAGCAGACTCTCAGTACTAGAAAGCTGTTATTTGGCATGAATATACATATAAGTCACGCCAGCAAAATGGTAAAACAAAACCTAAAAAAAAATATCTTTTTTGTAGGTACCTCCCCTACAAGTAACGTGGGGATGTACAATTTTTGTTAGAGTCAAGTGCAAACTCCGCACCCAAAACTACAAATACTAAAAATCTAAAAAATATCTTAATCTTACACTGAGCATGGTCCGACATGCTCGTGCCCGGTTTTTTTTAAATTACATATGTTTTAGTTAAGATAGACTGTAACAAAAATAATAGCAAAAATGTTAATGGCAGATGACGTTTACCGAGAGCAGTCCCGATGTGGTCAGTGGCGAAATTCGTATAGTGGAGATGGAACTGCGCAACGTGGGTCCCGTGGACATGGGCCCCGTGCGGCTGGCCGTTTCGCGGCCCGAATGCGTGCACGTGCTGGCGCCCGGCGCCGCGCCCTTCCGCGGCCTTTACGACGAGAAGTACCGCGAGCCCTCCGCGTACCCGGGTGAGTGTCACGTCGTGCGCCCCGGATCTACGGATAACAGCACTTTCACATTAAACGGATTATAGGCGTACAACTTAATTGAGAGCCAGGGTAGGCATGAGGTGCGGGGGTGAGGTACTTTAGAGCTCGGCAGTCACAGTTGCCCCTTCCCTGCACCTCATGCATACACCGGCTGTCTGTATAATGTCTCAAGTTGCTCGAGGTCAGCGATGGAGCAACGGATACCTTGACATTACTGCGGTGGCAGTGCTACTTAGTACCTACTAAGACTGCAGTGCGACGACCGCGCTACTAAATTTCGTATGGTTTCTAGTCGCGCGACTAAATCGCATGTGAACGCGCTCTAAAGCAGGTGTAGGGTACGTCCAATTATTGGCATCCAATATACTAGTTATTGACACTTCATAATCATAATCAATATCATCATCATCATCGGCGTATATCAGTCCACTGCTGGACGTAGGCCTCCCCTAATGTGCGCCATTTTACCCTGTCCTTGGCCTGTCGCAACCAACATCTGCCAGCAGCGTTCCGCAAATCATCACTCCATCTTGCCGGAGGGCGTCCTACACTACGTTTGCCGAGCCGCGGTCTTCACTCAAGAACACCTCTACTCCAACTTTTTTTTTTTGGTGTTTTTTGTTTTTGTGTGTGTGTTTTTGGTGGTAGATTAATGGATAAGATGGTGTTAGCGATCCGGACGGACCCTTCACAAGGTCCTACCACCCGCAAATATCGGCTCTTCTACAGATATGGCCAGCCCACTGCCACTTGAGCTTGCTAGTTCTCTGTGCTATGTCGGTTACTTTGGATAACATAACATCGGATAACATCTTTACTGATGTATATCCTTCAGAGAGTCTCCGAGCATTGCACTTTGACTTTAAACTTGGTGATTGCAAAATTATTACTTTTACTACCTAGAATAAAGGTCACAGACGTCACAGGGTGCCAATGATTATATAGGGCAGTTTCTCTTAGTACTAACTTTTAGAAGTTTTCTGTGACGTGTTGCCGGTTTCATAAAATATAATGCATTAGTTCAAAAGTCCTGACTTAACTGGATTGAGACAGCTCAAAACACTCTTACTTTACGCACTGTGTCAGATCCGAACCCGGAAATATACGAGCTGAATGATAATGTAATGATGACCGATTTAGTACGCAGCCATTAGAACAAATTCTAATCCCAATGTAGTACATTGTTGTGATAATAGCTTGGCCAATTCGTTTGTGACACTCATGATCCGCGTGGGGGGTGAGAGACATAATGCATATTTTCATCAAAAGAAGTGTCATTAAAAGTATATACAGGGTGTTAGGTATTGAGTGGATAATCCTTGAACTACGGCTATCCTGTTGTGTTCAACACATTATAAAACTAAAAAAAAAACGTAACAATCTAAACACACAATTCACCATTCATTACGCAAAAAAAGCGAAATTAAAAATCGAATACGAAGGCTAGTAATGTGCCATAAAATTTAAATAAATAAATCATATTTTGATATACATATTACGTATATACAAATATTGTGTACACGTGATATCGATCGATCTTAACTTTCAATTCTTGGAACTTAACATTCATTTCAAGGATTGGTATACAGCAGCCCGATAATTTTCACATCTAGGAATTTTTTTGGGGAGTAATATTCTTTTCAACACACTTGCTCAAAACGACCTTTTTATTCCACCGATTTTTGGCTCATAAACCTAGATATTAAACACGCGTGCTTTTTCAGTATATTACGCACAAGTGCCTTTAGTTTATTAACCCAAACAATTTACATTTGTAGCCTAGTACCAAGTTGTAAGTACGAAGAAGAAGCGATATAATTTAGTCGGGTTATACCTTTTTTTTTCTTAGCAACAAACAGTTTTTATGCGGCAAATAACATTATCTACATATTTATTCCAATAAATTGGTGAAATCAGCTTTATTACTAAAAAATAACTCAATTTCATTAAAATCATTTAAATTTTTCTGTAATTTGTATTTTAAACATGAATTATTACATTTTAAATTTGGCTGTTGGCCGATCTCGTTCGCGCCTTAGCCTTGCGCGCGCATCGGTAACGCGGCAAGAAAAAAAAACAACGCGCCAGCCGCCATTTTTCGTAAATAATTGACGGCTGTGACGAAGATAGTTTGGATTAATTATTGTGAAGTTTAATATTAACGAAAATGTCTTCTTTAAGTAAAGAAAATGAAGAAAACTTATTATTAACTCCGCCGGAAATAATTGTTCATCGCCGACATTCACCCAAGACAATGAAATAATTAACAAGATTACACAAACCGTAATGCCAAATAAAACTGTTCAGTACCGTTTTGAAAATTGTAATTTTACCAACTGTTTTAATAATTAATTAAAATTTGACTAAATGAAGAGTCTTGTTCTTTTTCGCAAGTGTGTTGAAAAACGTCGTATGTAACACGTGTGCCTGTGACCATAATATACGCGGCTTTCTTGTGGCGCACTCGCTTCCGCTCGTGCGCACACAATAGCGCCTTGTATACAATGGTCAACTTAGCACACTTGTATCATAATGTACTATTACTGTAGTATTTGATAAACCTGTAATATGA
Organism: Acleris sparsana; assembly: GCA_923062465.1. NCBI lineage: Eukaryota > Metazoa > Arthropoda > Insecta > Lepidoptera > Tortricidae > Acleris > Acleris sparsana. Next base: position 11,020,786 of record OV281287.1, on the reverse strand, counting down.
CCCACTAACTACTTATTTCTCCTTAAAATTGGATCTTCTTTGCGTTTTGATGACTTGATGACCAAATAACTTTGCCTATCGGCGGACTCATCTTTGTGTAGCAATCTCGTGAGCGTTTTGTTTTGTTTGGCCGCGCTTATGTATACAAGTTACCGGTAACAGCGACTGTGGCCGACTGACGGTCCTGTCAGGCGGGAGACGGCCCCCGCCGCGCACACACTTCATACCGGCTCCGCTGTCGCCCGTCTCCCGTCCCCTGCGGACTATGGGAGTGTCACGAAAGAATTTGCAAAGCTATAGAAAGACCTTTTCACCAGTTTGCGTGACGTGCCCGTTTGTTACTTTTTTGTGAGCAGACGAGCGCTTGGCGCGCGCAGGCGCGTGGCGGGCCCTGGCGGCGCGGCACGTGTGCGTGGCGGCGGCGGGCGTGGCGCGCGGCGCGTGCGCGCGCGTGCGCCTGGCGCTGCGCGCGCGCGCCGCCGGGCCCGAGCTCGCGCTGCTCGCGTACTACGAGCCGGCCGCCCCGCCGGAGCGCGCGCCGCGGTCATACCGTCTCCTGCGGCACGTCTTCAAATTTACGCCTACGGTAACTTCAGCGCTCTGTTGTGATCAGATCTCGATTTGCTTCGCCTGCTTCTTGTCTTAAGCGACCCCTAAGTACCAGAACTACCAGCCCAAAAGGCGCACCTGGCGTTTGGCCCGCGGTTGTTTTCTACATACAAAAAAAAACTGCAGGCGAAAAAAATCCAGCAGAAGTTGGTCAAATTTATATATTTCGGTATATTTATTAAAATAAATGAACGGAAAAGGCTATCACACCGCGCAGTGTACCTAATAGCTCTTTCGGTTTTGGATAAAGTTGTTAGACTAGCATAAGAGCGAGTGAAAGAGAAGTCGGTACCCGAAGGCCCTTTTAAGATCTATGTATTTGAGTAATTATCAATTAGGGAGTATACGACTCAGACGCCTGTTTTATCCAAAACGCGGATAGTTAATATTTATTTTTGAAACTAATTAATACTTGTAAATTATTAAAATTTGATTCTTTCAAATAATAAACATGTCGTGTTGCAGGAAGCAGTCGAAATTTCTGTTACGCCGCGCCGTAGTTTGAAAACTACTTCGGATGAAATTTCCGAAAACATGAATCTAGTCACTGAAGTGAAAAACGTGTGTGGTGAAAAAGATAACGAGATCACGATTGAGATTCTGGAAGCCTCCTTACTGAGCAGGCAGTGGCGGCTCACTGGTTTAAAAGCGGCTGCTAACAAACATGAACTTCTTCATTCTCGTGAAAAAATGCACCTAGTTTTTCAAGCCAGCAGAATTTTTGAGTCTCCAGCAGAAGGCAAAGTCGAGTGGTCTGGGATAAAAACTGCGACCGGACTACCCGACTTCGACGACAACATCAGCGTTTCGCCGCACTCTGATTTCGTGACCGACTACGAGTATACCGTAGACAATATTCCGGACCCACCGAGCAGAAGTTCCGCAACGGGCTTGATCCAGTCTATGTTTGTCGTAAGATGGAAAGCTCACAATAGAACACAGGGAACAAGTGCGTTCGGGCAACACTATCTGTGGTTGGATGACTTCCAAAAGGTGGTCTCTCGCGACCGAGAGCTGCCGTCCACTGCGACGCCCGCGCTGCATCTCGACGAGTACGATATTAAACTGGACCCGCATGACGGCAAAAAGAAAACCAAAGACAACGTCGTTGTGTTTAGAATGGAACACTCCAGTCTGATCAACCATGATTTCCAGAAAAGTAAACTATGCTTGGTGCCGATAACCATCAATATCGTCAACTGCTATGGAGTCCCTGTGGACGTGTCTATTGACATGACCAAGCAGCCTAACAGGTACGTACAATACAACTTAAATTCATCTTTGCTTGATGTGTATTCGAATTAGCGTTTCTCATGGTAGGTATACCTAGTGTTGCCATAAATTACGTCCCTCTTAAAATTGTACGTATCTCGAAGTAAAACGATTTTTTTTGCATAAAACACATTGTATGTTATTTTGTATTTCCTCATTTATTGGATAAACACGCAATTTATTCAAAGTGACCACCTTTTGCTTTCACACACATCTTCAATCGATCTGGCCACTACTGGTCTATCGCCGCACGCACCGTTTCTAGAGGTATCGAATCCGCTGCTGCCACCAAATCACGCTTTAACGACTCAATATTACGGTGGGGTTTCGAGCACGCCTTCTCCTCTAAAACTGTCCAGAGTCGGTAGTCCAAGGGGTTGAGGTCGGGACTTCCAGAGGGCCAATCTTCGCACGCAATAAACTCCGGTAAATTGTCCTTTAGCCACTGTTGAGTGGTTCGTGTCTTGTTGAAATATCCAATGTTCATTGGAAAACAACGTTTGACTGAGTGGCTTAACTACAGGCTCCAAAATGTCACTCTGGTAATTTGCGGCCCTAGTTTTTACGCCTTGTTGGCAAAAATGGAGCTCGGTAACTCCCTCGTATGACACGCCCCACCAAACCATGACATAAGCCGGGTGATGGCCTCTTTCCACCTTAGCAACCTTCTGCGAAGCTTCCTGAGAGCTGTGAGCGTAGACCCTGTCATTTTGGCGGTTGTATTTCTCTTCTACCGTGAAAATTTTCTCATCGGTAAACAAGATTCTTCGGTACCCGCCCTTAGCGTGCTTCAGAAACAGTTGTTTCGCTCTTATGTTGCGTAAAGCTGCTGTTAAGCGATGTCCTGTACTTCGTCGGTAAGCGGCAAGTTTCAAGTCTTGTTTGATGATGCGAGACATGGTCCTAGGTGGAATCTTCATCTCCCTAGACAAGATTTTCTGCTTACGGAGAGGATTCCTTCGAATTCGCTCACCAACAGCTTTAATCGCCGCTGGCGTCCTGGAATCCCGCGGGCGGCCGCTTCTAGGTCTATCATCGATAGAGGACATTTCACTGAACCTTTTGATGGTACGGTATAAGAATTTTGTAGTAATTCCTAGCGTCCGCAACAGATTGAATATCTCAACCGGCTTTTTGTTGCACTTGTGTAGAGCTATAACGGCGACTCGATTTTCTTTCACACCCCACTCCATATCTTCAGCTTGGATAATTAACGTCAAATGATATTTTTCTAGAAGACCGAAACCTATTTATGTCATACAAAAACAATAAGCATCAAATTTCAATTGTTTTCGAATTTATTTAATTCAAAATTTAGGGACAGAATTTTTGGCCGGACTAGGTATATAGGCGATACTATAAACTCGTTCGCTTTTTAGGTAGGTAACGCAAGTCTAAAGTAAATATTTTATAAACGTGTTCAAAAATGTGATTTAAGAGTGTTGAGTGGCATCCGCTTGCGCCGCAAGTAAGGTGTAATACAAATTGACCGATCACATCTTTCATTATATTCATTTTATTTTCTTCGTATTCTGTATATATATACATATCGATGGACGATTATTGCGATTCCTTCTGCGCTTCTCAACATTACGAATAATTATGTACAAATATAACATTATCAATTATTAGATATGGGAGACCATTTAGGAAATATTAAACTCGAAAAAGAATAATTTGCCAAAACTACAGGTTCTTAAAATCTAAAAAATACCTTAAACGATAGCACATATAACTAATTCAAAAAGGATAACTATCCCGACCAAGTATAATTGATTGGTCCCTGAGATACAGGAGACTAAAGTGTTTATACCTACTAAAATTCAAGACGGCACCACAAAATTTAATTAGAAAATGAGGTTATGGTTGTGGTTTTTTGATATAGATTTTGGGGCGCTAACAATGGGCCTCATAAGGAAACTCAAAGTCACTCAGAGGGCTATGGAGAGGGCTAAGCTTGGGGTTTCTCTGCGTGATAGAATCAGAAATGATGATATCCGCAGTAGAACTAAGGTTGCCGACATAGCCCGAAGAATAGCTAAACTGAAGTGGCAGTGGGCGGGGCACATTGCTGGCAGGACTGATGGCCGATGGGGTCACAAGGTCCTGGAGTGGCGTCGCTTAGAACTTTGTAATTGGGACTGCCATTGTTATTGTCATATTTGTCATTTGATGTACAGTTTGAAGTTTATTATGACAGCGCATTCAAGTGCTTAACATTTTCGTTGGGGTAGTGTACCATCGCACTGTTAACTGTCCATCGGTAGACCTTATGCCTTTTGTAATAAGTTAAGAGTGTTGCTCAGACTATCAGTGGACATACTGGACATGATATCTAAAAATACCACTAAACGTGGGCTCTTTTATTTTTACGCACGAGAGAATTTTAATAGTAGTTTACGTGACGGTTACTTCGCGTACAATACTTTATCTACACGCATTTTATAAGTACTCTAAGATGGGTTCAGAAGCCGAAAGGCAAATGACTAGCATTACCTGTAGTAGTAGGTGACAGCGATGAGAGCTGTAACGTAATGAAATTACTTTATCGAATGTCGTAAAGTCATGAGATCCAAATTTGGAACACCTTCTAAAATTAACAGCTCTCATCGCTGTCACCTACTACCACAGGTAATACTGGTCATTGCCTACGGGTTTTGAACGCATAATAGAGGATTTATGATACGTGTGTAGATAAATATAATTATATTATTCCGAAAAATGTTGTTGCTATCATTTGTAACTAATATGTTTATTTGAAGCGATCAAAAATTAACGTGAACAAGTTAACCTTGGCGTGCTGTTTTTTCTTTACCTGCGCTTGAAATCTCACACCGACCTGCCGAGGTCATCCATCCATAGATTTTAAAAACATCATCTTACGCATAACTAACCAAGGTCTAACACTAAGGCCGCTTAGTCCGGTCGGGTTTATATAAATGATTGTTTTTCCAGTATTTCCTAATTATTTTATATATCCTTGTGACGGATCCCTTACCATGTTTTATGCGCATAAATATACATCCCTATATATCATCTATATATGCATAAGCGGGTTACCTTTGTTTCGGCGAAATATGTTTGCCAAATGTATCGTTCCCCAACCGGTTCATTTGCCAACCCGCTTTGTTTTCTGTAACCGTAAATATTTCAGTATGTTATAAAAACTAACCTAACCTAACCTGTAGGGTTCTACACGATGGTACTAAAATAAATCCTGAAAAAAATATATAACATTGGGTTGGCAAATGAAAAAGTTGGGAAACGATACATTTGGGAAACATATTTTTGCCAAACGGCAGACTCCCATGCATAAGCATATCTTCATAATTACACATTCACATAATTAGAGACACTTTTTTTCCATACAAATGCCTATAAATATACCTCAACATCGAATTTGACCACCAATCAAAAAGTAGAGTTGTTAGCTACAATTTACTTTAGATCATTAACTCAGGTCTATAGGTATTTTATAGAGATTTAAAAACGTGACTGCTGACGCGACAATACAACATTACACAACTTTAAGTAGGTATATGAACACCAATTTATTTTATTCAAATCTTTTTCAAATTAAAGCTTTGTTTTCTTTGTGCATCATTTTAAACCTTACATTGTCAGTTACCGATAAGTGTAATCGACAATAAAATTGTTTAAGACATTATTGATTGATTGTTAAAATTGAAAAGTCATATTTGTAGGTATTTTTATGTGACAAAACCAACCATTTTTAATACGTGACCACGTATGTATATGGGTGTATACTAGGGATCAAGCTCGCTTGGCATAAAACCGTTTTTTTGTGAAGATGAAAGCTTGCTAGTTAAATCTTTATTCGTTAGAGCCAATTCCGGAAAGGACAGGCGTTGTTATACAATACAATACAATACAGGCGTTGTTATGTTGCTAATATTATAAAACCATTTAAAAATATTATAAACCTTTGTATTATTTTTAACGGCATATGGTTAATGGTGGTTGACTGGTAGAGCAGGCCATAAAACTCATCTCATCACTTTACCATTTTACATAAAATATACTAAAACAATATGTTCAACTTACTTAACAAAGAAGGTTATTTCGTTATATAGTAGCGTTAAAGTTGTTAAATATTAAACTATTAGGTATAGAATTTTATTTTATTTTATAATAGTTGGTGTTTTGTGATTATATTGTGTAATTTGATACGTTATTTATTAGCATGGATGAGGATTATAATCACAACATAATTATTTTTAACCAATGTACCCAAAGGTGTACCGCTGCTAGATAGTCTTGCTAACTTACTTATTAAAATGCTTAAGTTGTACAATAGACACGTCGTAGAGTTAAATACATAGATATTCCGGACCGTGATTGAGTATTTTCTGCCTTCTCACTTTCTGGTGAGTGCTGAGATGGGACTTGGCCGGGGATGAAACCCGGGACCGATTGGTTTATATTCAGGGTCACTACCAACTAAGAAGGCTAACCTTGCGTCATTGGTAATATACGAGTAATGTATTAAAAGGGTTCCTACCAGTGTCTACTTTTCAAAAGCTTTAAAAAACCCAACTGTTGCTAATCAACTTCAAATCGTTATAAATGATAAATAATCATTAACAATGAAAAATGATGTAAGAAACCTAAATATGATTGTTAAATACCTATTCAATGATATACCCCACTTGTATTAAACTAAAGCTATCGGGCTGATATTTGAAATATTTGTTGCATCTAGTAGCATAGCCTCATCATTTTGAATTAGTAAGAAACAGCCTGAGTGTATTTTTGTACTTTAAAGATGCTTTGTTTACAAAATGTTAGAACATTTTGTAAATAACATATGGAAATGCTTAAAAATCAATTTACTTACTCAATCTTCCGTCTTACTTCCTAGTAATGACGGCTTGAACTTGAGATAGACGGATATTAAATTATAAAGTTATACCATACCATAACTGTTCCGCGTTTAGGAACCCTGGAAATAACTTCATTATACGTGCGTTTAACCGGCGTTTCCGTGCTAAAGCGGAGTAATCGGCTACGCTATTAGGTACTTATTACTAACTAATCGCGGAGCCATAGCACTTACCTCAGCTGAAAACCAAATAAACTTAAATTATTTATCCTGTAACAGACGTGGTTATAAATGAAGGCAATCGAGAGTACCTATCCCTGGTCCCGATAAATGATGTGAATGTTTGTTCGGCAGAGAGTGCGCGAGCGAGTTGGGGTGGGCGGGCGCGCTGAGCGGGCCGGGTTCGGCGCCCGGCGGGCCGCCGGGCCCGCGGCTGCGGCTGGCGCGATGGGAGGCGCGGCGCGTGCGGCTGCGGGCCTGCGCGGCGGCGCCCGGCGCGCACGCGCTGGGCCCGGCCTTGGCGCTGTCCGCCGCGGCGCTCCCGCTCTCACACTCGCCCGACAACACCTCGCTACTCGTCGTGCAAAATGCTTAAATCTATTTCTCCTGCATTGCTCGTTCTAAATTATTATTAAAAGTGTTAGAAACGTATTATAGGTTCATTTTATTTTTCAAGTCCGATGTAAAATTTAACGACTCTTTCGCAACGAGCTTGACGTTATTCGTAAACTAAGTGCTTGCGAACGTGATGTATGTAGGTCGCTACCTACCAGGAAAATAAAATATACTTTAATGTTATTGAATATTCGCTCTATATATTTTCGTAAAGAATTGTTTACGTACTACGTTGTTTGTAGTATAATTCTGCTGTAACTTAGTGAATGTGATAATTCGTAAGTGAATATGGGGTTTTGTATCACGACACCTAATGTTTGGCTTATAGTTGTTTTGGGTGAGTAATCCACTTATTATCCTATATGATTAAATTTAATACTACTTATGTTACACTTGACCCTATTAATTATGCGCGGTCGAAAAGGAATTAAGCACTAGTTGAACACCTATTTACAATAACGTAACACTACAGGGCTCTGTTCAACACGGTAAAACCATATTGCCTTGACGTGTTTCTGTGTTGTCTACGTTTTGATTTCTAATATTCAAGTGAATATTAGCTATCAAAACGTAGACAACCTGTCAAGTGACAGTAACGGCTGCCGAGTTAAAAACAATACGATAACACGTTAAAGACAAAATGGTTTTACCAAGTTGAAGAGAGGTCCTTAAACCTGATTGTTTGATTTACCTAAATTAGGTTTTTGACAAATCGCTATTGGGCTGTGAATTAAATTTGCCGAATATGTCGGCCGCTTACCTTCCTATAGCATTTTGTTCATAAACCGTAAAATTAAACTAGATCCATAGTGATACTTAGTTATCTGTTTAACGAAGCCGTGTAACTACTAAACCATCAGTCGTAAGAAATTTAGCACGAAAATAGAGTTTATTAGTCCGCAGATAGTAGGAAAGAGTGTCTGCCGACTGTTTGCTGTACCCGGTTGCCAGGTTGCCTTTCATAGATAAAGGAAACGAAGTTAACATTTTTAGGTTTATTGCTTAATATCGCTATCACTTGCCATTATTATGCTAAATTATGATCCTGGCATGATTTGGCTCGAAAACTTATGTGCTATAATTTTTCGTGCCCAAAAAACGTATGGAGGTGGAACGAAAATGGTGGATATCTCGGGAACCGCAAAAAAACGAATATACTTACAGTCCGATTATACTACTAATTATCCCAAGGTTCAATACAATACAATACAAATACTCTTTATTGAACACCAAAAAACAAAAAACACGGAACAGTACATTCCGCCGTTCTTGCTGAGCTTCTACTCAGAAGCGGTCTTCTCTCTCCCGAGAGAAGCCCGGTAGGGTTCCCACCCTACTGGGCCTACTTACACGGTGTATAAACATTTAAAATTGTATTTTCAATACAAAAGGCTACATTCTAAAGAATCACCCTAATATTGCAAGCATTATTAGGAAAGTGTAAGAAGTCCGACTGAACATATCTGCTATAAAATTTTGAATGTAGCATCCAAACATTTTACATAATTAAATTATGTTACACCTTAACAGGTGGTAACCCGCGACAGTTTAGAAATGATTGGCCAATATACTATTTACGTAAGTTCGAATAGTAATGACGTATAACGTCAAAATGGAAGATTTATAAGCAGCCAGTTTGATTTGGTGAATTTTATGCTCGTAACGTAACACACCTGTTTTTTGTAATTAAATCGGTAACTGCTATTTGTTGTCGAAATCGTCCTTATTTGTGGGTAGTTGTCTAGAGGTAAAACAAGTGGCAACTGCAGAGTAATGTAATGACGTAGAAAGTGTCCCTTTTCGAAAGAGACTTTGTTTTATCAGACCATATTCTTTACCTAACATCCTTCAGTTATGACAATATTGTAAAAAGATAGATACAGGGGCTAAAGTAGCTTCGATTTTTGCCGCCCTAGATTGTACATATATGTTGTTATAGGTCGGTAAGACATGAGAGTTGACGTCGGTATTGTGTTCAATTTTCGCTTACATATTTGAATAAGCTTGCACTTTTTTGCCCTGAGCTCCATTCCGCTACTTATGCTTGTCATCATGTTATTTATGCCCTCACTAGGAAGAACCGGTTAAGAGGATTTTGAAGCGCCGCTAAAATCGAGTAGCTGCCATAAAAAATCCATACAAAAGCTTAGGGCGAAAACGTTCCTCACTCCCTAAATCAAGTCTGATTTTCACGATTTTTGAATATGTTGTGCTTATTATAAAGACCCAGTCTTTACGTTTCTGTATTTGTTTTTTAAATTTTATTTTGTCCTACGATTATATTTTCTTGGAAAGGAAAACGTACAGACATAGTTTTTCATGATATCTACAACATATTCAAAAATCGTAAAAATCGAACGAGGTTTAAGGGGAGAGAAACATTTTCGCATTTTGTATGGAGATTTTTAGCTTCACAATCCTCTTAAGTACGAGTCAAACTAAACTTCACTCGCTCAACATGACCGTGTTTAAATGGTATGGATTACAATTGATACTATAACAATTACGTTACTCGTTAAAAAAGTATTTAACCAAGAAATTAAAGCAACCACAAGAGTAGAGAACACGATCAAGTTTGGTTTGTTTTGTTTCGTGATTGTTTTGTTTAGTTAAGCTGCTAAACGGTTGATTATTATTGTTTAGCGACGCGACGTCTTACGTATGCGGAATAAAATCTGGAAAAGTTAAAAACAATATTTAATCGCGTCGTCGTTTATTACGCACAAGACGTCACTTTTAGCGTGGAATGTATTTCTGATAAATCGCGAAGTCGAATTTGTTGAGTATTTTTTTTCATTTTCAGAACTTTTCTTGATTCTTTTCAATATCCATGTCTTTAAGATATTGTTAAATGGATTTGCCGTCGCATGTAGATTTTCTAACCAGGTCTCAATGATTTTGCGTTAAGGTCGGCGGTCATTTTCTTACGACTCCTCTCAGTAGACTGGCTTAAACTGGATAGTCTTCCAGAACCGGGCATTCTTGTATTAATTTTTCTATAGGGGTAGTAGGACGCTTAAATACTAATAAGTGTGCTTTGGCTCCCTAAACCTACCTACCTTATGTGTAAAATGCTCCACGACCTTCGCAATCGACCAGAGGGGATGTGTATCGAAGAAATTACAAGCAATTGTTGTTAAAAAAATCCTACGTCCTTGAAATTTATCTTAATTATTTAAAGATGAGTTGTTAAACAAAAGACAACTCGGGTTTGTACTTTAAGGAATTTAATATTTTAAACAGCGGTTCAAACTTAGTCCAGATTTCATTCTGCATACGTTAAATCTAAATTAAGTAACAAGAAGGTTAAACTGTAACATCAATACATATAAAACTCTAAAACTAATATATTAAACTGTTATATATAGACTAAACTCTTTAAGATAAAGTTTTCCCTGATTGATGAATGACTGACCGAACGCACAAACCGCTGAACCTAGGGACTTGATATTTGGAAGGAAGATTCTTTACCCTAGTACCTGGCACCCGGAGCGCTAAGAAAGGTTACACTGTTTACCCGCCGCCATTACGCATCGAGACACAGCACGAGTGACATTTAATTTTACGCCAAATAAAATTCCGCATTGTGTTGTAAAAACGTGTAAAAAGTACTATCGAACCAACGGAACCCTGACCCACCATAGAACCTTGTCACAGTGATTGACGTTAGGACTGTCATACGAAGCTATACGACAATCGCACGTCAATCATTGTGACAAGGTTCCATGGTGGGTCAGGGTTCCGTTGGTTCGATAGTACATCATATATTATTTTTACATTTATCATTCCTTTATTTTAGAAGTTACGGGGGGGGGGGACACACATTTTTCCACTTTAGAAGCGTCTCTCGCGCAAACTATTCAGTTTAGATTTTTTTTTTATTAGAAACCTCAATATCATTTGTAGATACCCCACACGTATGGGTTTGATGAAAAAAAAAATTGAGTTTCAGTTCTAAGTATGGGGAACCCCAAAAATTAATTGTTTTTTTTCTATTTTTGTATGAAAATCTTAATGCGGTTCACCGAATACATCTACTTACAAAGTTTCCATAGTATAGCTCTTATAGTTACGGAATAAAGTGGCTGTGACATACGGACGGACAGACGGACGGACAGACATGACGAATCTATAACGGTTCCGTTTTTTGCCATTTGGCTACGGAACCCTAAAAAGAGGCGTTGATAAGCAAACACATAATAATGTAATCTGACCACCCGATTTGAATATTTTTTTTGTTATGGAAATAAATATGTCAGTAATAATTTAATCTAAATAATAAATCGCTATATTCGTAAAATGTATTTTTAATCACAATGTTCATAAAAATTTAGTTGATATATACAGATGGATGTACATACGTATATAGGTAGGGGGGGCATCTGCTACGTGGCCCACTAAAAAAAATCACCTAGACCTTTAATTTTTTTATATTTTTTTATATTCCGTTTTCAACATTTAAAACTTCAATAACTTTTTTTAAATGATAAAACTGGCAACATTTTTACTTTATTTTTATCTGGTCTGATACTAAAATCTTTAAAAATATTATTTGGTGCACACGGTAGCTAAAAAAAGAGTTCGGGCCCTTTATCCACAAAAGGAGGTACCTAAAAATAAATCTAAAAAACCAACTTAGCATTGCATTTTTAAAAAAACTAAATGATCGACTAGTTCTAATTATTCAAAAACACCTTCAGTCCCCCCTCAGCCCTTTCGATCGGTACACAATAGGCGCCATTTTTTTAAAAATATAAACTAACTACTATTTTCTACTTAGGTTACGTACTCCAAATCCTTAAAGGGGTATTACATTATCTATTAGATAGTTAGGAAGCTCCTGATCACACTATTCCTAAATTTAGTCACTAACTGTCACTTTAGACATTATCCTATAATCTTCGGGGTATTTATGAATTTATGATTCAAGCGGGTATACCTACCTACGTATACCCTATATATTATACCTACGTCCTTTCAGTCACGCGCGCGACGACTGGCTTTCCTAAATGTTATTACACCTTCCTAACTAGGATGCTAACTTCAGTTAGGACGGCAGAAACCGTCCTTGCTTCCTAGTTAGGATGCTAGTTAGGAAGGTCAATTGCTAAATGTTATTACACCTACCTAAATTAGGATCCTAACTCATTTAGGATGCTAAATTTAGGATAATGTAACAACCCTTTTAGCCCTTCCCCAAACGTCAAAATCGATCGGAGTGAGGTCTGGCGACCGCGGAGGCCAGGCAATTGGAGCACCACGCCTGGCCAATCCATGAGTTGGGGAAGGCATTATTTAGATCAGTGATCCCCACCAAGGGGTCCATGTGAGCGGAAAAAAAATGATGCCGAGCACACATAAATAATCATGGGCAGCATTTTGAGCAATTTTTATAAATAAATATAGAACTGGTCGATCGTTTTTAGTAGTAAGTTTTTAGTTCGTTTTTATTCGTAAACAGGCGTGAGACATGTGCATTAATTACTAACTGTTACCTAGTTAGTTACATTAAAATATAAGGCGGTTTGGATTCCTCCGCCACCGTCGTTTATCGGATCGCATTCGGTAATCTTGGTATATTTTCGTGCCCTTTTATCTTCTTGAACCCCCCCGGTAACAAAACCTGGCTACGCCCGTGCCAAGCGGGAACGCGCATCTAATAAAACTAGTTGTTACTCAGATTGTCAAACGAAACGTTACCTACACTTTAGCACTTTACCAACATCGACTGCGCTTGCCCGTACAAAATTTGGTTCTGTTGAGCCACAAATCCGATTTCTCGCCGTTCAGCGTTATCGTGTCAATATGTGAATTGTGACTCTTTCGTACACAATAATTGCTCGAGGTGTGCTGTTGGTGAATTGTTCCATTTTTTATGTATTACAGTTTTTTTTGTATGTAGGTGTGCAGAGCTGCATTTGTGTGCAAATTTCCCCTCGCAAGAAATGTCAAAAGACAGAACTATTTGACTGTAATATTCATAGCTAAGGAGACTCCGCTAGGAAGACCGTGTTGCTCGATGCACTTGACTTGACTGATGCTAGTCGGACTGCGCACGATTGTAAATAGTTATTTGTGCAACAAGAGAGCAAAGTTGGATTTTGCTGCGAGTGCTGTTGTTGAATCCCGAGTAAGCGAAGGATCCCATAAATAAAATCACGAGCTACGAGTGATTCTAGGTTAGAATCCTGAGCGTAGTGAGGGATTCAAAGACACGAGATGTAAATAACTTTGGTCTCCTGTGACCGGTGTGACATATACAACTTTTTACCTCAGCAGCGAGAACAATTACATGGGTAAAAAAACTAAATGGTAAAAATTAAACAACATGTAAAAACATACTATATCAAAAAAAATAAGTAGAAACTAAAATTGATGCAGCTTTGCAAATTAAAAGTAACAGTTTTGTTTGGAACCAGGGCCTATACCAGGGTATGTAGGTACCTACGACCCCGAAAGCTTTGCAAATGGGTAGTGTGCACATACAAACTAACTAACATACTTATTAGAAACAACGTAAAATCTCAAATCACTTTCGCTTTCGTCACTCGACATTTTTATTCAAACTATAATCTTCCAACTTCAACCTCCTGCTAATACTGCAGCGTTTTACAACACTCCCGGCTTTTCTTTTATTTTCTTTTCATCACACTTGCTCGTAAATGGTGTTATTCCATGCCTGTATACAGAAGGACGATGGCCTAAATTGTTCCCGCGGGAATTATGGCGAGTTTGTCATCCCTAGGGAGTAATGACTTTCTTTTTAAAATTTGCAACTCTTTCGTAGGTACATAATTTCTGACTAAGGAGGTTTAATTTTGAGCCAAAAATTAAATCGGTTTTGTAGTGGATGTTGGCGGTCAAAAAAAAACAAACTGCGCGTATTTATATATTTATCAGTTAAGTAAATCACTAATTTAATAACAATTGTGTTTAGCTATAATAATTAAGTTAAGAGTGCAAAACAATTTTATGCGTATAGGCGTCGAGCCGCGAGCGAACTGAGCGCGGGGGGGGGCAGGCGCCACAGACCCGCAAGAGTGGAAATGAAGGGAAGCTTTTTTTTGTCGCGGATTCCAGTGTTACATACTCCCCCTTTTGACTAGAAAGGTGTCCTCACAACTAGTCAAACATGGTTAAAATAATGTTAAAAGTATAAAGTATTTACTAAACAAACAATACTAAAGTTTTACGAAATGATACTACCGTTTACGAGGTCGGCCTCGACGACGGACAGGAGCCACCGGCTGCGGGACCTCAAGACATTCATCCTCTCGACTGTGGTAACGTCTTAAATCTGAGATGTGGTACTTGCCTACTACCTCATCTTTCTTATCGGGAAACGCAACAAGGTAAGTGGTAGGGCTCACTTTTTTCGTAACTATATAGGGGCCATCACGCTTAGGCGTGAGCTTTGATGTGACACCCTTTGAGGTATTGCTAAGAATGTGAGTTTTCATTAATACCAAGTCACCCACCAACAGGTCATCAGATTGACGACGAACATCTTTTGCGGCCTTTTGAAGATCTTGTTGCTTCTCTATGCACTCTTTGCTAGATTTGATCGTGTCGACAAGCTTGAGCAGATACGGTGTAATCTGAGGCACATAATTTTCTGCCATAATAACAGCGCGAAGATCACTTTGAGCATCTAGTGGAGACCTTAACTCACGGCCGTACATAAGAAAAGCCGGGGTCTGCTGCGTTGACTTAGTGTGCGATGAATTCAGAGCAAAACGAATGAAAGCCAGAGCCTCTGGCCATTCGTTATGATGATCTTGTACCAAAATGGCCAACTGCGTTTTTAAATCCCGGTTTTTTCTTTCTACTGGATTTGCCTCGGGATGGTAAAGCGGCACCAAATTTTGCTTCACATTCAGAGCGAACATTGCCTTTTGCATGACGTCGGCAATAAACTGTACCCCATTGTCGGAAATAAGGCGTCTAGGCACTCCGAATCGTAAGAAGACTTCCTCGATCAGTACTTTAGCACAAGCTTCTGCTGTGGCTTCAACAAGTGAGAATAGCTCAACCCATTTGCTAGCGGTGTCTTCTACTATAAGCACCCATCTCTCACCATTGGCACCCTTCGGAAGCGGACCAAAAAGATCGACTGCTAGTACCTCGAATCGTTGAGCCGGAACGGGTGTTTGTAACAGACCCGTGGGTTTTTGATTGGACGGTTTGTATCTCTGGCATTCAATGCAGGTCTTCAAGTACTCAGTTACATATCGCCGCATGCCAGGAAAGTAGAACCGTTGGGAAATGCGATGCAGAGTTTTGTCTAGCCCACCATGACCAGAAACTGCAGTATCGTGACATTCAACCATTACTTGCTTCCTTCTCTTTTCAGGTATTACTAACTGCGGTTCTTCGGTGTCAGCCTCTGTATAACGATAAAGTACTCCTCGACTCATATGGTAACCTCTTTCTGTCCACCTGTTGATATCCACTTCTTCTTTTCCTTCAAGGCCGTTAACGATTTTGGATACCTCTGGATCGGCGAGTTGATCTTCACGCAGAGCGGCAGCTTCCCACCGCGGCGTGTCAACAAACACAGTGCAGATTCCACAGGAGTCACGATCAACGTCTTCACACGGAGGGCGACTTAGAGAATCAGCTATGACATTAGTTTTTCCAGGTGTATAATCCACTTGAAGGTCGAAGGATTGGAGCTTCATCGCCCAGCGAACTAATCTTCCCGTCGGCGATTTTAAGGTGAGTAACCACTTCAAGGGCTGGTGATCACTAGCCACACGAACAGGATGTCCATCGATATAGCCGCGAAACTTTTCGACTGCCCACACTACCGCGAGTGCCTCTCGCTCTGTCGTAGAGTAATTACGTTCAGCAGATGTGAGTAGTCGGCTGGCATACTCGATTGGTCGTTCCTCTCGTTGGGGCTCCCCCTGCAGTAGAGCCGCACCTAAAGCATAGTTACTAGCATCGGTCCTCAGCACGAACGGACGAGTGTAGTCCGGTTGAACGATGATCGGCGATGAGGTGAGCAACCTTTTTAGTTCGTTAAACGCGGTGACCTGAGCTTCTTCCCACAACCACGACTGATCTTTCTTAGTTAGCATGGTGAGCGGCTGTGCGACTTGGGAGAAACCAGGAACGAACTTCCTAAACCAGGAGCAGGTCTGTAAGAAGGACTTCAGATGCTTCACAGACATAGGTTCTCTCATCTCCGTTATTGCGCTGATCTTGTCTGGGTCTGGCGTTATTCCCTGTGGCGTGATGACGTGACCTAAATATTTGACACTTTCACGTGCAAAGACGCACTTGGCACGGTTTGCTCGCAGATTGAAGACGCGTAAGCGGTCAAAGACAGCACGGAGATCTTTAATATGCTGCGAGCAGCTGTCAGATATAAGGATTAGATCATCGATGTACCCTAGTATAGTCATGCCTTGAAGAGAAGACCCGGTACGAAATCGGTCTATTAGTCTTTGAAACGTAGCCGGCGCGTTCCGCAACCCGAACGGCATACGCTTGAATCTATGGACTCCCAGAGGCGAAACGAACGCGGTCTTATCCTGATCCTCCTCCCTTACACCTACCTGCCAGTACCCGGAGCGAAGGTCGATCGTGCTCATATAACAGCTTTTACCAGTGTACTGCAACAGGTCGTCAATTACAGGAAGTGGGTAAGAGTCGCTCTTCGTGACGGAGTTTAGCTTCCTATAATCCACACAAAATCTATAGGTCCCATCTTTCTTGGGTACCAAAAGAGCTGGTGCAGCCCATGCAGACTCACACTCCTCAATGATGCCATCTTTCAGCATCTTTTCTATCTCAGCCTCCATTATGGCTCGTTTGGCAGGTGTGAGTCTGTATGGCGGCACAGCGATTGGTTGATGGTTTCCCGTATCAATGCTATGTTCCGCAAACGGCGTTGGACCTCCCCCTTCTCGAAAGATGTCTTCATACTCTTGGAGTACAGCGGTAAGGCAGTCCTTCTCCTGCGGTAATAGCATTGTCCCCTCATTAGGCCTAAGGATGAGATCGGACGAAGAACAACCTACGAAGGCGCGAGAAGCTTCAGTACGTAAAGGGTGAATGTCCTGAGGTCGATCAGCTGTAAACCACGTGTTAGCGGAAATATTAACGACAAGCCGAGCCTTACGAAGAAAATCTATACCTAACAAGGTTTCGTTGTTAACCGCGTCCGGAAAAATAACAAAGGTGGTAGGTATAATAGAACCCTTAAGCGATACCTCCACGTCAGCTAATTTAACCTTCCTCTCGCTTACAGTTCCATCGGCAAGTTTGACGGTCATCGCACAATCACGGAAAGGATGATTTAGCTTACGAAGCAGATCGTATAATGTGACACCTGCAATACTGCGTTTTGCAGCTGTGTCCAATAGACCGGTACCGCCATGACCGCACACTATGATATTTAAAATAGGACGACCACCGGTAGAAACATCGGACGATATAGAAAATTTCCGCACACAATTCGCTTGCGACTCATCAGAACATTGAGTAATTTGTGGTACACTATTCACACAAAGATCATTGTTAGAAACATTATTACTTACATTCTGTTTTAAATTAATCTTTGACACATTATCTAAGTGTTCAATCTGATTTGAAATACTCTTTGACACATTATCTAAATCAGTCTTATAAGAAATATTATTGGATACATCATCATTAAAATGTCCAGTCTGAGTTGACATAATCTTTGACAAGTCATTATTTAATTGTCCAGTCTGTACATAATTAATCTTTGATACAGTATCAACGCTATCAATATCGAGCGAACAAAAAGAGTCCTTAACCGGGTTGCACTTTTCGCAGTTACTACGCGTTACGCCTTTAGCGTTGCAACCGAAACAACGCACATACGTGTTATCACTTTTAACTCCTTTATTTAATTTCGAACACTCACTACGTTCATGACCACTTTTACGACAGTAAACACAGAAAAGTTTGTTACCTTTTTTAGCAGTGTCGCTTACCACCGTACAGTCTCTCGTAGTCGGCGTCGTCGGCAACGGCGGCGGCGCGGTCGGCGCGTGAGACCCGTGCGCGGCGCGCGGCATCGGCGCGGTGGCAGCGGCACGGTTAAATGACCGCGCCCTTGAACCGTGGGCGGCGTCACTCGGCTCGCTTGAAGTTTGAGCGCGCGCAATACTATATGCGCTCGCAGTCTGTGAACGTGGTAAAGATGAAGGTGCTTCGGCGAGAGATTCCTCGATGCTTATAGCCTTTTCTAATAGATTGTCGAGGTCACTTAACGCTTCTCGTGTGACTCTTTTCCGAATGCGTTTATCTAATAGGCCGTATACCATATCAACTTGCAAAGCCGTCTCAATGAGATATGGTAATTTTGCAATCAACGCACGAAGGCGTCCTATAAAGATTTCGGCTCGTTCCTCTCCTTGTTCCGACGCGTAGATTTCCCTGAGGATTTTGTGTGGCGGTTTAGGTACGCCGAATCTGGCGCGAAGCTTACGAAGTGCGTCGTCCCACGATGTTATAGTGGCCTTGACCCCTCTGAACCACAGCGCGGCCTCGTCTTCGAGCAGCATGGGGAGGCCCTTCAATGCATGCGGGTCACTTACATTTTTACAATCTTTGTATACTTCGACGCTGTCCAGAAATGCCTCTAGTTTGTCGGGATCTCGGGATGAGCCATTAAATCTTGCCGTGCAGTTCGCGAAGTTTCCAAGTCGGGCGTTAGCACAAGATGGCGTAGGCGAGTAGGTCGGTGATGGATTCGAATTGTCGGCGTCTCTCGAGGAGGCCGACGCTGCTAGCAAACTCTCAACCAATCGACGGTTGGACTCCGCCTGAGCTTGCGCAAACGTCGACAGAAACGATGCCAATTGTCCTTCCGACATTACTGAGCTGCCATCGACGGCTTCCCCGTCGGATAAACTTGCTCTTTTTCGCGGCATTGTAATGTTAAGCACTCACACTCATAACAACACAGTTATTAACGTAATATTGTTCACCAAAAACCACCGGTTCGTAATCGTGAGTTCGTTTGTACACAATACCTATTCGCGCGTAGGTATCCGTGCCGCGAGTTGGTGCGCCAGTGTAGTGGATGTTGGCGGTCAAAAAAAAACAAACTGCGCGTATTTATATATTTATCAGTTAAGTAAATCACTAATTTAATAACAATTGTGTTTAGCTATAATAATTAAGTTAAGAGTGCAAAACAATTTTATGCGTATAGGCGTCGAGCCGCGAGCGAACTGAGCGCGGGGGGGGGGCAGGCGCCACAGACCCGCAAGAGTGGAAATGAAGGGAAGCTTTTTTTTGTCGCGGATTCCAGTGTTACAGTTTCTAATTTCATCTTTAAAAATTAGCTAAAGACTAACTTACATTACACAAAACCTATACGTTTCATTAAACTTCATTATTTTTATACCTATTTCAAGTTTATATCAACATTTATCATTCATTTTAGTAATTATACATTTTTATCAAATTGGCTAAATCTGGCTCGAATCCAGGTCGAAACTAAACGCAGTTATTATCTGTGGTAGAGGTCACAAAAAAAAAATCGTTTCCATTTACGTTCCCGTTTGTCAAAAGTTATTTCTTTATATTTTGCAGAGTTATAGTGTTTTTCCTCGCAAATGTGATGAAAACCATTGTGTGTATCACAGGCAGTAAGGGGATTACTAACTCGAGTCATTAAAAGCCCTCCGCCTTCGGCGTCGGGCTTCTAACACTCTCGTTAGTAATTCCCTTCATACTACCCTTGATGCACAATGTACTATATTGTTTTGCGTAGGTATATGGCTTGTAGTAGCCAGTTCGATTTTCAAATGAGTTCCATAGAAACCTACAGACAGCAGAGGTTTCTATTGAACAATTTTTCATACGAATTCAAACTTAACTTTATCTTTACCCGCCGGGTTATTATAATGTACTGAATCTTAATATAACCCACTGGTTAGCCGATGGTTATAATGACTTGCTTTAACCAAGGTTTGCATGATATATAATTGGGCAATTTCGTGTGAAAAGAAACTTTTTAATGTTAGCGGAAAATGTATGCCCTACTGACATTATCTCCAAAAAAATGCAATACGTTTAGGTCTCAATGTGCACGTCATATTTTGTCTTATTGTGGTTTTCAACATTGAGTAAATACACCACATTGTATATGATTGCTTCGTTTGTAATAATTTTATAATGTAAGCTAACAGTACAGTCTACGTTTCGATTGCTTAAAAATATCATACGGTTCTAGATATTTTTCGCGACTTTTCAGACAGGAAACTTAAAACGGCATTTCTTACACGCTGCTTCAATGCTTCCGGTGTTGAATAGCAGACTTCGTCACTGGACTCACTCACATTTATTTATTATTTAGGACTTTTATCATTTATTTATTTTTATGGCATAGAGAAGGCAACCGAGCACACAGGCCACCTGATGGTAAGTGGAAACTGTGAGCTGTGACCCATAGACATTAGCATAAGACCGCAAATGCGTTGCCAACCCTGAGGACTAAGATGGAATGCCTCTATGCTAGTCATTACACCGGCTGTCTTATCCCCAAACCGGAACACAACAATGCGAACACTGCTGTTTGGCGGTAGGTTAATGGATAAGATGGTGGTAGCGATCCAGACGGACCCTGCACAGGGTCCTACCACCCGCAAATATCCAACGTGTATCGAAATTAGTAGCGGAACAGAACAATAAACAGAAACAATAAAAATAATCCCGCTATTTTTTAAAGATGCGTTCCGATACTGCACCCGCGGTTTATACCGCAATATTAAAAGTTGTTAAAACTATAAATAAATATGTAGATATATGATAAACTTCGTTTTTTTTTATAAATATACTCTTTATAAAAATAAAATTGGATTATATTTAATAAAAATATAATAACCACATTTAAAAAAAATGTATGGTTATAAGTGTATCCGAACGTTTGATGATACCGTATACCGTACCTAGATGATAAGATGGAATTTGGAAATCGAACTTCGAATCAACTGGTTTCTATCTCTCGCTTATTTCGTTTCGAAGTGAAAGTGACAGAATAAAGTGAAGTTCATTTCTTTCGAATGTTGTAAGCGGCCTCAGCACTGTTGTCGGCATTTAAAAATAAATAATTAAAAAGTAGTAAATATTTGTGTAGCTTACGTTTATTTTAATTTAAATAAGTTTAGTTTTAACTTTTAATTGTAGTACCTATATTATTCTATGTTTAGTAATTTATGAAATAAAGGTATAATAATTATAATATTAAATAAAAAAGTTACTTTCTCTCACGCTTGCAGCAAAACCGAATTTTACTCACCGTTTTGAAACAGCAGAACCTGTTTGTTTGAGCTGCTGAGGTAAAAATAGATTTAATACCAGATTCCGTGACACCAACTGTAATGCGCCCTCTACATTCACACGCAATTCGCGCCGCGAATTCACGCGCAACATTGCGCGTGAACTCTTCAAGGTTCCACATTCACAGCACAGAGTATTAAGGTAGAGTCTGTCTAATGAAAGCTGACCCAGCTATTATTTGAGCGGCAGCAGTTGGCAACACCATTAAAATGTCATATTGACATTACCCGTTGTTGTTAAAGTTAAATATGAAGAGGTTTTTTTGGAAATTCAGTGCTTAATTATGGGTAAAACAATCAAAAGTGGTGTGCGGCAGGTAATTTTTACCATGAGAAGTAAATTAAAACCAAAACAAGAGGAGAGGGAAGCGTTGGCGAAACTGAAAATTGAGTTATTAGATACGGTGATCGAATTCATAGGTTAGTACGTCAAGTTAATTTTGATCCTTATTAATAGTATTAAGCTTCATTATATACCTTTTTCTGAACAAACTATCTTTAATATTGGTATTTCTTTTCCATTAAAAATTTAACGATGTATCTATTCCTTTCAGATAAGCTTGCCGTCTCTGAGGAGAAACAAACCGTTGTGGATAGTATTGGGAAGCTGAAACAGTTAGAGCAGCACGGTTTGCTACGGCAGATACATTATCTAGAAGAAATATCATCAATGACCGGTAAGTACCTACTAAAATTTATGAGTAAACATTATTATTGGTTTATATTATATATTTGAATATTTGTTTAAATCATTGTATTTTCCTATTTATAGGTGTATTTTCTGTACCTATGTCATGTTGAATCTGTTAACATTCGCAATTTTATTCAATTAAATAGACAGATGATGATTAATATAACTGACATTCATAGCGATTTGAATTTACCTAAACCCAAATGTTCTTAGAGCAGTCGGACTGTACAATGGGACTGTATTGAATGTCTCAATGTATTTGTAAATTTAATATATACACGGTGATTTTTTTTTGGTGATCATGAGTTGAAAATTATTAATAAGTAACAAAAATTGAATTTAATGGTTGATGTCTCAAACAATTAACTCGCTGTTTAATTTATTTAAGTTAATGATATTGTTAAAACCAATCACCACTGGATACATGGACATCCTACATTAATTATTGAAGTGAAGTAGATACGTCAAGTGCCATTGCTTTGGCGGGAAATTTGACAGATATTACGTCAATAAACTTGTTACCTTATCTTATCAGTTAAGAGTTGTTATCGCGTGATGATAAGATAACGATTCGAAACTGCAAAACAATAATTGATACGTGATTATTTGATTAACATAAAGTGCATTTAACATTCATCTGCTGGCTAACATGTAATTCATAAATAAGTAAAACGATAATAATTTAATAGCCACTGTTTAATTGAACAAAAAAACTACAAATCTCAACCAACACTGAACTTCTAACTTACTCTTAAAAACAAACGAATTAAATTTAAACATAATTTAACAACTGTTCAAAATGACCACCGTTTTGCTCTAGACACAGTTCCGCTCGACGCCTGTGATTATTTCTTATTCTGCTAAGAACAGTGCTGGCCCTTATTTTACTAAATGCACTTATTATTCTTTGGCGGAGTTCTTCTACCGTATTGGAATCTTGTTCATAAACAATACGCTTGACGTCACTCCAAAGATAAAAATCTAATGGAGTGAGGTCCGGACTTCTTGGGGGCCATTGGATGGGGCCTCCGCGGCCTATCCACTGCCCTGGGAACTCTTCATCTAGGTACCCCCGAACCCTACGTTCGAAATGTGCAGGGGCACCATCGTGCTGGAAATGTAAATTGTGTAAATACGGCAGTGGCACATCTTCCAATAGCTCTGTGACCACATGCCTTAGCAGGTTCAGGTAGTTTCCTCCATTCAATGTGCCTTCTATGAAATGGGGTCCAATTAAAGTGCCATTGATAATCCCCGCCCACACATTTACCGTAAATCGTACCTGGAAAGCATTTCTTCTGGTGAGACGTGGATTTTCCGCAGCCCAAAAGTGCTCATTGTGAACATTAAATTGACCAACACGCGTGAAGGTCGATTCATCCGACCACAAGATATTAGTTTCGAGATTTCCCAGAAACCACTGACAGAATGCCATCCTTCCCTCTAAATCTCTTGCTAAAATATCTTGAACGGGCCTAAAGTGAAAAGGATGCAATTCGGACGAGTTAAGTAGTCGCCAAACGAAGGATTGACTAACGCGAAATCTTCTCGCTGCTTGCCTAGTGCTCCTACGAGGATCCCGAGCAAAGTACCTTAAGATGCGTCGATCCAGACTTTCAGGGTGACGTCGACCCGGCACTAGAGCGTGCCTTGGCACTGTAAACTGACCGAAGTCACGCAGGTTTTGGTGTATGCGGTTTATTAAACGGTGTGTGGGAATTGGAACATTTGGATGAATCTCGTGAAACAATTCTTGAGTTCGTCTTGAGCTATTTGTTTGTATTGACAAACGTACCATGTCATAACGCTCGTGATTTGAATACGGATAAGGTGAAGGCATGCTTTTTATTATTTTCAGACGAAATTTAATATTAAACAATATCCACGACTTTGTTATGCATTTGACAATGACAACTTATTACTCATAATCAGTCATTACATTTACTATCTTTTTAAAGAGGTTGTAAACTCATAGACTAAACAATTAGTAGGGTGACAATTAATTTCAATTAAAAGTTAGTTTCAAAACAATTTCTTTTACATAAAAAAAGAAGTTTTGTTTCATGTAACTGCGACTTAAACGTGATCGCCATTAATAACTGAATTAGAAAAATTGGTTCCTGATCACCAAAAAAAAATCACCGTGTATAAATAATGTTTATTTCATTCTTTCTTTCTTTTTACAGATATCAGTGTTTCAACACTGAAGAGGATAACTAATGAAGGAAAATTAACCATGGTGTCTTCAGTACTCCAGGAAAGAAGCGACCTCATAAGGCCACAGTATCCAATTTAGATAGTTTTGACATCCAAGCCATCCGAAACAAGGTGAACGAATTTTATATTGTAAAGAAGCAAGTGTAATGTTACTATGTACATAATTATGAAATTATAACAATGTTTTACCCTAATAATAAATAAAGTGTTTTTACTACATGACTTTTTATTGATGATTTAATTGAATAAAAGAGCTCATAAATGAGAAAGCATGCTGGTGCAAGCATGATTATGGTGGTCTGCATTTATTTTTTATAGATAGTTACAAAGCATCAAATACTTCCCGACATTCAAAAGTCGCCAAATCGGTACACGTTTGGCGACTTTGGGTGTCACTATCTATTTGATGCTGACTATACGGGTCAATAACTTTTTCTTTGTAGCTCGTTGCCATGGTGACGTTTCCTGGGTTACTCATACTCATACTTTTCAGCACAATTTCATTTTGAGTAAATTCACTTTGGATGCTATTACTTCTGACCCAACTTCAGAATGGTTATTTCACGTGGACGATTTTCCATTTGTACCTGTCATTAGGTAAAAATCGAAAATCGTCCATAAACCCATTTTTTCCAAGAAACTCTCTCACAGTTGTCTCCTGGCTTACGGGACAGAATAACAAAAACAAAAAAGTTGATCCACCCCTACTATTAGCCTATTGGGCTTCTATTGATAACCTGTACTTAAATATGATACCTACCGTATGTGGTCTTAACACTTTTACTGTCAAGAGCTCTGATTTTCATACAAAATTGACTCACCAGCCCCTTATTTCACCATCTCGACAATGATAGGTGACAAGTGACAATTCACTATATATTGCAAAGTTAACAAGCTTTCACATCAGTGGGATTCACATCAGCTGCGTCATGTACACTGAAATGTCACCTGTCACCCGTCATTATCAGGATGGTGAAATAGCGGGCTGGTGGGTTCTTGGCAGTTAAAGTGTTAATATGGTAAAACGGACACTTGAGTGCGGTATTAGTAGACTTGAGTACCTATAGTTTATTAATGCCGGCCTTAGTATTGTGAAAAAGTACGCGTTTCCTCTTTCTTTTTTTGCCGACCGAAATAAATAAATAAGAAAAGTACCAAAATCGTTTATTCCAACACTGATCGG
Organism: Acleris sparsana; assembly: GCA_923062465.1. Classification (NCBI taxonomy): domain Eukaryota; kingdom Metazoa; phylum Arthropoda; class Insecta; order Lepidoptera; family Tortricidae; genus Acleris; species Acleris sparsana. Next base: position 10,995,029 of record OV281287.1, on the reverse strand, counting down.
TAATACCATATGAAGATTTTTTGAATTTGCCGCTTTTTCCGAGGTTCAGCTTTCATTAGACAGACTCTATGTCTATGTATGCTGTCACCAACTAACGTCGGAGAGTAAATGAGGCAGATTCTCACCCGTGATTCACGCACTCTACAATGTAACTAGGTCTACATTAAAAGTAAAAAACAAATTGAAAAGAAATAGAGGCAACGAAGATGGTGGAACACGAGTATTCATCGTAATAGAATAATGGTTGTAATATTTCTTCCAATATTTGTGATATTTTTATTCCTTTTTTTTATAAATGTTACGCGTGAATGTGGAGCCTTGTTGCCGTTCGCGCGTTCGCGGCCCTTTGACGTGGGCCTAAATACGGACATGACCGACACCAAGAGTCGCATGAGCGAACCCGCGAACGCCCTCGACATTCACACTTTCGCGCTTTCGCGCAAAAATAATATAATAATAATGAAAATCCAACCCATGACAGACAGATCACGCCGACACTGACTATAGAAACGTTTCTTTAATCATTGCGTCGAAATAAGCTTATGTCAACGTCATACATTTTAAATTGATAGAAAACTTAAATGTTAAAAGCGTTTGCGTCTTGACCGGGACATTTCGGGAAGAAACAGGACGGAGCTAAAATTGATCCTTTAGTGTTCTCTGAAAATCGAAAATTATTTATTCACCAACGGCTACGGTTCAGTTTAAAAACACGTAAAACAAAATCAAAAAATGTGTTTGAAATACATCTTACCAATTTTACAGTTTACGTGTTACATGTATGTTAAGGTCAAAATATGGTAACCAATAGGTTAAAAAGGGGTCTAGGAACGTTTCTCTAATATAAATGTTTTATTTAAGTAGAAATAATAATACGATTACATTTCTATATGACGGTGTCTCTAATGTATTTCGCCAAAAACAAAGTCAAACCGCGGAATTTGCATTGACAGTCGTGAGGCAACATTGCCATAGGAATATCTCCTCCTTTTTTATGAAGTCAGTTAAAAAATCCGTTTTAGTTATAATATTGACTAGAGATTCGGAGACCTTTTGCCCTCGTTCGATTAGAGTGTAAGCTTTAGACGGTTTAAGAGGGGTTACGGTATCACATTTCCAACGCCTAGGACTAGGAGACCAATGCGTGAATATGTTATAATAAATAAATAGAATGCCTAGGTCGGACAGCCCAAGCTAGTCTAGATGCTTAACCCTACCGATAACAGGATTGTGAAGTTACATTATTTCATACAAAATGTGATAATGATAACGATTCTACGATTTAGCGTTTAACGATCTAGTCCGATTTTTACGATTTTTGAATATGTTGAAGATATTAGGAGAACTTGTTTTATAAATTTTACTTCCCAAGGACATATTTCGAACAAAATAAAAACGGAAACTTACAAACCTAGATTTTCATAACAACTACAACATATTAAAAAATCATGTTAATCAGATTTGAAACATTATAGCCCGGAGCTAAATTTGCATGGATGAAATTTGACAGTTACGCGATTTAAGCGTCGCCTCACCTGTGCGCCTCAAGAACCTCTTAACAATTTTCGAAAACTGTCAAGAGTGAAGAGTGTCCATATGCGCAGATTACATGCAGATTGTGATTGTAAGGCTTGTTGTAAGGGTATGTATGGCATTGACATAAGCGCTCGACGAGACATGGACGCGACCATGGGACCGCCCGGCAGCTTACATTAATTCTATTTCTATTCATAAAATTAAACAAACATAATAGGTTTACAGGTTAACCACATAATATAATGATATGAACAAGCCTATTATGGCGCATCCCATGCTTGGTGTCTTGCTACGATGTTAGTGGGCACGATGTATTTCTACCTCACTCTAATAAATAGTCACGTCCTGCATTGTTTGGATTTGTTAGATCCATATGGTTATCATATATCTATGGTTGGAGCTCCTATTTCTGGGTTGTTTTGGCCCTCCGGGACTGATAAAAAAGCTGCGATGTAATTACTAAGGAATTTTTTCGATTGGAAACAGAAAAAATGCGAATAGTTAAGGCACCGAACAATAAATAACGCTATACGAAAAAACGCTACATGTAGAAAGACGAATAATTAAATTTGTGATCATAAAAGAACGCTATGTGTAAATTCGCTACTATGAAAAATGCTTTTGTGAAAATGATCTAACAAACCATTGTTTGTGGCAAACACCAAGCATGGGCATGCGGCTTTACCCTACGTTGCACGAACGCACAAACACTAGTTTATATAATTTCTGTGGCACGGACGTTATTTCAATGCGCGGGCCAAGTTGACCGCCTTGAAATATGAGCTTTGCCTAAACCGCTCACACAATAAAATCACTCGTGTGAACGGCAATAGGGAAACCCCTACGTAGTGTGTTTGATATCACGTCGCACCAGAAATTGAGCATAGTCTGATAAAATTACGCCGCGTTGAAAAATCGCTTCCGTGTGAACGCTTTAGGCAAAGTCAAGGATTTCGCTATATAAAAAAACATGGTATCACCAACAATGTGGACTAGTACAGTTTTTTCTGCATCTTCTCAAAATTACATTGTATTTATTTGAAATAACATAGTAAGTTGTCCTAGTTTAACCAAAAAAAAGATCAAAGAGTTATTTTATCTTACTTATTTTAACGAGTTTCTACTTCATTGACTAGCTTTAATCGGATGAACGTTAGCAAAATTTGACAAATCTTTGTCATGATCGATATTATTACGTACATAGATTTCCTAAAGCATAAAAGCTAAGGGCCACATATACGGTACGATTCGTCTGTACGATCGATCTGATGAAAATCGTGACGATTGATCGCATCAAAAATGACGCCCGTACACGAAACGATTTGGTCATAACGATCGATCAGTTACTTGTTTGAGACGGAGGATAAAGACGTGTTCTAATGTACGTGTCAGAGTGAGAAAAAATCCAATCGTTGATCGTAAACAGTCATACACTGTCGATTCATCGTTACGATATTCATGATTTATTTTTATTTTTTTATTGGATGGGTTTTGTGGCGATTTCCGACTTGAACCGATTTTCGATGAAGTAAATCGTTAACGATCTTGACATACACTATCGATTCGTCGTTTCGATCGGTCAGAAGCGACGGATCGTACAGACAAATTGTACCGTGTATAGCGCCCTTAAAACACACGCCTTCAGCCACTTTGAACAAAATGATAAATTAATCAAGTATAAGGTGTAAAAATATGAAGAATTAAAATTATATTTTATATTAAGAACTATAATTTTTCATGCGTGCTTTTTTACATTTCAAATATATTATAGAAATTATACAATCCTTACTTTTAAACAATAATCACCAAACACATCGCTTTAACAGCTAAACAAATCGATTAATATTTTTTCCATTCGATTGCATCGCACGAGTTTAAGCAGAGTCAAGGCGAGTCAGTCACAAAATGGTGCTGAGTGGCGGGAGGTTATTATAGCATAGGTAGATGGGCGTCCATCTTGAATTTTACTGGATTTGAGCCGGTTCAATTGTGATAAAAGTGTATTTTGTAGCTTTGGATTCACGTTATTTGTTAGTTTTAAAAAGCTTTCATGTCTCCTGTTACTTGTTGTCGTGTGAGATAGGATTGGCTACAGTAATGTTTTAGGTATGAACATGTACTTCACTGTACTGAACCATTCGATCATTTGACGAGTAATGGCGTGCGTTTTTTCTCTCTAAAGACACTTTCAAATATTTCATGTTTAATCGTATTAATTAAATAGTTTAACGTTGTGAAATGGACGTTAATTGTAGATTGTGCGAGTTGTACCGTCGACGAATTACAGACAGTGATTGTAGATTGTAATCGTATTGAGCTGGATGTCGTTTTTAGGTTATACTTCACAATACTCCGTGGCTCATAATCTCAGTGACAAATCGAATCGGAAATTCAATTTTAACGTTGAAGTGATGTTGTGTGAATATGCCAGAGTGACGTGGTAAATATTTTTATTCGCAGTATCATTACTCAAGACATATGCAATTTCCGGAAAGACAATCGTCGACAAAACCTTAGGTTGGCCGAGGCATAGTACGATGGCAGTACCTAGTAGAGCGCGGGTATACGCCGATGTCAACTCACAGAAACCGAGAGAATATTGGGATTATGAGAGCTACGTAGTGGACTGGGGCAACCAGGATGACTACCAGCTGGTCCGCAAGCTCGGCCGCGGGAAATACAGTGAAGTATTCGAAGCAATAAATATCACAAATAACGAGAAGTGTGTAGTCAAAATATTGAAGGCAAGTTGAACTTGTAATATAACTAAGAATAAATTAAAGTTGCATGTTTTCAAACCTTTTTATGCATAACTTAATAACATGAAAAGTACTTACTTGCGTTAGAGCAGCATTGCTACATGCTGTTAGTCTGAATATTAAATTTCAAGTAATTACTTTCATTTTAGCCCGTCAAAAAGAAGAAGATTAAAAGGGAAATAAAAATATTAGAAAATTTAAGAGGAGGCACAAATATTATAACATTACAAGCAGTGGTCAAAGATCCTGTGTCCCGCACTCCAGCGCTCATTTTTGAACATGTGAACAACACTGATTTTAAACAACTGTATCAAACATTGTCAGATTATGATATAAGGTATGTTGTGATAGAAATCAATGAAATATTTATTTACCATAATTTACTCTCGGGTTTTGGTTATGATATTTTTTTAAACTGTCTCTTTTTTTTTAGATATTATTTGTATGAACTTCTGAAGGCATTAGATTACTGCCACAGTATGGGTATCATGCACAGAGATGTTAAACCTCACAATGTGATGATTGATCATGATAACAGAAAGTTGCGTCTTATTGACTGGGGGTTAGCAGAGTTCTACCACCCAGGGCAAGAGTACAATGTCCGGGTGGCATCTAGGTACTTTAAGGTAAGAACATGGTCATAACATAATTGTATTGAAATAGTTTAGGTTTCATGATCATTAATTGAGATCACTGTATGTACCCATAGCTGGGGTAACAAACTAGTCTCACCAGATTCTCTGAAGAAATTATATTAATGATGATATTATTATGTACAGCTAATCCAGCTGTTCTCTTTCTAAGTGATCTATGCTTAGTTGTGAATGTCAACTTTGGTTTAAGTAAACATGTTAAGAATTGAAAAATATTAAAGTCTCTTTTAATCTTGAATTATGAACAAAATGTGTTAAATTCAAAGTCCCTGATAATTTAAGTTTTAGTAGCATAATGCAGGTGCATCTAATTAACAGTTTTCTTAATATTTTTTTTAGGGCCCAGAGCTCTTGGTGGATTATCAAATGTATGATTATTCTTTGGATATGTGGTCACTGGGTTGCATGTTGGCATCCATGATCTTCCGCAAGGAACCATTCTTTCATGGTCATGACAATTATGATCAGCTGGTACGGATTGCTAAAGTGCTGGGCACAGAAGAGCTATTTGAATATTTGGATAAATATCATATAGAACTGGATCCACGGTTTAATGATATACTTGGCAGGTGTGTAGTTTGAACTTTATTCTTTTTAGGTTTCTTACCTTTAGTGTCTGTCTGAAGTTAGTTAACTATTTAACAGCGACTACTGTGTGGTAGCTCAGTAAAATTGCCTTTGGGTTTGTACTTCTTTCTCACTCTCATATACTTTTATGCAAGAATTACCAAATGCACTATAACAAAATAATAGAATTCTAGTATTGCCAAAAGACCTTAATTTGTTAGTAAGTTCTCTGGATTTCCAACAGTACAAAATAAAAATAAAACACCATTGTGTTGCATATTTTTCACTAAATATATTAAAATAGTTTTCAGAATTTGAAATTGTCTTTAGGTTCTTTATTGATCTTAATTGTTTAACTGGAACTGTATAACCAAATACTGATTTGACCTTAAGCTATTTTATTACCTTGAGGGGAACCCTCAATACTCAACTCCTGCTCCTTTCAAACATTTGTTGTTTTATTTATGTGCAATGTGTAGGTCTTGATTGTTTTTTTTTATTTATTATAGGCATTCCCGTAAACGATGGGAAAGGTTTGTACACTCTGAAAACCAGCATTTGGTTTCGCCTGAAGCTTTGGATTTCCTTGATCGTCTTCTGCGCTATGATCACTATGAGCGCTACACTGCACGTGAGGCAATGGATCATCCATACTTTTGTAAGTAAACATGGTTATCTATGAAATTTAATTTTTCACTTTAAACTGTACAGCCCCAGAATAATGTAAAATGTTAATGAATAATGACAACAAAGATTGTGATAACTCTATTGCAATTGCGACAGGCGACGATGACCCTGTGTTTAGTATGAACTTATATAGACTGTTGACTGATGAGAGATGGTGATTCAGAGATGGTCAAAGCTCGTTATAATGAAAATGGAACAGTGGATCGCGCGGCCCGGTCGCCGTCGCCGGTCGCGGTTGCCAATGTCAGAAAATATATTTATTCGTTTTTTTTTCGAAAGTTCTTACATGGCTTTGATTTGTTACTATGGCAATCTAACTCAGATAATGTTGGGAACTCCGAAATTGGACATCATAGCAATTAGATATTCTGGGAATGGAACTTCTGGTTAATTAGCTCTAACTTTTTCCTACAACCAGTAGCGGTTTTAGGGTAGGGTGCAGATGGGCGACCGTCAAGGGCGCCAGATATGAAGGGCCTGCTATCCCTTGTATTTTTAGGGCTTCGTAGTTAAAATATACTGCATTTACTTTTAACTACCTAGTATAGGTTTCTCTCACTCGCACAGTGTCAAACAAATGACAGGGACAAAAGATAGAGGCAGGTAGCCAAGTAAGCGGCAACAAACGATAATCTTCTTATGGCTTGTTTACAATATATTATATTTGTATTTGAAAGTAAAAGAATAAGGAGACATTGGTTGGTTTCACTACCCAAGTCACAGGTAAACGATGAGTAATAAGTCGCAAGAAGTTAAACAAACGCGTCCACACCATACAGAAGAGCCGACTGATTACCTGCTCCATTGTATGTGTGGCTTTAGCGGGTTCTCATTAGCCAATAACGTGCTACTGCACTTTTCCAGTACTAGGTCGTTTAAGTAAATGGAGTACAGGAACCCTTATACTTCCGCCATGTCCGTCCGTGCTAAGCCAAGCATGGTGAAAATTACGCATGACGATAATACTGATTACGGTAGAGTCCAAATTTACATGATACATTGAATATACTTAATTCATTAAATACCAGTGTCATATCATAAATGTATTTCAAAATACTGAAGATCTATTTCTAAAAGCACCAAACTGAATGTCTTCATTCAATTGACTTTTTTGGCAATTTAGTTTCAACTTTGCGGCAAATTACTCCCCATTTAATATCTAAGCTGGGATTGAGTTTCATTATTAAATCAAATGCTAGTTCTTAAAAATACCCCGAGGCTTCACAATAATATCCTGCAAAGTGGTTGTGTTAACAAGGGATTAACAATATTTAGGCTGTAAATGTAGAAAGATGGTACAGTCAAGGGCATTAATATCGATACAGCCATATCGCGTCAAATATATTTATACACGGACCTTATTGCCAGTGGAATAATGGTGTATAGGTATTTTGAGGTGTTGGAAACGTATATACAGTATGTAAACCTACTAAAACCATTTATTTGAACCCGGGCATGTCTAGGCGATAGATAAGGTAAGGGTATATAAATTATTGAAATCTTAACGCTTTTTCAGATTTACAATTAAAATACGAAAATTAAAATTTAATTAATTCATGTTCCTATAACATCCTTTATTTGTTTACAATGGTGACATTTGTTACCCGGTTATCAAGTCAAGGTCAAATGTGTCAAACACATGCAATGTCATTTCAAGTAAGTAAAGCTATGTGCACACTTACGATTAAATGCGACGTAGTTCAATGTGGCGTCCGCCATTAGCCGTTATTTGAACCAAGCGACGGCGGTTGTTTTCGTGAACACTACGCATCAAATCTGGATTTTGCCGGGCACGTCGCTTGATTATGTTGAAAGCTTGTACAATTCGCATCCTCATTTCTTCCTCCGTCCTAGATTCTTTTTTAAATACTAACTGCTTGACCCAACCCCAAAAAAAATAGTCCAGAGGCGTGAGGTCCGGCGAGCGAGCCGGCCATGGAGTATCCGAAGAGAAGCGGCCAATCCACTGACGTCCGAAGATTTGGTTCAGCCTTTGCCTCACTTGAATAGCAACATGGGGCGGTGCTCCATCATGCTGGTACCATGTTTCTCTCAATTGGGCCAGTGGTAAATTGTCCACATAGCAGCTTACTGACTGGTTCAGTACTTCCAGGTATCTTTGCCCGTTATTCGACCCGTTAATAAATACGGGTCCAATGATGTCGTTACCTCTTATTCCCGCCCAAACATTTAATGACCAACGAGTCTGATGGGCCAGTTCGCGGCCGACATGAGGGTTTTGATTTTTTGGTGCCCAGTGGTGGATAACCCTACGATTCCACATCGCGTTTCTTGTGAACAAACTTTCATCTGTCCATATTATTTTTTTGATAAAATGAGCATCATCTGCAATCTTACTTAAAGCCCAATTTGCATAGTCGACCCGCCGTAAAAAATCATCTTGTTTCAACGCATGTACCTTGATCACCGAAAATGGATGCTGTTGGTCCCGTTTTAAAATTTTGTGGACGGCTGTATGACTAATATCATACAACCCCCCTGCTTTTCTAGTGCTGGATCCAGGATTTTCTGCAAAATGGTTTAAGATCATTTCTTCCGTTCTGACGTCAATACGAGGACGAGGGCCACCAGTACTAACCGGAACCGCTCTCTCGTTGTTACGCAGTCTGGTAATCGCCCTTATAATTACACGCGAGTCCGTAGGCTGTCTTCGCTGCGGAAATCTTTCGGCGTACAATCGAAGAGATGCCGCACCATTATTTCTGCACTCCCCGTAAATAAGAATCATATCTACTATCTCCGCAGCACTAAAAATCAGCGGCATCATGAACTACAATGTTTTGTTTGTAATAAAGAAACGTCACATTGATTGTCGTCTTGTCATTTGATTGCTGTCCAAACTTTTTTGATGATTAAGAAAAAAACTATTGACAATAAAGTGACATCAGTGAAATTGAAGTAATGGCATGGATTGATAATGTTTATGATAAATTGAAAATAATTTGGCTGCTTTTTTATTTATTTGACTGACTTTAACAAAAGCGTAAAACAGGTATGAAAAAAGAAGTTAGTTTAATCAACAAATAATGCACTGAACGCAAGTTCAATAATCGGTTACGATGTAAACATTACATACGGGTCGTGTCATGGGCACTAGACGACGATGTAAACATTACACACAGGATGATACTTTTAGGGTTAACCGACTTTGAAAAAGGTAAGATTTTATAATTTTTATGCAATGCTAAAATTAAGAATATCCGACACACACTAGCACAAAATGTGGTAAAACACTTAACTCAACTAGGCTATCAACTGGTTGAAAGAGATGGTTTTAGTAAGTTTACATACTGTATATTTATGCCCTTGACTGTACCTATCTAAAACTGCTGCGATTACCTATTTTTTTATGTAAATGTGGCTTTCATTTTAAATTCATAAATATTTTGATTAAAATATTATTTTATAGTTACTTTTATTCGACTCTACTTTGTGACATAAATTATGGAACAACTAAGTATAGGTCGGTGGGGACATCTTAGGGATCTTCCTTTTCAAAACTCATGTCTCTCATCTTTATATATTTTTCACTTTCAATTTTGAAGTCCATGGAACGAAATAAATACAAATAATACTGAACACCACTCAAAATTATAACAAGAAAAAGAACAAGGAATTATCTATAATAATATCTGCGTTATGTGAATGAATATGGAGGATGACACATGCAGTGATATCTCATCCTTTATTGGGTGTGATAGAAACAAAACTTTCTTTTTAGCCAATATTTATGTTTTGTTGTAAAGGTGAGCTCAGTGGCTAATATATTGGTATGGCGTCCTAGTCGCATTTGTTCTGGTTAAAGACATTTATTTACTCAAAAGTTTTTTTTTAAATTCTATAAAAGTTTTTTATTTATTTAACCGTTGTCATGTCGGCGTTCGTGGAATTATGAATCCTTTATGAACCATTGTGTGTTACTTAATACTTTTAGTGCATTATTCTGAAACCATTGTAATATTTCAATATTTAAAGGTCTCGCAGATCCCTTTCTCTATTTGATTGGACCCAATTAGCTTTAGTGTGGTCCATCCATATTAGTCATCTAAACTTGAAAACGTTATTAAGGTCCAAAATCTTGACCTCAACGGGCGCCCATTCGGTGTGATTACTGCATTTTGGTTTAAGTGTTTTTATCAATAAAACTCGCCCTTATGTTACTGGTTACACAAGTTCTCATTCATGTTTTTATCAAATACTGTTAAAGTGACTAAATAATCAAGATGGGAATTGTCAGATTTTGGTCTTGAATTAGATTTTTGAGTATATCTACATGTGCCCCAGGACCCTTTATAGTTTAGTTTTTTCTTACAATTGTTTCATGCAATTTTGCTGGCGGGCAGTTTCCTTTTCGTATTGTAAAGGTTATGTGATTCGACTGCAGCGCTTATTCTGATCCTCCATTTGTGAAACCAATGTTTTTACCAAAGGGTTTTTGTAGCTTTATTGTTACTTCTGCTGACCACCCATATTATTACGGTCGCCTTTATCGCGATGGATAAAGCATCGGTTAGAAAGTGACAGGTGTTTAACGACGTGTATCCACATCGATAATAGGGCGCCGGCTCTCGTAATGACCACCTTCCTAAAATGTCTATTTCCCAGAATGACTATTTCCTATAATGACCATGTTTTAAAATGACAACATTTCACATTGACCACATTGTATAATGACAACTCTCTAAATGACCACTGTTTAAGAAGACTACTTTTCATATTGACTTCTCAAAACGACCACTTTCCAGAATGACCACCTCTCAAAATTGACCACAAGTTAAAAAGGCCACTTATCAGAATGACCTCTATTTTTTTTTTACCAGGTCTACCAGGAGGCTTGTCGTGCGGGTCGTATTTTAGAAATGTGGTTAATTTGGAAGGTGGTCATTGTGGGAAGTGGTCTCTTTTAGATGTGGATTGTAGAAACTAGTCATTTTAAAAATGTGGTCGTTATACAGGGCTATTCCCAGTAGCCCGCACCCCGTAGTTCGCACTGCGAACTATTGGGAATTTTTTTCCCAGTAGTCCGCAGTGCGAACAACTGGGAATAAAAATAAAAAATCCCAATAAAATAAAAATTCCCAGTAGTTCGCACCACTTGCCGGAGGTGCGGACTCCCAGTTCGCAGTGCGAACTACGGGGTGAGGGCTACTGGGAATAGCCCGTTATACGATGTGGGCAATATGGGATCTAGTCATTTTAGGTTGTGGTCGTTTTAGAAGTGGTCATTTTAGGAAGGTGGTCATTACGTGCCGGAGCCGATAATAGGACGGCAGGCACTAGTTTGTGAAAATTGTGTAGGGAATAGGGCCAAGTACGAACCCCTGAGGGGGACTCCTTAGTGAATTTCTTTAAAAATCTGACCGGCTGACCTTAAATTGTATTGTATTGTATTGTACCTGTTCCAATTAGTAACAGTAACATTTGAGCAACAAATATTTTGTTTGGCAGGTTGGTCGTAAGATTTACAACGTGTTACAAAAAATCCCAAAAGAACGTGATTGTTTATATTAGCCAAAATTATTTTCAACTACTATAGCTGTCATTTCAGTGCAATCCAGTTGTTTGTAACTTCTTTTGTCGTACAATATGATTTGCAATCTCAAACTAGAAAGTCATAATGCTTAAGTATTGGCTTCGGAAATCGTCAAGTCGGAAAAAAGTTATGTTGACAATTACTAATCGTCCTCATTCTTCCAACCAAAATTGTTTCATATTGTTTTTGAAATTACAAACTAGCTGTTGCCCGCGACTCCGCCCGAGCAGAAACATGTTTTAATTTTCTCCCTGGATAATGTCGCATTCTAATGGTCAAAGGATTTTTGAAATCATTCCGGTAAACTGCAGTAGTTTTTAGGGTTCCGTACCCAAAGGGTAAAAGCGGGACTCAAGTTCAATTCTTTGTTAAATGGCTACTGTCCAGTGAGAACGTTGGAAGTTACACGTGATCGGTGAAAATAACGGGACTTAAACCTGAATTTAATATACTCAAAAACCTTTTGTGAAAAAAAAACAAGTGACGGTACAAACCCAGGTTAGCAGATAATCAGACAGACAGGCAAAAAGGCAGCCGCGTATTACTAAGACTCCCCTGTCCGCCTGTCTGTCTGTCTGTCACCAGGCTGTATCTCATGAACAGTGATAGCTAGACAGTTGAAATTTTCACATATGATGTATTTCTGTTGCTGCTATATCAACAAATACTAACACAATAAAATAAATATTCAAGTGGGGCCATCCCATACAACAAACGTTATTTTTTTAGCCGTTTTTTTTTGCATTTTTTTGATGGGTAATAACGGCAACTGGTATTGTGATGTTGTATAGTTAATGGTAGGAGACCCTTCGTGCGCGAGTCCGGCTCGCACCTGGCCGGTTTATAAGTTTGTTCGTAAAAAAATACGTACTTACGGAACCCTCTCCACGCGTGTTCAACTGGCACTTGGCCAGTTTTTATAATTTTGTCTTTTATGATTCTTGTTTCGTCTCTCCGGGTCTATTATTAGTATAGTTAGTTTGAACATATCATCTATTCTAAGGAGGATTATGGAGAGTGATTTTGGAACTTTCTTAGTACATTCTTGGATAGTTAAGGGTTCTTAGCATTCGGTGGATCTAGATAAAGAATCTATTGCTAGTTTAAACTGGGTATGATCGTGCCTTGTTAAGTTGCGCTCCTACAAAAAAAAACTTATTGTACCCTTTTCTGTTTTTTAGAATTTGGCGAGTTTGATTCTGCTGGTCGATCTCTTTTTCTTATGGTAGGTTATCTTTGCCAAGGATTAATGTTTTCACTTGGGGCTTTAACTGACATATTGGTTTTCAGCAATTGTTGCTTGTGCTAAAAGTTCACTAGTTGATGGGGATCTTGGTCTGGACAGAAAGAAACTACCCCTGAGGAAAACTCGTTGTGTAAGTGTTTTTGTTGTTGGATTGGTTTGGTTAGCCATTTCCATAGTACAATTCGGACCATTAGTGGGTAGGTTGAAGTTCCCATCTTATGAGAGTAGTTTTGAAGGTGGGTATTTACTCCCGAGAATGCGGTAGATGTCACTTGCGATTGATATTAACTGAGTTCTAGTTGTTTCTAGTTAATTTTGTTGAAATAACACTAACACACTTGAGTCAGGTGGTCAAAATACACTTATTAATAATAATTAACAATATCTTTAAAAGCACACTTGAGCAATCAGACAGTTGACATATTTTAAAAGAGTCATCTCTCCAAGTCTGCTGGATTAATTACATTATTAACTAGCTTTTGCCCACGACTCCGTCCGTGCAGAAAAATAAGACGTAGCCTATGTTACCCAGGGATAATGTAGCATTCTAATGGTGAAAGAATTTTTGAAATCGGTCTAGTGGTTTTGTAGTTTCGGTACCAACATACAAAAATAAAAATCTTTCCTCTTTATAATATAAGTGTAGATTAAGATTTTAGTTGCTTAAAGTTGTATAAGAAATCAATAGAATATGAGTCAAGTGTTATTATTATTCCTATATTTATAAGTGTTTACTATTATAAATTACTAGCGATCCGCCCTCGCTACGTTTCGGTTTATATGACTATTTCTACAATATATAAACACAGCATAAACCGGAATTTATACTACCAACCAATCAACCAACCAACCTTCTGGGACAAATTCTCTGCATAATAGTGAAAACCGCAACAAATTATGTTACGTAGTTAAGAAGTAAGCGGTCGAACACAAAGATGAACGCGGATAGCGACTTTATTTTATGCTAATTAGAGATTCCATTGGAGTAGTCAAAATGCTCAAATTGCCTCTTTGTATGGACTATCGACACCCATATATTTTCGGAGAGCGACGTCTTATCCTAAGGATATATCCATTCATATTAAAATAACAACGAATTCCAGCGCACTATTTTCCAATAGAAACCTTGAGTTTAGCCTGAGTATTTAACATAAAAATGATTTGTTTTTTTTATAAGCACAGGTCGACTTTTGGTGCCGATGACGTCAAAGTGACGAAATTTTGCACACTGCACGGGTAACACAAGTTGTATTTTCTCGCTTGTCGGTCAGTGCGTCTCTATCGTTACCTTACTAGATGGGAAGGGAGATCCGGACGACAACCAAGTCGCGGGCAACTTGTGCTAGCCGCACAGGTGCTCTCATTTAGCGGGTGTTTAGGAATTAACTGGTACAGTTAACATCATATTAAGGTATCTTATCAGCCAAACTGGCCAAATACTTCGTCACACCATACAAAATATATGGTGTTACAAATTATTTGGTCACTTTGGCTGTTACAATATATTTCATGCTGACTGTACAAATAACTAAATGACATTAAATAGAGATCGGTAAACTATTAGGGTTAACCGTTTCAGTCCGGCTGATGAGTTAACTCACTTTGTGCGATGAGCTCAGACATCCGGTAGCCGAGTATACACGTTTCAATTTTTTTGACATTACATAAAACAACAGTGCAAACTATTCTAATTCTGCTCTAATCTGGTTTCTTGTCTTTTTTGTACCATTGTTGCTGTGTTGTAGTGTGTTTTTGTGAAATAAATGTTATGAGTTTGTTACATTATTACACTGCACTCACTACAGTGCAACGATTCTAATTCTGCTCTAATCTGGTTTCTTCTCTTTTTTTGTACCATACCTGTTGTGTTGTAGTGTGGTTTTGTGAAATAAATGTTATGAGTTTGTTTGTTTGAGTTTGATTAGGGCAATTGGCAGTCACTTCCACAGCCGGACATTCCGTCTTAGGCCCGTATTAATAAACTGATCCCAACTCTAATACTCGTCTCGAGATGCTTCAGAAATGACAGTGTTCTATGGCTTGGCGTTTACTTTGACGTATCTTGTGACGGGCCACAATCTTGAGTCATACCTAATTGCTATAGTTATTTCATGTAGGTAGTTTTTTTATGTTGCCGACTTAAAGATATTTATCTTTTTAAGTTTTATCTCGTCTACCGGCTCTGAAAAGCGTTACCCTAGCAGAGTTAAGTCGTCTTTCGGAAGTAAGAACATCATTTCTGTTAACGAGTTAACTCGCCTACAGGACTTACAGGACTGCGGAGCAGATGTCATTTCATTGAACCTGGCATACTGGGTAGATTTTGTGTACGATTTAGCTGACACGAAAGTGTTAAATACAGCATAATCGCAATGGCAATCACGGACCACAGCACCAGCATAATTTATATCACCATTTATTACAAAAAATGCCAAATTGAGTCAATTTTCTTTTATTAATATCAATTCGACTAGTATTATTTAGAATAATAATGTCAGAATAGTAATTAATCAGCTTTTTTTTTTCATTATATTATAATTATAACACAATAACAGATGTTACTGTCTTGATGATTTTTGCTACTGTAAATCTCATTGTCAGTATGAATGAAATCAGAAATTTTAATAAGGTTATATGCGGAAGTGGTTCCGCGATACCCGGACGACATTTCAACCTATAATTGCTAGTCTTTCATTTTTAATCGTCGATATGCAAGTTGACGTCATCGGCATCAGAAGTTTGACCCCTGGTTGAAAGCCAGGAGTCTGCTTCCTGCAAGTACAGATTCCTGAGAAGGATAAACTAAAATTATTACCCACTTAATGTGTTGAAAAAAAAAACTGTTTTACATTAAAATGCTTTATTTTTCAGATCCCATTGTGAAGGAGCAGGGTCGAATGAACAAGGTGGAATCCAATTCACCAACTCCTAATGCATTGCAAGGACCAATAAATGCTGCAGAATAAACTGTTACAAATAACGAGTGACAATTTATATGCTATGTATTAAATATATACTTGTACAAGATTCCAGAAGAGACACTAAACACCAAACGAGGAGCGCTGACGAGAATATAACGAGAGTGACGCATCAGTGAACAATACCATCTTTGAGCAACTAACAACTCGAGTAATTCCGACGTTTGATAAATGGAAATAGTTTGGAAAGACAATATAATTTAGTGTTTAATATTAGTAAATCTGGTTTATTGATTATTTTAAAGTGTTTTATCTCTGTGGTGAAAACTACTAAAACAAGTCCATGAAACTGAACATGTACTAAAACTGCATATTTATTTTACCGTTACTTCATGGTATCAAGTGGTGGGTTAAAATTGTTTGAAGTTGAAGATTCCTTTTTTTTATACGAAATTCATGTAATGTTGGTCAAGATACGATGTACTTCAGAGTTTTATTGCACTTGAAATTTTGCATTTATTAACCTATGGTATTCTTGTATGATATAATAACAACAACACCTACTGCATACCATTTTGCAAGTTCTGGTTAACTGGTTAGCAGCTTTTTGTTGATTCCTATTTAAAATTTTGTATTTATGTAATAGAAGTAAAATGTAGATATGTGTGATATAAATACAAAATTTTAAAAGAACTAATCGTTTTCTTTTTTATTACAATTTCGTAACGAAGACCAGTAACTTATAGGCGATGTCGGATTAAAATCTTATTTCTATTAGTACCTATGTTCTTAGTAAGTTACGTTAGCTGTCCGTATATACATATAGAATAAAGTCCTATCTTCAATTTAAAGGTGAGCCTCATTATTATTTATTTTTTATTGTGATAACTTGAAGTTGTTGCATCAAAATTTTCTTAATAAACAATACTAACTTTTGCCTGAAAATTTTTTCGCCTTTCTCCGATTTGCCACTTAATTTTATGGTATCCTTGATAAAAAGTCAATGATGGTTGTGCTAAAAAGTATCTTTATTTATATTTTTGGCAAGTTCTTAATTCGTCTCATTCTGCTTTCGTCATCCATTCTTGATTCGTCACTTTCGTAGGTAGTCATTGTCATTGTCTTTTTCTTATTCAGGCTCTTTCGGTATTCGTTATCATCTTATTTGGGTATGTTCGATGTTATTCTCTTAGTTTTTTAGTCTCATTCATTATTAATCAATTTAGTTCGCCGCTTTCGTTGTTGGTCCCATTATTAATAAGTCCCTTTTGTTTTTAACTCGATTCAATATGGGTTTTCTTCGTTTTTAGCTCGATTCACTATGCGTCTTGTTCGTATTTCGTCTCAATTGCCATTTTACATAATTATTATTAAATATATATATATATATATATATATATATATATATATATATATATATATATATATATATATATATTATATCATATATTAAATTAATATTAATATTAATTGTATGATAAAACGCGGAGGGATTGTTTACTGAAATAATTTCAATGTAATATATATCGACTGATAAGATGAACGAAGCATCTACAATTCTTTCATTCTTGTGTTTGGATTGTTAAAATTTCTAGTATAAACCGACTTGCACTAACTATGCACTTGGTTACTTAGTGAGTGTCGGCTTATATTGGACGTTGAAATGAACCAAAACGAAACCAACGAAATATATTATGTCATAAATTTTCCTGTAATCTAAAAGTAAATAACGATAAAAAAACAAAGACTAATAGCGAATGAGACGAATATCGAACGGGATAAATAGTGAATGTGTCCAATAATGAATGAGATCAATTTCAAAAGAGGAGAAAAAGACTATGAAGATAAAGAGAGATATAGTTAAGAATAAGATGAAAGACGATAAGGACGAATAACAAATGAGACTAAAAAATAAAGAGACTAACACCGAATATGTCCACAGAAAATGATGACGAATACTGGAATGAGCCTGAATAACAAAAAGACAACAACAGACGACTGAAGAATGGATGACTAAAGCAGAATGAGACGAGTTAGAACTTGACAAAAAACGAATGGGACGACCCAAGACGATAGCCATGTTTTAAAACTGGATATACCTACGAAATTGCTCGCCGTTAAACTTTCATTAAGAATTTATGAGCAAACATCGGTGAATATAGTGCACTTCGCGGCATTTTCAGGGTTGGTACTAATTGTTTTTTTCCAGCCTACGGGATACGAAGCGAATCAATAAAATATTATCGTATACGCCTGTCAGATGGTAAAATACTTGATGAAATATATTTTTCTAATATAAAAAAAAACTAAGAAATCATACATCAGAATGGTGTCAACGAAAGCCTATAATTGGTTAAGAATAACATAATTACAAGATGTTGTTTTCGTTTGTGCTCTTCAACTACAACGAGCTGGGTACTGACCAACGTTACGAGGTGTAATGTTACATGTTACACAGCGAGCATTCATGTAGTCACTACGTAATTGCTCGCTGGTTTCCCCGTAACTACTACTGACTGCATGAATGCTCGCTGTGTAACATTACATACACCTTGTAACGTTCGTCAGTACCCAGATTTAAGTTTCTCTGGTGTTTCTCAAGAATTAAGTTTATGGTGTTTTATTGGGGTAGCGTATTTCGCTAAAATGTAAATACGTAGATAGGTATGATTCGGTTGTCAGTTTTGCAGCAGGCCCAGAAATAGGAGCTCCGGCGACACTTGTTGATTTGAAATGAAGTGTCGCCGGAGCGCCTATTTCTGGGTGGTTTCGCCTATTTCCGGGCCTGCTGCAAAACGAACATAACCGAAACCGATCTACGTTTTTTATTTTAGCAAATTACGCATCTGAGAAATAAGTTTCCCTTGTGGTCCCATTCATGGGACAAATCAATGGGACCACGAGAAAACGGGGCAGCTTAAAGTGTCATCTTATCCATTAACCTACCGCCAAACAGCAGTGTTCGCATTGTTGTGTTCCGGTTTAGGGATAAGACAGCCGGTGTAATGACTAGCATAGAGGCATTCCATCTTAGTCCTCAGGGTTGGCAGCGCATTTGCAGTCTTAGGCTTGCAGTCTTGTGAATGCGAATGTCTATGGGTCACAGTTTCCACTTACCATCAGGTGGCCTGTGTGCTCGTCAGCCTTCCATATGCCATTAAAAAAATAAGTGTAAAATAAAATAAATGTTTAAATAACAAAAAACATTAATACTTACCTATTTCCTGTATACTATAAAAAACAAGAAACGCCTTGAGAAAAGCAAATAATAACTTTTTAATAGGTAGATTAGGTCTGTCCAACTGAAGTCGGCGACGCACAATATGTTTTAGCCCAAGTTTTCAGTTTTGTTTTTTGAACATTTATTTTATTTTACACTAAGCTGCCCCGATTTCGGCGTCAGTTTTTTTATGTATGTATGAAATCCATAGGGAGTCAACTTGAACAGTGTGTTGCTGTAAATAGCCAACCACGAGAAATTGTTCCCTTTTTCCTCATGGCCAAACTAATTTGCCAAACTAGTTTGGCCACGAGGAAATGCGATTCCATGTGGGCTAACTCAAAATTGACTTCCTCCTGTATAATACGTATGTCAAGTACTTACACGTATAAACCAGTCGTCGGTCATGGTCCACCTGCTTAGTTCACCTAGCGTTTTAACAGACCTAAACGAAGCCGACGGAGCTCCGCTCTCGCGCAGCTCCTATTTTTGGTTTGTTTGGGCCCTCCTCCCTCCTAATTTTGGCCAGTCTACTAATAGTCCATAATCCAGTTTTAATGTTGGCTAACTGATGTCTGTTTCATTATTCCCACCTGTTACCACCAATTTGTTACCACTGGTAGCAACTGGGATTTTTTTTCCCACTTGTTACCGCTGGTAACAACTGGGAATAAAAATTCCCAGCTGTTACCACTAACTACTGGGTTTTTTTTTCCCAGTAGTTATCACCAAATATTTTAGTGGTAACAAATGGGAAAAATATTCCCCCTTGTTACCACCGAGTACTTTAGTGGTAACAAACAGGTGGGAAAAAAAATCCCAGCTGTTACCAGTGGTAACAAATTGGTGGTAACAGGTGGGAATAACCCATTTTAACTATCAAACGTTTAAAATAGGGGGTGTAGACATTTGTTTAAATAATCCACAGTTAAGGAAATTTAAGTCCACGTGGCCAAACCTGTTTGGCAAATCAGTTTGGTCAGGAGGAAAAAGTGTGTATATTGTACCTATACATATATTTTTTTAAAGCTGAAAGTTTTAAGAAAAGTTGATTGTAATTATTTTAATAAGGTTCAAGACCGAGTTATAGAAGCAAAGGGGATTTCGATAAGTACATAAAAAATATAGTATGTAAATGTAGCTTCTAAGAATCCACAGGTGGGTATAACAGCTCTTTATACATCCAAATTAAAGTAGTGTGTGAAGGCGGGGTGCTCTCTATTTAAATGGAAACCATGGAAGAATTCAAAAATGATGATTTTGTTTTCTTTGTATCATGACAAAAAGTAATATTACATTAAAATTCTAAAAAGTTTAATAAACGTAATATTATTATTTATTACATTAAGGTTTATTTTGTACTGATGGTTACGTAAAGACAACTTTTTACGGTAACTTCAAAAAGTTTTGCAATTTGTTAACAACAGAACCGCATCTCACGATCGCGTGTCATCGTCAATACCCGAAGTATGCTTCGTAAATACTAAAGTTTTTTTAGGAGCTCACGGACTGTAAACGAATTCAAACGGGATACTTTTGTGTTTATTAATTATTAGATTTCGCCCGCGGATGTGCCTGCATCGGACTTGTCGAGTGTCGTCATCTCTCGGGAATCATTAAGTTGTGTTAATTGGTACAGGTATGTACATTGTGCCTTTTACAAACATCGATTCACCATAGTATATAATTAATTGATTTCCATTATAATGGCACCGCGGAAGAGCAGCACGCAGATAGTCATTCTGACACATTGCACAACCTGCCCCCTATTTCAACATCTTGACTATGAGACGTGACGGGTGACCATTCGGTATACATTGCAAAGTTAAAACGCTGATAGGTCACTGGGTTTCATATAACCTGAGCCATGTACCCTGAAATGTCACCTGTCATTGTCGGTTATTGGTGAAATAGGGGGCAGGAAGTTTCTGAATATTGATAAATTAAATAAAATAAAATTTCAACCCGATAGCCTCAGTCCTCTCAGAGAAAAAGAATGTTGACAGACCTGAGAACTGAGCTCAGTGATCTTAAAAGGGCTCAATCTTTCAGTATTTGGTACGGAACCATAAAAAGATAAAAAAAGCTTGTAACTCGGTTGGTATAAATTACTGTCAAAAATGCGGAGTCTCATGGATGAGTAGGTACTTAGTGTCGATAGAGCTATCGTGACGCTGACGATACGATTATGTAGAAGGAAATACGATTCCATTGGGTAAAACCAAACTGCCTTCCACATGTTACCCACCCAGTTGCTCTATCGCCACCTCGAGGTTCAGCCCTAGCATTGTCTACCATAGTTTGAAAAAACAAAGTACAGTAGGTACCCCAACGAAAATATTAAGCACTTTGGTGCGTTATCACAGTGAACTTCAAACGGAACATCAAATGACACTCATGACAATAACATTCACAATGACAAGGTTCCAAGTATGCTCAACATTTTATTGGGTGACTACATACTAATATTGCATTTTTCACAAATTGATCAATTCCCACATCGTCCGATTCCCAAATTGATCATTGCCCACATTGTCCGATTACCTAATTGACCAATGCCACATTATCTAATTCCTATATACCTATGACAAATTCCCACATTGTCCAATTCCAATATACGACCAATTCTCACATCTTCCAATTCCCACAATTTCCAATTCCCAATTTGACCAATGCCCACACTGTCCAATTCCTATATATTACAAATTCTCACATCCAATTCCCAAACTGACTAATTCCGCAAGCATACACACACTCCAATACATGCACGCACTTAAATAAGTCGCATCCTTTGCAGAAAGTCTATACCAGTTTTCTAGTATATACTAGTTTTCCGCCCGCGACTTCGACCCACTAGGAACTACGATTCCATGGGATCGAAATGGTAACTCCACCCGCAGCAGCGGCGCCGGCGCACTTTGGGCGCTGGCGCCTGGCGACTTTCTTGACGGACTATATTTAGTTGATCGCTGCTTGTTCCCACTGCCGGCGAGAACTCTTTCCACTAGGTTGTCGAAACTTAAAAATATAGATCCCGTGTCAAGATAAAATAAATGTTTAAAAACCGGGTAAGAGCATGTCGGACCATTCTGTGTTGGTTCCGAAGCCGCTAAGTACTACAAACATAAAAACAACAAGTAATAATATTTTTTCTAGTTCAAATCATTTGGCGCTGTTTTAGATGATTTTATTAGGTTAGGTACCTACTAGGTTTTAAACCCTTTAATCGCCTGTATCTCAAAAACCGATGATGTTTACTTAGTCTTGATAGCTTTTCTTTTAAATTCGCTATATTCGCTTTAATTGAAGATATTTTTCATAATTTGAAAGACCTATCCTACGACACAGGCTATTAGCCTATTACCCCTGGTCCCACCAACACGTCCCCCTGGTGGGTCCACGGGTAGTTTTTTTTACCCGTTGTCCTATCGTTCTAAACAGTGATCGTCAGTGGGTCTACGGGTAATTTATTTTTACCATGGTCCCACCGCACTATGTAGGTAGGTTTGGTTCGTTAGGTATCTATAAATGCCCGAAGGGCAAACAGGCCTGGAATAGGAGCCCTGCTGTGAAGCAGGGCTCCGTCGAAAAGAGCAGTGGGACGAAGTAGTGGGACCACGGGTAAGCGTCCGCACGTTTACCATTTAGTGCGGTGGGACCATGGTAAAAATAAATTACCCGTAGACCCACTGACGATC
This sequence comes from Acleris sparsana, assembly GCA_923062465.1. Lineage (NCBI taxonomy): Eukaryota > Metazoa > Arthropoda > Insecta > Lepidoptera > Tortricidae > Acleris > Acleris sparsana. The sequence goes on along the minus strand of OV281287.1, from coordinate 10,972,191 downwards.
ACTGTTTAGAACGATAACAACGGGTAAAAAAAATTACCCGTGGATCCACCAGGGGGACGTGTTGGTGGGACCAGGGGTAATAGCCGAACGACACCCCACACTATGGGGCAGACAAGAAAAAAAAACATCCCCAGGTTACGTGTAGGGGAGGTACAGTCAACAGCATAAATTAGTTATAATTTATGTACCTTGTCTCTTTCAATCATTTCACAATAAAGTTACAGTGACGACGTTAAAGTGACAAGGTACATAATTTATCACTTATTTATGCTGTTGACTGTACACAAAAATAATTCTTCAAGATTTTACTTTACCACTTTGTTGGCGTGACTAATATGTATATTCATGCCAAATTACAGCTTACTAGTACTTAGTCTGAGCTAGGCTGCGGACGGACGGACGTGCATGTCGAAAATATAAGGGTTCCTAGTTTGACTACGGAACCTTAAAAAACAAAAACCCCTGCTTTAGAAAGCAAAAACTAACTTTTTTTTAAATGGTATGGAATAGGTCAGTCCAACTGAAGTCTGCTTTTGGTTAAAAATTAAAATATTGTTGGACGCCGACTTCAGTTGGACTAAGGAACGTCTTTCGATTTTCTTGACTGTACATTCATAAGAACCTACTGTTTCTTTTGTTTGAATATTGTTAATAAATTAACAAAAAAATAAATATAAGTTTCACCATATAAATAACATCAATCACTCGACCTAAGTAACTAGGACTAGTTAAGAGAAATCGTAAAGCTAAAAAATTCCATACAAAATTGCGTTAACATTTCTCTCTCCTTAAACCTGGTCCGATTTTTACGATTTGTGAATATGTTGCAGATATCGTGAAAAACTATGCCTGTACGCTTTCCTTTTCAAGAAAATATTTCTTAGAAGAAAAAAACATACAGACCTTGTTCTTTATAATACCTACAACATAATCAAAAATCGGGGAAATCGGAGTTGATTTAGGGGGTGAGAAACGGTTTCGCCGGCAGCTAATTTGTATGGTTTTTTTTGACAGCTACGCTATTTTAGCGGCGTTTCACAACCCTCTTAAGGAGAAACATTAAGAAACGTTTACTTTTTCACTGAGTAACGAGAATTAGTTAAACTTTTATAAAGACAAATGGTGGTATCTCAGACAAAACTCCTGTGCTAACCGGTCAGGATTGAATCTACTTCATTTATTGAATTTGAGATAGGTACTGCTAATTGGCTTTGAGAGGTAGTATATAAATGTAAGACTAAACTAGCTCTTTCTACTGGGAAACTACAATTCAATAACGATACACTTACCGTAAACGAAGCTAGCCTCCCTGTTAATGTTATCTAGGAACTGTAGTTCATGTCGGCGCAGTTATTCATGCAATAATTCGAAACAACTCGACATTTTAAAATACGTGAAACCTGTTCATGTCTAGTAACAAAACTTTTTTTTTTCGATTTTAGCTAAAATTACATCTGGAAGCCAAATGCCGGGGCTATTCCCAGTAGTCCGCACCCCGTAATTCGCACTGCGAACTACTGGGATTTTTTTTCCCAGTAGTCCGCAGTGCGAACGGCCACGAATCACTCGCGTCGCTCAGGATTCACACATGATCAACACTTGAATCACGAGCGTAGCGGTCTTTTAAAACACCCTACGGCACACATTTGCTGTACTTGTTACAGCTCTCTTAAGTAAACAGAACAGTGAATTAATTATATGCTGGTAAAGGCTCCGGCACATCAAACGCGTGTCGTCGCGGGGCGCGAGCTACGCAGCACCTGGCACACCGAAGGCTGGCGGCGGCTTCATCGCGTTTCGGACACGTGCCCGCGTTGCTCACACCTCACGGCTGCGTTCGATGCGACATGAAGAGCGGCGCGACGCGAGTAATTCGTGGCCCTCGATGTAAATCCGTTTTATTAAAGAGTTGCATACTATACTTTATACCATGACTACGAGAAAAATAATGATTTAAGCAAAAATAGACATAGGTAAGAGCACCAAAAGATGAACGATTAAGCGACTACACCAACTTTAGACAGTATACCTATATTCAGTGAAAGTAACAAATTTCACCCTATTTAATTTTTTTATATGGTACAGTATATGGTCTAGATTGAAAATGACTATTATAAAACCTGTTATTATATCTCTATACTCTCTACTATGTAATATTTGTCACGATTTAGTTATGTGATTATTTCGATCGAGTGTTCAGCTTTTGGGTGTCGTTCATCTTTTGGTGCCCCTACCCTATAATGACAAAAAATGGAAGGTAAAATTAATTTTAATGCCAAATTCCTTATTGTTAATGTAGACGTATTAATCAAATCTCGAGGAGTTATTTGCACAAGGTGTTTGTATGTGTCGAGTATTCTTTGCACAGAAGTTTTTATCGCCTATTTTTTCCGTAAGGAGGCTGTACAGCATTGAGATGGATGCCGAATATACTGGTATGTTCTAAATTCAAACACCGAAATACTGATTAAAAGTGCGTTTTTAGGGTTCAAACTATATTCACTGTTTTCGTTGAATAAAATAAGCTTTTTATAGGGGGAATGGTAAAAAACAACTTGTTTTTTTTTTCTTTACTCTTTAACTCCTCAGTGTTAAAATCGTATATCAGATGTTTATTTACTGTTTTCTGCCTGATGGCCCAGCAGTATGTATGTATTTTCAACCACCAACAAAAAGAAGTGTCACATACTTATGCACTGTAAGGCGATTATGTTTGCACAATCCTGTCTTGTTGAGACTTATCGTCAATTTAGTAAAACACTAGATTGATCCCGAGCTTATAACTTGCTGATAGCTTGTAACATGTATGACAGGTGAAAATCTCTTTCCAATCTATATATTTAAAAGGCTAACCTGACTCACTGACTTATACAGGGTTATTGGTAAGTCGACCTATTCCCGTTAGGAGGTGATAGGGGTGACTATTTGCAATAATTTTGACCCCCATATGTATTATGCAAAAGTGAACCATTTTTGAGTTATCGCGTTTATTAGTTTTTTTTTAAATTAGTCGGAAATTCAACTTAAAAAAATTATTACGAAAAAAGTATCAATTAAAATCTTTTTTTTTCTTCTGATTTACAAAACCGATTAAACACTGGTTATTTTTCAATATTAAAACAATAATTTTCGGTCCAAATTTAAAAAAGCGAGACGGAAAACGATTTTTTTTCAATATTTTTTGCAATCGCTTTCCACTAAAATGCCTTAAAAACAAAAAAAAACGTAATGAAACTTGGCTTGCAGATTATTTTAAAAACTTAAGTGTTTTCTTAGCTCTCCAAAAACGCATAATAAGTGGAAAATTATTTAAAAAAAACCTGAAAAAATAATCATCACAAAGGAAGCGGGCGGAAACAAAAGTCACAAATGCAACTTCAAAAATTAAAATTAAAAAACATAGTACCAAATTTAAATCATACATTTTTTATTCGCTTTTGTACAAGATGAATTTGTTGTTCCTATGCAAAATTAAAAAAAATATTATCTGTACACGTTTGAGAATGCGAGGCCGAAAACTAAAAAATACATGTTTTTTTATCAAACTCCAACATAAATTACACGAAAACAGAAAAAATTACCAATACATTATAAGTAGTTAGTTAATTTTAAGTTTTGTTCGGACGTGACTTCCTTGTTGCTTCTTTTGTGATCAATTTTTTCCAGCAATCTTTAACAAAACTCATTTTAGTTTTAATAGCTCGTTAGAAAGCTGGAATAACGTCAATGTTTTATTTGTAATCTGCACGCCAAATGTAATGGTAAAATTTTCTGTTTTCGTGTAATTTATGTTGGAGTTTGATAAAAAATACATGTATTTTTTAGTTTTTGGCCTCGCATTCTCAAACGTGTACAGATAATATTTTTTTTAATTTTGCATAGGAACAACAAATTCATCTTGTACAAAAGCAAATAAAAAATGTATGATTTAAATTTGGTATGTTTTTTAATTTTAATTTTTGAAGTTGCATTTGTGACTTTTGTTTCCGCCCGCTTCCTTTGTGATGATTATTTTTTCAGGTTTTTTTTAAAATAATTTTCTACTTGTTATGCGTTTTTGGAGAGCTAAGAAAACAGTTAAGTTTTTAAAATAATCTGCAAGCCAAGTTTCATAACGTTTTTTTTTGTTTTTAAGGCATTTTAGTGGAAAGCTATCGCAAAAAATATTGAAAAAAATTCGTTTTCCGTCTCGCTTTTTTAAATTTGGACCGATAATTATTGTGTTAATATTGAGAAATAACCAGTGTTTAATCGGTTTTGTAAATCAGAAGAAAAAAAAAGATTTAAATTGATACTTTTTTCGTAATAAATTTTTCAAGTTGAATTTCCGACTAATTTAAAAAAAAACTAATAAACGCGATAACTCAAAAATGGTTCACTTTTGCATAATGCATATGGGGGTCAAAATTATCGCAAATAGTCACCCCTATCACCTCCTAACGGGAATAGGTCGACTTACCAATAACCCTGTATATCAACGTACAGCTGAAACTACTGTACCTAGAAACTTGACATTTTGGTAAAGGGGTTCCTTTCATGATTTAAGTGAGCACTAAGGGACGATTTATGGAAATTCACCCCTAAGGGGTTAAAATAGGGGGTGAAGCGGGAAACTAATTCTACGCGGACGAAGTCGCGGGCGTCCTCTAGTTATAGGTACATATATGAATTAAAAAGACACATCCATTTTTAATAAAGTAACAAGCTTCTTGTGGAGTGAACCAGTCCATTACAGCTGGCTGTCTCAAGATATTTTACCTCGCATTCACGTGTAGTCTATAAGTTATGCAAAGTTAAATCAATATAAAGGGGTAACTTCGTATGATCCATTTCCAAGTAATCTCTGCTACATCCATAACAAAGTCGCTCATTAATAATTGGAAACATTTGTTTCTTTGATGATTCATCATTAGTAAGGTGTTCTAAATAACTTGAATTGTTGCAGTCTGAACTCTTGGGCCTCATTGATATGACTCTTGAAAAGTTAGTTGCTTCTAGTGCTGTTAACTTTGTACTTTTTTTTCTGAGATTGCTCTGAAATAATAACATATAAAAGGAAATTAATCAAATTTCAGACACTCAGAAACTCAAACTACTGTATTTTATTAAAAGCACCCTGTAAAACTTTTAAATCCAAATATTGAAAAAGTTACTCTACTGCTTAAATTAGTTTAAAGTCTAATTTAAATATTTTATCTGAAAGCAGCAGCAGCAATTAATAATTATTAATTTATAATCTACTCCCAGTTAAGTAAGACTAACTTTCAAGTCTATGCAGTAACTGTAACTTTCAAAATTGGAAATTTCCAATTTTGAAAGTTGAACTATAAATAGTTCACATAACTGTGACTGTGAACTATAATCAGTTCACTTCACAGTTCATATAATATGCTAATTTACATACCATGCAAATAATACATTTATTGTTGGTTTGATCCTCATTGTGAGTTCCAATTTTGTCAGCAGTTTTACATATTGTTGATATTGTAGCTTGAAAGTTGTCCTGCAATTCTGTCACAAATGACCCGATTATGGCCTGTAGGCTGTTGTCATTTAGTTCATACTGATGGGTTTGCTTTATTGAATTGATTTTTATATAATATTCTAATTCTTCCTTGCTGATATCTTTCATAGGTCTCAATATCTTGATTACTTCATGCCTATCATCACGGAAACTCTAAAATAAAATGTATTATTTACCCAACATATCAATTTCATATCCAATACTAAGTAGGTATTAAACACGCAATAATTGTTTATATACATACATGTATAGGTACAGCCTTGGACAAAGGTGTTGAGCAACCATGCTTTTTTCATATAAAAGTCCAACTTTAAATTGTGAATTTAGGTCTATTATTATAGAAGGTGAATATCTACCAGAAATATTAGTCATATTTATTGACTTAAAGGGAAATTCCGTGAGAAATACTCGTACAATTATTAATCTTTTTATTGTCAAACCCGACTTTGTCTAGCTTCAGTTTTCTCACGCAAATAGCTATTTCGAAACAATATCTTCTAATGGTTTGCACATGTTCAAATGCTTTTTTAGGGTTATTCCCATCTGTTACCACCAATTTGTTACCACTGGTAACAGCTGGGATTTTTTTCCCCACCTGTTACCACTAAAGTACTCGGTGGTAACAAGTGGGAATATTTTTCTCATATGTTACCACTAAAATATTTGGTGATAACTACTGGGGAAAAAAACCCAGTAGTTAGTGGTAACAGCTGGAATTTTTATTCTCAGTAGTTACCAGTGGTAACAGGTGGGTATAAGCCCTTTTTTATATTTTACATCTATGTGTAAGTTTTAAATTAAAAAATAATATTTTATTTATAAGTTACAAAGAACAACGTGGAGTGCTCAACACCTCTGGCCAAGGCTGTAGTATACCACGTGTCCCAAAACTCAACGATAAGCCGGCACCAGAGGATGGAGCTGCTTATGATTAGTCGAGAAAAAATAAGGAAAAAAATATATCTTTTCCTTATTTTTTCTCGACTACTCATAAGCAGCTCCATCCTCTGGTGCCGGCTTATCGTTGAGTTTTGGGACACGTTGTATATTTGTAATAACGTTCCGCGTTCTCGAAAACGGCTGTACCTAATGATTTCAAGGAAATGTCCACTATATTTGTTTATGGAAAAATCTATCTGACAAGTTGTCATCTTCAAGGAAAGTATGATGCCACTGATGACAATAATATCTGAAAGTACAACTCGTCAAAGTTATCTGTAAAACCGAATGGTGGTTGTGTAAAAAATGTATTCCAGCGTAGTATGTTAAAGAATTTTAAACTGTATGCCTAGTGCTTTAAGGTATATTTTCCCTAAATGTTCAGATATTTATGATCACACTGTCTGTGCAGATAACTTTGACGTGCTTTCAGATATTATTGTCTTGTTGTGTGTTCAGATTTAATTGAAAAACCACTGCTCATATATTTGTGGCGAATTGGATGTTCAGATGTTATTGACCTTATTTACCGTAAAGAATTTATTGAAATTTATTGCTGCTCAGAAATATTTGAGTACCTCAGCCGCTCCGATATATCTGATGGCGACTGTACAGTCAGCGAGAAAATCGTAGAATTGAGTAATTCTTTTTTAATGCCAACCGATCCCATTCCTATTAGGGATTAAAACACTCTTTGACGCCAACTGAGGTTAGAGTACTGGAACACCCACAAATCTAAGAAAACTTTTTCCATACATTATAGTAGGGTAAAAGCAAAGTGGGATTTTCCTAAGCTTAAAGATCATTAATTTTTATGGGGACAACTTCCATTAGGACAATAAAAATAACAAAGATACAAAGAAAAAACCACTAAATACGATATCAGTATAAAACAATGTAATATACTTACAACATCATTCTGGACTTGTGCCCCTCTGCCAATTGTAAGGTTAGACAGCAAACTAATCGCCAAAGTGGCTGTAGTTTCTGCTGTCAAAATATAATTACATTGTAATTGCTCTGCAGTCCTTATAAATAATTGCCTTTTTATCTTCATGACAAAGTCATTTTTGACCGTAGCTGGTATGCTGTTCAGCATGGCTTGATATTCTAGCTCGCAGTTATTCATAGGAATAACATTAGCTATGGGCAAGTTTCCATGTTCCTGGTGATATTCCGACATATTAACCATATAAATGTTAAAGTTGTATTGTTTACATTGCTTTGTAACAGCAATGGCTATTTGTTCCGAATGTCTGTTGGAACTATCTGAAAAGCAAAAACCGATAGATGTGCATTTAATTTTATTACAAAAAGTACCTGGAATATAGGATGAAGGAGATGTATAGGATGTATACAAATGTATGAAATGTATTTTCAGAAAAAATGAATACAGAATAATATTCTCAATATATTTTATAAAAAATCATGGCGTGTTATTTATTACCTATTAAATGAAGAAAGACCGGAGTAATTCGCAGTTTCTTGTGATTAGTCAAAGAAATCCCATTGTGAACCATATCCAGTAGCACTGTGGAGCTCGTACCCCCCGATAAGCAAACCAAAACCCTTGCGTTTGGCGATATGGCTCGATTTTTTCCAATACATGCTCTAAATTTATGATTGATATTAGTTATAAAGCAGCTCTCACAATAGTGGTCTTTACGCCTCAGTACCACGGTTCCAGAAACCCCACATTTTTTGCAATTCATGTCTGCTAAGAAATGTTAGATAAGAGGTAAGTACTTCAAATAAAACCTAATACGCAAGTTATTATCACAAGTTATGTCTAGTTATTATAATACGACGAATTCATCAATGAAAGCAAAAGCATGCATGAATAACGCATGGTGACAGTGACAGTGACAGTACCGGCAGTGCTGACCACAGATTATAAGGGTAAAGGTATGGATGAGGTATGGTCATGTATGGTGTATTGCAGGGATGGCCAACTTGTTTAGACCCAAGATCTACTGTTCAGTGAAGACACCCGGTGCGATCTATCAATTACAATTAATTACATACTTCTTGAAATGTTAAATGAAACAGCAAACTACGTATTGCCTTGCCTAATGGCGGTATTAATAAACTCATCTTGACTGTAGGCCCGTCACAAGATACGTCAAAATAAACGCCAAACCGGAGGACATTTACAACGTCAAAAGATGGCGGATGTGTAATTTGCTTGTTTTTATTTTTGTGTGTTTAGGTGTTCGAAGTTCTTTTCTGTTAGTGATTTGTACTTTTAATGCCTTTGCGTTGCACAGTGATAGAAGACTTGGACTTATTTCGCGTAGGTATCTGGCATCTTACTTCTCGTTTCAGGTGGACCCACAGTAGTACAGAGGTTAGAACTATCTTGGCCTGTCCTACATATCACCGTACAACGTTGCCCCCAATCGTCCTAGACAAGATTGGATTGTTTTATTGATTTATACTTATATACTTGACCCTGGCGAAATCACTTCATTGTGGAAACGCCTTATTCCCGCGGTAGTGGCTGTTCAAATCGCCGCGGGGCAAAAAAAAAAGCCATACCATAGAACACTGTCTTTTATGACGCATCTCGAGACGAGCTTTAGAGTTGAGATCACTTTATTAATACGGGCCTAATAATCGCGATCGACCGGTTGGCCACCCGGCTGTATGGTATACTGACCACATACCTTAATAATCTGTGATACTGACTCACAGTTAAGTCTATTGTATCCCAATGTCAAAGTTAATGAAATCGCTATTCCGTTTGAAATTGGCAACACATGCCAGAATTTTTTGGTTATAGCTGGCCAGAAATAGTTCGTTAGACGTAACATTTCATAATAACGACTTTATGATTTAAAAACATAAGACAAAGTATACAATATATGAAACTGAGCTTCAAACAAGATAAGTTACAGCTCGTTTTAAAGTTAGGACGAACCAACGAAGGGCTCCGTTTGGTACGGCACTCAAAAAGTCTTCGAACAAGTTTACATTTAAAATAAACTATGTGGACAAGACTCTTCTCTAGTTCTTGGTTTAATTTACAAGGATTCCGGATATTTTTATACTTGCGAGTTATATGGATGAGGAAATAATAGAATACGGGGTGTTTGTTCGGAGGTCGGGACTACTAAAAAATGAACACTTTGTTTAGATATATACCAGAATTGAACTTACATAGTTACTTACATTCAATCACGGCGGTTTCCCAGAGGGGTAGGCAGATACCACGTCTTTCGTGAGAGTCAGAATGGCGGGTGTATCTTCACAAATATATAAAATGATTATACTAAAAAAATGTACTCAAAATGTACTATTTAGTACCTACTTTAAAATAAATTGTACCGCTCCACAAATAATGTTTTTACAATGTGAAGGTACACCCGCCGTTCTGACAGTCAGGACGGCGAGTGTATGCCAATTCACCATGAACTGATAGACTATTGACTAATGTTATTACTCCAAAAAAATGTACTAAATTTGTACTTTAATATGCAGTTAAAAGGCGTTATCACTAAAAAGTGTACCCAATTAAGGAGTGAAATTAAGGAACTTTAACTTTGTCAGTTTTGTGACGAAAATTAGCCATAATTGCGGCCGTCAATGTATAGCTAATTTTCGTCACAAAACTGACAAAGTTAAAGTTCCTTAATTTCACTCCTTAATTGGGTACACTTTTTAGTGATAACGCCTTTTAACTGCATATTAAAGTACGAATTTAGTACATTTTTTTGGAGTAATAACATTAGTCAATAGTCTATCAGTTCATGGTGAATTGGCATACACTCGCCGTCCTGACTGTCAGAACGGCGGGTGTACCTTCACATTGTAAAAACATTATTTGTGGAGCGGTACAATTTATTTTAAAGTAGGTACTAAATAGTACATTTTGAGTACATTTTTTTAGTATAATCATTTTATATATTTGTGAAGGTACACCCGCCATTCTGACTCTCACCGTCTTTCCCCCTGCTACGATCCTCACAAATCTTGTTCCGATCTTTCGAATTCAATTGATTTATATAAATAAAAAATATCAAAGGACAATGGCATGGTACACCATTAACCCATATCAATGGTATAACATATAAACAAGAACTCATTGACAGGAAAGCATTGACCCATATTGAGCAGGCGCCCTGCGGGTTCCCGAAGATGCCGCAGAATGCGTCCGGATCGCTACCACCATCTTAGCCTCTAACTTACCACCAAGCAGCAGTGAGTTGAGTTCCGTTGTGGGGATAACATAACCGGTGAAATTATTGGGCTATTCCCAGTAGTCCGCACCCCGTAGTTCGCACTGCGAACTACTGGGAATTTTTATTCCCAGTAGTTCGCACTGCGGACAAATGAGAAAATCAAAATCCCAGTAGTTCGCACTGTTTAATTCAACATAACTGTGTTCAATTTCATATGGTATTATAGGAGCAGGAATATAAAAAAGTAATTTTAATTTAACACATTTATTTAAAATTAGATTGTCAATTAAAAAAAAAACATTAATTTTACGAAAAAATTTGCACTTGCCGGAGGTGCGAACTACGGGGTGCGGACTACTGGGAATAGCCCAAATTATTGGTAGAGGCATTTAGGGTCGGTAAAACCTCATTGCTTTTCACATATCGCTGCTTTAATACAAAAGCGACGCAAAACAAAATGTGTCTGTGTTGCATTTGAAATCGGAATGCTATATACTTTCAGTTTTAAATCAAACTATATTTGTTTTTGACTTGTGGCGCTTTTGTATTTAAGCAGCGATATCGTAAAGTCAACCATATGGTTTATGAAAGATTTATGATAGCCACTATTTTACTTGACGGCAATGGCAGCAGAGTTCAAACCGGACGATAATATGTCAAAAGCAATTAGGTTTTAGGTAACAAAGAATAACAATAATAGACCCAGACTATTATTGTAAAACGAACTTTTTTTTATGGCAATGAGAACGCACGCGAGCACTCAGGTCACCTGATGGTACATGAGATCTGAGACCCATTGACATTTGAAACCTCAAGATTACAATCTCAAAACTGCAATCCTAAGACATTAAATGCGTTGCCAACCTTGAGGACTAAGGCCCGTATTAATAAACTGATCTCAACTCTAATGCTCTTCTCAAGATGCGTCAAAAATGAGTGTTCTATGGTTTGGCGTCTACTTTGTCGTATCTTGTGATGGGCCTCACAGTAAAGATGAGTTTATTAATACGGCTCTAAGATAGAATGCCTCATACTCGGCCATCGGTGGCGGAATGTATGGCACTGTCAATCTTTTATCTAGATTAATAAGTAGGAGATCCCCATATATTTCTTGGAACCTCACTCCTTTCCAGGCGAAATATAATTATTAACAAACATGACATGGTAAATTGTAGTTCACCTTTTTCGTACTATTTTTTTTTCTTTTTTGCCCGTGTCCGGAACCAGTCACGTATCAAATAGTTATTTATGTGACTGGAGCATAATGAGGGGCATTAATTAATACACAAGTGTTTTAATGCCTAATTATACGTACAGTCGCATACAAAACTTTATCTACATGCATATCATAAGTTTTCTACATGTACAAATTGGCCTTCATTTTCAAGTTATAGATACGAATTCGATAATCACAACCAAATACGATTCCTTTTATTTAAGATGTTCGAAATTTGAATGTGATCAGAGTTTTGGCTACCTATAGTGTAATTTAAACATTACGAGGCAACCACAGATACAGGTTTACTAATATAGGTCATTTGCTTATCGTTTGTGAACATATTATAGGAAAGTTAGGATAAGCCATGGATGTACATAAATGTACTTAGATAATTTTACTACAAACGGCATTAGGTAAGTTTGTAAGAAGAAAATACTCTTTTTTTTTCAGCGTCTGCGGATGATTTTTATATAGTTATTTAGAGGACCTCTAAATACACATATATATATATATATATAATTGATAGCGTTCAATAATATCGGAGCGGAGAAATTACAAAACTTTTACCCAAACACCTTTCATGGGTTCTTGTACTTAAAAAAACCAGCAATGGAAAAGCTTTGGTGAAAACACCACGGTCGTGTTTGTTTACGTTTTTAAGTTTAAAAAATACTTTTGGACAGGCAAAGAAGTCTACTAGATTGACGAGGACCTTGACCATAAGAGAACCTAGATTAATCTCTTTGTGGCCCATAGGCGTTAATGTTATGCATGTAAAATCTAGGTTTTCTAGTAGTTTTGATTGTGCGTTTTCTGAACAAAAATATAATTTAAAAGAAGTTACGAAAAATAATATTTTTAATTCTAACTTTAGCAAAACTTAGTCCTTAGACTTTGTTGAATGCAGCTATATCAACGCTTTGAACCTGCAAATAAAAAATGTCAAATAAGTAATAAATCTATTACTGAGCTTATTCAAATTTCAGACACCAAATATATAAGATATTTTAAATTAATAACTTACAAAGTCTTCAACTTTCTCAATTTCTTCAGTGAGCCAGTCTACAGAAACCTTGTCATCTTCCACAACACAGGAAATCTGCAGTTTGTGGATTCCATATGCTAAGGGAACTAATTTGGCTGCACCCCAGAGCAGGCCATCAGTGTTAATGGCTCGTACAGCCAGTTCCAACGCTGCCATGTCTGTCTCATCATCCCAAGGTTTCACATCCAGAATGATGTTGGATTTGGCTATCAGGAGTGGTTCTGGAATTAACAAATGCACAAATCAGGAAGAGCTTAACAACAACAGACTTATAGGCTTATTTATTTTTCCCAATTCACCCCTGCAGTTCCCACCCCTACAGTATCTTAACTGTACAGATTCACAACTTTACATACAAATAGATACACACCTAATACAAGTAATAAGTCGTATGTAGGTCAGGTTAGGTTTCTTTTTTATAATACAAACAACCCAGTAATAGTAACTCCGCAAGGCCTAGGCCTAATGGGAATCTATAGATATGGGATTCTGTTGAATCGAAAATTTGTAAAAACGGGAATCTGTAGACATTGGTGCCTGCCGATTGATAATCTGTAGAAATAGGAATCTGTAGACATGCTAATATTGCTAATAATGAACTTATACAGCCTCCAGAGGCCCACCTCACAGCCTCACCGGAAATAGTACTTTTTTTATTGCAATTTGAATCTATATTCTATTGCATAGAATATATTTTTCCATTGTTCTACATTGCCATATTCAATTTTAGTATTAGGGTAGGAAAACGAATCAGTTTCCATCGAGAAATAGTTTAAATCAGGGTCAACCTCTATACCTACTAAAACTTCAGAGGGCAGTAGATAATTAAACATATACATGAAGACGACTTTTTTGCGCAACGCATGTAAAACAAAACGTTTTATTATGGGCCGAATAAAAAAAAACCCTTATAATTTTCGTTTCATATCTGTTATGTCATAGCCACATTACCTGAAGAATGTTGGGATGCTGCAAATTTCACATTATCTCCCAGACCTATCGACGCGGAATCGGCTTGAGCCGGTAAGAAAAAGTTTTATGTTATGCAATAAGAGCGAAAACGACGTCGTTCCGTTCGCAACGCCGAATCGAGCCGAGCGACGCCTTTTTCACTTATATGAGCACGGATATAAAACTTTTTCTTACGCTCAAGCCGATTCCGCGTCGATAGGTCTGGGGAGACCCTAAAGCAGTCTAATTTTGAAAAAAATACATAAATACAGGTTTTTTTTTTCAAAAATAAGTTTCCTTTGCGTAGTATTTGCTATTTCCAATATTTAAGGTAGTTGCCCGTCCATGTGGCGTTCGTTTTTTCTACCCTGTATAGTTCAATATATCGTTACTACTTTAGAAAAAACTTATATCCGCGACTCTATTCCCGACGGTAGAAAACATATCGTATTTGAGCTATTATGGTATTGTTTTGACGTCAGCCGCCATTACTGTCAAGAAAATTAGAGCTATCAAGACGTTGACAATACGATAACAGATCAAAAACGAAAATTGTTTTTACCGTGTTGAATAGAGGCCCTGATATTTCGAGATGATGAATTTGAACTTAATTCTCATAAAGTTAGAAATTTAAAATAGTACGTCACGAAATATGAGATGCGAGGTTTTTTCAAAGCAATGACGAATATGTATGTTACAGAGATGAAAATGAGCCCACATAAATTACGTAGTAGGGTTCTACAGCTCTTTATTATCAGAGGTTTTTTATTTTGTGATTTTGTCTCATGCTCTGAATGTCGTGGACAATGCAGTATCCTCTACCAAATTTGGAATGGGATATTTGATGTGTCAAATTTAAGAATTATTGAGAAAGAGTCGTGTAGGTGATATTTTGGAATTTATTGAAGTTAGTGCCAGTTAGAGTACTAGATATGGGCAATACCGGACAATAGAGAATATTTAATGGGAAGCTTACATACATATTTTAGACAACATAGCTGATTTGTTTATCATTATTTAACATAAGTCTAGATAGAAAAATACTGAACGAAAATGAGTGAGGATTGTTATCAACATCATTAGTGTTTCTCTTAAAAGAAATATTTAAAATATTTTCGCTATAATAATAAAAACCATCATACTCTTAGATTTCTTGGCATTGTAAGCCGCCAGGCGCTCTTCTCTTATTCTAGCTGCCTCTGCGCTCTCCTCTTCATCATCAGACCCAAAAAGGTCTACTCCATCATCAGAGTCTTGAGCCTCTTGAGCCACAGCCTGAAATAATAAAGAAAAAATGCTAGAAGGAACATACAATTTTGCAGTCAGAATAAATGAGGTCTTTCACGGAATGTATAATGTGTAGTACAGTCATAAATAAATACATACAAAAAAATATATAAATAATATTATTGTTACAATACCGATTAAATTTCATCACAAGTCTGTTCATTTTATTACTATGATCCTGTCAAAGGCTTCTGTATAGAGTAACTAGCTTTTGCCCGCGACTTCGTCCGCGTGGCGTGTTATAAAAGAGAGATCTTAATAAATCTAAATAAATAAATAAATAAATAAATCTTTGTGTGTGTGGGAGAAAGGTTAAAAAATGCTTAATTTTATTATTTTTAAATGAGGTTATTTTATACGGAGCCTCTAACTCGCTTCCCGTTCCCAGGGAAATTTTTAACTTTGCATTCACTAAAGTATATGCATGTCAAATTTCAAGCATCTAACTTATGCAGTTTAGATTTTTTCATACAATATTTTTTCCCGCTAACTTAATTTTTCAAAATACAGCCATAACTAAACTTTATATTTACTAAGGTATGCATGCATGCTAGATTGAAAACATCTATCTTACGTGATTTAGATTTTTACATACAAAAGTTTTTTCCCAATAACTCCCGTTCCCGTGAGAATTTTGCAATATTACGTTGCAAGTAAGCTTTACGTTCATTAGGGTACCTGCATGCCAAATTTCAATCATCTATCTTACGCGGTTTAGATTTTTACATACAAAAGTTTTTTCCCAATAACTCCCGTTCCCGTGGGAATTTTGCAATATCGCGTTGCAAGTAAGCTTTACGTTCATTAGGGTACCTGAATGCCAAATTTCAATCATCTATCTTGCGCGGTTTAGATTTTTACATACAAAAGTTTTTTCCCAATAACTCCCGTTTCCGTAAGAATTTTGCAATATCGCGTTGCAAGTAAGCTTTGCGTTCATTAGGGTACCTGCATGCCAAATTTCAATCATCTATCTTACGCGGTTTATATTTTTACATACAAAAGTTTTTTCCCAATAACTCCCGTTCCCGTGGGAATTTTGCAATATCGCGTTGCAAGTAAGCTTTACGTTCATTAGGGTACCTGCATGCCAAATTTCAATCATCTATCTTACGCGGTTTAGATTTGTACATACAAAAGTTTTTTCCCAATAACTCCCGTTTCCGTAAGAATTTTGCAATATCGCGTTGCAAGTAAGCTTTGCGTTCATTAGGGTACCTGCATGCCAAATTTTAATCATCTATCTTACGCGGTTTAGATTTTTCATACAAAAGGATTTTCCCGCTAATTCCCGTTCTCGTGGGAATTTCGGGAATTCCTTTCTTTCTTAGTGCACCTCTACGGTACCTAAGCAACGTTCCTTCCAAATTTCAAGTGCCTACGTTTAGCCGTTTAGGCTGTGCGTTGATATGTCAGTCAGTCAGTTTCTCCTTTTATATATTTAGATAACTACAATAGTTGGACATATGCTACCGCGGAGTTTTTTGTAGACATTATGATGTTCTTCAATATTGTTGTACATTATTTTGTTCTATCGCTAATAGTTTCGGCAGCGCATTCGACGAAAGACATTTTAAGACTCATTTTTCTACACCTTCGGTTACATTGTTCAAATTTTACCAAGGATCCCTAATTTTTTTCAAAATGAAATGTAGCCTATGTCAAATCGGAAGAATGTAGCATTCTATTGGTGAAAGAATTTTTTAAATCGGCCCAGTACTTTTTGAGCCTATTCATTACAAACATACAAACATACAAAAATAGGTACAAATCTTTCCTCTTTATAATATTAGTGTAGATGTAGATAACATATTTTAATTAAATATTGCTTATATATATAAAAGAACCCGTACAAAGCATAATAAATTATCACTGCCAAAAATAATATCAACCCTAGTAAGGTGTCATGTCCAGCACCCGAAGTTAGTAGGTTATTAATAGACCCCGTTATCGGAGGTGCAATTTGGTAGCTGGACATTCTTAGGCATGTACTTTAATAGTTTTTATTGTTTTTCATTCACAAAAGTTTGATATCTCATTAGTAGGATGTCATTATGCTTAAGTACTGGATTCGAATACGTCAAGTCGGAAAAAACGTTATTAAGTGAATTTTAAATCTTTCAATCCAAGGGTTCCCATACTTTTACTAATAGAGATGGACCTAGCAAAAAATGAATACTAAGAGATCGAAATTTTAACCGTTTAACCTACCAATAATGTGAAAGTCTTACGCTCGCGGCTGCGCTGAGCTGACAAAATTGCAGCGTTGCGCGCGCTCCATCTCGCGAAAGAGGGCGCCAATCAGATTTATTTTAATTTTAACTTCTTGTTTTTGTATGTCGCTTTTCCTTTAGCAAAAAGCTACAGTTTTAAGCTCTATCACTGATAATCCTTCTCGGCGATCGACCTTAAAACCACTCGCGATTCTAATTGATATCCTAATTGTGTGGTATTTTTTTTCAACATTTTCCAAATATTACGTTACCGATACGATACGTTATGCATAGGCAATCAAGATAGCAATTTATATACTGTTTGAACTGAACAGCGCCGTTCGGCGGATATTAGGTAGAAATATGTACATAAACCTTTTGTGTAGTGTAACTCTTTAATTTTACTGAAATAGGGTTTGCACATCAATGAAAAATTTAGAGATTCTTTTTTTTGGCGGTAAGTCATACAGTGATACTACGGTTTTCAAATATTGTAAATGGAGGGATCATTTAGCCCCTTTTCCGCTTTACGGGTATGTTTGTAACACCATGTATAAGACTCTAAGAATAAATATGTATGCACCTTAACGCCACTGACAAGTCTGTTTACACAATTTTTTTACATGTTGGGTGTATAGATATTATATTAATTTGTTATTATGCTTTAAGTGCCAATCTCAACTTACTTTAACCATTTCAGTCTTAGTTTTGCTGGCCCCTGTGCTCTCTATAGCCTCTACACGTGCCTGCAGGCTGATGACCAGCTTGCGCAAATCATCCATGGTCTTCTTAAGTTCAGAGTTTTCCTTTTCTAGGCTGCTGACTTTGGCAGTCAGTTCAGTATTGGGAGCTCCAGCAAGGGTAGCAACACTATCCATCTAGAAACATTAGCACAGTATGGTGAGAGTTGCTAAACGTGAAACAAATATTATATATGTACCTATTACAGGGGGTCCTTGTTTCACATAATTATTTTTAATGTTCCGCATATTTATCTCCCAGCAACTATGACTTTTTCTAATCATTGATACACGTAAATCGAATTAAAGACCAAAATCCTAACCTCAACGGGTGCATATTTACTGTGATTACTGCATTTTGGTTTGAGTGTAGGTATTTTTAACAATAAAACTCAGCCTAATATTACTTATTACACAAGCTCACATTAATATTTTTATGAAATAATCTTAAAAAAGAATTAAATAATCAAGATGGGAATTGTAAGATTTTGGTCTTTAATTAGATTTTCGAGTATAAATAATAAATATTGATTATAATTTATTAATATTACAAATATGCAGGATGTGTGGTAGCAGTTCCTGCAATTGCATGTTTGTCAGGACACCTGACACAAAACTGAACATGTTGCAATATGATGAACTAACCAAATATCGGATGACGGACCATTAATCTGTGCCTTTAAAAGAAACACCCTCCCTTATTTCACTCCCTGCTCCCTTATTTCAAGTAGCCAAACAGCAATTCAAAATAAAATCTATATGTATAGAAAACTCTATTTAAGATATTCTCTTTTAATAGAAACAGCATTATATCTGAATATTTAAACTGTCAATATGAATTGCCAATGACCACAGCAAGAATCTTAACTTAAATTATTATAGATATAGTTCACAAAAATACCCATTTCATTCTCTGTTACAAAAGAATTGCTTATTTTCACTCACCCCATAACAAAAAGGTTTTAGTAACTGCTAAGTATATCGGAAAGTGTGCAAAACGAAACTGAACATTCAACTAATAGATAGCCAGTTCTATGTTATTATTTTAGCAATATTTATATTTAATAAATTGTATTTAATCATCTTCATATATGAGCTACACAAGACAATAATGTGTGAAGTTAATATAAAAAAATTGTAACAGGTTACTCACACATTCTAAGGAGTTTTTGATATGTTGCCTTGCTTTTGCCACTTCATTTGCCAAAGAAGATTGAGACGTTGCAAGAGGCACTCGAACCTACAACATATATTTGAATCAAAAATTACAAATATATTAAAAGCTTCAATATTATATATAGTAACAGAACAAAATCTTATGAACCACTAGCATATGGGGTGCAGAAATATAAGAATAATCACAACTACTATTTAAAGTGCACTTTGAACTGCTAGAAATGTGTAATACTGACCTTCGACAAGGACTCATAGTAATCCCGTTCGGCATCATGATAAATGGTTTTGTCTAACCAAATTTTCTCATGGATTAAAGCAGACATTCTATAACAAAAACGAGAATAAGAAAAAGACAAATATAGCAGGAAAAAATACCACATTGTACACAAGCATCAATAAATGTGTTATAAAAAAGTAATACTATGTATATACAATTTGAAAATGAATAATTCTTTAATTTAAGGTTATAGTTATGTATGAAGTTACCGTATTTCTATCATTTAAAGTAAAAATACATAGAAAATAAATCAATTATAAGATCAGCTTACCTGTGTATTTATGATAATCTAACCGAATAGCACCAGAAAACTGAAGAAAAAAATAAAAGTTCCTAAATAATCGCGAACAAACCGCACGAACCGTCGGTTTTTCGAAAAAGGAGCGAGTGTTGGTTGACTTTCCGCTTGTCAGTTTCATCCACGACGACAAGTGCCAAATCGAAATGTTGCTAGAGTATAATAGTCTTTTGCTATAGTACAAAATAGTAGTTTCTAGAGTCTGGCAAATGAAAGCGTGACTTGAGAAAATGCGGCAAATAAAAAAAAAAAACATGTGGTATCACTAATTATAATAGGAAAAAAAGGATTCGATACTTGATTATTTTTGTATTTATGACAATCAATTTATATAATAGTGGTTTGATAACTTAATTTCTTATTTGAGGAACACACCACATCTTTAGAAATATTAACCTGTAGTTAAAAACACATTTCGAAGCTCCGTTTGGTGTGACGGAGGTGTGACTAAGCCTTGACTGTCATGGATGCGAGTAAAAAAAACCAGTGTGTTGATTTATTTATTAGAATGTACATAATAGTTTCCTACTTAACATTTACTTTCTTCAAAAATATGTTTAATCTAGTACAGGCTGATGATAATTAGAGTCTGGCAAATGAAAGATGAGAATGCCCGCCATCTTCAATGGTGTGCCGACTGGAACTGGAAGACGTCGACGAGAACGACGATTCTCCGTACAATTGCTTATAATATACTTGACATTGGTAAAATTACATAATTTGTAGACGCCATTAAAGTAAACAAATAATTTTAATAAGATGAGAGTGAGATTTCTTAAGAACTTAAATAAGAAATGCAAACACCAAGAAGCCTATTGACAGATTTACAAATTAATAAATGTTGCCATATTAAAACTTTGAAAAAGTTCAGGTCACGCTTTCTTTTGCCGGACTCTATTCACCAAGAGGAAATTAAAAGTAAGGTACGGATTGGTATATAAAGTGTGCATTTATAATTCATTTATATTTACGTATGACGCGAAGCCAAGAGCCGTAAACCACACGAGTCACGAGTTTAGTAATCAGTACTTACCCTCAAGTGATATATATATATATACTGCTTTATATTATTTTTCATATATGATTGTCAAGGATCGGAAAATCGCCCATCATTTTGAAAACATATTCTTGGTGTTGATTTTTTGGTTTTAATGTTTAGAACACAATACACGTCCAATGAATATGCTCAAATGCATTACATTTATGGCGAGTGCCAAGGCAACGCTAGTGCTGCTGCGATTTTGTACGCTGAACGCTACCCAAACAGACGCCATCCCGATTACCGGATTTTTCTTCGCATCCATAACGCATACAGTGAAGGCAGAGTTCTTGGCCAGGGTGTAGGAGGACATAGCGAAGGTAGACCGAGGGAGGGAGACGGTAAAAATGTCCTGGATTTAATAGCAGAAAATCCTTCTTTGTCCGTACGGAACATAGCAAATAGCCTTGGTCTGACAATGACAATCCATGTGTTTTTAAAGTTGCATGCACTTTCCACGTTAAAGTTGCATGCACTTTAACGTAACACGCAGCACTAGCGTTGCCTTGACACTCGCCATAAATGTAATGCATTTGAGCATATTCATTGGACGGGTATTGTGTTCTAAACATTAAAACCAAAAAAATAAACACCACAGTCTAAACACAATTCACCATTCATTACGCAATAATAGCGAAATTGAAAATCGAATTCGAATAAAAAACAAAAAGCAGGCGGCATATTTTTTAAATTTGGAATAATTGGCATTTAAATTAGTGGCCAGTAATGTTAATTTTGCAACAAAAAGTTTCGAACTCTACGCCCGGGATATAAAAAGTAAATCGGGAAAAATGGGGGTGGGCGTGTATTTTATTTATTTATTTGGCTTTTAGATTTTAAATTCAAAAAGTAGTAACTATTTTGAATTCGGCAATAAATTGGCATATTTTTAAGCTTATGGGCAACTAGACGGTGGTGTATTTTTTTTTCACCATGAGAGTTGAAAGTTCGATCAATGTACGATTGAAAATGCAAAATTCATGTTTGCGATTTTTTTTTTTAAATCTATTGATGTCTCACAAAAATGGTGATTCCTATCTGATAACACAAGTATTCAATAATATTGAGCGAAAATAAAAATTAAAAAAAATTACCTTATAATGGTGCTATAATCGAAACATTGAACAAGGGTGTTCATTTTCGAAAAAAACCTAAAAGTCCAAATATCTCGAAAACCGTGCGACTTTTACTAGACCTATTTTAGCTTTTTCATAACGTCCTAAGTGCCCTCTATCCGTAGTTCAAGGATTATCCACTCATTACCTAACACCCTGTATATTGCCATCGTATGGTAAAATTGGTAAATTGTATATCGAGGGTTGCGTGGTCAAACCCGATAAGTCGCTATAACTTGTTGTGTCAAAAAGAACATTATTGAATACATCAAAACAATTCAAATTTGATGAAACAATTATGTCGATTTATCGGGTTTGACCACTCAACCCTCGATATACACCGTGGGCCCGAATAACCCGACCAATTTTAACAATCGATACTTGAGCCTATTTGTAGAATATAATGGGTATAATATGTAGTCCAATAACGCATAATTTCCGAGATTTTTATTATTTAAAAATCAATTCCATAGTTAATTAAATTTGAACTCTGTCACCTTAACCTAAAGCATTATTTACTAAGAAAGATTCATGTTGTAAGTAGCAATATCATCCACATACAACATAAATTAATTAATCAATTTCTTATTAAATAATGCTTTAGGTTAAGGTGACAGAGTTCAAATTAAATTAACTATGGAATTGTTTTTTAAATAATGAAAATCTCGGAAATTATGCGTTATTGGACTACATATTATACCCATTATATTCTACAAATAGGCTCTAGTATCGATTGTTAAAATTGGTCGGGTTATTCGGGCCCACGGTGTATAGATAGA
Organism: Acleris sparsana; assembly: GCA_923062465.1. Classification (NCBI taxonomy): domain Eukaryota; kingdom Metazoa; phylum Arthropoda; class Insecta; order Lepidoptera; family Tortricidae; genus Acleris; species Acleris sparsana. Next base: position 10,949,408 of record OV281287.1, on the reverse strand, counting down.
TGATTTTATGTGATAAAATAAAACGCAATGATATTAAATGATTAAAATCGCATCGGCGAATCGATCGATCTTGTCAAACACTATTTAACGGTCCGTATCGCATATAGGAAGTCAAATTGGTTTAATTATTTTGATTTTAGTTCCATGAATTAAATGCATAGTTTTTCATAATTTGTGTTCAAAAATGCGTAAAATAATAATTATTGTTTTTTGAAACGCATTTCCTACAGATACGTATTTTTTAAAGTTAGTTTACTGCTCAATTGGTTGGAACAACATACGCGTGAAATGTAAATTTTAAACTGCCACAGGCACAAAAACATAGGTACCTATGAAAAATATTATAATTTACCTACTATTACTTTTTTTTATATCTTATTGTGCCTGTGACAGATGTCAAATTTGTCAAATATAGTGATGCTGCTAATTCAAATTCAAATTCAAATTCAAATTCAAATAATTTATTTCAGAAACATGTCCATATTTGTTAGTTACATAGTTGGCTTAAGTCTAATGTTAGTACAGAAAATAATAAATAATAATAAAAATACATGTCAATTTTAACACAAGCAGTGCACATTATTCCAGTGCTCCTGATATCGACCCTGGAATTGGTCGGCAATGGTGCAGAGTATGCTGTTCGGGCTGCCCCGAATCCTCCGCACGAGGGATGCAACCCTTTTGCGCATAATAGCCGCAAAGCCATCAGTGTGTGCCTCTGCGAACATCCCTGATGCGCTGCAGAATCGTGGCAGCCCCAACAGCATCCTAAAACCATTATTGTATTGAACACGTAAGGCACTGATAGCCTTCTGCGTATAGTTAACCCACAGGCTGCAGGTGTAGAACGACTGACAGAATGCTTTGAAAAGCGTCAATTTCACGTTATATGAGCACCTTGCGAACCTGCGGGCCACCATATTGCATCTGACCGCCAGCGCCCTACGTTCTCGTTCTATGTCAAGGTCATCAGACAGGGACTCGGAGACCCAATGACCAAGATATTTAAAACGAGAGACTTGCTTCAGAGGAGCGCCATTCAGTTTTACCTGCGGAACAGAGTAGGTTTTGCTTCCGGCCTTGAACTGAAGCAGCTCACTTTTGGCGACATTATACCTTAGGCCATGGGTCTCCGCGTACCTCTCACAGATGCGTAAAAGTTTCTCGATAGCACTGATTGATGGGGCGAGCAGCACCATGTCGTCCGCGTAGCTAATGTTGTTGATCATTTTACCGTTAATCGAGCATCCGACCATGGCGCTGCTAAGCCCATCCATCAGGCTGTTCATGTACAAGTTGAAGAGGCTGGGTGAGGTTAACCCGCCCTGCCTCACCCCACACTCCAACCTGTACATGCTTGAGTGTGAGCCGGCCCATCTGACACAATTGCTTTGATGCTCATACCAGTACCTAAACAAGCTGATAAGCTCCCTGGGAAAACTGGTTTCATCCTCCAGTTTTGCCCATAACCTGTCATATGAAACAAGATCGAAGGCTTTCGACAGGTCCAGGAAGCATGCATAAACTGGTGTATTCCTATCGGTGTAGTATTGAACAGTATGCTTGAGGCACAAAATCGCAGTTTCGGTTGACAACCCTGCTCTAAAACCGAATTGCGCATCGTGTAGTTTAAGGTGCGCATTTAGTTGTTTTTCAAGCATACTGTCCAATACCTTACCTATTATAGTTCCGAGAGAGATGGGCCTATAGTTGCCGATATTTGAGGCGTCGCCACCCCTATTCTTTATGACAGGTACTACCACTGTTTTCATTAACTCGCTAGGTAAATAAGAGTGACCTATACATAAAGAAAATAGCATGGCGAGCACTCTCGGCAAGTGTACGCCCGCGTGCTGGAGATGCTCAACACTGAGGGAGTCATGTCCAGGAGACCTTCCACGAGTCATACCACTAATGGCCTTTTCTACGTCCCTAGCCGAGAATATAATGTGTCGTTCATGCGAGTGCGTTTGACAGCGATAGGGCTTACTCTCGGCAGACCCCAGACAGGACTCCACTCTGAAATGATCTTTAAACAATTTAGCTATTTTCTCTGGCTCGCTCACTCCCTCGACACTCACTGGCAGGCTCGACCTAGGATTCAGTTTATTGGTCTCTTTCCAAAAATTCGAAAAGTCCTTATTAGAATGGTGGGAAGCAAGTAAATCCATTTTTATTTGTTCTCTGTTATCTTGGCACCACTTCAACTTAGCTTTAAAGACTTTTCTGGATTCGTGCATTTTTAGGTAGATAGGTCCAGAATTAGGTTTACCATAAGAGAGCCAATGTTGAAAGCTAAGACGAGCCTCCCTGTGATACACACTCACATGTTTGTTCCAACCCGTCACATAAGGCTTTTTAATAAGTTTATTCACTTTACGTGTACAGTTACAACTTAAAAAAGCTGCATCAGTTAATACACTCACGATAGATTTATATAGGTCATCTAAAATATTCCTGCAGACGGCCTTATTACACAACTTATCGCTGCACTTACCAAGGGCGGATGGGAAATTAATATCTTTCAAATTATTATTACAATAATTAGTATACAAAGTTTTTTGATAGGCATCTCTTTCACCCCAAGTTATGTCATTACGATAGTTAATACTAATAGATATATTAGGTCTTAAAATATCTAGTTTGCAGCGTACCTGAACGGGAAAATGGTCAGACCACACTACATCGTAAAGGACATTAACGCTAACTACAGACTGTCGCGCTGCCTGTGATACCACACAGTGATCCAGCCATCTACCCGTGCCATGTACATCACTTACGTAGGTATATATTTCGGAAGATTGACCGAGAAGTTCCATATCAGCACAGACCCACTGATGCTCACTACAAAAGTTCAACAGCTCAATGCCAAAACGAGCACTAGGGTGAGCGTTAAAATCACCCAAAATAAACACCGCGGCCGCATCACTTTCATCGGTAATTGCTTTCAATTCACTTAAGCACTCAATAAAATCCACAAGGTTCTCCGACGAGTCAGTCGGCATGTAGACGGAGAATACTAGAAACGTCCTATCTCGGTGCACTATTTTTATAGCCGCTAAACGCACGTTCTTACACTCGATGACCGATACCGAAGTAAAAATTGACTTGCGCCATAGAATCGCCACTCCGCCGTACGGGCGGCCACGAATAATGCCCGTCGAGGTGTCCACAGCAGACTTGCCCGTGAAGGCAAAATCCAAGTCAATTGATCCTAGGCATTCGATATCATGCGGAAGTAGCCATGTTTCTTGAAGGCAAATAATATCAGCTCGCTTACAAAGATCCTTTACGCACTCCATCGATCTAGTAACGGATCTGCAGTTAAAACTAATAAACGTTGTATCGTAATCGTAATTATCCATTATACGTATTATGTTGATGTATTACGGGCAATTCTCCTCTGTTCTTGCGGTACGGTGGGCTCCTGTTTTTTAATGTAAACAAACCGCCGACATGTTACTCCATCGGGCCAAAGAGCATCATTTAAAAATGTAGCAAGTTTGTTGTGAGGTACAAACATTTTGAAAGCGTTGTACGCTTTATTCGTTTTCATGTTAATTTTTTTTAAAGTCACAACAGTTTGCGTTTTTTGTTTCATGTGATCGATTATATCTTTCTCCGTCGTTTGTTTATTTACCTTATTTATATATAGAGGTATATTAAAATCTGCCGCCCTGAACTTGTCATCGGGTTCCACAGATGCTTTTCCCTTTATTCCGTGAAAACGCTTTTTCTTCTGGTACTCCACGAGCTTCCACCCTTCATTTAACTCATCATTTTTGTGACCGTTAAGCGTCGAAACATCTTCGTCTGCCTGGACCGTCGGCCGCCGCTCGAGCGATAACACTGTAGACCGGTTATTGGCCCGGTCAGCTGATCCCGGCACTCCGTCCACGGTGCTTACGCTGTTCTTAGGTGAGCTGCATGGCGCGATAATTTTAATTTGCTTAGATGCATCGCCCGCCATACTGGAACGCTGTTGACGTTGCGCGATAGGGATAGAGATAGGATCAGCGCGCTCGTTAGAGTGAGAGGGCTCAGCGATCGGAGAACTAATTTCACTGGTTTCGAATCCGTTAACGGATTTCGGTGATTTATCCAGAAAAGGTAAACCTATTGGCCCACTGTCGACACAGTAACTCGTCATCAAGCAGGCTCCTCTATTACGATTCACTTTGTTAAAGTCGAAATTATTTATAACTGATGCCTGTTGTAAATTCGTCACTTCTTTCTTTAGCTCATTAAGTTGAACACCAGTCACATACGTGTTCTGGACCTCCTGTAAGTCTTTTCTGATGATTAATATATCTTTTAGTAGCCTTGTCACATCCACATGATCGAAAGAAATTGGGGGTAGTTTATGCAATTCTTTTGCTACAAAAATTGGGATTTCTTCTGTATCACATTCTTTGAACAGTTTGATAACATCGTGTAAATCTCTTAAAGATTTACCCGTCCTTTTACGAACAATTTTTTTTCTTCCTGTGGGCAGGGAATCAAATAGCAGCGATTTTGCCTTGTCGATATCTTCCGCCGTGAAGGAGGAAGAGCAAATGCGCACTAAGCTGTCTTCTCCCATCACTTCTATTTTATTTTGTATAAAAGCTAACACTTCACACACGACTAGGTTGCAGTTATTGCATTTTACTATTTTCGAGGTCATTTTTACTGGCTCGAGCCGATACAGCGTCCGAGCGGTTGTGCGCGCGCGACGTGAATTAATTAAAACGGCATTTTATTTTTGGTTATAGTTAAAGTTTATAAAGGAAATGTAATTGATTCGTATTCTGTTATAAATTTATTAACTTGGCTAATTTAATTTACCTACGTACTATAAAATAAGGTAACATAAATCGTCTAACATCACGCTAGAACTTATTGCATTGTGTTATTAATGTTATTATGTGGTAAAATAATACGCAATAATATTAAATGATTAAAATCGTATCGGCGAATCGATTTATTCGAAGAACGAGGTTATGGTCAAACACTATTTAACGGTTCGTTTCGCATATAGGAAGTAAAAGTTGTTTAATTTATTTGTTTTTAGTTCCATGAAATATGTGCATAGATTTTTATAACTTTATTTCAATAATGCGTAAAACAATAATTATTGTTTTTTGAAATGAATTTAATGAGTTGAACTTGGATTGATTTGAATTCAATAGGTATTTTTTAAAGTTTGTTGACTGCTCAATTGTACTGAACAGTGTTCGCGTTAAATGTAAAGTTTCAATTTGCGGCACGAATAAGTATAGCTGTAAACAATGATGAGAAAATACAAAACTAACAAAGAATTCTCAAGGAAGAGCGAGCGCGCCCATACATCGGGTACATATCAGAATATCGAAAGTTAAAATATCGAAGTCCAAAATATCGAAAGTTTAATATCGAACGGCCAAAACATTTACAGTCATAATTCATAATAACTGCGTCTGAAATGCCTACGATTAAAACGCCACTCAACGCAACTACGCAACGCAACGCTGTTCAAAATATCGAATGATTCAAACACCAACGGTTATTTGAAATTTTCAGCCTCAGAGTCCTCTTCAGTGAAGTGAGCGAGCGTAACGAGAGAACCGGTCTGCTCAATGCGAAACCGTCTCTGTTAGGTTCGGTTTTTTTTATTGCCCTCAAAACAATGAGCAAATTTATACCAAATAAACCTCCACCAATCTATTTGAATTGAGTAATTTAGGTCGGTCTCTCGGTAAATTACGAGGGCGACACTGAAAGTTTTTAGATCTGGCCATTTGTAAACAACATAGGTAATAAAAATATAAGTTTGAATTTTGAAAATCTTGAACTCTTTGCCAATATTATTGAGTATGTATTTTATTCATTTGTCATTTGTTTTAAGATTTGGCGGCAAATTGAAAGTGGTCTGTGTCACGTCAGCATGAATTTAACGCGAGGAAATTTTCGTGCAATGATTTTTTATGACTTTCGATGTCATTTAAGTCAACAAGAAACTTATGATATGATAGACTACGATTGGCCTTTCACGATGAAGCCCCATCTTGTGCCACTGTTTACAATTGGTTTAATGAGTTTAAACGTGGTCGCAATAATCTCACCGATGATCTGCGTGAGGGCCGGCCTTCTACAGCAACGACTGAAGATAACATCAGTGTTGTTCGGCGTATGAGAGACTGATAAAAGAGTGACCTATCAGCAGATTCGTACAAGCTTGGGCATCGGTATGAGTCAAGTGCACAAAATCCTCCATGAAGGTTTAGCGGTCAGGAAGCTTTGTGCCTGGTGGATACCTCATAATTTGACCGAGGCCCAAAAACTCCGTCGTGTGGATTGGTGCCGTGAAATGGTTTTAAGATTTAACGGAGGTGACTCAAATGCTGTGTTCGACATACTTATGGGTGAAGAAAGCTGGATTTACTGTCATGATCCCGAAACTAAAAGACAGTCTGCTCAGTGGGTGTTTCCTTCCGAGGAGTTGCCAACTAAAGTGAAGAGAGGTCGAAGCGTGGGAAAAAAGATGGTAGCCTCGTTCTTCGGAAGGACAGGTCATTACGCGACTATTGTTTTAGAGGATCAAAAAACAGTTACTGCAGAGTGGTACACTAACAATTGTTCGCCACTTGTCTTGGAAAAAGTTCGGGAGAAACGACCCCGCAGTAGGATCCTCACGACAACGCCTCGTCACACACCGCCAGGCGAACGATCGACTATTTGGCGACGTCAGACGTGGAATTACTGGGTCACCCGCCGTATAGCCCGGACCTCGCACCTTGCGATTTTTATTTATTCCCGAAAATAAAAGAAAAACTTCGAGGAAAACGTTTTATGGACGCCGAGGAAGCTGAGGCCGCGTTTCAAAAGGCCCTCGAAGAGACCCCTAAGGACGAGTGGCCATAGTGCTTTTGTTAGTGGTTCCATCGGATGCAGCGATGTATTGACGTCAATGGGCACTATTTTGAACGGATGTAATAATGCTAATAACTTGCTAGTTTAATCAGTTTTTGATTTTCTAAGAACTTTCAGTTTGACCCTCGTATCACAGTTCAAACTAACACTCCTCGCCGCTACGCTCGTCATCGTCATCGTACCTAACCTTTAGAATTCAAATTATATGACATAATTATGACACTTGTTTTTGTTGATTCAATTCCCTTTTAATTATTTATCTGATTTTTGTAAAAATATTTTATGATTGGGCTGCCTGAAATGTTTTTTTATATTCATAGTAGGTAACTATACGTACAATAAAATAATTTGGACTTACGATATTTATTTTATTGATATTTAGATTTATTTGATTCCATCTAAGTGTTTTATATAACCATTTTTGTAAACATTTAATTTAGAAATTATCGTGCCATACTAACTGTTCAATGTTTCAACTTTCGATATTCAGATATATATATATATATATATATATATATACCCCTTACAACTATATGTATATCTCTCTCTTTATTTACACGGGAGCGATTATCTTTTGTTCGTTTCTTAGTAGCGATAGTTCATCGCTTACTCGCCGACGGTGGGACCAGTGCCTAACGTTAGGTTAGTTTTTTATAATAATATAAAGTATAAATAAAACCATTTCTATTGTAAAAACCGTTTTATTTCAAACGACTTTATGCCGTACGATACATTATGCGAAAAAAACATTATGGATTCCGATATAGACCCGATCGAACATTGGACTCAAAAATGTCTGACACGTCCTTATTACTGCCGGCATAGAGCGTGTCAGATATTTTTCAGTCCAATGTTGGATCATATAATATTATTGCTGGTGACTGCAAAAGCCTGCTGGAACTTTGTTTGATCCTAGGTCAATTTGTGTGAGATTGTGCCCCGATATTTAAAATGACTACTTACGTATACTTTTGAGGAGGTTTAATGAACGGCTTTCCAGCCTTTTATTAGGGTAGTACCTACTTATACTCTTATCAAGAAAGTGTAGTAAGTATACAACCAATTATAAGGTATTATACAGTATTTTAATTAAGGACATTTTAAATGGAGATAGCTCATACCCTGGATGAACACAGGGTACATTTCATCTGGGAAAATTAAATGTTAACAATGATAAATGTTAACAATAAACTTGTTTATAAAAGTGCTTTTATAGCCGCAATGCGAGTATTCAATAAACTACCTGTTTATTTAAAAGAACTAGAGGGTAACAACTTTAAAACTTCGATAAAAAAATGGCTAATTGGAAAAGCGTTCTATGACGTAAAGGAATTCTTTGCCCAATGAGGGATATTGCCATTTACCCTGCTGAAGATATGATAACATGCTAATCATTTAAGATATATTTTATTTTATATTGTTCTATTGTACGTCCGAGATGGATAAGCTGTTGAGACTATTTTTTTTTGTTATCACCCTTGTACACAGTTATACAATAAAGACTATTTCTATTTCTATTTCTATTTCTATTTCTGATAATCGAAATCTACGCTGACGAAGTCGCGGGCAGAAGCTAGTAGTACTACATAAATGCTTTCAAAGTTTTCATTCTCACTTCGTTTTTGAACGCGTAAATGCAGTTCAATGAGCGCTGAGGCAGCATGCAAATCGGCAGCGTCGCCTTATGCCTTATAGCTACACATCGGTAACTCGTGGCATTTCGGTAGCACTTGACAGATTAGTGATGAGACATATTTTCTAAGTGCATTTTACAAAAAAAAAAATACCTTCATCGTCTTAACATATGACTAAGTAAGTAGATTTGATCACTTATTTAAAAACATCAATGTCAATGTCAAGGATATTGTCATTCATTACAATTATTACGAGACGTGTTGCGAAACATATGTTTTTTGGAAATAATGGAGGAAATCAAAGAAAACATCAATAAAAATACGCTGCAACTTTACAATAGAATGCTTTTTTGACCCATTATGTCAGTATAGTCGGGATTTTCTTACACAAAGTGGATTTTATCAAGTAGAAGACAGGCTGACTTGTAAAAATTTAGAACTAATATTAATTATTTATCACGGATGTCATATATTAAATGATAAAAAAACATTTTTTTCTAATTGGTTTCATTTTCTCGTATCGTACAGGAAGAATTGTGACATCATTAGTCTGTTAGAAACTGTCAAGTGCTACCTAAATGCCACGAGTTACCGATGTGTACTTATAGCTTAGCCGACGAAAAGTAGCCAATAGATAGGTTCAGTCATGCTAGTGTTAAAATATGGGAGAACGCAACATCTCAAAAATATGTCCCAATGCACTTATTTATGAGAGGATTCTTTCAATACATGTCTTTGCACTTGACTGTACAGTATGAAGATGACGATTGTAGAGCCAACTTAGGATTGAAGCTAGTCGTCAGGTTCTCCTTTAGAAGCTCGTTACTGTTACTGCTACGGTTACAGTTACAGCTCGCTAGTGAGTAGTAACTCCTTTGATGTTGGGCGACACCGCGCCGCGCTGCGACGCAGTCTACACTACCTACGCTGTCATAAGCAGAAACGCGAGCGGTCCGTTGCGGTCATTACCTACTGCAAACTAGGGTAGGTTGCGAACGTGGCCAGCACCGCCAGCTTCCTCGTATGAATTATAAAACTGTGCTGGCTAGTCTTCTCCCAAAACTATACAAGTTTTTCGGTATAGGGTGGGTAGAAGTACCGTTTGTGGCCACTGTACCATTTAAGATCGAAATGAGTATCAAATACTAAAAATACTATTCATAAATAGTTAAGACTTAAGATTAATAAAAACAAAAATTAAAATAATTTTGTTATTTCTTAAATCCATTATAAAATAATAGTAATTTTGTATTGGTACAATTCAAGAATTTTGCCATGGCCATGATGGCCAAAAACGGTGTAAAGATGGCCCAAAGTTATATAAAACTAGCTGTTGCGTGCGATGCGAGGGATAATGTAGGATTTTAATGGCAAAAGAATTTATCAAATCGGACCAGTGCTTTAGGAGCCTATTCAGTGCAAACAAACAAACAATAAAATACTTCCTCTTTATAATATAAGTGTAGATAAATATCTTTATTTTTATTTGCTATCTCTAAAACTGTTATATCAGAATATATACACTATCACTTAGAAGATGTTTTCCGGAATGCTTAATAATATATCACACACAGGCGAAGCCCAAAAAATTATAGTCTTCAAGTTGTTTTTTCAACATAATAGTTACTTATGTAACTGATACATAATGAAGCTTCTAAAGGTACGAGTGCTGAGGTTAGAGCGCGAGCTTGCGAGCTAATTATGTGTCGTTGCATTCATAACTTTTTCTACAAGCTTAACACAAAAATACAGAATCGCTAACTTTTCTCGTATACTTTCCTTGATTTTTCTGCTAAATAATTACAAATTCCTTGCCAGCAATAGTACATTGTTGTAGAGGTTAGAAAGTAAGCAATAAATGGACGAGTTAGTTCGAGGGCCGACGCGTAGCGGAGGCCCTCGAAAGTACGAGTCCATCTATTGCACTTTCGGCAGAGGCTTAACACAGTGCTTTTCACGACTACTGCGAGGAAATAAAAAAAAAACTTATAATTAAAAGCAGACATATATGGCTGTATGGAATCTGATTCCTTTGCCTATCCGTGAAGGGATGAATATTATTAAAAAAATAAAACGACTTCTCATTGGCCAATTTAATTTCATATGCAGCACAAAGTGTGTTCTGATTGGTCGAATTAGTGATCAGCGGACCGATGTTATTGGTCAATGGAACAGACCAACAAGTTAACATAGTTGGTCTGTTTAAATTCATAGTAGGCCTGCTCATTCAATGTACAACTATCGATTGTTTTGGGGACCAAGAACAGACCATTTTTCGCCACATTTCCGAGCAGTGGCGTGAAATAGTACATTGTGCATCAAGGGTAGTATGAAGGGAATTACTAACGAGAGTGTTAAAAGCCCGACGCCGAAGGCGGAGAGGGCTTTTAATGACTCGAGTTAGTAACCCCCTTACTGCCTGTGATACACACAATGGTTTTCATCACATTTGCGAGGAAAAACACTTTAACTCTGCAAAATATAAAGAAATAACTTTTGACGAACGGGAACGTAAATGGAAACGATATTTTTTTTGTGACCTCTACCTCAGATAATAACTGCGTTTAGTTTCGACCTGGATTCGAGCCAGATTTAGCCAATTTGATAAAAATGTATAATTACTAAAATGAATGATAAATGTTGATATAAACTTGAAATAGGTATAAAAATAATGAAGTTTAATGAAGCGTAGGTTTTGTGTAATGTAAGTTAGTCTATAGCTAATTTTTAAAGATGAAATTAGATACCGATTTAATTATTGGCTGAAAATTAAACCTCCTTAGTCAGAAATGATGTACGAAAGAGTTGCAAATTTTAAAAAGAAAGTCATTACTCCCTAGGGATGACAAACTCGCCATAATTCCCGCGGGAACAATTTAGGCCATTGTCCTTCTGTATAGAGGCATGGAATAACACCATTTACGAGCAAGTGTGATGAAAAGTCATTTTCATTATTCCGATTGGCGTTTATGAATTCAAAGTTGGAATGCCAAACGAACCGTTGTTTTGTTGATATTCATATTAAACGTAAAACGGTGCCAAAAGTTTGGCACCTTAATTTTAGAGTTCCGTACCAAAATAGTAAAAAGGGAACCCTTATGGTGAGACTTCTTTGTGTCTGAGGTTTTCTCAGCAACTATAAATGGTATCAACTTGAAATTGGCATAGTTGTACAACTGGCTTGCCGCATCAGTTTTGAGGAAAAATAAAGGGGGTTACAAAATTAAAGTGGTTTGATAATAGCAAATCGGGTGTCATATTAAAAGGCTTAATCTGCACATTTCAATTTTTTTATTTTTTTTTGTTATGTACTTTTTGATTTATAGCCAAAAATGTACAAAAAATAACCGTTCCTTATCTCCGAAGTTTATACAATAAGAATTAAAAAAAACCTGGCATATAGATGATTATTTATATTTTATGGGAAATATCAAATAAAGTGTTAATTATTTACAGTTGTACATTTACAATCATAGTTGACCTTATTGCATAGAAAATAAATGTAAAAACAAAATGAGTATTTTCTTTTACGGTTACCAAGCATATTATCATACGGGACCCTCGGTGCACGGGTCCGCTTCGCACTTGACTGGATTTTTAAATGTTTATCAACATTTGTCTCTACGACAAAAATGTCTATGAAATGTATAAAAAGACAAAATTGTGCACAGTTTCACCACACAAAAGTTTTTTGACTTCTCATGCTCTTAAAATGCTACTTAAATCTCTGCGAATCGGGACTAAAGCTCCTTATTAATCTCTAGGGATTAAAGTATATTTTTTTTAACTTACTTTGTAAACCCCTAAACAATCAATCACGGTGTTTGTGAATGGAGGACTATCGCCATTTTCAGTGATTGTGTATGGACCATATTTTTGGGTGTCGAAATAACCTCAAAATGACAACAGTGCAAAAATATTAAAAAAAGGATTTAATTTCGTGAAACACGATTAATTATTACGAATATGAATCTATTTAATCATATTAAGGCCGAACTATTTTATTATGCGTGGTCCAATTACTTTTAAAATGGTTTCCAAGTTTGAATCTGTTGGCTAAATATGCATGCATTTAAAACATCACTTTACAAAAAAACCACGGAACTTTTTTTTCCTGTTTGTATTTTGAATAGATGTTCATAACTTGTATTGAGCGTACGTTGGTAAAAAAATTCACCAATTAATTGTGCAACTTTAGAAATTACGGACCAGAAATGTCATCATCATCATCCAGTGAAGAAGAATTAACGCCTAACTCCAGAATGGAGAAGAAAGCAAAAGAGGTGATACGAAATCTTTTGCCGCCAAAATCTAGTGGTATTTATTCAAAAACATACCAAACTTTTATTGATTGGAAATGTGGGAAACAAATAACATCATTAATGTTAGATTAACGATAGTAATAATAAGATACCTAATTGTTAGTTTTAATTGTTAGAAATAATGTTATAATAATGTTGTAATTTTGTTTAGAACGTCGGTTTTTTCCGCGCATTCAAAGTGAAAAGTAGAGTGTTTAACGCGAGACTAAACAACCATAAGGACACTCGAACTACAGCCACCCTCGCTCGCAAGCTCGCTCGCGTGGCTAAACATCTCGTGTCATTATGGCTTGTTTTAGTCCCTTGTTGAACAATCTACTATTTCACTTCTCATGCTCTTAAAATGTTACTTTAGTCTCTGCACATCGGGACTACAGCTCCTTATTAATTCCTAGGGTTTTTTTTTAAATTTACTTTGTATCTTGTTCAGGGGTTAACAACCAATTACTTACGGTGTTTGTGAATGGAGGATTATCGGAGTAGTTGTACAGGGTGACAGGAAATTCGCCGTATTCCTTGAAAGGGGTTATTCTACAGCTCATTTGTAATGATTTAAGTCCAGTCAACCAGGGGTCAAAACTCATTGGTTTTCGAGTTATTCACGTTTTTAGATTTTTTTTTAAAATACCCGCCTTTCGTCCTTAAACTAGTAATTTTGTAAAAACTTCGTCATTTAGAAATAAAAAAAAGCATTTGTTGAATAGCCAAAAAATGTCAAATTTTGCAAATTTTGGATTTGATGTTAGAAGTTCAAGTAATTATTTTCCAAATTTTATAACATTTAAAAGCATAATTTAAAAAAAAAGTAAGACACTTTGTGTACAAATTACAGGAACAATTTGCTTAATTCATAAGCTTTCTAAAAAGGTACAATTTATGACATTTTAATATTAATTTTATCTAAAATTTTACAATTAACAATAATAGCAGAAATGTTTGCGGTTAACAACCAAAAAACACGGGAAGCGTTGTAGTAAAATGAATTTAGAACACAGTTCTCTTTTTTAAATTCAGCTATGGGCTTAGTGTCCTATTTTTAAATAAATTTTCTTTTTAAAAACCTAAGGTAACGTGCGTTCCATTTTTAAATTTAGAGCATCTCAAATCGTTCTCTTTTTTAAATTCAGCTAATGTCTTACGAAGTTCTATTTTTAAATAATTTTACTTTTTAAAAACATAAAGTGCGTTCCATTTTCAAATTTCGAGCACCTCAAAGTTTTTGAGTGACCTAAAACTACGTACTACGTAATCAGTTAGTTTCAACTTTCTTTTCAATTCGGACCATATTGATAATTAAGCTTCTTTCTCAAATGGCTGCTTACCAATTCAAAGAATACGCAGATATCGTTTATTGTTACGGACTCTGCGATGGAGACGCCGCTGCAGCTAGAAGAGAATACCAACGTCGTTACCCTAACAGCCGTTTACCTCACTTAAGTGTGTTTGGTTCATCGTACCGTCTTATTCGGGAAAGAGGATCAGTTCAACGCCGCCAAGCTGACGCTGGAAGACCTCGAAATGATCCTGCTGAAGAAGAAGAAATCCTTCAGTGTTTCCAGGCAGACGGCACTACTTCGACGAGAAATGTGGCTAACCAGCTCAGTATGTCGCACTGGAAGGTGTGGTTTACACTGCACTCAGCTCGGCAGTACCCGTATCATTACACTCCAGTACACGCTATTGAAGAGGGAGACCCAGCGAGAAGGATATATTTTTGCAGATTCTTAATTAATGCAGATATCGAAGATCCCGAGTACCTGAAGAGAATTTTGCGGACAGATGAATCCAATTTCAACCGTAACGGGATTAACTACCACAATCTGCACTTTTGGGCTCCCAAAGGTCAAAACCCAAAAAAATCAAGAGAAGGAGCTCCACAGCAAAGATTTTCTTTGAACGTGTGGATGGGAATCGTGCACGACAATTTGATCGGACCTTTCTTTCTGCCAGCATTATTGACCGGCATCGCATATGAACATTTTTTGAGGGATGAGCTACCGACGCTACTTACTTGAAGATGTGCCACTTGCGACAAGAAGGAACATGATTTACCAACACGATGGCTGCCCCGCTCACTATTACCGGGGCGTACGACAGTGGATGGATCAGAACTACCCAAGAAGATGGATTGGTCGAGGCAGCCCAACCCCTTGGCCAGCCAGAAGCCCGGATTTAACTCCATGTGACTTCTACATCTGGGGTCACATGAAGGCGTTGGTCTACGATAAACCAATACGTAACGTACAAGAGTTAAGACAAAAAATTGTAGAGGCGGCACAGACAATGAAAGATGGGCTTTCGAGGCGAGTAACAATCACCGAAGTACGAAAAAGGCTTCGTGCTTTCATTCGAAACCAGGGCAAACAGTTCGAGCAAAATTTGTGATGTAATTGATTTTAGTTTTTAAGATTAAAGTTTATTTGATAGTGAAACTGTTTTGTTCCTCATTTTATCCTAACCTTGCTTAATAACTTATCAAAGTATCACTGTAAGACTTATGACAGAAACTGAAGGCAAAAAACCCCACGAATTCGAGACACAAACAAATTAAATTATTTAAACTAATGACCCTTTGTTTGTGTCACCAAAGGCAATCTGCTGTGCCTTCTACATCAAGAAGAGAAGTTAAGATAAGAAACAGAAGACAAAGTAAGCCCTCGGAGAATCTAAAACGACACAAACAAACCCATTAGAGTCAAGTACGCTAAGTAACTTTACTTTAGCTGTTCTGCTATTATTATTATTAATTGTATTTTTTTTGTATTAAAATGTCATTAATTGTACCTTTTTAGAAAGCTTATGAATTAAGCAAATTATTCCTGTAATTTGTACGCGAAGTGTATTCCTTTTTTTTTAGCTATGCTTTAAAATGTCACAAAAGGAGATCGGCGAACATCCATAGAGTCTTGGGCCCAACCGTTACACTAATGATTTTTAGGCCGTATTGTAGATCACTATGTAGGATATTTACAGGATAAAAATTATGGGCCTGGTCTTTGGAAAAGCAGAGATATGGACGGTTCTCCATATGAACCAAAGTAAGTAGTTAAAAAAGACCCACCACTGTTGTACAAGTGTAAGGATTGCCTCGTCTTCCAAAAGATGCATGCCTATAGCATTATTGCGTGTAATATCAATTCCACAGTTTATACAATGTTCCATCATGTCAAAGGACAACTAAAACACCAGTAATCACAAATCACCACAATTCAATGTATAGAACACAAAACGAAGCGAATGCCACTGACATTTATAATTATTATGTTATGGAGGGTACTTTTACCCTCAATTTTTTTAAATGTCCTACTACGGCGTATTACGGTAAACAGAAATCAACAATGTTATTTATTATTGTTATATTTTAAATCCCATAGAAAAAAAGTCTGATACTTCACAAAGAGTAGTTAAAAAATACATCATTAATTATTGTTTTAGTTAGATTCCTGTAACGGCTAGGCCCACTTTCGCCTATCTCCTTTGGAAAACAATAAAATTGCTAGAACTTCTAACTTGAAATCCTTTTATTTGCAAAATTTGGCATTTTTTTGGATATTCGACAAATGCTTTTTTATATTTCTAAATGACGAAGTTTTTACAAAATTACTAGTTTAAGGTCGAAAAGCGGGTATTTAAAAAAAATATCTAAAAATGTGCATAACTCGAAAACCAATGAGCGAAAAAACGAGTCAGGAAAGTGGCCAGACATTCTGACACTTAGGTACATAGTTTGAGATAACAAAACTAATTTATCTCTTTGTACCTTTTTAGTACCCTAATATATAAGTTTGTCAATTTTTTTTGGCGTACCAGAAAAAAATCGTTTTGATGTTTAGAAAATACTGAAATGCCCAATTTTTTTCGCTGTCATTCTAGGTAGGTACTAATTATTTGAAGTTAGGTACGAAATAGCACCAAAAAGGTAGTTCATTTTGGTATTTTCTAAACATCACTGCAAATTTCAGCCATCTCAGAGAAAAATTGTCATGACTGTCCGACAGATGGACAAAGGTCTTTTAAGGTGTTCCGTTTCATTGTATTACACGGATCCCTAATTAAGATAACTATTAGATAGATAAAACCCCCGATTAGGGGTTGAAATCCGGATATCCGGATACACGAATTATACGGATATCCGCCGAAAATTAGATCCGGATCCGAGGACACTTTGGATCCGGATGTTTCGGATCCTGCGGATATTACACGACAACTTTAAGTTTGCAATGGCCCCGATGTAATGGTGACAGCCTTCTTGCAGGGCGAATATCTCTTAAACGGCCCAATTTTCATGAAACCTAGCTAAGAACCATCGCTGGAAAACGTGCATACAAATAAAAAATACTACATCTAAATCGGTTCACCCGTTTAACAGTTACGATGCCACAGTCAGACACAGACAGCCACACACAAACACACATACACTCACACACACACACTCACACATACACATGACATAGCGGTCAAACTAATATCACCCCTCTTTTTGTGTGGGGCGTTAAAAATTGACAACTCAGTGTGTCGAGCATGACATGCACCTACTCGTATTGTCTGATCTCGTCCTATGCGGTCAAGCCACATGAGTAAAGAAACGGAACAGAGACTAAGCTTCATACAACCGCGCTGCGATAGGTACACTACTACAAGCGCGATGCGCGTGTGTGCGTGTGACCAAACTCCTCGTCACGTACACGCAGAAACTGGTTTATACTAGTTCAGTTTGGTCACAAGCGCAGGGCGCGCACCGCGTCGTGTTCGATTTCAATGTATTTGTTGTGCACGTGAAAATATGGTGGTTTGTACTGTGTGTATGAACAATACAAGCAAAAATAATGACATCTCATATTTTGGCTATCCTAAGGACTGTTAGGTAAGTAAAATCTTTATTATCTACATAAGTACCTACCTACTTACTTCTAATTTTGCTTACCAAAATGATACTGCTTGAGAAACTTCAGAATAAAAACATTGAATTCACCAGTAAATAGAACGCGGTGTTCTCGCTAAAGAGTGATCTCGTTCAGAAAACCTTTGGGTAGTGGATTTACACCTACCTAGATTCTATTTTTACCCATTACAAGGATTTTAATCAAGGTAGTGTACAATCCGGTTTTTTAATAATACCGCCTGATAATTTTATAGCATTTGTTGAATTACTGGAGCAAAAGTTTCGTGAATATTTTAATCTCGAAACACACACTGTTGATATTGGTAATAATATATTTAAACGAATGAGTGAATGTAAATTTGATATGCCATGTGAATGCTTTCCATTGGATTATTTAAAAAAACTGTTCATTAGATTAAGGATTTATCATTCAATTAAAAGATATAATAAATTATTAAAAGACAAAAGTTATAAAAACAAAATCTTTAGCGTAAGTAATTTGTAATCAATAAATAAATAAAAAACTGATCGATATCATTTTATTTATTTTTGTCCACCAGTGCCAACCCTACCATATTAGGTATAAATTTTGCGCGCTCTTTAGAAGCTTAGTCTCTGTTCCGTTTCTTTACTCATGTGGTCAAGCTTAGCGGTCAAGTCTATCAATAATGACGGAGTTGACTCTCTCTCTCTCTCTCTTGTCTGAGTAAATATCTGCAAAAGTTAAACAATAAACAATAACGAACGTGGCATTGTATTTTAAATACTTATTCAATTTTGTCATGTCAATATTGCGTATATTGGTTACTAACAGGAGTGTAGATTACAAGTTACTTGAAAGTCCGAAAAGGGAAGTTGCGTAAAGTGGTTGCGACGCGGGTCGCAGTTTTGTAACGGCTGTGGTGACTCGCGCGCCACCGCGCCGACGCCGCCGGCGCCCCCGGCGCTGTTGCCGCCGCACCGACCTGACTTGACCTTTAATTAAATTCTGATAATAATAAAAGTAACCGCAAAAAGCTCACTACTTTGAATTTGTTTTTTTTCAATCACTACGAAATTAATTAAATTGAGTTAATCCTGCAGTCCGGTCGTAACCGTAACCCATATGGCGGTGATTCGGCGCGGCACCCTGGACAACGTCCCGGGAGGAGGGTCAGCATGCGTGGAAGATAAATTGGTCGTTTTGGTGCGTGCGAGAGGCTGCGCGGCGCGGGGGGGGGCGCGCGCGGCCGGGCGCGGAGGCTGCCGCGCTCAGAGCACCTGCGCCCGCGCTCCGTAGCGCCGCTCCGTGCAGTCCCCGCGCCCGCGCCCGCGCCGCGTCGCGACGCCGCCCACGGTACGTGCGTCGGGGCCGGCCGGCCGCGCGGCCGCCACTGCGCGCCCGCCGGCACAAGGCGCCCGCCGCCCGGTTTTGTAATTTCGCCGGGTGGGCTGTGACGTCACGATACTAGTTTGACGCGCATGCGTGACGGCCTGCGCCAGGACGCCGCGCCGCCGCCGCCCCCGACTGCCACCAGACCAGTGCTATGACGTGTTTGCTCTCGGTAGTGCCAGTGACAGGATCCGCGGCATTCGCCTTCATGATCATCGACGTCATGTTTTAACAAAGATTTTTACTGCGGAATGAAACTTCTTTGTTTTGTTTTGATTTAGTATACATGTTTCGTCAGTGATTACATTTTCCAATAAGCTTTCTTATGGGAATTTTTCATATGGTCACGATCTTTAATCGTAACTTGAATTAAAAAGGCAGCTATAGCCATGTGTAATGAGCATGTTAGGTATACGTATACCTACATGGCAGGCATGTGAGCGCAGGCAGCCAGCGATATTTGCCAGGCTGTGTGAGTGAATTACGTTCATTTCTCAGTGTATCGATGTGGCGAGCTTCGTCGGCGCGCATGTGTGTGTGCGCACACCGGCGCGCGGCGGCTCCGCGGCAAAGCCTTTTTGTAATTTTATTTTTCCTCCTGCAGCGCGGCAACGGCGCTCGCGCAGCCGCTGCTCGCTCTGCTGATACCTAATGGCAAGGTCGATTTCAGAAAGGCAAACGAGTACTTATAACAAAAAATAACAACATTCAGATCATGTATAACCAAGCTCGTTTGAAATTCTCCATTAGCTAATCGAAACAGCCCACCAGCTAAAAACCACCGTCTGGGTACATTTTAAACTTATTCCGGATTAAGATGCTTTTCCGTACCTATGACTTATTATCTCAAAACATGATAACTTGCATAACTCGTAACCATATGAGGGTACATATTTATGATTTTAAATTAAATTGCT
Organism: Acleris sparsana; assembly: GCA_923062465.1. NCBI lineage: Eukaryota > Metazoa > Arthropoda > Insecta > Lepidoptera > Tortricidae > Acleris > Acleris sparsana. The sequence continues at coordinate 10,929,390 of OV281287.1, read as the reverse complement.
ACTGTAAATTCATTGAAATCATACCTACAATCTTTAGTAGACAAAGAGAATTCGAAATCATGAAACTAAAGACACTGACCGTTGACGTATGTTTCACTCGCACCCGTTAAGCCGGTACATATCCTTCCTTGTCGCACGATCGCAGCCTCCGCGGCTGCATTGAGAGGGCAGTACGTATTTATCTTTTTATATAAGAGAAGCCTCCCGGAGAATATAAAATTATACTTTATTCATGCCTCCCTATGAAAAAACTACCAAATATGGTTCGTACTTTGATTTGTATCTTACGTAGCGTACCCACTTGTTCCTCTTAACAGTTTTAGTTTATATTGAAGTTTCACAATGTGGGTTTTCTACGAATCAATACAGTTTTTCAACGGGATGTTTGTTTCTGCTCCTACAGTCGGGTCGTTTAAAACGCGTTCACAATTGGGCAAGTACGAGCGAGTGGTGTTAGGTGCATGGTGTTGTTGTTTGACAAGCACGTGGTACAATGGCTGGTACCAGTTTGTACCGTACGTGAGGCTGCTGGACGGGTCGCCGGGCGGCCAGGTGCCCGACCAGTTCCTCTAACTGGACCCAATCAGCTGTGCCTTGTCGATTGTTATGAAAGTCCTCCACGATGTTAATGAAAATGTCTTTTTACGTTGCATTTGACATTTGACAATCGTATTGTTTAAACATGTGACAGAGCATTAAATACTGTATTTGTTTTTACAATAATATCGGTTGATAACAGTGGGGACTTAGCTGCGCCACTTGCGACTGCGACTGCGCCTGCGCCGGACCCGCTAACAATAGAGTTCAACGCGTCACTACCGAGACAAGCACGTCATGCCACTAGTCTTCAATCAAACATTTAAATTACTGGAATAAAAATAAACATGGATTATAAAGTTTTTATAAATAGTACAACGATAATGAACTATTTTAATTTTAGTTCGATAGTTTCGGGATAAAACTGACAGGATTTATTGAATATAGGATGTTATTTCAGAAGTTGAAATTGGGGGAGTCGGAGTATTAAGCGGGGTGGGTCGCGCGCCCCCCGCCGCCCCCGCGGCCCCCGCGATGTCCGCGTCGCCAGCGCACAGCCCGGCGCGCTCGCCGCGTTCGCCGGCGCCCGCGCACGCCGTGCTGGCCACCATGACGCCGGTGCCCGCGCACCACCACTATTACTCGCACGCCAAGGTTGAGCTGGACTCCGACGACGGCTACGAGCAGTACCGTTCGCCCGCGGCGCACTCGCTCGCTGCTTACGCTCCCGACAGCAAAGCGCCCGTGCAACCGGACGTCTACGACCAAGGCATGGAAGCCATTGATGAGAAAACGCCCATCGACCTTATCTACGAGGATGATAAGCAAACCGTGATCTACACCACCACGCCGGACCAGAAGCGCGTGGAGATGATCAGCGGGCTGGAGGGCGGCACGCTGGTGGGCGCGCCCGACGGGTCCGTCGTGGTTGGCGGCGGTCCGGGCACCGTGCTGGTACTGGCCGACCACGTTGTCGACGAGCTCGGCCAGGTCATCACTATACCCAGGTCAGTTATAATGTTTTCTATCTATCAACGTCTGTTAGATTAATAACTAATGTTAAAGTTTACGAGGTAGATTTTACATCTAACTCAACAACAGTCTTTTATAAACTGAGCGCCTCATCAACTCATCTTGACCGAGATGCCCGTCACAAGACACGTCAAAGTAAACGTCAAGCCATCTAAAACTGACATTTTCGATGCATCTTGAGAGTCGAGATCAGTTTATTATTATGGCCCTTAGTTGCGTAGCTCAACCACGATGCAAATCGATTTTTACCAGTCTCGTACAAAAAATGAAGCCTCCATCATTGGCCAAATTCGTTTCTCGGAAACTACCAGTATCCAGGGTAACCTACCTCACAGCTTATTATTGATATCTTATTAGTATCTTATATCTAAGTAGTTTACAATTTTAATTGATTATAAATTATACTCAAAGTGCGGAAGCTAAGCTTAACTAAGCTAAACTTAAATAAGTATTTTGGGAAGACAGTCATCCACACAATTAACAACAGACACATCCACATCTTCTATATTTTAATAGTCCGTTATCAAATTTCGTATAAAACAAGATGAAGTCCAAATAGTCGAGGTTGCGTCGTATTTTATTGCCTAGATTTATGAGATGGCTTCGAAATATCGCGTTGCCAGGTGTCTTAACCGATTAAAGATGGGAAATTCCATCATGGCGGATGCGGCGGAGTTGGTTGAAATATAAAATGTAATTTATTACACCTAATAATTAATTTACCCTATTACAACCTTTTATAGTTAAAAAAGACATGAGTAGACATGAGTAAGAACGATTTTTGTCTACTTATTGGTACATTCCAGAGGAATGACTAAGTCTACTGTTAAAGTAGATGTATCCGAACGAGCACTGATATAATCCACGAGAAAGCAGGCCAGCGGGGTCATTGAATTATATTATGAATAAATTTATGTATGCGTTTATATTAGATATCTACAGACGGTCAACATCCACTTAGGAGTAACGTATACTCGCACTGATGATCATATTCCAACGTATGGGGTGTTCGAAAGCCCTTAAAGCTAGTGTTGATCTCTCTCAAGCTGAATGGTTAAAAAGGGGACACACATATAAATTGTAGTACGCTAGAGTATTGCGAGCTGCCACACGGCTGTTATATGTTGGAAGCAAACAGCGCAGGTTGCATAACGGAGAGGATAGCGATCGAAGGTGTGGTGCTGTGACATTGCGCAGCCGAGCGACGAACGACTTTATTATGAGGATCTAACAAGAAGCTCATTAATGGTCAATTTGCGTTAGCGCATTAGCAAACCGGTGAAATAACCGGCGCAAGTTAAGAAGTAATTAGAGTCATTAACAATGGTGCGTGATGCCAGGTAGCTACTGCAGTGCTAATAATGAAGTCTCCGTCCATCGTTACAATATTCACTTTATATTCCTGAACGTTTGAAACCTAATGTATGGATAATTATTTCTTATTGGAATTGTAATGTAATCACCTAACATTTAGCTAGGGTTTGTTATGTTTAATTTATCTGAACTTGATCATATTTTGTAAGCAAGTAGTTTCATTGGAGTGTTAAAACGTTGTAAAGGCCTCGATCATACTTATATATACGTATTATTTACAGATAGTAAATGGAAGATTAAGGCCTCTGCGCCGAGTAATTAAGTACCCTTTGGCCGCTTCCGCATTTCGGTGGCGCAGGTATTCAAACGTTATATACCTAGGTCATATAGGTGCAACATCACAATACTCGGAATTCAATTAAAATGTTAATATTGTTTTAAGAGGATTGTGAAGTTAAAGATGTCCATACAAAATGCGTTAACGTTTCTCTCCCGTTAAACCTGGTCCGATTTGTACGATTTTTGAATATGTCGCTTGAATGTGAATGCTTAGAATGTGACAAATTAGAAAAAAAACAAAAACAGAAACGTGCAGACCTAGTTCTTTATAATAACTACAACATAATCAAAAATCGTGGAAATCGGAGTTGATTTCGGGGGTTAGAAACGGTTTCACCCGGAGCTAAATTTGTATGGATTTTCCTCGACAGTTACGCAATTTCAGCGGCGCTTCACAACCCTCTTAAGGCACACCACCTATTTTTATCAAAATAATAATGTTGCTCTTAACGTTTTTTTTGCAAGTGAACACGGCTTTACGATTTTTTATTCACTTTATTTGAATACTTACTTACTGCAGTAATATTAAATCATCCGCTGCATTTTACCGCAGTGTAAATATCAATATCAGAAAGTTGGATTTCGCCAAATAAATATTAAGAAAAAAAATAGCTATCGTTATAAAGTTATAATGTTATTGTTTTTTTTGACGCTAACACGTAATCTCATAGAGCCGTTTATGTCGGCAACGTAATATTGGTAGGGGAGGAGCTGCGAATGTGCTGATGTGTTTTCTTGGACGCAACCACAGAGTTCTTCGACAAGTCTTCCGGAGTCTTACTGGCAACCATGATATGTCGGTTCAAGCCCAGCATTTCTGATTATAATCGGGCTGCTGGTTGTTCTAGGGGTTAGATCAGGCAGTCGCGTCGTACGGCCCGTCGCCGAACTGTGTTGGGTTAGAGAATAGCTCGGCCGAGCGGCGTGCAGTAACGGTCGCTAGGAGCGGCCGCGTGGGCGGAGCGACGCGCTCACCTTGAACTTGCGCGCCGGCGCGCCGTGGAGTGGAGCCCCATCGATGCTACTTCTACCTTATCGATTTCGTAGGCCCCGATCGAGCTTGTAATTTAAAATGTACCTTGCCCCATGAGTTAGGCATCGGTTGATTATTTTTAATACCTGATTTTACGCTTTTCAACGGCCTCTCTGTCTTAATCTACTTTCTGGATACATCGACTGTACACCATTCCATACTCTGATATATTTTTATACTATGATATCGGGTTATTGGCACCTAATGTGTTATACCACACCGCCGTGTCGCACGTTGTGCGTTGAGACCTGGGAGTCAAAACAGTGCCTCGCGGTTTTAGTTCATTTCTTCACACACCTTTGTCGCTTAGGCGAATTCGATGTAGCTGCATAGATATATTTAATTAGCCCAGGGTGTGCAACTATACACGCGTTTCATATTATGCACAAATGAATAAAAAACGCCGCTTCAGCTCACGCAAGTACCGTAAGTGTGTCAATTTTGTTCAACCGTTGTTGTAGGCTTTATCACTACATCCAGACCCAGGACCGAGTCCCTTAAGCTTAAGTGATTCACCTACGAAGCATTGTTCTGTAAACTTTCTGTATCCAAGTAATTATTACCTCATTTTTGCTTTAGTTTTTGATTGACAAGGCTTTAAATTTCTGTACCTTTACGCGTAATATTGAAATTGGGGTGTCTTGACTTTGGAGTAGGTACCTATTAATACTCAGAGATCTTTGGACTAGTAGAACTATGTTCAATAGGTAATGTAATCTCTAAGGTTCGTTAGTAGGCCCATTAGGCAGATAGATATCTTAATGTGAAATTTCGTGGTATTCATGATGAGGCGCCCATTCTGACCCTCGACTGTTTATTAGCGGTTTAGTCTCTGTTGGGATTATTTGGTTCCCATAGACTAAATTCTTACTTTGTCCGTTGTCGTTTATTTACAAGTTAGGCTATTGAATGCAGATTGTCCAGATTGTGAAAAAACTTTGCTTCTATATTATACTATTATTTACAAGCTGACTTGGGATGCGATGGGCTCTTTTGACTTTTAAGAGCTGCGCGTTTAATCATTTGAATGGCGTTTTTACACGACTACCCAAAAAAAGGAATGTAATGTTTTCAGGGTTCATGTTTATAGTATATCTCCGATTTGTTATTCCACAATAACTTCTAAACGCCTGAGTTGATTTAAATGCGTGTGGTATCGTTCGAATGACATAGTTCGACATAGGATACCTAAACTGTTAAAATTGAAATAACAACGATGGCAAAATGATAATTACTGATGTCAACAAAAAAAAACTTCTAATTATTACAATATAGGTATCATTTGAAAGGTCTTAATGTGACCATCTACGACTATAGTAGCATTAAGTAATTAACGGGTTTAATAACCAAGAATATCAAAAAATGCAGTCGGGTTTTTAAAGCATGGTTTCATTTAGTTATTTTATAAATTTTAGTTTAATTTTAGTTTAGTTTAGTAAGGAAATTATGAGTTGGAAGTTAAGAACAATAGTTTATACGTATTTCATTATTTCTTCAAAATACTTAGTTTATTTAATACCTACACGTTTGGACAGGCGAACAAAGAACTAAAAAATTAATCAAGTACCTACCAAATTGTTTCAAATATCCCGTATCCGTAGCCTGAAAGTTAAGTTCTCGTACTCAGTAACAGTGTAGTTTTTAGTAAAAAAAATATTTTCAGAATCCTTAATTAGTTTCTTTAAAGATAACTTTTAATAAACATAAACCTTCTAAAAATTTGTGTACATTAAGTAGGTTTTTCTTTTACTGAGACAATGTCGAGAGTGGTCTTTTTAATCCCCTGGGGTTTGTCTGGACCCGGCGAGCCACACTATAGACATAGCCATCTTATTTTTAATCATTTGAAATGCGGTGTAGTGGTCAGTTAAGAACGTCCTTTACCACTTTTGGATTTTAACTGCATAAAAATAAAGTCGAAAAGAGGTAAACGAAATCTTAGTCAACTATACATCCATTCTAGGGGTCAGATTTTGTTTTTATCCATCAGAAATTATGAAGATTGGACTTCATTTCCCTCTTGTTAAAAAAGAAATAGTCGTGTCCAAACGACCGTAATAAATAAGGCTTTAACGAATCTCCGTCCACTAACTAAACTCAGTCTTAACTGCTCCATCCACTCGCCTTATCGACAAAGTAATTCGTATTAAGTGTTGGTAAGCAGGCGACGTCGTGTGATGTAACTCACGGTGAGAACCATTTTAATGCATAACTTTGATACAACAGATTAAAGATTTCCTGTTGTCATTTGGAATCTTACCGGTTGCAGCAATAACAGCATCATACATAGTATATTAAATTGTACACGATTCAAATTAAAGACATTATCAAGGAAGAATCTGTGAAATATCAGCGATATGATTAAATTAAAAACTGGACTCTTAATAAGGTTCCTGCAGTCACGGTTGCCTTGTGTTGCGTTCACTCATTAATTATATGGCAGAAGTACGAGTAGTAGCTTTTGGCCGTGATTCCATCCGGGTAGAATTTGTTTATCCATAATCTCCGAGGAATGTCCAATAAATATTCCTTATACGACCCTGGATTCAATGTATACCAAACAATAGAGACACGAGCCCAAAATAGTTATTAAAAAAAAAAATGAAACTGACCCCGATGTCGCCTGATGACGACGAGTCAGAGCTCGAAGTCCGCTGGTTCCGTAACACCTATGCGCTCTTATGTTTTATGAACGAGAGGTGGAATAAGCTCGAGGTATTCGCGGCGCGCGGGTCACCGCAGGCTCCGGAACCTATTCGGGATGGGGCATTGTGTGCTGATAATTACAATAAGTTCCAAAAGGAGAAGTTAGTAGATGAGACAAGAAGCGTGGTTGTATGGAGAGTGATAAAAACCCGGATCGTTTAGGACGCTGCGCCCGCCGCTCCGACACTTTAATGATCACTTTTTGTTGAGCGCTGGCGCTCGCTACGAGATCCCAGCGTATTTCCGATCGGTATTCAATCTATCAACATCATATTATATACAGAATGTCTTACACGCGTAGAGTTCATTTATAGTTGTTTCTTAGGGATCGTTTTATATAATAAATAATACATACATAAATATTGTTTCACTCTCCGTGTATCCGACAACAAATTCTGGAAGAAATTACGTTTACTTATAATTAGTAACGGAGATATTTTAGTAGCCGAGGAATAACATCTCTTAACAGAAAAAAAACCAATCTATAAAACTTAGTAGGTTAACTCAAGCATAACATAAAATATTTTTTATTGCTTGAAATGTCATGTTCACGCAGCAAAAGTGTTATAAAATAAAATATAAATATCTCATTTAGCTTATTAATCTTATTATTCATCAATCCATAAATCCTTGTATTTTTGTAAATAATAAAATATAGACTCTGCTTCTATAACACTGAACACAACATCGTTAAGTTTAGGTATGATGCTTCGTCTTCGTTTAAGGACCCATACTAAATAATTTACGTGGTTACCATATTTCGAGTGAAGTCTGCTATGTATTTTTCCTCTTCAAGTAAAAATAAAAATAAGTTCAAATAAGATAAATATCGACTTGGCCAACTCGACCCATGTTTTGAAGTTTGTACCTGACTAATCAACAGGTACCTACCAAATCGATGGGGTCAAAAACATAACATCACCGTCCTAAACCAAAGGTCGGGTAGAAGTCAATAAAATCGCTTTCGAACATGACTTGACACTTGAGGTTTCTCCCGAGGGCGACAGGCGGCGCCCCCCTCCCCCCTCCCGGTGCGCCCGCGCCCGCGCCCCCGCCCGCGCCCCGCGGCGCCCGTGTAGCCTTATTTTAGTGCCTCGGCGCGGCCAGCGAGCCCTCGAGATGAGCGCCGCCGTTGCCTTTTTGCCCCCAATCATTATTTAATGTAATTATCTGCCCGGTAAACAACTTTTTTTTAGCCTTAACAGTTATGTACTCTTTTTATCCATCGTACTCGAATTTAGTCTTTCTTGCATGAACTCACAACACCAGAGCTTCGTGATAGGCAGTTAAACTGGCGAAAACTGTACCAACAGTGTTATGTAATGAAACATGTTTATGAAATTTGCAACTACAAACTCGACCTCGATATTATATTAAAACAAAAAATAAAGGGTTCAATTGGGATTAGACAACATCAACGTATTGTTCATTTATACGTGGACAATGTTAATTAAGGATTCGCACAAAATATTCCATGAGGCAGGGTCAACAAACTTGTGAAAGTGGGAGGCATTAAGCTCTTAGCAAAAGACATCAACGGGGTCTCGCGCTCGCTCCCGGCGCGCCGTCGAGGCCATTCCGCCAGCGAGCTCGGGAAGTTTTTACTCTCATATATTACATTAAATTGCTATGTATTTAAGTAAACTTAAATAATCAGTCCTCCTGTTAGTATCAGGTCACAGTCCCCACCATATTAAATTGAAAAGAGTGATCAATAAAATGAGCTATATGGCTTACTTCCGTATCGATAAATTTGTTAAAACCTAATTTGAATATATATCATGAGTTTCTTACCCGTGACTCTGCTCTAATCACGACTAAATTGTTTAAAAACCAAAAGTAATTCTATTTTTATTCACTTCCTCATTACCTGACATCCGAACCAGTTTTCTATTGTAGTTACAAGTTCAATGAATCAGTGAAACCTGTTGTGAATCGCATCAGATCATGACCGCGTGTATAAACACGAAGTTTAGTATGTCCTTTAAATATTAACGATCATCCTTTCTACCTGCCGGTGTCCGAGTGCAAATAAAAAACGGTTTCCCCGCGTAAAGGGTTCACTTCCCATCACACGCGCACACGCGCGCACACGCACACAGACACTCCGACGCAGCGTCCGACACAAATCTCCACGGGGGATAAAATTTCTTCCAACCGCTAGCATAACGTGGATTAACTCTGTGAATATTCTTAACTTATGAAGCGAACACATAATAAACCATTACAAATATAATAAACATGAAAATACATACATTGATAGTCTATATTGTAAGGCGTTTAATGTTCTTGTAACAATATTTACTCACTGTTTCAGAATGGTTACTTTGCACTAAATTCGAAAACTCGATATCACTATCCATCAATTTTTTTCAAGTAAAAGAAATCTTTTTATGTGTCCCGCGTGAGACCAGCGCTGTTATTCCCTTAAACAACACTCCTTTTAATTCCACAACGAGTAATTAACCGGCGAGCTGTAAAGCGTTCACAGTTCAAAACATATGATTCTGTTAGGCTGACAACGTCTGAAATAATCAATAAATTTTACCTATTTCTTATCAATAGTATGCATTGCTCAATCATTTGGATAATATTGTATATTAACTTTACTAAAACGCTAATGACTACGTTCAACTAGTTACAACAAATACGAGTATTGATGCATCGCATTTTAAAACTTCCAATTGTAGGTAAATGCGACAGCGAGCCACAACTAAATTAAAGGTTGATCAGGTTAAAAATTATGAACTATGACTCCAATAAAACAAATATATAATATTTTACATATATGTATATAAAATATTAACCATCAGGGTACTCTTCAATCAGTCAAACCGGCATTTAGCTATAAATTTACAATATTGTAAGACTCCGCCTATGTTTGTCTGACCTAGGTTCAATTATACTTGTGTTACTAATTTATGCTGTAGTTAGTTTGTGTTGGATCGTGGTCTATAAAACATTTAATTGTTATTTAATACATTTTAAGTAACTTAGTAGGGTTGTGTGTTTGGGTTGTATATATGTCCGACTCAATGTCCGCTTGAAACTGCTAAACGACTAAACCGATTTCATTAAATTATAAATGGTTAGATTCGTCTTAACCACTAGAGTGTCATAGGCTATGTTAAAGTTATTTAAATGTGAAATTGGCGAAATAAAATAATACATGATAAGTAACATTATTTTGACGACATTACCCAAACTTCAGTTGAGTTTTTTTAAAGCTTGCTTTTCGTGACCCGTATATACCTATATGCACAGGTTTATCGGCAATTCAACGAATTCCACGATGTACTGTTTCAATAGCTGAAAAACGTTTTTTTTTGATAACGGCTACATGAGTTACGTATTACGAAGGCTGAGATTCACGGTACAACCTCATTGCTCTTAACGTGTTGACGATAACAATGAGTAGTCACTTATCGTATTGTCAACGTTTCGATACCTCTTATTTACATGACAGTAATGGCCGTAATTAAAACTACGATAACACATCAAAGGCAATATTGTTTTACACTGTAAAATAAACGTCTTATATATGTGTAATTGTATGCTTGTATCTCATCGATTATCTCAAAAAAAATTTTACTGATTTGAAAAATGAACAGCGGCCAGTACACGTAGAGTTCGGGCAATGCTGGCAGGCAATCACAGATTTAAAAGCGGTTTAAACCGTGGTCACATTTGGTCGTGATAAAGCCTTGACGGTTTGCTGCGCGGTCGAAACCATCGGACTGACCGACGGTTTCATCTGCGGTTTGGAACGCAGTCCCAGATGCGCAGTCCCAACTGTGCCGTGTAAATGCCGCTAATGGCATTACATAAGCCCGAACTTCGAAAGAATGTTTGAAAGCAAGGGAAAGAGTAGAAAATGTTTATTATTTAGAACCCTCCTATAAAACTTTTACTATTAGTCGGGTTAGATTCGTTAGGAGATTTGGGTTATTCTTTGTCATCAATGCAACTAATTGTTTGCACTTAGTCGCATGTCACGTATGTGAAATGCACCTAACATGGCACTTAGTCTATTACTGTTATTAGGCGTTGCTTACGTCGAGCTGAAAATATGCTTAAGTCCACATGCGACATGATCCTGCGGCATCGTTTTTAGATTTTTTATTTAAATGATTAATTATGTACCTAGATACCGTATCCGATTACTATTTCAGAGATACTGCCTTCGAAGTTATAATTACAATTGCCATAAGTATTGGAGCGCCGTGTTTTCTTTGTGTATCTCACAATACAACACATACGAGTACATGTTACTTTATGATTTGTACTTACTCACAACAGATATTGTAAACAAAAAAATAATAGTGCTGTTCTTGTGAATTATTATTTGTTAGTTTAGTTTTATTAAACTAAATCGCCTATTTTAATGTATGACAGCAGGTACTTAGTTATTAGTAAAAATATATCAAATAAACGATCGCGCCGCAGTTTTTCGCAGTGAACGCTGACCTACAGCTAGTTGGCTATGTAAATTCTATGCAAATATGAACTTTAACACCTGAGTATACGTTTCAATATCCTTAAGCACTCTTTATTTGCGCTACGGCGCGACGCGGTCGGTGGAAATCGTACGTGACGGTTTATGCGATATTATATTAATCATACTAGTAACTCAGTACACATTCTACTAAGTATTAAAATTATTTTTTTATTCACTGTAAACTAGTTAAATAATAAGACTTTGTCTATTTAAGCATTTAAGTAAGGTTAAAGGTAGGTTTAAGGTATTTTTACCACAAATGTAGCTGATTTTGCCGTGCTGTGTTAATATGATAACCATGTTGCCCTTTACTTCTTTTTGTATTTTTTTCCTGTTTCTTGGCGTAAATATGTATTTAATTAATAATTATATAACGAAGGATAAATGTTAAATTAAGTTGAAAGAGGCCATGTCCATAGTATACTCGTACTGTAGGTAAATCTGTCGATGTTTTTTGTTCGCTCACAGCCGCGGCCGTACAAGAGCAAATCCATTATAGCATTTTATTATCTTATATCAAGGTTTGAAATTGTAAGGCATCAATATTTTATACAGTGCCGGCGCGAGCGCATACGCTAGTCAGGCTCTTATCACCGTGTGGTAGGTTCGAGAATAAATGCGCGTCGGCGGGGAGCGCTTCGGACATTAATGGGATACAGATTTTTTTGGTCGTTCGGGGATTCCTTTGTGGTTAGAATCCCATAAAGGGTCGAGACCGAAGACTCCAATCCCGTTGTTTACCTTTTGTTTATGGTCGAGTCGGGAGATAATTAGTAATTACTTACATCGGTACGGGAATTATTTTCACTGCGGACAGCGGACGGAGAAGTCTCGTGCAGTGGCTTGCGGAGCTGGCCGGCGCCGGCGCCGCGCCGCGCTCGCGGCGAAGCCGTGTCTGCGAGACCTTCGGTTGCGCAAATTCCCCAGATCGGACACGATCAATTAAACACACATGTGCTGCACTTTTTGACAGCAGCGCATAACTGGAACCGGTTGCGATTCAAAGATTTAATTTGTCGTATTTCACAAGACCATTAAAATAATGTCTTTCAAAATCATTAACAACCTTTACATAGATAGGTATCAGTAACCATTGAGTCGTAAAATCGGAGAAACTGTTTATTCATCCATCGCGAGGCACACACAGAGGCAGATATTGTATCTGCGTGTGTGAGGCTCGGGCTTGTGTTGTAGCTTATTAGTGAGAAAAAGACGGAGTATAAGCGAGTGATAGGTGCGACCGAAAGGATAGACGTCAACAAGGCTAGCTTTACCTTTTTAGTATATGAATGTAAGTTTTTATTAACTCGATTCGTTATACGGCTCAACTTGATAATACATGGGTACATACTTTGGTACATACAATCGTAATTGAGTTCAGTTTAAAGATTACGGTACAACAAAACAAAATAATAAAAAAATGTTACGTGGTTTTATTTTGTAAACAAAGTTTACTTTAAAGGAATGTGTAAGAATGTATACCAATATGGAGCCAAGTACACTACGACGCAAATAAAAACCTGATGCAAGAATTTTGAATTATGCTCTATCTGTGGCAGTATCTTTTTGCGAGGAAGGTATGCAAATTCTAACGTAGATGGATAAGATTGAGTGAATTTCTATCACGCGTTCGGTAGTGAGAATTATTTTAGTGTTATTATATTCTAGCAATCTGTGTTATGTGGTTGTGATGTTGAAATAGTATAAGTAGAACAAGGTCTTCTTATTATTCTTAAAGGATCAACCCCACCGGTGCTCAAAATACGTACGCAGTGAACGTAGTGACGTAACTTACTTGGTCTGGACAGTAGGTATGTGTTAAAAACTTGACGCATAACTCACTCCCCTGCGTTTACGGTTCTTTAGCGTATTTTGGGCACAGGTGTGGTCGATCCTCTATTCAAATAATTTTGCATATTGCAGACATCCCTTATGTAAATACAGTGAACGAGTTAACCTTAATCACTTATATAGGTACATTTCAAACAGTATTGTGGAAACTTAAGGAAAAAAAAACAACCAACTATAAAAGACGCAACTAAAAGTGAATGTTTTAGTGGATATGTATGTCCGTTTATAAGTATGTGAGCTACGGAACCATTACACCTATTTGAAAAAGACAATAAGATGGGCGAAGTCGGAACGGGCCGCTAGTTCATAACATTAGCAGGATGGACTCCAAACCATACACAATATGGAACTTCTTGTGCAAAATACTCATACTCAGATGTCAGGTAGTTTAACTTACTATTATCTAATTGCGTTATAATAATCCTTCTGCGGTCACCGAGACATTCAATGATGTTTGAGCCTAGTGTCCTCGCCAGTAGGCGTGTTCAGTACACAACGATTTAATGAAAACATGAATCGGCTCGCAGTCATTGTGTTTTATTTTATTACTATCACAATCTAAGATAACTTTGTGATTGTAAATCGTAACATAAGAGAATAAGGTGTAAATGAATACGACATAAATCGCGCCTGACGTTAGCCGACACAAACGTTAATACACGGGGCGGCGGTGTTAATTAGGAAATGACGTTATCAACATGTTTCATGCCTTTAGAATACCACGAAGTATCCAATGAAAAATTAGTGTTTATGAGCTCGTCGTTGGACAAAGGTTTTAGAGTGTAGTTATACAACTTAACGTGCACACATGTTTTAAGACTTTTAAGTGTTAACGTCATGCGAGTTATTAGCCTTTTTCAGATATGTAGGTAATTAATTACAGTTAAAAAAAGTGGGAATATAACAGCGTAAGAAAAATCAGTATATGACTTCTAGCATGAAGGGAATTAGAAATGCATAAAATCTGATTGTATATTTATAATTGCATTCCTAGTTGTAATACTTTACTACGATGCTGCTAGTTTATCTATGGTAATGACTTGTTTTTCAATAGCTCGGAACGTTAAAGTCTACGCACCTACAGATTATCTTCAAGTTACGCAGCTACGTCATCTATAAAGTAAAGGATGTATTTGTTATGCATTAAAGATTTCCTTTTCTTTATGTGCAATTAAGATTATAGGTACATGTAAGCGATTCAGTCGATAACTACCTCTTGAAACTGCACTGCATATTTGGCTATGCGGTAATTAATTTTGATCAACGGAGCATTTCGCCCGAGGGCTCCTGCAGTCCGAGTTGCAGTGTTGTTGGTCGGCGTAAGGTTGGACATTCACTCGCCTGCCGTCCGCGGGTGCTGGGGCCGAATCCCCGGCGCCGCCGCCGCGACATGCGGCAAGGACCCGGCGCCCGCGCAAGGGCGCGCCTCTCACTCCGCGCATAACTGTTCTGATGCCTTGGCGCAATTTCATTACTATTTCCCTATTGAAGTGATATTTATACGTTGATTATGATTACCTACCTATTATGAATCGATAAAACAATTTCATTAAGTTTGCAGTATGTGTTCATGTATCATTAGAGATGCGCTGAATAGTGGTTTCTCCGAATAGCCGAATACCGAATACCATTCGGTTTAAACTCTACCGAACCGGATATTCGGCCTAATTATTCGGTTTACCATTTCATAGTCTTGCCGCGTAAAAAGGTTCTAAAATAAATTTTGTTTTGGAGTTTAATTGCTTTATTCGACATTCTACAATGGGATTTGTATAACTTATAATATAACATAAATCTGGTCTTTTAGTGCTTTACCGTGTCGTGTAGCCAAGAAAATAGAATTACTCGAACCGAATATATTCGGCACCAAAACCGAATAATTTGGCCGAATACAAAATATTAAAAAAGATGCCGAGTAAGTACGCCGAATACCGTATAACAAACGAATATTCGGCGCAGCACGTTTTTCACGATGCTGCTAGTTTTGGCATAGTTTTACGGCCGGCCGATTGCCTGACGCCGACCCTCCTGAGGATAAGAAGATGTTAAGTCATAAAGGATCCTTAGTAGCTTTCTACAACATCAGTGGAAAGTAATGTTAGGTGTTAATTATTCTAACCCGACAGCCACACGGGTACAATAAAGAAAAATAACGCTCTAAAGTTTCCCGACACATAATTTATTGAATGTAGTCCTCCTATATAAAAGAATACTATTAAAAATGTAAAAAAAAGTGCTTTTAAGGAGCGCTATGCGGGATTTTTTGCATGGCGTGGCTCATGATCGCCTTAGCAGCCACCCTGCCCCGACGTACAAGGAGTCTGCGCGCGTCCGTCGCGTCGCGATGTAAATGATCCTTCCGTAACGTCTCATGTCCCGCCATTCGTGGCCTCTCCCTTCGCGGCTAATAAGGCGTTCGACAATCGACCGTTACGGGTAACTGCTAACTATGCAAATTGAATACTACTTACATATTTTTATAATAAGCCCTTGTCCAGTCCAGTCTATAGTAAACGTAAAGTTCCACGGGATTATTAGTTCTTACCGAAATACTTCCGTGTGTCAGGGTTAACGAAGGTCACACGAGACCTTGAAACTATACCTACCTATCTCACGAAGTATTGTTAAAACAATAGTGTGCTTATGCAAACGCAATAATTTCGTTGTGTGTTGTCTCTGCGATGTGGCCGAGTTCATGGCCTCGGGATCTCTTCTAATAGAATACGCGTCTTATCGCTGCGTGAGAGTAATTCAAACTGTAAAATATGTTATGCAACTTATAACGAGCCCCAATTAGGTGCCAAATCAAATAATACTTAATCCATTTCTAAAATATACCTACTTGCTACAGAACCATCTATGATCTCAGCGAGTTGCTATTCGGTGGTATAGTGATTCAATGTTGTCGACCTACGGGACACGATTAGTACCTATAGGTATATTATGTAGCTACACAATACTACGACTAGAATTAAATCGCTTATGATAATATGGTGACTCTTGTGTGGTAGATATAAGATGCAGCGTGTCAGCGAAAATGGGTGGTTAAGAATGATAATGAGTTTTATGTTTATTGTGTTTGATGTGAATATCGCATGCGGCGCGGAGTCGGGCACAGCGCACGGTCGGGTCACGACTGACGCGCACGCGCGGTCGTGACCTTGCCGCCGCGCGCGCCGCGCAGAGGTCACTCTTGTGTTGATGCGCTAGACTCTGCAGGGCCACTCTACCGCCCCGCCACCGGGAGGAGGGGGTTGCACTCTGATATAGGCAACAATATGTACCTACAGGCCAGGCACAGGCTGCTGACTTTATCAGCAAGATAATAATGTACACAATTTAGTATTACATTAAAAATCAACGGTGGCTATAGTACCTATAACCTAAGTATCTGTTTTTCACTATAATACAACAGGCATACGTCGAGTTTATAAATATACTTTAGTACCTTGTCGCTTTAAAATAAATAAATAAATATCAGGGGACAATGTCACACCAATTGACCTAGTCCCAAACTAAGCTCTAGGCTTGTGCTATGGGTACTAGACAACGATATAAATACTTATATAGAGAAATATATACTTAAATACATAGAAAACATCCATGACTCAGAAACAAATATTCTTGCTCATCACACAAATATCTGCCCTTACCGGGATTTGAACCCAGGACCGCTAGCTTCGTAAGCAGGGTCACTACCAACTAGGCCAGCGCGTCGTCAACTTTTCGCGTTTAATCACTGTGACAATTTTTATATGGTAGTTTAAACATGAAATTAAATAGACAAGGTACTAAAGTGTATACATATTTATGAACTCGACTGAACAATGCGATCACAAAGTCATTTGAGAAAGTCAGGTAGGTATTATTCATTACCATTACCAATTCCACCCATAAATTCACTTATATTATGAATTCTACTGAGTCTAATAATAACATCTATTTGTAACTAGATAACTATTTAATGAATGAAGTCGGACTGTGTTTTATTTCTCTCCTTCTATGTTAACAATCCCAGGCAAGAGAAATATGGCTGTAATTATAATACCAAAGAGACAGATTTACACAAGTAACAGGGGAAAAGGCTCGAAGGAATGAGAAATGCCGCCATAACAGGGCGTTGTGGCAGACTTTCTCCCGAGGCCGTACCGTGCGCGCGGCGCGGCGCGGCGGCTTCACGCGTTCTTCGATCGTAGATATTTTAAGGAGTCCACGTCAAGCTTTTATTAAAGTGAAGAATTATGACTTGCGGACTCGTAAACTATGTGTATTAGCATTAACCTTTTATCAAGAGCAGTTATCGTTATGTACAGTCAAAGTCATAAATGTATACGACCCAAAAAGCCTAAGCCTAAGTATTATGTCACGTGACCAAACAAGCGTCGGTTATATATTTGTCGCGCTGCGGGTCTTGTTGGCTGCGTCTATATCGCGTGTCAAATGTGAATAAAGCATCCGTCACTCTCGTACTTATTTACGTGTCACAAGGTGACGGATGCCTTATCCACATTTTGTCACGAGATAAACGCAATCATATTGGGCCCCGTAGCTGTATAATGTAGATATAAATACCTTCGACTGTATCTAATAAAATCTATCTCTTTTGCACCAATTCCATCTATTATTAGTTACTAAAGGCCGCCCGCGACTTCGTACGCGTAGAATTAGTTTCCCGCTACTCCCCCTATTTTAACCCCTTAGGGGGTGAATTTCCAAAAATCCTTTCTTAGTGCTCACTTACATCATGAAAGGCATCCCTGTACCAAATTACAAGTTTCTCGGTACATTTTTGCGTTTTATATATATAGATTATGCTTATAATGTTATATTATAATGTAACTCGAGTTTTTATGTGAACGCATAATATGACTTACATACGAACTGCCACTTTATCTTTGAAGTTTAATGTTCATAGAGGTTTGTAACTAAACATAGCAAGTGTGGGAAATTAGGGGTCAATTGTACACCGTCGAGGACGCGCAAGACCCCTCTGCCGGGGTCAACCTTACGCCTATGCATGCAGTCATTAGGTAGCTTGAAAGCTCTCACTTCACGTTTTCCACTCACGGTCGTAAACACCGATTTATGAACGGTATAATTCATTAATGTAGGTGGGTGAATTTCAACAAGCGTCAAATTATCCTAATTTTGGTGGTATTTTTTATTTTCTTAGTATGGTTTACAATTAAACGTTTAAGTGACGTCATTAGTCATTATAAAAACAGTGTTAAAATGGCCCTTTATTATACCAAGTGTTTTTTAAGATATAACGATTTTACTAATTATGTACCACCAAAATTGTTATAATCCACCAAAATTACTTTTCTTAGAAAAACTCACGATCAATAATAACATATCGGGCTAATTAAAATATAATCGTTAGGGAATCTTCCTTGTTATTTTTGAAAATCCAAAACGTAAGTTTCTAATATAATAAATAATGCTTATTTGTTGTTTAAATAATTTTGGTGGAGACCAGAAATTTTCATAATTTTGGTGTCTCGCAAAAGCCACCAAAATTATAACACCAAAATTATAAAATTTAACATTTTTTTAAATTAAAAACAAATGTTTTAGTTTAACAAAAACTTAACTCGTTACAGTTAAAAAGACACCATAAACATACTTGAAAAAAATATCACACAATAAAACTTTTTGCGAAATAATGACTTATCTAAGTTATCACGATTAATAAAGTGTATTTCATACCACCAAAATTAGATACTTATGTGCTTAGCGGGAAGACGCAGAAAGATGGTACAAATTTTTCACCGTCTATTGCTGGAGTGAAACTGAACGAACATCTGACGCTATATTTGTTTGTTTAATCACGTTTCGTTCGATCATAAAATCAATTTCAATATTCACCACCAAAATTAACTATTTCGCTTGGACAGTTTTATTTACAGTGCTCCCAGTTTCTTTTTACTTGCAAATGCAATAGTTGATACATTTTAAAATACCTCAACTAATAAGGAATACAGATAACTAAAATATAAGTCTAGTTGAGGCTTAATAAGTTTGTACCACGACATATCAGTATATGCGGGAAGTACAGGACACGACACCAAAATTGATTTTGGATTGAAAATATTTTTTTACGATAAATATAATAAGTTAATAATAATTTTAACTTTGGCTCAATATGGTACTTTGAGTAAGATTATTTATAAAATAAATAGTTTTCCAATACATGTACTTTACACCCCAATTATCACGTCTGCCGCTCAAAAAATGTGGTTGAGATAATTAGGTACCCAGGTATACACTTGCTTTTAATACGCGCTAGTAAAGCGAGGGTATTTTTATTTTTACGCAATACCTGACTGCGAGAGTTGCGCGATATTACACGAGGTAGGCGGTAACTGAATCTTGATAACTATGGTAGACTTACCTTCTGGGACAGAGGCTAGATAGGTACCTAACATAGCAAATTGTGCCTTTTATCTGATTTATGTTAAATGTTTCTGACCAAGCCAAAAAAAAAACATTGGAATTGGAACAAATAAATGAAAAACAAGTTTTAAAAACCCAACTACATTTTCTATACTGTCGTCGATATACCTACCTATGTTAATAAGTGTAATTTTGCCACTATTGTTATTTTAATTTTAATAGTTTAGGTATCCTATGTCACATGGGATGGTGAAAGGATTCTAACGAAACCACACACATCTGAATCGGTGTAGGGGTTTAGAAGTGGTAGTGTGAACCCTGAAAACATTAGAATCCTTATTTTAGGCAATCGTGTAAAAAAACAAAACGCTATCAATACTCGCTATAAGAAAATGAAATAAATAAGCAATGCTTAGATCATAAAATTGTTGCTATGATTGCATTAATACTAACTAATACAATTTTATGCAAATAGTTCATGTTAATTCTATTTTGGCTTTTTAACATCGAGGCTAGATTAAACGAAAGAGGCCTAGAATGATGGCAAGTAATTGAAGAACTTGGAATATTTTTCTCAAATGAGTAAAGTAAATCATGAAGAACTCCACGACGTCGCAGCCTTACTTGGGCAAAAGTAGTAATGAGCGCCACAGATGGTATCGGGCGGAGCACGTCCTCCGCTTACACGCTAATGTTCCTCATTAAA
This sequence comes from Acleris sparsana, assembly GCA_923062465.1. Classification (NCBI taxonomy): domain Eukaryota; kingdom Metazoa; phylum Arthropoda; class Insecta; order Lepidoptera; family Tortricidae; genus Acleris; species Acleris sparsana. Next base: position 10,908,978 of record OV281287.1, on the reverse strand, counting down.
TACTGCAACACCAATTTGTATCTCCACCACGTATGAGAATACCAAGATCATCGATTTTTATTGCTCAGAATTATGTGAAATACATTAATGCTGACTGCCGAAGTGTTTACATGCGCGCTGGTGCAAACAATGATGTATGGAGTATGAACGAACGCCCTTATGTCTGAGCTCTGCAGCCGACGCTGCAGGCTTCGAGTTAGTAATGCACAATGCATTTTATTTTTATGGGTGTTTTTCACACTTTACAGTAACAATATTTAAAAAAAAAATAGGCAGGTCTGTTAGGTACTTTGTTAAAATGGACTCCTGTTATTACTACTCATAAGTTTATTTTAAATGATGTAGCTACTATTGCATTTAAACGAAAATTCCGCAGGTAAAAAAGCCAGAATCTTATACTAACAATAAAAAATATATTGAATTATGTTATAATATATACCTACTTGCTAGTCGTGCCCGCGACTTCGTCCGCGTGGAAATCGCAACAACATTGTGTTTATAGCGTCTCAAGGTTTGTTTGATCAACCCTCGGTGGATCATCAAAGCTTGCGACTCTTAATTGACAACTAGGTACTACCGATTTTTTATAAGTGAAATTGAAACCACTCAAACACCTTTAATCAGTTCTAACGCTGGGCGACCTAGGGCAGTACTCCGAACAATTTTTCCCTGTCTGTTCATCGTATTAGATTTTAGTAGTTATAACCACGTTAGTCGTCTGTATCTCAGGAACCAATCAAGTCTACTTAGTCGTGATACTTTTCCTTTAAACTTGTTATATCGGCCTTCATTTAAGATATTTTTCTGATTTTTTGTATTTGTAGTTTTGGCTGTATGGATTGGATACACTTGACTCTAACAACAATTAACATTTTAAATCTTAATATTTCACAAACGGATCCCTTACGATCGAAATGTTGTTTTTACAAAAACCCATTATTGTTCGTCAAACACAGTGAGGTGTTCTAAAGAGATGTCAACGGAGCTCCTATTTTCTGCTCTGAAGGACCAATGAAAACCTACTTATCTTATATATAAATGAAGCCGATAAGTTCCGTTTTTATGGCGGGGCTGCGGCCCCGAGCACTCCTTTTAGTGTCCTTAGCAACCGTTGTTGGTTCAGTTATAGCTAGTTAAGATTATAAAGTTTTAAAGCTATGATATATTAATTGCCACTTAATGCTTGAGCTTATAGAAGCTGAAAGTATTAAAAATAAGCATTTGGTACATTATGTGTATTATTATAAATTAACTATATTCATATAGCACTTAAATTTATAGTACCTAGTGAATGATTGTTAAAGTTATATGGAGGAACTGCATTTTAGCCATTGATTTTATTGCAATAAGTGGTTTCCTGAAACTTTTCTTTACTCATTTAATTATTGGTCTTAGTGCTAGTATAAATATATGCTCGTATACAAGTATGTGTACAATTTCAGCTTTGTGACTTTAAAAGTTTCTGTTGAAAGTGGTCTGTTACATATATATACATACAGACACACGGACATGTCGAAATTTCAAGGGTATGACCACTAAACCGTAAAAATGTTGAACATGTCATTTGTTTTTCACTAAGAAGGAGTAGTGAAAGGTTAGTTTTACTGGTCAAATAGGGTAATTTGTACACACTCCAAAAAGTATAAATTTCCAACCTGCATTTTACCCCTTAAAAAACGTATCCTAAAAGTAAAGAATACGTTTTTTTATATTTTAGTAGAGTAGTTCAAATACCGATTGTCATGTTTCTAACATTAGCAATGACCAAGTCCCCTTACAAAAATTTCAGACCCCATTTTATCCCTTAAGGAGTAGATTTTAATAAATGTTACTACGCTATATAGCTACTTTAATATACAAATCCCTACACTATCACCTAATTTCGAAAACAATTAAAAGGTTCCCCTTGTTTACGCATAATCATAAGTTAGCCGAATGTATGATTTCGCAGAATAATAATTTCGCATAATTGTTATTCTACTGATACCTTTGTTTTTTTTTGAAGTTATAAAATCAACCTTACCTAACCTATTCTACCAGGATTACACAAAACATTTTTAAAAATATTTTCCGTTTAAGCTGGAGAAAAATACAAAATTCGGCGTAACTATGCATTCGGCGTAAGTAGTTTCGGCGAAATAGAGGGAACCCCAATTAAAACGTGTTCTGTGGTTGACTTTTAAGCCCCCTGAAGTATCTTTGTAGTGTACAGATTTTTATTCTAGAGTTTTTTTAATATGTACCTATAGATATAGATTATTGAGACCATTGGCATAGTGATGTGATGTCTGATGATATCACTAGAGGAATCTTTCTGACATTTTCCTTCACGCTCTCCGTTTTTAAATAATTACATAGAATCTAGCTACAGATCATTACAAAAACTAGAGATGTATCATGAACGATACTGCTTACATTATGTATTCATAATCTTACTAATCAAATTACTTGACCATTTACTTGACTTACTACCTAACGACTTCCAATAATGGAAGATGTTTTTTTTTACAATTATTGAAACGGATAATGAAATCAAATGTTAAATTATGGTCGTAAGATTAGTACATAAGAAAAATGCAGCAGAGCCAGCCAGTGATAATTGACTTTAACCCTTACGTATTACATGTGAACAGAATTCGGCCCATTAGTATTCGCAGATGCAGATTTTATAGAGCTTTTATTGTTCAATTTCATTCATTTAAATAATGTTGCAAGGCTTATGAACACGACCTTTAGCTGTGTATCTTTATGGCGGACCTTGTCATAAAGTGTTGAATTTATTCGCTATATGAGAATATTAAGCGTCAGGCGGGCGGCTGGATTAGAGATGCTATCAAATGCATCGGCGCCCGCGACGCTTCGTACGAACGAACGGCACAGTTAATAGGCAGGGAAATTATCTGGCACCGAGGCTCGAAATAAACACAAGATCTACTGCTGTACTACTTTTATAACTGACATTAGGAATAAATAAAATGGATAAACACCAATTTGTGTTCTAGAAATAATATTATTTAGTAGTAACTTACCTAAGGACTACTCTTTGTTAGGAAGAATCTACATAATTTCCCAACGAACATTGATAAGCCAAAAGCAACCAGGAGCACAGGAAAGCTCAAAACCACTTTTTATAGACTGGCCAAAACTTCAAAATCATTCTTGGGAAATTGTGTAAAATTCTACAATAAAATTCCAAAAAGTATTACTGAACTTACTGACTCTAAATTTAAATCTGTCGTAAAACAAAAACTAATTTCCCGAGCATATTATAAAGTAAACGATTATATCATGGATAGGGATGTTTGGCAGTGAGTCGTCCGTCCTGCATGAGTAATCTACGCTAAAAAAAGGTGCACCTACTGTACAAAAATACCGTGATATTGTAAACTATTTATAATTATAATGTAATGATGTAAACCTTTTTCTTGAAAAAAATATACCTTGCCGAGTTTCTTACGCCGGTTCTTCTCGGGGCAAAGGTTTTATTTTTCGAACCGGTGGTAATGCTTTTTGACATTCATAGGTGCATTATATTATGCCTAAATTGAAGAATAAAGAACTTTGACTTTGACTTTGACTTTAAGTAAATAACTTATCAGCATAACGGTATCGCTGAAATGTTACCGATGATCAAATCAATCTTTGTTATTTCCACGAATCATGTCTCCTTGTCTATGATCATTAAATAATTGACACCTGTGATCATAACAACATCAAAAATGGTGAGCGAAGAGGAAGCTGTGCCCATTACAGGAGCATTAGGCGTGCAGCGCTCGTCAGTGCTCGCTAGCACCGCTAGCGCCATATGCGTCCGGCGCCGCCTTTAACTTTATAAGCATAATGGATTCTAGCAAAATCTTGTCATTTCCTTAGCATAATGAACAATATTAAGAGCCCCGCTAAGCGTAATTGGGATTCGAGCAGCAAAGTGCTCGGTTTATGCGGCCGCATAATTATGTATAATAGGCGACTTTTGCAACGCACGCGTATTCAGAATGTTTAACTCCCCGGGACAGAAGTTTTGAAACGGTGTAATTATGAGATATAAGGTGTACATTATACGATTAACTTAAATATTGTTATTGCTTCTTTTCCGCTCAGCAGACACGATAGGTAGGTACTTATTATTGGGTCATTTTTATTTTTAATCGCGACTTCAGCCCAATCGACTGAGCTAGTAGGTACAGAATATAGTTGTTTGATTTATTTCAGATTCTTCACATAATAACACAAAATGTATACTTGTTAGAAATGTTACTAAAACACATCGTTAATAAAATAACCATATAAGATTCCAGAGGACCAACCGACCTGAGTAAATTCAAAACTAAAATAGTATCACGGAGCTGTAAACGATGTTAACAAATAATGCACCAAGTAAATAATTGACTTATTTAACAGAAAAAGACTTCCAATCGAGATAAAATTACTTATACTTAAATCGATTGCATTGTTTTATGCTATATTTGTAGCCGAGTCCCGAGAATAAACACAATCATCACAGCGAGGAACAAACAGACGCGCTGGTGGGCAGCGCGCATGCCCATCGCGGGCGCGGCCGCGTACCGCCAGCAGCCGCGCCGCGGCGCAGCTTCCACTAGAATTTCAAAGCCAATAGTCACTTCTGTAGGTATTATAAAACTTAAGTAATAAAGCAGGCATGTTCTTAATTAAAAACACATTTTTAGTAAAAGTTCGGGTCCATAAACAATGAACAACGTCATTAGGTCATGATTACTTAGTATTAGCAAGCGAAAATATATGTGTTCATCTTAATTTTCTGTCAAACGGATGGTCAAGTATTTTTTTAATGAGGCAGGCCTAGGCAGGCTGCCTTACTTTTTTATTATATAAAACTGAAAACTTATTAGCTCACCATCTAGGTATTTGATCATTAAAAGCCTCCCAAAATAGGTAAAGGTCAATTCAATCCATTGTTTTGTGGTAAAATTGTTATGAGGTCATCGTTATGCCACTCAGTTTAGGCTCTGTTGACATTGACGCTGAGTTTTCCTATCAAACGTCTACTACCGCTGTTTCACAATCGCGAAGTAAAGCATATTTGACAGATAAACTTAGCTCTTTCTATTTCTTACAACAAAAAATAGACAAGGAGCGAGCCATCTTTAAATGGCAGACAAATTTACTTGTCGATGGTGAAACAGGCCTTTACGATGACACAATTCAACTTTAACTTCATAATCATAACTTCCAATTTCTTGCATCGGTTTTGATTGACATTTTATATTTTAATTTTTTGTCGTTTCTTCTTTTGCTGACCATTCCTTACGGTATTGGCATTGGCATCCATTAATAATGGATGGGCTTCATTAAACTTATTAAGTCACCGTAGAGTAACGAGCTTTTGGCAAAAAACATGAAAAATCAAGGAGAAACTAATTAAGAAATTACTTATTCCAATTTTCTTATCAGGCTATTAGTAAGTATTCATTATGTTATGCCTGGGAACACCAGTATGACGACTGGCAATAAATACAGAACCTTACGCATACTTAACCTTAACACTGAAAGAGTTTTAAATACTTACTTGATTTTGTAATGAAATTTTGTTAAAGAAAGTATGTCCCGGTCTTTCAAAAAAATATTTTTTTAATTAGGTATTGGTGTTACCAACTAATACCGATGTATAAAAAGGCTCATAAATAAAATAATTTTAAAGAGCTAATTCAAAAAGTATTTTCACTTCTCACGCTCTAAAATGACTCATAATAGCCATGTAGGTACGCATACGCGGATTAAAGTGATACATTTAATCCCTAGGGAGTAAAGTGTCACTTCTTAATACTATGATTTTAAATATTTTTTCTTTCAATTTCCTTACAAGTAAAAGCTTTGGAAAACCATGATCAGCCAGATACATGTTGCCATTTGATCATGTTGTCATACAACCTCCACCCCCCAGTCTTCTTTTCGGAAATGTTGTCTATGGATATCTCTTTTTGCATTACAGTGACGGGTTGAGAGATGTACTTAAAGCTGTCATAATTTAAGATACATTTTCTCACAATCGAATTTAACGCTTAACTAAAATGCCACAATGACTCTCGAAAGAAATATTTTCTCGGGTAGCTAAATGTCTCGTGTCCCGTGATAAAAAACCTACTATTTCTTCTCGCAATCGAAGTAGAAATCGAAGGGGAAAGTAGAGTGTTTAACTCGAGACTTAAAATCTATAAATACACTCGAATTTCATCCACCCTTCTTTGCTGGGGTGGATAAAATACCTCGTGTCATGATGGCTTACTTTAGTCCCTTGTTGAAAAATCTAGTATTAAATTATATCAAATTTACGAATTATAATATCTCTAAATTTGTACTTGTTAACTATGAAGATATTGGGTCGGCAGTAATCTCTAAGCGCAAGCGTATTAATACGAGGACATAGACCTCGACATAGCATTCCAAAATGTAATCTGTAGTTGCTTGATTTATAAGAAAACGGCTGTTTTAGCCAATAAGATGCCTTTTGAGGTGGATTACTAAATAAGATAATAGTTAAGATTCAATAGACTTTATCAACTCGTAGGTCTGAACTTATTGGTGGTATAAGTTCAGACTCTAAATCTTAGTGACCTTGGTATCAGCCTTACCATAGGTACTTCAATGCACAATGCTTATGAACCTCTATTGGTTTGAGAGACAACAAAGCCTCATGAAATACATAGGCGCTTAAAATGTCCCGTATCTTATATAATTCAATAAGGTACGTGGCCGGCATTCGAGAGTGCCTGCGACATGCCTTGTCCGCCATTGCCAATCATTTGCGAGCTTTCTAAAGCAAAATAAAGCTCTATATATTCAAAGTTTTTATTATGCGCCATGTATCCCTCCTATTGGTCATGCCATGACATGACTCATGTCTATATTGATTTTGCTACGTATATAATTCTATTATGTAATTAGTAATTACCTATTACCTACATGAATTCAGGTTTAAAAAGTACATTTTAGAAGAAAGTTTCAGATCACATAAATAATACGTATTTGAATTATAATGAATTATAGTGGACCTCCTCCTGTTTAAAAGTCGGTTCATAAGTAGGAACTTAGTTCTAAGTATCTTTAGACTGGGTTTTATAAATAGCCGTTAGATCTAATTTCGATAAGGTTTTTTTTATGAAGTTACTATAATTTGGTCTAATAATTTACACTAACAGGCCTTTATAAAACCGGACCTTAAATTATATGCCTAACCATACGAGGCGTTAAGTAATACGAAGTACGAAAAGCTACGTAATGTTGTCAACAGATGGTACTTTCGGAGCACGTGCGTGTACGTTGTAATTCGGCTAGACTCCGACAGATGGCGCCGCTTATCACTTATTCAAATATTCTCCGTAGTCTTGGTCAATACGACTACGGATTTCTGTGTATCTCCGTATAAGTATTACTTATTTTCTTAGTTTGAATGTGTATCACAAATATCCAAAGGCTAATCGATGATTTATTTATAAAGTATTATTATTATTCGTTAAATTAGCGGGACTCCTATTACAGTCAATTTAATCCGACTAGCATGGAATAAGTCTCGCTCACTAGCTTTTTGCAGTTATGATATTCCTCGCGTTATTGACCTTAATCTATAGAATTTATGGTCATTTAGTACATACTACCATAAAGGTTTTATTGAGAGTCGTTATTTGAAAATGTGGATAAGATGGTTTTATAGCGCTTTGGTTCGTATTTTATTCACGCAGCGCCGCCGTCGTCGGTCGGAGCCAGGAGCGCAGCGCTCGCTACATGTGCGTTTCCAATTTGTGCAATATGATTTGGATAGCAGTTAAAACCGACCGAATTGCATCATTCCGATCTTAAATTTATATGCATGTAAAAATTATATCTTATTGACGAAAGAAAAATAACCTCGATTACGAGTATTTTGGTATATTTTATAGACGGCATCTCACGATGATCGCCGTCGTAATCGTGGACAATTTTATTGGATTTGTTACAAAGTTCCAGTACGAGTGCATATACACTACTTTGTTATTACGGATCGTAATTGCAAATCGGTGATAGTATTTATTCGTTTTTACTTTGCAAACGTAAAATTTGAATTTATTTTTCAACCGAGATGTGAGGAGATAATCCTATAATGTTATGAGAGTTACCATATTTTTTTCTAAATGTTCTAAAACATCTTGAGCTGTAATCATAAAGCTATATTACTGTAACGTTTTTGTGGTTTTAGATGTTAAAGTTGGAGACTAATTTTTTTTAGGATGATCGAGTAGGTTCATAGTAGGAGTAAAGTAATAAAACAAATAAATAATTGTCTATTAAAGTTTAAAATTTTGGAGATTAATAATATCTCTCAAATTCCTTTTTTTGCCTGCGATCTAATGTGAATTTTTAACAAAACTTGGCAAAATTGCACTATAGTTGTCAGTAAATATAGAAAAAAATCCCAGCTCATAATCTTAGGGCATTTTTTCTCCCCTAGCAATTTTTTTTCGTAGGAGCTTTACAAAGAAGGGTTGTTATCCTAAATAACTGCAATGCTACTAGCTTTCTGCCTATAAGGATATTCCGATGAAGCTCAGATGGCAGTTGTTCGAGCAGTGTGTCATTGAAGTATTGTCCTACGGGTCAGAGACGTGGACGCTACGCTAAGACTGAGCAGACCATCCACCAGATTCAAGTAACCCAGAGAGCCATGAAGCGCCCCATGCTCGGTATTTCCCTCCGAGATCGCGCATGAAATGTCGACATTCGGAGTCGAACACAAGTCACCGACATCGCGCGCATAATTACTCGCAAAAAATGGGAGTGGGCAGGGAATTCCGTCGCGAGAACTGGGACTGACAGGTGGAGCAGAAACGTATCGGAGTGGCGTCCTCGAACTGGGCATAGAAACGTTGGCCGACAAAGGGTACGTTGGGCGGACGACATCACCCAGGCCGCAGAGACGAGGTGGATGACAGTGGCTCAGGACAGAGGGAAATGGCGCGCTTTGAAAGAGACTTTCACTCAGCAGTGGGTGGTTTTAAGTTGATAAAAGAAGAATAAGAAGAAGAGGAGAAGACTGGCTTCAAATTTCCTAGCATCGTGTATACAGCTCTAGTTTGTGATAACCCAAGATATTTATGTTACGTCCACTAGCTTGCTATCCCAACTTTGAACAACTAGCCTCGTGTATCCCGGGCATAATATGATTGTCCACTGATAATAACTAAAATGGTTTCTAAGAATAACTGAACGATAGCAAAAATTTTTGTTTATCTTAAACTAAAAAAAAGATTACTTAACCTTCCTTGTAGAACTGAGTCACGTTGACAGTAATTATTTAGGTTCTTTACGTACATTTCAATATTTTCCAAGGTAGGTAGTCTTATTAAAAGCTTGGCACTAAAAAAACTCTATTTTAGACTAAAGAACTGAAATTGTGACCAAAGAGTTTATATAAACTCAATTAAGCTCGCGGTAAAAAGTACCGTATATCCTCGGAGTTCAAGCTATCGCTTACCCAAATTTCATGGAGATCGGTTCAGCCGAGAAAGAGTAACCAGAACCCGCAGACAAAGCAACTTTAATTCGTACCTTATAACATTAGTATGGATAAATACGAGTATATCACGGAACATTTTCACAAAAATAACCGGTCCCAAACGAAGCTCTAGGCTTGTATAATAATACTATAATAATATGGGTACTAGACAACGATAAACATACTTATATAGGGAAATACTTAAATACATCCATGAAGCAGGAACAAAATAGCGAGTATTTTGTTCCTTTTGCTCATCACACAAATATTTGCTTATACCGGGAAACGAACCCAGGACCGCTAAAGCTTCGTAGGCTAGTTACTACTAACTAAGCTAAACTTGTCGCCGCCGTTTAGTTCAAGACTTGATTTTTGCTACAAAAAATTATGTTAAATGTAAATTCATGTTTTGACGTGAAAGTTTGTTTTAGTTTGTGAGCAAGGGAGGCGCGGGCCGCGGGGCGCGGGCGGGAGATCGCCAGTGCGGTCACGTTCCCATTGTTCGCGGGCGGCACGGGTAAAAACACCACACGGGCTAATTATTAGTTTCAGGACGAAGTCAGCGAACAAGAAGCTTAATTAGCACCCGTAAAATAGCTATCCCATGTATCTGGGAAGAAACTTTGTAAAAAAATCTCGCGTCTCAAATAAACATCATCATGCCGTCGCTATCATTAAACTCAACAAAATCTAAATGTAATTAATACATTTAATCAATTAAACCCTAATAAAAAAACAAATTATTAGCATGATTAAAACGTATGTTATTACCTATCTGGGATATGGTATCTTAATATCCAAAAAATATTTCAAGCCTTCCTTCCCAATCACAACTTAAAATGCGATTTTTCACGACTGCAATTTTGATTTTCGTTTGTGATGTTACTCTAACTTGGTTTTTTATACAATTGATATCAACGTGTCCTATAATATTATTACAGGCATTAAACGCGAAATCCATCAAGTTTAATTTATAAAATGGTATATATTAAGTATTTTTCATAATCAACATAATTATTCAACGTCGATTCGTGGATTCTAAAACGTAAAAAATAACGAGGCATGATGTGTCCTAAGTAATTGTTACTTTATATGGCATAAGCTCTAAAGTGTTTCGTCACACCGAAGATAACAACTCCAAGGAGACATTAGCCCGACTGTTGAGATTAACATCAGACCTACACACGACTTCGGTTTCAATAGTGGGAGGTGCCATTTGTAATGTCGAGCACAAACAATGTGCATGTCGCGTATCAAGCGATCGGGCGATAGGTCATGCGCACGCGACGTCCTAGACGCGCCGCCCTTCGCGCTAATTTACTCCGAGCATAAATCTCCGCGTCGTATCTTGTCGCCATCCGTCACCGCTGTTCGCCGCCAGCTGAAAAACGAACGTGATTCGGTTATAACAACGCACTAAACGAACCACTTAGATGCCTCATTAAATAAATTTATTCCATTTGATAACGATTCGATACGATTGCAAGCTGGCTGGACGTTAGCTTTTGATTAATGGCGATCGTGTGGAGAAATTTTTAAGTTTCTTGATCTTTAAATGTATGTACGTCGATCAGCGGCTGAATTTGCGCGGTGTCGATTATATGCAAATGATCCTGAGTGTAATAGAAATTGAAAGATACGAGTGTCGGCGGCCGCGCGGAATAATTGCGTGACTAAATTGTGCTTCGTGGCTGCTCCAGCGCACCGCCCGGTGCTCGCTCACAGTGGATTCTGTTATTAATGAGACAATATTTGAAACGATTCGTTTTGCGAATCTAATTAATCTTGTAATCGCTATACAGGGTGATCAGTTTAGATGGGTCAGTATGGAGACTTCCGATACTATTAAGTAGACTTAGGAAGGCCTTGATCTTGGAGAAAACAAAAACTCCATTTAAAGATTCGGGAATAAACTACATTTAAAGAAGTTATATCCAAAATAAGTGGGTGTACTGCCGTTTGGTCAAAATATTTTTCGCCAAATTTCACTTCCCAAAAAACTTATCGCAGGAGTTTCATTTCCCAAACGAATCTTTAGCACATTTACATTTCGCATTTTATTCATTTGGTCAAATTATCATTTGGCATCATTTTAGTTTGTCAAGTTTTATTAAGATTAATGTTTATTATAATGTTTATTAAGCAAACGTTTTCCTTTGGCAAATATTATATTCCAAAAACATGTTTGTTCAAAATGTTATTGCGCACACTCAATTTATAGCATAATTTTGGCAAATGACAATTTATTTTTATCGGGATTGATTAGGCTGGGTTAGGTGAGTGAGAACCGTGACTCTAATAGAAACGAACTGCTGCCAGGAAAGTAGGTTAGGTTAGGTTAGAATTGTGGCCCCCCACCAAAACGAACAGCTACAGGATATAAATTGTATACCATACCATATTTTGGGAATAGTATGTTATGCGAAAAAAAACATTTGACTGCATGAAATTTGGTAGAATAAAACATGACCAAATAATATTTTGCTAAACAATAATTTGCCACAAAAAAAAATGCTAACAGATTATTTGCCATTATGTTGTTTTGACTTGTGATATTTTGCCAAATGATAATTTGGGAAAAATAGTTTGGGAAGTGATATATAGGGAAACTTTTTTTGACCAAACATTAGTAAACCCTGTAATTGATTGTAAGTTTTAAGAATCGATTTGCATTACAGCTCTGGGCCCAAACTAAACAAAACCCAGAGTTTTTTTAAACCGATTATGGCTCTATTGGAATGAGCAAATTTTTTAGATAAACTGTTGGACTGTTCTGTTGAGCTCACACAGTGATTAGCTAGAAAGCGTCTCTTTAATTCCCTTCAGACTCATACCTACTGTTTATTGGTTGTGTTGTGAATGTTGTGATCTGTCGCGCGCGACATACCTACGCGCAGTCGTTAAACACTTGGATTCGGTGTGTGTAAGAGTACTGAGATTGATTAGCGTGTTCGTTCTAATAACGGTTTTCAACTTATCTACATTCGTCATAAATAAATAAACAAACTGTCATTTTTTTAAATATTTATAATCTTTATTTTATCCCTTACTTAGATATAATTGTTAACTATTATTTTATAGTGTCTACTTAGATATTTATTTGTTTTGGACTTAAGTAAATCAGATTAGTATTGTAAGATGTATGTGATGCCTTTTGCGGTAAAAGCCTCCTCCAAACCTTCCCAGGTAGCTCTAATCCCTTGCCAGCCTGGTCCATAATTTTCCGGCTATTTTTAAGTACTATGTCGTCACTCCATCTTTTAAATGGTTTACCTTTCCTTCGTTTTTTCTCTATTGGATACCACTTTGTTATTATTTGTGACCATCTGTCATCTGTACCAGACATGTGGATTTTTTATTGTTTTGTACAATGATATCGCGTATGTGGGAAATTTGACGACGCGATAAGTTTTGCTCTCTGCCTGCTTACGAAGTTAGTAGTCCTGAGTTCATTGCCGGTAAGAGCAAAAACCCATTTGTGTGATGAGTGCAAGCCTTTGTCCCTGTGTTTTGGATGTATTCCATAATGTATGTTGGTATTTGTTTCTCTAAATAAGTATGTTTATAGTAGTCTAGTCCAGTACGTACCCATAGTACATACCTTAGAGCTCCATATATATTCATTTTGTTCACTTCTCATGCTCTTAAAATGTTACTTTAGTTTTTGCACATCGGGACTAAAGCTCCTTACTAGTGTAAACTCTTAAACAACCAATCACGGTGTTTGTGAATGGAGGATTATCGCCATTTTCAGTGATTGTGCATAGACATTTTTTATGGCGGCGTGGTAATAACTTCAAAATGACACCTGTGCAAAAATAAAAAAAACAGATTTCATTTTGTGAAACAATTCGTTAAATGAATGAATCTATATACGTTTTAAAATAGTTTTCCAGTTTAAACCTGTTGGCTAAATATGCAAGCATTTAAACCGTCACTCTATTTATAAGAAACTTTAACAAATCAATATTGTAATTTTGTATAGAACGTCGTTTTTTTCCTCGTATTCAAAGTGAAAAGTAGAGTGTTTAACGCGAGACTTAACAACCATAATGACACTCGAACTATAGCCACCCTCGCTCCGTTTTGGTGGATAAACATCCCGTGTCATTATGGATTGTTTTAGTCCCTCGTTGAACTATCTTCTATTTTACATCTCATCCACTGACTAGGCCCTTGTTTATTAATTTGAAAAAAGAACTATGTTTATATGGACTTGTGTAGCAGAAACCTCTCACTAGTAAGCCAGCCAAAACAGCCTCTCTGTCGTAAGGTTATTAAAAAAACTTACTAACTTCTTTCAATTCAAGGATTGTGTATGGACCATTTTGACCCATTCAATGCATGTGTGGACATTTTTATCATGTGGGTACTGAAACTTCTGTAAATACTTACTGAGTCTTACTTTTACATTTTATTTTATTTTTTTACGTTTTATTCATGTTTTATCATCAAGTTACCTCATAGTCGACATGAAATGTAGACTGTTTAAAAGTAGACCATTTATTTGCAATTTATTTCACACTCGAAATATTGGCCAAAGGTGACTTTCTTTCCTATCCCTCCCTTCCCCCTTCCCCCTCCTCTCTTTTCCTTATCCCTTTAATCTACTATTACTTATATTGCTTATTGTGTCCTAACGGTTTAGGTAACGGTCAGAAAATATTATTTGCTTATAATTCAGTTGTCGTGCCATGATTGGCAAAATGTAGGAATGCACAAGGCGTGACCTGCGCCATAAGGCTACTCCAAGATAACCGCGACCGCCGACCATCAGAAATATGCATACTCTATATTGATTTCAATTTGTCTGTCCGAGGTATCTCTAATTGCGACTAGCCTTTACTTGTTTATTGTATTGGAAATGCACGATTTATTTTAATCTAACGATTATTAAAATCTAGCGTCTTAATAGGTCATGGACTACAATGCCGAGGGTAATTTACACCGCGCTAACTAATGCCGCGCCTGCGCCGGTTGACCGGCCGGGTCACTATAAATATTACCTCGCTGGGTCCCGTTGAATTATATCCAAACCCGACATGTACTTCATTAAAACATACACCTTAGAGCCTACTTAGGCTATATTTAAACATTATGCCAAGCAAGTAAAGACTAAGTGGCCACTTACATTATACCTAGAGTTATCTTAGAGTGAGGTTTCTGAAGTGGAATTAAGCTTTAATTTTCTTGTAGATATATTACAGTATTTGAGTATGTTTAAATTAAAAAACGCGGAGACTTTATAAAATTACTTCTCTGGAAGTTTTTTATCCCAACTCTCTCACGGTCGATTGAAACTCCGAAGCGACCATCACAGTTTTTAATTAGCTACCAAAATTGAGGCTCCATAAAATTTATACCAACATAGAGGTGTAATGTAACGTCGGCGTTTGCGGGGGTGCGGGGGTGCGGGGGCGCGGCGGCGCGGCGGCGCCCATCTCGCGCGGACGGATGATAGTTTTACGACAGCGTTTATGATTGATTAATCAGCGAGCCTAAAGCTGATCGCTTCCGCACTTAGTCGTTTGATTGCAAAACGTCAAGCACTTCATCTTATACAAAGTGTAATTGGTGGCCCGCACTGGCGTGGCATCAAGATCAGAAGTGTTTATTGCATTTGAATACATGAAAGTTTCAAAAAGAAAAATTATGCAATTAATTTTACAGTGAACCACGACTCGAGAGTTATCGTGTGTATTATTTCTCTTTAATAATAACATTCATTATTAACGAGTCGGTGTAAACTACGAATACTTACTTTTAACTGTTTAGTCAGAACCACGTTAATTTAGACTTTGTTTAACCAATCATCCTATAAACTACTCGTAAAATATAACTTAGCCATGGCGAATTAATTATGTCTTAGAATGACCAGTCATCCATAAGAAAACAAAATAAACAAACATGAATACCTTCATCTTATTGCAATCGTGCAAGTAACTTATTGACTTCAAACATAGCTGCCAAGATAAGGATCGTGATTGAGGAATTGGCACATGTATTAGTGGAGCTGCGCAGGCAGCACGGCGGCGGCGCTCGGGGAGAGGCCGGTCGGCAGGCAATTTGACGTCGAATCCATACATTATAATACATATAACATTTACATATACAACCAAATTCTTCAAGTCTTTATAAATACTTATTGACATTTTAAAAAACTTCACGTCTTACCTAATTCATACAGAAACTTTGATTTATTTTAATAAAATGATTATATCTCTTTCGTTTTTACAACGGCAATTTCAGGAAATTAATTTTAATAATCTACGAGAAAACTAGTCTAATACGTCTGATTACTAAAGTTGATTTACAGTTTTATGTGTGTAAACAGCCGCTTGGTTAATTTTCTCTATTACCTAGAAGCTGTTGGAAAATTCAACTTATTTACGGAATTGCCACTAAATATTATCTAGACCCATTTACGCCTTAAGCGCATCACACGCTTAGCTATTATTTTTAGTAAAATAGTATAAGTTAAAATGTTAATTAATCTTAAAGTAATAGACATATTGAAACTCGAATAAATATTCTAAACCATTTGAAGCGTTAATTTAGGTATTGTAATAATCCGCCAACTTTACACAGGCTAAAACACTTAAGATTCTTTATTGTGCCTATGTAAGAAGTAAACTTGAATATGCTTCTCAAATTTGGAACACGTGTTATAGTACCTACGTTGATAGAATCGAGCGTGTTCAAAAAAGGTTCATGAAATTTCTTTCTTTTAAATTAAACAACACTTACAACTCTTCCAACTATATAAATATTTGCAAAAAGCACCATTTAGTGCCATTGTTTGAGCGTCGTGAAATCGCAGACGCTATATTTTTGTTAAAAATTTGTAACGGCAGTATCAATTGTCCTGAATTGCTCAGTAGTCTCTCATTCATCACTCCTAACTTTCTAGCTTTCTGACTATATGTACATTTCTAGTGTATTTATTTAAGCTGTTGGTTTTCCTTATATAAATAAATAAATAAATTAAGTTGAGTTCAATGATGACACCCTGTATTTTCTATGCAAGTTAAGAAGACACCGAGCGTGTGTGGTCTCTTAAATCTTATCGCTATAGCTATAATATAATATATACTTTTCAAGCCAAAGCAGGGGAGATTGAATATATGTTTTGTTTCTACTTTTATGACTAAAATGCCACGGTTCCTTAGTATAAATATAACACTTACAAGTTTACGCCTTCCAAGAAAGTTGCGATGACCAAGTAGATAACGAAGATACCATAATATCATTCTTACAATTTCCTGTGACCCTAAGTGAGGTATCTTTTCATGAACAAAAATTATATGGCAGAGAATATGGGTATCGCTGGGGCATCTGACCGTATAATATTGCAATAGCCATTACGGCCACACCGAGGCATCTCCAAAGCACGTCGTAAACGCGCTACACAGCTACTAGAAGCGTAATTTAGCGGTGCACAGAAAGAGACGATAGCTATCTGCAGACGCACGGCGGTGTTAGTGCCGGCACACATTTTTCTTGTTACCGAAGGTGTTCTAGAAGCTTATCTGGCGGCCGGTTATATTTCGGGTCCGCTCTGCGTTGCTCTACCTTGGCTCTACAGCATGATTTCTGCAAAACTTTCGCAACACGCCACGAGCCCAGATGATGCCCGCTTTCGCGTACAGTTGGGTAAATAAATTAATTGCGATCATTATTTTCAAAATACCGGTTCTTCATTTTAGGTACGTACCTTGGCGTCAATTAAAGCGTTAAATGTAAAAATATCTCGACGATTATAATCGATCGTAAATGCGACTGATGCGACAAAAACTAGAGATACCTACTTTAATATTAATTGGTCCAGGCGAGAGCGACATTCGACTCTGTCAGATTTAAGTCGTGTTCAAGGTGATAGTCTCTCTTGCGTCGAACTAAAATGGCGACCGAGTTGACATTTAAATGCCATGCGTTTTTAAATTCATGCAACGTACACAATTAACAGCGCGAGTTCGATTACATTGTCATATAAACGGACGCTTGCTCTCAGAAGTGCACCGCGTTAGGTTAGGACGGGTTAACTCATCGCCTTACAGCTCAATCAATTTAGCTGATAATTTGGCAAATATACTGGGAGTCCCATAAACCGACGACAACCCGCCTGGGGCTGATTGAGCAGCTAAAAAGCTATCGATTTAACCCCTATGTATGTTCAGGGATTATTTCTAGTTTCGGGGATATTGATCATATTAATCATAATTACAATCATTACGAATCAGCGAAGTTTTTAAACATATTGGCTCGTTTTTTATAATCAACTTTTTAAGAAATGTCATAAAGTTTGTTTCTCCATACTGGGATTCCCTATGTTTGTTTGTTCCCTTTGTACCGAAAAAACAACTTTACGTGATTATTACTAATAGGTTTAAAAATTTCGCAGATTCATAATGATTCTAATAATGTAAGCTAGATACCACTGAAAAACTCCTGAATGAAACATGAAATTAAGGATCTTTTGTGGATAAGGGCATAAGGGAAAATAACAAAAATTCAGATTAAAATAATCAACTCCGAAACTAGTAAAAATCGCTGAACATACATAGGGTAGGGGTTAAATCGATAGGTAGCTTTTTAGCTGCTCTATCAGCCCTGGGCGGGTAGACATCGGTCTATGAGTTATGTTATTTCCATCTTCCTTTCTGAATTAGGATGTGTTCTTGTATTGCACTTTTAGTAAGTTCTTTAAGTTCTTAATTTAGATTTTGTCCCATAAGTAACGCAAGTAGATATTTAACTAAACTTAACTAAAAAGGGACTAAAGGCTTGGAGTATTTTTAGGCGATGGGCTTGCAACCTGTCACTAATATACACTGGTAAACATCTTAGAATGTTTGCGCAAAATGTGGTTAGAGAATTAACAACAAGTTTTTAGAGTTGTTGGTAATTCTGTAGCTCATTCTACCCCACTCTGGGAATAAAGGCGTGAAGGTATATATGTAGATATTTAACGTGCTCATATGTAAACGGTTTGGACTCTTGAAGATATAACGTCAAAATAGCTCAATTTAAATTCATAATTAAAGACTTTCATAACGCGAGCTCGTAATATGCAATTATCTTAACGATTTCGGGGAGTATTAAAGATTCTCCCCGCCATGAAATCATTCACTTACTTTATGAGAATAGTTAATTAATTGTTTCTTTAAATTACATGTCCATTCCCTTACAATGTCGAGCGAATATAATTGCCCAATACGTTTGCTAAACTCATTTAGAAAGTCATTTTTACATTTACTTATCTTATTTTACAAATCGATCATTTTCTATAGAATTGTCCAAGTTTGGGTAATATGAACTATTGAAAGTGATTTCGAAAAAGCTTTAATTATTATGTTAGTAAGTACATTTTGAATCACGCGTTATGAGATCTGTATTATTAATAATGCATGGGGACAGTATTTATTTGTGTTCATATATGGTCTCATGTGATTTCTACCTAGGATAGGGACAATTTATCAACGCTGTCAAATGCCATGATTTACGGCAGTATCTCCGTACAGCAACTTTACTTGTAGTTGCAGCCAGGCTAAAAATATTCTACACCTCGAGTGTGAAACTCTCAGGTCGTACGTGCACCTCCTCCGTCGAGTGACGCTCGGACTTTTAGTGCTCGCGTCATCACATCAATGAACTGATTTAAAATATTTGATTGCTGAATAAACTTTCACCACGGTTTCGTTGCATGTTACAGTTCTGTTAAATGTCAAATGGGTGATAAACAAATGAATGACCGGACTCCAAAAACAAATCAGAGTATAAAATAAATAACAATGTAATTTTATTTATTTTTGGATTCACTCTTTTTGTGAATGTTTATACGATTTACTTGACTCAGAGTTTCGGTATTTTAAAGATTAAACCAATATAGATAGACTTAAGTTATTTGTAGAAAAATCAGTACCTACTACACTGGGAAAAATGTTATGCGGTTGGTAAATACGGCCTAAATTACTCGTCTTATTAAAATTATCGTATGTTATCTTAATAAATATCTGACCTTTCTAGAAAGTTATTGTTTTTGGTATATATATTTTTATCTAAGGGATTCATAAAATATCCTTATTTTTATGTTTTATTATAAATAAAAAATATCAAAGGAAAATCTCAAACAAATTGACCTAGTCCCAAACTAATCTATAAGTCTATGTACCATGGAGGGTAAACAACGATAAACATACATATTTTACACTGAAAATGTATACTAAAGTCTTAGATCCATACAAAAACCACCAAGACTTAAAACTAGTACTCGTGCTCATCACACGAGTATTCGCCCTTAGCGGGAAACTCCATTTAACTCTTTTCTATAAGTGACCCTTAATATCTTTGGCTTTAATTGCCTGAGCCTCTATTCGACATTACCTTTTCGACCCCAATTGTTATCGTATTGCTAATGTTACGATAGCTCTTATTGACGTGACGTAGATGCGGCCGAGTTGTAAACAAAACGATTGCTTAACGCGTAATAACAAAGAGGGATAGAGGCCTTGCACTTGAATTGCCAACTTAGTAGTAGGTACTTAAATGTTTTGCAGGTATATAAAAGAATGATCCCATTCTGGCATCCCTTGCATCATTAAGTGCGTCCGCGAGCGTGTGACGTCACCGCAGTCATTCCCAATTGTTGGCGAGTGAAAGGCACAATGCACTTGATTACGGGTTGGTGGATGACGGTTATGATGAAGCAAATATCGGCAAAGGACGCGCGGCGCGGGGCGGACAGGAGCCACCGATGACGAAGATTTATGAATATTGAATCCATCATGTACCATATTTTTGCGCTAAGTTAGTTTTGCCTATATTGGGAAGCGCGAGCAGCAATTAAATAACTTGCAATCTAGACCCGTTACCTATTAGGCTGCGCCGGCCTATCAGTCTATGTTAGTCGAACGGATGCATTTGTATGAGGAATTCATCTATAAAATCTGATAATTAAATTAGTTCCCATGCTACTTATGTAACCCAATTCCCATGCATTTTGATGACGTAAATATAATTTAATTACTTATCTGTTGCTAGGAATTTCATGTTCTTTTTAGGTGAATAGTTGAATAGTGCATAAGATAGATTATGAAAAGGAACCGGATAAATTTTTATTTTTCGAAAGAAGAGTGAGTTGGTTGAAAAGACATCAACGCGTCGTGTCCACTTCGAAACGCGAACGTGCATTTAAAATTATATAAACACTTAAATAAAAATAAACAATCAAATTCGATTTTCGTCCAATAGGAATAAATTTTTGTTTCTTCCTAATTGATTTTTGACACATGCATATTTAGTGATCAACATAGATTTAAAAAAATACCCCATTTAAATTTCAGTTTTTTATGTTTTTGCCGTTGTTTTAGGAAATTTGTTTGAAAATAAATACTCTGGCGTGTAAACACTGAGCGTATAATTTCCTTCAAAATATGACTTACTACAAGTCATAATTATTAGTCTTATTTACTAATAAGTGAGACATACTGATGATATAAATAATTGAAGGTGGAAGGTATGTTTTAGTGTATCAATTATTTTGTGTTAAGTTTCATAACAAAAGTACTGAATCCTACTCGATTTCAAATTAATGGAAAACAGAACAGCTCATTTTCCTGAACTATTTTAACCATTTTTTTTCTTTTTATAAATGTTAGTTGATACCTCGCTTGGTTACAACGACTTGTAAAATGTATTCATACTTCGCATCTCATATGAAACAATGTATTCAGTATAACATTTATAACCGTTTAAGAAATTTAGATGGTCTTCTTTTACTATTTTAACTTTTACAGTGAATTGTTATTAGTGATCGATTAGCAGCTAGGTACAGAGTGTCAGAACGTGAAATTTAGCGACTTAGCAAATATAAGTTTGGGCTTTTATTTATATATCAGCTTGGATATGGAATTTAAAAACACGGGCATATTTTTATGTTTATTACATTGTTGATGTCGCCTTCTAGCTGCAAGAACACCCTCGAAGCACTCGGAGATTCACTTTATATAACCGACGTGTAGAAAAGTTCTTGTGTGGCCAATTTTGTAATTAATACTAACAATTATTTGTTAAATTATGAATTTTGCATCAGTTAAGTTGCCGACGAAGGAGCCAAGCGCGGTGTACCCGACGCCACGTCCGGCCTCCGACGATCAATTATTAACCATCCATAATCACGGTTTTTTTTTCTTAGCACAGTTAATGGGAGCGCGCTTTCGTCAGTTATTTTCTCGATAAGGGTCAAATTGACGCGCCCGCGGCCTATGTGAACAAAACGAGCAATTTACGGCACTCGATATATTACGGTCTTTATTATTATTCTTCTCAGTCGGTTATCTCGTTACAGCGGTTTGGACGTAATAACAGTGCCTGCTCACGCCACGTCTGGCTTGCTGGCCGAGGGTAACTAACACGACCTATCGCCTTGCATCTCCACCAGTATCGCCGTTCAAATTGATTGAGGAACTGTGCGTCCCGTTAACAGTTTTTATTTAGTAAGAGTAGTCATCTATATATATGAATGCAAAACTGTCTGACTTATATATCAACACACTGCCGAAACTAGTGTACGTAGAAACTTAAAATTTGGTAAGGGTTTCCTTTCATGACGTAATTGAGCACGAAGAAAGGATTTTTGGAAATTTACCCCCTACTGCGGTTAAAATAGGGAGAGTAGTGGGAAACTAATTCTACGCGTACGAAGTCGCGGGCGTCCTCTAGTTAAGTATAAAAACTGGGTCTATATGAGAATCCATAAGATCGTTTGTCCTGTAAGCCATTTCCGCCCCAACTTTAAAACTTTTTATTGTTGCTATAACACAACTCTAACCTAACCTAACCGCAGGTATTTTTGGAAATCTTTAAAGTTGTCTGTCTTACTTGAATACCAGTTTAGGACAAACGATATTATGCGTTTCGAATGACACCCATTAAAAATAATAGCCCCTGCTTAGATATGATGTTTAAGATGGTGTGGATGAGGATGAAGTGTTCAATCCTTCATTTTCTACCAGGCATAGTGTAACTGTGTCCTGGTGAAACTTTAGAAAATTCTCACGAGTTCATGGCAGACAATGGCTCATGTCATGACCACGCTTGCCCTATTTATGACGTTACTTAAGCGATACATACGACGTCATACGAGTATGGTCGCAAAAGCAGTCTTTTTTGATAAATCGTTGAAAAGAAACAAAGGGCGCATAAATTTATCGCCGGGGAGCGGCTTATCATGATCACGTCGACTTTCTCCGAGTGTCGATATATGCCGCGGCGGTGGCGGTAAAGGCGGCGACACACGCGCGCCGAAGGAGTCCGTCGCGTCCAAGTGTATGTGCACGCAAGTAAATTTTATAGTGTGATAGTTTTTGTTGAAATACTCGTATTCTGCATTTAAATTTTGATTCATTCAGTAATCTCCGACGACATGACTGGCGCCATAACACATAACGATATGGCAATGGGCGTCAGACGTTTGCATCCTTAAAGTCCGTTAATAGGTCATTCACCGGCCCTCGTCTATTATAACGCATAATAAACGCGCGCAATACCTGCAGTCTGAACGATGAATAGCAACCGTTAACTCCCTTTCAAAGGGGCTACGCGCACCTAAATGTTTTCTTTCAAATAAATCTGAACGCGCAAAGGGTTATTTTAGGGAGCCCATCTAAACAAAGCATTCGATGACCACCGATGACCAGTACCCACGATGACCGGTGTGGGAAGACGCGAACGTGTCTTTGTAAGGTTTGACCCTTCTTTGTTACGCTATACTGTTTCTCGGCGAAAGGGGACTGTCTTTTGAATTTTGGTGTTTCATTTGTTTATTTTTTGCCTGATTGCAACGGTTGTACGGCGTCGCAGATAAAGTAATAATGTTGGACAAACTTCCCAGGCTTTTTTCGACCTATAATTATGTGCACTCGGCATGGACTCTTCGAGATATTTTCGTGCGCACGACCTGAAGCTTGCACAAGAACTGTTCAGGCGTTTCGCAGAACAGCAGTGTGATAAATCGGACCCTCCAATTATTAACGGCGCATTCGGTACGCGAAAGTGCTCACTATACTTATGGCGATTATTGACCAAAATCGGTACCTGTGCTTGTTACGCCAATCATACCCCCGCGTAGGTACTACGTGCGGTCATTCCATGATTGATTACGTATACTTGTAAGATAACCATACGAGACGGAATTGACAATTAACATGTTTAACGAGCTTTAGTAAGCTTATTCTAATTGAAAATAAAAATAAAGTGTTATAGGTGCACAACTATCCGAAATAAGCGCGGACAACGGAAATAAAACTATCAGAATTATTTTACATTAACATAACATAACATGTTTTTACTTCTAAATGCAACAGGTGTCCAACAATAACAAAAGTTTCGGCATGTTTTTGCTACTGTAACCAAAACAAATATAAACCACTGATTAGAATCTTCTTAAAGGCGTTCTCTTATTTGAAAGGTTCACTGCGTACGCGTCACGCCGGACTCACGCGTGTATTGGCGTTTGGCGGGCATTAGCAATTCGGCTATTCTTCGTTATATTCGGCTACTTGTAAACGTACCGCGTTATCGGAGCATCGCTGCGCTTCTCTAATTCTCTTATTAGCCAGCGGGGAGTGGGCGCGCCGGCCGCAACCGGTATACTCGTAAATACAAGGCATAATTTTGTAATTATGTAAAACGGTAAAAAATCAAGTCCAAATCGTTTGCTATGTGTAACGCAATATAAAGTAATGGCTGCCATATAATAAAACTCGGCGACGGCAAATCTTTAAAGTTATTTTGGTAACTATTGACACAAATGTCCTACTATTAATCAATTAAGCTTGCTAGTGGAATGATGAATAATTAGTTTGTCAGGAAATCAGTTTTAATTGTCAGCTGTTTAATGTTAACGCCCGCCAGTGCCACCGTAGAGAGGGTTCAGGTTACAGTTTACATAGGTGTTAAGTAGGTAATATATAAAAAACTATGTTTTTTTTAAGGTACCTGTGAGGATATGGTACGTACTTGAACCGATTTATACATAAATGGTACCTACGTATAATGATAATAACTTTATCATAGATCCACCGTGCCCTACTAACATATTGACTGGTACACGGTTAAACTACTTCCATGAGAGATCAACGTTTCGCAGAAAAATCTGCAGAAGAAGCTAAACATATTTTATTAAAACCTGTTGTATCGTTTATGTTGTGTAAATCCCATAGCGAGCATATTTACAACCAATCGTTCCTACTGTGCTCTTAAATGCAAATCATCACCTCGGAAGATTTTCATATTTATTTACCGGCCATACCTACAAGAGAAACCATAAAAGGCATTTGCAATTCCAAGTGTTGGGGGCAGCAAGGTGCCGAGTGGCTAGCGTGGATGGCGCTGGATGAATGCCCGCGCGCAGGCGGCGCCCGCGCCTCGCGCTGCTATCATTGGCCCCACCGTGGCGTCGCCAGATTCGACTTCTAATTATCTCGCCACTGCCTACATTTTATGTTTCCTCTAAACCATTACTTTAATTAATGTCGGGGCCTCCTAAGCTTTTCTCACGGCATGTTAACTTGTAGGTATGTACAACAATCCGATAGAATAATAAACGTACGTTTCATTAAATAAATTACGAGTATTGCAATCAGCTTTATCAGCTTGGACTAAAGCTCTTATACTTTTATAAATTAAGTGCATAGATAGCTTACAGTGAAATTTATGGTTGTGAATGGAGAATTTACATAGAGCAAGCAGTTACAAGTGTGGGTGTTTTAGCCAAAAGCTTGTATATCGAGTAGGTGTGTTTGGTATCTCGCTAACATTGAACCGATCGCACCGACGAAAACCGATCTCAAGAATTGTATTTTGAGAAAAAGGATGTGTTATTAAAGTTAAACAATGATAGTCAGCTTTTAAAATATTTAATATGGGGGTCCATACAATGGATGGTCGCGAAGAACACCCCTCGTATTGTATGTCGTACTAAAGAGGAAGAGCCGCGTTATCACCCTTCTCCGCCTGGGCCGAGTGAGCGCCAGCGGCCGCGTGTGGGGCGACCGGCGCTCCGGCGCAGTAGCGAGCAGCGCCGCACCCGGACCGCACCGCCGTCGGCTGCGCACTGAGCCTGCTGACCGCTCCGGCCTGCACTGGACCCCGACTGGACAGTGGGGTAGACGCCGGACGTCCATTGTGCACGAGTGACCCCTATTGGACGATAGACTGACCGGCATGCCCGCCGCCCTCGGCTGACGGGGCTGCCGTCCCCCCGCGCCGCGTTTCGCGACCCGTTCTACAGGTATTTTCGATAATTGTCACGACCTGTTGTTCCACATCACTGAGTGCTTTGCATTTGATAACGTTGTTGATGACGTCATCATTACCAAATTAAAGAACAATGAAAACAAATTAACGTATAATTAGACAAATTAACCGACTTATTAGCGTTGTGAATAACTACTAAGCATTTACGACGTCGAGCTCAATAAATCATGTTCACAGTTTTTGTCAAGTTAATGTATTTTGTATGTTACTATTTTTATTTTATTGCTGACAAACTTTATTTTAATTTCCGATTGGGACTGTGTGTTTGCTTTAATTAGTGACATATAGGCACCTAGTCTAGCTTGTAATAGGACGTTAATTTTAACGTTTACTTCATTAAAATTTCTACGCTAACCTTATTTTTGGGTATGCGAAATCTAAGATTTAATATATTACACGTTTTAAGGTAAAATAATTTCTTAAATAGTTCTTAGTAAGTAAGTTATTTTATTCATCATTTTTACAATCCAACATAATAGACATATGTCTATAAATTTATTTATGTAACTGAAATTATATACAATGTATACGTAGTTAATATTCTGTACAACACTATACTATATTTTTTGACCTATAAAGGCCATAGAAATTACTACGTGGTGCTCATTTGTTTCTTGCATATAACTTTATGGCGTAGTATAAAGTAACAAAAAATTGAGGAGGTATATGTACGATATTCGAATTAAGTTTAATAATTACGCTTGTTTTAAAATTGTACGCGGATACTCAAATTGTATAAGTTCACTCGTAGCTTCGCTCGTAGTGCTTTTGTTTATTCGTGTGGCCCTTTGATAGATGTGGCAAGTTTCCGTGTCACCAAATTCCACCTTTGTTTTTAAAGTCATATCCAATAAAAAAATACTCGTATTAGTTATAATTAAAAGATAGTTGACCTCTGTGATTGGACCTTGTATCTGTAGCCGTACATACTTTACAAGAGTTTTAACGTGTTTTGTTAAGCATAAAATCTGAACAAAAGGCAATCGCACATCGTATAGTCAGTCATTAAAGACGCACCCCACAACTATTTTAAGGTACGAAAATAAAGTAGAGGGACGCGTCCTTGTGTGTACTGGAGTGTACTTCGGTAACGCTTCATGCTTTATTCCGCGTTTTTTTATGTTTATGTTATTAATTTTTATATTTATGTTATCTCAATCTTTAATTATTGTTGACGTTACGGTATCTCTTGCTGTAAAGTGAATACGGGTATCATGACGTTGACGTCATATATGTATACGTCTATTGACTGTTGACGGTACGATTACGATATTAAAGCGAGGTGGGCATGGGGACAAAGTTAATAAAGTTCCTGGAGATCTATAAAGGGCGGAGGACTCGAGCGAGGTGGAAACGCGGCGGCTACGCGTGCGCTCGCTCGCCAGATTTACTGCGCGCCTGACCGTGAGACTCCAAGC
This sequence comes from Acleris sparsana, assembly GCA_923062465.1. Classification (NCBI taxonomy): domain Eukaryota; kingdom Metazoa; phylum Arthropoda; class Insecta; order Lepidoptera; family Tortricidae; genus Acleris; species Acleris sparsana. Next base: position 10,881,735 of record OV281287.1, on the reverse strand, counting down.
GTGGCTGTTTTTTGCCGCTATCTAATGACTTATTTATGAAAATTTGATTATAAAATAACCCAACTTAATGACATAAGGCGGCATTTGTGTCCAAACGTAAAACATAATGCATAAATACTGTGGAATAGTGAATATTAATGAATGTGTATTGGTCAACCGAATAAATGCTTGGCTATTATTCCTAATTGAAGAGTCTTTTTTTATGGCATGGAGTTGGCTATTGAGCACACAAGCCACCTCATGGGAATTGGACTTGCATTCTCAAGACTGCAATGCTAAGACCGCAATTGTGTTGTTAAACCTGAGGACTAAGATGGGAACCCTATATGCTAGTAATTTCACCGGTTATTTTATCTCCACACCAAAACACAACGATGTGAACACTGCTGCTTGCCGGTAGTTTAAAGGATAAGACGGTGGTAGCGATCAGGACGGACCTTGCTCAATGCTATTTTTCTTTAGGCAGTTACATAGCTTTTTACAAGTGTTATTGCTATTATATCTGTTTCATTTTTGAACAGGTAGCAGTTCTGTACAATGTAGGTCTTACAACAGGTTTTTTAAGAACTATAGAAATGTAGACATAAATTCAATTAGTTTAGGTAAATTTAAAAATATCATCTTATACGTACTCACCACAAGATTAAACCTTCCCACTTATTGTGATGTTTCTTAAATATCAGGGGACAAATTTTTTTTGACAATCTTACAAATGTTTTATTGTGTAGCTTACCTACTCTAAAAAAAATTAATGCTGTGCTATCCTGTAAATTTAGATGTGCACTGTGGAATTCCGTAAAATGCTACGTATTATTTAAGATCACAGTCACCCAATAAAAATGTTGAGCATACTTAGAACCTTGTCAATGTGAATGTCATTGTCATCGCCATGTGTGTCATTTGATGTTTACTATGACAGCGCACTAAAGTGCTTAACATTTTCGTTGGGGCTGTTCATATATAGTTGGTTTGCGTAATAAACAAATAAATAAATAAATAGCAAAACATATGGCGATAGCACTTTCACTGGCTAAAACTTGTCAGGTTTGACAGCTCATAAGATGGCCTCGGGCCCCCTATTCACTGGGTAAATCATATTGCCTGTGACAAGTTATATCGTATTGTTTTTAACTTTTTCGCGTTTTCTGTCAAGTAAATACGAGCTATCGTACCGTTGAAAATACGATAAGATGTTAGGGGCGATATGGTTTAACCCAGTATCATAGAGGCCCTGATCAATGCCTTAACATACGAGGTGTTATAGAAAAACCGAAAGGACAATGATAATGAGTGTACACACATATATACATACGAGTATTTGAGACATGAAATTATCGCTTGAACTTCGAAAGTGAACCTACTTTAACTGCAGGTCCAATACGTATGTAAGCGTAGGTACAGCATTATGATAGCGCTAAAAAGTCACGTAATAATATAGACACAGACCAAAAGAGCCGCTAAAGTGCCAGATGCTTTGAGTGGTACCCATGTACCACGACATACATTAGAATAGTATTTTCGAATATCAAATATTGGTTGTGGCGGCGGTCGCTCTGCAAACAACTAATGTTTATTTCTCTAAAAACGTCGACATCGCGCGCGACCGTTCGCTTTTTGTTTAGCTAATAATTGATTTTTTTGTTGACTTCACCAGTGTAATGCTCTGCTGAGACATCAGCAAATGGTATTTGGGGATATTTTCTCACGAGGCGCGTGACCTGACCAAGAAACGCGTACGATATAATCCGCAGCGGGCTCTCGTGTCACACGTCAGATCAAATAGAGCAGATAAAAGCTAAACTAATGTACAACTCGAAGCTTTTCACAATCACTGGCGAGCGCAATAAATAAAGCTTCGCCGAAGAACGGGAGCAATTAATATGGGCGCGGCCGTCGCGCGTCGCGTGAAAGTCGCGGCCACGTGTGGCCCGTGGGCCGCTCCGACGTCCTTTATGTAACCAGCAAAGCAAAAATTTAACGAGCCTTGTATGAAAACACTATAAATAATAATAGTAATAAATTTCTCTCGCCAAATTTTCGCAGTCCGCTTTCAAGGTAGCTACCGTAGGTAGGTACACATTGACCTATAAATTCCGTTGTCGAAATATAACATGATTCACTAAAGAACTGTGCCGCAAATTTGCAAAACATTTATCTTTCTAAATTGCAACCAATAAAGAATAAATCATCGGACTCATAGCGTAATCACAGGGTTCGTGAAGCTAAACATAAACGTTTCATAGGTGTGCAATTACACTCGATATCCAATTACTGTTCGATGCTGATCTGATATTCGGTTGACCTACATTAAAAGTGTTTTGCGATATAGCCTCCCACGCTTGCGGACGACATATCGAAATTGGCACACCTTCGATTTACGTGTAATGTTCGGCCTCCGCCATAGTCTCTGCGTACTGCGTGTGCGCATGCTAATGCGCGCCGCGGGCGCCGCCGCCGCCGCCGCCCCCTTGTCCGCCCGTCTTCAAGTCATATCATACACATCGCTCCCTACAGTTACTAAATTAATATACTAATTAGTAACTAAGAATAAACTTCTACTGCTATTTTTCATCAAAACTGAGAAATATTTTTCCGTTATTGTGTATGTGTAGTAATCTCAAAGGGTATTCTGGAAGAATGGTAAAATAACATAATTTCGTAGCAGTCTCCCTGTTCATTTGAAAGGACATAAAAACTTCGTAGACTTAATAATGTGTGTGTCCATTGTTTACATACGTTTTTTAGTTTACTTAGCGTGTTCCTGAGAACCCGCGCTGTGTAAGTTTTTCTAGGTATGATGCGTGAGCGCAGCGCGGAATGCAGTTCACGAGCGTACGCTCTTTCTCTGGCGCTTTCAACGGGTTAGAAAGCCTATTAAATCTACTTTTAGACTTCGGTTACCAAACAGCCCAATGGGGAACATACCTATACTCGTGGAATAGAATACACTGGACCGCAAAATTAAGTATAACAATTCTAAAGAACATGTCATATAAAGTGTGAAACTTAGTTTTGCGGTCCAGTACATAATAGAATCATTCATTTGAATTTCTTGGGCCGTAAGGGATTTTTAGACACCCCTAGCTACATTTTATGATGGAATTTATGCAACGTAGTAGTTTGCAGATGTAGAATATTATCTTTTACAAAATGTCGACGAAATTAGTTATGGGGTTAAAAGCTGCAAATACGTAACCCTGCAACGCTGAGGACTGACTGATATGGAATGCCATTCATGTTTTATTAATTACCTTACTCATGCCAAAACGCAACAGTCCGAACGCTTCTGCTTTACAGTATCTTTTGGTTGCGCACTTTTGTATTCTTTTCTGGTTTATCTATGAAGTCTAAGGAGCGGGTATAAATTCTGGTAAAATCAAGAAACATTGTGCTGGTTGGTGCATTAGAAGTTGTTATTATTTTACAATTGCTGAGAGAATACAATATGATTAGGGCAACGTATAGACACGTCATCAACAGATAAATTAAAGCATCAGCTATAAAGATAGAAAGAAATAAAGACATACAAAGATAGACAAGCGAATGAGATAGAATATCTGGAACATTAACACTGTCCATGCAAAATTGCAAGTTTGTTTAGTAATATTTTAGTAGTAAACTCATTAGTTAGTTCTAGTTTTTTCAGAAAATCCGATAATCGTGGCTCTGTTGTTCGCATACCGTTTTGATTAAAAACTTTAGTCTGAAAATAATACTAGGTCTTACTATTTTGTCTAGTAGATGACTGGGAAAAACTTTACGGATGAAAAGTTTCATGATTGCGTTTACTATAATTTATCTATTAATATTGGTTCTATCAGAATAATGTACTTGGTTTAATAGCTCGAAAACAAATGTTATATTGTTAAAGATTTTCATTTTTTTCTCTAGTTATCTTGTTCAATAATCGGTTCTTTACGTAAGTACATTGATGCAATGCACACTATGTCAAAGAATAGAAGAGGAAGAGTTGAGTGTCGGGCGGCAGAGGGTCGCGCGCGCAGCCTCGCAGCCGTGGCAACCGTGGCTACGGGCTACGCGCCGTAGATCATAATCGGACGAGTATTTATTGGTGCGCAAGCTTTCTAAAGCCCTGCGCCGGCGACGCTGAGGCTGCGCACGAATGTCAACCGACACGCGATGCTACGCGTATTTTATTACACGTCCGAATCAACATTATCACCGTATTTAAATGTGAATAAGCGCGAGTGGCAGGTGAATATCCGGATTTATATAGCGAGTAATGTCTACTTGCAGGTCATATGCATACTGCATTGCTAACTAAAAATAAATTAATAAGGTACTACAAATATTTTTTTGTTTGAAGGATCAAAAGGATATTTAATTTAACTCGAAAGTTGCATTAAATATTACGCATAAACTGAAATACCCTGCATTAACAGTCACAAATATAGCCCATTAAACATATAATGTATGGCTATACGAGATTTGAAATTTTATTCGACGTCTATTAAAGAGATTGCCTCGTGGATCACTTTTTGTAACGGCTCGGAATGTAAAATTTATTGCATTCAGTTAAGTTTTCTAAATGACTTTCAATTCCGAAACACGACAAGTCGGCTTCAAAGAGACTACCACACATCACGTCGTTAGCGCTATCTCGCTCTGATTGTACGAGAGTCTAGTCCGTTTAATTACTCTCATGCATTCATTAACGGTACAACATAAGTGTCATAAAATAGGGAACTTCGGAGCAATCTATAGTGAATTGCGCAATTAAATTAGGGTTTTTTCCACGCTGTGATCATTAGATAATTAAAAGAAACTTTATATTTATTTAACACAATTCATTGTTTATTTGGTTTATCTGTAGAAATGGGTTTACCCTTGAAATATCGTCAGTTTTTATATATCTATTCTAAGTCAACGTTTCACGTAATTTTATTTCATAGACAATTAATCTCGTGGATCTCGTTCCGATTCACCGATTTTTAATTTAATTCTGGTATTTGTAAAGTCATAGAAAATCATTTCAATATGTGTTATTGGAAAAGGCAGCGATTTTGAGTTTACGCTCAACTTTGAGAATATTATATTTATTAAGATAAAAATTCTTAAATTTATTAACAAATCAATGAACATTACATTTAATTAAATTGTAAAAATAACTAATATTAAATAAGACTAAATCTATATATACACTAAAACATTAAATCTAAGAATGGCCCCTGCGGCATTGTACCAAAGATGCTGGCAGCATTTCCTCGTTGAATGGCTAAACTTATTCGTTGAGCGAGGAAACTGCCAAAATATTATATTGCAAGTCTGCTATTTTGATTTTGCTCAGATAATGTACAGTTAATAAATTGTAACTTAAAAGAAGTGTACGAACTAGTCGACGGAGCTCCGCTGAGCGGAGCTCCTATTCCGCGTAGTTCTCGCACGGGCACTTTTACACGTCAAAATGTATATTATAGCAAATAATAATCCTTCAATAATTGTTCTAAGAATTATATTTAATTGTAATGAATAGTCGATGAGACCACATTCCTTGAAAATAAAATATGCTATTTGAATATTCTACAAAACATTTTCTATGAAACGAAATTTGTAAAAATGTTTGCCTATAAAAGTATCCTCTTTTGTTGAACTCGTAAATATATAAATATTAGTTGCCATTGCTAATAATAAGCTTTTTAATAGTTTGTTGACCGAACAAAGCTCACTTCGATCGCCGCTAGTTGGACTAAATAATCTTGACACTTGCATTTTTGACATCCAGTTTATAATTAGAGGCGACGTAATCGGGAACGAGCGAGTACATCCACGTACGCCGCCGCGGGCCCAACTGTATCGGAATTAGTCACATGGAATAAATACGTATCATCGAACAATCCAGTGTCAGTCAGGCGAAAAGCCGGTGTTAGTAGATCAGTATTGCGAGTTAGAAACTGTACTTGACGCACGTTTGAACAATATTTAAAAAATCTAAAGAAATTTCTTTGATCTAGGTACCTATAAATATGGTTCTCTTATTTATCGCAGAAAATTGTATGGCCGATTATCACTTCCCAACTCACGTTTCGCGTAAATTTATTTCGCCGAACGTTCATTTCCCAACTTATCAAATGTATTTGTTTTATTTGCCAAATGTGGGTTCTCTGCCTTTTGCCAGAAATATGTTTAGCCGAATGTATCGTTTCCCAACTGTTTCATTTGCCAACCCGCTTTTATTTCTGTAAATGAAAATATTTCATAACTTTTATAAAACTAACCTAACCTAACCTATAGGGTTCTACAAGATGGTACTTAAAGAAATCTTGAAATAAATACAGTTTCGTCCAAGAGTTGTTAAGCCAAGTGAAAGATTTGACAAATGATGAGTCTGCCAAAAGTGTAAAGGCGTTATAATAATACGCTTTATAATAATTCTGCGAATTAAAAAGTTGTCATATAAAATTTTGGTAATCGTTAGTTGTCAAAGTGAATTGTCGGCGAAACGTTGGTTGGCAAATGAAATTCGGCCAAAAAAAGTTCTGCGAAAAGGCAGTACACCTATAAATATAGATTTCGGCATGACTTATGAAAGAGAGAGAAAGAGTGCTGAGTTATCGTATGCAAATTAAATATGTAAAAGAATAGAATCAAATAATGTGTGTCGCGGTTAGGGTTGCCAACTTTTTTTTCGGAAAATAAAGGATATACCTCTCTGAAGAGTAAAAAAAAAACGAATTCCAAAAATAAAAAAGTATTTTTCCAATTTAAGCATGTAAACTCTTTATGCACTTAATAGTACATTGTGCATCAAGGGTAGTATGAAGGGAATTACTAACGAGAGTGTTAGAAGCCCGACGCCGAAGGCGGAGGGCTTTTAATGACTCGAGTTAGTAATCCCCTTACTGCCTGTGATACACACAATGGTTTTCATCACATTTGCGAGGAAAAAAAAACAAAGAGAAAACACTTTAACTCTGCAAAATATAAAGAAATACCTAACTTTTGACGAACGGGAACGTAAATGGAAACGATATTTTTTTTGTGACCTCTACCACAGATAATAACTGCGTTTAGTTTCGACCTGGATTCGAGCCAGATTTAGCCAATTTGATAAAAATGTATAATTACTAAAATTAATGATAAATGTTGATATAAACTTGAAATAGGTATAAAAATAATGAAGTTTAATGAAGCGTATAGGTTTTGTGTAATGTAAGTTAGTCTATAGCTAATTTTTAAAGATGAAATTAGAAACCGATTTAATTTTTGGCTGAAAATTAAACCTCCTTAGTCAGAAATGATGTACGAAAGAGTTTTAAAAAGAAAGTCATTACTCCCTAGGGATGACAAACTCGCCATAATTCCCGCGGGAACAATTTAGGCCATTGTCCTTCTGTATACAGGCATGGAATAACACCATTTACGAGCAAGTGTGATGAAAATAATTATAAATCATTTTTTGCATCACTATAGATAATGTACACAAGCGAATTTATCCCACATGGGCCACATGAGACTCTTAAAAAACAACAAATATTTAAAAAAATCTTCTTTATTATTTTAAAACTTAATTTAACAAAAAATTGAGATCGACGTTAAGTCAGACTTTATTACTTTAAACTACCACATACGTAAACACCAATTAAAATCTACAACACAATAGAGAAAAGGAACACTCATTTATTTATTTATTTTTGAAAATATATTTCTTTGTACTCTTAGCACACTGTAATAACTTTTTATCTTTTTTAAATATTTCGTACGAATTACCACACTCTAAAGTCAAGTTGAAATATATTAGCAATTAATTTTTAATTAAATTTACTGATGCCCGGTTTCTCTCTTCCCGCCACTTTGCGTTCATCACTGAGAAAACCCTCTCAGTGAAGGCTGACGAGGCAGGAACAGAGAGGAGATATGCAACTATTTTTGAAACATTAGACAGTTCTTCAGCTGATGTTTTTAAAATATATTGCCATTTTTCACTTGTACTTTTTTCCATGAAACTTTCAACACAAAGTGATTTTTTCTGAATTTCTTTTATAATTCTAGTTTCAGAATATAAATTATCCATGTTAACATTTAATTTTGATAAGTTCAGTTTTTCAACTATATTTTCAAAATCTTGAAATTCAATAGGTTTCTTTAAAGATATGCTGCTTATCATTGACAGCCAATTAGTCTGTTGGTTGAAATCAAACCATTTTTGTCAATAACTCAAACCTTTATCAATGAATTGTGTAAAATTTCTGATGATTTTATTGTGAAGTTGAGATGATGACTGCTCAATTTTTTTAAATAATTTTTTCGTGTCATATCCATAAAAGTTATCATTTTTTCTTTCAACTAATTCTTTATTAAGATTGTCCATAATATTAAATATGTCCAAAATAGTTACACTGTTTCCTTCCAATAATTTAATTGTTTTATTAAAAATATTCAGCATGTGGCTTGCAAATACAAGGTAAGTTTCGGTCTGTTTCGTTTAATGACGCTTAATTTCATGGAACTCCCCATCAACCATGGCCACAAACTTTTTCAACTCTTCTCGCCTACAAGCAGATACAGAAAAATGGCTCATGGCGTACATCAAAAGTGCTCAACTTAACTGACACTTGTTTGATTCGTTCAGGAATTTCACAGAAGTCTTCATTCTGCGTTCCGTTTTACTATTTGGGCGTCATCATATCATCATTTATTTTTTCATAGTCAGAAAAAATGTATTTTCGATACTTTATTTTTATTTAAAAGAATAAAGTATAATGAAGCAAAATAACGTAGGATACATTATTATAAAGTATAGTTGGCAACCCTAGTCGCGGTATTGTGGGGCCGCGGCAGGGCTGCCAGCGCTACCTGCGACAGCGTGTGAAGTCCGGCGCCATCGCCAGGGGCGCGCAGCACGCACAATCAGTATTCAAATGCGCTCCTGGACGCACCGAGCATGAATACGCATTACCCTATGACCATATTATTTTTAACATCCAAAGATAATGGCTCATCGGGGCGATTCTTAATTTTTTGTCCACTTCTTACGCGACCCTTTATTAGGGCCCGCAACGCTTTAGGGTTTTTGTGCAGCCGTACGTGTCATTAATGAAAATTACATTTATTCTCTCACCGCGCGCATATTGACTCTCAACTGGAGCTTTATTTAATAAGTTTCGTACCTTCAAGGCTATTTATTCCATCATGTAACGGTAATATTCCATTATTTGTTTAACTTACAAAGGATACTTAATTGACGCGAGTTTTGATTTATAAGCCAAACACTATTATTTATGTTTATTTCGATTTCTAATGGCGACGGTAGCTCCGCGCCAGGTAATTTATATAAAGTTCAAGCATAATTGCTATTAAAATCAGTAAAGCGGTGGTGTGACAGGAGGTGTGGCGGAGTACGTACTTGCATCTGAGCGCTGTAATTAATAATGTTGTGAGCTATTTTCACGTGGTCTTGCGTACACTACTCCCATCTCCGGGATTGCATAAAAATTTATCTTTAAATAGTAAATGGGACAAGTCAAGTAGCATTTCTAAGTTCGTGTTTAGGGGTGAGGCGACAACCGCGGCGCCGCGACACTCACCCTGTAATTTGTCGCGCAGCGTCGCCGGCGCCGGCGCAGCCATTGTGCCGCCCAGCAGCCGCAGCGCTCCCGAACCTGTAATTTTGTGGTCACATGCAGGTGTTTATTACATTATACCCACTGCCACAACCACTGCCATTCATATTGAGGACGTCGAATGCATCGATTAAAAGCGACTTTTAATTATCAAGGCCTATGTAGTACTCGAACAATTTAATTTAACGGCCTTTAAATGTTTTAAATTCGCGAATATATTATCTACCTCGGTAGTATTGAAATTGGCAGCGATTTCACACGGTGAGCGGTGCACACTTGACCATTGTGCGTCCCCCATCATTAAACTGACAATTCGCGACCCGGCCTTTGTGCGCACCCCTTTCTCCGCGGCCGTTGCCGTCGGCCTGCGATAACGTCTCACAGTTTTGACAATCGCTCGATGGGAGAGTCTTATTGTTTCGCAGCATCCGAGGGTCCTGCGGAGAATTTATGCTCGCCTGTCATAACAGAAAGAGTTTACGCTTTGTGAATCAATATACTAATTTGATCTATAGACAGCCATTGTTTCTGGGTGTCGGGCTTGCGTAACAAATGTATTAGGATGTTGGTGTAAACAGTTACAGTATATTTTTTAACCGAGACAATGGTGAGTCGTTTGCGTTGCGGCTCCGATCGATTATCAGATGCGCCGGAGTCGCCGCGGGTGCCAAGCCCTCCCGACGAACACCTCAACGAGCTTACGTGTACCCACACAATGGATATCTTTACTGCAACGGGCTATGAGGCTAATAATGTTGCAAGTACTTTTTATACTTTTACGAGTAAATTAAATAATAAATTTACAAAAAATATATACTATAAGCCGATCTATCGTCCAATAGTTTGAGTTCCCATCTCAACAGACATTGTCAGCAGTGCGTCGGGCCGGCTCCACCCACATAAGTCCTACAAATATTGCGATTTAAGGAATAATCGCGGCGGGATCAATAATGTTTTGTAATCGAACGGATTCCATCAGAGCACTCGGGCGCAGCGCGGCCTGCGCCAAGTTATGCCTGCAGCGTCTCTTGTTTACACTCAATACTGTAATTTCATAATTCAAGCGTTTAAATGCATAGCTTTTCGTGAGCGTCCGCAAAAAGCGAAGGCACGCTGGAGCCGCCATTACGGCCCTTAAAATAACATCGTACGTTTAAGTTAATGACAGACACACCGACAAAATGCACTTATAATTGCTTATACTTACAAAGAGTTTTTGGTGAAAAATTATCATGTATATAGTCTTGCGGCGAGCTCTCCCACGACCGCGAGCTTTCGTTCAATTACGTACGAGTCAGGGTGAATTCGGATTGAAGCCGTAGCTATTAATGCCTGGTCATGCTTTGAGTAAGGAGCTTGAAGGATGAGAGCCGCGGGCTGGAAGAGTTCTCCGTTATTAAGAAGTTTTAAACCAAACTACACACACCATGTTAAGTAGTTGGAATATTAGAATGTTTAAAAAAAAGTTAGATAAGAGCCGTTTGCGCCGAGAGGACGCAGTGGGCGCAATTAGTGAGCGCGGCGCAGGCGCAGCCAGGGCGATCAATTCTCGTAACTAGTGGTAGTTACTATGCAATAATCGACGCAGCAGATTTGCATAATTGTGTCCACTAAGTGTCTGCATCTACATAAAATTGCATCTTTTTCTCAACCCCTATATTTAACAACGACGAAAATCGCTTTAATCAAAAATTTCCATGGCTCAACTTGACATATCTAATTAAAATTTTGTGTAACATTTTAGTTATTTGCATCGAGTTCTGGCGCTGTATGCTCTATAATATTTTGTAAGTTATTGGTGTTACTATAATTTATCGCGTTTGTGTTAAAAATAGGTTTTAGTTAAAACTTTTAATGAGGATTATCATATCGCTTGACGCACGTCGTAGGGGGCGGCAATAATATGCTATAAATTTTGTTATTCAAATGTAAAATACTTTATTTAACGCGCGTATCAGTTACTCCGTTATTGGCACAAAGATAAACCGGGCTGCGAATGAATATTTATAATGGGTCAGATTAAGATGTAAATAAATGTATACACCCATTAACGAACAGAGCTACTCAACGTCCTGCGTACGCGCGGGTTGATGCGAACTAGGTGTAGGTAAATATGTACCTAACTACTCGTATAGCAGACAAGACATGTGTATCCTATCTCATAAATAGTCGAAGAAACGCTGAGGCCAAGAACATGTCTAATGATCGATTGCATCTGCGAACAATTTCCCTAATATGATTTATAAGCCAATTAAACATCCAATAGGTACCTACCTATTTAGATTTACCTTATAAGAGATTGCTCAATGGCGCTATAAAAACCATTAAACGCAAATAAGAACGGAAGAGAAAAAAAAGCGAAGCAGAAAACAATTTTATTACTCGGACATTTCCGTTCGATACGAGATAATTTTTAATATAGAGAGCTGCACAGCTAATCTAATAAGATTCCAACTAGTGGAACGGGTCCATAAAACGGTTATGATATCGGGCGGGGACGGGGGGGGCGGGCGACAATTATTGTGTCGTTGTCTGATTGCTACTGAACACTTTTATTATTCCAAATCGAAACCAACTAGATTCTGCATAAATATGTATGTGTCTGAACCGGCCATTACACTTTATTGGAACGTGTCACTCTGCTCTTGCGCCTGAAGATAGAGCCGGGGCGTGGCTTCACTTAAATACGTACGTTTATTACAAAATCCAATCAAAAAGTTATTACTTTGAATCGATTTCTAATTCAACATGACTCACTAATAAGTATATGTAGCTACCTACATATGAACTTTAGCTACTGTAAAAAGTAAGGATGTTTTGCTAAACATATCCTTGATTAACAAATGTTAACAATAAATTGTGTTGATCCTTATAGGGCTTGCAAGATGAAACCATATACATGAGTAATTGGACGTATTTTTCTTATTGGTTTTAAAATTACGCCTTATGATTTTACTTGCTTAAACGCGTGTACTCTTAATTTGATTTCGGTGTTCTATGTAGGTGAATTATATATCTGTTATCGATGCGTATAAATTACATGTTTTGTTAGCGTTTTGTAAAATGAATGAGAATATTGTGAAGGGTGGTACCGGAATCCATTCAGCCACACGGAGATTACGTCTCGTCTCACTGGCCCGGCCTCTTTAGCTTCGTTGCACGCTAGTGATGAATGATCGTTGCATTGCGTTAGTTTAACACCTTGGATAGCATGCATAGTAGGAGTAGACATACATACAGTGATGTTCAAAGTACAGCAACCAAATGAAATGAAAATAGTTTACTACTTTAAACTATTATCTTATTCTCTTTATATATGTAAGTATGGTATGACTGTAAAAATAAAGCCCTATCCATGGGGAATGAATATCTATATTATTTGTTTCCTTTCTCGACTCATGCAGAAAAAAACATTTTCACATCACTAATCTCTTCTTACTGTAAAGTGCTCCCTTAATTTTAAGCTAGAAGATTATCGATGTGTAGTTGTTATGGAATATGGTTATTTTGGAAATATATGTATGAAACGTTGTTGGTGTGTACTGTGCAGGGTATTGTGGTCGGCGGTGGAGTATCGCGGACGCGCCGCGGGGCCCGCGGGCCGCCCGGCCGGCCGGTAACGGTGCGCCGGAGTCTGATTTATCGCGGACATCCACCGAACCTATCCGATTTGCATTTAGATAGCGGCGGCGGGCGGCGCGCGCCGGCGACGGACGACCGCCGCTTTACTCTATCGCACGTAAATTAACTATAAAATTATGTTTGCGCAAAAAAATCAAGATGGCTTCGCATCCCATAAATGAGAGATTTAATCGTCCAATCAACGGTCCCGTCTCAGTATTCTGCAAATAACTAAGACTGTTAAAGGAAAGAACACTTACTGATTAGATCGTGGGTATTCGTAGACGGGCTACGGAACAAAATTCCTTCAGTCAATCGTAAATTTTATTTACGGTTGTACCTTCTGTTGAGAGGAACTTTTTTATTTAGTTTGTGGCATTACGTACGACGATATTTCATACTATGTAGACGATATAACTTTCGAAGACGTCAAAAACAATTTAACCACAAACTACGTAAACACATTCAAATGGGTTAAGCTTAGGAATTCCTTTGGGTTTATTAATTATTAGACTTCGCCTGCGAATGTGCCTGCATCCAAATTGTCGAGTGTCGTTATCTCTCGGGAATCATTAAGTTGTGTTAAAATGTTAACTATGTAGCTATTGGCCTGATTTAGATTTAAACATTTGCAAGTAAACTTACTCCTTGTTGTAAATAAAAACATTAAAGGTAAATAATATTTTCATATTTTCTATCTCACTCTGGCCATAAAAAAATGTGTTGCAATTAAGCTGATTCAGGCAAAGTCGCTGGTAAAAGATAATGCAATAAATCACATAACACCTTCTGATTCCAGCAATCCAGATTAGAAAATAATTAGATTATAGTTAAATAGCATTTAGAGTTCGGAAAAGTGGTCTGTTGGACGAGGGGAACGGTCGCGGGCGGGGGGCACTCAGTCGGCTCGTAAATTACCCACCTCCGCAATTAGCAGGCGCCCAATCGACGCATTATTCGCTTCCTACGGCGGATAAGGCCACTGTTCGACCGAGTTAGCTATGACAACCTACGGGGAGTTTTTAGTGGTAGAAGAATTAGAAATGCCACGCATTGATGTGTATATTTTGCCTATGCCCGTGACTCCGGTTGCGCAGAAGCAAATTATCACAATTGACTCGGGAACTGTGCTATGTTCCGGAATAAAAAGTACCCATGTCCGTCTCTTGTCTATAGTACCAAATTTCACATCGATCGCTTGAGTCGTGAACCGAGAAGAAAGAACAAACAGACAGTAAAGATAGGGCTGTTGTCGGGGGTACGGTCGAACTATGTTTGTGCAAAAAACCCGTTCCTCCGTGGCTGCGTGAAAGAAGTATAAACCAAAAAAACACACCTCGCATTTATAATAAATAATAATTACGAAATGTTTTAGTCTATAATGAAACACTCATGCATAAATTTACCCGTTAGTAATTTTAGTGCTTCATAATTTTAGGTTCCTCTTTCTACATACTAATGTTTGTGTAGGGTTCGATCTCGAGATTACCATTTTAACTTAATAGACCAAGTGAAATTAAGGCTTAGCATAGGCTATGTTAAATTCTTTCACCTAACATTTTGTTTTATTTATTACCCGAGCACTCCAAAGTCACTCAATTACCTAAGTAAGCTTTATTTCTAATGTTACCTTTTTAAACACGTCTGGTTAGGGGGTGGGTTGAACTTTAATATCCCCATTAAGTAGGCGTTGTTTATAACAGGTACCTACAGAAAAGAAGATTTACTCGTGCGTAAGTTACAGGTCAGTTCGATCGTTATGCCTACGGACCTGCAAAAAGCTCGAAGTCTGTCTAGGTGTACTTAGACTTCAGCTGCTGAATATTCATACCGTTTATATTACTTGGCTACTGTCGCCAACCAATTTATTTCGAAACAGTTTGACTAAGATAATTATTAAGATTATAAGAATTAACGGATATCACATTTAAGCGTAGCTATAAATTCTGGCTTACCCATTTCGATACTTATTTGCATGTTGAATGCTTATCATGTAAATATCGGCCATTAGACAGATAGATTTATTAATTATCAGCGTGTAATAAATGGTGTTTGTACGTGTTAGATATACCTACGTGTTATTATGGGGACTCGAGCCTCGTTTGTGTACGGCGCGGTAAATAAGTACCTGAGCGTGCGTGCACACTCGTACACGGACAGTCGATGCAGATTTTCCTCGTGGGAGCGTTTAATCGTTCCGTCAAACAGATGTTATCCGATGCAACATACTCGACTACTCTGAGGCGTAAAAGGAAGACGCTTACGCCCCTAATTGCGAGATATCCTCCGGTATCTCCTACAATATGTAAATAGGCGTCGATGGCAATTAAAAGCTTATCTCGCGCCCGGCGCGCCGGTCGCCGGTGACGGCTCCGTAAAATGATTGACATACTATTTTAACCGCCGCGGCCCGATAATGAAAATGTTCCTACGCGTTTAATTCATACTTTATTTATTGTTGAGCACTATTTACACGGCATAATTGATCGCGTTCTCACAACTGTCAGTCCGCTGACGAGTGGTTCGCGATTTTTGTACAATTAAGCGTTGCATTGTCGCGAGGCGCCGACTGTCCGCTCCGTGCGCCTGATGGTCCACCTGATTGCTAAGTTTTTCTTCGTCATCGATAAATTATCTTAAACCGACAAATATTTGTATTAAGTTGAAGCTTTTTAACATTTATTGACTTATCCGTTAAGTAGAGGTAATGTATTGTTTGTTCTTGTTCAACATCTTTTAAAATGTTATTAGAACGGTTCCCAAATTTCTTGCTATTGTTATTGTTGAAATAGCGGTTTAGCAATCTTTGTTTTGTATTTTTTTCTTATGGTTATTATGAGTCTGTATCGGGCAACGTGAAGTGTATATATTTAGGAAGTGAGTTGCGTTAGGTTAGACAACACATCGACATGACCCAGCTGAGTGCAGTAAATCACGAGCGCGGCAGATCCGTGGGCCCGCGCAGTGTCGCAGATCTTTCGGGCATAATAGCGCCGAGATTTAATTATAGTCGCAGGAGTATCGCATAATCGGGCATAAATCACGGCGTATAGATACCTGCCAGCGCAACCTGTTTTAATTCGCACGGCACAATGCGCGCGCCGCATTGTGCGCCGGCGCAGGCGACGCCGTCCTAATTTATACCTTCATGCCTATTTACTGAAACCCTCCGAATCCGACCTAAACTGTAACGTATCAACGTTTATACTTACCATTCTAAAGAATTGCAAATTCAGCTCTTTATAAGCTTTTTTGGATACCTATAAAATTTATACTGCAAAGTCTCATTGTTCGGGACTGCTTAGTAGTATCACGTTTAGCACACAATTGAGAGCATTAACATTCCCATTGAAACGTGAGTAGTTTAATCAGCCGATATAACTCACTCAATCTTTGTCTAACACGAGTAAACGTTGCTGGGCCAAATGGACTGAGTTCAGGGAGCCTTTATGGTCTCCGCCATAAACAGCTTAGAGTGGGATCTTACGTCGTCCTCGTTTTAGATTCGTTTTGACTTACTTGAGAGTTAGATTACGTTTACTTCCGCCCTCGCAGATACTTGTTTCTGATTTATAAGGATGGCTATAAGCTATTAGGCAACGCCTTCACTGAAAATGGACCACACACGAGCATTCAAATTAGAAAAGTCAGAGTAAACGGAAACGATGCATTTATCGCGGCGAGCGCGCACCGCGGGCGCGGGCGCCGGGCGCTCCCCGAGCCCGTAACTCTTCTAATAAGACACCTCGAGCGCGCCTAATGCGTGCAACATCGATTAAATATTTCATTATGATTTGTGTGGAGCCGAAACAGTTGTCCAAGCTGCTCCGCGCTAAGACGATTAGTGTAATAACTTGTCTGCCCCCAACTAAATCGTAACAACTGAACTGTGCCACGCCACAGCTTCTTTAAATACGATTTATAACCAAGTTCTACTTTTATAAACGCCATTGACTTACGTTACATGGTTCGTGTTTTGGAAAAATATTAATATTGTAGTAATGGGTGAATTGGAATAAAAGAAATCCCTTAAAGCTATATCTATTGAATGAAACGGGACTTAAGTGCGTAAAATAAAGATTATCGATTAAGTACATCTTTGTTACTAAATTACATAATAATTGTGTACAACACACAAACATACACATGATACGTGACATGATAGTAACTGTGGAAATTAAAAAAGAAAAAGAAATGATTTAGATTTGGAGGCGCACGGATTGTCCAGCTGATAGCACCCAGTCCAGAGAATATTAGACCTTAAATTTAGATCATGTAGGTTCCTAAATAAACAGAAGGCCTTGACCATTCGAAAAAATGCACCTTCCCTTTCTTCACTCAGGAGCAAAAATACCGGGTCAGAGTGCGTTTTTCATACAAATGAGACTATTTCGAAGCCTTGGTTCCTCGCCAGGAGTTGTTTTGAATGAGTTTTAATGGTGGAAACTACGAGGTTGAATAGAGGAGGTCAAAAGTTCTTAAGATACCTAACTGATCGCATAATCAGTTAACACCACAGCGGGAGAGTTTGGGTCAGCACTTGGATTTCCTTACATTTTATTGCCATTTTAGATGTTTTTCTGAACGTGCACTATTCCGACGTTAACCGCAGATTCGTTCAGTTGGGTATCCTAGGCACTCGGGAAGTCCTGTATCGATGCTCGGGGTATAAATCATCAGATTTCACTAAAAGCATTCTCTGGCGAGGAGCCAAGGCTTCGAAATAGCCTCTTTAGTATGAAAAACGCACTCTGACCCGTTATTTTTGCTCCTGAGTATAGCCTGAAAAAATAAAAATAACAAGGACACTACCGCATTTATAAATTTGCCGTCAAAAATGTTTGTAGTTTGGTCACCAATTGATACCCAAGGGCGTTAATGTGCGTTAATGATAACAAGAGAGGCGCGTGCAATGTTATCCTTGTTTACCCTTCCGCGCTGCAGACAAACAGACAGCGACCTTCACGTAGCGCCTTCATTTCCGCGTTCCTCAATAATAATGATAAGATACATTTGGTGTTTATGTAGTTTTCTTAAAGTGCAAACAGTAAAAATGCATAAATTGCATTTGGACTCAGAAGTAAACTTATAGTCAGAATTAAATACGGCACTCGTATTCGCTTCAAGTTATCTTATTGTGTAAGTTTTATAGAGCAGTTAAAAATTCAATTATGAGTCTTATGTGTGTAAGCGGGCTTTCAATACAGGAGCGCGGCGTCCGCGGCCGTCCGTCACACCGACACAATGCCGGCTCTTCATGCGGCGCTGGGTGCCGCGCCAATCGTATTCAACGAGTCCGTGTCAACGTCGTCTGAGCGGTGTCACTCAACGGTCAGCCAACGGTTTTGTTAAAAAAAGTACATGAAAAGGGATTCTTTCAACCGTCTATCAAATTTTACGACAAACGTCAATTGAAAAATATCGTTAACGAGTCTATAAATTCGCAGATTTTTCATTATGTTCGTCATGTAAATCTGACAAAAAAACGAATAATATAAAATAAACCGTTATAATCTTACGGGTTACTATAAATTATAAGAGATACAAGTAATGTTTATTGCAGTAAGCGTTAAAGATAATATAAAAGCGCTTAATCGAACAATGAAGTATCAATAACACCCCTTTCTTTATGAGTCGCGAGGGTTTAAACATTTACCATCAAAACGGTAGGTTAGTTACGCAAGCAATAAATTGTGGCCGAGTATTATTTTAATACGTAGTAAGTGCGAACTAAAATAATAGACAGACTGGTAGTAAAGCGTCTCCTGTTTAAAAAGCAAATAATTGAAAGCTTCTGTGAAGGTAGGTAGGTGTAATTATTTGCCGCCATTAAATTTTCAGATTGCTCGAGCGCTACTAGTTACGCAGACAGGAGACATGACTTATTTAGTGCCCATGTTGTGTTTCCATCTTTAATCTGCGTGGGCGCATATTTCCGAGAAAACATTTCTTGTCGAGCGTACATAATGCTGCCAAGAAAACAGAAGTAATAATGTTAGCCATACTTGTACGGCGAAGAACTCCGTAAATGAATCATCGCATATGCGTTCCTCGTCACAGTGCAAAAAGAAGTTTGTCGAAAATGCTCCTCGTTTAGTTAGCGCGCGGCGCGGGCGCTGCCGCTGCTGCGAGTACTCATCCCTTATTTATTTATACTGGAATGAGGAATGCGCTTTTTGCGACTGCGTCAGCGTGCGCCCGCGCAGCCACAGCCCGAGGCAGCGAATTCTTTGATTGACGAAATGCAGCAGTGCTACATTCCACCTGGATCGTTAGGTTTAATGTGGGAATACGAAATCGCCTTATTGCTAGACATTAATAATGGCACTTCACCGTTGCGCCATACCATAATTACAAATGGTTGATCGTATCGTATGGATCATAGTACCTACATGTTATTGTTTACTGAATGATACCGCACTGCCTCAATCGAAAGCGCTTTGCGGTTAAACTTGATTCCTAATAATATCATTGTTTCAGATGAATATATAAATATTAATCATTGATATAAAAAAACATAAAAAATACCAAAAATAACTATATTGGATAGGTATAGTGGCGCGCTCGTCGTTCATTATGCAGCAAGCCAGCATATTTACGTGTAATTGAACGGCTAAAAACAGTAAGTAGTTCTTATATCGATGTTCCCAAACGATCCTTTTAAGGCCTGACGTCTATCTATTCTAGACGGAAAGGTAGTGTTTAACGCAGCACGTCGACGCTTCGGATTATTATTATAACTTATAATATATTTTTATGCCTCGTAATAATATGATTTGGCGAGATAGAGTAAACGGTAAATAGATATTTTAGTAGGTAGTACTTTTACTAATATTTAAGACGTAATGATCGACGTTAGTTTCTCTTATCAGCGATGATAAAGCATGCGTAGATGCGAGCCGCACCCTGCACTTTCCACTGCACTCGCTGCACCTGCCGCGCGCCGCCCGGTGCCCGGGTGAGCGGGGTGAGCCGCTCGCCGCAAAAGCGTGATTCAGTGCTCTCCGCCGCGCAGCTAACGTTTATGGATATGTACCCAGCGACGTGAGGTTATTGCATATGAGGCGGGTTAAACGGATCCACGTGAAAGTTTTCCCTATTATGCGAAATAAATGTTCTTTCACTAGATATGCAGGGATCATATATCCTCGTAATAATGTGACTATCGATGACTGTTTTTCAAGTAAGTGGTAGTGGGCACAAATGTAGTGGGAAATGGTCCCAATTACTGGTGGAAAGTTATCATGGGACGTCTCATATTATCTTATACCTACCGATACGTAAATGCTTGGGTTATAAACTTTTGGTGAGCAAAACAGATCAAAGGATCCCGCGTTCGATTTTATTCGTTTCAATTAAGAGATTAATAAGAAGGCAGTGAAGGCGTGAGGTGAGGCAACGACCGGAGAGGATAAACACGGCAGGCGGGCGCACGCAGCCCTACGAGACATGCGTGCCGCTCCGTTACGACACCGACACCGAATTTTTCCACATGCCCGAGCAGCCGAGATAAGCGGCGAGCGACGCCGACGTGTTATTTATTAACGAACCGAATGATCGATAGTTGGACGCGACACCGGACGTACGCGGCCGAAGCCGCCTTTCGAAACTGCCGCCGCCATTGCTGCCCTCCGGCCTGTAAACAATACGGGACAGCTCTTATCTTCTAATTATGTTTACATCTCACTTTGGTCTGGAACTTTCATTGATATAATATTTTAGGCTTGTATAATTACTCTTTGCACACAAATCACCAGTCTAATTCATCATAGTCATAGCTGTAGCTGTAGATGAAGTTCAGCATCAACTGCAGTTACCTAATCGATTGATACGATATGGGAAATACTCGGAGCAGACGATTTTCCCCTTTAAATTGGTTTCCCCCTGATCGATCCTGCTCATGTTCGCTCGCTTTTTTGTACCAATTTTAATGGAGATCGGACCAACAAATCTGAAGTAATTGTCCAGCAATCATACAATAGTTACCTACCCCGGAATACCTATAACGGAATCCCGTGCCGTCCCAGTTGAATCTAAGACCTCAATTTATTCAGTCGAAGTATAACCATGATTTTCTCTACTAACACCAAAACTACTATGTGTTTCAACACAAGTTCAATGGGCCTATCCACGCCGATTTACTAAGTTTCTAAAACAAATTAGTTCAAGCTGTTTCGTAATGCCAGCCAAATGCAACAAAGCTCAACTTAAGTTACACATACATCAGCCGTTGTATCGTAGTAGGTACATATCAAGGATACCTATATGTTGTTGTCTGAGTAACGGTCGTGCTAAGAACGGCCGTGTCGAATGCTTTGTTTGAATAAGTCTCCTTCAACCCTTCGCCGAGAGCCATCCGTTCCGCTCTTGCATACGTCACGTCGTCGTGACAGCTGTGCGCTATACTTTCTAATCGCTCCATTCACGCCAAACAAACAGACAAGGAGTCGGCGACTTGCGAAACTTTAAATGGCTCGAACAATCGAACGAAAAGAAAAGAGTTATCAATTAATTATTTATAGACGTGCAAGTCAACAAACGCTTTGTCAAACTGATTATGCAAGCGCTCGGCGGCGCTACCCTCGATATTTAGATACGAAGTCTGCTTTATTGTAGCAATTGGTGCGAACAGTGTTGGATGTTTATTTTGAATCGATCCGAGGTGTGCGCTCACCGCGCACGATAGGAAACGTTCGGTAATTCGTGGCTGAGCGGCGCAGGGCAGGTTAGACCAGTCCCGGTGGCCTCGCAAGGACCCCAGCAAACCTGTTAGATTCGTTGCACGATTTTTACGTGCGCACCTACCGGAATCTCATTCACGTGGTGCACCCGCGCGCCCCACTGCCAGTTAACTCGTCAAATGACTCACGACTCGGCTGGTTAAATGCCAGAAGCTGGCTTTTCCAGTTTTCTGATCGAATTCGCATGTTCTATTCTTACTCGACAATACACGAGAGACATTTGTAGAATGTATACGTCTACAGGTGTTTATGTTATTTCTTGGCACATTAGCATTAGTCACATTACAGATGCACTCCATGAACTGGTAATTGTAGTAGAGACGTACGAGTAAATAGGTACCTACTGTTGTAAGAAATCAAACTGGTTTTTGCATAAACCACTTTTTATGAATGAATTGTACAGTTAGATAGACGCAATTATATCCACTATAGGTACGTACAGAAAAAAGGATGTAAGGTTGTAAGGTTTAATAACACGAGTCATAAGTAGAGGATTAGGTAATTTCGGTAAAACATATGTTATTAATTTCTTGTTGAAAGTGTAATGAAGCGTCAAAGATAAAGCAACATGGCAGATAACAATGCATCGTCATCCCGTGATATCAGCACGACACCAGGAACAGGAATCAGGTAGAACTACGATCCGGTCAAACCCGTCCGACGCGTGCTTCCAACATTTTTTATTTATTTGTCTGCATCGTCGGATACCGCTGGGCGTGACGTCAGACGACCTAAACTGGTTAGCGAGGGAGCAGGGATTTGCCTCGTATCCTTCCGGTTCTGCAAACGGCACGGACCTGTTCCGCGGCAGGTTCGCGGCTGCAGGTGACCCGCGGCGCGTGACGCGCTCGGCGCTCGCGCCTGCCCGACCGACCTCGCAAAAAACCTCCCGAATTAGACAGCATCTGACGCCTCCGCTCATCCGCATCCCGAGCCGACACTACTGGTTTACTCGAACCGGACACTCGCTGCGCTGACTCACGCTCTGTGTGCGCAACAATTAGCACACGGAGCGTCACACCGACGACCGCTGGTGCCCACCAACCACCAGAGGTCAGTATCCGTACCAAAATGGTCACGCCTAATAACTGGTTCGTAAGTTGTAGTCGGCCCCGTCGTCGTACAACTAAAGGCCAGGTTACAGGTATTTTACGCTATGTTTACTCGATGACTCGATAGACTGAATGAAAATCGATTTGTATTACGTAACACGGCAGAGGCGGTTGTGCATTGTGGTTTTCACAGGTCGTTTTGGTTAGGCGCGTGTCAGTTGATATTCCTAATAGATAATGTGTGTTGTTGTTTTCACAGGCGACGCAAGGAGGTGATGGAGGTGAGCGGCGAGTCGTGGCGCGCGTACTACTCGGGCGAGCACCCGCTCAGCGGCGCGGTGCTGGCCGTGGACGACGCGCAGCCACAGCCGCTCGTCACCGAGTACTACAAGCTGCCGCCGCTACAGCCGCAGGACCTGCACAAGGACGGGAAGCTCTCCGATGTCTGGACGTGAGTTACACGCTCGCAATGATGCTAACTTCATAATAACATTCTTATTCTTCGACAATGTAACAATGTGTTGTTCTTAGAATTACTTTGAAATTTGATAATGTTTTACAAAAGTAAATGAAAATGTATTGTGTTTAGAGCTCAAATTTGGCATAATAACAAATATAAAATAATGACAATGTACCTAGAAAGACAAAGTTGACCTAAAACTCTTAAAGAAATGAGAGCCAACCAAGAGAGGTTTTCTTTTAATGGACTAAAATATAATTAAATAGTTATGATATCAACCAAAGTTAATATAAACAACAGTAAGTTCGTTAGTGATTCAAGTCTTGTTAAGCTTAATATGCAGTTAAGTCGCTTATTCACAGCAATCACAATATTATTACAAGCAATCAAGTTTTTTTTAATTAAGGAAACACTTAGAATAGGAAATATACCTGTCACGTTGACGGCTGATATTAAAATTTATACGAGGCGGCAGTCTTTCGTATTTTCTAGTTTCGAAAACGAACAAATCTATTTGCAAAAACTGTTATCCAAGAGTAAATACTACTTTTTATTGCCAAGGGAACTAGAATCATTATATTTACAGGCGTATAAAAGTTTAGTTCCCGAATGACAGATGGTCTAGTATCCTTGTATAATGCCCAATCAATGCTCGTTATCAATTTTACTTATTCAAATTACCATTTGGAGTTCATTTTGGTTTTTTAGGCAGTGGATGCTTAAATTTAATTTTAGTATTGATTCGGTTAAATAATTAGTGTTTTGTAAAAGTAAATAAACTTGTATTTACATACGTTATGTAAATAATATAATATAATTGTGACGCTTACCTCAACATATATTGTAAGCAAAACATATTTTTTCACGTAATGAATGATCTTAAATCCGACGAATTCGATTTCTCAACAGTTGTTTTTGCATACCAACTTTTAATGACGTGTTTTCGTATAATATAAACCTTATAGACGTAAGATTCGAATATAAACGCCAAAACAGAGTTACTTAAAACATAGCCATAACCTGCCATCAAAATTGATTAATAGTTAATAAACGGCAAATTCAACTTCCTCTTTGTCGAACACACCGATTTGAATAAAAAGCTCAGGGTCTCCTCTACGCAGTCTTAAGAAGACTCAACGGGTAGCCAACGCCACCTTGAGAACTCGGGCTTCTATATCATTTACACCGAAGTAGAATACAAGCCGAGCGAGGCGTGGCCATTTATGAATATTTAATTCCCCAGAACCACCGCTACTCGAACTGTTAACGAAGTATCTAGGCAGAAGATAATATTCCTCAGGTGCGGCCACAACAAACTCTAAAGCATCACAAATTACGGATGATCCGCGTTGATAAGTTTCACGCCGTATCGTACCTATTACTAATAATCAATTTCATGTCTACGGTTTTAGCTGTAGGCTGTCTTGGATGCATCCAAGTGCATGCACCTAAATGAAACATACTTATCACGTCAAATTATTGCAGTGTTTTTATAAAATATAAAGTTCATAATACATAATGGGTCATAATATATAATGGTCATATCATAACTTACAGGTTTTATTTCTGAAACCGTAAACTTTTCAGGTTTATTCAAGGGCCATTGTATACAATACAACTAGGTTAGGTTGGGTTTGTTTCATAATAATCCTGAGAAGTTAATGGTTTCAGTAAAACACCATTATATATTATGACCATTATGTATTATGATTAGGACCCATTGTGTATTTTGAATTTTATATATTATTATTATGATGATGATAGTCGTACGTACCCAGGTTTAGAAGCAAACGGCAGTCGGCAGGAAGTAATAAAGACGATTTAAAACATCAATTAACTTTGTGTATGGGTAGGTGATAAATTGTGGTGATAAAAAAAACACATTGGAATGGGATGTATAAGAACAATTATTAGTATAATTGGCAGTTACCTATTCGTTAAAATATTCATCCTCAATAAACATATCCTCTGAAGCTTGTTTACCTTAACACGTCTTCACAAACACTGAAGGGACGGCAGTATAATGTACAGCAGGGCGCCATGTTCTCGCACACTCGCACTTGTCTACTCATCTAAACCTAGCGCATGAACCATGATCTTATATGCTAATATGATGCAAAATATCGACAACAATCAAAGTTCAATCAGAACTGATCGCGGAAAATCAATCGTCGATTCTCACGGCCGTAGATCATGACGTTCGTGTATCGGAGGCATTATCATTATAATCGACGAATTCGAGGCGCAGTGAATACGGAATGAATTTGCGTAAAATTTATATGTAAACTATGATAATATGCAAACTTTTTAGAAGAGTTTTTGTGCTCATTGAAGATGGAGGGGGTCGGGGGTTGTTGTGTCGTCGAGTCTCACGGCCGAGCGCGCTGAGACTGAGGCCGCGTGGCTTCCGGCCCCAGCGAAAGGTGTAAGAATAACAAATAATAAAAATGTTAATGTCCCACTCAATAAATTACAAGCACTCATTTGAATACCTATGGCGGGATTAACGAATCGAGAGTTCGCAACTGCGCCTGCGCCTGTGTTCGAGCCCCGCGACTTGGCTCGGGGATATTTTGCATTATATTATTTTTTAATTCGGTGTGGTTATGCCACACAAGATCCATGTTTCTTCCTCACGTTAGTTTCAGTTAAAACAATTAAAAATGTTTTAAGTAAATTCACCTAGGTGCACATGACATACAAACGAACAAAATAAAATACACTGAGTAGAACTTATTATAATCATCCTCACGGATTTTCAAAATGTTCTATTTAACCCGATAATTAAAAACTATTAAGTAAAATTTATTTTATTCTTTTTTTAAATAACTGCGATTCAAACTTAAAATGCCAGCCGTGATGCATTCAAAGTATTCCCATAGAAATGCGACCCCGATACAAATTATGCTCGCTCATTGAAAGAGGTTGTTAACAGCATCCTTTGAATAGCGGCCCAAAATGAGCAAACGCCGTGTCACATTTTTATCACAAGGAGTGCATAATGTTAACTTGACCCCACAAACCGTTTATATCTACTTTTATGAAAGTTTATTATATTCCATAAACAGTGAAGAAGTACGTGATAAAAGAAACAAGTTTGACTCTATGGAAATGTTAATAGAACGAGTGAGATTACCGCGCAAGACTGAGAAAAGACCACCATTGTGAATACAAAGAATTTTATATTCATATTCGTTAGAATGCTCGTCAGATGTAAATATTCATGCATACGTACTATATAGCATTAAGATAGAAAAATGGTGCAAGCCTCCTACATGACACCTCACACGACGCGGCCGCGCTGCTGCGGAGGAATGCGCAGTGCCGGCCAGCTCCGGCGGCTCGTCGCCGCGGGCCGCGGCGTTGCGCGTTACGGGAGTGCATAAATACACACGCTGACAATAGACGGATGTGGCTGGGCTGGAAGCGGCTCACATTGACAAGGACGCCCAGGACTCGTCTCGCTGTCGCGGCACTCGCGGCCCACGCGCAGCGCGCACCCATTGCTCATTCATACATTCAAAATTATAACGAACGCTCGCCCTCGCCCGCGCCCGCTCCCCGCTCGCTGTGTCTCTTTATGCGTTTGTATGCAAATCCGGCTCTAGCCAGCGCCAGGTTCATCGTCAGGTTCGGTCGCCGTGTTTGTTGTCTAAATCGCTCGTATTATTTGAATTGAATGCTCAATATACGCAGACACGGACTAGTTCCATCTTTATAGTTTCCCCCGAGCCCAGCCGTGGGCGTGAGCATACTGATGTTTCGTAAACGCAATGCGTATTGCGCGGGCGCACCGGCCCAGCGCCAGGACTACGGATATTATAGCTATTAAGTGGAAACGGGCAGCTATAACCATTAATATAAGTTGGCCGCTGTCGAATGCTAGCGCTAAGATTAGCATAGAAACGCGCGGCGGGGGCCTCAGGCACCTCCGGGGAGGGCCTCGCCCTCTGACCCTGTCACTGTTCGCACTCGCCACTAACGGGAAAACAGTTTCTCTAATATCCGCAGGTACCTACTTTACTACATAACATAAACATATAAATGATGTGTAATTTAAACTAATTGAAGTACCTACCTAATGCGTGTGCAATAAAGTAAAAATATGTATTATATGTGTGCCTAAACTGAACTACCTACACGCGCGGTGGCAGGTCAGAGTGTTGTCACGTTAATTAATCCCATAGCAACACTTCGTTAATAACAAAATTACCATTTTAGATATAACCCTAAAAGTCAGAATAAATTACATTCAATAAATCCATAAACGTCTAATGAATCAGTTATGATGGAAGCCAAGATAACGAAATATTCACTTATTCGAAAAAAATATTTAATGATTACGTTATGTAGTTTTATCTTATACCTAACCGATAATTATTGGTGGATGGCACATTAATATATTTAAAACATATTTCACCACGTTTAGCAAGGTTCCGTTGACAGTGCGCAACGCTCGGTAAGGCCGCGGCAAAAACTCAGGAGCTGGAACCGTGTGACCCATTTAGGCCCAGAACCGGTTCTCTCTTCACGATCCAACTGTATTGTTAATGGCAAAGCAGTTAATACCATTCAATTCCCTTGAAAACACCCGACCCCTTATAAGATAATGCATAAAAAGATAGCTCATCGTTGTGTCCCCGCCCGGCCGGCCATCACGTAGCGAAATATCTAATCGGGGATTGACCATTATTCTTGACCATTCTTTATCATGCGAACACTCCCATTGAAACGGTCAGCTAAAGAATTTGAATAAATTGTCGTTACATATGCTTGCGAATTATTACCCGCCAGATGAGCCGGCCGACTCGCTGAATTATTTTTATTTGAGCCTTTCCGCTGTTGGTTAATTAGGATTAGGGAAAAGCATAACGGGAAATTAATCACCTAGTTACAGGTGTGTGTAACCGAATGTTTCTTCTTAATGGCTTGGACAAATGGCGAAATCGTTTTCAATTAAACGTTTAATAATGAATTAGTTCCGTGAGAAAAGTAGCAATAAACCTACATTTAGTGGAATGATATATTCAAATAGAATGGTATTACGATGCGAGCATCCGTTGCAGCGCCTCGGGCGGCGGCGACGCGGCGCTCCGCGATCCCAATCGCTCGTCACCGCGACTGTCGCGTCGCGAGATACCGCCGTTGCCGATACCGAGTGCTCACTTACTTCATTATCCCGCCGTGTCCTCATCATTAAGCTTTGGAACACTTCTCGCCATCGGCTACATTGCCTATTACATGGTGAATGTTTTTTAATCGGTTGTTATAATGTTAAGTCCGATTGCGTAATTGTTTCACATAATCGCCTTTATTATTTTAGCGTAAGAAAGTTTTGATGCGCTATCATTTACGCAAATCACTGAGAGACATTAGCATTCAGAGTAATTTTAATCATACAAATGCGACGTTCTATACTGACACAGTTACTCAAAGTCTTTTGTGATTCATAGGAGATATTTCGATGTGCGCCTAGGGATCGCCGGAGACGCCGGGGCCCGCAGCCCCGCACCCTCGGCGCGCATTGTCGCGCTCTCCTCATGTGTGAAAGGGTGTTAAGTAAACATTGCAAATAATTATAATGGCAATTGCATCGGAGCGGCGTATTCCGATCTGTTTTGATAAGAAAATACATATTTGCATGTAAAATGTAGCAGCAGGCTGCAGGAGGTGTTCATTCTGATCCTTTTATTACTCGCACTGTTATGGTAATCACAGCAACATGACACTGATATCTGATCTAAAGTTTGGGAATGTGATCGTCTAACGGGTTTACATCTATCCTACGTGTGTATTTATTGGGTGGCCCGTACTTTTGCTCGCATGTAAATTTAAGATTGTTATAATAAATTATTTTCTTTGCGACTCGATTCTGGATAACTGATATTAATCTGTAGATAATGTTCTTTTAATTAAAAAATACAAACGTGACGAGCTGAGAACCTGTTTTAAGTAATATTTATTTTCAAATCCTAATTATGATCTTAAGACTTAGGATCGACTTGTAAGAATTTCGATAATGTTATTATTAAGTATCAATAATACATATAACGATCGCTTACACTTTCATCAATCATCTATAAAATTATTGGTAACACCCATCATCGCTATTTATCGCCAGTGCCGCTTGATTCATAACTTATGTACTTGTCTTAAAAATACGAAAGTTAACATGTTGTCATAGTTAGGGAGCCTAATTGGTATTACATATTACGAAAGGAGGTGATAGTTATTTAAATTAGTGCATGCTTGGGTTTTTCCCAGCAATTATTATTAAGGCACATTTTGATTTAATATGAATATTGACTAGGAGTACCTAGGTAAATGTTTAAATCTCAAAGAGATGGCATGTCAGTGTGTTGGATACACAGTGCACCCGCGCCAGAGGCGCATGGCCGCGAGCGCCGCAGCGCTACAGCGGCATCGCCGGCGGCGGCTCAGCTGTCCGCGAGCGCGCTTTGTGTAGCGTTTTTGCGCGGCGCCAACAATGAGCAACAAGCAAACAACGCTTTGTGCCACTCGCATGAATAACGATATCGCAACCACTCCAGCCGCGCCCGGATTAACACAAAATCCATTTGCATGCATCGTGGTACAACGTCGTATACCCTACTCGTATTATAACACGAGACTACCGATAAATTCATGAAACAAATTCGCCTCGCGGCTCTCTCGGCAACATTGTCGATGTTTTCCTAAATATTTTACACACGCGGTTTATCTTATCGGGAGAGCGATTTCACACTCGTCGTGTTTCTCTTACAAATCGCGTTCATAAATCGTTAAGTATGAGCAAAGCGAGAATTGCAATCGGACACGGCGGTGCTGCAAGCGCGCGGGAGGTCGCTCGTCCCGGCCAATTCGGACGCATGAAATAGTGCCGCGCGAGGCTCTTATCTAAAATAAACATCTGAGCGCCAATGAAACTTGTCTTCAATTATCATAAATCGGCGCACACTGACATCGCAGAGCCGACGAAAACCGCGCCCGCACCGCGGAGGAGGCGCGCGCGTCTCGCCGGGCCGCCGACAAATCAAACCCGACGCCCGCACTTCGCTAGTACCTACTATATCGCATGCAACACACTAACCCAAAAGAAAACAAATCAGAAAGTTATTCAGAAATAGGTACTTTTATAATAT
The DNA here is from genome assembly GCA_923062465.1 of Acleris sparsana. NCBI lineage: Eukaryota > Metazoa > Arthropoda > Insecta > Lepidoptera > Tortricidae > Acleris > Acleris sparsana. Next base: position 10,851,138 of record OV281287.1, on the reverse strand, counting down.
GGCATTTACCCTATTCTACGAAACAGCGACCCAAGCTTAGAATGTCATAATTTAAAGTGGGACGCAAGTAATATTCTGAATATGCACTTGCAAAGATACGCATCCTTTTAAGTAATTAATGCATTAAAATATCGTTACTCACATACTTAACTGCTAAAATTACTTACAAGACATGACGCTCTAGGTAGTTTAAAGGGACGCTGATATGTTTTGACTAAATACAGTCATTCTTTAAATGGTCATATATGAAATAGCGACGAATATTATGGGCACAGCACATCTAATGATAACTTTAGAAAGAAGTAAGGTACATTACTTAAGCCTGATTCAGGCTCAAAGAAATTACTTTAAATAGCCGTGCCATGTCATGGATGGTTTCACTTTAAATAACTTAATCAAACGATCGACACCAAAATTACTATTAGGTATTATTATGTTACTATTATGAAATATATTAGAACTTAAATTAGCGGCTCTCGTAAATAGGTTGAAAAATTGATGTTTTTAAATAACAATAACTTAAATGATGTCGAAACTTACTATGAAGCTTTTGTTGCACTTACGCGGGTAATTTTCATTATCTACGTGTCTTACTCTTATTTGGTGTAACAGAAAATATAATGAGTCAACCGCACTATTGACGGGCAATAACATACGAAATTTATGGCTCATCTACCTAAGCGTACCTTTAGTTAAGCACAAATATGACGGTTTCATCTAAATCAGCTTTTTCAAACCTAAAATTCTAGGACAGGTACATACTTTTATGGTTTCGGTGGCGGCACTGGAGGGTACAGGGGACCACCTAATTAACAGCACGTACTTCTGACAGTGCTCGGGCTGAATGCTTAGTGTAGGTATCTATAACACAACATAATATTACACAATAGGTACACAATTAAGCACATGTAGATTCGTCATTCGTAAAAAACTTTCTCAGTCCGTGATCTAGCCCTTCCAGCCCTAGCTCAAGTGATAAATGCTGATGCTGGGTATTATTTACTAACTGATAACAATACTCTATTCTTTTGTCTTCAGTTTAACATATTTTTCACTTCTCATTCTTTTTAAAATGTTACTTTGGTCTCTGCACATCGGGACTAGAGCTCCTTATTAATCTCTAGGGATTAAAGATGTTTTTGTTTTAATTCACTTTGGAAACCCCTAAACTACCAATCACCGTGTTTGTGAATGGAGGATTATGGCCATTTTCAGCGATTGTGTATAGACAATTTTTAGGGCGTGGAATTAACCTCAGAATGACAACTGTGCAATAGTAGATTGTACAACAGGGGCTTAAAATTAAACATTTTATCCGAGAATTATGGTATCCTTCCGAGCCAGTAAGCGAGGTTGGATAACTAAGTCGAGGATAAAATAGGTTTCTTAAAACCTTACCTACTTACTTACTTACTTATCGAGTTATACACTCTGCTTTTCACTTCGATTACGAAGAAATAACACAGTGATAATGTAAAAGAACTTACAAAAATGAGAATGTATCATGACTTTTTGGCCGGTTCTCCACACTTTTGAAATCATACGTTTTAAAACATTTTTTTTTGGATTTTGGCGGCAATGTCTGTTCAATATAAGTTCTTTTGCATTTTTTCTATTAGTGTGTTAGATGTGAGCATTATTTCCTCTTTAATAAAATCCGTAACACCACCAGTTTTGCAAAGAAAAGAACTAGCTAATATAGAAAAAAACCTCTTTCCCGCCACTGTATTTATTTTTATTTTTCTGCATGATATTTTTAGCTTAGGTCGAACGCAATACCTACTGCCAAGTTATAGTACGTTGTTTTTGTGACGTTTTTGTTAATTATGTTTGTTTTTAATAGTTTTAATTTTCTTTTTTGTTAGATGCTACATAGAAGGCAAATAAATTAGAGTAAATGCATTCAAATAACAAGTTTATTTAATGCAGTCACCTCGTCTATCTGGCTGTAGGGCTTAATTGTCTTAATCTAGATGACGACAACACTTTATGCACTAGTGCATAAATGCGATTTTATAAAGAAGCCAGCATAAACAAGGACTTTACGAGCTTAAGAAGAGAAAAAATATAAAATGAACGATTTAATTTTGTGAAACACAATTAATGTTTACGAATATGAACGTATTTCATTATCTAAGGATAAATTCATTTTATTATGCATGGTCCAATGAGTTTCAAAATTGTTTTAATGTTGAACCTGTTGGCTAAATATGTAAGCATTTTAACCGTCACTTAACAAAAAAAACAAAAGAAAAAACAGCGGAAAAATTATGTAAGAAAGAAACTTTGTAATTATCAATATTGTAATTTTGTATACAACGTATTTTTTTTTCCTCGCATGCAAAGTGAAAAGTATAGTGTTTAACGCGGGACTAAACAACCATAATGATACTCGAACTATAGTCACCCTCGCTCTGCTTGGGTGTCAAAACATCTCGTGTCATTACGACTTGTTTTAGTCCCCTGTTGACCAATCTTCTATTTTTATAGTATTGTAAAAATATTTTATTTTAAATTTTTAACAACCCAGTTTATTTTCCGTTCAGTCCATTGTCTCAGCACTGCATGTTTCACAAACTTAGCGCGGTTTGTTTTAGTAATGGGTTCAGCCGAGGAGAAAGATACATTCTTTTGCACTTTATTGCAACGAAATAAGGTGCAATATTGTATACAAATATTTTACTTGAATTTACTAGTTTTAAATTTAATACTTTACCGACCTTAAAAAATAAATGTTTAAAAAAACAAAAAACCGCCTTCAAAAATGCAAAAAATAACTTCTTATAAAATGATAGGTACCTATAGGTAGGTCAGTCCAACTGTATTCGGCTTTTGGTTTAAAATATTGTGGGACGCCGACTTCAGTTGGACTGACCTACCTATAGGTACCTATCATTTTATAAGAAGTTATTTTTTGCATTTTTGAAGGCGGTTTTTTGTTTTTTTAAACATTTATTTTATTTAATACTTTTTAGTGATCCTATTTATGCTGTTATGTAGTTCCACTTTTCAATAAATGAGAAACTATAGAAAATTTCGAGCTCGCCGCAAGCAACGCCACTGGAAAGTTACAGTCATATTTCAACAAGTAAATATTCTTCGTTGTAGTCGCTCAACTATCTTAATCGACATATCTTATCGTTATCGCCACCCTTGAAATAGGTACCGTTGAGGAGTTCCGGTGGCCATCTGTGGTCTTCATCATCAGGTCCACTTCACCAAATGATACTTTCTGAATGCAAATGCTAGACTTGTTACTAAAAATACTAAAATCGCTTTATGTTTGCCTACAATATTTGAGGAGTTCTCTCAATTCCTCACTGATCCCCTCATCAGATTCCGATTTGGTGGCAATGGGACCACCTCGGAAGTATACCCTATCAAATCAAAAAAGAATTTTCAAAATCGGACCACAATTGACGGAGTAATCGGTGAACATACACAAAAAAAAAAAAAAATACATACAGTGGAACGTATAACCTCCTCCTTTTTTTGAAGTCGGTTAAAAAGGGAAGGTACCTGTACTTGTAGATACCGTAATTAAACGTTTGTAATTACGAATAAAGTTAATAAAAAATATGTATAGTGTTATCATTATTCGAACTGAATTTAAAGCAAATAAAATAAAACAGTTTTTGATTGGCCAAACACGAAAAGGATTTTCCCAATTTCGGTTCTAAGACACCTACTTTAAAAAAATATATATACGGGAGATATGGGTTGCAAAACATACTACCTATTGTAGCCCATCTTGCTTCTCGACTGTTATTATAGGTACAATGTTTTTGGAAATCAATTCCGTCGATGTTAAAAGTATTGACATATGTAAATTATATTATATAATTAATACGATCTGTATAGTCAATTTAATTTCTATTTTTTGTTTATTTAAGTTATCGACATAAAAAACCTATTTTCGATAGCAATTAGACCTGTGGAAGTCAATTATCATTTATCGCACAAAACGAAATCCGATAGAAAAAGTATTCTATAAAAAATAAAAACATTAGTAATAAAATTAAGTTAGTAGTATAAATAACAGGTAGGTATGGTTGGTATAGTTGGTTGGTTGGTTTGCATGGCTGTTGGTATCAGGTTATGTATAGATAACCTGATACATATACCTACAGGTTTGATATTATAGTAATATTTATAATATTTCTTTTTGCAAAAATAAAAATAACATTACCAATAGGTAGGTACCTAAACCTTAACCTATTCAGGTTTCTGATGAACCAGAATTATTTAATTTTATAATTTATACCTATTTATCATTTTTTATATGAATTGTGACAGGTTACCCACGGGCTACTTCGACGCGCACTTGATCAAGTTTTGTTTGAGCCTCAATTTGTTTTTTTGTATCTCGAAAGTAAAATAGAAACCCCTTACCAGTAAAAAACTCTTATTTACTTTTTTTGGGTTTTTTATTTAAAAAATAACGTAAATAAATTAGTTTCTTTTTACTTTGTATTAAAAATCTAATTTTCGTATAAGTACTATATTTAAAGTACCTGAGTGCTCGAAAAATATTTTACGTATACAGATTCAAAGATTAATATTTATAAATGACGGAATGCAAATGATCAATATGACAGTTAGCGCACTTGCAGTGTAATGATAGCGCGAATAGAGCAGTTATCAAGTGCGCGGGCGCAGTATAAGTTGCGCGAGCGCCAATCACCGCTCCCTCCCCTCCGCAGGGCCGGCGCGGGCCTGAAGGCGGCCAATGGCGCGCACGGGGCGGAGCTGGGCGCGCTGCCGGGGCTGCTGCACGCGGGGCTGGTGAAGCGCGAGCCCGAGGACCTCAGCCGCAAGCCCGGCGAGCCCGAGCCGGCGCACGCGCCCAAGCGACACAAGGTGCGTCACACCACCGCTCGCCGCCGCCGCGCGCGCACGCACACACACTCGGTCACTCATGTCTCTATCGCGCGCCGCGTGCGCCGCGCCCGCGTTCACTAGCCGCGCCCGCCCGCGCCCGCTTTACCTTTAACTTAATTCTAAATTGTGCCACTCATGTGAACGTGCTGAACACAAACCTAAGTGTCCGTGAAGCTGTGGCATGTACGCCTCGACGTTGCGCAGCGGACAGCTGTGGGAGAGCGCGTGTAACCGGCGCGTGTGTCCTCAGGTGGCGCTGGGCGACGAGGCGGCGTCGCCGTCGCCGGCGCCGTCCCGCGCCTCCTCGGCCGGCTCGCTGCTGCCGGACGCCGCCATGTACGCGGCGCAGATGTTCGCGCCGCCCGGTACGCCGAGCCCGACGCCCTACGGCGAGCAGTACTCGCGGCAGCCGGCCGGCGCCTTCTCCACAGAGCCCTACTACCGGGAATACTTCGCGGGGGATGGATACCAGCAGCGCGCAGCGCCGGCTTACGAGGATGGCGCCGGCGCGTTCGGCGAGCGCTATGCGGCCCCGCGCTATGGGAAGAGTGTGATCGCGGCCGCCGGGCTCACCGTGGACCTGCCCTCGCCGGACAGCGGCATCGGCGCCGACGCCGTCACGCCGCGCGACCACCCCGCCGTTCAGCAGGTCGGTGGGCGCGGGCGGGCTTGTGCAAACACCACATACCACACCACACCACACAACACAAATATTAATTTCATCTAGTGCAGGATTATTTTATACCCCCATAATTATATTCAAGTGATATCTCTAGTAAAATGTTTAAAACTCAGGTTTAGCTTAAGGCTAACGACGGCTGATTTTGGATCTGCAAGCGATAGTTCCACAGCTCATTACGTTTCGCAGAATGCACGCGGCCTAATGAATATTCCGCTCATGGTTCAGGACGCCGGAGCCCACCCGCTCTGCTCTACTTTGATTACCAAAATAATCTCTTAACGTTGATGATTGTCGTTCAAAGCATTTTTATTCTACGACATGTATCAGAGATCAGTAAACATTGCGTATTAATCACTATCTATTACTCCTATAGGTAGTTACTATCGTTTCAAATTCACTATTAGAATCAATTTGAATTCCAATAAGAGTTTAAGTAGGTACGCTTGTATCGCAAACATAACACAGTTGTTTCGGATTGTTAGCAAAGTAGTATATTTTAAGCACTTAGGTACAAGGTACTCAGAGTAATTGCAGTTTGAATGAGACAATGGCGGCCGCAACCTTCGGCGCAGTCATGGCGGCATAGACACCTCACTGTACAATGTTTGTTAGAATTGCACTAACTGGCAAGACAGAGCAGGAGCCGGGCGGCGGACGGCGGGGCGCGGCACGCCGGTGTATATTGAGTTCATTAATTTGCCTTTTGTAAAGCTGACAGTTGCAACTCAAACTGACACCAAATAACTTTTGCTTGACATTTATGGTTGAGCGAAATATCAGCTAATCAAATAAATGGGAGCGATAATAAAGTGTAAAATATGTCCGCGAGCCGCTGTCGGGCGCGACACCTCCCGGCTCGTTCATTATCAGGTTATTGTTCGCGCGGCCCCGCTCGCTGCTCGCCACTCGCCCCGCGCTGGCCGCGGCGCAAGCGAATTCGTTGCTAATCATATATTATAATATTACCAGATTTCATGGTGTCTTTATCATCATATGTTCATATGAGCAACAATAAAACTTATTGTGCTTGTCTTTTCTGGGGTTCAAAACGAGCGAACTATTCTTATTCAGGTTAACATTGTCATGATTTCGAATCATTCATACAAATTCGCGTGATAATTAATTAAGAGACAAATGGAAATGTCAAAACGTTTAGCTGTAACACATGTAAATGTAGCAAGTTTTTAAATCATGTTTTTTGACGCGCTCATACATTATGTATCACTAATTTTCTTGGACGACTTATACATCATGTTGCCATGTAACGGTGTAACGGAATCAAAAGATTAAATAGAGGAAAGATACCCAAGCAGAATAAGAAGCCGCAGCGGCCGCGCGGGAGCGGGCAACTACTAGTACCTACCGATGACACACTTACTGAGAAATTTTAATGAGAAACCATTATCATAAATTAGTTGCCAATTGGACTTTATGCACGAAAGGTTTCGAAATAAAACATTAGTTTAGTAGGTTTCCTGTGAAATCTTACTTTTTGTTAATCGTGGAATACTGACGCTTTTGTACATTGTTTTCGTATTGACGGGTTTCCATCGACTAGATAAGATCCAAAAATATATGATAATGTTTTCCTATACAGATGCTTTAAACTAAAATTTTAAACGTTTGTTAGTAATTCACTTTACCGCAAATCAATGTTTAGATTTAATTATGATTATCTAATAAGATAAATAAGAGAAACACATGCTAATGTCGCTAATTCGTAAACGTAGTCTCCGGCGACCGCGGGGGAATGTTCGAGGTGAATAGGCAATTTAATAAATTCCGCCAGTTTGTTTAACTGTAGCGATGTGACAATCCGATTACCATTCGATTCTATTTAGCTTCATTAACTCATTATTTAAATAATTCATCAGGCAAACATTTGCTTTATTATTAATGAATACTGGTTTTTTAAGGCGATTATTTAAAACAGAACATTACTCTCGATAGTGCTTAAATTATGTCGATTATTAAATTCCTGTCCAAAATGATTGCACCCTGAATCGAGTCGTAGCGCATTCGTAGCACGTCACACAGAACCGCTACGCAAAAATTAGGCAGACATTAGAGTTCAACGGGCACTCCACAAATTCCGTTCTAAGCTTAGATTGTTGATAGGAAATTCTGACGCCGAAACATGCCACCTCTAAAAATGGAACTTTAGACCGAATACCTTAAAGTTAATTGCTGGAACGTGCTCAGAAATTAAGAGTTTAAGCTTTTTAGTGTACGTGTTAGTATTATCAACAACACATTGCTTTAAAATCTGCACCAATACTACACGTGTAGCACACGATATCACAAAAGTTGATAAAATATATCAATATCCAAATAACACACCGCAGAGTAACACATGCTTTAGTTTTAAATATATTTTGGAGCAATTTTTGCGTTGTACCTATTCCGGGTGTTTTTCTCTAAAGTAAACATTTGTTCGAAGTGTTTTTTTATATATTCCTACTCGTGTTTTAACACTCTTAGTACTGCTTGACATCAATTGCAAATGCAAAGACATGCTAGTACCAAAAGTGTTAAAACAAATTATAAATATCCAGGGATAAAAAAATCTAAACTTTCATATTTTGCAAAGTAGAGTGCTACCAGTTCCTGAATATCAAATGCTGGTGTGATAGCAGACACTATTAAGAAGCTAAAAGAACTGTATTGTGTTCAGATACACTGTTAAATATGAAAGTAGGATATTTAGTATCCCTTGACTTTTTTAATATTTACTGACAACGTTCATCAAGGTAACGTTTTTTTGTAATATTTTCCTATTAATCTTTAGTTTTGTATTTACGTATTAATTCCAAATACCTAGTACAAACACAACAATGCAATATTTTAACTGTTTCTGGCGACGGTTTGAAAAATAGTACAGTTTGGTGTCACTCTTCTTCTCCATCGCGTTTTTTGTCTGCTAATACACCGTACCCTTTAAAATACTATGCCCGTCTCCCATATTCTTGTTCATAACAGTCCTCGTAATAGTTCTTGGCACTGACAACATTATATATCTCCCGCAGTGGTCTTTGAGGCATTATGATACTCGTAAATAACTCTCGTGCCTTTTGATCCTCATGCCGTTAGAAGATCACAGCTTTAACATAACCTCTTTTTATTCATGCTGTGATTTTGTTTATGAAATTACAATTCAGTAAATTCACAGACAATCCGGATGAAAACTTCAAACTTCGAATACCGACAAGAGAAAATCTAAGTCAATATGTAATAAGAAAAGCATTGGCTATTTCGGTCAGTACGCTTTTTAGGATTAGGGCTGAAATTGAAAACTAAGTATTTGGAGTCTGCACAAGGCTTCTTATTTTACATAGGGAGTGAAAAAATAAATAACTCTGAATTGCTTTTTATAATATGCCACAGCGCGCAGCCTCCGTTAACTTATACGCACGTTGTTTGATTGTTAGCCATCTTCGTCAAAAGGCAGTTTATGGCGGCTGGCGTTGATTCTGTTCTGTATGATTTTGTCGTTTTATTCATATAACAGCGGGCCTGGTAGGTATAGTTGCGTTTATCGCGTGACAAAATGTGGATAAAGCATCCGTCACTTTCGTACTTATATAACTACGTGTCAAAAAATGACGAATGTTGTATTCACATTTTGTCACGCAATAAACGCAGCCATAGACCGCCTGAACAACGAAACCAACCACCGTGGTTTTGGTGATGGCCAGATACAGTGTGGTGCTGGTGTAGCGGCATTACAGCTTGTTGTGTGACCGTGTGTTTGCGTGTTATCGGTAGTTGTTCGTCTACAGGATGTTCCCCTTCAGCGCGTTACAGTATGTGACCAATTGTGTTTGTTTGTGGCAGTCGTTCGACTACACGGTGATCTGCCAGCAGCCGGAGGATGGGCGCGGCACGCCGTCGCACCACTCGCCCGTGCCGCCACGCACGCGCCCCTGGCACGACTTCGGCCGACAAAACGATGCTGACAAAATACAGATTGCCAAATTGTGAGTATTTTTTTATCAGCCTTGATATTTATTTCTCTTTTTTATCCTTGGACGCATCATAAACGTAACAAGACTAACAAAAAGCAAGCTTTATAAACCCAACTGCTTTTTAAATAATGTCGTCAAAGTAATGTTAGTTATCATGTATATATTTTTTATTTCGCCATTCACACATTTAAATAATTTTAATATAGACTATGACACTCTAGTGGTTAAGATGAATCTAACCACGTATTATTTATTAAAATCGGTTTAGCCCTTTAGTAGTTACGAGCGGACATTTACAAGCTAAACACCTCACCCTCCCTTTGGGCTTTGCCGTAGTCTGGTAAAAAAACCATAATTAGTTTTAAAGAAGTTTTATCCCATCAATTTTTACGTCGGTTTTAAACTAAAAATTGCAACAATCGCCATGTGTGGGTTTGTTTGGTGAAACCCGACAGCGCAATTATTGATAATCTCACGATTCAGTTATCGGGTTAAACCAAGTAATAAAATCGAAAATGTAAAAAGAATACATAGGTACATACATATAAATGTTTATTTCACCTTAAACCTAACAGCATCTCTGTGTTGTGTTTGTATTGATAATAGTTTGCAGTGATTGTATTTGACTACACAATTCTCGGGTTGTGGGCTCGCGGGGTTACCACATTAAACTACAGCGCTTGTCGTGGAATCAAATTCCATCGTAAATTCCGAAAACTCAGGTGTTAATTGTGGATATAACCGTCCCTCGAGACCCTGCTGGTACTTAGTAGTATTTATTACAAGAATAGTAGTTTTCCTTATATTTGCTATTTTTGATTTAATTGTAAAGGATATCTTTGTATTTTATAATTATTATGAATGTGTTTCTTTCACATTTTTTACAAGCTCATTGCTGGTATATATATATGCCATTCCAAATTCTAGTCTAAAATCGTTTTATTTATTATCTTAGTTTGAGTAATAAAATAATATGTACACGCATTTTAATCCTTAGTTCAGACTTAGCTAGTATAGATAGATCTACTATCAGAAAATATATTAAAGGGAATATTATTAGAACGTTTCAGATGCTTTGAGTTAGTAATGAAAGTATGTTATCTCCCTCTTACTCTTGAAAAGGTGCATATCTTTTGTTCATATTTATACTCTGCTCGCGGTCTCATTAAACTGATCAGATGCAAATGGACAATAAGCGCTTGATAAAATCCCTACGCTATCAACTCCGCGATTTTCAGTCGCGACGCATTATCTTTCGGTACTTAAGTGTCTAAATAAAACTTTATTGGCGGTAAACACCCTAGATACATTATTCCGTGTAGTTTTCCTCAAGCCTGGCTGGCGGAGGGTCAGCGGTGACACATCGTTATCAATATCGCGTCACCTTACGGTCACGTTTGCGATACATTACGATCAACGTAAATCAACATAATTGTATACCTAATTCCAATGTCGGAATACATTTTAATTTGATTCGTGGTCATAAAATAATCAGGTCCGCTTCTCGTATATATTAAACACTGGCCGGAAGACAGAAATTAAACCTAATCTATTCGAACTTGAAAACTTGCTGCTTGTTGCTTTAGAACAGTAAACGTTTCAATTTGGGGTCCTTAATTAGCTCTTACCAAAACGGAACAATTTGGTAAATTGCTGTAAAGAGATAGAGTAAATAGTGGCATAAAACAGTTTGATTAAATCGTTTGTGGGTAAGTGGCTGGCGCGCGAGGAGGCAGCGGTGGATGTTGACCGAGCACTTCGCACCTCGCGCGTGGCCGGTGCCGGTGGTGTGGCCGCGGAGTCTTCCAGGAACATCAAATAGTATCCGGGCTCACGTAACGCCTCGTAAACTAGCCAGAGACCGTTTTCATCAAAATTCGAGATAGTATCAAAGTCTCGACGGAAATTACCGCGCTCAAAAGTTAGGGTGAAAAATCGATCTGTCAAGTTGTCATCTTCGTTTTCAACCCGAGCGACGCTCAGTCGTGGTGAGGACTTTTTAATTTGACGATTGCTATGTATCATTCTTAAGATAGTGTGGCGCGGCTTCGTGGGTTTAAAATACTGTAAACTGGTGGCCTACCACTGCATACTGCGAATTGTTTTAGTCACGCTTATCTGCAAGTTTGTTCTTGATGATGAAATAATTAGATCGGACAATTCAAATTTAGAGGTTATATAAAATCAATATATCTATAGTTATATGACTTAGATGTAGTAATGAAGTCACAAAAATCTAAACAACTTGAACTTGCTTCAATTGAAGCATCAGCTGTAGTTTTATAACATCACTTCGTCCCTAGTTTATACTAACTTATGTTGACAAAATATAATCTGCACTGATGCTACTCGACGTAGCGCTTCTAAGACGAATCCCTGCAGATATTATTTAGTCAACTATAACAGTTCCGGGCCTAGAAAAGAGAGACGTTCTCCAAAATATTTACCCAACTAACGGTTTGTTGCGGCGCATGTGTGTATATTCTCACTTAAAATGACCCATCGCGGCGGGATAGTTTTTCTAAGAGGTGCTAAATATCATTTCGTGATCGTCGACCGTGTCAGTAAAAGGGTACGTGTAAATTGGTATTTTCATTGTTGCTTGCTAATTACGTTTGTATGTTGGAGATTAGGCTCACTTAGTTTTATGTGGAATGTTCTTTATGCATTCCGGAACTTCTTGAGCCTCTGCAATTGCTTAAATTCAACTTGTCCAGGGTGATGACATTTTTTTAATTTTCTAGCTATTCTATTAGTCAAGTGAATAATGTTTTAGAGACACCTGAGTATTTATCGCATCCTGATAACTATAGAAACATTAACATCGTCGTTCAATCAAGTTATCATTGTAAACTAACATTAAAGCATGACGATAATCTTGAACAAACAAAATAACTTACAGATAATATCAAAAATATGACTCTAGCTTTCAATATTTATGTATATTGTATGCAAGAATGCGCGAGATGCCAGCAGCGCATTGCAGTGAATGACTCGCTACACCTATTTGGTTTGCATTTTATCAAGTTGTAATTAAATTAGTCGTAAAAGGCTAAGTAACGCTTTAACAGAGCTCGTTTCTTGTCCAACTGATCTCAGTTTAACACTCTTAAGTGGCTGTGTTGGGTTTTTTCCGTACTTTTGGCTTTCTCACATAATCAAAAAAATCTTCACATGCCCTTAAATTTGAAAAAATATAGTTCTTCAAATTAAAGTTCATGTGACCTTCTGCAGGGTGCGTCTGGATCGATACCATCTTAGCCTCAACCCTCCGCTGAGCAGCAGTGCTTGTGCTGTTGTTTGCATGTCGTTATGATAGTCGATGAAATTACGTCGTGGCATGACATCCATCATATTCTTCAGGTTTCTCAACGGATTTACAAGTTTGAATGGCAAATGTCTATAGGGCGTTGTTTGCCATTGGTCTAATGTTTTCTTTACATAATCTTGATTACATAATCACTAGAACCGTAATCTTTTCAGAATTTCTCAAATATCTAACGTGTAGATAAGGCTAGGTTAGGTTAGGTTTAATTTGCAGCAATCCTGAAATAGTAGCAATTTCTTAAAAAATGTGTTATGGCTTGCGATAATTAGGTATGACCTGGAACGCATTATGACTAAAAATAATGATGGCAGACAATACATAATTATCAGTCTCTAGGGCTCAGAGAACACTGACCATCAAATGGCCTGAGTGCTCGTTTACCTTTATTAAGCTTAAAAAACAATAAGGTGTACCTACACTAAAGAGCGCCTCTTCTTGGGGTCTGATTTTCAATAGTAAAATTGTGTTATGGTTTTTGTTGGTTGACGTGAACTCTAAGGCCCGTAGTGTCATATAACTCCGAGTAATATGGGTAGCTTACCGGAATGAAAAATATCGGGCTCATTTTTAAATTTTCCTCTTTCTGTCAGTATCATAGCGATAGATGTAACAATTACCACCAACTGTAGTTTTACCAAATAAGCACCTATTAATGAGCATTTTACACGCACCATATGCAGTAGCTGTTGAATAATGGAGGTAAATTTGTTTTCACGCAATCGATATCATGGATAGCAGACTAGGAAATGTGAGTAAGTATTTACCTTCCCTACTGTTGATGTTAAATTGCTCACCATATTAAGACTTTTAGGATGCTATAAAATAAGATAGAACATCGGTTAACTAACGTGTTATAATCATGCTGCGGGCGCAAACATATCGAACACCCCTGATATAGAAATCCTCACCAGTTCAGTAGGTAGGTTACATGCCGTGTGGTTTATACACGAGACGATAATACGTAACGACGAGTTAACTGCTGTTTTGTCTTATTTTATTGTTACACTCATTTCATTGTACGGAGTGTAATTGAGTAAGTATTTATGAGCTCACATTTCACACAAATCGGTACCGTCGAACAAATCGTCGTGCGCGGGCGACGACTCCGGCGGAAGCGCTCGTCGACACGATAAGTGCATTAGCATTATTATCTGGATAATAATTACTTGCCTGCATTTGGCCCAAATAACGCGGTCGCTTGAAACGTCTTAAATTACCTCGATACCGATACGCCGCTCGTTCCCGGCCGATTATCAGCCCTCGGGCGTATTGTCGAGTTATTCCGACGCCCTCCACTGTTTGGCCTATTACTTACCGGCCGGTTACCTCGCCGGACTCGCTCGCCGACTAATGCCTCCAATAGACACTTTATTTACTCTCATGCTCAACACAGAAATGAGCTCTTAAAAGCCAGTGACTTAATCAACTAATGTGTGCGCAAGTGATTATCACTCGAAATGGTATTTACATTCTTTTCCCGTATCATGGAATGGGATCTTAAAATTTTGGATCCCGTTATTCTTCTTATAAATTTTAATGGTGATTTCAGAAAATGTCATTAGTGAACTTTGAAGTCTGACTGTTTGTCGTAATGATAACATTTCCGCTGTTTAAATCGTATTTTAATTCACGAGTTCATTAGCGAAGCAAGAAGTGCGATACTGCGCGAACGGCAGGAGCAGCGTACACACGACGGGGCTCGTTATTCAATAAAAGTATTTATATCATACATACACCATTCTTTTCTGCATGATTTGCTCTTGATTCTAATTTTAAATTAAAGATCATTTTGCGAATAAAATAGCGCATTGCAAAATTACATCTACTTAAACAAGATTATGTATTTTTATGTTACCGTATACCTACCACCGAAATTAAAGTTGTGTTCGTCAGCAATACATCGTTCTTTATCGTAATTAAGATGAGTAAGGCTACGTTGTCAGCTAATTTATTTTTTAATTTTATCTTAACGGAGTAACTATAGAGACATAGTCGAAGAAACCGTTCGATTTCCGTGTACATGTGTGATTGGCAAGTGGTAGGTGAATGGTTAATAATTGTGGAGCATCAACATTGTGACGGTGCGTGCGTCGGGTGCGCGGTGCACCCGGCAATCAGGGCGCTGCCATTACGCAGCTAAGCGTTCTCATTATCCGCCGCCCGCTGCTGCGCCCGCGCCGGCGACGTGCTATCACGCGTGCGCAACCCTAGCATTATCAGATAGCATCTTTTAATTTTCTAGCAACCGTAATAGCTAAGCCAAGAGTGACCTCGGCCAGCATCCTTTCCATAAAATACCTCTGCTGTACCATTTTTCTACACTCTCAATGGTTTTCTTTTTAAAAGTTTTTATCCTTACAGTAATCATTTACAAAACCATGTAAATTTTACAAACCGTATAATGAGCCGAAGTCGCCACAGTATTCGTCAGGTAACTTTAAACAATACTGATGTAGTTGGAATAAAACAAATAATATAAAATTCATCTCAACAAAAGCCGAGATACGCAGGCATTCGAGGCATTGTATCAGTCAAAGCATTCGTCTCGCGCACACAATGGTACTTCAATTTCCATCAGCGAATGATGAGACGATATCTTTGCGCGGTAAACGCCATCAGTTGTTCGCGAATAACGGCGTTTGAGAGGCTGTGCTGGTTTTATAGGAGAGCTGTTGGGGCTGTTTAATTATAGTCATTATTGGGGGTAAAAAGCTTTGTTCGCGGCATGTCGGCTGGCCGCCGCAGTAGGCGCACGAGCTCCTCTGGAGCGGCGTGCTGCTGCGGCTGCGCCGACACAACCCGCACCGGATTTATGCGCATCTAATTTGGAGGGACCGCTCGGCCTCCGCGGGACGCCCCGGCCGCTTATCGCGGCATGCGTTTTTACGGCGAGCACTTTGTTGCCGCAAAGTTCTGAAGCTTTTTGTGCACTCATCAATTTCCGCGCCTCGTCGATTGATTTATTCATGAACGGTCCTCGTCTTCACGCAGGAAGTGTCTTTTTTCGGCTGCTGCGTCGCTAAAATTTGTAATGAACCTCATTGGAAAACAATGTGTTATTTATAACACTCGATAACGAAAGCAGTTCCGAAAAACCATAACTCTGGTTATTCCAACTGCGAGGAATATGTATTTCCATATTTATCTTTATGTGGTTTCAATATACTTATCTATATCCTATATACATTTACATATTATTACATGGGTTTCTATCGTATATTTTGGGTTTTCTTTAATTTCTTAACCCTTAGTTTATTGCAAAATAAAATAAAGGATAAGGATAGTACCTACAAACGACAATAGAGAGCAACGTCACAAATGGAAATTGCGCTCCGAATCACTTAGAGAGCATCAGATAGCTGCTTGCGCCGGCCGATCCGTCACTGTCGGGCCGCGTTTGCATTACACGGCCTTTATCTGCGCGGCTCGGCTTAAATCGCAAACATCAGCGGGCCTGTTTACCAAATTGTTTCCAATAAGCTTTAATGGTGCAACCGCAGCTCAGAACGGAATCGATGCAAACTGGCGGGCTAACATGCCGGATTATATCTTTCATAATTATTTATTGGGTTTATCTCGTTGCATTGTTTGCAAGAGCGGTAATAAAGTAGGCTGATAATGACGTTTCCTAGTGTCATTCGGCGTGACACCTTGGTGTCGTGGGCGTAGATCGGGCGGCGACAACGCGCGGCTCGTGCGCTGGCGGCCGGCGCGGCGCCGCGCCGCTCGCGGTGTCGCCCGCTAACGAGTCGCGACACGCGACCGCGTCCAAACTAAATCACCGATTAGCGGGGTTTTCCTTCCGTAGATCCCGAGCTCAGGAAATCGCGAGAAATCCGTTTTTCATTGCGCACTACGAACTGGATCTGTGCGCCTTTATGTAACGACGCGGCTGACAGCTTTACTGGCGGCGCAATTAAGATTTCCACTTTTTGCGCACTTTTATTGCTCACTTCATGGAAATTATTGTCGAGAACGTGTATTTGTTGATAAGCATCTCGGAGAAGAAATCGCACTTTTTCTAAATGTTGCATGGACCAGGTTGGGAGGTCGTCATTTTACTGTACAAATGCGAGTGTTACTACTCGTGGCGTCGTTACGTTGTTATCCGTGTGGATCTAAACAGTGGCAGGGTAGTAACGGCGCGACTGTTGCAGGTTCTCGCCGTACGGGTTCAAGTACCACCTGGAGACGGCGAGCAGCAGCTCGCAGCGGCGCGAGGACGACCGCATCACCTACATCAACAAGGGCCAGTTCTACGGCATCACGCTCGAGTACATACACGACCCTGACAAACCCCTCAAAAACCAAATGGTCAAGGTAAGGCTCTCTTATATGTTGCCCTGACAATAACATTGTGTGTACCTATGTATCGGCAGCTGACCGTATAGAACACACCGGTTAATTCAACCCGTCGATGATATAAAGTTATGAGCGACCCCTCTCCGAAGATGTGACGTGACAGCTGCCTCGTTACTTTCTTTGTGACGACAAGTTAATTGCAGGGACATATTTTGCTCGATGATTATTCAACGGACAATCACATTATTCTTACACTTTACCCGCAGTGATCGAAACATTTTACATAAATTACATAAATTAATCTTTTTGTGCCCTGCAAGCGAGCTGAATCTAGCGGACTGGTAGATAGGCGCTTGAAATACATCCTATGAATAAACATGACTGCATAGTTAAGGTCGACTGGGCTGCAGCTCGATGACTTTTTATTATTAAAATCAATCGAAGCTATCGGCGTTAACGGTAAGCCCGGCCGGCCGGATGTTTGCTCGCGGACCTTAGAAAGCTGCGCCGGCGCGCTTTAAGAGGCATAGGCAATCGATAAACACGACCGCACCGCTCTCGCCGAACATCTCAATTTATAATTCATCCTTGCAATAATAAAATGTACAAAATGATTGCTCCCGTGCTGCAGAAATGTAATCGATGTCCGCCCGATGTTGACGAGCTGGGCGCAGCGCGTTTAGTTTTATGGGGTGGCCCACGCCGCGCGCCTACGCGCGTCGTCACTCGCCGCGCTGGCAGGGGAGAACATCATTCGTCGAGGGCGGCGTATTGTGAGACTCAAAAAGAACAAAATTATCACCGGTATGTGGTAATTGACAAAAAATGTCAACGAATTCAGAAGCACCTCCTTCTTATTGAAGTTGGTTAAGAATCAAAAAGGAGGAATACATAACATGAAATTTGATCCTTAAACTTCTTCCTTTTCAATTAATGGTCTCGTAATGTTATCATTATTTCAATTGGGAAAAGGTAGGACAGTAAAGGTTTTATCGAAGTCTGTCAATTGGGATTGATCCGCGGGCCAAGTTGACTCCCGCGCAGGAAACGGCGGCCGCATGTGTGCACGCATCTCGTGTCAGGTTTCCCCGGGCCCCCGCGCCTCCGCGCTCCAGCGCCCGATGCTTCGCTTACTAACCGCTAAATTACACACGCACAAACCAACCTGCACTTTGTAGATATTTTTACAAGCACTTCTCGATACCTCACACCACATGTTGTATATTTGTTCTCCTTTTAGTCTGATACATATCTTGGCCAAATCACAAAAGTGGAAAAGTAATTGCGTGACTCAAGCCGTCCATTATCTCATGAGAAAATTATCAATTTTCTATAGACAAAAGATAAACCCACGCGTGTTTACCGTGGAAATCGGAAATCCCCTTGCATTATTATCCCGACACTTCTCAGGAAATGATATCATTTAATAGAGTCCAACACGAGAGCTTTGAAACAATGAAATTGCATTAGTATAGTTTTGCTTTCTTGAAAAACCTGAAAATCAAGTATAACAATCTGGTTCTTGTTTAGATTATCGGAGTAAGCGTAGTATTGTTTTGAATTGTACCTATTACTGGTAATCGATAATGATAGGTCCACATTAGAAGTGGTTGCCGAAGCTGTCCGCTGAACTCATTGTATGGTACTCCTAGCTAGTAGCTATGACTGCGCTTATGAAATGCATTCGCTATTCAGTTGCTAGAGGTTTTCTTTCGTTTTTCTTGTAAGTTCCATGTTCAAACTCGTTTATCTGTATTGAATAGAGTTAGATCGGAATAATCAGAGATACAATGCGACATGCGTTTGAAGTTATTATTAAGGCAGTAAGTGGGCCGGTGCGCTGGCGCGGCGGCGAGCGGAATATCGCATTAAACACCGACTCGGATAGGTACGGAGGCTTATCTCGGCGCGATCGAGTCCGCATTGTATTGGGCGCGGCAGCCGATAATTAAGACGACGCTTTTGACATTCGCCATATAGGAACACAATGACCGCCCCGGGAGCTCGCGGATAATATCGCTCCCCTTAAACAATAACCTTGCTGTATATGATAAAATAATTTCAATGCGGCAAACATCGTGTTTCCTTAACGAGCATTCTGTTTTGTTACGGTATGAAAAAAGGTTACATTCTTAAAGCGGTTGTCGCTCCGCGAGCTCTTGTCTCTTTGGTTTTATCTAAGTATCTCTTAATTGAACAAGATCAAGGTCTTGTATCGAAACATTGGTTTTCAGATAGTATATAGGTACAGTCGAAGTCCTAAATATATACACGCCGCCATCAAAAATAATTACACGAGACTATGCCACTGATAATTAGATAGGATACATTGGGCGCGATGGCTGTAAATATATTAGTTTTTTTAGACTGTACATAAAGTTAATTTGCTTTCGTGAATTTAATTCCATGGACTGTTAAGAAAATAAACAAAATCAAAGAATATTTTCATGCTTTTAAAAATAATCGCTAAACCAACAAAGGCAATTATCTGTTATAAACCGTGGCTGACAATTTAAAATTCACACGCAATCTAATTCGCGTGTCGAAAAGTTGTTAGGAGTTTTAAGAAATTTCAGTAAAGAGTTTGGGTGCACGGGCGTGCGTGGCGGGACGGCGATTAAGGCGGGCCGCCACGCGGGGCCTCTCCACGATAGTATCGCGCCGCCGCCGCGCCGCGCCGCGCCGGAAACCAGATCGTGCACCTAATTAAACACCGTTGCACTGTCCCAATAAACAACACTACATTCACATCCACTCTCGAAACGTTCGCACGCTACACGAAATCGCGCATTTTAATTTAAAATAACAGATCGATTTTTAAAACGTTTGCCTTAAGGACGCTAACAGAACAAATATTCCCTTTATAAAAATGTGTAACGACAAAAAGACTTGAAAGAAGGCTAATCAATCAAAGCGCATGACAGCAATTAATCATCTTACGAGTAGAACAGTTGATGCCGTTGATATTCCAAAGAGTTGAAAGGGTGCAAGTAACCCCACCGTAAACGTATTGCTTATGCTAAACTGTTTCATTAATCACAACTTATTCTTCAGATACTGGAGACAAAAAGATCAAAGCAAATAATATTTCAAATAGAAAAAGGTTATCTATGGGTTAACTTTAATAGAACATCGATATATCAACGACAAAAATAATTGAAGTCGGCTATAGCAGGTAGGAGTTAAACTTCCGTTTACCGGCTATAGTGCAGCCCGCTTAAACAGCGCCAGCCAAGTAATGCGCGCCCACTCATTCAGAGCACTTTTTACAATCGTTTTTTTATCGCTAACTGACATCATTGTGTTCACTTTCGTAGGAACGGAAACTCGCGTAACGACACGTCGCTTTTTGTTTTATGTACAAGAACTTTTCTCTTTGCAATATTTTACGATTTTAATGATTGGCCCGGTTTGCCTTTTTAAGGCAATCGTTAATGATACATTTTACACCGCGCAGGTTACGCTCGATGAGGGATTATAACGGTCGTATTCAGAGCACGCGGTCCTGTGCACCTTTCGGCTGCGGACAAGTGAAGGGCTGCCATCGGAGACAGACCGAATATTTCTCACAGGGGGCACTCGCGTGTAATGCAATTTCTGTACACGGTTTCACAAGAAATACTTAAAACTCGTACAAAGTAAAATATATGTATGACATTGAATTTGCGTTCTCGTTTTTTTGGTAGTTGTTGCCAATGATCGGTGCGCAATCAATCACGTGTCAAGATGACTCAATTAAGTGCACCCCTAGCACCCTGCGCCCGCGCGGCCGCGTCGCGCGGAGACACGCTAATGATTATAAATTGCGAAATTATACGCCAGAGAACATGAGCAACGGCATTTTATAAATTAGGTAGGAACCCACTTTGAATAGATGTATAGCATTAGATATGTTTAATTATAAAATTATACCACGCTATTTCATAAAATTGTTTATAAATATGCAATCAATGGTATTAAACTTTATTATTCAGAAGTTATTTTTTTAACTTTATATATGCGAAGTTGATGATAATGATTATAAAAACGGAATATCTCGAGAAGCATAATAAAAGTTAACTAATGGAGCTGGCGTGAAAACCTTTCGGCATTTCTTTATCTCTCAAGCTTAACATGAATACCTTTACGTGTTTCCTTATTTCAAAAAGTAATTTATGTTTCTTTTAATGTCATCACATTCGTGGCTCGTTTTCTTACTTAATAAAAGTTCTCATAATTCGCTGATCAAAAAAAGCCATTAACCTCGTCGGTAGAAGACATAATTCGATAATACGTCGTGAGTAACTGTGACTTATTTTATGGAAAATATTACACCACGCGGTCATCATCCAACCTCTAAAAAGAGAGTGCGCGCAACTTATAATTTTGATACGCCTAAAAAGTTCTCGCAATGCTTAATATCTGCATCAGGTAAATTCATTATTGGTTCAGACACGGTTAACTCGGAGATTGTTAGAGAATAATTCGCGGATGAAGGATGGCGGGTGCGATGTCGCGAGCACCGCGAGCGCCGCGCCGTAGCCGCGCAGCTGACGCGGCCGCGGCGTCGTCGTAGCGCCGCGCCGCTCTACGAGTCGCGCTCGGCCGAGCGTGAACTTTCCACGTTCGGTTTCAGGTTCGCGTAACACACGATAGCTATTATGCTTTCGAAATATTACGAACCATTCGATAATACCTTACTTCACGTAATCGCTGAAACGGCGTAACAGCTCGTAAGCGCTAGTCATCCAGCAAGGTATTTTTGAATTATCAATCATATTGCGTCCTTTCGATGGAATAGTAATTATATTTGTTTTTATAGATCAACTTTCACTCGTCTTAACCTTAATTCCTCGACTTAGGTGACAGCAAAGTTGGACGCAAATGGCGTTACGTAACGCGAAGTCCGTCATTGCCGAGCCGATATCGGCGCGGCGGGCGCGTATTTAGCGTCAGTCCGTGATAGCATCGCGCGCCACCGACTGACGTGCTGCGTCCACTCAGACGCACAGCTACCTCAAAGAGCCAATTGTGCAATCGTTACATGATTTGCGGCTTAAACAATGGATCAGTGTTTCTTTACGAATTAATTGACGTAATAATCAATGTTTAATCTGTGAAACTATCACAACAAAAAATATTATGTTACGTCTTATGAATACATCATAGCAGTAGCTTTAAATCGAGTCCATAAAACATGAGCGTACGCCATAAAACCGTTTGTTATTTATGTTTCTATTATTACGAATGAGCACTGATGAGACAGCTAGGGTGGTGATTGAAAAAAGCGTGACACAGAGCCGTGCTCTAAGCGGAGGGCCGGCTCTTAAGCCGCATCACGCTCGTCCAGAGCCTGCACTTTACAATCTGACATTTCCTTTCGACATTTAAGCAGATTAGTGTTACGACGCGACTTCGGATGTTAATCCGACGCTGGACGGATCGGGGGAATTGCTCCGATTTAATCGAGATTTAGCGACCACTGGTGTAACGCAAACAAATCAAAAACGTTGTTTCGTTTATTACATTTTGCAAACGATGAGTATACTATATACCACATAACTCGGGTAGCTTTTGTAGCAATAAAGGTAATTATAAGAAAATGTGTGTTCGTGTTTGATATTAAATTAGTTGGCCCGTGTCCCCGACCGCGGTGCGCTCGGCAATTTGTCCGCGAGCGGAAGCTGCACATCTCCAGCAATCTCCCGGACCGCCCCGGGCCGCTCCCTGCCCCCTCATTTCCACTTCACTTCAGCAAGCCACATTTTATCATGCACGCACCCTTTAATAACTTAATATACATCTTCTAAGGCACGTCTGCACTCTGAACTTGCGTCGAATAAATGTTTCATTTCTAACATGCTGATAAGTGCTTAAAAATGCTATAAAAAAAATCATATGATTCTAAATGAGCTTTGGTATTGTTTACAATGTAAAAATGGCCATTGATATATTTCAGTGGACGTGTAATAAATAGCAACACGTAGATCGCTGGCAACCGCGCAGCAGTTACACCCACAGTTCCGCTCAGAATTTATGTTGAAACCGACATTCACTGCAGAGAACATTTGCAGCAAATAACCTAGGCGTTAAAACAACTAGCACAAACAACTAGCGCACTTAACAAACAGACGTAACCGTATCAGATATAGAGTATCTCGACGGCAGGACATTACTTTTGCGCTATCGATAAAGCTCAACGGTAAGCGAAATAGTTTTGCTATGCAGAGAACATAAATAATTGTCATAAAGTAGATAGGGCGTGATGGATGGGCGCCGCGCCCTACGGCTAACGAGGAAGCGCTCCGGCGGCGGGCCGGGCACGACACGGCGGCGACGCGCCGCCGACGCCGCGCCGGCTGCCCAGCGCCACGTAACCATCGCATGCGTCGGCCGCTTACGAACAGATGATGCGATCACATACCCAACCGTTCCGCTATGCCTCGCGTCACGCACTACTTCTCCGAAGACATACAAAAGCGTAACACTAAGAGATAACATCAGAAACAGTAATTGTTTTGTTGACACATTAAAGCTGCACTAAATCACGGCTTCCATAAACGAATACGACAACGAAGGTTTATAATTGAGTGGCAACCCATACTCCTTGTACGCTGCGACGACGGCGAGAAATGAGCTTTGATAAAGGAATAAAGTGACTACATGCGCGGGCTTGGGGCCGTCTAATTAGTCAATTTATCTCGGATCCATTACAAGTACAATACGACCTGATTGACTGTACGATTCATTTTACCTAGGTATTCTATATTATATTTGGCGTATGATTTATTGATGACATTTCGTGGAACTGATAAATCGGTAACAATAAGCATGTTTACGAATTTGTAAATAATTGACATACCACTAAAGCGTAAAGCATTGTAAAATAATACTCGTGTGGAAAAGACAATTTAAAATCGCAAGAGAGATCGATGATCGCTCATTCGCTGTCACACGTGAACAAAAAGATACCGATCGTCACTGCGCTTAGCTTACGCAATGCCATGCCTGAAATATATGCAAATGCTTGTTTTATTCAAATGGAGTGATGAAATTAAAGTAGAGTGGCTGTCAGAAGGCGAGCGGCTACACACGGGCGGAGCGGTCCGCGTCGCTCTAACCGCGCGGACGCATGCGAGAGAAAGCGTGCTTAATCAGATAACACAGATTGTCAACCGAGCTCCTGAAATCGGGTCGAATGTCGATACACTCGATTAATTAATTGACGGTCCGAAAAGTTGGAGCTAACTGGTCCGAGCGGCCGAAACTGTACTCTTATGAAACGTGCGCCGGCGATCGAACGACGCTACTAAAAAGTTAATAAGCTCAATTTGGCTTCGGTTAATTACGAAGTGAGCACGCTTGGCCAGCCTCCAAAATTAAACGTTCGTCAATTTTGCACAAAAAAATCGTCCGAACTTTTACAATTTTCCTTTTTTTTAAATCCGTAAAAAGGTTTTTAACTTTATAATTTAAACACTCAATCAGCTCTATAGTAACATAATATCATTAGATAATTAGTTCATTAATCACCTGCCTACATACTTTTCCATAAATTAGGAACTTGCGAAACCTTATGTAAATATTAGGCAATTAAACGACTTAAAATTTCGCAACTTTGTGTTTGTTTTCACTAATAGGAAGTTTGCACTCTTAGAGCGCTTACCTATATGCACCGCCTCCAATCCAAATACGGTAATGCAGAACTCCAGAACCAGTTACAGTACAAGTAAGGCTCACGCACCGAGGGTACCGTCATTATGACCGTTCGTTAAATAGCAGGAAAGTAATTACGTGACTTTATAAAATTGCCCAAACAGCGAAATTAAGCAACATCGAGAGCAGACCAAGACAAAAGCGGTAATTATGATTACTTAGTTTAGAATCATCGAGTTAATTTAATTTAGTTTTCCATATTTGGCGATGAAAGTTTAAATTCTCGAAACTAGTGCGCAACCACTCATACAAATAGTTCTTAATCATGTTAATCTCGGATACTCCAATCCGCACTTGGAAAAATTACACGATAATATTATTTATTCCCGATGTTTGCGACCATCGCTCAAGTGGATCAAGGGATATACAAGACCTGTGTGTTGTTTATTATCTGAATATAGTTAAATTCAGCAAGAAACACGAAAAACAGTGGCAACAGCTTGCAGGGTGCATACAGAAGTGCAATAATTCAGAAGTTTACATAGGATTTCTAACTACGCCAGATCCGGCTAAGTAACTGTCAGCTTGAAAATTTAGAACATTGATGAAACACGGAGCTCAGCCTAATACAATGACTATATTCTATTACCAACACACAAGGCTGCACTCGACTGCACTTTGTATTTGGGAACACGAATGTCCGCGTACAAACTAAATGTCAATTGGGATTAAAAATCCAATTAACGACATGTCTTGTGTAGGTAGGTTTCGCCTACGCTTAGTGAAACGAGTGATCTTAATACAGAAGGATTAAATTATGCATATTAATAAAATTACATTAATGTTAATTTCCTTTCGTATCTTGTCACAAAATAAGGAGATGGGAGAAGTTTAAAAAGCTGGGCACGTACTTTTCCAAAAAAAAGGCTTTTATTCACTCTTCGTCGCGCAATAAAACTTTTTGTATTGTTAAAAAGTACGGCTAACTATTTGCTAATTATGACCAGTTTTTCAAAGTCCACCCATACGTAATGTGAATGACAATTAAACAATTAGGTATAGTTAACAATTTTGAATAAGACTTGAATAAACTTGTAATCAATGTTATCGAAGTAAAACTTGTCTTTGATAAATTGCGTAATTGGAATATTTAAGATAGTTACCCGTAATTACCTGCGTAGCTCAATGTGTCTTTGTCAAGCGCAAGCAACAATGGCGGCAACATTGTTCCGTATCAATTGCAATTTCAAAATAGGCACTAAATTACGTAAACCATTGCCGGACTTTAAATTAGTACAAGTGTTTATTAATCATTAGCTCCAATATAATAAACCAAATGTTGCGTCAATTACAAATAAACGATGAAGAAATACGGCAGACCATAAAAATATATCAACCGTATCACAGAATAGCATTTATCTGCATTTAGAATACTATTAACGAAGGCGTGCTTATTTTGTGTTCACAGTTAAGCATGTATTATAGATATTGGAATTTCGGAGATTCTAATAAAGCGGTAAAGTTTATTTATGAACAGTGACGGCTAGAGGTGCCCGTTACAATTCATACATGGGCTATGCATTAGTATGCATGGAGCAGCGGAGTTTACGCGCCAGCCGATCTCCGGAGAAAGCCTGTGTCCCGCTTATAGATAGATACGCAGCTATTCGCTGACATAAATTACTCGTAAATTCATTGATTTACAGTTTAATATTATTTTCTTATTAGGGCCGAAAAAAGTGTATAGTTTCGAACTACTTTATCATAAAGCCAACCTATTGTGAGTGGCTGAGTGAGTGAGTGAGTGAGACGAGTTTATTGCAATGTTTTCACAAAATAAAAATTAATAATGCAACCCATATTCAATACTTACTACAGTACCATTAAAACAGTAACAGTATTTTTACAGTAGTAAACAGTGTTTTCTTACTTAATTCATAAGTGTTAGTCTTGTTATGTAACTAATGTCATCTTGGGTGTTTGTTTAAATCAATTACATTTTCACGGTAGAGTCATGCTGCTTCTGTACAGTCAGACAAAAAAGGGCGCGGCTAAGCCATTGGCGAGCGTCGCAGTCGCACCGATCCATCAATCAGAGGCGACGATCGGAGGTGCTTTCTCATCGTTAGCCCTATAAGGCCGGGCCTGGCACCACGCCTCGCGCAGGCCACTTCTTTTTCACTTTATTTTCTAACTCGTCTGTAGAAATCTCCTAACAGCATATTTCACTTTTTCACCTGAACGGAAACGGTCGAAAGGTTTCACGTGCCTTTTTCAAGTGAGATTTAAATGCTTATGAAATTAAGATGCCCGTCGCAACGACGTAATCGGTCTCGTTTAGTGTAATAGCTGAGGAATGCGCGTCGGTAATCGCATTTTGCGTATTCGCGAAATGCTCTAGGCGCTGCGCAGGCGGTGGCCACTTTCGCCATTAAACTTTGCAATAAATTACGCACAAGCATAGCTTCTTGGCGTCAGGTGTGTCTAATGACTACCCTCAGTACCAATTTATGCTATATACTGTATCTAATTTACCTTGGGTTTTTTTTTTAAATTTGGCAATGAAAATTATGTCAGAACTACCGAGTATTACCGAGGTAGAAATACGAGTAGGTTATAAAAATTGATGACAAAGATAAATTATTTCCTTTGTTTGTTTCAGAGCGTAGTTATGCTGATGTTTAGGGAAGAAAAATCACCTGAAGATGAAATTAAAGCATGGCAGTTTTGGCACGGCAGACAACACTCCGTCAAGCAAAGGATACTAGACGCCGGTAAGTCATTGTCCAACTGACTTCCTCTGCGCATTAAACGCTATCTTGCGTGAGCGGGAGTAATTACGAGCGCATTAAGATAATAATTTTTAAACAATGACTCGTTGTTTTTGCGGGAAGGCAGATCGGACGGTAGCGCGTACCTATAGGTCTAAGGATCGGAGATACGGTAATCTGTACAAAAACGTTCGTGCTTGAGGCGACACAGAAATATGCGAGGTAGGTAGTTGCGTGCGGGGTCGGTGGCAACTCGCGTGGCCAGCAGGACCTAATTACCCCGCTGCGAGGCAAAGATGCCACCCCGCGCCCCAACGCCCGCCGTTACTCTATCTCGTTAGAGCATTTGCATAAATAAGCCCCGCGTCGTCCGCGGCCCACACGGCGCGAACCTATCAATCGTCCCGCTAAAAATATACTATTCATAGTCCTCTGGCGCCGCTGCGTAAGTATCACTGGCCGCTTGCTTAATGCTGCCAGGCTCATATTACCTCCACTGTAAACCTAGTAATAATGACGCATTCCACGGCTACAGAGCCAGATTAAAGATACGAAACTCAATGTAGCATTTCCACTAGGTGAGGTTTAATAAAACGATCTCAGTAATAAAGATATCCGACATGATGAGCTTTCCTGCTATTTTGAACTTTTAGTACGAGTTATAGGAAATCGTAAACATTCTAGGAAATGTAAGTCTAACTGACCAAGTAAACACAATAAAAATACAAAAATATTACCGACATAGGTACCTAATAACTTTATTGTAAGCAACGATTAATCTTTCGTAATCGCATGTATGCTTGGATTGCGGGACTTATAAAGTTCCTATTTCGATATTATTTTATTGCTTTTCATTTTTTTTGGCAGTTTACGACTTTACGAGTAGGTACATGAGCGACAGTGAGAAATAAGAATTCAGAAGTTCTTCCATCAACGTATTAACATTACAAAAAAAAAACCGCAATTAATTTCCTAAAAAAATATCAAGTTTAGACAATGTTCTACCAACTACCAAATATTTGACCAAGGCTGGTCTTTGCTATTTTCAACAAATATAATCATATTAGCAATCAATTGACTGCGTCGCTGTTGTGATAACTATATTCGAATCGTCGTTTGTATTACAGCATTTTTATTGATATAATATAAACATGGCTTCAGTAATGCGTAATATATGCATCGGGTTGTCTAACGCGAAAAGAAGACCCATAAGGAGTGGTACAATATAGTCTGTTCGGACGCTGCGATGATATCGCGCTTCATTAGCATGTTAATTGCGTGATGCGCTGCCGCCGGCGCCCGCGCACCGCGCCTCTACCTATTTACCTCTGCCGCTTCTACATTACTACCTATTGCCAATGATGAGGGTTATTTTTAACCAGTATTTAAGGAAACTAAAATGAACATAATATTATTCTTAGTTAAAATTGTTATTATCTAATCCGTTGTCATGGTAATAATGGATATATTGAGATTGCGCACTAAGTATTATGTTTTATTTAACAATCAGACATAAAAGATCAATGGGCTCTGTCCTGGCTCAGCGTCGGTTAATAACAATGGATCCGGTAAAACATTTTAATTGCGCGTAACACGAACATTTTGAGCAATTCACGTTTCAATAGCGTTTTTGTCTTTTCAGAATTACAAACCTGTTAGTAAAGCCACTACACGAAATTATCCCGTTAAAATTTAATAAAAGTTTGACGTGTCAGTCCTTACATGTTGTTTACTGATTTTATAGTCGTAGGTACGTACTCGTACGTATTGGGGAACGGATTAGAGACTTGCGTCATCGATGGAGCGGTTCGCGGATCGCAAGTCAACACGGTGATAATATGACACTTTACACATTCTAACATTACTAAGCTGAGCCTGCGGCATTAGTAATGAGCGAAGCCGCGGCCACAAGCAGTGCCTATAAATTAAATCTCAAGGAAAATAAAAACATGGAAGCCATTAATTCGCGCGGCCGGGCCAAGTTTAATGTCAAGGTTTTTTAGCTTATCTCAATGTTAAGTTAAGTTTTGTTTTTTCTTAGTGGCCGTTATTATACCCAGTGATATAATGTTCAAAACATCAGATTTTTGTGCTGTGATTTCATGGCGCAAAACAACCTTAAAGGAAAAAACCGCTTTATCTTGCTTTGAAATATACGTTTACTTAGATTAAAACACAAACATTTGAGATATTTCTCCAACTCATGATCCTCGTTGGTCTGAATAAATGATTTTATTATTATGTCTTTACCAATCACGGGACTATTATTTTTATTATTATTATTGACCTGGTAAAGTAAAGTAAAGTAGGTAAATTTATCACGGTAGAACGTATAAACAACTAACCTCGCGCCTATGACTTCGTCCACTTGGAACTTGTTTATTGTTTTTCTTTGGGTACCTACTATTATTTTTTGGGACAAAGAGTCTCCTATTTCCTAATACGTACGCAGAAATACGTTAGCGGTGTGTTAGCGGTTTAGGTTTAGATAGTGCGTGATCGAAAGATAAAAATAGTCATAAAAATTACATTTGCATTATAAATCGCATTCGTGTAGGATTTGTTGATTGGTTGGTTGGTAATATAGTTATGTGAAATTATTGTTACCTACACATTATAGGAATATTTCGTGCCCCGGTAACAAATAGCCGCTTGGAAACCTTAGATTGCCGATATTGAATGTAAGTGCACCAGAGACAGTAGGATCTTGGGCGCGGGAGCAGCGTCAAGGGCGACACCGGACACCTGTGCGCGGGCGTGTGAAAGCGCAGGGCCGGGCGGGGGCTGGGGGCGCGCGGGGCGGGGTCCACGCACCGCGCGCCTGCACAATGCCGGCTCCGGTTACCTACATGTCTTCTTGTATCGCGTGTCCGACGCATCCGACCGTCTTCGCCTCCATGGGTTATTTCTTTTGACAGATTTTCGCTTAAGCACCTATCTGAAACACGTTTAACTGATCAAAACTAAGTATTTTACCGGTCGCATGACTTTTATTATTTGAAATGCCCCCCCTTATGACACAATAAAGTTGTAAGGATTTTAACTGACCAATTCTTTTAAATACTGGTCATTCGATCAAGTTTGATTAAGTAGTTAAGTAATGTGATTATAACTAGTCTGAAACTTAGCAGTATTCACTAATGTCGGAAAACCCGACTTCGTTGACGGCTAAGGCCGGGAGCAGGTTATAGGAACCGGGCTAAAGTGGTTCCCCCTCAAGTTGATGTGGATACGCAACTTTTATCGATAAGAAGCCGCAATGCGCGGGGCGGAAAGAAGCGATAACACTTGTAATTATCTTGACATAATTTTTCAATTTAACATGAAACGGGCAATTCCAGATACTTATCTTAAAAATTGAATAGTTACCGCAAAAGTGCTGTATTTTTTAAACGATGGCGTCTGGTATCTATTAATAACAAACCTTGTATGGTCTATACTCTATAGTATTATCGTGGTTTCATCTCAGCTAATAATTACTTATGAACAATAAGGAGGCATATTAATCTCGATCACTTCATATAAATGGATAATAGATAAAAGGAAATAAGTAAATAAACAAGCAAGTAATGCTAAGTAACACACAGAAGTGTGAGTGACGTTTCAGAAAGCGTATTGTTCGGTGCACAGCAGGACGCCAGACAGACTCGTAAATTTGTACAGGCAGTTAAAACAATAAGGCCGTGTGAGGGCGGGCGGCGGTCCTCGTAAACACGTCGGCGCGCGCGCCGCACAAATCGCTGCCTCGCTGATAGAGCCGCGCCCACGCCGCATCAGCCGCGCCGATTACTCACCACCGCCTCCCCCGCGCCGATAACGCGTAACCCTAGCGTAGGGCTGCCACCCAACCACCCAAGCATTGCTTATCACTTCACAAGTTATACTACCCAAATTACCCATACTTCGGCAGTAGAAAACCAAAAGAGCCAAATAAGAACACGTTTTTTTTTTCAAGCCACCGTTGTTGCGTATTGGGTTCACCAGAACTACGACTAGTTAATAAACATGAGTTGCAAATTAAATTAGACTGTTACTGTTTTAATTGTAGTAATGGCATCATTTGACGACGCGGTTAGCCTAGATGATGGTATTCTTAAATACGTGAGTGATAAGCAATAATATTTTGTTCGTGATAAGCACAATATTTTTCTCCTGGGCATGGGAAGCTTCTATGAATGTATATTGTATATCCTTTTCGACGTTTTAAAGTTTGCATTTTGATTATTAAGTTATCAGTTTTATCACCACGCGACCAAACAATCAATCAAAATTAAATATCGATCAAAATTAAATGTCGTTGCCTGTAACACCCATATAGCACAGTACGGCGTACAACTTAATTGAGAGCCGGGGTAAGCATGAGAGACGGGGGTTCGGTACGAAAAACCTTGACTAGTCAACATTGCCTTTCTCCCCGCACCTCATGCACGCCCCGACTCTCAATTAAGTTGTACGCTTAGATATAGCAGGGCTCATGCCAATTTGTGTGAAATGGTCACTTAACACTTGTGTCCGCTTAACAAGCTCACCAGGTATTGTTAATTTTCTTATTATTATTAATTAATTGCTGTGTTCTGATCCAGCTATTCGCTGACCGTTAATTCAGAATTAAACCCTGAGGGGGATACAAATTGTAAATACATGCTACTCTAAGTAAATTATCGACCCAGCGTTGAAAAGTACACACACCCTGAAAAAAAGACGACAAACTAACATATAGACTCTATAATTATTCGTATATGGAATAATTGCTATTAACGGCAAACGAATCTTAATCTAGAAAAAGCAGGAGTGGAAACATTCGCAATCGTTGAAGCATCGATGTTATCACGTGATTATTCACGCCCAACTAATAAATTTCCGTCAGCGATGACGTATTGTGAGCTGATATCTTAATCGAAATCTGCGGCGTCATTAGTGCAGCGCGCGGAGATTAATGCGGGCTCTGTTGCAGACACGAAGAACAGCATCGGGCTGGCGGGCTGCATCGAGGAGGTGGCGCACAACGCCATCGCCATCTACTGGAACCCGCTCGAGAGCGCCGCCAAGGTACCTACCCGTTATTTTGACAGATTTTTGATATAAATACTGGTTACAGTCAAGGTGAGCTTCCGATACACGTACGCGGTCAATGAAATTATTTAGGTGAAGAGATAATGTTTTGTTGGTGGTGGTATAACCTCGTGCTGGGTCCGTCCGGATGGCAACCGCCATCTCATCCTTTCTGTGTGGAGTGGGGTTTAAGACATCCGGTCAAATAACTAGCATTGAGACATTTCATCTTAGTTCTCAGGGTTGGCAATACTCTTTAGCGTCTTTAGCTTCGTAGCGTACTAGCATGGGCATAGTCACCATAAGAAAAAAACATAATTTCAGTACTCTTACATTACCTACTATACAAGCAACAAAGAAATTCGCTAACAAACAATATATATGAGGAATTCTGACCAAAAACATTGAAGCTACGAATGTCGCTCATTATTGAGCAAAATTAAAACACAGCTCACGATATTATTACACTTATTATGGTGTAATTAAATAGAATCCCGCAACCTTATTTGGTCGAGTAGCAAATGAAGCAAAAAATGAGCCAGCGTCCGCCGGCCTGGGAGCTCGCCCGGCGCGTCGCGCCCTGACCACGCTCATTAAATTATTGAATAATAAACAACGGGTTCCGTTTTAATTGCATACATAAAATTACACTGTAACCACGACACATTACCACTACCACTCAAATGCAGACTTTATTGGTAGGTGCTACAAGATCACAGTTTTGAGCCGGTGTCGTAGAAGAGTCGAATAAAGTACTTACTAGACTCACAAACAAACGCAGCAGCGTTCTTGAACTGAAGGCTCAGTCAAAGAACATTACCATGTAAACTAGGGTTACTGAATGCATAAAACTAAATTACAGTATGTCAATAAACTTGCGTATGCAGTTTTGTTCTGTTTGGTTTGTCGTATTGCTGTAAATTACTTAGTAGTCAGTTACCGATATCCGTAATTATTTATTGTTGGCCAGCAAAACCGCAGCGGATGCGAGTTGTTAGCGACAGATAATATGTGTTCGGACAGTGATCGGTGGCGGCGGCGGCGGCGAGTAAAAACGCGAGGGGGTCATTTGCATAGAGCGCGGTAATGAGCAGCCAGCGCCGGCGCCGCCCTCAGCGGCTTGCTACACCAAACACATCCTAATGCAACAAACCCTAATCGCTCTTCCCACATTACATTCCACTGGCCACTGCCCGATCACTTAAGACGTTTTCATTATCTCAATAGCGCTATTCGCAGGCGGTTCTCATGTCTTCGAGCTCAAGAAGACCCTGGCGCCTATCATTGTGGTCAGGATGTGTGCTCTGTACATACCTACATCACTAATGTGATTAAAGTAATGACAAACTAACATTATTTAGAGTGGGCTTTACTGACGTCGTGTTGTTTTTATTTCAGATCAACATCGCAGTGCAGTGTCTTAGCACAGACTTCAGTAGTCAAAAGGGAGTTAAGGTAATTTTGCGATTTCAATATTAAAATATCACTTTGTACCTTCTACAGTTAATAAATCGGATCATAACTGAATTAAGGGATTCACGAACTCTGCATATTTTTCAAAGTAATTGCAGCTGTTGTGTTAATCCGATAGGTAGGTACTATCGAACCAACGGAACCCTGACCCACCATAGAACCTTGTCACAGTGATTGACGTTAGGACTGTCATACGAAGCTATACGACAATCGTACGTCAATCATTGTGACAAGGTTCCATGGTGGGTCAGGGTTCCGTTGGTTCGATAGTACATCAGATACTAAGGTAATAACTCCAAAAAAACATAAAATCACCGTGCAGCGTGTGGAAAATTCCAATTTAGTCAGATTGCTAAAATAGGTGAAAGTGCAATTATAGAATGTTTCTGGAAATTAAGTAAGCTTTGTGATACTGAGCTGGTGAACTGGCACGTAGGTACTTCAATAAGGTAAAGAATGTTAATGAGAACCCAAATGAATAAAAACAATACCAAGATAAGAATTAATCAGTGAATCAGAACCCAGCGTACCCATTCTCTTAACCGCTTCATACATGATTATTTCAACGTTCAGTTCAGAGCTGCAATTATTTAAACTGTTGTAAAAATACGGACCAAACATATCAATGTAAATATTTTAGTGATGTTTAAGACATACATGTCTGTATACATTTGACGATTGTTCTCACACTACAAGCATACATAATATTCGTCGTATCGTATCCCATGTCACCGGAGCGTATCGCTCGCGGCTCTAGGCAGAGCCAGTCGCCAGCGCCGGCGCAGCCCGCCGTCAGCCTCTCGCTTGCGCCAGTTGCGCGGCGAGCCCGACCTCGCGCCGTCGCAATTAAGACGTTTTAACACGATTCGATTCAGACACGTGCATATTTTTCCTCATTCGTAAATTTGTCGTAATTATGCCTTATGGTTTATTAAAACAATTTTTTGTTACAATACTAGCTGAGACGTGAGGCGTGAAATTGCGTCAGTCGAAAAATATTAGATAATGGTCGTTTATGGACTCGGGTATTGACATAGGTAATAAAATATTAACCATACATTTTTGTTCTAGGGTTTACCACTACACATCCAAATTGACACGTTTGAGGACCCTCGTGACACGCAACTATATCACAGAGGATATTGCCAAATCAAAGTTTTCTGTGACAAGGTAAGGTGTCAACTATACTTAACATAAAATCCTCAACATTTGGGCTAAGGATATTGATTTAGATATATTTAACGCACTTATATCTACGCTTAGGCGGTTACTCAGTTGAAGTTTATTTACGTATAGTTTTTTATTGTTCACTTTTCGTTTTCTTTCTATTTTGTAGAATAAGTAGTTTATTCTTGAGTATGTGGTTGTTCTCCAGTTGTTTTGGAATAGCGCGGCGTTGGCTGTTATTTCTGCTATGTTCAAATAAGTACAAGTAGTCGTTGTCTCTATCGGTGAGAACTTTTAACTGGCTTTTTGCTATGTAAATTAATTTCTATCTTGTTTTATAAGCTGTTGGATCTCTAATAAATCATAAATAAATAAATAATGAACATTAATTGACGATGTCTTCTACCCCGTATCTTTGTATTGATAAATTGCGTGATTATAGGGCGCAGAGAGAAAAACGAGAGACGAAGAGCGAAGAGCGGCGAAAAGGAAAATGTCGGCGACGAATAGAAAGAAGCTGGACGAGATCTACCACCCAGTGACGGAGCGGAGCGAGTTCTACACGATGGCCGACCTAAACAAGCCGCCTGTGCTGTTCAGCCCCGCCGAGGACATCGACAAGTTAGCCGGGATGGACATCCAGGGCTTCTACGGACACGACGAGGCGGCGCTGGCCGAGGCGCACCTCAAGGGCGCCTCGCCCTTCCTGCTGCACGCCGCCAAGCCGCAGGCGCCCGCGCTCAAGTTCCACAACCACTTTCCGCCCGACGCGCCCGCGTGAGTGCTCCACCAGCTCCGCCGATAACTTACACTTACTCCATAACATAAAAAAGCGAACTCTTGACTTCACATATAAGTAAATTGATTGCTCGATCGATCACGAAACACGATACCACAATAGCTATGATGCAAGATTATGTATACTTACCGGTACATTGTAGGTAGCTCCGAGTTCACAAAGAGCTTATTAATCAAACCGCCGTCAGATAAACCCATTTGTTTAAACAAATGTCATATTGGTTATTAGTTAAAGTCTTTGTTGAATTATCAGCATCTCAAATTACCGTGGCCTTAGCATATAAAGTTCATGCGTTAGCCATCGGTATTGCTTCTACAGATTCGGTAAATAAATTATTATCTTGAAAGTACCTAACCTACCCGTGAACCGGAACGTATTTCCCGAACTTTCCTTGTGAATATATTAGCGAAGTTAATACCCTATACCCTAGCGTATAGCGAAATGAATATCGACCATGTAATTGAGCTTCGAGTGCGTTGTCGCAGGTACAGGTCGGAAGTAGGTAGCCTGTCCCCGTACGGCGACCGCAAGGACACGCTGGAGCTGGAGGGCGTGCTGGGCAAGCGCGCGCGCGCTGCCACGCCACCGCTCAGCGAGCGCGTCATGCTGTACGTGCGCCAGGACACCGACGACGTGTACACGCCGCTGCACGTCGCGCCGCCCACCACGCAGGGCCTGCTGCACGCGGTGAGTAGCCGCGAGCACGACCGCCCCGTGGCTGGCTAGTCAGCACGTATAATAGACCACGCCTGATGCAGAAGCCGACTTAACTTAATTGCGAGTTATAGATTACGTTTATTGTTTTTCCCCGATGTTTTTTGCACACGCTCGCTACCGCGGAACGCCGCGCTGACCTGCCGTGTCAGTGCGGCGTCCCGCGGGGCTCGCCCTGCGGCGGTAGCACGAGAATAACCTTGGTGATGTCGGCTAACCGCAAACCCGAGGGAGCGCGATCGGCTTTTGGCGTTCTCTCGCTCTCTCGGCGTGTTTTAACGTGACCAATATTCAAAATTATAAAACAGAGCAATCGAGACGCTTCGTCCGCGCCGCGGCCGCCGGCCCGCCCGGCGGCGCCCACGGCCGCGGCGCCGCTGTAACCGAGGTGGCGCTTCATAACCCCGTCTAATACAAACACACGATCATCATAACTGCATGTTGTAATTAACCCCCGCGCGGCCGCCGCCCGGACCCGTCGCGCGAATATTCTCGTTGTGAAACCACTGCACCGGTTCCGTCAGACGAGACGTCTCGGTTCGAAAAAACAAAGGCCCATTGTAATTGTTTGTTTTTTTGCTTATTTTCAGATTGAGAATAAGTACAAAATTTCAAGTTCGGCAATTAATAATCTTTATCGAAAGAACAAGAAAGGGTAAGTGGTTTTCATTGGCCTCAGTTAGTCGAAAAGTAGGGACGTGTCACCGACACGCCGGCCGCCACGCGTCTAGCACCGCTTGTCCCGAGGGCGCGCCACTAACTTGCAACGCTTCCTCAATAATTATACCCCTAATTAATGTATAACAGCTAGACGTTAATAGTCATTCATTGCAATAATATAAACCCCAGCCCAGCACAAACCTTTCCAGAACCTAATTTATTTCACGTTATTATTATCGCTTCTCAGTAAGCACTCCCACCGAATTAATATACCGAGCACTCTAACGACTTAACGATATCGCCCGTCTAATTAAACTATGGGTATTTTACTTTTAGATGACAAATACATTGTTTCCCGAGAATAATAAATTAGTAAATTTAATGCGTCAAAGCATGCATTAGTAATTTTTAATGTCACAATTACCTCGATGTTCAATTACTGCAACATTACTACCCAATGATTCATAGTTGATGCATCGGTCGATTAACTATAATTAAAACTTGATTGCAGGATTACGGCCAAAATTGACGATGAAATGATAGCTTACTACTGCAACGAGGACCTGTTCCTGCTGGAGGTGCGGCCGGCGGGCGCCGCCGAAGACGAGCCGCTCTACGACATCACGTTCGTGGAGCTGCCGCTGGAGCACTAGTGCGCTCGCCCCGCGCAATGACTCTGAACAATCACGTGGCAACTCTGCACACTCGGACAGTGATCTTAACAGTCCCCGTCACAGTTACTCGTTATGAGAAAAAGAGATAAAAGATTTTCTCAAAGTGTCGATCTCACATTGAAATTTACTTTTAAGCGATTCATCACCGATAGCTTCGTTTCACTGCACCTTCAAGTCGCGAACGACCGCGGCGGTCGTCGCCGGCGCGCCGGCCGCATTGTAAATATCGGCCGCGCTAGAAGTTATTGTAGATACGGTACGATGATGGCAAAATATCAATTTGATATCATATCATATCATAGAAGCGAAGAAATTATTAATTCAGACGAATTAGTTGTAAAATATGTATTGTAAATGACTAATTATCTGTTGCTGATAAAAACGTGTGTGCCATTCACTCGGTTATCATACTAGATGTATGTAGTTAACGTTTCAACAGGTACCTTAAAATCTTGCCATGATGATAAAATAAGAAACTCTTGTCACAAAACATTATGTTAGTAAATGTTATCTACGAGAAGTAAAAGCATAAAGTGCCTTTGTCATAATAATTATTGTAAGTGAGTTAAGTCAAATTAAATGCCATCCACTTTGTTAAGTTTTATAAGCGTAAGTTTGCTTTATAAGCTCGCTCAATTCATTTACTTAGAAAGGTGACTCTAGCTTTAGGACCCGGTACAGTTTCATTATCTACCTCCTTCCATTGTATTTACTAATTCTAAGTAATGAGAGCACTACTTAATCATGTTGGTCTTTATTTAACTGAAACTCAATCAAAAACGAGTCAAATTGTTTCAGACAATTTCTTATATAGTACCTAATTATTATCAGTTTATCCGCTTATTGTTGAACCCAAAATGGAAGAAGGTATGTACATTTTTCTCAATTAGTGTCGCCGCATGTGCCGTTATACATATTGCAAAAGAATAGTCAATGTAACATAGTCACAAAGTAAAAGTCCGTTTTAAATACATTTCATTAGTTTCATCTGTGGGAGCGGTTTGTGTATAGTTTAAGGTTTACTTGATAATAGATTTTGTTATTTTAAAAGAATTTCGATACTTAAGTTATCGGGCCATGACAACAATTTAGATTAAGAAAAATATGTATTTCTGTCCAAGACTTTATTATGCTAAAAGTGCCTTTATGAAGATATTTTACCGAGCCATTTCAAAAGTTTGTGCTGGACCGGATTGTTTGCGATGATTATCCGGTCCGGACCCATGTCCATGGGTCTACTTGCGTGCGGTGCACGCGGGCGAACCGTAGCGCCGAGCTTGCACCAAGCCGCGCGCTCGGCGGCCCACAGTCGTTTCGTGCAACTCGCCTGAATCATTCGGATTAATTCGAGATATCACTTAAATTTCATTGTAACTACAATTAAGTTTCTCCACCGACTACTTATTTGCCTACTTATCCAGAACCAGGTTCTGTTCCCCGTGGCTCAGTCTTGGACGCCGCCGAGAGCCGTCGCGAGATGTGCCGAGTGCGGACGGTTCGATTAACTGCCATATTATGACATAATTTAGAGTACTTATGATCCTAGGTATAGAGTTTTAAATTTAATTCGTTTTATAGTCCCACGACTTGCAGATAGACATCGAATTGAATTAAGTTAATGTTATTGACATCTTTCTATTACTTTTATAGTCTCGTTTCTTCCATGTTGTTGCGATAGGGTTGTGACCGGCTTCGTTGCATTTCATATTATACTTCTTTACAATTCGTACGTATCTAACGAACACTTGTTAATGTTTATCCACTGCTTACGTAAAATTAATTGAAGCATCTCTATAAATTATAAATTTTATATGGTTACGCATCTATTGCTCAAAGTCTGCGCTCGTGTGGGGCGGACTATAACGACATTGTTATTATACCTACTTATACGTATTCACGTAATGTTTATTTATGTTCTTATTATTTTAATTGTGCAGCTTTAATATTTACTTACATTGATGTTAGATCGTGATTCTGAATCTCGTCATAAGTCACAAACGTCAGTAGCAATAATTACGTGAATCAGTTTAGTAGTTAGAAGTGCGAGCGCGCGGCCGCGCTGGTGCCGCGCCGGAGCCGCGCTGGGCCGCGCCGGCGCCGCTGGCGAGCCGCGGTTAGTCACACTAGTTAAACACATCCCGAAAGTGGTAGCACATTTTCGTTATTAAATTTACTGTACTTAAGGTTACATTGAATAGATGTTACGTTATTCTTTTATATTAATATTTGTAAGTTGTCATAAAAATATTATTAATATAATTATTTTTATCAAAGTTTATAATCTAAATAAAAACGTTTTTCTTCAAAACATTACACTTGTTTAATTTGTGTAGGGGAAAGTAAGTAAAACAACAGTTACGACCGTTTTCAATTTAATGGAGCCCTAGAATTAACAATTAGATTTGTGGGTAAATTCCACGACAACTTACACAGAGTACGAAGAGATATTAAATCACAAAAGCATAGAGACGAAGTTTCTAAGGAAGTCTAACGAACAGCTTACCATTCAATCCTTCGCATCTACTTTACATGTTCATCTTGAAGTGAAACCCTTATCTAAGAGAAGAAAGCAGTTTTCATAACATTTTAAGGTCCAACAAGATTACAAACAAATCTATTTTCAAGGGAATAGAAACTGAATAACTATGCTCATACCTATTTTTTTGTATTTATTTTCTATTGATCTAAAGCAAGCTTGACAGTTAGAAAATGTCTAATTTGAAGATCAGTCTAATACTTAAATACGTATTGAACAATTCTATAAAATATGCTACATTCCATAACTATCTAAAGACGGATCAGAGAAAAACCATTAAGTTAGGTACAATGTGGGTGACACGACAACCATTTTCGGCAAACCTAACAGGCACTTGTCGGCCATCAATTTACCTGTGAAGCATGTACGCGGCTTTTAACGAACAAAACGTACCTAAGGGTTACAGAAACTTATACTATTAGCAATTAAAAGTTGTCGATGGGCAGGTAAGTATACTAATTATTTTTCAAATGTTTCTGTTAAAGCGTTGAGATATATGCATAATATAATGTATGATATACCAACAAGCTTATTACAATTACTCGTACACGCGTTATCAATTCTGTGTATATTATGTTAAGTGCTTATTGTTTTTGTGGAAGCCGAGTTAGACCAATTCGTTATATAAGTTAAGTACCCAGCGCATAGATTACAATTTATGTTGGATATCAATAACAGCAGAATTTGTTCAAACTCCTTTGACCATAAATCGTGCTCGCATACACCTATTTTGCGCCGCTTACGCTTGCTTTATTGCTGTGACCAGTAGGTACCATTGCGATTGTGGTAGTTGGTCAAATTAAAATAATGCCGCAATACAATAGGTAAGTTAGCAAAGTTGTTTCCGTGCAAGTATATAAGTTATTAATGAAAGCAAAAAAATATATAAAGCAACCGTAAAGTAAGGTACTTAATTGTATGTTTAATTACTTACACTGACAAGCGATTAGCAAAAGTATTTTAAGATACTTATTTTTGATTATATGTAGGTATAATTTAACTAACATCTGAATTGACTGGGTCATCCTGTCGCACCTACTCGTACCCACGAGTATGTTTCCTTTGGTTGACAGCACATACATTAGTTACTCGTTAGTACGCGAGTCTAGACGACTATACACAATACATAGACGATAATCCCAGCTTAAATATGTTGTTTTCATGAGAACCTACGATGTCACTAACCAGCAAAATCATGTGGCTGACATACATATTAGCTTTATTTATTACTTGAAACTAAGTAAAATGTAAGTATATAGGTACATAACTAATGTATACTTTCCACAAATATGTAACTAGTTATTGATCTACTTAGTTGCGTGCTGCCGCCGACGCGCGAACAGCCTTACGTCAGCGCTATTTCCAATAACATCATACATATACACATTCATAAGCAAAATAGAGATCAATAAGCTTAACTTGTAATGTACGTATAAGTTACTTCAGCTCTAGCGATCACAATTTAATTTGTATGGAGAACTATGTCTGCATTACTTAATCTATACTGGACCGCAAAACTAAGTATCACACTTTATATGACATGTTCTTTAAAAGTGTGATACTTAGTTATGCGGTCTAGTGTATATTGATATATAGGGTAGGCTACGGGTATCACTTTATTTTATTGTTTTCTTCTATTGTACGTAATCAGCAGTAGCATAAGGATCGATATCGCACGATATAACCTACAGTATTAATTACCTATTACAGTTATAACCGATGTCTGCCATCTCAATCGGATAAAAATAATATTTTACTAACGTCGAAACTAATAGGTAATATTTTACGGCGTCGTAGCTTCTTACGTGTTTTCAAGAAACACGAAAGTTAAATAAATGTACATACTATGTCAGATTTGAGAGCAAATATAATAGCCATAGATCACCGAAAACTATTAACTGCTCGTAAGCACTGTACGTATTATATGCACAATAGAAATCAGAAATAGCTGAACGTTTTAGTATCTTGCCGCAGAAGCGTATTTAAAGTGGTTTCAATTTAGTATTTCAATTGCTGCGACAGGGTACTAAAATGTAGGTACATTTACATCAGAACTGACCGGAGTAAAGGTACGAGATGATTTTTAAATGTATTTCGGCCTCTTCCGACAATAAGCTCGCTTAGTCTATGCCTCGTTCAATCCTGTCAAGAGCGAGTATTTACGGTACATCCCGTGGTTTAAATTTGAAATTTGAACCGTTCCCCTTCGGAGCAGTTCAGGATCGATTGCTATTGGATGAGCGGGGAGCTCTGGCTGTCGCTGAAGTCGAGCGTGTAGTACATGTCGGTGGTGTCGAGCGCGGGCGGCGGCGGCGCGGGCGCGCGCTTGTCCTGCAGCCAGTGCGGCGCCGGCGGCGGCGCGCGCCGCGCCAGCCGCGCCAGCAGCCGCGAGTACGTCTTGTTCACGCGGCAGTGGCACGCCGTCACCTACGGGACGAGAGCGGTCAGGTGGCTGTCCGCGACGGGCGTCGACTCTACTCCACCGTAAGTGCAAGTAGGTATGTATCTCATTATTGGGCGCTAATAACCAGGGTTCGTAAAATGCGAGCAAAATTCATTGAACTGCGGGATGTCACATATAATATACCTATAATCGTACAAATGAAATATGTATGGAGGAATGTGTTTTATACTTATGAAAGCACTTGTTATGATTATGGTATGAAATTATCTACTTGGCACCCATTATAAAATATATTTTTAAACTCTTTTGTTTGACCGGATCGACGGTTATTTCGATCTCAGTTAAATTTTAGTTTTTATTTGCGAATTATTACACAGCTGATTGTATTGTTTGCATTTTCTTACTGATCTTATCGAACTTGCAAAAATTATATTAATAACTTATATCACAAGTGTAAAATGCAATTTTTTTGGTTTGAATTTTTTTTTTTTTTTAATTGCACGTAGTAAAGTGAGTTTCGGATTGTGATCTATTTCATCAGTAAACAAAATATTTATTAATATTATTTTCGTAATCACCTAATATTTTAGTATGTATATGATTTTAGAACCGTCCCCAACCCTAACTGTTTATCATAAGTAAGTTCAATCGATTTTGCTCGCATTTTACGATCCCTGCTAATAAACCCACAATGATAAACCGAAAACTGTCAAACCACAATAATCGACACTGAGCGACATTATTTTTAGAGTATATCAACATCCAGTTCTTTAAAGAACGAAATTCGAAAGTCACGGAAACTAAGGCGCGAGCCAGACAGAAGAGACGTAAGACGCGGACGCGTCGAAATCACGGCGCGCCTTTAATGAATTTCCAACCAAAATGTATAGAAGCTAAAGACTACTATTATACATACGGAGATAGAAGGCCACGCCCGTGTC
The DNA here is from genome assembly GCA_923062465.1 of Acleris sparsana. Taxonomy (NCBI): domain Eukaryota; kingdom Metazoa; phylum Arthropoda; class Insecta; order Lepidoptera; family Tortricidae; genus Acleris; species Acleris sparsana. Next base: position 10,807,154 of record OV281287.1, on the reverse strand, counting down.
CCACATTTTGGTTGAAAATTCATTAAAGGGGCGCCGCAGCTTCGACGCGTCCGCGTCTTACGTCTCTTCAGTCTGGCCCGCGCCTAAGTCTCCCAAAAATATACTTACAATTAGTGAACTTAACAATTGGGATGGCCCAAAATATATACTCCAACATTTGATTAAAAATATTTGTGAATAATAAATATAATAATTAAGCTATAATAAGTATTTATTGTAAAATAAAACTAATTAAGGTCGAGGTCAATAGAATGACAAAAGATGTAAACAAATCAGTTCGGTTGACAAATAACCTCAATATTTCAGCAAACCTGTTTTGATTAAAAAAATGGATATTTAATAGTTATTTAATCGTAAACAGAATGTAAATGTAACAATCAAGCGTGTACATAATTAAGTATACGTCACGCGATGTCCGAAAGTACGTGATTATGGTGTAATAATGGTAAAAAGGTCCGTTTTGTTTACATCTTTTATCATTTCTATTGACCCCGAGTTTAACGAGGAAATGAAATAAATATCTTGGCGTAGCAATACCAAATTGTATGTTTTTCTCCGTGGTGAACATTTTATAACGTAGTGCCCGTTGATGTCTTTTCGCTTTAAAAGCCTACAAGTCAAAAGATTTGATTTGAATTGAAAAATTTAAATATGAATAACTTGTTGAAATATGTAATTGCATTTTTGAAATATTGTCCTTTTATGTTCACCAATAACTTGACTAAGAGTATGTACTGTATGTATTGTAAAAATATGACTAAAACAATATAGTTGTTTAGATTGGCAAAAAAATAGGGCGTTATTTGGAGTAAAATTAATTGGACGTATGTTTTTTTCTCATTAGCTGCTGCTCAATATGTTAATTGTCTCTTGAGAATATTGTAGTTCCACATAATATCACCATGTCAAACTCTATTTACCCAACTGCCGAAGAAGGAGGATAACTTTTTTGACCTATATATATGTATAAGTATGGTTCTGTGTTCCCTCGTAGAGGCTGAACGAATAGCCTGGTTTCGACAAACGAACTGTCGTTAGATTCGTCTTAACACCACGAGAACCGAAAGCACCAGTGGGTGCTTAAGAAAAAGGAAAATTTAATGTTCTTCTCATGTAAATTGACTTGTATAGACGATACTAACAAAATGTGCAGTCTAGTTTGATTCATTAAAAAGCTTGTTTTTTTAGTCGTTAACCTTTTAAACGACATGTCTGAGACGCCACAGATTCTAGTGGCGTATGAAGTTTGACGCCAGTGGCACGGCAGCTTTGACGTTCAACAAGGTAAACCAAGAGACTGACCACGACGCCGACGATGGCGATGGCGGCGCCGAGCGTGCCGGCGGCGATGTACACGTTGTGCAGGCGGTCGTGGTACAGCCCCAGCGGCAGCCGCAGCTCGCGCGGCCCGCGCGCCTCCGGGCCCAGCGCCGAGCGCGACCGCACCACCGACTCCAGGATGAAGTCCTCTGTCAAACAAGACGGAATAAGTCATCACTTTCTTTCACAGCCTCACTAAAAGCTGATTCAAGTAACAAACAGTTCGTTTTTATTAATAGCTATTAAAAAAACAAGATATGAGCCAAAAGATTTGTTCTTTCACTTTCTAGCAAAACAAAATTTAACTTTGAGTTTATATGGTGGACCTGTTAACATGATATCACAGTGCCTATCGGATCTCGCTGTCTACTTAGGACTTAAAAATGCTTGTGTCGTCCGTATTTCTCGGCCGATTTTAATTATAATTTCACTTTTGATGATCTCGTTTAAGTACGTTGTCAAATTTGTTGAGAAATGCAATTTAAAAAATTCAAGCTTATTTCCCATTAACAAAACATCTTGGATAAAATAGCAAAGGGAAAGAGAAATGTTAAGGGGAGAGAAACTGTATCGCATTTTGTATGGAAGTTTTACCCTCACAACCTAGCGCTCTTTGTTTTTCTCATGGAACAATAACTTTTAATAGCAGAGCATGCCGCCCAGATATTTTTTTTCTATACTAAGATGTATGGCCCAATGTTCCTGCATACGAACAAAATAAATTACAGTCCATCCTTTTTAATTCTAACACTAAACATTGTTTTATCATGTTGGTATGAACTCCCAATTAATGCAAAATTAATGGTAGTTTTTTATGCAAAAAGTTGTATATAATGCTTAAATTGTTTGTTTAGGATGCATTGCTATGAATTCCTCGAGTCATGGAAGAGTTCCTTGGGAATTTAGTAGTTTTGCGAGTTCGACAAACTAGTAGGTACTAGTTCGTCAAACACGAGGATATGAAAAAAAAAAACGATGCTTGCTTACTTCGAAACTAAACTTGTTTCGCTTCCCGTGCATGAGAAAAATGATAATTTGGATACAGTTTTTTCTTTGTTCTAAAATAGACGACGGGGGTCCTCAGGACAAATTCAGGATAGTGAATTTTCGGTTTCAGAAATCTCATGTTAATTGACAGTAGATCCATATATGTTATTTTTTAAACTTTGATCACACGATATTTCTTAATTACAGATAAATCGTAGGGTCAGAATAGGTAATACTACTCGTGTCAGCCAATAACCATGCAGCAACCAAGAACGATCACCTCTGCTACACGCTATCTACGTTAGTACAAAGTTGCGTTGCTATGACGACGCGAAACTCTGCGACTCGCAACGTATTTTGATTTTGGTCGAGTCGTCGCGCGACATCAGAGTATACCTAAACTGCGGAGTGAAGTCCCCCCTGGTAGAGTCTACGTACCTTCACACAGCTTTCCGGTGTAGCCAGGGCGGCAGGAACAGTAGAAAGAAGAGTCCAGACCGCTCCAGCAGGTGCCGCCGTGTGCGCAAGGGTTGACGTCGCAGGCCTGGAAAACATATGTTACTTAGTTATGATGTGCATTCGTAAAATAGTTCAGGGTTAGGTTAGGTTAGTTATGGCAGGTTGTACCTACAGTCGACCCAAACGGATTCTTCTGTAGTCAGTGTACAATAACCATTTTATTTACTTAATAACAATAACATAGGTAAATTTTACAGTACTGCCTATCAAATGAATATCGACCTTAATGTTTTATTACGTGTTAACAACTTCCACCTTAGGGTAACAAATTTCACCTATTGTACCTTTACTTTTTCGCTCATCCCACAGAATAAACTCATTATTGTATAGATATTAGCCTGGTTGGGACCCTGTGGTACTATGCGCATGAAAAATACGTAAAAAGAGCACAATCTGCAAAGCCGTCAGCCGACAAACTTGAAAACTGTCTAGAATCGCAGGCAGTGTACGAGTTAGGCCACGGTTGCTGTGTATGCCCTATTGCCCTCCCATATATTTTAGACTTGCTTTTGCCCGCTACTCCATCCTCGTAAAAGTCGGTTATCGCTGCTCCTGAAAACTATTCTATGACCTAAGGATCAAACCCATATGTGTGCCAAGTTTCGTCCTGATCCGTTCAGTGGTTGAAGCGTGATTGAGTAACAAACATCCAAACTTTTTTATTTACATACATTACTAGTAAGATAAGACAAGATACAGCGGTGATATATACGTAGTTTGCGTTTCTTTAGTTTTGAGTCAGCTAGCCGTGAGTGAGCCGCTTTCTGTGTAATAGGACCGCAGCCTTACCGACTTGACCGGCAGATGGCACTCGTCGCCGACGTAGCCGCGCGGGCACTCGCACGAGTAGCTGTTGCCGCGGTCCACGCAGAACCGGTGCGGCGGGCAGGCGCCCGGCGAGCACAGGTCCACCTGCAACCACCGCCATTTTCATACACAACAACTCCTTATAAAGGATGTCCCTTATCTCTCGCTACGAATAGGTGAACACCAGGGTTCAACTGAAAACCAGCGTTGTGGTTCCGGCTGCAGCACTAGCTGAGCTGAATACTATTTGACTTCACACTACAGTGCATTGACTCTAATTCTGCTCTAATCTTGTTTTTTTTGTACCATGTCTTTTGTGGTGTAGTGTGTTTTTTCTCAAATAAATGTGATGAGTTTGATTTTGTTTGAGTTTACACGAATATAGTAAATGTGAAAGTAACTTTGTCAGTCTGTTTTTAAAATAACCTATTTCTATGATAGCAAAGTCCAAAGAAGGAAATACTCGTAGCGTACTTTTTATTCGAAAGTAGTGATAAACGAGTTCTAGGTGGCCGGAGTCGCGGCAACAGTTAGTAATAATGTGAATGCAAAAGTGAGTTGTCTGTCTGCATGCATATGCATTTAAGGCTTAACTATTGGATTGTTTATGTTAAGGAGATAGATGGCGCTCCATGGAAGGACATACGATACTTTATAACTTATAACCCGGTATTGTTTGATCGTTTTAGTATAAATGAGTTCTACGCGGACATCGGGCACATTGCAGCTAGTTAATTTACATAATTATTAGTCCTAACATCGGCTCGAATAATAATATTTTTATTATTTTTACTAAATTTTAAGGAGCAACTCTAAAATTCGAACATTACAATTTTGAATTTATATAACATGATATTACAGGTATAAAACCTGTCAAATTTCGGGTACACTACCACCTTCATTAGTTTCAAAATTTGGAATGAAAAAGGGCATATTAACTAAACATTTACAGCTTTAGAGCCGTATTATGACGAATCAAGCCCTCTAAATCCACAGGACTGTGAGGCCCCCGAATTCTCCCGGGGCATTTCGTCAGAGCCCGCGATGCGCGGGCCTGCCGGTGATGGTCGAGTTGAATGCGCATGCAGAACCTGCGGCCCTCGCCACGCGTGGAGGGATAATCGCTGGGTTTTTTGGAGGTATTCCAGCCCCTTTCGGATGGTGAGTCCCACATAACCACTTTGGACCGCCCCGGGCCTAGGTGGTGTGCGTCAAAGCATTGTCCCAGCGTGAAAATAAGTGCCATACTATTGAATTGATCTTGACTGTTATAGAAAACTGTAAATTCTGACGAGTTTTGAGTCTGCCATCTTATTCAACTTCAGTTTATTTATACCCCCTTATTTTTGCAATTGAGAGTTTGTACCTTGAGCTGACAGGTGTTGCCGGTGTACCCGCGCGAGCAGGCGCACGCGAAGCCGCCGACGCGGTCCGTGCAGGTACCGCCGTGCGCGCACGGCGACGACTCGCACTCGTTGTACTCCACCTCGCAATGCTCGCCAGTGTACCCTGGAAACAAGCCACGATCATCATCAGAAACATGCAGTCTGTGAACTTCTATTGGGACTCTAGGTCTTTTTATACGCCATAAAAGCGCCATGAGGAAGGCAAACGAGCACATTGATTCAACGCGTACTATTTTGACCTTATACCGTATTAACATTGGTCGATAATCTGCTTCCTTGTACAGTCTTTGCACGTAGCTTGGTGCCTTGAGCATTTGGCGTTTTTTCATACATACCTATGGTTCTGCAAGGAGACAGAGGAGGCGGCATTGTATATACTTTGTTCATGCGGACCACTAATGCGCAACAGAAGTATCTACCTATGGTGACATATTATGGACCCACAAGAGATACAACTTCCTGGACGCAACGGGCCTTTGCGTTGAGCTCTAAACACAAAAGATTAACAATGGTCGAAGTGGCACACAAGGCCCATCTCAACCCCCCAATAATAAAAATACTTGTGGATCTTGCCGCGCTCGAAAAATGTAAGGTGATATTTTAGGTATGCCATAACAATCATTTTAGCGTATAATATTTAATTCTAAAAATTATTATACCTTGTTGCATGAGCGATAAATTAAAAAAAAATGGTGTCGCACCGTGAATTGCGTTTTTATTTTTGATTCTTGTTCATTTTACATTTTATTTATTTTACATTCTGCAGATTTAAAGAACATCTAGGTACACATCGCAGTTAACATTTCATCACGACCGAGTGGCATGAAGTAGTTAGGGAACTCTGGCTGCCAACATTCCTGTATCATTTTTGTTCATGTGGCAGACATCATTGATCATATCGACGATAGTGCCATAAAAAACATAAAAAACCACGTCTGCTACCAAGACGCGACAAACGAACCAATTTACCATTATTACTCGATAATCTCGTGCTTTTAAAGACCAGTGACGTCTAAGCTATGAGTTATACACTTGATCTTTACTTTTTCATTTATTTAAGATTAAATAACTATTAATTATACTTTTTTTTTAAACACGCTTGATGAATATTTGAGGTTATGTGTCAAACAAAGTGTCTCAATCGGCGCTTCTGTTTGCGAGCTACGATGCTGCAGACAGGCATACAGATACTCTGATACACACGTTGAACTGTGGAAAACCCTGTGTTTGCATTAGGGAATGCAATTACCGGCCAAATTTGAAAACCGGTAAATTACCGTCCTCGGTCCGGCAAAACCGGTAAGCCGGTAAATTACCGGTTTTTGTCGTTTTTAAATAAAAGCCATTAAAATTCTTGAAAGTTCGATCACGTGTCGATGTTCCGTACGCAGCTGAAATGGCTTCCTATCCGCCGCCGTAGAGATTTAGATGTTGTTTCACTCCTCTTCAATGTCCTTTTCCTTCCTTCTTCCCCTCCATATCTATCCGAACGATTTTGCTATGTGGCCTGTGGAAGCGGTCATCGTCTGCGTTCCAGCGCCAATCTCTCCCTTGCTGTTCCTTCTAATAAAACACGCTTCTATGCCAAATCTTTCACAGTCCATGCTGTCCAACTGTGGAATGAACTTCCGTTGTCCTTAAGACAATCCCCTTCAGTGGTCTCTCTTCAGAGAAATTTAAAAACGTTGTGGTTGGATGAGTCATGAAGCTAAGTTCCTTTAAGAATTATGGTTATTATTTATATATGCATATAAATATGTATATAAGTTAAGTTTATTTTATATATTAGTTTATTTATGTGTATTATATATGTAAGTTTATACATTAGTTTATTTGTTTTATATTTATTTATTTATAGAATCATCATCTCTTTTTGCTACTTTGTGCAAAACTTGTATGTGTCCAACCCTATGCATTGTCCTTACTCATCTACTTCAGGGTTAGCTGGAAGAGATCCCATTTAGGGATAAGTTCGCCTTTGTACATTACTTTAGTAACAATATTGTAATATTTATATTTTTGTACAAAAAAGAGTTTACAGACATACAGTAAACAAATAGTAATAAGGTACACCTTCGGCTGGCTCTGGAATACGTAGCGTTACTTGCTTGCTTCTTAATAGTATTAGTAACATAAGTTTACAAATAATTATCAGTTTTATTCATAATTTAAAAGTCAATTTCTATCAAATACATTTTTAAAGTGTGTCTGACAGTATATTGCACTTAAAATCATATTATTTAGCGTTTATTTTTAGTTTTTCACGGTTCGGTAAATTACCAGTAATAGCTTATAATTACCGGTATTTTACCGGCTCTAAAAAGGGCCGGTTTACCGGTAAACCGGTAAACCGTTTTACCGGTTTGCATTCCCTAGTTTGCATCGAGAATTGACCGCTCATGTCTTGACACAAATCTGTGCTCAAAAGGATGCTTTTTTGATCCGAAGAGACTAGACCTTGGTACTATTTTTCTACTATAACCTAAGGATCTTGGTACTAAGATGGGGGTTAAAATACAAAAAAAATTAGTAATAACATTAATTGCATCCTCGTCCTTAACTCGTGCCAGGGGATTGTGTTCGTATCATTTTAATTTCGTACAATTTTAATACCTTATTGATTTCGAACGACTTTTTACAAGGGCCTATCCAAGACCTTCTTCTTCTTCTCATTCGTCTTACCATTTCTTATTACATTTTTTATCCTTCCTGTGACTTTTAACGTGAACTTGTACTTACAATTCAAATTTGTATACTCGAATCGTACGAGACTAAAGAGTTATAAATGTTATAATTATAAATGCTAACTGTATCCCTACATAAAATTAAAGTTAATCCTAGATTGTAATTTCTTCCATGTCCTTTCGGTTTGTCCTTTCAGATCGAAAAAAAAACCCGGCCAAGTGCGAGTTGAACTCGCGTGGAGAGGGTTCCGTACATCTATGACACAGTACAAAATATCACATTTGAAATCCTCACAGTATGACGCGAGTTAACTACTACTAGCGCTATCTAGTGGTGTTTTAGGCAACTATTTTCCGTAAGTGAACGTATTATATTGACTTCACCACTTTATTTTCAATTGATAGAATTCTTATAGGTTTTTCTGTGATTTAAAACCAATTAACTATAGGTAAGAGCACCAAAAGATGAACGATTAAGCGACTACACCAACTTTAGACAGTTTATATTCAGTGAAAGTAACAAATTTCACCCTATTTAATTTTTTATATGGTACAGTATATGGTCTAGATTGAAAATGACTATTATAAAGCCTGTTATTATATCTTCGTATTTTTCTAAAAATCATTGAAACCAAAAATGTACCGATTTGCCCAAAAGATGAACAGCGTGCCCTAATTCTGAACGGTTTAGTCCCAAAAGTTGAACTAACATAATAAAATACCTATATCATTTTAATTCTATTCACTGTTAGCAATAAAATGCGAGTTAACGAAATATTCTTTATTTTTTAATTGTTTACATTTATTTAATATTACTTACGTACATAAGGTTCCTATTTTTTATGGTTATTTGTGTCATAAAAACAACGAATTAGTATTTTTTATTAATAATCATTAGCAAAACTACTTAGTTACTTATCTTTTTAAACAGATAAACCGACAAAAAGTGTTACTTTAACATTTATAATATTAGTAAACATTTCCATAAATACTACTAGTACCTATACTACTACTAGTGTTCATATTATAAAACTATGCCTAAAAGTTGAACGACTGAATTTACTTAGTTCAATTTTAGGACACAGAATTTATGAAATGAACAAACAAAATCAATTAGGTGTTCACATATTGGAATAGAATCCAAAACATGAACTAGTAAATTTAATTCGTTCAAGTATTAGGCACACATTTTTTATTGAACAGTGATAGTTTTCATAGTATTTAAAACTCCAAAATCATTGGATTAGACATCAAAAGCTATGTTCATCTTTTGGTTTAAAGATACAAGAGCATTTAACGATAATTTTAAGTTCTAAATTTTCCATCTGTCATTTCAGTACGATTTATTAAGAAGCTTTAAAAAAAGTACGCCTTGCCTAGTAGCTGAACACCGTTCAAGTATACAGGCTTAGGTATACATTTTTGAAACCATTAATTGAACGGCATATTTCTCGTTAACTAACAAGAAAAATGAAATATCGTATAACTCCAATAAAAGAGTGATTAATCAAGAATACATACCAAGCAAATCCTTCTAAGACTGACAATTATTGAATTTTATACGTAATTAAACGCTTAAATTTGGGGAGCGCTGTCCTTAAGTATTTTCCCATACTCTCGACATTTTCGGCGGGAAGCTCCAGAACGACGACCGATCACGGCCAAAAAGAATATAATACTATGTTAAGATTTAATGGAGGTGTAAGCAAAGAGTTGCTGTTTAAGAAAAATAAATTCCGAACTATGTAATATTTGTCACGATTTAGTTATGTGATTATTTCGATCGAGTGTTCAGCTTTTGGGTGTCGTTCATCTTTTGGTGCCCCTACCTATTTTTTATTTTTTTTAGTATTTAGGTTCAGTAGTTTCAGTCAATTTCCGTCTGCTTTCATGAATAAAATCAAAACTATTTATTTTACAATACAAACAAGAATATATTTGAGATCCTCATGACGAGTCCTTTCATTTGACATATGACAGTAAGATTTGCAAAACTTTTTTTTTTAATTTTCTAGTTTGTCCCCCGAAAATGTCAGTTATTTAAAAAAGTTTACTTTGCACGTTTGTCATGTTTGGGACATCAATTTACATACGTGTACCAACTCAATTGGTCAAGTAGTTTCGGACAAAATTGGCTGTGACAGACAGACGGACAGACAGTCGCACGAGTGATCCTATAAGGGCCCCGCTTATTTATTTTTTGTACGGGACCCTAAAAATTTGCATATGAGGTGTCTTTAGGTTCGAATTGGTTGTGGGAGGGATATAGGCTAATTATAATATTTATTTTAATTACTCCCCCTATTTCTTCCCGTTGGGGTCGGTTATAGGGAAATCGTTTCTTAGTGCACCCATAGGGTACCCGAGGAATAATCCCTTCATACGAGTATATTCAAGTCCCTAGGACCAGTAGTTTCGGCGGCAGTGCGTTGATGGATCAGCCAGTCAGTTTCTTATTTTATTACGAGTATACTGGGCTCGTGTACTTGACTTGGATTCTGGTTGTTTCCCAATACATTCTAGCTAACTCTATTTATAAGTAAGTAATGAAACTAATTAATAATAAAAAAGAAGAAGTAATTAAGTACGTTCTGAAACTTTAAAATCATTTTTCCTTATTTAGTAATCGCATTCTTATATGTACTTCGTTATTCACTCGTGTATATGCTCTGCTAAGTTATTTTCCAAAACACTAAGATTACACAAAATGGAAGAAATACACAGGCTGATAAACTCCGACGTAATGATCTTTATTGACCTAAATTAGCAATTCTGAAGTAAAATATGTTAATCTAATACATAGGCGACATAAAATGCAAAACACGGGAATTTCTCATTCCGGCAAACAAGCCACAAAGGCCCCCTAACACGACTATGTAAATAAAGATTACGCAACGACATCCGATGCGGAGCAGCGCCAACGAACTCACTCGTAAGTCTTTTTTCAGGGCTAAATTTAGCATGAAAATCTCATATAATAAACACATAAAGTAAATGGAGAAGAAGAAACATAGCACCACGAATACCGTTGGATTAGAGAAAGTTTACCAGGCCGCCAGGTTCCAGTGACTGTAAATAACTACTTTATTTTATATGATCTGCTTATAATGTTACATTACAGTCACGTCTATTAATATGGACACAGTTAAACTTACAAAAATATGTAAACACGACTCTACTGCAAGGAAATAAGGTTGTACATATTTATATTTGTGGAACGTTGTTGATGTATACATATTTATTATGCTGACTGTACCGCCTACTTGCACAGCAACGACATTTAGATAAACAAACATTAGCTTCGGGATATACGACACAGAGAATATCCTTTTCATTTAACGATACCGTAATTAAAAGTAACTTGAGCGGAAGGGTTCTTTCGTGCTGATAAAATCGAATCCTTTAATTTAATGTACCAAAAAACCCTTATCTACTCGGACGAAAAATCGCGGCTAATATACTGAACTAGAATAAATGTGGGGCATTCTTGATTTATATGCTGCCCTCGCTTTTCGTTTGACCGAAAAAGATAAAGGCGTGGGAGTTGACATACGCATAGCTACCTATACGATACCCAAACCAGGCAAGTTTCAAGTTCCTTCTGCCGAAAGACAATCATGCCCGAGGGATTGTTTGTTTGCCGTCGTCGCTATGAATTTTCTCTTCACCCGGGAAAACAAGTCGCTTGATTAATTCACCCCGATGTATTTGAAGCATGGGGCTGAAGCCGTCGGCTATTTAATATACCTACTTTAATTAAATTTCCCATACCTATTGGCATAAACTACGTCTTAATATCTATAAGTGCGAAAACAATTACGCCTCGAAAACAGGACAAAATCTTAAATCATAATATTCATAATCAAGGCATACGCCGCCGCGCCGCCGCGTAAATGGGTCGAAGAAAAACTAGATTATATTATAAGTACCCGATCGGGATAAATGGCGTTTCATAAAAAATAACCTCGATTCGATTTTTTATTATAGCTCGAAGTTATACAGTTTATTTGAACCCATTTCATTGCTCAGAAAATACTTAGTACGACGCTAACAAGGGCTCTTTTGGAAATGCAAACAATTTCCCATTCGTAAACAAACGGCTAGCGCGTAAATAATAGAGTTGTTATTAAATTGGAGAAACTCGAGTTACATAAGCAAGCAAGTAAATAAGGTCGTGTCCTAGTGAGAGCGGCGGTTATGCGGGGGCTTCAGTGAGACCGCAGGGCGGAAAGCGCACGCAGGCAGCCTTCCAAATGATCTTCAAATAAATCACCCCTACAATTTCGCTTGCCTAACATTCGAAAACACGATTAAAACCATTATTAAATCGACCAACTTCAAAACGATTTATTACATTAACGACCCTTAAACTCAAACAGGACCGCGTGACGAGGTTGTTAGTTCAAATTAAGGTCATTTTAATTAGTATAGGTATTTATCTAACCCCGTTATCTGATGCTGATAACTATTAGGTTAGCGATTACGACTATCTAGTAGTAAAATGAATTTGCAAACAGAGTAAATTTCGCAGTTACATAAGCAAACGCCATTCGACGACATAAATCAATGTTATTGGAGCGCGATAAATTAAGTTTTGTTTTCCCGCAGAATAACGAATGGGTAATTGATACACAAGATGATTTTGAAACGGTATTCATAACTTATGTATTTTAGCACAGTGAATGTTCATATTGTGATTTTATACTTCTTTTTATTGTTTTTCAATAACTTACACTTAGATAGTTACTGCCACGGGTAGGTAGGTAAGGGCATAGATAAATAAAAGGATCAAGAATCAAGATCATTATAAGCCAGAAAACTACTCATAGCATTAAACTAATCAAAAATCACGGAACAAAACTGCTACACAACATACAACCAAATGCTGACGTCAGTTGACAAGTTATGAGATTAATAAAACCCCAGTTAAATCGTGCGTGGCGTGACCACAGTCCCAAAATGGCTCAAGTCAGTGTATAATTTAAGATTATGAGACGCGTTACCTAAATACACTAGCGCTCGTAAGTATTTAGGCACTCGTTATTATTTAAATAAATAAATATCAGGGGACAATGTCACACCATAATTCTGTGTGCACTTTCAATTTTTTATTTACCTGACTTATCAAGTTTCAAAATGGTATCTGGTATATATAATGGCAGACAGCAGCCATTAAAAAATCCATAAAGCTATTTTTAATACAAAGTTGTTTCATTTTGTATGAAAAGGCAAATAATGGGTTTTGAAATCGTCGCAATAAGAAAACTGGAGATTTAAAAAGGACGCCTCTGGCACTGATATCAGGCTCTATATATATCCTAAATAAAAATGTAACCAGCATCTAAAAGTGGTTCTGATTCGACAGTATTGTAAGGAGGGATGCAGGCGGGACAATGAAACTAATCAATGATAGAGTATACACCGATTTGTTTAGACCCTACAGTATGATGTTGAAAGTCATTTTTATTGGCAATAGTATGGACTAAATACTTAGGTATGAGCGGTAGTGTATACGGAATATTTAATATTAGTATATTTTGATTATTTTACTGTATATTTATAATGTTACAGTACACTGTAGAATGGTAAACATTTTAGCCTGTTTGTGCAAAATATGGTTACATAATTAACAACAAAATTTTAGATTTGTGGGTAATCCCGTGGCTCTGCCTAGCCCACTCTGGGAATGAAGGCATGAGTATATGTATGTATGAATGTATTTATTTATAATACGAGGGGCGTTCAATAAATTCTCGGTATTGGTATTTTGCAAACCTTTTTAGTAATCTTCTTAGTACTGGCCGCTAAGAGTCATTCATTGACAGTAAAAAAAAGTAAAATTGAAGCCCACGCTTTCTTTTATTTTTCTGCTACTGCTGAACAAACGTGATCACCATGAGCGATTTTACAATGTTAATTAAATTGGAGCATCGAGCAGTGATAAAATTCTTGACTAAATAGGGAAAAAACCAAAGTCTACTAAAGAAGTAATGGATTTAGTTTACCGTGAGTCCGCTCCTTCAATATCTACTGTCCAAAAGTGGTCAAATGAATTTAAGCTGAGGAGGGAGAGCAGATGACCCTAGACTTGGGTCGGCCTTTTGAAGCTACTTCACCAGAAAACATTCAAAAACCGGAGAAAATTATACAGGAAGATGGCCGAGTGAAGGTTAGGTCTATAGCATTGCAAAACATTTTTCGTTTTACAAATTTTACTCGTTCTATTTCCACTTTGTACATAATACCTACGTAGGTACGGTCAGCCTCATAAGTAGCTGCACACTTTAATACTTTGTCACATTAACGTCATGTTTGAACTGCTGCACTAATCTGTGAAAGGCGTTAGAGCGACAAGGTACAAAAGTGTGCAGCTACTTATGAGGCTGACTGTACCTTGAAAAGGGAAGGAAAGTTCTGATTGCTCATAGGACAAATATAACAGTCATAAGGGAGATCGGTCACGGCACCCTTTTGCATAGATGCACTCACGATACAATCGCGATACATCATCATATCTATCCTCATCATTCATTTGAAACCAGAATAATCCAATCCCTCCAAAAAGGCCAAATAACCCCAAAACTATGAAAAAAAACACTTACCCGGCAAGCAGAAGCAACGAAACTCGTTCCCCTCAACGTCACTGTCCGTCTGTTCTATACAGATGCCGTTGGCGCACGGCTTGGAGGCGCAGGCGCCGCCGACGGTGGGCAGCTCGCAGTGCGCGCCGACCCAGCCATCCGCACACGCGCAGTGGAACGTCGTTGAGCCGTTCATAGCCAGGCTCATGCAAGAGCCGCCGTTCAGGCACGGCGCAGAGTAGCACGGGTCCTTCTCGCACTTTCGGCCTGTGAAACCTAGTTACCAAACGTTTTGGTTTGTAATAGGCCCAAAAATACATACATGTTGCCGTAAAACTTTTTATTCTGGAAAATTTGATAGTTCCAGAAGCAATACAGGAGGAGTCGCGAGTACAAGACAGTTGGTAAATAACTACATAAAAACTGTTTTTAGTACTCTGATAATGTCAACACAACAATAACAATGTCCAAGAACCACACTATCGCACGTTCACAGTGCACACATCACGCGCACTTGAGGAAGATTGAGTGTCAGAAGCGATCTATTTATGCAAGTGCATGCTTAAACAAACATATCCTAGCTCACAGCCAAAGTGATTTATCTAGACTCTTTCCTTATGGTGGTAAGCCAGGGCCTCTATTCCCGACGGTAGAAAACATATCGTCTTTGTCCTGTTATGGTATTGTTTTGACGTCATCCGCCATTAGGTACTGTCGAGTAAATAAGAGCTATCAAGCCTCTGCCCTGGGCCTCTATTCAACACGGTAAAAACAATAACTTTTCTGATCTGTTATCGTATTGTCACCGTTTTGATAGCTCTTAGAGAGGATTAGATTAGTCACAAACAAAACGATGAAAAAGCGCTAATATAAAGAATTACCGAGTATATGTATAAAATATAATGCAATACAAATACTCTTTATTGAACACCGCACAAAGAAAAATAAATCAGGAATAACAAAAACATGAAAAATTTATATTGCGATATCTTCCACGCACCTTAGAAAAAAGAGACGCAGCAACGTAAAAATCCAAACAAAGTAGGCAGTGCAAACAATAATATATCTGCAGACATTGGCGTTAGCGTTAGGTCGATTTCTGCCTGCACCGGTTTAATTTCGCTCGGAGTACGTCAGGCTCGAGCACGACACAGTTGCTTCAAATGTCGCGCTACATCGACATCGAACCTCGGCATCAATCGTATGTCGATGATGGAGGCCATACTTAATGTAACATGTATCCAATAAACCGCTTACATACCTAACATTTACACCCGAGCTAACCAATATGAAAAGAGCGGCAACAATCACGCAATAAAGAACTACACATAAACACACCTTTTTTTATGTCTCATTCACATCGTGACAAGAGCGAATAAGGTATTTTTTCCACGACTGTACGCCAACATAAAATTAAATGAGTCTATCATCAATAAGTAATGTCGCCACAATTACCCCTTACAATAGAATAGTATACTACAAACCTTAATTCACTACCTATATTACGTATACGTACATTATTTTGCCTTACCCCTCCATCACAGCACATGTAATATATTTCAATTAATAAAAGTGGAAAGCTCTAAACGTAGGTAGCATGTCCCAAATAAATCTTTCTCTCGGCTGCCTGGCTGGTTAAGTAAAACTGTCGGGTAAACAAGATATATTCAGGTCGTGCTTCGGAAGAATTCTTAAAGCTTTTTGTGCTTTATATAAAACATTGGCGACAAAGTTTCAGGTTTGAAATTTAAGAACATGTAATGACAGGGACCCGTTTCATGAAAGCTTGTAACTTGTATTACAAGCGGAAACCTCTTTACAACAATATGCATTGAAATTAAATGAAATGATTTATTTGTTAAACATAGGTACATAATAGATGTTACAGTGGATACATAAAGATTCATCCATGTTTTGCCTGATGGGGCATACAAATATTGCTTATCTGCACAGGTTAGGGTGTGAGTTACTAAAAACTTAATGCAAATACAATTCAAATAAACGATCACAATACCTACACTAAATCTAATTATCACATATAAACTCATTAATTGTATAATAACATTTCTCAATTAAGAATAATTTTAATGTCTTTTTATATTGATTAAGTTGCAAGGCTCTAATATTATTGAAAAGAGACTTCCTTTTCTAATACATGTTTCAAGCTTTCTTTTAAAGGGCCTCTGATCGTAGGTACATTTATACATATTCTAAAGGATGCCCGCGACTTCGTACGGGTAGCATAAGGTTCCCGCTACTCGACCTATTTTAACCCTTTAGGGGGTTAATTTTGAAAAACCTTTTCCTAGTGCTCACTTACATTATGAAAGGAACCCCTGTACCAAATTTCAAGTTTCTAGGTAGGTACAGTAGTTTAGGCTGTGCGTTGATATCTAAGTCAGTGAGTCAGGTTTGCCTTTTATATATATAGATACATCTGATCCAGCAATATTTAGCCATCGAAATGAATATTTTATCCGGATAACGTATTCAATCCAATTGGCAGAATGATTACGTAATAACACGCTCTGTATTCAGGGCCCCAGATTGCGTCACGTCGATACTTAATTGACCGTGTAACGAAAAATGTTCACCCGCCACGTTGCATTAAAGATTCAAAGCGTGGCTCAATTTGAAACCTTATCTCATCTAGTAGTCCTTGATTAGTGCTTAACAATATATTTTTTACGTTACGTTTTGCACCTAATATTTATCGCTCATACCCGATAGCAAAACTAAATCTTTAAAATACCCGATTATCAATATACTTCCCTACCGCAATCGGTATCATCCAAATTATGGTACTATTTATTATTTTTACCAAATATGTCAAAATAACAGTAGGTACCTACGAGTATTCCAGAAGAAACAGTGCAGATAAAGCGGTTAAATGTTAGCGAATAATAAGTCAAATTTATCCTAACCACAATACATAAAGTTCTACTTAGCAACATAAATTAGAATCAAGATGTCCAGAAAATAACGCGCTGAAGAATAATGGGAATTCCAGGCAATAATTCATAAAGGAAAAACCGCTTCAGTACGCGCCAGATATTTTAGTTTTTGCGCTATGACGTCACCGGTTCACGCAATATTCTCATTAAAAGAGTATATACGTAAAGAGGATATACGTAATACATACTGATTCGAAATTATTTGCTCTTTTTGTATTATTTTCGGTCGGTTGTTTTAAGGATGTGCTTACCGAAAGGACAAAGGCAGTGGTAGTTGGCCCCGTTGAGCGGCTGCGTAAGGTCGACGCAGATGCCATTATTCAGGCAGGGCGACGGGTGGCAGACGTCGCGCTCCTCGCAGTGCGGGCCCGCGTACCCGGCGCAGCACTGGCACTCGTAGCCCTCCTACAACCACACCAATAACTAGCGCCGGCTCCACTAATGGCGTGTCACACTCCGTCCAGCTCTAACCAAAAATAGGCACGACGTCTGCATCGCACAACTTTTATACAAAATAATTAAGAAAATAATTTATTCACAATAGGGTTTAGGTTAGCTAATAATTTATTTCACGTTCGAAACTTAAGCACGACAAAGTATTTGTAGATTTTGTACATAATATCTAAGTTAGCGTTTTGATAATTTTTGGTAGACGTGCAAAAACATGCTAAAAATTATTTAAAAATTAAGCACAGTTTAAACATATAAGATAAATTAAATTATCGGAAAAGATAAATTATCGGAAATATATAATAATACTGCCAACACGAACCATGCACACGAAATAATAAAGCCTGCACTACACTTAGTCGTATAGTGCTTATCTCTAATGTCTCTAACGACGAGTAAATAAAACAAAATTGATAATATAATTCGAGCACCGTCCCCAAATTGCCTTCTAAATAGAAATAACACTTTTATCATAAAGGTTTTAAAAGTAGGTACACGGTATTACTCATAAATAATGCCATTTTTAAACACAGTTCGAACGTGCTATGAATTCCTGATATTGCATTATAAATCGGATCGCACATAGGTAAATTCCACTTTGAATGCAAAATATTGGAAGGGTAAAAGCAAGCTCAAAGCAATCGCTCTGAATTTACGTATACTTGTTTTATAATGCGTTTACTTCGTTTCGTTCACACTCGCTTGTATACGCCCACATAAAACAACATTTCACAAGATTGCACTTAAGGGGATGATATACTTGATAGATTTACTGAATAATCATGTTGATTTATTAAAATCGCTCAATATACGATACTGTATTAAAAAAAAATGTATTTAAATATTCTGAACAAAGTGCTAACTCTCTCGAGTCAACCTAAATTCTCCACAAGGGCACGTCGCCATGACACCGGTGAGAAGCAGCCACACTTGAATTAACTCACCATGGCGAAGTTCGTGTAGCACACGCCCCTCTTAGAGCATTCTTGAGCTTCCCCGCAGTTATCAGACTCGACAGTCACTTTAAGGCGGACGCACTGGCCACCCCAGTGCACAGACACAACTGTAAGCATAAATGTTTATTGCGACCGCACGGCGGCTCCTTAGAGTAACTCATACCGCTATAAGAACTGCTCGAGCGCCTTTGTGGCTCTTGAGAATAGTGGAGCGTACTTTATTTGGTAGCGAGCACTCAACAAATGAAAGAAACTTTATACTTTTATGGTTATTAATTTAGCCACTCGTGTTGGGTAAATGGTTATTTTACTTGAAATAGTTACTTATTGCAAGGCTGTAAAATTGGTATTTGCTCTATTCTAGGCGGTAAAATCCAAATCGTATTAGACATGTTATGCTATTGTTTTTAACTCGGCGTCCAGTACTGTCAAGTAAATAGGAACTATCAAAACGTTCACAATACGATATTGGTCAAAAAGATTATTGTTTTCACCATGTCGAATAGAGGCCCTGGAGGCCATAGAGGTATTTAATCCAGAGCAAGTGCAGAATCTAAAAACGGTAAAAATAGGTCTGTAAGCTCAACGAGAGCTTTGCTGCGATATAGACACACAACTATTCACTGTACCGCAGCGAAAAATTACTACATGCATCGGAGAAAAAAATCGGATCTATCGCCAACTCTGGATTCAATACCAGCACTCGTGCCAAACAACCTTGCAGAGGAATAACTGTTTCATTATCTAAACAAATTCAATTTCGGACTAGGTACATCCCTTCTAGCAGCCGTAATGGTAACAAATAATTTTATCAAATTTCATTTAATTGAAAGCTGTTTTCTGCTGAAATCATGATGTTTTCAGGATATCTTATTACGTAGGTAAGGTTAGACGAGACTTCAGATTACCAAAAAAAAAAACAAAAGAAAATTCTGCGTAATTATTTGTTCACCGAAAGATGTTACGTACGATAAAATAATAGGTACCCAGCCGTAATGTTTAGAATAACATACTAAAACTAGAAAACGGAAGCATGTCTTTATGACGCTGTCATAGGCAGCCTATTTTACTCATTTGATAGGCTTTACTAATTTATTTATTTTTTCCACACGGACGGCGTCGAGCGCAATAGCTATGTAAGCGATAAATTCGAAAGCTTCTGAATTAACCCCAACTAGTAATTATAAAGAAGCTATATAGGTTTCAAAATGGTATGGCTACAGGCAGCTACATTCACTGCGTCAGCGATGCACGCCGCCGCGTGCATGCAGTGCAGATTCCTCGGATACCCATTGTTCTGCGCCGCTTAAAAGCGGCATCGCTTTTCCCCTCGCGCCTCGGTGCCTCCTTCCGCCCGTATATACACGCATTTCCTCTCCCTGGCTTTGTGAACGTTTTCACGGTATGTTACGTATAATCCATGAATTATTATAAATAGAGTCTCATTCTCACGGAAACCATTAACCAAAACCACAAAGGTATTAAAAATGCTTTGCCTATGGTGCGTTCATATTATTTTTCCAAAAGTACATATGTATAACACTTAACAAACTCTCAACTACAGTGGAGCGGATAACAATTTGCTGCTACACAAAGTGGCTTGCGCTGCGCTTGTGCGCTACGAAGTTTCCAGAAGCTTTGAGTTACGTCATAGTTAAAGAGCCATATTCAGCAACAACAACCTTGTTTTACGCACAGTATAATGAAATTCAAGAGTCGAAATCCAAACAACAAACGAAGTGCTTCACCCAAAAATAACTTTCTAAAAAAGCAGACGAAACACTCATGGCGTAATTGTTCAATTTAGTCAGGTAGGGTGCGAGGAACGAAGAGTCTGATTACTTTATATTCCACGTAGCCAGCTGTATCACTTCAGTCATGAACGAACCAGAATACCCGATTTAACTTAGCTAAGCGCCTTAACTAATGACGTCCACGTGTTACGTGCCCAGACTGGCAACGCCTGAAACTCCCTACGAGTTACATCAGCCCCTAGAGCCCTTTGTTTATAGCTGTTGACGCGGACACTCGTTGGAGTCGGTAAGATATGTTATCACTATGTACAACGCTACGTCCGCGATACCTTATATCTTGTCAGCATTGCTATTTATTTCTGCCCAACTTTCCAAACAGTAAATCGAGTTATCGTGTGTTAAGCGGGCGTAATTTCCTGCTTCTCTGGATCTATCTACATCTACATTAATGTGTTTGTTTCTTTTGGGCTGTTGTATCCTTTCGCATCTTAATGTTATTTTATTTATAACGTTAGTCCGTCCGGTCATGCTTAATTATATTCTTTGCCGAACCAACCGGTGATATAGTTATGGATGTTGGTAGTTATAGTATAATATTTGTATAACTCTAATGATGATGACATGTCAATAAAGCAGCAATGCTTTAGAAGGAAGCACAAAGAACGATCGTTAAACACGACTTTTTTACTTACTTACTTACTAATCCGGAATTATCCGGTTTGTTTCATCTTTCTTTAAAAATACCCGTAAACGTGGGTGCCAATCGTGGAGGGCACTTTTATCCCTACCTACACTACCAAATAAAGTACATTTGAGCTCACTATCACGTAAGCGGTAGGCTGTTCATACAGTATGTATAGGGTGGTATACATAGGTAAATAACTTGAGGGTTGCGATCTTTGAGAGTAGGTAATAAAGTTGACCCACACTTGTCATGGTGCTTGTGTCGCTGAATTTCTTTTGAGATTTTCAACTATTTGTACATACTTACTTCTGCCTACATAATGACACCGGACAGTAGTACAGAATAGTTAAGTATTTAAAACTGAACACGAATAGCCAACCAGAAAATACACGAAAACATCTACACAGAACTTTTTTTGTGTTTATCTGAATCCCTAAGCGCGTTTGCCTTCTCCACGCCATAACGTGAAGTCATACTGTCATTTAAGACGTGTCTTGAGACGAGCATCTTAGCTAGGATCGGTTTATTAATACGGTCCTTAGCTACCTATGAGCAAGTTGGTTCCCTCGGTGAGGTCCTTGTCGTAGAGCGCGATGACCTTGGTGCCGCGGACGTCCAGCGGCATGATGTCCAGCAACATGCCCTCGGACACGTCGCAGTGCACGTGCCCCTGCCGCGTCACCTGATACACAGCTGGCTGAGGCGGTCGGTGGACCCTGCAGTCAGGCATTAGGTAAGGAATCGAACCATCACCCATTTGAAAATTGTTCAAATAATAAAGGTTTGAATTAGGGCTGCAAACTGCAACTGGAAAATCCCGGAGTTTGCGCGTCAGCGGGGCTAGACAAGTTGCCATGAATACAATCGACCAGAACGCAAAGCGACAGTGATTACCAAACGCTATAATTTTGCTTAGTATAATGCTATTATAGCTTTGTATTCGATAGCAACTTGTCTGGCCCCACTGGGTGGAGATAAGATTCATCTCTAGATCGCGTGCTGGGAGCGATCCGTTTTAATATAAACAATAAACATCCTCAGTAGGGTGATATTGGGGATTCTGGATCATTTTTCCTCGCTGCGCTCGGATGATCCAGAATCCCCAATTGATCCATCGATCAGTGAACCAGAATTCCATCTCGACTGATACTGTCGAAATGTAGGTTTTACCAGTTTCATTTACAAAATTGTTCAACAAAAGAAGCAAAACCGGAGTGCCGTATATAATTTGGTTTTACGTATATTTTGTTTACGGCACTCCGGTTTATTTTTTAATAAATTTATTTTCTTTCTTTCACATATTCGGGCTTGTTCCCCACACTTTCTGACAACCATTATCATACTAATGTAGGAGGATATAATAGTCCGCTAACAGTTTTCTGGAGTGGCCAATTCCATACTAATTGTTTAAGGACTAGGTGGTCTTTCATTACGTTCCAAAGGGGCGCCTCCTCCGTACTGATAACTACTCAACCAAGATAATGTTAGAACGCTAATCTATATATACGTCCGATCATAAAAACTTTGATAGCGCGATTTAGGTCTTTTTCAATTAATACTGTCAAATCAAAAGTCATAACTACAAACAATTTTTGGTTTCGTGCTATATTCAGTTCTTATTAAAAACCACATTATTACAGGAGTCGATCAAGTGAAATACATTAACTATTCCAACATTTGTATATTATTCAAGTCATGCGAGATTGTTATGACATCTATTAAGAAATATAGGTACTTAATACTGCTAATCGGATAACAAAGTGACTCATGCGCGACGCTACTGCAACTAAGAACTTTGCTAATCAATGTTATTGTTTAGCGCAAGATGGCGTTAGCGATGTTATTAGCATAGAATACTGCAATTAAATTATGGTCTTTATTAAGTAAAAATTCCGACAGTGAACTGAAACTTTGATAAATAAATCGAGTGGAACTATTGAGTTAGGTATATTAACATTGTTAATTATGTGTGTTTGATTCCGAAGCCTACTAATATTTTTGCACTTGCGGTGTGCACCAAATTTCAACTAATCTATAATTATTAAAGTAATAAAAATAGTTGCGATATCTATCTCAACCAGGTGGCAACTTTATTGCTAATCGGACAAGAAACTCAACTGTTGATGGTGCGATGGCTAAAGGCGACTTGTAAATCCTTGAGAATTGAAAGTTTGGAATTATGGAATTCGGTATTTTTAAATGAAGATTTAAATAATTCGAGATTTTTTAGGGTGCTCCCATTCGGTACATAATAAACGTAAGTACATGCTGCTACCATATACGAATAAGGTTTCAGTTTAACGCGACTAGCTGGCGCCGCGCCTTATACGTGTGAAGGATTGGGATTGATTCACAATAATTATATTTCGAATACTAAAAGACAAGCGTCTGTAATGCAGAATTAAGGTTTCATTTTGTTTGGACAATATCATTTGAAATAAAAAAGATATTACTAATAATTTTAATTGGTAACATCTAAATGCAGCCTTAGTTTCTAGGGTTATAAATGGGACATCCTTTTATTTGAGCATTCAAATCGTTGTGACAGTGCAGTGAGTGAAACAAGTGTCTAGAAACAAGTTGCAGCAAGTATGTACGTAAATTATTATCTTTTATTTTATTACTATTGTTAATTGTGTTTGGTTAGTGATGCTTATTCAAATATTTTTATTAAAATTTTATTAAATTATTAAAATAGGTCGTCAGTGTTCAATCCGTTCGACTCCGATGAGGAGATCAGTGCTGCCCAGCAACAGCCTGCATCTGCTGCATCTACGAGTTCGGCGAAAGTTAAGACGGTAAAGGCGAAGCAGAGAAGAACTAAGAAGGCGGCGGAGCCCTCTGCACTGTGCGACCGTGATTCAGACCTGGATAGCAGCACAGCGAATGCATCAGCTGCTCAACCGAAAAAGAGACGACTCGCTGCGTTTCTTGATTCCGAGGTAAGATGGCAATCTCATTATCATTGTTTCTCAACATACTTCGCAGACATGGTAGCTTAGTTGGTTTGGTAGTGATGCTGCCTACGAAGCTGCCGTTCGCGGGTTCAAATCCGGTGAGGAAGATATTTGTTCCCAACTCTTGGATGTATTTAATACATTTAAATTAATTATAATATTTAATTCTCTATATAAAGTTTTTTTTTTTTTTTATTAATAATTATTAAATTAGTGACTCGCTAACATAGATACTCGCAATTGAGTTTTTCTATAGGTATAACACTTATTATTTTTATAAATATAAGTGTTTTCTAATTGTAATTTATAAAGGTGAATAATAAGATTACGAAAAAAATTTCAGGGTGAGGAAGATGAAGCGATTAGAGCCGCTCCGCTGCGCAACTTTCTGACGAGGCGCACGGGCTCCGGGTACACGCTGCAACGAGACCCCAGCCGGCGCGGGGAGTACTACGTCGAGCTCCGAGTCTTCACCACGCGCGAGCTCGAGCCGCTAGCGACGGAAGCAACCAGGTGGAAACATGCTTTTTTCACATATAAAGGGGCTGTAAATAACAATAGCCCCGTTTTCAAAGCGGTTGGACAAGTTGCTCAGGCTGCTAAAGAAGAGTATAAAGGCATACAACCTGTGTTGTACCCGTCAAATACTTTTTAACAGATTTTAGTGTTTTTTGCAGTAATCTACTTTTTATTGTTTTTTGTAGTAATCTACTATTTACACTCGATTACAGTTACATTTTAAACTTTTATGGTTTTCAACAAATGTAACCTTTGCAAAACAAAGATCTTAGAGTAAAAATAGTAAAAGATGTTTTTTTGTGATGTATGTAATGTCACGGTTCCAAAATTAACAGCACATAAAAAGACTAATATCCACAAGTCTAATAGTTTGTTAAGTACGCGGCATGAAAACGTTTTTATAATAGCTAATGCTTTTCGCAATAGAATAGTTAGTTATAAAATCAATCCCTCAAATACTAATATTACCCCGGATTCATTTTTATGTGAAAAGTCTGATATAGCACAAAGTCTTATTAAAGATTCATTACAAAAGCACGTTTCACTCAAAGTTAATTTGGAACTTTTTGTAAAGTATTGTTTGCCAAAAAATAGTGAAAGTTCCATTAAGTCATTTAACACTAAGTACGATATAGTTTTGCAGAGTACAGACGTTTTGACATTATACAAATCACTTGCTGATGTACTAATTACCAAATGTGCGGAATTTGAGCTCTCGGAATCAGGATGGACAATCGAATCAGTCAGTCACTTAGAGATAAACATAGTAAAATACAATCCTTTGAGAGCTGGATCGTATATACCATTACCAAAACATATTGCTAATACAAAAGCTTGTTTAAATATAAATAATGATGATAATCATTGTTTTCTATGGTCTATAATGGCTCATTTGTACCCTAGCAAGGCTAACTCTAACAGAGTTTCATCTTATCCTAAATACCAAAACATGTTAAACACTTCCGGCATGACATTTCCGCCAAGCATGCGCGATGTAAAGTGGTTCGAAGCCAACAATACTGATATTAGTTTCAACATCTATGGTTTAACAAAAAATGGTAGCGTAACAGGTCCCTTATATAAAACCGCTAATCGTAAATTACAACACATTAACTTGTTATTAATAACTAAAAAAAGTAAAGCACACTTTTGCCTAATAAAAAACTTTGAGAAACTTGTTCGCAAACAGATAACTAAACATAAATCTAAGATACATCTGTGTGAAGATTGTTTTTTATATTTTTCAACAGAGGAAAAATTAATTAAACATAGTTGTGCAGGGGTACAAACTGTTTTACCAGAGATAAATACACACCTTTCTTTTTCTAATTTTGAAAGAACTCAGGGGGTACCTATTGTGATCTATGGTGACTTCGAAAGCTTATTACGAGAGTATTCAGATAAAAGTAAATCTATGTACGTGGAAAATATTCAATTGCATGAGGCATCTTGCTTTGCGTATTACATTTGTTGTAGAGGTGATCCTTATTTAAACGACTATGTTTCTTATCGCGGTTCTAACTGTTCAAAAAAGTTTGTGGAGTCTATATGTAACGATGTGCAGCGGTTGTACTCAATATTATCTGTTAGCAAACCTATGATTCCGCTTACGCTAGAGGAACAGCTATCATTTGAAACTAGTACTGTTTGTCATATTTGTAAAGACAAGTTTTCGTCTAGTGATAACATTGTAAAGGATCATGATCACTTCACAGGACGATATAGAGGGCCCGCTCACAATAGTTGTAATTTAAATTCAAAAAGTTGCCCATTTATACCAATAATTTTTCATAACCTTTCCGGATATGACTGCCATCTGTTTATTAATGAACTCACAAACGTGTGCGGCCGAATAAACCTTATCCCAAAAAATAAAGAAAAGTATATTTCATTTACGAAGTTCATTCCGATAGATCAGCAAAATGTGGCTCAATTAAAATTTATTGATTCTTTCAACTTTTTAAGTTCAAGTTTAGACAATTTAGTAAATACAATGAAAAAAGATGATTTCCAACATCTAAAATCATTTTTTGGAGATGAGGTCAAGTTTGATATAGTGAGAAGAAAGGGTGTCTATTGTTATGATTATATAAACTCTTGGCAACGATATGAGGAAACCCAGTTGCCGCAGGCTTCCAATTTTTTTAGTAAACTCTCTTCAGAATCTATATCTTCTGAGGATTATAATCATGCCTTACATGTTTGGGAAACTTTTGCTATTAAAAACTTAGGAGAATATACAGATTTATACTTGAAATGTGACGTGCTTCTTTTATGCGACGTTTTTGAAAAATTTCGAAGTATGAGCCTTAAACACTACAATCTTGATCCCTGTTATTACGTATCATCACCATCATTAAGTTGGGATGCTATGTTATTATACACAAAAGTAAAATTGGATCTTCTCTCCGATATAGATATGTATCAAATGCTGGAGAACGGAATAAGAGGAGGTCTTGCTCAATGTTCGCGTAGATACGCAAAGGCGAATAATAAATATCTTCCAGATTTTAACATTAACGAACCGAGCAGCTTTTTAGCCTATTTAGACTGCGTAAATTTATATGGCTATGCAATGATGCAACGTCTGCCAACAGGAAATTTTAGGTATCTTAACGATGATGAATTAGCAAACTTTAACGTTAAAAATCAGTCACACGATTCTGATACCGGTTTTATACTTGAAGTCGACCTTCACTATCCTGTTGAACTTCATGAATCCCATTCAGATATGCCATTTGCAGCTGAAAAATTTACTCCTAGGGGAAGCAAAAATAAAAAATTAATTGCCAGCCTCTATGATAAACATAGATATATTATTCACTACATGCATTTAAAAGAGTGTTTGAAACATGGTCTTATTTTGTTAAAAACGTATAAAATTTTAGCTTTCGATCAAAGTAACTTTTTAGAACCATACATATCTTTAAATACCACCTTAAGACAAAATGCTACCTCAGATTATGAAAGGGATTTTTTTAAAAAGCAAAACAATTCAATCTTTGGCAAAACGATTGAAAATAAAAGAAAGCAGGTTGATGTAAAACTTGTTAATATCTGGAAAGATGATTCAAATAACACAAATAAGGTTTGCGGTGCGGAAAAATACATTAGCGCTCCCAACTTCAAAAACTTGGCAGTTATATCCGATTCATTAGTAGCAATTCAGTTGCAACAGACAAAAATCGTTTTAGATCGACCCATATACGTAGGTTTCTCTATACTAGAAATAGCCAAAAGTCATTTGTATCGCTTTCATTATGATGTGATGAAACGTGTTTATAAAAATAAAATTCATCTGTGTTATACGGACACTGATAGCCTTTTGTATTTAATTCATACGGAAGATTTTTATGAGGATCTCAAAACTCACATAAAATATTTTGATACTAGCAATTTTGATGTTAACAACATATTTAATATGCCCATAGTGAACTGTAAAATTCCAGGATATTTTAAAGATGAAATGGGGGGTGAGATCGTGAAGGAATTTGTAGGTTTGAGAGCAAAACTATATTGCATTGATACCCAAATTTCAACAATCAGGAAAGCAAAGGGAATAAAGAAGTGTGTTACACAAAAACTTAATATTAATAAATACAAAAACGCTTTATTTCAAAATGAATGTATTAGAGATAATATGTACGTAATAAAATCTAAAAATCATAAAATTTTTACACAAAAAATCAATAAGCTAGTTCTTACTAGGGATGATGATAAAAGGTGTGTATTAGAAGATAATGTTTCGACTTTGCCTTGGGGACATTACAAATTAGCTTTTTAATATAGCAACACTGTAAAGTAGGTAATGTAATTTACTGCTAATGTATGACTTGTAACATTTTTATTATTTTATAATAACAAGAAATTTTACTGCTAATATACAACTTGTAACATTAATATAATTTTTATAATAAAAATAAATTTTAAATGTATTGCTATTGTTTTCTTTCATTTACCTCCACCATTAATTATTGACATGCTTAGTAATAAACCTGCCTAACTCAAATACTACTTATTAATTTTTCCATATTTCAAGTGTAATAAGATTCACTCGAGGTTTAAAATAAGTTGGCTTTTGTTTGAATTACGTTGGTTTTTACACCTATTGCAATCGTATTGTTTTGACTTGCTCGCTTCTACTGCCAAGTTAATAAGAACTATCGCGTCGATAATACGATAGCAACAGGAAAACAGACGATATAGAGTGAGGGTCCGTATAAATATAACCAGGGTGGTCAAATAACATGTATTCGCTTTACTATGGACAATGTATGTAAAGTTGTATACCTCCAAGTTGGCCGCCCTATACATAAAAAATAAATATTATTAAATGGGACAACCTCACGCAAATTTACCCCAGTCCCAAACTAAGCTCTAGGCTTGTGCTAGGGGTAGTAGACAGCGATAACATGCTTATTATAGAGAAATAAATACTTAATGGATAGAAAACGCCCAAAGCGGGAATCGAACCTGGGACTGCTAGCTTCGCAGGCAGGGTCACTACCAACTAAGCCAACCACGTCGCCAATAGAGTGGTTGAAATATTAGTTAACTTTAATCTGTCAGACCACCGACTTGCTAAGGCAGGGTTTTATAAACAATGTTATCCTTTTATTTCGTTATAATTGAGATTCAGACAAGGAAATTGATACTGTTGCAGAGAAACAAGTCATAACATGTTGAACGAGTTGTCTCTGCTTGTTTAAATTGGCTGGATGCGGCTCCATAACGAAACGCTGGCCGGGTGATCGGGCGCGCGGCGCATGGCGGCGTCGGTTGTAGTTACGCTACAATGCTGTTGCAGAGGAAGCAAGTCATAACATGTTATAACGAGTTGTCTCTGCTTATTCAACTTGTAATGTATGTAAATTAAGTACCACATTCTATATTGAACATCATTTATTTAATCAAGGCTGATAATAATATTACACTTAATGAGGTCAAGGTGTATACAGCAATAAAATAATAAATATCAGGCAGATTAACAGACTTCTTACAAACCATTATCTTTATTACCTAATTTGCACTTAATGAGACGTATACGAGAGGTATTCAATATATTCATGGTATAGTAAAGAAAAAAAGTTATCGATGTGATAATATTTTTATTTTTCAATATATTCGCCTTTTTAATAAAATAGGTTGTAACATATTGGTACCACGAATATATTGAACACCCCTCGAATATTTAGGTCAACATCAAATTATTTGTTAATAACAAAAATTAAGAAATTTATAATAAAATTAAAATGCTACATTAATTATAATCAGTAAAGCCCCCTACTATCCTACTATCCTACTATCTTCTTTCTTAATTCAAACTTAACAGTAACTTATATTAATTGGTCCTGTAAAAGTAAGTTAAATACAATATAAATAAGCATAAATTGATTTTATAATTCATTACTATAACATAAAACAAACAAGCTACTTTACAATGACATAAACATGGAAAAATAATAGAAACAAGTCACAATTATATAACTAACACGGCATTAATCACTTTCAAGTTTTTTCATAATTTTCTTCACCACATTTTCTATGCTGTCCAACACATCATCATACGGATCACACACAAGATATTGTGCACTAACTGATCGATCGCTGTAACAATCATCCATCGTCTCAATGTTTATTTTTATTAAATATCGTCCATTTCGAATATTATTTTTAATCACAAAAGATGATCCTTTTTTAGTACGATCCTTTTTATTAACACCCGTTTTGTTATTTATAGCTTTTTGCTCTCTTTTCTCTCGCGGAGCGTCAGGCCCATGCGTTACGACTGCATTATGAACACACATGTTTTCGTAGGGTGTTCTGCGGGCTAAAAGCTCTTGCCGCTTTTTTTCCACTTTTTCTAAGTATCCATCAACGTCTTGAGCATAGTAAAAAGGGTGATCCTCCGGCACATCGTGGAAAACGGGGCTGACATCATATATGCTGCCAAAATCAAGTTGATCATTCTGTGTGCTGTCTTCCATAATTATCTGAAATATAAATTTTTCATAAGTTTTCATTTAATAAAATGGTAATAAAACCAATATAACTAAGATGATGCAATAATAAATAGATTTACTTACCTATATATTTTAAATTCGGTGTGCCCTACGTTAGAAACGAGAGAAAGGGTGACTGCGACTGACGCTTGAGTAGTAGCAATTTAGGTCTCGGTGTTGATATTCTTCGCCTAATATAGGACTGGAATGTGTAATTAGAGAAATGATGGAGACTTATAAAAATTACATTTGATTTGGGACAATTATATTATTACAAGAATTTATTTGTTATTATATTAAATTATTGAACAGAAGGCAATGAAGTTTATAAAACAGCCTTTGTCAATAGAAATCAATAAAATAATAAGTGATGGTTCACATTGTGATAACTATCATAGCAGACATAGCGCGCTTCTTCCTAACTCTATACGATGTATTATATGTGGACCATCAAATTGTGGAAAGACAAATATAATTTTAACTTTATTGCTTCATGAAAATGGATTAAAATTTCGAAATGTCTACATTTACTCTAAAACGACTTTTCAACCTAAATATAGATTTTTAGAGGAAGTTCTTAAAAGAATTCCCGAAATTAATCTGTTTATGATCCACGATGAAAAAGAGGTAATCTCTCCTCATGAGGCGATGCCCAATTCAGTTTTTATCTTTGATGATGTAGCTTGTGAAAATCAGACTAATATTCGTAATTACTTTTGTATGGGACGACATAAAGGAATAGACTGTTTTTATTTAACTCAGACTTACTCTAAAGTGCCTAAGCAATTAATACGAGACAATGTTAATTTTTTGATAATTTTTAAACAAGATGATGTCAATTTAAAACATATTTATCGTGAGCACGTAAATTCTGACATTAGTTGGGAAAAATTCAAATCGCTTACCGCAAATATATGGAAAGATTTGCATGCGTGTCTTATAATTAACAAAGATTGTAAATTAAATAATGGTCGATACAGAAAATCATTCGATGTTTTTGTAAAATTTGAATAAATATAAAGGATGTCTAAAGTTAAATCACTTTACTTATAATAATAATAAACATCGGAGGTGTTTTAAGACTGCGTTATTGATTTGCCATGGAGACAGACATAAAAATACAATTAATTAAATCTGTAAAGAATATTAAAAATAAGTTGAAAAAAATGCGAGAAGAGGAGGATGATTTAGAATTAAAAAATAAGAAGATTTTGAAACCATTAACCGATCCGTTAGAAACCATGATGTTTCTTCATAATTCTCCTAAGCAAATAACATCTAATAATGAAAATGAACATGATAACAAAAATATATCATCAAATGATGTAAACTTGGATTGCATAAAAAATGATAAAATCAATATTCCCAACATACCTGAAATTAAAACTCCCACTAAAATGGATAATAATGTGGCAAAAGTAAAAAGCTTTGAGGTTGTTGATACTAATTTGCAAGTTCCGAATAAACCTTTTAATGTTGCCTTTGGAGTGAGGCACGACGGTGAAACACTTTTGATAGGAAATTCACCTGCAACACTTAAATCTTATGGGGAGAATTCACCTAATAAAATATCTACGATAAATGTAAATGATAAAAGTTATGAATTAACGCCAGGTTTAAAAGAGCTTTTATTTGAAAGTAAACCGAATTGCAACAAAATAAATGAAAAGGATAAAATAACCTATAAAGATATTTTGGTGCACACAAATGTTCATAAGAGAGGATTTAGTCCTCAAGGTCAGATACAAGGTAATTCAGGAATGAAATACTGTCAAATTATTAAACCCCTTTTTCAAGAATCCAACACGGCAAAGCAGGGTGGTAATCTGCCTTCCTTAAAAAAATATCATTCAAATACCGACTTTGTATATTGGGACGATCCTAATGAGTTGATTGAACGTTTAAAAATTTTGATTGCTTCTAAAGATGCTGGCAACACTAACCATGATAATGAAATAATTTCAATCATAGAAGAACTAAAAGAAGCAGGCATCATTAAGGAATAAATAGACTACCAAACCAACTCTTGACTCAGTCTCATTGTGTTGGTTGAACATGAATGTAGATAAGTTTGGACACCATGTGTTAAAAAAACATAAAATGAATAATTTTAATGAACATCCCTTGGCGCTCATAAATGTTGCCGATTGTTTCGATGCAAAAAATAAGATAATTAAAAATATTGGAAAGCCTGCCGATCCCGAGGACTGTGCTACAAAACAGTATGTTGACAATACTGCAGATAAATTGTTTAATAAAATAAAATTAATTAATCAAACGTTAGCTCAGCTAGAGACAGAAGTGAATAGCCTGCAACAAAGTATTGAATCAGTTTCATTTAAGAACAAATACAAAAAATGAGTAAAGAAATCGTAGTAAACGAAATACATAAACAAGCGCGGAAAAACTTTCCTCGAAGAAATGTAGTCATGAAAGATATAGATGATTTATGGCAAGCTGATCTTATTGATATGCAATCTGTTTCAAACGATAATTTACAGTTTAAATATATTTTAGCCATTATTGATACTTTTTCTAAGTATGCGTGGGTATATCCATTAAAAAAAAAGAATAAGGAATATATAACACAAGCTTTTTGTGATTTGTTACAAAAAAATCGAATCCCCAAAAACTTGCAAACTGACTTAGGAACTGAATTCTATAATAAAAAATTAAAGACATTACTTGAGCTACATAAAATAAACCATTACTCTACCTACTCTACTAAAAAAGCTTCTATAGTGGAAAGATTCATAAGGACTCTTAAGAATAAATTGTACAAACAATTTAGTTTAAAAGGAAACTATAAATGGATAGGAAACACACTTTCGGAAGTAATTAATAAGTATAATAATACGGTACATAGAACAATAGGTCTTAAACCAATTGAAGTCGGTGATATTAATAAAGATATGGTATTACAGAAATATAAAAATCTTTTAATAAAAAGCAGTTCATTAAAGAAAAAAGAAAAATTTGCGGTCGGAGATTCCGTTCGTATAAGCAAATATAAAGAAATATTTGAAAAAGGATATACTCCCAATTGGTCAACTGAAATATTTACTATTACGAAAGTACAAAGCACAAACCCAATAACGTATATAATAGAAGATGCTAGACATCGACCCATCTTAGGATCATTTTATGCGCAAGAATTACAGAAAACTAAACATAAGAACATTTATCTTGTAGAAAAAGTCTTGAAGAAAAACGGTCGAAAATTATATGTAAAATGGTTAGGTTTGCCTTCGCAAGAAAATAGTTGGATTGATAAAACAGAAATCTTATAAGCAGCGAACATCATAGTTTAACCGCATTTTAATTGTGCACTTGAAACTGGACAGAGTATTTCATCGGATTAAAAATAACTTATAAATAATTTATTTATAATTCAGCAAAAATGGTGCGATCAAAATCTAAATCGAATGGAAAAAACAAGAAAAAAAATGTGTTTATTCCCTCACAGAAAACCAAGTCTGGTGCTGGTTTTAAAAACACTTTCAAAAATATTGTTTCGCTCACAAAAAAACATATTAAAAAGTTAAAACCTACATGTAAAAAAGCGGCGATAGAGTTAGCAGTTGCTGTTGCGCGAGAATTGACTGCGGATTCAGATACTTCAGTGAACATTCCCCGAGTGATACCTGTGCCAAAAGTTGGAGGAGTTTTGCCACTAATACCAATTTTTGCCGGATTGTCTGCTGCAGGTGGTTTAGCAGGTGGGGCAGCTGGTATTGCTAGAGCGGTAGAAGCTATTAAGTCTGCTAAACAACGTTTTCAAGAACTCAAGAGGCACAATCAAAAAATGGAAGAGTTAAGTTTAGGAAGAGGACTGCATCTCAAAGAACACAAGAATGGATTAGGAATTTATTTTAAAAATAAAAAAAACTAATGCATAGGCTACCTAAACGAGCGTTAACTAACATCGACCTTCTCAAATATTGCAAAGAAATTCCCAATTTTCGAGGAGTTTTCATGCGAGATCAGCTACCAAAACGTTCATTAAAAAAAGAATGTGGAATTATTAATCTTGATAGTTCCCAGAATTCTGGCACTCATTGGGTAGCCTATGCAAAATTAAACAATTATATCGAATATTTCGATAGTTATGGTAATTTAAAACCACCTGAAGAATTTTTAAGATATGTTGGTTTAAATATTTTTTATAATTACGTTAACAAACAAAAGACTCATCCTTTCATTTGTGGGCACTTGTGTATAGACTTTTTAAACTCATTTTGGGATCTACATAAATAGCTCACACTTTCAAAAACATTTAGTTCATAACAATGTCTATTACATTCACAATCACTGGAAATGAATCCATTCTTCGATCAGAATTAAATACTCATTTAATATTAGAAGACGAATACGAGTGCGGCTTACTGTATTTTTCAACATTTAATTCAATACCTAATATTAATGTCAGCAACAATGTACTTGCTTACGGTAAACAGAAGGATATTACAATTCCTTGCGGCGCATATGACTTGTCTGATTTATATGAATATTTAAAAAGTAACATGAGCAATAATTGCCAGTTTAAAATCGTTCCTAACAACAATACTTCAAAATGTTCAATTTTTTGCAGTGAACCGATTAATTTTAAGGTTAAAAATAGTGTAGGCGCATTATTGGGGTTTTCAGAGAGGGTGTTGGAACCAAATAAATGGCATGAATCAGACAACCCTGTATGCATTATTGCTGCGTCTGTGATACGGATCGAATGTGATCTTGTCCAAGGTTCTTACACGAACGGTTTGCCTACACATATAATTCACGAATTCACGCTGAACAGTCCACCCGGATATCAAATAATTGAAGTACCTAAAAATATAATATATTTTCCTCTAAAGAAGAAACATATTTCGTCAATTACGGTGAAAATATTAGATTTACAGGGAAATCTGATTAATTTTAGTAAGGAAAATATTAATATAAGTCTTCACTTGCGAAAATCAAAATGATAATTTTTAACGATGATATCTGTAACAAAATACAAAGACAAAATCGTTGTAACCCCACTGTCAAGCACAACGTCAGACGAGCTAGACGTAAAAAAGTTGTTGCAATAACAAAGAGTAATAAAGAGTTTCTCCGCGCCCTTGGATTAAAAATATGAGCATCCTTCATATAACCGATGATGTGCAATTCGATAACTCAATTGAAAGTTATGAAATCCATACTTATAACCCATACAATAACAGTTTTAACGAAAATGATGAAATACGAATACCTATCCATCAGCAAGATATATACGTATTACCTTCAGCTAGCGCGTTATACATAGAAGGATATTTTTCTATAACAGCTAAAGACGTGAGTGGTGTAAATAAAGTGAAAAATGTTAAGTTGACAAATAATGCTATATCATTTCTTTTTCAAGATATTAGATATGAAATGAATGGGATTGAAATAGATCGAATTAGAAATGTTGGAATAACTACTACAATGAAATCTTTAGTCTCCATGAATTGTGGAGAAAGTAAAGCTGCTGCAATGTGGGGTTGGAACATAAACGGATTTGATGATCACAGTGGAAGATTTTGCGTTCTTTTACCACTTAATAAATTATTAGGTTTTGCAGAGGATTACAAAAAAATAGTTATTAATAGTAAACATGAGCTAATACTAAATAGAAGTAGTACAAATCTGAATGCTGTTGTAACCGCAAAAGAGGACACAGTGGAAATGAAGGTAGATAAAGTTCAATGGCGCATGCCGCATGTTAAAGTTTCAGATCATCAAAAGCTTGCATTGCTTAAACATTTAGAAAAAGATAAACCTGTTCAAATAGCGTTTAGGAATTGGGATTTGTATGAATATCCGTTATTACCAAAAACAACCAAACATACATGGTCTATAAAGACCACTTCTCAACTAGAAAAGCCTCGGTATGTAATTTTTGGATTGCAAACTAATAGGAAAAATAACAAATTAAACAATAACGCTGAATTTGATCATTGCAATCTTAAAAATGTGACTTTATTTTTAAATTCATTCTATTATCCATACGATAATCTTAACTTGAAATTTGATGAGAACAAATACAGTATATTATACGATATGTATGCGAGATTTCGTCAGTCGTATTATAACCTCCCCATAGATCCGTTGCTTGATCTTATACAATTTAAGGAAAAAGCTCCATTATATGTGATTGATTGTTCGAGGCAAAATGAGCATTTAAAAACAGGACCTGTTGACGTTCGTTTAGAAATCGAAACAGAAAAGGAATTGCCGGATAATACTAGTGCTTACTGTTTGATTATTAACGATCGATTGGTGGAGTACAGACCTTTGAGTAATATTGTTAGAAAGTTGGCGTGATGTCGATAGCAATAGTTGATGTGCAGGGATTTAAAACGGATAACAATTCATTTATTGTCAAAGAAATTGCAATCGCTGTTAAGGACCAATTATTACACCTTCTTATTCTACCGCCTTGCCCGTTGCACAATCTCTCTCCAACGGAACGTAAACAAGTATCATGGATACAGAGAAACAGACAAATCAATTGGTATGACGGATTTATACCTTACGAAAAATATTTAATGTATATCCAAGAGTTTTTGATTGATAAGAAGATTTATTGTAAGGGTCTGGAAAAAGTTTCCTGGCTTAAAAATATTTTAGATCATAATGATATTATTAACCTGGAAGACATGAACTGTCCTAAATTGTTAAGTTTGTATGAAGATTACAGATTGTCAAGTGAAGTGTTTAACTGTATATATCATCCAACTGTATGTGCGCTAAGAAATGTAACTTGTTTAAGAAAATGGTGTTTAAATAAACATGTTTTATAAATTATTTTTTATTTATTATCTAATAAAGGTGTTACCCAGAGTTCTCAATCAAATAATATTTACTTATTGAATTAAGACAACGTCAATTACTAATGTCAATTTTAATAAAATTTAATCAAACCAAAAATAATTTTTATAAGGATAATTGGGCTACACATATTTTGCAC
The DNA here is from genome assembly GCA_923062465.1 of Acleris sparsana. Taxonomy (NCBI): domain Eukaryota; kingdom Metazoa; phylum Arthropoda; class Insecta; order Lepidoptera; family Tortricidae; genus Acleris; species Acleris sparsana. The sequence goes on along the minus strand of OV281287.1, from coordinate 10,769,597 downwards.
CTGATCATGAAAATGGGTGTTGGAGAACAAACATGGAGAATTGATTTGAATGAACATATTGGCTTTAAAAAAAAAAAGACTGCTTAGTTAATTTATTATCAACTAAACAGAGCATTCAAATACATTTGCACTTCTTCGTCTGTCTGTCTCGTTAGGTTGCAACTACTTGAATTAACTTTGCAACTACAACGGCTGTCATGACGATGAAATTACGTTAATATTCAGAAGACTAGTAATAGAGGGCGGGCGGTATGTGGGTGTGCTGGAAGCATCTCTGGAGGATAGAGTACCTATCGTTGTTAGAATGATCATTCGATATGAATTATTTGCTGGACTTCTAGATCACTGATCGATGGGTATATTGGGGATTCTGGATCATCCGAGCGCAGCGAGGAAAAATGATCCAGAATCCCCAATATCACCCTACTATCCTCAGATTTAAGATAACGTTGTCCAGCATCAGGACGTTCATTGATTGTACATAGCCCTACAAAGGTCAAAATAAGCGAGTGAGATGATTCGCAGAGATTTATTTTAATTATAGCAAGTTTTAAGGTGCCGTATTTAATTTTCAAATAAACAACCGTTTAGTCCGTCTGTTTGCCAGTCAATCGTTTTCTCTGAAATGCTTGAATCGATCAAGCGGCATTTTCGAACACATATGTAGTATTTAATGGCTCACACAAGGCTACACCAATCAAAAAAAAATCAAACCAAGCTAATTAAATCAAGAAAAAAAAACTGGCCGCGAATTCTGCAAATGCGATTGCGATGCCTTGATTAGGAACTACCTAACATTTGTCTATAAACACAGTTTTACACTTAAGCGGCGGAGTAGTTCAATATAATTTTTGGTACAAACCACTATTAAAGTAAAATTAAATTAACCCTAACCAATTTTCAATATTACCGCATGTAACAAACACACTTTTGCATTTCAGCTTAACGGCAGCAAAAAACGATCCAGTTTGTTATTTGTGTTAAAGTGTTAAACATATTAAAAACAAAATGCGCATCCGTCACCGCTATACCGAGATCAATATGATTTACAAATAAAAATCGTAAAACACGAAGGTTCTTTATTTGCACAGGCAGGCGGAAAGCGACCGCAACATAGTGCAAATCCATCCCTATGCTCATTGTGTCTGAAGTGCTTTTCAAGCACTGGCGCGCTTTTATACTTCGCACGAAGCGGCTCTAATGCGGTTTATCCGCAGTTCAAACAGAACGGAGGTGGTATTCGCTTTCAATAGCGTCGATATACATAATTAACGACCTCGTTATGCTAACTACTTCATCTGAAGCAGGAGTATTTGTTATACCTAGCAATACATACACACTACACCCTGACGTAGAATTTATAATTAATGTACCTGCCCACCCGAGTTAAACTATTTAAAAAATACAAAGCGCTTCGTGCGCGTTTGATAACACGCAAATGATAAATGCATTTTAAGATTGCCTGTCTAGGCACCCTTCAAAATTCTGGTAGAGCTGTTTAGAATACACTTACCCTGTGCATTTGGTAACAAATTGTAGGCGGGTTGGTAGCGTTGGGACAGTGATAAAACAAACTCTCTAGGTGTACCGTTAGGCAGTGAGGTGTGTCGATTTTTCGGGTCAGTGCCTGAACCATTCGAGATTAATCAATCACGTAATTATGATGCGTGATGAAGTACATTCTGACCTTTTCTCTGCGCTCAATAAGTTAGTTACTTACATGGAGCGCTATTGAGCCCCATTAATCCGGCTGAGCATAATAGGCTTTATCTTGCTCCGTTGTATTAAGTAATAGGCACGTACGACTATGTTTACACGTATATTCCCGAATTCTTGTGAACTAAAATTAACACACTGGATTTGGATTTTCGAATGGAGGGTCCAATCCGCTTTGTTCCATATGAACGAACATTCAAGAGCGGAACAATTTCACAACTCAACTGAATAGTTTCGCATACCCTATCTATTTAAAATCAAACTCATTGGTTCTCTGCGTATTTATTTAGTTATTAGAAAAAGTATCTTCGCTTTTAAACTTATAACTATGCCGAAAGAGATTTCGCAGTTTCAGCAACCGATGCCGGCTTTGAACAGCAAACTTTCTCGTAAACCGAGAAAAAGATTTCGCAGAAAAATCTGTGGCAAACATAGTCGTGTTTTTAACTGGTTTTATTTGAGTTGCCAAAATGGTTAATGCCGCAATGTTTTTTTACTTCATATTGCTCCTTTTGGAATGAAAACACAATACGTAAGGTTTAAAGGTTACATACGTAACATTGTCGTCATGCGTCACGTTTGCGTCGCTGTCGTTCTTCTGCAGAGCGGCGGCGGCCAGCAGCGAGGCCTCGGCGATGCGCACGATGAGCACGTCCCCGCTCTGGATGTCGGCCGCGCCCTCCCACGACACCTCGGTCGGGGGGCAGCCCTCGCTCCCGCCGGCGCACGCCTGACACACCATAAATAACAACGTAATGTTAACTCACCGCGAAACATATTGGCTGAACCCAAACTAGATACGTAACTGACAAAATGAACATCAATTAGTGCGAGCGACTGTGCGGAAGTTGCGTAGAAGAGTAAAAGGTTAACTTTTGTGTTACAGTCGAAGACACAATTCAGGAGCCGACCTTTTTTCGAAACAGGATACGCGCTTTCAAGCATTCAGTTTCATGTTTACTCTTAGAAGCTAGTTCGGAGGTGAAATAAGCTTACCACGGGCAGTAGTCGAACTTTTGTATTTTTTATTTCAAAACGAAGAAATTTGTTTAGCCCTTAATCAAATATTAGGAAACTTATTACCCACTTAATTTTATAGTATCCATTTATATTTATGTTCTTTGTCTGTGTTTTAATAAAGTTTATATTCCTTTATCTTCTAAAATTTACCCGTTTGATTAAGACTCAAGTTATGTACGTTAGGAAACTTTTAAACTTCGAAACAGTAAAATATTTATCCCAGAAGCCGTAATATAATACAAATCCCCTTACTAATAAAACATTCAATGGAAATAATGTTTTTTTTAAATATCGTGTGGAGTTTAGGAAGGTTATTTTCAACAAGTATTTACATTCGGATGTTCATCCTAAAAAATCGAAGGCTAGGGTAAACATAAAAGCAACCTCTGGGAACGTTTTTAAAGCACGAAATAAGGAAAACCCTAAAAAACACTACGCTTAAAGTACCTTTGACTTAATGCTGTCTCCGGCATCTCCGCCGCGCCGAGGAGTGACAAAGTCACGCACATTAATTATCACGTCAGCCTTTGCGAGAGCGTAAAGCGAAATGACTGCTTTATTTGCTTAAAAACATTTAGGCATGCATCATCAAAAGGATATATTTAGACGTCGCGGTTACTTCGGTGGGACCGCAGCTATGAACTCCGCCCGGCAGCGAACTGTTACTTTCAATTTAGAAAATGTACTTGTCTAAAATGGAAATGGTACCATTTAGGACATTGGCTGAGCATACATTTACTTATATTGGTACTAGACAACACACATTCATAATAATAGGCGAAGGGGAATAAGTACAGTTTAATTTTATGTTTAATTTTTAATATTTGAGTAACTTAGTTTTATTTTATTTTATTTTAAAGAAGTTTAGTTTTAACTTTAACGTTTAAATGTCCGTATTTATAGTTGTTTATGATTAATTTATATGTATGTTCTTTTTATATCTTTAATAAATGAGAAGCGTCAACAGCAAAAGAAACTGATGAATAGGGTCTCGAAATAAATTAAGTCAGATATCTCTGATTATTGTAGTTTCATCATCATCATCATCATGTCAGCCGAAAGACGTCCACTGCTGGACATAGGCCTCCCCCAAGGCTTTCCACTCAGACGGGTCTTGTGCTTTTCGCATCCCCCGCGGTCCCGCGATCCTGACGACGGGGTTCATTGTAAGTAGTTTAGCATAAGTAAATTTACTCGTAATGTGTCATAAGTACACAAGTGACATGCCATTCAAACAGTTAAAGTCATTTCGGAGTGTTTCAAATTAAACTGATCCTCTAAAATAGCAATAGACAGTAATACTACCAAACTATCATATGTAAGTGATCATATGAATTTTCGGGACTTTATGACCTCTCAAGACCATCTCAGAATACAAGTCAGACGTTTGGTTAATGACGGTTGTATTCGTTAGACAAACACTCGAAACAACTATAACGCCTCTCATTTCCGTCAAGGGTTGAAATAAGTTCCCATTACTTCGTTTTGTTTTTTTTCCAACATTTTATATAACTCCTTTTTGACTGCCGTGATTACCCTAGTTTTCATTTGGAGATTTTGAAGTTTTGACTTTCTATTGTTTTACACTTGAAACTTAGATAAAATTTTCATTTCATCATTATTTATCGAAATTTCCCGTAAAGAGACAGTTATGACATCGTTTATGATCATTTTCTTTTAACTAATTAAAGATTTAGTTGAAAATGACACTGGTATAATCTGTTATATCTAGGGCGTCATGCTAGAACATGTTTTTAAATGTTGATTTTGATCACTTACTTTTGACGTTGACTGTACCTACTTAATTAACGCACACATCACTGAGCAATTTCGAACATGAATATATATTGATGCTTAGATATTAATTACATACTCAGTTAATAAAGCCACATAAATGCTTAATGGTAACAGTAATCTTTCAATTCCCAACATGTGGGTGGATTGACTACTCATGACTTTGTTTTCGTAGGGTTTTCCCGCGACACCTATTCCTTAAGCACAACTCATGAAGATCATTCACGAAGTCAGTAACTATATGTATATTGCTGACGACCGTTTATTTAACCCACTAGTATTACTGATACACGTACTTTGTAAGGTTGTAGGTACTAAAATGCAGTTGTTCACTAGGAAACATTATAAAAAAGTCAGTAGATAGATATTAACAAGTTGATAAGGCTGGTTCGGACTACATAAGTAATTTAGTCTCTATCTAGTTAGTATTTTAGTAACTAAACTTAACGTTTCTGGACAAAGAAAATTTCGTCGAGTAGACAAGTAATTGTTTTAGTCGAGTAGATCCCTTTTACTGTAATGTAGTCCGGACCGGACCAGCCTTTATGAACCCAGGAAACATTAGCCTTTTGTCTTGTCGTCGTCACGAGTATCACCAACGATAAATGTTTCTACTCCTACCGCACCAATCCTGGCAACATTACTTGCGGCTATACAACTGCCTTCGATAAAATTAATGATTCATTAGTCCGTCGCTTTTTCACAAAATGTCTCTTACTTAGATTACTTCACCTAGGCTCAGATGAGGGTACTATTGTGTCGATAATGACCTGTCACGAGAATAATTCTGTCTCATTCGTTTAATCCCAAAGATGTATTCTACTTTTTCCTCCTACGAGTAATATTACGAATTTTTATTTAGGAGCGAGATATGTAGATAAGTGTATCCATCATTAGTTCTTTACATAGTATGTAGGTGATGATCATCTGGGTTTTTGTACTATGTCTGTTGTATTGCAGGGTGTACTTGGTCAAATAAATGTTATTAAGAGTTTGAGTTTGATTAGCATATATTGGCTGATGGTAAAAAAAAGATCATATTTAACCTTTAGGATGCCAAAAAGGCTCTCATACTTGTACCCGTCGTCTTCCGGACTATGAATACTATGACGTCATTGAAATATCGTGACTTACAAGTCATTTCAGAAATACGATCCTGGTCCAAAAATTAAAGGAGAATCTACTATAAATATTTATACAAACCAATGTTTGAATAACAAGAACTTCAAAAATTATTTAAAGATTTGAACTAAACAACCATCTGACAGTTCTGACACACAAACATCATGTTATCAAATTCTCATGTTGTCATCATTTATTTAAGTTTAAATAATTGTTAAAATTCGAAAATAATCATAAAAACTTACTCTGTATCTGTATCTTTCAGTGAGCTACCGGTCTCAGTCTAGTATAATAAGATTATTTTGCGGTAAGAAGCACGTGAGTTTTACAGTACCGTTTATGTTAAAACCCCGTTATTAATTTAGAATAGCGTAAGCTTATAGACTTTTAGTATAACTTGTGTTAAAAAACCGGGCAAGAGCATATCGGTATGTCCAAGTTCAGTGTAGGGTTCCGAAGCCGCTGAGTACCTCAAACATAAAAACAACAAGTAATAACTAGGTCATTTGGTTCCGTTTTCAATTATTTTAGTAGGTATACAAAAGTGTTAAAGAATCGGCTGTATCTCAAGAACCAATGATGTCTAAATAGTCGTCATAGTTTTCCTTTAAAATTCGCTGTATGCGCTTTCATTGGAGATGTTTTTCAGATTTATAGTATTTGTAGTTTTGGGGGGAAACACTTGCCTCTTAACAAAATTTAGCGCTTTAAAGCTTAATATTTCATAAACTTAATACGTCTACTTAATATTTCTTTAATCGCAAAATTGTTTTTTACAAACTCGCAATGTTTTTGAAAGACCTATCTAACGACACCTCACGGGGTAGACGATAAAAACAATACATCCCCACGTTACGTGTAGGGAAGGGACACTAAACTTTTTTTTTCAATATTTTATTTTATCACTTTTTTGGCCTGACTAATATGAATATTCATGCCAAATAGCTTTCTAGTACTAAGAGTCTAAGCTAGGCTACGGACGGACGGACGGGCGGACATGGCGAAACTATAAGGGGCCCTAGTTTGACTACGGAACCCTAAAAAAGACTTAATCGGCATTTTGTAAAAGAGAGTCCTAATTGGTTTTCGGGTGTAATGTATCCTTAAAAGTTATCCGTTTCAGGCCCAACAGGGGTCGCAAAGTAAATAAAGTTATGAATGAAACGCGTATCATCTTAAGTAGGGGTTAAAGGGGTTCTATTATTAAATCCCCAGTCTCTTAATATAAATAATAGCAAACAGCTTACGCTATTATTTTTTCACAAATAGGATTATATTGAACAGCATTATAATATTTATAACACTTTGAAATTTAAATTAGAATTGCTTTAGCTCCTTCGGGTGAAGTGGACTTTTGTACGCAGATATTTGAGTAAAAAAATAAGTCTTTTCGAGCTGATGAAGTGAATAACTATATAAACGATGCTTGTAAAAATAATAATGGTATAACACTCAATTATTTACTGACAATATTGTTCTTAATTAAAGCATTTATTTCACTTATAATGACACAACGATGATATAATGATGGTACGCAGCGATCTGTTACTAAACAAAGAGGAACTCTATCCAAATTAGTCGAGGCCGCACGCTCGGGCAATAAATAGCCCTCTTTTAATAGTGATAAACCGATTTCGGAATCGATCTCCGCCCGAACCTGAAACTGGGTTAATAGCATTTAGTCTCCCGATTTTACTTAAAAATACTTAACGGGGCATTTTAAACACACGTTCTATATTTCTTCATGCCCTATACAGCGAAAATGGAAGTAAGTACAATGTAAAAGCATATCCAAGTACTTAATTATCTACCTGATAAATGAACGTAAACTTCAACAATGTTTAACTAGAAGGGTGAGCTAAACTAGGGCTACCGGTATTGGGGTACAGGGAAACTAATGTAATGTAGTCCGGGTAAAGTTCTATTTCCGAGTGTGATTTAAATGTATTGTTCATTTTCCGGGCGCTCGAGCTCCGGGTAATATCGTTGTTCAGAAAAGTTTGATCGCGGCGACGAGAGCCGAGGTCAACTACATAAACCATATAAGTCCTAGTAAAGAAGGAAACGGGAAAGGGGAAAAAGCTTTTTGCTTCATCGTTTTAAGAGAACGTAGAGCTTTTATTATTACTCCCTTTAAGGAAAACGTCTTGTCTTTCTATTTAACCTACTAGTTCTAACCTTACGTTGCGAGAGAGTGGTAGCAGTTACTAATTTAAATTACTATGATGGTAGTTATAGTTACTCAGCGTTTTGTAAGGCGTAATAGTCGTTTTTAGGGTTCCGAAGTCAAAGTAGTTCGTTACCCTTGTAGTTTTGCCATGTCCGTCTACCTGTCTGTGTGTCATCTCATAACGAAATAAGTAAGTTACGTCATTATCGATTACATAAAATTAGATTTGAAGGCGCCTTTTAGGATATATTTATCCTAAAAGTGCAATTTTGGCCAGAGTTACTTGGCCCAGCTCCCCACCCCCCACAGCCAAAACTAAAAGTACTAAAAATCCGGAAAATATCAATAATGAAAGCAAATCTAAGGCCTTTAAAGGAAAAACTATCACGATTAAATTGATTGGTTCTTGACATACAGGTGACTAAAGTGTTTATACCTAGTAAAAATCATCACCAAATAACTTTAAATCTAAAATTAGTTAATATTTTCTGTTTTTCGAGATTGCATTGAATTGGTGTTTGGCATCGGAACCCTACCGTGAGCATGATCACAGGCATGGTCTGACATGCTCTTGACATATATACTAATACTTGATACTTGAAAACTTGAATACTTGAGCTAATATATCCGCACAAAGGTGCAAAAATATGTACACCTTATAGCGTTAGTGATAAGGTCGGTGCACTGTGTACATATTTTTGTGACTTTGTGGTGTATACATATTTGTGCCCTTGACTGTACAATATGACTCAAGTATTATTTTAAATAAGCTTCTGTATTTTTTTTATGTTTGAAAGATGGTTTTGTTGCCGACTGATCTTGTCAGTCATTACGCTTAATGAGATTTAACTAAAAAATCCCAATTCAGTGGGTCTACAACTAGGTAGAGCTCCAATGTACTTAACATCGGAGATCTGTTGACAACTTTCCACTTCATCATCAGATCGGCTCCCAAATACAGATAGATATTATTACATTGCTGCCGGTTTTACTTATGTGTTTCATATTTTAGCCGAATAGGATAGCGGGATGTGTTTTAAAATCTCGGAAGACTCGAAATATGTACTTGAACTGAAATGAAAACATGAAAGAAACAGGTCAAGCTTTTAAGGTGTATTTCACCAATGTCGAGTTTTAGACAATCACCATGAACTTATCAGAGAAACGAGTCCACGGGTATCACACGTGAGGACAATTGTTCGGTTAAAGAGTATTTACTTCTGGTGGACTACACAAAAGCACATGGGGTTAGCTCCACGCTATTCTGTCAAGTCTCGTTGCCGTAGTTGTACAAGGGACGTAGTCAAAAGATGAGTAACGCTAACGCTAGCGACGTTCGAAAAATTTCACAATTTATAATATAGACATTAACTGACGTTTAATCGCGTCGGCCTAGAGTGTCAATGCAATACGCTTTATTCGTTTTAAGAAGTCGGTAAGGTTAACGTTATGTACCTATAGGTAGGTATATTGTCGGGGCAACCAGATTTCGAGTCATATCAGTGTCACCTTAAAAGCTTTCATTTCTACAGATTACTATAATTAAATCAACTAGAGCTACATCTAGTATTTTTTTGTATTTTAACGTACAGTTTGTGAAACCTCCTACGACGTGAATATGTCCCAAAATCAACTCCGAATTGACAGACGAATCTAATAAGAATAATATTCCCCTTTTTGCATTCTTATTGCTTAAATTCAACCTTGGATAGCAGATGACAACAAAGACTTGAAGAAGTTGGAGTTTATCAACCTTTGAGAAACATGTGCAAAATGATTCCCCGGGGCATGCAGTCGTACGTCGCGATTTGTGCGGAGCCGTCAGAATATTTATCCTGTGTCCGAAATCGCGACCGGGTCAGATTTCAGCACAGATTTTTTTGATTACTTATCTATCTATTCTTGGACAGCACAAGGCCAACTGATAGTACGCGATGGGCTCCCTTACCATCTTACATACACAAAGTCCATACCTACACATTTATAATTCCAAGATTGCAATCTCAATATTGCAAATGCTTGACCAACGCGGATGTGGAGTAGGACGATAAAATTGTTTCCAGAAATTTTTTATTTTGACACTTTCCCGGGAACAATTAGTTAAATTGGTTAATTGTGTCCAAGTAGTTTGAATAAAAGTGGGCCCGATTTTAGCCTTAAAATGTCTTTCCAATGATGTAAGAGGGTGAGGCAGGGGGAAGCTTTCTCATCATTTCTGATTGTACTACGTACGTTAAAAGAAAATCCCAAGTAACTAAATCTTAAGGCTCTAATAACTTTATTAATATTTTCTTACACGTATCAGCTTTAGCGAAACTTTCTACTTAGAGGATAATCATAAATAAATAAACGAAGAAACGAACTGAGGACCCTCACGCATAACCTGAACATGAAGTTTGAAACGTAGAGACATTAAGAAAAGATTTCTCGAACGGGTAAAGTGGGGTGGCTTAGTTGGTATGCCTAATATTTTATTAATTTGGCCCACAAACACTTTGCCACTTTGAGAGAAGGATCTCTCTTTACGCCAAAATTAGTCATTTGTTAAAATCGTGCAATTGTGTAAAACATTACTCATACATACTATGCTAAAACAATTGAGTCTTTCGTGTGTTGAATTTCGAGAAATGATTGCTTAATGTCTCTCTTTACGTCACAAAAAATCTAGAAGGTGGACGGTCGAATAGATCAAAATGTGGGCTCCTGTGAAACTGTATAAATAAATCCGATAAAAGGATTTAAGTTAGACATAAGCTGAAATATTAAATATAGACAGTATAGGGTGACTTACCTTGACGGGTAGACGCAGCTCGTGCGTCTCGTTGCCCCGCCAGAGCCGAGACTTGCGCGGCAGCACGGGCAGATCGCAATCTATCGGCCCCATGCGCACCAGCTGCCGCTGCGGGTAGCGCTCCGTCACTGCACGTGAAGTACTGTTTAACTTCAACATTCTTGCATTTGCAGTAACATTAAACTTCAGCCTTCTTGCACTTTTCACTGCGCCTTTTGTGCTCGCGTATACTCCAGTAGTTGAATAGCCGGCAGTCCGACCGACGCTATGCGCTATTGTTGTTTTACCCCCTTCCTTTGTAGTTGGAGTTGCAGTAGTTTTAGCCTCTGCCGTTTCTAATGGCTTCAAAGTGGAGTTTGTTGGATGGAAAGCAATCGTCGTTTGTACAGCCTGAGTGCTTGACACCGTAATATTCCCCGTAGGCGCAAAAGTTGAGTCACATAAACAGGCGCCTACTAAAGATAGAATAAAAATCACCGCCTGTACAGAAAATGCCATATTTGTCGGGGTATGCATTTTGAGTCTCATTAAATCAATATTTATTATGCTGGCTTTTCCCATGGACATATCTTTTTTCTTTGGCGTTTTTCTTTATTTTGGCACAATTGTTTAAAAAAAAATCACGTTGTAATTCCTGCCGACAATATAAGCCGTACTGTAAAAGTATATTTCGTTTTTTCACACATTTTTCTTTTATAACGTAGATAACACTGAAAAAATAATTGTCCGAATATTGTAATTATTGTTAAGATATCGAATACTATAAAGATAATTTTGACATCATTTAAGGCAAAAACGTATACAAAATAGCGGTATTAATTATGTTCAAAAAAATATGTATAATAGATCGACCGTCTTTTGTACAGAAACCGAAACAAGGGAAATTGAGTTTAATCTGATTAAGGGCGATGGGGCCTAGGGGCTTTGTTCTAATAAAGGAATTTTAAATTAAGAGGTGCGATTCAGGTCTCCCCGAATTCCAAAGTAAAGGTGCTATACGAGTGGGCGCTGGGCACCTCTCGCCGAAAACATCTATAATTGGACAGCTGTAGTGTCCTCACCTCTTGAGTGGCGACCCTCTTCGGATCACGAGTGCAGACCCCGGATAAACCTTGTTTAGCTCATTTTCGAAAATGCGTTTTAATAAATAATTGATGTATAGAAAAATATCCTTTGTTAATATCTCAGCGGACATCAGATATCTATTTTTAAACCAGTAAATCAATAAATCAATTAATAATAAGACAAAAAAGAATAACATTTTTAATAACATTTCTAGTTAGTAAACTAGATAATTATTTACGATTGCAAAAACATAGGCACATCAGCAGATAAATTATTATAAATATTTGCATCAATACTGGTAACTTTAAAATAATATGTACATTTACTTACGTAAGCTCCTTTGTCAGGCTTCAGACATTCACAGCTCAACAAAATTATAAGAAGTTGGCAAAACAATTTACGTAGATGACATTCGGCAAATGAAAAAAATGTTTTGATTATGGTAATCCTGAAAGTAACTCTCTGAAAAACGAAGATGCACAAGAAAACATTTCAAATTACTGTTCACAATAAGCAAATCAATTAGGACTTATCGGGCAAGCCAGTGACGCTGAAATGATTAATTTGGAGAGGATGAAGTAGTGTTTTGGCAGAGAGAAATCGCGGTACAGGGCGGGCAGCGAGGTGCGCCGCAGCCTCCGCCACACTGAGGCGCCGCGCCGCGCCCGCCCCCCGCCCGCCCAGCCCGCCGTCGCGTGCTCCCTCCTCGCGCCTCAATCTTTGCTCAATTTTACTCTATGCTAGTAATGTAAACTATTTCTTTAACTTGCCTATAACCTATGAAATTTCTTCAATTTTAATTTTCCGCGGTTATATAAATTTTTGCTTCATTCTCCTATTTGACCAAACATATATTTGAACTTTAATCTTCACTCTTGTTTAATATTTTTTTAACACTATTTACTATCAAATATTATGATATGAGGTCATTATTAAACTTAGGGTATTTATTTGCTTATGACATTTTTAAATTCCGCGAGAGCGCAAGTACAAGAGTCTTGGCAGAGTAACGTTGAAGGGTCAGCGAGGTCCCGCGTGAGGCGATTGACAAGCATCGCCCTGAGCCCTGAGGGTTCCTCGCCCGGGTCAGCTGTAAACACGAGCCGGCGCCCGCTGCCTACCTGTGAGCCTGCGACCCTGCGGCCCGCCGGTATTTATTACGTTACATTCCTCGAATACCGCGCCTAACACAATCCAATATCATGTGGGCAGATTGAAAATATTTTCCTGCCTTGAATGCTACCACTCATAAAAGCTAGCCTCTCCGAAATGAGCATTGTTGTACCTGTGTAAGTTTTAATTGTTTTTCACCCAGCATACCGCTGTTGACCCTTACTCTGTTAGGTGCTAATATTATGATAACATTGATAACCCAAATATGAGTACTCGTGTAAGAAGGTTGTTTCTTTTTGTTTTACATTGTATAATTTTTGACGACGCGATAGCTTAATTGGTAGTGACCCTGCCTAAGAAGCTAGAGTTCGATTCCCGGTATGGGCAAATACTTGTGTGATGACCACGAGTATTTGTCTTGGACGTTTTCTATGTATTTAAGTATTTATTTATCTATATAAGTATTTATGTCGTTGTCTAGTACCCGTAGTACAAGCCTAGAGCTTAGTTTGGGGCTAGGTCAACTTGTGTGAGTTCGTCCCCTTTTATTTATTTATTTATGATAAACTTCAAAACCCTAATATATTTTTTTCTTAAAAATATTACACTCCTTTTTCGCCAGTCGCGTAAAAAGATGGGAATAAGAAAAATACTTTTTTACCTGATAGAATCTGTGATAGATGGAGTTTAATTATAAGGTACGGTATCGTTAAGTTTCTCTCGATAGGCCAGATAAAACCTACCTACCTTTATTAAAAACTAAGTGCGAGTCGGCCTCGCACTCGAAGCGTTCTGGACTATTTTTGGTTAAGCGTTATTTTTAATCTTATTTTATTTTTATTTGTTATAGCGGCCTATTATTTTATTATGATGTAGCGGAAATTAAAATGCACATTGTGAAAATTTTAACTGTCTACCTATAACGGTTCATGAGACAGACAGACGGACAGACAACTTTGGGGAAAGAACCCTATAAAATACACACCGCCGCCGTAAAATTTACGCAAGGAGTGATGTGTAAGGTTGTTATATTACTTACATACAAAAGGCCCGTTCCACGAAAGATTGTAGTTTATTTTATTTATTATTGTTCGAAGGACCTTTCATGAAACGGGCTCAAGGTAGTTTACCCAGTTACACTGTATGCATAGGTTCCTAAACACATAATTTTGTATACATCTCATTATAAAGGTCCCTAAGGCCAAAAGCAGTATCTAAAGCGGAGACAAAGCAACATTCCCCTAAAACATGTATATACCGGCAAGATTGTGAGCCAAAAATGCAAAGGTAATATTCTACAGAATGCTGGGAAATATATTACTTCGGCGATACATCATCACACGCCATCTGGCGGCATTACATGCGCGATTGCCGTAAATTGCGCACGTTTTGAATATTATAAGGCCGCGTTTACATCTGCTAGATAGAGCGGAATTCCCCGCTTGATACCGCAATAGAGTTTACACCGGAGTTTAGTTTTGTGCTATTTCGTCCACTAATGTACTTCAAAGTTACTGTGAATTAGCGTTTACGTCACAGGTGCTCGCGTAGCGCTGATGAGCTGACCTCTCTCTTAAACGGCCCTCCCGATTTTTATGAAACTTAGCTAAGAACCATCCTGATAGCTTTCTTTCAAAAAACCGCGCCCACGGAAATGGTAGAACTGAAAACTTCGGCTGACAACAAGTTTCACAGTTCTATCATAGCCGTGACAAAAAATATATCAACTAAAAGCTTATGATTACATAGTACCAAATAGCCTCGTGACTCCCAAATAGCCCCGATTTACGTATCTAAAGTTAAAAAAATAGTGTAATCGAATACCTTTAAACGAGCTATTCTTGTATATAATATATATACCTATACTAGAGGACGCTGAGGACGCCCGGGACTTCGTACGCGTAGAATTAGTTTCCCGCTACTCCCGCTACTTCTTCCCGTTGGGGGTCAATATTCGGGAAATCATTTCTTACTGCACCCCTAAACCTCATAAGGAACCTACGCACCTAAAATGGAATCTTTACTTAGCGGTTTGGGTATTTGCATTGCACCAAGCTTTTATGTCAGTTCAACCTTTTTTGAATAAAATCGGATCAGAGTTTTAAAACATCTGTGATAATAAAATGTAATGTAAATCAGAAGCACTATGGAGTATTGATATTAACTTCGAAGCAAATCACCCCCAAAATAACTTTCTACCCCTTTTTCACCCCCTTAGGGGATGAATTTCAATAAAATACGAAACACGTCTTAAATCAATTCTGTTAAAGAATGTTTATGCGAAATTTGAAGTAAATTGGACCAAGGAATAACGTTGTCCCATACAAACTAAGCCCCCCTTTTTGAGAGTGTACTGTATATTCCAAAAATCGTTTTTTCCAAGTGGCGATTACACCCCTTTTGGGTAAAATTTCGGAAAATCCTTTAATATCGGATCCCTACGTCATAACGTGCGTTCATGAAATTTAGTATGCAGGGGGGTTTCGGGAGCGATAAATCGATCTAGCTAGGTTTCATTTTTAGAAAACTTACATTTTTAAAAATAAGCAAGTCTGGGTCGGTCCAGGTACTAATTGTTTATATGAGCAGCTGTCACCGGCATCATCTTAGAATAATTCGAGTATAGGTACATGTAATGCTCACTGTAAAGGTATGTAGGTACCTACGCAAGTTGGCGTGATAGATGAACACGAGGTTTAACGTGTTAACCTTTAAAAGACCGAAGTCTTTGAGTAATTATGTATACTAATCATTATGTAATAATTTAATGAGAAACGTCAAAATATTTGGCGTTTTGGAATAGGTTGGAAACATATTTTTTTTATAAAGGCCGTGTAGGAAAAAAAACCAAATATTATGATGGACATCCAACCTTCTGCAACGTAGGTCAGTGATAAAGTAAATTCTTGTCAGTCAAATTAATAGTTCAGATATTACCCCCAACATACAAACAAAAAAACATTTTAATCTTTTTATACCTACCTTATAAAAAGTAAGTAAATGGATCGCTGCTGCTTGTAAGTGTAGGTACTCGTAGATATCACAATTCACAAAACATGCATAAATAAGACGTTGCGGTAGGTATTCATTTCGTTAGGGGTATTAAGTTAAATCTTGATCCCTTCACTTCGGCTAAGGATCAAAGGTGGGTGAGATTGCAAGTTGATCCAACGATTATTTAAGATTACTAAATTTATCTACGCTCTACTACTAATACCTACTAAGCATATATATTACCACGATACGTGTTCAAAGCGTCGCTTGCAGAATTTGATGTCATTAATTAAAGAGGTAGGTACCTACTAATTTAAAATAGCACGAACACGTCTATAGTAAACTGCGCGACTCTGATCCGACTTTAGTATAAACCTAATTGCTAACTGAGATTATTTTAGCGTCGTAGGTAATTGTCATTTTAACGTGGAGTAAGACGCAATTACCCGACGGATTAAGTTTATAATGCCTTTTCTCAACTCGATCTTACTTAAGTTGTTGATGACTTTGGATAAATACCTATCCATTCGTTTGGATCTCGTATACCTAGGTACTAGCCACTAGTTAATAAAGATTTGCAACACGACGGCACTAACTATACTCACAATTTAAGTAAATAGGTACTTACCTCTGCTCTACTTAACACGTTTACGTTATACCTAGCCCTCCTTTTTGAGACATCGACAATGTTTTTGACGCCCCTGGAAAGCGCAAACATTTAACCACTCTCATTTCACGAAACTGATTTATTGATTTTGATAACGCACAATCATAAACGTTAAAACTTCACATAATTGGTACAAATTTCGACGAAGAGGTCTTCTTACTTTGAGAGTCTGGAAGTTCTTACTTAGTTATTATAGGATTCATACATGGGTGAAGTAAATACATGGTTGAAGAAGAGTAGAAAATAGTAAGTTATTAGTATTTGACATGTGTACTATATGTGTCCGTGTATTAAATGCACCAAATAAGTGTCTCCTCTCCCTGAATAATGTCAGGCCATAACATATTTATTACGGTTTTCCGTTACGTAATTCACTCGGTTTTTTGTTGAGCGGTGAAAGTCAAATGTCCAGGGCCCGCTGGGCGGTTGGCGGCGCGCCAGCCGCGAGACGACCCTTATCGCCGCGTTAGCCCACCGTATCCACACCGCCAATACCGGGTTTCACTCGTTTTCCCACTTTTCACCGCTTACCGCCGTCATTACATAAAACATTGTCTGGTTCAAAATTCATACAGCGCGATGCCATCTATGGACGCGCTCCACTCCGAGCAATTTTGTCGAATGGAAAGTTACGTAAATTTCCCTCGTCTGCCCGGTTGTCGCTTGTCATAAAAGCGCTGCTGCTAGCGTATCAGTAGTAAAGCACTGAAAGTTTTATTAACCTAGATCCACATTTTATCTGACATTAGATTGCTCCTTACTTTGATTGCTTGGTGCATGACTATGTTGTTATGCAGCAAATTCAGCATTGCGTGTAATATTTTATACAACATTTTTTTTTATCTGCTTTATCGTAACGTTTATGTTCACTTTACTTGCAAATTAATTATTGACCTTAAATACTTATCTAGGGTCCTGCCAATTTCAATAACTTACCAAGATAAAGTGACATAAGCGTGTCACACGACCTCAAGCCTTGAACACGACCCGAGGTCAGCGAGAACTGTCACTACTATTTATATCGATCAATACGTGGGTATTTCTACATTACACTCAAGGGAGCAAGTGCAATACAATACCTTCTATACACGGATCCAAGACCTCGTTCTGCTTTCAAACTGACAATGCTTTTAGTTAATTTTTGTACTTGAAATACTCTCGCAAAAAAAAGTTATATGCTTGCAATTTCTAAAAACCAGACTTCCGTCACAGTCTAGGTCATCTTGGGACGAGGCAAGCGAACAAATGACAGTCTACTTTTAACCGGCCGCTTCATTCCGAGCTGCATTTTAATCAATGAAAAACACACGCTTGCAATAGGCGACCTATTTTTCACGCTCTAAAGCGGAACTCTGAAGAAATGAATTTAAAATGTGTAGGTATGACAGTGAATACTAAAACTACTTAGCCTAGTTCAGGTAAATTCTTTATTTTTTTAAATTAACTACGGTGTCTAACAAAATAGAACATAAAATTCTTACATAGAATCATCTGGCGGGAACTACGAGCTATGGTGCTAATTATTACAAAGCCTCCACTTCATTTTTTGCGTTCACAGCAACAAGGTCGGATTTTATATAATCCTGAAAAGAAAAAAACATTTAACAGTTTAGCCTGAAACTGCTTAAGCTTAAACCTATTTTAAATCACTCTCGTATTGGTATGCAGATTTTCTATCCCGGACAATTAGACATTCCTAAGAAAGAAAAGTTGTACAATGTACTACCAAATGAAGTTAAAAAATAAATTAAATAATGTCTTGGTTATAAATGTTTCGATTAGCTAGAATACATTAATTTTAAGGCATTGTATAGTTTTAAGCTCATTATAAGTGAACTTTTGTTCTTTATGAATAATAAAAATCTATAAACCTAATAGTGATAAACACTTTCTACGCGGACGGAGTCGTGTGCAACAGTCAGTAAATATTATAAGTATACTTGACAAACATAGCCCTCAGGTAGGTGATTCTCTTGAACAACACGTTCTTGAGCTCAACGAACCAATTATTAACCATCCTATTTAAGTTTTCCCGTCCGAGTGTACCTATATAAAAATAATATTTGGTTTCGGACCGTTCTGTCCGTTTTCTAAAACACCCGTTCTCGTCACTACCGTTTTCTTAATAATCCGTCCGTTTTATTGTCTTTATACCTACTTCTCATAGACATTATTGTCATAAAGTCAACTTTTGAATCATTATGTAAAAAACGCTAACGCTGTGAGCCCTCGAGATCAAAAACTTAAATTTTTCATGACTACCCCATACGCAATACAAAGTAAAACATTTTCTACACGACCTTTAGGCTCCACTGATTGGATCATCATCATCATCATCATCATCATGTCAGCCGAAAGACGTCCACTGCTGGACATAGGCCTCCCCCAAGGCCTTCCACTCAGACCGGTCTTGTGCTTTTCGCATCCACCGCGGTCCCGCGATCCTGACGAGGTCGTCACTCCATCTTGTTGGAGGGCTATGCTCGGGGTTTCTTTGCGTGATAGAATCAGAAATGATGATATCCGCAGTAGAACTAAGGTTACCGACATAGCCCTAAGAATAGCTAAACTGAAGTGGCAGTGGGCGGGGCACATTGCTCGCAGGACTGATGGCCGATGGGGTCAGAAGGTTCTGGAGTGGCGTCCGCGGACCGGAAGACGAGCTGTAGGTAGGCCTCCAACAAGATGGAGTGACTGATTGGATACCGTTTACTAAATAATCCGTTTCCCAAAACACCCGTTCCCAAATTAAATGAATGCAATTTAAACATTATTATTTTTTAGAGAGACTTTATTCTTTCGTCAATGACGGGAGGCAGTTTTAGATACTACCAATAACTCTGTACCCTTAAAGTGGTTCCTTTTGCTGTGAATGGTCACTAATATTGCGTAAGTCTTTGAACGGCAAAAAGATAATTCAGGATTTCCTTACAGATGTCGTAAACGGATCTTCTGGCCTACGGTCATTTAAATAAACTGTTATTTTGGAACGGGTTTTTTGGGAAAGCATGTTTTGGAAAACGGACAAAACGGTCCAAAACCTAACATTTTAAGGGGTGCATTATCGATCACTCGCTTTACCCGTCAAGCGAGCCGGTTTGTACGACTTTCTTAGCATATCGGGCTAAGCGCTAACGTAGGGTTCTCTACCCTGCTAGTATGTAAGCGCAAGGGGACGTCACAATTTACCAAAATATCGTCACTTAATTGATTTCAACATACACATTGTTACGGTAAAAAAACATATTGTCTTTTACCTGTTATGGTATTGTTTTGACGTCAGTCGCCATTACTGTCAAGTAAATAAGAGCTATCAAAACGGTGACGATACTATAACAGCTCAAACACGATATGGTTTTTACCGTGCAGAATAGAGGCCCAGGGGACCTGACGAAATTATAAAAGATCCGTTTTGCTATTTCGCAGACGTTTTGTAGACGCGAAATGTGTGCAGAGCTTAAGCTTTTCGGCGTGTCAGCGCAGACGGTGTGACCTCAGTGTGGACTCACTCACCTGCACCTGCTGCTGCATGATGTTGTGGTGGCGGTAGATGTACGTGTCGGTGACCTGCTGCGCCATCTTGTCGGGGTGACAGCGCAGACGGTGCGACCGCAGCGTAGATGCGTACGCGAACCGCTCTTCGCACCACTTGCATGATAGCGGCTTGTCACCCGTGTGCGTGTACATATGCACCTGCATAAGAACGCACTAGGTTTGCATTGAACGCACAAGGTGTACAAAATAAAACTCAACAGGTAAAAGTGATTCGGATAAACGATAGTCGTAAAGTTATGAACGGCTAATGAGCCTAAAAATCCCATCGGCGTATAACACAATATAGGATGCAACGCGTGCAACGCCATTGGTTGTTTTTTATATGGTTGGTGAGTAATAAAGGTTAAAATGATTCCTCTCCTCTTATTTTGCACCCTTTCCAGTTTCCCTGTCTAAATTCTTTACGTTTAAAAGTCCGGAAATGGACCTTACCCTTCATTACACTTGGGGTACCGGGTTTTCAAGAGCAGCGGTCAGCTTACCATGTCGTGTTGTGACCCGACATCAACATACTATGGTTCAATACGCCGTGTTATTTTAAACCCTCTGAAGAAAGCTGAGTACTGGCTTCTGACAGAATGCTGAGTTCAACAACAGGTAAAAACCCTACGAATAAAATAACAAATCACCTTTAACGTTTGTCTTCTCTTGAACGCCTTATTACAATAGGAGCAGACGTGCCGACACTTGTCCTCGTGTACAAGAAGATGTTTGCGAAGAGTCCGTCGGCTGTTAAGCACGCGGTTGCACACGTAACAGGGGTAAGATGTGTCCTCATGGATGTCCATGTGTGTTTTGAGATTCGAATAAGTCTTAAAGCTGCAAAAAAACACTTCAAAAATTGGTACACGACAATAATCAAAGAATCAAAGCATTCCAATTTAATGTCTATTTGGGCACGTGTATCTTTGAGTACTGTGTTTCCTTAAAACTAAACCCAATATCGTGGGAACGTTTAATGTATAGAGTGTAGACACATTAACGTCAATTATAATTTTTTATTCGTAAAGTAAAATATTTACGACTTCGTGTATAGACCCAGTTATCAGAGGTGAATGTAAACGAAGTCCCGGGTGCAGCGAGGGATTCAAGCTCGCCCAAGACGAAAATAGCTTTATCCCAAAGGAGAATACTCTTACTTCTTTACAATTAGTTTTACATACAATTGTTAGACAAAAAATCATGTTTATTTTGTTTTCAATGATAATCAATGTCATCAGAAGCAGAATCTGTTATCAATAGAACAAAAACTCTGAGGGTGCTATTTCACAAATGTTCAAAGTTACAAATTAACCTTTTTAATGTTTCTCGTTGCAGGACAGTGGATCAACGCTCTTGAGATAAACCTAATAATTAATTATGAAACATTGAAGATTTATATTTCTAAACATGAAAAAAAAAGATAAAACATAGACTATATAAACATTTTGTAATTAATAATTCCCTCTCTATTTTACATAACTTGAGCCTAGTGATGTCATCTTTTACAAAATAAAAACGTTTCATTTTTTTTCGGAGAGAAAAAGTATCGACATAGCTATATTTCCAAAATTATTTTTACCCATGCCTAAGAACGTCCAGCTACTAAATTGCAACATGTTGGTTATATATTTTACTGGCGACCCGCCCTCGCTTCGCTTCGGTTTATGTGAGTTTTCTGGAACTACATGAACCAGAATTTATTATAAGGAGCGTCCCCACTGAAAGTATTCGCGTGTAATGAGCATTCGGCGTGAACATCGATTGGTGTGTAAGCTTTGTAACGCTCGGCTCAACGTCCAAACCACTCAAATATTCACGCGAATGCTCTCAATAGGGACGCTCCTGTACAGTCGAGTTCATAAATAATGTACTTTAGTTCTTGTCTCTTTAATGTTATATTTAAACTGTCATATGAGAATTGTCACAGCGATTAGAGTGGCAAGGTACTAAAGTATACATTTATTTATGAACTCGACTATACATAAAAAAATATCGAACTTATAGTACAACCCCGCATCAAAATCCGTTGAGTGGTTTAGGAGTCAGATCGACAGACAGAGGCGGAAAGTGACCTTGTTTTACATTAATTATGTCATGTAAAGATTGACACGTACCTAATGCATGGAATGTATGGCTGGCTTTTATCGCATTCAGTGCCAATAATGCAACTGGCGATCATCGTCTCCCAATTAGTGTACGGTCCAACTCAGAAGCAGATGTACAGTTTAGTAGGTAGGTACCTTTTTGAAGCTTTTCATATACTAAATTAAAACCAGGGCCATTCCATATGATTTCAACAAATCGAGTGTGCCGCATGACATTTGATTTGAATAAAAAAAATTGAGGATATACTTTATGGTGACAGAAGAGCTGAACCATCACCATTATTATTATTATTATTTTTATTTCCGAGTTTTACTCATTCGAAGTAAATAGTGGGGTCAAATTCCTGCTTGTATATAATACGCTCTAACTTTTTTTTTTGAAAAGATAACGAAATAATTGTTGCTGTGTTTGATTAGGTGAGAAATATGGATGTCATACTGTATGTAAAAAGTTATCTAAATTAACTACAAAAAAAATGGTGTCCATTTGAAATGTTCAAGTAACTGGTAATTTTTTGCAATTTTAATTCATTTTTGTGCAAACCCTAAAGCATATTAGGGATAACTTTTTTCAGAAATATAAAGTACTCGTTTTGTTCATTCTGTAAAATAAATATTATCGTTTTAGAATTATAATTCAAACAGAAAAATAGTAGTGAAAATTTAGAATTTCGAAAAATGCTTATGTTTGACCCCCAAAAAACCCATGTGGAAGAATAATTAAAAATTTGAATTTATTCAGAAAATATAGTCCATGTCTTTGTTAATTAGATTCAGTTTAAAAAGTTTTGTTATTTTCCCTATTTTTGGATATATGTTTTTTTTTAAACTGCTTATCTCGTGAATTTTCTCTCAAATTAGATTCAGTTTAAAAAGTTTTGTTATTTTTGCTCGTTTAAGAAATATATTTTTTTAGGTGGTACTATAATCCTTATCAAAGTTATGTATAGGAGACCGTACTTAGGAGATTTTTTTTTTTATTAGCCCGTTTTTGTGTCCCACTGCTGGGCAAAGGCCTCCCCTCGTTTTCGCCTTTCGTCTCTATCCAGAGCGCACTCCCGCCACTCCCGCGCAAACGACTCAAGGTCATCTCGCCATCTCCTTCTGGGTCTACCTCTGCTACGATATCCATCGCGTGGAAGCCAATGGGTGGTATTTTTGGCCCATCTCTCATCGTGCATGCGGCAGATATGGCCAGCCCAGTCCCACTTCAACTTTGCGGTCTTTACCCCAACATCAGCAATACCAGTTCTGGAGCGCAGATCTGTGTTCCTCACCCTATCGGATCTTCGGACACCCAGTATGCTACGCTCCATTGCTCTTTGGCAAACCTTGAGTTTGGACTTTTGAGCCTAAGTTAGGAGATAATGAATAAAAATCTTTGTAGGAAGTGCTTGTGTTATTTAACCTGTTTTCATGTATAGTTATTGTTCGTTATAAACCACTGGTTGATAAGAAGTTGACTTTTTATTGAATTGTCATCTTCGAAATTCAGTTATTTCGATAATGGAGTCTTGTTCGGTTGGAATGTTTGAATGAGAAGATTCTCATAAAACGACTTTTTCGCGTTCATCATGGCTAGTCTGCAACGCACCACAGGTAGTGATAACATTTTATCCCCTGAAGCTATGTACGAGTTTTGTGTAAACAAAATTCTTGGAATCAAGTTCTTTTTCGTCTCAAAATCAGAAGTCGATGTAACTGAGTTGTACTTATCAGAACGATTTAAAAATATGAGAACCATAAAAAATACACGTTCTTATCATAGTTTCGTTCCCATTTCTCAAAATGAATTAATAGTGCGACCTTATTCTACTTCAGAAAATTTCGAAGTAGCAAAGGTTTGCAAGTAATGTTTTTTTTCGTTTTATATATAAGTATTATCAAATATATTTAGTAAATTTGAACCGTCTGGCTTATATTTATTGATTTTTCAGTGTATGATAATTGATTACCATACATTTAAAAGTTATAGTCATAAATATTTTAATCTGCATATATAAAAACGATGAGAGAAAATTCACGAGATAAGCAGTTTAAAAAAAAACATATATCCAAAAATAGGGAAAATAACAAAACTTTTTAAACTGAATCTAATTGATAAAGACATGGACTATATTTTCTGAATAAATTCAAATTTTTAATTATTCTTCCACATGGGTTTTTTGGGGGTCAAACATAAGCATTTTTCGAAATTCTAAATTTTCACTACTATTTTTCTGTTTGAATTATAATTCTAAAACGATAATATTTATTTTACAGAATGAACAAAACGAGAACTTTATATTTCTGAAAAAAGTTATCCCTAATATGCTTTAGGGTTTGCACAAAAATGAATTAAAATTGCAAAAAATTACCAGTTACTTGAACATTTCAAATGGACACCATTTTTTTTGTAGTTAATTTAGATAACTTTTTACATACAGTATGACATCCATATTTCTCACCTAATCAAACACAGCAACAATTATTTCGTTATCTTTTCAAAAAAAAAAGTTAGAGCGTATTATATACAAGCAGGAATTTGACCCCACTATTTACTTCGAATGAGTAAAACTCGGAAATAAAAAAAATAATAATAATAATGGTGATGGTTCAGCTCTTCTGTCACCATAAAGTATATCCTCAATTTTTTTTATTCAAATCAAAAGTCATGCGGCACACTTTTTAATTCAAATTTGTTGAAATCATATGGAATGGCCCACCACTCTCACTTTAATCCGTTACTGCGACAAGGTGCTAAAATGTAGAGCCACTTCTGAGTTCGACTGTACACTCTTCGGCTATCTTGCTACCTACAGCCGATGCGTTATTCAGATAAGTTTATAAGTTTACTGGTAACTGAAATAACCTTAAGATTACATAAGAACTTTTTTTTAAATTAACTATCCCAGTGTTACTTTTGTTTTACATCTAATAAAGGCGATACAACCGTATAAGTAGTTAAGATGGAGTCGGCGAGCGATAGAAAAGAAACGCGCGTTAAAAAGAGCGCGTTACTCTCCCTCGTCCCGCAAACCATGGGAGAGCCAACCTCATTATAACATTATCTAACTTTTAGAAAACGAATTAGGATTCTAATTCGCATCCTTACTGTCCTAACCGTCGTAAATCCTATCCTAAACGGGATGGTTTCTTCCATAACTCATTAGGAATCTAAAATAAATATTACTACATATTATAAATACAAAAATCCTCACCGCCTCAGTCTTTCTGTATGTTCGCGATGATCTCAAAAACTACTGAACTGATTTTCATGCGGTTTTCACGATCAGTTAGTGATTTTTTCACAGAAGGTTTTTATGTATAATTGATTCTGGTTTTCGTTACAGAAAACTCGAATTACCCGAAGTGAAGCTTAGGCGGGTCGCTAGTGGTGTAATAAATAAGCCCTTGAAGTAAACAATGAGCACTAACGATTTGGAGCACTTTCTGCAGACAAACGGCTTGTCCTCGCTGTGGATGGCGCGGTGCTGGCGCAGCTCGCCGTTGGTGCCGCACGCGTACCCGCACAGGTCGCACACGTAGCTCTTGATCTTGTCGTGCACCACGCGCGTGTGCGACGCCGCCGACGACCGCGTCGTGAACCTTCACAACCACGTAACCATTACTTAGATAAAAACACCCCAAATTAATGGTCACCTAGTCTTTCAGAGCTGATGAGCAGAGATTTTCATGAAACCATGAACCACCAACACACGCAACATCCGACTTATGTGGTTTGACAAGTTGATTACACATATCTCGTGCTAATATTACGAGTATTGCGACTCATTTTGCACGTCGTTAAGGATTTCGTGCAGTTTTAATAAAAAATATAAGAAATATTAGTAAAAAAAAACCAATTCGATTTATTAAAAAAAAAGGTACTCTATACATTTTTGCTCCATAACCACTGTGATCAGTCATAATGTGTATGTACAAAATAAATTACTAAAAATCATGAAAGCATTTAAAGTTTCCACTATAATATATATATTAATAATTGGAAAAACCATAAGAAAAGTTATTCCATTCTTCTGCTTTCTTATATCGCTCTTTGACGCACTTTTTCACCAAACATTTACGTCATTAGTTCATTATTGACAACTGTCACCGTCTATGGTTGGAACAGAACAGGACAGGCTCTCTTTGAATTGCCATTTTTCTGCTGGTTCTGTATCTAATATATACTAAATCAATGGTACAATGTTAATAGAGTAGGGATGTTGTGGCTCTAAATACGATCGAATGGCATTCCAGCTTTGAAGCACGACCGATTATCATTACCACAACAACAAAGACTTATGTTATGCTTAGGAGCTAACTACAACAACTACATATAATGATACAAACATGCCAACTCACTTCATATTGCACTTGTCACAATGGTATATTTTCCTAGCCTCTATTGGAATGTGTGATCTTTCATGAGATTTCAAAGCATCCTTTGTATTAAATATTTTTTCACAAGAGTCACATGCAAACTTTCTCTCTGATTTTGGTATATGCCTCATTTTATGTTTATTAAGCCCTGCTATTGTTTTTGATATTCGTGGACATTTATCACAACTAGAAATAAACAGGCAGGATTAAGAAAAATATTAAATAAAGAAATTGATTGGACTTCAATGACATGCACTCATAAAATACTTACGATAATACATTAGGATTTTTATGATCCTGTATGTGCTTATAAAGAACAGATTTGGATTTGAGAGCAATTCCACATATGCAGTGCACAATGGGCAGGGTATCGTGGGCTCTTTCACAGTGGGCCTTCAAACTGTACCAACTGGAGCAGCCTTTTTGACAAATTTCACAAGTAAAACTGTGGGGGCAGAGTAATCAGTAATAAATATTCTGTCAATCACATACATGGAAAAGCAGGCAAAGTAGAGTTGAAATGAAATTTATGAAACCTTGTTTCATTACTAGATAGGTAAGTAGTAATTACTAACTTAACAAAGTTTTTAACATTCAAACTGGAATATTTGTCATCCTCTTGTTTCTCTTCCACTAGGTCTGCAGCTTTTCTTATTTTTCTGCTTTCCAACTTATGCTGTGACACATGCTTATAAAGCACACTCTTAGACTTAACAGCATATCCGCAGATGCAGTAAGCAACCACTTTACTTCTGTGAGTTTTAAAGTAATGTATTCGTAAATTGCTCCATGTTTTTGACTCAGCTTTACATATGTTACAGGTTAACCTGCAATAAAAAGCAATTTAACTCTCTTGATAACCTGACAAGTGAATGTTACTATAAGTAAACATTTTATTACAAAACAGATACTCACTTAACAAAATCTTTGACTTTTAAGTTAGGTTGTTTCAATAGTTCACTAAACTTTAAAGATTCCTCCTCTGAAATTATTCTCCTTTTGGTACGCTTTTGCTTAATATCTTTTAAGGTTGCTATTGCTATATCATCCAGGTCATCGTCGTCGTCGTCGTCGTCGTCATCATCGTCACCACCGTCGTCATCGTTGTAGTTCACTGCTTCAAACTCTGAGATTGAAGCTTCGTTTGTTGCAATTGCACCTAGGTAAAGTACCATATTGAATTTTCATTTTTAAATTATGTTGCACCAATTTCACAAATGGGTCAATACTGTTTGTTGTTAAATAAATAAATAAATATCAGGAAACCATCTCACACAAATTGACCTAGCCCCAAACTAAGTACTATGCAAGGATAAACTTACTTATATTCAGGGAAAAATACTCGTGCTTGCCCTCATCACACAAAAAAAAACATACCAGGATCCGATTCCTTAGGTAGGTATAAGGAAAAGTTAGATACCACTTTAGCCAAGCTGTTTACTCAATGAAACTGTGACTTTATTTATGTATTTTGGCAATAGTTTATTTTTAAACAATATTTGCGGAGAATAGACTTACTTAGTTGTAGATTACGTTTAACTTTTACTTGACGCCGCAGCTAGCGACGAAACCAGGAGCCTTAGGTTCGATACCGGGTAAAAGCAAATATGGATGTGATGAGTGCGAATATTAGTTTCAGTGTCTTTGTTATGTATTTGTACCTATAGGTATAATTATCATTGTCGAGCACCCATAGTAAAAGCCTAGATTTGTGTTTAGTTAATTTGTATGAGAATGTTCTCATGATATTTCTTTATTATTAGGTGTTTGCTATTTATGTTCTTAACAGTGTTTTTGATTAAAAATATATTTGGGCTAAAACCTTTTTTGAATAATTATGATTACCATAAAGCCATACATCTAAGATCCTAGCCTGCAACAATATTTTAATTTTATTCATTACATTATTCTAAATGTGATAAGGTAACTTAAGTGTTTAACAAGTTTTGCTTTGATGCAAGAACAATCATCTCAAGTTAATCTATATCATCATCTAAATCTAGATAATTGGACCCAAGTTAGACCATTCACTTACACACAATATCTTCAGCAGTAAATTCATCTTTGACCTGGAAAAAAAAACTAATTACACTTTTCCTAAAAAATAATGAATTTCTTAGTAACACATGAGACGTTTCACTTTTGTATTAAGAATTAAACTAGCCATTAGTAACCAAACATTAACGGTTAAATTCCTGCCAGGCCAATATCAGAACACATCATTAAAACTACTCCATACCTCTGATTTAATGGCAGGGACTCCATACACTGTATTACTTTCTTCAAGCTTGACTTGCAGTCCAGTGCAGCAGTCCAGCTCTACCTTATCTATTATCTTCTTAAACTCATCTTGAACTTTGTAACATTCCAAAACAAACAATTGAAAAGACACTAGTTTTTCCTCACAGTTTAGACATATTTTTGTTGGCAACGCATCCGTTTCATTTATCTGTAACAATAAGTTCAACACCAATATGTATTCAAAACATGTTTATTAGCTAGTTGATGCTTCCCGATTTGGACACAATACCATGGAAAACGTTGAAGTTCCATTAACTGTTACGAATGAGTCTGAACTTACTGTTATCTGAATAAAGTCTCTGATGAGAGTTAATACGTGCGTATTGTTTTCTTCCAGTAGATTCTTACTAAACTCATCTTTTTTCGCACACAGTCTACAAAAACCATTCAATATAGATGTCATTTCGAGAACTAAAACAAAGCATTAGTGCTGCTTCGTCATTGATGTCTCATTTCATCATGTTTTAATAATTGATTCCATACTGGAAAATAAATAACACACTGCCAGAATTGTCAAATAAATAAACGAATAATACTAATATATAGGTATCGACAAAGTCCATAAACTCCCAAACTCCATGAAAGAATTACTTGACGTCTAACGTCTAACTAACTAAATATATGTTTGTCTCTCTTTCGCGTCCGTCAGTTATAGTGTTGTCAGCTTAGACCATTATACCATTATTATTAGGCTAGGTTTACAGGACGGCTATTCATACGATATTATCTCGCATACGGATTTACCGTATTCGAGACGCACGTTCAAGTGGCGCAATGTCCATTCGGTTTTTCCACGTATGCGGATTTCCCGTACAAGTGCCCAGTGTACGAGAAACCAGTTGGTTCGAAACAACGTAACACACGCGCAACTCGCATCCTCGGCGGTGGCAAACGGCATAACCTAGGATACGGTAAAATATATATAGTCTCAAACATGAGATTTTGCCGAGTAGACGCTGTGTGAACGATGTTCAAAGTTGACGTACAAATTTTAACTACGCAACGGATTTTGATGCGGGTTTTTAATAGATAGAGTAATTTAGGAGGAAGTTTTTTATGTATAATTAATTCTGGATTATGTACGGGTTTTTACATAACTCGAAATTTTGTTATGGTGAATGAGCGTCGGATGTCTTATGGGAAATAATTTTATTTTGAAATCAAGTGTGAATTTAAAGTTATAAAATCATGCTGAAATGCTGTGTTCCCTTGTGTAACAACGCATCATACAGGAAAACCCCTGGCCTGACATTTGTTTGATAATGCTTCTAAGCAGTACTGGATTTAACAAAATTGTGATCGGTACTCATTGTGATGCTCTTTTTCGACCTCATTTATTATTGCATTGTTTTGTAATAGGTACTTACCCTGAAAACAATTCATAACATAACATAACGTACGCACAGTATACTGTTTTGTCTTTTTCTGGTATTGTTTATGAGTTAGCTACCTTATCATATTAAGTAAATTGCGGGAAAGTTAATTTCATGGGTCTTAATGACACAGTTTTTGCGAAGAAGAAATTAATAAAAGTATTTATTTATACCGTCAATATTTTCATTTTTCACTTTTCTTAATACGTCCCTGTTTTCGTGATAGTGTGAGATATTTTTTTATGTGTGTAAAGCTGTAAGATTATTAAGGTATGTTGAAGCTGACACGCATTCTGAGCAGTAATGTTATGACTGCTAGTTTATTTAATGTCCGAGGGGTACCGTCAAGTCTGGCAACTTTACCAACGTCAAGGTCTATCCAAAGTTCAAGATGCATTTTCTACAGACAAATACTACTTCAAACAGTTTCAAGTCGACTTGTCGTTATATAAATATGTCAAAAATTATTTCAATACCATTGGAAATGAAATAAATAAATGATTTATTAACAAAAAAGATCAACACAAATTGTGGCAAAGAAGGCAATACCCTGTGGTAACTTTGCCAACTAGATTTGTGTTTATAAAACGACATTGTTTCTTCTTGCTGTCCATAAATGTAATGTTACTTGTTTCGTATACAATAGACCCAACATCTTGTAAAATATTTTTCTTTTAAAGTACTATGAAAAACAAATAAGTGGCAATGTTGAACACCCTTATATGCAATTTTCATACAATGTCAAAGATTGTCGTCAGGGTTGTCACTAATTGAAACATTTAATGTTATTTTATCAGCATTTTTTATTGCACACCAATCTTAATTCTCCGTTTTAATTAAATGATGAAAGTAGGTTATAACAAAAATAGGTCAAAAAACTTCCTACCTTTTTTCTAGAACGGCGATTCATTTTCTAAACAACAAAAAACAAAGTTTAAAATAGGTAAACGTAGGTAATATTAAATTTAAAATACCTACACAAATAATCTAGAATTAAAAAAAAATCGCTTTAATGGTACCTATATTAAAAAATATTTGACAATTATAAATCGATTATCCCGAAAACTTATTATTGTATAAAGTAGGTATAATTACTATAATGATGATAAAATTGACAACCCTAGGTCATTTCAAAACGTGGCAAAGTTGACTTCCCATCCTTTCTGCACCGGTATGGTAACATTGCCAATGCAATTTTTGAAGGGTTTAACAAAGAATGGATCAAAATCAATGGCAGTATTTGAATCACAGGGATATTAAACACGTTGACAAAAAAGTGTACGCAGCTATATCCAGTCCATAAGCACAAATTCGTTGAAAGTTCCAGACCACTAAAAAGTTGGGTTAACTTACCGGCGAACTTTGGATGTCAACTAAAAGTTTACACTATCCGTAGGGATACCATACATTAAACAGTGCTGTCAGTTAATAATCCGATTTTCTAGTCAGGGTGTCCAACGATGAAAAAATATTGCCGTATTTAAAATATAGGCGTTATTGTTATAGCACACAGCAGATGGCAAAGTTTGTATCCAATTGCAAAGTTGCCAGACTTGACGGTAGATCTCCCGTCGTAAACAGACGCTTCCCATATTAATGTACCGCCATGATGCCACAATGGCATTATTACGCTTGGCAACGTTCATAATCAAATGTCAAATATTGTGAAGAAAAAAAAGCTTGTTACGAAAACCGGAAAACGCAAAACGGCCGTAGCTGTACCTAACGAACGAAGCTTCCCTATTTAACGGAAAAGTGATTATATATCGCGGATTTTTAGTGCTACACGGAAATATAAGTATTTATAGTTACATAATAACGACGTTTGGTTGGTGCTAGCACACTGTGTCGCGGTGTATATTATGTTTAAAAGAATATTAGTAATGACGCCTGTGATGGCAGTCCTGTTTACTTGGGTCACGTGAACTTGGCGCGGAAAAGGGCCAAGCGAAATACAAAGCTGGATTTCGTGTTAAAAATGGATTAGATGCGACATTAACATTAAAACATGAATGTGCACACAGAAATGGCTGAACCAGCCACTCCAGTGCTGTCTTATGAGAGCGTTAGCTATTGGCGGGCAGAAGACAGCGGTTACCACACCTTTACTCCTGGTTCCATAGATTGCTCCGAATTATCAACCGAGAACATAGATCCATCAGGCATTCAAGGATCGATTTACTTCAATGCTAGGAATTACCCAAGTTTTTATAAAAATACCCCTGGAAGTAACCCACAGCTTGGCTACCAATATAGCTTTACTAAGAATACATTCAATGAGAGATTTACTGAAGGGTCTTCTAAGAGAAGAGGCATTAAGAGGCCTTATCAAGATGATGCTGATCTTCATAATGCCAGTTTTGGATCGGTTACCACTCCTACTAGTGTTATAGCTGGGCAAATCCAAAAACTTAAAGTTAATGATTCTGCCAACTTCAGTGGTAACTATACTATTTCCCCATTGAGCTCAGATTATTGTGACACAACTAACATCTATAATTTCAATTCCCATGCATTATCATTCCCGTCAACTCCTATTAAACGAGTTTGCAAAAGCAGCTGTAAATTGAATAGACTTAAATCCAACCACAAATCAAGTCCACTAAGAGCAATAAACAATATCAACTGTCCTCCTAAGAAATTTGCTAGGCAACTGGATTTTGAAATCCATTCATTGGCTTGTGAGCCTCAAAGCCTGCAGGTGGTGCAGAGCCAGCTGCCTGGCCTGCCCCGCGGACCTCTGCACTTCAAACCCAATCAAAGGATAGACATTATCAAAATGTTGTACAATATGGTCCAATGTGTGCCTGCCATAAACAAGATCTTCAGTTACTTATCACATGTAGACATATTCAACTTTACTCTAGTAAGTCCTACATGGCTTCAGATTTGTCAAGATGTTGCTCAGGGGAGGGAAAAGTTAAAGAAATATAAAAAGAAAGCCAAAGAGAATCAGGAAAACCAGAAAAGTGTTTCTCTAAAAGATATTAGTGGCATTGTAAGAAGAAAACTAAAAGAAATACATAACATTGAACTAGCTCCCACAGCTAGCAGCTCTCCCAACAGTCCTCCGGGGTCACCTAGAAGCATAAGATTTAAAACTTTTTCTCGGGTAAGTGTATTATAATACTTTTGATATACATTTTTTTACCTGCTGCGTTTTTATTGTACCTAGTCGGTTACTAAGTTCTGTTACTGAGATTAATTACAATTAAAAAAAATATTTAAAGCAGTTTTGCATAAACCTGTATATTAATCAAAACTTTGATTTGTATAGAATAATAATAAAAATAATGTATTCTAAACTATTGCAATTATTTGATGTACGAGCTTGAAGTATTCCCATTTCGGACGATAAAATCATAGTTAAAATCACGCACGACGATGATACTGATAACGGCCCCAACTTTTGTAACAGTTCCTGTAGAGAGTTCGAATTTGCGTGACATATTGAACAGACTTCTAGCTTTAAATTCTGATACGAATGTATTCAAAGCAACTAAAGATCCGCTTGGACACCTGTCAATCTTGATGACGACTCATTATATCGACTTCAAGATTTCACATGATTTTGCAGAAATACGAAAACACACCAAATCTCTTGCTTCATAAGTTGGAATTAAGTCATGTTGAGAAATATAATTTTGGTCTCTAAACATATACAGAGATAGGATTTTTTATAATATTATACAAAAAAAGTTCTTTGGTAAACAAAGACTAACTTTTAAGCGATTTCAAAAAATGAAATTTACAGAAAAGTCATGCGTAATTTCATCGATGCCGGCTGTGAATGTTAAAAGATCGTATTGGGAATTGCGGAAACTATGAAAAACGATTAATTGTTTTTCAAAATGTATATTAATTAAGCTTTTAATTTTTATACATATTGAAATTAAAAAATAAACATAAGTTAGTTTTATTTGCATCAAACTTAGTAACAGAACTTAGTAACCAACTAGGTAGGTACCTATTGAGTTTACAATATTGTTTAACTGTTCATTCTTTGTCTTGTTCATGCAGAACATTTTATCTCTTGGTAAGATTACGTAATCAATATTTAGAAATGTTAGTGTTGTAAAATTCAGTTGAAATGTATTTATCTCAATAATTATCAATTCCTGTTACCCAGAGTACCTATGGTAAATTAGGGATTTATAGCTGTATACAGTTCAACTTGTGTTACACTTAAATAACCACGAGACAAATTGAAGTCAAATTCAAACACTTACAATATTAAAATGGTAGTTATAATTGATTTACCATTAAATGATATTTAGACCACCAATTAATGAAGACACATTTTTTTATCGGACATAAATCTATCATGTTAAAATCATGTTTATACATGTTTGTGGTTATTTTTGATTTGATTGACATTATCTGTTTTGAAGTTATTTAGCCATATTTGTTGCATAAAAACTGCTCAGAGTGTGATATATTCGCATTGAATAATTTTTTTTTTTTTGTAATTAAGCGCCAGATATAACAGATATAACTGTACACGGTTTGTTATTAAGTAACAGATACTCAACGCCATCTACATAGCTAATTACTTTAGTTGGAACAATGTTTCTGTATTTGTAATTTGTTACTGTTTCAAAATAAATAAATAAATGTTACTTTTTGAAAAATACTTATAATTTCTGAATTTGAAACTCTTGTGCACTGTTCATTTTGACTTTGGTTTAAAGTATTCATGTTTATTATTGAGACAGTGTTACCAATCCAATGCATTTAATAAATCCTTAAACTTTTCATTACAGTCAGCATCTCTGGATGCTCGTATTCAACTGGCATGTGTGCGGTGTCAGCAACCAGCTAAGGTTACAGAGGAACCATCTGGAGAAACTTGGGCAGAGTGCACAAGGGTTGCTTGTGCATACCAATTCTGCAAGTACTGTTCCTGCGACCGGCACCCAGGTAGGAGCTGCATTCGCTATGACCTTGATGGCCCTAGTCCTTCCAAAAGGAAAAAAAAATCTTGTGCTGCAGGGTCTAAACAAAGTAAAAGTAATTTGCGTAGGCTTCTCATCAAGTGATTTTTAATATAATTATTGTTTGTGTATTTTGGTAAGGGATGTGTTTGGCCTATAAGAGTGCTTGCAACAGCAGACCAAGTTATTTATTATCTAGGCAAGGAGTGTCTAGCTAGAGAGAAGATCCAACCTGCACCAGTCAACTCACTTTATTTTGCATATAATTTTAGCTAAAACCTATTGCTGGCACTATTATTGGCTGGACACTCCTAGTTACAGTAGATATAAATCCCAGTTTAACAGAAACTGAGCTTTTAAAGACAGTGTGTGTAGGAGCCAATTAGATTAGGTATGTATTGAGATTATTTTTTGATGTAAATTCCCAGTGTCAGGTGTTGTGCCATTTTTATACAATATTTTTACATTTACTTTTATTCTAAAATCTAGCTAGATTATTAAATCTAATCCAGGTCAATAGAATTTATATTTTTGGAAAAAGATATTTGTAAAAAAAAAAAGTTCTATTTTAACATAATTTCTACATTCCAAAATAAGACATTTTAATGACGTATTGTAAGTATCTGATAAAACTCTGGAAGTTTAACGATAGACTGAAATTTAAAGCCATGTTAACATAAATTACTAGTAATAGGTAGGTAGGTAGGTAGATAGGTATATTTAGGATTAGTATTGCAACTTGTGTGTGTTGGTTTAAAATGTGTGTCTGGGTGAATATTTGGGCGTTTCAACCGCTGTCATTGTTGTCTTCAATATATTGACGAAAGCAATGATAATTACCAGCAACTTTTGATGTCAAAGTCAACGGACCCGGGGGTAGTATTAATTCCATTTAAAATCATATGACAATTAAAAAGTTTATCTTGAATAATATGCGAAGACAATAATGACGGCGGTTAAAACGCCGAATAATCACCCGCCTATATGTGTATCTACAAAGTGCCTACTTAAATAAGATAATCATAAACCTGATCTAATCACATTCGTTTTAACTCTATAGTGTAACTATTTGTTTCAGAGTTTTTTTTATGTTTTGTAATAATGTTCGGTGGTCACTACTACTCACTACAAATGAAAAGTACATACTTACTTTCCGCAACGTGTGAAATTTTTTAATTGATTTTAATTGGTTCGCATAGCGATCCTCGCGATAAATAACAAACGCGTCACCCTCGTCACTGGGATACTGATGTAGGCTGTTAACCTTGGCACACATGCAAGATTAATATCGAGCTTTGAGACTGCAGCTCCCTCAGAGTGGAGTGGGTACATCCCTGTAGGTGTGATGTTACACCCCAACAGGCGCGTCATTAGGTCATTTCATTGCGTTGTGCGCCTATAAGTTTTGTAAAATGCAGTTGTAGAGAGTTAGTCAGTATATTATAAACGCACTATCGTGTTAAATTTCTAGTTGGGAGTTGTATTGTGTTTTATCGTAGCTATTCTTAAATCGACCTACCAAAGTGCATTCAAAATAAAATTTAGTATTTTCGAAAATGGTCATACAAACTTACATACAGTAAAGCAATATGTTAATTGAGTTATGTATTAACAAAACGATAAATGCGGTATTACAACAACAATACTATTCAAACCCGCGGTTTTCGAAAAGGCTCATTTTTATGCTTATAAATATTATTCAGTAACATTTGCTTTGCTACAATAGAATCATACGCTTTCACATGTCGTTATGATAAGAGAATTGATTATTTTAATAAACACCAGAAAACGGTGTAATACTGAAAGTGTAATCCAATAATAATGAAAAAAAACTTCTGCAGCCAATGGTCACTAGGTTTTGTACTTTTTATGTGAATCAGTAAGTATCCAGTTCTTAAGCTAAACACTGATTTTTAATTCCGTACAATTCTGACTGCTGTCACATTCTGACTTTCTTGGATTTTCAATAGTATTTAACATGATTTAAGTACATAAAATACATAACACGGAATTGTAACAAAGAAAAATTACGGTTAAAAAATGTCCAAAAAGTTGTAAGTCCAATGATTAATTGATTGATGATTCTGATCATTGTTAATCAGAACCATCAATCAATTAATCAAACAAAGAAACGTCAGAATTATCTGGAATTAAAAATCAAAGTTTAAGCACATTTATGCCCTTGATTTTAAGGGTTAAATGGCCATTAGCATTTTTTTATTTGCACCTTAGTAATTAATTTTGGTGATCTCAGTATAAAATAGTCCACGCACTGTTTCGTGTCCAACTCATTACATTTAACTACTTTGATGCATGTTTGGGAAATTAGTATGTGAAGTCTTTGCATTTACTCATGAAAAAGACTGTTCTTATTAAACATCACTAAGTTCTTGTAACTAAAACTCGAATTACATTTACATGACATTTTAGCAGTTAAGTTGCGTTTTATGTTTAATTTTAGTTGTATTACTTTTTATCTATGACATCTTATTAATAATAATAATGATGATTTTAATTTTGGGATTATTACATAAACATCATATGTACAAACAAATAAGTATCTAGTCCTAGAACATTCTTAATATAATGTTTGCCAATTATTGTTTGTGTATTATAACAGCGATTCAATTTACTTGATTCCGATTATATTTGATTTTAGTAATAGAATGGCCCTGTCACTAGTACCTAGGCTACACTGAAAGTTTTTCGTTACTAAAGTTATTTTTTAAAGTATTGGTTGAGTGCTATAACTGGCTCTTCAGGAGTCATAAATGTTAAACCCGTAGGTATTTAGAATCCAAAAGCTCCACTTTTTTGAAACATATACATGCCTACCTGTCGACGCTCGGAGCTGCATAAATCATAGCTTGCATATTTTTATCAAAAACGCTGAATTACGATCGTATATTGCTCAGAGTTAACCGTTACTTTGCCTTCTACACGTGTAGTTGAAAGATGTCCAAGGTTTAAAAATGCATTTTGCCAAGGCTTTTGGCTTGTTGCACCTTTTTTGACCAGCAGCCTGTAGCTTTGGAAACCCACTCACCAGAATTCCATTTTGATTGTGGATTATAATAAAAAACCTAGTTCTAGCTTCTGTAATGTTATACATACCATTTAAACATCTGTGGATGAATTTAAGCAGCATTTTTTGGCAGAGTTCATACAAGCATGAGGTACACAAGATCTTTCGTATTTAGTTCATAGCATTCGCATCCTTCCACAAATTTTGCCGTAGGCGATTTGTGGGTTTTCTTGCAAGAGACGCTTGACTGTAACCATTTTTTTGGCATGGGCCTTAGTTGACGGATGACCTTGAAGAATGTCACTGCATGTAAAAAGCATAGACGTGATTAAATTTAGTGCACTATTGCTCAAATGTGGTGCTTTAACTCAACTTTAAGCCAATAAGTACAGTCACCACACGGGATTGTTGAGCCACTTGCCACTGTTCATAACTTAGCCATATAATGTAAATCGGGCATAATCGTGTGACATCGTCGTGAATGACTTATAACGAATGATACATACATACATACCGTCACGCCTTCATCCCGAAGTGGGGTAGGCAGAGCTACAGAATTACCAACAACTCTTAACAACTTGTTAATTCGATAACCACATTTAGCACAAACAGGCTAAGATGTTATCGACTGATAACGAATGATGACATGTGTATATTCGTGTACCTAACAGAAAGAGTATTCTCTCTTTGTCATTCGGTATTTCTGGAAAAATAATCTGACCTGCCTTGTCTGGATATACGGGTAAAACCGACTTAACCCGATTTGTATTACACGGCCAAAATACGTACAGTGGCAAGTGGCTCAACAATCCCGTGTTGTGACTGTACATAAATAATTAAGTATAAAATGGTATTGCCTGGTTCATACCCCTTTTTTTGTCTGGCTTTAGTCACGTATAAAGTGGCGCTATGTCTGAATCTTAACTATTTTTTAATGTTGTACAAGTGTAGAAATACTGTCACACAAAGGCGACCAAAAAAATACTCTGTAATATTTTTAAGTCAACTCTGTTCTTCAGCACAAATTGTTCAATTTAAAACTCAATAGTGCCTATACCTATAAATAGAATACTGTGCTTTATTAAGCATTAGCAGTTAAGTCAGAATTTACGAGTAGCCAGAACTGCAAAACTTTCAGTGTGGCTTCGTATCATTGTATAGAATTACAACGACGATCAAACAGGCGTCTTATATTTTTGAATTTAAGTATTTTAAATAATAGTACATAATGGTATTGACTGGTATATACCTCATTTCTTTACTTTTAGTGGCGCTACGTCTGTATCTCAACTATTTTAAATGTTGTAGAAACAATTGTTACTGAAGGCAACGAAGATGCCAATTTTATTTTCTTTACTGCCTTCCAAAAGGGGTTATTGGGCACTATATAATTTTTAAATTTAAATGTTCTTTGAAGACTTAAAGTTGATGTGCCGTTATTCAAATTCTACAATAACATGTGTAAACATCGAGCGAAAAACACATTGCCAATCAAACGCCGGATTAAAAATGTCTGCAAACCGACTTTAAAAAAATGTAGTGCCCAAACGCCCTAAGGCCGAAAACAGTTTTTTTTAAATACTACAAAATACGTTTTAAGACAAGCTGCCGGATTTCGAATATATTAATTTAATTTTAAAATTGGATGATTCTAATTGTTTTAGTTTACTATGCGTTGTATATAGCGATTGTAATTTGGGACGCTTCAAAAGCTCTCTTTGTGTACGAATTGGTTTTTATAAGAAATAAAAAAATCTTTAAAAAAATTGTTTTAGTTGGAGTTAGCAACCTATTAGAAATGTAAGGTGAATGTAGCTTTTGATTTAATAAATAAAACTAGGACACTACTTTTTCCATACATTTTTATTAAACATATAAAGATTTGTATGTACAACTTAAAATTATTATAGCTGAACAGAAAATACCATACAATACTATACAAAATCAGGGATCATTAAATAACTAGTTCATTTGAGACCATTTTCTAACTTAACGTTTTCAAGAGTAATTGGCATCATGATTTTGTAGACGACTCAATTATTATTAGATGAAATAATAAATAGTTTGCTCAAGAACCTCTTGAAGTTACTAAAGATAAAAGAAACAAATAAAATCACAATCAAATGATTGGTATTAAATTAATTTCGTTATGCAAATGATCAGCAGTTAAAGTTTGTTTCCTACTGGTATTGTTCCCTGTAATAGATTTTAATCATTGCAGTAGTTTAGAGTGGAGACTACTGCACGTCTGGTGGTGATCGTAACTTGTTCCTTTGATCCCAAAATTATAGGTTTCTCAGCCGAGACCCATCACGAACTTTGGTATCGAGTATGCCACTTGAGGTATTTGCATTATCATTGACATCCTGAAAATATTTAACATGCATTAATTAGTTGCATATTCTCTTACGCATACGCATCTTGTACGCATCTTGATACAAAGCAACTATCTTGTTAAGACAAAATGCGAATCGGTGCTGATAGATGTGACTTCACCCTCAATCTGCATCATTTATTGAATTTGAGATACTTCTAATTGGCGTTAAGGGTAGTATATAAATGTGCGACTAATTTTCGTAACGCAACGGAAAAGTTAACGTTTCTTAATTTTAATCCTTAACTAGACACAATCTTTCTAAGGGCTGATTTTTCAATCCCCAGATAAAACTGTCCGTCAGTTAAATGTATTACTATCCTTTTCTGAAGACATGAAAGAAAAGGACGGAGCTAAAGTTTACCTTCCGGGTAGCTTTATCTGGGGATTGAAAAATCAGCCCTAAGAAACGTCCTAATATAAGTACAAAGGTAGTAGAAAGTTATTTAAAAATCAGGTTTAAGACAAAAGTGTAGAGAGGTTCCAAGCATGTTACAAGTATAGGTCGTCATCGAACGAATAAAACCTTCGCAATGTTATGTATGATTATACATACATACCTACTTAATTACCTCATCTCCCTCGTACTAGGCTTCTATTCTACTGGGTAAAACCAAATTGCTTTTGACATGTTATCGTATTCTGCATTGCATTATGGTTTTACCAAGTGGAATAGAGGCCCAGGGACCGTAGCCAATATGCAATCCCTACTAACGTTTTTCTTTTCTATTAGGTACTCAAAATGTATGGAACGTGGTTTATCACGCACGAGCATAAGCATCCAATGCATTTTGAGTACTTAATACAAAAGTAAAAGGTTAGTAGCGTTTGCATCTTGTCTAGGACATCTGTAGTTTAAATTCAATCTGTCATTGTATATTTCGAATCTTGCTAGCCCCGCTCTTGTTTTGTGTGTACGTACAGTCAGCGTCATATACTTGGTAGCATCCAAAGTAGCCAAATAGTTCGTTACACGCCCTTGTTACTACGGTAATAATGACGTGTAACGTACTAGTTGGCTACTTTGGATGCTACCAAGTATATGACGCTAACTGTACAGTCGGCCAAAAATGTGGTCTACCACGGTTAAGGTTCATTTGCACGTCATGATAGAACAAGTTCGATTTTCCCTTGCAATAATATTATGACAGTGACAAGTGTCAACCATAGCGATAATTAGATCTCACAGAAACTTTAAACATAACTGTGTAACCACTTTCTTGGCCGACCGTACCAACCATCAAATATCAAACCCCAGATATAATTAATTAAACACCACACATACAGATGTAGTGCATAATATTACGACATCGTATTTTGTCAGATATGTTCGTATTCGCCTTGCTTACTGAATTAGCTTATCTCTGGGTGCTAAAGCTGACCGAGAAAGCGAGATAAATAAGAAGTTTTGTTCACCTGGTGCCAGCTCTTATAAAATTTCATATAAGTATTGAACTATCAGTGATATAGCTGGTGAAGAAAGAATACCTATAACGGCAATATGTACACATGGGCATTGTCAGTGACCTCGCCGTTGTTCGGTCTTCCGCACTGCTTAGCCAATGTTGAAAGAGTTAATTCTTTTAGATCTCTTCGGTTTCTGTCAATTTTAAACAGTTAGAAATCGTATGTTATGATTAAAATTTAATGTTTCATAAAATATGTATTAACTACAGAATTCCTTTAATGGACGCTACCAGATACGAGACCAAATAAAGTGAGCTTCTCTATCGTTCATGGCTTACTACGATATGTTTTGTGGTAAAATTATATCAAACTTATTAATTTATTAATATTCGAAATAAGCTTTCCAAAATACTAAATACTTACAGATGTAGTGAATATTCATATGACATCAAATTTTGTCTGATTAGTTCGCATTCGTCTTGAATTCTCAATTAGCTATTGATCGGTAAGTAATGGGTGATAAAGCTGGCTGAGAACGCAAAATAAATACGTACATCTGTACCTACATATTTGCAGTGTTCCGTCACAGCAGAACCGACTTAACGTCGTTCAATATGTATTTCCATTAAAAAACATATCCTCCATACTTAAATCGTTGAAAAATGCATATTTACAAAAGCTGATTCTGTCTCACCTCTGCTCACCTGTAAAGTAGTATATCCACCACCTTTTAAACTTGCTGTACACTAGGTCTGTACAAAGAGAAAGATATTGCAAATTAAAACATTATACGTAAGTATCAAAAGCAGTTTTATCCTAAATTCTATAACCACCACCTATTACTGATTGAGAAAGTGCAGATTGGTGTGTTTTTTGTTTATAGGTATGTGGGGAAAACAGAGAGAGCATGTCTAGTCACCGAAGTCACCTTTGTAACTTTTTGCGTTCTCGCGAGTTGAAAGTTATGGTGCTTCCGCACTGCGGTTACATGTATATGACGTTAAGAATATTTTTTTTTAGATTAAGGTAATAACACGACAACATTCGTGGATTTAGCTGAATGTTGTTGTGTTATAAAATGTTTTATAACCTTATATAACATTTTAAAATCGCTGTGTGGGAGCACCATTAGGAACCATATAGTTTTGTATGTTTTATTCTCGGAAGTTAAATCAAGATTTGTATCTGTAACCGTTCCTAAGTAGTAATTCATCGTGAACTTTAAGGATAAAATCTCATATTCAAAATTAGGGACCAGACACGTTTGTTCCGTGCACCCTTCAATCATATAGTCGAATGTAGAGCTGTAGCTCCAAATCTTATTTGTTACAAGATTGTAAATTGCATATTTTTATACTTTCTTGTTACAGTGCTTTAGAAAAGGCCTTCAGGTTTGTACTCTCTACTCTACTCGTATTTAATTCACTCTTACAGTAGCCCTTGCGGTAGATCAGGCCACCTAAAAGCTAACATTCATTTATTTAATCTTTATTGCACATAACAATATACTTAACATACAAAAGGCGGACTTAATGCCGTAAGGACAGTTGACCTTTATGCAAAGTAGAGATTAATTGGGGACACGGTTTTAATACTAAAACTAAAGTACCTTCTTCACACCGAAGCAGTAAATAAAGTGCAGCAGGTGTGTAATAATAATAACAAGGCAAGTGATTAGACATGGCATGCTGAAATCTAATGTGCTGCTAAGTTTATTTTATACACCGCACCATGTCATGCACCATACTGTTGAATACATTTTTGTTACCTTTACTTTTCGTTCCAGTGATTAGTCAGTAGGTTTGTCGTATAAGCGATAAGTAAATATTTACAAAGTTTTCAAAATCACCGCAATTATATTTTCTAAAGCGCTGAAACTGAAATAGTACATTATGATACAAGTGTGCTAAGTTGACCATTGTATACAAGGCGCTATTGTGTGCGCACGAGCGAAAGCGAGTGCGCCACAAGAAAGCCGCGTATATTATGGTCACAGGTACACGTGTTACATACGACGTTTTTCAACACACTTGCGAAAAAAAAACAAGACTCTTCATTTAGTCAAATTTTAATTAATTATTAAAACAGTTGGTAAAATTACAATTTCTTCATTTTCTTTACTTAAAGAAGACATTTTCGTTAATATTAAACTTCACAATAATTAATCCAAACTATCTTCGTCACAGCCGTCAATTATTTACGAAAAATGGCGGCTGGCGCGTTGTTTTTTTTTCTTACCTCGATACCGATGCGCGCGCAAGGCTAAGACGCGAACGAGATCGGCCAACAGCCAAATTTAAAATGTAATAATTCATGTTAAAAATACAAATTACAGAAAAATTTAAAGGTAAAGCTGATTTCACCAATTTATTGATATAAATACGTAGATAATGTTAT
Organism: Acleris sparsana; assembly: GCA_923062465.1. Taxonomy (NCBI): domain Eukaryota; kingdom Metazoa; phylum Arthropoda; class Insecta; order Lepidoptera; family Tortricidae; genus Acleris; species Acleris sparsana. The sequence continues at coordinate 10,725,327 of OV281287.1, read as the reverse complement.
TTGCCGCATAAAAACTGTTTGTTGCTAAGAAAAAAAAAGGTATAACCCGACTAAATTATATCGCTTCTTCTTCGTACTTACAACTTGGTACTAGGCTACAAATGTAAATTGTTTGGGTTAATAAACTAAAGGCACTTGTGCGTAATATACTGAAAAAGCACGCGTGTTTAATATCTAGGTTTATGAGCCAAAAATCGGTGGAATAAAAAGGTCGTTTTGAGCAAGTGTGTTGAAAAATAAGCTTTAAAGCATGTCCATCGGAATAGAAGGTTCTAGCTTCTGGTTTATTATATACATCTGGTGAGGACCTAGAATTTCATGCTATTACATTTGTAAAGGTTAGTTACAAAATTAAAAGACACTGGGTAGGTAACTATATTGGTAGTCGAATTCTCGGAGACTACAATACGTGTTACGTATACTTACGAGACGGAGAGTCCGTTATAGAACCAGGCGCGCCAGGTCTGCGGCGCGGGCGCAGAGCCGTCGATGCGCGCCTCGATGTGGCCGCACAGCGCGCGCCGGTCGTGCGAGCGGCCCGACCGCGCGTCGCATACCAACCGTTTACGACACTCGCCGTCGCAAGTGCCACGACGGGGGCTATTCTTCCAATAATTTCTGAAAGTATCATTTTTATAAATAAATAAATAAACACACCAGTAAATACCATAGTTAGGTATAACTAATATTAAATGAGCGATCGTTAAATTGTGTTATTTGAAATTACTTGTAATATAAATTGAAGACGTCCTCCTTGGCCGTCATATCGTCGATAAACTTGTCCCAGTCCTGCGGCCGCAGGGCCGTCATACTATACGCCGACCGTGCAGAGTACAGTTTATACCATATCGGGTAGCCGAAGAGATTGGCCTCCTTCAAGTTCATGATCCACGTCTCGTGGTCGACCACTAACTGAGAAAAAAATATACGTTTAATATTCCATCAGTTATCAAAAAACGTGTTGCTAAGTTTAAATTCGATTTAATAACGTACCCGGGTACTTGCGTCGTGATCGCCATCCACATAGTATATTCGATATCCGAGATTCAAATCATAGTAAGGTGAGACGGAGGGGCCTACATAGGCTATGCTTGTTGCTCGTCCTGCGAACATAAAAAAGTGTAAATAAATATATACATGACTAGTTGTCTAGGAGTTTAATCAATTCAATTGATTTGTTTACTATTTACCAAGATCGTTTGGATCGTAGAATACTTCGAACTCATCAAAATGCGTGTGACCGAAGAATTGAGCAGTTATCGTGGACTCGTAGCGGTTGATTATTGCGTAGTAGTTCCTGCTCCAAACCTTTAAGCAGTCCGAGTGACCGGGCGGTATGTGCCCAATAATATGCACTTTCTCTCCGCTGAACTCTGCCGACTGCAACTCGTAAATGAGCCACTGCAGCTCGGTCGCGGGATCCGTACTGTTCAGTAACAGCCACCTAGAAGAAACGAAAGTCATTCTTATTCGAGCGTGGCAAACAGCAAAGTCACTACACCATTAGGCCTACCATTGAACCTGTAATCGTTGGTAAGTACTTGACTTCATCTGATACCAGGCAGAATACACTAAATCTAATATGTAACGACTAATGACTATTCATCATGGATAGAAAATTAGTAACGACGATGTGTGTGTCGGAGGAAAGGGAAATGTGTAAGCATTGTTTGATAATTGGCCTACCAGCGCTGGCGCCAGCTTGCGGGCGAATGCATTGGGTAGATAATTAATTTTAAAACTGTACCTTCCATTTTGCCCTGGTTAAATTCCAGTTTGCCAAAGTTCAAATTACGAATTTTACGATTGCCCTAGATTACCCCCATTTACTTAGTCCTGAAATTATTTTTATAATAAAACTTAAACGTGTCAATTAATAAGCTTGGATTGCTAGCGTTAATAGTCTGGGGTTTGCCGGGCTTTTTAGCAATCGTCGTTTTCTGATTGCATTTTAGACTTTTTATATGGCAAAGAATAAGTAAAAAGGGCCAACGTGCCTACTAAATATGATCGCATTTATCGTTATGATAAAATCTGTAAAAAACTCATTTCTGGCAAGTATGTATGTGCGAAAGTGATGGATGCTATATCTACAGCGATATACGCTATCGTGATACGCAGGGCAACGCACCAGTTCTTGTTGTTGCAGTAGTTCATGTTGAGCGAGATGATGCGGAAGCCGGGGCGCACGAGCACGGAGTAGAAGGCGCCGCGGCGCACAGTGTGGGACACGCCGGCCGGCAGCCAGCGCCGCCATTGGGCGTCCAACTCGTCGTACAGCCACGCGATGTTGGACTCGGGCGACGAGATGTAAGGCGGGGGAAAGCTGGAAGAATGCAAGACTAAGATAAACGCCTTTGTTAGCTCCTCGAAGTATAAGTATAATAACAATGTTTATAGTACCTCACAAAGGATATTATGGTAAGAAGATACGTAAATCTTTAATTTAAATATAAGGTAAACTCTTGTAAGGGACTGGAGTCGGAACTTGGAGTCACCTGTAATTCAGTTCTCTAGACCCCTGCCCCCGAAACACGAGGAGTAAATAAATATAAGTCTTAGATTAACGTTATGCTAGATAACATGATAACATAATTATGATAAATATCTTTATACTTTAGTAGTTAAGCTGTCGCTTTGCCATGCCATGTTTGAAATCGTCAAAGTTCATGTCCCTTTTTACATGGCAAAAAAATATGCAGATACAGAGTGTATTTCTCAAAAAAAAGGTTAATTTGATACAAAATGCAATAACGTTCCTCTCCTTAAATCTACTCCGATTTTCAAGATTTTTAAAAATGTAGATATAAAAAACTAGGTTTGTACGTTTTCCTTTCCAAAAAAATATTATTTGGAAAGAACAAAATAAATAAATAGAAGAGTACTTACCTACAAACGTAGTTTTGTCATATATCTAACTACAGGTAGGTACAACATATTTAAAAATCGTGTAATTCGGACTTGATTTAGGAGGTGAAAAACGTTATCGCCCGGAGCTAAGTAAATTGGTATGGATTTTTTTAACAGGCCTACGCTATTTATGCTTTGCCTCACAACACTCTAAAAGAAGAGTTGGTCACCTGACGAAACTGAAGATTATAGTCAAATACCAGCGCTGGCTGTAAAGCTAGCAACATGCTGAGCAGGGTCCGTTTCGTGACAAAGTGTGTTTTTTTATTTATTAGTTTTTTTTTTTTGTATGTGTTATTTTTTGTCACGAATAAAGACTTGAACTTGAACTTGAACTTGAAAAATACAAGAACACTTTTGGCCAATCACGGTAGGTTAGAAATCAAAGTCATTTGACACTTGAATACCTCTCAATCGAAGTTTTGAGAAAGGATCTTATTTATGATGCCGACCGTACGTAGGATTACTCTGCTATCTACGTCTAACCACATCACGCATCAAAAACGAAAACTCAAGAATAAAGGGACGCTGGGTCTAATTTGTTAAACGGCTAACTCGTTTTCCATAAATCGACGAGACCGTCGATTGTACGATTGATTCGATCGATTCGTCGATTTTACGTGACTTATTAGGAATTTACCTGGAATTTACAATTGTTTTTGGGCGTTTCTTAGAAAGATTGTACCTAGTTGTCCTTGAGGACTGAAATTAAGAAACGTAAACTTTTCCGTTGCGTTACGAAAAATAGTCATACATTATTTATATACTACCCTCATCGCCAATTAGCGGTATCTCAAATTTATTTTTGCTATTATATTCTTTATATTTGCTACAGGAATTTCGTCTGAGATATCACCATTTGTCTTATAGCCATATAGTTAATTTTCGTAATGCAATGAAAAAGTTAACGTATCTTATTTTTAGTCCTTGAATAGGTCGGTACAATCTTTTTACGACCTTTTAATCTGATATTCTTGTTGTGTTGGTTTCCGTGACATTTGAATTGGTCGATATAATAACACATTTAAGTAGGTATATTTCACTTTTAAACCTTAATGATGCACTGCAAACGCTCATGTAGATTGATAGATTAAAACGACCTCGATCAATGATACTATATCAACGGCACGGACATCAACTACATTATACATAAACATAATACATACCTATGTGTATATGTAGTATATGTTTACCTGTTTACTGGGGACGACTCATGGTTTCCGAGCGCTGGAAATATCGGAACTCCTGGAAACATGTCCGACATTTGAGCTACAGTCTCCTGCAACACTTTCAGGTTTTCCTCTTTCGTCTGGTTCCATACATCGTGAGGGGGCAGATCGCCGGTCCATAGAATATAGTCGATATCCTGCAATGCGAAAATGAACATGTAATTAGGTACCTACCTTGAATCTTGAATAACTAATAGGTACCTACATTAAATTGATAATTGGCAAGACAACATAAATCTATAATGATTTAAGCTACTTAACATCCGGGACGTTATTCAACTTTGTTGGGTTCTGTAAAACGTTTTTTTTTTGTCTAGGTACTTGAAGTAATTTCGCTTACGCGATCCTAATCACAGCATTACCACTGTGTGTGGAGCCGGAACGAAAACCATTATTTCAAATGTAGTTTGTTGCCTTATGCATCTATGTAGATATGTAAACAATAACAGAAAACAATGAATATTAAAAATATTAACAAAGGCTTATCGCGGCTGTACCGACTCATCTGAAAATTCCACGTACCTATAGAAGTCTTGTGGGCTTAACACATTCACTGCCAAGAGCTCTGATTTTCATACAAAATGGACTCACCTGTAGGGTTCTTGGCAGTTAATGTGTGTATTCGCAGGTTAAAATTAGACTATCCTTTTCATGATGGTTTTAATTTAATTATATAAGTACAGAGTGAAAATTTGTATTTCAATATTTCGTTTTGCGTAGACGATGTGCTTATTAGTTTGTTACAATTGGGATTGTTCATATTTTTACTATTACTCTTATTCGAAAACCATTTCGAGGAATAGAGGTTTAAAGCCGTTCTGCATTATTAAGATTTTGAAATATTTATCTATTTCGGATATTTCGACAAAAGTATATTTAACCTTTGTTTGACTTTCGTTTTCGGCTTGAAGTCCTCCGAGGTGTATCTTACGGGTTAGACGAAAACAGCTTGAAATAGTATGTTTTAATACACTATTACAATCACTTTTCATCGTTCGATATCATTTAATTGTTGTAATATTATAGAAAATGCCACCCAAATTTTTTAATAATGATATCGTGCATAAAATGTCTGCTAAATAAATAAAGATAATAAAATAAAACTACTGGATCAAATACAAAATTAAAGAAAATTGGTCTCTTAAAATTACATATCCTGTCGATTCAGAACGTAAAAACCGTGTGTTATTTTTATTGGTCTATCCCAATTCGAAAGGTGGACTCTGTCAGTCAACTTTAAGGTAGTAGTAGTAGCTTTAAGGTAAAATTACCAAGGTATGAATGGGCGTTTTAATTCGAATAACATTCATGATGGTTAAAAAAACTACTGATACACCACAGAGTGAAAAATTGTATTGGTTTACTTAGATGACATGTTTATTACAATTTGCGTCCAGTCAACAGTACCTAATAATATAGAAATATTGGTCACGCCCATTCATTTCGCGTTCATCATTTTTGAGCTGAATGTTGAATAATATAATAATAATTGCCGGTCCCTGTTCAAAAGTCATACCTTAAAGTAAAGTAGGTATACATCGAACAGTAGGTGATAACCACAAGATAGCTCGTGAAAATTTGATCGACCTTATTTATAAGCAAATAAGGGCTATCACTGGCAACTCTGGATACACAAAGCACGTAACAAATGTGAATTAGCCATCAAATGGCTATGGACAAATTATATAGTAATGTCGATTACCGTGTGTGTGTCAGCGATGTGCTTCAGCATGTGGTCGATGGTTCTCTTGGGCGTGTCGCACTTGCGGTAGTCGCCCCAGCGGCCGGCGCCGCCGCCGGGCGTCACGGCGGGCCCGTTGGACGCCCTGCAGCACAGCGGTTCGTTGCACTCGGCGTTGGCACCTGCACAATCACCAGCGAAAGTTAAATATATCTCTCTCCCACTTGCACAAACTACTACTAATAGACTAATAGTCTGTTTGATTTATTGTGTTTTTACTGTAAATTATCTACATTTGGTTTGTAAAGCAGTGCATAAACCAAACATTTTCCAAGCTTATAAACGTCATTTTAAGCGTGGTTGATAGTTGGTGTTCAGTCTTGTTGGGAAAAATAATTATGTGTGTGACTAAATCCTACTATATTCTTATATTATGAATAGCTTCTACCCGCGACTTCATCTGCGTAGATTTCGAATATCGTTATTCCCTCGGGGCCTTTAAAATTTTCCGGGATGAAATGTAGCCTATGTGTTAATAGCTATCTCCATGTCAAATTTCATCCAGATCCGTCCAGCCGTTGCAGCGTGAAAGAGTAATAAACATCCATACATACATACATACAAACATTCGCGTTTATAATATTAGTAAGGATATGCAGTTTGGTAGAATGTTTCAACTTACTTATGTCATTTAATAGTTGTCTGGACATTTAAGCATCAGCATTTTATATTTATTAACTTCATAAAAAGGACAATTTTCAACAACAGGTTCAAACGCTCTTACTGATTATGTGGCCACCAGTGTACATACATAAATAGGTACACTAATTTTTCATTCTTTATATTTTTAAAAGTAATAACGAGCTAGGAGCTTTCGGGTGATTGTATGTATTGTAATGATGTACCTTGTCACTTTAACGTCATGTTTGAAATGTCATACAAAATTGTGAAACGATTGAAAGCGACAAGGTACATAAATGATCAGTTATTTATGACGTTGACTGTACAATGTTCTTGAACTCTGCAACACGCGCGACTTCAAATTCAAGGATTCAAATAGGTTTTAGATACGTTTATGTGTGTTTGTATACATTGTCTGCTTCGATATCTAACTCGCTCAATATACAAACGAGTTAACCGCCGGCGCCGGTGACCTCCTTTTGGGCCCAAATATGGATTCACCCTCAATTAGGTCGATTATTGATGCGTCACTTGTGCTGGTAAACTCATTAGCATTAGTTTAATTCTAGAAGCTCCGCCATTTGCGTACTAACTAGGGAATTGACTGTACAGTGAATTCTAAAACAGCGCTTGCACTTGTAAGGTCATCGTCCTCTAATGGAACAGGTAGGTCGAGAGATATCACGATTTATTCGCTGTGCGATACGTAGTACCAAGTACCAACATGTTATAGATGAAACAGATAATAACTAGGTTCTTACCAATTTGTCAGTTTAGAAAATATCAGAAGTCAATAATCTGGTTAGGTTAAATTTGGGTAAATTGACTCTACCTTCGGCGTAGTATGGGTCGAAGTGAGTATCAGAGATTTGAAGAACTTTGAAGGAAGGCGCCTTCTCCAGCGGGGCTTCGAGCGCTCGCACTGCTGGCTTGGGCACCGGGGGGAAAGCCACTTCCCATTCGTGATACGGGTTGTATACGTCGCCGCAAGCGTCGCCTATAACAAAGCTGCAAATCTCGTCGGGACCTATAGTTATACGCTTCAGTACGTATACTACCTCACTCTGAAAACAGGGAAAAAAGTGTCAGTCATAAATGTACATGCCTATCTATCGTAACTAAAGAACACACGTACGGCCTAAAGCTATGTTAGTCACAATTTATCCAAATGGCTGCTCGTGAATAGTGCAGTACTGTGGTTATGGTTAGGTCGTTGAGGTTTGAACCTAAAAGGTATTTGAAAATATCTAACCCCAAAGAGTCTTGTAATGCCCTCGCACACTCTAGCGGATTGTATCTTCAAGGAGACGCAGAACTGATAAATCATTTTGTTGATCTCTTCCTTGCTCTTGCCGAGCCGGATGTAGTGCTGCAGGAGGCCCGCGCCCGCCTTGCACGCCGTGCACGACACTCTAGACATCACAGAGTGCTCCACCTCGTAGTACACTTGCTTCAAATTAAGTAGTTTTAAGGCTTTCTCTACAAAAATTGGCAAGTTGGAGCTTTTATCACTATCCCACAACAAGCGGGAGTAGTTCCGCTTAAGCGCGGCCATGTGGGCTATAAGTTCTGTCTCGTTCGCCGACGGCGGCAGTTTATGGCTGAAGTTTGAGGGCATGAAAAACAGTTCCTGGTTGCGAGGTTCCACCGTCCAGTTCCAATTGTCCATGGGTGGCGACCATCGTATAACGGGCTTTTTGTTCCATTTTTGTTGGTCGAGAAATATCGGGTTACCTTAAAATTAAAAATTAAAATAAAAACACTTAGTAGAAGGTACACAAAGTCGTGATTGTGATAAAGTAAGAAATATATTATTAGTGACACTAAATGTACTTAGTTTATTAAAGTACATGAGTTAACAGTAAAATTGTAATAAACAAGTAATTAAATATTAACACTAAGTTTGAACGATTTACAGTTGACTGAAATGTCTGAAATAGATGAATAGCATTTGCAAAACAAATTAAGTGTACCTACTAAGAAAATTATTTTCCAAGTAAAAGTGATGAATTATTTTTATTTACTGAGGCCAATGACTTGAAGACATGCATGATGTGATGAAGTTATGTTAAAGGACTCTTACTTAACTGGAGAAACCAGCGTCAATTTATGCGAACTGAGGAGACAGAATGTCTTGCGTGAACAACCTGTTAATGATATAACAATATATTTAATTGAATTTGTGATTACCTGATACAATAGTAATATGAGCAACAGTAAAAAGTACCAGCGGAAGCCATGATATCCTGATAATCATCACTGAAAGGCGAAGGAGGAAATTATCTGAAACAAGCAAAACATTATGGTACTTATCACGCATCTTCACCTATTAAGATGTACATATTTTCTAAACAATTTAGGCAACAGTTAATGCTCGCACATGTTTTTAATGCGTAGTTCGCTGACACTTGAGCCATGACGAACTTACAATGAGTCATTAGGTAATTACTTGAATTTATAGTTTTAGCCTATGCGGTCTATTAAAAGCTAAACTTTTACTATACAAAGTTGAAGAATCTAAATGAAAAGGTTCCAACAACATTGGTACGCGACTGTATTCACTTTAGCTTTCTTCCTGCGCCTGCCGTGAAAGTCGTAAAAAATCTCTACAATGTTTTGGTGGGATGTAATTGTCGTAAATTAATTTCTATAATAAATTGACTTTTATGGAGAAATACATTAAATCTTGGCTCAAAGAAATAACTACAGTAGGTTATGGCTATTTTTATTAAAAAATACTGTAGTAAAAGTCTAATATAACTTTCGGAAAATGCAGTGAAAGTAGGACAACGGACGATCCTCGACCTATTCAATGTGGCTTTACATAATTTAAACCAATCTTCGTTACGCGCAGTACATTTTTAAAGATTTACTTAAATTACTACTGTATTATTTAGTTACTCTTGGGTAGGTACTACGGTCACTTTTTCCGACAAACGTTGGACGTGCTGATCGTCTCGACACGGGTCATTCAGAGGTTAGGTAATGAAATTTATGTTACAAAGCCTCTTTCTTAAGCCTTTGTCCATTTTGCCATACAATCGATATAATCAACCGTGTTAGCACAAGCAGTGTAAGTAAATAAAGTGTGTATGTAACTGCCGCTACGACATAATGCGTGCCTTGCGTTAAAAAAAACTTGGTTAAAGTAAATTGAACAATAGATAGGTATATACTTAGTTGTAGCTGAAGGCGAGCCAAGCGCCGCCGCCCAAACCCAGTACAGTGCAGTTCATAGACATGTATATTGTATACCTACACTTTAGTACCTTGTCTATTTAATGTCATGTTCAAACCGCCATATACGAATTATCACAGCGATTAAAGTGACACGGTACTAAAGTGTGTACATATTTATGAACTCGACTGTGCAATCGTAACAGGTTATTGTCACTTGAAAAAAATACGCAGAAAACAACTTGTGAGTCAGCGGATTTTACAGAGTTCTGTACACGGACGTGGAGGTCGGCACTTTCTCCCCGCTTCATTGACTCGCAGCAAAGAAAGTGACGGCGTATCGCACATTCGCACGCAGTGAGTCTGCTTATTGACATATTGTTACCGAGGTTCGAAAATAATCCGATGCAGTTGCTCACTCGTTACTGGCCAACCTTATCCAACACATGTCGGAACCACTGCGTCTGTTGCCAACGAATATAGGTACCTATTATGAGTATGATGACTTGACGGCAACGCAATCATGTTACTGCTTTGCGGAAACCTTAACTTTGTAAGTATGCGTAGGATTTTCGAATACTTCCATGAGTAAATGGGGTCCTACTGTCGGATAATGTCAGAGAGCAAACATATTAGAGAGTGAGATTTTCATTAAGTTTTACAATTCACGGCGGTAAACAGATTTCCTTTTCTTTTAGCCGGAGTTTGACCTTTTGACTCGTCTAATGGATAGCGATGACGAAATTTAAGGAGCCACGTTAAGCCGGAACCTGAATGCGTTACTTAAAGTATTCTCAGTCATGCCAATATCATGTGAGACTTTATTTTTTTACTTAGAGCCTCATGGGTTTTTTGTGAAATTTATTCTTCTTAAAGTTTTCTCAGGATTAATGTCCTGTGTAGGCTCAGTGTGTACCTACCTACGGCTACTTTCCCACTAACATCTGTTTTTTTTGTATTTTGTAAAACAAGTAACTAGTTAGTATGAAGTAGGTAAGTATTTTTTGCATAAGTCTGATTTATAAATTTTAAATACCTAAGTAGCTTATTCAATTTGATCCGTCATTCTTTACTAATAATACCTATTTAATAAGGTTCCGAAGTCAAACAAGCCGTAATTTGGCATACCTACCTAGTTATACACTTAAATTACGCCAGCAAAGTTGTAAAATAAAATCGTGAACAAAAATGATTTTGGCTAAGTACTAGTACCTACCTCCATATAAGTAAAGCAAAGGTTCATTCGATATTCATCATTAGATAGCTCTTAGAAATTTGTTATGTAGGTACAAGTTCTTGAATTTTTTTTAGTTTGTGGGTTGTTTTTTGCTAGAGTTGTGGGTCAATTAGCCAAAACAACGAGTAATAAAAGTCATAAGAATAAGTATTTAAAATGAAAGCACGCATGAAAGCAAATTGAAAGGAAAACTACTAAACTACTAAACTAGGCGGCTGAAGGGTTACTAATACCTACAAAAAATCATCTAAGACAGCACCAAATAACTTTAAATAGAAATAATTTTGTTTTTTGAGATAGTTTTTTGTTTTTGCAGTGACGGGCCGGCTTCGGAACCCTACACTGAGCATGATCCGATAATGCTCTTGCCCGGTTTTTAACTAACCCTGGCCTGACAGTCATTTCCATACTCAATATATAAATTACCTACCAACACGTGTTCGTTCGTTGTGCTTTGCGGCCCTTACCCATACCAACTAAACACACAATCCCGCGCCCAGATTATAGCAGCTGTGAATATCAAACTTGTATAAGTATTCATATTCTAACAATTCCGTAGTTCTGCCTACCCCAGTACCCCACTCTGGGATTACAGGCGTGAAGGTATGTATTACAATTCGTTTGGAATTGGAATAGCTTTCAATTCACATGCACTTTGATGTAAGTAGGTTTATGGTAAAACTGTCACCTCTAATCAAATCTAATCCCTTTGTAATCGCGGCTAGATAATATGTATGTATGTATTCCACCATTTTTAGGGTTCCGTGCCCGAAAGGAGCCCATTAGGACCTTGTTAATATGCCTCCGCTGTCCGTCCGTACGTCCGTCCTAACTTAACACAGCTTTACCTATCTTTTGAGCCGTCATACACTCGTGGACAAATAATACGGGTCAGAGTGCGTTTTTCATACGAACAAGACTTCGAAATAGCCTCGTTTGTATGAAAAACACACTCTTACCCGTGTTATTTATCTACGACGACTGTAGATAGCGGGTTGATTATTATCAGAATATGTGTTATTAGTATTACGGCGGATTCACAAAAAAAAAAAATTAAAGTCAAAGTCAAAGTTCTTTATTCTTCAATTTAGGCATAATATAATGCACCTATGAATGTCAAAAAGCATTACCACCGGTTCGAAAAATAAAACCTTTGCTCCGAGAAGAACCGGCGTAAGAAACTCGGCAAGGTATATTTTTTTCAGGAAAAATGTTTACATCATTACATAATAATTATAAATATCACAGTATTTTTGCACAGTAGGTGCACCTTTTTTAAGCGTAGGTAAATTTATGCGTAGATTACTCATGCAGGACGGACGACTCACTGCCAAACATCCCTATCCATGATATAATCGTTTACTTTATAATATGCTCGGGAAATTAGTTTTTGTTTTACGACAGATTTAAATTTTGAGTCAGTAAGTTCAGTAATACTTTTTGGAATTTTATTGTAGAATTTTATACAATTTCCTAAGAATGATTTTGAAGTTTTGGCCAGTCTATAAAATGTGGTTTTGAGCTTTCCTGTGCTCCTGGTTGCTTTTGGCTTATCAATGTTCGTTGGGAAATTATGTAGATTCTTCCTAACAAAGATGATTATTTCAAATACAGTGAAATAGTAAAGGGTGTCCCCAAGTCCCCGTACAAGAAACGTTTTTTCAGTATATATTTTTTTTTGTTGTATCGTAGAAACGGTAAAACATATAAGCGTCAAAATTGGTATGAATATTTTACGCACCTTGAAGAAAATCAACAAATACTAAAAAAATACAAGTGTGAGTTGGGTCGCGCTGATCCGAGTATAACTTAAACATAACTTTAAGTAAGTTTATTTGATTTTTATCTTATTATTCTAGTGTTCATAGTGAGATACATTCAGGGAAACATCTGTATCTATAATACCGATTTACAACCTACGTTACACTCTATGTATGTTTCTGTGTTATCTCCTTAGCATATAAATAAACTAGGTAAGTACCTACTTAGTTCCTTTGTTCAATACCAACCTACTAAATCCACAATCATCTACCGACATACATTAATCATAATATAATACATATACATCAAAGTAATAGGAAATTCTTTCTTCAGCAAGACAATGCCCCCGTTGTATTTATTATAAATGGCCATGATATTAATATCAATAGTAGGTACTTATCTACCAACTTCTAGGCAGTTGATGATTGTTATTTTTACTGTTTTACGCGGTTGGAATGTTGTGAAGAAAACCGGACAGGAGCATTATGTGGGACCAAACACAAAAACTACGAGTCTTTTTAAAAGCCACAAGTATACAGTACTTGTACTGTACTGTAGTACGATATTAGCTGATTTTCTATCAAATATTAATTAAACTTGTATAATGTTTAGTATTAAACCCGATGACTTCTTCATTGTCGTGATGATAGTTTTAGTTTTAAATTAGTTACCTATATTTAAGATATTTTTACATTTTTAGTAAGTTATTGTCTGTTTTAGGGCTCCGTACGAAAAATTAAAAACTGAACCCTTATAGGATTACTCGTGCGCCTGTCTATCCGTCCGTCTGTCACAGCCAATTTGCTCCGAAACTACTGGACCGATTGAGTTGAAATTTGGTACAGATACGTAAATTGATGACGCAAACAGAGAGCGCAGTTTTTTTTTTAATAATTGTCATTTTCGCTGGACAAATCAGGAAATTAAAAAAAAATATTGCATACCTTACAGTGTCACATATCAAATGAAAGAGCTTGTTATGAAGATCCCAAATATAATGTTACTATTGTACATAAATAGTCTGGATTTTATTCATGCAAGAAAACGAAAACTGACCATTAAAATTAAAATTATGAAAAAAGCACAAAATATTGTTCATTGCTTTTAGATTACAGGAAAACCTGTAAGAATTCTATCAATTGAAAATAAAGTGGAAATTACAAACGTTCACTTACGGAAAATAGTTCACTAAAACACCACTAGATAGCGCTAGTAGTGTTAACTCGCGTCTCACTGTGAGGATTTCAAATGTGATGTGGGTGTGTGTGTCTACTGTGTTATAACTCATAAATGTACGGAACCCTCTCTACGCGAGTTCAACTCGCCCTTGGTCAGTTTTTAATTTTGTGCCATGCCACAACGCTAGAGTTTAATATTTCGCAAATGTAAAAATTGATAACCACAGGGGTGTTGGGTGTTATTCTTTTAAATAAAAACGGCGGTCGGTCAGACGGACGAGCGAAATCGCAGCGGCGAGTTTAAGTAGTCCCGTCCGGGCGAACAAAACACATTTTAGCGCGTGTAATCTCAATTAGGCAGCCTTATACGTTCGATAAGACATGCTGCTAAATTGAAAATGCACGCGCTAAAATGTGTTTTGTTCGCTCTGACTGTGTTCGCTTGGACATTAACTCGTTCGCCCGTTCGACCGTCGTTGTTAAGAGAATTACACCCCAGACCATCCCCAGACCCATTTCTTTTTGTCACGTGAAGTAAACAGCTTCTTTGGTACCTAATTTGGATATTGCTGACAGTATGAATGCCACTAAGAGCGTAACCAACGAGGTGTCAACGAGTGACCACAATAAATAACGTTTGACAATACATTAGCATGTCAAATGCAATATGGTTTTACCGTGTAAAATAGAGCCCATGTAATGAGCGTTGCCAAGGTAAAAAATTATAACAGTTATTTTATAACTATTTTAGCATGTTCTTTCTTACTATGGTTGCGGTCATATAATAGGACATCAATATAGGCGTTCTGTGAAAAAAGGAACAAATTTTATTCTGCATTCTAAAATCGGCCATCGAACGTTTAGAGGCGTCATTATGTGACATTTGCATAAATAAGTAGGTACCTATTTAGGAGCTAAATAAACTGCAAAAACTGAGCTGAACAGTAAAATCTTTACATAGGCATATAGGATAGCACCTTATATTTTTTTTTACTATTTTTACTACCGTTCCTTATATATGGCACCAATATTACATATGTAGGTACTCATTTTAGCGACTTTCATTGTTTTTGATAAAGTAACTGTGACATTCACACAGACAGGCATACAGACGGATAAACCATCTCAAAATAATGAGAGAAAATACATTCGTCTTATGCAACTTGTTCATTCCATTTAAGCCATTTAAGCGCTGTAGCTTTTACGCCGCTTTCTACTTTGCTTAATAATTAAATTCAGGGCTATAATGCCTATAATCTATAATCGTCATCGACTAAACAATAATACCAGTTACTTATTTTCTTTCGTTTTATGAATCGCTAAAAGTGTCCTTTTCTAGCTTTGCCAATAAAGAATGAAAGAGTGGATATATGTCAATACCTTGAATAAGACTGAACGTGGACCGAATGAATGAACAATTAACTTGACATCACGATTTTATTCCAGCAAGTATAAACTTCATTATTTATCTAAATATACTTAAAGAGAGAACCGTATTGCGCGTCACTCATCAACGCCCAGCCGAAACTACTGAAGCTAGAAACATGAAACTATAACAGTACGTATGTTTTTTGACGTAAACAAGTAATATTAGGATTTTTACGAAATTCAACCCCTAAAGGCCTACAGGGGTTAAATAAGGGATGAACCATTGTATGGAAGGCCGTCATTTTTAAAGCCATGAACATGAAATTTGGCATTAAGGCTTATAAATATGAGGCCGTATATGTACTTACCATATATTTTTTTAAATTTCATCTCTAAAGGGTCGATAGTGGATTAACGTTAGTATGGGTAATACGCCATTTTTGAAATAAATCACATCAAATTTAAAATTTAGGCTCCTGGTACCAATTAAAGAAATATTATTTTACCGTTTATGGAAATTCAACCCTTAAGGGAATAAAGAGGGGGTCAGAAAATTGTACGGGATTCATGTATTTAATAGCCATAAATGGTGTTAGAACCTGTTGCGTTGCTCAAATAATATGAAAGGCAGTGCTGTCATCATCGTGTTATTTATTATTGCAAGAAAATCCACCTTTGCTTACCTAAACAATCCAGGTAAATAAACGATAGATCTGGGGTGGTCCCAAGATGAAAAACGTTTAGCTTTCGTTTAACGAAAACGACAGAAAATGTATGGAGTGACATTCGATGACGCCTGTTTGTCCTGGATACATTATGTTTCTAATATTTCCAAATGTATAATTATGAGGACAATATCATATTTTGATATGATGATAACTAGGATTAACTTTAACTTAGAATAAACATACTAAACCACACCCGAGCGAAGCCAGGGCGGGCCGCTAGTTAGTACCTATAACATAAACGGAAATCATGCAATAAACAAGGGGTAAAAATGAGCGTAGGTACTGATTTGATTTATGGCCTTAAAATGCCGCAATGCAACGTGCACACGCAAGATGCAAGTTTCGCCGCGCTGTCAAGGATCCTACACAATATCTCCGATCTGAATGTTTAAACAGCTTTCTTTTGTGCATAATTTTGTTTGCTTACTAAGTAATTTGAGTAGACTTCGTTCATTCGGTCTGCGAATCGAATGAACCTTGTATGTACTCTTCAGAATTAACACTGGGCATGTCAGACCATGACTATGCTCAGTGTAGAGTTCCGAAGCCGTTACTACACAAAAACAATCTCAAAAAACAATATATAGGTATGAACTAATTCTCTCTTTTAAAGTGAATTTATTTGGTGCTGTCTTATTTAGGTAGATGATTTTAGTAGGAAAAGAATTAAGTTGCCTACTGTATCTCAGGAATCAATCAAAACAACTTAGTCCGTCTTTAAAATTCACTATGTGTGTGATATTTTTCATATTTTTCGTAACTATTTGTAGTTTTGGCTATAGGGGACGACGACTACACTTGAATCTAACAAAAATGAGCACTTACTAGAAAAAATGTTTACCCGCAATATCTTTGAAGGACCTATCAACGACACCCCACACCATGACACCATCAAAATTATTTCAAATTTTTTATTTTACCACTTGGTTGGCGTTACAAATATGTATATTCATGCCAAATTACAGCTTTCTAGTTCCAAGAGTCTCTGCGCTAGGCTGCGGACGGACGGACATGGCGAAACTATAAGGGTTCCTAGTTAGACCACGGAACCCTATAAATGTGATGTGATTTCCAACGATTCGGGGATGCTTCAGGGCGATAAACTCCTAAAACGTTTAACTTTAAAACGTTAGCCGGTCACTATAAAAGATTTCCTTTGTGAAAACACTTACGATATTTTATTCTGCGACTATTATGATGTTTCGTGTTTCATTTTCTCGGCGGAATAGACAGTCGAGAAGCAAAACTGGTCTAGGCACTGGAAACCTATTGCAGCCGGTATGGAGAGAAATAGCTCCCGCTCCCACCGGGTAGGAAAAAACTGCACTTTATATTGCACGCATGATTGCAAAAGCCTACCTCGTCGAGATAATCATTGTTATTGCCAACAATACTGACAATGATACACTATACATTCCAACACAGCGCATACTGACTTGTAATTTAATTAATTAGTTCATGGTATTATGACACAAACATCCGCTTGTACGCATAGAACTAGGAATAGGTATAACGTTTTGCTTTATTATTCCATTATCGTACGTAAGATGTAGAAAGTTGCGCCTACGGCAGCCGAGTTATGGATCTTATGCAAGTCTTATAAAATATGCAAGGTACCATGATTATGAATAATTGTATTGATACTATATGCCGGTGCAACAATGTACTTATAACAAAAGAAGAACTGCATTCATTTGGTCGGGTGTTCAGCTTTTGGGCTTTCGAACTTGACAGGCTTTGACCTTTTACTTTCTGGATCTCTACTCGATCCAGACACCGTTTGTTGTACTTCAACTTTCATTTACAACTAAGTAGTTCATCGAACTTACTTTCACCTCCCGATAGCGCACCCGAACTCCCAAGGCTCTCATCGGAACGCATTATTATAGTTGGCAGGCATTTCCCATGTGCAGCAAATATGAACATTCACGCGCAGCGCTCTACGAAGATCTTAACATTTACCTAAGTACCGAGTTTTGCTCATAGATAACACACATAACTAATACATATAGTAATCGATCGCCAAGTAATTTAATACTTGCAACATTCTTATTAATCTGTAATCATATTAATAGTATGTAGAACGCTAACTTAGTGTTTACACTACGTTCAATGCAAAACTGAACGCTGAGCTGGATGCAGAACTGATGTGGATAAAACTAAAAATCGTGCATGAAATGCCTTTGCTAAAATTAACAGCGTTTTGAGGTTTCAGCAGTTTTTGCACACGTTGTGGCTCAGACATAGGACATTTCAAACACATTTTGTATTCGTATAACCAGTGATTATCGAATAGACATGTTGCAATTATAAATATATTTTTAGTAGGGTAGTATAGTCAACCTTAAAATCAATTAAGGTAATGAAGACTATTGACTTATTGAACCGCAAGTATAGATCAGTGGTGGCACGAATTATAAATCTGACCTTACACACTCACACATGACACGAATAGGAAATGGTTATTTCTTGTAGAAGTTAATGGCTATGGGGTCAATTTTACAATACTCAAGCTATAATACTAGTGTTATAATAAGTTATAAATGTTATTTTAGTCACTAAAATAAGACTACTGATACTAGGACGTAATCCATAAAGGCGCACCCCGTCAGAAATAAGTAGAATGGCGGAATGAAAACACTATACACCGTGTTTTTTTTGATTTACGATAACTTCGGCATATTACTAGGTATATCCATAGAAACTAATTGGTACATTAGATTTTTAAACACTGCGAAAAAAAAATTTCTTTTCGGTTTAGTACAAAATAATGAAATCTTTTATCTTTGGTCATTCTAAAAGGGCCTTTAGAGTTAACTAATAATCAGTGTCAAATACGTCTATGTTGGCGTGACATACACACACAAGTAAAGATAACACTTGACAGGTACAAGATTGTCACTTTAGATTGACGCGTATACAAACCTAACAATTGGAAACTCTTTACTCATAAGAGTCATATAAAGTATTAAAAGAAAATTGTTGTTATCAATTAAGAGAGCCTTTTACACTAGTTTAACGTGATTAACTGATTAAACTTAAAAATTAAATATCTTTAAAACCGTTAGACTTATCATTTGTCTGTCTTCGGGAAATTAACTTTGTTTGACCTAAAGAACGTTCCCTTAAAGTTATCGTAAATCAAAAAAAACACGGTGTATATAAGTGGTAGCATCTACATATGTATATGTCCTGCTTGCATGAAATATTAAATTGGTATTACCGTTTTGGCCCTAGATTGTCTAGTTATTACCGCAAAGCACAAACCTCAGAATACGAATAGCGAAGATAAGAACTTGCCTTCTATATAGACATCGACGTGTATCTATAGGCATTTATTGGAGTTCGTCGTATCGGTTAAATATAATTAAGATAATATTGTGATAAATAAGTTGAAAAAACGAAGCCCAGTAATAACCAGAGTGTGTCCATAATTTGGCGTGCTTTAAGAACGACATAGTTTAGTCAGGCTGGACGCGCACGCAGCGCCTGTCGAGAGATCGCGCTAAAAGATTTTCTCATTTGATATTCAGTGTCCAAGACGCTTTGCCGGTGCTATCTATAAAACGAATCACAGTCGTGTATAAATAGTGTTCGTGGCTAGCCCAGACGTCACAAATTTACGTACAAATCGAGAACTAAAGACCTTATTGTTTATTGTGGTCGCCGTTGTTCGGATTAGCTTCCTCTCATGGTAAGCATTTATCATTTTGGTATTCAGTTTTAATCATGTACATGTTCATTGCATCAATTATTTCCAGTGCTTTGTGCACTAGTGTAGTATGTACTTACCAATGTGATTGTAAAACAGAAATGTGTGGTCGCATGCTTGTAATTATTGTTACATTTTCTTAATCTACAGCACTTGTGAACATTTACGAAACGTTAAATTTATTTACAAACTTAATACAATAATTTTCATTATTCTAGTAGCGGGTGAAAACTACTCAAAGTGTTGGTATTGTCGCTGTTATCACTCGGACATTTAATATTCATTACTATCTACGCCAAAGTAAATAGGAATTATGCAATGTACGTATTTACGTTTTTTTTTAATGCCAGTAAATAAATACCGCTGTCTGGTACCTACGTAAGTATAATCCAGAAACATCAATTCGGAACTTCGTTAGCTCTTCCCCTTAATAAGTATAGTTACTATATTAATGGGAATGAAGTATTTTGAAAACATAATTCAAAAAGTACATGATGATACGCATAATTCAATCAAGATTGCCATAGGTACCTTTATACCAGCCAACACAAAATTAAATGGAGTTAATAGAAAATCAGGCGACAATTGACCCACATGGCCCGGCGGCGGTCGCCGAGCCATCCGATAAAGGCTAACCTCTACAATGGGCAATCTTACCACACATTCAATGGCTCAATATTGTTTACGAAAACAAAGCGTAAATAATCGGCATGCGTGCTGATAAACAACTATTATATCTAAAATACTCAGGGGTGTTATTCTCTTAAAACGGCGATCGGTCGGTCGAATGTGTGACCTAGTGAACGCGGCGCAAAACACATTTTAGCGCGTGCATTCTCAATAAGGCTGCCTTAGATCGTTCGGCAGAAGACCTGCTGCCTAACTGTGAATGCACGCACTAAAATGTGTTTTGTACGCTTGGACGGGACTACCTAAGAGGATTGAGAAGCTAAAAATTCCCATACAAAAATCCATACCGTTTTTCTCTCCTTAAACCATGTCCGATTTTTTAATATAATGTAGATATCATGAAAAACTACGAGTATGTGATTTAGGGGGTGAGAATCGTTATCGCCCGGAGCTAAATTTCTTTGGGTTTTTTTGACACCTACGCTATTTTAGCGATGCTTGATCAATCTCTTAAATTCGCCTGTTTATATAAGCTGCGCCGCGTTCACTCTTTCGACCGACCGAACACCGTTTTAAGAGAATAATACCCCTGGATAGATCATTCACAATAGAACTCTGCCTAACTTACAGATGGACGTTTATGAAGTTATTGTGCGCTGTGTTTACTTAAAGACGCCTTTGTTGTCTGCATGTTATCGAATAGGTGGACGGAAGTAGGGTTCCGTAGATTAGCTGTAAAGGGTTACTGAGTTAATATTTGGTACTTATACGTATCAGTTACGAGTAATCATGAGCATCTTACAAATGCAGTAGGTAACGAGATTTAACTAGGTAAAGTACAGGTACTTGCCTGTCGTTAATTTTCATCCCGTTCAGACCAGAGGTCTTCTATCTCTACGATTGCACACTTACTGATGGGAGTGATGGGCCCGTCTAACATTTCGACTCTAGGTTCTTTTATCATTCTAGGTTTTTTAGGTAGGTAGGTACTTACGTTGGTTTCATGTTTAATTTTACCTACCTAAGAACATCAGATACCATAATACTAAAGCATAAAGGCATAAAGTATAATCATATTACAGGGTGTCCCAAAACTCAACGATAATCTGGTACCGGGCGAGAGGCCAACTTATACCAGTTCTGGAAAAAATAAGATGAAAAATCTATACCACTTTCTTAAGCGATATTTTTTTTTTTTTTTAATTTGAAATTCAACACCTTTGGTCGCATTTTTAAGTAGGTACTGTGATCACAAATTTCACAATTCTGGCGTGATTTATTAATTACGTAATCTCAAATAACGGTGCTATTAATCATAACCCCGAATGAACGTAATAAACATTGTTAATTTAGTAAAATTAATTAAGTTTCAATGCGTCATCGTTTACTAAAATATTGTCAGTTAACTTTGACACTTCATTTTAAAAAAAAAGTACTACACTGCCCCGGCAAGTTATTTCAAAAGATGGCCTATTTAGTCAAAATTTCAAAATGGTGCAACACTAACCACTTTACTAGCCATTAAAAATTCTGTACTTATTTTTTTTTTGTAAACTGATCTCATTTCAAAAAATTATACCTAATACTTGTTTGTATTAAAAGATCGGTGTCTTACGTTGGTTTCATGTTTAATTTTACCTACCTAAGAACATCAGATACCATAATACTAAAGCATAAAGGCATAAAGTATAATCATATTACAGGGTGTCCCAAAACTCAACGATAATCTGGTACGGTCAGCCTCATAAGTAGCTGCACACTTTAATACTTTGTCACATTAACGTCATGTTTGAACTGCTGCACTAATCTGTGAAAGGCGTTAGAGCGACAAGGTACAAAAGTGTGCAGCTACTTATGAGGCTGACTGTACCGGGCGAGAGGCCAACTTATACCAGTTCTGGAAAAAATAAGATGAAAAATCTATATCACTTTCTTAAGCGATATTTTTTTTTTTTTTAATTTGAAATTCAACACCTTTGGTCGCATTTTGAAGTAGGTACTGTGATCACAAATTTCACAATTCTGGCGTGATTTTTTAATTACGTAATCTCAAATAACGGTGCTATTAATCATAACCCCGAATGAACGTAATAAACATTGTTAATTTAGTAAAATTAATTAAGTTTCAATGCGTCATCGTTTACTAAAATATTGTCAGTTAACTTTGACACTTCATTTTAAAAAAAAAGTACTACACTGCCCCGGCAAGTTATTTCAAAAGATGGCCTATTTAGTCAAAATTTCAAAATGGTGCAACACTAACCACTTTACTAGCCATTAAAAATTCTGTACTTATTTTTTTTTTGTAAACTGATCTCATTTCAAAAAATTATACCTAATACTTGTTTGTATTAAAAGATCGGTATCTTCATTGTGTGCAAAGAACAAAAGTGATAGAATGAGATAGATAGTGACGTATGTAGGTATTATAGTTCGTCGATGTGACCTAAAATAATGTATACCTACTTGTACTGGATTTGGAGTTAACTCATTAAAAATAAGGTCGTTGAAGGAATGAGGTTTTGAAGCACGAAATTTCACTACCTTTGAGGTATATCCCTCCTGTGTCTATTACGTCTGAATACGTTGTATTTTTTAATAATATACCTGATCAATGTCACAGAAAACAGTAAACGGACATTTAGGACACAATTAACATGTTCCATTTTCAAACTTGTGTAGGGATTATCTTGACAAACTAAACTACTTAATCGTCATTTATTAAGTAAATACTTTTAATCGACTTGAATGGATTCTGAATGCGGCCGTAAAGCAACAATGCGTTTTCTACACGTACAGGGATGCAGGTTCCGTCCGGATCCGTGCCACCATCTTATCCATTAACCTACCGCCTAACAGCAGTGTTCGCATTGTTGTGTTCCGGTTTGGGGATAAGATAGCCGGAGCATAGAGGCATTCCATTTTAACCCTGAGGTTAGAAATGCATTTGCAAACTTAGGATTGCAGTCTTGTGAATGCGAATGTCTATGGATCACAGATTCCACTTTCCATCAGGTGGCCTGTGTGCTCGTTTGCCTTCACTATGCAATAAAAAAAAAGCTCAGTGAAATAATATTTTGCGGCTCTATTCCAACTGTTGACAAGTTGACAGTGAGAGCTAGGTACTAGAGGGTCAACCACATAATTGCAACACACTGTAAAAATAGTGGAATAGAGATTCGGACATAAAAATGATGGCTGCAACTTCGTACTACATTAACCTAGCCGGGAATCGAACCACGTAGTTTGTTCTGTAGCACTTACACTATCAATTACAACGATAAAACGTTATTACTGATATGGAACGATTTAAGTACATCGTAGCTAATTGCTGGGTTTGATTCCCTTTAGAACGTAACGTTTTATTTATGCGGTTTTCTCTTTTTTTAAATCAAGGCTTGGTTCCTATGACATTAAATTACCCTAACTCTTAGTTTCCGAATACCCGATACTGACGGCCCAATTAGCTTACCCTGTTTAGTAAGTATAATATTCAAAATTTCACATTACCAAATTAAGCAGTTTAGTTCGTGCGTTATCTTATCTAACAAACAATTACAACTATATCTATATTGTAGGTGCGAGTATGTATAGCTAGAAGCACTAAGGAAATATAAAACATCACTTCCGTACTTTAGTAAGTAAATTCATATAGATGCACGCAAATGTATGATTAATCACTAAGGACTAAGAACATCGATTCCGCCCTTGACCTTGTTCTCAAATAATAGGCAGAATGCCTTCCTCAATTTATAATTAACCTGATAAAATAACTGGGTCAATTATAGACAAATAATAATCAGATAATTGTTAAAATGTTAAGTAGAGTTCATGATTACCCTCTACAGTTTTTATTTATACATAAAGTAATTTAATAGTTTGCTTTATTTATTATCTACGTACCAGGAATGACGATTAAATATTTAAATTTACATTATTAAATAGGTTGCAGTACCTAGCATAGCATACTAATTACGTAAGAATTGTAAAAGAACCCGTTAAGTGACACAGTGCAAATAAACAATAGAATTACTTGTCCGTTCCATCATGCAAAAAAATCTTGATAATCGAGGATTTAGATGGAACTAGTACAATTCTAATGATACGAAGCGAACAAAGACCGTTTCAAATACAAATGAACTTACGTTTCATTGCTCTATTAAAGCAAAAATAATTTCTGCCTGTCATTTAATTTTATTATGCGTTTTACTTTGTCTCCACTCCACATCCAAGACTGTGCCGCCAAACAATAACTTACTGAGTCATCAACACAACGGATACCTACATCGAAACTTAAAAAAGGTAGGTTCTGTGTTTGGTCCCGATGTATGGATGTTAGTATCTTTACAAGTAAGTACAGGTGTAGTGTATAATTGTTTTCCTTCGTATTTTCACGGAAACGTACGAACGCGTCTTGCTATTTCAGTCGGTCACAGTACAAAAAGTACTGAGGTTGACTGAAGTAGCATGACACCTTCGTACGTTTCCGTGAAAATACGAAGGAAAGCAATTATGCACTACACCTGTACTTAGTTATCCAAACAAAACTACTTACTACCTATGCCTTTGCAAAATTGTCTCGAGTTGCTGGATGGTTGGTCGATTTTATTTATGGCCGTTCTGTAATGATTTTGCCAATCTCAAGTAAGTGAGAGTATAATCAGAATCACTATAAAACATATGTTTTAAAAACCTTTTTGGAGTCCGTTCATGGTTTCATTTAACAGCGCATGGGCCGTTAAAGAATTATGGACACACTTCTTAGCAAGAGGCTGATACTGTGAACACAGGGGTGCAGCTGTATTACTGACCACCAATGACCATCTTAGAGTAATTTTAGGTGCAGTTTATATTTATCATGTTCTTTAGTTTTTGTAATGTATTTTCCTACTCCTGTACTTTAATCTGTCATTTATATAGTCACGAACACTAATATAAGAACATGCATAATATAAATAGAAAAGTCTATCTAGTCTATGCCCCATAACAGCACTTGTGCTTTTTGAGCCAAAACGACACGCCTAGCTGCCAAAGCTTACGAAACCTAGGATAAAGTATTAGGCAATAAACACAAACTACACAACAAAATATATTTTTACCATTATAGCAAAACAAGTTTTTGTTTAAATTTTTGACATAAGTGCATCACTGCAAACTTCAGAAAAACTTTTTTAAATATTAAATCTAACAAGTCACGGCACGGCAATTTAAAAAAAGTTAAGCATAGATCGACACATATTTTGTTTTTTTCATGTTTCCCGCTCGTTTTTTGTTCCGTGCTTCATTCTTATTAGTTAGTATTGTCGATTAAATATCGCGTTTCATTTAATTTTGCATTTTATTTGAAACCTAGTCGTAGAATACAACTAGATACAATAGTATGCAACGGTCTGTAACTAAGTCAAAAACACTCGTTGCATAAACTACTATTTTACCGTGTGTTTTATTAATGTATCATTAGCGCACCCCCACACCCAGAGCAAAGAAATATTCATTACGGTGGTCGTACCTACTAATTCTGTACTAGATGACGACCACGACCTTGTCCTCGCGAAATTCATCTCTATCGTTACAAAAAATTAGAACAATGTTTCCGCCGCTTTTTTGTATAACTGTAGCTTCTTGTAAGTTCATATTGCAATCGCACCGATACCATACCATACCGCCGATACCATAATAACCAACAAGTGAGTCCTTATCAATCAATAACCCTAATACGGTGTCGATAAAAAGTTGTTTGTCTTTTCACATGTTAATGAATTAAATAATATGATCCAAACCTTCGTACCTGTAGTTAACAGACAGACTTCTCTTCTCTGTCAATTTTATAAATACGGTGACAAAAAATTAGCATTCTTAACTGAGCCACTTAGATAGAACCTTATCACAGTAAGCGAATTATTTTCTTTGAATTAAACTTTTAGAGATATAGTTACTACTAAAGTACCTATAAGGTATGTGTGTGTAAATATGTTTATTTTTTAGTTTGTTATTTTCTAATTGTACAATGAAGAGTTTACATACACACTTAGAAATGTATAGAACGGTATACAGGACACAAAAAAATATTTTAACTAGAACACACTAGATATATTATAATGCTGAATCAGTGTAGATAAAGTTTGCGATTCGAGGCACATCGAAATTCGCCGTTAACCTCCTTCGACCGCCCGAAAGAAAGTGGCTGCCAAGCTGACGTGCTTAAAGGATGTCTCGAATATATAATGCCTCAACCACGTAGTGGAGTGAGTCGGAGATGTTGTAATAAACGTAAACGAACACGTCAGATGCTGCTCTTACATTTCTAATAGAAGCGGAATAATTATTATGATTTACAAGTATCACGTATCTTATCTTATCACAACGCAATATAAATATCACAACTAACAAATATTTAGATAATAAGCATATAGGCAAATCATTACGAACTCTAATGTCAAGGGCTTAAAGGCGAGTACTTGGTTAAAAGAGTGTAGAGCATAATTTCCGACATGTTCTTTGTTTTGCTGACTCTATTAATATTAATACACTGTTATGATTATGAACTGTTACCGTTTGAGTAATAGGTATATCAGTTTTGCAAAGCCAGTCTAGTTTGTACGCATCCTCTTTAGATATTAAAAAACTTTCCAATAATATTTCGCACGTCGTATTTTTTTTTTGGGAGAAAAGTGCCTATAGTCCAGAACAGATAAAGATATAGATAATGATTGATGACTACTTTCATATGAGTATATGTAAGGCTTCGAGTTGACGTCATACATTTCTAAGTATGAGAAAGCTAAACCTCGCTAGTCTTCAACGCTGCTACATAGTTTCAACTAACTGGATTGTCTTGTTCATGAAATGTGTGTAGCATTATCACGCGTAATACAATACGTGTTGGTAAGAAATAGTAAATAAACGGTTTTCACTTTTAACATTAAACAGAGATAATGCTGTCTCACGGAACAATGACTGCAAAGTCATTGACAATTACATATTAACTTTGGTCGCTTGAGTGAAACAACACGACGGAAAACAATAAGGATAAATTTTCTCTAAAGCAATAAAACAAATACTTATACCTATAGGAGAGGTCTATGGATCCCGTTAAAACCATACCTACTTTTAACATGAACTTAAACACCGTTAAAAATAATATTTCATGAAAATCTAACAATAGGTTACTCTAATCACTGTTAAAGAATCCGAATTACGTACACCTACTTAATTTTACTTTTACCAGTTTTATGGTATTGCCTTTGGCAGTATCTTATAGATTTTGCTAAATACGTTCAGTCAGCTAACTCGGGTTCGGTAAAACCAGTAATCCTTGACCACATTTTTAAGAAACATGGAAATTAAGTTAAGAATGCGGTCAGCTGATTAATAAACAGTACCTTCATCAGTCGGGTTTGTGCAAAACATAGCCAAAACTGTGAAATAGAGCGCCCTCTAATATCATAGCCAATAAAGCGGCACAAGCTAACAGTTAACAACAGTTCGCCATTCGGTTTGGTGACTTGATGTCGCCTCACTGACAAGTGGGACATCTGATCATCTAACCTACACACCTCGCAATACTATAATATTGACATAAACCAGCATTGAGCAATAATTTGTTAGACTTCACTTAACTTTGGTTATTGGGTATTTACAAAACTTGTATGATGAGTAGGTATTTGGCTCACCTTAGCAAAACAGGATATTTTGAGCAGTTCCTCATGAAGTTGGTCCAGGTGCAAGACACAGTGAATGCGCGCTGATCAGCCAACCAACAACATTTCACTCGTTTTCGTGTTGAACAAATACTCGTCGCATTCACATACTAATTATTTACGGGAGAAACTGCGCGATATTCGTTTAAGCGCGCATGCGGTTCGCTGTGTGCCAGAACACTGAGGTGTGCGTCAGAGTCGAACGAGCGAGGCGAGGACGAGCGGGCGAGTGAGCGAGCACAACCGCTCGCGGTGCGCGCCAAAGAGAATATAATCACTACGCGCAGTGAGAGTTGTGCCTGATGCGCTTTGCTTTGGTTGCGTCTCGGCCGTCTCAGGCCCGGAGTCCGCTGCAGCGGCCGCCTCCCTGTGCACGCTATGATGCTGCGGTGATTGCACATGCACTTCTTACGTATGCTATGCCCACAGCAAAACTGGGATACGGCATTCCGAAAATCCCAACTATGACTGTTTCTTAAAAAAGTTCAGTATTAAAATGATATTATCGGGCTCCCATTATTATCTTAAGCTCAAGGAATTGATAAATATCTATTTTTGAATAAAGCAACCAGTGGAAACAATTCATGAGCAAGTAATTCCAGAATAGAACCCATGACCTTCACCTGATGATAAAATCCAAGGTTACAGCGAGTCTGTACTTTAAGTCATCATTTGACAAAGTACACTAGGCTTCAAGGCTTCAAGCATAAGTTTGGGAACTAGATTTAGTCAAAGTTTACCATTATCCATTGTAAGTCGATTATTGTTTTGATCAAAATCAAAGTACCGAAATAAATCATAGTTTTACTCGTGAAAGTACCAGAATTAGAAACTTCTCACCTTTTTACAAAATTGATATCTAGTTACAATTTAACTTTTAAAAAAACGCACTATGTTCTAATACCCGCGACGCCGCGAAGTTCCGAAAGGATGCGTGATGGCCTCTTAAGTATTCCGTTTATATTCAAAGTCAAACTAACAGATGCTCCCTATTGAGCAATAATCTTTCTCTCATAAAAAAACATACATGAAAAAAAAACCTGCGTACAGCCGATAATAGAACCTCCCCTTTTTTGACTTCGGTTAAAGTAAGTATGGTCCTCATATTTCAAACATATAATGTCAATGGGTCTAACAGATGTGTTACAACAACATGCAACAGGTCCTTTACTTAAGTTTTTCACCTATATTAGTATCAAATTCATGGCAATTCATTATAATTGCCATAATAATGTCTGCTTAACATTTCGCGACAGCTATTTTTTAACAGACTTAAAAAAGGAGGAGGTTCTATTTATTTGATGACGGGTTCCGTGAGGAATTGCGGAAACTCTTCAAATATTATCGGGCTACATATAGCAATTTTGGTATTTTCAGAAAGTAAAAGTCCAGCATTTGCATTCTGAAAGTATCATTTAGTGAAGTGTAACTGATGATGAAGACCTCAGATGGCCCCCGGAACTCCTCAATGGTACCTATTTCAAGGGCAGTGATACTAGCGATAACATATCCCGATTAAGATAGTTGATGACGAAGCACATTTAAATGGTTTAAGTTATATGTCTACTACTTTCCCGCTGAAATGTCCTATAGATTCTTATTAATTGAAAAGTGGGACTACATAACAGCATTAGGTATATTATTATGATTTTTATGATCATTATAAAGTACAAAATAAGAGATTTAATAAAACGATATGTGTTTTAATTGCAAGTACCTGACTACCGCATGTTCTTTAAGTGCTCCAGCAAAAAAATATAAGGTAGAGTCTAAGTAAGTTTAGAAATCGCTATTCCTACTAAATTATTAGTAAAAATACATATAGTGTCTGGACTATGTTCAGTTTTTAATTTTTGTAATACGGTCATACATAAATAAGTCCTGTTCGACCCTTACACAAATTCAATAAGATACGCACACCCACATACTTCATGAATAGTACTCGTACAAAGTAAGTTCACAAATACTATACATAGATATTTAACTACGATGGTGACTGTAAGTTCCATGTTCCAATGCTATTTAATAAACTCTTCAGTTTCTAAATGATTTACGAATGCAATTTTTAAAAATGTGGTTTTATAGTAGAGTCACTGATAATGGCGAAATCCTCCATTCACAAACACCGTGATTGGCTGTTTAGGGGATTCCAAAAGAAATGAACATACTTGAATCCCTAGGGATTAATAAGGATATTTTATCCCGATGTGCAGAGAG
This sequence comes from Acleris sparsana, assembly GCA_923062465.1. Taxonomy (NCBI): domain Eukaryota; kingdom Metazoa; phylum Arthropoda; class Insecta; order Lepidoptera; family Tortricidae; genus Acleris; species Acleris sparsana. Next base: position 10,695,118 of record OV281287.1, on the reverse strand, counting down.
TAAAGTAACATTTTAAGAGCATGAGAAGTGAAAAACTATAATTTAACAACATTAAACCATGGACTTTTTAAAAAGGCGTTCTGAAAAATATCATTCTTAGGTACAGAGGTTTGTCTCAAAAGCATACCTACTTTTTTTGTTCATTATTTACTGAAAAATTATAATATAGAGCTTAAACGCCTAACTGCCATTTCTATGTCACAGCTGCTACATAACGCGGTTACAAACAAAATCTCACTAGTCCAAACCGGGCGTAGTAAACATACATTGATTAAATTTTAGTTTTCTCCTTAATAAAATAAAAAATCAAGGAAGAAGTATGTTTTTGAGACACCTTTAAAGAAGTTCCTTGTCAATTAAAATCAAGTGTTCAGGCTTAAAAGGCTTGTCCCACCGCCGACGATGAGCGAGATGCGAATAGAGCCAGCGATTATCTATTAATATTGTGTCTCTTTTTACCTCACTGCCGAGGAGGGTAATTAACCGACTGCCGAGGAGGATAATGTGTTTATCAGTCTAAATATGCGTGTTAGTTCCTTTGTGGCGCTCTCTCTAGAAACTATACGCATGGACCGATTTTGATGATGATGATTCTTATGGCAATCAATTTGTCTTAATCTTGTGAGTGTCACTAAAGATATGAGATATGACAGTAATTAAAATTCAATATGGCGACAGCTAGACGCCATATTGTAAAAAAAAGGGGACGAACTATGACTATGACTATGATCTTATTAAGAGCGAGTGAGAGACATGTTCAAACCCGAATCACCTTCTAAGAGCTATCGCACTGTATATGTGAATCTTTTATTGACAGGGGATCTTTTGTTAGTTTCTTGAGCGAGAAAATTTAGTCGATAGTTAATCGAATCGCTTCCTCGCCGGTGGTGGAACAAGCGCCTAAGGCAACTTAGTTGAGTACCTACACATGCTTACGCAGACGAAGCCCCTCTCCGGGAACAGGCGAGGCGAGTCGAGCAAGTCGCGCGATTTCTGTGCGCACGCGACGTCATTCAACAAAGGTATTATATTGAGCGAGTGTTGCAAAACATTTCCTTTAACTCGTTCCGGGGTGATTTAGTAAATTAGCGGGTATATCTTTGCGATTTGCACTCTCGAAACATGCTTGAAAATATGTTCTGAAATGTTTCCAGGAAATAAGGAAGCATCTGTCTTTTTCTACAAGAGAACCTTTAAAAAAATCAATCTCATTAGACAAAACCAAAATCGAAAAAAACCCTCTTAGGATAATTGAGTTACAAATAGATAGGTATGGTTTCTGTTTAGGTATATGTCGAATGGTAATTGTGTCATAATCGAATCTTACTTTTTTTTATATCCAAGTGACAGACAAGAAGATCAATATGTGTACCAGTAGACAATTTGCATTCACAAAAGTTAGAAACTGCAGAAATTGAAATCGAATAATATACGATACTGTATGATTGACGTAAGCTGTTTTTCGATTGTCTATATTATGTGAATTCCATACCTTACGACAGATTTCTACAGTCGGTAACTTTCCCACACTAATAGTAGGTATAAAGTTTATACATAAACTTCCTGGCAGAGAATAATATGTATTGTGTTAAAGTAGAAATCAAAAGTAATTCACTTCATTTTTTTAGTTTACTGCGACAAGGTTCTACAGTGTGGTACACTACAAACAGTTTGTTACACTAAACAGATAGTTTTTTGGTAAATATCGAAGCTTCATCTTATGCTGGTTATCATTGTTATCAATCAAAGGTTATTGGACTTTATAGTAATAACAAAAACAATGTCATGAATGTCAATTTACTTTCTTGCTTTGAATATCTCGGCGTTTTCAGTTAATAAAGATAATGAAACCACCAAAAAAAAAAGTACATTTCTAATCGATAATGATAAAGAAATGACTGATGCTAATATTGATAAGTATAGTCAGCAGTAGACCTTGATTATATACTATCAAGCAATTTGGTTCAAGAACTTCACTAACTGTTAGGTAAGCATTTACGTAATAAAACATAGGTTCTCGTATACCAAGCTCACCACAAGCCGTGCGACGGATACTCGTACTAACGTACACTGACATAACGATTTCATTTATGATAACTTTTCGAAGCATTGAGAAAACTTTTATTCGCGTGACGTCAGAACACCTGCATTTATTACTTACTTGTCGCACTTTAACTAGGGGCTTTAAAAGGAACAGATGTTCGTTCAGTTGGCTCGCTCGAACTCGAACGCGCGTCACTCTTGGGTGAGCACGGGCCCACTTGGTCACTGGCACCAGTACGTCACCAACCCCTATACAGATATCTCTTTTCAACTAGACATGTTTGGTATGCTTATTGTCTCTTTTCCTGTTAGGTCTCGCTCCAAGGGGTTGTTGGTGGTTGTTTCGACGTCGTCAGGGTAACGGGGCCCCGTCCACAAGACCCGCGGCTGCCCAGCACGCTGACGTCCACACGCTTCCACATTCAGACAATATTTTTTTAAATAGTATAAATGTGCTAGTAAGTGTCTAGTTACTAAACGCATCATACCATGTAAGTAGAGTTACGATTTATGTTCGCTATTTCGCGAGTAAGTTTGTAGGATCCTAATGTCAGCTGATCGTATTGTGAATTTGTGAGGGTTACGTGGTAGCGTATTGGACTCTAACTACAATTTTAGTGTAGCCAATCCAATCCCAAGCTTAAACGTTTAATTTAAACTAAACTGACTTGTAAGTTTCTTGTTAAAAGTTTTGAGAGCAAAGAGTAGCTGAAGTATACGTAATACGATCTCATTTTTATACTCGTGACCTTATTAAGCGAAAGGTTATCTTTTTATAAAATATTTTCTTTATAAACGGATACCTACTAATAAATTCAGTTTAAAGATAGACATAAGTAATACGTGAGATAGTAAGGAGTATAAACGAAGATTATAATTGTAATAATCTTAAAGCGTGCTCACGACGTAAATATACGAGTATATTGCCTTGCGAAAATCGCTTCGAGAATGTCTACGATAGCGACTGCTAGGAGTGCTAGGTATACTAATAACACTGAGCAAGTGATTTGAATTAGGAACCCAGTTTGGGGGATGTATGATTTTAAGTGGAGTTTACTTAAAACACACATCACATTGTGCGTACAATATAATATATCCTAGTCGCATGTATAATAAAATGAAAAATAACGGTGTCATATAAGGGTTCAATGCATATCTAACACGAACTTATTTGAATAGATCCAATTGTACTTAACATAGCTGATGCCCGTGACTCCGTCCGCGCAGAAAAATAAGCATAGCGTATACCTACTCAGGGATAATGTAGCATTCTAATGGTGAAATAATTATTGAAATCGGTCCATACGATTTTCAGTTTATTCGTTAAAAACTGAAAAATACGAAACTTTCCTCTTTGTAATATTATTAAAGGTAAATAGAAAAATAAAGCCACAGAAACGAAACATTCGCGTTAATCACACGAATATTGATATTGATATACGATCGATGCCTGGGATCGAACACGGGACACCCTGGCAGCCACGCGACCGAAGTGAACATAACCACTACATTAAATAATTATTAAATAGAGAAAACCCACAGTTGGTATAATGGCGACCGCTTCTTTCAGAGCTGATATATCTTTAACGGTCAACCGATTTTCACGAAACCTAGCTAAGAACCATCCGGATTAAACTAAATTCCTATATAAAAAACAATAATCCGAATCGGTCCTTATTGGTCCGGTGGGGGGCTACATTCCAGTGACAGACAGGCAGATAGACGCTCTTCTTTTTTTGGGGAGTTTAAAATTGACAACAATTTAGAACTACCCTTTAAACCTAACCGATACCAAACTTAAGCCGATATTTAAATTGCCACATTAAACCCCCTTACGAGCTTAACCGTATCGTTTACATTTTGTTAATTAGGTAGAAAACCCTTACCCTTCTAAAGTATAATGTTACGTCACTAACTAAAGTACACGTTGATAATTACCTACTAACTAGTCTTCTGAGTACCCATTTTCTCTTTTGCAGATATTATAATGACGATAAACAAAGGTTAGCTATAATGACTCTCTCAAATAGTTTTTCTGGAGAAATAGGTGGTGATACTGATACAGACGCCTCCACATCCAACTGGGATCAACTGTACTGCTCCCATCTCTGGTCAAATAGCAACTTGAGGCGAATTATATTAAACAATGGACCAGGCGAGGATAAAGCTATCACATATTGTTATACTTGTAAAGGAAAGATGAGAAAATATGAAATCAAATCTCCAAAGGCCACTTTTACACCTAAAGACCATTCCACTCCAAACATAAAGCCATGTATGAAAAACTCGGCGTTAGAGGAACCTCAGGGAGATTCAATATGTGATCATAATCGTCCAGAAATCTTCTCATTCCGAAGTAGATCTGCGAGAGAGTCTGCTACCACCGAGGTAGAGATCAACCGTTGCATCCCGTCAATATCTCATCAAATAGACTCAAGTTTTCGCCAAAAATTTACTGCTTATGAATCACAACCTAATGAAATTAATCCGCGAAGACTGAGGAAGAGCCTGAAAGGCATCGGGTGTGTCGTAAACTTTGCTCTGGCAGACCCCGCCAAGAAGCGGACTCAGATCCAGGCGTGCTCAATAAGTGTAATGATTGTTGCTATTGTAGTGATAAGTTTCATTTTGGTAAATTTTACTACTCCTAGTTTTACACGTGTAACGAAAGTAATAAGTACAACTGTAGTGCCAACGCAACCAATAATCCTAAATCAAACTTCCCCAGTAGTAACAAATATTGTAGCTTTACCGTCGGCCCAACTGCCGGAAATTGTCACAGAAATCTCACTGACTACGGAGGTATTCAGCAGTACCACAGAAAATAATACCTTAATCAACAATGTTATATCAAAAATACGCAAAAATATAAGAACTTACCCGAGAAACTCTAGCAAAAGTAAAGAAACCCAAAGACCAAAAGATATTATAAACAGAGATATTGTATCGCAGAGTTTCTGCTCGTGCCAAACAGATGAAATATGTATGCTCGACGAGAACAGCGGGACTCCGGACTGTAAAAAAGCTGTCGACGCTGACGACCCTACTGGTAAGTTTGGGCCAGCCTTTATTAAGATAAATAGCACGAGGAAGATTGTAATGAAATGAATGATAAAAGTACTTGATGATACTTGCTAATCACCCTAAGTAGCTGAAAGTAGGTACAATACTTTGTATTCGTTCGTAGGTTGTGGTGGGTTGTGCGCGTTAGAGACCGAGGCGTGTCAGCTGGTGGACCGGGCCCGCGGGGTGCGCGTGTGCCGGCTGCTGAGCTTGGTGACCTGCTCCCCGCGCGAGTGGCGCTGCCGCAACGGCCTGTGCGTCGCCTCCTCGGCGCGCTGCGACGGCGCCGTGCAGTGCTACGATAAGTCTGACGAAATGCACTGTGGTCAGTATGGACTATAGGCTAATCTGATTGTTTATATGCTTCACTGGTGAGCAAGTGAATCGGTTGTTTGTCGCCAAGTTTCGACACAAATTTATGTAACCACACTAAGTATCTAGGTCTCCTCGCTATAATATAACCATTAGAAATTCCCGTTAAGGGCAGCTTATTTTGAATGAATAAATATTTTTTAATAAGAGTAAGAGATATTTTTTAGTAAGAGATGGTTATCAATTAATTAAATAATAATCCTGTTATTAATAAATATTCAGAACGTACCTTAGTCAAGAGTCAAGACCACGATGACTTAGGTAATGTAGTGTATCTTCAAATGAAATATTAAGTAGATTTTTTTTTATTTTCTTTATCTAATCCAAGCACTAAGTGTATATCATAATTTATTTACTTTTCCAGAGTGCGACCTCACGAAGGAGTTTCGCTGTGGGCAGTCAATATCCTGTTTTCCCAACAACAAGCTCTGCGACGGAGTCATCGATTGCTGGGATGGCTATGACGAAGTTAACTGCACGACAGGTATCACTACCTTCTTATTATCTAGCTAAGTATATGCTTGGGAAAATTCGTCGAAAAAGTCACCGATTATTCTAACTTAAACCGTGAGCGTAGAGGAACTACGTTAGTGCGTGTCTTGACCTTGGTCATTAATCGTTATATACATATATTTATACACTGTGTTTTTTTTTGGGTTAATTCGAAGAGAACATTCATTAGGTCAAATAAAGTTAATTTCTCCAAGAAAATAGTGTTCTAACTCTGTAGTTTGGAAGATAATCAATTATTTATTCAATTTAATCACTATTTAATGTTAAACCAATGAAAAAGGTTTATAATCCATAAACAAATACTTACTTGCATTTAAAATCCTGTGAGTATGGAGTTTCGGTTCATTGACATTATTTATTTGTTATTAACTTATTTTATTACGTTAACGTCAATGTGACTTCGTAAATAAAAATTTACGTACCTACCTGTGTGTGTGTGTGTGTGTGTCATTGTGATGTCATTTGAAATTGATAATTCTCAATTGACTCTAACTGTTACTTAACTGAAAAGGCCCTTTGAAAGTAAACGTAGATACAACATTTAATTACTTTGTTCTAAAACGAAAGGTACATCTTCTATTACAATATTTAAAAAAAAATACCTCTTTTTTTCTATGAATGTACGTAATAACATGTCGTATATAGTTATCGTAAATCAAAAAACAACACGGTGTATATCTCTCTGTGGCTCTTTTTGACGCAGCTTTTGTAGATAACTCTCTAAATCTTGTTTTTTACCCGCCTACCTACTCCAGGAGAGATTATTGTAATGCTAAAATTTCACTGTGGACTATCTGTATCAATTTTGTAGGTAGTCGAATTGACAATAAACGGCATTTAAAGTAAATTGAAGTGACCCCCATTTGGCAGCCTCGCAACTGGGTTACGTTACGAATATAAATCCACTGTCTTACACCTAACGGGAATTCCTATTTATTCAGTTTACATCGACATCAAGTTTAATATTTAATTGACAGTTCACGTTAACTTGAAAGAAGTAATTATAAGATTACTCATGATAATATTTTATGATAATCCCATCGGGCGGCCACAGTTAGAAAGAAAAGTTAAATTAGGTAAGCTACAATTAGTAAATGTTCATTAAAAAATAGATATTTTAAGTAGCTGTCAGCCGTCATGCTCACAGTTGAACTTTAATTAATGGCTACTTTAACAGATTTAACCTCGTAAGGCCCACGTTACACTTCGTTAATTCAATAAAGAATCTTTTGTCAATGATCTAAAGTTAAAAGTCACTTTGACAAATGTACTAAATTTAGGCCGTTGGTTGGGCTTAAGACTGCACCGCGCGTCCAGTGGCGCCTCATTACTACCTATGTGTTTTCTAATAAACCAAAGATAGTCTTGAAATCGAAGAATGTTTTTTACAAATGAATATGTACCTATAGCAGAGGCATAATGACAAAGTTTAATAACCTATCACTTTCGTGCACTCAATGTGTATACCTACCCTAAAAAACGTGTATTCATTTGTATGTAGGTACCACAAAAAACCATCCTGCGGTTTCAAGACAGTACTTTACTTTAGTAAAAAAAACAATAATAGTATAATGAGGGCGCCATGCCACTGGACGGTCGGCCCGCACGGTCCCCATGGATATTGGAATTAGTCCTGTTTTTACACAGAATGCCCTGAATCCCAATTCACGTGCACCGACGGCGAGTGTATACTTGGAGTCCGGTTCTGCGACGGCTTTGCGGACTGCGCCGACGGCAGCGACGAGCCACATGGCTGCGCCGGCGGCTGCGGCAGGCACGAGATGCAGTGCGGTAACCGCCGCTGCGTGCCCGGGACGTTCCGATGCGACGGCCACGACAACTGCGGCGACGGTACTGATGAAATCAACTGCTCCTGAACTAGTGGCTATGTGGGGCATCCGGCATACACAATCTTGAATGCGACATCTCACAGTGTGCTGTCACCTTTTGCTGCGGTACTTGCAACAACTGCGACAAAGGCACTTTAGATCAACTTCTCCTAAACTGGCTATATGTACCAAATATGCAGCGAAGATGAGCTGGGGTGCGGCAATGGCCACTGTGCTGTGCTGTGTGCCTGACACCTTTTCTGTAAACACCCAACTGCAGCGATGCTGCCTACTGACGACATCAACTGCATCTGAACTGTCAATCTGCATGCGCGGTCAAGTGTCGAATAAGGCTGACATGTGAATCGCGACTACCTCGCTTTTTGTTAAGTATGTACAGTCAGCTGCAGAGATAAGTATACCCTCCTGCATACAAGTTTCCTATGCAGGGGGGTATATACTTATCTCTGCAGCTGACTGTACATTCAAGAACAAAATCATTGGGCTTGCCAGAAACGCGCCTGGTGAATAACTTAGCTGGTATAATTTGCATTTAAAACTCTTAACTAGTCTTTTATTTTATTAATAATCGGATTGTCCAGTGGGATTTAAAATATATTTTTATTTGTTACCTGGTTTGGGTGCCTACGTTTTAATCCGTATAAATTTAAAATTGTTGATCTTTTCCTTTTCCCCTGCCCTGAAAATAGATCCAAAGTGGTTTAGAAATGAATGAGTAAAATCTCTACTCAATAAGTACATTATTGCTTTTTTTTATCAATCGTTATTCGGAAGCATCCGAAAATGTTTTATTCTGTTCACACTGCGATGCGGCTGCGCTGCGAGTGTGAACAGGAGCGTTTTACGCGTTTTGTTGTAGGTATGTGGTAAAGTAAAATCGCTACTCAAGAAGTACTTTATTTCTTTTTTTATTAATCGTAGAATGTGTACCTAATATTCGTAAGCTTTCGAAAATACCTACAGAAAAAATAGCTTCAGACAAACGCGCGCATTTGATAGATCAAGGGCACATACGCATTGCGTGGTGTCCTGCAATGCGGCCGCAGTCCGGTTCACCTCAAGCAACAAAAATGTATGAAAAACGTTTTTTCTGTTCACACTTCGGTGCGGCTGCGCTGCGAGTGTGAACAGGAACAACGTTTTACGCATTTTGTTGTAGGTATGTGGTACAGTGTAAAATCTTGGTCAATTTGTTGCTACACTACAACCTACCTATTTGTTGAAGAAAAATAGCGAATTACTGGAACACTGAGTTACCAAAATATTATTCTGTAAGATAGGTATTCCTTTTCGGTTGTATTCGTTATTGTCAGGGCAAGGTTTGTATGAAAGAAAAAAAAACCACCGGGAAAGTCGGAAAGTTGCAGCGGGCGAAGCCGCTGGCGGGTCACTAGTTCTACATAATTCTATAGTAATATTTGTTTTGAAAGGAGGAAATATTTGTTTTGTCTTGGATAACCTGTCAAACGTCTAGTCTAATCATTTTAAAATTTGCTTTACCATTACAAAGCTATATTTAAAGGGGTCTGTACCTACCTAGTACCTACATACTACACAGACGAAGCCGCCGGATATAAACTGTAATTCTATGGAACTTGCTAACTATGTAAACAAGCCGCCATACTAAAATTGACATTAGATGTCAATTTCAATATATTGTTTGTTTACATAGTTAGCAAGTTCCATAGAATTACAGTTTAGTTTAGGTTATGTCTTTGTAATCCGGTTCAAGCCGTTTTTATGGAATCGAATATAAATAATCCTAAAAATCTGAAATTTATACATTTTTAAAAATTTAGTCGTATTTTCCGTGGGAACAGGAAAATGAAATTTATTTACTAACATAACCAAGAAAAAATATTACGTTATAAAAAACAACATTTGACATACATTGGTGATTTGGCATGGTAATTGTCAAATTTACCGGTATAACAATATACTTAGGCCGGGATAGACAGACAGACTGACAGACAGAGTTACTTTTGGTAGATTTTGACGTGTAAGTTTTGTAAGAAATAATTGTTTTAAATACACCAAAACATTCAACCACATTTGATTAACTTTTTCATCCTTCGAAAAACTGCCAATGAAATGAAATCACATCATTAATTTTTTTCTTGCTTATGACAATGTACCGATCAGAAACCCTACCCACCAGCAAGGTCACCCTACTTGTAAAAATCCAAAATCTCTTTTTATCGGCTTAAACCTGTGAAACGATATCCCACAGCCAACATAGGATTCACTTTTACAAAATTGTATGCAACATGTTTTCACCATTTTGTACTCTTTTAAAACTGAGATTCGTTAAATGAAATTTCAATATGAAAACCGAGCCGCCATGATATGATTGATCATGATTGATACACTCAATGGGTTGACAGCCTAATCAAAAGCAATACTTCCAAGTAGGTTTGAATCGTCACATTTTTATGTTTGGGGGTAAAAAACCTATTACTATAAGAATTTAATTTATACAAATAACATAAGCTTTAAGATACGATTCACATTTAATAAATTGTCTAAAACAGTAATTTTAATTTTCTACTAAATGCCGAAATTTTATCGCATGGCAAGTGTTAGAAAGGGACAAACTCCTCCGTTGTATCTATGCCGCTCGTACCGGTTTTTGCTCCTGTAAAGCTAGCAGCCCAAATTATGTCTTAAACCTATAATATAAGGTTTGTTTTAGCAAAACAATTTTTGGTTAGTCATCAGTCCTGCTTTAGTAAAAGGTCCTTGGTTTTACTTTAAACCTGATTAATAGTATATTATGCAATTAGTGAATAAAGGACGGATTTAAAGCGAGGGCCATAGATGACTCACGAGCAAGTGAAGGATACTAACGACAGAATCACTACACTCGTGGTTCAAGTGTTAGAATCCTGAGCGACGCGAGTGATTCATGGCCCTCGATATAAATCCGTTTTATTTAAGAGCTATTACTACTATACTTAATACCATGACTATGAGAAAAAGAAAGATTTAAGCGAAAATAGACATTTTATGACGAAAAATTGAGGTATTTTGTGTTCGTACAACTTATGGTATTCAAAATGGCGCCAATTTACCTACGATTGACAGCAAAAACCAAAATTAATACTAAACTCCTTGTCGTTAATGTCGACCAATCAAATCTCGAGGAGTTATTTTCACAAGGAGCTTATAGGGTAAATCGCCAATAACTGGCCTCTTTTCAATAACTGGCCACCTCACACTAAAAATGAACTTTATTTACCTAGAGTAGAATGCATTTTAGTATAAGGTGTTAATTACTGGCCACCCTTCAATAACTGGCCACGTTATACTAAATTGAATTCTGTTTGTAGGTAACAGAGTTCATTTTTAGTATGAGGTGGCCAGTTATGGGAGGGTGGCCAGTTATTGGAGATTTACTGTGGAATATTCTTTGCACAGGAGTTTGTATCACGTATAATATGTTTTGCGCAAGGAGGTTGGAGGTTGAGATGGATATTATCAAATATATAGGTGTGTTCTGAATTCAAACACCACTGTTTTCAGTGAATAAAATAAGCTTTTTATAGGGGGAATGGTATAAAAGTACATTTTTAATGATTATTATTAGTAAGTATAACTCGCATACTACCTACATCGTTTAGAACATGCCACCAGAGAAACCTACCATACCGACCATACCGTGAAGCTGACCACATATGAACGGATTGCTTCGCTTGCGCTCTCCTGTCATTGTATTACCTACTAGTACCTACCGGAAGACCTAGCGTCGCGCGGGTTGAAAACGAACTTTCCTGAAGATGTCATCTTCAGGAAACCTGACAGATCGATTTTTCGCCCCCGTAAACCCCTATATTTCTAAAACAACATATAGTGTGGATCAAACGAAGCAGGTCGATAGAGGACGTCTAGACCTATCCAATTCACCCCCAAGTATGTTCAGCGATTTTAACTAATTTCGGAGATATTGATCATATTAATCTCAATTTCTGTAATTTTTCCTTATGTCCATGTCACGCAAAAACCATTAATTTCATGTTTTATTTCACAAGTTTTTCAGTGGTTTTATTTCACAAGTTTTTCAGTGGTTTTATTACAATCATTACGAATCAGCGAAGTTTTTAAACCTTTTGCTTGTTTTTTTTTTAAGTAATCACATAAAGTTGTGTTTTTCCATACAAAGCGAAAAGCAAACACTGGGACACCAAGTATACCACTGAAAAACTTGTGAAATAAAAGCCAGGTGGTTCATCTATACTATATAAAGTTGATTAAACTAAAATAAACTAATTAAAAAAGTAAAATAACATACTACTTAACTCAAAAAATAAACAATATGAAAAACCTAACCTACGTACGATAGCGCCGCTGGCAGCGGGGCAGCGTTCAAGCTATCTACGACTTTTATTGTATATCTTGATTTTTATACACTATTTACACCGGCAATGCATAGTAAAATCGTATCACCTCACCGTTGCTGTCGCTACGCGCAAGAACGGTTGAAGCAAAGGCTGAAGTGACCGCTGGCGCGTGTTAAAAGCCGGTGCGTGACCCGCTCGCTCTAACATACCTATCACTGGTAAGAGTGACTGAAATTCCTAAGAATCTTAACCATCTGTTTCTAAAGTGATGCGGTTTTTTACTTATTTTGTCAGAGCTTCCACGTTTTATAAAGCTACAAGTAACAATTTTACAGGTTTGAACTGGTAACGCTGCTCAAATAGCTGGTCGTCATTGGTCGAGGTTGTGTCAAATGGAAACCTGTAAATTGTAATTTGTAGCTTTTTATAAAACAGGCCACAGGAGAGTAGAATGGTGTAGGTTGTGGAGTGCGTGAGTAAGTAGTGAAGTTGGAGTGAGTGAGTGGACTTTTTGTTTGTAGTCTTTCTGTTAACTTTCTTCGTTTGAGGCAATAAAGCAATTTTCATGCTGGTGCTACACAACGTTAAAAGGCAAAACTCTTAACTTTCAGCCTAAGTTACGTTGGGTCCCTCCTTTTCTCTTGAATGACGAGTGACAGGGATGGAACTAACGTAACTTCAAACTTAGTTTTTCAAAGTAGGGCTTAACGAAGTGTCGGAACCACCCATAAACTATACCCACCAACCACCCTTTTACACATCGACGGTTGGACAATCAATTCGATTGTTGAATGATAAATGCGACATAATCTCTATCGGGGTTTCTTTATATAATCACACCTGGCAACATATCACGTGCTAACGAAATGAATGAAATGAATATGAAATGAAATTCGTTATCTGTGGTTTTATTGAGTGAGTGAGTGAAACGTTAGTTAGCGTTTGTGCCGTTTGTGCTTTCAGCTTTGTGAGATAGCCGAGAGTTGAGATATCTCCAAAATAATTTTCGCATCTGTTTAACGGAGTATTTGGCTGACTCTACAAAAATTGCAACTATCGTAACAAATTGACGATATTGCCATTGGTATCCTAAATTATGGCTGACAGCGATGACGAGTATGATCGTAAGAGGCGTGATAAATTCCGTGGTGAAAGAGGGACTGCCGAGGGAAGCAGTTACCGGAGCAGCGATCGCCGGGAAGAACGGGGTCGCGGCCGCGAAGAGTGGTCTGAGAGGTACATATTAGCGTATGTGGCAGTAGTTTGATGTTTATCGCATACTGTAAGTTTTGTTTTTCAGATCCCAACCTCAAAATCATGCAACCCCTAAACTTCCTACCCAAGCCCCTAGGCCTTCCAAGCGTTGCTCGATTGCTTTAATTGTAAGGTATAATTCAGAGAAATTAAATAATTATATCAGATCTTTCAGCCACACTTAGTAAAGCATTCCATTATTAGTTCTTTCATCCAAATAAAATAAAAATATTTATTTTTATTATCTTTAAATGTAGATCTATCTAATTAATGATTTTATATTATTTTCTGGACTCATTTGGATCTATTTAGATGTTTGAGCAAAAGATTCTTACCTGTTTTATTAACTATAGTAGCATAGATACCATCTTACATAATTAGCTTTCTATTTATTTTGTAGGTACCAAGTTAATTTATATTAAAAAGAAACATTTATTGTTCATAATTTTGATTCTTTGCACAGATCACGTGGAGGTCGGTCTGGCCCTGACTACAGGGACTATCGTGGTGGAGCCAGCGCAAGCCGTGGTTACTCACCAATAAGGGGTGAAGGGCCACCAAACAAACGCATCAGACCTGATTGGCCTATGGAAGATAGAAGATACGGGGGGATGCCTCATGACGCCTATGGCTCTTATGGTTGGGCTCATGACCACTTTGGACCACATCCTGCTCATCAGGGTTATGGGCAGCCAATGGCCCCAGTACCAGCACGGTAATCAGATTCTATTGGTACATAATTTATAGTTGTTTATTACCAACAATTTAGGAAGAAATTATAACAACTAAAACTTAAACAATATTTGGACAGATATAATCTTTTTGCTGGTAGATGTTACATTTGTTTATGATTTGTTAAAATTTGCAGGATTCCTCGGTGAAACACAATTAGTATTATTAACATATTCATATTATATATATTTTTGCTAACTAAAGTGACTGGTTGCCTAAACCGAAAAAATAGAATAGAATATATCTATTTATATATAGTTTTTATTAGGGTTCATCCGGGATAACTCTTCAATTAAATTGAACTTTTATTCAATTTAACCTGCGGCTAGTTATGGCTAATTTGATCCAAGGATAATTAACAATTAAAATAAGAAACATGACATGTAAAATTTTTTTTTCTTCAATAAATGATTGAATTGAATTGAATTGAATGAAAAGATTTGTACTTAGTTATTTTTATTTATTGTTTATGTGTTGTCAACACTCAATTAGTAGTGTAAACCATTTAACCTACTTATTGGGTTTCATACGGGATCCTCTTGTATTATCATTAATTTATATGGAACTACCCGACCCGCCCCCGCTTCGCTTTGGTTCGTGTGAGTTCTCTATAACACCCATTCAGAATCCAGAACTTATTATACATTAAAAACCTTCCTCTTGAATCACTCTATCAATTACTGAAATGGGTTGAGTAGTTTAAAAGATCTGTACTTTTTTATATAATGGTTATTTCATTTAATTTATGGTGTATTGTACTGAATTGTTGTGATAAATAGTCTATTGATCTTGGTTTTATGTATGCATGTTTTCAGGGATGCTGTACTGCCTCTTGGCCCGAGTGAGGGTCCCCCTTCCATGATGACCTTCAAGGCTTTCCTAGCGGCGCAAGATGACTCCATCACAGTTGATGATGCTATCCTCAAGTACAATGAGTACAAGTTAGACTTCAGAAGGCAACAGCTCAATGAATTTTTTGTGGCTCATAAGGATGAAGAATGGTGCGTTTCATTTATTGATGACTGCTTCAAAAAGTTCACAAATCAAATTATTTTTATGCAAAAAATACCTATTTGATTGTTGAATATCTTGCTGCATTGTGCGCTCATCATGCGAAAAAATATTGAGTGAGCATGCAAAATATCTATGAGTCACTAGCACATCTGCTAAAGTTTCTATTTTAATTTCGTTGTTTTTGCTGGTAATTAAAAGATTCTAAGCATTAACATATTTAAACTCCACAAACCTTATAGATCATCTTGCAATGTATGTCAGTTGGTTAAGGCTTAGAATTTTTTAAGGACCTACTGCAAATGTTAACTTAACCTTTTTTCCCTACAGTCAACCGCGTATTCGCGTGGAATTGCTGGACAACATTCAGAAAAATTTATTGAAACTTTATACAAATAATAAAATGGTGTGTGTAGCTAGTTGATCCCGCGTTGACCCGTAGCGCGCAATGCTACGGGTTTCGTTACAGTAGGGTTTAGGACTAAAGTATTCCACACGTGTGGAACAGGTGAGACTGAAGATATTTTTTAAATTAGTATAAGGTCTTTAGTTATCTGCACTTCAGCATCAGTGGTCTGAATGGATGAAGCTGTTATACTATGAAGGTATATTTATATGACATGATCTTCCATCTAACTAATGCGCTATTGGTCATCAGTTCTACAGTAAAATAAAAATACATTTGTTTATGTTACTTGGAAGATCATCTAAATGTTTGTGTGCCAGTTGAGTAGAAGTGAATTATTTACATCTTAATTGTGGACTAATAAAAGTTATTATAACTTTAAACGCTTCTACAAGACTATTTGTATTTGAGTGTATGACAAGACTAGTAGATTGTTAGTCATGTTGTATACTCCTGTAGTAAAGCATGATTAAGTTGTCTTTTTTATTTAGGTTCAAGATCAAATATCATCCTGAAGAGTCAGTAAAGCGGAAAGAAGAGCAGCTAAGTGCTCTCAAGGTAAGCATAGAAGCATAAAGTAATTACTACTAATTACATTCAATATTTTTCTGATCTGAGTTAAATTTAATAGACGTCTTAATTTTAGAATCGCCTTAATGTGTTCCTGGACTTATTGGAGTCTGAGGAACTTGACAAAGTATCAGTGGATGTGGACAAGTCTGATAAACTGATTCGGTTACTGGACACAGTGGTCATAAAACTTGAAGGCGGCACTGAAGAAGATCTCAAAGCGCTTGATCTACCTCCGCCTCAGGAGCGAGAAAATTGTAATTTAGTCAATGACAAATCAGGTATTTTTTCTAATAGCTTTTATCATAAATTTATCTAATGTTGTATCTGGACAACCACTCTGAGAATTGTTCGTACTTACATTTGTGCAGAAAAACGTGACGAGCCACCAGTCATCATTGATGTCGATGCTGTCAAAGTAAAGGAAGAAAAAGATGATTCTGAGATAACAGAAGACAAGGTAGGTGATTAGCTTATCTTATTGTACTAATAATGTTATTGTTATTTTTAATACCATAATATAATCAAATCTTTTATTAGGATAAGAAACCTGAGTCACCTAAACCAATTGCTCCATTGTCTATGGAGATAGATCCTAATCTACGGCAGCTTCAGGAGCAAGCTAAACTCTTCTCGCGCTTCAACTCTGCTCCCGGCACGGAACCGGAGACTGTAGTGCCGGAAAAAGAACCTCGTAAGTATTGTTATCGTCCACTACCTAGGTAGGCACCACTATTTTACTCAACACTAAAACAGAAAGGACATCTCGATTTATGATTATAAAAAATGTTTTCAGCGCCGCCGGGCTCTTCCTCCAGCTCCTCGTCGTCTAGTTCCTCCTCATCCAGCTCCGAAGAGGAAGGAGAGTCGGCGCCGCGACGTAAATCGAAATCGAAATCCAAAACACCAGACAAGTCACCAAAGATCAAGGAAAAGGAAAAATCCAAATCCCCGAAACCCATCGAAAAGATAGACGAGCCTATTGAGAACAATAAGGCGACAGAGAAGTTAGATGACAAGAGTGGAGACGAAAAAGCGGAGTCGGTTTCGGACGTGGTGGTAGAAAAGAAGGAGACTAGAGCTCTGCACAAAACTACTTCAATATTCTTGAGGAATCTTGCGCCCAGTATTACTAAAGCGGAAGTTGAAGCCGTAAGTACACTTTGTAGATACGGTTTGCGTTTAAGTACACAGTTGAGCAAAAACTTCGTTTCGCTTAACTGTTATTAAATTTTCTTGAAGTATGAACACTTGTAGATGTTTACAAGAGCTTTATAACAATTGGTATTAATTGCAGATGTGCAAACGGTATGGCGGGTTCTTGCGCGTCGCTCTAGCCGACCCGTTGCCCGAGCGACGATGGTTCCGCCGGGGATGGGTCACTTTCCGCCGCGAAGTCAATATCAAGGATATCTGCTGGAACCTCAATAACATCAGGGTATGTTTTCAAAAGAGTACTGTGTTTGTATAGTAACTGACATAATTTTGGCATTTCTTGTGGGCGGAACCGCTGTTTCATAAACTTGATAATTACCGATATAAAACATACCTCCTCACCCTCTTCCTCCGGCCGTCATCGCAGTAACAAGCGAAAACATTGTAAAATTGTAATGTGTAATGTAACATTCCATTAAAATCCAAACAATACCAGCATTTTCCACATATATCCTGGCTTCTGGCACACAATCACCTCAGGAGTGCTCCAACCATAAACAACAGTACTTAGGCGCTTGCAAGCAATTTACAATATGTATATAAGAGCAGATCTCGAGAACGTGACCTACACTCGGATTCATTATTAGAGTCCATCAAACCTACCAAGAAATGTCACTCACAATAAATAACATTTGTCAATGTCAGTATGACGGTCCAGATGCCACCAACCCTTAAAAATAATTAAAAGTATAATTAGCTTACTGTAGGTAAAAAACTTAACGAAAGTCTTTGTAGTGGTGTAGAGAATTAAGGGAAGTTACGTCCAAATTCAAATATAGTCACCTTTTTCTGTACACAGACACTACAATTACATAGACGTAGGGGTTTCGTTAAGCTTGTCGCCTATACTACTTACTTTGATTCTTAGATGTTTGTTATGTATCGAAGTAAACATTATATTTATACATTCCTACATTCGAAGCTAAATGGATCCTAATTGCTTCACTTAGGGTGCTACAGTCAGGATAATGTAATCATGGCCGTCTTAAACTATGCTGGGGCCCTAGGGCATACAAGAGTTTGCTGCCTCTTTTGTAAAGTAAAGAAAGCGAATTATTACTAACCTTTGTCTACTATAATCTTCTATTTATTATTGGTAATAAATCATCGGTGCTTCGGGGCCCCCTGTGTGGATGGGGGCCCTGGGCTTAGGTTTCGTGTGCCCTTATGGTAAAGACGGCATTGAATGTAATACCCTTTAAAAATAGCCAACACAACTAGGTAGTGTTTTTTTTTTCGAATTTTCGTGTTTAAGGTATAATCATTAATAATATATTCACATCTTCAAAACATAATATTATGGTATGGAAACGGATACCAAATGTTATCGAGACCTGAAGTTTCACCATTACAATACGAATATTTGTACCACAAAATTGCTTAATTAAATATTTATTCATGCAACTGATTATTATTTAAGCATGTTTATTTAAATGTCATTCTTAAAATTACTAAGTACTTAATTACTCATGTGCATTCTTTCGCCAAGAGTAAATTTACTAATGTTGGAATGTTTCATTTCAATGGCAACACTGTGGTAGATTTGATGGAATCTAATTATGAATCCGAGTTTAACTCAATAATTCAAAAAATGTAAGTCGCCATTTCGGAAATACGCCATATGGTAATACGATTGAAAAGAGTTCCTAACTACGCTCTCAAACTTATATACTAACATTAGTATACAATATCATCATAACAATTGTCACCTGATCTGCGTCACGGGAAATCAGGATCCTATTTACCGATTGTGACATTAGAATCAGAAATATTGATGGTCGTTTCCTGGCAGCTGCGCGAGTGCGAGCTGGGCGCGATCGTGAACCGCGACCTGCAGCGGCGCATCCGCGCCGTGTCGGTGGTGACGCTGGAGCGGCCCGTGCTGCGCGCCGACGCGCGCCTGGCCGCGCGCCTGGCACACCTGCTCGACACGCGCACGCGTCTCTGGGACCAGGAGCCTAAAGACGACGCCACCAAGAACGCCAATGAACCGGGCTCGCCTGATGTAAGTCACCTATCAACTACTGCTTATTTTCAGATTTTGTTACTAAATTGCGAAAACGAAACCCTTATAATTCCGTCACGCCTGTCTATCTTATTGTCTATTTGTATATCGCAGCTATTTTACGCATATGCTATTGGGACGGTTTGCCTCGCATTTAACACTAAACCAATATTTCATGACCCACTAAGCCATTGTGGCATATCGTGTTATATATGCGTTTTTTGCATTTGTAAAAGGTATATAAAATATATTGTTTTAATTAGATTATGCGTACGAGAACAACTCGCTTACAGTTTTCGTTACACGAAAATCCGCCGACTTATCTTACCGAATAGCGCGTTCTCCGCTTTAATACCGTTAGTTATTCATCGCACTCTAAACATCAAATGTATTCGCAGAACTTTAGCCTCAGCTCGAAGAACCCCGTTCTTCATAAGATCACCGAGCACTTGATAGAGGAAGCGTCCACAGAAGAGGAGGAGTTGTTAGGCGTGGACGCGACGGCCGAGAGCGCGGTGCACGAGCCGGCCGACCCCGAGCTGATGCGCGTGCTGGACCGCCTCGTGCTGTATCTGCGGGTCGTCCACTCCGTCGACTATTACAACCACTGCGAGTACCCCTTTGAAGACGAGATGCCAAATCGTTGTGGAATCATGCATGCCCGCTCGGGGCCAGCTGTAAATAAGGTTATTTATTTTTAGCTCTTTTCGGATTGATCAAAGTCACACTGTGGTCTACTAAGCGTACTTTGATATTTGGTACTAGATAATAATCTACAAAATCATGACTTTATTACAGCCTTCCCCACAAGAAGTGCAGGATTACATCAAAACTTTCGAAGGGAAGATGTCCGCGTTCTTACAAGACGTCAAGCCTCTGTGTGACGAGGAATTACAAAAACTTGGTATCAAGGTACATATTTGGCTTTAATTTATATCGTCGTTTGTATTTAATCCTTGAGTATTCAATATTAATTATGTCAAATCGATCAGGATCCAGACGCGGAAGTAGAGAAGTTCGTCCAATCCAATACACAGGAGCTGTCGAAAGACAAGTGGCTGTGCCCACTCAGTGGAAAGAAGTTCAAGGGGCCTGATTTCATAAGAAAACACATTTTTAATAAACACGCCGAAAAGGTATCAGCCTTCGTTTCTTTTATTACATACATATTCGCTTGTTAACCAATTTTTTATACATTGAGAGTTAATAAACTTAAACTGTCCATGATAGAAGAAATTGCTGAAAACCGAAATGCAGATTTCGTGGCAGCCCTCTTAGACTACAGTTTTATTTTTGAATTGGTTAGTCTTGTTTGCAGGACGTGGTAAGGAATAACAAAATGAAAACATATTTATTAGTCAGAAAAGCAAGCAAAAGCTCTGTACTAATATTCCATACAATTTTCCTGGTGGACTTTGTGAACTTTTTCCACTGCCCAGAAATAAAAATGGGGGCAACATCGTTTAACAGCGTATTGTGGTGCAGGTGGACGAGGTGCGGCGCGAGGTGGCGTACTTCAACGCGTACGTGCGCGACGTGCGGCGCCCGCAGCAGCCCGAGCCGCCCGCGCGCGGCCCGCTGCCCCCGCCGCACGCTCCGCCGCAGGCGCAATCAGCGTAAACTCATTTTTTATATTTTTTTATATTTGCTTTGTAACTGAGAGTCAACATTGTTCTCGGTAAAACCATATTGCTTTTGACGTGCTATCGTAATGTCAAAGTTTTGATAACTTATTTGACAGTTATGGCGGCCGAGTTAAAAACAATACGATAGCATGTCAAAAGCAATAAGAAGAATCAGCCCAGTATGTAGGTGTCGACCTAAATTGTTCCGTAACTAGGATGCATTCTCGCTGATCCTGGTCGCGGCGCCATTAAATGAGAACGATCAACTGTAGCTTTGGTATCAAGTATTAGGTATTTGGCTTGGAGTAAGAAAAAAGGTAATTTCCGGCGCTCACACCATCTAAAAGAAAAGTCATAAAATTGGTGGCACTATATAGATGATATATTTATTGTTGCATCTCTCTACCCTAGATGTAATTAAAGCATGGTTCATTTAGAATTGGCACGTATAAATTAATTTAAAAAAAATGTTTCTTGAATTCTTATTTCAAAAGTGACAATCACGGTTTGTTGACAACGTTTTGATGTTTAAATGGTGCAAAAATTATAGACCTTGATCAATGCGTTTAATAGTTATCGACAATGGAACTTGAAAAAAGGAAAGTAATTGTGGACAAATACTTAGAAAATCCATCATGGTCTGGGTCGAAGATAGCCAAAGCACTAAATTTCCACAAAAGTACTGTTTGTAGAGTTATACAAGGAGACCCTGTCTTGCCGCAGAAAGACCCAGGTCAATCGTAAATCGGGTACCAGGGATAGAGAACTTAAAAAGAAAGTGTTGAGAGCTGTTGAACAAAATCCAGGGCTGTCCGATTACGATCTGTCCCGGAAATTAAAAAAAAGTCGCAGTACTGTGAGACGGATTCGCCTTCGAGCTGGTTATAAGAGCTATAAAGCTATTAAGAAGCCAAATCGCACCATGAAGCAGGACCTTCAAGTTAAAAAGCGAGCTCGCTTGTCGTATGACAGTTTTAACAAAATTCAAAGGGTGCTTCTTGATGGACGACGAAACCTATGTTAAACTCCATTTTAAGCAACTGCCCGGTTCAAAGTATTACTTGGCTGATGCTAGAGGAAATGTTGAAGAAAAATATAAGTTCGTTAAATTGGAGAAATTCGCAAAAAATACATGATAATATGGCAAGGGATCTGTAGTTGTGGCTTAAAGACCAACATTTTCGTTAAGTCTTCAACAATGACGTCAGATGTTTACATGAAAGAGTGCCTGCAGAAACGAGTTTTACCTTTCATTCGAAACCACCGTCTTCCTGTGAAGTTTTAGCCAGATTTAGCAAGCTGCCATTACTCAAAAAAGGTACTACAGTGGTATGAAACCAATCAGGTCGATTACGTGCCTCGTGACATGAATCCTCTAAATTGTCCACAACATTGTTTCGACCAATTGAGGACTACTGGGCAATTATGAAAGGGAAACTCAAAAAGAGTGGCAAAATGGTCATAGATGTAAGTTCGTTGCGATCTACATGGAATCTTCAAGCCAAAAAAGTAGATAAAAGCACTGTTCAGAAGATGATGGGATCTATTACGAAAAAAGTTCGGAATTACATACATGGTTTTGACAACTGAATATTTTTAGTGTAAAATGTAAAATAATAATTCATATTTTTCAATTTATAATACTAACTGTTTTATTTCATTAATTATTTTAAATTTTATAACCTTGGTAATATGTACCAATTCTAAATGAACTATTCTTTATAAACAAAACAATTAGGTATCAACTATGAACAAGGGAAGAAAGTGTAACTTGGGAACAAGGGTATAGGGCACCATGTTATCGTCTCTAGAAGCAGTTCGAGTTTTCCGATAGCCACATCTTTGAACAGATTATTGAAGACTTTTCACACAACTGATCTGAAAGCACACAAGAAACTTGCCTTAAAGGGTTAATAGTTATTTGTGCTACAAAAGACAAAAGTAGAATGTTTAACTCTGTTGAAAGAATCCGTTGCATCCTCGAACTATAATTATACAGGGTTATTGGTAAGTCGACCTATTCCCGTTAGGAGGTGATAGGGGTGACTATTTGCGATAATTTTGACCCCCATATGCATTATGCAAAAGTGAACCATTTTTGAGTTATCGCGATTATTAGTTATTTTTTAAATTAGTCGGAAATTAAACTTGAAAAATTTATTACAAAAAAAGTATCAATTTAAATCTTTTTTTTTCTTCTGATTTACAAAACAGATTAAACACTGGTTATTTCTCAATATTAAAACAATAATTATCGGTCCAAATTTGAAAAAGCGAGACGGAAAACGAATCTTTTTCAATATTTTTTGCGATTGCTTTCCACTAAAATGCCTTAAAAACAAAAAAAAAACGTTATGAAACTTGGCTTGCAGATTATTTTAAAAACTTAACTGTTTTCTTAGCTCTCCAAAAACGCATAACAAGTAGAAAATTATTTTGAAAAAACCTGCAAAAATAATCATCACAAAGGAAGCGGGCGGAAACAAAAGTCACAAATGCAACTTCAAAAATTAAAATTAAAAAACATACCAAATTTAAATCATACATTTTTTATTTGCTTTTGTACAAGATGTATTTGTTGTTCCTATGCAAAATTAAAAAAAATATATCTGCACACGTTTGAGAATGCGAGGCCGAAAACTAAAAAATACATGTTTTTTTATCGAACTCCAACATAAATTACACGAAAACAGAAAAATTTACCAATACATTTGGCGTGCAGATTACACATAAAACATTGACGTTTTTCCAGCTTTCTAACGAGCTATTAAAACTAATATGAGTTTTGTTAAAGATTGCTGGAAAAAATTGATCACCAAGGAAGCAACAAGGAAGTCACGTCCGAACAAAACTTAAAATTAACTAACTAAATCTATCAAAACTAACTGTTATACTCGTAAACACAAATAACAACATTAACTTATGTAAAAAGTTACAAAATTAAAACTAATAAACAATTAAAATTAAAATAATCAGGATTTTTATAGTTTATTTTCAAAATGGCTACCTCCATTTCTTATTCTCACATAAGTTAATGTTGTTATTTGTGTTTACGAGTATAACAGTTAGTTTTCATTGATTTAGTTAGTTAATTTTAAGCAGATATATTTTTTTTAATTTTGCATAGGAACAACAAATACATCTTGTACAAAAGCAAATAAAAAATGTATGATTTAAATTTGGTATGTTTTTTAATTTTAATTTTTGAAGTTGCATTTGTGACTTTTGTTTCCGCCCGCTTCCTTTGTGATGATTATTTTTTCAGGTTTTTTTAAAATAATTTTCTACTTGTTATGCGTTTTTGGAGAGCTAAGAAAACAGTTAAGTTTTTAAAATAATCTGCAAGCCAAGTTTCATAACGTTTTTTTTTGTTTTTAAGGCATTTTAGTGGAAAGCGATCGCAAAAAATATTGAAAAAAATTCGTTTTCCGTCTCGCTTTTTCAAATTTGGACCGATAATTATTGTTTTAATATTGAGAAATAACCAGTGTTTAATCGGTTTTGTAAATCAGAAGAAAAAAAAAGATTTAAATTGATACTTTTTTTGTAATAAATTTTTCAAGTTGAATTTCCGACTAATTTAAAAAATAACTAATAATCGCGATAACTCAAAAATGGTTCACTTTTGCATAATGCATATGGGGGTCAAAATTATCGCAAATAGTCACCCCTATCACCTCCTAACGGGAATAGGTCGACTTACCAATAACCCTGTATAGTCGTTCTCACTGGCGCTCGTGCAGCCTAAATATTTTGGGATGCCATTGATCACTTTCATCCCTTGGTTAACAATCTACAATAAGACGTGTCTCACTCGTGTGCCTCGGGCCCATTTCTCGAAACTCACTAGACTAATAATATTAGTGCACTAAATACATTTTTCTAGAAGTGTTCTAGTGTAATGTACCGCAAGGAGTTATACTGGTATTATGAGTTTGGGGAAATGGGCCCCGGTGGTGTCGGTCGCGGCGCTTGTTGTTCCAAAGGTCGTGTTGCAGGTACGGCGGCGGGCCGGGCGGGCCGCCCGCCGCGCGCGGCTGGGGCTGGGGCGGCTGGGCGCCGCCCGCGCCCTACGCGCCGCGACACCCGCGCTTCTCCAGGCCCAGGTAACTACTACCTTCATACTCACACCGCCAACCTAACAAAACGGCCATTCACTGGGATTTCGAGTACTTTAACTATGTTACATTTAAAAACAATCAATAGCTGGGAAAAAAAATACAGAATAATTTTTAAGGCCCAGGTAACTACTACCTTCATACTCACACCGCCAACCTAACAAAACGGCCATTCACTGGGATTTCGAGTACTTTAACTATGTTACATTTAAAAACAATCAATAGCTGGGAAAAAAAATACAGAATAATTTTTATATCAAATTTACTTGCTAAATATTTTTGTGTTTAATCTCATTTCCTTACAGTATATTTAAAGTACTTGACAAACTGAGAAATGTCAGTGATTTTTGCAAGGGAGTGTAGTTTAACCTCATCTACAACACAACACCGAGGGCGAAAACGTTTTCTCGTCTTCCGTTTGTTTGTTTGTCCGACTGCTTGTGTAATTAGAGGGATCAGAAATCGAAGCCAAAAATACTTGACGAATTTTAATGCAATGAAATGAATCGCATCACTGACATAAGTTTTCGATCGAAGAATTTACGATATTTTTGTAAATTTTTCGTGTCCGCGACTATGCGTAATTAGCATTATGCACCAGTCACGTAAACTGCTTCTTATTTCCACATGTGCCTTAAGTGGATATACCAGCGTATACAAAAGATCCGAAAAAAATAATTTCTACTTTTCCACCGGCAGATCAGATTTCGCATTAGATTGATGATTTTGTATACGGTTCAACATTTTGATCGATACAAGCGCGGGCAATCAATCCAAACAAAGTTAATACCGCGATGCTGTGGTCTTTTTTATACGGTGATAATATAATGCATTCTTGTTGAGCTTTGTATTGGGTCAATTGCAAAAATATTGTACATATTTAAGGGCTCAATTAAAAAAGGGTAGCTAAGCCCTTAACTTTTTCCTTTGAAGATTATTCATATAATCATATGGATAATATACGTTACACAAAGGAAAAACAATTAAAGAAAGTTAACTTTATCTCAATTACGTCCCTAATAATGTACAATATTTTTGCAATTCACCTTATTGTGCTTTTTATGATTGTTCTATAAACATGGCCGTTATTTATTTCATTAGAATATTGTCTAAAATTATAAATGAGCTATAATAATACCGACTCTGATCATCGTGATAAGCCATCGCAGTGCGCCGTTTCAAAAGGTTAACCGCACATTTATGCGCGCGTTTCTATGAACTGAACGGTAATCGCCTTTATTCGCGACCGCTCCTATGAGCTTTATCCTCATTGACCTACAATATTTCTAGAAACTACCCCAGTTTAGTTTAACATCCTGTTTGTCATTAATACATTATCGCAAATGAACGGATGTAAAATTGTATTACACTCATTAAAACGTCATTAGCTTATTAATCCTTGTCATCAACGCGGAAGCGTTTACAACCTACTAGTATCCTTAATTGCTTAATAAATATCAATCAGCAGGTAGTATTAATGATATGTAATTTATTTGTAATAAATAATATACTAAATATTTAAACATTTTGGCTATTGTTTGAGAATGTGCTTGAAGGTTTTAGTTTTGATTTGACTGCATGGCATCGTTCTAATTTCAAAACCAAAATATTGAGACAAGGGAAACATTTACAGGGAAAACATCGACCGCTCCCGGCCTATTATTACATACAACGATCTTGACTTCCCGGACAGTGGTGATATATTCTAAGTTTGATTCAATCCATGACATATTTTATACCAGATGTTTATAATGACGCATTCCGATAAAGAAATAATGTATTGCTTTCTCACAACAATTCCATAGGGTAACTGATTTTATAAGTTAATTTTTGTATATAAGTAATCTTCCAAATTCCGTCTGTAATGACTCATACGTTTTGTTAATTGGTTATTTGTTTGAACATTACGACTTAACTAATGAGACAGACTTCTTTAAACGATTCATACTATTGCATTTAACGGATTTATTAATACTGCGCTTGTCTCTCATTAAATGTAATTTACATGTTAAAACGGAAGTATTGTAGGGGGTGGCGATTCCTTACTTTTATTATATATTATTCAGTACTTTAGGAACGGGGACTGTTTTCTTGTTGTTGTTACCATAAGATTTATCATGACTTCAGTAAGCATTGTGCGTATTTAAGCGTATATGTACTTCTATATTTATTGTACGAAATAACATTTTGAAATATAAATTTGCCAATAGTACACACATCGTTACATAAGTCTTTTAAGTTTATGTTCATAGAGTTTACGACATATTTGTAACAAATTCATATATTAAAACCATTTGTACAACAAGTTATAATAAACGGTCATTCAATATTATGTTTTCATTATACTTCGCATCCTATACTCTAGTCTAAGTTCGCAGAGTGCTATTGTTGCGTAACCCCGGGAAGCCGAGATTACTCTTTGTCGTTCCTCAATAGGACTAAAATATTTATAAAAGGCTTATTCTTTGTTTTCCTTGTGGCGTTTTATGAACCGAGTGCTTTACTGAGTAACAAATGCACATGTTCGTGTAGACGAGACAGTGCGTTAAAAGTAATGATAATACAATTCTAGTATAATAATGATTTTTCTGTGAAAGCTCGGCGTACGACTCTATTTATGTACGAAATTTTTAGTGCTGTGGTTTGAGTCGCTCCCTAACAGATTCCAAGCTTCTTTAGTTATGCGCATTACTGATGCCGGTTTTGGAAGGAGTATCGCGGATGCGGCACTCCGACCTCCGGCTGAGCCGGCAGAAACTGGATTGTCTACTGGAGACGCGAGGGCGACCCGTCAAGGGTTAGCAGAACTTGCCCGCGACTTTGTCCACAGCCAAAGAAGCTAGCAACACGTTATGAAAGTTCAAGTTTCGCTATCCGTACAACGTAGAGATTAAATATATACTCGCGATATTAGATATTTTTTAGATTATAAATGAAATGTTGTTTCTTTTCTAAATGTCGTCTTCAAGTTTTCTATAAACAGAAATATAGTAGCAAACGTATAAGTGACTTCGTTACTGTACAATAAACGAGTATAATCGCGATAATGACGTGCTTGCATTAGGATTTACCGAATATTAAATAACATAACATTAAAATGAATTACACCTTTAGTCACACAAAAAAAAACCGGACCCCTAAAACAGCATAGCGCAGCGTATGTAAGGTTGAACTTGGACTCTGTTCGGGTACTCATGTGCTCGTGTGGTGGTTAACGCGGTGGTTGCTTGTTAAAGGGGCGGCGGCGCGGACTACCGCCCAGTCATACACTACCGCGACTTGGACGCCCCGCGGGAACCCGACGAGTTCATATAGCATCACCAACTCCCAAAGGACGATCCATTACGTTTTATGAGTGATCTTTATAATATCCCTGTACTCTGGCGGTCCTCTTTCATTATTGATTCATTTATAAGCGTTCGGTGGAGGCCTTACATCCATCCACGCTTACATTGTGTAGAATCGTAAAATCGGACGGAGCTAAAATACCTTTAACCTAATAAAGGCATAATACACAGTTTGACTGCCGCCAGACCAATTTTATTATAGAGTTCATTACTTAAGATGCACGTACATTTATGATTAAATTGCTCCATTCACAAATTAAGTTATTTTAGACGTTTCTTTAGTAAGTATTACTAATTTTATTTCCTTGTATTTTGATTGGTTAACTGTAAGCAAAATGTGAAAATGGTTTGGAAAATATGCATATTTTAAATAAACTACCACATTTTAATGAATTTAAATGAAGTTTGCTTTGATTCACCGTATTTAAAAAGGTAAAATTACAGATTTGATGTTCGTAAAATAAAAGCAATAACATTCTGTATCTAAGAAATGTTAAAAGAAAGATGCTGCCATTTGCCTGTTCAGTTTAGTACGTGCTCTTACTCGAGACATTATTGTTATGTGCGTAGGCTACGGTGCGGATGCTGACTAAGCATCGCGTAGACCTTTTATTATTAGTTTATTACCATATTAACCTTGGGGCATTCTTTGAAATAAAATATTCGAGCAGGTAAGGACAATAGTGAACATAAACATTTTAATCTCGAGTCGTGGTAAATAAGCAGATGGAACGCATTTTTAACACAATTCCTACAACGCAAAGAACTAGTAAGGATTTCACGCAATAGGAATAAAAAGTGAATAATTGTTTTTTTATCGTTTTAGAAAGCTCATAAAATTTCCTTTAAGAAATGAGGGTTAAGTGACGCGTTGTTCTAAAAACTAATTTAGTTCCGGGCGATAACTTTTCTCATCTTACCCCGATTTAGGGAAATAAAGTCCGATTTTCACGATTTTTTAATTGTATGTAGTTATTATGAAAATCTAGGTTTGAACGTTCCCGGTTTTTGTTTTTTTTATATAATATTTTCTTAAAGAAGCGTTACCGCCTTTTTTATGTAAATTATCAGCTTCACAATCCTCTTAAAGAAGCAATGCTACAATACTTAAGTTAAAAAGGATACATCATTAAATATAAATAAAACAGTTTTCTAGTTACATTACATGGCTAGTTTAGGCGAATTAGTCTCAATCCATCCCAGCTCTTGACAGATCTATGTGACTGATATTGTTGTCTTTTCTACTAACAGAAACTAGGCGTGTTGCCGTCTGCTCGAGCTATGTTTTATTGAGATCATAATGTAATACAAATCTGGGCCGCTATTCAACACCGTAAACTCGGGGGATCTTAACCAAGGAGCCGTGGAATTCCTTTCCTACATATAAAAAACCTTTTGTATCCGAAACCCTACCTATTTACTTTATTTTTTCTAGTTCCAAACAGTATAAGTACCTATGGTAGATAGGACCATCGCAGGCAGCGAAGATCTCAAGATATACGACAAGTTTTCCATAATGTGGATGTAAGTATATTAAACCATAAAAGTAAGCATATTAACTACGAGATATTTACGGCATACGGTATTTTATTGCCGTGTAAGTCCAAGTCAAGTTCATGACATGATTTATAAAAGTATGGAGGATACATATATAGTTCGGAATGTATGGAGAATTAGTGGTAAGTATGTGGGCGGTACGTCACCCGGATATGGTGCAGGCTGCACGTCTGCGGTCGCACGACGAGTCGCCTCGCCACGCTTTGTCACGCTCTAAGGCCACGGTCACACCAGCTCGCCACCACGGACGAAGTGGTAACATCGTCCTTAAGACGCTTACAATATGATCTAAATATATTAATGAAACTATTGCGGTGACAATGTTTTGTAAGTAACATGCACTGTCAAAGTTACGCATATGAACATTATTTTTTATATCTTAAAAAGCTCGATGAAAAAATCAAAAACAAAGTCTGTTAAGATTTTACCATTAATGTCCTGCCTGCCTGTTAATTGAGAACCTACCTGATTTTTGATCTGGGTTTTTTATTAAATTATTGTACCTATAGTACTTTCATTATTGTCTTTTTATTGGTTTAGTTAGTGGTTATTTAAGATGGTCGGCAAGTTTCGCTTACAAAATCTAAACATTTACCGAAACACATTGGTGTAATGATTTTAAACAAATGTCCTTAGGTAATCTGTAAGGTTTTGTACTACTTTACTAGGTATAAAACAAAATAGCTGGTTTATATTAACATTATTGAACTAAACTAAAAGATAGTTGAACTAAATGACCAACTGCACTATCACTTGTCCTCGCCACTCCTCGCTTACGTATAGCGGATCTGCAACCCAATTTATTGGTTACACATTTTATGCTGCCATCAGTTTTCCCTATTGTCATTAGCCTCTCATGACACCGGATAAATGATGTCATCCTAGATTTACATATTCATATCTTGGGACTATGGTAGTTTGTTTCCCAAGGTAATTTGCAACTGCTTCGTCCTTAAATTGTTATAAATATGAGATACTTAAGTACCCATTGTCTGTTGCAGTTTTTTAAGGTTCCGAAGTCAAACTAGGGATCGTTGTAGTTTCGCCTTATCCGTCTGTCTGTTTATCCGCGATCTAACTCTGAGAGACTCAAATCTCTTAAAAATCATTATGTAGCGGTACAAGAATGTTATTATTAATTTTTATATTTGAGGATCGTTTATGCTTATCCGGTTTATTTTTACTTTAGTAGCATATTATCTGCATCTGGCTCTACTGGAATGTACATGTGATGGAGCCATGCTCTAGGCGGGAAATAGGACGAGTATCGTCTAAAACGGCGATCGTACCAGACAGTCATCTTAGTTTCTGTCACTTCACATAAAATGTGTAGTTGAAGCCCTAGTCGAGCCTCCAACAAACGTAAATTACATTACTTGTTGGTTATTGAGGTTTACTTACCATACGATTCGCAACTTAATTTCACCTGATTAAATCCGCAATCTTATGCAGGTACCTAGGTACATATTTTTATACTAAAGCAATCTAGTCTGAAAGTTACGTCTGAAGCTCTTAAAAGTGGTTTTGTTTACTTTCTAGCCAACAGTGAGTGTCCCTGGGCAGGATTTTATTTAGTAGTTTCGTCAGGTTTGCGGCCGGACTCTGAAATGTCAGGATTTTTCAAACAAAAGGAATTCTATAAAAATAAAAATAATAATTTTAACGATTCATTACACAAAAGTTAATAGTGCACTAATCAACAAAATGCACATAATCACGTAACAAATTTAACTAAGATTTCTTTTTCTAGTTTTTAAAAAAAAAGAGAGAAAAATCTGGACTTTTCGATTGATTTATGATTTTATTCTGGGCGTTTCATTTATCCACGTTCCACATATGGCAACCCTAACTGTAGGTACCTGCCTACCTACTACTTACCTACATCGCGCTAGGGGGTAATATAATAACAATGTTACAAAAACAACTGTGTAGTTTTTAGGAAATCGATTGGTTACTTATTATTTAAATAGATGTAATAATTAATTACAATCGCTGTTAATTGTATTACATGACATGACACTACAAACACTTCAATTAATCTAGACATATAATAAATGAGACTGTTTTGCAAGCCAAATAAATTGAAAATGTTTTAAATAGGTACCTACCAGATGAAGTCTATTCACTGTTTTCACATTAAATGGGTATCAATATTGAAATAAGTACTTTACCAAGTACATTTTTTTACCAAGTGCCTACCTATTGGTAAGTTAACTTGGCGACCTAACTTAATCTAACAAGGTTATAAAGATAGGTAGTTAAAATCTTAAATTTTACGCACTAAATTACATCGATGATATTAGTATAACTGCCTGTTTCACAATTGACAAGTAAAGCATATTTGACACATAATTTTCGCCCTTTCTCTTTCATTCACTTGAAAACAGACAAGGAGAGAGCCAACTTGAAATGGCAGATAAATTAACTTGTCAATTGTGAAACAGGCCCTAAGATAAGAGTCACAACACACAACTCACAAACATATAGGTTGCTAATTAGGAACCTAAAGAAGCCATATTCCCAAGAATTTTGCGTTAGATTTGTACTTTGGAACGTTAGATCCTTGAGTTTGATATTTGTTTGTATCTAATTTATAAAAGTCTACTTTAAAATTCTGCTACTACTTACTTATTTTTATTAAATTATAAGTTATAGTTCATAAGTATCACATCCTTTACGTACTTAAATACCGAAAATACGTGATTTTACCGCTGTGCATTTAAGTAAGTAAATAAATCTGGTTAGTGTCGTACAATTCTGACGTAATACATTTTTGAGAGGAGTACCTTAGCACCCAATTACCATGCACTGCGGAGCGCCGCTTCTAATGAATGCGGGAAACAACATGAACATTTTGATTCGCGGTAAGCGCCAACTGGTTTTTTGCGATATAGTATTATGAACGACTAGCTATTTATGTATCGCTTTATAAAGGCAGACACCCGGAGAGGCATTACATTGTAGTCGCGAAGCTTCACGGTGATGGAGCTCACATGTGTCTTTGTGCTGACCCTCGCGGGGATTGCGGCGGCCAACCCTTACGGATATGGCGTCAAAGGCAGTGCAGGGGCTAAAGGTTAGCGTTATTTTATCTTCTATAATATTTTAACCGTAGATTAGCTCCAAGGATTAAATATTTTATAGATCAAATATACATATAAATTAAAGTTTTTATGAGAGTTTTATTATGTACCTACTTTACAAAGGCCTTTTTTGGTAAAAACAATTCGTAGCTTGTGTGAAATCCTTAACCGCGCAGCAACGTTGTCCTAAGTCTACTTCTCATTATTATGTACCTAAATGAGAAACAAATAATTTCTAAACGTAAAAATCTAAGTCTTGCAACAAACTTGCTAGCCATGCTATTTATTTTAATATAATTGTTGAGTTAAAGTTCTAATATGTAGTTCTGATACGATTTTAATTACAGTCATTCTATGTTTGGAAATCCACTTTTAAGCACTTTCAGACTGCCGATTTTATAATAATATTATTGTCTTGTTACAGCTGATTCAAGTGCCACAGCCGGTGCTTTCGGCGGTGCGGGCAACGTTCCTGCCGGAGGCGCATTTTCGGGAAGCTTCTCCAAGTCTTCTTCGTCAAGCTTTGCTTCATCAAGTGCCAGTTCAAGTTCCAGCTCTTTCAGCTACAGTGGCTCCGGCTCGGCTGGGCTAGCTGGAGCGGGCTGTACAACAGGGGGATGCCAAAAAGGTTCCGAAGGTGGAATATTAAGTAACCCTGGGTCCAGTTTCCCAGCTATATCTGGTGCAAACGCAGCAGCCATAGCAGCTGCAGGGGCATCGGCTGGATCCAATTCACAAAACGCAGGCAACGTGCCGTGCCCTACCGGTGGTTGTACAAGCCAAAAGCCCTTAAACTGCCAAGGATTAAACTGCGATACAAAGAAATGTGCATCGGGGCAATGTAGCACTTCAAATACGTTGGCTCACGGTGATTCCGACGATCACGGAAACAACGATATACCTGTAAATGTTGCTGGAACAGCAGGCTCGAAGGACAGTTCAGTTGCACAATCCTCTCAATTTGACAAGGCAGCCGTTGGGTACCAACCTCCTAATTATAGCTGCACTAATGGAAATTGTGGATCTTCAGCTAATGCAAATCCATCTGACCCTTACGCAAATGCTAACCCTAGTTCAGCTCCTGATAATTTGAAGCCTAAATGTAATTCACCCCAATGCAGTGATAATGCCCAAAATGCTCAAGGAGTTTCACAAAGTTACACTAACGTTCCGGCTACGGATTTGACTGCTCCAAAAGAATACCCAAATCCGGGAACAGGAAGCTTGCCGTTGAATTACAACGGTCCAAACCAAAATACATATCTAAAGCCTGCGTCAGATGGAAAAAGCAGCCCGTGCTCCTCTGGGAAGTGTTCAAACAACCATGCTGACAATTCGTACAACCCAGTTAATGGCAATTCATATTCACCTAACTATTTGGGTCCTAATTTCCCTAATACGGAACGGAAAGAATTATTAAGCAACAACAAATGCACATCGGGGAATTGTCATACAAATTCATACGATAACGAGAATCCTAAAGCTTCAGGCTCACCACAAACAACATCTTACCAACCACCGTCGTTTTCTGGACTAAATTGTGCGTCTGGAAATTGCGGTAAATATCCTGTGCAGGCATCCAGTCCAATACAACATTCTCCTTCGAGCCCGGCGGGAAACTGTGCCTCAGGAAACTGTGGTGGCTATTCTTCACCAGCATCAACGAGTGCGTATGTGGATTCAAAAGTCCCTAGCTATTCACAATACAGTCCGGGAGGGAACTGTGCTTCTGGCAATTGTGGTGACTATCCTTCGCCATCACCGACCGGTCCTAATTCATTTCCAGGGTCCAAAGCCCCTAGCTATTCCCAAACAAGCCCTGGAGGCAATTGTGCTTCTGGCAATTGTGGTGACTATCCTTCGCCATCACCGACCGGTCCTAATTCATTTCCAGGGTCAAAAGCCCCTAGCTATTCCCAAACAAGCCCTGGAGGCAATTGTGCTTCTGGCAATTGTGGTAACTATCCTTCGCCATCACCAACCGGCCCCAGTTCATTTCCAGGGTCCAAAGACCCTAGCCATTCACAAACAAACCCTGGAGGCAATTGTGCTTCTGGCAATTGTGGTAACTATCCTTCGCCATCACCAACCGGCCCCAGTTCATTTCCAGGGTCCAAAGCCCCTAGCCATTCACAAACAAACCCTGGAGGCAATTGTGCTTATGGTAACTGTGGCAATTATCCTTCGGCATCACACACCGGCCCCAGTTCATTTCCGGGTTCCAAAGCCCCTAGCCATTCACAAACAAACTCTGGAGGCAATTGTGCTTATGGTAACTGTGGCAATTATCCTTCGCCATCACCCACCGGCCCCAATTTATTTCCGGGTTCCATAGCCCCTAGCTTTTCACAAACAAGCCCTGGAGGAAATTGTGCTTCTGGTAATTGTGGTAACTATCCTTCGCCTTCACCTACCGACCCCAGTTCATATCCGGGTTTCAAAGTCCCTAGCTATTCACAAACAAGCCCTGGGGGAAACTGTGCTTTTGGCAATTGTGGCAACTATCCTACATCTGCTTCTAGTTCGACTGGTGTGGAGAATACTCAATCAACTTCAAAGATCCCGAGTTATTCACAAGGGACACCTTCAAGTCCGAGTAAACCGAGCATTACATATACGCCTCCGTTTACTGCGCCTTCTTCTCCTGGCCACTATGGTGCAGCAGCTGGAGCTAATGCTGCAGCTGGATTTGCGAATGCTGCAGGTGTTTCTAAACCATCTAGCGGAATTCACCCATCCAACGAAGAAAAACTGCCTCCTTACACGGGTGGCTTTGGAGGCCCATCTGGAATTTTAAAACCGCAAGATTACTCACTGCCGTCGCAACCAGCATTCCCAAACCAAAAACCAACGAATCAACCATCTCCTTCTGGTACTAGTGCGGGTCCATTTAATACACACGGTTTACCCCAATCCGCTCCTACATCGAATTATTTAAATAAACCTACTACCCCAACCGGATCATACAAACCGAGTACTTGTACATCGGGAAATTGTGGAACCCAGCCTGCAGAATCGGTACCTTATGGGCCAGGTAACTCAATTAAGGGTGGTGCTGGTACAGACGCAGGTGCTAGCGCCTCCGCCAGTGCAAAAGCAGTTGCTTACACAGGAGGATTCGGCGGCCCACCTGGTCTCCTTAAACCTTACGATGACGGCAAACTCGGAAGTAACGGGGTAGCTACAAAGCCGAACGCTGCATATCAAGCTGGAGTACAGCCTGTAAATTATGGTAGCTCTGCAGCTGGCAATAACTCGCCGTTCGGTACTGCTGGCGCCAGCGGTGGACTAAACGCGGGTACACCAGGAAGTGGGAATCGCTCGCCTTATGGTAATTCTTTGCACGGAACTGGAACTGGATCGCAAGCTGGTGCAGGAGCACACGCTGCTGCTGTAGCCGGGGCAACCGCTGGAACCTATAACACTGGAAATGCACACCATGCCAGTGGAAATCCGACTGGAGGGTGCGGGGGGGATTGTGGCAGCGCCAGCGACACTTCTAACGTCGGTGGACATGATTTCGGATTGGGCAACGGTCTGGCGAGTGCGTCCGCTAAGAGCATCGCAGGAGCCACGAGCGGCGCATACGGCGGAGCGGGAAGCTTCGCGAGCAGTTCCGCTAGCGCTCATGCCTCTGCAGGATTCCCAACAAAAGGAGGTTAGTATGATATAATCACAACACTATGATTTTCGTTATGACGCTTATTTTTACTTTATTATTTTTTCTGTATCTGGCGTTTGTGGAGGAGCAGGTTGAGTTCGCTAATAATCAGCTTCGTAGCTAAAAAATAGCGAAAAAATTTATACCTATTGAGCGAGCCGTGGTCGGTTTGACACTGATTTGCTCTAAAGCTGATTATATGTTATTTGTTAAGTGTCAATAGGTACATGATTTTATGTGCTTCATTTTGTATAACCTTTGTTTAACGACTTAGACGAAATAACATATACGTATTAGAACCAATTACTCGATTTTATAAATGAACGACCACGACACGGAATAGAAAACGATATTGCAAAAAATAGAGCGTAGATCTATTTTACAGTTTTGACATAACTACCTATTTATAATTAATGAGACGTAGGTAACTGTTTGCAGCGAAATAAGTAACTAATATTATAATGAGGTAAAATAGTATGTTTGTTTTTGTCAGCGTGTTGGGTGTAATCTCTGGAATTACTAAACTGATGAAGTATAAAATGTCTTAGTCTAGTAAGAAGGTATTTTATCTCTGATTAATAGAGGCAATTCTTTCGTTTTAACTAACCCGGAGTTGAGCACAGTTAGAGAGGTCGCTTGTTTTAAAATTTATTCGAATTCTGCCCTCTGATTCGGTGACATATACATACTCGTACATGTCGTAGAAAGACTTAAAATTTGTAATATCCTTTTTTCCTTTTCACATTAATACTTTTTTAAACATTACCCAGCCTTGTCCTTAACCTACTGATGTGTTTAAAATATGATTTTTAACAATTATAAATAAAAATTTAAATTCAAAACGTTTTATTTACTTGTTTCAGGATACGGAAGGAGATAACTTAAATCCACGTACTAAGAAGACTTAATAATGTTTGAGATTTATACAAAAATAAAGACTTGTTATTATGAGGTACTAATATAAGTTCTATTTAATATTAGCTAATTATTGTGATATTCTTTTTGTAAGTATTTTGTCATAAAAGGCCTATCATTTTTAAAAGGCATGTTTTTGTCATAATATTAAAATCTGATTTGAAATCTATCAACTTGGTATAGATTTGTGGAAATATGGTTTAGTAACATTTGTCAAAGATTATTTGAGCATCTTTGTGTTTAATATCACACTGCCTGCCTAAATATCCTAGGCCATGCCTGTCTATTCTCCATTTTATTTTTATGGGGATGATATAAATAATATCAATTGTAATTTTTGTTCTATTGTTATTGAGTAGGATACACGTCCATTTATTGTAACTTTTGCGATTCAATATTTTAATAAAACGTGATAAATGTCATAACTCATTAGCATTTTATTTATATTTTTACTTTGTTTATTCGGAGATGATGCCAGTGACAGCTCATATAAACACTTATTTCCCTTATTTCTTTAATTTTACATAATTACTACATCGGTGAACATAGCGACGCCGTGTAGGAATATAAATAATTCATGGTCTATTTTTAAACACATCGCTTGTGAGTATAAGTGATTGAAATTACGAAATACGGCCGTCACAGGCATCATCTATACTATTGTATAACGAGAGAATCGGAACGCCCAGCCGAAACTACTAAAGCTAGAAACATGAAACTTTAACAGTAAGTATGGGTTTTGACGTAGCAAGTACTGAGAAGGGATTTTTCGAAATTCATTCCCTTAAGGGGTGAAATAGGGGATAAACCATTGTATGGAAGTCTTTCATTTATAAAGCTACGAACATGAAATTTGGCATTAAGGCTTATAAATATGTGGCTGTAAAAGTACCATATTAATTATTTTTATATTTCTTCTTTTAAGGGTCGAAATAGTGGATTAAAGTTTGTATGAGAGAAACGTCATTTTTGAACTAAATTACATGTAAGCAGGCTCCTAGTACGAATTTAACAAATATAATTTTACTGTTTATGGAAATTCAATCCTTAAGGGAATAAAAAAGGGTAGAAAATTGGTCAGATATTTTTAAATTATCTTGTTTTTCTCATAAATCAATCAATAAATTTATTGATCTTAATCGTGAAGGTTACATAATTAACTAATTTATTATTATTACAGAATTCAACAACAATACAATTGAATTTAAAAAACTTAACGTATTTAAATTAAAATACAACTAAGCTACTCAAATATTAAAGATATAAATAATGAATAAATAAATTGTGTGGATTTTGTTAGATATTCCTGAGCCACCAATTAAGGATTTATTACTTGGAAAACATCCACTGTCAGCACATTTTTAAATAGTATGTCAGGCAATACAAATCATTATTTCAAATTATTTCCTTTGGCGCGAATGATATCAGGGAAGGAAACTTATGCCTACGTTTAAAGTGCAAGGGCAAGTTTATCACTTGATAGGTAGTTTATTCCCTGTAGAAAGCAACAATCCGCAGTATTTACAAAATTATTTCCTTTTAGATCAAGGTCAGATAAGTGTTAGATCAAACATTGTGTCTAATCTAAACGTAAAATTAACTAAAGAGCTTCAAACAATGCTAAAAGGATGTAACCGTTGGTTGTACCAATATTTCAATTACAATCTACGTTAAAACAACTATAGGTCTGGGGTGGTAGCCAAAATGACCAACGTTTAGATTTCGTTTAACGAAATCGACAGAAAATGTATGAAGTGACATCGATGACGCCTGTTAGTCCTGGATACATTGTTTCTAATCTATTTCAAATTTATAATTATGATGATAATTAGGATTAACTTTAACCTAGAATGAACATACTAAACCACACCCGAGCTAAGCCGGGGCGGGCCGCTAGTCTTGAAATAATCACAGTATAGATCATTTTTGTTTTCGATTAGTGATTGTATTAAGTTGTATAAAAAGTAGACCAAGTGGTTAATATATATATACTTGTGGTTGCCTGGTAGAGATAAAAATGAATAAATAAATAAATATCAGGGGACAATGTCACATCAATTGACCTAGTCCCAAACTAAGCTCTTCTAGGCTTGTACTTATGGGTACTAGACAACGATATAAATACTTATATAGAGAAATGTATAATTAAATACATAGAAAACATCCATGACTCAGGAACAAATATTCGCGCTCATCACACAAATATCTGCCCTTACCGGGATTTGAACCCAGGACTGCTAGCTTCGAAGGCAGGGGTCATTACCAACTAGGCCAGCGCGTCGTCAACCAAAAAAAAAGACATTACACATTAAGTCCATCCGCCATATTTATATTAAACACACTTTTGATTGTACTTTTTTATGACCTAGAGTAGGCAACACGCGTAGAGGACACAGGCCACCTGATGGTAAGTGGAAACCCAAAGACATTAGCATTCACAAGACTGCAAGCCAACCCCGAGGACTAATATAGAATACCTCTCTGCTAGTCATTACACCGGCTGTCTTATCCCCAAACCGGACCACAACAATGCGAATACTGCTGTTTGGCGGTATATAGGTTAATGCATAAGATTGTGGTAGCGATCCGGACAGACCCTGCCCATGGCCCTACCTACCACCCGCAGAAATTATTGTAGGTACAAAGAAACATTATATAACGGCACTCGCTTTATTTTATAAGTTAACTTTATAATTGTAAATAATCACATGGCTGTGATATCAACCTTAATGATTGGATTGAGTTTATCTTTACTAAGAGGAAAGATTTGCTTGTTTGTTTGCATTGAATAGGCTCCGAAACTACTAGATTTGGAAAAATATTTCACCTTTACAATCCTACATTATCCCTGATGATGATAGGCCACATTTTTTTTTTGCGCGAACGAAGTCGCGAGCAAGAGCTATTTGTTCTAAGAGCGGGTAACACCGAATGAAGATGTTAGAGTCATGGCGACATGGTTGTCTTCCGTTGACGGCTGTACTCTGCAACGCATGATATCTACCCAAACCGTTGGCTCGTAATAACCATGTCACTTTGATTGTTACTATTCCATATTGTTACCATTACTCATACTGGTGTTACTGCAACTACCTGCACGTGCACGCCCCCTGGTGCCTCTCTAGTCGCACGATGTCAGGCACGCCTAAGGACTAGTGCGAACCAAGACCCCCGGACTTCCTTCATAATATGTAGGTATATAGATAAATTAAATAGACATCCTCATATCGCTGATACAGGGTGTCCCAGAACTTTACGTAAATATTACAGCATATGAAAGCGCCTTGTTTTGTATAATATAGTTTTAAGTTTTCTATTTTTTAATTAGGTTAGGTTAAGATAGGTTTGACTTTATGATAAGGGGGAGAAAGTTAAAGCGCCCGCGCCTGCGAGCTGTGGGTACGCATATATAGGACATAGTATACATAAATGCCAATGAAAATCTAGATAGGTATAACTATTTTTATGAAGATCCATCCATCTTATTCGAACGGTCAGGGGACCGCTAGTTACGAGATTAATAATAAGTAATGGGTATAAACTCTAATCGGACAAACCCTGTAAATACCTTCTTTGGTACCTACATTACTTTTAAATAAGTACTTGTAAAACAAAGAGCTAGAGATCCATTGATGACTAATTTATTAGTTTACATTTTGTTCTTTATTCACGTTATTCTAATAACGGTAAAATTAGTAAATGTTTCCTTAATAATGTAGTGGATTGTTCACCAAAGGGTTAAAGGCACCTATATACATACATCACACGAGATATTTTGGCGCTCGAGCAGAGCAAGAGCCCTAATATTTCGGGTCTGAAATAAATGGTGACTTTCACCTGAGTTAAACACTCTACTTTTCATTCGATTATGAGGAAATTTTTACCAAAGAGTGGCTGTATAAGATTTTACCATGGCTGAGTAAAAACTCATTTTTTTTAATAATCTCACTAAAGAGAGGCTGTATATAATGTTACTGCTACAGCACAGGTCTATAAACATAGTACTTTTTTCAAATTACTTTTCTTCCCTGGAGTGGATATAATGAACCAGTAATCGACAAGGACCAATAATCGACACTTTGACTCTTACTTCACAGAAGATAAGGGTTATTCATTTGTTTTGTAACACTCAATTTATGACCGAATGATCTTCGAATTAAGAGTCAAGTGTCGATAATTTTTGCATGTCAGCTTAAAGTGTCGAACACTGGTGCCATTACGCTATATCACTTTGAACCAGCTTCTAAGATGAACAATGGCCTACTTGCAGAGTATGAGACATGAAGATAATATAATCATTCTTGTTATTATTAATCACTTCCCTAGGTACCTAAGTTACAATTTCGAATTGTAATGTGAAAATCTGAGCAATATAACATTTTTGCTTATCTAAAAAAAACAAGGGAGAAGATTGGTTAGGTACCTACCTATCTAGTGGGCATAGTGGAGGTGAATTAAATGTCATAAATGTAAAAGGTAAAAGGTAAAAGGAAATAAAAGAAATTTATTCAGTAAGTAGGCCGCACTGGTACTTTTACAAGTCAAGAATCTACCAGCGCAGCGCTTCCCAAGAGGAGACCACTGCTGAGAAGAAACGCCGCAAGAAACGCAGCAGTCAGTCATTTTTTAACCATATTTCATATTACAATCGTGCTACTTAGTCTAGCATTATATAAAGCTACAATTGATTTAATTTAATATAATATCAAATAACATGCGTAGTTCAACAGGAAAACGTGTCAAAAATCTTACGGGAGAGATAGAGAGAGAAAAAGAAAAATGAAAAAATAGAATCAACTACTTATGTAGGAATTATTCAATAAAATGCAGACTTTTCGTTTAATCAATAATATTTATTTTGTCGCCTTCAAAATAAGCCCCATCTGATGCTATACACATACCTACGCCAGCGTTTTTTCCAGTCTTCGAAGGACTTTTTATAAGTGTTTTCCGATATAGCCTTTAACTCTTTTAGCGAATTCCGTTTTATGGATTCGATGGACTCGAAACGGTTAACACGGAGCGGCAATTTCAGTTTTGGGAACAAGAAAAAGTCCGCCGGGGCCAAGTCTGGTGACTACGGTGGTTGGTCAATGGTATTTGTACAGTTTTTGGCCTTAAATTCGCTCACAATTACTGCTCTATGCGATGGTGCATTATCGTCGCGCAAAATCCACGAGTTGTTGTTCCACAGTTCGGGCCGTTTTTGAGGAATTTTCTCATGCAAACGCTTTAATACGGCTAAATAGTATTCAGGTGGACCAAGCCACGAATATCAAAGAAAACAATGAACATCACCTTGATTCTTGAGCGACTTTGACGTGGCTTTTTGGGCTTTGGTTCGTGTTTTGTCCTCCATTCAGATGCCTGTTGACTTGTTTGCATGTCAAATTCGTAGACCCACGTCTCATCACCAGTTATGATGCGTTCCATGAACGTGGTATCAGAATTGACGCGATCTAGCATGTCTAAAGAGGTCTGTTTTCGGTACAGTTTTTGTAGCTCTTTTGGAACGAGTCGAGCGGCGACGCGTCTCATTCCCAATTTATCTACCAAAATCAAACGAACAGACTCATGAGAGATTTTAAGGTCACATGCTATCTCTCTCGAGCTTGAATGCCGATTATCGAGTACGATTTCCTGAATTTTTTCTATATTTTCGTCCGTAGAAGATGTCGACGGTCGTCCGGAACGAGGGTTGTCTTCGACGATGGTTCGACCCTCCTTGAATGCTTTGTACCACTCATAGGCTCGTGTTTTTGATAACACTGACTCACCATAAGCTTTACCTAACATTTTTAGCGAGTCTACTCACGATATACCGTTCGCAACACAAAATTTAAGGCAAACTCGTTGTTCGATAATTTCGTTCATTCGATAATCATGAAAATCGTGAAAAACTTCTGTATTTAAAATGACTTTTACCGCTCATATTAGGTAGTATAATTAAAGACAGTGCTACCAACCTAAAAAGCATTTTATTTTTTGAAATCTTTGACATTTTTTATTTACAAATTCCCGGTACTTTTTTGACAGAGCAGTATAAGGTGGTGCAAGATGACCACATAAAAGACAAGAAAAAGCAGGGTAAAGCTTTTGCATTTGAACAAATTATTATTGACAAGTTTCGGGTTTAGGCCATGCATTTTTGTCTGGTCGATAGTGCTCGACCCTACAATAAGCTTTAGACATTAACGACCTTTTCAAGTATTTTTTAAGTGCAGGAAAGGGTAACTTAAAACTACGTCAGGTAATTTACACTCAGGAGCAAAAAAACGGATCAGAGTGCGTTTTTCATACTAAAGAGGCTATTTCGAAGCCTTTCTTCCTCGCCAGGGAATGCTTTTAGTGAATTCTGATGATGAATACCGCGAGCATCGATACAGGACTTCCAGAGTGCCTAGGATACCCAACTGAATGAATCTGCGGTTAACGCCGGAATAGTGCATGTTCAGAAAAACATCTAATGGCAATAAAATGTAAGGAAATCCAAATGGTGATTCAAACTGTCCGGCTGTGGTGTTAACTGATTGTGCGATTAGTTAGGTATCTTAAGAACTTTTGATCTCCTCTATTGAACCTCGGAGTAT
Organism: Acleris sparsana; assembly: GCA_923062465.1. Lineage (NCBI taxonomy): Eukaryota > Metazoa > Arthropoda > Insecta > Lepidoptera > Tortricidae > Acleris > Acleris sparsana. The sequence continues at coordinate 10,650,851 of OV281287.1, read as the reverse complement.
CCACAATTAAACCTCACTCGAAACAACCCCTGGCAAGGAACCAAGGCTTTGAAATAGCCTCGTTTGTATGAAAAACGCACTCTGACCCGGTATATTTGCTCCTGAGTGTATTATAGAAATGAATGCATTGACCAACAAATTATTTATATACTTTACGGACACGGAAATTTCGATTAGCGATTTTATTTCTATTTCTAGTATTAAAATTATTATATCAGAGTTATTGGTGGAAGAATCTAAATTGTTAAAAAGTTCTCTTATGGTGTCACGGGAATTTAAATTGTAAATAGAACGAATGGCCTTTTTTCTAACACAATTATAGTTTGTATGTCAGCTGCCTTACACCAAACCAGAATACCGTAAGACATAACACTATGAAAATGACTATAATGAACTAAGCGAGCGTCTCAACAATAGTTAGTTGTCTAATTTTCCTAACGGCGTAAGCTGCCGAACTTAGTTAACCTGCCAGTAGGTACAGCTATGTGGGGACTCCATTGCAAACTTTTATCTATTGTTATGCCTAGGAAAACCGCCTTATCTACCATTTGCAAACACTCGTCATTTGAAAAGTACTAGAATCTACCGGTTTAACATTAGGCAAAGCGAACCTAACACATTCTTAGCAAATGCTAAATAGTAGCAAGTTGTTACTAGTAAACCAAATAAGTACTTTAACTAGTGTGGCGTTTATCCTACTGTAGTCTACGGATATTCTATCTACCTGTGATAACGTAAACATGTTCTTTATAATAAATATATAATTAATTAAATGGTACCGTATATTGCTATGATAGTGTAAATTAGTAGTGTAATATAACACATTATTAAATGTATTTCATACACACACACATTTATTTCTGTATACAAAACTTGTTGTTATGGAGGAGCGGGGCTTCCTGATACAGGTATTGCATACTTAATAGGAAGTCCCCACCTTAGTATAATTTAAACTAAGTTAACACGAAATAAATATTTTACATTTTCATTTTTTTTCATTTAGTTCGGAAACCTGTGTCATTGTCAGACAGAACTAGCGCATCATCTGAACGTTGTGATTTTATCTAGACAGGCGTGTCACAATAGAAGCTTTCGATGTACCTATTTTGAGGGGGCAATGCAGATATTGATGCCCAGTGGAATGTGGAATAAATACAGACAGCTTTTACGATTCTATAAAGTGTCAGTCGTAGATTAACAAGTGCTCAATTGATTGTGAGGCGTTTGAAATATTTAGTACGTAAAGTACTTACAACTCAAACCCGCAGCAACCATCCACCCAACCACTCCCGCCACTGCCTATAAAATCTAAAGTGAACCACACTAACTGACCAAGTAAAATTTCATCAAGGCGACTTCGTTAAAACCGATGAGTCGGCCAATAAAAGTCATAAAAATAATAAAAATAGGGGACAATCTCATACAGATCCGTTGATCTTGAACTTGGGTTTTACGGTTGACCTTTTCCTCACCCTGCGCTTGAGAAGCACACCTCCGTATGGCGAGTTTAGTTTGAAGATGGAACGAGGATAATATATTTCGTGTGCCTGCCATATAAACTTATTTTCTTTTTTTCTACACATTTCAATGCTTACACTAGTTACACTAACTCTACTTATAAGAAGAAAGAAATACATTTATTCACAAATCATAAGGACGCGGTATAATAGTAATAACATAAAACATTGAAGGTAACTGGAAATGTCTGTCCTCTAGCGCTGATTTTCAGACAGTAAGTACTCAAACAGTCCACACTGCTCCTCGCTGATCATATTAAATTATATATTTTCATAGCGTTCGCATGCAATCTGTAACCTCACAGCTAGCAGAAAATAACTGTAAGTGCCACGAGTAGCAGGTATTTGCAAAAACGTTTGGTCGGAAAAACATAATTAAAGGTCAGTTTTTTATTTCTAAAAAATATTACACGCGCGCATACCAAAAAACCCGTGAGTTAGGTAGTCTACTCAAGAATATGCTCGGTTCAGAGAATTTGACGTCACATCAAATTATCCCGCACTTAATCTTGTTTTAAGTTCAACGTACACCCGACTTCCTCTTACGTAAGTACATACTTCCGCGGACTTCTCAACGCCTTACGCCTCAACATTTCATGTTATCACGATTATGTACTAACGAGCCCAAAAAACTTACTTGGGCACTTACGATTAAATACCTACTCGCTTAAGTATTACTCATTTAATTCGCTTTAAACTTCCATGGCAAAAACTATTGAGATTCTATTCTACCTACCTAATTTAATTCGCTTTCCATTTTCAAAAACAATGTATTTAGATAATAGGTACTTACCTAATTTCCTTGATCTTCCACTTCCACTATTTTCATTCAACTTTTTGGACCTCTAATAAAACAATTCAAAACTGACTAATAGGTACTATCCCTACGTGTTGTATCACGACTGCTAGTTCCAGAGTTATGTTAATCATCAGAGAAAGAACTTATAATACCTACTAAAATCTATTATAATCCGGCAGACTTCAAATAGTCATTTCATAAAGTTATCCAAAACATACCTACAAAATCTTTTCTAAAAGGCTGCCAACGTATCTGCGATTCCTCTACTTCTGTTGCATTGCAGGTGCTCGTTTGCTTCTTCGAACATAAAAAAAAATCAGCAGCCTGGGGCAAACTCACTAATGTGCCAAACAACACATTTACCTTCATTACATCGTTATCATAATTACGCTGATTACTCCCATCAGTCCTAATCGTCCAGGACCTAGGATGGCAGCACTGTCCCGGCAGGCATCGACCATAAATCACGTCACCCGTCACATGTCATTATGTGTTTACTGATACAATCATTCACTTCTCATCTATTGTTCACGACTCTTATGGACATTGCGGATGCTGATCTATAAATATTCATTGAAGCAATCTTAGTAGACCTACGTATGTTCGAGCAATATTTTTAAGTTACCTACTAGAAATACACGACGTGATAGGATTCATTGTTGAATCCTATCACTGCGTGCAAGTCAGCCCTCGTAAAAGTCTTTGTATTTTAAATAAATAAAATGATGTAAGGAAGTCAATACATTTTCAATAATTGCAGCCAAATACTGGTTACATCCATTATTTACTGTTATTCTGTTTTTCCCCGCCTCTTAAAACATTGTTCCAGCGCTGGTCATTGAACAAATATAAAACAAACAACATCTTAATTGCTCGGACGTCGGTTGATCAAAAAACAAAACCGGTTTTTTAGGAGCGTTTAACTAATTAACACTTCGTTGTAGAGTTTTATACTGTATACTGTGATTAGCATAGAATTTATAAATGCATATGAGATAGCATTTGCTAAGTCTCCGTACCTATAAGGGAAAAGATTAAGGACCTAAATCGATCCTCGCAAAAACATTATATTTTTTTTCCGTTATGACAATAGCCAATGTAAAGTATAACGGTGGCTCACTAAGTAGGTAGGTATGCGATGGCACAACGTGAAACCATACATATACTTACTTAAAACTATGCAAAGTAAAAAGAACTGGCGAAACGGGATCGGGAATTGGGGAAAATACATACCTAATGGATCATAATACTTAATGGTCATATCATAATATATACTGGTTTTATTTCAGAAACCGTAAACCATTCAGGTATTTTTAAAAGGCCATTATGTAGAACCCATTAGGTTAGGTTAGGTTTGTTTTTATAACAATACTGAAAAGTTTTTTTTTTTTTAACAACTTTCAGAAGAAGACATTATACCCATTATGTATTTTGAACTTTATATATTATGATACGTACCCGGTGAAAACCGCGTTTTCCTCACTCTGTCCTGCTATCACTATTTGCAAAAACTGTGTAGGCAGAGCGCATTGTTTATTCCGCTTCCGCTGCCCCGCGACCGCACCTTATCCTCGATGGAAGGGCTGACTAATACGATCGAGCTCCTTCACCCACTCACAATGTCCACAAAGGCTCGTCATGGACATGTCTATCGTGTTGTTTACAAAACCTAGTAACATATAATAGTATCAGAACTAATTTACAGATTATAGAGATAAACACTAATGAGAGAGTACCGTAAACTTCTATAACTTGGCCAATTGGCGTCCTATATTTATCAGGAATTTCGTTTTGGGTTTTGGTAAATAATTTTTATTGGATAACAGCGGTTAAAACCGGTCTAAGACTTTAAAAAACCCCGACGTTTCTTTTAGGAATCAGAGCAGGTAAAGATTTTAGCTCATAGGCAAAATTACAAAAGTTTCCGAGCAATAGGTACCTAAATTTATCATTCTTATACGAAAGCAAGAAAACAATTACTAAGACAGTAAATTTATAATGAATGTCCTCTTGGTCCACTGGTAGTTAAACTTGCTTTGCCGAGAGTCAAGGGTTTGAATCCCATTCGGTGTTAACTATGGTTGATTAGTGTGACTACCCAAGCCATGGTTCCGTATCCCACAGCACAGAGAACGCTAGTCTGGGACTGTCGTCATTGTTCCTAAATACCTATAACTGCCTCAAACAGAATCCGTTAATGAGCGGAACATTTCTCACTAATTTGCAAATTATTTAAAGGTTAATGGTACCTAATGTGAACAGATTATTCATATTGGAATTGTTTATTTATACCTACGAGTATCTAGCAGTAATCAAATTAAATGCACGATTTGACGTGGTCTTCGTTAGGTGCTTATTCAAGTGGTACCGTGGCTTGGACAAGTGAAGCGCTGTCGTAAATTTACTACAAATAAAGCAATAAATCGTAAGGCGACCTTTTATTTTTTAATTAAGATATATTTTAACAAAAGGTACCCACATTTTAACGAGGTAGGTATTCAGAGTTAAGGTGCTCATGCACATAAATAAGCCAAGGGAGTATGGCGTGCCCGGTTGCTCACGACCGTTTACATATATCCGGGTCAACGAGCCGCGGGCGTCCATATAATACTCGGTAAATGGTATAATTTCTGTTGTTTTATCCGTAGTTCATCTTTTAGAACAATGACCGCTTAGAGTAACTTAGTGACGAGTAGACTCAGATAACGAGTTTGACATTATTCTGAGCACCTCGGCTAATCAAGCGCGAGGTTACCTCGGACACCTTGATCCTTGTTAAACAACTATGCTATTCCTTGACGTAAATTAATTTACTTCTTGGCTATATACGTAACCTACTTATTCTAAAGTTTATTTTTACGCGGTTGCAACTCGTCATCAATACGCCAGCAATATGCAAATAATGCTACTAACGTTTCTGTTTTCTATCGACTCGAAATGTAGGGTGTTGACATAAGCGGGCGAGACGATCTGTCATCAGCTTACGTGTCAATCCTATACATGTAGTCGATTTTTGAAAAATGCTTACTTATTGCTATGTATCTTGACTAGGCCCCGGGTTCTTAGTTTACGACATAGAGGTCAACGACGAACTCATCTTTGCTTTGCTAGAGAATAACATGACCAGTCGTAAAACCCACATTATCTGTGGTTTTACGACTCTTCCTGCGCCGAGCCATTACATGATTAGTTATTAGACTTATTAGAGTTCTTGCACCTATTTTTAGACGCCAATAATAACGTCGTTAATCATAACGCACTATAAAAAGAAATCGTTTAAGTAATGGCGGCCGAGTTAAAAACAATACCATAACAGGTCAAAGGCTATAAGTAGATATGGTTGTACGCTCCAGAATGGAGGCCGGGAATGTAGGGAATTTCGTACGTATCGTATCCATACATATTTCTGATTATAGAAATAATTTACAAATTTTGATATTCTTATTAATTTAGGTCATAATTATATTTTGCGGAATACAGATAAAAAAGGTAAAAGATAAAAGATGTTTATTCAGTAAGTAGGGCGCACGGGCACTTTCGTCAAAAATCTATCGGCGCTTCGCAAGTGGTCCCTTGCGGAACGCTAAAAAGAAAAAATAAAGTGCTGAGAAGAAACGCCGCAAGAAACTCAACAGTCGGTCGTTTTTTTAAAAATACTGCTAGATACTACTGATAGATATTATACAATTAAAAAACGTAGTCTAGCTATATATATAAATCAATGAATCTAACATAAAGTAAATAATAAATATATTCATGCGTAGTTGAGCAGGAAAATGTATCCAAACTCTGAACTTTCACAAGAACTAATAAGTATCAGTAATAAAAGAATAATAATTATACAAATCATACTTACCTTTGGCGGTGCAAGACATCCATATAAAAGGTTTCGATACATTCTCCTACAGAAACCTAGACAATATACAATGTTTACATATTTGATGACTAATACATTTATATTAAGTAATTTAGGGGTTTAGTTCAGGGCAAGCATTTTTATCTGTTAGATAGTCCTCGACCATATAATAAGCTTTATACCAGAAAGGTTTAGGCACTTAACTAAATGTAAACAATAAAATCACGTTATTTTGTTTGTCAGCCAATAGCAGCAGAGCACTAACACGTCGGAGCTGGACAAAATATTTGTGATTGGCTGTTTAACAGAGTCATGTGGTTTGGTTTGTTTACATTTACCTAAACCTTTCTGGTATAGACATCAGCGACTTTTTTAAGTAAGTTTTAAGTACTGGAAATGGTAACTTTAAAACTATGTCAGGTAATTTATTACAGATATGGATGCATTTGACCTACACAGGATTTATAAAAAACGGACACGATTTTTTTTATTGCAATTTTATTTTTATATCTTGTATTCAAATTATGTATATCACAATTTTTAATAAACGAAACTTGATTTTTAATGACATATAAATAATATTCTCATAAATAAATTGTGACGCACCTAATTTCTTTAAATATTAATCTTAAAGAATTACGGGAGTTTAAGATATATATAGAACGAATAGAAGAAGTCTGTCAGCAGCCTTTCCTCAAACCAGAATAATGTACGACATAACACTATGAATATAACTATACTAAACTAAGCGAGCTTTCTCAACATTGATATCATAAGTTGCCTGATTTTCCTAACAGCATCAGCTGCCGAACTTAATTTACCTGCTAGTACTGCTATATGGGGACTCCATTGCAAGTTTTTGTCTTTAGTTATCCCTAAGAAAAGCGCCTTATCTACCATTTCCAAACACTCATCATTTAGATATGTACTAGATTCTACTGATATAAAATAAGGCGAAGCAAACCTAACACATTTAGTTTTCTTAGCATTGAGTAGCAAATTGTTACTAGTAAACCAATTAAGTACTTTACCTAGCGTTGCGTTTATCCTACTGTAATCGACGGATTTTCGGTCTACCTTGAAAATTAATGATGTAAATGATGTATCACCAGCAAATAGCACAATATCACAAAGGTCATCGTTACCGACGGTGGTAAGTCAAAAAAAATGCTATCTATCATAATAACGGAGCCCAGATACTACATAGGTACCTTCCTAATTTGCGTAACTGCTATAGCTCATTTCAGCTACGCCATGTACACTGAAATATCACATGTCACCTGTCACTGTCGGGGTGGTCAAATAGGAGGCAGGAACTCATACTTTAATATCTCGGCTCCAATCCACTTTAGGGTATTACATTATAGAATTAAATATGTTTATTTTGAATAGATCTATCATTAACCACTTTTTCCAACGCCAACGATACGATTACTTAATAAAAATAACAAGGCTTTACTAATTCCCAAAATGGGATGCCCCAATACCAGTAAACTTACATTACATAACCGGCGGCCCTACCCTCCACACGGAAACACATCAATGCGCTCACTGCTGCTTAGCTGCATTTTAATGGGTAAGATGGCGGTAATAAGCCACAGATAAAATACCCTGCTTACTGCATTGAGATGTCAGATAACTTAATAAATAAAAAAAATCTTTTATTATACTTAATCATAGTCTGCAATAAGTCCTTTCCTTAGTCTATGATCAGATGCATTTGAGATTATAACGATCCCGAGTGTGCCTTTCAAAGACAGTCACTCGTTACATGAATCAGAATTACAAGCGGGACTTTTTGTTCTGCCTGTTTAGTCGCCTTTGATGGTCGATTGTTGTTAGCTGGATAAGTATAAAAATAACTCTGGTGGTGATCCAGGTCCAGGTGTTTAATATAGGTACTTTGCAGCTCAAGAACGAATATCTTCCCTTACAGTTTTGATATCTCATATTTTTCCTGGTGTGATGAGTACCATATTAAAACATGAAAAATACCAATTAAAATGGTATTAACCAAATGTAGGTATACAAACAACGTTGATCGTATTTAAGCGTACATCTTTCCACAGAGCGGGCACCCCTCAAGTTCAAAGTGGACGTCTTTCGGCTGACATGATGATTATGATGATGTACCCGAAGGGTAGCCCAACGGGATGTTAATATGGTTACGCTGTCCGTCAGTCCGTCAGTCCGTCCTAACTTCAAAGAGCTGTATATTTTGAAACGTAGGTAATAGATAGCGGGTTGTTTTTTTTTCAGAATTAATATATAGATACGCGTATTTATAAAAAAAAGTGAAATAATAACCAATACAATACATTTTTTTCAACACACTTGCTCAAAACGACCTTTTTATTCCACCGATTTTTGGCTCATAAACCTAGATATTAAACACGCGTGCTTTTTCAGTATATTACGCACAAGTGCCTTTAGTTTATTAACCCAAACAATTTACATTTGTAGCCTAGTACCAAGTTGTAAGTACGAAGAAGAAGCGATATAATTTAGTCGGGTTATACCTTTTTTTTTCTTAGCAACAAACAGTTTTTATGCGGCAAATAACATTATCTACATATTTATTTCAATAAATTGGTGAAATCAGCTTTATTACTAAAAAATAACTCAATTTCAATAAAATCATTTAAATTTTTCTGTAATTTGTATTTTAAACATGAATTATTACTAAATTTGGCTGTTGGCCGATCTCGTTCGCGCCTTAGCCTTGAGCGCGCATCGGTATCGCGGCAAGTAAAAAAAACAACGCGCCAGCCGCCATTTTTCGTAAATAATTGAGGGCTGTGACGAAGATAGTTTGGATTAATTATTGTGAAGTTTAATATTAACGAAAATGTCTTCTTTAAGTAAAGAAAATGAAGAAATTGTAATTTTACCAACTGTTTTAATAATTAATTAAAATTTGACTAAATGAAGTCTTGTTTTTTTTTCGCAAGTGTGTTGAAAAACGTCGTATGTAACACGTGTGCCTGTGACCATAATATACGCGGCTTTCTTGTGGCGCACTCGCTACCGCTCGTGCGCACACAATAGCGCCTTGTATACAATGGTCAACTTAGCACACTTGTATCATAATGTACTATTTTCAACGTATAACTATACCTATTTTTACTTTTGTTTGTATCGTAAAAACGGTAAAACATACAAGCGTCATATTTGGTATGATTATCTATAGATATCTACAGACAAACCCCGAAGAAAGGCAACAAATAGGAACTAAAATTGGATCAAGTGTGAGTCGGGCTCGCGCTGATTGGATTCGAAATCGAATTCAAATCAGAATATAATAATATCTATTGTGCGGCGATAAAGAACCCTCGGTGCGCGAGTCCGACGCACTTGACCGGTTTTAACTTATCCACACTGGCCGCTGCGCTAACGAAGGCCCTGCCAAGAGTGCCAAGATGCACTACGCTAACTAGCGTTTCTTGGTTTCGTTTTTAACGAATCGCGTCACTGGTACATCACGTGACTTTCTATGTCACGTCATCTAACGGTGACGCGATTGGTTTAAAAACGAAACGAATAGAAACTCTCGTTAGCGTAGTGCATCTTGGCAGGGCCCTCTGGATCGTGCAGTACACAGTAAAAACCTAGCACCTACCTACACAACCTCTAGGTACCTAGTCGTAGGTCCCTACATCAATTTAACAGTGGGGATAAAGTCCATGTGAATGTATGAACATACATAATATACAATCAACTTGACATTCCCATGGACTTTTGTCACAGCTTTTAATAGTTTCACAACAAAAAGTTAGGTATGTATGAGTATACAAGGCTCGTTTACACGATTCCCTTACAAAGCGATCGCCCTTGTAAACTTTTTATCAATTTAAGTAAATGTACTCATGGGCATTCATCATTGTTCTCGTACTGACCTTTTCGTGGGTCATCGAAACCAATTGATTTATTCATAAATCATGATTGCCTAAAATTTGCATATTTTAAAGCTTCCCTGTGTATTCTCGTGTCGCCATATATCTCGCGTCGCCGGTAACACGAGTGGCTTTAAGTCTTGACCCAATGCTGCTAGCCACTTTCCCTATTGCCATAATCAACTTTAAACTTAAGCTGGTCAGATTAAGAGATAAGTTAGGGATTAAGAAAATGCCTTTTGATGGGGTAGACATGGCTGCGTAGATAAACATCTACGAAATCGTTCGACTTTGTGGGCGCACAGTGACAGGCACAACTTCTTGGTTTATAGCGAGTCGCTCTAGCAGAGCGACTCGCTCTTTTTTATCGTTGACTATTTATATATGGACGTTTCTACTAAAAAGGACGCTATAAAAAGGTCACTGGTAAGTTAAGGAAGTTTAGCCATTAGTTCAGCCTGTCCAAGAAATTCGGAAAGCTTTTTAGGGATTTTCCACCAAAAAGCGTTGAAAAAATAACAATTATACCTATATCCGTCTTCACCCGATTTTGTGTTTGCTATATTTTCGATAATTTAATAAGCATAGTATGATTATTAAGAAGTGTATGGACTTTGTGGTATTCAATACATTAAATTAAATTAAACGAAAAAAATGAAAGAAAATGAAGTTGTAACTTTAACATTATATGCAAGTAATCAGTCGTCACAACACTGTGTCACTTATCAACTTATTAGTTATGGTAAACGCCCCGACGGAGCTACATTGGTGCCGTGGAAGCTTGGTAGGGCTCTGGTGTGGGACACAACTTGTGTCGATACTTTTGCCCTATCACACGTACAAGTAACCTGAAATCAGGCCGGCGCAGCACCTGACCAGGCCCAGACTCTCAGAGGCGTCGCAAATATTCGTCATTAATTAATGATTACGAATTTGCGGCGCTTGCAGTGGAGACTCTGGGATCTTGGTCTACTGACATGAAACTTTTTATAAAAGTCTGCCAAGCTTATCGATGCCGGGGATCCCAGGGCTGGCGCTTACCTCTCCCAAAGGATAGGTTTAACTATCCAGAGAGGTAACGCAGCCAGAGTCATGGGTACAATGCCGCGAACAGATTTATTTGAGGGGGAGATTTATTTTTATAATTGTGTGACAATAGGTAACACTAGTTTTTATGTACCTATTCGAATTATTATTGTACAGTGTTATAGTGTATTTTTTTATCTTCATTATATTGGCAAAGATACAAGTTATATGAAATTCAACCAACTAATGAACTGTTTTTAACGGTATATTCGCCTGTATCATTTTATGATTTTAAATATGTAATATAGCTACCTAATATATTTCATCTATCATTATGAATTATTCGCCGGCCTGTCTTCGGCGTCGGAGCTCTGCGGCTGCGTGACTATCGTGTGCGAGTAAGCTCGCTTGGGTAAAGGTTTCGCAAAACGCTTCTTCGGACAATGCCGCGACAACTGGCGAAGACAAATACTTGTTATCTTATGAATAATGCCGATTATGTTAAGCAAACATGTACGTTCAGTGCATTTTGCACGAAAAAACTTATCATCCACAGGGTGATTTTAGTGCATGAAATTTACTGCTTCAGGTCAAAAATACGTGGTATAATAATTTAGGGAGTAAATATAAATTTAAGCGTCTCGAAAATACCTAGGTACCTAATAATAGCTGAAAGTATATTATTTTTTTGCGCTAAAATTTGCGCAATAATTCACACGTATATCCTAAAATAATGGAAACAAAGTAGGGATAGTCCCTTCGGGAGTAGGTAGAAAAAAGCGTTGTAGAGTAGAGGACTAAAAACTCGCCCATACAATCTAGAATTAGCATTCCCTTGAAAACTCTTACTGCTTTATTACTCCTTATAAGTAAAATTCAGGAACTTGGTTTGCGAGGGCGTGTATTCGGGCTATTCCCAGTAGTCCGCACCCCGTAGTTCGCACTGCGAACTACTGGGACTTTTTTTTCCCAGTAGTCCGCAGAAGAAGAATATATTGTTCATGAGTTAGGTAGTCTCTGGCATTGGCGAGCACGCTAAAAGATATCCACTGCGCAAATTCGATTGCTATGCCTTGGCCCTTGACCCTTTTTTTTAAATTACCATTTTTCGTTAATAATATTCGTATGAATAATCGTATGGTTTGTAATCGAATGATTTGTTAGTACCCTTACGTACCCACCTACATGGTTTCCCAAACACGCAATCCCCTTGTAAGTCTTACAATTGTGACGCGTTTTCTCCGCTTTCACGAGCTATTGATGTATTCTGCGTTCTTGGAGGTCGGAATGACACGACGGCTCCGAGGGGGATATGGGAGTTTAGCATATAACACGCGTGGATTCGGCACGGCCTGTGCATGAGGCACGAGTCACCTAGTTGTCGCGCCTATTGTCCGCTGGGTGAGCCACCACCGCCGTTACCTCACACTATCAATATTGGGTTACAAGAATTAACCTCAAGGTCCTCTTTTGGGAGTAAATAGAGGTGGTATAAATACGAAGTACGGGCCACATTACGATGCAGTCGACGCCGAACTCTTGCGAAAATGAATGCGCCCCTCATTCTTCTGTGTTGTGTTGTGGGTACGTGAAGTGAACATACAGGATTTGTGAACACTTAGCTCCTAGAACTTTCTAAGTTGATCTTAAATTGAAAAAATAAATAAAGCTATATTAAAAAAGTTTTGTAAAAAGTGAACTTAGCATGTTTATACTTTTCTTATGTGGTATTAAGATCAATCCGGGTCAAATTTTAGATATTTACCTATCTACTGCAGTACTTTCATCTGCAGTTGCTTTATTAAAAGTAAAGTTTAATAATTGGGTCAGCAAGGCCGTCTTAAACTATGCTGGGGCCCTTGGGCATACAAGAATTTTGAAAAGTAACGAAAGCTAATTTTACTAAAAAAAAACTATTATGATTTTCTATTTATTATGGGTAATAAATTGTCGGTCCTTCGGATGCCCCTGAGGATGGGGGCCCTTATCGTAAAGACGGTATTGGGTCAGAAGTGTCAGAACCTTGTTTACCACAAATATTTATGTGTACCACATAACGATAAACAGACCTGTTTAAAGTGTATTTACAAATCTTTTTGTTTTTGTTTTAGGCAGTGCTGTAGGGTACTATCCTCAAAGAGATGCGCCCTACAACATCGGCCCGAACGACCCTTACTCAGTGGCAGTGAACCCTAACTTTCTCCCTGAGCGCTCCCAGCGGCTCTTCTGGGACAAGTTCGGGAATAATGGGCAGGGCAGCAACCAGGTCGGGGGTACCGGCCTGTGGGCCATGTTCACCAACAAGTTTCCGTTCCTAGGAAACATGTTTGGTCGGATGGAACTACCTAATCAGTACGGACCTCCGGCTCAATACACTCCAAACCAGTACGACTACGCGCAGTATGGAGCACCAACGTACCAGGCGCAGCCGCAGTTCAACCAGGTGCCGCCACAGTTTTACCAAGCTCAGCCGTTCTACCAGCAGCAGTTTACCAGGAACTTCGTGCCTTCGGGTCGCGACGTGGCGTTCACCGACGACGCGGTGATCGTGACACCCCCGCACGTGCCCATCGCGCAGCCCGCGCCCGTGCCGGCGCCCGAGCCCACTCCCGGCGGCTACCAGTACAACAAGCCACAATACCGTCTTGAGTTACCCCATAAATAAAATAATACAACAAAATTTAAGTGCGTATTCGCACATACCGTACGGGTATTAGAAAATCTAGAAGAGGCTCTCTTCAGTATTAAGTGCACTTGGAGTGTGATTAGGGAATAATTATGTTAAGATTACAAAGGCCAGTAAATAATAACTTTTGAACAACATTGAAATTGCATTTTAATTTGTAATTTATCCTAAAACATCTACTTCACACGCCTTTTAATTAAACATGGTTTATTTTTTAGTGACCATCCTGAACAGTGTAATTTACTATAATAAAATACCCATAACTTATCACTAAGTTTTTGCTTAAACAAAACAAAAGTTTTACCCAAAGGTTACAAGGTTAACCGTAAACCTACATTCACGTAATTACTGTAATTAGTAACTATTCTATTCTTTGACATACTCTTGGAGGCTTGACATATGTGAACTATATCACACCATGTAACAAAAGATTAATGCTTCGAATTTCGAAATAAGTACATGAACCATTAACGAAGCCTTTATTCAATTGTTTGCAGAAAATGTACGTTGAGTACATACTGAACTTCGTATACACACATACACAAAATTTAATGGTCGTAATTACCGTGTTACTCTCATTTTGACTAATTATTTTGGTATCAATTATGGGAACTTTGTCAAAACATACTCGGCATGATGCAGTTAAATAGACTGAATGGGTGCTGACCGCGGACCACCAACCACTAGTTTAAAGTGACAGCTGGGAGGCGCACCACTTGCCAATCCAACCAGACACCCCGAGATGGTAAAGTGGTTGTCATTGAACAATAAATCATGATTCACGTCCGATTTTCCATATTGAACAGCAGGTCATGAGTTTATGGATTTTAAGATGACCGAATTTGAAGATTACGTGCATTTGGTTTTAATCCAATAAGTTCTTACGTGTAGTGGCAAGCAATTATTGAAAATTGGGAATTCAGATTATAGGTAATTAGCAACAGTACAATTTGATTAATAGACCACAATGGAACTATGTCAAAGTGACGTTCTAAATAAAATTGTAATAATCTTCTTACGAACTTTATTTATAACGACACGTTAACACAGCTCCATTGAGGTCTATTAAATCAAAGTCTACCTACCTGCTATATGTACTACATTTAGTGAAACTGATAGAAAGATGGCACAGCAATTCTAGGAAGTTAGGCGGTTCTCAACAAGTAGCAGCTACAGAAAACCTTATTTATGATAGATAATATCTTATCGTCATTGATATGGCTACTATAAACATAAACTCAGTGCGGGTGGTGTAAATAGGTCAAAATGGTCCATGTATAAAATGCTCGGTGTACCAACCTTTAGGCTTTAAAACTTGGCTTGCTCAATGCATACATTTTGAGTAATCAAGGGAATATTAAAAATGGCATTGAAATAAGAGTTTAGGATGCATTGCAAAAATACGGTTCATAGTTAAGGGCTCAAAAATCCTTAACACAATCCTTGACTTTTTCCTTCATGTAGCGATGATTATTCATATAATCATATGGATAATTTTCGTTACACAAACGAAAAACAATAGAAGAAAGTTAACGTTATCTCAATTTTAACTCCTTAACTATGTACAATGTTTTTGCAATTCACCTTTGACTACTTACTTACTAATGTCCTATAATAAATAAATATATACTAACAAGGAAAGGTACGCAACTGTCCGGCTCCGATTTTGTTGATTTTGATATATGTTAGAGAGTAGTTTAAAATAACAGACACGTATTTTTTTTAGCGGCCCAAACTCAACCTTTTGTGAGAAATTGACCTCCAAAAGTGACTAAACCCTCTTACTTAATAAAAAAATCCCTACAAAGATCATTAAAGATACACTTCCTTTGGTATTTTTTTATAATATTAGTTTTAGCCGATATAACAAAACACGTGCTCATTATTTTTTCATCTTCTTAAACATTTATAATCAAACCGCTATGAAACTTGCAATTTTTTTTTAAATATCTCTATACAAGTAAGAGGGGTTAGTCACTTTTCAGTACTTTGGAGGTCAATTTCTCACAACAGGTTGAGTTTGGGCCGCTAAAAAAAATAAGTGACTGTTATTTTAAACTACTCTCTAACATATATCAAAATCAATAAAATCGGAGCCGGACAGTTGGGTAGGTACCTTTCCTTATAAGAAAAAAATAAAACTTAAATAAGTAGTACATCAAAGGAAAAGCCATATTCGTTAGAAGTTATCCATATAACACATATAACATCGGGTTGTTATCACGGTGGTGTTGTTGCGTTCTATGTTCTACTTTCACTCGACCGGACAGAATGTCTTGTCACACGTTACGGCCGGTCTGTGTAAATATATATGTACATTACAAAGTTGACCGTACCCATATTTGCGATTTGACTGCACCTTGGAAATGACTGCACAATATAGAATGTCATTGGTTTCGCAGTATAAAATGGCTTTAACCGGAATGCCAAACTGGAAACACATTTACTAAACCTAAAGCAAACACAAAAGGGTCACGTAACGTGCTTGCACACCCATGCTTAGTTTTAAAAGGATACTAATTCGATTTTATTTATTATCTCATAGTTTATAATAGAAAAGTACGGGTCGCCATTCAATTGTAAAATTTGGGAACACCCTTGGTACTCGCCTAGTACAAAGGTTGTTCCTAAATCTCGTAGTCTAGTACTACTAGCTCGGGTGTAGGTTGACAGGAGGACATGATGAGCCTAGATGCCGGCAGAGGCCGAGGTGTCGTAGTAGCCGCCGCCCGCGCCGTCGAGCCCCACCGAGGAGCTGGCGGTGATGGAGCGCGCGCCCAGCACCGGCCCGAACTGGCGACGGGTCTGCCCAACGCTGTGGATATAACGGAGTTATGAGGCTTTTTACCTGACTGCCGAAGGAAAAGGGTAATGTTTTTAGTCGACTGCCGACGGAGAGGGGTAATGGTTTTGACATGTATGTATGGTTGTTGTTCCCTTGTAAAAGCTAAAATGATGGCCCGATTCAACAAGCGAGATGACGTTAGATTCGTCTTAGCGTAGTAGAGTGTCAGTGGATAGTTGACATTTATTTTTATTAGAAATTGGCGAAACATAAATTATATACAAGATAAGTAACAATATATTGACCACATTATGCAAACAGCATTTAAGTTCTTATAGCTTGCTTTTTGTTAGACTTGTTGCAATAGTTGAGTTGACCACGTCGCATTTATTAGTTTTTCTTGATAATTCAAGTATGATGCTTAAGGGCATCACAGACTAACAGTTGCGAACACCTGCAGACCAAAGTCTTTCAGACTGTTGTCCATAATCTCTGAAGCAAGTGAAACTGGCAGTCTCTAATACTATGAACTGACAGGATGCAAATATCAACCGACGGACTATTAGTCTATGGTGCCCTTAAGCGAATTCCTAAATGTTGTTTATCAACTTGCATGTATCTATCTATCTAATGTAATACCTTTAATAAATTCTTGTAAATATATACCTTTTTTTATGGCAATGCGAAGGCACGTGAGCAGTCAGACCACGTGATGATAAGTGGGATCTGAGACCCATAGACATTTGAAATCTCGAGTCTACAATCTCAAAACTGCAATCCTAGGACTTCGAATGTGTTGCCAACCCTGAGGGCTGAGATGGAATGTCTCTATGCTAGTAATTTCACCGGTTGGCTTATTCCCACACCGGAACACAGCAATGCGAACATTGCTGCTTGGCGAAGGGTTAATGGATAAGATGGCGGAACCACATTCCTCCGCCGATTCGATCTAGACTCGATTCGTTTTTGTGTTGTAAACTGTAGTCTTCTATTACTTTCTTATTCATATATCAAGCTTAAAGCCTTAAGGCGGCAATTTAGCTTGATCCGAGTACCCGTTAACATTCCGTGGTGGTCTACGACATTGGTAGAGCTGCGTGATGCACCCCACATTCCGAACGAACATCACTCAAGCTCGTCGTCGTCGTACGCAAAACCACGTAGTTTTTTACCCTGAAGAGAATGACACCCTTCGCCTACGGCTTTCAATAACACAATAGCTAAGATGTCTCGTACGAGTATACTTAATACATATTAGACGGAGACTTTTTTACTATGTAGTTAGAATATGCCATGTTTGCGACTACACTACAAGTATTTGTGAAAGACAACCTCGTCGGTAAGTACAAAATGTGTGTGCAATTGCGATAAACCATATTCTTAGAATGTATGGCTAATAACTGATTCGTGAAAAAGACTAGCTGACCCATTCACCTCAGATTAGAAAAGACATCAACGCGCCCGAAGTTTGGGTAAGAGTCATTTAAAATGCAAATAAACGAAATAAGTTCCTTCAAATTATCCGTTTCTTTATATCTTTAAATAGGAACCAGCCTTATTTTTAGGGGTAGGGGTCGATACCGAATTCCTGATGGCTTTGCAAAAAAAAGGCTCTACATATCAGCGTAGCAGTCGCATTACTTCAGCTGCAGGGATCAAGAAAAGCCGGTTGGACGTGGAATCCGCAACGAGCTCACCTTTGCTCGCGAGAATAAAGCCACGGTTAATACTTTGGGTATTCGTACGTAAATCAATTACTGATGTAGGTACACATTGACCGCATTCTTAATTTCGAAAGAAGCATATTGTACTTAATCATTCTGGACTGGATCGACGCGTACCTATTGTTTGATGTCCGACACTCCGAGATGTAATCGTGCGCGGAATACGTTAATTCATCTGTTTATGCAACGTTTGATATGATCGATCTTTTGATCTCTTTGAGTTATTTAAGGGCCCCGGGGTGTACCAGGTGGTATATAAGGAATGTAAAAATACATACTTCCAAATCTGCTTGTGCAATTTCACGTTCTGGCGAAAGACAAAAAAAGGATAAAGTAAAGTGCGCCTGCAACTTTGTAGGTTTCAGTTGAGTGAAACCCGCGAGTGCGTTTATGGGTTATATTATCTAGTTTTTGGAAGTATGAATTATTCCAACCCCCTTAAAGCACCTTTTCCGTTGCTAAGTAAAACATGTTTGTTTATGATCACTAAAAAATCTAAAAAGACATCCGCGTGATGTATTCGTATAATGAAGTTGCTAATTCAGAGACTTTACCATGGTCCACAAGCACGAATTTGTAACTAGCATCCAAAATATGTTGCAACATGCGAAATATGTTCTAAATAAAATAAACTACCTAACATATATAATTGTAATGTGCTTCAAGGCCGTAGCCTAATCCGGCAATTACATCAAAGTGTTTCCTAAACTCGTATTACCGGAGCCGTGTAAAAACCAGCACCATGAGCATTTTTTGTCCATTGTTTTTGCACCTCGATTATGGATGGGTGGGATGAATCACGACTCTGTCCTATAATTCTTTGGTTACGTAATTAATTGTCTGTTCCTCGTTAGGTACTTTTATTTACTATTTGAATAATATCCTAATTTGCACTCCACTGTCCTTTTCATCGGAACGAAACAAAGGATTGACGTCATTTTTGGCACAGAGATGGTTTTTAGGAAGGCGATTTCTTTTTAAATTAGTATTGTTGTGTATTGTTTAGTCCGTTAATATAGAAAAGAGCAACAAAGCTAGAATTGATATTTAATTTGAGTTGAACGCAACGGACACCTTTTGCGTGATTACTGTTACCGCGTAATATTTATATTATATTAATAAGCAATCAATGAACGAAATGCCAATTATGTTCTTTTTTATTTGTTACAAATATAAACTAAGTACAATAAATATTAGGTCTTCCGGCAGTTGCATGACAGGCGCGCGCGCAGCGGCGCAGCGCGGGCGCGGCGTGCAACTGATGGAAAATGTTCAGGACGGCCCACACCATGGATTAGTCACTTATGTCGATCGCCGCCGTTAAGCCCTATGAACAAACAAAAAGGGGACGGTTAGTCACAAATGCCAGATTTTCTACTTACTGTTAATTCGGTAAAACAAAACCGTCAAGCTCCTTGAAGGAACCGTCCTGTTAGGAACCCAGACTTGTACATTTGTAATCGTGTTCGGAACTACACTCGAGCGAACCATTTGTGTGCGTTATGACATAGAGTGGCTACGGGTTACTGCAGGGTTACATTAGGCCGTGTTGTTGACGCCGCGACGTTACCGCTGCCGAGAGCCCGATGATCATGTTAGACCATTACACGTTAAAAAGTACGGCTCATTCCATTAAAAATAATTACGACATAAGTTACCGAATTATTATTAGTTCAGTATTTTAAAAACACCATGTTTGAGACAAGCATTTGTTTCCGTCCGCACTTTTTGCACAGTTGGACTCGTTGGTTTGATCTTGAAAAGCTCTCGGACTGATTTGAGTCCAAACTCGGTGGGGATGCTTAAGTAAAGCAGAAAGCTCTTAATCGGGTTTATTTAAATTCCACCCACACCACACCACCACTGATTTGCAATGACTCAAGATTGACTTGCTTAACTACGATAATAAGTATACATACTGGCAAACAAACAAACACACATTTGAGTTAAATATCAGCTTACAAAATGCGAAAGGAAGCTTTATTGATAATTTAACCGGGGTATCCACTGCGAGATTCCCCGCAGTTTACAAGACCTGGCGAAAATAAAATACACAAACTGATGCCACTAGGCCGACCTTATCTATACATGGCATGAAAATGAAACTCTTGCCATGTAAATAAAAATGGAAACCGACCGGAAACAATATCGTTTATGCAATGTAAAATATAAAAAAATAAGAAGTGATTACCAAAACTCCCCTTAAAATATGGGCTCTTAATATTATTGTTTACCCAGACAGTTTCTGCTTCAACTAATATAGTTTGTTAGTTAATAGTTATTCACTAATGAGAACAAGGCTGGCAGTTTGATGTGAAGATTTATTGAATAAGATTAGGATTTTTTCTTTTTAGTAATGATATCTATAGCACCTTAGACCAGTCATAACTGTATATAATCAAAGTAATTTGTACACTTCGATCAAAACAGTAGAAACTCAAACTTTGATACATGGCCACTATAGTCTAAACCAAAGACCTTTATATAACTAACGTAATAGACGAACAGACTCCCTTTTTCCCGCGTTACCAAAACCGAAATGTCAACGTGTGCGTGATTTTACAAGTGTGTGAGTAATTTTAGTGATGTCCGTACGTTACATCAAAAAAATATCGATGAAAAAGACTCGCTTATATAACTAATAAAACACAAGATTCTTTCATTATCTATAATAATACTCTTTTCATGGTAATTACCACACACATATCATACAATCAATTTTTAATGTAAATAATTAATAAATTTCAGTCTTACACAAATTCTAGGCTTTTAATATGGGCACTAGGCAACAATAAAGTTACTTATATAGAGAAACTAGCAACCTGCCCTCGCTTCGCTTCGGTTAATATAAATAAAAAATAACCCAAGTTCATCTGGAATAATATACTTTTCAAACGGTGGAAGTATTCACTTTATTTGGCCACAACTTAGAAGTTCTTGTGCACTTACGTTCGGACCTACTTTCATGTTCAGTAGAAGATTCTCTGGCTCTCTCATATGTGTCTATCCCTGTCACCTATAAGCCGAACGTCACGCTCAGTAGAGGATTCTTTGGCTTGCTGAGATCTGTGTATCCTTATCAACTTTAAGACGAACGTCACGTAAATGACAATTATCATGTACATTCCCAAGCCCAAGGTAACTAACGTATAGGTAACTAACCGAATGTTATACAGACATAATTTTCACCCCATCGAAATTTCTCAAACGCCTTGTAGGTACCGAATTTACTAACTTTCGGACCCCCCATATCTCGGTAATTATCAACCTGAGAGAAAAAGTTTAAATAAGAGAAGATGCTTATTTTAGCATTTTCTACACGATTTAATTAAAACATACACAAAAAACATAAAAAAAAATTTTGAAGTCCTGTCGTAGGCTGGACCACTGCATTTAATGATAAATAATAAACTGTGATCAATTTACCTAGCTGCGTTTTATAATCGCTCGGAATAATGTTTAAATAATTATGAGAAGGAATGAAGAAATATCGACATATTGATAACTTATCGATAGATGAGTGTGATTCAAACATTCAATCACTACCTAAAAACTGGAAATTTTCACGGACACAACATCTTTTCATTTTACATATAAAAATTAAAAATGTGCATAAAACACAAAACTACATGATATATCGTACTTATTAGACCACTAACCGTATTCCTTGGACCTAGGAATCCTTGAAAATATGAGTTCAAAAATGACTATGTGTGGATCATAATTACCTGTGAAATGACTCATTGTTTGGATTATTCCTATGATTGACTTCGCAATCAGGTACTGCACAGCCCACCATTGATGTTTTTAACGGTTTTGACACCACGTTTATACAATTATCCTGAATATTTTAATAAAAACTAAAAGACGCTGTCGCCAGTGGGCTACCGTGGGCTACCATTAGCTTTCAAAATGGTTACAACGTCAACGTGTTTCGCTGTCACTGTCGCACTCGTATTCGTGCATAAAGAGGCTGCACTCTCGCTTCCACACACTGTTTGTCTATTATGAAGGTCTTTGGTCTAAACTCCAAAAGTCATTACAAAAAAGGTTTTGACAAATCTCGATCTAATGGGACACTCGCGGCACGAAAGTCTACTTTATCACTTAGGTTTCCGGTTAGCAAATGTTGGTGGGGGGTCAAGGGTGCTATTCTCTTGAGGAACACATTATCGATAACCTAAATAAAGTGCCTGTGCGGCCTACTTACTGAATAAATGTCCTTTATTTATTTTGTATCTTACCAATAAGCATAAACTGACTGTTCTCGCGTAAGAACTACGTGTCTGTATGGTCTCGACCTTCCACTATTTGATGGTCGTCCGAGCTCTGGTCGTTGACACGTCCCGCTGCATCACTCTAACCGGCAGGCTTATTGCCTAACGCACTCGCAATCGCATTCGTTTTCATTTTGAAAGTGCGAAGGAGATTCTGCTTTCAATATGAAAATAATTGTTCTACTTTGAGGTCGATTGCGATTGCGAGTGCGTTAGGCAATAGGCCAACCACTCAAGGGTCGGTTTTGGCTTGTCACCCCTATTTAAGTATTGAAGTTTACCTGAGAGGCTTGCCGGAGCCGTAGGAGCCTCCCAGCCCCCAGCCGCCAGGGGCGCCGTAGCCGGCGCCGTTGGCGCGCGCGTTAGCATTGGCATTCGCATTAGCGTTGGCTTCACCGCCTCCCCCTGGAATACGCAAACACATAATGGTTAGAATGAAAACAAAGTTGGAAAAAGGGGCAAATAAAAAATAATAAAATCCCCACAAATAATACTTTTCATGGCTCCAAATACGCTACTTTCAGCACTTTTGCGGAAATATATTTTGGCATGTGGAGCGGATCGACATTTATACAGGGTTATTGGTAAGTCGACCTATTCCCGTTAGGAGGTGATAGGGGTGACTATTTGCGATAAGTTTGACTCCCATATGCATTATGCAAAAGTGAACCATTTTTGAGTTATCGCTTTTATTAGTTTTTTTTTAAATTAGTCAGAAATTCAACTTGTAAAATTTATTACAAAAGAAGTATCAATTTAAATCTTTTTTTTTCTTCTGATTTACAAAACCGATTAAACACTGGTTATTTCTCAATATTAAAACAATAATTATCGGTCCAAATTTAAAAAAGCGAGACGGAAAACGAAATTTTTTCAATATTTTTTGCGATCGCCTTCCACTAAAATGCCTTAAAAACAAAAAAAAACGTTATGAAACTTGGCTTGCAGATTATTTTAAAAACTTAACTGTTTTCTTAGCTCTCCAAAAACGCATAACAAGTAGAAAGTTATTTAAAAAAAACCTGAAAAAATAATCATCACAAAGGAAGCGGGCGGAAACAAAAGTCACAAATGCAACTTCAAAAATTAAAATTAAAAAATATACCAAATTTAAATCATACATTTTTTATTTGCTTTTGTACAAGATGAATTTGTTGTTCCTATGCAAAATTAAAAAAAATATTATCTGTACACGTTTGAGAATGCGAGGCCGAAAACTAAAAAATACATATTTTTTTATCAAACTCCAACATAAATAACACGAAAACAGAAAAAAATACCAATACATTTGGCGTGCAGATTACACATAAAACATTGACCTTTTTCCAGCTTTCTAACGAGCTATTAAAACTAAAATGAGTTTTGTTAAAGATTGCTGGAAAAAATTGATCACAAAGGAAGCAACAAGGAAGTCACGTCCAAAACAAAACTTAAAATTAACTAACTAAATCTATCAAAACTAACTGTTATACTCGTAAACACAAATAACAACATTAACTTATGTGAGAATAAGAAATGGAGGTAGCCATTTTGAAAATGAACTATAAAAATCCTGATTATTTCAATTTTAATTGTTTATTAGTTTTAATTTTGTAACTTTTTACATAAGTTAATGTTGTTATTTGTGTTTATGAGTATAACAGTTAGTTTTGATAGATTTAGTTAGTTAATTTTAAGTTTTGTTCGGATGTGACTTCCTTGTTGCTTCCTTTGTGATCAGTTTTTTCCAGCAATCTTTAGCAAAATTCATATTAATTTTAATAGATCGTTAGAAAGCAAGGAAAAGGTCAATGTTTTATGTGTAATCTGCACGCCAAATGTATTGGTAAATTTTTCTGTTTTCGTGTAGGTACGTGTGTGTTGGAGTTTGATAAAACAAAAAGTGTACAAATGGTATGTTTTTTAATTTCAATTTTTGAAGTTGCATTTGTGACTTTTGTTTCCGCCCGCTTCCTTTGTGATGATTATTTTTTCAGGTTTTTTTAAAATAATTTTCTACTTATTATGCGTTTTTGGAGAGCTAAGAATCAGTTAAGTTTTTAAAATAATCTGCAAGCCAAGTTTCATAACGTTTTTTTTTGTTTTTAAGGCATTTTAGTGGAAAGCGATCGCAAAAAATATTGAAAAAATTTCGATTTCCGTCTCGCTTTTTGAAATTTGGACCGATAATTATTGTTTTAATATTGAGAAATAACCAGTGTTTAATCGGTTTTGTAAATCAGAAGAAAAAAAAAGATTTAAATTGATACTTTTTTTGTAATAAATTTTTCAAGTTGAATTTCCGACTAATTTAAAAAAAAACTTATAAACGCGATAACTCAAAAATGGTTCACTTTTGCATAATGCATATGGGGGTCAAACTTATCGCAAATAGTCACCCCTATCACCTCCTAACGGGAATAGGTCGACTTACCAATAACCCTGTATATAACTCTCTCGATTATAACATACTCTGCACTTAAAGCAAACGATATTAAAAAAGTGATAAAAAGTATGGAATTGATATAAGCACTCGATCCGACTCAGTCCGGCAGGTTTTTACCAGAAAACGGCGGTTTTAGGCAAATCGATGCACTTTGAGGTTATTAAAGTGTTTACTAAATAAGACAAGTCAAATGTATGCACTTTACATCAATGCAATACGTTTTCGATAAAGATAACTTTTACAGAATGCATATTATCTAGGCCCTTGGGAGTCTAAGTGCGTGCCATTAAACGTATATTCATGTGGTCTAACTGATTCGTTTCTTAACGATACAAACCATCCGATAAGTCCTTGCGATAATGCATTATTTTATTGTTTAGTGGAAAAACAACGGCGATTACAGAGTGTGACGTATAACAGAGAAATATCAACAAACTTTACATTTGCAAATGAAATTTAAACTGAACGAACACCTATTGCGTGTTTCATGCGTGTGAGTTAATAAGTTATGTTTTCACCTCTCAAACAATGACATAATTGTCTATTTACACCACTAGTGTCAACAAAGGACATGTGACAAATTTAATATAAAAAATGAGTTCAACGAATTGAGAAACCCCCTTTTTAGGGTTCCAGACGTAAAATTGTAAAAAAAAACCCTTATTGTGAGACTTCGGTGTCTGTCTGTCTGTACGCATGTCACAGCATTTTTTTTCTGAAACTGTAGAAGCTATCGTAGGATCTATCTACTTGAAATTTGGCATAGGTAAGTACCTAATACCTATAACATGCTTCCCCGCATCTGTTTTGAGAATAAAAAAAACCGTTTTATTGCACTGATTTTAGAGGCGCGTAATCGAGTTACAGAAGTAGGTAGTTCACTCAAAGGTCATTTTTTAAAAGTCTATCCGCCTTCGTATTTTATTATTATAATTATAATATCCAACGGAGAGTAAGTAAGAGTGGTAGTTAAAAGCGCTATCAATATTTTGCACGTGTTTTGCCGCTGCTCACACCGTTAGACGGACTGCCCACGACGCCTTCCTAAATAGAACCAGCGTCTCTACATCTCGCCACGGGTAATTGACGACTAAGTGGGTAGGCACTTTATTTTTTTATGATTGACTTTGTAGAGAAAGTAATGTAGTTAATGATTTCATGGATAGTTTTTTGTCTGTTTGTCCGGCGACTGGGGACGGAGACCGTTAGTCGAACGGCGTCCGACGCCGGTAGCGATTAAATCTGCTCTACACGTCGATACGTGCTCTACTTTACCGAAAGCTCATTTTGTGCATATCAATGATCATTCCGTTAGCAAGCAATGAGTAACGGCTTTTAAAGCGGTTAAAGGGGTTTTCGAAGTTCTATGTGATATTGTGCTAGCTAAGCTATTGTTAAGATTTTGTTTAATGCAAGAAGTATAAATAGCCTAAAGTATACAAAGTATAATATAGCCTAGAGGACGCCCGCTTCGTACGCGTAGAATAAGTTTACCGCTACTCCCCCTATTTCTTCCTGTTGGGAGTGTTCCGGAAAATCCTTTCTTAGTGCTCACTTACGCTCATGGAAGGAACCACTGTACCAAATTTAAAGTTTCTAGGTACAGTGATTTCAGCTGTGCGTTAATATATAAGTCAGTCAGTTTTACCTTTTATATATATCGATAATATCAATAATAATACTTTTTAAGATAAACCCTTATCTTGTAACTACCAATTTTATTTAAATAACAACAATATACCTGTTCTACGCGCCTCTTCATAAACGCGACGATCTTTAGTTAATCGGTAAGTCGTGAATAAGATTAGCTTTTCATAAGAAATACCAAGGACTTATTTAATCGCTGAATGAACGTTGTTGCAATGTCATGATTCGAATTTAACGTTGATTGGATCACCCACTAGGTAAGTGAGCGATTAGTTCCGGATTCGTTGAGATGAGGTAACTTCAATCAACAATTTTCTAAAATCAACTTCAGTTGATGCCTTGAACCTATAGGTTTAGGTTAAAACAATCCTCAGAAGAGTTTTAGAATATACGTTATAAGATGATAACTAAAGCAACTAAAAATTACCAATTTTCATAATTCATGAATTGAAAACTTTTATATCTGTTTGTCATTATAATCTTTGTGTCTCTGTTAACTGCACACGGTTTCTTGTACAGTTCCGGAATTTAATTCCTATACCACTTTGGACTATGTCAAAGTGACACTTTAAATAAAATCATAAAAAGTCTCTTACGTTTTGATTGATTATATCAATTTGACATAGTCCAAAGTGGTATAGGAAATAAATTCCGTGACTGTACTACTTTTCTTAATAGGTCAATGGCACAGAGAAGTTGTGTCAATTGAAACAACTGATATTTGAACAGTGGTAGGTAAGTGCAGATCAAATGGAATTGTTTAGAGTATTTACGCATGTTTGGGGTTATTAAACCTACTGTCGTGGTTTTGGGATCCTGACCCCAAAAGATCGGGTTGATTCTTTGTGGCGTTATGAACAGACTACTAGAGTAGACCGTGAATTTCAGAAATAATATATTGTATCATCTAGTATTTTTCTAACGGTGCTCGTCGCCATAATGCTTATGACAAACCTTTTCAGTCTGTAATAGGTACCGATGTATTTGACGATACTTACAGGAATTAGCGTTGGCCTCAGCGTTGGCATTGGCATTCGCATTAGCGCCGGCACCGCCAGGGTAGTACCCCGGATTGACATGCCGGCGCAGGCGCCGCAGCGGCACCGGCGCGGACGCGTGGCCCTCCGCGTCGATCGTGTAGTACGCGCGCGGCACGTAGTACTGCCCCTCTGGAATGTTCAAAGCATAAAGGTAACAGTACTGCGCATTGTTCTGTTCTCAGCGCAGTGAGTTATGCCGCTCTACGAGAAATGCAGCTGCGATGTCTGGTGCATTACATTTCTATAAGCGAGAACTATGCGTGATTAATTTTCGTAGTTTCAAGTTTTATTATAACGTTACTTAAAAAAATACAGCGGCACCATTAACATTAAAAACTAAATAAAGCAAAGGTTTTGGTATTGGATTTACTTTACAAAAAAATCCGTATGAATACTTATCGTTAGATATCATGTTTACCTATATCAAATAATCGTGAATCACTTGGATTACGACGGTCACGATCGGCTAAGGTCGCTGTCTCAGAATTAAGTGTAAAGATGTATTACGGGTCGTTAGTGATGATATCAGCCTTGTGCCTCGAGCATCCTCGAGAAGCAAGATTTGTTTTTTGTTCGCTTTAAATATCACTTCGCAAGCTTAATATTCCTCTGAAATATTGCTAGATTAAGGAGATTCTACAAAACTTTCAAATTCTATTGTTTAGAGGTACACTTCTTGTGAAGGGCATGTCTGGCATGAGGCCATAAGAAGAGGGACTTCTGTAAAAATATATACTACTATGTTTAAAGAAGAAAGCAAGTTCCTCTCAAGACTCATTGAGAAACTTTACGCCTCAATTTTACGACTTCGTCTTTATGTCCATAGGACTGAGTTAGATTTGCCCCCAATTAGTTATAAACAACTACACTCTTAACTGTACATCGGTGGAAATTATTACAAAAGGCAGGCAGTTATCAGTGTGGGGGATGGTACCTAATCAATAAAATCTGTGGTATGTTAATAAAACTTTACATGCTTACGTATTGCGTTATATTTCTTCGCATTTTTGTTTTCTGAGGTGGCGGACAGACAACCGGTAAAATTACCAGTAGGTATTGAAGAATTCCATCGTATTCTTTACGGTTGGCAATGCATTTTGCAATATTGACATGACACGTGTCCCAATATGCCCATGAGGGAGGAAACATGTAGGTAATAAATGCTTCCGAACAAATTATCTCAGTGAATCATCTATTTCTATTCGTTTAGCTTTGTTAGAATTTCTATGGACCACTGAAACCAGTCTGAAATCTGTTCCGATTGGCTAACAGCAAAGGTAGCGTAACGCTACCTAAGTTAACATCTTCGGGTCTAGATTCTATCCTACGTAAGTACTATACACTGACACAATAGACCTCATCATCATCAAGCAATAGGTATATCATAGCAAGTGTATCTTCAATGAGAAGTAAATAACTTTGAAGGGTTCTTTTTTAAATAAATTTTAGCCAATATAACAAAAACCGTGCTTATTTTTTTTTTCAAACATAATGAAATCAGTAAGAAATTAGCCATTTAAAAAAAAGAAATCTCTATAGAAGTTAGAGGGTTTAGTCACTTTTCAGTACTTTGTAGTCAATTTTTCACAACAGGTTGAGTTTGGGCAGCAAAAAAATAATAAGTGTCTGTTATTTTAGATTACTCTCTACAATATATCGAAATCAACAAAATCGGAGTCGGACAGTTGGGTACCTTTCCTTGTTAGCAAAAAATGCAATAAGGTCGATACCTTCGGGGTCGCGTTTGTAGAGACCGACGATATAGCAAATTATTTGTGGAAAATACTGGAATAAATTAAAATGTTGTTAGTCATAAACTTTGATTTTCTTAAGATTCTTATCGTATCGTAACCAATGTGTCTCCACAAATTGCCTCTCCTAGACCACCAGCAAACACCACAACATACAGAATCCAATTTATATTCTTTGCAATTTTCTCAAAATATTTATTCATTGCGTGCTATTACTAAAAAGTCAACCAAAATAAAAACAATATTGATGCGATCCGATAATAGCCCGCAAAAGTGGTCAAAGCCGATCAAAAAAGACAAGACAAGTCGCATCGGTTGGCGGCAAAAAGTGACAAAAGGGCACTAACCTGCTAAAGCGACAGCCAGCACGGCCGAGAGTAAAAACAAGGTTATTCGCTGCATGGTGGACGTCGAGCCGGCGCGGAGCTGAGGCAATACTGGCGCTCGGGCCGCTGCTCACTTTTATATAGGTGTATCTTACTCACAGCTTCGGACGCGTGCATCAGTGCAGGCCGGCCACGCCTCGGCGTAACGGTTACCTGCGAAAAGTTATAAAATTAAATGGGAACCAATTTAACTAGAACTTCTTGAGATAGCCGTGATTTTAATACTGGCTATAGACCCACATTTGGCACTAGGTTACCCATTACTATGTGATTAATCGTCGCCTGAAGAAATGAATGTACCTAAAAGTATACTTTAAGGTAGTCGCTGCAAAAACCCGACCTGAGCAAAACACAATTCCTGTTTAACCCAAGTTACCCAACCCACCTACTTAATACCACATAACCATGAAGAGGCCTATATTCTGGGACTCGTAGCTAGGGATCAATTTTCGACGACGAGTCAAAAACGAATATTAATAAAAAACCACTAAACTGTCTGAAAAAAAGAAGTTGCACAACTAATTAGACAAACCAATCTACTCATGCTATCTGAGCACCCTTATAACAATAGTCGAATAAGGATAATTTTTAGCACCTGATAATATGTCCCGATTTATTTGATCGCAACTGTATACTAATACAGTCGCGGTCAAATAAATCGTATACTGTATCATTAGGCACTTTTAATTTGACTACCTTCACAAAACGTAATTCTAAACAAATACGTGCCTAATTGATTTACGTTCAGCCGTAGGACCTTGTCACAGCTAAGTCACATGGCGTAGTCCGGTCACGTCATTACGTATTTCTTTTTCAGTGATACACTAATCAATTTTCTCGTGCGCAGTAGGTACCTGTTTATAATGTAATTTGAACTTTACACTGTGACACCAGGCACTATAAAAATACATGGTTAATATTAATTTTAATTATTTAATTATTTAAGCACTCCTTTTTAATTTGTGTTATTTCTAACTACAAAGGTATGTGTGGCGTGACTAAATTTAAGGTGGTTAGCAGGT
Organism: Acleris sparsana; assembly: GCA_923062465.1. Classification (NCBI taxonomy): domain Eukaryota; kingdom Metazoa; phylum Arthropoda; class Insecta; order Lepidoptera; family Tortricidae; genus Acleris; species Acleris sparsana. The sequence continues at coordinate 10,620,017 of OV281287.1, read as the reverse complement.
AAATAAATAAATAAAATACCTATAGTTTAGTTTCAAATAATACTTACGGTAAATATTTTTTTTAACTTCTATTCATTTAAGATGAGTAAATTAAACTTTCTTAAATAATTATTTTATGGGGTTCAAAATATTTTTTGTCAGTTTTATTAGTTAATAACTAGAACTATCTTTTGCTGCACGCAACAGGAATATTATATTTCTTACCTTCTTTGTAAAAGGGGGTGTTCAGTAGGTACGAGTAGGGTCAAGGAGGGAACAGTGGCTAGGATTTTTTCAACAGGCTATTGTATGAAAGATATAAATCCCTGAAATAGTTATTGCAAGCACAAAGCACAGTGCATTATTGAAGTTTCATATGTAGCAAATAGATTTCTTATTACTTTTACCAAAAAAGAGATAACTAGTCTTTTTAAAAAAATGAGAATCGAGTGACTGTGTACTACGACCTGTACACAGTCACTAACACCCCCAAGTACACGGTGGTTCTAACAGTGCACAGTGGCTCGAACCTTTGTGTACACTCCCTAGTATACAGTGGTTCTTACAGTACACAATGGTTACGTTTTGATATTCAATGACCAAATAGGTTCTGACATCTTTAGGAAAAATTAAAAATTGATAAGGGTTGTTATTTTTTTATTAAAGTTGTAATGTTTAGGTATCTACTACCTACTTAGAAATAATTTTCATAAAAATTAAATCACATTTTAGCGCTTTGTAGAGGCCATACCTCTTAAGGCAAAAATAAAAAGAACATCAATATTCTTGTAACTTAAATAAACTCAGTAATTAACAATTGTCATTAATGGTTTAAATCACATAGGTACTTACTATTACAGAAATACCCAACCCTTGTCACAAAATTAAATCACATTTTAGCAGATCTACAACCGTCCCTCTAAAGGCAAAAAAGGCAAAAGAACCCATATGAATGCCATAGAACTCATTTACCTACTAATACATTTTTAATAATACTGTAATGTAAAGAGTTGCATGTAGGTACACAGTGGTTCGAGAGCGACTGTGTACTTTCCCGAAACGAACTACTGTTGTCCCGGTCGCCATTTTGGATTTTAGATCAAACTAGAAGCAAACACCAAAGCTGAGGGCCTTGAATTATCAGCTAATACTAAGTCAATTAGACACACTCTTAGTGCAAAACATAGTTAATCTAAAATGTCGTACGAGTTAAGAAAAAAATTAAGTGAAACTTACCTGAAAATGTAGTTTTGTCAGGGGTTAAAACAAAAACGCATCGCAACTCGTCCGCATGGCGCCGGAGTGGGTCTCTGACTAGTTCGTGCATGATCGGGTACCCAATGCTTCCGATTGATGTAGAAGACAGGAATATAGATCTTTCCCTTTCGAGTACAGCACATTCGAGCCACTGTTCCCACCGAGCTACTGTTCCCTCCCTGACCCTATCATGTTGAGGGGTGATATTAATTGTTATTAAGTCGATTAAACTTAATTTATCTTTTTAATAGTTAATAAGTTTATTTTTACGCTTCAATATCCGTCATATTAAACTACCTAAATTAACTTCTTACAATCAGTAATCTTCATTGTTCTTTTTATTTTTATTTTGCGTCGTAAAATTATTACTATAACTTTTAAATGTAAAGAAGTAACATAAAGTTACTAAGTTTATTGTTGGCCTTCTATTCTGCAGCTAATGTCTGTGACAACTTTATGAAGCTTTACTTGTAAAGAATTACTCGCATATTTATGGACGGAAAATACTAAATGTGTCTGTTCATGACGTAGAATACAAACAATCTTAACTACTATTCAGACAATAGCTATGTTTTCTTAAAGCAATGCATAAGATTAGTCTTCAGTCAGTTTTCTATTGGGAAAAGTATTACAGTTTTGTTCAAAGTGTCTACCTCTACCTTATCTCTATCTACCTGCGCTTGGGTTTTTTTACCGCAAGTATACGTATTTGGCCTTCTACGTCAAGTTTGGTATTATTTTTCGGATAGGTACTTAAATCAAGGATAGTCAATGCATCTGCTATGTATATATTCGTTGCTTTAATACAAAAGCGACGCAAAACAAAATGTGTCTGTGTTGCATTTGAAATCGGAATGCTATATACTTTCAGTTTTAAATCAAACTATATTTGTTTTTGATTTGTGGCGCTTTTGTATTTAAGCAGCGAATATATTTGTTAATAGGTACGGATCTCTTGCAAAATATTAAGTAGGTACGACCCGTACGACCTAAAATAATAGGTATAAGTATGTACGAGGGCTGTTTGATGAGTACCAGGTTTTGGAAAAAAAATATTTTTTTTTTGTATATAAGTAATGCATTTATTTTTATATATGTAGTCACCTTTTAAGTCTATACATTTGTTCCACCTATACTCAAGCTTCAATAAACCATCCAAAAAGTAAGATTTTGGAAAGTCATTGAAATATCTGTGGCGGCAATGACTTCGTCATTTGATCCAAATCGCTTACCACCGAGCCATTTTTTTAGGTTGGGAAACAAAAAGAAATCACATGGGGCCAAATCCGGAGAATATGGGGGGTGAGGCAATAGTTCGTAGCGTAGTAACTGTGTTAATTTAGCCATCACAACTCTGGACGAATGAGCCGGGGCGTTGTCGTGATGAAACAGTACTTTTTTCTTTTTAAATGGGGTCGTTTTTCCTTCAACTTGGTGTCAAATTCATCCAATAAATTGGCATAGTACTGCCCTGGGTTACCTATCACAACTTCGAAAAATGTTTGACCGAATTTTGGTTCGACAAATACTTTTCGTCAATTATGGTTTGGGTTTTTTTACGTTTGGCCGAATGATCATTTCGAATAGTTTTATTTATTCATTACTTGTTTTGGTTTTTTAACGATTTGACAAATTATCTATACCTCATTACTGGTTTCGGCGTATCAACAGTTGTCCAATGTAATGCTTTGTCTATTTGTCTTTTTCCTATTTCTGATTTTACCTTAGTATCCTTTGCCCAATATTAAGGCTCGGTTTGTCAAACAAATTGTTGATGATATGAAGTATTATTAAGATTGCTATAAAATATAAATCATATTGTTTGATCTGTGTTGACTTATTTCTTAGTTATAGAAAATAAGTGAACCGTTCCGAGTCGGTTTTACCCTGATTGTCTTGATCTTTGCATTGTCTGGATAAATTATACTTAAGCAAGTTTTTCGGGGCAGAAAAAAAATAACCTCGAAAGCCAAGGCGGGAGCAAAGCTCCCGCCTTGGCCTTCTAACCTAACCTATCTGAGTCGGTTCTGCCCTGACTCGTCTTGCTCGTTGCATTTTGTAGATAGTTGAAACTAATTACAAGCAAGATTTTTTGGCCGAAATGAATATTTGACGTAACGTAGCAAAATCTATATGTAACATTGATGAAGTGAAAAATGGGTTAAGAAACAAAATACAAAACGATCCACAGGCTAGTTGTAGCATTGGTGTAATGAAAAATGGGCTTTGAAATAAAATACGTAACAATACATAGGGTACGTGACTACAAGGAGAAAAGTTGCTTGGACTAACGAACCATTTACTTAAAGTCAAATGGTGAAATAAAAAAATGACGAATCGTGCCATCGGAGAAACGATAAAAAACGAAATGTTTTCGGTCAAATGAAATTCGGTCAAAAACTTTTCGAGGTTGCGATAGGTTACCACTGCCCTGTTATCGTTTTCCCCCTTTTTAAGTAGTCAATATGTATAATACCCTGGGAATCCCAAAAAACAGTCGCCATGACCTTTCCAGCCGATGGGACGGTTTTTGCTTTCTTTGGAGCAGGTTCACCCGGTAAAATCCACTGCTTCGACTGCTCTTTCATTTCCGGGGTGTAGTGGTGAACCCACGTTTCGTCCACGGTTACGAAACGACGCAGAAACTCCTTCGGGTTACGTTTGAACACGGCCAAACTCTGCTCCGAAGTAGTCAGTCGGTTCCGTTTTTGCTTATCCGTGAGTAAACGCGGCACCCACCTCGCCGATACTTTCTTCATACCCAATTTTACATCTAATATGTGTGGAACCCTCTCAATTGAAACGTTTACAGCATCAACGATTTCCCGAAGTTTAATTCGGCGGTCGGCTAAAACGATATTTTCAATTTTCCTAACCATATCGTCTGTAGTCACCTCAATTGGCCGGCCTGGGCGATCCTCATCAAATACGGTTGTTCTCCCCCGCTTAAACTCGTTATATCAATATCTGACGGTTGTCATAGAAGGAGCACATTCATGGTACACCGCTTGCATTCTTACTTTTATTGCATCACATGTTTTTTCATCCGAAAACAAGAATCTAATTACAGACCGATACTGTTCTTTCTCCATTTTAACAATTTTAAGTTCACGCTTTCACTGAATTGCTGTCAAATGAGAAAAAAAAACAAAAGAACGCTATTTTAAAAAAAAAAATCCTATCTCTGAAAAGTGGCTTAAAAAGGTGGTATACTTATTTTCAGCCAGTGATATTAATATATTTAGAAAACGGGTACTTATCAAACAGCCCTCGTATGTACCTATGTGTATGTTTCATAATTATTCGTCTACTTTTATCCATGTTAAAGTTTCTGTCAATAAAAATGAGACAAGTTTTGTTGCCGACTTTACATTCTTTCACAGTCATCTTCTGATCACTGAGACCTACCTAACTATATAACGAAACTTGGCGGGTCTACGTTTAAGTACAGCGGAAATCCTCAGCGCATCAGCTCTTATAGACACCATAATTTGCATTGTTATCGGGTTTATAGGTATATAATACCTATGTCTGGCGAATTTTACCCCATTCCTACACCGTAACTGGTTCAAAATTATCTTGCAAGATGTGACCCAAACATACTTATCTACTAAAATACAAATGGAGTCTAAAATAAAGGTTGTCAAAACACGACTGTAGAGTGTACACGGATCAAAAACAAAGCATTTAAAATCCTCTCTATCCAGTTTTTCTTTTCCCGTAGCGCCTGAAAATGAGGAATGCGCGTAAAAATATTTGCTTATGCCGCTCATAACTTTTTATCGGGAAGACATACGAGGGCGACACTGAAAGTTTTTAGATCTGGCCACTTGTAAACAATATAAAAAAATAAGCGGCAAATTGAAAGTTGTCTGTGTCACGTCAGCATGAATTTAACGTGAGAAAATTTTCGTGCAATGATTTTTTATGACTTTCGATGTCATTTAAGTCAACAAGAAAGTTATGTTATGATAGACTACGATTGGCCTTTCACCATGAAGCTCCATCTCGTGCCACTGTTTACAATTGGTTTAATGAGTTTAAACGTGGTCGCAATAATCTCACCGATGATCTGCGTGAGGGCCGGCCTTCTACGGCAAGGACTAAAGATAACATCAGTGCCAGGCGAACGATCGACTATTTGGCGACATCAGACGTGGAATTACTGGGTCACCCGCCGTATAGCCCGGACCTCGCACATTGCGATTTTTATTTATTCCCGAAAATAAAAGAAAACGTTTTATGGATGCCGAGGCAGCTGTGGCTGCGTTTCAAAAGGCCCTCGAAGAGACCCCTAAGGACGAGTGGGCAAAGTGCTTTTGTCAGTGGTTCCATCGGATGCAACGATGTATTGACGTCAATGGACACTATTTTGAAAAGATGTAATAAAGCTAATAACTTGCTAGTTTAATCAGTTTTTGATTATCTAAGAACTTTCAGTTTGACCCTCGTACAAATAAACATGTACCTATGCACAAACTGACACAAACCAATTTGGTCTTTTCTATTACCTACTTACATCTCAGACCTTTTGTCGTGAAGCCAATTGTTAAGAAGTTATTTTAAAAAAAAAACGAATTTTGGCACCTTCAATTCATGATGGCGTCTCACAAGGTCGAAAACTTCGATTGTTAATAGGACCCCATTACCTACAGCCTACTTAATAAGGAAGATCAAAAAATATATATTTTGTAAAACAGAAACCCCTACCTACGGACTACACACAAAATGTCACATCTGAACTACTACCTATTGATTGGAACAACATGTCTTTTATACTAGGTGCATCACTTGCCGTCCCAGGGCAACTCCTAAATGGAGAGAAGCATTTTTCCCATTGAAAGTCTATGGGAACAGATTTTCGGTAATTGTTACTCCGTGGTATGTCCAATTTTTATATATTTTTTTATTAAACGTCTATGGCTAGATGTTGTATTACAGGCTAAAGATCTAATAGTTTGGGAGGAGTATGCGGACAAACGAAAATTCGATTCAGGGAAGAATGGAGCTTCGCTCGAACTAGCTGTTGCCCGCAAATCCATCCGCGCAGAAACATAAAACATAGCCTGTGTTACCCAGGGATAATGTAGCATTATAATGGTGAAAGAATATTTGAAATCGGTCCAGTAGTTTTTGAGTTTAGTCGCTACAAACATACAAAAATACAAATCTTTCCTAATTATAATATTATAGAAAATTATAGAATGTATGTAACATTATTAAAATCATTGTTATTCTCCAAATCGGGGAGCAGTATTCGGGATGCGAGGCCCGGGTCACATAACTGTCTACGCTTACTACTTGGCCGGTGCGGCCTCTACCTTTCAGTGACCAGGATCGTCGAGTGAGAACCGGTGCTATATACCGTGTGCAACCCCTGACGCCAGGGTCCTGACACTGCACTCCATCGGCCGCTCTGACAGTATCTTCACCGCTGCTCCGCACCACTAAACTGCGAGGAGTGTTCTTACACTTCACGGAAACAGACCCTATGAACCTAAGTAGCCTGCCTCTTCTGCTTACGCTACCGAAGATCATACAATACATTTTTAAAACTTCCTGAGTTTTACTTGTTTACTATGGGCACGTTTGCTATAGGGACAGGAAGGGACTATACGCGACCAATTCTTATCTTATCTTTGGGATCGTTACGTAAACACTTCGATCTTAAGGGTCAACTCTTGGGTAAATACCCCTTTACACGAGCAATTCCGTTTTGAGGTCCCATCCGTCACGTCACCTCGACAGTTTTGTTTGTATGTATGTATGTGTGTGTGTAGTTCTATACCAAGCTATTACTTTTGCTGGATATATTATTTTAGTTGCGAATTAGGAAAACAACCCCTATTTTATATTTTATTTCTTATTTATTGTTACAAAAATTATTTTGAAATAAAAATAACATCAAGCTTTTTAAAATTGACAATCTCGTGAAAATAATAACTATAAATTATGAGCACAAATTTCACATTAGGAAGAATAATTTCATTTATGCATTAGTTCAGATACATAACAACAATCATGGATTCGATCACATGGTGTAACAGAAGCAGCTCTCCCGGAGCTCCCTCGGTCGCGGACAGACTCACCACCGCAAGTGCAAACTAGATCTAATAAATAAAGTAATAATCCTCGAAAGCACCAAAATAACGTTTACACAATTTCTGGGACAGAATAAATAAAGTCACAAAAATAAAAGTATGCAATAAAAGTAATCCGCATTACAAAAATAATTACGAATATCTTTAAAATAACTATGTTTTGGAATTCTGATGGAAAATCGCTTATAAATGCAAATTAATTATGCAGTTTTCTCCGTTTAAAGTGTTGAACACGCAGTACCTCATAATCCTTATCAATATATTCATATAAACAACATTTAACCTAAAAATTTATTTTACACTTTAGGAGATATTTTACAACCCTGTTTCCACTATACTTTTAAATGACAATACGATGTTCTTCTATCCAAATAAAGAATACAGTAAATTTGTTTCTTTTTGTCATATTGTAAATGATAAAATAGAAGAATGTGATCAAAAAATAGCTGTTTTGGCGGTTCGTAATAAAAAAAACTGTCGCTAAGTCAAATACATCACACTCCTTTTGTAAAAAACTCAATTAAAACTTACAGGTATTAACATTTCTTCATTGCCAAAGTATAGCTGGCGTCTACAAACATCAAATTACTTTGTGCTCCGACGATACAACACGCGTCGTCAGTGGAAGATCAGCAAACGAAAGACTCACTACTTAGTTGAAAGACTAAGATACGACGGGATGAGGACAACCATTAAACGTTAACTACTTCGCTCGAAACGTGCTCTTCGACGGCCGCTTTTTCCGACCGCCGCGTCAATATTTTTTTATGATTTGGATACATCGGGGTCAAATTGATATTACATGTCAGTCTATTGGACACCAGTGATTTCGTCAGTTTAGTGAGTACGAGTGAGTGAGAGTTTTGTCATGCGAGTGTGGGCGGCTTGGCGCTCACTTGCCCTTGGCGGGCTGGCGCTGGCGCAGCGACTTGTTGGTGGCCTGGTCCACCTCGGGCAGGTCCGACTCCTCCACCGGGGCTTTCTTCACTGTTAACCGACAAATAGTGGCTCTTTAAAAACAATTCACAATCTGTGTTGATGACACAAGTCATAAATTAATATGCTTAATTATGCTTATTCATTTAATTCTAACTTTATGTAATAACTATTTGCTGCACGCAACTCTTATCGTTATGTGAGTTATGTCCTCCTCGGGGTTCAAACTATCTCCATAACAAGTTTCATGGAGATCGGAACAGAGCGTAATAAAGTAATAAATTTACTTTCACTATTTTAATAATATTAGACAAAAAAAAACAGAGACAGGACACTTCTGGGATAATTCTATCCCAAAACGCAATTCGCTAAAAAATATACCTTTTTCTTTCTTAGCTTTCTCCTTTTTCTCCCTCTTGGGCCGGTTCAGAGCCAACTGACGGGACTCTTGCCTTTGCTTCATGGCTTCAGAAATGAAGTTGAACATCAGATAAACCTATGAACAAAAATAAAATAAAACATACAAAAAAATATTGTTTTAGCCACAATAATCGTTCTATTAAATTTTCTGAGCATAAAAACATGTTTAAGTTGTGACTTTGTATGTCTGACTCTTATCTGCTGCATGTGGTTACCTGCACACGCTACGTATGGGTCGTGAAGTTGTATAACAAGTAGATGATGCGGGTGCAGTGCAGCGGGCTGGAGTGTGTACCTGGAAGGAGACGAGCAGCGAGAGCGCGGCGGAGCGCAGCAGCAGGGGCGCGGCGCCGGCCAGCCCGAAGTAGAACGTCAGCACGCCCAGGACCAGCGAGAACAGCCGCACCACCAGGAACACCACGCCGTTCACCAGGCCCACAACTACAAATAAATAACTACTTAACTGGGACTATATTAATAAATAAATATAAACCCATACGAGACTCACACTTAGGACTGTATTTAATAACAATAACACTGATTACTAATACTGTGGTAGTTTAATAGTAGATTGATAACCAAGGGTTGAAAGTGACCCATTTCACCCGAGATATTTCTGGCGCTCGAACGAAGTAAGAGCGCCAATAGTTCGAGGGGAAATGGGTAATTTCACCCGAGTTAGACACTCTACTTTTCATTTCGACTGTGAGGAAAAAAGACACGGTATACCTAAATATATTTAATCTCGTTTCCCGCTTTATCTACTGAAAACTTTTTTTTTCTAGATTCATAAAAAAGTTAAAATACACATGCTGCCAACATTAGAAAAGTTAAATCGAGTTGGCCACGGCCAAGGAGCATGACTTCCATCTCATTCTTACCCTAACTAAAGAAAGAGATAGAATATATTCGTGACGTAATAAAGGTCAAATTTCTTGTTTCGAACGGATGTTCGGTGTTCAACCTCCTTGTTGTATAATAAGCTCCTTGGTCGTGACCAACTCGATTAAACTTTTCTAATGTTGGCAGTAGTGTATTTTCTAGATGGCCATGCCGAAACGTGAAAGAAAAAGTGTCATGCTATGCTATCACGGAATTATGGCGGGCAGCAGAATAGAGGAATAATTTTAAATGTTGATTTTCTGTAATTGCGAAAAAAATAGACCAGTCTTAAAATGATTTTCATATGAACTTATAGGCCGTAATAAATACATCGTTTAACGTATAGCCGAGTTTAGATATATGAAAATCTTTTATGTTTATAATATGACGTAGCTCAATTATCTTAGACTCCGTGGCCGATCGTAACTATTAAAAAAAAAATACTTTCCACCCTAGAGATGAAAACGCAATTTTCCACCCGGCTATCCACCCATTCAAATTAAACTTTCCGAACAGGAGAGATGAAAAAATAATTATATAACCTTGGTTCTTTTTAATTTCCCTGGCCAAGCTTAAGCTCTTTAAACTACAGGTGTACTAAAAAACGGTTCAGAATAAATAACTATTACTACAGAGAAAACAAACCAAAAACTAAGCAAGAGCATGTCGGATCATGCTCAGTGTAGGATTCCGACCCCGTAACGACAAACACAATAACTATGTCAAAAAGCAACATGTATGAATTTTTTATATATTTTAAGTTATTTGGTCCCATCTTGAAGGGGATTTAAGTCACCTATTTCGGGAACCAATCAAGACTACATTATCGTGATAGCTTTTTATTTAAGTTCGTTATATGCAAGTTTCCATTACAGATATTTATTATTTTTTAATTATTGGTTTTGGCTCAATGTATAGGGATGTAACTCAAGGGAAAAAATTCATTTTCGAGTTAAATATTTCCCAAACGGACAGACGGACAGATGGAGAACTTGATAAATTAATTTCACTTCATTCTCTTATACTTCAACTTAGTCTAAAAAAGACAAGCATGGCATTTTCATTAATAATACAAGTTAGATTAGATGCCTTGAAAATTACTGTGTGTAAAACTAGGTGTCTTGATAAAATGCTAAATACTTACACTTATCAATGACATCCTCACGCTCTCCCCTGAGGATAGTGTTCAGCCGGTAGCAGTGCGCCACAAACTCAGCTAGGGCATGGAGGACCACCAGAGCAACTCCCACGCGCTGGAACCTAAAGCAAACACAGTTAGTACACCAATCAACAACTATTAATAATATGGTCTAACTTTATAAGGTCAATTTATAATGTAAACAAACATGGAGGGATTACCAATTTATCCATTTATTCTGATTTCCAAGTAAACACAATAAATATTTTAATAGTATCAGAGACTAAATTAAAAATTCATATCAATTTCATTAGGCACCAAAATAAAGCTGATTAAATATATTAATTAGGCTGAATTGATAGATAATCAATTATTGACTATAAATAAATTGTGATAAAGAGGTGAAACTCACTTGAAGCCATAAGCCAGGGTAATAAAAGTGAACGCAACAATAGCCTGCCGGATGCGCCCAGACCACTCGTCCTTCTTGATGCGCTGGAAGTACAGCTCGGGGAGGGTGTGGAGCCAGTACGCAGCCTGCACGATCCACCACAGCTTCAGCAGGAAACTCATGGGGTGGTTGGGGTAACCTGCACAATACAATTTAATAAAATAAACTTAAGTAAAATGCAACAAGGTAAACATGTTTCATTATAAATTACAAAAAATCGCGCACCGAGGGTTCCGTATTTAAGATAATATGGTTGAAAAACGCAAAAGAAAATATTCATTTTGACTAGTCATTTGAGAAGTCTTCAAAAAACTTTCAAGTTTTCAGATTTTTCTTTGATATTATTTCCAAAACTGTAAAATTTGCCAATGGCATTTTATTTTCATATGAAACCCCGTTTCCTATAATCAAATCACTTTCATTTTTCAACCACCTATTTTAAACCCCTTTTCAAATATGTATACAGAAAAATAATTTCATAGTGTTTTTACTGAAAACAGATGCGGGCAAGCAAGTTATACAACTATGCCACAAGTTGATAGCGTCTATAGTTCCAGAGAAAAACTGGTGTGAAATAAGAGACAAACAGCCAGAAACCAGTCTCACCATAAGGGTTCCTTTTTTTTAACCATTTTGGTATAGAACCCAGTGCAATCAAATCTAGCCAATCTAGGATAATCCATGTGACAGACATTTTGTAATTTGAAACACTAATCACAAACAAGGCATATAAAAACACATTATTAAATATACAAGTAGGTAAAGTAATGTGTGTTTATATGAGCAGCCAGGGATCATCCTAAATCAACTTAACTATAGGGCATTAAATATCTATAACAGAAATGATTTTGTATTTTCTTTATTTTTAGAAACATACCAGCATTTCATCATTTATAAATATTCTAAGCTAGGACATGGAAAATAAATATAATTATTCCATTTGTATCATTTACAGCACATAACATAGGTATGTTAATAAAATAAGAGAGAACTCTATATTCCCATCATATTTTAATAGATATTATATTGTAAAACACCACTGTATTAATTTTCACATTTAAGGTGGTATTGCCTAATGGAATACCCCCATATAGATTGTGAACTTTGATTAAACTGTTTAAGAGTAAAAATGCTGCTTATGGAAAAGAACCGCAATTTTGGCATGCAGAGCGACCATATTGTGTAAGGTATCACAGTCAAATTCATAACTACTTAAACATTATTTCTATATTGTCAGCTTCAGCAAGTAAATAAAAACCATGAAAATTACAAGTACCTACCTATTTACAATTAAATAAGTCTGAAGTAAAATCTAGTCTTAAGAATGACTCACTCTAACCTTATCAATTTAAATTACATACACAAAATCTTTACCTAACATTGTATATAAAAAAAGCAAATGCTTACCATCCCACAGCTGAGAAATGTTTAGTGCAAATCCTTCACGGAGGATAGCATCACCTCCCCAAAGCAGAGTTACCAGATGGAACACTACCAGCTGTCCAGATTCATTCAGTGAACTTAAACGTGACTTTGACAAATGGAACCTCTTGGAAATTTTCTACAAACATAAAACACAGTTAAAAATCAGCCCTAGAATGTTTTAGCACACACAAATTAAATTCAAGTGTAAGTTGAAGATATTACGAATAATTTTACTTTACAAGTTTACTTACATCCAAGAAATATTCCTGGAGGATGGCGTGCATGACGATGCAAACTAGCGAGTAGAAGAAAACCGCGCAGGTATCCTTCCAGCCAGACTCATACGTGAATGGCTCGCCCTTCGGCGCTTCTCTTGTGGGCTCCACTCCACTTACATTGTGGTGCAAACTAATAAATAAACTGGCTATGGGGCTCGTCGACTGCAACGAAAACCACAGACTTAACCATTGGAACACGACACAAGCATATGGAATCAACAGAAACATTAAAAATGATCGGCTTACGTGGCAACTGCTTTTAACGTACCTGGACCATCAGCCCGACCAGGAAAACCATCACCACACATGACACTATATCAGCGTGGTTTTGAATAACAAATTCATGGCTAAATATAGGTGGGTTTTTGTTAGATTTTCTTCCAATTGCTGGCTTAACACCCATCTTTCCCGGCAATAACCTAATTCTGAAAGATCTTGAACTATACAATGTGTTCAGATGCACAAACGATTTTTATAACACAAGCAAAGGTTAATATTTAAATATTATTAAAAAACAGCGTTTATCCCGTACCAATAAGCAGCCAATAAGAAATTATATCTGAACAAAAATATTACTGAACTGACAGCAAATTGGCCGACGTGACACTTTCACTTCACGCACGTCAACAGCGCCGTCGTTTGTTGTTTGTTGTGTTGGCACCCTATTAGGTCAAATACCAATTCTTTTAATTGTTTAGCCCAATCAAAGAACATAAACTTGAAATTATCATATTGTTAAATAATTAATGTATTTTTTAACATATATGGGAATTTATCTTGCTGTGTACATCGTAAAGAAGGTCAACATTATCTAAGGAAATACTATGCATTCCTGTTTCGTTCAGAATAAAGTCAAACGATTCAGTTCAAGTTGCTATCAAAATCAATAAGTTCAGTAAGTAAAAAAATGTTTTTTTGATAAAATACAGTTATGAATGACAAAATTATGTTATCTTTCATTTAATGTTATTGACTGGGTTTAGTGATCAAATTATTTATACGAGATAAACTACATAAAGTTAAGTTGGACTTTTAATTGTACTCACTAAAGTTGCACTAAAGTGACATCTTCAGTGTTGTAAATAAAATATAATGGTGAAACATAAATCTCACCAAAACATAAATGTAAAAAAATAGGCCAGTTCTCATGTGCCACCAAAAATAGTGAAACCTAAAAAGGTGCCCAGTTCAAAGAAGTGTATGGTATGTCTGCCAAGTTTGGCACTATGCTGTTTATGTTCAGACCACATTATTATTATTATTATTTTTAATTACACATTTTGCTATTTTCATTCCGAAGGTGGCCCACCGTTTTTTCCCCCAACTCTATTTTGCCTACATATAGGCACTGAGAGCCTGAGATTCCCGAGCGTTGCACTTACACACGGGCAAATTTTTGAGCAATGCCCATTGAGGAATGATGCCCGTCCCATAGGCCCGTCACAGTACGGGTGTCTCATTATATTACATCTTTTTTTTATTAAGGTAACCAACTTTATTATATTGTTTAACTAAGGAGTTGTAGTACGTTTTTTTAGCTGCCGTTGAAAACGCCCGTGTGTATGAGAGCTTATTCATACCAAAATCACCCCACGGGCCACTACATCCATTGGCAGGATCCATCAGATCCATCATTGGAGTCGAGCGGAATTTATGTGCACTAAATGTGCAAAAGGTTCACTCGACTCCATTAATGGATCCTGCTAATGGATCCTAGTATCGGGAGGGGAATCCACATATATCAAAATGTTATTTCATGACCACCAAAACATAGTTTTAAGTCTCCGATACACGTTCGAGTAAGTATACCGTACTTATGGCACGGCGACCTTACTCGCCCGTGTTTCACCCTAAATACGCGAACTTCTAAAGGTAAATACGGGCGAAAAAGGTCGCCGAGCTTTAAGTACGCGTACTTACTCACCCGTCTATCTGGGACTTGAAATTTGTTTACAAGTTGACTTGAAGTTTTTTACCACATTTACCATGTTGAATAGATGCCCATGAAAATCCTTGGACGCCACATTCTGCGATAAAAAATTGATCTAATTACCATATTTTATTCACTCTGTGCACTCATTTTAAGGTGTCGTATACAAAGGGTCCCATCAAATTCTGATTCCTGATTAAATTTATTGAAATTATTAAATGTAATCTAATTAATTAAGTACTATGTGCTCCCGTGTACTTAAATGCGTCAGTTAGTTATACATACATTCATAAACTCACTCACGCCTTCATTCCCAGTGTGGTAGGCAGAGCTACAGAATAACCAACAACTCTAAAAATTCGTTGATAATTCTGTTACGTTGTGTAGATGTTCAATAATAGACTACATCACGACAGCAACCTGGGCCGAGATTCTAGGTGGTTAAAACCATATCGTCTTTGAGCTGGCATCATATCGTCAACGTTTTGATAGGTCTTATTTACTTAACAGTAATGGCGGCCGATTTAAAAACAATACCATAACAGGTCAATGACGATAATGGACTATAGTACAGTCGCCATCAGATATATCGGAGCGGCTGAGGTACTCAAATATTTCTGAGCAGCAATAAATTTCAATATATTCTTTACGGTAAATAAGGTCAATGACATCTGAACATCCAATTCGCCACAAATATATGAGCAGTGGTTTTTCAATTAAATCTGAACACACTACGAGACAATAATATCTGAAAGCACAACTCGTCAAAGTTATCTGCACAGACAGGGTGATCATAAATATCTGAATATTTAGGGAAAATATACCTTAAATCACTTAGCATACAGTTTAAAATTCTTTAACGTACTACGCTGGAATACATTGTCTACACAACCACCATTCGGTTTAATCAATGTCAAAACTAAAAAGAGTTTTCTGCTCGACGTAGGGTGTATACCTACTTATTTTGTAAAAGGAAAATTCATTACATCTGTACGATGCTAAGTGATTTAAGGTATATTTTCCTTAAATGTTCAGATATTTATGATCACCCTGTCTGTGCAGATAACTTTGACGAGCTGTGCTTTGAGATATTATTGTCTCGTTGTGTGTTCAGATTTAATTGAAAAACCATTGCTCATATTTTTGTGGCGAATTGGATGTTCAGATGTTATTGACCTTATTTACCGTAAAGAATTTATTGAAATTTATTGCTGCTCAGAAATATTTGAGTACCTCAGCCGCTCCGATATATCTGATGGCGACTGTACCGCCAAGAATAGAGTCCCTGCATAACATTATTATTTGACGACGCGGTGGCCTAGTTGGTAGTGACCCTGCCTACGAAGCTAGCGGTCCTGGGTTCAAATCCCGGTAAGGCAAGATATTTGTGTGATGAGCGCGAATATTTGTTCCCAAGTCATGGATGTTTTCTATGTACTTAGGTATATATATATCTATATAAGTATTTATATCCGTGTCTAGTCCTTAGTACAAGCCTAGAGCATAGTTTGGGACTTGGTCAATTGGTGTGACATTGTCCGCTGAGATTTATTTATTTTATTTTTATTTATTATGATGACGAGGCGCTGGCCTAGTTGGTAGTCACCCTGCCTACAAAGCTAGCGGTCCTGAGTTCAAATCCCGGTAAAGGCATATATTTGTGTGACGAGCGCGACTATTGGTTCCTGAGTCATGGATTTTTTCTGTGTATTTAAGTAAATATGATCTATATAAGTATTTATATCGTTGAATAGTACCCATAGCACAAGCCTAGAACATAGTTTGGGACTAGGTCAATTGGTAAGACATTGTCCCCTGATATTTATAATTTATATTTATTGCATACCTACCTACTGCCTTCCTACCTATGAATACGCCCAGATCTATTGATACGAGTTAATAAATTACATTTGCGATTTTCACTTTCACTAAAACAATCGAGAAAACAAAAAAAGGGACAAAACCGTCACTGACCTGAAAATAAACCTCTAAAACAAAATTTGCAGCTATTTATAATTACTAGCTTCTGCCCGCGACTTTGTTTGCGTTGACCACTCTAGGCGATATAAAAGGTAGGAGCAATGTGTAGGGTAGGTTCAGCCGTTTCAGCGTAAAGCAGTAACAAATACATACATTAACTTACGAACACTAACAAACTTTCGAGTTTGTAATATTGTGATAAGTTTTAACTGCGGCTACACGTCGGCTTTTAGACTAAAATAAAAATCATCAATTTCGAAAGGGAATACATTTATTATAAAATGTAACACAATTTAACAACATTTATATTCGAATTATCCGACTTTCTTGTTGGTTCATTAAAAGCTGCTAGAATTAATAATCTCCATCAAGAGCCACAAGAGCTCTAACATAATGTTGTACATTACGACGCTTTTCAATTAAAAGAATACTGTTCGCGAACTTAATTTCAATATATTTTTCTATTACACTACAAACCTTAAGTACTACATTAAAATAAAAATAATATTATGTCATTGATTAGTTGTGATTAGTTGGTTTTTCTAAAAATACGCTTAAATACGATTCACATGCGAAGTGTTGATATATCGCCATAATAACGCTAATCTTACATCAATAAATATATCAAACGTATCAAAAATAAACGGTGTGAAATAAATAAATTGCTCTAGTATTCAATAATGATCAAAATTAAGCTTAGCAAAAGCAAACTCACCGCTTGATCGGTGGAGCATGCTGTTTAAGAATTCGAGACTGAGTGTGATCAGAGATCATAAAATGTGGATTCATTCATTTAATATTACTCATTGGTATGTCTGTATCCACTTCTTTAGAGATAAAAAAAACCCATTTGAACTTAGTTACTAACATTAATTCCCATTGTTTGGTAAGTTTATATCGATGGACACGTCAATACTGCGTTCTCACAATTGATGATTTGTATAAATATTAATGATTCAACTACTGAATAAAATGTAAAGAAACAAAAATCACAAACTAATCACAATTTAACCGTCTACTTCAGCTGAACACCTACGTGTAAAACTATAGTGTTGTAGTAATAAACACTATCTAGATATCAAGACTTGAAAAAAAACCTGCATGGCAACGGAAATATTATAGCTTGACCTCCGATGGCGAAACACAGGCTGATCGGTCGACCTAGGCCTCCCCCCGGGCCTCGCACGCCGCAGGAAGGCTCACCTTAGAGTGGTCGAGCTAAAGCTAATAGATTTAAATGACATGCTCTGAGTCAATCTCTCCTTGTTCGACGGTCATGTACATGCCCTCTTCCTCGTATGTGGAATCGTGCTTCGCGAGGATACGGAGCAGCGGACGGAGCTTCATCCACCATTGCTGCTTCGGTATTCTTTGACTGAAAAATAAGGTTAAGTTTGTACATCAAGCATTTCACGTTTAAATTAGAAACATATTTTAAATGCGTACATTCATTAGAAAAATAGATGGTTTGTTGAAACTTCGCTACAGCAGTTTTCCGCGAACCTTATCAGACGGTCGGTCGACCTTGTGGAAGGACTGCCAGCATTGAGCCTTCAGAACCTTCCGACCTCAACGGTTCTACGAGAATGCTGCTACCGCCACTTAAGTTTAGCGCTCGCAGAGCAGTATCGGTAACTAGTTCTTCTGCGATCTCCTAATTTCTGATTAAATTCCCCTTTAGGTGACCTCGAGCCCACGCTATAATCTTAATCGTAGATTTGAAGCTGTCAGTAAGTATAACTCACGCAAAGTTGGTCTGCGCCTTGAGATCCTCGAGCGGAGTGAACTTGTACTGGCGTTTGACGACGCCGAGCAGGCAGGCGGTGGCGGCCTGCGGCGCGCGCGCCTGCTGCTCCACCAGCCAGTGCAGGCACTTGGCGGCCATCTTGGTGCCCATGTTGCGGTCGAACGGCGTCGGCGACCCGCCCTGCTGCATGTGCCCTAACCACCGAACGACCAATTATGATGATAAAAAAGGTAAAATCGATTAGACTGACGACTAATATGACACACTGCTTTCAGGGATATAATTGAATTCCTTGAATTTTTTATTCAAATGTATTGAGTAAATAATTAAAATTAAAATAAATAAGTATTAGTAAAGCAATAATTCCTCCTAATTTATTAGGAATTGGCAGTAAAATATATTTTATCAGATTTAAAAATATGAAGAGGTTCTCAATTCCATTAAAAAAAATTAAGTACAGTCAAGGGCGAAAATAAGTAAACACTACCTCGGGCCTATCTTATCGTATGGGATGCAGACCTGATTACTATAACAATAAAGTCGATTTAAGCATACATAATTTTGCAACAATATATACGTTTTAATTTTCACCCTTGTAAATTTAGAATTGTGAGAATATTTACACAAAAGAACAGTTGTGTACCTAGCACATTACTCCTGGCCGTGAAGAGCCCCTTGCCCTCCTCGCAGTAGAGCCGGTGAATAAAGTCGGTATTATAGTTGTCGTTGGCCTTCTCGTTGCGCAGGATCAGCCCGCGCTGGATGCCGCCCGTCATCTTGGATGCCATGTGGTACACATCTTGTTGCAAGTCCTTGATTGAGAATTTTTCCTCGTAAATGTAAGCCGCGTCGGCACCACCTGCCAAGCCTGGCCAAATAAAAAAACATTTTAGAAAAAAGGACAACTAATAAACATAATTCATGAAACTTTCAACAAAAAAACTATAGTGAGTCAGTAAAAAAAGCACCTGCCAACGTTGCTAAATAACCGCAATAACCTCCCATGGTTTCGATGACGAACACTCGGCGCTTAGTTCCCTGTCAAACAAAATCATCATCAACAAGTGATAACATAGCAACGATACTTAATGTACACAAAAAATCCACGTGATATAGTTTGTCACCCAATAGAAGCAGAGCACAGATACGTCAAAGCTCGATTAAACAGTTTTGATGGGCTGTTAAACTAATGGAGTATAGACGTAAGACACAACAACTAGGATGTGATAAATCACGCATAAACTTGTTCATTCAACACACACAAAAAAACATAAATAATTTAGGGATATTTTTGGCCCTTGAACATTTTTGATGAGTGTTATTTAATTGACGTGAACTAAGAGAACTAAAAAAAAACCGGCCAAGTGCGAGACGGACTCGCGCAGCGAGGGTCCGTATTTATGGTTCGAAAACGCCAAAAAATATTCTCGTTTTGATATGAACTTTATTTTCTACGCAATAAGGTCCAATTTGATTAGCCTAAATTTTAATGCAGCTTTTCAAACTTTCTTTTGTTATTTCTGAAAATCTGTAAATAATAATGTCTCTCTGTAAATAATAAAATGAAGTTATTTTATTTTCCCATAAAATATAAGTAATTATCTATACGTAACGTTTTTTTCAGATTTTTTGATTAATAAACTACGAAGATAAGTTAAAGTTAAAAAAGTACATGACAGATAGTAAAAAGTTTTGAAATGTACAGATTAAGCCCTTTCATATGACATCCCTTTTGCTGTAATCAAACCAATTTCATTTTTCAACCCCCATTCTGGACCCGTTTTTAATTATTTATAAAGTTAATTTAGTTATTTTTACTTTAAACAGATGCGGGCAAGCAAGTTGTACAACCTTACCTAATTTCAGGTTGATAGTATTTGCAGTTGATGAGAAAACCTGTTGTGACATACGGACAGACGGACAGACAGACAGACAACGAAGTCTCCACATAAAGCTTCCTTTTTGTACCATTTTGGTACGGAACCCTAAAAACGAACAATAAGTTTTTTTCATGTTTCAGGATCAGTGACTAAGCTGGTCCAAGCAAGTGTGTACCTGCGCGGACTGGCGGATGCGGTCGCAGATCTCGGTGATCTCGTTGAGCGCGGTGTCGGCGCCGAGCGAGAAGTCGGTGCCGGGCACGTTGTTGCTGATGGTGCTCGGGATCACCACCAGCGGGAGCTGGAACTCGGGGAACTGCGCCCGGGACTCGTACAGCTCGAGGCCGGCTTGGTACGCCTGAGAAAACATACATTTGCTCAGAGATGCGTTTTATTAAGCTGTAGCTTTTGCTCGCGTTGACCATCCGGGAACAGTGATTTTCGGGATAAAGGTCACCTATGTGTTCATTCGAGGTCTAACCTATCTCCTTATCGAATTTCATCTAAAACCGTTAAGCCGTTTCAGCGCAAAAGGAATTACAAATATATTTAAAAAAATATATATCTGGGGACAATGCCACAGAAATTGACCTAGTCCCAAACTAAGCTGTAGGCTAGTATTATGGGTAATAGGAAACGATAGACATACAGTGGCCGGCCGTAAATATTGCACATCGACCTTTGGAAAGAGAGAATCGGCTAATTTCGGCTTGGTAGAGCGTTATCTCTGTAGCCCACTACTTTTATAATGTTTGCTAGTCGTGGTTCAAATGCGATAGAGTCCGGTCGCTTCCAGTCCAAAATATATATAGAGTTGTTAAAACCCCAATTTTAAATCACTTAAAGTTGTACTATGCCATCTATAGCCTCCTAAGGCCCAAAGTCCTTTTAAAAGGCCTTCGTCCGGCCATTCAAATAAAGGTATAGTGCAAAGAAAGTAAGGTGGATTTTCTTTTGTTTCTAAAACTAATGATCAAATTAGAAAATCGAATTTATTTCATTCACAATAGATTCATATTCCATTGATTCATTTCGTTGTATGGTGGGCCTTACGAGGATAGGTAAAAAAGGAAACCTTTACGAGGCCAATAACGCGAAATTATCTATAAAGTGTATAAATATTGCGTAACCGAAGCCGAAATATTTAAAAAAATGAGGATAATAATGTAAGAAATGTGTTGACGATTACACTGATAGACTAGTGATAAATACGGCTCATACTTAGTGACAGTGATATTAACCTCAATGAGAGCACGGATAGTTAAATGGAAGGATTTGAGAATTATACTGATAAAAACGTATTTTTTATTCTTTTTGCATATTTTATGATTCCTCAATCTAAAAACAAAAAATATTTTATTTAGAAATTATATAACAATGCTTCTATTTTCTTATACCTAGGCTAATTGTCAAACATAAGAACCTCCTTATTTTTGAAAATCTGCCGATTGCTGATGTACCGCCGGATACTGTACTTATATAGAGAAAAATACAAACTTAAATAAATAGAAAACCTCCAAACACTCGAGAACAAATGCGTTCATCACACAAATATCTACCTTTACCAGGAATTGAACCCGCTAGCTTCGTGGGCAGAAGTCACACACTCACACACTCACGCACTTTCGCATTTATATTAGTGTGAGTGTAATTAGCAGGGCCCGGATTTTTCATGGCAAAACAAAACACTATCGTAATCCTGCTAGTGATAGAAACATCATTTTATCGATATCGAGTATTATTTATAAAACGAACGAAATCCTGAATATGAAAGTTTACGAGATATATCTGAAAATTGTACTCAAACTGAAAATTATACCAATTACAATGAATTTTATAAATTTGCTCCCTTGACGTCAAGTGAAGTTGAACGTACATTTAGTATATATAAATGGCGTTATAGTGATAAACGAATCTAAGGTGTTTGCTCCCAGATAATGTTGAAAAACTAATGATTATCTACTCCTATCACCATTACGCGAATAAAACGCCATGTGCTGCAGTGTGTACTAACGTGGATTACGACGAAGAAATTGAATATGTTTCTATATAACTTCATACAAACTATGTATGTTTTTTTATGTAGTATAGGTATGTTATTTTATTTGGTCACGTTGTTTACTCTATTACACAATTATCAACATCGATAAAATGGTGTTTCTATCACTAGCCAGGTTACGATAGTGTTTTGTTTTGCCATGAAAAATCCGGGCCCTGGTAATTAGAGTGAAGCAATGATCGTATGCTTTAAAAATAACTTTTCTATCACGATCTATCTCTTGGAGCTCTTGTTCGTTCTCAAAATCCTAGAATAATCATCACAGCTTTAGCAAATAAATAGCGTAAAACACTGGCTACATAGAAAAAATAATAGGAGAGTTACCTCAAATCCTCCGATAATAAGCAGCCCCTGGATCTTGAACTGCTTGATGCGAGCGGCTATTTCGCTCTTCTTATCTCCGGGCAGGGTCCGCTTGGTGCCCAGGAACGCGCCGCCCTGCGCCACCCAGCCCGTCACATCGGACCTAGGAAATTTAAAAACATCTAATTTAAGAAACAAACTCCGCTTGCGTACCTATAAACAACAGCCTTGAACCTTGAAAAAATATTGAATTTTTTGACGTCCATTATCTTGGGCTCTCGGATCACGAGACGGGTCAAAGTATCACAATCAAAGTCAATAAACTGAATACATACTCGTCACTCGACTTAGTTCGAGTATACGTGATTATTGTATGGAAAATGTGCAAATTTCGTGACTGTATCATGGCACTATCATTTTCAGATGTATTCGAGGCAAAAAATGTAACAAGTGCAATCATAGGAAAACAGTCAATCTGTTTTCCTATGATTAGTTCGTCTGTTTTATGATTTGTATTTCCCGGTCATAAAGATTAAAGTATGTTTACTTTAACCTATTGTTATAGGCCCAGACTAATGAGCTGGTTAACTAAAGGATTGAAAAATGTTGTAAAACAAAGCGCAATTACAGCTGCAATGAAAATCCTTGAAAAATTATACACAGTTATTTAGAACTAAACTTAAAAAATATAATTAAGTTTTGAAGAAATGTTTGCAAAATGCGCATTAAATTAAAAATCAAAAATATATTAAAAATACATACATCAAACAATTTACACAAGTTGGATATTAATGGGATTCAATTTAATGATGCTTTATACACTAGTCATTCGGACATCTGTAATACATTTAATAATTATTTCATAAATCTAACTAGTAAACTGCCTCTTAATAAGGTTCCCCAAACGTGCAATTTGGCAAGGAGTATTTGTTACAAAATATTTTTAATACCAACAGACGATCAAGAAATTTATAACAATATTACGTCTTTTAACAAATTGCAAATCTGGCTTCGATAACATAAAACTGATATACTTAAATCATGGTCTCTCTGTTTGTCTCTGCCACTGTCTCATATTATTAATCTCTCTTTTGCAGAAGGTATATTCCCAGACGATTTCAAAAAATGTGTTGTTAAACGTTATTAAAAAAGGGGAAAAGTTAAGCTTTAGCAATTATTGGACCTATTAGTCTGGTTCCAATATTGCCAAAAATATTGTAAAAAGCAGAATAAACTATAATTTAACAAAATTCAATATATTATGCACGGAACCATATGGCTTTCGCAAAGGAAGCTCGACAAACTTATCTTGTTTTGATTTGTTACGATTACGATTTATATCTGAAAGTATAAATACAAAGTCACCTGTTTTTGTTTTCACAAATGTATTGAGTTGGATATCAACAAAACCCTCAAAGACATTACAAATTGGATGGAATTGAATGATTTAAACATTAATTTGTCATAAACCAAATTCATGCAATACGTCTCCTATAATTCTAGTGCTATGACTCTTTATGTAACTTATGAAGGTAATAACATAGATGAGGTAGATACATTTAAATTCTAGGGAGTGAAGTTCGATAAACACTTAAACTGGAAGGAGCACATAGTCCAAGTGTGTAATTTATTGAATCGGTTTATATTTGCTCTAAGAAGACTGAAGCAAGTTGTGTCCACGAAGGCAGCTTTAACAGCATACCACGGATATGTTTCATCGATATTGGGCTACGGACTGCTCCTATGGGGTAACTCAGTGGATGTTGGCAGTCTTCCGCATACAAAAATATACGTGTTCGCGTTATTTGTAATTCTTGGTCGGTTGACAGCTGCAAACCATTATTTAAACAATTAGATTTATTGCCTTTATCTTGTATGTACATCAGGGAGGTGTGCGTTTTTGTCAAAACAAACCCCGAGTATTTCAAAAAGCGCAGTGAGGCTATCCAGAGGCAGACAAGGCCCAGAATCATGAATCAGTTGTACAAGCCCCCTGTACACAAGAACGTATACAAAAGAGACGCATACAATGTGTGTATAGTTATTTTTAATAATTTACCTGATGACATTAAACGGTACCGTAACGACACTTTTAAACACTATCTGACCAAGCGGCTTCTGAAACACTGTTTTTACAGTGTAAATGAGTTTTTGACATGTAAATTACATTGAAATATAATTATTAATAAAATGTAGTAATCTATTATAAAAATATGTTAATGTAATAGCAAAACTAATTAGGGTTATTATAAAAATGTGCATACCTACGCGTTGGTGAATACAATGTACAAATAAATGATTGATTGATTGACGATGTCACAAAATTGCATAACTAAGTACATACAAAAAATCTAACAAAAAATACATGCTCTTAGCACGCAAATATTGCCCATACCGAGAATTGAACCAGGGTCCGCATAGCGTCTTAATGAGTGTACGAGTCTTGTATACAGTAACCCGATTTTATACTGCACTTTATTCTGCTTTTATTACGATTTTATATCTATCAAAGGGTAAATGTTTCAAATTTGGAAAGTGTTTCAAATATTTTATTTCAGGACACGTTAAAAATATTTTTATTTACGTAATCATATTCTGTGTCTTCTATTCTTAATTTTTACATTCAAACATTTGTTAATAATCATAGGTAAAGTGGAAAAAAACCCTCTCCGACTGCGTAGAGCCGTTGAGCACGTACCACTCCATCTTGACGATGTTCCCGCTGATGAAGCCCTCGATGCCGTCGTGCACGCCGAGCACGGTGTCCCCGCGGTAGATGCAGTTGCGCACGAACGAGCGCACGGCCGCGTTCATGCCGCACGCCGGCGCGCCCACGTGCACCACCGCCAGCGTGAAGCCTTCCTGCCACATAAAACTACCATTCAACGGGTACGTATTGTAGCTGCAGCTGTCTTACTGTTGGTAGAGTAAGACGTCCATAGTTACCAGTATAGAAATAGGACTACAGGTCCCCGGCAACGCCGGAAATGACCAGTCAGACCGTTCGAAATGGTTATCTGTACATTCTGTCTTCGACTGAGTGGACACGCACCTAACACTTTAGAATTTCTAGTACATTTACATTTGGGAAATAACCAGAAGACCCTTAGACTAAACAAACGTGAAAGCATGCACCGATTTATGTAGGCAAAGTTAACGCTGACAGGACATCTTGTTCATACACCAGGAAGTCGTAACGAGAATATTTCCTTACCATCACCTACTGGCGATTCGAAATAGTATGTACCTATCCTATCTAAGTAAAATGCCCCCTGGCTGACGGGCTAATAAAGAGTTAAGTCTTACGGAAGGTTTGCCCTCGGCGTCGAAAGCCTCCTTCGGCGGCTTGAGGCGAGTCAGCATCTTGTACGTCTCCAAGTTGCGCGCGAAACTACGCCCACGCAGCTGCACGGCCAGGTCCCAGTTTTTGTCTGCCATAGCCTAGACGATATAATTTATCTATTATATATTTGTTAGGCCTTTACTGTGCCACCTCGACCATTACTAATCATTTGTGGCTACCCTTTATTTTAATTAATAATATACTTCAATAACCCATTGCGTCAAACAATCTAGACGCAATGGGTTATTGAAGAGCGGTGACGGCGATGCCAAAAAGATATTATAGTAGGCCAAAATATACACAGCTCAGAGATGGTTCCACGAGTCTTGTTGCACTTTGTGCTTTGTTGTTGACAGGCTATTTTATAAATTATAATACCAACCAAAATACGTCCGCCCTGTGATCACTTTTATCTGTTCACAATAAACAAATATTTTGCCTTTCCTACAATATTTTCTAGTCTACCTAAATATTGGAATTATTTTTCAACTGCTTTCTGAAATGAAGACTGCTTTCTTCTTCATATCCTTAAATATATACATATTATACATGTATACATATTATACAGAATATGATTATCGTATTGAACTTGAGAACTTTCAAATAATTTATCACATTATTACCCGGACCTTAAAAACCTCGCCCTACAAATTAGGAAAAACCCAGTGGAATGGCAGAGTTTGTCAGGGTATTTTATAAATGTTTGATACACACTCTCGATGTTTACCTGTGCAACCGCTTTGGTGCGACGGACACACTCCATCAAGGGAAGGCGCACAGCCTGGTTTCCATCCAGGGTCACCACACAGGCCTCAGTGTCAGGAGTCGCTTCCATCAGCGCCATCACGGCCTCGGCCCCCATGCGGCAACCCTAGGAAATGTGTGGTAACATTAGTGTCGTCGATTGGAATTAATTTCAACATATGGTAGACTAGAGGTCGAAGCGTAGTTCTTCTAGTCTATGGATATGGTGTATCTTGACGACGGTGAGTAACCCGTAGCAGTGTTTTTGTTGTTCGTAATATGATTTACGCTAGTTTAAAGAGAATGCTGTTCGTAATATCTTATTTAACGTGATTAGTACTTAACGCACTTTTTTTTTGTATATAAAAGATAAAAGAGAACACAGATATCAATGGTAAGTGGAGTGGACTGTGATCCCCATGGATATTTGTAATCTGAAGATTTCCAACCTTAGGACTAGACGGAATGGTTTTAATTTTTTATATCACCTCGACGTTTCTGCCAGCATTTCTACCGCCTTGATCACAACAGGACTCCAAGTCCGAGTCAATAGGAAGCTAGATGAAGCAAGCGCTGGCGCGGATAACTTGGTGCACCATAGAGGAAGCTTATGCCTGCAGTGAGTTAATGTGGGCCGATTGGATGGATGGATGGATGGATGGTTGACATGACATGAAACGGCAGTTATCGATGGCGGTGTGCAAATAAACGTTTTCATTCATAAATATCCAGAACTTAAACGCAAAGACAACATTACCATACCGATAAGGAGGTAAGTAATATTATCTAACAATAAGTACTACTGTGCTGGCGAAAGGTAGGTAGGTACACTATATTCGGATAATAGTAGTACAAACAAAGTTAAAATAGAAGTGAAACCACATCCCGTTTCTGAAATCGCATTCTAATAACACAGTCGAGCGCGTGCCAAAAACGCGCTGTCTTCATTGCAAGAGTCAATTTGCAGTCTTTAAAACAATTCAGCATTCCTCGGCAATTGTACGGCATTTGTAGCACTTAACACATTCAGTTGAGTGTAATAGCAAGAATTCTATGTCTCGTTCTTGTGGTATTGACTTACTCAATTGCTTGCAGTAAAATTACTGCTTGTATTTTTGACAACACGAGTCGAAAACAAATTGTCATTTTCATTTGTAAATCAGAGAGTAGAGCATTGAATAAATTTAGGCTTTTACTTTAGTTTTATCAAGCATTATCTTTTATTCCCATCTTGGCCCACTGATTTGGTCCACGTAGAACTCGTTTATTTTCCCCTTAATTAATTGCTAATTTCAAATTAAGTGCCTTTATTTGGGTGTGCATAGACCACCTATGTTCCAAATGTAAGAATTCAAATTAATTCAGTCATTTATGTATGATTCAAAGTAAAATATACAAACATCGAAATATCATCGTAACTCTTCACATTCAGTAGATTCGTAGAATAAAAACTAGTAGCATTCCCTACCAGAATTCTGTCGAAAGCGGAAGGCGACCCGCCTCGCTGCACGTGTCCCAGCACGGTGATGCGCGTGTCCTGCTGCAGGTTGTCTACAACGACCTTCTTCACCAGCTCCGCCGTGATCGGCTTGCCTTCGCGGTCGATCGCTCCCTCCGCCACTATAATGATGTTCAGACGCTGGCCCGATTTCCTCTCCTATCGAAGTAATTATGTGTTACAATTTGAAATTCCTTTTTGTGTTATTGTGTCTAATACCCGGTTTCTATATGCAAGAAAATGATCGTTTTCCTTACGGGTCGTATCGTTATGACATTTGCTACATACAAAATGTGTCATGTTTTAACGAGGCGTAAGGGAAACTATTCGTTTCTTGAATATAGCAACAGGGCATTAAACAACTGTTTTAATACCTAGAATTTGAAAATGATGGCCTAATTTCAACTTGGATATCTCTAACAGGCGAAAACAGTGTAAGGTAAGAAAACGTAAAGATTCCTTACCATAGCTTTTATGCATGTTTTTATGCATTCCTCGTTACATGCACATTCATAGTCGAGATCATTATTTTTTACTATAATATATTAGTACATGAGTCAGCATGCTTACTATAAAAGCCGAGTTTGGGAATGTATGGAACAATATAAATAATATTAACATTAACATGCAAACTTGATGGATTGACTAAGCAGTTTAAAATCTAGTGCGTTTACTACCTAAGCTAGATATTTATATTCTTTTAATATCCATTACTTTAAATTAGAATATCATTTATTTAAAAGTATATACATACCGCAATAAACTATGTAGGACATCATTCAAGAAATATTATAACGAGTCTACAGGAGGTAGGCAGAGCATAAGATGGCATAAAACACACAATCAAACACAGAACACAGAAAGGGGTAAATAAGTCACCAAACTTTATTGGTTGCAGTTCAATTGCATAAATTAATTCAGCAATTTAACAAGTCGTCCTGGCAATGCGGTCGATGAAGTAACTGGAAATATCTTCTTTCAATTGGTTAGATTGAATTAATTAAGAATGATATCATCAAAGTGCCTCTAAATACTCATGTTCAATGAGATGATTTGCAGGGTCTACTGAAGCAAAAATAAATAATTGTTTGCCTAAAGTGATTGCGTGTTATGTGTGCACAGAGCCACTCAATTAAGCTTGCGTACCTGTGACAATCGTTTGCAAAGCTTTTCAACCCAATTATTGGGAACAGGGTCCTCAGGAATGAATACTTGATCTGCCTCGCTCGCCAGAGCGGCAACAAGTGCCAGGTAACTGTAACAAGCGGCCTGCGGGTATTGGATCATGCATGCGCCACCCACCTGCTCTCCGAGCCATATGATCAGTAAGTTAAGAGTTTTAACACCACCATTGGATAGGTATAAAACCCCAGGGAAGTCTACTAACTGGATATTGATGTGAATAAAGAGGTAGATGTAAAAAATGATCCTGCTCCCACATAAATAAAATTTAAATCCTTGCCTCGGCTATTTTTGCACACAACTTTTTATCCCAATTGAGGGGCGCTGGTTCTTCGCAAATAAAGCTATAAGTAGCATCCGTACATAGGGCGGTGTACACTGCAAGAAAACTAAAGAAATACCAGTTATGGAATGGTATATAAATAGGAGTCAAACCATGAATGCAGAGATAATGCGAAAATCCAACAGGTGCAAAGGGCAAGGGTATGTAAGTGTTGAAGCTTGCCTGTTCTAACTTATCACAAAGTTTATCCCGCCAGTCAACCGAAGGGGGCGACTCGGGAATAAACACAAAATCCGCTTCAGATGACAATGCCGTAACCACAGCAAGATATCTAAAGTAACAAATACATATTTATTCTTAACTTTAATGTCTTATGCAAGCTTAGCATTGTGGGGCTTGTACTATATTCAACATTCTATTTTCAACCTATAAACAATGGTTTTTGTAAATTCAAGAACATACACAAAGGCACAAATTAAATTACAATAAAATCACCATAAAAAGACAAGATAAACAGACGCGTTTTTACATACCCACAATGTCTACCCATGACCTCCATGATAAAAGTTCTCTGATGCGAGTAGGCAGTGCTCACAATAGCATCAATGGCTTCAATGATCCTGTGCAGAGCAGAGTCTGTGCCTATGGTCATGTCTGTACCACAGAAATCATTGTCGATGGAACCCACCTAAATAAATGTATAATTAAAAATTACAAACTTAATTTATACACTAGTAAAATGACATATAGGCCTTGCCTATTTATGATAATAAACCACTTACCATTCCAGCAATATGCAAAAACTTGTACTTTTCTCTCTGGTCTTTAGTAATTTTATTGTTCTCCAATAGCTCATCAAGCAAGCTAGCCCACTCCTGGCGGAAGAGGTTGGCGCCGGTTAGGGAACCATCTCCACCAATCACCACCAGGTTGGTTATACCACGGGTCACTAGATTATAAGCAGCTTTAAGGCGACCCTCTCGTTTGCTGGAAGTACAAAAATACTTAACATATCAAACTTCCATCAATACTTACCATAAATATAATAAATAATAATACAAATGCACGTTACTTTTAACTCTGTCTGTTATTCTTTCACAGCTAAAGCCCTGAGCCATATTTAATGAAAATTGGAATGGAGATAGCTTATGTCCTGAGCAAAGGACATGGGTAACTTCTTACACTTGGTAAATGTTAGTTTTAAAATGAAGTTTTTCTATAATCTATAGCTACTGTCAGAGCCCGTAAAGCTCCGTAAAGCCTCTGCACAGGATCCACCATAAAATCAACCCAAAAAAAACATTTGCTTAAAGGCTCACTGAACTAAATGACGTACTGAGCCTTACACTGTCTTATATGACACTGTCATAGGTAAGTATATTTTTTTAATTTTTTTTTTTTATTACTACTACTTATTACTCCGTATGAAAATTCTACGTTTTGACACTTTTCCTGCTCAAGCTATGCTTGAATATATTTATTTATTTTATTTTATATTAGATTCATTGTTTTATATAATTCTAGGTTAAGCTTTATAATTGTATAATGTCATAAGCAGTATTTAAAAAAATGACTGACTGTTGAGTTTGTTGCGGGGTTTTTTCTCAGCAGTGGTCTTTTGCGAAGCGCTGGTAGATTTTTGACATGTAAAAGTGCCCGTGCGGCCTACTTACTGAATAAACATCTTTTATCTTTTTTTTATCTTTATCTTTTATCTCCACAAAACTCAAGCTAACTTGATATAAGTTTGGGATAAAGCGGTAATAGATTGATTCATTGATTGTTATAATATACATTTTTTGTTTTAATAGCACATAGAGCATCCCAACTTGTACAATAAATTTAAAAGTATGTATGCCCTTTCTTCATGTAAACTAAATAATGAATTGAAATAATTTAGGGATAGTCTTAGAAGGAAGGGAAAATGTGGTAGTATTTTATTTAACAGAAAATTGATACCTTCGTAAAATTGTTACTGATGGAAAGCTGAGATGAAATATAAAAAAGGTTACATACAAAGGATAATAAAATAAATTATATAATTGGGATTAAAGGCTTGCAGTACTGTTAGGCGATGGGCTTGCAACCTGTCACTAATATACACTGGTCAACATTTTAGCCTGTTTGTACAAAATGTGGTGCAAAATGTGGTGGTGTGGTGTGGATGAATTAACTACTTGTTACGAGTTGTTGGTAATTCTGTAGCTCTTCCTACCCCCCTCTGGGTTGAGGGTGCGACAGTATGTAATAAAATTAACATAACTTACACAAAATCTTAATTAGCAATTTGAATATAATTATGCAACTTATGTGGTGTGTCCTTAAAAATACTATGGCACTAGGTTCCTACTTTTTATCCATATTTATATGCTATTAATGCTTTTCTCTAACAGAATAATGTAATTCAGTTTCTTTTTAAATTGATATAATAGCATATAAGAGAGTTTACTACTTTACTATACCATAAATGTACCTATTTAGACATATTTCATTATTTATCAAAAGAATAAAAAATAATGTAAATGTGATGAAATAAAACAGCAAATTGTGCTAATAACCATGGCAAGAAACTTTAGGCATAATTTCTGTTTCAAAATTGTTTGTAAATATAAATTGTTTGTATATATCATTAACCATAATAAACTTACACAAAGTCCATGCACCGGGCTGAACCAATAACAGTGCCTCCCTTGTGGATGATGGAGCTCACGGAAGACCAGTTGGCCTCCTCGATATTGTCTCCTCCGTCGACCATACCCTGGTAACCTTCACGGATGAAGTACACCTTGCAGCCCAAGTAAATGCCCATCCGCACCACCGATCGTACGGCTGCGTTCATCCCCTGCGAGTCCCCGCCACTCGTGAACACGGCGAGGCCCTTGCCCTTATGGGAGCCCCTTTCGATAAACCTTTGCGTAGCCACTTCCATCATTAAGGGTTATATTATCCCCGACACCTAAAACTTACACAACACAATTTATCACTGATAATACAACACAGTCATAATAAATCTTGAATAATTGAATTGAAGTAAGAATTACTCAATTCCACAGCATGTTATTTATTGATCTTTATCTTTATAATACGCACCAAAATTAAATCTAAAAATCTATTTGAATTTGAATCTGTCACAGATGAACTTCACCAAGGTGACCTTTGAATGACAAGTTTGACAATATTTAAACCTAGTAAGGCGAGCGAGTAGCCGAGTATCGATAGTGTTCATCTAGTAATATCTTAATGTCGATATTTACTTCCAGTGTTTTTTTTGCTTTATTTTGAAAGAAAACCTTTTTTTGTAGTGTTTGTGTCCATGAATAAATATATTGAATATTGTTAATTCTTACAAAGATAAATTGAATTGATAGAAGGATTAAAAAATAATAATATTGAGGAGCAATAGTTGTGGAAAACCTTGGGAAAGGCGTTTGTCCAGCTGTGGTAATCTTGCGGCTGATGATGATCCTTACGAGCATTACAATATTATAAATATAAACTATATCAACCAAGCAATTTAACCACCATCACCACGCATTAAGTAAATGAAGGGATGAATGTAAAACTAAAACGCACATTTAAATAAAAGAACATGAGGTTTTGAGCCATATTACCCTAAAGTCAGAGGTTTTTTGTTTACCGGTATCATTGCTGTTTTAACAGTGTTGCTACAAGATGGGTCTAATTTTACTTGTAATTAATTATAGTAGTTTATTTCGCAAAATGTTTTTTACTTTAGTTAAAGGTAATGGATACAATCTGTTTCAAATTTCACGTATATAAATACATTTACAGTACTTTAACAAGTAAATAGTAAATGGCGACCGAAAACAACATGTTTTAAACAAACTTTAAAGTAGTCGTTCGATTGTTATGGTGGAATTCGAATTTTCTGAGAAGAAACACTAGTCAAGTTTTTGGTAGAAAACGGTAATAAATAAACGATAGATTTTTCCTGAAATAAACAAGTAAGAAGAAGTTAAAAGTGTTAATTACGGTTTTTTTAGGTTTGCCATTGCTTTCATCATAAATATCTTAATTTTTCAGTGAATTTAAATATTATTATGGCGTCTTGATGTACAACCAACCTAACTCCGTCAGATTCGATCCCATCCAATTCACAATTCTTCAAAATGTCTGCGGAATCTGATATGGAATATTCGGACAACGACGGTGACGACTACGATTATTATGGAGAACAAGATGATTGTGATATGGAAGCAGTGGATCGTATAAAGGCTGATCCTGAATATTTTTTATACACTTGTCACAAGGTAGAAGAAGTAGAGAAATTGTTAAATGAATCAATAGAATTGCTCAGCAATAGCCTTCAGATTACACCTTCACTCGCAAAGGTTTGTTTTCTTATTACTTAATAGTTTTAGGTACAGTTTGATTACCTTGATAGGTGAAAGAAATATTAATGCAGTATGCAATTAATATTATGCTATTCCCTGTATCAATTTAGGTGTTGTGCTTATATTATGCTTTACTGAAACATCTTTTTTATGTGTATATTATGCCCTATTTTATCATATATTATTTATGTTGTATTAATGTTAATACTATGGTACCAAATTCATAAGGGATTGTAATTTACAGGTAATGTTACACGCCTATGAATGGAATGCTCAAGAGATTATAAATAAATATAAGAATAATGCAAATGAAGTGCTGCTGTTCAGCCGGGTGAAGCCACGAGTGCCTTCAGCACAGGCCAGTTCAAGCCGCTCCTCTTGTGCTGTTTGTGCCAACACTCCTCCTTTAACCAAGTATAGTGCACTTGCTTGTGGACACTACTTCTGCAATGACTGTTGGGGTATGCACTTTGAAGTACAAATTATGCAAGGTAAGGGCAATTATTTTAATGACAATTTGCTACTGTTTCTTTTTTTTTTTTAATTAACTATTATGGTTACAAACCAGTTATTCTAAATAATGAATAGTTTTTGAGAAACAACGGATTGTTATACATTCACATCAAATTACCATAGGTACCTATGTTCACTAAATGTGAAAAGAAAATTACATAACTATAAATAATATTTATTAAACTTTAACCTGTATATTTATTGGAGTTGGTTGAGTTGTTATTATTTAGGTAACCACCAGGTGTTGGATAGAGTTAAGAATTGATATAAAAATAGGCACAACTTGTTTATATTATTTGGGTCTCTCCCCATCCCTAGTTGGTTTGATAAACTATTTTTTTTTATGTCACAATGTCATTTATATCAAGTCACCTTTACATTTACCTATGCATTAAACAAAAAGAGTTGATTGATAGTGCGAAGGCTTAATCAGTTGTACCATTTGGCTGAGACCCCCTCAGTGATGCAGCCCAGGTGGGTTAGTTAAGCTAATGCTTAAAATACAGTTTGTAAATTGTGTTTCTCTAGTAGAATAAAATTGTAATTCATAATTAAATGTCGGCAACTAAGTTCTAACTTTGTGTGTAAGGTAACCCATTGTGTAAATTTATTGTTGTCACATTTTACTTTCTACTTCCTGTACATAAAAGCAAGGTTTGTAAGAGTAATACCACCATCTTAATCCCTCTCTCAAGTTTGCACTTGAGGACTAAGGAGTCACGAGGATTACAACTACATATGCTTATTATCGAACATCCTTATCGCAGGAGCAGAAATGATTTGACAGTACTGAAAGATTATGAAAAATAGGCAAGAAGTGATACTCATATTGAGAAATGTTTATTGTATTGTAATAACTTTTAGAGGAGTTAAAAATTTATCAATTTTTTTTCTAATATTTTACCCCCATACTTGACTTTATTAGTAGTAAACATTAAAAAAGATTAGCTATACTATCCTAACGTCAAACTCTTCAGCCACTTTTCCTGTACTTGTCAGGCATTTGTCATTCTTGATTGAGTTGATACGTACAACAAACATACAAAAGTATATCTAAATGAAATTTGAGTGCAAATGGAAAACATGTTTTTTTTTTGTTAACTCATTGTGGAGAAAAATACTGGATTCAATGTAATAAAAATAGATATTATTGTTCAAGTTGATACATTGACTTTTAGGTAAGCGTTTACTCAGTGTAAGACATCTTTGATTGACCTATTCCAGCGAAAACTTCATGCTAGATATGAAGTGGTTCTTATCTAGCATGAAGTTTTCACTTAGAGGCTTAGAATGTATAGGCAGAATATTCCGTTTATACTAAACAGACATTCTGTTAGGTGTTCTTTAATAGATTTGTTTTTGCTTCCTCAATATCGTTATTGTTTGCTTATTATGTTCTTGTACTTGAAGAATGACATTGATTTAAACAAGTTAACCTGTTTATTTTTCAGGTGTATCAAACACTATTCAATGTATGGCCCAGGACTGTGAAGTGAGGGCCCCAGAGGACTTTGTGTTGTCTCATGTGGCTAAACCAGCACTCAGAGAACGCTACCAGCAATTTATGTTCAAGGATCATGTCAAGTCTCATCCACAACTAAGATTTTGTCCTGGTCCAAACTGCCAGGTAAACCAATCAGCTGTAAATCCAGCTCAATTATTTTCATAAATTAATACACTTTTTGTTACGTTAAAAAGAGCGGAGAGCTCCTGTACAAACTTGCCCACGAGCCCCTTTAGCGGCCTAGGATCGGACGCTTTCTATGTTTCCTTAGGTTCATCTTCATACAAAATATAGTCCCTTATTGTGCAAAATGGAAAAACAATCAAACAAAATGTTAAGAAAATAGGTTTGTTTAAAGGTGGTGGTTATAGATGGTGTGTTCGAGTTTTTTTTTTTCATGGCATAGAGAAGGCAAACATGCACAAAGGCCAACTGATGGTAAGTGGAAACTGTTACCCATAGACATTCACATTCACAAGACTGTGAGCCTAAGACTGCAAATGCGTTGCCAACCCTGAGGCTAGGTTAATGGATAAGATGGTGGTAGCGATCCGGACGGACCCTGCACAAGGCCCTACCACCCGAAAAAATTCTAATGTGATATCTGTCTGTCCAGTGGATATTCCAGGCGTGGGTGCGAGAGGGAGCGCGCCGGGTCGAGTGCACAGGCTGCGAGCTGCTCACGTGTTTCTCGTGCGGCGCTCCGCACCACGCGCCCACTGACTGCGCTACCATTCGCCGCTGGCTCACCAAGTGCGCTGACGACTCGGAGACAGCCAACTACATCAGTGCACATACCAAGGTAACATGTCCATGCTAAACGACAAGCTATAAGTGAACATGCTGCTGGCTATAACCATTTTGATTTATAGTGCTGTGGCTAAAGTGCATTGCGCAAACCAACGACATCATTTCTATAGTAAAATTAAAATGACAAATTGCGTAAGAGAGCGCCACATTCCCTATGTCTACCGGCCGCAGTCAATACAATTAAATGACTAGTAGGTAGGTAGGCTTTCCTTAAAATTAGTGAAGATTTTTCACAAGTTTGAAAAAGCTACAAGTTAATTGTCATCTTATTTTTTTTAGGACTGTCCTAAGTGTCAGATATGCATAGAGAAGAATGGGGGTTGTAATCACATGCAGTGTGGAGCTTGCCGACATGACTTCTGTTGGGTTTGCCTTGGCGATTGGAAGACGCATGGTTCAGAATACTATGAGTGCAGTCGCTATAAAGAAGATCCTAATTTAACTAACGATAATCAACACGCACAGGTAGGGATTTGGAGGGTTCACTGACTTTTCGAAAATGTTTCCAAGCCGAATTTTTATAGAAGGAATAAAATAATATAAGCTTGTAATATATATCTCTTTTTCCTAGGCTCGTGAGGCATTGAAGAAGTATTTGCATTACTATGAGAGGTGGGAAAATCACGCACGGTCTCTTAAATTGGAGGAGCAGACTTTAGCAAGCCTTAAAACCCGTATAAATCAAAAGGTAATAGAACAGTCATTGATATGTTAACATAAGTTTAATAAATTGTTAAAATATGATGTTAAAATTATCATGTGTCAGTAAATTGGTCATTTAACTTTTTTACCACTCCTGTCGTATTTTTTGCCGTACAGGGATTTTGATGGTATTACGGTCAAATGCCTTGAACGTAATACCATCAAAATCGTGCCTAAGGACCTTAACCCACCAAATGTTCCACATTTTCGCCTCAAGAACAGTACTGGGCTCTGGTCAAGGGAGTTTTTCGTAAATCTTTTTGGTCGAGACCAAAAAGATTCGCACACGAAGTGGAATTCAGCCTGCAAGAAAGTGACAAACGACACGTGCACGCACGTACAGTCGCCATCAGATATATCGGAGCGGCCGAGGTACTCAAATATTTCTGAGCAGCAATAAATTTCAATAAATTCTTTACGGTAAATAAGGTCAATAACATCTGAACATCCAATTCGCCACAAATATATGAGCAGTGGTTTTTCAATTAAATCTGAACACACAACGAGACAATAATATCTGAAAGCACAACTCGTCAAAGTTATCTGCACAGACAGGGTGATCATAAATATCTGAACATTTAAGGAAAATATACCTTAAAGCACTAGGCATACAGTTTAAATGTAATCGTACAGATGTAATGAATTTTCCTTTTACAAAATAAGTAGGTATACAAAATATAAATCTGCGAAAAGCAACTTCACGGTCTTGTTACAAGAGAACCGAATGGTGGTTGTGTAGAAAATGTATTCCAGCGTAGTACGTTTAAGCGTTAATTTTAAACTGTATGCTAAGTGATTTAAGGTATATTTTCCCAAAATGTTCAGATATTTATGATCACCCTGTCTGTGCAGATAACTTTGACGAGTTGCGCTTTCAGATATTATTGTCTCGTTGTGTGTTCAGATTTAATTGAAAAACCACTGCTCATATATATATATGACGAATTTGATGTTCAGATGTTATTGACCTTATTTACTGTAAACAATTTATTGAAATTTATTGCTGCTCTGAAATATTTGAGTACCTCGGCCGCTCCGATATATCTGATGGTGACTGTACGTGCGTGCACGTGTCGTTTGTCACTTTCTTGCAGGCTGAATTCCACTTCGTGTGCGAATCTTTTTGGTCGAGACCAAAAAGATTTACGAAAAACTCCCTTGACCAGAGCCCAGTACTGTTCTTGAGGCGAAAATGTGGAACATATGGTGGGTTAAGGTCCTTAGGCACGATTTTGATGGTATTACGTTCAAGGCATTTGATCTTGTCCTTAGTATAGCGGGCTGTCGCCAGATCTGCGCAAAATCATGTTGAAGTATCGTGCTGTTGAACAAGAGGTTCCAGTCGTTTCTATAAGCACTCGTTAATATAGGTTTCCTTATTGATTGTACCAGTCGTGACGAAAGCTCGGCTGCGATCCCCGCATTGACAAACTGCCTGCCACACTAACTATTTGGAGCCAAACTTTTCATCTTCAATAGTCGTTTCTGAATCGGGGGAAATCGTGTCATACTGATCACTTGGTAATGTTAAAACGGCTATGACGTAAGTTTCACCATCAAGATCAAGTCCCTATTAAGTGAAAAAAATCTGCGCCCAAAAAGTCATACACTTTTCGTGCCGTGATTTTGATGGTCTTTCGTTGTTTTGCTGTAGTTTTAGGCACCTTAGGCTATTCTTAGTCTTCATACGAGTTAGTTTTCTTGTGTATTTTTTTTTTGCTACATCACGTTCAGACATATGTACAGCGATTTTCGATTTATGCGTCGTTGGACTAAAAGTAAATATGGCGATGTATAAAAATGTCTTCTTGCATAAGTTCGTGCGTATATAATTTCGACGAAGTATAGAAATGTCCACCTGTATATTAGACCAAATATAAATATGTTGCGGCACTAAGATAAGACTTAGACATTTGTATACTTTGAAAGTAGTCATTTTTATATTCCGACTTGATAAGACTTAGACATTTTGAAGTATTGGCTTTCTAATACTCGGACCAATTTTTATTTTATATGTAGACATTTATATACATCGCCATATTTACTTTTAGTCCAACGACGCATAAATCCGATTTTCACGAATCCTCCTAATGATTTTCTTCTAGAGCTCAGGGTCACGATGGCCTCCGTGTTCTGTTCCTTAACCTTCGGTTTCTGAGCCGTGGGCAAGGTCTTTAATTACGTTTTATAACATCATCAACGGTCCTGCATGCAATTTTCAATTCTTTAGCGATGGAATGATTAGGACGCTTAGTATTTGACAGCCATTTGGCAACAATTTTCTCGCGGCTTAGGAGCTTATCGAGAAAATATTTGTTGACATGATATTTTATTGACATTAGCAATATCCATGATGAACAGTTTTTTATTTTTATTGGAAGACTGCCAAGAAAAAGAGGGTTGATTTTGGCGAATCCGCAGCGAATTTTTGCATTTTTGGGTTATTGCAAGGTTTGAATTAATGCAGAACACATGAAAAGAAAATAATAATAAAAGTGTAATTAGTGTTTAACTGAGCTGTCACAGGCATTACTTCGATGTTTACCTCAAAAACATAAATTCTTCGCAGAAATTTACTAATAAATGGTCACGGGGATCATCCTAGAATGACCTAACTATAGTTAATTAGTCAATTCGACATTGCACGGCGTTAGCAGCGTAATAAAAGTAATAACTAATTTTAAGGTGATGGCTGGAGAGGGAACCTGGATTGATTGGCAATACCTGTGGGACTCTGCACGACTTTTGAAGCGCTGTAGATATACTCTACAGTATACCTATCCATATGCCTATTATATGGAAGTTGGACCCAGAAAGGAATTATTTGAATATCAGCAGGTAAGGTGTTTTTAATAGATTCTCTTATCTTTTTATATAATTACTAGATACTAATTCAATTTATTTCAGGCTCAGTTGGAAGCCGAAATCGAAAATCTATCATGGAAGGTAGAACGGGCAGAAACCACAGATCGAGGAGATTTAGAAAATCAAATGGACATAGCAGAGAAAAGGCGCACGACGCTTCTAAAGGATTTTTTAG
The DNA here is from genome assembly GCA_923062465.1 of Acleris sparsana. NCBI lineage: Eukaryota > Metazoa > Arthropoda > Insecta > Lepidoptera > Tortricidae > Acleris > Acleris sparsana. The sequence goes on along the minus strand of OV281287.1, from coordinate 10,579,277 downwards.
AATTTAATACTAATAGTGCTTCCAGCAGTAGTAAAGTGTAACTGAACCTCAAATAACTATAAACGCATTTTTATTAGTAATAAACTATGTATCAGCACCTTCGTATAATAATTGTGAGAGCTAGATTTTTTTTCTGCCAAAGTATATTTATAAACATGAATTTGCAATAATATTTAAGTAATAACTACAGCGAATCAATTCGTTTTATTTGTTCTACATAATAAAACATTGCATATAAAGATAGTACTAATCCCTTGGTAATAGCGAAAAATTAATTTATACGTATACAGATGTAGTAAGTACGAATTGGCCGGACACCACCGTGTGTCTTGATGTATGTATGAAAACTCTTTATTGCAAATAAACAATTACGAGACATTTTAATCGAAATTGTAAGGATCTCTTCCAGTCGTCTACGACGACGCGCTGGCCTAGTTGGTAGTGACCCTGCCTACGAAGCAAGCGGTCCTGGGTTCAAATCCCGGTAAGGGCAGATATTTGTGTGATGAGCGCGAATATTTGTTCCTGAGTCATGGATGTTTTCTATGTATTTAAGTATACATTTCTCTATATAAGTATTTATATCGTTGTCTAGTACCCATAGCACAAGCCTAGAGCTTAGTTTGGGACCAGATCAATTGGTGTAACATTGTCCCCTGATATTTATTTATTTTATTTAGTTAACCCTTTAATAAGGACAAAGATTAAAGTAGTGTTAGTATTAGTATATAACTTGCTTTCTCAGGCTGCGTGCGTTAGACCCATAAGCTAATTGTGAAAACAAGACGATTCCAAGCTTTTCCGACGACGAGGTCATGACTGATACGATTACTCAATATGGATGAACAGTATAACAATATCCTCCCAGTAGCGTCGAATTGCCAATATGGTCCAATGATCCCTAAAATGGGTTGTGCCACCTGAGAATATTGTAGTTAATATGTTGCCACGCCAAACTTTTATGCCAGGCTTTTAAATTTAGGGCCTAGTATGGTTGCGTTTATCGTGTGACAAAATGTGGATAAAGGATCTGTCACTCTCGTACTTATATAGGTGTACTTACATAAAAATCGTATTAGTAGATATGTGATAATATTCCGTAACATCGATAAGTGGAATTGTCGATAAAACAATTTGGACATTCCCTTTAACAGTTAGATTTTTGCTATGAAGAATTCCGGTCCTTGGTGATAGATAATCACATCCACATCGACAAACTACATAATTTATCTAAAGTTCTTCAAATGTAGGTACATTTAAGGCGGCTTACATACTTGATGAGATAGACTGAATAAAATTGTTAAGTGCCGCCAATATACATAGTAGGTGCATATAGTCTTATGATGTGGCAATATTACAAAATGTTTTCTACATAATAATTAGGGGTAAAGTACAGTTTGCTGTTGCAACATTAAGTGTCTTTGTTTTCATATAAAAGCTTGTGCGTCAAGTACGGTACGGAGGATACAGTTCGGTATTCTTTCACCCTGTGAAATAATAAGTTGTGTTTTTTAATTTTAAATTAAAAATACACCTAATTATTATGTATACAGTTTAATTATAAACAGCTCAATGATATGAATCTCCCAAGATAGGTAACAAATACTAACAATCAAAACCACTTAATCTATTCTGATCCTAAGAGATGGTTTTAAGATTCTTGTTTATTGTACGTAATTACTTTCACCAAACACAATAAGATAAATATAAATGAACGTACCTATATCTCTCGTTATCCGTTATCTAACTCTGATTAGTGGTTCCTAGAGAAAAGATTGATAAAATGTGTTTGTAAGTGCATCGAAATACTCGATTTACCTAGGCAGGCACGATTCGACACGACTAAAAGCAAGATTTGAGCGCGGGAAAAACCTAAGTTTCGTTCCTTCCGGGGCAGTGGTCCAACTGCTCTGTCCAACTAGTTGGACTACGGGACTTCACTAGGGGCCCTGGTACAACTATATTTGCAGTTGGACCACGGCACCATTATAGAGTTCCCAGGTCATACCTAACTATCGACCAACTGGTTTAGTTTTGGTAGCATAGGAACATCTAATGTAATTTTGGTGTTATTTTATTGAATTTATTTATTACGTATGTTGTTTCTTGCTCAATTATTAGACACAAAACATTCATCCACAATATTGCACAACAATTTTGTGCAAAATAATTATTGCGCAATATACATGAAATATTACGTAAGTAATGTAAGGTAACTCGTTGGGATTGGGGATTATGGGTGTGTTCGGCCGAATACAGCTTCAAGCAAGCGGATGCTGACATGCGCAGGGAAATTTTAATGAAAATCAAACCCGTCGTGGGCCGTAAGTCTTAAGGGCATTACAGAATAGGTATCAGTTTCTTTTAGGATTGTCGATTTCTTCGAAGTGTGAGTTGGGGCGGCGCAGGGGGACACTACGAAGACGCATGATTTTATAATGAATCCAACAACAAACAGTTTAAAATAGCATAGTAAGAAAATACAGTAAATAGGCTATAACTATGTATAAATATATGTATAATTAGGTCAATAATCATTTCCATTTCATTTTGTTACGAGTATAACAAGCTGAGGGCTTAGCCTTCATCGCTCGAAAGCACTGGTATTCCCAAATCACGTATCCTAATCCGAGTGACTGAAGGGAGAAAGCAGATCAGTCCACAATTATACGTCACTGGTGTTTCCGATGGAGCAATTGACTATTAATTCCGTGTAATGCTCTGAACGTACATTTCACTGTTAACTCAGATCGAAAAGAGGCAAAGAATAAATTGCGTTTTCGTTTATATTCTTTAACATCTTAGGAAGGTATAAAGATTAATGAAATTCATAATGACATTAGGTACCTATTATTATTATATTTTAGCAAAAGACGTGACTGCGATCAACATGTAAGTACCTGGGCATTCATCGTCAGCAATACTTATTTAGGATCATACTATTTTACCGGTAAATGAACATTTAACGTATCGCAGCAAAGAGTAACATTCTCCAACCATCCACTCCTACTTGGCTTTGATGACTCCGGATATAGGGCCGGTAATAGTAGGTATGTAAACAGTTTAAATAGCTTAGGTACTTCTTAGGCACGTTCTACCTACCTACCGCTTTGGCGAGCTGTTGACAAAACTGCGACGAAATTAAAAATACATTCGTTATTAATGCTTGGACGTGATAGCTAATGGTTCGGCGATTAATACCTACTTAATGCGTCGGCGAATAGATAGGAGAGTTGTTTATGAGAATCTCCTTACTGCGCCGCAGCCACAGGCCGTAGCTTAAGAAAGAGTTTCCTTATAATTTTACCTCCTTGACTCGCTGCATTGCGATAATTATACTTTAACATAACATTGGTCTTTTATTTACAGTGTAAATATGCTTTACGTTGTCGGTCTGTGTAGCAATAAGCCTTAGTTAATAAGGATAAATACAAATAAATAAATATGCAAGTTTCTGATTTTTATTTTTTTATACCAGTCCCCAAATAAGGCTTCTATTTCAGTCAGTAGGTACCTGTGGTAGGTACAGTCGGCCTGCAGACTTTTTTTACCTTGTCGGTGCAACACCTTTGACAGATAAGTGCAGCATTTCAAACATGACGTTAAAGTGACACAACACAGCCCTAAAGCTTAGACTAAAGTGTACAGCTAGGTATTAAAGTTATATGTATAAGGCCGGCCGACCGTACCATAACATGAAACAAAATGCTTAAAATTGGGTATAGGTGCATACTTAGATGAAACCAATGGTTTTGTGCCTACATGACATTCCGCACGCGTCAGCGTTTTGTGTGGCGTGGGAAAAGCGTCAAAGGCACGCAGTTAGTTGTTCGCGGAGAGTCGCCTCATCAAGACCCCACTCAATGATAACTACCTGTGATTAATAAAAATTAAACAGTGTTCAACCATCATTGAATATTTCATTGGAAAGTCACCTCCAAAGCTCTACCTGAACAGTTCTTTAGGGATCCGACCCAAAGCGTGCAAACTGGAGCCTATTACAAAACTTCCTCATTCCGTCCGTTTGTCTGTCAGCAACATGAAACATTCAAAAAGTGAGATATGATATTGCCGCTATAAAAACAAAAAAATCCATTATATTAAAAGTTAAAGGGGGCCCTGATAAAATGGTATGCGGAACCCTAGTCTGACTCGCACATGGTAGGTTTTAATTTTTAAGGTTTACTTAGACAATGCGTAGGTGCCTATCATCATCATCATGTCAGCCGAAAGACGTCCACTGCTGGACATAGGCTTCCCCTAAGGTGCCTATGCATACACTTATTTATGAGTATCGATATGCAATAAAAAAATGGAATTTGAATATGTATTCCTGTACGTTTTTTTGAATAACCATAAATGTTTATATGACAAGCAGCACAGGAAGCGTGACTATGCTTTTAAAGAGGGTTGCAAGAATTGATAAATACCTACAATATCTCGGAAACCATCAGAAATTTCAACTCTTAGGCCGCTTTTACTTACTTTAAAAATAAAGGAAACAATATACAGTTTTCGTTGAAACAATTATTGTAAGTATGTCTCTTCTCATGTTCTTTCTTCATTGAATAATGTGAAAATTTGGGATGCTTTGGAGATATTACGTTAGAAATGAAATTCTGGACGTATTACAACCGGCCGCCATAACTGTCAAGTAAATAAGAGCAATCATGCAGACAATACGATAACATTTTAAAAGTAAAATGATTTCACCGAGTAGAATAGAGCCCGATGATAAACTCCAATGCCAACACCAAATTATCACAGAGACACAAACCCATGGACGTTTTATTTTCTTTAAACCAGCATCATTAAAGAAAGAAATAAAAACATATTTGCAACAACACTGGAAAGAACGGAAAAAGAAAATAAAAGATACGAAAGGTACAACTGAAAGAAATAGGTAAGTAACTATTGCAAACAGGACCCAACAACATAAATTAACTCTTACCTATCTACGGTTGTAGGTTTTATTATACCTATGCTTACTCTTTCTTGCACAGGTACAAATTACTGTACAAATGCCAGCTGAAGATCGAGATCGATGTCTAACCCAGTCGCGAGGCGTTCGTACAAGCCGATTATTTACGGCTTTACCAAAAATTCCTATGCATAGAGTAGGTATACAAACAAAACGTAAAACCGACACAGGCCATACACTTTTTTTTGCTCCGGCTTGTCTATTTATTTACGTGACGCTTCGCCACTGGTCTAACCCCAAAAACTTTGACACCATGTAGTCATCAACATAGTGAGTTTAAATATACACAATAACGTTTATTTATCTTTATTTTTAGAGGCGAATGTCAGTTACGGATGGAGGTATTATCCGCTTTCCCATTACTATGGATGGCGGAAGGCCCAAGCTGGGTGGACTTATGGACCCTCGACAAGGGGTGATCGATAGAAGCTCCCGGTGCCAGACTTGCGCTGGCAATATGACAGAATGCCCCGGACACTTTGGACACATTGATCTGGCAAAGCCTGTGTTCCACATTGGCTTCTTAACGAAAACCATCAAAATATTAAGATGCGTCTGTTATTATTGTTCAAAATTGCTGGTCAGTCCGGTAAGGCATGAATTGCTATATCATTTGAAGGTAATATTTAACCAGGAATTAATAATTTAAGACATTTATCGAAAGAATATGTGGACAAATACGATAATTACCATATTTATTTCTTATTTTAGAAAAACCCCAAGATTATCGAAATTGTTATGAAATCAAAAGGGCAACCAGGAAAACGATTGACCCATGTGTACGATTTGTGTAAGGAAAAACAAATCTGTGAGGGTGGTGGAGAGATGGATATCGGAAAAAAAGGCGGAGAAACGAATGGGTTAAGACATGGAGGTTGTGGTCACTATCAACCGACTATTAAGCGGCAGGGATTGGAAATCTGTGCGCAGTGGAAACATGTCAATGAAGACTCACAGAATAAAAATATTAAATTAACTGACAGACCGAGTTTGGGAAATTCTTAAGCATACAACAGGTACTAAACCACGTACCACACATGTATTACCTTCTAGTCATAATAACAAAAGATAACGAGCTAAGTCAAAATGTTAACTAGTTAATTATATTATATTTGACGCATGATTTGAGATTACTCTGGGTATGCGTATCTAAAGCCGAAAATATCACAATTAGTTTTCCTTCAATTACAGACGAAGAATGTTATATATTGGGTATGGACCCCAAATTCGCGAGACCAGATTGGATGTTAGTGACAGTGCTGCCCGTGCCACCATTGTCAGTGCGACCAGCTGTAGTCACGTTCGGGGCTGCTAAGAATCAAGACGACTTAACTCACAAAATTGCCGACATCATCAAAGCCAACAATGAATTGATTAGAAACATAAACTCCGCAGCTGCGCCTCATGTCATTCAAGATAATATCAGCATTTTGCAGTTCCATGTGGCCACTTTTGTGGACAATGATATACCTGGAATACCAAAGTAAGTTTTAATGTTAAAATGTACTTATGTATGTATGTATGTAAACACTTTATTTTACAAAAGAAAAACAAAACAATGAAGTTTTTTTTTAAACTACTTCAAAAAGGGAGGACTTTCTCAATTCGACGTTTATATATTTTTTTCTTATACCAAATCTTATCTTAAAGACTCATCAGTCAAATCAAACAATAGGTCCGACCGAGACTGAATCCGTACTTTGAAAATTGATGTTCGAAGTTACGCTAGCTCCATGTCACTCCTCATTAGAGACAAATTCGAGCGAAAGAGATGGAGCTAACGTAATTTCAAATTATTATTTTTATTAGGGCCTCTGCTTTTTAGGGTTCCGTGCCGGAAGGGACCTCAACGGGATCCTATTAATATGCGTACGCTGTCCGTCCGTTCTAATTTTAAAGAGCTCTATATTTTAAACCGTAATAGATAGGATTGTTTTTTTTCAGAATATGTATTACGGCGGATTTACAAAAAAAAAAACGAATTAATGAGACTGAAATAATAAACTATGTATTTTTATTTTTGATGGAATGTAAACACGGTAAAACATACAAGCTTCGGTATGATTATAGTACAAACCCTGAAGATAAACAACTACCTAATACTAAATGAGTGTCAAATGTGACTTGGGTTTGCGCTGTGCGCGAGTCCGACTCCGACTTGACCGGTTTTTGAGTCTGGGTCGAGAACTCGAGACCGAGAATTAAATAAATTTTCGGCTGAGACCGAAACTTGAGAAACGCAGATTTTTGTAGAACTTGTTTAATATTTACTCTAACATAGTTACAAATAAGTAAATGGGAAAAAATGTCACTGTCTGTAAGTGAAATGGACAATCAGGCGTATTGACACTTTTTCTGATTTCCTGTTGTAAGCAAAAAAATATTGAGCGAACCATTTATTTGTTTTCTCAGAGCTTTGCAGAAATCTGGAAAACCGCTTAAAGCCATCAAAGAACGTTTAAAAGGAAAAGAAGGGAGAATCAGAGGAAACCTCATGGGAAAACGTGTTGATTTCTCCGCACGTACCGTCATTACGCCTGATCCAAACTTATGTATTGACCAACTGGGAGTACCCAGATCTATTGCACAGAATTTAACATTCCCAGAGTTGGTAATGCCTTTCAACATTGATAGGATGCAGGAATTGGTGCGGCGTGGCGATGCGCACTATCCTGGCGCTAAGTACGTTGTTAGATATAACGGAGAAATGGGTAGACTTGAGGTTCCATCCAAAACCGTCGGATTTGCATCTACATATTGGATACAAGGTGGAACGACATCTGAGAGACGACGATTTAGTTATCTTCAATCGTCAGCCCAGTCTACATAAGATGAGTATGATGGGGCACAGGGTAAAGGTTTTGCCATGGTCAACATTCCGTATGAATTTAAGTTGCACTTTGCCGTATAACGCTGATTTCGACGGAGACGAAATGAACATGCATGTGCCGCAGTCTATGGAGACACTTGCAGAAGTGGAGAACATCCACATAACGCCTCGGCAGATTATCACTCCACAAGCGAAAAAGCCAGTTATGGGTATCGTACAGGATACTCTAACAGCCGTAAAAAAAATTACGAAGAGAGATGTGTTCTCAACAAAGGAGCAAGTTATGAACCTACTTATGTTTTTAACTAAGTAGGATAGTAAACTTCCTAAACCCTGCATTTTAAAACCATTGCCACTATGGTCTGGGAAACAATTGTTTACATTGATCATTCCTGGTAATTTAAATATGATGTGTACCCATTCTGACCAAGGGGATGACGGAGATGATAAATGGATTTCACCCGGTGATACACAAGTATTGATAGAAAATGGCCAGCTTCTTACGGGTATATTGTGTAAAAGATCTCTGGGTGCTTCAGCTGGTTCACTACTTCATATTTGTATGTTAGAGTTGGGTCATGAAATTGCTGGTCAATTTTATGGGGATATTCAATCAGTGGTCAATAATTGGCTATTGTTAGAAGGTCACTCTATTGGTATTGGTGACACCGTTGCCGATACACAAACTTTTCAGGAGATTCAACGAGCTATTGCAAAAGCCAAAGATGACGTGACAGATATCACAGAACAAGCCCATAATATGGAACTGGATCCGACTCCTGGTAACACACTAAGGCAGACATTTGAAAACAAAGTTAATTGTATTCTCAACGACGCCCGTGACAAGACTGGTCGAACAGCTATGAAATCGCTGACTGAATACAATAACCTCAAGGCTATGGTACGAGGGCTGCACTGAAAGTTTCGGGAATCTAATACTTAGAAACATATTTTTGACACATATCATACCTTTTTATAATCTCTAAAGTTTCATTATTTTAACACACTGGCCACATAGAAAAAAAAAGCGATGGTTCGGTTTCAATTGTTTTTTGAAGTCGTCGAGTCGCTGCTGAAAATGGAATTGTCCCGTGAAAATTTAAGAGCTATGATTTATTACGACTTTAAAAGTGGATTATCACAAAAACAATGTGGAGACCGGATGATTGTTGCTTTTAGTAATGAAGCACCTTCAAAGACGACAATATACCGGTGGTATGCAGAATTTCAACGTGGCCGTCTATCCCTCACGGACGACGTGCGTGAAGGTCGACCAAAATCGGCAGTCACGCAAGAAAACGTCGATGCTGTGCGTCAGCTGATAAAGGAAGACCGACATGTGTCATATCGGGAGATTCAAGAGTGTTTGGGCATTGGAATGAGTCAGATACAAATCATTTTACAGGAACAATTAGGCGTGCGAAAGTTGTTTTCCCGTTGGATCCCTCACTAATTGTCTGAGGAGCAGAAAACGACTCCTGTCAATTGGTGCCTCAGAACTTTGAATAAATTCAACGGAGGAAGCTCAACTGCAGTTTTTAGCATTGTATCCGGTGACGAGTGTTGGATATATGCATATGAGCCTGAAAATAAAAACCAATCTCGAGTATGGGTCTACGAAGATGAGCTCAAGCCGACAAAAGTTATTCGTTCTCGCAGCATGGCCAAAAAGATGGTGGCTACGTTTGTCTCCAAATCGGGTCACGTGGCTACTACTATTCCTCTTGAAGATCGTAGAACGGTCAATGCCGATTGGTACAGCACTATTTGTTTGCCGAGTATCTTTGCTGAACTCCGAAAAAAAAACCCTAGTCGCCGCATTATCCTTCACCACGACAATGCCAGCCCTCACACCGCTCGGAAAACAACTGAGTACCTGGATGGTAAAAAAGTCGAATTACTGGACCATCCTCCATACAGCCTCGACTTAAGCCCCAATGACTTTTTCACATTACCCAAAATTAAGGATAAGTTGCGTGGTCAGCGGTTTCAGACGCCGGAAGCAGCAGTAGAGGCTTTTAAAATGGCCATTTTGTCGACCCCTACTTCAGACTTCAATAAGTGCTTTAATGACTGGTTTGATCGCATGGAAAAGTGCATAAAATATAAAGGAGAATACTTTGAAAAACAATAAAAATACTTTTATTCGATTTAACAGCATATTTTTTTCTATTCCCGAAACTTTCAGTTTGACCCTCGTAATGGCTGGTTCGAAGGGATCAACTATTAATATTTCTCAGGTGATTGCTTGTGTAGGGCAACAAAATGTAGAGGGTAAACGAATTCCATTCGGATTTCGAAAACGAACCTAACCGCATTTTATTAAGGATGACTATGGCCCTGAATCAAGAGGTTTCGTTACAAATTCGTATCTGGCCGGTTTGACACCCACAGAATTTTATTTTCATGCTATGGGTGGCCGCGAAGGACTCATCGATACTGCTGTAAAGACTGAAACAGGGTACATTCAACGTCGTCTTATAAAAGCGATGGAATCTATAATGGTACATTATGACGGCACTGTACGAAATTCAGTTGGACAACTCATACAACTCAGATACGGAGAAGATGGCTTGGCTGCAGAAAATGTTGAATTACAGAACATGCCGACCATGAAACTGTCGAACAAGGCTTTTGAAAACAAATTTAAATTTGATTATTCTAACGAACGGTTTCTCACGACGGTTTTTAATGAAAATATTGTCAAAGAACTTTCAGAAGATGGTCATGTGATAACAGACTTTGAAAATGAATGGATGCAACTAAAAAAGGACAGAGAAGTCCTGCGAAAAATATTTTCTAATGGAGAAGCTGATTTAGTTTTGCCTTGTAATTTAAAAAGGATGATTTGGAATGTTCAACAAATTTTCCATGTAAATAAAAAAAGTACAACTGATTTGAGCCCGATCAAAGTACTTGAAGGTGTCACCAATCTTCTGAAAAAATGTGTTATTGTAGCAGGCGACGATGATATATCAAAAGAAGCCAATTATAACGCTACTCTGCTGTTTCAATGCTTAGTAAGATCTACACTTTGCACGAAATTAGTTTCCGAGGAGTACCGCTTATCCAGCGAAGCGTTTGAGTAGTTGATCGGGGAAATTGAGGCCCGGTTTCAACAGGCACAGGTACATCCTGGCGAGATGGTGGGTGCACTCGCCGCACAATCTCTTGGAGAGCCTCCTACACAAATGACACTGAACACATTCCATTTTGCTGGTGTATCGGCCAAAAACGTGACTCTGGGTGTTCCGCGCCTTAATGAAATAATTAATATTTCGGAGAAACCGCGAGCTCCCTCTCTTACTGTGTTTTTAACTGGAGAAGGGGCTCGAGACGCTGATAAGGCTAAAAATGTGCGAAGTAGATTAGAGCACACAACATTACATAATGTTTCTGCAAATACGGCAATTTACTATGATCCTGACCCTCGCAATATAATTATAATCGAAGATCAAGATTTTGTAAATCTGTACTATGACTTGCCTGATTTCGATGCATCGAAATTGTCACCCTGGCTTTTGCGCATCGAGTTAGACCGCAAGAAAATTACTGATAAGAAACTAACTTTGGAACATATAGCAGAAAAGATACATGCTGAATTTGGAGATGACCTAAAGTGTATATTTAATGACGATAACGCAGACAAACTAGTTCTACGTATAAATGTTGTTATAAACGATTCAAGCAAATTTGAAGATACTGATGAAGTGTAGTTGGATAAAATGGAAGATGACGTGTTTTTGACATGCATTGAGGCCACTATTCTATCGGACATGACTCTGCAAGGTATCGATGCACTTAGTAGGGTTTATATGCATTTGCCCAAAAGTACAGCCAAGAAACGCTCTGTCCTGAATAAACAAGGAGAGTTTAAACATATCGCTGAATGGTTGTTGGAAACCGAGGGCACGTCACTTTTGAAAGTATTGTCTGTGCGAGACGTTGACCCAATTCGGACTTACAGTAACGACATCTGCGAAATATTTCATGTGCTGGGTATTGAAGCTGTGCGTAAAACAGTGGAAAAGGAAATGAATGCTGTATTGCAATTTTATGGTCTCTATGTAAACTACCGACACTTAGCTTTGCTTTGCGATGTAATGACTGCAAAGGGCTATCTAATGGCTATAACTCGACATGGCATCAACAAGCAGGATTCTGGTGCTCTTATGAGATGTTCTTTTGAAGAAACAGTTAATGTGCTGTTGGATGCCGCAGGACATGCTGAAGTTGATCCGTTGAGAGGCTTGTCAGAAAGTATAATCATGGGTCAGTTACCGAGAATGGGAACGGGTAAGATAACTTCGGCGAATAAGTGCTAGGATTTTCCATTCGAGAGAAACTTGAGATTTACATTTACCAATTACCCATAGCAAAAGTTCTAACTAGGTATTTACTTGTAATCTTTTAGTAATTCCAGAAGTTTATTGGGATTTCACTCTTCGTCATGGGTATTAATTAAATACTTACAGGGATTATTGAAAATGGAATTCGTTAATATAGGCATGAACATTGAGTATTCACAGTAACAACATTGACTACTTACATGTAATATGTTTTTTTAGGTTGTAGTAGGTTAGGTTGGCTGAAAAATGTCAAAGTGGAGTAGAAACGGGGAGTATTGGAATGGGTATCAAATTCGGAGGCGGCATTTGCTTTGGTGACAGAACGAAATCAATGACGCCGCTCATGACGCCTTGGTCTACTCAGGATACACCTGGATATGGTAATATCTACCTATTTCTGTATTGGTTAGCAGTTTGCTCTTAACAACGTGGTGGTGCGGTCTAGAATTTTTGATTAAAGAGATGAATTTACACACGCCTATACCTTTTGTTCTGGACATGATTTGATCTGTTAAGTGATGTCATTACTAATCTATGACTTTGTAGGTTGTGGTTTAGTAATTTGATAACTGTATAAGGCACCCTACAGATGATCAATTTATTTGTGCAATCACACTGATTACCCAAAATTTTTGATCGACTATGGCAATTATCGTTAACGCAATCATTTTAGGAAAGTTTGACAGGGCTTGAATTTTGTTTGTGCCTAAGTGTGATTGTATAGTCTGTAGTTGCTCAATGTTTTTAAATCTGTGGTTCAATGATCCTGTCAGTAATCTTTTATACAAAATAAATAATGGCGGAGAATTGCGACGGGAATTGTTATTCACGTGACGTTTAGCCTCATAACTCTAGTTTTAATTTTTAATAGATAAGTCATTGGATAATTCATACAAACCATAGCCATAACTATAGAACATAGATCATTGACCACAGATCATAATGATTGAAGATTGATTCAATTAATTGACACGTGTGGGGGTACAGAACTGTTACAGTCTGATTGTACAAAATACGTTTACGCAAAAATTGTGTAGGTCTGTGGTGGGCCTTATAGTGTTCTCAATTTCTTATGATGCGTCCGTCGAAAGTTGCCGATAGTAATTGGCGGTATAGTCCGCCTAAATGATTTGTCTGCAGTACAGCCACCAACAATAATATATGATTCAACATTATGGAGGCATAAGAGCGTGTTAGATTTGTTGAGTCCAATGTCGGATCTTATATTATTGCTGGTGACTGTACGTTGCCGGGAGTAAATATTTTAATCATCGACATACCTACCAACTATAGACGCCGGGTTCCATACAAAATTCTCTTCGAAAAATGTCCTAGGGCGTCCTTTACAAACTTCATACTTGTATAAAATCGTTGTCAAAATAAAACATTCTAATTTAAATGGTATCGTATTAACGTAATGCTTAATTTTGCTTGAAACAAATTATCATCTTATGTGGCTTCGACTGAGGTTATTTTTTACATCTTATGCAGCTTCTACTAGCGGAGTGCCAATGTCACCGCGAACAGAGTACAAATGGAGTAGCTTTACACTTAACATTAGGTATTTCAGTTTTGACGTCTCAGGTGGGTATGGGTTTAATATAAACAACAACTCAACGCTATTTTTTTTATTATTCAAGATATGAAGATAATATATACAATGTGCGCTCGAAAACCTTCATTTTTTTACATAATAGCTACTTGAAAAACTTATGGACTAACTTATCTCGGTGGCAAGAATCATGTGGCATTGCTATTGTGTAAGTACCACTTGACACTGGCTTGGATATATTTCATGTACCTGTTAGGCGCCGGAAAGGCAATTTCTAAGAGACCGGTCTCCAAAGTCTCTGCCTATCCCATTGAGAGATAAATGTGAAGCTATGTATGTATGTATGTTTAGTGGGTTTTAAAAGACGGTTTTTTATTTTCCATCAGCATTAACAAAATTTCGAGGCTCAAGATGGAGAGCCGTTAATCATTAAAAAGTTTTCCCGGTACTTCACCACCTACATGCATAGTAATGAATAAAAGCAGCTTCATATTTTCAATAGATAAATCTAATCACTGCCCGTTAAATAATATACGGCTATAGATTTCGGTGATGATTTTGGGTCTTCATCATCAGTTTCTCTTGACCGAGAGGTGTTTTTAGAAACAAAATCCATAATGTCTTTCAGAAAATAACAACATCGCTGTGTGTGCGTATAACTTTTGAGGGATTTCTCTGATTCGTCATGGATCCCACCATTAGATTCTGACTGTATAAAAGGGTGGTCAAAAAATGTATTATGTCAAATCATTCCTCCACTTAACTTATTCTGGTTTAATTTACACTTGTTAAGTGATCGTTTACTGGTCGCCCAAAATATTTATGCCTAAACAACTTTTATGCCTAAAGGATCTCACTTATCCGCATCTAAATAACTCCTGCAATATGGAATTCTATTGTCGCAAGTGAACGCACTTGCGACGATACAATTCCATATTGCGCATTGAAATGGATCACCAGGAATACTACAAATGTATATTTAATTTACGACCGCAACAAATATTAAGTATTGAACTACTCCATAGATGCACTGTTCTGAAACAACCAATATATTGAGAATTGTTGGTCGGAAACTAAAATAAATTATTTTATTAGAAATACTTAGTTATTTATTCAGTAATTTTACGACTCGACATTTATTTACCGAAAGTATGAAATTCCGTCCAAAAGATTTTTGTTACGGTGATTAATTATTGTTGTTTCCGAAAGCGCATTGAAGCATTGTGACACGTGTCACTGTTGGCGCAGTTGAGAACGAACTAAATCTAAATTCAAGTAAGCTCCCAATTTAAAGTGAGTATATAATCGCTGGGCCGTGTTTTGTTCTCTGACCCGTTATCCAGTTGTATTGTTGATCGAAGCCTTTGAAACAAAAACATATTTTTTCAAATCGGTCCAGTGGGCATCGCGTAATTGGGGAACATACATAAAAAACCCGACGAATTCTTTGTTTTTCAATCTTTAACAGAAGACTTAATTTATTTTTAAAAAAAACTTCACTTATTTTTATAAACCAAACTAACATGATTGAGCGACAAAGGTCCTTGGAGCGACATTAAATTGTTGAATTAAGGATTAAGATTGCTCAGTTGCGAACCACCTGACATCATACCTACTTGTTAAAGTTTCCAACAGTGTTGACAGTTTACACTCCTAAAATTGTTACTTGTAGCATGAAGACAGAATGACAAATTCATCTCGAATTCGTATCGTTGTCACGTTCGGTCGTTTTCGAAGCGAAACATATTTTTTACTGGCAACTATTGACATCTTCACGGTAGTACTGAGCAACATTCTGTCAGTCGTCAGCACAGATTATTAAGGTATGTCTATGGTCATCAGTCAGAGCCATACAAAATGGCTACCACGAATGACTCGAAGGCGCCTCTGCGCCAAGTAAAAAGAGTGCAATTCGGTATAATTTCGCCAGATGAAATAGTAAGTTGTGCTTATATGTCTTTCTTATACCGTCCCTCTATTGTTTGCTAAGGAAATAATTCTCGTTATAGCCTTTAATTTGATAACGATACGATGTCTACAAGGGTCACGCAGTTGTGCTTGTATTGTGATACAACATGTTATCTGTTTTCATTATATGAGCAAATAAATTGTTATATTATACTTAGTTTTATTGTTTAATTTATTCCACTGATTGAGGCGGTTACATTATGGCGCAAGTATATTGCCCTAATCTAAAAGATTTACACATTTTTATCCTTAGCGACGTATGTCAGTCACGGAAGGGGGTATTCGCTTCCCCGAGACGATGGAAGGCGGAAGGCCCAAACTGGGTGGACTTATGGACCCTCGACAAGGGGTGATCGACAGAAGCTCCCGGTGCCAGACTTGCGCTGGCAATATGACAGAATGCCCCGGACACTTTGGCCACATTGATCTGGCAAAGCCTGTGTTCCACATTGGCTTCATAACAAAAACCATCAAAATATTAAGATGCGTGTGCTTTTATTGTTCTAAGCTTCTAGTCAGTCCGGTAAGGCATACAATTCCATCTATTCTATATTGTGTCCCCTTGTTTTACTGACACTCCTTCCATGAAATGTATTATTGAACCAAATTTTACTTTATTGAACGCTAGTTTCTGCTGAAACCCTGTTATTTTTAGGTTATTTTAAATGATACTGGCATAGGTTATGTTAGGTTAGACTGGTGAGTATCATGTAATATTAACAAACCACTGCGTCTAGAAAAGCCTGATGTTGCAATGAAAATTCTTCAAAGTGATACATTATATGAAATTAGTGTGGATAAAACAAGGGTAAACCATTTTGTATACATTTGGTTCTAAATGCTAATTTGGCTATTTTATTATAGACAAATCCTAAGATCAAGGAAGTTGTAATGAAGTCAAAGGGACAGCCCCGAAAAAGATTAACTTATGTATATGACTTATGTAAGGGAAAAAACATCTGTGAGGGTGGTGAAGACATGGACATTGGTAAAGAGGGTGAGGAAGCCAAGAAAGGCTCAGGACATGGTGGTTGTGGTCACTACCAGCCTTCTATTAGGCGGCAGGGTTTAGACCTTTCTGCAGAGTGGAAACATGTTAATGAAGATTCTCAAGAGAAGAAAATAATTATCACTGCTGAGAGAGTATGGGAAATTCTAAAGCATATAACAGGTTGGTAATAAATAAAAAATATGGTTGTACTCAAGTGATGCTGAGTTATAGTTTGGAGCAGGGGTACTTCCTTTGTACCCACAATAAAAACTCATAATTGTTATGAACATTATTTAGGAAATTTAAACCACATGACATATCAGCATTAGTAGGTAATCAAACAGTGTGGGAATACTTAGTACCTACCTATGGAATAAAGTTAAATTTCACTTTTTATAACTTAGATTAACATTTAATAATTGAAATGATCCAAGATGTTGTTACAATATTTCAAAACAAGGACTTTATTTTTGCTGCTAATTTGTCAGAGTTGAAAATTATATTTTTTATTATTTAATATTTTTACTTCTGGTACACATTGATTTTCAAGGACGACAGACATCATGTCTTAATCCATAGTAAAAATCAGTACACTGATAGTCCCCTTGTCATCGATTTTCTCCTAGTTTCTGAGGGAAGGTGTTCTATGCAAAAAGAGTTGCATTGCAGGTAAAGCATAATAGTAAATAGAACTTTAACCAACTGGTCCCAAAACCTTTCTTTCTAATGAATAGGGGATATTCATGATTTTTTTCACAGTTTCAATAAAAACTGATTCTTGTAACAAACGGTTGACAAAAAATATTTTTTGATTAGCTATAAAATTAACCAAGATATCTCTTTCTAGCCAAACAGTATTTAACATGAAGTTTATATGGTCGACCTGTTAAATGCCGTCACAGTTAGGGCTTCCAAATACTGAACCTTTCCTAAGTCCGTAATTAATACCGGTATTAGAATTTCAATACCAGGATTTGGCCCGGTATTGAATTTTTTTACAAAAATATACAAAAATTAGGAAACGAGTGGAAAATGGGATTCTTACTTAAAAATAAAGTGTAAAGAAAACCTAGCTCGATTTGTGCATATTTCTCTATTTAAAAAAGCTTATGTACAAAATAACTAAACAACCAGTTAAAATCCAACAAAATAATTATTATTCTTAATTTGGTATAACTTTAGTTAAATGCAATCACAGATAGGGTATTGTGTGTTATTTTGTGTAACTAAACACTTAAGCAGCAAATAAGATACAACATTTATAAAAATTAGTCTCTCAAATTTACAAATACCCGTAACATGGACTAAATATGTACTTATAATAATAATAAAATAAGTTGGTCACGAATTGTCCCCATATGCGTCTGCAAGCAGCTAGTAGTAAAATGATCCCATATGCTTAAGGTTGATAATGAAACTTTCTGTAATGTAGTTTCTTTGGAAATTGACTTGTAAGTGGAAATAAAGGTTCTGTAAAAAAACATTCTACTTAAGAAAGGTATCTGCCAGCTCAGTTGCTTTAATTGCATCATAAATAAATAAATTTAAACAAATGTTTTATAGCCAGTGCAATCTCACTCAATACTGTTAATTTTAAAATAATGTTACTAACATTAAAATATCAAACTACATAGTGGTTTTGGTTATTATGAATTATAAAAACATTCTATAACAAGGACTGAAGTAGACCACTAAATTAAGAAATATAGATTAATAGTTGATTGGAACTTTTTCTGGGCATAAATAATAATAATTCAAATTTACTTACATTGTTGTAAATCACTCTGGGCTCAGCTGGCTGGCACTTACATTAATATATTATTCACACAAATCACAACAAACAACAGATGGCAACCATTTAAAGCTAACTGACTTCAATAGCAATACAAAAGCGTAGATGTAATAGCAATACAAAAGCGTAGATGTAATAGCAATACAAAAGTGTAGAGTGAGACAAAAAGTAGGCCCATGGCTTGTGTAAATGAGCAAATAAGGTGAATGTACTAAAAGTAATAGTAATTAAAAAAAGACAACATGCTATGAGAAACACGAAAAATATACGATATGTGTTGTAAGGCAATGGCCAAATATCAAAGTGGGTAAGTAAAAAAATATTCAAAACGATCGAAACAAGCATAACTTAGCAGAAATGTAATCAGATAAACCAATGAATACAATAAGATAATTTAATTGACTATTCAATACCGGTATTGAAAAACATTCAGAATATACCAGGATCCCGGTATTGGAAGCCACTAGGGCACAGTGCATATTGAATCTTTGTCTAATCAATCACAGTCTAACTAGCGGTTTAAAATGCTTGTATCATCAGTATTTCTTGACCGGTTTCAATTTTAATTTCATTTTTGTGATCTCTATTAAGGTATTTTCTTGTTTGGTAGAGAAAACTGATTTGAAAAACTTGGCATGTTGTTATTTTATCATATTTACTTACTGAATTTGGTATAGATTCTTTATTGTGTCACATTGCAGTCTTAAGATTACGAATGGGTCACAGATCCCACTTACCATCAGGTACCCTGTGTTAATGTTTGATTTCTACTCGCCATAAATAATAAAAGGTAGCTTAACAAATTCAGCACCAATCTTCTTGATGTCCACAAACTAACATGGACCAGCCTAGCGCGTAAACGGCAATTGCAGCCTGTTTTTATTCTTCAGTTGAATTAAAAGGAAATGTATTTAATTACAGATGAAGAATCATTCATTTTGGGTATGGACCCTAAGTTTGCAAGACCTGACTGGATGATAGTCACTGTGCTACCAGTACCACCACTGTCAGTTCGACCTGCTGTGGTCATGTTTGGTGCTGCTAAAAATCAGGATGATTTAACTCACAAACTGGCTGACATCATCAAAGCTAACAATGAGTTGATGAGAAATGAACAATCTGGTGCTGCAGCTCATGTTCTTGCTGATAATATAAGGATGTTGCAGTTCCATGTAGCCACTTTTGTGGACAATGACATGCCTGGGATGCCAAAGTAAGTAAAAAATATTTTGTCTAGGTTATTTATAAATAAGCATTGTTTTTTTATAAATAGGCCTATGATGGAGTTGTTTCAACTAGGGTCAAGTGCAAAGCAATGAAATATAAAACAAAGCATAAGTTCTTTAGCTTCAAGTCAACAAATTTAAGGAATAGGGGTAGTTTCTTGTGGATTGTGAGTATGCGCTATTAATTGTTTAAAATGGTACATAAACGCAAATCAAATTGATTAAATTCTATCAAATATAAAGAGCATCATTACTCATTACCTCTTTGCTCCTTCTATGTGTATGAAAAATCGCAAGACTTGCACTGTTTGTGTTAGATGATTTCATGTTTTAACACAATATAACTTTTATAATGTAAATCTGGCCATATTTTGAACTGTAGTGGTCATCCCTAAAACTTCTTGCATTTGACTGTAGACTGTGCACTATGTACCTCTAATATTAGAAATAGAGACAGGAGCGCATTTTGTAAGTTTCTTTATCCCTTAATTGGGCAGGGGCTATACACCGTGGGCCCGAGTAACCCGAAAGATTATAATTGGCATTCCTGAGGTTATATGGAGTTAAAAATGTTATACTAGTATGAAGTCTATTCGATTTCTTTAACTTTTCATTTTATTCATACAAGTTAAATGGAATATTTTCACTTCTCCAGGAAACAAAGCCTTATTTACGGGAAATCCCCTTAAAAGTTATGAATGTGAATAATCGTTTGTTAGTCCTTTACCTCAAAAGCATAAATTCCTTGTAGCCCAAGTCACCTTGGCACCAAGGAGTTTGTCACCGAATCGCATTTCATCTCAAATGAACAAAATTTCAATATAATATTTTACTCGAAGAAATTTTTCGCGTGGCTTTTTACATTAATATAATTAATTTGTAGCATTTAATTTTTCGTGTAGTATTTTACCCTAAACGCATTTCGTCGCGATCGATGTTTGTTTGGGACTCTATTTAATGTGCCGCGTTAATTGATGTTCGCACTAAAATTCTGTATAATTTTTTTTAAAACGTGTTTTGTACCTGTAGTTTAATGTCTTAAATGCTATCAAACTCATTGAAATATTATCTTTGTGACTAATAAATATTAGATATATTATGTCATTGCGACATTGAAGTAGGATACAATAATTATTATTATAATTATATAATTCAATATTTGTGAGAAAATATGTAACTCGAACCTGGCTAAAAAAATGAAAAAGTACATTACGACTAAATATATTATCTAATACTGTATTAGACGATTAGGATACAAAGCGATAATTTATCACACGATCGAGGTGAAATGCGACAAAAACTGATATCGACTAAAAAACATGACGATTGAGACACAACGCGATAGATAAATGAACGATCGAGGTGAAATGCGACTAAAACTTTTAACGACTAAAACAGTAAACGATCGAGACACAACCCGAAAAATAAATAAACGTTCGAGGTGAAATGCGATTCGATGAACCGCTACAAGGAATTTATGCTTTTGAGGTAAAGGACTAACAAACGTGAATAATTTGTCCCTTTCTTACTTATAATGTTAAAAGTGTTAAGTAAAAGAAAGAGAAAAAGTATGACATGAATAAGAAAAGTATAAAGCATAGACAATTACAAAGGTTTTTTTTTTCCTTTTCTGAACATAAGATAATCTCAAAAAAACTATGTCACTATGGGTAACTTTAGACCTTGCCAGTTATACTTAATCTTATATTGTCCGGCGTTTTATTTTCATTTTGCATTATGTTTTGATAAAACTCTTAAAGGCCCTACTCGGGAAAGGCCGTTGTCCCTTTCTTCCACTTATTGACATGTAAACAGTGACAATTTCAGACGCATACTGTCATGTCATATTCATTGATAAATGACACTTATAAGACTTTTAAATTAAGTGCAATTAAGTCCTGACATGTCACAGAATATTATAATCTGTGTTTGTGTAAGTTTTTCAAGTACCTATGGTTGAGTTTCGCCTGCGACCGTTTTTGGATTTGATTAAGAATTGGCCAATACGTAATTGGCGTAATAGCGGCAACATCTCAATTATAAAGGCTTGTTGCACCGGAGTTTTCGTAACAAGTTAAGTTTATAAAAATAGATATATCTCAAAAACTAGTCCGATTGGAATGGAACCAACTTTATACGACATTTTTAATGCGAAATAAGTTCAGGAAAACAATACAGCTACACAAATAAGCTGAAATTTAACCTTACTACCTACATTGTACGATACTATTTTAATTGTATTTTCCTGAAATATAACATCATCTATTATAACTCTTTTGAGACTTGCGATTCCATGACTGTATTTCATTTTAGTCTAGTATTTTTACTTTAACAGGGCCATATAAAGGGCGTTTAAACGTGGAGGGTAATCTCTGGAACCACTTTAACTATTTGAAAAAAACTTTCACTATTTGAAAGGTACATTATTCCAGATGCACATAGGCTATATGATTATTATGTATATTATTCATAATCCCTGGCGAAGCCGAGACTGGGCGTTAATTTTAAATACTGAGAGATAATTAAAGTTTAGTGATTGATATCTAAACATGTGGTTATTTAAATAGGCTTAAACATATTAAGATAGTGGTCGTAAACATAGGCAAACCCTAAAGAAAATCAATACAACTAATTTGGTACATGATTCTGACTTGCACTTAACCGGTTTTTTGTAACCTTAGTATTTTCATTTGTATTTTATTTGTAAAAGCGAGTTGATTTTATGCATTTTGAGGACTCTTTATGTGCTCTTTTGCCTTGTAGAGAGGTTGATGTCACTACTTCTGCAAACCCAGTTATACTATACCAGAAAACCTAGCATACCCGGGTTACTGATGACTTAAGAAATAAAATTAGTAGTTGAGTATAACTATTTGTTTTATGTTTCAGAGCAATGCAGAAATCTGGAAAACCACTTAAAGCTATCAAAGCGCGATTAAAAGGAAAAGAAGGGAGAATCAGAGGAAACCTCATGGGAAAACGTGTTGATTTCTCAGCACGTACCGTCATTACGCCTGATCCCAATTTACGTATTGACCAAGTGGGAGTACCCAGATCTATTGCACAGAATTTAACATTCCCAGAGTTGGTTACGCCTTTCAACATTGATAGGATGCAGGAACTTGTGCGGCGCGGAAATGCCCAATATCCTGGGGCCAAGTACATTGTTAGAGATAATGGAGAGAGGATAGACTTGAGGTTCCATCCAAAGCCGTCAGATTTGCATCTACAGTATGGATACAAGGTGGAACGTCACCTACGAGACGACGATTTAGTAATCTTCAATCGTCAGCCCACTCTACACAAGATGAGTATGATGGGGCACAGGGTAAAGGTTTTGCCATGGTCAACGTTCCGTATGAATTTGAGTTGCACTTCGCCGTATAACGCTGATTTCGACGGAGACGAAATGAACTTGCATGTGCCGCAGTCTATGGAGACACGTGCAGAAGTGGAGAACATCCACATAACGCCTCGGCAGATTATCACTCCGCAAGCGAACAAGCCTGTTATGGGTATTGTGCAGGATACATTAACAGCTGTTAGAAAAATGACGAAGAGAGATGTGTTCTTAACAAAGGAGCAAGTTATGAACCTACTTATGTTTTTACCCACTTGGGATGGCAAAATTCCACAACCTTGCATTTTAAAACCACAGCCATTGTGGACTGGTAAACAGATATTCACATTAATTATTCCTGGAAATGTAAATATGATTCGGACACATTCAACACACCCTGATGAAGAAGATGATGGACCTTACAAGTGGATTTCACCAGGAGATACGAAAGTAGTAGTGGAACATGGCGAGCTCTTAATGGGAATATTATGTAAAAAATCACTTGGTGCTTCAGCTGGTTCTCTGCTTCATATTTGTATGTTGGAACTAGGTCACGAAACAGCTGGACGATTCTATGGTAATATTCAAACCGTGATTAACAACTGGTTGCTTTTGGAAGGTCACTCCATTGGTATTGGAGACACTATTGCTGACCCGCAGACATATCAAGAAATCCAGCGTGCCATTGTTAAAGCTAAAGATGATGTAATAGAGGTTATTCAAAAAGCGCATAACATGGAGTTGGAGCCAACACCTGGTAACACATTAAGGCAGACTTTCGAAAATCAAGTGAATCGTATTCTTAACGACGCTCGTGACAAGACTGGTGGATCAGCCAAGAAATCTCTGACTGAATACAATAACCTCAAGGCTATGGTGGTATCAGGGTCTAAAGGATCGAATATCAATATTTCCCAGGTTATTGCTTGTGTGGGGCAACAAAACGTTGAGGGCAAACGAATTCCTTTCGGATTTCGTAAACGAACCTTGCCACACTTCATTAAGGACGATTATGGTCCCGAGTCGAGAGGATTCGTAGAAAATTCATACCTTGCTGGTTTAACACCATCAGAGTTCTATTTCCACGCTATGGGCGGTCGTGAAGGTCTTATTGATACTGCTGTAAAAACTGCCGAAACTGGATACATTCAGCGTCGTCTTATTAAAGCTATGGAGTCTGTAATGGTTCATTATGATGGTACCGTTCGTAACTCAGTTGGGCAACTCATTCAATTGAGGTACGGCGAGGATGGCTTGGCTGGAGAAACTGTAGAATTCCAGAATCTGCCCACTGTTAAACTGTCAAACAAGGCCTTTGAAAAGAAATTTAAATTTGATCCATCAAATGAGCGATACCTTAAGAGGATATTCAATGAAGATATTATAAAAGAGCTGACAGAGTCTGGTTATGTTATTGCGGATCTCGAGAGTGAGTGGGAACAGCTTAACAAAGACAGAGAAATCCTACGTCAGATTTTCCCTAGTGGTGAATCCAAGGTAGTATTGCCTTGCAACTTTAAGAGAATGATTTGGAATGTACAAAAGATTTTCCATATAAATAAAAGAATGCCTACCGATCTAAGTCCTATCAAAGTAATTCAAGGTGTGAAGGATCTCCTGAAGAAGTGTGTTATTGTAGCTGGTGAAGACAGACTATCCAAACAAGCTAATGAGAATGCTACTTTGCTGTTCCAATGCTTAGTAAGATCTACATTGTGCACTAAGTTTGTTTCTGAAGAATACAGATTGTCTAGTGAAGCATTTGAATGGTTGATTGGAGAAATTGAGACCCGATTCCAACAGGCGCAAGTAAATCCGGGAGAAATGGTGGGTGCACTTGCCGCACAGTCTCTTGGAGAGCCCGCTACGCAGATGACACTGAACACTTTCCATTTTGCTGGTGTGTCATCCAAAAACGTAACTCTGGGTGTGCCCCGTTTGAAAGAAATCATTAATATTTCAAAGAAACCCAAGGCTCCTTCCCTTACTGTGTTCCTAACTGGTGGGGCGGCTCGAGATGCTGAGAAAGCTAAAAATGTGCTCTGCAGACTGGAACACACCACTTTGCGTAAGGTTACTGCGAACACTGCCATTTATTATGACCCGGACCCCCAGAATACAGTGATTGCAGAGGATCAAGAATTCGTCAATGTCTACTATGAGATGCCTGACTTTGATCCAACAAAGATTTCACCCTGGCTTTTGCGTATTGAATTAGATCGTAAGAGAATGACTGATAAGAAATTAACAATGGAACAGATTGCAGAGAAAATCAATGCTGGATTTGGAGATGACTTGAATTGTATCTTCAATGATGACAATGCTGAAAAACTTGTACTACGTATCAGAATTATGAACAATGAAGAAAGTAAATTTCATGATAATGATGAGGAGACGGTAGATAAAATGGAAGACGACATGTTTTTGAGGTGTATTGAAGCGAATATGTTATCTGACATGACACTTCAAGGTATAGAATCCATTGGTAAAGTATACATGCACTTGCCTCAGACTGAGGCGAAGAAACGCATTATTATAACTGAACAAGGCGAGTTCAAAGCCATCGCCGAATGGTTGCTGGAAACTGACGGCACTTCCCTAATGAAGGTGTTATCTGAGCGAGATGTAGACCCAATCAGAACGTTCAGCAACGATATTTGTGAGATATTCCAAGTGTTAGGAATTGAGGCTGTCCGTAAGTCGGTGGAGAAGGAAATGAACGCGGTGTTGCAGTTCTACGGTCTCTACGTGAACTACCGACATCTCGCCTTGCTTTGCGACGTAATGACAGCCAAAGGCCATCTTATGGCTATTACTCGTCACGGCATCAACAGACAAGATACCGGAGCGCTTATGAGATGTTCCTTCGAGGAAACGGTCGACGTACTATTGGATGCCGCCAGCCATGCTGAAGTTGATCCTATGAGAGGAGTGTCTGAGAATATTATAATGGGACAGTTACCGAGAATGGGTACAGGTAAGATATTTTTATTATTTTTCTAATATTTATTTATATTTTTAAGATGATTTTGAAGTCTAACTAAAAAAAAAACTTTCAGGTTGTTTCGATTTACTTCTTGACGCTGAAAAATGTAAGCACGGCATGGAGATGGGAGGCCTCGGCGTGGGTATGGGCGTCGGAGGCGGTATGTACTTCGGCGTCGGTACGCCATCTATGACGCCGCTCATGACGCCTTGGTCTAACCAAAACACTCCGGGATACGGTAGCAGTGTCTGGTCTCCTGGCCAAGGTAAACAATTTTTTTCTTTTTCCTTTGCGTAGTAAGAAAAGGGTAGAAGTATTGGCATTTGTTAAAGTCATACATCTTTTAGGTGAGTGGCCGTTTATTAAAGCCGCATAATTATTGTGATATCTTTAATGTGCATGAGGGCCGAGATAAAAGAATATCAATATTTTAATGTATCAGCTTCTGGGCATAATTTTTGTACCATTAACTGAAAAGTGAAATGTTTAATATCTCGGTAGATATTATGAAACGCACTAAGTTATGTATAGTTATGTGAATAGAGAGGTCCTCTAAACCATTATATGAATAGTAAGTGGCTGCTAAAAAAACAATAACAAAAAATTATGACTATACAAACTTACCCAGTGCCCTTTCTGAAATATAAAAAGAGACAATGATATTCTGAGACATGTCATGGGCTTCATGGCATAATTTATATGTATTGTGATTATGATTAAAGCTTGTTAATATCAGAATGGTGACAGGAATTAACCACATTAATTACTATTAACGAAAACACTATTTTAGAAACCGAATATAAAAAAAAACAAAACTAAGAGAATAATGTTTCGGGATTGTCTTAATGTTTATAGATATTTATTTTTGTATATGTAATTTAATTAATTTACTTGTTACAGTTGGAAGTATAATGACACCCGGCGGGCCGTCGTTCTCGCCATCTGGTGCGTCGGACGCGTCAGGGCTGTCGCCCGCTTACAGCGCGTGGTCCCCGCAGCCCGGGTCGCCCGGCTCGCCCGGCCCGCCGCTGTCGCCGTACGCGTCTCCGGCCGGCGCCTCTCCCTCATATTCGCCGACCAGCCCCGTGTACTCCGCCGCCTCGCCCAGCCTCACCCCGGCGTCCCCGCACTACTCGCCAACGAGTCCTTCTTATTCCCCGACGTCCCCAAATTATTCTCCAACCTCTCCGATGTACTCCCCGGCTTCGCCGAGCTACTCCCCGACATCTCCCGGGTACTCTCCGACGTCACCTTCCTATTCACCCACGTCACCCAGTTACTCTCCGACTTCACCGAGTTACTCGCCGACTAGCCCGGCGTATTCGCCCACATCTCCGAGTTACTCGCCTACTTCACCTAGTTATTCGCCGACTAGTCCCTCGTACTCACCGACGAGTCCTTCTTATTCGCCGACCAGTCCTGCATACTCGCCAGCGTCTCCAGGCTACTCTCCCTCATCTCCTAGCTATTCACCGACGAGCCCCGTGTACAGTCCTGCGTCCCCTAGTTATTCACCATCTTCGCCGAACTACACGCCGACTTCCCCCGCGTACTCTCCTACGAGTCCCTCGTACTCTCCGACTTCGCCCGCTTATTCCCCGACATCTCCGAGTTACTCGCCGTCGTCGCCTAAATACTCGCCGACATCGCCCAATTACTCGCCGACATCGCCTTCAGTCGCCGGAGGCAGTCCGACATATTCGCCGACCAGTCCGCAATATTCTCCGACGAGCCCTCAGTACTCGCCAGCCAGCCCGGCGTACTCGCCGTCGTCGCCGCAGCACCCAGGCAGCGGCACGCAGTACTCGCCATCGTCGCCGAACTACTCGCCGTCGTCCCCGAACTACTCGCCGTCGTCGCCCGGCTACTCGCCCACGTCACCCAAGTACTCGCCGACGTCGCCGAGGTACACCCCAACGTCGCCTAACTATTCCCCGTCATCCCCCGCTTACTCCCCATCCTCCGCCGGCCCTACTAATTACTCCCCGACTTCACCCAACTACTCTCCTACTTCACCGTCTTACAATGAAGATGACGATTAGTGTAGTTGTATTATTCTTTCGATTTAAATTTCAATTTAATATGATTTTTTTAGACTATTTAGTAAGTAGGCGACTTGGCGTCGCTAAAATTACTTCGATTATCGTCGATTAAGCTAAGTATGACTGTTTTCGATTTAAGAGATAAAAATAAATAATGTTAATGTTATTGAAGTGTAAATAAAGTGTCAACATAATATAAAAATGTTTTTTTCTACGCGTGAACTATAAACTGCTAATATTGATATAGGTAACGGTATCAAATTACGAGCTATAGCCTAACCGAAGCGTGAAAAAAATTATATAATGACCGTTGCCATGGTAATAACAGTTCTATAATAATTATTATTATGGCATTGTTATTACCATTGTTACGCGCATGAACAATGTCAGTGACGGTGATTGGTGATCAACTGAAATTTGAATTTTTATTCACTTGTCAAGAACTGTTTTAACAACAATGTGTAAAAAAAAGAACAATATTTAATTCATTACTATAGCATTAGCAAGAAATAGAGAAACCATCAATAAAATTAATTGGTTCGACTGTTTTGCAATATGGCAATATAGCGGCACCATACACTACTTGGAGATACTTCGGCGGTATTACACCAATGGCGATGGCGACTGGTGAATTATATTGATATTCAAATTCTTGTACATAATTTGGTTCGAGGTATTTTAAAAAAATGGGTCAAGATCAGAAAATATTAAATTAATAAGCTTAACATAGAGCATTATATTTAAACATCATAAAGAGACGTTAAAAAAAAACAACTAGGCTCTATGGCGTATGACGCCATAGTTTTTCTCTGTGGTCGACTCTTTTTTTTTTCATTTTTTTATTTTTATTTATTTATTAAGGATATATGTATCGACTAGTCGCCGTTAATTTTAAACCACCTGTAAGAAATAAGAACTAAACTAATTACTACAAACTTTGTAGTTATCTTTTTTGAATTAGATTGTAGACAAAGTTTTGTATGCAATGGTATACATAATTAGCTCTTAAGGTACTCGTGCCTGTCAGAGCGCTCGGTAAATGGCTCGGTATCTCGCGCTCAAACCTCGGCACTCATACCGTATTATAAGAAGCTTTGCTATGCACCAGTGACATAAATAACTATAATTTTATGGGATGCATTAAATAACAAGTATTCTCTTGCTCGTAAAAATCGTTTATTAAAATAACATGGATATAAAATTAATGAATGGACACGTTTCTTGTTTTCTAGTGATCTCTATAGGCCTAATTAACAATAAAGTACCTAAGCATTCGCCAAACTAAGATGTATTTATTAGCAGACAAAAGCTTTTACAGATTCTCTTTTTAATTGAATTTGTTATTAAAATTCGATCAAAATAAAACAACTTTTCAGCAAAATACATTACAAGTTCCAACGTTAGTATACAGTCAGCATGCGCTTCTTACAGTCTGTAGGTACCTATTATTATTATAAAAATGTTAATATAATAGGTAACAGTATATATATATTTTAATTCCAAGGTTCAAATTTGGCAGGAACAAATATCTGTTGCTTGTTTTGAACCAAGTAGGGAGAGATATAGACGTCTGGTGGAGACCTACCTGAACTTCCCCTGAAGCCCAGTTTTTGGGGCATATAGCAGTTAATGTTTACTTATCCCGAAGTGCACAGAATTGATGGGCTTGACTGTTGTCAACCATTTTCGCTTGCAGGGTTGGGATGCGAATTTTAATACGTTACTTATGAAACACTCGATAGTTACTTTACTTCGCGTCACATGTATATTTATTTAATTCCTCGAGCCCTTATGTAACTTTTGTAATGATACAATCTTAGGTCTAAAATTTACATTATCGCCTAATTACCTCTTCTCTAAAATTTATATGTTAAAATATAAAATTATCTCGAAACAGTATTGTGATGTTACGCTAGGTAAACTTCGAACACAGCCATTTAATTTCTATAATTTTATTGTTTTTCCCTATTATAATGTTTTCAATACAGAAGACTCACCCGACCTTTCAATTTACGTTGCCTGCGTACAGTATATAAGATTAAGAAGTGGGGCGCGTCTTCGTGGATTGAAAACACTGCCAATATCATTTTACGTGAAAATACCTTACAAGATTTATTCATAAATAGGGTAAGAGCACCAAAAGATGAACGATTAAGCGACTACACCAACTTTAGACAGTTTATATTCAGTGAAAGTAACAAATTCCACCCTATTTAATTTTTTTATATGGTACAGTATATGGTCTAGATTGAAAATGACTATTATAAAGCCTGTTATTATATCTCCGTATTTTTCTAAAAATCATTGAAACCAAAAATGTACCGATTTGCCCAAAAGATGAACAGCGTGCCCTAATTCTGAACGGTTGGGGCCCAAAAGTTGAACTAACATAATAAAATACCTATATCATTTTAATTCTATTCACTTTTAGCAATAAAATGCGAGTTAACGAAATATTCTTTATTTTTTAATTGTTTACATTTATTTAATATTACTTACGTACATAAGGTTCCTATTTTTTATGGTTATTTGTGTCATAAAAACAAAACTACTTAGGTACTTATCTTTTTAAACAGATAAACCGACAAAAAGTGTTACTTTAACATTTATAATATTAGTAAACATTTCCATAAATACTACTGGTATACTACTACTAGTGTTCATATTATAAAACTATGCCTAAAAGTTGAACGACTGAATTTACTTAGTTCAATTTTAGGACACAGAATTTATGAAATGAACAAACAAAATCAATTAGGTGTTCACATATTGGAATAGAATCCAAAACATGAACTAGTAAATTTAATTCGTTCAAGTATTAGGCACACATTTTTTATTGAACAGTGATAGTTTTCATAGTATTTAAAACTCCAAAATCATTGGATTAGACATCAAAAGCTATGTTCATCTTTTGGTTTAAAGATACAAGAGCATTTAACGATCATTTTACGTTCTAAATTTTCCATCTGAAATTTCAGTACGATTTATTAAGAAGCTTTAAAAAAAGTACGCCTTGCCTAGTAGCTGAACACCGTTCAAGTATTGGCTTAGGTATACATTTTTGAAACCATTACTTGAACGGCATATTTCTCGTTAACTAACAAGAAAAAAGAAATATCGTATAACTCCAATAAAAGAGTGATTAATCAAGAATACATACCAAGCAAATCCTTCTAAGACTGACAATTATTGAATTTTATACGTAATTAAAAGCTTAAATTTGGAGAGCACTGTCCTTATTTATTTTCCCATACTATCGACGTTTTCGGCGGGAAGCTCCAGAACGACGACCGATCACGGCCAAAAAGAATATAATACTATGTTAAGATTTAATGGAGGTGTAAGCAAAGAGTTGCTGTTTAAGAAAAATAAATTCCGAACTATGTAATATTTGTCACGATTTAGTTATGTGATTATTTCGATCGAGTGTTCAGCTTTTGGGTGTCGTTCATCTTTTGGTGCCCCTACCCTACTACCTAAGTGCATTAAAGATTACTACTTTGCTCCTAATTCGTCTTGAAGCTCTAATTGGCTTAAGATGATTATGATACTGGTAATTAGATACTGTTTCCATCCAAGTTACCTACTGGTACTTGGTAATGAAAATACTTAATACTTGTTTTTAGAATATGATATCAATGAAACTGATTTGAGCACATAACATGTAAAAAAAACTTAAACATTCCATGTCTTCAAATACCTATTACATTTTTCAATTTTCTTTGAACTTCGAACTTCGTCGTTCCTTTCATACAAAACAAAGTTAAAATTGTACCTACCTATAGGTACTCGTAGGTATCGGAATGTAACTTGAGGTAATTGATTAAGTACACATTGCTACTTACCTACATAGAGTACAACTAAAATGCTTTGTACTACAGCTAACTTAAAAAAATAATCCCTTGCTATAGAAACGCTTGGGCCGTGGTCATCTGACACGATGAAATTTATCAAAGAAGTGTCAGACAAATTAATCTGCGTCTCTGGCAACCACAGGCAAGGCTCCTTTTTTGCTCAAAGACATCGCAGTGCAGCGGGGCAACGCTGCGAGTGTCCTCGGCACTCGCAAGTGAAGGGATTTATTTTTTAAGTTAGCTGTAGTACAAATTTAATATTTTGTAGGTATATTTGTAAAAAACATAGAGTACTGAAAGCAAAAAGGTTCTGATATAACAAATTAATGATCGTGATTTGATTATCGATATTTCTATCGGTAAGTTTACCAAAAAAACACTAATTTCGAAATCCTGCTACCAATAAATGACTTGCCGCTGTGAGCGCTACTTCAAGTTACGCTCCGATACGTATTCTATATAACACGCAACAATATATTTGGCTAAACCTAAATAGTTAATGATATAAAAAATAATTTAAAGGTAAAGTACTCCTTTATCGTCATACGTTGAGTAGGTACACAGGAAATATATGAAATTCGCACGTACCCACCCTAAGTTAAAACTTGATGTTTCAAGTTACGTTATCTTCATTATTCTTCATGCCTTCCATCCAATAGTCTCCAATGACGAGTAAAAGGGATTGGGCATCCAAAATTTAGATTTAAGTATATTTTATAGATGATTATTGTAACTAATTAACCACCTTGATTTATAAACGGATGCTTATAGACATACAATTCCTAAAAAAACAATAAAGCAACTCAACAACGATTTAACTTTGCTACAGTTATTTATTATAATGATAATAAAATTGACCTATTGATGCAGTGGCTTTTAGGTAGGTACTTGCTTAGCTTAATAGATCACCGTTATTTTACAAAAGGAAGATGTTTGGAAGCTTTAAAGTTCAGTGTACAAATTAGTTTATTGCGTATTAGCGCGCAATTATTAAACATTATATTATAATAAAACTTTTGTTTGTGCCGTTTACTTTCCTCGGTAAATCTCAATGATACGGTCTTGGTCGACGTACTCGAAAATGTGCGGAGCGTCCATCAGAATGCCTACCGTCCCCGCAGTGGTGACGATGAAGAAGATGTACAGCTGTAGTCTGTCAATCACCATGGCGACGTATTTCCAGTCCTCGCGCGTCTGTTAACAATTCAAAAAATTATAAATACTTGTCATCTTTGCTTAAAACTTGTACATACCTACGTGTGAGAAATGTGTAATAACTAATAAGTTTACCTGGATATAGAGATCTTCGTTTCGCAAGTGCTCCGCGATGAACTCGACTGCTTCAGTGGCCTTGGCTGCCTCGGGGGAGAGCAGCAGCGAGTCGGAGCAGTCCGACTCGCGCCTCTCCCCGCCGAGGCCGAGCCCCCCGAGCGCGCCAAGCCCACCCAGGGCTCCAACTTCCCCGCCGCCTCCGGCCGCTCGGTTTATCTTACAGTTGGGATGGTGCAAGTCAGACAACTCCATCGCTTCCATTTTACTTTGTTTTGTACCGATAGCACTGTGGAGTTAGATATAGGTTCATTCGCGGTATGGGAAATTTAACAGATTAGCTTACAATATCCTACATTACCTGATGTGCTTCGGGAGGTCGTGCGGTGCCGCGGCGTGCGGCGGGGCGCCCATGCCGGGCATCTCCATCATCCAGCGCAGGCGCGTCTTGCGCGGCCGGCGCATGAGCAGCGCGGTGGGGAGGTAGTGCAAGAATACACTTCGGATCCAAAGGGGCATGCTATGAAAAATAACCATTTTAAATAATGATCGAAATACCTATGGTAAGATTAGAATTTCTACGACATAGAATCAAAATGTTAAGAAAGATACTATGTAGGTAAGTAATAATTAATTACCGATGCGTTCTTGGACCTCGGAAATTCCAATTGATGATGATGACAGTGACGAGGATACTGACGGTGTTCATGATAAAAGTAAACAGAAGATACTTTGCGATGAGGGGCAGCACAAGCGAGGTCGGTGGAAGGATTTTTGATACCAATAACAAGAACACAACCAGTGACAGTAAAATGCTGATACCCAAAGTGACCTGTAATAATAAATAAAAAATTAGGACTTAAGACTAAAAAAAGATAACAAATTTTAGTCAATAATTGAAAAAAAAGATTCATACCTTTTCTCCTGCTTCGGCGGGCAGATAAAATACCAATACGCAGAGGAATGAAATAAGCACGGTAGGCAAGATCAAGTTCACCGTGTAAAACAGGGTCTTCCTTCTTATAATTATATAGAAAGTAATGTCCGTTTCAGTGGGATGGTTTCCTTCATAAATGTTTAGGTACGCCGGCACTTCGATAATATCCCATGTTCCTGATTTCCAGTAATCGGATAGATCGACAAAATTCTTATTATTGTACAGAGCGAGTGAGACTTGGTCGCCATTGAAGGTCCAGGAGCCGAATTTCATAATGCATGTTTGTTGATCAAATGGGAAGTAAGTTACGTCGATAGTGCACGAACTCTGTAATTTACGAAGTATACAATTTATTATGCGCGTACGGGCTTATCTAGATGATAACAATGTGAGCTGGTCGCTTACCTGGTAAATGGCAGGAGGTACCCAGAGAACTTCGCCGTTGGGGTAGATCAGCACGTTAGACTTGTAGCGGACCTCATAGTTGCCGTCGGCGCTGCAACGGGTTTAAATAATGAGGCCTTTTGTTTACCAAACAAATAAAAGTTCCGCTTCCTTTAAATAATATCAAAACTGAAGTGACTTTAAAACGATACATTTCTTTACTCGAAGGTAATTACTTATTTACCAAGCATAAAACAAATGAAGTCGCTTAAGTCGTGTTTTTATAAATATGTAGGTAAGAACCTATGTTTGATTTTAGTTAAATATGTGGTTTTTAAACTTATGTTACCAAAAGCCTACTAACTTGTTAAAGAGCACGATGTCGGGTTTCCAGACTTTATCAGGAGGAAGCCGAAGCACACCGATACCACCGTAATCGGCTTCGTCCCACATGAGCTGGTAATCCATCCACACTAAGCGGAGCCACACATTTGATTTCATAATTTGGTTCTTTTCATTCTGAAAAAGTTTATATTATTTAAGTGCATGTCACCATGTTGAGTATTTTCTATTAACGGTGAAATTAAATACAAATTAAAGTATATACGTACAACGTTGATGAGTTGAACGAAAGCTAGTCCGAACCGCACGTCGACCTTCTGCGTCATGTTTGTCACCGGCCGGATCAGCTTGTTGTATCCTCGGAACAAATCGCGCACCAAGCGTTCCTCGTCTTCCGAACACCATCCTGTCACCAAACAACACTTCCTAACTATAATTTATCTTTTGAAATGTCGAGCACCAGACCCCCACCCTTCGCACACAGCTGTTCGTAAATTGTAGGACAATTAAAGCGTCATTTGTCATTTCGGTCCATGATGCTGCATGGAGAACAGATCAATAAGCTGCCGCGAGATGAATGCATATAGTAGGAACGGAGAGACGAAACCCTTGCCTTATATTTGGAGAAAATCAATAAACATTCCGATGTTTTAAAGACTGTCTATGAAACTTCTATTTGAGTCTATTAAAGCGTTATCTAATCTATTAGCACATTTAAAAAATACATAATAAGCAGATGATATTTGAAATTTAAATTTCAAACGTATTTCGTCATAGGAATGCAATAAGGTTTAAAGTTGCGAGCCGAGTAAAAGTCTTATTTGGTTTGTATGTCATGGTATAGACGTAAGTATATAGTTATTTAGCCGGCAGTAAGGGGTGTTGTTGATCACGACTGACCTGAGTAGAGGAGGGTGAGCACCGCGGTGGCTAGCAGGCAGGCGCGCGTCCCGCCCGTCATGGCGGCACGCTCTGCCGCGCGCCGCCGCCGCCGCCGCCTTCCCGGCCCTGCGCAGCCTAACCCGGGTTCCCAACTCGCAAGAATATTCTTCACAACTCACAGGTTTCTCGCGAATGGTGGTAGTAATCGTTTGGTAAAATGACCAAATGTAAAAAGAAGTTTTGGACGCTCCAACAGTCCATTTAATACAGGCTTACAAATATTGATAATACCTATTATTGTAGAACCCCATACATTCGAAAGACAATATTTATATAGGAAGGTCTAATTTTTACTAAATCTTTAAGCGTCACGGCGACCCGTTTAGCAGGTGACGAAGATTGTGTTTTTTAATTGATAGTAAATTAAGACTAACTTTCGGACTTAATCGCGTGTACATACTAAATACTGTAACATTTCAATTACAATGTTTAAATTCCTTAGTTCCAACGTTTTAGTAGCTATGATGTTATGAGTATGTAAAACATTGCCTATTAGTATTTCTGCGAAGATTTTTTATACCTTTGCGGTCAGAAAATGACGTTTAACCCTCAAGAGGGCTGTTTGTCCACCGCCGCCGTCACCGTCACGTTACCGAGAACGAGATGACGGCGCCGAAGTAGCGGTACATACATTTACTTAAGCCGCGTGTCCACCGCACATCCGTCACCCGTCATGTGCGGTGGACACGCGGCTTAAGTAAATGTATGTACCGCTACTTCGGCGCCGTCATCTCGTTCTCGGTGACGTGACGGTGACGGCGGCGGTGGACAAACAGCCTTAAGCTACAACGAATTCAGCTTGTAGGTTTAACCGAGAATTCGTAACAAACGGAAATGTATATGTTTCCATTTTCGTACTTCAAATACCTATTTATTAATCGACACTAAGTTTGTACTTACACACATCATACAACATAAAATGTGAGTTTTAATAGTGTCACTAGTGAGAAGGTGTTCGATGACCCCCAGTAACGCTCCTGCACCCGGCTTGCGCCGCCCGCCCGCCCGCCAGACTGAGGCGAGCGCTGAAATGCACAATGACTCTGGACTGGACTCTTATTTCCACCTTGATTCCTTTTTTATTTTTCTTTAGTAAGTAACGTAGAATAATTACTAAAGAAAAATTGATATTACATATATATTCTAATGTAAACGATATTACTTACTCATAACTATTGCGGCGACTAAAATGAGTAATACGTTCGTCGTAATATCGGCCAAGGCCGTTATATTATTGTGAATGAATTGAATAATTTCTTTTGTTTAACACTTGATTTTCTTGACACGATCTTTAAGTATTTACTTTTTCTTTTTTAAACAAACGCACGCAAGTACGTGCCTATAGTGCGATTACATCATGAACTAGGTATTGTAAGAGGTTAAAGCCTAAGAGTGCCTTGCTTGCTTGAGTGAGTGATTGCCTGATTTGAGGTGTATATGACTAAAATAGGTCTGGTTTTATAACGTGACGTTTTATAGCCGACGAGTTTTTGTATACTAATGAATTCGTTTCGAATAGTTAATAAACAAATAGTAAGAATTAAGTGTATGTTATATTCGCTATCTGCATTGCGTTAATCTGGTAGAGCAGTAGGAGGCGCTGCACGGGAGTGCGCGGCGCCGTGCGCATGTGCGGTCATCCCGCGGGATAGCATCGATTGTCCCAACCACGCACTCGATATGCCCACAGCCCGCCGGGAATCAGGTCATGGTTTGTAGTAACGATCAAATTCACCATCTAGGGTCAACGCCTCGTCTACGAAATAAAACTTCACATCTCATTCGTTTATATTTAATAAATAAAATGCAATTCAGATTATTAACCCTAACTTTTGTAGAAATCATTGTGGCCGAAGTCGACCGTGGCCGCGGGAGAGCCGCGGCCGCCCTAGGGCGGCGGCGCGGACCCGCGCGGCGCGGTCGCGGCCACTACCACTAGGCTCGCCACTCGTCTCGTAACCGATATAAAGAGGTTGATGATACGATATTTACAACAACAAATCAATAATAAAACAATGGCTTATAATCATATACGGTCCGCAACTTCCGATGGACCGTCTAAGATTATTTACAGCGATGCCTTGCAGAAGGAAAACATGAGAGGCGATGCGAGGGTACATTGGTTGTCCAAACGTGTACCCGCGCACTCGCCCGACTTCCTTGGGATGTTTTCCTCCTAGGAGGGTAACAATGTTTTTCAGAAATAATTGTTTAACTTTCAACTGTATAGTAGTAACACATGATTGAAAGGCTTTTATAACATTATTCTTTTAACATAATATTTATTGCATCGTATCTTAAGAATAATGTCTGTTGATGAGGTGTACAGCCGGTGGCAGTGAAATGGGTTTGATCGTTTATACTCGTACATACGTTGACTCATTGTACCTCGGTGTCGACAGGCACGGTGCGGTGCTGAGGTGCACTCGGACAACATAACATTCATGAAGACAGCTCGATTATGTGACTGATGAAATTAAATTCAAGTCCGTAAACGTTTTATTTATATCGTAGGATAGTTTGTTTAGTAATCATCAAACATTTAAAAATGGAGAGCGCAATAGCTAAGATTTGGCGAGCATACGAACTGCTCGATATAATGATACAATAACGGTATTGAAAAGATGTATAAACGTGTTATTAGTTATTTTAGTTTATTTATTACTTGTATAACTCGCTCCGAAAGACCAGGTACGATTTTAATAAAATAATACTTTGTTTAACTACAACTTTTAACGAATGTTTTATTAAGCTATAAAGCCATGGATATTTTACCATTTATAACAATATCGACCCGTTCACAACGAGGCATATCACAACCTGTACCAATTGAATCAACATTGTTTGTAAAGTTCTATACTAGCTACGGACACAAATACATCCGAAAATAAAGTAAGGGTCGTAACCACGATTCACGGAATCGAACAAGAAGGAAACAAAGGGCCATCGCCTTACTGCCCAAATCCTAAACTGTACAATAGATTTCAAGAATCGAGAAAGTTCTAACAAAGTTTAAATTTTAAATGCGAACCAGGTCGTTCAACGGTATGAAGGAAGACGTTTTTGTGCTAATATTTTTAATCGGCCACGGTCAAGGCTTGTAGCCAAACTTAACAGTGATTACCCTAGCCGGGCGGCGCACAGCCTCGCGCGGCCGCCGTCCCTGTCGGGATAACGAACTCGGGACCACTCTCGAGAGGAAAGTGCTGCGCTCATGCTGTAAATCACACGGGTCGCGCGCACCGGTTACCGATACCGGTTCCCCCTCAGCGTAACAACGATTTATATATATTCTTCTGATAACAAGAGCAAGAGCTGCCAATGGGAGGAAGAAAAGTCAAGGGGATTAAGATGGGCAGTATTTGGTTGAGCGCAGATGGGTGGCAGTTCGATTGGCGTAACTTATACCTATAGGGGGCGCGGGTAAAGAAGCGGGCGGCGGCAACTTCGGCGCCGCGGCGTCGACACCCGCGCCTCTTCGCACATCACAACTTAACAAGTATTCGCGGTATCACAGAACGTTACGCGGGCGCAGCGCAGCCGCAGGCGCAGCCGCGCGGGCCGCTACGACACCATGATGTGCGGCGCGGACAGCAGCACGGCTAGCGTGGCGATGATTGTGAACAGGGTAAAGATAATAAGGCACAGTCTGTCCACGACCATGGCGGCGAACTTCCAGTCGCGCGAAATATCCGCTTCTTCGTCATCTTTGCGCATCTGAAAGTAATTTAAATCTTTAGATTCATGAGATGGGCAAGAAATGTGAAGTGTCAGTTTAAATAAATTCACACTTCAATTATATATAGGTAGACCTACTGCACTTTGTAGCTAGTAGATATTCTAAATGATTGCTCTAAAACATGAACTTGATTTGATGATTGTTGTTGGTACCTGATCTGTGATGACTCGAATTTCTTTTAATATGAGCGATAACTCATAGTCGACACCAAAGCAGCTGTGCGCAGCGATCCCTGCTCCGTTCTCCTCGCCGCCCCCCCTGCAACAGGAATGGCTCTCAGGACGATGCGGGCTTCCGCGCTCTACTCTACGGGTGGGACCGAGGATCCAAGGGAACTACAGGAGTAATGCTCGCAAAGTGTAATCACCCATGACCCGAATTGTAAAGCCAGTTTTTTATAAATATGTTTTATATTGTGAATTAATGATCGATTAAATGAATTCTAAAAAGCTATTAGGGCCGGGTATACTGCGGAACGTTCAAGGCGGGGGTTAAATATCGTAACCGTGCTATTTACGGCGGCGAGTAGTGTTCGTGTAGATCGTCGAGGGACCTGTAGTATCGGCAGCAAGGGGGCTGCTGCGCGTGCCCGTGGCGGAAGTCGTCGTCGATGTCGAGGACGTTCGCCAGCAACGACTTGGAGGAGCGTTCGCGTAGCTCCAGGTCGGGTGGCGGCGGCGCGCGCGCCGGCGGCGTAGCCGCCGACCCCGGCCGCGACATGCGCAGCACCCACGGTAACCAGTACAGGAACACGCAACGAATCTATGCAACAAACATTATAATTTTTTATTGCAATTAAATTACTCGCTATTTTTCAATGTTAACTCAAGTAAATGGAATGGAATGGAATTTCGGAAGTTTGAAACGCGTACATGGATGGAGTAAAAATCAAATAACATGAAGGCCTTTACACAACTATAATTTATCATTAAAGATAGATTAGATCTTCCTGTGGAAGTCGTAAGAGGCGACTAAGGGATCAAAGGCTTGTAGTATTGTTAGGCGATGGGCTTGCAACCTGTCACTAATACACTGGTAAACATCTTGGCCTGATTGTGCTAATGTCTAAAAGAAATGACGAATTATTTTTCTTTTTTTTTTACCCTTATCTTGCATATATTTAATTGAAAGTAAGAAACAAATTTTGGACTCTCAAACTCTAAACTAGTTTCTGAAACCCAGTTAAGACTCACCCAATCGCTCATCTCATGGGTGTCCGAGTGGCGATGGTGGTAGTTGAGGATGAGGATGGTGGAGACCACGGAGGAGGCCACCATGAACATGATGCAGTTGAAGTAGGTGCCGAGCAGTGGCACCGCATCTGACGTGGCTGGCATCGTCTCAGCCACCATGTTCAGGAACACCGTCAGAGACAGGAGGATCGTCACACCTGCGTATACGGTTAGGTTAGCGGATATATAAAAGCAATGCGCTTAGGTTTGCTTGCCTATGAAGCTTCGTCTCAGGTCCCGAGGTCGACCAGTCGATTTTTAAAGTTTTTAATTTTCAATAATATATAAGGTGGGTAAGGAATGCTTAATTAACACAGTTTTAAATTGCTAATCGATAGCGCTGCACTAGTATTGCTTAGTTGTATTTACTTTGCTTTGCAGTTATAGGAACACCCTAAAAATACTTTCTTTTCGGCAGATTTTGAACCTAATTGTTTTTTTGTAATAATTATTTTATCCTGGAGCGGACCCATACAAAATCCGGACGTATCGTAACCTCGTCTACTCATGAGTGAAGCATGTAAAATGGCTGTATGTGTGCGGGCACACACACACACGTAAACTGTCACTCGTGGCGCGTTGTCTTACCTAATGTATGTGTGTGTGTGGTAAGTCGTGTATAACGAACGAAAGTGCCGACCTTGCAGGTTTACACCTTTTTAGTGCAACAACGTCGGTATTTTTTTAGGTCCGTGTTCTAGAGTCGCTGTCATTGAAATCGATGAGGACTATATATTTACCCAAGGAGAGCTTCTCGCCGGAGTCGGGCGGCAGCGTGAACCCGAGCAGCGCCATGGAGGCGATGAGCACGCAGGGCACGATGAGGTTGAAGAAGTAGTACAGCGTCTTGCGCCGGATCACTACCGCGAACGTGATGTCGATGTACGGCTCCGGGCAGCAGTTATAGTAGATCTCGTTGCGCTTGCCCGGCACGCCTGTTTACAATAAAAAAATGTTTTTAGGACGTAAATGACACACAGGCCACCTGCCGCCCACCCTATCACAAGTTTAAGTTAACCCTCTAGCTAAAACACAAAATAATTATTGGAACAAGTCCAGAAGGCGCTCTTCCTAAGAGAATAGCGTTATGGTAGGTCAAACGTGCAGCCTGTTGTTCTTCCCTTTGTATAAAATAAACGTTTGCATGTTTTTATTCATTAGCTCGCAAGACATGTTCCACCCGTAGATGCAAGCGGTGTTCATGTAGCCTGACCAATGTATTGCCATCCTCGAGGTCTGAGAATGAATGTTTCTATGCTGCTAGTATTTCCACAGGTTATCTTTCTCTCACACCGGAACGCAACTGAACAACGCGGTTCGGTGGCAGGTTAAGGTATGAAGTGGTGGTACAGTTAAGTGTAAAAAAATACGGGAGAACGCAACATATCAAAAATATGTCCCAATGCGCCTTATTCCAGTGTAATAAGAACTTCGTAACATATTTATGAGATGATTCTTTCGTTACATATTTTTGCACTTAACTGTACAAGGTCCTAACTAAAATGTTGACATTGTTTCAATAAAAGTAGCTAACGTGGAATACAAGAACGGGGTAAGATAAATTGGGACTTACTACCTATAAATAGTTAGTTTAGTTCTTTAAGATCATTTAATTAGCTTAGTTACAATATTAGGTTATTTAATTTATTCTAGTGTAAAATGGTGTAAAATAAATTATAATGATGATAATTAATGTTAATTAAACGAAATTAATGAAATAAACTTAGTTTCTAAAATGGTCTATTAAAATTTAGTATTTTTTAACAGTGATATTTTTTTATGTGCATAGACATTAAATTCAAGTCCGTAAACGTTTTATTTATATCGTAGGATAGTTTGTTTAGTAATCATCAAACATTTAAAAATGGAGAGCGCAATAGCTAAGATTTGGCGAGCATACGAACTGCTCGATATAATGATACAATAACGGTATTGAAAAGATGTATAAACGTGTTATTAGTTATTTTAGTTTATTTATTACTTGTATAACTCGCTCCGAAAGACCAGGTACGATTTTAATAAAATAATACTTTGTTTAACTACAACTTTTAACGAATGTTTTATTAAGCTATAAAGCCATGGATATTTTACCATTTATAACAATATCGACCCGTTCACAACGAGGCATATCACAACCTGTACCAATTGAATCAACATTGTTTGTAAAGTTCTATACTAGCTACGGACACAAATACATCCGAAAATAAAGTAAGGGTCGTAACCACGATTCACGGAATCGAACAAGAAGGAAACAAAGGGCCATCGCCTTACTGCCCAAATCCTAAACTGTACAATAGATTTCAAGAATCGAGAAAGTTCTAACAAAGTTTAAATTTTAAATGCGAACCAGGTCGTTCAACGGTATGAAGGAAGACGTTTTTGTGCTAATATTTTTAATCGGCCACGGTCAAGGCTTGTAGCCAAACTTAACAGTGATTACCCTAGCCGGGCGGCGCACAGCCTCGCGCGGCCGCCGTCCCTGTCGGGATAAGCTCGCAAGACATGTTCCACCCGTAGATGCAAGCGGTGTTCATGTAGCCTGACCAATGATGTATTGCCATCCTCGAGGTCTGAGAATGAATGTTTCTATGCTGCTAGTATTTCCACAGGTTATCTTTCTCTCACACCGGAACGCAACTGAACAACGCGGTTCGGTGGCAGGTTAAGGTATGAAGTGGTGGTACAGTTAAGTGTAAAAAAATACGGGAGAACGCAACATATCAAAAATATGTCCCAATGCGCCTTATTCCAGTGTAATAAGAACTTCGTAACATATTTATGAGATGATTCTTTCGTTACATATTTTTGCACTTAACTGTACAAGGTCCTAACTAAAATGTTGACATTGTTTCAATAAAAGTAGCTAACGTGGAATACAAGAACGGGGTAAGATAAATTGGGACTTACTACCTATAAATAGTTAGTTTAGTTCTTTAAGATCATTTAATTAGCTTAGTTACAATATTAGGTTATTTAATTTATTCTAGTGTAAAATGGTGTAAAATAAATTATAATGATGATAATTAATGTTAATTAAACGAAATTAATGAAACAAACTTAGTTTCTAAAATGGTCTATTAAAATTTAGTATTTTTTAACAGTGATATTTTTTTATGTGCATAGACATTAAAAAAATATCTCTTGTGTTTTGTAATTAACCATTATAATTATCTAATTTCGTCTATTGTGCACTGCAATGACTTATTTTTTTCCTACATAGTCCATCTTTTGTGACTTTGTGTATTTCGACATAAGATTAAACGTCGTAATCGGATAGTAATTAAGTTTATTACAGCTGTTCATATGCGGTGGGATGGAAGCTGCTTAATATGTCCGTCTAGAAAACATCCCGAAGGATCTTTTATTCCCTTAGAAATAAATCATTATGCATAAAAATCATTAAATATAAAAAAAACTCCCGACATACAGGGTATCCTAGGAGCCGACGTCAAACCGTCTAGGGCTGATAGAGCAGCTAAAAAGCTATCGATTTAACCCCTATCTATGTACAGCGTTTTTACTAGTTTCGGATATACCTATTGATATATTTTTTTAAATGTTTTTTTGTAATTTTCCCTTATATCCATGTCACGAAAAATCATTAATTTCATGTTTTATCTCATAAGTTTTTCAGTGGTATCGTACATAGGTAATTAAAATCATTACGAATCAGCGAAGTTTTTAAATCTATTTGCCCGTTTTTTTTTAGATTTTTTTTTAAGTAATCACATAAAGTTTTTTTCTCCATAATAGGTGTCCCATTGTTTGCTTTTCACTTAGTATGGAAAAAACGACTGATGAGATTAATCCCGTACGGTACGTAACGTACCTATTAGCTCCCATTCGCCATTCGTGACAAAACTGCTGATGTCGCCGCCCGCTTCATCCTGTAGTTGAAGGTCCAACTGTTAACAAAAACGAC
The DNA here is from genome assembly GCA_923062465.1 of Acleris sparsana. Classification (NCBI taxonomy): domain Eukaryota; kingdom Metazoa; phylum Arthropoda; class Insecta; order Lepidoptera; family Tortricidae; genus Acleris; species Acleris sparsana. The sequence goes on along the minus strand of OV281287.1, from coordinate 10,534,599 downwards.
TGTTAAAGTCCTGTTTATGGATGGTCCTGTTTGGGGGGGGGGGGGGGGGGTCGATAGGGGGAGAAGCGGGAAACTAATTCTACGCGTACGAAGTCCCAGACATCCTCTAGTCTATATATTAATATAATAGAATAAACTGACTGGCTGACTGTTCTAAGTGATCTATCGACGCGCAGCCGAAACCGCTGGACCTAGAGACTTGAAATTTGGAGGTAATATTCGTTGGATATACTGGGTACTGACTAACGTTACGATGTGTAATGTAACATGTTACACAGCGAGCATTCATGCAGTCAGTACGTAGTGTTTCGGGGAAACCAGCGAGCAATTAAGTACTGACTGCGTGAATGCTCGCTGTGTAACATGTTACATTACACCTCGTAACGTTGGTCAGTACCCAGCTTTATGGGATGATTTTACAAAAAACCTTTCTTAGTATACACCCCCAGTAAATACTACATCGTAACGTTAGTCAGTACCCAGCTTAAGGAGTAAAATTACAACTTTTTTAGGCGTGCAAAGTCGCGGGCGTCGCCTAGTATCGTTATATAGTTCAATACCGCGTCTTTGGTCGCCTGACGAGGTGTAATGTAAACATTGACAATTTAATGAGATGGAATTTATGACAGAATTACTTGAGTTCCATTCCATTCAATTATTAACTTATTAACTCGGCAAACATGACAACACGAATACTGCGCCGCTTTAGGGATCTCCCCCTTGCACTAACTCGATTTTTTTAAATGCAAATTCATATGAACATTCGATATTAAAATTGTTTGTTACTTGTAAAATAATGCTACTATGAATATTAATGTTTGTGACGCTGATTGGATGATTGTCATTTAACAAATACCTACTAAAAGTTATTGTCAATCACATATACATAGTACGTGTAAAAACTCTAGTAATCATCTTGTAATGTTTGAAATTAGCATGTTTTAAAATTATATAAATTAACTAGCGACCGGCCATCACTAAACTTCGTTTAAATAATTACCCATAAAAACCTAAACGCGGACTGCGACTTTGTTTTACTATGTAAAGAAGTCATTAATTTTAGTCGCAACGAAAATCTATAAATCACACGAATGAAATTGCCGAAACGATATTGTACAGTTTTTGATGAGTTTTTGTTTTAAAATCACTGTTTCATTATCTTGTTCTCATTCCTTTGTTGATCATGTTTAATCAACACTGAAACTGATCGGTCACATTATCGACAGGCCTTGTGATTAACTCTTACGCAGCAAAGGCAAGCATGCCAACCGGCCAGCTTATCACGACCTCTGCACGTGTTAGACCGCACGAAGAACCATCCCTACACCTTGATCATTAGAGAGGTCTGTGCCAAGGCCGTAGACATGAAACGTCGGGCAAACCTTGCGTGTGCATGACTGTTGGTATAAATGACAAACTCTAGGCATATTTGATAAACTTAAAATACATAAATAGCAACTAAGATGTCTGCAACTGTCGTGAATAAGCTTCTGAAATCAATACCAGCCTAAAAAAATGTAGATACTCGTACATACGGTCACGAACGTTAATTTGCTACCCATTTTAAAGAAAAACTGCTTGAAGATGTCATTGTCATTAGAGATGCCAAGTCATTTGTAATTGATAGGAAACTCAACCTTATTGCTGTAGAATGTCAGATTGACTTTGTAACTAAGGTGGGTGACAAATTTAATTATTTTTTTGTTTGTACATCATCTAAGATGTAATTCGAATCACAAAACAACTTGTCGTTGTTACAATCAACTTTGCTTCATATAACCAATACCATAGCCATTAAATTTAATTAGCGACGACTATAAAAAAAAATCCTTCGAGGGCCAACGAAGAACTTATTTTTTAGGGTTCCATGCCGTATCTGATTAATATACACCTACGCTGTCCGTCCATCCTTCCATCCGTCCTAACTTTAAAGCGCTGTAGGTATTTTTGGAACCGTAATAGAGAGCGGGTCGGGTAGATTTACTTTCTTTCTTTTTTTAAAGAAAGTGAAACAATAAAGGGGGCTGCATCGTAACAGCCGTAAAACATATAAGCGTCATATTTGGTACGATTATAGTTACAAACCCTGAAGAAAAACAAGAAATGCTAAGAAATGGTGAAGCGTGGGATGGGCCCGTGCTGATACGAGTCGACGCTGTGTGTCGGTGCGCGAGTGCAACTCGCACTCGATCGGTGTTTTTTAATGGTCTCACTTGATATCCGTCGTAGGTCCAACTGCCGAACTTCATCTCGCAGCGCTGGTCGTCGAAGGGAAACCAGGTGATGTCGATCTTGCAGGTGCTCTTGAAGATGCCGGGCGGCACGTAGAGGCACGAGCCGTTGTTCCTGACCACCACGTTCGTCGGGTACGTGCTGTCGAAGCCTTCGTCTGCGCTGCACCATGCAACAAAACAATGCTAAAGCCACACCGAAGGCGGAACGCTCAGCGGAAAACGTTTACCTGGCTACTTAAATGACATTTGGTCAACTCAAAAAGTAGATACTCACTTTTGTACTTTATCGCATTAACATATTTGACCATCTTGTTTCACATTGCTTACGTCGTTGTAAAGCGACAATATAAAGAAGTGTGCTTTTACTTTTAATGTTAACTGGACGACAGGGTATTGCTCCAGCAGGCACACCGTGCGGTTTGTCGCATTGTACAAATAAACTAGCCTCTAAAGGCGGGATTTCACTTGGCAGTATTTGCTAAATACTGGTCTCACATCCCTCTTATTTGAAATGCCAAAAACAGAGATGCAACGAAGATATTTGATTAAAACCGCCAAGTAAAATGCCACCATACTTGTGCCTCCTTCGGTGTGGCCGTAGCCTTACACTGTATTCTCCGAGCGAGAGCTGCACGCTGTCTAGTTCAAAGAACCTTAAATGACTTAAAACCATACTGCTGTTGACATGCTCTCGTATTGTTTTTCACTCGGCCACCATTACTGTCAAGAGTTATCATAACCTTGACAATACGGTAAATGTCAAAAGCAGTATGGTGTTACTGAATAAAATAGAGGTTCTGTGTACTTTGACTCCGCAGCGGTTTAGTATCGCCTAGCTGTTATTATTCTAAATTTAAACAGCGTTCGTTTCGTGCCTATGTTGACTGTTGTTTTCTAAAATAGCATGCTTATACATATATCAGTGAGTACTTATAATTAGCTTTCTCGTTTTGAGATTTTACTTCTATCATGTAAGGTTTTGGATCTCTCATAATTCATATAAATACTGACAAAAGAATATACCTAAACATAATATAATATACCTCTACGAGTATATCGATGATCGTTCAGAAAACAACAATCAAGAGGAAGATAACGTTTAAATTCATATATTATGCGAATATTAAGTAGAACAGGGGCCCTAGACAAGATGCTTTCGTCGTTAGTTTTCGTCATCCAAAATGGATAGTATTGACGTAAGCTATCAGACGGTCGCGTCGAGCGCCTACGTCAATTCCATACATTTTGTCAGATTTCTAAAATAGTTTACGTTCGCGTTAAGCAACTTGTCTAGCTTCAAGATAAACTGCAATGTAGAACATAAAAAGATAAATTTTATTTTCTACATTGCAGCGGCGATAAGTAGGTATTAACGTTACCGTAAGCGCTAGCTCACGTCTATTTTCTATACTCGCTGTAGAATGCACCTGTGCCTCGGGAGTGTTTTTAAGATGAGTAACGTAGCTACTAAGGACCTGAGTACAGTCAACGCGACGGCATAAATAAGTGATTATTTATGTACCTTGTCGCTTTCAATCGTTTCACAATTTTGTATGACATTTCAAACATGACGTTAAAGTGACAAGGTACATAAATGATCACTTATTTATGCTGTTGACTGTACATATAATATTTCGTTCCCCCATGGTATCCTTTAATTACGAGCCAGTTTGCGGGGTCCATTTTCGGGAAAATGAAGAGAATTTATCAAAGTCAAATTAAGGTCGTTAGTAAAAGTCATTATTCTTTTTCCTGATCTGAATAAAAAAATAAAAGGAAAAGCAACTACCGCTTTAAAAACACTGGAGTAAACATTAAAATAATGATGAGCAAAATTGTTTGAAGTCATTATGTGATTTAAGTCAAAATTATCGCAAGATATGAAACATTTTCAGGATATTTTTAAAGCATTATTGAATAGTTAGGTATTTCAGAAATTCTAAGTAGTTTAAGGTTTTAGCAATGTCGAAATTATGACCTTCGATGATTATGTACTACGAGTATGCTAGTTTATTATGACGACCAATATAAATTATGGGAAACAATCTGACTCCCAAAATTAGTAATACAGTGTTAAAGAGGAATTTAAAGTCTTTTGTGTTCGGGTAAGGTCGGTCCCGATAGACTAGCGTAAGAGAGTGACAATGAAGTACAAACATTGCGCTCAAAAATATCTGACACGCTCTTATGGCCGAAGTAATGGAGACGTGACAAAAATATTTGAGCCCAATGTTGGATTATATATTATTGCTGGGGACTCTACTTAGATAACAATTATATCTACGAGGGCTTTGGTAAGTACCAGTGTTAAAAAAATTTTTTTTTAAAATTATTTATGTATATTTTATTCCTTATCAAAATCACTTTCTAATTTTATTCATTTATTCATTTGTTTTATTTTTTTATTTGTGGTTTAGGTTCTTTTAATCACGAAAAAAAAAAATCGGTAGTCCTCAAAATAGGCGTCTGGAGCGGCAATGACATCTTCGTTCGACGCATTATTTTTCAGCTATAATTTATTTTACATGATTTTTCAAAACAATTGTGTTATACGGGTCCAAATTTCAATCAATATTTTAATTGTGCCAATATAGCTGCAGCGACTCCCATAGAATAAACTGGAGTGATCATGGTGCAACACATTTTTTTTTTCTTTTTCAAAGAAAGAAGACCCACTTCTTTCCTTTAAGAGAGTGTTAAATTAATTCAATATATTTACATAATATTTTATTGTTATCATTTTCCCAGTTTCTAATCGATAATAATAAATTTGCCCCGCGAATCTCCGAAAACTGCCGCCAAGGTAAGGCCCGGCCGATGGGGCAGTTTTGGCTTACTTTGGTGCCGGTTCACCGGGCAAGGTCCACTGTTTTGACTATTCTTTGGTTTCTTTTTGTGTTGGTTTAAATTTAAATTTATATTTACTTGACAGTAACGAAACACCGCAGAAACGCTTTTGGATCACGTTTGAAATGTAATACTAAAATATAAAGAATTTCCGACATTCTAAGTATTCTAATTTTAGATTAACTTCATTTAGATGCACCAACAAAAAGAAAAAAGAAATAGGAATAAAAAAAATGTTTTGAGTGGTTTGAAACCATATTTTTTCTTACCTGTTGTACATGAGGACGTCCGGTTTCCAAAGCCTGTGGGGCGGCACTCGCAAATCCTTGACCCCGCCGAAATCAGACGTGTTCCACCTCACGTTCATATCATTCCACTCCTGCATAGACGAAACGGGAAATTTAGTTATGGTACAGTCAAAGTCATAAATAAGTGATCATTTATGTACCTTTTCGCTTTCAATCGTTTCACAATTTTGTATGACATTTTCAAACGCGACGTTAAAGTGACAAGGTACATAAATGATCACTTATTTATGACGACTGTACATGCGGTCAATCACTTTAATCGTTAAGCACCTTTGAAACCCTGTCGTAGAAGGACAATCGTTCATTTTGACGTAATTTATTTCGTTAGAGTTGACGTTGTCACGATGACAGGGTTATATAGGTGCCCAACAATTAAAGTTGTTGACTATGCTAGACAGATAAGAAGTCAAATCTGGGCCTCTATTCCCGACGGTAAAAAACATATCGTCATTTTGATGTCATCCGCCATTACTGCTTAGTAAATAAGAGCTATCAAAACGATAATACGATAACGATCAAACACGATATGATTTTTACCGTGTTGAATAGAGGCCCGGCACATTGCACGACCAAACAGTTTCTGAATATTTATAATGTTGATTGATAGCAGTAAAAAAATGTTAACCTGATTTGTTGCGTGTGAAGGAATAATAATAACATTAACTGTTTTACTGTTGTCAACATTATCGGATTATACGGATGTGCAATATGCCGGGAACTCGGGATTGACTTCTTATCCTGCTTCGTACCATAGGAACTTTCTGATACAAAATATTAAGTTTCATTTTACGCTACATTCTCTGAATGTGACAAAGGCTTGATAATTATAATAAGAAACTACTTAGGCATTTGTAGCGAATATACTAATGTAATGTACTGTTGCATAAACTAGGTAACGAATATTTTTTTAGAATATTGTTAAGTTTATAAATATATGTATTTTAGTCAGTAAGGTATTTATCTATGGACCTAGTAGCCTGAAAATAAAGTTATTTATTATTATTATTTACGATTAATGAACATTCGAAAAGCATTTGGGGAAATTTGCCTCTTGTATCTATTACTTCTCTTTATTCGATTGTAAAATTACTTATTATTTTCTATTTATTGCCCGTATCCAATTTTCATAAAAATGCCGGTTATAATTCGTAGATTCATTTCGAGGAAAACATCCTAGTATGATAAATGTTTGTCAATATGCATTGCATTTTTTTCCCTTACGGTTATTATTTTGCAATGTCGTGCCCGTTGATGTCTTTTGCTTTAAAAACCTTAAGCACAGTATATAAATATAGTTAACACGTAAAAAAACAATGCCTACATGTTGATATAAATACCTACCAACGGTTCAATTGAGCGTTATGTTGAGCTCTTAATTTTTATAAAATTATAAATGTTGTTTGTTTAGTGTCTTACCTAGTTAGTTCAAAATCTATATTTGGGGATTTGTGTGGTCTGCTCTGCGACCGCGAATCCGTTGACAGAATGAGAAAAAAAAACCGCCATCTTGAACATTTTAGGTTTTCGACCGATTGCTTTCAAAATCGATATATGGGGTTTTGTATGGTCTCCAACAACGAATCTGATAACTCAATAAGAAAAAGTTGCCATTTTCTCACAAACTTTATTTTACGGGTTCGTGTTACGGATAGGTTCAGAACACGTCTTCGAATGTAAAGGTGATTCAGAAACGTGACGTTGATTCAAACGTTCGTGCTCGACCTACTGATACACGGTTTCATACACCATACAAAAATTCTCAAACCCTATTTAATCGGGGATCGGATGCAATGTGCGCGCTGCTCTACAGAGCAGTCTTATAAGACAAACACAAGAAAATGATGTTTGGAACCTCTGTTTGTTAAATGTGGGTATACTTTACGCCTCAATATAGCCTTTTTAGGGTTCGGTACCCAAAGATTCGAACGGGACTCTTTTAATATGCCTACGCTGTCCGTCCGTCCGTTCGTCCATCTGCCCTTACTTTAAAGAGCTCTGTATCTTTTTAACCGTATTAGACAGAGGTTTTTTTAAACATGAGTTAGAAAGTAAAATTATAAAGATGGCCCCATACGTAAACTCTAAATATTTTCTATTCTATTCTAAAGTAAAACGTTTATTTTCTTAGCTTTTTTTGTTGTAACTACCTACCTTATAGAAGGTAAAACATACAACCGTCGGTATGATTATAGAAACCTTGAAGACAAACAACAATTACTAAAAAAATGTCAAGTGTGAGTCGGGCTCGAGCTGATTTGATTCGAAATCGCATTCAAATCGGAATATTATTATACTGTGCGGCGAAGCGAAGTTTTTATTTACTTATTATTATTAAAAAAATATTTTAGTTCGATGTTGATAATTAAAACAAGAGCTGTATGTATATTTTTACGGAGGGAACTAAAATTACATCGCAATTAGGCCCTAATGGACTAGCTAGGCTGTCGCAGACGCTGCGATAGAGCAGGACCTCTATTCAAGATGGTAACGTAATATTGCTTTTAAGGTTTTATGGTCTTGTTTTTAACTCGGCCACCATTACTGTCAAGTAAATAAGAGATATCAAAACGTTGACAATATGATAACAAATCATACGATATCAAAGCTTTGTATGAAGATGATAGAACATTAAATTTCTATCGCTTAATAAATATGCAAAGGTTCATAAAAAGTGTTTTTTTTTGAATTCGGAATGTGTTTTTCCAGTTTTGTCATAACTCTTAGCTCATTATTAGTTATACCTACATAGTCACGAGTATATGTATAAGGACCGACAGCCATATGAACAAACAAAGCGTTATTGGACGATGTAATAACGTAATTGCTGAGTAAACAGATAAACACATTAGTTGCTTGACAGGGGTTATACGCCGTCACACGTTAATGTAATCCACTTACCAGTTTGAGCCAGATGTTAGTTATTAATAGCTGGTTCTTTTCATCCTGCGAAAGAAAATTAGCACTGAATATATATTTTACAGTAAATTTCAGGGATGATTTTTCCATTATAATATAAATTGTAGTGACAAGAATATTTTAGTGAAATTTTGTATTGATGAGGGTTGTAGCTTTATTCTATCTAGTTTGCACCACACGGAGAAACATTGCTGACCGTAACTGAGTGTGTTAAGGATATAGGTTTTTGATATTTGATAGATTTCCATAACCTAATAATAACACAAATGGAAATGAAACATATCATAACAAATAGTAACTAATACTATATTGTTTCCGATCGTATAAGTTTTACTACTTTGAAACATTACTCGATATTAATACATAATAAGGTACAAAATTAGAATTCGAACTAGGTGTACCTACTTTCAAAAAAATGTACACCAGTGAGTTATCCTACGGGCACAACTATCTTTGTCCATTGTATTGGTTTTTTTTGTCAATTAACCATTATTGATATAATTATTTACTTTGCCTTATAGTAGAGGATCCGAATAGGAAATCAACTTCACCGGGCTGTTTATTCCATAAAAGGTATTTATTATCAAAGGAGGGTGGTCAAATTGGCCTATATGACCAATAACAACAAGCAATATGTCACCGAATAGGTAATTCTAAGTTGTAAAACTATTTATATGGCAGGTAGTTCGAAAACTTTGTGTGATAAAAGTTATCGCCGTGCAAAGACAGCGGTGTTTCAAAGTAATTATGCAAACGTCGTCTACGTAGGCGTCCCGATGTTCCCGATTTTTAAAATATTTCCCACAGTTCTTTGAGGTTTCCCACTACACTAAATCGTTGTAGAATTAAAAAGCATATCCGATGATATAGTGCTTATTGTTATTGGTTTCTAGGCCAGTGTTCATACATTTCTGTCTATCCTCCTTTAATATGTTAATTAATATAATTATGGCAAATAGGTAGGCTGTAAAATTTCAGTACAGTATACACCGTGTTTTTTTTGATTTACGATAACTTCGGCATATTACTAGGTATATCCATAGAAACTAATTGGTAGATTAGATTTTTAAATATTGCAAAAAAAAATTTTTTTTCACTTTAGAACAAAATAATGAAATCTTTTATCTTTGGTCATTCTAAAAGGGCCTTTAGAGTTAACTAATTATCAGTGTCAAATACGTCTATGTTGGCGTGACATACACACACAAGTAAAGATAACACTTGACAGGTACAAGATTGTCACTTTAGATTGACGCGTATACAAACCTAACAATTGGAAACTCTTTACTCATAAGTATTAAAAGAAAATTGTTGTTATCAATTAAGAGCCTTTTACACTAGTTTAACGTGATTAACTGATTAAATTTAAAAATTAAATATCTTTAAAACCGTTACACTTATCATTTGTCTGTCTTCGGGAAATTAACTTTGTTTGACCTAAAGAATGTTCCCTTAAAGTTATCGTAAATAAAAAAAAACACGGTGTATATAATAACTTAATAATTAAATAAAAAATTGCAACTGCTTGTTTAATAGACAAAACCAACCAACCAATCGAAAGTATAAAGCCTATAATAGAATATGCAAACGTTAGGTTCACAATTTTTTTAACATCATATAAGTATTGGGTAGACATTAAGTAAACTTCGGTTTTATACTTTCGATTGGTATGTAATTTATCTATTAAACAAGCAATTGCAATAAAAAGCCTTAATCATATGTAACATAAAAATCAAGTGTCCCATCATTGGTCCTTGTTAATTACTGGTTCCATCAACCTAGTAGTAGTAGAAGACGAGGTAAGGTATATAGTAGTGTACCACGTCAATGATCTGCATGAGCGTGAGGCCGAAGGAGAGCTGCAGCGGGTCGCTCTCGTTGACGACGGGCCGCTCGAGCACGTTGTAGTGGTCCAGCAGGTGGTGCAGCAGCCGCTTCTCGTGGTAGCCGCCACGCACCTCTGCCCACAAACACGGGGAAATTAAACCCAATAAGTAATTCAGTAAATCGGCCACATCGTTGCAGTGAAAAAGCGCCGCTATAAACTTTAGCAGGACGTATTCTTTTCAATCATAAAAGAGGGTTCGTAATATTTTATCGAAACACCTTTCAACAAACGTATCATTACGCCGAATTTTCATTTCATCGAAAGGCATTTGACAAATGTAACCTAACCTATCCAACGTAATTAATTTTTAAGATATTCTGGAAACATCACAGTTTCAGCGGAAAACAGCGTTCGAGGAAATGAAATTCGATGAAATGACACAATCGATGAAGCGAATTTCTTGACGATACCCATAAAAAAGCATTGCACTTAAAGTACATAACATCACACGGTAATAAAGTAAGTAGTAAAGGTGTACTCTCATAAACAAGTTGCCTCTCAATCCGAGCAAAGTGCTCAACTTGCCTCGCGCACTTGTAGGCACTTGACGAAAAAAGACGTGAATTGTTAAAGGGAATAAATAAATAAATAAAACTTGAGACTTATTCATTTCAAGGGCTGCATCCCTAGTGACACCGGCCCAAAGGTTTACCTTATCTACATAATGTATTTAGATAATTCGGGTCAGCCAGCAATTCGCGCGTACACCTTACTACTATCGTGACTTAGCAACTGTTGTTGTCTTTTTAAAATAAGGTCTTGAAGAAGGGATATTGGTTACTATAGGTGCTGAAATATCACCAGTACTTCGACAACTTCGTTCAGAAGAAAGGGTGACGAAAAGCATCTAAACTATTATAAAGATATTCAGAACGCCCTGGTGCAGAGCACGGTCTATAATTTTGAGAGCGGGCTGGAGGCTGAACAAGTGAGACCAGATAAGTCGGCCCTGCCAAAAACGGCGATAGAAGACCATTACATGAACGGTTTTCTTGCGTGTAGTGTGTTCAAGCATGTTCCTGACTAAATTTTGGAACTGTAGTCATTGAAGAACACATGATAGGGAAGTCTTATCCAGTTAGTTGAAGCCTTTAAGAAGTCAGTAGCCATAAGAGGCAATTATTATTATAGGGATTGTGTTCAACGCCTCGTATCCGTATTTAGTAGTTACTTTATTTGTTAACCCATTGATATTGACGTTGACTTTCGTATCGTCATCGAGTAGTAAAGGTTAGATATTCGTAAAACAATGTACGGAAACGTGAGTCAGTTTTAGGGGTTCGTTCTACAGATAGATTCAGAACATATCTCCGAATAGTAAAAGTGTGAGTATGATAAAAATGTTCATGCCAGAGCTACATTTTAGTTTAGCTCTGGCATGAATATTGGCTTGAGCTTATAGCGATTTTTAAAAGAGACAAAACTAAGTTACTTCATGACGGTGGTTCCTTTAAAGGCTTGGTTATGATGAATATACCAAACTCTTATAAAGTTGAATAGTAGGAAATCATAATACAGTTGTATGCGAACGACACGTGTTTTATTTACTCGTAACATAAGTAGATTAACCTAATGTCTATGGGTCACAGTTTCCACTTACCATCAGGTGGCCTGTGTGCCCGTTTGCCTCCTCTGTCATAAAAAAAACCTTTACTAATATGATTTTTAACAATAAAGTAAGATTTTCCATTCTATTTTATTATATTCTACTGGAATTGAAACCATGAACAAATTTGTGTAAACTGGCACTCGCTATTATGCGTAAAAGTGGTATATTTTATTTGTCATCAGCACGTGTTTTTGTACATGTATCACTTTATTGGAAATCATTGGATTCCAAATAAAATCTGTGGTTAGGGTTGAACACACTCTTGCCAATAGATAGCTTCATGGCACCCATTAACTAAACATTGAAGTTGTTCTAAAACAATGAGGTCCCTAATAATGACGCCATAAGTACGAGTATCAAGTACACTCGGCTGCAGACAAAAGTAACCCCCCCCCCCCCGCCCCCCTGCTAGGAACTTCGAGGGGTATTCATTTATGCAGGGGGTTACTTTTCTCTGCAGTTAACAGTACCTACGCTACTGATACTGACGTGACAATGAGTGTATTGTTTATGCCTATGCGTCCGTTTCAACTGCTTATTTAAGGTAGTTTTACGTAACTCAAGTACCAAACAATTCCATCCTTTTTAAACCACAAATCTCTCCATTTATGCTTTCAAGCCATTTGTCTAAGTAGTTATGTATTGAATAGTGAAGAAAATACTATGTTACAAATTTAACCGTTCAAATAGTTGTATCGGAACAATAAAGTTTAGTGACAGTTTTTGACAAATCGCTCACATCCGGTCATCATTGAACGGAGGATCATCAGGCAGATTGATGATCCTCCGTTCTTATAACGACAGTTCTGGACCAAACAACTCGACCAAACATAAGGCCTTTGTCTTAGAATCAGGCTGCGGCCACTAAAGTACTTTCGGCATCCTGTTACCCCACTATAGGACTCTCGGGGGCGCTTAAAAGCTCGTTACGTACATTATCCGAAAGACTCTTGAGGTTGTTTTCATCAAGTGGGACTCAAGGCGGTCTTTTGTGGAATTACCTCCGCCTGTAAGCCGGGCGGACCGAAAATCTTTGATGTTCCGTGCGTGACTAAGCGTTTGTTTGAAAAATTGGGAGAACGTGTCGATTCAATGCGCATTATATGATGAAAGAAGTTTATCCACATGAGTACCTATGAAAAATCTATCGGCGAATTCACGGAATACAGTTTGTTAGGAAGGAGACAATTTAACAGAGTATAGGTATATTATTTATGAACTACTCATTCTGACGAAATCTGAATGACGTAAACGTAGATGAATGTTGTTTTTAAAATGTAAAAAATACCAAGTGAATAGGTTAAAATAACCATTTTAATCAGTTTCATAATAGGATTTTAACCACGGTTCAAACTTTTGGGTATCTTAAAAATTAAATCACATACGACGTCAGCATCGCATTTCATATTAAATGTAACTACCTAACTTTAAAACGAGAATTGGAAGCTTCAGACAAAACCTTATTACCATATACGTAATTAATATTTTTCTGGTTGCAAAATAGCATTCGTGAATCGAATATCTTTCTCAGTATGAACTAGTGATATAAATTAGTATTTTCTTATACTTAGTACTCGTATTTTGGCATCGGGATCCGGTGGTAAATAATAAGATGAATTTAAAAATAAAAATAAACGTCGCGTGTTGCGGCACCATCGAGTGATCGTTGCATAGTTTTCGATATAGGGAGAGGGCTAGTGTACGTGGCAGCACTCACCCCGTGGCCACAGCAGGCCCAGCAGCAGCAGCAGGCCCGCGGGCGCCGCCAGCAGGGAGCGGCGCGCGCGCCCGCCCATGTCAGCGCCGCGCCGCCGCCGCGCCGCGCGCCGCCGCTCCGCCGCGCCGCGCCATCGCCCGCCCGCGCGCCCGCGCTCGCCTCCGCTTCCGCGCGCCGCCCACCCTACTCTCTCTACACTCCCGACCCTCTGTTAAACACGATCAGTTTTAATTTCAATTCTTTTGTCGTAAACATATATTAAGATGATCACGACCGCTCGCCGACGGCCTCGCTCGCCGCCCAGGTTTCGAACATCGCCGACAGCGTGACGGTAAGGTTTGAAGTTACGGTGTGTTTAAAGCATTGTTGTTTAGCGGAGTGCGGCCGACCGTGGGGCAGCGGAGCCGCCGGTGTGCGGACTGGCGGAGCGCCGGGGGCGCGCAGCCGCCTCCCCGCCCGCCGCGCCGCCGCCGCCCATTCACGCCGCCCGGCAGCGCGCCGCCGCACGCAGCCTCCGACCTTGTCATCTCGTCACCGATGGGGTTACCCACTAATATTCACACTATTATAATATTACATGTAATATTTTACATTGTAAGAAGCATAAAATACTCAATACAAGTACATATATCACCCTTCCAGCGATACCCCTGGTTATGCCATTTCCAGATGATACATAATTAAATTCAGATTGAAAACTAATGTTATTTTTGTAAAATATTCAAAAAGATACCTAGGATTTTTTGGGGACTGCTGCTGATCTTTGTGGTTTCTTACATGTTGATGTCTCTTTTCGGATTAATGGTCGGTGCAATATGTATGACTAGCTTCTGCCCGCGATCCCGACTATGGAAAATTGGTTTGCCCCTTTTATCTCCCCGTGACCTACATTTTATCCAAATTAGTTCACTCGTTTATGTCAAACGTTATTGAGTTACAATCAGTGTTCACAAATAATTGGACGGAGCGGGATTTATTGGCTCTCTCCGTGGCTTTTTATTCTACGTTTGCGTTAAAACTGAATAGGATATTTATTGCTATGAATACGGAAGGTAAAAACGGGTGCATGTACATACAATTATATTATAATGCACATGCAATAATTGACTAATTTCCGTCACGTCATCGGGTACAAATTTAGTACAATTTCATGACATTGATTCCAAAAAAAATGTCTTTTTTTTTTTAGTAAGATTCCTACCTCCCTCACTAAAAAACCCGGGCAAGAGCGTATCGGGCCACGCTCAGTGTAGGGTTCCGAAGCCGTTACTAAAAACACAAAAAACCGGACAAGTGCGAGTCAGACTCGCCTACCGAGGGTACCATACAAATTTGCAGGTGTACATATTATAAATTAGGGTTGTGTTGTACATGTACTAAGAGCCAAAAATAATGAATTCCCGGCATTGTACTAGAACGAACTATTCCGTAAAGTTTCTGCCCTCAGTTAATTTAGTACACGAGTAGCAATAACCGAAAAGAGCAGGCAGAGCAGCGAGTGACACTGACAGCAAAGCCATACGAATGAAGACCGGTCGGTCATTAATTCGGTCGAAGAAGCACAAATAAGGACCACGAACAGACGAGATTCTTTCAGTGTACTAGTGTACTAAAAGAACTACAAGACCGAATAAGTACATTTTAGCGATCGGACTAGTGTGGAGCGATCCGCTCAGCGAAAGAGGTCGCACGACCCTATTATAAATTTGACATAAATAGAAATTTATACCTACATTATAAAAATGATTAAAATTCGGTTTAAAATAGTACAAATGAAGCCCTTTCATACGACTTTCTCCTCATGACACGGTTAACTTAATTTAAAGTTTGGACCACCGTTCTTTGCATAAAGACCTTTTTTTTGTGATTTAATTAAAAATATATAGTTTTCAGATTTTTCCTATACTTGTAGTATAAGACGGTATTTTTTGACAAAATTCATAGTTCTAGGCCAACGGAAAATACCCTATACATTTTGATTACCTTGATAGTGTATTTTATTACGTTAACTTAGAATTTTGAATTTATCACAGCTTAAATGGACCCTAGCTGCTCTACGCGTTCCCGAGATAAAGGGTCTTGACAGACAAACGAACGGACAACAAAGTGATCCTATGAGGGTTCCGTTCTTTCCTTTTGAGGTACGGAACCCTAAAAACAGTCTCACAAAACAACATGTATTACAAAATTTCTATTTAAAGTTATCTGGTGCTGCTTAGATGATTTTCAGTTCATTGTATGTGTATGTCCTTTCATTTCAGATATTTTTTATTGTTTTATTAGACGGACAGATGGATAGGCGGACAGAACGGCATGGCGAAACTATAAGAGTTAATGTTAACTATAGAACCCTAAAAACCAGGCAAAACTATCTCGAAATATTACAATTATGAACGAATTTTATATGTTTTTAGTTAGTTAGTATAACTAATCACTTTAGTCGCTTGTATCTCAAAAACAATCAAGTCTACTTACCTGGTCCTTTTAGTTTTCCTTTTAAATTCTTTATTATGTGTATTATTCGATTGAAGATATTTTCTAGTTATTTTTTGTATTTGCGAATTTAACTGTACACACGCAATTCGTTATAAGTATTATGATATCATCAAAGATAATTTTAATGACACTTTTAGAACCGTATATTTCCTAAACAGACTCCTAAAACTAAAAAAAGATAAAACTAAAACATCCTTGCTTTAGAATTTATGGCAGGTACCCTGGTTTTTTTACGTATTTAATTGTTGGTCCTTGTGAGGTATATCAGTGCGCAAAAAAAAACAGCTTTGCAACTTTGATAGTTTAAAAAAAAAGTAACCGTGGCATACAGAAAGAGTGACATGGCGAAAGTATACCTCAGTTAATGTTTGGCAATGGAACCTTTTTAATACGCTTATTTAGATACTGTCGACAAGCTCTACCGCATTTCAGACTAACATTGACCCTAGACTTGCAACTCTTGCAAGCAACTCTTCACCGGTATCTGTAGCGATCTGTAGCCCACGCGTTGGAGTGGACTAGCGTAGTAGGTTGCTAGCGATTTCATAGATCGAGTTGAGCTCATAGTAGAATGGCAGGAAAGAGAAATAAGTCTCGCAGACGTCACCTAATTATACCGATACCGCAAATAAATATTAGTAAATAATCTCATTTATTACAATTTTTATTCACACGTATTTTCAATGCGCAATAAAAATATATGAATTCGTTTTTATATGGCAGAAAATGAAACATTAACAAAACAAATCATTGGATCTCTGAAAAATTCTGCCTATTAGAAATAAAAAAATGATTCAATGAAATTTTTAATAAACTATGTAGGTCTTAATGATTTGTTGCAACAGCTCGATTTTTTAACAGTGCTGCGCTATTAGAGGTATTCCCAAAATCCGGCCGTTGTGTTGACGCCGCGGGAGCGGGGCTGCGGCGGCGCGGGCGGCGGGCGGGGGGGATGCTGCGCGGGTGCGATCAATGAGGCCGCCCCGCTCCCCTGCTTTAACCCCTGCCATCGCGGAGTTTTCCGCACTCGCTACATTTGCCGAGAAAAACTTGGAGTGCCACGGATTGCTACTTTATGTGTACGTACTTTTCGACCGGGTAAAATATGCGGCAATCTGTACGGTGGGTCCATAATGTCGCGAATGCGCGGCTGTCGCTTAGAAGTTATAAACGTTGTGTAATAACATATTACTAGTAAAAAAAAAACAGGTAATCTTACTTCATTTAATACTAGATGTTTCTACACAGACGTAAAACCAAAAATAGTACCTACCATTAAGTATTGGTAGTATAACACCTCCTGAAATTTCAGCGAGCGAGTAAAGAATACACCCCGCGCCGTCAAAACGATGACCATAGATCTTCGACTCTATTCACCAGGTAATTAACTCCAATGTATTCAGCTTATAGTCGTGTATGATCGCCTAATGAGCGACGTTAACGTAAAGTAACGAGATCATCTGCCGAAGATATGATCATAAACGTGTACGTAATAGTTGGAAAGTTTTTCTTTATGAGGGAATAAAGTGTAAGTAAGATAGCCTACAGCCGAGGTGAAGTGAGACAAATGCTTGTATTAAGTATCACCGAAGTCATTCTGTCGACACAGGGACGCAGGTCGCTATTGAAGGTGCCAAGTGGGTCGTAAACTACAGCCGTCTATACCAAAGGCATTCCCTATATGTTGTTCCAAGTATTTTACTCACTTACTGGTAATTTGTTTTGGCTTAATTGTACCCACAGCTGATTTAAAATGTCTTTTTTTTTCTAGTTACCTATCCACAGAGGTTTGCTGACCTGCAACGCTGTCCCCTGCATCTAAGTATGTACACGTACTTTGAATACTTTTTATTTTACCTTTCTTTTTAATTTCAGTTAAATGAAAAACGCAGCGTCACAGTCGGGTGCAATCAGTTGCGGAATGTCGCGCGAGCTAATGTCGCGGAAACTGATAATGAAGGGTGTTCGCGGCCGCGCGGGCCGGCGCGGCGCCGCTTTCTCGCAGCCTCCAATTATACGAATTCTCTAAATTTATAGGTTATCAGGCCTAGTGAGCGATGGAAACATTCTCCAGGAATCTGTGACGACACGGACCGAGGATTCAAGAAAACGTTGGTTGGTGATTAGTAATCCCCACGTAATGAAAACACAATACTGTATTCCTTTCATAATTAACGTTTCTGACGTCTTATTTCTTTTTACACAACAAGATACGAGTACAAGTCCAAATGTAAAAGAGTTCGTCTAATACATAGTATGTGCGGAATTTTCTAATTAGTTGTCGCTCATATTGCTTAATTGGCGCTAATAGGAACCTATAATAGAAACAGTCTCGGTTTTTTAAGCAGTTTTTAATGTTCGTGTTATGTGACGATAATTCATCCCATTGTTGATTATGACTACGGCAATATTTCGAAGACTAATAAGACATTAACTATACAAGAAAAAACGTTATTTTCATATTTCAGGAATAAATAAGGACAAGTGATAAAATAAAAATAGCTCCTTGGAGTACTAGACCTTTATACCTTCAAGCAGGTTGAATTCGTTGAATTTCAGGAACAATCCAAAGCTGTACATTAACATTCAAAAACAACCAATCAAAAGATAAGGTCGGATAGGCAATTAGCATTAAAATGTACGCAAATTAAAATTACAAGAGCAAGCACCGTCGAAAAAATACTAGGTAAATGTAAATTTGTAATTAAAACGATATCATTATTCTGATCTGATATAGCGTGCGAGGCTCTAGTGCAATAAGGCAGTTGTTAAATGAACTGCCGAGTGGGTATAAGGAACAAATACGGTTCGCTGCAGCAATCTTGTCCGAAGTCTTTATTAGGCGAACTAGATCTTTGGTAATGGCGAAGGTTTGAGTCAGGAAGTTTGCGAAACTCGGAGAAAGCGCCGAAGGAGCTGGCGCATAGCGCGCCGTGAACAAAAGGGGTTCATTTGCTGGAAACTAGGCGCAATAATGACCGTCCCATAAGTGAAATGTCAAAAGTAAAAGGTTAAATGTTACGAGTGCATAGCGAGCGCCGCGGCCTGATGGCCTGAGGGCCGATTGCACGTACACGTGGACTTCTACTATCTAAAAAGGGTACGAAACTTTGTAAAAGTAATCTTGCTAATTTAATAGTTAACTTAGATGTATTGCGTTAGAGTTACACAAAATACTAATGCACGAATCATATTTCACATCCTAGTGGAAACACGGTCACAGGGTCACAGCTTTATTTCCCAGATGGGCCATGATGGCAGTTTCCTAAACTCGGGCTTAGTTTCTGATTTATAGACGCTTCCTTCAGTAACAGGATAAAAGGACGCGTTATAAGAACTACCCTTTCCATTACCGCCTTCCCTTAATGGGACGTGCCTTAAACACACCGACAATTTGGGAAAAGTTCGTTTGCACGTAAAAAGGTACAAAATCGTCGTCGTAGTTTACACCAATTTACTCTCTGCCTGACCGCGGCCGGGCAACTTTTATTTACTTTGTTTTGCCCAGTTTCTACTGTTTCTAGTTATGTTACCGTTGCGGGCGCTAACGTATTGTAGAACTTTCTATGTTGGTACTCGCCTGTTTAGACAGCGATGCTACATTGTAGCTTTTAATGGGTTTGGACTTCTAAGGCAAGTGAGCCAATCTTTACTATAATGCGTTTCCGTTGTAGTTGCATATAACATGTGCATTGGGTATTCTCTTGGAAACAGGTCGTGCTCGTGTGGCGATGGAACTAATATTTATACAAGATGTCGTAAAATCTTAGGACAGGTGAAGTGACATCTTTAACAAACAGAGTCCATTGATGTGATACATTTGAACACCTTAAAATCCAATTATATTTTTCCGAATATTCATTTCTTCGAAATTTCGTTTTTCCGAAAGCTATGTTATGCTGGAGCTATTTAAAGTTAAAGGGTGATGGGCAATTTTCTACGGACCCCGTCCCCACCCTCCAACAGTAACGGGATGCATGTCTATATGTTCATTAGGACCCATGAAAAGACAAAACACCTATTTTAGTAGTAAAATCGATGGGATTTTTTTAATGAAAAAAAAAAACCTTTCAAGAGCCAAGCGAGGCAAGAATATGCTCATTTTCAAACAAATATATCCATACGATACGATTATGATTTTCCAAGAAAACCCCATACATATGGCGATCGTCGCTGTAGTAAAAATACATCATGTTGCTACACTAGCACATGTTGGGGGGTGGGGACATTTTGGCCCACCGTCGTCGGCTTCGCTCGGGTGTGGTTTAGTATGGTCATTCTAGGTTAAAGTTAATCCTAAATATCATCATATCAAAATATGATATTGTCATAATAATTATAAATTTGAAAGAGATTAGAAACATAATGTATCCAGGACTATCAGGCGTCATCGAATGTCACTCAATACATTTTCTGTCGATTTCGTTAAACGAAACGTTGGTCATCTTAGCCACCACCCCAGACCTATATTTTATTTAGCTAGATAGTTTAGGTAAGTAAAGATGGATTTTCATACAATAATAAAACAACACGTTAATAACTCAACATTCACTGTTTATGAATAATCATAGCAATGCCTTTCATATTATTTCAGCAATAGGTTCTAACACCATTAATGGCTATTAAATAAATGAATGAATTAATGATCTTCGATTACTTAATTAAATATTTCAGAATATACAAAAAAAATAGTTCTATTCATTAATGGGTTCCAAATGTATTGGTCTTCTGCGTTACCTGATCTTGATAGGCCAACATACATACCATGTTAAAAATATTCTTGCCTCAGATCAACGCCAACATATATGTTTGACCCTGAGATTTATTAATGGCTACGGCAAAAGATTTTTTTACAGGAATTGGAGTCTACTAAATTAAAATGGTACCTACGTCTGTTGGAATACAGACGGATAAATAAATTGAATTAATTTCACTCAGATTTTTGAAAACATAATTTATAGTGTAGCTTTGAAACAACGGGAATCCCGTACAAATTTTCAACACCTTTTTATTCCCTTAAGGGTTAAAATTCCATAAACGGTAAAGTTATGTTTCTTTGATTCGTACCAGGAGCCTTTTGATTCAACTTACTTCAAAAATAACGTATCTCCCATACAAACTTTAATCTATTATTTCGACCCTTTTTAGATGAAATTTAAAAAAAAAGATACATTTACAGCATCATCTTTATATCCACGGTCATTTTTATTGTGTACCAGTTAATACATACCTAAACACCTGCCAAATGAAAACAGCACCCTGTGTGTAAAATATCGTTATTTTGACGTCATCGGCATGAAAAGTACGGGCCCTGTTTATAACCCTTAATGCCAAATTGCATGTTCGTAGCTTTAAAAATGACGGACTTCCATACAATGGTTTATCCCCTATGTCACCCCTTTAGGGGTTGAATTTCGAAAAATTCCTCTTATTACTTGTTAACGTCAAAAAATATACGTACTGTTAAAGTTTTATGTTTCTAGCATCAGTAGTTTCGGCTGGGCGTTGATGAGTGACGCGCAATGCGGTTCTCTCTTTATTAATAGTATACATTACTATAAATAGGTTAGGATAAGTTTGACTTAAGTATAAGTGATATAAAAAAAAGTCTTCTGAATTATGATTCAGAATTATGATCCTTCGGAATTATGTAGTGTAGATACCCGATACATTTACTTGTGTAGTGTACTTGACATGTAATATAATTAATACTTTCATTTCATGCTACTTATCTATTATTTCCCTAATAATAAAAAGAAACTGTCGGTGCACCGTACACAATGTACCCTTTACTCTTGTAAGGTAAATACGAGATTAAAAGGGCGGTGAGTAAGTTCGTATAGACTTAATTGATGCAGCCATGTATGGTTTAAATTTGGGAAATTATGATTTCCACCCGAGTGACGCTTTGTCTCTCAGGGTACTTGCTATTATAAAAACTAAAAAAATACACAATTTTTGAAAATTTCATGTGCTAAATATGTAAGTTCAACATATACGGTACAAGGAAGCTATTATTAAGAGGTAAGAAGAAGAATTTCCAATATGTGTATTCGTTATTTTAATAAAGAAATTTTATTTATTTTATTTATTATTAGAACGGGGAGAAAAAATACGTTTATCCTTAATTTTTAGGGTAAATAAGGAAACCTTATGGTGAGAGTTCGGTGTTTGTCTGTATGTCACAGTAGTTTTTCTCAAGAAAAGCTATTAACTTGAAATTTGGCACAGTTGTGTAGCTTGCTTGCCCGCATCTGATTTTAATTTAAAAAAATGAAATTACCTTTCTAAATATTTGAAAAGGGGTTTAGAGTGGGGGTTGAAAAATGAAAGTGTTTTGCTTGCACCCCGGGTGTTATGAAAAGGCTCAGTCTGCGAATTTTAAAACTATTTTATTATAATTTTCCGTGAACATACTTTATTTACAAAAAAATACCGTTCCCTTCCTTTATCTCCAAAGTTTATGGACCAAAAAATCTGAAAATTTCGAGTTTTAAAAGATAATTAAGTATTTATATTTAACGCGAAAAATAAAATGAAGTGGTCACCTGTACAGTTTTGGAGATATTGCCAAAAAACTTTAAACATCTGTATAAAAATAATTAGGCTAGTCAAAATTGACCTTATTGTATTAATAATAAAGTTTATAAAAAAACGAGTAAACCACACTGATAGCGCCTTTCGCCCCCTTTCCATATCGTCATCGTCTCGAGGTCCTTAGTGAGCCAGTGCCCCAGTTATTTAAATTGGTATACCCTTGTTAAAGCGCCACCACGTCTAGCAAAAATATTTTTTCAGTACTTAATCAAAGTAAAAATAAAAAACGAAGAGTTTTATGCAACTCTCCAGCATGAGACGAATCCAATGCCATATCATTTATCAAAATCGTAACAATCGTAGATATGCGAGAATGAGTTTGTATTGGCATAAAAGAGCCCAAGAAAAGTAAATCAAAAATTGACACAATGCGTCTGTCATTCATGTAAACATTGCCATTGTAAATAGACCGTTTATTTCGTATTTTGTTAATTTTTCTTGGTGTTACGGTTATAAGTAGCCGACTCAAAACTTATATTTTTTCATGCTGAAGAACTTACGACAGGTGTTTGTGTTGAATTCTTGTTTATTTATTTTACATTGTTATCTCAAGTCAAACCAGGAATCGGGTGACGTGGTGTCACACAGTAGGTAACTATTTAAATTAAATTTTCATTACTTTACCATATTATTAAAAAAAAAGATTAGTTTTATGCAATTTTCCAGTATGAGACGAATCCAATGACATGTTATATTATTTATAAATCGGTATTTATATATTTTTTTTTGATTTGGCAATATAAATTACACACATACATACATAAGTACGTACATACAGCCGGACAGACGGACAGGCGGACAGACGGACAGACGGATAGACGGACAGACGAACAGACGGACAGACCGACACATGGCACATTTTAACGATTTTTAAATGTATGTGGTGTTGTGCCCGTTGATGTCTTTTGGTACTAAAACTTTAAAGGTCAAACAAATTTCAAAGCAAAATCACAAAAACCCTTAAACCCTACATACCGTATTTTAAAAATCTGATCATTGAATTTAGACGACCAAGTCAAGACGACGACACTGACTCTAACAAAAAAAAGCGCTTTGAAGCTTAATATTTCATAAACGGATCCCTTAATCGAAATATTGTTGTCACAAGCCCGCAATATTTTTTATTTTATTTTACCACTTTGTGGGCGTAACTTGTATGTATATTCATGCCAAATTACAGCTTTCTAGTACTGAGGGTCTTTGAGCTAGGCTGCGGACGGACATGGCGAAACTATAAGGGAACCTAGTTGGACTACGGAACCCTAAAAAACAGAATAAAATAAATATTCAAGTGGGGCTCCCATACAACAAACGTGATTTTTTTGCCGTTTTTTGCTCGACATTAACAACGGCAACACGACGCTTAAAATATTCACATATTTAAGGGGGCTCCAATACAAAGAGCCTAATTTTTTTATAGATAATGCTACGGAACCGTTCTTGCACGGGTCCGACTCGCACTTGGCCGGTTTTATTATTTATTTCTTGGTACGCGCTTACCACCATTCTGAGAAACAATCAAATCGTTCCTTTTTAATCATCATCATCATCATCATCTTGCCCTTATCACAATCATTTGGAGTTGGTTATCTCAATAAGTATTCACTACCTTTCTCAGATCGCTCTTCACACATCCATCTCTTCTTACGTCCTTCTTACCCCTTTCCACTATAACCCTCCTCATTCATATTTAAAACTCTTCTC
Source organism: Acleris sparsana (assembly GCA_923062465.1). Lineage (NCBI taxonomy): Eukaryota > Metazoa > Arthropoda > Insecta > Lepidoptera > Tortricidae > Acleris > Acleris sparsana. The sequence continues at coordinate 10,510,283 of OV281287.1, read as the reverse complement.
GTCACATAACTTATATTCCTCTCACTGGCGCCACTTATAAACTTGCTTTTACAGACTCGGTCCTTCTCCTGTCCATTATTGTTACACATCATCACCCACACATCCATCTCAACATTCGCGTATTCTACTACATATTTATATGCAATAAGCAATAATCGATGAGAAATATTCCAAATTACCTACATTTTTGTTCTAATTTAGCTTTAATCATTTTATTTTATGCGGTAAGACAAAAAACGGAAGACAAGCTTACTACAAATTGACTTTGTCCGAAACTAAACTATATTACGATGTTTCTATACACAATCGCCGAATCGTAAAAAATAAACTAATTACCTAAGCAGAATATTATTAAACCATCAACTTCTTCAACAAACAGCATTATTTGTAATAAAATTCGGCCTTGTCAATAGTACTTATATTATTTAAAATTCGACCGAACTGTATTCGGATAATTGCAACTTACCTATACCAAATACGCTTTCTTTAATGTTCACATTCGTCGAAAATTTATTACGAGTATTCCAAGTATTTTATTCCAAATAAGTAAATGATATGAAAATGTAGTCACTTCAGTTAACTGTATTCCTCTAGGCGGTTTTTCTCTAACTTAAAAGAAACGGAAGCTTCAAGCCTTCGACAAAAGACATTGCATAAAATATGGTCATTCCCTTTTGATATTCGCCACATTTACAAGGTAAGATAAAAACTATTGCTTACTGACTCACATCTAACTCTCCAATCGTCACCTGACTGTGTAAGAAGGGGGGTAATGTTGTATTGTTTACGAGTTTCTGCAGTTTTTCATATTTTCGATTTCTGCATTTCGTCCTTTATAACGAAAAGCAACGTTATTCAAAAAATCTGAATTGCATAAATGGAATTCGCTCGAACCAATGTACATGGTGAGTGCATTGGGTATGTGGCGTTTTTACAGTTTTTTGCGAAGTATTAAGATAGATGGAGCTCATGCCACTTTTCTCCTTCACAGGTTTCCAAAATATTTTTTATGAAAAAGTGTCCCATACGCATACGCCGTAGACGCGTGTGCGTTTTTATGAATAGGAAGTGGCATATTTTGCATTAACGTACACATTACACAAGAAAAGCATAATATGTGTATTCAGGAAAAATTGCATTTTAAAAATACGACACTGTTGTTTAAAAGTTAAAATCAACCTAGTGACGCAATACAATATTGTAAAATGAACTAAAATGACACTTTATAATTTGAGGCCAGAAATGTCGTAGTATAAGTACATCGTTTTTTCGATAGTGTCACTTTTAGAGCTATGGCATTTTTTATTGCAGTAACATGGTCAGGTCAATAAATATAATTTTACGATTTATATTAATGATAAAAACTATTCTTATCACATTTTGATTTAATTTTAGAAAAAACATTAGACATTTAGTTGTAAAATAACGCTTAATTTCAATATTTTTATACCAACGTGTAGGGAATAGTTATTATATGTTTTCTCAAATTATAAACTTCAGGTAGTTAACACAATTTTATTATAATACTAGCTGTTCCTGAGCCCACTTAGTTGGGCAATAAAAAAAAAGTACTATGTAGCCTATGACACTTACAAATAACGTGCCTTTCTATTAGTAAAAGATTTTTTTAAATCGGTTCAGTAGTACCAGAGGTTTCCCCTTACAACGTCACACACTTTATCTCTTTATAATATTATATAATAATATAGTAATAGTATAGTATAGTATATATAGTATAGATATAGATATATAACATTTTATAACAAGCTTGTGTTAACTACCTTAACTTACATTTTTCAGTAAATACTTTCTTCCGTATTTTGGTAAGACCAAATATCGGTTACGATAGTGCTTTGTCATCAGACTGTCAACGTCACCTGCTCACCATAACCTTATTTACTTGACAATAATGCCGGCGGAGTTAAAATCAATACGATAACATGCCAGAAGCAAGTGTTATGCCGAGTAGAATAGAGGCCGGTGCTATTACCATATACTACAATTCATTTTTGCGTTATATCGATTTCTTTAAATCAATCGATCGATGTGGGGCAAAAAATGTAACAGTTTCTATGGTCAGCAGTTTAGTTATGAAGTAATCATCGGGAATGCACTAATGGCCGGTTGCAGAGGTGAACGCGTGTAATGTGCAATTTGCGGGCGGCCATTCAGCGGTCACGCGACTCGCCGACCACGAAGCAAAGCTCACATCGACCGTCTTCAATGGACATGAGGTGCAGAATCCTTTGCGGAATATCCATATATGCTCGTCGCGTGCCTGACAATCGATTTACTACACGATAATTCGTAAAAAAATATTTGCCATGAAAGCTATGAATCGGCCGGCCAGCTCAATCGCCCTTTCTGGAATTTTATCTTGATTTTAATCAGCACGGAAAAAGGATAACGTTGTTCGATGCGGATTAATCCTATATTGAATATCGATTTATTAAAAAAAAACGTTCACGGATTCGCAGTACAGCCCCTATAAGCTTGACTTTACTAGATGCTATGGAGAGGGAATACCTACTTATTTTTTGTTATAGCGGCAACAAAATACATCATCTGTATAAATTGTCTGGCTGTCACAGTTCATGAGATACAGCCTGGTGACAGAGACAGATGGACAGTGGAGTCTTAGTAATCTCTTCTCTCTCTTCTAAGTCGGTCCCTCACTGCTGAGGATCGTGACTCCGCCGATTATGATAACCGGCAGGTTCTCCTGGGAGATTAATCATGGTGGGTTCCCATTACCTTCTATGTCGGACTTTTTGAAGATTATTTAGTTCTTCCGGCCGCCGTTGCCGCTCTCGTACTGGACGAGGGAGCAGGTTATTTACCGCCGCCTGCTACTCGGCGTTGTTTCCCATTTTGCACCACCCAGGGGACACGTGTAGGGTCTCTAGGGTTAAACCTACGGACGCGGGAAAATTTGCCCCCCAATTAGTAATAGGTAGGTAGGTAAATGTCTTAGTAATAGGGTCCACTTTAAATCTGAATATTCCACATACGGATCCCTTAATCGAAAGAATCATTCATGCTAAATTACAGCTTTCTAGAACTGAGCTTACCTGCGGTCGGACGGATGGACGGACGGACGGACATAGCGGGACTATAAGGGTTCCTAGTTTGACTTTGAACAGTGCGGAAAATATGTCATTTTACATGAGTCCCGAGGTGTCGGGACGAGTGAAAATTACAGCTCCGCACTTGTATCAAACAACGTTTTTTAATGCATTTGCGAAATAATGTCAATAAACCAAAAATAAAAAGTTACAGGAAAAAAATAATAATTAAGAGTATAAAAATGGAAAAATTAAAACACTAACGCGAAAAATCCAACTTTTCGCACGGTTGGTGCACGAGCTACAAAAACTACCACTTTTTGAGGAAGTGTATTAAAAAATAATTACGTAATTATTAATAATAACTACGTTGATATGTTGCTGACTGTTTTTACACACAAAGCTATTTAGAGTAATTCCAGAAAAACTCAGTAACTGCCTGACAGGACCGACCGGTAACCCAATTCCATTACGGCGATTATCTAAATCAGCTGATGTGGGCTGGAAGGGTTTCATCAATATTGCATAAGCTGCGAAACATTATACGATTTTGTCGTTATTGGCTGGCGAGTGGCGGCGGGCCATGTTGATTACTTATTGATGGCCGCGGCCGCCCGCCGCCCCGTGATGATAAATTCGGACCATCTGTGTCACTGATCAAAGAAGAAACTTTATTGCGCCGAGCTGACCGCATGAGAGATGCGCGTGTGGTTTACTGCCGCCGTAATGCAGAGAACGTCTAGTTTACCGTATTAGGGTCATGGTTGACGCTTCATCAGGCACAATAACTTGAGTACAAAACCTTTATAGAATTGTTGATACTCCTCACTACGAGTATGTAAGCACTCTGTAATGAGCCTTCAAGTGCCGGAAAGTTTCAGCGGAAGTTTTCCAAGGAACTCTCGGCTTTATTGGCTGTAGGGAAGGTTGTGAGAGATGTTTCGAAACTCGTTGTTTTCTAAGTGCTTTTTTTAGGGTACTTACGAATTTAATTTATGCGTCGCTCTATACCTACGTATTACTGTAATCACGTAATCACTAATCACCTAAGTTAAAAAAGCGTTCAAAATCTTAATCGCCATTTATACGTATCTCAATAAATAACCTAGCGAAAATTTCGATAACACAACAGAAACAACAGATTCAGTGTCAAAATAACGTTCAATTATTATAAAAATTAATTGTACCTATGGATGTTGGAGGTTAAGGAATCTCACATTAATAGTAGGTACCTATTTATTTATGCAATTGAGTTCGAACATCTTTACCCAAATAAATACAACAGTATGGGGGGAGGGTGTTAAAATAAGTTCATAAGATAAATATAAATAGGTGTATGCAGCAATTTTGCCGTATAGTCGAAAATGATATACATATTTCGGCTCGAAGTTAATAATTGACCGGTTACTAGCATAGAGGCATTCCATCTCAGTCCTCAGGGTTGGCAACGCATTTGAAGTCTGAGGATTGCAGTTTGGAGATTATAGTCTTGAGATTTCAAATGTCTCAGATGCCACTTACCATCAGGTGGCCTGAGAGCTCGCGAGCCCACTCATTGTCATAAAAAAAAGGACATACGAAAAACATTTACTCGTAATAATGGGTATTAAAGGCGTAATCCTAATTGGAGATTGGAGTCTTAAACAGTCGCCGTCACAGTTGGTTGCACCGCGTTCATCAAACGCTAGGCCTTGCAACAGCAGCTTCGGTTGCACGAAAACACGTTTAACTATTTAATTTTGCAATATTTGACACGTTTTTTAAATAAATCGCTGCTTCTTTTTGGTGCTAATTGAACAGGAAACAACCAGTTTTTCCTAAATATACCTTCTGATTTTTCAAACTCGACTACAAGATCTCGACTAGAAGGTTAAAAAATAAATACGATCACACTTATGTTACTGTACTTTTATTAAAAGGAAAGTATTTAAATACATGTTACATCAGTTCATCAGTGTTTAGTTTCATCAAACTCTATTCATGTTAGACTAGAATCGAGCATAATCTTCTTGAAGTAATTTTTGACATGTGTAAAACGGGAACTCACAGTACCTACCTACACTTTATTTTTAATTTGTTCATTTTGGCGGTTATTGTATGACGGTGTGCCTAAAGAAAACGTCGCAGTGTCTAAGATATCTACAAATAAAATAACGTTCTAAAGTTATATTGATCGGTGACGGAGCGCCTACGTTCTGCTGATTTTATGAGAGTACAGTTAGGGCCGGTTTGTGTGTAAACACCTCAGTAGACAGAGCCGCTCGCGACTCATTGACTGCATCCGAGTAAATCTCACTCGCCCGGTATGGACAACTCGTCGATATTTATTAACCTGAAATGAGAAAAATGCAGATAGCCTCATTTGCTCCCCATTTAGAAGGGAATTACTTACCGGTTAATAATGTGGAACATTTACATATATGGTAGGTGCGCAGTGTAAGAGGTGTTTCGAATGCGATACGAATGTCCAATTACAAATGAAATAAGTTAGTACTTAGGTATTACTGTATGGAACTGCTATCTTTGTTTTTATTTGAAGTGATAGTACTGTTTTTATTAATTTTTAATTACTGATTCACATATGTAGATGTCGATGAATTTTGAAAACGGTTTATTTTCATATGTTCGTGTAACGGTTTTTTTAATTAAACAGGTTTTATTGACTTATACTTGTCACATTAATTAGAAAACTGATGCAGGATGCTTTAATGAAACTGTAATGAACATACAATTAATTGTGTTATGGCTTTGTGGTTTCTGAGCAATCTTTTCACATAGGTACACCGTAAATAAAAGTGACCGCTACCCAAAAAAGAAAGAAAGACAAATTAAAAAGAACTTGCCAAAAAAATAATATCATATAAAAATATTTTTCTAATAAGTCACAAGGTCGTTGACCTTTTGAAATAAATAATCTTAGTGTTGTGTAGACCGCTGTTCGGTTCTTTGTGATCGACGAGTATGCCTGTCGCGCGGAGACTGCTTCGACGCAGGCGCCATACGCGGAACAAATATGACTGACAGCTTTGTAACTGTTCTCCTTTCTCGTAAATAACAATCTATTATTACTTTGCCCTTATAATGCGCTATTTGTAAATACATTATTCATGTAATATTAGGATAAAGACTTAGTGCAAGAAGTAGACTTGCGATTAACCATGCCGCATTAAATGTAGAATCTTCAAATAAAAGTTCCCGCGACAATCAAGACGGGCATTTAAATCGCCGCCGTGCGAACAGCTCCTTATTTGAAAGCTAAATTCTTACCTAATTAAACATCCAGTTTTCACAATAGCTACCGACTATCGCACCGTCATCATGAAACATTTGAGAGAAATTTAAAACAAAACCTCCGTCAACGTTTTGTTACGTTACCCGTTACGTAGATTATACCCGCGGCGAGGTAATGGAATCCACTATTATGATGTTTGATTTTTGTTTTAGTAGTGTATTAGCACTTAGAGCGTTGAATGATTGAATTAGCAATTGATTGGCCGACACGACAAAAGGAAAAGTGAATACAAAGTTATCTTTCATGTTATCTTTGCGAGAGAATGGCGCCTATCTACTTTCACTGTTTCAGTTCGGCAACGAGCCGGCCGGGTCGGGAGCGCGGCGCGGGTTCGGAATGTTCCAGTGTCCGTAGTTCGCGGCGTACATACAATACATACATATGCAACCAATGAATACCAAGAACAGCGAAGCCAACCCAATAGGCAAGTGTTACGGAATTACCTAATTCAATTAGAGTTGTTGAGTCGGCTTCGAAACGAAGGTAAGTTACGCCTCGTTAGTCTGTGAGCAAGATCGTGAGGAAAAAGTGTTATTGTTTTGCTATCTGGAAAAGTCTCATTCGTGCCCAAGATACTTCTCTCATTCATTATACCGTTTTGAGGGTCTCAACTTAAATCTTTGTAAGAATTAGCAATAAAAACTATGTAGCATGGAGAAAATGAAGCCCAGTCAACCATCTCTCGTCGGCTCGGGTTAAGGTGACATAGAGAAATGCGAAACTTTCATTAAGATTGTGCGCGGCACGGTGTCAAGTGCGATTATAAGCAACTTTGTGGCAGGGCGCGCGGTGAGAGCGCGGCCCGGTTGCGACCGGTCGGCCCCGAGCGGCGCATACGCCGCTCTGCGCCGCCGACGTCGCGACGCTCGCTGCGCACCCGCGTGCGCTAGCCGACTACCGCCTTTTGGATTTATTTCACCCCTCGCTAATGTGAGAAGCCTGCTTAGAAGAAGTGTTCTGACCATTGTTGAGTGTTGTAATAAAGATTACATTCGGATCAATAAAAAAGGTGAGTAGTGTGCTTAAAGTTCTAGTAAACAGAACGTAAACAAAGGTAGGTCAGGTGCAATTTTCAGTGGCTCGGCTATCGGGGTAAGGCCGCCGAGCGGTAATGAGATTAGGGGCGGCGCGGTGCTCCCGCGCGTCCCGGGCTGGCCGCGCGGCGCCCGCGCGACTGTGCCCGACCCTCCCGCACACCTATATATCCCTATCCGCCCGCAACCTACCGCTGCCCTACAAGTTTTTCACTACCATGTACAGAATTAATTTCACGCGGCTTACGGTTTTGAACCAATGTTCTTTTATTTTTATTCAAGTATTAACTTGTTTTTTTCAATAGACTTCTGATTTTTGTGGTCGTTTAATTTGAGTATTTGGGCATCTAGATCAGCTTTATACACCTGTTATCGTATTGTCAACTTTTTGATAGCTCTTTTTTACTTGATGTCGTGGCTGCTGAGTTAAAAACAATGAGATAACACGTCAAAAACAATTTCGTATAACGTCGTGAAATAGAGTCCCTGTACGTTTTCCTGTCCAATCAAATATTTCTTGGAATAATCATGAACGTACAAATCTAGTTTTTCGTAATAACTACAAAATATTAAAAAAACGTTGAAAATCGGACTTAATTTAGGGGGTGAGAAACTCTATCGCCCGTAGCTTTTGTTTGGATTGTTTTTGACAGCTACGCTATTTAGGTTGCTGTTCAGAATCCTCTTATGTTTGAATATTGAATTGAAGAAACTTCCTATACCTTTAGTTTCCGATCCAGAAATCGATGAATGCTCTTAAATAAAATAATATCTACAGTGATATTCTTGGCATGGGTTAAAATCCTATGTCATACTCGTACCAGCACTTTTTCGTGAAACTGTGTCAAGGTAGTAAAGAAGGATGACAAGTCGCAATTAATGACATCATACAAAAACCTCAGTAGGTATTAGCCAAATACCCCGAATCGTCGCGACGCGCAATCAATGCTGAGAATAGGGCGCTGATGGTTCTCATCCGTCGGTGACACGTCGGAGATGTTTAATCCGACTTTTATTGCAATCATGCGCATAATGATGGTGGTTCCCACGATACGTTAAACATTGCTATTATCTCGTTGTCGATCAAGACTAACTGCAAGTGTAGCAAAAACTGACGCGATAAATACTAGTTTGGAAGACCTTTTTCCATAAAGCATGCACATTAGTAGTCCCCATAATTAGTCAATAGCTCCTTAACGCCTTGTTTGTTGATTGTTTGTACCGGTTGTGTCTGTTACGTGTTTACATTTTAGTCAGAAAAACGCGTTTCTAGTTTGTGTGCTTATACATCCACCAAAACAAGCCGGTGTTAGTGTAGCCTCATACGCTCGTGTTCTCATTTTGTTTTAGGAGACAGTGTTAAAGTTTCAGTGTAGATATTATGAACTCAAAGATTATGATTTGATTTTTGTTTGAAAAATGTAAGTAGACGTTTTAATCGATATGGCTAAATAGATAAGTTTACTGATTAACTAAGCACAAGAACGTACGAGTATAAGAAAATATCCCATGGACTTGCTGAGCATGTATCTTGGGGCCCAGTGAGCCGGTTTACCAGAAAAGATAGAGGTAATTATGATTAACTTAAAAATAATAATAGTGCGATATACCCTCTTTATTAGCTTTTACCTGTGACTCGACTTGAGTAGAAATCATTTATCATTGAATCCTTAGAAATGATCAAATTTTCAGGAAATTATGAGTTATGAGTATTCCGAGAGCCTTCGTGACTATACTTTTGTAATTTTGAGATATTATGATAGTGAGAATTAAGGTTGAAAATACCGTTATGATGACAATCCAGGCTTTTATTACTTCAGTTAATCTGTGTCTAAAAAGGGTAGGTACCAACTTGGGGCCGAGTATCTGCCATATTAACTATCGAGAAAATATGGGAAGTAATGACGTCATTATTCCTCAAAATGTCGAACAATCATTATTTGCACTATGGGGGTCATCCTAATATTCAGAACCTATTAATGAGCTTCATTACAAATTATTTAACGTTCGAATAATAAGTTTTAAGTTTGCCAGATTACCACAAAGTCGTTATGCTACATGCTTTCGTTCCCCAATATTTTACCACCAATAATAGAAATGGTTAATATTTGATAATAGACCCGTCTGTCGACTTGAATACGCAGTCCACGCGGTCTGTCTCCAAAGATTTCACTTGGCTACTCGTAGAGAATAAAATAACAACTTAATTCTGTGATTTGACTTTGTTTTTCTGTTTGTATTTACGCAGCTCTGATTATTAACATTATGAGTAGGTAATTAAATATCTTCAACCACGCACTATCACCAACCTACTAATCCTAAATACTGTTATAAATGCAAAATTGTATTTGCTTGTGAACGGCAATTTATGTTAAAATCAAAACAGAGAAAAATTATTATTTGCATTATTTCATTACATATAGGAACATTAAATAAAAATTACATACTCGTAGACCAGATTAAAAAATGCTCTACCTTTCCAAGTCAGAATACTTTCCACCATGCCCGAGGAAATAAACCGATTATTTGCGGACAAAGTTGCATGAAAAAGCTAGTTGCAAAAAGTATGAATAAGAAAATGGAACGAGAGTTAATAATTTATAAGATTTGAACCCGAACCCGACGCACGATTTCTATGTACGAGTAGATATAATATATACAATATGTAATATACTTACATATATAAGTCTTGAAGTATACCGACTCCTAGAAACTCGTCGAAATACTCCTAGAAGTTAAGTAAATACCACCACATTTTTTTTTTGTTGTCTGTACCAAAAATTGGGATACCTACGTGCTGTACAGTTACTTGATTTTAATATAATAATTATGATGGCGCTTTTAATAGTAAATAAATGACAATTCGCGCTGTTCGTCTGCTAGGTTTAAGTTGGCAGGTTGTCACAGACAGCGTCTTTTTTGCCCATTTAAATGAGAAACTCGTCGCCTTGAAACGAGTTGTCGCACAACACGAGCTTTTTGGTATTTGCCTTAAGAATCAGGCGCATCGGCTCATTGGTCAGGCTCGGATACTCGCAGGATGTTAACCTCTCGAGGAGTCGCACGCTCCGCGTCGCGAGGCTGATGTCATGCCGATAACGCCCACTCCATTGCCAGCCAGCCGGCTATCACTTAATGGCCATTTACATTTTTTTAAATAGCTGTAGAAACTGTATATTGATTTACAATTATCGAACCACGTTAAATTAAAATATGTTTTTTTAGTTAGCCTACTTGCCAAACAATACCGTATATCAACGGTGCCATAACCCACTGCTTTATTTAACGCTACATAAGTCAAGCTAAGTAGGTATGTTTTACTAATTGGTTTTGGTAGAATACAAAGCGTCTCGGAAAAAATCATCAAAACTAGATTAGATTCTTATCGTTCATCCATTTATCACAGAGACACGACATTTTTCGTAATATAAGCTTTCTTTAACTTTTCATAACTTAATTGAACTTTACGTTGAGTTAATTTTTTGTGCATGTTATATGGTAGTAGGAAAAAGACTAATCCAGGAGTTCTTGGCTGCCACCGTTGATGTTTTTATGGTTTAATAATTTACTCGCCAGGCTTGAGGGCGATATTGCGCTGCGGGAGACCAGCTTATTAACTTTTCCATTTTGCATTCGACCAAAACAGCAAATTTAAGTTATAACGATAGTAAAGATGAGTCTTTGTAGACGCAGCAGGAAGCAAAAGTCAGAATTTATATGCTAAAACGTTAAAGGCGAGGTTTTGTAAAAGTTAACCAAGCAGGTCCTTACAGGCTTAGGTAACAAGCGATATACCTTTACATCTGATAGGTTGGTACTGATGAGCGAATACTTATCACGGTCTTTTACAGTTGAGCATCAAATAGTTCCTACGTAGAAGCGTTTTACGGTCGATAATGTGGCGCCACATAATCTCAAAGTACCTATAAGTAAAGGAGGGACTTAAAATAAAAAGGCTAAAAGGTTATCATAGGCGGGATCGCTTGTTATTCTGAGGAATAACTGAGGTGCGCGCTGTTTTTGGCGACACATCTCGATAGCGTCCGGAGCAGTCGTCTCGGGCGGGTTCTCACCGAGATAAGATATTATCAAACTTATTTCAATTTCGCCGGAGATAAATGCGGAGGAGGGCGCTGCGTGATGAGATGAACTCCGGGACGCTGACATATTGCCGTGTTGCGACTTGCGGCTGTGACGCGCTGGCTCGCGGCGCCGCTATGTAAATGTCGAATGCCAATGGAGTCATAGGTTCGAGGCAGCATGAATAAAATGGCGAATTCGTACGGAAAATCACGTTTTTACGTAACCATAACAGGTATTTATAAAATATGCGATTGTAAAATATGCGTTAAGTCAAGTTTAAAAACATTTTAGAAGCTTTCTAAACTAGACAAAATTACATCAACACTTGGAAGGAACTGCTAGAAAATACGTATTCTAATTTTACCTTAGGTATCCTTACCAATGCAGCAGGCCGTCGTCAGTCAGTGCACCGCAATGAATACTTGACACGAACTAAGGCAATAAATAACCAGAGCAATCAGTTAGCAGCAAGTGAGCTCCGAGGTGTTGCCGTTGGCTTGCACAAGCGAGGATCGCCTAATTAGATGTAGATAGCGATTGGCCACTGGCAACAACGAATATTGTGTTGTGTTGCATGCTTTTTTATGCACCCACCGTAGAAGGTGAAATAGCTAAACGTTGCGCGCCAACGCAATCGGCCGCAGGTTAATTGTAGAAAGCGCTTAACTTTTCGAATAGACGGTTATTCAATTTTCTAATACCTTCTCGTCTCGGTGGCGATGCTATTATATTCATGGTAGTTTATTAACCTTAAGCAGTTCTTATTTGAAAGGTATTACCGAGAGTAAGTATCATAAATGAGTTAACAAACTATAATTAGCTTTGTGGACGATCATGATAACGATAGTGAGAATCTTAAAGTATTGATAATATTTATTGATCTGATAAATGGAGGAAGCGTGTTAAGTGGAGTCATAATGAGCGCTGGACACTTATGTTGATAAACGTGCGTGAGAAAAAACACCCACTCGTACCTGCTTCAGAATGTAACAATGAAAGTGCCATTACCAACTCTAGGTATTGTTTTACTCTGATGACATCTTTTACTTTTGCCTAAACAATAAACCTTCCAGTTCTGCATTATCCGAGCAAACCATCAAAGAAATATTAACCTCGTTTTACTGGTCCGCTGTATCTTCATTAAGAATCTGGAAATAACTCTTTTGTTTTAGAATAACGTCAAAATGCAATACGAAGTAATAGTAGCATATCACCCAGATGTGCGGCACCTGTGTAATTGTCGATCTTTGCAATGCTGCGCGTGCGCCGTGCGGTGTGCGCCGTGCGCCGTCACGCCGCGGCACTCCCACGCGAAACGTTCATGTTGTACCTTACTCTTACAGGCAAACGGCATGCTGAAATTATAATGTACAACAATTGTCAGATGAATACAATAATTTGGTCCACTACTCCCAGCTTCAGCGGGCCTAGTATGGTAGCGTTTATCGCGTGACAAAATGTGGATAAAGCATCCGACACTCTCGTACTCGTACCATAGGTACGTGTCGAGAAGTGACGAATGCCTAAGCCCCCTGAATAGCTTTAGGCTTGCTATCGCTGTCACACTTGCACTCGAAACTCACTGTATCTTTGTCACTCGTGATTCTGATGATTGAAGGAACTTAGTATTGTTAAGTATGTCTTGAACATCTAAAATATACGCATTAAAGGAAGAGATAAAAATATTAATTCCCTTCCATGTAATTTCATATAGACCGTCATCGTTTCTTTTTTCCTGCCCTAGGTTACGTTCTCTAAAGAGGTAGGTACCTATTTACCATATTTGTAATACTATCAGTCCTGATTTCTAGAGAACCTTGCAGGTTTTAAAATTTCATCAAGACATTTCGAGACCAGTTTCTATTTCCATGTACATGGATCGTCGACTGTTTCTTTGGGTACGCAGTTTATGTTTCCGCAGGTTTTATAGTCGTAAAGCCTTAAAATTTACATTTTGTTCATTCTGATGCAAAACAGACGTTTTTTATTGATATTTATAGTCGTTTCCGGAGCTGACATAATTTACGTTTATAATTCGATGGCCATTAAATTTTCTAGAGTTCTAGTTTAGCATATAGGTACGTAGGTGTATCATTAACTTTGGAAGTTGTTTAAAATATATTTTAAGCAATTTAAGTTTATTGTAATGTCTACATGAATAGTAGGTTACTGGTAAATATTGCACTAGTATCGCATATCCTCTCTGCACGATTGAAAGTAGGTAACACGCCTCAAATTGTAAAATACTTTAAGTGCCTTGCGAAGTGCGCCAGTAAAGATTCAATTATGAGATATCGTCGAACAATACCATGTGTGATAGTGCAATGTTCTTTGTGCGCGATAACAGCGCTGTGACGACGACGCAAACGCTGACTCTGCCGCTTCGATCGGTGAATCGCACTCGTACGAACCGCGATACATCACGAACCTCACGTACCATGTACACAGACTAATTTCAATGTTTAGGGTTCCCTACCCCTGGCTGTCCGTCGCTCCGTCTTCACTTTAATTAAAGCGCTGCATCTTTAGACAGATTGCGGGTTGTTTTTTTTCTTCAAAATACTATTTTATTATTACGGCGGATTTAAGAACAAATAATTAAAAAAAAAAACGGGATATATTAAACGGACGTCCCATACATGAAACATGTTTTCGGTAAAACTTACCTACTTGACAAGCGTATTTTTTTATGATTAGGTGTAGTAAAAAAACCATGAAGAAAAACCACAAATTCTAAAAAAAAATAAGTGTGAGTTGAGGTCGCGCCGATTCAATTGGAAATCGAATTCAAATCGGAACATAACAGTACCTATTGTGTGGCGGTACGGAACCTTCGGTGCGCGAGTTCCACTCGCACTTGACACGTTTTTATTATACTATGTGTGATTTTATTTTTCACCCGGCAGATTCCGTTTTATGTAACGAATATTTATTGTTTATATTGTGCGTTAATTTGTTGTTTAGGAAACATACAAATTGCCATAATAACCATCGTATGGGTACTGTTAGGTAAAGTAAGCTTGTAAACTTCGTTATACTTACATATTGTCGGGACCCCGACCTTATATGTGTGATATTTTAGTCATCTCACATTAATCAGTATAAAAAATATATATGTAAAGGTGTTTTCACTTTCATATTCACATACTCTGTGAGCCCATGTATCGTAATAGTGCCTACAATAGATTATATATTCGTTACGGTTCAACTTATCCCATTAATCACCATTAGCCGTTTTATTGTAGGACCCAAATGTATTATTTATTGCAATCGATTATCGATATTCATACTTGTCACTTTTTGTATTATATGTAAAATGTGTTCCTTTTTTTTTCGGGTACTATGTTCAATTGCAAAGTAACTGTAATTTTAACATCAGTATACTCGAATTTCGATGTTTATCAGGGTTTCGTTGAAAGCCGTGAGAAAAGCTGGCCCTTCGGAACGGGACTCGGGAGTAACGGGCGCGCAGCCCCGGGCTCTATGCTAATGCGCCGGTTCTCCGAGATCGGCTGCGCCCGCGCCGGTGCCACTAACCCACATCTCGCTCGCGCGCTGATGATACTGCTTGTGGTCAACGCATTCCCAAACACGCACGTTATACTTTCGCATCGATCGACGAAAGTTTAAAACGGTCGAACATGTGGGAAGTAGGTACATCATTACATATCGAGAAAACTAGTAATAGCGTTGAAATGCTCCTAAATTGGTGGTTTTGATTGTTTGCTAAACGATTATAGGAAAGCTTTAAGTATATAAAACTACAAATTACTCAGATTGAACATGTCAATTAAACTAACAACCAGTAATCTAGTCTCGTAGACGCACAATGATTTCCGGATTTAGGCAAACATGTCGATGTTGAGATGTTGGGCCATATTTGGCAGAGTACATTCGTATAACGGAGATCATTTCCGAGCTCATCCCGTAGCGTTGAAGTGCATCAACAGTGAAAGAGAGAGGCCGGCCGCGCCAGTCCTCGCGTGCCGGCCGTCGCGAGCGCAACTCCAAACATTATTGCATTTTTATTACGCAAGCTTATGAATATTTTTTGCCGGCAGATTCGAGTACGCCAGCGGTGTTTGAAACTTCGCGGTCGCGCGTTGCTTGCGGCATGGCGGCGGACGCGGCCGGGGAGGACTTCGTTACTATAGTGCCGGTCGGCGAGGGCCGGCCCGCCGCCAGGGAGTCCGCCTTCGTGACCGTGCTCACTGTGGGCGCGGGCGCGGGCGCGGCGGAGGTGGCGGTGCGCCGGCCGCGCGGCGCCCGGCTCGGGCTCGGCCTCAAGTTCGAGGGAGGGTCGGCTGCCGCGGAGAGGGTCCGGAGGCTTCTCGTGCAATCGTGTGCTGAAGACAGCCCTGCAGCTAATGCCTCCGCACCTTGGGGGAAACTTATACCGGGCGATGAAATCCTAGCTATCGATGGCGTCTCAGTTGCAGAGTTGACTAGAATAGACTGTGTACGCCGGCTTAAAGATTCGGACGAAAAGCTAACGTTACTTGTTAGGCACTTTGAATCAACGAACGAAACTGAAAAAGATAAAACACTGGTGGATTCAGCTAAACTAACTCCAGAAATCGTACGCCCCACTACGTTGCCGCCCCCGGTCCCACCAAGAAAACTAGGCAAGAAAAATTCATTTAAAGATAAACCAACTCTTCATACAGTTGGTGAACAAAATGGATATTTGTGCACTGATGGCTATACCATGGTTAATGATAAAGAACATCAAATAAGTGGACAACAAAATGGGTTGACGCCTAATTTCACAAAATTATCGAGAAAGTCATCCTTTGACAGTCACATTCTTCGCCAAGGCAAGGAGGGCATAACCTACCTCAAGAAGGGTTCTCCAGAGGAAGTCAGACGTTTGGTGCGTCGCTTATCCGATGGTAAAACAATGCCACCAGAGGCCGAAGTATACATAGACTTACTCTCAACAGAATGGGAACGTTGTTTGGCACTCGCAGACGCAGAGTCTGATGACACGGGTAGTTCGATATCGACGGTTGTTGATCGACTTGGCTCAATGGCTAATTCAGTAGAAAATAGTATACCCTCAACACCTACAATGCAACAGAAAACTATAGATATACAAAAAGTTCTAAATTGCATTGAAAACATTGATTCTAACATTTTGAATGACATATCTAGCACGAGATTCTTAGAAAAGAGTAGAATTGATATTAAAGACGAACTCAAACACATCGAAAAATCTGTAATCGTTAAAGGATCTAGTAATCACGAAATATCGAAACAAATAACATTATCCATGGAAGATCCAACGAAAAAACTTCAACAAAATGACAAAAATAATAATAATACCATCGTTAACAATACGTATACACTAGAGAAAACGGAAGAAAGTAAAACAATAGAAAAAACGCATATTTCTAATAAATTAGTAGCAGAAAAGCCGAAACCTATGCCTAGGAGCACGAAAATCGAACGTTCTGTGAGTGAAAAGAAACCTAGATCAACTCCTATATCAGAAACCCCAGTGCAGCCTGCACCAGAACCGCTTCTTACGCCAACGAAAAAAAATTGTATCGAAACTTGGTTGCAACGTTCCGAAGCCGAGATGAAAAATAAACCACCCGATAAGGTGGAAGAGGCTCCAGCCCCAGAAGCGCTGCCCCGACTGATTGACTTTGTGCCCAAACCCCACTTCAAAGAGAGCGGGGGCGCCTCTGGCGCTTCGGCGCTGGCTCGGCCCTCCGCGGCGCCTCCGCCGCCGCCTCCCGCAGACCCGCGAGAGGATGGCTCCGGAGCGTCTCTCGATACCATCGGAGATTTCGACGAGACCTGCGATGTCCCCGATAACGCGTAAGTATTGTTTTACTAAGTCGATTATCCGCGCTATGGTATTTAAATATTCTCCATAATAATAACATTCACGAAGCGGAATGCTAGTCTAGTGAACAATAAACCTTCGTGAGCGCGATAAATGTAGCGTCAAAAGATTTGCCCCGGTGTATCTGTCATCGGCTCCGCTTGCTTGTTAAATAAATACGAGCCATTCAGACATAAACCTGCCTATTCGTCCTCGTGAATTGCCGGCCGCCTCGTAAAATGTTCTTCGTTCAGATTTAACTGTACATATATACGAGTACTATTTCTCCGTGTAATGAAACTGACTATATAAGTACGAAAGTAAAGTGGGAAGTAACGTTTCACAATAATTATAATTATCACCTGGTTTCGTTTGTCCGTAAAATTCATAATTTGTTACGTTCATTTGTTGTTCAATGCTGATAAACGAACTAGAATGCTATGAATGTTATGTTTTTAAACGTAAAGGCGACTTTCCCAGAAAATAGTTGTGTGTATAATTAGCAAGTCGTTGTTGTGGAAACAGTGCTTGCGGCTATGAACTAACCTCTTCACCCGCTGCTCCCCTCCACTTCCACTAATTATCTATACTGTTGTGAGCAAAGGGGTTCGCAGGTCGGTAGTTCTTCTATTCGATGGTCCAATATTGATTGCGTGCTAGCAGCTCCCTGAAGTATACCGACATAAAGTGAATCCACGCCGTGTAATATACCGTTCACCTTACTCGTGGGTGAAATTTCTTTTTAACTGCCGTGTGCCAAGTGGTAAGGAAAGTCGCTTTTCACCTTGGGCGAAGTAATCGCTGGTTGCGATTGCCCGTTTACTAAGTAAAGCCTATCGCTAGAAATTAGACTTTCGCTAAATGCAAAACGTTGTTGTCTTTAAAATTTATATTTAATTAAAACAAGAAAAACCTATTCTCCATTTCTAGTAGTCTTTTTTACAAATTTTACTATCGCCTTATTAAAGGCGGCCTTACGGCGAAACCTTTAAACATAAAAATCAATTTTGTTTCTTTAAATACTCACAATTTAACATTAATTAATGAAAATTGTTCTTCACGATGTGCACCTACATGAGTATTTACGAATATATGCTATATTTGAAGTGTTAGCAAGTTCATTGTTATTCCGGTACTCATCAGCAAGCGGTGTCCGTAATTTAGGTCAGCATGCAAGCAGCGCCACGCACGATCTTCTCGTTATTAGCAAGTGGAACTTATGGCAGCATACGACCGCCTTATTTATATTTTGGCCCGTGACGGTGATTTTAAAATTGGTGTTACTTAGCAGACATGAAACACTTAAATTTTAGTTGTACTTATTTTTTAGACAACTCAACACTGAAACGTGCAAGCCAAGTTGGAAAAAGAAAACAGTATATTAAAAGTAAACTTTATTTACATCGGGAGCAAGCCTATGTTAATAATACTCTTGAAGTTAAATAATGTGTATCGTGTATAATATGTTGACTTTAAAACATTTAATGGATTGTTCAAGGTTTGACATTAGAAAACGAGAAACAAACAAACACACTTTTAAATTATACATTTTCTATTAATTTGTGCTGGTGTCCCACTGCTGGGCAAAGAGCTCCCCTCTGTCACTCCACTCATCCTTATGCCTATGCCGAAAATTGTTATATAAATTGAAATTCTTTTAGAATCAGGATTTTGTAAGTAAGAACTGGTGCCACCTATAAAGTTATTACCTACTTTAGCCGGAAAAACTAACAAACCCGCATCTTTAATAACGTGGCCCCTTGCAAATTCCGTATTATTTTATTTTCTAATAGGATTTGATACACTTTGAACCACCAGTTAAGTATACAAATATATACCTGGTCTACTAGGCTTTTTACTTATCTCGAGTGTGTAAGCAATCGGGTTTTGGCAACCTTACAAAACGAGCGTTGTAACGTGTAATCTAGATGTACGTTAACTAAATGAATAAACTTCATGTGGCAGGTTTATTTTACTATACCTACTTAAAAAATGATTTAAGCGCCGCCTTTATAACATCAGAGTACCTACGCGAGAAGGTTTAAGTAAGTACATTTTAAGAAAACGCTGAATGTATCAAAACGGCGTGAACATACAAATAGTCGATTTTAATTATTGTCGACAATGGTTTACCGCTTAGTTAGGTAATTCATGTTCATAATAGTGATTTGTATACTATTG
Source organism: Acleris sparsana (assembly GCA_923062465.1). Classification (NCBI taxonomy): domain Eukaryota; kingdom Metazoa; phylum Arthropoda; class Insecta; order Lepidoptera; family Tortricidae; genus Acleris; species Acleris sparsana. The sequence continues at coordinate 10,490,795 of OV281287.1, read as the reverse complement.
GAGCATGAAAATATACGCGGAATTTTCTTTGCCCGGCGTGTAATTGCTACTCGCTAGTTTGAAAGTGATCACTTCGTGGAATCTGATCAGGAATGCGGCAAACATGATAAAATAAAGAACGTATACTATGTTTTTCATTATAAACAATTTCTAGTTAGCTTTTCAATAGCTGCCCCAACAGTATTCATTCATGTTTTGCGCCGTAATTGCATGCTTATTAATTTTGCCTACCTGCTATACACAAAACATGTTGTGTTTAAAAAAAAAAGCATGTCTTGTAGTTTTTACCATAGCGTAAATACGTAGCTCTTCAAGGTTTTCTCAGAAGAGGTTGCTAGGCCTGTTGCATGCCTAATTTTTTTTTACCATTTAATGTTTTTTTTGTGGTTTTTGATAATAAGTATTTGTATTCATAATGCGGGTTACACTAGGGACGTCGGGTGACTTAATAATTTGTAACTCGCTCTGGAAACGCACCCGGGCTGTATTTGCAAGCACCTTTTATAGAGTTCCAAAAACATAAAATAACATATAATACATGTGTATACAGACACAGGGTGGTTGGTAAAATTGGTGTAAAGTACTGCTTACTTGTAGCTTAAAGGCTATTTAGTACCCCGTCCAGTCTCAGTACCTTCTTTAATATTTTCCTTTGGTTTCAAGTTTCTATTACCTAATAAGTACCTACCTACTTTGTCTATGGTATATCACTATAAAATTCATCGCTAAATCTCCTATCTACTATAAATGTATAACTTTCAAATATATTATAAGGTCATCTGTATTTTGGCCTGTAAAAGTTAGCAAAATACGCGTTCAAGACGTCCTTGTAAGCAACCGAACTCAATCAATAAGTAGAAACAGAACTTGAATAATTAGTAGACTTTGGATGAAGTGCCCAATTTAATTTTAAGCAAATTCTAATATTCGGATTGAGTGAGAGGGTCAGCGAGGGTTGGGTATGTAGGTCAGCACAATGTAAATTGAGCCGTGTTAGATCGCACCCTGGGTTGATTGAAGTACCTACGTTTAAAAGATTTATCCGTTACTGTGTTTTACTCGTCTTTGGAAAGAAATAATAGAACTTACCGACGCTTCCCGATATTTAAGTATCAAAAGTGTAAATGTAATAAAAAACATATTATGTGATTGAGATCTTTGGAATTACATACATACATACCGTCACGCCTTCATCCCGGAGGGGGGTAGGCAGAGCTACAGAATGAATCTTTGGAATAAGGTTTTTAATATTAAGACTACTGCGGGACTAGACAAGTTGCTATCGAATACGAACGCTAGCGTTTGGTGATCACCTGTCAATTACAAAAATGTATAAAATTAACCTAAGTCACGTGATATATCACTCGTTGCCACTGACACGCTGTAATGTGATCACTAGACCCCGTTATCTTGTCGCACTGTCATTACTAATCAGTAGAGCGTGAATGTTTTTTTTATCGACTATCTAAATGTCGATACTGTATGTCACTGATAATTTCAAAGAGGAGTCACTAGGTTCTATTACTTTTGTATAAAAGATAAAAATATATCCTACTAATATTATAAACGCGAAAGTTTGTGAGTATGTATGTATCCGGATATTTGTTACTCTTTCACGCAAAAACTAACGGACGGATAATGGTGAAATTTTGACTACAAACAGCTTATACCTATAGGCTACCTTTCATGTTTATGTAACTTAAAAGGCGAAAATTAAATTGCATTATATAAATATCGATATCAAGAAGGTCGATAAAAAACACATTCAAGCGCTACTGAAAAACAATTTCAGTGCGACAAGATAACGGGGTCTAGTGATCACTATCACTCGCGCTATAGTGATATATAGTGATAGTTTTGACGTTTTGTCCGTCGAACACGAGCACTATCACGATATTAACATAGGTATCTAAGGGCGGTATCGTACGGCAACTTGGTTAGCTTTTTCATTTTTGACAACGCAAAGTGATAGGTGATCATTGAACACCAAACGCTAGCGTTGGTATTCGATGGCAACTTCTCTAGCCCCACTGTGGGATTATTATGGCTATGCAGTTTATTTAACGGCGAGCGTTACGGACAGAGCTATAGCAGTTACCTGTCCTTTTCTCTAAACTGAACTGCATAGCTCAGCTATGTCATAATAACCCCGTAGATACTTCACTTGCCTAGGTACTTTAAAGCAAGCCATATTAACACTGAACAGCGTGCAGCAGGTCCTCACCCTTGATTAAACGACTAGAAGGTCAAAATCGCGGATATCACTAAGCCAGGTACATACAATCGTAACCAAACTAAGCTTTAGTCTTGTACTATGAGTACTAAACAATGACGATCAGATTTATTTCTATGTATAGATGAGTTAAATACACACAGCTAATAAAAATAGTTCGCTTTTTGGAGTACAGTTGGTATACCTATAACATGATCTAATTTCTGGGTTCCGTTTAATTTTGCAAAATAATAATAAAAACAATATCTATGTTCAAGAAGCATAAAAAAAGTTTGATTTATTATGCAGATTTAAATTATTAATGCATTTCGTTTTATAAATAATAACAATGAGTACATTACTTCATTTCATTAGGTACATTCAAATCACTAGCCACCCCTAATTTCAACCCCATATCTGTTGACTGTGGTGTGGTATAGTTGCCACTTAGAATAATGTAGGTCCTTCAGCTATAGATAATCGTAATATCAATATCTAAGACTCGTGATCATTCTTACAAATATTTACCCTTATCGGGAATTGAACGCGGGTCAACTAGCTTTCCCGGCAGGCAAGGTTACTACCGATTGCGATTAGGCTAACGCCGCAACGGCGTCAAATCGACTGAAATTTACTGAAGTAAAGTGCATTTTGGCCTCTGCGTTACTTTGGTTTCTTCTCCCATCTTGCTCCCATATCGTAATAATACGAATTACAATATCGAATCTAAATGAGCGTGTGGAATAGAGGTCCAGTGTCCGTAAACAAGATGCATTGCTAGATCATTATTGAAAATGTATAGTTTTGACGCCAGCGGCCGGACGGTCGTGTCAAGCGCTTGTCAATTCCATACACTTTGACAGTTTTAGAAAATCGTTTACAACACCATTATGCATCTTGTCTAGGGTGAATAACTACGTATCGTATAATTAACGTTATAAAGACTACTTTAACAATATGCTCTCTAAAACAAGATAAATTCAAACCAAGTGTAATAGAGACCCCGAGCTCTAAAGAACACTGCGACCCTTTATATTCAGGAAATCTAAGGTACCTACTCATGGGTATGGCGGACAAGTAAATGCACGAAAGATCCCACAAGGTTGAAGTGTATCCGACTGGACCCCTGGACTGAAATATTCTGAACTCTTACCGATAATGATACTTAGAGTTCCAGACACAAGGAGTTACAAAACTTTCTCTACTCAAGTATCCAAGCATATTTACAAATATAACTTATTTGAATAATATTGCGTTTGGGCGGGAGGATGGGACAGGGACGGATTTATTATCGATAGTATTCAAGCTGTTTGTCAAAATATCTTTGTGTTACGAAAAGGGAGCTAATAAAATGCTAATGCTCTGAACTGAAGGTGTAGAGTAGCCAACACATATCTAGTTCGTTTGTATTAGGATACGTAATGCCGAGTAAACAGACTAGTAAGTAAAAGTTGAAACCAAATTATTTAAAAATACTAAAACCCGACTGCAGTAAAAATATCAACTGAAAAGCGAAAAACCAGCTCTATAAATCTATAAAAAATGTAGCAATGCCCGCCCTCTCGTTTTAGTATTTAATTATCTTTTTATAAAAAGATAAAAGATGTTTATTCAGTAAGTAGGCCGCACGGGCACTTTTACACGTCAAAAATCTACCAGCGCTTCGGAAGAGACCACTGCTGAGAAGAAACGCCGCAAGAAACTCAACAGAAAGTCGTTTTTTTTTTAAATACTACTTATGATATTATACAATTATAAAGCTTAACCTAGCATTATAGAAAACAATGAATTTAACATAACATAAATGAATTAAACAAAAAATAAAAAATATTCAAGCGTAGCTTGAGCAGGAAAGTGTGTCTCCACGGTCAAATTTAGAGATGTAAAGAGTCTCCAGATGTCAATTTAAAATTAAATACAATTATTAAAAAAAATTAAAACAAAAATAATAATAAGGGAGATGTAGAAAGTCTCCACGGTCAATTTTGGAGATGTAAAGAGTCTCCAGATGTCATATTAAAATAATAGGTAATCATACAGGGAGATGTATATAGTCTCCACGGTCATTAATAATTGTAATACAAAATATATATATATGTATATATCAGTCCCAAGCATTGTCATCATTCATATAATCTTTAATACTATAATAAGCTTTAGAAATTAGTATTCAAAATTAAAAAAGGTTATATGGTATTCAAAATTAAAAAAATTGGAAAGGCCCTGACCGGTTCAACAATTCGTATACCTATGTACACCAAAAAGGTTCAAACAGATGTAATAACAGATGTATATTTAAGTAATTGCCACGCCCTTACAGGGTTGTACCTATGTACTGCAATAAATAAATAAATAAATAAATAAATAAATATATGTATACAGTCCTTATTACAAGTACAATAGACATACCTACATTTTATTTGGGTATGTTTTTTCACATTACTAGTCTAGTCACGATATGAAAAGGCCACTTTTGGGCCTTAATAGAGTGGAAATAGAGTCGAAAAGCGACGAACATTTTCATACCGTGACTATACCTACATCGCTCCGGGTCGATCACTGAAGTGCGGAAGAGACATGAATTACTAGCTTCTGCCCGCGACTTCGTCCGCGTAGATTTCGATTATCGTTATTCATCCGGGAACTTTAAAAAATTCCGGGACAAAAACTACTTATCCTATGTCCTATTCCAGGACCTGGCCTATATGTGCCAAGTTCCATCCCGATCCGTTCAGTGGTTGAAGCGCGATCGAGTAACAAACATCCAAACATCCAAACTTTCGCATTTATAATATTAGTAAGATATCATTAAGTATATCAAGTAAAATGTCTAGGTGTTTGCATTCTTATAAAGAGGTAGGCTAGGTATTTGAAACTTGGCTATCTTTATTCTTTCTTAAGTACCTATATTATTATGTTGAAATGATGCGTTGAATTCAATAAAGCGTTTCCATGTAAGTATGTTTGTATTTGAAACCCATCAAGGTTTTTTAAGGAATCACACGTAGTCCTGTAACTCTCCCATAAAGGTAGGTACTCATTAATCTCATTATAATATAACTTAAATACTGCAGTATTTGGAAGAAACCCGGTTCACCCGAAGTTGCATGCTTAGAGAACTCGAGCCGAATGGTCACGGGATTGGAGCTCGAAATAGAAAGTCAATTGTGTTGTGATAGTTCTCTGGCGCACTGCGCGGCGGATTCGTGCTGGCCTATCAATCATTCGATAATATCATAGTACAGGTGTTTAGTTACGATTGACTTACGCGACTCAATCGAACATAAATTTAAAGTGTTTTTCAAAACGGATAAATAGCAAAAGTGACTGAGGAATCGTCACTTAACCGTCGCTGCAATAGATTTTTTTTTAGTAGAGAATTTTCTAAGAATTTAAAATGATTAGCTTGATTGTATAGGGTGTACTAAGTAAATGTTACTTTAGGACCAACTAGCCTAGACTCCGAGCTAACGCAATCGGATTAATTATTTATACTTAGGAAACCTTATCGTAATTTTAATCAGTCACAGTGCAGGCGACTGGTTAGCATTTAGAAATAACGGTCGATGACCTAAGTCTAAGTAAGGCCGGTACATTTAACTATCTGACAAAAAACGATTGCAAAAAAGATTGTGTAGGCAAGCAATAACATGAAAAACCTTCCGATTTCATTTTGTCCACAGACATCTTTCTTTAGTAAAACGACTGACCGCATCTTTAAATAAGTCTACAATCATTTTAATATTTTCGTCAGACAAGTTCCAAGCTCTAAGCAAGTGTTTGCGTATCACAAGCAGGTTAATACAACTGCGTTAGTTTATTCAAGCTTGTTCGAGAACAGTAAATGTGAACACAAACACAGAATCCGGCGCCGCATTTCTAATTGCTACTGTGTTACACCCACCGGCTAACTGTCCGTTTACAACTTCGGTTTGGTTCTACGAATGACTTTACTTATTCAAATTCCGGCCATCGTATCACTTTCAAATAGGTCCAACTTGCAGTAAAATTTAATTTGCAAATAAAATACAGTAAGTATATTTCAGCATAGAAATGAGATTACCGTTTAATGTATTTCTACGTATAGGTTTTGTGGAACACAATGCTAGGCTATCAGACTGAGAAAAGGATTGTCGTACGTTAGATCATGATAGGTCCTTGGTTACGTTGATCGATCAATGATAGGTGTATTTTATACCCACTTAATTTGAGCGGAGCCGTATTCAACTAAACAGGATGATAGAGACGGTTCAATAAACTAAAGCAGACATACTGTAATGGCTATATACTTAATAAACGTGGAATAAACCCATAGAAAAATAAGGGACTCTTCAAATTGTAAAATACGTCTTATTTTGTGAAAGAGACGTTGTATAATGTGTTCATAAAGTAATGACACATTTGCTTTGTGAATAATCCAATTAAATTACATTTTGTGTAGTAATTAATTAGGTATCCCGTCTTTTGGCCGAAATATGTTTGGCCGAATGTCTCGTTACACAACTGTTTCATTTGTCAATTTGCTTATTTTTCTGATTTATTACAGTACCATGGTGTAGAACCTTACCTAACCTAACCTAATCTAACCTAACCTAGGATAAGTTAATTTTATAAAGATCCTGAAATATTTACAGTTACAGAAATAAAAGCGGGTTGGCAATTGAAACGGTTGGGAAACGATATATTCGGCAACATATTTCTGCCAAAAGGCACAGAACCAATTAATTAATTACCTATTACTATCAGCTCCTATGGCTAAACATAGCTGACATTTGTGATGATCTTTAATCTTGCTCGCGCTTGTTTACATCTCAATAAGTGCAAAATTGGTCGGCAATAAAATATTTCTGCAACGACCACTTAAAACTCGGCCAGTAGGCAACATTTGCTATCAGATGCGAGAAGTAGGCCAAAACTATAATCCGAATGAGATGCCAATTTTGTTTCTTTTTGCGGGAGCTATCTAGCTATAACGATAAAGTAAGATGATAAAATTTTAAAGCCGTTTCGAATCGCGTACCAAGTGTTAAATAAGTACATACTGCTGAAAAAAACCACAAAAAGACTTTAGAATTTTCTATTTCGTAATTTGCATACCGTCACTGAACTAAAAAATACATTTGATTTGCAAAGTTTATTAATTCGGTACTTATACTAACATGTTTTTTTTTATTACGTACTTACACGATTTTTGCAACTCAAGCACTGAAAATGCAGAAAAATACGGGTATTATACTCGTATTGAGTATAATTCCGACTCTTAACGCGCACGTACCTACTTGCTTTCTCCGCGTTTCATGTGATAAAAAAGGACCAAGGCACCAATACATTTGCTAATCAGTCATAACGTCGGGTCGCCCGCCACCATTTTCCTTTGGTTTAAATCTAACAGCACATACCCAACGCTAATATTCTCTTCGATAATCTAATAGCGTTCACGATTCGACCCAGATCTCTGAGAGAAAACATTACCAATATCGAATGAGGGGCGTTATGGCATGGACTTTCAGTGCTTTCAATTGATCATCCGGTAATGGATAGGTACAGAGTGTAATTGACAGCCAGTGTACACAATGGTGACTTGTCCCAGAATGCGGCGGGCGTGGTTGCGTGTAATCTATGAGTGCGCGGTTTTGTTTCATATCAATGTGCAGTGCAAGTCACCGCGGACAAGGCGACGACGGCGTAGCGTTCGGGGTCACGCATGTATGTACTCGGTAACGGACCATCTTTTCGGTATTGATGGCATATTCTATGAGCGTCCGCAACGCTGATTAGTCGTTCTCCTCGGTCAAAAGACGGTACTCTCAGTGTCTGTAGGTTGCATAGCCTACGCCGTCATCTTTATAGCCAGGGCTGCTCTGCTGACAGCCAGGGCCTCAATTGCCTTTGACGTGTTCTGGTATTGTTTTTAACTCGGCTGCCATTCCTATCAAGTAAATATGAGCTATATTAACGTTGACAATACTATAACATGTCAAAGGCAATATGGTTTTACCCAGTAGAATAGAGGCCCTAGTCATTGTATGCGCTAGAGCAGGCTTTATACGTATAATAATAATCTTCAGAACACTGTTCATACTAGTACGACGAAGTTGAGGGTATTGCACGTTCTCTTGAATAGCTAAACATTTCAGGAACGTACGCCGTCCTGCAGTTAAAGCAAATATGTAAAATATTCAAATGCATGTTAACGCAGATTACTTTGTAAGGATAGTTCATTCATTGTCAATTTAGATTTATAAGGTAATACGTTTTGAGGAATTATATAAATACGTTTGTATTAAAAAAAAACAGTTTCAAATGATTATGTTTAATCAAAAGGAGGTTTACGGTCTGATATTTCATTTGACCCATTTGTGTGTATCAGTGTTTAAATAAATGTCAAGGGACAATCTCACACAAATTGAACTAGTTCCAAACTAAGCTAAAACCTGAATCTGAATCTAAATAAGCTCTATATGTATACATAGAAAGCATTCAAGACTCTGGAACCAATACTAAACTTGCGCTCATTTCATCACACAATCGTCATTAAGTGGTATGAGTGAAGTTTAAAATAGATGAGTTACCCGTTCGGTGGGCTGTAACCTATATGAAATAAAATGTATGTACCTATGTGATGGATAAATGCTTCAATTAAGACTCACTTATCTAGAAACCTAAATCAAATTTCGTGGTTAGAAATTTAAAGGCTGGGATACTCTACCTTGCTATTAAAAAACCTATTAACTAAATTTCGGCTAGCTTCTTTTCCTTATTTTTTATTTGAAAATTGGCATTTCCCTATTAGGTAAGCACTTAGGTAACTAGTCCTCCTGTATAAAACACGGCAATAGTACATTTCTTTAAAAGCAACTTCCGATTACTGTCTCTCTATGTTTTAGAACATGGTGGCATATCTTAAGCTACCTTAGTGCCAGTAGGGACCTAAGGGTATTACACGGAACAGTTATAATAAATAATAATCCAGATTGTGTAGAGGTTGAGCTTTAATCTGATTAGTGCGGCATGTTGTGAAGTAGGTGAGTTCGTCTCGCGTCGCTTGGAGGCGGTCGGTGCGCCGGAGTGGCCGCGGCTGCGGCAGCGGCGGCCGCATCTAACGGGACCGCGCCGGCCGGCCCTGCAACCCAGACGGCCGTCTCTGCAATCCAATACATCTAATACTGTTATTAAATTTATGTGTGTACCTCGTCTTACTTTCTCTCAGGTGTGATGGTAATCGCCGACATCGATCACGGCGATTATACTATCGCGGTTCCCTTTCTTCTAGGCTTAGAGCAGCTCAAATAGTTTGACGCCCACGTTTATTGAACCTCCATTGATGACCAGTTAGATATCTTAGAAACAAACTACTTGCACCTCCTTATACAGTTTCAAGTAGTATATGCTGAATGCATATGCAGAGTTAGTATAGTAAATTGCCAACAATAAGTAGGTACGTGCGAAGTGGAGTACTAGTAGTGAAGAGTTAAGTAGTCTAATAGAGTTAATATATCTCCAAATACTTTGCATTAGTAGTTGTCAGCCTCAGAGGTATACCTCCTGGGTTGCATAATAGCGAGAAGCTTCAACGCTTGGCTTGATTAGTATTCATAGTTGGTCCCTTCTTAAGCGTCAATTGATTGGCCAATTTAGCCCAGCCCAGCTGGTCCTGCTTGTACAATGAGATGACGTGCCTTATTGACTGCATTTACGGTTAATAAAGCAGAAAATGAAAGACTTTCAACAGGCTCTTTTGATTAATGTAATTAAGCGGTATCGGCGCCATTTTCTCGAATGTATGGAATTCCTCACGTGAGAGGCGGAAGCGGCTACCGCAGCGTGCGCCTTGATCTTGCGCATTGTGCTATGTGCCGCATAAGTGCACATACATGGAAGTTATCAAGTGATGCGGTGACAATAGCCCGACGGCCCTGTTCACACAGTCGCCGGTCGTCTCTATCACTATACCCTGTTTGATGAACTATTTTAAACCACCTTAATCAAATATTTGCACCTAAATATAATGTTTACGTTAAATATTGTAGCGCTGCTAAGTGGTGGCCGAATTCTTCAGCCTCCAAATACCACTATTTGCAGTATTCTAATTGGATGCCATTTAGTAATTTGAAATGAAACAACGTTTTGATATCGGCGTTTCATGAATTCTGACGGATAATTCTTTTCATTCATTTGTCGTTAGGTATAAGTTTTAAAGTAGTACGAACATACTCGTGCCTTCTAAACAGTCTACATCCTTGTGTTCGTAATTCGTAATAGGTTGAACGCGAGCCGCGTGCCTGCCCGTTAGAACACGTAAGGGCACATAATGTGTGGTATTTCAGTAAGGCTGCGCGAGAGGGTTACACCCTAGTTATTTAGAGAAGTAAGGTACTTAATGGTTTAACGGTTCATTCTATTGCAGGCTTTCATTTAAAAATATGCACATAATTATAGCATCTGTGGCTTCTTTTTATTTTAGGTTTTAGAAATCGTAATCGGTAATTTGGCAGGCACGATGGATATCGCGCAAGTAACTTGGTGAGGCGGGGAACTATAAGCTTGTGTAAATCGGCCGCTTAGTACCTACAGTCGGAGTGTCGCGAGCCTGTTAACGGTCCTGTCGCTCCCTTCACCTCATTTGCCAGCTTCAGCCGCCCGCGCCCTCCGCGCCGACAGCGCCAATAACATTTTATTAATCTCGTTACTTTTTATTTTAACGAACCCATTTTGCTGTTTCTCTTTTTATTAATACAAAAGCTTGTTATGTAAGCCGCTTGATTACTTGTACTGAGACCAACAATGTTTATAGTTTGTTTGATGTCGTTAACTCACCCAATGCGAGTAGTTCGCAGTACTGCGGACAGCAGCTGCGAGCTTTAAAGATGGATTATAATACCCATCAAACATTTGCAATATCGCTGTGATGGATAACTCTTCTGCGAGCATTCGATTTGATTTCCCTAAGAGATAATATCTATATCAGGAACTGGTATAAAACATAATTTTAAATTCCTATTACGACACTAAAATGTTCATAATTTTAAATTGGTTGCAATAAAAGTGTGTTTAAAGCCTCGTAAGCTAGACTTCTCTTATATAGATTTGACCTTAGTTGCATATTATATTGGAATAAATGGAAGGGAAGGTTCCTGAGTTCTTGTTGACATAACCGGTCCGGCGCGGAAGGTTTAGGCATGCAGTAATGAGCCACGTACCTACTTTCGATGTGTAACTGAATAGTGACGACGTGAAGGTTTTTGAAAGAGGGGAGACGGCGGCTCCATTCGCGACTTGGCGAGAGGTAAAGTATACATTCACTGATCAACAAGGCTAGACTTCATAATATTATGAGGTTAAAGCCATTGTGGACTCTAGAGTCTAGTCGCTAGATAGCTGAACCCATTGTTAAATAATCATATGCATTAAATCGGGTATCCTGCCTTTTGGCAGAAATATGTTTGGCCGAATGTATCGTTTCCCAACTGTTTTTTTTGCCAACCCGCTTTTTTTCTGTAACTGTTAATATTTCAGGATTTCTTTCAGTACCATCGTGTACCTATAGTTAGGTTAGGTTAGTTTTATAAAAAGTATGAAATATTTACATTTACAGAAATAAAAGCGTGTTGGCAAAAAAAACTTTTGGGAAACAATACATTCGGCCAAACATATTTCTGCCAAAACGCAGAGCACCAAAATACTCAGCCCGTAGAGAATTTTAAAGAATCGTTGAAGCTCTTTACAGTCTCCCGCCGTAGATATAACGAATGAAAATGAAGATATTTGAAGCTCTTCTGCGAATTTGAAGTTTTCCTGCAAGTTGCTGGACATTGAATGGCTCGCCGCTGTGGAGCGCGGCGCGAGGGGTGGGGCGGTCACGAACTCACGACGCGGTTAGCCTAGGTTAGGCTCTGGCCGAGGTGCTCTCGATTCTGCCTCTTGATCAAACACACTGCGTCCTTTACTGCTGAATGTAGTGCGCATTGTAAATGTTGGACTAAGGACTAAGGACCGTGTTCTTTAACACTCGGCTTCTCGGCCGTGGACAAGGTCTCCAAGTAGCGTTTTATAACTTTATCAACAGTTCTGCGATGGATTTTTAATTCTTTGGAGATGAAATGATTGGGACGATTAGGATTTGACAGCCATTTGGCAACGATTTGTTCTCGCCGTTGGATTTGATTCATTCTATCGTTTTTTTTGGGAACCAGTACAGAAAATATTTTGTGACACAATATTTTGATGACAATGACAATATCATTTTTAAAAGTCTTACAAAATAGCTTGAATAAAAAAACCCAGAAAAATAACTTTGAATTTGGTAAATCCGTTTCGAATCAGTCCTTATTAGTGCTTCCCAAGTATCACCTTTATTATAAACACATTTAATGTAAGCCTGTACTGTGACCTTATTGTTAGTTTGGTTAGGGTCAGCGTGTGCTCTATTCATTTGCGCGCATGACTCTGGAACGTGGTTTATACTTATGAAGTCTACGATACACTGTTCTTTTTGTCTTTTGGGATGCCGGCTTCCCATCTGTCACGTAACGATCGATTACGCTCGCAAACTGGAAGCTATATACAGCTAAGTAATAGGCAACTTATTTTGCTCTGAACAATCCAGCAGTGGATGTATTTAGCTAAAATTATCATGTTTCGAATAAAATATAGGTAGTAATGCAGCAAAAGAGTAGAAACAAATGAGAAAAGTTTATGGAATTTAATGTTTTGTTATATTCTTACTGGTATCATTATGTAAAGGCTCAGGTAAACAGTGAACATAACGTGCTTAAAAGTTAACGATTTTAGCAGGGCAAATTATGATGCCAAATGAAAAGTTGCCAAGTGCACCCAGCGCCGGGTTGTTTTAGTACCTACACTACGGAAAGAGAGTAAGTATACTTACTTACATAGACATTTTAAAATATATATATTGTATGGGAGGCTAATGACCTGTTGTAGTTTTTTTTTGTAGTTTGCTTTCGGGTATCACTAGAGGTACAAATTTAACTAAAAAAAAATTTTAATATGTACTTACCTAAACAAATATCCACAACTCATAACTCCAAAATTCAGTTATTCTGTTCTTAACAACAGCAATTTCAATGAAAGAATGACATTGCATTCACTTATAATGTCCTAAACTGCGTAAGGTAATTTAAATGTAATCAATTTGTAATAAATAGTAGAAGGCAGAAACATTATGTAGGTACTAGTACATAAAGAGGTTAGGATATTTTCACTTGTAAATTATTAATGTGAGTTTCTAAGGATCAACATTAACGGATTTAAAGTAGGTTTAAATTAACTTTTATTTAGCACGTTACTCAATCCTGTTAATCCACTAACTTTAAGGAAATATGGAGGAAATCTGATCCAATCGTAGAACAGGTTCTTAAATAATACGAAGGATAGCTACTGTTACCCAAGAAATTTAAAAAGTTTTCGAGCAAATAAGGAATTCAAGGCACGGTCGAAGTCACGGGTAGAAGGTATTAATAATTCACCTAACTCTGTGCTTAAAGTTTTAGTTAGCTACTTATAGGCATTATTACTCAGCATAATGTTTGTTCCTGCCTCGGGGCGTAAAGTCGCCTATAAAGAGCGAAACAGGCTGTAAAGCTGCAGGTTCCGAGAATACCTCTAACGCGCATTAACATACGCCAAGTAGAGCAGAACGATATAACACAATCCTTTCGTCCTTCATCTCCAACTCGTCTCATATTACAAAAAAAATAATCTGTCTTTATCTCGCCGATTCTTTTGCACGGACGTTAAATAATAATTAAAGAACATTTTATTGGCAAGGAAAGTATTTATCTACTTTTATCACTTTTCAATATTGTTTTACTGTACCAAAAATTGATTCAAAACATTATCATCGTATAGTAAATTAAGTGCTATTGGGCAGTGTAGCGCACTGCGCAAGACAAGGTGAGCGGCATTCGGCCGAAGACTGCGGCGCGGCGGCGCCGGAGTCGGTTGGCATTCTGGAACTAAAGTTAGCGCTCGCGGGCCATGACATTTCGATACAAGCAGTTTTGCTTACATATTTTACGTAACAGCCGGTTTTCTATGTTATTGTCTGCCTAATGTAGTCGAGCTCCTTTCAGATATAGATTAAAGCGGATAGTTAGTAGCATAAAAGTTTAAAATAGCCGTTTCCCGTTACTTAATCTGCATTATCATTTCTTCAAGAATCCGGGTGAAATAAACCGTATTATTTTTCAATTTTTCAAATAAGTCTGTGCACTACCAAGGCACTACCGAAAAAAAACAAGCACGTACACTTGGAAGCGCATTTAGATACATGCATATGTTTTTACTTTTTTAGACTAGATACCTAATTTATCTGTTGTACCTACTTCTTATGCACATACTGTTTTTTTAATGGCTTATTCGAGCAATCAGCTTGGTTTAAATACTAAAGGTGATAGAAGTAGAAAACTATTTCTAGGTAAATTATGCGCGATCGCACATAATTGGCAAACGGGGTTACGAGTGGCCAGTGCAGGCAATCTAAAAACCTCAAACACGTTTGAGCGCTATCGGAAACCGGCACATCGATTTGAAACCTTCACAAAATCAAAACGTGAGTAATTTCGCGAGTCATCAACCTAACCAGAATATCGAACAAGGTTTTATCAGTATTCGGAGACGAGAATGCGGACGAGACGCGTTCCACTGTCGATAATTTGCGTCCAGTTCAATACATAGTTATTTCGTTTCGTGGGAATACTAATTTTAGTATATTTTCGTGACTTTAGCAGGCAATAAAGATTATTACTACTGCAAGTCTGCAGCTCGGTTATTGTTGCTTCGTAAAGTGTAGTTCCTCGAGTCACAATGGTGCTGTGAAGGTAAAATATCTAGTTTTCATCAATAAACTAGACGGTGCTTAATGTTTCTTTAAAAATAAATCATTCTTAAGTTTTCTACCAATAAAAGAGACACCTGTCTTTAATGAGGAGTAGCCTGTCACTGTAATGAAGCTCTTAGCGTTTATGTAATGTAAATTGTTGTAAAGTATGGTTTCTGTGAAGCTCTAATAAATGTGTAAATAGTGGTGAAGTGCGGATAATGGAAGGGCGGCTGTCGGCGGCGTGCGGGGTTGGAGCAGCTCTACAGCAGGCCAGCTTTAATTCATTTATTAGTCTCTTCGCAAAGAAGTTAGTCACTTAATGATATCGTCATATTTATACTATATACAATATAAACTAACTATATATAAAATACCCGCTCGTGTCATGGCCCTTAATTGTAAATCATTAATATCTAAGCAGCCATTATATCAAATATACTGTACACAATACCTATGCCTTATTGCCTGCACAATATAAAAATATCTGCACACAGAGGCGTGCAGATATTTTTGAAGGTTTGGGATCGTGTAAATATTTTGACTGACTTTTTTTGTTGTATTTGTTTTCGTTTCTCGAATACTGTATTCGTTTTAAGAATTAATTTAAAAAATAGTATTAGTAATTATATAGGCTAGGCATGAATGTAGCTTGCATGCATGGGTAAAAGGATATTATTTTGTTTCCTTGTCAAAATAAGAAATTTAAGTTGCTTGAATAACAGCTGTGGGAATAACTTTAGAATGCTCAAATTCAAGGCAGACAAACTGCCCGATTTTTACATTGTTCCTTAAAATAGCTCTTTACTTTACTAACAAACAAAACAAGTCACGTATTATGGATTTATTTGTAGGAAACACACTTACAAATGTTATTCTACATTCATTGAAATTGTTAATAAAGGCGTTATAATATTATTTATTTCCTTCCTCACTCATATAACGATGGAAGACCGGTCAAGTGCGAGTCAGATTCGCCAACCGAGGGTTCCGTATTGAATATGCTTGGTAACCGCAAAAGAAAAAACTCATTTTGTTATGAACTTTATTTTCTATGCAATAAGGTCCATTATGAGTTGAGTAGTTAAATGAAATTTAAAGTTTTTTTGTAAATTCTCAAAAACTGTGAATAATTAACACTTCATTTATTATTCCCATGAAATATAAATAATTATCTATACATCAGATTTTTTTCAGATTTTTTTGATCAATTATCTTCCGAGATAAGTGGGGTGGGAGCGAGGACGGTAATTTATTGTAAAGTTTTGGGTATAAATTAATACTTTTGAAATCAGCAGATTGAGCTCTTTTGAGCCCTTATTAGCAAATAAAAAAAATAAGAAAAAACAGCCAAGTGCGAGTTGAACTCGCGTGGAGAGGGTTCCGTACATACGTAATTTTTTCATTCTTTTAGATAGAATTCTTATAGTTCATTGCTTGTACCTATAGATATTCTTTCGTGTAATCTATAGGTACAAGCAATGAACTAAGGTTTGTATTTTTTTCATTTTTTTTTGTCTTCCTTCATGAATTAAATCAAAACTATTTATTTTACAAAAATAACAAAAATATATCTTAGATACTCATACGTGTACCACAAAGTCCATTCGTTGCGGAGCAAATTGGCTGTGACAGACAGACGGACGACAGACGCACGAGTGATCCTATAAGCGTTACGGTTTTTCCTTTTTTTTATTTAACCCTATCATTTTTCTTAAAACAGATGGTAACTATGCCAGTTATGCGATACAAGTTGATAGCATTTATAGTTGCTGCGGAAATCTGCTGTGAAAATGTGAAATACAGACAGACAGACAACTAAGTCTCACCATAAGGGTTCCTTTTTTACCATTTTAGTACGGAACCCTAATAAGGATTTTTTTAATTCCTAGTAGGGTTGCGAGAAACGGATGCAAGCGGCGCAGGTCAGGCGGGCAGGTTCTTATGGCAAACCTTGAGGGAGGCGTATGTCGAGTAGTGGATGTCTTTCGGCTGAAATGATGATGACAAAATTCGTCATTCATTCATCAAAAGTTAACAATTAAAAATGTTTCAAAAGGAACGTAATGGGCGTACCTAATTAAACGAAACACGAGAGGGAGAGTCAACATGACTATACCCACATGCTTTATTGATTGTTTGTACTCATCAACGTCCGCAGAATGCCACTTCAATAGAAATCCGCGTCAATAGAAATGGCAAGTGATGTAAACAAATATGTGGGTAGGGTGACGGCACCAATGATGGACACTTTAGCTGACAGGCACCAGTTATGAACACTTCACTCTTAATTCAAATTTCATACGGTCCTAAATTGATTGTTGCAAAACAAATGAATAACCCTTATCTTCTGTAAAATAAGAAGCAAGTGGCCATTATTGGTGCCTTGTCAATTACTGGTACCGTCACCCTACTGGTCGACATAAATATAACCTAGATATTCTTGAGCGTGTTTTTATTTCAAAACAGCGACCCACCCCCCTTGGTTCGCTTTGGTTTATGTGAGTTTTCTGAAACACGCGCATAAACCAGAGTGTTATATAATATTATAAATAAAAACCTCCCTCTTGACTCTCTCTCTCTCTATTGATGAAAGGCGCATTAAAATCGGTGGCGTAGTGAAAGATCTAAGCGTACATTCAGAGGGCCAGACGCAGGGAAGAGACTTTGTTTTATACTACATATGTATTGGTAACTGTTATTTAATAAAAAAAAAAAAAACAATTGTTGAAGTGTATCATTTAAATTACCACACTTCTTCAAAAGTACTACGTGATTATGGAGCTATATGTACGTTAAATTGGTCTGTTGGTTTTGTTTATATTGTTGGCCAACTTTTACGCCAACTTGATAGTTTAGGCCCAACATTTCCTATGTAGCGCAGTCACCATTTATCTGGGATGTGATTTTCTTATGGTGCTTTCCTATATTAAAAACCTTTGGTAGAGTTGTGAAGTCTCGTTTAAATTTGACACATTTTGTACGTCTCAAATGTCATAACGCTACTGACCCTTACGAAAACGATTCGTTTCTTGAATATAAGCAGCTGGTATTAGCCGGCGAGTTGAAGTTATTCGGTAAGCGCGTACAAAACACATTTTAGCATTCTCAATTAGGCTGCAAAGGTGTAGGTACACATCCATTTCCCTGCTTTGTATTTTCAGAGAGCCTTGTTAGATTGACCTAAGGATAACCAGTCTTCATATGTAGTCTCTCAGTACATTCCTTTCTTCGATACCAAAATAAAAATACCCCATTTGGATTTACGCTTTCCTATAGATTTTTTCTACCTTATACCAAATCGCCATCATAATTTTAGCCAAAGTATGCCTACCGCTGGACATAAGACTCTGGCCGGACCACCGTAATTGTCTAGATTGTAGACTCTATAATCAACCGCGCCTGCTGGTATTGTGTGCCTGCGCAGGCGACGGCCGCGCGGCGCGCCACTGCCGCCCGTTAATTGTCGCTATTACAGAAATTGGACACTTATACACAATTGCTATAAATCACTACACTTGTAGGATTAAAAGCGCGCTCCCGACGTTTACGCGATTAGACGTCTAAATAACTATAATTTAATAAATTAGTAGGTTCTATGAAATATTAACTGCCAAGTGTCATTGTCAACAGTAAGTTAAAAGATACATAGTCAACGATATTATGGCTATAACGCAAACGTGATTTTTTGGCACTTTTGGGCACTAAACGATGACAGACAAATGGATTTCGGGAATCAAAAGCTTTAAACACATTAAAAACGGATTACATTATGCCTTTGTCATTGATTATCCTTATCCTCACGCATATTATCAGTTCGCCTGTAGCTGTGGGTACCTTGTTTGTCTTTCATTTTCACCCAAAGACTGGTACTAAGATTTTCAAGTAAAAATATGTGCTTTTTGTAATTCCTGTACAATTATGATTTTAAATACATAACTATGTGAATACATACATTATCCTTAAATTCCTTACCAGATATATATGGAAAAGTATATGTTGTTATGGTGGTTTTCACGTTCACGCCTTAACCCAGGTACTTATTTTTATCCAAGAAAACGAAGATTATTATCTAAGAAAAAGAAGAACTCTTCCGCTGGCAAAATCTAGTCAGTATAAAAATGAATATCAGTGAACCATAAACGAAATAAAACATTTTAAATTAGATTTAATGGTTTAAGAGAAGAAGACTTCCTTTAATAACAAGTAAACAAAATCAAATGTCTGTATTTAAAGGTGGCAATTATATCGCTTATTAGTCAAAGAGATATAGAATAAATGAATGCAATCATTATGACTCACGACATGTGAGTATGTAGGTACCTACTTATACCTAGGGTATAGTAACAAAAGCAGTATTATCGCAGTGATTTACTATGTGAGCACGTACAACTTTAAAACTTATAAACTTCTCACTCATGTTTTATTTTATTAATTTATTTGTTGCAGGAAACCAGTCAATATTGAAAACGAAACTAATGATCGGAAGACAACATTCAACAGCAGTTTTTGGGAAGGTGAGTACCTATTTAATATTCAATTGTTTTTAGGTTTTTGCCAAGTAATTCAATATGCAAATATTATTCTAATAGTAGCCGGGTCATTTGGATGTAGCTCTAAAAATAGAATTTAAAGATGTTATGTCATTTACTATGCAACTATTTTTTTAAATATGTAATTATAATTATTTATTCCATGGCGTACGAGTTTTAAGTTCTTAAGTATTTTGGGTTTGCTACTAGGTATGTCTATTAATTTATAACTTTTAAAGATTTTTTACTGTCATAATTGGTTAAACTTTTAATTCATAAGCTGTAGAAAAACATGTGTATCAAAGACTTCACCTACCTTTTGATAAAAAACTTGTATTGCTTATCTGACCACCACTAAAAGTTACAGTAAGTACTTACCTTTAAAAACCAAATTTGGGCGAACTACTTTTTCTGTGTATGTACCATGCTTTATATGTATCTTAATAGACATTTACACTTATATTGGGCATGTAGGTAAACTCAATAAGTGTTTATGACAACCGCCAGTACAACAACCCCGTACATAAAACTAGACCTGTAATTAGGAGCAACTATTGCCTCCTTTGTGCTCCTATAAGAAAATTAATTAGGAGCTGCTGTTGCTAAGTGGCATATGACAGGGATTACCAAAAGTAGTTAGTTTATTAATGTTACCTTTCGGGTTGTTAATGGCGGAGCGTGATTCGCGATTACCTTTGAACACTGTGTATCATTTACATGAAATAACTGAATTCATGCTCTCCAGTTTCGGGAAAATACTAGGTTTCGTGATATTTCGGCAGATTAGACGCTTGGTAACGAGTTCCAGTGTATGAGTTAAGTGTTGCTCCATAAATAAAGAAGTATAATTTGCTCTGGTTGCACCGCAAACGTTAGAGTAGCGTGAAGATATTAAATATTATATTTATGTGATTATAAACATAATAAATACATGCTTCATATATACAGGGGTTATGGTCCTGTACCAACCAAATACCTACTGAACGGAATCCTCATACGAGTGAGATGACTTTCTTCATATCAACGTTTTAGAGGTTTTTACAATTTTTCATGAGGAGGGTAATTTGTTTATCAGCCTATATACTTATCAATGTTTGTTCCTTTGTGGCGCTCTATAAACTAAACGCGTGGACCGATTTTGATGATTCTTATAGCAATCGATTGGTCTTAATCTTGCGGGTGTCACTAAAGATATGACAGTAATTATATTAAACGCCATAGATAGCCATTAGACGCCATATTGTAAAAAAAGATAGTAAATAAAGTCGACAAACTATGACAAATGGGGTAGAATAGGTATTTAAAAATCATCTTAAGTTTTCTTTCATAATTTTTCATTTTGTACGATCATTTAGGATTTATAAAGATTGAAAGTTGGTTAGCAACAGTCTGGTTTTTTAAAGCTGGCTTTTGTGGTTATCTTTATCGACGGCTCCGTGTGATCTGTTTTCTAGTAAAAAAAGGTAAAGCTAAACGTTTAATTTTGTTTTCCTGAAAAATGAGGTAAGCTGCCACCCAGCGTGCTTTAAACGTGTCCGGACAAATACATAATCATTGCGATATCGTGTTTATGTAAATTTCGTAATCGGTTGTGCTGTTGAACCTATAGAGAAATTTAATATTTATTGCATTCCAGGCGGTTGTATAATTTTCGTATTATATTATACATAGTTGTGTTGTGGAATCCTTGCGTGTGCCGCCGGGTCGTGAAAGTGCACCTTGCGAGGGCGCCGCCCGTTTTGTCGCACCTGCTCATTCTTTGCACATGCCGTAATGCAGTTTCGGTGCAAGGCTTGAACTGCATTGCGCGAATGCCGCCGACTTTCAAACCGTATAAGTACTGAGGGGTAAACTGGCCACTTTTAAAGATAAATAATATTAAGCTCTTTAAGTACGTCCTCTCTTACGCTGCGGCGGTAATCATCCGTTATTCTATAAATTTATTGAAACCTCAATTCTATAAATATTGATGATCTCGACAGTACAGTAAGGTAGTCTTTTTGTTGTGAGTATGCTTATAAGGAAAGTTGTGTTCTGATATCCCGCTGGCTGATCATTAAATTGACAACCACGATCTACCCGTCAACTTTCATTGTTAACCGGCATTTTGCATCCCAGAAATTCGATTTCAAATGCTTATCGCTCGTGATTGATAGCCATTGTCAATACTTTAGATCGATACGATCACAATGGAAAAGAGGTTAGCATTTTATAGTGCACCTGAGCAAGCTTTTACCGCTGATTGCCCGCAGGTACACTTGCTCTTAAACCTCTATTCACATGCGTCACGCTAGCATATTTAGACGCAGGTTTTGCGATTAGATGATCTTCGGAATCATTGTCATAATTTTCTCCAGCCACAAAATGCGGGCTGTCAGTTTTTGTTTTATATTATGTATATTGTGAGGTTCTCTCAATGTAAACCCTCGGAATCCATTAATACTACCTTGAACCAAAAAACTTTGATGGGCTTAACTTATCCGGTTGCCATTTTAAATTGGAAGTCCTGGAATTTTCTCGGGTGAAGGCTTTAGCAAAAAGCATTTAAACTTTGTTCGCAATGGAACTGCGCTTTATGGCGGAAGAAACAGAGTTGTGGTTTGCGGAGCAAGTGTAGGAGAGGATGTTGTAACGTTTGGCGGATTCCTGGCGTGCTCGGTTTGATTCGCAGCAGTCAGCTCGCTCGGTCGCCGCTCGCATACCGCAATCGAAGCGTTATTTATTCGACTTAAATGTCGCAAATGCCGCTCCCCTCGCCTGCAAAACCGACATGCCGAAACATTAATTACACTTTGCTCGTTAGTACACAAATAATCAAATAACTGTTACGTCATGGCTCTGCTCACTGAATTCGGCGGCTAGCTAAGCGTTTAGGTGGAATACAAATACCTAGTCAATTTCGCAGCGGTGTTGTATTGTATCCATCACTCACTGTTGTTATGGGTGCCACCCGACATCGTTATGTCAGATGTGCTGCCTAAGTAAGAGATTTGAATTAATAAAAGAGTCGCCCCACGACCTTTCCGAGATACAAATGTTGCGGTTATGCCTCTTGTCTCGTTGGGATTACATAATACATGTCACTGGAGAAAGTTAATTTAGTTTTGAAAGTGAAATCGATTACACTTTCTTTCACTTACCTATCTATTTCAAAGTTCGCTGTTGGAACCCATCGCCATCAGTCAATTAAATTCTTGAACGCATTTTACTTAAATCTTTCCGTCCATTGTTTTCAGAGTACCTCCTCTTTTTGGCAGCAAGATAGTTATCTAAAAGATCATTCATGTCAAAAGTGTAAGACGCGTATTTGAGTTTTTTTTTTACAATGAGCTAAATCAAGCAGAGTTTTATGTTGTTTTTTGTTTTATCACTTCTGCTTATTGAAACTCATTTAACATGTTTTGATCTATATTATGGCTACTATAAAGAGTTTAATAAAAGGACGGGAATGTAAAAAAATGTGCAAACAACTCTGCAAACACGTCGGAGCGGTTTAAAGGCCGCGTCCGGATTGCGAGGGGCGGCGGCGGCTCGGAGAGCACAGGCGGCATTCCAACCTCCCGCGGCCGCGGCGACGTCACCTCTATGTACCTAGATGGCACGGCGCATTCCGCGATGCCACTTATTCTCTCCACTCTCAGTACTGATGAAAAGAAAGTGCAGTCGTGAGATCGGTCTGTCCGCATTTTCTGAACCCAATCCAACAGTTGCATCTCGCCAAAGAAGGCGCGTGTATAATCGGAAGTGGATCGAAGCCGGGGTGCTCGCGCGCCTGCGACCCTGACATCTGTTGCGCGAGCGCAGCGCCGTCGCGCGCTCACGGTCGCCGCCCTCCGATGCCTCTTCTCGCTAAAAATAGCTCAGATTTACAGATTCATGCTTACTTCAAAGTTAGAACACCGAGAGTGTTCCGAGTCTTGTAGATTACATTTGTAATAAAATAAGCGATGACTCTGTTGTTCGATTCGGTTCGTCGGGGCTTACTGGCTAGTGTGCACTGCGAGGGTGAGGGTATCGAGTGGGGTGCCACATCAGCAAGGTTTATGCAGTCTCGGGCGATGGGATGCGGGGGAGCGTCGCGTGCGCAGCTCAGTGTCCGTCCCTGGCTCGGAGCAACGCCCCCGTCAAGGGCGGCGACGCTGCAAATTTGTGCAAGCCCGCCGCGACTCAGTGCATCTCGCCCCGCCGCGGCGGCACCGCGCTCGCCGTTCGCGCTCGCGTCCGTGCTGACCGCGCGTCCTGCGCCGACCGGCGCCCGCGCACTCGCCGTGGGCGCACTCTGCACGCACCGCCCTCTGTTAAATAACTGTTATTTCGGTCGTCATTGAGTGGTTCCGCATTCTTAACCCGATCCTCTTTCTTTGAACTTTCGCGGTATTGTTTCACCACTAAATAAATAAAGTGGACAGCCTTTTGTTCTCTTCTCGTGAGATGTGGGTGTTGTTTTTTGTGATTTTCGCTGTTCGTGTAATGAAAGTAACATTTTCTGAATGAACTGAAACTGGTTTACTTAATGAAAGTGCACAGTTATGAATTGGTTCAAATAAGTCATCCCTGAACGTTCCTCGAACGTTTTCACGATGTTGGAGATGAGGAAGCTGCCGCGGCGCTCGGTGTCACTTTACGGTCTGTGCCCACTCCATTATAGTTACTTACATTTATTCATTTTCATTTGTTTACCCATTGTATAAAAACGTTTGATAAAATTATCGGATCGAGTATGTTGTGTTTTATATTTTTTAGTTTGAAATGTTGTGTGTTGTTTGTATTAAAGACATGTTCTGTAGGAGTTTAACTACCAGCTACTTGTATACAAAGTGTTATTGTTCGTTATCATTCCGTGTATGTAACGTTCGTTTATCTGAAAGTGCTATGTTTAACTTAACGTTTGCGTCTTTAGGTATTGCTGCGCGACGCGCTGCAGTAATCCTAGGTAACAAGCGTCGTCGTTCTAGATGGAGTACCTACTTATATGCATCACGCCTTAGATACTCATATTTCGCGAAGCATACCTCAAATTGGCTGGTCACGGTCTCAATATCGCTGTGCGAATTAAAAAGTCATAACAATGGAAAAAACCGGTCAAGTGCGGGTTCGGTGATTGCGGTTCTTTAATGAATGAGTAAATTAGGAATTTAATAATCAACTTATCTTCTGATTGAAAACTAGCAGAGCCTTACATCAACCAAGGAATATTAATAATTAAATTATAGGTATTTTCCGTGTCGTAAGTAAAAAAGACGACATATATCTAGCTTTGATTTGTTTGATCGTTTCGTTTAACTGTTTGGGCGGTGCTGGCAGATCAATAAACGTGAAGACAAACTTACAGACTTACATATTCCAAATTGAAGACCCTCATGTTGTTGGTATTTAAAGTCCTCATGCGACGATGCATTTTTTTTTGTTCAAATATAAGTTTTTTATTATCATAAAATGGCCTAGATGAGACGTATTCTGGAATCATAATTAAAATACTTCAAATCAAATCAAATCAAATCATATTTATTTGCCAGAACACAGTATTACATAAAGCAGAGGTTCAATAATTAAAAATCCATTGCGTTCAGACTGCATGAAAATTTTATATAAATCTATAATACAATTTACTTACATATTTTTTTAAATTTATTTATTTGGTCTTATAAATTGTGAGATTTTAGAATTTGTCCATAATATTAAGATGCATTTTGCTGAGGTTACATTTATTTAAGTATATATGTCAAAATGTGTCGAAATATATAGTATCGACATACAGAACGCAAGACCCTTACGTCAATCCTGTACATACTCGCGGCCCTTTATATATCGTCCATATAAAGAAACTACTCACTAAGTACAGTCGACTACAACGAGAAGTATCCACTTTGGACCTTATTACAATGCAATTAGGTATAAAAGTGGATACATCTCGGTTTAGTCGACTGTACGTATAACATACTGATAACAGTGATAACTTAGTGAGTTTTACCTAGGTACATAGACGATACAGTCATTAACTTCTCTTAACACTAGGTGCTTAAAGTATGCGTACGTTGTTAAAAAATGCTAAATGCTTTTACTCGCTATGTGCCTGCCCGATTTAAAGTTATATATCAATTTGTAATAAAAGTAGATTTTTAAATATGTTTTTGTTTCATTCATTTTATAAGGTTCCTCCCATTCGCATGCCTACGTTCTTCTTATCTGAATACGTAAAAGGAATGATAAACACCTCGAATTGTAAACTAAATTCACAGCACAATATGTATGCACTTTTCTTGTTATTTTTCTATTGTACCCACTAGGAGTAACTCGTTATAAATTCCATTGTGCCGACGTAAATCGTACAATTTTATCGGCAATAAAGTAGGTGAATTTCTGTAGTTACAGCAATTTAACTACCTACAAGAACTGCATTGGAATGCACGAAAATAAACAAGTTTCACGTTGACACACACAATTGCATTACTCATTTCCTGTTTTAAATCGAAATTAATATTTTCATTGATAAGGTCGTACGAAATAGAACAACAAGTACAGTGATGCAGTAGGGTACACAGATGTTCATACGTGTAACCGAGTAATGTTGAGCCTCACATGTGCATCCGCTCCCGCTGCCCGTGCGCACACTTTGTGCACTATTTTGCACAACTGATTAAATTGATCCAACCAATCCCTTTGTTTCGGCGCAATGACGAAACTGCGACAACACCAGCAGAGAACCATTAAGGTGGTCCTCGATGCTGAATTTCAGTATTCACAAAACATTTGTTCAAACAAATTAAAGCGTGCCAGGTCCGCAAAATAAATAATACGTGTAGACATAATTGCGTTTACGTATTTAATGCTTTTACGTATATATTGAAAAAACATCAGTTGGTACGTGAGTTTCATTATAAACGCACATGTTTAAAAAAACTGGATTTTACGAGTGATGTACACACAAAGAGTGATAGTTTTAGACACAAAATCATATAGTGTCGTAAAAATCAGACACTCTCGTTGTCTGCATCCTATTGAAGAAGAAAGAGAAGGTATCTAGACACGATAATTTTGACAATGTCAAGAGGCGCCAGTATTTGCCTACTAATGACACTACTTAATTAAAGTTATTGAATACCGGGTGTAATAGAACTGGTGACGCATCATCTTGGCTAATCGGTTGGTCAACTGTAAAGTGACACCGGCGGTGATTCATCTTATAGCCTCAGAATACTCGTTTTCCATATTCATTGTTGGTCTTACCACTCAGCGCCTTCAAGGTCTCGTCTTAAACCTTCGTGATATTATTTACCTGCAAATGTATTGTTTTATTCCTGCGATTTATTATTTAAGTTAGGTTTTATGTTAAGGATTGCTTATACTTAACATCTGATATTCTATTTCGATGGTTTACAAGAAATTCCCATTAGACATATTAGAATGTTTCAACATTTGTTATGTTAAAATGTGCTGTTCATTTTTCAGATCGGGTCAACAAGAGCGATGCTGAAGATAAAAGCCTGTCGAACGACGAGAGCCCGCTCCCGTCGTGCCCCCGGCAGCCGCCCGACGGGGTAGAGACGCCCGCGGACGCCGTGGAGAAGCCTCCCCAGCTGCCCACGCGCCTGCCCCCGCGCCTGCCCGCCGGCTGGCCCAACACGCGCACGCGCTTCTCTTACGTCTCACGGACGCAGGATGCCAGAAGTGAAGCCAGTGTTAAAGACAAAATAGCCATGTTTTCAAACGATCGTACTCCTTCTTCGGATCAATTGGACAGTTGCGGGACACTTCCTAAAAACCTTACGGTTCCCAGAAAAAGTAATACTTCGTACTCGAGTAATTACACAGATGTTTCATCCCTAGACAGACGATTAACAAAGTCTCAAGATAATCTCGACGAAGTACCACAATCGTATAAGAGACATTCAGAGCGGCCCGAAGTATTGGGAGCATTAGAAACTAAGGTTATTACTCCGAGTTTGCAAGGATCTCATACATTGAGTTCTCGTCAAATAGACAAACCACTGTTCTATGGAAGTACAACTACTCTACCTTCGAGCATTGAGAAGGCATTTAGTCAGCCAGTGTTTCATGCGCGCAGTGTAAGTGATGATAATGGTGATAAAAGTGTTCACAAGTCAAATCTTGAGTATTTAATAGAACAAAGAAAAAAATCTTTATCAAAACTCAGGGGTTTGGTCATACCAGAAGTACAATCGCCAATTGTGGATTTACCAGCAATTAAAGTACAGGATTCAATATCGAAGCCATTCATATTCAAACCAAATCAGAACACAAGTTTAAATAGGACTGATAAAACTACAAGTCAGAAGAAATTTATCGATTTGAACGAAACCAAGTGGAAAACTAACCTCTTACCAAATAATATCCCCAAGTACTCACCTGCGTTTAAAAGAAAGTCTCTGCAAGTATACACGCCTTCCTCTTTATCAAAAGAGTCTACGCCTGAACGTAAATTCAATGAAAAGGTAGATGTTCTTAACAAACTTAATAGTAAAGCTTTTGCTCCAAGTCCTGCGCGAAGCTTATTGGATCTTAAAAATGGGACATCTACGCTTCCTACTAAGTTTTCCATGTCAAATCTCAACAAAGGTTCCAGCAACGACTATAAAGAAATATTAAATAACAAACGTGATTACAAAAACGTTGAAATTAAGATATGTACTGCGACTGAAATAGTGGATAGCGATAATGATTCTGCAATGAGCTCGACTCAATCCAGCTATCGTTCATCAGCTTCCTCTCCTCTACATAATCTAGACAGCATTGAATCTGATAATTCCCGTCTCTCGCCCAGAATATCACATTATACTTCGTACACAATTGTAAAAACTGAAATACCAACAAAATCATCTATTTCGGAGAAAAATTGTGAGCAATACGTTAAACGTAACGTATGTCGCTCGGTATCATCTGATACGAATGTTTCACTCAGTTCTTCAGCGGGTTCGGCAGCTACTTCCGGGTCGCAAGCTAGCTGCAGTTCTTTAGAAAGTTCTGTTGCTGACACGGACCGGAAAAAGGGATCTAAATCCTGTAATATAGACACTATTAATAGGAGAAATATTTTGGCTTCGGCAAAATGTAGGAGCGGTCGTGATGCTAAGCTGAAGTCACCCGTAGTTGAAACTAAATTCTCGCACGAGTCGTACGAAAGATCACCCAGTCCAACGCGTAATGCGTCTGATCGCCTTTCTACACTCACGTCTTCCGTGAGTGCTATTTCGAATAAAGGCGAAAATAGACGCCGTAACAAGGTAATTGCTGAAACTGATTCTGACAGTGACCACGAGGTCAACGTGCGACAAAGAAAGACTGATTTCAAAAACTCAAGACTTAAGAGAAATTCTAGCTTGGCAAACAAAACAAAACAGAGCGAAGTGGTTGTAGAAACTGTAAAAATTGAAGATCCACTGAAACCTAAAACAGAAAACATAATTAAAGAAGTTAAGAAAACTGGTCTTCATAAATATGATAAAATTACGCCTGCAGAAAAAGCCACTTTACTCGAAATTAAACTAGAAAAAGTACCTGTAAAGGCAGAGAGAGATAATTCAATATCAAAAGTTTCTGCTCATATTTCTAAAAATGTAAGTAGTTTACCTCAAGAAGACGAGTCCGTTATCAAAGTTAGTAATGACAATGGATTTTTAAGCGACAAAAGTGACCTGAGTTCTTTAGAAGAGACGAAAATATCAACACATATAATTAGATTACAAAAAGGCGCGAGCTCTGGCGTGGGCCTTATCCTAGCAGGCGGCATTGATTGTGAAGCGAAGGATGTCACGGTACGTAACACAGTTGTTATAACATACATGATATTTTCTGTATTTCGTTACTCTTTTGGGGTAACTAGGTCAAATAGATTATTGATTGTCATTACTTTTCATTATGTAGGTTCACCGAGTTCTTGCAGATAGTGTTGCGGCGAGGGCTGGATTAAAGCGTGGCGCCAAAATTCGAACCATCAACAACTGCAGTATGGCAGGACTGACGCATGCGCAAACTGTAGCTATCCTAAAGGTACTTGACTGTTTACTATCTAATAGAATTCTATACATAAATTGTCTATATTTACAAGCTGCTCTAGCGACATGACAAAACTATAAGCATGCATTCTGTACTTGTGGGGTATCATATTCGGAAGGGATTTGCATATTACATGAAATATTATTTGCTTTTAATGCCGCGAAGTATTCGGCTTATGATAATAATGTCCAACAAAATACCATACCAGGTTTGTGTAAATATAAATAGGGAAAATTTAATAAGTGTATGAAGAGACTAATGTATGAGTGTGGAGGAAGCAAGGGAAGTTTGTCTGGATTGTAGTAAGTGGAAGGAAGGGTCTCTCTACCCCTACGGGAAAGAGGCGTAATTGTATGTATGTAAATGCCGGTTTTTAACATAGATCATGTTTTTATTTGCAGGAGCAACGTTTGGAAGTGATGATAGAGATCGAAACCGACACCCAAGATAATGCAAGCAGTGTGACATGCGGCTCTGACAATGGTAGGTGAAGTTATTATGATAGTTATTTTGTACAAAAGGTGAATTTATAAAATACATACCAAGAGCAAACAAGAGATTGTATATTTTTAAAATAAAATGCAGGGCTGAGAGTTATAACCATATTGTTTTTGACGTGTTGTTGTATTGTCAAAGTTTTTATAGCTATATTATTTACATGATACAATAACGGCGGCCAAGTTCAAAACAATACCATAACACGTCAAAGACAATAAATTATGGTTTTACCGAGTTGAATAGAGGCCCAATCAGTATAACAATCGGGTGACTCGTGAAAATTATTATTAAAAAACAATAAATGTGGGTCAATTAGGAAGCAATATTAGTTCTGCGGGTTTAGAGAAATGAAATTCTACGCTAGTTATTGTCTTTCGAAAACAAACATAATGTATAGAATTGATATAAGCGCTTGACGCCACCAGCATCAATGATTGAGCTTATGTCAATTGTCATTTACTTTGATTTCGATAACATTTGCAGAATGCGTATTGTCTAAGCCCTATAATTATAAAATAAAATAGTGTGGTCGATTTTTTGGAAACCGCCTTAACAATTTTGATAAACATGACGGAAACGGGTGTTTAGGTCTATATTTCGCTCTGTCATGTTGTAATTCTTGGGAAAAATCGTAGTACTAATATTTATTGGTTTGTTGTATAGCGGAGTCGAAGGTTCGTCATGACCCTGACTCGAGCCAGTCCCTGGTGAGCGTGGTGCTCGACAAGGCCGGCGGCGGCGCGGGGCTCGGCTTCGGGCTCGACGGCGGCCGCGACTCCCCCCTCGGCGACCGCCCGCTCACCATCAAGAAGTTGTTTGCAGGTAAGAACAGAGTTAAGTTAATGGTGAGAGGCATTGAGAGCATTTGCTGGTGGAATTGGGATACTTACACTACAAATTTACTATTTAATAAGTAGCTGCTGGGATGTAGAAGTACTTTCCTTCTGGAACGATATAGCACTGCCTTAAATGTAAGGCCAAAACATGAACTCTAAGATTTGGCACTGTAAGCGACACATGGTGTTCTGGGACTCTCTTGTTTTGGCTTAGGACTATACTGTTACTATTACCAATGTAGCCCTTAGGGTGCGAATTCGTCCATCTGATTGTGTGTCGGTCCGTCCGTCTGTCACAGCAGCATTATTCAGCAACAACTAATTCTATCGATTTGAAATAGTGTTATACACTTGCCCAAACTTTGCATACTACTAATGCCGCGTTCAAAGAGGCCATTATCGTCGAATCCGACTCGGTTGTGCGGGAAGTCACGCAATGTCTAATTCATGTCCGATCGTGATGACTTTTGGCTCTAAAACGTGGGCTTCTACCCAAAAATGAGCTTCATAAGAAAGCCCAAGGTCACTCAAAGGATAATGGGCAGGGTCATTCACGGAATTACTCTTCAAATCAGAAAGAAGAAGATCCGCACGAGAACCTAGGTCCCTGGCGTAGCCCTCTATATTGCTACCCTTAAGTGGAAGTGGGCGAGGCACATCACTCGCAGAACAGATAACCGATGGGGTTGAAATATTCTCGAGTGGCATAGGTATAACCTTTAACAAAGTGAACCGATGTCGTTGCTAAGGATGTGGGAATCGATGGATGCAAGCGTTGCAGCACCGATCCTTGTGGCTAACTTTAGGGGGGCCTTGTCCAGCAGAAGACTTCTTCTAGCTGGAATGATGATAAATGCCGCGATGATGTTTTTCTAATAAGAAAATGTAATGGGGAAGTAAATGTACATTTCACTCGAAAATAAAAAATATAATTGTTGAAATGCAAAAAAGCTGAAGCCAGTTTGTTTCAATCAAAACTAGGATTTTTTTTTGACGGATCCTAATTTGATGTAATCACTTATCAACCAAGCCATTGCCTCGCCTGTAGCGTTTTGTAACTGTCGTCTATGTTATTTATTACTCTGATTGAGAATAAAATTGTACTATACATTTATTAACAAAAAAAATATTTTCCAGGTGGAGCGGCTGCGCAAAGTGGGCGTATTCTAGTCGGAGCTGAACTTCTCTCAGCCGGAGGAATGTCGATGGAGGGCTTCACTCGAACCCAAGCCTGGGCGGCGCTCAAGGCGCTGCCCGCCGGCCCCGTCACTCTAGTAATGAGAAACCCCCTGGGTAAATAGTCTTAAGTGCTACGTTAACCTAATAGCATGGTTAAGCAATTACGCAAGAGAATATTTATGTGGTCTATTTAAATTCACTATTCGAGTACTTTGTTCGGAATAGTCAGCGCGAGGAAATCGGAGGGCCTTGAGTTGAACTAATTTGGCGAACGCGTGCTGCCCGGGCGCGGCTCGCACTCAGCCCAACGAGCGCCGTTTATCTGAACGTTTACTGAACGAGAGAATAAAAAGATGCTAACTGACACCATTCAATTTAGGGAAGTGTGTCGAATGCGCGCCCGGGCCCGCTCGCTACTTGTACAAATACAATTTACTCCCTTCATTTAGTCAGTAGATTCGATGTACATAACGGTGTGCCAATTTGTCCCTTTAACTAAATGGAACGATTACATTTTATCGTTTTAGGAACTCACTAAGACTGTTTTATTGTTTTAAAACATTAATACTTAACCAAATTGGATGGAGCTGGAGGAATTGTATTTACTAGTCTAGACAGGAGAATGGCGAACGGAGATGCTTACTGCCTGCAATTTGGCGGTGTTGAGCGGCATTCCCGATCGTGTCGAGTGCCATCTTTGTGTCTGGAGACAAACTCAACGCCTTAAAAGCATTGTTCAAAATTGTTACGAATATTTATTACGAATTATACTGACGGGTTGTTTACGCAAGCGTGGCAATAAACATCCAATTTATTATAACAAAAATGCTCTCAATTTATGATACATTATTCTTAAAGAGTTCATTTTACGTATATTCATGTCTGTTGATTTTTAAACCAATCATTTAATTAAAATATGTCTACAATCTTAGCAGATACTTGCCATGAATGTTGAATCTGTCTTGTCTTACCTTACCACTAATTTATAGCAATTAATTATAGATATTAAGCATGTACATAATTTTATTATTACTAAAGCTATTATTATTATTATTTTTCAAAAAAAATACGTAAATTGCTGTTGTGTTTACTCGTATTGGTGTTATTCCTACGTCCGTTGTTAAATGCCTTTATTGCCTTATTTATTGTTTTGCTAGTATGCGTAGGGAAAACATAATGAGAGTATTTCAGGTTATTTATAAATATAATTGTACCTACCTAAATATGTTATTATATTCTTGTATTGATTATAATAATAAATTACTTATTTTCGTCTATGTCTATTCATTATTAATTTATTTCGGCTACCTACCCTTGGCTACCTTCAGTTTTGCTGACCAAAATTATTTAATTAATAATGGAGATAATGCTAATGTTATCACATTAAGTGCCGTTAATTATGCAAAACGCGAGTGGATTTTAAGGTAACGTAAATAAAACGCCCCGTTAATTTGGGGCAGTCAATCGGTTTACCGCCCCGCTATCGGAGCACTCACAGAGTACATACCTACTTGATGAACGAGATTTCCCGTACAACTCCAGAAAAGGCATAATTACCATCTTAATTTTGCTTCAACTTTGCCGACCCAGTCTAGGTTATATCAAAGTCTAAATATTTGCAGTGTTTAAATGCTAAGAAGAACACAAATATATAATTCTGCCTGTGTATCGGTGTACCTGGTGTAGCGCTGTTGATATAGCGAGAAAAGCAAGGCTAATCAAGTTTCATTTTGTAAAAGCTAACTACTAGAAATATATCTAAATTCCTAAAATTTAAACATATTTTGGTAACTTCGACAAATGCACGATACTTTCGAGAATCCTAAAAATATTCTTTGATTTCTGTAGATGTCATTACTTTGACGGAATGCATATTGAGCAAGCCCCAAGAGAAATACGCGTCAACTAGGTATCTTGTTGAAGCTCGGCTACGCTAACTGTCCACGGATGCCCGAGAATATTTAACCCGATCGTTGCTTATTATTCATATTTAATGGTAAAATAATAAAAGTTTAGGAGGTTCGGTAAGGTTAGAATTAGAATTCGTATTAGATGTAATTTTGGCAAAATAAAACTCTAAGCTATACATATAACCATATAACGGTGTCATAGTCATTAAAAAATAAATCGCAAGAAATGTGACACAGTTCAACGGTGGTTCAAGTTTCCATTTTGCCGATGATACATAGTTTGTGTACGCTTGTATGCGGACATGGGTCGCGTGCGGATTTAAACTTATTGCACCATGTATAAATTGAAATACTTTGCCGACGCGATTCCGTCAGGAGCAACGGCAAAATCTGTCTGTCGTTCGCTTGCATTTCGATACCAAGGTTGTAATATTATCGTAGGTAAGTATAAAGGATAACAGTAGGTACTGGGGCTTTATTAGGGTTCCATACTCAAACTAGGAACCCTTATAGTTTCGCCATATCCGTCCGTTCGTCCGTCTGCCAGTCCGCTCATGCCCGGTTCCTATATTCAAGAAACGAATCGTTTTCCTTACGGGCCGTAGCGTTATGACATATCGTAGGTACCAAATAACGATTCGTTTCCTGATTATAGGAACCGGGTATCAGAGAATCTTAGTACTAGAAAGCTGTAATTTGGCTTGAATATACATATTAGTCACGTCTCTTGAAAACCTCCCCTATACCTAACGTGGATGTATTATTTTACTCGTCCACCCCGTACTGTGGGGTGTCGTTGGATAGATCTTCAACATATTGCTGGTTTGTGAAAACAATATTCCGATTAAGGGATTCGTTAATGAAATATTAAGATTTAAAGCACATGTAGCGAGTTAACATAAAACTATCAAGACTAAGTAGACATCATTGGTTTTTGAGATACAGGCGATTAAAATGTTTATACCTACTAAAATCATCTAAAACGGCACCAGATGACTATAGAAAATGTGTTATTAGTATTATTGCTTGTTGCTTTTATGTTTGTAGTACTTAGCGGCTTCAGAAGCCTACACTGACCACTGTCCGACGTGCTCTTGACCGGGATTATACCGGGTAAAACAATATTGCTTGTGATATGTTATCGTATTGCACTTAACTTCAGCGCCATCACTGTATCTATATTCGCTAGCTATCGTAACGTTGATAATACGATAACATGTCAAAGGCAATATAGTTCTAAATTTAGTGTAGGAGCACTGAATTTAGTGGACCTCATTCGCTGCCAAAACGAACCTCCTCCCAGAACATGAAAGTTTAACAGGTCTAATTCTGAACCCGAAAAATTGAACAACGAAATCCATGTGAGATTGAAATTTAATTTTCAGGTGTCTGGTTTATATCAAAAGGATAAACCACAGGCCGAACTTTTCAAAAAACGCATAATTATCTCTTATTTCAAATTTTATCCAAATTCCACCAGCCGTTGCAGCGTGAAGGAGTAACAAACTAACACACGCACACAACTTTCGTGTTTATGATGGTATAGTTAGATTAGTAGGATTATTTTTCGTTACGTAAAACATGTATTTGCAGTGGATTCGATCAAACTTGAATAACTATTTTAGGGATATTGCACAATTTTGTTCTAGAGTAAACCAGTGGACGTGTTTCCACGGAATCTTACGTATATTCTATATGTATATCTTTATATAATATTACTAAGCTAGATTTATTAGAGTGAATAATGAACGATTGTATTACGCAGCAAAAACATATTCATATATTAACGGAACGATGTCAACATTTTAGTCATGTGTTTTATTTTATAGTATTGTATGTATAGGGCTGGAAAATAACTGTGATTATAAAATGAGTGTTAAGTTGATTTGACAGCACCCATTGGACGAAACAAAATGTGAACGCCATTAAATTATTCTTAGAATAACTATGTTATTCCACACGAAACGGTCCGGTATAGTAACAATTCCAGAATACTACTAGGTTACTATTCTTAGAATTCCCGTTGCTAAAAAGTAATACTATCGATTAACTGGCGATTTATTCTAAGAATAATATATATTCTAGTTTAGTCGAATCCACCCAAAGTTTCTGTCCAAAATCAATATTTTGAGACAAGCTTATTTAACCACTTGTACTTCTTTTGCACACTTACCAGTTGCTTATCGAGACTAACCTAAGAAGTCCAAATACTAGGAGCTCCTTCTGAATCCATCATCAGGTGAGCTTTTAGACAGCATAATATGGCATTGTCATCGGGTCATTTTAACTGTGATGAACCAAGTGAAGAACAAAGAAGCAAATACAAGTTTCACAAGCATGTAAAAATAAGATAAGCTTGTAAAAGTATGTACGTATGGCGGGTAAAGTAAACAGG
The DNA here is from genome assembly GCA_923062465.1 of Acleris sparsana. Lineage (NCBI taxonomy): Eukaryota > Metazoa > Arthropoda > Insecta > Lepidoptera > Tortricidae > Acleris > Acleris sparsana. The sequence goes on along the minus strand of OV281287.1, from coordinate 10,454,378 downwards.
TCCAATTGACACATGTAATTTAAAAAAATGTTGCTTTGTTGACATTTATTTATCTAGTAATAAAGCACATCGCGAAGCTTACGTTCAAATTTACAAAAATACACTCAACATTATTGTTATTGCATATTAATAAGTTCATAAATAAGAATCTACATATTGGCATAAATAATTTTGATACAGAAAAGTAGTTAAATATAGAATTAACTTACGAGTAATCCCCTAAATATAAATATATTCTAAAAAATATGTTTCCTATTTTATTTTAAAATGTTATATTAAAATACAATTACAAATTGTATGAATTATAGTGCAACTCATTTCGAAATTGCTATATCACAGACAATTTTAGAAATTGTGTCAATGTTTTGGGCGCATTTCTTTGTTTAACTTTAATGTATCTTTAGTTTTATTACCTTAATGTTTAGGGTATATAACAACTTGTAGCGTACATACATTATATCGTTCATCATTATAAAATACTAATTACTAATAAATCGGCTTTTCTAACTTCAAATTCGTATTGACATGACAAGGCCAAGTCTGTTGCATATTCACGAAGTAGGTGGTGGCATTTTAAAACCAGTACAAAACATGCATTTTAATACAAAATATAATAATCTTTATATAAAAACGTTTCAAGATTGATTTACTGATGGGCAACTTAAACTACAAAGTATAGATTTTAGGATCTCATTAAAATAGGATTTTGCAAACATCAATCCCTAATCAAATGCATATTATTATACAAATCAAAACATTATATACGCACCAAAACGCAGGATTTTGGACGAGGCAAGCATTCGGTTGCAATAAGGCTATCGTCCAAAAACAGTTTATTCTGGAATTACCATCGGATTTTCATCATTTAGGATTTATCATAAAATACGTGGACGCTACCTATACATTTACGCAGTGGCGCGTCCGCTGCGTCACTATTCTAACGCGTCTTTTATCCCGATTACTTAGTGTGGTCACGTCCGAAAGAAGAACACCATGTTACACTTATTGCGATTCTGACGCAGCTGCAGCATATTTTAAGCGTATGGTCAATCCTATACGCTTATAATAAATTTTGACTCAAACCATCTACAGACACGTCAACTTTAACTTGGAAATACAGAAATTTCACTTATAATTTTGGGACCTGATACCTAAAATGAACACGGGTTCATCATAATGAAAATTGCTTTCTATGAAACGAAAATTCTGCGAAGTGATACGTTCTATGAAATTAGTGTCAGTGAAATAAGGGCACATAAACCGTTATTTGGAGCTCTCCCAAATCAATGCCTATTATATTATACTTATTTTTAGCTAAGAAGTGTATGGATTTCTTTTAACTTTGGTGTTGCTGAAGTAAGTATTCAATAAAAACATTTAAAGGCACTGCACCTTAAAATGAACTCCCCCTTCGAGTGAGCCCGATACCAGCGTGCGAGATTGAATTCGATGGTTTGCTATTGTAGATAAAACTGGAGCACCATGCGCACTGAACGTTAACTATAACCGGCTAATTATGTATGGCAGCCGCCATAAATATTATGTAGAGTAAAAAAAACTGTAGCCTTAAATATAAGTTAAGTGTATAAACCACTAGGTATAAGAGCTGTTGACGCGTGAGTACCCTGAACATACTGGCGACTATGCAGTTCAGTAAATAACCCGCTAAGAAATTTGTTTAAGAATGTCAAAGGAAATGTTTTGCATTGTAAACTGGTTTTCCCTATGCTAGTTAGAGACTAGAGTGCGTAGCACGTCATTAAACATTTGGATGGCTTTGATTTGTACAATAATAATTGTCTTTTCTACATAATAACATTACAGAGTAGACTCGTACGTAATGTCATTGAATAGTGCGTCTAGATTGTTAAACATGTTTCTCAGGTAGAATTATCACAAAGTACAATAAGAGTGGAATAAAAGTGGACAAAGAGTAGGTAGCGTGCAAGAAGTGGCGCATCTTTAGGGTGGCAGGGCGGTCACAATGCCTCGGGCCCCGGCCGAACGGCCTAGAGCAAAGGAGGAACCTAATATTTATTTCATTTGGGCCCTATCCGACGAAGTTGGTATAATTACGCCACTGAGCTCAAGTACAGACCCGCACACGTCCTTGAACAGCTGGACGACTTCTCATGAAGAGAGCGTTGTTAACGGGTTTCTCTTAATCTTTGTTTTTATAGGATGCAGTGAAGCCACAAACGAAATGAGAGCTGTTAATATTGGAATGCACCGCACCGCGCCACCTCCACTCTCAGTGAATTTGGAGGTTAAGAGTCTGTGTAGCGCGGGTTACGCCTGCACCTAACGCAGGGCAGTCAGCACGGTTGCACGGGCCCGGCGTGCACTTCATTAAGTACCCGGATGGCTTCTCTTGATATCATTATTTTTACTTCTAAGCTAGTAACAGGAAGGAGTAACAGTCCCGCAGCAAGTGCAGGGCACTCAGAAGGGTAGCACGGGCCGGACGCGCACTTCCTGAAGTAACCAGGCTTCTCTTGACATCATTATTTTTCTTCTATATAGGTAGTTACAGAGTGGAGTAAGAGTCTGGGTAGCGCGCCTGGTGCGGGTCGGGCCCGCAGCAGGCGCAGGGCAGTCAGCGCGGCGGCGCGCGGCGCGCCACGCGCAGCAGCACGGGCCCGGCGCGCACGTCCTTGAACAGCCTAATGGCTTCTCCGTGCGTCAGACCCGCGGTGCCTCGCCCGTTCACTGACACGATCTCGTCGCCTGCAATGAGAACAATCGAAGATTACTTAAATGCACGAGTAAATGGTTTAAAGAGGTGAGAGATAGTTGTTACTTTGAGATCTCGCTTCTTTTTTAGGGTGCCGTTGCCGTAGGGTTCAAACTAGGAACCCTTATAGTTTCGCCATGTCGGTTCGTCCAGCAGCTTAGCTCAGAAACTCTTTGTTCTAGAAAGCTGAAATTTGGCATGTATCTACAATTAAGAAAATCGATTAAGGGATCCGTTTGTCGAATAGTAAGATTTAAAGTCCTAATACTCGTATTAGTTTGAGTCAAGTGTAACCCCTCCTACAACCAAAACTATAAATACAAAAAATCTGAAAAAATATCTTAGATGAAAGCATATAGGTACATACCTGTAACGAATTTTGAAAAACTATCACGACTAAGTAATTACTCTTGATTGGTTCCTGAGATACAGGCAACTTAAGTGTTTATAACTACTAAAATTACCTAAGACTAAAAAGACAGCACCAACTAAGTTTAAATAGGGAATGAGTTCGTACTTGTAATTTTTTAAGACAGTTTTTGTAGTGACGGCTTTGGAACCCGACACTGAGCATGGTCAGACATGCTCTTGCCCGGTTTTTTTCTAATTCTGAATTACGGTTTGTCACTACACCTGTTTCCAGTAACTTATAATGCATTACACGTATGTATGACTTTATTTTGTAAAAGATAAAAAAAGATAAAAGATGTTTATTCAGTAAGTAGGCCGCACGGGCACTTTTACACGTCAAATATCTACCAGCGCTACGCAAGAGACCACTGCTGAGAAGAAAATCCGCAAGAAACTCAACAGTCAGTCGTTTTTTTACATACTACTTATGATATTATACAATTATAAAGCTTAGCCTAGCATTATATAAAAAAATGAATCTAACATAAAATACAAAAACAAAAAATTAATCAAGCGTAGCTTGAGCAGGAAAGTGTAAAATTAGGGTTGATTTGGAATGAAACATAATTAATAGGCGTTTTCTACATTATTTACAGCCTAGACTAAAAGTATACTCATTAAGTATAGCCGTGTACAAACCGGCAAACTAAATAAGTAAAACTTTTCCCGCCGCACTCAGAGGCAGTTATTAAAGATTACGTCGCTCTTTAGTAACAAATTTTCATAACACAAGTTAACAAAACCGGCCAAGTGCGAGTCGGACTCGCGCACGTAGGGTTCCGTACCACTATACATCTAATAGTACATTATGATACAAGTGTGCTAAGTTGACCATTGTATACAACGCCACAAGAAAGCCGCGTATATTATGGTCACAGGCACACGTGTTACATACGACGTTTTTCAACACACTTGCGAAAAAAAAAAACACTTCATTTAGTCAAATTTTAATTAATTATTAAAACAGTTGGTAAAATTACAATTTCTTCATTTTCTTTACTTAAAGAAGACATTTTCGTTAATATTAAACTTCACAATAATTAATCCAAACTATCTTCGTCACAGCCGTCAATTATTTACGAAAAATGGCGGCTGGCGCGTTGTTTTTTTATCTTGCCGCGATACCGATGCGCGCTTAAGGCTAAGGCGCGAACGAGATCGGCCAACAGCCAAATTTAAAATGTAATAATTCATGTTTAAAATACAAATTACAGAAAAAATTAAATTATTTTAATGAAATTGAGTTATTTTTTAGTAATAAAGCTGAATTCACCAATTTATTGAAATAAATATGTAGATAATGTTATTTGCCGCATAAAAACTGTTTGTTGCTAAGAAAAAAAAAGGTATAACCCGACTAAATTATATCGCTTCTTCTTCGTACTTACAACTTGGTACTAGGCTACAAATGTAAATTGTTTGGGTTAATAAACTAAAAGCACTTGTGCGTAACATACTGAAAAAGCACGCGTGTTTAATATCTAGGTTTATCGGCCAAAAATCGGTGGAATAAAAAGGTCGTTTTGAGCAAGTGTGTTGAAAATAAATGTTTTTCTTTATTCTTTAATTGGAGTTGATTGAATGAAAGGTAAAATGCGGTTTACGATTTATAACGTATTAAAAAAGAACTAATTATTAGATCACGTTTAAACCAATTTTCGGTGGAAGTTTGCATGGTAATGTACATCATATATTATTTTTACATTTATCATTCCCTTATTTTAGAAGTTACGGGGGGGGATACACATTTTTCCACTTTGGAAGCGTCTCTCGCGCAAACTATTCAGTTTAGAAAAAATATATATTAGAAACCTAATATCATTTTTGAAGACCTATCCATAGATACCCCACACGTATGGGTTTGATGAAAAAATAATAATTGAGTTTCAGTTCTAAGTATGGGGAACCCCAAAAATTTATTGTTTTTTTTCTATTTTTGTATGAAAATCTTAATGCGGTTCACGAAATACATCTACTTACAAAGTTTCCATAGTATAGCTCTTATAGTTACGGAATAAAGTGGCTGTGACATACGGACGGACAGTCATGACGAATCTATAAGGGTTCCGTTTTTTGCCATTTGGCTACGGAACCCTAAAAAGGTACGAGTTAACTGATTCTAAAATGTCTCTGAGCACGGCGGTTAAACTGTAACTACGAGTACAGAAAAGATTTTTTTTTAAAGCTACCTAGCCTAGCCTTACCACCACCTACTCGTAGATACGGTTCACTAATATGCTGTGGTTGCTCTATTCTGCCGTTTGTGTATAACAGTAAAACACTATTTCTTGGCATATACCAGCGGTTGTGTAAATATCATTAAATAGAAGTAAGCAGCGGCTGTTTTTCTTTACATTTGAGGAACGGTACCGGGCATAGTCAGTGAAAGGAAGACCGCTCAATACTGTGTCAATGTTTCTGATGTTTCATTAACTTTGGCTACATTTAGATTCGGTAATTTTTATCACATTTATATTATAATCAATATCACTTGCAATTACATTCTGTTAAATCTAGGATGATCGCTATGACAACCATAATATGTTAGTTATTTGGTAATTTCATCATTTACTAAGCGACGTTTTTAAAAATAGGGGATCAATTATTTAAATTCCTAAACGGCGGCTAAGTTTGTAGCAATATAGAGAGTTAAAGTAAGTACAGTCGGCAATAAAAGTGTGTTACGAAATTTTTTTTTTTGAAAAAACTTATATTTAATGTGAAAAATAGACTTTATTTTAACAGTATTTTATTGGACTTTACATATACGCCTGATAATTCTAGTTAAGTCGAAGCAGTGTTTGCACCCACTTGACGCCTTATAGTTTAGCTTAAAGCAATCGCAACTTTAAGCTTTGTTGACCTTGGAAGCAAACTGACGGTAAGTAGGTAAGTGCTCTGACTGACCTCAAGTACAAGTACATCACGAACTACACCCACACGCGTGCCAAAAGAGACGCCTGCTAGTTTTCCATTAATTACCTTACCTATTCATTACCGCCTAACTACATCATAAGGATCCTAGTCAACTGGTACGTATTTCTTTAGGTATAGGTAGTTTACTTTGCTACTTTTGTATAGTTATACGTATAGGTATGCACGTAATTACATGCAGACCTTCGCAAATTCTAGTACAAGTTTCCTCAGATTGCCTTATCCTCCTAGCGATGACGTAACCTTTAATAGGTGGCATTAATATCGCGCGTAAGACAGGTGCAAGTGGGACGGACCACGCGTTAACGCAGCTCGCTGAACTTAAAGGGCAAGAAATGCCAATAAATTGCAGCTGTCGATTAACCGTTGCCCAGGAATGTAACCCAAGCGCTCCGCAGTGGACATCATTTTTAAAAGCGATGTTTTTGTACAGACAGTTAGTTTCTATGAACCGCAACTAACCTTCGCGCAGTAAACCCGATTCCGCCGCCTGACCGTTATTGAAGATGGTCTTGACGAAGATGCCCATGTTCCCGCGCGGCGAGTCCCGGCCACCCACGATACTGAAGCCCAGACCCTTGCCTCCCGCTGACTTGGTGAACCGAACCTGGAATACAAAAACATAAAAACTATTCCAACGAGTAAGTTTCAAATGTTTGTATAGTCCCACAGTCAAAGTACCTATATCCATTTGCTGTTCTCACTTGTTTATCGTGGGTAAAATAAGGGCCGAGATCACTAACAATTAAACGGACGGTTAGCGGTTTATCGGTTGTCAAATGTATTGACTAAGGGCCGGTTTTATAAAGCTGAGACCAAATATACGACAGTAAGAATAATATTAACGAATGGTTTGTCAAATGTCAGTAACTTATACCACCCAGCGTTTTATAAAGTAAAGAATCGTAAAATTTGACATTAGTTATGAAACCTTAGGTCTGCCACAAATGAGACTTGATACTTAAAAATACTATCCTTTTTTCGCTGGATTATTGTCTGCGGCTAGCCTAAATTGTCTATAGACTTACATTTTTTATTCGGTCTGTCATATAGAGAGACCGTTGACATTTTCAAAAATCTATAAAAAATTAAAATAAACGGTCGTGAATCGTGATAAATAAAGACGTTAAGAAGCGGCATTTAAATTCGGTGTCGTATAATATGCTGCAATATTCTGGTCTCGGTTTGAAAACTCTTCTGCGCCGGTGGTCAGAATTTTCACTGGCACTAGAATCTGACGAATCTAGTATTAGTTCTAAATCACTACTATCCGAAGAATACATGTTTAATATGTATATTTAACTCTTTTTGTTAAGTCTTGTAGCACGGAGTCTAAGGAAAATACAATATTTAAAAGTCACATTTACGTCAAGTGTCAAAATAACCATCCGTAACTAAGCTTAAACCATGATATCGCTGTCGGTAACTGCCGGGAGTAAAATTTTACTGAAATATAACTAACGGACCGTTATAAAACGCAAAAACTGACCGGTAAGTATAATTTACGTCAAAAAGATCCTAAAATATACTTACGGACTGTTATAAAACCGGCCCTAATTCAGCTGATTGAGACTTAACCGTCTGTTATTTTGGTTTGTTGAACTAGGCCCTAAGTATTTTACACGTATTAACCAACCATTTCCTCAAAATGATCGAAGGAAATGCTGCCGACGCGCCGGATACGGCACAATGTAATTTTTTAAGATAAGTATGTTTGAATAATCATATTTCGCAGTAGTTTTTATATTATTTTTAGTTAAAAAGTAAGAGTAGTTTTGATTATTAATGATTAAATATTATGGTTTATCGTTAAAATAAATGAGATTAATTGAGCTTTTGCATTAAGTAGGATATAAATGTGCTGTCGGCTTGGACTTGGACGATTTAGTGTGATGAATATTAACCTCAAAAGAATGAACTCCATCGCGGGGTTCTGGTGGAGGCGGCCTTCTGCTGGCTGCCTGGCCGACCGGCGGCACGGGTGGCGGTCGCGCGCCGCGCGGGGTGGCGCTCACGCGCAGCTCAGCCACGCCGCTGCGCAGCTGCTGTAGGGGCTCCTGCCGCGCCTGCACCCGCGGTAACCGGTACGGCTCCTCCCATAACCTTTGGGCTGGCTCCGGCGTCAAACGACTATACCCATTTCTATATACAGGACCGTCTAATTCCACATTTTCACTATAAGGTCTTCGATTTCTTGTTTCACTACTGTTCTTTCTTCGTTCTGGCATATAAGCGAAGTCTACTACGTCTCTGTTTTCATCTTCCTGAGTGATAAGAGGTGTGGCTTCACGTGGAGCTGGCGAGGTTTTACTTCGATATACATTCGGCGAACTACAGCGGCGACGGAGTGTACTCTGCCGCGGGGGTGAAGGCGAGGGCGGCTGTCTGTCTGCGGTAGGGCTAGGAACGTAGAACTTAGGGGCTTGCTGCTGCTGCTGGGGAGCGAGCACGTCGTGCGCCGACAGAGCTCGTCGACGAAGGCCGCCGCCGAGCTTGCCAAGGGCCCGGAGTATGTCGGGCGCCCCGTTAGTTACGCGTAGAGATGCCGTTGTATATACTTTCCCACGATGCCTGAAAGATAGTTTTGAGGGCGGCGCCGGAGAGCAGTGCGGGGGTGGACGCGGCGGAGACGGCGAGCATCTCACGGGGCTCGCCTCGCGGTTGCCAGATCCAGGCCGCAGCCGCGAGCAACGCCGGCGCAACTTTCTCCATCTTTGTGACAGGTTTGCGTTCCAACTTTCCTCTGAAAATAAATGATGGCATTTTAATTTATGCAATTTGTCGGCATACATAAATAAAAACGTTGGCTTTACTTTTACGTTACTTCAAGACGAAAAAGCTAGGAATGAATCACTAATTTAAAAGTATACAAGATGCGTTTACACCTTGTGTTTAGACTGTTTAGAGGCTTGGTGGGTAGGGTACACCAGGAAGTTAACCTTTCTTATTAGTGTCAGCGTCGGAGGCGTAGTCGTGGGCGCGCGGGGGCTGCGCGGGCGGCGAAGCGGGCGCCGCGAAGCTGTGCCGCAGCGGCGTCATGCGCAGCAGCCGCGGCCGGTCGCCGCCGCCGCGTGCGCCCCAGGCCGGGGCACCCATAATATAACTTCGTACACTACTGAAATTAACAAAATTACTATTTTTAATAAACGATATATAATTTTTTTGATGTGCAATGTCGCATCACCAAATACCGAGCGCAAGAAAATTGCAAAGTACCTACTACAAGCGTTTTTGAAAAAAAAGTGTAGTGTGTGCTTTTTCTTGGTCGTATGTGCATGTTTTAAATTTATATTTCTTTATCCATCAGAATCATTTATATGGTAATTCCCTATATTACATCTGCCCATTCAACGGAGAGTAAAATATCGTTAGATTACTAGTAACAGTACACGTACTTAACTACATCATTCTTTAATCTGCAGTACAATACCCTCGGCTCATCACGCACCGCTAAATATAGGAGCAGCTTATGCTCAAGTGGAGATTGACGGGATAATTAAATATGATTTGAAGTGTTTATTAAACTCGACTGCTACTAACAGTAACGTTGAGGTAAACAGGAAAGATCTAAGTTAAGAGGTAGCAGTTATATAGCTGGATACGTACTTAATATTAACACAAGCAAAGACAATATGCGTCAAAAAAAATGTGTTAAATGATCAAAAAATAGAGTTGAATTTGGTTCCAGGTGCGCGATTAGACGTGACGCGATTGATAATTATTCGGGACCATTTAAATTACGTCCCGTCACCCGTGGCATAGATCAAACCCGTAGCACATCTCAACCACATTTTAAATTAAAAAAAATACTTGACGAAATGTTTTATTGTCATGTTCAAGTGGGTGTTTGTAAACAACATTTGTATAATGGCCTAACCAGGCAACACACACCACAAGGTTGACATTAGAGCCCACGCAGCTTTGCGTCTGCGCATGAGCTTAGATCAGCAAACAACTGAAATGACTGGCTTCCGCCAGATTCGTTGTAGCCGGCCTACTAGTTGAACAGACTCCGTTGTTGTTTGTTGTAACGCAACGTGCTGTTGACTCGCTCGGGTAAACATCATGAATCATGACGCGTAATTTTTTCTACCATTGTAAAACTATGGTAAAATTTTATGCAAACCCAAATACGTGAAAGTCAGGTAGCTACTCTGTCTATTAAAAATAGTTACTTAAATATTAAGTATTTAGAACAATCTAAAGGCTGACTGAAAGTCACGGCTTACGCGCGTATCGCTGCGAATAATTAACTTCTACTGGTTTCCTTGTTGTTTCCTTTGTTTGGCGTTTTATTTCAAAGTATCTGCAGGTTTGAAACGAAAAATGCGCTTTATAATTAGGAATTAATTGATTGTACTACCAAAGTACGTACTACCTACATTTAATGAATCTCTGCTTAACTACTTCTGAGCAATACAGTATAAGAATAACAAAATGTTATAATGGCGCTCATCTTCTATAAAATGTATAGGTATTACAAATAAAACCAGTCGTTACTCTGTCCAGGAAGACATATGGTTAATGAATGCACGCCCTATAATAAAGATAGTAAGGTAATGCACGTTGGGTGCATCTCGATATAATTAGAAGCAGACGGCGTGTGTCCGATTCGGCGCGCGCGCCGTTACCGTTGAGGATATCCGCTCGGACGCGAACACGTTTCTCATACTAAATACTATAGTAATGTGTGTGTGAAAATTTTATAACTGCTTTTTTAAGTGCAAGCATTCAATGTTTGCGTGCTAGGACTAATCTAACCGCTCGAGTGCCATAATATATTAGATTACGTTACAACTCCACGCAAGTCCATTATCACGCTCGCTCTTGACACAAATCGCCAAAAGACCGTAAAACGTATTGGATAGGGGATACCGTAAATTTGGTAACGACGAAAAGGCTGTTCGCTGGATATAAATGGTCAGTAATTTTATATGGAGCGTGGCTGTCGACCGCAGGACGGGAGAGCATTAATCCCCGGGGAACAAGTATTTCGGTGTGGACACTAGCAGTAATTAAATTCCGAGATCCTGCGAGCTGGGGCGATGTTTATTGCTGATAAATGACCGCAGGACATAATAAAAACAAAGGGGAGTTTTATTTGGGATCGCCTAATACTTTAGTAACATCAATTGCCAGTCGCGTGATTAAGTAGGTAGGGAGACGAACAAGGTTTTGTTTATTTCAGTATAACCTCAACTGCGGTTTCAACACCAAGCTTTTCGTAGAACAGTTAAAAATAAGCTATTGTTATAAAATTATTAGTTAGTTTGCATTGTCATAGAAAACCACAAAGCCCTATTAGTACATGTTTTGTTGTTATAACAAAATGACATTCCGTGTAATTTATCCGATGGCTTCATTTTGCAAGCAAAGTGAAACAGTTCAGCTAGCTGTATATCGTCGGATCGGAAGCTGGCTAATTCGCAGCGGGTCCCGTTGCTCGCCGAAATGGGCAGCAGCGCCGTGGACGCCGTGGTCACTGCTCTTCCGGTCGCGTTGGACGGAGTATTGGCGTGAGTATCGATTGCACTCTAACGGTGTTGTATAATCGCATTTTGCAAAACAAATGGTACGAGCCATAGGCATCATAATTATGATCGTAATGTCTGTAGTGCTACGACCTATATTAGTAATGATCAGAAATAAAAAAATGGATTACTTCTGGTGACCGTTACAATATATTACAGTAAAACTAGCGAATTTGTACTCGGCTTTCACTCTCTCTGGCATAATGAATATAATGGGAGATGCCAAAGAGAGTGTGACAGCGATGGACAACCGAATGCTATTAATATTCTGGTTTTGCTGTCCATATTTAAGGGAATACGGTAACATATATTTAATCGATACGAGTGTGTGCCTTATTTATTACATTTATAAATTATTAGTGGCTTTGATGCATCACTCTCATAAACTTGATTACAGCTTTCCATGAATCGTCAAGCGCTGGAGCGGAAGTTCTCAAGCAGCGAACACTACTTGGCAACCGTGATTGTATGTAAATTGAGGGAGATGCGCCATTATTGAATACAAAGATCGCAGACGCTCCGTCTAGGTTTAAATTGAAGCTACATACCTACCTATACACCCATAGTGGAAATCAAACTGCCACGATGAAGGCACAAAGACCCAGACTTGTATGGTCGTTAAACTTGGTATACGTAGGTAAGCACTCATATTTTGTTAGCCGCTTGGGACTAAGTACAATTGTATATTTGAACATGCTTGATGTGAACCGCGCACGATGTATTTAACCTACACGTGATGGTGCTATGTTCAAATGCTACTTGTATATAGTATCAAGCATAATTAATATGATAAATGACAACTATTCGGAAATTTGTAGATAGGTATTCATATTTAAGACTACTGACAATGTATAAATAAATATTTGGAACTAAAAAAAGATATCTATAAGCATACCTATATTTTTTCACAATCACACAAACAGGATATTCAAAAATAAATAGGTATATGTATCAGGAAAAGTTGAGGTTCATTAAAACGACAAAGGAAATTAATTCGCATGCAGGCCATCCGGCAAACAACATAATGGCGATGGCAAATTTGAGTCTCCTATCGAACGTAGGTAGGTTTCATTTTCCTGCAGTTATTTGGAATAAGATCAAAATAATTGGCGACTTGATACCTACTTGGAGATTTGGAGGTCAAATTTTGTACAAAGGCAGAGGATACTTGCGACTTTATACACGTAAAATAGTTTTCCTTTATTGTATCAGTTCCTGTTAGGTATAGAATTTAGTTATTTTTAGGGTTCCGTACAAAAAAATAAAAAAAGGAACCCTTCGTGCGTCTGTCTGTGACAGACAATTTGCTCCGAAACTACTGGACCGATGGAGTTGAAATTTGGTACACATATTATGTAAATTGACGACTCAAACACAGATGATCAAAGTATATATTTATTGTAAATAAGGGTCATCTTCGGAGGACAATTAGGAAATAAAAAAAGTTTTGCAGCACACTGTGTCATATCAAATGAAAGGGCTCGATATGAGGATCTCAATATTTTTTTGTTATTATTGTAAAATAAATGCCAGTTTTTTCTTACACAAAGACATTTTTTAGATAATTAGCTCGTTCTTTCTTCAAACTTATGTACGAAAAATCGAAGGAATCACTTAATCGTCATTAACTGACTCTGAGTGCAGCTGTCGTGACCACTAGGTTCAAATTCTAAGTCCTTCAAAAATCGAAGTCCCCCCTGGCGCCAGCGGTTTAGGCCATGCGTTAAAGAGCGTCAGTAAGGCTGTGGCTCCACTGAAGTGGAGATGAGCGGAGTGGAGCGGAGCTGTGGCATTATTAACCAATAGAGTCTAAACTAACGCGCGAAAGGCGCGCTCGACGTGACCGCATGCGCCTTCTATTGGTTAATATTAGCAAAGCTCCGCGCGTCTCCGCCTCAGTGGAGTCGCAGCCTAAGTCGTACCTATGTTATTATGCCGCTAAATGTGGGAATAGATAAAGTGTTATAGGTACCTAGTTACTAAACCACGTAAACTTCCAAAAGGGTCATTCGATCGGTTAGCGATTCAAATTATTGTAAAGATACTATAAAACTTGTAATACCTTTTCTTGTCTTGTCTTTAATAAATCATAGTAGAATATACAATGAATGAAATGAATTATACGTTTGAATTTAGTTGCCCGCTACAGACACAGTAGGTATTTGTAAACAATGACGATTCCTAGACAGGGTAATTACAATACAAATATGTAAGTAAGTACGCATCTCTACGTAAATATTACGCTAAAAGTGCAGTCAACTCATGGGAACCAGAAAACCACATGAACGTTGCATTATCATTCTTGGTGCCCGTAATAAATGCACGTGATGTAGCATCAGTGAAGAGGTGCTCCAAAGGTCCTCGCCCCGCGCGCCTGCGGCCCCTTTGTAATCAAGTGGGCAACCATTATGATCGGGAAAGTTTAGCCCAAGCCCATGCATGTTCTCAAGTGCTTCGGTACAATAAGTGAGAAGCGACAAAAACCTCTCGCTGTATCCGATGTCGGCGGATCAATTAAAATGTTCAAGTAGGGCGTCTCCAATTTACTGGGGAGTCACGAGAACCTTTACGACTTCGATTTATGGCCGGCTGAATTGCAATTGGAAAAGGCAAAGTAAATAACTACTTGCAGCTTTGTCTCTCTTCTTACAGCGTATTCTTGCGTAGTTTCAACTATTAGGAATGATTTTTAGGTTCTGTACATAAAAATAAAAAACGGAGCCCTTATAGGATCACTTGTGCGTCTGTCTGTCCGTCTCTCTGTCACAGCCAATTTGCTCGGAAACTACTGAACCGATTGTTGAAATTTGGTACACATAATATTTAAATTGATTACCCAAACACAGATGAGCAATGTTTTTTTTTTTTATTAAGTGTCTTTTCGGGGCACAAATTTGAAAATTACAAAAAAATAGTTTCCCAAACCTTGCTGTGTTATATCAAATAAAAGGGCTCGTTATGAGGATCTTAAATATATTTTTGTTATTTAGGTAAAATAAATGGTTTTGATTTTAGTTATGAAAGAAGACGAAAAACTATTCGCAGCACCTAATCTCCGAAACTATTGAGACTAAAATTTTGAAGAAAATACAAAATATAGTTCATTTGCTTGTAGATTACAGAAAAACCTATAAGAATTCTATCAAAATAAAAAGTAAATTACGTATGTATGGAACCCTCTCCACGCGAGTTCAACTCGCACTTAGCCCGTTTTATTGATTGATCCTCTCTACGGCGAAAACAATAATAGAAATTGTTTTTTGATATGTTCCATTGAGTTAAAAGATAAAAGTTTACACAGAACATAAGATAATTTATACTTACAACCATATCCTATTTATTCATTAATATATCTGTACCTACGTTTTGCTCCTATTATCCAAGAATACATAATATAACATCAAATAATTCTCGTTTAATCTGCGGCGGTAATCTTAGGTAAGTACTTAGTAAATAAAATTTACACCCCCTTACAAAGAAAATCTGATATTTTTGATTTTTGTTAAAGTAAGTTTATTATACTGTATGAAAATGTGATATAATGCTACTAACTGGAGAAAGTATAATTAACAAGAAACCAATATAAATCAGTAATAAGAGTTTATTTTGCAAAAAAAAAAAACTCATTTCCTTACCTACTTTATATTAAAGCTACGAAATAATCGTAAGGGGCCCGTTTTCTTTGCAAAGGGAGAGAATCCTCATTAGGTTTAGATTTATTTCAGAAATCCTAGCAAAGCCCATAGTCTACGTGGCCAGGGCATGATACCTGGTATTTATGAGTTGTGTAACGGGTTCGTGCCCATGTTGCGCCCACACCTATTAACAAAACTCGGATTTATGCGTCGCTACGAGAGCGATAGTGGCACAATGGGCCCTACGGAATGTGACCCAACACTTATTCGGTGGACTTATGTTTATCTAGCTGATATAGCTACGGTTCGTTATATAAGCTTATCGCTCCCTATACTGCCAAGGTAGATCATTAAAATTTCGCACCAACGTTTTAATGAATGCAAATGAATCTAGCCAATTCATATGTAATTATTACTATTACCGTCAAGTAGGTCACTTTTCAGTAGTGAACTGTAGCCGCGGTTCTCAGCTGTCGCCTCTCATTGTTCACCATCGAATTAAGAAACTACCCATCAACGATGCTCTAGTTCCGAGCTCATCGAACGAATCTGGGAAATTACTTCTCGTCGTTGCTATTATGTTCAGCCTCCTTTATTAGATTTTTTCTCAAGAGAAATCGGTTTGTGCTGGTTCCATTACTGTGCAGCAGCAGCTCTTAAATTATGTCATTGTGCTTCATGCCCCAAGTACATATATATGTATGTATCTAGGGTCACATGCTCTACTATTATATTTTCGTGCGAAATTTGAAGTGTTTCGCCTAAACTGATATTATCTCTTAAATTTATTACTTATATCAAAGGTGATTTGGCAAAAACTTAGTATAGGTAAGTTGCGTTACGTGTTCATGCGTTAAGTTTCTAACAATGGCTTTAAAAGTTCGTGTGAAAATACTTACATCCTTTGGCAAAGCAGTGACGTAACCAAAAAATATTGTTAAATCTTGATTTTATGCGCAATATGTAACTAAGTTGTTTTGTTAAAAACTACCGAATATCCCAAGGTCAAGTTTCTCGACAATATAATCTACGCAAATTATGTTGAAAGTAAAGAATGATGAATGTAAATCTGGACCGTGACTAAAAGCAGTTATTCTTTTAGGTCTGCGTTCTAAAATGGTAGTAATTTATTAACTGAAAACGTTGACTACATAATTGCTTTTCCCAACGCTGGTGGTCTTCGCAAATATTACATTTAATTTCCTCATGTTAGTATTTAGTGTGTCTTTGTCGGGGTCGGGCAATGTGTATTCTCCTGAGACCATTAAATATTCTATAATATTGGAATCGTGGTCGTGCCCATCGTAGCGTTATCGCTCAACATTCGCAACATTAGAAACATGGACGTACCGTGGCTAACCTCTTTTGTTATGGCGGGCTTTACGGCGGATGTCATTAAACGGTTGACTGCCTACTATAGTCTATTTTTCCTTACTTGAGCTAAGTAGTAAACAAACATCACTCGATCGCATATCATGAAATTCCGTAAGAATCACTCAATAAAAGTTACCACAATAAGTGATAGACATTATTTTAAACACAAACGCATTCATTTGCACTAATAATAGCTTTAAATTATCCTTGCAAGTAACATATTTTAGCCAAATAATAATTTCCATAAAACTCCCGGTCACAGATTATCAAAACTGAATGTCAGTTTGGCATTTCATTGTAGGGATGGGATGAAGTGAATGAATTAATGATTTGTAACGGTTCAATTGTTTGGCAGTTTTAGTATACAATATTCCGAACATAAATTAATATAATTATCTTTTTGAAACTATATAGGTAGTTAGTAAGTGTTAATATGTGTATAAGGTAGTCTATTTAAATTACTTCAACAGATAATGATGATGATGATGTTGTATCTACGGATGAATGAATAAAATATTTATAATAAAGCGTGTTGTGTTATTGAGTACTTACATTATATTGTCTTAAGTAGGTATTCACATGCAATAGTAGTCTGTGAAACTCACTATAACAATCGTACTGAAGAACCCAACCTATATATGAATTACGCTCATTTCATTCATTCACTAAATAAATTCACACATTCACTCTACGATTCCCAACACTATGAATTGTCAAACTTTATGGAGACGCCATATTTGTTTACTACTTAGCTCAAGTAAGGAAAAATAGACTATACCTATGGATCTTTGAGCAAATTACGAACATACTAATCCTACCAAAATATCCCGTGGCCCCAGCGATACTAACATGTAAAGATATTGCTCAGAAGTTAAAACAAATTAGATAAGAAAAATATAGTTAGTCCACAGTAATGCTCAATAGATCAAAAGTCTTCATTTCATCATTTAGGTATAACAGCTGCCTAGTTTCGGTTCGCGTCTTCTTTTGATCTCTTTACGGTAGTAAACTAATTAATAGCTGCGTAGCACGCATCGCGTATTGTGGTAGCGATCCCTCTATTGAACAAACGTCCACTGTATGTGGTCTAACAAAGATCCCAGTGTGGGACGCGTGGACCATCGGAGAATTCCTCTTGTTCAAGTAGCAGCGTCTTTGAACCTTCTCATGCCGCCCGTTAGAAGGCGCCATTGTCCAGTAACTTCATTATCCCACGCGTGGGAGATCCGGAATAGGTAGGTATGTGGATTAGATCAGACTCATACAAGTTTACTACGCAAGTACCTATATGTCGATGTTTTGCGCCGTCGAAATGTTTTAATCCCGAAAGGTTAAAATTGAACGTCAGAATATTGATCGTGTCTACCTTTTGTTCGTATAGATCAAGGATCGTTGAAAACCTCCGTGGGTACGAGTTGTGTAGCTAGCTGCCTACAATGAAGTGAACTCTACTTATTACGAAAGCGTGAACTTTAACGTTTCCTGTGCTGCAAATATTGCCGTTGTAAACATAAAGTGCTCTTACATCTCGTGGGAATTTTTGAAACGTATTATGCTGAGTTAATAAAACTGCAGTAAAACATTGCGAATATCTTTTTTTCGAATTGTGGGTTGCAAACGTAATCTCAACAAATGGTATCTAACGTAGCAAAATTATTTCCTGTAGCGCTCAGACAAAGGACTCATGCATGGTCTTCTTACTAACCACCTAAACAAAGAAGGTAGTTAATAAGATTAGCGAGTGAATCCTTCGAGCCCACACTTGTCTCGGGCCATAACTGGAGCATCTTGTTTAATGACACCAGTCGCCTTTTTAGGCACTCCGCGGAGAACGGGCACACAGATTTTGGAGAAGATATTAAAATATCAAGTTCTTTGAATGCGTTAAATATTGCTCACTGTTATGAACTTTAAATGTTATAGTTAAAATGGCGACAATGCAGTAATTTTTGATAGCATTGATAACTCATTGCCAATATTCATTACTATCTGCGTCTCTGAAGGTAGATAGGCGGCCGCCTGAACATGCAAAATATCGGCTGGTTTGCAAAATAAAGCCTCCGTTAGTAGGTTTTATTTTCTTCTCTAACGCAAAATGTAGTATATTCACATTATCACCTAGATCATTTTTTTCTCCCAGTCACAAGTAGGTAGGTAGGTTAAGGTTATGTTAGTTTTACAGCAGGCTCGAAGGGCCAAAAGCACCCTGAAATATAAAATTGATTTTTGGAATGGAAAATAATGCGACGGGTAAAAAGGCGTTAGGAAAAAAAGATCGTGAAAATTTAGTAAGGGAATAAGAATTCTGCTGCGTAAGAAATAACGATTTTAGAAAATGGATCTATAAACTTTCCTAAATGAAGTTAATTACGGGTATCATGTTATTCTCCGGGGACGGAGCTATGTTCGTTTACTCAAACGTTCTGCTATGTCATGATTCAGGTACACAACAATAAACATCACAACAATGCGGTGGATTAATCGTCTAATGGATGGACGCAATACACAATACCGCAATATGCATACGGTATAGGTAATAAGGGGAGGGTGGCTGGATGCATGACGGCGACGACGTCTGCATACTACTATGCCTTAGTATAGAAACACACCCTTATGTGGCTCGTGTTAGGGGTTATAGTAGCTTTGCATTGTTGTGTTGTAATGGCAGACGGAGTGTGACGAGGGTCTAAGGTACGAGGGGCCGGCCAGAGGGACGAAAATTCAACAATAGCTAGCTATAAAATGCATCTGCTTGTTTTGCTTCTTAATCATAATTAATTGCCTTCGTGTGTAAGTACAAACTAATTGTGATTATGGATAGTCTTTAGGAATAAAATATTTAGTTAGTTATATAGTTTTAAATGTAAAAAAACAGGAATAATACCATATTTACTGACATGAGATCCTTGGGGAAGTTCTATATCCAGCAGTCGATGTCTTGTGGCTAATATCATCATATCATGGTAAACTTTAACATTTTTCAATACCAACCAACTTTTTCGATACCAACAAGGTTTTCGACGATAGTATCTATGGACTTAATTTTCAAAATAGAGAACCAATTAAAACCATATTTTTAACTAAACAGTAGGTGCAGTCGAGTTTATAATTAGGTATATTTTTACACCTTAGTACACTTGTCTATCTAATGCAACGTTTAAACTGCCATATATATGAATTGTCAGAGCGAATAAAGTGACGAGGTACTAAAGCGCACACATATTTATGAACTCGACTGTACTACCTACTTAATACAATATTAAATCTTAATCAAGAATTCCAAGCGTAGACAACTTTATCGCACTCCGAACAGCCGTTAAATTTAAATTTCATCGTAAACACAAACCTCTATCTTAATTTATCCGTGTCATGTAGACATTGGCGATCGTTTGGCACTTTAGTTTCAAAGTCGCGATCATGTTAAAAGTCGTTAGGTTGTAGTCTCAATTGAATCATTCAACTTATTGGCACGAGTCGGCACTGCACTCAAAACACATCGATCGCAGCAGCTGATGCACGCGCTGACGCGGCGACGCTGCGCAACTTGGCACGTTCGCCTCGGGCGAATGACGAATTAATACTAACATAACCTCAAACAAAATTACGCGCGCGCCGCTCGAGAAATTGCTTTATGCTGTCTGTACACTGTAATGGGGTTCAGTTATGACGAGGAAAGAAATATGAAACGCCCGTTTGTGCGACAAGGACCGAAGGTTGTCAAAGGTACACGCGTGGGGAGCCCCGGTACCACGATAGTTGTCGTCTACTGAGCGAGCATAGGGGCCATCAACGAAAATATATTGGTAGAGTTTTTACGCTGCTCTTGTTTGCGTATCAGTTAATAACAATAACAGAAACGATCGAGGTTTTGTAAGCGTTTATGTTAACCGTAAACATAGGCGTGTTCCTTCCTAGTTCCTTAGCTGAAGAGCAGCGCCGCGCCTATTATGATAAGAAATTGTACCGACGCGATAATTAACGTATATTACGTGTAGGTACGCCTAAATAAAAAAAGCTAACTTTACTAAGAAATGTTGATAATAGTTTATTCACTCAACATGATATTTGTTTGTGGAGTAAACAGAGCACTTCACTAAACGTGAAGAAACTAAAACTATTTTGTAGAAAAAATTACAACACATGGTTTTGAACCTTATTAGATAGCTATGTTTAAGTAATAACTGATCAAGATCCATCTTTACTCTCGACACAATGCGACAAATAGATAACAAAGGATGGGTTATTATTAAACGCGTACCCATCGCATATCAAAACATTTCTTGTCTCTCCACTTGAGCCGACAGACAAGTTGAAGATCAAAAAAAGTGTAAGAGCGTCAACCGTTTGTGTACCGGCGCAGCGTCTCCCTGGGGGCCGCCCTTCCAAACAAACTATTCAAGCGTAAGGAATGAATGATTTTAAACAGCCCCTAACAAAACCGCTATAAATCCAGCTACTCTTTGTGTTCTCTCGTAGTTGTTAATGTTCAAATTCTTTTTATTGTGATTAGGATGGTCGGAATTCGAGTTAAGAGTTTATTTTAATTCTTCCCTCCTTTTCAAACATTATCAAGGATTCCTTTTATCCAAAAATACAGCGGTGTTACCGTAACCCTTAAGTTATTTCTTTTATCTTTTAGGTGTGGCCCCGTTCATTGAGATTATAGGCCCACCTTTTCAGGTATGTACCTGTGTTTCGTGTAGGATGAAAGCCTACACTATCTCGCGCCAGAACATCTGCAAGGTTACATTACTTACGTCGTTAAGTCATGAACAAATACAAATTAGAAACTCTGATTAGGTATGATGTGATAAACGTGATAATCAAGAATATTTTATGGATTGTCGAAGTAGCACTACATTCTGAGCTTTAGTAAGGATAAATAAATTATCAAAGTAACTACAGAAGTAGGCACACGCAATAGTTGTGTCAAACTGTGCACAATAATTGGGACCTGCTTTCTTCCGGTTAGGAAAAGTTGCTGTTTTTTTAACGATATAAACCATGACTCACGTACGCACCTTGTTTATTAAAGCAAGGGAAACATAAACGTCCGCGGGTCGGCTAGCGGCGCGTGCTTCCTGCGCGCACGACTCGTCCTCGATTGTAGGGCCAGCACAACCCCCTTTTACCTGCAGCCCAATCAGCCCCGACTACTTCCACGTTAAATACTTATAGCGAAGTTGGTTTGTGCTAGCCCCACAAACTCCTGGTTAAGGGGCACGCGCACGACTCCCTGAATACATGTCGTGTAGAACCGGACACTTAATTACGTTCCAAATACAGCGTGCTCCTGACGCGATAACGTTTACGACGAGTGGCGCAAATAAATGACAGCTGCTTACGAAAGAAACGGGTCGTAATCCTATGTAAAGGTCACGACTTGTAAATGAAGTTACGTAGACAATACAGGCATTAACGCTTCGTGTAAGGGACGATTGAATGTTATGCTTCTTTATATCAACACAAATTAATAAAATATATTTCAAAACGCGTAACGTAAGTACGTGCTCATTCTAAGTAAGAAACTATACTTGTATAATTAAAATTAAACACCTACAATTAATTTGAATTTTAAAGCAGTATTATACACCTTTTAAGTTTAATAGAGTGAAACATATTTTACTATCATCCGTTATTCAATATGTTGATAGTCCTCGGGAAATGGCAAAACCAGAACATCTCCGATTAACCATGTTTGAACTTGGATCGTCGCCATCTTAAAAATCTATATCGCATTGAATACATTATTTTTAATATTCCGAGAAAAATTAGATCAATTACCGTCAACGTGGTTATTTGCGGCACTGAACTTTTGTGGGTGCTTAACATTGGTATAATTAAATCCAGCGATCGCTCGGATAAGATTTAATCAGGCTGTATATTGTTGTGGTTTCTGAACACGGTTTGAAGGTGTGGGTGTTTTATTATTTATGTGTTCCATTGCAAACAGCTATAAATGCGCATTATACATTGTTTTTACCGTTACGTGTAGACTGTTTGGTTAAAGAAGTTATTAAACGGTTAAATTTAACAGCTTCTGGCTAGGAAGCTTTAGATAGATTTATTTGTTCAGGGTGGTCCATGCTCTACGTTTAAGTAGCTACCTGTATTTTATGTAGAATTAAAAGTAAAGGTAGGATTGGTTCGAAGTGTACCTGCCCTTTGAACAAATGTTTCGTTTATTTTTAATGATTTCTATTTACGTATAGGTCTAAGTATAGATACACACAGTTATATAGTTTCAAATGAGTGTATAATTATATACAGTTAATAGTGTATTGTTTCATTTAGTAAACGAATAAAATAAAATAATTAAAGTTGCTTCTTGCTTCCTCTAATTGTAAGACAAAAATGTAATAAGTTCGACCTGCTGTAAGAGCAGGCTGACTATTACCACAGCTATTACTATCGGATTTTCCGTATTAGTGGGGATTATCCAACTAAACAATACGATTTTAACTGGCGATGAGGATTAGTAATTAATCCTACCGCAGCTCTCACGTCAATGTAAGTGCTTAGCTTATCATCATTAGAACTAGCTTTAGCCCCTGAAAGTTTAACTTTCATTGTCATTAAAATCATTATACTAATAATATAAATGTTTGTAAGAGTAGGAAGGCTTTGGATGAAATAAATAACAATAAATTAGAATGAATATAATTAATATAACATTTCTTGTGATTGCTGGGTTAGAATAAGTGCCATTCCATATCTTCCCGTGGATGTCGTAAGAGGAGACTAAGAGAGTAAAGGCTTGTAGTACTGTTAGGAGATGGGCTTGCAACCTGTTCCTAATAGGTACACTGGTAAACTCCTTAGCCTAGTTGTGTAACATATGGTTACAGAATTATCAACAAGTTTTTTTTAGGGTTGTTACTAATTTTGAGCTCTGCCTACACCATTTTGGGAATGTAGGCGTGAGTTTATGTATGTATGTAATTTATTTACCCTGAGTTAACACATATGCTACCTTTTACCACTAAAATAATATCACTATTCTAGTGAAATGGTCTCTGAAATAGGAGGTGTAGCGAATTATACAAACTGGACGAATTCGCGGGGAGAAGCTAAACTAGTAACAATACCCTCTCTCTCGTTTCTTTGTTCCGTCGACAACGTCACACAACAAGCTTTACGTTTTCAATACCAACTTCAGATTTCATAAACCTGAATGCCTTTTCTTTGTTTTCTTTATGCATTATGATTTAGGGCACCGAAGCTTTATTCCTGCCAGTGTTTAGGTTCCCGGCGCGTGCGCAGCCGCTGTAATCAGAGCTACCATCGCGCGGGCCGCTGTAAACGACTACACGTGGTCACGTAACGGACGTTAAACTACAATAAATATTTTTGTTAGCCTGAAATAGAACTTCCATAGTGCAACATGTAGAGTCCAAACAGGATTTATTAGATGCATCTATAACTACCCCTATTCTTTGATTTCTGATACACATAGGTTGACTGGTGAATGCTTGTAGCATTAAGGCCACCTTTTATTAGTTAAAGTTGTTTTTGTGTAATAAAGGATTTAAATAAATAAATAAGTATTCAGGTTTTATCATTGTTAGATTGTCTCTCGAAGTAACGTCAGCTTAGCTCTATCATTATCATTCCTGCAAGTAATGGACTTTTGGCTTTTACAAACAAATATACCTACCTACGTTTACGTAGTAACAATAGTCACTGAACTCATTCCAATTTGTTAACGAAATGGCAAAATACGTAATACAACAAAAAAATATTTCACAGTCTTTGACGATTTCCGCCTGGACAAATAAGACAGTAGGCGAGTGTTCAGTTCAGTCTTTGAAGTGGCTGCGAGCTCGAATTGTCGGGCGTCGCCCACCGTCTCGCCGGCAACAAAAGATACGTCAAATAAACATCTCTCACTCGACGGTGTTCCACGAATTCTAGTGCCTTTGCCACTCCTTGAAATGACACGCCAACTCCGCATTGTAACATCTGTACTAGCTAGCTAATGGTATACATCGTTGTATGTAGCTTGGGCCAGTCCCACGGTCAAAGTAATGCTAAGTGAACCGTTCTAATAACAGCATGGTCGCGTTATATACTTACCTTGTATATGGTATTATAGGCTCATAATGGTAGTTTCAGGATAGAAACAATCCAATGCGTTTGCCTTTCACGCAACAAATATTTTGTATATTTAGTTCAAGCAAAAATCAGGTATTAAAAAATCTTTGTCCACATGCGTATTAATTTAGTCATCATCATCATCATCATTTCAGCTTATTGCAGTCCACTGCTGGACTTACGTCCAGGGTTCGCCACAAGGCCCGATCTCCCGTTTTCACCATCCAGTCACCACCAGCCACTTTTTTCAGGTCGTCGGTCCATCTGGCTGGAGGGCGTCCTACGCTACGCTTGCCGAGCCGTGGTCTCCACTCGAGAACCCGTCTACTCCACCGATCATCGGTTCTGCGACAGATGTGACCAGCCCACTGCCACTTCAGTCTGCTACACTTCTGAACTACGTCAGTGACCCTAGTTTTATGCCGGATCATCTCATTCCGGATTCTGTCCCTTAGCGAGATTCCGAGCATACACCTTTCCATAGCTCGCTGGGTGACGTGAAGTCGGTGGGCTAGTTTCACTGTCAGGTTCCACGTCTCGGCTCCGTATGTCATGACCGGCAGGACGCACTGATTGAATACCTTGGCCTTCAGGCATAGTAGGCTTAATTTAGTCAGAATCAGGTAAACAAATATTACCGATAATCTTGTAAATATCTGAGCAGCTACTGCTAAAGGACAAGAAAAGAACTACGTGACAGAGCTGAGGAATGTATCTTGAAATTAATGAATACTCGTATAAGCATATTCTTGGCTATAAAATAAGAATTTCGGACAGTTTTAATCTCAAAATATACGTACTAAAAGTAACATAATTATTATAATTATTATGTACGGCTGCTTGGCCTGGTGGCCAAGAACAACACTGAGGACATGCAAGGACTCTCTAACTAAAGTGCAGAGGGTGGCCTGCATGGCTATAACAGGGGCGTTCAGAACGACGCCGACGGTGGCAATGGAGGTCTTACTAAATCTCCCACCACTACATATCGCCATACAGTCTGAGGCGTGCAAGTCACTGCGAAGGCTGAAAGAGGCTGGCCTGTGGAACGACACAGCACCTAGAACCAGACACTAAAATGGCACACAATGTTGCTCCAGACAGAATACTGACGATGGGCTGCGATAAAATGCAGCCCAAGTATGTATTCCGGAGGAACTTCAATGTCCACATTCCGACAAGGGATGAATGGAAGGATGGGTTGCACCTATCGGAGGAAGACAACGCGATATGGTACACGGATGGTTCAAAGATGAGCTCCGGTACGGGGGCTGGTATTCATGCCAAAGACTACAACAGTAGCATAAGTATGGGCAACTACGCAACGGTCTTCCAGGCGGAGTTGTATGCGATAATTGCCTGCGCGCAGGAGAATATTGATAGGTCTCTACAGGAGAGAACTATCTATATCCTAAGCGACAGCCAAGCGGCACTCAAGGCGCTGACGGCGCCTAAAGTAGACTCGAAGCTAGTCTACAATGGAATCCAAGCCTTAAACAGACTTGGTAGACACAACAAAGTGAAACTGATGTGGATTCCAGGACACGAAGGCTATCCCGGAAATGAAGCCGCGGACGAGCTGGCAAGGGAAGGGTCCAAGGGCGCATACGTCGGACCTGAACCGTTTGTGGCACCCTCACCGGGCACTATAAAAGCAGCCCTGAACAACAACGCCCTAGTAAACCACCAAAAAGAGTGGGAAACTACGGTAGGCTTAGGGCATGCAAAGCTCTTCATAGGAAGAGTTGACCAGAGCTGGACCAAGAAACTTTAGAAACTCAGCAGAAGACAACTTCGATACATTATCGGAGTGTTTACCGGGCACTTCGGGGTTAAATATCTCCTAGCAAAGATGGGTCTTTATGACAACACAGATTGTAGAATGTGCGGCGAAGAGGCTGAGACAATGAAACACCTATTGTGTGAATGTGATGCCCTCGCCGGAGTAAGAATGAAAATCCTCGGTTGTGGATACCCAGAACCGAACGATTTCAAGGCACTGCCATTGCACTCCACTATCCGCTTTTTGGAAGGGGTGGAGGCTGCATTGGATTAAGTGCTAAAAGAGGGGTAATTACACAAAAGATCCCATAGGGTCGAAGTGTATCCGTAAGGACCCCACCATAAAGATAAGATAAGATAACATAATTATTTTATTACTCACTTTGAGATGCGGACGTGTCAGCCGAAAGACGTCCACTGCTGGACATAGGCCTCCCCCAAGTCTCTCCACTCAGACATCGCGGACAAATGCAACGCAAAATAGTGAATGATTTCGCTGTCGATGACATTCTAACTCGCTCTTTGTTTGACATAAATTACAAATTATTTTAGGGTACTTGCACAACAATAATACTGGAATCGTTACCACGGGAAGGTAAGCTATCGTTTTAGCTTGGGCAAAGGAAGAAATCGCTTGACCCTTTTTGTTCAGCTAGATCGGGCTCTTGTCACAGTGTGTAACGCCTTGGTCAGAAGCGCTCCGGTTCTTAGTCCGAATGAATGACCATTCTACCAAGTTTATAAATTAGTTACAATTTTTTTTTTTAAAGTTTGTTGGCGGGTGGTAGGATTTTGTGCAGGGTTCGTCCGGATCGCCATCATATCCCATCCATATCCATTAACCTACCGCCAAACAGCAGTGTTCGCATTGATGTGTTCCGGTTTGAGGATGTAGAAGGACAGCCGGTGTAATGACTAGCATAGAGGCATTGATAAAAATAAAAAAAACGGAAGACTTATGGGGCGTGTCAGTTAAGGTACTTGAAACCATTCTGGAGGTCGTTGCTCCCACCCTAGCTCGTATTTTCAATAGTTGTATCGACAGTGGCATTTTCCCAGTTTTAATGAAATTTAGTAAGGTGGTTCCTATTTTTAAATCAGGTCATAGAAATAATCCTTCTGATTATCGTCCAGTATCTATCCTTCCTGCGTTCAGCAAAATATTTGAAAAAATAATGCTAACACAATTGACTTCTCACTTTAATACTAATAAAATTTTACACGATCAACAATTCGGCTTTATGAAAAGTAGGTCTACAACTGACGCGGGCGCAAGTTTGATCAAATTTATTTTACAGGCTTGGGAAGAGTCGCAGGACGCCATTGGAGTCTTCTGCGACCTTTCTAAAGCTTTTGATTGTGTAGATCATGGCACTTTAATTTGTAAACTTGGTTTTTATGGCATTAGAGGAAATGCATTAGATCTCATTAAGTCATATTTACAAGACGAAAATCATGTCAAATGTCCATGTCGTACCCACTCCTGTCAAAGTTGGTGACTCTACTCTCGAAGTTGTTGACGACTATGTATACCTAGGACAAAAAATCCAGTTAGGTAAGTCCAACTTCGAAAAAGAGGTCAATCGTCGAATCCATCTCGGATGGGCAGCGTTCGGTAAGCTACGCACTATCTTCTCGTCCCAAATACCACAGTGCCTCAAGACAAAAGTCTTTGATCAGTGTGTGTTGCCAGTGAAGTCGTATGAATCCGAGACATGGTCGCTTACAATGGGCCTCATAAGAAGGCTCAAGGTCACTCAAAGGGCGATGGAAAGAGCTATGCTGGGTGTCTCCTTGCGAGATCGAATCAGGAATGAGGTGATTCGCAGGAGAACTAAAGTAACCGATATAGCTCACCGGATTGCAAACCTTAAGTGGCAGTGGGCGGGGCACATTGCTCGTAGAACTGATGGCCGTTGGAGCGGAAAGGTTCTAGAGTGGCGACCGCGAACCGGGAGACGAAGTG
The DNA here is from genome assembly GCA_923062465.1 of Acleris sparsana. Lineage (NCBI taxonomy): Eukaryota > Metazoa > Arthropoda > Insecta > Lepidoptera > Tortricidae > Acleris > Acleris sparsana. The sequence continues at coordinate 10,425,917 of OV281287.1, read as the reverse complement.
TTGGCAGACCTTCCACAAGGTGGACTGACGATCTGATAAAGGTCGCGGGAAACCGCTGGATGACAGCAGCAGAGGACCGATCGTTGTGGAAAACCTTGGGGAAGGCCTTTGTCCAGCAGTGGACGTCTTGCGGCTGATAATGATGATGATGATGATGAAGTCATATTTAACACAGAGAAATCAAAAGGTAGCGATAAATGGAGCCGTTTCGTCAGAGATAGAGATAGATATGGGCGTACCTCAAGGTTCTATTTTGGGCCCATTCCTGTTCCTTGTTTATGTAAATGATCTGCCGTATATGGTAAGCAGAAGGTCAGGCATTGTAATGTTCGCTGATGACACTTCTCTACTATTCAAGGTAAATAGGAACGATACTGAACTCATTGAACCAAACAATACCCTCTCCATGATATCTGACTGGTTTGCTGCCAATAACTTAATGTTAAATCCAAATAAAACTAAATGTATAAAATTCTCATCAGCAAATTTATCAAATATAAACTTAGCCTCAAATATTAAACTTAATGGTGAAACCATAGACTTTGTAAAAACAACTGTTTTTCTAGGTATTACATTAGACTCGAAATTACAGTGGGGTTCCCACATAACTGCGTTAGCAAGTAGGTTGAGCTCCGCTGCTTTTGCAGTCAGGAGAATAAGGCAGCTTACCAATGTAGCGACGGCACGGTTGGTCTACTTCGCTTACTTTAACAGTATAATTACGTACGGTCTTATTTTGTGGGGATCGGCTGCGGATATCGGTACAGTGTTTATTTTGCAAAAAAGGGCTATTAGAGCTATTTATAACTTGGGGTCGCGTGTGTCATTGAGGGAATTCTTCAAGGAAATAGATATTCTAACACTGCCGTCGCTATATGTATTTGAAATAATCATCTTTGTTAGGAAGAATCTACATAATTTCCCAACGAACATTGATAAGCCAAAAGCAACCAGGAGCACAGGAAAGCTCAAAACCACTTTTTATAGACTGGCCAAAACTTCAAAATCATTCTTGGGAAATTGTGTAAAATTCTACAATAAAATTCCAAAAAGTATTATTGAACTTACTGACTCTAAATTTAAATCTGGCCTAAAACAAAAACTAATTTCCCGAGCATATTATAAAGTAAACGATTATATCATGGATAGGGATGTTTGGCAGTGAGTCGTCCGTCCTGCATGAGTAATCTACGCTTAAAAAAGGTGCACCTACTGTACAAAAATACCGTGATATTGTAAACTATTTATAATTATAATGTAATTTAATGATGTAAACCTTTTTCTTGAAAAAAATATACCTTGCCGAGTTTCTTACGCCGGTTCTTCTCGGGGCAAAGGTTTTATTTTTCGAACCGGTGGTAATGCTTTTTGACATTCATAGGTGCATTATATTATGCCTAAATTGAAGAATAAAGAACTTTGACTTTGACTTTGACTTTATTCCATCTTATTTCTCAGGGTTGGCAACGCATTTGCAGTGTTGTGAATGCGAATGTATATGGGTCACAGTTTCCACTTACCATCAGGTGGCCTGTGTGCTCGTTTGCCTACCCTATGCAAAAAATAAATAAATAAATAAACCATGCTCAATGGTTTACTATTTTGACCCCTAATTTGTACCATCAGGGACTTGTTGTTGATCCGCCATAGAACCTTGTCATAATGACACCGCCAAGTGACGAGATAGAAATTACATAGGAATTAATCTTTGGCTTAATGCGACAAGGGTCTATAGTGGTTCGCCGATTAAAGTCCGTGACCGTACGAGTAGTTCATAAAGCAAAAGACATGAACGAACTCAATGTTTTTAATAATTAGGTACTAAGAATGCCAAATGGCAAAAAACTAATAACTTAAAAAAAAACCTGAAAATACGCATTACGTACAACAAATTTGTACCAAGAAGAGCTACTATTTTAAGCGAGTTGCCATTGACAACGCTTGGGCACGTTTATACATGACTAGCTGTTGCCCGCGACTGCGTCCGCGTAGAAAAATAAAACATGTTACTCAGTGATAATATACGAGTAGTATTCTACTGGTTAAAGAAGTTTCAAAATCGGTCAAGTAATTTTTGAGTTTATTGATAACAAACAAAAATACAAATACTAACTATTTATTATATTAGTGTCGACTAGGGGTAACCACCAAGGGACTTGTTCAAAAGTTAAATGTACAGGATTGAAGTAAGCTGGTGACGGACCGCATCGACCGCTTATGTCAACTCTGTATATCCAGTCGAAAGGAGAAATGTAAGTAGCGTTTGCATCGTGGCTAGCCTACTACTGAGTGTCACTTAAATTTTGTTTCATCGAGTTTGAATCACAACTGTGCTAAAGAAGATTTTACTTCGAAAACTAGGGTGCTCCTAGTTATACTGTAGCGGTTAGTAGTTCACCTTGAAAATTATCGTATTAATTAACAGACTCGATTCTCGGTACTGTTGCAGCAAGGGTGTATTAGTACCACACCTCGAGCCCTAATAATCCCGGTGACAGAAGGATCTTTTATTTTAACCTCCTAATGACGCCGACGTCGTTAAGATACGTCTACCTCTGCATTAATCTAAACGGAGGTAGTAAAGTTGTCCTATCTTTAGATCATTAACTTTATGTGCTCACATATTTTTACCTTTATAGTTTTTAAATCACTCTCTGTTATTCAAATACTTAATAAAGAGATTTATTTTTCGAATGCTTTACTAAGACCTACTGCACTTGTTATAATTTATTAGTTCGAGACTAGTAAAGATAAAAAAGTAGATGACAGTTTCCCAGTTCCCGGACGGACTGGGTAATGAATGGTTTTCTGGTATATATACCTGTATGCATGTAAGTATGTAAGTATCAATACATATATATTTCTTTGTGCATTTTGAAGTATTGTTTGGATTGGTTTCTATCCCATGACGTCAGTATCTATATTTATATCAACATGAATATCGATAAATCATATCGATATTAAAATATTAAAGTAGTCCGGTTTTTCAAGTAAATGTTTTTTGTTTTGTTTTTAGCTGTTGTTTCAATAAACCCTACCTTTTATTAAGCATCTCCTTTGTTGTAAATGAAGTGAAAATATTTGCATAGATCTAAAAATAAACTTAAAAGGGCGTATCGCCAACAGGTAAAGTATGACCTACGGTAAGTTCTTTGTGTTATCCTTATAGGTCACGGAGGGTAACACGAACCAGGGGGTATAGGGGCTATTATGGCTCAGCACGGGATGATACAATGTGTGGTCCGGCGACGACGGTTGAAGTAAGTGTCTGGTGCATGCATACCTGCCTATGCGGTATTGTGTCGTTTGTATTGAAGAGGTGTGCCTTTATTCAAGGTTAAACTGTACGACCTTTGGCAACATTCTACAGGTAAAAACGCAATTGGTTGGGGTCCTGAGTTAATAGTAGGTAAGGTGTGTTGTTATGAGTACCTGTTGTGATGTTTTATGGGAAGTTTGTTTCAATTACAAGCTTCGATGTAATACTTATGTACTTTTTGAATTTAAGTACTTAAATTAAGAACATTTTATTATTCTGTACCCGCGGTGTTAATGTTGTTATTCTAGTACTAATCGAATCGAATAACATTCAGGAAATAATCTCTCTCAGAATAAATGTTGTTTACTAAACACGCGTAAAGTGACCACGTGATTCCTTCTTTGAGTAGGTACCGATTAAAAATATACTTATACATCGTTAATTGATCACAAAAGTTGTCCGCGTAGAATGCCTTTAAACTGGCTCACCTTGACTTGAGCACCAAAAGCTTGTTAAAGTTCGACACTTTTTGTTGTGACTTGTGCGGTTAAGTCAGAGTCAGTCAGAGATAAATGTAATCATGTTTTTGTTTTTTTGTCATCCTATGGTAGGTATACAAACTATTTAACCTTTTGATATAGACTTTAGACACATTTGGTAAAGTATTTTCAGTCTAACGTCATTAGCCATTAAGCAGAGAATTGTGGACGAGTCGCTGCAAAACATCTTATCCAGCGGTTAAAATTGCGAGATCACACCGCACCAATTCTTATTGATAACTGGTCAATCCAAATCCGTTGACTGACTTGTTATGCTACCATTAACGTCCCCAACTGGCAACATCTCAGTCCTTATCGGGCTATATTGCGAGGTTCGCACACGCTTCCCATTCCCCATACTTACAATACAAATGTAAATGCCTTTTAACGGTTCAGTACCTTCGTATAGACTCAGGTGAAACAAGAGTTTTCCATTACCGGAGGCGAGTTTAGCAGTCACGCTTAACGGTTCCGTGTGAAACAGTACACCGCTCAATGGATGACACAAGAACATATGACAATGTACTACGTACCTACATTGTACTAAATACAAAAGTATCGATTTTCGAAAGTAGAACTTGAAGTAGAAATAAAAGATGTGTTTTGTTTTTCTCCAGCGGTCGGACGGCACTCATTAGTTCTCGTCAAAGCGTGACTCGTGCCAGTGCGTAGAGGCATACCTTAATAATCTGTCTTGCGTAGGCCCTAAATGACAATGAGGGTTTGGAAGTACCACGCACAACAAAGCTACCTCATTAGTACATCTATTGCGGTGCTGTAATTACGAATTCTGATAGTACAGTTTAGCAAGTCATCAAACTTATCATGAGGAATCTTAATTTATAGAAGTTGGTAGTTTTAATTGGGTTCTTATTTAAATTATAATAGAAGTTGGACGCGTGAGAGCCATCAGCGGCGCTGGCCTCGCCCGCAGTGTTCGGTTTCGGCATGGGAGCCGCCGCCGCCGCCGGGCTCCAGTTCGACCGCCTTCACGATCTGTCCGCAAGTGTCAGACGACCGTTATACAACTGACAATTATACGTAAATTACACCATCCAGTAAGAAACCGTGAGTAATAATCTTATTACTGAGAAAATTAATAGGTTCCATCGCTAGATTAGGAATCTTGAATAAAAAACACCGCTAGTTTAGGTAAGATACAAACTGGTGATGCAATTAATGTGTCTCCATTATTCTGTGTTACCTGTTACTAGTTTTATCTTTCGGATACACCGTGTATTTCATAAAATCACTTTTTTTTGCATTATGTGTATCTCACACATATCACCGCACTTACTGGTCACCTGTAGTTACATTCGCATGAATACATACGAATTAATTAGTCAATGCTTTGATGATCTCCCGAGATTATTTGATTTTTGTATTTATTTTTTAATATAAGCCTATTTCACAGTCACTCTTAGGATCATAAACTGTCTTTATGTATACATTGACTAAATCACAATGATTCTTTGCTTGGTAATATCGTGGCTGCAGGTCAATGACTTAAACTAGTTATTTAGGGTAACCAAATGTGTAGCAGGTTTTGTGAACTATGCAATTTGGACTTGAATTTGTCACAATGACGCTGGTTGCGTCACTGCATTTCTGCATTTACTGCCTTGTATGTCGAGGTAAGACAATGGACAGCTTTCACCCACGTTTGGACATCGCACATCTAGGCCGGACGCAGTTTCTGGACCAGAAAGGACTTATTGTTCCAACATTACATACTTTCGCCTCTTGCGTGGATAGATCTTGCGTCACGGAATAACTATTTAGTGTACAAAATAAGGTAAAGAAATTAATTGAAAAAATTATCAGTTGCACTAGAATCAAAATTACTTAATTAATTAAAAACAGATAAATCTATCTATTCATAGGGATGCTTTAAGTGACTGACATCATTCTCTAATGTTGTCAGGCGTCTCCCTACATCGGGCTAAATGCATTCAAGTGGTCTTAATAATGACTTGGAATGGAGATGTCTGATTGAATATGAAGTTGTTCAAATGACCACGAGCATAGTATGAATTAAGTCAATGAGCGTATAATATGTTTCAGGAAGATACTATAAACGTGAATCATTATGTTCAATTCCGCAGTTAAGGTTTCATTACCGTTGCTTTACTCATCAACGTAAACACTATCTTAAGCTGTGGTTAATAGTCGGCAGTGGTATAGGTAGTTTTATTATGAATCATCGCACGATCAATAAATGTGTCACCGCCCATCTATCGTCCCCAGATTCATCGTTTATTTACTTATAGTTTTCAGAGGATGTTATAGGAACACCATTGATCGACACATGAATCACTGTTGTGCCGTCACCGCAACGACTGAATGTTTTCACGTATGGTGACGCTCAGTCAATGAGTCATGGCGTCACATCACAAGAATACACAATCGAAGGGCTTGCGAATGGCTTATAAATATACTTAACTATCTGTAAGAAGAAAGATTTGGATGCACTGTGCAGTTAAGGATAAAGTGGAAGTGGTGATTCGTGAGAATTACAAAGTTCGAACACTTAAGTTCGTGAGTTTGACGTTAAAGGTAACTTTGATCGTACTGTCTTATGTTTCTGGAACATATTAGTTTTATTCACTTTGTAGTTAAAATCTACCTGCTAAGTCCAAAAACTGAATTTAGTTAAATAATTCATGCTTATTAATCTGCCTACACAGATCATCGTTCTTTAAATATTGTAAGAAACGAGTAGTCTTTTTTATCATTACTTAAATGAGCTCAATATTTGTGTCATTTATACATATACGGCTAAATATAAAGCTATTTGAATAAAATTTGGCATACGAGGTATCCTATATCTAAGATAAGAGCATAACATAACTTTTATTTTGGAATATTTAACACTTCCCGATGGCAAAACGATTTAACGAGTTCTATATGCTGGCGGAATCGGCGGAGAATTATTCCATTGAAACAAGGTGCAAAAGTGGATACTTACATGACTCAGCTTAGACATCACAGCGGACGCGGAACCAGCAGTGCTGGCTCCAGGTCCCAAAAATCACTTAAATGTTGTGACTTAGTAGTTCGAATTTAGTATCCCATCTTTTTCTAGTTTGGTTAAGAACGTGCATGGCGTGCATCCAGTTTTAGCTATTTCCTTACTCTAAGTTAAACTTAAAAACCTCAGTTCATAGTGTGCCTTTTTTGGAGATATTTCTCACATACTAATGGGGTAGACATCATAGATTTGTTACTGTATTATGCGTCATTAAAAAAGTAGTCGCGGTAGTAGGCGGTAGTAATACTTAAGGATTAACTTGAGTTAATTTTTTACTCCATGAGTGATGGACTATTGTCACGCAACATTTTCTTCTAGCGTAAATAGTTTAATTAAAAGTATACAGTCTAGACAGAAAAAGTACTAAATGTTTAGAAAAATGTCGGCGAGCATATGTTATTTCTGAGACTTTGGCTGTAACGATGTTATGGTTGTCCTTACGAGTAAGTATACTATGGTATTTATTTTAATCAAGTTACCGCAAAGTATGCAGTAGGTCGGTACTAACAGATTAAACCATTTTTACAAGTTTTTATTTAACTTGCACTGTTCGAATGTAGGTAGGTATGTAGGTTGTCCGCTGCGAATTTGGATCACATACGTAAACCCCATGACAATGCAATATTATGATATCTAGGAAACGATCTGATGACGGAGTCGGATCGGAAGTTGGCGACAGGGTCTCCTCTACAATTAACGTAGACACCCACCTTATTGGGCTTGGGACTCATAAGTTTGGTTTTGATAAGCAGATAATGACTTTGCAATAAAAAGTACAGTCAGCAACAAAAGCTTGTTCCAAACCTTAATACTTGACAGAAGTTTATTTTGTTTGAAAGCTCTTGAGAAAATCTTTCAGGACGCAAGTGCTGCCCTCTTCTGTACGTAAGGTCACGGAAACATAACTATCTGCATAATGCCATCTAGAGGTGGAGGCTAAAAATTGTAACCTTGTAGCTTAATGAGCCTTACTTTAAACTTAACTCAACTAGCTTACGTCAATAGTATGCGGTTCGCCCCGCGTTAAAAAGATGGCGCTGTATTTATAATTTCCGTAGATGGCGCTACTATGGCAAGTTAAGTTTGTGTTTGCCTGGCGCCTAGCTAGCTGAGCGAGTTTTCATGGCGCTCACTACTGCTACTTGACAATATCACCCGTGTAGAAATAACGCTGTTCATTACTGCATTCGTATGAACTTTGACAATATCGTTGCTAATCGAGTGAGCCAGGGAGGCCTGTTGAAGATTCTGTCTCAACTCGTAACATATATTTTAGTTTCGTACTGAGCTGGTGGAGTTGAGAACGCGGGACCGACACCGGGCCGCCGGTGGCAGTAGAGACGTGTTCCCCGCGGTGACAGGTGGCCCGCCGCCCCCGCGAAGTTACTCGCGCTCGCGAAACCTTCCTTTTGTTTATAACACTTGTTGTGCCCATTATTCGATGACAACCGACGGAAGAGTTTACTAAAGTTTGTCTTGAAACTTGAAATGTGAACTTGAAGTGTCGTGAAGTGCTCGGAGAAACTACCGGCGTGGTTAGTCATGTTAACAAGTACGATTAAAGTGCGAATATTTACATGACTTCAACTTATTAAACTCAGTTCCAGCATGGACTTTGCTGGTGTGGTCGAGTGGAGTCATCAGATTTAGTTACTGTAAGTACATTGAAAAGTTTAGTTCCCATGATTTTTTGTGTGGTCGTAATTTGTGTGTGAACCGGAGCGTGATGGATGGGGAGTTCTCATGGTGTGGAGTGTGAGCTAGTGGGTTGGTATGAGTGGTTGTGGAACATAAAGCACTCGGCGAGGCCATGGTCGAGTTGAATGGCCGGCGCCGCGGGCCGCCGTGCATACCCAACACCGGCCGCGCACTCGCCTCTCCGAGGTAATAACGATATTGTTGTCATTGCGGAACTGTTACATGGACGGCCATTTGATTATTCCAACAATCGACTTTAAATCACTGTCTGTGGAGCTTACCTACTCGTACCTACTTATGACAAAATTAAAGATTTAATCTAGGTAATGCACTTCTGATTTTATATACCTATATACCTAGTTAGTTAGATAACTTCATTAAACTCCGCCTTTATGCTGAGTAAGTATTTGTCCACATAAAATAAATATGTCAATTTACTGTGCTTATCCAGAGCTCTTATTTATCTACTTGAATAACACATTAACCTCATAATTGCTTTACTTAACTAACTATATCCCGAACAACCTTAAAAAAGGCATCATGATTATGAAAAGTAATCAATTAAAGAAACCATTCCAACCATTAGAAAAAAATAACTTATAAAGGTCCTACCTAAATTTATCAGATTCACAAAAAAGTTTACGCGTACTAAGATTATCAGTTTTCAAAACCACGAAAAAGTCTTTCTTTACCTAGGTATCTTATTTGTAAAATATTCTAAAAAAGTTATTATAGAATCGATCTTATTTATAGCAAAAGCATGTTTAGGAAATAGGTATACTCGTACATAAATACAATGCCAATAAAAAAATCTGTTTTATCATCTTCATAATGAGTACACAGAACAAGAACAACATTTTTTCGAAGAAAACCATTGAACCAGAATCAAGAATTTCTCAAGAAGCGCTTTCTTGCATCGAGTCACAAGAAAAACAGATTTCTTTTACACTATGTGGGTAACTAATGAAGCAGTAATTTGAACCAGTTCTGCAAAAAGCAGCTTCTAAACAAGACACGATTTCTAACAAACATGAAAGTTTCGTTGATTTGTTTATGAATCTAATAACAACTAGACTTGTACAAACACGGTCAAAATTATTTTTTCTCCCCGAGGGCTAAAGTCAGGGATCGATGAGTCGTGCACTATTATTAAAGGGATAACCATCTCTCTTTTCGTTCTTTTCTCATACCGCGCCGCGATCATAACTAACGGAGATGTGCAAGAATAATAAGATGGTATCTCCAGTGTTCCGGTATTTTCTCCTAACTGTCTATAAATAATAAGTTTCTATTCCGCTGAAGACGGCCTCCCGAGACGATGCCATCTTTCTTCTTTTCGATCTGCCCCTGTCAGTGATAACGAGGTCGATTTCATTTATTAGCCAGATTCCCCTGAAATTATTAGGCATGTCTTTTTCGGTAATTATTTGCCATCGTGATTCGCGGAATTTGATCGATGGGATCGATGAGATTAATATTGGAATAGGGTCGTTTGCGCGATCTATATGATTTTATTTTTAAGAAGTCAGGTAGCCTTGCCTATGGTGAGCCGGCTCGACTCTTGCGGGGAAAAGGTCGAGTGCCCTCTTGTCCTCGATAGGGATTTGTAAATCGCGGTCCACACGCGCACATTCTTTTGCGGTCCACTAACAATAGCAGACAAATTGAATTAATCTGTTAGTGAGACATTTCAAACTAATTTTATTGCAATCGTAAGAAAATAGGTACTTAATTCTGGATTATGGTTGGACTTACCTCGAACTGTCGCCAAATTGTTTTATTCAAGATAAAAATGAGTTTCTAATTCCAAATGATCCTTGTAAATATATTTTATTCTTAGTTTTTAAGATTTCGTGTACAGAGCCATCTTGAGCCTATCGGTATTCAAGGTCCTAGTGCCCTGGGCTGGGAAGTATTTATAAATATATTCGTTTTGTACTAAAAACTTTGAAATCAGATCTTTGTTGTCATTGGTCACATTTTGATTAAAATTGTATATTTATTTCTGATGGATTTTATGAATGATGCCCCTAATGCCCCTGTTCGGGTTGAAATGCTATTTGTGATCGGAATCTGTATGCGCGGTGTACTCAGCGTGAGTGTGCGCGAGCGGCCGCGGGCGGTGCTGGCCAGCACAATAGGTCCCTTTGTTGCACAATGCCTATTTCCGATTACCAGATTCGCCAGATTGAATTGGCTCGTCACTGCGCCACCGTCCAATAACCGGGCGCCGTCATTTTTGCACCGACCAGAGCTAATGCACAATTCAGTGATGCAAAGTACCCATCACTCGTCCAAATTTCTGAAGCGGTATTTGCCGGTCTATTGTTTGTTGATTAAGAACACGGCATTGTTGAGCAATATTTGATAATTTGCTTTGTACCTAAATAACTATTCGTACTTATGTTGCAGGTCTCATCAATTTCTGATCTTGTGATGTTATGTGATGATCTTCATCATAAACATGTTTAATTGGCTCTAAAACCATAACATTCAATGCCATAGTCTGACATGTTATACATATAAATTAGGTACTTAACTACAAATAACTAAATATCAGGGGACAATCTCAAACAAATGTAGTACCTAAGTAGATAAAAAAGTCCTTCAAAGGTAGGCACTTTATCCTATCTTTTACCATAATGCTGCCGAGATGCTTCTACATGAAACGTTGCCGTTTCACGATCGCAGCTCCCTCATTAAACGGCAGAACTATCGTCTATCGTGTATCGCCACATCGTTACGCTCGGCGCTACATTTTACTTCCATGTTTATCTTCCTTTGCCGAGGCTCGTCACAGCAGTCTCGTGTTACGACTCGCTTCACGTTCGCAATGTGTCGATATTTTGGTTCTTTATTATCGTTTATATGTGGTTTAAACTTTTATGGAATTCACACGTCCTTGAGACCTAATTTCGAAGTATCAAAAACCAAAAAATATGTATATACCTACCCTGTATTTTAATAATACCGAAGTAGATGAAAAAAAAAGATACTGGACAAATTTACCGGCCTGACCGTAGGTATAGCAAAAAAATAACGTAGATATGACACATGAAAAATAACTAGCATAGAAGTGACTGAATACTTAAAATTCACTTAAGATTAAAATTCAGAATGTCACAAAGGCTTTCTTAGGTGCTACAAAGTCACAATAACTTTTCTCCTCTTGAAACTGCTGATGTAGGTGCACCACTTCGCCTAATACGACGCCAGCTGCCAAGGCAATACCGCTTAATTAAATTAGCGGACATGCCGCATTGCAACTAAGTTGTTCTGTAATCCAAACACTTGACAACAATTTGCGGCGGGGAACTAACTTCAATAGGAATTCGAATGATACAACACTCAACTGTATCCTAATCTATATAGAAGTATAATGTGTTAGCAGAGAGCGTCGACGAACTCAGAGGAGCTCGAAGTTTCATTACTATTTAATTGTACCCTTTGTTATGCGGGTGAGGGAAAACATGAACAACTTTGTGCCTTAATTGTTACTTTATTAGTAAATCAAAGTCTTGTAACTCCAAACCTAAGCCCAAATATCATAAAGTACCTCTTGTAGAAAGTTTTAAACCTTGAATCTTTTTTGAATATACCCGCTATTTTGTCCTGCAACCGTTTTCAATTTAGAAAATAAGCTTAAAGTTAATTACCCGCAAAGAAAATGCGTGGGAATTAAATTTGGCGAGATCAAGCCTGACGAGCGCGGGGTGGATACAGCAAACGACGAGCGCTGTTCGTTGTTGCGGAAATTTAGACGAATTTGCGACGATTGCGTTTCATTAAGAAGCGTTTTAGTGCAAAAGGAGCGACGCTTTGTGAAGCAGCACGAGTGCGGTGCAGGCGCAAAACAAAGTTTAGAGGGGTTCTTCGTTAGTTGCGCGCTCGCAGGTGGAGAGCGGTGAATATATTAATCACGGACGTACCAACTCCATTCTTACCCCGAGCTAACTTTATGAAGCCCCCCCACATTGTTACAGCTTACCTACACTGTTTACCAGGCGATGCCAACAATGCGTCTAAACAACGCGCCCCTAATTCCAAAAAAGATTTATATTAATTCCTAGAACGGAATTAGAAAGCATTTCGAGAAAATGTTCGAGTTTCCAAGAGATTAATGGGCGAATAATTTACTTTTGAGGAAATAATTAGAGGAAAATAAACCTTTCAACTTTCCAAATCTTACAAACAAGCAATTACTCAAGTAATTCGAGACGATGTGGTTAGGAGCGTATCTTATATTATTCTATTTTTGAATTCAACTTGGATCGTTTCAATTTTATATCAAAGATATTGCTATCTAGGCGGCCATCAACGTGTATGTGTAACTGTAGATGCACCTCGAGCTAGTTAATCGGCTTAGGCACTCTAATCTTCATACGAATTGTCTCAAAGAGAGAACGGAGAGACGGGCGTTAGTGACGCTTCCATGCTCCTCATCTTCATATTCACTTGCAAATAGCATTATAAACGCGCTCTCGGCAGAGGGCATGAGCATTATTAATATTCCATTTAGCGGGCCGACTTAGCTCAGCCAGCTAAGCGCGGAGAATCCTTATGTTATTACTGCAACTTTTTAATTAACGCTTTTAATGCCACAAAAAGGTAACGAGCCGTCATCCTTCCCGTTTCCTACTTCATCTGGCTTCCGACCTACAGAAAAACCGCGAGTGTGAGAGTGCACATGATTATTTTTTGATACGAGTATTGCGGCATTTCGCCTGTCTGCACATCTGTAAAACTCACGTATAGTACGTTCACCGTTAAACTTTTTGCCTTTTAAGTTAACAATAGAGCGCGAGAATTAGCTCGAGTTCAACATAATGACAATATAATTACCATGGTTCATAATGAATAATACGATGATCTAGTATTATCCCAGGCGAGTTGAAAAATGTTAAACTGTGGGCGTGTCCGGAGGTGCTCGCGGGTAGGCGCGCAGGCGCAGCGCGGCTCTGCTGATTGCTGCGCGGCCGCGGGCTACCTGATGTAATTTGTGAGCCAACAAATTACTCATAATAATAATGTACCTACTAATTTTTAAAAAAGCAACCTTTGAAACCCTCCTTCAAGTTTGAAAGCAAGAAACAGATTATCTCTGAGTCAGCGTCGATACTTACCTCACGAATATCATCTCGGGATTGGTGCTCGTAATTTAACCGGTCGTGTTCGAAATTTAATAGATTAACCCCTTTTAATATTTTTTTTATTAAGCCTGTTTCCTGTGATTTTACATTCTAAAAGATTGTATATTATTTAGTAACAAAAGCCACGCAGGATAGCAAAGGCTAAAACTTAAAAAAAAATATTCAAAAGCTAGTTAAAACTTAGATTTCCTTATAAGTAATAAGAAAAACAAGCGATTTATACACTGAAGAAGTCATTTCCTCACGTTTCACATACCTATTCAATCCGCGACATACCAATCTGTCAGTCGCAAGATATTCGAGACTGCTTTGGCTTCCCGCCAACAAACTCCAAGTACCCGAATTATCATTTTATGATTTAAAAAACAATGCTGCTATTATTCTTAAATATTTTTTTGGTTCAAAACAAATAATTTTCTTTCCTTTCCTCTTGTAGCTAATATCTCATTCCCAACAAAAATAAACCAAGTCAAATATAAACAACAGGATGTCATTACTGCGGTCTAAACCTACAGCCTTTCTTTTTGGTCTATAATATGGTCGACGCTCATTATTGTTTATCGAGCCGAGAAGTGCGACTGACCGAGCTTGCTCGAGGCTGGCCCGCAGCCCGCACAGACCTGCGGTGTTGTGCAAACTTTACGACGTCCGCCGCGGTGTGCCTCTCAGATCAATTTATTCCAGATCACTTTGCATCACATACACTTATAAGGAAACAGGCGGCCCAAGATCACTGCGTGTTAGCTATAACCGTTAAAATTAGAGCCGCCTCATTTGACTTAATAGGAAAACGTTTTATGGATTACTTTCGATTCGTGTTTGTCAAGGACGATATGTACAGTCCAAGTGGATTTCTGGCTACACATGAATAACGCACAGTGGAAGCCAGTCGCGCGCGTACATGTCCAATTAATCAATAGAAATGCGCCCGATTGATATTCTCAAAACGTAGTTTGGGCTTTATTTAGTTCCAATACTTCCAATGCTATGAAGCCATCCATCCATTCATGCAACAAACGAAATATTCACATTCCGTTAGTCAAACGCTTTATAACTTAGTATTTATAAATTATTGGTTTTATATTTTAAAGCGGCGCTGCGTTTTTTATTTCCTTTCGGAACCCTGTGAGATTTCGGTGTCGGTCGGTATATGCGTTTGAACGTAATGTGGAAATAGTTGTAATAGAAATTGGTCATTTTGCAGGAATAGGTGCGAGACCACAAAACCAATTTTCGTTTTGACCATTTTTAGGGTTCCGAAGTTAAACCAGGAATCCTTATAGTTTCGCCATGTCATGTGTTGTCTGTGGTCTAGCTTAAAGACTCTTAGTACCACAAAGCTGTAATTTTACCTAGTTATACATTTAAATTAAAACGACAAAGTTGTAAAATAAAATGTTTATAAAAAAAACGTCGGTTACCTCCGATACATACCTAATTACCTAACATAAAGCAAAGGTATATTTATTACGTTAAAAAATAAACTATAGTTTTTTTTTTTTGGCCACGTATGCCGTAGGAGGGAGGTATTCCTTGAGCGAATTCTGGTCCAAGGAAGAGTTGAAGGCACCCGGCCTAGAGGCAGATCCCCTATGAGATGGACAGTCCAGATTAAGGCTGCTGTAGATAGCTCGTCGTCGTCGAGTGGCGGAGAGTTTTGAAGCTTGCCACGACCACGACCACTCTGTCAAGAGTGAAAACGACGAAAAAGAAAAGTATCATTGGATACATGTTACTATCATTTTTAGGGTTCAAAAGGAAAAAACTGAACCCTTATACGTAGGATCACATTGTTGTCCTACCGTAACGTCTGTCTGTCAAAACCCTTTATCTCGGTAATGCTTGGAGGTTATAATGTAATACTTAGGTCTACAGTCCCTTGAGGCTGTGGTCGTTTATTTCTATTACAACTAACGACCCCACACTGCGTACATTTTCCTTAAACCCCGTTCAGACTTACTTGTCTTATATGGTAAACATCTTTCTAAATTCAAAATGAAACTTTTTGGCTAAAACATCGTAAATAAAGTAAACTGAGGAAACATTTTGGACATCACTTAGCCAATGTATTGTCCGTGATTGCTTTATTTAATTTAAAATAGCTGTTTCATACAAAAAAGTTGCATTTGAACGTTAGAAAGGTTTTACTACTTAAGACAAGTAAGTCTGATCAGGGAGCAGGGCTCTGCTAATAGTGAATTTTCATAGTCACGGCCGGTTTTAGCGTATATTTTGTACGGAACCCTCGGTGTTGACTCTAGGACTCGCACTTGGCCGGTTTTTTACATTTGTGGGACGGTTAAGAAATTAATTTCTGAATAATATCTTAAATAAAAGCACATAACGAATTTATAGATTTAGACTTGATTAGTTCTTGACTTACAGGCGACTACAATGTTACACCTACTGAACTAAAAATCATCTAAGCCAGCGCTAAATAACTTTAGATAGAAAATCCATTCATAGCTTTTCCTGCTCAAGCTACGCTTGAATATTTTTAATTTTAATTTTAATTTTGTTAAATTCATTGTTTTATATCATGCTAGGTTAAGCTTTATAATTGTATAATATCATAAGTAGTATTTAAAAAAACGACTGACTGTTGAGTTTCTTGCGGCGTTTCTTCTCAGCAGTGGTCTCTTGCGAAGCGCTGGTAGATTTTGACGTGTAAAAGTGCCCGTGCGGCCTACTTACTGAATAAACATCTTTTATTTTTATCTTTTATAGTTGTTGTTTTTCGAGATAACTTCGTGTTAGTAGTAACGGAACGAAGCCAACAGTGAGCATCCATATTATGGATAAGCTCTTACCCGGTTTTTTTTCAATTTATCGACAAATTCACTTAAGTATTTATTCATTTACTTTACGGGTATTTTATTGCAAAATTTATATCATTCAGAAGCCCGGCCAGGCTAACCCTTCCAAATTGAACACCACTACTACTATTACTTGCGTAAGTTTTTGTTTTTAATATTTACTTCTTGTTCGTTGTCATATCTCCACAAGACAACAGAGCCCATCAGGCTCAGAAACTAAAATATTTTTTAAGATAATTATGACATTTTTATAACCTGATGTTATGATGTATGATGATGGAGACTGGCGGCCGTCATAGGTCGTATAGGAACTACTACTTATAGGAACTCCTCAATGACTAATAGAGGTCCGTCAAGATTGAACTCGTTTAACTTGTCTTTTATTTAAAAGTGAGATTGACATCCAAATTAGATGTAGAGTCGGCATCAAAGTATGTTTAATATTGTTTTTCAACCTATTAGAAACTTACGTTCATTGATTTTCGGGCGATAAAATGCTACCAAATGAGATGCCAAATTTGGTAGGGGTGATAGCCAATTTTTACTTGTAGTTATTTCAAATCTATATATATGTATATATAAAAGGCAAACCTGACTCACTGACATATCAACGTACAGCAGAAACTACTGTACCTAGAAACTTGAAATTTTGTACGGGGGTTTCATGATATAAGTGCTCACACTCGGAAAGGGTTTTTCGAAATTCAGCCCCTAAGGGGTTAAAATAGGGGGAGTGGCCGGAAGTTAATTCTACACGTACGAAGCCGCGGGCGTCCTCTACTGTAGTTATGATACGTTTGCTGAGTCGGCTCGTTTAGTAGTGCGGTGTCACCAGGAGCGAGTCCGACTTGTGAGCGAGTGATTTTGTATAAAGTTTATATGACTACTTACTACCAGGAACCTCTTCTACCTCGTTGGATTATGAACCTATAATTTAGCGTGCAAAATTTCTCTCCCCTTAAAACTAGGTCAGTTTTACGATATTTTAATATATCGTAGATATTATGAAAAACTATACGATGGCAAATTATTTCTTGGAAACAACTTAAAAATAAACCGTAACGTACAAACCTGGCTTTTTTTATAACTGTAGTTATACACGTTAAAAAATCGTGGAAACCGGACGTGATTTAGGGAGTCAGAAAAATAATCGCCCGAAGCAAAAATTTTTTTTTTTTGACAGCTACGCGATTTAAGCGAAAATGTAAAGAAGTTTCTTGTTCGACTATTACGTGACTAATCATAGATTTTCTGGCTACAGCAACGTACGTAACAAAACGCAGTACCGTAATCAAAATACAGCTTCCTCTATATGGTTACAGCTACAAAGCGATTCTGTTAATTTGGTTTTAACCCGGGCTTGTCGTGAGGCCGCTATGCGTAATAGATGCTAATTAAATTACTTTCCCCTACAACAAAGGGTATCGATTAATGTCAGGCTGGCTGTATTGTCATATTTGCACATACTGAGTGCTTCATTTATACGTACGGTATGTGCCTGTCATCACTAGCGACCCTCCCTCGCTTCGCTTCGGTTTATGTGAGTTCTCTGTAACACCCGTACATAATCCATAATTTATTATACATAAAGACCTTCCTCTTGAATGTCTATCTATTGTTAAATGCATCAAACTCAGCTGCGTAGTTTGAAAAATCAACCCTTACATACAGAGGCCAGACGGCGGGAACTTTTATATTATGTAAAGATAATTTATTTCTTAAATAATTAAGTATCAATTGTAGCTGTTTTATCATTAGGTAGGTATAGTATTGGTACAAGGAAAATGGTTTTATACTGATTGGGTCATTAAGAGAGTTTCGTCTATTACTTAATCTGTACAATGAATAGTGTAGAACTATGCAATTTATTTTCACTTTGTGCTAAAAGTTAATAACAAAACCAAAAACATTAAAAGTCGTGAAAACATTAAAACTAGAATTGGAACCGTGTAAGAAGAAAACGAGTTACTGTAACTTTTTTACAATGCCCAGTGAGGTTGGCTACTTTCAATCACTAATAATATTATCGCTCTAAGCTATGCATAAACTGCATAAGTAGGTACAGTGCAATGTGTACATAACACGCCAGATTTGCTGCTGCGATCTTGCGCGGCAGCCAGCAGAGGAAAACGAGGATGTTTGGTTGCATACGTACAGGGGACTTTGCCAAGCTCGATATTTGTATGCAAAATTAAGTATTTTTCTAGCATTTTTATGAGCCTTTGTCTTCGCTGTTTCTGTTAAATAAAACTCTACATTTTATTGTGGCCTTTGTCTAAATGGAGCTAAAAGCGTATTCGTGACAACGTTGTGAAGTGCAAGTTTATTATATACCATTCTAGTTTTTATGACAGCAATTAAACATTAAATATATTTGTAAAATTGTACTCTACCATTTTCCAGACAGGCTTTGAACTTATCTTATTAAGTTCGAGAATAATATACATTTCACGTAGTACATTTGAGTGCAAGACCAAGACTTCTAGACACGAATAAAAATAAGGTCGTGTTCTCAGAACTATCTACAGTGTGATAGCTTTTGGAAGGTGCTTCGGGGTTGTACTTGTCTCCCACTCGCGGTCATAAGCTTTTATTAAGAGGGAGTGAGAAATAAATACAAACCCGAAACACCTTCTAAGTGCTTACAGCCTGTATGAAGATGGATCGTTTGGCAATGGTGATCTTTGATGCAAATTTGTTATTTCTGTTTAATCTACGTTTCTTTATTTATTTTAAGACGACTCGTTAGCTTAGTTGGTCGCTTATTATTAGTGATCCTGCCTACGAAGCTAGCGGTCTCGGGTTCAAATCCCGGTAAGGGTAGCTATTAGTGTGATGAGCGGAAGTATATGTTCCTGAGTCTTGGACGTTTTCTGTGTATGTATGTATGTGTGAATATATCTTATAAGTATGTTCATGGTTGTCTAGTATCCATAGTACAAATCTAGAGCTTAGTTTGGGACTAGGCCAATTTGTGTGATATTGTGCTTGATATTTCTTTATGTATTCACTCATTCCACGGCCATAACGTTGAATTTAAAATTATCCGTTATTACTTATCCCATGAGTAATTCAAATTCAATAATGACATTCGCGCGATTTAAGCCAGCTTGGTGAATGCATTACAAGTATTACAACCCTATTTATATTGAGCTTGAAAAATATATAGTTAGGTACCATACTAAAGGTATATATAAGCTTTTTCCAATGAAAACACAATTACAATACTCAAGTATTTTTATGTTTATAGGCATACAATATTTAGTCGCAAACTGCACGTGGGAAATTGTCAAAAGAAGTGATTACGCTTTCATTATTTCAATCATACTGGCCGTTCTGATGTAGAAGTGCGGTGGAAGGACTGCGGCCCATCAGTATGCGGGGGAGGCGCGTGTCGGCATGCGTCGCCGTCCGCTCGCACCTCTGCTCGCCATTACCATAACAAAGAGCCATTTCAACTCTTACATCTTACGGGCAGATGAAACGAAAACAGGCTCAAAATCAATACAGCTGATACTGACAGCCTAGTTTAATATAGTATAGTTAGTTTAGTTTCCTATAGTTTTGGTTTCAATAGGTTTATAATTATCTAAAACGCGGCCTTGTGCAGGTCAGACTTGCATACGAAGGGTTCCTTTGTTATAGTGGCAATCAATACATACTCTGTGAAAAGTTGAAAAGGAACGAACTGGAAATTTCGGGAATAGAAAAAGATATGCCTTTATATTATGCACTTTTCCATGCGTACAAACCAGTCATTAATGCACTTACTTATTTGAATGCCCCTACTGTTTCTTCCGCCGTCTGAACCCGCTGACCACGCATCTTATCCTTGATTTTGGGGAATGTTCAAAAGTCATAGGGGCTTAAGTCGGGGCTGTACATCAAGGACGGTCCAGTAGTTCAAATTTTTACAGTCCAGATGCTCGGTTGTTTACCAAGCGGTGAGCGATGAGGGCTGTCATTGTCATCGTGGAGGATAATGCGGCGACTTTTATTCCCAGCGTCTTAAAAAGTGTAAACGACTCCAAATGGATTTAAATGTACATTAAAGCCCACTCGACTCCATTAATGGATTTAAATGTACAAAAAGTCCACTAGATCCCATCAATGGATCCTATCAATGGATCCTAGTAGTCAAAACCTAGTAATATTAAAAATGTGAAAGATAATGCGTTAGTTTGTTATTTCTTCCCGCTGCAATGGCTAGACGGATTTAAATGAAATTTGAAGTGGATATAATTTGGAATCTGGATTAATACATAGAGTATTTTTTGTTCCGGTGAAAATTAAAATTCCCGAGGGAATAGCGATAATTGAAATCTACGTAGACGAAGTCACCGGTAGAAGCTAGTACTTCATATTGAACGATACATTAATTTCCATCAGTATACTATATGAACCATAAGCACCATCAGTCCGGGACGTCAGGGTTGGAACAGCGTGTAAATAAGCCGCGGGCTAACAGCCTTGTAATTGGCCCCGTACCGCTCTTCCACGAACGTCCGTACCTAGAAAAAATGCATTTTATTCTTTAATAACACAACATGGGTTGTTGTGTGACACTAATCGTCTGTGGGATTTAAAGGAAATAATGATGGCATGGAAACATTAAAGCACGGATGTTCTTTGATAAAACTGAGTTGTTTTATTTGTATAATATTTTTGCTGTACGGTTATATCTTTGTTTGTATAATGCATTATAATGCTGTTTGTCAAAAACCAAATGAACACGAAATATTCATTAATCAGTATCAGCGGCAAATCGTACAAAGATTGCGTGCAAGTTAGTCCTAAACAGGGGTCGCACTTTTGGCGCCGATGACGACGATTGGCACACACGTGATTAAAAATGAAAGACTAGTGTGTTAAAAGGCTGAAATTTGGTGAACAAGGCCTGCATAAACCCTTATTAAACTGACTTCATCCACAATGACATTGAGATGGTCAGTAGCAAAACCATCAAATAACATTGTAAATATTCCTAAATACTATTCTAATATTGACATTCATAAAAGAAAGTTGACTCCATTTGCCATTTTTAAATTGTGAAAAAACTGCTGCTGCCGTGATCCGCATTTTGATTGCGATTAAACTATATTTAACTCTAATAATTTTACAGCTTTTAGTTTTAAATTATTTGTACCAGTTAATACCTAAACACCTATTTGAAATCAGACCACTCTGTGTGTAAAATTTCGTCAATTTCAAACTTAGCTGACACAAAAATGTATCCTCACCCCGGATCAAACAAAGTTTTAACGTCAGGTTAACCACAGTAACCATGTCGTGAATAGTGAAATATTTTTTTTTTTCCGAAAAAGGACCTACGTTCATATGCGTTCTTAGATGCCTTAACCGATTGCTGCACTGGTTTACGAGCTTTTCCAACTAGCCTCAGTCTATTAGAGATCACATGAACTCTAACGAATGCATGCTAACATATCTGGTTGTCCTGCAAAACTACAAGTTTCCAACAGGCAGTAAACCTCAAAACAACAAAAACAATACAATGATTGATTGATTATTCAAACGGTAAGCATTTCACGGAACAACTGGTCTGAGATCTTCCCGCTTCAACAGTCGCATATATGTATGGTATTAAACCTTACATTTACCGCTATATTATGAGAAAAACAATTGTACAGCAAAACCACCTACTGTTCTTTGCTGTTAATCTCGTTACCGGCGTGCATGAGAAAAGGCTCACACGAGAGCAGAGTGATGAATCGACGATTGCGTAACGATGTTATCGTGGGTACGCCGCGAGAATATTGCCATTGGTATATGTACGGGCCTAATGTGGTACCTCGGTATCTCGCGTGCATCTCGAACAAAGGGGAAAATCGCAGCGAGCGCCAGGCGCTGGGGGACGGGCCTAGTTCCAAGATAGACAAGGAAGCCGCCAGTAAATCAAGTACGTTATCTGCAAGATAAAATAAGGATCAAGAACGTTGTGTAATGAGACTGTCGCGTTAATGGGGTGAACAACTAATTGGTTGCTAATATATAATAAAGGTACAACTAAACTAACAAAGAAATTCATTTAAGCAGTGGCGCGTAACACATAATAACACTAAATATATTGTAAACTTCTGCTGCTGGAAGATAAGGTTTATCTGTAATTATAGGCTTTGCAAATGCCATTGTTTTGATTGCCGAGGTATATCAATTTCGACTTTATAGAGTTATAATAAAACAATAAAATTACGGTTATTATTGTTATAAAGACTTAGATTCTAAAGTAGAATTCTGACCATAGCGACACCAACAAAGATGAAAATAATTTGTTACTCAGTGACATATACTAGGTACTTTTCACCTGACGTATACACATCCTGGCTCCATATTGACTTGCATAAAATTTAAAGTCATCTTTTTAAGAAGGAGAGGTCTAATTTCACCGGTTTCTGCACCAATATGATTACTCTTTTGAGAATCTTAGATTATTTTAATTTTTGTTGATGAATTTGTTTCATATACTTACTTATATTAATCTCACTATGTTTATAAAGGCGAATGATTGTGAAGATGTGTACACGTTTGGTTACTTTATTATAACGCCTTTAAAAAAAATCATTGTTACTAAACGAGGTGCGACGAGGGCAGCGTGCGCTCGGCCCACATCCCGGCGCAGCGCCGTGCCACGATGTCAATCGCGACTCCTCTTTTTACTTCCGCCCAGACAATGGCGGGAAAATGTTTTCCACGTGTGGGGTGCGGGGCGCGGGTCAGCGGGGGCACTAATCTCTGTCGGGTCGGGATCGTTCGGATTAATGGCTCGTATTGCCGTCTCTGTTTGCTGCTCCAACTTCTTGGTTTGTCTAGTTGTTAGAAGTTTAGCGATGCGCTTAACGCGTTGCGTTAATACTTGTCTTTTCTTGCGCCGCACCTTAACCCCGGGATTTATTTAGTTTTCTCCCCGGTAGAGCCAATTTGCTACTAAAACAGAGGAGGTCTTTGGAAACAAGGGAATTTTAATTCCCACATACTGTCTGGCAGCTAATTAAATAAAATTTAACCATACTAATAGTCCATAATGACAATTAGGAACTTCCTTTGGAAACGTAGCTAATCTGCGTTGACAGATCGTAGTTCACTATGCGCATCAGCAGAGCTAATACTATTAAGAGATAGACGATGTGCAATATATTAATATACTTATTCTGTACCAGTGAGCTTAGACAAGTGGCATTCTGCTGAGGTTAACGACTATAGAAATCTGTCAAAATCTATGCATCTGCCGTAGGCAACGCAATTTTACAGAGGGACATTTTTTTTGACCTACCCTTAGGTCTTTAGATAGGTTTTTGTTATACGATGTATGAATGTACACTTGATTGTACCAAAGAAGATCCGAAACCAATAATCGTAAATATTTTGTTTCAAATACTTCACAAGACCGCCATTGTTTCAGTGTGGGTGATTACCTCTTCATATATCTACTAGCGTACCTACACATAACGTGAATAGCATTAGGTACAAAGTGTTCATTCGAGTGGACGCAACATTACCTGAGCTGTATGTATACAATTAAACATATGCAGATATTTATACATACGCTGATTACTAGTGTCCAATATAGCAGATGCCTACAGCAAACTCATAGACACATATTTTTATGAAGAGTTCCTTTATAGGATTCCGTAGCCTAGCTCAGAGACTCTTGGTAGTAGAAAGCTGTAATTTGGCATGAATATACATATTACTCACGCCATCAAAGTGGTAAAATCAAATCTTGAAAAAAATATCTTTTTTTTAATGTACCTCCCCTACACGTAACGTGGGGATGTATTTTTTTTCTTGCTTACGCCATAGAGTGGGGTGTAGTTGGATAGGTCTTTCAAAAATATTGAGGGTTTGTACGAGACAATTTTTTGGTTGAGGTATTCGTTTACGGAATATTAAGCGTTTAAGCGCAAATTTTTGTTAGAGTCAAGTGCCCCCCCCCCCCCCCCCCCCCACTACTGCCAAAAAAATTAAATACTAATAATCTATAAATATCTTAAATGAAAGCACGTATAATTAATTTAATAGGAAAACTATCACGACTAAGTAGACTTCATTGGTTCTCGAGTTACAAACGCATTAATTGTTTATAACTACTGAAAACTTATTTGCGGCGTTGGTAAACTGACCGCGACCGCGACTAGTCGTCGATGTATGGGGATAACAGTTTTCCAACGGCAAAGTTAAGTTGCATGCTCTTGCCCGTTTTTTTTAAATTAAAGTGAAAAGTTATGTTATAATAAAATTATCGGAAAGTCTATTGACATGTAGGTTAATCAGTGCGTGACGTGTTAAGATATACTATTAGGATATTATTTAAATAAACGTGGCAATAAAAAAAGTTAAGGTTAATCACATAGTTAAGTTAAGTTAATGAGATAAACGTAAACTTAAATCGTTTTTCCTATTCTTAATTAAACGTATCCGTAGTTCAGCATTATTTTGCACATTTCGTTTATGTGTGAAGTCTGACTTGAATACACGAAAAACCTTTTCGTGATCACAAAAAGTCCCGCCGAATCGAATCCGCCTATTAGGGAGGGCGCTGTTACTAATTAAAACAAAATTGTTAAAACACACCCTCCTGGTGCGCTCGCTCTCCCGGGCTAACTTTTAACGAGTATATATTTGGTTTCGACCAACCCTTTGGTGATTTTACTATTGAGTCTGACTGCAAATAACTCCGTAATTGAGTGCAAACAACTTCTGGCTTTGCGGATAGAACATTGAGGTTTGTATTTGGCTACCTGCATAGGTCGCCAACTCTTTGGTGCACGGCAGCACGGAAACTCAAAGGGATATTAACGTGCTATGCAATGGCGTGCGGCTTCATATATAAAATATTAACGCTTTCACCGCAAATAACTTTCTAAGCGTCCAATTAAATATAGTTATGACGGTTCCTTGTCATTTGACATTAATTTAAAACTTATGAATATATGTTTGTTCCATTCGGCGTCGAGACCCGTGGGGTCCTAGCGCTCAAAGCCTCTTTAAAGAAATTTCGAAGAGGCTCATTGACGTCACGGGAGACCGAAGAGCTGGCAGTTTCCTCGCTCAACGCATAAGTTTAACTATACAGCGAAGAAATGCTGCCAGTAGCGCGAGGAGCTAACCCCATGCGCTTCTGTTTAGTCCACCAGAGATTAATTATTCTTTGTGTGATATGACATCCATGGACAAATTTCTTTCATAAGTACATGGTGCTTATATTAAACTCAACATGGGCGAAAACACAGACTGAAAGCCATTCATTATGAAATAATGATTTTTTGAAGTAGTGTTCCTAATTCACGACGGCGCGCCCTAATTAATTCAGGTATAGGTACATTGACGCAATCGGGCAACGTCAATTTAAATTACATGGCACATTTAAGTTTTTTCCACAAAAGACTCAAAGGCGTCCAAAACGAATTATTATTTACTTGAAAATGAAAAGTTACTCAAATGCAATATTAATGAAATTAGTTTAATTATCAATGCGAAAAGTTGTGCGTTTCTTTGTTACCTTCACGCTACAACGGGTGGAGGGACATGGATGAAATTGGAAATAGAGATAGCTCATACCCCGGATTAACATATATATCATCCCGGAAAATTTACAAATTCCCGAGCGAATAACGATAATCGAAATTTACGCGGCCGAAGTCGCGGGCAGCTAAGCATCATTTGTATTTTTTTTATAAAGGTAATACTCTACTTTAAAGAAAACTTACCTATTGGGGAAATTTTAAAACTTCGGAGGCCTGGTAAAGACTGTTTGATCATCAACCTTGTTTTAACATCCGGCAGTTGAGATGGGCATGGTGTTAACACCAGTGTTATCATTAACTGGCTGAATCCAAATTGCCGAGAGTTCATCCGGAGACCGTGTTAAGACCAGGCTTGTTGCAGGCGGCCGCGCGGCACCATGCTGGACTGCCTGTGCCCCGCGCCGCGCACGCTGGCCTGCCGCGTTGTGCTACTCGACGAGCGGGAGCTGCTGCACGAGATACAGGTAACACATAAAGACATATTAAAAGTTCTCAGTTTATTTAGGTATATTTCAAAAATATTGCAGTGATCGGTTGTCTTAGTGATTAAGACTAAATTAAAATGTTCCATTGTGACGACGCGTTGGCCTAGTTGGTAATGACCTGCCTTCGAAGCTAGCGGTCCTGGGTTCAAATGAGCAGACATATGTGTGTTGTTGTTTGTGTTAAACAATTTCCAATCCTGCCCAATGTCTTTCTATGAAATTAATTTTTGTATGAATAATTGAAGGGTCCACGGAAAGAACATGTCTAGTCACATTAGTAACTTTTTGAGATATCGCGATTTGAAAGTTAGGAACCGTGTCATTTTGTACGTAATTTTCGTGTAGAGGTGTTTTTAAGAGTGAAAAAATACAAGTTATATGAAGATTTATATCTGAAACTGAGTGGTAGGTCATAGTTCATTTTGTCCTCTACATTTCGGGATTAAAAACTAATTTTCAAAAAAAAGTGACTAGACATGTTCTTTCCGTGGACCCTTCAATTTTAATTACCGGACAGAAAGTACTAAATATTATTGTTCCTAATAAAGAAAATTGGGTAGAATGAGGATATACATTAGGTAAATGAACATGCGCAACCTATCCCATACTTATATCTCTTAAGTTTGAGTACTTTCTGAACTTAATTCATTTAGAGGAAGTAAGAAGTAAGAATAATTAGCATTTCTATGGGTAACTTTTAAAGCAAATTCTCACATGGCATCTTCAACTCAACTGCTAGTTAAACAGGAGCTGAGGAGTGTCTGCTGGAGTAATTACTGTTTGCTGAGCGCGCATTTAATATCTAATCACCTCTGTAGAAACCGTTCGACACGACGGTGGAGCTATTGAGGAGTGAAACAAATACAAATCCACTTTATAAACTATCAAAGTTATTGTTGATGACAGTAATAATAATTAACGGGTTCTAACTTGGGTTTGAAATATATTGACGATGTAATCATCATAATTTGGATTACTGAAGTCTACGTGTTGATTACAACAGAATAGAATATAATCATTTATTTGGCTATTTTAGAATTAAGGATAGCCGCGTCGCTATACCCTCTTTCTAGTTCGTTTACTTTTACTTTATTTACGACTACCAAAACAATTAAAACCCAAAGTTTTTTTAAATTTGCTTATTTTAATGAATTCTTCAAGTAAAGAAAACAGAACACCGTTAGTTTTCGGAATGGTTCGGACTCTGATCTCTAGGCAAAGACTTTCGAGTGAGTTTTGGTAGCAGTGATAGTAACAAAAAGTAATAAACAAATAAATAAAAATATGGAAATTATTAAATTGAATCAAACCAGATTAAAATATATATAATTATATTTAGATATGCATCTTTTGGTTGTATTAAATAGGTTTTTTTAACTGATAGTTGTGAGAAACATAATAATTCCAAAGTAATTTGTTAAAGAAAAAAGTTGTGGACTAAGCAATTGTTACTTGGCGAACAAGGCAAACTCATCAATTTCGGGAGATTATCCCTTAAGCTCCCATTGAAAGCAATTTTACACTTTTCTGTGAAATAACTTCGATTACAGTTTCTTGTACAGCTAGAATTGGACGGGGATTATTTCGAAATTCAACCTTTGCCGCCCCGTCCCGGCGGACGCGGTCGGTATTTTTCAATTTCCCCGTATGAAACAACGCGTGAATTTTTTCTCGGATTCCCTTCCCTCACTTTTGAAGTGCACCAGCAATTCCGCGACGAATTATTTGAAGTACACCCAGGGGCTCTAGGAAGGTCCTTTATATGCGCAGCTCGGGTCCAAGGTGCGGACGATGAATTCACTGAATCGTACGTCGACTCTATGAATATTAAATTCTATTTGGCTGGCATTGTCGCCGCGTAGTGAATGTGAGAGTGGCTCGCGAGCACCGAGCGCCCGCGCCGCCGCAAGCCAGCAGCGCCTCCTCGCCATCAGCCAATTATACGCGCGCGGCTCGCTCGCACCCGACCCAATACAGGATTATTCAACTTGTTGAATAACGCCCTACATCTAACGCTTTTCCGCACACACAATGGCGGAGACTTCTTTTCAAGTTTTTCAAAGAACTGATAAGTTATGGCTTCAGTAACACCCCCGCACTCGCGCCGCCGTAGAGTAATGGCCGTCAGCGTTGACCCCGCACACAATGTCTATTATCTGGTAACACTGAAACTCCCTATCTCAGTAACACATAAGACTGCCGACTTCTAACAAATTCCGACCAGTTATTCCGTCATAACCGTAAACAAAGTCGGAATTTATCCAAGAAATACTTTTGTTAGGCGTGCAGTGCATGGAGACCCTCGACTTCTTCGTCAAACAAATTCCCTAAAAATATATTGAGGACCGACTCATCCAATTTGGGTAAAGGATAGCGACGAGAATTCGGCATTTTGCCCTAAATTGTATGGGTATTTTAGATAAATCTCCTTTCTTCCCACAGTTTTCCATCTACAAAGGACATTTGTCTTAAACGGATCTAGCGAAAACTTTTCTCTTTTCACACACCCATACCAATAAAATATCAAGATTTGTTACTCACAATCTCGAGCAGTAAGTTTGTGTATTTTATCTGACAACTTCTTAAGAACGCTGTCTTACTATACGTCATCTGTGTCAATTTTATAAATTGCGTTGTTTATTGATTCATTTAAACTTTGTGGAACGATGCAAATATAGCATTAATTAATGCAGATGATGCCAGTTCACTGGAGCTCACCGATTAGAGGCGATCTTCGATTTGAGGAATGGCGGAGCTCGTAATTGGCTGCGCTTGTGCCTTTATTACGTTTATTACAAAGATTATGGCCGCGGCGGACGAGCGGTATCGCTTCTGCGACCGCGATGTGCTAAACTCTGGTTTTATGTATTCTTCCGTTAAATAGAATTGCTCGCTTTTATTGTTTAATAAAACAAAATATTGCATTAGTTTTCAGCAATAGTACATCATCGCATTATAAGTAAGAAATTAAATAATTTCGTAGTTTAGTTTAAAATCATTGCTACAATAATATTTTACATGCTTAAAAGTCAGCTATATTACATACATATACCTACGTATGTGTTGTTCTCTTATACTCGTAGGTGACGCGGAAACGAATTTTTTGTCAAGGTGAAAAATATTAAAGTATATCGGCGAGTGGACAACGATGTTCAAACCTGCCTACCTAAAAAGATTTAGTCGTTCTTCCTCTATAAAAATGTTTCTGTCAATTGCTACAAGCAAAGCACTCGTGTATTTATTATTTATTCTTTGATAGGAAGTAAAGTGGGCCAAGGACATAAAGTAATTCTCCCTAATTCGTCCTTCAGCCCCATATTGCGCGGTAACCGGCCAATTACACTATGTACAACTTATTTGCTAATTTTGACTTGGAATTGTATTGCCTTGCTCTGTTATAGAATCTTTTATCTTATTATCTTTCTGGTTTTGCTACCTCGCTTTCTCTGGTTTCAGTGAGTTAATTAATTAAAGAGAAATGAGCCGTAACTATAATAACAAAACCTTTTTTATAATAAAGTGATGAGATTTTTTATTATCATTGAAAAGATAATGAGAAATCTCTAATTATTATCATTTAAAAAAACCTTAGAATATTTAAATCTATCATTACTTGCGTCAAAATATGATAGCTATGATAAGGCGGTAGTATACAAGATAAACAGATATAGCTTTGTTGAACTTTTGTAAAGCTGTTTTTATTTGAGTCAAACACTAGACGGAAAGGGGAAGATAAGAAATTGCAGAGCAATTTATGAAGCGAGCCTAGTGTCGGCGCCGGCGATGGCTCGCCATTGTGCTGGATATTGCACGGAGCAAATTGACTCGCGCGGCGCGGTCTGCTGCGCGCGGCAACGACAACTTGTTTCATTGATCATGTATCTTATCTTGGTACAACTTACTAAGTTCCCTTTTGTTTTTATTTAGTCCGTAAGAAGTTGACAAGAGAGGTTGCATTCTACGATAGTGACTTTCAAAAACTGGCAAGAAGTTGGCATTACCTTCCGACACGACTGTTCGCTAGCTTACGCCATTATTATTTTTTCGGTGGTTGCTATAGGTTGAAGTATACTGTCTAGGCACGCAGGATGGTAAATAAAAGCGCCTTTAGCGCTGTTTTATTTACTAAACCATTGCCCTATCAATATAAATCAATTAAACCCTGAAATCATTCAAACAAGATGGAATTTCGAAACAGTAAATGTTACTCGCAGCAATTTACCTTTTGATCTCCTTATATTTCTGAGTTTAACCGAGTTGTTTTTACAAGCTATTTTTTTCCTTTAACTGCTATCTTTAGCTTTTGTTTTTACAATTTTTCGTGTCTAAATCTAAATATTTGTACAGATGGGAAAACCAAATTAACTAGGCGTATCATTGAAACACAGATGCAAATACTGCAATGTTATGAATATAAGCTTGAAAATACTAATAGTACGTTAATGAAAAATTGTTGCTTTAAGTCGTGATTGAATGTGAGCCCTAAATTACTCCTTTAATTTGGGCAGTTGTATAATGACGGAGCGTAGAGTATGGAGGCGCCGGGTGGCGCGGGGGGGACTCGCGTGCATCGTCCATACCTCACCGCCGGCACTTTTTAAAATCGTTTGTTATTTTTCGACCTGAACGTACGTTGGGAGCAAACGCGCTCTGTTATTAAATCATTTATTATTCAAGCCACCGAACTGTTTCGCAATTTTCCCACAAGCTCGGAGGCTTGTGTACAAGCAAATACCACACTTTTGCAGATAGGAGTATGCCGGTATTTTGTTATTGTTGCGCTTCCACATTGTGTGCGCTTGACTTCATGATGACTGGCGGTTTGGTATAAAAAGTTGCCTCTGTATGCAAAAAAACGTAAGAATTCAAAAACATACAGTAAATAACGCTTTCTTATTAACCAGTTTGACGACTATACTATTATTCTGTTACCAACCCATAAACTAAACTTATCTACGCGCATCTATAGAGTAATTTGCTCCTGCCCAACGTTGTGCCCATCTAAATGTTCCCACATAAGGTCATCGCCCCGATCTTTCAAAAGTCACGAACAATAATTTTAGGAGAAACAAAAGGCCGTAATTTCGCCGGTGGTTTTTATAGCAATTCTAGAGTAGTTATCGCGTCACGGGCGCGCACGCAGGCCGCGTGAGCGACGCGGTGCTCATTATGGTGCCAATTCGCCGACTACTGGTCTTGCAGGTCCACCATCGCGTGCGAATTAGCCTAATTGTGGAAAGCCAGGCTTCGAGAAATGCAAATTGGAGATAGTTACGTGCCGATACCGTGGGAGATTAATATTCGGCGCTCGTGCATTTTCGCTTTCTAATATGCATCAAAATCGATAAAATTCAACGAGATATTTAAAACTAACATAAACTGTACCTTAAGTTCTTATAAATTAAACGGCCAAGTGACTTTTACTCCTCAATAATAATTCGCATTTAGTATCGCACGAATATTGTATTTAAATGATCCTCCAAAGTTAAAGTTAACTAAGCAATAGCAAAAACGGAAAAGTCAAGAGTTAACCACGGGGACGTTTAAATTTATGACTTCAAATGTAAAGTTATCTGAAGAAACAACAGGAAAATGGAATTGCGAACAGTTAGTAGGTATTCAGTCGAGGAAACAGCTCAGAGACTTTTGTAGCGCCCGGAGCCGATATAAATCTCCGCGTAGAAATTACACAAGAACAAAGGACTTTTCTATTACTTATCTAATTGTCTTGGCTTTGAAAGCTCTTGGTAAACAAATAATTTACTTAACGATATTTTTTATTAAGTGGCTACTTACGCAGGCATTTATTAAAAAATCTATTAAGATGTTACCTACTGCTGTACTTACATATGTAGCTCATTAATTTTGTACAGCAATATGTTGGAGCGAACGTTTTTCAAGTTGGGATTTCAACCGTAGGTTATTGGTTGTTGACTTTTTTATGTTGTTACAGGACAACAGCACAGGCCAAGCTCTCCTGGACGTGGTGTTCAGGCACCTGGATCTTTTGGAAACAGCTTATTTTGGATTGCGTTATGTCGACCAGGATAATCAAACTGTAAGTTTAAATCAGATCAGGCCAAACTAAGCTCTTTAGTTTAGTTTGGGCATGCGTATTTAGAAGAAAAACTTTAAAACGGAATCACCTAGTCAGTATTTTTTATTAATGTTTGCATTTTCGAAGAAACAACCAAGGTCAGAAATGAGAATGTTAACAACTGCAGAAATCACAGAATATGTATATTCTTCGTTTTTTATAATGTTTAAAAAATAATAGCCAAATTTTCCTAAATATTCTAATTCTTGTTATGAATTACTCATAGAAGACACACAAGAGGAGGAAACGGGTGAAAAAGCGGTAATTTGTTCTAACCGTGACTAAAACGAAGTACCTACCTATAGGCTTTACGTAAGCGGTCATGTGTTGGGACCTTTATCAATTCCATTTAACTATTCCCACACTCGTTAACATGCGCAAAATTTAGATGAAATTACTATCCCTTGAAAATTATGGTTTTAAATTTTTGGTGAAGCTGTCATATTTATTTCTTAATTTCTAATCGCCTCGTATTGACACAGCACTGGCTCGACGTTGGCAAGCGCCTGCGCCGGCAGCTCCGCGGATCGGACCCGCACACCTTTTACTTCGGAGTCAAGTTCTACGCCGCCGACCCTTGCAAGTTGTTGGAGGAGATCACAAGGTAACATGTTAAATAATTTGAAACCAATAATAAAAATATATATCGTGTAGAGTCAGAGCTTACGAGACAGTCTATTAAAAGATGAGTGGGCCCTTACTCACAGTTACTTGGGTTGACCTCCAATAGATGATAAAAAAACACGACACCCTGGCTTGGCACGTTCGGGAGGAATATACCTGCTCTTATTAGTTATAGGAAAGTGTGAGGGTCTCTAGTTTGCTTAAGATTTTTTTTACATTTAGAATGTTAGCTGTGGCGTGAATACAGAATTGTTAGTACTGAACCCATCTATATTAATTATTGTCGAAACCTAACTAGCAACAGTTACGATCCTAAAGTCAGTACGCGGTTTGCACATAGAACCATTAACAGCTTTAATGGCTACATACAGTAGTAAGAGTAGGTAGCTAAACTGTTTCAAAACCCCCCTAGACATTTAGTTTTTTTAAAGCAAACGATATTCGGTATTTCGGCTAACGCTTTTTTAAATAAATTTCTGACGACAAAACATTTTTGGAATAAGCTTTTGTATCTTATATTTTTTGTACAGGTTCATCTGCAAAATTAAAGTAGGTCAAACCCAAGTCGAATGCTCTACTTTAATCACAACAGAGATCCTATTGCCACTTTCTGACTTCATACTCAGATCAGCTCCTAGATACACTAACATGCATGCCCTCGAGTTACATTATGTTTTCAATTCGCGTATATAGGTGTCTAACTTTCTTCCATTAAAATTTAGCTCCGGGCGGTAACATCCACTAAATCTAGTCCAATTTCCACTAGTTTTGAATATTTTGTAATTATTAAAGAAAACTAGACTAAATTTGATTCTTTCCAAGAATTATTTTCTTGGAAAGAAAAACGTACAGCCCCAATTTTTATAAAATTTACAACATGTCCAAAAGTCGTAGAATTTGGACAAGGGTCAAGGAGAGATTCTGTACCGCATTCTGTATTGAAATTTTCAGCCTCAGAGCCCTTTTCATAATTTATTTTATTGAGAACTCGATTCTGCGCATCGCTTTCTTCAATATGCGCTGATCGCCGACGAGTTTGTTTTAATTTTAACATACTTAACTGTCTCGTCGATATGGAACCTGTTCGCGGAATCTTGTGCCACTGACACTCATCCCGCCGCCATATTTCGGCTATCATAAAACGGCCGGCCGAAACCGCTAGCTGTGCTTGTGAATAATAAACTAATGGGTACGCAGTAATATTTAATGACCACACTATATTTATTTTACCTCTCTAGTGGTTTTCGTGTATCAATAAAACACATGGGTTAGCCCAAGCCGGCGCTAGCTTATGTATTTTAAAGGATGCTGTGAGTGCTACTGATCCGTAGAAATTGTTGGAATTTTATCTGATTACGAAAAATCTTATTGATGACAGCACACGAAGATATCTGGAGGTTTATGATTTTGTCTTTTGTTATACTGCTCTGTCAAAAAAGTACCAGGAATTTGTAAATAAAAAAAGTCAATGCCAAAGATTTCAAAAAATAAAATGCTTTTTAGGTTGGTAGCACTGTCTTTAATTATACTACCTAATATGAGCGGTAAAAGTCCGCCATTTTAATTACAGCAGCTAGTTAAACCGGCAGACCTAAGAAGTTGTTCACGATTTTCATGATGGATGAAATTATCGGACAACGAGTTTGCCTTGAATTTTGTGTTGCGAACGGTATATCGTGTGTAGACTCACTAAAAATGTTAGGTAAAGCCTATGGTGAGTCAGTGTTATCAAAAACATGGGCCTATGAGTGGTACAAAGCATTCAAGGAGGGTCGAACCATCGTCGAAGACAACCCTCATTCCGGACGACCGTCGACATCTTCTACGCACGAAAATATAGAAAAAAATCAGGAAATCGTACTCGATAATCGGCATTCAAGCTTGAGAGAGATAGCATGTGACCTTAAAATCTCTCATGAGTCTGTTCGTTTGATTTTGGTAGATAAATTGGGAATGAGACGCGTCGCCGCTCGACTCGTTCCATAAGAGCTAAATGTTCTACAAAACCTGTACCGAAAACAGACCTCTTTGGACATGCTAGATCGCGTCAATTCTGATCCCACGTTCATGGAACGCATCATAACTGGTGATGAGACGTGGGTCTACGAATTTGACATGCAAACAAGCCAACAGGCATCTGAATGGAGGACAAAACACGAACCAAAGCCCAAAAAACCGTGTCAAAGTCGCTCAAGAATCAAGGTGATGCTCATTGTTTTCTTTGATATTCGTGACTTGGTCCACCATGAATTCGTTCCGGAAGGGCAGACGGTTAATAAAGAATACTGTTTAGCCGTATTAAAGCGTTTGCGTGAGAAAATTCGTCAAAAACGGCCCGAACTGTGGAACAACAACTCGTGGATTTTGCACGACGATAATGCACCATCGCATAGAGCAGCAATTGTGAGCGAATTTAAGGCCAAAAACTGTGCAAATACCATTGACCAACCACCGTATTCACCAGACTTGGCCCCGGCGGACTTTTTCTTGTTCCCAAAACTGAAATTTCCGCTCCGTGGTGACCGTTTCGAGTCCATCGAATCCAAAATACGTAATTCGCTAAAAGAGTTAAAGGCTATACCGGAAAACACTTATAAAAAGTGCTTCGAAGACTGGAAAAAACGCTGGCGTATGTGTATCTAGCATCAGATGGGGCTTGTTTTGAAGGCGACAAAATAAATATTATTGATTAAAGGAAAAGTCTGCATTTTATTGAATAATTCCCGGTACTTTTTTGACAGAATGTATTAATTAAAATTACTATTATAATAAAAA
The DNA here is from genome assembly GCA_923062465.1 of Acleris sparsana. Lineage (NCBI taxonomy): Eukaryota > Metazoa > Arthropoda > Insecta > Lepidoptera > Tortricidae > Acleris > Acleris sparsana. The sequence goes on along the minus strand of OV281287.1, from coordinate 10,389,901 downwards.
AAAAAACAAATTCAAAAAAGCTTTTCATTGAATTGTTACTTAACCTAACCTAACATGAAGTTAAATTCGTTACATTATCAAAAGCGTGTTTTTTTTACGCCCAGTGTACCAATGTCTATTTCTCCGAGAAGAATGGTACAAAGGCACAAGCAGGATGCCCTCTTTATAATGACAGTTATTGTATATTTGAATGATAAATTAAATAGCTCTCGTAATCCTTACTGACTAACTATTTACAGTTAAAGTACTTAATAATAAAACCACACAACCAAATAATAATATAAATTTTACAGCGAATTGTTTCAAATTGAAAGGAAATTAATTAAACACGCGCAGTTCGCTAAAAACACGGGTACGTATTTCCCCGAAATATTATTCGCACGTTGATAATAATATGTCCGGAAGAACGGGTGGGATCGAAACGATAAAAGACATCTGTGCCTCTCGCTACTCAGCGCTTCGCCAGCATCGCCTACCAGACCCCTCGGCTATTATTAAATAAATACACTTACTAGACATTATTCTGAAAGGTCAAAGCCGTATGTCTCAGTCCTTGAGAGGTTTATTTATAATTCCCTAACAATGACTTTTCATTGTTGGCTTTGGACCAATATTGGGAAAATCATTACCAAAGATAAATGGACAACCAATTAATTAATGATAAAGTGGCACGTATTAACCATCGTTAATCAATAAATAACATTCACAATAACCTACAACCATTTTACGGACTTTCTGCTATGGCTCCTAGACCATCGGCCGAGTTACTCCGATATTTGGAGTGGTGTTACATTTCTAGGCTCAAGGCTCAATGAGTCCATAAACAACTCAGATAAAACTAGATAGAGCACATGGGAGAGGGATCGCTCCCACGTCCATATGCGTTAGAATTACGTCATGGGAACGCTCGTCACGTGACAATTAACTCTCCATAAGTAGATGCTCTAACTAGTGACTTACACGGGAAAATGTGAAATAATGTCATCCTGACGACATCTGGTATTTTGCTAGTAACTAATACGTACCTACTTAATAAGCGAATGTTTAATAGACCCTGAGTACTTCTAATGTTGTGCGATTATTATCTAGGTTTAATGTAACTGAAAGAGACATTTTAATGGGATAAGTTCGCCTTTGTACATACCTTTTATACATCTTGTCTATGTTTGGTCGCCACGTTGATTTAGAGTATCGCAATTTTGATTTATTTTTCCCTGTTTGGTGTAAATCAAAACAAGAAATCCTTTTTGAGACTGACTATGTTTTAGATAAAGTAGACATAAAAGAAAGGAGTTTTGAAATGTATTTTTGGTTTACTATAAGGTTTTATAACTTTGAATTGTCGTCATCTACATAGAGAAACGATCACGACGGTAGGTATATAAGGTTTGAACGATGCATTACGTTCACCGAAGTTTTATTACTACCTAACGCTAAAGTTTTATGACATGAAAGAAGTAAATTCTCGCATATAACAATGCGGGTCTCTAAAGCTGGCGCAATAACTTCTGGAGCTCGTAAATTCCACCAAACCAGCTAAAATTCAAATAGAAAAGTAAAATGATTGGCTATACTAATTGTGAAAAAACGGAGAGGAGTATACTACTGAGTATTGTGTCGTTAACGTTCGTTGTTCATTCTCATAGAATTGGTATTGTTTAAATTCGTGATCCAATTTTCGGTGTCTTTCTTTCCATGAAACGTTTACTCTTGAAACTCTTCAACAACGGTTACAATCGCAGGCAGTTGAGTGGATTTTTTAAAAGTATTCATTATTTTTTATTTCAACGTAGGCTTGCAGGGGGAACTGAAATGTTTTATTAAAATTTAGTTATTACGTTGTCCGCGCCCGACTCGCGTCGCTGCAAGAGGAAACAGCTTCCCCAAGACGAAGTAGATAACAGCCGCATTTAATACTCGTAAAATTTCTACAGTAATGCTCTTTTAATATTTAATTTGGCATTAGGGCTGTATTTCCTTAGACCACTTCGACTAAGCTTACAATTCCAGAAGGAGAAAAATGAGTTCCGTATTAATTCAAAAATCTCGTTAATTTATCTTGAGAAAACTTTTACAAGCATTCCGAGCGTAACTTATTATGTTTTTTTCTGTAAGGGAAACTGTTTTAATCTTCTTATCGCTCCTGTACTTGCATTTTTCAAAGAGTCTTAACATTAACGGAAGTCGTAATACTATTTTGGCACTTTGTGGAATTATGGACTTTTTTAACGTTGCGACATTTGCGCAGGTATCAGCTGTTCCTGCAAGTGAAGCAGGATGTGCTGCGCGGGCGCCTGCCCGTCAACTTCGACCTCGCTGCTGAGCTTGCCGCTTACGTGCTTCAATGTAAGTAGTATACACCTTATTGTTCTAGCCTGAGGGGCTATTGCCAAATGCACTCACAATCGCAATCGTTTTCATTTTGAAAATGGAAGGCTTGTCTGCATAAACAATGAAAACAATAGTTCCACTTTGAGCAGTATGTACGTGCAGCTCGCCGATGCAGGAGTGGTTTTAACTGTTTAACCCTCAATCTCGTTTTGATGTGCGAAATATCTTTACAAGATAATCTCAATAAACATTCGTTTAACTCTACTATAGGCAGGGCTCGTTACACGGAGGGGTCAATGAGCTCACAAAGTGGCAAAGGTCGCGGGAAGATTTTTTACTTCACGGAACTGTGGTCATTGTGACAATCCATGTGGGAGGCCGATGTTTATGATGACCGCTCTACATTTAAGTGTAATATGATCAGGTGGCGCAACTGCATCAAACCAAAAATAAATCCAAAAAATATACGTTTTATCGCACTTACCCCGTTAACGCACTTGTCCCTGACGCCCTTGACCTGGCCTTAGGTGTCCGGATTGGCCCTGTTACAAATTAACACTGTAGCGCTTCATTCAGTTAGCTTTCATAACTCTTGAACCATACCAACCACTTAGCTCCACTCAGTCTCTAATCTTTCCTAATTAGGGTTCTGTGATTCAGAAAATGAGACTAGAGATCGTGACCTAAGTAAGACCTTCATTAACAAAACTTGGCAACATGGATTCACTATACGACAAGGAGGTACAGATACATGCAATTATGTTACAAATATACCAACATTAGCAAGATTTTAATTAATGTTAAATTTAATTGAGGGTTATTTTATTCGTTTTAGAGTTTCGTAGTCAACAAGGAACCCTTATAGTTCAACTAAATAATAAAAAAAAGGTTTACTGTAACTGAAAGTTTCCGCAGTTCGTAAAACCGCAAAAACTAAGTTGTTAATTTGTGTACCTAGTTTTATTAGAATTTTAGTTGTTGTCATTATTTCTAAAGATTTATTAAGGAGGTTTGTTTATTATATTTTTATTATAATGTGACAATGTGTGTGTGTGATGTATGTCTGATGTGTGTGTGACAATGTGTCACAGTATTGTTTTTTAATTTTCAGCGTTATGTTAATGACTGTTTGTGTTCTTTTTTATTAAATAAATAAATAGAAAATTAGTCCAAACTTGTTGTTTTTTCAGATAATGACTAACAATGGTCCGAAATGCTCTTATAATTTTTTTATTTTTGTTTATTTTGTTTTGCCAAAGGAGTTTTTATTTGCCAAAGGGAGCCCAATGTAGAAAGTTATTATATAGTATCTATAAAATAGCTAAAGTCGCAATAGCGAATACCTACTGGAAACTGTCACATTTTTTGTGTAACATTCCAATACCAGTGGAAAACGGTACACAGCAAGATACCTCGGTGAAACAACATTCAATTTTGCAACATTGTTACAATCTTGCGAGACAGTACCATTATTGACCAAACTCTCTCGAAAACAAGCTTAAGTACGTAGTCCATTCAAAACAATATCCATTTTGTTCTGCACACAGGGAAAATAGCGGTGCTCGCTCCTTCGGGGCCAATAAGCGAAATGGACTAAAGTCATAATCCTAGTACTCAAGGCGTGTAAAAATCCTTCGAATTAGAGTTCCCCGGCGAGAGCAGTACTAGCCGTAAGAGCGCGGGCATGCTCGGGTTACAAAGCGCGGCCAGTAACCCGGCGAGCCCACTCGCAGCGTCGACACCCGCCGTTTACTATTTCACGTAAAAGCACACCTATTTTATTAACCTGATTGTGCACCCAGCACTGTAAGTGGAAAACTACTACATTTTCTTTGAGAAATGTGATCTATTGTTGTGGATTTGACGTGCACTGCTCACGAAGGAATCAACTGCTTAGCGAAGTGGAGTGATTTTTAAGAATTTACTTATTTATTTTAAAGATTGTAAAACATTTGTTTCAATAGTGTTTTATTTAGAAACTAAATTAAAACGATGGGTATATGAGTGAACTATTTTTAAATAGCTAAGAAAATAATCGATTGGGTAAATAAAGTACAGCACCTGAATATACAATTTGCATGTTACTTTTGATGTCATTAAATCAATATCATTATATGTTATTTTACCGGGTCAGAATTGATTTGCAAATAAAATAAACAGCATCAAAAAATATCAAATACCAAACAACAACAAAAAATTACAAAAAAGGAAAAGTAAAAATATTATGTTCGTATTCGGATTTCGTCGATCAACTTTACGTGATTGATATTTTATTTTTATTTGGAGGTACAACAAAGATCATGCACTTGATAGGTCCATTTAGGGAGTGCGGTCGGCAAAGAGCCCGGTTGAATGTCGGCGACCGTCGAGGGCCACTCCGCGCGTGCGGCGCCGCGATAACCCTCCCACTATCGCCCTTTCCTCTCTGCTACTTTTCCCCGTCCTTGAAACTTTCAAGTCATAAAAGACGAAGAAGTCAGAAAATTACGACGTGAAATATCTTCTTTTTGTTGTACCTACAAGTAAACAAAAACGAATAAAAAAACCTTTCCCAACAAATACGTGATTTGATAACCTTCGCTGTCACTACTTGTACTATTAGTCTATTACTTATTCTGTGCTATCACTTAGTAACTCGCGTACCTACCGACCGACATCTTCATGGACACGTCGGAAGAAGAAGACCTTCCCCCTTTTACAACTTGTTTTTTTACTAGTCTAAAAGGTCAGCTTTTAAAGCAAAAAACGAAAAAGGACCTTTGTAAGCTTATACCTGTCATTAATAACAGCTCAGCAACGTAAGCTCTCCCATCCCAAAACAATTTTTCAAAGAGCACTTTTTGCCACATGACCGTTTAGTCGTAAGTGCCATAAACAAGAGCGGAGGAGGGTAATATCGATGCGTTATTCAAAAGGTAAATGAGCAATCAGCGGCGGCGTCGTTTGCATCTAATCTCGACCTTTGTGCCGTTGCCGGCCCCCGAGACACACACCGGCGTCCCGTAATCGTATGCAATTTGTACTAACTTCCAATTACAAGAAAGCGTTCGAGTTTACAAGGCCCGGAATAACTTCACTAACAAGTTACGTCGGGGTAACACCGTTTTCAGATGCTTTAGATTACTACAGCTAAGCGTATTCAATGTAAATCAATGGAATTGCGCGCTCAAATCACATGCTTACAAAGATGAAATAAAATCGAATCGCCTCGAAAGTTACAACTTCATCTTTATTTTATAACCAAGAAATATAATAATAACCGACACCGACGTTCCGAGCGCTCGTCTGTGTCCTCGACGCCGTGTAACCTACTCGCAAAGTGAAATATCCTCGTTTGCGCCCCTTTCTCCAAGCATCCGAGCCACTGAGACTACCTTTAAACGCGGGTTTCTTTACGACTTTATGATTCACAAAAAATCATCCTCATGCATAATATAGACATTCTTCTAAGAAGTGCAATTTACAACGTCTCGGATAGAATAATTTATTATTATAACAAACTAAATCCTGAAATCATTGTCATTTTAAAAGAAAAAAAAAGCATTTCAGGAAACGATGGCGACGTACAATTTATCACCGCGCGGTAGTCTATTCTTAGGATAGTTAAACCGACTCGTCTCTGGAAGAATCGTAAGTACCACTCGAGTCGAATAGCGTTTTGTTGACAATGCAGAGCCTACGAGTATCTTGAGCCGGCTCGCAACAAGTTACACTCCTCGCATTAATCAGCTGTATAATTGCCGCCTGTGCTAAATGAGACGTGCGGATACACATTACACAACCACATACGGGTATTTGACGACTCAATCTAAATTAACTCAAAACTTTCGACGAAAAAACAGATTTGACACTTAACAACCCAGGTTGAAGTAATGGGAAGCTGCTGAAAACAGCTTTAAATGTGATGAGAAAAATTGTGGGAATGTTCTTATTTTTACACTCACAGTTTACTTTTAAGTTTGTCCGTTAACGCGTGAGATAAAACGATGATTTGTTTATAGAAGGATTTTAAAATGTGGCTTCTGTAAGTATGTGTGGCAGCCACGCGTTCGTCTAGCCGCGACGTTGTCGGGCGGTTCGGCCCATGATCGATGATCCTACAGATCTCCCACATCCACTAACGCAAAGCAGATTCCGACCGCGTGACTTATACTGATGGTGTACCTGATGGAAACCATCAGCCTATGAAATTCTTTGATGTCGAAATTATATCAGAAAACAGATCTTGTTTTTTATTCGTAATTATAGAGGTACAGATACAGATTGATAAACAAGTAAAGAAAAATATTGGACTTACCTGAAAAAATATATTTATTTATTTACCCCAAGTGCTTCGAATATTACGCGAGAGGAAAATTATTATATCCATGATCATTTCTTATTCTAAGAAAAATTCTTCGTGCTATTCGACTTTAATATTCAGCCAGTAAAAAAGATCTCGCAGTATGTCGCAACTTGTTATTTACGTTACCATGGTTTTAGTTTCTTCGTTAGTCAAGAAACGTATCCCAGTATACAATAGTAGTCTTTGAAGAAACGTATACATCTATTTGTGACAAATTGTAGATCATTAAATTATAAATGGCAGTAAATATTTCACACTCACAAAGTTTTCACTCGATTTGTTAACAAAAGTAATTTAGAAACATGTGTGTGTTTTCGCACTGTAATCGCACGTACCAGATGTTGTAATGTCCGACAGCAAAAAAAGATATACGGCGGGAAATGACACTCCGCCTCGTTCATCCTAGTTTTTCTGGTGCGGTCCCTCTGCGAAGATATTTCGATCTCGCCTCTGCACGTCCGCTAGACTAGACACCATCTACAGGCCGGTAAACACAGAACGGGCCATTAATCTTTCGTTAGGCTTCATGAATATATTTCTCCTTATTTCTGTTCATTTACGGTACCGTGTCATTCAATTACCCGACTAATCGAATATGATGTTGTTATTTGAACAGGGATCTATAGCCAGCACACGTAGTTACGACGCGGCGTACCTAAGACAGAATTATAATTGTGTTAAATAGGCGGAGACATACAAGCAAATTCCAAAATTTAGTTATGATTATGAAATAGAGCCGGTTGAGTTGATTCGATTAATTGTTCCCCAAGACGAGGGTATCAGGTTTGCGTCATAACACCGTAACGGACACGTTCCTAGTTGTTTGTATTTTCGTTTGGCTGCGTGTGACGCTCCAAACAAGGCATTTGTTACTAAAACGGTACGCGTCGCGCGCTCCCGGTTATTTCAATCTACTGTTTGAAGTATCCCATCGTGTATAAATGGACTTACGTGATACAAAGTATTTCAACGTGTTACGACTTTGTAGTTGTGTGTGTCATGCCGCTCGAAATTAATTTGGTATAACGTTAAAATCAAACATAAATAAATTAAACAACGGACTTAAGAAAAAATCTACATATAATTTATATTTAAGGTTCGGGATATTTTAAAATACATTTCATAAATAATATTTTGTTCAGACGCTATATGTTAAATTTAGTTCTAAGGAATTATCTGCATACTATATGCCTTGCTTAACTACTGTCCTTTTGTTCTAATGATATGGGTGGTGCAAAAGTTGTCATCCGATGTTCATTGAAGATTATTACTTTTGTACCAACTAGGAATAATACTAAAATGCCTATTGACTCTTGCCTTGAAAACACCAAGGTTACATGAGCAAAATAATGGTTACATGAGTATAATACTTATTTATAAAATAAGTATTACGTTCATCTTTTTTAGTACAAGTATTGATAATTCTGCAACCACGTTGCGCACAATTTGGCTTAGATGTTTACCAGTGTATTAGTGACAGGTTGCAAGACCATCTACTAACAGTACTAAAAGCCTTTATTTCCTTAATCGCCTCTTTTGACATACACGGAAATACATAGAGTGGCACTATTCTAACCCAAATCAACAAATTCTATCAATTTTTTTAAGAGTTGTTGGTAATTTTGTAGCTCTGACTGAAAACTCGTGAGTTTATGTTTTAGTATTGTACATATTCTCAAAAAAGAGTCCCTTTTGTCTGTCTGTAATCATGCACCCGACCGAGATATAGATTGATGTGAGCAGTAAACCAAGGGTACTCTAGGACACCACACGCTCGTGATTTATGTAACTAAGATTGGAGCACTTACGTCTTAAGCACATTTCGTTGGAACATCTAGGCAGTATAATATATCACCCATCTATAATTATTTATAGTTGTCAGGACATTCCCTAAAGGGCTGCTCGACGATCGGTCCAGGTACGATTATGTGTATTATACTCGTACTATATTTTTCAATGCGCTATATTTATAAATAAAATAAATATTAGGGGACAATATTACACAAATTGATATACTCATAGCCTCAAGCTAATCTTTAAGCTTGTACCATCGGGTCCATGGGTTCTAACTAGGTAACGATAAAAAAACAGCGGAGAATCTAAACGGTTAAACCCTATTGTTTTTGACGTGTTTCTGTAGTTTTGATATCTCTTATTTACTTGACTGTACTTGACGGCCACCGAGTTAAAAAAAAAACGATAAGAAGTTCAAACAATATTGTTTTACCGTGTTGAATAGAGCCCCAGGTCATAAGAAGGTTAAGTACCAACTAGGCTCACCGCGTCGTCCAACAACTTCATCTAACTGTTGCATTTTATTATGAGGAGATATATTACATTACTCAACATAAGATGATTAGATGATTAGGTACATACATATATATATATGTATACCCAATGGTTCGCACGCAGCGGTTTGCTGCGTCGTTTCTTATTCGCACTGCCAAGGAGCGGAGCGCTCTCCCTGCGTCCCCGGGCTCATGTAACCTTGGTGTTTTCAAGGCAAGAGTCAATAGGCATTTTCTGGGTAAGCGTGTACCACCTTCGAGCTCGCCGTCACTTAACATCAGATGAGACTCAGGTCCAACACAAACCCATTATTGAAAAAAAAGTACATACCTTCACGCCTATCCCAGAGTGGGGTAGGCAGAGCTACAGAAAAACCTACAAATTTAAAAACTTGTAGATAATTCAGTAACCACATTTTGCACAAAAAGGCTAAGATGTTTACCAGCGTATTAGTGACAAGTTGCAAGCCCGTCGCCTAACAGTACCACAATCCTATATTCCCTTAGTCCCCTCTTACGACATCCACGAGAAGGAATGGAGTGGCACTGTCCTAACCCGACAACCACGCGGATGATTACAATGCAAAAAGAGCGTTGTTTGGTACATACATAGTGGATTGGTACGTAAAACGGATAAATTGCGATAGGTACCTACTGCTGTTCTAAGTAAATTGGTGGTTTACAACCACATATTCATCGTACCTGTTGCTGGTAAGTAGTATCTGAGACCAATAGACATTTACGTTCTCAAACCGACAATCTTACGACTGCAATTCTAGACTGCAAATGCGTTGTCAACTTGAGGCCTACTAATTTTACCGGTTGTCTTATCCCCACCCTGATCATAACAATGCGAACGCTACTCTTTAGCAGTAAGTTGGATAACATGGTAGCGATCCGCACGGACCCTGCACAAGGTCCTACCACCATTAAGCTTGTCATGAAAATTAAAAACAAGATATACCTAACCGTCTTCTGGTTTTAACCTCTTGCCCGCCACCCTAAAAATGAAGTGTCGTGCTCTGTACGCCACGGAACGAACCGTGAAGTAGATAAATAGGAACTTTAAATTCCATCATGGAAGGTTTTATTTTGTGTTGAATGTTTTTCATGTATAGATAGTGTTGGCGTGTGAGCCTGTCACGACTAGAGGACTGTGGTGCTCAAGAGTTTAAACCCTCGAATCCCCATCATAACGATAACCTAACTTGTTGTACAGCGGAGCTGGGCGACTACGACCCCCGGCGCCATGTGACGGGTTACGTATCGGAGTTCCGTCTCCTGGCGCACCAGACTCCTGAGCTGGAGGCGCGTGCTGCCGACATCCACCGGACCCTCACGTGAGTACCCTTACACCGTGTAATAAATAAATAAATATCAGTGAACAATCTCACGCAAATTGACTAGTCCCAAGCTCGAGGCTTGTTACTATGGGTACTAAATAAACAACGATATAAATACTTACGAGTATATCCTACTAATATTACACATGCGAAAGTTTGCGTATGTGTGTGTGATAGTTTGTTACTCCTTCACGCTGCAACGGCCGGGCAAATTTGGATAACATTTAGAATGCAGATCGCTTTTATACTGGATTAACACATAATCTACTTTTTATCCCGGAAAATTTAAAAGTTCCCGAAGGAATAACGATAATCGAATTCTACGCGGACATAGTCGCGGTCACAAGCTAATAGATAAATAAATACTTACTACTTACAAAATACTCGTGCTCAGCACACCAATATTTGCCCACACCGCCGCCGATCTAGGGCTATGTTCCAATTTGTTTTACGCCAACCTGCGTTAAAGAACAAATGTTAGAACGTCAATAATATCTTTACGAATGAATATTACGATAGCTACGAGTATATATATAAAATTCTTCGTCCTGAATGACTGACTGATTGACTGACTGACGGATCAACGCACAGCCTACACCGCTGATGGTAGAGACCTGAAACTTGGCGGTGTGTCGAGAAAGGATTTTCCGAAATAGTACCCCTAAGGGGGTGAAAAAGGGGGCAAAGTTTGAATGGGACAACGTGATTCCTTGGTCCAGTCTACTTCAAATTTCGCATAAACATTCTTTAACAGATTTATTTTTTATTTTTGGAAGACGTGTTTCGTATTTAATTGAAATTAATCCCCTAAGGGGGTGAAAAAGGGTTAGTAAGTTATTTTGGGGGTGATTTGCTTCGAAGTTGATATTAATACTCCTTAGTGCCTTTCATTTACGCCACACATCGCCGGTGACCCGTATAAAGTGACTCATGTGTGGCCGAAATAAATTTCAAACTTAGAGAAACAAATTACCTATTCCGTTTAAGGTAATTCACGGCTTCCTTTAGTAGTCTAACAGGGTTGATGGAGCGGGTGGAGTGAGGTAGGGGTGTATTCCGAGCTGACCAGCCAGCGCTATGAAACATTTGCCAGACAAAACTTTAGCACTGTATGAAAATGGATTTCATTTGTCGTTACAGTCTTGTCTAGTCTTCCCAAAATCTATAGCAGCAAGCGTTTAAATACGACCTTTTTATTACTTTTGTGCATTTATACATTTATACTATGTATCAAAAATATTAATATATGTTAATAAACCTGCCGTTCACAAAATTTATTCATACATCCTTAGTTCGAACTACGAACAAGCATCATTTGAATATTGTTTGGATTATTATTATGCCTCGGGACAACTCGAGCGAGCTTTGCCTCGAGCTAAGAGAACATCTTCACCTGAAAACTTTCAGACATGTTTGTCCTTAACGAACGATGCTTACTACGAAAGCTGCTTTGAACAAAAAGACGCATAGTATATAAGTACAAGTATACTGCGATCACAGCAAAGAGTAGCAAGTTGGCTGCATCGTCTGAAGAAAGTAAGTTTCATGGAATTAAGATTTCAGAGGGAGCAGTTTCACGCCGGAAGCGTCGCCGCCCGCGCCGGAAATTAAACTTCGTCGCGCTTCTCGCCTAATTGAATGAATTTTTAACCGAACAAAGATGCAGTCTGCGGCCGAGGGCGCGTCACAAAGCCGCAATTACATGCAAATTACGTATACTTAGCGCCAAGTGCGACGGCGGGACGGCGGCAGGGCGGCGGCGGGGCGGCGGCGCGGCGGTGGGACGGCGGTCGCCGCAACCAACTGATTATTCATTGTTAGACTTTCTAGAATAATGCCACAATTTGTAATAATTCACTCCAGCCATTCCTTATTATTATCTTTTGTTTCTGTTACCCTTTCACTCAATTTGCATTATTTGTTACAGCGGTATTTCACCGGCTCAAGCCGAGCTGAGTTACCTGGACAAAGTGAAATGGCTCGACATGTACGGCGTCGATTTACACCCCGTCCTGGTAACTATTACATCCTGCTGAATGTTTTATTCAACGAATGTTTCATTCATAGGACAACGTTCAAAACGTGGCCCAAAACCAATAAATAACACACAAACAAATATTTCTGGATGTTTCATTATGGGTTCCATCTTATAATTAAACAACATACTCGTAATTCGTTTCTGTTAAGTAAAGTGCTTAGCTGAAAGGAACCTACATTGACGATATTTGCATTATTGTTTCTTGATACTATTTAGTTTCTAAGAGTGTCTAATAGCTATGAATTAATATTACGCAAACAATTCTGAATCAAATACAGATAATATTTATACTAGTTCGTCTAATTGCTACAACATCCGACAGGGCGAAGACAGCGTGGAATACTTCCTAGGGCTCGCGCCCAGCGGACTGCTGTTGCTGCGGGGGAAGCACACCGTCGCCAACTACTACTGGCCGCGCGTCTCCAAGCTCTACTACAAGGGTCGCTACTTCATGCTTCGTGTAGCCGACAAAAACGTAAGCTAACAATCAGCTTATCGCCCTCCACTGATAGACGCAAATGTCCTCAAGTAAGGGCCGCTCTTCACGGTCTTGCGTAATACGTATCCATCCAGTGTCCGCCATCTTTTTCAAGTCGTCAGTCCACCGTGTAGTAAAGCGCAAGTACTTATCTCAAATTGAGAGCTCCTACCAAATTCTTTCTGCGACATCCGAAGCGTGAAGCACAGAACTTCGCTAATTAACAACCGAATAAATAAACAAAAATCTGCTGGAACTCTTGACCCCGTTTCCGGTTGGCAGCTATCTCGTGATCGCGCGCTGAATAGTGAAGTGGTGCAAACAGTCCACCTTGTGAGTTCCTTGAAAGACATTCGTAGGAGGCAATTATAGATAAGTCGCGAGGACTGAGCGGCGTATTTACAGCGCCGTGGGACGCGCTGATAGCGGCCGCCGCCGCGCTCGCGCCAGCTGCGGGCTGCCGCAGCTAGGCGTTACACTATTTAAATATTTTAAATGTTTATTGATTTATTTATATTCTCCTCGAAGGCTTGCGTTTTACAGACTTGTGGTCCTAGAACTTGACGTGAATATTACGGCATAAATTATTTATCGGTTCAGAATATAGTTTTAACTTTTAAATCTGTTAATTATTTTAGGAGTTATTAACGTATAAGTACGCGTCGTCAGAAGAAAAATAATAATCACATTACTAAAGTAAAGAATGGCACGATACCAACATTAAACACTCGAATTATAAAATAAACGTTTTATTCGGCGTTTAGATTATTATAACGTTATATGTAAGCCGTTCAGCGTAAATAAGTGCCTACCTAATTATTTTTTATATATTTCTCATGGCTATCAAAATTTCACGTTTTAGTCGATTCCAGCTTTTCGGGACATGTAATTTGATACAGAATCGTATGACTTACCCGTATACGTTGTTCGGCAGAACGAGACGGCGACGTACGGGTTCGAGTCCCCGACGCGCGCGGCGTGCCGGCACCTGTGGCGCTGCTGTTCCGACCATCACGCATTCTTTCGTCTGCAGCAGACCTCGCCGGCCTCCGCAGATATCTTCGCGCTGGGCTCACGGTTGAGAAATAGGTAAAGATAAGCTCGAAAAATTACAATACTTTTACTTGTCCATCTACAACAAAAAAATGTTATTGACAAAAGAAGAAAGAAGACTGTTCGACACAGTTTATTACTTGTTTATATTTTTATAAGCACGAGACGGTGGTCATACTGCCGTTTTCTTTACATTAATAGGTAAGTCATGTTTTGAAAACTGGAAAACCCATCGTTGATACCAAGCCAACAGTCAGAGTATCGATCTCGCCTTCCCTAACAGTCTTACAAAGTCATCTCAACTACCAACTCTTCTAACGCTCAAAGTACCGACCACGTTCCTTTTTCATCGAGAAAAGTAGCATTTCTGCCTCAAACTCTCGTTCTGATCAGTCCGTTAGTTGTTGAAAACTGTTCGAAGCACTTTTTAATAAGTTTCATTTCAACCTTCCTTTCCTGGCTTTCACACTTTATTTTTAGTTGGACTTGGTCTTTTAAAAGTTGGGTTTCATCAGTCGTTGGGTTTGTTGCTACATCATTTAAAATTTAAAACAGTCGGGTGAACTGTCTAACTTAGATCTTTGTGCAAAGTAGGTATTTAAAGTAAATATGTTATAGGTATGGCTCACTTTTATTTGTTCTCAGCGGCAGGGGGGCCCGACCGCGGCCGCCGCCCGCGTTCACGCGGACTCCGTCGCGCCGCATCGCGCGCCCGCCGCACGCCGCGCACGCCTCTCTCCACGATGGTAACACTCCTTTTAATAAATATACTGAGTACCAAGAACTCCTCCCTACTAGATACTCGTATTATGGTTCTAGTAACAATCTTGCTAAGCCAACATGGATAAACCTAGAGTAAAATGTTGTAAATCAACGCGTAAGGAACATTCGCGTTTGTTAAAGTAAGTACCTAGGCGAAATTGTATATCTTGTTTGAAACTCCCAAAAGGGCTGAAAAGTAAAAGTCTATATAGGGAAATATATTACGTTTAACTAGTTCTTAATAAGTATATTTATTATTCTCTTACAGTGCATAAACTAGAAGACTTGAGAATAAAAGACTGCGTCCCGGAAATGAAACAACCTACCTCAATACATCGACCCAATTCGTAAGTGTCTTACTTAAAAAAATCATTAGCTCTCCAGGGAACATTTTCTGAGAAGCTAGGATCGATGCTTTTCAGGCAATGATTAACGCGCCATTCAGAGATTGCCCGGCAAACTCATCTCCACTTAGGTAATCCTCATTCATATTATTACTTACCTGAAATGTGGGTAATATTAGCAAACACGAAATATTTTAATACAGTTTATACATTGTAAATCATTTTGTGAAACGTTATTTTAAATTCTATAAAAACTAACATTTGCTGTTGTAACATGGGTACGTACGCCTTATCTAGACCAGTCAATCAATTTCAGTTGATCGACTAACGATTAACTTTTATGTGCATACTGGCGGATGGGTGTTTTATGGGTATACATTTAAGAAAAAATAGCACCTTATCATAGGCACCTCAACTAAGTAGTTATATAAAGTTTAGCAGGCATCTTTCTCATTTTTCGTACAATTTTGTTTACGTCTACGTCTCGAAAGATATACTAGTAAATTATGTACGTCGTTTAAATGTTACGACCTGCTGGCCCATTGCCTAACGCACTCGCAATCGCAATCGGCTTCGTTTTATATGCTGACAAGCCTTCGATTTTCAAAATGCCCCTCTGTGGTGCTAGTCAAGTTGCCATCGAATACAAAGGCTAACGTTTGGTGATCACCTATCGCTTTGCGTTATCAAAAATGAAAAAGCTAGCTAAGTAGTACTTAGGTACCGATGTTTATATCGTGATAGTGCTCGTGTTGAATTCAACCTGTCAAAATAGTACGACGTAACGACGGAAAAAACGTCAAAACTATCACTATTCGATTAGCGCGAGTGATAGTGTTCACATAACAGCGTGTCAGTTGTAACGAGTCATATGACTCGTTACAACTGACACGATCACTGATCACGTGAGTTACGTCAAACCCATACATTTTTGTAAGTGACAGGTGATCACCAAACGCTAGCGATCGTATTCGAAGGCAACTTGTCTAGACCCGCTGGACCCTTTTTACGGTCATGACGGCCTACCGAACATTTTCTGCTCAATAATTCTAAAGAAATCGCAACACAAATATACCAGAAAGTACCGACATATTTTTTTAATGTATTTATGGGCTTGCACCTACTATAATATACTGCTGTACAGTGATTCATCGACTGTTATTGCACAGCATCAGCGGTGAAGCAGCTGCGTGCGCGACGCCGGCGCCGGGCGGCTCGCCGCGCTCCACACGCTCGGCGCCCGCGCGGCGCGGCCTGTACTCGGCGTCGCCCACCGCCACGCGCCCGCCGCCAGCGCCTCGACACCGCTCCGCTTCTGTCGACTCGCAGAGTTCGAATGACTCGCGTTCGAATCGCAGGTCAGGCATTATTTTCTTCTTTGTTGTCTTTAGAAAATTGCTACTTATACGCAATGTGAAGCATGACTTTCAGCGTACGTAGACTTTGTTTAATTTATAAAAGAAGGTGAAAACCTAATTGAAAAGTTTTTCGCTTTAGGTTAGGTTATTTGAAAGGTATAGTATTCCATAGACATAGGGTATACCTACACTATGTTAATTCAACTCGAGCGAAGTCAGAACGACCGCATTTTTTTTTCTCTTTATTTATTTAAGAAGCTTTGTTCTACCTTGAATATGACAGCTGGTCCAAATACTTACAACGCTTAAAAATATTCTGAAAAAGGCTCTGCCAATATGGATTGGAAGATGCTAACATTAGACAATTGATCCAAAGTCGCAGTTGAACTTTTCCTCCTTTGGACGAGTCCGAACACATTAAATTAAAAAGTGTTGCACATCCTCTGCTGTCCCGCACTCTTCGCAGTAGGGTGACTATAATATACTTTCCTCATGAGATTTGCAAGCTGATTTAAAGGAACATAACAAGCCTATGCACGCTGACAACCTCTGCTCTGCGTAGCCCAGCGTAGTCCAACCAAGGCACCGGAGGAGGCTCACACTGAATAGTCTTGTACCAAATTCCTTTGTGACCGCTAACTTAAATAAACTAAACGCTTGTTGTGTCCATATATTAACTTAACTATTTGGTCCCATCAGACATAAGCATCGCTCACGAAGACAGCAATCGGACGCCGAGAGCGAGCTATCTCGAGGCTCGGGCCGCTCGGGGCGGAGGCACCGCCGGCACCGCTCACGGCACAAGCACGAGTCGGGCTCGGAGCGGGACGACCACCAAACAGATGCCAAGTCAGTCACAACTTATAGCCTAAACACTAGCTGTTCAATACTTGTATAATACAAACAAAAAAACATCAAAACTCTTTTTAGACATTCTTTAAACATCAACGTTGTTACAGAGAATACGAGCTGGTGGAATCTGAATCACAATGGAAGGAGGTACTGCGACAGACGACCGCCGGCAGCGGCGTCCAGGTAAGTGCCGGCCGTAAACCGTCCGCCGTCCTGTCCACCTAACTAGACGCTGCATCCGCAATATTCAAATACCGAGGATCAAAACCGTCTAGAATTGGTAACGACGCAGTACAAATTAACAATGTAATGTTTAATTTGAAGGTTGCCAGTGTCCGACGATCGCAGCTGGAACCAGAAACGGGAACTCATAGGTCGTCGCACAAACACAGAAGGCACAGGAAACACCGGTAAACTTTCTATCGCTCATTACATGACACAGCTAAGCTGCATGTATCTTGTCCTTATTAAGTTACGGATAGTGACGTAGCGAAAAACTTTGATCGTAACCGACCATTACTCGAAATTGAGAAAGTTTTTTCCTGTCGAGTCAATTATTTTACAATCAGAAAATAAGACAGACGTAGGAAAAATACTATTGTACGGGTATTTTGTTGCTTAGGTACTGAGCTTATTTAAGGTTGAGTTGGTTTTATTAAACCTTACTCAAACCCAAGTCTAGATTCGAGACGGCTTTATTTATTTGCTTTCTCGAAATCTTACGTTTGACTTTTGGGGCATTAATTTGTTTGTTATGAACTGCCTGAGTTGCAAATTTTAGTATCCGTAATGAGGCTGCCACAGGCTGCCACGAACCGTTTGTAATTTTGTTACTCCTATACCTCGAGTCTAGGTTTTGGTTAGATTTATGTATATTTTATCTGCCGGAAACGATTTGAGCATTAATTTATTTATTTTCGTGTCTTAGGTCTCGCTCTGGATCTCCAAATGAAAAGAAATGGCTTCCCACCGAATTGAAGCAGCACTTAGAGTTCTCCCTGGTGGACACGGCCGGCATGACGGAGGAGCAGCTCAAAGAAATTCCCTACACGGTGGTGCAAACCAGCCACGCGCGGCAGACGAAGCTGCGTACCTCGTCCCGCCACAGGCAGTAAGTCTTTATCAATACACAAACATCCACTAAAAAGTGAACTAACTAATAGTTTCGTTCATGATTTAATATAAAAATATAATACATTTTAATTCCAACATTTACAATAAAGTACAAATCACCTCTTTACCGCTTCGCTGTAACCCGTCTTGTATCTACTCGTATATACTCGACTATTTCTATACGTGTAACTGATGTGAATCCTCAATTAACTACTCACTGGTACTAACTCTTAATAGAGTTTTTTTACAGACAGGAACGTGGTAGTTAAATTCAACCTTCTTTCTAGGACGGAACACGGATCATTAGCGAGGCGAGAAAAGAGTTCCTTAACTCACAGCAAGAGCGCCCATGACAACCATAACCAAGGATCTCTTCGATCGAGTTCAAGCACCCTCAGTGCGCACCGAGCCGGTAACGAGAAATACGGAAGGTACGAACTCGGATAACCGCAAAACAGAAATGTGTTGAAGCTTCTCGGTAGTAATATTAGAAATGTTTTCAGGCGTGTATACCCGAGTTATGACGAGACCGTCGCCCGGAGCGGAGATGATTTCCTAACAAACAACGGGTATAAAGGCAACGTGACGCCTGTCTCGAACAACAACAACAACCCTTACAGCCCGGTGACAAATAGCAATAGCAACAGCTCAAGCGGGGAATTGATATCGGGGAGCGCGCGGGTCTCCCACGAACACACCGACTCGGGCCTGGGCGCCGACCAGGACTACGCGTACTCTTCCGAAAGGTAAACAACCAATTTAGTAATGACTATACATTTAAGTATATGAGAGCGTAACCGTAACCGTAAATAACTCATGAACGCTGAACGGCGGCAAATGATGCGATCTCTCGATACGATAACGTGTTGTGCAATGTGTTTTAAATGACATACTCGTACCTAGCGGAAACGAATCGCTTGTTGAACATCCGAAATGTAGTGTACAGCTGGGATTTGGCAGATTTACAACTTTTACGTGCTGTTATTCAGTGTTAATCCACGCGATCCCAAGCTTTACCGAACCATGATATATTATCTACAGGTTTTGTATACCTACGTCATTTTACATGTATAATTTCACGAAATAATACTTAAATGACGAAGTCTAAATGGATATATTTACTGTTCAAAGTTTGAATCATTGGAATTTGACTACACGATTTTTTTCACTTTCATGACATTGTGTTGGAATATTCTTATAACACCTCATCTAGGTCACCTGTATCAAAAATCATATCCAGATAATAAACACGTTAAAATGTCATGAATTCAATAAATAATACGAGTATAATGTTGTAATCCAATCGCAGTAATTTTACGCTTTAAGTTTTGACTTGGGGCATTTGGAATGAGCTTTTGCCGAGATTTTCCCGCTGCAATAAGAACAACATGATATTTGTTAAAGGCGTTTATATTTGTGTCGAGATCGGTAACTTATGAGTGTTGCTAACGCCCATAGATGGGATCGTGAGCCGAGCTGGCAATCATACTTACCTACGTCATATTTTCGAATCGGCATTTAATCGTTGCGACGAAAGCGTAGGCACGCATCGATTGCACGATCAATAACCCTTCTAATATTGAAAATTAGTCTTTGACACCCAGCGTTTTTGTTCAGGTCAAGCGACAGCGCGAAGTGCGGCACGAGCGCGGCGACGGCGCCCGTGAGTAGGCAGTGGACGGTGGCGGGGGCGGGGGCGGGGGCCGTGGGCGGCGCGGGCGCGGCGCTGGCGCGGCGGCCGCCGGCGCCGCCCCGCGCGCGCGCCGCCTCGGGCTCGCAGCGCTCGCTGCTGTCCGTCGCCAGCGACAGCGCCACCTCGCGCCGCCCGCGCGACCTGCTCACCCGCCACTACCCTCACCCCGCGGATACTGGCTTTTCTCTCTTCGTGAGTGGGCGCTTCGCTTTCTAACCATACTTCCGCGATCCGGCGGCCCTTGTTGAAATATGTTTTAAGTCAAACAATTACCTAGCTAATATCATTTTAAACGAATACGAGTACCACCTAAATTCATTCTTATTAATACTATCATAAAGAAATATCAATTTGAAACAGCATTATAAAAAAACATTTACGGAAGTCGAGACGATTTTTCATACTCTAGCCAGTTTAAAAAAGGTTTGAGTTAACTGTCTCTAAAATGTCGCTGAGTGCGGCGGTTAAAGATCCTATACTTTACTTGCTAGATGAAGAAGCCTGCAAAGTGTAGGTACTTCACAACAAAAGAGCTTTCAAGGGCCGACGGATTAATCCGCAGCTCCTGTTTCTTGGTCGCTGACGAAGCTAACCGTGTACAGGCTGCTGCAAACATGAAACCATTATTAAGTTTACGTTATACGAATTATGGTGTACGATATTTTGTACTAGACCTTCCTGTGCGCATTTTATAGTAGACATGTTGAATAGTCTAATTCACTGACGCATATTACCTACTTAGATTTCAGAACAAATATCTACTTTCACTTCAAAGTATCATATACATACACTATTCTATGCTATGGGCTTCCAGTTTAAAGGATAGCAAAGTTCTACCGTGGAGAGCTGTAAGCTTTTATTGCCCACTGTAGTGCGTTGCTCCGTATCGCCTCTCGCTATTGGGTACACTGAACTTTAACTATGTATTTTACATTTTATTAGTAGGTACTGTATAAAGCTATGGTGTGCACCGGTAGTATGTTGACGCTCGTGATTATGGGATACGCAGAGACATGCTAGCAACAACAACATATTGGTCGGCGAGAGCGCAGGCGGGTCGCTGTTGCGGCGGCACGCGCGCGCGCCGCGTGATTTCTCGCGCGAGTCACGCGAGGCGCGCGACCACAACGCGAACCTGGCGCGCACGCACGCGCGCATCCACCGCCACGACAACACCCTCGACATTATCCTTAAGCCTCTCATAGAAAGCACGCAGTAAGTAAGGCTCGCCGTCCGGCCACGCGCACTCGGTGTCGCGACACGTAGCGGCATGACTATAGCTGCACGCAACCCTGGTTCGTTCGTATGTAAGGCCTCCCAGCCTGCGGAGCCATTTTGTGTTTTTCTTATTTGTGCATGGTTGAGGTTTAGCGGTTACGTATGCGGTGGTAGAGTAGACTAACACGAGTTGACTAACCTTTATCACATTGTTATCCTTATTTAGGTACTTATGTTTATGAGTTGCCCCTTACTTTTGTTTCGCACCAGTGATTGTGATTAAAAATTGTACATAACCAAACACGTAACTTATTTGTTTTTATTTCAGTACGTTGCCAGTTTTTTGAGTCATGAATTGAAATATTTATAGTATAAATATAGAAGTCTATTGTGATTATTAATTTTCTTTGTAAATAAATACAGGCTGCAGAGCAACTGAGCTCTCCTGGCGAAACGCCGGCCGCTGCGGACGGCGCCAAAACTTCGGCCACAGCTGAGATGAGCACCGAACTGTGAATGGACATCAACTTTATGTCTGAATTCTAAGTCGGCTTTCAAAACTCATTGTTCCCGCGAAACGCGCGCAATTGTAGTAGCTGTAGCTCGAGCATGAACATTTCAATCATATACCTATGTCACGTTCTTAGAATTGCCTTTAATATTCAAAAATGTTTAGGTGCTATACTTTTACGGAATCTATTCGTAGCACGAACCTCTTAACAGACGTGTCAGGTGTCTTTAGATATTTTATGTTCTGACATAGGAATCCAGGGGGCAAAATTGTATGACAGGTAGCGATTTCCTATATCGATAAACTCAATTATCGATGGTTTTCCCATATACTAGTGATCGCACCCAGCATTTCTTTTTTGAAGTATTTTTCTGTAGACGAGTATGAAGTTCACAAAGCTTATTTAAAAATATATTATACCCCTATGACCTCCACAGAAAGTCATTTAGCCACCTGAAATAGATTTATTAGTCAAGACGGAGACGTTTAACGCTCAAAAATTTGGAACAAATCGTTCGTTTATTTTAACAATAGTAGATGGGACAGTAATGAGGAAAAAAAAAAGAAGAATAAAGTTTCTAAAATGGTTTTAAAGAAAGAATTAGAGAATTACGTGATTATTTTGTTGAATATTTACAATTTAACAAAAAAAATATTTTTGCAAACATAACTTGGAGTGGTCTCTAGTATACAGAACCAACATCGACGATTGAGTTTATCGATATAGGAACTCCCTACCTATCATAAGATTTTGCCCCCTGGATTCCTGTCTGATTATTTTTCGTATACTGCTCGATGACGATACTGCGCTTCAAACGTGGTGCAAGGATGATATAAATTGAAATAGAATGAATCGGGACACGGGGGCGCTGTTTAAATAGCCACAAAAACCCTAATTCCGATACGTTGACATTACTTACTCGCTAGAAGGAAACAGTTCATGCTCGAGGTTCTATAGGTGCCTACTCAAATCAGTGAGTATTAAGAATACTCAGATCTTTGGTTCTTAAGTAGTACATTAAAATGTAAATAAGAATACTCGTTTAATTATAATTTTAGTAAAGGATTTTGTTTACGCGTTTTAAATATTTTATTGTTTTCATAAAATATCTGAAATATTAAGTTATATTTTTCATATATTTCTTCAGATTTATTAGTAAATGTACTAAATGACTATCTTACGCATGAAAAGATATTAATGTTTCATTCCCTATGTAGTAGGTATTATGTACAGATGATTTAGTAGAAGTATATGTAGGGCGATAATGTTTTGTTCTCATTGTTGTTAATAAACGTGAGGTTCGTACTGTAACGATACCATTCCGTGATTCCGACTTCAACAAGTTTTAAAGAAAAGGTTAGGGTGTGCCAAAGACTTGTTCTTACTATTTCTTCTTTTACTGTTGTCCAGAATAACTAACTGCTCAAGTAATTTATTCCAACTTAGTTGCCAAAATAAAAATATAATTCGTCTTTAATATCCATATGCATTGTAAAAGTACATCCGTGATATTTCTCCATTGAGGCAAAGTGATTGTTTATTCAAATGCGCAAAGTATTTACAACTTGTTCATTTCAGTTTTTACTTACTGGAATTTTGTTGATTGTTATGTTGTCTATGACTAAGACGGGTATTATATCGTATTAATTCAATTTTCAATTTTAAACTGAAATGTGTACAGATGTTATGTAGATTAGTATTTTCAGAATAATACGCAAGCGTGTTCACGGACCTAATATTGTATCAGTAATCTATAATTTGCGATTTGTACATAATACCATCCGGACTATGGAGAATATAAATTGTTTTGTCAAATCCCAGTCTGTATCCGGTTCTGGGCGGTTATCATGACATACTAAGCCAGCTCAGTTTAGGTTGAGAGAAAGGGACAGAGCCGAAGCAGCTCTGTCGCGTTCTATTAACCTAAACTGAACTGGTTTAGTATATCGGGTTAACACGCCGGTTTTATATGCGAGATCGCTTAACGAGATTGTTTGCGATCGTTTTCTATGTCGCTTTGTTTGGTCTTAACTTTTGCTTCGGCAACAGAGACTGAGGAACAATGAGACGGATCCATCCAAAAAACGATGGAAAACAATCGTTACACAGTGTCAAATTTAGGCCAAGGAGGTTACTTAATTAATTAGTAAGTGCAATACACGGCTAAGTAAGTTAACGGTCTTGGTGGAAACAGACCCGATATTTGTAACCAATTAAATACAGTTTTATAATTGTGTATTTTTTCAAAACTGTTTCGATCGTTCACATTAAACATTACTATTTAAGATTGTTTGTATTTCATTACCCCAATCCAAAATAATCCTTAAATGTAGACACCCGGACGCGAAACGAGGCGTAAGTAAATAAATGGAATATGACCCTTAAGTACCTTTTTATTATTTTATTAAAGCTCAAAATGACTCACCATCAGTTGCCACTAGCCAAGTCAAGCCACAACATGTAAATATAAAACCAAAGGTCCTTGGGTGTTATGCACCAAGTATATAAATCTTTCTAATAAAATGCGAAAGTTTAGATGTTTGTTACCCAATCACGTCAGACAGGCTTAACGGATCTGGATGCAATTTAGCACAGAGATAGATGTGTCTGGAATAGTAGATAGTTAGGTTACTTTTTATCCTGGAAAAAGTGTTCGCTTCCCGAGAGAAGAGCTGCGGGCAACAGCTCGTATTTTATACATATAAATTAAATATGAAAGCCTTACACTATTTTCATAATTATATCATCACCATCTCCCTACCAATTATGCCGTCCGGAGGCGAGGTCTACTCTCATAACTGCTTTCCTCCACCTCGCTCTATGCTGGACATCGTTTTCGTTGAGGTCTTTTTTTTATTGCGGTGAGCCTTTTTAGTTTTGGCCTACCCCTCTCTCTACCGGCTCAGCGCTTCGTTTTCAACGTTTTCGGGTGGCTTTCTTCTCACGTGATCAAACCATGGAAAGGTTTTCTTGGAGCTTGTCAGATACGTTGCGATCTCCGAGGGTCCCTCACCAAACGCTAGCGTTTGTATTCGATGGCAACTTGTCTAGCCCCACTGTTCGTTTAACCTTTGACGTATCTGTTTCCACTTCTATTGGCTGATTAACTACGATTAGATCACGTGACATCTGTGATTTATTAGTTTACGTCATGTTAATACCTACGGAAACAGAGAATAGACAACCATTGTATGTAAGTACTTATCATACAAATATTTGGTACTTTTGCTTTTATACGAGACGTCAAACAAATATTGGCAGACATTTTGCGGAGTTAGTTCTCACTATGCAGATCACTTTGGTGTACTCTATTTTGTTTCTGTAAATGTTTAAGTGACCACATTTCTTTCACTTTGATTTATTCCAGCCGTTATTTGAATAATATCATATTGATTGATTGAATCGTTCTAGTGACAATTGGGATACACCTGTTTTTATCAATGTATGAAAATTAGAAAGCCATTTTGAGGAATAAGTAGGCTTCTTGAATCAATAACGGCAGTTGGATTCTAAAAATATGTTACAGTGAAATAATTATATAAAGGAGGGTGTTCAGAGGGTGGCCAGTGTTCATACATTTCTGCCCATCCTCCTTTAAGAAGTGACCTACGTTTTTTTGGTTCTATATAAAACGCATAAAACTTTTACAATATTTAACTTAGATATCTGACACCCACGTATGAAGATAGCTGTAGGCCTGTAAACAATATTTGTTTACAAGTTAATTATAATTGTTGTGATCAAAATAATACAATAATGAGATTTGTTTACATTATGTTTGATATCGTTTGTCTGTTATGACTTTGAAACCCGATCACAGATATAAAATAAACAGGACACGTGCGAGTTGGACTCACTCACCGAGGGTTCCGTACAAATTTGTAGGTACTTTTTTCATTTCTTCGACATAAATCGAAAACAATTAAAAAACATCATGAAAATAATTAAAAATTTGTTGAAGCTTGTGCCGATGAAGACCCGACCGACCCACCGGCCGACCGGTTCACACCGACCGGGACTTTTTCGTACCGACTGGGACCGCCGATGATGTCGCACGAATTGACCTCGTCCCAAACTTAGCTCTAGACTTGTACTATGGGTACTAGACAACGGTATGAATACTTAAATGAAATATACGTTTTTTTTACGTTAAGAAGTTTGATTTTTTTTAAATCTTCAAGGGATTGTAGATTTGTGTATTTGGTTTTAATTTCAACTCGATACCTCCCCGCGTTCCCGTCGGACGTTCTTACGACCGGACAACAAAGTGATCCTATAATAATAATAATAATAGATGGCTGGATCAAGGGCCAGATACAGAAGGCCGTACTCCTCGACACGGCACGCATTGTGAGGAGGTTCCTCTCTCTGCAGCCCTAACCACCGGTAGCTTGAGCCCTGCCCCGCTGCCGGCGGCACCCGTAGGTTAGATTTTTTATAATGTATATTTTTTGTATTAGTATTGTTATTTTACTTTTATATTTGAATGTTTATTATAAAAAACCTAATTTACAGAAAATTAAATAAATATATAATAATAATAATAATAATTGACTCGACGATCATTGTCCCGATAGTTGTTTCGGCAAAATGTCTTATAGCGAAGAGTCTCGATCATCACCTCAGAGACTCTCGCTAGATGGTTGGGTCAAGGGCCCGATACAGAAGACAGGACTCCTCGATACGGCACGCATTGTGAGGAGGTTCCTCTCTCTGCAGCCCTAACCACCGGTAGCTTGGTTCAAAATACCTTATAGACTAACGTACATAACAATATACAACTTAAAACTATCGGTGGTAATGCTTTTTGACATTCATAGGTGCATTATATTATGCCTAAATTGAAGAATAAAGAACTTTGACTTTGACTTTGACTTTGACCAAGGTGACGGAACAGCGTGGCGCGGTTTTGTCAAACTTGGCGTGATGGTCGCTGACGGTAGGTTTCGGCCAGAAGTCAGGATACTCGACGATCCCCAGCATAAACCGCGGCACGCGCACTTCAAACGAACTGAAGTGCACGTAGCGTAGCGACCGCAGCTGGAACACCGTCAGACTGCATCCAACGTTCTGACGGACGTACTCCACCACGTCGTCTACCGTTGCAGAGTGCTGCAGGCGGGACACGTAGAGCACCGGGTTCGTGTCGTGAGTTGTGTGTAATGTTTCCGTTTTTTTTCCTTTTGAGCTATGGAACCCTAAAAATTGACATTCTATATATTTCCGACATTTTGCCGTTGCAAGTGGGCGAGGACTTATATTTTATAATTGATTTTGAATAACAACAAAACGTTTAATCATGAAGTGCTTCACAATGGTGCTGGCCCCTACTCTAATGTACGGTAGTGAATGTTGGGTGTGGCTGGGCAAGCAGGAAGTCGTATACATTCAGTTGAAATGCGCTCTTTGCGTAGTATGTGTGGTGTGAAACTGATTGATTGTGTAAGGAATGGAAAAATCAGAGAAAAATGTGGTGGTAAGATTTAAAAGGCCATGCTTAGATGGTTATGTCATTTGGAAAGGATGGATGAAAGAAGATGGAAAAAAGAGATATACAGAGCGAAAGTGAGTGGAAGGGTCGCCCTAGGCGTACTTTTTCGAATCAAATCTTAGAAATCCAGGAATTGGGCCGTATCTTAAGTACCCGAAACCGACATGCGTGAATGACTCTATGTACGAATGTGGAAGAAGCGAAAGAGATTTGTCAGGATCGTAGCAGGTGAAAAGAAGTGGTCCCTCCCCTCTGGGAAACAGGCGTGATTTAAAGTATGTATGCTTTAAATCACATTGTTATAAAAGACTATTCTCTTAAACAAAATGACAAAAAATCCAGTTTAGTTTTAGTAAGATGATCCCAACTGGAATTTCCTTAATACAATTAAGCATAAAAATCCTCCGGTAATCGCATTTGAATCATTGTTAGCAGAACTATTATAATCTGGTATAACAAAGGGCCGTGGCTACGGTATTAATTAAACCGCTCTGTCTCGAATATCGACTTGGACCGCCATTACTCTAATGAGGGCGATCGACTCGTCACCGGTTTTCATTCTGCTGAAGGATTACGTTTTGAACTCAGTGCGCTTTTGACTGCTGATTAAAAATATTGACTGGCGAAAACTGTTTACTGCATTTGAACAGGTACTTGTGTAGAATGGATGTATCTACGCATACAATGTAATTAAACTCTTCGGTACACATACCAACGGTCACCTTGTTTTTATAAGCATTTTTTATTAACATGCAGTAAATAATAGACTCCTATAGTAAAATCAAATATTAAGAAAGCGTATAGGTATAATTGCAATTAAATAAGAAAATATTGCTTTGAAACACTGACTCTATTTTTATTAAATGACGTGAGAGCCTGTTCAACTACTTTTGAGCACCTTGTTTACTGTGTATTTTATGGCAAACAAACAATAATAAAAAATGGAAAGTCGTGGGCTTCTTGAAATTCATTGTATCGTAAGATCGTAACTAGATACAATACAAAACACTTGAACACCAAACGAAATTTTACAGAGAAACAGTAAGTTTAAATAAAAATATATATTCCGTCGTTTTCTTTCGTTTGAGGGTCATAGATATCGAAATTCGCAAGTCTTAGTGTCCGATAGCACCCTCTAATTTACGTCAGTCGGTTCGGTTTGAAATTGGATCGTCTACGTAGTACGCTAGTACGTCTTGTACAAACCATGCAAATGGAGTACCAGGATTGCGGTCGGAAACACGAGTGGCTAATGTACCTATTCAGCCGGGTTTTCAAAATAGGGGGAGGGGGGATAAGCGACACCTTTCATTGGTTAAGCAGAGGAAAGTGGAACCATTTCAGGTTCTACTATTTCAGTGATGGTATACCGGAGAGACTGGCGTCCGTGGTTTACGACGTATCCGTCGTCTGTATCGTTTATTTAAATAACTACAGCTTCAAGTTAATTATGCCACAAGTGCCTACCTATTTATGAAAAAAAAAAATTAGGATTAGCCAAGAACTTAGTCTACAGGGCCTCCATTCTCGGCGGTATAGACCATATCGTCTTTGACCTGTTATCGTATCGTCAACGTTTTGATAGTTCTTATTTACTTGATGGTTTTTACCGCCTAGAATAGAGGCCCAGGTTAATAACGTTGTTTTTTGACATAATATCTAAATTTAGGGATAACAGTTTCTAATTGGAATGTTGCTTTTCGTTAATAGGGCGAACCCTCTATCAATCTCTTACAACCTATGGCCCGGCGTGTGTCGTTTTATTCAGCTAATGAAGCGAACGCGCCGCTACGGCCCAATTTGTCTGCATAAAAGCAAAAGACAAAACACCATGCAAAGCTATTGAGCGCCCACGTTCGACACTAGTGTGGGTTTCTGATGGCCTCTTGCGTCACGGGCGGTGAACACTTTAAAGCTTCAATGTCCACTACGCGAAGGGTGAAAAGTCATTAACGGTATTTAATGAAAGGGTTTCCCGGGGCGTGTATGATTACTAGATAATTGAAAGGCGGAAAATCAGAGACAAGACAAAGTTACAACCAAATTGGGAATTAAACAGGTGAGACTCGATGTTAAATCGAAGCGGAGCTACACCATGGCCCCAGCGTTGTGAAGTTTACACATTATTGTCTAGTTGACATGGAGATAAAAGTGATCTTTATAATATATATTAATTGAATATTTTTGTAAGGTTTATGTCTAATATGATATATTATTATATACGTACAGTTTTACATGATAGGTAATATAAATGTAAATAAAAATAGTGTAATTGATCAAGAATAACACTTGTAGGCGCATAATTGTCGAAACTTTGCAAATTACAACTTGTCTTAATGTTGCAAAGCAGTGTATTTTAACAAGACAACACAATACTCGTTAAAGCGTTGTTTTTGCTAATAAACTACTAGCACCGTAGCGTTACCCGGAGCTTGATCTTCTCGATACTCCATGAATAAGAGAGTAGTCGTTTTAATGTATTAAGCCAACATAGCAGATCGACCCAAACATAACTAACAAGTGGACTATGAGACAGATGTGGAGCACAAGTGAATGATCATCACAATTACTTTCAAAAACTGGTATAGTCATTAATGTCATTATACATATTTTGGTATGATTTCAAGATTGTTTCTGGAGATTAAAGATAACATGTAGCTTCAGTAACCACCGAATCTTAAAAAAAAACACTTATTTGGTACCTCGCAATTAAATATTTCGGAAAAACCTTACTCCGAGCCATGACCGGGCAATTGCTGGTCTCAAAATATTTTCAATGTAATCAAGCTGAGTGCTTGTCGCCATTTATTAAGTTCAGCGGGATTTACTCGTGTGTTTAGAGAATTACGGGTCCTCCGTATACCTACACTTTACTTAATTCGAGACGTAGGATGGGTTTACCAACCCTCGCATCCAGCCATATCTTACCACGACCTACGAATAAATAGATATTATATCTTGGAATTCTACAAGAAATAATCTAGAAACTAGTTTTATGAAGAAAACTATTGAAAAACTCAACAAATGTGAGCTTCATATTTTTCATTTAAGACTCAAGTAGAACTTAAGTTCCACATTCCTTTCTTCTTATTAAAGACAGTACGTACCTAAGGAGGGATTTGAGAGGATATTTGATCGCTACTATCTCTCATTAGCACTTCGTCCGGGAATGTACTAATTAGTGAGGGTCTCAAATTGGAGCATTAATATTATAAATTCTGTTTCAATCACTTGGGCTGAAAATTTTATGTTAATGGTATTCCTTATTATAAGGAGTTTTTAGTATGTTTCAAAATATTATGTAGCGTATAATGTTCGATTTTTATTTATTTAACGATATGGAATTCGTGCTGTTATATTGCACCGTTGTCGATACAATGTAGTCAGAACGCATACGCAAATTTCAATCCAATCGGTTACGGGAAAGCGAGTAAAAATTTGATTGTCAATTAGTTACACAAAAGCGAAACAAAATAGAATCGTAAAAAAGCGTTGCGTTTATATCGCGCAAATAATTTACAAGTATTCAACTTTTACATTCTTCAGAAAACGTCTCTGATCATAAAATTTGCACAACATGTATGAAATAAAGTTTATATTTTGACTCTAATTATTTTCCGTTATATTAATAGACACAGTTTAAATAACATCTCTATTAGCATTTAAATCATCTCGTACAATGCAATGGCATTTATTCAGTTACCTTAATTAAACGATAATGAGCGTTTGTTAATTCTCTGTCACAAATTCAGTTATTTTATCATATTAATATTAATGAACACACAGAGGTATTAAAATACCACCCGTATTAAAGCAGAACAGTGCCTGGGCCGTTATTCTATGTTGATGTTACTCCCCAATATTGTTATCACTTAGTAGTAGGTATATTTTTTAACTCGATCGCCATTACTGTCAAGTTAATAAGGGCTATCACAACGTTGACAATACAATTACAATGTAGAATGTAGGATAAATATAATGTGGGTTAAGGCTTCGCTCTACGTGTAGAGCTCTACGAAAATTAATACGATCCCTACGGCGTAGCACGCAAACACGTAGTAAGTACTATTTGTTATATTCTCAATTCTCAATTCTTTATTACTTCCATAAGTTACACATAATAATGGTTTTGGGTATCTTATAACTACTTATAAGGTAGGAGATAACTTTATAAGTAATGTAACATTTGTTGTTGTTGAAGCATAAAATTAAAATACTAAATCCAGTTGGTTTATTTTGGTGATGCATATTTTAAATATAATAATTAATTAAATTAATTGCCTTAAGTAATCGCTTATGTCAGAGGTTAGTTTATTTTAAGTTAGCTATATTACGACTAGATCCTCGATAGGTTACGCGCTGCGGTTTAGAGTTCGAAGCTCCGTAAACATTCTCAAGCCGTAAACTAGACGCAACCCCGACTAACTAATATTTGTCTAAGTCTCGACTCGATCTCGATATATTACTGCTACGTACCTAGAGGAACATGTAGCATATGCGCCATAAAAGTCATCCCCATTTAAAGTTTTTAATCAGGCCATGTCAAAATTGGTATAGAATAAATTAATATTAGTTAACGTAAAACTGTGTTGCGGCTTGGAATAGAATAGAATGGAAATGTAAGTAAATGATGATGATGTTAAAACATAAATAAATAGTAAGAGCTTATTTATTTTCTTAAATCCTCTTTTCGTGCATATTTTTACACAAACAAACACAACACCAAAGAGTGCTTGTGTTTTATTTTTTGCTTTTTAATTCGCTTTTAGTATTTAGCACAAAACCAAAATTAAACAAATATCGAATCAAGTCTTTAATTCGTCATTCTCAAGGACATCCTTCAACCATCCGCCGTCTCTATAAAACTGTTAATCCAAACTCAGACTGAAATAAAAATGCTCAGTAGAAACTTTTACCACCGCCCTGTTGAACCTGCAATTTAATATCTCTGCATTTCGAACTTAACGTGCACTTTAGCTTTAAGAGTCAGCTTGCGACAGTCGTAAACAAACCTCCTTGCTAAATATTATAAGAGTTAAGAGTAACGTAAACACGTAGAGTTTGCTTTTGAGTTGAGGCGACTCGAGCAGGAAGCGTATTCGAACTCAACTGCGTGGAAAAAATAATTCGAAGTCGCGGTGGCGAGGCCTCTTCCGCCCCCAACGCACGCCAGCCCCTGAGAGCTGTTCGCGGCTATATTCACCCTTCCTAAACGAAATAGAAATATTATAATTATTTTTGAGATGTTAACTCCTGCGCGAATATAACAGAACAGACAACAAAGATCAAAGATTATATGCCGGTAAACACCTATAAGTGCAGATAAGGTTTCCTAACAGAACAAGTACGCTTCAATAAAAACATGACATTGAAAGGGTGGCGGCGAAAGTAGAAAGCTTAAATGGTATATCTAGCGTAGGACTGTGGAGATAGGTAGAGTACAGCGCAGCACGTGCTAGCCAATTAGCGCCGTGACAATGACATTCAAAACGTGGGCAAATAGAGCAGCGACGCGCCGTCTCCACGCTCGCCCGCCACTTTATATGTACGAATACACACCCTCACTGACAGTAGCGAGATATATTTTGGCATGTAGCTGTGTCTACAGCCCGCTATAGGAAGCTAAGGTTGGATAGCCAATCTAGAGCTAAAACCCGAGTAGAAACTAGTTATTATATATCTTGGCCAATAAACAAAACGGTAATTACGACCGTATATTTACAATAATAACGTACTAGTAATATCACGCGGTAAAGGAATAAATAATTATTAGTTATAACAAATAAAAGTTCATCACGTACATTAAAGTTATAACTAAGACAAAAATAATGCTTCAAAGTATTTGCCTTCTGCAGATAAAAACACTTATCCCAACGCAAACTTTCAAATTATACAAATACCGCCAAATACCTAGTTCCTAATGATTTTTTCAAGTACACCCTATTGAATATGCTTGAACCGATTTAACAGTATCGGATTTTTAATCGTGGGTAGTTGTAGGTAAGTAAACTTTTCATTCGGTTCAAAGAAATTGTGACTGTGGAAGTTGTGCTTGTGACTTCTGATTTCCCAAAGCCCAACAAAACTCCGAGGGTTCTTCAATTATGTGCAATGTTAACAGAATGATACAATATAATCGACTTCCTACCCTATTCAATATGAAAGTTTGACGGCAAAAAGGACGGCGTTACATGTAAGTATGTATGTAGTTACAAACTTATCCAATTTGCGATCGTTAACAATGGCCATTGAAAATGTCCAGTGACTCGTAACAATAGCCGCAGTCCGGCGCTGTGGAAATGTGCAGTTGCCGCCACGATGAGTTACTATAAAAATTGTACATTGTAGTGTTTTCTTTTTTGGATTTTGTACTGAAAGGTTGTTAGATCCCATTCCGACAGCCCGTCCGTCTTTCCTACCTTTAAAGAACCGAATGTGTTATAACGGAGGATTAACTATCAAAAAAGAAAGTATCATGTTTCTCTTCATCATATTTTTTTGGTGCGCGAACCCGACTCACATTTGAACTGTTTTTTTATTACTAAATCCCAATAAAAATGAGAATAATATTATATTAAAGTAGCTCCCGTCCGCGATTTTGTGCCTACAATTATAAATCATTTGTCACACTATCCGTTAGTGGTAGACCGTTTTGCTAATTAATAGTGCCCCGTATGAACACCGATTTATTCCCCAAACGACTACGACTGACCCGTCACACGCCTTACACATTTCTCTCACTCTCGAACGTTGGGATACGCCCACGACAAGCAATATGCATTAGATCGCATCAGATGCACGAGAATATCGAAAAGTTCAAAGAAACGTAAATCAAAAATCGATATTTCGGCCACCCCGCGAAGTGCTAAAATTTTAATCCAATTAGAGGGAGTTTCCCCTTATATTTTAACGTCAAAATTAATTTAACAATAAATTAATCCCCCAATTCAGCTTTAGTGACTGTACATTGTTTGAGAGGAATATTTTTACCGTTGATTTTACTACGTTAAAAGTTTGGTTCCCCTTTCAGAAACGTACTGGCGTGGGCTTGTCGGAGCGTAATAAAATTAACATAAATTTAGAGCACTTCAAAGCTATGATTAGTTACAAACCTTCATCTGACTAGATAGGTAGACAAAGAAGAACGGCACTGGAATTAAATTACACAAAGGACAGCTATGTGAAACTCTAACATGCTTTAGACAAACTTGTCAGACAGGCACTTGTTTATGTCGACGCGTCGTCTCCGACATGTAACTCCCACTCACATGATTATTAGATCGGATACATTGTCGAAACAGACTTGCGCAGACAGACATGAATCACTCTCTGCACGTAATAAGCTCAGAGACACACCTGCACCTCTACAGTTCACGTAATATTATTGTAGGTGTCGGGGGTGGATAAGTCAATTCCCCTTACTGGAAATTTTGGTGTTGTGAAACTTTTATTGGTGGGTATTGTATCAAAACAAAAATCGTGAAAAAAACATTTTCGTAAAAACTATGTCGTATTTGGTGATATTTTGCAAATTTCATATAAAATCTTTAACAACATTTATATTTATATAACGATTTAAACTAACAGCAGTGATACTGGACACTACATTACTCTTGCATACATGCATACCTCAACAATGAACCCACTGAACACTTGATCAAATTAATCGACTAATTAATACAAAGCCTCATACACTTAGACATCCATTACATATTAAATGTGTTCACCTCGGTAACAAGCTCAGTTTATCAAAGGCTGTGGGGTGATTAAAGGCTTCAGTGCAAATGACGTTTGATTTAGCTTTGAGGCAATACATAAACCGAGGGTGGCATGCGCCGAGCGCAGATTGAACTGGCGAACTTTACCTGTAGCCGCTCCGCAAATTGGTTTCTATTCGAAGACCTTCAAATTCGTGTGCGGGTTACAATCGCAACCTGAGGACCCTATTTTCCTTAACAATATTACAGGCCTACGGAGTTATCCTGTAACTTTATTACAATTTCCTTGTTTGGAAATAACAAGCGGCAGGGGTCCCGAGCCGCCCCCGCGTCTAATATCTGTTTTGTTATTAATGTCCTTATCCAGGTCTCCAATTATCTCGTAACAGCGAGCCACACGCCTCCATAAGCGACACGGTCTTTATGTTTGCTATAATGTAAGTACTCATGAGTGCCTTCAATACTTGGAGATGAAAAGGGTTTCAATGAGGGTAACATTTGACAACGTTTTACTGGAGCTCTGATGTTATTTCTGTAAAATTGTCTGCTATTGTGTCAATAAATAGGCACGTTCGAGAAAAAACAAAAATTGCTCGTCAAATTGTTATCTTGTTTGATCCTTCTCTTGTTAACTAAATATATGTTTGATATCAATATACGATATATTATAACGTGCTGACTGTTCAGACTCAGTCAACAAAAGATTTTTTACGACACTCAATCTAAGCATATTTGATAGGGTCTTGATGTGCTAGTTCAATATCTTTTCATCTTTTTGGAAAAATGTATGACAAATTGATTAATTCTGTAACCCAAACTGCTATTAATTCCTTTGGACGATACAGGAACTGGGCCAATTTGTATTATTGGCAAGAACAGCGCGTCGGGGCCGTGTGCGATACGGGCACGCTACGTCGTCTGCAATTTGTCTCGCGCACAGCCGCCGGCGCCTGTGATTGAAATTCTTCCCGCTCCTGCAACGTGACTTTACAAACACTAAAAGTCGTATGCCGTAGAAAACACTTCTGAAGATTCGACTTCCTTTCTACGCGGCCAAACCTGGCGACTCCCGTCTACTTTTAATATGGCAAAATAAGACTCGAAACTGAAAGGCCTACCTTACAATTATATTTATGTTCAATATTTTTTACATACAGGACTTCTCAGGTAAAGTCCTTTATTCCTCATGATTTGATTTTAGACGAATGGATCAGAGTTATTCCAACGAATATACCAACTCTGGTGATTGTTCTTTTTTCCATTTATTTTTCTTTTTACATTAAATTGAAGATACTTACTGGTCGACATGATTTTCGCTATATTTTTAAGATAAAAAGTGTTCATTTTGGACGTTTTTACATATTTTGAGAGAATAAACGAATGGAACACACGCAAATACAAGATTAAAACCTAGTTACGATATTTCAGGTAATATACAAAACTTACTCAGTAAATATCATTTTATAAATGTTAAAAACAGTAACTGACCAAACGTACAAGTAAAAAAAAAGTTAAATTTAAATAAAATTACTGACTTATTATCCACCGCATTACATACTAGCGCCACTAGACTCTTGTCTTTTTGTATCTGTGCCCCTGGTACAACCGACCGCGGTCACTCCTAGCCGACCCACCGAAGTCGTTCGACATAGTTTCCCCGCTACACTCGAGTACACGGCTTGATTAATTCTGACGCCGGCATTGATCGCCCATCTCCTTACAAACTCCAAAATACTTAGTTGTTTCCATGGTTAGAATACATTTGTAGTGCATGTTTTGTGCAAGGCCCTTAAGTTTACTTGCAAACACGTCAACATCTTATAACAACAACATTACATCTATGGTGTATGTTGGAAATAACTCCTAATAGGCGGCATTATCTTACCAATATTATCGCCTACATAATAATATTAGGAAAAGAGTCAATCTAAATTATTTTGTACTAGCTTTTTCCGCGCCCACTTCGTTGGGCATTTTTATAGCCTACGACACTCACAAATAACGTGGCTGCCTATTGGTACAAGAGTTTTAAAAATCGGTTCAGTATGTCCAGAGATTACCCCTTACAACGTCACAACCTAGAGGTAAACCTCTTTATAATATTAGTATAGATTAGTATTAGTATTAGTATAGATACTTAGCTCAATAATTAATGTGAGTGTTTCGTTTTGTTATTCCGGCGTATTTGCAAAGTTGACCGCATAAACAGGATGAAAGAAAGGTGGAATAACGCGAAATGGGTCCTAAGAGTTATTTCCATTTGCGTCGCCGTATTTCCTTTCCCGAGAAACAAAGCGGGACTTTGAAACTGGCCAAACTGTAATAAATAATTTACAAAAGCGGTCATGTGAAAGAGAATCCCCTCTTCAGCGGGAGTAACCATGCGGTGGTTAGGTATTTGAATTGCTAATGACTTCCCGAACCGAATAACTTGGGAACAGCGTTAACTGGTTTCGGAGACACTGGATACTCGTACATCGTGCTCGCTGTTCTATTGTGACGAACGAATGACCTTAATCTGACTTAACATCACTTTTAAGCAAAACGACATAAGTCTCCTCCTTAGCCATGTCTGGTAAATATAACACCGCCTGTGCTTTATCCCTAATCCTTTAAGGAAAAATTACAAAAATGAAAATACCAAATCTCTTTTACAAGTCACCGCGCGCGTGTTTATTTCGGCTGATTTATAAATTCCGCGTTATCAACACCAGAATATTTAACGAGCAGTGCTCTGCGTTACGTATGTACATAAGTATTGGCCTATCATATAAAATATACCTAGTTCCAAAATAAAAATAAAACTCGTGTATACTTTTGTGTGATATTTATCATTTTGTCATTAAAAGCTTCTAGCTTAATTGTTCTAACTTGCTATTAGTTAATTACTCGGCAAAAGAGTGGACACACAAAAAGACCCAACGCGAAACAGAATAAACAATTTCCCGCGCCCTATCAAATAGGGCGGCGTTTGTACAGGTTTTTTATACGACGTGTGGGTTTGGTTTTCAAAAAGCACCCCTCGCTTTACCCAGCTTTTAGAATTTGATGTCAACGTAAATATATCGATGGAAATAATGTAATCCATACGTTGAAGTTCATATCAGATATTCAATACAAACTATAAATAATCGATTCATAATTAATTGAATTTAAATTCAGTTGAATATGCTTTGGAATGTATACACGTGTTAGCCCTACCCGAATGTCATTTTAGTTTAATTCGACCATGATTTTCATAATGTGTGGTTAAATAACGCACGTGGGTGCCTCGTCGAGGTCTGTCGTGGTCACTGCTGTGGAGTAATTAATTGCAAATTGTGGTAATTGCCCCTGCGCATGTGTGTGGGCCCCCCGTCTGCCGCGAGAGTGATACAATACAACACCCCGCTGGTGTGGATACGCATGCGTTCGAGGGTTAGCCAACTATAAATAATATAACTTTAATTACTTGTTTCCAGCAGTCACATTTGTAGGTTCCTACCGCATTCGTTGCGTCTTTATGATTCCGCATTATTTGATTAATCGTATGGTAACTTAAGGACAATGCCTGATCTTGGCTTAAAACGCTTTTTAAAAAAAAGACCGCAAATACGACGGATGTTTATATGACCTATATTCTATGAGATTTAAATTCAGTATTTCATTATTTACAGATTTAGGGAAAATATAAGAAAAATAGAGCCAAAGATATTTTTTTAAAAACACTTCTTGCGAGTAACGTGATGTTACGATTTTTTCTAAATATTTTTTTAGACAAGTTCTTCAGAAAAACACCACAGCATTGTTTTAATTTTTTTGCTACATGAAATAAACCCACTTCTATAATAATCCGTCACAATTTTTTCTTAGGCTAAAGCTTCTATGGAGACTTGCATTGTCATTTAATGTATCTTTGTAGATAAGGGATATGGGACTACAATATGGTAAATAATGTAATAGGTACTATCAAGATTTACAAGGTATTTTAAAAACTTAAACTCGGACTGCCCTTCCTCCGCACGAATTTTCGGGGCAGGTGGATTCTATTTGTGACTAAGCAAAATATTGTTATTACCTCCGGCTGCGTTCATCGCGCACAGAATAATACGGGTGGGTCACTCAACAACATGTATGTGTATGTGTAACAGTCATTTAGCAAGGGAAAATTACGAAGCCCTCACGTTGAGAATTAAATGGAATCATATCAAGTTTGAGTGGAAAACATATTCTACACTTTAAATGTTAAACCAGAGTCAGCTTGCTAAAACGACGACGTTATTTTTGATATTTTTACAGTCTCGCGCTAACCCGCCCCGTCAGCGCCGACTCAGCGACGACTAAAATGCTTTTAGCAAATCGACGACGCCCGAACTATAACATTCATATTCAAACTTAGATCATTACGGCCATAAAGAAAACCATACTAAGGACAATCGCTGTGAAGATTAAATTAATGTCAGTTCTTTATTAACCCGTAACTTGAGCACTTAAAGGCAATTTGCACTTTGATAAAACTACTAAGTACCTCTATAAAAGAGTGATTAATTGTATACAGCGAACTGGTAATGGCGTCACAACAAAAAATGGTTATGTTTGTGCATCCGAGAGCTCCAATAACAATTTGCAGAAAAATATATAGTTAGCCATTAGCACCAATAGAGAGAAAGTTTTACATAGACACATAAGTAGAACTAGCGGCAACTCATTGGACCGATGCAGTTTGGTTTCAATTAGGCAGAGTCAACAGTTGCGGAGTGGACTTAATTGATTTTCTTCCGGTCACTCTGGGAAATTTGATCATCGGACATTAAAGAAACCAACCGAGCTCTACAAATATTGAAATATGGCTAAATTTGATGAAACCTTGGAGAGAATTGAGAAAATTTATTGTGTTCGTTACATTTGTTAAAGAAAGGTTTATGGCCTTCGAAGTTTTACTTATTATAGTTATTGTATTATTGTTCCTCCGCGAAATTCATCACATTTTCTGTTTAGTTTTCCTTTACTCTTATTTATTTAGTTATTTAACCTTATGACAAGAGTGATTACTGGCCATTTAATGCAGTACAAACTACTATATTTTTTTTACAGAGAACAAGATTAAAGATCAAAAAAGAGCAATTTACTTAAAACAAATAAAATAAAGTGCATATAATAAGTTAATAACGAATAAATATGTGTAAGTTAACATTAAAAAGTTTTTTGAATTTACTCGACCGAGAACATCATGGCTCTTAAATCAGGAGAAAGTGAGGCGGTTTTAATCAAAATGTGTAATAAGTATTTGACTATACTAAATAACGCCAAGATCTTCCCATGAAAATCCTGCAGCTCTGCTTCTCTACTGAAACTGTAGTGATAAATTGCGTGGAGAGAGCCCGATGAACAAGAGAAGAGTTAAATCACCTGCGGGCTGCGAAGCCATTTCGCGAATTAACCCACTACATTACACTACCCACTTATCGCGTATAATGGAGCTTTGTTTGGGCTACATAGTTCCTTAATCCCATTTCACCGGCCATTTGCAAAACGATTCGAATAAAACTGCTGTGAACTGTTTTGTTTTGTAAGACTGTTTTGCTGGGTTACTGAGTTCAGTTGTAGCTTTATACGGATTTAATAATTAAATTTAAAAATAAATGAACAGTGCATACCATACATTAATTATGTCGATTATTACGGAATGGACAATGAATGATTGTATATTGTACGTTGGCAAATGATAAAGGTGGGACTTAACACATCGACTGCTACCTAGTACCTATACACTCGTGGTTTTTGTTTGAAAATACTACGAGTATACTCGTAGCTGGCAGTCAATATGTTAATATGAAAAGTTCACTTTTCACCCCGTCTTTCATAGACCGATTCACGATGTGCACAATCCGGAATTTGCACAAAATTCAAGGTTGAAGTCCGTTAAAGCTTACTTTATCTACCTAAGTATTATTTAAATTAACCTTAACAATGTTCGCACTAAATCTGCTTAAACTTCAAACTGTCTAGCGACTAACAACAAAATTGTTTAAAAAACGGTCATACAGGCAGCGAGCGGATCATTCTGAGAGTGAAACCCTTTCTCGAGCGGCGGCTCCGGGGCTAGCGGAAAATTGAATTGTAACCTCGGCCGGACTTATCTCCGCAACGTGTCGACTTGTCCGCTCCGCTGTGGCGGAATCGACTGCGGTATTTCAGCCCCCAATGGTTATATAGGAACGTTTTGTTTTTAAGTAGGTATGTCTAATTAGGCGAGCTGACTGTATAGGTTTTTAGGAAAAATCGTTACCTAAAAATAATTATTGATAACAAGCCGGCTAAACACCTGGCTGGCAACTAAAAAAATACTTGAGCTAAACTTCTTGTTAAATTTATATTTGGCTTTGAGGATATGGACCCTTTCAACCTCAATTATCATATCACGGGCACTAATTAGT
Organism: Acleris sparsana; assembly: GCA_923062465.1. Classification (NCBI taxonomy): domain Eukaryota; kingdom Metazoa; phylum Arthropoda; class Insecta; order Lepidoptera; family Tortricidae; genus Acleris; species Acleris sparsana. Next base: position 10,348,548 of record OV281287.1, on the reverse strand, counting down.
TAACAATGGCTAAAAAACGGAATAAAAAGTTTGCTTGCATTTTTTAAGCTTATTCCATTGAAATAAGGTCCAAAAAAGTAAACATATCTTTGACGTCGACTGTAGACATCTATGTCAAACTAATACGAACGTGTACGTAATAAATAGTAATACAATATAATAGTATTGTGTGTATTAAGCTAAAATTAAATCCATTCCCACCCGTGACCATAAGACTAGAAATGAGATTGAATAGTCGAGAATTCATTTTAGATTATTCCACGCCATAAGATCTGAAAATTAGTTTTACTTCAGAATACAATACGAGTTTATTTGTAAATCCTTAAACCTCATTACTCTTCCTCCAACGTACGAGTATTCAGGTACAATTAGTCTTCTTTTGAAACACTATTAACGCTTTCGTCAAATTTTACGTCTTTTTGGAACATTTAAAGCAACTAAATACTAATACGAACATGTAATTTATGTTATATAAGTATGCAGGAGTTCAAAATAACAAATATAATATACTGAAGAACTTCTTGCTAGCCTTATTAGGATATACAAGTAGGTATACGGTAAAGAATCAATAAAGCAAATTGTTTGACAAACGCACAAAGCTTAAGCAAAGGAAGAGGGAATATTCAAGAATTCCTTTGAGAGAGGAATTTCGGTGTTCAAAGAAATTTTAGCTTATGGTTGCGGGCGCAATTCAAACTTTATCTCGGCGGTTCATATTATTTTAAAATTATCATGAAGGGCCAGTATGAAATAAAGCCAGTTGTTGTGCCATGAACCGCCCTGAGACACAAAATCTTTTTTTGTTAAACATTTCTATACACCTACGAAATTGAAATTACAGAAATTGAAATTGGAATAAATTCATTTTTATTCCTACCTGAGCCTTTTAATTAAAAAGATGTTTTGATTATGTTTGTTGTTAGTTCTAAATTCAATTGACTTAAGACTAATGAATGCCTTAGTCCATTAGGTCAGATGCTTAGACGTAGGTTGTAAACAGAATTAAATTTCACAACTTACACAATTTCAATGTAGAACCTAAGTAATCCCTTGAGGTTATATCAGGAATATATCTACCAATTATCTAACTAATAATTATCTCTAACATAGTAGATAGTACTGATGGATAGGTAAGTACTCGTAGAGAAGGACCATCTATAATTTCGTGAATTGAAGTAATCCATAAGGTAACTGTTCTAAACGTGGCAACTCCAACGCGACACGGCATAAGTCACAGCAAGATGTTCAAACTAATTACTGTCAAGATGAAACTCTACGAGAAGAAACATAAAATTAATTCTGAAAACCTAGGTTGAGAGAAAATATTTTTACGTACCAGAAAATATAAGTACTGTGGGCTCAAACTTTATTCAAAGAAAAACTAAAAATGTATGAAAAGGACGAACTGAAAACTAACAAATAAATAAAAGGGCGCTTTAACCAGTTGAATTACTTGGTTTGTCAAGTGCGCTCCCTCCATAGTACTTAAAAAGATTTTTATTTGGAGAACTAGCTCGTTATTTTGTGGAACAACATTTATAGGATCAAACTTGTGTTATTATTTGTGCTAAGCATCAGAACATATAGAGTTAGTTTAGTGAAACAAGAGCGATCCGACGTCAGCTAGCGAGAAACTTATTGCAAGATGTTTACCTCGCCGTCTTTGTGCCCTTTGTTCTGGGCTCTGGGCGACGCGACTCCGTCGGCGGCCGCGGACAACTTTACTCACTACAAATATAATTTACATTCATTACTCGCGTTCAGAAGTTAGGACACAATAAGCAAAATAATAGTTGGAGTTTCTTTAAATAAATTATTAATTTAAGGTTCGTATTAGCTAAACCATGTCCATTCATGTCTGGGACTCGATTCTCATGCAGTCTCATTTAGTTTACCCGAAAATAATTATATTACTGATTTTAAAAGGTCCATTCATAAGTATCGTGTCGTATATAAATACTGAAGGCCCACAATTTACAAAGTTTCTTAGCAGACGGTTAACGTTACCCTTTCCATTTGTTTAAGTAGATACTAGCTTCTGCCAGCGACTCCGTCCGCGACGAATTCATATTTTTGTCATCCCACGGGAACCGTTCATTTCTCCGGGTTAAAAAGTAGCCAATGCTACTGAGGTATAATGCAGCATTGTAATGGCGACATAATTTTTGAAATCGGTCTATTATTTTTAAGTTTATTCGTTAGTAACCTACAGAAATCTTTCATCTATATAATATTAGTGGAGTTGTATTTATTTATATGTAAAAGTATGTTTCTCGTTTTCTAATACCAGCCTCTCTAAAGTTTAGTTTGTGACTTCTGAGACGGTCCCGGATAATTATTTATTATTATTTATTCCTCCAATATACAGACAAAAATATATAGCTAAAATTTATCTAACAGACTGTTATCTGGAGCTTGAAAAATGACGCCTAAAAATGTAAAAACGGTCAGTGAGAAACACTATTGGTAAAATGTAATGTGCAGATAAAAGACATAGTCGTAACACGAAATTGTCCACTCTCAAAAGTTATTTACTTTTGGGTAATTCTATTGGCAATAAAGGCACGGCTTAGTAGAGGCACGAAGTGGTCGTAAAAGTCACTTCTCGAGACAATGTCTGAAAATAACATTCGGGGGTGGCGGCCAACCGCTTACGGTGAGGCTGGGACTAATGCATTTACCAGTACATCATGGCCGGGCGTTGTTCAGCGTCCAGAGGTGCAAACGCGCCTTTTATAACAATACCTTAATGTATGTAGGCTCCGATATATACATGGACCGACGCAAAGAAAATAATAAAATGGCTGGCAATCCAGGGGTAAATTTATTAGCAGCAATAAAGCTAAATCAATCGCATTGAGGAAGAGGGATCTCAATCGGGCCCTATCGGTCAGATCTTTTAGCGTGCCGATCCCTTGACTGGCCTAATTCCTATTTACAATGGAGAGTGGTCGGTCAGTGTGCAAAGCCGGCGTGCATCGCCGACGTCGTGCAGGCACGTCGGAGCTATTGACGATAGGGGAAGTCAACACGGTATAACATATTTTTTACATCTTTGTTACTTGATGTTTGCTTTTAAAGCTTGTTTTATTGCCAAATTTTGGTTTATTTCTATATCAGTCTACTATAATCCCTGCCCCAATATTACAGTGTTCTATGTTACTTTGTCGGGGTACTTCAATTTAGACCTAGTGTCACTCTGACAAACTTCAAATTTCAAGTTGATAAAAGTGCAACATAGAACGCTATAATATTGGGGCACCGTATTATTATTAATAACGCGATTATTTTATCTATAGTCAAGAGCAATGAAAACGGGCCACTTTGTATTGAATTAGCATAAAAAGAGAGCCGTTATCATTGCTCCTGAGTGTAGAATCATTTTACTCAGCACAAAACTTTACTATTACCGAAATGAGCTCAGTGTGGATTAACGCTCAATGGCATGGAAACTTTAGCCACGTCTGAATGTACTCGTAAGTCGCTTGAAAGTAATATCTTAGCAAAGATAAATGCGAGATTTGCACTGCAGCTGAAAAATGCGTCAAAGACAGAAAAGAATCTTGAAAAAGTAAATCTTGGTAAGAGCACATTTCGCGGCTGAGTGCGCGCCGGATATCGACTTAATGAAGAACACTCCCCGCCATCAGCCGATGCTCCACTATTTAACAGGACGGCTGCCTATTTTCGTAGATTCACCCCAGGGATCCTACGGACGACGTCTCACACTTAAACGAGCCACATTTTGATTAAAAGTACGCTGAGCTCTGCGATGAAGAGGTTCGCCCTATTATTCTAATTTTAAATGGCGCAATCCAAGAATTTTATTAAAATATCTGCCAGCTTATGTCTTGGCTTAAGTATTTTGAACTATTTATATGTATATATACCCGTATTGTAGTCGTAGTACAGACTACAAACAAACCATGCTATGCGCCACATACAGCGCTTAAACGAAGTTTCGGTTGGGATTGGGGGACAGTGTTTTTGCGCCTTATTGATGTATGTATATTGAATACTTGTAATACAGGCAATGTTGTAATCCCGGTACAATCCACAAAAATATTTTTGCACATTTTACTTACAAACAAGCAAAACCCAAAACGCGTAGGTATTGGTTATGTTTTTTTTTTTGGTAAATTTACTACTATAAGTATTACCTCCACCTATCTATGAATATTAAAACTTAAATGTTAACATAGGAGCTTATAACAACGTTTTGTTTCCTCCGATGAGGACGATGAGAGCCAAACTTTGATTTCCTTGGAGAGTAAAATCTCCGGGAAATACAAAAAGCAAAATTTTAGTAGGTTATTTTCAATGTTACGGGCCATTCGAAAACATTTTACAATTTAAAAAATCGTATTAGGTACTTGAAAAATATAGGTTTTTTATAAAATATTCGAGTACAATAAATAATGTAGACGTAGTTTTACATTTTCCCGTTTTACTGATAGACTTGTATAGTGGCCTCATACCCGGGCTTGCTCCACACACACCTTGCATTGCCCGCGTCCGCATTACTAAACCTGAGTTAGCGATACGCGAGACAGACAAATATAAAATTAATTTCCAAATATTGAAGTTATTTATTCACAAATCTTTGATAATCCACACTATTTCCAGCCTCGATTGGTTATTCATATTGGTGACGTTTGCAGGTTTAATACCGTAATCCTGAGCCACTGTTCGCCTGCAGGCTTAACGTTGAAATTTTCGGTTCCGAATCGATCAAATCAAACACACCAAGGCTTAGTTTCCGATGTTTCGCTCACATGCATCTTTATGCTGAATGATAAAAAACATAATTTCAATAGGTATAAATTTTGCTACCTACATGCAAAATTTCATATTGGCTCAGCAACAAAAGAAAAAAATACCGTATTTCATATTATGGTACTTATTAAAATCCACCGCATAAATTGTCCTTGCACAAAAAGGGACCGACCTGCTTTTATGACCCTCTGTAATATTCTTAAATGGTTGTGCTACAAAAGCAGGATAAAGATAAAATTAAGCAGTTTATGCTTGATAATAAATTGTTATCCGTTTAATCTGAGCACTCATTTACTACCAAACTGAAACGTATGTCTTCGGTTCGTTCGTGGGTAATCGAAGATCGGGAATGCCCAAGAGTGGATGAGCCCTCGTTTAGCGAGGTTCCGCTTAATCAAATGCGTGGGAAGCCGTTCCATTACCTTAACATATTGACGCTCAACTCCAGCCGGGTAAGTCGATTCAACCCCATCACATCTCACTAATAAGTATTATAAATGTGTAAATTTGTCTAAATGTTTGTGTTGGTTTATGCTAAGAACGATAGAAATATATATTCAATAATTATGTTTATCAGCTGTTAAATAAACTGAAAACTTAAGCTAGAGTTGGTATTAAATCTGGCAAATATTAAATATAAATATATACATATATTCCTAAGTGTAAAAAGTTGAACCTGTACCTATTCATAATATAGCATATGGGTCTCTATCAAGTGGCATAATCATTGTCTGCCCTAACGCATTGTTTGCTCGGAAATGATTTAGTCGAAAACAGTTTTTATAAATGAAACGATTTTTTGAACTATGATTATAAATTAACCTAAAAATTAACTAATATACACAACAGATGTTTTATTAAATTCTGTACTTATTTTAAGCTTAATAGAATGTTAGGTGATCAGATTTTAGGCCATACAATCATTTGAGGCAATAATTTTATGGGTTTTAGAGGGATAACGTAGCGTAGATAACCTGCAGGTATAAATAATGAGGTTATTGAACACTTTCCTTTTACGGGGTAAAATAGAGCGTATCCATAGGAAAATTAGGTCATGTAGTATCCGAAAATGATTTAAGTGTATGTATCTTATCCTAAGGGATTTTTGCAAACGTTTTCTAATTATAAGTAACACCACTGCTTCGAATTTAATGAAAATGTGGTTGTGTACGACAATAACTAGTCGCAGGGTGCGTAACGATCGATATAAAAATATTTTCTATAATATCAGTCGATATAACGCTCATTTGATATAATAATTAAATCATATAACAACATTTAATATATTTAAATATGATATAATTATCATTTTATATAACGATCATTTGTTCTAAAAATATTTTATATAACATGCATTAAGTATAATGCATATTTACTATAATCAACTTATGATATAAAGCTAATTTCATATAAAGTACAGTTGGTATAAAAAAATATAGTAACCCCTATTGTCCAAGTTGTTGACCAAAAAAACACCCTGTATAGGTTAGGTTAGGTTAGAATTGTGTCAAGGCGCGAAGCGCCATAACTACGCGGAATAGGAGCTCCGCAAAGCGGAGCTCCGTCGACTTTGCCTCACTGTCAGCGTTGTACCAAAAAAACATGCGACAAAAAAAGTTATTCCAAAGAAATATACTTAACAACTACCAGAAAAGTAGTTTAGGTTAGGTAAATAAAACGCAATTTGCACATTATTATAATATACCACTTGATAGTTATACAATATGATTTTTATACAAAATGATGATTATACCAAATGATGTTTATAATAAATAAACGATATACCAAATGATAATTATAGTAAATAAAAATAGATATTTTGATAATATACCAATCGTTTATTATATAAAATGAGTGATTATATCCTTTAAAATTATATCAAATGTTATTATATTAAATGAAATTATATTAATTATTTTTATACCGATCATTACACACCCCTAGACGCAGTAAGTACATTTCTGCAGAGGCTGAAAAGTGCGCAAGTTATGCTCGAGATGTAGGTAGGTACTAATATATAAATGCAAAAGTTCATGTGTTAGTTTGTAACTACTTTAAGCTGCAAAGGTTAGACGGATTTGGATTAAATTTGAAGTGGACATAGCTTTTACCCTGGATTAACATATAGGCTCCTTTTCATCACGGAAAGTTAATAAAAAATCTACGCGGACGAACTCACGGGTAGAAGTTACTTTCATAGAAAAAAAACACTAATAATTAAATAAATAAATAATAAATATACGAGTTTAATTGTCACTCAGGATGAATATCCCAACTGTATATATATAAAATGATATGTTTTTGACGTAGGTACCTATCTATCTCTCTTGTAATTTTATCTCCAGTAGTTCAATAACTGGGACCAAGTCTGGCATTTAAAAAGTAGGGACCATATTTATGATCTGTGTACGTTTTAGCAAAAACACTTACGCCTATTTTTTATATATATATATTACGCCTATTTTACGAAACAAAATGGTCAAAATGGTGTTTGATCGATTTAATTCTTCCCTTACACATAAAAACGATTTGAATATTATCGGTTTTCAGGGTTGGACTGGACAACAATTTTGTCGGCCAATCAGCAAACAGGCCGCTTTGGAAATTGGTCGATAAAAGTGTAATCGAAAAAATCTCGGCCTGTCCATATAAGTCATGTTTTGCGATCCCAAGTCAGACCGAGCAGTGTTGTTGTGATAAATATATGTTCCCAAATTGATTATTTAACTTAATAATATTGTGTGATAAAATACTATAATCTGTAAAATTATTCATGTGGCATTGAAAGTGTGTGATACGTGGTAGGTATACGTATATATTTACAGTTAAGTGCTATGAAAATATTACCCAATATACTCATATTATATATTACTTACGCTACAGGGATGACGCTGTGTAATCATAGCGAGATATGAAATATGTTTTTCATGACGCTCTTTCTTGTCATAATTAAATTGACGAGAGCCTATTTTCATGTTAATATTCAGCGTAGCGTATTTTACGCTAATTATAAACGGTTCAGTACACTAACGACATAATGAGAGCCTCTCGGATCAAAGTTACGCGAAGAATGTACGAGTTGTGATTCGTCGGAAATATTAAGGTCATTCGTATCAATTTACTTAACAAACTTAAAAAATATATATTTAAATGCTTCAGAAACACAGTTAATATTAAATCCCAAAGTTGCCAGCTTGACGGAATTATGCGGAATAAACGCTTCAATCAAATGTTTCAAAAAGCCATTTGATTATCTAGTTACATGCCGGACAAAAGGAACCAATATGCTTTAAAATGGTAAAATATATCCTATCTCGGTAAAACGCGCTTAATTGAAACAAACAAGCTCTCTACGGTGTATTTATTTTTCATCAAAAGCGTTCAATTTGCGTATTAAATATTTAATACCTTGAAAATTTGAGTGCACAAAGACATTGATTTGACTTTACATAGGCAGGTAGGTACGGTATTTATCTCCCTTATTTAACATCAAACGTATTTTATAATGGCTATTAGTAGGTACCTACTGTGTAAAAAAAGTTAAATATTTTGGCGGGGTTTGTCCTGTTTCGGGGCGTGGTGGGGTGAGAGATAGCGTTCGCAAATTAATTCCTGTACCGTTCTTTGATCTTAGGGGTATTGTTGGCTTACAGTACAAATAAGCGCGGCGCCGGCCGGGCTGTGATGTCTTCGTAATTGCTCTCTCCCAGGTGACTCGTGTCGCCGGCGGACTCATATCACGAGCCCCACGATTTACACAGCCAGTTTGCGTAATAATTCAGATATTAATACAAAGAGGAAATCCATTAAAGATGACACGCTAATTTAATTCTTAATTTAAAAAATGAAAAAGTTATCTTCAAAAGATAACGAACTCAATGTACTTAATAAAGTGAGTAAATATTCTTTTTGAGATGCAGGTACGACTGTAACTGTATTTGCAAATTGGGAAATGCACGAAATGTCTCTCATATTCCCTTTGCCAACGTGTGAATGAAAAGCATAAAAGAAAACGTGCACAGTCCAGTGAAAAAGGATTCGTTCATTAAGTCTCTTCAAATCCCATCAGTAGCATTGTTTTACTCGTTTCAACACCTTGTTTAGTAGAAAAATCATCTTTGATATACACCGTGATGGTACAGCGAGAATAAAGACAACCTACTACAATAAGCGGTGTTTTCCTCGATATTGTGTAGGTACTATCGCACACTTAAACAAAATATTTATAGCAGGAATCTCCTTTGATACTCGTGGTACTTACGGAATATTCTCTCCCCTATTTGGCGTAACTCTCCCTTTACCTTGTTGTATCGTCATCAAAAACGAATACACGAAAATAATGTGATTTATCAAGTGTCATTGTGGACTATATCTGGGGGATGTATTAAGGAAAAGAGCCTTATCGGTGGGCCAGTGCCTTGGGAACGGGAATAAAAAAATAACAAAGTATCTGTTACACGGGGATAAGCCAGCAAAGGGGCAGCTTTCAATTCGCCGCCGCTATCTCGACGAGCCACAAAAACATCGCCCTAAGCCTAAGATCCCTGTTGTGTGACTCGTGGGGAAACCGCCGCCGCCGCCTCGTCGTACGCGATTTATACGCTTGATATTCTTAAGCGAGCCACTAGGTCTTTGATAGTAAACTTCGCACTGTACGCGCGACTGTAGTTGTTTACTAACAGTCTGTGGTCCCAGTTTTTTTTAATAATGTTAGAATAAACCACCTTTGGAACTTTCTCAGAGTATTGTTATAAAACAATAAGTTACAAAGTTAATCGCCTTTGTTGTTTAATATTTTATGTAATTATGTTCTCAAGAATTATACAGGGTGTCAAAGACTTTTTAAATTAGTTTTCCAGCTGAAACTGGGAGCTAATAAATTCTAATTAAAACTTTGTCAGGATACAGATAGCCAGGAGTTTTACAAGATGCACGTAACTTTTGGCTCAGAGCATGTAGCTTCAAAACAGGCGGCGACGTTTCCATCAGCCGGGTGGAAACTCGGATTTAACGTCCGCTGCAGAAACACGGCGCGTGTGTGCGCCAAATGCAAAACACTTATCGCCTTTTGCACTGAAAATTACACAATTTTCACGGATATCGCGTAACATTAAATTTTATAACTCAATATTGGCAGCAAATATCGACTTCCCGTTTGAAGTTGTTCGCTAACTCGTAGTATTTATGTAAATGTATAAAATCACTTTACAAATAACAACAGTAACGGTATTTGCTGCCCAAATCTTTTTATACGGACAAGTCGATCTGGAACTGAGTTGGTATGCGGGCGAGATATACAATTTTCTTACAAATCTCGGTTATAGTATCACAATCATAACCGAAGCGATCCTATTTAGGAAATACGCAATAGAGGGAAGTTGGCCGCCAGGCAGTCGCGAGCCCACGCGTGCTCATTCCAGCCTATTTGCCAGCTCGCGCCGATATCCTGCCATTGGGTAGCAAATTGCTCTCCGCGAGCGTGATCCCGCATTTCATTAAGTGTTTGTTAGTAAAGGAAATGGACATACATTTCTTGGTTTCTGGGCACTATTGTTCGTCAATAAATGGTTAGTTATGTTAATGATACAAAACGTGATGGCAGAATCGTAAGCAACTGAATACTATTTGAAGCATAATGTTAATAACTTAATATGGGCCGCTGCCTGCATTAACTGTTGGACATTTACAACTAGATTTATAAATAACTATCTCCTTTGATTAACTAACTCTGTGTTACCTACAGTTTTATTATTATTAGTATGTAGTATACCAAACTGACATATGAAGGACATACTAATATGTCTACCTGTGACTTGACGTTGGAATATCAGATTATTTTAAAAAGCATAGAATATTCCACAGAATAATGATGAAACAGTAATTGGTTCGCTTCAAAACGAACCTTGCGGGTTTTTATACTATCTTAGTTGGTATCTTTTAATGAAGGTATGTATAAACTCTTATTTTAGTAAGAAAAGTTTGACAGATTAGGCCTTGTTAAATAAAATATAAAAAGGCGAGAGGATCTTCAGAAAACCTAAAGAATGAATGACGTTTCTAACCTAACGAGTATTATATCACTTAAAATGAGAGCATGGTCTCGGTGGCCTATTGAGTAGTGGTTTAAGGAACCGAGTCCGAAACCCCGCCGTCACTATCTACAGTAACGGACTTTAATTGATACACCACCATATAACCTCGTCGTATAAAACCTACGATTAATTCCCATGTAATTTCTATCTCGTCCCTTGACGCTGTCATTGTGACAGGGTTCCATAGTGGCATAACAATTAAAGTCTGTGACTGTACCGATGAGTTTTACTAAGTTAAGCATATTACCACTCTAGCACTGAAAATAAATGGCTTGAGCAAAAAAATTGCTATTGTCATTATCAGCTTTAATTGATATAACTACTATCATAGTTTAGTTTAGTTTAGTTTATTTATTTATCAATGTAATGTTACAATATAGATTGCATTGCATGTCAAAAAATACGAAATTACATTGATATCGTCAACAAAACATTAATAAAAATTGATAAAATAATATTAAAATAATACAATAATATAATAACACTCAAATAATCAAACACAACAATGATAAACAAGTAATAAATGGTCAGTTTCCGATGTCAATACACAAAACTAATAAAGGTCAAATATCAATACTAATACATAATAGATAACTAACGTTACTCATTTTTTATCAACTTTCTAAGAGAAAATATAACTTGGTTAACTCTATTTTTTTTGTGCATGTGTACGGGGTTAATTCCACAAAAGATCCTAAAGGTCGGAGTGTATCCGAATGGGCACATCTGTTAGCTAAGATAACACGCTTACCAGTCGGTTCATACAGTTCCTTGTTGACACAGGTAAAGGTAATGTGTTAACAAAGAAAAAGACATGGTTTTTCTATGTTAATAAAGATAAGCAATAACTGGGGGGCCATTTGCAACGTCAAAAGATGGCGGATGTGTAATTTGTTTTAGTTTTTATTTTTGTGTATTTAGGTGTTCAAAGTTCTTTTTTGTTAGTGATTTGTACTTTTAATGCATTTGTGTTGCACAGTGATAGAAGACTTGGACTTATTTCGAGTATCCTGGCATCTTACTTCTCGTTTCAAGTGGACTCGCAGTGGTACATAGGTTAAAACTATCTTGGCCTCTGTCCTACATACGAGTATCACCGTACAACGTTGCCACCAATCTTCCTAGAGAAGATTGGATTGTGTTTTATTGCTATATTGATTTATACTTATATAAAACTTGACACTGGTGAAATCACTTCATTGTGGAAACGCCATATTCCCGCGGTAGTAGCTGTTCAAGTAGCCGAGGGGCAAAGAAAAAAAAAACGCTATAACTCTGATAAGTGGTAATAATGGATTTTGGACCGCTTATAAACAGGCTATTACCCCTGGTCCCACCAACACGTCCCCCTGGTGGGTCCACGGGTAATTTTTTTTAACCCGTTGTCCTATCGTTCTAAACAGTGATCGTCAATGGGTCTACGGGTAATTTATTTTTAACATGGTCCCATGGGGTGACGTCACGAACGTTAGCGACAACAGTTGTGTTTGGGAAGGTTACGGTTTTAAAAGTAAACAAACACTTGATTTACAAAAAACTTTAATAAAATAAGAAAGTATATAGTACAGTGAAGTTCAATTAGTGTTAGTGAATAACAATATTGTGTAATATACTTTTAATCCTTAAACTAAAATTTAACCATAAAATTTCTTAAGTAATATACTTACCCACCACCAATCGTTTTTAAATAGTAAGTGTACGGAAACAATATCAACAAGACTACTGAGTTGTTTATGTGACGTGTTTAGTATTTAAATCGTTGGACAAACGTTGCACCAACTATAAAAATTGTACACCAGTCACCAGTTTACTCCGCCGTCGTAATGCCACAAGTGCCGCAACCTAAATGCACCGCCTGCGGGAAATTTACCGCAAATAGTTTGGTGGATGGCGTAAAGTGTAGGAAATGCGCAGGCGTTTATCATAGGGTTTGCGTGAATTTGGCGCTTGAAGCGCGGGTCTCTTCATCCTGGACCTGTCCGGGATGCAAAATTAAAGTGACCAAGGTGCGTGACAACGCCGACGACACTCCGGTCAAGAGCAGTGAGCCGGAGGGGGGCAGCTTTGCATCACCTGACGAGGTGCAGGCGCGGGACCTCGCTGAGCAACTGCGAATGTTCCGCATGGAATTCGGCTCCATGAGAGAGGAGATCGCTGGTCTGAGGCAAGAGTTGGTCGAAATGCGGAAGACCTTTGGAGGGTTCCTCGCGCGGATCGAGGCCGTCGAGGAAAGGGTCAAGCGCCTCGAGGAGCGCTCGGAGCAGCGTGCAGCCGACAATGCCAACTGCGACCTCGCCAACACCGTTGCAGAGCTCAAGTCTGAGCTGAACGACCGGGACCAGGACCTCCTCCTGAGCGACCTTGAGATCGCAGGAATCCCCGAACTGCCCAGCGAGAGCCGGTCTCATCTCATGAGTATGGTCGCGCACAAGCTCGGCGTGGCCCTAGATGAGCGCGATATCGTCTTCGCTGAGCGCGTTGGCGCGCGGCCGCAAGAGGGCGCTGTGAGCGGGGCGGGCGCGCGCGTGCGTCCCCTGGTGGTGCGCCTTGCCCGCCGCGCGCCGCGCGCCGACCTCCTGCGTGCCGCGAGGGTGCGCCGCGGGGCTGACACGACGGACTTCGGACTGCCTGGGCCACCTAGCCGATTCTACGTGAACGAGCGGCTGACTAGGTTAAACCGGTCGTTGTTCTATAGCGCGCGGCAGGAGTGCAAGCGGTTGGAATGGCGCAATCCCTGGACAAGGGAGGGGCGCGTGTACGTGCGCCGCAACAGCGATGCGCCTGCGCGCCGGGTCCGGTCACCGAGCGATCTCGCGCAGGTTTTTGGCACCGAATCTTCTTAGGGCAAACCTGTATGATATTTTGTTTGTATTTGTTTATGTTGCTAAGTATCCGTTTTAAAATATTACTGTTAAATCGCATTGTGTGTAGTGTCCTAGTCGTTCGGGTTATCCCTTTTATCCGTTCATTGTTGTGCTCTGCGCTATATTGGATTGTCCATTTATACCTACATAGCAGTAGCAACCTAATGCAACCATCACTCGTCATACTCGCAGCATACCCCAGCGAAACTGTCACTTTATGCGCCGCGCCTACGTTTTTTACTGCTCACACTGTTGTTATCCGTCCTGTCCTGTTGTATAATAATAATATGTATTACCTACGTACTTCCATACACTTGTTTGTTTACAATTTCAATATTTTATTTGTTATTTATAATTTTAATGCGCAATATTATTATTTATCATATTCATTCGTACTTAAATGTTTTTTGAGTATTTCTAAATATATAATCTTTGAACAAAAGTAATAAACTTCTAGTTGGCCTTTTGAATCCATGTTCTCTGGGGACTAAGCATGAAGAATTTATAGTAGCAATGCAGTCTCATTCTGTTGACATGATAGCCATCAACGAAACATGGCTGAAAGAGGGCCAAGATTCGCATGCTCCGAATGTACCAGGGTACAGCCTACGCCACGTGGTTCGGCCGGCGGGAGTTCGTTCCCGGGGTGGCGGAGTAGGTTTCTACGTCAAGCGCGGCGTCAATGCGCGAATCTCTGCGCACCCCGTCGCGCCGCTCGTCGAGCAGATGTGGCTGAACCTTACCGTTAAGGGTACGAGGGTCGCTGTAGGTACAGCGTATCGCCCGCCGTGGCTGGACGTGGACACATTTATAGACGCCCTTACGGCCTCCGCGAGCTCGTTCGCCAAGTTTGATTACGTAATTTTACTAGGTGATTTTAATATTAATATGTTGGCTAAAGAAGACATAAACTGTAGGAAACTTACTAGCTTTCTGCACTGTTTTAACCTAACACAGTATGTAACCGAACCCACACATTTCACGGACCACAGTGCCACAATGATTGATCTCGTTTGTAGCGATGCGCCTGCCTTGTTTACACGGGTTAACTACATCCCCGACTTAAGCGCACATGCCTTCATCACTTGCCAACTAAACATAAAATTAGATAAGCCAGAACCGAAACTAATATCATTCAGACCACTAAAAGAAATTAATTTAAGCGAATTTGAGCGTGATCTGAGTGGCATTGACTTCGAGGAAAGTTGTAACATTTTTAACGTCAGTGACATGGTGGATGATCTGAATAAAAAACTTATTTCATTGTTTGACGTGTACGCTCCGACTAAGACAGTTGGCATTAAGTCTCATGGTAGCCCCTGGATCACCTACACAGTTAAGCAAATGATGCGTCTGCGAAATGACGCCCACGCAAGGTATAGGATCTCTAAATCTCTAGTCCATAAACAATATTATAAAGAATTAAAGAATATTGTTACTAATGCATTGTTTAATGAGAAACGTGCGTTTTTTAGACATAAAATCAACCGCAATATCAATGACTCCAGGACTTTGTGGAAAAATCTTAAAAAAGATGTACTTGTAAATAGTAACAGTATAAAAGAGTTGCCAAGTCATCTGAATAATCCAAACGCTATAAACGAACATTTTCTTGACCTACCCGGTAATTACTTTACCACGATAAGTGACTTAACTAAATTTGAATTTGACCGTCATAGTACTGCCACTTTCAAACTGATTCCTGTAGCAGAGACTCAAGTAGCTAAAATCATTAAATCGTTAAAATCAAATGCGATGGGAATCGACGGCATCACATTAGATATGATAGTTCTCACCCTACCTCGCACGTTAGGCGTGATTACTGCAATTATCAACAGATCGATTATTACACACTCTTTCCCTGACGCTTGGAAAGTAGCTTTAGTCCGTCCAATACCAAAAACGCCGAATCCAGTTGAGAAAAAAGACCTTAGGCCCATAAGTATATTACCGTGTCTTTCTAAAATCCTTGAAAAAGTTGTATGTCAGCAAATGACAGGGTATCTAGAAGGTAACAACATTCTACCAAGTCACCAGTCAGGGTTCCGCAAGCATCGTAGTACGGCTACCGCCTTACTTGACGTCACGGACAATATACTGACTGCTCAGGACCAAGGACAGGGTACGTTTTTGGCATTGTTGGACTTCTCGCGGGCATTCGATACCATCAATATTGCCTTACTAATATCCAAGCTGGCCTACTATGGATTCGACAGTAACACTGTAAAATGGTTCGATAGCTACCTTAAAAACCGTTACCAAATAGTAGAGCTCCGTAGCCCAAATGGGAAGACCCTAGCTTCCGATATAAGCCCAGTATCTAGAGGCGTGCCGCAGGGATCTATTTTGGGCCCCATTTTGTTTATCCTATATTGCAGCGATATAACACGAGCAGTTAAGTATTGTAAATACCATATTTACGCGGATGACTTACAACTATATATTTCATGCAATGCTAAAAATGTAAGCTCAGCGGTTTCTAAATTAAACGCAGATCTTAATGCAATCGATAACTGGTCACATAAAAACTCATTAGTCTTGAATCCGTCCAAATCGAAATACTTAATACTAGGTACCAAGCTACAAATACAAAAATTAGCATATAACAATCATGTAGTACACATAAATAATAATCCATTGGAGTATGTACAAGAGGCTCGTAACCTGGGGATAGAAATGGATGGAGAATTGAGATTTGAAACCCATCTTCTTAGTACCGTTCGCAGCTGTTTCTACAAATTAAAACTGCTTTATAAAATACGCGACTTTCTAGATGTAGAACTGAGACTTAGATTGTGTGATGCGCTAGTTTTGTCAAAGTTAAATTATTGTGACATCGTGTACGGGCCTCGTCTACTTGCGCGCACGCAGCGGTTGGTACAGCGCGTACAGAATGCTTGCGCGCGGTTCTGTTTCAATGTCCCACCACGCGCTCACATTACCCCGTTTATAAATCAAAACCGGATACTAAAAATGTCGACGCGTCAAAGACTACACTTAGCCACACTGATGTTCGGTGTCGTGCATTGGCAGCAGCCCTCGTACCTCTTCGACAAGCTTACTTGGTCCAACAACGCCAGGTCCTCTCAAGTCAGGTCAGCGAGATTCCTCCAGCTCGTGTGCCCGCCGCACCACTCGGCTGCATTCCGCGGCAGCTTCCGTTACGCCGCCACGAAGTGCTGGAACAGTCTCCCTCCTCCGCTCCGTGCCCTAAAAACAACGGGAGTTTTCAAGACGAAATGTCGGATTTTTGTGCTTGAGGCGCAGATTGGGCAATGAAGCGAGTCATTAGGTTTAGGTCTTTATAATATCTATGTTATATAATCGTGAATCTATTTATTACTTTAATATATTCTTAGTACATTTCTATCTATAAAACTATTTAAAAATGAAATCATTAAATTACCTTCTTGTCCCATGTTCTTTTTGTATTTTCGCAAACGTCGCGTCTCTTGGAGCGGTGGCAGGCATGGCCGACTTCCACGTTCGGCCGGGTTGCCGATTGATTGAGAAATGGCGGTACTTTCGTTTCGCTATGTTGCTTGTTGGGTGGCTGCTGCTATATACGAGTCAAGCACATTACTTTTTTCTTTTTTATTTGTAAAATTAGTTACTTTTTTACTGTTAAATCTGGGAATGTTGCGTATATCATTTTTTGGAATATATGAAACTGGTAATATGCGTAATCCATACCTTTGAAATTGAAACGGGCCGTCACTTGCAACGATCCAACAGGAAATGGTTGTGTTGTTCTGGTGTTGTCACACAAAAACTTTATTAGTACCTATTTTTTTAAGGGTTTTAAGCTTAAAACAAATATTAATTTATTATATTTTTATTTATTCATCTATGTATAAAATTGTCGCTAATGTTTGTAATGTTACCTGTTACCTGTTTACTGTTACCCGTTTTTTGTCTAATTTAGTTTAGTTTTAAGTCAGGGTCCCTCTGAAAATCAGCGCCGCAGTTTAACTGCGGCACAATGCTGAGAGGGATCCTATTCAACATATTATTATTGTCCTTTAATTTTTTCCATTGTTTTCTTTTTTGTGTTGAATAAATATTTTCTATTCTATTCTATTCTATTCTAATAGCCGTTATAAACACCTGTACAACCTTCTTTACTTTTGCTACTGGACCTTTGAAACAGTATTTGTTGTACACTCTGTTCTATGTATTAGTTTGAGCTGCCACACTGCGAACGGAAGTTATAGATACAACCGCAGCTTCTGCGGAAGCGGATGCATGTCAGAAGCGACTTTGATCGATAAGCGCCGCGTTGTCTTCTATTTTTCTTATTTTACTGTTTTTTAACACAAACAGTTGCATTAGGATGTTTTGAAAACCGCTGACTAGATTTCATAGCAACCTAGTGACCATTGGAGCGGATAGCACTAAAAAACCAAAAAAATAATTGTTGATCTGATCGCTACCAAACATGGAATGTAAATTTCATTAAAATCGCATCAACTGTTTTGGAGTCCATAGGGAACATACACACATAGATTTCTATATATCTACAGTCATTGAATTTTTGTGAGCCACCTTAGTTCCAACGTCAATCTGACATTCTACAGCAATAAGGTTGAATTTCCTATCAATTACAAATGACTTGGCATCTCTAATGACAATGACATCTTCAAGCAGATTTTCATTGAAATGCGTAACAAATTAACGCCCGTGACCATACATATAGATAGATAACCTTGTTGTATATGAGATTTTTACTGTTTAAAGGCCATGTTTTATTACAAAACATGTGTTAACATAATTTAAATTTAATAAAAACAACTATATATGAAGGAACGAAAAAATAGTCAATTGACATTACCAATAAGGATGAGGTCCATGGCATGCACAAGTCAGTCCGCATTAAATACTTGAGAAAGAGATCCACCAGCGGGTAGTCCATTAACTAAGCCCGTGGCAGGACGCGGTAAGCCGATCAGAAAATAGGTTCATGTCTCGAATAATGTTAAACGTCACAGAAAAGATTAATGGATTTCTCATGTTCAAACGAAATATTTATATAAATAAATATTGACAAGTACCTCTTACACTTTTATTACTTATCACGTCAAATTATTTTACCACAGAAATGCGGGCCGTATTTATACGAAGATTCAGAAAGTACTTGAACTGTGATGTGAGATTTAAACTTCAGAGTAAATTGCTGGGGTATAAAAAAGATAAAGTATGCCTCACGGGTATTTTTACACATCAAAAATCTACCAGCCCTTCCAAAGAGGAGACCACTGCTGCGAGGAAACGCCGCAAGAAACTTAACCAACTATTAGTTTCTTTTAATTTTACTTAACCTAGCGTTACGAGTGTAAGCAATTAAAAGCCATTAGGTTTTACCGAGTAGAATAGAGCCCCTGATAGCCAGTAAAGTCGCGAAATACCTATCGTTACCTAGCATCGTTATTTGCTTGTATTGAAACTTAACATTCACAATTCACATTCTTTCGTTTTATTTCACAAAGAATCTTCAGGAATAAACGAGATTTCCTGTATGATTTCCCATGAGTCGTTGCGGAAAATATTTATTACTTATGTGCAGACGTTTTTTTCATGTTATGATTATTATGCACTTTGTTTTAATAAAACTAACTTACTAAGAATAAAATATGCATAACAAAAAAAAAAATTTAATTCATTTAAAGAATAAAAGTTTGAAGTTGTAGTTTGAGCATGTAAACCCATATGTAGCTAATTAACTGAGTGGGTAGTAGAAATTGTACAATATGTTAACGTACGAATACTGAACTTGGACCTATTCAGAAGTTCATAATACGCCTCGTGACGAGACCTTTTTCCTCGTGGCCAAACTGATTTGCCAAACTGGTTTCACCACGAGGAATTAAATTTCCTTGTGATCAAACTGTGGATTATTTCACGTGTTTTAAACAAATTTCTACACGCCCTATTTTAAACGTTTGATAGATAAATAAAAACAGACATCAGTTAGTCAATATAATAACTGGATTACGTAGATGTAGACTGGCCAAAATTAACAGGTAGGTTAGGTTAGGTTCGTTTTTATATCAGGCCCGGAGGGCCAAAGCAACCCAGAAACAGGAGCTGCCCGAGAGCGGAACTCCGTGGACTACGTTTAGGTCTAATAAAACGCTAGGTGAACTAAGCGGGTGAACCTTGACCGATGACTAGCTTATACGTGTAAGTACTTGACATACATAGTACATGCATAGTACGTGTTGTACAGGAGGAAGACAATTTTGAGTTTAGCCACGAGGGAATGGGATTCCTCCTGGCCAACCAGTTTGGCAAATCAGTTTGGTCACGAGGAAAAAGGGGCGACGAGAACTTGCTGGGCTATATTGGCAGGGTTCTACGTTCTGAGCTATGTGAACGTAAAAGCAGCATATTTTTAAAAACACGCACAGCACTCTCTAAATCAATTCTACTCACATTTCGACTTACAGTCCCGCTTTACCTACCCAAATACGAGCACAAAGGCAGATTTACATTTGAGAAGAAACGCGTCCATGGCAACTCGAAGCTAATGAAGACGGCACGCAATAAAGTTTTAAGGACGACAGGTGTGACGGCGACGAATACGAGTTCTGTTTGCAATCTCGCAATCCGCGGTGCGAAGAGCTTAGGGTAGCCTCGCGGTGCCACCGAGGCCTATATTTTTTCTTTCAAGCACAGTTTAGTTATTGCATGTTTATGAATAACAGGTTAGATTAAGGCTAGAGTTCGTTTTAGTTGTGTCAAAATGTATCGACCTGACACTCAAGATTGGCACTCACGAGAGATTTGGTTGGATACTAAAAATGTGGGGTATCGTTGGATAGGTCTTTCAAAAATATAGCGGGTAAGT
The DNA here is from genome assembly GCA_923062465.1 of Acleris sparsana. Classification (NCBI taxonomy): domain Eukaryota; kingdom Metazoa; phylum Arthropoda; class Insecta; order Lepidoptera; family Tortricidae; genus Acleris; species Acleris sparsana. The sequence continues at coordinate 10,327,969 of OV281287.1, read as the reverse complement.
GTAAAAAAAAATCGATTAAGGGATCCGTTTATGAAATATTAAGCTTTAAAGCGCAATTTTTTGTTAGAATCAAGTGTCCCTCCCCCTTCCCTACAGCCTAAATTACAAATACTAAAAGTCTAAAAAATATCATAAATGAAAGCACGTATAATGAATTTAGTAGGAAAACTATCACGACTAAGTAGACTTCATTGGTTCTTGAGTTACAAACGGTTCAAATGTTTATACCTACCGAAACTTATTTGCGGTGTTGGTAAACTGAGCGCGACCTATGTCGATGTATACGGATATCAGTTCTCCAACGGCAAAGTCAAGTTTGTCGCGAGGTGTCATTGTAGTGACGGCTTCGGAACCCTACACTGAGCATGGTCCGACATGCTCTTGCCCGGTTTCTTTGCTCTTTTCGCGAAGGCACTTACCAAAAAAAATACGTGACTAGCCACTATGCCACTACTCCAGCTCAAAGTATAACCAAATTCCTCGTGGGGGCCAATCTTGTTAGCTAGCCAGCTAGACCCCTTAACTTGAATAAGAGGGGATCCCCAAACAGACAAAAACACCAAGTCTTTATTTCTTGAGATGTAATTTATTTAAGGTCCGACAATTCAATGTCAATTAGTTCGCCCGTGTTACCCGGCCCAGGGACCTAGGTCAAATAAAATTATTTGTACAAGTGTTCTAAACCTCTAATTTGTTTGGGCTGTGTGAGGCGACGGCTGCGTGCGGCGGGCGTGAGCCGCGCGTGCGGCGGGCGGGCGACGTTCAGCGAGTTTGTCACCCGCGCCCTTGTTACCCCACTGACAATTTAAACGCTCACCCCTTTGTTACCTCGAATACTTCGAATTATGTTGCATTGATGAAAATTTTAATAAGAGGCTTTGTTTTTTAAATTCCCTTTTCAACCTTTTGTTAGTGTAACAAAAGAGTGATACTCGAATGCAAATTAGGTCGTACTGTTTCCAAAGATTTGACCTCTTAATAAGATGATTTGTGTTGTTTTACTTTATTTTTAGGTAAGCACGCCTATCTATGATATTGATAGCACGTTTATGATTTAATTTAATTATTGCTATATTGATGTTTTGCTGTTTAGCAGAATTAATTTAAAAAAAACCTAACCCGTGTCCCTTACACCCTGAATCATATTTTTTTTATTTGCAAGAACGTTATAAATGCACGGTAATGCTGAATACATCGCAGACGTTGAAAATAACTAAGTATAGTTCCTTCCTACATCATAGACGAGTGAAATCGAATAAAAGGGACGCGAAACTAACAATCCAGTGAAGTAGCATTTTGACAGTAAAGCACTTTTAGTTATTGAAAAATCGGGTCTAAGAATATTGAATAGCAACTGAATTGACTCGACACAAACGCTAGGGTACTGAAAGTTATTTCTAAGCCGTCGGCGGCCGCTCAGCTGAGAGGCTTCCCAATCACGTGCGAGGTACGGCCCACGAACTCGTGACCTTAGAAGGCAGCTCCCCTGCATGAAGTTGGTTAATTGTTAAATACTAGCTCAGGTACTTACTTACTCTACAGTGTGTGGCCCAAAACCGGGGCGAAAAAAGTAAATGGGGATTCTTTAGAACATTTCAATGAACTATCACAAGAATCTAATATTACAAAGTCTATAATTTTGGAGAAAACAGCCTACAAAGTTAAAAATTGTAGGTAATGTATTTTCCCGTCGCGATATCGTCGCTTCGTCACTTGGTACGCGGTATGTCTGAGTACAGGGTGCCATTGACAACACGCGGTAGATTTAGCGGTGTTTGCATTACATTGAATTTGCGATTAAGTTTGTTAGAAAAAAACTGAAAGTTAAGTTTTGATTTTAATTAGGTAAGACCATTATAATGTAATTACCGGTGATCTATAGAGCTCCTGTTTTTAATATTATCCCCGGTTTTGGGCCACACACTGTATAAGTGCAATATAAAAAATAACTGAATTCTAGTCTTTTTAGGATTCCGTACAAAAAAATAAAAAACGGAACCGTTAGGTATAGATCACTCGTGCGTCTGTCTGTCTGTCTTTGTGTCACAGCCAATTTTCTCCGAAACTACTGGACCAGTTGATTTGAAATTTATTTATTATTAGTAAAATGATGACCCACACACAATAAAGATCATTTTCGGGGGACAAATTAGGAATTTAAAAAAAAGTTTTGCAAGCCTTACTGTGTCATATATCAAATGAAAGGGCTCGTTATGAGGATCTCAAATATATTTTTGTTTGACTACTACTACTACTGCTACTGTTACTCAGGGATAATGTAGCATTCTAAAGGTGAAATAATTTTTGAAATCAGTCCTTTCGTTTTTGAGTTTATTCGTTACAAACATACAAAAATACAAATCTTTCATCTTTATAATATTCGTGTACATCAGTGTAGACTTCATCTAGTTGTAACTTTTCGAATTGCTATAGTTTGAAATTATTCGAACCACATTGAGGAAACCAATCCAAGCCGTGGGTACAGTTTCCCGTTGGTATAATAATTAAGAGTTGATTGGAAGCGGCACAAATACTGTTCGAAATAACAAAATGCAAACGGATTGTGAAAGATCCGTTAAAGGAAAAAGTAAAAAATACGAGTTATTTACCTCACTGATTCGATTTAACTGAAGGTACTTAGTATTAAAAATATCATTTGTTTTATTAAATATTCAGCATCACGGATCAAACCGGTTTTATAATGCTCTTCTTTTTGGAGTAAAAATCCTAGAATTATTTCAACGGATCAGATGCCTGTCAACATCCATAACGTGATTGTGAAACATTTGGTTGATTAGACAGGAGTGCGCTCGCGGCCCGGCGGGCATTGTGCACCCCGCCGCGCGCCATGCCCGTGCCCCGCCGGGCCGCGCGCGGTGACGATGACGGGTGCATCACGCAAATTGTGTTTCCTAATACACGAATATGTACACCCGTAACAAATCCGCACACATGCCGCGCCGCGCCGCGCGGGAGATGCGACGCTCATTGTATCCACATAAATCGCATTTGCATTTCATTCATTTGTTGACGATGTCGCGACGAAATATCGCGGGAGACATAAGCCGGCGCAGCCCGCTAACAACGCTGACAAAGTATTCCGTTTGTGTCTGTGCATCCTGCAATGTTTTGATACCAGTATTTGGTTAAATTTGCTTGCGCAGGTGGCCATTAGCACGCTCGCTAATTACCAATGAACCAAATAATCCCGGCTTCACCAGCGTAAAGCTGTTGTTAATCAGACTGCAGGTCCGACTTTATTCGTTTAAATAGAAATTAAAATTGTATTTAAATACAAATTATTTATGCAGTTAATTGGAACTATCGGGAGTCTTTTACACGGTAATAAGGAGTTTCAAAGTATTCAAATCACAAAAGATAGGCGGTACTTACTATAAAATTACATCACAATCAATAATTAGTCGTGTAGACGCAACACATATTATGTACTGTTTGTAAAATAATTGTTTACAACCCTTTTAAATTCGACTTGAGCTCACTGAAGGTTTTCCAATTACATTCAAATAATAAGGGATAACGAGTAAGACTGGTTAGCGGCCATTTTTAAGCCTCCAACAAAAAAAGGTTGCTATTACAAGTTTCTCTGTCAGTCTGTCTCGCACATCGTAGCGCTGCTAGTAGAAATTAAAAGTAGTAAACATCTTGTACTTAGTGATAAAGTATCTAACGCAATTTTATCTTTTCACACTTTATTTTGGATGACGTTAGGGTTAACCAAATGAATTCCTGGCAGTACCTGCGTAACTACTGACGTGTAAACTCTGGATCATGCAAACTCTCCTAATAATCGCAGATCAGATCTCACTAATATCTCAAAAGATGAGAAATAACCTATGAGAAATATCTTATAATAATAATATTATGTTCACCAAATAACAGTGATCATACATTACGAAATCGTTGCATGAAACTTACTTGAACAGTTCATTTAAACTGATAAAACTATACATTTACTACTAAATGCCCGTAGTTAGCGTCAATAGTTATAACGACACTAACTATGCATTTTTACATCATCATCATCATCATGTCAGCCGAAAGACGTCCACTGCTGGATATAGGCCTCCCCCAAGGCTTTCCACTCAGACCGGTCTTGTGCTTTTCGCATCCTCCGCGGTCCCGTGATCCTGACGAGGTCGTCACTCCATCTTGTTGGAGGCCTACCCACAGCTCGTCTTCCGGACCGCGGACGCCACTCCAGAACCGAATTCCCGAACCGAAACCGAAGAATTTTTATGTGTATATTATTATTGTTATATTTCTAAATCTTATAAATTTTCGATTCTCCGCGGATTCTACACATTAACTATAACAAAATAAGTGTTTTTACAACTTTAAAAACAATTCAATCTTGTTAATGCGATAGTTACATAGAGATACGTAGCAGTGCTACGGTTTTCGTAGCACCATTTTACGGCGTTGAAACCTCACTTAAGTAAACACTTCAGAGCGGCGCGACTCGCGCTGATTGACAACTTGCTGAAGTCTAGAAGCCGATTAGACAACACATTGTTAAACCGAATCCATTGTGCTTGTGCCATAATGTCTCCCCTTCAAATTTGTGGTCTATGGAAGTAATTTCATACTTAGATACAGTCGTGGAATACACAGGTTTACAATTTTCGGACCTTAACAGCATTGAAATAGAATTCAAATATGGCAAACCTTTTGATTCCGACACCGTAGCCATATAGGGAGTTATTCAGTTATGGCGAAACTTTGAGCGCTATCTACGCTATTTTAGTTATTTATCTTTCGTCAGACAAGGTTAACAATAATACTCGTACAGTGTACAAATTATAATATTTTGTAATTATCATGCAGACAAAGAAATTATAAAGTGACATGAACATAAGTCGTCAACGCTGCTCAGGAACATTATAAGTATTGCGGATGATTGGATGGCCTTTTACGACTGATGGACTTGACAGGAAGAAAGAGCATAGTGGGGAAACTGAGATTTAAAACTTTAGCTCTCCCACTGACAAAGCGAAAGGCAGTAGTGGTAGGTCCTTTTTTACGCTGATGTTCTGTAATGCCCGGTTACGGCATAGCACTGCCACTGCAATACATATACTACATATGCTCATAAGTAAATGCTACTATTATTAATACGAAATATGTAATGAAAACGAACAGAGACCGCCCGACAATTGGCAAAGTCAACGTTGAATGAGAAGATTCAATATTGCCGCCGCCAAACTGCTCCCACCCGCCGATTTAATCAGCCGCAAAGGAAATTAAACTGTTGAATTATTAACTGATTCACGGAAATAATGGTCTCTGCTACATTAACTCAGTTATTGCGTATACATTTTAAAGAAAACATCAACTAAAGAAAACAGCTATTTTAGGTTCTATTTTTGTTTGCTTGTTTTGTTTAATTAATTATCAGCAGTGAACAAGGTCCAGGCGTAAACAGGCTTCCAGTTCATTTATCACGGTAAGGTTACAAAACTTTAGGTGGTAGAAAGAGTTTCGGAAGTGGACCCCGGTGTCACCCCGCCTCAAGATTGATGGGTTCCCTGCGCCGTTGCCGGTGCCCACTTTTCGTAAATCTACCCTTTATTTCCATTAACATACTGAGCTTTGCGGTTCTCATTAAGTCTCTCGAGCTCTCTAGCCTCTGCATATCATCGTAGGCGCCGCATTGATATGATTTTAATTTAAAAGAGGGAGCAAACATCGACATATTAATTGAACGACATAAAAAAACCCTACAGATACCTGAAAAAGCTTTAACATTTAAATAAAACGTCTATATTAATAACGGAACCCTTTGTTGTCCACTGGACTTTGTTATCGCGGCTTAATTAAACCAATCTCTTTATAAAAGATCCAACGCTCAGTTAGATAAATTAAGGCTGGACGAATTTAAATTTCATAAGCCGAGCGAAGTGTTTAACGTCGATTCTCTATATCAATAACGGGCTGAATTTAATTTAACGGAGTCCCTTTCACCTACGATATTTCATAGATATTTGCCGACAATATGAATAATTCAAGCGAAGAGTGTGGCGTGAAAGAGTCTCAAAGGGAAGACGAGCTCCTATCAGAGTTTAAAATTGACGGTTCTATCGCGTCTACTCGCTATCAATTTTACATCGCGACTGCAGACATTGAAATGCAGTTACGCTCGCTGAACGTCTCAATCCCGGTGTTGCTAACATTTGTTTTCAACTTACTAAATATGTTTATTGCCTGGGTAAGTTGAATGTATGAGTGTTATTAAGTTTTTACTACGTTATCGTAAATCGTAATTCAATATGTTCAAAGGAGACTATTAGCTCGTAATTGATTAAATTTTAATTTATTTTAGGGGGAGTTTGAATTACAACGAATGAAAACGAACGAGCACTTGAAACCTTCATTGCTATCAAATCTTTAATATTTAATGTTCGTACAAAATAATAAGCGGGGGAAATTACTAAAAGTAATTAAAAATTTAACTTAATGTTTTGCGTCTCTCGAGACATTTACATAGGATAACAAAAAGGCCCCTAGCTAACTTATGTTTATTCTTAAACACAATAATCATGCCTTGAAATCCACCATCCTATTTGCCACATCAAACGTGCCATCAAGCGTTAAATTACCATGATCAGTAAGAGTCACGAAGCGGAAATCATTTCAAAAACCTTTAACACATTCCCATTACGGCAACATTACCGATTTTTTCGAGTTAAATTTCTACAACTTGCAAATATATTTTGATTTCCGTACGATTATGTATGTATATTATCATCGCGTACTTATTTTATTCTGTATCAGTGATTTACGACGATGATGATGATTGATTGTGATGATGTACGGTATGAATATATGAAACCCAGAATATTTTTGGACTTTACTTCGTGTGTATTTTTACTGCTACGAAGTTTTCATTACAGTCTTAATTTGAGCCATTTGATACTTTCATCCCATTAAAACGGAAATTGTCTGAGAAAATCGAGCAGCAATAACGAGCGCCTACCGTAGCGCGTAGTTGAACCGAAAGCTACATCCCAGGGTCGTATTCTCATGTCCACGATTAACTAAGTTACTTATAACAAAGCGTGAAATGAACCATGACATTTACGTCGCGTCGTACGTTTTTATCGGAGTTGTAATCAGTCTCCCTCGCGCTGCGTCCCACATTCCCGACACGTCGCGTTCATTCAAATCAGTGTCGAGTTGCCGTTGCAAACAACACTTTATCACTGTTCGCAGAATAAAACATTTCAATGGGACACGAGAGATTGTAAAACGATACACGGCGAGATTTTGAAGTGTTTTATTTATTATTAAAATAGCGTTTTGAATGCATTAACCTGGGCCTCAATTCTACTAGGAAATTGTTATCATAACTCAGCCAACATTACAGTCAAGTAAATAGGAGCTATTGTAAAGTTGACAATATTAACTATAGTACATATCGAATGCTATATGGCTTTACCCAGTAGAATAGAGGCCCTTTTCACATTCAGCAAGATAGCGCACCTTCCCAAAAAATAATACCTGCTAGTTTGGTCAGTAATCCTTCAAAACGAGCCTGACGCTCACACAACCAAAAAAGAATTAAATGTTTAATGTTCAGGTATTTAATTTGTTTGAAAGGGGTGTTGAAATATTTAAATGTTTTTAAATAAATGACATGCGTTGACAAAGCTGTGACGTCCACTGTACGGTTCTGTCTTAATATTTTTTAGAAATAATGCATCAATTACCTAACCAATGTCACTGACACGTATATGGATACGAAAACTTGAGTACCTATATCTATAAACATTATGAAAGGCGTCTTAGTATTATACTGCAGCCCGCTACCGTTGCCAACGACAGGTTTATCACTCACCGGGCTATTCCATCCGAAAATGAAAATGGAATACAAGACAAACCCATCCGGATCCCTTTAGAGGCAGATATACGGGAGTACGCGAACTTTGTTTCCGACGTGGAGTGGCTCTGGGTTCCATCTGGCGTTGTAACTTGTCGCACGTTTAATGAACCCTCCGCAGAGTGTTCGACATGAGTAGGATTGTGATCTTGGTTATTAGAAAGTTGTAAAATATATAATAATAGATGATACCTTTTTACTATACTTGTTAGTTAATTCCTAATATGATGAAGCTGTATAGGATAGACTAGGAATAGGCTCAATGAAGATAAATTATAGTCAAATTATAGTTTGCGTTTTGTAGAACTAAATAGATTATTTTTAATATTTTTAGGGACAGGACTAAAAACCGTTATCAAAGAAACAATTTACCATGACGTGTATAAACAAATACGTTTTTTTTGTTGTCTGTTAAGAAAAATCAGTTTTACGGAAAACGTAAGAGTGTATGTTCTACGTACAACAAAAACCATTTTAAAACTAAATATTTGTCGACACTGACTCAAAAGGATTAAAAGTGTGCGGACGGAAGCAATGAATTAGACGTCATAATGCGTCGTATCGTTCGTAACAAAAAATATACAAGATCATTATATATTTATTCCTACGAGAGAGCTCTTAAATAGGCGGAACCCTCAAAACAAACACCATCGTAATTTACACATGCGGTGCAAATACGCACGCATATCTCGCGCGCGTATAAAAGATGGATGTGCCGACGCGCCGTCGTGTGACGCTGCCTTCGATCACTACGAAATATCGACAGTACGTGTTTACTTTTCACATTCATACATAACGCGTCACGTTCGACTCTGAAAAATAATCTTGATATTTCCTCAAAAGACGAATGACCATTTTTACATCAGTTTGCTGCTATTGGTAGTATACTCATATTAGTAGGTTGAATAAAAAATGACGTGCCATGGCATACAACTACGTATATTATATTTACCACGGTGAAACTTTACAAGCATTTTGCAAAAATCATTATAACCCAACGGGCAGGGTTGGGCTTCACTAAAGAAATCGTAAAATGTATTACTTAAGACCGTGGTTTTTTAAAGCCGCTTCTAAGTTGACTGCCGTTATTCATTTTCCGTTAGTTCCTTTTTCCAGCAACTTTTCAGTCTTCTGTTTTCTTGACCCAACTCGAAAAATAGGTAAAAATACCGGGTCAGAGTACGTTTTTCATACAAACGAGACTATTTCGAAGCCTTGGTTCCTTGCCAGGGGTTGTTTTGAGTGAGGTTTAATGGTGGATACTCCGAGGTTCAATAGAGGAGGTCTAAAGTTTTCAAGATACCTAACTGATCGCACAATCGCTTAACACCACAGCGGGAGACTTTGGGTCAGCAGTTCAGCACTTGGATTTCCTTACATTTTATTGGCATTTTAGATGTTTTTCTGAACATGCTCAACTCCGGCGTTAAGCGCAGATTCGTTCAGTTGGGTACCCTAAGCACTCTGGAAGTCCTGTATCGGCTCGGGGTATTCATCATTAGATTTCACTAAAAGTATTCCCTGGCGAGGAACCAAGGCCTCGAAATAGCCTCTTTAGTATGAAAAACGCACTCTGACCCGTTTATTTTGCTCCTGAGTGTATTATAATGACTAGTGACGGCACCAATGATTCAATGATTTTCTTACTTCAAATTTCAGTCCTAAATTATTGATTGCTGCAAAACAAATTAATAACCCTTATCTTCTGTAAAATACTATAAATGATCCTTGTCCATTACTGGTTCCATCACCCTACCCTAAGAAATAGCGTTTGACTACTTTGTTTTTGAATCGGAGTTCGTAGTTGTAAATGCCGTTAATCTTCACTCGCCCCATCGTAGCTCTCGTAGCAGTGCTACGAAAGTGCCTACGATTCCCTGTTAGCGTAGATACTACGAAATGTTACAATTTAACGTAGCGTCAAATGTTGATGATACGTCAAGAAAAGCTGCAAACAATATAGAGGTTTAATTTATCGATTTCCATCGGAGTTCGATAAAAGAGAAATCACTGTTATTTTTACAAAGTTCTACACACTTTCCGGTCTCTGCGTATAACATAAAAATGAGAATTTTAATGCCTGAAATATATCTTTCTTTAAAATAAATTAGCATCATTTGCTAGTTTTAATTAGAAAACTTACTCACCATCACTTATACTCGTACCATGATGAAAAACATATAATACAGATTTTTAAAAATACGCGCCTACAATGTGCGTTTCCACGTAATCAGCGTACAAAACACGTCTGGTCGGGACATCGCATTTTAATTTCCGTCGCTGTAATGAAGGTATCGCAACGCCGCGCGACCCTGCTCGGTGACGGCCGCGCGCGCATATCCGTCACTCGGACGAGCCGTAAATCGTTAAACAAAGTCATTCCAAACGGCACTCCGCCCAAACAAAGGAAAGAAGCGCTAATAAATGGCCTATTCGAATCAATGGCCCGTTTTGTTATTAATAAAGATTGATTGTTTGGAAATAACCTTTGTTGTGCTCTTGCAGCAAATAATATACCTATATTTAGAAAGGTAATTGACAAATTATGACAATGCAAAATAATCATATTTTGTCAATTACCATACTAAATATAGGTATTGATAGGCTATTTTTTTAAAGTGACCAGGGCCTCTATTCCCGACGGTAAAAAACATGATCTATTATGGTATTGATTTGACGTCATCCGCCATTACTGTCAAGTAAATAAGAGCTATCCAAATTAATGGCGACAACACGATAACAGATCAAAAACAATATTGTTCTTACCGTGTTGAATAGAGGCCCTGGGCCGAGACTATAAGTAATAAAAAGCGGCCAAGTGCGAGTCGGACTCGCGCACGTAGGGTTCCGTACCACTATACATCTAAATAAATGTTTTTCTTTATTCTTTATTATATTGGAGTCGATTGAATGAAAGGTAAAATGCGGTTTACGATTTATAACGTATTAAAAAAAAACTAATTATTAGATCTCGTTCAAACCAATTTTCGGTGGAAGTTTGCATAGTAATGTACATCATATATTATTTTCACATTTATCATTCCCTTATTTTAGAAGTTACGGGGGGGGGGGGGGCACACGTTTTTCCACTTTGGAAGCGTCTCTCGCGCAAACTATTCAATTTAGAAAAAAAACACATTAAAAACCTCAATATCATTTTTGAAGACCTATCCATAGATACCCCCCAAAAAAAATAAATGAGTTTCAGTTCTAAGTATAGGGAACCCCAAATTTTTTTCGTTTTTTTTCTATTTTTGTATAAAAATCTTAATGCGGTTCACCGAATACATCTACCTACAAAGTTTCCATAGTATAGCTCTTATAGTTACGGAAAAAAGTGGCTGTGACATACGGACGGACAGACGGACGGACAGACATGACGAATCTATAAGGGTTCCGTTTTTTGCCATTTGGCAACGGAACCCTAAAAAACCATATCGTATTTGGGCTGTTATTGTATTGTCAACGTTTCGATAGCTCTTATTTACTTGGCTGTAATGGCGGCCGAATTAGAAACTATACCATTACAGATCAGAGATGATATAGTTTTTACCGCCTAGAACGCCTAGAATTTACTCTCTACTGCTAGGTGACGATAGATATTCATGAACGTCAACGTCAATTTCAACGTACTGCCAAATTTTAGAACTAAATGCAGACATGGGGCGCTGCCTGACTCCAACTGCCCTACACATTTACACGATGGCTTTACGTTATCGTTGGTGGTGTCGTCACGTGCGTTTAGACCTTACATCACTCCCTTTGGTAGCGATGCAGATACTGCTCAATTTATGCAGCATCTGCGTAATTTAAGCAGCCATGAGAGGTGTCATTATTCAGTTATAACATAACCAGATGTTTGTTTCAATTAAAACTTGTCAAAAATACATTTATACAGATTTCAGGGAATCGAAACATGCGCCAAACAATACCATTGCAACAGATTGCTATTACATGCAAATTATGTTGCAGATGTTCATCAAAATCTCCGAGATCCCTGCTGCGTGGTTGAAAAACAGGTTCTATTTTCCACGTCAAGTAATACTTGAGCGAGCAAAAACGCGAAATGTGTTATTGCTCGTCTTATAACCCTAAAATGCAAATCGAATCTGTTTTCGTATAGGGAATGTTTGCGTGCGGGAAGTATGAAATAAGCTTAGCGGAAAGTACGAAATTGGCTTGGATATGTCGATATTATTTAATGTAGCGCACCCCCGGGCTTGTTTGTCGACTGGAAAATATTTATTACACTTTTCCTCTATTAGAATATCTCATCCGTTCTTTACTAACTAAGCCGATGGAGACTTATATTATTCGATGCTTTTACACGATAAACGTTATTTTTTTACAAAGTAACAGGTAGATTAGATTGCAATTTTAAGAGTACAAAGACGTTTGACAGACTTTGATCTTCTGGCAAATATCGTTTATGTTAACAAGAGACGGTTCGCGATATCTCAAAAATTATGCAAAATTTTCTCTTAAAACCTTAATAAAGCCAGTTTAACATATTTTTCACTGCCCACCCTCTTTGACGAGTAATATCATAATATTATAAGACTTCCCAAAAGTTCCTTTTGCGACGTAAATAAGTCACGTGTCAACTTCCAATCAATATCCAAAAGAGAAGTAGGAGAGGGGAATAATCTGGCTGATATTAGAAAACTCGGAGCAGTGTTTTGAGCTACGTGCATAGCTAATAAACTTTGCCAAGACGATCCATATTTACTCACGTGCAATAGGGCTGCCAAAACGAATTAAAATTAAAAGATTATTATCATAATCACCATTTAATACAAAATCAAAAATATGACAAGCAGTTTCTAACATTTTTTTATTTATATGTTGAATTATTTAAGGTTTATTTTAACATTTTATTAAGACTTGTAAAACACTTTTAATGAGCCATTTGTTGCAACGTTTTGCCTTTACAACTATACAAACTTTAAATATTTAAGATGGGTGCGAAAGAATCCCTATTGCATTGATATTTTGGATAAATGATAAGCACTTATTACTGTTCAATAAATTGGTATTACAAAGTTAAACCTACCTACCACCGGGTTGTAGAATCGCGAATTATAGGAATTGTTGAAAGGCAAGGAAGTATTTTTTACAAATATCATTAAAATGCTACTAATTATTAAACTAACAGAGATTAAAAATTAGGTTTTTAAAACTGTAGGTTGAGCGGCATTATAAAATAAACAAATAAAAAATACGCACATAAAAGAAACCGAAAGTAGCATAAGTCACTTTAGCGATATAGGGACAAGACAGCCCTGCGATGAAAACGAGTCTGCGGCGCGCGGCGGCTCTGTTTGCCGAGAGCCCGCCTCAAACACAACCGTATCGCTTCCCCGAGCGCCGCTGATCAACAGAGCAGTATCGAACCCAAGCTTCTATTTGCAAAGAAAAATGCAGACGGTATTAAGTTTCTTTGCTAAAGCGATTAGGCTAGTGAGGCTCGACTTTGTAAAATGCCACCAATGAAGCCTTTGAGTACAGCACAAAGTGAATACCTTCGTGTAGTCCCGAGTCCCGGGCGCTGCGAGGCTGCGACGTCGCTCGCCGCCGCTCCGGCACATTCCGCGGCGCGGGCGCGGCGTCCGCAACCTCGCCTAACTCCAGTCCGCCACACTTTGTTCACAACATCCAGATAATTCCACTGAATATAAATGAAGCTTTACTTGTTCTATGAATAACATTTCACATAACAGCGCAATTTGCATTCATTTGCCGCCGTTGCTGTGTATTTATTCTAATAATAAACATTATTTGTGATCAGAAAAAGGCCACGATGTAGGTCACCGGGAGCGATGAAGCGGTAAATTTGTACTAGAACTCCATTAAAAACTGATCGACTTCATCTGATCGTTGCTTTGATCCAGATTTTTTCCTTATTAATGATATTTAATGTTCACTACAAAATATATTTAAGTAAGCACACTATATTCATGGTTGTCTGTTAATAATTACAGTTCGCTCCGAGAAGAAACTTACTTTACACCAGCAAAATATACGACAAAAATGACATATTTCGCTTAACTAAGCCATTCGCTCCGGTGAACGCAAAATTACTCGTCTTGAGTAATGTTCTTCTTTTATTAACATCTGAAAATATTACCACGTAAGAAGAAAACAGCCGTGACGTGGCCAACGAGATTACCTGCGACGTTTTCAGGGAAGATAAAAATCCATTTATCTTGGTTGTGGAAGATGGCTTTTGTCAAATCAAAGTAAAAAACCTTTTGTGTTTTGCCTATAAGTCTGCGGGGAAAGATTGACAAGGTTTACCGATATGGTTTTCATATACTCACAGATAACTCTTCTGAGCTGTAAAAAATAACTTAAGATTGCCTGAGTTATTCTTTAAATTTAGCTGTGTGTGTGAGACGCACTTAACTGGCTGTATGTGTGAGTTATGCTCGTTTTGTTTCCTAACTGGTCAGTAACCTATGTACAGTTAAAGTCACACACGATATATGATACACGAGTACGTTCCCAAGACCTCAAAAACATCTACACGCCGTTATGCCATTTGTATTTCTGTATATATTTCATGGGTATTATTAGATATTAGTGCCCTGAACTGTTCATGTGAATAAGATTCATTATATACCCACAATTTTCCATTATCTTATGTAACCCACAGTTAGATTAAAAATGATCCATAAAAAGTGTTATCAAATTCATGAAATTCAGCACGTCAACCCGAGCACTCGCGACGTGATTGAAATTAAAATGTCTCAGTTAGAACTCCGTTTATTCGTCAAATCTTTGCCTCGAGGTATCACCCTGTTTTCGTCTCCGAGCTAGAATCTTTGCACATTATAAGTTTTAATGACGTCGGAAGTTTTCGGCGGATGATCGCCGCCATACAAATTATGGGGCGTCATTACTAAGCAACTGAATTTAATGTAAAAATATATTTTCAGACATTCTCTTTCTACAGAAGCACTCAAATTTCTTTTAAGGAAACGAAGGTAAATTTAAAAAATGTCTTGGCTTAAGAATAAATTACGTGAATGTGTTGTTTATTACTCTTGTTTAAAATTCTGTTCTGCTTTAAGGTAATGTTGAGGCAATGTAGCCCTGCCCCTAAACCTTTTGAGCTTATCTATATTTTATCTCAAAAAATAGATAAAGGTTATGAATGTTATATCACTGTTTATAATGAAGTACTAATTAAAAATATTGTAGCAGAGTTCTTGATTTTTAAAAAGTAAAACGTCTTAGCTAGGTTTTATCTTGTTACGTCATTATTAGGTACTACTCTTAAAAGACGAATATGCTGTCTGTGTCTGTGTTAGCAGTTCGGAAACCTATTACTCCTCATTTAAAATGGAGATCCATGGCTCTCGTAGAATAATAGCGCCTGTCTGTGGAGGACTAAACTTGTTGACAAATAACTGAGCATTGTTCGCAAAACGGGTCACGCATAAACAATAAACAAAGATTCACGGCATCGAGAGGGTTAAGCTACGAGATATAGTAGCCACTTTCAATACAATTTAGTAGGACGTTACCCCTCGGTGTGAGAGATATTTAGGTTTTTCGTAAACCTTATTTAATAAATCAAAGAGAATATATACGCCATTGGCAAACGAGGCCAGCGGGTGGTAAGTTGAACCACAACAGTAGGTAACTGGAAAACTAAGTTTGAATTTTGTCGTGAAGCATTTGTCAGGTTACAAACATTTATGAGCTCTTGCGCGTTTTCAGGGACTTACTGCAACCAATCGTGACTTGCTCGTCGTCTTTATAGATATGGTATCCCGATGCCCTTCAGATTTGAATGGGTACTTCTTGAAACGGGGTAAACACTTTGATGATCGGTCCTCAGCGCTGTTCCGAATAATCCTTGGTAAGTCCCTCGAGGGCTCGTGGTTTCTTCATTGTAAATGATTTTAATCATTTGTCTACCTATTTTGTGGAATATTATTTAAATAAATGAAGTTTAACATAAGGTGGCGTTTCTGATAAATAATCTCTAAATCGTAATATGTCTTTCATATTAACTTTACTATTAAATCGTAGTAAGGTGAATTTAGACCACACAAGCAAACTAATATTTTATGCGTATACTTTCATTTAAAATACATATCTTGATGTCAAATAGAGATGAACATGTCCTCGAGCATTCTTCCGCTGCTCTACGGGAATTCTAAGAATGTTCAATCTAAAAATGCTCTGTACTCTTTGTGTAGTATTTTGGTGTAAAAAGCACAGAAATGCTAACGTTTACAATAAAATATGAAATAATTACGCTATTGCTCTGTCTTTAGATCAATATTTGGTTCTAGAAACATAAATTGCTAAGTTCGGGAATACAATTCGAAGAATTACTTATAGCAAAAAGTACAGTTTAGGGATTAACGGGCGCAATTTTTTTTTTTAAATCTTATATCCAATCAAATCAATCTAGGGTAGAATTATGTGTTAAGGTATTTTGGCCATATTTACTGCGTTTTTAAGCACTCAAAATTTTAACTACGAGGGTGGGATGATAAGTACCTAGCCTAAGTAAAAAAAACTTGAATTTTGGTTTTAAAACTAATTTTATTTTTCGACATAATCTCCGTCTAGGTCTATGCACTTATTCCATCTTCGCTCTAAAGCTGTGATGCCTTCCATAAAATGATTCCTTTCGAAGCCTCCAATAGTCCTCTACAGCGGCTATGACGGCATCATTAGTGGCAAATTTCTGTCCACCCAAAAAAGTTTTAAGCTTCGGGAACAGATGGAAGTCGGATGGTGCCAGATCAGGCGAATAAGGTGGGTGGGGCAGCAAATCGTACTTCAATTCGCCGATTTTCGCCATGGCTTTAACACATGTGTGAACCCTGGCATTGTCTTGATGGAATATGTTTTTTTTTTTGCTAAGCCTGGTCGTTTTTGCTGAATACATTGATGTAGCTTATCTAAAAGGTTAGCATAGTATTCTCCATTAATGGTTTCACCTTTAGGAAGGTAATCGAACATTTAAATTCCACTAGCATCCCAAAAGACGGAAGCCATAACTTTTCCAGCCGACTTTACAGCCATAGCTTTTTTTGGGGCCCGAACATCCAGATTCAGTCCACTGCTTTGATTGAATTTTTGATTCTGGCGTGTAGTGGTGAACCCATGTTTCATCTGTTGTTACAAAACGACGCAAAAAATCAGCTTTATTTTTCTGAAAACGATCCAAACATTCCTTCGAGTTTTGCACGCGGATTCTTTTTTGATCGGGCGTAAGCAATCGCAGCACCCAACGGGCGGATAACTTTTTCATATTTAATTCTTCATCTAGAATATGATGTACCCGTTCCTTTGAGATCCCTGTAGTCTCAGCTATTTTTGATAACTTCAATCGTCGATCAGCCAAAACCATATCGTGGACTTTGCAGACCATTTCTGGAGTCGTGACGCTTTTTGGACGTCCAGGGCGAGCTTCGTCTTGGACACTTGTACGGCCTCGTTTAAATTCAGCCACCCAGTTTTTTACCATGGCGTATGATAGAGCACATTCCCCCAAAACATTCTTTAACTCATCATAAATATCTTTTCCCTTCAGACCCTTCATGTAAAGAAACTTTATCACCACTCTTTGTTCAATTTTATCTATTTTTAAAACAATCGTCGCAATAAATTTTCAAATGACAGAAAAATCAATATTTTTTTAAGCCTTGAATTTCAAATTTCGAACACAGATAGCCAGAGACACACATTTTAAATTACGCTAGTTTATTTTTAAATACAACCTTTTTAAATAGCTAAGGCCAGTTACTTATCATCCCGCACTCGTAATATGTAAAGAATTATGAAATTACGTAAATGTTTTTTATATTTTATCTTTATATTAATCTTCACTCTTAACTATTTATGAATATTTATTTTAATTGTGAAGAAGATTTCATACTCATATCGACCTAAACTGGCAAAAAAGGGTACTTACGGTGGTCACAAAGGGTACTTCTACCCTACTTTAACTTACTATCTTGTTATACTGGAACTACTTTACGATAATACGATAATTGTTTTCATATAATATAACGTGATAATGGTAGACATTATGGTAGATTTGTTTCATATCTCACTATTATCTCGATTCTGTTGATACGATTTCTTTTTTATAATGCTTACTTATAACAAGATACTTTTAAAATTTTGTAAACAAGACAAAGAACCTGAATACAATATAACAAATTTATCTACGGTGCAAACAAATGTTATTGTAAAACTCCAATCGAACCATGAATTATTCACGTGGGAACTGTTACCGACAACGAACAACTGTAACAACCCGCAATTTCAAACAAAAACTTATTTCTTTTTGCTATTAGACTATTATACAACAACGACAACATTCAACAGGTCTATTATGTGGACACAGTTATCAAATAACAATGAGATCCAAATTAATCTTTTTTGAACAATATATCTACTTGATCAACCGGTAGCGCGCGTTTTTTTGTTTGCCTAATTAAATGCTTATGATTGATGACAATCAATGCCAGATATCTTTTGTTTTTAAACTGAAACTCTTGAAATCATACCTTTTTTTGAAATATTTATAATACTGAAAAATTGTGAAAAATAACTTGAAATAACAGTGACAAAAATTAACCTGGTATCCCCAAGTTGGCTCCCTCATAGAGCGATGAGCAAACGTACTCGTTTGTAAAGCGCCAACACAATGATCCGAGCATCGGGCGATCTGTCGCTGCGATAGCCATTGTTCTCGCCGCGACGAGTTTTTAGAATTGTTATCAAGTCTATTGTGGGCGTTAATGAACGGCGTTTCACGGAAAGTGGTGCCTGAAGGGAGATAAATAGAGGGCGGGAGGGTGTGGAAGTGACGACCCGAAGTAATTCTATTTTATATCTTGTCGGTACCTCTTCAAAGCAAGTTTAAGACACAATTAGACCATAAAACTTGTGTAGGAGTTTAAATATAAAGCAAAAAGTACGCGTATTGTTTTACTGAAGTTAAATAGAATTGGTGCAATTTTGTACTTGTGAACAGTGCAGATTAAAAAAGCACTAAAAATAAATGTTTTTAAAAACAATAACCGCCTTCAAATACACAAAAAAAATATTATTATACATATATAGCGTTTGGTTAAAAATATTGTAAGGGCCGGTTTTATAAAGCTGAGACCAAATATACGACAGTAAGAATAATTTTAACGAATGGTTTGTCAAATGTCAGTAACTTATACCACCTAGCGTTTTATAAAGTAAAGAATCGTAAAATTTGACATTAGTTATGAAACCTTAGGTCTGCCACAAATGAGACTTGATACTTAAAAATACTATCCTTTTTTCGCTGGATTATTGTCTGCGGCTAGCCTAAATGTCTATAGACTTACATTTTTTATTCGGTCTGTCATATAGAGAGACCGTTTTAAGAAGTTATTTTAAAAAAACTTCCTGTTTAATACTAAACTAAAAGGAATAAAATGATTGTCTTATAGCTGGACTTTTATTATCTATCTTACATAATTATCAAAACAAAAACAAACTTATTAAACAACACTTATAAAAGCTGCCTGAAGTAGTTGTCAATTAAGTCTCTCCTGTAGAGTTCATTTGACAATGAATTGTTTGAAGCTTCGTAGGAGTCATTATCATCTGATGTTTCATTCAAACTAAGATGATCATCAACGTCGTCCAACGGTAATTCGTCATGGGAGAGTCTACATATATTGTGCAGCACAGCAGCTGCTACAATAACAGCTTGTGCTCTGTTCACCGACAAGGGAATTGGCAGATGAAGTATCGGGAATCTTCTTTTCAAAACACCAAAACAACGTTCTATGACATTCTTTGTGCGGATTTGGGACTCATTGTATAAAATTTCTTCTGGAGTCTGTGGGTTGTTTAAAGGAGTCATCAAGTATTTCTTAAGAGGATATCCACTGTCTCCAACTAGCATACATGCTCCAAATGTATTTTGCTCAAACTGCGATTTTATGGTGCTTGCATTAAATATCATTGAGCCATGTGAGGACCCAGGCCATTTCACAACAATATTGTTTATTACCAAATCAGCATCACAAATGCACTGCACATTAAGGGAGAAATATCCTTTTCGATTGCGAAATACCTCAGCTTGTGGTCCACCGGGGGATTGCAATCGAATGTGCGTCTCGTTTTAAGGAAGTTAAAACTTTTGATACTCGCCACACCGTAACGCAAGCTGTAGCCTTTGACACGCCGACAAAATCACCAGCGGCGAGCAGTACCACCCCTATGGCATAAAATCGGAGCGTTAACAAAAGCTGCGTAGTTGGCGAAAGGGCACAGTTCCTCGCAGTTGCAGGCGTTAAGCGGGAACCAATCTTCCTTAGCACATACTCTACACTCTCCTTTGAGAGCCAAAAGCGGCATTTAAATTCGGTGTCGTATAATATGCTGCAATATTCCGGTCTCGGATTGAAAACTCTTCTGCGCACCGGTGGTCAGAATTTTCACTGGCACTAGAATCTGACGAATCTAGTAGTAGTTCTAAATCACTACTATCCGAAGAATACATGTTTAATATGTATATTTAACTCTTTTTGTTAAGTCTTGTAGCACGGAGTCTAAGGAAAATACAATATTTAAAAGTCACATTTACGTCAAGTGTCAAAATAACCATCCGTAACTAAGCTTAAACCGTGATATCGCTGTCGGTAACTGCCGGGAGTAAAATTTTACTGAAATATAACTAACGGACCGTTATAAAACGCAAAAAGTGACCAGTAAGTATAATTTACGTCAAAAAGATCCTAAAATATACTTACGGACAGTTATAAAACCGGCCCTAAGTCGCCGACTTCAGTTTGACTGACCGTCATCTGACCTACCATTTTAAAAGAAGTTATTTTTTGCGTTTATGTACGCGGTTTTATGTTTTTTAAAACATTTATTTTATTTTATACTTTTTAGTGATCATAATAAACTGTAATGTAGTCCCACATCTTAGATAATATGAAAAAGCTGGCGGCAAGCAAACGCCAAACGAAAGTCATACTTAGCCATATTTAAACAATGAAATGTTTTCGTTATAGTCGCTCAACTATCTATATCTTATCGCTACCGTAAAAATAGGTACCGTTGAGGAGTTCCCTTAGCCATCTGTGGTCTAATTATCAGTTCCCTTTCACCAAATCATACTTTACGAATGCGAATACTGGACTTGTTACCAAAAATACTGAAATCGCTATATGTACATATGCTTATAATATTTGAGGATTTCCCTCACTCAACCTGACATGGATCCCCTCATCAGATTACAATTTGGTGACAAATATGACCGACTCGAAAGTATACTCTATCAAACTAAAAATATTTTTTCAAATCGGACCATAATTGACGGAGATATCGGTGAACATCCATAACAAAAAAAACGTACCTACAGTGGAACGTAGAAGTTAGAACCTCCTCCTTTCTTGAAGTTGATAAAAAATTACAGAAGTTGACTGCTAAAGTAAAAGCCCGATTACAGATTTCAAAACAGGTGCTTCTCAATAGGTTATTTTTCTAGGTGAAAAGTTAGCGGAGATTCTCGTCTCTAGTGGGCATTCAGAGCAGACGTGTTACAAATTTATTCAAAAAAAATTAATTACGAAGTTATCAAAAATTATTCATAAGCAACGATAATAAGGTTTACTTTCCATAAATACATCACCCGTGAGTTACGTCGCTTACACCGAACTGCATCGCTAATCACCTCGTGGGAAGAGTACAGATGCGATTTTTTAACTCTGTCACTCAACTACTAACATACGTAAGTACTCTCGATAATATACCCTAACGATAGCAGAAGTTACTCGATCTTAACTTATTCTTGCTTGAGAAAAATGAGCGTACGAAGATCACCCAAAAAGAGGGTACACGGTAGTGGATCACAGCCTGACCTCACGAAATTAAACGAGGTTGATACCACTGATATGCAAGTTACGCTTAGAAAACGAAAACAACCGCCAGGGCCGGATTGTGAATGCAAGGATGAACTCAAATTACTCCGAGATGAAATAACCACCATGCTAAAGGAATTTACTGGGAATCAAAAAGAATTTATGACCACAATGCGTGATGATATCTCACAAATCAAAAATCAAATACAAAACATACAATCAGCGACTGAACACCTCGCAATAGAAAATGTTAAGCTTACCACTGAGATTGCACAAATTAAACAACAAAATTCCACCACGGAATCCAAGCTGAAAAACCTTGAGAGTGATATTACCCTCTTGAAAAGTGAACCAGGAATAGGGGCAGTGGCTCACGTATCCAATAATGAGCCTTTAATTAAAGAAATTCGCGAGCGCACAGAACGAGAAAAAAATATTATCATTCTTGGTCTCGAAGAAGCTACAGCCAATAACACTGAAGATAGGCAGGTACATGATGAAAATGAAGCCGTAAAAATAATTAGAGCCGCAGTAAATAATATATCACAACCCATAGCCACTTTTCGAGTGGGTAAACCTAAAACAGGGGTACCTAGACCATTAAAGCTATGTTTCGAGTCTTCTCAACCTCCCAAATTAATCTTACGTAACAAGACGAAAATAAACAGCAACGACATAAGAATATATGACGATAAAACACCAGCCCAAATGGCCTTCCTTAAGGAACTTCGTCAGGAACTGCTTGACCGTCAGCAACATGGTGAACGTAACCTAACTATAAAATACGTTAAGGGAAGCCCAGAGATAGTATCAACGCTAACACTTCCAAAAAACGGCAACAAATAGATATCTTAAATACAAATGGCACATATAATGAAAGCAACGCTGACCATAAGATACTGAACTCAAATCAGGACCTTAAAATAAGTAAGGGATCACTAAATTTATTTTACACAAATACAAGAAGTATAGTTAAACCAGGCAAGTTCGACGAAATTAGATGTATTATACAGTCCTCAAAACACATGATACACCTAATCTTACTAACTGAAACATGGGTAAAAACAGAAGAGGAAGCGATGAAATTCAAAATTCAAAATTACACTCATTACTCTAATATTAGAACAGATGCCAGAGGAGGTGGCGTATCCATATTCGTACATAATGGCTTAAAACATAACCTCATTGACGAAAAGTATAAGGGTGGCAACAATTTCTTATGGGTACGAATTAACAAACTTGAATTGGATATTGGTATTGTTTACAAACCGGGGGACACAAACATCAACAACTTTTTGGACGAGTTTGAACTACAACTACAGAATAGAAAACGTGCATTGGTTTTTGGTGATTTCAACTTAAATCTCTTATCTACAGACCGGAATGTAACACGCTACACAGATATGCTTCAAGAATGTGGATACCACATACTAAATAAAATACAAGACAGTCACGCAACCAGATCAACATCCACTACTAAAAGTATTCTTGACCATATCATTACTAACTTAAACAATCATAAATTTGGAATCGCCCAAATTGACTCCGCCCTTTCAGATCACGCACAGATATTCGCAGAGATAAAAAGAATAGAACCCATACTACGACAACGTACACAATACGAAGCTGTTAATTACGACGACTTGTCTACTTCTGCCAAAAACTCTAATCTTAGTAATATAACTCACAACTATACAAAATTGTTAACAACGCTTCAAGATCTTGTACAAAAGAGCACAGTAATGAAAATCAAAATATTGAATACACCTCGGAATGACTGGATCAACAAGAATATTACGACTGAGATAGATGAAAGAAATAGACTTTGGACTTTATATAAGCAAGATTCTGATAACAAGATGCTACAGGATAATTTAAAAAAGAAGAGGAACGAAACAACACAATTAATAGCAAAAACGAAAAACAAATATTATTTAGAGAAGTTTTCAAAATGCACGAATAATCCAAAAAAAATGTGGACTTTAATCAATGACTTATCTTGTAATAAAGTTAGAACAGATCGTGCTCCTCCAAAACTTATAATAAACTCTTTAACTATAACCGATGGCGACGAGGTATGCAATGCTTTTAATACTTTTTTTGCCACTATAGGCTCGCATCTAGCTAGTGATATCCCCGTAAAATACCATAATAGTACGACGTATACATTAAATCAATTTCCGCAACGCACCAATTTACTAACATCCTTCGCACCATGTACTGAAGATGAGGTATCAAAAATTATCAACAATTTAGACTCTAACTCTAGTACAGGGATTGATGGCATAAGTACAAAATCATTAAAATGCCTAAAGGATCATATACTGAAAGCGCTTACCAAGTGCATCAATAGCAGTCTTGACACCGGTATCTTTCCAGATGAACTAAAGATTGCTAAGGTCTCTCCGATATACAAATCAGGCACCAAATCTGATCCAGGTAATTACCGACCTATTTCTGTATTACCAGCTATCTCCAAGGTATTTGAAAGGATTATTTATAATCGCCTTGATCAACATCTAAATGACATTAACTTTCTATGTGAACGACAATATGGCTTTCGTGCAAAATCAAACACACTTTCAGCAACAATTGATCTAGTTACTAAAATTAAAACTAATATAGACGCAAAAAAGATCGCACTGGGAATATTTATAGATCTAAAAAAAGCTTTCGATACAGTAAGTCATTCATTATTAATAAAAAAAATAGCTAACACTGGAATAAAAGGAAAAGCATTGGAAATCCTTGCTTCATATCTATCCAATCGCCAACAAATCGTTAAAATCGGAAAATATAAAAGCTCGACTGAAAATATTAGCTGTGGCGTCCCTCAAGGATCGATACTTGGTCCGCTCCTGTTCCTTATATACGTCAACTCTATTAGCCAGCATAAACTACACGGTGAAATAACCTTGTATGCAGACGATACTTGTATTTTTTACTTTGGACATTCTATAACTGATATCATTGAAGCAGCTCAGGAGGATCTAGATTCTTTGCATACATGGTTTCAATATAACTTACTCACGATAAACATCTCTAAAACCTCATACATTATTTTCAAGGCTAAAAATAAAAAAATATATAACCATAAACCACTGTATATTAACAATGTTAAACTAAATCAATCACTGCAGGAAAAATATCTCGGTCTTATATTAGATAGTGACTTGTCATGGAGGGCGCATATTAATAAAACGCGATCCAAACTATCATCCCTATTGGGTTCACTGCGTGGCGTTATCCATTGCTTTCCTCGTCAGGTTCGTTATAATATATACTTCTCACTCGTACAATCTCACCTGCACTATCTCATCGAGGTATGGGGAAATGCCGCTAAATCAAATTTAAAACATCTTCAAACCACCCAAAACAAAATAATCAAACTACTTTTTCATTACGACTTTCTTACTCCGACTAATCGAGTTTATTTGGAAACGAAACTTATGAGTCTAAATCAATTGTACACATATAATACTTGCTTACTTATAAGAAGAATTCTTAAAAAAGACCTACACACTGAAATACAATTTTCTACAAATAGAGAAAAAGGAAAACGAATACTTCGTAATGCTGACAACCTTTATTTACCTCCGCCACGTACAAAATCATTTGGGAATAAAAATATAAAGTATGAAGGAGCACGTATCTACAATAATTTACCTAAAACAATTAAAGAAGCCATCTCCTTCCATAGTTTTAAGAAAAAACTTAAAATTCACATATTAGAAAATATTCCAATCACCTAATTACGGCCCTGCTCGCATTCCAAGTCTGCGTACTGCAGCAATCAATTGTATTTTGCTTCTACCCGTTTTATTTTAAATTTATGCATGTTTTGTTTTATTTTTAAACTCAAATCTGTTATGTTAACGTAGTTTTAACTTTTATATTACCATATGTAGCACAAGTGCTCACTGGAGAAAAGCTGTTATACTTAATTTTAATAAGATCTCAATAAGTGAAATGTAAAAATTTCTTTGAGATGATAATAAATTCTTTAAACCGAGATAAGGTAGCAATTAGCATGCTAGTTCCAAAACATTTTGGAACCTAAAGTTTGGATATATAAAATATATTAGTAAATATACATTCTAATCATGTACCTTACCCGCGCCTCTATTCAACACAGTAAAACAATATCGTCTTTGATCTGTTATGGTATTGTTTTGACGTCATCCGCCATTACTGGCTAGTAATTAAGAGCTAGGTATCAAAATGGGGACAGTACGATAATAGGGCCGCTATTTATTCCCGACGGTAAAAACATATCGTCTTTGATCTGTTATGGTATTGTTTTGGAGAGATCCGCCATTACTGTCAAGTAAATAAGAGCTATCAAAACGGTGACAATACGATAACAGATCAAACACGACATGGTTTTTACCGTCGTCGGGAATAGAGACCCAGATCTATTGCTATTAAATAAATCTTATCTTATCTTATCTTATTGTCTATTCCTCGTATTATTAAAAGCATATAGATGTCAAAAAGGTACATGTATCGGCGGTCCTCAATTAACACTTTCAGAAAGTTTAATCTCATAAGTTGCTCATAAGTTACCCCCTAAGTAGATGCGATTGGCGTCATTATAACGTGCAAGTTCCAAAGTGACAAACTAAGACTTGACTAGTGACTTGTATATCGCATCATTATAAATATTATAATTTTCATATAGCCTGACACATTATAGGTACCTACTTGCTGACGAATCATATGACAGCCTAGGCCATATACTTCAGGAGCTACAGACAGAGCAAACAACAATTTTAGGTCACCCTCATACAAACCTATAAATATATGAACACACGTACATACATACCTATATAACAGTCGCGAGGCGTTCGTACAAGCCGATTATTTACGGCTTTACCAAAAATTCCTATGCATAGAGTAGGTATACAAACAAAACGTAAAACCGACACACGCCATATACCGATAAATAGACAAGCCGGAGCAAAAAAAGGTGTATACACCTTTTTTTGCTCCGGCTTGTCTATTTATTTACGTGACGCTTCGCCACTGCTATATAATATCATAGACTCTTTTAAACTATTTATAATATACTTCTTTTGGCTTGGTACAGTGGTGAAATAAGTATGTAAAACCATATTTTTAATTTTGAAATACATCATGAAAACTTTTTGAAATTCCATACATTATTTATCATTAAGCCATCTATGCATACATATTATCTATAAACATTTCCTCACTGTAAGCAACGTCTAACATAATAATTAACTGCAGCTAATTGGCACACCTGTGTGACAAATTGAACTGAAACCCAACTCTCACTAATAACTGCAAAATTACAAAGAGGAAGTTAACAAGCATCTAACAGAAGCATGGATTGATTACGTAATAACAAAACTAGAGTTCAAAGGTTCAAACGGCATAAAACACTTGTATAAACAAAAAACAAAGAGCGGAACAGTTCCACCCCACCACGCACCGAGATTGTCCAATCTAGCGAACCATATCTCACTTGTGGGGTGGATTAGCTCCAACAGTAAATACACAGAAGCATAGGAACAGCTTCCTCTCGAGCCACCCCTTCTCGGAGAAAATAAACCAAGGTAATTAAAACGAGTTGCCCTTTCTTTGCACTAAGGAGCCAAGTCTTTATTCTGTTTGAAAAAATAGGTTTTAGAAACTAACTAAAAAGAAGAATGTTACATGTTTATTTTTTTAATAGGCAGCCTTTTTATACTTTTCCTTGCTTGTAAAGGTCTTAATAAAAGATGGGCGTAGGCCACCTATAACTGAAAATTTACCGTCCGCATTAAGCTGCAAAACCCCTAATCAAAGCTATTAAGTATTAATAGGTCAAGGCACGTGTAGATCTTAGGAACTTTTTGTTGATTTATACGTTATTACGAAAAATATGATGTGATGACCACGAAGAACTACATTTCCAATTAGTAAAACTAGAAACTGTGTAAAGGTTCTCAGTGTTCATACAGGATTTCCCCACAGTTAATGTTGGACTATAACTCTGAATGGAATTGTTCCAGATTAGAACCAACTTTCAATGCTACGACGGTACGGCCAATAAAGGCTTTTGTTTTGCGTGTCAGGAGTCAGGAGGCCTTTTACTGATTTGAATTACTTGAAATTTAGTTCATGTCACATTATGTACAAACATTGTATAGAATCAATACAGTTTATAACTTTTTTTAAACTGCTGACTACGGCGAGTATTGTTCTTTTCATCGCACGATGAACCTTGGTAGAAGACGCTAATAGCTAGATAATTGATATAAAGTTCTGATATAGCATTAATTGCCCAAATAGATATATTTAGAAAACTACATCTTCAGTTGCCTAAATTTCAACACCAATTTACAGCTTTTTGTAAGAACTTCATTTCATTTCAACCCGTAAAATATGATTAATAATCATCTATAAGTTGGGAATTTTGGATTTTTTCCGAGAGAGAAAAAAGGAGACAGGAGGAGAGATTTTGAATTTGAATTTGAATTTGAGATAACAGTAATTATTGGAAAAGATATGTAGAATGTGCAAGTTAAACCTTTTCTTAATGACGTCCTATTTGCTGTAATAACGTTACTTTCATATTTCAACCCCCTATTCGGAGAACCCATTTCACATATCTATAATATTATTTTAAGGTTTTTTACCTAAGATAGACGGGGACAAGCAAGTTATAAGTTAACTAAGGTGCCAAGTTTCTAATGATGGCTTTTGTGGTTGCCAAGAAAAACAACTGTGTCATACAGACAAAGAGACGAATTAAACCAAGGCCTCAAAATAAACAACATCATCATAAAATCTTACACACCGTATGTTAAACAGAATGTCCAAATCCGAAGCCTTTAAAAAAATCGTAATAAAATATATTTACTGGGGCAAAGTGAAAATATGTCCAGGGACAATGGACAACTAAAAAATGCAATTGTATAAGCACACTTTACCCCGTAAATGTCGTACAACGTGTACCTTATTGTATACAGTCGAGAGTGAGACGCTGGCAGGGCGGGCGGTGAGCACTTTGCAGGCCGGCCGTCCCGTCGGGCGGCGAATGTCCGTTAAAACGCCGCCAGCAGCGCGCCTTTTACAGGAGATTAGTGTCCGAATGCGATGAAAAGCCAACGAGCAACCGGGCCTTTCGAGAGGCAGTAGACAAGTATCAACGGCTGCTGAGCGAATTTCGCGGTCGATGAAGAATGGGCAATCCCATTAGCAAGACGACCGACGAATTCCAGTCTTCTCAAATTTAATTAGCCTTGAGCTGAAGAGGCCGCTCGTGCGAACCAGCTAGTTTCTTAATGCTATTCATTAGAGTAGCGCTATAAAAATGTACTCGTTGTACAGTTCGTAATTATGACGGGCCTGCATTATGTTCATTATGAATGCGACAAGCGTAAACTTACAGCAGCCGACGCGGGAGGTAAACTAATTAAATTTTCATAATACCTCGCGCATTCAACTCAAGCAAACCGAATAAACTCGCAGGTAAATGACAACTTGACAATTCGGATATAGGATTTAATTAGGATTGCGTAATTAATTAGCTGCGAAGGTAGAGCTTTATTTATTTCTATTGATAACTTTCCGTTTATAAATCAAGACTATATGTTTTTGCTTTATCGTTCACTATTATTGAGTTTTTTTTAAATTATGATGAGGGTTAGACAAATCGATGTTTTCCAACCCCATCTAAAAATCACCTCGTACCGTAAGTAAATATAGATCGCCCATGTTCGTACTTATTTTTTAACTTAATTTAAATTATAATTGAAATATTATCTAACGATCATCTTTTAACTCACCGCCTGTTTTATAATCGACAAGTAAAGCATAATTGGCAGATAAATTTAGCCCTTTCTCTTTCTGACACTGATAATAGACAAGGAGAGAGCCAACTGTAAATGGCAAATAAACTTACTGGTCGATTGTGAAACAGGCCCAAGTAGAATACAAACAAATTATGATAGTCACTCCAAAGTTACCAATTTATATGCCCAATCCAATAGCTAATTACATCTTGTAATGTAACCTGTGATCGACCTGCTCGGAAGGAGGGTGTAGTACTGGCTAGCCATCGATCGCGCCCCGAACACCCACAAGTACTTCGGCGGAGTTTGTGAGATTGAGAACTACTTACTTAGTAATAGTATAATATAAACAAATCATTAGTCCGCTTTTTACATTGTCATAAAATATTGAACACATTTTATCTTTTGCCAATTAAACAAATGACGAAGATAAAGTGCGTTGAAGTTACTCTTATACCACGTTGTGACGTCACGAGCGCCCACTCCCGAACTGGATGAGCGTTATATTCGTCAATTTTGATTGATTTGATAAAGCAAAAAATACGTGTTCAATATTTTTTGATAATCTTACTGACGGACTAATTAGAATTATTATGTTATACCCAGGACACGCCCTTATTATATTGGCTCATTATTCGAACGCTTAGATCGCTTGGATCAAAATCAAAACAGCTAATTACGGCTTGAAAGTGGCCCCTTGGCGGCCTAAGCTATTACTATAAGTACATTGTTACCACATTAGATGGTTCTCCACCAGCAGCTGAATTTTGGATTAACATCTTTTACCCTTCTTTTCAAAAACTTAAATATTGAATAAAGATTACGGATACTGTATCTCGAATTTAATTTTGAAACTAAACAAGATTTTTTTTCTTCAAAAAAACACTTGAGTGAGCTGTGACCCTCTGCATGAGTTTTAGAGTTCGTCTAGACTAGAGTGAACGAGTTCATCTATTGCCTTTACCGCCGAGGCATAAAGAGATCCCAGATATATATAACGACTAGGTAGGTATTTTAACGCTCAGTTCCGAAATACCAGATTTGTAAAATACCATATTCCCATACATTTAATTTAAGGTATTGTTGATCATCCAAATCTTATATTTCAGAGCTGGTGGTTTGGGAATCTGATAAAATTCTGGTGTTTTGACATAGTGGTACTTTGAGTTGAGAGTAATCATTTTTAACAAATGCCATGGTCTGCGTCTCACTATCACAAATATTTAAATATTCTCCGCGAATAAGAATCAAATGCTATGAGGGAATGATGTGATGTTTCCGCATAAATAAATCGTTCTCCTTCGGAAAGCTTATTTCATGGGCACCCTTATCCCTTCCAAATGATTTAGTAGCGAGATGCCTACTATCGGCCTTAGTCTATCTTGTATTTTTTACTTGCAGTATAAAGCATAATGACAATATTTTGAAAAGTCCATACATATCATCGCATTATGCCGAAAATCGCGATCTGGCGAACATTATTCTAAATAGACCAAAGAGTCGCATAATGCCGACTTTCGTTCTCACCAATGTTTTTGTTATTTGTTTTGCCTACAAAATGTACAATCAAAAACAAAACACTAATTGTATGAACATAATAAGGATTTTATTTAATGAATTCTAGTAGTAAATAATTAAATAAATCATATTTTTAAGGCTAACCAGTAACCAAACACTCCTTCCCAATTAACACAAAATTATACTTCAATTACCAACAAAGTCAACGTTTTAATTCATTATTAACCTTGAGAATGATTAAAAAACAAGTGTTATACTTATCCTCATTAAAAAAAACGAACTTTGCTTAGTCTACGTAAACAAACCCCTATTTCAAGGTGTTGATCAAGAAAATCCTGAACAATTTTTTTTATGCGATCATTTGTAATTTTTTCTTTTTTAATTTGTTTTTTAGTTTTCGGGAAATGGATCTGGCTCTTTCGTATATCGTGATCGTATTTTATGCTTTCATTTTTTATACTTTTAATGAACGGGAATAGGTTTGGCTTTTTCCGTTTAATTATTTTATTTAGGCGTGAATGCCAGCCCTCCACTGCATTTATAGTACGGTGAGGATTATCAAAGCAGCTTACAGCATGAATTAATTTCGGATCCATCCACTGTTTTAGAAAGTAGTTTACGAAGTCGTTCCAGCCCTCTACATTAGACAGAACCTCAAACTGTATACTGAGGAAACCCTCAGGCATCAAAGTTGCTGGTAAATGTGCCAGTTCTACAAAAAGAGCAATTGTTTTATTATTAAACAAATTCAACTGCTTAGCCTTTTTGTGAAGAGCTTGGGCATAATGAAAAAAACATCCTTTTATGTTTGCGGTAGGGAATGTGATTTGAAGGGCATTCATCGCCGCCATTTCATAATCTGTTTGAAATATTTCTGGATTCATATCCGGAATGCGGGCTTTTATCATTCCAAAGAGCCTTTCATATGTATATTGCTCTTTATTAGGTAATAGACAATATATCAATGGAGTAATGTGAGCCGTAGTTAGCCCGTGAACGGTGTACAGCTGTTTGAAAGGTGGCGGTACACTTTTAAATGTCCCATCCGCAAAGAAATGTCTCACATTTTTTATTGTTTCTCGAGCCTCTGTACTACAAAAGCAAAGCAAGAAGTCTTTATTTAAGCTTTCACTTAAAACGACATCTTCCAATTTTTTGAAAACTGTCGCGTGTACATTAAGATGCGACTTTCTGGCTCTGTAAAGTGAATCTTTTACCGATTCATAATTTGGCAATATATCATCGTATTCAGGATCGGATTTGTATGGTAACATCACGCGTTCATATATTTGGGGTATGGGACCCAAGTCATCGCAAACGGCTTGTTTTAAATTCGCCTTAATCACCGCCACTTTGTAGGCATAGAAATTAGGTTGGCATGTATGGTCACTTATTCTTGTAATAGTTTCGTCATCTTCCATCCAAGTGACGGATCCTGAGCATCGTCTATTAGTGCATCGCCAAATACTAGAACCATTTTTATTTGATTTTTGGCGTGTGTGACTATGTCCGTTTCTCCACAATGACCAGGAACCCTGTTACAAACATATGTATGCTTATAACGGTTGGCATTTTATCGATCGTCTATATGAGTGGTAGATGTCAATATCCCTCGATAAAATGCAACCACAATAAGCCGGATTGATTTGATAATAATTATAATTAAAAGAATTAACCAGATACTATTGTAATCAAGTTAAACGCCGAAAAGAATACCTAGCTACATAATATACGTACCTTGGTATTTTTTATTAACACGATGTCACTGTTAGTGATGTATTTTACATAGTTATTATTCATTTTATTCGGTAAATAATAACTGTACCCAATATTAAATAGATACTGTTATTAAACGACATAAGTCATCGTACCATACATGACGTTCTTATTTTATTTTATGTAATATGATTAACCTTCTTGCACTTACCAAGGAGATAAGCTATGATTTTAAATAAAGACATATGTAATGTATACTTAAATTATATCGCGATATTAGTAGGTACTTACTTTAAAAATAGTCCAATTTTAAGACCTTTTCAACACGACTGTATTAAATTAGGCATCATGATATTCCCGAAATTATTTTTCATAAAATATAGCAAAATGCTATACGACAGTAACTAAAACGAAAAAGTAGGCATAGTGCGACTACGTGTTTGGAGGTTTTCTGAAACAGACGTTACGCTACTAATTGTATGAAAATGTAAAAAAGTCAACCAAGGCCGATAGTAGGCATCTCGCTACTAAATCTTCCAAATACACCCTGCTTGCATGCATAAGAGTTGGATGAAACTCGCAAGGTTACCTCGAGAAAGTAAATAAATATATTTACAAACCAACAATCTACAGACATACGCCGATAAATTAAGAGACACTAATTTAGGAAACTACTGGCTCACTTACCGATCCGACTATTAAAAGCCACATTTTATTTACATATTTAGATTATTTCAGCAAGTATTTTATTTGAACATAAATTTTAACGTTTATGTTTTTTGTTCAGAAATCAAACCATCCGAAATTAAAAAAATATTGACAAGATTATAAAAATAATGTAAATGTAATAAAACGACTCTAATATTTTTAGGTAGGTAGGTATATCTCAGTTTGAATACAACAAGAACATAAAAACAATGCGTTAGACGCTTTTCACTAAGTATTATTTGGGTTTTATATTGGCTAGTTTACGTAACTAGTAAAATAGGAAAGGAGAAGAAAATTATTTAACGACGCCAAATAAATAAATGAAAACAGGCAATGCAGAATTCCTGGTAAAAATGTCCTAGCTGCCGTGGTCAATTTATTTATATTCATCGTTGGTTTACGTTTCCACTGAACTGTATGAGTATAACGCTTTATCAATTTCTAGTCAGAGTTCGAGGCGGAAGTAACAAAGGCTGTGACTGAAAGTCCGTTCCCTCTTGGCCGACTTATGGCTTCCCGGATGGCAAAAGGGAACGCTTGCAGCTCATTCATTAGTATCAATTAGAGCCGTTTATCATAAGAGTCAGATTACTTTTGCAGCTAAAAACTTCTTAAGATCCATTGCTCAATGTCGATGTCAATTAAAATGGGTAAAGAGGCCGTATTTTTGAATATCAAGTGAGGTCTTTGTAATGATTAATACTTGATCATTACTTTTTTATAAAGTTTAAGATTAAATATCTATTAATTATACGTAAAACCACGTTCCTTTAAAAAATTAGGTGATGTGTATTAGCATCTATAAATAGTTCTTATATTATTCTAATGTTATTATGTTTGTAGGTATTTACCTACTATTAATATTTTGCTTAGTGATAGAAACACTGTTTAACAATCTATGAATCTATGAATTTATTAAGATCCGGGAATGCAAGTTACCTTGTAATGACGCGCGCTGCCTTACGATTGGCGGAACGACACGATTGGTCGACCCTTGTAGATCAAGACAGCACGCGTTACTTGGAGGTAATTGAAAAAAAACACGGTTAATAAATGTCATTTTGATGTAAAATCCCCATTTCAATTTTTACTTACTTATTTCAATTGACACAGGCGGGAAATTGATAGAAGCACGTGGAGCTACCCCATGTCCTTCTGTTCATTGCTTCTGTATAATCTGTGAAATGTCTTCTTCGGTCTTATTTCTCTAATAAGTCCATGGCGATTGTCTATAAATAACGTGACAGTGAAATACACCTTAACATGAGTGAAAGCCGTTAATTAAAATTACAGTACATACATTACCACGGCCCTAAAAAGTTTTTTTTGGTTCGTGATACATACATAACCTACACTCACGCCTTCATTTCCAAAGTGGGGTAGTTAGGCAGGGCAACACAATTACCGACAACTATAAAAACTTGTTGTTAATTCTGTAACCACCTTTTGCACAATCATCAGGCTAAGATGTTTAGCATGTGTATATTATGACAGGTTAAAATTAGAATATGTAGGTACTAAAAAAAATATAGGTACATATCAACTATTGATTGTGTCGCAAATTCATTCGTCGATATTCATGACACTTTTAGAGCAATTCTTATAACGAAGCATAATGATTTATTCATGTTCTTGAAGGTAGACGCAATAAGTTCCAAGCCTCCAGATCTCATGCCGTATAATAAACGAGACGATAACGAACGCAAACAAATGTTAACCATGAGCTCGGGCTCCTTGTTTTTGTACTGTTATTACCGTACGTCTGGGAATTTAACACTGTTATGCATACCTTTAAATGACAGTTATATTGAAGTGGACCTACCAAGAGTTAGGTTAGGAATTTAAATGACAGTTACATTGAAGCAGACCTACCGAGAGTTAGGTTAGTATATGGCTTTAACCCTGATATAAACCAAAAAAAAAACTTTAAGCGCGCTCGTAAAAGCTAACCCCATGTGCTTCTGTTTTATCTACAAGAGAAAATACTCTGTAACCGAGCAATTGTGCAAATCAGAAACTTCACTCGCACACTTTCACACTAATATTGTTCATATAAATATATAATCTATATGGTGTTGGTTAAAACGACTAGTGTCATAAATTCATTTATTCGTACATTACATACACGAATATACAAAAAAAGAGGAAGTACAGTACCTTATATACGGCGACTAAAAAGAACAATAAAGCAGAGCCTCTATTCAACACGGTCATAATAATACTTAATAAAAAACAGAGATGAACTCGCGTGGGGAAAATACGTAATACTTTTTTTTTTAATTGTTTATTGATATAATTGTTTTAGGTTTTCCTGTAATCTACAACCAATAAACTATCTATATAAATAACTATCAAAATTGGAGGCTCAGTAGTTTCTGAGATCACTTGGGGAATGGTAAATTTTCGTCTTCATTCATGAATAAAAACAAAACTTATTATTTTACAATAATAACAAAAATATATTTGATATCCTCATAATGAGCCCTTTCATTTGATATATGACACAGTAATAAGGCATGCAAAACTATGTTCCAATTTTCTAATTTGGGCCCCGTAAAAAAAAAAAAAAATTTCTTTACACATCTGTGTTTGGGCCATCAATTTACATATGTGTACCAAATTTCAACTCAATCGGTCCACTAGTTTCGAAGCAAATTGGCTGTAACAGACAAACGGACAGACAGACGCACGAGTGATCCTATAAGGGTTCGGTTTTTTTCAATTTTTGTACGGACCCTGAAATAGGTATATATCATTTATTGTTAATTTTTTTATTATTATTAAAAACCATATCGTTTTTGAGCTGTTATCGTATCGTCACAGAATAAGTAATATTTAGTACAAGCATTGTCAACGTTTTGATAGCTGTTAATTACTTGAAGCGGCTTCTAAACGGGCCATGTTTTGCTGCAATTTGTGGCCGGCAACTAGTTCTATCTTACTCTTACTTCGTATGTTAGAGCAAGATGCGTATAGTTGCCGGCCACACAGTGCCGTGAAAATTTTGCTCGTTTAGAAGCCCCCTGACAGTAATAGCGGCTGAGTTAAAAACAATACCATAACAGGTCAAAGACAATATGGCTTTTACCGCCTAGAATAGAGGCGCCGAGTATTAGATAAGAAAATATATATATATACACGAACTTTAAATTCCAAATGTATTGTATATTAATTAAGCGAATAGTCAATTTAAGACGTGTAAGGAACGTATATTTGCCAAACATTACTGGGTAGCTCTCGGCCATACACGTCTAAACAAGTTTTCATTAACGGAGTGCAAATCTGAAACAAAGAACGATGTAAACGTAAATTAAACACCAACTATCGATACTCCATTGTATCAGGCGGTATCAAATTTTAATAATTTCTGACAACTTAATGACTTACTTTGCCATAGAAACCCATTGCCCACTGGCCAACATTAACTCCTAGATTATAATTGGTCGCGCAATGGTTAATGATAATGTCTGTGTTTACCTGAAAGCAAATTAAATAATAGTAGATAGTTATTTGTTTAACCACCCGAGCGAAACATGCGTGGTCTTTATAGTCTCGTAATTGCATGCCTTGTAACCCCTGACTCAAGAAGAGGGGTATTATAAGTTTACCGTTTATACCATGAAATCCATGAGTTTGTGTGTCCTTGTATCTGTGTGACAGTGTATCTGTATGCCTGTCAATCGGCATCGTAGCTCCCAAACAGGTTTACCGATTCAGTATCAGTAGCGTTTTTTTTTTAAACCTAGTTTAATCAGAATGGTCCTTAATATGTAATATGTCCAAAGTAAGAGTTTTAAGACCGGTTTAATACAGTTAGCTAAATGTTCTTTTTTAACTTTGGCTGTGGCTTACTTACAACGATCGGTTTTTCCTCCTGCTCGAAGCGGGTGATGTCCGGCCTGCGCACGGGCAGCACGCGCCAGCGCGTGTTGGACACGGCATGCTCGCTCAGGTATAGCGGGTACATGCCGGATAGCCCCGGGAAGGGGTCGGGGTCGAACCTTACGTGTAGCGGCTGAAATGTATGGGCTAAGTAATATAAAAACAGTAATACAGTAACAAAACATCTATTACTCATAAGAGATAAACCCACCATTTATAATTTTATTTTAGATTTAACGTTCAGTTGGTTTATTGAACGAAACGTATAACGATGAAATATTAGAACTACTATGATGACAGGTGGTTTAGCCTTGTTTCCCTCACCCACTCATTTCATAAATTTTCCGTTTCATAAACATTCATAGAAAGCTATTTTCTTCTGAACTCGTGTTGATTTCAGGTTATCTTGTGATGGTTACAAGCCTAACCTTATCTAACCTATTTGAATCTTATTTAGGATAACCTGAAATCGACACCGGTTCAGCAGAAAATTTGACACGACAATTCTGCGAAGTGGTACGTTCTATGAAATACGTGTCCGTAAAACCAGGGGACACCTGACAGATACGTGCAGAAACGTCTACCCTACATTCGTACCAGCTTACGGGCAGATATTAGATTAGAGAGAGAAAAGTTTAAAAAACTTACAAACTTAACAAATTATATTCAATATGACAAAATCACCGACCATTTACACAATTGCTTCTATTCTATATTATTCTGAATCGTTGTATTGACTTTAAAACTACATAATACCGAAAAGGTTGTAGCAAACGTTTTAGAACTGATCAATCTAATCTGCACTTTCGTTACGATTAAGTTACTAGGCACCTTTTTGTTCACAGACTTGGAGAGCGTCAAAAGGAACTCTTGATTGTATTTCAATGCTTCACCCTCCCGATTGCAGTAATCTGCACTTGAAACGACAAAGGTGTTCTTCTCCGTAGGTTCTTTATTAGGGAAGCACACCACTGAGCAACCATCCTCCAGTTCTTGCGAATAGTTTATTTCGCTTGAGGAAATACGGGCCCCCAATAGAAGGCCTTTATTGTCTTCTCTGGGAGGATCACATGCTGCAAATGACATCAAAATGACGTAGATGGATTGTAATGATTAGTTTTGAAGGTTCTATTCAATGTATTAATTTCGAATCACCTAAAGATTTCTAACCTGGTACGTGAGGTGCAAGCAAAGAGATCTTGGAACCGAAATTAATCGCTGAAGTAGACTGCGTCAAAACGGACGGCGAGTTGAGGTTCTCAGACATCTTACGATACTTCGCTAGCAGTAGATTGCCATTTTTCATTTGTTCCAGGAATTTATCCAATTTATACTAGAAGTGAATTTAGAATTAATGTAATTATTGCTTGAGCCTTCATGATATCTGGTAAATCTATATACCTATCTAAATGTATACAGATATAAATCTAATACCTAAAAGGATACTAAATTCATGAAAATCTTTGGAGCCGTTTCTGGGTTTCAGAAACGGCGGAAGTTATGTATACATATATATATATATATATATATATATATATATATATATATATATATATATATATATATATATATAGTATGCAGTGGGGTTTTGGGGGCGATAAATCGATGTAGCTAGGTTTAATTTATAGAAAACTAACCAAAAAAAATCCCGGTCATTCAGGTACTAATTACTTAACTACATAGAATACATCTAAGACCCAAGACAGGAACAATACTAGCTTTCATCACAATGTCTGTAGGCAGGGTCACTACTACTCCAGTAAAATTGGTGATTGAAACTACGGGGTTTGTGTACCCGTACTTTCAATCGCCAATTTTACTGGTGTATACAACCTAAGCAGTAAGCGTTGTCTTCAAATAGGTAACAGTAGAGCATATTACGTCAGCGATCGTTTGTCCAACAAAATGGAATAAGCTTACCTCCTCTAATTTCGAAGATTCATACCAATTACCGATGCGCACGCGGTTACAGAAAACAATTCCCTTGTCTTCTTCCAATTTGGACTTCAACATTTCGAGTGCTGAATAAAAAATCGTGCACAAAAAATACAAGTTCCAAACCGATTCGTTGCTACGGTTCTCATATACTGTCACTTGGCTATCAAAGTAACTGTCAATGTATTAGGAGGAGAAGGTTTGATATGTCTATCATTATTCAAAAAAAACGATTAAGAGCATGTCGGACCATTTAGTTGTAGTCAACGAGACCAAAATACAAAAATAATAATCATGAAATACGAGGATGTATGAAAAACATTATTTTTTTTATCTCAAAGGTAAGGCAAACTACATAGCACACAGGCTACCTGATGGTAAGTGGAAACTACGACCCATAGACATTCGCATTCACAAGACTGCCAGCCTAAGACTGCAAATGCGTTACCATCCCTGAGGACTAAGATGGAATGCCTCTATGCTTGTCATTGCACCGGCTTATTTAAATTTGCTGTGTATAGGTAGGATGCTTTTAGTGAGGTGGTGTCTTATAATTGCAACTAATTGTCCCCGGAACCCTATCTGGTTATTGCAACCGACTTAAATTTCTCCCTCTAAGATCACTGTTTTAAACAACGACAGGCGTGACATGATATACTATGTTCAAACAGTGAGAGGAAATTATTAGTTAGTTGTAATAAAATAACCAGATAGTTGCAATAACAAGACTATGTCTAGTTGACACCTCTCTCCAATCACTCGCTCGCGCGAGCCGTGTGCTAGTGCTTGCGTTGGATGCTTGCTGTGGTTAAATACCGTACGAAAAAGTTCAAAATTTAATTTTTGGGACAAGCTTTTGATATACTGTACTTTTTCTTTGCAGTCTGTTCATCAAGACTAAGTTATGAGTCCCACAACACCGTGGGTCTACGTCAAGGCTCAGACTCATTCTGTTTTTTTCCTTAAAAGTCTGCTTCTCACAATAGCCTTCTTCCGACAAACGTCTCTTTCCTATAATGTCTGCTCGTGGTTTCCTATGATGGCACTTTCCTAAAATGTTTGCTTCCTATTATCCACTTCCAAAAATGGCCTGACTCCTTTAGCTTCCTTCGCTTACTGATGTCTTTTTCCCACAATGTATGTTTCCTATAATGTCTACTATATTTGTTTCAAAACCAGTTTCCTACAATGTTTAATTCTCATAATGTCCTGATTTAATGTTTAATCAAAAATGATGGATTTGCATTTCTGATGATTTGGCAGATACTTAAGGTAAATCCATCCTTTGTTGGAATATTGGGACGGGGCGTAAGTCTGTTCAAACGCTAGGTGAACTAAGCCGGTGGACCACGAGTACCACGACCGACGACTGGTTTATACTTGTAAGTAGCTACTTGACATAGTCCGGTTATACAGGAGGAAGATAATTTGATGTCGGCGATTAGTTCCAAGTTCTTAATTTTCCATGTGTGAAATTTTGCAAATTATTATTGGGACGAATTCTTCTTAATGAAAAGTCTTAATTCGGAAAATTAAGAATTGGTAAACCAATTCTTAATTTTCCGAATGCCTCATTTTCCTAATTATAGATAGTACTAATTCGGATGTTTTACGGACGATAGTACAGTGGATGGCAAAATTAGGTGCAAATTTGTGGTGCTGCTCTCATGAGCAGCACAGGACTACGAACGCCTTGGAAGGTTGGCACTACCGCTTAAATAAAAAAAATTGGGAAGTCAGATCTTTTCTTATGAGAAAATCAACTTTCTGAAAAAAGAAGCAAAATATTATGAACAAAAGACTAGACAAAATAAAGTGTTTACTGAGCCACGGAAAAGAAGGTCAAAATTTATAATTAAAGACGCGAAAATTAGCGGAAATATAGAGGACCTAAAGTCACACCCGATCAAAAGTCACACCCGAGGAATGTCTGAAAAAATTATGTCGGTTTAAGTAGGCAATTAAGTAATGTGTTGGATTTGTTTCGTTTAAACAATTTTAAGCAATGTAAAGTAACGGTTTTATTTGTTTTAAAAATTAAACTTATGTTTGTAGGCAACACTACTTTAAAGTTGTTTTCTTTAGCCATTTAATGATGAATGATATGACTGTACTTATATAAGAAAATCCGAATTAGTACTATCTATAATGAGGAAAATGAAGCATTCGGAAAGTTAAGAATAGGTAAAATTAAGACTTTTCATTAAGAAGAATTCGTCCTAATAATAATTAGCAAAATTTCACACATGGAAAATGAAGAACTTGGAACTAATCGCCGACATCGATAATTTTGAGTTTGGCCACGAGGAAAAAGGAAAAATATTTACCCTGTACAGGAATTTAACCCGGGACCGCTAGCCTCGTAGGCAGGGTCACTGGTGTCACTACCAACTAGGCTAACTGCGTCAAATAGATTAATACATTTTCCTTAAATCTATAGATCTGATTGATATATTAATAATCCTTTGCCTTCATCCTTTCAATGGGTTTGAAAAACGACAAATTATAAATTTAAGACATTTAATAAAATCATGCAATACAAATTGACGTAAAAGATATTTTAATTTATATCCCTGGACTTTATCTCAACGTCACTCACGAGCTGAAATATGTTTTCCGCCGTGAACCTTTTGTGGATGTCGATACAGTTCCGACAAGTCACTCCGCACTCCTGCGCAAGGAAACAGAAAATTTGATAAATGCAGGCAAGTAGCGAGAGCGAGAGTTCTCAGATCGCGCGGCACTTGACGTCCGAATGGTGTGAGGTTTGTATAATATGATTAAAAAAGGTGTATGCTGTAACAATTTCATTTCAAATCAAATCAAATCAAAATATATTTATTTCAATATACCTAACGTGCATTATAACATTTATAACCTTTATAAATTAGTAAGTATACCTTCTTTACAAAAAAATAACCTCGCGCGCTCGCATAACGCCATCAAGTGAAAAGTATGAGCAAACATAATATAGAAATCAATTCCTGAGTTTAAAAATTCGATACGAGAAGTAAATTTATGGGTGACAAAGGTAGGTAGGTATACAGGTATCCCGTTGATAACACTGAAATACTTAAATTATACACAATATCGGCGCTTTGAATATTAGTGCCAGCATACATAAATCACAGATAACTCCTGTGTAAATGAGTATTGCCCCGGCTTATACGAGGGGCACACCGAAATGATCGGGAATAGAGTACTTTAAACTAAATCACATTAAAACCTTTTTTATCATATGAGTACTGGCCACTGACAATCACGATGCCGTTTTAACAATTTAAAAAAAGAACGTAATATTTTTTAAATTCCACTTTCAAATTGGCAAGTCGGTGAACAAAATGGAGCTCACGCGTGAAAATTTTCGTGCAATTATTTATCACAACTTTCGTCGAGGCTTATCTCCAGATGAGTGTCTCAATGAGCTTGTTTCTATATATAAAATTGAAGCACCTAGTCAAACGACAATTTATCGTTGGTATGCAGAGTTTCGAAGGGGTCGTGCCTCTCTCAGCACCGTACTCAAAAAAAATACTCAAAGAAGACAGACATGTGACATACGAGCAGATTCGGGCAACCATAAGCATTGGAATGACTGCAATCCATACTATTTTACATAGTGAGTTGGGTGTCAGAAAATTGATTTCCCGATGGGTACCCCATA
Source organism: Acleris sparsana (assembly GCA_923062465.1). Classification (NCBI taxonomy): domain Eukaryota; kingdom Metazoa; phylum Arthropoda; class Insecta; order Lepidoptera; family Tortricidae; genus Acleris; species Acleris sparsana. Next base: position 10,284,958 of record OV281287.1, on the reverse strand, counting down.
ACTTGTCAGAAGAGCAAAAGGCGGTTCGTGTTGATTGGTGCCGATCTACTCTGAAACGCTACAATGGAGGAAAGTCAAAAGCTGTTTATAATATTGTCTCAGGTGACGAAACCTGGATTTATTCCTATGAGCCTGAAAGAAAGCACCAGTCGGCAGTTTGGGTCTTCGATGGCGAGGTCAAACCAACGAAAGTTGTGCGGTCCCGCAGCGTGTCGAAGAAGATGGTTGCTTCGTTCGTCTCAAAAAAAGGACATATTGCCACAATTCCTTTACAAGAACAAAGAACGGTTACCGCTGATTGGTATATCACAGTTTGTTTGCCAGAGATGCTGGCCGATCTTCGCCGAGGGAACCCGACACGCCGCGTCATCTTACACCACGATAATGCGAGCTCCCACACCGCCCATACAACTAAACAGTTTTTGAACGAGGAAAACGTCGAGTTGATGTCCCATCCTCCATACAGCCCTGACCTAAGTCCAAATGATTTTTTTACGTTCCCTAGAATCAAAGATTTACTGCGTGGTCAGCTGTTTGAAAACCCAGAAGCCGCCGTAGAAGCCTATAATTCGGCCATTCTGGCAATGTCTAGTTCAAACTGGAATAACTGTTTCAATGACTGGTTTAAAAGAACGCAAAAGTGCATCAATTGCAACGGAGAATACTTCGAAAAACAATAAAACATAATTTATATATACAGTGTACATAGTTTTTTAAATTCCCGATCATTTCGGTTTGCCCCTCGTATTCCCCATTTCCTTAACGATTTTGTCCCCAGTCGTTTTCTGCATCACTGTTCTGGCGACTTTAAACCAACTTAAAAAAAAGATGTTAGGATGGAAGACATTCCATGGCAATATGCAAAACCACTATTTACAATTTCGTCTCGACAATGTGCACTCTAACCTTGACAGGCCTTGGCAAAATAACTTTGATCTCTCACTCAAGAAATGTACCTATTTGGTTGGACAGGGGTATGAGGGGTTATTATATTAATCTACCACTTACGGGCCCAAAGAATGTTTGCATCCATTGCTGATTCATAACGCATAAGTTCAGATCGGCAACACAATTTCTCACTATCAGCTTTGTATTAGTCTAGACGAAAAGAAATATTAAATGAGTAATGTGTGTAAATGAGCTACATACCTTCTTAACACATTAGTATCGGTATTTTTACTTGAAACATTATACTACCTTAACAGCAATTATTATTATACTATTCACAGTCAAGTATAGAAATATGGGAGATACATCTCATAAGTATGTCCCAATGCACCTTATATCAGTAAAACTCATCTAAAAAGATGTTTCTTCGTAACAAGTGTATGAGAAGATTCTGTCGATACATATTTTTGCACTTGACTATGTATTGATCTTTTAATATCATCTATATCTTTCGTAGTCTTGAGCGCAAACTTTAAGTGGGAAGAGATCGAGGCCCGTGGGACAGTATCAAAATCTTATTTTTTTTTTAAAGTCTCTGAATCTAAAGCAACCTTAACAGGACTGCCTTGTCCTTCGACGCGGTCGCAGGGCAGCAGCGGGATGACGGTAAATCGGCAGCTGGGGTCCTTGCAGGAGGTGAGCTGAATCGGCATACGGTTGGCTGGGGACGGCGCGCCCATGGCCGTGTACCGCACGTAAAGCGCAGGCGCCTGCAATGAAGCAACGAGCAACATAACATTAACCTTAGGAAGACCACGGTCAGATCAAAACTTGTAAGAACAATTTTTTAATTTATTTTTGGTCCCGTACAAAAAATGTAAAAACGGAATCCTTATAGGATCACTCGTGCGTCTGTCTGTCACAGGAATGTCATTTTGCTCTGTAACTATTTACTGGACCGTTTGAGTTAAAATTTGGTACACATATGTAAATTGATGACCCAAACACAGATGTGCAAAGTAAATGTTTTTCTTTTTTAATAACGGTCATATTCGGTGAACAAATTAGAAAATTTTAAAATCAAGTTTTGTCTACCGTACTTTGTCATATATCAAATAAAAGGGCTTGTTATGAGGATCTCAAATATATTTTTGTTATTATAGTTAAACAAATAGTTTTTATTTTATTCATGAAAGAAGACGAAAATTTACCATTCCCCAAGTGATCTCAGAAACTACTGAGACTACAGTTTTAATAGTTATTTATATAGTTCATTGCTTGTAGATAACAGGAAAACCTATAACAATTCTATATAAAAAAATACGTATGTATGGAACCCTCTCCACGCGAGTTCAACTCGCACATGGCCGGATTTTTTATTATTTCATGGGGTTATGCACTGTGTTACTGTCTCTTAATACAAGCAGCTTATTAATGAGTATGAAATGTCAATAATAACGTAGGTCAAGTGCCAGTCGGACTCAAGCTAGGACTCAACTACCTACCTACGTACCTACTGCACTATTTTACCAGATCATTTTCTAGTCCGTGATATTCTTTTGAGAATAGACTCAAGCAAGGTGTTCTTATTTAGGTTTTCACGTTAATTACCAGGATATCTCAAAATGGAGTTTACATTAATTACTTAGGTACCTACAGTAACGGTCCATCAAATATGCTAAGCACTTAAAATGAATATTTAAAATACAATGAGAAGAGTAAAGGTTGATTCACGATAGACATTTGCGTGCGATAATATAGCTACTGAGTGTAATCGCTGCTTTATATTTGGTCGAGACGATTATGGACGTGAATTACCACTTCCTCATTGTGAAGTTAACATGCTTACTTCGTCTGTCGTCTGTACCTACATTTCAAACGGATAACTACCTCTATTCACACACAAAATTTCATAACGGTGAAATTACTTCATAAAATGGCTTTTGTTTTGTTTGTAAATAGGTAGGTACCGTGAAATACGCCAACATTGCCACCAAGGGTATCATTGCCCATAATGCAATTTACAAACAAATTCGTTAATGTGGAAAAAATCTTCTTCTTTACAGCAACACTATTTACTATGGTAGAAAATAAATTATATTTGTTGTAACACTGTGATTGACATTTGTCTCTAAGTTCACTCAGTAGCTTGCTGCGACTCGTCAAAGACGGTGTGTTTTTGCGGGCAAAAATTTGATGTGAAGTGCGTGTGTATTATTATATGTTGGCGAAGACGCAGGAGAGTGTATCTAATTACATGTAATAAAGTACACCTTGGAGAGTATTTTAGCTTAGGATTTAACATTCTAGGTTTTATATAAATAAAGTTATGATCATGGGTAATGTTATCCGTTAATTTTTGAATGTATGACGGACAACTTTGCCCGATGTCGTTAAAGCGTCAGGGTTGTCACATTTCATAAATTTATTATATAAGTAAATTGAAGCAGACTCCCTCTGAGTATATTCGGGAAAATCGAAAAAAAATATTGATTTGCATGCGGTTATGACTATTATTTAGATCGCATTAATAAACGGGGTCATATACCGGTATTACTATAATACAAAAATACCGGTATTAAATATCGGTATCTCGCTAATTATTGTTTTTTTTTTGTTTTTGGATAACTTATATTATAGTTTAATGTTATTATCTAAATTAAAATAGAAGTATCAAGGGAATGATGCAAGTTAAGAAAGACAGGTATTTTAATTTTAAGTTATACCTGTATCGATCCCCGTTTAATAGTTAGGGCTCGGAAACCGGTTAAAATTTAAACTACTTACGGTTTCTGTTTTTGTTACTGGATTAGTTGTAGCTATTTTTTTATGATACTGGATATTGGAGTTCTTGTATTTGTTACCCACTGATTACTGTTTTACATTTAAAAAAAAAACTACAGTAAAAGGTAAATTTTAAAAATACCGTATTTTATTTTGATAATTTTCAATATTGTATGTCCTAAAACTCAAAAATAAAAAATAGTTTAATTCAATTAATCAAAATAAATTAATTTAAATATTTAACCCCAATGTGACAACCCTAACATTTTGAAATCGCTCTTGGTGACTTGTATGGAAATGAGCAGAAATGCTTAGATAACATTGCCCACTCATTTTTAAGCGAAAGTTAAGATGATATCTACTCGACGATTAGTAAACGGTAGGATATCCCTTACTCTTGACCTGTTGCTCATTTCAACTGCGTAGGGCCTATATTTACGTCGAAAATCATCAAGGGCAATGTTGGCTGAAAGTCCAGATAACATTGCCCGCCATTAAAATCGATAAAATCAGGGTTTAAATCAAGTCTTAGGAGTTATTTTTCAACATGAATGGAAGGACATGACCATATTGCTTCAGCAAAGATTAAAAAAAACCATAGCTGTTATAGAAAAAAATCGAAAAAAACGATTTTTTTTACAAAATTCGGGCAATGTTGGCGTATTTCACGGTACTTATGCTTAAACACTTACTGACGGATCTCCATAATTTTCTGCTTTTAAATAGAACTCGTCGCCAAAAAGCATTTTTTCGCCGCGTATAGATTCGTCTTCAGAGCTGAAAATGTTGTTTTGTTACTCGCATATTTTATAAGAATGTAACGCACACTTGTTTACCTCTGGTCCTTCTAACTTGTGTATTTTTTAAAGATAAAACGTAGTCCATACGATTATCCATCTGTGCAAACTAATTACCTACTAAGAAACCAGACTGGCGACAACTATAACGCACCCTTATTCTTATTATATAGGTAACTTTTATTTCGGTCTATGTTGTATGCCATAATTATTTTTCTTTACTTAGATAATAAATACGAGGGGCGTTCAATTAATTTTCTCCGTATTGGTACCTTGCAAACCTTTTTAGTAAACTTCTTAATACTGGCCGCTAAGAGTCATTCATTGACGGTAAAAAAAAGTAAATTTGAAGCCCACACGTTCATTGGTTTTCTGCTACCTTTAGACATACCTTAATAATCTGTGTCTGCTACTGCTGAACAAACCTGTACTTACACCATGAGCGATTTTACAATGTTAATTATATTGGAGCATCGAGCAGTGATAAAATTCTTGACTAAACTGGGAAAAATTCCAAAGTCTATGAAAGAAGAAATGGATTTAATTTACCGTGAGTCCGCTCCTTCATTATTTTTATTATTATCTACTGTCCAAAAGTGGTCAAATGAATTTAAGCGTAGGAGGGAGCGCATAGAAGTTGACTCTAGACCTGATCGGCCTGTTGAAGCTACATCACCAGAAAACATTCAAAAAGTGGAGAAAATTATACTGGAAGATAGTCGAGTGAAGGTTAGGTCTTTAGCACAAAAAACTAATATTTCTGTTGGTATATATAATACATGATATTATCCACGATCATCTTAACATGTCCAAAGTTAGTGCGAGATGGGTACCACGAATGTTGACACCGTTTCAGAAGCATGTGCGCGTTGCTTGTTGTTCTGACTTCATTGAGCTGTGCGGTGAAAACCCTGATGGTTTGATCCAAAAAATTGTTATCGGAGATGAAACTTGGTTTCATCATTATGACCCTGAGAGCAAACGTCAGTCGATGCATTGGCACGTAAAAGGAACACCTCATCCCAAGAAATTCAAAGTCGTCCTTTCAGCTGGCAAGATCATGGCGACAATATTCTGGAATTGTGAAGGGATATTATTAATAGATTATAGAGAAAAGGCTTTAAATATTGCAGGAGAGTACTACGCTAACATTTTACGCTAATTACGGGAAGCAATCAAAAATTAGAGGAGGGGAAAATTGACCAGAGGAGTGCTGCTTTTTTCATGACAACGCCCCTGTGTATACTGAAACTGAAACTATTACTACTCACCCGCCGCACAGTCCAGACCAGCGACTACTTTTGTTTCCCAACCTTAAAAAGTATCTTCGTGGACATCGATTTTCTAATGATGAAGCGTTAAAGGCAGCGATGGTGGAGCATTTTGACACCAAAGACAAAAAATATTAGGGGTTAAAAAAACGAATTGACTGATCTTTTAAGTGTGTGTGTGGGGAGGGGGGGGGGGGTGGTATATAGAAAAATAAAAATAAAACACTAATCGTATGATTTTGTTTTCGTTCTCATACCGATAACTTATTGAACGCCCCTCGTAGGTACCTAATGTGTTCGATTGAAGTCATAACTATAGCAAGTTAAAGTATTTTTTGAGTAACGACTCATACTTATGTATGTACATCTGATAGCCTTGTGTCTATAGTACCATTGATTTGTACCATCAATGGTACAATTGATACTATTATGTGTCCTTAGTACCATCAATGGTACTACCGATACTAGCACGTGTCGCTAGTACCATTGCATCGAAAACATACAAAAAATATATACATATAATATAACAGGGGTTTAATAGTTATTCGTCAGAAATCATTTTTATTCCGCAAAAGTAGGTAGGTCAGGTTCGTTAGGTATCTTAAGATTCCCGAAGGGCAAATCGCTCCGAAATAGGAGCCCTGCCATAGGCAGGGCTCCGTCGAAAGGCACTGGTGTGACAACCTGGTGTGACGACGAGTCTGCACCCTATATTATGTATTTACTTGTGAAAATAACGTAGTATCTTAATTAAGACGAAATTATTATTTTTAATTTGTTTTTTTTTTCACAAGTAAATACACGGTATAAACTAATCTTTTTCAATGGTACTAAGGACACATAGTAGTATCACTTGTACCATTGATGGTACAAATCAATGGTACTATAGACACAGGGGGCATCTGATTTGTACATACCCTATGGATTAAAATCGGTCCAATTGTTCAGGGGCTACCTAGTACAGCAGAATATCATTTTTTTTACTGAATATACTCGTTTACCCTTCCATTTGGCTTCTAGCCCAGTCGGGTTTAAATAAACTGAGTACGAATAGGTCATAGGTATTTTTTACTTTAAGTACAAAACTTAAATCACTAATTTCATTCATATCCAATATTTCTCGTTGAAATTTATTTTCCTATCATAAGTTATTGCCATTGCAAGTTAACTGATAATGCGTTTACAAAAATTCGTTCATAGGTCAGACATGTTCCAAGTTCCTACCTGACAATAACGAATGTGTTGCGACAGCACGGCGTGGTGATGGGCGACATGGTCTTGAGCCAGCCATCGTTGATAGATCTAGACCAGACATGATCCAAGATCCTACCTGACAATAACGAATGTGTTGCGACAGCACGGCGTGGTGATGGGCGACATGGTCTTGAGCCAGCCATCGTTGATAGATCTAGACCAGACATGATCCAAGTTCCTACCTGACAATAACGAATGTGTTGCGACAGCACGGCGTGGTGATGGGCGACATGGTCTTGAGCCAGCCATCGTTGATAGATCTAGACCAGACATGATCCAAGATCCTACCTGACAATAACGAATGTGTTGCGACAGCACGGCGTGGTGATGGGCGACATGGTCTTGAGCCAGCCATCGTTGATAGATCTAGACCAGACATGATCCAAGTTCCTACCTGACAATAACGAATGTGTTGCGACAGCACGGCGTGGTGATGGGCGACACGGTCTTGAGCCAGCCATCGTTGATAGATCTAGACCAGACATGATCCAAGTTCCTACCTGACAATAACGAATGTGTTGCGACAGCACGGCGTGGTGATGGGCGACACGGTTTTGAGCCAGCCATCGTTGATAGATCTAGACCAGACATGATCAAAGTTCCTACCTGACAATAACGAATGTGTTGCGACAGCACGGCGTGGTGATGGGTGACATGGTCTTGAGCCATCCATCGTTGATAGATCTAGACCAGACATGATCCAAGTTCCTACCTGACAATAACGAATGTGTTGCGACAGCACGGCGTGGTGATGGGCGACATGGTCTTGAGCCAGCCATCGTTGATAGATCTAGACCAGACATGATCCAAGTTCCTACCTGACAATAACGAATGTGTTGCGACAGCACGGCGTGGTGATGGGCGACATGGTCTTGAGCCAGCCATCGTTGATAGATCTAGACCAGACATGATCCAAGATCCTACCTGACAATAACGAATGTGTTGCGACAGCACGGCGTGGTGATGGGCGACACGGTCTTGAGCCAGCCATCGTTGATAGATCTAGACCAGACATGATCCAAGTTCCTACCTGACAATAACGAATGTGTTGCGACAGCACGGCGTGGTGATGGGCGACACGGTCTTGAGCCAGCCATCGTTGATAGATCTTGACCAGACATGATCCAAGTTCCTACCTGACAATAACGAATGTGTTGCGACAGCACGGCGTGGTGAAGGGTGACATGGTCTTGAGCCAGCCATCGTTGATAGATCTAGACCAGACATGATCCAAGTTCCTACCTGACAATAACGAATGTGTTGCGACAGCACGGCGTGGTGATGGGCGACATGGTCTTGAGCCAGCCATCGTTGATAGATCTAGACCAGACATGATCCAAGTTCCTACCTGACAATAACGAATGTGTTGCGACAGCACGGCGTGGTGATGGGCGACACGGTCTTGAGCCAGCCATCGTTGATAGATCTAGACCAGACATGATCCAAGTTCCTACCTGACAATAACGAATGTGTTGCGACAGCACGGCGTGGTGATGGGCGACACGGTCTTGAGCCAGCCATCGTTGATAGATCTAGACCAGACATGATCCAAGTTCCTACCTGACAATAACGAATGTGTTGCGACAGCACGGCGTGGTGATGGGCGACACGGTCTTCAGCCAGCCATCGTTGATAGATCTAGACCAGACATGATCCAAGTTCCTACCTGACAATAACGAATGTGTTGCGACAGCACGGCGTGGTGATGGGCGACACGGTCTTGAGCCAGCCATCGTTGATAGATCTAGACCAGACATGATCCAAGTTCCTACCTGACAATAACGAATGTGTTGCGACAGCACGGCGTGGTGATGGGCGACACGGTCTTGAGCCAGCCATCGTTGATAGATCTAGACCAGACATGATCCAAGTTCCTACCTGACAATAACGAATGTGTTGCGACAGCACGGCGTGGTGATGGGCGACATGGTCTTGAGCCAGCCATCGTTGATAGATCTAGACCAGACATGGTCCAAGTTCCTACCTGACAATAACGAATGTGTTGCGACAGCACGGCGTGGTGATGGGCGACATGGTCATAAGGCAGCCATCGTTGATATTCTGCATGTAGTCGACTTGTCGCGCGCTCACGAGGGAGGATAACGCCAACCCGTACTGAGGCTTGCCGGTAGGTCCCTTGGCTTTGGCTGACAAGCAAAACTTTTACACATAAAAAATCCACTAGCGCTTCCTAAGAAGAGACTACTGAGTAGCGCTGCAATAAACTCCACCATCAGTCATTCTTTAACATAATTACTTAAGATTTATGACAATGATAATACTTAAACCTAGCATTGTAAAACCATGAATATTAAAAAAAATATCATGCGTGCAGGAGGAAAACGTTTGAAAATTCAGAATTATACAAGAGCAAATAAAAAAATTAAAAAAAGTAGGTAGGTATTATAGGTATCCCCATTTTACAGATATAGCTCTTAGTACCTACCTTGGTAGATTAGTAAGTAAGTAAGTTATTTTACTTAACATTATAATTACTGCCTACTTACAGAGAATACTTGTTTTTTTGTTAAATACTTGAGTAACATCTCAAAAGAAAATTTTAAACTATACCTATGGTTATTTATGATTTGTGAGTTTATTACAAGCATAACCTGACGAATTGCTAACTTTGTTTAATTTTTTTATTGCATATAGAAGGCAATCGAGCACACAGGCCACCTGATGGTGAGTGGAAACTGTGACCCATAGACATTCGCATTCACAAGACTGCAAGCCTAAGACTGCAAATGCGTTGCCAACCCTGAGGACTAAGATGCAATGCCTCTATGCTCGTTATTACACCGGCTGTCTTATCCCCCAAACCGGAACCCAACAATGCGAACACTGCTGTTTGGCGGTAGGTTAGTGGATAAGATGGTGGATGGATAGCGATCCGGACAGACCCTGCACAGGGTCCTACCACCCGCAACATAATTAAAACCTATTTACTTATTTTACTGCCACACGCACATCAAAAGCCATCATCGTGTGTCAAAGCAACAAACAAAAGTAGGTTCAAATGGCTGCCTGTATCGTGATTTTGTATTGAACAAAGTATGAATCCTAGTGCCCAACAGAATCTACTCGACTTCAATTTGGTAATACAAAATTGAAGTTTTACACACATCTCCCCTAAACTAAACCCCTCTCCTAAGTCCCAAGCTGCTAATTAAATTAAAAAATTAAAAAAACTAAGTTTTAACTTATCTTAATTTATTACTTATTAGGTTTATGCAGTTACCATACCACTAAAATTCAATTAGATTGATAACGTCGAGTGACAGATATGACAGTAAAGGCTTGTTTACACTTTGTGAAGTAGCAAGTGCAAGTAAGAAGTGATAAGTTAACAAGTTTTTACGATAACGATAACAAGGTTAAGTGTCAAAAAATCGTAAATGAGAAGTAACCTTTCACACGTTGAAATTAGTAGAAAGGTATTTGGTGACCAGACATTCAAACAACAACTTATCACTAAGCACTTGTCAGCGCACTATGGTCCAAAAGCATGACCTAGCTGGACATATTTCTATTATACTCTTAATGAGTTCCAAGGGACTTGTTTATTTATGATTTGCCTAAATTAAGCAAATTATTATTATATGGCCTTTTTTCTCTCTATTATTAACGTGAAAATTAAATCTCCAGTGTATCTTGACCTTTGTGTAAGAAGAACTACTAAGGCAGAAGAGGTCAGTTATAATTGGTTTTATTTTCAAAGAAAAAAGCATATTAATTTATTACAATTGTCACTGTCACCTAAAAAAGTAAGGATTAGCACAGATAAAAATACATGTTTTATTAATACAAAGTTTAATTATGAATGTTATAAATACACAGAACAACCCAATTTATCTACTCTTCTTCGTCAGAGTCATCGAAACTGGGTAAACTGACATTTCCCAAACTATCTTGACCGCGTATTTCTCTCACCAGTTCAAGTATTTTAGAATAAGCCATCGTACGTTTTTGCTCTGGAACACGGTCCAGCTCAAAAACTAATAATTTTGCGAACTCTACGTAAAACTTAGCTTTAGCTTAACTATAAATATGACGCGGTTCCGCAGCCGTCCGCAGTCTCAAATTTACATAAGCCAATACTATATGAATGAGACTATGACATAAAAAAAATACAGCTATGGGACATGAAATTACAGGTAGTTTCTGGTCTAATAAAGTTGAAATATGCACTAAAAATGTCATATAGATTGTGTTCATCAATATTTTTCTCAGCAAAAGCGACTTTGTTTACAATTGTAATATTTACAAAACATAGTACTTACCATTAACTTCACGATCCATGATTAAAAAAATTAGGAACATATCTTAAAACTAGTTAGAAATACATACAACTGAATACGGAAAGTGACTCACTTTAATAATCACGACAACGCTCGTAATGGCACTTCAATGATAATATTGCATTATTGGAGGGTACTTACATAAAGTTATCAACGGAATTGTGACCTCGGGAGTATATGCTATCGTTTTAACTAGTACTTTTGTAGAAATGCGGTGATCGTTTTTGTCCAGCTAGATCGGACTTTTGGGCCATAGTGCAGCGTGTTTAATTTAATCAACATGTTTAGATATTGGGTATTAGTGTAAGTGACATGTACTAAGCATTTGCTACTAAGCCCGTGTTAACCTAGCCGCACTTCTCACCTGCTACTTCACAAAGTGTAAACAAGCCTTAAGGATTTTAATTATTAGTTTTATTAGAAAACTACGATAGTTAAAGGAGGCTAATTTCATCTCAGTTAAATGAATTCACCAGTCTTCATTAACTGAGCCACAATAAAGTGATTTGTATTACCAATTTGAAGTCACCTTTATAATAATCATTGTTTCATAGATTGCAATATTTATTTCATAAAAAGAAATGAGGATTGAATAGCATTTCAAAGCAAAGCATTGAAAAGCGGAAACACAAATATTTACAAAAACCATTCGAAACACTGATCTTGATCGCACCCGGTATATACGTTCGATACGAAAGGGCGATCAAGGTCGAAAACTTGGAAATTGGAATACCACTATAGACCTACCTGAAATCCGTCCAATAGTTAAGGGTCTATTAATTGGAACGTTTGATTTAGGATCTCATGCATACATAACACTGTAAAAATCAAACCCCTTATTTTTCTTCGTACAGTCGGGTAAAATCATTCCTTACCCTCATAGTGCTGCCATCTGTATACGCTTGTTTGTAATTATAATTTAGGGTTACCAAAATAAACTCGGGGAATATTGCCAATAAATTTGCTGTTTCCTAAGGTGGCGATTGACTTTTCGGTGTAATATGTAGCGTTACAGCTCGAGCATTACAACAGTCAGTTCAGCGAGCTGAGCCACTCAATGCGAGCGTAGCGGTAATGTAACAAGATCGCCTGGAATAATACCTACATTACAAGCAAAAGTTGCAAGTCAGTCGCCAACTCGTTACCTTTAAAATACGGGTGCTACCGACTCTTGATTGTATCACTAATTTCACTTCCTACAGCTGTATTGTCTTAAGTATTGCATAGTCTAGAATATGTTCCCTCAACATTCCTTTAGGTTGATATTACAGAATTTAATAAAAATGTACCTAGATTATTTAGGTTAGCTTTTATATTAAATCAGAATAAAACGTTGCAATTGTTAAAACCGTTTTCGACCAAACAATACATTAGGACAAATACTGATGATGCCACTCGATATAAAACATATTAAAGCTCTCTAATATTTTACGTTACAAGTACAATTCAAACTTAAGTGCCCAACAGAATCCACTCGACTTCAATTTGGTACTAATACAAAATTGAAGTTTTACACACATCTCCCCTAAACTAAACCCCTCTCCTAAGTCCCAAGCTGCAGTTTTTATGATCAAATCAATATCTATTCTCCATTTCCGAAGTTATCTGTAATAGATAATAGTAGTTTATCTGGTAAAGTTTTCCAAGAAATTCAACACGACGGCAAGAACATGAATTATAGTAGGTAACTCATAATTGGAAATATGGGATCTCGAATAAATTTAGTGTAATGTGTTCAGCAAATCTACTCTCAGGGCCATGCAGAAAATGTTGTGTTAATTGAAGTCTAGGTACCTAATAAGCAATGGTCGAATGCCAAAAAATACTCTCAAATAATATAAATTGAATATAGTGCGATTGTTCGTTTGACATTGTTTTAATAAAGCCGGGTCCGCTGCGCCATGTTATTCGTGTTTTCCTAACATGTTTGCCGCGTGGGATGGATATCATCCCCCGCGTTTGCCTGCCCGGGAGTGGACCTAACATGTTAGGTGTTAGAAAAACACGATAACATGGCGCAGCGGACCCTGCTTAACGTTTCTCTACCATGCCCTTAAAAACAAATCACAGGTAATAAATAGTCGTTTTAAATAACTTACCCATTTTACTTTTGATACACAGTAACACTAAAAGCGTCATCAAAAGCTTATAAACTCTTATAAAAGGTTATTTTCTATAAATGAAAAAAGCGAGCTGTTTTTTTTATTTTAGGTGTATCTCAAATGTTTCGGGGATTTAAGTAACGATGTGACAACACCAAAAATTGTTATGTTATGACATACATGTGTTGGTGTCTCTGTCAGTGTGTTAGTCGTGTGGCATCTCGGTATTATATTATAATTATAAACTAAAGTAATGTAGTAATGCTACGTAGGTAAAGTTTTGATTAGTGGTTGGGCAAATTATCTCGTAAAATATTGTCAGTTAACAAATGAAGGCCAACCGTTGGACTGAAACTGAACTTTGAACTGCGCACAGGTTAGTTCAGGGGGATCATAATTTATCGTTTATACTTCTAATAAAGTTAACTGCGAAATATTTCGATATGACTGAAACCGAGCAGTGCGACAAACATTGGGATCTGCCATGACGACGAACTCACAAAACAGGGTTCAATTATCGGCAAGAGCTGGGCCGTGGAGGCAAACGAATTGGAAGGACTACAAAGATATTGATGAATACGGCACTTTGACATTACAGTGGACGTGTTTAGGACGTCAAGCACCAGCAAATTGTGCAATAGATCCACTTACAAAAGACAACCAATCAAAAGTACCCACTATGAAGAGAACAAAACTCTAATTTTGATTTTACAGATGAAGTACCTACTCTTCGAGTGAGGCATAAAAAAGAAAGTACATTATGAGTTTTTTTTATGGCATTGAGAAGGCAAAGTAACAAGCACACAGACTGCCTGATTGTAAGTGAAAACTGTTACCCATAGACATTCACATTCACAAGACTGCAAATGTGTTGCCAACCATGAGGACTAAGATGGAATGCCTCTATGCTAGTCATTACACCGGCTGTCTTATCCCCAAACCGGAACACAACATTGCAAACACTGCTGTTTGGCGGTAGATTAATGGACAAGATATCTGCTCAGAAAAAGACAACCTGTTTTGATGATCTTTTAAAACTTATTATTAAACACAAATGTCAAAACCATATTAACCCCTGCAGTTGTAAACCAACATTACCTAAAGGGAGGTCAGTTTTTATGAACTATATTCTTTTTCCAATATGGGAAGGTTGTGATACAAAAACACAGCTGTTTGCTATCGCAACACAGAACATTGAAAATTATCATTATGATATAGGGATGTTATAATTGAAGTGTGTATATCTGATACACACAGTTTTAGTTTTTCTACTGCATAATCTTTTCATTACTATGGTACCCATCAATAATTCAGCATAACCCCAGCATTGACGTTTGATGACTTCTTCCTTAATTCTTGGACTTTTTGAGCAGAAGTGCTTCTTCCGCCTTCACTAATTTATTTGGCCCTCTCTTGAACTTCCTCGTAGGGAAAGTGCTCCCTAAGATCTAGGGCTAATACAATGTATATTGTCTATACCTATCCACTGAATGTATAAGAAGGTATTAAAAATCTAGTTGGACTACAATGGTCTACCAAATAAACTAAAGCTATAATTTCCTAGTTAACAAGATACATCAATAGATGAATGAAGTACTTACTGGTGTGTTAGCAGTTGGTTGTGACAATCAATGAGTTGAAATAAGAAAAGGTTTTGATAGCTTTTGAATGGATATACTACACAATACCTTATTACCTATCATGTCTGAAGCAACTAATTGAACATTGTAACCAAACAAAACATGAGCCCCACTGATAGCAAGAGGCCTCTGCAAAAAAAATAAAAAAATAAGTTTTAAAAATGTTTTTCTTCATATCACTTAATTACATTATCTTTGTAATCATATACCTCTTTCAGCAAATTGCTAAACAATGTCCTGGATTTCTGAAGCAGTAATTCTTTGCGCTCTCGTTTCCGTAAAAATACTTTGAACTCAAACTGCAAATAAAGAAATATAATAATAAAAATATATAGAAGAACACTAGTCTTGTATTTCGACCACTCCTTATCAGTCCCAAATAGTCCCAACTCATTTTCATGAAAAATATGCTTAGTGTTAATAAGCATGTTTTAACAACCATTTTAAAACATATATGAATGAATTTATTTTCGGTAGGTACCATAATTATTTATTAAGTCAATCATTTCATTACATAGTAGTAGCATTACAGTTACTAACCAATGTGGCATTATTACATTTTCATTGAATTATGAGCTATGTTTAAAGTTACTAGTCTCTAGCTTGCTGCAAACAGACAAACAAACAAATCATTCACAAGAAATAGAGCTAATGTTAGGTACTATTAAAGAAATTAAAACCCCAATGTAATGGCAACCCCTACTTTCAAAACTGATACATCTTCAATGGCTCAACCAATTTGTCAAGAAACATCATCATCATCATCATGTCAGCCGAAAGACGTCCACTGCTGGACATAGGCCTCCCCCAAGGCTTTCCACAACGATCGGTCCTCTGCTGCTGTCATCCAGCGGTTTCCCGCGACCTTTATCAGATCGTCAGTCCACCTTGTGGAAGGTCTGCCAACACTAAATAAAATAAATAATAAATAAATAAATAAATAATAAATAATTGAATTGAATTATACAAGTGATTGTGTCCCTCGGTAAAAAATGTGTTTTACAATAGTAAAACGCGGCCGAGGTAAGCATGGCGTGTTACAACATCTTGGCACGAATATTATTAGGTATCACTCAAATTTTAGTAAAACATAATCCCATTGGAGATGTAAGTACACAGTTGAAAACTATCAAATGTCGCGGATCTGTGACTGTTATTCTGGTAAGCATTTAATATATTATTATTTTAAAACAATCTATTAAGCTACAGTTAGCGTTTTAACACGGGGTGAAAATCTTCGCATACATATCAAAGTGGGGCATTCATAACATAAGTTTCTATAGAGACAATAGACTAGGCCCAAATCATGTAACATTTGTTGCATGCTACTTCTTCAATAAAGGATTAAATTTGAAAATTTAAAATACCCCCGACTCATAAAAATGATACCTAAGCACATTTATGCACTGCACAGTTAAAAATAAATGTGCAGTGCCAACCGTAGCGTTTTCAATGATTTTGCAACACTGATAATGGGGTATGCTCCGAAGATACTCAAGAAACTGATTTAAAACTAAAATAAAAACAAAACCAGGTGTAAAACCAAGTAAGTATGTAGTTCCATATGGAACTATTGGGATCACTTTTTTGACATTTACATATGTACCGATTGTTCCATATGGAACTAAAATTATGGAACTTCCGGGATATCCCCGTAAATTTGAAGACATTTTAAAGACGAAAGTGTACAGTTTATTAAAGAAAAGAAACCGGCCTAGTGTGTGTCGCTCTTCACATATTAAGGTCCGTATTATTAAAATCGTCTTGATTGTGAGGCCCGTCACAAGATACGTCAAAGTAAACTCTTTTTACTTCTAATAATGGGAGAACAGCTTTCATTTATCTGGCTACCCATTTAATTGTTTATTTTTGCAGTAACACTGATAGTTTTTTATCTATGCACTTGTCAAACTTAAGAAACTGAAGCAATTTTTGCCTTGTTTTTGCTTTTTTGGTGTCTGATAGGTAAACTTTTAGTTTTTTAGTGTACAAAATATGATTCTTTCTAAGATTCTATTTTCATTAGTGTCACTGTGTTATCTTGTAAATTTACTTATTTACGACTAGACTGATGATAGGCAATGTTGTGACGGGTTTCTCGGAAGTTCGTCCACAACTATGCACAAGGTTATGGTTGTCAAACGTACATATTGCAATTTAATTACTTACTTCGTTTACATTTTTAGTTTATCCTTGTTTAGGTAACTACATTTTGTTATTAACGTCATTTTATGATAGTGATTTTCTTTTCGCAACATTTAATTATTATTATTTTTAATTTTTAAAAATTCTATATTTGTGTTATTCGTAATTAAACGATTATTGATCTCACACGTAAATTTTGGTATTTAATTACTGTTATTCTTTCAATTATAATTATTTAAAAGATACTGCTATTATTTTTATTTGAATAAAGTTTTTTTTTAATTACGTGTTTATTTTATTTTGAACAGCCCTGAATTTGCTTAATATTTTGTATGTTATCTGCTTTTCGATTTTTGAGATTTGGCTACCTAGCTAATAAAAAAAAGCCGATTAAGGCTTTCCATAAACTCCTCTACTATAACGCAATGATAATGAATTTAAAATTCAGAGCCGTTTTTATATTGCTCAAATTATTCCAGGTAATCTTCTGGGCAATGTTGCGCAAGTTTATCACAACTTTGCCTACAAGTTTGACGACTTCTACGAGTGAAACTTAGTGTATTTTTGGCATTGTGGGCCATAAAATATCTGTCATACCATAGATCTTCAATTACCGTACTAGTAAAGGCACACCAAAAAAAAGGCACAGATAACGTAAACAGGGAGAGATATTCTTAAAAAAACATGAAATTTCGCGCAAAGTTGTAGCAGTTTACGGCACCTAGTCGTATATTACGCCTTGAACGTGGTGAACCATATTTTAAAGGTTTAGCTCACACTAATTTGCTCGTCACATTTTTACGACGAAGACTATTTAACCACACAATGAAAAAAGTCACTAAGAGACAAAAAGTACTTTTATTTGAGGGACAGTTTTTTTTTAAGTACGTAATACATAATAATTATACAATTAAACCCTTTGACTTTCATTACGCTACCATGCTAAACGAAATGTCAGCAAATTATTATTCTACGATATATAATTTAATTTATTTAATACAACTATAAATACGGGCATTACATTTAAAAGTTAAAGTTAAAACTAAACGTCTTTAAAATAAAATAAAATAAAACTAAGCTACTCAAATATTAAAAATTAAACATAAACACCACTATAAAAAGAACACCCCCTCTAGCAGGTCCGCTCGCGGCATGGTCCCTAAGACACTGGCTGCATTACCTCTCTAGATGGCTAGCCCCATCCTTTGGGAAAGGTAAGCGCCAGCTCTAGGGTCTCCGGAGGTGTCGATGAGCCGGGATGACAGGGCCTTAATAAAACTTTTCATGTCAGCTGACCAAGGTCCCATTGTTTCCACCGCAAGCGCCACAAATTCGTAATTATTTAATAATGATGAATATTTGCGGCGCTTGATGGTTTGGGCCTGTTCAGCTGCTGCACCGGCCCGATTACGGGTTGACTGGACGTGGGAAAGGGCGAATGTATCAACACACGTCGCGTCCCACACCAGTGCCCTACCTAGTTTCCACGGCACCAATGTAGCTCCGTCTGGTCGCTTGCCATCGTCTCTATGCAAACCTGCTGGTTCCAGGACAGCAGGCACAGAGACAATGGCAAGCGAACGACGGATCAGATCATTAATTGTGCCGTGGCGGTACAAACGGCCAGCACTTCTAAAACATGAAAGGCCATGTCGTCCCAGCTCATTCACTTCCTTCCCGCACGTACGTGTAGGTGACGACGCTGTTTCTAGAAGAACGCCACGGCAAGGTTATATCATACAGTTTTATTATGAAATCGCGATTAGATTTTGATTGGAATTCCTGTCAATTCATAGATGCACTATGACGTAAGTATAATAATATGGTAAAACTGTCACCTATAAAGCTTTTAAAGTTGGAGGTAATTTTGTAGTTCTGCCTACGGCTGTAATCCCAGAGTGGGGACTCTGGGATTACAGCCGTGAAGGTATTTATGTGTGTACCTATGTATGTCACCTTTAATCCCTTTTAATCGCGGCTAGATAATACACTGTTCGCGCGTGTTCGGTCGACGAAGTTCTAGTTAAGGCTTGTTCACGAAATAAAGTAGCCATAAGAAAATGTAAATTAATCGTGTATTTCTCACAGCACTTCAAACAAAAAACAGTCAATTATAACAGTAAACATTGTAAAAAGAAAGTACAATACATTTTTTTGTAGAAACCCTAAGAGAGATGGCGAACATTCTGACTTTCTTTCGAATGCCTGCCATCAGCGTCTGTGTTAGTGAACTGACGAGAAGCTGCGTTCCATATTTTTTTGAAATCAGCTTCACTGTCGGCAACTGCACCCTTCTTGAGCAGATATCGTTTGATATTTGCCCAATACCTTTCAATCGGGCGAGGTTCTGGGCAATTTGGTGGGTTAATGTTTTTCGCAACATAACTAATATTCTTGTTATCAAGCAAATTAAGGTGGCTCGAGCGTAATGAGCAGAAGCTAAATCAGGCCAAAAACCCGCATGAGCAAATAGCTTGCCAAACAAGGAAATTTTGGGCGAATTTTTCAAAAGCCACACACTAACAGAATGGCTTACACAGCTTGATTACCACGAGACTGAACTTCTCCTTGTCGTGGCAAAATAGACAATTACTGCAGAATCATATTTATGTGTTTATATAATTTATATGATCGACATGCCTATATGCATATGCAATTACACACACACACACACACGCACACACACATACACACACACACACACACACACACACACACACACACACGCACGCACGCACGCACGCACGCACGCACGCATATACAACCATTAGAAATAGAAATATATATAGCAAAAATGTAAATGTGCTTGTGCAAATAGGTTTAAGTAGTGTTGTTCTTTTAAATTAATTAATGTAATTCCGAACGAAACTGCATCCTGTAACACAGGGCTTCCTAGCTCAGAATGCAGGGTCGTGATATATCCACTGTAATGTTTTATATTCAATAAACTTATTTTCATTTATTTTTTTTCATTTTTTTTTCACTTATGCTCTTCTGAAACGTCCTCGCCAGCTGCACACGTGTAAAACTGCGGCCCCGGTAACGTTTTCATGACTTTTTTTACATATGTTTCATCATCCATTAAAATGCATCGGTCGTTATTTTGAATTAAAAACTGGTTCAAAGCTTTAGCTCGAGATTTCGCTCTTTCAAGCTGGGCAGCAGTCCTTTTCGGCATTTTCTGTTTCTTCCTGGTCTGTAAATTATTTCTCTTTTTGGCGTTTTGCACGTTCCCAACCGAAGTTTCTAACTTTTTGGCTACATCGCGAGTAGAGGCCGATGGATTTCGACGGAAAGACACTACTATTCCCGTGTCCAATTTGGGCTTCACGCAGCCTTTTTTGCGACCGCGACCAGGCAGATCACCTAGAGTATTAAATTCCCCAAACTTTTTTATTACTTTTCGTACACCATCTTTAGATAATTGATACCGTTTTGCGAGTTGTCGCATCGAAATACCCTTTTCTGTACAATAGGATACGATAATTAATTTACGAATATTCTCATTTATCATCGGCATTTTGATTTTATGTAGTCAATGACAATTTTTTTTTTTCTTAAACTTGACAATACATGTGTCAGAATATCACGCTAATGCTTAACAAAAAGTTTCTATATAATTATGAAGGCCCAACTTTAGGTGGCTACTTTATTTCGTGAACAAGCCTTAATTGCAATCGATGGCAGCAGCGATTTCAACGTTCATATAGCGAAAACCTGTTTGATGTCGAGGGTGGTACCTTAACGTCTAATAATATGGACACAGTTAAACTGCCAAGAATATGTAAACACGTCTACTGCAAGGGAATAAGGTTGTGTATATATTTCTGAAACCTTGTACGGACAACTTCGCCCTTTGAACATAACTTTGCCGTCACTTTTGAATATAACCGAAATAAAACAACAAATGTCAAACGCATACCTTATTTTCAATATGTGGTAGAAAGTTAAACATATTGCTGACAAGACCGAGCAACAGCTGACCCACTACCATACTTTATTCACTCGTCAGTTGGCTTCGAAGATGGTAGTGTATTTTGGTGGGCCAAAAATATCGAAAAGACTTGTCTGGTAAATTCATCTGTGACGTCCTGATACTGATGATGATGTACAGACAATGACTCAACACTGTATCTCTATTAATTTCTGAGTTATGCCATACTTCTGAAGGAGTCACAAAACTGGTTCAAAACTTTGCCCACTAAACTTAGGTGGAGAATCCCACGTCAAAAAGGACTTATAATTTTATACAATGAGATCATATTTAATTTTTATTATAGACCTTAAAGGACCTGATAAAAAAATCAACAAAGGACCCGATTCTACAATGGCCTCTTAACTTCCTAATTGTATTTAGGTGTCGCTAAATCACTTTGCTATTTTATGAGCACCTATCATAATTGAATGACAGCGCTAGTTTGAATCAGAGGCTTCTTATTTTAGGCAGTCTATTCAACTTTACATTGACATTCTAGAATAGCACTTGTTAAATCTGCCGTCTAAACTATGTCTAAAAATTAGAGTATTCGTTTTTGGCTATTTAAGCGTACGCGCACGTACAATCGGGGCCAATGGCCTAAGTTGTTAGCGTTTATACAAAAGTGGGCAATGTTGAAAAAAAAATGTTCTTTTGGCCCATTATTTTGAGAATTATTTTCACCATTAATACAGGGCTATTGGTAAGTCGACCTATTCCCGTTAGTAGGTGATAGGGGTGACTATTTGCGATTATTTTGACCCCCATATGCATTATGCAAAAGTGAACCATTTTTGAGTTATCGCGTTTATTAGCTTTTTTTAAATTAGTCGGAAGTTCAACTTGAAAAATTTATTCCAAAAAAAGTATCAATTTACGTCTTTTTTTTTCTTCTGATTTACAAAACCGATTAAACACTGGTTATTTCTCAATATTAAAACAATAATTATCGGTCCAAATTTGAAAAACCGAGACGGAAAACCATTTTTTTTCAATATTTTTTGCGATCGCTTTCCACTAAAATGCCTTAAAAACAAAAAAAAATGTTATGAAACTTGGCTTGCAGATTATTTTAAAAACTTAACTGTTTTCTTAGCTCTCCAAAAACGCATAACAAGTAGAAAATTATTTACAAAAAACCTGAAAAAATAATCATCACAAAGGAAGCGGGCGGAAACAAAAGTCACAAATGCAACTTCAAAAATTAAAATTAAAAAACATACCAAATTTAAATCATACATTTTTTATTTGCTTTTGTAGAAGATAAATTCGTTGTTCCTATGCAAAATTAAAAAAAATATTATCTGTACACGTTTGAGAATGCGAGGCCGAAAACTAAAAAATACATGTTTTTTTATCAAACTCCAACATAAATTACACGAAAACAGAAAAATTTACCAATACATTTGGCGTGCAGATTACACATAAAACATTGACGTTTTTCCAGCTTTCTAACGAGCTATTAAAAATAATATGAATTTTGTTAAAGATTGCTGGAAAAAAATTATCACAAAGGAAGCAACAAGGAAGTCACGTCCGAACATAACTTAAAATTAACTAACTAAATCAATGAAAACTAACTGTTATACTCGTAAACACAAATAACAACATTAACTTATGTGAGAATAAGAAATGGAGGTAGCCATTCTGAAAATGAACTATAAAAAATCCTGATTATTTCAATTTTAATTGTTTATTAGTTTTAATTTTGTAACTTTTTACATAAGTTAATGTTGTTATTTGTGTTTACGAGTATAACAGTTAGTTTTGATAGATTTAGTTAGTTAATTTTACAAACAACAAAATTCATTTTAGTTTTAATAGCTCGTTAGAAAGCTGGAAAAACGTCCATGTTTTATGTGTAATCTGCACGCCAAATGTATTTATTGGTAAATTTTTCTGTTTTCGTGTAATTTATGTTGGAGTTTGATAAAAAAACATGTATTTTTTAGTTTTCGGCCTCGCATTCTCAAACGTGTACAGATATTTTTTTTAAATTTGCTTAGGAACAACGAATTCATCTTCTACAAAAGCAAATAAAAAATGTATGATTTAAATTTAGTATGTTTTTTAATTTTAATTTTTGAAGTTGCATTTGTGACTTTTGTTTCCGCCCGCTTCCTTTGTGATGATTATTTTTTCAGGTTTTTTTTAAATAATTTTCTACTTGTTATGCGTTTTTGGAGAGCTAAGAAAACAGTTAAGTTTTTAAAATAATCTGCAAGCCAAGTTTCATAACGTTTTTTTTTGTTTTTAAGGCATTTTAGTGGAAAGCGATCGCAAAAAATATTGAAAAAATTTCGTTTTCCGTCTCGCTTTTTTAAATTTGGACCGATAATTATTGTTTTAATATTGAGAAATAACCAGTGTTTAATCGGTTTTGTAAATCAGAAGAAAAAAAAAGATTTAAATTGATACTTTTTTTGTAATACATTTTTCAAGTTGAATTTCCGACTAATTTAAAAAAAAACTAATAAACGCGATAACTCAAAAATGGTTCACTTTTGCATAATGCATATGGGGGTCAAAATAATTGCAAATAGTCACCCCTATCACCTCCTAACGGGAATAGGTCGACTTACCAATAACCCTGTATACATATTTTTGTAGTAGATTCTTAACAGACACCGATAATACTATGCAAGGGTGTAAGTAGTACAGACTTTTAATTCAAGAAGAAAAAAGAGCATTACTTGCAAAACGCGGGTAAAGTTGTAGATGGTTTTACGGTACATGTTTATGATGCTGACTGCTAAAATCTCTCAATAAATCCATAGAATCAACAATAAGTGGATCTAATGACAAATTCTCCGCCTGTTCGTCTACACAGGGCGAAATATGTGCAACTACTAGTTTTTATTCACCTCATTTTTAAGCCGTTCTTCACTCCAATTTCCAACAAGAACGCTATTATTATAACTCATGCCGTTTATTTAAATGTTTTTTTACAATGATCTGAAATAATAAAAAAGAATTCTCCCCGCAAGTCTCACTGAAAGTGATCAACTTAAATGATTTTGCAAAATGTACGGTGGTCATGGGACCATAGATTATAAGCACAGATTATAAGGGTACCTACCATGTACCTACCTAATGTGTAAAGAGTATGTCACAGGTATGTCCACAGGTTGTAAGAATATGTCTAAGGGTTTTTTTTTATTTAAAGGGGCTTTGGCATTACAAAAGCCATGTCGGTCCCATAATTCCCTAATCTACCTTACCACCGAACTTATTTAAATAAAGTATATAGCACTCTGCCACTAGCCGACATAGGCTCTGCCAGGATGCTATTAAAAATACCCAAGTTTAAGCCGTGACCCCCCCGCAACATTGAAAGAAGAGAATTCCTTTTGGCTTTCACTCGCGGTGGCTGACTTTGCAACGCCCTATCCCAAATTCCTTTCGTTTTGGAGCGTTCATCAAAATATTATTTCCAAGGATCAAACCATACCTTTTTAAACTTAAAGAAAGTTTCAAAGTACATAGGCTTAACAAACACCTCTAAACCGTTTACCGAACCGCTTTTGGCCACCCCGTCAGCCACCTCATTGCTTGTTAAGCCGACTATAATATACTATAATATACTATAATAGCAGGACACGGTTTCTGTAGGAGAATGTATCGAAACTTTGTATGTGGTGGTTGTCGTGCACTGTCATAGGAAAGTATACATATTTTTTTAATATATATACATATTTTATACAAATATTTTTTTATTACTTTTACATATTACTCCCTATGAAAATTCTTAGTTTTGACACATTTTCCTGCACAAGCTACGCTTGAATGTTTTTTATTTTTATTTTTATTTTATGTTAAATTCATTGTTTTATATCATGCTAGGTTAAGCTTTATAATTGTATAATATCGTAAATAGAGAATATAATAAACGACTGAATGTTGAGTTTTTTGCGGCGTTTCTTCTCAGCAGTGGTCTCTTGCGAAGCGCTGGTAGATTTTGACGTGTAAAAGTGCCCGTGCGGCCTACTTACTGAATAAACATCTTTTATCTTTTTATCTTTTGTTATTGTCTTTATGTTAGCATTGAAAATAAAACAACGTGAATTTATCAATGTATTATTTAATCAGAATCCGACAATCGTGCATTACATTCGGTTTGATTTTCGGTGTCCGAATCTGAATCAGAACTACAGGACTCGGCAACATTAATTATAAATGGTTCATCCACTATGTTATCGTATTTTGCAGCTTTATAAAACGGCCCCCTGGCCGCAGGACAAATACTACTTTGCCGATAGTGTCGGTACTTGCACATCACTATCAGAGATGTCAGTGTCAGTATCATAGGACCCATCATTCGCCGAGGCGAGTATAGTTCCACTTGTGATCACCACAGTGGCATTTATTTGATTTCTTTGACAAAGTATACCTACAAGCATATGTATATATAGGTTTATTTGTATTTTGAGCAAATTTAAAAGAAAAGATAAAAGAAATGTAGTCAGTAAGTAGGCCGCACAGGCACTTTTACACGTCAAGAGCCAATAAAAATACATGTCATATCAATATAACGGGGGAGACTGGATCTTAAAATATCTATGGATCAATGTCTTTTGCCTTTCCCTCTGGGATAAAAAAGGGGGTTAGAGAACACCCACATCACAGCACGATCACAGACCAACCAATAGGAGTAAATATGTATATATTACTTTTATAATATTTTGTATGAGTTAAATTTAATAAGGTTAGGTAGGCAGATTGTACAATAGTAGTCACAGATCTCTTATTAGTCTTTGGTCACAGATTATAAGGTTTGTGCATACTTGTAACTCCTTTTTTATAAAATTGAACAGTGGTTTAAAGCCATAACATAATAGTTAATATGTGCCAACAACGCGTCTTAACTATTATTGGTCTCTTTAAATACCTGTTGTGATTTTGTATGAATAAAAGGGTGGCTTAGCTTACGTATGTGGTTATGTATACGTACATGCTTACACAAACATATGCATAGAATTAGTTCCATTAACACGAATTAGATGGCAGCATCGACGATGGCAGGCATGGTACCACTTACTACAATGTTACTACACGAACAGAGAATAACGCAGAGTTGCCAGTCTATATCCCAATATGATCCCATATACAACAGTAGTCTTTAGGTACCTAATAAAGTATGTATGTGATAGTTGATAGCTTTAGATTTAGACATACCTTAATAATCTGTGGTTGATAGTACTGATAGTAGTCTTTGAAAACGTAGTGATTATATTCTCTTTGGTCTTTGAGGCAGATTAGGTTAGTCTTCTCTTCGTTCGTAATCATAATTAAATTAATTATACTGGTGCTCCTATTTATAATTACTTTGGGTAAGTTTATAAGACAGTGTACCTATCTATAGAACGAACTGTACAGTGATACTGACTAATATTGCAAAAGTTTGCAGTTAAAACAATGTTTACCTTGGAATATTTTATACTTCTAATTATTATAACGGTGTTTTCCTCAACACAAGGCAAACCTAGATCTTCAATTGAGAAAACTTATAAGAAAGGTTTTGAGGCATACAGCGGAGAGAGATGGTCGGAATGTATAGTGCAATTCGAAGAATCTATGTATTTATACAAACTATACAATTCTGTTCTTAACAATTGTAGACTGGAATGCAAGTCTCAAGAAAGTGAACTTCAAATCCATGCCAACTTTGATGATTTGAAAGTGTATGAAGGGTTTCTTAATGAAAGGCATTGTCTCATTAATTGCAGAGAAAAGAAATTTGAAGAGGTTCATCTAAAAAGTGATGTAAAGGAATGGGTTCTCTCTCAGTTAAAAGATAAAAAACCTTACCAGTACTTGCATATATGTTATTTCCAAATGTATATGTTGCCTAAAGCGGCTTCTGCTGCATATACTTATCTCCTAGCTCATCCAGATGATAATGATATGAAGCATAACTTGAAATACTACACCAAACAACCAGAAGTTAATGTTAACGAAGTGGTGGATTTTGAAATTGAAGATTTTGAGGTCCTCCACAAAGTTGGGCTGGAATCATATGATAATGAAGACTGGGGAGAAACTATTGTTGCTATGGAAGAAGTCATAAAAGATTTCTTCGCCTGGGATAGAGCATGCCGTGTAGACTGTGAGCATCTGCAAAACCAAAACTGGTCCCCTGAGTTTGTTATAACAATATCTAACAATATAGTGGCTCTGCTACAGTGCAGACAACAATGTCAAAGAAAACTTTCAGCAATTGGATATAAATCAGGGGCTGAATTCTTAGCTGACACCCTAAATTATTTACAGATATCCTATTACCACACTAAGCGTTATGAAGATGCAGCTAAAAATCTTGCCAGCTACCTTGCCATATTTCCTGATGATGAAGATATGCTGTTTAACAGGAATATTTATAGTTCACTTGTAGATGACACAGCATTTACAGAGAGATCAGATATTGTCTACTACTTTAAACGTGATCAATATGAAAAGGAACTTCTATCTTATTTTCCCAAAGCAAACAATATTGATATTAGTTCTAACTCTGTTGACTCTTAGATTTTTTTATTATACTTATGAATAGTAGTAATGTTTCAAAGTAACTAATTGACTACTTAAACTTAACCGTGCCATATTTTTACTAAATAGTTTAATACATGTAATTTAAAATAATTACCTAATAATATTAGTTGATGTGATGTGATATTAGTACAATAGTACCTACAATGTTATTCATTCTGTGTTCCTATGACCAAACTTTATTAAAACAAAAATGTAAAATAGAACAAATTTATATGAAGTGTGATTTTTACAAATCTTTTATATACTTATACTTAGTTATTAAAGGCAAGGTAAGGTAAAGTGATAAAAAATACTTTTTAGCTTTTAAGAAGCATTATCTAAAGGGACAGCTTGTCTTGAAAGATTAGGTATGAAATAGGTAAGAAAGTACTGTAATTTTCTGTCAATTAATAAAAATACTGAAGTCATTGTATCTAGGTATATTCCACTATACATTGTGCCCTTGTGTAATATTAACATTAGATACCTAAGTATATTTTATAGTTTTGTATGATTTTAAATATTTTAGAAAAATCCATGTTTTTTGATGTCTTTATTAAACAATGCAATGTTATATTATGCCAAAGATCAGATAATGCTGAGTTCTTATTTCCCATAGTATTTATAGTAAGTACCTATACCTACAAAAGTAGGAATGAGCTGGAACCGTACAATGTTCTATTAGCGAACGTTAAATATTAATTCCATGCGAATGAACTCTGCTCCCAATCTGTTAAACAGGAAGCCAACGTATTGCATCAACAAGCCGTGTTCCGCCGAGTTCAGCCGATTAAAGCGCACCCAGCTGATAAGTTGCGTAAGCGTTGCTGTTCAATAAACAAGCTCGAGTTTGCCCGAGCGAGGATTATAAAAATAATAAATACTTACAATTTGACAAATTGCCAGTGCCACCTATGCTTTGACGGTGACGCTTGTTTTGGCCTAATACACATATTCATCTAAAGACATCCTCAATGTTAAAAGGTACACATTTGCCTTCCTTCCATATCATAAGTACCTACCTCACACTACACGGTACTCTGGAACCCTATCCTTAATTCTGGACGATGTAATAAGAGAAGTGAGGACAAGCGGGCCGACCTGGCTGCATAGCGCCCTAATGGCCCTGACCACTATTTTTAGGGTAAGTAATCCTAATCAATTAATGTAATTTAATTTGTTTAATTAAGATCTTTGGAGTGATGTCCACATTATTGCGAGTAATGACGCGAATTCGTCCGATCTTTGGTAATAACACTTAGGGTTCGGAAGCTTAGAAGCTCTACATTAAAAATCGAAGATACGTTAGCTCTATCCCCGTCACTCGTCACTCGGGACTAAATTGAGAGAAAAGGATGGAGCTAACGTAACTTTGATTTTCATAATGGGGTCTCAATCCTATCGCAGTGCGCTTTGGACGCGCGGCTAGCGTGGAGACATTAAACGACCAAAATTCAGCTTTGAACGTCTAAGGGCAGGTACGCACTGCGCGGCTTGCCGCATGCGGTTGCGGCTAACCGCTCAGTGGGTTTAGGTTCCGGTTTCGCGGTTTCATACGTTTTGATCAGCTGTGCGGCTAGCCGCATGCGGTCAACCGCATAGTGCGTACCTGCCCTTATATTTCATCCCTTATTATTGGCTAAACGGAGTGTGGGCGTTGGACGATGAGTACCAGCTGAAATGAAAAACAATCGAATTATTTTCTTTGTCATTTGAGGCCGTGTTATAGTACTTGTAGTACTTAAAGATAGTAGCCACTACTAACGCGATCAGAGTTCGTATTGATTTTTTTAATTCGCGGTCGCAAATCCTTTTCTGCCTGATATACTTAGTCTCGAATGACAAGTGAAAATGACGACGAGGCATTCGAAGTTACGAAATTTGTGCTTATTTTATATAAAGTAACTTTCGTACGGTGGTTCGGAAAGGACATGTTCGATCGTCTGTTAATACTTTATTAGTTTATACGCCTTCCTTTATTTTCTACCTCTACTTTAACACTGGCAATATTTTTGTATTATTTTGCGTTGGCGATACTCGAATATCACGAAGTTCATGATGGAAAAATATCACCTTCGTGGTGGATTCGACTGTCAATTTTATCAGTGAAAAACTTGGATGTCGAAGTAAATTCGTATATTTTGAAGGTAAATTCCTATATTTCAACTATTGCCAAACAATTGGTGAGTCGCCCTATACTATACTATTAATGTTAATCTAGTAATCATTATATAGTTAATAATTTTCCTTATGATGGAAATTGCATTTTTTTTAATGTGTGTTGCCATACCTATTCTTGATTATAGATTAAAATCAAAACATAATTAACAATGATTTGGCGATTTGTTTCTTAGTAAAAGCGGCATTACTTAAAAGTAGACTGTAAATTTAGTAAATTATTGAGATATTACTTTCTACTACTTTTTAATACAAATATTTAAAAGTGAACTTTTAGATGACTAATAGCGCTGTGTAAGTAAATTAATTCTCAATTCTTTATTGCTTCCATAATTTATACATAATATACAACAACCATATAAAACAATAAGACAGAGTGCTTTTTATATTTTTCAGTGTCCATCCGTCCATCCATCATGGCATCAGATACAAATGAAAAATCAAGTATAAAACAACTTTTATTTACCAAGGCAATTCCAAATTATGTTATACCTATACCTACTGCCGGTTACAAAACATATCCATGCATCGACTGCGGAGACAGGTAATTTTATTTCTTTCTATAATATCATTTTAACTATGGCTTTGCAACAAAACTTTTACTGTGGACAACTTAATAATTAGTTTTTTTTTCATTAGAAATGGATCATGTGGCCAAATTCACTCTGATGACCATCCCCATTTCTTTAATCCATTTTTACTATGACAGTATGGGGAAATTTCGAATCACAGGGAATCTGTCGTAGAAATCATTAGGTCTCTTTTTGTAAAAACAATTTTAGCATTGTACATTATTTGGTGAAGTGCATTATACAAAAAAATTAATAATATTAACTACCTGTTTACATTTTTGCGGATCATCTCAGTTTCATGTATGGATCATATCGACAGTGGAAAGGTAAAAACGCTTAACCGCCATAATGGAAACTTTACAGAAATGAGGTTTAAAGTTTTTTTTTTGGAAAAAAAATTAATATCTCAAAATGTTTTGCACATATTTTTACGAAAATCAAATCTTATATGAAAGAATATGCCAGCTAACTATTTATGAATTAAATTATGACCTAGCGCTTCTAGTTACAGAGATAGGTGTCGCTTCAGCAAATAATTTGGTCCCTAGTTCGAAAATGTTGGTCAGGTAAAAAATGCTTAAATCGCAACTAACTATGAACAAAAATGACTAACAGAACTTATTTCTTGTATAACAGAGAAACAAAATTTACTTAATTACTTCATCTTTCTAGAAACTGGTGAAGTAAAATATCTATTCAATGATAATTACCTATAATCTTGGAAGGTGATTTTACTGAAAGCCACTCATTATTTAATATTTATAAAAGTTATATTACTTAAATGCCTGAATTTCACTTATTATTTAAGTAGAAAATGTTTTAAAGCAATCATTTTATTTCTTAACAAATAACTTTAAATTAAAATGCTCCAATAAAACATAAAGATTTATGTTTGAGGAATTGGGATTTTAATAATAAAACGCACTTTTCTGTTTGTAATTGTGATTCTTTGGTTTATTACCCATGAACAATTATAAGATATTCTTTAAACACTTTTTTCTTCACCGAATAAAATTAAAAGAACTAAAATATTATACTCTAATCATGAGGCCTAAACCAAATTGGTGTCATTCTGCAGGCAACAACATGGCAACGGCCGGCATTCGTCTGCTATGCGGGAGTTTAAACCCTCAGAAAGAACAACTTTTGTCTGCGACGATTCAAAAGGATAGTTTTCCTTAACCGGCGAGATATCCGGATCGAAGCTGCATTCTTTAAGATGATTATCTGGAAAAAACGCATAATAGATAACAACGTTCTGATAGCTTTATTTTAATGTTTGCCTTAATAGCTATTAATATGCTAAATTTAAAATTACTAAGTGTAAAAAGTTGCTGAGATAAACGGCTATGACGTTCAAATGGACAGACGGCGACGGTTTTTTGGGATCTCAAGTCAAATTTGGAATTTTCATCATAAATTCATCTAAAATTGCCACTTTAGCTACAGTTTTTGCGTCCCCATCAACTACAGCCAAAACTACAAACACTAAAAATCTAAATAATTTCTTAAATGTAGGCACATAATAACGAATTTTTAAGGGAAAGTATCACCACTAAGAAGACTTGATTGCTTCTTAAGACACAGGCGACTTGAATGTTTATACCTACTAAAAATTATCCAGCACCAAAAAACTTCGATAATACTCATTATTTTTAGAGATAGTTTATTGTGTTTGTAGTAACGGCGTCGCAACCCTACACTGAACATGGTCCGACATGCTCTTGCCCGTTTTTTTCTCTTTTAGGTACGAAACCCTAAAAATAATGCAAAATATTAGACACATACCATGTAGTCCTACAGCTTTATAATCAGCTGTATTAGCTCGCCGTAACTTTGTCACATAGTCGGAGTTTTGACTCGTGCTTCCTGTACGTTTTCTACGATTTATATTATAATCTTTAGAACTCTGACGCTCCGATCTTCTTATTGGAGTTTGCTCTTTATTTGATTGGTCATTCGAGAATTTTTTGAAGAAAGCCTTTCTTTTACTTTCCATGGTGCTGGCCTGAAACGAAACACATTGTCATCATCATTTTTTATAAAATAACGTATTGTTAGTGAACATTTTAACAAAATAATACCTACCTACTTGAACTGCTAAAAGCCTAAAATACCTACTTTAAAACTTAGTTATAACATAGACACTTTGTTATAATATTTAGGTAAATTGACACCATCAAACATCGATTGATTTTTTTTCTAACGATAAGAATAATTGTTTATAATTCACTAGGTATCTAAAATATAACAGTTTGAATTTCCAGTCTACTAGGAACCATTTAAAATAACGTTGATTTTATACCTACCAGCGAACATTCTACTTGCATTTACTTCAAGAGATCGGAGACAAATCCCGTTATATTCATTTAATAATAATGATATTTAAAAATGACATACCTTTCATTACAATATCAATAAAATCATCACACAAGATGCTTGATATCACAAAACTCACACGATGTAGGTACAATGGTAGACTAACAACCACACGTCATCACTGTAGCACTCGTTGCCGGGAACTGAGCGACACGATCAAACAGGTTTCGACGCAATAAACGCTAGCTAACACTCAAGCGCAGTCTTTAAATGTGTGCGTATGTATTGCTTATGCCTACCTTTTTTCGAGTTCACTCATACCAAAAATGCTTATAACTATTTTTACATGACACTGAATCCGAAATAAGACTTAAGTAGTATACCAGTCTAAAACGAAACCTACCTACGTTCTCTAAAACGCAGTAAATTTTAATATTTATGATTTATTATTTTGCTAACATTCTAATCTTACATATCGAGGTGACGCAAATTGTGCTTAAACGCTTTTATCTTTAAAAACGTGAAAGAGCATTTTTGCTTAAGCGCCAAATTGTAAATTATTGCATGTAGGTAAAAATGCTAAAACGAAAAAAAAAAATACACCATTGTAGTTTGAAATTGCTAACAGTAAAAACTCGTCTTAAGATAAGAAATCAAAAAAACCTAATAGGCTTGCAAACCGAAATTTACCATAGACTTAAATGACTAACATACTTCAACATGAAAAACATCAAAATAAACGTCGCTTTAGTTCTCCAGTACTCACTATTTTAAAAAAAAATCGCCTGCTGAAGCGCCAAAAAAGTGCTCCAATCGACGTGATTCCTAGACTGATCGACGCAGAAAAAAAAATGGAATTTAACTGTATATATAACTCATTTTCGGCCAAAGTGGCGCTTAAGCGTTTTTACCTTTCCACTGTCGATATTATTGTTGGGAAGAAAAAAAGCACAGCAGAAGTAACCCAAATTTACAAAAAAATATATATTTCAAAATTAACATATATTTTTTTTACTGGCCGATCTAGTTTTATCTAATAAATATTTCATAGTATGAAGAGGAAGATATTGGAACAACATACATACATACCTTCATGCCTGTATTCCCAGAGTGGGGTAGGTAGAGCTACAGATTATTGGAACAACTACTAAATTAATGATTCATATGTATTGTGGTGTGTTGTGGAAATAAATAAATGATCAATTTTTTTCTTTCATCCATGAAATTTTGAAATGTATAAAGTTTACTAATTTTTGTTTACTTGCCGACCTAGTTTTATGATTAAAATATAACATTTTATGCAGAGGAAAAAATTGGAACAACTACTACATTTATCATATCTATGTATTGGTGTGATAAAAAGATAAAAGATGTTTATTCAGTAAGTAGGCCGCACGGGCACCTTTACACGTCAAAAATCACGCTTCACAAGAGACCACTGCTGAGAAGAAACGCCGCAAGAAACTCAACAGTCAGTCGTTTATTATATTCTCTATTTATGATATTATACAATTATAAAGCTTAGCATTATATAAAACATTGAATCTAACATATATATATATATATATATATATATATATATATATATATATATATATATATATATATATATATATATATATAAATAAATATATTCAAGCATAGCTTGAGCAGGAAAATGTGTCAAAACTCGGGATTTTCATAGGGAGTAATAAGTAGTAGTAATAAAAATATATGTATATATAAAAAATCCACCTGTATTGAAGGAGCTCCAGAACATCTTCAACACCGTTCTCTTCAATGGAAGAACTCCAGAGGCGTGGAGTAAGAGTATTGTGGTGTTGTTCTTTAAAAAGGGTAACAAAACCCTGCTGAAGAACTACCGACCCATTTCACTCTTAAGCCACGTCTACAAACTGTTTTCAAGAGTCATCACGAACCGCCTTGCACGAAGACTCGACGAAATTCAACCCCCTGAGCAGGCCGGGTTTCGAGGAGGATATGGCACCATAGACCACATTCATACAGTGCGGCAGATTATACAGAAGACTGAAGAGTATAATCAGCCACTGTGCATAGCATTTGTGGACCATGAGAAGGCTTTTGACTCTATCGAAACCTGGTCAGTTCTGGAATCCATGCAACGTTGCCAAGTGGACTGGCGATACATCCAAGTGTTGAGATGTCTATATAACGCCGCAACTATGGCCGTCCAAGTACAGAACCAGTGGACTAGACCTATCAACCTGCATCGAGGTGTGAAACAAGGGGATGTGATTTCCCCTAAATTGTTCACAAATGCATTGGAGGATATGTTCGCGACGCTGATCTGGAAAGGGCGTGGCATCAACATAAACGGCGACTACATCTCACACTTGCGATTTGCAGACGACATCGTTATTATGGCCGAAACGTTGCAGGATCTACAACATATGCTGAACGATTTAGCTGATTCTTCTCAACGCATCGGTCTCCGGATGAACTTGGATAAAACCAAGATTATGCTCAATGAACATGTCACACCGGGACCGATTGCAGTGCAAGGCGATACACTCGAAGTTGTTAAAGAATATGTTTACCTTGGGCAAACTCTGCAGTTGGGTAAAAACAACTTCGAGAAAGAGGCCAACAGAAGAATACAGCTGGGTTGGGCAGCGTATGGGAAATTACGTCGAGTTTTCACGTCGTCAATTCCACAGAGTCTAAAGACAAAAGTCTTCAATCAGTGCGTCCTACCTGTTATGACCTACGGAGCCGAAACCTGGACACTCACGGTGGGGCTGGTCCACAAATTTAAAGTCGCTCAGCGAGCTATGGAGAGGGCTATGTTGGGAGTTTCTCTGAAGGATCGGATCCGTAATGAGGTGATCCGACAGAGAACTAAGGTTATCGACGTAGCCCATCGAATTAGCAGTTTGAAGTGGCAGTGGGCCGGCCACGTGTGCCGCAGAACGGATAACCGTTGGAGCTATCGTGTTCTTGAGTGGAGACCGCGGATCGGCAAACGCAGTGTAGGACGCCCTCAGACTAGGTGGACCGACGATCTTCGCAAGGTGGCTGGCAGAAGCTAGATGAGAGTGGCCGCAGATCGTGCTAGGTGGCGTGCAATGGGAGAGGCCTACGTCCAGCAGTGGACTAATATAGGCTGATGATGATGATGACGATGATATAAAAAATTATACATACCTATGACAGTGCATACAAAGTTTCGATACATTCTCCTACAGAAACCGTGTTCCCTAGACGATATACAATATTTACATATGTTTTTATGACTAATTTATTATTCAGTTATTTAGGTGTTTAGTTAAGTTGAGGCCAAGCATTTTTATCTGTTGGATAGTCCTCGATCCTATAGTAAGCTTTAGACATCAACGACCTTTTCAAGTACTTACTGGAAATGGTAACTTTAAAACTGCGTCAGGTAATTTATTATAGAAATGACTGCATACCTACAAATGATTTATAAACATTAATTTTTTAATAGCAATTTTATTTTTATTTCTTTTATTTGAATGATGTATATCACAATTCTTAACAAAAGAGTCATGATTTTTAATGACATAAATAATATTCTCATAAATAAATTGTGATGCTGCTGGTAAGATACTAATTTCATTAAATAGTAATTTTAAGGAATCACGGGTGTTAAGGTTATATATAGAACGAATGGCTCTTTTTTATAACACGAATATAGTCTGTATGTCAGCAGCAATCAAATGTATCAACACATCACTACATTTTCAACCACCTGAATATGCCGAAAAAATAATCGGTTCCGTATTTAAGACAATATGGTTGGAAAAAGCAAAAAATAATACTCATTTCACTATAAACTTAATTTTCTATGCAATAAGGTCCATTTTTACTATCCTAAATTCTAATAAACATTTTTAAAGTTTTTTGATTGGTTTCCATAATTGTACAATTTTAAAACTTCATTTTATTTTCCGGGTAAAATATAAATAATTATCTTTAAATGAGCAATTTTCAGATTCGCATCAGTCTTCCCCTTAAAGGAAGCTTGCTGGCCGCAGTGATCCGAACTTAAGATATTGATTAAGGATTTCTGAATAGGATCAAAATTAGTAAATATATTATCATAGCACTAGTTGCTGTAATTCTAGTTGGCTCATAGAACAAATTGACTAATTTGAAAGATTTAAAAGCACTAAGTAAGTTAATAGACGTGGGTGAATCGTCTAGCAGATTAACATTAAAATCACCTGACCTAACATTATCCAAAATTCTCTCAAAAAGCCTGTAAACATGAGACTTAGGGAAGGGGTTTAGTTTAGGGAAGATGTGTGTAAAACATTGATTTTGTATTGCCAATTTGAAGTCACCCTGTATACACTTAATAATTGTCTTTATTTTGAGGCAGAAATATCTATTAAATATACTTCTTTTTCATCAAAGCACTTTCGGTAAAAATGCAATAAGTTCTGACAAATGGTTGTCATTATTTTTAGGGTTCTGTACCAAAATGGTAAAAAGGGAACCATTATGGTGAGCCTTCGGTGTTCGTCTTATATGTCACAGCAGTTTTTCTCTGAAACTATAGAAGCTATCAATTTAAAATTTGGCATAGTTGTATAACTTGCTTGCCCGCATCTCTTTTTAGTAAAAAGCAATATGGAATTATTTTTCTGAATATTTGAAAAGGGCTACTAAAGAATGGGGGGTGGAAAAATGAAACTGATTTGACTACAGCTAACGGGGTGTCATATGAAAGGGCTCAATGTTCACATTTCAAAACATTTTTTAAACATACTTTTTGATTTATAGGCAGAACTGTACATAAAATTATCGTTACTCTCTGAAGTTTATGGACCATACAATCTGAAAATTGCTCATTTAAAGATAATTATTTATATTTTACGCGGAAAATAAAATGAAGTTTTAAAATTGTACAATTATGGAAACCAAAACTTTAAAAATGTTCACTTCACACAAAACTTTAAAAATGTTTATTAGAATTTAGGATAATAAAAATGGAACCTTATTGCATAGAAAATTAAGTTCATAGTGAAATGAGTACTATTTTTTGCTTTTTCCAACCATATTGTCTTAAATACGGAACCGGTTTTTTTTTCGGCATATTCAGGTCGTTGAAAATTTAGTGATGTGTTGATACATTTGATTGATTGATTAATTAACTAAGAAAGAGGTAAGCACCAGCTCTAGGATCTCCGGAGGTGTCTATGAGCCGGGATGACAGGGCCTTAATAAAGCTTTTTATAGCGTCTAACCAAGGTGCCAAGGTTTCCACTGCGACGCCACAAATTCGTAATCTTTTAATAATGATGAATATTGGCGGCGCTTGAGGGTTTGGGTTTGTTTGTAATTGTATTGATGTTGAATTAAGTACTCTAAAATGAATCTAGAGGATTTAAAAAAATCTAAGAGAGGTTTTTACCCATCAGTACAACCGAGACGGAGAAAACTTTTAAATATATAAATTATCTTGCTTTAAATCATTAAAAATGCTTTTCGTTTTAATAACATAAACATAGAAGATGTCCACGAGAGGAGGCGAGGAGCACAATTGCTGTTTTTTTTTACCCCAGACGAAAAAGAGAGTTATTATTTGTCTGTGTATATCTGTGCGTATGCTTGTGGCATTTTATGTCCAAAACGGATGGACCAATCCAGTCGCGTGTTTTAAAAATAAAGCGAATATAATCGGGATTCATGAAAATAGATTGGATTTTTTTGAAAACATACTTTAAAGGTCCCACAGATTCATAATAAGTCGGCCGATATTTATATCGTCGGTGATGGTGCAATGCCTCGTAACGAACAAATTAAATACCTAAGGTACAAAATACACCTTACTTAGTAAGCCAGTAAGGTACATTTTGCAACCTATTGAATTTTTTAGTTTCGTCATAATGCAGTACGACCGACGATATGTCAGTAAATCGTATTCTTTACACATTTCCCGTCCGGGTGCCCCCAATGTGGGGTCATGAAGTTTTTTTCAGGAGTCCGTGCTTCCACTATGGCGTCACATTCCCATACTGAATGCACAGTTGGACCGTGACATTGTCAGATCGTTTTGTATGGGGACAGTGAACGTGTTCAGGGCTACGACTATGTCACAACAGTTTTTCTCTGAAACTATTGAAGCTCTCAACTTGAAATTGGGCATAGTTGAATAACTTGCTTGCCCGCATCAGTTTTGGAAATAAAATAAAATATTTTTTCTAAATATTTGAAAGGGTGTCTAGAATGGGTTCTATACTCCTTTCGGGTTGAACCATGAAAGTGGTTTGATTATAGCAAATGAAAGGGCCTAAAATCTGCACATTTCAATTTCTTTTTGTAATTTTTCGTCACGTACTTTTTGATTACAAGACAAAGACAAACCATAAATTCCACTGAATGATTGCCCGCAATACTGGTTAAACCGTTGGGATTTAGCTTCATACAAAATGTTTATCATATTATTAGTTTATAAAATAATCAATACGCAAAATACTTACTATAAAGTTATTTAACATTGAATTTTATTTAACGATAACAAAAATGTAGGTATCGTAAATTTTTGTTACAAATAAAATTCAATGTTATATATCAATGTTAGATATTCATATCAAAGAATATCAAATAAAATATTATTTTTATTAATTTGATATCCTATTATTATATATGATCCTCATATTATTTACTTAATTTATTTTAATAAGTTATCAATTTTAATTTAATAACTTATTTATTACCAAGAATAGTTCATTTTGATGCAAGTGCGTACTTTCTGTTGGGGTCACAGTTCTAACCTAACCTACTTTTCTGCTAGCAAGGCGTTTCTGATGGGGTCGCCGTTCTAATCTAACCTACTTTTCTGTTAGCAGCTCATTTCTGACTGGGTCGCAAATTTAACCGAACCTATTTTTCTGGTAGCGATTTCTTACCTATTCTACCAAACAAATAATATTCGTTTAAAAATAATTATACTGATAAAAAAGATAAAAGTCATTTATTCAGTAAGTAGGCCGCACGGGCACTTTTACACGTCAAGAATTTACCAGCGCTTCCCAAGAGGAGACCCGTGCTGAGAAGAATAAACATATTTCCTATTACTATGGTAATACTTAGTCTAAGCATTATATAAAGCTATAAATATTAAATAAAATATAATATCTAATAACATGCGTAGTTCAGCAGCCTACTTATGTATATGGGTCGTTTTCAAAAAAAATGTACATAGTTAAGGGCTTTAATTAAAACAAAACATAATTGATTCCTTTGTGTGACGAAAGTTACCCATATAGTTTGTATGACTAACTTTCGTTACACAAAGGAAGCGATCGTGATTTTGTTTTCAATAAGCCTTTAATTATGTACAATTTTTTTGATAACGGCCCATATAAGACGGTGCAAGAGGACCAAATAAAAGTTTCGATTTCTACAATTCCTACAACTTCGGTGTCTCCTAGACAAGATAAAGTATTTTTGCATTTGAACAAATTATTATTGACTAAGTTTCGGGTTTAGGCCATGCATTTTTGTCTGTTTGATAATCCTCGATCCTATTACCCTTTAGACATTAACGACTTTTTCAAGTAATTTTTAAGTGCTGGAAAGGGTAACTTTAAAACTACGACAGGTAATTTTTTATACACCAAACAACCAACCAACAATTGATTTATATATTTAACGGACACGGAATTTTCGAAAAGCGATTTTATTTTTATTTCTAGTACTTATTGAAATTGTGTATATCAGAGTTTTTGGTGAATGAATCTAAATTGTTAACAACATAAATAATATTCTCGTAAATAAATTGAGTCGCTACAGTTAAGATATTAATTTCTTTAAAAAGATCTCGCTAGGGCGAATTTTTTGTAACACAAATATAGTTTGTATGTCAGCTGCATTACCCCAAACCAAAATACCGTAAGACATAATACTATGGAAATAACTATAATAAACTAAGCGAGCTGTCTCAACATTACTTAGTTGTCTAATTTTCCTAACGGCGTAAGCTGCCGAACTTAGTTTACCTGCCAGTACAGATATGTGGGGACTCCATTGCAAATTTTTATCTATTGTTATGCCTAGGAAAACTGCCTTGTACGATTTGCAAACACTCGTCATTTAGAAAAATACTGGAATCTACCGGTTTAACATTAGGCAAAGCGAACCTAACACATTTAGTTTTCTTAGCATTTAGTAGCAAGTTGTTACAAGTAAACCAATTAAGTACTTTAACTAGTGTGGCGTTTATCCTACTGTAGTCTACGGATTTTCTATCTACCTTGAAAATTAGTGAAATATCATCAGCAAAAAGTACAATATCACAAAGTTTATCTACTATTGGTGGTAAGTCATTTATATAAACCAAAAACCAAAAAGGACCTACAATAGAGCCTTGAGGCACACCTATTTTCACTGTAGCTCCAATAGATTGCGTTTTGTTTACAACAACTGTTTGATAAGTTTGTTAAATAAAAAACCAGGTTATAAAATTGATTGTATTATGATTCCGTGAAATATGTTTAATTCAAATTGCAATTATGCAAATTGTAGTTAAAACAGTAATATTGTAAATAAAAATATAAGAACTAAATATTATATGTCTTTATGGCGAAACGAAATTATATGACTTTTACCTCTGCGAAACAAGGTAACACCCGTTGGGATATTAGGCTTGAGGGTGTAATAGGAGAGGAGAGGGACAGACATTTAGGTATAAAATTATAAAATTATCATAACTTTTTGTGGTTTCAGGTTCATATTCCAGTCAAGTTATGAATACCATCATAACCGAAAATCAGTGGTGATTACCTACATGTGCCGTATTTGCGACCAATCGCTAACATTTTATAACAGATGCAAGTTACTCTCGCATATCCGTTCGCATGCCTTCAGGAGTGCTACGATCAATGTTAGCGATTTGAAAGTAGACCCATTGCCTGCAAGCTATTTTGACAATCTTGAAGCGAAGTTCGCCATTCTTTACCAAGATGACGATGAACCTGATAACTTGCCACAATCAAGACCAAAGAAGCGGAGTAAATATGCCTGCTTGGAATGCACTAATGAAATATCTGATTCACCACATCAGGTATTTAAGAAAAGAGCAAAACATTTTATGCAATATACTAATAAAATCCATACGTGTCCGGTGTGTCTTTTCGCATTGCCAACGACCTGTGCCCTTAAGGCACATATGCGATTTCACACCTACTGTCCTCCATACTTCTGCCCGGAATGTGGGATCCAATTAACAAAGCGAATGATACAATATCCTTATAATCACGACTGTGAAGGGTTTCGAATGATGAGAGCGACCGCCAGGTTCAAGTGTCCTCTTGAGGGATGTTACCTATTTCATCCCAATGAATACAAGTCACACATGAAGAAAAATCATATAAAAAAGGTGTACAAGTGTCCAATGTGTGTAGTGGCTTGTTTCAACGAAATTACTATGACAAGGCATTTAGAAAGTCACCAAACAGACGCAAAAGCTGTAATATATTTTCAATGTGAAATTTGTCCAGGCAGACTCGTCCTTCAAAACCAAATGGATAATCATATGAGAGGACATATTACTAATTCTGCTTTTGTGTATCCATGCTGGGCTTGTGGTGAACTATTTAAGGAAGTTAGGAACTTACTGGAGCACTATACAAATAATCATACTCAAACCACAAATTCAGCCGTAGAAGGAAGTTCTACAACGCAATCAGAAAATTCGAGACAAAATGAAAAATCAAACTTAATCTACCGTGTTGTTAAAAGATGCGACAAATGTAAAAGAAGCTTCACCTACAAGTGTAAATATGAGCAGATCTCCCTTCTTCCAAGTGAGTGTCCTTTCAAATGTACTCCTAGCGAGTCATCTCAGGTAACGGGGCCCAATTGGGCAACAGTTGAAGCACAAGGTGGTCGCTATTCAATGCATGCAAACATAAAG
This sequence comes from Acleris sparsana, assembly GCA_923062465.1. NCBI lineage: Eukaryota > Metazoa > Arthropoda > Insecta > Lepidoptera > Tortricidae > Acleris > Acleris sparsana. The sequence continues at coordinate 10,242,302 of OV281287.1, read as the reverse complement.
TGTAATTTGTGCAAGAAAGTTATCTCTGAAAACTGGGAAGACGTTAAGAAACATTATGCTAGTGACCACCAAAACTATCGATGTTTGGATGCTAAATTAGTTGCACGTAAATTGAATATGAAAAAGTACTTGAAGAAGAAAAGGAAGGAAGCTCGAAGATTGAAGAGGTTGTTGAAAAAACAACGTAGAGAAAATAAAAATAAACAGTTAAGCATTGTCCACACTCAACATAGTTCACCATCATTTTCTATCAGTAATCCATTAGTCTGTCAAAAATGCGGCTATGAGGGCCAGAACAGACAAATGCTAGAAGAACACTTTGTAGCTCACGGAGATCCTCTCTCAGCTTACCAGTGCATGGAATGTGGGGAATGCTTTGTATCGAAGCCCTCGTTTAGGATACACCTGGTATTGCAACATACGATTTTCGATGTCGATGAATATATTAACTCCAAGCCGTGTTTTAATGTTGACGCATTATTGGTGAAGAGTAATTTTAGCAACCAGAGTAGTGAGGCTGAGACGCCACTGCGCGAAAATCAGTGCCAAATATGCAGGGACCAGTTCGATGATGCCGATGATTTAGAAAAGCATTTTAGAGTTCATGGAATGGCTTTCCTCAAGAAAAATTCGACTAAAATTAACAGTCCTTAATAGTACCCTATAACATGTTGTAAATCATAGGAATCAATCGTAGACAGCACCTTATGGTCAAGGTACTATCAGCCCATTGGAACCCTGACCCACCATAGAACGGTGTCACAGTGACATTATAAAACATTTTCTTTGACACTTGTTATGACTTCAGTCATAACGTCTCTGTGACAGAGTTCTATGGTGGGTCAAGGTTCCAATGGGCTGATAGTACCTGGATTAGCTCAGCAGCACTTGTGAAATATTTACTGAAATGTATGCGTTTAATTGTTAAGGGTAGTTTTAAAATACGTCTCCCGATTTACTAGACTTCGAAAACACCAGATTCGAAATATTGGGATAAAATTAATACACAATACCTACTTCAATTTGAAAGTTGACTATTGGGATTGCAGTATAAGTACAGTCACGAGATTAAATTTGGGACCCACCTTAGGTCCAAAGTCAATCTGACATTCTACAGCAATAAGGCCGAGTTTCCTAGAAGTTACAAATGTCTTGACATCTCTAATGACATGGACGACTTCAAGCATATTTTTCTTAAAATGGGTCCCAAATTAACGCTCGTGACCGTACTAAGTATTTGAGAAAGTAGTATTTTAAGAATTCTGGTTCAACGGTAACGAGAGTTACTGTCCGCATGGTTTTTACAGAGCTGTATACTTTTAATCGTGTATGGTAGCCGGTCAAAGTAGGTTTTTACGAAATATGTAAGTATTACTTATGTGCAGAGCCCGGATTTTTCATGGCAAAACAAAACACTATCGTAATCTGTCTAGAGATAGAAACATCATTTTATCGATATCGAGTATTATTTATAAAAGCTGTGCTCGAACGAAATCCTGAATATGAAAGTTATCGAGATATATTTGAAAATTGTACTCAAACTGATAATTATACCAATTACAATGAATTTTATAAATTTGCTCCCTTGACGTCAAGTGAAGTTGAACGTACATTTAGTATACAGTGTGTGGCCCAAAACCGGGGCGAAAAAAGTAAATGGGGATTCTTTAGAACATTTCAATTAACTATCACAAGAATCTATTATTACAAAGTCTATAATTTTGGAGAAAACAGCCTACAAAGTTAAAAATCGTAGGTAATGTATTTTCCCGTCGCGATATCGTCGCTTGGTCACTTGGTACGCGGTATGTCTGAGTACAGGGTGCCATTGTCAACACGCGGTAGATTTAGCGGTGTTTGCATTACATTGAATTTGCGATTAAGTTTGTTAGAAAAAAACTGAAAGTTAAGTTTTGATTTTAATTAGGTAAGACCATTATAATGTAATTACCGGTGATCTATAGAGCCCCTGCTTTTAATATTATCCCCGGTTTTGGGCCACACACTGTATATAAATGGCGTTATACACGATATAAAAGAATCTGTTTGCTCCCAGATAATGTTGAAAAACTAATGATTATCTACTCCTATCACCATTACACGAATAAAACGCCATGTGCTGCTGTGTGTAGTAACGTGGATTACGACGAACAAATTGAATATGTTTCTATATAACTTCATAAAGACTATGTATGTTTTTTTATGTTGTATAGGTATGTTATTTTATTTGGTCACGTTTTTTATTCTATTAAACAATTATCGATATCGATAAAATGATGTTTCTATCACTAGCCAGATTACGATAGTGTTTTGTTTTGCCATGAAAAATCCGGGCTCTGCTTATGAGTATCTTCGTAATGTCTATAAAATGTGTGTATAGTGATAAGACCGCCTGTTGTTTACCGGGTTACATAACATTGTTATTGTTTGTTTAAAATTATATACTCTGAAGTGTGCATTAAAAATATTGTATTGTATTGTAAGTATTAAGTGTTATGCTTTCTGTCATCAATGTTATCGCAAATGATCACATGTTCGACGAGGCTAGCAGGGGCTTCTAACACGATACTTACCCCGCCACTAAGTGTATTATTTTGCGGAATGAATTTATACGTAATTATTATTTATTTATACAGTTTCTGTTTTATCTTTAAGTCTATACTACCTACACTCCAGTACCAAACTCGTTCCAATTTTAGCGCGTACTCTTTGTAAATAAAAACGGTAAGCCTGGGGTAATTAAAATCGCTTTGCGTCTGTCTGTCTGTTTCTCCACTAACTGCTTCTAAACCACGCAACAGATTTTGATACAGTTTTCACGGTCATTTAGAGACCTTATTCCGGATGTACTATCGAACCAACGGAACCCTGACCCACCATGGAACCTTGTCACAATGATTGACGTACGATTGTCGTATAGCTTCGTATGACAGTCCTAACGTCAATCACTGTGACAAGGTTCTATGGTGGGTCAGGGTTCCGTTGGTTCGATAGTACACTACCGGTCAAAAGTTTAAGTTCACGCTGTGATTTCGGTTGAATTAAGTTATAGCACAGTCTTTTATTAAAATTAAAAACAAAGCTAATCCTCTAATTGAAAACCAAGAATATACAAAAAAATATCAGCTTTTGCCAACTTTGCCGAAATTTGATTCCAAAAAATCTGCTATTCCCATAGCTGTTCTTGATTAGTTGGCCGCATTTTTCGCACACTCGTGTCGTGTCCCATTCATCCCATAATAGCTCAATAGGATTGAGGTCAGGCGATTGAGGGGCCCAATTGATATATTTTAATTATTTTTGCTTTTCTTTCGATGAAATGTAGTTCTTGCATAATTTTGAAGTATGTTTGGGATCATTGTCTTGTTGAAAAACAAAACCACTGCCTACAATTCGTTTTCCGGATAGAAATGCGTGACGTTGCAAAATGTTATGGTACATTTTCTTATCCATTATGCCATTGACTCTCACGGATCACCAACTTTATCGCCCGCAACGCATCCTTAGACCATAACTGATCCTCCCCCGTGCTTCACTGTTGGCATCACGCATTGTTTTGTCATTCGTTCGCCTACTTGTCGTCGGACATATTGACGACCCAAAAAAAACAAATTATGATTCGTCAGAAAATAAAATTTTAGACCACTTCAAGCGTCTAATCTTTGTTTTCGAGCCCATTGCACCCTTTTACCCTTACTCTGTTTACGTAACAGAGATTTTTTGGCAGCAATACGACCTTTTAAACCATGGTTTCGCAGACGCCGCTGCACTGTCGAAACTGATACTGGCTAATCTCGAGTGGCGTTGAGTACTTCGCGAATTTCTGGGGCAGTTCGATTACGTTGGCGTTTGCTCTTCACGCAAATAAATTGGTCTTCGCTTTTAGACGTGACTTTTGGCCTACCTGAACCAAATTTACTGGAATTAAGACCGGTTTCTTTGATTCCATTTCAAAGCACTTACGACAGCAGTTTGAGAAACCTAATTTTTTTCGGCGATTTTCCGTATCGTGTAGCCTTCATTAATCATTAGACAGTGCTACGATAACAGCACGAGTTTCGACACTTCGGCTTTGCGACCCATTTTTAATGATTTCGAAGTTTAATAAATGCCATAGGAAATACAGAAAATAATCTTTAAACGGATCAAATTTGCGAATAACAATACAACAATTCCTCGAAGAGGTATTTAGTTTGTATTGGGTAGTCATGGAAACAATTAAACGTGTGAAATCCGAAATATACTCTGTATTTAAATACACTTTATGATATAAAAACCTAATTTCACAGAGTGAATTTGAACTTTTGACCGGTAGTGTACACCCGTACAAAATGCAGAACTTATTATATTTACCTTCCTCGCGAATCACTATCTATTGCTGAAAACTGCATTAAAATCCGTTGGGTACTTTAAAAGATCTAAGCGAACAAACAGCGGAAGCGACTTCATTTTATACTATGTATCCATAGATAAAGATAAAAAAAGGTGTCCTTAACTTATAGGTGTTTAGGTTTAACGAATTTTCCCGAAGAAGGCAACTTGACAGATCGATTGTTAGGGTTCCGTACAGAAATGGTAAAAAAAGGAACCCTTATGATGAGACTTCGGTGTCTGTCTGTCTGTATGTATGTTACAGCAGTTTTTGGCTAAAAATATAGTATGACTTGCTTGCCCGCATAAGTTTTTAGTAAAAATATTATGAAATTATTTAAAAAAAAGTAATAATAAGGGGTCAAAAATGAAAGTGATTTGATTCTAGCAGACGGGGTAGGTATCATATGAAACTGCTCAATCTGCAAATTTCAAAACTATTTTTTACATTTTTCCGTGAAGTACTTTTGGATTTATAGCCAAATATGTACTGTCTTAGAAGAGGATTCGTGTTTCGGGTGAAATCTGACGAAATCCTGTATTAGAAATTGACAGAGTCAATTACTTTGGTTGACGGATTTATTGGCAGTCCAACATCCAAAGAGTGCAGTCGTCTTTTTTGTCTTTAACTACCTATATAGAGTAGTTAATACCACCTTTTTTTGTAGATATTATTTCTGTGGATATTTCTCGATAGTTTATTATAATGGGGACGCGTCTCAAAAAGGGTATTCCTGTAAATAGTCAATCGCGGGAAATTGTATATAATGTATATACATTTTTTTAAAGAAAAGTGAAATGTCAATATTTAAACCTCAAGAACGAGTAATAGATGCAACAGGTATTTCGAAATGTACATAAGGAAGAATATTAAAAGAAGCCGACCAAAAACCTCCATCCATGCCCTTTGAAACGCCACAGAGAAAGAGACCGAAAAAGGATTTTGTTTTAAATCTGGATAGGTTTGATTACGATGTTATCAGGCGAATGGTTTATGATTTTCACACTAAATTCAAAGAACTCCCTAATTTGAAAAATTTGCGATTAAAGCTAATAGAAGCAATAAATTTCAAGGGCTCTACGTTCACGCTACGAAAAATTCTACGAAAATTGGGGTTTAGGTATTGTAAAACCAAAGATAATCGCATGACGTGCGACTGAAAACACAAAATATTTAGATAAAATTTAAAAAAAAATGAATTGAAGGTGAAGAAATAGTGTATATGGACGAATCGTACATACACACGTCGCACGTTAATGGGAAAGGTTGGTCAGACTCTAGCAACGCAGGGATTAAAAAGCCAATTTCCAAAGGGCAACGTCTTATTATATAGTAGGTATAGGTAGTGAAAATGGCTTTATACCTGGTACTTACGTACAAATCAACAGACAACAGGCGTTACGATAAAGCGATGAATAGCGAGAACTATGAAGAATGGCTTAGAAATCAGCTTATTTCAAATTTGCCAACCAATTCAGTGTTGGTTGTTGATAATGCCCCATATCACAACAAATATATTGAAAAACTGCCCAATTCTAATACCCGGAAACAAGACATGATAGATTGGTTAAAAAATCACAACATCCCAGTAAACCCAAACCAAAACCAACCAGCCATTTACGACATTATCTTGCAAAACAAACAAGAACATATACAATATTCCATAGATAAAATAATGGCTGAGTATGGTCATTCCGTTCTGCGTTTACCTCCGTACCACTCCGACTTTAATCCCATCGAAAATATATGGGCTCAAATAAAACAATACGTAGCCCAGCGTAATGTTGAAATGAATATGACAAGCATAAATAATCTTTTGAAAGAAAAAGTCGATATGATTGGCTCCGAAGATTGGAAAAAAGTTTGTCAGCACGCAATTAAATGTAAAGAAGGCTTTTGTACATACGAAAATAAAATAGTCGATTACAGTGACCAATTTATAATTAATACAAATGACTCTGATGCTGAATAGGTTCACATTATACTACAATTTAGAATATAAGCGCAATTTTCCAATCTTTTAATTTTATTTTTATGAATTGAAATATGTGACAAGTATTCAACTCTATATTCTCCCAGAAACCATAAATGAAGGTTTGACATTCTGTATTCAAATTACCTCCGGACGAATTTCAAATTCTAATTCCATTTTATTTCGATTATGACAAAAAGTCAAATCTCATTATATTTATTTATTCATTATATTTAACTACGTACCGAAAATTTTAGTGTAGCGTCATTAAATTAAGGTTCATTTTATATTGATGTTTATTGTTTCCTTAACTTTTTAAGGTAACTTTAAAAAGATTTATGAGTTTATAAGAAAGCAGAACAGCAATATCACCTTCGTGAGTTACCGCCGATAATCGAAGTCTGTTTCTTAAACACGAGTCCTCTTCTAAGTGATCAGTGTTTTCACGGGCTGTACAAGAAATGACCGCTTATCTCCGAAGTTTCTGGACCAAAAATCTGATAAAAATCCTGATTTAAAGTTAGTTATTTATATTTTACGCGAATAATAAAAAAAAATAAAAAAAAATCTAAAATCAAAAAATCTGTTAGGCTAGTCAAAATGGGCTTTATCGCATAAAAATGAAAATTCATAACTAAATGAGTAGGTATTTTCTTTTGCGTTTTCCAACCATATTATTTTAAATAAGGAACCCTTGGTGCGCGAGTCCGACTCGCTCTTGGCCGGTTTATTTTTTACCTAAAAACACCGAATTCCACAATTTTCAACAATAACGTTATTTAAAATAATTTTTCAACACACTTGCTCAAAACGACCTTTTTATTCCACCGATTTTTGGCTCATAAACCTAGATATTAAACACGCGTGCTTTTTCAGTATATTACGCACAAGTGCCTTTAGTTTATTAACCCAAACAATTTACATTTGTAGCCCAGTACCAAGTTGTAAGTACGCAGAAGAAGCGATATAATTTAGTCGGGTTATACCTTTTTTTTTCTTAGCAACAAACAGTTTTTATGCGGCAAATAACATTATCTACATATTTATTTCAATAAATTGGTGAAATCAGCTTCATTACTAAAAAATAACTCAATTTCATTAAAATCATTTAATATTTTCTGTAATTTGTATTTTAAACATGAATTATTAAATTTTAAATTTGGCTGTTGGCCGATCTCGTTCGCGCCTTAGCCTTGCGCGAGCATCGGTATCGCGGCAAGAAAAAAAAACAACGCGCCAGCCGCCATTTTTCGTAAATAATTGACTGCTGTGACGAAGATAGTTTGGATTAATTATTGTGAAGTTTAATATTAACGAAAATGTCTTCTTTAAGTAAAGAAAATGAAGAAATTGTAATTTTACCAACTGTTTTAATAATTAATTTAAATTTGACTAAATTAAGAGTCTTGTTTTTTTTTCGCAAGTGTGTTGAAAAACGTCATATGTAACACGTGTGCCTGTGACCATAATATACGCGGCTTTCTTGTGGCGCACTCGCTTTCGCTCGTGCGCACACAATAGCGCCTTGTATGCAATGGTCAACTTAGCACACTTGTATCATAATGTACTATTACTTAACCATTAAACATACATTTTTGTACAAGAAATCGAAAACTTTGATAGTACGTTCAGTACAGATGATTTTATTGTTGATCTTTGAGAAGGAATTTTTTAGAAAGTTTTTCTCATGCTCTACGAGTTACACGACGGCAATAATATTCGCCGCTGTTCGTCTACGACATAATATCTACTTACAATTAGCATGCAATAAGCAGTACCTAGTGACATATCATGTTTGGCAGCGCATTGCGGGCGACTTAGCTTGTCTTTACCAATGTACACTTAATATGATATATGATACGAGGAAAGATTTGATTGTTTGTCTGTTTGCATCGAATAGGCTCCGAAATTACTGGACGGATTTCAAAAGTTGTTTCCCCATTAAGTAGAATGCTATATCATCTCGGAGTAACACAGGCAATGTTTTATTTTTCTGCACGGACGGAGTCGCGCGCAACAGCTAGTCGAGAATAAAAGTAGATATTAGAAGAAAATTTTCATTTTATCTTATAATGCATGTGTTTAGTATTGTGTATAAAACGAAATGGGCATACGGTGGTTTATCAATAATATAAATAATATTACACAGAGACAAAAGTTTTGAAATGGTGAAAGCTTCCGCCGAGACGTGAAAATTTGTTAATGTTATTGTGACGTAGTTGCTAGGGTACCTAAGAAAACACTTGTCAGTATTGTCTCTTCCCTTGAATATATTATAGGTAAGCTGAGTAAAAAGTGCTCTGAGTTTGAACGTAAACTATTCTATCCCTCGCCCATCGGGGTCATCTGGCGACCGTGACAACCTGACAGGACTCGTGAAATATCTTTTTCAATTTTCAGCAAGTTACGAATATCGTCAAAGTCCAGTAAATTCAATAAATTGAAATGACTTAGTACCTAATAGTTGTTCCTTCAGTCGTCGAATCATCCATATTCTTTTATCTTTTTTTCTGTCCTCTCTTGCGTACAAAAGTGCTAAAGCTACGCCAACCTTCTGAAATTTTGAAAAGCACGAAGCCATATCGTGTACTTTGCAGTCGTACGATGCGTGTTTTCTCTCCGCGAGCAGTAGAACACTGCTGTTGGCAACCGTGTAGCCGGCAACGCGACGGCGTTAGCACCCGAGCCCCCAACCAAGGTCACCTTCCTTGGTGGAGAGCTTAGTTGCTCACCGTGTAGCAGCCGCTTAGGAACACTACAGTGTTTTTCAGCTACGATGAGTTCCGTGACAGCTGTTACACTTGTTTCTTTAACTTTACATAAAAATTACACTGGTAGGTACACACTTAGCGACGCCGTTCAGAAACTTAAATAATAATCGCCTATTTTTAAATACCACGCATGTGAGTATAGTAAATGATTGAAATTACGAAATACGGCTTTCACAGATCTCATCGTAGCTGATAAGCACTGTAATACGAACGACATGAACAAAGACATTCGACCACGACGTAACAGAAGGTTGCCGCAGCACCTTTCATTTTGTTTGTTTTTGGTTCCGTTGGGGAGTGTGACGTAGAACAGTTGCTATGGTAGCTAGAAAAACACTTGTCAGTATTGTCTCTTCCCTTGAAAATATATATGCTTAGTAAAAAGTTCTCTGCGTTTTGGACGTAAATTATTTTATCCCTGGCCTATCGGGGACAATTATATTATTTCCAAGTAGGTATTGTTCCTAATCCGAGCAAAGCACGAGGTGGGTCGCTAGGATGTAAATACTAATTTGCAGCATTCAATTATGTCAATGTTCGAAGTAAATAGCTAAACCACACTACTCATTCATTCAATAAATGTTCACGGACAGCGGCAAACATATTGCAATCTTGATTTCATGGAATTTCTAATTGGTGGTTTTTTTCTCAAAACGTTATCCAGTGCTGCAAACTCTCTTGATTTATCTGGAGATTACATTATTTTTTGCATTGTCTCCTGGTCTTCTGATTTTTTTAAATATCAATAAGATCTCCCGATTTATGGAATTCGCAAGAGTAATAGTACATTATGATACAAGTGTGCTAAGTTGACCATTGTATACAAGGCGCTATTGTGTGCGCACGAGCGAAAGCGAGTGCGCCACAAGAAAGCCGCGTATATTATGGTCACAGGCACACGTGTTACATACGACGTTTTTCAACACACTTGCGAAAAAAAAACAAGCCTTCATTTAGTCAAATTTTAATTAATTATTAAAACAGTTGGTAAAATTACAATTTTCAAAACGGTACTGAACAGTTTTATTTGGCATTACGGTTTGTGTAATGTTGTTAATTACAGATGTAGTGCATAATTGTTTTCCTTCGTATTTTCACGGAAACGTACGAACGTGTCTTGCTATTTCAGTCGGTCACAGTACAAAAAGTACTGAGGTTGACTGAAGTAGCATGACACGTTCGTACGTTTCCGTGAAAATACGAAGGAAAACAATTATGCACTACACCTGTATTTCATTGTCTTGGGTGAATGTCGGCGATGAACAATTATTTCCGATGGAGTTAATAATAAGTTTTCTTCATTTTCTTTACTTAAAGAAGACATTTTCGTTAATATTAAACTTCACAATAATTAATCTAAAAAAACTATCTTCGTCACAGCCGTCAATTATTTACGAAAAATGGCGGCTGGCGCGTTGTTTTTTTTTTCCGCGATACCGATGCGCGCGCAAGGCTAAGGCGCGAACGAGATCGGCCAACAGCCAAATTTAAAATGTAATAATTCATGTTTAAAATACAAATTACAGAAAAATTTAAATGATTTTAATGAAATTGAGTTATTTTTTAGTAATAAAGCTGATTTCACCAATTTATTGAAATAAATATGTAGATAATGTTATTTGCCGCATAAAAACTGTTTGTTGCTAAGAAAAAAAAAGGTATAACCCGACTAAATTATATCGCTTCTTCTTCGTACTTACAACTTGGTACTAGGCTAAAAAAGTAAATAGTTTGGGTTAATAAACTAAAGGCACTTGTGCGTAATATACTGAAAAAGCACGCGTGTTTAATATCTAGGTTTATGAGCCAAAAATCGGTGGAATAAAAAGGTTGTTTTGAGCAAGTGTGTTGAAAATGCAGTTACGAGTATATCCTTAAAATAATGACATTACCTACTGACTGTCATTCCTCTCTATGTGGATGTGTTATATTGGTGACGTAAAATAATCGTTACCAATATAAGGTAACGATTATTTTACGTCACTTTTATTTATCCCATGTGAGTTGAACGGAACGTTTTACTTTTGAGTCATTGTCCGTTCGCGACAGTAAAGTGTTTTCTGTAATGAATATACATAAAAATGCATTGAGTGCTTGCTGTATCCATTAATTTACATGGTTTTTATGGCAACAATCTTTTTCGTCAGTGGCAGTTTGCAGCACCACTTATACCGCCAAAATTATCTCTGAAGTATGAGTGCAAATTTTCATTAATAGACCTTTTTTGTTCACTTATCTAACATTTATTAATAGGAGTGACTTTTGATACTTCTTTTTTTGTTATTGGATTAGTCAGTAGATTTGTAATTTTGTTCTTTAATAATAAAAAAAACGGTGCTTTTTTGTTAATAAATTAAAATGCATGGCGGCAAATATATTGCCGTTAACCACTAAAGGGTTAATGGGTAGAAATAGGGTCCATATTGGCTTATATAATTATTTTTACTTATAAGGTATTGTATGTTATAATCATCGCAACTCATAACGTATATTTTTCAGCACCCGTCACTTTTTCAGGATTTTTATAAATAAAAACCTTACCTAACCTTGTCTTAGGTATCTACACATTGAATATTTCAGAACTTCTGAAAAATTTACGGTTCCAGCGGTATAATTTTTTCATTTTCGGAGTTCCTATAATCGGAGTTGCAATTTTATATGAACTATGGCGCACCGGTTGAGATATTATGTTTTGTTCATGTACTATTCCCAAGTTTATATAGAGGCATGTAAGTTGATTAGTTGAAGTAAAGTAAGTTATTAAGTAGTAGTTACATAAAAAGATTGAACCTTTTCGCCCTCTGGTTCAACGCCGACGACGGATATATCCGTCATAGTCATGGTTGCCAGCGCAAAATACATTTCAGTACCTATGAAGCAAGGTTGATATAAGCTCTGACTTTAAGCTGTCATTGCGTGACGTCTTTGCGTTTGACATGGCGTTGAAAAGCTTAAGCCGGTAGATAATAACTAAGTGGAAATCAAACTCCTGCTCCCGACGAGCGTAAGACACCTACCCTATATTCCGGCGACGCCAGTGGTGTCTAGTTGCGTTTGGCGTGTCGTGCTTTGATTTTTTTTAACTTGCGTACCTATTAAATTAGCCATGGGAAAACATTATTGCAGTCTATTTGGCTAAAACAGGCAGAAAAATCGAATTAATAGATAACAATAGTATTTTGTTATAATAAATACAACTTAATAAAAAATCAAATTAATAGTCTGAAAAGGAACGAAAAAGTAACTTCCGATGCCGCTAATTATTATTTTAAAGGTTGTCTATACTTGTTTCCGTGTTTTATAGATGACAAGCCTCTAAAGATAATCGCCACATAAGTTATATAATTTTCTGGAGATAATCTGAATATCCTAATTTAACGTTATTATATAATTTAACGTAGTTAAATGCAAAAAACTAATTTTAAACAGTTTTTCCACGTTGAATAAAAACATAAATAACATTTTAAATTGAAATATTTCACAAGTGACAGCCCTAACTTTGGGCGCGGAATACAAGTTACAAGCGTTTGATAAACTGGGGCCGTTTCACGAAGGCTTGTACTACTTGTATTACAGTAAAAGTATTATTTCAATGCATATTGTTGGAAAGAGACTTCTACGCAGTTGTTATTAAGTTACGGACAATCAATGTCAGCTACATAATTTCCTTAGTTTGAACAATGTTGATGTGTTTACCGTGTCTCATTAAGAAATAAATACAAGGTTTCGTGAAACGCACCCCTGGCTTTGGCTTTGGTTAAACAATTTGGTCAAACAAACCATATCTTAAAATAAGACATTCAAATGTAAGCAAGTTCAAAAATAGTTAAGTATTTACTTATTTTAATAAGAATAAACTAAGGATGTGCCTCTTTTTAATGTCAAATTAAATAGTCTTTCCAAGCAACGTGTATTTATTATTTAGGAAATACTGTAAACTAAATAAAACCCCTCTTTGCTTTAATATATCTATTAACTTAACCATGTTTTTTTTTAAAATTTGTTGATTAATAACGGTGAAGTTTTCAGTTTTCCTGGAACATTAGAAAGGAAATATTTATCCAACTATGTTAATCCCATAGAAAAACGGTTAGTACGATTCCATAAACGCCGATTTCCTTCGGGTTGCGACAATCGAGTACCTAAGTAATGAGCGTGGCATTAGACGACTAGACGTGTCTTATTTCTCCGACTTGCTCGGTAATGTTAACCGTCGGTATCTGTCTCTGAAAAAAGGCATATGTACGGAAACGTGCAAATCACGTTGCGAAAAAACCACTGGACGTTATTATAGTTTATTTTCTTAAAAAAATGTGTATTTATTTAATAAGTAGATTTTAAGAAGTTATTTCCACAGATGATTCTAGATATTGTTATGAGCGCCATCTGTTGTTCAGCAGATGTGCTATTGGTTAGATAAGGAGGTGATTATATTTATCGTTTTTATTTTAAGTAAATAATTAAGTTATTTTAGATGTGTAGTCACACTTTAAATGCTTGTAATTATAATTAATTATATGTAATAAATTAATCACTAATTTCAACGTCGATGAACGAACTAAAAACTAGTTCTACTTGTTCTAAGCCTTGGATTTCTACGCTGTCTGCGCTACGGCCGGCCTGCTCCTGTGGGGACACGCCGCGGACGCGCACCAACTCTTAGTCATGCAGAAGAAGTGCCTGAGGATTCTAGCCAACATTCGCCAACCAATTAGCTGTAAACCACACGTATTTACGTCCTAGAAGTAGCCTCCCTCGTAAAAAAAACTTGCATCTCTTTAATTTTTACAAAATACCCGCTGTAACTAAATACCACAGTACATTACAAATGAAAAATCTTCGGATTTATTAAGAAATAAATTATACTTACAAAAAACTTGCTACTACATAACAGAGGTTATGCAAGATAGAATTTAACGATCTCACTAATTTTATTTTCAAAATTGTGCCTTTCTCCAAATAAATAAATGAATTTTTACCTCACTAATGAACATGTATCTTATTTTACTTTTTTATTTTATAGTTTGACTGTTTATTGAATTCTTTTATTTTCTTGATTTTTGTAAGGTTTTACAACCTTACAAAAAATGGCCCTCACAAATGGCCTGCCAAACCATTGCTTTATTACTGAACTTTTCTACAAAAATGGATTTTTTGGTATCATTGACCTCCTGGTTTTCTCGTACAGTATAAAATTGGTCACCCGGAAGCATTTTATAATCAAATTTAATGTACGTTTTGTCATCCATAATAACGCACGCTGGTTTTCGGCACAATAGGCCATCATAAAACTTTCTTGCTCTAGGTTTCACGCATGCGGCCTGTTTAGTGCTCCGTTTAGGTTTCTTCTGCTTTTTAAATGTCTTTAAACCAATTCTCGCCTTGGCCCGTTGGACATTGCTAGCGGAAGTTCGTAGTTTTTTGGCCACATCCCTGACAGATGAGTCCTTTTACTGCTAAACACTTGTGCGATCTTCCGGTCCAAGTTTCGATCCACAGGCCCCCTTTTTCGACCGCTTTTTGGAGCATCGTAAAAAGTACATTCCTCACCATACTTTCGAATAGCCGTACGTACCGGCTCCGATGCTTACTCCCACAGATATCGCCAACTCTTTGAGCGTGATGTTAGGGATTGTACACCATTTGTGCACGATCAGTTTTCGTTTTTCTGGAGAAATGCCCCGCATTTCGCGTATTTCGCACAAATACAAGGTGACGAATGGAAATATTTATTGGTAACTAAGGAAACAGCAATAATAGATTCCATTTTTTTTCTAATCATTATTACAACCAAAAAGGTAGCACTGCAAGTTTGTGCTTATACTTTCTGAAAAACCCGATAATACAAGCTATAAAATCGCGATCTTACTCGGCTCACGTCAGTGACAGACGCACAAAGTATAAAGCCGCGAACCTAAAGTTCGCGAACTTGCTCGGTTCGTTTCGGTGACACACGTTGAAGTTTGCTCACACTTCGAGGTATTCACAAAAATCCGGAGCCCATTTGATGTAAGCGCCGACCGCCGACTTACAATGGAAACCCGACTATGGCCTATCGGGAATCATTCTTATCTAAATATCTCATTAAATATTGATCACAGAGAAAAAAAGTCAAGAATCTTTTTTCTAGAGATTTTTATGCAGATTAATCATGTAATGGAACATTTTTTGCTATGGGCCACCGTATGAGTTATTTAAGAAAAACTTAAAAACGGGACTTTACACCTCGCCCCCCACCCGTTAGCTCCACCCCCAACCGTCAGTACTTTTATTATGTGGTTTAAAACAGCATTTCCTAAAACTATGCCAAAATTCGCTTAAACACTACTTTTTTCTCCTGTTTTTGAGTCGTTGCTTAGGCTATACCCTTATAATCTGTGGGTGACAGCACTAACCCCTCTTCAAAGACCTTTCATACTACTAGACTGTGTACTACGGCGCAAAAACCGGTCCGAGCGAGAGGGCTTCCGTTGGTAGTGTGTCCCTTTCTAATGAGCCGACCATGACCAAACAGAACACGGGATAAATTGCTTGTAAAAACGATTGTGTAAGTATCCTGATATATTGATGCTAACTAACTACGCTATCTACCTTAACCTACCTAATTTATTGTAAATATATATAGTTGAAAAATAGAAACAATCATTTAACATTCCTGACAAATTAAATAATATCAACTACGTTTAGTATCGCCTAATCCAGCTTATCCAGCTGCTGATTTTTGAATTGCCGCCCTTTTTTGTGGACAGCTTTCGTTTGCCAGACTCTACCTACTACAACGAGATTGTAAAAAAGCTTTGATCAACAAAATTCATGGTTATCCTAAAGAATACGATTGTTGTTTTTGTGTATTTTTTTACATTAAATGATTTGATTTACTTACCCGTGGAAAGAAAAGCGGCTACCAGGATATGATTCATTGTTGCACCCTGTCACACAACAAGAATTCACCATATTCTAGAACTTATCCACAAAACTCAACAAAACAAGTTCAAATAACTCAATGAGCAAACCGCCATCTTATATTTAGTATTACCAAGCCCAAACATTTGAGTACTACTCTTACTCAGTATTAATGAATTATTATTAAAATACAACGAATTGATTATTAATTATAGGAACTGTATAATATTTAAATACGTTTCAAAGTTTATGAATCATTCATTTTGGTAAATCATAAAAAAGAAAAATATAAAAATTTCTACCATTTCTATCAAACCCAATGATTAATCGAGCTAGCAAGACGTCAGACAAGGACACACTCCCAGCGGGAGCCCTCTCGCCAGGACCGGCTTTTGTCTAGCTACCACTTATAAGGAAATTGCTACCCTAAGTGTATGAAGACAGATCTCATAATAGCTAAACATTTTATTTCGGTGCACGTCTTTGCCCCTCTTACCCTCTTACCTTACCTTACATACTTTATAATCTGTGCACTAACCTAGATGGCTCAAAGGACTTAGAATCCAGGCCATAAACAATAAAAAATAAAAATCTGACTGAAGTGACTGACTGCTTTGTTTTGTGGTTTTATTTATCGACACGGAACTACTTTTTATATATCGAATAGTAGCCAGTATTCTTTAAATTGAATACATTTATTCATAGCTTTATGCTTTTTCTATTTTATATCGGCTGTTGGCGCATGGCAGCATCCAAATATAAAATTACATTTAAAACTATCTTACCACAGTTCACCTTTACGTGATTCAATCATAACTCTAAGTAAGGCCATTCATTTAAGTTGCTACAATGCATCTAGGAGTGAATTTGTCCAACGCTCTTCAGCAACTAGAGAGCGTTAAAGCCGCTGTGGACCAAAGTGACGATCCAAAACTAAAGGTAAGTTGACTAGATCATGGGTATAAACCAAAATAAATGCCCAGTTTTAAAGAAGAGTTTTGTCATCAAAACGAAACTGTCTTTTACGTCAAATACATACGTTTTTGTAAAGAAATTGTAAGTTAGACATCTTGTAGGTGACATTTAAATAGCGTCTTTATGTACATTTATTTTGGTTTATAACCGTATACAGTTGTCACATTCACTCAGTGCATATATAAAATAACAAAAAAACATTGTTTTGTAAGACGCAAGATACGTGCAAATAATTTGATTGAAAAAGTGGCAGTCACATTTGTTTGTTAAATACAATGAGCAACTGCCTGATTACTCTTTCCTCAGTGCTCCTTTCTTGAGTTCAGTATAGTTTTATTCTCTATTAGTATAACAAAAAATATAAATCAATAAATAAATATCAGGGGACAATGTCACTGATCTGGTCCCAAACTAATCTCTATCCTTGTACTATGGGTACTAGACAGTGGAATAATTACTTATACAGAGAAATATATAGAAAACATCCATGACTCGGGAACACATATTCGCTTCTATCACACAAATATCACTTACTGGGGTTTGAACCCTGGACTGCTAGTTTTGTAGGCAGGGTCACTACCAACTAGACTGATGCTTTTATCTAATCTAAGCTTTTATTTTATTTGTTATTATAAATATATTGAATTGATCAACAGTTTAGGATTATCTCCCTATCTTATTTAGCTTACTCCCACTATACTTATAAACAGTGTTATAATATAACTTTATTATAGGGTCCTAGATGTAAGCCAAAGTTGCAAAGATCTACCATTCATTGAGTATCATGCATGGCAGCTATATTAGCTTTTTTGTTATTTTGATTTAATATCTTACTCCTTAATGTTTTAGATGACTTGTATGTTATTAAAGTGCAATTTTGTGTTTTAAATCATTATCTAAAGAGACAAAGCTCATTTTTTTTGTCCAGCATTCAAAAGGTTAATTATTGTTCCGTATATTTATTTTATATCTGTACAATTAGGTTTTTTACAGTGAATATTCAATTATAAAAGTAAAATAACAATACTAATATAAAAAATAAACATTATAAAAAACCTAACCTACGAATGCCGCCGGCAGCGGGGCAGGGCTCAAGCTACCGGTGGTTAGGGCTGCAGAGAGAGGAACCTCCTCACAATACGTGCTGTGTCGAGGAGTACTGCCTTCTGTATCTGGCCCTTGATCCAGCCATCTAGCGAGAGTCTCTTGAGGTGTTGGTCGAGACTCTTCGCTATAAGACCGTTTGCCGAAACAACTATTGGGACAATGATCGTCGAGTCAACATCCCACATGGCGGTCACCTCGTGAGCCAAGTCAAAGTACTTGCTGAGCTTGTCCTTCTCGGCCTTCACGAGGTTCTCATCATGCGGGATGGTGATGTCGACGAGCACTGCCCGGCGTTGAGATCGATCTGTCAAAACGATATCAGGCTTATTGGCGACAATAGTCCTGTCCGTGATGACAGATCGATCCCAATAGAGCGTAGCACGACCATTTTCGAGAACTGGCGTCGGTGTGTACTTATAGTACGGCACTTCAAACTCAACAAGACCGTATTGAAGAGCAAGTTGCTGATGGATGATCCTGGCCACGAGGTTATGTCTGTGCAAGTACTCACCATTGGCCAAATGCGAACAACCGGAAATTATATGTCTGAGGGACTCGCCGGGGCAACGACATGCTCGACAAATGTCAACCGTGCCATCCCTCAGAATATATCTCCGATAATTATTCGTCATTATGACTTCGTCAGCAATTGCACAGACAAAACCTTCGGTTTCCCCAAAGAGGTCACCGAACCGTAGCCAGTTCACGGACGCTAAAAAGTCTACGTCGGGCCTTGTTAGGGCCCGGTAGAAGCGTCCGTGTAGCTCCTTGCTCTTCCATACGTTCTTGCGGTCTTCAGTGCTCAACACCGCTGGTCTGCGCCAGTTCTCGTTTGCCAAGGAGAGAGGCGTGAGGCTTCTGTCTACTGCAACCACATCACGATGCATCCCACACTCAGTGCGAAGAAAATAATCCCTGAGATTGCACACCTCGCGGTTGTGGAGATTCTTAGCATTTAAAATGCCTCGACCTCCACATTTCCTCGGGATGTACAATCTCATAACAGATGAGCGTGGGTGCAACATGCGATGTGATTTAAGCAGTAGACGGACCCTCCTATCCAGGGCGTCCAGCTCAGTCTGAGTCCACCTTAGTATGCCAAAGTAGTATGTGAGCAGCGGCATCACCCAGCCATTGAAGACCTTATTGCCACCCGACAAAAGACTGTTAAGAACTTTTGTCAAGCGACAGAAGAAGCGTTCCTTCACTGACTGCTTGATATCGCTGTCCACAATACCTAAAGACTGTGACATACCAAGATATTTGTAGGTTTCAACTTCGGAGAGAGATTTGAGAGTCATTGTCTCTGAAAGCTGCAAATTCGAAGAATTTACAACTTTCCCTCGTTGAACATGCATGACCGCACACTTATCTACACCGAATTCCATCTTGATCGCACTACTAAAGTCTTGTGTGATTTTTAATAGTGCGATAAGATCTTGGCGCTTCGATGCAAACAGTTTGAGGTCATCCATGAACAATAAGTGGGAAATGACTTCAGCCTCTCTACGAAGTCGATAGCCAAGCCCGGAATCCTTCAGCAAAGAGCTAAGAGGATTCAAGGCCAGGCAAAACCACAAAGGACTCAGACTGTCACCCTGAAAGATGCCTCTTTCAATCCTTATCAAGTTAGGCAAATCAGAAGGGACGTCTCGACCACCTGGTTGACGAAGGACTGTGACCCACTGCCTCATACACACACCTAAAAAGGATCTCAAAGTTGCATCAACTTTATACAACTCTAAGATCCTGTCGAGCCATGAGTGAGGCACCGAGTCATAAGCCTTCTTGTAGTCAATCCAAGCAGCCGAAAGGGCCGCCCTGTTTCGCCTGACTTGCTGACAAATGGTCATGTCTATGAGGAGGAGCTCCTTAGTACCGCGGGACCCAACCTTACAACCATTTTGAGCGGAAGCCATAACGTTGTTTGCAACAAAATGTGCGTTTAATTTTGTGCTCAAAATGGACGTAAGGAGCTTGTAGATGGTAGGCAAGCATGTAATGGGTCGGTAGTTCTTTGGGTCCGCGGTACTACCGGACTTGTAGAGCAGGAAGGTAACACCAGTTGTTAATAAAGGTGGCAAGGAACCGATCTCAAGAGCATTTTGGAATTGCGCTGCTAAACACTTCTGTGAGGCTTTGAACCATTTAATCCAGAAGTTATGTAATCCGTCCGGTCCAGGACTTTTCCAGTTCTGAGCCACTCGGATTGCACAACCTACGTCTTCGAGGCAGATGGTAATAGGCCCCATTGGTTCAATAGCCTCACACACATGTTCAACAGCACGCATCCAGTCTCCTTCTGTGTGCACAACAGGCACCGACCAGATGCTGCGCCAGAAATCAATCATAGCAGCAGGATCCGGTAGATGTCCGTCGCTAACACCTTGATCGGTTCCTTCCCACTTTCGGTACACCTTCCTCTGATCACTTTGGAAGAGGCGATTTTGCTGGTATCTATCCACACGCTCTCTATAGCGACGAATACGGCTTGCCCACGCGCAAACTTTCTGTTTCAGGAAGTCGATGCGTTCCGTGACACAGGCCATATAATGCTGGGGTCTTATTCCGGTCCCAGCAAAAGCTTGGTTGTTATTGTTATGGTTATTGTTTAATAAAGAGTTCAAAAACTTATTCATTGTTGTAAAAAAAAATTTGTCAACTTTGTTATTACTTTGTTTTGATAAATTCATTGCTTTATGTGTCAAAGAAAAAAAAAAAATTGTTTATATCTATGATTACTTACATGTCACCTAATCCATTTTAGGCAGCCACCAATGATGACTTGAATATGCTAATAAGTTTGCTTGAGAGTCCCATACTGAAAAGTATAGCAACTCTTCAAGACTCTGTGGGGATGCTTGCAACACAAGTCGCCCACCACCCTTCTATACTACCGGGGGACTTCGATATTACTCCAGCAGGTAACAGGTGGTTTATTTAATAATGATTAAGTGGTATCATTTGTTTATGATCAATGATCATACTTGCATACTAGTGTTCCTTAACGTTTAATTGACCATGTGGTTTCAGAGCACTCTCAAAGAAACACTTATGCCTTGGTGACATAAAGTTCAAAATAATAGTCATGATGTCTGTGAGACATATACCATGTTAGTTAAAGGTTAATATGTGCAAATGTATGTACTACAGTGTTGAGGCTCTGAGTTACATTGACTCAGCTGCAGCCCTAGCCTTTAATGAAAGTAGAGCAACATTTCATTTTAGTTTATTTATCTATATATTAAAAAAAATGATGTTTTGGGGCCCCTTGTCACTGGTGCCCAGAGTAGTCACTTCTGTGCTGTACCCCATGGCTGCTGCTGCAATCACATTGATTGTTCTTTTGGTATTGATGTGCTATGTACCCTTTTCGGAGATACACTAGAATGGTACATTTCTCCTAGAGACATGGTCCTTTTTTTTGGAGAAATCTCAAGAACCACTAGGTGTGACCTACATTGAAAACTCATAAATTTGTACTAGGTGAGCTTGCCCTGCAAACCAGGAACCTCTATGGATCACATGAAGGGGAGGAGGAGCAACGGGTGCCTCAAGTCTCACCCCCCCACTGCCTTGAGTTTGGCTCTAGCTCTGATAATGAGAGAGTTCTGGGACTGGACTCAGGATCTATAGATTCCAATATGTCACCAAAGCAGGTAAAACTAGTCTTGTTAATATTTACATAACATAACTTTAGATTGGTCTTGTTTGGAGTTAATTCAGTGACATCCTTTAAACTTGGCATAAAAAAAGTATTTATTCAATAAGTAGCCCAGGTACTTTTACACGTCAAAAATCTACCAGCACATCCGAAGACCACTACTGTGATAAAGCTCTGTAAGAAACTCAACAGTCAGTCATTCTTTAACTTATTACTTATGAAATTGATTATGCTGAACTTAACTAGATTGATGATACTTATTCTATCATTATATAAATCTATAAATATTTTATAAAATACTATGCATATAATACGAGGGTCAAACTGAAAGTTCTTAGAAAATCAAAAACTGATTAAACTAGCAAGTTATTAGCTTTATTACATCTTTTCAAAATAGTGTCCAATAACGTCAATACATCGCTGCATTCGATGGAACCACTGACAAAAGCACTTTGCCCACTCGTCCTTAGGGGTCTCTTCGAGGGACTTTTGAATTTTCGGGAATAAATAAAAATCGCAAGGTGCGAGGTCCGGGCTATACGGCGGGTGACCCAGTAATTCCACGTCTGACGTCGCCAAATAGTCGATCGTTCGCCTGGCGGTGTGTGACGAGGCGTTGTCGTGGTGAAGGAGGACCCTACTGCGAGGTCGTTTCCCCCGAACTTTTTCCAAGTCAAGTGGCAAACAATTGTTAGTGTACCACTCTGCAGTAACTGTTTTTCGATCCTCTAAAACAATTGTCGCGTAATGACCTGTCCTTCCGAAGAACGAGGCTACCATCTTTTTTCACACGCTTCGACCTCTCTTCACTTTAGTTGGCAACTCCTCGGAAGGAAACACCCACTAAGCAGATTAGCAGACTGTCTTTTGGTTTCGGGATCTTAACAGTAATTCCAACTTTCGTCACCCGTAAGTATGTCGAACACAGCATTTGAGTCGCCTCCGTTAAATCTTAAAACCATTTCACGGCACCAATCAACACGACGGAGTTTTTGGGCCTCGGTCAAATTATGAGGTATCCACCGGGCACAAAGCTTCCTGACCGCTAAATGTTCATGGAGGATTTTGTGCACTTGACTCATACCGATGCCCAAGCTTGCACGAATCTGCTGATAGGTCACTCTTTTATCAGTCTCTATCATACGCCGCACAACACTGATGTTATCGGTGAGATTATTGCGACCACGTTTAAACTCATCAAACCAATTGTAAACAGTGGCACGAGATGGGGCTTCATCGTGAAAGGCCAATCGTAGTCTATCATAACTTTCTTGTTGACTTAAATGACATCGAAAGTCATAAAAAATCATTGCACGAAAATTTTCTCGCGTTAAATTCATGCTGACGTGACACAGACAACTTTCAATTAGCCGCCAAATCGTAAAACAAATGAGAAATGAATAAAATACATACTCAATAATATTGGCAAAGAATTCCATTTTCAAAATTTAAACTTGTTTCTTTATTATATTGTTTACAAGTGGCCAGATCTAAAAACTTTCAATGTCGCCCTCGTACTGGTGCAAGACAACAACATAAAAAAGTAGGTTAAAAAAACGTATCTATTTGTCGGTGTTTTTATGACTAAGTTATACCGGTTTCTGGTTTAGGTCAAAAGCTTTGGTCTGTTAGATAGTTCTCGCCCCTATAGTAAGCTTTAGACATCAGCAACATTTTCAAGTAATTTTTAAATGCTGAAACGGTTAACTCTAAACCTACAAATTTTCTAATAGCAATTTTATTTTAAATTTTGCATGATTAAAATTATGCCCCTTTTCATTTTAGTATTTTAAATTGTAACTGGCTGACTGTTTTGAATTGAATTGTAGAATGTTATTGTATGTTTTTACCAATAATTCCTTATTATGTACCTATTTTAATTATTGGTTCACGTTTCAGAGTCTCGGCGTTTTGGATATAACTCGTAATGATGATTCACTGGCTTCTGCATCTACTAACATTGTAGCAGGAGACTGGGCTCAAGTAGAAATAATCAACCTTGTCAATGATGGCACAGGCCTTGGATTCGGTAAGTTAAATTATAGCAACTATAATTAAAACACTAGTGCACTAACTGGCTGACTAGTCTATTTGCAAGAAAGATATATGTTACACTGCTTTAAAATTTATTATGGCAACAAAATATGATAACCACTACAATTATGTTAGAGTGCGAAATTGAGGCAATCACTAAATTAAATTGTATTAGTAGGCCTCATTTAGCTAAACACCATTGAGTATGTATTTTTGCAAGCTAAATGACGTGCTATGAAAGTTTGAAGTTATAGTAAGTCTAGCTATTTTAATGTCTTTACTTTAAATTGTACGAACGGATCAAGTTTACTAAACAATTACCAAATCATACCACTCAAATTTAGTCGCTATTACCACGTAAATTACCACTGATTGCTATAAATTGGGCATTTTATCAATTAAAACATAATGGCGCCAAATTTAGTTCGATCAGCGAATTTATAGCCACTCTTTGACACCAATCAGTATCTCGCGTGAGTCGCGTGCTAGCCCTTACGTGATTTCTGTGGTACAGGTACGAAAAACCGAATCAGAACGCCCTACTTCCACATGGTCTAGTTTGTCTTAGAACGTTTATGCAAAGCGCGGATCCAGAAGCTAATAATGAGTGAGCCCTGAGCGCGGGAGGGGATCCCACGAGGTGTACGAACGGGGTGAGAGTAGGGCATGCATCCCGGTATTCCGGAATCTCGTAATTCCGGGATCTCGGACGATTTTTTCCGATATTTCAATTCCGGGATTGAGCGTTTCAATATCGTAATTCCGGTATTGATTGAAGACAAAAATGTACCTTTGTTTTATTTAAAATAAGCTTTTGCGTTGCCATACTTGTAAGGTCCGACCGAGACCGCTTTTTTAATCTCGGCCGAGACCGAGACCGAGACCGAGAATAAAATAAATTCTCGGCCGAGACCGAGAAACGGAAAAATGGTTATTTTTTCTATAATTGCGATTTTTTTTACAAAAAAAAACCTCGTTAATAATGAAAAAAATAAGGTTTTATTATGGTTTTAACAAACTTAATACTCAAAATTGAAAAGAGCAATATTGTACGACAAAAAAAGCAATTTTTCAGCATTGTACCCTGTCAAATTATGCCGTCTTTCGTCGTACAACTGTCCAGCTCGACTGAACAGCTGTTCACTGGCAACACTTGTTGGTGGTGCTGACAAGAATTTGTTGGCTGCAGGGCGTAATATTTTATATGGTGATGAATGCCAATATTCAAAAATATTAGCATTGCGCTGTAGCCTTGGTTCTCGAAGGAAGCTGTCCAGTGCCTTTGCGTCACTGCTTATATTCATAGGCTCGTCCTCAGAATCAACTGAATCATGAACCGCCCATAAAGAGTCATTGCCTTGTGATTGTGAGCTCATCATTAAATTTGATGAAGTAGCTCCCTGCATCTCTGTCTCCTGGGATTCCAAATTTAAATTTCTATTGAGCAATTCAAATATTTTAATTTTGGCTGCATTAATTTAATTTTCGGTCAAATATTTGGTTTTAAATCTTGGATCTATGAGTGTTGCAGTAATTAAAGGCCAACAACTTTTCAAGAATGCAAACCGTAGATTTAATGCAGCCAGCAATTTGCTTTTCATCAGCTGTGTCTCCGCATGCCTTTGGGACGTCTGTGAAATTTCTTCGTCTTGAGTTGACCTTTGTAAATTGTGTGTAGGGGATAATTTTCCGTTTAACATTGCTACTAACGGTATGACCAGTGAAACACAAGACGTGTCTGATGAGATATCTAATGTAGCCTGATAGAAGCATTGTAAAACATCTACAATATCATTAATAGTGTTCCATTCTTCTCCATTTATTTCCTGGACAGTACCCTTTTCAACACGGTATAAATTTATAGCGTGTTTTTGTTCATGCAAACGTTCCAGCATTAAGTATGTGCTATTCCACCTTGTTTCGACGTCTTGAAACAGGGCGTGTTCCGGTAAATTTAATGTTTTTTGATATGATATCAAGTATCTGCGAGCTTGTTCACTTCTATGAAAGTGTCCAACCACTTTTCTGCATTTCTTTATAAGAACATCGATTGCAGGTACGATAAATACGGCATCACGAATAACAAGCTGTAAGGTATGAGCAACACAGCCCAAAGATGCGTAATCAGCCACTCTAGTTGCACGAGCCATATTTGCAGCGTTGTCTCGAATTGCAAGATGAATTTTTGATTCAATCTTATATTTTACAGCAACTTCTTCAAGTTTTTCGCAGATATATATTCCAGTATGATCATTTTCTAAAACACTTGCGGCTAGAACTACCTTAAGGCGATGTTCATTTCGGATAAAATGGGCCGTAAAACTCAATAAAGAGCAGGTTTTTGTGGGATTAGACCATATATCCGTGGTAAAACTTATCCAATCAGCTTCGGATATCAATGCGACTACTTTAGATTTTACCTTTTCATATGTTGCTGGCATTAATTGCGTGCGAAAGTATTTTTCTGACTTCAATCTATATCTTTTTGGGCCAGCTGGATCAGCAAAATTCAACCGTTTGAAACCTTCACCTGCTACAGTGTTATATGGCTGAATATCTACAATTATGTAATCCATAATAGCTTTATCAATCCGTTTGGTAATATGATGATCATCTGGCCATTGCATTTTTGGTGGATTGGCCAATAAATCTTGTATGGTAGGTTGAGATTTATTTTCAGTATCTTTATCAGTTTTGAGGTTCACTGTCACTGGTTTTGTAATTGTTTGCTTCAAATTGGTATCTTGCTTAATATTTTCTAGTTTGGTCAAAAATTCTTCGTTTTCAGACATATGGTACTTCGACAGGTGGAGTTTTAAACCTTTAATTGTCTGTAGTTTAGGCTGAAGACTTCCCAGTGACACAGTTTTATTACAAAGTTTACATACTGCCTTAGACGGTGATAAACTATTTTTTTCAAAATAATCCCAAATAGGATTAATAACTTTAGGCATTTTAAGTCTGTAACAAAGAAATTCGCGTTATTAGTTTTTTAATTCCCGGCTCAGGTAAGTTCTTTATAAAAAATATGTGTCCTTTGAGTAAAATTAGTAAAATTAGCTATCTTAAGTTTATTTCTTCCATGTTTCGTTCGTTTTTTTCCACCTGATGTATTAAAATTTCATTTTAACTAGCTTTTAGCGGAAGCTTTAGCCGTGAATATACCATATCAGGTTTTTTAAGTGACATTATACATTTTCTGACACACACAAAGTTTCAACAAAATTAATTACTCTAGTATTTTTGCGTGATACTCGAACCAACAAACAAACAAACACACAGACCGACTACACTTCCATAATAGTAAAATTGTATAAAATTTATAAACAAACGATATTTATTTGACCGAAATTTTGTCATAATTTGCCTGCACATTAATACATATAATATAATATATTAATATAATTGTAGGTATTATTTAATTTACAAGTAAAAATCAAACCTACTATTTATTTGTACACAACACATTAATATGACATTATTGATAATGAATGCCTACCTACCTACCTCAAACCTTAACAAGACTATAAATCAATAAGTAAATTGTACTTACCTAACTTTCCTTCCTCTTAAAATATTAACGCATCAACAAACAAAACAACCAACATCAACATAAAATAATGAATTAAACTACAGCTCTGCACTGTATAAATCACTTATATCATTATATTATCTCGTAAATCTAATTATTTTCTTTACTAGTTACGGCAACAATGCGTATTGCGTTTTCGAAAATGAATAATGAACGAGTTGTCACTTGTTTGAGGGTGTAGGTAAAGTCACTTCACTCACTCGACACGATCCCGGGCGGGGCGACCAATCAAAATCGAAAGGAAAGGTCGCGCCACCGCGGAAAACCGCGCGCCAAAATTTAAATCGATTGGCGCGGAGTCTCGGCCGCGGCCGAGAATCTCGGCCGTTTTGGGCCGAGACCGAGACCGAGATCTCGGCACGATTTTTGGCCGAGATTTGCCGAGACCGAGACCGAGACCGAGATCTCGGTCGGACCTTACATACTTGCCATTTGAGACCTCGAGCAGGTAGTAAATTAGTTGTTAGACAAAGGAATGTGTTGTACCCGAGAACCTTCCTGTATTTACCTCTCTCTCTCTGTATTGTCCGGCTATGCCTGTCTTTGTCGTTCGGATAAGGTATGCAAACTCACAGGTTCACCCTGCTACCCTGCGCAGTCGCTCAAATATTGTTATCGGGAGTGTTAGTGCACGACGCACGTGTAGTGTGTAGTGTAGACGCAAGCGACGCGGGAAAAATGTAAGTAAGTACTATTATAACTAATTTTGCATCATATTTAGACGTACAGTGGTGGCAGATTATTAGGAACGCTCGCATTTTTCCTAATTTTCCCATATAAAGTGGGGCCAATTCAGCGCAGATTTCTTTCATCATCATCATCATCAGCGCGGGGGCATCCACTGCTGGACAAAGGCATCCCCCAAAGAGCGCCACAAGTCACGGTCTTGAGCCGCTTGCATCCAGCGGCTCCCCGCGCAGATTTCTTTAATTTTAATATAACCTAAAATTGTATTGTTTTTGTATTTTAACCTAAAATTATAATCGTCAAACACAATTTTAACAGATCTAAAGCTTATGTAGTACCTACCTATTCGGTAATTCGTAAATTTCGTAACAAAATGTTTCCGAAGGAATTCCAGGAGAACCACATACGTTTTAGACCTGTCAAAATTGAGTTTGACGATTATAATTTTAGGCTAAAATAAAAATAAAACTAATTAAATAAAGACAGCTGCGCTAAATTGGTAGTATCAATCAAATCTGTTACACTTTACCAATAAAACTTTTCTAAACCATACAAGTAGCATCGATAGGATAGGAGCAAAGATATATTTTATATTCCACCATAATATTTCACAAGTAAAATGTTTTTTTGAACGAAATGATATTTATAAAATATATTTTTAGGTCTACTTCAAAAAAGAAAGGAGAGATGCAATACACAGAGTTCGCTAACAAAAGAACAGCTACAAAAATATGGAACCACTTTCTTCGTGCCGTCGATGGTTCTTCCGCAAAATATAAAATATGTCATAATATTTTAAAAACTGCTGGTGGTTTGGATTTTGAATTGTAATAATTTTTAAATTGTCTTATTATTAAATTATTGAATTGTAAGACAACTCGTATCATATAAGAAAACAAGGAGTGATTGAAACTGTGATTAAAAGGCTATTTTTTATTTGTAATTAAAAACACGAATGGCAAATGTTGTTTTTTTTTTTATTTACCTATCTATTCAAAATCAGCATGCGTGGGGCATTTTATAACCTGAAATAATAAAAAATACCCTTAAATGGCCTTAGTATTACATATAACCTTTATAAAATTGCTAAGTGTTACTTTCATATTGAAACTTTTATTTGTATTTGTTTAATATTATTTAATTTGAGTATATATGAAGTTGGATAAAACAAGTTTTAACAATAAAAAGTTTATAGATAATAATGAAAAAACCATCTGAAATTAAGTTATCCCATAACATTGAAAAATAAGCTGGCACACTAATTAAGAACATAAACGAAAACTCATGGATTATAAAAGAAAATGCTAAAGTTATGTCAATATTTGGTAGGGAATCCCTTGTTCTGTAGCACTGCTAGACATCTCATCGTCATAGACTCCACTAGGACTCTGCATCTTTCTACAGGGTTAGATTTCCACGCTTCGACTGCCGCGTCATAAAGTTCGTTTAGATTTTTAATATTTTTATTGGCTAGAGTTTTTTTGACGTCATTCCAGAGGTTCTCTATAGGATTTAAATCTAGACTGCAGGAGGGCCAACTCATTACAGAAACAGAATTACGATGAAACCAGTCCTTTACAGATTTCGCAGTGTGTTTGGGGTCGTTGTCTTGTTGAAATTCTCAAACAACTGGTAAATTTGCTTCAGCATATGGCAGCATGGTGTTCTCCAAAATATCTCTGTAAACATGCTGGTTCATAATACCGTCAATTCGCACCAATGGTCCCACACCATGCCAAGAAAAACAACCCCATAATTTAATATTCCCGCCGCCATGTTTCACTGTTACGGTAGTATACTTGGGATTAAACGCTGTATTTGGTGGTCGGCGTACGTAGATTTGACCGTCTGATCCTATTCTGTTTATTTTAGTTTTATGAGACCATAACACATGCTTCCACTGCGACAAAGTCCAGTCGTTGTTTTGCAAATTTAATCCTTGCGTCTCTGCTTTTGTTGCTCACTAATGTTTTCTTGTGAGCAACTCTACCAAATAAATTCGCTTCGTTCAGTCGTTTTCTTATAGTACGAGCTGCCAGACCAGATTTTTCCCCAAAAAGTTGACGTTTTACCTGAATAGAAGACAGTTTAGGACTCTTTTTCGCCATTCTAACAATTAGGGCGTCAGTTCGGGGGGTTGTCTTACGTGGTCGTTGTTTCCGCTGGACCTTCTGACATGTTTTGTTCTTCTTAAAATATTTGATCGCGTTAAATACTTTCGTTTTCGAACATCGAAGGTGTTCGGCAACCTTTCGATATGTCCACTTCCTCTCTAAAATCAATGTTACTATGATGTTTCTCATGGAGGCATCAGAACTAGGGTTTTTACCCATTTTTACTAATCTTTTGAAGCACGAAATAATAATAGAATAGCCAAAAAACAGAAAACCAAGTGACTTATTGGTTCTTTTCAATTGTTTTGGAAGATACAGGGATTCAAACCCAATGTTCTTAATTAGAGTGCTAGTAATAAAGTACTTTAAATAGTAACAAGTTTATATATTCATCAGTTATCAATAGGTTCGCAAACGAATGTAGTTAAACAGAATTATTTTGCTAGGACCTAGATACATGATAAAGCTTTAATTAACATTCATTACTTGTATTGTGCTGATTTATGAAAATTATAGTTGTCTGTTCTGTATTTAGTTATATAAAATGTGTTTGTCCCTAATTAGTGGGCCACGACTGTATATACTAGATTGAGTGCGAAGGATTTATTTATGTGAATTCCAACATAAAGTTCATCATATATATTTATGTTCAATATCTATATTTATTCCAGGCATTATTGGTGCTAGAACAAGTGGCGTGATTGTAAAGACCATTTTGGCGGGAGGTGTCGCTGATCGTGACGGTCGCCTCAAGTCCGGAGACCACATCCTGCAGATAGGGGATGTAAGCAGCTATTATTTGTTCATCTATGCGTGTTCATTCTGTGGTCGTTTGTAAGATTTATCCACAGCTTTGAAAAGTCAATAACAATCATAAATGGCTTAGTCTTACGAGCGTTTGGCCTGTGTGTTACGAAAAAAATGTAAGATGACAAATAACTCAATTTTTCTCGAATAGTAATCGTAAATAGCCACAAGGAGAATTTAAAATCCCTTGTGGTGAGAGTACCGACTAAAGCTTTGTTGGCGAATTTAAAGATTAAAGAAGGAATTCTTGCCGCTAGTTAGCTGACACCCTGAAACTTAAGTTTTTAATTTGTTAGGCTGTAAGATATTTGCAAAAATATCAGCATCAATGCCTGAATTTATATATTTTTTTCATTTTTTAGTCGTAGTCGTATTTAAATTTCCTGGGCGTCGCTAATGTTGTGATGAAACAGGTGAGCCTTATGGAGATGGGCTCGGAGCAAGTGGCGGGCGTGCTGCGCGCGTCGGGCTCGCGCGTGCGCCTGGTGGTGGCGCGCGCCGTCGACCCCGCCGCGCACGCCGCGCCCGCGCTCGCGCCCGTCGTGCCGGCCAGGTAACAACATACATCACACGCGTATCACGGGCCGAGGGAACAATTCTACCCACCCTGGGATCCTACCCGCCCTGCAGCATACGGCACGCATCGTGGTAGACAGGTGATATAGACCAGCGATTCCTAAAATGGGTACCGCGTAGATAAATCACCAAGGTTCCGCGAAATAAGTGACAATAATTAAAGGAAAAGCAAGCTTTAAAAACTCTACTGCATATTTTGATATTATTATGAAAACCGATAATTATTGCTACTAAAATTATATATATTCGAGATGATTACATAAAGACTTTTCAAATCATACCCATATTGTGATAATTAGAAGACTTTTTGTTTTGTTGAGTTAAATAATTGTCATTTTGCCATTGTTGTTATGAAATTAAATTTTTGATATGCGGTGCAATGGTGGTAGGATTTTGTGAGCGTTAAAATGTTTGGGAACCCCCGATATAGTCAGTTCAAGATGCGCTCTGTTGTTAACCCGGTATTTTTATTTATTTAAAGCTATGCATAATACAAGTGCAAAGTACGTACAAGTGGTGGACCCAGTCAGGCTGTACCTATCAACCAATACAATTATGACAGTCCCAAAGTAACGCAACAGTGATAAGGCTAATAACGATGGTACAGCATATTAGCCGAAACGGCATGCGGCTGAACCGCTTTATCGCTCTGGGGGTCATCTGAGGGAAATTTTTGTTGTTGCACCAATCATTGCGCAAAACTAATGACAATCTCACCCATAGTGCAGAAAGAGAAGACTGATCTTTTGGTTAACCTCTTCGCATTACCTCTAATTAGGACGATGACTATTCCACTACCCTGGTTTGTAAGTTCCCTGGCGGAAGACTCGCGATATACTGACCATTAGAACACCTGTCGAAGCGACTGCTTACTTTCAGGTGACCGGTCTACTCGTTTGCAATTTATGGCTTTAATCAAAAATACCTGATTGAGTCATGGTCAAAAACAACTTATAGATTGGGAATGTGTATTATTGTTTATTACGCAACAACTTGCCCTCTGGTTTTCTATGCAATATGTCCAACTGTCTAATCTTACCTTACCTTGACTAAATGATACTTTTTAATTCTAGGCTTCTTTCGGATCCGGAAGCTTTGGACCGCTATCTGCTGGAGACTGGTTTTGAGCAAGTGTTCCACACCCAGCCGACAACGGTCCAACACTCAACTGCCTCTAGATTTGTTTTCGACAGCTCCATAACTCCACCGCCCGATTCAGGTATTAAAAACTAATATAAAACTTAATAAAAATATCTGTTCATGCTATCAAGCTTTTTAGATGTAACAAAGTGTGGTTTTGCAGATGCTGAATCACCTGAGGTTGACAGATTCACAGTGCAACTAAAGAAAGATGAAAACGGTCTTGGCATCACCATAGCAGGTACCTAGTGACTTCTAGGTTTGTCTTTGTGAGTAGGTACGCTAACATAGATCCTGCTGCGTTCAGAATCATTTATACGCAGGTATAAAACTCTTTTGTTAGTGACTGACGACTGTCGGTCAACTCAGCCTAAAGCTTAGGAGCGCTAAACTAATTCTACGCATACCAAGTCGCGAGTGTTCTCTAGTTCTACATGAAAATTCTTCGCACGCCCTAAATTGAATACATCGCCCTCAGTGTGAATCGTCTCGTCCTTGTACAATATAGCTATATTTCGTAGGCTACGTGTGCGAGAAGGAGGAGCTGTCCGGGATATTCGTGAAGTCTGTGAGCGGCGGCAGCGCGGCGGCACTGAGCGGGCGCGTGCGCGTCAACGACCGCATCGTGGCCGTGGACGGCGTGTCGCTCGCCGGCAAGTCCAACCAGCGCGCCGTCGACGCGCTCAAGCAGAGCGGGAACGTGGTCACGCTCGAGCTCGAGAGGTATCACTAAACACTCGCTAGTCACTACACATGGGTAAATACCCAAAATTCTCTATATCTCTGGCTTCTATTGACTTTTTGAGCAACATTCCATGACATGACATTTCTTAACGCTGGCATCTTAAACGAGATCAGTTTATTAAGAACGGGTCAAGTGCTAGTTGGACTCGCGCACGAGGGGTTCCTTACCATTATCTATACAACATTAGACGTCTAAATATTCTGTAAATGTTTCAAGCGTCTGCCTGCTACCTGTTGCCGTTATTAATATCGAGCAAAAACGGCAAAACATTCACGTTTGTTGTACGGGACGTGCCCCGCTTTATAATATTTATTTTATTCTGTTTTCGTATTTGTCATAGCATCAACAGAAATATATCACCAGTGAAAATTTCAACTGTCTAGCTATCACGGTTCATGAGATATAGCCTGGTATTTAGTATAGGGTCCCGTTGTTACCGTTTGGGTACGGAGCCCTAA
Source organism: Acleris sparsana (assembly GCA_923062465.1). Lineage (NCBI taxonomy): Eukaryota > Metazoa > Arthropoda > Insecta > Lepidoptera > Tortricidae > Acleris > Acleris sparsana. The sequence continues at coordinate 10,208,385 of OV281287.1, read as the reverse complement.
TACGTTCATCACAATAATATATTAATATGGACAGAATCATCTAGAAACTCAAGCAGAAGGTCATTTTTTCAATCATAAAATACAATAATACATATAAGTAAGTTAAATTACAAGGTAATAGAGTAATAAATAATAATAATTAAACTAGCACAAATAAGATTACGTCAAATGCAAGGTCAATAACATTACATTAAAAATAATGCGACGTCTCAATAGGTATCCATGAACGCGCCGTGATATAGTAACTGATTGTTAAACCGGTTGCCTCTTTCCAGATACCTGCGCGGGCCGAAGTACGAGCAGCTGCAGCAGGCGATCGCGGCGGGCGAGAGCGCGGGCGCCGCGGCCGCGCCGCACAACCCCTTCCTGCACATGCACCGGCCCGAGCCCGCCGCCGCGCACGACATACAGATGACGCTGCTCTCGCACAAGTAACCTCAATCATATTGGCACACACGTCAATTTACTCCTAGGTTCCCTCTGTTATTAGTACTAGACGACATTGATACAAATCCTTCCTTACACACGTAAAACTACATTACAATATAATAATAACTACAAATCGCGAGAGATGTCATGTCGCTGCTTTTGATTGGTGTGAGGAAATAACGATAATCGATAACGACGCGGTCTGAGTCGCGGGCAGAAGCTAGTAAATGGGAAATTATAAACGCTAAAATTTGTGTATGTGTCTCTGTGTCAGCTTGTTACTCTTTCACGCTGCAACGGCTAGATGATTTGATGTAGTGAATCTTAGATCTGGTACAAAATATTCGCGCTCATTGTTGTTATTCATCACATGAGGTCCAGTTGACAAGTTGCACTACCACCGAGTTATCATCAAATCAACTTTGCTCCAGTCTGCTTAATCAGTAGCGGATCGGATCGGATATACGGTACAATCAACACTCCAACGTGGACCCTCACTTAGATTTGGCGTGGAATATTAAAAAAAACTGATTGATTAATCTTCCCTAGCGCCGAACGACACGTTCCTTACGTATTTTGACAGCCACCACCCGACTTGTCCAGGATACAACACCTAAATACAATTTAATTCCAGCCTGGAGACTAGTCTAGAAGACGAGGTGGAGGCGTCTCCGCCTCGCAGCCCCCCCACCACTACGGCGCGCGCGCATCCTGCCTTCGAGATGCCGCGGACTCATGAACAGAAGGAAGCCATCAGGAGGAAATGGCAATCCATATTAGGTAAGCACTCAAAGCAGGAAAATCGCACCTTTTATATCCTTTATTCAAAGCATCATGAAGGATGATATATTTCATTTCACAATATTAATTTGCTCTTTCCATAAAATAAATTGTCACAACGTAAGATCAATAAAAACATGCACTGGTTTCCCAGAACCTTCTTCCCATTTTAATTAAGGTGCTCAGTGTGATTGTGCCCTAAAAACGGCTGGATTTATATCTAGGTCGGTCTAGGTTTGAATAAATGGCTGCTGTGGTTGGAAAAGTAGCGACCGCAGAACGAAAAAAATGCGTTGAAAGTGAGTCAGTCAGAAACGGTGGCTGACCGTGCCGCAGTTCGCAGGTAACGTGAACATGAAAAATTGCATTAGATTATATCTTAATTATTTTGGATTATTTTAAGTATTCGACCATTGCTTATTACCAACGCTTGAAGTAACACAGCATCTTTTTGTATGACTTTTCTCCTTCAAGTAGATTACCTAAATACCTGTTATACATGACATGACATGACATTAAATTTATTGGTAAGATAAGATAAGATAAGATAAGATAAATGTTGGTGTTGACCTGTTACAGTACGATTAATTAGACTTTGAAACTCGGCAATTCTCGACATTTAACGGGAGAGATCGGAAGTGCAAATGACCCGAGACACATTGCTGGGTATTCATAATATCACAGTGTGCACTTAACAGTCTAAAGCAGTAATGTAGATCACCTGCCACAATGACATATTTTGACAGTAGACCTATGAATAACACAGATGTGGCTTGATTTAATTATAACATCGCATTACTAAAAACACAAATATTAAATGTAAGTTAATAATGTCATTTGAAGCTAATTCTTTGATTTTGTAAGCTAACCCGTCACATATGCCATTAAAAGTTTATACAGTCTAGTTAAATAAATAAAATAGCAATGAAGTTTCTACACTTCGGTTGATATTTTATTATGAACTAGTTCATCGACTTAGGGATAATATAGGATTCTAATAATGTTGAAAGAATTTTGGAATTGGTCTAAAAGTTTCGGAGCCTATTCAATGCACAGAAACAAACAATCAAATCTTTCCTCTTTATAATATTATTATTAGTGTAGATTATACTAAATAGGTTTGAATATTTTATGTGAGTAAATTGTAGGATTTTATATACTCTGTTCAACAAGAACCCATACGATTAATACCGAGATGTCCCGAGTGTCAAAGTGTACATAATCGTAGTGTAAACTTATTGTAAAAATGTACCACACAAATTGATAATAATACTATAACTTAAAAAAAAATGTGTTGGTAAAATAATAATTTCATCGTGACAATAATAATTGTAGTTAAAATAATTGCAATTAGCATGAGCTGTCGACCTGAAGTGTCAGGTAGCTGTCTGAATTATACCTATAAGGTGAATTATTAACCTTTCGAGACCCGTCGGCTCCCTGTGTAGCCAGCTTCAAAAACCTCTAAAACCCGCCGGCTCTCCATGGCGCCAGTAACTCTGCACTCAAATTACAAACGAATCTTTACTGAAATAAGGTTTATTTTTGATATTTTCTTTATGAAAATGACAGGTAGATGAAGTAAACTATAAACTGACGCCAAACACTCCATGAACGTCCGTTAAATTTGAAATTGACAGTTGTTCATACGGCGAGTTAACACTCGGGTTTTGACGGAATGTCGCCATATTTATCCGGGTCTCGAAAGGTTAAAGGTTTAAATGTTTTAAGATAAAACTCCAAAAAATATCTGTCAAGTGAGTGACTTCTTAATTTTTATATAGCGTATTTATTGTAAAATATTTTTCAAATCTAACTGCAGAGACCAATTGAAGAAGCCTAACTTCGAAATAGTTTAAACATTTTAATAGATTACCATAAGGACTTGTGAATGTGTTTCAACTTAGGAGATGAAATGAATTAGGCTCAAATTGTTTTCTTATTATGAAATTGTGTTGTACAGGCGATGACGTGGAGATCGTAGTCGGCGTGGTGATGCGGGGTGGAGGCGGGCTGGGCATCTCCCTAGAAGGCACCGTGGACGTAGAGGGAGGGCGGGAGGTCCGGCCGCACCACTACGTGCGCTCCGTGCTGCCCGAGGGGCCCGTGGGCCGCGCCGCCGTGCACCGCCCCGGCGACGAGCTGCTCGGTAGCACCCACACACACATGCACTCACGCACGGCCGCACCCACGCACGCATGCACACACACAAACATAACCAAACCAGTGATAGATTGCTCTCGAGCTAGCTCATTTTCGCTGCGATTAGCATCTAATGCTTCTGTTATCTAAACAAGTTGCTTTAGCACGAATACTAGTATTAGTAGTATCCAAAGTTCTTGAGTAACCGCTGTTCCAATCGCCACACATTTTTTCACCCAAACCGATGCCGACCGACCGAATAATCCCAGGCCGATATCTTCCCAAGCAACGGCACTTGGAGAGCGGACATTCCACCCGAATATAGTAACGCAGTGGTCGTTATTTGCAAGGGGACATGGAGACTGGTAACGCAGTGGTATATTTGAGCAGCTATTCTTGTTTTATATAGATATATAGAAAAAGACCAAAAATAGCGGGTAAATTTACAGTAAAAAGTGAGACCTGGTTAAGACTTAACGTAAAATAATCTTAAGATAACTATGATTTTTTAAAATGGGTTTTGAATTTTCATGTCTATTTTAGGCATGAAAAGAAGAATGGCCCAATTAATCACTACAAATGAAATTATTAAACCCCACAGATCAAAACCCACGCGACCAGTCTCAATGCCAAACGTCAAACTCAAGTTCTGTCATGTCAGCAACAAATAAGGAGATAGCTAAAAGTCACAGATAGGTACAACAAAAAATCCCCTAGTTCCGCTACTCAATTGGTACGGAACAGTTCCGTTTAGTGCATGGTCGAGGTACAGTCGACTACAAGGACCGAAGTGGGTACATGTGTTTGTAGTGGAGTGTAATAATGAGTATTTAGTTGAGTATTTTGAGTTATTTGTGTGTTGCAGAGGTGAACGGGCACCGGCTGCTCGGCATGAACCACCTGGAGGTAGTGTCGATCCTGAAGGAGCTGTCGAGCGAGGTGTGCATGGTGTGCGCGCGCCCGCGCCCCGCGCCCGCGCCGCTCGACCTCGCGCCGCCCGCGCCCACGCTCGTCAAGGTACCATTATTAAACACTATACATCGGTATCAACGTTCGAATTTCATGGCACTCGGTAAGTGTAGTAAAATAAATAAATACATTTGAATATTTGAATAATAACGTTTAATTTATTTTTTGCTTTTTACACTCATATACTGCGGTAAACTGTAAATATACTAAAAGAGGTTGATGTTCTAAATACGTCATGAAACCTCAATAGTCATTTCGCATTCGAAAAATAAAACAATTGCTAAATTTCCCAAAATGTGAATTTAACTGTGATGCAAAATAATCTGTAAAGTCAAATAATAGGTAGTTCATTCATAATTCATAAGTTTCATAACTGAAAATTTGCTTTAAACTCCGTGTTAGACTGAGATAATGGACTCAACACAATATCCTGATTTTATATTTACGTATGAAGTTGCATGCTGTTCTGTTTGTAAGATTAATATTAGGAAGAAAGAGTACAACATAGATCAACATATAAAATCAAAATCACATCAAGCTAAACTATGTGATTCATCCTGCAATTTACAGGCACACGAGGACCCGGTAATTTCGAAACTAATTACGATATATTATATTGCAAATTGTTTAATACGAAACTATTTCCGTCTAAATCTAGTATCGACCGCCATTTGAAAACAGATTTACACAATATATTTATTCAAATATACCTTGGTCAAAACTAGAAATTTCGTAGAAAACCTTTTAAATGACAAATATGGAATAGTTATTTATGTGACTGGTGCATAATGAGAGGCATTAATACACGAGTGTGGTTTTATGAAACGAGCCGATAGGTGAGTTTCATAATAAGATCACACGAGTGTTTTAATGCCTAATTATGCGTACAGTCGCATACATAACTTTATCTACATGCATATCATAAGTTTTCTACAATATGTGAGAAAATTTTACCATGTTGCCTTGTATCTTAAAGAACCTGCATCTTAATGTTCACTTTAAAGTTTCGGTGACCGAAACTTTAAAGTGAACATTAAGATGCAACTACATCAATAACCGATACTTTAATGACATGTAATACTTTAATGTTAACATTAAAGTGCAACCACAGATACAGGTTTCTTAATATAGGCTGTTTGCTTATCGTTTCTAAACATATAATAGGGAAGTTATGATATGGATGTAGATAAATGATATTACAGTGCTGAGTGAAACATACGAGTTAATTGCTTACCTGAACTGAGTGACAAAAAAATAAGTTGAAATCAGAAAGGAGTTTGCAAAATAAAATGATTTATCAAAGTATTGATGAAACGTCGGATTCTATAGGAAAATAAAACCGGCCAAGTGCGAGTCGGACTCGCGCACGTAGGGTTCCGTACCACTATACATCTAAATAAATGTTTTTCTTTATTCTTTATATTGGAGTTGATTGAATGAAAGGTAAAATGCTGTTTACGATTTATAACGTATTAAAAAAAAACTAATTATTAGATCTCGTTCAAACCAATTTTCGGTAGAAGTTTGCATGGTAATTGTACATCATATATTATTTTTACATTTATCATTCCCTTATTTTAGAAGTTACGGGGGGGGGGACACACATTTTTCCACTTTGGAAGCGTCTCTCGCGCAAACTATTCAGTTTAGAAAAAAATTATATTAGAAACCTCAATATCATTTTTGAAGACCTATCCATAGATACCCCACACGTATGGGTTTGATGAAAAAAAAAAATTGAGTTTCAGTTCTAAGTATGGGGAACCCCAAAAATTTATTGTTTTTTTTCTATTTTTGTATGAAAATCTTAATGCGGTTCACCGAATACATCTACTTACAAAGTTTCCATAGTGTAGCTCTTATAGTTACGGAATAAAGTGGCTGTGACATACGGACGGACAGACGGACGGACAGACATGACGAATCTATAAGGGTTCCGTTTTTTGCCATTTGGCTACGGAACCCTAAAAAGTGGCAAATGTTTTGATCGGTGCTCTAGATGGAACTAGTACCGAGTCACATTTATTTGCTTCAAAGGTATTAGAGGTGACCAATCATTCGAGAATCACCGAACTCGTCAACGAAACTCTTGAAGATCTTTGGGGCAATCAATACAATTAACGCTTGGATAAAATATTATTTTTTTAAACTGATGCCGGATCGTACATGGTAAAAGCAGCTAAAATCTTGTTATGCGATATGGAAATATGACTCATGTAACATGCATTGCACATGGATTTAATCGAGTCGCAGAAACAATTCGAAATCTTTACCCTGCCATTAAACAGTTTTATCGAATGTATAAATTATTTTTTTCGTAACGCTCCTTCAAGGACAATTTATTTCGGCAAATGTGTGGAAATATTCCTCTTCCACCCCGACCGGTGATAACCAGGTGGGGCACGTGGTTAAATGCTGCCTAAATAAAATAATGCTGATAACGTCAAATCTGTCGCGTAAAGCGAGTGCAATTTCTAAAGCGAAAAAAGAATTCCGCGTCCGAAAGTTAAAATCCGAGTTGCTATTCGTCGATACACACTTTAGTATAATTCCTAAGTCTATAAAATAAAAAAAATATGACTATGAGAACAATACGAGGTTTCTGCGTCAAAAGCCATAGCCATAATTGAACAACAAGTCCTTGCAAACGTAAACTGACCGGACCATTATGACTATGACTGTAGTGAACCTTAAACAGTACACCTAAATGTATCATGTCACACAAGTTTTAAAACTTTATTAATTTGTTTGTCAAAAAATATAGAATTACTCAACTAAAAGTAATTACAAATATTGTAAATATCCTAGACACTACTTAAATACATCTTCGTCACCAATTAAGTCATTTACAATGTAATATGCCCTACCCAACAAGCAGCGCTTTATTTGAAACTTACATTTATTGAACGGCATATTGACGACATCAGATGGGATCTTGTTGTCAAAACATATACAGTTCCCTGTAAACGAAGTGCTTACCTTATGGAGACAGTGACCTGGAAGAGCGAGCTTATTCCTATTTCTAGTAATTCAATTATGAACGTCGCGGTTATGCCTAAACTCATTATTATTATTTATTTATTTATTATAACAAACACAAATTTTAGATATTATACATTGTTCCACAAAACTGTTTACACAGTTTGACTGCGGAATCTTCGGTCCAGCTTGATGACAACAGATTACACAAAAGCGGTACATAATTAGATATACTTATACTAATATTTTTATATATTTATATATATATATATTCTATATTTAGATGAGCATCGTATTCACAATGAATCCAGGAGATGCCTATGTAACTTAGCTTTAAATCTACGTTTGTTGGTTTCCAGAACAATATCATGTATGTGTTTGCGTACATACATGATATTCTCAAAGATATATTGAGACGCGACTGTAAGAACTTTGATTTCTTTAATTTATTAGGCGAAACACGAGACCCCATTTGAGCAGCCGTGGGGTCTATTCTAGGATAGAGTCTTGAGGCACTCCCATAGCAACAGATTACCCAGAGGTTTGTATTCTGTTAATGTCACCCGCTGAGTTCTGTGAGCAAGGTAAAATGTAATAAGTCAAGTGTATCGTTTTTTCTGGCATAGAAGCTTAGGTTCCGCACTAACGTAACATGATCAACACAATCAAATCCCTTGGACAGATCACAAAAAAACTCTAATTACATTTAGTGAATTTTCCCACGCATCAAAGATATGTTTTAGCATAGTAGAACCGGCATCAGTAGTAGATCGTCCCTTGGTAAATTCGACTTTTATTTTTTAAGACCACCTTGTAATACCATGGTTATGCAAATAAATAAATATGAATATATGAATTGACTGCTATGATTAATTGATCAAAATAGACCTAGAAATAAGGTGGTTTTATTTGTAAAGAAACTACAAGGAATCAACCAAAAATGTATCTAACGAGTTATATTATGCTGATGAGCAGTAAACTCAGCCATTTGTGCAAATATAATTGTGAAGTTTGTGATTGTTCGCAGGCGAAATCTGACGGAAGCCTGGCGGGCGCCGGCGCCGAAGAGGGCGGCTCGCTGACCGCGGGCGGCAAGGTGCGCTCGCGCAGCCTTGAGCCGCTCACTGGACTCGCCATGTGGTCTTCGGAACCGCAGATCATTGGTATGCTCCTTGCATAAACCACTGACTATATAAGTTATTTTAAAAGAAACAATGGAGGAAAGAAGAAAAAACGAAACAAAACATGTGGCTGACTTGCCATGTGACGTGTAATGGTCTGGGCTTAGCGTGTTTATAATTGTGAAGCCAGCGCTGGTGTGCCGCTTCGTGACATCACGGCAAGCCACACCACACGACAAAAATAATAGTACATTATGATACAAGTGTGCTAAGTTGACCATTGTATACAAGGCGCTATTGTGTGCGCACGAGCGAAAGCGAGTGCGCCACAAGAAAGCCGCGTATATTATGGTCACAGGCACACGTGTTACATACGACGTTTTTCAACACACTTGCGAAAAAAAAACAAGATTCTTCATTTAGTCAAATTTTAATTAATTATTAAAACAGTTGGTAAAATGATTTTAATGAAATTGAGTTATTTTTTAGTAATAAAGCTGATTTCACCAATTTATTGAAATAAATATGTAGATAATGTTATTTGCCGCATAAAAACTGTTCGTTGCTAAAAAAAAAAAGGTATAACCCGACTAAATTATATCGCTTCTTCTTCGTACTTACAACTTGGTACTAGGCTACAAATGTAAATTGTTTGGGTTAATAAACTAAAGGCACTTGTGCGTAATATACTGAAAAAGCACGCGTGTTTAATATCTAGGTTTATGAGCCAAAAATCGGTGGAATAAAAAGGTCGTTTTGAGCAAGTGTGTTGAAAAACAATTTACAACAAACCCGCTGAGAAACGTAGGTAAAACGATTCCATTTTTCGCGACACCATGCACATTATTGCACATAGTGTGTTAAGATGATTGTGAAGCTGAAAATTTCAATACTATATGCGATAACGTTTTTCTTCCTAGTTCGATATGGTTTTCAGAAAAGTATTTGTTACACTTAGGAGAAGGTTTTAGGATTTTAATAGAGGTTCTCAGTTTGACCACGCATAACTTTTACAGAGTATACCGATTTAAAAAAATCTTTTTTGGTTTGATAGAGTATGTTCCGAGGTAGTCCCATAGTCACCACATCGGATGAGGGGATCCGTCAGGAGTTGAGGGAACTCCTCAAATATTATAGGCATACATACAGCGATGTTAGTATTTTTTTTAGTAACAAGTTCAGCGTTTTAATTTGGAAAGTATCATTTGGTGAAGTGAAACTGATGCTGAGGACCACAAATGGCTACCGGAACTCTTCAACGTTACCTATTTTTATGGTGGCGATAAGATATCTCGATAAAGATAGTTGGGCAAATGTAACGATGAATATTAATTGTTTAACCTTTAATTGCCGAGGTGGTTTCAGAGGATTTTCAAAGCAAGTTTCAGAGCATTTCAAAGTAACACTTATATCATGGCAACAAAGTTCAAAATAATCGTCATGACGTCTGTGAGACGTATACCACGTCAGTTAAAGGTTAAATAAGACGTTACTTTCCCGCGGCCTTGCTTGCGGCGAGGTTGAAATGTCTTAAAGTTTCATATCAATTAAAAAGGGGAACTACATGACAGCTAAAATCACTAACTACTACTATACTAAAAGTATAGAATAAAATAAATGTTCTAAAAAACAAAACGCCGCCTTCAGAAACGCAAAAAATAACTTCTTTTAAAATAGTTGGTATAGGTCAAAAAATAAAGCCGATTTCAATTCGACTGACATAATACCAACCATTTTAAAAGAAGTTATTTTTTGCGTTTTTGAAGGCGGTGTTTTGTTTTTTAAAACATTTATTTTATTGAAAATGTGATAGATATTATGAAAAAGTAGGTCTGTACGTTTTCATTTCCAAGAAAATATTGGAATGACGTGGAAAATGTTATCGCCTGGCGCTAAATTTGTATGAGAAAATTTTGACAGCTAGAATTAAGCGTCGGTTCACAATCCTCTTAAGGTGTGTTGGTTGGTTGGATGGTTATTACCTATACGAGTTTTTCGTGTCCACTGGAGAAGACCCGTTTAGCTGACCGTTTGGTCGACCGTAGTCCCCGCCATTTTGTGGATATGCGTGACATTCGATTATTTAATTTAGATAAGTATTATAATACTACATGTAAAGTTTTATAGTTTTTTAACTTCTTGACTCCCGCTTAATGTACAAGCGGGAGTCAAGAAGTTTGCATCCATGCAACGTCAATTTTATTGGAAAGGCGTTACAGAACCCGTCACGTAAAAAACGCCGCTGAGCGACAATGGAGATGTGTTTGCGCATGGGTACAGTCGCCAACCAATAGCGTGCGCGCATAAGCATACCAGCGGAGCGTTCCCCGGTCCTGTCGATAAACGCACGACTGCCGCCAGCGGCCTTTTTACGTAACGGGACCTATACCGTCGTGGATCGGAAACCCTTTTCTTTTGTTACTTCATATTTGTTTTATACGTTATGCATTCATTCATATTTAAATTGTATTCTATGTAAGACACCATTTACTCTGAGATAAGTACGAGTTTAGAATTGCCAAATGTGTTATCAGAACTGGTGAAAGGCGAACGGGGTCTCGGCTTCTCGATCTTGGACTATCAGGACCCGCTGCGGCCGGCTCACACTCTCGTGGTCATCCGCTCGCTGGTGCCGGGCGGCGTGGCGCAGCAGGACGGCCGGCTCATCCCCGGCGACCGGCTGCTGTTCGTCAACGAACAGGTACAAAAAGGGCCCATACAATACTACCTACTACAGGTTCAGTCAAATGCAAAAATATGTATCGAAAAAAACATGTCATAAATATGTTACGTAGTTCTTCTTACACTCGAATATGGTGCATGGGGATATATTTTTAAGATGTTGCGTTCTCCCATATTTTTACACTTGACTGTACGAAAGGAGTTCGTCCTAACGATATAGCGTTTAGGCCGATCGGACGCGCCTACGCAGTGTTTTCCTGGCTATTATATATAACTAGACGTGCCCGCGGCTCCACCCGCGTGAATAAATTATATGAATGTATTTGTCACAATTGTATTATGTTCATGAGCCCTGATTAGCAACGTAACAACATGGAAATAAAAAGAGTATATATTTTCATATACATTTACTAAAATGTTAACATGAAACTCAGTAAATAAAACCTCTTGTACTCTGTGGCCACCGTTCCATTACTGGCCAACTTATACTAAAAATGAACTTTATTCACTTATAATAGAATTAATTTTTCTCAAACATGCTCGGAAAAAACGGTTTTCCGATTGAAAGAGAAGAACGGAAAGAGCCTCATTTTACTCCTAGGAGTAAAAAAACCATATGAAAACACTTTCCGTCCATGTCTATATTTTTCTTAAAAATGCTGTCAATTTGCATACAAAACCAAAAGGACCAAGACAAAAATTCCAAACAGCCAAGGTAACTGCTCGCTTTTTTAGCACAGTGCGTGGGTTTCTTTTTGAATTTGCATTCCAATTTCTATGGTTAATATTTAAAAACAATTGACAGTCGGTAACATTCGTTCATTCTGCATAATTAAATTACTTGCTTTTTAAAAATGTATTTGTATTATTTCCTCACATGTTTGAGAAAAGCATTGGCGGAAACGAGGATTTCCTGACTCGTATTTTAGCAGGCCTCGCTATTGCTCAGCCTGCTAACCACCTCGTCAGGAAAACCCTTACTTTCCGCGCCTAGGCAACAATGAACTATTCATTATAAAAGGTGTTTTCTCATCTACATTTATTTAAAAAGCCACAGAGAAGAGATACTATTCCTTCTACAGAGAACATAATAACTCTTGTCGGACTGCCTAAGCTATAAAACCTGTCCCAGAAGAACCAATTTATCCTGCTGCATGCAGGTCCTTATATAGTAGATCGGAACTTATAGCTTTGTATTGCACTTGTGTGAAAGAGACGGAGTACCCCCTTTTTCCATTTCTTTAGTCACAAATCGTGGTTTTACAGTCTAAGCAGGGCTTAAGGTATTATTAGAGACCAAATGTGTCTACTTAAACGTAAGGTATTGCGAGACCGATCCAAACGTTAGCCGAAACATTTCGGAACAATGGCCGACGGTTCAAATTGTTAATGTTATCGAGATTTCATTACGTGATTGTAGAAAAAATACGCAGCGAAACCGGTAAATGCAATGCTCTTTAGGTTACGTGCGTCGTTTTCGAGAAACGTGTCAACAATGTTTTTAAAATTTGTAAGGCGCCATTTCGATTCTTCCTTCGTTTTTTATCCCGTTCTGGTTTCTCACTTTTATATAATAGATAGGCTGTCACAGGCTTGTAGAGTTGGTTCCAAATTCAAATATCTTTGTGGGAGACACCAACTGGTTGAAATAAACAATACATCATTACACACAGAAGAGACTATTTACCGTTCTAATACCAAATCAAATAAAGCAGGCGTTCCGCAGGGTAGCATCTTTGGCCCTTTGATTTTCTTATTATATATTAATGATCTGCCACTAGTGACGCGACAACATTGTTCATTATTTGCTGACGACATATCAGTTGTGATTTCAGGCAAAAATAAAGATAAATATAACGATGATATAAACAATACAGTTAAAGATATTATACAATGGCTAAACGATAATAATCTTAAAGTTAATCTTAATAAAACTACTTACATACAATTTACTAATAGGCATGGAATCAAGAAGGACATCGTAGTGAAATATAAAAATGAAATAATAATGGAATCAAACGAAGTAAAATTTCTGGGTATAATAATGGATAGCAAGTGTTCCTGGAAACAACACATTCAATTTATAGGAAGCAAAATAAATCGCTTCTCATATGCACTCTGGCGACTTGCAAAAATAACAAACCAAAAAACTGCTTTAAAAGCTTACCACGGTTATGTAGGCTCTATCCTTAGGTACGGAATTTTGTTATGGGGTAACTCTGTGGATGTTAAAAGAATCCTTATAGGGCAAAAACAGTGCATCCGTGGCATATGTGATGTTTCTCCTATAACTTCATGCAAACCTCTTTTTCAAAAATTGAACCTTTTAACAGTTCCATGTTTATATATCTTTGAAGTTGCTTGCTTTGTCAAAAATCAGCAACATCTTTTTATGGCAAAAAACCAAGCGTGTTACTTTAATACTAGATACCCAAACCGATTAGTATTTCCCAGATGTAAAACTGATTTGTATCGCAGGAACTGTTACCCAATGGCAATACAAATATATAACAAACTACCAAGTAGCCTAAAAGAACTACCAATAAATAGATTTAAAGTAAAACTTTTCCACTGGTTGAAACAAAAAACATATTATTCAATTAAAGAATTTCTAAATAACCATTAAAATGTAATTAAATTACCGGACGACCATACGAATATGTGTATATTACGAGTCCTACTTCCTAAATATTGTTATAAAAATGTAGGTAATTGGTTTAATAATAATGCTAATGTAATTTAACAATTTTTATATAACTATTGGATTTAAAAATATTGTTAATGTAATTAAATTATTTATATAGTATTGAAATATTAGTGGTGTCAATGTGCTGTCGTTCCATCAATCTGAATATAATTAAATTAGTTTTTAAGCAAAGCTTTTGCATGCCGATTACGGTTAGATATGTGTTTCAAGAAATGTTTTATTCTAAGACCTGCCATACCATGTCTAGAGCAAATAAAATTTCATTTCATTTCATTTCAATAATATGGTATGCCATGGAATTTAGTTACTGGACACTTATTGATTCCAAATTCAAAATCATTAATTTTTGGACATTTTCGCAGTCGTATAGGAACTTCAACCTGCTGGCTCCTAATGAATTACTGGTATTATCGCAAGATAGCATATAATTTTTGAGAAAACAGTCACATGCGTCACGGTCGAGGGTCGATTGAAGAAATTGTGATATACCTCATTATAATATAATAGTCGTAATAGACTGAATTTAGAATAGTTAAAAAGTTGTAGTGTTATTATATCAGAACCTGGAAGACGCGAGCCTGGAGCAGGCGGTGGCGGCGCTGAAGGGCGCGGCGCGCGGCGTGGTGCGCATCGGCGTGGCCAAGCCGCTGCCGCTCGCCGACGCGCCGCTCCCGCTCGCCGACGCGCCGCCGCCGCTGCCCGCCTCGCAGCCGCCGCGCGCCCGCTAGCCCGCGCCCCCCCCACTCGGACCCAGCTGACTCCCGACCGGTCAGGTGTACAGATATTATGTTACGTTTTCCGTTCCACTCGGTTCCCCTATAAAAGACACCAATTTTTTTGATCTAATCTTCATTTTTAATCTTGACGCGTTCCAGTGGCGTAGCTAGCATGGGTGGCACCCGGTGCGGATATTGATGGTGTCACCCCAAAACTCAATAAAATTGTTAAAATAAAAAACAATAGTAAATTTAATTTTCGTTTTAACCTACATTTCGTCAGGTGAAGGTGACAACCAAAACTCACTAAGTAACAAATACCTACTCAAATCAAAAGTCGTATCTCGATATCGACTACGTACCGAGATACGAGGTTTTGAAGAGTAGTGACTGTTTTGGTAGTGACTTGGCAGTCAACAGACGAATTTTATTATTGTTAGGTACTTACATTACATATTTATTACATTATTTTATTGATGGCGGTTATGTAATCTGCCACATGCACATTTACGAATTGTTATAGATGGCACTCACTACTGATGTCCACGGTCAGGTCGGGTGTCACCCCAAAACGGGTGACACCCGGGGCGGACCATCCCCCCCCCCCCTAGCTACGCCACTGACGCGTTCTATGATGATATTGATGATTATTTTCCACTGTTGCATTCCAAACATTTTATATAAGATCATTACAAGAAATGAGTCTGATAAAAGTATTTTTTAATGTGAAGTTTACATTATAGAAACTTTTAAGTACATCTAAAAGGAAGCCTTATTTTTATTTATTATTAGTATACTTTAATCCTTTAAAGTCACATAGCTATTGAAAGAACTGCGTTCTACAAAACATTTTTTCTTAGTTCTTTGGTGTTTGAGTGAAATGGTTAAGTATGTTTTATATAGCCACTATGTAACTGTACTTTTACTGAAATTGAATTCAGGACCGTTGGAAAATCAAATAAAGAAAAGCATGTGCCAAAACATAGCATGATCAATACTATCCTTGTAGATTAAAAAAATCCCCTTTCAAATAGCTTAAACAGATTCAAATCCTACTTAAATAAATATAGATCTAATTTACACATACTACTAAATCTCAACTATTTTTGAAAGGAATTAAAACCGACGAACTCGTGTTATACAAATAAGGTTCACATTTAAATAGATATTATTTTCATCATTCCAGCAACTGATTTTAAATATTCTTATATTGAATGGCGAATTGTTATGATAGGCATTTATTACGCCTCTGAGTTTACAATGAGTAATGACTGAAACTTATCGTGTTTATACAACTTATCCTGAAGAATTTATTATGATTAAGACATTTTTATTGAGGGAATTGACGTATTATTAGTACATTATTGCCTAGGCACGGAAGTAGGCAATTGCGGGGCGAGGATTGGTTTAAACGGACGAGCTTGCGAGTCCGTTTAAAAATACGAGGCCCGCAATTGCCGTTCCTGCCGAGGCATATATAGTGCTTTTCTCAAAAATCGCAAGAATAAAATTATGTTGGAGTAAAGTACTTTATTAAGGAAAGAAATACCACACAATCTATACAGACAATATTATTACCTACTCTTTACCGTCTTTTGTTTATGACAAGGAGAAACGCAAGCTTTTTTTTAAAAACTACTCAAGCTATTCGAGATACAGATAAAAAAGTTATATTCCGAACAAAATTTGGATGTAATAAGACTTGTGCCCTCATTTTATTAAGGCCGTTTTCACTTTTTAAAAAGTTAGATACTAGATGGTAATGAAATTTGTATGCAACATTGCGTGCTTGTGTAGCGAGCACGCAATGTTTTTTTTTTTTAATTTGAGATCTGTCGGTAAACTATGTACTTCGCATCCCAATATATAGATAGTAATATCAACTTTTCCTGTCATTTTTGAGAAAAGTATTTTATGGCTTTTGTTTATACTTGCTCAGTTTTATTACAATGTTATGCATGAAATTGTACTTGCGTTGTAACGACTTTAAGGATTACTTGTGTATTAATGTATTAGTTTAAAATAAATATTGTGTACTTAAAATAGTCAATTCCTTTAGTTTTAGGCAGAAGTATATAAATCAAGATTGTATTTTATTTATGAACTTATTTGAAATCAACTAGCAGTATTATAGCTGATTTGATTATTATAATTACCAAATGTATAGGCAGTTTTACCCAACTATTATGACAATGTACTTATTATCTATTTGAAATGTAGGTAGATTTTAGTTAAGAGTATATATTAAATTTTAATGAATGTTTATATTGAGTTTCAATGAAAGAAGTACATTTTTTATAGTATATATTTATAGTAACAAAAATATAATAATTTATATTACATATAATTTGAAACATCACAATGATTCCAGTCGTCCCACTAGTCCCTATTTGAGCAATTAAAACCTATTAATAATTTATTTGGTACGAAGGGACGGGACGCATAACATACTTTTAGAAGCGCTTCCGGACGTCTTATATCGTCGCATTCACACTACAGAACGTAGAGTGGAGACAAAGTAGAAATTATCTACACGCTTGGCTGAAAGTATCTCGGTGTTTCCGGTAACGGTTTCGAGGTCCCTACTAAGTAAGTTTTCACTTATTATTAAATACTTCAATCCATATCTTTTCATATATTTTGTCACATTAATTCGAAATGGCATCATCGTACTTTTGCTGTTAAAATTATCTGACCACCAACTAGCCCAATAAACTTAGCCCTTAAAATGACAAAAGAGGATTGGCACCGTTCCGCTTAATCAATTAAAGTATTGTCGAAATTATTATTATTTTTCTATGTAATCTCCTATCGCCCAGTTCCACTGTCTTCTAATTAAGTAGACATGTTTTGGTATCACTGCTGTCAGTCCCTGTAAAAGTCTTCAATGACATCATTGTACTTTTCATAAACTACGCTTCTCTTGATTTTAAGTGTGGGCCCTGTGAAAGAAAAAAGACATACATTTTACTAATACGACTAATACATAAAATAAATAAATTAGTAATGCAACTCCTGAAACTCTATTATCAAACCGCGATTAGTATACACTTAAGTACCGTTAGCACAAAAGTACATATAATGAATAAATATAATTAATTATAAGTCAATCTATGATATCTTCATAGTTTAACTGCAGACACTTATAGATAAAAGTTTCACAAAGAATTGCTTCATCATAATCATTGAGTTCGTATAAAAACGCTACCTATTCTTGGTAAATGCTGTGTCATTTGTTTTATAAAAAAATTAAAGTCATAATAAATGTTTGACAACTCAATGTCATTATTTTCCACATAATTTTCATGTTACCGGTTACCGAATCGCTGTACGTGTCGAAAATAAATTTGTGTAGTATATGTATAATATGAATCGTGGCAAAGTGTTAAACGGTCGGTGCCGAGAAATCATCTTCAATGTATTAACATATTTTAATAATGAAAATGATAAAACAAAGGTTCTTCTGAAGTCTTTGATGGTCATTCTAAGTGTAAACGTAATAATTTCTGAGGTTACTATTCCAAAGGATACATTACAGGAAATGATTGGATTACTGAATAATAATCGCAAAGTCTTAAATCGTGTGGTGGCTGCGACGGGCGTTTGCAAAAAAACAGTAATAACAATAAAAAAAGAAGAGAATGTTGCCAGGGAAAATTCTCGGAAACTGAGCAATCCTAAAAAAGGAAAACGAGGGCCAAAATTTATTTTAGATATTTTCGACAAATGTGCCTTACGTAATATTATAACAAATTTGTACCGCCAAAAATTGTTCCGACTGTGCAAAAAATATTAAATCAAGCTAAATTAGACATAAACTTTCTTGGCCAAAGAACCACATTAATAAATATTATGAAAAAACATTTAGGATTTAGCTTTAAGAGATGCACACAGAAACGGTTGGAGTTAGTAGAGCAAACGCAAATCAAAGCTTGGAGAGCTAGGTATTTAAGAAGAATCCGAGAAAATGATGCCTTAGGTCCCAACAAAAAGCTTGTCGTTTATTTGGATGAAACTTGGGTGCATTGTCACTACACTGTGAATAAATGCTGGCAGTCTACGTCCGAGCATGGCATACGAAAATATGACAGTGCTGGGAATAGATGGATTATAATCCATGCAGGTTCTGAACACGGTTTTGTAAGGGGAGCATTAGCTATTTGGAAGGCTAATTCAAAGAAAGGGGATTATCATGGCCAAGTAAATACCGAAAAATTTCTTAAATGGATTACTAATAATCTTTTACCAAATATACCAAATTAAATTATTTTAATGGACAATGCTTCCTATCACAGCACACAGGTAAATAAACCCCCCACTTCTAGAGATAGGAAACACGTAATGATGGATTGGCTCAAAGCACATAATATTCAATTTTCAACGCAATACACAGTTCCCGAATTGTACGAAATTATTCAGAAAAATCGCCCTCCTAAAGAATAATTAATAGATGACCTATTAAAATCACACGGACATGAGGTACTTCGCTTGCCACCGTACAACTGCGACTTGAATCCAATTGAGTATATATGGCATTTAGTAAAGCAGAGAGTGGCTCAAAAAAATGTGCAACAGCGTGAAAATGAGATTGAGGCTATAACATTAGAGGCATTAGCTTCTTCAATCACCGAAAATGATTGGAAAAAAGAGGTGGACCACGTGAAACGTATTGAAAATGACTACTGGCAAAGAGAATGCTTGGAAATTCCTCGTAATGAAGTAGTTGTCACCATAGGTAGGTACAGCAGTAAACTGTTTCTATGCAGGGGTGTTATTCTCTCACAAAGCAAAGGTGAACGTATGCACAGGTGATGCCAAAGCGGCGAGTTTAAGTAGTCCCATCCGAGCGATCAGAACACGTATTAGGGCATGCATTTTCAATTTAGCAGCATGGCTTCTCGAACGTATAATAACGTGAACGTAAGAATGCACGCCCTAATATGTGTTCTGTTCGCTCGTACGAGACTACTTAAACTCGCTGTTTTGGCATCACCTGTGCGTTCGATCACCTTTGCTTTGTGAGAGAATAACACACCTGTTAGATGTGAACGGTGCATATTTAACACTATTTAGCACACTAATTATCTATTTTGTTTTTTCTGTGCCAGGTGATGATACGGACACTTCTGAAGACGATGGTGTTATGAATTTATAAATTTTGATGGTGTTCCTAAATTTAATTATTACACTATTTGTATTTTTTTAAAGTAGGTAAATATAATTTTTTTTTTCCCAAGGTTTAAACTTCTTGGTACAGAAATATGCATTTTCATTTATCTGCACACTCTACCATTGACAATGTCATTTCATGTATTAATTCAGAAACGACATATGTGCTCGATTGTATTCTAATCGCGGTTTGATAATAACTCAAATAATGTTTACTGCTACACACACAGTACACACCTTACACGTCATACATTTATATAATTATTTATTCACCTGAAATGGTACGTGATACACCTACATTGTGCTACTATATATTATGGTAGTATTAGGGGATGTTAGCATAAAATTCGTTTTCCACAATTTCACTATTCATTTGCCTAACATTCGAACGTCTATTTATGTTACTGCGTTCAATAGTTTATGCTGTGTTTTGTCAATGAGCCAGTCAGTTATCAGCGAAACCATTATTATTATTAAACTTTATAAGGTACTTAACTAAACGAAAAATCCACGTGGTATAGTTTGTCAGCCATAAAAGTTTCATACACACTTAAAAAACCATTTTTTTTCCTGTGGTCAATAGTTAAAGGCATAAAAATTATGTTTTTATTTGATAGGATTAACGTAGACATCACTCAAAGGGCGATGGAAAGAGCTATCCTGGGTGTCTCTTTGCGAGATCGAATCAGGAATGAGGAGATTCGCAGGAGAACTAAAGTAACCGATATAGCTCACCGGATTACAAACCTTAAGTGGCAGTGGGCGGGGCACATTGCTCGTAGAACTGATGGCCGTTGGAGCGGAAAGGTTCTAGAGTGGCGACCGCGAACCGGGAGACGAAGTGTTGGCAGACCTTCCACAAGGTGAACTGACGATCTGATAAAGGTCGCGGGAAACCGCTGGATGACAGCAGCAGAGGACCGATCGTTGTGGAAAACCTTGGGGAAGGCCTTTGTCCAGCAGTGGACGTCTTGCGGCTGATAATGATGATGATGAACGTAGACATGTCGCCGTTTATGCGGTTATGGGTTTAGTCAGAAAATTAGGCCTTAAAAACGTTAACTTCGGATATGTCTACAGGAAAGACGGTAATCTAAATCTGTGTATGACCCAAAAAGCAGAACAGACACGTCATAACTTGACAAATTACTTTTGATTGGCTGTATAACTGAGCCACGTGGTTTGGCTTGTTTACATTTAGTTAAGTGCCTAAACAAATGGAGCATAGTAAAGATAACGTAGTCACAGTAAAAATCAATAAAGGATTCAAAGTTATAGTTATTTTCTGGTTAAGAGATGCGAACCTAGTTCTCCCGTGTTTACTGAGAAGTCCGCTGGTAAAACTGAGAACTTCTGGATCTTTTGCGCGTTGGACATGGCGTGCTTGTTGGCACGAATGATACCGGCCTCGATGGCTTTGTAAACCTGCAAGTAAATTAACATTAAAATATAGACCTGTATTTTGGAAGGCAAAGTGATGAAGTGAAACAGTGCGTTGGTATGCATTTAAAAAGGTGGTTTCACTTGAGTACTTACAATAGGATCTTTGGTTTTTGAAATTTCACTGATGGTAGTAGCTTTGCTGCCGAGGCTCTCCACCCATTTCTGCGTTTCCGTGTCTAAAGCGTCGAGGGGATCGCCGGACTCCGCATCAACTTTACACTGCAATCACAACAGTAACAGTGAAAAACGCGGATTATGTGATACCCATATCCTTTGATATAGAGTTGATTTTCTTTTGCCGCGTTCTGTTTGCTTCAACTTGCAAGTATATAAATATGTGTAATATGTATGTACAAAACACCGGCAATATAACAAAAAAACGCACTTATCCCTTTAAAGGATATCTTCCAGATAACCCTTGTTAGAAAAATGGTTAAATACTAATGGTTACTGGAAAGTTATGTTAATAGTGGCATCAAACATTTTGGGTTTAAAATTAAAGTGTCATTTGATTATTTCGCTAATGCTTGCGATCTAAACCGTTCTTTTTTAAGCTATATCTTGACAGAGTGGTCGTAGTTGTCAAATTTTGAACGAGAGACCAGTTGCTTTATGCGTCGGCATTCTCCTTGGACTGTTGTCGGGTGTTTCTTCGGCGTTATAATTCCTATCTTTTTTTTAATGGAATGGAAACTACCCCTGGGCCCGCTGTTTTACATTAAAATTTGCAGGTAGTCATCATTATTTTGATCTATATTTTAAAGACCACAATGACGCCGGTTGAACTGACCATATATTCACCCTCCCGCCCTTGCACATACAATCATGCACTAAAATTAGATATTTACGGTAGTACTTAGTATTCACCTTAAGCGTGAGTAGGATCGAGAGGAACTTCCGCCGGTCTCCTATGAGGACCGCGTACCCGACGTGCGGGAGCTCGGTCTGGACCGTCTGCTCGATCAGCACCGGCGCCACGTTCTCACCGCCCGCGGTGATCAGCAACTCCTACGCACAAATACACCAGTTATCAATTTATTCTATGGATTTAGTTTTCATTTATCGTCGGTGATAGATCGTAACGATCAATATCAATAAGTTGCAAAATGACTTGGTAAAGTAAAAGGTGCAATTTGAACATTATTATATCTGTTAGTTACTTACTATTAACTTTGTTTATCTTATCTTATCTTTAAGCCCTTTCGAATAAATTTATACTCTGTAAGATATTTGTGCAATTACCCCTCTAACGGCCGCACTCAGAGTCAGGTATGACGACTAAGGGCCTGTTGTTTGATCAGTAGTTAAACTAATAAATCGTTATAAATCGTAACTACTGGTTAAATCTCAAGGAAATGTGTCCAATTTTCGTTTGCCTTTTCGTATTTTAACAATTAGTTGAGTTTACTACTGATCAAACAAAGAACAAAGGAAAATAGTACGTTATCCTCACTAATTCAAATAATACACATTACTTTATGTCTCATAAAGGCGTGTAAATCAATAAATACAGTCAACGAACCAAAACAGGCTTAAAGTCACCCTGGGTTTTGAAAGTGACTCGGTTTTTCAGTGCTTTAAGCATTTAGAGCTTTCCAAATTTGGTTATAGTGACATTTAAAATTTAAGGCCAGGTTTCTTATTTGGTCCATTATGCCATTATGTTTTTGGCTTATGGGAATGCAATTTAGGTACCATATAAAAAAATGTAAATTTGATTAACGAATGACTGTTTATTTTGTTAAATTTTACAAAATAATACGCAGTATAATGCCAGCAGTACATAAATAAATAGCTTGACTTAGCTGTCTACCACAATAACACTACCCCGATTCTTGTTTTAAGTATTGTTTATTATTATATTTAAAAATTCTAGCCGATGACTTCCACACTGTGAAGAAAATGTAATTTTTATTTCGTAGAATTCTGACGTTTCTTGTTCTTGCCAGTGATGGCCAAACACGTCAGTAAGTTTTTCAATCACATCAACAATAAAAAAATGTTCGTTACTCCTGAAACGTCAGAAAGAGACAGTAATAAGATTCTAAGAAATTAAAAGGTTGTGTTTTCAAAGTTTGACGAAGGCGTCTCTCGAATTGACATATATCGTGCAGCACAAAAATCTTTAACATACATTTACAACAGTGTAAAACTGCTGCGTCAATGTACGTAAAAATAAGTAGCTGGGAGAGGCTTCTTGGATGGGAACACTATAATTACGATTACCTTTATCCTTCCGGTAATATAGAGGAAGTTGTGACTATCGACTCGTCCCACGTCGCCGGAATGCAGCCACCCTTCGCTGTCGACCGCCCCCTTTGTCTTCTCCTCGTCGTCCAGGTATCCCATGAACACGTGGCGGCCTCTCATCAGGATCTCGCCGGGGCCGTTCTGGCTCATCGACCCTTCGAACTTGGTCTCTGTACCCTCTAATAGCTCACCGACTGAGGTCAAATTGAATCTGGAAATATATGTACACAACATAATTATTGTCAATCTCTTAACTGTTCACGTTTTGATTTTGATATTGGATAATAAAAATATGATAATAGAAAAAAACCTGAGAAAGACGATAAATATAAAGGCTCATGCAAGTTGTCACAATAAACACCACAAGAAAAGCGATGTTTTTTCTTGTAACTTGGGTTTTTGGATGTAGGTATTTGATTGAATAGCTATACCGCATGACGGTCGTTCGAATTTTCCGGACTAGGTCAATACCCAGTACTAATTTGAGGCAGTTGACGGAAAACTTACTTAGGGTCGATGCTCAGCGAGTGCGCGCCAGCAGCCTCGCTCATGCCAAAAGCCTCCATGATGGGAATATCCAATGATAGGAAGAACTTCTTGATCTCAGCAGAGAGCGGCGCTGCAGCGGTCACAAACGTCACGCAGCGATCAAGACCTAGGTTTTCGCGAACTTTGCTGAACACCAACGTACGAGCCATTTTGTAACTGCATGATAGTCCGTCTCGCCTGTAAAAAAACATTATTGAGCTGTAGTTTCCATCATTTAACTGCCCGGGTTATATGAATCTGCATGCGCATTTCAACAGTTGGAAGTAATATCTATTAAGTTATGTATGTGTTCACTATTAAGCAAAAGATGTTGTCGGATATAATTAATTATAAACGTTACCACTACTGCCCCGCGACTTGTCCCGTAATACCTCACTTCCGATCGACAGAGATGCGTAAAGGCAAGCGAGAAAAGTGATGTTGTGCTAACAGTTAAAACGTTTATAAATCATGCGTGTGCTATTGTAAATTTTAGTGACGGGGCTTTCGTGAATTAATAACACTAGAAGTTACAAATATACTTTAATGTAAATGTCAATTTGAATTAAAATTTGTTCTCAGAAAATTTATTTAACATTAAAGTTTCGCGTTTATTTATTCGTTCAGAGTTTAAATAATTGACATACATACATAGAACCAACAGGTTTTACGTGTTCCGGAAGTGTTCTATTCTAGTGTAACGATAGAATGTCGGAAAACCGTCTAAAAGAATGTTTTTTATTATGACCTGCAAATGGCACACGAGCACGAGGCTAGCTGGTGGTATGTGGCCTCTCAAACCCATAGACATTTGCAATCTTACGATGGCAATCCCGACTTAGATATAATGCCCCTGACCAGCTAATAAAACCTTTATTCCAGGGAATGTAAGGCTATACGCAGAATGACGCGTCGAGTCAACGTTTTGCTACTTAATATGCGGCTGCTGTAACGATTTGTCAGGTATAAAATAGAAGTCTTTGTTGACAACTTTAAATAGACAAATATTTCTCTAATCCGTTTTTCAGTTTTTAATATGTAAACGCCATTACAATTATAGTTTCTAATTCAGTCCCTGTAACTCAATTCCCGATCATTTCGGTACCTAGTTTTTTTTTGTCAGATTCATTTGATTTTTGACTGAGGAGTTAATCAGAAGTTTTGTTACCTAGTCGGTCCATAAGTTCTGTGATCTGTCACAAAGGTTTAGTCAAATAAACCTAACTACTGTTTATTTTTTAATTTCAAAATATATACAAATTAAAAGCTTAATTAATGTACATTTTTAAGAACTCATTATGATTCCACATAGTCGCCGCCATTTCCGATACGATTTTGTAACATTCATGGCTGGCACCGATTAAAATACGCACGAGTTTTGTGAAAAATTCACTTTTTGTAAACGCTTTCGACCCAAGCTTTCCTGCCCCGAATGGTAATACTTTAAATTCGTACATCCATTTATTGCTATAGTTAATAAAACAAATGACGCTTTGGTGTACTACAGGTTTATGAAACTTTTATTTATTTTTAAATTGTTTAAATCTCAGTGACAGAATTTATGAGTCGACTAGGTATGTTTTTAGTTAAGGAACAAATTAGTGTTTTACACCGACCCCAACCCGACCACAACTAACATTGATAGTCTAGCTGTTTATACCTGTTTAATGAAGCTGACTAACATGCAATAAACTTTCGTCGAATGCAGCTCCCTACACTATAAAAAAAATCTCGAGAGTTACATACAAAGCGTTTATCTCCGAACTACTCGACAGCAACATGTGTCGTGTGCTCATGTGTATATGCTATGTCCGATAAAATGACATTTAGGTAAACATTCAAAACTTCGACACGATTAACAACTTGTGACACGTCGGAGTGCATGCAGGGTCTATACCTATTCGACTTTGCCTAATGAATATTATTTCTGATCGATTTCTGTACCTATTGTACTTTGGCAAATAAGGAAAAAAGAAGCAAGAGCAAAACAAAACATGAACACAATCGGAAACAATGTGGCTTAAGACACGGCCCACATTAGCTTCATTTTATCAGTCAACCAAAAACACGTCATTCAAAAAACATGGATACAAGACACGGTCTAATCTACGCGGAATACGATGACCTTACCAGAACTGTAACATTTCGAGAGTGGTGAACTCTGTAGGGAGGCCCCTCATGCCAGCTGATAAGGCCCTGACGTGAAATAAAACATTTAGGATGAAAGGTCATCTATATCCGGGAAAAGTAACATCATCATAACATTTAATCGATACAACAACGGATTAATAATAACAACGTAAATACACGCACGTATCATCAGACACGGAAATAAATTTTATCTAATGAAAATATTTTTATAACTTTGTCCAATAATCCGAGAAATATTTTGTACAATTCGTGCTATAATTATATAATATAATCCCGAGAGATAAAGGTTTGGATAATAGCACAGCGGTTATTTGATAAAGTTGATAACATCGTATAGAAGGTCCGGTAGGCGCTCAACTGTTAGCATTTACCCTAACATAAGTATAGTATATATAGTATAATTTATCTGTAATTATAGAGTAGGCCCCATCGTTCAATATATACTTTATTGGGTTTGTTTTTTGGTATACTGAGCCAGATTAGTCCCAAATATCGTGCATATTTTTAAAAAAACCTTTATAAATGTGAAGCAATATAAGCGTGACAAGCAATAGCTAATCGTCCAGAGTAGGTAAATATTAGTAAATTTATATAGATTAGATTACAATAGCTGTACGGAAGGATAGCCCGTTGTCATCTCATAACCAGTTCACTATCTAAATATGAAGCGTACCTAATCACGGAATACAATTGTTGGGACATTGTCAGAGTATTGTTTAAGCTTTGGACTTCTAGGACAACCAACTTGAGAAAAGTTACTATTTTATATAAAACAAAATAGTTTTTGGAATCTTTCGTCAGCAAAACACGTTCATCACTAACCCCTCAATCCTGGATAGGTGGTGCTTGAGTCCTTTGTCTTTAGCCCAGACGGCGATGGATCGCTTCAGCCCTCCGCTCTGTGCGCCAACCACCATTATTTTTTCATACATTTTCTCCCAAAGTCGGGGCACTGCTAGCAGCCTGTAAGACATTGTTTGTTATTGGAAAACATATGTTGACATACAAACACATAATAAACTCACGCCTTAGTTTCCAGAGTGGGATAGGCAGACCTACAGAATTACCTACTACTCTAAATATACATTTTTTATTACTTATGCCGTAAACAGTATAATAGTAGGTATGAACAGGTAAAACTTGTGTCAAGAATGGATGCATGCTCTCTAAAATACTAATAACTTTATGATTAATTACGGTCGGTAAAAACTAAATTTGGGTTTAATTCACAGCGGATTATTTCCACCGACCACAGTACCCAATTAAGTAACAATCTCCTGTGCAACTAACCTGGTAGGGCGAACCTCCTTGAGCGTTTCAATCAGGCTGCCCTTGAGTGCGTCGGGCTGCGCGAAGTACACCGTCACAGCATTCATCAAGGTAACATAGATGTCCACAACCTAACAAATTGTATTGTTATTAAGTTAGTTATTTCTAGGGACTTCAGTACAAATAGGCAACCGCCCAGGTAAACGCTCATTCGTCTAACCTTCAATCTTCATCTTGCAAAAGGCAGTATACAAATGACAAATACCTACTGGCAAGCAATTTTAAATTAAGAATATGTCTCCAAAAACTGTATGTAGTTTTTTATTCAATCAAAACATTCCTATTTCTAAAAAAAGGTGGTGCACACCTGCTCATTTTATTAAAAATATTTATCTAGATTTGCATATTTTTGTTGTTATTATCTGTTTTCATATTTCCTTACTATGACTATGATAGTTTAATTAAAAAAATATACTTATGAGGTAGATGATTGTTACACACCTGTGCGGCGACATGGCTGAGCGGCAGGAAGGAGATGAGCGTGTCGCGCGTGGGCTCGATCTCGCCCAGCCGGTCGGTGATCGCGTACGCGTCCCACGTCAGGTTGTCGTGCGACAGCATCACGGCTTTGGGGGGGCCCAGGGTCCCGGACTAAAATAAAAAAAAGTAAGAATTGTTATTAGAGATGTGTTTTTCTTGAGATTGAGAGCTACGTGTTAAGTTTTAGTTTTACGTTATTTTACTTAATAATAAGTTAGTTGTTATTTTAATTTATCAATAAAATAAAGACAATAATCAACATACATGCACGTTGTGACAGTTGGGCAAACCAGCGGTAAGACAGACAGACGGACAGCAAGAGCCGCATCCCAGGGGATGTTTTATTACTTCCTTGGCACGTGACCTTAATAAGTTACTTAATAGATTTGATTCGTTTTTCTTTCCCTCCATGTTTGACTACGAGCGAGGGAGTTTCAGGAGTTTGGTGGAACACTTTTTCAAATCCAGGTAAGTACTCTTTATCTTTCTCATTGATTAGTGATATGTAACAGCGTTATTAATTTTACACACCTCAGAAATGACTAAGCTAATTGAAGTTTAATCAGTAGGTACTGTACGTACCGAAAATTTCACGCGCAGTTATGTTTTGTAGTTTAAATTAATAAAAGTTTTATGTGAGTAATAAGATAATAACTTTTTCACGTGACAAAGCAATACGAAATTGAAGAAAACGATAGCTAGGGAAAATGTGGTGTGGCCTTGCCTTGGCGATCGATGCCATTAAAATTGATTGCTGAAATGCATTTTTCTTCATACTCATAATAAAGTTGTGTGCCTGTTCCTATGTAGGTTGCTTGGTGTACTTACTGTATAAACGATGGTGCAGCATTCGTTGACAGCTATACTCTTCAAGATGTTGTCTAAATGAGTTTCGGGCTCTTTCTGACCAATTTCCAACAGTTGCTCCCACTGGAAACAAAATAATTTCCGTCTTAATTTATTATCTTCTGTTTTATTTACTATTATAAACAGGGTTAGATGTGCTCATTACTTTACTTTCAAATTATTATTATTATTGGTGGGAAAATTTGGCAGTTAAAGTGCCAAATTTAATAAGTATATTTGGATGAAATCCGTCTGTCGCATAATCATTATCGCTGAGGTTTAATGTCAAC
This sequence comes from Acleris sparsana, assembly GCA_923062465.1. Lineage (NCBI taxonomy): Eukaryota > Metazoa > Arthropoda > Insecta > Lepidoptera > Tortricidae > Acleris > Acleris sparsana. Next base: position 10,179,374 of record OV281287.1, on the reverse strand, counting down.
GCTTTACAACGCAACAATCGAATTAATCCAGGGCCTCCATTCTAGGCCGTAACAACCACATCGTCTTTTGTTGATCTAGGCTGCTAGGGTATGGTTTTTAACTCGGCCACCATTACTGTCAAGGAAATAAGAGATATCGAAACGTTGAAAATACGATAACAGGTCAAACACGATATTGTTTGCTGTCGTAGAATAAAGGCCCATATATAGGTTATCTACAAGATTGATTGAGATGAGGATATTTTTATTTATTTAGTTAACTGTCATAGTCATATCTGTCGTGCCAACTTTATTTTTTATCTCATACATACTTTCGTATATGTTCAAAACAACTCGTGTTTGAATGTATATATATGTTGGATGATGACGCATGAACAGCTGTACAATATTTGCACAAAATCTGGGACACCTGTACCTAATTCATGTTCATAAATCATAGGGTAAGTTTGTTCCGGACAGCAATGTTATAGGTAGTTCCCGCGGAACAAGGATAACGTTAAATTTTACGCGAACGAAATGTCGTTCAAACGCTTGTATAAACTTAAATATTGAGGATAATAAGATGCTGGCCTGGTCCCCTCCTTATTATGGATACAATATTTACATTTCATGAAGTGAATCCAGCAGAGAGTCATTGTTCCAAGTTTTCACTGTTATTTGAGTCTATAACGAAATCACCGCGAGGGAATATACTTAGCGCAGTAAGTCATACCATTAAAGTAACCACTTCACATTGGGTTAGCTTGAGGATTAAGGTCTCTTGCCATTTCCATCAAAGTGGCGGGGCGTAATTAGATACTGATTAGGTCCTATGCCTAAGTTAGTTGGCAACTTACGCTGTAAAGCCCAGGTACTGATGTATCAACAGGCCCTTCCCACTGCACGATGGCTTTGAGGTGGGGCAGCCGGTGACGCACAGACAAGATTTTTTCCAACTGCTTTTTGTCTTGCACAACGCAAATGTTGGCCCTCGCCTTCTCCAAGCAATAGAAACATGCTTCTGCCGAGTTGGTCGTGTAGATTCCCGCTGCGTAGCCACTAAAAAGGTAATAATAATTTTGCGCCGCTTCTTCGTAGCAGTGATATCCTAATGAGAAGCGCTGGTAGACTTTATAGTACATGTAAAAATACCCTAATTGTTCAAATGTTTGGCTTGTTAGGTAAGCAATTAGAGATTTATTTACCCACGCGACAACATCGAAATAAGGGCTGGGTCGGTAGCGGTGGGTAGCTATATAGTCGAATTTAAGGTAGGGCAGCGGTGGTTTCGTGTAGGGCAGGTGTAAAAAATAATATATTCTATTATTGTTCTTACGAGCGTGAGTGATTATTTAAATAATAAACTTCATATTTTAACTAAAGGCATTGCCTTACAGTACGCCCTAGGTACTTACGCCCGTGGTCTCGTGTCCGTTGATTTAAGAGATGATACCTATATTTCAATGATTTTTTTAATAGAAGGTACTAACCCGGCGTGAATAGCCGCTAAGTCCGCCACGAACCACTGCTCCGAGTTGAAGCCGAGGATGCACACGGAGTGGAACCGCTCCAAGCCCAATTTGAGGAACGCTTTCGCTACTGTCCTTACTTTTTCCAAGTACTGTCTAAAACAAACAAGTGTAAGATTTTTAGTTGTTGTAGTTTTGGCTGAAGGAGGGGGGGGGGACACACTTGACTCTAAAAAAACATTGCGCTTTAAAGCTTAATATTTCATAAACCAATTCCTGAATCGAAAAATTGTTTGCGAAAACCCGCAATATTTTTGAAAGAGCTATCCAACGATACCCCACAGTATGGTGTAGACGAGAATAAATACATCCGTCACTTATAGGGGAGGTACACTAAAAAATATTGTTTTAAAGATTTTTTTACCATTTTGTAGGCGTACTAATATGCATATTCATGCCAAATTACAGCTTTTTAATACTAAGAATCTGAGCTATGCTGCGGACGGACGGACGGACGGACGGACATCACGAAACTATACCTAAGGGTTCCTAGTTTGACTACGGAACCCTAAAAAGTGGTCTCTGCCTACCCCTCTGGAAAACAGGCGTGATTTAATGTATGTAGGTATGTATGTAAAAATAAATATGTTCGAGTACTTAAGTATATATAACATTAAATGTAACCTACAGTACGTTCATTACGCCAAACATAAATGACGAATTTTTCTTCATTATGTAAAATAGACTACACATTCCATTTGCATTATGCAATAACGGTTATGGGTATTAATTACCTCCAATAATTGTTACACTAAAAAACGAGCCTGTGAAAAAAAAAACTGTTTTAAATTATAGATCTAATTAGGTACTTACTATAAAAAAGTATGTTTGTTGCACTTCGATACACTACGTTCTTATTAAGTCACTATATATCACTTATTAATTTAGTTAAAACAGTGTACAGTCGTCCTAGTTTTATATATAGCTTTCGGCTGGTTATCGCTAAACACACTTGCACTCGCATCTGCAGTATAATAAATTGTCACACGTGTTTGGCTCAGTTTGACTTTGTCTACAGACCTATTTCGTCACCTCCCTAACTCGTCCACAATGCCATATCGTCAGCATGTAATTCTTAAATTGTCACCTTCCTAACTCGGCCACATTTTTATATCGTCAATTTCCTATCTTGTCCACATTCCTATATTGTCCATAGTGCTGATTCGTCCACATTCCTATATCGTCCACAGCGCAAACTGAAGTTAGCCACACAATATTGAAGAAGTTGACCACACAACGAAATGTGGACGAGTTAGCACTGTGGACTAAATAGGAATGTGGACGAGTTAGGAATATGACAATATAGGAAAGTAGACAAGTTAGGAAGGTGACAATATAGGAATGCCGACGAATTGGAATAGTGGGCCATATGGCATTGTGGACGGGTTAAGAACGTGACGAATTAGGACTGTGGACGCAGTCGCCGTGAGCCACGTGTTTCATAGATATACTAAGATTGCAGATTATTATTAAGGGGTAGTGTAGTACTGTGTCTCGGCATAGTTTACTGGTCTGCTCGGTTAGTGCCAAAGTGACGTCCGAACGGCCTTCTAACCAACTTGTCAGGCAATCTCCTATTTTCCGGGCCTGTACAATAATACTCTACTATTGTGCGCAACAACCGGCCTTCCTAAACAAAGTGAGTTAGAGAAATCGGAATCGCTCACGAAGGATAGATACCTACACAATCTGTGAAAATTCGAACTGCCTTAAATAAATAGAAAACATCCTACGTTCAGGAACAAAATCCTACACGCGCTCGGATTATCACACAAATAGATCACGCAAATTGTTAGATATGCTCCAAATTGATTATACACTTACTTATAAGTTATTTTGTGCCATTTTCCATCTTTTTTGGTACACAGAGCTATACCGTCAGGGTACCGGGCGGCTTGTCTTCGCAAGAGTCCGGGGACTGAGATAGGAGGCTCGCCGGCGACGCCGCGGGGGGCCATTCGGAGCTTCACACGGCCCTCTGGCACCCATGTCAAGTAGTCGGTTGCGGGCAATTCCTGATCCGGACCTGGGGAATGTCGAAACTGTCACTTCTCGTGTTTTTAAAGCCCCAATTCTAGTTAGGGCTAAAACTTGAAACAAAGAAGTTTGACGATTAGTTGAAACGAAATTTCTAACTTATGCTCCTAGTTAAAGAAAGTATATCTTCTATGAGAAATATATAACTTTGAAGGGTATTTTTTTAAATACGAGTTTGAGCCGATATGACAAAACACGTGCTCATTATTTTTCATGTTCTTAAACATTCCTTTCCTTGTCAGTAAATAATAATGAAAAAAACCGGTGAAGTGCGAGTTGGACTCGCACATCGAGAGTTCCGTATTTAAGATATGCTTGGTAACCGCAAAAGAAAATACTCATTTTGTTATGAGCTTTATTTTCCATGCAATAACTTCCGTTTTGACTAGCCTAAATTTCAATACAGATTTTCATAGTTTTAATGTTATTTCTTAATAACTGTAAATAATCAACACTTCATTTTTCCCTTGTTCATTTTCGGTTATAAATTAAAAAGTACATCACAGAAAATTAAAAAGAAATAGTTCTGAAACGTGCAAATTGAGCCCTTTCTCAAACCACTTTCATTTTTCAACCCCCCATTCTAGTCCCCTTTTTAATTATTTCTTTATTTTTTTTGCCAAAAACAGATACGGGCAATCAAGTTGTATAACTACCTACTTATGCTAAATTTCAAGTTGATGGCATTTTTTCAAGACGAGACTTGAATCGTTTTTTTTTTGTGTAATTGTTATATAATTACCAATCACATCCACATTATTACTTAATTCTTAACGGCTTTGATTTTGATTGATTCTTGGTTGAATAATGAATTTAATCTACTGTCAACCCTAGCATGCTGGAAAATCTACGATGACTGCTTATATGCATATTCAATTCATGCCAAATAACAGCTTCCTAGAACTAAGAGTCTCTGAGATAAAGCTGCGGAGGGACGGACGCACGTGGCGAAACTATATGGGTTCCTCGTTTGACTACAGAACCCTAAAAACAAAATCTTACTTTCAATTTTGTTTGGTTAAAAGCCGAAGTACGTACGTGTGCGTGCGTGCGTGCGTCAATGATTGTCATGGATGTCAAGATCACTGCTGATTTTCTTAAAATATCAGAGGTCGAGTTTTTAAAATCGATACCTTTTTAATGTTAAGGACAAAACAAATACCTATTTAAAACATGTATGTTTTTCAATGACATTAAACGGCAAGAAGACAAGATTTTTGTCGAACAAGTATGTAAATAGACAATTTAGTATTTATCATAATATTACCGACACTACCGACGTGTTTATCAGTGACGAGTGACATTATGACCGCGAGGCTTGAAAAAACGACTCTCTTTATGTTTCTCGACCTCTAAAGCTATAGATAATAGCAAACACTCCGGAAACGAATTTCCAAAGATGTAATTTATAGATAATAATTCAAAAACGCCGCCAATTATGCTCGTTCGAAATAACTGCCACCATTAAATAACGTATTTGAGATCGATATCGATAAAAAGTCTGTATCATTAAAACTAGTTTTATAATATTTTCTAAGTACATTCAACATTTATTTTTGTACTCGTGCATGATTTATTAATAAATGTGTAAAGTCTGTCTAATGAAAGGTGAACCTGGATTTTTCTTGGCTGACGAGTCTGGCAACACTATTTAATATGACGTTTGGACTTTGTTGTTGTTAGAAACTTGTCAATTCGAGATCTAAATTGATAAAAATACGGAGTAATCATGCCGTCGACGATAAGAGGCGGTGTCCGGGAGATTCTGTATACTATTATACAGAAGTACAAAGAAAAACAAGAAGAAAGAAAAGCATTATTGATGCAAAAAATTAATTGTTTAGTTACGGTGACCAAATTTATAGGTTAGTACGGCTTTAGTACGGCATGTTCATTTTGATACTTCTTATTTCTCTATGTGCAATCCTAAGTTTAATTTACCTTTTTCTGTCTATTATACGATGAGATTAAGAAATTAAACGAAATTAAATTCGTTTCAGAAAACCTGGACGTGCACGTTGACAAAAGTGTGCTGGAAAACGTAAAGCAGCTGAAAGAGGTTGAGGAAACTGAGTTAGCCTGCCAGACTCAGACGAAATATTTGGAAGAAGTATCTTCAATGACCGGTAATTACTAAAATTATCATTGTCTTTCCCTATATAATAGGTGTAGGTACCTATTGTCTGTCCCTATATCATGTTGAATCTCTTAGCATTCACAATTTTATTAAATTAATTTAATAGACAGATGATTAATGTAACTGACACTCATAGTTTCAATAAAACAATAAGGAGGTGTTTAGTTAAAAGATATCATAAACATATTATTTGATATGTATTTTCTGTGTGCGGAGCAAACAGCATTTTGTTGTTTATGAACCAAATGTACACTGTACAGTTGATTTCATAAATATGTGTACACTTTAGTACCTTATCTATTTATTTAATGTCATTTTTGATCGGCCAGATATAAAAGATGTTCGGGTTATATGAGTCTTCCTTGTTCTTAAACCGTTGCGATTAGAACCTCACCGATGCAATTTCATTTCACCTAAACCCAAATGTTTTTAGGGCTGTCGGACTGTACAATGGGGCTGTACTGCGCAACCACACAATGTATTTCTAAATGGTGTTCTGTTTATTTAACACTTTCTTTCTTCTTACAGATATCAGTGTTTCATCTTTAAAAAGAATAAGTAATGAGGGAAAATTAAACAACGGTGTCTTTAGTACTCCCGGAAAAAAGCGACCTCACAAGGCCACGGTGTCTAATTTGGATAGCTTTGACATCCAAGCTATCCAAAATAAAATAAATGAATTTTATATTGTAAAAAAACAAGTGCCTACACTCAGATGCTTATTGGCAGAGTTGAGAGAAAGCATCGGTTTTACCGGATGCCTTGAGACATCTTTTTAATTATTCTTTTCAAACACATGGTTGAGGAGGCGATGGCTGAGATCAGCGTCATACTCGTGAACGGGTGTTGTCAGTGGGGTCCTGTCTGTTCACGCTTGCAAGAACCTGTTTTCCAGTTAGTTATTTTAGTTATCGTTCCTGATGTAGAGACCTCGTCATGTTGTTCTCCTAGTCACTATTTTTAATTTACTCAATGTTATTGAGCGTACATTTGTAACGACTAAGTTTGTGTTGTTAGAAATAATTATTAATTACTTTACTACCTTGTAATGTTACTTTTAAGAATAATTGTATTTTATGATTGGAAAAAATGATCTGCTGGAGTTTCTCGCGGCGCTTCTTCTCCAAGATATAATTGTCGTTAGATAGAGGTGTAAGGGTGATGAGAATAATGTTACCTCTAATTACTTTATTAAAAAGGTTGAATATAATATTCCTCATCATCATTGTTTTATTATGTTTTATTACAGACGAAAACCTCTCGTATCAATGAAATCTATCAACAGCACGACTAGCACAAGTTGCTCGTGACTTGTTTGTCGCTCGGATCTCCCTTACTATCTAGTCTGTTACGATAGAGACGCACAGAGCGACAAGCGAGAAAATACAACTTGTGCTACACGTGCAGATCACTATATTTTCATGTCAAATATATTTCGAAAAACCAAATGTGCTCCAGTCACTGTCATCGTATTTTACCTGAAGTGCTTTTCATCAAAATATAGCGCTCGTAATAATATATATGAAAATATAGTACGCGTTTCCTCTTCCTTTGTGCCCACCAAAATAAATAAAATAATAAAAGTATCAATATCGTTTATTCCTTCATTGATCGGTAATACCACTAATACCATATCAAGATTTTTTGAATTGGCCGCTTTTTCCCAGGTTCAGCTTTCATTAGACAGACTCTATGAATTAAAGCTACTTAATATCCAGCATAAGTTCGGGTATCAGTCATTTTTGAATATGATCTACAAGTAGGGGCATTTAGTAAAAATCCTTACAGATTTATTGAACTGTCTGTCACGAACGACGAAAAGCCACTGAAAGTGTAACCTGTTGGCAATGGTTATAAATAACAGTAAAAAAGTTGGCTGTAGTTTAGGTACTTTTGTAATCTTTATTTTAACCTTGTATATAAAGTTATTTATGCAACTGTACAAACTCGTAATGATGTCATAAGATACTTCGTGGCTGTTTTAAGAACTTTCTGTTACGCCTCGTATTCTAACTCCGGCACTCAGAGGCTTAATTATGTAACAATTTAATTCATAATTTCATTACATAAATACCTAACTTTTATCTGATGTAGAATGTGCAACAACATACATCGACTAGATTAGATAGTATGTAAATATGCACATATCTTAAGTAATAATTTTATCGTAATTCATCATAATCCAGTCCCCGGTCTCTGAATTTAACATTATCATTTATAAAGAGGATTATAAAACTTATTAGTTAATTCCCAAAAATTTACACCCGCTATGATGCAGTTGGCTAGCAAATATGTATTATATTAAATATTTACATATGTTAGGAGGTTGTGAATTTCAATAACGATTGCTCGATCTTCCACATCCTATGTTCGGGTTCAGAATAACTAACTTACTTATGGCCTGCGCAAACCGGCGGACGGGACGTATAAAATTTATCAATGTATATTGAATGCTATTTCAATTAAAATAAGGAATAAATTTCAATGCTTTGAGACCGACCTTGGAGCATCGCAGGGGATTGCGGCGGAGGAAATTTATAGGGAAAACTCCCTGCCGTCCGCATGTTTGCGCTGGCCCTTAAGAGGATTATGTGAACCTGAATTTTTTCATACAGAATGCGATAACCGCTCCTCTTAAACCTGGTCCGATATTTACAATTTTTGAATACATAGGTATGTTGTAGAGATTATGAAAGAATACACCTGTGTGTTTTAATGTTTTTTTTACAGCCAGGTACGCGATTTAAGCGTCGCTACACCATCCTTTTAAAACGGTTCTGGTTTTCACCTGTACCTTTATTTAACAAACAATTAGACACGTTTTCCTGCTCTAATACGCATGTCATTTTTATTTTATATTAATAGTTTCTTTTCTTCTGTCTCTCAGCACTGGTTTCATCTTGGAAAGCGCTGGCAGATTTTTGACCTGTTAAAGTATCCCCCAATGCAGTAAGTACACCTTACTGCATAAACATATTTTATCTTTTTTTATCAATTATCACACGTAATGTGACCAACTAATGATAAGGAACGTAAATTAACTTTAATGTCTAGAGGGTTCCATTTTTTTGTTACGGTCGTCAATAACAGCGGTGATTAGGAGAAGGTCGTAATAGCAAGAAGGAAGTGAACCTTTTTGTTTCCAGTTAACTTAGTTATAATATACTAGTGACCCGCCCTCGCTTCGCTTCTGTTGATGTGAGTTTTCTGTAACACCCGTTAATATTTCATTTATTAATTGATTATATTATACATAAAACCTTCCTCTTGAATCACTTTATCTATAGATGAAAACCTCATTAAAATATTGATTAAAATCCAAAGATATAAGCGTAGATACATAAAGCCTGACCAGAAAATAAAAAACCTCGATATATTGCGGAAATTATATGAACTGTAATTTCTATTGCAATCCACGAAAAACAGATAAAAAAGTAAGGTTTTTTTTTATGGTCAGGTTTTACAATATAGGACAGACTGCGGGAAGCGACTTTGTTTTATGCTCTGTAATGTAAAGAAGATAATATCATTTATGGACTGTATCAACTGAACCATAGGCAACTTAAAAATAAAACGTATTTAATTGTATGCAGTTTAGAATTCTCTCCGGAAACCGTTAGGTCCTCAGAATTTTGAATTTTGTATCCTGGTCACATTTCCTTAGGCCAGTGTAACCCAACGTGTTTTGACTATAAATCAATTTAACTTGAGTATTTATTTCGGAACTTAAACATTTATGTGAACTGGCATTTATCGAGTAAGATTCGGTGAAATTGAATCAGTAAGTACTCTCTCGCTCTGACACAGCTTTTGAAAATATACTTTAAAATAATGGAATAAGTAGTAGTTAGTAAAAATAAATGACTTTCATGGCCCCGTGGTACAACTGCTATGTTCAACTGTTCAAATTCGTATCATAAATATGAGGTAGGTTTAGGTTAAGTTAGAACTTCAGCTAACATTCAGAAATAGGAGTTCCGTCGACTCTGTTAAATTTGATATTTAGATATAAAACATTGGTCAGTGGAACATAGCAGTTGTACCACGGGTTGGGAGCGCATTGAACAATAACCCACACTTCACGATTTATTGCATTTATGTTTGCTTCGTTGACTGAAGTACCTATCAATCAACCCGTTCCTCAAATTTAGTATGACATGAGAATGACACACCTGCATATTTGTTTTTGGGGCAAGCTAGGAATCCTAACAAACCCTGGCTATGAAATAAACAAACCCATAGACAACGTTTCTAAAACGGAGGACGAGGACCACCTCGTCCTCCGTTTTGTTATTAGTGTGTATAAAACACACTAAAAACATTAATTAGACAATTAACACATACTTGTGGTTTTTGAAAATAGTTTTTTGTGCTTGTAGTGACGGCGTCGGAACTCAACACTGAGCATGGTCCGACATGCTCTTGCCCGGTTTTTCACGATTAGAACCATTGCTATACCTACCTACTAACTTTCTGACAGTCCATAAAATAATAAGTACTTGGATGACCATGGTACATGGAGTATTTATTTGTAAGTTTCTTAAAACGAAACCTAGCTAAATCGATTTATCGCCCCCGAAACCCCCTGCATACGAAGTTTCATGAAAATCGTTGGAGCCGTTTCCGAGATTCAGATTACATAATTAATTAAGTATATAACTAAATATATACAAGAATTGCTCGTTTCAAGGTATTAGACATAGAAATAATTTTGTTTGAACTAACTATCCGTCACGGGCTACGAACAATTGTGTTGATTTTATGGGTGAAGAATATATCATATTATTTTAAACGCCAATCATATTATTATCATTAACAAACCTAATGTATTATCATACGTCATTGCAACGGTTTTGCTACATCAAATAGATGTGTTAAAAATCAAAAAACCGCTTTCAAAAAGGTCAGTCCAACTGAAGTCTGCTTTGGGTTTAAAATATTGCGTGACGCCGACTTGACTTTGACCAACCCATTACCTACCATTTTAAAAGAAGTTATTTTTGCGATTTCAAAGTCAGTTTTTTAAATATATTTTTTAAATACTTTTTAGTACTATTATGTAGTGCCACTTCTAAATTCAAAAGATACTATAGGTCATTTACACCTTCGTCAAGCAATTACTTGCTGGGTACTGGGTATTAATTGAATCATAAAGAGAAGTTGTTATTAAAACGAATATGATTTACCTACTTGACTACAGCTGTTGCCAAGTTAAAGTGTCAGCTTTAGCATTAGCTCTTTGTATTGTACTTATAAGGTAAAACATTGATGAGGTTTAATGTATTTTGTATAAAACTATAGAAACTATTGATATAGCGTAATTCGTACCAAAGTTAGGGGTAAATAGACAGTTATTTCTTAATTTTAATATAAATAGATTACCTACTGAGAAACATGTTTATCACATGTTTATCAGTTTTATCACATGCAAAAATCGACTCGAGAAGGCAAATCTAACTGCAAAAATCGACTCGAGATGTGTAGTCCACGAAATGCATTTCAAATATTCATATATTGGGAATAACAGGTGTATCCTAATTAGAGTACGAAAAAACCTATCAGATCGATTGGAGTTGCGTTACGAATACTTCTATACAAATGAATGTTTACAAATGAAGGGTGAATCTGCTACAAGTATCGGACTAAGGTAGAAAGGCACGTGAAACCTTATGTATGCCTTCGGATACGTACCTATCTATGTGGGTAAGTAACGCACTGCATACCTAGCTCAGCGCGAGTAGCGCATTCAATGGTAAACAGGTAATATAAATATTTATTTTTGTGATCATCGTGTGATGTGAACTGTATGCTACCTATTAGCAATAAAGTTTACGACTGATTTTGAATCATCGATAGGCATTTAATTGTCTACTATTACTATCATATCACAAAATACAAAATAATAGTTTTAATATGGCCAGATTGAACCTGGTTTTCGTCGCAGCTCTGGCAAATAGTTGGTACCGCAGCTTGTCAAGGCTGTTCAAACAAATTGCGAACTCAAAAATATGGTTGGATTTTGAAAAGCTTTATCTCGGAAACAACTTATACCCAATAATCAATAAGTAGTTGCTGACATAGACAATTATATTCTCATATTTAAGCAAATTTTTTCTTCTTTAAAAAAGTCATCAGAAGGTATTATCAAAAACTAATCCTTTAGTTTAGGGTTATAATCGCCAAAACCTGAAAAAAATCCGATACTTCCGCGGAAGTTTGAATTTTTTGACAATGTTGCATTCGGCGCTCGAGGTCATAAACTTGGATTATCATTGGGCTAACATCATAAACAAGTCTGCAAAAAATCAGATCTACCGCATTTGACGCAATCTTATGATGACTAAAGTTACTGGAGTATAACTTACCTTTCATTGGATTAATGTCTCCATTAAGCGTTGGCATTTTGTTAACTTTAACAATTTCTTGCCCGTTTTCTATGATGACTGTTGAGTTTTCCTGTAGAAGAAAATACAATATTTTCTTAAAATGTACCATACACATTATTATAAAAAGAGAACAAATTCAGAATCCTTGGTTATGCCAAGTTTATCCTGTTAAGTCCATACTATCCATGCTAATATTACAAATGTGGAAGTAACTTTGTCTGGTTGTCACGCTTTCAAGGCTAAACCTCTGAACCGATTTGGGAGAAATTTGGTATGGAGGTAGCTTAAAACCCGAGAAAGGACTTAGGGTACTTTTTACCGCGAGTAGCGATAAACGACTTCTACGCGGACGAAGTCGCGGGCAACCAGGGTTCTAAATTATCAACAGAATTAATACGCTTCTTGTGTAAGAAATTCATTTGTTATATGGTTTCTTAACAAATTGTAACAAAACATAAATAAAAACAAATAAATTTTATATCTTGATATTAATCCAACACAAATCAACAAAATTAAAGTTACATTGAGTATACTTCGAATATAGATCTGTTTTATAAGCGTATTTTTAGGGTTCCGTAGCCAAATGGCAAAAAACGGAACCCTTATAGATTCGTCATGTCTGTCCGTCCGTCTGTCCGTCCGTATGTCACAGCCACTTTATTTTGATATCAATTGATAACCATCCATCAGTATGATAAGTATCATGATAATTATCCTTTCAAACCCTGCGGGCAACAGCTAGGAGTTTTTAAGTAAGTCCTCCGTGATGGTCACTTTTAAACGTATGAGTTTCATGGTTGCGGCAAATATGAAAGAAATTATGATCTACTATGCCTTTTACGTTGTGTACCTATCTCAAGGAATGACATTTAATTGTGGTTCAAACAACCGCAGCCTGGCGTGACTGTAATGGGCTAATGGCGGTCGTCTCGGCACTGTCATGTAAATTAAACACGTTCGGCTCAAGGTGGTATCCCTTATTTTCTTAGGTGACTTTCAAAATATTTTTCTTTAATTAAAACGATGTTAAGCCTTATAGCCTCGGGTAATCCGGATTTGAAAAAAGGAACAGTGCTTTGTATAACGTTTAAAACGAGAGGGGGCAGTAAGGGCCAGATTCCTTATAACTCAATGATGTCGAATGAAATTTTAACGAATGTTCTAAACAAAATTAAATGTGTTAATTGCTCATCTAATGACGTGTTTGCAAAACGTATTCATTACAGATGCTACGAATATGTGGTCAACTTTGTACGTTGTACGTACGACGCGGATTGGCAAAACAAACGAATACTCTTATTAGCATAAGCGTTTACGTTGAGTCGAGTGTTGTCCAAAGTTCATTGTGGCACAGTTCAACTGATCCAAGACGAGATAAACGAGAAACACTGTATTCAATGCTAATGGATTGGATAGACGTTGTTGGTAGGATATTGTCGCCTGTCCGCGTCCTTCGCCCAATTCGCGTACAAACGACGGACCACTCTTTAAAAACGGTGTAAAATAACCATACCGACAAACTACCAAAAACGAAAGCCATTTCTATGAATGCCTGGATGACTGGTACACACACAAGAACCCCCTTATTAAATAGAAAATAAACTAATAGTTTTGCGAGTGAAATAAAAGAATGCGAACACGCAACAGTGTATTAAAAAAAAACCCGGTCAACTTAGAGTCGGACTCGCGCGGGGCCCCGAGTATTTAAGATAATATGCTTGGTAAACGCAAAAGAAAATACTCATTTTGTTGTGAGATTTATTTTCTATGCAGTATAAGGTCCGTTTTGACTAGCGTAAATTTCTAAAAATCTTCCAAAGATTTTTGTTATTTCTCGGATAGGTTATTTTTCCCTTAAAATATAAGTATCGTCACGATTGTTTCAGATTTTTTGATCCTTAAATTTCGGAGATAATCGGCGGGAACGGTCATTTTTTGTACATTACTGGCTATAAACCAAACGGTACGTCACAGAAAAAGTAATTATTTTGGAATGTGCAAATTGAGCCCCTTCATATGACACTCCACTTGATAAATGAAACCACTTTAATTTTTCAACCCCCCATTCTTAACCCATTTTTAATTATTTATTAAATTAATCTCATATTTGCAAGCAAGTTGTATAACTATGCCAAATTTCAAGTTGATAGCATTTGTAGTTGAAAACCTGCTGTGACATACAGACAGACAGACAGGATGTATAACGAAGTCTCACTATAAGGGCTTTTTGTCACTTTGGTACGGACCCCTAAAAATGCAGTCGGGTTTTTAAACCTTGCTTTTCATTTATTTCCACACATATTATTTTACCACCATTTTGTTAAAAGTGGTAAAAAAAACCCGACATTCATGCATTTTTTATTGATATCAAAAATGGGTATAAAAGTCCCAGTAGTAATCTAGAACTTACGTGATTTAGTGGTACCTACTTAACACATTATTTTGTTTTTAGATTTTATCAAAATTCAGAAAAAAAAACACTTTTAAATACCGGAATAATTATCTACAATTATTAAATATTTATTTTCCTTATTGCTTTCTTCTAAATCAGTGGACGCTAAATGGTCCATAGGCGGACGCAATCTGGATTTCATGGACGCAAAATGGGTAAATCGCCTGTTTCAGATATTTGTCAAATAATAAAATAAAATATGAGATGTTTGGTCCTAAAGTGTGCAGTAAACTTAAAAAGACTATATAAGGAATAGATGACATTCACACCAATATATTTATTTTCTGTCTACAACTCTATTAAGTGGACGCGAACCGGCGAAATGGCTCACACACAACGATACCCGAATTGATCTTGATGGCTAATCGCTAAATAATGCTATGTGTACTTATCTAGTAAGTACCTACTTTATGTTGAAAAAGTACGAAACGAAAATACCTACCTTTGTCAAGACCTTTTTTATCTGGATTTATGCCGTTTTGTGTTTATCAGCTATAAAATTTTCAGCTTGCTGGCTACAAGATAAGAATAAAAGAACCAATAACTTTACGCAGGCAAAATACTCATGTTGCCGATGCAGTGCGTTTTATGATTATTTGGTAACACCCGCAACACCACATGTGAAACGTGTTCAATGGGGTTCGGACGACCCTTTTTAGTCGGTTAAATCAATGATGCTAGCACTAAAACACCAACAAAAGGGATCAGCGGACCGTAAAAGAATCCAAGGCATTAGAAATTAGAACACCGTGACGAGACGCGTCTTGACACTTCTCCAGAACAAAGTCAATCCTATTCAAGAAACTGGTGCCGAAACCCCGACTACCATAGTAGTACTACTGTACTATAGTGCCATAGTCGGTATGGTACCTTTTTAAATCAAATATCACGTATACTGTTTTAAAAAACCTAGGGCCGAAGATGCTGTTACTGCCAACAAATCTATTTGACCAGTTAAGGAAAACTGGAATACATAACTATATAATTAGTCCAGCTAAATTTTGTAAAAATAATAATGCCTTCATTATGGTTTAATTATAACAACACAATAAAAATACTTATAACGATGGTATCACGGACCAAGATTGCTAGGTACCTACGCGGACGGCTAAGGCAATTTTTGTTAGTTTAGTTGGTGGAAGTGAGAGATAAGGAGATAATATTGTAATATTATTACACAGTAAAATGTTTCGTGATGCCAATACTTGCAACATATTTATAATGTATAGTCAAAGAATTTAATTTGTGATCCACCATACTTACAAAGTCAATCGGACATTCTACAGCAATAAGGTTGAGTTTCCAAACGACTTGGCATCTCTAATGACAATGACATCATCAAGGACATTTTTTTTGAAATTGGTAACAAATTAACGTCCGTGACCGTACCAAATGTAGAAAAATTAAAAATAAACCAAAAAATATATATTTTTAACAGAAGGAAATCAACTAACAGTACAAATGATTTTTTAGGGTTCCGTACCAAAATTTTAATGGTTATGGTGGACTTAGGTGTCTGTCTGTCTGTATGTCACAGCAGTTTTTTACAGAAACTATAGAAGCTATCAATTTGAAATTTGGCATAGTTGTATAACTTGCTTGTTCGCATGTGTTTTTTGTAAAAAATATGAAATTATTTTTCTAAAAATTTAAAAGTGATCTAGGGGTGAAAAATGAAAGTGATTTGATTATAGCAAACGGGGTGTCAGGTGAAAGAGCTCAGTCTGCACATTTCAAAACTATTTTTTTATAGCCAAAAAAAAAGACTTAGATTTACATGAATGATTTGACGTTAATATCGACAGTTTCGTTACGGTGACAAAACTCTTCTTAACTGGACATTTATTTTTGTTTATACCCATCTACGCGTAAAGTAATTCTATGTCTGATCTATCTAACTGTTGTTCTTACTTTTATTATGTCTTATTTTGTTATGTCTGTTGTTGGCGTACCTACCTTATCTGTTAAATAAGTATATTAATGACTAATAAAATAACAGTAATGACATCTGGATTTTTCCGAGGCCATGCGTGCCAAGTTTTATTTGGTAGTTTTTCGGGGTAGTCTTAAAAATGGCCTAATAAAAGTAATAAAACACAAGAAAAACCGAGTTCAATTTTTCATATTTGGTACGGATCCCTAAAGTATTTTTTTTCCTTGTTTGTATACATGTCCTTATCTATTTGCCAAATAAAACCTCTGATAAATAAGTAACCAATCGGTATAAGTACATTTGCGTGACTGAGTTTCGTCCCAGTAGTATTTATTGCCTTGTTAATAATGAATTGAAAAAACTCGACTACCGTTAAAAAAATTGAACTATAAATAAAAAATAAAAAAAAGATTTCTTTTTCGAATAGGACGGAAAAAGTTTCTGTAAGTATATTTTTTTAATGCAATCGGGGGACTTAAAACGACGTCGTCAAAGTAGAAAACATTGCTTCGACTGCATTAAAAAAATATACCAACAAAAACTTACGTATTCGAAAAACAAAAACATTTTTTAATTTTTTAGTTTTTTATTTATTTAATTAAATTTTAAGCAGTTTTAGTGCCTTGTAAAGCCTAGTTTTTATTATACTTATTATACAACCCAACTTCATTTTTTATGTGCTTGAAGTAATCAATGTATTTACTAGTATTTATTACGTTTTACAGGTGCACCCAGGTTTATTAATGCTACTATCTTTTTATATACAGGGTGTCCCAAAAGTACCACGCCACAGTGACACTGGAGGTAGGTCAGCTCAAGAGGAACCTAACCAGCCTAACATGACCTCAGTAAAAGTTGCACGGTTTTCGAGTTATTAGCGAAATGAAGATTTTTAAGAATTTTCCCCTTTGCTTTTACATTTTTAGTACCAGTATCGACTTGGACAGCTTTTAATAACAGTTTTTTATGTGTATGAAATCACGAATAGCTAATTTAGAAGTCTGAAGTGTTATTTTGTCAATAACT
Source organism: Acleris sparsana (assembly GCA_923062465.1). NCBI lineage: Eukaryota > Metazoa > Arthropoda > Insecta > Lepidoptera > Tortricidae > Acleris > Acleris sparsana. Next base: position 10,161,895 of record OV281287.1, on the reverse strand, counting down.
ACTACAAGAATCTAAAAAAAGTTCGATTTATCTCGATTTAAATTGTCACAAAAACATTAATTTCAAATTTGATCATCTGCCACAAAAAAAAACAATTAGAAACGAAACAAACAAGTAACGCCAATAAATTAGATACATTATTCAGATTCAGAAATGGTATAACACATGTATCTTACTACGAAAACGATAAGCATTTTTGTCATTTTAGTGATGCCTCATGGAACTAACCTAAAACTTGAGCTTCGAAAGCAGTCACTAAGTGCTACAAAAATGTTGTGGACAGCGATTTTGCAAAATATCATGAGGGCTAATTTGTCAGTCTTTTGAACGTTAACTTATTTTAATTTCAATGGGCCGGATAAAATGGCAATGAAAATAAAAACAGATTTTTTTTTCATTCATTTATTGTAAACTTAATTAGGTTACATTACAATAAGTGTTCAAATTGTCTCCTATGGACTCGAATGCACGAAAAACATCGTTTTATAAAATTTCGGCTCAATTTCCGTAAACTGACTTCTGAAAAAAAACTGTTTTTATTTTCATTGCCATTTTATCCGGCCCATTGAAATTAAAATAAGTTAACGTTCAAAAGAGTGACAAATTAGCCCTCATGATATTTTGCAAAACCGCTGTCCACAACATTTTTGTAGCACTTAGTGACTGCTTTCGAAGCTCAAGTTTTAGGTTAGTTCCATGAGGCATCACTAAAATGACAAAAATGCTTATCGTTTTCGTAGTAAGATACATGTGTTATACCATTTCTGAATCTGAATAATGTATCTAATTTATTGGCGTTACTTGTTTGTTTCGTTTCTAATTGTTTTTTTTTGTGGCAGATGATCAAAGTTGAAATTAATGTTTTTGTGACAATTTAAATCGAGATAAATCGAACTTTTTTTAGATTCTTGTAGTAGTTATTGACAAAATAACACTTCAGACTTCTAAATTAGCTATTCGTGATTATACACATAAAAAACTGTTATTAAAAGCTGTCCAAGTCGATACTGGTACTAAAAATGTAAAAGCAAAGGGGAAAATTCTTAAAAATCTTCATTTCGCTAATAACTCGAAAACCGTGCAACTTTTACTGAGGTCATGTTAGGCTGGTTAGGTTCCTCTTGAGCTGACCTACCTCCAGTGTCACTGTGGCGTGGTACTTTTGGGACACCCTGTATTTGAAATGGACACATTAAGAACGTTCAAATGATAACAATATTGTAATACTTAGAAGGCTTTTTTTTACATAAATAATTGTCATTTTGTCATTGTTCTTATTTAAATTTTAACAGTTTAGGTATCCTATGTCACCCGGTAAGATGAAAGGATTCTAAGAATACCACAGACATCGAAATCGGCTCAGGCGTTTAAAAGTTATGATGGAATAAAGATCATACATACATAAATGAACCCAGAAAACATTACACTCCTTATTTTTGGGCAGTCGTGTAAAATGAACGAAAATGCGGTATAAACCAACTGGTTTGTAAAATACAGCCGACCAGACTTTAAACGGTTGATAAGAAGTGTGTTGATGTATGTAATTTACACCGCGAACCGTAGGCCGACATCATAGGAACCTAAATAGTGATTAGGTAACCTAGTAAGTTACGAGTAAGTACCTGCGTAGTAGGAACGTGTTATGTACGCAAAGAGCTCGATGCCTTGACCTGAAAGGAAGCACGACCCCCGGCCGACCCCTTAAACGTTACCTGCATATGTGAAAACCTTGACGATTCGTAAACTAAAATGCTAAACGCTGCGTGGTGATATGATAACTAGAGGCAGGTACCTTACCGTGGATGATGATAAACAATGTAAATAGGTTAGACAAAGTCGAACACGAATTCTGAACACCTGGGTAAATAGTTCACTTGCAACTCTGTCTGCGTGGAATAAGTTGTACTTACCTGTGTTTTCTCGTTATTCAATACAATGTCGTAAATAAAAAAATACACTAAATTACACAAGAATAGAAATTAAAGTTCAATTAAGAATTTACGACATTCTCGTACCTACTAAAATTAAACGAATTAAATAAACTTGAATTACTAACCTCCTTAACAAAACAACTAGGCAACTATGAGCAAAAAAGACTGGCAATGACAATATATGTGTTTAGAAATGTTTTGGTCTGCTATTCAAAGTTATTTTTTGTACCTATTTATTTGTCTTCAAACTAAAACGTATAAAAAAAACCCCGCGTTCAAAAATGCAAAAAATACTTAACTTCTTATAAAATTGTAGGTAGGTAAGTCCAACTGTATTCGGCTTTTGGTTTAAAATAGTGTTTAAGTTATTTTTTGCACTTTTGAAGGCGGGTTTTTGTTGTTTTTTTTACTTTTATTTTATTTTATACTTTTTAGTGATCCTATTTATGGTGTTATGTAGTCCCACTTCTCAATTAATGAGAAACTTAGAACATTACAAGCTCGCCGCAAGCAACGCCGCGGGACAGTCATAGTCATATCTAACAATTAAATGTGCTTCGTGATAGTCGCTCAACTGCCTTAATCGAGATATCTTATCGCCACCCTTCAAATAGGTACCGTTAAGGCGTTCCGGTGGTCATCTGTGCTTTCAGTATCAGTTCCACTTCACCATATAGTACCTACTTTTCAAAAGCAAATGCACGAGTTACAGTGAAAAATACCGAAATCGCTAATAGGTGTGCCTATAATATTTGAGGAGTTCCCTTGATTTCTCCAAGATCCCATCATCTGATCCTGACATGTTGACAATGGGACCAACTAGAAAGTATACCCATTCAAACAACGAAAAAAATAATCAAATCTGTTCAGTGGTCTTCGAGAAATCGGAGAACATACATAAATAAAAACCTGACAAATTGAGAACCTCCTCCTTTTTTGAAGTCGGTTAATATCGGTCGGTCGGTTTTAAACGAAAACTGTATGTCACGTTCCTTTTAGTCTTTTTAAGTTTATTGCATAGTTTAGGACAAAACATATCAACTTTTAATTTATAAATTGACAAATAGCTGAAACAGGTGATTTACCCATTTCGCGTCCACAAAATCCAGTTAGTCTGCCAATTTAGTAGAGGGAAATAGGGGAGAGACCTAGATATTTAATAATTGAAGGTATTTATCGAGGTATATAAAAGTTTATTCTAAATATTGATCAAACCTGATTATTATTGTTTTTAATATGTTGTTAAGTTGAACAGCATCTAAATATTAATGTGTTTTAACCGGAGATCCACAAGAAAATGATAAAAAAACGTTCTATTGTCTTTTTTAACCATCGTCTCCTAAAAACGCGTTATTATTTCCGTGTCATGCAAATATGGACGTTATTTGTTGGGATATTCTACCACCAATTGGTTACCACTGGTAACAGTTGGCATTTTTTCCCACCCTTTACCACTGGTATCTACTGGGAATTAAAAATCCCAGCTGTACAACTAAAACATATAAGGCGGTGGAATTTTTATACCCATTTTAATACCAATTATAAATGCATAAATATAGGGTAAACCCTTTGTAATGTCTCCTCACTAGTTACGTAGGATTAATTTTTCCACCTATTAATTTTAGTGGTCACAGGGCCGAGATTCTAGGTGGTAAAAATCATAACGTATTTAAGCTGTAATAGTTTTGTCAACGTTCTGATAGCTCTTATTTACTTGACAGTAATGGCGACTGAGTTAAAACAATACCATAACAGGTTAAAGGCGATATGGTTTTTACCGCCTAAAGAAGCCCAGTCGCTATTTTATCCCGGTAGTAACGTAACCAGCAGTAACAGTACCTTCCTACTTAATTAGAATTGCTCATCGGCGTTTTTGTTAAATATAACTAAAATATATTAGGCAGTTATGGTCATCGTCGCGTCTACATAGGTGCCTATCTATTATGTTTTTGGTCAATCGAAAGTCCTACTATCTAAATCAAATAAAGATAACTTTTACAACCTATACAGCATAAGATTACAAACTTCATAGAAAACATGGGTTGCTAGGTAATTAATTGGATTGCTTGCGATGAAGGTATTAAAAAATTACCTATAAGTAAAATTATTAGATACCTACTAAGTAGGTACGTCTATTTTTGTCGATGACAATTGGTTTGTGTGTTTAGTGGTTCACCTACCTAGTAAAGATACGAAACTAATTGCGATAGAGTCAGCATCGTTTAGTAATCACTTTAAAAAACTCATTCTAACATTTACCTGCCAGGTATTTAGGTACGCACCCAAAACTCATCTTGACGAGTAAATAGGTAGATGGACAATTTAATATTGAATCATACTCGTAAGACTAAAAGTAGACGGTCAGTTAACGGTGCTAGCGATTCGATTATGGTTTGGCGCGGTTTGCGCGATGCATACGTATATCATTTTTTTACCTCGGGAATCAAGGAAAACTAGACTCTAATTACGTTTCCACTTAACTTTTAAGGAAAATAGGAAGTTAACTTTTGTTGTATCTACTTAATAACTGTAATTATAAAATAAACAAACAATGGGCGAAAACATAATTCGTAAAAAAACTAGTTTTGAAGTTAATTGGGTTAGTAGAATAAGTATTAAATAATTCGAAAATTAGTTCCTGATCTAGGTGTGTACACTCTAATTTATAATTGCATGAGTGAAGCGTACGGCCGAGTTGGTAAATGCTCACGGGGCTGACGGACGAGATCGATATTTGGTAAGTATAAAATTAACCCAACATGCTTTGGCGACCGACGACGATGCGCCACAGCAAGGTGAACAAGTGCAAAAGCAATCTCACCTCATAAACAATTCTTTAGGAATTTCCAAATTATAAATAGCTCTTAATATTTGCACTATTATAAACACACTGCACTTTATAGGTCACATGCAAATTTTACAACACGGTTATGCACGATTACGGGAATGTTTCGCTCATAATATTTTAGTTTGTAATTGCGGCAGATCGCGACCCTGCGGAGGTCGTCTCGTCCGGAACTTATTCGCGCCACGACCGGAGCGACGCGGGCACGGCAGCCAACTGGCGCTGTGCCCTAAAACACGCGCGTACACGGCTCAAGGTGTAAAGTTCATCAGTAGTCAAGAGTAAATTTCAATTCGATGCTTTCATTGAATGGTTTTGCTAATCGAGATGGTTTCTCCAGGGGCAGGATTAAGTGAAGTGCCTAGAACCTCTAGTATACACTCATCGGCTCGTCGCATCTCGCTTCTTCACAGCCGCCGGTGTGAATGGGCATCTGGGATTCGTGAAGGGTGCTATTAAGTATGTTGCTATTATGCTAACCGACTTGTACTCAAGGGTTTTCGTAATAGCCGGTGAAAGTAAAAGGTAACTTACTGTAGCATGTTCGTTCCGCTCCATCTCCGTGTTGCGCCGGCGCCGGGCTCGATGCTCGCGTGCTGGAAACCTACCGCCGCGCGACTGACTGCTGCGCAGAACGCGGCGCCTCGTTTGTCTACCCCTCACGCACGGCTACTGATAAACGCCAAAGCCTCGAATTATCTTTATTGACCGTTTATCCGATCTTATAAATACTTAATACTACATTGACCTTTTTGAATGCCGCTTGATATGCAGGTAAGTATGTTTAATCATATCTTAGACAACCAAATAACTATGGCTTGTATGTATGTATTACCTAACTAAATTGTCAAGACCTTACTGACCCTTACTGTTGATATGATGCAATTCTGCGATAAACACCTTCAATTCCCAGTTTTCGGACCCACTTTTAACACTGGTCAAACATTTTATACACTGCTGTTGTCAAAACAAGTCATTGGCATGCATTGGCAGTAATGGTCGCTTGCCAATAGTGACCGATTGCCACCAAAACATAAATTGGATTGGATTGGATTAAAATGACGCAACATCAACAATAATTATTATGTTGTGTTAAAAGAATACCTTATTTATTACATAGCTTAGCTCTTGTAATCTTGTCTTTTTACTGCGGCGAGTGCGGCGGTGGTAAGCGGCCGCGGCATACCGGCGGCGTAAATATGTAGGGCCATATTAACCATGTCAGGGGCCCGTAGGCAATGCAATTTCGGGTGCCCCTTTAACATTTCTTGCTTCTTAAAACACATGTTTTTTTCCGGTATGCGGGGCCCCTAGCTGATGTGGAGCCTTATGGATAATCCGGCCCCGGTACAAATGCATAAAAAAAACTGGTCAAGCGCGAATGGATCTCGCGCACCGAGGCTCCCGTGTTAGTACAGTCACGGACTTTAATTGATCAGCCACTTACTATTCTTATTTTAGCCGTCTAATGTAAATCGGGTTATTAAAACATCACCATAGCAACTCTTTTGTTACGACCAATAAAGACTGAGTTCAGTTTGAACCAATTGTATTGTTTAATTAAACGTGACTATAGTAACCATCAAAACAATTATAAAATATTCCTGACGTAGAAGGGTAAGAAGACATCTATCAAAGACTGCTCTGTCTCTCCATCTCGTACATTTCGGTCGGGAATGATCGTCCCGCGCTCGTTCCGTCGGGTTGGGCATAATTGAGAACCGTTGCCCCTCGTAATGCATATAAACAGCGCGCAACTTGTTGTCAATACCAACATTACCAACTGACATGATTTACTATAAGCAGGTGATATCAAGAAGTATTCATTACAAATAATCCTCAAAAATAATTAATCGGATAATTGTGCTTAGCGGCTTAGCGGCTACAGAGATGTTAAATACATAATAATACTTCACAGTTGGAAATACCATTCTAAGTTTCAAAAACATCTTTGACAATGATTTTGTTAAATAACATACATATCTTGCTTTCAGAAATGGTGCTTCTCGCCTTTCAAGTACGATGACAAAGATGAAATATTTTCCTGCGTAAAAATACGTTTGAAAAACTTGTATGGATACTCGGCAGCCCCTTTACAATTTAACTTTTTTTTCTTTTTTTTTATTGTTACAAAATCTGCCGTAGTAACACATATACTGGAAAAAAAACCAGCCAGGTGCGAGTTGAACTCGGGTGGAGAAGGTTCCGTACATTTATGATACATTACAAAATATCACATATGAAATCCTCACAGTAAAGACACGATTTAACTAAGTACTACTAGCGCTATCTAGTGGTGTTTTAGTGAACTATTTTCCGTAAGTGAACGTATTAAGTATATTCACTTTACTACTTTATTTTCAATTGATAGAATTCTTATAGGTTTTCCTCTAATCTACAAGCGATGAACTATATTTTGTATTCGTTTCAAAATTTTAGGCTCAGTAGTTTCGGAGATCAGGGGAAGGATGGTCAATTTTTGTTTTCTTTCATGAATAAAATCAACACTATTTATTTTACAATAATAACAAAAATATATTTGAGATTGTCATAACGTGCCCTTTCATTTGATGTATGACGTACAGTAAGTTTTGGAATTTATTTTTATAATTTTCTAATTTTTCCCCCGAAGGCCCTTATTTAATTACGAAGCCAAATTAGGGGAAACAACTCGTGTATAAGCGAATTTCTGGGATCAATACTTAATGAGATATGGCGGGAAGAATGATTCCCGAAAGGCCATAGTCGGGTTTCCGTTGTCAGTCGGCCCTAGCATCAAATGGGCTCGGTTGTTTTTTGTGAATACCTCTTATACTGAACAATATTTATGGCGAGTATCAACATCTTAATTTTGGCAGTTCTCGACTTATGATTTTATGAAACTCTTATGTGACTGACTGACTGACAAAAAACGAACAGCCTAAACCGCTTGACGTAGGACTGAACTTGAAATTTAAAGGGAATTAGTATTCCTTTGTTATCCTAGGGGTGCATAATAAGGAAGGATTTTTCGAAAACTAGCCCCCTACGGGCAGAAAAGGGGAAAACAGATAACGAGTCAGAAACGCGTTCACAAATGCGGGCGTCTTCTATAGTTTCCAAATTATCTTACTTATATAATACAATAATCTTATAATCTAGAATCGCTATAGTATATGCAGCAGCATGTAGTTATGAAATTTCACATTATTAGTAAATAATAGGATATGTCTAACACAATTATGTTATTATACGATTCCAATTCTAAAGAAGTACCTATCAACAGACTACAATAGCAGTGTATGTTTATCGTTACGGCGCACGCCATATCTATCCGTGTGCCCGATGTCCTACTCCTCCCCACTCACTTGTTGCCTTCTTTATACGTAGTAAGTACCTGGAATACCAAATGTCGCTCAGGTTGAAAACCAACTTTTTCCGAAGATGACAACTTGACAGATAATTTTTTCCCCCGTAAACTCTTTTATTGCAAATTTCATCAAAATCATTTAGCCGTTTAGAGAACGTAATTACAAATATAGTCTATATATATACAAATATTGCTCATTTAATGGTATAGGCAGTGCCGTATTAGCCACGTAACAAGAGTAGCAAATGCTACGGGCCCCGCGCACCCACGTCTCCCTGGCATGTATTTCTACCAGTTCCACTTTATTTAGCACCCTACACTCAAGATATAACCTACGAGTGAAACAAACCAAGGGTCTCTTTATACACAGAATTTCCTACGGGCCCCGCGCTGGCTTAATCCGGCACTGAGTATAGGATAATATAGAAGAATTATCACCTATAATATTTGAGGTGTTCCCTCAATTCCTCGCGGATCTCCTCATCAGATGTGGTGACTATGGGTGGTCCCATGGATCCCTTGGAAGTAAACCTACTCTATCAAACCATAAAATATTTTTGAGAATTGGACTATTGTGTAAAAAGTTATGCGTGGTCATATGGGTCAAACTTAGAACCTCCTTTTTTTAGTTGGTTAAAATACTAAAATCTCCTCCTAAGTGTAACAAATACTTTTCTGAAAACCGCATCAAAATCGGTTCACCCAAACGCGAGATAATTCTCCTTTTTTTGAAGTCTGTTAAAAAGGCAAAGAAACAAGTGTTAAACTCGACCGTGTCATGGTCGCCCCAGACCAACAGTCGGACTGGGCCTCTATTCTAGGCGGTAAAAACCATAATATCTTGTTTGATCTGTTATGGTATTATTTTTAATAGAGCTACAGAATTACCTACAACTCTAAAAACTTGTTGATAATTCTGTAACTACCTACATTTTGCACAATTAGGCTAAGATTTTTACCAGCGTATTAGTGACAGATATCGATTTCCGAATATAACAAATTAAATAAGTAAGTCAGTGGTTGTTTTACTGTTCTATATAAATCAATGAAAACACAACGAGCGCACTGTCATTTTCTACTACACGAAGCCTACCGATTTCCCCCGAAACCCGAAGGTTTTTCTAAGAGCTCACGGTCTGTACTCATTTTTGATACTGCTCTGATCGTCCAACGATAAAGAATTTTTACTCAGAAATCTAATTAAAGACCAAAATCTGACAGTTCCCATCTTTATTATTTCATTATTTTAATTTTTTTCATAAAAACATGAATGAGAACTCCTGTAATTAGTAATATTACGGCTTTACGGCAAGTTTTATGGATATCAAATCCCTACACTTAAACCAAAATGCAGTATTTAATCACAGCATTCACAGCGAATGTGCGCCCGTTGAGGTTAGGATTTTGGTCTTCATTTCGATTTTCGAGTATAGATAAGGTGCAGTCGAATACAAAGAGTATTTATCCTCTTCTGAGAGAGAGAGAGAGAGAGAGAGAGGGGGTCCAAAAGGATATATACATCTCTCTGTAGTTGACTGTACCCACTGGGGCCCGTTTCTCAAACGGTATTAGTCTAATAATATTAGTGTTTTGTCTCGTAAATAACACTACAAAATGAGACAAAACACTAATATTATTAGACTAATACTTTTTGAGAAACGGGCCCCTGGTATTATAGCAATATATTATTGTTTTATATTTTATATATTAATATTTATGTGTTATCACTTTCCATAGCTTGTTGAATATTCGGGTATTTAAACCCCGGCATTGCATTGGTGTCGGCTATCGATATTGACGAAAATACTATAAATTCAGCAACTTTTTATGTACAAAACAGCAGTTGGCAGTAGGCAAAGGCGGGTTTCCATTTCATCTAAAAGATCGAAAAAGTTGTTAATTTTATCTGGAATAATATGCGAAGACAATAATGATAGCGGTTTAAACGCCAAAGAATATCAGAAAGCTACGCACAACAACTTTAATTGTTAAGCCACTATATAACCCTGTCGCAGAAAGCCAATGATTAAATTTGATGTCCTACCTGTTTTTTTCTTTTTCGTGACTTGATGCTGTCATTGTGACAGGGTTTTACGGAGGCTCAACAATTTGTTGGGGTTTATCTTTTGAGTTTCAAGTAAAAGCCCCGTACATTTGACCTTCAGGGTTGCCAGTTTATACATCTAAGATTAGAATAGGTTTTGGTAAACAAAAATATGTTTAAAAAATATTAAACACGTACCAATAATGGTAGGTATTTAAAAGTTCAAATCATGGGAAACTGCCTATTTCATGAAAACGTAAATGTCCATGAATCAAAACAAGATAAGGACAAAGTATGAAGTTATTTTAATAGAATATGTGCGGCTGCCTTAAACTTGAGGAGTAAAGAAGGGTGGACTCATACATTAAGCTTAACATAACATAATAAATGGACGCAAAAACTTCGCAAATAATTATTCTAGGAATAATCTAAAAAGAACACGAGATGTCTAAAATTTTGTGTTTAGTTTTACTTTACTTGAATTAATTTATTATAACGTTAGTGAACGAAACGTGTCGTCAGCGGCCATGTTTTTTCGACACTCACGACGTTCGTGTAGCAAACGTCAACAATTCGTTTAGGTACGACTTTCAGAAAATAGGCATTTTAAAATATTTCCAAGTGAGAAGTTCTTAGTTTTCTTTAGGAATCCTTTGTTTTAATGTAAAATGAATAGAACTGACGGTTTAGTGCAACGTAGAAACGTTGTGAAAGACAGTAGTTCAGATGGTAATTTGAAGGAAAACCACGACATCGATGATAAGAAAAATGATAAAAACTACGATGACGGAGATTCAAAAGAAACAAGATTGACATTAATGGAAGAAGTATTACTTTTAGGATTAAAGGACAAAGAGGTAATCATGGCTGGCGTAAGAATTTGGGAAAAACGACGATGGAACATCCTTGCTTATTGTGTATGTTGACGAATGTTTCAGGGTTACACATCATTTTGGAATGACTGCATATCCAGCGGACTGAGAGGATGTATTCTTATTGAACTGGGCTTAAGGGGCCGTGTTGAACTAGAGAGGGCCGGAATGAGGAGAAAGGGGCTTTTATCTAGAAAAGTCATTGTAAAATCAGGTAAATATCCTCTCACTTCTGCACTCTGTTCTCATTCGGCTATGTCATACAACATACATAAAATCTTTTAAGCATGAACTATTGGACTTTCATCTTAAGTATCTCATAATTATAGTTGAATATTTATTCCATACGGCATAGGTTGTGTGACCAAAGGCAATTTTACATTTCGTTCAAAAGTTGTTCCAACCAAGCGAGCTTTCAGTTAACTTTAAACATATATATTTCTGCAAAATTATCAATACTGTTTTTTAATCATTTATAATTAAGTACTGATGAAACTTAAGACAAAATAAAATCGAGAATGTGTGAATAAGACACTATATAATTTAATGGTACTTGATTCTAAATGAATGAAAAATGGTAGAGATATTTTTACTGAATTATTATAAATTGTATATGTTGGCAGCTGCTTGGTTAGAATGACTCTTGTGACATTTTAAATATCCTTATTTCACACAACACAATTATTTATAAAGGGTGGCAAGGTGGATGGGAATTATTTTGTTTAAAATGCAATACTAAGAATAATATAAGAATAGATTTATTTATATAAATCACATACTGTAGATATCATCTAAAAATTTAGGTGCCTATTAATATGCATATTATAATATTTACACCTAATACTTTACAAGAATGCACCTCTTAGGTCTGTTCATATGGAAAAGTGGTTTTCTTTGACAGTGTGGTCAGTGCTCAGTTATGCTTAACCCGTAGAGCATGAAGAAAATAAAGTAAATTAATGAGAGTTGTATATAACTATCTTGTTATGGGCACATGGTTCAGGAGATTTCACTGTCGAAAGCCTGAGCTTGAAAATATCAAGAATGTTAATTCACTGGCCTAAGAATGCTACAGTGGTATTATTACATGCTTCTTCCTTAGGTTTTTGTGACTCTAAGTCCCACTGTTTATGTGATGACTGAGCAGTACCAGGGTCATTGCTTATTACAGTCTAGTTCAAGATTAGTATGTATGTAAACTATACACAATGATTACAAGACATATTTTCATCAATATAAATTATGTACTTAGGCGAACTTATCCCATTTAGGAGCATATAGTATATAATGTTTAGTTTTAAAATCACACAAGTAAAGGTTTGAGTTGGAGAAATTAACAGGAAATTGCAAAAGATTCCTTACTTTGAATACTTAGCATTTTATGAATTTAATTTCAATTAGACATACATAATTGCATTTCACAATTGCTTTCAGATTTACTCAAACCAATCAATTCTTATGGTAGCTCAGATGTTATTAATTCCTATTATTGTTTTGCTTATATTTAAACATACATCATAAATGTCAAGGGTGTCTATAATATAGCAAACAAAAATAGGAATGAATAACAGCTATGAAAGCATAATAATTGATTGGTTTGAGTAAATCTGAAAGCAATTGCGAAATGCAATTATGTTTTTATCTCTGAACATTTTGGAAGTATGTATAAATTTAGCTAAGAGTTTAAAAGGATGTGTGGAATGTGGATGTTGGTTTGATCCTCAAATCACAATTGGATGAAAATTAGCAAACAGAAAGTCTGCATCCTAGATAAATACATAGGATATTTTTTATCCTAAAACAATTGATTTCTACATTAGCAGTAAAAAACTCATAAGTATATCTAATATGAAAAAAAAACATGTTTGTTTGCTTGTATTTTATGCGATACCATACAAATTTATTCAACTGCAATGATATTTGGTATTGTTGAGTCCTGGGGAAGAACATAGGATACAGGACAGTTCCCAAGGGAATAACGATGATGATAAATGACATCTACATGGACAAAGACGTGGGCAATATCTAGTTACATATCAAATTCAAGTTACATTAACCTTTGGAATGCCTGTGTTTGCATTACGAACCAGCCGATTTTTATTGCACAAGTTCTCAACTGTCACTGAGTAATTCTACACTTAATACATCTCATGGATTCACTGCAAGTATACATATATTGTGATAAGAATTTCTGCCATTTGGGATACATAAAATATTTAAAAATGCTATTTCACCTTCTGTGCTGTCACCAAGCACTCCAAATAAAAGACTAGCACTGGCTTAACAGCCGGCACATGCTGAGTTGCAACTGTTTCACCCCAACTGTCGAACTTTGTAATAATATTATGTTGTATTTCATTTCTGTGTTGTGCATTTTCGTTCTTTCAGTCAATTGATTGGTTGCTTTAATCTCAACTCTGTTTTACCTGACTTAAGTCAATCGATCTTGTGAGTGTCACTCAAGATATGACATTAATCAGAATTCAATATGGTGGCAACCACCGGGAGCCATATTGTAAAAAAAGTCGACTTTTTTTACAATATGGCTCTGGCTAGAGGGGTATCATTGAATAGGTATATAAAAATCATATTTAGGTTTATTTTTCATTATTTTCCATGTTATAGGATCATTTAGGATTTATCATCTGTAAGTAAAACCCCTATTACTCTACCTACGCGTTATTCAGGATGGTGGTGTAATAAGAGAAACGAAGTAAGAGTCCCTAATTAGAGCGACCGGGCGCGTCCGGCATCCTTGCGCTCGGGCAGTGTAATAACATGACGACAATATGTGCATAAAAAGAAAAATTGTTTTTATTTATTGTTATCCGTGCATGGTATTGCTTGACCCAGGTCTTATTCCTCTTCTTTTCATCTTTAACATAAATAGGTGCGGCTACTAAAGCCCCAGCAATTTGTGTTTTAAATTATATTGGTGCCATGATAGGTCCAACTGTCTCCGTTCACGTTCATACTGTATGTGGCCGATTTTCAGTGCAGTGTAATAACAACGCCGTTTCAAGGGGCCACGCCCTATGACGTGGATTGCAATAGGGGTTTAAAGCAGAGCTACCTATGTAATATGTAGCTAAACTAATGAAAATTGTCCCCAGATACCCCCACCGGGGATGTTCTGCTGGATGAGTCACTGAAGCACATGAAAGATACAGAACCTCCCGAAACTGTCCAAAGCTGGATAGAATATCTTAGTGGTTTGTATTATTTCTTAATAATCTTTTAGTTAATTATTATATTATCGTAGTTTATTAAAACGTGAATGTGTACCTACATTTATGATAAGTTGTCTTAGTTAAATTCTTATATTACATCTTATGTATTTACCCAAAATTCATTCAATCATTCATCATTCATTTATTCATTGCGTCTTTACATATTTTTAGGTGAAACTTGGAATCCTATGAAACTCAAATACCAGTTAAAAAATGTCCGTGAGAGGCTGGCTAAGAACCTGGTTGAAAAGGGAGTGTTAACAACTGAAAAACAAAACTTCTTGCTTTTTGATATGACCACTCATCCCTTGACAGACAATGTTGTCAAGTGCCGTTTAGTTAAAAAGGTATGTGAATACTGGTTAATTTTATTTAATAACTAGCTGTCCGTGCCTGGCGCCGCCCAGGTTTAATTTTTTTTATACAAACCGTGTCTTTTTAATTACGAACACAAAAATAATAATTCAAATCGGTCGAGCCATTTAGCCCATCCAACGAAGACCAAAAACTGTCGCTCAGGGGAAAAAACTCGTGTATAAGCGAATTTTGGAATAGTTGTAGGGAATGGTGTTTTAAACCACATACTAAAAGTACTGACGGGTGGGGGTGGAGCTAACGTGGGGGGTGTAAAGGTCCCTTTTAATAGTTCTTCGTAAATAACTCGTATTTACGCAGATTAATCATGTAATGGAACTTTTTGTTTATGAGTTACTTTTAGTAGGTATGTGGTTTAAAATACCATTCCCGTTTTTTCCTCTGATTTTCCTTCGTTGCTTAGGCTAATTCTCGAGTTATGACGTGACTAAGGGAAGCAGGAATTAATTTTTGTATGTATTTACAAATAAGCATTCAATTGGATTAAGTAAGAAAACAACTTGGGCATTTATCTTTAGAAATAATCTAATGTTACTTTCTGCCAAATTGAAATTTCTTACTTATAAAATGCTATTCACTTTTTTACTTTACAATGGAAATTCTTGTGTGCCCTATTGGGCCTAATCGGGTCTGAGGTGTTTTTTTAACATAAGTGTGTTAAGCTTGTTAGGGTTCTGTAGTCAAACTAGGAACCCTTGTAGTTTCGCCATGTCCCCTCCACTCCTACAGCCCTAACTACAAATACAAAAAATCTAAAAAAATATCTGAAATGAAAGCACATACAATTAATTTAGTAGGAAAACTATCACGACTAAGTAGACTTCATTGGTTCTTGAGTTACAAAAGGTTTAAATGTTTATACCTATCGAAAACTTATTTGCGGTGTTGGTAAACTGACCGCGACCTATGTCGATGTATGGGGATAACAGTTTTCCAACGGCAAAGGTAAGTTTGTAGCGAGGTCTAATTTGATTGTAGTAACGGCTTTGGAACCCTACAATGAGCATGGTCCGACATGCTCTTACCCGGTTTTTTTCTGTTGATTTGCGATAAATTTACCTAATATCTCATTCCTTCCGCGTTATAATTTCTTACTACTGAAGCCAGTCGATATTTCTCTGTAAACCTTACTTTCATAAAGTATCATGAAATGTCGGAAGCTCTTTGCTTTCTCATCGCGGACTAATATATATTGTAAATAATAGGATCAACTTCGACGATTTTTACCGTAAGAAAAGAGCAAGAGCTTATATTGTTTGTGCATTCCTTGCGTTATAAATTAAATGTTTTGCATAAAACAGGATGCTTGGCGACTAAGATGTTGTTGTGATACCCATTTGCATTGTTTTGTCAAATTTAGGATTAAATTTCATATGAGTCATTCATACATAATAGTGTTTTCAGCTTGGGTTCAGCTGTTTCTTGACTTATTATTCTTATTAATGATTAATAATGACCATACTTAAGCGATTTAGTAATATTCATTAAAATTAGTTTTACGTTTTTTTTTGATCTATGGCTTACCTTATTCTTTTAGTAATATTTTGTTAGCAAGAACGTATTTTTTAGAAATTAGCTTTCCGACCGATTTTTTCTTCTAGCCCCCTATTTCACCATCCTGACTATGATAGGTGACAGGTGACATTTCAGTGGAAATGGCGCAGCTCATATGAATCCCACTATTGTGAAAACTTATTAATTTTGTAATGTTTACCGAATTGTCGCCTGTCACCTATCATAGTCGGGATGGTGAAATAGGGGTCTGGTCGTTGAACTAGAGCTGCGAGAAAGAAACGTACTAAGACACGAATGCCATGTATGATTTTGGAGTGCGGTCCTTTCAAACGAAGTTCGAGTTTTTTAACCAACATCCTGTATATTTATTATAGACACGTGCCATTCACACATTTGATTCATTTGTAGATGCTCTTGTTATACGAACTCTATGCCCGAGTATAAAGACATGCGTACATTTTTCACCTACATTATTCCATTTCAATGGAATGGAATACTGCAAGCGCGACCGATAGACACTTTTTATGTAAATCTACAACAAAATAGGACTACTCAACTGGCTCGAAATCCGAATATAAATGATAATTTGGCCTTGTGTCATTTCAGGTGCAGGAAGCGGCCCTCCGGCGCTCTATCACTGACGTGGCGCACGCCGATAAGCGGTCGCTGGCCTTGCTGATGCTGGCGCACTCGGCCGACGTGCTCGAGAACGCGTTCGCGCCGCTCTCCGACGAGGACTACGAGCTCGCCACGCGCCGCGTGCGCGCGCTGCTGGACCTGGACTTCGAGGCCGAGGCCATGCGACCAGAGGCTTGCGAGATCATGTGGGCGGTATTCGCAGCATTTACTAAATAACAATAGCAACCGGTTTATTGCTGACAATTATGACATTGGAATAGATCTGGCTTTACGATTACGGTGACTATTATTAACTATTCCCAACGTTTGGAATGTTTTGCTGAGGTTACACTGGAACTGTACTGGACTGGACTGGGAACGAATTGTATTGGTATTAGTTGTACAATGCGAGGCAAAGAGATGTTGCAAGTCGGTAACGGTCTATTATAAAATATGGTATGGGACAGTCGGGATGTAGTTAACAATAAACATAAGGACGAGCCGTGGCCCGACGTGACTTTACCGGCTCCTTGTTTGTCGCGCAGTGCGTCCCTTTGGTTTTGGTTGGAGACACGACACAAAGAAGTAACTTGTCCTAGCCTCCATAAGTATAATGCGTAAGACTAGTTTTCTTCCAAAGTATAATGGTCGCGAAAACAGAATGGTCTATGAAAATGTTTCTGTTAAAGCTAAAATTTCAAACAGCTAACTTCTATGCAGATTCAAGAAGAAATGAAACAAATTAAAAGACGGTAGATGAATTTAACAGAGTTTTAGGACTGTCAAATTGGAGTTGAAAATTACGAGTACCTTGAATTTTATTATTGCAGCCAGTATTAGGAATATGACATTCGCATCCTTTAAGTCTAATGCGGTGGTAGCCACGTGAAAAAAAATCCAGAAGGATACTGTTAAATGAGACAACCGACACTAAATTCGGCAAGTCTCTAAACCTAGCCTTTGCCCACAGCTCCTTAATTGAAAGTTGTCTCTGTGCGTCCGCAACGCTATGTTCTTGAATTAGAATCATTACCATAGTGAGGATGTTTATCAGAGCTTCAACGTCACGATATCGTTCACATTATAAAATAAAAAAACTAAAATTTGATTTAAATTTCTTAAATTTGATTTTATTTTAATGTAGATTATGTGCTAAGGTTCGATGCTATGCTGAAGGTCTATATTTTTTTGTAAGGATGTTTGTTGATTTAAGTTTTTCGTTTTATCTATGGTACTTACATAGAGCCTATAGATTTATATATTTTAATGTATTTAAAGTTTTCTGTAAAATGCAGACGGCATTAGTAATATTTTTGTGTAATTCGTTAGGTTACAGAAAATTTAGAAATAAGAACGCTTGCCTTGCATTATTATTATTTAATCACGGTTTTCTTTTAAAGTGCGTATTCGTTACGGTTCGGACACACGGTCAGATTGAAAAGATACTGCGGAACGCATTCTGTAGTATCTATTCAATATGCATTGTTTATAAATTTTATCCCGTATCCTGATACATTCACACAATATTTATTAAGAACTTTATTAAAATGATTAAATATGGCTATTAGATAGTCAAAAAAAAATCCTCTGTCTACTGCTCAACCACTTCTGATGCGTTTAGTGGTTAGTTCAAATTACTTACAAATCTTGAACGAGGCGACTCTCGCGTAGTCACTTCCGATCTCATCGGCCATATGGAGAGATCTTTTTGACTGTATTTAACTCGTCGTCTGCAGACTATGTGTAAGCGTGGTGTAACCGCGAGTAAATATCAGTTTGTTAATTTAGGCACCTTACTTATTACTTTTGAAGTTTTGATATCTTTTGTCACAATTTAGCGTTTTATTTTTACACACTGACAAGTGTCTTATAATTGCAGCTTGTAGTGCCATTACGATATTTTCCCAATACGTGCGCCGCGAAACACTGGATAAATCTTGGTTTAGTATTAAAGTTTACTTCAGCTTCTTGTAGATAATATTACATCCAGTAACAGTAAAATTCCATTTTAACATTCTATAACAGACCTACTGGCAATGTGTTATCGAAGCCATTTTTATGAAATCACATTTTAAGAGTATTTATATTCTCTTGGTATAAAATGAATTTAACATTTCACAAACTAATTCAAATTAAAAACACTTTTTTATAATGTAGGCGCCCGAAATAAGGCCTCCGTAAGATGCTGTGTCCGGTTTAATGGAACTGTTTAGTAAATCTACTGTATTATTCAGAAAACTCCCAAAATGAAATGAGATACCTAGATTAATTAGTATAAATTGAATTGTGGTGTATCATAAGTTTTATATTATCGTTCGTTTCACCACATTTTGTTGAGACATCGTTTTAAATCAATACTATTTGTACATACTTAAGAAGTCTATGAACTATATCACAAAGGAATCGAAAACAAAATTTACTGATGGTGAAACATGTGTATAAAATAGTTATAATATAAATGTATCATAAATTCCTACAATGTAATGGTATTACAAATTATTGAAATATATTCCTTAGTACCTATTAATTAAAATGTTTCTTTTTTGTTGTCTAATGGCTACGTTTTTAGGGTTCCGTAGTTATAATGGCAAAAACGGAACCCTTATAGTTTCGTCACGACCGTCCGTCCGTCCGTATGTCAAAGGCATTTTACTCGAAAACTACAAGAGGTACATTCATGAAATTTGGGGTATAGAAGCCGCTACTTAGTTGATAACAATAATAAATAATTCTAGGGGGGACTCCATACTTGTGATTAGGTGAATTAATTGTATCCCCTCTTTATTTTTTAAACCCTATGTCCAAAAAATATGAATACCACCAAGGTAAGGCTTAATAAATACTTTCAACGAAAAATATTTAACATGATCGGATATAGCGTTTTTGACTTATTACCGAAAAACTGCGCTTCTCAGCAAAAGGACGTAAGTGCCGTAAAGATACGCTCTTTTATTGGTGAACTTTTCCACGTCGTATTTTGAGATATATTTATGTGTTTGTAGTAACTAACGGCTTCGGAACACAAAACTGAGCATGGTCTGTCATGCGTTTGCCCGATTTTTTCATTGATTACTAATTTCAATTGACTCTACGACTTACTCTAGTCAATAGTTTGAGCGAGATTATCAAAAATCGTGATGCAAATTTACCTCTAAAAGTTACTGGTAATTAGTTGTAAGTGGCGGACAAATTGGATAAAATCTTCGAAATTTTGCAAGTGGAAACTTTCTTATTAAAATCTCAGAAACCGACGTCAGTCCGCCTAGGGATGATGGAGTAGCTAAAATAGCTATCGCTAAGCTATATTTAACCCCTATGTATGTTCAGAGATTCTTACTAGTTTCGGAGATATTGATCATTTTAATCAGAATTAATTTTCCTTATGTCCATGTCACGAAAAATCATTAATATCATGTTTTATTCCATAAGTTTTTAGTGGTATCTTACATAATTAGCATCATTACGAATCAGAGAAATTTTAAACCTATTTGCCCGTTTTTTTTAAAGTAATCACCGCAGGGAACCGATATTCGGTTCGATATTTACCGAATCTTTGGCGGCGGCGTTGTTGTTCAGTTGTATGGAGGCGGACTCCATTTTAAATTATTTATTAAAATCCCGGGATTTCTGAATAAATAAATTACGCCAGCATAAATCCATACATTAAGCATGTACAACAACTATTTGAAGTTACTTACTACGTATAGATTTACCATAAGTCATTTAATTTACCGGTAACTCATCTCACCTAACCTAACGAAGTTTGAGAAGCAAATATAAATGTTTTGTAGAATCCCGGAATTTATATTACAAAAAAAATATTCGAAAAAGCCGACGCCATATTCGCCTAACTTTTTCCGGGATTTTGCCTTCTTTGGGTAAGTATCGATCCGAATTTCCGATCCCTGGTAATCACGTTATATTTAATTGTTTTTTCAAACAAAGTGAAAAGCAAACACTGGGACACCTAGTATGGAGAAACAAACTCCAGCGATATAATCAATATATTAATTTAGGCTAGAATTATAGTTAAATTTATAAACAAATAAATTTATCAAACCGGGCCCTTTAGAGCTGCACGTAACTCATAACCATAAGTTTAGTAGAAAAGCTTAAAGTCGGACAATCACAGACAAACTATACTACCTATATATAATTACTAACACAGGGATATAAAATGATAAAACTGTTCTTTTCGCATGTTTTATTAATAAGAAATTCAAGATTTTCACACAGTGGACAAATTATCGTTAAGTCTTGTACCTCTTCGTGACACTAATTTCAAAGTAAGTAATACTTAATGACGTCACTGCTTAGGATTATACTATTAATAAAAAATAATGTCAGTGACGAGAAACCAATCTCATATTAATAGGCAATGATGATTTTATTGAATGCAGACAATAAATACGCATAATAAAGAGAAAATTACTTGCCCTACACTAAGGAGTGAGAAGAGTTACAGTTGTTTGTTTTAAACTTTCGCAACGTTCACACATACTGTTATAAAACTAAAACGGGATTAATCGCGTAAAATCTTTATAAGTGGGTACCTCGACGTTTCGGTCGTATTGCAACGGTCGTGGTCAAAGTAAAGAGTGTTGAGGGACTGAGACGGAATTTCCCCCGTAATTAGTCCCGTTTCAGATTTATAATAGTATTTGAGAAGACTTGCCACATTTTATCAGCCTGTTTTAGAAGAATCCATAAAAATAGTTGCTTGTTTTAAAATTATTGACTTAATTACTGTGGCAAGTCCCTCACGTTCTGATCCTGACTGACATCAATTTGTTTTCATCATCAAACATTCGTTTTTGTGAATGACCTTCTATACACAAGGACTTCGCATCAGACGCAGGACGGCACCATTGTGCTTAATGGCGGTTTACGCACACTTCTTACCTTGGTCGTGTATTGGTTGCGAAGCCATTAAGATGCCGAAGTGTGTCGTGTGTCATCAAAAAGTGCCGAAATAAAACCGTAACGACTCAAAAAAAGAGGGTGTGATACCACCGATAAGTTAATTTTATTTATAAATGATAACACGCGAAAAGATGTAAAGAATGTAAAAAAACCATTTAATTTGCAATAAATATCATAAATGATTGACTACTATTGTCATGTATTCCATATTTTTCTCTCACGCGCGTTAGAAAGAAACGGTCAAAAGGATATGACAAGAACATCGTCAGAAAACAAAACAATAGAGTAGCTCTTTTTAGGGTTAGAAAACGCAAAAAACTGAACCCTTATACAATTGCTGTTTTTTTTAGTTTTCCTGTACACGAGATCAGCAGAGATAATAGAGAATAGAGATAGAGAATAAATAAATAGTTAATAGCAAGCGAAAGATACGAAACGGGTATTTTACAAACCAAATAATGCAAGCGTCATTTGCTCGTATAATTTCCTTGAATCTGATGTATATTTCACAACTAAAGGATATAAGCGTTTAAAATACAACTGTTCCGCATAATGAGGTTAGTAGTAAGAAATGTTGCAACCGGTCCCTATGAGAGTTTGCCGGTTATTGTATGCAGCCGTAACAGCGTCAGCTAGTAGTAAACCTGAGTAGGACTGATTGTATTTGACGTCTTCCTTCAAATATTAATATCAGTAAGATGAAGTAGTAAGTACAAAGTATTTTTTTTTATTTAATTATTAGCTGTACAATTATATTTAATTAATCAATATTTTAGTTTGACGATGATTCTAGACCGAGTATATCAAGGAAAAGAAGTTTTTTTGGAATATGCACAGTGGATAATTTGCGGTTTCAAAAGAATTAATAGTTCATACTTATGGGTGGCATCACCCTTTGTGGCCCCTGAAATATCATTTACTACGATAATAAAAAGTTACCCTACAGTAGCTATCCACATAATTTAAAACCATAAATAGTTCAAAATATAGATACATTCGAAAACTATAAAAAATATTCTCACAAAAATAAAAATAAATCGACTGTGACAGACGGACAAACAATCACTGAGCATTTATAAGCTCACCCTTATAAAACCCCCTTATGGGTTCCGTTTTTCCTGTTGAGGTTCGTTACCCTTAAATTAACAGCCTGTTTCTACACTTTCTACTCCACTGCTACCTGGTTCCAGACAACTTCTAAAATCAACATATCAAGCTTCGACTGAGTAATTGATATACATTACTGATTAATGACCGACTACATTTTAAAGGACTGTTGTGTCAACGGCAATGTATAGACTGAGCAAGTCGAAGCATAATAGGGTGAAATAGAGTCCATGTGTATAGAAGGTTATTGGTTTTTGCGTGTGCTTCGGTAGGTAGGTAAGTGAAGGAAACGTAACACTTGACCGATCTTTAAAGCAGAGTAGCTGTACGCGACAATATTGTTTTAAATTAAACTATCTACCTTACACGAGTTTCATACATACCCTCTTATCCATAAATGCACAATAATTAAAATATTGTCCTGATCTGTCATTGTGACATTTGCATTTGACAGAAAGAGCCAAAGCATACTTTCACAAAAATAGATTGATAGTGCATTCATGTATAGGGGGATACCTAATACTATACAGAGCTTAATCGCGTAATAATTAACTTCTATCTACCTCGACGTTTCGACTCTTACATCAGCCGTGGTCACGAGAAGCCTCATAACGTCGAGGTTTTAATAGAATGGAACACGAATTAGGTCTGTTTTTATATGACTACCCAAAAAAAAAATCTTTTTCTGTGACCTATAGGTTAAACGCCTT
Organism: Acleris sparsana; assembly: GCA_923062465.1. Lineage (NCBI taxonomy): Eukaryota > Metazoa > Arthropoda > Insecta > Lepidoptera > Tortricidae > Acleris > Acleris sparsana. Next base: position 10,138,376 of record OV281287.1, on the reverse strand, counting down.
TACACATTCCAAAGAGCGGCGTCGTTGTATTGGAATTTATTAGGAGCGTGTTAGAACCTCCTCGGTCCTTATGGTGCAATGGTAGTAAGGTATTCAAAGCTTGCGTATTGTTACCTAGGCTTATAGTATAAGTGTATGTCCGCGATAAGTTCATAAAAATGGGTAGGTATAGTCTCAACAACTACAAGCTTTTAATAACGTTAACATAACCCACCAGTCATTTAGTGAAACACGGCTAAAACCAAACAGTGTCAGTTACAGTTGATGACAACAATGGTGACATAGTACCTATGTTATTTATACTCATAGCCATGCACCGAGCGCTCAGTGGCACGCCCTCACTACTATTACTGTGTTATTACCTAATTAATGTATCGTCTTCAAACCGAAGGAGTTTTTGTGCATAACTTAATAAATATTGAACTTTGAGTGATTAACTTAACGGAAAAAGGGGCCACTTAAGATTATTAGATAATAAAATAATAGTAGCCCCACTGGACGCTCGTGGAGTCTTAGTAATCTTACCTGAAACGTATATTTGTTACAAATGTTACACTCAATACGCGTAGGCACATACATTGATGTCATATCGTGAGTCCAATTAATAAATGCCAGTATCTAACTACGACAGCCTATCAACAACCACACACAGCAACACAGCAACATTAATTAAGACTTGTCATATGACATCGACGAACTCCATGAATTTAATTACAAATTTCACAACAATTATGCGTACTCAGACGATATTAGGCAGGTATACCTGCATTTTACTGATCTTTGATAAGTAATTTAAAAATTAATGCTTATGCCGTGTGGTTGACGGCTTAGAATAGTGCCACTCAACGTCTTCCTGTGGAATTCGTAACTACGACTAAGGGATTAAAGGCTTGTAGTATTGTTAGGCGATGGGCTTGCTTGCAACCTGTCACTAATATGCAACTGGTAAACATCTTAGCCTGTTTGTGCAAAATGTGGTCACAGATTTAACAAGCTCTGCCTACCCCGCTCTGGGATGAACGCGTGACGGTATGTATGTATGTATGCTTATCTCAAACTAATTGAAGAACGCTCAAAGGGTCACATTGAAAAGCGCACTCGCCGAAGGTACACCAAGACGAGCCTCGGCCACAGACACAGTATCCACGCATTCAGCGTTGAGTCTTTCATTAATCGAATGATGCTGAAAATGTAGGCTCGGCCCGGCAACGACTCAATCTAGATCACAAGTTAAGTAGTTATTCTTGAGATTGCCTTAAAAAAAACAACACTATTTTTCGTACATCGAACCTCCTCATCGAACGTACTTTTAATGAAAGTAAAATATTTTAGGTACTTACCTATATTATATTTTATTAGTGATTTTATTTTCATCAAAGTTATCGACGCAACTTCGCAAGGTCAATTACCTAGTGGGGCGCAATGCCGTAGATTGAAAACTGTATCCTTATTATTATTATAAGGGTTACTGACTTTGCAATTTAACTCAAGTTGAACAACTGTTCGGGTTTGGCAGCATAAGGCCACGCCCCGCCACACTTAATCCACTCGTACATTATTTACACCACTCGTACATAAACTGTATCTTAACTAAGTAATACTAACTTTATTATCTTACCGCTGTACTCAGAGACATTTTAAAGACAAGAAACTTGTTTATTTTTTCACTAGATGTTACGAACAGATGTTCAAGTAGATACCTAGATATTGGCGTTAGTAACATTACATTAGATTACTGTTTCGTCCAATTTTGTTACCTATCTAAGTATACGTACCTCTAATACAAGTAATTAGTTTCTTTATCATCTTACATTGTACAGTCAGCGTCATATAGTTGGTAGCATCCAAAGTAGCCAAATAGTTCGTTAATCGTTACACGTCATTATTACCGTAGTAACAAGGGCGTGTAACGAACTATTTGGCTACTTTGGATGCTACCAACTATATGACGCTGACTGTACGTTCATATGTCATTCATTATGTGACAAACATAATAATAGACACCTACACACAAACTTATTCGTAGATGAAATATCCTAATAATACCCCTTCTACACTACTGGGTCGTTCCGACCGTGTAGGAAGAGTTTAACTCATTTCATAATTGGTGTACACAGTCCTGCTGTTATCATCGTCAGTCCATTGCGCGTTTTACTTATAAAGGTCCGTTAGCAAAAAGTTTCTGGTGTATAATCATATGATATCTTAGGACCTTTAAATTATTTTTATAACCCAGTCAAACCCTATAGAAACCTACAATGAAATTTGTCTGACCCTCAGATAGTTTAACCAAGATCATCTATCTACATTAAGTCATTATAAATTCGAATATTTAATGTGTCTACTCTATAATAAGATACGAGAACAGACACATTATCAATCACAACAAAACTTCATTACGATCAAACATACCCTCGAGTAATTAATTATACCTACTAGAGAATAAAATAGTGGTGGTTCTATGAGATCGCAAAAGAAGTTAAGGCAGGGAGCTGGGGAGCAGCTGTCACCAGGCCTCCGTGTAGCGGACGTCGAACTCCTGCAGCTGCGGCAGGCGCGCGCGCAGCGCCGCGAACGCCTCCGCGGACAGCCGCGTGCTGTTCAGGTTCAGGCGCCGCAGCCCGGACAGCGCTGCGGACGGATGCAATGTCATCTTGTTAACAGACTCCTTTGTTTATCGAACCCAAAACGGGAAAAATAGTGGGAGTAGCGGAAAACTAATTCTACGCGTACGAAGTCGCGGGCGCCCTCTAGTGTTATAATATAATTCGAATCTAACATAAATGTTATGAGTTATGAGTTATGAACTTAGGAGGCTCTAAATGAATTTTGACTCACTTAAGGGTCCCCTGTGGCCTATTTTAGGTTACTGCCGCCCACCTCCCGCCCCATTAGGTTAGGTTAGGTTAGAATTGTGACCATAACCAGCGTGCGAGCGGTAGCGGCTGGCGAAGCGCCAGAACCGACAACATTGTTTTAGCGTTATTGATTTTCGTTGTTAGGTTAAATATATGTTATTAGAAAATTAGCATTTAGTCGTTGATGTATTTTATCGAATCACAGTACATTTCGTTCATTACAGCAAGTAAACGTTATAGTGAATTAATTATACAAAGTGGATATATATCTTGAGTAATAGATATTTTGTTTTTATAAGTTCCATTGCTTACCCTAGTATATGTATTACTTTATTATATCAATAAAATTATGATAATGGATAATAGCCTAATTAGGATGACCTATGTCATGTCACACAGGGGTGCAAACTACCAACCTGATAGCGCCTCAATCCCTTTATCAGAGACTGGCGTCTCGCAAAGGTTCAGGACCTGAAGTCGCGGCAAGTGGTCGGCGATCAGCTGCACTCCGCTGTCACCGAACTGGGTTGCCCACAGATTCAAATAACGAAGCGACGGCAACTACAAAGATGAGGTTAAATATATAATATAACAATATATATCTACATTAAAATTGTCCGTGACTGACTGACAGACAATGCAGAGCCTAAACCGCTGAAGCCTAGGGACTTTAAAGGACGAAATATTCCTTGGGTACCCTAGGGGTGCACTGGGAAAGGTTTATCCTAAAATCGTCCCACACTCATATAAACGACTGTAAAATTTAGTTTAAAAAATGATATTTTCCTTATAGTTTAGAAAAGGGCTAAGAAAAAAAGTTAATTTCTGCAGAATACCTTAATAAGATGGTGAGCGCAGGCACTGGTGACGCTAGTAAAAGCGAGCGAGAGGCACTCGAGGTTGCCGAGCGCGCCGGTGTTCAGCAGCGCGGCCACGTCATCGTCGGTGGCTCGCACCGGCAGCGCCAGCCGCCGCGGCCCGCCCTCCGCTTGCTGAGGGGACCAGATTTCCGACATGTGAGGAGGTGGAATCCGTGATAGGTACACTGAAATTTCAACTTTCCTTTGGATAATATTTTCATTCAGAAATATGTACCAACCAGTCTCTGCAGATTGTTCTGCCGTTCACATAAGTCTTTGTAAAATTTCTGTCCGAGGTCAGTTCCTTGGAGAGCAGCGATAATCTCCAACTGCGTTTGCTCGCCGCTCGCTACTTCCCATTCCAACATAAGACAAAGCGCTTCCAATGCACCAGGCTGAAAGTTTACAACTTTCATAAGCATCTCATTTTCTTTGAACGCTTCAATCAAGTAAACCTTTAGAAATTAATACTCACATGTTCAGTTAAAGCTACTATAACGAAATCCGGAAGCTGCTTACTCATGCTTTGCAGAAAGCTTTTCCTATTCGAGCAACACTTCAGTAAGCTGTGGACCTGAAAATAATGTTGATTAAGTAAAATCTGTTCTGACTTACTTGTCTTCAGTAGTAAACAATATTCAAATCTCAAAATGCAACTTTTTTTGTATGAAACAGCTACTTATTTTGAATAAAATAAAGCAATCACGGACAATACATTGGCCAAGTGATGTCCAAAATGTTTTCTCAGTTTACTTATTCCACGATAAAAGAGCTGTTTTAACCAAAAAAGTTTAATATCGAGGTCAGAAAGTTGTTCGCCATATAAGATAAGATAGATAAGTCCGTCCAATTACATTGTGTTTAATCTATCACGATATAACTCGGCGAGTAAGAAGAGATCGTCCATTGTATTTACTATTAGAATCCCATTAATATTAGTCAATGTTCAGGGCGGGCCGGCAGGGAAGTAATAACAAATAGAATATACGAACCATATCGCCCCAAAGTTGGCATATTAGTTTATGCGGGAGGGCCAGCGCGGGGTCGGAGGGCGAGGCGGCGCGGAGCCAGGAGGGCGGCTGCGCGCGCGCGGCGCGGGCGGGCGCCAGGCGGCCGTGCGCGGCGCAGCGCCCGTCCCGCGCCAGCGCGCGCAGCACCCGCGCCAGCCGCGCCGCCACGCGCGGGCAGCCCAGCGCGCCCGCGCACAGCGGCACCGGCTGCAGCACGCTGCCCACCACCGTCACCCAGTCTTCGTACTCGCACCTGTAGTACCCGAACGTACAGTTGACGGTTACGCTCCCCGCGCTTGAGGCACGATATTTTTCTCCAGCTGCCTCACACCTTCACATTTTGGTAGGTTGATTGCCTATAGTTCATATCATCCCCGCTCCCAGCAGTTCTCCCTCCCAGTCCGACTTGGATTTTAGCGAGCGCTCGATTCATATCAATATGAATATACCGAATCTTCATTAAAAGCGACGATTTGTTATCCGTTTTCCCCTGTCAAGAGTGAAAACTGAGCCCCGGCTATACATTCAGATACAGTCCTTGAGATCCTAAAAACCTTCGGATTTGAGAAGCATACTTCGGGAATTGACTATGACGACCGTGATATGCGGTTCTGTTCTGTTATCAACTTGCACAACTTTTCGAAGTTACCGTAAAAAGTTATGTACAGGATAACCATCACCAAGTAAACCGCTTATTTATCTTTTACTAATTTTAATGTAATATGACTTTTTGTCATTATACAAATAAAACAAAATCATCATTTTAGAATTCTTCCATCGTTAATATAAATAGAGAACACTCTGCCTTCACACACTACTTTAGTTTGGAAGTATAAATAACAGTTATACCCAGCATTAGAAACTACATTTATATATATATTATTTTTTAATGTACTTTTCGAAGTCCCCTTTGCTTCTTTCTATTACTCGGTCTTGAACCCTATTAAAATACTTACAATGAACACTTATCTTGAAACTCAACTTTAAAAAGAAATATATTATGAACAATTTCCCGTGATTGGCTATTTACAGAAATACATTGCATAAGTTGACTCCCAAAGGAAATCCATATACCTACATTCATACATAAACTCTCGCATTCGTTCTCAGAGTGGGGTAGGCAGAGCTACAGAATTACCTACAACTCTAAAAACTTGTTGATAATTCTGTAGGTAATATTATTTTGCAGAATTAGACTAACACAACAGAGAGTGTGTGTGTGTGTGTTTAACAGAGTATTACTGACATAAATCAATTTCCGAAAAATAACAAACTAAATAAATAAGTCAGTGGTGGTTTTAACTGCTCTATATAAATCAATGAAAACATAACGAGTGCCCTCTTCGCGTGATGGATTGCTACTAAGTCAAAAAGACAATTGTCATTTTCTACTACACGAAGCCTTCCGATTTCTCCCGAAACTCGAAGGTATTTTCTAAGAGCTCACGGCTTGTACCTAAGTGTGCACACTACCCGCACTAAAACTTACGAATCAGTCTTACTATTTAAGTACCTAATTCAGTACAAAACTCAGGATCAATTTGTTATAAATATTTAGTTGTGTGATGAACGACTAGAAGCGGCAGGTGAACTCACATGTGTTCCAAGATGTCCGCGAAGCACAGGACGACGTCCTCGTCGTCGCGGCAGCGGTGCGGCGTGGGCGCGTCGCGGAAGCCGTCGTCGAGCGCGGCCAGCGCGACGGCCGCGAGGTTGGGCGCGGCGCGCGGGTGCGGGCACGCCGCGCGCCCGCCGTGCGTCACCTCCACGAAGCGCCGCACCAGCGCCGCGCCGGAGTTGTGCGAGCTCACGGCACTGCACCACACAACCACACTAACTTAATCAACGGCATTTCATCTATATATTTACTGTAGGACCATGCAAGCTCATTATTTTTTACACAGACACAATTTTGAACACTACGAACACTATGCCCACTAACTATATAATAAGGTATACTTGCTTGTTTTTATTTGTTAAAAATAAATAAAAACAAACTTAAAGTTATTAAAAATACCATCAATAAAAACCTACTATTACGTATGCACAACAGCTCATTCGTAATATCAGATTGTCTAAATAGGTAAACAGCGTCATCAATCGCTTTAAAAATGTGTTGTAAGCATGCAAAACAATAATTGACGTCAGAACAGCTGAACCTAACTAACCCGTTGCAGCGTTGCTCGATGATTAATGGTCGACGTATATTAACTTATTAAAGTTTACCATTTTTGGACACAAATAAAGATATGAGGGTAATAGCGTGCCCGTGCCAGGGGCACCTATAAAGTTACAAGTTACAATTTTACAGGTCTAAACTGGCAACACTGCTCAAACGGGTGGTCCTTATTGGTCGCGGTTGTGCCATATGGAACCTTGTAACCTGTTAATTGTACTTTGTAGCTTTATAAAACAGGCCCCGGACAGTCCATGGGAAATGCTGGGGCAATTGGCGAGAGCGCTGGCGGTCACCAAGGGCCTCTTTCTTAATAACTGACGCTTCGCGCAGAGGGAGCTGGATTTGGTTTGCTGGCGTTGGGTGTTGTACATATCTTAATTACCATTGGTTAGTTAGCAAATGCTGTCTGGTGACTATACTCTAGTCCATTTCCATCCAAACACATTTTTTGGGCTTTTACGTGTTTTTAACTCGGCCGCCATTACTGTCAAGAAAATAGGCTATCAATAGGTTGACAATACGATAGCACGTCAAAGGCTATATAAACGGTTTCACCCTGTAGAATTAGAGGCCCAGCCAGGCCAAACTCTAAATTCATCTACTCTATACTGACATCCATTCTACCAAGTATTAAACTTGAATGACACAATCTCACTGTTTAATTACCTTCTTGTGATATATTAATCTTACTTTCGTAGTTAAACCGGTTAAACAACCGGATACGCAGCGTTGACAGTTTTGATATCATATTATCAAGGTTTTAACACAATAGCAGAACTACGCACGTCACGGGTCATAAAACATGTTTCGTAACGCTTTTGCATACCAGGCGGAGGTACCTACCTAATATAGTCTCTAACGAGTCGTCGGGCGTTGGGTGCTCTTGCGAAATCGACGTTTCGGGTGAGGACGCGGCGCACGGGCGGCGCGAGCGCGGGCAGCGGCGCGGCGCGCGGGCGGCGCCGGCACAGGCGCGCCAGCAGCCCGCACAGCTCGCTGCCCGCGCAGCGCTCCGCCAGCAGCGGCGCCGCCGCGCTCGTCGCCTGCTCCGCCCACTCCTCCCACTCAGGACTCTCCTTTTTCTGAAATTTTATGGTTGCATTTCATTTAATCACAATATTCATATTTTGGTCGATGTAATGCTAATCGATAGCATTTAAAAAAAAAAAGAGTATCTAATAGCTCAGTCGTTGCCTGGACATTCGGTGGACGATTAAAATTGACACGAGGTGCAGACTTCGCTAACCAATGGCTACTCGTTTAATATCATAATTATACCTAGGCAGTTTCGACGTTAAAGGATGGTGACTCCTCACTAGATACAAAGCTGTGAAAAACTCTTTTTGCACTACGATTGGTCAATAATAAGCCGCTAATGATTTTCTATTTGCGTCAGCAAATATAATTAATTCTAGTTAATAACTAAATCAATTAGTTAAAATTTGCGGATGAATTGAAAAGTTTTGAGCCTAACCTTTAAAATAAAGACTTGAGTTTTTGTATTATTATTTTTTAATTTCTCTACATAATCTCTAAAACGATCTGTACACTTTTGCCACCTTTCACCTTGCTCCTAACTTCATTATTCTTTATAAAGAAAATCTTCAAGGAGGTCGAAATATTCATTCACAGCTTCTTGTATCTCAATAACCGTCGAAAATTTCCGTCTTGCCAAGTGTTTTTTAGGTTCGGGAAAGCATGATAATCAGAAGGGGCCAAGTCCGGCAAATAGGGTGGATGCGGCAACAATTCAAACCCACAGTTAGGTATGTATTTGTGCGATAGATTTCGCTTCAGTATGGACAGGAGCATTATTAGCCGGTGGATCAACACTTTTTTAGATATCATAGCAAATCTTTTCGTTTTCATTTCTTCACGCAGACGTAAGAGGGTGCAATAGTAATCAGCATTTATGGTTTTACCCTTTTCGAGATAATCAACCATGATGACCCCCTTGCAATCCCCAAAAACTGAAGCCATTACCTTCTTCGCTGATAAAATGGGTTTATTTTCAGCTGAAACAAGTCTAGGTACCTTCCCACCTTGCAGAGATCTTAGAAAATCCAACATCCTTTGAAGATGTTTTGTACTCGCTCATAGGAAATCCCAATCCGCTATGACAGAACGGTGCTCAATTTTATCCATTAAAATTAAAACCGCGACCCTCAACAAAAGAAGAAAAACAAACGTGCCAGTTTTTTAAATGTCATTTTCAACCTCAGGCTACAAACTTCAATTCACCACTTTTACATATTACATTACTACTTGACCGCGTTTTTCTCTAACACCCTTAAAACATTTACCTCTAATAACTACAATAAATAAGATAACATTTAGAATAATTTACAGTGAATCTATAGTAAGTCCGGATTATATGAAGCAGTAGACAGTTGCCCGTAAAATATACCGTCTAGACTAGACCGCTGAACTTAGTCTTAGGGAGTATCTACGATCTCTGACGACAAACACCGAGCCCAAACAAAGCATTAACGTCAGCATTGTGCCTACATCTCTTATCAAGGAATAAATTGAAACCGTTTTTAAAACACAATTTGACATTAGGCACATATGCGAGGCAGAATACTAAGCTGACAAGTGCGCATATTGGAGTCGCAGCTGCTTTTACGTCACGCGTATCGTAAAGATCGCAATATCACGATTATTTAATGTATAGGTACAGAGTAGTATGTACTTAAGTAAGAACACTTTATAGTCAATTTTGAACCGCGCTTACACTGTCCGTCCGTTAATGTTTATACCTCGTGCGAAACATATTATAGATACACAGCATACACGAAGGTGTCATGGGTGCATGAGTCATGATATCTCTCGTGGGCCTCACGACACGAGTCCCGCCGGCGGGAGCCGTGTGCTCGGCGGTGAGGGCGAGCCGGCGAGAGAAAGGGCGCCGCGTTCGCTCACCTCGCAGAGCAGGGCGGTCAGTATCTCCAGCGGCGCGCGCGTCACGCTTTCGTCCTGCAGCGGGGTCGTCATTGCGAAGTCCACCATGTTCTGACAAAAACATAATAGTGTTAAGACTAATATCTAATATTAATTTACATTATGTTCTATTGGATATTTTCTAGGGAATAATAAGCGACAAATTATTTCTTTGAATTTTGATTAATTAGAATATTACAATATTAAAAAAAATAAGAAAAATAGATTCATTCCTAACATTCAGTACGAGGATATAACTGGTTTAGAACGAGCATTAGACACCATTACGGCAATATTGATGTAGAACTAAATTGTATGAACTCGTGTGGACAAAGAATACAATCAATTTAAATTGTTTGGTTATTAATTATTATATCAGAAAAATATAAGTTTACGACGACTAGCAAATAAAGCCAAAACCAACATTACCAACCTTCAATTCCTTAATAACAACCTCCTTTCGTGCACTCCTCGTTATTACATTACGGTATCTTATCATGTTTCTCTGCAAAACAAACAAAGTTAGCATCAGTTTAGCACTCATCGCGACATAAACACATATTGGTTTGTTTAGAGAAGTCTTGAATACTTACTTTCCATACAATAGAGTGATACCATTGGTCTCTCGTATACGCGTCGTTTGCCTGCAAGCAGTAAATCCTTAATTGTGCGTTTGATTGTCGCTATGTATAGCACAAGCTTAATTGTTCGAGGTCTTGTCTTAAAGAGGCTTAAGTGGTTTTGATTACAGATATTCAGATGCTACTGTGTGTAAATTTATGCTCAATTCGTTCATGAGTAGAAATGCGTTTCAGCATGCTATTGCTTATACCTTATCATTATCAAAGACGTTTTAAAACTTGGCAATGGCTGTTTTTGCTTAGTGTCTAGTTGGTACCTACGATGTATTTGAGTAAAATAGAGATCCGACCAAAGTGGTAAACGCACTGAAGCGGTATTAGCGTAAAGGTCCGCACTAATTGTAACATTACCGCATAGTATTATAGTACGTTTGAATTTTAGAATTTATACGGACCTGCAGTAAAAGCGAGCCGTGGGGCATCACAATCCTAAGACAGTACTTTCTGGCGGTATCCCAGCGGCAGATGCAGTACACCTCCTGCATGCTGCTGTACGATAGCGGCTTCTCCAGCATACCCGTAGGCTGAAACAAAATAACATCCCTTTAGTGATCGTCGACCGTTGGTAATACTAATACAGTAATTTGTTAATCGTTAAAGTACCTCAAGATTTGGGAGGATAGGTAAGTGACAGTTATCCTCCCAAAGTTAAGTGTTGTGTATTAAGTATTTTTATTTTGGTAGGGCTCACCTCGCACTAATTCGATTTGAAATTGAATTCAAATCGGAATATCCCTAATAACATACTATTGTGCGCGAGTCCGATTCGCACTTGACTAGTTATTTTTAAATAATAAGATACCCGAAGAAGATGCATCTTTTCTTTAAATTATCACGTATAGCGTGTAAAACCGACGAGCAAACGTAGGTAACAATAGTTTGTGACATTAAGGTGTGTAAGTATACATAACGTATACTTATACGAGACCATATTTTATGACATAAGGCGACAGACTAAAAAAAAACCCGAAAGCCTTATTTCTTAAACAAACATTTCATTTTAATAGTAACTTTAGATTATATATGTCTTAATGTCAGTATAACTGTTTTACCTGCAGCATATTATGACAAAATCGTAAAATTCGCAAATTATGCTGACATAGTGTTCCTTTAATTAAATTATCATAATTTAACGTCCACAATAAAGCGGATTAGAAAGAGGAGATTCGGAAGCGTTGTGGGGGCTCGGCTATGTAGGTTACGAAGCGTACGTGTGTCGAGGGCGGCGTGACGTGGCGGAGCAACGTCCGCGGCGCGGCGCGTGACGTCAGCGGCGCCCCTTCCAGTCGCGCCCGCGCTTTCCCGACCTTCTCCCTAAACTGCCACATTCCGGGCCTAGGGCTGCCAGCTGTAATAGTAGTGCCCCGGAGCCATTGAATCTAACATAACTATTGTCATTGAAAATCCCGGATATGAACTATATTTTGCATTGTAGGCTGTAGCTCACCGATCACTAATTATCACCTTAGTAATAACCCAGGTAGCAGACTTACCGTCTAAATTTATGAACAACTTAACCCCATATTAGGCTTTGGATTTTACTGGGCAGGCTCTATTTAAGAGTAGGTATTTACCTAGGTAATAAAAGTATAAAAGCTAAGAATATTAATTATTTATAATAGTGTCGTGACAATTTTTTTTTTTAAATTGTTAAAAAAGCCTAGACATACTTTTGACAAGATATTTGTATTTGTATAGTCTTTCTGTTCATACTACTAGCAGCAGCTGTTATTTGTGTACTAGCCAGCTAACGTTAACGAAAAACAGATGTAATTCGATTATTACATAAGCAATATTAGAACCGACTCTGAGCGGTAATTATAGATATTAAAGTCGAGAGTGTCTTATCAAGAAAGATGGTTGCCTATGGGCGGTAAACTTTCCAGGAAACTCTTATCCTGCGTGTTGTTTAAAAAAACCCGCTGACGTCAATCGCTCATCATTGAGGTTATCCATGGTTATAACCATAACACGTATAAATTACCTAACCTGATGTTAGGTCGGTCACAAAATAAATACTCTGATCGACTCGAACATTAGGTGACATATTTATTCTAAATATCATTATATCAACGGTATGTAGGTACTTAATTTGGCATCTATTGGGAAATTTACTTAGTAGCTTTAGACATGAAACAAAATTATTAAGACTATTTAAGTATAAAAATGTACCGAATTTTTGAATTTAAAAATTGAATTGTCGAATAAGAACCGCTACGCTCTCGCTCTAGATATTTTATTAATCATCAATGGTGCAATTGCCCGCAGTTGTTAAAATAAATAGAAGCTATTTAACTAAAATTGTGACAGGGAAAACGAGACGTACTTGTGACTAAAGAAAGCTCACGGGGAAGACCATCTTACGAATGATCTATAGTCTTAGAAAACACATGACTCTGACAATGTCCTACTCATAACGGCAACATCCCATTGGCAAGAGTTTACTGATTTAATAAAATAAATGTTCAGTGGATTATTACTTCGTTTTGATTTTACTTACATGGTTGATCTGTATCATTTGACCGAAAGGTTAAACATTAACTGACCAATCAAATTATATGTGTTAATCTACGTGTTATTTTTATATAAAACTCTATTTATATAAGAATACCACATCTGGAGTGCCGCATTAGGCACCTAAGTCTTAGTCCATTAGAGGCTAAAACAAGCTCGACCCCTGACATTAGCGCCTCTGCGCCGCGCAGACCGCTGCAGATAATCTGGCGAGTGCAGACGTTTCACTCCGCTCTCTTACTTGAATTAGCTAATAAAAGAACTGGAGAGGGAGTCGGTTAAAGTAGTTGACTAAAATTTAGATTTGCTGTAGGTCCCACTTTTTTACATTGATATTTACCACTATTCCTGTATTTTCGTCATAACCTTTAGAGCTATTTCCGAGGAACTAATATTTATACTTGTATAGATATAAATAAACCAGTATTGTTTAGGTTACCAATAAATTTGCTGAAAAATTCTACTGTTGTTTGATTTCTGTAAGAAATAATTGGGAAATGATAAATACTCGTACGCAGTGTAGAACGGAGCGGTTTTTAAAATGGTATAATTTTACTACCTAAAAATAACGCATATAAAACAAATGAAAGTATTAAAATCTAGTTCTACTTTGGTTTGTAAGAGCTAAATAGCTGGTTGAGGAAACATTGATAAAAAAACCCCCCGTAAAATTTGATAGTCGAGTTTTTATTGTAAGAAAGAGCAGAGATTGGTTGTCGGTGTAGGTATAAGTTCATTATATTTTGAGTACTTAATTGAATTGAAGCCCCAAAATAACTCATCGCAGGGTTACCTATACGCGTAGGCTCGCCCCCAGTGCCTGCAACTATGTTCATACCTATCCAAAATAGTTCGGTCTACTTTAGAATAGCTAAATGCGGACTATTCCGAGATACATTTGTAGTGGGTTTTCAGTGAGAATGACGTCAAGTAGTATTTTGATCAACAAAATCCATTTAGGCAGGTACCTGGTTACTGTAAACAATGTTAAGTCGCGCGTGGCCGTTTAACCTCGGCTCTGTGTTCTCTAGGAGGATCACTGCTCTTAAGCTACAGACGTAATTGCTCTTGAGCTATACACGTTGAAATAAATAAAATAACGTTAAAGTGATTGTGATGGTAGCGAGTGCAATGCAGTACTGTTCAGTACCTAACCGCCAGTGACGCACGTCCATACATTTCCCTTATCTACTGATTGACCTCGTTGTTAAGTTCACAATAAACTTACAATCGAGCTAATTTAGTTAACTAACGTCATAATAACGTCATAGTGCTTGCTAATGAGCAATTAACTCGGTTCAAAAAGAAAGTATGTATGTTTAATGTTATGTCCTTTATTATTCCTACCTTCCACGCTAAAAACGCAATATACATTCTTAAAAAAATATTGCCGCGGGCCTGTTTTTAGGGTTCCGTAGTCAAACCAGGAACCCTTATAGTTTCGCCATGTCCGTCCGTCCGTCCGTCCGCAGCCTAGCTCAGAGTCTCTTAGTGCGAGAAAGCTGTAATTTGGCGTGAATTTACATACTAGTCACGCCAACAAAGTGGTAAAATAAAAATAGAAATAAAGAACTGTACCTCCCCTACGTATCGTGAGGATTTCTTTTTCTCGTCTACGCCTCATAGTGTGGGGTATCGTTGGATAGGTCTTTCAAAAATATTGTGGATTATGAAAACAATTTTTCTATTAAGGGATCCGTTTATGAAATATTTAAAGCGCTAATTTTTGTTACAATTAAGTGTCCCTCCACAGCCAAAACTACTGATACTAAAAATCTAAAAAAATAACTTCAATAAAAGCGCATATAACGAATTTAAAAGAAAAACTATCACGACTAATTAGACTTGATTGGTTCCTGAGATACAGGCGACTAAGTGTTTATACCTACTAAAAACATCTAAGACAGCACCAAATGACTTTTAATAGAGAATTTGTTCATTCTTGTTGCTTTTGATGCCTGATCAGACATGCTCTTGCCCGGTTTTCTACTTATTTATTCCTAATATTTTTATTCCTTTTTGGTAATAAGACGTTTAGTCATACATGTTTCAGAGGAAATGAAAGTTACGAAAACACAGGAAGAGAACGTTCTTATCTTGCATAATTGCCGTGTTTGCTGGAAGTTTATCTAATCGGCAAACATCAAGTTCCTATTGTTACAGTTAGTCACAAGACAACCTTCAGTCTCCAGCACCGGGTCGCATGCGCTTATCCACAGGTGAGATCACGATACACGATTCCAAATTCCACGATGTCGAGGTGATTACAATTTCTTTAACATTACGCACCAACTCTACGTGATGAGTAATGCTGTTTTCGGATTGACGTATATTTATGTTTGTACAGATGCCGAGGAAATTAAAAAGGCTATTTAAAAATGCAGTAGTTATGTGAAAGTGTTATTTATGTTGCAAATAAAAGCGAGCATATTTATATTGATGGTAGTACAGATTAGGGCGTATTAGTAGATAATCTAGTTTCAATTCGGGATTCAAACGGATAACGGATTCTTCCCAGCTGTTACCACCAATTTGTTACAAAAAATCCCAGCTGTAAACACACAGTGGTTAGCAGTTGGGATTTTTTCCCCACCAGTTACCACTGGGAATAAACCCAGCTGTTGACAGACTACGATGAACAAATTCCAGCGGTAACAAATTGGTGGGTCGGTTTACCCCGGATAGCTACTAAATTCTCGTGACAAAAGAGATAAACTTTCAAACGAGATGGAATGTAAGATGCAAATGTTTTTTCTGATATTTCGTGTCTCGTGTAAATTGTGAACTTTATGGGCCTTTTCGCATGCGAGCTCTTACTAGCCGTGTCATAAATATCTAAAGGTGTATTTCCACAAATATATTTTTTACGTGAGCATTTGTGTTTACGTACGCAAGCAATTACAAATGAACTACCAATGCTTGTTGGTAAGCCAAACAGTCGCTTGCGAACAAATGCATGCGGTTTTTTATGTCCGACCATACCGAAGCTATCAATGCTATAATACGCTGAAACTGCATCCAAATCGTAAAGAGTAAGTACCTACATTGAATTCCTTTGAAGGTGAACAACAGTCAGCGTAAAAGACGCTTTAAAAACGTGTCGCAGGAGATGCGTTAATGCGAAAACGTTGCGTCAGCGTATTTAAAGCTACAGTGTGGTCGATCCTTAGATGAATGTAAGGGGAGGAAGTTGGGTATCACTAACATTAGTTTGGGCTCTGTGCGCTCTGAGTGCGATCTGTGTATTAGAATTGTGTCAACGAGCTCTACATAACTCATGAACGGGTGGTTCAGAAATAACAGCATACTTGACACGAGCGTCATCATTGGCCTATGGCAACTAGTATAAAGACTACTATCCGATACCCGAACGATGTTTGCTCAAGTAAATCACACCACTTGTGCATGTCAAAACTTTCGCCGTATTTTCTGCTATGAAAAATTTGGTACAGGGTTTAGAGGAAAATCCGTATTTGTTTATGTAATGTATGTACGTACGTACACATACCAAGTTTCATTTGCGTCAAACTACTTTCACGGAATCAGTTTATGATTTATGTAGGCGCGATAAGCTGGTAGAAGCATGTGCATACTTACTCCTACAGCTAAAATAGGAAAGTTTTACAACCTCGCCGCGGTGTGTGTGATGAATATACTTATAAAACTGCTCGAATGGAATGTTATCGCAAGCTGATAAGAGCCTAGAATAAATACCTACGTAAAAATATTTGATTTAGCTAGCAAAGGCGAATGCAGAATTTACGCGTTATGTACTGGGAGACCAGCTACGTTCAGGCAGAGAACAATTTTACTCGAAGATGATGAGACCATAGGCCATACTTTAAAAATTTGCAATGATTGATAGTGCCGCCATTTTATGTTTATGAGGTTGCATGTTTCGTAAAAATAAACCTGTAGGTACAAGTTTAAGACTCGAGGTGGTAAAGCAAGACACAAATCACATCATACCGGAACTCTGTAAAACTGCACTTTATAAAAAAACGTTTATTAAGTATGACACCTACAATCTACAACAAATTACTTGACAATATACAATAACCGACATTCTTAGGATTAAGGTACTTCTATCGAAATTACTAATTGAAAAATGTTAATATTGTGTAATCAGACTGTAGAAACTTGTTGTTATTGACATTAGCATTAGTTGTATTTCTTTATACATTTGTACGCCAACCGGCAATTAACAGTGCTACTATACATTTTATACTGTCTTTTTTGTAACGATTACATGACCTGTAAACACAAATAAATGATTGATTGATTGATTGATTGATTGATTGATTAACTGACTAGCTTGTTTAATCGGTAACTTCTACTTTAAAGTGATGAATGAATGAACGAAAATGAATGAAAATGAACGTTTATTAGAATCATTTGTCGCCGTTAGTGATAACTAAAAAAATAACAAATAAATGTAAGAGGAATCTACACGAATTGATCTAGTTCCAAATCAAGGCTAAAGCTTGAACTATGGGTACTAAACATCGATATAAGTACTTACGACTAAGGAACAAAAACTTGCGCTTTACAGTCGTAGAATAAATAAATCAGAATCCGATGAGAGGCCCTAGACAAGATGCATTATGCGTTCGTTGCCGCTATCCAAACTGTATAGGATTGACGTAAGCTGTCAGACGGTCGCGCGCGTCGAGCGCCTGCGTCAATTCCATACATTTTGTCACTTTTAGAAATTCGTATACGGTAGCGTTAAGCAACTTGTCTAGCCTCTCAGATCACGTAGCTTAAGAACCTAAGACCGAAGAGTTTATTTAAGCATCATATATATATGTATACGCGCTCGTGAACACGTGGCCTCGGACTCTCGGACTTTTTGTACAATAGGGAATATCCATGACACATTTCACAGCTTCAATAACAGCTGATTCATGTAACAAACAATTTTTTTTTTCAATAGATATAAAAATAAGATACAACCCAACAAAGATTTGTTCCTATTTATTTGTAGCTAAACATAATTTAACATGAAGTTTATATGGCCGACGTGTTACATGAGGTCACAGAGGGCCCTGCCAAGATTAGGGCTTGCATTATCCGCCCTATTTTACTATCCGGATAATTCGGATAACGGATAATGCAATATCCGGATATCCGGATAAAATGGATAAAACGGATAATTTTAGTTAATATGTAATAAAATACAAAACCATGGTAAAAAAATCAATGAACTTTAATAAAATACAAAACAACGTTAGATTGCACAAAAAATCAGCAGGTAGTATAATATAATCATCTTTTTATAACTTTAGAATAGGTAAAAAAACTTTTTTATAATTTACATAACATGATTACAACTATAAAGACAACAATCAAAAAATACACAACGTTTTAAAATAGTCATCTGCTTAAAAATATAAGTATTTTACATATCACAATCACATCACATCACAACACAAATAGAGATCACACACATCACACATTGGATTTGAATTACTTCATTATTTTGTACAAAAAATAATTAAGGACGTGTGATGTGTAAATGTATAATTATTTAAACTTTTATCATTATATATTATATATATAAAAATAACACATAGTATAAACATATAGCCTTCTGACTTAAAATTATTTAACTCATTTCTTAGTGTCGATTTTAATTGTTCGCTGTGTGTGATAATCATTTCTTTTTATCGTGTGAGGTGACTTGGATAAGTTATTAATACCACTTTTTGTAAATAACATTCTTAACGTATTTGAGGTACAAAACACGCTAAACGCGAATCCATCTTGTGCAGCAAGCTTGGAAACTACGACTTCTATGCTGTGATCTGATTTAAAATAATCAGTTACTTTTATTTTTTTCTTAGGAGGTTCTTTAATAGTTTCACATGTAGCCGTGGGCACTATGTCTGTGGTAGAACTGGTAGAAGTTGAAGGTTGCGTTGTAGACGTTGTAGTTGCTGAAGTGCTCAAATTGTCTTTTATCTGTTGACTCTGTTGTTTGATGTCTATTTTATCAATTAACTTCAGATGATTGTGCAAAGGTGAGGTTGAGCCAGATGACTTTAATATTTTTTTACAAATTTTGCACTGAGCTTCTTTGCCATTAGGACTTCGCAAAAAGTGGTTCCAGACGGAATTTTGGTCCTGGTTCGATTTTTTATATTCTTGGAATATAGTGGCCATTTCTGTTTCGCTGATTTAAAACCTGGAAAATACCAAATGCATCTGTCAAGTACTTGTTTTTAACACGCTTTGATATGAGTACACGTAAGGAAAACTAAGAATCCAGTTTACCCAGTACAGTACCACTAGTTTATAATTATTTACTCTTATCACCAATAACTACATTAACTACCATGCATTAGTAAAAGGTTTAAAAAGTATATAATCCCAATCCCAAGCCCAACTAAGTATATCAAACAAACGAAATAGGTTTAATTTAAACTAAAACTGTAAGTAAATCAAGCAATTTAAGTACAAAAATATCAAATAATTGATGCGGTTTTGCGATATTTAATCTGCCAGTACCAGCTGCCACTCAGCGATTAACCTTAACATTATTTCTATTATTTTTTCACTCAAAAATACTAATCAATAGTAACAATTTAAAAGTACTCACCTTCAAGTCATGGTAACTTCCATTACCAGTTTACCACGCCACGCCACGCACGTGGTGTTTTTGCACTTAGAGCACGCACAAATACACAATAACACTGACGAATGACACGAACACGATAAGCACTGCTGTCTGACTGACGCCTGACGCGTCACCACTACCAGGAATACTATTGAGCGGAGGGGAGCGGGTAACGAGGATATCGTGCGATTCGTGCGTCTCGCTCGCACATTTTATTTAAGAAAATTGTTTACGCGGTCTGATCTGGCGCTCTGGCGCTCTGGCGTCATTTTCGACGTTAAAATTAATTTTTAGTCCTATTTGTTGAATATTTGAAATATCCGAATTATCCGGATACTAAGTAAGCCCATATCCGGATATTCCGAATTTGAAATTAAGCGGATATCCGGATAATTCGAATATCCGGATATTCGGATTGCAAGCCCTAGCCTCGATGCACTACGCTAACTAGCGGTTCTATTCGTTTCGTTTTTAAACCAATCACGTCGCTGGTAGATGACGTGATACGTAAATTCACGTGATCTACCAGTGACGCGATTGGCTAAAAACGAAACGAATAGAAACGCTAGTTAGCGTAGTGCATCTTGGCAGGGCGCTCAGAGCATATATGGATCTCCTTTCTAATCGCTGTGTAATTAGCAGTTTAAAATGGTTGTATTGTCAGTATAAATTTCTCGGCCGATTTTAATTTCATTTTTGGTTCTCTCTTTTATGGTATTTTCATATTATGTTGAGAAATGCTATTTAAAAAATTCATGCATATTCCCTTTTATAATTTACGCGATTCACGCACCTCAGAATTAAGAAAAAAGACTGACTTACCATTTTTGAAACAATCTTGTCTTCTTCCAGGCAGAGCACGTGCGTCTCCCACCGGCGGAGGAATTTCGTTGCGAGGATCTTGTCGACGACCGTGCGCGTGTGCTGGAAGGAGCAGACGCGGAGCGGGCCCTCGCCGGCCAGCTTGTAGCGCGGCCCCGGTGGCGGCCCCGGCGCGCCGACCCCGCCGTCCGAGCCCGCGCTCTCCGCGCAGCACTCGGGGCTCGAACCCTGACGATAAATTCCATCCATCACTAAAACACCACAACTCTGTTACTGCCGCAGTCAAATAAACATTTCTGGTCATGGACATAATTATAACTACTCGAATATGTCCGGGATTTACCGACCCACGCCGTTATTGGATTTGTTTCCTGTTGAAAGGGTAAATACAACAAATAAAGGGGCTTCCTCTCAGCGCCAACCGTTTTTAGGTATACTATACGCCTAGTTAGCCGGTTTGTGGGATAAATTTGCAACGGAAATATTTATTAATTTTATTAGACACGGTTTTCCAGTTAAACTAAAGTGACTTTGGTTTTATAACTTTTATTTTCAAGCCCTAATACTTGTTTTTTTTGCTGATTTACGTATTTTACTAAATCATTTGTAAAACCTTTTAGCTGGGCCTTTATTCGACATCGACTTGACTTCAGCTAGTTTAGCACTTGAACTGTTACATATTCTATGCTTTAGCTCTTATTAATAGGTACCTAGTACCCCTAGTACGTACCTACTACTGATTTTTGTCGTAAGGCACTATTTAACAGCCTGACAGTTAGCAAACGTTGTGAACACAGAGAATTAAAGATGAATGATAGTGTGTCCATTGTATTCCTGGGGGCCTAATATGGTTGCATTTATCGTGTGACAAAATGTGGATAACATATCAGTCACTTTCTTACACGTACAATAAGTACCATGGATAAGTTAAGAGTGTATTACTGGGATGGGATAAGTACGATACGAGAGTAACGGATGCCTTATCCACATGTTGTCACGCGATATGCAATGCCATAAACGCATTCATACTAGGCCCGCAGGAGTGGATTGCTGTTTAAGAATGGTAGTAGCATATAAATATAATATGAGAATACTATAAAAAATATGAAAGATAGTAAAGTTCCGTTTCTAGATAACGGTAAAGAATTAGCTACTCTTCTTTGCCTCGATAGTTTTCGTTAATGTGATGTTGTGTAAACTACCTATCTACTATTAAACCATATTACGAGGCTAACGATTCAGTTTTAAAGGTTTGGAACTTGCGGCAGTTAAAATAAACAATAACCATTCGGGCATGTGCGTGCCGAGCACGCATTAGCTTAAAGTTTTGCTCTAAGTACAAAGTAACCCTGAACTTATGGACACTCAGCGAAGGCGAGTTTGTCGATGAGCTTCACGGCCTGCCGGCCTTGACGACTGCGCTTGTAAGTCACTCTAGTGACCTATTCGAGTATGTATTAGAATGGTCGTCCATCCCCCCAAATTAACGTGGCCTTAGCCTTAGGCACACCACAGATATATTTTTGATACAATTTTTATATTTTCATAAGTAATATTATCTATCCTAATGTTAAAAGCAAGAGATACATCATTCACGATTTATAGCAATGTCAATAGCCCGAGTACTTACGTAGATATTTTAGGAAAAGTTATAAGAACGACGACCGCTCGCTGCATAACGAAACATCTCTGTTTGACGTCAGTTACGACCTTGTACTTCAAGTTAAGCACACATTTAATAGGTACAAAAACGGAATTTTATTGTTATTTATGTACCTTGTCAAATTAAATGCCGTGCTAGCCGTCAATGTTAATGACAGATCGAAACGGATAAGAGTTTTATGAAACGTGCTTTTGGTGTATATTAGGCGTTCTAAAACAAGATAGATTAGATTCGTTGGTTTGTTGGGCATTAGTTGTGCATTTATGGAGTGCGTGCGTTAGGTTGTGTTCGGTGTCGGTGGTTATCTTATCGCTGTATCAGCACGGGGGCCGCGGCTGGAGGAGCTCGGGCCCGCGGCGTGACCCACATGCTGGGGCTGTTCGATGACGTCATTGCGAAAATTCGGGTCACGAGGGCGCGCTCGCAGAGCCGCGCCGCGCTGCCCGAGGAGCCGCCGGCCCGATTAGCGACTCACAGTATCTAGCACCGCGTATCGCTTTGCCTCGCTCCAACCCCAATAAACAACATCAATCTTTTTTTAATAGCATTGTTCATCGTGCTCTCGTTGTATCGTTGACCGACTTCGTCCGGAGATAATCTAATTTAACTGCTATACAACAATATTTAAATTTGAATCATTGATATACTCGTAATGATACCCGCTTGAATATAATAAATAATGTTTGCTAATTCTTCCTGCGTAAGTAATGAGGACGCCTTATATGTACACAAACTGATCCATAAAAATTGTAGGTGGTTGACTTTGAACAAAGCTTTTAGCTTTCTTTGTGTTACCGTCGTCAAAGCGACCGGTTACTAGGCAGGGAAATATACATTACTTGTAAATTTATTGATTTGGTTCTACTTTCAACGTTGAAATTAGGTAGGTACCTACTTACCTGCCTACTCAGTTATAATCCGTTTTAAGCGGCCTTACCGTAGTTTTTTTATGGCAACGAGAAACCACGCGAGCACTCAGACCACCTGATGGTAAGTGGGATCTGAGACCCATAGACAGTTGAATCCCAAACCTGCAATCGTATAAGACTTAAATGCGTTGCCAACCCTGAGGACTGAGATGGAATGCTTCTATGCTATTAATTTCACCGGTTGTCTTATCCCCACACCGGAACACAGCAATGCAAACACTGCTGCTTTGCGGTGGGTAGTAAGCCCAATTAATTTATTTTCTTACTGGAGCTTTTTATTTACAAAAATAACCTTGTTCATCGCGAATTTCGCTTTTCGATAGCTATTACAGGAAGTCAAGTTATAAATAAAATTTGGCCGGCAACTTTATGTGTAAAATTAACAAATAATGATTGCTAATTCATATTAATGACGGCTAACACTTAAGAGTCCAGAGTAAGGAGATCAAGTTGATTTAAGTGGGTATTCGAAAGTAATATTTAGAGTCGCCTCGAGTCAATCTCTTGACAACTGCGTACCTACGTAGTGGTGACGTTGTTGTTCACCAGTGCTCGGCACCTAGGTACTAACCCGTCGATGTATGCGGTTTTTCCATCGACGTCATTTGTTTTATTTAAATGACAACTCAATTAGATTTCATGAATTCAGACACGACCCCGCCCCTCCTTAAAATAAAGACAATGGCAACGTAGTACACCGGTTTATACAGCTCCTAAATGTCTGCCAAGTGAATGAATTTATCAAAACTTGAAAAAGTTCTCAGAATAGTAGGTACCTATCTAAACCTATTAAAACGTACGTAAAACATGCATTTCCGATATTGTGATGATATTTCTGCGAGTGCACCGCTGTCGTGAACGCACTCATCCCCTATAGACGAACCCAACGGTTCCGAAACATGTTGGACCGTTCCGTAGCTATATTAACTCATAGAAAGTAGCCTAGCGATAGCAAATAAAGACCAATGGGTTTCTTGTCAGTATTCTAGCAATTGGTAAATCTACGGATATTGTAAATTAACCGATTTGGTCCCTACAATAACGATTACGTTATTAATTCTTATATTAACGTTATTATTAATTAGCAGCGGTAAGTTCGTTTTGATAATCCTATAACTAGGTATATGATGGCGCGTGGGGTTTTAATGTGATTCTGAGAGCGAGCTAGACATACTGCTTGGTAGGTCTTGCTTCATCATCATCATCATCATTATCAGCCGCAAGACGTCCACTGCTGGACAAAGGCCTTCCCCAAGGTTTTCCACAACGATCGGTCCTCTGCTGCTGTCATCCAGCCAGCGGTTTCCCGCGACCTTTATCAGATCGTCAGTCCACCTTGTGGAAGGTCTGCCAACACTTCGTCTCCCGGTTCGCGGTCGCGACTCTAGAACCTAGCACATTGCTCGTAGAACTGATGGCCGTTGGAGCGGTCTTGCTTACTCTGACGTAACTCAGCCACTGGGCCTCTACTTCAAAATCATAGTTCGAACACCTGCTCCGTCAATATCCGTCGACTTCGGTACGATTGACGAGTGAAAGGAACGGAGTATGTAATCTATTAGCACTATTGAAGTGTTTGGGGTTAGTAAGATCCCGGAAGTGCGTCGCCATGTTTGACTTTTTTCTTGTCTTCTTTTTTAGACTTTGGTTGAGAGACTGGGGCGTGCCGCGTGAAGCATGGTACGCCATGAGCGTTAGTTTTTAGTTGTCTCCACGTGACCTGCTCCAGGTGACGTAACGTCTTCAGGGAGTATTTCTTATTCAGTGCCTGTATTCTGATAATTAAACGAGAATTTGTGAACCATCTAGAACAGGCTTTTGGTTCTCCTTGCCCGACTATCCTACCTACACCTAAGTTCGACAATATTGACGCTCTTTTCCTAACGATGGGGCGGAGCTCACATATACTATACTGCGAGGCTTTATACTTATGTACCATAAGGTAGCAGGAATTATAATAATTAAACCAGTCTAGTTAAAAACATGTATATTAAACGATGGCATGAGTGTAAGGTTGTATTACTGTTAAACCTAATTGTAACTCCTCCCTCACGCGAGAATTTCAATTTGCTACACTTATGATTGCGTCGTCCGATTTTACTGAAACTAACCTGGGACCACCTCCGGGATTCGACTATTGCTATATGGATTCAGCTTTAGCACTGCTCCGTAATAATGTTTAACTATTGTCTCTTAAAAATGGGGTTGTATTTTAGAATACCTCTTAATTTCCCCCGTGTCGAGAAAGTTAGCGAGGGTGAACAATTAATTGCGTACGCACGTCTTATCCCCACACAAGAATGAAAAATGATGGCTTTATGTACTTCTGCGCGAAGGACGTGAGATGAAAATAGTTTGCAAGCGCTTTGATGGCAGCTTCAAATTCCAAAAGTTGCTGTTAAATTTAAAACCAAAACATTTATTAAAAAAACAGGTTTACCATTATTAAGAATATATAAATATTCAACTAGAAAATCAAATATAATTGTTAAAGATCGTAGGGTTTCGAAGATCCAACCAGAAACATACGAAAAATGTTACTTTTAAAAATCCAACCATTGGGGGTTTATGTTTGTCATCCTGTTTTTACGTTTAACAATCTCAAGGAAGTATGATCAAGTTTAATATATCCAAAGAACAGACATTTAGGCGTTATGGCTATTGAGATTTAGATCGCGGAAGACTAGAGACAGACCATCATTCATATGTTTATAAAGCGCGAGCACTACGAGTAGTTAGCTCTACGCCATATATCTCTTAACTTCATACTCCTAATAGCAATAACAAATGTGACAGCGCACATAGTTGATTGAGCGGGGTTGCTAGTTGCTAGTAAAGCGAGTGGTTGAGATTAAACTGACCGGCGGAGATGAACCAATCGATGCACACGCCGCGCGCAGTGGCTCGCGCGTGAACCGCACGGCACCCCCGCGTGGCCCCGAGCGTCAGACAAATGCAGAGCTGCACTCTAGTTTTGGGTTGCATCCACCATTGCTACATATTTTAAAATTAAAATTAAATAATAAAGTCACGTAACGTGATAAACAATTATGGGATATGTAGGTACCTACGGTAATTTGAAAAATCTAGGGAGGTTCTATAGATCAACTATATACTGTCACTAATTTCTCATCATTCCATGTAAATTGTGTTTAAGGTTATCACTGTTATCAGTTATGCCAAATCCAAAATTAAATAAAAATACGTCACTAACAATAAGCTTGTTATATCACTTAATTATGCGATTTTTTTTTACAGTTTTTTCTTTTAATGCTATACGATTTTAATAGCTGATTTACATTTTGCAATTAGGTTTGTCAATTATACATATTTTACAAGGGTTCATCTAACTTTACTCCCTATATTTTTCCTTATTAATCTGAATCTTATACGTAATCGAAATTGCTCTGACCTCCGGCTATCAGATCGAACTAAAATTTAGTACAAATACATATACTTATGTACAACTTAATGACAATGCAATAATACGGTATCATTGAGTATGTTTGTTGATGGAAGCGGAAAGGAGTTTGAAGTAGTTTGAACTCGGTAGATAGCTATGGATGAACAGGTGATGACTGTGTATAAAAATATCAGTCGGCAAAAAGAGCTTATGTCAAATCATTTTTTATCTCAGTAAATGGTTGCAGCTTTCCCTTACGGATGACGATCCGAACGAGGGGAATATAACAACGGCTACTGTGCTTCGGCACGGAACCCTCTCCGGCTCTCGACAGTTCCTATTTATTTATAAATAGTAGTTGTATTACGAGTTTTCATAAATCTCACTTTAAAGAAAGTTTGTATGAAAGTCAGTCAACTTGCGTACAAACGGAAAATCTCTCGAGTTTTGGCTCGATCTAGTTAATTATAATGATCAGCCATAGATATGCCCAAAATACCCGCACCCGTGTCTTTTGTTTGTGGCCATCTTGAATCTAACATGTAACATCTTATATCAAAATTGGTTAAGTATTTTTCAAGTTACTGACTGGTTTGAGAAGTTATATTTGTAAACATTTGTATGAACGAAAGAGGGATGGGCGGGTATTTTTACCGGTGAGTGTAATTCCAATAAACTAATGTAGAAGACCTATTTTCACACCACATGCTCGAAATTGCCCAATTATATATCATGTAAACCTCAGTTAAAGCAAGCCATTACAACCACCGCTAACCAGCGGGTTATAATGAGATTCAGTACAATATTAATAACCCGGCGGGTAATAATGAGATTTGAATTCGTATGAAACATTGTTCCATAGAAACCTTTGCTGTAGGTTTCTATAGAACTTATTTGAAAATCGAGCTGGCCACTACAAGCCATATTCGCAAAACAAAGCAAGTTAAAGAATAGCCACGAGTGTTGCAAAACGATGCAGTATTACTTAGCAGGAGGTTGAAGTTGAAAAATTATACGAGTAGTTTGAATAAAAATGTCGAGTGACGAAATCGAAAGTGGTTTGAGATTTGAAGATATTGTCTCGCAAAAGGTGAGAAAAGCAGAGTATTGCCCTTTGGGATAAAGCAGTTTTCATCTGAGATTTGAAGATATTGTCTCGCAAAAGGTGAGAAAAGCAGAGTATTGCCCTTTGGGATAAAGCAGTTTTCATCTTGGGCGAGCTTGAATCCCTCGCTGCTCCCAGGACTTCGTTTTAATTCTCTGGCTTCGCTCAGGAATTAACTCGTAACACCCTCGCTACGCACGGGAATTAAAACTGGAGTCCCTCATTTTCTCAGGATTCACCCGTGACATAAAACAGTGCTTTATCCCCTCGGTGTATAATCTACTATTATTCGCGGCGCCTTCATGGCGTCTTAATATTTAGTAATTGTCGTCAACTGTATAATTGCACTGCATAGTAATTGTTACTGATAAAATATATCGATCATTAATACAATTTAATATCTGTTTATTGCCTATATATATTTATTGGATCGCGGGGAGCCGCTGGATGCAAGCGGCTCAAGACCGTGACTTGTGGCGCTCTTTGGGGGTGGCCTTTGTCCAGCAGTGTACGCCCCCGGGCTAATGATGATTATGATGATGATTATTGCCTAGTATCACCTATTGTGTAGACTTACCTACATACAACAATTGATGTAGGTAATGAATCACTTAATTACGTCACAACTTCGTGCAGGTTGCCATTAACCTAGCCCTTAAAAGTAATAGGATTTTAATATATCTGCGTGAATGTAGCATTTTGCATAATTTCATGATATTTAATCGTATTAGCAAATAAATATTCTTATTGTGATAAACGTTTAACGTCACATTTACTTCAATTATAAATATTACTGATAAAATACACATCATACCATCATAATCAAACCAACATTTGCCAAATTTTAATGGATTCCTTGAAAAACCCGCAAGAGATTTTAATTGAATTCTCGTGATGCGTGAACTGTATCGTACATTCGATGTCAACAATATTTCGGACATCGTTATTCATCAAATGTTTTTCTTCGTGACAGATTCCTTGGACAGAACACAAACGGCAGCGCGACCCCACAGGATGGCCATTGGAGCAGAGGCAGACCAAATACGAGGTGGGGGGATGATAGGACGTGTTTCAAAGCAACTGCCGGGAGTATGCAATCAGTAGGGAAGAATGAAGAGGGGAGGCCTTTGACTTTGTTTGTGGGACACCAACACAGGCTAAAAAAAACAAGTGGAGGCTTGCGTGCCACCAGCCCCGCTTTGATCCCGACATCCTTGCCGCACTTGGGGTACCCCTCAGGCGCCCCAAGCACATCCTACTAGACCCCATAGACCCAATCCAGCTTGCCATGTCGGAAGGAGAAAACGCAACACCCAACAGAAAGCCGCCCAGACGTCGTCGAGGCAGGCCTCCAAGACCGCTAAGATCACCGAACTCAACCCCTATAAGGATACACTCAGTCCCACCGCTGCGTGTGACAGAAGAAGCAACCCGCTCCTTCAACAACCCAACCAGACCTGACCACCTTCGCCATGCTCAGACGGCATTTAGTTAATAGTATTTTAAGGAAAAGAGCCGTGGCGCCCTCAATGGAGCGCCCCCTCGTAGCCAAGTGCGAAGATGTAACGGTGCATCAACATTAAAGACCCACTGAAAAAAAAAACCGACACCCACGGGATTGTTTAACGATTTCAAAAATGTAATTCTCGTCGTTCGTCCCTAAGAATGTAGCTTTTTTCCTATGAGACTTAGATACGGTCGGCCAAGAAAGTGTTCTACCAGTTTTGACAAAAGTTCCTGAGAGAGATCTAATTATCGCTTGTCATTGTCATAATATTATTGCAAGGGAAAATCGAACTTGTTAAATCAAGACGTGCAAATGAACTTCAACCGTAGGGTCTACCGTATTCACTTATTTAAAATGGTAATCGTGGTCTATGCATGTTTTTCATAGAAATTTTGCACATAATTTGACTCGCTGCATAATAATTTTGTAATTAGATACATGTTGATTAAATTTGTACAGTCGAAGTCAAAGATATGTGTATTTTTAGACCTTATTTCAATGGAATAAGTTGAAAAAATGTAAACATATCATTGACGTCGACTTTACATACCTAAATCTGTACATTGTATTTGTGAATTGTGTAGGAGGAACGTTGTTCGAACTATAAATATAAAACAAAAATTAAATTAGTAAGATTACCTAATTTTTTATACCGCGATGAAACTGCTTTTTTATCAAATGACCTGAGGTCCATTAGGTAAGGGGCTCTGAGATCCATTGATATTTGCCATCGCTAGGTTGCATACGTTGATAACCTTGAGGACTAGGAAGGATTAAATAAATAAATAAATAAATATCAGGGGACAATGTCACACCAATTGACCTAGTCCCAAACTAAGCTCTAGGCTTGTACTATGGTTACTAGACAACGATATAAATACTTATATAGAGAAATATATACTTAAATACATAGAAAACATCCATGACTCAGGAACAAATAATCGCGCTCATCACACAAACATTTGCACTTACCGGGATTTGAACCCAGGACCGCTAGCTTCGTAGGCAGGGTCACTACCAACTAGGCCAGCGTGTCGTCAATAATTCATTCCATCAGCATTCATTGCCTCTATAATTCATTTTCAATTACCGACCCGTGTTGTTTTTTAGGAAGTTATTTTTTTAATCTATGCGACATATTTTGTACTGGGTCCTACACTATTAATCTGTTATTACAAAACCCATCATATTATATCAATAAAAGGTAAACAATTACATATCTGCGTAGGTACTACCGGTATTAATTCATGAATGCCAGCCATGGGGGCTTACAGGAAATACAACAAATAAACTTGCCAGATGTCAAAGAGCGATGGAAGAATCATGCTAGGATCCAAGCAGACAAAAGCAAACAGAATAAGGAACAGCAACGTTAGACCAAACCAAACCAAAGCCAAAACCAAACCAAACCAAACCAAAGTCCAGGACGTAACCTAACCCTAAAAAGAATAAAATGTCTTTAATGGAAGTGCAATGGCTCGACAGCCATATAAT
The DNA here is from genome assembly GCA_923062465.1 of Acleris sparsana. Lineage (NCBI taxonomy): Eukaryota > Metazoa > Arthropoda > Insecta > Lepidoptera > Tortricidae > Acleris > Acleris sparsana. The sequence goes on along the minus strand of OV281287.1, from coordinate 10,107,832 downwards.
AAGAGGAAAAGATAAATAGAGCAAAATAATGGGGTACCTGCCATACCATAGTACCCAAGAAATGCCAAGACCAAGAGTGGTCACAGGAACCCTTGATTGGATAACGCTACCAAACTTGCTGACTGGCAAACCAACATAAAAAAGTATAATACTCGTAGTAAACGCAAAATATGCGGGTCAAACACAACAACTTCACGGTAGGCTTTTTAAATTATATTAAGCATTTTATCTAGTAAGGTTGCGGTTTTACAGAACCCCACAATCAAACCACTGGCCACACATTCCTATGTTTAATAAGTAGAATTTGTGGAAAACCACAGATTTGATTAAATTCGGTTTTGCTGGCCAGTTCCCCGCGCGGCGAGCTAAGCCGTGCCAGCTTATATCTCGAAGATAATTCCGTGCACTGTTCAAAAGCACGGATAAATCAAGTTTCTGACGTCATAGGTATGCTTACTGAAAGCAACTGCTAAATTTAGTTACATACAGTGATTTATTGAACTTACATTCAAAATCAATTATGTTATGAATAACTAATGTCAAGAATGGTAAGGTTTTCTTCGACTTTATTCAGATATTTATTTAAGGTCAGTCGGCCTCAATGTTATTGCAGCGTTATAATGTGAATACATTGGTCTTCCGAAGAATCTTGTGTTTAAAAATCGCACGATTGACTTTCTCCTCCGCGCAGTGTAAAGTCGTTAATTCAGAAGAAGCAGCCGTTCTGCTTTCGAGTTATGTTTATACAATAACTCATCTGTTACGTTGGCAATTTGGTCGCCTGTATTTTACAATCTCACTCGCTAATACCTAAACAATTAATATTCGATAACTTGTCATAGAGCCTAATACCTACATTCTACATGAATTGTGTTTAACATGGCTGTGTACATTGGATTGATTGTATCTTCATTAATACTTTGGGCCGTAACCTTTCCGGATGTACTCATATGTATAGTCGAATAAGAAGACTGTTCACCTTATTGCGTTGTATTAAGATACAAAAGTGAATACATCTCTTTGTGGGCGACTGTAATTCATTGTTTTTCGCCTTTAACGATGTCAAAATTAATAAAAACCGGTCAAATGCAAGTCGGACTCGCGCACCGACGGTTCCCTATTTAAGAGCATATGGTTTAAAATAATATGGTTAGGGCAAGCAAATTATACAACTACCTTGAGAACGTTTCAAGTCGATAGCTTCTGAGTTTCAGAGATAAAGTGCTGAAACAGACAGACACCGAAGTCTCAGCATAAGGGTTCCTTTTTTATTTACAATTGTTTACGGAACCCTGAAAATAGAATAAAATGGTATGTCCTAAAAGTAATTAATAACAAGAATTAGATTATTTAAGTTAAAAAAAATGTATTGGTATAAAGACTAACAAAAAAAACAACTATATTTATGCATGTATAGTAACATTGTTTGAGAGCTACCCGAGAGTTATTTTTACACATCTACAAAATTAAGACTCTACATAATACAAATATTGCAATAAAGGAATTGTATCAATACTATGATTAAAGAGAGCACGTCATCAAAGCCCAGCTGACACCACTGAAGCTAGAAACAAGAAACTTTATCCATTGTATGGAAGTCCGCCTTTGTTAAAGCTACGAACATGAAATTTGGTATAAAGGCTTATAAAATATGAGGCTGTAAATGTACCATATATTTTTTTTAATTTCATCTCTAAAAGGTTGTGGATTAAAGTTTGTACGGGAGATACGTCATTTTTGAAGTAAATATCATCAAATTTATAATGTAGGCTCCTGGTACAAATTAAAGAAATATAATTTTACCATTTATGGAAATTCAACTCTTCAGGGGGAAAAAGGGGTTGAAAATTTGTACGGGATTCCCGTGGTTTCAAAGCTGCTGACACTACAAATTATGTTTTCAAAATTCAGATTTAAATTGGTTTAATTTATTTATCCTCTTATGATTCCAACAGACGTACCTTTTCAATTTAAAAGACTCCAATTTCCCGTAAAAAAACATTTTAACCATTAATAAATCTCAGTATCAAACATACAAATATGTTGGCGTTGATCTGAGGCAAGATTTTTTTCATATTGGCAAATTTGTATGTTGGCCTTGCCTATCAAGATCAGGAAACGCAGAAGACCAATTCATTTTGAACCCATTAAAGAGTAGTACGAAAAATGTTGTATATTCTGAAATATTAAATTAAGTAGTTAGAGCATGTTGTTAAAATAATATGAAAGGCAGTGCTATGATTATTAATAAACAGTGAATGTTGGGTCATTAACGTGTTGTTTTATTATTGCAAGAAAATCCATCGTTGCTTACCTAAGCAATCTAGTTAAATGATAGGTCTGGGGTGGTAGCCAAGATGAGCAACCTTTACCTTTCGTTTGACGAAATCGACACATAATGTATGGGCTATGAACTGACATTCGATAACGCCTGATAGTCCTGGATACATTATGTTTCCAATCTATTTCAAGTTTATAATTATGATGACAATACCATATTATGATATGATGATAACTAGGATTAACTTTAACCTAGAATGAACATACTAAACCACACCCGACCAATGCCGGGGCGGGCCGATAGTTTTTTATGTTTTTGCGGGGAAGAGCGCTGAAAATAACTGGTTAAACTGTTTTTGCACTCACGTGTACGTAAAAGGAGTACGTCAATGTTTAAAGGATGCTAAGCTTCGCCATCATTTCCAGCCGGAGTTTCGTTTGATGTTTAAAACTCCCATCCTGAACTTGATAGGTACTAAACATTTCTTAAATGCATGGATGTGACGTGATAAGTATTGTCATTCAGCAAATTATTGAATTCTACAGCCAAAAACTTGAAATTTTAATGTTACGAATTATTTTGACGTCGGACTAGAAAGTAAGGAAACATCGTATCGTTCAAGAAAGCAAGATGAATACGTACTTACCCCATACAAAATACCGTGTCGTATGATTATTCACTACGTTTGTATTGTACTATTTTGTACGTCCGTTTTTTCGCGTAAGTTAATGGCAAGGTGTAGATTTTTTTTTTTTTTTTTATGGCTTCTCACCAACCAAAACGACTCTTCAAGGGCTCTTAAAAACTGGAAGGCTTTTTAGTGTGCCTGCGAGTGGCATGCGTAGCCGTTTCAGCTGTTATGTGTGTGTACCCACAATGAACGCACACCCCATAACTCCAACTATACGACATGGCTAAGTAATCTGGTAGTGGGGCCTTAAGGTGAATAATTAAATATCAGGGGACAATGTCAGTCCCAAACTCAGCTCTAAGCTTGTACTATGAGTACTAGACAACGATATAAATACTTACACATATAGATAAATATAAACTTAGATACATAGAAAACATATATCCTATATATGACTCAGGAACAAATATTCGAGCTCATCACACAAATATCTGCCCTTACCGGGATTTGAATCCAGGACCGCTAGCTTCGTAGGCAGGGTCACTACCAACTAGGCCAACTCGTCGTCACAATTGGATGCGAGCAGTAAGAAGTTATGTTGACAATGGGTATTCCAATCAGTTTTAGTTGTGTTTGGTTTACTGTGAGCTGTGTGTTATTTCTGGTGCGGACTCTGTGTTAATACTTACAATTATAAACGGTTAATATTTACAAATAAGAAACAATGACGCTCGTCACTTAAGTGTGAGAGCACTCAGGCCGACTATCATAAATATGTACATGCACATATTACCAGCCTCACTACAGATAGGCACTGAAGGCTGAGAGCCAGGCCACATACTCTTACGTGGAAACAAGGTTCCGAAAAGGGTTGCAAGTGAACTGATAACACAATGGTGGCGGCGTATTATTAGTGGGCTCAGGCAAAGTAAGCGGTAGGTAAGTAGGCGGAAGGCGCTTGTTCGTGCTCGCTGGCGGCACCTCCCTGAAAGACGCAGATGGTTTACCGTTGGTTTTTCAGTACTCCGGCCGCCTTTCCTTTGCAGATCTGGGTAGTATGAGTATGTGCATTTACCTAGAGCAAACCAAAAAGGTAGACCACCAGTGGACGCACGCATGCGAGTAATAGTAACTCGTAAATACAGTACCGACTAGTAGGTAACTTGGATACCGATAATGTTTCAAATTTATGTTAACACGGCTCTGGAGCAAGTACAATAAGTACGAGTATGTATAGAAATATTATATTTCTGAAACTTGTACGTATATTTATAGACGTGACCGTACATAATAACATTAATAACACAGGAATGTTAACGTACCTATTATAGCGTATAAATATGTGACAAGTATAAAGTTTAGTTTATTTTACAATAGGTACACTAAGGCTGCGTTTTATAAAGATCCGTTTGATCGAATTTCGGTCAGGAATGTCAAAACTTGTATGAAGTTACTAAAATTTGATCTGACATATTTACTAACGATCCTTTATAAAACCGGCCATAAGAATGTAACTACTACTAAATACAGTCTATCTCTAATGAAGCTCTGACTAGCCTATGCCTATGCGCACGCCGTTTTGAAAACCCCTTCCCGAATTACATATTAACCTCGTAAGGCCCACGTCAAATTCCGTTAGTTGGAAAAAGTATCTTACGTCGGTCAACTAAAGTCATAAGTCATTTTGACAAATGTCCTAAATTTAGGACGTTGTGCCTGACGAGGTGACAACTTGTATCGGCGGGCGGGCCTGCACTACCGAAACTGTTCTACTGGCATGCAAAGCAACCAATGGTGGGATAGGAGGGACCCTATCTGAACCCGCTGATAAAATTGCCTGCTCAAATACGCTGTTGTGAAGGAAGATAGCAAACGTCACGTGTAGTTTGGAGACTGTTTACATCTCCGAAATTGTATTATTTATTTTAATCCGACATTTGGATATATTTAATTATTATTACTACTGGGACCTGTACATCCCTGTGACATTTAAATTGTGTAGCTTAAGTTTAGTATTGTAATAAGTGATTTATTTAGAAAAAAGGCTTACTGTTGAGTTTCTTGCGGCGCTTCTTCTCAACAGTGGTCTCTTTGGAAGCGCTGGTAGACTCAGACTTGTAAAAGTGCCTACAGGGCCTACTTACAAAACTTTATAAAATAAAATAAAAAAATAAAATAAAAATAAGTAAGTATAAGGCAGATAAGAAGTCAATCCTGACATATTTATTGCACAACCTAAAGTTTCTGAACATTGATAATATTGACAGCACGAAGGAGCAGTAATAAATAACCGCATTGTTTTACTACTGTCAATCATTATCATTATTCAACAACTACATGGTTGTGCAATATGTCAGGATCGAGTTCCTTACTGCCTATAGTAGGTACCTACTTGTAAGTAAGGATAACACAAATTATAGGGAAACAATATAAAAATTAATGTAAAAATCCCATATAACTAAGAAGAGAGAATCCACTATAATGTTTTAAATATGTGTCAGGAAAAATGTTTGACGACCAGAATGGACTGGACACCAAGTTAAATATTTGTCATCACTCATCAGTAATTGGAGCGCATGTTTTCGCGAGACGTAGGCAACTAACTGTTTTCCATTTCGGCATGTTCTGATTATTATTTGAATGAACACTTACGGTTATATTTTATAAGGGATCGTATCTAGTAATACGAGTCATTCTCCTACTATTACAATTCAATGTATTTTACACAGTGAGTCTATCCGGGTACCGCGTTCGAATCGAATACTTTTTAAGGATATGTTTTACACTTCATTTACATACCACACTTACTTGTAGAAAAGTTACACCAAATCAACGCCCACGGGATGGAATGGAAGCAATTTCAACTTTAATCTGTAGTAGGTACTATAAAAACCTAAATAATACCTCTACACCTATGTAATGTTTACTTTTATTATACAATAAAAGAACAATCGAAATAAGTTGATGACATATAAGTAGAAATTAATAATGTTGTCCGGGAAGAAGAAGTGTCTAACACTCTAAACGAACGTAACGTAGTTACCTAAATACAGTGAAAAAAAAAATAGAACATAACATAACGTATCTTAACAATGTATATTATTTATTGTACGAGTATGTACCTACATTTAAAAACTATTTCGTTCGGTTTCGTCGTAACCTAACCTATATTAACCAACCAATGTTGGTTTAGGTATTTCGACTTTGACATTTATTTGACCGTTAGGGAAGCAACTATCTGTTAGGATGAGAAAGTAACATACGTCTCCATCTAATACGGTGAACTGACAGACTAAACTCGGCCGGCGGACTGTTAATAATACTATACATTACTGCAGAGGCCGTGAAGTAAGGGATTGCTGGATGAGTTTGGGGTAAAACGAGCCCTGCAATCCCTGTTCCGGCCGAGGATGTAAAATTGTTTAATTTGCCGCTTTTTTATTTTTTTAATAATCATGCCATTTAAACAAGCTATTCGAGCACCATGTTTAACCGCACATAAATTATAGTAACATATATTTTTTTTAATGTCGCTGGTATGGATACAGAGTCTAGTGGTGGTTGGCACTTTGGCAGTATGTAATTTTACCTTTGTCAGTTAAATGTTGGTAAGTAAATTTAAAAAGTTAGAGCATCAGACAATATTTGTTTTTCTTAGGTAATTTCGTGATAATAACGCATACATATCATAGCATGAATGAGAAAAGGTTTTTATTGTAAGAAGCAACTAAAAATTATAGGCTAGTTTCAGGTGGCTACACTTCGTTAAAAGCTGGGATGCATGTGTAAATGTATATAACATACCTAAGTTCACGATGAACTCAATACGCGTTTTGTGGTTTTCTTGTGGCTTTGTAACTAACAAAGCAGGTAAAAGGATATTCGCAACTAATATAGGTACTTAATAACATTTCCGGTTATGATTTATTAATATGACACGTAAGTTTTTTTGTTGTTGATACAATTGGGAAATATTAAGTAAGTATGCTCTTAAAATGTTACTTTAGTCTGCACATCGGGGCTAAAGCTCCTTATTAATCTCTAGGGATTAAAGTTTTTATTTTTATTTACTTTGGAACCCCCTAAACATCCAATCACGGTGTTTGTGAACGGATGATTATCGCCATTTTCAGTGATTGTGTATGGACCATTTTTAGGGCATGGAAATAACCTCAAAATGACAACTTTGTTACATATTAGTTAAATATTGTAATTTTGTATAAATAGATCGTCTAAACATCTCGTATCATTATGGCTTGTTTTAGTCCCTTGTTGTACAATCTACTAAATGAGTCGTTGAGTTCAAAAGAGCCGTTCATGTCTTAAACTTACTACTTATAGGGTTGAGGACTATCTTACACACATAAATGCTAAGGTCTTCCTCTTGGGAAGCGCTGGTAGATTTTTGACGTGTAGCGTCCGTGCGGCCTACTTACAACTAACAAAGATTTATCCGTGGCTGGCCTGTGGCAGTGGCAGTGCCTTAAAAGGGTACAAATTTTAGTTGAAATAATATATGCATTGCATTTCAATTAGGTAGCAAAGATATAAATGAATATATTTCATTGCCTACATATTAATGTGGGCAATGGAATTTACTAGTCTAGAGGCCACTTTTTAGGAAAAAGTTAAATCTTGTTTTAGTTTTAAATCTGGAGCTTTTAAGTCTTAAGACTTACATTTCCATACATTTTACACAGCGAAACAGAAATCTAGATTAAGACGTTCCGTTTAGTAAGCGACACATTTATACTCCTAATCCTATCCTAATCGTGTGTGGCCAACGATACATACATATATACGCCTGTAAATGTGTCGTTGGTGTACGTACCAATTAAATAAATATAAAATATTATTGTTATAGTGGCAAAAAATTACATTTATTACTTTTTTCGATGTTACCTCGTTTCCGGGCCCTTCAGATGGATATCTTTTAGATTAGTTTTTAGTATGGTTAGAGTTACGTATTCGGTAAAACACGTATAGGTAGGTACCTACCTACCTTGTTTGGTTTTAGTAGTAAGGCTCTCAAATCAATACGTAAATCTCATATACATACCTACCTACGCAAAGTTATTTGGTATAATTATCATTAAACTAGCCTTTAAAACGTTTGTGTCTCTGTAGAGTTGAAAAATCCAATTTCAATGGTACCTCAGTCGATGTTATAAAGTAAAACCGGCCAAGTGCGATTTGAACTCGCATCGAGAAGATTCCGTACACGTAATTTTTTTGATAGATATCTTATGGGTTTTCCTGTAATCTACAAGCAATGAACTATATTTTGTAGATTTTTCAAAATTTTTGGCTCGGTAGTTTCGGAGATCAGTTGGGGGGAGGGGGGGTAAATGGTCAAATTTTCGTCTTCTTTCCTGAATAAAATCAAAACTTCTCTTTTTACAATAATAAGAAAAATATAAATATTTTTAATTTCCTAACCTGTCTCCCAAAAATAACCATTATTTTAAAAACAATGCACATCTGTGTTTGACTCATCAATTTACATATGTGTAGCAAATTTAAACTCAATCAGTCCAGTTATTTTCGGAGCAGATTGGCTGTCAGAGACGGACGGACATGCAGACGTGCGAGTGATCTTATAGGAGTTCAGTTTTTTATTTTTTTGTACGGTAACCTAATAATTTACCATGTTAGGTACTTGGGTAACCTATCCAAAAAATAACATTTTATTACTTATGCAGATATGCATGGTATGCTGACGGATTATTAATATTAGTAACGCTGCGTATTTTTCATTGATGTTTTATTATGAATGTTATGATGAATTACATAATTATTAAAATATTTTCCTTAATAGGAGACTATTAAATTATGTTTACCTTAATGACATACCTTCATGTTGATACTTGTTTAAACTTATTATTTTTACCTATACATAGGTATAATATAAAAGGCAATGTCCCGGTTGACTGACTGACTGACTGACTCATCATCACCCAGCCCCGACCGTCAATAATAAAAATTCAGAATTTGGAGGGGGGGTTGATTTCGTCATGTCGCGGTGGTACAAGAGGCATTTTTGAAATTCAACTCCAAAGGGGGTAAAATGGGAATTGGTTGTTTGTATGGAGGTCTTCCATTTTAGGGTTCCGTAGTTAAACTAGGAACCCTTGTAGTTTCGCCTTGTCCGTCCGTCCGTCCGTCAATCCGCAGCCTAGCTCTCTTAGTACTAGAAAGCTGTAATTTGGCATAAATCTACATATAAGTCACACAACAAAGTGATAAAATAAAATGTATGGGATGTATTTTTTTTCTCGTCTACCACATACAGTTGGGTAGGTCTTTCAAAATTATTGCGGGTTTGTGAAAACCATTTTTAGATTAAGGGATTCGTGTATGACATATTAAGCTTTAAAGCGCAAATTTTTGTTGAGTCAAGTTACGTTTGCCGCGAGGTCTAATTTGTTTGTAGTAATGGCTTCGGAACCCTACACCGAGCATGGTCCGACATGCTCTTGCCCGGTATTTGAAGTTAGAAACGTGGGAATTAATGTTTAAGCTACTGCTTATAAATAAAACATGGTCCTTATAGGGATTTAGGAAAAACCACTCTTAAGGTGGTAAAATGGGGGCCAATTTAGCAATTTTGGAAAAACTAGGTACCCTTAAAGTTGTAAAAGTTGGTAAGCGAGTTAATAAAAAATATCGCTTTCGGTGATTTTGGAATAAACACCCCTAAGGGGGTTAATTGGCGGTAGGAATTTATGTGGAAATAAATAAAAACTATAACATTGGGTGAGTTTCAAAAAACTTACCCTAAGGAGGTGAAATGAAATTTTCAAGAGACCTCAGTTTTTCTTGAAGATGGAAACGAGAAATTTGGTATTTACACTACTGCATATTAATAGGTTACTCGTCGTATCGGACTCGGCTGGGCAGCGTTCGGGAAGCTTCGCAGCACCTTTACGTCCAAATTACCGCAGTGTTTGAAGTCAAAAGTCTTTGACCAGTGTGTGTTGCCGGTGATGACTTATGGATCTGAGACGTGGGCGCTAACAATGGGCCTCCTAAGGAAGCTCAAAGTCACTCAGAGGGCTATGGAGAGGGCTATGCTCGGGGTTTCTCTGCGTGATAGAATCAGAAATGTTGATATCCGCAGTAGAACTAAGGTTACCGACATAGCCCTAAGAATAGCTAAACTGAAGTGGCAGTGGGCGGGGCACATTGCTCGCAGGACTGATGGCCGATGGGGTCAGAAGGGTCTGGAGTGGCGTCCGCGGACCGGAAGACGAGCTGTAGGTAGGCCTCCAACAAGATGGAGTGACGAGTGACGACCTCGTCAGGATCGCGGGACCGCGGTGGATGCAAAAAGCACAAGACCGGTGTGAGTGGAAAGCCTTTGGGGGAGACCTATGTCCAGCAGTGGACGTCTTTCGGCTGACATGTATGTATGTATGCATATTAATAAAAAATATCACTTTCAGCAATTTTGAAAAAGTTGCCCTATAAGGGGGTAAAAGGGGAGGTAGAATTTGTATACGAATTTGTTTGTTTTAAAGAGAGAAAAGTGAAAATGTATATTTATGTTAGTTTTGTTTTTATTGGAGATGAAAATGTCACTAAAAGGTAATAACGGAAAGATTCAGAAAAGTGGCAGTTACTCCACAGCCAAACTCTTAAGTTATTTTTTTTATTATTTGTGTTTGAAATAAAAATATGGCTTTCGGTGATTTTCAAAAAGCTACCCCTAAGGAGGTGAAATTAAGATTGAAAGAGCGTTTGATACTTTTTGAAATTAGTAACGCGGAAATCATTGTTTATAATTCCTAAATAAAAAAATAGATATGATTACGTTTACGGATAGAAATTTGTATGGAAATTTAGTTATTTTTTAATTGAGATATGTGGAAATTGGTATTTAGGCTACGTACTGTCTATCATAAATAAAAAATATGACTTACGGCGATTCCGGAAAAACTATCCTTAAGGGGGTAAAATGGGGTTGAAGTTTTTAGGGGTTTTTGGTCATTTTTGAAATGAGATTCGGAAATTGGTATTTAGTGTATATTAAATATTAAACAAAGGTCGATCTTGAAAAAAATAGCTCTAAGGGGTGGACGATTGTACGCGAGTTCGCTCATTTTTGAAGTTAGGTAAATGAAACCCGGTGTCATGGCCGCTATAAATAAAAAATATCTATTTAAAATTAGCCCTAACAGGGCGAGAAACAGGGTGAAAGTTTACCTTGCATAAAAAAAAACTAAGTTTGTTTGGGCCATATAAATGAAGTTAGCATCTTGTCTTCTACTTATTATAAAAAAGTGAAAGCCTTAGCTTTTTCCAATATTTCAATATGTATATCTGAAACTGGGTGAAAAATCGTTAAATTTTTTTTTATTTTGTTGCCTTACCTTGGTAGGTACTTATATTATCAAGTTACCTAGCTTGTGATGTCGTGATTGACACATTGTACAGGATAAAAAAACAGTCCAATTATTCCTGCAAAACACATCGATCTGTAACTTGGTTTTAAATAACAGAATAATATATAGGTAGGTATATAAAATAAAATAATGTACAAAAACTTGACCACCTAAGATTCACACATCCATTTGTATAGGATTAGTTCTAATAGTAAGGTTATTTAGAGCACAGGATAGAATATTAGCACGAATCGGGATTAATGCATTTTGACAACATGTAAAATTTGCTATCAATAACCATGGGCTGCGTTTTTCCATGGGAAGTTAGTTATCTAATTTAGGAAAGACAATGGTTCCTTACGAAGTATTCGGCTGAAGTCTGGTCGGCGAGCGACGGTGAGAGCAGGCAGCCGGGAGAGGGCGGCGCGGTGGCTGCGGGCGGCGGCGGCGCCAGCGACAGCAGGTGGCTGGCGGAGGCCGACACGCCGCCCGCTACCGCCAGGCTTCGCAGCCGGTCGGCCAGGTCCGTGCGCCCGCCGCTGCTGCCCGCGCTCTTTTTGTCGGTGCCGCACAGGTTGTCGATGATCCTCGGCCGCCGCAGCTTCCGCGAAGCGGCACGCCAACGCCGCAGCCGACACGCCGCATTGTTCAGCACCTCGGCCGTGTCCCGGCACTGCGGCCGCTCCTCGTCCGACTGCGTTACATCTTCGGCGTCCAAGGGATCATCGATAAACGGCAGCCCGCGCTCCAGATACGAAGGGGACGGCTCACACTCACTATCACTGATCACTACATTCGTAGACCCCAGAAAATCTCGTAACGCAAAAGCTAAACGTTGGTCGGTGTTCAGTCCCTCTGGGGCGCTTTCAGAGGCTTGCTCGCTTGCCACAAAACTAGTTTCGTCTTTAACGTCGCTAGCGTCATTTTTTTGGGGATCCTTCTCATTAGAATTGAGATCCACGTTAATATCTTGACTTAACGAAGGCATCTTAAAAGGCAACAAGTTATTTTAAAATTTTAAACGTCTGTAAGCGAGTCGTATGCAACAAAACAAAGGCGCATTTATATTGTTTGTACTGGGACGGGACCCTGATGAAGCTGGAGCTCGAGCTCGTGTAAACAAAAACAAAACGTAACGAGCGATGCGCACATTTTTATCTGGACGTGACTAGTGTACACTAACACTGCTTATTTATATCTACTTAAAAAAGTAATCAATGATCCGGGCTGAGCTGATATTCCAACACGTTAACTCACTGCATAAAACACGAACGCATATGTCCTCCAAAATAAATTGCACAAATCAGTCATGATCCGAACGCGCGATAACGATATCTGTCCAAGTCAAGTGGGTGCACGATCAACCTCTGAATACAAGCAGAGAGAGCGTATTGACGTCCCGGCGGCTGGTGCTCGGCGTGCGCGGACCGATGTGCGGTGGCGCCCCCGCGTGGCGCCCGCTGCCGTGCGTCACTAGCGACATCTGAAGCATTGCGCGGTGCGACATCGCGCACGTTATAGCTGCTACGCGCGGGACGCGGCTCGCTTTTTTATTAAATAAGGTGACTGTGGGTAAGACCGTCTACAAGGCAAGTCCGTCTACACGTTATAACTTTTTAATTTTAAAGCGTTTCCCGCTTTAGCGTCCAGTCAATAAAGCAGTTTAGCGCGCTATTTCTCTCACTCTAAAACAGATGGCGCTGCGACAACTAACTTCAGAGCAATCCGCCTAAACAAGTCATAACGTGTATGGAACTCGAAGTGATAGTGCGACGGTCTCTAGTAATAAAATAATTAAAAATAGTTAGTGACAAGATTTTGCACCAGAAAGTTACTACGTAAGTAATATAAGAACCGGCTATCTTTATTCTGTGTTTAAATTATCAGAAATTGGGTTAGTTTTGTAATTATACCTTCCATCATTTATCACATTAAAATTTCGTTTAAGTTGGAAAGTCCGTCTACTTTGTACAAGGTAAGTCCGTCATATGCCGGACTTCCCTTGAATCAGAGGTTACCAACCGTTTTTACGACTTCAATATTATTACGATTTAAAATTACTACTACCTTCTATAAGTTTTTTTAATTACTTAACCTTTTTTGATCTCAGTTAATTAAAAACAATTATTAAAATACATTTTAAAATTACTATTGATTTTTTATTTGGGAAACCCGAAAAAAAAAAAGTACTTATATTATAATTATTTGCCAAAAAAGGTTTACTACCCCATCTACGTATTATATGCCGGACTTGCCTTTGAATATGAAAAAACGTGTTTATTTCGAATCTAAGCCATATATTAACAAGTTTAAAATAGACTTTTCATTGTCTTGTTTCATTCTTTTTAAAGATTCGAATACGAACATATAAGCAGCCATAGTATGGCTGATATCATTACTAGACGGACTTACCTTAAACTACAAGGGAAGTCCGTCTACTCGCCGGATTTTAAAAAATACTATTGCGTTGCTTAATTTGTGGTTAAAATTCCCTGTCACTATAGCTTAACTATTACTTATGAAATTCTGCATCGTTTGCGATTACAAGCGTTAACGTAGGTGAATAATTAAAGCAGCTAGATCACTCCGAGTTAATAAAAAAATAAAGTATGCCGGTCTTACCCACAGTCACCTTAGTTCAGCATTTCAACGACAGGTGGCCTTTTAATGCATTCCGGTGTGTAAATTAAATCCACATGGAACATGTCTTATTTTGATTTAAGAAAAGTGTTACAAATACCCTTTTATTTAGAATCTTTTAACAAATTCCTGTCCGATTACATCTATCGCACAGTAAGGCTCAGTTATGTTTTGTCCAGACATCTTAATTTTTGAGTAACTTTTATCCAAGTAGTATAATGTCAATCGTATCGTATATCTTATTAAATAAAGTTATTTAGGACTAGGGATATAGTTGGTTATTTGTTTATTTTTTATTTTTTACACAGTTCAATCATAAGTTCATTTAAATGTAAAAACTACAAATGGCGGACTTACCTAATGCCTAAAGGCATTCTCTACAAGTCAACCATAATATGATAATGATGACTAGCTGTGTAAATTCATTACAACTGTAGTCTGTAATGAATCCTTATTTGAGGTTATAAATTACCTTTACGATTAGAACATGGTATTCTTACTAACTCATATATGAGTAGGTACTTAATAAATTTGCAATCCATTAATATGTATACAAATAATTTCTTACTCGACACAATTTCCGTCAAGTGCTAAAAAAAGAACCAGGGCAAACCATAAAGCAGCCGGCCTCGACATATCCAATGAATTAACTTGCCATATTTTATGGGCCCTGTCGCTCTAAGCTGGTTGGCTGCAGTTGACGCATACATCCTGCAGAAAAACAGACTCCCAAAACATTATATTAAAATGGCGAAAGTGATTGTTATCTTAAAAATATTACTCTTTTAAGCTACACATCCAAACTGCTGGAGCGTATTATTCTACCGAGAATGAAACCATTCATAGAAGTTGTCCCCCTGAACAAGCCGGTACCGTACAAACAGAATTTAACTCTTACGACTCACATTGAGGCTGGTTACCAAAAGGAACTTAAGTCGTCATCAGACTTCATTCACATTTCAGCTGCCTTTGAAACCGTGCGAGAGAAGGGACTCATTTACAAAGTTTTTTTTTACAATTTCTAGCAATAAAATGAAGCTGAAGGTTATTACCAGATGCACCAAATACCACGGTGTCAACCTGGGCCCGTATTATGGTCACCTGCTTCGCGGTGAACGCATCAGTCACTTTCGCGCGGGTAAGTACGTATTATAATCACGAAAGTTCATAATTTGTACCGTAAAATCTGCCTACTTTGCTCCCCACTGGGTAACTTAGCTTCAATTCTGTATTTAGTTTCATTCCCTTGCAAGTCGAAGTCTTTGGTCAATTTGTTAAAATCGCCGAAAGCATTCGATACATTTGCAAATTAAGAGGACACTATGAACGTCAATCGTTCGCTTCGCCGTTTCAGTTTCCTATCAGGCGTCGCACAGTGCCAACAAGGACATTTGCTAAAAAAAAATATTATGAGAAAAAGCCACTTATCACGGTTACTATGTTTTGATGTGTTCCTGTATATAATCAGCTATTCCATGTTTACATTATTTCTAGTAGTTTCTAGCTTTTTCAAGGCTTACTTGACCTTAAAAAATTATATAAGTACCTACTTGGCGCCACGTGTTGGGGTAACTTTGATCCAGGAACATAGTAATGTTTCTTTCATGAAAAAATTTTGGAAGTGGCCAAAACAATCATTGGAATGAAATTTGAGAGTAAATAAATATACCAAAACAAAAAAAGGGTTGATATGTTTTTTTATATAAAATAGTGTAAAATATGCCGATACCCGATATACCGAAGCTTGAAATATCTACATATTTTCAAATGACCGAATGTTTAAAATCCCGAATGTTCATAATCCCGATAGTTAGTACCTACTTTTGACCGAAGCATGAAATAAATACGTATTTTCAAAAGACAAAATGTTTAAAATCCTAGGTATGTTTGACCGAAGATTAATATACCTACCCTAATATTTATTTGGAATAAGTACATACTTATCATTCCACTTAGTATTCTCTTATACTCCGGCACTGCGGGAAGTGCACCTCCCCCGCCCTAAAAAAAACCGATCTGTCAACTCCGATTCTACGTGGTCTTGTTTGCCCTACCCCTAAAGTGTATATAAGAAGCTGGAGGCGCGGAGGAAGGGCAACCCTCGGCCGCTGTAAGAAAGTGCAGGCAACAAGTGCAACAACAAGGCGGGTGACGCTGGTCGCCGAAGCTGCAAAGGGGAGCAGCGCCTCCAGCTTATACGTATATTTTTTTTGTGGGATTAATCTCCTCGGGATTTCAGGCTTTCGGTAAAACGAACTTTCGGGATTATGGTTTTCTGGATTATAGTCTTCAGAATTTAAGTCTTAAGGTAGGCATTCTGGTCAAACAAACTTTCGGGAGTTTAAACTTTAGGTAAAATAATAATTCGACATTTTAATATTAAGCCTTTCGCTCATAGGCCTTATCAAATTCGGTATTTTGAACTTCGGAATTATAGTTAAATACGCGCCTACCCCTTTGCGCTTACATACTGGTCAGAAAGTGACAGATATTTGGTCCACGTTAATCCACATCGATAAACACCTCACACTCGCATACCAGGAACAACTCATTGTCTACCCTACCGACATTATCACAAATCGCCCCCCCCTCACCTGCGACGAAGTACGTTCAAAAGAGAGGCCAACCAAATCCACAAAATGCCTTAAAATTAAAGTTCCGTGTTCTACAGTCCATAACGTTTTTTATCATAAGTGTTAGTCATGTCATAATGTTCAGGGTTGCGTGCGAGTTGTTTGTCAAAAGTCGTAAAAAAATATTCATAACTTTTAATGTCGTATACGTAAAGTATGAAAAATGTATATTGTTAAGCATACCCATTTCTACAAACGATGTTAATCGAATGTTTTTTACAGCTGCTAACACTTTAATCGTCTGTTAAGATGTCAAACATAATATATACATATAATATTAAGACTTTGTCGTAAAACAGTTTTGCAGGGCTTTTGTTTTATTTTCAATTTCTGTTGTCGGTTTAATAAAAAAAAATACGTTTTGTAAAATCGGTACGGTAAGTATATTAATAATAATTTTACTTGTCAATCAATAACAAGGAAAAAGTGGGTACTGGGTTATACATAAAATTTAAGTAGGTACCTTACGTTTGTTTGCAGGGCATTCTGCTAAGGCGAGAGCGTCGCGTAAGGAACCTACCTAACCTACCGATTCTGTTTTGCATTTACTAGGAACTTCACAAGGATATGAAATGAACTTACGACTTAAGAATAGGTACGTATAAATAGGTATGCCGTAAAATATTTCTGAATAATTATAAAATATGCTTTGAAACGTTATAAATATGAAATTTATAACTTTAGAATATGTTTAACATTATGGATAACTAACGTTAGAATTATCAAGCTTTATAGTTTCTAATTTTGATGAATATCGATATTCATGTGCTTAAATAATCTGAAATTGTATTTCTGACTTTCAAAATTCGATACCATAAGTTTATGGGTGACAAAGGGATTCCACAAAAAGAATCCAACGTCCTTGTTCAATATCCATGAGGAGTTCAGCCCCTCGGCCACCTGGACCCTAGTTACAATTAACTTAATCGCCAGCGAGTGGAAGCTCTATCCCTATTCCCTCGCATACCTCGCAACGCAAGTAGTTATAGAGTGCGAGGGACAGAGCATTCGACCCGCTAGCGAGTACGGTAATTGTAACTCATGGTAAGGGTACTTACTTACTTACTGAGCGCGCGTTAAGCCTAAACTACCATATATGGCTGCTCCTGCTCGAAACCTTTCTGGCTTTTGTGTCTGAGAGCTGAAGCAATAAATGGGTCGCTACCACTGCAGGGCATTCGTCTTAGTCCTCAGGGTTGGCAACGCATTTAGGAAATTGTAGTCTTGAACATCCTAAAAATGTATGGGTCTCAGATCCCACTTAACATCCATTTGTCTGTCTGCTTGTTTGCCTTGTCCTTTGCCATAAAAATAACGAGGTCATACAAGAATCGTACGAAACCCGGTTGCGTATCGATCTATCGATCTATTTTCCTAACAATATTTTATATAATTATTATTGATCAATATAACTGTTAATTAATTTAATGCACTTTTGGGATAAAAATATTACATATTCTTGCAGTATAAAGGATTACATAAGTATTGTCACTGACGAGACGATACAATAATGGAGCCCCGACTGTAAAGATTTTATAGTCTCCTTAGTCTTGTTGTTTTTTTACAAGTAGTGTCCGCGACATGACTAAATACCGATTGCCATTATAAAGTTGGGACTGAAAGGCGGGATGTCCAGTTGTAAAATGTATGATGTAATGTTATGTAATAAGGTAACATCAATTTGCTGTCACCTGCTGAAAATATTGAACAATTTACAAACCTGGGTCCATGACTCAACGTTGAAAATGTTGAAATGGAAATAATTTGCCTTAACAAATCATCGGAGTAATGACACCATCACCGTGATAACTTATTTCGTCATGGTCAGGTTATTACTAGCTTATGTGGAATAATGGGTCTATAAAATCCGATATATGTGTTATTATAGGTAAAATTGCAAACACTCGAGAACTCTTATGAATTATTTATTGTAGAAAGAAAAAAACGTTAAATGATGCCTATTCTTTCAGCGGTGGGGGAAGCGTCAACAGGTTTTTAAATGTGTAAAAAAAAACAGTCAAATGGAATACCTATACCTACTAGAGCGCGTCAGATATTGATAGTGTGTGTGATTAACTGATTACATGATCTAGTGTGTAACTCCCACGTGTCTCTAATAACGGAGGTATGTTAATCTGCCGGTTTGCACGGAAGGGTTGAAAATAGGAAAAAAATATTCGAGCGCGTCAGATTTTCAGAGGGGATGTAAAGTGAACCCGATAGAACCTCCCATTGCAAAGGCTGACGACACGGACGTGAACGAAAGATCATGGCGGTTTTTTGAAATGTAAGTAGAAAAACAGAAATTTTGAAAAACTCCATGGGCTGACTCATAATTTGACGATTATTTGGTGGGGTTTTTTTAATCTGACGGTTTTAACAATACTTCATATAAAAAGCTTTCACTTATTCATAAAGGTGAATGGACAATTGTGCGCTAAATATATATAACTTAAGTTCGCCTAAAGAAAAAATCTACTTTAGGTACAGCGTTGTAAACAATATAATGCCAGGTCCGCGTCTATGACCAGCTGTGAGATGGCGTCATGGCAACGGAACGTAATGTGCGAGAGAGTGAGAGATACAGAAAGAGTGAAAGGGAAAGAGAGATGCGAAGTCGGGAATATAAGCTATACTGCAGCTACACGCGCGAAATTTTCATGATAATTTTTGATACTTCGGCTTATGGATATCGACGGAATTATTTTTGTTCCATCACCCTCGTATTATTTCCTTCAAAATAAAATAAAAAACGACCGCTCTCGAAAAAGTCAACATCACGTTTTTTTTTTCAAATTTGTGACCCTCTAGCTTGCGTCAAATCGTCAGATTATTCAAATAAATTTATACTAGGTATTTTGCATGTAATATTAACCTAATAAGTACCAATTTCTCCTAACGATCAATGAATGAAACGATTAATCAATGTTAATCGACTGTTAGTTCATACATTTTGACACCTGTTAACACTGTAATCGTTCTGTTAAGTTGTTAACTTCGCTTGGTGAAATCGGTACTTAGGTAAGCCTAAGCCTTAATCTGATGCGCTTGAGTATTTCTAGCTATCCATTTTTTTACTATTGCTCGATTATCCTTGACGCACGTTCCAGGATAAAGTGCTCATACGAGTATATGCTGGAGGTACTCAACAGGTACAAGGATGCCCCCTTATGTTAATCTGCCGCGCTTGAGTAAATCCCGAAATCCCCCCTAGGCGCCCCTACTAAATGACGGGGAATGCTACGAGCGCAAGCAACAATTTACAGGCAATAAATGAATCCCTTTTTGTCGAATAAATAGTGGTGATCACAATGGAGGTGTCCATTACTGTTTATAACAATAACTATTCTTACAACGACGATTCCGGGTCCAGTCAGATATTATCTATCAGCCAATAAGTAGTCGTCACAAGCACGTTTATGATCAAATATAAAAAGAGTTACGCCATCGTAGAACAAATTAGTTATTCACATTTGGTAAATTGCAACAATTTGTCGCTATGTAATCAAGCGCATTACACCATGAAGGTCTCAATTGTTAGGGGAATACCATCAATTGTCCCAGGGAAGGACACATTTAATGCCCGCTCATCACCATCTCCAATTTCATAGCTGCGCGTCAGTCGTTTACCACCTCCTGCGCGAAGTGTTCGCAGTTCAGTAAACAGTCATTGTGTAATCTGTCAAAATGTGCTTATGGCTCTTGACCGCTTGTTTGGGGATGCTGCCCGCAAATCCATCGCCGACGACGGTTATTGTGATCGGTGCCCCTCCAGCGCCCATACTCACGCCCACCACCACCACCACCACCACCACCACGACTACTGCGCGACCCGCACCGCCCATGAACATGACAGGTGCGCCGGGACCGCCACCACCCGGGCCTACGATGACGCTGGTGACGACGACGACGACGACGACGACTGCGCGACCTGCCCCGCCACCGACCCCTGCACCCACCGCCTCCCCGTCTACAATAGGTGGACTGCTTTTACCTGTAATTCTTTGTAACAACCCTGATATTGTATGTATATCTAATCTCGACGAAACCGCTTCAGGCATGCCGTCGATCGACCCGAGACTTGGCACGACCCCAGCAACCTCGGCGGCGCTGCAGCTGCCACCGATTATAGGCTACAGCGCTCAAGTGCCATCATACGACACCGCCGTAAGGTTTCCCAGAGAGCGAAGAAGCATAAAGCATAGAATCGTAGAATCTAAAAAAAAACTGATGATGAAGCTCATGGAGAATTTTAGCATTGTTGAAAATGGGGATCATCACGTTCAGAAAAGACAAAGTTGCAGGTGCGTGGCTGCAGGTACTTGCACCAATAATGGAGGCAATGCCGGAGCCGGTATGATTGATATTAGAATCGTAAACCCGGTAAGTTCTCTTGTCCAGTTGATGCTCAATCTCAAACACCAAATTAATATACACAGTATGTTCCCAATATTTAAATATGTTTGTACTTGTGTATTATGTGTGTTACGTTATATTCCGAGTACAGTCAGCCAAAAACATGGTCTACCTACAGTTGAAGTTCATTTGCACGTCATGATACAACAAGTTCGATTTTCCCTTGCAATAATATTATGACAGTGATAAGTTTCAACCTTAGCGATAATTAGATCTCACTGAAACTTTTGTCAAAACTGTTAGACTGGTAGAGGAGTTTTTGGAATAGACCGTACATGAATATGTGTTCCAGGGAGGTGCAGCGAACCAATGTCCAGCCGGCCAAGAGTACTGTTGTGGCGCCTCTACGACGGTGATAGGGTGCGGCACGCTGCAAACGGTGCCTGCCACGGCGATCGCACCTGCTGCTGGACAAGCTAACTATGGAGAATATCCATGGCAGGTAATGATTAAAACACAGAAATCTTGCAAGATATAAATGGTAAACTAGCCTAAACTGAATAACCTGAAGGTTAGAGTCCCTATACCCTGTTTGAATCCTTTTTGCCTTAATTTTATCACAAATAATCTAATTATATTTAACCAAGTGGAGATGTCATAATTAGTATCAAAGGTCAATCCGAAAATTTATTCAGAATAATAAATCAATATTTTAAAGAAAATATTTATTTATTTCAGGCGCTGATTCTTACAAAGCAGAATGATTATATTGCTGGAGGGGTACTCATTGACCAATTGAATGTAATAACTGTAGCACATCGTCTATCTAACTACGTGTAAGTATGCATATTTCTAGTGTTTTGTATTCGATTAAGATAGTACAGATATTTTTGTATTGCTTGGAATTTTCAGTGTTTCAGGTACAGCTCCAAATGTGAAAGTGAGACTAGGCGAGTGGGATGCCGCTGGCACGTACGAGCCCGTTCCGTACCAAGAGTACACGATCGCCAAAGTGTTTAGTCACCCCTCATACAACCCCACTACCCTTCAGTACGACATTACTGTTCTTCGCCTCTCCACTCCAGTTCCACTGACGCCCATGACCGGCGCTGCTACTACCATTAACAGGGCGTGCCTGCCGCCATCAAGCACAATGAGTTACAATGGACAAAGGTCTGTTATAAAACTATACATATAAAAAACAGGTACCAACTCCTGTCCTAATGAAACTGCTCTAAAGTTCTCACAAACATATTTCAGATGTTGGGTATCAGGATGGGGTAAAAACATGTTTGGACTTCAAGGCCAATATCAGCAAATACTTAAAAAAGTGGACGTACCAATTGTTGATTCCGCCACGTGTCAAACTCAAATGCGGACTGCTCGCTTGGGTGCCAGCTTTGTACTTGACACTACGTCATTTATTTGTGCCGGTGGCGAGACCAACAAGGACGCATGTACGGTAAGTCATTGTCGGACTAAGATATTTCAGATTGTGGTTTTAACCAACAAATACTGTACCTTCTTATAAGAGAGCTGTGGCGCGAATGCTGCACTGGCTTGGTCTTTGCAGTTAATGAAAATTTATCGTACTTACTTGCTACTAAAATGTCGCGGAATTAGCGTACCTTAAGTTTTAAGCTCGTTATAAACTTATAGGTTCTATTTAGCGTTCAGAAAGTAACGAGTACCGATTGTTAACATTTTTTTTATGACTATGAGAAGGCACGCGAGCACTCAGGCCACCTGATTGTAAGTGGGATCTGAGACCCATCGACATTTGATATCTCAAGACTACATTCTCAAGACTGCAATCCTAAGACCTCAAATGCGTTGCCAACCCTGAGGACTAATATAGAAGCCTCTATGCTAGAAATTTCACCGGTTGTCTTATCCCCACACCGGAACACAGCAATGCGAACACTGCTGCTTGGCGGTGGGTTAATGGATAAGATGGTGGTAGCGATCCGGACGGACCGCAGGGTCCACAAGGTCCTACCACCACAAAAAATTTGTTTTGATTGTAGCTACTTATTTTGTTTAAACACTTAAAACACTCAACCGTTATTGTAATTTATCTAATATAACCTTCTTTATCGAAAGTGGGATGAAAGCATCAGTTTGATTTCATGGGCTTAGTCCCAAGTAGTAAAATGCAGCGGCGGTTACAGGGCGATGGCGGGTCCGGGCTGGTGTGCCAGGTGGGCGGGCAGTGGGTGGTGGTGGGCCTGGTGGCGTGGGGGCTGGGCTGCGCCGCCACCAGCGTGCCCGCCGCCTACGTAAACGTGGCCGCGCTGCTGCCCTGGATCCAGACGCAGGTCGCCACCACTTAGGAGTAGTTGTGTGCTCTGCCTTATCTAGCTCACTATTATTAATCTTAGAGCATTCTGAACCCTTGTACGTGTAAGTATTTACAAAGATGTATGTTCCTATAATTGAATAAACATATTTGCATTTGCAGTATACTTACGTATTGTTTTATTTTTCGCTGCTAGGTAATAGTTTTTATTATGAGTTCCTACGAGTACATTTTTAAGACGTAATATTAGGATATTAAGGAGGTGGTAATGCTGTATTAAAACAAAAATATACTTAGGTAAGTGAAGCTTAACAAGATAATTTATTAACTTAACATTTTTTACAAATAGGCATGTAAACATTATAAAACATACATCAATCAACATAAACAATGCTATTTATACTTACGGGAAATATAGCGTTCTAAACGCAAAATTTCAACGATTATTATATTAAAACATTTAACGTTATCTACCTACTCAACATAGCATGTCGGGACGTAATCTAGTATTGCAGCGGGGGCGGCCCGCGTCACGGACGATATGGGTATGCAGGCGCCGCTCACTCCTCGTCGGGCTTCTCCTGCTTGACAGCGGGCGCGGGCGAGGGCGCGGGCGGCCCGGACGGCGCGGGCGGCGGGGGCGGCGACCCCACCTCGATATACTCGTCGGTGTTCTTCTCCTCCTTTATCTCTAGCTCCTGTTTGACGGTCACATCCGAAGAGCTCGCCGTCGACGCCACGGGCGCCGGCTGCGACGACGGCTCCGGCGGCGCGAGCGCAGCCCACGCCGACGCCGCGCCTCTGGCATAAGCCTCGTAAAACGCTCTCTGAGCAATCTCCGCCTCCTCAAGATGGACAAATGAATGATTGTCTAGCTCGGCGCGGAAAAAGAACTTGACACCGCACCGACCGCAGTCGTAGGGCCTTGGAGCGGAGGCGTGCTCCGGCAGATGGCGCTGGAGGCCGGCCGCGCTGGTGAAAACGGCTGAGCACAGGTAGCAGGTAAAGGCGCCGATGCCAGCAAACGTGTGCTCAATGAGGTGCGCTTGCAGGCGCGTGGGCGAGGGCAGCGCGCGGCGACAGAGGCGGCAGTCGTGGTCGGCGGGCGGCGGGCCTCGCGGCGCCGCGTGTCGCGCGTAGCACGCCGCGCACGCGCGTGCGCCCTCTCCACCCTCGCCATCAGGCAGCGCCCGTAGGCAGATCGCACACCTTTGCTCGTCACCCGAAGACCGCAGGTGGAACCTCGCATGCAGTCGCGCCTCCGCCTCGGAAGCAAGCGTTTGTCTGCAGACGACGCACGGTGCCGGCAGCGCGGGGTGATGGCGAGCCATATGGCTCAGGAACGACTCTTCGGACGGTAGGCGAGCGCGACATCTGGCGCACGTATCTCCAGCGACCACCTGGAATACGAATTTATCTTGGAATTACTCACGCATTCCTAAATTGATAGGTCTACAACTCGATTGTAACATGTGAAGAGTACGGTATATGTATACCATATTACCTAAATCCTTATGCCTTTACTTACAAAAGTGGAAAAACCGTGGGGTAGCTAAACCATGCTTTGTCCTTATCTGTCAAATTCAAATGTCACTATTAAGGGCATTAAAAGTTAGATTACAGGAAGCTTTAAAATTAAACAGTTATAAAAAATAAACTAACTTAATAGGCATAGGTAGGTACCACTAATATTTTATGAATCAGTCATGATGAGCCAAATGGTTATTGAGCTGTTCGAAGTTACTACCAATCGGTTCGGTTTAAGAGGTATGCTTTCAAATTATGGTTGCCGTTATATCGGGATTTTATCAATTTAAAAGTTAGTATTACATGAATTTAAAGGCAAACAGTACTTGTCACGTGTACTACGTGAAATAGAACATAAGTCACAGATCCTATAGGACTACCTTTGAGGCTCATGGGCTTATATCATATCAAAATTGCAAAAGCATTACTAAATAAGATGGAATGCTTCCACAGTAGTTTAACCTCATAAGTCCCCGCGTACATGTACAAATTAATTAGAGTAGGTTAGACTCCTACTCACTTTAGTAACTATCAAATATATTTAATACTTAATTTAGTTCTTAACGAGGAGTTACAGACGCTGAACATACCTACAGAATATACACGAAAATACAAGATATCATTACAAAATTTAAAAAAAATTAACGCTTCTCGTCTCAGGGTGAAGTATATTTTGTATAGGTATGTATGTACTTGTACACTCGGTCGTTGGTACTACCGCTATCGATAAAAAATAGGACTTACGAAAATAATTAAAAAAGTTTTAAGGTTGCAGTAATACCTTGCAGTGCGTGAGTTTGTGTTCGGCCAGCACGGCGGCGGAGGGCAGCACCTCGTCGCAGATGAGGCACTTGTGGCGCGCGGCGGCGGCGCCCGAGTGCGCGCGCGTGTGCGCCTCCAGCTCGGCGCGGCTGCGCGTGCGCTCCCCGCAGTACGCGCACTGCAGAGCCACGGCGCCGTTCTTCCTTCTTCTCTCTTCTACTACAGGAGCGGCGCTCGTAACGCTCGTTTCAGCGCCGCCGGCGCAGGGAGAACAGTTGCCGTCACCACCGTCTCCCGAATTATTATTTTCAACCCTCTTCGACCTCGTACTATCACCATTTAAACCCTGGAAGCAATTACGCGATTTTAAAAGTAACACATAACAGTTCAAAATTACGCTACAACAAGCCAAATAAATGTCAGATTTTATTACTTTTACTTAGCAACTTAACTGTCATACTTCGTCTGATAATAAAGGTAACTTTGGTGCTGCTATAGCAGTGGCTCTAGCCACACTTGTGTAGCCATTACCAATATGATAACGATGACGATGTCTTCCTTACTGATGCCCAATGTATTAATTGGATTTCACCAGTCCAGAGAAAAAAGTCATCTTGACAGGTGTAGGTACTAGTAGTAGTAGCTTTCTTCCTCTTTTTATCCTGTCAATTTTCCAATTCCAACACTTTTTTGGACTTTAAGGTCGGCAGCACTCTTTAGATCCTTCTAGTATTATGGGTGTTTATTCATAGATAGCTTGCTTTTTCTCAAGAAAAATATGGAAAAATCGTAAAATGTAATTATTCATTAATAACATAAGTTAAGTTTTAAACTAACCTGATGGACGGCGTGATGGGCTTGCATATGCCTCTCCAGTAGATACTGCACAGCGAAGGTGTCAGGGCAGGCAGGCGCTGGACAGCGGTAGGCGTGAAGCGCGGCGTGGGCGCGCGCGGCGCGAGGGCCCGGCAGCACGGCGCCGCACGCGCAACGCGCCGCAGCGTGCCGCGCGCGCACGTGCGCCGCCGCGTCCGCCTCCGAGCGCAGCGTGCAGCCCGCGCCGCACGACCTGCATACCCACACCTTGCTCTCGCCGCTGTGCGCCACGGCAAAGTGGACCTGAAAATTAAATAAGCACATGCTCGTTAAAAAACATGTACTTTCAAAATAATCGTCGTCACAGATTCTTATGCATACAATTAATTCTGTTACAACAGTAACGGAATGGAAGTGAAAAACAAACTTAACGCACGTTTGCTTAGAACTTCCCAACTTTATGCACACTAAGCACCTAACAGCAAAATTCCGGTACTTTTTATAAACCGTTGTGACACACCTTAGTTTTTATTTTCTTATATTCTGCTCACCTGTATTGCTACTTTCGAATCGAAGATCTCCTTGCAAAGTGAACAGCGATAAAGATGATGAGCGTGCAAATCTAAAAGATGCTTCTGCAGGTCATCCGGTGTGGGGAAGCTGCGCGCGCAGCTGTGGCAGGTGTACTCGCAGGAGACTGCGAGGTAGTGCGCCGCCAGGTGGCGCTCCGATGCCGCCGCGTCCGCGAACGAGGCGCCGCAGTGCGGGCACGGCGCGGGGCTGCCCCGCCCCAGCTCCCCACCTTCCTCCAGGTGACCTTTTAAGTGAGCACGGAACGCCTCAAAGTCAGGAAGAGCCGCATCACATTGATTGCATAGAAGCGTCCCCGGCGACAGAGCTAATTGAGGCGTCGTAGAATCCGAACGGCGACGTTTAACCGGCGGTTCCTCGAGCGTTCGTCTGCTCAGATCCGTTGGCGCGGGCTGGTCCACGTTTTGGTCCGTGGGTGTTTCTCCATTGAGCAGTGCGGAGTGAGCGGCGCGCACGTGCAGCTGTAGCTGCTCCATGCTGGTGAAGGTGTCGCGCGTACAATAGATGCAAGCGAGTAGTGTGGGCGGCGGCTGTGAGGCGACGCGCCGCGGCGGCGTCAGGGCGGCCGCGTCCACGCCGTGGGCGCTAGTCATGTGAGCCTGGAAAGACAAAAAAATATACACATAAGTATGATTTATCTGATCGTGACCTCGTGACTACGTATTTGTCGGTACGACATTACCTACAGGTTTTCAAACCATGATATTTCTTTGAAACCTCAATACGACCTCGTATCTTGTGTCATGCAATATTTTAAACAAACGAAGGAATCTTCCCAATGCAAGTAAGTACCCAGCTATTTTTTTATGGCACAGGCATAAACTGTTTAAATTGAAGTGTATTTAGTTACGTTAGCTTGTCTCTTCTTAAAGTTCCGTTCGTAGCCAAATGGCAAAAACAGACTATTACAAGCTATATTTTTTGCTTGTTATCATGTCATATAATTATCTTCGTTGGATAGTTGTTTTAAAATTACATCCAGGTTTTTATCTGCTCTTTTGTTTACTTATCAAATACGAGTAGGTAACTATAATGGCAAAATAAAAGTTTCCATCAGAAACTAAACTTGAAGCATTTACTAGATATTTTCAATATTACTAATTAACACCACTATTACCAGGAATTGAGTTATGATTTCAAACAGTCTACAGGTCTAGCGGATCCTTTTGTGAAAATACACTGACCGGTTTTTTTCTATACTGTACCCACGATGAGTCGAGAGTGAAAGGTCACAGACTGTCTTACCGTCTCCGTTTTACACCTGCTTTTTGATGAATTCGGGATGCTTGACTTTTAAAAAAACCGGCCAAGTGCGAGTCGGACTCGCGCACGAAGGGTTCCGTACCGTACCGTATGTTGTATATTATCTATATATACAACATTAGACGACTAAATGTTCTGTGAATATTTCAAGCGTCTACCTGTTGCCGTTATTAATATCGAGCAAAAAACGGAAAAAAAAGAGCCCCACTTAAATATGTATTTTATTCTGTTTTTAGTATTTGTTGTTATAGCGGCAACAGAAATAGATCTGTGAAAATTTGTACTGTCTAGCTATCACGGTTCATTACATACCTACAGCCTCGAGACAGACAGATAGACGGACAGTGGAGTCTTAGGGTCTCCCCAGACCTATCGACGCGGAAACGGCTTGAGCCGGTGAAAGAAAAAGTTTCATGTCCATGCAATAAGAGCGAAATCGACGTGGTTTTTTTTTTTTTTTTTTATGGTATAGGAGGCAAACGAGCAGACGGATCGCCTGATGGAAAGCGATTACCGTCACCCATAGACACCTGCAGCACCAGAGGAGTCACAGGTGCGTTGCCGGTCTTCGGCGGTTCCGTTCGCATCGTCGAATCCTTCGGGGCCGAGCCGATTGACGTTTGTTTCGCTCTTATTGCGTAGACTTAAAGACTTTTTTGATCAGCTAACGCCGATTAGGCGTCGATAGATGTGGGGAGACCCTTAGTAATAGGGTCCCATTTTTAGCCTTTGGGTATGTAACCCTAAAAACATCAGACCTGCAGCAAATCAGTCCTTCTGAAGGCGTCCCCGCAGCGCGGGCAGCGCAGCGCGCGGCGGCGGTCGGGCTCGCGGCCCTCGCGCTCGCGCTTGTGCCCCTGCATGTGCGACGTCAGCGCCGCCGCCGTGTTGTAGCCGCGGTTGCACACCGTGCACTGGAATGGCTTCTGGATGTCGTGCGTCTTCATGTGGATCTTCAAGTGGTCGCTGGAATAGGTATGTTATTGAGATTAACTTTAAGCTATGTGCCTGCCAGAGAAATGGGGTCTTTAAGAAATTCATAGGGTTAAACGAGTGTCTTAGAAGTTGAATGTTGGTATGTACAGGGTGTACTTGGGACTGTCGATCAAACGAAGCAGGTGGATAGACGACGTCTAGACCTATCGAATTCACCCCCATGTATGTTCAGCGATTTTTACTAATTTCGGAGATATTGATCGTTTTAATCTGAATTTTTGTAATTTTCCCTTATGTCCATGTCACGAAAAATCATTAATTTCATGTTTTATTTCATAAGTTTTTCACTGGTATTTTTTTGTTTTCAAGTATTCGTGTAAAGTTTGATTCTCCATACCCAGTGTTACGTGATTACTTTATAAAAACGTGAAAAAAACTTTTCAAGACAAAATTACAAAAATTCTGATTAAAATAAATATATCTCTCCGAAATTAGTAAAAATCGTTGAACATACATAGGGGTGAATTCGATAGGTCTAGTCGTCCTCTATTGACCTTTTTCGTTTGATTCACACTTCCGAGCACACCCTGTAGTTAGAAGATAAAAAAGCCTTTGGTCACAGAAGTCAAAGTAACTACTTATTTCGCGAGGTGTATGCAGGTTTTCTAGGGACACTTAAGTAAAGTTATAACTTTTAAACCTTAATGGTATAATTTTATACGAGAAAATAGCGTTAAACAAGATAACTATCAGTGTGTCCGGACAAAAAGATTTATTTTTATGAGCGACAAACATTCCAAAATTACACCCACAAAAAATGTAAATGTTCGTTCGAAAACATCCGAGAGAGATAAAGTTGTCTTTTATGTGACCACAGATGACAATTTGTCATATGAGACATAAGTACCCACATAAAGCACGGACCAAACAGAACTAACAAAGAGGCTTTTCACGCAAACTATAGAATAGAGGCGTTCGCCCAAACACCTCCGCTAATGGCCGCGCTCGTCGTGCCGGTTTAGGTACGGGCCATTATTTCATTTTTGTGAGACCCTCGACGCCATTTGTCAACGCATCATCTATTTTCACTCAACGGCGGTTCGTTGGGCCGACAAATTGCGTGGAATTAGTCACGTGACCGCGGTGAGGTGACGAAAAAGGTGACGCATCGCCTCGTGGCCGAGGAGCGAGCTTTGTGCGCGGCTGCGGTGATCAATCTCGGCGGGCATTGTCGCGCACCTCTCGGCTCCTCGCCGGGCCTTACCGAGGCAACCTTCAATAGGCTTTGACTCACGGACTTTGTATTCTACTTAACTCGAAACCATTCTCTGCCATAAATACTTATAAGAATCTAATAATGAACACCATTTCGAAGCATCCCTTTTTCTACTTTAGAGTTTGAACTGCACCATTGTCAAACAGATTCCCATTTGTGGTTAAGAAATGTTTAGATTTACATACATACACGTGTAACTTTACTAAGAATACCTACTTCAACGGGCAGTCTGCTGGAGAAATTGCCATAATTTGTAGCGCCTATATTATCACTTCGTTTCAATAGCAAGAAAGTGACGAAACAGCGTTATTCCGTTCAAAGTTGAGTTTAACGTCGACTCATAATATTTCGGCTTAACCTCACAGCACCTATTAAAGTGTGGAAATCAAATGCTGGTTCACCGAACTTGCTGCTGTCTGTTGTTATAGGTACATATCTATTTCTAGTTGTTATAACGGACAGACATTATGGGTCCAGTCAGTGGTGAGGTAAACGCCTGCATTTTTGTCACCCTCTAGCCTCTGTACAAATGTTTACCTCCTGGAGAAGGCGGACTCGCAGTGCGGGCAGCGGTACTTGCGGTCGCCGGTGTGCAGCTTCACGTGCCGGTCCCGCGAGCGCTTGTGCTTAAAGTGCCGCGAGCAGAACTCGCAGCGGAAGGGCATCTGGTCCGAGTGCGTCTGTCCAGAAGAAAGGCCTTTGAGTTATCTAACTAATAAGAATTAGCACCGTTAATGTTACAGTAAGTATATACTTAAATTTGACAAACATACTAAAGGTTAACATCGACCATAATAATTAGACCCCAACGAAACAGCGACGTCTCGTTAACTTCACGTAATAGCAGGACTGGTTTCAAAGGGAGTTCTAATTCAGATTTACAGATACGTATACGGTAGGTAGGTAAAGGTAGGTAAGTTACCTATGCAAGCCATAAATCCATCCATATACATTATGATTAAATTTTGGTGTGGATCAAAGAGATTTATGATATTATAGGTTATAAGTTCTAGAGTGGCAGCCGCGGACCGGAAAGGACTGGTAGGCCTTCCGACAGGTGGATCGACGATCTGGTGAAGATCGCGGGATGCCAATGGATGCGAGTAGCTCAACAACCGGCCGTCGTGGAGCTCCTTGAGGAAGGCCTATGTTCAGCAGGGGCGTATATCAGCTGATATTATAGGTAGGTAATTTTATTTTATTACTTTTTTATCGATAAAGCTTGAGTCCCGAGGACGGGCATCAGGTACTAAGGTACTCTCCAACCCGGAAACATAGACAGTTTTCGAGGGAATACCGATAAAATAGTTTTATGTGGACGGAGACGCGGGTAACTGCCAGTAATATTATAAATGCGAAAGTAACTCCGTTTGTTTGTTTGTTTATGATGCTTTCACGTTTCAGTGCCTTTTACCGATCGACGTGTTTGGTAAGTAGGTATAGAGGTAGGTACTTTATTTATAGCCTGGAGCCCGGAGATCGCCGGTTATTAACGTAGAATAGTGGTCCAGGTACCCAAGTAATGTACAAATAAAAGGTCCTTTAACCTATATTTAATGTTCTTATTCTCATCGATCATGAAGGATTCGAGTAAGTAGGTAATGAGAACAAACATTATTTAGGAAACATTCAAGTGCAGATGATTTAATTGGGTCATTGGACTGGTTCCAGAAGAAAACTCACCGTTATCATACCAGAATCTAGTATCCGCAGCGATCTGTTCCCTTACCATGAGTTACAATTACCCTAGTCGCTAGCGAGTCGAATGCTCTGTCCCTCGCACTCTATAAGAATACTGCGAGGTCTGCGAGAGACAGAGCATTCGACTCGCTAGCGACTACGGTAGTTGCAACTCATGGTAAGGGTACTGAAGACAGTCGAAGTGAATTTCTACACCACAACCTGTCCATAGCTCGCTGCGGATACTATACATGAAAGCATAAACTCCAAGATCCTAAGAATATAAATGATTAAAAACCTTATCATCCAACAAAATTACGTAACCTTACGTTTCACAATCAAGTAGCGATTAAAATGTGTAAGTCATATGATGATTAAGATGAAATGGCTCCGGGTGCTCAGGCCATAAAAAGTTCCGTGAGAACCGTCGCCGCACAATGACTCGGCTGGCTGTGGGCTCACCCACATTCTAGCAGTGCGGGGAAAAAATACACTGTACTTTTGTGACTTTAAAAGGACACCACGCAACCAAACGTCACATTGTACATAAGAATTCATTAAATTAAAGAATGATGGGCAAAAATGTATGGAACCCAGCCCAATCGTCAATATAATTATAACTTATGTAGGCTTATTGATCTCACTAATTTTGCTGAAATTGTTGTAAATAGTAAAATCGGTTAAGCGTGAGTCGGATATACGGGAAATAGCATTGCAACACATGCGGAGCACAGCTAGTGTAGTAATAAACGTTATGTGTGTGTGAATGTATGAAGGCTGATAACTCTCTTCTACGGGGTTTTTGTAGAATGTCCCCATATTAGAAAATGAAGCTTATGTAACTAGCTTTCACGTGGTATACATGACATTTGTATTGGTTATATGGGCCAATTTGCCCATCATTCTTTACCATAGTTTGTATGTATCAGATCCATTACCACTATGATATTTTCCAATAATGCTCATTATAACTTTCAATGATCATAAGGATATTAAAAACTGTAGTTTAAGCATTAATTTATTACGATATAATATGGTTAAAATAATTATCAGGGGACGTCCCACACAAATGGACGTACGTAGTCAAAATATAAGCTAAGATCAGAAGACAAAAAAAATCAACACTCGGAAACAAAAAGTCATGCTCATCACACAAATCTTTGACCTTATAGGGAATCGAACTCGGCACCGATAGCGATGTGGGTGCCGTAACCAGGGTGACAAGGTGACTACCAACTAGACCAACCCATCGTCAACATACCCGCAGAATTTAAAAAGCGCCATTTTTAGTAGGGTAAAGTAAAATTACGACAAAAAGTACAATTTTAATCCTTATTAATACGTTTTCTTCTTACGTATTTTAAATCAGGTACAAATTAAATTAGATAAAATTGAACTAGCTTTTAGCCGCGGCTTCAAAAATTAATGGAAATAACATTTGGATTTTTAACCGACTTCAAACAAAGGAGGAGTTTCTCAATTCGTCGGGATCTTATTTTTTTTTTAATGTATATTCCCCAATTACTCGAAAAACACTGGAAATTTTGAATTATTTTTTCGTTGTTTGAATGGGTATACTTTCTAGTTGGTCCCATTGTCAAGTCAACATGTTAGGATCTGATGATGGGATCTTGGAGAAATCAAGGGAACTCCTCAAATATTTTAGGCACCTATAGTGATTTCAGTAGTTTTTACTGTTACTCGTGCATTTGCTCTTTTAGAGTACTATATGGTGAAGTGGAACTGATGATGTAGACCACAGATGGCCACCGGAACTCCTTAACGGTACCATTTGAAGGATGGAAGGTAGTTGAGCGACTATGACGAAGTACATTTAATTGTTTAAATATCACTTTGACTTTCCTACGGCGTTGCTTGCGGCGAGCTTGAAATTTTCCAAGTTTCTCATTAATTGAGAAATGGGACTACATAACAGCATAAATAGGATCACTAAAAAGTATAAAATAAAAAAAAAGATAAAAAATAAAATCCCGGCTTTGTTTTTTTTGTACATCGTCTTGAATCTCGAACCTGCTGAATAAAACCTACTTAGTTACCGTAGTAACACCTCAAAAACTGCATTACTTTAGCGTGCCTGGAGCAAATTGCCTTTTTTCCAAAATAATAAAGTGTTTGTAAACTTACCGTATTTACTTATTACATAGCAGAAGTACAGGAAATCGTAAAAGTCGTAAACGTAGTCCTTGTGGGTGTCATGTTATTACAACGAATACTAAGCTAAGATCCTATGCATTCCAATAAACAAGACGTCAATTTAAAACGACATATATTATTAAAAATCGAGATGTAGGTATACATAATCGTTATGTCCAAGAATATGTAAAATACCTTCATGCTGATGGTCAATAGGTATCATAAATAACCACGGACGAAAATCAATCAAGTTAATCTTGAGCAGTTGACCGAACTAGATCGCTACCACGATTTTTCACGTAACTAATCGATACGGAACCGATAACATTCCCGAGGATCCGGCGCGGGCGCACCGATCGACAGTTTCGGTATCGGTAAACCACACCGTAACATCTTTATTGAGCAATCCGTGACGTTTACAAAAACTACTTGTTGGTGAAGACTTTGTAATATTAATTTATCAATTTAAGTAAGTATATTTGCACATTTTCAAATAAGTGTTTGATTTTCCAACGAATTACTTACTCCTACACATTAATTATCCATTATCCTATCATTTTTATATTATTTAGTTTGTCAGACATCGAATAACGAGAAAATAACAAACAAATGTAAAATTTAAATTAAATTACCTATATAATCTTAAATTATAATGGATGTTTTATTTATATCTAATGACCCGCCCTCGCTTCGCTTCTCTTAGTGTGAACGTGTGACTAGCATAGAGGCATTCCATCTTAGTCCTCAGGGTTGGCAGCGCATTTGCAGTCTTAGGCTTGCAGTCTTGTGAATGCGAATG
Source organism: Acleris sparsana (assembly GCA_923062465.1). NCBI lineage: Eukaryota > Metazoa > Arthropoda > Insecta > Lepidoptera > Tortricidae > Acleris > Acleris sparsana. The sequence continues at coordinate 10,072,804 of OV281287.1, read as the reverse complement.
TCTATGGGTCACAGTTTCCACTTACCATCAGGTGGCCTGTGTGCTCGTCAGCCTTCCCTATGACATAAAAAAAAAAAAAAAAAAAAACAAAATCCAGAACTTATTATTTATTATACCTACATAAATTTGTGGGTGGTAGGACCTTGTGCGGGGTCCGTCCGGATCGCTACCACCATCTTATCCATTAACCTACCGCCAAACAGCAGTGTTCGCATTGTTGTGTTCCGGTTTGGGGATAAGACAGCCGGTGTAATGACTAGCATAGAGGCATTCCATCTTAGTCCTCAGGGTTGGCAGCGCATTTGCAGTCTTAGGCTTGCAGTCTTGTGAATGCGAGTGTCTATGGGTCACAGTTTCCACTTACCATTAGGTGGCCTGTATGCTCGTCAGCCTTCCCTATGCCATAAAAAAAAAACCCTCCTCTTTAATCACTCTATCTATTGCTGACTGCATTAAAATCCGTTAAGCAGTTTAAAAGATCTAAGCGAACAGACAGCGGAACCGACTTCATTTTATACTAGGTACCTATATGTAAAGATATGATACGATACGATTAAATAAATAAATATAAAGACTAAGTAAGTACCTATCCGAAATTCGAAAGATTGTTCACATCACACGGAAAATAATGTCAGGAAAACGTGTGGTGTCTATTCTGAAGCAAATAAACGTTATATAAGTAAACAGAATTAGTGTCACTCATTCTTATTCGACGCGCGACAAGATACCAGCCGCGCTTATTTAATTTCGTGTACGTGGAAAAATGACAATTTTAATGCTTAAAGGATTATTCATAAGTTCATAATGAGGATGCTAATGTGGCGTTTATGGATCTCTGTTGGCAGTGAGATAACGGGAGCCAGCGGCCTTCGCACCAACGTGAACTCAGCGCGGGCGCGGCACAATGCGCCCCGAACTGACAGGCACTTCACGCTTTTACTAATTGACCACCTCGGCGGCACTCCTCCAGTATCATGCTAAACACGCGTTCCAAATGATTGACTCCTATTCTTCCGCCGCTCTTAGGTAAACGTTTTTCGTGACATAGACTGTAAGTATTTCAAAATCGAATTTGGAACGAATTCTGTTTTTTTTTTCAATAATGGCAAAGCGCACATGGTTTGACCTGCATTGTGCTCAGAGCTGAAAGTTGTTGCTATATTTTCATTTTTTTTTACTTTAATATCTTTGTTCCCAATGAATGAGATTATGAAGCATCCATATCGTTAACAGGTGGGCATTGTAAACGAAAACCTGTCCTGACATCGAAACTAAACAACAAATAGGTCGACAGAACCGATAGTTAACTATTGATCTTTTTGGAAATTTGTTTGTAGAAGGGTTTGCGGTCTCGTGCTCCCTCAATTACCATAGGGTTGGCCGGCCGGGCCATTAGCAGCACATCTCAATTCGTTAGCGCCGGTGCGCCGCCAGGTAGGGGCGAACCCACAATATCCACTTCCAAACTTCGTTAGATCTGTCTTTTTAGGAGTTTTTAAGGTTTTAATGATAATCGACCACTACCTTGCGGATAGTTACCTACTATCAGCCCAACTTAACCCTGACGCACCATAGAACTGTGTCACAGTGTCGTTATTATGATTCAAGTCGCAAGGAAGGTCAAACAAATTGCTTTAAAATGTCACTGTGACACCGTTCTATGGTGAGTCAGGGTCCCAATGGGCTGATAGTACATCATTAGCTCCCTTGGCTGATATTCGCTTTATATTCTACAAGTTTGAAACTTCGCACTACTTAAAACGGTGGCCTCTATTCATGTCGGCATAGTTAATCATCATTTTAAAATTGTTTAACAAATACTATTAAAAAATGGCTTCCTCTCCTGGCGACCTAATTTTTGTTTAATTACCCGCCCAACCAAAAATGCACAGTTTTAATTCAGTTCAGTAGCCCTAGACAAGATTGATTCGGCAAACATAATTATTATAAAAAAAATATAAGATTGACGTAAGCTGCCGGACGGTCGTGTCGAGCACTTATGTCATATGCTATATTTTGACAGTTTTCTAAAATCGTTTCCGTTAATGTTAAGCCTCTGATCGATGAAAATAGACAACATTTGATGTAATTTAAACAATTCAGTAGAAACGAAGCAGTCATCGCTTCAAACGAGAATTCCCTGGATACTTCAGGTATCACCGGTTCGAATCGATAAATACACACAAAAAGTAATTATTACTCATGTTTCCGAGGATAAGTATATTTTTATGAACTTGGAGTAAATGGTCAAGTCTATCTGCAACTTAGAAAAATGCGCATCCGCAGGCTACTTATTAGTTGCACACTCCGCGAGATCTCAAATAGGTAATAAAAAGGTAACTTTGGGTTCGTTCTTTCTCTTGACAATGATAATTACCAATATATTAATTATTGGTGACCTGTAGTAGTTGTAACATATTTGCACTGTATAATCGTTGTAAGGCTCATTCTTTTTCAATATACCTAATTGCTAAATGTGAAAACAATGTTGTTTCTTAATTCCAGTCTTAATTCTATTTTTTTATAAAGTGTTGGTTTACCATGGATTCATAAATAAATAAATAAATAAATAACGAAGCATAAATACTCTTTTATCGTCCAGAGAATATGAGCTTTTTGCACTTGGGCGCTTAAGATTGACGACAATTTTAGTTAAGACCAAGCGCACAGTAATTACGGTTATTACCGGTGTCGGGTTTATGGGCTTAATTAAACTAGATATTAACTCTTCCGTTGTCTTTTGGATATTTTTTTCTTTTATTTATTATTGCGATATACGACTATGTATAGATGTGATCGAGTATGTGAGAAATGACAAATACGTAAAGGACACCTTTTTGCTACTCTCAATTGATGAAAACTAATTCACATTCAACAGATAAACGCCCTTTACTAATAAACGTTGAGTAACTGTGGCATAGCTATACAATTTCATTGTGACAATCCATTCAAATCCTGAGACAGAGAATTTACCATTTACGAGTTGCTCAGCACACATTGTGGTGATTTTTACGATGAATTATTCAACAAATGAGTACCTACCCAAGTGGACTAGTAACCGAACTAAGACACGAAGTGGGAAATATTTTAACAGCGACGTGCATTAACTTGGGGCCAATAAACTCAGAAGTAGCGACAGTGCAGGATCTATGGGAAGCAATCGATCGTAATTAAATCATTAGCGGACACGATACATCAAGTAAAGTATCCAACCACTTGGCCACAGAACAGGCTATATTTAAATTGCTCTTCATCAGCACTCCATTATAGATTCGCAGTCATACGAGTATATGTTTTATTTAGAACTAAAATCGCGGATCAGTGAAAAAAAAACCGGCCAGTTGCGAGTCGGACTCGCGCACGTAGGGTTCCGTACCACTATACATCTAAATAAATGTTTTTCTTTATTCTTTATTATATTGGAGTTGATTGAATGAAAGGTAAAATGCGGTTTACGATTTATAACGTATTAAAAAAAAAACTAATTATTAGATCTCGTTCAAACCAATTTTCGGTGGAAGTTTGCATGGTAATGTACATCATATATTATTTTTACATTTATCATTCCCTTATTTTTGAAGTTACGGGGGGGAGGGACACACATTTTTCCACTTTGGAAGCGTCTCTCGCGCAAACTATTCAGTTTAGAAAAAAAAATAATTAGAAACCTCAATATCATTTTTGAAGACCTATCCATAGAACACGTATGGGTTTGATGAAAAAAGAAATTGAATTTCAGTTCTAAGTATGGGGAACCCCAAAAATTTATTGTTTTTTTTCTATTTTTGTTTGAAAATCTTAATGCGGTTCACCGAATACATCTACCTACAAAGTTTCCATAGTATAGCTCTTATAGTTACGGAATAAAGTGGCTGTGACATACGGACGGACAGACGGACGGACAGACATGACGAATCTATAAGGGTTCCGTTTTTTGCCATTTGGCTACGGAACCCTAAAAAGGTGTTTGATAGACAATAGTGATGGTGCAGTGGATTTGATTTACATAAACAGACGGGGTGGATGTCAGAAGTACTAAAATACGTTTTAATGAAATATAACTTCCCAACCGCAGCTTTTTGTACTCTAATCTAAGAATTTCACCCTGTATATGCGAAAGTTCGTGTGTGTAGTGTGTGTTTGTTTGTTACTTCTTCACGCTGCAACGGCTGGACGGATTTGGATGAAATCTGAAATGGAGATAGCTTATAGATAATGGAATTTTCCGAGGGAATAACCATAATCGAAATCTATGCGGACGAAGTCGCGGGCAGAAGCTAGTAAGTTATAAACTGCAACTACTTTATATTCAAATTCATTGATTCTTTAAGATAATACCAAAATTGGTCCGGTACTTTAAAAAACACATCAAAAATTTCCAGGATCAAAAATCACTACTTTATTTTGATACGTTGTAATGTTCTGCGTTCCGATACATTGCAAAATATGAAAATAATGCAAGGATATTTTTGATCCTAACACATTTTTAATAGGTTTTTTATGAATGCATTACGGCACTGCAAGGTTTTGTTGCTGAGAGAAGCAAACGGCTTTATGGTGCAAATTGTACAATGCACTTATTTGTGCTCCTGTTTTTGACCGGACTAAGTATTATACCGGTGTACTCAGAATATGACGTGCTACGCAAATCACTTGTTGTAATTAGCGTGGCCTGGCGAGTGACGCACGGCTTTGCGCACGGATCGTCCTAAAACATGGGCTCTGTCGCGACCCGTTCCTGGAACCAGGTAACCGAAGAAAGTCATGCGGAGAGTTTACTAAATAATGCAAGCGATTTGATCAACTGATATCAATCAAATGGCGTAGGTATTCGTGTATCAAGACAGCAAAGTTGATAAATTAGAAAGTATTTTTCAAGAAAAACCAAACCAAATAAGTAGGTAAGTATATATTTTTTCGTTATCCATCGATCCATCCAAAAAATAAAACCAAACTAAGGAGGTTGGTAGAATTCATTATATTTTATTAGTTATGACATTGTTAAGTAATTCACTTAAAACCATACATCTTGGGGGTTAGCACCAAATTTGTGTATTAAACAAAGGTAAGAGCACCGCTAAACGTCTCCGGAGCGGCGTGTGCTCGAGCCGGTGCGTCTGCCCCAGCGCATAAACATGACAGCGGCATGTTTACTCGCCCCGCTTAATTGGAGCAATCGGGCCCCGACAGAATTAATAAATCCGATCGTCCGCCAGCGATAAATCGCCTCTAGCGCCCATGCCCGCGGCCCACGCGGCTACGCAAAGTTCGTTATAAGATAGTGGAAGAAACAGGAAGGATTTGCGGGTCTTCTTTCGCTGATTGGGTTGAACATTGCCGTGAATAAAAATTAGAATTACTATTAAATTTATTCTATTGATAACGATTAATAAAAATACTGCCACCATACGGATTAACATTAATTTCCCAACAAATCTTCTTAATGAATGACCAATAGAAAATAAAAATTGTGGCTCTTAAGTATTTCAGTCAATTATAATTTGTTAGAGACTGTTATATTAAAATAATAACAGCGAACCCAATAATAATAATAGACAAAGACCGTGGCGAATTAAAGCTCTCTGCGAGCACCTTGCAAAATGTTAAGTCCTGTCGCCACGGCTTCGTGCCAGCATTCAATAAGCGGAGCGCCCGGGCGCCGCGGGAGCCCGGCCCCTGGGTGCACGGGGCGCGGAGCCCTGCTGGCCGCGCGAGCTCTCGCCACCGCACCTCTGTTTATGGTGAAAAGGCACGCGAATAAAATAACAGATTATTATTACGACAACACCGTGAGAGCGCACTACGGAATTTCTTGGTAAAGATCACCAAAAATGTTCTAAACGAGTTTGTGAGCTTGATGGTCAATAAAAGCGTCGGAATGGGTCCGGGCGGCTACCGAGCGGCTTTCTCAGGAGTAACGACAGCGCCTCGGTTCTCAGCGCGGCTGCCCCGGGGTCAGCAGAACTACCCAATTACGTTGACAGAGTGGGACCGGTGCCGGGTACAACGACATGTTCACTGTATAGGCTATGACTAGGTGTGTATTTGGCCAGCCTTCATAGTCTTTTGTCTTAATTTTTATGTTGCCCAAGTGGGTAAATTCTAATATAACCACTTTCAACACTTTTATGCCAGTTTACACTGACTATTTTCAAGTTTAAGTAAAGGCAATGCTTTTAATAGTGAATAGTTACTAACTTAATTGTGAACTCAAGCTAGATTACAAGAAAATACGTATTCATTCACTGAATTTACATATTATTATGTACATAAATATCCAAAAAAAATACTACCATCACGACTTTTTCAAAACAGCCATGTCCGAAATCAAAAATATATGTCATTGAAATCAAAAATATATGTCTTTTTCGAAATATGCAACCTGAAATCCGCCGATAATGTATCTCATAACGACTTTTTTGAAAAAGTCGTGTGCACCTTTTAGAAATTCATAATTTACGTCAATGTTTTTGGAAATCGCCATTCCTAAAAACCTAGAGAAAATAACTACGAAGCGGATTTTATCCAAAAAAAAATGGACTTCAACATCAGTCTCATTGAGTGTATGTATACATAATCAGAATTTAATAAGTACCACAAGTTAAGTTGCAGATTAGTGACAGTGATTCAATCTATAATTTTTAAGGATAAACGTATAAATGTGTATTTGAAAAATCAGTGCCTATCATAGATAGGTGCATTGAAACTTCTTGGTATAAAAATTATAAGTAGTTACCTTTTTTCTTAAATATATTATTTAAAGGCTGCACTGCGTTTTCAGTTTCGGTATAGGATCGAATTCGCAACAAGGTGATCCCATAGACAACTAAAGTCATCGACGTAACTCATCGAATCAGCTAACTGAAGTAGCAATGGGCCGACCATATAAGCCGTAGAATAGATAACCGTTGGAGTTATATTCTTGAGTGGAGACCGCGGTTAAGCAAACGTCCAATAGGACTCCCTCAGACTAGGTGGAGTGACGATCTTCGCACGGTGGCAGCCAAGAGCTGTATGAGAATGGCCGCAGAGCGTGCTCGGTGGCGAACAACGAGAGAGGCCTACTCGTATGTTCAGTAGAGGACTAGTAGGTATATAAGCTGTGGTGTTATTCTTTTAAAAACGGCGTTCGGTGTCGGTCCAACGAGTGACCGAGTGAACGCAGTGAACCGGCGAATTTAAGTATAGAAGTTAGTCCCTTCAGAGCGCACTAAACACATTTTAGCGCTATGCATTCTCAATTAGGCAGCCTCAATGACGTTCGATCGTCTAATAATTAAATAAATTAAATGCAATGCTATGCCTAAATAATGTCATCATCCAGTAAGATTAAACAAAAATGTACTTGTTAAAACAAATACTTATGCTCAAACTTGGGCAGGCATGGCTGTCTATAGTCCTCCCATACGTTATCATTACGTAAAACATGTAGTCAGTAAGATAGTACATAATCAACAGACTTTAATTCAAAAGCAATTAAGATAGATTGGTGACTATTTGAATATTATCGACATCATCATTCGTCAATCGGAATGAAGTCTCGGGAAAGGATAACGTGATGCATGCAAAGTACCCATACTGATAAGTTTAATTGAAAGCTGAGGTGGAATCGCAGCGAGTGGCGGTGGGCGTGATGGCGGCTGGCGCTCGCGCACCGCGCCGACTGCTTTACGACGCCCAGATTGCTCTGCGCCTGATCACGCTCTATCGAGTACAATGCGTATCAGACAACTTAATTAACGAAGACAGCCGACAACAGTTTCTAACGTAACATTCGCATCGAGACCCCGTACAGTTTTACGATTTCCCCTCAGGCGCGTCCAGCTCGAGATGAACGGCTGCGCGTGGACTCGCAATTGATTTATTTTTAATGAACGCCTTTCCCAAGCCGCGGTGCGATGATAAAGGTGTGGCGCGCCAGCCTAGGGAGTTGTTATCGCGAGCCTATTTCCGGCCGTCACTGCTCTGTCGCGAGCGCGCGCGACGCGATCACCGCCCGATACATTTGTCGGCGGCCACGGCCGAGCTACAAGCTTGCGACCGCGCATGCACTGATCGATATCATTTGAGACGCAACGGCGTCTGTGCAATTTCTTCTGATAATCTAATGAAATCCCTTAGCAATCAATAACATTCGCCGATTTGTTTTAAATGGAATATGTAATTTCTTTAGAGTTATGTAAGAGGTGATGTTTTTGTCACTTTACGTGTTTGTGACCGATCTTTATCCTGCGGCAGATTGGGGAGCGGCGGCATGTAGGTAAAGTGACGTTTCTATTTGCCCTATCGCAGCTAGATCTGTCGCGGTGTGTGTTGTAATCGTAACGCGGCGAGATCGCGGGCGAGCGGCGCAGCACAAAGGGCCGAGATGTACGGCCGGCGTAATGGCCCCACGTCACAGTCCTCAGCTCAGCTCGGTGCAAGGAGATACATATCTACGCACCGGCTCTGTAAATGGGCCGTTTTGGGTATCTACTTGCTAATGAAGCGCGGTGGCTGCATGGTGAAACTGGACTGTGAATTCATAGATATGACGGATTTAATGGCTGCATTGTTCATGTTGTTTGGTCGGGTTGTTTAATACTAAGAGACGAGAGAAAACTCGTTGGTTGAATTTGAATTGATATCTCAGATGGAGATACTATACACATTTGCCTATACCTTACTTCTTTGTATTAAGTGGGAACGGTGTTGTTTTCAAAATACTAACAAAATTACATTTCTATGTAATCATGGTGTTGTGATGTTGTGATATTAAATACCTGCTCATGTTTCTTGAGATAGGAGAGCCTTGGGAAGGCCTTGTCGCAGAACTGGCATTGGTAGGGCGTGTGCTCTGTAGCACCGAGCGTGAAGGGCGGTTCGGCGTCGGCCTCACCCGGCTCGGCGCCCGCGTCGGCCGAAGTCGGCGACGGCGAGGGCTCCGGCGTCGACGAGGGCCACGAGCTGCCCGCCGTACTGCCGACGCTACCCAGCGCTTCTGTGCAACAAAAAAATACAGTTACCTGATGTATAAGTATCATTACTAGATACGTTCCTATTCATCTCATCGCCATTTCCGTCTTAAACAGATGGCAAAAATATACCTGGTGACCAATTCAAATAATTACAACTATAATTTACTTTTTAGTCTGAAATGCAAAAAACGAGACCCTTGTTCCTAAAAACAGATTACCCTATCTCTTTTAGTTTCTGAATTACCAAATCCAAATTGTTATCGAATTTATTCTTATACCCTAAAATATATCTAAGCTAAATTTACGTCAAAAATTTGCAAGAAACGTAAATGACAACTACGATGGTTTTACATAGGCTGTAAAGCGCATTAAGCAGACAGCGGCGCTCTCGACTCAGATACAGCCATCATAAATATCGAGAAAGCCCCACATTTCAGCGTTAAAGGCTATATATCTCCGGGAGCACCTCGAGTGGCGTGAAATATAAACAAATTGAATGGGCCGCAATGACGAGCGGTATCACCGCAAATGATGAGTAATGCCGAGGGCCGAGGCGGCCGCCACCGCTCCTGCACAACGAAAAAGAAATGCAACGCCTTCGAAAATTACTACTCTTCTGCTAAGTACGAAGTCGCCTTATAAATTCTGGTTATGTCCCTATTTATTTCGCAAATGGGTATCTGTTGCATTTGTTATATTCCAAGTTACAGTTTGCGTATGAACATTTGCACGGATTTGACTCCAGTACAATTTGAAATAGGTCCTCGTCTATATATACCTTTCTTAGTTCATTTGTTACAAAATAGACAGCAAAGTCGAACGTCAAATGAAATAGTGTGAAGGTTCGTTACATTTTCACAGCACCGTGTCTCCCTTTCTCCGGCGTAATAAGGACTCTATTAATATCAATCTGTTCCCACGACGCCCCGGACAGCGCCTAATGGCCAAAATGATAACAATTGAATTTAGACATTCGCAGGGCCATTACGAGTTTATTTATTTCCATGATATTACACTGCAAGAATTCAAGTTTTAAATTATTATAGTAGCGCTTTTACTTTTGGATTCTAGCTGATCTTTGCAAATTATTGAGTAGCTGCTTAAGATTTACAAAGTCACTCGTCGACATTAGAAGCCTTGTAAATAATAAACCATATAGTCATACGATGCAGTTTATTAACGCGGAGTACTCGTAGGTGTAACACCGGTTTTTTACCGCGCATATCAAGATGGTCCGCAACCCGAGTCGCATGACCTAGAGATACTACCTCTACCACTTGCATAAACGGGTAAAGCTCTACCCACAATAAACATGGTATTGGCGCGACGGGGCTCACAGCCGTGCCTCATATTTTTTATAACATTGAGCCGTTTTAGAAAGAACGCAATCCTAAAAATTGAGAAAAATTAAAATCATGAATGGTTTGTTAAGTCGCTGACGATTTAATACGTATTTCGCCGTGTTCTGCTGAGGTTAGTATGCTGAGACCTTAAGTGGTAGGTGTAGCGTGTCGGTGGCACGTAATTAACAGTGGCTACAAGTCCTCGGGTGAGCATGAGTGTGGCGCCGACGACGGTGGGCGGCGGAAGCGCACATCCTAATTGTGCCGTCTGGGACACCTCGGCCGGCGCCTGCGCAATCAACGCCGATCGCTCTCACACCAACACACTTTATTTGTAACGGCTAACTAGACCGAACTCTACTTATCCACAGAGACCTAACGGATTCAAGCCTGAACATACATCTCACTCTGCGCCAAGTTTGGCTTACTGAGGAACCCAAATTTAGATCAGAATCAGGTTAGCGGTTTGCGTCTGGGTCGCAGACACGTTTAAGCAATTTAGCTCCTCATACCTTTAATTTTTTACGGAAGCACATAAAAAAATAACAAACTGATTTAAAACAGCCTATTAGCAATAACTGGATGCAAATGATTGTTTCTTAATTCATATTGTTTTTTGTTAAGTGTGTCATTTTCCGTCTCTTCACCTAGCGGTTCCAACGGAAGATCAGTGCTGGCTTTACGGCTAGCGAATGCTGAGTTGGGACCGATTCGCAACAATTTCTCTGTCTTGTTCTTTTTTGTATTTATTTGATGTAATATTGTATCGTTGTGAATAAACGTATCTTTATCTTATCTTATCTTATCTTATATTATCTTATTTTCAGGCAATCAGGGAGAAAGCAAATCGTATTTTAAAAAAATCACTTACGAGTACATTATAACATTGTTCCGGTATTAAATTAAAGAGCAACTAACTTACCTTCGGTTTCAATTATTTAAGTTCTTGGACCTTCGAAGTAATTAGAAAGCTTGTAAGTAATTAAAAATTAATTCATGTTATTTTTATAGATATTTAGACATTTATACAACCAATAGTAACGAACGGATGAAAATTGTGAAAAAGATTGAACCACAAACAAAAAACGCGAATCGGACAGTGTGCCACGATGATACAGTATGAGCATTTTGTAATGGTCTTTAAGCCAACCACCTGCCTGTAGATTGGGCAGATATTAATTACGTTAATTTTAAGGCTTACGAACAGGCTCGTAGCATATTTTTGGGGGAATCATAAGAGCTTTAATGGTTTATCCAAAGTAATACGAATAAATTAGTAAGTAAATGAAAATACTTGTGTGTTTCTCATTGTACCAAAGCAAACGAAAACCATAGTGATAGGTAGGTACCTACTGCTATTTTGCAACAACAACAAAGCTCTATTCCAAATTGGTTGACGCGTCTCGCTTCTATGTCCGAGTAACTATATTATGGATGTTAGATTAGCACTTACTCTCAAATGAAATGAAAACGAAGAGCTGCCATAATATCAAAAAAAGTGTTATGGAGTCACAGGCCACCTGATGCTAGTTAGGTCGGATTTTTGCATTCTCAAGACTACAATCTTAAGATTGCAATCCTAATACCGCAAAAGCGTTGCCAATCCTGATGACTAAGATTTATTGCCTTTATTTTACCTGTACAATAAAGAAGCGAGATGGGCTAAAAAAAAGTGGAGTAGAGGCCCCGAAGTGATACTTTGTGATAGTTTTTACCTAACTTTGAATCGCGTGCCAAAACAGAATTGGTAAAAATACATAGAAGAAAAGGGTTCGGAGTTTTCATAGCACAGTAAGACTAAAGCAAGATATGGAGTCAATATGAAAATTAAAACTGATACTCAATTATTTATTGAATTCTATAATTAAGTACCTATTAATTTTTTTCATTGTATTACCGGATATAGGTACAAACATTTAAATAAACTATTTCTGTATTTTCTTGTATTTTAATGATATGAATTAAGTGCAGAAGGCTAATATATAAATAATTGAGTATGAGTATGAGTATAGGGCGAGTTTTCATATTAATGTCGACTCCATAGCTTTCGTTAGTCTTACCGTGCTAAGATAACTCCGAACCCTGCTATAATTAAAATTATTTTTACTTTATACGTACATACATACGTAACTATTGTATTCAGTGGAAAAAATGACTGTTCAAATGGGTCACATAATAAAGGTTGGGATTAAAATGTATCATGAACTTATAAAACATTATCGCATTGACATATGCATGATTAAAATAACCGTTCTAACTAATCGGAATTCTTTAAAATGTATGGCGAACCAAAATACATTCGGAGCTATCACACATCAATAGATTTTATGTTCGATTAAAAAGATATCCTCATTAAGTGTGACAAATTGAATAAACAATGCGTTATATTTCTATCCCTGAAAAGTTCTGGTTACTACAGTAAGCTATTTTAATGAAGGTGTTAAATTGCAAAAATCACCCCGCTCTAAACTATACCTCTACTAGTGGCGTGACTTCTTTAAGGCATTTACATTTGACGACACGCGTCTAGCCTAGTTGGTTGGTAGTAACTCTGCCTACGAAGCTAACGATCCCGGGTTCGATGCCTGGCTTTGGCAAAATTTATGTGATGACCGCGATTCCTTAGTCTTCGATGTTTTCTATGTATTTCTCTATAAAAGTATGTTTCTCGATGTCTAGTTTCCATAGTACAAGCCTAAAGCTTAGTTTGGGATTAGACGGTTAATTTATGTAAGATTGTATCTTGATATTTATTTATTTACTTGAGGTGAGGACCCCGCGACTGCGTACGGGTAAAATTAGTTTCCCGCTACTCCCCCTATTTCTTCCAGTGGTGGGTTGGTTTTCGTAAAATCCTTTCTTAGTGCACCTAGGGGTGACTTCATACCTACCCACGTGCCAAATTAGAATGTCTAGACCCCGCGGTTTGGGCTGTGCTTGGATACTATGTCAATCAGTTTCTTCTTTTATATTTGCATTTACTTAGATTTAAATTCTTAATTGGTTTGTAACTTAGGGAGCACCTTAAAACTCAGTTTTTTTCCATTTATTCTTTCTTTTTTGAGTGATAGAAATTTAAACGTAAGAGCGTTTGTACCTAACGTTAAACCTAAGCTAAGACATAATAGACTAAGATGGAAATGTTTAACAAAATGAAAACTTTAATTTTATAAAATGCGCATATTGAACAGTATTAGGGCTGAGAAGATTTTACCTTAAAATGTAGTTGACAGAACCTGTACCCGGTAACTTGTTATTCTTCGCAAGGAATCAAAACAAAACCCTTCCCCTTGAGGATTCTAACAGGGTAGGTACAAACGTTCAGATCAAACTCCGGGTTTACCGAAAGCAGTAAGTACATTATCAGAATTCAAGAATGAAAGGATTAAATCTAGCCACTCCTTGGATGAAAACCAAAGCAATTGAACCTTACATTTCAAACTGTTTCACCTACAGGAGGGAAAAAAAACGAACATGGATATTTACTCACACATATAAGCCAGAGTTTGAATAACTTACCTAATAAAAACCCAGAATTAGGTAGATTCCAAAATGGTTAATAGAAAACTTGAAATTGTAAACTTTTAACGATGCAATCGTCCAATAACTTATTTTTAACCCCCGATCCAAAAAGAGGGAGAATAATTTTAACCTTTGTATCCTTATATTAACAATAACAACGTATCTCTGTCAGCAAGTCTGTTTGTTTGTGTATGGATGATGCCTTTGTGTCTGTCTTCGACATTGTAGCGTTTCTTTTTTAAAGAATGCTAATTTTTACGGAACGTATGGTGGTTGTTCAAGAGGTATCAGCTGTGTAAGCACGGGCCTCCAAAATATCGAATGTTTTTACTTGTCTCATAGTAGTTATTAAACTAGTGCTTTTCCAGCGGCGGCAAGACGAGAGTTGAAATCACAGGTTGAATTTTACCGATTCGGCCCATTTCAAACTAAAAAATTAAAATCAATAGAAATGATAAGCTAGTTAAAAAGTACTCTATTTATCAATACTACAACGAATATCAAAATTCTCTTCTCCTATACCCTGGCCAATCCAAACTATTTCCACCAAGAGGGGCCATACAAATGTTATTCCCTCGAACTCAACCATATGTTGGCGCCGTCGGTGGAAAAGCACTTGCATTAGTTTTTGACATGTATATTGCATAAACCTCCCCGTTATAGCCGTATAATGCAATAGTCGTGGTCACGAGAAGACGAAGAGTTAAATTTATTACATTAATGTTACGTTTTTAGAATACCGTAGTCAATCAAAAAGCTATCGGAAACTAGTCCCTCGGGGATAAAATCAATGCAAAGTACTGGCCTATTATGTTCATATTTATCGATGTTGATAAACGTGGGTAAATAACCGTCAATGTTGACCAGTACGTTAGTGTGAGAGTGATGGATGCTTTATCCACCGCGACAACGGCCTCCATAATACGGGCCCTGATTTTTATTAACGAATTTAACGAAAAAATACATAATTTTATACATTAAGTATAAAACAATAACTGAAAATTAAAACTAATATTAAATAAGACTAAATATATAAAAATGGACTAAAACATTAAATCTACGAATGACCCCTGCAGCATTGTACCAAAGCTTCTCGCAGCATTTCCTCGTTGAATTTTAACTTCTCTTTAGTTGTTTTGAACTTTGTTTGTGTTTGTGTTCGAAACTTGGTGTATTAATGGGGCTTCATCCTAAATAAATCCGCAAAAAAACAGAAATACCGGATCTAACGCAAGGAATAATGTGTATTTTTCATGTGGTTTAATAAAATAATTAGCGTATGATAATTTTAACGTAACCCCTACAATAGAGATTAACTATTCTAAGATTATGCCTGTGACAGCAGTATTTCGTAATTTTAATCACTTAGTATACTCACAAGCGATGTGATTAAAAGTAGGCGATTTATTATTTAAATTCCTTAACGGCGTCGCTAGGTTTGAAACGATGTAGTATTTATGTAAAGTTAAAGAAATAAGTGTAATAAGTGCTTATATGAGCGGTCACAGGCATCATCTTAGAATAATCAGAGTATAAGATACGGGCTATTGTTCCAGATCACTATTTCAAATTTGGGTGTGGAATGTCAAATAAGCCTAATAATGTTTAACGGTTTACAAAACTCACCCGCCAACCTTTAAGCAACTCACAGTCTCTGTGTAACATTGCTGTGACATATTATCACAGACAGACAGACGGACAGCTAAACATGAAGGGATTCGATGCGAGTGCCTGGCTCTTTCATTTCTAGACTTGACTTTAGCTATTGGGATATTATCCGATTTAAAGTGAGTTAGCAACAACAGTCGGGTTGTCTAATGTTTGCTTTGAAAAGGCTTATTTTTTTTATTTTATTTATCTATTACATTTATAGATCCCACTAACCATTAGCCATCTAGGTATACAATGATAGGTGAAAGGTGCCAATTCAGCATACATAAAAAAAAAGTTTTAACATTACTAGGGTTCATATAGACTGCGCCATATATACTGAAATATCCCCTGTCACTTGTCATTTTCAGGATAGAGAGCGGGGCCTGTTAACCGTATCCATTCCATAAAAACCACCCCGAAATAAAAATATATCGGCGAAAAGCGCTTAAAAGCTTTTTGACAAAAACAATGTTTTTTTACAGAAAAACTTTAAAATATCAAATAATCATGCCGAAAGAAAAAGCTTTTTACTTTGTATACACGTTAAATAAAAATGATTGTACAATTAAACAGGATTAATTATAATTATGAAAAATATTATACTTACAGCTAATATTAATCTAAAGTTTTCTTTATAGAAAAGACATCAACGCATACGTACTCGTTAAATAATATAAATTTAGTAGGAAAATATTTTTAGAAACACAAAACGAGATAAATTGGTTCGCAAAAATGGATTATTTTATATAAAAACTGAGATATTTTTTCAAGATTTACCAAAATTACCTTACGAAAACGGTTTAAAAGAGTTGGGCTGTATTTAAATAATTTCTTATCTGAATAATTACCTTAAATAAAATAATTTCCAAATAATTTATTCGAAGTTAACGTCAATGTGTAATAATTGTGTTGTCAATTCTTTTATTAAAATAAATTATCCAGATTAAGATAACAAACCTCGTTTGTTATTTATTAGAGTAAGCTTAAATAAATATAGAATATCACGTCGGGTCAAACCATCACACTGACATTGCTCGTAAAATCGTTATGTAAAAAACCATCCCTACTTTACGTGTAAGGGAGATACACTAAAAATATATTTTGTCATTGTTATATTTTACCACATTGTCAGCGTGACTAATAAGTATATTGCCAAATAACAGCTTTCTAGTACTAAGAGATAAGCTGCGGTTGGACAGACGGACGGACATGGCGAAATTATAAGGGTCCCTAGTTAGACTACGGCACCCTAAAAAGTATATATATATTTCGCCTATTTATATCCAAAACATTAATGACTTATGTTGTTGATTATTTTCGTTGTGCCCGACAACATTTAGCTCTACATGACTGTATTACTAACATTCATCTTTTATTTAAAAGCCCAAATAATTTATCTATATAAGAATAAAACTCATCTAGATAAATTTAAAATAACAAATAACAGATTATTTGGTTATTTCAAATAACGAATGATTTAGTTATCTTCCCGGTTATTCTTATACGCAATCATCTAGCGACATAAAATAATTATATTACCAATAATACAATCTGGATCAGTGTCCTTATAGGTTCCGAGAGCGTTAATATGGTAAGGCTATTGATATACGTCGCACTCCAGCGGCCATTTTGCGGGCACACCTTTGATAAGGTTCAGATTGAATACTATGTAATATTTGAATTTAACCACTTATTTAGGTACATTAAGCGAATATATGATTAATATTATCTCTAAATTCTTCGCAGTCTAGGTTCTTCGTCTGCTTGAAAATATAAAAAAATATAAAAATATCTGTTACAAATACTAAGTACGTGTACTCGTAAATTCATATATTTTTTGTAACCTTACCAAATGACGTGCACACAAAATGCCCGCTGGAGTTCGACGTATGATTATATGTATACTTGATGTGTACAGGGTGTGCCAGAACTTGACGTAAATACAGAGGGATAAGAAATCCTCTTCTATGCCGGTAGAGTACAGATTTAACTTTCCAATATGTTAATTAGTTTAGGAGTTATTAAGGTTTTGATGATACTAGTAAAGAACGCTTCCTTGCGGTACGTCTTGGCCTCCCTCGGCTAAAAATAGATATTTGTGAGTCAAAAACTTGTTATCTAGTCCGTACCAACGAAGCAATGTATTCACAATAATACCAAAATATCAACTTGTGTATCTTTGTACTGATAAAAAATGCTCAATTTGGTTTTCCTTGCTTCGTTTTATAAAATATTGTTGTTGATTGGAATTAAATACATAATTAATAAAACAATGATGATCTGAGCCTTTAATCTAGTTCGGTTTAGCCAATATTGCTACTATATCGTAATCGTATTGTTGATGTCAGGTAGGTCTCTTATTCTCCTGACAGTACTATTACGATGCCAACCACATGATTGAAATATAAGATCAAGATAGCTAAACCATCTTATCTTAATACTATTATAATTGGGAAAGTTTGAATGTTTGTGACTCGATCACACCAGAACGGCTGTTCGGATCTGGGTGAAATTTGGCACAGAGATAGATTAAATAGTCTGAAATGAAAAAGCTAGGAGTAGAATAAAGGCCCTGTGGTCGTATTTTAGACAGGTACATTTGGGCCAATTACCTATATAGAAAAAATGTTAACCAAAATAACGTAAATGTAACGTAATGTAAATGTGTACGCGAAGACCGTAATGAATGTAAGTAAATATATCCTGAAGTAATTATTACTTTAAATGATAAACAATCAACTGTCACAGGTATAATCGTGTCCCAACTCACTCCTAAGTGGGCATTCATCGTGTCGGTTCATGTGCGGGATTGTGCGTTTTCATTGTACCAGTCAACTGTCGAGCGGAATAACTTGTCCATCATGACACGCGCCGAATCAAACACACCAACATGCCATTCTCGTAAACAAACGCCTTCCTTCCCACCGCCACTCACCTTTCAGATCGTCCGGGGTGACATCGTGGTTCTCCTTATTCGCCTGGATCTTCTCGATGAGGTGCTCCAACCGGCTGCTGTTGCCCTTGAAGAGCATGATCATGGCGCCGTCGGCACGCGCACTAAGGCTCCACGAATCGCCGCAGGTGCATCGGTTCCAGTTTCGGCCCTTTTTGCGGGTGCAGTTATCGCGCGAATTAAGAACGCGTGTCCGACAGGTGCCCGTAATTGCCGGGCGCCCGTGCGCTTCCTCCACGGCAATTTGGATGGCTGGGACTTAATTAGCGACAAGTATGCACCTTGGTCAGTATACAGGTGGGTTTCGACGTAATTCGGTAGTGAGATGCAAGTGCAACGAACGCCGGCGGCGGCGACGGCGAGTGCGGCGCGACTGCGAGGCCCGGTGGGCGAGTCGTCGGCACCCGGCACCCTGCGCCCCGCCTAGCGCGGCCCGCCCACACGGCCCCCCTCCATTGCACCCACTACTAAACCTTCCGATTCCCAACACTAACTTCCCAATAGTTTTTGAACATTTTCGATGTTACTTATTCAAAGAAAAACGCTACAATATTTTATGACTCACCTTCTGCTATATTTCACCCACCGATCATTCAATTAGATACAGATATGTATCAAAATAATAAGCTCCATCATCTCAAAGTATCGATTTCTTGAATGACAACAACGTTGAGACCAACATATCCGTTGAATAAAATGGGAATAAAACCAACCCTAATTTTCCATTTCGCCCGCGTCCCCGGGGTGCCGGCACAATCAATCGTCACACGTTAGACGTTGAATGAGGCAAAACAAAACACCTACGCGTAATGACGAGACGCTAAAATGACAGACGACGCTAAAAGCTTTTTGAATTTCGAACATGATCAAGAAAAACTGCCGGGGATTTTTCCTAGCGCCACGGTGCGGTGGGCGCGGCCAGTGGGCGCCCGCCCGTGCGCGCTCCACTAACTTCACTAGCCGGGCTCTCCTTTGTCTACACTTCTTGTGATGCCATTAGGTATCATTAGCAGGCTTTGTCAATTATATTTTTGTTTAATAATAAAAACATTTCTATGACAAGTCTATAAAAAGTCGTCATTGGTAGTTTTAATCTGTAAAAAAGCGTTTGAGGCAGGTAACCTACCGACAATTAATATGAGGCTCGAGGTGGTTTTTCATTTTCACTGTACTAGGAAGCAACATATTAAAAGTATACAAATATTATTCCAACATTGTACACATTCAATTTTTTATTATTATTTCACATTGGTATTTTGTAATGTACTACGTTAAGTATTTATCATTAAAATAAACCTTTCGTACGTAAAAACATTCGTAAAAAGATGGGTGACTTGATAAACGAGGTATCGTTAGTAACAGTAACGTCTTTGTCGCGTCGCGAGTGTCATTTGGTATTTGAAGTTAACACAACGACGAGTCTAACTTCTTATTGATACGTTTTATTATTATAGTAATACTGCCCTCATTTACATTTATTAAATATCTAGAGCATACCTACATTCCTTTCAGCTGTTGAAGGGAATCGCCTCGGCATGCCTCGGTTAGGTTCCACACATATTTTTTTCCACATATGTATACAGGGCGACTGGATATTCGATAAGTACAATCCTTTTAAGTACAGCTCACTTGGAGCAAAATAGGTCATGGCCTACACTGGCCGAAAATGATTACTATTTATTTTGGTAATTTTTCCTTATGTCCATGTCACGAAAAAACCTTAATACGAATCAGCGAATTTTTAAACCCGTTTATCTGATTTTTTTAATCATTTTTTTTACTACAAGTTTCTATATACTAAATTAACAACAAACACTGGGAACTCCTGCTACTCCTCCAAGGATTGTATCGATTATCCAGTCACCCTGTATATCTGTGTCTTAATAATTTACCAATTAATTCGACTTAGGTGAAATAAGAAAAAACAAAAAAAGAACCTTTCTGCTTTGCGGGTACGGGGAACTCATAAACTAGCTACAAATAAAGTTTTAATTCACCATGAACAATGAATAATAAATTCTAAAATTCGAGAAGTGTGGACCCCTCCATTGGGCCCTCATAAAATACTTCTATGTGAACATATTGCGAGATACAAAATCCATCGAACAGATAGGTGATACTCTGCGTATATTAGCGTATATTTACGTGGCTACAGCAAGTAAGTTTGTAACAGTCACCTTGCAGTGGCCGGCCGGCAGCCCGGGCCGCCGCCGGAGGGCTATTCCGCGCGCGGCCTTATTATTTACCTTTTAGTTCAGAATAAATTACGGATTACGCGCACCAAAGCGGTCACTTCCCGCATTATCTCGACGAATATTCACAACTAATCGCGCCCCCGAGATTGAGTTATAAAACCCTAACACTAAATTGAGAATAGATCCCTAGATGCTTTTATTACCGAGGAAAATCTGTAATAAACATTCATACTACAGGCTAGAAGTTTTTGTTCTGTGTCACATATTTACAAACCTAATAACATGTTGCTCTTACAGTATAGCAATTGATTACCTTTGCACTATGACTAATGGGCACAAGATGCGGTCCCCGTCGTGCTGTTACAAACGGTATTGAATATTAAGCACGCATTCAGTTAATAAGTTTGTTGTTCATAGCGAAGTGGAGCCCTCACGGGCGTACAGATTCTGGCAAATTAATGAACATTAAAGATGCAGGAGATGTTCGCGGAGCGAGCAGATTGACACCGAGTAGTCAGTTGTCGGGCCCCAGCTCGAATACAAAAGGGTTAAACATTAATAAGCACCCCTCCTCTACCCTGACATGGACGATTAGTCTGTCACTGAGCCAAGTCTCCGAGTCCTGAATAAAGTATTATGAAAAAGTGCTTCTTATCTCGCAGCCCCGCGCGACCGCAGACGGTCTGATGAGGGTCTAAAAATATTTCCACTTGTTTCGCTAAGCCCGCTCTGATGGGGCCAACTCGAAAACAAATGTATCATACCTACACAGTCCTGGATAATTCGATGCATTGTTTTTAGACATGTTCACTTAGTAAAACACAAGATCTTTATTTTTACCCAACAGCTTTAGCAGGTAGTTCTTTTTTATTTAAACAAGTAAAAACAAATTACACACACGACTTCTAAACCATTCAAAACAGATTTTCGCGTATTGTGCCACGTTCATAATCATATTAATCATATTGCGCTGGAGTTTTGTGCACCCGTGCCCATAAATAGTTTTGTAGGTCTAGGTCCGTTCCCAATATTGTAACTGCGATTATATTTGGTTATGTCCGGTTAACTTTACCTACCATTTGCCAAATTTATAAATTTTTGTCCTGAAGTTAGCAATCTTTTTCCACGGTTTAAATATTGGGATCGATCTCAATGTAGTAAATATGGACAATTAAGTATATTTTTATTTTAGAAGAGGCAAAAGAGTCAGCGGGTCTCTCGCACGTTAAATTCAACAATGACACTACCTAACTTACGAAAAAACTTATTGAATAGTGACTTTTTTATGAATTCTTATTTTGCATAGTGTCACAGTTGAATTTAACGTGCGAGTCCTGATGGAAAGTGTTCATCGCCGCCCATGACCACCTACAATACCAGGAGAGGAATCGCAAATGCGTTGCCAGCTTTTGGAAAAAGAGCATGACGATTGTCCTACAGTTTCATAACGACTGTCCTAACTTGTCAAAGCCAAATAAAGGTTCTCATGGTGTTCAACAAATTAAATACCTTTACATAGGTATTGTTGGTTCAGCAAACAAATCCAGTCCTAAAACCAAGTTGAATTACGTGTAGGTACACAGACGAATATTCCTGATAGTACTCGGGGTCTGGCCGAGTCTGTGGGTTGCATATTTGATGCGGCAGTGACAACGTGGTGGGCCCCGGTCAAGACGCTAATACTGTCTGGTGACCATTTGATCGAGCCGCCGAGTTGAGAAAACATTGGTACAAGTATTTTAGACTTTATTTCCTTAAACGCCGTAATTAAAACTACCTATCTTTTTGAATTAAATATGTAGAAACTAGCGTTCTAACGTTCGAATGTTACAAATTTACCAGCCTCCATAAAACTTGTTTGTGTTTTGGATGAGGATTGGACGTCACGATTATTAGACCATATTCAATTCTGTTTTTTCAGACTAATAATTATGCTATTTAACATGATATTCGTAATTTTTAAACTTCGGTAATGCGATAGAAAACTGTAAAATGATATCAGGCGTAAGATTGGTGATATTGGTTTTTTAAAGTCGTCTGTTTTGAAATATATTTCGTTAAAAACGGGGGTTAAATTTATCATGTGTAATTACCTATTCCAATACGACATCTATTCAGTATAAATAAAAAAGTACAAAAATTACAGTTACTTAATCATAAACTTCATATTTCTAAATCCTCCGTAATCGATTTGCAGTTCCTCAGAAAGTCCGTTAGCGCGATGAGAATAAAGGAGATACTTCTAAATGGCTGAATGGCTATTACCGCGGACAATGGGCGTCGTTCTAGAACGCATTTAGATGAGCCGGGGTCGAAATGGGCGACAAATTCAGTTTTTCGGCCTATGCAAAGTAAGAGGTCAACCGTTTTAGACGTGCGACCGAGAAATTCGATTATTCTCGCGAGCTAGACTGCCTAAATGGCGGATAATCAATCTCTAGCTTAGTGCTCCGGTTCAAGAATAACATCCATAAGAAAGTTTAGAACTCTTTATAATAGACGTGCGTACTACGTAGTGCTGTCATATAGAAAAAAATATAGAAACCCTAAAAAGTTCCAGGCAACGCAGGCCACATTTACAAAATCAGAGTAACATCCCCACAAAACAGATATTTTTTTTAACTAACACGAGCGGCAGGTATACCAGAGCTAGGGCCAAACCTCATTGTTTTCAAAACCATATTGCAGTTTTACAATACGTCTACTTAATAAAGTGGCTTCATACCAATTAGTCAACGTCAAATATACGCGTTTAGTATTAAAACCAATATTAATAGGTATGTTATTGACCAAATAGGTACGACACAACCATTCGCACTTTCTTTACAAAAAGTATTTTGGTATTATAATAATTATAACCAACATTTTTAAAATACAAAAAAAGAACAAAAACACTGTTTATTTTTAATACCTAACTAAGTATTCGACAACTACGGCGGCTACGCTAACTAGCCGTGACGGACTCGCGTTGTCAACAAACACCCAAGCATTTTGTGCTCTACCTGGTCCCCCGGGCGCGCCTGTCTATTCACGTCTCAATAAATCAATGGGCGAGCCGTCATGCCGGTGTGTGCCCCGTCCTTCCTTCCTCTTGCGTCATTTTTTGCGTAACTCCTTTACTGCGACTCTATTAGGGACGTGTTTAGGGGAGTTCTGTTGTCTGGATTGAATTACGCCGTTTTGTATTAGATATGTAGAGCTATTTGGGGACATTATTTAGTTATTATTAGGATAATCTTTAATGGTGTGTTACGAATTTTACGATGCTGCGACACATTATATTGAGCATAGGACACGGAAATTGGTTGTTTAAATTAAAATTGAGATTGTGTTAGGAAGTAAAACCATTAAAAAAATAGTATCACCCAGGGGACACGTAGATTATAGCATCTATAACTTAAAAGCTATTCTTATTCCCATACATATATCTACTCTACTACCTAACTGCTTTATCTGGTCTAAAAGTTTCTAATTCCGAATTTCACTATTGCATAAAGTATGGTGATGGGGCGTGAAACCAAACTTCACCCCTTTCAAATGGTTCTCAAAAAGGTTATTCATGTAGGGTGGCAAATTTAATTTTAAAGTAGCCAAGGTATATTGATTTGGATTGATAAAGGTTCAAGGGGTTCACTGAGCGTGCGGTAGATCGATCAAAAATGTGTAGTTCCGTCTAACTAATTCACGGATCACGATAAGCGTAAAGTGATGGCCACACAAGACAAACAGATCGAAGGGTGTGACGTTTTTGTGCGAGATCGCGGCTTCAGATAACGCGGCAGGGTGGTCCGACGGGTGAAATTCTCGACACTAGGTAAGTACACCAAAGTAAGGTTATGTTATTTTTTGTAATTCAGTAAAATTCGTAAAGACTACGTCTTATGAATTAATTAAGTACGTACCTACGTGTGTGTGTACGTGTCTAATGTTGGGTAAATATTTTGTGTAACCATGACATGGTGATTACGTTTAAGCCCAAAGCTAATATTTAGAAAACCCCCACGTCCCATTTAATCGTAACACACACATCATGTCGTGACGAAAGTTAACACATTTAACCGCAACTATGCCAGATTCCGACACGACAGCCTACGTAATAAACACCCTTCACGAAACTTGGGCTGGTTGATAATGATCGAGTTATCGTTAACTGGTGGTGGTGGTAGTGGTTTAGCGCGGGTCGCGGCGGCGCGGCGGTCACGTCGCGCGGCGATCGTATCCCAGACGCGGCGCGCGCTCTCGTGCCGCGCGGCGTACGCGCAACATCTCACACGAAATGGGTCAATTACGACGTGGGAGTGGAGCGATACGTGACCGTAGCGCCTGATCTACTTGATAGCTCGGTGCTATGTTTCACGCCTTTATGTGAGAACAGCGTACACAGTGAGAGTTCGAGATTAACTTATTTCCCAGAAAAGATACCGTTTGTGAAACACACCCTTATTTCTGTAAAAGTAAACTAACACTTAATATTGTTGAAATAAAAATAAATCAATGTTCTGCAAACAAAACAGGGGCGTGAACCCCAATCACGTCCACCCTCCCGGAAGGAGCAACATACAGCGCTTAAGTATTGGCGGATCACGCGTCACGCGCCACGTTCCTAAATACACGACACGCTCCATTAGCTTTTTCCGACTCGAAATAAAAACAATACGAACATTTAAACTGTAGATGAGCATGAACAAATAGGTAGCGACGTAGACTTCACTAAAAATTGGCAATTGCGGTTGCGTAATTACTTTTTGTCGCCGCAGAAACGAAACTTCGTCGGAGGTTTTTATTAAAAGTCAGCGAACAAAGATGCCTTCGCGTGGGAAATTGATCCAGTTAGATCAGTAGGAATGACTGCGAGTTAATTTCGTCGGCATGACTGAGACCCATAGTGTGCAAGTGGAACGAATGGCGGTGCATGCCCATCTTGGTGACGATCCGCGCGTTCTCAGCGCCTACTACGCCCGAGGTCACCCTGGCGCCCGGCGCTGGTGTGACCATGATTGTTTCTGGTTATCACTGGCCACCAAACGACAGGCAAACGACAATGGGAAAATTTATTAAAGCACCGCATGGTCGGTTTTGTTTTTTAAAAGTCAAAATTAGTACTTAATTAGAAAATTATACAATTTATTACACTATTGTAATTATAATATTTAATCATTTAGCACAGATAAATAATATCAATCGACTGGACTGTACAGCTATATACAGCCGTCTTGCATACGAAAAGAAAAAATAATACGTATAATAATTTACCAAAAAATATAAATGCCTTAAAGGTAAATCCAACCGCAAACTATGCTGAGCCTGTATGCGATTCCAGACCTGAGGGTCCAGAGCAATTCGGTACAGTTGGGATCAATTTCAGATTATCTGTGACACAAATGCAATTCACTGTACTATTAGCAGCATGTTTGCGAAAGTGTCTGTCCTGAATTGACTGCATGGACACAGTGTACTAAGTACCGAATCTGCGCCAGATTTAGTTGTGGCTGCTGGCCCTGGCGCGGTCGTGAGCGGCCATTTCCGCGGCGCGTCACGCAGCTTTTTACACCTCTTGGTGAGCTATGCCGAGTTACTCTGCACGACTTTGATTGATTACAAAACGTTGTCACTGCAAGGCTGAAAAAAGGTAGCTCATAGTTTAAATTGGCGCAATGGCTCAGATATTCGAAAGGATAAGTGAAGCATGCATTGGCAAGATCTTGTATGAGAGAGAAAAACGTCACAGCTGCTTCTCTGCGTGATGAAAACAACCAAGTGAATTACCAATTACGTATTATTAACTACTACTATTGAGGTCCTCATTCTAAACATACAAGTAAGAAATATTTACACGAATGAATTTTACGTACTTACAATAACATTAATTACCATTATTGTTTCTTCACGACATTCAAAAATATTGCGAACGTTCGCGTTCGGTTTACTACCTTCTTTGCTAGAGATCTGTAGCGTCTAGCGCGTTAAGTACAAGTATCTTGGACCCTCGCGCGTGCGCCGACCGAATCGGCACGTAGTTCCGGCGCCGGTGCAGGTGGCTGATGCTGCGGTCGCGCTCCGCCGCCGCCACCTGCCTTCAGTCAGCAATCACTACAGCCCCTGAATGTGTCGGTTCACCTGCCTAATGCCTTCGATTTGCTCAACGCCTCAATCGATTATCTATTGAAAGTTTTGACGTTGGTCGATGATACACTCACAATAGAACAGTCCTTGTTGCCATCGAAGCAGAAACGCTTTAAGTGCTTCATTTGAAACATAACAACCATTGATTTATCACGAAAAAGGGAGACAAATAATTTACAATTTATGCAAGAACCAACAATTCATAAGATTAGGAAAAGGAAATCAAGATATTTGCATAACACTAAACAGCGGGATCTACAAGACCGGACCGGAAGGCCGGGCCTCCGGGCAGTCTGAAGTGGCCTGCACTTCCGGCGGAGTTCCGGAGACTGCGGAGTACGCCTTAGATGGACTTCCGCCTTTTAACGGGCACCACGAGTTACGGTCATTATATTGTGCATAGACTGCCCTCGCTACTTTAAGTGATTTTATTTCTATGCTTCCCGACAATATTACCCATCTACTAAATGGCAATGGAGATTGGCCAAACGTTTTCAAGAATTTGGGTTTTAATTAAACTCGTTCATGCCGATGGTACTTACTTTTTTTATGACATGGAGTAGGCAAGCTAACACCAGACCAGCTGATGGTAATTGAACTTCGAGACCTATAGGCATGTGCAACCATACAATGACAATCTTTAGATCGCAAATGCATTGCCGACCCTGAGGACTATGGATCTCTACCCTAAGTCATTTCACAAATCTTATGACACGGACAATCCATACTCAGTTTCTAGGCATTGTTTAATAGTTGATTGAGAAACAACTAGTCGTAATGTAGTTACCTCGGTTTTATCGAATAATAATCTCGAACGCACGTAATTGGATACGCCGCACCATTTCCAAAAAGCCCTTCGTATTGTAAACTTAACCGACATACCGACGGAGGAATGATGTGCGCACGCGAAAACAATGACAACAATAGATCTAGCAACTAACAGGAAATGCCGTAATGCGTCGAGATGAAGTTTGTGTAATGCATAGAATAACAACAACAATGCACGTCAGTGATGCATCTAAACATGACACTAGAGCATGTTTGCTTTAAGTTTGCAAGAACGTTTCTGCAATAACAAACTATCGAGTTGCAGTTAAGCTTAACCGTATCGAAATGCAAAACACCGCACGACATCAAAACCCGGACAAACCCAAAATACAAAATTTACAGCCAACCAATTAACGGACCATTATAGTGGTTGAAAAAACTACGGAAGCGGTGATTACAGCTCAGAGTGTAACTATTATAGTTATTGTTCATGGGGCTCTCGGGGGCGAATCCAATATAAGATCAAGGACCGCAAGTTAAGGGTTGAAATGAAATTGGTTCCGCACGCGTTGATGAAGACCTCACCCGACTGCCTGGTTGTCAGCACCTGCCCCCTTCTCACACCTTGGACGCCCGTGCTGCGGTTTCTTAAACACTTTATGGTTCATAATAATTCGTTAAATATTTTATAATAACTATCATTCTTTATCTTGCAGTCGTTATATAATTCGAATGAAATTGTAATTGTCAATTCTATTACCTCACAATTTTCGGCTATGGTTGTTATATTTATTGTCAGAGTGGTCATACGCGGGGTTAATTCCCAGGCTACGGAATACAACAAATGACTCAATCTACGCCGGACCAGTAGCTGTTCTCGAATCTAATCGCGGTTGTAATCTCGGCCACAATGAGCTCGGTGATGAGTTGTGAAGACATGAATGCGCTAATTTTCCGGAGTGACGGGAAACGTGATCGGAGCGTTAGGCGGCCGCGGCACAACCACCATGTAATCAACGCTGAGGTACATAAAAGTGAAACGTAATCTCGGGCCGTTACACAATCTCATCAGGCGTTAGTACTAGTCCACTCAAAAAAATAAACGCCATCCGAGAGATTTTCCCTTAGTTGACAATGTTGACATGTATACCTATAAAATAGCAATAATATTAGCTACATCAACAAAAGCTTGTTGTTCACGATAAAATAAACCTTATTGTCTAACCTGATATTTTGTCTTAGTGATTTCTTCAGTTGGTCCACGAGTACGCACACCAGCAGGTACCATGTATACGGAGATATCACAATTTCACAATTCAGATGGTAAAAAAAAACAAGTTTACTTGCAGAGGATATTTAGCAACTGCCAAATGATAAACAAAACAAAGCAGGTAATCCGTTTATAGTTACGTGCTCGGCACTGTCTAAGGCTTCGGTTGCAGCCATGCAGCTCCTTTTGCTCTTAAATTTTCACAGGTAAACTTGGGGTTATCCTACTAGAGAAATCCATATTGCTTTTCCCATGTTATTGTACTGTCAACATTATGGTTATACTGGGAACACCTTGAAATTCCGAATTACTTTTTTCCGAATATTACTTAATTTGTCCGAATTTTCATTTCTCCAAAAGCTATGTTACGCCGGAGCTATTTAAGATTTAATGCATAATTTAATTGTCATACGTAGGCTAGGTTGGTTTTGATTTATAAACGACAGCAAAAAGTTAATGTCTTCATCCAAAAATTGCGTTCGGAATTATGAAAATTCGGAATTTTAGTCAAATCGGAATTATGACTCTTCAGTATAATGTAGGGTACCCTGTTATAATAGCTCTTATTTACTAGACATTAATGGCGGCCGAGTTAAAAATAAACCGATAACATGTCAAAAGCAAGCAACATGGTTTACCGAGTAGAATAGAGCCGCCGTTTGTCTGTGAAATGTAAGAGCAAAGGAAACAAACGAAGCCCTAGGCGGTTGTGCTGCCCAGAGTATGGCCGTGTATTATAGATATTCGATAGGTACAGGGTGCGTTATGTTGACGCGTGTGCCAGCCCGGTCGGTGAGAGGCCACGAGTCGTCGACGTCCTATTTTTGGGTGGTCGCCGGCGCAGAGCAGTTCATTTCACGCGTGTTACCGCCATTACCGGCTCAACCTTAGCCGTAGATGGATAAACACAAATTAGAATATCCAATCTAAGTAATCAATGCGATTTGCCCCTGACGGCTGATTGATGATTAGACAATGAAATTGTCTTTTTGGAGGTCTAACTTTTTTTAAAGTAGGTATACGAAAAAATGCAAGTGTTTTCTATTAGATACGGTGCTTTCAGTTTTTTTTATTGACTACATTATTCTTACGCAAACTATACTACTTTATCGATACATTTCTTGGTATGTTACATAAGGGTAATCGAATCCGAACGAAGCAACACCCATAGCGTTTGAAACTATGAAGCTACCAAATGCATTAAGTAACTGACAAATGTATGAACTTGTTACAATTTTAGTACTTAAAGATTTAATGCAATAAGAAGTGGGAGGAGTGGCGAAGCGACTTGGGTGCACACGTGGGTGCCGGGGCGGGGCCGGGCCGCCCAGCGCGACTCTACGCCACGCCCAACCGTCGCCTCGACGTATTTCCAGTCTTAAAGTTAGATCTACTAATATAGAGCGAGAATAGTACTGTAAATCGTTCACCAATAATAGATGATTGAGCTTAGGATAGCTAAAGTAGTAATAAGGAAAGGAACCCAACTGTCCGACTGCGATTTTTGTTTATTTTGATATATGTTAGGGAGAAGTCTAAAATAGCAGACACGTATTTTTTTAGCTGCCCAAATACAACCTGCCGGGAGAAATTGACCTCCAAAGTACTGAAGAGTGACTAAACCCCCTAACTTCTATAGAGATTTCTTTTTTTTTGATTGCTGGTATCTGCTGGTTTAAGAACATGAAAAAATAATTGCGCGTGTTTTCTTATATCGGCTAAAACACATATTTAAAAATTATATCATAGCAACTGTATCTTCGATGTGAAGTATGTAACTTTAAAGGGTATTTTTTCAAAATGAGTTTTAGCCAGTATAACAAATCAAGTGCTCATTATTTTCTCATGTTCTTAAACATAAAAATCAAACCAGTAAGAAACTAGCAATTTAGAAAAAAGAAATCTCTATAGAAGGTAGAGGGTTTAGTCACTTTTCAGTACTTTGGAGGTCAATTTCTCCAAACACGTTGAGCTTGGACAGCTAAAAAAAAATACGTGTCAGTATTTTAAACTACTCTCAAACATATATCGAAATCAACAAAATCGGAGCCGGACGGTTGGGTACCTTTCCTTGTAGGTGAAATGAGGTCTCTCAGGCAAAAGCAAAATTATACAGTATGCTGCATTATAGGTACAGTTTGTATATTGTAAAACAATGCAAAGACAGCGAAACCATAACAATCAAGCTGACCATCAGAGAATTCAAAACGGTTCTTAAACATGCACTACTCGATCAAAACAGTATCACCTCCAAATCCTTGCTAGTTTGGTTTCAAGTTCATAGAAGTTGTATTAAAGTTAAAGTTGATTTTAAAATACATTTGTATTTTGAGTTAATGCTGTTTTGATCTAGCAGTGCATCCCACTAACAAACTAAACGACCATTAAGTTAATACAGTTCAAGAGGTCTTGAAAATTCTTCCGGGTACGGGTAAACTCGGCTCGAGTGTCATAAGAGCGTACGAGAGCGAGCGAGGGAGAAGTATAAACCCGAAGGAAGGCCGTTTTAAGAGCTGTTGCACTGTACCTACCTACCTAGTTATTGGCAAATTACTAGAAAAAATATCGCCTAACACATAATAAGTTCATCAACCAAATAAACCTACTCCGATTTTTTTTTTTTTACTATTTACTTTTTCTAAATCATCCTAGGTCTGTCTGACTTTATACCGTGCTGTGGTTTCACATCTTGAAGGAAGAACGAGTGAAGCCGTATTAAAGTCCTTAAGTATTCCAAGAAAAATGACAGTATCATTATTGTTCAAAAGGATCTTTCAAATCAGTACCTTAGTGATCTTACTCGTATTGAGAAAATTGTGAAGACAAACAGAATCACGCAGACTCTAGGATATATAGATTAGGATATCTGAAATTATATCAAACGTTATCATATGAAATGAAATTATATTAATTACTTTTATACCATTTATTACATGCCTGCGTTTATCGCGTGATAAAGTATGGATATGGCATTCGACATGATCCGTCACCTTGTGACACGTAAATAAGTACGAGAGTGACGGATGCTGTATCCACATTTGACACGCGATATAGATACCACGCCCGCTGGTCTAGAAGAATTTTGAAAACCTCCTATGGTATGGTATAGCAGGGGGGAAATCCCTGCGAGGAAATTGTTTTATACGATAACACAATACAGGTATGCTGTAAAAACATTAAAACCGAGTAAGAGCATGTCGGGCCATGCTCTGTGTAGGGTTCCGAAGCAGTTACAATATACACAAAAAACTATCGCAAAAAACAATGTGTACTGCCTACGTATGAATTAATTTTCTACCTCCTGCCTATATCCTTGTTTTTTAAAGGACATAAGAAACTAAGCAAACTAAGCCCTAAGCAATATCATCTTAGTTTCAAAAATATATTC
Source organism: Acleris sparsana (assembly GCA_923062465.1). Classification (NCBI taxonomy): domain Eukaryota; kingdom Metazoa; phylum Arthropoda; class Insecta; order Lepidoptera; family Tortricidae; genus Acleris; species Acleris sparsana. The sequence continues at coordinate 10,040,632 of OV281287.1, read as the reverse complement.
CATAAGAAGTGACCCTGGTAGGCACGCGGGCTAAAGTTATCTGGTGCGCCTATGATTTTTAGTGGGTATGAACCTATGGTATAAACACTTTAACCGGCTGTACCACATGACATGATCCACTCAAGTCCACCTAGCCGTGATGGTTTACTTTTAAATTCGTTATCTGTACTGTCATTTCATTTAAGATTTTTTTCAGACTTTTATAACTTTTAGTTTTGGCTACACTTCTCGAGTTCAATATTTCGTGAACGGTAACCCAACATGTAAATATACCTAAGTACTATTTTTATAACAACTACATATCCAATGATACTTCTATCAATGTCATGAAAAAAAAAAGAAGCCTTGCTTTACTTCTACGTGACGTAGGTACGTAGTTAGCCGTTGTTTTTTGGCGTAATTTAAATGTACCTATATTACGGCTTTGTAGGAAGAGTCTTTGGAGTTGACCCGCGGACAGACGGACAGGCAGACATGGCGAAACTATACTCACGGAACCCTATATACTACAGAACCCTAATAACGCGCAATATTTATTAATTTATATATTTGTTTATCAAAGATATGCCAACACAACAGCATAGGCATATCCATAAATATCGCTGAGCTGAAGGTGCAGAGTGAAAGTAAGGAAAACGCTTATATGCGTTGCCAACAGTAAATATTTTAAATACCTTTAAATTACAATGTTTATTTGGCATTTTACATTATACTAGGTACAATGAACAGTCACAATTTTATTTTAATTGTAGAGGCACTGCCGGCAGAACCCAGTCATAATGACAGCGTTTTAATTCCTGAGAAAGAAATGACGTGAAAAGAAATCATTGTGTTTCTGGCACAGGGTTCCATATAGTGGCTCAACAAATTCAGTGGTTGACTGTGCTATGCAGAAGAGAAGAGGTACCTCTCTGGCTGGACATTACCATTCGACTATTGCCTTATTGGTAAATTTTGAGGTACATGGAGGATAAAGTTCAATAACTACAGATTTCTCTTACTAATGCTAGTGAAAAATATTGTTAAACTGAAAACAAATTTCGCCTACGGCTTAAAAAGTGACTAGGAACTTATGCCTAACTAAAATATTTTTTACCTGTTTTATACCACTAAAAATATATGGTTACTTTTTCAAATACATTATTTTAGTGTGACATAATGTTTAAGAATTTTAAATCAATTTTAAAATTCAGTTTATTTGTCAATTTTATCTTATTAACTTCAGGTTTAACTTATCTAATTTAAACTCTAATATGAGAAGTATTCATTTAATATGATTTTAATCGCAGTCGCAGGCCATAATGTTGGTTTTCTGAGTGCAATCCCGTGTTCCCTTCTGTAAACATATTACTAGAGTCTGGCCATCGAAACGTGATACTGAAAATGACCGCGAAATTTAAAAATGTAGCTATAGTATGTCTGAATGAGCTACAATTAAACAATGTTGATGCTTTTGTCATTAAGTATTAAGTTATAAGTTAATGACAAAAGCATTACAATTGTTTAATTGTAGCTCATTCAGACATACTATAGCTACATTTTTAAATTTCGCGGTCATTTTCAGTATCACGTTTCGATGGCTAGACTCTAAAATGGAATTACATAAAACAATAGAACCATAATTATAAATGCTCTATTCTACATATATCCATATAAAAAACTGGTCATCTTTTGTTTTTTTGGCATCCGTCGTAGTTAAAACTATATTCTAGGAAAGAAGATACATCAGGAGGTGGAGCTAAAGCCGATGAGATTTAGTAGCCGGAGGAACGAGTGAGTAATAAGGATAATAAGTGAATTTAAATTAAGTTACGTAACCTTCCGTAAGCGCCAGTTAACTACATACCCACTTATTGAACTCTAGACAACAGGGAACACACATTACCTCGACCCGTTGGTAAGGATTCTTAATTCAAGAATCAAATAAATTATAGATAGTTTACCCTTAAAAAGCAACTCGTCTTGAATCAATAGAAGAAAAAAGTTTCAGCGTTGTAAGACACCTAGCGAGCAAGTAGGTTGATTCTTTAGTTTTCCGTTAGATGTCGGTAGCGTGCGAGGAAAACTCTACCCTTATAAGTCTCCCCTCAGCTTCAGCTTTTGTACGATTGATAACAGAGTGCGCTAAAGTTTATTTCTATGAGCCGAAAGCAAGCATCCAGTAAGATAATGGCAAGGGGATCCATTATTTATTAGTTATTATCCAGCTATACTCGCGGTAATTATATTATAATGTTGATAAGCTGATAACGCAAATACGTCTTAGTACATTCCATTTTTGCAATGGCATTGCTAATGCTAGGCAGATTGTGATCAGTTTACTTTAGTGCGTCTACGACGATGAACTTCGCGATGGCGCTAGCAGTCGGCGAAGATGAAGGTGCTTCCGATAGAATCAAAGCCTTTGGGACGCATCGCCGCCTTACATCAATCTGTGATAAGTATTCCGTTTCGCAATTACCTGTGAATGTGAATGTATATTTAGCGAGGTTTATAATGGTTATCACGGCGGTCAGCGACAATGGCCGATGCGGCGGGCGGCACGACTCGCTGTTCCCACGGCGCCGCTTTCGCTGGACGGCCCGCCGCGCGGCGTTGTGGCCGCTCGCTGCCGCTCCACCTGACCCGCGTCACGCGCGTCACCCGCGGGCGCCCCGCTCCGGCGGACAACAGTCGCGGTTCCGCTCTTGATCAAACATTAGCCAAGGAGCACCGCACTCAAACTAGTGACCATTCAAGGTGAAAATCGATGCCTATAGTGATTTCACGCCACTGATAAAGTTCTTTGCTTTTTCGGAATTACGAAGCAAAGATCTAATTGTACTATAAAGACAAATATACCCCGTGGATTTAACTGTTTTTGCTGTTTGGTATGTTCTCAGTTTTTTTTTTTTAATAGCATTGTTTTGTTTCACCGATGCCGACATGCTTTTTGGTGCTTCATTCCATGCACGCGTGGAAAGAAGCACAAAAAAGTCACCGTAAAATATATAAATAATAGGTAAGTATCAGCATATTGAAATTTTAAAAGTTTCGATACCTATTTCTATACCTCAAGCCCTCGAAGCTGAAAGTCATGTCACGAAAACTACAATTAAATATCTACCGACTTAAAAATCATTAAAACACAAATATTTTTGTTATTTTTTGACTAGAATCGAAAATGCATCGAAGGTATTATCTAATGCTCTTTTTTTCTGACAAAAACTTCGAAGAAACGGGAAAAAATGATGTCATCAAACATGCGATAGTAGATATTATATTGCACAACGCAAGGTACTCAAATGATTTACTTTTAGAAGTCATTAAAAGATTTTCTTATAGTTAAGACGAACTTTAAGAAAATCGGGTAAAAATTAAACTCCTCGCGACAACTACTTCCTCAGAGAACTAAGTTAGCCCGAATACTTTTCAGAAAACTAGATGAATTTTGAAATTGTCTATCAGAAACTTGGCCTGGCTCTCGGATTTGGGCGACCGGTGTCTCTGTCCATGCATAGTTAAGTGCATCTGTGTCAAGTGTCGACGCAATATCGGGACCTATCCCGGGGGGTTGGTGCTTGTCGATTTAACTCCTTGGCTGGTCGCGGCGAGTCGGCAAACAATTGCCGAGTCTATTATGTGGTGTGGTGTGCGCGGCTGTTCATGCATAGATAAAGAGGCTCCCGCGTCGCGCTCGGTGCGCTCCCCGGAGTGCGCCGCGCGTCTTGAGATATTACTGCTTTCGCCGTCGTGACAACTCCTATTCGTCGGCACACGTGAACAGCTGCCTCAGAGCTTTTTTAACAACAGAAAACTAATTATTACACTGGTTTCAATCCTTAAGATTGTTCAAGTAAGTGTTCTCTAAAACACACGAAAAGCTGCAATAATCTCGAAATTCGTGATAGTCATCTGTACAAGATTGAAGTAAGTAATACATTAGCAATTCAGTAGCAAAGCCAATGTTTATTTTTTAAATATCATACATGTTTGCCTAATTTCCTATTCTATCGGCTTCGTAATTCAGAACTTAGGCACAGTAGGCTTACCTACTGCTCTATAAAGGGTAAAAAGGGTAAAACGAAATAACAATTTAGCTCAGAGTTAATAATGTCATCTCAAGACAACAACAGAGGTACTCAAGTCACGAATTCTCAGGAACGCCATTCTTATCTTATCTTATCTTATCTTATCTTATCTTAATGGCGGCGTCCTTTAGGATACACTTCGACCCTATGGGATCTTTTGTGTAATTACCCCTGTTTTAGCGCTGCAGCCTCCACTCCTTCCAGAAAGCGGATAGTGGAGTGCAATGGCCATGCCATGAAATCACTTGGTTCTGGGTAGCCACAATCTAGAATTTTCATTCTTACTCCGGCGAGGGCATCACATTATCACGATATGTGTTTCATTGTTTCCACCTCTTCGCCGCACATTCTACAATCTGTGTTGTCATAAAGGCCCATATTTGCTAGGACATGTTTAACCCCGAAGTGCCTTGAAAACACTCCGATAATATATCGGAGTTGTCTTCTGCTGAGATTTTAAAGTTTTTTGGTCCAGCTCTGGTCAACTCTTTGCATGCCCTAAGCCTACCGTAGTTTTCCACTCTTTTTGGTGGTATTCTCGGGCGTTATTGTTCAGGGCTGCTTTTATGGTGCCCAGTAAGGGTCTCCCCAAACCAGTCGACGCCGCTTCGGCGAATCGCGTACGGAAAAAGCTTTATGTCAACGCAATAAGAGCGAACAAGACGTTAATCGGCTCGGCCGACGCAAAACGACGTCTTTCGACGGGAAAACGGCGTTTTGCCGTAAAGCTGTTCGCATCTGTACGACGCTGTTAGCAGCCTACCGCACACGTTCGCATTCATAAATCTCCGAGTGCCGCCGTTCGGTGCCGGCAAGAGTTGAACAGTTTCGACCACGGCCGATTAGCTACGATGACAGCCGTTCGGCGTCGATAGGTGTGGGGAGACGCTTACTATTACATAGAGAGCTATCCGTCGTCTCGACGGCCGTACGGAACCAATCGTACGTCTACAGCTGCTGCGATAGCAAATCGCAGGCGATCGGGCTTATCAGCGGCCGTACCGAGGATGGGACGGATGAACGTAGGTTTACAACCGCTGAGACGGCCGATCGGCTAAATGCGAATAGTATGGTGTAAAACACTCGGCGAAAGCCGACTCCGAGTCGACTGGTTTGGGGAGACCCTAAGGGTGCCACGAATGCTTCATGTCCGACGTATGCGCCCTTGGACCCTTGCCTTGCCAGCTCGTACGCGGCTTCATTTCCGGGAAAGCCTTCGTGTCCTAAAATCCACATCAGTTTCACTTTATTGTGCCTACCAAGCCTGTTTAAGGCTTGGATTCCATTGTGGGCTAGATTTGAGTCTACTTTTCGCGCTGTAAGCGCCTTAAGTGCCGCTTGGCGGTCGCTTGGAATATAGATAGTTCTCTCCTGTGGAGGCCTATATATTCTCCTGCGTGCAGTCAATTATCGCATACAACTCCACCTGGAAGACCGTTGCGTAGTTGCCCATACTTATGCTACTGTTGTAGTCTTTGGCTTGAACACCCGCCCCCGTACCGGAGCTCATTTTTGAACTTTCCTTTGGAACCCATCCTTTCTCTGATAGGTGCAACGCCATTCACTAAACCAGCGCCGATATCGAGAACAGTAGATCTCTCCTCCGAGTGAAGTGTCGTAAACGTGCCAACACAGTCTCAGTCTCAGCACACACGCCAGACCGGAGACATCATTTTTTTCTTATTATTTCGTAAGTTCAACATTTCTTTTTGTTTTTGTTTGTTTAGTCATTTATATATTATCAAAGAAAAATAGTAGGTAATAGGTAGTCCACTTTGGACTCTCAAACAACGCGAATAGGGGAGGTGGCACACTTAATGCGATATATTCAGTGCGACGGGAGGCACATAATCTTAAAGTTTAATTGAGCTGGCGGCAGCAGGCGGCAGCCTCAGCGTCGCGTGGGACCGGACGAGATTGGCCCACTGTCCTAGAGAAACAGTATAACGTATAACCGTGCGTCCTTATGGCCAATTTACATTGGTCAAGGACAGTGGACAGTAACAGTGGACAGTACAGTAGTGTAAACTGCTCGGAGAGTAGCGAGTCAAGTTGGCTTGCCAGTGGATTCAAATAGAATTGATTTCAATTTTTTCACTCCACTGTACTGTCTGTACTTGCCACTATCCTTGACCAATGTAAATCGGGCTTTAGTACCACAAATGGTAAATGTGCCACCCAATCCACCCAATTTGAGTACGCCGTACGTACGAGTGTTTCAAGGTATAGACCGGGAGATACTGACACAATATTTCTGATCATTTGTACCAAGTATGGCGATCCTTCAGGAGTCTAATTACGACGGAATGACAAATAGGAAAATGATGGTCGTAGCGCTGGTACCGCCGGCCCAATCGAGAGGGCGTTAATCGAACGTGTCGGATAAATTACGAATTTCGAACGATTTGTTACACCAAAATTCTTGTATTTTCCGATAGTCGATGATAGAAGAAGTAGGCGGTAGCGTAACACGTTCGATTAACGACCACGCGATTGGGCCGCCGGTACCAGCGCTACGACCATCATTTTCCTTTTCGTCATTAGGTAATTAGACCTCTGAAGGTTCGTCATACTTGGTACAAATGACCGGAAAAATTGTGTAACTATCTCGTGGCCTAGTACGAGTACAGTTTCAGCAAAACTATTTTCCTTCCTAAATTCACAAAAACTTGTTATTCTGAAAGTAGTACAATGACGGTACTACTTAGTTATGAATCTTTCCACAGAGTAATTGAATGTCCTACATCCATCAACAATACCAAAGATGGTTTATTGTTTTATTAAAACTTGTGAGTAGTACTGATGTAATAAGGCATAACATATCAGTTTAAAATTTATTTAATGGACGTAGAGACGTAATTGACGCTGAAAATGAAAGCCTAACGACAAGTTTCAAAAATGTTGAAACCCAGGTTTAAAATCCTACTTCGAAAAACACCTACTAGTAGCATCGGGCTTGTATGAAATGCAGCAAAACATATTCCTTAGCACAACACGATTTATTAATATTTTCATCACACTTTCACGTAAACAGTATCTAAACATACAGGTTAACTGGGCCGTAAGCCCCATATAAAACCCTCGACCTTTTTTTTTTCATGAAAACCTAGGTCGGTAAGTAATTTTTTTTTTATTTATAGCGCAGCACACCGTTCATGCAAGTTCAAGCAAGGAGTTTACACGAAATTGAAAAATTGTTTTAAAATGTTATCTAAACAGTAATTTCATTGCAATCTCGCTACATGTTATAAATTTTAATAAATAAGTTTTTTCTGCCCTATAATTTCATTTATTTACTCGCAAATGTGATGAAAAACATTGTATGTTTCACGGGCGGTACGGGAATTACGAACCTCGACTCAGAAAGCCCTCAGTCTTCGACTTCGGGCTTCTACTAGAGCCTCGGTCGTAATTCCTTACTTACGGCCCTTAATACACAATGTACTATTTCCTACTCAAATATGGTAATTTCATAGTCGAAATATACCTTTATCGATATATATTAATCCCAATTCTAATTAAAAAGTGTTTAGGAGGCGGTTGCCGGTGCCACCTCAGACGTCCTCCGCACGAATCCGTCGGTTCTATACGAGTATTATCGTCCTACAATCTCTAGTGGTGTACATGAATGCCCGACCTATTCACCACTGAAACAATGACCGACGACCGTACCCTTCCCAGTGCCTGGGTGAAAGAGCACAAAACAAATTTTAAACATAGGTTCTAAGGAAGGCTTTAATACTGGCAAGGCAATCGAATGCTTACAACGTTGGGATCGAATGTGAGCCGGCGGTGGCGGTCGGCCGAGCGGTGAATGGTGGCGACACAATGGCTGCGGAGCGGCGCAGCCGCAGCGCGCGGGTGTCGTGTGTCGGCGAGCCTGCGTCGCCCACGCCTCGCCGCACCACCGACACACGATATCACCCTTTCATTTCATAATTCCTATACAATAAACATGCTGCAAAGGCTTGGGGCAAAGACAATGCGCCCGGAGGTAAAAAAACCGCTCGGAAACCCTTTATATCCAATTTATTGTCTCAAAATAAAATCGGGTGCAAATTAAAATAAAGTAGTATTGAATTTTACCGCCAGGGTTTTTACAGCCGCTCGGTTCCTATTCAAATAGCGATGGAATATGAATAGCGAAGATTGTGAAGCTTCAACCCACAGAAAGTAGCATCGTAGGACCAAATTAAATAGTCGCGTAGATAGATGTTGATGAAGAGTCCGTTATTTATAGCGAATGCGGTGGATGTGTTTACGATAGGAAGTTCCGGAGCGAGTCAACACGGACGCGGTCAGCGCGGCGTGGAGGGCATCAATAAATTTGCGGGAGGCTTATCGAGATTGGCGATCCCGAGTAATGTGTGTTTCGGGTAATCAGATGTGCGCTTACCAAGTTTTAATTCCCCGGCGCAGGGTGCGGGGGGCGAGGGTCCGGCGCCGACGCCGATATCGCATATAAAAAGGTTGCGGATCGCTCGCTTCTCCATCCGCCGATTGGCTAGGCGGCGCCCGCTGGTCCCCGGGGCCCTATACGAGAAGCGAAATGGGCCCCAGAACACCCATAAGAGAGCGACCCCGCCCGCCACGGCCGAATAATTAGGGCTCTTTGTTTAGATAGCGGCAATTTTATTTGGGAGCGAGCGGACGCTGGGGACGTCTTCGGCCATTCCGACCGCCCGATATTAATAAGAAACGTGTGTGCGACTTAGAGGTTGAGCCAAAGGTAACGCTACTATGCTATCTAATTTTACCACAGGGATTGGAAACATGAAAATCTTATCTAAAAATACTGAACGATAGGCGCTGTAGTGACAATTTCTTATCCGTAACTACGTAGTGCCAAAAACAGTTTGAAAAGTGTGGATTACTTTACCACGAATTCATAGAGAAGAAAAGGGGGACGTCGCCGTTCACCAAGCAATATCGCATAAATAATGCAGCCAACAAAATTGGGATTTTGATTTGTTTTCTTCGAAACTTTTGCCCATTTGTCTTTGGGGTTACTGAGAACAATGGTCCAGTTCTTTTGTTCGTGCTTAACTCTTTTATACTTTCATTATAACTGGACGAAATTAATGAACTGAAAATTCTTGTGGGAGTCACCCCTTCAATTCTTTATTTGTAATTGTACAAACAAATAAGGCAATCTGCATATGGTAAAACTTGAACATAGATTTAAAATTAATTTCATTAAATATGGAGCAAGGGAACAGAGAAGAAAGTCTCAGAAGAGGCGTTCTTGTATCCAATTACAAGTGACTGCATAATGTTGTCGGCCGGCGCGCGGGGCCCCGCGGGGGCCCGCACCTCGCCTTTGTCTCGTCTCCGCAAACTTGCCATAAATGTTAATATGGGATCTCCTCACATTTGAATATCTATTTCTTCGCGAGGCCCGTTCGTTAACGCGGCCTTGAATTTTAAATTTTATCGCCGCAACGGGAGTGCCGCAGATGAGGTGCGCGCCTACGTGATCTCCCCAAGAAAATAACCGAGGAAAACTTCTTTTTGTTGTCTCCTTTTTTTGTAAAGTGAAATAGATGATGACATGCCCATTATAAACCCTCAAGATTGACTCGGGGGCCACAGCGGCATTATTTACGAATGAAACATGTGTTACCATACTTAACGGACTTTAAAGTATGGAGTTTACTTGTACCTAATTAAAAGTTACATTTTAAGTTTCTATGTTTATTTAACTTGAAACGGCAAGAAAATCCTCCCATGTTCCATTCTCGCTGTCTACATTTATAAGTCTGGAAATTCTAATTAGTCAAACGCAGCAGAGTGTCTAACCCTCGGACAGTTTAATTACTAATTTGCCACCTCCTGCCTACTCACATGTCAGCTTCCCAGTCGCATTCAACGCCAACAACTTGGCGGCAGACAGGCAAAGTCTTGTTCACTCTAAATACCGTAATTACGAAATAATAATACATTCCCATTGGTTAATACTTTAAGAAGAGTTTCATCAGTGTTAAAGTATAGGGCCATGAAAGGTAGCCGAAAGTGTCGTTTAATTCCACTAGCACTTACACGCGGAGAGCGAGTGGACACGTCGCGGCGCCGTCCGCGGGGGTCCGGGCGAGTGACGCCGCGGTTTAGGCCGGTGATGATCCGAAAGTTTAACGGCATTTGAATACGCCCCCACCACCCTGTCTGACCCTCAATTATTGAAAATGCATTCCTGTCCCGCCGCACTGTCCCATCGCAAATGCACATTTTAAACTGCACCTGATTGCAGAGTCGTGTTACTATTCAAGCCAAAAGTCGTGCTGTCGCTTTATTTTAGTCGACAATCTGCTTTATTAGAGCTCCAGTTATAACCTTTTGGATCGATATCAATAACTCTCTACAGGATATTAAATATGCGGCTAAATGCGCCGTTATAACACGTAGGGAACGGTGGTTTGATTCATTTAACCTTTTAATGAAGGAAGTATAGATAAATACAATCTGTATAGGTACTTACCTAAATCCTGCCTTTAATTTTTATACCCCATGGGTCCCTTGGGGAACATTTTTGTTTTGAGCATTAGCGTGCGGAACTCATTACTGACCGTTTAGAGGAACCCCGCCCGATAACATTTTGTTAAAATTCATTGCAAGCGTTTAAAATTTAATCATTTGTCAATTATTTCCGTATGTACTGTGTCAACAGGAGTTGTTAAGGTATAAATAATCATCTAAATATCCGAACGATGATTATTATTACATGTAATATAAACTGCTAGTTCCAAGACACTTAATTAATTATTGAAGAGTTTGCTCGGTAAGAGATCAAAAGTTTGGCCGTGGTCCAATTAATATATAATTCGGTGGGCGACAAGGCTGCGGAAAAACTGTGGACATCACAATTTATACATAGATCTTTACCTCCCTAACAATAGTACCAGCAGGACTCGGATTTTACTGTTTTCATACAAAAGTCCGTCTCTGTAATAAGTAATTTTTTTCATTAAATTTCGAGTGACATCACAATTTTCTACGCATCACTTATCTTATAGGTACATATCTAAAAAGTTATTTAAAAAATGAATGTTTTACGTATGTCTGTATGATTCCTCAAGGGACTACCTGTAGGTTGTAGGTAGTCCCTCGTTGTCACATTTAAATAAAGTGCCTATAAATTGACCTAGTATTATTTTATATCGCCAATATTAAATATTTTTATTCAGTTTCTGCCCCTTAAAATCAAATTAGTAAGTAAGCTTACTATACTATTCCAATCTCAATTGATTTACAATTAGCATATGAGTAGAAACCTCTTTAACACCTCGTTGTATTTATAAATGGTCACACAGGAAGATCATAGATGGCGCTCGGCTCGGCAGTCTGCCGCGGCGGCGCCCTCGGCCCGCGAGCTAAGTGACGAACGCTGTACACAATTCCGGGCGTCCGTTTTAATTGTAAGTTCAGAAAGGTCTGCGCCCGCAATGCAATTTTACTAATTATAGCCAGCATTTTCCACCTCTGGCTAAATCGGCTCTTGAAATCGAACTCCTGTTCGTTAATTATATTTTGCCCAGTACGTTGTTAAATAAATCAGGAATTGAAAAATGCACAGTCGAATAAGTCTTCATCCTTTTTTTGTGATCGGTTAAAAATACATGTTACTTTTTGAGTCATTATGATTTGAAAGTTAGGAACAGTTAGGTTAGGATTTCGTTCGTTATTTTCGTGAACAGGTTAATTTTAAAGTCAAAAAGTAAAAGTTATCCTTTAGATCCGTAACTGGGTAAGCAGGTACCTAATAGTTTTTTGCAAACTCTACATTTTGAAATGAAATTCTCATCTTCATGAAAAGTGACTAGACATGTTCTTTCCGTGTACCATTCAAGTAAGACACAAAATCCGTTAGCACAGTGACATAGGTAAGGTACTTAGAATTCTAGTCTAAATCGTATGAATGAACTTTTCCGAACCGTGTTTCTCTACCGACCGTACCCGTCACAAATGCATATTTAAGTAGGTAGAATATACTGAAATGGACTGTTGAAATGGTGAAAGAATAAAGTTAAATCGCAACTCAATGTCTGCCGGCACACATAAAGTTCGGACCGCGGGAAACGCCACGCGCCGTTCTGATCTTCGTTCCGAACCGTACGTGTAAATGCAACCGTAATTAGTAAAATAGTAAAAAAAATAAGATTGGAACGGCGCGTGCCGTTTCCGCGGTCCTAACTTTACGTATAAAGGCCGCTTAGTATCTAATAGTTGGCGCGGATATATACCTGCTCGTATTCTTAATATATACCTAAGTATTTCCTACAGTGGATGAATTAGGCTGAGCAAGGAGAAGTAGATGAAGATATTTATATTAGTACTTACTATGGTATAGTTAGAGTAAAAAACGGAAAATACGGGAAAATAATATTGGCATACTCTTTGTATGCATGTATGTATGTATGTAAATACTTTATTGTACTAACAGTAAAATTATCCCTTTAGGGGTCTCTTCCAGTTAACCTTTTTTGACATACGTACATTGAATATCTTCAGGTATTAAACTTTCCGTAGAGATTGTAGAATGTAATTTATCAAGCACTAAAATATTACAATAGGCGTACTGTTTAAAATTATGAATTATTTAAACGTGACAATGATATTAAAATGATTAAAAAATATGTAGGTAAATTGCGATAAATTAAACTTTGTAATTACATTTTCTATCAAAAGAAAGTCTTACCAAACTAGGTAGCGACGCCTGATTACATCTAAACAATGCGCTCTTAGATCCATAATCCTATCATCATTGTCATAAAAAGGTCCGAAGTCATTAATGAATAAATAACTAAAGGCAGTCTTAGCCGTAGCAAGCAAAGTACCAGTCCGCGTAGCAATTTGGTTGCGCAAACTGCGTGTTTCAGGTCGTAGACGGTTTAGTGTAGCCAGGAGGGAAACTACGATTCCTCTGAGCGAGAGTATCTGCTCCTCAACTTTATGTTCATTTTATCTTTTCGAGTGTATTGCGAAGCGGGGACTTGGCCAAAGGCCCTCCAGGGCTGCGTTAACGCCGCCGCGGCCGGGCGCGCCGGCTCCGCACCCGGCTTCAACACTTTTTACACTTTCGACTATTCAAATATTAAAACTGTGAATATTCACGCAGCTCTGTCTCTTTGTATTTATAAGTTTTAAAAATGTTACTTTATCAAGGTATCAATAGTAATGGACCAACCTGATTCCAAACTGTCTGCGCTCTCTGACTTGATATCTGCGACATCTGTAACAAAGAAATATAATTAAAATAACAACAAATTATCCCCATTTAAGTGCAAAACATCACTATAACGCTATTAAGGCACAATTCATCCAATCACAAGATGAAAACATTGCGTCAGTTAAAGTTATCACCTTGCTTTTTTCTGGTATGTAAAGGAAATGAACTAGATAAATTGTACCAGTCAAATACAGATCTAAAGATACTCAAATCATCCGTAAATAATAATATTTCAATTATCAGTCAAAGGTTATCCATCCATTTTGACGAGCACCTATGCAAGTAGGTCGTACTTACTAAATATCGAATTTTAAATAATGCTTGTACAAAAACATGCGGTTTCAAACCTGGTAAACATCATAGCCTGATCGTGCAAAATGTGGTTACAGAATTAACAAGTTTTTAGAGTGCTTGTTAATTCTGCAGCTCTGCCTACTCCACTCCAGGAATGAAGGCGTGTATGTATGTATGCGGTTTCAAAACGACATCACCGTGAGCTCTTATTGCAAAGGAAAAGCAAACTTTTTGTTTCAAGTACTTTAAATATACTGTAACTTCCTGACATTTTATTCTACAAACAATTAAATTTAAATAATATTAGTTTAATTGTGTATCATAAAATCTCCTCTTTTCTTTACACTATATTTAAACTGCTCGAAATAATAAAAAGTGCCTATACGTATAGCAGGACAATATTTGGGAAAAGAGAGGACCTTAACTTGGTAACCGTAAACCATAAAAGTAATACGATTTGCGTCTAGACTCTTAAGAGGATTGTGAAGCTCCGCTAAAATCGCGTAGCTGTCAAAAAAAACCATATAAATCAAGCTCCGGGCGAAAATGATAATTCACCTAAATTAAGTCCGATTTTCACGATTTTGGAATATGTTGTAATTATTATAAAGTTCCGGTTTATGTTTTTTAAGTTTGTCTTGTTCTCAGCTTCTCAGAAATGCTGCAGACATGTCTCTCCTGAAAGCTGTCTACGTTGCCATCGCTCAGGCAATTTTGACATACTGCATAACGGTATGGGGCGGTTCCGCCAGTTCAGTATTGTTAACCTTGGAAAGAGCTCAAAGGTACCTGCTAAAGGTAATGCTCAGGAAACCACGTCGTTTTCCCACGTCGGAGCTCTATAGGAAGCTTGGTGTTCTTAGCGTGCGCAAGCTGGCTGTAGCGAGGATAGTTCTTCAGTTGCATCGGAGGGTTATCAACTCTCAAGACTACCTGAAAATGCTGCAAAAACGCGTTTTTAACTTACCCGTCCCCCGCACGAGGACTGCGTTTTCCAGACGCTTCATAGACTTTTTTCACCCACAAATTTACAATAGGGTGAATAAGGCCTGCAGTTTCAGTGGCTGCTCTGTTCCAAACGCAAAAAATAAAATTATAAATTGGATCGGCTTGCTTGACTACAAACAGACAGAACAACTTCTAGCGGCCAAGAGGTGAACCTAAATAAGATACTTTTTCCCATGTACTTTCTACTGACACGATGTACACACACACACACAGACACACAAAACATACACACTAACACTCACAGACACCATTGTTTCACCTTATCGTACTCAACTCCAGCAGTTTTTTGACACCGGCATCATCTAGCCTTTAGCATTTTGTTAGTTAAATATTAAGAGTAAATAATAATAGTAGTTTTATTACCAATTTCGCCAAACGATGTTAACCACTTAACAGACGATTAGAACGTTAACAGCTGTCAAAATGTATGAACTAACTGTCGATTAACATTGATTAAATTTAGCATCTTGTGGTGAAATGGTACTTAGAGTGAATAAAATTGTTTGCTATCTTAACCAGCACATGCGCAGGACAGTTGTAATTGGTAACCGTGATCCTGGCCCCACGAGACAGGCGTCGCCTAGTGTGGTGGTCATTAGCAATATGTTTTTAAATGTACAAATATTTTTTTGGTAAATAAACAATTTTTTTTTTTTTTTTTTTTTTTTTTTTCTAAGAAATACTTTCTTGACATAGTTTTTTATGATATCCACAACATATCCAAAAATCGTAAAAATCGGACGAGGTTTAAGGGGAGAGGAACGTTTCCGCATTTTGTATGGAGATTTTGAGCTTCACAATCCTCGGAATAATCTTGTCTCAAATTTTGTTGTATGAAAATATGTGTGTATAATCTGTACTCGTATTATTATTATTATATTTAGGGATAGGCCTTGTGTGCCGTTTCGACCATTGCTGATCTATTGAGGCCCTTTGTTTAGAGCGGACCGCAAAGGCCCGTAGCCCACAAGAATTTCCAGATGCTTTAGGCAGTGAAGAGTTGTATCTCCTGTGGGTCCATGATATGTTGCTCTATGTAGATACATGCACGAGCAAAGGACCTATTACTGTCTCTTCCGTCTCCTGATAGGTCTTGCATGTCGCCTCTAGTTTCATACCCATTACAAACAGATGTCTGTTCAGTTTGCAGTGGTCAGTTAGGATCGTCGTCACTGTGCAAGTCTCTTCTCTTTTGAGTTGTAGAGCTTGCTTTTTAACCCTTTGATAAGTGATTTTGAGTGTTTTTGTCCTTCAGTGGAGTTCCACAGCTCGATCGCCCTAGTTTTACATAGGTAGCTTAGCAGGGAATAGGTTTTACGTTTTGCGATACTTCAAAACGACTCCGGGCCGACCAGGGGGTTGTCACCACCGTTCCAAGCCAGTTCATCTGCTATTTCGTTCCCATCAATGCTGGAGTGCCCTGTTACCCGTCGAATTATTACTTCGTTGAAGTTTTCTAGGGCAATTAAATTGTCTTTTCGTTTTGACCTAGTTTAAAATTATCATTTATCAGTTCTATACCTAGACTAGTAGATAAAAAAGAGGTTAAAACTGTTAAAAGTAATATTTCGGGGGCCGTGCATGTGCGCGCCGCGGCGTGGGCCCGAGGCGCGGTCGCTGCGGTCTCCCCTCTAATCCACTTCGCCACTTGCGCCTCGCTCCGAGACTTTTCCTCTTGTTTTAAATTTCTAATTCGAATAGGTGATCCAGTTTAAACTTTCTAGTCCAATTTAAGTAGTTCGACTGCCCCTACCCAAATTTTCTGCGGGAAGTGTAGAGTTTTTATTTCAACAGCGGTTTACTTGAATAATCGAAACGTAAAGCTTCTTCGTCATTTGGCTGATAAATATAGAAAGCTTGAAAGCTTAATTTTAAAGTTTCACGGGTATTGTTTAATTTTGCTAAATAAGCAGTTTTATATATACCTACTAGACCGCAAAACTAAGCATCACACTTTATACCAGGTGGAACAAAACGTGGGACTGCGCTTAAAAGATAGTGTTATCTAAGTGATCTACAATCGATTTATTATAAAAGTAAAGCTGGACTTAAAAGTAAAACAAAATGATTAAAATCAATCAATTTAATATCAGTGACAACCCTACCACTACTAGTTCAAAGTTATTTACATTATAAATTGACACGTGTCATCAACTTCACTTTACATGCGATGCTCAAAAGTACCACCGTATCTTATTATGCACGCTGCCGCTGGTGCTCGTATATAACGGTGTGCCTTTAATAATGCGCGGTTCTGGACATTCCTCCTACGGAGTGATTCGAAGGCTACTGATAGCCTTTGCCTCATCTCGTGTGCGGTATTGCATTCCTCCTTGTAGGTACACCATATCTTTTCAAGTGCCCCATGAAAAAGAAATCCAGCGGTGACATGATGGTTGCTTTAGGATTACAGCCGAAGTAACGAAGCACTCTCTCCTCAAATCTAACGGCATGTCTAGGGTATTTTTCCTTTATAATAAATTTTCCTTCACGATAAAAATTTACTATTTACGAACTAGAGCGCAAAAGTTTGAAAAAATTGCATAAACATTTAGCAAGTTGCAGATAAGTGATAATTAACACACCATACTCTGCAATCTCAGGATGAATATGTTAGGTAATAAGTTTGTTTACTAATGAAGTCGGTGAAAAACGTCTAAAGGCTTCATCAAACAGCGGGCGTGAAAACGCCACGCGGCGATCAGCGTGTTCTAAGCGAGTTGTTAGCTCTCGGCGTGGCGTGGTTATGTGTGACGGCCTGCATACAACCCCTTGTTAATTTGCACAACATAACGCTAAGAAGACGCTGATCGCTGCGTGACGTTTTCACGCCCGCTGTTTGACGAAGCCTTAAGTTATCTAGATACCTTATCTCGATGACGTAACTAATGTTTAACAAGCTCTAGCTATCTCTAAAACGATATGAAATATTAATATAGTTAACTGGTGAAAAATAATGTACAAGACCTACAAAAATCCCCGTTTTCTTAAAAGTCCCTCGTTTTGTTGTTTAAAACGGCTAGTAGTTTATATTTGTTTTCACCGTACTACGAGTATAACTCGTTGCAGGCACCGACTCCTATTTAAACCCAGATTTAGACTATATTCCTGTAAAATATATTCTTTTAAGTCAGAAAAAGACCGCAAGTTTGTGCTTTTTGCTATACAACTAACGCAGAAGTAAAACAGCAATAACCTATTGCATTTTTTTTTTGCCAGTGTATTTCCTGCTTCACAAAAGTAAAGTGAATATGAGAAGATATGAGATTGAAAAGGGCAAATTATAAAAAATCTGTTTTCACCTGTGCAAATGACTAAACCCGTTTTATATGACACACCGTTTGCTATAATCAGATCACATTAATTATTCAACCCCCCATTCTCATCACATCTAAAAAAACATAAAATATTTTTTTTTATTGGGTTCCGTACCCGAAGGCAGCCCAATGGGACCCTATTGATATACCTACGCTGTCTATCCGTCCCTCCGTCAGTCCTAACTTTGAAGAGCTGTATCTTTTGCACCATAATAGTCACTGTAATGTTTAGGGTTCCGTAGTAAACAAATAACACTTATAGTTTCACTATGTCCGTCTGTCCGTCTGTCCGTCTGACCGTGGTTTATCTCGGAGACTCTTGCTACCTCAAAGCTGTAATTTTGCAGTTTTAAATTACGCCGACTAAGTTGTAAAATAAAATAAAAATTGAATAAGCTATCCAATGTTAAATCGCTCGATGCCATAATGAAAAATACTTGAAAGAAATATTTTAAGCTTCATACATGTACAGTCGAGTTCATAAATATATGTATACTTTAGTAACTTTTGTGTAATTTCTTTTTACATTATAAGCTAGCTCTTAAATAACATAATGTGCATGTTATGAGTCATTTTTGGATTTGGGGACCGTTTAGACAATGTTTAAGAGCTATCGAATGATGCCTCACTATATGTCATAAAATAAAAAAATGGCCCTTGGCTTCATTTGAAAGGAAATGGAAGATACACGATAAAAAAATGCACAAGGTCCAACCACCCGCAAAATAACAAGTCTAACGAAAAGCAATCGTTAAAAAACCCGACTGCTGTTTGGATAATGTCGTCAAAGTGATGTTACTTATCATGTACCTCTACCTATACATAAATAATTTCGAAAAGTTCTCATTAAAAAAAACCCTATTAGACTCTAGTGGTTAAGACGAATCTACCCACGTATAATTAACCTATTAAAATCGGTTTAGCCGTTTAGCACTTACGAGAGGACATAGAGTCGGACATATATACAGGTCAAACACATAACCCTCCTTTTGGGCTTTGCCGCAGTCGGGTAAAAGGCCAACTTCTTTGTTGTGACATAACTATAAGTACATATTTTTGACGACGATATCGATACTGGTACTTAACCGATTGTGCTTGATTAAATAAAATAGCGTCATACTAGTAGGTCAATACTTACAAAGTTCGGCAGCCATGATAAATGAGATTACAACACATGCATTGACATTTTGACGCACTTTCTTAATAAAATGAACTCCTCAACGTGACATACGCAAGTACATACATACGCACAGCCAGAGCAGTTTGAGTAGCGCCTGAATAGTGTAAGATAATAGAAGACGAGCAGGGGCCGTGCAACATTAATGATCGCAGGCGCCGCTCATTGCCGCGATTGGATCTTATGAATTAGTAACCCGCTTGGGACCCGCCGGGCTCGGCGCAGAATTAATCCACACAGACCTAGCACGCACCCTATGCTGTTCACACAATGTTTATTTTTTAATTTTATATACTTTCAATATGAAGAACTTCAAGGAACTGTTGTAAATAAGACCTAAATATAATTCATTCACCTTTTATCATCAAATCGTTTATCCCCATTTAGCCTCTCTCTGCCCGATTCTGCTCAGCCATATATTTTTGATTTGAAATGAACATCGCTGAGATGCGTCGCATTATAAGGTATATTTTGAAAAAGGTGCCGCTACATCTCTTCCGAGAAAATACACCACCTGCTAAATTTCTACCACTTCGTCCACTAGGCTCTGAGTAAGACAGCCGTAACATACAGACATATTTTTAAAAAGGATGTGTGTCTTAAGGATTTCATTCAGACAGCAGTTAACGCCTTTCCATAAATACTTTTTCCCTCTTACCGACCGTACAAAACTTTGTGGTACTTTCTATCTGCTAATATATTTTTGTGTGTATAATTTGTCTACTTGCGAGTTAAGAGTTGCACAGTCCGTCACCGAGCGGAGGATATTAAATACATCCCAGCGGAGTGGGCGCGGCCGCCAGTCGGAGGCTCTAAGGCTGCCGCTAGATTTCCCGCGGGAGCACGTTAATTTTCTGCCGCCTTGAGCATAGTGCCCCCTGGGGGCGCGCTACCTTTCGCGCAACCATTCAGACTCAAGGTGTTATTCCGGTAACGCTGTACCTGATATGGACTGGCGCCGCTATACCTCTCCCGAGAAAACTTCCACGTAGCACCGAATAAAAATAACTGTACGCTTGGAGACTACGTAAACTTCGTTAGTTACCTGATACTAGGGCATTCGTAGCGCTTACGAGTACATATACGAGTACTGTTTTCAGCGAGATCGCGCAGCGTAGCGCAGAAACATTAGTGAGGATGAAAGTGACACGATCACACACTTTATGTAAAAGTTTCGCATTTGCATCTAAAACAAAATGACATCAAACAGTGAACACGAGTTTAGAGAAAATATTGAAATGCCTACAAAGTTGGACGTACCGGTCGAACATCATTAAAAGTTAACCGTATAAGTTGGCGCAACTTTCATCACATCCAGTTGATAGTTGGTCACACGAGTTCATGGGCACCGTACAATTTGTAATCGATTTGAAATTACAATACTTAAAAGTCCGTAGTACAATGTAGATGATATTTTATTTATTAATCTTTATGCACAAATATATAAACAAATGGCGGGCTTAGTGGCCAAGAGCATTAAATACTTAATCAATTAAAGTTCCACTAAGCTTAATATGTGGACGTCCGATACGAAAATGTTTGATATAGCTTTAAATTATTTTGTTAAGACGGAACAGGGTACCGTTCCTTGTACGTAACTTTTAAATACTTGCTGTACCTACTTACTTCCACATATTTTACGAAGGAGCTGTAGTGTCGGTGTCGTCACGGGCCGACTTATATCCTGTCGTTTTCGCTACGAGTCGACGTAAATTAGTTGGATGTGTACCAACAACCAAATATCCACAGCAGCAATGTTCTACATAACGGGATTAGGCGTATACTACAGTGATAACTCTGAAAAAGACCCACTTCTCCCCCACTCGGTCTCACATGCCCTTATGCTTAAGACTTTTAGATTTACCCGAACCCCAACAACAAATATCAGTATTTTACAAAGTACAGGCTCCTATTCCACCAACCTAACAGCGACAATTGACGAGTTCCTAGATCACGGCTTCATAAACGTACGCCATGTAAGTATATACATGCAATGAATACTCGCCCGTCTCCTATCGCTGTCTAGAGGTAGTAGGTAAAATAGGGGGCAGGGTACGTGTTTTGGGTAATTTTTCTTTACCTACTCGGAATCTTAATAGTCTGAAAAAAATATCAGTCAAGTGCAAGTCGGATTTGCGCATCGCGGGTTCCGTGCTTGTTTAAATTGTATTGTAAATATTGTAATCATACTAGGTTAGGTGTATGATTTTCTTAAGTTTATTTTCCATAGAGAATCAGCTCCTTTGCAATTTTTAATTTTAATACTTTTTTATATGTAATTAGGTCAAGCAAGCAATGGTTAACAGTATTCCATAATTAAATTAGTTAGCATTGATATGGGTTATTTTTTACCTTTTCGGTACGGAACCCTAAAATTCTACATATAAACCTCAAGAAAAGGAGTGATAAGTAATCGGAACTTCTACTCTCGACCCTCAGCGCGAGAGGCGCAACCAACTCGTTAGTTACTGCTAGCTATATTTATTTATACATATACATTTTTTGCGGTCTACTTGTTACGAAATTACGAGCATTTATTGATTTCGTAACATTTATTTTCTACGATCGTCAATTAAATCTAAGTACTTAGGCATATAATTCAATTTATCTCGATTCGAGTCAGATACTCAAGAGATTGTCAAATTCTAGGTTTTATGTACGTTTTATGCAAAAATATTCCCTTCTAAACCTACAAGGCTCCCCTTGTTGACAACGTAGCCGCTTCATACTGCAGAGTCGGCATTTTCCACTCTCAACAGCAGCAGACGTTATCAAATAATAAGAAAAACCGGAACCAAACAATGGAATAAAGATTAAAAACACCCGTAATAGGATCGGTTTTCCCGTCTCCCCGATCGTGATCATCTTTACTAGAGGTAATAACGTTGGTAGTTGTGTTCCGTGGCGGTGTGCGTGCGCGGGTCTGAGGAATCCCCAGGGACGGAAGGAACTGCGGCCGGAGCAGCGCCACCTGGGACCTGCAGGCGCGGGGGTGGGGGGGGGCTGCGGGGGCTCACGTCGAGGCGCCGCTCCTCTCCGCCCGGCGAACGGCGGCGTCGCAACAAAACTATGAATTGAATAGACTTAATCCCATGCGGTAAACAACGAACACTTTCAGTAATTAGCAATTAGGTGGTAAGCAGTGAAACAACGGGCTCCGGTCGCGGGTCATCCCTCGCGACCTGCGGCGGCAGGCGGCTGGCTGATAATATCTAAATGCCTAATGGCTGGTGGTCCTGTGACGAATGTATCGGGCCGCCGCCCCCTGCGCGCCGCCCGCCCCCTCACCACTATGTGATAATTCCAAACGCTGCGGCCGCGCCACCTGGGATCTAACAGGGACGGATCAAGCTTTACATTTTTTAAATATTATTTAAGAATAATAAAATAACCATTAATCATAAATTCACGATTATTAAGAGTGAGCGGTGCAGTGGGTGTATATTGTCCCATTTTGGTTGGCAGTAGATCACGGCGGAGGAATGTTGGGCAGTGTTGAGGCGCGAGCCGGCCGGCGGCGCCGCGCCGCATTCCGCTTGCACCCGCCGATCGAGCATCGGCATTTAATTAGCCACGTGCCAGCATCCTCGACCCGACCGACATTGCTAGCATTGTGTCCCGCTAACTTGCTTCACAGAATAACTTCCGAACGTTTGGCATTCTACCATTGAGATATGCAATTTTACAAACACAATACGTGTCGGTGCCTCTGAAATTTGGAGACCTTGTACTCGTACTTAAATGGAGACGCAACCTACATGTTCGTGCTGCGGGTGTAGTAGGTGCAGTGCAGGACGACGAATATACTTCGTACCTCTACACAAATGTAACTTTACATATCAGAAGCCATGCAACCACCATGCAACGCAAACTTCCGTCTTGTTAACACCCGACAAATTATTGGCACCATGAACTTTATTTCAAGGTAATAGAGACGAGAATTCTGCAATCTGTGATAAAACTGCAATATCATAGGACATTTAAAAAAAAAATTACTACATGTTATTCAAACTCCCCCGCCGCCGACGCATCTATTTGTCTGTATGTATGTTCGCGATGATCTCAAAAAGTACTGATCAGTTTTTTTTTGTGCGGTTTTCAACATTAGTAAGATTTTTTTCTTGAAAATTTTGTATAACTACTAGGTATGCAGTAACTTCTGGTTTATAAACAGGTGTTACAGAAAACTCACATAAACCAAAGCGAAGCGGGGCGGGTCGCGAGTTAAACATAAATGAAATTTTATATTCTGCATGTGAACGTAGGTACATACGTGATCGATAGCATTCGATACCCAAACACGTTTGTATACAAAATACCGTAATACATAATTAATTAATCTAATGATTGTGGAATTATCACATGTATTGTATTACCTTAAAATGAAATCGAATCTGCCAATAGGCGTCGGGGTGCCGATGGTAGGAATGTTTCCCCGTAGTTTTACCACACACACCCTGCGTAGTAATAACTAAACACATTATCACATTTATCACCATGCTGGGCCTCTATTCAACACGGTATTGTTTTTATCTCATCCGCCATTATGTTACTGTAAAGTAAATAAGACCTATCAAAACGCTGACAATACGATATCATGTCGAAGGCAATATGGTTTTTTACTATGATAGCGGCCCAGAGTGGGCCGGTGGGTATTTACAAGGTGTACGTGACCGCCAGTTTTTAATTCTTGGCCTGTGCAATGCACTGCTGTGCGCTTCGGTGAGGTCAAAAATGGTGTATATCTGTAGCTTTGAATTGCCTAAACGTAAAATGCAATCATGTACTCGTACATATGAAGGTTGCATAATCTATGTTTATAAGTAAAAGGTAGTGTTTTTGTGTTGCGAGTTGCGAGCGCGCGAGTGCGCCCCTGCAGCGGTCCCGCGGGAGCGGCCCGCGCGCCCAACTTCGGGCTCTGCGGCCCCCCCGCGCCAGCCCCCATCGCTCCCGTAGAGAATACATTTTCGCAACACGAGTGTTGGCCTAACAACGACTCTGCGACAACGAAACACTCGCTGGGAAAAATTACTCATTTTCCAATGTCACTAACTCAGCACATGTCAGTTGTGTTAGAACAAAGCGTCCTTGCGTGCGTTATTTCGCCGACTCCACGCAGTTTGCAGGATGAACGTTCGTGGGGACCATTAGAAAGCAGTAAAGAGACTACAGTAAAATGCGAACAATACGTAGTTCACTAATAATTGAAAGGGTACCTCGGGGAAAGCAGAAAGTATCCGTCGCGTCTCGTGAGAATAGTGCACTATTGTTAAAGGTAGGCTCTCATTCCCTGCAGCCATTGAAAGTAGCCGCGCTGTAATGAACTCTTCACGAATCGGGTGATCTTAACATGTAAAATAAATAAATACGGTCCGCCAGCTACATATAAAATAAGTACATTTTGTTGCGGCAAGTTATTCTGCTTCTTACGACCGTCATAAAAGCTAAATTATCTAGGTGGCATAAAATTACAATGTCAACTGTGCGGGTAAGTACTGTTTTAAAAAGTCCTTAAGTCATGAAAGATAAAGTGGAGGTAGCACGGCCGATGATGGGCCACGGCGGCCAATTTATTTATAATCTCGGGTGCAGAATCGGCTACGAATTAGCATGTAAATATTTGAAGTCCAAGGAAGAAGGCTCGTGGAGATTTATCGTGAGAAGCGGCAGATAAGCGGACGGGTCGTAAAGCAGCGGGAGGGGCGCGTTAGTCCTCGCCGCAGCACACCCTTTGACGAAGTTGTAAAAAGAGCATTAAACCGCAGTAAAAACGCATCTCCTACGCGTGTCGCCCGCCGCGCGCGCCTCTATTGCGGCCGACTCCTCGTTTTAGCGAATCTTATGAATTTCAATGAAGACATAGTAATAAAGCCGTCCCAATTTTCATCATTTTGAACGAATATTAAAAACTTGTTGGTATTGATCTTTAAAATGATTTCTTAGACTTAATTTTAATAACTATGTATGCCAACTAATTGATCCCCTTAAGAGTCTCGAAGTTATGTGGTATGAATACCGCCGAACTCCTGCGCACGGAGATAAGACGCTGCGTGGTGACGAGGACGACCCGCGCGCGAGGCGACCGCGAGTCATCATGATGCACCATGCATGTACCGCACCTACCGACGCGACCTGGAGTTCTGTCCTTTATTTCATTATGTTTTATTATGTTACAGTGCGTTTTAACAAATAAATGTGACTGAGTTTTTACGATACACGTGTACCTATATATATGTATGTATGTAAACACTTTATTGTACAAAAAACAGAAATTCAAATACAATATTTTCAGAATTGGAATGTAAAAAGGCGAACTTATCCCTTTAAGGGATGTCTCCCCGCTAACGAAAAGATTGATATGTATGTAGTTAAAGGCATATCTCGATAATTTTATAAAAGGTAACTTTTAAATATTACTTTAGAACAAAGAGGAAACGAGGTAAAGGTAAATTGTTAACAGACTCCAAAAAAAGGAAGAGGTTCTCAATTCGTCGGGATCCTTTTTTTTTTATCTTTGTTCCCCGATTACTCGAAGACCACTGGACGGATTTGAAGAATTTTTTCGTTGTTTGAATGAATATACTTTCTAGTTGGTGCCGTTGGTTCAACATGTCAGGATCTGATGATGGGAATCATCTTGGAGAAATCAAGGGAACTCTTCAAATATTATAGGCATACCTCTAGCGATTTCCGTAATTTTTACTGTTACTCGTGCGTTTGCTCTTGTAGAGTACTATATGGTGAAGTGGAACTGATGATGTAGACCACAGATGGCCACCGGAACTCCTTAACGGTACCTATTTGAAGGGTGGCGATAAGATATCTCGATTAAGGTAGTTGAGCGACTATGACGAAACACATTTAATTGTTTAAATATGACTATGACTTTCCCGCAGCGTTGCTTGCGGCGACCTTGATTTTTTTAAAGTTTCTCATTAATTGAGAAGTGGGACTATATAACAGCATAAATAGGATCACTAAAAAGTATAAAATAAAATAAAACATTAAAAAAACAATAAGTATTCAAAAATGCAAAAATTAACTTTTTTTTAAATGGTATGGAGGTCAGTCCAACTGAAGTCGGCGTCCTACAATATTTTAAACCAAAAGCCGAATATAGTTGGACTGACCTACCTATCATTTTATAAGAAGTTATTTTTTTTAGAGTGTAGTTGAGCTTAAATGTAATAATTAAACAAATAATAATAAATTTTAATACTACAATTGTGTGTATAGATAGATATTTGATTATTGCCGTTCTAAGCCCTTCGCGCGCTCCCCGGGGAGCGGCAGGCTCAAGCAGGATGATGATAATGTAAATGCATCCGACGCCGTCTTAGCCCTCTCCCTAAGACAATCCGCCAGAGGCCGTCACTTTTGAAACGTATGACAGGATGCTTTAACAAAAGGCTCTTAGAATTTCACTTGAGTTAAAATGCTTCGAAGCTAGCAATTATGATTGTTTGGTGTAAATCAGACGAAATTCAACTTGGGTGGGTCAGAAAACAAGACTAGGGATTTTTTTTTGTTGCGATTAAACGCTGCGGTTGCGATATTATTACAATAAGGTTCCTCGGCGGCACAGCGATTAAATTATATGACCGTACCATAAAATCAATCCAACGGCATCGTCAAAGCTTCAGTGGCTTTAATCACGACAAATAATGTGTTGTATTTGTCTTCGTAGTACGCATTAAGTTTCCAACAAATTCAAATTCAAATTATTCATTGCATTTTACGTTGTAGGTGCATTGTACGGTCTTAAAGTAGGCAATTCAAAGTTTCGATATTTTAGTATGCAAACACTTACTGATCCACAAACAGCTAACGCAGAATTTGAACAAATAGCCAGTATTTAGTGTGCGCGACTAATCTGGCGATAGATGAGATGGCGGGCGCAGTGAATAGTGCGCTCGCGAGTGCGCCTGACACTTGACAAAGTGCTGGGTGCGGACGCCACCGCGGCACAGATTAAATCAATTTTCATTGAGTTATTGCCCCGATACTCGCTACCGTATATTTTAAAACGTCCATCTCTTTTTGCGCATCTCCGAGCGCGTGCTACCGCACAGAACAGACCGTCCACACGCATATGGATTGAAAAGTAACGTTTGTTTACCGTGCTGGGACTCTAATTGTAAGTACCTACTCGGTAAAAGCTAATAGCTTTTGACGTTATATTTTCCACGTTAGGATACATCTTATTTACATAACAGTAATGGCAGCCGAGTCGAAAACAATACGATAACATGTCAAAATCAAAAAGAAAAAACCGAGTAGAATAGAGACCAGTAACAAACAACCGATTATTGAGATATATGTATAATCATCAAGTGAACATTTTAACATTGAAACAGTAAGAATCTACATTAAACCAACCGTGAAAGCAATAATAATATTATGTAGGTAAGTATTTTTATTTAGATGTATATGTACGAGTAGGTATATTATTTTTATGGATTCATATGTGCATTTGCTCTTATATAACGTTTCATCAAATTTACTACCAATCTCTTCTTGTCTGTGTTTCATACATACATACATACTTCCTTTCTGTGTTGTGCAATAAATTTTAATTAATAAGTAACGTGTTTCGTGTAATGTCATGGAGCATTATAATTGCTTGGCGTCTAATGACATTTTATCAGAAGTAAGAATATTTGTGACATTACCATACCACCATTTTAGGCTTATTACCATATTAGGGTACGTCCGCCGTTCAATTATTCCCAGCCGCCCAAAATCGCCCTAATAGACACGCGAGCATATGTCATTCGCACATCGCCGTCGTAGCAATCGCATTGCACCCAATGCAACGGAACGCAGCCTCGGCCGTACGTCATCCGTTATCTACGCCGTGTGTCACTGTCCGCCGCCAAGCCTACAGAATTCACCCCCGAGCTTGAAGTTTCAAGTTACGTTAATCCTATCTCTTTTCCTCTAATATTAACGAATGAAGAGCGAGAGGGACAAAGCAAGGGAACTAGAATTTTGTGTTTCGGAGTAACCTGGCTGCGCTGACGACGCAACCTGGATGGCCGAATATGCAAATCGGCAGAACAGAGGGAGTTAATGTTGCGTTTGAATTCGGTTAGTCGCTTTACTGAAACTGTTGTAATAGGTAATTGTTTTCAGATATGACAGAAATAGCAGTTTTATGATTAAATTAATTAAAAATGTATTATAGTTTATAGTAAAACACGATATTTTTTGTTATTCTGCGTGAAATTATTCGTTAAAACTAGTGTGAATAGGCATCTTCTAGATGAGTTTGCTTCCTTTGTCGACAAAAACTTCGTTCTCCAAGGGCCAGAGTTAGTCAAGAGCAAACCTATTATCAATAAATAAAAAACTCCGTGTTATTATAGTCCCCTTACATATATCAGGAAATAGGACCTCCTGTATCGAACTACCGTCCTATTAAGAAGTATACTTATAGTATTCACAAAGCTGTTTGAAAAAAATATAGCTATCCAATCCTGTCTTGGCAATTTAAACAGCTGCTCGCCACCAACGGTTTCATTAAGTGTAGATACACGACTACCCACTTATAGTTTCCTTATCCTACTAGAAGTCTAGACCATTCTCTAGAACTCCGTCTGCCAACAGATTTGATTTACACGGACATCAATGAGGCATTCGATAAGGTACCTACATTTCGAAATTCTTCAGCATAAGATGACGCTAAATGGCATCACAGGATATGTTTTTAGTTGGTTCCGGTCATATCTCATTGGAGATGCCAACGCCGAGGACTACGATGCAATGCCTCTATGCTAGCCATTACACTGGCCGTCTTATCCCCAAACCGGAACACAACAATGCGAACACTGCGGTTTGGTGGTAGGTTAATGGATAAGATGGTGGTAGCGATCCTGACGGACCCTGCACAAGGTCCTACCCGCCCGCCAAACTAATACAATCAGACTCCGTAATTAGTGTCAAATTAACAGTATGTAATTGAATGCCAACAAATGCTTCGTAATGTACTTTTCTCGTACTTAAACCGCCCTCAAAAGATTTTTTTAAATAAATCGAACCGAACTAGCTGAAGTTAATGACATTAAAGATTCAGGGACACCGAATTAACCATTCAAGGGGATCTTAAATTCAATATTCACGTCAATAATATAGTTAATCGTGCTATTAAACCCCTAGGCTTCAAATAACGCTCCTGTATGGAATTTAAAAACCAGAAAACCAATATACACTTCTTGAATTTACATTAGGCGCATCGAGAGTATACTACGAATATACAATATACAATATTTGTATACTACGAATATCAGAGATGTTTATAGCAGCTTATACGTAATGCAAATCTCGCTAAAAACTTCATCTTCTAACGACATTTTCATATGTCGTCGCTTGCCGAGCACACGGAAGGAAACACGACCTCGACCATAAAATAGTTAACGTCAGCACGCAGGGTGGACGCGCCGATTTTGCTCTCATCTATTCGAATTCGTGCGGCCTCAGGCAAAATACTTATGTAGGTCTTGCAAATTCACCTTGTTCTGTTCAAGTCAAGTGAATAGCTATTATCCTATTCAGAGGACTACTTGCCAACTTTCGTTTTAGACTCTATACAACTCACTTGAACAACCAAATCTTTTTAAGAAGCAATTAACCATATATTTTTTGCAATCCTCTGACCTAATTTAAATATTTGCTGGTCCCTTACCGGTGAAGTGTAGTAGTAGGTACTTACATATATTATTCACTAATGTGTGGTATGAAATTAATTGACTTTGTTAACTGTACGCGCTTATTAGTATTAGGTATTTTGATGCGCTAAGTAGCTAAGTATAACATTTCGTTTGTTTATCGTGTGTGTGTTTTGTTTGTGTTTTCTCTATAGCAACGTAAAGCATTTAAATTTAAACCCATTAAATTTCGTATTATTTACCTCAAATGTAATGCGTAATATATACGCTGTTGACAATACAAAACTAATAAATAAATTAAATATCAACTTGATGTAAATATGACTGGCTAATAAATTTGTATAAAGTTTGCAGCGTTCGTAGTTCGTCATTATATTTCTTAAAGTTACTTTAAAAAAAAGTGTAATTTGTTTGTTGAGTTCTTTATGTAGAACAATCACACACTGAACACAGTTTACCTGCGGGCCTAGTATAACAAGTAGCGTTTATCGCGTGACAAAATATGGATAAAGCATCCGTCACTCTTGTACTTATAATACGTGTCAGAAAGTGACGGATTTTTTATCCATATTGTGTCACGCGATAAACGCAGCCATATTAGGCCCCCCGGGCCCGTATTATGGCCGCCTTTATCGCGGTGGATAAAGCATCCTTCACGCTCGGTCAGAGAATGACAAATGTTTTATACACGTTTACCCACGTCGATAAACACGGTCATACTAGACCCGCTGTTAGCAGGCGCGATTCACTCCACGATTTACGTTCATCGCTACAAGTACTTGTTACCCATCTGATAGGTACTATTCAGGGGCTGCCGCCAATTTTATATTAAGATACGTCATCTGCGCGCAAAAGCGTTCCTCAAAAGGAAGGTAAATTACCGTAAGGTAATTTGTCCCTAAGGACTACGGTTCAGTTGCGCCGCAGGCGCTGATACGCTGACCCGCACGCGTTAAAAACAATAAACTTTTACTACCGAAAAGTATACAAAATTATTGCCGAAATTATACTGTAATTATAAAAAGGAGAAAGGATGTGTCATTTCATTCGTAAGTACCGTAGATATTTCTTAAATTTTGTTTAAAACGCGATACATATATACATTATTATTTTATTTGTAGTCGTTGCCAGACCTTACTATCGGCGACGCGGCGATAGAGCCAATTCATTTTCACCGTTTGTACACAGCCTTAACGTTCCGTTTGGGTTGCGCTGGAGTCGACGACGTCAGAGGGCCATAAATTATGATGTTTTGGCTAAGAAAAAAACGGCTTTTTTAAAGATCAAAGGAGTGAGCCTTCTGTTCTAGTACTATTATCTATTCTGTGCCGATAGTAGACTCTGAAGTCGATAAATTGTACAATCTCAAGACCACCCACCATCCATCACCCTAAATGGAATGCCTCATTGATACATTAAAAGAAACAAAGGAAACAAAAGAACTTCAGCGGATTATCCGAAATAACGGTTACATAGCACATATACACGAACCCACTAGATTAAAAGCTTACCTAGATCAAGCTATCAGCATCGTCCCTGATGCTCACTGTAAAAATATCCTGATACACTTGTCGGAGCACGAAGTTGTGCAACTTGTCTGTGTCCCCGTCGTAAATTTATATCAACAAAATATTGCTACGTATATAAAAGAGACAAAAATGATGAACATACCCAAAAATTCCTTCAGTGTTTAAGCAGTCTATCTTGGTCTTCAGACCAATTTGCAACCAATTTTATATTTGCCTTTATCTCACTGAAAGCTTCAGCTTCAGCTTTCAGTGAGATAAAGGCAAATAAAGCTTTCAATATTTTTCATGACATGCTGACATTGTTATTAATTTATGCTTCCCTGTGTTAAAATTAAAAAATACAATAACAATAAAAACAACAGATGGATAACAAATGGCATAAAATCATCTACTTCCACAAAGAGAAAGCTACGTTATTATTATTATTCACACCGAAGTGATTCATCGAGACTCAAATACCTTAAATACAGTAAAATATTTAAAAAATGCATAACCACCTCGAATAAAAATCCAAAATTGTTACTTTATGAGCCGCACAAAAAACAAGTGTAAAGCATCGTGGGCCTTAATTAAAAACAACACAGGAAACACGTTTAATAACCTATTAGAAAAAACATAAATGAAATAAAACCCATTAATACTAAGACGGTAGACGCTAAGTCTATAGCAAATATATTTAATGATCACTTTATAAATTTGACAAATAGTTTTAATAATTTGAATAAAACAACTCAATATCCATATCCCATTAAGGCTGTAGACTCCAGCATTTTTCTTACACCAGTCACCTCAAATGAAATCTTTAAAACAATAGTGTCATTGAAAAATACGAAATCTGTTAGCCGTGATGATCACATACCAACCTCGATTCTTAAATGCTCCGCCCACTTGATAACCCCAATCCTAACGCATTTAATCAACCTATCGCTTGTTCAAGGCATATTCCCTGAACTAATGAAACGATCTATTACTAAACCGATTTACAAAAAAGGAGACAGACTGAATGTCGACAACTACAGACCCATCGCATTACTGCCAGTCATATCAAAAGTCTTTGAAAAAGTCATGCAAACTCGTATTGTTAGTTTCCTTACCAAGTTCCATGTTTTAAAGACGGAACAAAATGGGTTCGAAAAAGGTAAATCTATAGATACGAAAATACTAAATACCGTGATATTCTTTGATATGAGTAAGGCCTTTGACTTTCTGTCGCATAATTTGCTCCTATAAAAATGTGAATCATATGGTCTACGTGGTAAAGCATATGATTGGCTACTTAGCTATCTATCAAATAGATTTCAAGACGTAGAAGTTACAACCTGGCACAGGGCACTGAATTAACCTTTGTTAAATCAGAAAGCAGACACAACGGAGTAGGAGTCCCACAAGGTAGCATGTTGGGACCCTTACTATTTCTGTTGTATATAAACGATTTACCAGATCTATCTGACCATAGTTACACTCTGTTTGCGGATGACTCTCGGTAATTATACCAAAAAACACAAAACATGACAAAACTGAATATAATAATGAATTAAATATAATGACTAATAAAATTATTAAATGGCCTAAAGATAATAACTTAAATGTAAATATCAATAAAACGACATAAGTACAATTTCATAATAAATTTGGTAGGAAAAATAATATAACTGTTAAATGCAAAAATGATACAATAAAAGAAAGCAATCAGGTAACATTTCTTGGAATCGTCATCGATGATAAATGTTCAAGGAAACTACACATTGACAAAGTATGTGGTAAGATAAATCGTTTTGCATATGCTCTGTGGCGCCTAAGCAAAATCACTAATAAAAAAACCGCATTAAAGCTTATTACGATTTCGTCGACTCAATTGTTAGGTATGGCCTACTGGTATGGGGAAACTCAGTGCAAATCAATAAAGTTTTTATTGCGCACAGATGTAATCTTTTAAGCCGCTGTTCAAAGATCTGAAAATATTGACAGTACCATCACTTTATATCTTGGAGATTTGTCTTTTTGTTAAATTTAATCCAGACTAGTTTAAAAAAAAAAGTGATGTATGTAAATTTCACACAAGATACCGTAACAAACTTCGATCCCTAAAATAAATACAGAGCTATATTCCTGTTTTTTTTTTGTTATGGCAATTCATATGTTTAATAAACTTCCCAAACAATTTCAAATTCTGACCGTCACTGAGTATAAGCGGACGTCCATTTCTTGTTTGCAGGAAAAGTGTTTTTATTCAAACAATAAATATTTAAAGGACTGAAATTTCTGTTAAATAATTAATGTATATTTGAATTATGTTATTTGTAAAATTCCTGACAAATTAAATTTAACTTAATTTAATTTATTTAGCTATGTGTAAAACTGTTTTTCTTTTTGCATGTCATTATATGACAACACATGTGACACTTACCTACGGGCTAGTATTAAGAACGCTGTAACCATGTTTTCAAGCAAATAAAATAAATAAATAAATAAATATGCTAGTAATTTAAAAAAAGTATGTAAACTCTTTTTTAGAAGACATACAGAGATATTATTTTCAAGAGAAAATAACTTACTAAAAAAGACTAATATCCCTTTAACGGATCTCTTCCAGACCTTACATTTAAACTTTGAGCGACATTCGTTACCCGTCATCGTGTCTACTTCTAGTACCTAAATTCAGTTGATCCTAAAATAGACAAACTAGGGAAATACAACCTTATTACTTATTTCATCAATTTCGTACGTACCTTGAAATCCCTGCTCAACATTCGATTCGAAAGCGTCGTCAACTCCGTGGTGGTCGTCGCGTTCGTCGTCGTCGTCATTCTCGTCACTGCCGTCGTTGATGGCCTCCTCGTCGACATAACCTGCGTCGTCGTCTGCGTCACTCACTCCTTCACTCTCGTTGACGGCCTCTTCGTCCCACCCTTCGTCTTCCGCTGCATAACAAAACTCTTGTTAGTGGAGGCCTTTGTAATATATTACGCTAAATCTCTCCTCGGGTTAAGAACCCACCCCTTACTTTTCTGTGGCTCTAGTGATACTTAATGGATATACTTTGACTAAGCTCATTTTAAAAAGGGAGAGTATACTAGAATTTTGTCACTTAAACCTCAGAAGACTTTCTTACACAAAACTGACTGACTTTACATCAAAGCTACTTTTTTTTCCATATCAATGACATTATTCATTTCCACATGACATCACATTAACATAAATTATCAATACCTAGGTATTCAACCACGGTAGCTGATTGTGCAATAAGTGTAAAATAAATTAACAGTTAACAAAATTAAATAGAATTTCGAATTATGTGTTAAAATGAAAAAAAAACCTCTGTCTGGTGCCGTTCGTTTGCCTTTTATTACAAAATTAAAAGGAATTAAAACCTATTTAGCACTGCTGGACTTTATCTTCATATTTTATTTTAATTTTAATATTGTTTGCTAATTTTGAGTCCGTTGATGTCTTTTACTCTAAAAACTATTTATATTATATTACCTCATCGGCCGTGGTCACGGATTTATAGACTAGTACAACAAGGTCGTTTGCGTTGCGAGTGTTATGTAATTCCAAACTACCCGACATATTTTTACTCTCCTGTTAAGCAAGCGACTCTGAACTGACGGTATCAATCCGGTTGATCGAACATCTGTTTGACTTTAAATATTTATGAGTGAAAAAGTGCATGTACAAAATTGACATTTTTATACCGTCCCGCACCGCGTCCACGTCCTCCTCTGCCTCCCGAGTACACTTGCGTGCACTGATAAAGCCGATTGTTATCATTAATTTTCATGTTATAATTTGATATTGATTTTTGAATCAATTTGAGAATGATATTCATGATATTGATGATAGTCAAGAAACAATGACTACCTCCAGCTCCCCTGAACCCAGACCTAGTACCAGCGCTGGTATTGACTTAATGGAAGGAATATCCTTTTTAGTTCAAGACTAATCTATTTTAAATAGTTTCCTGTATTTTTTTGTGTTATTCTAATAATAATATAAACATATTTTTTTCACTTGTGTATCATTTATCCTAAGATTTGAAAATATTCTGTAACAAAAATTAGGTACATACTTTTTTTTGCACGTATGTGTACGATGCGCGAACTTTCCCCCACTACCTCGCCTAATGTTCAAGAAGTTTGACGGCAATTATAAATTGCCACCTCTTGAGACTTTAAATTGCCCTTTCTAAAAATTTACTTTCATCACATACAAAATATTTATAACAAAAACTGCATATATTTCCATACATAAATAGTATTAGAAAATTAAAATAAACGTCTAATCCAACTTGTACTTTCAGCTCCATATAACATCCGTCAGCCGCCCTTTACCGGTGAAATTAGATGGAGTACCACTTCGAACAGTGGACCAGTTCAAATATCTGGGGCATTTGTTGACACCGAACCTAAAGGACGATGCCGATATTGAGCGCGAGCGCAGAGCGTTGTCTGTACGAACGAATATGTTAGCTCGCAGGTTTCCTAAGTGCTCTAAAGAAGCAAAGGTCACACTTTTTAGAGCCTACTGTACTACTTTCTATACAAGCAGATTTTTTGTTAAGTAAAGATTGTGTCGCCGCTGTCTTCGACTCCCCCAATAACACGACGCTTAAGTAAACGTTATGGGAAGAGCACACCCCGTTACATTGTTATCTAGTATAATGGTAATATTATTGTGAACTTCCAATTTCAGTAAACTGCTGTTTGGTGGAAATAGCAACAATGAAGTAAATCTCCTAATAAACGGGTAAAACAACCGAAGCGGACAGGGATTTTCGAAAAAGGTGGAAATGATACTAAAAATAGGATTTTAGGGGTGTTTGTTTCTTGACCAACCATGTACTATCGGTAAAATGATCGTTGAAGTCACCTCGAGAGCCAAGTCAAGGCACTTACTGAATTGTTATTTCTAAGCCTTCACGAGGTTCCTGACGTCGACAAGTGGCGTTAAGATCGATGAGTCAACACGATATCAGGTTTATTGGAGACAATAGTTCTCTACGTGACGACAGATTGATCCCAATAGAGCATAGCATGACTATAATCCTAAAATTGGCGCCGGTGTGTATATATAGCACTCGGACTCACAAAGCCGTATTGAAGAGTAAGTTGGTGAAGGATGACACTACCCAACTAGCAAAGTAGTCATATAAGATTGAGCTTATTCAGCTAATAAATCGTATAAAAGTCATGTAAACGCGAATTATATGGAACCTATCGAATAAAGGCAGCTTATGCAGCATTTTAGTTACTCAGCATTACAGTTATATTATGATGCCGAGTACACGTTTATTCGGCTTCCTTTTACGACTTAAGAGTCATATAAGAAACTGCTGAATAAGACACGTTTAATATACACTTATATGACTTTTTACTCGAGTAACAGTAACTTATATAGCTGACGTGGTTGCTATTATATGGCTATTGTGCTGTATATGTTAAATGAAGTCATATAAAAGCGAATTATAGATCAGGTTATATAGAAGTTTCCTATTCAGCACTTTGGTATAATATCATACTATGATGCTAAATAAACGTTTAATCGACGTCTTTTTATTACTAAAGAGTCATATAACATAATACTTTATAATCTACCTCTATATGACGCTCATGTGACTATTCGGTCATAACAACATCTTATACACCCTTTGCTTGTTACTTTTTTGTTTCACTTGTTACGTTTATATGACTTTTATAGCAATTAATACATCCAACATAGGTGTCATGGCGTTTTAATAGCTAAACTTGCTATATAAGATTCAGTTATGTGACATATTAATGGTATAAATTACATATAACCGCACCTTTCGTGATAATTCAAAATATTTATTGAAATTACATTTAAATAAGTAATATTTAATGTATGGCGTTAAAAATTTACAATTAAATATAGTATACTTTATCAGTAAAATGGCCTTCGCAATACATTTCCGCCATTAAGTTGAATTAAACCGCATTCATAATACCGTTCGAGTTATAATGTAACATAGCCATATATTACTTTGATAACTCTGTCAAAACTTGTCAATTCTTTTGCTATTTAGCCTCCCAGGAAACGTCAATTTTAATCCACAAATACGTCGTATATGTAGCAATAATATATACAATTAGTCATAACGTAGTTCCATTGATGATAATTATATAACTAATAAGCGACTAACTCAACGATTAATGTCTCTTATATGTTTAAACGTCATAAAAAAGCCTTATAAGTCGCTATTATATAGCTAATTAGCAGTGATCGGGGAAAACGATGCAAAACTTTAACAAAACTTTTAAAGCTGACATAAAGGACAACTTGCAACCAAGAAAAACAACAATATAATGTCAAAATAAGAATAATATTGGCAGATTAGTGTTCAATTTAACTCCATATCAGAGTCTCTGATTTGGTATAAAGATTATTAATAGTTTCATGGCTGTAATGTAAGTTTTGTTAAGTTTTGTTAAAGTTTTGCATCGTTTTCCCCGATCACTGCTAATTAGTTATAAGATAGTCACGTTGGTGATTATTATATGATCAATAAGTGGCTGGCGGTTGCAGTTAAATGACTTTTATATGACTGAAACGCTGAATAAAATGGGCCCAAATCGCGTTTTTTCAACGTTTTCATCACTTTTATATGACTAATGTCATAAGCTAAAAGTCTAAATATGTTACGCTGCCGCAACCATTATATGACGAAATTTTACTAATGTGTACAAGGTTATATAAGTGCCAGTACTTGCCATTAACCAAATGCGAACAACCGGAAATTATACTCGCCCGGGGCGACGGCCACCGGGGCGTACCGTCCCTTAGAATATATTTCCGTTAGTTGTTTGCAAGAAAATGACTTTGTCAGCAATTGCACAGACAAAACGTTCGGTTTCCCCAAAGAGGTCACCGAGCCAGTTCACGAACGCTAGAAATTCTACATAAGGCCCCGGTAAAGCCCGGTAGAAGCGTCCATGTACCTCCTTGCTCTTCCATACGTGTCCTTGCGGTCTTCTATGCCCAACACCGTTGGATTGCGCCTGGCAGGTGATTGTATAAACCAATTCTGTTTTACAACTCGACAGACGTTACATTTACTCGTACCTGCGAGTTAAAGTTGTCCCATCAGCATACAAACAACATTTAAGGGAGTGCATCCTCAATTAGGTAAGTAGCTTAAAACTCGCCAGCATTTATTATACTTCGCTTAATCGATCAACCTTTGACGTTAAGCCTTTTTTAAGAAACATCTCAGCTCTCGTTTACCAAAGAAATGTGGCGTAAGGCCCATTTTTATTAAGGAAATTTTCCTGAGACTGCGCACCGCACGATTATACTTTTTTTAAATAATAAACTGTCAAAATCATTAAATACCGGCTTAAGTTAGCAGTATCTAGCTAGCAGGTATTCAGAATAAATAACATCGCAAAATTACTTTAAATAAAATACTCCTTTCTTTGCCTACAAGTGCAACTGGAAGGTGGAAATTCACAAAACAAAACATAACTATCATTGCGGCATATTATTGTGACTAAATTTATGGGATGCATCCAAATAGAAAAGATCTGCCTGATTTAAAATAATTTTCATTTTTGATATTCTCGGGTTATTTTGAGATAAAAATAGACGCTGTAAACATATCAAATCAAGGAGATTTTCTTGATTTGATATGTTTACAGCTTCTATTTTCATCTCAAGACGTCGAGACGAAGAAGTTTAACGCGAAAGTATGGAACAAATGCTGATCGTTTATTTTAACAATCGTAAATGGGACAGTAATTCTGAAATACACAATGAGGAAAAATTAAAAGATGGAGGTTCAAAATTCCTTTTAAAACAAAGAATAACCAGAATAATGTTTCATTTGCATACTCTTATTAAAATAATATTTTTACAAACAAAACTTGGGGCCATCACTAGTATATGGGAAAACATCGATAGGCGATCCCTAGCGGTCATTTAATGTTGCCCCGTATATTCCGAGGTCCGGTCATAATATTTAAACCCAAATGTGCTTCGTCATAGTTGCTCAACTATCTTAATCGAGATATCTTTTAGGAGGTATGTACCGTTTAGGAGTTCCGGTGACCATTTGTGGTCTTCATCATCAGTTTCACTTCATCAAATAGTATGTGATATTATTAAGCAGATACAACAAAATAAATTTTCTTTTTCAATTTCAATTTCTAAATAGTGCTTTGTGCTTTCGTTACAATGAAAAATACCGGAATCGCTGTCGTGTGCGTATAATATTTGAAGCTTTCCCTTGATTTTTCCAAGATTCCATTATCAGATCCTGAGGTGTTGACAATAAAACCAACTACAAAGTATACAGGGTGTTTGGCAGTCGGGTGTAGGGGTTTAAGGGTCATTCTGAACACTTTTAACCACATTTACTATAAGGTCAAGTTGGGTAAGTGAAACAGCGGGGCAACTGGAACACTTTTTTAAATATCTCTCTTCAAGTAGTAACTTCAACAAGCCGCAGTGCGTGTTGGTTAAGCAGTTACGGTCGCAATAGTTTCACGTATAAATAAGAGATGACGCTGCGTGTCGCGAGTGAAAGAGACAGAGCTTTAGAAAGTGTCAGTCGGTGAAAAAAAATCTCGCGGGTTCCACGTGGTGCCGAAATTCTAGTGGTTTAGTGTCTCAAGTCGAACTTATTGAGCTGTGATTAATGTAAGTACGATCTTTTTTAATTAACTTTTCACGTGTGTAAGTTTGTTTTACTTAATACTAAAGGACTTAGCCAGAATTTGATAATTAAAAACATAATCTAAAATTTACATATTGAGGCAAGTGAAACAGTTCGGGCCGGGGGAAGCGAAACGTATGTTTCACTTACTTCCATTCAGAGAGTCTAAACATTTTTTAATAATAGATTTTTAATAAATATTTTCGCAAACTTTGTGTCATTTAAACAGTGTTTTGTTACAGAAACATGGAAAATGGTGCGAAATTATAAAAGGAAAACAGATAAGATAAAGCGTCATATTCTCAAGAACATTTGCTTGAAGCTATTGCAGCAGTCAGAAATGGGCAACTTTCAGCATTCCTCGCCCAACAATAGTTAATCGCCTACATGAGAGAAGGGGCTTGAAATCAAACACTTTAGGTAGGAGTACGATTCTTACAAAAGAAGTAGAAGAAACTTTAGTGAAAAATTTACACGTCATGGAAAAGTATGGTTTTGGTTTGTCGAGGCAAGAAGTTATGGAAGTTGTGGGTGTGACAGCAAATGAAATCCCAAATAACTTCAAAAACGGTATCCCTGGAGAAGCGTGGTTTTCTTTACATAAATAGGTATATCATCTCGTTAAAAACATGATTGTATTATTAACTTAATAAAAAACCAATAATATTGCAAAAAA